>OX463824.1:5962500-15962500 GCA_949825045.1 Argyresthia goedartella | reverse complement strand
ATTCTTATAAAAAGTGAGGCTCAGCTGAGCAGTCTTGAGATGGGAGCGGCCACTGACACGCAAGAAAAGCTGATGTGACTGGAAATTTTGTGTATGGCCTATTTTTCTAATATGGTGATTTGTCAAGAAATTAACATAGATCAACCTCTACATATAATATTTATCTCTTTATATATTAATACTATGTATTTATATAAAATCCATTTATTTATATTATTTATTGCACCAAATATAATACATCCAGCACTATTTAATCTTACTTGTCATAATATGATAACATCCCAAGTTACATTCGTAATTTCTAATATTGTATGCGTACTCTCGGTCTTCGTAACCACAAATTCATCTGTTCAACAACTACTGTACTTCTCTAAAAATTTTAAACAGAGCTAGAAGATACTCTAATTGACGATATTGATCGTCTTACCTCAACAGTGGCATTTAGAAGTGATCCTGATAACCTACACAATCTCTTGCCTAACACTAATTCCCAACCACTTGTATTGCTTAATCTCAATATTCGAAGTGTTTGTGCAAATATAGACCAAATTCCTATACTTCTACAGAGAATGTCTACTATAGTACACATCATTGTACTAACAGAAGCAAGAATTGACGACTCCTCTATAATTCCTCAGCTGCCTCATTATAGGTCTTTTAGAACAAATAAGTTTATCAATCAAAATAACGGTGTGGTCGTTTATATAAGAGAGGGCCTTGACGCTTCAGTTGAAGAACCAAACTTACGTGAAGGTGATTGTCTTACTATTAAAATAGGACCGAACCTAGTTATTGTTGCGGTCTATAGACCCCCCTGCTTTCGTGACCCTTCACACTTTATAGACTCCTTGGATTTGGTACTAAAGAGTGTAAACTATGCGCGGACAACTGTCTTGTTAGGTGATATGAATATAAATATTGATCCTAATAACGTAAGTGAATCTGCAATAGACTACCTTAATATGAATGCGTCGAATAATCTCTTTCCTACGCATTATCTACCTACAAGGCTTTCGAGTTGCCTGGACCACATCCTGTTAAAAGGTTTAAGCCCCCAAGTAACCGTAGTTTTAGACACATCCATAACAGATCATGAGCCGGTAGTTCTTCATCTCGACCTACCGAATAATATTAAACTTAATAAAAATACTAGAACTAAACTTAAAACAAACTATAAAAACCTGTGTGATGATTTGGCTAAAATTTCATTCGACTGTGTTTATACTGAGACTGACGCAACTAAAGCTGCATCATGTCTAGTCGATACAATAAAAACTGTAGTAACAAATAACTCTCACTTGGTTAAAGTTCCACGATCCAAACATATTCTCAAAAGTTGGTTAACACCTGGAGTTGTTCGATCTATAAGAACTCGCGACAAACTACATCTTAAGCTGAAACGTAACCAAAGCAATGTTCTTGCTGAGCTTAAATATAAGAAATATAGAAATTTATGCAATTACATAATAAAATTTCTGAAGAGAGAACATCAAAAAAGCGAACTAGCTAAAAACTCTAACAACCCTAAAAAGTTATGGGACACGGTTAAAAACATATGTTATTTAAATAAGAAGTCTACGGAAGCATTGCCGTTGTTAGCTCTTGAAAAAACACGCTACCAGTCTATTAATCGCGTTAATGAATTCTTCTCTAATGTGGGGAAAAACTTAGCTAATAAAATAATATCTACAAAAAATGTTAATGTAAATCAAATTATTTATAATCCTACAAATACTAAACCAGTAACGCCAACAAGTTCATTTTTCATTTACCCTACTGATGAGGTTGAAGTTTCTAATCTCATAAAATCCCTAAAAAATAGCTCGTCTTGCGGATGGGACGGAATTACAGCCACTATTCTTAAAATTTTAAATACATTTTTAACTTCACCTTTGACTTATGTGTTTAACCTCTGTATTGCCACAGGAATATTTCCAGACGTTTTCAAAAAATCTATTATTCGGCCTATACACAAGGGTGGAGATGTAGACAGTGTCGGAAACTATAGGCCCATTTCATTATTGCCAACTCTATCAAAATTATTTGAAAAAATCATCAACAAACGATTAGTTAATTATCTAGAGTCAAACAAATACCTTTCAAATAATCAATTTGGCTTTAGAAAACAAAAATCTACGGAAGATGCTGTCACGGTTCTAACTAAACATATTGTCGACAAACTCGACAAAGGCGAAAGATGTGCAACTATATTCCTAGATTTTGCCAAAGCGTTCGACACTGTCTCCATCCCCATCCTCCTACAGAAACTTAGCGTCTTAGGGATACGGGGTTTACCTCTAGAACTACTCAAAAGTTACCTCAGTGACAGGACACAGGCTGTTAAAATTGACTCAACTACTAGTGACTTTATGACAGTCAGCTTTGGTGTCCCACAGGGCAGTGTTCTGGGTCCAACCCTTTTCCTAGTCTACATAAATAACTTATGTGAAATGGAACTTACAAACTGCAAAATTGTTACTTTTGCCGATGACACAGCTATTGTGTTTCACCACAAGACATGGAAAGATGTGGCATCTATAGCTAACGCTGGCCTTTCCACTATAGCCAACTGGCTCGACGCAAATTTACTTACCCTCAATGTTAGTAAATCCAAATTTATTACTTTTAGTACAAGGTGTACCACTCAACTGCGCGAAAACGAAATTGCCTTAAAGATTCACTCTTGTAATCCGACTTCATCTGCCTGTATCTGCGAGGACTTGGAAAGGGTCTCGAAAATTTGGTACCTAGGCGTTATAGTGGACAGGTATCTATCGTGGGCTGACCACATTAACTTGACGGTGAGGAGAGTGCGTAGAACCGTAAATATAATCAAAACTCTTAGGCATATTACTGATTTGCGGACCCTAAAAATCGTATACTTTGCTTTCTCTCATTCTCTGTTAACGTACTGCATCAGAGCCTGGGGTGGTGCCTATAAAACCCACCTTCTGAACCTTGAAAGAGCCCAGAGATATGTACTAAAAATTATGATAAATAAACCACGAAGATACCCTACTATTAAAGTATATAATGAGTCCCAAATACTTTCAGTACGCCAATCCTACATCAAAGCAATTGTACTTCATCAACATCAAAATTCCTCAACCAGTTCCACCAATCTAATAAAAAAGAAAAATAGACGCCTTATGCATAAAATATTCCAAATCCCTTTTATACGAACTTCATTTGCCAAAAGGTTTATTAACTACATTGGGCCAACTATTTACAATAAGATAAACAAAATAATCAATATTCATTGCTTGAACAAATTTACTTGCACTAGAATACTAAAAAAATATTTACAAGAACTGGACTATGATCAGACCGAAAAGCTACTAAGCCCATAAAATTGTGTTACCTACATTGTCTAAACAACTATTAACTAATCATACTTTATGTCGCTTCTACTACAGCATAGGTCTCTGGCTACAGTTTTTTCCATAACCTGTGACCAGTGTATGTTGGCCCTATACTGGGTATATGGTGAAGGCGGACTGGGTCAATTAGTATTGGACTCTTGACCATTCTTTATTGACCAGTGCGGATTGATCCTAGCACTAAGCCTGAACATAGGGATAGCCCGGCCACCATACAGTGGTTGTTAACTTGCTATGCTTTCTGTTACCATGCCAAACTTTTATTAATTCTAACCTACCCTACATTACCGTGACCATACAATTTCGCTTTACAAAGTAAGTTTCTGTGCTGATAAGAAATAATATTACATTTGCTATCTTGAAACAATACATTATCGAGAATCTAAATAAAATAAGAATATCTATGTATCTAAGTATAGTTAAATATTATATTCATTTAATTTTAATAGTTAAATAAATATTTATGTAAGTTTATAATAATATAATATATATATTTAAGTATGTCTATTATAATATAATGGTGTTATTAATATAATAATTACTCATATACATATAATATTATATCAGATATATTTAATATAATACTTGTAGTAAGATACTTAAAAAGTGAGCCATAATTGTTTAGGCTTGTCTTTTAATTTTAATTTAATCTAGTAGGCATTAGGTACTTGTTTTGTTAAGTGCATTACATAGACTGTGACAACATAATTTTTAATTAAGTTCATCCAGAACGGAAACACTAAACCCCAAGATACAATTAATATTAGTTTGGGGTTTAGAATTTACAAAAGTTTTTGTAATTATGTTTCTTTTGGCTCAATAAATACATTTTGATTTTGATTTTTGATTTTGATTGGATCGCTTTTTTCGGAAGCCATTTTGGTAGTCATCGAAGATTTTGTATTTTTCACAAAGAAGTAAACTGATGGCTTTTTCTATAATTTTGGAGCATGTCGGGAGGTTGGCTATCGGGATAGTGACTTAATTTATTTTTTGATTTTTTCTAATGGATTGGTTTGACAATTGCTTTCTTTAGGTATTCGGGGAAGGTGCCGTCTTTGAATGATTGGTTCATTATTAGTATAAGGGGTAAGGTAGGCTTTGTTAGGACATCGACCAAGTTATCTTCAGTTGAGATGTACTCCAACTGAATTAGCCCTTCGTTGACACAATGGCGGATGAAATTGTATCGAATGTTGATGTGCTTCGTCCGCTTGTGGGCAACAGGATTATTAGCCAATTTAATGGCACTCTGGTTGCCAACGAACACCTTGATTCTCTAAGAACCCTCACTTTTGACAACTTGTCTCACTAACCTCTGAAGACATACTGCTTCCTTGGATGCTTCCGATAAAGCGACATATTCACTCTCAGTAGAAGACAGTGAGACGCATTTCTGCTTTCTGCACTCCCAGGATATCATATTCGGTCCCACTTTAAACATATATCCGCAAAACGACTTTCTGTCTTTAATGTCGCCTCCCCAGTATGCGTCTACGTAACCTGTAATTAAGTAATTATTACGTTCACCTTTCAACTTTCGAAACGTAAGGCCTAAGTCGCACGTTCCTTTAATGTAACGTAAAACACGCTTAGCCGCCTTCATGTGTACATCCCGGCAACATGAATTATATTAAGCTCACTGCTGCGGAGATTTCGGGCCTCGTGTTACAGACTAAATAATTCAATGCACCAATCAACGACTGATATCGTAATTGTTCTTAGCGATTCAACTCATCACCACCCCTATCTGCCAAAACTTTATGTATGATCCAGTTCCAGCGGGGTTTTCACTGGTTAACACTGATGCAGAGCCTTGCGCCAAAACTGCTCATGCAATGGAGCCTGCGGAACTGAATAGATTGCAGAAGAACTTACCTTACCCCTTATACTAATAATAAACCAATCATTCAAAGACGGAACCTTCCCCGAATACCTAAAGAAAGCAATTGTCAAACCAATCCATAAGAAAAAATAAATAAAGTCACTATCGCCCTATAACCAACCTCCCGACATGCTCCAAAATTATAGAAAAAACGCCATGAGTTTACCACTTTTGTGAAAAATACAAAATCTTCGATGACTCCCAAAATGGCTTCCGAAAAAAGTGATCCAATATAAGCGCAGTATTCGAGTACACTCAAGAAATCATTAAAATATTAGAGAACTATGCAGTAGGGATATTAATCGACATGACAAATGCCTGTGACAAAGTCCAGTTCAATATATTATTAGATAAACTTTACGGCATAGGAATCCGCGGAAAGGCACACGATTGGTTCAGATCTTACCAAGCAAATAGAGAGCAATATGTGGAGGTAGAGTATTTGAATGAAAATACTAAACAAATAATCCGCGTTCGCTCTAATCTAACAGACAAGTACTAAACTCATCAATTCCCCAAGGTAGTGTCGCCGGATGCCTTCTGTTTCTTACTTACATTAATGATTTGCCTAAAAAAATTGAAGAGCCATGTGTCCTCTTTGCTGATGATGTTTCCTTAGTAACTATCTGCAAAAACCAAATACAACTAGAATCAAAAATAACCAACGCTTTAGATAACGTGAAAACCTGGCTCGAAGACCACAATCTGGAAATCAATGTAACAAAAACAAAATTAATACAAAAACAAATGGGACCCTGTTACTAACCCACCGCTGTCCATCTTTCCGTCCGTCACTGGGCTCTACCAGATCGACAAAAATAGGTAGAGAGCGTTTCTCAGTTATTTCTGTTTAAATATGTTTGTAAAATCATACATTTTTGTCTAAATAGATGTTTATTTCAACAGTTATTTTAAAGTTTTGATTTATGCATTTTTTTGCCCCTTTTTAGGGTTGCGTGCCCAAGGGGTGCCAAACGGGACCCTATTACTAACCCACCGCTGTCCGTCTGGCCGTCTGTCACTGGGCTCTACCAGATTAACCAAAATAGGTAGAGAGCTGAAATTTTCACAGAGGGTGTATTTCTATTGCCGCTATAACACCAAATGAACCACACGCATTTTCAAAAAAATAAAGCGGTCCTTATATCTTTGGCCATGTTGTTTATTGAAGATCTGAAGAACAAAACACTTCAAGACTAGACAACTGCCATCCAAACAAGAACGACCACCACTCATTGTGGAAACTCACTAAATAATAACAAAATAACAAGCAACCACAACAATCAGTACCCCCATTGAGACGCAATGACGGTAAATGGGCTAGAAGCAGTGATCCAAAAGCCTGTTTGCTGAATTTTTGGAGAGCACTCTTCCGCCTACCAAAAAATCAGAATTGAGCAACGATCTAGATATGGTTATTCTGCTGGAAAGCGACCAACAAATGTCGTTAAGGCTAAAACCAGTTAGTGCGAAAGAAATATCAAATCAAATTAATAAGTTGGAAAATAAGAAGGCCTCATCACAGTTGAAGTATCCAAACGCTTGCTTGTAAGGGAATGCTATTCCTAACAGTACTTGTCAATACGATTTTATAGCGAGAATACAATACTTTTCAATGCTGTGATAGATATCACAGATAGTATTCATCCACAAAAACGGTAAACCCCCAAATTAAGTATCATCATACCAACCGATAAGCCTCTTACTCATTATATCGAAGCTATTTGAAATAAAGGTTCTTCGGCAACTAAAACCAATGCTGGTGGAAGAAAATATTATCCTTAAGCATCAATTTGGCTTCGATGCACAACGTTCAATGATAGAGCAAGTTCACCGCGTTGTCCGTAAATTAGGCAAACACTTGAGAAGAAAGAATTCTGTTCTGCTGTCTTTCTAGACATCCAGCAGGCGTTCGACCATGTCTGACTCTTTAAAATCAAACGTTGGCTCCAAACACAGTAGACAACTATAAAATCCTCATAAAATCCTATCTGGAAACTTGATTGTTCCAGGTAAAGTTCGATGGAAGCTACTCCTCCTTCAGAGAATGGTAGGCAGGAATCTCCCAGGGATCCGTACTGTGGTCAGTGCTATACACCATCTTTAGGGCAGACATACTAGATTCGGAAAACGTCTTATATGCCACATATGCCAATGACACAGCCATTATCTCTAGTAGTACAACCCCGGCTAAAGCGTCCAGTCTGCTACAATACCATATAAATAAACTGGAACACTGGCTAGACAAATGGCATGTACAAGCAAGTCCCACGAAATTTGTACACATAACATTCACATTCAAAAAAGGAAACTGCCCAGCAATCACAATGAAAGTAAAAACTCTGCCCCACAAAATGTGTGTTAAGTACCTTGGTTGTCATCTCGACAGAGGTCTCTACTGGAAGACACACATTCTAGCCAAAAAGGAAGAACTAACAATAAGATATAGAGATCTACAATGGATCATGTGTGGATCCTTTAAGCCCTCACTCGAGAACAAACTGCTCATCTATAAGACCATTTTCAAGCCTATCTGGACATACGCCATAGAACTTTGGGGTCCTGCCAGCAACTCAAACATTCAAATTCTCCAACGATTTCAATATAAAGTGCTTCGCAACATCTCATTTGCATCCATTCACAAGGAACAGTGAAATCCATGAATATCTGGAGATGTCCACCATAAAGGAAGAAATCGAAAACAGAATAAAAAATACAAATGTTGTCGTGAACATCATACAAACCCACTTGCCCAAGTTCTGCGGAACACAGAGGGCGTAGTTGTATGGCTGAGGAGAGCAAACAAACTGCTTTTCGCATAAAACATTTAGTGATTCTACATCACTGGATAAAGGCCTCTACAAGCCATACAAGACAGATCATCTGATAAAGGCCAACGAGCTCCTTACAGATAGTTAACGAAAAGGAGAAAAAAAACGTTGTTTGGTATTATTTTGTTTTTTCCCCTCAGATAGAAAACAAAACTTAAATGTGGAATTGGGGCCGCGCACTCCTTTTCTCAGCCGTGTTGGGAAAACTGGCCGCATGGATAAATAATTAGACGAAAACCAAATTCAAATTTCAAATTCTATGCCGGCCTTCTAGTCCTAAACTATTCAAAAATCCCAAATGTTTTCTTTGCGATATTCCCATCCATTGAGACGAACCTAACATAAGTAATACACACACCGGCACAATTAGCGGAACAGAAAAAAAGGGAGTATTTACGCATTTTTGCGTGTTACTGGCCGGCTAAACAAGCTTTTTTTACATTTGGGTTTTAATTAAAAAATGGAATACTAAGCGACTGCCATTTTTTTCATTCTTTTGTTTTAATTTTCATTGATTCATTTTTTTCGACCGCTTGTCCGTTTTTAGAAGATTCGTGCATTCCATTAGAAAAGCTTTGAATTGCAGTTTTTTTAAGGCTTTTAAGTTTTTTCGCTTATTGATAATTTACGAGCATCTAAGCATGCCTGATTTAATGCCATCAGAAATCATTAGTGTAGATCAAATGAGGAGAAATGGTCAAACCTACAGATCGATTGCCAGAAGCCTTCGTCGATCGTTATCAACGATTCATCGTAGCATCCAACGATACAGATTGACGAATACTCTAGTGAGAAGGAGAGGACAAGGCCGGTAAAGGTGTATTTCAAGGAGGGATGACCGTTTTCTCCAACTTCAAGTCCGACGGAACGAGACTAATGGCAGTGCAGGCTCGAAATAATAATAATAATAATAATAATAATACCTTGGACACTATTGACACACATTGATCTAGCCCCAAACTAGGATTCCCTGTATCTTGGGTACTAGACAACGACACACATACTTATATAGATAAATACTATACTTAGATAGATAAACAACCATGACTGGAATGTACTGGAAGAGGTACGAGCAGTAAGGATGAGTGAGCGGACAGTTCGTGGAAGATTCGAAGAAGTGGGTATAGGCTCGTATGTGCCCGCCAAAGCCCCAAAACTTGAGAGACATCATCGCGACAAAATAAATGCGTGCATAGAATGAACATGCACCTATACAATATAGCGTGTCATCATAGTGATTCTATATTATGTTTCGACATGAATAATTTTATTAATAACTTTACTTTGACTCAGGATACTATGTACCTGCCTAATAAAACAAAAAAACGAGTAGCTACATTGTTAGCGTATATTATATGCGACACAGTTGTTAATACTATAACACAGTCGCCTTCAGTTTTAGTTAGTATTAGTACTAATAGTAGTGGTTTAAACTAGATTGTTCGCCAAAATAGGTCCCCTCAATACATAAGAAAATTTTACAATATAAGCAGGGGTTTTCTGGCAATCAAATGACAAATACTAGGAAAAAGGGTAAGCCCCACTTAAATATTTCCAATCAAAACATGAAGGGGCTACCTGGCAAATAATTGTGATACCGATGTTATTTGTATTACAGAACACTGGTTAAAGGAAAATATGATGTCTTTTAACATAAATAATTACAAAATTGTCAGTTGTTACAATAGAAAGACTGCTGATAGAGGTGGTTCTTCAATCTTAGTTAAAATCATATTAAGGTGAAACAACGGAAAGATATTCTTGCACTTACTGTAGAAAGACAAATAGAGGTATCCTGTGTTGAGTTGGATAGCCATATTATTGTTTGTGTCTACAGACCTCCGAGAGATGAAAAGGACATGGCAATTTTGAAATATTCGAGAAAATTATAGAGGAAGCCCTCATTAAACTTTGTAATGATAGAAAAAAGTTAATTATTTGTGCCGATCTAAATGTAGATTTGCTTGTAGATACAACAATGAAACAACGATTAGTAACTTGAACTTGAAACTCTGTTCAAATCATTTCATTTATGTCATGTGTTTCTAGAGCCACCTAGAATTACACTTATCAGCCAAACTTGCTTAGATAACGATTTTTGTGACTGTGCATTCACAAGTAAAAATGTAATTAACTGCTTAACTTCCTATCACATTGGTCAAACAGTTTCATTCCCAATTGCTAGTAAAAATAAGACTGATCCATCATTTTATAGGCCTATTACATCCCATAGACTAGTGACGTATATGAAAAACTTAGATATAAATTTGCCAGTACCGGATTTTGATGAACAGAACCCTAACAAAATCTATTCAGACTTCTTCAACATTATTCAAACAGAATTCGATACAGTTTTTAAAATAAAAAAAATCAGTGCCAACAACGGTAAATCTAAATTTAATGACTGGACAACATTTGGAATTCGTAAAAGTAAAGCTATCTTGTATGACCTTTAAGAACAAAAAACCTATGATTTTGATATAAAATTTCATGACTATGTTAAAAAATATTCCAAAACTTTACTACTACTACAAACTAGTTTACAATCTATCGATAAATTGTAAACTGTACCGTTCTGCTTACAATATGATGCGTTAGTTCATAATAAAACCGGTAAATTGTGAACTGGTTTAAACTTCAATTGTAAACGGAATTCCAGGGCAAACCCTGCGGTAGCTTAGGTGAAGACTAGAGAGGGCGAGCGCAGCGAAACCCCCCTCTAGACTTCGTGTTAGGTTGACATGTAAGAACAAAAGAAACGTAAATTCTAAACCCTGCCGGTCTGGTTTACAATTTGTCGATAGCTTACAAACTAACGCTTTAGTGTATAAGCTAACGGTTTTGTCAATCTAACGCTGACAGATATATTGCAATCGGCAAAGATAGGTGGTGGCAAAGTAGATATTCGGAAAGAGCACATCAAAATATATAAAGTCACAAATTTTCAAAACTCCTGGATAACTTTCCAGGCAAAAATACCAAATGACTCTAAAAACTGGTCAAGTGCAAGTCGTACGCGCTGACCAAGGTCACCATTCGAATATACTTTTCTTTTATGTTACTATAAAACAGGTTTCGTTTTTTTTTTACTTGTTCAATAATTATTATTATCATACTGAAACATTTGCAGGTACAACAAAACTTACCTACCTCTCTACAACAAGGGTTTATCGATCAAAGCACATTTTAGGTTAAGAGGATCTCTTCAGACTGTCTTAGGAGAGATGCACTTGGGAGATTGTTAAGTAAGGTACGCACTCACCATCTCAATGAGATGACCACTGAGGAGTACGTTCGAGAAGGAACTTGCATGCTTATCTGGGGGAATTTAGTTAAATCCATATATGTACGACTGATCCAGTGATGTACAGGCATAGTACCTACCTACATACATTTTTAATGGCTGAATATCGTATTTTATGTTTCAAAAGTTTCAGAAACTTTTCAGAATTGCACAATTCTGAAAATAAAATCTTTAAACTACTGTTACAGAAATAGTTAATTTATTCAAAGTGTCGAAGTTTCAGGAACTTATCAGAATTGCTAAATTCTGAAAATAACTGCGTAAAAATCCTGTGAGAGAAGTTGTTTATTAATTAACATACTATAAATGACAGATTATTATAAAATAGAACCGCCAAGTGCGAACTTCAGTCGCACTACGTGTGCGTTCAAATCGTGCTAAGATGCCGCGCGTCTCGGAGTCGCTCCATGGAAGGAATTTCATACATAGACCACTTGTTACTTATGTCTTTCACTCTAATGTAAATTGTGTTGTCGTCATGCTCGCAATTGAACTGTGCGAGCGCGACGACAATAAAATTTAAGCTCGAGCGAACGAGACAATGAGTTAGTAGTCAATGCATGAAATTCATTGACTACTAACTCATTGTCTGGGTTAATTATTATTCGTTAATAGTAGAATAACTACTATTAACGAATAATAAATAACCCAGTCCCTGATTCTTTCGATATCGGTATTTAACATCCATATAGTTGAGACCACATCACAGTACATAATCATCATCTTAATCATCGTTAGCCTATCAGGCAACCCACTGTTGAGCCTCTTCAGGAACAAGTCACGCAACAAGTTCCTGCGTGACCCGCGGCTATTGATTAATGTATACATTAGGCACTATGCCGATTATTATTTTCAAGACTTTGTTCTAGTACCTCTCTTATAGGTGGTGAATTATTCGAGATATTTAAACGGGCCATGCCCTGTATTTAAAAAAAAAATTGGCCTTTTCATTCAATGTAGTGGTTATTTTGTTTCGCATGGTTCTTGCCTGTGAACTCTCTTGCGCACTGTTCTTACGTACTATTATTTTTCTAGCATGTGGCTTGGCCGACAGCCTCTTTCTTACCTCTATTAGATGGGTGTTTAGCTTGGTTCGGCCTCGCACTTTCCCATATTTGGTGCTGCTTTATTAGCACATTTTATTAGGCCTTCGTTTCACACTGTTCTGTTTCATTTTTGTTATGCATGTTGTACGTTCTATTCATAGATGTAGTGTTTTTTTTACTTTACTTTATACTTTATTGCACATCAACATTATTTATTGGAGATTTTTTCCAGCAAACCCAGGGCTGACAGGAAGGGATAGTACATTATAAGGGATAGACCTATTACGCACAAAATAACCTAATACTAAACTATAGAGTGACTATTTATTTATAATAAATTGCTTTGTAATGATGGGCCTATAGGTGGTAAATTATACAAGTATATTGTTCAATGTAAAGTCGTGTAATGCGTAATGTTTTTTTTTTTTTTTTGTTGGAGGGGAAAAAAATGGAATTACCCATGCCCAGGAGTCAGACCTCCCTGCTATGTCCGGGTCCCCACATATTGAGCGGGCATGAGCTCGTGTGGTATACGGACTAAAAACAACCCCTTTGTTTTTAACAGTTGTCTTAATAAGAATTAACTGTGAGCCATGGCCTCGGTATATGCTGAAGGCTTTCTACCTGCAATTTGCCCTTTTGGGCGATATAAATGTGTATATGATATATATGGGAGGAGTTTGCCTGCTTTCCCGATTTTATGAGCGGGCATCAGCTCATAGTCAACGGGCATGTTAGGGGGGCAGATTGCCCCCGCTACTAAGAAGTGGTTATAATTTTTGAGACCTATCCTAATCTTAAACTACTTTATATTTAGGTCATTTAGGGGGGGGGGGGTTCTGACCTCAGTCCGGGAGGTTTAAAGGGGCAGGGGGAGATTGTGTGTTCGTCGAATCAAGACGGCGATCTCTTTCAATCCAAATTTGGTATCTGAGACGCTGTAGTGCTTCGGGAACACAGCCTTCGTCAAGTTGACGTGCCTGAAGGGCGGGGGGTGGTTGGGCTTTAAGAGCTTTCGTGATATCGTCCTCCGATTCTAGGAGGACGTCTTTGGGGCGCCTTTTGAAAAGGTGTTTCTTATTTATATCTGGGGTTGGATCATAAAGGGATGCTTGTACTATAAGCTGGTTTGGGTGGCTAGATGCATTAATGAAGAAGCGTTCGGACGCTTCTTTCATATATTGCTTTACTGTGGGGAGTCTAAAGTCACTATGGAGGTCTACGTTACGCATGTACCACGGGGCACCTACGGCTTTTCGCATGAAGCGATTTTGTAAAACCTGGAGGGGCTTAAGGGAGTGGGAGCAGTGTGTATGCGTAATGTTACAAATAAGGTTGGCTATTTATAGACGTAGGTAATTAAGGTTCAGGTGCCCACTACACCTTCTCCCTTTTTTTTTAAATAAAAAATTTACATATTATTTTTTATAACAATTCAGATCGCATAAATTATCAAAACATTGTTAAAACAATAATAAAATAAATCAATGGTGTAAAAATTACAATATTAAATTCAACATCTGTATAAATATTACATTATTAGACAATATATTTTTCAAAATACATACTTTTTCAGAAACTATTTTGTAAATACCATAAATAAATTGTTTTATCTATTAGCCTTTAAATATTACAATAACCACACACTGTCATTGATTAAAAATACGTAAGTACGTACTTATAACATTAAGAAAACGATATAATGTTTCTAATTTATTTCTAAAGTATAAATGATTAGGTAGGTACCTACAAAACATATCAGTTTATATATTTTCTAAAACTAAATTTGAATACACGAAACAAATAAGTACAGAATACATGAAATACTAAAATATCAAACTGTTTTAGGTGTAGGGTTGACGACATGAACGATATATTTTTAACACATTGAACTTTTAAACAAAATATAAACGCATTTCTCATTCCTTCTGTATCCCTTTCCTTTCTTCACGTATTTATTTACTTTATCAAATCTTATTCCTTTATCACAAACTACTTTTTGTTCCTTTATCCATAAAAAAGAAAAACAACACATTCAATAAAAATATAAATCTTCATCCCAAAACTAACAAAAATGTACTCGCTTTTCATAAACAATCGCTATCAATCAAAGTCTCTGTTTTATTTCATTTAATTTTACACTTCATTTAGGTACTTTCATTATTTATTTATCGACGTCATTCATAAGGTACTTTCTTTTCAATACTATCACTATCTGGCTCCAGGTTTACCTGCTTGAGCCTGCTCCTTCTCGAGAGCTTATAATATCATCGATATCCAACGTTCTCACAAAGGAAGCTTGGTCACGTCATGATCGAAGCGAAGGATTCGTGCCTTGTACCTTGTACCTTTGAGACTTTGATGATTATACAATGACACATCGGACTCGCCAATAGTCACGTATCCTACTAAAACATAACTTAAACACAATCCATATGAATCCTTCGAATTTTTAGACATTCTGTAAAGATTGGATGATCAGTCCAACTTTTCTAGAAAATTTAACAAACGAAACATTCCCAACTCACTCACTCTGTGGCCTAGAGTAACATGCTGTGCATTCCATACCTTCGCATAAGTTTCATAATGGAAAACGAATTCATACTTAATTACCTAACGACAACAATAACCAACATTCCCTAATCCAAACAAAAAAACAACTTTCCTAAGTAATGCCTACTCACATAACTCAAAAACTTGCAAACGAAATCTATTTATCAATCACCTATCTAATAGTGTAGTCTCCACAAACAAAACAATTAACTTTTCATTACATTCCATTCTATTTCCATTCTATGCTTTGCATACCTTTCACTAAACCAAAATCTAACCTTTATGAACTTTCCGAAGTTGACCATATCCGATGGTCAGACTATACTTTTATTAATAGACTCGAATGCAATCTGTAAAATAAATGTAAATGCAATCTCGAAACAAACTTTTGAATTAAACTAACCTAAGTGGTTCCATCGGTGACATATATTTATTACTTATTATTATTTTGTATGTCCTTATTGAACGTGTCCCTATTGAACGTGTATGTGAGGCCCGTAATCTTGGTATTATCATGGATAACCAATTACGTTTCGAGAAGCATGTTCTTGACGTAGTCAAAAACTGTTTCTATAGACTAAATATATTGTATAGGATCCGAAATTATCTGAGCGAACAAATGCGCATACTACTGTGTGAGTCATTGGTTCTCTCAAAATTAAATAATGGCATTACAGTATACGGGCCCTGTTTGCTCAAACGCACTCACCAGTTGCTGCAAAGAGTTCAGAACGCATGCGCCAGGTTCTGCTTTACCATCCTTCTCGTAGTCACATTACTCCTTACCTGAACAAGGCCAATATGCTCAATATCAATGGTAGGCTGCAACTACATCTTGCCTCCCTCTTATTTGGTGTGATAAGGCAACAAACACCAGAGTATTTATTTGAAAAGCTTAAATGGCAGGTATCTCGTCACTACATCAACAGGACTACAACCAGCATTTTAACAATCCCTCGACATCGATCAGCTGCTTTTCGGGGCAGTTTCAGGTATCTGGCGACGAAGTGTTGGAACAACCTGCCACCACCAATCCGAGTTCACAATTCTATTGCCAGTTTCAAACTTGCATGTAGAAAACACCTTCTGCACCTGCAGAAGTCAGATGCCTGATTCTGCCCCAGTGAATCCCCGCGTTTGCTAGTTATATTATCTTAAAGCTAAGTCTTTTTAATGTACGTATGTGAATCGGTTAAGTCACTGAACAATCTATAGTATATGTTCGATTCAGAATCGATACTCGATCTATGGTTCCGGAACGGCCATTTTGAATTTGACGGAGCTGCCACAGAGCAGTTTTTTGACAACTGACAGACGAAAAAGCCCTCGCGATGGACGCGTATTGGTATAGGGCATTGAAATTAAATCGTAAGCCATCTGGAATTGTATTCGGGCTCCCCTCAGGATTGTCTATTTAGCTGAGTGTATTGTGGTTCACCGAACCAGAGAAAGTTCGCATTCACGCGTATGTGCGCGTCGAAGCTGGCCTGCCAGCCATACCTGGTTGGCTGAAGAACCTGTCTACCAAGAAGAGCCTAGGGTGCACCCAGGCCTTGCAGAGAGACAGGTGTTTGACGGGAACGAAGCACAGACCAGGTCAGATAGAATCTATTTACTTTAGCTCGGTGAATCGCCGACGTTCTTGCTTCTTGGCATCTGATCGCTACGCTACCTCGTAACTATGGGCCCCTGCGAGGTCATCGGGTGCCGAGAGGCCTGAACATTTGGTAGCAAGAGCGTGGTTTCCTGAGATTTGCAGCCGTCAAGGGCTCCAGGAACCCACGATTTGGGACTATCAATCTGTAGGTATAGGCGGTTATTAGCTAACTTGGTTTTGTTCCTGTATCCACATAGATTGGTAGTGTTGTAAGCTATAAGTCTATTGCTGGTAGTAGACAGACAGATATAACAGTTTTCCCTAAATGACCAGTTGTACTGAGATGTGACTCAGAATAGTAATTACATTACAGGTACATTGTAGGTGAATTGAAATTTGCATTGAAGTCATATCATGTTTGCAGTTTGAAGTTTGCATAGTCAATCTATTAGTGGTCTAGTAATGCTAATGAATGTTTGGACATTGTTTTCAGTTTATAGCAATTTATAACTTGAACTAATATTGACTATCTGTGTGTGTTATATGATATAGGGAAACTAAATTGTTGTTTACAGAATTTGTGTAGATATAAAACTCGGTTTCTATTGTTTGGGGAAATCAGCATTGTTTAAGTTATAGATTAGGGTTCCCTCGTTTGTGTTGTAGACTGGAGGGTCCAATATAATTGAGTTACTGCAAATTGTGAGTAAGTATCGTTCCGATCATGTCGTTGTCTGAAATACAGAAGGGTGTTTCTAAGGAGCTCAGATGGTTTTCCTCCGCACACGGTCTGATAGACCGTTTAGATAGGCATGATGTGGTGTTGGAGCGGTCTATGGACGTTAAGGAACGCTACAACAGGGTGCTCGAATTGTCCGCGCAGGCGGAAGCAGTTGATGGTTGCGCACCTGACAGGCTGTCACGGTTGCTAGGGGATGTCGACCAGTGTATGGAGATGGCGGCTGCTATCACGCAGAGGGCTGCGGACATACGTAGGCAGCGCGAGTCCAGCCATAGTGGTGACATTGGGGCGCCTCTGCCGCATCAGGGTTCGGGGTCCAGGTTACCTGCCATAACCATGCCTACTTTTGACGGAGTGTCCGGTGAATGGATGAGCTTCATCAATCTGTTCGACAGCTTGGTGCACATGCGATCGGACATTACCAAGTCTGTCAAGATGGCTCAGCTGGTGGCAGCATTGAGGGGTGAGCCTAGGGAGCTGGTCGCTCATTTGACAGTTACGGAGGGTAACTATGAAACGGCCAGGCAATTGCTGGTCAGACGTTACCACAACAAACGGAGGTTGGCCGATGCCCAACTGAACCGTTTGTTTAGTATCCCGGTTGTGAACAAGGTCGGGGCCATACAGACGGAGGTTTTGAACCCGTTGTTGTCCGTCACCAAGGCTCTAGAGAATCTTGGACTTCCGGTTGGTGAATGGTCGTACCTACTGCTGTACATTGTACTTTCCCGCCTACCCGCTGACGTGCAGACTCGTTTCGAACAGTCTCACGGGAGGTCGGCCGAGGACCTGCCCGCCTTCTCCGACTTGGTCGGATTCTTGGAAGAGGAGGCTCAACGGGCAGAGAATTTGGGGTTGACGGCCACCCATCCTTCGGAGCCACAGAGAGCTGCCGGGAGCGCTGTGAGTAGGGGCCCTCCGACGAGGAAGGACCGCACCAACCGGCAGTCGTATGGGACTGTGAGTGCATTGACCCCACATAGTGAGACCTGCCCATGTTGTAGGCAGATTGGCCATGCTGTGGCCGATTGCAATAAGTTCGGGGAACTTAGGGTTGAGGGACGGCGCCGGATGGCCAAGCAGCGGAGCTGGTGTTTCCTGTGCCTCGGGCCACACATGGCTAGGTACTGCACGCGCACAAGAATGTGCGGATATTGTGGTGGGGCCCACAACAATCTGTTGTGCATGAACCGGTCCGGCCAACAGCCACCACAGGGCCGTACCCAGGGTGACACGGCATGGGGCCCTGAGAATTCGTTTGCGACTCGGAGCGCAACTCAGGAGCCAACGTCCCCACGTCCACAGGGCCGTACCCAGGGTGATACGGAATGGGGCCCTGAGAATTTGTTTGCGACTTGGAGCGCAACTCAGGGACCAGCGTCCCCACGTGCACAGGGTAGTACTAGGGTGCGGGGCCGCACTCAGGGTCATCACATGGGGGGCCCTGAGTTTTCGGTTGCGACTCAGCATCCGACTCAGCGGGCAATGGGGCCACAAGCGCGCAGCCACCCAGGGGTGCAGGGCCGCACTCAGGGTCATCACATGGGGGGCCCTGAGTTTTCGGTTGCGACTCAGCATCCGACTCAACGGGCAATGGGGCCACAAGCACGCGGCCACCCAGGGGTGCAGGGCCGCACTCAGGGTCATCACATGGGGGGCCCTGAGTTTTCGGTTGCGACTCAGCATCCGACTCAGCGGCACATTGGGTGTGTTGAGCAGGCCGTAACGGGCGGGTGGCATGGGACAACTTCGAGCTATGCGGGTGCGGTTCGGACGCCGCCTCAGTTGTCGCCCCGCTCGTCGCCTCGTCCTCGTCGGTCGCATGTGATGTCCCCCCCGCTCATGGAGCGGCCACGGTTGAATTCACGCCCACAACCCTTCGGGGGGCGTCGTAGGGTGGCAATGGAACCGGCGCGTGGGCCATTTGTACAGTGGGACCCGCTGGCGTATAGCTGCCTACCTGATCGGTTACAGGCAGAGTGGGGCCCCGGGGGCCCTCGCTAGGAATTTGCGGCCCAACAATTTGTTGCCCCCCAACCGGAGACGGTGGTGTTACCGATCGCCTCTGTGCTTGTTTGGGATTTGGCGGGCAACCCAACATACGTTCGCGCCCTATTAGATTCTGGAGCTCAGGGCTGCATTGTATCGAACGATTTAGCGAAATGGTTGGGCCTCAATATAAATAATGTATCGCTGCCGAGTAAATTGGTCCCTGCTGGGGATTACAGGGCAACCCTTCACGGGTTTTGTGATGCCTTTGAACGAGGGTTTGCGGCAGCGGTTTATTTGAGAACCGTCACCTCCACCGGGGAGGTCGACGTGCGATTGGCTTTGGCAAAAAGCAAGGTAGCGCCTATTCGGACAAGGATGACGATTCCAAAACTGGAACTGTCCGGGGCTGCTCTTTTGACCAAACCTTTGAGTCACACTCTAACGGTGTTGCGTGGGTCAGTGGTTTTGGAGGATACGGTGTACGCGTGGACGGACAGCCAGATTGTTTTGTGCTGGCTGAAGGCATCGGTCCATAACTTAGAGGGTTTTGTTGCGAACCGTGTCTCCCAGATTGTGTCGTCTGAGGTCCCACTGACCTGGAGACATGTACCAGGAGAATTGAACCCGTCTGATTGTGCATCCAGGGGATGTCGGGCTCCTGAACTCGAGCTCGTTGCTGATCTCTCGACAGAGGCTTTCATTGCTTGTTTGGATAGGTTTGTTTCTCGAAGGGGACTTCCAACTTTGATCCGCTCTGATAACGGCACTAGCTACATCGGTGCGGAACGATGCTTACGAGAGATAGTCAACTTTTTGAATGTAAATAAAGTGGATATTGGAACGGCCCTCTCCCGTCGGGGTATACAGTGGACCTTCAGCCCACCGAGTTGCCCCCACTGGGGTGGGATTTTTGAGGCCGTAGTTAAGCCAGCGAAGACGCACTTAGGGCGTATAGTAGGTCAGACCGCGCTGACTTTTGAGGAGCTCGCGACATTGTTTTGTAAGATCGAGGCCGATCTCAATTCGCGACCGTTGTGTCCGCTCAGCTCGGATCCAAATGATGGAGGCTCTGACCCCAGGCCATTTCTTGATAGGACAGCCACTTAACGCGTTGCCCGAGCACCCCTTCGAGGGAGTGAAATTGTATCGGTTGTCAAGGTATCAGATGTTGCAGCAGTTTACTCAGAATTTCTGGAAGCGTTGGTCGCTCGAGTATCTGCATATCTTACAACAGCGCCTTAAGTGGACTGACAAAACCAGCCCCCCTAGTGTTGGTGACCTCGTGCTGGTTAAGGATGCTAACCTACCGCCACTACGTTGGCGCAGGGGGCGCATTGTTAACTTGTTCCCTGGCAAGGACGGGACCCCCCGGTCTGCAGAGGTTCTAGTAGGAGGCTCGGTACTAAAACGAGCGGTAGCAACGTTGTCTCGGCTGCCCGTAGATTAAGGGACAGGTGGGTGCCTGTCCGGGCGGGTGATTGTTCGATTCAGAATCGATACTCGATCTATGGTTCCGGAACGGCCATTTTGAATTTGACGGAGCTGCCACAGAGCAGTTTTTTGACAACTGACAGACGAAAAAGCCCTCGCGATGGACGCGTATTGGTATAGGGCATTGAAATTAAATCGTAAGCCATCTGGAATTGTATTCGGGCTCCCCTCAGGATTGTCTATTTAGCTGAGTGTATTGTGGTTCACCGAACCAGAGAAAGTTCGCATTCACGCGTATGTGCGCGTCGAAGCTGGCCTGCCAGCCACACCTGGTTGGCTGAAGAACCTGTCTACCAAGAAGAGCCTAGGGTGCACCCAGGCCTTGCAGAGAGACAGGTGTTTGACGGGAACGAAGCACAGACCAGGTCAGATAGAATCTATTTACTTTAGCTCGGTGAATCGCCGACGTTCTTACTTCTTTGCATCCGATCGCTACGCTACCTCGTAGCTATGGGCCCCTGCGAGGTCATTGGGTGCCGAGAGGCCTGAACAGTATACAATATTTAATATCCATTATACTCTCAACCATTTATGCAATTAGTGTTTATTAAACTCAGTGATTCTCCCTCGAGATTACACATAATTACTTGTAGTAACGTCCAGTTGCTGCCATTGTACACAAGATTTAAAGCTAAAAAGTAAATAGCTGAAATAAATTTTAGCGGTAAAACAAGTTTTTTACATCCCTATGTAAACCTACCCGGCATCGCCCATCACTAATTTTCTTCATACACGTTTCTTGTGGCGGCCATTTTGTACGCATAAAATTCTTCTTTAATCTTTTAATTGTGAATTTATAGTTTAAAAACAAGGTTCCAGTTGTTTTTGAAATGGGAAAACGAAAAAGAAGCGAGGATCGAATCGCTCGGAAGATAAGAAGATTAGAGAAGAAAAGAGCGCGTCTCCTGCGCGAGCGTCGTCGGAGCGCTTCGGAGGCGTCGTCCGAGACGTCAAATGATGATTATCATCAAGACACCCCTCAGCATACAGTCTACGATGAGCCAGTAGTCCAAATGGAAGGCAAGTCAACATAATCAGCCATTCTTACATAGGCCGGTCGGTTTTTTGTGGTACTTGAGTTTAATCTGCATGGTTAAACCGACCAGATGTTACTTTAGGTCAATCCGTGAGATTGACCACAGTATCAAGGTTTTCCACCATACCTATGAGTTTATTCTGCATGGATATTCCCTGGTGTGAATTCAATCTGGATCTCAGATTGTCAGGCAATGTGAATACACTTGCTGCTTGTCTACTGGCCAATCTCAGTCTACATGGCATGACATACACATCACCTCTGTGTACACACTGCATGTCTGTACCTTGGTGTAGTTGCAACGCTCAAACAATACAGGCCTGTCAAGGATATTTGGATGCCCTAAGTTTGGTATTGTGGTTTTTTGTTTTTACAGAAGCTGAGCCAGAGTTACCTATAGTGAATAACAATCCTGTGAACGACAACCCAGTGAATGAAAACCTAATGAATGACAACCCAATGATCGACCCAGTGAATGATATTTCTCCAGAAATATTGTCCATTCTGGGGGAAGAACCCAATGTGGAGGATATTGGTTTCGGTCCAAAGATAAATGATCATGTGGCCACAAGGTGGTCAAAGATATTGACACATGGACTCCAAAATGAGACAAAAAAGGAAATATGTAACCGGCACATTCCAGAAAATTTAAAACTTGCCAAAGCCCCGGATATGAATCCCGAACTCTTACAAGCTGCTTCTGACCTTGTCAAGAAAAGAGATATTTACTTGGTGGAAAACCAAAATCAAATGGCTAAAGTAATAACATGTATTGGTGATGCAATTTCTCTTGTAATAGAGCATAAAGAGGCTGGTAGGGAAAACCTACTTAAAGTACTAAGTGATGCTGGACGTCTGGCTTGCCACGTCCACCATGCACAAACCATGTCCAGAAGGCACTTCATAAGGACATGCCTTAACAAAGAGGACAGTATGAATATAAAGGATCTACCTCGGGACCACCTGCCTTTCGGTTCGAACTTGTCCGAAAAAAGAAAAAATATGAAAATTATTAACAGGGTTGGTACGGAAATGAAGGCACCTGCTCCGAGACCCAAACCAGTCACTGAAAACGCTCTGCCCACTACATCCAGGGCTTTAAACTGGAGGGGCCCGCCACCGCCGCCTCCACCGCCTCGGCGCGCGTACCCGAGGCCGAACTCGACGGCTGGTGGGCGCAGACAGCAGCAGCCGCCGCCACCGACGCCGGCCCCGCAGCCGCAACAGCGCCAATACTATCAAGCTCCGCGACCCAGCAGGACGTCGCGACGCTAACTCAGGCGGGTACTTTACCCTACTTTTATAAAAATTGGGTGGCTATGACGAACGATGGCATAGTACTGTCTTGGATTTCGGGCCTTCGTTTGCCTATTTCTACTGAAATACATCAGCTGAAGGCCCCTTATAATATTCCTGAATCAAATTGTTACAAGCACTCCATGAATATGGAATTGTCTAGACTTTTAGAAAGAATATCAAAACTGTGAAATTCTTTTAAGGATAGACAACACTACCGCTATAGCTTATATAAACAGGATGGGCGGTATTCAATACCCTCACCTCACTAAAATCAGTAGGGAAATATGGCAATGGTGTGAGCAGAGGCAGCTCTTCATCTTTGCATCTTATATCAGCTCCAAAGAAAACTACTCTGCAGATGCTGAATCTCGGCGAATTCACGCAGACGTAGAATGGCAACTTAGTAATGTAGCATTCAAAACCATATGTGAAAAATTCAGCAAACCTGAAATAGACCTGTTTGCTAGCCGTCTAAATAATAAATACCCAAAGTTCATTTCGTGGCACAGAGACCCAGAGGCCTTTACATTAGATGCTTTTACAATATCATGGCATGGATATTTATTTTATGCCTTTCCACCATTCTGCCTTATTCTTCGAGTTATACAGAAAATAATTCATGATAAAGCTACGGGTATCGTGGTGGTGCCATGGTGGCCCACACAGCCGTGGTTCCCCCTTTTCAGAAAATACCTTGTATCTGAGTACATTGAATTCCCCCCTAACATTCATTTATTATCATCTCCTTTCAGTCACGAGCACAAACTCCAGAGGAGCCTTACCTTGGTAGCAGGACTGCTATCAGGCAAAAGTATCTGAATCAGGGCATTTCTGTAGAATCAATAGAGGTGATATTAACATCTTTATCAGATAACACCATCAAACAATACAATCCGTGCCTTAGGCAATGGCATCAGTTTTGCCAGGAAAATGAAATTGATTTTTATAGAGCATCAGTTTCAGATGTGTTAAAATTTTTGACAAAATTATATAATAGGGGCTGTAAATATGGCACTTTAAATAGTACTAAATCTGCTCTAGCTCTTGTGCTGGGGACCAGCATAATGAATGACTGCGTAATCAAGCGTTTCATGAAGGGAGTTTTCAAATTGCGTACTCCTTTACCAAGATATAACCTAACTTGGGATCCCGAAAATGTATTAAATTACGTAGGTGGGTTATTTCCTAATGAATCTTTGTCTTTTGAAACATTGTCAAAAAAACTTGCCACTTTACTGGCTCTTGTAACGGCTCATCGCGTCCAAACTTTATCGCTTATTCGCATTAGTAATATAAAACAGATGTCGGACAAGATTGTCATACATATACCGGATAAGATTAAAACATCCGCTATAAATAGATCTCAACCCATGCTTATACTACCATATTTCAGTGATAAACCCTCTATTTGCCCTGCTAGATCTTTAGAACATTACTTACAGAAATCAGCAAATAAGAGACCCAATGATTGTGATTTTCTCTTTATTACTTATAAGAAACCTTTTAGAAAAGTTTCTTCCCAGACATTGAGTCGATGGATGAAGGTCACTTTAAGCGAGAGTGGTATTGACACCTCCATATTCGGTGCGCACAGCACCCGTCACGCAGCCACCTCCGCCGCGAAGAGGCTTGGCGTGAGCCTGGATCTTATAAGAAAGACTGCAGGTTGGTCAGGCAACTCTGCCACCTTTGCCAGATTCTATAATAGAGAAGTTGCTACGGAGTCATCTGAATCCTTTGCCCGCACTCTCTGCGGAGTGACCCCGAAACATTGATTTTATTTAATATATAATGCTCTTGCAGAGCTTATTTTTAGTTTTGATAGACACAATTTGTAAGTCTATGTTGTTACTTTTGTTATCTATTGTTAATTGAGCTTGTTAGAATATTTGTGAAGTGCAATAAATGCTCGATTTTTTCAATTATTTCAATTATTGATTTTATTGATTTTACAAACCTAAAGGACCTAAAACACATCTATTTCGTATAATGTCATCTCTAAACATCTACAAGTAATTATGTGTAATCTCGAGGGAGAATCACTGAGTTTAATAGAAAATCAAACGAACTTACCTGTAAGTGAAGTTCGATGACTATTAAACGAGGTGATTCTCCCGAAGAGATTACAACCCACCCTACCCTATTCTAAATATTTAAAAATATTTTGCAAGTATAGCCCTGAAGATATTATTTGCACGAAATAGATTTCTGGCCGATTGGTCAACGTGTATGAAGAAAATTAGTGATGGGCGATGCCGGGTAGGTTTACATAGGGATGTAAAAAACTTGTTTTACAGCTAAAATTTATTTCAGCTATTTACTTTTTAGCTTTAAATCTTGTGTACAATGGCAGCAACTGGACGTTACTACAAGTAATTATGTGTAATCTCTTCGGGAGAATCACCTCGTTTAATAGTCATCGAACTTCACTTACAGGTAAGTTCGTTTGATTTTCTATTAATGTATTATTTATTAATTATAATTATATTTCTGATGTCAATTCGTCTCCTACTTAGCTTATCCATCCACTAAATTTTCCTAATTTTTTCCTATAGTTTATTTATTTTCATATCAATTATATATGCAGTTTTATTAAAAAGTAGTTTATTAACACCCACCCTTTATCTTCTCCTCCTTGATAAGGTGCCGACAGAATACCAGTGTTGCAGAACCTCTTGCAGGTTCTGTGGCACATGCTGAGTCGGAACCTATTCGCCGCCTAGGCACACACTTCACGACGTTACTGTCTACTCGTCGCAACAAAATTGTATTATGCTTTTATTTATTTCTTGTTGTCTTGTGTATGTACTATACATATAAGTTACTGTGTGGTATGTACTTTTACTTTTGTGACGCGTGTGTATATTATTGTCCTTCGATATTAGTTGTTATTACTTTCTCCTTCAATTGTATGTGTCACTTTTTTTCTTGTCCTCTCATAATTATCGTGTATTTTATGTTGTGTGTGTTATGGCGTAGTCCGAATAAATTGATATTCTTTATTTCTTTCTTTCTTTCTATTTTTAACTGTAGATAAACAATGCTTTTACTCTGAAAACTAATAAATTGTAAAGCTTAGACCTGAACCTAAAAAAAAACATTAGTTATCTTCTCTTTAAGCTGAACTTCTTTTGTTTAATAAATATTTCTTACACATATTCAAACTGAAATGGTTTTCATTTTTCATTCCATATATATAACAATTATAGTTAGTCAGTTACTGTCAGTTTCAAAATTAATAGCATTATTATATTTAATTATTATGGATATGTCGTCGGCAAATAGAGTACATTGGTGGTTTGTTGCATCTGGAAGATCATTTATATATAGGAGAAATAGAAGTGGCCCCAGAACGCTTCCTTGTGGTACTCCAAATCTATTCTCTCTCAGTTTTGAGTGTGAGGCTTCCATTGTTAGTTCTTGATTTAATTTACTAATTTCAACTATTTTTGTGCGTCCTCTTAAGTATGATTCGATCCAGTGATATGCTGGACCACGGATTCCGTATTTTTGACACTTTGTTAATAGAATATCGTGATGGACAAAATCAAATGCCTTGGTCATATCAAAAAATACTGATAGGGTAGGGATCTTTGAGTCAATACTTTCTGCCAGTATTTTTACCATATTGAAACAGGCCAGTGTCGTAGATTTGCCTTTTTTAATGCCATTTTGTTCCTTTTTAATGATGTCGTGTTTTGTTATGAAGCCGATCAATCTATTATAGAATATCTTTTCGAAATTTTTTGATAAGATTGGTACTAGTGTTACAGGTCGATATTTGCGCATGTTTTCCTTGTCGTCTTTTTTTAATATTGGTTTGACGACGGACGTTTTTAGTTCAGCAGGGAATTTTCCTTCTTTTAGTGATTGATTTGTCAAATGTGTAAGGATCGGGGCTAGTTCTGTTGCGGAAAATTTAAGGATTTTTGTGTCAATTTCGTCATATCCAGTTGCAGTTGTGTTGTTCAAAGACTGTATGGTCCTAAGTGTTTCTTTTTCATAGCATGGGTTTAGAAATATGCTAGAATTTTGATTAGCCATATTTGATATAGATACTGAGTTGTTTTGTAGACTTAGGGATTGATATGTGTTTGTTATTGCGTCTATGAAGTTATTATTAAAAGCTTCAGCTATGTCATTGGGATTGTTAATAATATTGTCATTAATTTTTATTTGTTGGATTTCTCCCGTTTGTGGTTCGTTACTGTCTTCGTTTTTAATTAACTGCCATGAGGCTTTACATGTATTTTTTGAGTTTCTAACAAAGTTTTTGTTGTGATTTTTTTGTGACCATTGTATGCATCTACGAAGAGTTTTACTGTAATTGTTGTATTTTGATTTATTTGTAACTGTCTTGTTTCGGTAGTATTCAAATCGTAGGTTTCTTTTTGTTACGCATGACCTTTTTAGTCTCTTAGTAAGCCACTTAAGTTTACCGTTCGAGTTACCTATATTCAAAATCTTATATCTTGGGAAGCAGAGTTTATAGAACATTGTAATGTTTTCATGGAATATTGCGAAACTTTCTTTAAAGTTTTGTGCATTATAAACCTCAGTCCATGTGAGACTTTGGAGGCATTCCCTGAATTTCGCAATGTTTTCTAAACTATAGTCTCTTTTATATGTAAACCACTGCTTAACAGGTAGCTTCTTTTTTGTCATTGGAAGAGTGAGAACTTGTGCTGTGTCGTGATCTGAGATTCCTAAACGGTGTGTTTTTCCTTGGGCCCCTTTGATGTTGCTGGCTATGTTGTCTATGCAGGTATTTATTCTGGTAGGAGTATTAATGTGTAATTTTAGTCCGTGATTTTCCAAAATACTACGTAGTTGTCTTGCCCTGGGGGAGTCAATCATAGTGTCACATGTGTATGTTCTTCTTTTGACCCAATTTTCCCCTTTTTTGTAGAACTTGGATACGTGCTAAAACAGAGACATAGTCTCTTGTTCTTTTGGACGCAAATTATATGTGTCATAGGGAGACTTATGAGACATAGTCTGTCCATCGGTACTCTCCATTGGCACCCACTGCTTCTTATCAACATTTATTGTGACAAATGCTCTTGTGCAGTGATAAAGAGGCCAACCCATTAAAATTTGAGCAGTTTCTTGGGCCGAAAAGTCTCTTTCTGCGATCATGCGGACAAAGAGTTTCTGGACAACTGTTTTCGCCGCATCATTCTCATTTTTAAGAGCCTCGCCTAGCAAGACCTCTAAGGTTTTTTAGCGGGGCTCGGCTTTGCTAGCATATTTAGCTATATAGTTCAATACTGCGTTATAACTCAGAATAGCTTGCACGTCAGTGTTAGCTGTCCAATGCTCTGTTATGTACCTGTTGTGCCTATTAACCAAGTCGTGATTGCGTTTAGTTATCAATTCCCAATGCCCACTACTCTTGCTGAGATGAGTCCTCTCCTCTAAAGGGAATGGGAACTTAAAACGACATTCCTTGTCTTTCGATTTCTTATTTACGCGCCAACAATTTGGGCCGTGTTTAGTATGCATCTGTAGACAGTTTATCAAGTGTAAATAGTCTTCGTCATGGTCAGATATGTCTGAATAATGTACCTGACATGGATGCACGGGGGGGAGCGGCCCTGTTCCTGGGCTATCAGTACATATGAGCCCATCAAAAAATTGGCAAACAGATTGCCTTTCTGCTTCGTCCATGTTGTCTAGAGATTGCACATCTGGAGCTCCATTCAGCCACAACATCCCGTGAATGTGCGGGCTACCCCGATGTTGGAACTCAGTCCGATACCAAAAGTCCCGAACATTAAAATTGGGGACTACAACTGATTTAATGAAAAAATCAGCCCTGTTGGCAAAGAATCACGCTACAATAACTGGATTGTCGTTTAAAATAGAATTTCTTCTTCGGCTAGACTCTGATTTGCTTAGCGTACTGTACTGTACTGTACTGTAATCTGTCCCGGGATCAAGCAAACGACAAATATCCGGCCAATGAATGTCAGCTGCACTTCAAGTAAAAAAGAGGGTCGGCGGGCCTAGCTGTTGCACCATATCTAATAACTCCCCGCACCTTGCTTGCCAGTATACGCTTGTGCCCCTAAGTGATGAGTTAAAACAAAGCAAGTTTTTTAATAATTTCGGATTTTTAGTTAACCTCTCTTTTATGCCAGCTGCAGTAAGATTTTGAAGTTCTGAATTTTTCTGAACTACTACTATTACTACTATTATTTACTACTACTATTCATTGCAAAAAAACGGAAACGCGGATATCTCACAAACCTACCGTCTTGATACCTGATAAGATGTTGAAAATAATCACTTGGGGTCACTCTTACCAGCCTAGGCTCACGCAAATCGGCTGTGCCATCAGGAAACAGAGTCGACAAAGCCATTGATATGTACCTTACAGTTATAATAATAATAATAATACCTTGGACACCATTTACACACATTGATCTAGCCCCAAACTAGGATTCCCTGTATATTGGGTACTAGACAACGATACACATACTTATATTGATAAATATTATACTTAGATAGATAAACAACCATGACTAGGGTACAAACATCCGTTCTCATCAAACAAATATTTGCCCCTACCGGGACTCGAACCCGGGACCCTTGGTTTCGTAGGCAGCGTCACTGCCGACTCGGCTATTCGGGTCGTCGGCAAGTCGACAAGTTGAGAATTCATTCACTGGCTCAGTCCCCAGTTTAGGCCAAGCAACAACCGCAGTATTATCCTCGAGTGCGCTTTTAATTTGACCCTTTTTTCCAAAGTCAATCGTCACTACTTCACACGCTTCGGAAATGCTTGTGGAGTTAGGTCTAGCAGCGACCCATCAACAGGTATATTATTTAGAGCACTATCATCAATCTCAATGTCTCGATAATATCTATTATTTCCTTTGAGATACTCCAGTGCTGACCTAACTTTATCTCTGCGAACTCTAAAATCAACATAGCCAGAAGATAAGTACAGACGACAAAGTAGAAACCGCTCTGGGCAATTTTTTTCCAATATCAGACAACTGCTGTGAAAAATTAATGACCTGGCCTGAATAACCAAAGTGTTGACCTCTGATGCGATAAACAGAGATAATAGGATGTACTTTGGCTATTAATTGTTCCTCGACCATTGAGAGATCCTTCAAGACAGTTGGCACTTTCCCTGGATCCATGTAGTTTGCTGCAGAAAACGGGTTTACCTTCTCGTTCCGCCTGTATTTTGAGCAACGATAACAAATCCCTGATTTTACTCGGAGGCCAGGAAACCGTTTTAAACACTCTAAACAAATATTCCAATCAAATCCTCGTTGAAAGAAATCAAATACAGTGACATCCGGGTTGACACACTACTGGTCAGTCTCTAAAACACACTCTCTACTCCTAGTCCTAGCAGATGCAGTGTGATTCTTCATTTTAAATAGATAATCTCCCCTTTCCTCTTCTGTCTCCATATCTCTTCTAGCCGACATACGTGCTTTAACTTTATTAAGGCGCTCATCTTTTTCCTCTCCTGTTTCCATATTCCTTCCAGCTGACATACGTGTTTTAACTTTATTAAGGCGCTCTTCTTTTTCCTCTCCTGTCTCGATATTCCTTCTAGCCGACATACGTGTTTTAACTTTATTAAGGCGCTCTTCTTTTTCCTATCCTGTCTCGATATTCCTTCTAGCCGACATACGTGTTTTAACTTTATTAAGGCGCTCTTCGTTTTCCTCTCTTGTCTCAATATTCCTTCTAGCCGAGTTATGTGCATTATCTTTATTAAGGCGCTCTTCTTTTTCCTCTCCTGTCTCCATATTCCTTCTAGCCGAGTTACGTGCATTATATTTATTAAGGCGCTCGGCTGTTTGCTCTAAGGTCTCACCAAGCCGTTTTATTGCCATTTCTTTAGCTTTTGTTGCCGCTGATTTCTTTTTTGGTAAGATTCTAAACTTTTTACGCTGAGGTGACGCAGTTGCATTGTTTGATTGCGCCGACGAAGATATTTCAACTGGAGGAATTATTAATGAAGGCTGGGCCCCAGGAAAGGGTCGCTGCCTCATACGTGTCTCAGCAAATAACATCAAAATTGTCTCATTCGGCCGCCTAAACATACCATGCATTTCGTCTCCAAAAACTCTGACCATTTGAAGCCAGTCAGGACCTACATTGGTACTGTAAATTCCGCACAGCAAACTAGCAAGCTGTTCAACTGACGTGGTTTTGTACAAATATGCGCCTCCTGACTGATAATCTAACAGCCGGTGACTTGCATCCACAGAATTGGAATCAAAAAAAAAATACTCCTCGTCCCGTTTCCAGACGCCTACGGTCATTCCCTGAGTGGTAAAAGTAAAAACACCTCCATCTGCGTCAGCAAAAGCCTCTCGGAGGGCCATCAGAGCCTCATTTTGCAATGTGCAATCTCCATAGGATTTGGTAATTTCATCGGCTAAATCACATTTTTCTACATCGAATACCCTACCTAAGATATCAATTGGAGATAAAAAATCGTCGGAATACAGCTGTTCATGTACATTCGTGCCCTGTATTTTAAGTAAACAAGACCTAAAGTAGGCATCGCCGGTATTTAGTAATCCATCCAAATCAAAATTGTCAAAATCAATGCTACGAGCCGTACCGTAAATTACCGCCGCAACAGCCATCCCAAAACATTGCTCAGCCGTGGCTGGGGAAAAACATTAGAAAATTTACTGAGTTTTCCTCTTTTTGCTCTGAAATTCATTTAGTGAGCCATAGCGTTTTACCTCTATACCCAGAATAATAACAAAATTCCAATAAGTAAGCAACGAAGTCCGAAAAGTAAAGCATAAGTCATAAGTCATAAGTATTTTATTCAAAAACAATACATAAATTGTGTATGAAATTACAAAAATAATATTAAAATTAATCATAATATAAAATTAATATGGTACAATGAAGAACAAAAAATAAATTAAAATGTCACAGAAATAATTAAAATTAAATATTAATATTTTTTTAAATAGGATTAAAAGACCATAGCCTAAAACTAATAGAGCCGTCACAAGTTAAATTTCCTATAATACAACATATAAAACATAAACAAAAATTTCGAGTCAGTATACAATCTACAAATTACAATAACAAACAATAATAATATTAGGTATGTATGTCAAAGTACTATTAAAATCACTTTAAATTAATAAATTCTTCTATGCTGTAGGGGCTCTTTTGTAACAAGTACACTTTAAGCTTTTGTTTAAAGCTGCTGTGTGTAACTAAAGTCTTTAGCTCCACTGGTAGGTGTTTAAATAACAATAGCGACTGGTAACCAGCAGCATGCCGTGCGATCTCTAACCTCGGTGCGGATTCAATTCGGAAGTCCTTCCGACGCGAAGTTTCTCGTTTAGACCTCTGATCGAGGTTTTCTAATTTGTGAATGTTTTTAGATAGACTGACCATTAAAACAAGTATGTAGAGCGCAGGAACCGTTAGTATTCCTAACCTAATGAAATGCGGCCTGCACGATTCCATCTGTGAAATGCGAACTATCGTACGGATTGCTCTTTTCTGCATTACGAAAGCCTTTGTGACATTGTAAGCATAACTATTTCCCCACAGTTTTATACTATATCGTAGTTTGGATTCGACCAGAGCATAGTACACCATTTTAAGATGTTCCTGATCCACCACGTCTCTCAAACTCCTCAGAGCATAGCACGCTGAGCTGATGCTTCCTTCTAGGGCAGTAAGTTCGGGCTTCCAGTTCAGTGAGGAATCTATGTGAACCCCCAGAAACTTGATGACATCCACCATTGTCACTGTATCTCCGTTTAGCGTTGCTTTTATAACGTCACTGTTCCGTGCCGTGGTTTTAAATAAAAGTAGGTTGGTTTTACTTGTGTTTATTTTTAAATTATTATTCGTGAACCAGTTATGAAACATTGATAGAATTAAATTTACTTTGAGTTCGAGTGTTTCAAGATCATTGTCCGAAACAACAGCATTTGTGTCATCGGCATAAACTACGAGCTGACTATCAGGCATCGATTTACCAATAAATTCGAACAAGTCGTTGGTGAACATAATGAAGAAAATTGGACCCAAAATAGAGCCCTGCGGTACTCCTCTAGTTATCGGGACCATCCTTGACCTTGTTACCTCTTGACATCCGCTGTTATTCGTGGTCAGTTCGACAAACTGCTTTCGGTTATGTAGGTAAGATTTTATGAGATCCAAGCATTTACCCTGCACACCGTAATGTTCCAGCTTAATAATTAATATGTTATGATCCACAAGATCAAATGCCGAGCTTAAGTCCAAAAACAATGCTGCTACCTTAATTTTGTTGTCTAGTTTATTTAATACGTCCTCTACCAGAGTGTCTATTGCATCAGTGGTTCCTAGACCTCTCTGATAGCCGAACTGTCTTTTACTTAATATTTTGTTTGTAACTAAGTGTGCTAGAAACCTTGCCTTGATAAGTTTTTCAAATATTTTTGATAAGATGGGTAGCAACGAAATAGGCCTGTAGTGGGTAGGATCAGATTTTGTTCCTTTTTTATATACTGGCAGTACGCGAGCAATCTTGAGCTGCTCAGGGAAAATAGCAAGTTCTAGACAGTTGTTCAGGAAAGTAGAAATGGGCTCTGCTAATAAATCTATATTATTTTTGATCACTGTAATTGGAACATCATCATAACCACATGACTGTTTGTTTTCGAAGAGTCTCACCATCTTCTCAACTTCTATTTTAGACGTTGGTCTAAAGTCCATCTCACGCATTACTTTTGGACAGTGGTCCATTAAGAGATCTACTGCTGTTTCAGACCCATTTGCGACTCCTGTTGATTTAGCATCAAATTGCTCCGCAAAAATATCTACAATGTTCACTGGTCTGTCAATATTTTTTTCATTAACCTTTAATATCAGTTTGTCTGTTACAGAGACAGGATTCTTATTTCTGTGACGGTTTACAACTTTCCATAAGGCTTTTGATGAGTATTTTGCTTTGTCGAGTTCAGTCCTGACCGCTATTTTTTTTGCTACTGTGAGCACTTTCCTATATATTTTTATATAATTGTTACGGTAGTTCCGTATAGAATCATCACAATTGCTCGAAACTACTAAAAACCTCTTCATTTTGCTAGATGTTTTGATACCTGGAGTGATCCATTTAATTTTGCTAGACTTTCGTAATGAGATCTTTTTCTTCCTCTTGCTAAAGCACCTCTGAAATATGTTATTAAAACTTGCTAAGAACCCATTTATCCCCTTTTCGTTAAGGTTTTCTCGTATCACTTCTTCCCTAAAACGTTTATTATTATTCTCGGAGAACAGCCTACGTTCTATTATTAATTTAGGGTCCTCTTTATTTACCAATTTTAGGTTCGGCAGTGAAAGGTCACAGAATATTGCTGCATGACCATCTGCAAGACCATTATGGTCTACATCAGTACCCTCTAGATGTTCCTCCGGAATATTTGTAAGAAAATTGTCGAGACTTGAGGACGCATCATTTCTGACAAAAGTAACGACGTCTATCAAAACCCTGAAATTGTAGCACTTTAGCAGAGACAAAAAATCATTACGTCTATTATTCTCACACAGAGTGTCTATATTAAAGTCACCGCAAATAATACATGTTTTATCAAAAAAATGTTCCAGAAGCTTTTCCAGACAAACCAAAAAGTCATCGTATGTGTCATAGTCAGGATTCCGATAACAACAGATTATATTAAGACCTGTATCGTGATCTAAGACGCCGCACACTTCGAAACACCTATTTTTGTACAGCTTTTTGCAGATTGCAAGGTCTGCACATTGTTTTTGATTATGAGCTAAAATAAGAGAACCGCCCCTTGTCATGTTTATTCTAGTATTGTGGGTGGCCACATAATGGTTGTCCAATTTAAATAGAGGGGCTGAATATTTATTAAGGAAATGTTCAGTAATGCAAACGTACTGTACAACACCCTTATGACTGTGCAGATATACTTCTAACTCATCCCTTTTTGATGTTATTCCACATACATTTTGATGATATATACTGACTTCTGTAGTGTTACCTGATTGTCTCGATATGTCTTGGTGGTCAGTCATGCAAACATTGTAGTTTTCATTGTTCTGGACGAAAAAACTGCAGATCCATTTGTTTGTTCACCATTGAGTCACTTGCGAAATAATATGGGATGGTGCCCCTTTTTGGTTTATCTATAACTTTGTAATTTGATTTCGTGCATACTGGCGTCATTTTCTTCTGAGTCACTTTTTTAAAGAAAAAGGGTATAGTGCCCTTCCGAATCGAGGATTCATCTTCTAGGTTTGTGACTATTTTAAATTTAGTGGGCTTGCTTTTGGGGTTGTGGCATGTTTTGTTCACATAACTGTCATAGTTTGATTTATAAACTATTGCTAATATTTCCCTTAGAATAAGTCTACTTATGGTCAGTTTTATGGGAATTTTAGTCATGTCCCACCTACTTATAATCTCCTCACCTACGACCTGTGACAAATCTACGAGAGTTGCGTTGGAAAATTGTGTACATAAGAATTGAAACATCTTATTTATTGCGTGTTCATTTAAGAACCTCGTCGCGAAGACATTAGCAAGAAGGACATTTGTTCTCAATTTACTAACCACGTAATATAGATGCGACTGAAGTTTGACAGGATTTATATCATTTGTACCTAGCATAAATATAACAAAATCTGACTCATTGTAGTCGCTGCACATTTCCAGACATGAAGACAAAACCTGATCAGATGTAGCATTTGTTTTGATTAGTGCTGTCACTGAGAAGTCTTTGCCTAGGAGGTCTTGGAGATAGTCTCTGATTCTAATGCCTCTTTCATCGGAGAACAGCATGACCCTGTGCTTCCGGTCGTTCTTCAGGTTTGTTGTTTCTTTTAGGTCTTCATCTCCTTTTATGTTGTGATTGTTTGTGTCTCTATCTTGTTTAATTTCGAGTTCTACCTCTTCATTGTGTTTTAGTCCACATTTTGTTGCCGTGTCTGTATTTTCTTTGGTTTTTGGAGCATCTTCACTTTCTTGTTGAAGTTCAGGTTCTACTTTGTCAATAAATTGTTGTTCTCGTTCACATCTTATCGGTTTATCTGTGTCTACTTTTAGGTCTTCTTTCGTTGCCGGAACATCTTCACTTTCCAGTAGCAGTTCAGCATAATCACGACGAATTGGCGTCCTTTCTCTGCCAAGAATTAAGCGTTTTTTTGGAAACTCTCTATCCCTGATTCCGGATTTAGGAGTTCTCGTTAATGTAGGCGTTTCAGAGCAGATCCTTTTTAGTATATTCGTTTTTTCCTGACGCTCTTGGAGTTGCTTCTTTAACGAGTTATTTTCTTCAGAAAGAGCGTCAATTTCCACGTGTGCACTTTCAAGCTGCGTCTCTAAGTTCCGTATTCGAATTATAATTTGCTGAAATTCTTCCTGGTCACATAGTTGTCTTGACAGGTCAGGTAGACTCAGTGCAGAATCATCAGAGAAGTTTGTACCATCCAAATGGTCATTGCCTGTAGTCTCTCCCCATGACTTCCTACGTGTTTTGCATCCTTTTCTCTGTCCCATGTTTACGTGTGTGTCCACTGCTTCACTTGTACTCATTTTGAATAAATCAGTGTAACTTATTGAACAAGTACGATTTGTAGTTTACTATGCAGATTTGAAATATGGACGTAAAGATTGAGAATCTGCTAGCATTCAATACTCGTAACCGTAGAAAGAAAAAAAAAAAAAAAAAAAAAAAAAAAAAAAAAAAAAAAAAAAAAAAAAAAAAAAAAGCTCTTTGGATGGGACTCGAAGTGTTGACCTCCCGATTTACAAACCGCTAGTACACTTCTTGCACCACTTAATCAGTTCCCGTATACAGCAAAAATTATCAGTACGTTTCCCAGTCTTGTCGCACTGTACTACTCATAGTAAAATCTCGTCTTAACCTTGTAATCTCTGCCATGCGCGGTTTTCTTAGGGTATGTCACACACACCTCACGTTGTAGGGAATCTTACAGAAATCCACCTTGTATGCCGAAGGTTAGTCGCTAATGAGCAATACCAAATCCAAGTAGTGTCATCTGTGGTCGAGTAGTGGCAATTTCTTGTTTTGAAGTTTGTAATACCAAATCCAAGTAGTGACATCTATGGTCGAGTAGCGGTAATCTCTTCGAAGTTCGTTAGTGAGCAATACCATGGATCATGCAAGTCCGATCACAGTAGTGCATTATTCTGATAGATGTCGTGGTTACCAAAAAATCGTTATTGTACCGTTATCCTGTTTTGTATATAACGTGAATTAATTAAGAACTGTAGATTTGTTATGAACACTATTGTTGTATTTGGCGTCTGCAGTAACTATGCACTTGTCTGTCGAGTTATTTGGCACACTATTGTCTCATTTAGGTATAATTGTTCACTTTTATATTTTTGGTCTATTTCACTAGTTTATGTTGCTGTGTTTCACTCGTTTCAATGGATAACGCTATCACGTCACTATTGTAGTATTTCCTCTCGAACTGTATTAATTTATACTGCTTTAACACTGATTTATTAATATTAGAATAAAAATACGTAGGAACTGTGTGTTTACATATCAGCGCCCCCTGGCGGCCTTAGTTAATAAGCCAAAGTTAATTCATCCAAATAATATTCCAAACCGTGATCAACGCGCTTTAATTAGACTACTAACACAATTTGCATGTTGGTAATATAAACTGAGATAAAAACCACACGATTGCGCGAGGCAGACTAAAACTAACGCCATCTAGGGGTGCCAACCAAAACAAATAACCCGACTGTCATTTTACTGTGCATTTTATTTCAACAACCCCTTATTATTCTAGTAATAAAATAAATAACAAACGTAGATTTGGAATTAGGTTAGGAGACTGCTAAAAAATAATCATTTGTACTCTTCTATGTACTTATTAATATGTATTATTATCAAACTGTGTCAATAGAACCTTCAGTGCCTAGACAAACCGTAAATGTTTTTTGGCACTGTTTATAGTATTCAGTTTGTATTAGTTGTTGACATCGTACAATAAGACTGCATAGTCTTTCAATATTCTATTCTTCTATTCTTCTTTAAGGGGGTTAAAGTGCCTGCACGTGGCCCACATGTGCGGGGCCTTTGTGCATTTCCCCTTCTCCCGCTCATTCATTTCAGCCATCCCAACTCCTGCACCAGCTGGAATAGGAGGCCTGGGTGTTCAAGGAGCTCATGAGTCGTTGTAGCTTCTCCCAGAATAGCCATCCTGGTTTCAATTGTGGATGGCGTCGTGTAGCGACAAGAACCTTGAAACAGTGAGACTAACCTGACCAAAAGAGATTATTGGCAGGCTCAAGATACATTTATTAATCACAAGGTCGTGAGTCGAATATTGGTGATATAGTTGAAACGCTGGATAGGGACTCGCCGGGAATTTGTAGATTTCAGCTCCTTGGTAGACTCAATCCAACTGGTCCACTTCTCCAGACGTCAACAAGTGATTATGCGGTAGCGCCAGGAGGATATTATTCCTCGGCGTGGAACCGATTCAGAGCTCCGTTAGCGCCAGGAGGATATTACTCCTCAGCGTGGAACCGATTCAGAGCTCCGTTAGCGCCAGGAGGATATTACTCCTCAGCGTGGAACCCCATGGATTGGGGAGAGTAGGGAAGTTTCAAATCAACTACTGCACTTTACAGCAACTAAACATTCAGCTCCATTACAGTACTAAAGGGACTAGCCCATCGCCGCAACTAAAGGCGTGACTTAAAAATTATTGATGCAGAAGATACAACCTCACGTTTCAGAGCTCAAACAATGTCTGCCAAAAAAAAACAATCAGCTGCCAGACGAGATTCCAGACCCGAATTTCCGAATTTTTATAGTTTTAGTTTTTAACTGGCTAATCCGCCAGTAGCCAATATGGTCAAAGAGGTAGTACGTTACATACCCGTCTTGTTTGGGTAGGATTTTACCTGATAAAATCCGCTAAGATACTAACTAAACTAAACTAACTTACCAAATTAACTACTTAAGATAAAATTCTCTAAAGCTCGCCATCTACAATGTCAGAGAAATATGTAACTAACAGTCTAGCTCAACTACATACAAACATCACACATTCGTACCAACAATCAGACATCAGAATTCATACTAAGTTCATACAAGAGTTCACACTAACATCGTGTAAAAACAGCCTTACACACAGGGTGCCATTATTATAGCCAAATGCACACCCAGACTAACTGTCAGAAGTTGAAAAATAAGCAAGATCCCTTGAACTAAAATAAGAACCTTAGTACATAAACGCCCCGATAGCTTAGCTACCATCGTAACGCAGAATAACACCATGAGGGGCAGCTCCCTCAAGTGTTCAAGACTTCCTGCACCGTTAGTGGGTACAGAAAATAATAATAGAGTAGAATATCTATTCTACAACAAAGAGTAAAAAAGTAGAGAATTATAGTTCAAGAGGCCCTAAGCTAAAGTAACAGACATTGCAGAGTAACGTTACACAATAAAGAACTTTTACATAGCTGTAGATATAGATGGTTTTTAGAATACAAGGGTCAAAATACTTATTACATACATAAAGGAATCGTTAACTACTATTGAATAAGACAGAACGCTGTCGCAGCCTATCTTCAGACAGACGGTGCTCTCAGACAGACACAGATCGCTCGGCCGTACGAGAAATCGGCCGTTAAACACTAACCTTATTTATTATTTAATATTCCGAAAAGTTTCCCTACTAAAATCTTCACAATTTATTAATTTATTTTTCGTACTGAGAATTTGGAGGAAAATATTTATCAACAATTATAATATGACAACAGCCGTCAGACTGCGACCATAAATAATGTAGAAATGAGGTAGGTACCCAGATAAACGATCAAATATACTCCTGTCAGACAAAAATAAACACAACAAAATATACAAGCTACGAAAGAAATCTAGCGTTCTACGGCGCTCTTATGGCCTAACTACTCTGACCAGACATAAAACTCTATCACCAATATTCCCTTAATCCGGGCGCCATTGAAACAGTGAGACTAACCTGACCAAAAGAGATTATTGGCAGGCTCAAGATACATTTATTAATCACAAGGTCGTGAGTTGAATATTGGTGATATAGTTGAAACGCTGGATAGGGACTCGCCGGGAATTTGTAGATTTCAGCTCCTTGGTAGACTCAATCCAACTGGTCCACTTCTCCAGACGTCAACAAGTGATTATGCGGTAGCGCCAGGAGGATATTATTCCTCGGCGTGGAACCGATTCAGAGCTCCGTTAGCGCCAGGAGGATATTACTCCTCAGCGTGGAACCGATTCAGAGCTCCGTTAGCGCCAGGAGGATATTACTCCTCAGCGTGGAACCCCATGGATTGGGGAGAGTAGGGAAGTTTCAAATCAACTACTGCACTTTACAGCAACTAAACATTCAGCTCCATTACAGTACTAAAGGGACTAGCCCATCGCCGCAACTAAAGGCTTGACTTAAAAATTATTGATGCAGAAGATACAACCTCACGTTTCAGAGCTCAAACAATGTCTGCCTCAAAAAAAACAATCAGCTGCCAGACGAGATTCCAGACCCGAATTTCCGAATTTAGTTTTTAACTGGCTAATCCGCCAGTAGCCAATATGGTTAAAGAGGTAGTACGTTACAACCTAAACAGAACCTAACAAGATACAACAACCAGGATAAATTTAGGAATGACAGTTTATTATGTGTATTTTACAATGACAATTTTTATAAAAATGAAATGAGGATGAGGCTGAATGAGGTGACACAGGTTTTTTAAAAGATACAGGTATTGATATAATAAAAAAGGAGCGAAGGACACGGAGAGTAGGAGACAGAACAGGGAGCACGCGGCGGTAGTGCCCGGAGCCTGGAGAAGTGGCGTAGTTGGTGATCCGGAGGTGGTGAAGGAGGTGGCTTGAAGGCAGCCGCCCCTCAAGATGTAGGTGATTGGAGATGGCAGCACGACGGGGTATAAATGGTTGGCAGCACGTCAAGATATAGGAAGTTGGAGACGGCAGTAAGGCAACAGCACCAAGCCGTATGGGTGGCTGGAGACGGCAATAAGGCAGCAGCAGCAGACAGTCAGCGACTCAACAGAGGCTCGCAGGATCCCGGGGCAGTGCGGCCCCGGGATAAGGCCTTTAGGTGAAGCTTCTTCTTTCAGAGCTGAAGTGAGACTGCCGAATTTCAGAAATGTTCCGCTCTTATACCCTTTTTGGAGAGTTCTAAAAATTATTTAAATTAAAAGCAATTTTTGTGAATGGCCAAGAGGGAAAAAGTATTTTTGTAAAAGTATTGAAGTAAACATATCAGACCGCTAACGAGTTTGAATGGACATTGCCATGACAACCAGATAAACAACAACATCGCAATATGTCAGATTTTGGTTTCAGGCTCGTAATAGAGAAAATAACAAGATCACATAGCCAAAATTACATAACAGCGAAAGATAAAAAGGTAGCGCACCAGCGCGCACGAAGCCCGAGATTGCAGAGTTTCGGAGAAAGCCAAATACAAGGTCACCAAAGGTAAGCCCCTTAGACATTGATTTAGAAGTGCTGATAGTGTGAAAATACGAAGTGAAAATGATTTGTTATTGTGTTCTTATGGTTTAAAACGTTACAGGGTCCTATGAAAATGAAGGTGATACGAAATATCCAGAGATATATGAGACGAATGCGGACCATCAACGCAGACTGGAAAATGGCATGTAAGTAGCATAACACTACATTGGGCATGCCAGCAACATGTGCTTGACTGTCTCAGCCACTTCCATGCAGCCCCAGCCTAGGGGGCTGTCGGTTGCACCAATTATATGTAGTGGCTGACAGTGGAGATGAAGGAAAGTCCAAGGATGTGCAATTATGATTTATACTCAGTTCTTACATAAAGTGACTTAAAATTAACCAATGTTAGAAAGCGTCCGATGCTAGGAGCGCTGGTAATAAAAGTGAAATAAAATATATGCTTAGTTTTACTATTTCTAAATTGAGGGCATCGACGATATGTGCCTAACTTTGTGTGTTAGGTATATGACGACGGTGGCTTTGTATTACACCTCCCTCCTTAAGATGAGCAACTATTTGCTGATGTCTACTGCAAATGTTGCGGCTCGATTGTCCTGTGCTAAGTTGAGATGCGATAAGGGAATATCAGCCTGAGTCGTTGATTCGCATTTGTTATTTACAATGTAAGCCTTTCTTCGGCGTATAATGTAGACTGCAGTCAGTGCAGTTGCACCGATTAGTGCGATGACGTAGAGCGGAATCGTCGTATGATAGACGGAGGTATCTATTGTTTGTATTGTAATTGGACGCTCTGTTGCTAGCTGCGCTTGAATGTTATGCAGTTTGGATAATTCGATGGTAGTTAAATTATACTTTATTGTCTGATGTTTTCCGGCGATTGCTGGCCACGGAATGTTCATCAATTCAATCGGTAGTCCTTGAAACGTTGACTATTGTAAACTCCGGTGCCTTGATTCTGCAGTTGTGCGGGATGCGAGCTAGATAAGTTCCTTCCAACAGCTGATGTTGTTCTTGTTTGCATATAAGTTGAATTTTGGTGGGCCTTGGAAACGATAAAATGTAGTTCTGGGTATCCAGTTCCATAAGAGCTTCCTTGAACAGCGAGATAGGCGTAGGTTGACACGTCTCATCTATCTCCTGTAAATATATTAATCGATGGATGCAGTCCCGTTGCGTTCGTAGTTGATGGCCGATGTTCTGCTTGCAGATGTGCCATGCGTTGACCTTCGGGCATTCAGCCTCTATGTACACATACTCGTTTATATTGGATGCCATGAATGGATAGGATGGGAGGATGATATTATTATTCTTGTTGGGGATCGGACATAACTTATAGAGGTCAAAGGTTTTTTTGATAAATATTGGGAATTTAAGTACTATAACAAGTCTTGTGTCTGCAAAGTAGGTTCCTAAATTTATTATATCATAATAGTACCTTATGTCCAATGAAATGATCTGCTCTGGTTCATAATAATTTTGCAACTTAAAGATGAGATCTCGTAATTGTTTAACTGATAAAACCGAATGATGCATAGAATTAGTACGACTAAATGCCAAAATATTCTCAAGTCTATCTATTTCATTACATAAATCTTGAACCTTCTCGCCAAAAGCGACGAAAAAATGAACAAGATTTGCATGTCTCATATTTCGCTCGTTATCAGTAGCCGTCGAATTATTGATGGCTGAAAGAGCTATCTGTAATTTTGCCTGATTATTTTTTAGATCGGTAATTAGGTGGGCCTGTTGAGTGGTCATTTCATTGCATAGAGTAATGTGTTTAGTGTAGGTATCAGAAATACTTTTTTGGTTGTTATTCAAGACCTGGATAGCGTTTTCGAATCGGATAGCATCGTTTTGATCCAGATTGCCTGTGATATCTTTGATAAGAGCGCCTAAAGGGTTGAACAAACCTCTCTTGACTCGAGTGGCTAAAAATGTTTCAATGTGAGTAAGCGCTTTATCGAGTTTATTATATAAATGTTTAATTTGAAACTTAAAGATTGACGTGTCATCACTAAGAGTGTTGGAAGTATATGTGTAAGTGTCGGATAGCTGAGTCTTTAAGTTGAAAATGGTATCTTTGATTTTACCTAAGTCTATTTCATGGATGAAAGTGTGGTAATGGGAAATTATTTTAGCGGTGCCTAGTTTGAATGGTAGTAGGCCCGGTCCATTACTGAGGTTGTCGAGTTGTATTTCTTGTACTTGGGCCGCGGAGGTCGAGATCAGTATTAGGGATCTGTAACAACGGAACGGTTCTATTCTTTAGTGGCCGCTTAAGTCTTACTTTAGCTACTGAGCCGCGGTTTTTTGTAGTGTAAATATGAATTGGTAAATTACTAGTTACTCTGTCAGACTTAAAGCGGGGGGCAAGTTTTTGTCGGGCTGCGGCGGGGTTTCGAACAAACACCTCTTGATTTGGTTCATATTGAATTTGGGGTTCCCGTGTCTCATTTATTCTATTAGTACTTTTTTCTCGGTCGGCGAGCGACATGTTATGTATATGGTGGTAAATAGTTTCCATTCGTTCGCGATGGTCATTTATATATTGCTGCATTAATCTCTCTGTTAGGTTTATATTAATAGGGTCTCGGGGATCAAAGTGGCCTGATATAACTTTGAAAGGTCTGCATTTTGTGAAACTGTGCACTGAGCTATTGTAAGCAATTAGTGCGTAGGGAATAAGATTTTTGGCGGTTTCATTTTTGTGTTTTACTTTAAGCAGCCGTAAATGTTCCAAAAGGGTAGAGTTGAAACGCTCTATCATCCCGTTTTGATTTGGGGCATGGGGCATTGTAGTATTGTGTTCTATGTTGTGTAATTTCAAAAACTCTTTTACAATTTGATTAACAAACTCAGTCCCATTATCTGTTACCAAAGTCAAGGGATATCCGTGATGAGTAGCAAACTTCAAAAAAGCTTTAATGATACTGAGTCCAGTACAATCAGGGATGTGATATGCTTGCGCATATTTAGAGAAGGAATCTACGAGAGTTAGGTATTTTTCCTGTTCGATAGTAAGTACATCGGCGTGCGCTACTTCAAATGGCCTAGAGGGAGTTGGTACTATGTTGAATTGAGGGCGTGGTGGGTTGCGGTCATATTTAGCGGTATTACACGTGTTGCAAGTACTTATGTATTTTGTAATCGTGTCGCGCATTTTTGGCCAGAAATAACGTTTTGATAATGAGAGCAATGTCTCATTGATGCCTCGATGATTAGTTTTCCCTTCATGATATGCTTTTACTATAGATTGCTGCCTAAGGGGTAAGACAACGTTCTCCAGTTCACATTTTACAAGGACCAAGTTCATGGCTGAGCTACCAAAAATACGTTGTATGATAGGAATTATGGTGTAAATTTTGTTTTCGGGGTTGATCAAGAGAGCTGTGCGTGTATTGGGGTCTACATGATTTTGGATTGTTTTAGATAAACTACTTTCTAATCTTTGGTCGAATAAGTCAATTGAAGTCTTAATATGACCTTCAAAAGGTTGCGTGACTGTAGGCCTGGTTCTAGGCGGGTGATTTATAATGTTCAACACAATCTGTTTTTTAAATTTATTCAAAGGGTCAGTGCTTATAGGGATTTCTAGTGTCGGATTTTCGGCGCTAGTGTGAGCGGTGGCTGTAGCTGAGGAGCTAGGAATAGGGTTGTGATCGGGTGCTGATATCGTGGAAGACGATGAACTTGTATTAATCTCTGAATGATTGACTAACAGTGACATATTCTCGTTGTTTATCTCGATGCGAGACAAAGCGTCTGCGTTTGTATTGGCCTTGCCTTTTTTGTAGACTATGGTGTAATCATATTCCGCTAACTTTAACCTCCATCGAGTGAGTCGAGAATTGGGCTCTTTCATGTTCATGAGCCATTGCAAAGGCTTGTGGTCTGTAATTATTTTAAATTTCCGGCCAAAGAGGTAAGGTCTAAAATACTTGGTAGCCCAAACTATAGCAAGCAGCTCTTTCTCAGTGGTGGAGTAATTCACCTCGCTGTCATTGAGAGTCCTTGAAGCATATGCTATAGGGTGGTCTACGCCCGTAGAACCTTGAGATAAAATCCCTCCTAGGGCGTAATTTGACGCGTCTGTAGTCAAAATGAATTCTTTTGAAAAGTCTGGATATACTAAAATAGGGTCATTTGTCAAAAGAGTTTTACAATGTTCGAAACAATCGATGTAATCGGAATTGATGATAATTTTGGATCCTTTTTTTAAGCATGCGGTAAGCGGTTTCGTAATTTTTGCAAAATCTGGTATGAATCGACGATAATAGCCCAGTAAACCTAAAAAACCTTTAATCTGTTTAGTAGTTTTTGGGATTGGGTACTTGCATATTGCGGCAATTTTATCTGGGTTTGGTTTTACGCCTTCTCGGGTAATAATATGGCCTAAATATGGGGTCTCGCGTTTTAAAAACTCTGATTTATCCATCTGAATTTTGAAATTGGTTTCGCGGAGTCGTTGGAATACTTTCTTGAGGTTCACTATGTGTTCCTGGAGCGATGTGGAGTATACCAAAATATCGTCCAAGTAGACTATGGTATTTTCAACGCCTTGTAGGATATTATCCATAACTCTCTGGAATGTTGATGGTGAGTTTTTTAAGCCCATGGGCATACGAAGAAACTCATAGTGTCCGCGCTCTACTTGGTAAAAACCGCTGGCCAAATCTAGTGTAGTAAAATACTGACACCTTCCCAGTTTATCTAAAATATCAACAATATTTGGTATTGGATATTTGTCCTCAACAGTCTTATCATTAAGTTTTCGAAAGTCTATGACTAGTCTCCACTTAACCTTTCCTGATGCGTCTGATTTTTTTGGGACTACCCAAATAGGGGCACTCCAGGCAGAGGTAGATGGCCGAATAATTCCTTGTCTCAACATACTTTGTACCTGATTTCTAACTTCTTCTCTATGTATGTATGGATATCTATAAGTTTTACTATGAACCGGGTTATCGTCAGTTGTATTAATCGAATGTTTAAATTGATTTGTGAACGACAATTGTTCGCCTTCCACATAAAAAACATCGGAGTATTCGCTGCATAAGTTTATCAAATTACATGATTCTTCATCGTTTAGGTGTCCAGTGCGCAAACGCGGTATGACTTCCTGTGACCGGGCATTGACACTTGAAAATTGCAAGGTTTGCTCATTGTATAGTTGTGCATGTACGGGTTCTGTTAATAATAAAATAATGTCATTCTGTGTTGGATTAGATATTTCCACATATGCAAAGTTATTTTTAGATATTGAAATACACTCGTTGATGTTACAATTACAGATCATCTGTTCATCTATATGAATTTCACCGTTATTTATTGTGGTCGGGACTTTTAGTAATTTTGATGACTGGGCCGGGATTATGTCCTCCAATAGTTGGTGACTTTCTGGTCCATGCATGTGAATTTTGTTATTCGCGAACTGGGTGCTAAGTATTCGACTTCCTAGATCGATATTCGCTTGCCACTGTTCAAGTAGATCGCAACCGATAAGGCCATCGAAATAATCATGAAATTTATACACGTATAGTTTTATTGATTTTGAGTCTTGAATTTCGTTAAAACAGGGGATAGTGACTGAATAGTTGTTCATGGTAGATGCGTGTATGTTGGTGACGATAAATGGGTCATAATTAAGAGTCAAACCGGGAAAGTATTTATTTAAAGCCTCGGGACTTATGAAAGATTGATTAGCGCCAGTGTCCAGAAGTAACCTTAGGGGCGGGTTTTCAATCTGTATATAGGGCAGTTGCCGCTTGTTTTGTATATTTAACTCTATTCGGGGTAACTCCCCTCCGTATCTAAGGGAAAATTTGATTCATTTTCTTGGTTAACGACAACCTGATCATTTTGATCATAACATAACGTATCTTGGGGTGGGTATTCGTATGATCCCATATAGAATTGTTCTGCAGATAACGGCTCTTCATAACCATAGTAACAAGACTCAGAAGGGTTTTGTATTTCATGTAAATGCATTTCTCGCGACCTGTAGTCAACATGAGAGTTGTCATTGCTCCGCCAATTGTTGGGCCTTGTTGGTGGCAAAGTTCGGGCCACGGGGTGGCTAACACCACTCATGGGTTGGGCTTGATTGTAAGACTGATTTTGCCGAGTAAATTGCGCTTGGGGGATCCTAAAGCCGGTAGACATGTTAGATCTGGGCATGGCACTAAAAATTTGCTGTGTGCGTGAAGGACCTGGATTGTTAGGGTTCCGCTGATACCTGTTTCTTTGCATTGGTGGTGGGATTGGATCCTGATTTGTCATAAATGCGTGTGTGTGTGGATTTGGTGCAAACGAATAATTTTGAGGGATTTGAGGTCTAACAGATGTAGGTGCAGTGAATATTTGTGACCTAGCTGAAGGTGCAGTGAATGGTGTCATGTTTCTGAAGGGGGTTGGCTTGTTTTTGCCTTGCAAATAAAGGATGTTCAACTCTTCTTGCGCAAATTGGAGAGCATCCTCTAAGGTGTTTGGTCGCATGCATCGAATTCGCGATCCTAGTGGGTCATTTAAGCCTCTTAGGTATGACTGAAGGGCAAGCTTTTTATATAGGGAACGCTTGGCTTCAACGGTGGTGGCTACGCTATCATGTAGTTCCACGTATGTCATGATAGTGCTCAATAGATTTTGTACCCGTTCGTAAAAATCTTGCGGTGTACCTGTGCCTTGAATTAACATGGACAGGTCTGTGTAGAGAGCAGACTCGTCTCTTTGATCACTGAAATTGTTGACCAAAGTATTTCTGATACCTTGCCAAGTGGACGGTGTGCCATTGGTGGCTAATGTACGGCCAGCAGGTCCCGTAATTTTATTTAAAATGCCATTTAATAGATATAAGTTAATCAACTCATGACCTGGGGCGGCATTTACATATGTCTGAACTAATTGATCACATAATCTTAGGAATCTAATTAGGACGTTTGGATTCCCGTCAAATTCGGGCACATTTCTTAGTGCTTTATGAATGGTATCTAAATCTGCGGCCGCCATTTCAGTAGGAAATTCCTCCTGTATAGGGTCTAAATCCCTAAATGCGTCTCTTTGCTCGATGCGAAGATTACGGCGCCTATTACTATCACTAAGGGAACTACCCCTATATCGTGCTGAATTAGGATGGAAAATTTTTGGGATTATTCAGGACGATTTGGAAAAAAAATTAAGGAAAATGGCAACCAATAATTAGAGTATAATGTACTTACAAAATTAACAGCATCTTTCCTTGGTTGGAGCCTCGTTCTATCGATGTCTGGATAAGGCGGGTTCCTCTTCACGTCCAAAAGCCAGCTCTCATAGGTTCTTGTTGTAGATGTAGATACAGCGACCAGTTCAGCAGATTGATACTCGAAGAATCCGGAACTGATTCTACAACTCCGTGACTGCGCCAATTATATGTAGTGGCTGACAGTGGAGATGAAGGAAAGTCCAAGGATGTGCAATTATGATTTATACTCAGTTCTTACATAAAGTGACTTAAAATTAACCAATGTTAGAAAGCGTCCGATGCTAGGAGCGCTGGTAATAAAAGTGAAATAAAATATATGCTTAGTTTTACTATTTCTAAATTGAGGGCATCGACGATATGTGCCTAACTTTGTGTGTTAGGTATATGACGACGGTGGCTTTGTATTACACACCTGTAAATTTCAAGTGTTTGTTTAATGTACAATGGCCTGTTAAAATAACTCATACAAACTTATGAATGTTCCTGGTTACGTACATGGAGTATGAAAATAGCCGCACCAATAACTTTGTAAAGTTACATTTTGTTATCTAAAATACAATCTATTGACTTTTTAATAAAATTATATAGTTTGTCACTTTCACGGTCTCCACAAATCTAACGACACCTCATTTGTTAATATCCGTTGAGCCGTTTGGGTTGTAGCGAGTTTTAAAATTTGAAAACTCCATATCTCCGCAATAAAAAAAAAAAAACTGAATCGACATAAAAAATCCATTTAATTATCCAACCTGCTCACAACATTTCACGGGAATCGGTTCAAAAATGCTACCTGTAGGGGAGAACAGACAGACAAATAAACAAACAAACATACGAAAGCATTTTTGCCCTGAAACGGAGACGCTTCGTTCGCTTCGCTCGCTCGGTCAATAAATACCCATATAATATATAAATAAAATATAATCTACTACGGAAGAGAAAGGTACTGTTCCTTTAAACGACTTAAAGATGTTAAGAGATGGACTGTCCCTGACGGTGCTGGGGAGTTTGTTCCCATGTTCATATGCGACAGTTTTATGTTACAGAGTTGTGAATAGCGACCGATTGTGAGGTCTCCGAGGCCTATCTGAAGAAAGAAAAGAAAATTAATCACGTAAGAAGCCAGGGTAATGAGGATTATGTAAAATATCACGGATTGGGAGCCACTTCAGATCCCTGAGATACTGAAAAATATTGTCGAAATTGCGTAAACCGAAAATAAACCGAATCCCGAATTTTGAAGTCGCTCGAGTTTGTCCAGTTGCTCTTCGTTGGCGCTGATCCAGCAGACATCTGCGTCGTCAATGAGGGGAAGTAACAGAGACTGGCCAAGAGTGATTTCGTCTGATGAGGTAAGAAGTGCTGAAGTTGTCTGAAGAATCGGTATAAAGATGAGAGGAAGAGAGAGTATACGAGATAATTTATGAAGGCAGAAAAGAGAAGAGGGGAGAGGATACCACCCTGGGGGATCCCTGCAAAAAGGTCACACCACTCTGTTGAAGTCTCTTCGGACCTTATACGCTGCTGATGACCTCTCAGGTAGGAGACGAACCAGCTGGCTGAGGCTGGGGAGACCTGAATGTCTCCCTGGTCTCTACTTCAGTATCTCAACGAGGATGTCAAAATCAAGTCTAGTAGCGATAGTACGGTTAGCTGTTTCTCGTCCATAGCCAACTGAATGTCGTCAGTGATTTTGAGTAAGGCCGTAACGATACTTTGACCCGGCCTGAATCCCGACTGGAATTGATTCAGCAGACAGTGAGAAGCATGGTAGGAGGAAAGCTGGGGGTGGAAAATGGATTATAGGTCTTTGGAAAGGATAGGCAGGACAGAAATAAGACGATATTCTTTGAAAGTGGAGGAGTTTTAAGATTTGGGTAAAGGGATGACTTATGCTTTTTTCCACACGTAGGGGAAAGTACAGGTGGAGATAAAGTGATTTATAATGTGTGTTATGGCGGAAAGAATATAATCGAGCACGTTGCTGATCATATTAGAGCAGATGCAATCATCACCTACAGCTTTCGATGAGATAGCGAGCACCGCCTTCTTAACTGTGTCAATTCCGACTGGACTGAAGTCGAAAGGAGTGGATCGGAGCCCACGCAGAGAGGCATCCTTAATGATGGGATCCATAACGACTGGGGGAGCCGAGAAAAATCTATTATGACCGTTGAGATCAACGTTACCAAGCAATTGATTCTGGGGCTCACCGAAACCTGGAATCTCACCGAGATCTCAGGAAATTCCACACTTGGGAACGGGTGTAGTTTTGAATGAACTCAATGCGGCACATGCGGTTACAATGGTTTCGGAGGCATTTGTAGGCAGCAAAATTAACGTCGGTGGGCTCCTTTTTACACTGATATTTAGCTCGGTTCCGCTAAGTCATCAACCGTTTGATGGGGTCCGTGAACTAAGGCGCGGGAATGAAGTTGACAGGGTCTTCTTTGCTACCGGATTTGAAATAATATGATAGTTTCTAATTCCCTACATAGCTATTCTACGTCAAAGTCAATCAAGTTTCAATTAACTTATTACAAGTAAGTATAGGTTAACAGTATAAATGTCTTGAAATAATGAAAGTTATACTTAATTATCTAACATATCCCACCTCCACCCAACCTCATTCCGACTTCATGTCATAATGAGGCAAACGCGGGGTAGCAAGCCAACGGGTTAGATTTGCATGGAGCTCTGTAACCCGCAGCTATTTCTGGGCGTCCCCTACGTGGCTGGACGGGCCTTCTTTGCCTTTCGCCTGTCCTCTTCCCGCCTCTCCCCATTCAGGGGCGCGGGGGAAAAGATAGCAGCGTCGCACCCTTCTGGTGATTGGTCACACACAAACGGTGTGAGCTCGGTGCCGATTCCGCATGTCATTTAACATTTTAGCCAAATTCCCAGCTACATCTCTTTTTAATTATCTAACAATAAGTAAGTGCTGATCAGCAGTGTAGTGAGTACCTAATATGTCTTTAGAATTACCTACAAGCTTAGACTATATTCACACTAATTGCCAAGGTCTAACCTATCAGTGCACTTGTGTATATCGTTTTATAAATATGAGTGAACGGCTAGTTTTATCGTCAAAAGTACTTCCACAGATTGTCAGGTGCTAAGAGACAAAACAAAGACACCGCGGTGTGAGGATGGACGTTTCTTACGATAGTGAGAGTTGAGCAGTATGTAGTGTATAAGTATATTGCCTAATAACATAGTTAAGTTCAAGTTGTATACTTGTAAAATATGAATAAGCAAATATGAAAAACAATACTCCCCCGAGGTTTTCCGTTGGCAGTTTGAATCGTCCTTTGTCTATTGGTCCGTGATCGATTATTTTATCACAATTACAATTCTGACCACATTTAGCACTGACATACTATTAGTTAACATAACAAACACTTAAAATAACACTATATTCACAAATAGACGAATTTAAACGAATTAATTTAGTTAAAATATAGCACAGCTGTTTTTGAGGTGTAGCTTCGGGTGCGGTCCGATTCCGAAATCTGAGTGAGAGGTGAGAGATAGAGGACTCAACTACTGTATACCCCATACAAGCAGGCGTGCTAGAGAAAGTGTCCTTAGACCTGTACTATATACCCTGAACACCGCAGACTTACCGGTCAACACTGGCGTAGTTACTGGAACTTTTGCTGACGACACGGTAGTTCTTGCCTCAGACCAGAACCCAACAGCAGCTTCAGCCAAACTTGAATCGAGCTTAAATTCCTTACAGACTGGCTCAGGGACTGGAGCATAAAAGCAAATGAAACCAAATCTTTTTAAGTTACCTTCACCACCAGAAGAGACACATGCCCTCCAATTATGATAAATGGGAATCAAATACCTCAAGAAGATGAATCCAGATATCTCGGTAGCTACGGAACAACGCTTAAACCGGATAAAGCACATATTCACGAAGCGTAGGGCCTGAAGTTACACTACTTATATTGGCTTCGATACAAATAGCCGCAAATGTCACTGGAGAGCTTGTTGATAATCTACAAATGCATCATAAAACCTTTTTGGATCTACGGCATACAACTTTGGGGAATGGCTGCCAATTCGAATATCGCGATCCTTCGAAAGTTCCAATCAAAAACTCTCAGACTAATCACAAACACACCACGGTACATTACTAATGAAAGCATTCATCGAGATTTGGAAGTCCCAATGGTACAGGAGGAGATTGTATCCATCCACAAGGGATACTCACTGGCCTTAAGCTTGATGATGGAACCGATAACCTTCAAAAGACTAAAAAAAAGATTTGCTGCACTAATCAAAGAATAAATGCAAAGGATGGTACACTGGTCCCATACCTGCAAATCTGTCTACACATCAAATCTATAGCTGAATGCCCTAGATGACAGATCGCTGTACAAAAGGAAGCCATAATATAAAACTCCATAGTGACTTCAGACCCTCCACAGTAAAGCAATATATGATAGAAGCGTTCTAACGCTACTTCAATAATGCATCCAACCAAAACTGCTTGTCACACAAGCAATCTTTAAGAACTGACCCCAGACATAAATTAGAAATACCTATAAAAAGCCCCCCAAAGACGTCTTCCTAGGACCGGAGGACGATTTCACAATAGCTCTTAAAGCTCAACTACCCCCCGCCCCCTCACGTACGTCAACTCGATGAAGGCTGTGTTCCCCCCCCCCCCTTTTTTTTTTCGAACCTCCCGACTGAGGTTAGATCCCCCATAATCCAATATAGATTAGGATTAGGATAGGCTACTTATATAATAGCCGGGGCCTACTATGAGATAGTTATATATGTAGCCTATCTATCTACTGCCCCCCTATCATGCCGCTATTATGCCCTTTGACTATGAGCTGATGTCCACTCGTACAATCGGGTAAGTAGGAAAACCTGCAAGTTGCACTTTTGGGCGATATATATATGTGTTGTATGTTATATGGGAGGCCATATATATCATACACACATCGTGCGTGCAAGCGTGCTACGCGCGCTACGCCGCGGCAACGTCATCGCCTACGTGATACGCGTGTCTGCCTCCTTGAGTGTGTTGCTCGTACTGTCGTCTTCGTCTGTGCCACAAAAATGTCCAGAGTACACCGACAGCGGCTTCCCTTTTACAGCTGCCAAAGTCTCCAATGTCGGCGTCAGAGCCAGACCTAGCGCAAATTAAAAAACAGCAGCTGGATGGCGGCAGCATCACCATACGCCATAAGCGGCCGCTATACGGTGACGACGATAACGCCGACCCACTGCCAGCGCTAATGCTAGAGGTACGGTTGCTAAGGGCGGAAATGCAGAACACGCGCGACGAAATGCGGGAATTCAGGCGCGAAACACAAGAATTCCGCTCCGCCCTTGGAGCCTGCGACCAGCGCATCGTTGCGGTGGAGCGGCAGATCGACGACATCGAGAAGAGGGTAGCCGATGCCGTGGTGTCTTCGGGCACGAAGATGTTAGAGGAGGCCATCACCAACCTCCAGCCGGAGCTCAACGATAGGGACCAGGACATGTTGGCGAACGACCTCGAGTTCACCAAAGTGGAGGACGTGAGCGGCGAGAACGTCGCGTGCACCGAACCGCTACTACCACCGACCTGGGACTACCCGGTAAGCCACAGAAGTTTTATGTGAATGAGCGACTCACTAAGCTGAACCGGGTACTTTTTGCCAAGACGGGGGAGCAGGCCCAAGTTCACGGATGGAGATGGGTGTGGACGAGAGAAGGGCGCGTTCTAGCCCGACGTGCCGAGGGTCAGCCATATCACCACATCCGCAAAGGAGGGCATATGCATAGAGGGCAGTGTGTGCTCAGCTGTCAGGATATCTGGAGGGAAATGGCATACTACCGGAATTGCAGTCAGGCTTCAGGAAGGGTAGAGGGACTTCAACAGCCCTTATTGACGTAGTGGACAACATCCTGTCGGAGCTTGACCAAGGTAGAAGCACAATTCTGGTGTTGCTAGATTTCTCCCAAACTTTCGACTGTCTGAGCGCACCCCTCTTATTATCGAAAATGTCCTATTATGGTTTTGACAGTACCACGGTGAAGTGGTTTGACAGCTACCTCTCGGGCCGTGCGCAGGTTGTTGGATTGGAAAAAAGCGATGTTACTATGTTGTTTTCCTCGACAAAGCGCTTAACAAGGGGTGTGCCTCAAGGGTCGATATTAGACCCCCTTTTGTTTATTCTTTACACAGCAGAGATAGTTTCTGTCGTGGAGAGCAGCATGTGCCATCTCTACGCAGATGATACCCAGCTGTATATATCATCTGTTCCTTCCGACATCAACACTGCAGTCCAATCCATAAATAACGATCTAGAGCGGGTGGCGTCATGGTCTGAGAGGAGCTGACTAGTGCTTAACCCTAGTAAATCTAAGTACATGATCCTTGGTATAAAATGTCAGATCCATAATACTGTCCAAGCCCTAGCCCCCAATGATAAAGCTATCAGGGGCGACCCAGTGGAAAGGGTCGTAGAAGCAAAAAATCTTGGGTTGCTGATAGACGGTGAGCTTCGATTCGAAAATCATATCAGAAGCGTAATCAGCAATTGTTTCTACCGCCTTAAGATTCTTTATAATATACATGATTACCTTAGCACTGATTTGCGTGTCAGACTAAGTGAATCATTGATATTATCTAAACTCTGATTTTTTATTCCGTATAATTCTGACATTTCAGATATCATAAGGTTCTTTATGAGGACAATTATTATTTTATTCATTTTGATTAGTGTAAAGTGTGGCTGTGAAGTGTAAAATGCTAGCAACGTCTGAACAGCCAGTGTTAAGTGTGATTGATTAATTACTAATCAGTAATCAGGAAGTGAGGCAAATAGAAGTATATTCTATTTTTTTGCGAGTAGCCACGTCCCCGGCGCCCCTCCTCCCCTTCTACTCGCAGCGTGACTTCACTCGCTGTTTAGTTAACAGCGTCGGGACAGCAAATTTGACTGTTTCACGTTCAATAACCAGTTTCTACTAAACATCAGAGATGCTCTACACAATAGGGCGCAAAACTGCCAATTTCTCACGAAGAAGACTGTGGCAAAATGCCTTGTGTATTATAAAACTTCAAAGGCAAGTAATGCATCGCGACTGATTCGTGGCTGTGTTTCAATGAAAGGATTATTTAGGGATAAGAAATTAAAAAGGCGGTAAATAGATTTACGATCAGATACTGTTTTATCATAATTGATGCGATTTGCTTATGTTATGAAGTGGTGTATCAGCGTTGATATGTCGGTATGTTTCTGAGTGCACTATAGATCACGATGGTCTTCTGGAATGTTTTGATATCCTCCAATGTGTTTGTTTTGGTCTTACGCCTCCAATCTTGAACAGAAACCACATAGTTGTAAATGAATTTCATCAATTTGAGGAAAATACGAAACATTACCTCGAATTCTTAACATGTTTACCTTTCTATCAGATGAGCTTTTTTCCAGCTACTTCTCCTTCAAAGCTCAGTTTGAAGTTACCGCACAGTCATCAGCGAATACATTTTGTGGTTTTATATCGCAATTATAAGCACAAAATCGAAACCCGATACTTGATACAAACGTAAACAAGGTACTACCGTTGACGTGAGAGTAATATTTGTTCTGTGGCCATCGACGTTTAGCTGTTAGTGTTGCGCTCCATTGGACACTACTTTACACTTACACAGCCCCACAGCGAATAATTTAAAAGTGTGCACTTAAAAGACCTGCTTTGTCAGATGGATGCAGAATTATTTAACATTTGGAACGTGATTCTACTCTACGAAGTATATGGCGAACAAATTGTATTGGTAGATTTCAACAAAGATATACCAATGCGCTCATGTGTTCTCGGTGTTTGCTGCTATTTTTGTTATTATCTTGTTAAATTAGTTAAGTTTCTGTTATTCTGTTAGGTTTTTCCTCGTTGACTTTTCGTGTTGTGATTGTTCGTTGATTTTTATGAACGTTATGTGGCCACAGCCTGGCCCTTCCCGGGAAGCAGCCTCATCTGACAGAGCACAAGAGACAGACTTTCTGTCTCCAGAAAGAAGCGTCCTCGTGGTGTATCAATCAAATCATCATCCTCGACAATGTGATTGATACAGTCGCAGACTCTTTAATAATTCATGTCAGCGATGATGATGATGATGATGATGATGAAGAAAGTGATATTAGTATGAATGATGATTAGAGATTTTAATAAAAATATGTTTTCTTTACTTGTAGTTTTTTACTGTTTGTGATGAAAAGGGACGTAATTATCACTCGCCGTAAATCCCCTTTTAATTACGAGCGCCACACTTAATAAAATGGATACATTCACTAACAAATAAAATGTATAGACTCAGATGTTCAGACTAGTATTGAAATTGAAAAATGTGCCCGGCCAAAAAGGTTGTAATCTTTGACATGTCAAAAAATTATAGCTGTCAGAATTCTACGGAATAAAACATCAGAGTTTAGATTAAACTACTGTGATGTCGTATATGGTAGCTGTATACTTGGTCGGTCGAAAAGGTTAATTCAACGTGTGCAAAACGCATGTATACGTTTTTGTTTCAAAATTCCTCCTAGATCCCATATCACCCCATACCTGGATGCAGCAAAACTTCTGAAAATGGAAGCTCGTCGGCATTTACACCTAGCCAAACTACTCTTTGGTGTAATACACACGAAACCCCACCCTACTTGTACACCAAAATAAAATGGGCAACCAGGCAACGTGGCGTGCACAAGCTTAGAATTCTTACACCGGCGCATCGAACGGCGACTTTCCGCGGGAGTTTCAGATTTGCGGCATCTAAGTATTGGAATGAATTCCCCCTCCAGTCCGTGAAGCGGCTAGTAGGTGTGCCTTTGGGCGGAAACTCAGGGCACATTTGCTTGATCAGCAGAGACTACTCCTCCCCCCCGTACCAATCTCACGCCGCAATAAGACTTGAGTCTGTGGTCACTCATTGCCAGTGGGACCAAAAACCCAACACTTAAATTTATTACAAATTACAAAAATTACAAAATTATTGAAAAGATGGATTAAAAAGCGCGAGCCATGTTTATTTATTTAACTTTTTGTATGTATCTAACAGTATCTATTTATATAACATCTATTATATCTATTTATATAACAGTCATATCTATATTTACCATTATTGTTACCTATTTTTTATATTTATGTATTTATGGATTGTACCACGCCAGGGTCTGGGACGCTCGCGAGGTAACACTTGGCGCTGACTGAAAATCAGCGTTGAAGGCCTGGCCTTCAACATAATTCTGAGTCAGACGCCATTTATAATGACAGTTGCACACTACGACTGTCATTTCATTTTATTATATGCGTCATTGTTATTTTTCATCTCTGTGTTTTGTTTCTTTGTTGTAATTGTAGTGTGTTCAGTTCACTGTCTCTATAATAAATATTTCTTTCTTTCTTTCTTTCTTTCTTTCTTTCTTTCTTTCTTTCTTTCTTTCTTTCTTTCTTTCTTTCTTTCTTTCTTTCTTTCTTTCTTTCTTTCTTTCTTTCTTTCTTTCTTTCTTTCTTTCTTTCTTTCTTTCTTTCTTTCTTTCTTTCTTTCTTTCTTTCTTTCTTTCTTTCTTTCTTTCTTTCTTTCTTTCTTTCTTTCTTTAACATTATATATCGCCCAAAAGGGCAACTTGCAGGTAGAAAGCCTGCAGCATATACCTTGGCCATGGCTAGAAGTAAGATCTCACGATGACTGCTTCACATACAACGCAGGGGTTGTTTTTAGTCCGGATACTACACGGGCTGGTGCCCGCTCATTGTGTAGGGACCCGGAGATAGCAGAGTGGTCTGATTCCTTGGCATGGGTACTTCCACTTTTTTCCCCTCAGACAAAAAATTGCGAATGTTATATTCGAATTGAACGTTTGGTGTGTTGTCTTGGTTTTGACTTGAATTTATTCTGTTCGGATGATTTTGCTTAGATAATTTCATTAAAATACGCTCTTTTATACACTCAATTGTCTCCCGTTCTCAAATACTAAATTTTATTTAAAAATTTACCAAAGTTGAATACTATTTAATTTCTTATGTAAAAAAATATTGAAATACTGAACGTACGAATAAATGGTTCTTCTTTACCGCATCGGGTGATACTTACATCCAGAGATAGTTTATTCTTTTTCCATGCTTTGTCATTTTCTATATATCAACACCTTGAGTCGTCGTATGCCATAAGACGTACTGTAGTCGAGTATACGGCAGAGCCTTGGGAAGATCGACATTGCGTGTATTAAAACACAAGAATAATAATAATAATAATAATAATAATACCTTGGACACTATTGACACACATTGATCTAGCCCCAAACTAGGATTCCCTGTATATTGGGTACTAGACAACGATACACTTACTTATATAGATAAATATTATACTTAGATAGATTAACAACCATGACTAGGGTACAGACATCCGTTCCCATCAAACAAATATTTGCCCCCACCGGGACTCGAACCCGGGACCCTTGGCTTCGTAGGCAGCGTCACTGCCGACTCGGCCATTCGGGTCGTTCGCAATCCGCAATTTCTGAATACTTCGAAGCATCTAGCCAGCCAGTCTCGCAGCGCAGATTACTCAGCCGTAAAAAGTTTTAAAATCTAATGTAAAACCAAGTCGGCAACTTCATTCAGTACCTATACCTATTAAAATTGGAAATACCTATTCAAATTCATCATATAGATGACCGTATCAATATAAGATCTTTATTTCTTTAATAAATAGAATGAAGTGTATTCCCAAATAAATTTTACTACCGACGAAAGAGGTTGATTTCTGCTACATCCATGCTAAACAATAATAACAGAAGTTATACTAAACTCTATGCTAAGGCACAAAAATCCCAGTTTTTTCGAGAACCGGGAATTACAATACTGTACATCGGAGGAACAGGGATTTTCCCGGGATTTTCAGTACCAGGATGAATTGAAACATTTTTATTTACAATAAGGCTATATTACGTTAAACATAGCCTGCTTGTAAATAAGGCTAAATACATATGATTGAAATCTCGTAAAAAATCGTAGATCTGGGGCTGTGTCTCAGTAGACACAGCCCCAGATCTACGATTTTTTCCAGGGCAGCCGGGGCAAAACTTGTTAGTGGCGCCTCTTCTGCAGCATTTGAAATATCAATATTACGTTTTAACCTGTCAAGCCCGAGACCTGGTTATGAGGCATCGCAATTTTGATCCTAATGCGATTTTAATAAAATTCAATATATATATAACGGGAAAATTACACATTCTGGCATCATCAGGACACGGAAGCAACATAAATAGCGTTATTAAAATTACACTTTTTTAGCATTGAACAGATGCTGTTAAGGGGACGGCGCAAGCTTCTACATAATCTCAGTTTGTAGATTTGATAGTTCTCATTTCTAGTTTAGTTGCTTTTTTTTCGTAATTTGGGTCTTTGTTTCTCTGGTATTATGCAATACAGTTTCAGTTTCAGTTTATTTATTCATTAACAATATAAATTGTATTTGAAATTTCTTACAGACTAAAACATAGAAACATATTCATTGAAAAACATATCTTGAACATTTGATTACAATACATAACATAGTAAATAAAATCCAAGACATCTAAATGATTAAAATGATCATATTGAATTAAGATGTAAGCACTATGTTAAAACAATTGAATAAAAATAAAGAATATTACAAATTACATCCTCAACATTTGATTCAACATAATAATAAAAATCATCAAACTTATTTAATATTTAAATTATAAAATAATATCAAGGTACCTATCACTAAAATAAAGATGTCAATAATAAAACAATAAATATTAAGAATAGTAATTCAGTCACTCAAATTAAAATGATTCTTAAAATATAATTCATAAACTTCTGTCCTCAAAAAACTCATCAACCTTGTGATAACATTTGTTCAAAAGGAGTGTATTAGGGTATTTTTAAGGATATTGGGGCTCGTAATTTGTCTTAATTCTACCGGTAACTTATTATAAATTGTTATTGCTTGATACCTAGATGAGTGGTTAACTACATTGAGATTTGGTGCAATGACACTCTCAAGGTGTTTCCTTATTGTGTCTAAACTTCTTTCCCGTTCCTCCTCAGACTCTATTTTATTTAATCGTTTAAGTAAATCTACAGAATGAATTAATATGAATAGACTGGTAACTATGAGGATACCTAATTTGCTAAAATATGTATGACAAGATGTAATCTGTGGTATCCCTAATGTTATTCTTATGGCTCTCTTTTGGAGGACAAACGCTTTATAGACATTATAATCGTAACTATTTCCCCAAAACTTTATACTGAATCTCAGCTTTGACTCTACCAAGGAATAATATACTGCTATATAGCGCATAAAAAGCTGAGCTCAGAGTACTTTCGATGGCTTTCAGTTCAGCTTTCCAGTTTAAGTTACCATCTATTTGAACACCCAAGAATTTTACTGTGTCAGCCAACTTAATACTCTCTCCAAGCATTTTACACACCTTGTCATTATTTGCTGCTGTTGTTTTAAATAGTATTGCAAAGATCTTGTTGCTGTTCAACTTAAGATAATTTGATTCAAACGGTGGAATGAAAACAGCGCTGCATTTGCATTTTCCTCAAGAGTGCTGAGGTTCTCTGAGTAAATAACAGCGTTTATATCATCAGCAAACATAACTAGCTGAGTGTCTAGCACATTTTGTTTAATATATTCTACGAAGTCATTAGTAAAAACGATAAACAGTATAGGACCCAGAATAGAACCTTGCGGTACACCTCTCTCAGCATTGGTTATTTTTGATCAGTGTTTAGTTTACTTACCATTTTTCCACAATGTTAATTCAACAAACTGTTTTCTGTGTTTTAAATATGATCTTAGTAGCTCCAAAAACACACCATGAATGCCATAATGTTCAAGCTTTTTTATTAAGATAGTATGCTCAACCAAATCAAAAGCAGAACTAAGATCCAAAAGGAGATCTAGAATCTTCATCTTATCATTAATTTTACTAACCACATCATCTATGAGTGTTTCCACTGCATATGTGGTGCTAATGTTTATTTAGTATCCAAATTGTCTCTCGCTTATCACTTGATTCTGCTGAAGGTGTTTTAGTAGTCGAATTTTGATGATTTTTTCAAATATTTTTTATAGTATTGGCAACAGAAAAATTGATCTATATTTCTTGAGCTCCATTTTTGATCCCTTCTTGAATAATGGCAAAATTTTGGCCATCTGAGCCATCTGAAGTTGCTCAGGGAAGACACTCATGTTTAGGCAGTTATTGAAAAAGTAAGTCAGAGGAACAACTAGGATATCTATGTTTTTTTGTATGACAGTTATTGGGATACCATCATAGCACATGACTTTTTTGGCTCCATAATTTTTACAATGTTTGCGACTTCGACGTTGTTAACTCACACATTATGCTACATTGTACTCTGTCCGTACTAGATACTAGAAAGTGTACTGCTATGTAAATTTTATCTGCTGTGGAGCCTTTTTTGTCAAATTCACAAGAGAAATGTTCAACCACTTCACTTGGTTTTTGTAATGTAACGTCATTAACTTTTAGCTGAATAGATTCTTTAGTAAATTTTTTAAGTTTGTTACTGTGCTTGTTTACAACTTTCCAAATAGCTTTGGTAGAGTTTCTAGCTTTTTATTTTTCATCTCGGATGGCAATTTTTCTGGCATTCCTCAATACTGTTCTGTATATTTGCAAATATTTTTTAGTGTAAACATGTTTGTAATCTTCATCCTGGACACCTTTTTACGGTAAGAGAACACTTTTCTTTTGACTAGATACCGTAATTCCTTTAGTGACCCATTTATGTTTTACAAATTCTTGTTGTTTGATTAGTTTCCTTACTATTTTTAAACTTTCTATCTTCAAATCTTTTCAGAAAAATATTTATACCCATATTTGTCCAATCTTGCTCTAAAATGTTGTTTCTGAAAATCAGTTTATTTCTTTCATTGAAAACCCTACGCTCTACAACTGTATATTGTTGTTTCTTTACTGCTGCTATTAGATGTTCAAGTTGTACAACACAAAATACTCCGGCATGCCCATCTCCTATGTTGTTTTGATCCACGGTTTTATCCAAAATATTAGATTCAGGTATACTCGTTAGGAAATTATCTAGACATGACTCGTATCCCTCCTCAAAATATGTTGCTGCACAAATCAAATGCCTAAAACCATAGCTGTTTAGCAAGTTAAAAAAGTATTTTTTTCTGTTATTTTCCGTCAACATATCTATATTGAAGTCTCCACTGATTATGCACTTCTTGTCAAAAAAATGTTCCAATAGCAATTCCAATCGATCAATAAAAGATTCGAAGAGTGCTGTTTAGTTTTTATTTTTTGAAGCCCGATAACAACAACAGATTGTGACGAAACAAACATTTGGTTTATTTCTCAGTAGGTATAAATAGTTTAAACATTCAAAAAATGCGGATAAGCTTTAAGAGCTATGAAATAAATTATGAATCATAAATTTAAAATGAACATGGTTTAACTATACCGTACCTTTCAGTGGATATTGAATTATGACCATTTCACACATATGTCTTGTTGTTTTGAAGTGACGCATTGACTATGGCTCATTCAATCGAAACTCATACTTAAGGGTGTTTAGTTACGATATAGTTTGATAGGTCAAACAGTATCTTTTGTGTTGATTTGAAATAATAAAGGCAATTTGTATTCTCGTTTATTATTTGACAGTTATTTGATAACTGATTAGGTTTGAGAAACGTTTGGTTAAGTGGCTAGTTTTTGCTCTAATTTTGAGTAAACAAATCGTAAATTTTCGCCTAGATTTTTTCAGCGTTAGTCTGAAAGTGTGGGAATGGAATGCTAGGAATTGGCTTGGGTTCGGGGCTTGGGGTTTGTGATAAAACTGTTTGACAGGGAGTTGTGGGGACAGTGAATATCGGTCGTTACGCGAGAGTTGCCGTGAGAATTTAGACAGGTTCAAGACCAATCGGGGAGTGTAAATACTAGAATTAGAGTCACGGGTTCGTTGTAGGATCACTGGATAGTTTTTCGATTATATTTCGTGTTGTTAATATTACAAGTGCGGGTATAACGGTATTTGTATTTCACACGTCATTCGTGTCGAGGAACAATTACGTTCAAATAAAGAGTTGTCTCGGACTGAAACTTTTATAGACTTTTAGAGAAACACTTAGGCGTGATTGTGTATAGTGATTCATTAGTGATTTGTTGGTTAAGTATGCGTTGTAATGAGAATTGTCTCTTACTGCTTCTGCTGGTGAGACCTAGAGATGTGATAAGCGTCCTAGGTCCTAGACTTCCGGCTGCCGAAGCGGGAGAGCATCATCATGCGCAAGTCATCGACGAGAAAGATTATTTATAGTTCTAAGGCTTGTAATTTTAGGTTTTGTTTTGCGTTCATGCCGCGGGTTTTATTTTACGGTATTTAAATTCATCAATTAATTGAGTCTTCAATTAATTCATCCTCGTGATTTAATTTAAATGCATTTTGCGCAGACTTTTAAATTACCAGGCTTTCTTTTCTGATCTTATTCTTGTTTGTCTTTTAGCTAAATGATTAAATTACGTAATTGAGGTTATGTAGGTACGGAGACTAAACACAATTATTTAGGTTTATGTAACAAAACAAGTTACTAAAATTCGTAAGACTACAAACAATAACGTTATTTCCTTCTCACTCTTGAAATACCTAAATACTTATAAAACTATCTAACAAACTAAATATCTTTTGATTGTGGCTGTTTTGATCTTTCTTTTCTTGACCGTCTATCATGTTGGTTGGCTTACCTAACTTTACATTAAATGACAAACATATTCTAATTCCATATAGCATGGTGGTTACTTGGTCATTCACAAAACACACACATACAAATTTACTCTACAAGAAGCTGACATTACTATAAGAACACTCTACTAGATTCTACACGGCCTAAGGTTTATTAGCAGTCATTCTCCCCTTCTGAAACGCCTCCAATTCAGAAGTTCGATCATTCTTACTGCATTGGAATTCGAACGAACTTGTGCTTTCTGAGGAAACTTGCAGGAATGACAACAATAAAAACAATGCGCTTGACGTACTCGTCAGTAAATCAGCTGGTAACTGCGAGCAGCAGCGAGCCGCCACCGCCGCCGCCGCGCTAAACACATACTATATTGATGCCAACAAAACCAACACAAAACCGGTTACTGATACCGCAATGTCCTACCTAAAATCATTTACCGTGTCACTATTAATGCCAACATTTCAGTTCGAGCCCTTCTCTTTAGGTGAAATTATAAAAACTTTCAAAAACATAAAGCGAAAACAGTCAAAGGATCTAAACGATATGTCAACCTATATATTTGATTACTTTCCTCCGTGTGTTGTGTCTATGATGGGCCACTTGTTTTGTCAGTGTGTCACTCTCGGTATCTATCCTGATGTACTTAAAATGATCAAAGTACAACCAATATATAAAGGAAAAGGCGAAATGCACTTATTAAAATGCTATCGCCCGATCTCATTAATACCAATTGTCTCTAAAGCATTTGAACGACTTTTGGGTGATAGAATGATGCAATACTTCATAAAAAACAACCTCCTTAACAAACAACAATACGCATACCAGCCTGCCCGGTCCACCACCGATGCGACGCGTGACGTAGTGAGTAGGGTCATGACTCACCTGGAAGCTCAGCGACAGGTTGCGGCAATATTCTGTGACCTGTCGCGGGCTTTTGAATTGGTAGACCACTCTCTCCTACTAAAAAAACTCAACCACTACGGAGTTGGAGGATGTTTCTACCAAACAGTGGAATCATTTCTTAGTGGCAGAAAGCAGTGCACCTTCGTTCGGGAAGAAAGGTCTGAGCTGGAGCTGATCGGTGACAGTGCGGTGCCGCAGGGATCTGTTATGGGTAACTATCTATTCCTAGTCCTGGTCAATGACATCACGTCTGCCTCTGACGAAGCTGAGTATGTGATGTTTGCAGATGATACTTGTGTCATAGTTGCAGCTGATACCTACTGCATGCTCAAAACCAAAATGAGCCAGGTTATGGTCCAAATCGCTAACTGGTTCACTGCTAACGGTATGCAATTAAATGTCGACAAGACAAACCTGATGCATTTTCAGCTGCGAAAAACAAGACCCCTCCATCTAGATGTTATGTGCAATGGCGTCCTTGTCCCTCAGGTTGAGACGGTAAAGTACTTGGGCTTCACTATTGACTCTGCACTAACCTGGTCGCCTCATATTGATGCATTGTGTGCCCGGCTGTCTTCGGCGTGCCACGCATTACAAAGACTTGGTCCCAGCCTAACCACTGAGAACATAAAACTGGCCTACTACGGGTACTTCAACTCCATACTAAACTATGGGATTGATCTCTGGGCAACAGCTGCAAACAGAGACAAACCATTTAAATTACAAAAGCGGGCAATCCGAATCATAGCAGGTAAACCGCGAGATTGGCCTGCACAAGAACTTTTTAAGAAGTATAAAATCCTCACACTGCCGAGTTTATACATACTGGAGGTAGGTAGATACGTCAGAGGCAACTTGAGCATGTTTGCTAAAAACTCTGACCGCCATAATCTGAACACACGACAGAGAGATAAACTTTATTTGCCAAAGCGACGACTAGCAAAATCTGATAGATGCCTTAATGTTATGGGTCCTAAGATATACAACTCAATACCACCAGTAATCAAACAGGTAGATAGTGACGCAATATTCTTGCAAAAACTTAAAGCTAAGCTTATGATGGAAGCCTACTATACCATTGATGACTTCTTTCGGACGTGACTCACTCGATCAGACTATTTATTGAAATGAAACTAATTAATTAATACTTGACATGAAATTGATCTAATTAAATGTGTTAGAATTCTACATAATTATAATATCATTAAGTAAACATAAGTAAAAAAAAAAATGGTTTGTAATAAACAAATTACTTAGTAATTAATTAATTACTTACATTTAAATATTATTAAGAACAAATGACATGTAAATTTATAATTTATCAATAAATAAATACAAAATACAAAATACAAAGGCTGTCACTGCTTTGAGTACTATCTGGTTCATACTTTTGTCGTAAGCACAACGTGCCTAGACTTCTTCTTAATCATGGACTAGAGAACTACTTGCATACCCCGATTAAAAGATGGATTTGTACAATTCGGATTGATTTGACATTGTAGTACAGACCCTGGTCGCATCATTCAGGGACGCTCATCGCTCCTGTTTAGAGTGAAGTTTACTTCGCTGTAGAATGCCTGTGGATGGCCTGAAATCCGTTTGAATCAAACCTACACACACGCTACATTATCAATCTAGGGACAATTTTGAGTGGTTGTAAGCATTTTTTATTATAAAATTTAATCTTATTTTGCTTAGCTAAATCTAACTTCATCTGTCTTGGGTCCGTAGAACTCGGTTGACCTCCACTGGTGTTGGGCGGGGTCGTGGGGCCCGTGGCCCTTCTGGTCGTGAGCGCTAGCACAAACCTTCCTTTACAACTTCTTGCTACTCATAACTCACCTAAAGTTTCAATTGAAAATGTTAACAACTACTTTGTGAATGTGGGAAAAAAAACTGGCAGAGGCCATTAAAACTAAAAATATTTGCTTAAATAATCAATCTCAAGCAAGACTGCAATCGTTTTCTTTGCTAGGAACGGATTCTGACGAAATCGATAGTCTCATCATGAAGCTAAAAAACGACTGTTCAACTGGCTGGGATAACATTTCCAATAAGATACTTAAAGAATTTAACACTAAATTTGTTCCAGTCCTTACATTCATTTTTAACTTGTGCCTTGAGAAGGGAATTTTCCCGGACGCTCTCAAACAATCAGTTGTTATACCTATTCACAAGGGGGGCGATAGAGACCGTGTCGATTGCTATAGGCCTTTTTCGATACTGCCATCTCTTTCTAAGATCCTAGAACGTATCATTAATTCACGACTGACTCACTTCTTAGAAAAATATTCAATTTTATCGAACAACCAGTTCGGTTTTCGTTCTGGCAGATCCACATCTGATGCAGTCCATGAGCTCACAAGCTATGTTGCTGAAAACCTTGATGATAAAAGGAGGTGTCTGGGTATCTTTCTTGATCTGGCCAAGGCATTTGACACGGTCTCCGTTGACCTCCTTATAACAAAACTAGAAAAAATAGGTATCAGAGGCATACAGCTTAAGCTTTTTAGGAGCTACTTAAGCAATAGGCTGCAATGTGTAAAAATAGGTGAACACACAAGTTCCACTCAATCAGTCCATTGGGGTGTCCCTCAGGGCAGCATACTTGGACCTACTCTATTCACAATCTACATAAATGAGCTCTGTTGTCTTGAGTTGCCCCAATGCAAAATTGTGGCATATGCCGATGATACCGCATTACTTTTCTCGGGTTCATGTTGGGAAGAGGTAAATTCCTGTGCACAAGCTGGCCTCAATGAAGTCGTAGATTGGCTACAACAAAATATTTTAACTTTGAATACTGCAAAAACCAAATACATTACCTTCTCGATTAATAACTCAACCCAACCAACAAATGATTTCAGCTTAGTCGCTCATGAGTGTGCTGATTCTATTGCTGGCTTCTGCGGCTGTGGACCCTTAGAACGGACATCCTCAATGAGATATCTAGGTATCATGCTCGATTCTAACCTAAATTTCCAAATTCACATTCAAATGCTCAGCTCCAAGGTTAGGAAACTGACTTATATCTTTAAGGGTCTTAGACATGTGGCTGAACCGCTTCTGATGAAAAGGATATATGTTACATTATGTGAATCACTCTTACGATACTGCATCTCCAGTTGGGGAGGTACTCATAGGAGTACACTTTTGCAACTTGAGCGGGCTCAAAGAGCGGTCTTGAAGGTGTGTACATTTAAACCATATTGTTTCCCTACAACTGAATTGTACAGCTTCTGTGATGTCCTCTCGGTTAGACAGCTGTTTATACATAGCATTGTTCTGAAACAACACAAAAACAATTCCCCACATCAAAATAACTCACGTACTAAAAGAAGAAGAGATAAAGTATTTCACATAGTATTAGTACGAACCAAATTTATGCAGCGATTTTTTAAATTTCTGGGACCCTATATTTATAATAATCTGAGTAAGCACATTGACCTTTGGTCTAATAACACATTTGATAATAATAAAAACATACGTCTTTGGTTGCGCACACAAACATATGATGACTGCGAAAAACTTATGATCGTCTAACACAAGTCCAATTATATTTATATCAAAATAATAGTCACATTACATAACTCTCACAGGCACTACACACCTCATTACTTCCAATCACACACTCACCACACTCCCCATATTCTCTCCCACTAACATAAATCACCAACACTACACACCAAACTATTACGTTTTTGCTGATCTTATATTTTTAAATGTCAGAAGTTATATTTTTATTTAAAATTTCACATTGTTTATACACTATGTAGTATTTAAATCTGAGGCATTTATTCTTGTGGGAAGTAGCAGCAACTTATCCTAAAACACAGGGTTTCGCCCTATTTTAGGGAGTAGCGATACATCCCTTGTTTACCCTGCTAAACAAGCTTGTAATGTACATTTATTTCTGTAAATAAACGATTATTATTATTATTATTATAAACACATGTAATCGAAATATCTCTTAAATGGGTTTTACTTGGAATTTATTCTAAAAAGCACGGACTCGATGCTTATCAATATTCTTATGTCACTTATATTCATCACTGACTGAGGGACCTCTAGACGATACTGTTTAACCAAAACCACTCTAAAAAGAACTTTAGGTTATTACTATCACAACTTCTACAGTCCTACCCATAGACGATCACCACTACTTAGGCCAAATCATCTAAATAAGATATTCGCAATCGTTGGTATTAGAATCTTTCCGATTGGAGAAATATTCCAATAAAAAATACGTAAGGGTTTAATTCCGTCTGACATTAATTCAATGGTTAGTTGCTTATACCTTGAAATTTAATTTTCATAGAATCGTTGGGGAAACTCCTAGGGTTCATTCATTATTATTTCAAAGGCGGAGGGAGGGGTTGTTACAAGATATTTAGGTTTGTTTCTTTGTCTCTAATTCCGCATAATTCAAAACTATCTTCTTGATACAATTTTTTACAGATTTCTATTTCCTCAAACTTTGTATCATTTAATGCCAGTATAAGTGAACCTCCCCTTGAATTTGATTTTTTATAATTATTTGCTTCTAAAGTATAATTATGAATATTAAAAATCGATATCGAATCCTTATTAAGGAAATGTTCGGTAATGCAAACATATTTTTGGTTTTCTAGATATAATTCAAATTCATCTTTTTTGTTTGAAATGCCACACACGTTTTGATGAAATATGGATACAGTAATGTTGGTGTTGCTTAACATTTCTTTGTTATTGGGCACGAAAAAGTCTTTGATTTTTTTCAAATTTGTCCTTATTTAATTTTGTCAAACAGATACGGCAGAGTGCCTTTTTTGGGACCAGGCCTATAGCCGTTCCAGTTTCGTTTACTTTTATTTACTTTTTTGTAAAATCATAAAGGGATAGTATCCTTTTTTGCTATGAAGACTTTACATAATTCTTTTGTCTCGAGTTTTTTTGACATGACTGTATCTATAAATTGACTTTTATATTTCACGTAATCAATTTCTATGTTAAGTTTAGCGCACAGTGTCTCCAAGTAATATTCCTGGTAGGACCTATCATTAACTGTATTTGATTTCAGTGATAGTTGGACGAAATTACAATTTTGGAAACCTCTTACAATTGATTTTATCTTAAAGTTTAAAAGGTTCTTATTCAAATGACAAGTGTTTTGCACATTAATCACAAATACCCTGTTATATCTTAGTTTGTATAGGGCAATGCTGTGCTCTGATAGCAAACTATGATGGTTTTGGTCATGTTTACCTACAGCTAAAACATATATGTCTTCACAATTCTGATTACTTCTGTCCTCTATATCATGAAGAATCTTGGATCCTGCGGTCTCCGGCTTTATTTGTGCTGATAATTTATAGACATTATTCCATAGCCTTTTTTTCCGACTGTTGATCATCTTAACTGCCAGTCCTTTCACTTGTTCATCGCCAATTATCAAAATTTCCGGAGCTTTGTCACTTTTCAGAGTGGTGCGTTTTTGATGTGTTATTGGCTGAATACTAATGTTTTCTGTCCGTCCTTATTTGCAGAGGCTTTTAGCGGTAGTAATGTACCGTGGAATGCTCCGATGATTCCAGGTGATCTCGCATTTGGTTGGACACCTTGCTTGCCCATCATTATCCTGGGTGGGAAACTTATCTCTTTGTAATCATTGTGGACGGTTACAGTTTCTTGGAGTCCACTAGCCCCTTTTGGCTAGCCTTCGGAAATAGTAATCACTTTTGGAGGAGGAATGGAGGGGGTCTGATTCGGACCATTAAATGAGGCCATTTTTTTTATCACTCCATTGGTGAATTATCCGGGTGATACACGAGGATACCCCATTTTCACCATACTAAGGCGTATTCGTCTATTTTGTGGTGAGTAAAATTTTGGCGGGGAAGTTTTGCCATCACCAAATCCAACAGACTTAAGGATCTCGATTCTCCTTCTGTGTTCCTGCAATGTTTTCTTAATTGTGCCATTTTCCAGGGTAAGATTATCAATCTCACTATTTGCATGAGTTGCAGACGTAGCATCTCATTTTCCTCCCTTAGCTGATTCAGGTCCTGGTCATTTTCTAACATAATTGGTAAACTTTGCGAAGACAGATTAACGAATGACTCATTCGCTTCACTGTGTTCCATTATTTGTTTGGGCTTTCTATGCGTAATATTTTCCTGTCCAGTTGATATTGGGGAAAGTGTTGAAATATGCCTATTACCATGTATATTGTCCCTGTATTTAGGAGAGCAGCTTAACCAGATTCTTAAAATTTAAATTCCAATTTTAAAATGTTGATATGTGCCATATAGTACGCCGAAGTAATATTTGCACAGTTGTGGTGAAATGTATTACTGCATATCACGCATCTTAATATCTCTGAGGGATTGACAGCTTCCAAGCAAGTATTTCTGTTCTTCATTATGCCTTTAGCACCTCTTGTCTTTTGCAGAAATAACCAAAAAAAAAAAACGATAATGCATATACCCGGTTTGTCCGAGAATCGAACCTATGCTTCTATGTATTTTGTAGTCATGCACTCTTAGTAGCGCATTATCTATTTTTAGCAACGAGATGCGTAGCAGTTGCTTTCGTAGCGCGTGACGTCACAGAGCGGCGGCGTAACAGCAGTTGTGTTGTTTACTGTAGATGGCGACACTGTCAGTATTATATTATTAATTCTAGTTAAATCCGCTGTCGGCGCCACTGAACGATTTGAGAGACTTCGAAACATAAAATAAAAAGTTGTGTGTCCGATTGGATTTGAACCTATGGCTCGCTAATAAAAACGGTACCCAGTGCAGCCGCTAACACAAATAAAAGAAAAAGTTGTGTGTCCGATTGGATTTTAGCCTATGGCTCGCCATTAAAAACGGTACCCAGTGCAGCCCCTACAGTAACCAGTGCAGTGGTACAAGTTAACCCTTTAGTTTAAAGTCGGTCAAAATGCAAAAATAATTACTAAGTCTGGATTCCCGTGATGGAGAAATTTTTTCCATATACATAACATAGGTACATAATAGCTCTCTACAAGTGTGTACAGAATCATTGGTGCTCGAGTCCGACTCGCACTTGACCGTTTATTTTATTAATTTATTCACTTGTATACTTCCAATTTCCGACAGTAACATCGTCAGGTATAATAGGAAAAAAGCGGGACAAAATATATCGCTGGCTTGCTGGCTTGATTTTTGTACATGCATGCATGTTTTTGATGGAATTATTTTTACCGTAACTGCATTAATGCGGACGTCAAGTTGCGCCGGTGAGGGAATGCAAGTAGAGTCTGATGATACAGATGTGCACCGTCTCATATAAATTCATGCAATGAATTCAAAATGCGACGACTGTTGGTAGGACACTGTTAACGCTGTTTGTTAGAAGTGTCCAGTCATGTCATATCGAGATTCAAATCGAATGCAAGTTAAGTTGTTCCTTTAAAGTATTATTCTACTCCTATAACGAAATGCCTTCCGCCTCGACACCACTTCGACAATTATTCATATTTAAGCCAAAGCTGTTCACACTCGTTACTGAAAATTCATAAATATCTAGCGGACGTCAAAATATCGTCGGGTATTGCTTTAAATAAAAAAAAATATCTACATAACACAAATCCATATATAGCAAATAATAGTTATACATACTTAGTGTAGTGATAAATAAGGTAAAAACATTCACTAACAAAACAGGTATAATTTATTTTAATAATAAAATCAAGAGTTTATAACAAAATAATGAATGACAACCGAATGTCGAACAAGGTGTCCAAGACCGAAAATTAAAACAGAAAAAAAAATAAACTGAACTTGTCTGTCTATTTTGCAAAAGAACACTGAATTTGCTGGTTCGTTTAAAACGAAATCAATTTCTTCGTAACGCGCTTTTGACGCTATATGCGCACTTTGACCAGGACTCGACGTGAAAATGGAATGATTGTATGAGGAGGTTATGACTTGCGTATAGAATGGATGAGGGGTTATATGAAAGATTGCCCAAAAAGTATGCCGAAAATAAAATATCTTTAACGGTGGCGTGCAAATGCCTTTAAGAATTTAGATGGAAATATAATGAAGAGACGACATAATCCTGTTCAAAAAAATGAATTTGAGAGAAGCCGCGCTAAGAAACAAAATTTAAATTAATATACATACGACAGTTCAAATAAACTAAAATATGGTTTGGGTCAAAAATACGGGATTTCCTGAAGCTGGCGTCCTACGTCCTCGTTCACGTACGATCCAAAGCACGCCTTGGCGAGGACTACGCGTCCGCGGTGTCGGGTTCAAATATTGGGGTTATGGCTCAATGCCCAGCTCTCCACCAAAAGCTACAAATAAGAAACAATGATAAAGACCGGAATAACGCTAACACGACAAAATGCCACCACGGAACACAAACACCAAATACATACCCAGATCGCTTCCAACGACCGGCCTTTGACTTCAGATGAAATATCGGAGAAAACGCCAGTAATCTTTTAGGCCGGCGTCAATTCTTGATGACAAGGACAGACCATTATTCCTGAGGCCACAAATCCAAAAAAACTGCCCATTGCACTGAGATCACACGATAACACTTGACGCGAACAAAACTGGCCAAACGAAAAAAATATGCTACAAAATGCCTTCGACTCGAACAGCTCAATAAAAATAAATTTTTCCAGTCCTGCCAAAACTTACAACTACCAATAAGAATCTAGAATAATTCCAACTTTCAATTTCGCATAAACTTATAAAACATCAACCAGCCTTTATTCCAATAAAATCGAAATAAAAATTAGCATTACAAAGGAGTCTTAAAACGACGTCTGCGAGTTCACGCTGCATTAGATAGCTACTTACACTCTATAATTATTTATGCTATACATAAGTACACAGTGTAAACAAATAAACGAATGGATGGATAAAGCAGACTATCCGACCATAGTTTACCAGGCTCTTTTTGCTTTGATGTTGGCCTTAGCTTTGACTTCAGCTTTGAGTTGCACAGGAATCAGATTGTCAGAGAAGACCGGCAGTTTCTGTTAGCTCTATTTCTTACGTGACGGTATTTCCAAGGTTTAGGTTTTTCAATTTCTGTTACCCCATGTAAAATATAGTAACCAACTATGGTTGGTTGCGTTGGTTCATATTTAGTTGACATTATAAATAATATATAGCGAATATACTGTCGGTGAAAATCTATGAATACTATTGCAATAGTTTGACCCGTGTTTAAATATATTGAAAATCAAACAAACTCGATTTTATATTCTTGACATTTAAGGTAAAGTAAATACATTTTTTATTTCTAGTTAATTAAAAGTGTGAATATACATAGTGGTCAAATGTAACAAGCGGTTAATTGTTCATTTATTCAAAATAGCGGCATGTGATTGGCTGAAATGCGTTTAACAAGAGTTTAACAAATTGTCCCAGATAATTTTCCTTTCAGAAACCGGGCATTAGTGTCTTCCTTTATCTTCTACCTATCCTAACAAGATACCTAACGCCACGCCTACCGAAACCCCATTACTGCAAGAGGTAAAAAATTAATATTTAAACGATGCTACGGTATTAATAAAGAGGATATATTTTTTCCTCTATTAATTAGTGTTGGGTTGAGGCACTCCTATGTTTACAATTTCTGTCTTGAAAGGCACACCATAATTGTATATGTCGTTAATGGAAGAAAATATCGGTAATTACCTTTAGGTACGACCTCTGTAGCGCAGCGGTCGTGGCTCTGGTCGCGAATGGTCCCGATTTCGATCCCCAGCTGGGGGTAAAAAAACCCAGGTCTTGAATGTTAAAATGTGTGTGAGGTCGCTTTTTTTAGTTCCCACGACACAGGGTATCCTAGTGTGGGGCTAGAAGCAATGTATGTGCCTGTATGTAGATGATTATTTTTATAAGAATGTATACAAGTGTAGTCACTGTATTAAAGTGCAATAGTTTGTTGTGTTTATGTACTCTGAAAATTTTTGAAACGTTATTCTTGATCAAGTATCATGGGATCCACCTCAAGATATGATAGACGGGGTTCAGGGCCTGACATTGCTGAACACAGATTACCTACTAACCTAGCTAGGATGTTAGCTCGTCTCCCTACCTAAAAGTGCATGCATTTATAATTCTTTACTATATTACCTTTGTTCCTGCCTTAATCTATGAGAAATAAATGATATTTGATAATTGATTTGATGCTTCACTTTATAATGCGGAACAATTAATAACCTATATTTAATAATTTGTTTCACACATTGCACGCAAAATTGTGTATTCAATATCTGACTTAAAGTGGGCGCGCTACTCTAAAGAGAGTAGCTTCAAAAACAAATGTAAATTCATGCTATTTGAGAAAAGGCATGAAGCCATCATATGTTTTGTACGAAAAAATAGGAATCAACTATAAATGTATGAAAAAATTAATCAAAAATAAGTAAGTACTATTTCATCTCAGAAGAAGAACGGGTCCTGGTTCTTCATATCACTTACTTAGCTAGTACTTTGAAATCTACAAGAGCATCTCACAGATTTAAGTGCAAGGTGTTATCTTAATGTGGCTCGACGAGTCGGACTCTTGAGTTCATTGTGTGTTGTGAACCCTTTTCTGCTTTGAGCAGATTCTCCAGCTAAAGCTGGGATCATACTAGTCCGTCATAATAATAATGGTTTCTTTTAAACCCAGCGTTTTTAACTAAAGTCCTTTATGGTGCTGCCCTAGAGCAGTTATAGAATATTAGCAAATATTTTTTAGTTAATAAATCATTATTATTATAATGACGACGTCTAACAAATGTTAAAAGAACAATAATAAATGTGTTTTAGGCAATGTAAGCTAATATTTTGTAAAAACGATGTAGCAGTATCGTTTGAAGTGAAACGATATTTATTGAGTGTAAATATGATCCATCATAAATACAGAAGCCACTTTTTTACAGTATTTGTGTTGTATTATATATACACTAATAAAAATTCTCAAGAATTAGTCACATTTTACACGTATTGAAAGACTTTCTTCGCTTTCTTTCGGGCGGGGATATGACTGTTATATATTTATTTATATTGGATCCAAGAATATCATCAATATACTTACTTAAATAGAGAGTGAGCTGGCAATATTTCCCGGTGATAGTCGTGAATACAAACACCCACACAAATTAAATAAAGCCTACAAATCAACTTTGTTAAACCCCAATCCATGAGGAGACATATCAAATTTTGGCTACTGTAATTACGAAATACTTAATTTTTTATTATCAAATGTTCAGCGTGGAATTCGATCTGTCACGCTTTTTTCGTACATATTCGTACATACACTTTCGCCAATAGTCAGCCGTTATTATATAATGAACGGTTAAAGTGAGAAATGCCTTACATCGTCCAAACACCTTGGTCATTATTCATATTGACCGGCGATTATTTATAATGGCCAATTATTCACTTTAACCGTAACATAACGTACGTAACCGTATACAGAGATCGGTGTTTCAGCCCTAACGCAGCCACCGAAGCTCACTCAACTAAGCAGCAAGCATCCCGCCGGTTCATGCTCCGCTGAGCAGCTCTCTGACATTCTGCCCTGAGTGACTGTTGATGGTCTCATCATAAGTCGCTAGGAGGCGCGTACTACGGAATTGCAATGCTAGTAGGCAGGGCAGATCCGCAGCTTGGCCCAATCAAGTTGCTAATTCAGACTCAATATATTTACAGATAATCTTTATGAACTGTCAAAATGCTTATTTAAATCGTGGGTTGATTTTAATCGTATTTTTTTAATTGAGTGTCTTGTCTACATTCATGGTAAACATGATCTGAAGGATAGCACTATTACTCACTAAGATCAGATTAATACTTATGTCATTTACTAGAGTTGGACAAGTTAAAGAGCAATGTCGCCGATTTTCTCCAGTAAGATCTCTCTGAAAGAAACATTGCACATGTCAGTACCGGAAATGAACTATATTGTCTTGTCTATCCGTAACATAAAGTTACAAAGGGAACGCTACGCACATCCGTGAGCTACTATTCGTAAAATTACTTAGTACTTACGTAGTAGTTACGCAGTAAGTCACTAATTAAATTTAATCTATCAAAAATATTTCCGTTTTCAGTACACAACCTTTCTCCACTCTCAAATCTAGTTTTAAAACCGTGCATTTCAGCAGCAGAGCGAGCGTATGGATGACGTTCCATTTGTCTATCTGTCTTCTGAGTTCCAAACACGCTACGGCAAACGCCAAAGCATAAAAAAACAGTCTAAAAAGCGCTAACTAACATGACACAGAGAGCATCACGAGCAAATGCCCAGCATGAAAAGGGCAACGAGATGCATTCTCGACAAGCGGACATTGTTGTTAGCTCACATTCAGACTGTCAAGGCGCCAGATTGCATAAAGCATGATTTCGGAACGGAAATAAACCCGGGAACTAATGTTTAACTTGTGACAAGCACGCGTTTGGATACCCGGCGTTTTGTGGGAAAGTGTTCGGATGAGTGAGATACTTAGTTCTTGGTTGCTACGTCTTAAACGCGAAGGATACTGGTTTTTAAATGAGTGTGAATAAAAAAGTTATTCATATTATACTGTAATCGTGACGTAATGTAATGTCTAGCTGCTAGCTGTATTATTGTAGAGCATATTGAAAATAGGCTAGTATTTAATCGCACATCAAAAATACTGATTTGCACAGCAAAAAAGGATCAGCAAAAACACTTTTTATGTTTTAAATATTTTATGTGTACTCAAGTTTATGTTTTAAGTATTTTATGTTGTTCTTGCATATTCAATCTAATACGAAGGATAAAGGGGGCTTCGCTTCGCTTACCCCCTTAACCCTTCACAGCTACCGCTACCGCAGCATTTTGCCCTGATATTTTCTGTGCAAAGCAGTATTTTTGATGTGCAGTTTAATGTTTCCCATAAAAATATAGAAAAAATACTACATTACAATCTTTATCACAATAGACTTTATTTTCGAATTATCAGGCACATATATTGCCTCATTGGCCGTTACCTTACGCTATTTCATTTGAGAGTATCCATTTCACCCTGTATCTCGTAGTCGCCCTCGCCTTTTTAATTTGGGTCCCCAAGTAAGCAAGTCCGTTCCCGGGGCCGCCCAGCAACACCTACAAATGCCTCGGGAGTCGCTTTGAATGCGAACGCATTGTCAAGGGGTGCCTCGCCTCTCTTCCGCCATGCTTCCGCGGGTAAATAGTGACGGGCGTAAAACAACACCGGAAATGTGACTGAAAATGAAACGTTATCATAGGAATAGCTTAATATCTAAAATAACAATAAATAACACTCTTTTGAAATATATGCGGTTTGGAAAACAAGTGAGAATTTTTTCGAAGACTAAATGCGCATATTTTAAAATTAAGTATTTCATTTGATTTTTCCAATACATCTGTTTATACCAAAAAATATTTAAGAACTTAGATCTTTTCAAATTTTAGTGATGGTTTGTAGGAATCTGAAGAAGCTTATTGATACAAACTTGTTTCCTTGTGTTAGGTTATGATGATTAACCTGTGTTTAAAAACATACCTGCACTAGGGCCCTACCAAGATTAATCAATATAATACCCAGTGATTCAGCCCTGTAAAATGAAAGGCAGATAAAAACATGAACTTTCCTTTAAGTCATACCGGTTGCTGGTTTTATGTTGCCATTGTATAAAATTAGTAGGATATTTTTGTTTATTCTGCACGGTGTTAAAATTATTACGCTGCTAGCGAGCCTGAGGACAAAAGAATGAATAATGATATGACAAAACAAGTTGAGAATTTTCGCGGGAGAAAGTTAGTGTCGCACTGCAAGGGCAGGAATTGTTATCTTATGATTTGTGTTCTACTTCCCATTACGGGAGCCTGATTAAGGGATTTTAGACTTAAATTTTAATCGGGTATTCGGAGAGAGGCTATAAGTATTTAATTTTTGAGTAAGTTTTATTTGAACTCGATCAAATTGACAGACTCCTGCATATGATAATCTCTCAATCCGACACCAGCCTTGGTACCCTACCCTAAAATTCTTCCCATATTCCTGGCCTTACATATCGAACGCAATATGTACGCAAGAAACGTGAAACGGTGGTGGCACTATATACCGCTACTACGCTCTGACAATTAATACTTATTTGGTCTGAAATTCCTGAATACCCAAGCAACAAAAAGTGTCCTATAAAAGCTCTTAGAACGTTTTATAAAACACTGAATTTGGTCCTATAACGTCCCTAAGAACGTTGTCGTTGTTGTTGAAAGTGTTGTTTGAAACAGTTGTTTGAAAGTGGCGAAATTATGTCACTGTTTAGTACTAAACTAATCAGTAGAAGTATTACACATGACGAATCAGTTTTATAGAAACGACATAGCAGTATCGCAAGTTTCAAAATAGTGATCTACTGGATTCAATACGACTCTTTGTACCTTTTCCGACAAGATTTGCAATAATTCGTTGTGTCAGTTAAAAAGTATATATATTAGGAATCACAGTCCTGTGACTTCTAAGAGGGGATTTGGATTATTACCCAATATCAATATCATTACGAAATATCATTAGGTAACTAATGATATTTCGTCTATAATGTTGGAAATGTTGTGCAAATGTTGTGCACAATCTTGAAAAAAAACATGGCACCATAGTATATCTCACCTTCAAGGATTCTAATGGTAACATGTTTGAAGGAAGTGAGTTATAGAGTGAGCATCCAGGAAATGGTAAATTTAATTTATTATATATTTTTTCACTTTGTCACCAATCACTGGAGTGTTTATGTTCTTTTTCGCAAAATAAACGATTCTACGGAATCATTCCCCTTAATTCTTCTCTCAACTTGACTTTGGTTGCTACTGCTGTTAGTTTATTTTGTAGATAACGATAATGCACTTCTATTCTGTAAGCACCACCGCGTTTAAATATTTTCCAATTTCTATTATCCATTTTAGAATAATGAACTAAGTACCTACACCCAAACGGGACGGAACCCACCAAATTGACCATCAATAAAAATGGCCAAGTATTGTTCTAAAAGCAAATTCAAAATCATAATTATAGGGCATAATAGTCCTCATATAACTAATTGTTTACCCCTTACGTGCGTTATACGTGTTATAAACGAGTTGCAACTGCGTCACCGGCACGTACGGACGCTTCCTAGCAGTGTCTGCAACAATGTCCCATAACTCAGCGTCGACCTTGTTTTCGCAATATTGATACCGCCATGGCTGTATCCGGGCAAGCGCGCGGACACCATCTTGGTGAACGAGCTGCTCGCCTTCGTGCAACAGAAGCTCTGGACGAGCTCTCCCTGGAGCAGAACTGCTCGACCAGCTTCAAGGAGGTTGAGATCGCCACCGCCAAGAAAGTGCTGCATGATATCGCCGTCACCACCGTGCGCCTTGTGGCTGCGGAGGAATGCGAGCGGGAAGAAGGATCTCCAGGACACCTTCCGGGTGTTCAAGGAGACCGAACCCGATGACGTCCCAACCTACGTGGCCCGCGACCTCAACAAGCTGCCGCCGGTGACATTTGACCACGTCGACGTCACCCGGCTGCTGAAGGACATCGTGCGGCTGCAGGCTGACGTCACCGAAATCCGAAGCAAGTTGGAGGCTTCCGAAGGCATCTGCGCCGACATGAAACGTGAGTTGTCGGTATTGCACCAGGCTGACCTCTTTGCCGATGCAGCGAATAGCCGACACGCGTGAAAACATTAAGCCGTTAAGCAAAAATGCGGTTACTGCAGCCGACCCAGTTCCACGAGTCAAGCCCGCGTTGATAAATATCGCACTGCCTCGTGACGTCGCGAAATTGAGTCGACCAGCACCGGATGCGGTTTCTTCTGGAACATCCAAAATACTGGAACCCCAGAAGGACACGTATGCTGCTGTGTCCCGCCGTGCCCACCGCCGCCACTCGTGCCCCGCACCGCCCGCCGCCGAAGAACAGAAACTGCAGGCTGCACGTCGCGCGACACCGGTTAGGCCCGCCCGTCACCCGCCAAACGCGACAGTTGATGGGGAAGGCTTTATCCTGGTCCAAAACAGGAAGCGCCGCTCCAGCCACAATCAATCAGCGCGGCACAACCCCCGCCGGTGAGAGCAGCCTGAAAGCTGCCGCTCCCACCGTTCAGTTATCCATTTCCAGGATTGACGTGAAAATGACCTGCCAGGACGTTGAACATTCTGGTCCGACGATCCTGGAAAAGCTGAAGAAAAATCCGCCGTCTGGTATAAAAGAGGCGAATGTACAGATCTAAGTTTTTGAGACAGAAAGACCCAAGGAGTTCCTTTCCTTCAAACTTCGTGTGCCGGCGGACCTCAAGACGATGTTCCTGGCCAAAGATTACTGGCCGGAGGGTTTCGTTTACCGACGCTACAGGGAAGCAAGAACGAAGAAGAAAATCCCTAGCTAGGTTAGATTATATTTAGTGTGTTTTTTATATTACATTATATATCTCTAGTTGTAAGGTATTTATAGATATGGGATAAAGATAGCCTGAAATAAAGATTATTATTATTATTATTATATAATAAATATTTGTTTGATGAGAACGGATGTTTAAACCCTAGTCATGGTTGATTATCGTTGTCTAGTACCCAAGATACAGGGAATCCTAGTTTGGGGCTAGATTAATGTGTGTCAATAGTGTCCAAGGTATTATATATTATAGTATTATTCTTATAATGTTAGTTTTGGGCCCGGTTTTTCGGGAGGTTTTGGTGATTTGATGTGATTCTCCTTGTGCTCCTTTAAAACGGAATAAACATTGTGAACGGATATTCCCAAGACTTCAGCCACCTTGTTAACGCATTCACTTGTTTTTGGAACTTCAATGTTTGATTCTGAAGATTTCACTTCAAACACATACTTGTAAACGTTTCTGACCCAAAGTTTCTCGGTTGCACTTAGAGCTACACGTGCCCTTTTTTTCTTAGGAGATAAAAATGTGTCTCCATCTTGCGATGTGCTCGGCATCCATGTCTTCGATCTATCAAACAAAAAAAAAACTAACACGATTAACGAAAACAGGTAATGAAAAACAAACACAACGTAACATAAATTTAACAATAATGATAACAAAACCAACGCGCAGTGGTCAAAGCAAAGGTATTCGTGCACTCAAAACAGAAGTTAGAAGCCGAATGAGCGAATGACAAACGAAAAAAAATGGCGGCCAAGCGTCATCGTAGCACCGTAACTAAAAACCAGTACTACCAACTTGAGAGAGCGTTTTCTTGAGCGATAACATGTATTTGTGTAAAAGGATCAACGTTAATACAACCTTTTGTTTAAATGAATAATAAATATAATTAAGTATGATCATTTTGAGTCAGTTATGGAACGATTAGACCTTTTGTGAACTGGATCACATCCCTATTGAGATTAGGCTGTCAACATTATTTTACGGAACGGCATTTAGAAACGTCAGTTTACCGCAGCTGATAAAAAGTCAGACTTTAGTTATGTGATTTTTGTTATTTGAATCGTTTCACATCAGATGTGAAATGTCTTTCTAGCCTGTATCGGTCTTTAATCGTCTTGTCTGAATCGGACCTTATTGTCTATGGTTTGATATTGCCTTTCATCATACGGAAATACGTCATAATTAAAATTAAAACGGTGTCGATAAGCGTTAAAAAAGTTACCCATGCTACTTCTATTTCCGTTTCCATTTATTTGATTTTTGGTTGGCTGAAACATGTCTCTTGGTATAACGTAATTACGTCATTTTAATGCTACATCCTGTGTTGACGTAGAACGCTACTTCGGACGTCAGTTTCCGTTTCTATTTATTTTATTTTTGATTGGATATTTCTCTTTGTATAACCTAATTACGTCATATTTAATGCTACATCCTGTGTTGACGTAGAACGCAGTAGCGTTCTTTTAGCAGTTATACAAAGAGAAATGTTTCAGCCAATTAAAAATCAAATAAATGGAAACGGAAACAGAAGTCAGATACTTCTGACTTCTGTTTCCGTTCCCATTTATTTGATTTTTTATTGGCTGAAACATTTCTCTTTATATAACCGTAATTACGTCATTTTTAATACTATAGCTTGACAAACTTATCTGTAGAATGAAGGGATGACGCCACCATCGAAAAGGGTTGCCACACATTACATAAATTGCTGCAATCGGTGAAAATATTGAATGTAACACACGATTATTTTTAGCGATTTATTAATTTAGGATTGATACATAAAAATAGACGTTTTGTTAGCCAAATAAAAAATAAACATATGTACATAACATTTATTAATAACCAAAATCCACAATATAAAGCACTTGGCACTTATTACAACTTTTAACATCTAAATACGTATTTTACAAGAGGTCTACTCGCCCAGACCGTACGATCGACAAATGATTAAGTATAAATATTGCTTATAAAAATATAATTGCTGACGCATTGCATTTTAAATTTTCATTTTATTGAAAACTTTTCACACAGTAATTATGATCTAATGAAGCCGAAGTATGTGTACTCATGCCATATGTATGGTCGAGTGGATAATTTCCTCGAAATCTGAGTCACTGTCACTATCGGTATCAGAGCCATTGTCTAAATTATCGTGCTTATCTAAATATGCGTCGTTTTGTCGATAATCCTCTTCAATTTTATGCACGTGTGCACAATATTTTTGCCATTCTAAGGCATCAATAGAACTGAACGCTTCGATTACTAGTTTCGGCATATTTTCATTTTTGTGCTCTATATTTACTTCTGCTACTCTCCTTTTCATTTTCAGAGTCAGAGTATTTTTTATTGAATATAAATGAATAAATTATCTTATTCAACGTCAAAATTATACTTACTTATAACTACAAGTCAATATCGTATTTATATCTGCTGCTCTCCCCCAGAGCAACATTCCATAAGACATAATACTTTTAAAATAACTAAAGTAAACCAATCTGGCAGTTTCAACATCTGTAAGATATCTGATTTGTCTGACCGCAAAAGCGGATGAGCTAAGTCTTCCTGTGAGATTAGTTATGTGAGGACCCCATTGAAGTTTCGAATCTATAGTGATTCCGAGAAAGATTGTGTCTTCAACGAGGTCCAATCTTTCAGATCCTATTCTAACACTGCTTTCAACCTGTCGTACATTAGGCAAACAAAATTTGATACATTTAGTCTTCTTTGAGTTTAATAACAGGTTGTTTACATTGAACCAACTTAACACATGAGAGAGTGTACTATTTGCGTCGTCTAAAATTTCTTCTTGTCTTTTTACCTTGAAAATAATTGATGTGTCATCAGCAAATAGAACAATCTGAGTCATTTTTTCCACCATATAAGGCAGGTCATTCATGTACACTAAGAAAAGGAACGGACCTAAGATAGAACCCTGGGGTACACCAATATTCATATGGATTCCAGTGGACTTGCATCTGTTTATATCTACTTTTAGTAATCTTTCCATTAAATAAGATTCCATTAATTTTAACGCATTATCTTTGATACCATAGTGTTGAAGTTTGAGCAAAAGAGTTTGATGGTCCACACAGTCAAAGGCCTTGGAAAGATCACAGAAAATACCAACCGCATCCTGTGATCCTTCCTAGGCACTATAAATGTGTTCTACTAGCGCTACTCCGGCGTCTGTTGTTGATCTGCCTTTAGTGAATCCGAACTGTTTTTTGTGGAGTAGCCCAGATGCATTGAAGTGAGAGAGTAGTTGACTCAATATGACCTTTTCAAACACCTTGCTCAACACTGGCAATACAGATACAGGTCTGAAGTTGGCAGGGTCTTGTTTACTACCGGATTTGAAAAGTGGTATAAATCTGCTCATTTTCATGAGGTCAGGAAAAACTCCGTTTGCTATACAACTATTGAATGTGATTGCCATGTATGGTGCAATCACATCGATTACTGATTTAACCACGTTAACCGACATGCCCCATAAATCTTCAGTCTTTTTCATGCTAAGAAGTTTAAATGTTTTAACTATAGTTATAGAGCCTATTGGCTTGAAGTTAAAGCCATCCTTATTTTGGGGCACATTTTCAACCAAGTAATCTAAAGACTTTTCAGAAGAGGATGGTAGTGCTTCTGTTGTTATTATTGATATGGTACTGAAGCACTTTTCAAATGCGTTAGCAACATCCTCGTTTGATGAGAGTAATTGGTCGTTGACTTTTAAATTAAAACTAGATTCACGAGACCTAACCTTGCCTGTCTCTTTTTTAATAATGTTCCATGTAGTTTTAATTTTGTCGCCAGAAGCTTTGATTTTATTGTTAGATGTAGGCACTTGGCTTTGTGGCAGTCTTTCCTAAAAATTTTAGAATAATTTTTGACAAAGACGTTAAACTCAGGACTGTGATCATAGGATTTTTGCTCATACAATTCATATAGTCTGGACCTGCTCTGTCTTAAATCCTCTGTTGCCCATTCAGAGAATTTTGATTTGGTTTGTTGTCCGGTCTCACTTTTGTCAGATTTAAAACCTTTTCAAATTCCGCAGATACAGATTTGAAGAAGCTGGAATATAATGTGTTCGGATCTTCACAGTAAGGTGTTAACGGTAGACTTGACACTAGTCCACTACGAAATTTTTCCATTTTCTTCAAAGTTACTGGTCTACACAATACTTTAACGGGCTTTATAGCATTACTTTCTTCAAATACTACAATCTGACCAGTGTGGTCTGAACTTGATGCCTTAACTATTTGTTTATCGTGAATACTACATTCACAGAATACGTTATCTAAACAAGTAGCGGAGGTAGCCGTTATTCGTGTAGGCTCCAGAAAGACATTGCACATATTGTAAGACTTAAATACTGCTAGGATCCTAGTGCGAATAGAGCGGTTTGCGGTGTCTATTAAATCTACGTTAAAGTCGCGGCAAACTATGACTCGTTTGGACTTGTTTCTGGATGCAAGTTGAAGAATTTGTTCCATCACTGATTCAAAGACTTCAAAACTACTAATATACAATATACATACAATACAAAACTAACACTAACAAAAGTATATTTTTCCATCTCAACACACGAGACTTCAGCATTCATTTCGCTAGAAAGACTAACAATATCCTTTCGTTCTTTACACTTAAAACCATCTTTTACTAAAATTAAGGAACCACCTCTAGTTTTAGTCTTTCTGTTGAAACAGCTGATCACTTTATAATTTGGTATGAACTGCATTGCACACTCTTGCAGCCAGTGTTCTGTCATACAAAGTATATCTATTCTTTCGCTTTCTAAAAACATTTCTAATTCTAGTTGCTTGCCAGAAAAGCCTTGTATATTTTGGTGCATTACCTTTAAGCCGTGCTTTTCTGTTGTCGGTTGCGGCAGTTTAAAGATACAATAGTAACGGTTGTACATATTGCCTTGTCAGTAGTTACATGCTTCTTTGTACGTGTACTAATCGTTGTGGTGACCGTTATACAATTACTTACTTCTGTTATACTGTTTATAACATATTCTAAAATAAATGAAGCTAAAGACTTAGCTATTACGTCAGTGTCAATTTTAACAATAATAACTTTGATATCCTCACTGTTTCCGTCAGTGATGTATGTACAAATTAATAGATTTGTGTCAAAGAATACAATTTTTGTATTGCGTACAGTCATATAATACATAATCATATTTAACCTATGAGTAGCGTGCTGTTGCTTTCCATTCATTGTATTTTTGTAAGGGAAGGCACATAGAACAATATTGCCCACTTCTAGATTAGAGAGAGCATCAACAAACTGTATCATAGTTTGCTTCCCTACACCTATACTATTCTCCATATATACCCTCCTCATATTTGTAGTTTAAAATGTTTTTGGCCATAACTTTGAAGGGGACATCGGGCATGCAATAGTTAATAACCGTACCTACGCGACAAGCACGAAGAGCTGGTCCCATACCTACACCTAGCCTGTCCGAGAATTTTGACATTGAACTCCATACCATCTCAATAGGGTTTAGGTCACAGTGATAGGGTGGCAGCCGTAAATATTTGTGACCATGTTGTGCTAAGAAATTATCAACTTTATATACAGGGTCAGGTTTGTATCGTTTGACAATCTCCAGCAAATGTGGTTTAGTCATTTCTGATGAGAATTGGAAACGATTCTCATTTAACCACTTTTGAATTTTGGGTTTGTTTGTACAAACACTTGGAGCCTTATTATCCCGAATGCTATGGTATGGAGCGTTGTCCATTACTACCGAAGATGATTCTTCAAGATTGGGTAGTCATTTTTCGGTTAACCACTTTTTGAAATTTGTGTTTTTTCATTTCGTCGCGGTAGTAGTCATCCCCACTTTTGGTATTTGATTTAAATACAAGGTCTTCGTTTTGGACAAACACCGTTTCTCCTCCGGCATGACCCATAATAAAACGTTACCCTTTAGATACAGGTTCTAGAACTCCATCTGTTTCTTGAATTTGCCAGCATTTTTAGTCGTACATGAGGAATGTATATAAGTCTCGACTAAGTTTACAACTGGTCGACGATTAGCTGATAAAGCGTTTCTTTTTAATTCTTGCAAATATTTAACTCTCCACGCAGAAATATCATTGCGCTCGGTTAAAACCTTGTGATTGCTTTGTATTTCTTGGAAACGAAAGCCAATTGTTCGTAACAATTTACGAAGTGTTTGTCTGCTACCTTGGAAGTTTATGTCGTCTTTTAGAAAAGTACGCAATTTATTAATCGTTGGTAATTCCCTTTTAATCGCATAAAATTCATGCACTTTCGCTTGATCTAGATCGAAACTGTCAACTTCTATTTTGCCACGTGTCCTTTTTCTCGATTTTCCTGGTGTGGTTATTTTCGTACCCATTTCTGCAGCGGTTTTACCATCTGCAACAATTTTATAAATTGTTGTTATACCAATACCTAAAATAAAAATAAACTCATCATTAGAGTAATAAAATTTTAGAAAATGTAACCGAATGCTAGGCGGCCGAAGTCGCGGGCACCAGGTTATATATAATCTAAATTAAATTGGAACTAATAAATACCTACAGCTGTTTTAGTTAATAACGTATTATCAAACGATGTCGAGAATTTATTTAATAATAATCTGGTAACACTAGCCTGAAGCGGCTGCAATGCGCTTGTATTCTTTTTTAAACGGTATTATTGGAGCTTTTTGCAGCTTTTCCGCATCAAAGAATAATTTCATTTTGAGAATAATTTCTCGTACACCACCTTTGATTGCTTTCGGCATGATGATCAAACAAAATACTTATAATATTGGAAAAACTAATGAACTCTCAACCGAACAACACAACACAACAACAAGTGACAGCGAAGTGACATTTTCAAAATGGCGTCCGTAGTTTCCCCTTTCGCCGTTCTACAGATAAGTTTGTGGCTCTGTACATCCTGTGTTGACGTAGTACCTACGCTACTTCTGACATTTATTTGATTCGATTGGAGGAGACTTATCTCACATCCACAGTGAATTATGATTTAAGCAAAAATCTGTTTGGCGGGAACGGAAATAGGAATAAGAGGGAAAATAACTTACGATAGTGATGTTTAAGGAGGGCATTATCTGTTGGCGTTCTCGAGTAAACAGTTGTATTGAATCAAAAAAATAAAAATACAGTAAATATAAAATACTTACTGCCAGTTTCCTGGGCGCTGATTAAGTTAAGATATTGGTTAAACTGATTTGAGCCAATCACGTGCCGCTAATATTCAAAATAGCGGCACGTGATTGGCTGAAATCAGTTTAACCAATTTGGTAAATTAACCAGCGCCCAGGAAACCGGCCGTTAGTGAGTTATAAATTCTATCCAGCTGACCCACGATACCGATTGAGGATCATAACTATGTTAGTCCACCGTTCGGTTTTCCGTCATATATATATAATAGTAAATACTATAACTTACGCTATAATATTGGTAATTATTATCATGACATATTCTTTACCACATATACATTAATTAAGACAAGTTATTTAATACACACCAATAAAGTTACTTCACACACTACCATGGAAACCATGGTGACATGGAAAATATATACCCGGATTTTGTAGCCCTGGAGCTCTACTTTTGAATCACTCGGGTGAAATAATATATCGCATGAGACATATGTCACGTTCGACTTACAAGTCGCATGAAGTTGATTTTCTGCATTTTTGAATCGTTCGTCATCGGTGTTGCCAATAAATTTAGAAATCTTGATTTTTATCCGTTACACGCAGAAAAAGTAAAACCGGTAAATATCGCACATGAAACGGAACGTTAAATGCTGTCATATTGTAGGCTGTATGACAGTGTCTGTTCAATTAAGCTGCCTAGTAAACCCAAGAAATAGTATGGAACAAATCAGGATGTACAATTTATCGCAAATGTCACATATTTAACGTTTTGGATTCCAATTTGAAAAAACGCGCGAAAAAGCAAACTCTGACACTTCAAATTGTGTTGACACTGTTGACATTAGCTTTGACGTATTTGAAGTTTATTCTACTATTCGACTTGCCCAACGAGTGGTGCTGACCACTCTTTGCAGGCGAATGACTGAAAAATAAGAAATTTCGGATGTCGAAGGAAAATCAGTGGAAAAGAACACTCGCGTGACATAAAAGTCATGCGAGCGATTCAAAAATAGAGCTCCTGGGCTTAGGCAGAATATCAGCGTCACAGGGTTTCCTGTGGTATTATGGTGAGCCTCTGTCCTTTTCCAGTCGAAGTGGCGCGGCATGCGCACACACTCGGTAACAATGCCACACTTGACTTGACGCCCACTTTGTTATTATTATTATTATTTTGTTTAATGTTGTACAGCGAATAAACGTAAGTACATTCTATAAAATTTTACTCATATACTTTGAATGCTATCGTCGTATTATTATAAACTACTTCTGATACTATAAAACCACTTTCGTAGTAAAACACAATCAGGCAAGTATACTCGTACATAAATACATTTCTTTCTAACAGTAAGAATTAAGAAATCCATAACCAATGTGTGTAAAAATGAACTGGCGAAATACAATAAATCACAATAGGCAAGTGATTACAAATATAGAGAGTCATTCAGTTTGCGGTGAGTTGGGTCGCAGGTATTTGGGCTAAATTTGGAATATCACCGAATAAAGCGAAAAGAAAGGCAGAATACCCTATCTCGCATAATTGCCACGGAATCCTTTTGTGATTGTCTTGGAATTTCTAGAAATATCCACGAATACATCTTTGGCGAACGGGTAACATCTTCCAAAAATCTTTCAGAATACCTTGTAAAAAGCACAATTATTTTGAAAGAATAATAATTTATATCATGAGAAATATACTGACAATTTAAGCATTATTCCTAATTATATTATATATGCACTTGTATAGGTAATGTACATGGTTTTACCGAAACAGTTAGTTTACGTCAGTTTAATCGTGTGATAAATGAAATTAGTGTTTCCCTGTTTTTGTGAAAATTGGGTCAAATAAACACGGAACAAGACGTCGCCACTTTGTTTACACGCTTTATTTGTTTACAAATACCCCGTTACAAAGCGTCGGTAAAACTCTATCATTATTGATAGCATTTTCTATTCCATTTTCTCCGTAAAAGACAATGACCTGTCAAATGTAAGGCCATGACGAATAGGCGCAGATTAGCGCAGTAAGGGGCACTCCTCAAAGTGGCTTAATCATACCGTTTTACAAGGAACCGGAAAACAGACCCGTCGACGGCACTTCATTTATCAGACTGTCGTCCTTGTCGGGACTTGGCCCCTAAAGCTAAGGCTCTATCACATAGTTCTGGAAAAAAAATACTTCAGACGAATGTTGACTGAAGAAGAAGTTATGCGCTTTTATCTCGCGTCAGTCACTTTATATGAAAAAAATGAGGTTCGGCCGCTAATGGAAACAAAGCCATGAGGCAAAACTAACCAATTAACTGACAGCTTGCAATACGATTGCTCTCATTCTATTTCTAAGCACGTTTTTTAATTTAGGTAGTTTGGCTGGTGATTTTCAACTGGAGTGTTAGAATGCTGATTTTCTCAAATTTGACTTCCGCCAGTCGGGGAAGACTGTTTTAGGGAGAAAGAGGGAATAACACAGAATGGTTGATATCACGCCATGGTCAGAATGTTATGAAAATATTGACGAAAAGCTGCCTTGAGGTCAGTGACAAGATCAGCTTTTGCATCCAGTCCACTTTTACAAAATTTCTAATCTCCTCCAAAGCAAGTTATCGAAATTTCTGTCACATTACAAAAAAATCAGATAGATTTGTTCCTTACTTGGCTTAATCAATGAAGACATGGGTACCACAAATTTGTCACGGAGAAATTTCAATTGTGTTTAAAATGTATCGCTCTTTTTACAAATGCTCGAAAATGTCTTTGGTCTTTGGACAAGATAAATTTTATTTAAGCCGGTTTTATACCTGGAGTTTTTTGCCAACAAAAAGGAACTCTTTCTTACTGCTCTTTTTTACTACACAGGATTACAACACCGCTTAATTTATTCACAAAATTTGTCTCATCGTGAGAAAAAATCCTGCGCACTAACAAAAGGATGACTAATGGCTTTGAGGCACTTTTTTAACTTCAGAAAGAAAGTTTTAAGACAGATTCAAGGTTGTGATAAACTTGACATATTTATTAAGTTTTAGTAGGTTCTATTTTGGTCATTTTAGATAAACACCCATAACGCAATATTTTTAGTTAATTGCATCAAAACTTCTTTAAAATTTTGAGAAATCCATCTTTGCATGGGATTTTTCATGAGATCGTCATTGGAATCAAATAAACTATTTTTGCCCTTCACCCTAACATAATTAGGGCCTGATTCAAGAAGTCCCGATCAGCCGTCTTGAATATATAAATCATATATTTTCATCTCTCGTATTCGGAAAGTTTAATTTTCATGTGTAGATGCCGGGTGGAAAATTGCTTTTCCATCCCTAGGGTGTAAAGAATTTTTTATTTTATTTTTATGATTGGCCCAGGAGTCGATGATAATTTACATCATTAAAAAAGCAAAATTGAAACCAATAGAGACGTTTTTTAAACTTTTGTAATGTTGGCAGTATGTGTATTTTACCTTTTTTTCAGAATCTAGTAAAAAAAACAATAAAGGTTGCAATAGAAAAAGCGGGAACACTAGATTAAATATAAATAGGCCTACCGTGCCTTTTTTTGCTTAAAAATGGTTCCAGACCAGTGACATGGACATTGATTTACCTCCCTATGAGATAAAAGAATAGGCAAAATCAGTTGTTAAAAATCTATTACCGCAGTGCTATAGAGGCTCTAAGTCATCTCTTAAGGCTTACAACCATTTCATGTACTGGATATCTGCTAAAAATGTCAAGTCCCTTTCGGAAAATGTATTTTCCTCACAGTGGAAATGAAAAGTAGAGTGTTAAACTTGGGTGAAAGTGACCCATTTCACCCTCGAACTTTTGGCGAATACACCAGAAATATCTGCGGTGAAATGGGTCACTTTCCACTCTTGTTTAACAATCTACTATTATACCTATGTACAGTGGCATATGTATCTGACATATAAAGCTAATCGGGACTTCTTGATACATGCCATTAGTATCATCAAAGTAGTATTTTAAGATTCTTGAATGTAAGGACCCTTTGTCAATTTCCAATAATACCTAGTAGCAAGTTAGAGGTTAACACCAAAGCAAGTTTCTTGTTATACTCAGAGTTTCCAACACAATTTAGTCTAATGACTGATCTGTCTTGAACAAAGTTATTTTAGTACCTTGTGTGATGTAACAAACTGCATTTAACCTCTCGGGACCCAATATCATATCGACATAACATATCCCCGTCATAGGTTTTGAATTTTTTTACCATGGCATGAGGTTCAAAATTGCGATGACTCATAACTGGATTCGGTACTGGTGCGGTTATGTGATGATTAAACCAAATACCAAAAACAAAGGTTTTTATATTACTTAAAATAGCCGTGTTGCATTTGAGTTGAATTTCAACTATACTCAGTTATTTTTATATTTTTTATAACTGTGTTGTTGTTTGAAGGTCATGTGTGTGTATAGCTTTACAAATAAATCCAGAGAAGCTAGAATTGATATTTATACGCTTTACTTCGATATTGGAATGGAAAAATACTACCGTCACTTCCTCCCCGAAATGCGGACAAATACTGCCTTCGCGGTTGGGGATAAGCCTGTGTCAATTACGTATTGAGAAGGGTTCTGTAGCCAGCGACAAATTGAATGGCCTAAGACGAAGCCGATCTGGCTGACTGGCAATTTTTACCAATGCATGCTAAGGCCGTAGTAAGCTTCCTGTATTAGTAACATTATCTGAAGCGGGTTTTTTTTGTTGTAGAGAAAACTGCAAAACCGTCCATCTAACTGGCTTTTCGACCATCTTGGTTATATAATTTTCACCGTTGTATGTTTTTACTTTGGCATATCAACAAAGCTTTATCAAAATCGCCGTCGTATCAGTCCGGAAGTTTCCATAAAATGTCAGTATTAATGCCTCAGTCAGTCAGTTCAGGTATCAAAACGGTTTTTGGAAATCTCTTGCGCGGTTTCATTTTGAAACACACTTTTTTAATAAGTTTTAATTATTAATTAAAATGGCCTTTTACTAGAAGTCCTGATAAGCTTTATGTGACAGATACAGCTGTCATTTTACAACAAACTTCATGAGTTATCTGTTCAAAAGGACTTATCGGGATCTCTTGAAACAGATATTTAGTTTCACTAAACTAAATAGCTGTTTCAAGACACCGATGCTTGAGGTAACACCACTATGTTACCACAAGCATCGGTCGCATCATCTCGATATGTAAGGGTTTACTTAAATCTAATGTTCATTAAGAAAGCATTAATTGACTCTGAGAGTGGACTTTATTTAGACAACTCTGGATGTGGCGGTGAGACAACTTCCGCATTGTTTCGAAACTCATGAAATATGTCAGCAATTTGACAGTTTTTAACATCGAGCAAAGGCAAAATCATACAATCCTTCATTCCTAAATAATATTTTATTATTACCAGTATATTTTAACAGCGGCAAGTCAAAGTTCCTAGATTTTGTCACAGACTCACCGATCATCAAAAACTACTAGCAACCCCACAAGATTCAAATTTTGAACACGACCAGTGTTTGGCATATGAAAACATACCCTAACATATCGCTATTTCAGCCCAGATTTTGAGATATTTTACATGCAAATGTTACTTTGTCCTAAATCCTATACAAATTATATGTTATTTATTATAATTTAAATATTATTTGATACTATAAAAGCAAAGTTGTAGTAGCCACCTTGTCAGACTATTTTTCAAGGACTCGTTATTCATAAATTTAAAGTCGTCATGCAGCTTATTCATCCTTTAAATTTCCGTAAATAGTAAGTTCATATATTTTGCTCTTGTTTGTCTTTGCCACCCTTCATGTTTGTTTTCCAGATTTCACGATGAGAAGAAACAAAAATACAAAAATCTCTATTGTAGGCACATGGAAAGAGGTAAATATTATGTTTTTATAAAGTGGTTTACAGCTTTCACCAAATTTAGCTTTGATCTCATGTATTTTTTTATTGTGAATGCCCTCTTAACTGCCACTGAATTTCCCTATAGAAATAGACATGGCTGAGTTTTTTATAATAATTTATTATGAGCATACAGCTTGTGACATCACAGTTAAAACCATATCGACAAACAGACAATAAATATAAGGACAAAGAAGCAACAGCTTACAGGACATAAAATAAATCATATTTATAACACAGACAATAGTGGCGACTCTTGCGAATCCCGTCAAAGAACATTGGGACAGGTCCACCTCGGTTTTCTCTGATATATTATTAAAGAGAGCGAGAGCCCTCATCACTGCTGCCTCCCGCAGCATTCCCGTCCTCGCCAGCAGGATCCGAGAAAAGAAGCACAAGCTGTTCTACACAGCTTGTGCTTCTTTTCTCGGAGATAGTTGTTCGGCACTTACAGTCCCAGCCGTGCCAGCACCAGAGGGTTTTCGAACATATCTAGGAAAACCTTAAATACATAGATAGAAAGTGCGAGGCCCCTCCTCACCCCCAGCTCATTGTAACCAACCATGTCCAACACGAATAGGGTTGGATACATAAGCGGGAAGAAAGGATAGACCCCTACCGCTTCAAATACCTAACAAACCGGTTTTGCACATGACGTGTCGTGTCTTACGTAACGCCTCCACTTGATGCGCGGGGGCAAGTAGATGTCACTTACTTCGACTTTAGAAAGGCATTTGATACAGTGGACAACGACGTCCTTCTGGAGAAGTTAAGTGGGGTCGGCTTTACTCTCCAACTTATGCGGCTTTTTGTGAGCTATCTTAAGCACAGAAGACAGTATGTGGAATACGCGGGTTCTACATCAGAGCCGGATTTTAAATTTTCTGGCGTTAGTCAGGGCAGTAACTTGGGGCCTCTAGAATTTATCATTATGTTTAATGACCTTCCGAAGGTCATTAAGGACCCTGACTGTCTCTTGTTTGCGGATGACCTCAAGTTATTCCTGGAAGTAAGGGATTGCGATCTCGGATTGCGAAAAGCTACAGAGGGATATAGATCGTATGGTTGAGTGGAGCAAACACAACAAACTGTTCTTCAATGTTGGGAAATGCGCGCTGATGTCTTACGCCCGCGTACGCGAGCCTTTCCACCATAAGTACTCGGTAGATGGGGCAGAAATGACGCGGGTAAGAGAGGTCAAAGATCTTGGAGTGCGTATGGCAACTGATTAAACGTTTTGTAATCACACTGTAGATGTCACTAAGCAAGCATTTAAAAAGCTCGGATTAGTAATGAGACAATCAAGAGAGTTTAGGAGCATTGAAGCTATAAGTGCCCTATACAATGCTTTGGTTAGAAGCAAACTAGAAAGTAGTGTGATTATCTGGCACCCAAATGAAGCGAAATATAGCGTTGCACTACTTTCAAATTTGCTTCTTACCAAAACATTGTTAATGGGCACTTACAGCTTCGAAGCTCCTATACTCACTAGATTGTCTCATAAAAAATATCTACAATAAGATTACGAAACGATAAATCGGTGGTCACGCGCACTCCCAGATCTTTGACATCTCTTAGTGAGCTGCACGACGTGCAAGTGCGCTCCCACTCTCCGTCAAAGCCGCCCCCGCGTCCTGCAGTGCAGCGGTAGCACCTCTTACTTTCTTGTTTTTTGCAATGTATTATTAGCGTGGTGTCATCATAAAATTGCAAGCAGATATGTGAAGTGGATTTTAGGTGATCATTGACATATATTAGGAACAGTAATGGTCCCCGTACATACCTTTGTGGTACGTATACCTGAGTTATTTATTCTAAAATGGGATCATGGATCATGATTTTGCTTATTTGAGTACATTGTTGTCTATTTGCAAGAAAACTTCTTAGCCTGTTCAACGCTACGCCTCGAATTCCGAAAGAATTTAGCTTTTCTCAAAGGAGGAATGGTTTACAAAATCAAAACCTTTGCTCACATCAACATACAAAGCTATTGTTGGTGTCTCAAGGTGGTTAAAGGTTTAAGTTTATTTACGCAGATTAGTCTTGTGAGTGAGCAGTTGTAGGTGTGTGCTTGAATGTAATAGTTTGTTTGTAGATGTTGTTAACTAACAGATAAGTAACAGATAAGCAGGTAAGTACCAATTAAACTACTGATTTTGTTGGGAAAGCGGAGTGCCTGTTAGAGACAAAGCTTCGAACTATATTCTTGCACATAATAAGATATAAAACTAGTTGTATAGTCTTCATACAACATATTAGAGCAACGGAACAACGGGGTCGGGTAAGTTGCCGCTGCCACAGCCCACTCCTCAGTCAAGTGGAAAGCCCGATAAAGTTAGGCATCCGCTAGTTTAGGCCTTGCCCAAACATCTCCGGTCTAATTACAACAGAAAGACAAGCGTTTTCAGCAGTCGGTTGTTATGCAATTAAATAAGATGTTTGAGTCAAATAGCGATGTGGCGAATGCAAAACTATGCACTCGGGAATAAAAGGAAGTAACTATTCTAATGTAATTTGAATATGACCCCGCTGATTGGACAAACATAAAATACAAATATAATACGTATATTACAGACTTATAAATAATACGACTAATACACAACTTACTACAGTGTGCCTAATTGACTTAATAGCTTTCATGACTAACAAATATAAAATAAGTAACAACAAAATCTTTAATTTTTGGCCTCGGTTTGTGCAGTGAAATGAAAAGTTCTTAGAAACTTTTCGTCTTAATTTTCCTGCAATCAATCTTTTCTTATTTGGCAAAGGGCAATTTTTCATAAAGTTTTTTTAATCGTTGCGTCTTTGCAGTGAGTTTATAAAAAGTTGAAACAATAAATAACGATGATAGCTTTACTTTGTGTTTTTAGTACACGATAATAATAGGTACATTGATCATAAAATAAAGTAATTTAATAAAACACCACAAACAGCAGGCTAAAAAACTGTGTTCAAACAAAAGGCCTTCTCTAACATAATTTCAACAAAACCCTGAAAACGACAGAATAAGTTTCTCGTAAGGCTTACTGAGCAATCCGATCAAATGAATCAAATTATAGCAAAGCTGATGGACACTGGCACAAAATGTGATCCCCTCCGACCCTGCCCCGTAACGGGAAAACAGAATTATATTGACGCTGACATAATTAAGGAAAAGAAGACTCAATAAATATTGTTGTATGTTTACCATTATGCGATACGGAATAGGATTCGGGAAGTGATGCGATATAAATCTGTTCTGGAGATTGCTGTTTATTGCAGCGAACGAGATATATATTGTTTAAACATGTCCCAACACTTTTAGTAATACAAATCCAAGCATACTATGGATATTCTAAAGAGTAAAATATAGGTTCAGAGCAATAAAATATCAGTAGTTGAATTAAGTTGTATTTTTGATATTTTATTTTAATTGGATTGAGCGTTAGGCTATTTAAGTCTCTACATTCAAAATACATTTATTTTATAATTTAAAATACATTAATTTCATGCCAAGTGATGTTCTATCTAATTTTGCTTGATATCATAGTAGGTGACGTTAAATTGTACGATTCAACCTGGTATTCCAATTTATACTGGCCTGGTCTAAACCGCCTGAGTGCTTATTACTTGGCTCGGCATGAAATTTCAAATTTTATCGATAGCGGAACCAGTACAGATTAGAGCCGGCACGAATTTCTCATAAACATTCTGGGTCATCGATAAGAGAATCCGACGCTGCAACGTGGCGTCGATACACTGTTGCTTTGCTACGTTTCATGCAGGCTTATTGCGGCTGTATCTATTTAGTAAAATTTGCATCTTACAAAAATATCGCATATGGGTACTAGCGCATTTAACGTCCGTTTTCCTGTGGTTGCCACGTACCATTAACAGCAGATGTGGAGAACCACTGTAAGGTTTCTTTTCCCATGCAGCCCAACACTTAAATATCATAAAACAAATGGTTTTTGAAATTCGACAGAAAAATTAACAAAAGCAAGGGTTTGCCGCCACATGCTAGCTGCAAGTGATTTTTTAAAGGGGTTTCCACAGCTGCCACTGATAGAACCAATAAGTGATTCATTATCTTAATCACACTACTTAAAAAAATTGTAAAGATTGGCCCTGGTTTCCTGGTTACTTCGAGATCTACCTGTCCCAGATAGCAAGGAAAAAATGGAAACCTGAAGAGCGACCTGAAATTATCTCTGTTGGGGTGCCACAAAGCATCCTGGGGCCAAAACTGTTCTAAGTATATGAACGACACAGCAGTTCTAAATAAAAATATACCTTATCTACTACGTAGATGACACGGCCATAATAATAAATGTCAAGGACTGGTAAGGTTAGACACCTTACCAGTCAAGGATAGAGACAACCCTTAGAAGTATATACTCCTGGCTTAACCGAAACCTATTAGCTCTGAACGCGGAGAAGACAAAGTATATCTTATTCCATAAAATAGGAGCACCAGCTCCGGCCTCTTCACCATCAATCACCATTTACCACCGCAGGACGACGAAAACCAATCCGAACAATGACATGGAGCTGATCTGATGATGAAACCGGGAGGTGGCCATGAGAACTCTGTAATAAAACGACGCAACGCTGTCGACTTTGGGCAAGTTTGATTCGTCTTGATATGTCCTTTAGACCTATATTTTATTTTTATGACATGGAGCTAATCTGATGATGGAGCCGCAAGATGGCCATGGGAAATCTGTAACAAAACGACGCAACCCCATAGAATTTGGGCGCGTTTGATTCATCTTGATATGTGCTTTGGTCCTATATAATATTTTCATAACATAGAACAGATCTGATGATGGAGCCAGGAGGTGGCCATGAGAATTTTGTAATAAGACGACGTAACCCTATCGAGTTTGGGCACGTTTTATTCGTCTTGATATGACCTTTGCTACTACATAATATTTTATTACATGGAGCTGATGTGACGATGGAGCCATGGGAAGTCAAACTCAACCTCAAACTCAAAATGTTTATTGCGTCATTATGGTGAATACAAGATTCCAACAACAACGAAGCCTGTTAAGGCACAGCAAAACTTTCACACTAACTTACGTCTTACACAGAATTTACACCTTACGTCCAGAGGCGGCTCGTGACATTTTTCTTGGGTGTTCTCTAAAAATAAAAACGAAAAACGGGAGCTTAGGTGCGTTAGCTGCATTAGAGGCCAGTGATACGTTTTTGATTATCCTATTGTATGCCTCTGCTCCTAGATGACAATTCGGTGGATAGATGTCAATTTGAACCGCAATCGAAGAGTCAAGTCTAAAACAGAAATGACAATGCTGAATTTGTGGAAACAAACATATATTACGAATCGGGAAAAAGGCAAAGATAGAGAGTGGGCTATGAAAAAATGCACGTGCAATTCTGATGTGCAAGAAATACACTCCGAAAAAAGACAGACAAAATAAACAAAATAAAAAATATGGCCATAAGCAATTTACAAAATGAAGTGAAATCCCACCAAAAACATGTTCATGTAAAATGTTGCCAAGACGAGGCCATAAAGCTGGGGCACTGTCAAAAAGTTATCATATCCCATATAAAGCCAAGCTTCTATCTCTACATGCCCTTAGTCAAAATATCTGGCTTGGCTGTTTCGCTACTGTCACATGGGCGTAAGGTGAAAATTTTCTTTATTGTTTATTACTTTTCTGTGCCACGTTGTTTTAGTTAAAATTAATGTTGTAAAAATAAAACAGATTTGTTAATTCATACCCACAAGGTCGTTACTACAAGGACGAATTGTATAAATAAATCTCGTTAATGCAAGAACGATTGAATGATTGAAAAATTTATGAAAGGTTATCACATGCCTACAATGATTCGACACTCCGAAACTTGGCGCGCCGAAATTATGTGCCGATGTTTACTAGATTATTGATAACTTCTCAATAATTATATCTAAAACTTTGAAATAAAAGGTGAAAAGATAAAAATTAACATTGTTAAAGAAAAGCAATAAAAAATTAATAAACTTGTCATATTACGCCCATGTGACGGTAGTAAAACGGCCAAGCTACATATTTTTTTTAAGTTAGAGTTAGGTCGTGTAGAGATAAAGCTTGGCTTTACATGAAATCTGATAATTTTCCAGCTTTATGGCCTCGTCTTTGCAACATTTTACAAGAAAATGTGTTTGGTGGGATTTTATTTTTGGGTTCGCGTTTATTGAGTATTTGATTAAGATTTTCACTGAAGGAAAACGCGATTGAAAAGACCTTTAAATTCTTGTTTTTTCCCCGTAATTCTGAAATCCTATCGTTATGCTATGCGTTTCCCGTAAGAGAATTGGGTGCCAGTTATGATTTTGATGGAAAATAAAACACTAAATAATAATTGGAAATATTAAACTGCACATCAAAAATACTGATTTGCACAGCAAATATCAGGGCAAAATGCTGCGCTAGCTTAGGTGAAGGGTAAAGGGGGTTAGCGAAACGAAGCCCCTTTTATTCTTCGTGTTAGGTTGAACATGTAAGAACAATAAAAAATACTTAAAACATAAACTTGAATACATATAAAAAATTAAACATAAAAAGTGTTTTTGTTGATCCTTTTTTGCTGTGCAAATCAGTATTTTTGATGTGCGATTAAATACCAGCCAATATTAATAAACCAGTAGGTATTTTATTTAGAATTTATCGAGAGGACAGATAGGTACATTACATACGTACCTAACTTTTTTTCATTTTGGTCACTTGGTCCTCACTATCACTCATATTTCTATTCAATGATGTTATATCTGATTCGAAATCTTTAAGCACATTAAAAACATTATTATTCACAAGAAAAAACACAGTGTTAATATTATACTACTAACATAGATTGTAAGACTAATTATTAACACTTGTATATGGACTTGATTTGAAATAAATGATTATTATTATTATTATTTATGTTGTTGTAGCTAAAGTTCATGTGTAAGGGGGTTTTTGGGTAAAAGGTTTTACCCAATTAGTTTAGTTTTATGGGGATTTATTTCAAGGCTATGATCAATCAGTCATCCAATCAGTTATTTTGTCAAGGCATGTCTTGAGTTTTTCATTAAAGTTGTAAATGTCGTCATCAAATAGGATACAAGGATCATCGAGATTTTTGGTAGATCATTAATATAGATAAAAAAGACGGCATCCGATTATACTACCTTAAATAATAGAGGCGTAAGTGGTTTTGGTATCGGATCGGTAATTTATGATTTCTTTTGACGTCAGATTTAAGCGCTTTATCTGTTTATGTCACCGTTAGTTTATCAAAACCGTTACTGGATAAACTAACTTTTTTTACTCGTTAGTTGGTCAACTTTCGACAGATAGTAAACGGTAGCGTACTGCTTACATATGATGACGCATTAGTCGATAAACTAACGGGTAAAACCGTTAAATATTCAACTGGATTAAACTTGAATTGCAAACGAAATACCAGGGCAAACACTGCGGTAGCTTAGGTCAAGACTAGAGGGAGCGAACGCAGCAAAGCCCCCGAATAGTCTTCGTGTTAGGTTGACATGTAAGAACAAAAGAAACGTAAATTCTAAACCCTGTCGGTCTGGTTTACTATCTGTCGATAGTTGATCAACTAACGCGTTAGTTTATCGACTAACAGTTTTGACTATCTTACGGTGACATATATATAACTCTCAGTTATGTAAATAAGAAGTAAGCCAGTCCTTCGTCCTTTTGAAAAAACACACGGTGTGGGAATAAGAATTCCTATACCGTTTTTACAACAGTGTATCAAATTTCAATTAGTATTCCTATAGCGTAGTGTTTATTCTGGAGTAAGTTTAGGATTTTCTGTGTGAATCTGTAGACTCCAAGGATAAATAGTAGTTCGATTTGTCCTGAAACCATTTTGGGAGTCATCAAATATTGAAAACTTTTCACACAAAGCTTTTTCAAATATTCTGGTTGATGTTGGGAGAACTGCAATGGGACGATAGGGTTTGTTTTTAAGTTTTTCTTATGAATTGGTGTGATTAGTGCTTTTTCAAGATGGAAACGTGCCTTATTCTAGGGATTTGTTGATTAACAAACAGGGGTAGGATTGATAGGTCGTCACAGTGTTTAAATACAACTTGGGGGGGAATCGTCGGTACCACAACTTTTCTTATTTTATATTTAGATTTTTTATGTATGCGTTATATGATAGGTCAACCATCTTTACGCGCATGTTTGTTCTCTCCTATTAAGGCAACAAAGTTGTTAAAATTATGAGTGATTATTTTAGGGTCTAATAGTTCTGTAATTAACAGTTAGTCTTATGTTTTTTTAAGTTTTAATTTGCTTTTGTTCGTTCGTTCGTTTATTATTTTCCACAAGGTTTAAACTGTGTTATTAGGTGATTTTATTTGAGATAAGTATATATTGTTTTCTGCTTTATTTGATAATAGGGCACGGTGCAATTATGAAACATAGAAAAATACGCGCTATGCGCTGGTAAACTGGGAATTATATATTGACACGACCGCCCACAACGATGATTATTGAACAAGGTTCAATTGAGTAACATTATGACACACGATCGCCCATGGCAGTATCCTATGAGTAAGGAATGATATAATGAATGAATGCGTGACTTTTTATACATGAACCAATGTTTTCAGGGACAAATAGCATAACGATGACAATTGATCGGTCGTTCCATAGAATCTACCTTTACAAACTGAAATATCATGTTAATTTGGATTAACATTCCTCCGCCTCCCAAGGGAAAGGGTGATCTGCACACATGCAGACTAATTGATAACAACGGTGATAAGAATTAACATAATATAAACGCATAATGAAAATCACATACATAGAAAATGACTAAAATTCAACATACACTATCATCTATAGGTAGCTTACATAGTTTGACGACTGGTCTGACTAGATCACCAGTCTGAGTTCTCTATTTGACAGATCTGACAACATTGTCTGAGCCCGGATAAAGTTCTATAACTTTACCTCGGCTGCTAGAATTGTATTGATGGTGATTGAATTCGCTTCCGAAGCTGTGAATGAACATTTCGTATTCTACCTGCTAGTGAGTACATAGCAACCGAACGGTGCTTATGATAAGCATGTGACTATGGGTAGGTTTGACTACTAATTATATACCTAGGGATGAATGCTCTAGAAACAAAAGTTATTTATAGCTACTCAGGCACTATTGGGCCTTCAAAACACTACCTTATATTTACGTACTTTTTGGTACCTGTTGTTGACTGTTCGAACGTTTTATACATTTGATTTATTGTTTAATAATCACAAATCGTAAACTAACAAGCCTAACAAATGAAATTCCAATATTACGACACAAACAAACACACCTTGGCAATGATATTTGGAGTTGACAAATGAGACTACAAAGTGTTTCGTAGGTACCTAGCGGCAAAATGATTATCTCGTAACCGCACTATATGTGGCTACAATTGCCTACAAAACAACCTTTATAATTAATTGAAAACAGGACATAAATTGAAACACTGAAACTCAAATTAGGTACGAAGAAATAAAAAACAAACTTTGACATGACATTTGATGTGAAGGTAGCGTCGAAGAGTGCCGCCACTTCCAACTTACTAATGTCTGGCTACGACCGCGCCCTGACGAATTGCGAATGGTCCAAATATGGCGCCGCTCCTACTTACCTAAGTTTTATACAAGACAATGTCTATTTCTGGGTTTTTACACTAAATTTAATTTGAAAAACACTTAATACTTAGCGCCTTGACCCGAAGCTTGAGTAATCTGTCCTTTCAAGCCGATCCCTTCAGCGGCCGCCAAAATGTTCGTTGAATCGGTTGGTTCCGGGAGCCTAAATGATGATGTGACAGGGGTAGGTATCACCTCGTAGCATCCGAATGACGAACCCCCAAACTTATTGCAGCACGTGGCTCTGTCCGCTCCAAAACCACGGATGATTACTGCAGTAGAAGATCCAATGCCAGCCAGACTTGATCGTCGGCGGCAATCGGACGAGGGTATAGTTGTGCCACCAACCACGAATACGTGGTAAACTGTCGCCGCGCCGGCTTTGCTCCTTTCCTTTAAACAATGACTACTTTTACTTATAATAAATACTGCTTTATTTGACACTAGGCACGGTCAATTATGAAACATAGAAAACTACTTGTTATGACACGATCACGAGCGACGATGATTATTGAAAAAGGTTAAACTGAGACTTAACACAAATGACAGTGTCATATTTTCTGCAAATACGTATGCCGTACTGGTGCCGTGTTATCTTTGAGTTCAATCACAAAGGTTCAATCCACAATTGTAATACAATCAACCCAAAACGACACAGCATAACAAAAGTAGGTAGTCCAACGGACATTCCAACTCAGGTATACAAAGTTACAAATGGAACACCGATGTAAGTACAAAATACAAATGGACGGCAGAAGTGGATGGGTAAAGCAAGTAGATCCTGAGCATAGTGGGTATTAACGGGCAGATAATGAATATACTCATAATCTTGTGAAGACTTAAAGGCAAAGGTAACTTTAATTTAGACAATAGACTACCGAAGATGTCAATCAGCTATTGGAAGGACTCAGCGTGTTTCTCAGAGATAATGACACATGCCTTAAGCCATGAAGAAAAACAATCAAGGAAAAAGTCAGTGAAACTGACAAAATAAATGAAAAATCTTGATCTGGCGTCCACCAGGGCCGGATTCAGACTAGGGGCCCATGGCTAGTAGAAACACTTGACCAGCCGTGATAGAAGTTAGATCTGCCGGCAGTTCGTCGAACTAATAATCTTACAGACAGAAAGATACCTGGAGTATGTCCAGCTGTGATGACGACCTCCTTCCCGTCGATTTGTTCGAGCTTTCAATAGTAGAAGGCTATATTGTACAATTCCAACATCGAATATATTGATTTTCCTTAAATATGAACGTACATAAAATGCACTTTGCTTATAAATATACCTTTATCCGCAAACGAAGGCCCTCGCTCTTGATAGTTTTCAAGATATATTAACTTTTACCATTAAATACCCAACCTAATAGATACTGTCAGTGAGGTAAAAGGAAAGTCGTGTTCGATACTGTACACTCGCAGGTTCGTAGTAGTAGTACATTATGTTTATAGAATATTTTGTTTCGGAGTAGATTAAAGATTGATGTTATGCCCTGAAGATAGGATAAAACTAAATTGGACCTAAACCTAAACTGTCTAACCACGTCCCTTACGTGGATATAATTAACAATTATTCAACTTTATGTAAAATTCATCGTTAAAATCCACACAACGTACCGTCTAAAAGAAATAAGTGATCCGAGTTACACCATTTAATTACACAATCTAACCACCCCAAGAATCGTCTGGCCCAAAGGTACCAATTACATAGGCTGCGTTACCGCGCAACACAGCCAACTAGACCTTTGGACCAGGAAATAAATATATCATTTTACTGTATATCGGCAATCTCAACGTAAAAACCTCTATTTTTTTAGAGCCACCAGACTTTATAACATCATAGTATCTGCTAGAAGGAAGTTGCGTAGTACTCTTGTAGCAAGCGTTACAAGAATGCTATAAGTCGAGTCGATATAAGTGGATCAACTAAAATTCAATTAAATATGCAGTTAGTACTATACATTTATAAAAAACCCCTATACTTATGTTCTTCAGCAACTAAACTAACAACCACTTAAAATTGATAAATTTTACAAATATGCTTGTTTGGAAATAGTGTTAGAGTAGGTTTTACGGAAAAAGGTGTCTGTGTCTATATTCGCTTCTACGCAATAGCTGTGTACCTTTTGCATACACTTGAGTAGATTCATCTAAATAACTTTACATCATTATTAGAATGTCCGCGACAATACTGTTATAAGTATTTTAGTCTCATCCCAAAGCTGTCCCAGCTAACCAGAGCTGGCAAGCTTCTTATCATTATTGTCCCTAATCCGGTCGTGATGAAGATTAGATATGACAGCTCTCATTCCGACAAAGGTCAAGCGCTGGTAAGATCTGATTGTAGCTTGCGTCTTGATGACCCAACACTTAAGCGGGTATACTAGAGATGTGAATATTTCATATTTTAGTGACTCTTTCTGGAAAACACATTTACTTTGTGTGTGTGTGTGGCTTTTTACTGTGTTGGTTAGACTGAGTTCGACTCGCACTTGACCGAACACCCTCTGGACACGGATCGGACTAAGTAAATTTAACATTTCCTTGTCTTCCTAAAATCAAACTATAAAAGTTGAGATTCCTCGTAGCCTTATCAAACGAACTATCGGAAAGTAAAACATATGTTGGTCCTATCAGTCAGACGAAGCGAAATTGCAATTTCTTGTAGTCCGATTAATCGGATCAACAGGAAAATACATATTTCGTGGTCCGATCAATCGGTCAAAGCAGCCGGACTAAGTCCAGTGAGATTATCTATTCAAAAAGGTTAAGGTATAGTTATTATATTTAGGTTAATTTTGTTCCAAAAAGCTAAATAAATAACTGTTAGACTTCATTATGGGACATTTGTATTATTTTTGGTAACTACAATGGCAGCAATGTATCTCAGGATTTATACAAAATTTTACATTTCCTGGAGGAATAATGTACGTTTCCAAGAAACTATCATATTACCTTATGTCAGTAACGTTATGTCATGGACCCAACACAAAGTTACTGGCATAAGGTAGTATGACAGATATGCTTTAATAATATATTACATAGATTACATACATACATACAAAATACATGTCTCGTGGTCCGATAAATCTCCACTTCTCCATAGAAAAAAAGGTAATAAGCCGGCCCGAAAATATAAGTTGCCTTGGTTTCATAGTTAAACTTGTTCAAAATGATGCCCATACCAAACCCCTAAAAAAAAATCCCTACTCTCTGTATAAATGCTTTTTAAAAAATCCCGACCCGACACAAAGTTACTGGCATAAGGTAGTATGACAGATATGCTTTACTAATATATTACATGCAAAATACATGTCTCGTGGTTCGATAAATCTCCACTTCTCCATAAAAAACAGGTAATAAGCCGGCCCGAAAATATAAGTTGCCTTGGTTTCATAGTTAAACTTGTTCAAAATGATGCCCATACCAACACCCTAAAAATAATCCTTACAGTTACACTCTGTATAAATTTGCTGCTTTTTAGGGTTCCGTATCCGAAGGGTTCCAAACGGGACCCTATTACTAAGACTCCGTTTTCCGTCCGTCCGTCCGTCCGTCTGTCACCAGGCTGTATCTCAAGAATCTAGCTAGCTAGAGAGTTGAAATTTTCACAGATTATGTATTTATGTTGCCGCTATAACAACAAATACTAAAAAACAGGATAAAAGAAATTTTTAAGGGGGCTCCCATACAACAATTATTTCAATACCACATACAAACTTATGGATGCACCTGGTTACGTACATGGAGTGTGAAAGTAACCACACCAATAACTTTGTAAACAATATTTTGCTGTGTAAAATCCAAACTATTCACTCCACACCATCGCTTCCATTGAACGGTGGTACGGAACCCTTCGTGCGCGATTTAGACTCGCACTTGACCGGTTTTTGTTTATAAATTAATATATTTAAGTATATCCTCTTACTTATTATTTATTTTTTTATTAAAGTAGTTTTTTTTTTAATTTAGATAGTTTGATAATCCATTGCCGTAGAAGTTTATGTTAATTTTGGTACAACAAGTGATTTTAGTGACTTTCTTGTTTTTTTTTGTGGATTGGAACTTGAATATCCTTCCTTAAGTAAAACTGCCTTAGTGTGAATACATTTATTTATGTATAAGCATAACTCCGCAGTATATTTAAACACACCGACAGGATTGTTTTTGAGGTTCAATCTTGGAATCGTCAAAATTGATATCATAAACCACATGTAAGAGATGCTGTAAGTGATGGTTATAAATGTGTATGAAGAGTATATTTACTCAAAAATGCTTATAACGTGTTCATATTAAAGGTTCTATGACATGAACTAGTATTTGTGGATCCTGCGTGTGAGGATCAACATTGACTTGCGTTTTGGGGCGTGAATATCGATAAACAGCGGATGTGCTCATGACGGTTCTGTATATTTTTTTTAATCAAAATCAAAATTGGGTTCTTCGATGGCGAGTATAGTCTCTAAACCAGATCGATAAAGATCCAGCGTTGTCGTGCTATTAATAACTTTGGATCAAAGTATATCTGTTTACTTGGATAGGAACCAAATGTCCACAGGAAATAGGGAGAAAACATTTATTCTAGGTTCATACAGGATCAACACATGGATTACACAAATGTGATCATTATATACATATATACTTAGCAAATGTTTTTTTTGCCACTTCTTTACATTGGACCACTGTAGGAGAAGCAAGGCAAAGAAATACCCACAGATTGATTTTAGATCTCTTTTAAAAATTGGTTGGTTTAACTAGTACAAATATTACAATATTAATTGTAACATTAAATTACAAAATTATTAATTAAAATTAGAAATTGCTCGGATAGCTTTTTTCTGTGATATAAAATAGTTAAATATTTGCTGGTTTCCCCCTTATCACGATACCATAGAACATGACACTATAAAAGTGACTAAAATAGACTAACCAAGACATTGCCACATCTGTATTTTGTCTGATGTTCCTAACAACGTAAGCCGCAGTACTTAATCTACCAGCTATTTTATCTTTACAGCGACAGCCTTACTTGGTTTTCCATATCATAGAATCGGTGCATTATCGAAACGTGTCGGTTTGAGTGTTGACGTACTATGCTTTTTGTGGTAAAAGTACGGTTTCTTTCGTATTAAAAACGGAGTTGGATCAAGTTATGGTTATTGGTTTTATGCCATTTTGTACCAATGACCTGTCGCTGAGCGATAATTGTTTTGGTTGTTCACCAACAACTTATGGATATTCATATTAATTTTTGTTTTCGCCTGTGAAGCTTCTTTTTCATCTTCGAGTGGACGTGGTGTAGGGCTCTCAGCCCCGCCTGGGGGGCCAGGCCAATTTTGTTACAAATCCCTGCATTCCTGACCAAGGCAGCGAGGCGTGTGGAAACACGAGTCCATAAGCCGTTCGCCGCGGCTGCGAGCTGTCGAGGAGGCGTACTACGAGCACCACTGACAGGACGAGGTCTGCCAGCCGCCTTAAGCTAGATAGAACAACAGGCGTGGCGTCATGTTAGTGGCTTCTTCTCTTCTCCTTCTCTTTTTTTCTTTTTGAAAAGGGGGGACCGCATGCGAGGTCAACGAACTGCAGCTCCCCCCCCATTTTGCTGAGACGCACTGTGTGAAGAACTGTTTCTAAGCTTAGTTTATTTTTTAAGATATTTGGTTAAGCCCGGCCACCAAACAATTTTATTATTGCTTAACCTTAATAAAACCATCTATTTGACCACCAGTAAATATTTTTACTAGCGAGGGACTTCCCAACGTAGTAAAATATAAGGTAAAATACTAACTGGGAATTGAACCGCTAAATGTAGAAAAAATATCAATGTAATTATACATTACCGATGGATAGACTTATATTAAAGATCGAGTCTAAGAAACATAAATAAAACCGTGAAAAAATGTTTTAGTCATACTTCGTATCAGTCAGTTGTTAAAAAACACGACAAGGTCCGTGAAAAGACATTTTGTTTTAATGTTAAATGTGAATGAAGTATTCTTTCAATAAAATGCTCTATCTACGATATTTAAGGTACTTTCCCTCCATGTGGAGGCGGGACGGGACAGCCTGTATAAGGAAAAAGTTTCATTTAGGTCCACCGGCTTAGGCCGGCTGTGCGTTGTCTATGACTAGACTAGCAGAATAACATTTTAGTTTTATACTATATTTATCTTAGATCCTCTTAATGGTCAGGAATATCGCAAAGAAAGTATTTGGAATTTTCGTATAGTTTAAGACTGTGAAGGTCGGCATAGAATTAGATATATGAATTTGGTTTTCCTTTAATGATTTATCGATGCGGCCATTTTTCCCAACAGGGCTGAGAAATGGAGTGCTCTGCTCGAATTTGAAATTTAAAATTGTTTTCTATCTGGGGGGGGGGGGGGAAACAAAACAATACCATACAACGTGGCCATATAATTGTATTGCAAGCGTGTTATGAACAGGTATCTTGTATGGGGACTACTTAAATTTTTTGGAAATTCGTGTGGTCCATTGTTTATTGTTATAGTGGCAATAGAAATACATCCTCTATGAAAATGTCAGTTGGACTCATACAAGAAGGGTTCCATAACATCGTATGAGAAAATTATGGACTTAAAAATTATAAAACAACAACAAAAAATATCCGAATTTTGGTATTTGATATTTTAATGGTAATTCGCAGGGGCCAGGAGTAAAAAATACTTCTATTGTATGGGAACGTCCTTTGATTAGTAAAACCTCGTGAAGATAATTCGGACTAATAGAAAAATTTACAGTTGCAAAGAACGAAGGAATTAAACTTTTGAACACAAGATGTAAAAAATAACGAACAACATGGTGTTAAAATTGGAGCAGAATAAAATAAGAAATAAAGTTATCAAAAAAGTAGATAAAACGCGAAATAAAACAATCCAAATTAAATAACGGATAAAGTTATTACATCGATTAATAACATTATATAGAAGTCATTCATGCTATGTACAGATAAACTTACTTTCCTATTCAAGCGAGCAAGCCGTAGCACCTAAATCTAAGCCACAACAGACTATTTGTGAGTGTTATTTATTATTAAGAAGTAAAGTTAAAACATTTTTTTTTAATTAAACATTTACATTCAGGCACATACATTGCTTCTGAACCCACACTAGGATACCCTGTGTCGTGGTAACCAGAAACAGCGACGTCACACACATATAAACATCCAAGACCTGGGGTTATTTTTTTTTTTTTTTTTTTTTTTTTTTTTTTTTTTTTTTTTTTTTTTTCTTTCATTACCCCCAGCCGGGGATCGAACCCGGGACCTCTCGCATGGTAGGCAGAGCCACAACCGCTGCGCCACAGAGGCCGTCAAAGTGTTATACAAACTGACTATTTAACTTAGTTACAAGTTAAATAGTCTTTTATGGATCCCTTCAAAGATCATACATATTTTTTTGGATACCATGTAGTTCGGTGCAGTAAATTAAGGTATATTAGTGTTTATTTTTTTTTGATTTTTTAAGAAAAATTATAAGCCGAGAGTATGTTTACCCTTCTGCCAATTAGCCGGTTTGTATTGGCGAATTTAATGAAAAGTGTAAAATAGTGTAAATAAGTTGATGGAATGTGATGAGAATTTCAACAATACTGCTATTAACAATAATACTACATTAGTAACAATACTATTATTTAGTAGCTTATCTAATAATTAAAAGGTCTTATTGTCTGAGGTAGTTCTATAGAAAAGTAGTTAATGCTCCTAAATTTGTATGAAAGATCTTTTAAATAAATTAAGACACAAATGTGTAGTTGCAATGCAATGCCTTCTCTCTGTATATACTCGAGTATAAACACAAGCAAGACACTGAGTGCCCAGCTTACTATGTAAGTACTGGCCTAATGTATACTTACAATTTACCTAAATTTATACTACAGAACATTATCATAAATAATAGGTAGCAGTCTTACCTATAAAAAATATCTAATTTATGTTTGTGGACCTGTTTGAGCAAAATCCTCTTTAAACCTTAATGAGCATTTTATGTTTTTGTGATTTATAAAAGTACAACTAGTCAGTTTTAAACTAAAACGCTAAATTCTTTTATTATTTTACGGCCTTACTAATAAAATAAGTTATTCACTGTTTAACTTATACAGTGTTTTGTCTTGGTTTGACATTTGACATTTACTCGACGTATGAAAAGGATAAAACACTGTATAAGTTAAACCGTGAATAACTTTTTTTTAGTGGGGTCGTTAAGGTCTGTGGATGTCCACTGAAGGATGAGAATCCAAAGCCGTAAACTTAATTAAAAAAGAAAATAAATGGTATAGTGATGCGTCATAATTTACTGTGCTCAAACAAAAAAACCGGTCAAGTGCGAGTCTAAATCGCGCACGAAGGGTTCCGTACCACCGTTCAATGGAAGCGATGGTGTGGAGTGAATAGTTTGGATTTTACACAGCAAAATATTGTTTACAAAGTTATTGGTGCGGTTACTTTCACACTCCATGTACGTAACCAGGTGCATCCATAAGTTTGTATGTGGTATTGAAAGAATTATTATATGGGAGCCCCCTTAAATATTTCTTTTATCCTGTTTTTTAATATTTGTTGTTATAGCGGCAATATAAATACATTATCTGTGAAAATTTCAACTGTCTAACTATCACGGTTCGTGAGATACAGCCTGGTGACAGACGGACGGACGGACAGCGGAGTCTTAGTAATAGGGTCCCGTTTGGAACCCTTCGGGTACGGAACCCTAAAAATGAAAAAAAACAACCCACAAAAATTCTCAGATAAACGCAACTCTTTGCTTGAATTGACTACTGACTGACGTTTGCTTTTGGCCTTTGGTGTACACCAAAGAAAATATAATGTGTGATTTTGCATAAAGTTTTTATTGAAGCTAACATACAGATTTTATTTTATAAATCACAATTTTATGACAACAGGTTGTAAGACAGTTTCAGCTCCATATCATAAGTGTTTTAGAGAAATTTTATCCTTATAAATAACACTGTAAACTCTATATACTTAAGTACAATTTGTTATTTATTAGAAGAAAATAGATTCTGGACTTATTTTCTATTTGAGCGGTTAGCATCCAGTCATGTCCCGGAGACCTATCTCATCACACCAACATTTCCTGGATGGGCAAAAGGGGAGAGGACCTTGGCCTTTGAGTGGGATGTTATGGGCTCGTTCTACTGATAATAATTATCCTAAATTGTATGAAATTGTCAACTAGTCAAAAAACGGTTTCTAATATGATATTCAAGTTATTTTTTCATCTAGAATGCGAGTCTCAGTTCAATTATTGCTAGAAACTGTGCTACTGGTAGGTAATGATATGGTAGTGTTAGTCTATTAGTAACATAAAACAAAGAACTCAGCTGGATATGTAGTATTCCATTCCGGCATTCAAATTCATCGGCAATTGACAGTTAGAGTGGCTTCAGTATCAGTCAGTCGTAGGAACAATCTTCTGGTTGTAGTGTGCAGCTCAAAACACTGTTCAGTTTTAACTATTCTAACAAGTAATTACACTTATATTTAGTATGTTTTATAACACTAATTAGATTAATCATTAAAATATTTATCAGCTATCGTTTCGTGAACAGCTGACCACCCGGAGGGTGCGGTCCAAATCCTTGACGCAATTATGGACCACATACATACGGTCAAGCAATAGATGAAGAAATGCAACGAGTACAACCGGCCCTTCGCCTTTGTCGACTATGAAAAGGCTTTCGACAGTGTCGAGCACTGGGCCGTGTTTCATTCTCTCCATCGTTGCGATGTTGACAAAAAGTTATGTGGATATCCTCCGGGAGCTGTACAGGGCCGCCACGATGCAGGTACGCATGCACGCGTTGACCGAACCGACCGAGCAGTATAAAAAGCATGTTAAAGCGACTTTGTCGAAAAAGTGATATTACAATGTTGAAGATTACTTAAATGATGGGACTGTATGGGGTTAATCTAGCTCAACATAGACCTTGTTGTTAATTATTTATTATTGCTTATTAATCATAATCATTAAATTTATAATATTTGTATTAGTTAAGCACAACCAATTTTTAAAAGAGATCTAAAAATCAATCTGTGGGAGTTTCTACGCCCTTTTTCTCCCACAGTGGTCCAATGTAGAGAAGAGGCAAAAAATTACGTTCGCTAAGTATATGTAAATACAATACAATATTAAAGGACTTTTTCTTTGACTTTGACTTTCAGGTAGTCCAACTAATATTATAAATGTGAGAGTAGCAATATTTGGATGTTTGTGTGTTTGTGCCTTAATCACGGTAAAACGGCTTAACGGATTTGAATTCAATTTAGCACAGAGTTAGTTTATGAGCTAGATTAATATATTGGATATATGATATCCGACTGCACTATATGCTCTATATGCTCTATTTTACTAACCATAACATAACATAACATACATAAATTATTCGAAAAACAAGTTGCATTACTAAGTACCGAGTTTAGAACGTACGCAGACTCTTATTTTACTATCACTTATGGCCCTTGCGTAACTACTCCTAACTTACCTACTGGAAGCACGTGCAGTCCATGTTCAGCTCTTTAGAGGATGCAAGGAAACAATCGGTAATATTGATAATCGTAATCATAACACTGCACAATCCTTTCAGCTTGTTAAACGCAAGCGCACGATTTATTTTTAAATTTACATACAGGCATATAAATTACTTCTGGTCCTTACAAGGATACCCTGTGTCGTGGAAACCAAACAGCGACGTCACACACATGTAAACATCCAATACCTGGGATTTTTTTCCTTACCCCCAGCCGGGGTTCGAACCCGGGACTTCACACATAGGTAGGTAGGTAAAAAGGTACAATGGTAGGCAGCGTCACAACCGCTGCTTTGGGAAAAGGGCACCATTTACTCTCTTTCCATTCGGCGAGACATGGATTAATAATTGTACAGAATTCTAATGGTTCAACATTTACATTTGATGAAGAATAATCTTTTCAAATATTTTTCACCGAGCGAGCGAAGCGAGAGATCGTCTCCGTTTCAGGATTGGGCAAAAATACTTTCGTATGTCGGGTTGTTACCCTCTACGGGCCGCATTTCTCAACTGATTCTCGTGAGTTTTTGTGAGGAGGTTCGATAATTAAATTATTATTTTTTGTCGATTCAGTTTTTGAAGTTTATTCAAAATGGTGGAGATGTAGGCATTTTTTAATTTAAAAAACCCCTACAGTCTAAACAGGTCGATGGATTTTAACTAATGAGGTGTCGTTGGATTAGTAGAGACCTTGAGAGTAACTGGCTATAAAATTTTAGTGAAAAGTCAAAAGGATGGGTTTAATACCGCAAAATGTAACTTACAAAGTTATTGGTTCGGCTAACATACTGGAAGAACAGATATTGGTCTGAAAGGTCACACTTATCTCCCGTCTTGAACAGAGGTATCAGTTTACTTTGTTTCATGAGGTCTGGGAAAGTCCCATCGTCAATATATTCATTGAATACATAAGCTAAGCTCATTTCCGAGCAGTAGCGTGATAAAACCATTACCTACCTAAGTGCCTACCATGTGTACCTATATAATTCGTTGACTATTTGACGTGAGATGACGTATACCTAGGCAGACTAAACTAATCTGGCTGTCACCACGTAGTACCTTTGTTGTAGGTATCTAACGAAAATATGAATCATTTAACGATGGATATTGTAAATGGAGAATGACATTAGTTTCTTTAACCCCTCAACGACCCATGATTGCGATCGCAGTCATTGTCCTGTTATAGTTTTTAAATTTTATTACCATGGCATCAGGTTCAAAATCATGTGCCTCAAAATGGGGTTGGGTTGGTTAGAGGTTAAGTCTATAAAATCTAAACGATTAGTAGATACTACGAGTTTTAGTATGTTATCAGTTATTGTCAGTTATCACGTAGTGACTTTGTCTTCAGTGGTATAACGATCATCAACCCCTACTTCAATTATCTAACAAGTCAGGTCGTTGGTTCGATTCACACAAGAGTGTGAAGATGAAAGAAGAGATTCATATGTATAAACTTTTGTTGGGCATATGTATAAACCTGTATAAAAATTTGTGGATATTTTAGAATGTATATGGTAATAATAACACTTTTACGACCTATTTGTATATTTTTTTACAACTTCTAGAGAACTTGGTTAATCAATATTAATTTCTACTTGATATCTGCACGCTTGTAGCTCCGTGGTTTTATGAGTTTCACGCTATAGCCCCAGGGTCTAATGGGTTTCACGCTAGCTTTTCGCACAGAAGATGCATGCTCGAAACCTAAACAGTGAGATAATTAATTTATCTTAAATACTGAATCGGACGTTCAGATTTTTTTGGATGACACTTTAAGCTGTAGGTCCCGGTTACTATCGCTACTTGGTAGTGGTCGTCAAACCGACCATCAACCTGCACTGAGCCAGCGTGGTGGAGTATGGCTTTATCTTACTCGTATCCGGGTAAAGGCCTGTGCTGCTCGGTGGGGACATTAATAGGCTACTTTTATTATTATTTATGTTATGATTATATATCTTCACGGGTTCCTTAGAAAAAAGGTCTTGACAGAAAAACAGACGGAAAACCCGGCCTCCGACCTGATTTTGATACTCATGCCATGATAATAAAATTTAAAAAACCGGAACCCTAAAAAACAATGACTATACTAACTAAATACCTACTCCTGATAACATAATTTTGGTGTCATTCTTTCCATAACTCATATACTATTTGAGCGCCAATGACCTACGTCAGTGGGTTCGTCTCACTTTCTCGAAGTGAAGGAGTCAGAAACTTTACTGTTTCTGACTCCTTCCTCCAACATTTTGATTTATTTCTGATATAAACGTTATGTTTTAATCTAGTTGACTTGTGAGATATTTCCCCTATATTTCAAAGCTCTGGGTACACTTTTATAAGAACCTAGGAGGATCTGATGTTTATTTTATTTTTTGAATCTTAAGACTGGCTGGCTTGATGATCCTAGAGGAAAGCTAGCTTATATTAGAATTCTTATACTAAACATATTGTTAAGTTTATATCAATAACTAATTAAAATATAGGTCCATTAAAATTCTGTATAATTGTTGGTCCATCTCCCGCCGACTGGAAAGTCAGTCAATCAGTGCCCTTTTCGCAAACTTAACCTAATTTTGTGCGCTTGCGTTAAACCAGCTGAAAGGAATGTGAAGATAACGATAATCAGTATTACCGATAGTTTTCTTGCCTTCTAATAAGACCTGAACCTGGAATGCACGTTCGTCCAGTAGGTAAGTAGAACCTAATTAGTATGATTTTCAGGCAGTGCCATGCCGTGGATAGGGGTTCAACTCCCTTCACCCTATTAGGTACAATGGTTTACTGATTACATCAAAAATGGGCTTTAAGGCATGACGTTTGTGACTGATGTGATCAGTTGATGACCCTTAAATAATAATTCGGATGTGGCAAGGCGGTATAAAACAATGAAATGTGACAATGGTGAGTAAAATGTTGCAACGTAACAATTTGTATCCTACCCAGATATGTACTGTCACTTTTGATATCTCTACCCACCAGTACGCGCGCGTTTTTTCAATAGGATATGAGGTCATTTACCAATTTTCCTTCAAATAGATACCTTAAAACCTACCTTCAAATCTTTTAGATTTCAGGTGTAGGTTTTTTTTTTCTTATTCAATGTTGTGCCAGAAATCCTTAAATAATAAAAGACAGGAAGGCTTATCACATTTTTTAAATATGATCTATGTTAAATTATAGCTAAGCCTAATGGACAAGCCAGAAATCAACTAATTACTATCTTAGGAACCCCTCACGGAGCGGCAACGTGTTAATACACGCTTGCTGCGCTGCCATTGGTTCATTTAAATTAGAACAAAATGTGCTGGAGTGGATTTGTATATCGGATCAACATTTGACAAATGTATCATCTACATCACGCAGACCCAAATGCTGATACAATCGGAGCAGCATTTGTTGATACAGATGTATATAGGATCAACAAAAGGTGGTCGGATCGACATACGTTTTCGGATCAACAATGTACTCGTCTGAAGTTGCTCCTGATCAACATTTGACGGGTTGCTATATCTTTATATATGTGGTCTAATGGGAATCACGATTGTTTTCGCGCAGGAGATGCAGGTTCGAATCCCGCTGACCATATACCAATGAGATAAGTAATTTATCTTAAGTACATTATACGGACGTTCTAACGATGATAGAAAACAAAGTGAGGAAACCTTTATTACTCCATAGCTGCGGCGATGGCCTAGTCCCCTGTCACGCAAAATGGAGTATTGAAAAACTGACTAAAAGTGGCACAATAGAGCCTCTGCCAGCTCGTATGGGAAAAGGCGTGACGCTGAGTTATGTTGTTGTTCTTTTATTGGCCGAGCGACGAAGCGTCCAGTTTCGAGATTGGTCTAAAATCCGTCTGTCTGTTCTCGCCTACAAGTCGCATTTTCCAAGACAAATGTATAACTACATCACGCAGACCCAAATGCTGATACAATCGGAGCAGCATTTGTTGATACAGATGTATATAGGATCAACAAAAGGCGGTCGGATCGACATACGTTTTCGGATCAACAATGTACTCGTCTGAAGTTGCTCCTGATCAACATTTGACGGGTTGCTATATCTTTATATATATAAGATTTTTTGAATGCAATGTAAGAAAATATTGGCAAAATTAATACAGTAAATTTATCTATAACAGCTGCGTGGTCTAGTGGGAATCACGATTGTTTTCGCGCAGGAGATGCAGGTTCGAATCCCGCTGACCATATACCAATGAGATAAGTAATTTATCTTAAGAACATTATACGGACGTTCTAACGGTGATAGAAAACAAAGTGAGGAAACCTTTATTACTCCATAGCTGCGGCGATGGCCTAGTCCCCTGTCACGCAAATCTGATACCGAGCTTGCGTCTAACTACCGTTCAAATGTTAACACCCTTAACTCGTTTGTTCTTCTACCCACTGATGAGATTGAAATAAGAAAAACTCTAATGTCTCTAAAGAACACGGCCTCTGCTGGATGGGATGGTATCTCATCTATGTTTTTCAAAACTGCCAAAGATATCCTTATCAAGCCGATTACATATTTGTGCAACTTATGTCTTTCTGACAACGTGTTTCCTGATGTGTTGAAAAAATCAGTCGTAATTCCTATTTATAAGAATGGCAAAAGAGATAGTGTTAATAATTATAAACCAATTTTCCTGCTTCCAGTCCTGTCTAAAATTTTGGAAAAGGTTATTAATTCTAGACTTATTAACTATTTGGAGCAAAGTAAATTCCTGGCACCAAATCAATATGGTTTCAGAAGGGGAAAGTCCACTTCAGATGCAATTGATGGCCTTGTGACTCATGTGGCCAAGGAACTGGATGACAGCAATAAATGCCTAGGAATTTTCCTTGACCTGGCCAAGGCATTTGATACAGTCTCTGTCCCCATCTTGCTTCATAAACTTGAAATCCTGGGTGTGAGAGGTGAACCCCTTCAATTGTTTAAGAGCTACATGAGTGGTCGGCGGCAGTATGTCAGGATTGATGAGGAAACCAGTACCGAAGCAGCTGTATCGTTTGGTGTTCCCCAAGGTTCAGTCCTTGGACCTACATTATTCCTTATTTACATCAACGATCTGTGCTTGCTCAAACTCAAGAATTGCAAAATTGTAACCTTCGCCGATGACACTGTACTTCTTTTTAATGGCAAATCATGGAGTGATGTCAAAGACTTGGCAGAGGCTGGTTTTAGACTAGTTCTGAATTGGCTGAACAGTAACATTCTTACACTAAATGTATCTAAGACCAAATACATCTCCTTCAGTATGAGAAAAAATGGTCAACCACAACCGGAATTTAGTCTGAGGGCCCACTCTTGCCAGAATGTTACAGCCTGCTCATGCCCTTCTCTCACGTCTACCAAAACAATCAAATATCTGGGAGTGATTGTTGACCAATGTCTCAATTGGAAAGAACAGGTTCGGGTATTAGCAGGCAGAGTAAGAAAACTAATCTGTATTTTTAAAAAATTACGACATCTGCAGGATCCACATCTAGTTAGGTCTATTTATTATTGTCTCTGCCAGTCAATAATTTCCTACGCTATTAGGACGTGGGGTGGGACAGGCAAGACCAACCTCTTGAAACTTGAGAGAGCTCAGAGAGCAATTATCAAAGTTATAAACTTTAAAAACTTCATGTCCTCCACTACCGATCTATACAGGGAATACTCTGTGCTTACAGTCCGACAACTCTATATAAAGGCATTACTGATACACCAACATTCGATACCTGGTCGCGACACTACAGAGAAACGTAGAAAAGATCGTGTATACGAGATTCCCTATTGTCGCATAATGTTTGTCCATTCATTTGGTTACTTCCGTGGGCCCCTTCTTTATAATAAAATCAATAAGATTCTCACAACATTCAAAGAATGTAACACCTACTCCTGCTCAAAAATGCTGGATAAGTATTTTATATCATTAGACTACGATCTTACGGAAAAGCTTTTGGAAGCTTTTGTTTGAAGTGAAGCATTATGTATATTATTTACTTATTTATATTTAAAAAATTATATATCCAAACAATATTATGTATGATAGTATAAAATCTACATAACAACATATAACTATACCTACATATATTTAAAATATGCAATATATATATTTTCTATATTTCTATTTCTATATTATACCTAAATTACTTATAAGTTGTTAACTATTTATTCTATATTAGTACTTATACTGCACTCTGCTCCAATAACAATCTTATAAACTTAGACAGGAGTCTATTGCAAATTGTTTTAGTTTTTGTTCAGCGGTGAGAAGAGCAATGCTCTGCCGTCATACAGTCTTGACTAGTACGGAGGGCACTACACTACTCACTACCACTACAACAACTCACATAATGTTGTATTATACAAATACCTAGTTTTTATGAGTTATTGTTGGTGTTAGAGTATGTTAAGTTATTTGAAATAAATAAATAAAAATAAATAAATAAACGAACTACCGGCCAAGTGCGAGTCTGACTCACGCCGAGGGTCGCAAACAAATCACGTTGGTGTTATTTGTGGTACAATAAAAAAAATACGATTTTTGTATTTTTAGGGTTCCGTACCTTAAAAGGTACTTTCTCTTTGTTGTCCGTCTGTCAGTCTGTTACAACCCTTTTTCTAAGGAACGCCAGCAGGTGTCAAATTGAACTTAATATCAATTACTCACGTCTATGAACCCTCCATGTCCAAGACCAAGATCATGTATGACGAATCGCTCTTTAAATGTACCGAACATAATTGTTGGCAACGACAACGTACAGGTGGACAGCAATTACGTCTATCTTGGACATCGTTTATCCTTTGAACGCGATGCACAGGTGAAGGAGATCATCAGACGCATCGGCTTGGGGTGGGCTGCTTTCGGGAAGCTAGACGAAGTCTTTAAGTCCAAACTACCACAATGCCTAAAGACTAAGGTATATACCCATGTGTCATGCCTATCCTCACATATGGAGCCGAAATATGGACGCTCACTAAGCAAATTATACACAAAATCAAGGTAGCCAAACGAGCAATGGAGCGTTCCATATAAAGTATCTCTCTCGTTGACCGCGTGCCAAACGTCAAAATTCGACGGAAGACGAAGGTTGAAGATGTAGGTAAGCGGATAACGAGACTGAGGTGAAGATGGGCGGGACACTTGGCTAGACGGGATGACGGACGGTGGACCAAAGCAGTCACGGAGTGGTGGCCAAGGGGAGCAACAAGGCCAGTGGGCAGACCACATGCGCGATGGTCCGACGATATACTTAAGTCGACAGGATCTCTATGGATGCGGATGGCACAGGACCGTATGGGTTGGCGATATAGAAAAGAGGCCTATGCCCAGCAGTGCGTTGATGTGGGCTGAGTATGATGATGATGAACCTTTGAAGCTATAAAAAATTGTATCTTCTAGGTCCACGCAATCAAAATATACGGCCGTTTATGTCCCAGAATTTGCTGAACTTGCTCAATTTGGGGGAATCTAAACCTATAGGGTACGTCCGGTTAAAATTTGGCAAAAAGCTAGTAATTACAACACAGGTAAAGGGAAAAATCCGAAACTTGTAATTTTCTGTGTGTCTGCCTGTCTATGCCTGAATTACAAAAAATACTCAACATTTGCACAAACGCCAACGTATACTGTCGTACTGAGCAAGCGGGCAGCTACCTGAATCCGACACGGCAACTTCGCCCTATTATTATTGAGGGTTGCGCGGCGCAAGAACTGGTTCTAAATGCATTATCAGTTATAGGGTTTATAGGGTTATTAGGGTTGTCCAATGGTGTAAAAGTAATAAGATAACGCTCAGATTTAACATCATGATTTTGGACTTTTGTCCCTATAATTTTGGAAAATCGTATACAGCGGCCAGCGGAGTAAGAGCGAGCAGACACTGAAAAGAATAGCATTGCGTTTAGAAAACAGTAATACATCCTGGTACAGTGCCCCTCTGGGGATCTGGTTTATAATGCCTCTGCCTCATAATCACCTAAAGAATAGTAAAATTATCGTTTTGTAACACTGCAATATGATAAACTTAGTTTTGAAACTGTTTTTTTGTTTTATTCCATGCTCTCCATGTCTGCCTTTACAGGGCAGTATAATATTAACGAGTAAGTAAGTAAAAAATATCCCAGGGAAAAAGAGAAATCAATGAACCTGCAAATAAAAAGTTTGCTACTAGCAGTAATTTGCTAAAATTTATGTTACCTTCTTGAGACAGTGTCTCATTCACTCTGGTTCATGGGAAACTTTATGGATTTCCCTAGAATAGACGGATGAATCCCGAAGACGGTCTGACATTGTAGACTGCCAGAGCGAGAAGAGCATAAGCCCCAACATTCTTATGGTAGCACCCTGTGGCGAAGGATGCGAAGTGCGAAAATGTTTTAAATTTTTAAGATATTAGATTTTTTAAGTTTCGAATTTATTCATTATTGATTTATTTCGTAAGTATATCTTCTTACCCTTATGTCTAGTCGCACAGTGCTAGTGCGTTGTTTTGCCGGCAACAGGAAAAATTGTCTTTGATATCATTCCCAAAGCTTCCTTTGTGAGGCGGAAAAGTCCAAGAAAACCTGAAAAAGCTGAACCTTCGGCGACATCATCGGCTGACTTGCAATACTCGGCAGCCTCAGTTCCTCGTTATGGAGACGCCTAAGGTTTTCCTCCTTTGCTGCAGCCAGCAAGACAGTCCACGCCATCTCATAAACTACAATCATATAAACACAATATCCCTAACCTAACCTAACCTTTGGTTTTTTACTGTTAATATAACACAATATTCCCAATAATCACTAGGTAACCATGGTAAGGTAAATACATACAAGAATAATGCCGCAGTGGACCTTACAAAATAATTAATGAAATCACGGTTAAACACAAAATTACACGCAGCGTGCGCAGTAAAGTCATTTCCAAGCCTTGGATTACCTTAGGACGTCTTAACCCTTTTCTGGTTAGCGGAAAATATATTCCCACCAAATATTCAACTTTATGTCTCGATGATAAAATCCAAAACCAATGAAGAATGTTGTATGCTTATGATCGGAAAGGGGTTTATTGCACACAAAAGAGAGATATAAAGACTAAAAAATACCCAGCTTCAGGAACAATAAAGGAAATACAGAAACTACTGCAACAATACACATCAATATTAAAAAAACCGGTCAAGTGCGAGTCTAAATCGCGCACGAAGGGTTCCGTACCACCGTTCAATGGAAGCGATGGTGTGGAGTGAATAGTTTGGATTTTACACAGCAAAATATTGCTTACAAAGTTATTGGTGCGGTTACTTTCACACTCCATGTACGTAACCAGGTGCATCCATAAGTTTGTATGTGGTATTGAAAGAATTGTTGTATGGGAGCCCCCTTAAATATTTCTTTTATCCTGTTTTTTAGTATTTTTTGTTATAGCGGCAACATAAATACATCATCTGTGAAAATTTCAACTGTCTAACTATCACGGTTCGTGAGATACAGCCTGGTGACAGACGGACGGACGGACAGCGGAGTCTTAGTAATAGGGTCCCGTTTGGAACCCTTCGGGTTACGGAACCCTAAAAAATGCTCATGATAAATCCAAACTTGAAAAATGTAAAGGTAATGCCAAGAAAACTTTGAAAGTAGTTAAACTTATTTGTGAACTCAAAACTGTCAAAAACAGAAGCTCAGAATTACTAAATTCCGCGATCAACCCAAACGACTCCCTTAACCAGGTCAATACTATTTCTCTACGATAAGAGATGATCTTGCAAAAAAAATACTGACCAGTTTGAATAAGACTGAAGAAAACCACGATGTTTTGTAAAACTCAATTATAAGCAAAGCCCTTCTAACTCATTTTTTATAAACCCCACCAGCGAATTCGAAAGATCTTCTGTAACTATTGTAATAAGCGTGGTTCTTGTGCTGCGCTGGAAAATCAGAGCTCCATACCGCTTTGCCATTAATGTTAACATCTAACCTATAATATGGTTTATCTACAAACGTATCATAAACCCTCTTTACTGCGTCCAAAAACCGCACGTTACGACCAGCATAATGATAAAAACTAATTTCTTATCTGAATATTGATATATTATGACCATAATATGACGATCAAATTTCAAACGCTGACCGTCCGCTTGCGTGCCGCCCCTAGATTGTCTGTGAAGTTGGTAATACTGATCAACCTAATAAGTGCAGAGCAATGATCAATGCCACAATGCCGGTCGAACATGCGGTTCCTGAACACATTAAAGAGAGCTTATGATATGTATGTAGAGAAACTAGTGTATGTCATTATACATAATTAGGCATTAAAACTTTCGAGTGATATTATAATGAAACTCGCTTTCGACTCGTTTCATTCTTCACCCCACTCTCAGGTTTCAATGCCCTCGATTAAGTATCAGCCACATAAACTACTATTACAAAATATATTTTTTTTAACAATGCCTTTAAATTTCTTCTGTGACAAATTTAATATCTCTTCCGGTATTTTGTTATAGAATCGTATACTTGGACCCACAAGTTCCAACTTTAGCTAGCCCATAGTAAGGTTGGTCAACTTTATTTCCGCTTCTTATATAATTTATCTTGTGCCTGTCAAAATTTTTAGCTATTTATGTTCTTCCTAACGTAAGCGTAGGTTAGCAATTCTTTCAAGGGTCAGTGCATTATCTCCTACAATAAGATACCTCGGGAGATTTTGAAATTGCCATTTGAGAAATTTAAAAAGCATGTAAAGCGATTTTCTCGAAAAAGGGATATTACAATGTTCAAGATTACTTAAATGACGGGACTGTTTGGGGCTAATATAGCTCAGCACAGACCTTGCTGTTAATAATTTTGTAATTATTTATTCCTGCTTATTAATTATAATAATTAATATTGTTATATTTGTATTAGTTAAGCACAACTAATTTTTAAAAGAGATCTTAAAATTAATCTGTGGAAGTTTTAACGCCCTTCTTCTCCCACAGTGGTCCAATGTAGAGAAGAGGCAAAAATGACGCTTGCTAAGTATATGTAAATCTACAGTATTAAGAAATTTCACTTCACTTTGACTTTTTTCATGATATTTTCATAAATATATTGAAACGGTACAATCATAATACTAATTTCTTCAAACATTTCCTTCAGGGAATCACGACTGCGGAGGTTATAAATTGCTCTAATAGCCCTTTTTGTAGAACAAAAATTGAGTCAATATCAGCAGCTCGCCCCATAGCAAAATTTTATAGGACATTTAGCTGTGGAAATAACTGAAGTAAACAAGTATCGCCGTAGCTACATCCGTCAGCTGTCTGATTTGTCTCACAGCATATGAATCTGAACTTAGTCTTCCCGATAAAGATATTATGTGAGGGCTGCATTGTAGTTTCAAGTCAAGTGTCATCTCCAGGAAATGTACAATTTTCTACCTATAAACTCTAAATTTTCAATATTTAATATAACATCAGGCAAAGTGAATTTTATAAATTTAGTTTTTTTCGCATTAAGAACTAGATTGTTAACAGTAAGCCAATTGTGAATTTGTCCAAGAGCGTTATTTACTTCTTCATAGTTCTGTACATGTCGATTTACTTTAAATATAAGACATGTATCATCAGCAATAACACAATCTTTGACATATTCTGATGCATGTATGGCAAATCATTAATATAGACCAAAAGTAGGAAACAACCTAATGTGGAACCTTGATGCATGCAATTTTCACGCGAGATATTAATGATTTGGTTCTGTTAATCTGAACCTTTTGAATTCTTTTATCCATATAAGAACTCAAAAATTCCACCAGAGCTTTAGTTTTTATACCGTAGTGTTCCAGTTTTAACAGTAAAACATCATGATCTAAGCAATCAAATGCTTTAGAAAAGTCATAGAAGACACCAATGGCATCGTTTGATTCTTCCAATTTACTAAAAATATGTTTTAATAGTTCAACACCAGCATCTGTGGTACAACGTCCTTGTGTTAAGCCGAATTGCTGGTTCTGTAATAGATTATTGCGGTTAAAATGGTAGAGCATTTGATTGATCATGATCTTTTCAAACCCTTTACTAAACACAGATAAAACAGATACAGGCCCATATTTACTGAGCTTTTTCTCACCAGCTTTATACGGAGGAACTATTTTACTATTTTGCCTTAAGTCGGGAAAGGTACCGAGATCAACACATTCATTTTATTTTATTTTATTTTATTGTTTATTTTATTGGTTGAATTATTAAATATGTAAGCTAATTAAGATGCAATTATATCTACAATTGGGCTACACACTTTGACTGACATCCCCCATAAGTCATCAGTGGTCATAACTCTAATGTCTTTAAAAGTCTTAATAATATACTGGGGTCTGACATGACTAAATTTAAATTCAGTTCCGCAGGCGTCCACGTTTTCATTAACTCCTCAGTTACCGCTGGCGTTAGCTAACGCCACTTTTCCTTTATAGGTTTTAATTGTTATTACCATAGCATAGGGTTAAAAATTGCGGTCCGTCCCAACTACCCTCGGTTTTTGAATAGTTAAGCAATGTAGCTGGTGGTGTGATGTTGAAGTATTTAGTGGTTCGGTACTGTTCAAGGGTATATTTGTAAAAAGGTCTCGAATTCCTGAGCTACTTTTGAATTTGCATTAATAATACCGCGATCTGTCTTAAGTAAAAATTTAAACTCGTGTGGCTTTATTTCCATACGGTTTTTATTTTATCGTCGGCAGATTTAATTTTACTACTTTTGAAATTTGCTTTGGCTTTAAGACACACTATCTTGAAAGTTTGGAGTAATCTTTGAGATATTCTTTAAGCTAGTTGCTATTTGACCATACTGTTTAAAAAGTCTATCTCTGCTTATCCGCAAACCTGTGGTCGCCCAATCACTGAACTTAATTCTAGTATTAATTTCTTTCATATCAATTTTAATATAAACTCAAATTCTTCGCTTACCAAAGAAAAAAGTCGTTAAAATTATATTTGTCAACATGCAATTTATTAAATAGAACATTTTGGTACTTTTTCAACCGACTAGTAGTGATGGGTCTAGTTTCTATTTTTATTTTCTGAATATGTTTAATGAAAGAAAATTTATCACTTTGACCTCTTTGATCTGATTAAAGCGACTCAATAATACATAATCAAGTATAAGTTAACCCACAATGGCGGCGTGTGCGCAGGTAAAAAATACTGTTTTAGATTCATTTTACCCTGCGCAGACGCCGCCATTTTGGGTCAACTAATACCCTGGGTACTGTAACAGTAGTACACGTAACTCGCATTGGTTAAAAAAATACATTATTTAGATTAAATTATTTAAAAATCTCTAATATATTATTGCGTAAGAATCTTCTTCTAGAATGTCTACATTGAAGTCTCCAACAACCATTCTTTTCATTGTGTAATTAACAAATTTTTATTACTAATTCAAAAGAAGAATAGTATTGAGAATTGGGGGGCCATTGTTTATTACCATAACATAAGGTTCAAATCGCGGCCCCTAAAAAAAATTTTGAGGGGTTATTTACATACCATAACGTGTCTGTCCAGCTCAACACATGATAATTTAATACATCTTTTTAATACATCAAATCGACAGTCCAATAAAGTATTTTCATTCTTTGAATTTAATATTGTTTCTTATAATTATTAAAGATTCCCCGCGAACAGCGAACTGCCTGTTGAAAGAACTGGCAATAAAATATTTTTAGTAATTTAATAACATTTGGTAATATTGTTGCCAATGTTTTGTCAAACAAATAAAATCATATTTATGCTTTTCTAAAAATAATTCAACTTATAATATTTTGTTGAAAAACCTCTGAAAATTTTGGTGAATTATTTTAATATTACGGTACTTTTTCGTTAACCCAGTTTTTGTTAATTGATTGCCAGAAAACCCCTGCTTATTTTGTGAAATTAACTTATATTTTAGTTTTAGTTTAGAGGATTTTTATTTTGTCGAACGATCTAGTTTAAATCACTAATATAAGTATTAATACTAACTAACATGGAAGGCGTCTGTATTATAATATTTACAACTGTGTCGCATATATTATACGGCTAAAATGTAGCTACCCGTTTTTTGTTTTATTAGACAAATACATAGTATTCTGAGTCAAAGTAAAGTCAAAAATTATCCACGTCGAAATATAATACAGCATCACTATGATGATACGTGATAGTATAGTGCACCTATGTGCATGTTCATTCTATGTACACAATTATTTTGTCGCTCAGATAAATTAGAACAATAAAGAAAATTGCAAAGAGCAAACTTGCAATTTGTCTTATTATATAAATTGAGCAGCACTTCTAATCCGGTATCTATGGAGCTTCCACAAGCCAAAATATATTAATTTGCTGATGACACCGCATTGTTTTTTTTTATGTTCAAACGTGGGATTCCGAACAAGCAGCTACATCTGGCCTGGACGTAGTATCTACTGGCTTAATGGCTACAATCAAAATTATTGACGCTTAAAGCCCAAAAAACGAAATAATTAACCGTAAGTATCTCAAAGCGAACCGCACCTAGATTTCCGCTAGATATTAGTCTCCACACTTGCAGCAACCCTAGTGGCCCATGTGTTTGTCCTGTTCTCGAGAAAGATAAGCACAGTAAATATCTCGGTGTATCAAAAGATCAGCATTTTAACTGGCAAAAACATCTTACCCCACTCGAAGCACAAGGGTTTGAAAACTAATCTTCATCTTCAAACAGCTGCGAACAGTAACAAACGAAAAAACGGTCCGAATGATTTGCTATGAATTATGCTATTCTTTTGTATTGGGTTATTGGGTTTTTGGGGTAATGTTGCGCAGACGCAATGATTCACGTTGAGCGGGCGTTGCGCGCGGTACTACGCGTGGCGTATATAAACCGTTCCGCTACCCTACAAATGAGTTATACAAATACTCCAAACTCCTACACTCGTGCGGCAACTATTTATCATGCTCACTTTGTTGCGTTTCCACAAAACGGCTCTTTTTTTCTATTGAAAATCAAAGTAGATCAAAGAGATTTCTTTCATGGGAAGTCCCTCTGTGTTGCCAACGTTATTCGCGGAGAGAACTTTATTTTTGTAGGCCCTTCTCTTTACACTAAACTTAACAAATCGAAAACACTACTACATCTCACGGAATATCAGTGCAAAAAAATGATATGCATCTGGCTTCTCGAACTAGATTACTATAGCACTGAAAATGTGCTATTTGGGAATAAAATTAAAAAATTAGTAGATAGTGCAGGTTACCTGTTTATCATATCAAATACCTTCCTTCTTATCCTCATACTATCCCGAATATATTTATTTCCTACCATAACATTAAAATTAAAATGTGATTATGTAATGTTTTATTTCCATCATCAGTTTTAAAATGAATAAAATAAAATGAATGTGTTTGATTAACAACTCTAGACACTCTTATCTACTCAGTAAGAGCCATCAATTGCAAAATCAACTTGGATAGGTACCTGACTGGTTTAATTCATCAGCTGTTGGTGTGCATTTTAGAAAAAAAAAACAACTTAATTTAAATTTATACATATAAGATAACTTTAAAGTACATAAGAAAGAGACTAGTCTTCACGATACAGGGAATCCTAGTGTGGGGTCTAAAGACACCATAAAAAGTTGTAAGCTTAAATATATTGATATAAGCTTACAACTTAAAAAAAATATTTTATTAAAATTTTGTATTTCGTTGAATGGTGGAAAAAACATACGGTTTTTTTTAATAGCATAGCAACTTGCAATGAAAGAGTTAAAAAAAATATTATATGCCTCTTTTTTGAAATTATATTCTTTATGATGAGTTAGTCGTCATCTCGCACCAAAGAAAGTCGCACCGCGCTGCGACTTGATCCTTTTCGATAAAACCCCATAGTCTTACATATTTGGGCGGTATTGAGGCATTTTTTTAAACTTTCAGCAAAGAATATAACTTGTGTTTGCATTAAAGCTTTATAGTAAATTCATCAAGGATCATTTCATTTTAACAAAGTTTTCATGTATCGGTATATTACGAGCATCATGAACACCGGATGGAAGGAATAAAACGCGTTGGCAGCAGCCGACAGCAAGCTTAAAAAGTGTCGACAGCAAAGTTAGACGCGTCGACAGCAGACTTCGCGCGTCGACGCGTCTCATTTTGATGTCGACACGTTTTTAGCTTGCTGTCAACCAGCAGACGACGGCAGCGTACTGCCGACGCATATGCTGCTCTTGTGAAAGAGCTCTTAGACTAATCCTTACTCGTAAAGCAAGTTTAAGTAAAGAGATTCGTTAATCAGATAAATAAACTGTCAATATCCATAGAATTTTGCTGTTGACAATGTTTGACAAGTCTCCGATATAGAGTGAACCTCTACCAAAAAAAAAATGGCGTGATCTTCCCCATTGCAGCATTTTAGTTCATATCACTGATATAACAGTGCAAAAGTAAATGGACAAAAACTTTCACTTAGCCAGGATTGCAATTAGCGCTTCAAAAGAAAAATATTTAAAAACATTTTTAGACGAGACAGCCCTTACCCTCTCGCAAATTAGCAAGACGATTTGCCTTCTATACCATTTTAACGAGGAAGTTTCGCACGGTCAATGCGCTAATTTGGATCTCAGTAATTAATATGTACGTAGACGGCAATGAAAAGCTTACCTGCCGAAGGGAGGCCGTAGGTGGGAGAGCCGCCCTGCGATTGCCGTGACAGCGGGGCGGCAGAGCACGGCAGTCTGCCCGGCCGCGAACCACGTGCAAGTCACGTTCCATTCTACGCGCCGCCCTGCGAAGACGTTGCGATCAAACGTAAACACTGGCCGCATGACACAAAAATATAAAAATACAATTCAAAATCCGTGTTCCAAATTCGAACGTGGTTTAAAGTAATGACTCTGGTGTTTATACTGTTTCTGTATTAGGTATAGAGGTTCAGCAATTTTCGGACTACCTTCGTGTAATCTGATGAGGGTTGTGTACTGGGTGAAACTAGTTTGTTCCGTCAAATAGAGCTATCATAGTAGTAAACAAACGATCTAGGTTTTAACAGTTGGGATGGCGATCTACATAGGTACAGTACGTATTACTTTAACTTGAAATTTGGCACAGAGGTGTATCATGAAGCGCATATTTAGGATAATATCAGAAAACAGTTAATTGATTTACGATAATAAAAAAAAAACAAGAAGTGTCGAGCGGTATAGTTAACATAATCGTACTGTAAATAAGTGAAGAATTTTATTGGGTAGGCTTTTATGGCTTGAGAAAACATATGGTACCTATTTGTGGCAATAAATTCTCAAGTTAATTGCTGTAGTTATTACAACAGTCATAAGCAATTAATGTTTATGCAAGCAAATATTTATTTTTATATTTTAATTGGATGTAGAATCAGAAACTTTATAGCACAAAACAAAATACTGTTATTAAAAAAAGCCGAAAATAAAGTATATATTACAATTTAACGGCTCTAGATAGAAACCTCAGATTTAGTGAAATTACTAAACAGGATGTGAAATATCTCCCATATCTTAAGCTGACGCGCTTGAGTTACTAACGAAATAGCCTCGTGGCCTCCCTGACCTAAAAAAAAAAACTTGATCTGCATTTTACTATACTTCTTATGAATGTATGTTTGCAGATTTATTTTACGATGATACGACATGGATTTTACTTTATTAGTGTCGTTTTATCGTATTAGGATTTGAATCTACCTATTTATATTTAACTACTACTTTATACGGAACTACTTAACGCATATCAATGTCATTATGATATTTATTTAAATCAAAGACAACAAATAATGTTAAAAAAACATACACTAAACACAATTTCAGTAGTTTTATACCTAGACATTCATCTAAAATATTATTCTACTCTTCCAACATAAAGGACTTAATTAATCTTGAATCGCAGTTCCATAGAGTATTTCTAAATACAGTATTAGGTAGGTAGAGCCATAGTTTATATGGGAGGAACATTTTTTTTAATGAACATTTAAAATTACTAAAAACATAAAAAATTAACAACTAGATCTACGGTTATACGAGTACATACATGGTCAGAAGATGATTTTAAATTGTCTTGCATCGTCATCTTGCTTTGTTTGTTAGTTGGTTTTGACACTTTCAGAAGTGCATACTCTAACTTAGATCAACATAGTATCTGCCAAGAAATACAGCACTTACAATTTCAGTAGATAATTTCCTTACTTAAATTGTAAGTACTCTAATATGTCATATATTTTTTTGTAATTCACCGTTTTCTTGCGAGTGCCGGGCTGCTATTCTAAATAGATTCCCTTAATAATTTTTTTGATGACCAGAATGGCCGAGTCAGCAGTGACCCTGCCGACAAAGCCAAGGGTCCCGGGTTCAAGTCCCGGTGGGGGCAAATATTTGTTTGATGGGAACGGATGTTTGTACCCATCATGGATATTTATCTCTCTAAGTATAATATTTATCTATACAAGTACGTGTATCGTTGTCTAGTACCCAAGATACAGGGAATCCTAGTTTGGCTAGATCAATGTGTGTAAATAGTGTCCAAGGTATTAATTGTATGTATTGGAATTGGATTATCATTAATCATAATAATGGACCGATAAAGCTTCTGATTTATTATCCTGATATTTACGGTCTTACTACAAAACATGCACACATTATGACATGTGTAAAAACGAACATGTCCGTACTGTATTAAAAACGGACATGACTGTACTGAATAAAAAAACAACTACTACTTACGACATGTCTAACAACGACTACTTAATTTGACATTAACAAGAAAACTTGGTTAAAATTATGGTACGAAAACGTTCGGGTCTAACTTGCATTTGGCCTATTTTATCCGACTGTAACGAACTTTAATAGTGCAGTCATGGTCAGAAATAATAAATTATAATACAGACAAATCAACAGATCAACAGGGATGCTATTTTATTTTGGTAGGAGCAAAAAAATATTTTTTGTAAAATTATTTCAAATGATAAAATTATATTATTCAGATTTTTCATTCACACTTCATTTACGCAAATTTTTCCACCTGGATTCCAAATTTCAAGCTTATGGCTTATCTGGAAGTGGGTAGGGTTATTGATCAGTAAGTCAATTAGTAATAAAAACGGTCAGAACGTTAAAAAAATAACGGTTGGGACCACATTTCTAAAATTTAGTAAATTTGTAATATCAGGGGCTTTAATGAATAGACTAAACTTCAAAGGTTTATTAGTTTTTGAGTTATCTAGGGATCAAACGTAGCTCTAAATGGTTCGTGTAATGTAATACACTATAACGCACAGCTAGTGCGTTGCCAATATCTACTTGGCTAAATACACTTCCGAGTGTCTTGATATTTTTGGAGTAACACGGGCAGCAGCTAAAGCAGGTACTCCATGTCTGTTAACGTTTCATAAGTAAAAAATATATATTAAAAGTGTAGTGTAGGTACTTATATAAAATATCGTGGCTTATTAATTTCTTCAACTTTGCCCAAGGAAGATAACCTATAAAGGCCCCCGTGACACAAGCACGTTCCGTTTAATTAAATTTTAATTATGGCTCCTGTCGAGGGTCCTTGTTGAGTTGTTTACTTTTCTAAATGGTGCAGTTAACCCGCGAACATCTGGCCCCACTATCACGCAACCCTTAAAAGCAGAGGGGTCTAGCGTGCCGCTGTATTATGTCCCTAACTATGTTAACGCGGCCCGCGTCGCTCCCGCGACGGGTCGTTGAGCTCTCTTTGATGAAGAATTTGCTTCTTGAAAGCTTCTGTTACATTTTTCTTCGAGAATTCCCGTCTAAAATAAACATAAAGTGCCTTCCCGTGAACCGCTTCGAGAAAATTCAACAGAAATTGTTTCATCTTTACGTGGCGCTCACTTTTGAAACTTCATTTCATTGCTTACTTTTGTCCTATTACCATTTGAAATCGGCAAATGAAAAGTCACTTTTATCCAATTGGTGCTCTTACCAAAGGTGCCAATTCACACTCAGCCCACATCGACCCACTGCTGGGCATATGCCTCTTCTCTAAAGTGCCAATCGCACCCAGTGGGATCCCGACGACTTGATGATACCGTCGAACCATCGGGCTGGTGGTCTGCCGACTGGACTGCCAATTGTGTTTGTTCAATTCAGAATACTGATTTCACTTGTACCAGTAAGTTTGGGGCCTGTTACCACCATATCATTTCTATACGCTGACAAATACATAGTGTTTTAATTTTAATCAACAGCGCATAAACGCACAGCCTCATTTGTCATTACTGCAGCTATTAAACGACACAATAATTGTCACAGCACAGCGAGTATGTTCGCGTCGCATTACGCCATTCATAACCCTTTCACCGGCAGTCCAATTTTAATTTCCATTCTGAAAATAGACGGCTGGTTTAGTGGAACATAAAGCCGTATCCACTCGGCTCCAGGTGGCCGTACGATGGCTGCGCGGTTGCCAAAAGAGTCCTGAATAATTCATCGGGATATTTAACCGCGGCCGGCGGCGACGCGACCTGCGTGTGAGTCCCTTACATAATGACGGGAAGATGGTTCCCGTTGTGACATAGTTGCAAGAAAACTGCACTAGAACAGCAATTATACGCTCTGTGAAGCGACGCTAGAGGTTCTTTTGATAGATGTGGAGACAATGTCGCCGGCGGAATGGGTTGAAACAAGTTGATGTTTAGAATTTTGTATGAATTTGATCAATAAAATAATTAGAGAAAAGTGTCTTCATCAATTTATGTACTCGAAGCTACATACATTATAATATTCATTATATAATAAGTAATTATCTATGTATGTTAGATTTACACTTGATTGTTTATTGAATACGTACGTATGTACATACGTAGGGGAGGACCTAACATGCCTTAGTAAATTTGAATACGATTTTTAAATTAAAAAAAAATATTTTTAATATACATGATACATTGTTACTGCATATAGGATATTTAAAGAATAAGAAGTTTTCTTATGCAACCTGGCTGGTCTCACTTCAATCCTCAGAGTAAACTAGGCGCGTCAAAATTTAATCTTAGACGGAATAATTACTTAGTTACAAAAAGAAACTTAGTTCAGTCGGAGTTAGGAGACGAAAGTTCTTCCAAGAAAGAGTACAGTGAGGTAATTAAAACTCCAGCGGTGAACTTAATTCGTTAGTTATTGATGTTGGAAGAGACTTAGCCAGTAAAATACTAGTATATAGTAAGGTTAAAGTACATCTAAATTAGAGCAGTGAACCGATGACAAGCGCAATGCGTTTTAATAAATTAAATTTGCCAGGATGATTCCGCACGGCCGAGTACAAATTGTGTTTCGTTGATCGAATGGAAAAGTTCAAAAAACTGTGTACAATGACGGCCTTTGGTACCACTGATGGAAAAATCCGTGTCTAAAAACTCCTTAGAATACCTTACTGGTAAAGGCAACTTTTAACTTGGAGTCGCGCGAAATCGGACTGAACGTTGGGAAGACTGTTGAATATCATGCAAACGACGATGGATGTGAGTGTGAAGATGAGTGCAGTCGTCAGGCACTTGGTGTTTGCTGCAATGTCAGCAGTTCTGGTGGTTGGCACGGGGGAGTGGACTGAAGATGCCGAGGATTTGGGTGAGTATTAGTCATAGTTGACAGTAAGTCACGCCGGGAAACCAAAAATATAGACACAACATAATACTTATTCAAATGTCTTTAGCTCAAAAATCTACAAAAACTTGTGTGACCTCTCAATTTCTTCATTTAGATAATTTCCTAACGAGACATTTAAGTGTGTGCTAACCTTTTTCATCAAAGCTTATAAAATTGGTCATAAAATGCTAAATACTGTCGCAAGCAAAATAAACAAGCAAGAATAACGTGCCACATCGTCGTCCAGAAACAATATGAATGCCTTTAGCTGTAGCGAGGAGAAAAATACACAATTTAGAGCTGTAGCTTTAGCAATTTTCCAAACAACTTTTCAGTGGACAACAAAGCGCCTGTATGAACCTCGAACAACATAAACAATAGAAAGAGCAAGCCGAACAAGTGTTCCGCAAAAAAACGTTTAAAAACGTTTAGAAGGCTCACATTTCGGTCGGGAGTGGTCAAAAGGTGCAACGGGAGTGCTTTCACGATCGCTCGTCCATGAAGCTTTTGGCATTGCCTTTATGAGGCACGTGACAGGGGTCGAATCGGTCGCTGACGGCGATTTGGATACAATTTAACTAACCGGCTGCCTGTGACGGGCCATTCATGTTCACGCACGTTCTCAACGATTTCGTTGACATTTACGGTAAGTTTCCTCTAATTTCCTGGGTTAGATCTCCATCCGCACTTGTACTAAGAGTCCAAAGATTATCAGGCAGTAAGTTAACGACATCTGACTGTCACCAAAATCGTCACCGGGTACGATTTCAATTGATTACTCAAATCTTTAGAAAATAGAGGAAACAATAGTTGTATCTAGGCTGTCTTACTATAGTAAATGGTCGTGAGATGAGTAAGTATTTCATCAGTATTTTAAATACCCGAAAATAAATTGTGTATGTACGAAGTCGTCTTTCAAAACAGCAATCAAGATAGTCTTACCTCTTAAAATTTCCATACCTGCTAGAACGTCTTTGAGGCCTCGGGAAGCGCCAGCCTGGCACGCCGCCAAACAATTTCTTTGTCTTGTCAGGGTTGCTTCAAGTGCAAGATATTTCCATTATTGAGAGAACTTATAGAATTTTCCCCAGTAAAAAGTAACGGCGTCTCAGAATTGGAATAATGGGGCGTTTCCTTTCACAAGCCACCTTAACGTCGTAATTCATTAGAATTTTCTAAAATATTACTATGTCAGAGTGGAATATTCTATATTGGTTGTTAATGTACCTGTCCATAATAAATTTACCACTCAAAGTCAACTACGTTTGTTCTTTATATACATTTTACGTTCTTCCTAATAATGTGTTTAACGTGTTCAATCGACTTAATTTGTTTTCTTACATTGAAAATATAACCGACTCCTGCGATTCCTTTGAGTTTAAGGCCGGGTTCGCTACTGCTAACTCAAAATGTATGGGAATGACAGCACTAATAGCACCGTATGACATATATAAGCATTTTATGATCTGGCCATTAGTCCAAAATATGAATTACACCAGACCATGTTGGACCTGATGTAAAATTCACTTCAGTTGAATATTTTCGATAGACTGAAGAGCTACAAAAACTCAGTTATTTAGTTGCGCGGCTCACTAATGGAGATTAGTGGGCCGCGCAACGACTGTGTCGAAGTATTACCTCAATCTTGTTGACTTCGAAGAAAATGACTAGAGACAATCTCCAAGTCAGAATACATTCTTAATTTCTACTTTAATACCGTGAAGTTATTACTCGTACTCGGGCCGTAACTTCTTAACATTTACTGGAAACAGTTTTGTTTATGTATGTTTGTGTATGTTTGTTTTCGTGAGAAATACGAGCAAAAGTGGGATTCTTACAAAAATGTTGAGTTGACGTGACAACTCAAACAGAGTGTTAACTTTTATGTGAATCGCTACATCAGAGCTTGCAGGCGACATGATGATATTAAATTGGCTATTATTATAAAGCAATCATCAAAAATGTCTAAATTAACCGAAATACTAACCGAACGACCGTTTTATTATCTGACAGGCTCTTGAGCGATTAGTGGCTTAGTGAGTATTTCAATCGTCTGATTAGAATTATTGCTAGCTGTATTTTGTCCCTATTAAATTTCCTTCATCCCATTAGTACCAGTGTTACTACCAGTAGTACCACTTAACCTCATAATCTTAAGTAAGTTGATTACCATAACGTTTCCTCTGTGAGAAGTTTTCATGGATGCATTTTTTGGACCTTTCGACGACCTTACGTCAAGTGATACCCTAGTACAATCACCAGTCACAAAAATGTAAGAAAGACAAACTAAACTCAACACACGAGTTAGCGCAATATCCACGCCCATGCCTTGTCAGAAAACATAAAAGACACTTGCAGCAGCAATTCGCGGGATCTCTTGACGAGACAGAGTAATTGTTTGGCGCGCCGCCAGCGGACTCCAGGACATCACTTCACGTGCCACGAATCGAAGCTACGTCCCGCGACTGCATTCAATGGGTATGGAAATACATCCCAATCCGCGATCACTCCACACTAGTCTCCATCTTTTTGGTAGTTTAGAAGCTGTCGTGTGATTTGATCAAATTAAAAAGGACCGTCACAATCACCAATTACGGATATTTTTCGATGCTATGAAGTAGTGGAAATATTATCATGTCTCTTTTGACTGTTAGGTTTTGTGTAATTATGATATGTGTTTCATTAAAGAATCTAATTGTGACATAGGATAGTGGATCATCATGAAGAAACATGCCTGTCAGAGATACTTTTGAGTGCTTTCTTGATTGCCCGGTACTCGTCAGATAAATAAATAAAATAAATAAAATGCCTTTATGTTGGTTACAGCATTAAATAATACATTAATAGTAGTTTATGTGACTGCTACATAATGGAGGGCATTAATAATAATATCACTCGAGAGTTTTAATGCCTAATTATGTACAGTTACATACACTAGTTTATCTACACACATATCATAAGCTCTCTTTGATGTGTTCAGGAACCGCTTGTTTGACCGGCATTGTGGCTCTGCAGTTGTTTAGCTTGTTCTGTAGTACCATTTCACGCAGGCGGGCGTCGGCGTTCGAAATTTGAATGTCAGTACCAAATTCACAGACAAACTAGAGCGGCATGCAGGCGGGCGTCGGCGTTCGAAATTTGAATGTCATAATATGTAGAAAAATTACACATTATGGTCATAATGTGTAATTTTTCAGTTAAGAAATGAGTTTTACCAAGTAGTTTAACATTATGCTGATCGTAACGTGCGGTTTTTGTACGCAGTAAAGAGGGTTTATGATACGTGTGTAGATAAAACATCTTAATACCTACTTTAGATTTATCTATCTAGTTTATATTTTAGTTTTACTTTAGTATTTTTTATAATATAACATTATTAAATATTACATTATCTTTCAAATAACATTATATTATTTATAATTTATTGAGATCTATATGTTAGGCCATGCATTTAATAAAGAAATAACTATAAGTTTTTTCAATTATTAATATTTACATTATTATTCTTAATTTAGTTTTTATTTATTTATGAGCACCCTGGTCGGATGAAAACCTCCTCCAAGCGTTGCCATATGTCTCTATCTTCCGCACTGTCCATCCAGTCCCGGACTGCTATTTCTACGACGTCGCCTGACCATCTCTTGAGCGGCCGTCAGATAAAACCAAGTAAAACGACAATTTTCATTATGATTAAAAAGCACCGTAACGTCCTAACTATATTTGATCTTGCGGGATAGTGAAACGACGCCAATAGAACGTTCGAGAGCCCTGTAACTGGCCTGGATATGACAGCTCAGATGGCACCGCCTTTTGGCCGCACCAAGCCAACTTTGCGGAGCGTTTCGATCCGGTACTTTCTCGAGGACTCCGGCTAATGGAATTGAAACGGTTGCGGCGTGACGCAAACACCTTGTACCGTTTCCACGACACGAAATATTTTGATCTGTACATATTTTCGGATATAAAACTGTGCAGGGGTCGAGATGGGGTTGGGGTATCCGATCATGGAATTATTATTTTGGGTAAAACTCACACCAATATCAAAACCTGTTTCGGTCCGGTCCCGGTTGAATATGAGTAATGAAACATGACTAAATATTAATAAATATATGTAATACTTTTTTTAAATCACACGAAACAGCAGGGGCAATTAAAATTACCTACCAAATGGTTCGAATAAGTAGTACGCAACGGAGTTACATTATTTGCATCAGTAAACTTCGTTTGCCCAAGATAAATTTTGTTTAATTTTGATTTTATTTCGGCCAATTATTATGACGCCCGCCGTGGAGCAAAACCCAGAAAGATGGAAAGTTGAGTAATTATTTCAGCGAAATGCTGAAACTCTCGACATTTTAATTCCGCATGTAGGCGGTGAATTAAGGTCGGCTACATTCGAATATGAACTGGCGAGTGGTACGACCACGATAAACGGGGATAAGCTAGGACCTTATCGCATTTAATGTGGTTCACATTCAAGTTTATTTTACGCCTATTTTAAATGCCAGAAACTAGCACTGTCTACGATACTCCGGTTGATACTATTTATTATTAGATTACTTATTTTCATATTTTGCAGTCCAATACGAAGTGTTTTCTGATGGTGGTATTGCTTACAGCGTTGATATTGGGGCAACTGCATACAGTTACGATAGCCGCTACAGACCTATCAACTTAAGCTGATACTTGCATTTGTGTGAGTGTACGTGTGTACGCACCGCTTCCCTGCCGCCCGCTCACATACTTCACTTCACCTCCGGTACTGGTAGCAGATAGACGTGTAATTTTATGTGATTGATTGTGTTTGAAATATTAGTGAAATGGCTCCTACTGCTCCTGGCTGCTGCTAATGGCTCCTACAATCGACGATATAACGGAACGATTAATTATTAACCCAGGCTCTGACTCTGATGAATCATCAGACGAGAGTGAAGATGAAGATGCAATGAGCGGAGTAGAAGAGTTATAAGATTCAGTCCTTATGAGGTCGAGAATTGGACAGTTGGTAACATTGTGTTGTATGGACTTCGTTTAAATAAAACATTGATTTTATTTGTATGTGTTTTACTAACTGTACTTTTGGCGATCACTCACACAAATGCAAGTATCAGCTTAAGTTGATAGGTCTGTAAAGCCCTAACTATCATCATCATCAAGACCAACAAACTATAAAGTTCCAGTTAATTTTTATTTTACCACATTGAAAATAACAAGTACGAATAAATAAAAGCCGCGCCTGGTGAAACCACCGCGAATAAATTTATTTACCGCGGCATAATTATAACACTTACACGTTGTGGCGCGGTACAACTCAATAATGGCGAACTTCATAATATTGTAACATAGCCAATTAGACAATTTTAACTAAGGAATATTTCATAGGCACACAATATAGAGACTCTTGACTGCTAGCTAAATCATTCATTGAATGTCTTGTATTATGCGTATTTTATAAAATTTACAACTACATCATTTGAAATCCACTGTATCTGTATTCTGCCTGCCTTGTGTTTGTGAGAAAGGGACAAAAATCACATCTTAGTTTTCAAAGTTTATGAATGAGAGGGTTATTTTATTTAACAGCATGTATTATTTTATTATAAGTATACCATACTGAACAATTGTCAACGACACTGTAAAAAACCTATCTTACCTAAGTTAAGTTAAGATTGTTAAATATTACTTTACAAGCGTCTTTATTATGTGCAAATAATGTATATTTATGGTTGAGCGGAGTACCCACGGCACAGGGAGACCTAGTGTGGGACTTGTGAAACTTATGTCATGTAAATAGTTGTGTGAAATAAAGATTTTCATTTTCACTTATTTATGTGCCTTTACCTATATAATGTATAAAATAATTACTAATGAAAAATATATTAAGTTTATTAAGCTACAGTGCGATACTTACCTGATTAGAAATGAGAGTAATCTGCCAACAAACTGTTTCCAAAGATTGGGAGACATATTTAAAGATAATAAAAATAATAATTTTCCTTTAAATGTAATAGAAGTAAAAGGATAAACTTATCTTTATTCAGTCGGCCTTTATAACTTCGAGTCTCAGTCAAACATTGAAATGTCGGTTGTATCATCCGGAAATATATAAGTCGATATATTGCGGACAATGGACTTCTGATTTAGACTTTTGTTACTTTTAAATTTTATGTAAAACTTCATTTTACTCCTGTGTTGCCGTAAGTGTTTTAACATATTAGGTTAAATGAATAAATCTAAAGGGACCAAGTGCACCCAGCTACGGCCAAACTTTACCTGATGTCGCTCAACTGTACACACATAAAATTGGTACAAAGTTAAGTTCCCTCTATCAGCGAGGAGTAATTTCACACTACCCTGACCTAACTCTACCCTTATTTACATGAAACAGACTCAGCACGAACCAAAATAATGAATACGTTAATCAACTCTGGACTTTCTGTCGTTTTAGGTTTCAGTTTGACTACAGTTGGTAATTATTGCCGCATTTAGGGTTTACGTTTATATCGTGTAGCAAAAATCACACCGAATTTTATTTTCATGCAAAATAATTTAGTAAACTGCTGTTTTTATGTGATGTATTGAAATTGATACATGTTGTCTCAAATTAGGATGTTATTGAGGACGTCATTCTGAACAACTTGGTCCAAGGTCAAGACAACTTTATTTTTTACTCACTTCACCAAACTAAGTTCGTAAGTCCTCAAAATAACCGCTGAATTAATTACATAGCTATTTTTGTCATAACCTTTGAACTCAAGGTAATTTTGACGATCAAATAATTTGTTGGTGAAGTTGTGATACTTTCTAGTTTTCGCCATACTTAAAAACCTTGTTCCAGTCCGCATGTTACCACATGTTTGAAGTCCTTCCTACCAACCGTTAAAAGAAGGTAAATTGCTTGACTGCTGCTGAGAACATTTATTATCAGCAAGAATCCGAAGTTACAGGATTTACATGTCACAATTTGTTTTTGATCACCGACCGGTAAAATCTGGAGGCGATACGTAAAAGAGAAATCCTTATCGAATTTCGGTTCGCTGATTCCTAGATGTGGCTTGAAACGCGCACGCATGAATATGCTTACACTTAGCACACATGTCCCTTTGAAAATATACCTTTTCGAGATACAGAGGGAAACTGCGGTGCTTTCAATCATCCCCGAATCTCTGACCTTTTCCGCTTCTGTTAGGAACGGGATTACTCGTACCGAATATTCCCAATGACTTTTCCGTTTGACTTTTCTTACGAGCACGGCCCGGGATTAATCAATCTTTTTCTATTTTAATCTGTCTTATCTTCCAATACAACATTTCTAAAATAAATCATTTATTTTAGTCACCTCACTTCCGTATCTCCATTTCCTCAACCATCGAATTTGTACTCCCAACGCAATTTGTTGGGATTCCACGCAATAAAAGACCTAACGTTGCAAATCCACTCATTCGTCAATGAGCCACATTTCAGGCACAACAGAGGCCGGGGGCTGAGGGGGGTGCGGTGAGCCGCTGACGCCTGAAAAACGTTGCGGTGACGCCGCCATCGGAAGAGGTCAACCCGCTCTGTCACATGTCATTGAACGCACCTTCGATTTAAATTCCACCTCCGAGCGTTCTATTGTTTCAATTTCGTCCAACGCCATTCCAGTTTCGTATGAGTTAACAATCTAACTAATATTATAAATTTTGTGTGTTTGTGCCTCAATCACGCTAAAAAGGCTGAAGAGATTTGAATTAAATTTAGCACAGAGGTATTTAATGAGCTAGATTAACATATAGGATACTTTTTATCCGACTGCACCAGAAGGAGGGTAACGTTATCTCGGTTAATGATGATAATTCCTATGAACACGCAGATGAAGTTGCGGGCATCAGCTAGTACTTACAATAAAGTAAGAAAACGTTAAAGTTAATGTAGCGTCATGCATATTTTTATAACAATTTAAATAACAAACCGTCCTGACAAAAGTTTTATACTAACCACATAACGTTCCTTCACTTCGAATCCTGGGAAAGCGATGACAGCTTTAAAGGACTGCACCATTTTCATAAAACAAACTTCGGTAATAATCATAGATGAACCGTGGTCTAGAGGGTTTCAGGCTTGCATCTCGCGCGGGAGATGCAGGTTCAAATCTTGGTGCTGACCATGTACCAATGAGATAAGTTATTTATCATAAGTATATTATATATCTCACGGAGATGGAACACATCGTGAGATAATTTTCATTACTGCGGCGCGGCTGCGGCGATGGTCCAGTCCCCTGTCATTATAAAGGGTGTATTGAATAACAAACAGGCTTAAAGTGGACACAATTATGCCTCTGCCACCCCATATGGGAAAAGGCGTCAAGCAATGTATATATGTAATAAACTTATAACAAATAAACACGCACAGACAGAAAGTTCACAGAAAGGTAAAGAGACCTAAAAATAACTAAAAAAAAAAACACGACTGTGGTAGGTACACTAAAAAGTAGAAAACAGGCAGATAAGAGTTAAAGAAATTATAACGATTCGAAAAAAATATTATAGAACTGTGTTCATTTAAATTAAATACACCCACCGTGTTCGATTAAATTGGGCCCGCCTGCATTTATAATAATAATGTTGTCCATTAATGTCACCATCCATTAGCATCATCTGAAACACGGAAGCACCAGAAACGAATACATGTACAAACGGACACCCATCCAGTACCCGTCTCAGACAGATGTCGCTACCCACACGATCGTTTCCGATGTGCAAATAACGCTAGGCCATTAATTTTCTATTATTTAACACTCAACTATAATGTTTTTTATCGAATCTCAATAATTACGTATACTATTATCTTTTCTTTTCTGTTTTTAGTACAAAGTTAAGTAAAATCTGTGCAAGATTAGTAAATATTTCCTTACTTAGTAAATATTCATAGCTTGTGCAAGATGAGTAAATATTTCCGTACTTGACTTTTAAAGCTCTTTTTACAGCAAACGAAAGTCTTGATTTTGTTTAGTTGTAGCCCACACCGCAATCCGCTATTTTATAGTAGTTTATGTGACTGATAGTTTTAATCGAGAGTTTTAATGCCTAATTATGTACAGTTACATACACTAGTTTATTTACACACATATCATAAGCTCTCTTTGATGTGTTCAGGAACCGCATGTTTGACCGGCATTGTGGCATTGAGTTGTTGAGCTTGTTCTGTAGTAACAACTTCACAAACAAAGTAGGGGCGGCACGCAGGCGGGCGTCTGGCGGAAATGAGTTTTTACTAAGTAGTTTAACATTATGCTGATCGTAACGTGCGGTTTTTGGACGCAGTAAAGAGAGTTTACGATACGTGTGTAGATAAAATTCTTTACATACCTAGTGACACTCGCTCTACATATCTAATGACGTATCATTAATCAAAAAAGGTTGAGCCGTTGAGTAGTTTTGAGGGGACATAGGAACAGACATACATAAATAAATACAAGCCAATCACATAAACACAAACACATCTTTTAATGCTTCGCTGCAGTCGTATGAAAAGTGGTAAAACTTTTCGCGTCAACGCAATTGATTTTTAATGAAACGCTGTTTAATTGGTCAGCCGTTAATTTATTTTGGGACTTATTAATTAATACAATATAAACAGGCTGCCTGCAATGTTATTTATGTAAAATAAACAAAATGGACAATTCGCGATGTAGTCGTTTACGTCCACGCCAGCCAGATTTACATTTGTGTAGTAATGTATTGTTTAAAATAATTGATTAACTACGTCGAATGTAAAGCTTAATTAGCCTGATAGTCAAAGTTATGATACAAACAAATGTGCACTCATGCACCGATGATTCCGCACAAAATACATTTTTATTACAAGATTTTTTCCTTTACCTTGCTTCGAGCCAAATTTCATGATTTCAGGTATCTAACGGGAAGTAGGAAGGTTTTGAATCCCTTGCGAGTATCAGGCAAATTCAGAAAAAGTGTGACATAAACAGCGGTATATTTTGATTACGATGACCTATAAGTTTATTTTTTTACGACACACCAAACCAAAACATCATTTGCGTATATTTTATTATTATTAATTTTTACAAAAAGCGCTGAACATATTTTTTTAAATTTTATATTTTAGTATGACCTACCAATCGAAAAAATAATCAATCAATTAATAATTGACGGAATAATCGCGTAAAAAACATTAAAAAAAATCTAAAAAAACAGTCAAATTGAAAACCTCTTTCTTTTTTAAGTCGGTTAAAATAGGTCTTGAAAGACGGACAGTCAGAAATTTACAGTTTTCGGATTTTTCCCTATAATTGTGCTATAATACCTTGCTTCGCGCCAAATTTCATGATTCTAATAGGTCAACGAGAAGTACTTTATAGGTTTTTATTCCCTTGCAAATTGTAAGGTAGTCGGAATCAAATAGTGCTATCGTACGGAAGAGCTCCCGTTTCATTTATTGGATATTCCCGTGATTCCTGGTTATTCCACAGGGGCGACGAGATTTTACGGATGTACGTGTACATTAGTGTGAGCGTACAATTAAAAACAATGCCGATCGGAAAAATACACGAGTTTAATGTGGAGTCGGACGATGGGCAGGTTAAACGTGGAACAGTATTTTGTGGCTAACAATATTGAAAGCAGTCTCCGCCTACCAACCTTAGTGACAGTGATGGGTGCACGCAGCTATGAATTACTCGTTAATTTAATTTAAACCACAAAAACATTCAAACAATAAGTGACGTAATGGAACAACTTTTCCAACCACGCCCGAGCATAATCGCAGAAGGTTATAAATATCGCCACAGGGAGTAAACAGGAAGAGAATCAGTGGCAGCGTATGTGGCAGATTTGAAACAGATGTCCTAGACGTGCGACTTAAAATGTGGCTTCAGGCGATCAGATGGTTTCTGGATTGACAAGCGAAACTAGACGACAACGATTATTTGCTGAAAAAGTCCTTGATTTAACACGGGCATACAGCCTAGCAACGAGCATGGAGGCGGCAGAGAAGGACGCAGCATTGGTGGAATGCAAAGATGGGGATCAAGAAAGCAGAATCGCACCTTCACAGGCTGATTATCAGGCGATAATGGAAATGCAAAGATGGTGGAGCGTTGTCGTCACGTAGGCAGACACGAAGCGGTGGTGCGGCATCGCAAATAGCGCAAATAAGATCATCATGTCGCATGATTATGTGGTCGTTAGCTTGATTGACACTTCGACGTGCAAGTGTGCGGTCCATATACGTGCCGCAGAGGCAACCAAGACGGACATTTACGCAGGATGTGCCCGCGAGCACGAACACACTGTTACAGCGCGGGGCACAACATCACGGGGCAGGTGACAAGGGACTTTATAAACCAGAACGATTCGTTCAGCGAAAACATTAATTATCATAACTATAAATCAAATGACGTTAGAAAAATATCCCCCTATATTGATTTCGAGTATTATTAATAATAGGGAAGTTAAACTGGAATGTGAACAGGCAGCGCTGTATCTTGTATTAGTTACGAAACATACAAAGAATAGGTCGCTAATCATAAAATAGAAAATTGTAAATTAAATTAATTAGGTGAATTAGATAAACCAGTGGGGGTAATCAGACAAAGGGTTACATACAATGGTAAAAATAAACATTTCAATCTTTATACAATTATAGCAACGACGACAATGGATTACCGAATAGGGGTGCAGCTACTAGATGTCAGTGAAAATTACAATGTCGTGGCTGAAGAATTTAACTTAATGTCTTTCAGTTCTATGTTCTATGGCCAGCATATACTTACGGCCGGAAGCGGAGACACGGTCCATGTTCATGCGCGCGAGGCTACTTACGTACGCGCTGCCTGGGCAGGTTGATCGGGCGCTGGAGGAGCTCGCTAAGCTAAGCTGGTGCGCGAGGAGGTTTTGACGCCGGTGGACCGCTCCGACTGGGCGGCCCGCCGAGGGCAGTAACATCAGTATATGCGCCGATTATAAGTTGACACTCAGCAAGGTATTAGAAGTCGACCGTTGGAAAAGCTTGAAATAGACGAGTGCGCGCAGCGAGGGCTGCACCCCTGGCTGGAGGGTGCAGCCCTCACTGGAGATCAGTAACAGCCAATTATGAGCTCGCCAGCACTCCAAATATCGCGGGTAATAGAATAGAATAGAATAGAATAGAATAGGCATTTATTCGCTGTATCAGCACAAACACAAGAATATAAAAGTATTACATGGAATGAAGTAGGTACTGTTTAAAAATAAAATAAAATAAAGTAATACAGGACCTGAGTCCTGAGCCACACAATCAATTTAAAATCCTGACACCAGAGCTTGTGTAAATTGTATATCTCTGTAATAGTTGAACTACTAGGGTAAATATTTTTCTTTATTCCTTTCATTATGTTAATATCCTGTTAATTAAGGGTAGAGGTGTACGGTAGTCGGAATCAAATAGTGTTATCGTACGGAAGAGCTCCCGTTTCATTTATTAGATATTTCTGTAATTCCTGGTTATTCCACACGAATATAAAGCAATTTCAGCAAAATTGGGTGTTCAGCAAACACCTAGTTAACCTATACGTTTTTTTTACAACTTCTAGAGACCACAGACCTAACAAACCGATTTAATTTCAATTTGATACCTCCAAGCGTTCCCAAAAAAAAAGGTTTGACAGACAGACAGACGGACACGAAGTGATCCTAATATATAACAGTTCCTTTTTTATTTTAAGGCATAGAACCTGATTATCTATAAAGCTTTTCAAATGTCACTACAGAAAAAGTCTCTCACTTGTTGCGTTTACGGGAGACGAGGTAACGGTCCTACTAAGAAATGCAATTTCAGATTCAAAACTAATTCTCTCTAAACACACGCAGACTTTACAACATTGGGCGACACACTAGCATTCACACAATAGAATGGTGGCCTTGTCAGTGAGGTAAGCATAAGGCGTCTCCATTCTAGGCGCATAGGCGCTGAAAAAAAAAAAAAAACTAAACCAATTTTCAACGCAGGCGGCGCCAGAACTTACTGAGAATACACGTTGCTACGCGATGAAATGGTTAACCTCGCAGGTGGTTTATCTCGCAAAATCTGCGTGGGCTCCCCACCATTATGCCCTGATGTATTAGATCTGTACCTTCTATAGTATCTTAAGTAATTCAAGAGGGTTCCATACCATTGTACACGAACGAACAGTCTTTTGTACGAGTATTACTTTTTAATTTTTAATAATAAAATATTAAGGACTAGGTAGGACTAAATTCAAGGCCGTACATCGAAACATTGAAAAAGAGTTTTGTGTATGTAGTATGTAACTTTTGAACTATTTACTCAGGTTAACGAAACTCTTTGCTCATGAAACCGGAATTGGATAGAAATTGAGTAAATTATTTATTATAATTCGAATGAGTAATTATTAATCGTATAGTGACAAATAACTTAGCACAAAACTCAATACCTGCAATTAAATATCTTTTCCGATAAAATCCGGAGAGACCAGTTTTCACCGATAAACAAATAAACATTTTGCTTTATTTGCTTATAAAATGGCCATACCAATAATTTCTTGTATGGGTATTTAATTTAATTCTTAAAAACCGGTATGTATAAATATTTGTTGCGCTAATACATAGTTGCCAAGTAGATATGTATTTTGTTTCTTATGTTTAGTTAGGATTTATGTCATTGTATTTTATTTTAGTTATATGTACTAGACCTTAGACTGTCTCCTTCAAGTTATGTATAGTTAATTTAATAATAAGTTGCCAAGTTGACTTTTAAGTAGAAGTTAACACGATGAAGTCTGAACAAGTGTTACCACTGTATAATTTTTACCGATATCTTTCATTTAAAAACGCCCTGTATACATCCCAACATCCCAGTAGGCTGCTAAGTCGTAGGTGCTCTTCGTGGACAAAAATTCAAAATAAATATTAGTCCACGAATAGCACTTGGGTGCTATTTGTGGACTAGGCTAGGTGCTATTCGCATAGGTGCCATTCGGACAGGTGCAGTTCGTGGACTACCTCTCTCAGACTCCAACGTCTTCCGACCACCAAAGGCTACGTTTACAACTAGTTTTGTGGCTATGTAAGTACTAAGAGCAGAAACAAAACTAATAAAATTAAATGTTGTTAGGTAATTTAAACACTATAAAATATAAATTATATACACACACCGGCACAATTAGCGGAACAGAAAAAAAAGGGAGTATTTATGCATTTTTGCGTGTTACTGGCCGGCTAAACAAGCTTTTTTTAAATTTGGGTTTTAATTTAAAAATGGAATACTAAGCGACTGCCATTTTTTTCATTCGTTTGTTTTAATTTTCATTGATTCATTTTTTTCGACCGCTTTTTTAGAAGGTTCGTGCATTCCATTTGAAAAGCTTTGAATTGCAGTTTTTGAAACTTTTGAGTTTTTTCGCATATTGATAATTTACGAGCATCTAAGTATGCCTGATTTTACGCCATCAGAAATCATTAGGGCAGATCAAATGAGGAGAAATGGTCAAACCTACAGATCGATTGCCAGAAGCCTTCTCAACGATTTATCGTAGCATCCAATGATACAGATTGACGAATACTCTAGTGAGAAGGAGATGACAAGGCCGGAAAAGGTATACTTAAAGGAGGGATGACCGTTTTCTCCAACTTGAAGTCCGACGGAACACGAGACTAACGGCGGTGCAAGCTCGAAATGTACTGGAAGAGGTACGAGCAGTAAGGATGAGTGAGCGGACAGTTCGTAGAAGATTCGAAGAAGTGGATATAGGCTCGTATGTGCCCGCCAAAGCCCCAAAACTTGAGAGACATCATCGCACAAACCGTCTACACTTTGGTCGTGAACATCGTGATTGGGACTTCGACGACTGGGGACAGGTTCTTTTTACTGATGAATGCAGAGTTATGTTAAATCAAATTGATGGAAGGCAGCGAGTATGGAGACGCAAAGGAGAATGGTATATCCAGTCTAATTTTGAAAATACAGTGGCATATGGCGGCGGTTCAATTATGGTCTGGGGAGGAATATGTTTAGGAGCTCGTACGGAGTTAGTAGTAGTCGATGGCGGGAATCTGAATGCTGATGGGTATATCAGGGAGATTTTAGAAGAACATGTTGTGCCATTTGCCCCATTTATTGGTAACAACTTCATTCAAATGCAGGATAATGCTCGGGCTCACAGTGCTCGCACAGTACAGACATACCTAAACCATGTTGGTATAACGGTGATGGAGTGGCCAGCACGGTCCCCCGATATGAACCTTATAGAACACGTCTGGGACTTGCTAAAGAAGAGTGTAAAGTCAAGAATGCCACCTCCCAATAATCTCAACGAGTTGCGAAACGCATTACTTGAAGAATGGCAGAGGTTTCCCCAAGAAACCATTGATAACATCATCCGCAGCATGCCCAGACGGATGGAAACCCTCATCAGAGCACGAGGAGGAAACACTCGATATTGAACAGTCATTGAAATTGTTGTTAACCTTTGGAAAATCTTGAATTTTCTGCTGTTTCTCTATTATTGAAAATCGAAGAAAAATGCATTTTGTTTAAATTAATTTTTATTTTAATTAAACTTTAAGTATGGTGTTACAAATGAATGTCAAAACATGTTAATTTAATTGTTGTTTCATTTTAAATAATATATTGTTTAAAAATTATATTCATTGTTCTGAATTCCCTCTTTTTTCTCCCTTTTTTTTCTGTTCCGCTAATTGTGCCGGTGTGTGTATATTATAAAATATATATAAAATATTATATAAAATATATATATAAATATATATTATAGTAGAAGTACCATGTGGGATGCTATATGGGAAAAAGTCAGGGGGAGATGGGTTTGTACTGAGAAAAAATATTAATCAATAAGGGTAAGTATATACATGTATATAGGTAATAACTGAGTTTTTAGTAGGATTTTGCTGTGGTTATAGTCCAGCGTAAGTAGCCACTTTTTAATCGCTAGTTTACATTGGAACTTATGCAGAGGATAGATATTGTTCCATTGATTGACCATATTATAAATTCGGGGCTGGCAACAAGGTAATGCCTTGCCGCTAATGGTGTCCTGTGTCGGATAGTTTGGCAGTACTATGTAATAATTAGGCACCTACCTACTTAATGTTATATGATGCTTGCTTGATTATGTTATGACGTTCATTAAGTTTCAATTTTTGTGCTATTATGAATAAAAATCTTTGAACTTGAACTTGAACTTGAACTTGGCATACACGATTGGAACGACGTATTGTGGAGATGAGGTCGGTGTCGCAAGGCGTCCTCGAGTGCTTACGCAGAGTAACCTGCATTATGTAAACCTATCGCACGGTAAGGACATCATTGTCCCTGTCAAGTTGAGTGGTAGATAGCAGTGTGGTTGTCGGGACATAACTTTGAGGACGGCTCGTTGTGCGGTTCCACACGTAGTAGAGAGTGCTGACTGACTGCATGCGCCTCCCCAGGTTGTGATGCAGTAGGTGATGAGCGTTTGGGCAAGCGCGGAATAGACTGTGCTTAGAGTGACCATAGTAGCTGAAAGCTGAAGCTTTTAAAAACAAACAGCAATTTCCGTATGCGCGCTGACATATAGGGTCCCATTTGAGCAATTTAAAAAGCATGTTAAAGCAACTTTATCAAAAAAGGGATATTACAATGTTCAAGATTACTTAAATGACAGGACTGTATGGGGTTAATCCAGCTCAACACAGGCCTTGCTGTTAATAATTTTGTAATTATTTATTCCTGCTTATTTAATTATTATTATGATTATAATAATTAAATTTTTCATATTTGTAATATTTTTAAAAGAGATCTAAAAATCAATCTGTGGGAGTTTTTACGCCCTTCTTCTCCCACAGTGGTCCAATGTAGAGAAGAGGCAAAATTGACGTTTGCTAAGTATATGTAAATATCTACAGTAATAAAGTACTTTGACTTTGACTTGGACTTCGGTGACATTTAATAAGCCGACCGATTTCGGGCAATCGTAGTACCCATAACTTTGAATAACTTTCTGCATGAAACATATGGTCGCAAACAAAAAAAAACGCGTCTCCCATAGTAACTTGTAATCAGCTGATCGGGTCAATGTACTGAGTGACGAATATAATTTTTTCATTTGCGACCATATGTTTCTTGTGGAAAGTTGTTCATATTGATGGGTACTATCATTCCCCAAGATAGGTAGCTAATAAAATGTCATCCTGTAGGTATAGGTACTTCATACACCTGTCCTCATTCAGAAATTCACTCTCTTATTGATACAACGAAAGGGGCGGAACCGTCCTGTCATAATAACGATTTATAAGGTGGACTATTGTACCTAAATAAGGATGTTCTAACGCTGTCATATTTAGCCCTACATCACTATAACCTGGCATGCATTCCTAATTGAATACAGCTTTGAAAATATGTTGTGGTTTTGCGGTTGAGGTTGTGGGAAGCAAGCGAGAGGTCCAGGTTTCGAATCCCGACTCGGGAGAAAGAAAAAAAAAACGTCATGTCTTGGATATTTATATGTGTGTGACTTCACTGTTTCTGGTTCCCATGACACAGGGTATCTGTGGGGCCAGAAGCAATATTGTGTGCCTGTATGTAAGTTGTATGTTAAGTTATGTTATATTCGCGTACGATGACATTGGTAATAAGGAGAAATGACTGCAGTCTTAAGTTTTAACATAATATATCGTCACGCCATTTTCCATACGGGGTGACAGAGGTACATTAGCGAATACCGATTCCTTTTCTATTCACTGTTTATATCCTAATATCAAAGAAAACAATAAATAGTATGATAAAGAATCATTTTAACGAAATCACATTTAAAATCACGGATTAAATTTTAGCGGCTTACACGCCGCTATTTGTCGCGGCGGCGGTGGATGACGTCACATTCCACGCCACCCGCCACACTCCATGTTTGTTTTGTATATTACCGGTGCCGATTGTATGCAAATCAGTTAGTTTGGTGAGATAATGGAAGGAGCTAAAACTCCTTTTTATATGTATTGCATCGTGCCAAAGTGCAATAACACAATTATAAGTCTGGTGCACTTATAGTATTTTTTTCGATTTTAAAGAGAATACGAAGATAATTGTGTAAAATAATGAAAAGAGATGATGATGTATTGCCGACATCATGTTTGTATTTTTGTGAATATCACTTTGACTTAAGTATCTTTACATTTCTACAGCATGGTGCGAATTCGTCGTATGGTCCGAAGTAAGTTTTGCGTAGGTTATAACTGACGAGCAATGAAAAAGTTCCATTGACATAGCACCAAATTACTCCTAAACGGGAAAGGCTAGCTTAATGTCGCCGTCTGCAATATTGAAGTACATTTAACAGCGCATCGGAATATTACCAATTAAAAACGTAAATATTGTGTTCAAATTTTAAATTAAATGTTTTAAAAAATTGGATGGGTGTTTGTCGGCATTTTGTGGGTGGAACTTTTTCATTGCTCGTCAGTGTACTTTGTTACCGGCTTACAACCTAGTTTTCGCAACAAAGTTTTCGATTTGATACGACTAAAAATGTCTGTAGGAGTCACAGACATATAATGAGATACTGTAGAAGTACACTAGAGTAATTTTGACATATAACTTGAAAACTATCGCTATTTTACATCGAAGAGTGTTTTGTTTACATTAGTACATAGTCGGTTCTTAAGTTCTGTCACAAGCTTTTTGATAGATAAAACTCAGCATTAAACTTTTTCTTATTCGTATTATACATGATTAAAAAGCTTACTTTATACGAATCAAATTGCAATACAATACATTTTGTACGATTATCGCAATATGACAAAAAACCTTATAACTTGAGACAATCGCGAACCCAAAACACGCCGCAACTGACAAAAATACCACTTACCACAAATTTAATAAAAAAACAGTGTTCCAGATAACCAACAAGGTCATTTTTATTTATTCTGAAACCTCGATTTTAGACCATGCTTAACAACTAGCATTTGATTTTCTGTTAGCTTTCAGTTCCAACTGCTCCCAAAGAGAACTTTACGTACTTTTTACGTTTTCAGAAAAACGTATAAAAATAATCTTGTGGGCAACAAGTACACTACGTAAAATGTGAATATGAAAATTAGTTTTACCCAGACTTAGTTATCTTATGCTTCAAAATGAAGGTAACGGGTTCAGGGAGGGTTCTGACTAAAATCTCACGTAAGTTTGAAAGGTTTTAAGAGTCATAGAAAAATGATAAAGTGAATCACGTACGTATTTTTGATTGGGTAAAAAAGTGCAAAATCTCTGAAGAAACTAGCATTTGTGTAATATGGCTTTAAGCATTTAAATCCAATAATCGTTCTAATTTATCAGTATTTAATGAGCTATCAAACCATATATAGTATTAAATTAAATAAAACTTGGTATTATTTACTATGCGGCAAAATATTTGTGACAGAACTTATGGACCGACTAGGTATTATTAAATACTTATTTTAAGTCAAGAAGGATACAGAAAATTATGCTCGTTACAACCTAAGGAAAGAGGGAAAAAGTGACAATTCGGCAAAAGGAGTTAGGTAAAGACACAGGATAAGTATTAGTTCCTGCAAAGAGTTTGATTTATCTGAGGTCGCGCTCCCCGGCCGCGTGCGTTAGTGTGATCCCGTTTCGAAGGAATGTGATGCGTAAATGCATGATTGCATGATTTGATTTCCTTATTTTGCAATTCACCAGTTTAACACCATTACCAACAGCAGTGGACACACTCTCGATCTGGTCTTTAGCAATGTCGCACTCGTCCTCTTACGCTCCCCCGTACCACTCATCAAAGAGGATATTGCGCATCCATCGCTTGAAATTCTGGCCAATGATCTAACAGCGTCACCACTTTCAGAGTCCAACCGTGCTAGGTACAGATTTCGCAAAGGGGACTATGATTCCATTCATGTTATGCTCAACGAGTCTGACTGGTACGGGATCCTCTCTGAAGGAACGGTTGATGACGCGGTTCATAAGCTTTACACCATCATCAACGACACTATTTGTAAACATGTGCCCCTGGATCTTGTGAAGATCACCAGGGATAAAGCCAATAGTCATAAAAAATGGAAACAGTTTAAAAATCCACTCGATTACGAAGAATTCTCCTTACTCAGAAAGAGACAAAAGGTTATGCAGGATACATGTTTCAAGCTTTACGTTGAATCTATGCAAACTAATATTAAAGTGAACCCCAAACAGCTCTGGTCCTTTGTTAAAGCTCGTAGACAAAACTCTGCCTATCCGCAATCCCTTGAATACCAAGGTGTTCATTATTCAGATGGTCCAAGCATCTGCAAGGGTTTTAATGAATTTTTCCATTCAGTATTAAGTCAGCCAGCGTCTTCGTATTCTGATCTGCCACTCGCTCCACCGTTTTGTGAAGACGGCAATGTGATAAATTCTGCTCAGTTTCATCCTGATATAACACTAAAATTACTAAACTCACTTGATATTAACGGTTGTGCAGGTAGCAATAATATCCCACCATACTATATAGTAAAGTGCGCGAAGCAATTGTGTCATCCTCTAAGCATCTTATTCAATAGATCCCTCAAAGAAGGCTCGTTTCCTATTGCCTGAAAGAAAGCTCACATACTTCCGATACACAAAAGAGGAACAAGAAAGAAGATCGACAATTACAGACCAATATCTATTCTTAATGTATTTGGTAAAGTATTCGAGAAGGCTGTTTACAACTGCATTTACCCAATTATTTCTCGGGGTGTACCTCCTCAGCAACACGGGTTTCTCAAAGGCCGATCTACCATGAGTAATCTTGCGGAATTCCTACAATTTGTTCTTTATAAGATGGACAAGCGGAAGCAGGTTGATGTTGTCTATACGGATTTTGAGAAGGCTTTCCACCGCGTAGACCATATCATCCTGTTGCGCAAATTATTTCATCTGGGGATTCAGGGTGACCTCCACCGTTGGATTACTTCTTATGTTTCTAAGAGAAGTCAGGCTATGATTGTTGGTGGATATAACTCGAACTTTATTGATATCCCGTCGGGTGTTCCTCAAGGTTCTCACTTAGGTCCTTTACTGTACAACGCATATCTCTATGATATTTATACTGTATTTTATGACTGTAAATTTTTATTATATGCTGACGATAAAAAGGTCTACCTTGATGTAAACAGTGCCACCGAATGTGATAAGCTACAGGCCGATCTTAATTGCCTAAGTCAGTACTATGAAAAGAATAGGATCTCTGTGAATATTAGTAAATGCGTCCAAATCTCGTTCACTAGAAGTCCCACCCCTATTATATATGACTACTCCATTAACAACAAGCCATTAGCCCGCGTCAATACTATCCGCGATCTTGGTGTCATTCTCGATAGTAAACTATCATTTGAAAAACACATTGAGCACATCACGGCCCGTGCGTTTCGAAATCTGGGTTTTGTTCTGATAATCTGCAAACCGTTTAGCGACCTGGGTTGTATAAAACAGATATATTATGCTTACGTAAGGAGCATTTTGGAATACGCTTCATGTATATGGTCTCCAAACTACATTACGTACATTCAACGCATTGAGCATATTCAATCAAAATTTATAAAGTACCTGAATTTCAGGTCTCACACCCTTGGGCGCTCTTACGAGGAGTCTTGTCACCAGCATCACCTCATCAGTCTTGAGGATCGCAGAATTTTGCTTGATATGCTTGCTTTGATTGATGATTTGCTTGATGTTACTCCACGATATTCTATCGGGCCGCCTTGATTCTTCACCTCTTCTCTCTGAACTATCTTTCTGTGTCCCATCGCGCCGTACTCGTCAAACTTCCAAAAGGCTTTTTGCTATCCCCCTCACGCATACCAGTTATACTCAAAATTCAACAATGGTTCGCCTTACCAATCAATTTAATAAACTTTTTAACAATTTCGATCCGTTTGCATCGTCTAAGGCGAAATTCCGTCAGGACATTATTAAAAAATTACACAATATCAAGGAGGAATAAGTGAACCTCACACATGCACTCACACACCCTCTCACACTCATTCATACACTCACACACAAACACGTCATAAATCTTACATCATTTATTTCTTTATTCTACATATACCTTTAAATAAACATCATAATAAACATACCTGTCTCTTAACTCATGTAAGAGATCTTATTTATTAAGTTTTCACACTGTTCTATCTGTTTAAGTTTCTCAATTTAAATTTATCTCTTGTATTTTTGTGGATATCTGTTACTGGCTTTAATTTTGTATCTTTATTATTTGTAATTTGTTTATCTATGTGCTGTTGATGTCCCAAATAAAATAAAATAAATAAATAAATAAATAAAATAAAAATTACAATTTACTATTTTAGACCATTAAATGGAGACTAAATAGTAAAAGTATGTCATAGATAGGTTGTAAGGACGATAAATATTTAGAAAAATATTATTTCAGCCAAATTTAAGGCACATCGATATTCCCTATTGTGCCCACTTTTAGCCAGTTATACAATTCGGGCCAGTAATAATATGGACTAGCCCATCGCCGCAGCTATGGAATAATGAATGTTCACGATTTTTCCCATCTCCGTTAGAACGTCCGTACAATGTACTTAAGATAAATAACTTATCTCATTGGTACATGGTCAGCATCGGGATTCGAACCTGCATCTCCCGCGCGAGAAGCAAACGTGAAACCCACTAGACCGCGGAGCTCATAAGTTTTACCACAGATACTATAATACTATAGTTTTACCTATTTAAATCTTATTTTATTAAATGTGTTTTCACTATTGCAAATACTTAAGCAATTTTCTTCGTAATAGAAAACCTTCAGTTTTAATCAAATTAATGTTTGATGTAAATTTTTAAATAAAAATAGAAACAGGCAAAGAGCTAGGTACTTTCAGATTACACCGCAATAAAAACTACGGGTTAGAAGAAAGGCTACAAAAAGAGTTTTACAGCAACATTTACTTAAGTAACTAGCAACAAAGTAAATTCGAAATGAATTAAAACGTTAAGGCAATTATTATGACAAAGTTAACAAATATACTTTGTAACTAATTGGCCTCAACAGAAACTTAGCGACAAAGCAAGGAGATTAAACAGGAATTAACATTGATAGTTAGAAAAGGAATTTTCTGCCATTGCTCTCTTAGTAAGCGACGACAACGTCAAATACGATTATTAACATACGCGGAAAATAGAGGTTCCATTCATATTATTTTTTCATTCATAAACATTTTATGAGCAAAGGCAGGCTTATCTCTAAAGAGATATTTCTACCAGTAAACCTAGGCAGGACAGGAAAAGTTGTGCAACAGCAGCGTCCTAATGCGCAATAACACTATATACCTCTAATTATTTACGAAATTAAAACTTAATAATATATTATATAATTATTAAAGTTTAATACTATACAAAATGCAATGGCACAAAAATAAAATATATATCAAACATATACTTACCCAAATATACGAATATATAAGGTACCTATTACCATAAAGAAAGGAAATGCGCTTTCAATCTTTGCGCGCTAATATAGATGTCATTAGACGATGACAGCAATACTGTAGCTGTCTTAAAGCAGTGTCAACTTCATTTCATACAAAGGTCCACTTTATTTCATTTAATATTTTTGTTACAATAACATTCACTTGAGTGATTGATCACAAAAAAAATCGAGAAAAAGTGCATCTTGAGTCAATCATTTTCTTCAGATGATTCAGATGAGCTATCATCACCCGTATTTATAATAATTTAATTTTCAATTACACAGTCAGGTCATAAGTTCTGTCAAACAATAAAAACTTTTGAATTTAGAACGCTGGCCACAAAAAAGTTTATTGAATTCGAATTTCGAATTTTTCATGAAAATAAAAATGTGTACTTTTTAGAATTTTCCTCATTTTTAAATATGGACAGTTATTGCGTTGCATCGTTGCGGTTACGCGCCAATTCAGATTTTCGACTTACTGAAAAATTTGAATATAACTAAAAGATTCGTTTATCGTACCATAAAACGATACAATGAAGACTCTAGTGTAGATGACAGGTCAAGAAGTGGTCGCCCTCGCTCTGTTAGGACTCCAGCAGTGATAAAAGCTGTGAAGGCGCGAATTCAAAGAAATCCCATACGTAAGCAGAAACTGTTGGCCCTTCAGATGGGGTTAAGCAGCACCACGGTGAAAAGGGTGTTAAATGAAGACTTAGGGCTTAGGGCATATCGAAAAAAAACAGGACATCGTTTGGACGCTCGTTTATTGGACCTGAGACTGAAGAGATGCCGCGCTTTGTTGAAGCAGTACGCGGGAAAAAAGCATCGGGAAATTCTTTTTTCGGATGAAAAAATTTCACCGTGGAAGAGAGCTACAATAAACAAAATGATAAGGTGTACGCACACAGCAGTGAAGAAGCGAGCAACCGTATTCCGCGTGTCCAACGAGGTCATTTTCCATCCTCGCTCATGGTTTGGTTGGGAGTCTCTTATTGGGGCTTAACTGAGGTACATTTTTGTGAGAAAGGCGTAAAAACCAATGCAGTTGTGTATCAAAATACAGTCCTCAAGAACCTTGTGGAACCTGTTTCTCATACCATGTTTATTAACAGGCACTGGGTATCCCAACAAGATTCTGCGCCAGCTCATAGAGCGAAAAGCACACAAGACTGGCTGGCGGCGCGTGACATCGACTTCATCCGGCACGAAGACTGGCCCTCTTCCAGTCCAGATTTGAGTCCGTTAGATTACAAGATATGGCAACTCTTGGAGGAAAAGGCCTGCTCAAAGCCTCATCCTGATTTGGAGTCACTCAAGGCATCCTTGATTAAGGCAGCCGCCGATATTGACATGGACCTCGTTCGTGCTGCGATAGACGACTGGCCGCGCAGAATAAAGGCCTGTATTCAAAATCGCGGGGGTCATTTTGAATAAACTTTATTACCATAAGAATCTATGTTTTATTAAGTTCATTTTGCTATATAAATCTTTACATAAATAATAAACATGTCTAAATTATTTCATATTGCAAATGTGACAGAACTTATGACCTGACTATGTATATTGTCAATATTGACGTCTCTGTCATAGTCTTCCTTTATTATTTTTCGAGTTTTTTCTACCACTTTTGCCCAGTCTTCTTTAGTTATTTTGGCACAAGCTTCATTCAGCAATGTCTTAATTTTCTTAGTGGAGATTGGCGGCTTTGTATTGTGGCGTGCTGCGGATCCTTTCACTTGATCCCAGATCTTCTTAATAGCATTAAAGTAAAAATGGTACGGTGGTGTTCTTATCACTTTGTGTCTATGCTGAAGTACCAATTCATCAATTTTATATTTTTGTTTCGCAGGTTTATTTTATTTCTCCAGTTGAAGCAATTCAGCTTTTATTAATTTCGTGTCAGCTTCAACGCCTTGTCTTTGTAGCCATGCCACTAAATCAGCCTTTTTGTTTGCTTGAGTCAAGCGAGACATTAGTTGTGTGGGTGATCAGAGGTCATAACAGCACTTCAATGATGCTGGTTAACATATGAGAGGAGATCTGTCCTTACCTATGACCGACGAGATTGCTAGTATTTCCATCCTTACTGCGCCGCTTCCATGGTTGAAATTAAATGGTGAGTTGAGGGCTGTAGCCTTGGACCGTAGGTTACGAGACAATTCGTCAATTTTATATTTTAGTTTCGCAGGTTTCTTTTCTTTTACCTGTTGCAGCAATTCAGTTTTTAACAATTTCGTGTCAGTTTCAACGCCTTGTCTTTGTAGCCATACCACTAAATCAGCCTTTTTGTTTGTTTGAGTAGGTACTTTATATATTTGAACCAAATGTTAAGGTACATTGTCCATAATGATTATGCACTGTTCAGGGAGGTTTGCTAACAAGTAAACCACTCTGTGAATTTATTTGCGTCCATTTCTTCGTGATATTATTTTGTATTTTTAGACTCAAATGCGAGCAAGGCATTATTCACAAAACCTCCCCCAGCTGATCCGGCGTAGCAGATTATTAAGCGTCCACATTTTCCCGTTGGCACTTTTTAGCAAGATGCCTTGGTATCGTCCGTCCACGACTGCGGCACGGTATGATTTGAGTTCAGCCAAGTCTCATCGACAAATATGACACTGTCCTAATTTGTAACTTTTTCATCTCCCTCAAGAACGATACTCTGTGTAAAATTAAATCATACCGTTCTATCATAATTTTTTTCTTGTCGGTTTTCTTGTATTTAATTCCAATTTGCTTCATTATTTTTATTAAAGACGTGACACTGCTACTATACAGGCCAGCATCTCGTAATATTATCAGCAATTTACTCACAGTTGGGTATTCATTTCTTGTGTAATAAGCATATGCGTGGTTTCGATTAGCGTCTGCGTCAAATGTGTGAATGCCTGTTACAGAGTTGCTTTTCTTCCTCTTTTTAGACGTACGTAATACACTTTCTTCAGTACCGGAAGGTCCATACTTTTCCTTCAAGATGGTTCGAATAGCTTTTTTGCCGATCACAAGTGCTTCTGCGAACGCGATCTTGAACTTGCGTTACGGGCAATAAAGGTTCATCATTAACTGATTCGCGTTCGAAGTATTCGATTAACTTCACAACCAATTCGCGTGACTGGCTGTTGATTGTACGTCCTCTTTTTAACATGTTAAAAACAGATTCGTACGATATAACAACAAACACCAAAATCGTGTCCAAATCACTATGTTTAAATCAATGTCCAAAATAAAAAAGCCGAGGTCAACATGATAGTAAACAGAAATAGTCCAGTTAACTTCACAAGATGGCGAATGAAAGACTTATCAAATATAAACGGGCGCATCGTTAACTTCACAAGATGGCGAATGAAAGACTGCGTAGTGTGCGCGTGGGTGCTATATGCCACTTGGTCATAGACAAGCCATTCTATATTTATATCAGTTTTGCCATTATTTTCGATCAATCGATCGATTTATTATTTCGAGTGGGCGGTAGTCATCAATGAAAAATGTGATTACCTTCAGAACATTTCGATCTTTAAAAATATTGAACTTCATGAGCGTATACTATCAAAACGGGCCTTTTATTTTGTGAAGACTTAAGATCATGTTCATTATGCAGAACAACTTCGCTTCCAGATTGTACCTATCTTATGCATGTTTATAAGTGGTATCTCTAGTCTAGAGGAATAGTCTTAAAATACTCAGTGTCATCTTAAACAGTTTTCTGGCGATACAATTCAGTAATGTAATATCATTCTCAAATAGTGCGTAACACATCTTGTAATCTGTCATGTGGTTTATATATATTTAACGTGGAGTCGTTGATTGGTGGTTTAATCGTGTGACCAGAATACAAAATAATCCCGCATTTGATGCACGTACAACCCATTACTGTTGTGGACAGAAATATTCTATCAGTTTGCAATACGTTGGACCAAAATATCGCATATTCGTATTGAATCCACAATCAACCGAAATTACAGCTATTGTTCACGACAACAGTGACAGTACTGTGTTCATATTGTTAATGTTCCTGGTACTCATTCATGGATTCCACTTATACTTGTATAAATCAAAATTGATGAAATAGATATTTTATTTCATTTCATTTGTTTATTTGCTGTTTCGCAGCATACACGAAATAAAATACAATTAATTGAGGACACGTTATATGCAAATTACGAAACAGGGCAATCCATAAAAAACAGGGCAACGTAAACAAAACGAAAATAATGGGAAGCATTTATGTGGGGTGAATGAAATAAAATCAAATCAAATATTTTATTTGTCAAACATAGGTACAATAGATTGTGACAGTAGGTGTAGATCCCTAGTTTCGCCGTAGGGCACATACAATATTTTATAGATGTAGAAATACAGTACATGCAACATTTTATTTAATAATTTTCTAATAATTTTGAATTAAATTCATTGCTTGAATTATCCCTGTATTTTGAAATAAGCTTAAGTCAGTACCTGCCTATAATTATATGTATGTTCATTAATATAATTATATTGTTGGATCATTTATGTATTCAGTGAGTCTTGTGAGTGAGTCTACCTGCTATGCCCCACGACCAAGGTCTTGGGATCGGGTTTCGGGCTGATGTCCACTAAGACCTAAGACATAAAACAAACGTGAACATTAAACATTTACTTACATGCACATACATTGCTTCTGGCCCCACACTTGGATAACCTGTGTTGTGGGAACCAGAAACAGCGACGTCTCACACGTATAAGCATCCAAGACCTGGGTTTTTTCTGTCCTTTACCCCCAGTCGGGGATCGAACCCGGCACCTCTCGCATGGTAGGCAGAGCCACAGCCGCTGCGCCATAGAGGTCGAGGCATGATCAACATGATGATGACAGCTCAGAGTTTGACGGTTACTCAAAGCCGTAGTGTCACTTGAGTTCTATAGAATCAAATGCAGCTAATTGTGTATCTATTTTCAACCATATGACTCGGTAATACATTCCAAAACCATTGATTTTTTAGGGTTCCGTACCCAAAGGGTGCCAAAGGGCCTATTACTAAGCCTCCGCTGTCCGTCCGTCTGTCCGTATGTCACCAGGCTGTATCTCATGAACCGTGATAGATAGACTGATGAAATTTTCACAGATGATGGATTTTTGTCGCCGCTGTAACAAGAATCACTAAAAACCAGAAGAAAATAAATATTAAATGGGGCTCCCATATAAAAATTATTTCAATACCACATACAAACTTATTAATGCACCTGGTTACACCATGGACTGTGAAAGTAGCCACACCAATAACTTTGTAAACAACATTTTGCTGTGTAAAATCCAAACTATTAACTCCACACCATCCCTACCATTTTACGGTGGTACGGAGCCCTTCGTGCGCGAGTTAGACTCACACTTGACCTTTTTTTTGTTCGATTTAGCTGCCTTTGATTCTATGGTACTCTGTGGCTTTTAAAACTCTTTTACAGAGATACTGAATCTATTATTATTGGGTAGTGCTTATGGATTGAAACGAGGTGATTCTCATTATTACATTTATTATTATGTTCTCCATGCTCATATTTAATCATTAATAATAACATAGTTGTAAGAAAACATAAAACTGTATGAATCCAAAGAGGGCACCCATGTAACAGGCTTGGCCTAGTGTGGGGCCACAAGAAACCATTGTTATTAGTTTCAATAACTATTGAATAAATATTTAAAATATTTTAAAATACTCATTTTTTCTCGCTCAGAAGCTGACAGCTCCAATATGACATTTAACCCATTAGGCCCTGGCGACACCACTGCCGTAATAGGTTTTGAATTTTATTAAAATGGCGTGAGATTCAAAATCGCGACGCCTCATAATCATAATCATAATCATAATCATAATCATCATTTATTCATAACAGTATGTTACATGTCAATTGATTGACTATAAGCTACAGTTACATTTTACATATAATTACATACATTAAATTATTACATGAATTACATCAAAATAAAAACATTATTATTCCACGATTGGTACCTAACCCAGTGAATTATGGGTATTAAGTCACAAATCCTGGGTAAGGAATTCAATGTTGAGGCAACAAGGAATTCCTTACCCAGGATTTGGGGAGGGACGTCTGTTGAACCAACAGTAACCAGTGCCCAAACACCCAGCGTGGGTCACCCTATTGGGTGAAATAGTCACGATAGAGGACCGATCACCCGCCTGTGGTTCAGCAAGCATCGCACCTCATAAGCATCATCATCAATTTTCAGAAAGATGGGGCAGATCGCAAACCTTTGGAGTATCTGGAAAAGGGCGTCAGTGCTCTGGAGGCCAGTGGCTTGGGTTATGCTTGAATTACAAGATACTACGGTCCCTATCGCAGAACACGGACGACAATTACTTCAAGGTTTAGCTTCAAACCAAAATAATGTATGAAGAAACTCTACATATCATGATTGACATGATAAAAAATACTAGCCCCAACATCCGGAGGTTCCTAGAAGGCTTACTTATTACTTACAAGGAAAGCCTCCATAACCAGGTGCAGGGCACGAAAGGTTAAGCGGCGTGTTATTTGTACAGCGAGACTTTTCCCATAGGCACGGTTGCATCCACGTATAGTAATTCAATAGTCCCTTTTTTGCGTGACGGGGGCTCGCCAGGATATGACTTATTGTTCAGAAAAATGGTAACAAAGCGACCGAAAATGAATCACCGATTCGGAAATCCATTCAAATCGGGCCTAACTTTATGAATTGAATACGGAAGGACTAGTACGAGAGATGTTAACGCAATTCGGTGGAAAGCAGTTCCACGTATGGTTGATGATTAATAGTTATTTATGTCATAAGGGAGCAAAATGATGTATTTACGGCGAGGGCGGTACATTGAATCCTGAGGGATTCTAAGTTAGAATCCCGAGCGTAACGAAGGATTCAAGCGTTAACGCCAATGACGAAAATAATTTGCTCCTGAGTAACACATACAACTTTTCAAACCGACTATGAGGTTTTTTTTTATTAAATGCTCTAAAAAAACTATACTTTTAATTTTACTTTCACCGCGTTTACAGTAATCGAACAACGCAAACTTTTTTTTTTATAATGGTGGATTGTGAAGGATTAGGGAAAGGTCACCACAGATAAAATATTCCTTTGTACTTTTACCAGTGTGTAAAAATAATCGGATCGAATGATGAAATGATGATTTCGGTTATCAATATTCATTATATCACAATAACATTCATCGATAGATTTCATTTCAGTAAAACATATATTTTATTGTGACATTTTTTTTAAATATTACGAAAATTTAATAAATTTTCATATAACGTTGTTAAAGTTAAAACTTGGAACATGATCGTTTTTAATCGACTACGATGAAATTACAATCGATTATTTTATTAAGATCTGTGTTCAATTGGCACATTGCGTAAATGCTACATGCCAATGAATAAATTAAAAAAGTAGCTTGAACAGAAAAGTAGCATCCTGCTCCCTCGTCGTGGAGCAAAACTTACTTTTCCGAATGAAAGGTGTGAAAAAATATTTTCACGCCACTGCTCGGAAATATGGCCAAAGATGGATTGAAATGAGAGTAGAAAGTAGTTCTTAGTAGTACAATTCAAAAACAGCCAAACAATGTAGATTTGCAAAGTAAAATGTAGTGTTTAGCGGCCTTTTTTACTTTCTACTCTGTTATTGGTCGATTATTTTCGGTCGGGAAATAAATGTTCCGGGAAAAAACATTTCCTTGTCATTCCACAACTGCCCTAATGCGAATATTAATATTATTTTAATTAAACTGTGTATTATACTGTGTACTCAACCTGTTTTATTTCCTTACATTAGGCGTGAAAAGCACATAGTAAATGCCTCGGTAGAAAGTGCAATGGATGGACTCGCATCTTCGCGGGCCTCACCTGCGGCTCGGCCCGCGAACTAACTCGTCCATCTGTTGATTACTTTCTATACCTGGGCAACAATGTACTATTGTGTGCTGATGCATTGTGTAAGCCGTCAGCCGAGGCGTCATAAATTTGTCGGGGATGTTTTTAATTTTTAATTTACAGTTTTATTTTTTTATTATATTTTTATTATATGTAAACCTTAAATTGAAAAAGGAAAAAGAAGCGTTTTTCGAACAGTGGCCTATCCCACAAAACTCTGTAAATACTTTTAATTGTATGCAATTCTACAAATCTTATTTAATTGTTTAAAAAAGAAGAAAGATTTTGTTGACATCTTAAAAAGTTGTGTTAGATTTGTTTACAATTACAAATATGTAGAGTTTTTTGGGATTGGTCACGGCAGCTGGATGGGTAGAGGACATGGGCAATATCGCGGGGAACACCTAGATTCAATTGGCACAGGACCAGAAAAGCCGGCACAAAAAGGAGGAGGCAATATACCCAGCAGTGGGCGGAAACAAGCTGCCGATGATGATGGTAGACCGTAATACTCGTGTATGGGTAAGATTAGCAATTAGTTACGTGGTGGTCGAAATTTTAGACACAAACATATTTAAATAAATTTGCGTTTGTGGCTCTGCCAATCAGTGAGAGAACCTAGGTTAGATCCCTTCTGGGGATAAAGGAAAAAAATCCCTGAGTCTTGGATGTTTATATGTGCGTAATGTTGCTGGTGGTTCCCATGACACAGGGTATCCTAGTATGGGGCGAGCACTAATGTATGTGCCTGTGTATAAATGTTTATGTTTTTGACAGCTCACACTGTCACATTGCGTTACGTCAGTTATTGCGTCAAAACAGTCCGAAAAGTGTATGTTTTTTTATTTAATTTTAAAAACCTCTGATTATTTCTTAATTTCGAACTGACCGTTTTGAGATTTGAATACCTCTTTTTGACGCAAGAAACATATCAATATTCATTTTGGATGCCAAGTGTTCGATTCAAAATCGATACTCGATCGATGGTTTCGGAACGGCCATTTTGAATTTGACGTTGCTGCCAACCTAGCAGTTTTTGACAACTGACAGACGAAAGCCCTCGCAATGTAACGCGTATTGATTAGGGAATTGAATTTAAATCGCAAGCCATCTGGAATGTATTCGGGTTCCCCTCAGGATTGTCTATATAGCTGAGTGTATTGTGGTTCCCCGAACCAGATAAAGTTCGCATTTACGTGGCCGATTGGTTTTTCCCACGTAACATAACCTGTATTGGAACACTGTGTTCGTCGAAGCTGGCCTGCCAGTCATACCTGGTTGGCTGAAGAACCTGTCTACCAAGAGGAGCCTAGGGTGCACCCGGGCCTTGCAGAGAGACAGGAGGTTGACGGGACCGAGGCACAGACCAGGTCAGATAGATTCATAATTAATAGCTCGGTGAAACGCCGACGTTCAAACTTCTTGGCATCTGATCGCTACGCTGCCTCGTAGCTGATGGGCCCCTGCGAGGTCATTGGGTGCCGAGAAGCCTGAACACTATGGTAGCAGAGCGTGGTTTCCTGAGATTTGCAGCCGTCAAGGGCTCCAGGAACCCACGATTTGGGACTATCAATCTGTAGGTATAGGCGGTTATTAGATAACTTGGTTGTGTTCCTGTATCCACATAGATTGGTAGTATTGTAAGCTACAGGTCTATTGCTGGCAGTAGACAGACAGATGTTGAATTGAAAATTGCATTGAAGTACCAGTTAGTCAATCTATTAGTGGTCTAGTAATGCTATTGAAGAATGTTTTGGTTAACATAGGCAGTTACATCTATTGATAGCAGGCTATTACATTGTTTTCAGTTTATAGCAATTTATAACTTGAACTAATATTGACTATCTGTGTGTGTTATAATGATACAGGGAAACTAAATTGTATTTACAGAATTTATATAGATATAAAACTCGGTTCCTATTGTTTAAGGAAAACAGCATTGTTTAAGTTATAGTTTAGGGTTCCCTCGTTTGGGTTGTAGACTGGAGGGTCCAATATAATTGAGTTACTGCAAATTGTGAGTAAGTATCGTTCCGATCATGTCGTTATCTGAAATCCAGAAGGGTGTTTCTAAGGAACTCAGATGGTTTTCCTCCGCACACGGTCTGATAGACCGGTTAGATAGGCATGATGTGGTATTGGAGCGGTCTATGGACGTTAAGGAACGTTACAACAGGGTGCTCGAATTGTCCGCGCAGGCGGAATCAGTTGATGGTTGCGCACCTGACAGGCTGTCACGGTTGCTAGGGGATGTCGACCAATGTATGGAGATGGCAGCTGCTATCACGCAGAAGGCTGCGGACATACGTAGACAGCGCGAGTCCAGCCATGGTGGTGACATCGAAGCACCTCTGCCGCTTCAGGGTTCGGGGTCCAGGTTACCTGCCATAACTATGCCTACTTTGACGGAGTGTCCGGTGAATGGATGAGCTTCATCAATCTGTTCGACAGTTTGGTGCACATGCGATCGGACATTACCAAGTCTGTCAAGATGGCTCAGCTGGTGGCAGCATTGAGGGGTGAGCCTAGGGAGCTGGTCGCTCATTTGACAGTTACGGAGGGTAACTATGAAACGGCCAGACAATTGTTGGTCAGACGTTACCATAACAAACGGAGGTTGGCCGATGCCCAACTGAACCGTTTGTTTAGTATCCCGGTTATGAACAAGGTCGGGGCCATACAGACGGAGGTTTTGAACCCGTTGTTGTCCGTCACCAAGGCTCTAGAGAATCTTGGACTTCCGGTTGGTGAATGGTCGTACCTACTGCTGTACATTGTACTTTCCCGCCTACCCGCTGACGTGCAGACTCGTTTCGAACAGTCTCACGGGCGGTCGGCCGAGGACCTGCCCGCCTTCTCCGACTTGGTCGGATTTTTGGAAGAGGAGGCTCGACGGGCAGAGAATTTGGGGTTGACGGTCACCCATCCTTCGGAGCCACAGAGAGCTGCCGGGAGCGCTGTGAGTAGGGGCTCTCCGACGAGGAAGGACCGCACCAACCGGCAGTCATATGGGACTGTGAGTGCATTGACCCCACATAGTGAGACCTGCCCATGTTGTAGGCAGATTGGCCATGCTGTGGCCAATTGCAATAAGTTCGGGGAACTTAGGGTTGAGGGACGGCGCCGGATGGCCAAGCAGCGGAGCTGGTGTTTCCTGTGCCTCGGGCCACACATGGCTAGGGACTGCACGCGCACAAAAATGTGCGGATATTGTGGTGGGGCCCACAACAATCTGTTGTGCATGAACCGGTCCGGCCAACAGCCTCCACAGGGCCGTATCCAGGGTGACACGGCATGGGGCCCTGAGAATTCGTTTGCGACTCGGAGCGCAACTCAGGAGCCAACGTCCCCACGTCCACAGGGCCGTACCCAGGGTGATACGGAATGGGGCCCTGAGAATTCGTTTGCGACTTGGAGCGCAACTCAGGGGCCAACGTCCCCACGTGCACAGGGTAGTACTAGGGTGCGGGGCCGCACTCAGGGTCATCACATGGGGGGCCCTGAGTTTTCGGTTGCGACTCAGCATCCGACTCAGAGGGACATTGGGTATGTTGAGCAGGCCGTAACGGGCGGGTGGCATGGGACACCTTCGAGCTATGCGGATGCGGTTCGGACGCCGCCTCAGTTGTCGCCCCGCTCGTCGCCTCGTCCTCGTCGGTCGCATGTGATGTCCCCCCCGCTCATGGAGCGGCCACGGTTGAATTCACGCCCACCCCCTTCGGGGGGCGTCGTAGGGTGGCAATGGAACCGGCGCATGGGCCATTTGTACAATGGGACCCTCTGGCGTATAGCTGCCTACCTGATCGGTTACAGGCACAGTGGGGCCCCGGGGGCCCTCGCTAGGAATTTGCGGCCCAACAATTTGTTGCCCCCCAACCGGAGACGGTGGTGTTACCGATCGCCTCTGTGCTTGTTTGGGATTTGGCGGGCAACCCAACACACGTTCGCGCCCTATTAGATTCTGGAGCTCAGGGCTGCATTGTATCGAACGATTTAGCGAAATGGTTGGGCCTCAATATAAATAATGTATCGCTGCCGAGGAAATTGGTCCCTGCTGGGGATTACAGGGCAACCCTTCACGGGTTTTGTGATGCCTCTGAACGATGGTTTGCGGCAGCGGTTTATTTGCGAACCGTCACCTCCACCGGGGAGGTCGACGTGCGTTTGGTTTTGGCAAAAAACAAGGTAGCGCCTATTCGGACAAGGATGACGATTCCAAAACTGGAACTGTCCGGGGCTGCTCTTTTGACCAAACTTTTGAATCACACTCTAACAGTGTTGCGTGGGTCAGTGGTTTTGGAGGATACGGTGTACGCGTGGACGGACAGCCAGATTGTTTTGTGCTGGCTGAAGGCTTCGGTCCATAACTTAGAGGTTTTTGTTGCGAACCGTGTCTCCCAGATTGTGTCGTCTGAGGTCCCACTGACCTGGAGACATGTACCAGGAGAATTGAACCCGTCTGATTGTGCATCCAGGGGATGTCGGGCTCCTGAACTCGTTAGACACCATTTGTGGTGGGGACCACCCTGGCTTGCCAAGAGAGAATCGGACTGGCCCCACAGCTCCACCAAGACGGTACATCTCGAGCTCGTTGCTGATCTCTCGACAGAGGCTTTCATTGCTTGTTTGGATAGGTTTGTTTCTCGAAGGGGACTTCCAACTTTGATCCGCTCTGATAACGGCACTAACTACATCGGTGCGGAACGATGCTTACGAGAGATAGTCAACTTTTTGAATGTAAATAAAGTGGATATTGGAACGGCCCTCTCCCGTCGGGGTATACAGTGGACCTTCAGCCCACCGATTTGCCCCCACTGGGGTGGGATTTTTGAGGCCGTAGTTAAGTCAGCTAAGACGCACTTGGGGCGTATAGTAGGTCAGACCGCGCTGACTTTTGAGGAGCTCGCGACATTGTTTTGTAAGATCGAGGCCGTTCTCAATTCGCGACCGTTGTGTCCGCTCAGCTCGGATCCAAATGACCTGGAGGCTCTGACCCCAGGCCATTTCTTGATAGGACAGCCACTTAACGCGTTGCCCGAGCACCCCTTCGAGGGAGTGAAATTGTATCGGTTGTCAAGGTATCAGATGTTGCAGCAGTTTACTCAGAATTTCTGGAAGCGTTGGTCGCTCGAGTATCTGCATATCTTACAACAGCGCCTTAAGTGGACTGACAAAACCAGCCCCCCTAGTGTTGGTGACCTCGTTCTGGTTAAGGATGCTAACCTACCGCCACTACGTTGGCGCAGGGGGCGCATTGTTAACTTGTTCCCTGGCAAGGACGGGACCCCCCGGTCTGCAGAGGTTCTAGTGGGAGGCTCGGTTCTAAAACGAGCGGTAGCAACGTTGTCTCGGCTGCCCGTAGATTAAGGGACAGGTGGGTGCCTGTCCGGGCGGGTGATTGTTCGATTCAAAATCGATACTCGATCGATGGTTTCGGAACGGCCATTTTGAATTTGACGTTGCTGCCAACCTAGCAGTTTTTGACAACTGACAGACGAAAGCCCTCGCAATGTAACGCGTATTGATTAGGGAATTGAATTTAAATCGCAAGCCATCTGGAATGTATTCGGGTTCCCCTCAGGATTGTCTATATAGCTGAGTGTATTGTGGTTCCCCGAACCAGATAAAGTTCGCATTTACGTGGCCGATTGGTTTTTCCCACGTAACATAACCTGTGTTGGAACACTGTGTTCGTCGAAGCTGGCCTGCCAGTCATACCTGGTTGGCTGAAGAACCTGTCTACCAAGAGGAGCCTAGGGTGCACCCGGGCCTTGCAGAGAGACAGGAGGTTGACGGGACCGAGGCACAGACCAGGTCAGATAGATTCATAATTAATAGCTCGGTGAAACGCCGACGTTCAAACTTCTTGGCATCTGATCGCTACGCTGCCTCGTAGCTGATGGGCCCCTGCGAGGTCATTGGGTGCCGAGAAGCCTGAACACCAAGGAAAAGCAAGTTTTTGGTAGGTTAGGTTAAATCTTTCCCATTAACATATAATATTTTCAAACAAATATAATTGAAGAAAAATTATGTCTTGATAATATTTTATTTCGGAATTTCGGAAGTGTCACCTATAAGATGAACATCGCTTCAAAAATAGGTATTTCACAATACCCATTCCCTTAACCCCATAAGCCCTGGCGACGCCAATATGGTGCCACTATGCCGCTACAGGTTTTAAATTTGATTAAAATGGCATGAGAATCAAAATTGCGATGCCTCATAACCAGGTCCAAGGCTCGAAAGGTCCAGGTTACGTTAGGAAAACATTTACGTTAGGTTATTCTAGCCAACGGACATGAACGTTCCTTATGGGAAGATTCGTAATAGGAATAGCTTACTAAAACAGGCTACTGACAAGATATTTGTTGACGTCTCTTGCACTTTACCATTTCCATATCTCGTATGACTTAGGGCGAGGAGATTTTGCGGCTCACTGGCGCGATCCGTCGAACTGAAACCTCCTTTAAAAATGCATTGTGTTTCTGATGACTGGCAATAAGTGTATATTTTGCAATCATGGTGGCGATATTGCGCATGTGTCTAAATGAGCTTCGAGTTTAGTCAAAGAAAAAGGTTTAGTCATATGAAATCGTTTGTAAGTAACTTAAAAAAAATTTTTTAGCTAATATACTCTTGTAAGAAAGTGAGTCAAATTCTTTCATTAAAAATCAGATAAAAACCCAAGTGAAACGTAGTCCACTCAGCCGTCCTAAAATTTTTGCGACTTTTGCACGCAAATTTTGGCGGCGGCCTACTCAATATAAAAGTTTATTGCTGGCCAAGTACTCATGCCAGTATAAAATGAAATAAAAAAATTTAGAAAGCTGAAGAAATACAGAACTAGTATTATAAATAGTTAATTACTTCAAAGACAATTTCTTTCGCAAAAACTCGCTCGTAATATCTAACAATAACAAAACACTATCTTTGACATTCATATTTTTAAATAGTGTTACCATATGGACACTAAAAAGGTCCCAAGTGTATATGTAGCATAATGACAAAGAGAATGAGTATACGTAGCATGATCATTTCGCTCCTTTTTAATGTTTACGATCAAAAATTTTTATTTGATAACATCGATTTTGCCAAATTAACATTCTGTCTGTTAAGGGACATTGGACGGTTACGTGGATAACTCATATTTTTGTCCTGACGACAGACATCAACTTTCTCGACAGGACAAGGGAAAACACCGCCCACTGCCATTCTACCACGTAAAGGCGCCATCCCGTTGGTTGTGTTCAGTAATGTTAACTCATGTACAACACAATGCAATTTTCGTCTATTTGCGAACAACCCATTGAGAAGCAAAACCTTTGACCTAAAACTACCTTGATAAGACAGACTGTTGGCCAAGTTCCTCTGAAGTTCTGCGGAATCGCGGGAGAGGAAGATATCTAGTCAGTCGTGCCTTGATAAACGATGCGCCTTTGTGCCGCTTTGACTCCGGTAATGCCGGGACACACAATAGGCTGGCGCCTCGCTCGGTAGTGCCACTAGGGCCCCCTGAATATGTGACCCCAGCTGTCGCTTCAGCGTGAGTTTTCACGGACAACAAAAACAGGAAGACAGTGTTGAGTGTTACGGTTCACCGCGATGAAGGCTGGAGAGTGGGGATAAAACGTGTGAAGATTTTTGAGCGCGTCGAGGTAGTGAGGGAATTTTCATACGGATGTTTCGTATGCTTATTTTTAGACGTAATTGTAGATTTGCTACATAAAGCCGTGATCATGTGTTTGCTATGAGGGATAGAAGAGTAGGCTATTACTGTAAGTGTAAACAAGATTGGAAAGTAAGACAGAAAATAAACATTTCTACGCAGGACGTTTTTTTTGGCAACAATGGATGTTTTATTCGATATCACTACTTTTCACTTTGAGAGATTTCATATTTAAAATACAACTGTTAAGTGCGAGTCGGAGTCGCGCACCAAGGGTTCCGTACACACTTGTAGAGACCTATTATGTATGTATGTCATGTATATGGGAAAAGATCGTCAAGCACAGTAGTCCAGTCTCGGAAATTGCTACGGTAGCTCTTAGATACGTTTACGATAGGGTCTATAGGTAGGGTTATATGTATTTTCACCAAATTATTATTTATTCGATCAAACGACAAATTAACAGTTTTCGGATTTTACCCTTTATTTCTGCTGCTTTTACCAAAATTCATGACTCTAGGTCAACGGGAAGTACCCTATAGGTTTTGATTCCCTTGCGAGTTTCAAGCAAATTCAGCAAAATTGTGACTTAAATGGCGGTATTTTTTGATCGCCTTGACTTTTATGTTTAATTTTTTTACAACGTCAAAAAGCTACAGATTTTAACAATTGATATTAGTTTTGACTTGATACCTCCACGCGTTCCTGAGTAAAAGGGTCTTGACATACGTAAAGGCAGACAGACATGAATTTACAGTTTTCGCATTTTTTTCTTTACCTGTGCTGTAAGACCTTGTTGTTTGCCAAATTTCATGATCCTAGGTCAACCGGAAGTACAGGGTATAGGTTTTAGGACCCTATAGGTTTCAATTCCCTTGCGAGTATCAATCGAATTCAGCAAATTTGGGACATAAACGGCCGTTTTTTTTTATTGCGTAGACGTTGAAGTTTGAATTTTTCATAGCTCCAAGGTTCTATAGATTGATATTGAATTGATATCAAATTCAATTTGATACCTGCACACGATCCTGAGAAAAAGGGTTGTGACACACGGAGAGATAGAAGGACAATTATTCTATCCTGAAAGGGTTTCTTTATTTCCTTTTAAGGTACGGTATCCTAAAAAAATAACTGTCAAGTCGATTTGCTTTATTACCGGGTATGAAAAAAGTTTGAGCCTATTACCGCGAAAGTCATTTCCTCATACCGAGGGTAATAAAATGATCATGTTTTGGTTCCGTACAGAGAATTTTATTCTGCGAATGTAAGTCATTCCCTTTTTTACACTTTATATATATGTCTAGTAGTAGACATATATATAAAGTGTAAATATGATTAGATTTAATTTAGAATTAAGATGTTACATAATAAGATTAATATTTGTACACCCAGTACTACTGGGTACTGAAACACTGTAAATAATATAAAACCTAGTCCCAAACAATGATGAGCAAATAACCATTTTTATCTTTTTTTTGTCATTACAGCAAGAGCACGAACTAACTATATTTTTTAAATAAAAAAATCACATGCGACACATAAAAAAACCTTTAATTTAAAGCTACTATACAGATTTTGTATATGTATGTATAATAATAATCTATCTCAGATTGCACACAGAATAAATAATTAAAATATTTTGTTTTATTTTTTGTATTTTTTTTATATGGGAATGGAAGGGAATTGAATGATATACATCGGTAAAAGGTTCTTTAAAGCTCTTTTTACCGAGGCAAACCCATGGTCATCGGAGCTCATAGAGTCTATTAAGATGGGACAGTGATCGATGATAGGTGTTTTAAACGTGCTTATTATTTCTAATACCAACCCAACAAAAAGTTGTCACTCAAATAATGTAAGAAGTTAAGTGGAACAACAACAGTGTATTCCATAAATTATCATCATATATTTTTTTGTAACCGTTTACTTGAGTCTTACATATATATGTAAACAAGTAAACAGTCACACAAAATGACTACCTTTTAGATCGATGAAAATTTACCTACTTTTATCAGCTCTATGAGAAAACGACTTTTTCTCACAACAGTTTTCATGATAAAATGATAAATTTCAGTGCCTGTTTTACAATCAAAAATAATTTCCGTGGTTTGTTTTAAACCACGGAAATTATTTTTAAATGTGAGATTCAACATTATTTCAGCCAAACTTGAAGCTTGTTAATTTAGATATCTTAAACTGTAAGTTGTTGGCAAATAAATATGATACAGAATTACGATGGTAACGCGATTTTGGGTACAACCCCTTAAATGCATGTCCTATCAAGGCGGTATTTTGTTTTTATTTTATTTTTTGAGGTCTAATATCAGTCACAAATAGGACAAGACCCAAGAGATACATACAAGAGACGTAAAAAAGCTTTCAATATACATTTTACAAATTTATGCGGTATCAACTTATTAAAATGTTAGCTTAAACATTATCTGTGGCTTGCCACGTTTATATGAAGCGTCCTTCAGCATGACTCCCGTGGCACTGATTATTAATATTAGAATGTTGCCTGTGTATTACATTTTCGAGCGATGAATGAGGATGTGATTAACTATAAGCTACAGATTAATTATTTGTAGCATATTGATTAACAAAAATACCGTGGTAATAAAGATAAATTTTGACTAGCGCGGTAATGCCGCCCAAGGGTCCCTGGTTCGAGTCCCGGTGGGGGCAAATATTTGTTTGATGAGAACGGATGTTTGTACCCTAGTCATGGTTGTTTATCTATATAAGTATAATATTTATATATATAAGTATGTGTACCGTTGTCTAGTACCCAAGATACAGGGAATCCTAGTTTGGGGCTAGATCAATGTGTGTAAAATAGTGTCCAAGGTATTATTATTATTATTATTTACATTTAGATTGAATCAAAATTGTTATCACAGTCTTTAGGAAAATTCAGTTTGTATAACATCCTGTTTTTTATACCGGCTCAAATCATATTTGTGATATACACCCCTTTGGGTTAATCACAAGTTTCAGTTTATCAACGGTCTTTACCGGCCATAGGTAAACTAGATTGTAGCCAAACTTTAATAATCACTTTAACTGGAGATGCATAATGCAGTCCTCGAACACCGACCACTTCCTAGTTTACAAGTTTCAAGTTTCTGCTAAACAATGTAAAACAAGAGAAAAAATATTTGAAGACAGTTGTTTAAGTAGGTACTCGTAGCAAAAACCTCTCAAACAGCTTTGGGGCGAAGTAGTTACTAAAAGAAGTCATTAGTGAAGTTTTGTAGAAAGTTCTGCTCCCCGGGGGAAAATAAATATTTCCGAAGGCGCGCGAAAAACAATTGCGTTTTTGTTTAGTCTTTCGACGTTATTGACTAAAATTACTTTGTCAATATTCTTGTTGCCATCACCGGGCATGGCTTCCAGAAAAAGTAGTAGGTTTTTGAAGTCAATTTAATTGTATGTCTTGTCTGTCTTTGTCAAGTGCTAATGTTTGTGGCCTTTAATTATTAACTGTTCGAGGCCTTCAGGTCCAGTTTTATTTGTACGCGAAAATATATATTTTTAAACTCTTTAAAATTAAACTCTTTGCTTCTGCCTCAGCACATTGTTTTTCTGCAATCGTATGGGAAAAAAACTGGCCAAGTGCGTTTCAGAATTCGCACATTTAGGGTTCCTTAACAATTGTAGAATATATGCTTTAACCTCTCAAAAACCGAGGGTAGTTGGGACTTGATTTTGAACCTTATGCCATGGTAATGAAATTTGAAACCTATAACGGAAAAGTGGCGTTATCTAGCGTCGGTGGTATTCAAGAGGTTAAAATAGGGAAATTTTGAATAAAAAATATGATATATCAATATATCGGTATTTGTTTCTAAAATATAGGTAAAAATAATAATACATTATTACCAAATTTTAAGATCATAGGTTTCTCATTCCTTTGTTTCCCAATATTTTTTAAAGCAAAAAAAATGCAGTATTTATCTTTTCAACGAGATTTAAACAGCGATAGCTCATTCATTCTATGCTCATTGTATGTAAATTATTTTTTCGCGCCTAACTTTGCTGAACGGGTAACCCCCTAAAAATATAGCATTTGGTCAACAAGATTTAATACTGTAAAAATTTGTTTCTAGTTTTGCGAGAAGAATCTGCGGGGAGACTGTATCGAATGCTTTTGATAGATCCAAGAAGATGCCTACACATGCTCTGCTATTATCCAGCTCTTCGCTAACAACTTTAAGTAGTGCAGTGACGGCGTCCTCCGTGGATCTACCCTGGCGGAAGCCAAATTGACCATTTGCAAGGAGCCGGTGGGATTCCAAGTAGTCAACTAGTCGTATACTCACGATTTTCTCTAGGATTTTTGACAGAGTGCTTAACAGAGAGATTGGCCTATAGTTACAGGGCTCCGTTTTATCCCCACCTTTGTGGATTGGGACAACTGAGGCTACCTTCCAGCATTGAGGGAATTGGCCCGTAGACAGACTGACATTAAATATATGCGTGAGTGGCACAAGCAAAGTTGTGCCAATTGACTTTAGTAGCTTGTTATTGATGCCGTCCGCCCCCGGTGCACCATCGTTTTTGAGGTTTTGAATTATTTTTCTTACTTCATATATGTCCGTTGGCTGAAGGAATAGCGAGTTGGCACAAGGCCGGGCAGTGGTTTTGACATTTTTGGTCAAGTTATGCTGATCGGATTTGAGTTTGGCCATAGTTTTGTTAGCTAGATTTTGTCCTATGCTGGTAAAGTATTTGTTGCAATAGTTAATGGATTCTTCTACCGTAACTTTGGCCTTAAGTAGGTCAGTGCTACCTTGTGTATTTTTATTTATGTCGCATATTTTTTTAACAGCTTGCCACATTTGCTTAGGGTTGCCTCTACTTTCAGATAATATTGAATTATTATATTGGCTCTTAAGTCGCTTTAGGAGATCATTACAATAATTCTTATACCTATTATAAGATATTTGAATAATTTTATTTAGCGGCTCGTTGCGGGCACTCAGATGTAGCATATCCCTGTGTTTGATGCAGCGGATGAGACCCGGTGTGATCCAGGGTTTTAGTATGTATTTACTTCTACTGATGTTAACCGCTTTGGAGTGGGCTCTGACTACTTGTGTCAGGGTGTCCGTGAGCAATTTAGCACTTGACGAGGCATCACTACTACTTAGCACATCTGCCCAATCCAGTTTACTTAGTTCGTCTATAATAGCAAGAGTGTCAATTTTGGTAATGGTTCTCTTTGTATTTTTCCTTTTTAAATTGAGTTTAAAGTCACCAATTGTCATGCTATGGTCAGTAAGTGAAGTTCTGCAGACAATACCTGATGAGTCCAGTTTCGTGCCCACGAATATATGATCTAGACAGGAAAGCCCTCTGGTTGGCTTTGTTATAATAGGCCTGAGGCCCGATTCTGTAACCAACGAAATGTAGTCCGGGGTATCTGTTGCGTCCAGTAGGTCAATATTTATGTCACCGGCTATTATTGTATTCGTTGAGGGGTGAGATTTCAATAGCTTGTCTAGTGACTCGATAAAATTGGTTTTATTGGAGAACGAGGGTGACCTGTAAATTGCGTATACTTGGAGTGATCCTGGGAATTCTATCAGCAGGCTGTTGGCATCAGTTAAGTCTGGCTCAAGTACGTTCACTGCCCAGATGTCGCGAACGAATGTGACCACCCCACCAGCTTTGTTGATGAACTTGTGTGTATGGAACGCAGTATACCCCTGAATTGACCTCACAAGCGAGGACTCGGTGAGATGACATTCTGTGAGAATAATAATATCGAAAGCAATATTAAATCTTTCCAAAATTACTAAAAAATTATCAAAATTACTTTGCATACTTCTGATATTGAATGAGAGTAGTCTGAAGTTGTGCTCAAGAATAAGATTCCCCCTGCAATGCTCTGGAAGATCAAATACTTTGCACGGTATATCTAAAGAAGCATCTATATCCGCTTCTAGGCTTAGGCCGGCGGGAGTTTTAAGACCATCTCAAGTGTTTGTATACCGAGCCGTGGACTATGCAAATTATCACTGTCGTTAATAAGGAGTGAGTAGTTTATTCTTGTGGATCCTGTTACATTTATGTGTATAAGTTTATGTAACCGTCTTAAGTGCGTGTGTAATAAATATGTAGCCGATATATGTAATATAGTGATGTAAATAAGGATAATTAATTTATGGGACATACGGATAGAATATATAATTTGATATAAAAATAAATAGATGTAAGAGTTGGTCACACAGATTTCTATAAAAACAGTTTGAGAAAATACTACACTGAGTTGAAGTGGCTGCGATTGGCTGTTATTCGATTTGCACGTCTGAAGGTCCAACCAGCTTATCGAGATCTTCAAATGAGCGCACGGGAGTGGCTGGTTGTCCCTCGCGCTGACGTATGAGAATGACTCCGTTGCTGACCCAGCGGTATCTGTGTGTCTTCTGTGTTCTGAGCCTTGTTGCTCGAAATAACAGCCGGTTTGACTTGGTTAGCCTTTCATTAAAGAAGAGATCTTCAGTTGGGCCGTTGATTTCAAGGTCTTTAGATGTGAGACCTCGCCTTGTCTTTGACGCTTTAATAATCTCTTCTTTCTTGCAGCGGCGGTTTAGTCTGATGATCAATGGGCGTGGGAGATTCTTTTTCGGGTCTTCTGGTTCAGCTGTTGACTGCCCGTTTTTTTTAGACGATCGTTTGGGGCCTGCGCGTGCTGACCAGTCGATATCCGTGTCCGCCAACTGAACACCGAGCTTCGCGGCAATTTGGAGTGCGATATGATGAGGGTTCTCGCTCTCTAACTCTGGCACTCCACAGACTTCTACTTCGTTAGCCAATGACATTTGTTCTTGAGTGTGAATTTGTGCCTGCAGTTGGTTGACCTCCTTCTTCAGCAATACAACCTCCACGGCTTGCTTTTCCAGTGCTGCTACTTTGATTTCTGCGGAGTCCATTCGGACTAGACAGGCAGTGATTGACGTGTTGACGGTGTCGATGCGTTCCCCCAGAGAGAGAACGTCCTCTCGAAGCAGCCTAATCTCGGAGAAAAGCTTTTGAATGTCCGACTGAGGGATTTTTATGGTTCTTAATGTAATATTATTGATGTCTGGAGAGCATGAGATGTCCGAGTAATCCCCCACTCTTCTTTTGTTGCATTTGCATTCCGGGCACTGCCAAGATGACTTTTCAGTTGGGATTTTACCACCCATACAAGTATCATTCAAGTGGAACCTTTTTCGGCACGGTTCATTAGTACAGATTATGAAATCATCATCAGAGAACTCGCCGAGGCAGGCATTACACGACATTTCGAATTAGGTCTTCACGTCTTCCAATAAAGATGGTAATCCGATGGCTTAGCTGCAGCACTACGTCGATAGCTCGTAGTTCGTAGTCGATGTGCGTAGCGATACTACACCGCGGCAGTGCTACGCCGCCGATAGCTCGTATCGTAGTCGATGTGTGTAGCGTTAGGCAATTTCGCACGCGCCGTTCACCGGTTCGGTAGCTTGGCGGTTTAGAGCGCCGGACCGAGCGTCTCGCTATGGCAGGCACCGGTTCGATCCCACTACGGGTCACGCCGAAGTTGTATTGAAGCAGAAGAAACGAAGATTAAACTCACTCACTGGTACTTGGCTGGGGCAGCTCAGCTCACAGCCGACTTGGTGGGGAGTCCGCAGTCCTTCTCTCTTACACAGTTTGGTGGGAGGAGTTACTCGTAAGAAGGCCACGAGAAGAAACGAGAATTAAAAAATTGGGATTTGACCAATGAGGAATTAATAATATGTAATTTCTGGTGATTATAAATTGGAGCTAGACACACGTCCGACCACAACGAAATCGCAACGCCGAAAAAAGACCTGTGTGATAGACGCCGGACGGACGGATGGACACGTGACTGTCAGCAGTAGGGTTCCATTAGAATCCTCCGGGTACGGAATCCTAAAAATAGGTGACACTTACTTGAACTAATATGCCTTTTGAACGATTAAGTAGATTTTTTGTTAGGCGTATTAACATTAACAGAAATATTGATCCCAACAAGAAAATTTTCATGTAAAATCAAGACGAGACCATATGGCTCACACTGTCAAAAAGTTATCAGATCTCATGTAGAGCCAAGCTTCTAACTCTAGACGCCCTAACTCTACAAGCCCTAACTTCAAAAACTCTACACCTTTGTCAAAATATGTGGTTTGACAATTTCGCTATCATCACATCGGCGTAAGCTGAAAAATGTATTCACTGTTCATTACTTTCCTGTTATGCAATAGTTCTAGTGATATGATTATATTCGACTGTTGCCGACTGTGGTGCTTTAATACTACGAAAGTCAATATTTATAAGGTGAACAACTTGCAAATTAGTCGCTCTAGAGAGAGCTACATAAGCCTGCCCAAAAAAGAACGTGGATGATCCAATATCAATGAGAGCATTATTCAACCTTAGCCCTTGACTTTTATGTATGGTGATAGGATAGCAAACCCGCGCTGTATGCGCTTCATCATCAATCACAGCGCGTATGCATTAGGCGTTTTGCGCGCGCTTAATTCCATCCCCTAATTCCAAGCGGGGGGGTGATGTTCTAAAAACCCTGAAACATATATTTTATTATTTAGAACAAGGAGTCCCTATTTCAATTTTCAGACCTCTAGCAACAAAATTTGCGAAAGTCTCTTACAAACTTACATCCTTTATGTTAGTGGTTGGGGGGGGCAATTGTTTCAAGTTTTAGATATTTTTGTTGTTTGTATGCTAATACTAGATTACATACCACATTTCAGCTTTCTAGGACTTCAGGAAGTACCTTAAGAATTTAGATGATCATCAGTAAGTCAATACAATTGAAACCATATATGTTAAATGAGTCAACTATTGAAATATTATCCCTAGAATTTTGTATAATCCAAACCCAAATTATATGAAATAATTATGAAAAAAAAGACGATATACAGGCACATGCCTTGCTTCTGGCCCTACACTAAGATACCATGTGTCGTAGAAACCAGAAAAAGCAAAAGCAAACGCAGAGCGCGGGCGCGTGGCGGGATAGCCAAGCGAGTGTGTCGGGCGGCCGCGATCACGGCCAAGCCAGAACCATTCCTCGACGGGCGCTGCTAGCGGAGTGAGGCTTGAGCGCGGCGGGCCTTGCGTAAGGCCTAAGGTGAAATGCCCAACCGTTATTTATTTTTTTGTTGGAGGGGATAAAAATGGAATTACCCATGCCCAGGAGTCAGGCCTCCCTGCTATGTCCGGGTCCCCACATATTGAGCGGGCATCAGCTCGTGTGCTATACGGACTAAAAACAACCCCTTTGTGCTAACAGTTGTAAGACAACTTAATTCTTAGTAAGACTAAGAATTAATTGTGAGCAATGGCCTAAATGCCCAACCGAGCTTTGAGTTCCGGTTTAAGTGTGACGCCACACATCCAAGAACTAAGGTTTTTTTATTCCTCCCCTCGTACCGCAACGCCACAGAGGCCGACCGGTCGTTGATTGTATTTTGGTTTTAAAAAATTATCAATGTCAATGAATTTAGAAGTAATAACTTGTGAGAATTCTGACAAAGACAGACAAAAGAAATCCTCTAATAAGCATTCCGCTTTGAAATACGAGTAGTAAACCCTTCAGCACAATCATCTCAAATTCCTACCCAACCGGACCTAGCACGTCAAATTGCCAGCCCTGAAAGGGCTTTCCTTACCGGGCCTAACGTGTACCTACGAGGAAGGAAGACATTGGAGTGACGTTACTTTGATATACGACCGGTGTCTTTTGTGCGTTCGTCGTTAATCGTAAAGTACAATGAGTTTCGTCGACAGCCCTTTCGGAGTCAGCTGAGTTAGGACCCTGTCGGCAACAGGGTTGCCGCCTGGCCACGAAATTTGCTCAGCCGACAAGTAACCGCCAAAATACTGATACAACGCGCGTTCCTTGGAAAGTCGCAAGGATCAACTAGTTGAAAGCGGTCAGTGGAACGGAAATTTGCGTTACGTTTTCTGCCGACGTCTTTAAAAGTCGGTATGAATTGTGAAGATCGGGTTATCTGTTTTGTTGTTGAGACTGATAAAGGGGTCTCAACGGTTGAATTAGTTTTATTTACATAAATAGAAAACATTTGTATGTACGCACATATAATGCTTCTGGCACAGAATACTTAATAGTACTACGCTTCTGGCCTCACACTAGGATGCCCTGAATCGTGGGAAGCAGAACCACGTCACATACATATAAACATCTAAGACATGTTTTTTTTTCTTTCTTCCCAGCCTGGATTGGAACCTGGGACCTTTAAGAATATCAGAATTCTTGATGGACAACATTAACCTTATTTACACTGCAAGTGTTGATCGCTAGAGCTTTTTACCCAACTGCAGCGAAGCGGTAAAGAGGAGGGTAATGTGTTTGGCCTGTATGTATGTATTTTTCTGAGCCCCCTCTTAACTAATCAAGGGCAACCGATTTTGATACGTCATAAGATTCGCCTTGTTGGCGCAAGTGTCATTGGGTACATAAAAATTACTGGATTTTATCCGCTTTGATGTGCGGGGTAAAAAAACTTTTTCCAAGACCCTTTAGTGAAGTATCGAAATACATACAGAAAATATATTTCATAAATATATAAAGGGCGAGTACAGAAATATTGACAAATCTCGAGATGTGCTATGAAAATTAAACCTAAGTTTTACAATAAGCGTTTGAATATTTTTCGTAATTTTAATTTTCGTGCAAAGCAGGAAATATGTGTCAAATAAAAAAAATGAATTAAAAAAACCCGATTGCGATCCACTAAAAAGTATAGAAACAAGCAGATAAGTCTAATCGTAATAATAATAATAATAATAATAATTAAGATTAAAAAGGCCGGCGGGGCAAATTAACATTCTTACATGGCCGCTTGCATTTAAATTAAATTTAGTTTAACACTCTTTTACACTACATGGATTAGGCGCCAAAAACACTGAGGACAAGCTTTGGTCAATTTTCTGAAACAGCATAAACTCTTCGCTATAAACACCTTCTTTCAAAAAAGACCTGCTAGACAATGGACTTAGAGTAGCCCCGATGGGAAAGCTAAATATGAAATAGACATTTCCGATAAACACTGAAGTTTCGGCCTTACACTACTTTAAAACTAGCAGCGACGATCGGCTAAAGAGAGCCATACGCAAAAAGAGGAAGAAGATGATACGTTCTCAGAGATGGAAGAATTAAATGACAGACTACAAGTACTTGTAGAAGGAATTAAGGATGACGCTGAAAAATCAATTCGAAGGGTTGCAAGAACAGAACCTAGACGTGGACTCACAAAGCGAAGAACTCTGCAAGATTGTGGTAAATTCTAAAAGAAATTTCATTGGTGGTCACAAACATACAGAATCAAAATTATATCCCGAGACATAATTTTCCCTTATGGATTGGTGTAGAAAAATGAGACTACACACAAAAATAAATCAAAAAGAAATTTAAAAAATAAATGAAACCGTATCGAAAGCCAATTAGATCGGACATAAAACATACAAAAATAAAAGAAGAAAAATAAAACAAAACCGAGGTCCAAAAGTTTTTCGTAGGAATACATAGATAAAAATAAAGCGGACATTAGCAAATTTAAGGATAAAGCAGGAAATCTAAACCGATCGTAAACAACTACTCATTGTTGTTAAGGAGTTCTTTCAGGATTTATAGATATATACATCTAATACAGCAGAACCTGATACGCCAGAGCCTTCAGAACTTAGAACACCCCCAACCAAACAGTGTTTGGACGTACATCTGTCCCATGTACTTCCAGATCAAATACTGTTTGCTTTGGGTCAAAGCGTAGCAAAACACCTCAGTTGTGGTATTTTGAAGGTTTTCTCACTATGTTTTCCATCACCGTTAGACGATAGATTAATGTAAGGGCTGTACCATTTTTTTTACTGAAATGAAAAATATTTAGAATATCAAAAAAGTTTATTTAAAGTTTTTCAAAATATTCCCCTCCAACCCCCAAGCACTTATGCATTCAAGTAAACCAATCCTTGTTTATTTGTTTATTTGGGAACTGAGTCCACAGTACGAAACAATCTAAATTACTTAGCATTAATATATGACATAGGCCAATTAAGGACTATTATTATATGACCTTAACATTCAATACAGTAAGCAATAAACTTAAAAAATGAAAACATAGCCATCTCATATTATTATAAATAGCGCAATAGCCATTCCACTCTGATGAGTTGCTGCTGCATGAGTTGCTGCCGTTGTTGGTCGGCCGGGTCAGGGGTCATCGTTTAGATTCCTGGACCACGTTTAAATTCACGAAACCAGTAAGTGACTGTTGCTAACCCAGGAGCAGATTTCCCAAAGGAAGCTTGTAATTTTTCCTGGGATTTCTCAAAGGTTATTTTTATAATCATAGAAAATCATAGCACGAAAAGCTTCCCGCGAGACGTTCATTGTTGCAAACAAAAGAAGAAAGTCTTCAAAATAATTCAAAAAAATAACCATTCATAGCCAGCCAATCATTTTCACCAAGGAGGTTTGTATTGAAAGGATGTTTGCATTCAAACAAGTTTCAGGAAAAAAGAGGTAATATTTACTCTGTGGCTAACAATTTTCTGAACAGCCTAGGTACAATCGAACCAACTGAATCATGACCCACTTGCCTGATAATTCGTTTGAAACTTTCAAACTTGTAAGATCTATCAAAATGTCAGTGTCTAATCAAATGATAACAAGTTCGTTACCAAGGAAATAAACCTTCAAGCGAATTTCGACCTACTTGCATTTAAGGGGTTTAGCAAAATAGGCTTATGGTGGGTCATGATTCAGATGGTTCGATAGTACATTAAATAAATTACTGATGTTTTTTTTTATATCGCACAAATCAATTATTCCTTCATATGTCCATCCCAGAGCTGGGTTTCACGCTTGTTTCTCGTACACGAGATGCAGGTTCGAAACCTGACCCATGAGGTAATTTATAAATCTTAAGTACAATATCGGACGTTCAGTGTTTCGGATGACACGTTAAACTGTAGGTCCTGGTTACTATCGCTACGTGGTAGTATGTCTACGGCTTACAGTTCTCTCCTGTGGTTCTCCACCAGCACTCTGAGTTCAAACCGGCAAGACTGCGCGCCGCTTTACAAATAATTGTATGCACATAATTATTTGTGCTCTGCTCGCTTTGTAGAAGCGGACACCCGTGGCGAACAAAGGCGGGGTTTGTTCCTATCCATCCTAAGCAATGACTGAACTGAACTAAAAAATGAACTATACTAACAACGATTTCTTGCACGGGGTTGTGAGTGGTTTTTTAACCGAATTCAAAATGGAGGACGTTCTCAATTCGACCGTATTTTTTATATGTTTGTTACGCGATTATTTCGTCAATTATTAATCGATTTTGATGATTATTGCTTTGATTGATAGGTCACACTTAAGAGATGGTCTCATATAAATGTTATTAAAATTGATTAGGCGCTTTCTGATATAATTAACAATAACAAAAATATATACACAGGTGACGTTTTGGTTTGTGGTTCTGTTCAGCAATTGTTTTGATGACGACTTTTCGTGTTTAGAGACGACATTTGCATCGCGACCGGGTAGGAAGATATAGGGGTTGAACTTGGAGTCGGTTTTTTAAGTTTTGAACTTGGTGAATTATTAGATGCAAATGATATATTTTTACTGAAATTCTATGAAAGGATTCCATATCAACATAGCAATGTTCGTGACTTTACCATATATTTTTTAAATATTTCTTCTATGAGTCTTCTTAAATATTTTGTTTGCTTTTAATGATATATGTTTCAAAATCATTGAATAAGACAAAAGTAATGTATTGATTACCTCTGTGGCGCAGTGGTTGTGGCTCTGCCTACCATGCGAGAGGTCCCGGGTTCGATATTTATATGTGTGTGACGTCGCTGTTTCTGGGTATCCTAGTGAAGGGCCAGAAGCAATGTATGTATGTAAATGCTTATGTTTATCGATTTTGAAGGAAAAGCCCTTTTTCTTGCTACTTTATTTATCTCATAAATATAAATATGTAGATAACTGCATTAGCTCCGAGCTCCGAGCTCCGTGGTCTAACGGGTTTCACGCTTGCTTCTTATACAAGAGATGCAGGTTCGATTCCTGACCATGTACCAATGAGATAATTAATTTATCTTAAGTACTTTCTAAAGGTTCAGACGTTCTAAAGGTGATTGAAAACATCGTGAGGAAACCTTCATTACTCCATAGCTGCGGCAATGGGTTAGCCCCTGTCACGCAAAATGGAGTTTTGAAAAACTGGCTCAAAATGGGCACAATGTGCCTCTGCCATACCGTAAGGGAACGGCGTGTATACAATATAAAATAATATAATAATAATATAAAACAACATAGCGGTTATTTTATATTATGTTAACTGCATTAGATAAAATCTAAAGCCTAGATTTGAACCAGACAGGAGCAGTCCGCGGTGCGGGGCGCGACCGCAGGTGTTTCATTATTCTGTTTTAATGGCGACAACATCAAGCCAGGCGTCACACCACGCCTCTCTGTGTAAACTACACTGTAAACGTGATACCCACAAACAAATTTGTGCGAATATGACTACCTTTCCCTTTTTTACGACACCCGAGAAGAGAGGGAGCGGGACAAAACTACTTCCGAGCCCGTAAACTTTCTCCCTCGATAATAGATATTTTCATCACAGTAGATTACTGCTTCCTGTCGATTCAGCGCAAGAAAAATGTATTCTGCGGAGATGACGAGACCTCACGCGTATTTCTGTAGGTTATATATATAAAGTAAGCGAAGAGTAATATGGTATTATGTAAATTGTTTACGCTCGTTGAGCCAAGCTGGGGGGAAGGCGTCGTGTCGGTAGTCATCGTATATATGAATCAATAAATTCAACCCTTTTATGATTCAGTCATTCAGTTTTATTACGCCTGTACGTGCTTCTGAGCGCGCATCATTCAGTGACGATAAAAAAATCCGAACGACTCCATATAACGTACGAAGGCAAAATAAAAAAGTTGTTGATACTTTTTTGTATATTAGTCTTTACAGTTACATATAAAGCTACAGACGCATAGTCGTAACTATTCCCAATATATAACACCTTCAAACTGTTTCAGTAACTGCTACAACAGCATGACTGATTCGCATATGAGGTACTATCAGTACAATCAGCGCTGGTCCTCTTCTCGCCTTTCTTTAGGCATGTAATAGAGTTGAGCATATTTGCTGATTATCTCTACAGAATATGAATCGCTCACTCATATATGAGTGAACGATTCAACCATTCATCGACTGCTGCAAGTGGCTCTGCCTAACAGGTGCGATTTACGCAGAAGCATTAGCATTTAACTTAAATTGCTTTGATGAGTGATTGAATAACAAGTCGCGCTTTTGAAAACTGCTATTTCGTTTGATAACAATGCATTAAACTCCGCAGGCCTCAGATATTTAGCCTCTCACTTTGAGCGAAGACAATTAAAATAAGGCGAGGCAAAAACTGACAGGGAAAAAATGGAGGGCTTTGGAAAAAAAGCTGCCATTAAAGCTGGGTTACAAATGAGAGCAGAATGCTGGTGCGTTATCGCGTTATCTGCCTGGGAACTGAACCGGTGTCTTTCGAAATATTCTGTATGAGTAAGCTGAGTAATACAATGGGTATGCTTTTACACCAGTCATCATGACTTATGGTAACTTGGTGGTTGGATGCAATTACATTATAGTTGTTCTGGAGGCAATTGATTCTGAACTGCTAAGTCTTTACAAAGCTATAGACTAGAGTTTTTAAGTTTCGATTTTCCTATTTCACTTTGGAGTGGCTTAAGGTAAGCTTGAATATTTCTTCGTTGACCATTATTGGCACCTAGTACTTTTATACGACTATAGATACATGTTAATAAGCCAGATTACTACAAAACTGTTAATACCCCGTTTCTTAATCTTATATATATCACCGTAAGATGGTCAAAACCGTTAGCTGTTAAACTAACGTTTTTTTTCTCGTTAGTTGGTGAACTATCGACAGGTAGTAAACTGTAGCGTACTGCTTACTGTACAACGCGTTACTTGATAAACTAACGGTTAAAACCGTTAAATAGTAAACTGGTTTAAACTTGAATTGCAAATGAAATACCAGGGCAAACACTGCGGTAGCTTAGGTGAAGACTAGAGGGGGCGGGCGCAGTGAAGCCCCCTAATAGACTTCGTGTTAGGTTGACATGTAAGAACAAAAGAAACATAAATTCTAAAACCTGTCGGTCTGGTTTACTATGTGTCGATAGTTAATCAACTAACGCGTTGGTTTATCAATTAACGGTTTTGACTATCTTACGGTGACATAAACAAAGCACTCTCCACGTACCTAAGTCGATTGCTAAAGTATGCATCAAAGGTTTATTAAGAAGTGACTGAGTGAAACATTAAAAATATATACTTGGTGATAAACGGCACTTGATAATCGGACCAGGCTAAAGGTTTATGTTAGCTAAAGGTGAGTCTAATGTACATCTTAATTCATACGTTATTGATTATACATAGTCAGGTCATTAGTTCTGTCACATGTGCAATATGAAATAATTTAGACATGTTTATTATTTATGTAAACATTTATATAGCAAAATGAACTTAATAAAACATAGATTCTTATGGTAGTATCGTTTATTCAAAATGACCCCGCGATTTTGAATACAGGCCTTTATTCTGCGCGGCCAGTCGTCTATCGCAGCACGAACGAGGTCCATGTCAATATCGGCGGCTGCCTTAATCAAGGATGCCTTGACTGACTCCAAATCAGGATGAGGCTTTGGGCAGGCCTTTTCCTCCAAGTGTTGCCATATCTTGTAATCTAGCGGACTCAAATCTGGACTGGAGGAGGGCCAGTCTTCGTGCCGGATGAAGTCAATTTCACTCGCCGCCAGCCAGTCTTGTGTGCTTTTCGCTCTATGAGCTGGCGCAGAATCTTGTTGGAATACCCAGTGCCTGTTATTAAACATGGTATGAGAAACAGGTTCCACAAGGTTCTTGAGGACTGTATTTTGATACACAACTGCATTCGTTTTTACGCCTTTTTCACAAAAATGTACCTCAGTTAAGCCCCAATAAGAGACTCCCAACCAAACCATGAGCGAGGATGGAAAATGACCTCGTTGGACACGCGGAATACGGTTGCTCGCTTCTTCACTGCTGTGTGCGTACACCTTATCATTTTGTTTGTTGTAGCTCTCTTCCACGGTGAAATTTTTTTCATCCGAAAAAAGAATTTCCCGATGCTTTTTTCCCGCGTACCGCTTCAACAAAGCGCGGCATCTCTTCAGTCTCAGGTCCATTAAACGAGCGTCCAAACGATGTCCTGTTTTTTTTCGATATGCCCTAAGCCCTAAGTCTTCATTTAACACCCTTTTCACCGTGGTCCTGCTTAACCCCATCTGAAGGGCCAACGGTTTCTGCTTACGTATGGGATTTCTTTGAATTCGCGCCTTCACAGCTTTTATCACTGCTGGAGTCCTAACAGAGCGAGGGCGACCACTTCTTGACCTGTCATCTATACTAGAGTCTTCATTGTATCGTTTTATGGTACGATAAACGAATATATTGGTTATATTCAAATTTTTCAGTAAGTCGAAAATCTGAATTGGCGCGTAACCGCAACGATGCAACGCAATAACTGCGACACGGTCTTCTTTAAGTGTCCACTCCATATTTAAAAATGAGGAAAATTCTAAAAAGTACACATTTTTATTTTCATGAAAAATTCGAAATTCGAATTCAATAAACTTTTTTGTGGCCAGCGTTCTAAATTCAAAAGTTTTTATTGTGTGACAGAACTTATGACCTGACTGTGTATATTACGATATTTTCGCCGCTCAATCAGTAAATTTGACATCGCAATCCTTCTGAATCTCCAGTGTAATTAAGATTTCAGTGCTTATTTCGTGTGTGTGAGTGACTTTCTAATGGGGTTTTCGTCAGGAAAAACAAATCATAATAAAATTAAAATAATTAAAAAAGCATGCGTTAGGTGCTACGAAAAGGTTTTTTCGAATCCATTTACTCCACCTTGAAGTCATCTACTGATTTGATTTTTGTGTTTACGTTTATTGAGTATTTGATTAAAGGAAAGCGCGATTGGACGAAATTTTCTCGATAGAATTTTATTAGAAAACACCCTTTAAATTGTTTTATTTTTTCCTGTAATTCTGAAACCCTAATTAATTTCATTGTGGAACTCCGTTGAAAATGTAGATATTATGTATTCGCAAAATCATTTAAAAAAACTTTTTAACAAATAGCGTAGTTTATTTTTAAACAATTATTCTGTGGTTTAGCGCTACGTTTTTCATTTTTTTCCCGATTCCGTCCCTCTCACACTGCGGGTCTTTCCGCCTGGTGAAACGGTTGTAACGGGGACTTTCGCACGGAGGAGGTATCACCTTAATATGTTTTTAATTACTTTTCATTATCAAACAGTTTCAATTAACAATTTGGGTATACCAATAAACGAAGCGTCACAACTTTTCCTTTACAGGCTGACAGATGCACAGTTTTGGCCAGTTATAAACACATTATTATAGCACAATACAGCCTAAATACCATCCGACTCAGTTGAAAAAATCATTTCCAAGAGTTGGTTATTCGACCTGCTACCGAAACAGCATTCCGGATGATGTCTTTAGATATTTCGCGGATATTATTTATGGCTCAGAAAATGGCGGCAACTATTAAACGAAGAAACTGGGCCTTAGCACAAAAAATTAGCTACCGTTTAACACTTGTTTAAAAACAAAAATGTATAGGATTTGACGTTTGTTTTGAGGTTAAACAGTTTTAATAGTTTTGTGGTAACACAGTTTATGTTTACTACTTACAAGGATATGCTATGCCTTCATTTGCTGGCTGAGCAAGGAAGTGCTTTGTAAATATAAATAAATAAGTGTAGCCCGTTAATACCCATCACCGAATATGAGCTTCATCAGGCTGGCTCAGTAAGGGTATCAACCATTTTTCCGAATAACAACCAAGCAACGATAACAAAACCCCACTTCAACAAACTTGAAATCTCAACGCTTCCGCCGACAGTGATTTTCTAGATCGCATTATCAGCAGATCGCGCGAGAACCTCGGCTCATACCGAACGCACGCCGTCGTCCACAGACACGCCACACGCAATGCGGCGGCAGGGAAACTTGACACGGGGTACCCCGTTCAAGAAAGTCGCCAAACTCAAGAACGGCGCAAGGCCAACCGTCTCTAATATACTACCGGTGACCGTATCGTCACCTCCGCTGCAAATCCTGGGTTAAAACCCGATTGAAACGTTATATTGACATTGATATTATTTCAATTAAATTTTCCGGACATGTAACGCAAAATAATGAATAAATATTGTATGTTATTTCATAGTTAATCTTAGCTTAAAATTACGGATTATATCAGGGGTTTGCGCGTTTGCACGTGGCGTCCAGCTGCATCGGCTTCTTGGCACTAACTAATTGATTTTATTATGTTGCATTGCATTTGTCTAATATTCTCCAGAACATTAGCAATTGATGAACACTAAACATTGATGCACAATAATAATATTTAATTTTGGTGTAATTGGTGTAGTTTCCACGAACGTGGATATAACACAAAAACAAATAGCTAATAGAGACAGATTTTTACAACAGTTATAATGAGGCCGTTTACCTAAAATACAGTTCACATGAGGTTTCAATACAATGGCTTTGTTAAGTGGGATCCTCACTGACAGGAAATTTCCTTAGAGTACTTGACCGCCTAACTCAACCTTGTTTTATTTAAATTGTATTTAGCGGCTGTCAAAAAGTGTGGCACAAGTCAGCCCAAGGTTATGAACGCGTTGAGAACAGACACAAATGGTAAATATTGACATTTATTTAGTGAAAGTGAAAGTAAAGGGCAACAAATATATTGTTTAGAAATATAAGGTTTTGGCTACCCAATAAATTGAATGTTCACCAAAGGTGATGGAAAATCAATGTATGGACGACTGCCCCAGCTTATACAGGCATTGTACCTGGAGATACATAATTATGAACGGCTGAATATCCTTCTTTCAAATTTCGATAATTTCAGAAGCATAAATATCGCACAATTCTGAAAATAAAATTGTAAAACTTTTGTGAGAGAAGTTGTTTATTTATTTACAGAGTCGTTAAATGACAGACACAAAAGTGAAAAAAGTAAAATATTGTATTAACTTTTTTCACTCTTTATTCTGTACCTAAACAAACTTCAAGAGGATTTGATGGACGTAAAAACCCAGTTTTGCAAGCCCTATTGACATCGACCGACCAAGCTAGTCTGAGTCTGACTGACGTTATGCTGACGTTTTTGTTTACATAATTTCGGGAATAATAAAGAAAACAACTATTAATTAATTAAATATTTCATACGAATTTTACAAAATAATTTAAGAATTAATATTTTATTGCTATTGTCTAGTGAGAAGTCTTTTTAAAGTGTTGAGGTAGTTGTTTAGCCATCTTATTTAGAGTTCCAATATAGTTTCCCAGATCCGTATTGGTTGCTATAGTTCACTTTCTGCTGGAGCCTGGAGCCGAGGCAAAGCGGCCTCTGCTTAGTAGTTAAATATACAATAGAGTGTAAATTTTTGGTGAACATTTAGTAAATTGGAGAACATTTAGTAAATTTGGGATGAAAAAACAGATTTTTGGTTGTCAAGTTTTACTTATTTGATAAACAATTAAACATAAGCCTTTTTAAAGCTGAGGCAATTTATAACTATATAGCAGCAGCGGAAATGTGCAGTCTAATTTAAGGACTTTTTAGGGACATCATTCTGGACAACATTTCCTATGAAACCGATTTGATCAGATCTACATTTTTCTCGCGTTCTTACATTTTGGTCTAGCTGGTCATCTGATTTCTTGTTATCTTGACATCATACATTGACACCAGGTATCATCGATGGCCGCAAAAAATAATTATTTTCAACAATGGCAGACCTTCAGATGTCCTTTACTTAAGTAGCTTAGAATACTTAGTATACTTAGAAGCATAATAATCAAAATCCAAAAAGTCCGAAATGAATACCGAGATACCTACTAAGTCTAACGAATAGTATTACTATTAAAAAAGCACTGCTTAGCCATTTCGTCGCTGTCGCCCCTGATCTTAATACTAGTTTATGTGACTGCTACATAATTAATGGCATTAATACTCGAGAGTGGGTTTATGAAACGAGCCGAAGGCGAGTTTCATAATAATATCACTCGAGAGTTTTAATGCCTAATTATGTACAGTTACATACACTAGTTTATCTACACACATATCATAAGCTCTCTTTGATGTGTTCAGGAACCGCATGTTTGACCGGCATTCTGGCTCTGCAGTTGTTTCGCTTGTTCTGTAGTACCAACTTCACGCAGGCGGGCGTCGGCGTTCGAAATTTGAATGTCAGTACCAACTTCACAGACAAACTAGGGGCGGCAAGCAGGCGGGCGTCGGCGTTCGAAATTTGAATGTCATAATATGTAGAAAAATTAGTTTTTACTAAGTAGTTTAACATTATGCGGATCGTAACGTGCGTTTTTTGTACGCAGTAAAGAGGGTTTATGATACGTGTGTAGATAAAATATTTAAGATTCTGAGCAAACCGGAGAAAAGAGTTTTACTCGTAGGTGCAATTTTAACCAGAACACGCCACAACTTAAACTTGCATGTCAACCTAGCTGGGCGGCTAAAGGGGACTTCGTTTCGATCACCCGCTTTAGCCTTCACCCGACAGCCCACCACCACCACATTGCCCTTACATTTCGTGTGCATTTATACTTCAATGGTCTTCAAAATTGAAAGACAAAAAGGAGATTTTGATGATGTTAATGGTGTATTGTCTTTAACCTTGAATTGGTTCACAGTTAATAATTTATTGTTAAACGCTGGTAAAACCAAGTGTATCAAATTCTCACTTCCAAATGTCAGGCAAGTTGAGACCAGTTTAGTGTTAGACAACAGCACGTTAGAATTAGTAAATGATACGAAGTTTCTTGGAATAACCATTGATAGCAAATTGCAGTGGGGACCCCACATAGATAAATTGGCTGGTAAATTAAGTTCTGCGGCTTATACTGTTAGGAACATCAGACAAAGCACGGATGTACATCTAGGCTAGTATATTTTAGTTACTTTCGTAGTGTGATGTCCTATGGTATCTTGTTGTGGGGGAAAGCAGCGGATATTCAAACTATTTTTATTTTACAGAAAAGAGCTATTCGAGCAATTTAAAATTTAAAACGAACAGACTCCTTAAGAGAGCTTTTTAAAGAAATTGACATACTAACAGTAGCTAGTCAATTTATTTTCGAAAATATAATGTATGTACGCAAGAACCATAGAAATAACCTACCTAACCTACGAACCTAAGAAATAATCACAGACTATGTGCGCCCCGATTTAGACTCGCGAAGGTTAGCAATTCTTTCAAGGGTCAGTGCATTCTCTACTACAATAAGATATCTCTGGAGATTTTGAAATTGCCATTTGAGCAATTTAAAAAGCATATTACAGCGACTTTGTCGAAAAAGGGATTTTACAATGTTCAAGATTACTTAAATGACAGGACTGTATGGGGTTGATCTGGCTCAACACAGACCTTGTTGTTAATAATTTTGTAATTATTTATTCCTGCTTATTAATCATAACAATATTTTTTTTCATATTTGTATTAGTTAAGCACAACCTATTTTGAAAAGAGATCTAAAAATCAATCTGTGGGAGTTTCTACGCCCATCTTCTCCCACAGTGGTCCAATGTAGAGAAGAGGCAAAAAATGACGTTTGTTAAGTATATGTTAATATCTACAGTAATAAAGTACTTTGACTTTGACTTTGACCAACATATGTGATACCCACATAATTATTGTGTATAAATTCGGAAGATCGGGTCCTCCTGGCACAGGTATTACTATACTTAAAAGGGGGGCTCCACTTGATGAAACTGTAATCAAGTGTGTGTTAAAGAAACAAATACATTTTATTCTTTTATTTATTATTTATATATATTTTCCCAAGTAAGATTAAAAATACAAACTGTCCACAAAGTTTAACAAACTAATAACAAGTGTATATTCAGATCGCCCTGTTATCTTTACATCGACGAGGTTTTATCCAGATTTAGTTATTTCCGTTTGTCATAAAAAGCTTGTAGCACGCTCGAGAGGGGCATATTTCTTTAGGTGTTCCATTTCCATAGGTGCTATTGGAGTAAATTTTCTCTGCACGAGTATAACTGCCGCATGACACGAGACGCCTATTGCTCGATTCTGTTTTTCACTATTTTATATCTGATTGTTTTTGATTGAACTTAGATCAATTTGAACATAGCCATTGATGGCCCATCAGGTACTGGTCGAATTTAACTGTCTTTTCTTATAGGCAACTCTGATTCAATGAGAGTTTTCCCGAAAATAAATACAGTACGTAGTATAATCCGCGTCAAATAGAAATGTGCAAGGCACGTGGCTTACGTCACTTCGGGTTTGTAAGGTAAGCCTAAAATTTTAAAGACCTTTAGGTACCTTAGGTCTTCAACGAATACGCCACTTAGCCAGCGTGGTGGAGTATGGTTCCATCTTAGTTGTTAAGGCCTGTGACCCTGTGTGGGGCCGGTTATAAATAATAATCAAATGTAGCCTACATTTAATTATTACTTATTGCCTTAGGTGGGTCCAATATCTTTGTAAACATTGATCTCTTGACATTTACTACTTGAGGGGGTTACTACCGGTTGGTGCCCATGAATCATGAGGTCCGCGAAGCGCAAATGTCGACAAAGTGCGCATCAAAGCAATATTCTAAGAAACTTAGGGGTCAATGTTGGAAAAGTTATCGCCAACATTGGTTGAGTTTACAACCCTGAAACTGACGTCTAGTCTGACTGACCTGCAAGAAAATTCTCATTTACCCTTAGCCAGTGCAAACTCAAAAACTTTATTTCTAGATCATCATAATGATTTCGACCGCGTGAACATTTTCTACTTTAGTTTGGCTCTTTAAATACGAGTATCGGCATACCTATCTACATATGATAGAAATTAACTGTGACTTTATTAGTAACCAATATTGAGGAAAGTCTTGCTGACACTCTATTTATTCTATTATGTCAGCAAGACTACTTAATAATGGTGAAATTGGTGATAACAGTAATAACTCAGCAAGGGCAAAGAGGAACCATCCTACCTATAAACTACCAAACCCTTATATATATATAACACGTACAGTGGTGGTCATATAATTAAGAACGACTATTTGAAAACAAGCTTTTTTCAAACTTACGAGAGTAACACTTATTGCATATCATTTTGTATCTCTCTCGGTATCGTAAAACTGTTTTACACAATCGTAGCATACAGTTATAATATGATAAATTCAACAATATTATTATATAAGTAAACTTTTTGTATATAATATATCTTAACATGTTATTGAAAACTTACTGGCTGGCCACATAATTAAGAACGCTGGATAGTTTATTTTTTTATTCAAATTTAAATAGAGAACACTCTGTAACTAGGCCACTGTTCGAGTAATTTTGGCGCCATTTAGTTCTGTAAAAGTCAAAAAGTTGATCGTTTCATAACCGCTTGATTGCAAATGGGTAGTACTACTACCCATGGATTTTTTTACCGTAGATTGCAAATGGGTAGTACTACTACCCAAGCATTTTTTTACCGTAGATTGCAAATGGGTAGTACTACTACCCATAGGCATTTTGTGACGGACTATGTGACAAAACCTATTGTCTCTGTCACACTAATGATTAATTCAGTAAGGATCGTATTCCATCTCGTTCTCGGTTAAATAACCTTTATTTTGAGATACGACAACGTTTTAAACAATCCCAGCGATGGAAAAAGAATGATGCAATTCATTCCGTTCACTCCAGTGTCAAGTGTTGTTGTGTTGTGGAATTTGTGGTGTGATATTAAATAATTATGTGAGTATTTAGCTGATAATTGTTCATTTTCATATAGATTAGTTCCTTCCGCTACTGCCCAAACAAAAAACATTTGCTCAAAACCAGATTTCGTGCAATGTTTCACAAGTTTTGTCAACACAGGTTTGTTCAACCGAAATGTTATACAATTTCGTCATAGGCAATATTTTTCCGGGCTGGATTATGCAATTGCCTACATTTTTTTAAATAAACTTACGAGTTAAATATGATTTCAATACATACTAAATTTGTAATATTATGTGTAATAGAAAATAAGATATATTTTTTTTAATCCGGGTGATTAACCACGGGGCGCTAGCAACCGCTAGCGAAAGTTTAAATACATATAAATAAATATTTTTTATCTACATATTGCGAGTTTATTTTTTTTCCATGTGTAATATTAATACAGGAATCTTTTAAATAAATAAAATAAGTAGGTTATCGCTTTACTTTTTTAGATATATATTTTTACATTGACCCTAGTCGATTTTACGCTTGAAGTCTATGTTTACAGCTATGTATGATTGTACAAGAGTATCAAATTCAATCAACACGTGTGCCATTAGAATGTTTAGTTTACGAGCACTAACAATAACAACACTTCAAGCGGTATTCTCAAGAACCCATAGTCATAAATAATGTTTTTGTAGAGCGAGCCGCCGCGCAGCGGGCGGGCCCTCGATGACGTGTTTTTTATGGCAATCGACGGTTTTTTTTTTGCCGCGCCGCTGGCAATCGACGCATGATAATTTCCGGAGGCGATATCAACTGAGCGGATAATAAAAAAATGGGAAAAAATAAAAGTTGTGATGCATCTACAAGGGAAGTAATAATAAAACTTCGCGATATGAATTGGTCATATAAAAAGATTGCCAATCATTTGCAGTGCTCAAAAACGATGATATTCCACGCTGTGAAGCATTTTAACACACATCAAACAACTTTAAATATTCCTCGTGTACCTAAACAGAGAAAGTCATCTCAGCGAGACTATCGAAATATCGTGCGTTTGGCAAAACAATACCCTTTTAAGGGGTCTAATGAGTTAAAAAAAGAATACTTTGGTGAAAATAACCCTTCAGCGATCTCAGCGCGCACTATCCGAAGGCGATTGGTAGAAGCGAAGTTGAACGGAAGGATAGCAAGAAAGGTGCCCATGTTGAAACAGTGTCATAGGCAAGCCCGGCTTGCATTTGCTAGGAGGTATGAAAGCTGGACAGCAAGACAGTGGAAAAATGTTCTTTTCTCTGACGAAACAAAAATTAACAGAGTATGTTCTGATGGGAAACGATATGTTCGAAGCCCTCCGAATACAGCATTCGACCCCAAGTACACAAAAATGACATTAAAGCATGGTGGTGGAAATGTGAAAATTTGGGGATGCTTCTCTGGTCATGGTGTTGGACCTGTTAGACTGATAGAAGGAAACATGGATCAATTCCAGTACAAAAATATACTCGAAGAAACTATGTTACCATATGCTGAAGACGTACTTCCGATTATTTGGACATTCCAACACGACAACGATCCGAAGCACACTGCACGCACCGTTAAAGAATTCCTCACATCTCAATCAGTTTCTGTCTTAGAATGGCCACCGAACAGCCCAGATTTAAATCCCATAGAGCATCTTTGGTGCGAAGTCAAGAAAAAGGTTTCAAATCGACGATGTGGTAACCTAACTGAGTTATATAACGTTTTTTTAGAAGAATGGCGCTCTATTTCTCTTGAAAAATGTCAAAAATTGATAGAATCAATGCCTCGTCGGTGTAAGGCAGTTATTAAAAGCCACGGTCACGCTACAAACTATTAACTTAGAATAAAATGTATTAAATTATAATTTTTAACATTGTCACTGTCTTATTTAATGTGATTTGTAAAATCTAAGTATCTACGAAAACAACTCTCGAGCAGCTTAAGAATCGTTCTTAATTATTTGTCCAGCATTTTTACTACTTGAATTTGTAATTATCGATAATCAATAAAATTTGTAAAAAAAATAGTAAATGTTTTAAATATTTACTCCTAATCCCGTTTACTTTATCGATGTAGCTATTTCATAACACAACTAATTACTTTTAAGAAGGAACTTAAAAGTACACATAGCATAGTTTTGAAAAAAAATATCTGGTACTACAAATCGTTCTTAATTATATGACCACCACTATATCACTAACACTAGACTTATTTGACCTAAAGTTGACAGTTCGTATAGAAATTCAGGTTGCAGCTCACGTTTATTTTTTACAACAACAATTACAGTGAAATGCGGTGTATTTTCGTGATTCGTCTCTGCTTTGACGGAATGCGGCATAGCGCTCTTTTTGTGGCGAGGGCAAGCCATAAAAGTGATTTATATTCTACCATTTAACCATTAATGTTGGTTCATGATAAGTTCTTTAAACCAGTGCATTACTGCGATTAGAACTCACTCGTTAAGATTACTTAATTGTGTTGTTTAGTTCACAATGAGGGTAAATAATTGCGGCAAATACTGACATTATATTTAAAGGGAAAGAGTATTGACCTTAAAAATGTATGACGTCAATCAATGCATTTATATTTTTATCTACACACGTATCATAAACCCTCTAAACTACGTCCAAAATCCGCACGTTATGACCTACTTGGTAATAACTAATTTCTTGTCTGAATATTGATACATTATAACCAAAATATAGATTTTCGACAAATTATGACATTCAAATTTCGAAAGCCGACGCCCGCTTGCGTGCCGCCCCTAGTTTGTATGTGAAGTTGGTACTACTAAACAAGCTAAACAAGTGCAGAGCAATTATCAATGCCACCACGCCGGTCGAACATGTGGTTCCTGAACACAAAGAGAACTTATGATATGTGTATAGATGAACTAGTGTAACTGTACATGATTAGGCATTAAACTCTCAAGTAATATTACTAATGGCCCTGTGGGCAGTAGACTTCGCTAACAGGGGGGACTGTGAACCAATTTATAGTTAAGTATTTAAGTATTCAATCAAAATCAAGTAGTAAAGTAGCCGCCGCACCAATAACTTTGTAAACTAAATTTTGCGATTTAAAATACAATTCTATTGACTTTTCACGAAAATAGTGATAGTCTATTTCACTCACTCTCATGGTCTGTATAGATCCTCTTTACTAATCCGTCGCCTACTTCGAGGAGTCCAAACTCGGTATGTTTTGAAAAGATTTCTTGGATTTTTAGAAAACAGGCGGTTGGAAGGTAATGGTGTAGTATATTTTTAGAACCGGCTCATGAAGCCCTTTAATTTGATATGCTACACTATAGGTTTCAGAAAAAAAAAAAAACATCAAAAAAATTCATGACTTCGTAACTCTCTCTCCCCCCCCCCCCCCCCCCTCCAAGGCGAAAATCAAGAAAAAACTACTTTTAATTCAAAGAACACGTGTGCCAAGATTTGTGAGGATCGCTTGAAAACTGTGGCCCCTAGACTGGAACTGACAGACACACATAGAGACAGACGAAAGCAAAATCGGCATCCTATCTTGTCGAAATGGAGCCCTTCGCTCGCTTCGCTCGCTTGGTCAACTATTCACCTTACTTTAACAGTAAAAAAATAGGAACAATGGAATGAAAATTCGTGTTTTACAGAAAAGGCCCGTTGTAAATATCGGGTATGACATGACACGGACAATAGTAGAGTAGTCTAGTATAGAATATCGTGACCAAAAATAATAAATGTAGCCGTAAAAGTAAGGCCTTGAATTTGGGCAAGGTTATGTTTTCATCAACCTATTAAAGAGTATTGTGGGTGAAAAAAGACAGTATATGGTTAGCTAGGGTTGGTGTCTGATAAATGTGTGCCAGGATGCTCATCTCTTATCCGGATTGGTGGACAAAGAAATAGGATACTCGGTAGATCTTGGAAATCATTCCATATTTCGGCCAGTGACGCGCAATACATCCGTAGAATTTGTCGAGTTGATAACAGAGTCAACAGTGGGGACAGAGTTATATGTCGTTCTCCCTCCCTTTTTTAAGTGAATCAAGAAGAAGGAGACTGACGAACAGGGCTACTTCTTCTTCTATTCTGATAATGGCTCTCTACTATAAGGCACTATTGTTTCATGGAATCTTGTCATAAATAATTCACAATTCACAATTCTTTATTGCACAGAACATTACACCAATACAATTATACACGAAATTAAAAGGCAAAGGCGAGCTTATCTCTCAACAGAGATTTCTTCCAGCAAACCTATCTGGATAGGATACATATAAAATGAAAAGGGTAGTCTAGTGCAATTAAATACTTACCAAATACCAATAAAATATGATACTTACTATAAAAATACATATAATCAAAGAAATAGTAGATAAAATAAGAATAAACAAATAATAATAATAAATAGATAAATACAATTACATACTTATATATACAATACCTATGATGAAAGAGAAAGTAAGTGCTCTTTCAAGCGATTCTTAAAGGAGAAAAGAGTGGGACTGTCCCTTATAGTGCAGGGAAGTGCGTTCCACAGCCGAATGGCCCTCAGCCTGAACGAGTGCTCGTAGGCGACGGTGTTATGCTGCGGAATACATAGAAGAGACACCGTGTGAGATCTCCGCTCCTTGCCTCTGGAGAAAAGGAACTCAAAACGTTCACGAAGGTAGGAAGGATATCTGGGGTTTCTCAAGATGTTAAAAAGTAAAGTCAATATGTGGAAATCACGGCGAAGACGAATCGGGAGCCAACCCAGTTCCTTGCGATACTGCGAGACGTGGTCATACTTGCGCAGCCCGAAGATGAACCGAATCCCGAGGTTCTGAAGTCGTTCGAGTTTATTCAGTTGTTCTTCGTTCGCACTCACCCAGCAAGCATCGGCATAATCAATTAAAGGAAGTAGAAGGGACTGGGCTAGAGTGACTTTAGTATGCTGTGGAAGGAAGTATTGTAATTTCCGAAGAGAGTGAAACGATGCAAAGACTCGTCTGCTGACCTCGGAGACATGGGGCGACCAAGACAGCATGTTATCGAATACAATTCCGAGATTTTTAGCTTTATCGCTGTATTTGATTACGGTTCCATCAAATATTAGAGGAGCGATTGGAAGTTGTAACAGGTTAAGAGAGTATCGGGTTCCCAAGATCAAGGCCTGCGACTTTCTCGGGTTGACCAGAAGCCCATATGAGAGGGCCCACTTCCTGATATTCTCGAGGTCAGCATTCAGAGCCTCCACAGCCGGAGTCACATCACACGGAGAGAAATGCCGGTATATTTGGAGGTCATCTGCATAAAGATGATATGAAGAAGTAAGTACATCAGAGATTGAGTTGATAAAAACCGAGAACAGAAGGGGTGAAAGGATGCCACCCTGAGGAACCCCAGTGAATAGATCGCACCAATCGGTGGATGTTTCCTCAGAATTGATGCGTTGTTGTCGATCTCTGAGATAGGAGTCAAACCAGCGGGCGGCATGAGAGGAGACATTAAGTGAACGGAGGATCGCAACCAGGATATCAAAATCCACGCAGTTGAAAGCGCTGCTGAAGTCAAGCAGTGCCAGCACAGACATCCTCTTCTGATCCATCGCAAGTTGGATGTCATCTGTCACTTTGAGTAGAGCGGTGGTAGTGCTGTGACCCGGCCTAAAACCCGATTGGAAATAATTAAGGAGATTCATGGAGGAAAGATAGGTGGATAGTTGAGTGTGTACAATGGATTCAAGGACTTTGGAAAGGATGGGCAGGATAGAAATAGGACGATATTCTTTGTAGGAAGTTGGGTTGGATGTTTTAGGCAAAGGGATCACGAGAGCACGTTTCCACTGACTAGGGAAGTGACAGTCAGAGAGTGAAGCATTAATTATGTGAGTGATAACCGGCAGCAATTCTCCAAGAACACTTGTCAACATTTGAGAGCAGATTTTGTCATCGCCGACGGCTTTTGATGAGATTGCTAGCACTGCTTTCCTGACTGCAGCGATTCCAACATGACGCAGATTGAAAGAAGAGTGGCAGGAGACGGTCCTGGAAAGCAAGTTACGGAGTGTGGCATCCTTGACAGATGGATCCATCTGGACGGGAGGGACAGCAAAAAAATGATTGAGACCGTTAAGGTCGATGTTACCAACCGTCAGGTCCTGGGACTTACCAATACCAAGGGTCTTCAGAAATTTCCAAACTTGTGCAGGGGCGTAGTTTTCGATACATTCAAATATATGACGGCGTTTGGCATCTCGACACAGACGGGAGCAGCGATTACGAAGACTTTTGTATGCTAAGAGATTTTCTTCGGTCGGATCCTTTTTGTATTTAGTCTTGGCACGGTTTCTCTTAGCCATCAGACCCTTAATGGTATCAGTAAGCCATGGAGCGGGGAGATGTTTAACTTTAACCTTCTTGACAGGAGCATGTTTGTCAAACAAGCTCAGGACAATCGTGTTAAAGTTTTGGACCTTATCATCAACGGACTCACTTCCCAGAACAAGGGACCAATCTATGGAAGAGGCGTCGGATTTAAGGGAAGTGACATCAATACCCTTGAAACTACGAAGTTCAAGAAACTTAGCTCTACGTTTGGGGGGCCTAATTTTGTAGGATAGGTAAATTAAATCATGGTAGGAGAAGGGGGCACTGAGTTGACCATGTGCGGCAACCTTAGTGGGGTTAGATATTATCATCAAGTCAAGAAGAGAGGGGGTACAGTGAGGCTGAAAGTGAGTGGCATCAAGGGGAAGAATGTGTAAATTCAAGGAGTTAACAATGGATTGCAGTTTGTCTGATCGAGCATTGTTTTTAAGGAGGCAGGTGTTAAAATCACCAAGAATAAGAGTAACAGGATAAAGAGGAGACAGGTCATTAAGAAGAGTTTCAAAAGATTCAAAGTAATCTATGCGAAGAGAGGGGCTGTAGTAAACACCCAGAAGAACTTTATTGTGACGAAGACATATCTCTAAAAATAAGTGTTCCGCAGAACCAGAGTATAGGCTGGGCGAGTGGCTGATAACTTTGCACGAGATGTCAGAACGAAGGTAGATGGCAACGCCGCCATCAGCCTTACCCGTTCGATCATTACGAAAGAGCGTGAACCCTGGCAGAGCATACATGGAAGAAGAGAGGGATGGCTTGAGGAAAGATTCGGAGACAAGAATTCCGTGAATATTCTGGTCAATGAAGGCATCAAGAAGATCAGCGTAGCTGGCGTGAATGCTCTGGGCATTAATATGCACGATGTTGAGATTAAAGCCAAGGGTCGAGAACACGCTTTTCAGATTATCTGACAAAGAGCCATCCGCCGACAACCCACCTCCCGCACTAAGTGAAACATCGCTATCAGAGCTAGAAAAGAAGCTATCGTTAAAATTGTTTAAGGTATTCATAAACTAAATAGATATAGGTACATATAAATTATAAAATAAATTTATATTAATAGGATCTACTTTAAAATACTTTTGGTGCCAAGCCTGAACTCAATCTTTCACTGGGCATGCTGGGAAAGAAATCAAGGTTAACAGAAATCAACTTGCAATAATTATACAGCAAAAAAGTAAAAACAAATAAAACACAAACAAACAGCAAATATTCAAGCAATATCGAAATCTCGCTATTGCGTTTCGTTACGCGTCATACGGAATGTTTGTACAGAGACATGACAGTAACAAGAAAAAAAAAAAAAACGTCGCTGTCAAAAATGACAGTTGACAGTGAGTTGGTGGATTCAATTACCTACCAAGAAATTATGAATTAAACGAGGGTCGGAAGAGAAAACGATAGATAAAAAAAAGCAAAAACGTGCAATCTTCACAGAAATTGAAAATACACACATAGTCCACTGCGCGCAGGCATAATCCGACCGAATGACGGAGGCACTGAAGTGAAGAACACTCGTTGTCGGCGAACTACTTCTTAGCTGCCCCCGTCGTCGATCCACCTCGGCCTCCGCGTGCACGCTTGGCAGTGGTGGCAGGCGCCCGCGCAGAAGCAGCAGTAGATGTGGACGCAGGGTTGCCCGCTGTCCCGGATTGAGCAGCAGAAGATGGGAACTTGTCGGTGAACACCAGAAGCTCCTTCATCATTTCAATCTTCTGCCGGGACTTGTCGGGAAGCAGCAGGATGATCCTGCCTTCAGTGGACCAGCAGTTCCGCATACCAAAATGCTTCCTGGCCGCCATGAAAACCTGATGTCTGGCCTTTGTCAAAAACTCAGACATTGTGATGCCCGTGCCCTTCAAGGATGTCTTGCCGTTCCATGCTTCGGACCGGGATCTGTACATATTGAACCTCACAAGCAGGGGGCGGGGAGCTGATATCTTGATATTGGACCCGAGCCTGTGGGCAACATGAATATCCAATACACACTCTGGCGACAATTTCATCTTGTTGGTTAGCACACCCTTAACAACACTTTCTGTTTCTTCGCCTGCGACCTCTGGCACACCGTGCAAGAGAAGCACCTTGCGCCGCGACGCCTGCTCAAGCCGGTCTTGGCCCACCAGCAGTAGCTCTGCCTGTGAACGGAGCGCATCCAGGCAGTTCCATGTGAATACCTTGAACTCGCTGAAGTCACTAGCTAAGGTGCTGATGTCCTGCGGGCTGCACGACATCGACATGGTGGCGGACTCCTTCAGCTGCCTCTCATACTGTGCCATCTGGGTGTTGAAATTGGCAATGACTGTGTCAATTTTCTCGTTGACTTTGGTATAAAGATCCATGGTGTTTTGTTGTGATGAAAGGAGGTGAGGAAAGCTTTTGCAAATTATTGACCCAGTTTAAGTAGGGGTTCAGGCCTAGTTTTCAATAAGATTTATTAGCATTAATAAAATAATTGTATTTTTAAATTAAATTATTTACACAGCCACAAAATTTTGCAGTTTATTTCTAGGCTACCCTCACACAAAAAGTGTGAGGTATATAAAATAAACTCAACTCTGTTGATTATATTTTGCTTGTTCTTTTCGTCTAGAAAAGACTAAGGAAGTAACTTCAACAATCATAAAAATGCTTATAATGCAATGCGGTAAACCTTATATTGAACTTTTTTCAATTAGTTGGTAAAAGTTCGTGCAGCGAAGGACAGTAGTAATAAGTCGTTTGTTTTTGTCATAATCGAAGAAATTAGTTATTTTAGTGGCGAATAATTCTGCTCATAGAGTACAAACGCTTTTCCTTATTAAACTGGAAAACATTTCAATTTTGGATAATGGTATCAAGATTGTCGTATCAGATATTATTAAAACGTCAGCAATAGGCCGCGCACAACCCGTAAATATTTGTAGAAAAATGTCCAGCTACTATTAGCTGCATGCCTATGCATTTTAGTTTTGATACCATGTTGCTTAGAAGTATAGATTTCTAATTACAATTTGTACTGTTGAATACAGAGTTTGTTCATTTAAATAAGAACTTTCTTCTCTAAACATTTCCTTGGTGTCATAATTATATTGATAATTAAGCGAGAAAATAAAAAGGTGATCAAACAAACATACCAAGTGAAGTTCGATTAATATTATATGAGTCGCTTGATTCGAAGATGAAATAACCCGGCGCTCCCTAAAGTGGATTAACCAGACCCTGAAGAGCGTTCTGTTTCTCTAAAATATTGCAGAACGAAGATGACGCTGCTGTAGCCTCAGAGAAACCGGAAGTATAAATTTACTTTGTTGATTTGAAAGGGGAAATATTAGTCTGCACTTCTATAATACCGATTTGAACAGCCAATATACTGATTTTCACAGCAAATTTCAGGGCAAAATACTGCGGTAGCTTAGGTGAAGTGTGTGAGTGACGCGAAACCTTTATCCTTCGTATTAGGTTTAACATGTAAGAAAAACAAAAATACTTAAAACATAAAAAGTGTTTTTGCTAATCCTTCTTTGCTGTAAAAATCAGTAGTTTTGATGTGCGATTAAATAGCTTGCTGTGCCATTTAAAATTCGATTTAAATTACTCTTAAGATGCAAATAGTTGCTAGTAGACTAAAGGGTCTACCTGGGACTATCTGGTATTATAATTATAATTATATCTTCGAATTAGGCGACTCATATAATAATGATCGAACTTCACTTGGTAAGTTCATTTGATCACTTAGTATTCTTCAATAAGTATCGAAAAATAATACTTGTGTCATCTTACGGTTCAATATGGATGGCACTAACAGTTTTTATAAATGGGGAATTTGAATAAAACCTTTAAACAGACAATATCTCAAATTACATGCCACTTTAACTGAGGTCATGTTTAGCTTATTTGATGTCGCTGTGGGCCATGACTTATGGAACACCATGTAGATAAGAGTATACACCAGAAACGAAGCATTTCCTTCCAAATACAGGTGATACTTTTCTTTATTCACACGGCCCAATATGACGTAAAACGTAGTTAATAATTACTCTGTAATTTACATTATAGTGTTGCCTAATGCTAGGTGTCAACATTCAGTTGCCATAATTATATGTCACATACAATACAATTGCGGCTGAAATTCTAAGAATATAGAAACAAAAGTATTCTTGGTGAAGGTTATGTAATTTTACACAGAGCTAAGATTGTAACAGTGCATTTAGCAATTACATAAATATTTTTGGCACTATGTTATTCTATACCCAAAGCACGTCGACGTCGGAACCTGATTCTGGCTCCGAAGGCACTCGCGTAGTTTCTAGAAACGGAATCAGTATCTTTGAGCTGCTACGCTATGGTTTTGTTGTGCTACGAGCATGTTGCGTAGCACCGTAGCACCATTTCTCGTAGCGACTACTAGAAAGCGCAGCTTTCTAAGGGCGCGTGAAAGGCGATGTCTCTTGAGAACTTGAACTCCAATTATGATGACCTCTGTAGCTTTGCGGTTCGGGGCTCTGCGATCTAAGCGGAAAAAACAAAATCCCTGGGGATCTTGGATGTTTATATGTGTGTGGCGTCGCTGTTTCCGGTTACCACGACACAGGGTATCATAGTGTGGGGCCGGAAGCAATTTTTGTGCCGGTATATAAATGTTAATGTTTACTGTACCGTAGTTTCGGTGTTTCCTTATAAGTTTTGCAAATACTACAACCAAAAATTGCAGTCCGTACAATTTGTTTTATCTTTTATTTTTTGAGTGTATTTAGAAAATTAGATTTAATGGTATCCTTGGAAACTAAACGTGAACTTAACTATGTCAAAGCTCAAACCTGTAGGTATAATAGTTAATTTCTAAATGGTAAGTAAGAAACGATGGGTTGGATTTTAGCCTAGTTTTTGTGTATTTGTGTAGAATTATTCATAATTTTTGGCTGGTGACTATTTTTAAGCTTTAAAATAAACTATTACTTAATATGTATTGCATTTGATTTAATTTAATATCAATTCACTTTGTAGTATGAAGCTTTAGAATCAGGGAGTCGCACAACTTTACCAACCCGTTTAGAAAAGGCATGACTCAATTAAGGCATGACACTATAATTGTTGTGTTGATATGTAATTCACTAAAGAGTAGATAATCAGTCAAATACGGGTCGGACTCATACACGAAGGTTTCCGTATTATCGTACAAGAAAACTTAACCACTAAAAATAATAAAACAATAACAAAAAGTGAATAATATCTCCGAACGAGGATTCGAATCCAGAACCCTAAGATTGCGAAGCCGCCATCCAACCAATCGCGCCACCACAACCTTGTGATAAGCCACAAAATGTCGTACAACATGTCTCTTGTACGACATTTTATAAATTTAAAGGAGTATCTTTAATTTATCCTCGTGTAGATCATTATTTGTTGTTGTAGTTACAACATAAAAATAAATGATTTGAAATTTTCAACTCTCTACCTCTTCAAGAACTGACGGATGGATTTTCGTTATTCCGTCCGTCTATCAGCCAGCTATGAGGTATCTTTTAAACTGTAACAGGTAGACAGTCTAAATTGTAGGCAGTGACCCTGCCTACAAAGCCAAGGGTCCCGGACTCGAGTCCCGGTGGGGGCAAATATTTGTTTGATGAGAACGGATGTTGGTACCCTAGTCATGGTTGTTTATCTATCTAAGTATAATATTTATCTATATAAGTATGTTGTCTAGTACCCAAGATACAGGGAATCCTAGTTTAGGGCTAGATCAATGTGTGTAAATAGTGTCCAAGGTATTATTATTATTATTATTATTGTCACAAAACGTGTATTTTTATTGCTGCTTTAGTAATAAATAATGAGGTTAACTCCTTTGAAAAAAAAAAAGGAGCCCCATGAAGAAAAATTGCTTGTTGGCATGTTTTCTTGTACTAAATTTTTTCGTGATTTTACTATAGATTTACTTCAGCTTCTTGCCAAATTTTATGATTAAAAGTCCATGGAAAGTAGCTTACATTTTGATCACCTAGGGAGTGTCGAAATATGCGGCAATATTGTGACATATCTATTGATTGCGTTGAATTGAATCAGTTACATTTTTTCAGAGATCTATTGTACTGTATATAATAAGAAATTGATATCAATTTTAATTTAATAAATTCGCGTATTCCTGAGAAAAAGGGTCGAAGAGAGAAAAATTCTAAAGCTGACGGATGGACGGACAGATAGACAGACAGACAGGTAGACTGCGAAGTGATGTATGGGAAGCTTCTCTCATTTAACGGTCAAAAAGGTACGCTAAAACTATTGGTTTCACAAAAACAGGTTAAGACAAGAATCATAGGAAATTTTCTCTATTTATTTTATTGGAAGACTGTAACATATCATGAAATGAATTGGAGACGACATATGATCAAAAAACAGTTTTTCAGTGGCAAAGTATAAATTCGGAAAGAAGACAGCAAAATCTATTAAATATCTAAATTTTAAACCTCCCGCAAATCGTTGTAGGTTGTCATACATTGGTAGCACTAAAAACTGGGTCATCACCCAAAATAAACGAATATACGGTTCTTACAGTCAGAATCTATCTCATGACAATGACCGTAAACCTCACTGAAAATACACAGTAAAATAAACAAAGAAAAAGTAAAAAAGAAATAGTAAAATAAAATGTGTGTCGACGAAGTGAAACCACCTGTATAGTCAAACATAATGAATCCGTCAATAACGTAATTAATGTCAAAAACTTGCAACATTTAGTTGAAAGTGGACTCTATTGAATTGGTTCTATAAATCATTTTCAGTCGTTCCAACCACGTGTCACGGACTGACGGTGCACGATTTATGATAGTGTTGTAGCAATGTCAACTATTCTATCGATAACATATCGATTGTAATCTTCAACTTTAATGCGACACATATACCTATTGTCGTAGAAAGTATTACAAACTGGGTATTCGTGTGAGCTAGATACCATTATTCCCAGTTACAACATGCTGTATTTAGTCAGAGAAACACACATTTACAGGAAAGAGAGAGACAAAGAATATTTTTACACAAAATACATACATTTTTTTTTTCTTTCAATCAATCAATCTTTACACAAAAACAGAAACATGCATGGCCACCAGCGGAATGGCAGTGGCTTAGCATAATGTTATAAATTATCTGCAACGCTGATATTCTGCCAGAACCTGGGGAAGAAATGACAAGCACAAGCTTGCCATCGATAAAAAGTGGTATAAAGTTTTATTCCATGAAATAAGAAAAATAAATACGAAATTTATTTGCAATGATTACATAGTTCATAAAGGATATAAAAAGAACGCCTTATTAACTATTAAATTGTAGCATTCAAATGTTTTTATATTTTTAGTCGTCATTATTATTACATTCTATCAGTATTATTACATTCAATCATTAAAAAACGATAACAACAAAAGCCAAGATCAATCTTTAGTACATTTATGGTTAGTAAATTCGCTTACAGAGTAAAACAGTTTTGCTGAAGCCAATTGAATAATTTACGTCTAACGCACATTGCTGAACAGTTTTTTGATACAATGCTGTTCTCGGTGTGTGTTTGAAGACAAGCCTGTCAGAGTTTCTTGTGTTCCTGGAAAATATATTTGAGCTTTTACGAAAAGCTCGGGATTCTATTTAATAAATTTACTGACTTCAAGTACATACAGACAGGGTACAGGTAGTGTGTATTTTTTTTAAATATTTGTTGACAAGACTCATACGAGGCCATACCAAAAATAGCACGCGGACATTTTTTTGGGCAATGAATACTCTGTGAATTTCGGTACCGTCACCCCAAATTATAAAACCATATATTATAACAGATTCGACATAGCCATCATATGCAATTATTTGTCTAAAACTGTTTTACAAAATAATAAATTCATTGGAAAAAAAATCCTCAAAGACTTTGCTAGAAACTGTTCTGCTAAGACCAGAGTGCAATCGATATCGCGGCTGACTTCGTGAAAACTATCAATAATGTAGCAACACTATTTTAGGCGCGTCGCGGAAAACATAAAACATAGGGTCTCGTATAGCAGCACGGTCCGTTTCTCCTTAAACGGAGGTTGGAATAGCAATATTTGCTCCCTCACATTTGTTTGACCTGACCAACCATCTAGCCTCTAGCATACTTACAAAAGAATTCGAAACTGCTATACATACTACGACGGGTATAATACATAGGCTCTTTGTTAGAACGCTATGACTACGATACGAGATGAGATGAAATACAATCTATATCTTAGTCATCTGCTGAAAAAAAATACTGCCACTTCGACATTTGACACATGGCGCGTCCACACTGGGCGAGCGGTGACTAGGAGCCGCGGCGAGCGCGACGGACTTTAGTGTGGGGTGTATTAGAGTAAATTAAGTGGTGTATTTATCTTTGCGATCCTTGCCTGATTGCGTTAGCTATTGGATATGGGATGCAAAGCAGTGATGAATAAAAGCATGCTCTTCGATCGAACATAATATATTAGCCGAAGCACTGGGACAGTTCTTAGCACACACGATGCAGTCAAATTATTGGAGTGCTAGTGAGGAAATAGATAGATATAAATAAAGAACAGTCTTTAGCTGAAAGAAAGAAACCTAGAGAATGGCGTGCACATATATCAAGACTAAAGATGAAGATAGTGCGCAGTATACATATGGCTAAGAGCAATGAAATATCTAATAACAAAATTAATTGCACTGTTTGTTCTTTGATTTGTATTCTAAATTGAAGTAAATTGCAATTTTATATAAATCATAAATAAGAATAACCAAAATAAAAGTATAAATAAATATCTTATTTATAATAACAATAATGGAACACAGAATAGGCTAAGTAAAAATAAATAAATTATCTCTTTAGGTAACAGAATGGGTAACAGTAGTAGGTTCTGGATCGTTTTACATTGTAACAATGCCGAGGTAAACAGGTAAGCAGATATCGAAGTCCAGGTAGACTATATCCAAAGTCACGTATAAACTAGGAATCAGTACGAATAATCACCATGTTAAAAACTTAAAAACCGACTCCAAGTTCAGGCCCTATTTTTTCCTCCCCGGTCGGTATGCGAATGAAGTCTATGTGCATGAAAAATTTTGCTGCACGGAACCACAAACCAAAATGTCATCTGTGTTTATATTTTTTGCATTTGTTGATTTTTTGCAAAAAGCAATTTTATCAAAATTTAAAAAAAAGAACTATCAAAGTCGCATAATCGCGTAACAAACACACAAAAAAACCAAACGAATTGAGAACCTTCTCCTTGTTTGAAGTCGGTTAAAAATAAGCCAAAATCGTCAGAATTTCGGAGCGGTCCGATCATAGAAGTCTTTGAAAATTTGACAGAGCAATCTTATATTTGATTTTCTTTTAATTTGGCGTGCTAACCTCTTTTGAGGTTGATTTTGCCAGTGTCAAGTGTATTTAAAAGATCACAATTTACAATTGAAAACCTAAAAATTCCCGGGAGGACATGAAGGGCCGTAGAAACAAAGTATTTTCTTCGGACGTGAGCATCTCCTACCTGACAGAGCAATCGTTTGAATAGTAACATCCAGGTGTCAAAACGTGTAAGAAAATCGCAAATACACACTTTTCGTCACAAAACCATATTTTTTTTAAAATCGCGTTTTCTTTCATCCTTACTAAGTTAATAATATAATCTATAGATCACACGGTAATGATTATTTAAGGAATAATGAAAGAAACAAAAATATTCAAACACAGAATTGATATAAAAATAAATAACCCAACAGAACAGCATTTTCTATGAGTAGTATTTAAACAAGTGACTGTAAATTAAAGTTTGAAGTGATAAAAATAATTAATTTAGGTTATTGTATTACTAAGTGAGCGACTAACTGCGGGTGATGAGAAATAAACAGAACAGTAACTTACAAACATTAATTTGAGTTATTTAAAATACAAAATGAGAAGCTATTCTTTGCATACGCTCCGCTCTTGTCCGGGGTTGCTTTTTTTAGTCACAACCTAACCTATAACCCAATTGAAATTTAGCCACAATAAGCTACTCTAGCCAATTTTATTATTTCTTTGAATACGCTCCACTCCGCTACACTCCGGGGTTGCTTCTTCTAAGTTCTAACCTAACCTATAATCCAATTTAAATTTAGCCACAATTACCTACTCTAGCCAATATTAGCTTTCTGTGTTCCATTATTGAAGTTGCCCTCTCTGTATTTCTAGTCGCTCACTTAGTAATTTGGTCGCACGGTTAGAATTTTAATATCTGAAATGCACACTTTTTGAAAGTTCGTTCTGAATTTTATTATTATCAGATGCTCAGATCAGATGATATAAAAATGCTCAAGTTAGTGTTATTTTTCGCTCATTTCAAGTATTTCGGCTGTTCATGGCCATTCACTCAGTGATCATTCGCTTAATTCGTTTTTTATTCGATCGTTTTATAATTCCCCATTTTCTATCAATACCACACACAAACTCATAAATGCACCTGGTTCTGTACATGGAGTGTGAAACCAATAATCCGAAGAACCTATAGATTTAGATGTAAATTAAAAGATAACGCTTATCAGACGAAATAATTATATCAAGAATTAGGAAAGAGACTTTTTTGTTTTCGTCAGTCACTTCCGTTTGCCACATTCACCCAATGTGGACCGGCCTCACAACATAGTGTCGTCAATACGTAACAACCAATTGATAAGTTTCGAGAAAAAATTATGTGTACTACGTCGTTGTTTTTATAAATTATTTTCTTGGATAAGTTGTAAAACATTATTATCTTGGGAATATATATGTTTTTTAGTGAAACGAGTCTTTTATTTACGATTAAAAATATACTTCTGAGTCCAATTATATATATTACAATGGTATCACTGCCGTTCTTTTTTCGGCTCCTAATGAAAAACGGATTTTAGCTGGCAGACTACACACAGCCCAATCTAGTCGACCTAGAAGCATGAAACTTTGTAAGGCTTAACTTAAACTAAACTTAAACGGTAACTTAGTTAAATCGTCTATTGGGTTTCACGCTTGCTTCTCACATAGGAGATACAAGTTCGACTCCTGACCATGTACCAATGAGATAATTAATTTATCTTAAGTACATTATACGGACGTGCTAACGGTAGTGGAAAAAATCGTGAGGTAACCTTCATTACTCCGTAGCTGCAACGATGGGTTAGCCCCCTGTCACGCAAAATGGAGTATTTAATAACTGGCTCAAAGCGGGCACAATTGTGCCTCTACTACCCCTTATGGGAAAAGACGCTATGTTATGTTATGTTATGTAAATAGTCTCCGTTTCAGCAGAAAAAATGCTTTCATATTTCCGGATTTCCGGCTATTCTCCTCTACAATTTCTCCTCTCTCCTCTATGCTTTTCTAAACCGAAACTCGTGAAACTTTGTGAGTTCGACTATTATATGGATTTTTGTCGATTAGGTTTTTGCATTTTTCCAAAATGGCGGAGACATGGGTAGCAAAATCATTCGTGCGGCTACTTTCATTCTTCATTTACGTAACCAGGTGCATTCGTAAGATTGTATGCGGTATTGAAAGCTATGCAGTCGGGATATTTGTTTTTATAATAATTCCAGTTGTGGCTGGTGGAAAATCTTGAAAAAAAATGCAAATTTCCTGTGTCGTTCGCGAGGTCAACAGCTCAAAGAGCCACTTGTGTAGGATCGTGTTATGATAGGGTAGGGTTATATAACATCCTGGAAAATGTACCATGTAAGCAAGACACTCATTACCTACTACCCTCTATTGTATAGAAAAAAACATATGTCAAAAGTTTACTATTATTATTACCTAAAATCGTATTACAAAGCCTCTTAAAACAAAACACTCTTATCTTCATTAAATAAAATTTACTTTATGGCTTCCGAGTACAATATTTTAACCCTGATAATTTTATCGTGCCGTCTACATTCAACTGAGTTACATTAATTTCCAGGCTATTTTCTCTTAGGAAATTATGTTTTATATTTGATCGCTCATTTTAAAAAGGTAGCTCATAGTATTTTATAGATGGGTTGTATCAGTACTGAAAAATTAGGTAGTCATTTCAGGTGATGAAGAAACCGGTTACCTACTACATAAAACAGATACATAATTTCACCGTAAGTTAGTAAAAACGGTCAGTTGATCAACTAACGGTTTTTTCCTCGTAAGTTGGTCAACTATCGACAGACAGTAAACTGTAGCGTACTGCGTACTATATGACGCGGTAGTTGATCAACTAACGGTTAAAATGTTAAATAGTAAACTGGTTAAAACTTGAATTGCAAACGAAATACCAGAGCAAACTCTGCGCTAGCTTAGGTGAAGACTAGAGAAGGCGAGCGCATCGAAGCCCCCGAATAGTTAGTTTATCAACTACCGCGTTAGTTTATCAACTTACGGTTTTGACTATCTTCTGGTGACACATATATTCTTATACTGGAGAAAACAGGTTTTATTGTACGAAAAAGGTCTGTACGGAATGCTTATGTCTGATAAATCGTAAGCGGAACCATAGATTTAACTGGGCTACAAATCAATAAAAGTTTTTTGTATTTGTTATATCTGTATATAACTTGCCCTCGCTGTTTTCTCATAATTTAAATATATGTGCTGCTTACCCCTTACAACACTGCAACAGACAAGGTTAAGCCCTTGTCCCCTGTATGAAAAAAAAAGGTACAATTGCAGACTAAGGGCCCTTATGATTCAGCGTACTTACCTGCGTATCGGACAAAGGGAAGGGTGTGCTTCCTCGCCCCTCTCCACCTCAACCCATGAAGAAGGGGGGGGGGGGGGTCGTCAGGGCACTTATGAACCCTCTTGTCTGCTCGTTTAATAAGGGTCTCACAAGGTACCCTAGTCGAGTTAATGAGCCCATTCTTCACTTATGGTATTATTTTATAAGCGACCTTTTAGCCGGGTCCGTCGAATGTTTATTTTTTTAGATTGATTAGCACAGATACTAATATACGTCTCGCATGTACCACGAATTGTTTCATTAACATATTGAAGTCGATATTTCCTTCTAATCTTCTTACTGGCTACTATGTATAAGTCACCCTAAGATAGTCAAAACCGTTAGTTGATAAACTAACGGTTTTTTTCTCGTAAGTTGGTCAACTATCGACAGATAGTAAACTGTAGCATACTGCTTAGTATATGACGCGTTAGTTGATCACCTCACCTGGTTTAAACTTGAATTGCAAACGAAATATCAGAGCAAACACTGTGGAAGCCTAGATGAAGACTAGAGTAGTCTTCGTTTTAAGTTGACATGTAAGAACAAAAGGAACGTAAATTGTAAACCCTGTCGCTCTGGTTTACTATCTGTCGATAGTTGATCAACTACCTCGTTAGTCTATCAACTAACGGTTTATCTACTATCTTCCGGTGACATATACAACTTTTATAAGAAGTTAATATAGCCACCTAATGGACTTGAAAGAGTTATTCGAAATGTAAGGGATTATTAGCATTCCTTAATCGCTGCTTAGGGCAAAACAACCCTATGTGAATATCAATCAAATTATGCATCTGCAAATAAACATAATATTGGGCATTTCAGCAGTTTTTTCCTTCTGCTTCTTTTTCTTCTTTTTATTAATGTCGTGGTAAACTCTTAAGGTTAATTTTGCCATTGTCAAGTGTATTTTATCTACACACGTTTCATAAACCATCTTTACTGCGTCCAAAAATCGCACGTTACGATCAGCATAATGTTAAACTACTTTGTAAAAACTCATTTCTTATCTGAATATTGAACATTATGACCATAATGTGTAAATTTTCTACATATTATGACATTCAAATTTCGAACGCCAAAGACTGCCTGCGTGCCGCCCCTACTTTATCTGTGAAGTTGGTACTACAGAACCAGCTAAACAACTCAATGCCAAAATGCCGGTCAAACATGCGGTTCCTGAACACATCAAAGAGAGCTTATGTATGTGTGTAGATAAACTAGTGTATGTAACTGCACATAATTAGGCATTAAAACTCTCGAGTGATATACATATAAACCCACTCTCGAGTTTTAAGCCCTCCATTATGTATCAGTCACATAAAGTACTATAAAAGATCACAATTTGGTCAGGTTCTCTGTCCTGAGCAACTGCCTCCCAGTTGTTTCCTTCTAGCTTGTTGATAGTGGGTGTCAAATTCCATTCACTAACAAGTCAAGTCAAGTCAAAATCTAAATTTCTTTATAACTAGATATTTCCATCAGCTTAGCAACCGTCATTTTTTGTCCTTTCTCTACATTGGACCACTGGAGGAGCAGAGGGTGAAGAAACTCCCACAGATTGATTTAAGTATCATTTTTAGGGTTCCGTACCCAAAGGGCAAAACGGGGCCATATTACTAAGACTCCGCTGTCCGTCCGTCCGTCTGTCACCAGGCTGTATCTCATGAACAGTGATTGAACAATTGAAATTTTCACAGATGATGTATTTCTGTTGCTTTTAAAAACTTATGAATGCACCTGGTTATCTACATGGGGTGTGGAAGTAGCCGCACCAATAACTTTGTAAACAGTATTTTGCTATGTAAAATCCAAACTATTCACTCCACACCACCCCTACCATTGTACGGTGGTACGGAACCCGTCGTGCGCGAGTTCGACTTACACTTGACCGGTTTTTAATAATTGGTTGTGTTTAAATAATACTTTTTTTTATTATAGCTTATTGGGTGTCCAACTGCTGGGCAAAGGCCTTACCGTTTCGGGCCCACACATCTCTTGTCGCCGCTATAAGTGGCCCACTCTGGCTGGAACTTGTACAGGTCATCCCTCCATCTCCTCCTGGGTCATCCCCTACGCCGCGCCGGTTTCCTAATATTAATTATTGTAAGTAATAAGCAGGAATAAATAATTTAAAAATTATTATCAGCGAGTTCTGCGTTAGGTTAGATTAAGCCCTTAAAGTCCCGTCATTGAAGTAATCTTTACCATTGTAATATCCCTTTTTAGACATAGTCGTTTTTACATGTTTTTTATATTGCTCAAATGGCAATTTCAAAATTTCCAGAGGTAGGTAACTTGTTGTAATAGAAAGTGTAATTGAAATAATTGCTAACTTTCGCGAGTCTAAAGCGAGGCGCAAGTAGTCTGTAATGAATTTTTAGGTTAATATTACAGCTACTGCTAAATTTGTAAAATATTGTTCGGTTCTTGCGTACATCTATTATATTTTCGTGCGTTTTATAGTAGTTTATGTGACTGATACATAATGGAGGGTATTAAAACTCGAGTGTGTGTTTATGCAACGAGCCGATGGCGAGTTTCATAATAATATCACGCGAGAGTTTTAATGCCTAATTATGTAGTTACACGATTTTATCTACACACATATCATAAGCTCTCATTCATGTGTTCAGGAACCGCATGTTCGATCGGCATTATGGCATTGATCATTGCTCTGCACTTGTTTAGCTTGGTCATTAGTACCAATTTCACAGAAAAACTAGGGGCGGCACGCGGGCAGGCGGCGGCGTTCAAAATTTGAATGTCATAATATGAAGAAATATTGATAGATTATTGTCATAATTCAGATAAGAAATGAGTTTTTACAAGTAGTATATCATTATGCTGATAATAAAGTGCGGTTTTTGGACGCAGTGAAGAGGGTTTATGATACGTGTGTAGATATAATTATAAATTGCTCGAATAGCTCTTTTCCATATTATAAAAATAGTATGAATATCCTCTGCTTTCCCCTGCAACAAGATACTATAGACATTATGAAAGTAACTAAAATAGACAAGCCTAGCTGTAGCCACATCCGTGTTCTGTCTGATTGATAACGCATAAGCGTAAACTTAAATAATGAAAAGTCTCCCGAAATTGTCACAATATCTGTTTATCACATACTTTTTTTTTACAATTCTGAACCGCATTTGAATGCAAGAACTATAGACTAAACATATTGTATAGGATCCGAAATTATCTGAGCGAACAAATGCGCATACTACTGTGTGAGTCATTGGTTCTCTCAAAATTAAATTATGGCATTACAGTATACGGGCCCTGTTTGCTCAAACGCACTCACCGGTTGCTGCAAAGAGTTCAGAACGCATGCGCCAGGTTCTGCTTTACCATCCCTTCTCGTAGTCACATTACTCCTTACCTGAACAAGGCCAATATGCTCAATATCAATGGTAGGCTGCAACTACATCTTGCCTCTCTCTTATTTGGTGTGATAAGACAACAAACACCAGAGTATTTATTTGAAAAGCTTAAATGGCGGGTATCTCGTCACTACATCAACAGGACTACAACCAGCATTTTAACAATCCCTCGACATCGATCAGCTGCTTTTCGGGGCAGTTTCAGGTATCTGGCGACGAAGTGTTGGAACAACCTGCCACCACCAATCCGAGTTCACAATTCTATTGCCAGTTTCAAACTTGCATGTAGAAAACACCTTCTGCACCTGCAGAAGTCAGATGCCTGATTCTGCCCCAGTGAATCCCCGCGTTTGCTAGTTATATTATCTTAAAGCTAAGTCTTTTTAATGTACGTGTGTGAATCGGTTAAGTCACTGAACAATCTATAGTATACAATATTTAATATCCCTTATACTCTCAACTATTTATGCAATTAGTGTTTTTTAATGTATTATTTATTAATTATAATTATATTTCTGATGTCAATTCGTCTCCTACTTAGCTTATCCATCCACTAAATTTTCCTAATTTTTTCCTATAGTTTATTTATTTTCATATCAATTATATATGCAGTTTTAATAAAAGGAAGTTAATTAACACCCACCCTTTATCCTCTCCTCCTTGATAAGGTGCCGACAGAATACCAGCGTTGCAGGACCTCTTGCAGGTTCTGTGGCACATGCTGAGTCGGAACCTATTCGCCGCCTAGGCACACACTTCACGACGTTACTGTCTACTCGTCGCAACAAAATTGTATTTTGCTTTTATTTATTTCTTATTGTCTTGTGTATGTACTATACATATAAGTTACTGTGTGGTATGTACTTTTACTTTTGTGACGCGTGTGTATATTATTGTCTGCGTTAGTTGTTATTACTTTCTCCTTCAATTGTATGTTTCACTATTTTTTCTTGTTCTCTCATAATTATCGTGTATTTTATGTTTTGTGTGTTATGGCGTAGTCCGAAGAAATTGATATTCTTTCTTTCTTTCTTTCTTTCTTTTTATTTTCATCGTTATTAAAAAATATTAGGATACGTTGCTCTGTTACTCCTCTATACATCAACTGTAAGGCTTTTTAAGATTTAAATTCCTATTTCTCTAGTGAGCTGAAGGTGAAATTACAAGTTCTGCTATCAGGTTTCCCAGCCTTAAGCAGCAATAGAAAAGTCAATTAATGTCTTATATTTTTATAAAAGCTATTTCTTCGAGCAAATACGAGCAAATAAATCTACCTCTAAGCAATGAAGATGTTTTTGTGCAGAGCTATAATTCTTACATAATTTCTCTTTCGGTGAGGTCTTTAAAAATGTGTTGACAAAAATGTTTCTCGTTAAGGAGGAATATTAACAATTTTTTATTGATAAGCATTTTTTTGTTTATCTGCTAAATATACTTTTTAAATAAAACAAAAACGTAGTACGCTATCTAATTAATAAATACACTCAATTAAATCCAAATCGGTACAGCAGAGCAGTTTTTCATTCATAATAATCAGCAATTATACGGCTATTAGCAGCAATTACAATTAATTTCCGCACACCCCACTTCGCATAACAAAGGCAATAAAACAGTGGAGCGGTAAAAAGCTCGATAAATTAACACAAATGTCCCCTATTGGCCGACTAAACTGTCATAGATTGCCCCTTGTTCGAGCAGTTTCACGGATCCACCCACTAATACGTTTTTACAATCGCTCCACGGTAATAAAACAGGGACCAAGGGGGGTGCGCGGGGGTGTCACGGGAGGGGGGGGGGGGGCTTGGATTAAACTCGTATATCATTCGTTTTGATCGTCCCTTTTTGCTGTAATCATTCATTTTTCGTTCCGTCGTTTTCTGCGTCCTTTGCGATGCCCGCCGGTTCCGGTGAGCTGGAAAGGTAAGCTAATTTTGGCAAGTTACCTTGAAACCCGCATGAAGATTTATAATCTCCTTGAAATAAGTAAGTATCGCGTCGGCAAGTCGTTTTTGAACTCAGTTTCTGCGGTCTACTGCGACACCACAAACAATCCTAAAGTACTTTTCATAAGGGTCACCCCACAAAATCTTATTAAGAAATCCGTACAATACCCACTTCCCATTATCTGGCGTCCAGCAGGGATCTGCTGGCTTCGGTGGCCATCGTTGGCGACCGTTGTCCACCGTTTTATGGCAGCATCGTAACTTCTTATTAAACAGAGAGACGCGCGGTCCAACGTAATTGATTTAGTGGTTTATTCTCGGCATCTTCGTCCCCTGTAGAGTTTCAGCCAAACTTGGAAGTTATGGCCGTCGATGAGAAAAATAGAAGATGGTTTTTAAAAACTTGCTACCTACTTCGTTGATTTACATATGCTCGTAATCAGTAATTTTGTTGATACAACTTTAGACTTACCAGCGAAATTAGACCAAGACAAGTTTTTAGTTTTAGTTAAGGCTGGGGGACCCCGACTGCGAAACATAAAATTTCATCTTTAGTTTAATTTTAGAGAAATTGGATTCAAATGTCAAAAGAAGCTCTTCTCTATATAGAACTAACAGATCAAAATAACTTAATATTTTTGCAAAGATTAAATTAAACAAGTAAATAATTTGAAATCTGGTGCGGGATTGTAAAAAAAAATATTTATGGGATATAGAATTTGTGATAACTTCGGTAGACTTTTCTATCGAGGAAAAACAATTTAACTGCGTTCATACGTTCACAAATCCTCCTGCTGAAACTCACATGATCAAGAAGCTAGCGTAAAACTCAAAACTTTTATTGCAAATCAATCAATCAATCAAATCTCTTTATTATTGTAGATATTTACATATAGTTAGCAATCGTATTTTTTGCCACTTCTCAAAATTGGACCACTGTGGGAGGAGAAAGGCGTAGAAACTCCCACAGATTGATTTCTAGATCTCTTTTAAAAATTGCTCATGCTTAACTAATACTATATAAATTATCATAATTAATAAGCAGCAATAAATAGTTACAAATTTATTAACAGCAAGGTCTGTTTTGAGCCAGATTAATGGCAATGGGCAATTACAATGGCAAAAAAATGCACTTTCACAAGTCAAACACTTACTTAAGTCTCATATAAAATAAAAAATAAAACAAATATGATCAACCAAACTAATGAGTATATGACTGATTAAAATTTGAGTTTGAAAAAGGAAATCTCCCTTTCAAGTGGTGACTCATGGTTGAATCTCAGGAAAATATAAGGAAACAGCTGCTTAAATATCGTTGAATATTTTGCTTTACTTGAGATTTGCAAAAGGATGTTTTGGCCTATTGCAGTGCCTTAAATTCCATTTCTTCATATAACAGGAAAAAAATACCAAATAACATAAAAACGCTACCGCTCCGCTACCGATTTAGACGTAAATTATTAAAAAAAATCTACGCAACTGTTTTTACTATGTAAGCGAATTTATTAACCAGAAATATAGGTACATAAGATTGATCTTGGATATTGTTGTTATCGTGTTTTAATGATTGAGTGAAATAATGATATAATGTAATAATAATAACGACTGCAAATATGAAAAAAATTGGTTGTTTGTAAAGTAGGTTTACGATCGAGATGTTTACGTGATAAAGGGTTTGTATGCCGCTAGAGTGAGATAGACGGAAGATCGGTCCACTCACTCGAACGCTATGCCAGCCTCCGCTCGTGAGGATTCCGCGTGACAAGTTTCACGGAATGACTGGCAGCGCTCGAGATGAGACGGGAGATCGGTCCGTCTCTCTCTCGTTATACCTGCGATCGCGCTCGTGAGGTTTTGGTGTGACACAAGTTTCTGAACATGTCACCCGACTAAAACGATTTTAAAGACGTTATCACGTCAAAAATTGCATGCTACAATTTAATAGCTGAATAAGGCGTTATTTTATATTATTTATAAACTTTATACTCACCATTATCATTGCAAATAAATGTCTTATTTCTTATAAATCAAGCTCGAAATCAAGAGCTATTCAAAACCTTGCAAAATATTAACGCTGCTCATTCTTTAAAATTACAAACAAATTCGATTACCTACTAAGAATAGAATCAAGGGCAACGCCGTAGTTCTCCTCTGTAAAGGTTTTTAATTAAATCAACAAGAACAAAATCAATATTTGCATCTAAGTCGCCACCGCCATTTCCTACTTTGCTAATTGATTTATAGTACTTACTGTACGTCATTTAAAATATAAAGTGCTTTAAGCACGCAAGCGGTTATAAGGAGCTGTTTAAAAAAAATCTAATGAGACCACTATAAAAAACTAATGGGCAATAACATTTAGGAGATTAACTATGTAAAAAGTATTTTATGGAAAACCCTCCTTGGTGAACAATTGAATTGGTGAACAATTGAAGTCTTCACTCAACTTATACTTTTTAAAAGTAACCTGTCTGATAGAAGAAATCCGACCGAGAGGCTTCATCTTAAAGAAAGTTTAGTCTAAGAAAGGTAGTATCTTAAAAATAAGGAAGATTATGAAATAAAATAAAAAACTGGACTTATTTTACATCAGACAGTTGTTAGTGATACGGCAAAGTCCGTGAAAATAATATTCGTTTTCCTGAACGATATTTTAAATTAAATTTTAAACGTGGTCTGGTCTTCCTTTGATTTGTAGGTAATTATGTTTCGTGAGACATCGATCGGTACCGTAAAATTACAGACTCATTGATCTCCACATTTGGCGGGTTTAATTCCCGCTTGACATAGCTTTTTTTTTAATCTTCGAATGCTGTTAGAATTGTGGTTAAGAGGATAAAAACGTTTATTTCACTAAAATCTATAATATTTAGGGTGATTTCCCTTCATTGGGTATAGGTTTCAGTTTCAGTTTAGTTTATTTCTGTACAATATGCATTGTGAATGCGTCATAGCCGTGGGACCCCCTGTAAAATATATCCCATGTTAGTAGCTGGCAGTAAAAACCTGCCTGCCTACACTCACATTCACTCTCTCAGCCGACATACATACATAACACTGTTCAACTACACTCACTTTGCTACAATAATCTTACACTTACTGTGCGTTCTATATTTTTTTTGGTTTTAGCCTTCAATTTAAATTTATTGTATATCTGTTACAAATACTTATATTTTTGAACATTTTATGAGGGAAGAGTTGCACCCTAGCTTAGACTCGCGAAAGTTAGCGATCCTTCCAAGGGTTGGTGCATTCTTTACTACAACAGGATACCTCTATATATATGAGCAATTTAAAAACCGTGTACAAACTATCTAAAAAGATACATAGGAATAATCTTGACAAGAGTGCATGGTGTTAATGAAAAAGAGCTACCTCAGAGTTTATTGTGCGTTCTTCTTTAAGAAGTATCTTCTTTTATTTATTTAGTATTAAATAATAGACGTGCTCAAAAATGTGGTAAAATAGTCAGAAAATGCTACTTCTCGAAAATGTGGTAAAAGATAGTCAGAAAATGGGGCCGTAAATAATAAATAGTTAAACAGGACAACAAAAACATTTCTGGCCTGTTCAACAGGTCATGTCAACAGATGGCGCTTTAGGCGGTATCGGTTTTTACCGACATAGCAGTGTCATGCAACATATTAAGTAGGTAAATAGAGGGAGGGCTAGTATCCATGAACAAAAATTATATACCGACGCTCTTTACCCATACGATCGTTTTACTTTGTTTGACTGAAACCAGTATAGTTTTGACAGGACAGGTACGATTCTTTTCGCGTACAATTTTAGTGAAAACCAGCGATGGGATAAGTATCGATATAAATAGGGCTATCGACGAAAATGATAGATAGTTTAGCTACTTTGTTTAACGATATTTAAGAACACCTATGAGCTAATGAGCACTGTTTAATTAATGTCGATAAACCAAGTGGAAAAGATAATAATTATATTTGCTGATAGATAATAATAATTGCTTAGGTATGATCTTAGTAGATCCAACGCTTTATTTCTAACTCCGTAATGATTTAATTTAATTAATAGCGTATTATGATCAACACAATCAAACGCCTTCGACAGGTCGCAAAAAACACCGATAGCATCCTGTGCGGCCTCACATGCAGAATAAATATGAGATATAAGGGTAATACCTGCATCCGTAGTCGATTTACCCCTAGTGAAACCGTTTTGTTTGGCGTGGAGTTGTTTTGTACGGTTGAAGTGTGAGAGCATTTGATTGAGTATAATCTTTTCAAATATTTTACTTAGTGTTGGAAGAACAGATATTGGTCTAAAATTTGAAGGATCACCCTTATCTCCCGACTTGAACAGAGGTATCAGTTTACTGTGTTTCATCAGGTCTGGAAAAGCCCCATCGTCAACACATTTATTGAATATATAAGCTAAGTGTGGGGCTATAACTAGAATTACTGAACCAATGACTTTGACTGATATACCCCACAGGTCTTCCGTATTTTTTAAGTTAAGTAATTTAAACGTTTTGACAATGTCCTGGGGATATACATGATTAAATTTTAAATATACATTACTGGCGCTAGTGTTTTTTTTTAATAAAGTCTCTGCTTCATATGGAGATGAATTTAGACGGTCTGTTGTGAGTAAGGGTACATTGGTGAAGAATGTTTCAAAAGCTCGAGCAACATCAGCGCTGGATTTAACAACATCATCACCTATCTTTAGGCAGAAATCATTGTCCCTTGATATAACTTTGCCAGTTTCGCGGTTTAATATTTGCCAAACTGTTTTCATTATATTATTTGAATTTTGAATTTTTCTATAAATGTGTAAAGTTTTTGCAGTTCTACAAACCAACTTGAAAGTTTTGGAATATTTTTTAACGTAGTCATGAAATTTTCGATCAAAATTATAGGTTTTTTGTTCATAAAGGTCATATAAGATAACTCTACTTTTACGAATTCCAAACGTTGCCCAGTCATTAAATTTAGATTTACCGTTGTAGTCACTGATTTTCTTTAATTTAAAAACTTTATTGAATTCTGTCTGAATAATGCTGAAGAAGTCAGAGTAGATTTTGTTTGGGTTCTGTTCATCAAAATCCGGTACTGGCAAATTTATATCTAACTTTTTCATATACGTCTGTAGTCTATGGGATGTAATAGGCCTATAAAATGATGGATCAGTCCTATTTTTACTGGCAATAGGGAATGAAACTGTTTGACCACTGTGATCGGAGGGTAAGCAGTTAATTACATTTTTACTTGTGAATGCACAGTCACAAAATACGTTATCTGAGCAAGTTTGGCTAGTAAGTGTAATTCTAGTCGGCTCTAGAAATATATGACATAAATTAAATTATTTGAACAGAGTTATTAATCGTTGTTTCAATGTTGTATCTACAAGCAATTCTACATTAAAATTGCCACAAATAATTAACTTTTTTCTGCTATTACAAAGTATAATGAGGGCATCCTCCATAATTTTCTCGAACATTTCAAAATTGCCATGGCCGTTTTCATCTCTCGGAGGTCTGTAGACACAAACAATAATATGGTTATCCAACTCAACACAGGATACCTCTATTTGTCTTTCTACAGTAAGTGCAAGAATATCTTTCCGTTGTTTCACCTTAATATTATTTTTTACTAACATTAAAGAACCACCTCTATCGGCAGTCTTTCTATTGTAACAACTGACAATTTTGTAATTATTTATGTTAAAAGACATCATATTTTCCTTTAACCAGTGTTCTGTAATACAAATAACATCGGTGTCTGAATGATTAAGAAATAATTCTAATACCAGTTCTTTGCCAGGTAGCCCCTGCATGTTTTGATGGGAAATATTTAAGTGGGGCTTACCCTTTGTCCTAGTATTTTTCATTTGATTGCCAGAAAACCCCTGCTTATTTTGTAAAATTTCTTATGTTTTGAGGGGTCCTCTTTTGTCGAACTATCTAGTTTAAAACACTTCTATTAGTACTAATACTAACTAAAACTGAAGGCGACTGCGTTATAGTATTTACAACTGTGTCGCATATATTATACGCTAACAATGTAGCTACTCGTTTTTTTGTTTTATGAGACAGGTACATAGTATCCTGAGTCAAAGTAAAGTTATGAATAAAATTATTCATGTCGAAATATAAAATAGCATCACTATGATGACACGTTATATTGTATAGATGCATGTTCATTTTATGTACACTTTTATTTTGTTTCCCCGATAAATTAGAACAATAAGGAAAGTTACATAGAATAAACTTGCACTTCGTCTTATTATATAAATTGAGCAGTACCTCTATACCTTTTAACTTCGTTATTTATTTCCACTAAAATAAAACTCTTATAATAATAATAACACAACACAAGACATGTACAGAGTGATCCTGTAATCCATTTCCTGTAATATTCATTTATGAATTTACTCAAAATTATTTTTTCACTGAATATTTCCCTGTCCTAAAGTGATTGTTACATTTCACAAATAATTTTACTCATTAATTTATTCATTTACTTGAAAATAATAAAAATTATTAGCTACCTACCTAGTGTCACGTTGACTTTAAAAATCTGCATAAAAAAAATACATTAATTTAATGTGAATACGATCAAAATGAATTTTCATATCGTGGTTTCGGTACTTTTTCCACATTTATACCCATTTTCCAAACACCCATTTACACTTTTGGTTTTTAACCCTTACTGAGCATCCTGTAGCTCTCAGTCTGTTACTCTGATTATCAACAAAATATACTCTGGGAAGTAAGATTTATCGTAACTCCTGGTTAACAACTCCTTTTGTCAGTCAAATCTCCTTAACCTTTCGTGTCTTCTATCATTCATTCTATTCTTGTATACTACTTATTTCTACTAATGCCTTACTAAGCCAAGGAGTCCTCTGCTCCTGGCAACTTTCACTGAGATATCTCCTAATAATTAAGTCTTTCACCGAGGGCACGACAGTCCAAACACTATGAGCAAGAACATAATTCTCCTACATTATACATACATCCTGAGGGCATGGTCACCCTTCATATTGGCATATCAGGCCACTTATTCTGTACACCTGTAATAGGGGGATAGAGCTGCTACAATTTAAGACAATGGGCTCCAATCTGTCTGTATGACTAGAAGGAATAGCTCCCTATCTCCTATAAATTAATAAAGTACCGTTCCATAATAATTCGCAACATAAAATATACCATGTACAAACGTAAATCATTAACTTTAAATCTTTACTTTCAATTATAATCATTAGGCCATCGGTCTTTTCCACTTGACCCAGAAATTATTCTGCAGTCATTCAACTCGGAATGCACTGTATTAGCGATACGTAATTACCTACTCGTATGCTATTTTAAAACTTTACTTTGATTTGAAATGATTATGAATTAACTAATTATTTACTCATGACTATGACACTAGATATTACATGCATAATTATATGTTAGATGAAACTTTGATAACAAAACCTATGTTCCTAATCCTGCCTGAAACAATTAATTAATTTACCTCACAGTGACAACATTTCGTCGAAGTAGGTCGCTCGATGCATGTCATCGTCGCGTGGATGGTGATGACGCAGCTGGGCGGACGTGACGCATGTTGATACTGGATACTGCTCGAAGATGCACGTGGTTGTCATCTTCTTGAGTTGGCCGGGATAACCCAGGTCCGCTTCGATGGCCGGGATAGACCTGACCTGTTCGAGCCGGGAAACCCTCACTCCTCGTACGGTCGCAGAAAATCTTCATACTGATAAAATAAATTCAGGGTTCACTCGTAGATGTTTGACTAGTTTTCTTCTTCTTTTTAGATATTATCTAGTCGGCCTCGTCCGATTCCTCGTACCATGCGCTGAGGTTGTCGCAGTGGTGGGGTCGGCTGATGGTAGTACCGTTGATTTGTCAGTACCACCCTTGGCCTTATAACGGCCGTAGATCTCCCCCTTCCGCGCCCTCCGGTTGTAGACCACGGTTGACGCATCGGTGCTGGTCCTGGTGTTGGTACTGGTGCTGCCGGTGTTGACGGTGGTGCTGCCGATGCTGATGACGGCGCTTTCGGTGGTGGTGGTGGTGGTGCTGCCGATGTTGATGATGGTGCTGCTGGTGATGATGGTGGTGCTACCAGTGATGGTTGGTGTACCTGCTGGTTTTGATGGCGGTTCAGCTGCGTTCTTTGTTGCTCCTGTCTGATTATTTCTATCGTCGTCCCAATCATTATTATCGTGCTTTCTGATTCCTGCACGTGGCGTCGTCCTCCAGTCAGCGTAATCTTCAAATTCCTCATAATTTTCATTCGTCTCGCCAGCTCCACAATAACTTGCCCCACTGTGAATCTGATAGTTGCCATTTTGTATTTCTTGATTTATTGATTTTCTTGATTTTCTAGAATTTCTTGATTTTTTATATTTTCTCGATTTTCTCCGGAGTAATCAGTAGATTATTGTGGCCCAAGGCAAGGTCGCCATGTAATAAAGGATAAATGATATGATAGTTGTTGGTAGTAGAAGAGCGTGTTTATTCATTGTGTGGGCACTTATATACCTATCTTAGTGCTAACACAGCACTACGTACATTATGTCGTAGTTCACTCTAACATCTAGCCTATTGCATGTACGAACATACTACATCGACGTAATCACGTAACAGATTAGGCCTGTTGATTTCAGCATATATGTTATTTAGAATTGAATTGGAGGGCGCAGGGTGCGGGCGGCGCGGGGCTTTCATTTGCGCCATCGCTGTGCACCACATTATACATAAAACTGTTATAATATGGACGTATATTCCTAAATACGAATAACATTTCTATAAACGAAAATTGCATAAATCACTAAATACCATGAGAACCCCATTGATTTGGTCGATGTCGCCATACTTAAAAATTAAGTACTCCCTAAGATGAACCACTCAAACACCATTTTATTTCTGTAGATGGGGGGGGGGCAGTTCCGCCCATCCTCCTTTGTAAAATATGAGTTTTTGGACTGTTTTATAGATGAAGAAGTTATATTTTTTTAAGAAAAATCAGTTCACAGGTGTATCTAACACATTGGTGGTAAGAAGTGAAGTCATCGGCGCGCTGTCCTAACCCGACCTCGTCGGGACCAATCGGTCTCGAGCCGCGGGGCGAAGTGCCCTGCCCCCCCCATCCCCCGCAGTATCACAGGCTCGAACAATAAACTTATTTCGTATATTTCTGGGCAGAAATAATTTGGGAAATATCCGCTATCCTAATGTATCCAATAAGTTATTTTTACCTGTGGCAGCTGATGAATTCGTCTTAGTTTTAATTATTTCTCAAGTAGATTTTATTCTGTCTGATAGCACACTCAATGGCGAATGACTTTTACAATTAAAATAACGTTTCTCGAAAGTTTTGATTTAAAATATTCAGTCTTCGTTTATGTTATGTTATGAATGCGACAGATCTGCTGCTTGATGCAATTGAAAAGATAATTATTGTCTGACAAACTATAGACATGGCGAGTATTACCTAATTCTGTAGGGCAAAAATAAACCACAAGAGACCAAACCAACGAAGAAAGTGTAGGCAATCCAAAATTGACGCTACATATTTTTAAACAAATAGTCGATCGAAGCAAAGTGTCATGCCGTTGCGTCGGTAAAAGCGTGCCTGACTTGAGCTGTCAATGGCGGTAGAGTTGGAGGACCAAAGAGTTTCGTTCATCTGAGGGTGGACTTCGCTAAGCGGAGATAGGAGACGGAGTTCCAAACCTAATTTATGTAAAAATATTTTTTCTGCGTAATTAATTTAATTTCCTTTTTAAGCAAATAGTCGATCGAAGCAAAGTGTCATGCCGTTGCGTCGGTAGAAGCGTGTCTGACTTGAGCTGTCAATGGCGGTAGAGTTGGAGGACCAAAGAGTTTCGTTCATCTGAGGGTGGACTTCGCTAAGCGGAGATAAGAGACGGAGTTCCAAACCTAATTTATGTAAAAAAAAAATTCTGCGTAACTAATTTAATTTCCTCACAGTAGTTGTGAAAAGCACTATGTAATGTCTGGGCCAAAAATGCGATAGATGGACTTGTCTCTTTCAAATTCACTCGTCCATCTGTTAATGTGACGCACGAATGCCCATTATATATATACGTATAACAACTGAATTGCAATGGCTCAGAAACATCAAAATAAACTATTTTACATTTCAAGCTGTCACTTTTATTCTAGGTCTAGGTAGAGTATAATATATAATATACAATTTATATCTATGAGTACTACCAGTGCAGTATTATTTGTAAATTACTGCATAATATTATGTACTCCAACGTCCTATTAAATACTGAGAAGGGAGGGACAAACTTTATTATTATTGTTTGCTTTATATTTTCTTACTCTGCCTTACTTCAACATCTGAAGGTCAGTTACCACCTTTTCATGACGCAAAGAAAACCTCACATGCATTTCCTGTAACTAAAGACGAGAAGCCATTCGGAGAAAAGAAAACTGTTTCGATCGCGGATAGTTTTTTTCCAAACCCGGGCTTTGTGTACATAACTTTTTGCGTGAAATGTTGAAACGAGTGTTGAACTGTTTGTGAACAAACTTTCTGTAGTAATGAAAAGTAAATTCGCCGTGCCGTTCCCAGCGACATGAAGGGAGCTATTTTCCTTCCACTTCCTTCGCTCCCATTCCTTTTTCAGTTTTTTTTTTCTCTGACATTCTAACCCTATTTTAAAATGCATTAAATCAGCGGTCACAATACCGTTTTGCAGATAGCTGGAGTGAATGATTTCGTACAGGTTCGTTTCGTCTCGTTATGCTCGAGAAATGGCAATTTCTTGTAATTCGGACCTAATGAACCAAATTGAATGTGTGCAAGCGAGAAATACTCGAGCCTGCACAGCGTTGCCAAGCGACTTCGAGAAAAATCCGACTTATTTAGATCGATGTGAATAAACATAGCAATGCCGGATAAACGTGCAATAAAGTACTTTGACCCCGCTATGAAAATGTATACGAATTGATATTCGCCGCGCAAAGTCGCTGCGGCAAACGACAAATAGTGGACATTTTCTTAGCCGGTCAATTGATATGCGTTATTGTAAGTTTATATCGCAGTGGCTAGTTAAAAATGATAAATATTGATTTATACTGTGATGTTGCAAAAAAATTGTTGGGTTCGTATCAACTACACTAAATCAAAGATAGCGTAACCAGCAGGGCATTGCAGATAAATATAAGGTTATCTGTATCCGGAAAACCATAGCAAAATATATTACAAGTCTCACTATCAAAGTATAATACATTATATATATATTGATGAGAACCTAGTCATGGTTGTTTATCTATCTAAGTATAATACTTATCTGTAGAAGTATGTGTATCGTTGTCTAGTACCCAAGATACAGGGAATCCTAGTTTGGGGCTAGATCAATGTGTGTAAATATTGTTCAAGGTATTATTATTATTATTACAAGTATCATGAAAAGTAGCTAACTCACTGCGTGACAGAACTCGAAGCCATTTTTTCAATCTTGGGCCCAGATGCACAACCGGATAATTTAATATTTGATAGACATTTGAAATCATGCTGACCTTTATATCCCGGTGGGACCCTCCCTGTCTCTCGGAAAATGACAGCCCCATTATGACATTAAATAAGGTAAGTAAGGTAGTATAGATCTACAAACTTATCTGACCCGGTAACAGCGTCGCTAGCGTGAATGGCTTACGAATGGGATTAGCTTACACCACCGGGTCAGATAACTTTGTGGATCTGTAAGGCACATAGAGAGATTTGATGAAGTTTGATGTTTAAATTGTGTATAACAGGTCAAAAACCTTTATAAATCAGCAAGCTTAGCTATACGACGATACAAATAGGTAGGCATAATGCTTGAACGTAAGGAATTTTCCGCTAAGGCTATTTCCTTGAAGCCCCATAAGGTGCTTATAGTCGAGTCGCTCCGGTAAGATGTACTTAGACATTACGAGTATGTGGTAGCTCCTCGAAATCGTCGCAGGGAAAATATCTAATAGGGAATTTAATGCCACTAAAGGGACTTGGAGCATTTGGTATTCAAATTCATGTAATTGTAGGCGAGCATGTTAGAAGTTATCACATGTAAAATAAAATATAGGCTTTGAAAAATCATCTCTTTTTTGGAAGTTTATATGTTACTGTTCCTGTTATCTGTTACTGGTTCCCGCGAAACAGTGTATCCTAGCATGGAGGCCATATGCATTGTTTCTGTGCATATTAGGGTTTTAATAAGTCAGTAGATTGATTCTCGCATAGTCCTATCATGCAATCATTGCATCGAGATTTCCCTGGATACCGCCAATTCTCCAAATTCCTGAAACTACCAATTCAGCTAACATACACCATACACGCTGCTCATAAGTAATAGTACCTATATATTATAAAGCACTGTGTCTTCTTGTGTCGGGTCCTTATAAGAGCTCTTCTACCGCTTAAGTCTCTCCGACAAAGATGGCGACCGCTTATGAGGACGGCTATACTACGTAACGAGGACAAGCGTTACAAAGGTAGACGATGTATTGGTTATTAGCAAGTTGATATTGAGAATTTGACACTAACATAAAAGTTGTAACAAAATTGTGGTGTTATATTTGAGGGCATTAATCAACAAAGAGTATTACTTAACATGTAAATTTGCTGGAGGTCAAATTCACCAATTTCTTTCCTGTCGTTTATAGCAGTTGGCAAACTGTGCTTTATGAAACTGTTAATTTAAAACCCTCAGTACACTTATAAATAAATAAACATACACAGCAAGAGCTCTCTGTTCTCGGAACATGTCCGCAGAGTACCCATTATGGCCTCTAATATTTCCTGACAATTTACTAACTAATTTATTTATACCGAAGGGTCTGGCCGGTGTACGCGTTGTCAGCAGTCTATTGTCACGGGAGGTACCTACATCCTCATACGCGATCTTTTGGGGCCAGCCCTCTCCTATTTCTTTGTTAAAACGACCGCCGCAGACCTTAGGTTCGGCCCTTTTGCAGGACTAATTGATTCATGACACATAAGTTCGAGATAAGGCCGCTAAACCACTGAGTGGTGAAGCCTTATTTTGATAGTGGTTTTCGGAAAGTGTTGAGCGTATAATCACTGTATAGGTGGTCTCTAGCGGCAGTCTTGCGTTTCTGCATTGTTAGGTACACCTGGGACGTCAATTTATAGAAGTCCAGTAAAATTTAATGTACTCGTAACGTGTGAGTTCCGTCAATTTCAAGGAATGGAAACTTATTCTTTTAAAATTGTCAGAAAGGTTATATAAGTTGGTTTACTCCAGGAATAAGTTTTGAACAGGTTCGGGAATTACAGGTCGGTGACATTTGGCTGTAACATGCAATAATAACTTCGTGACCTACACTGTCGGACCCATGACGAGAGTCAACTTCGATGACTTCGCCAGGGTGTATTGATTACTAAATATTTTCATTTTTTACATTGATACACTGTCACAGTCAGGCTGTTCTACTTTTCATCGTTATTTCCACGCATACAAAAGTGAGAAGAGTTAAAAAGGTAAGACGTACATTTTACAATCACTTTTGATGATATTCAAGGTCCAAACAAGTCTCATTCGCAAAGTGTAAATAAATGGCAAGAGTTCTCTCTTTTTTCGAAGCTCGCATCCCTTATTCGTCCCGCGGGGTCAAAGATTTGCAGAAGTTATAAACGACAGTTTTGGGTTTGGACAGCGATTAGATTTTCTACGCTCTTATTCCCTCACAAATTTATATTGTATTTATTGGAAGCCAATGTGACGCATCGTCTCTATATTTCGCTAATGTATACAAGCGAAATATTGAGCCAAGGAGAAATATGTATTAGCAACTAATTTCTTTGAAACAAAACCAATTGAAATTAAAATATTTATTTCTTATATGCCTACATGTACTAGGAAAACTGTTACCTCAAAGCAATAGATGAAGTGCATCAACACTCAACTCTATAACCAATTATCAAGATTATCGCCCTATCTTGAAGGCTGAAATAGATTTCTCTCGAACTCTAGAGTGCCCTCAGGGTTCGGCAAGGTTGTTAATGACAATGAAACAGCGGTCTGGCTCGTTTGTCACGGGATCTAATAGACGTTTTTACCTAATGCGTCCATTCTTTCCGCGTCACTTTTTGCCGGGTTCCGTCCCTTATTTGTTTCAGTCGGAATTTTGTAGTTACGAGGTAACGCTCGCTTGGTTTAGGCTGCTGCCGTTGAGCACTTATTTATGCGAGTTTTGAGTTTAGCCTGCTGATTTACAACTATATAAAATAGCTGCCTGATTTATCTAATGAATGCTACTGTGTTTACGCTTATTAATTAGATAGGTTTATATACTTAAGTTTTGAGAAATAAAAAAATACAAAAAAATACAAGACGCTGTTACCTCAGCACAAATAAACAATCAAAAAGAAATAATGATCACGTGATAGCGTACTACCCCAATTGTCTAACTGAATAGCCATCAAATTGGTGGTCACGATGGTCACCGTAGCTTACAAAGTGTCAGCAATTGGAATCTTTTCAAATTTTGACGAGTCGCCATTTGAGTTAGATCGTGGTCAGATCTCTGCAGCAGGTCAGACGAATTAAATTAATAAATCTGTTAGATACACAAAGCTTGATTCAAAAATATATTTTGAACAAAACTAATAGCATTGTAGTTCCAACATAATTCCATGATAATATTTAATAGTAGATCCCAAAATTTAACCAACTAAATGAGAGATAAAGGTTTACAAAAGCCAAGAATTATGCTCAGTTCGCTTGGTAGGTCAAGTTTCCTCTATTCAGTTAGTAAATAAATATACCGACCTCTGAGGGAGTTACCTGAATGTCGGGAGCGGAACTTAATTAGAGGCAGTGACCTGCTGAAAGTTATTTTTAAACGGCAGATAATAATTAATGAACTAGCTGAATCAACTGAACAACTACTGTGGCCCTCTAATAGAGAAAGTTGCTTAGTCCCTGTGCGGATTACTAATTGTTTTATTTCCGTAACGGACCGAACGATAATAGCCACCTAATATTTTATGAAACTGTAGGGGAAACTTTGAAGAGTTGGTCCAGGTTAACGACATTTGTGCCCTCTCCCGTCTTGTTTGTGACAAGACATAATACCTTAAAATAATACCTTGGACACTATTTACACACATTGATCTAACCCCAAACTAGGATTCCCTGTATCTTGGGTACTAGACAACAATACACATACTTATATAGATAAATATTATACTTAGATAGATAAACAACCATGACTAGGGTACAAACATACCTTCTCATCAAACAAATATTTGCCGCCACCGGGACTCGAACCCGGGACCCTTGGAATCGTAGGCAGGGTCACTGCCGACTCGGCCATTCGGGCCGTCACCGTGACGACCCGAATGAAACAACGAGACATGGACAACCTCCACGCTGTATCACGGGTACATATTGTACTGTGCGAGGATTTTCACAGGTAACATTGGCTAGATAAGCCACATGTGATCCCAAGCTTTGTTTGTGGGATTCAGACGCAGTGAAGCGGTCATACATTTTTATCTATGAAGCGGTCGCCGTGACCGAAATCAGTTGGACCCATTTCTTCATCATCATCATCACATATCGTAAGTGCTCCTTACCGATTAATTGCTTCTCGGGTATTACTCCGCGATAAGCGTACGATTCCTGAAAATGAGGGGAAGAATTATTATTTGAATAACTTTTTTTGTATCTTTCAGTTTAACCTTTACACAAACGCGAGCCATTTCGAGTAGATAAAAATTTTCCGGGGTCAGGGAGTTTTTTACTTTCTTTGAAAAAGGGGCAAAGTATTTTTTTAAAGAGGTAAAGTATATTCCATTTTCCGCTACAGTTTTATTTTATTTTTGTGTGTGTTTTTAGGGTTCCGTACCCGAAGGGTTCCAAACGGGACCCTATTACTAAGACTTCGCTGTCTGTCCGTCCGTCCGTCCGTCCGTCAGTCACCAGGCTGTATCTCAAGAACCTAGCTAGCTAGAGAGTTGAAATTTTCACAGATTATGTATTTCTGTTGCCGCTATAACAACAAATACTAAAAAACAGGATAAAAGAAATATTTAAGGGGGTTCCCATACAACAATACCACATACAAACTTATGGATGCACCTGGTTACGTACATGGAGTGTGAAAGTAACCGCACCAATAACTTTGTAAACAATATTTTGCTTTGTAAAATCCAAACTATTCGCTCCACACCATCGCTTCCATTGAACGGTGGTACGGAACCCTTCGTGCGCGATTTAGACTCGCACTTGACCGGTTTTTTTTACTTGTGTTCTAACCGGGTTCACTTTTTTATGTTAGATCATCTCATATCAACTGAAATATTTTTTGGCATAAATGTAAGCAGGAATTTGCAATTTGAAGAAATGCAAAATTCATCTTAAGTTGTACTAAAATCATGAACAAAAAAATAAAAAAATATTTTGTAAGGAATTTTATTCGTACAGCTATCTATATCTATCTATTATATAGACACAATTTCTTTGAAGAAACCTTGATCTTCTATCTTCATTTATTTATAATATTTATTGTTTTTCGAACGGTAACCTGTGTATTATTATTTTCAATTTATCATTAAATAAATAAATCAAATTCAAGTCCAGAATTTAAAACAGTTGTATGAAATGTTTAAGTTGCATCTCATTGAGTTCAGTTATATAACTCACAGAGCCAACTGCCTTTTAAGAAACGTTTTGTATATTAAAAATGGATAAGAGATAACTGTGTAATTTTTTGACAGCTATATCTATCTTTTATATAGACACAATTTCTTTGAAGAAACCTTGATCTTATATCTTCATTTATTTATAATATTTATAATTTTTTCGAACGGTAATTTATTTACCACCAAATCATTTCCTTATGGACCATCCAAAAGCACACAAAATACATGCGTTTTCGCCACTAGTAGCTCCAAAGTATGAACAATATAGTCAATTTCACCTATTAGAATGTTCAAAAATTCCACGGGAATCTTCGTTAGACAATTTACTTGAATTAGTCGAGAAGAGCGCAAAAAAAAACTTTTTTTGTTTTGCGAAAATTTGGTTGATCAACTTTGAGACCGACTGACAATAAGACGTGACGTGACAAAATAAAATATTGAAGGGAACCAAACTCTGAAATTAAGTATCTAGGATTGTCTATGTCCTAAAATGGTTTCAATTAATGATGCCTTTAAAAATTATGAGAGGTGTTCGATAGGAACTTCATTAAGGGTTAAGTTTATATTTTTAACTTTTTTAACTTAACCATAAATACTTACTAACATAATGAGTAGATTAAACCTCAGATAAACCTCAGTGTAAACTGTGTATTATTTTTTTCAATATGTCATTAAATAAATAAATCAAATTCAAGTCCAGAATTTAAAACAGTAGTATGAAATGTTTATGTTGCATCTCATTGAGTTCAGTTGTATAACTCACAGAGCCAACTGTCTTTTAAGAAACGTTTTGTAAATTAAAAATGGATTAGAGATAACTGTGTAATTCTTTGACATTTGAGGTTATCATTCATCAGTCATTAATTTTGAACAATCGGAAACTCGTAGTCTGAAACGATGTAGTTCATTTTACATCTAACAATGGATACTAACCACAGGATAGAAATTATCTCCAATGTAGAGAGGTCTTGCCACCTTGGGCTCAGGTGGCTTAAAACTGTGGGTAGTTGGGGCTTAAGCGATTCCCCAAACAAGCTGCGTTGGAGTAATAAACCCTAGTTGTGCACTAAAATATTCCTACTCTTGGCTTGTTTTGGTAACGGTCGCATTTTCATGGTAAAATCAACGCCAATCAATGCGTCCATAAAATTTTGTTTTTCTGATAAAACATGGCTCTGACATCTTATTTCTGAGTACATAATGATAGTTCACATGCCGTGACGTTAAGCCCATTGGCGTTTAATATGGCTTTAAAATTGGCTAGTATTTTATCGCACATCAAAAATACTGATTTTCACAGCAAAAAAGGATCAGCAAAAACATTTTTTATGTTTTAAGTATTTTTGTTGTTCTTACATGTTCAACCTAATACGAAGGTTAAAGGGGGCTTCGCTTCGCTTACTCCCTTTACCTTTCACCTAAGCTACCGCAGTATTTTACCCTGATCAGTATATTAGCTGTGCAAATCAGTATTAGTTCCCTTTAAAATTTAAAGGTCATTTCTGTAACTGATTGCAAGAGTCTCAAATTCATGCTGTCACTGTCACTCACTGTATGAAATTTAAATGTCACTTATTTTGAGTTGCAGTATTTGCATTCAGCCTTAAGATTAGACTCTAGATTAGAAGACGAGAATATTTGTCAATTTGACTCTACTGTTGTAAAGTTTTATCGCTTTTTGCCTTCCCAACGTAATGAGTAAAAAGTCAAAGTCAAAGCACTTTATTACTGTAGCTATTTACATATACTTGGCAAACGTTATTTTTGCCTCTTCTCTACATTGGAACACTGTGGGAGAAGAAGGCTTAGAAACTCCCACAGACTGATTTTTAGATCTCTTTTAAAAATTGGTTGTGCCTAACTAAACAAATATGAAAAATTTAATCATTATGATTAATAAGCAGGAATAAATGATACAAAAATATTTTGCAAGGTCTGTATTGAGCTAGGTTAATCTAAATCCAAACAGTTCCGTCATTTAGGTAAGTAATCTTGAACATTGTAATATCCCTTTTTCGACAAAAGGGATATTAAAATGTTCAAGATTACTTGAAACATTCAACTAAGCGGTAAAAATCAACGATTGTCTTGGTCAGATCTATCGTAAGCTTATCTTATGCTCGATTCTCTATCAGTAGCCAGCCAGCCAGCCATTGCAGCCTATCAACACTGGGATGCCCTATCTCGAGTAAATTAACACCTCATGGCCTCTACGTCCCACCTCTCCTAGTCCCGACCGCATACAATTGACTCTGCATGCAGCATGCACTTCATTGCATTACGCCTTACGGTCGACTGCGTTGCTCACCTCTTAGTCCGGTTAGTGTACGCAAATCGCTTTGTGCTGGAGTGACACTCTGATATAAGTGGAGTAGTACGAGGCGTTAATGGCGAGAGGGGAAAACTGTTGATGAATCACAGAAATGCCATCGACTGGACGACAGAAAGTTCATGTTCATATCTCAATTGGTTTCTGAGATGGGTAAAGATGAGTGTTGTGATTTTTTGATTTTTTTGGATCACAAAGCCTAGTGTATTTTGGATCATTAGAAACAACAATGTTTTTCAATCGGCATCACATTGTAGAGCCTGCATTGACTTTATTACCTTGTGGGACTACGAATAAATACATTTCAATTTTTATTTCCATCATAGATAATGATAGAAATAGAATAGTTCTATTTTAAGTCTACTTTTCTAGATTCTTTCTGGCAAAATATATAAAAGGTGGCGCCTACATTTAGGTATACAAAAACGATGTCGGAGGTAACCAAGAATGTGAAATGTTCAATTTACCTTTGTGGTACCTATATATCTACGAGACCAAATTAAAGCCAACACCGGCATGCCCCAAATACACAACTTCCATTCAGTTAAGCTTCCGAATAAGCGGAAACTTGCAATTAGATTTTCAATTCGGTGATTCTACCGTTTAGTTACTTATTGTTCATAGGGCGAGTAGTGATAGCAGTTTGCGAACAATTTCTTGCCCTTATTACCGGATAGTCGAACTACCCAACTATGTAACAATTGTCGACCAGGATTATCGAGATTGTATTTGAATTATACTTAAGTTAGGTTTGGTAGATTAGGAATTTGAATGTATATTATTGGTATTTCATTGAATGTATGTTGGAAATTACTCATGGTTACACCACTAGTTGAAGTCAATAATCATAATTGTCTTAATCTTTATTTTCAGCTTGTTCTTGTCGACTGCTGGGCGTAGAAGTAAAAAAATAAAAGGCAAGGAAACCTAAAAAGGAAAAAGGAACCCTCGTCGGATCACTTAGTTATCCGTCTGCCCGTCTGTCAAGATGTTTATTTCTCAGAAACGGGTGGAGGTACCTACTAAGTTGAAATTAATACTAAATATTCTGCTTATTATATATCTCTGACCTCTAGGAAATTATATCGCAAAGCAATCGCAAGATGTTATAATTAAAATAGTCGTTTAACGAAATAGAACGTAATTGTATCACAACAGCTGTCATTTATAGCTACTTTTATTTGAATTTGAGAGGAGTCGCGATATGTCAAAAGGTACATAATGGTGCTGGCTGGACTTTAATCGCTTCGAGTTGTAAAAAATTGAACTTCCAAGTCAACGCACTCGCTTATATTGGCACTCACAAATTACATCTGTAAAAACGTGACCAAAAAGTGTTACTTCGCAGACGAAGTCGCGGGCAGAAGCTATCATATAATGAAAATATGATTTAAAATTAATCAAGCTATTGCTGACTATACAGTGTAAAGTGTACCAATAAACTGGTACAAACATACATAACAGTGCACAAGATTGGGTTACCGCAGCCGCAAGGTTATCTTGTCCTCAGGTAATTGTTCTCAGTAACCTTAGATTAATGAGGTAACTTAAAGCTCGTACTTTACAACGTGCCAAAAAGTCCACTGAAGTCACTCTACTACATCGGCGGAATAGAGACACACATTCAAATTAAACAAAATCTTAATGGTCTGTCAATATTTACATATGTTTAGGAAACGTAATGTTTTGCCTCTTCTCTATATTGGACCACTTTGGGAGTAGGAGGGCGAAGAAACTCTCACAGAGTGATTTTATGACCACTTTTAAAGACTTTCTTTTTTGTAACTAGTAAAAATATTACATTGTATAAATAATATACAGGAATAAATCTTTACAAAATAATAAAGCGAGTTCTGTGTTTAGTTAAATTAATATTGCTCTTGTCAGTAGGATATTGTAATACCCTTTTTAGGATAAGTGGTTTTTACATGGTTTTTAAATTTTTGTAGACCCGAGTAACCGAATCGGCAGTGACCCTACCTACGTCCCGGGTTCGAGTCCCGGTGGGGGCAAATATTTGTTTGATGAGAACGGATGTTTGTACCCTAGTCATGGTTGTTTATCTAAGTATAATATAATTATCTATATAAGTAGGAGTATCGTTGACTACCCAAGATACAGGGAATCCTAGTTTGGGACTAGATCAATGTGTGTAAATAGTGTCCAAGGTATTATTATCATAAATTGTTCAAATGGCAATTTTAAAATCTTCAAAGTTATCCTGTTGTAGTAGAAAATACTTCGAACCTTGAAAGAGTTGCTAACTTTCGCGAGTCATAACCGGGGTAAAACTAGTCTGTTTTTATTTCTTAAGTTAACATAAAAGCTATCGCTAATATTATAAAATGTTGTCAGGTTCTTGCGTACATAAATTATTTGATATGCTACAGTTAGTATGTGAATTTCTTGAAAAATTTACCATGGGAGTCTGTGCGTTTTATTATAAATTGCTCGAATAGCTCTTTTCTCTAATATAGAAACAGGTTCACTGTTAGATTGCATAATATGAAATCAAGAAAGCCGTAATATTGTAAACCCTAATAATAATTTAACATAAATGATATAAATGATAACATAAATGATAGCACATGAATTTCAAAGCCTATGAAACATAAGCATTATAAAGACAATAATTATATAGCATAAACATAAAAATGATTTCGCATCGTAGAGAAAGACATAAAAATTATAGTTTTAAACAATTAAATACTCAAATGCCGAACAATTTAAATATCTCATTAAATTCGTATTTCAGCTGTATTCTTATCATGAAATGTTGTTTTTATTTGCATACGTACCACTACGCTCCGATTTGCGCCGCTCCGATTCGCTCCGCTCCGATTTTGCTTCTTCTATGTTCTAAGCTAACCTATAACACAATTGAAATTTAGCCACAATAACCTACTCTAGCCAAATTTGGCTTCTAATTACTTTCAATCACAAGCTGGCTCCTCTGGTTGCACATGTACTATCCAACCTAACCTAACAGCGCGGGGAGAGGGGTGCGGTCACCCGCTTTAGCCTTCACCTACCTTCAGCTTAATTCATATTAGAAAACTAAATTTCTGCCTTCTGGTAAATATTATAAATCATAATATGTCAAAAAAATATATATAAAGATCCATTAGACGAATCAACAGCAGTCCAACATAAAATATACTAAAAGCTTGTTATGCCAAGCAAAAAGTATGCCGTATTGTTATACAAAGTACTATTATACCATTAAAGTTATGACAAATTAAGTATGCGTCTTAAAATTTAAGAATCACAAAATTATGCAAAAAATCTCATAAAAATAGTTTGAATATCAGCTTCTACAAATATGGAAAACTCGCATGTTTTTTTATCATTGCATGCTAGGTTGTTATCTATGCATTTTCGCACGCTATAACCACGCGGGGTCGCACAGACACAGCCATGAATTCATTGCTTCATTTTGCGTGTTTCTGGGCAAATCCATCCCCGCAAGTATTTCCATAGGATTACTTATTTACGTTAATATCATTTACTACCTAATCTACCCACCGTTTTTCGGGCGTGTAACGTGCGAAAACTTGAGACAGAGACGATATAAAACGCGAAGTTGCTTCTTCATTCAAACTTTAGACGGAGCAGCCTCCTGATTATGTTGTAGCAGCAACTTGTTGGTACTAAATAGTTTAGTTGCGGATGCCTTACTTAGTAATAATAATAAATGTTTTAAATACAGGCACATCCATTGCTTCTGGCGCCACACTAGGATACCCTGTATCGTGGGAACTAGAAACATCGACGTCACACGCATATAAACATCCAAGACCTGGGGGTTTTCTTTATCCCCAGCCGGGGATCGAACCCGGGACCTCTCGTTACGTAGGCGGAGCCACAACCGCAACGTCACTGAGATCGTCAAAATTTGATACAGCGTAACGCCTTTTACATGCAGAGTGACAGGCGCAGGTCGGTAGTTCGACCAAGGAGATCTTGTTATAGATAAGCTCGCCTTTGTACACTTTTATCTTAGAAGTTTTCTGATTATGTTGATTGCAGTACAATATAGTAGTTTATGTGACTGCTACATAATGGAGGGCACTAATACTCGAGATTGGGCTTATGAAACGAGCCGAAAGCGAGTTTCAAAATAATATCACTCCAGAGTTTTAATGCCTTTATTTATCTACACACATATCATAAGGTCTCTTTGATGTGTTCAGGAACCGCATGTTAGACCGGCATTGTGGCATTGATCATTGCTCTGCAGTTGTTTAGCTTGTTCAGTAGTACCAACTTCACAGACAAACTAGGGGCGGCACGCAAGCGGACGTCGGCGTTTGAAATTTGAATATCATAATTTGACATATTTTGGTACATTATGTTCATAATCATAAATTTTCAGATAAGAAATAAGTTTTTAGCAAGAAATTTATCATTATGCTGGTCGTAACGTGTGATGGCAGTATATTTTGTCATATAATTGCAGCGATCGAGGTTCAGTAGGTACCAACGTAATCACGGTAGATCCAGCAAGGGCAGGCGCGGTAAATGACACTTTAGAATTTTAGAATTTTGTCACGAAAACTTTGCAATTTTGTAAGATGGCGCGTTTCGGACGTAAGACAACATAAATCATTGAACTTCGTCTCTGTTCTAAGTACACAATGCAAACTTTGTTAAAAATATTAACAGGCTTTTATTAAAATAAATTTTCGTTAAATTTGGAGACCATTTTAGGGTTCTGTAGAGAAACATAAACACACACAAACTTATAGTTTCGTCAAGTCTGTCTGACGGTCTTTTCGTCGGTCCGTCCGTATGTCACAGCAATTTTATTCCAAAAATATTAGGACTACACAGTTTAAACTTGGTATGTAGATGAATACTATGAACCGCTTTACGATTATTATACATAAACTGAAAAAAAGGGGGGCTCCCATACATGGAACTGAAACCAAACATATTTTTTTCTTTTTATAACCTGAATATGAAAGTGACTATAGATAGGTATTTAATTGACGTTGAGGTATTGACACCATTTTCCACAAAGTAAATTGTTGAAAAGACAGATCCTTCTAACGTGGAAAAATTTGTGTCCCTCCCCCCCCCTCTAACTTTTAAGGTAAGAAAGTGAAAAATGTAAAAAATATATGTTGTGTAAAAAATTGTTTGAACAAAATAAAATAAGCAGTTTTTAATCTTATATAAAACATTTATTGAGTTTATATTCTAAATTTGGTACGAAACCCTAAATGTGCGACTTCCGACACTCACTTGGCCGGTTTTTTGTACTGTTTTTAACCTAGCAAAACTCGTATATTATTCTGACTTCTAAACTTTAACCTGTAATTCGTCAGATTTGCTTTTTACATAATACGATTTCTTTGAATAATATTAAGTAAAGGCCCAGACCAATAGACAGAATAGTGTTAGTTATATTCATATTTTTGGCCTTAAACGTTGAATTATTGATATCTTACCACCCCCCTGACATAAAACTAACCGTTTTACCACAAAAAATATTAAACACAGCTTAACCTCAAAACAATCGTCAAATCCCATACGTTTTTGTTTTAAAAAAAAGTATTGAACATTCGTTTATTTTTTTGTGGTAGGGCCCTTATAGTCTTATTCATCTGACTCCTATCTATGAAAGGTAATATAGCTAATTTTAAATCTTTACGGTTCCATACCCTAAAAAGGAAAAACGGAATCATTCTATGGTCACGCGTGTGTCTGTCCGTCCCTGTGTAAAAGTATATTAAATGAGCGAATTCTGGACCGATTACGTTGAAATTTGGTACACTTATGTATTTAAGTAACCCAAACACGAACGAACGCGTCAGGTAGACAAGAAAATTTTGAATTTGGGGGCAAGTTTTCAAACTATATCGTGTGACATGTCCATATATACACATCCATCGACATACTGATCCTAAAATTCAAAATAAATTTCATAACTTAAATATTACAGAAAAAAATATGATAAATGTATACATACATTAAACAACAGGAGGCCCTTTTACCAACAAAACATGTCACGCATTAAATTGTCCTAAAGTATCACTTAGGCAAGGAATTTGAATGGAAAGACAGGTAGTGGTTATTTTGTTATTACATTTGATTTCTTGCAAACGTGACACTTTTCGTTTGCTTGATGGTCCACTGTAGATTCATGTATATGTCAATGTGTGCCACGCCACCAACTTGAAGAAAAATATTAAGGTTGAGTTTTTATCTCTCAATTTGGTCCGGAGGTCCACATTTCAAATTCTAATTCTAGTATAAATGATAGCTCAAAAGATAGAGTAATAGCCAAGCAGGTTTAAAAAAAAGTGGACATATTACTTTGTTTTAAAAAAAATGCAGTCAAGCTAGCTTTTCTTGCTTAAAAGCAGATAAAGTTGTCTAGCACTTCAAAGATATCGTAACAACTAAGTCTCAAGTCACAGATGCCTAAAACATTTTTTTAGACTTTAACAGAACTTAATTAGATTGAAAAAAATTATTGATTGACTAAAAAGATTGAAAAACATACCAATTACTGTTCAAGCAAATTATTACCGTTCCAAAAAAAAATCTAGGTTTTGTCGTCATAAAACATAAAATGTAGATTTAAACGAATGTAAAGACAAGTTTGGCCTAAACTCTAAATGGTCTGTGAAGATATACTTCGTATACATGCTTTGCATCGATCTACCATACTGGTGCTATAATATATTTATATATTTTATTTTATTTATTTATTATTCAAACTATTATTGTACCACATTAAGGACTATTCCATGGCGCTGTAAAACACAATAAATATCCATTATAAATATAATCATGCATTACCTATATAATTATACATTATTATTATTATAAATACATTCCAAAATATACAAAATTACGAGTACTTATCTGAGAACAACGCTGTCATCTCGCAGAAACTGCCACATTCTCGCACTTTGTCCCTACTTGAATAACCAAACAGATCGCTGAGGCTGTCCCGCGCCTGTACTAGCAGATACTGCCGGCGCTCCATCGTGCGGTGCCGAGTGTATACTTTGAGCTAATAGGCCGAGGAGGGTGCGTGAAGGACATTATACAACGCTTCTCAGTATTGAATAGCAGTATATTGTTCACACTCCATCAATGAACTGCATCTAAATATACCTGTAATAGCCTACAATCATGCTCTGACTTCACGGGAAGTACCTGTTTTAGATCGTCCGCGTACAGGAGGCATTTAGCGTGTTTAAGCTCAGATTCCAACTCATTTACCAAGATAATAAATATCAACGGACCCAGAATAAAGCCTTAGCCAACACCTAACCATTTGTGGTACGGCTGCGACTCAAAACAGCCATGTCATATTGTTGGCGGTGGGGCAAATTCAATGGCACACAATTTATTCATGAGGACGTCGTTATCCACTCTATCGAACGTCTTACACTCTATCGAACGTCTAGATAGGCGACGTCTGCCTGACATCCCCAAATTAGCTCTCTGAATCCATCTCCATCTTAACCAACGTCAGTAAGTTTGTATTAACCGAGCGACGGCTTCTGAATCCATGTTGCGAGTCAAACAAATAAGATGTAATCTGCGGACTGATATGATCGACTCGAACAGTTTTGCCAATGAGTTTAGGATCGCAATCGGTCGATAGTTATTTACAGAGGCGGTATCCCTAGTCTTGAGAATAGGACTGACTCAAGACTCGACTTCCAGCTGGTTCCAGTAGTTCTAGAGCTAGGTTGAAAATACGACACAAAGGTTAAACCAGCTGATCGCTATAGGCCTTCGAAAAGTAAGGAGGGAAATTGTCCGGTCCTCTATACATGATGATAACTATGGGTGGAAACTAAAGAGATAAAAGTTTTTGATGTTAGAAACTATGATATCCATTTTGATAAAAAGCAAAACTGCATTATATATTTTTTAAACTAATTTCCTATCCAGGAATCGAATCGGCCGATTTAAAAAAAAAGTTCACTCTGTATTATTACCAGAGATCGCATATTCGGATGGAAAAAAATATTAAAGTATAAAGAAAAGAATACATTATTTTAGGAAAATTCTTAAAATATATTTTTTGAACAATAAATCCTGGAATGCCAGGAAATCTGGGAAGTATGGGGAAGCAATTTTTTGAAAAGCATTTTATAAATATATATATATTCAATAGGTACATGAATTATTCTAAATATACTCTGTAAACTTATCCTGAAGTTGTTTGTTATACCAGTTTGGTAACTACCTTCTTTACAATATAAGATATGGAAAGATACATCCGATTCCATAGTCAGAAAAACACTAAATTTATTGATACAAAACCATATTAGCTAACACCTGAACGTAAGTAAATATACCACCGACTCTATTATTAGAACACATGAAATAATTTTTAGTTGATGGAATTTTAATAAAACATGTCTAAGGACCATCGCAGGGAAGTCTATTACTATTTACAGAAAACCACAATAGAATCATTTCAACTGGGGACTACACATTCAACATGTATGTCAAAAACTGAGGGCTATACAAAGCAAGCTAGCCATATTAAAATATAAAGTCCCATATAAAATTCTACGACTAATATACCTAGCAATGGCCGACTCAATCATTGGATACGGCTTATCTAGCTATGGCAAAACATATAAAACTTACCTAGACTATATCTACAAACTACAAACCAGTATGCTAAAACTCATTGCGCCAAAAAAAGTTAAGATGGAATGTAAAAATAAAAATCACTGGAACGGACTATTAAAATACTGCAAAATTCTCACAGTTTTTGATAAAATAAAATTACATACACTAATTGAAGAAAACCATAACAAAACAAAATTGAACAAAAAAAGCGACCCGATAGATTGCGTAACTTACTTTATATGTAATGTGTATGGTCAACGAACATGATGTACTACTTGCCTAAAATTGTAAATGAACTACCAATAGATTTCCAAAACATGTTTATAAACAATAATAATTTTAGTATTAAGATTAAAAACCACTTAATTGATAGTTACATACCTACCTATATACATAGAACAAAAGGTCTTAGCTTGAGTATTACCTAAGAACTAACTTCATTCACTTTTTTATTCTATACCTAATGTATCTGCTTATAAGTAAACTATTAACTGTATAACGAGAGCAATGACAGCGACGGATAAACCATGTCTGGTTTTCGTTCGATGCTAAATGTACCTAAATCTAAGTTCTTAATATATGAATAAAAAAATAAAAAAAAACCGATAAAAACAAAAAACATCTGTCCCTTGTTTATCCGCTAGGGAGCTACGGATAGACATACAGACACACCGATTGAAAAACGCTTCACACCTACAACAACATTTTGTTTGTCAGTGGTTAAAAAAACCTCGTTAAAACCTAGTTGCAATACCGATGTAAGTTTTTTTTTTTATTGAGTATTATGCGTGTAGCTTGAAATTTTTTATTAAAAAATTATAACTCTTCTCTCTTTTTCCATATGACATTACTTCCCAGAAATAGATCCTTAGCTGCAACACCATCGAATTATATAAAAACACAGATGATTTTTTATTTCAAAATCTGCAGGTTCGATTCCCGGCTAGGAAAATGGTTTTAAATCAAATAATGCAGTTTTGCTTTTTAACAAAATCGATGTCACTAAAACTGTTCGAAATTTGTTACATGTGTTTTACAACATTGACAAAAAACATATTCAAAAATCATCTAACGTAATTATCAAGCTCAGGCTTTAATATATCCCATAGTATTATTGCTTAAGTGACCGAACTATGGGATCTAATATACAGGCTGTAACAGAAAGGTGTTGTCATACTTCAGGGGGTAGTCATTCTGAACATCTTTCACTATGAAACAGATTTCATCAGAACAACTTTATTTCTCACTTTTCGAAACGAGCGATCAGCTGACTTGTATGGAGAAGTAAAATAAAGTTGTTCTGACCAAATCGGTTTCATAGTGGGAGTTGTTCGAAATTATGCCCATAACACCCCTTAAAATATGACTACACTTTTCTTTACAATCTGTATATTATCTCAAGATGTCTTTTATTGTATTTTTTGGTATTGGTGTAATGTATAGCACCATTGTAAACGGGCTCATAGACAAAATATGGCGAGCGATACAATGTTACATCTTGAGATTTATTCCATAGTCTGAAGGAACTATTACACAGTAATGTCACGATAAGTCTACGAGTGTCATCCGGAGTATCTGTGAAGCATGAAGCAAGTTACAAAGTCCAAAAGGTGCAGCTGTGAGTGATCACGACAGCACACCATTCGTGGTAAAACATAGTAAGAAAGTAAGTAAGTAAGTTTTCATACACTTTGTGGGTAGCGTCCCATACTACAAAAATCCGTACCATGGGACACAGCTTAAGGTTAAATCATCATGCCATTTAAGTAATATTCTATTCTAACTTGCATTAGATAAAGTTAAACATCAGAATAAAAATAAAAATAAAATAATGACACAATTTTGTCGCAAATTTGATCTCTAAGTAATTGCCATAAGAATATTCAACAGATTCATATTCTGCAGTTATTAGCCAATTTTTCAACAGATTTTTATGTATGTTATATATTACTAAACAAAAACAGGTATATACATTCTGTCCCCACGCTAGGATACCCTATATCGCGGAAACAGCGACGTCACACACCAATAAACATACAAGACCTACTGTGTTTTTACTTGCTCCAGTCGGGATTCGAACCCAGGACCGAAAACTCCGCGGGGATTAATCCAATTGCTTTATTCCCACGACGAATTTGATTTCGTACGTAATTAATTTGTTGAAATGAAAATGCGTTTTTTCCTTTCTGTTTTGCTGTTTTTGTCACGACTCAATCAGATGTGAAAATTGGGGTATTTATTTTTTATATTCGTCCTTTTTACCTCACGGTTGGACATTAAAAGCTTTTTGGTTTACCTTGAAGGCATTTGCAGCCAGTTACATTTGTCGCAACTTTGCCAGATGCCTCGGTGAAGTATACCCTGTTTATTATGGTTTATTTTTCTTAGTTTACTGAGTAATTAGTTTGATAACTCAAAAATGTAATTGATCTTTATTGTAGTTACTTTCAAAGATGTTGTTATTTCATAATGTCATTGGATACAGAATGTAACAGAAAGCTGTTTTCATATTTTGTTACGAGTATAATTCTGGTAAATTTTTACTATGGAACCGATTTGATCAACTTTAATTTTCATCCTCCATATAGTTAGAGACGGGCGATCAACTGTTTTGTATGGAGAAGTGAAAGTTGCTCTGATGAAATTGATGCCATTGTGAAACTTGTTCCGAGTGACGTCCCCTAGCAATACCCCAAAACATTATTACATCTTTCTGTTTTACCCTGTAGATTCGAATCCAGTGTTGCTAGCTTAGAATAATGTTAACTTCTTAACGTTCGTTCGTTCGTTGTCCGTTTGTCAAGTGTTCGCATTCAAGTCAAATTTGTTTTCAGTCATTCAAGTCAAAAGTCAATTTTGTTTATAGACAAATGACACTCTGTGCTCCGAGCTATATGATAATGTCCGGGCAACGAAATTTTCATGAGAACATATGACTTATGTAATCTTCTTTAGTAATTTGCAGCGCTTCCTTGTTTCGGATGACATTTTAAGGTGTTGTTCGCTGGTACTACATGTGATACCTACAGCCTATTTCTGAGATTTGAACTTTCCCATTAAAATACCGGTTGCAAAACGTCAACATAACTATGCCTCTGCCACCTCGTATGGGAAAAGGCGTGATGCTATGTGTTTTACCCAACTGCAGCGAAGCGGAAAAGAGGAGGGTTATTTGTTTGAGCTGTATGTATATGGTTATGTATAAATTTATGCATGTATGTATTTCCCCACGTAAGATAGTGTCATCCAACCGCACACAAATGTGGTTATTATCTTTATAAGGACATGGTCATATATCCTTTGAGAAGACGCGGCCGTGCCAAGGTGGCGCGACCCTATCCAAGCGAATGCACTTTAACGATCCTTCACAAAAAGGGGGACAAGACAAATATGCCTAATTACCGCTCCTTAAGCCTGCTCTCTCAGGTCTACAAACTACATTTATTTTACTTATAAGCAGCTGATAGAAAAAATGCAGAGAATACAACCGGCTCCTATGTCTCGCCTTTGTTGACTATGAGAAGGCATTTGACAGCGTTGAGCACTGGGCCTTGTCCAACTCTCTCCATTGCAGCGAAATTGACATGCGATACGTCAAAATCCTCTGGGGGCTTTACAGCCCCATTAACCATTGAAACACCGACTCTGTGTCCATAGACCGGGGCGTCCGATAGGGGGACAGTCTCATGCCCAAACTATTCACCAACGTTCTGGTGGATATCAAGAAGACGTTGGATAAGAGCGTGAGAGGAGTCCACATTAACGGAACGCGCATGTCGCTTCTCAGGTTGCGGATGACCTTAGACTCGTCACCGAACGCGTCTCAGATCTCCAAAATGTGCTCGCAGAACTACATTAAGCTTCCTAGAAAGTCGTTCTCGGGTTGAACATGCCCTAGATCAAGACCAAGATCATGACGACTCGCTCTTTAAATGTACCGACCATGTTAGGAATAACACCGTACAGGTGGTCAGCGATTACTTCTACCTTGGACAACGTTTATCCTTCGACCGAGATGCACAGATGAAGAAGATTGACATACGCGTGGGCTGCTTCCGGGAAACTAGACAAAGTCTTAAGTCCAAACTACCACAATGCCTGATATATAATCAATGGGTCTTGACTATCCCCCCTATTGAGCCAAAACATGGACGCTCATTAAGAAAATTATGCAAAAATTTAAGGTGGTCCAGAGAGCAATAGAGCGTTCCACGTTAGATACTCTCTTGTTGACCGCGTGCCAAACGTCTAAATACGACGGAAGACCAAGGTCGAAGATGTAAGCGAATAACGGGACTGAGGTATAGATGGTTGGAACATTTAGCTAGACGGGATGATGGACGGTGGGCCAAAGCAGACACAGAGTAGAGGCCAAAAGGAGTGACAAAGCCAGTGGGCAAACCACATGCCCGATGGTTGGAAGATATCACAAAGTCGACAGGATCTCAATGGTTGCGGTTGGCACGGGACTGTGCGGATTGGCGCTGTAGAGAAAAGGCCTATCCCCAGCAGTGTGTGGATGTGGGCTGAGTATGATGAAGATGATGAGTCATTCGATTCGTCTTAATAGCGCGAGTGTCACTGGGTACATACAAAGAAAAAAAGGGGGGGGGGGGGGGGGGGTAAAAACACTTTTTTAAGGCCGTCGAGTAAGGTATCAAAATAAGGGGCTAAATAGGCGGGTACGGAAGTATTTACTAATCAATCTTGCATAAGCTATAAATATCACACCTTAGTTTTAAACTAAGCATTTACAGTTTTTCGTAACTTTGTACTAACAAGCAGGATATAATATGAACGATGTTTTAAAAAAAACTAAAACATCCGACAGCGATACACTAATAAGCACAAATCCAGCAGATAAAACTAAACGTCATTATTGAGATTTGATAGAATTATTATAGTACTGTATTAAATTAAATTAAATTTGGATCAAGGCAGCATCAATTAAATCTAATACAGTGGGTACCGCTTGTAATTCATTTTATCTACACACGTATCATAAACCCTCTTTACTGCGTTCAAAAACCGCACGTTAGGATCAGCATTATGTTAAACTACTTGGTAAAAACTCGTTTCGTATCTGGAAAACTACACATTATGGTCATTATGTGTAGTTTTTCTGCATATAATGACATTCAAATTTCGAACGCCGACGCCCACCCGCGTGCCGTCCCTAGTTTGTTTGTGAAGTTGGTACTGACATTCAAATTTCGAACGCCGACGCCTGCCTGCGAGAAGTTGGTACACAGAACCAGTTAAACAATTGCAGAGCCACAATGCCGGTCAAACATACGGTTCCTGAACACATCAAAGAGAGCTTATGATATGTGTGTAGATAAACTAGTGTATGTAACTGTACATAATTAGACATTAAAACTCTCGAGTGATATTATTATGAAACTCGCCTTCGGCTCGTTTCATAAACCCACTCTCGAATTTTAATGCCCTCCATTATGCAGCAGTCACATAAACTACTATTAACTGCCATTTATTGTTCCCAATCTTTTACAATCGCAATTTGTGTATCGGCGGCTGATCGTTAAATTCGGCACATCATAATGTGCCTCGGCATATCATGATATGGCGGTATTTCTTGATCTGCCATGTTAAACCCGCCATATCATTTCAAGACCAACTTTCGACGATCTGCCAACCTATAGCTCAGTATATCTAAAAGTAGGGTGAGAATAGATTTGGCTCGGTAGGTGGGGATTATAACGTGTATGTGTAACTAGCGGAGCGAGCTTGCGACTGAAAGAAATCAAAAGCCAAACTTGGCTAGATTAGGTTATTGTGGCTAAATTTCAGTTGTGTTGTGGGTTAGGTAGGAACTTAGAAGAAGCAAACCCGGAGACAAATAAAAACAAGATTGAATAATGAGGATAAAAGTCTCTAAAACATCATACTGGGGTAACCCAATAGTAGTCCACCGACTCCCGTGTGATGGTCATCCTACTTTTCTTGATTTGGTTTATAACCTTAAAAAAAAAATAGGTATTTATGGATCTTTACTTTTAAAAGTATACAGAAATAGTCATCTATCATACTTGTAACAACAAAAAAATCATTGTTAAATGAAAATGACTTGTTTATTCGTGAAATTGGAACAATTCTACGATGTGACGTTTTAGCCTTAGGCCATATAATGATGTGGCGAAACGTTTACTGGGAATATCGACAAACGTTTTGTTCGCATCGATCTGGTTTTGGTTTGGTTTGGGCACATAATTGATGTGCCCCATACACAACATATCCATATCTTAACATGACGCGGCACATTATGGCCATAAAATTGGCCATAGTCTTAAAGCCTGTTACCTAACCGATGTAGCTTATTAGCTTGTTAGGGCGTTAATGAGATTCGTTTAATAGTACGCTAAAAGAATACGCAAGTGAGAATCAAATAAATGTTCATCGGTAACTTGTAAAAAAAGTGGCCACGTGCGAGTCGGACTCACCTATGGAGGATTCCGTTGTAGCAAGTAATTATATGACTGGATGAAAGTGTGTATTGAGATATATTTTTTGAGCATATATTTTTTGTAGATTTTTCACAGTCTTACTTTAAAAGTTAGAGGGGGGGGGGGCACATTTTTCCACTTTGGAAGGGTCTGTTTTTTTAACGATTTACTTTGAGGAAAAATGGTTACAGGAATTTCGACGTCATTTTTAAAGACCCATCTACATTCACCCCACACAAATAGGTTTTTTTTTTTGTTTCAGTTCCATGTATATCTCCTATAATTATTTTAATTTTTCATTTTTTGTATTAAAATCGTAAAGCGGTTAACAGAATACTTCTACATGCCAAGTTTCAACTGTGTAGTTCTAATAGTTTCTGCATAAAGTTGCTGTGACATACGGACGGACGGACAGACAGTCATGAAACTATAAGGGTTCCTTTTTTCTCTACGGAACCCTAAAAAGGCTGCAATGGTTAAAGCCACTCTTGAGGCCACAACCCATACGTATAATTGGTTCACGCCTTAAAACTTTGAGAGTTATATGCGGGTTGTTGCCTTTATCTTGTCGAATTTATTACAGGTGTACCTACCAGGCAGCGCAAATTTAATTAGGTAACCTTATTGTGATATCTAACCGATCTTACTTTCCGAGCCGGGAAATATATTATCCACCCTTTCCCACACGTGTATGCGTGTATAAACTGAAAGCGGCATAAGCCGCATAAAGCATAATTGCTATTTTTACCCAACTGGATGGAAGCGGAAAAGTGGAGTGATGAAAGTGAAAAGTGTATATGTGTTTGATTTTTATGTATATTTCGCAGTTAGTTGGTTAAATCAGATATTTAACTAACTCTAGACCGTTAATTAAATACCGAAGTTTAACCAAGTCGCTAAAGTTCCGTAAGACAAGTGAGTGAACGAAACTTTTAACGAGTTGTCTAAACATTCCTAGGCAACAAGACATATACAATGTAAATATTTTTATGTGTACTTAAGTTTATGTTTTAAGTATATTTTGTTGTTCTTAAATGTTCAACCTAACACGAAGGATAAAGGGGGCTTCGCTTCGCTCACCCCCTTTACCCTTCACCTAAGCTACCGCAATGTTTTGCCCTGATATAAGCTGAGCAAATCAGCTGCTGTCGTGACGCCATCTTGATTTCCAACACGCCGGCTTTTGATAAGACAGATTGTTAAATGTTTTTGACGATGCTTTATTTAAATCAAAATGACTTCGTTAAACGTCGGTATTTAATTAACGGTCTAGAGAGTTAGTTAAGTATCTGATTTAACCAACCAACTGCGACATATATATGTATGTCTGTTCCTCTATCCCTCGTAGCTGCTCAACGGCTCAACTGATTTTGATAAATTATACGTCATTTGATTCGTCTTAATGGCGCAAGTGTACTAGGTACATAAAATAAAAATAAAACCTTTTTCAAGACCCTCGAGTGGGATATCAAAATAAAGGGCTTTAAAAGGCAAGCACGGAAATAATAACTTATCTTGCATACGCTATAAAATAATCCTTAGTTTTTAACTAAGCATTTACTAATATTTAGTAATTTTGTACTAAAAATCAGGACATAAATGTCGTTTCGACACAAACTGTTAACGTAATTATTGAGATTCCGTAAAATTATTACAGTACAGTGTTAAATTAAATTAAATTAAAATGCAGGCGGGCGAAAACAATTAAACCTAATACTTTAAACACTCATTTTAATTTCAATTAATTTTAATTATTTTAGCGAAACTCAATAATTAGAGGTAATAATCAAGTAAATGCCTTCTATGTACACAACACAAGTTATTTACAAAATTATGCCTATTAACAATTATGAGGGACTAGCCCATCGCTGCAACTATGGCGTAATGAGGCGGTAAAAATAAACTGACTTGTATTTTGGTAAATACCTACTCGCGCCGAGTTCTGTCGCCATTCGCTCGGATTAAGATATCCCTTCTGTTACACACATTTCATTCCATGCGCTAGCTTCACCACTTTATAAAAGGCTAGCATTTAATCGCTCATCAAAATACTGATTTTTACAGCAAAAAATATCAGCAAAATCACTTTTCATGTTTTGAGTATTTTTGTTTTTCTTACGTGTTCAACCTAATTCGAAGGATAAAGGGGGCTTCGCTTCGCTCACCCCCTTTACCTTTCCCCTAAGCTACCGCAGTATTTTGCCCTGATATTTGCTGTGAAAATTAGTATATTTGCTGTGCAAATCAGTATAATTGAAGTGCAGTTTAATATTTCCCTTTACAAAATCGGGCGGGCGATTTTGTAAAGGGAACTATTCGATTTTCTGGCCAGAAATTGTCCTATAAGTAGCCTCCAACAGATTGGGGACTTCCATACACTTCCACACTAACAATTATTTACTTTCAGTTTTGCTACTTTGAGTTTGTTAGGAATTTTTTAATTGCTTCAGGAGTTATTTGTCGCCAAGCGCAAATACATTCGCAAAAGTACCAAAGCAATTTTTGTAAAACCAAATCATACACCCACATCCGCAGTTCAAATATTAAGGGTGAAGTTACTTGAGTTGCCGCGATGTTTTGATTATACAATTAAAATACATAGCCCATAATATTTACAGGCGGCAGCTAATTGGCTCATGCCACGGCTGAGCAAAATGAGATTTGCATATTAGAAAGAGGCAGCACTTAAGAAAGTATGATCATATTGACTGCCAGAAAAATTACAGCAGAGAAGGAATCACGACGATAATTTTGAAGTCAATAAAAAGTTTCTGATTCATGTTTTAAAGTTAAAGATCATTGATATTTTGTTTTCTTTTTGGGTCATCTTCCTTGTATTTTAATTAAAAGGCTATTTAATAGCATATCAACAATACTGCTTTGCACAGCAAAAAAGGATCAGCAAAAACACTTTTTATGTTTTAAATATTTTATGTGTACTCAAGTTTAAGGTTTAACTATTTTTTGTTGTTCTTACATGTTCAACCTAACACGAAGGCTTTAGGGGGCTTTGCATCGCTCACCCCTTTACCCTTCACCTAAGCTACCGCAGCATTTTTCCCTTATATTTGCTGTGCAAAACAGTATTTTTGATGTGTAATTTAATAGTTCCCTAATTAAAATAACATTTATATAAGCGTGAATTTATCGATGTACAAGCACTACTTGATTTCGAGATTTCGCATCGAAAATTCTGAGGTCTGCCAAGCAACTCTGGTTTTCTGCAACCTTGACTACGTCAACAAAGTTTTCTACCGCAAACTTCGTGTGGTCGGTCGTTCGGTCGGTAGGTCGGTCGGGCGGGCTACTATTTCCCTCTGACGACTAAATTTTGTTTATTGGTAGAAACAGAATTAGTGCCCATAGCAGCTTTGACCATTCGGGCATAAAGGATGGCAGTGCGAGTTTAATTTAAACTGAAAACACAGAAATATAAACACTGCTTATCACTGAAAATAATTTATTCCAGTGTATCAGCGAATGTATTAGACAAGAGAAAACAAGAGCCAGAAGCACTAGTGATTTGTAAGAACTACATCTAAGTGGAACTTTAGTACTAACAGTCTCAAGTTACTCGCCCAGTTTCTTTCGCTGTGAGATAAGGTGCCTGGTTCTCTTCCCGTACAAAGTAAGGTGTGGGTGGGTGTGGTTAAGCTGACTCAGCCCAGTTGTAACAGTTGTGAGCAGCAAAGTTCATCAGCTGTGCTCGTTACTAGTGGTTCTCAATTGGTAGTGAAGGGAGGTAATCAACTACTTTGCCAAACTTTACAGTTAGGTTTACAACTCACTTTGTAACTGTCTTGTTTCCAAATTCACAAACGCTGCTCAAGTAAACTGTTACTTATGTGCTGCTGACGCTGTCATCCCTTAGGATATATCACTTATCACCTGCAAAAGACGTACCTACCCTCACATTTCCTCCGGAGTTGCACAGTGATCCTAACTTCAGAGTGTTGTTACAAACATACCAGGCAGTAGTAACATTTACATCCAGAAACCAGCAGGTGTTATATATTGCAGAACGCTACACCTTGTGAATTGTTAGTTTCATAAGAGCTGCGATCGAACAATGCGGTTTCTACTTTATGTGTGGCGTCTGTTACCTTGCAAGCTTGTAGTAGATTTGTAATAGTGCAGATTGAGGTGAAACAGGAAACCTGCTACAGCTCGTAACTTAGTTAATATTTTCGGTATCAAAGACCAAACAGTTTAGGGATATTAACACAAATCACTATAATTAGTCCAGTCCCCGTATGGGAAAAGACGTAACAGAGTGCTTATTTATTCTTGAGTCCTATTAGGGTATCATAGGTATTGATGAATGAAATGAACCACAGTCGTGGCGTGACTGTCGTGCGCTTAATTAACAAATGCGCGTAATGTTATGCGCTTCCACTACTTTGACTAATGATTTTCCTGTGCTGGTATATATTTGTATGTATCTATATAATGTATATAAGCAGGCAACAGGCGGGGAACGTTGCGTTTCCACAAAAAGGTGTTTCGACCGCAGCCTTGAGTTAATCAAATAATCCGACTGTTGAACACGCATGATGGGGATTATGTTCTAATTTGTTTAACGGGCATACGACAGGAGGGCGGGTGTCATGACACGTACGTGTGACAGACAGGGGTCAAGCAAAATGTTACCATAATTCACCACAATATGCAGCGGACGAGCAGAAATCAACTTTAATCCAGCGTAATAAACAGCAGGCATTTCGCCACATTTTAGCTGTTCGCACTCATAATTCGGTCATGTAAGGCATGTTTCCGCTTTGCAATTCTCTTGCGATTTTACGCTTGATTCACATAATTTGTTCCGTCAACTGTTCTTGGATTTCATTTCCGGTTTTACCCCTCTTCTAAAAGGACAGCTATGATGAATCGGAACAGGTTAAATACTTCTTAGGTTCTTCGGTATTCATCTTATATATAGTTTGTTTATGAATAAAAATAATAATATCATTAAAAGGACACTGTTTTGATAGCAACTGCGTTGCGTCAACGATTAGTCCTGACTGTGGAGTCCGTCATTTTTTATTTTGGTCATTCCATTATAATTTTATTACTTAAGCACTGTATATAAATTTTACGGGTTACTATCGCAAGCCAAATAGTTATTTTAAAACGAAGCTTGCGTACCTACATAGCATATTAAAAGTTGTCGTCATAAATGTCGATTTGTATTCATTTTCAGGTTGGATATATTATAATAGTTTATGTGACTGATACATCATGGAGGGTATTTTAACTCGAGGGCTCGTTTCATAATAATATCTCTCGAGAGTTTTAATGCCTAATTGTGTACAGATACATACACTAGTTTATCTACTCACATATCATAAGCTCTCTTTGATGTGTTCAGGAACCGCATGTTTGACCGGCATTGTGGCATTGATCATTATGGTCATAATGTATCAATATTAACATAAGAAATGAGTTTTTACCATGTAGTATAACATTATGCTGGTCGTAACGTGCGGTTTTTGGACGCAGTAAAGAAGGTTTATGATACGTGTGTAGATAAAATATCTAACTGTATAATTATTTGCATTGTTATTTACGATCCTACGAGAAAGCAAAAGTCAGGCCATCTCTTCATTTTAGTCCAGTCACTTTGTTTTCGTGACAACAAAAGATTTCGAGCTTATCGGTATTTAGAGAGATACGTGGACTATACCATGCTGCAGCTAGACGGTAAGAGCGTCGTCATGCTGTTTCGGAACTCCCGGAGCACTTTGAAAATGCTGACAAGGAACCTGTCACATTCTAATCTTTATAGCTGAATTCAAAAAGAAAATGTTTCTCAATTCGGTTGTATTTTTGATTTAAAGATGCATGATCTAGTTATAACACAACTTATACATGGATCGACATCAGAAAATGTTAGGCAAATCAAGAAATGGACTAGTAAACTTTATCTCGCTCAATCCAAGAGACATGTCTAACGAACCATCGCTTTTCCTGCGCTGTGTCCTCTTTGCCTTAACGAGCAACTGTTGTCTTACCTCAGTCTTCCGTTTTTACTCTACTGACTATCAATAGAGGTTAAATTACGGTAGTATATATTTTTAAAAATCTAAGTCGCTCAAGGTCTCAGCAGTTTTTAAGATTTTTCATTTTATTTATTTAATTTTTCAAACATATCACCTAGTAGAGCTTCGTAGTCTAATGGGTTTCTTCTCACACAGGAGATGCAGGTTCGATTCCTGACCATGTGCCAATGAGATAATTAATTTACCGTCCAACGTCCCTTAACAGAGAATGCTATTTTGGCAATTAATCAACGTTATCAAATGTTAATTTTCTATCGTATACAATAAATGGAGTGAAATTATCAGGCTACGTTTACTCATTCTCTTTGTCAATATGCTACGTATACACTAAAGATCTTTTTTTGTGTCCATACTTGGCAACACTATTTAAAAATATGAATGTCAAAGATAGTGTTTTGTTATTGTTAGATATTTTGAGCGAGGTTTCGTGGAATAAATTGTGTTTGAAGTGAGTTTTACTACTTAAGTCAAGATAATTGCATATCAAATTGATCGCAATGATATTTTCTGTAAGATTCAAGTATTGTTTTCTCAATTTTCAACAAAAATCGTTCCTGGAAACGGACAGTAAAAAAATCGGGAATCGCAAATTTTTAATTCTTCTCGGCGCTTTGTTCATCAAACAGGTAATTAACTAAATACTAGTTCTGTATTTCTTCAGATTTCTAACCATGCATTTAGTTTTATACGGGCTTGGCCAGTAATAAACTTTTATATCGAGTAGGCCGCCACCAAAATCGCGTGCGAAATTCGCAAAATTTTTGGGACGGCCGACTGTTACAGTATCGGCCGGTAAAGGCCTGTGCCCCTCGTTGGGGACATTGGGCTACATTTATTTATTTATTATCACCTTACGTCAAAATGAGTGGTTTTATTTATAACCAGAGATTTCACCAGTAAATCATGGCGTTATCCTTGTGTTAATTATTGTGACGTCATTATACCACCCACGGTTTCCATACGAAGTAAAGCAACGTCAGTAATTTATTACCAAGAATCCATAAAGCGACGTTTAAAAGTTTCACTGGAAAGAACACAAAAGCCAAGGAGTCTTTGTTCAAAAGCTTTGTGGATGTTGACGCGAGTTGTCTCTCTACTGAAGGTACAGTATGGGAAAGGAGGCCTTCCGGACATGGCGCGAGTCGACGCCACTCATATTCCCACATAAAACAAATGTCAAAAATTGCATGAAACTTGCAGGCGTCCGACTATGAAACGCACTACCTTGCACTCTAAGAGACAGTCCCACTCGTCTCTTTCAAAAACCGAGTAAAAGGGCACTTCCTCTCGCTTTCGTGAGAGTTATAGTATGTATATCATTATAATATATAAACTATATTTGCAGGTATATGAATGTATTGTATTTAGTAGTCTGGTATATGAGTATTTAATTTTCCGTATTTTATATTGTATGTATTTTAGTATAGATTAGATATTAGATATTGTACACTGCCTACTCTTTCATGCCTTGGTTTGCTGGAAGAAATCTCTTTTGAGAGATAAGCTCGCCAACATATAATTTCACCTAGTGTAAATTTTAAAATTTAATATGTGTGTGTGCAATAAAGAATTATGAAACTCAAATACAATTCTAAAATATGGGGAGTCGCAATAGCGTCCCCTTCGCACAACTCCAGGTCTAAAAAGTATAAAGCTTGGTTTTTAAAAAAAATGAACAAGAAAGAAAAAACTTTATTCTGCATATCTTATATCAATTGCGTTGCCTGACAAATAAAAAAATGTCCAATAAGAAGTTTTTTTTACACAAGCTGTCTCTTCTAACGGTGTCATTGGTCGTTCTCTCAATTTGCGACTGATGTCAGAGATACAGAACAAAGCTTCTGGAAACCCAGCTGGTTCTTGCTTCCATGAACAACTCGTAGAAAATTCATAATCAACACGTGTTAAATTCGAAATACGACAGAGATATATAGATTAAAACCTTGAAAACCTTATGATATTAAACATCGTACAATCCATTTAAAAATAAACGAAATAGCACCTCCACTATCTTGTTACAGGGAAAGTTTCTGAGGTCAAAACGGCAGAGTGAGTGTGAGCTCAAGGAATTGTTGATAACTTTTAAATACAATGCATAACAACGTCACTGAGATCTTCACGACTGCTAATAGTTTTAAGAAGTTCCCCAATAAATTAGTAACGTTCTTAATTAATTGACTGTGTTTCTATATACATATTAATCATAAATATTGCTCTGAAATGCATTTCAGTACTTATCGGTGTCAAATAAAGAGATAGGGTGTAACTGAAAGGGTGTAGTGTAAGGAACAATTTCGGACAACTTTCAATATTAAACAGTTTTCAAGTTTTCAATACCCAATATATATCATCAGCAGTTGTGGAAGACCACTATAAGGGTTCTTTTTTCATGCAGCCCAACATCTAAAAGTCATAAAACAAATGGGTTTTGAATAGTTTTTGAAATTCGACAAATATTTTAATAAAAGCAAGGGTTTACCGCCACACGCTAACTGCAAGGGAAATAAGTTTTGAAGTGCGCATCCACTTCTGATAGTGATAGTACAAATGCGAGCTTTTATCTACCTAACAATGATCGCAATAAACAATTCATAAGTCTATTCACTGCACCAAGTTGTCTATTCTCATATCGTAAGCGAAGACGTGATTCAACCCACACGTTGCAGTGACACGTACCTTTCAATAAGTACCTGCAGACACAATAGTATTTCCCCGTTCCACCGATTTTGAGCGACGGAGACGAGGGCAGGTCTGACTTTAATATTTATGCGGCATCTCTATATCAATGTGTGAACCTCTATTTAGAGGTACTACCTGAGTTTGATATTTATTTTTACCCAACTGCATCAGAAGGAGGTAATGTTTTTCGAGCGTATGTTTGTATGTAGTGTTATGCTAACAAATGAGATGGCGGTGAATTTTCAGAGACCTTGAGAGTGACTATAGGCTTTTTAATTTAAGTCAAAAGTCAATAGATTGGAGTTCAGATCACAAAATGTAGTTTACGAAGTTATTGGTTGCTACCTTCCACCAGGTGCATTCAAAAGTTTGTGGGTGTCATTGAAAGTTGCAGTCGGGGTATAATGATTCTTCTTGTTTTAAAAGTATATTATTAAGAAGACCTGAATACATCAATAGGAATACATACAGGCTACAACTCAAAGTTTGTCGGACATGCCGAATCATCTTTTCACTGTCTCTCGCCTGAGAAAGAATACCTAGATTGAAAGACAGAAAGACATATCGTTTGTAAGAGCCATTAATCTCAGTTTTGTATTTTGAAATAAAATAATAATATCCTCAAAATTTTAAACTCACTATCCAATATTTACTACGTAACGACACATTTTGACATTTAGACAGTACTATTCTTAGCAAAATTAATTATATACACTGAACAAATTGGATAAACAGCGCCGTAGTAAGTAAAACATGACATTGACAAAACTGAGTCACGCAATGAGTTAGTTTTATGAATAGCTGTCCTCCATTAAGTTACGAAGACTGGCTAATGATACAAGTATGAAAACTATTTATAGATACACATTAAGTTCCTTTTGTTGTGAGATTGAAAAAAAAGGTGTAAAACACTCACGTCCTTAACGTCATAATTAGGATCAAACAATATTAAATGTTTGGAGAAAACGAAGTAATATTTAAAGAACGTTTCTAAAGATTTTACGATGAAAAATCCTAATTTTCAGGATATAATCCGTTTATTTAGAAATCTTGTTCAAGGTTTCCTTTCCATTTCCCAAAAATAAAACTTACAATTTTTGACACATAATTTTGAAGTGTTGAAAATGTTGATCGCGTGAACGAAAGCATGCATATCAAAACCAAAGAAATTTAGGAGCCCGACATAAGATTTCGATATCTGTGAAATAAGCAGCTTCAGTTCATCGTGACTGTTTCACTTAAGAAATTAAGCATTTTATCAAATTAGACTTCGTAATTTACTCACGTCTACGAGATAAGTAAGCAATATCTAGCTTCAGTTCTAGATGAATGAGGTCTAGACCAAAATAATAATAATATAAAAAGCCTAGACAAGATACAACCATAATTAAGTTTAATAATTTGAGTGTCGGACATTAACAAGCTAATAAAACTTTTCGCGTTAGTAAATTAATTAGGAGTTTATACGAAAAGCTGTTTTGAATTTAATTTTGTAAATCATGACTACACAATATTCATTAAGATGCTTACTAATAACTTTAGAAAGACACAAAATCATAGTCCAAATTGTTGTTTCTGCTACTTGTGCTACATCGCGTAGCAGATAGTGCTACGCCGTAACGGATGCTTCCACCAGCTACGCACCAAGCACAATCTAGCTACAGTAGAGACATTACCGTAATTGGTAAACTTAAACGAAGAAAAATTGGTACCTATCTAATACCAGTATATTATTTAAATATATTGTTTTAGCCTGTACAATGCGTAGTCGTAAAACCATAATTTTTAATTATTATTACGGGGTGATAAGGAGAACGCCTCGCCTTGCTCGAAAGTACAATAAAAATACCTGCATATGTTAAGAGGACAATGTAAGTGGCAATGCCCTCTAAAGCAGGATAGGTCCTATGCTCATGACTTCGTTGCTAGGTCATAGACGTAATCATAGAGCTGCTCTTGAATTACTTGAAACATAATATTTTCTATTTTGTTTCGAAAACACAAGGTGAATAAAGGTTTACTTTATACTTATTCAATAATACGTAGAACTCAGAATTTGATATTTTGTTAAACTAATCAAGATTTCAATGAAGCGGTGTAAAAAATGATAGCTAAGTGAATGATTGGTCACGTGCGGGTCGGAGTCGCATACAAAGGCTTCCGTACCATCGTACAAGACAACTTAAAAATAATATATAGGAATATAAAGCATCTCAATAAAGTTAAAAATAGTAATGACGGAACACAAGATCTGGCACTGAGTAATACGGGCATTGATGCATCTGGAGAGGTGGAACCGAGGTCGCGACGTGTGGACGGGTACCACCCACCGCTGGAGCTTCCCGCGTCCCGAGCCGCGCGCGCTGTTCATTGCGTAATTTGCCTTTTTTCTACATTGGACCACTGTGGGGGTGGTAGGGCGAAGAAACTCACACAGATTGATTTTTAGATCTCTTTTGATTTTTTTTTGTATTGACTTATTCAAATACTACAATATTACTTATTATAAATGATAAGCATGAATAAATAATCACAAAATTATTAAAAGCGAATAAGTTTAACCCCATAATGTCCCTTCATTTAAGTAATCTTGAACATTGTAATATCCGTTATTAGACAAACTCATGTTCATATTATTGTTAAATTGCTCAAATCGTAATTTCAAAATCTCCAGAGGTATCTAGTTGTAGTAGAAAATGCACTTACCCTTGAAGTAATTGCTAACTTTCAGTGGTTATTATTAGGTTAACATTGCAGCTATCGCTAAATTTGGACAATGTTGTAAGGTTCTGGCGTACATACATTAATTTAAAAAAATAAATTGATAAGCTACAGCTAGTATGTCAATTTCTTTAAAAGTTCTCTTAGGTAGTCTGCGTGATATAAATTATAAACTGCTCGAATGGCTCTTTTCGGAAAAAGTAAATAGTTTAAAAATCCGCTACTTTCCTCCACAACAAGATACCATAGGACTTGACTGAACTGACTGAACTGAATACTTAGGACTGAACAAAATAGCAAAATAATAAAAATAGACTAGCCTAACTGTAGCCACATCCGAGTTTTGCTTGATGTTCCTAACAGTATAAGCCGCAAAACTAAATCTACCAGCGTATGTATCTTTGTGGAGTCTCCACTGCAATTTGCTACCAATGGTTATTCCAAGAAACTTCGCATCATTTACGAATTCCAATTGTTGTTGTCTAACACTAAACTGGTTTGCCTGGGATTTGTAAGTGAGAATTTGATACACTTGGTTTTACCAGCGTTTAACAATTAATTCTTAACTGTGAACCAAATCAACGTTAAAGACATTATCAAAACCTTCTTCTTGTCTTTCTATTTTGAAGACTAGTGAAGCATCATCTTCAAACAGCACTATGTTAGTCAATTTCTCCACCACAAAAAGCAGAAAGTTAATATATACTAGGAATATGAAAGGGACGCCAATTTTTACACCCGATCTATCAGATTTATCGCCGTGGACTTCTGCCTTTTGAATTATTTTACTTAGGTATGATATTAGTAGATCTAATGCTTTATTTCTAACACCATATAAATTTTATTTCATTAGTTCGACAAATAGCATCCTGTGTGACCTCCCATGCAGAGGAAATATGAGATATTAGGGCAATGCCTGTATCCGCAGTCGATATACCCCTAGTGACACCGTGTTATTTGGCGTGGATTAGTTTTGAACGGTTAAAGTGGAGAGCATTGCTGGAAGAACATATATTGCTCGGTATATTGAAGGATCACTATTGTCTCCTGAGTTTTTTGGGGGTCCTTTAATTTATAAACTCTCGTGTAATTAATGTTTTGTTGCTGTAGCAGCAATATAAACACATTCTATGTAAATGTATACTCTCTACATATTACAGTTTATCAGTTAAACCAAAATAGTGACGGTCAAACTGACATCGAAGGCTAAGTAATAAGGTCCCATTCGGTACCTTTCGGGGGCGGAACCCTATAAACGATTTCTTTTAGGCTTTCTAAAAGAAATCGTTTATAGGGTTCCGCCCGCTTTCTTTATTGTACGGTATGCCATATTATTTTTAAAAGTCTGAACCAACCATATTTATTTTTTCCTAGCAGGTGTAAAATTAAACAATATGTTGGTGCATTAGTTTCCTGAGAAGTCTAGTAGGTGCTCACCCGGGTGCATCAGTGCATTGACCCATTTCTGTGTGACCTCAAAATTGTTCAGTTATCGAGGTATTCACGTTTCTTGGACGTGTAGGCTGTTCCCAAGCAACCATTGTTTCTGTACATGAATTAAATATCGTTCTCAATTCTTGCACATGTTTAGATTGGTTGTAAACCGAACTAAATATATACTAGAGTAGGTTATTAAGATCAACCAATATGATTTGTTGATTTTAATTATAATGATATAAAATTATACTATCAAATAATACAAGCTCTTGTCATATAGCAATAAAATCCACACTTATGCAATAGAGAATATCGATGTATTATTTTGTTTGCGGTTCCCTGATGAACTTTTGATCATCATCAATGCATCAAATCAACTTTTAAAATTGTAGAAAATAAAAGTACGGAGTAACTTTTAGCGGTTTAAACGCCGCCATTTTCACGGGCTTTGGATGACGTCACATGCCACGCGCTGTGTTTCTCTTAAGCATATACTTTTAGCATCACTCAAAAACTCTTTTGTCATTGACGCTAGATGAACAAATCATCGACAATGCATAGTATTTTATAGACCGTTGTATCTCTGTATATCAAAAAACCACTTTGTATATATGAATATAGCCGAAGAATGACCATTCGTGGCATCTGACGTGACGCTTGGTTCGTTTCGCGGCTTTGAATTTTCTGGGCTTATTTAGCCTTTTAAAATTCCAACTTCATGTAATTAAATGGGGATTAAATAATAAAACTATGTCTTACATAAATGTCAGGACGATAAAGATGCAGAAAAAACAACACCCAAATAGAAACCACACCGATATTCTTTATCAATTTAGAAAAGTATATTATATATAAATGCAATCTAGGAACGAGAATTTCAACCCTCAAACCGTAACAGCCACTCAAGAATCACTGCCCACGTTTAAGACAAAGCTAAACTGATAAATATTGTTATTATCATCAATATCACAATTTCTGTCACACTAAATGAAGGAATTTCACTACTCCAAGTCAAAGTCAAAGTACTTTATTACTGTAGATATTTACATATACTTAGCAAACGTAATTTCTTGCCTCTTCTCTACATTATACCACTGTGGGAGAACAAGGGCGTAGAAAATCCCACAGATTGATTTTTAGATCTCTTTAAAAAATAGGTTGTGCTTAACTAATACAAATATTAACTGTTTTAAGGGTGCGATCTTGGGCCATTTGCTTCTGTTTAGTAGCTGCATGAGTGGTGAATTTCGCATTGGTCAATGGGGAAGTAGGGCCCACTAAATCGAAATGATCGCGTGATCCGACTTGTTTCCAAGGCGAGCTTAGGCCCAAGCCAGGCAGAAAAGACGTAAGACGAGGGCGCTTCGCGACGCAGGGCGCCGCTTAAGTTTAATTTCATACAAAATGAACAGAAACGTCACGACGCCAAACATATAGAAAAGACGGCGCGCGGTCACGATGCTTACTCCATTTTAAAAACAATTAGAAAGGACGGGGCATGGGCGCGACCGACCGGGAGAGGACACATCGTGGGTGTCTTGTCTTCACCTGGTTTGCTGAATGAGGTCTTTTATTAGAGATAAACTCGCCTTTTTACACTATTTTCATGTATCTCTTGTTTTTTATATTTATCATTTTTTGCAAAGAAATAAAGAAAAATATGAATTATGGAATCCCCCAAAATCACGCCGTCACGTACATGCACTGTCTTTTGTTTATAGTGTTTTAAAAGGTCGCGTCGGCGCCCCGTCTTCTGCGCCCTGACTGCGACGCCTGATCTTACGCCTTTCTGTCAGGCTCGGGCCTTACGATGCGGTGAGCCAGTCTATTACATTCAACCCCACTTCATGTTATATACATAATAATGTCTTGAGCTTTGTTGAATTTGCCCCAAAAGCGTTCATACCGTTTAATAAGGGGGCTTTTGAAATAAGTCAAAACCCCCCTAGAAAGCATAAAGATAACATCTTTGGGGTTTGATGAATTAATATTTTAATCTAGAACCGCTACCAAGCCAATGGCTTGCCGTACTTCTACAGTAAGATATTGTAGAATTGGTCTTGATAACTTAAGTTTTTTATCTGACTGTACAAAACCATCATTTTTCATGGTGTCCGAATCGTCACATAAAAATATTAAAATTAAAATGTCTCGATTCGGACACAGTTGTCCCGGTAATTTTTGTCCCAAACGTCAGCAAGCCAATTTCGTTTTTCCATAAATAAATACATGATATTATCAAATGCGATTTTCCGCCGAATCATTTGAATATACTAAATTCAATAAAGCAAAGGTTCTAAGGTATCGACATTTCTATCCCAAATTTCAATAGGCTTGGCTTATATTGGTAACAGACATGCTATTGTTAACCTACCCACGGCCTACAGTTTGTTCTGACGTGCAAGGGGCCATTGCCGGTTGAACCCCTGACGTGAAAAGTTATGATAATGTACTCGTCTTCGCTGCGTTACGTTTTACGCAAGGGATTTTATGCTTTTTGACGGAACGGGCCCTTTTTTGTGCGCTCTTGTGCTCCCTTTGACTGGTGAGAGACTGAGTGATAGGTGTCAGGGCATTTTCTTTGTCCTAAATAGGAGAAATACTTTTACGGAGAAACTGAAGTCGTCTTGATATGTTGCTCAAAGAAAATTCAAAGGGATATGTAGACTTTTCTGTTACGGCACAATAATTGTTTTGGTACCTAACTTTTGACTCATTCTTACTCATGTTAAGAAGGAGGTAACTAGGACTCTGTCTCGTCAATACAGAATCTTTTGTCCTCTTATACCAATTCATATGATCAATTTAACTCCACTTCTTCTTTTTATTAATGGCGCCAGTTTACCAGTATAAAGTATATTTCAAAGATCACTATTCGGCTAGGTTATCTATCGAGAACCAGTAAATTAACATCGATCAAGCAATCAATCAATTAAATCTCTTTATTACTATAGATATTTACATATACTTAGCAATCGTCATTTTTTGCCACTTCTCTACATTGGACCACTGTGGGAGAACAAGTCATCTTGAGGCACCTTGGGGGTTACCACAATCTTTTTCCGATTCAAATTAGGTTCAAAACAAGAACATCACCATGGCAACCATTTCCATTCCAATTCGCCATAATGGGCTTTAATTCCTAATACCAAGACTTTGTTTAAGATGGTCATGGTAATTTTGCGGATCAAATTAGGTTTCTAATCTGAATCGGCAAAAGACGTTGTGGTAACCCCCCTTATCAGTAGTACCTAGGAGGACGTAAAGGGCTGTAGGAACCAAATATATCCTTCGGACGTAAGCAACTGCCTCCCGACCAATTTATAATTTTTCATTCACGAGTATGTCCACTCAAATTACATTATTATACCTGTTAGTCACACCTACATAGTAAGGAGACGTGATATTGAGCCTTTATAATGCACCATATCCGTAGCCTTTACAATGATCCGTAATACCGAAATCAGACGCCGAATAAAGATGGCTTATGTGGGTAAGCGGATGGCACAGTGGAAGTGGGCAGGACACTTTTCAAGGCGAGAAGACGGAAGATGGACCAGATCGGTGACAGAGTGGTGGCCAAGAGGAGGCCAAAGATCGGTCGGCAGACCATCTGCCAGGTGGTCCGACGATGTGGCGAGGGTGGCGGGAAAGCAATGGACGCGGGTTGCGCAGGACCGTTCTGAATGGCGTGTTTATGAGGAGGCCTACACCCAACAGTGGGGCCCCTGACAGGCTGATGATGATGATGATGAATGCACCGTATCGGGAAAATCATCCCAGGCACAAACCCCGGCATATAATGACAGCAGTGTCCTTTTGCACTCCATCAGTTGCACAGCCTCAGGATACATAATTATTGATGATACTCGTATATTTTTTCTCGGCGTCAGTAGGTGAATTAACCGAAGGCTCAGTGCAAATAGGGTTGGCAAAAATTTGCTTACCCAATTAACCCTTCTGAGTCCCAATTAACTGTGCTAGATAAACGCTACCAAAACTCGGGCCAGACCACACCACAGTACTTTATCTGTCGGCATCGTTCCCTTTTTTATTAAATTATCTTTCTTAATGAATAAATGTAATACACCGGGGGTTCCTTTCTTCACATTTTTGCATCTATTTTATCATAAAATTTCTTGGAGCATTTTTTTCCTGTTCTAGGAAGACGGTGATAAATTTTATTTAAGCTTCCCCCTTCAGTGTTTTAATTTTAAATGTAAATGTGACCTACAACTGTCAACTTGAGTTTTAAGGTAATCTGCTGGGATTGTTGAGGAATTAGTGACTGTTCTTTATAAACCATGCCTCTTTGCATAATTATTTTGAGAAAGCTCTTGCTTTTGCCTCTGCTCACAAGAAAGGAACTAAATAATAATAGCTTTTTCTGACCCCACCGAGGGGCTTTACCCGGGTTCGAGTACGATTGAGCCATACTCCACACTGCTGGCTCTGAGAGGAGCAACGAACTAATTTACATTAACCAAACTTCTTTGCACGATAGTATGTATTAGGTAACATCGTCATAATTCAATTGTTTCAGTGTCAACGGTGGACGTGGACGCCGTGCTGGGTCGGACGGCGTCACTGCCGTGTGACGTCACACCAGACACCAAGGAGGATCGGGTCTACATGGTGCTCTGGTTCCGAAAAAGTGGCGGAAAGCCAATTTACAGGTAAGGTCCAGATTTCGATTGTTTTACTTGCTATAGTGCACAGTTTCACTATCTGGAATATGCTGTACTTATAAGATTGATGTCTCAGGTCCCACACAGGATCTTAACGGTAAAGGTGTTCTTGACAGAAAGTTATGGTAACTGAATAAAAAAATCTACTTTGGATATCACAAATCACAGCTACACAATACAGTGGTAACAATGGTATGAACTTATGATTATATAATTGTGGAGCCCACAACATCATCCACGTGTAACATAATAGACAGGGCCAACTGATAACAACAGGAGGTATTTAAACAAATTAAGTAACACGCGCTGCAATATATGCCCAGCACTGCGTATTGTAAGTACGTTGCACTGTGCTCACATCTCATCGAGTACGTCTGCGCCTGTAGATGCGCATACTTATTATACTCTGTTCGTTCTTTTGTTTTATAACTTGTTTTAATTTTTATTGCTTTTTGGTAGTCTCAACAAAATTTAGAATTAAGGTAGGTGAAAAAAAAAGTCGGTCAAAAGGATAGTTGAACAGGATATTGGCGCATGGCATGTACATGTTATTATTTATAGGTACTTAAAGTAATTTATAATTAATAGATTCACATAAAAGCTTATGCTTCAATAAATTATTGAGTGGATCCGTGTATTGATGCATTTTATATTGTTATAGAACTTATTATATATTTATTGGACATATTTGTAAAATTTTGTTTATAGCTTGTGCTTTTTTATTTGGTTAGTATATTTGAAATAAATATATTACAAAATACTTGTGCACATAGAAAAACAAAAAGTTAGTTTACAGTTCACGTACCGGCGACTTGTTTCAAAGTTATTTTTTCATTAGTTTTGGACCATATTACCAAGCCACTAGGTTGAAAAACGCTTTCCATTTTTCGGGTCGATGGTGGACGAAGCCTCGTTTTATTTCCATAAAGAAATATATCACACTATTTTTTCCATGCAAAAATTGTTTGCACCACCTTAGTTGTGTTGATCAACTAACGGTTTTTTTTCTCGTGAGTTGGTCAACTATCGACACATAGTAAACTGTAGCGTACTGCTTACTATATGAAGCGGTAGTTGATCAACTAACGGTTAAAACCGTTAAATAGTAAACTGGTTTAAACTTGAATTGCAAAAGAAATACCAGGGCAAACACTGCGGTAGCTTAGGTGAAGACTAGAGGTACAACCTAACACGAATAGTCTTCATGTTAGGTTGACATGTAAGAACAAAAGAAGCGTAAATTCTAAACCCTGTCGGTCTGGTTTACTATCTGTCAATAGTTGATCAACTACCGCGTTAGTTGATCAACTGACGGTTTTAAATATCTTCCGGTGACATCAATATACTTAACATCAATTGGCGCGCTAACAATCATAACTGATAAACCAATACGCAAATATAAAATAATATTGCTAGCCAAATTAACAAAATGTTAGGTCTGTTCCAATTAAAAACCACAATTAAAATGTGGTAACCATGCAAATCGCTAAAACAAGGTATCTTACAGTCTTGTCTGTCAATACTATATCCACTTCTAGTAACGAAGTACTGGAAAATGTAAGCCTCGTTTCCCGAACAACAGCGTGGCTCTTTTACCAAAATTACAATTTTGGTAATAGAGCCACACTGTTGGTAACATTTAAACCATACAATAGTATAGAGTCTCTAACTCCCGGATTCTCAAATGGCAACTCATAATTTAACTAACACTTATATTCATGCTGTCTTTCGCTCGGAAAATAACGGCACCACCGTGACGTACAACGGTACTTTAATTGAGCAACTCAGTTTGTGCATTTGGCCATAGCATTGTAGAGACAGATTCAAAGCAAGTCCTCAATAGACGTTTTAATTATCCCGAAACCTGCTACTCGTAATAGGTTTCTAAGTAACCGTCACACACAGAGTACCATTCTATCTAGAACAATTGAATTGAGCAAATCGCTTATGGTAACTACATAGAGGTTGATAGTATTACCACAGATACTATAATACTACACAGGTATTACTCAAGTGTTACATGCATGCTCTATGAATTACTCTCGTAAACTCAGCCTTGTGTAGCAGATCAAACAGTTCCAAATAATATCAATGTATTTTTAACATTTATACTAGTGGCCCTGTAAGCTGTAGCCCCCGCGAGCTACAAAGTAAATTTGCGACTTTGAACAAAAACCTTGCAACATCATAGCCATTTTGAAAAATTTCCAAAAATTTCACGAGATACGGTTGAGAAATGCGCCTAGTAGAGGAGAACTGCCAGAAACCCGGAAATCCAGACATATTAAAGTATTTTGCCCAAGCTGAAATGGAGACTTCGCCCGCTCGGTTAATAAAGACACACTGTCAATCTCGAGCGAGGACAGTGAAAGCGTGACTTTGAGTGCCCGTTGAGCTTTGAGTTGTCGGTTGTGCATTCGTATCTCAGATCCATAGTTGAAGGCCACACGACAGGCCTAGCGCGTTGACATGCGCGGGCGCAAAATATCAAACAAATAACAAACAAACAACCTCTGTGGCGCAGCGGTTGTGGCTCTGCCTACCATGCGAGAGGTCCCGGGTTCGATCCCTGGCTGGGGGTAAAAAAAAACCCTGGTCTTGGATGTTTATATGTGTGTGACGTCGCTGTTTCTGGTTCCCACGACACAGGGTATCCTAGTGTGGGGCCAGAAGCACTGAATGTGCCTGTATGTAAATGTTTATCTTAATGTTTTAATACAACAGCCGCTTGTGTCCATACTGAAGTGGCTAAAGCGGGCGCCTAGCGCGGTGACTCCACTTTTCTTCGAATGAAGCATAAAATCACATTTTAAGTACACAAACTCTTTTAGTCTGTACCTCCCATCTGTTCACTGTCTAGTATTAAAAACATCATATCCATCGTATTGTTTGCGATACCTGCCCAGTCGTCGTGTGGCCACAGCTCAGTCCCGCCCGCCACAGCCCTTAGTCGTTGCGCGTTCACTGTGACCACGGCCTTGGTGTCTCAGAGAAATCCACCCGACTGTCAGATTTCAAGCTGCCTTACAAAGCCTCTGACACAGCTTAACGAGTACAAACAGCTTCACATGTGTTCTGAAACACGTGCTACACAAAATAATTGCTGCATAGAAATGGTACCTGGGGAGGCAGTTGCTCACTTTCGAAGAAAATACTTACGACAGCCTTTCACGTCCTTTTTGGGTAGTAACCTCGAGCAAAAAACCAATCAAAGAGACCCTGTTAAACACAGTGAAAAATACAAAAACCTGTGACATACAACTTCATAATAACCTAAGTTGTTAAACCGCCAAAATAAAATAGTACCCGTCTTAGTACCCTGTCGGAGAGAAATACTGTTTTATTATATATAAAAAATCTATATACCTACTGGCCGCTAAATAGATCTTTTTAAAGTAATGAAACTACAGCATTGTTCTTTGAGAATAGCAATATATTTTCTAGGATCGTTTTCCTAATGATGTCTTAAATATCTGCAGGTGAAGAAATATTCCTTCAATGCTTGCATTATGCATATACACCATCACTGTGATTTTAACCTTCTATAAGTTGGACAAATCTTGAAATTACACGACCCTTTAACCGCTTATAGCAGTCGGCGGTAATTTTGCTTAATCGGGTTGCATATAACCGGCAAGTTTCGGTTGTCTAGAGCGCCGTCTCTTTCACCTTTGGGTAACTTTTCCTTCTCTCATCCCAAACCCTGATGTGCATTCTTACCTATAGCACCTTCATTTCCATGCACTCGTGTAAAAATTACAAACAACCCTCTACCCAGCCCCTGGCTGAGTGTAACGAACCGCGCGCTACACTAACCGGATATGTCGAACTCGAACTAGATCCAATTACCGTCGGGAACGTTCACCTACATCGAAACACACTTAAGACGCTGCAGGAGCTCATTAGCTTAATCACACTTGTGTTGTGCCTATGCTCGTTTGTCAAAAGCCTTAACGCTAGAGCGGGAGCTGTGGCTCATATACTTTGAGTCGTTTAGAGATTTTGACGGAAATAACAGATCGCTGTTGAAATAAAATGCTGTTTATACTACTCAGGTCATATTGGCGCCATCCTTTTAGGGATATCGCCCTAGAGTTCTATCGGGTGATAAGCTAGCAACTTGTCGCAGATATTTTAATGACCATTGTTGTTCTTTAATAGCTGTCCGTTATTGTAATACAGCGCTGAATATACATATATTATCTGAGGATATATGGTACTGATAAGCAAAACATTACACATTTTTCCACTTTGGAAGGGTCTGTCTCTTTAACGATTTACTTTGAGGAAAAATAGTTTCAAGAATCTCAATGTCATTTATTAAGACCTATCTAAAGCCCCACCACCCCACAAATATAGGTTTGATGAAAAAAATATTGTTTGGTTTCAGTTCCATGTATGGAGAGCCCCATTATTTAAATTTTTCAATTTTTGTATGTAAATCGTAAAGTGGTTTACATAATACATCTACATACCAAGTTTCAATTATGTAGTCTTAATAGTTTCTGCATAAAGTTGCTGTGACATACGGACGGACGGACAGACAGACTTGACGAAACTATAAGGGTTCCTTGTTTCTCTACGGAACCCTAAAAATGGAAACATCATCATTATCCTTTCACGTTTTACTGTCAATCCGATAGAGATCGAATACTACATGACCAAACATTTGGGTTGTTTTGTCCTCGATGAAATATTGGACTTCGAATCAACGGCCCATTCGGAATAAACCCAACAGTATTTAAATTCTTCCGAAAATTGTAGCAACACTATCTATCAAGCCAGTTCCATGATTTATGAGAACTCAGAAATTTTGAACACAGTCGTTCCATTTATAGATTATAATTCCGTAGATGTCGATTGTAATAAATAAAATATTAGCTTATAAAAGAAATGTGATTATAGTACCTATACATTTTTGATAACTATCGACATCGACGACATCACTATTAAATGGCCATCTCAATCTGACGCAAACTATACCTACGTAACGCTATTAGGTATTGAGCGGTATTCATTACTCAGAATAGCACGGTAAGGGTGTAATTTTAAGTAGGGGAGTTCTTTGACCGAGAGCATTCGCCTTTAATGTAACAGTCCAGATGCGAGATTAACAGTGCACAGCATAACTAATACAATTATAGATTGTAAGTAATGCGCAGAAATACAACTAGTAATGAATAACCTCTTAATTCGTGATTAATGAGACAAGGCATTGAGGTGCAAGTTTGTAGGCAACCGTAACTACAGACAATTTACGATGTAGCTAATAATTATACCTACATCTAACATCATGTGCATTTCATTAACTTTTCAGGAGGCACAAAACACGAGAAAACGGTGGTTTCTTAAGTTCCGTTTAACGTTAAAATATCCACGAATAAGAAAAGATATTATAAGATTGATTTCTTATCTTATATAAGAAAATCACTTTTATCGATTTAAAAATAAAAATTGTTAGACTAAGTCCCATGGTGTCGGTCCTATGCGGGCTTAAAAGACAGTTAGAAATCTGGCTCACCATAGTAGGGGCTTCTACCTGACAGTGATAGACCGCGCTATATCCTTAAATACTATTAATACGCTACTTTGCTAGCGACCTTACCCCTATATCCTTCACCGACAGCTTCCCTCGACGGTTCTGGGTGCACCCAGATTGTTGAACCTCGATGGAGATACCAGCAGCACTCGTGCCAGCAAGGTCCCTCAATATCCTGATCTTATTCTAACAAGCGTGGTTACCCGCGGAACTCATCCACACGCGAATGGAGGCTAATCAGCCTGGAGAGGTACTGAAAATCTCTCACGAGAAAGGCTCCGATAACCACTTTTGTGTGTTCCCGAAATATGGTCCAATAAGTTTCAACCAGTCGCGGGACCGAATCTAGGCCAACAATTCTCGCGTTAGAATGGCGGATTGTCTATCCAGCCTTTGGTACAAAAACAAAACTGAAATATTTCAACGTGATACGTGATACCGCACGATGTTTTCGCTGAGAACCGGAAACAATAATATTTTTTTTTCTATCTTAAAGGTTCGTTCTTAAAGGTTCGTTCAAAACTACTCTTAAGGCGCGAACAAAATTGATTACGGAATCCATTACTACTTTTGGTTCCGAAATAAAGTTTTCCTGCCAAGTTCAGGCAATGAAATGTATTTTGGGTATATTCATGCACGTGTTATCCGAAACACGGAAGCGCTCTTAACAATTTTTTTATTGCAAATGGAAACATGGACCTAGAATAATATTTACTTTTTTATATTTTTTTATTTAACAAACGGAGGTAACACCTTGAATACAATTATCAACATCACAAAAACTAGGAATTGAGGTTTTTCCGTCGTGGCATACGCGCGCACAATGTACAATAAATATTTTTAGGTGGCTGGGATTTTAAATGTGTTTTCAAATTAAAAGAAAACATTTCATTTCCACTTGTTCAAGAAAAACCTGATATGTGTAGTAACATTTTTTTCAGGGCTGACTACCCTAGCACCCGGTTGTCAAAAAACAGCTGCTGATATCTAGTCTGGCGTCTAGCCCGATGAAGGAAAACACTTTTTTCTTCAATATGAGGCTCGCAGATACTTGATGGCTGAAGATCAGGTTGGCCAACTTATGAATAATAAACAAACATATTATTACCAACATAACGACGACCTCTGTGGCGCTGCGGTTGTGGCTCTACCTACCATGCGAGAGGTCCCGGGTTTGAACCCCGGCTGGGGAATTGACTTGTACCCATTTACTATAATAATACAACAACATTTACTATAATAATAAAGAAATCGCAGTAAGGAATCTTGGACTTGGCACGACTTTGTCTAATTTTCATTACTTTTTAGAGATAAACAAGCAGCTCCATCGAGACTCGGCTAGTTTTTTACAGAATGTTTTTGGTGGGATAAATATAACTGCCAGTGACCCATTTTAGGATACTCTTCGAATTTCGCATTCTCACCGTTTCCTAGAAGCCAAACGAATTCTTTGCATGTACGTTCAAACATCCTAAGTAGTAAAACCCACTTCAATCACAATTTATTTCGCGAAACTCGCTCTCAAAATCCCAAAATAACAAATCACTAACTTTGACATCCCCCTATTTTTAAATACTTTAGTGTTTCTACGTATGAACGAAAAAAGGCTTCTTTATGAGTGTCACTATTATTGACAGAGAGAGAGACTGAGTTGAAGTTCGAGCTAGCGCCATTGTTAGGGATCCGTATCCGATGGTGCCAAACGGGACCCTATTACCGCCGCTGTCCGTCTGCCCGTCTGTCTGTCCTGTAGGTAAAAGCAATGTGCCTGTATTTTACTGTATGTAAATGTTTATGTTTATGTCTGTCTATATATATATATATATATAGACAGATAGACAGAGTTGTAGATTGCGCGGCTTAGCACATGTTCGTTGTGGCGCATTTGTTTTCATATCTGTTCAGGCTTCTCGGCACCTAATGACCTCGCAGGGGCCCATCAGCTACGAGGTAGCGTAGCGATCAGATGCCAAGAAGTGAGAACGTCGGCGATTCACCGAGCTAGTAATTATGGAGTCGATCTAACCTGGTCTGTGCTTCGGTCCCGTCAACCTCCTGTCTCTCTGCAAGGCCCGGGTGCACCCTAGGCTCTTCTTGGTAGACAGGTTCTTCAGCCAACCAGGTATGACTGGCAGGCCAGCTTCGACGAGCACAGTGTTCCAACACAGGTTATGTTACGTGGGAAAAACCAATCGGCCACGTAAATGCGAACTTTATCTGGTTCGGGGAACCACAACACACTCAGCTATATAGACAATCCTGAGGGGAACCCGAATACATTCCAGATGGCCTGCGATTTAAATTCAATACCCTAATCAATACGCGTTACATTGCGAGGGCTTTTCGTCTGTCAGTTGTCAAAAACTGCTAGGTTGGCAGCAACGTCAAATTCAAAATGGCCGTTCCGAAACCATCGATCGAATATCGATTTGGAATCGAACAATCACCCGCCCGGACAGGCACCCACCTGTCCCCTAATCTACGGGCAGCCGAGACAACGTTGCTTCCGCTCGTTTTAGAACCGAGCCTCCTACTAGAACCTCCGCAGACCGGGGGGTCCCGTCCTTGCCAGGGAACAAGTTAACAATGCGCCCCCTGCGCCAACGTAGTGGCGGTAGGTTAGCATCCTTAACCAGAACGAGGTCACCAACACTAGGGGGGCTGGTTTTGTCAGTCCACTTAAGGCGCTGTTGTAAGATATGCAGATACTCGAGCGACCAACGCTTCCAGAAATTCTGAGTAAACTGCTGCAACATCTGATACCTTGACAACCGATACAATTTCACTCCCTCGAAGGGGTGCTCGGGCAACGCGTTAAGTGGCTGTCCTATCAAGAAATGGCCTGGGGTCAGAGCCTCCAGGTCATTTGGATCCGAGCTGAGCGGACACAACGGTCGCGAATTGAGAACGGCCTCGATCTTACAAAACAATGTCGCGAGCTCCTCAAAAGTCAGCGCGGTCTGACCTACTATACGCCCCAAGTGCGTCTTAGCTGACTTAACTACGGCCTCAAAAATCCCACCCCAGTGGGGGCAAATCGGTGGGCTGAAGGTCCACTGTATACCCCGACGGGAGAGGGCCGTTCCAATATCCACTTTATTTACATTCAAAAAGTTGACTATCTCTCGTAAGTATCGTTCCGCACCGACGTAGTTAGTGCCGTTATCAGAGCAGATCAAAGTTGGAAGTCCCCTTCGAGAAACAAACCTATCCAAACAAGCAATGAAAGCCTCTGTCGAGAGATCAGCAACGAGCTCGAGATGTACCGCCTTGGTGGATAAACAAACAAACACACATAGGTACGCCTTATATTGCTTAGCGGTACGCAATCGTGAACTCTTCACCATAAACGGTCCGGCAAAATCCGTACCAACACCTGAAAACGGTCTGACCTCATTCACACGATCAGGGGGCAAGTCCCCCATGAGAGGTTGCATCGTGGCAGCCTTAAGTCGATAACAAGGCATGCACCGAAACACGGTGTTCCGTATGACACGGCGGGCAGATAAGATCCAAAACTCCCGCTGGAGCGTGGCCAACAACGCGTTACAGCCGGCATGCGCGTTTTTAATATGACGATCAGTCACCAGCAATTCAACTAACTGTCCCCCTTTGGGGAGCAGAAGTGGGTGACGAGCCGAATACGACAGATTCGCATTGCGCAATCTTCCTCCTACCCGAAGTAACCCGGTCGAATCAACAAAGGGGTTGAGACGCGCGACGGCTCCCTTCAATTTCGAACGTCCACTTCGTATAATCTCCAATTCTGCCCCAAACTTCGAGGACTGTACCAACCGGACCAAATTCAGTAGCGACTCGTTTCGCTCTGCCGGAGTCAGAATAGGGTTCAACGTTCGCTGATCGCGAGGAGTACGACAATTTCGAGCGAATCTCCTAATCCAAGTGGACACGTTTATCAACTTGTCAAGTGAGCTATACCGGTCCAGCAGAAACCCGGCGTCAGGGTCCTCAGCCTTCTGGGTAACATGCACGGCCGCTCTGGGGCCATGATCCGAAGATACTACTACATGGCTGTGGGGCCAGTCCGATTCTCTCCTGGCAAGCCAGGGTGGTCCCCACCACAAATGGTGTCTAACGAATTCAGAAGCCCGACATCCCCTGGATGCACAATCAGACGGGTTCAATTCTCCTGGTACATGTCTCCAGGTCAGTGGGACCTCAGACGACACAATCTGGGAGACACGGTTCGCAACAAAAACCTCTAAGTTATGGACCGAAGCCTTCAGCCAGCACAAAACAATCTGGCTGTCCGTCCACGCGTACACCGTATCCTCCAAAACCACTGACCCACGCAACACTGTTAGAGAGTGATTCAAAAGTTTGGTCAAAAGAGCAGCCCCGGACAGTTCCAGTTTTGGAATCGTCATCCTTGTCCGAATAGGCGCTACCTTGCTTTTTGCCAAAACCAAACGCACGTCGACCTCCCCGGTGGAGGTGACGGTTCGCAAATAAACCGCTGCCGCAAACCCTCGTTCAGAGGCATCACAAAACCCGTGAAGGGTTGCCATGTAATCCCCAGCAGGGACCAATTTCCTCGGCAGCGATACATTATTTATGTCCGATGGCGAGGTGAACATTTGCGTCCAATCAGTCAACAAATCACCTGAGAGGTGGGTGTCCCAGGTCAACTGAGCCGCCCATAGCCTTTGCATAAAACATTTGAGAGCAAAGGTGACTGGAGAAATCCATCCATTCGGGTCGAACGTTCTCGCAATCGTTGACAGTACTGACCGCTTCGTCCAGGCCTTCGGTGTTTCTAAAACCACCCGATAGGTAAACTCATCATGGACGGGCCGGTACTGAATTCCAAGCACTGACAACATGTTAGGGTTGTCAGGATTTTCAAAAACGTGCGGGTCTTGTTGAAACTCATCTGGGAGACCAACCATCAACTCAGGGGAGTTGGACATCCACTTGCGTAGTTCATAGCCGCCTCGTTCCAGCAATTGAATGAGCTCGTCACGTCGGTCCAGAGCTTCCTCTACACTGGCTGCCCCTGTGCAGACGTCATCGACGTACAAATCTTGCTCCAGGATAGCGGCGGCTCTAGGATAGCTCACACGGTCACGCGACGCCAACTCCTGCAGGGTACGCATCGCCAAATACGGGCTAGACCGTAACCCATACGTGTTCGTGTTCAACTCATAGACCTTGACTGGCTCGGCCGTGGACTCACGCCAAAGTATCAACTGATACCTTCTGTCAGCCGGATGAATTACCGTTTGCCTAAACATCATCCGAATGTCTGCGACAAATACAACCTGGTGCCTCCGAAAGCTCGTGAGAATATCCGAAATATCACGACTCAACTTGGGTCCCGAATGTAGACACTGATTCAGGGACATCCCGTTCGAGGTAGGTGCTGACCCATCAAAAACAACTCGAATCTTGCCGGTAGGGGTTCGTAGGACGGCATGGTGTGGAAGGAAACAATGATCCTCAGATCTCCAGTCCACACCCGATACCGACATGTGTCCTAACGACTCATACTCCCTCATGAAATCAACATATTTTTGTTTAAATACGGCGTCCCTTGACATCCTACGCTCCATCGACATCAATCTCGTCTCAGCCATCTTCCTAGATTCTCCTAGTGGCGGTCGATCGGCCCTGAAAGGCAGTCGAGTTACAAAACGACCAGAACGAAGGCGACCAGTACTATTCTGGTAAAACAACTCGCACTCTTCTCCGTCTGCGTCGGCTCGACGAGCGGTGGGAGGTTCCTCTATCTCCCAGAAACGTTGGATAGCGTCTGACAACGCTGAGCCAATAAGTATCCCATCTGACTCGGCAGGCCTAACCATTGGCAATGCCGGACCCATGATCACGTGACCAAACTTAGTATCCACAGCAATCAACCCGTCCGGCTGAAGAACTCGCCGATCCGACAACAGAAACCTACCCAGAACGTCTGCTCCCAGTAGCAGGTCGACCGGGGCTGGAGTGTCAAAATCGGGATCCGCCAACTTGAGTCCTGACGTCAGGAATCGAACGGCCGGATTCAACTTCACCAAGGGGTGTTTGCCCATGACATGCGTCATTACTAAAGCTTGCACGGATGTTTTTGTCAAAATGTCATAACGTGGAGAGAACGTGATCACCGATTGACCAACTACATTCGTAACCGTAACATTCCCCACGCCCCGTATTGATTTATTATACCTATTTACCTTGAGGCCCAACCATTTTGCTAAATCGTTCGATACAATGCAGCCCTGAGCTCCAGAATCTAATAGGGCGCGAACGTATGTTGGGTTGCCCGCCAAATCCCAAACAAACACAGAGGCGATCGGTAACACCACCGTCTCCGGTTGGGGGGCAACCAATGGTTGGGCCGCAAATTCCTAGCGAGGACCCCCGGGGCCCCACTGTGCCTGTAACCGATCAGGTAGGCAGCTATACGCCAGAGGGTCCCATTGTACAAATGGCCCACGCGCCGGTTCCATTGCCACCCTACGACGCCCCCCGAAGGGGGGTGGGCGTGAATTCAACCGTGGCCGCTCCATGAGCGGGGGGGACATCACATGCGACCGACGAGGACGAGGCGACGAGCGGGGCGACAACTGAGGCGGCGTCCGAACCGCATCCGCATAGCTCGAAGGTGTCCCATGCCACCCGCCCGTTACGGCCTGCTCAACATACCCAATGTCCCGCTGAGTCGGATGCTGAGTCGCAACCGAAAACTCAGGGCCCCCCATGTGATGACCCTGAGTGCGGCCCTGCACCCCTGGGTGGCTGCGTGCTTGTGGCCCCATTGCCCGCTGAGTCGGATGCTGAATCGCAACCGAAAACTCAGGGCCCCCCATGTGATGACCCTGAGTGCGGCCCTGCACCCCTGGGTGGCTGCGTGCTTGTGGCCCCATTGCCCGCTGAGTCGGATGCTGAGTCGCAACCGAAAACTCAGGGCCCCCCATGTGATGACGCTGAGTGCGGCCCTGCACCCTAGTACCGCCCTGTGCACGTGGGGACATTGGCCCCTGAGTTGCGCTTCGAGTCGCAAACGAATTCTCAGGGCCCCATGCCGTGTCACCCTGGGTACGGCCCTGTGGTGGCTGTTGGCCGGACCGGTTCATGCACAACAGATTGTTGTGGGCCCCACCACAATATCCGCACATTTTTGTGCGCGTGCAGTCCCTAGCCATGTGTGGCCCGAGGCACAGGAAACACCAGCTCCGCTGCTTGGCCATCCGGCGCCGTCCCTCAACCCTAAGTTCCCCGAACTTATTGCAATTGGCCACAGCATGGCCAATCTGCCTACAACATGGGCAGGTCTCACTATGTGGGGTCAATGCACTCACAGTCCCATACGACTGCCGGTTGGTGCGGTCCTTCCTCGTCGGAGGGCCCCTACTCACAGCGCTCCCGGCAGCTCTCTGTGGCTCCGAAGGATGGGTGACCGTCAACCCCAAATTCTCTGCCCGTCGAGCCTCCTCTTCCAAGAATCCGACCAAGTCGGAGAAGGCGGGCAGGTCCTCGGCCGACCTCCCGTGAGACTGTTCGAAACGAGTCTGCACGTCAGCTGGTAGGCGGGAAAGTACAATGTACAGCAGTAGGTACGACCATTCACCAACCGGAAGTCCAAGATTCTCTAGACCCTTGGTGACGGACAACAACGGGTTCAAAACCTCCGTCTGTATGGCCCCGACCTTGTTCACAACCGGGATACTAAACAAACGGTTCAGTTGGGCATCGGCCAACCTCCGTTTGTTATGGTAACGTCTGACCAACAATTGTCTGGCCGTTTCATAGTTACCCTCCGTAACTGTCAAATGAGCGACCAGCTCCCTAGGCTCACCCCTCAATGCTTCCACCAGCTGAGCCATCTTGACAGACTTGGTAATGTCCGATCGCATGTGCACCAAACTGTCGAACAGATTGATGAAGCTCATCCATTCACCGGACACTCCGTCAAAAGTAGGCATAGTTATGGCCGGTAACCTGGACCCTGAACCCTGAAGCGGCAGAGGTGCTTCGATGTCACCACCATGGCTGGACTCGCGCTGTCTACGTATGTCCGCAGCCTTCTGCGTGATAGCAGCTGCCATCTCCATACATTGGTCGACATCCCCTAGCAACCGTGACAGCCTGTCAGGTGCGCAACCATCAACTGATTCCGCCTGCGCGGACAATTCGAGCACCCTATTGTAACGTTCCTTAACGTCCATAGACCGCTCCAATACCACATCATGCCTATCTAAGCGGTCTATCAGACCGTGTGCGGAGGAAAACCATCTGAGTTCCTTAGAAACACCCTTCTGGATTTCAGATAACGACATGATCGGAACGATACTTACTCACAATTTGCAGTAACTCAATTTTATTGGACCCTCCAGTCTACAACCCAAACGAGGGAACCCTAAACCACAACTTAAACAATGCTGTTTTCCTTAAACAATAGGAACCGAGTTTTATATCTATATAAATTCTGTAAATAACAATTTAGTTTCCCTTTATCATTATAACACACACAGATAGTCAATATTAGTTCAAGTTATAAATTGCTATAAACTGAAAACAATGTAATAGCCTGCTATTAATAGATGTAACTACCTATGTTAACCAAACATTCATTAGCATTACTAGACCACTAATAGATTGACTAACTGGTACTTCAATGCAAATTTCAATTCACCTACAATGTACCTAAGTTGAGTACCTACTATTCTGAGTCACATCTCAGTACAACTGGTCATTTAGGGAAAACTGTAATATCTGTCTGTCTACTACCAGCAATAGACTTATAGCTTACAATACTACCAATCTATGTGGATACAGGAACAACACCAAGTTAGCTAATAACCGCCTATACCTACAGATTGATAGTCCCAAATCGTGGGTTCCTGGAGCCCTTGACGGCTGCAAATCTCAGGAAACCACGCTCTTGCTACCAAAATGTTCAGGCTTCTCGGCACCTAATGACCTCGCAGGGGCCCATCAGCTACGAGGTAGCGTAGCGATCAGATGCCAAGAAGTGAGAACGTCGGCGATTCACCGAGCTAGTAATTATGGAGTCGATCTAACCTGGTCTGTGCTTCGGTCCCGTCAACCTCCTGTCTCTCTGCAAGGCCCGGGTGCACCCTAGGCTCTTCTTGGTAGACAGGTTCTTCAGCCAACCAGGTATGACTGGCAGGCCAGCTTCGACGAGCACAGTGTTCCAACACAGGTTATGTTACGTGGGAAAAACCAATCGGCCACGTAAATGCGAACTTTATCTGGTTCGGGGAACCACAACACACTCAGCTATATAGACAATCCTGAGGGGAACCCGAATACATTCCAGATGGTCTGCGATTTAAATTCAATACCCTAATCAATACGCGTTACATTGCGAGGGCTTTTCGTCTGTCAGTTGTCAAAAACTGCTAGGTTGGCAGCAACGTCAAATTCAAAATGGCCGTTCCGAAACCATCGATCGAATATCGATTTGGAATCGAACAATATCAGTCTCGCAATAAAGAACTTACTGGGGTCGTATCCACGTTCAGACATAATATTATTTTCATTTAGATTTTGTTTTATTATTTTTAGTGCTTAAGTTCCCTTGTACGATGGTACGGAACCCTTCGTGTGCGATCCGCACTTGACCAATTTTTGGTACTTTTGGAACATGGACATTTCAGTGGTTACTTAACGTAAGTTAATCACACAAATGTACAGACAAATTTCAATGTTTGTGATTGATAAGTAAAGTGCCTAACGTGTATATTAATCATTCAAATTTATTTATTTATTTATTCGTATGGCCGAAGTCATTCTTGCTTAAATATAAAATGTTGAGGTCTTCAGCAATTCAGATGCTTTGTAATTTTGAGTGAACAGGTCTGTGGGGTCTCCATCATACACAGTCAGGTCATAAGTTCTGTCACACAATAAAAACTTTTGAATTTAGAACGCTGGCCACAAAAAAGTTTATTGAATTCGAATTTCGAATTTTTCATGAAAATAAAGACGACTGGCCGCGCAGAATAAAGGCCTGTATTCAAAATCGCGGGGGTCATTTTGAATAAACTTTATAACCATAAGAATCTATGTTTTATTAAGTTAATTTTGCTATATAAATGTTTACATAAATAAAAACATGTCTAAATTATTTCATATTGCACATGTGACAGAACTTATGACCTGACTATGTATTTTCATCATTCAGTCATTGGAATGATGAAATAGTTATTTTCCGACTGCTGACCTAAAAATAGCACCTTCGCCGCTTGATTTTGGGTCCCCAGGAGGAAAAATTATATTCCTAACTCGTTCAAAAAGGCTTTTCACGAAACTCGCTAAGACCCTTCTCGGTTCGTAAATATAAGCCTGTGCGAACTCGTAGGAAATGTACTATTTCACCTTAGCAGCTCGAACAAGAGGCTTTTGCTGCGAGTAAACAGAGTGCAAAGTTGCATTTACTGAGTGAGACAAGGTAGCTTTTTATACCACCAAAGGACCAAGGGAGGTGCGCGGGGGTGTCACGGTGTAACGGCATAAATAGCTAAGGTCGAGCCACCGCTTTCAGAAAGCTATGATCGTCTATTGTATCTACCCCTAAAGAGATGTCCCGATTCAGCTGTGAAAATGTCAAGTCAAGAATGATAAGTCTGAATTTCTCGTTTCTTGAGAAATTCGTTAGATGTACAATAGTTGAACGGAAGATTGGTTCAGGAAGTTTAAGTTTCAAGTTAAACAGAGAAAGCATGTTTGATGCCCGCAAGCCGGTATTTCGCATCAGTTAGCGGTGTTTTGCGCCAGATCGATCTTTGTTATAATTTGTGTACTGGTACCATTTATTTTTTTGTATATATGGGCGCTTGGAGCTTCTTTAACGTGGTCGACCACAATTTATAATATTTGTTTGGGATATCGTATGGTTATTCGTCGTAGTGTTACGACGTGAGTACTCAATGATATTTCATATGCTCGCTAGTAGCGGCTTTAGTGGCTCCAATTATATAATTTGTTCACGGCAATAACGATCCAAATAGACCGGGTTTACACAATTGCGATTTGATTTTCCGAAATGGGTCTGAACTAGCGGTTTCCTCAAAAGGTCCGTAACGTTTTGAAACCTTCAACTCAGCGCAATTCGAGCTGGATGCTATCGAAACGTTTTCTTTAGTGCTTTAGAGATCTAACCCTCTCCACAACGAGTTACGTACTTAGGAAAATACCGATTTAGGTACCTCGTTTACTTCAGCACGCCTCGACTAAGCCCAGCAAAATAAATACGTGACACAATCTACACGTTAGATCTCCCAGCGAAATTGACATTTCATTTAAAGATGCAACTTGAATCAAAACGATCCAAGGCAAGGCAAAATATCTACCCGTCCCTAAACAATGAACTTTAGACTGTAATTTGATCTCTTCGCGCGTCCCCGACAACACTTAAATGTCAAAGATATCAACAGAATAGGTTATCTGAGTTGACAACGTTTATACTTTGTTCTGAATTTGTTATTTTCATCCGCGCAACCCCATCGATCAAACAGTCACCCTATGCCTTGACAACCTAGGTTCAGCCTCAACTAAACTCCTGTCTAGCCTAGTCTAAAATCCTAGTGTTATACTACGTCCATCATCGACACCACTCAAAGATGGTTGTGTGTGAATTGAATGTGCTTGTATGTTTAACGACTTATGTGTGTGGGAGTTTCAAAACTCGCTACACGAAGGGAATGAGGAAAGGATTAACCCGCGAATTTCCTAAGAGCTAATCCAGGAACCCTATGGTGAAGGAAAAAGGAAATTAGGGTCGCTCCAAGCCCAGACTCAGACTTAGATCAAAATTACCTACAAGTTCTTATCTAACGACCCAAGGATAGTTTTGGAATTTGGGTAGGTTGATTTAAAGGATAGGAACCGAGGTATATCTCGGCGCTTCAGACACACACGAAAATCCACTGTAGCACGCAATCACAAATCTTCCAGTTCCCAGACGCGTAAAACAGCAGACCGAACTGTTCAGATTAACCAAAGACACGTGTACCACAGTGGTTTGACGAACGGACTGCTCTCCTTTTCAATCAATCAAGTTATCATCTCACGCACCCATTCTGGGGCGTGGGGAGTCAGGGTCAGATCATCGGATCTCTTCCTGAAGAAGCGCCTCTGTCCACTCCTATGGACAGGTCATCGGGGGGCCCTCGCGGGCGGTGGAGATCTTCTCACGAGGGGTGTTCCGTTGGATGATCGCCGGCTAGGCAACCAGGTCGCGAGGCAGGCGGCGGCGGTCGGGCGGGCGCGCGTGGTACGGCGCCATGTCGCGGATATGCGGATGTTGTGAGCTATCCACACGCGCGAACATGCCCTTCGCCAGCCTCTGGACAAACTGGTCCACTGGTTCCCATCTGAGGTCCCTCTGGATCGTCGCATTCCTCACGTAGCGGGGGGCGTCGACGATGATACGCAAAGAGAGGTTCTCTTGGGCTCGGAGTCTCCGTTTGTTCGTCTCCGAGCACAGGGCGTACCATGCCGGGGCCGCGTAGGTGAGGCGGGATCTCACGTAGCACTTGTAGATCCCGAGCTTCGCCGTCAGAGGGAGGCTGGAGTCAAGAAGTGGACGCAGCTTGGCGCGTGCCACCTTGACCTGGTTGACGACGTTGTCGACATGTTGCTTCATGGTGAGCCGGCGATCGATGGTCACTCCCAGGTACTTCACCTGCGGAGACCACGCGATGTCCTGTCCTTGGAGCTGGAGTGGTGGTGGAAGGGGGGATTGGCCTGTGATGAGCGCCTGCGTCTTCTTGGCGCCGCCACTTGGCGAGCCAGTCGGGCAAGATGTCCAGGGTGCGCTGCAGTTTGACGGCAGCGTGCCGTGCCTGGATCGACGACGCGTAGTAGGCAGCGTCGTCGGCGAAGAGTGCCAGCTGGGCACCCGGCCCGACGGGGATGTCGTCCGTATATTGGGAGTAACAGGCTGGAGACAGGCAGGACCCCTGAGGGACGCCGGCTGCAACGGAGTGTTCCTCGGAGACGGCGTCTTCCACCATCACTCGGAAGCGGCGATTCTTCAGGAAGGAGGCGATGATCTGGACCAGTCTTCTTGGGGCTAGAGACGTCGACAATTTGTACAGCAACCCCTCGTGCCATACTCTGTCAAACGCCTTCTCCATGTCCAGGAGTACTGCGACAGTGTATTCCTTCTTGTTTAAACAAACCGTCATGTCATTCAGTACTCTGGTGAGCTGAAGCGTCGTAGAATGCTCGGGCCTGAAGCCGAACTGTTCTGGGCGCGGCTGGATGTGGGGCAGTAGCTTCGCCAGCAGGAGTTTCTCAAACACCTTTGAGATGGTACTCAGTAGAGTTATCGGCCGATAGCTCTCAGGCAGCTTGGAGTCCTTGCCCGGCTTGGGCAACATGATGACCAAGCCCTCCTACCATTGGGTTGGGAAGTGGCCCGTGCGCAAGATACCGTTAAACAGGCGCGTAACGGCCGCCACAGTACGTGGCGGCAAATGTAGCAGCGTCATGTTAGGTATGCGGTCTGCGCCCGGGGCTTTCCTGGGCTTGGTACGTCTGAATGCACGCATGATCTGGCCGGGCGTGACGACGGTGGGGTCCTCTTCGGGAGCTATCGGCGAGGCGAAGTACTCTCGCAGGTGTCTCTCGACTGCTGCGACGTGCTCCACATCATCCGTAGGGTTCGGCTTGAACTGCTTCTCGAGGCATTCGGCGAAGATCTCCGCACGGTCTTGGGCTCGAAATCTTGGTAGGCCGTCGCTGCCCAGGATTGGTCGGACGGGAGTTGGAGTAGTCGACAAATCCCGGCATAGGCGATGCACGGAGGGGACGTGGTCGCCCATGGACTCGACGTGGCGTTCCCAAGATTCTTCGGCGTGGAGATCAAGTCGGCGCTTCAGCTCTGCCGTCATGGCGTTGAGCCTGGTCTTCATCGTTGGGCAGCGGGTTTGCTGCCACTGCTTCCGGAGAGCGCGCTTATCGCGGATGAGTGCGCGTAGCTCAGCAGGAAGAGGATTGGGCTTCCCCCCGCGAGCTACGGTGTGCGATGATAGGTCGAGCGCGTCTCGGATCTGGGTAGTTAGCAGCGATGCCAGGCGGTCAACGTCTTCCGGCTGGTTGACTGGACATGTGGTTGAAGACTGGTCGAGGGCGGCGGTGAAAGCGCCCCACTGGTAGCGTCGGCGTGATGCTGGCGGAGAGACCCGGGTGGGTAGGTCCGCCAGGACGAGAAGTACTGGCCTGTGGTTCGATGGGAGGTCAGGGAGAACCTCCTGGCTCGGCGGTGTCCAGAGACCTCTGACGACCACGACGTCGATGATGTCCCATCCGGCCCGCGTGTCGAAGTGGGTGGGCTCGTCGGGACCGATGACGTCGTAGTTGTGGCTCACGGAGTCGGCATGGATTGCGCGTCCAGCTTGGCACACCCTGGTGGAGTTCCAGGCGGTGTGCTTGGCGTTGAGGTCGCCGGCGACAAGTGTCGGGTGCGGCGACTGTAGCAGCCCCCGTAGCTCGGCGGTGCGGATTGGTGTACTGGGGGGCTTGTAGGCGGCGTAGAGTCGCAGCACCTCGCCGGTGACCTGGAGGTCGACGCCCAAAGCATATAGGGATGAATACTGCTGGGCGTCGACGAGCTGGTGGACGATCTTCCTGCCGACGATGACTGCCAAACCTCGAAAGGTCCGGCCGCTGGAGGTCTTCACGTCCTTGCGGTAGACGAAGTAGCCGGGCAGCGACATCTTGTCGCTTCCGGCTAGGTGTGTCTCGCTGATGAGCATCACGTCGACGCGGTAGTCCCTCAGGAACACGTGGAGCAGCCGCTTCTTCCCTGTCAGCGACTGCGCGTTCCAGTGGACGACCCTGAGCGGCTCATGCATTGCGGAGCAGAGCGGTGAGTCTGCCCAGGGCAGTGGGGTCGCTGAGGAGGGCGAGCAGGGCTGTGAGGTGCCCCAAGTCCTGCTGCCCTATCGCCGCAGCCGGAGTGGCGGCGCCAGCGGCGGCTGCAGTCTCGCTGGCGGCGAGAGTAGCCGCCGCGGCGCCGGCGGCAGGTGGAGCCGTTGCCTTCTTCTTCTTCTTCCCCCCCCCGCTTCGTCTTCGTCTTCTGCCTGGGGGCTCCGTCGTTCGCCTGCGCCATAAGCGAGGCGGGCGCCGTTTCTTCCTGCAGATCAGGACGTGGCGGAGGGGGAGGCTGCATCTTCTTGGGCCCAGGCGCATTAGTGAGCGCCACAGTGCCGGCCTTCTTGTTCCGCGCCTCCTGGCGGAACACGGGGCACGTCGCATTATTGGCCGTGTGCGGGCCACCGCAGTTGACGCACGTCGGCGGCTGGTCTTTCGGGCGGGGGCACTCCCGCGCCGAGTGGGGACGGTGGCACATATGCGACGAGTGCCGGAACTGTTGGCACCTGTGGCACTGGGCCGGGCCCTGCTTGGAGCGCCAAGCCTCGGTCTTCACCCCCGGCATGTACATGAGCTCTGCGATCTCATATACTGCACCGGGGGCACGGTCGGGATTCTTCCGCAGGGACGCGTAGAAGATGCAACCGGGGCGCCCCTTGCGCGCCCGGATCTGCTTGCAGTACTCGGCCTCCACACCGAGTTCTGCAAGTGCCGCGACGATCTCTTCCGGCGTGGTGTTGGAAGGCAGCCCGCGGATCGCCACCTTCTGGGTCTTGTCGGCCGGCAGCGAGTAAGAGAATCACCGAACTCCGTGGTCCTTCTCCAGCCTGCACAGATAGCGCTTTACAAGCCGGTACTCGTCGTCGGCCGTGGGGGTGAAGCGCACACCCTTTTGGTAGGCGCGCGCGCTGGGAGCCCGGCCGAGCTCGCTGGCTATCGCCCTGAAGTGGTCGGCCCAGTTGGAAAGGACCTCCACAATAAGGGGCGGATAGCGCGGCTGGCGGGGCTGCTGTGGCGCAGCGCCTCCCGACGGGGCGGCGGTGGTGGTGGCGACCGCGGCTGCGGTTTGGGCGGCGGCAGTGGCAGGCGGCGTTGGGCGGGCGGGCGGCATTGGGCGGGTGGGCCCTATCGCGGGTGCGGCGGCGTGCGGGTTCGCAGGCACAGCGGCGGGGCGCGTAGGGCGGGCGGGCACAGTCGCGGCGGTGGGCGGGTTCGCGGGCGCGGCGGCGGGGCGCGTAGGGCGGGTGGGCACTATCGCGGGTGCAGCGGCGGAGCGCGTGGGGCGGGCGGGCACTCGCGACGTGGTCGCCGACGGGGCGGGCGGACGCGCGGTTGGCGGCACCGGGTGCCTCACTGATCGGGGGGGGGCGCGGTGCTGGGGCGCGGTGCCCCAGACACGGGAATTGCGGTCGCGGCCGCCGCGGCAAACGACACTGCGGGAGAGCACTTATTAGTTGAAACACTCGTACCTGTCATTTGTGTTGTAGCAATCTCACTGTATCTTTCACACGCGGCGGTCGGTCCAGGGGCGGCGGCGCCAGACCCGGATGCCTGGGGCTCGCCCAGCAGGGGCGACAACCTCGGCATGTCCGGTCCGGTCTTCCTGGGTGCAGGCGGGCGGGGCGGCGGGGACGGTGAGTCAGCGAGCAAGGCCCGCTTCCCACTACCCCGTAGCAGTTCGTCTGACGGGCTTTCACTGCGCGCCCGCCTCATCCCACGGGGCGGGGGCGGCAGGATAAGCGGCTGCTCACGCGCCTGTTCCAGCAGTCTCGCGTCGAGTGTTTTTTCACCGATGCTACCCGCCGGCGTACCCTCCAGGGCCGCGCGGCTATCGGCGATGTAGGCCTCCATGGCGCGTAACAGTCCCGGCGAGAACAGTTTGGCTTGAGCGGCCCGGATTAAATATAATCCGTCCAACTTAAGCTCCGCTCTCGGCGAAACCGGACGGCGCATCAATAGGGACCCATATTCCGTCGACGTTGAGACGGGGAACAGGCGGTCCAGGGATGCCGATGTGGTGAGGCGACTACGGCGCGGGGTGATCCCCAGCGGCGGGCTGCCTGTCACATCGGCTTGGCGGTCACTTTCACTGACACTGACACTTTCACTGACACTGACACTGTAGCCCTTAGAAGGGCTTTTAGGCTCGTCCATAGCGGCGGGCTATGGACGAGTTGGCTGCCCGAAAGGGTACCTACCAGGCACGACCTTAGGCGAAGCCGGCGTCCGCTCCTAGCAGATAATCCCCTCCGTGCAGCTCACTCGCGACGGCGAAGTCGCGACGCGCACGGGCGCGTGTTGCGCACGTCCGCTTTCTACGAAGCGGCGTGCGAACTGCGGTGGAACGGCGATCACTATAGGTCCGTGTGCGCGACGGTCGAAACACTCCTTAGACTTAGATCAAAATTACCTACAAGTTCTTATCTAACGACCCAAGGATAGTTTTGGAATTTGGGTAGGTTGATTTAAAGGATAGGAACCGAGGTATATCTCGGCGCTTCAGACACACACGAAAATCCACTGTAGCACGCAATCACAAATCTTCCAGTTCCAGACGCGTAAAACAGCAGACCGAACTGTTCAGATTAACCAAAGACACGTGTACCACAGTGGTTTGACGTACGGACTGCTCTCCTTTTCCACCCCCGCACTCGTATTTATAGGAGCCCCACATGGCTGAGATGGCGTCCTACCCCGCAAATACTGCCCAAGCGCAAGCTTCTTATCATTAACTACACAGGGTCTAGTTTCAATAAATCATGCCATGCACGCCCACTGTCTACAATCTTGTGTATGCATAGTTCCTATAATCAACCATCGGTTATCACTCAAGTCATTTGGTATTGCCGATACACAAAATTTGTCGATCGCTGGATATAAAGCGGTTGCAATTAATTAAGCCTGACTGCCCAACCGCTAGCGTCTAAGACAAAGATCACTGGAAAGATATGCAAACCCGTGATGTCAGACTCACCACAACGTAATAATCAATAGCAATTGTATATTTGCAGTCAACACATTAGCTTTCTCAGTATAGTTCCATAAGAACCTTCCATTATTTAGTTATCAATAATTTATTCAGCGCGTAGCCAAATCGGCTCTGATTCCTACACATTGTCGCAGGAATGCGACAAAAAAACCTGACCCGACTTCTTTTCCCCGAAATTAACTACGTTCTCAGGCTCATTTCTTGCCAACTTACTTCGAATTACTCGATAACCCAAGCGTTAAATGAACTGACTCTTGTATTCAATGTGTGTACCATTACAACAGGAGGGGGGGGGGGGGCTTGGATTGGATTAAACTGGTATATCATTCGTTTTGATCGTCCCTTTTTGCTGTAATCATTCATTTTTATCACGCTTTTATTAGATTCACCTGTATATTTGTTTATCTGTATGTAACCGACTCCTTTGGACTAAATTTTTACCCACTTTAAACGGACAGATTCAATTCAAACTTTGTACACTGTATCAAGAATCAGCGACAATGTAATAATTTCATAAGTTTATCTCATTATCCTGATTAGGATCGCCAGGATTAATTCATTTCTCACACAACCTCTGTGTGAGAGCAAGTGAATCGAACAAAACTCGAACTAAAAAATGATAAATATATATATATATAATGTGTTTTTTAGTTTTTTTAAACTATATTTATCGTTCCGTCGTTTTCTGCGTCCTTTGCGATGTCTGCCGGTTCCGGTGAGCTGGAAAGGTAAGCTTATTTTGGCAAGTTACCTTGAAACCTGCATGAAGATTTATAATGTCTTTGAAATAAGTAAGTGTCGCGTCGTCAAGTTCAAATCGGCAAGTCGTTTTCGAACACAGTTTCTCCGGTCTACTATGACACCACAAACAATCCTTGAGTACTTTTCATAAGGGTCACCCCACAAAATCTTATTAAGAAATCCATGCAATAACCACTTCTCAGTAATTTTTCATGATAATCTTCGATTAATTTACACTACGCAATATTTATTTAATGTTATTATTTATCATTCAGAATGGCTAGAAGATAGAATTTAATAAGCTCGATTATTTCGAATTTAATAGCAGAGATACTGCAATCGAGTTCAAATCGATAGCAGTATCATTGGCGAAATCGCAAACAGCCAACGGGTCCGCGGCATTCAAAATTAAAAAGCTTCTTTGTCTCACTCAGTGAACAAAATGCTACTTTGCACACTGTTTACCCGCAGCCTCTAGCTCGAGCTGCTGAGGTGAAAACATGACTGAGACGCCAGTTATAATTTTGGAAATTTATGAATCGGAAAACATTGTCATTCTCGGACTTGATTAGATTTTGTGTTTGTGCTTGTTGTACTTTTAAAAACTGTACCAAAAAATGCATGTTTATCTTGTGGGAAAACTTGATTCAGTTCGCGATGAAAATTTACTACGACACATTTTTGTTACGAAGGGATTTTTCATTATATAAATTATTACCGTTTTTATATGTTTTCAAGTGTACGTACGTAAAGTCTAGCAACAATATGAACCAAGTGCCGTGATTATACAAAGTGACATTTAATGAGCTGACCATATTTTGGGGAATGATTATGCCCATCATAGCCCATCATTATGAACAACTTTTCCCATGAAACATATGGTCGCAAACGAAAAAAACTTTTGGGTTTCCCATAGTAACTTGTAATCGGGCCGGGATCGGGTCAATGTACTGAGGGTCGTTTTTTTTTTTCATTTGCGTCCATATGTTTCTTGGGGAAAGTTGTTCATAATGATGGGTACTATTATTCCCCAAAATATGGTCAGCTAATTAAATGTCACCCTGCATTATGTTGATAAAAGGTAAATTCTTCTGATTACTCTCAATTTCCGGGTTTTTTTATAAAGCAGCTTATGCCTTTTTATTCTTACCCCACGATAACCTATCTCGTTAGTCACGTGCGTACTTAACACATTTAAGTCGTACTCACCTTTAACCTACCTCTATACCTACTTAAATACGTACGTAATTACAGTACCTAACAAATATTACAATGCAAGGTTACATACGATGTACTTTTTCATATGTTTTTTTCTTTCATCTAAACTTTACATTCACAGTTGAATTCTATTTCGTTTTCTTTGTACACATTTTTTATCAAAAAATAAGGAAAAGAAGAAAGCGGATATCTATCATTGTGTTTATTTTCTAAAAAGAATTACTTTCCCGCGCTTAATATTATGCAATAAACGACTGTAAAAAAGTGTAAAAGGCAATGATTGCGCAACATTATAAGAATCTCGAACGTAATAAAGGTAGCGCCAAAAATCGTTCCGCGGGAATAATACCCTCATAAAATGCGTTCTTAAATTGTTAAATTTCTTTCTAGGGACAGCGGGGTGCACAATCAAATCATCTATACCAAAGCTGCTTGCTGTATAAATTAGGACGGAAGTCGACCAAATTGTGAAAAAACCTGTACTGAAATTGAAAAACTTTATGCCGCCGGGCGGCCGCCCTATGTTTCATTGCATTAAATTTTAAATCGTAACTTTATTTCGCGAGAAGATGTATAAAACGTATAGAGATTTACGCGGACTGCACAATGCGGCATATTCTGAAGGCGTCAAAACTAACTCTCTAAGAAACTAAACTGACAGCTTGAATTTCGACACCTCTTGTCTGGTTGCCATTGGTTCTATTTGTTAACTGTTATTTTTTTTTGGTTGGTTCACTTATGGTTATTTCTCAATGGGGCATTGCTACACCACATAAAGGAGATGGCTAAACTATCATCTCAACAATGTACAAAGACTTCTCACTAGCCATTGGCATTTAAATATTAGTTCATTAATAACTGCGTCTCTATTTATTTTATAAAACTTGTATGAAGTTATGAAATAATTAATAGTATTTTTCTTTATTTTTCCCGGGACTTTTGAAAACAAAAACATCAGCTTAAATTTGTCAGACTCAGACAAACTTGGACGGCCAAAATATTTCATAGAAAATAGCAATATCATTGCATTTTTGGGCAAAGATAAGTCTAAATATCCAATGACAATATCATTAGGGCTGCCAGATCAGTTATTTACGTTCATGCAATGACCTTGAAGTTTGTATATGTACAATTGTTTATGTACTAAATATATTGAAAATAATATTGCAAAAGTTTTAAATTTTGTGCCCTGTTTTCTATTTTATCTGTCAATTAACGATTATGTAAATAAATAAACAACTTCTCTATCAGGAGATTCAATTTTCAGAATTGTGCAGTTCTGATAAGTTCGTGAAACTTTTTGAAACATGAAATACTGATATTAATCAATTGAAAACTGTGTATAGCTAGATACAATGTCTGTGCAGTTATGGGGCAGTCTTCCATACATCGATTTAACCATGTTCTTTGAGACGTGTCTTTTTAAAGGGAGCGAAACTTTCGGCTGAGCAATGCTCAGATAGCCTTACCTCCGATTTCTGAATTGAGAATTTCATTAATCAAACACTTAAGTATAGTTCTATCACTGCAGATTTTACAAAAAAGAACGTGACATAACGATACTTAAATATCAACTTAGCGAATTTCTCAATTTAGAAACCGGCGCTTAGTTCGTTAGTTGTTACTCATTTGACGCCTTCAGAATCAGCAAGAGTGTTGTTATTGTAAAATGTTCCGCGAGGAGGCTCATTATCCCTTACATTCGCGTTATTTCCCCTTGAACAGTTCTTATTTCATGCGACATAAGGTCAGAAATGGTACCGTATGGTGTAATTTACAAATATTCTACTGCACTACAGTGCTTTACCGCTGTAATTAACCGTGAGTCGCTTGGAACAAGCGTCGTTATTTAATTGTTTTTTTACCTTATTTTTCTTCTTTTCCTTCTCGAAGTAGCCAGCATTATTTTGTTTCTTGTGTTTAATCTGTTGGATAATGAATTATCAGTTATTATTTTTCTTGAAGACTACTTCAAACACTTTTTGCTTATGAAGTCGCCCTGAGTATTTAAATTATTCTGTTTCTATGTCACACGGTTTAGTCGCGGCTGTATTGCCCTTAAGGGAATGAAACTGAAAATTAGCTGCAGCATTACTATGGGATCGTACACAAAGATAGACAAATTGGCCCTTAACACTTGTTAAATGGGATTGTGTATTGTTGCAGGCCGACACTCCTCCATCAACGCGCACTTAGCCCGCTGGTGGAGTGCACCTCAATTGTACTCTAATTTGAGAATGGGTAGTGGTGCCTCTCGATTGGGACATCAATACTGTTTTACTAATTTTACTCTTTGGTTGAGTCAAGGGCATATATAAGCGCTATTCATACCATACAACTACCAGGCACCAGGCACCAGCTGCTAGCGAGCGGCACGCACCGCACGGTGGCGCGCCGGCAGTCTCCGCTAGTGAGGGCGTGGGACAGCCTCAACGCCCTGTTGGCTGCAGCACTGCTGAATGATCTATTTGGTGACGCTTGGGGGGGATATCGTGCGAAAATGTGACAGGTTCTGTGAGGTGAAGGGACGATGGTGTTTTCCCTGTATCATGGAATTGAATTGAATTTGAAACTGAATTTAATTAAATCTCTATTAATATTATGTAATTGATTTAAATTATATCTTTATTCTTATGACTGTAATAGAATTGTATCTTGTAAATATTTCGTGTATATTTGTGTCGATTTTCCATCTACTGTAATGGCACATAACTAACAAAAACATAACGTAAATATAAATAATAAAAATTAATCAGCCTCTCCATTTTTCTCGGTTCATGGCCATAATTTTTGAGCGCCAAATATGCATCAATGTTCGCTGTTTTTTATGCTATATTTTATTTGTATGCCAATACGTTGTTGCAGTTTTGACGTCCGCGGCCGCTCGTTCAACAAGGCCCTCCAGTGGTCTGACCCGGCCGCTTTCGGCCCCCGCGCTTACTTCGCGACGGTGGCGCGCCCCGCGGCACTGACCCTCAACTCGGTACAGCTTGATGACGAAGGCATCTACAGGTGTAGAGTCGACTTCAAGAACTCGCCTACGAGGAACTTCCAAATTCGACTGACTGTGATAGGTGAGAATAAGTTAAAGGTAGATTGATAATTGTAAAAATCATCGTCATTATCATTATAATAATCTTAATTCTTTAATGGTAACAGTATGTTACATCGTAGATCGGCAGTTATTACTGAGTTGTCTTAACAAGCCTGCTAGGTCCTCAAAAACTCAAAACTCAAAACTCAAATTCACAATTCACAATTCTTTATTGCACAGAACATTACAACAATACATTTATACATGAAATTAAAAGGCAAAGGCGAGCTTATCTCTCAACAGAGATTTCTTCCAGAAAACCTATCTGGATAGGATACATATAAAATGAAAAGGGTAGTCTAGTGCAATTAAATACTTACCAAATACCAATAAAATATGATACTTACTATAAAAATACATATAATCAAATAAATAGTAGATACAATAAGAATAAACAAATAATAATAATAAATAGATAAATACAATTACATACTTATATATACAATACCTATGATGAAAGAGAAAATAAGTGCTCTTTCAAGCGATTCTTAAAGGAGAAAAGAGTGGGACTGTCCCTTATAGTGCAGGGAAGTGCGTTCCACAGCCGAATGGCCCTCAGCCTGAACGAGTGCTCGTAGGCGACGGTGTTATGCTGCGGAATACATAGAAGTGACACCGTGTGAGATTTCCGCTCCTTGCCTCTGGAGAAAAGGAACTCAAAACGTTCACGAAGGTAGGAAGGATATCTGGGGTTTCTCAAGATGTTAAAGAGTAAAGTCAATATGTGGAAATCACGGCGAAGACGAATCGGGAGCCAACCCAGTTCCTTGCGATACTGCGAGACGTGGTCATACTTGCGCAGCCCGAAGACGAACCGAATCCCGAGGTTCTGAAGTCGTTCGAGTTTATTCAGTTGTTCTTCGTTCGCACTCACCCAGCAAGCATCGGCATAATCAATTAAAGAAAGTAGAAGGGACTGGGCTAGAGTGACTTTAGTATGCCGTGGAAGGAAGTATTGTAATTTCCGAAGAGAGTGAAACGATGCAAAGACTCGTCTGCTGACCTCGGAGACATGGGGCGACCAAGACAGCATGTTATCGAATACAACTCCGAGATTTTTAGCTTTATCGCTGTATTTGATTAAGGTTCCATCAAATATTAGAGGAGCGATTGGAAGTTGTAACAGGTTAAGAGAGTATCGGGTTCCCAAGATCAAGGCCTGCGACGTTCTCGGGTTGACCAGAAGCCCATATGAGAGGGCCCACTTCCTGATATTCTCGAGGTCAGCATTCAGAGCCTCCACAGCCGGAGTCACATCACGCGGAGAGAAATGCCGGTATATTTGGAGGTCATCTGCGTAAAGATGATATGAAGAAGTAAGTACATCAGAGATTGAGTTGATAAAAACCGAGAACAGAAGGGGTGAAAAGATGCCACCCTAAGGAACTCCAGTGAATAGATCGCACCAATCGGTGGATGTTTCCTCAGAATTGATGCGTTGTTGTCGATCTCTGAGATAGGAGTCAAACCAGCGGGCGGCATGAGAGGAGACATTAAGTGAATGGAGGATCGCAACCAGGATATCAAAATCTACGCAGTTGAAAGCGCTGCTGAAGTCAAGCAGTGCCAGCACAGACATCCTCTTCTGATCCATCGTAAGTTGGATGTCATCTGTCACTTTGAGTAGAGCGGTGGTAGTGCTGTGACCCGGCCTAAAACCCGATTGGAAAGAATTAAGGAGATTCATGGAGGAAAGATAGGTGGATAGTTGAGTGTGTACAATGGATTCAAGGACTTTGGAAATGATGGGCAGGATAGAAATAGAACGATATTCTTTGTAGGAAGTTGGGTTGGATGTTTTAGGCAAAGGGATCACGAGAGCACGTTTCCACTGACTAGGGAAGTGACAGTCAGAGAGTGATGCATTAATTATGTGAGTGATAACCGGCAGCAATTCTCCAATTCTCAAATCATTATTGCAAGTAGGTAAAATAACGCACTTTTACAAGCCAAACACTTACTTAAGTCTCATATACATTATACATGAAAAAAAAAACAAATATGATCAAATGAACTAATGAGTACATAATTGGTTATGGTTTGAGTTTGAAAAAGGAAATTTCTCCTTCAAGTGGTGATTCATGGCTGAATCTCGCACAGGAAAAATAAACTCCATTAACTCCATTAACTCCATTACATTACCATGCCACAACCGTGCTTCGGAAATGCGCCCGTCAGAGAACATAGCACCAAAAAACTCTACGGGGATGTAATTTTTAAAATTTTCGTCATATTTTTTTTGTTTATGCAATTTATGATATAAAAATTATATAATCTAATGACAATATTATAACACCGTATCCATAAGTGCCAATAAAATGTCTCAAAATAACAATCTAACAAAATAAATAGATAAGAACAAAGACAAGCTGTAATGAACATAACTTATGAGAAACCATACTGGACCAATCCCCCCCAAGGAGCACCCGTTAACGAGTATGACTTGTTCACCAGCCATCACCCCCCTCGCCATATTTGAGGGAGGCGATCAACCAGCTACACAGAGCCGCCGCACTCAAAACTCAAACTCTTTGAAGGAACCAAGCGTAATAGAAGGAGGTACTATATTGATCCTATGTTGCCTTCTGTTCAATAAGTAGCGGCTTAACCTGTCAAGGCCTGGACCTGGTTATGAGGAATCGCGATTTTGAACCTCATGCCATTTTTATAAAATTATAACGGGTAAATGGCACCTTCTGGCGTCACCATTCACCAAGATTGTTTACCAAGAGATTAAAGAACATATTTTAAGGCGAGTGTTTTTTCATCGCTCGAGTAATCGTTTTTACTCCTGAGGTGGATTCTATGAGTTAGTTAAGAATAATCATAGACAAGTTATGAATAAGAATGGTATTTATTTACACAATAATTGACAGTAACATATTATAATCAGAAGTTATTTATATAAGAACAATGGTGAAAGTGTATCTTAAAAGTTTTATTAGGCCCATCCGTTACAGTTGTAGATTTATTTAGCATTTAAGAACTAGCAATAGTCTCTGAAAACGTTGCCTCAGGATGAATGATATATTTTTTCTGGCATCATGAGTGGGCCCCTTAGGGTGGGCCCACGATATTATTTAGATGTAGATGTCATGGAGATCGTTCTTTTAAATTGATATTTTCTACAATTCGGAGGCAAATTTTGAATTATGAATTGAGAACGAAAACTTTGCAATCGATTTTATGGTATGCCATCATTAACCTAATCAAGTTTTTCTGTCCTAACCTTACCTAACCTTACCTCAGTTTAGGGTAGGGTAGTATAGGTGAGGTTAGCTTAGCTTAGGTTAGGTCACGATAAGAGAAGTTACGCTGCGTTACGTGACGTGCATTACGTGACGTTACGTAGGAGCTAAGTAGTACTGTTCGCTAGATAAACGTAATCTTTATTTATTAAACTTAAAAGTATTTAAAATAGGTAACAATAAACATAAACTTTTTTATCATAAAATAACTTTAGCTTATGAATGTCCCCACCGAGGTAAAAAGGCCTTTACCCAGCAGATACAGGTAAGGTTGAACCATACTCCAACAAACTGGCTGATGTCCGGGTTGATGGAAGGTTTTTACGACTACTACTACCACGCTCCGATATTAGCCGGGACCTACATAAGTGTAATTCCAAAAACAGAACGTCGGATAATGTACGAGTAGGTAAGATATTTTTTTATGTATTTGCGACATGGTCAGCACCGGATTCAAACCTGGATAAGAAGCAAGCGAGAAACCCACTAGACTACGGAGTTATAGGTAATCCAAATGAGCAGATGTAAAAAAGGATGTTGTGAAAGTTATTATTTCCTCTTTCTGGCAACACAAATTAAATTATTACTTTGCCTTCCGGTAAACAGGAAGTCAAGTAACACTTTGCTCGCTGTTTTTCAAATCAATGTAATGAAATAGTTATTTGTGTCTTAAGGGAGCAAAATGATGAATTTATGGCGAGGGCATTACATTGAATCCAGAGTGAAGCGAGGGATTCTAAGCTAGATTCCTGAGGGTAACGAAGGATTCAAGCGTGAACGCCCATGACGAAAATAATTTTGCTCCTGAGTGACACATTCAACTTTTCACACCGACTATGATTAAAATTTAAATAAAATGCTCTTAAAACAATGAAATTACTTTACTTTGAATTATACTTTCCATACTACTTTTACAGTAATCGAGCAAAGAAAACTTTTTTTTTTATAATGGCGGATTGTGAAGCGTTAGGGAAAGGTCACCACAAATAAAATATTCCTGTGCTACTTTTACCAATGTGTAAAAATAATCGAAACGAATATTACAATGGTATCGGATATCAATATTAATAATGAATATTGATATGAAATTATATGTTTTACTGAAATCAAAACTATCAATGACTGTTATTGTGATATAATGAATATTGATATCCGATACCATTGTAATATTCCATTCGATTATTTTTACACAGTGGTAAAAGTAGCTCTAGAATATTTTATCTGCGGAATATTATACCTTTCCCTAATCCTTCACAATCCGCCATTTTAAAAATAAAAGTTTTGTTTTCGTTGTTCGATTACTGTAAAAGTGGTGAAAGTTTAATTCAAAGTATAGTTATTTCATTATTTTAGAACATTTTATTGTATGAAAAGTCATAAGTCTCACTCAAGAGCAAAATTATTTTACTACGCAAAGGATTATATCATAGAATCCTTCGTTTCACTCTGGATTAAATGTACCGCCCTCGTTGTAAATACATTTTGCACCCTTGAGACACAAATAACTATTAATTATCACCTTTGAAGGTATTAAAGTGTCTGTATTTAATGTCACGTATTGGAAACTGAGGTTCCGCAAGTTCGAACCGCGTCAGCCTCGACTACGCTATCTAGGGTCGTGGATTAGAAACTGTGCTCCTACCTGCCTAGAGGGTGACTTCCTATAGGTGCAGCTGGCAAGGAAAGAAGGATTACTCAAGGTTGAAGAGTTATATTCAAGAAATCATAGGGATACAAGAAAGCTTAGGCGCCGTTACAGCCTAACCTAAATAACCTGGATACATAGATACCGGTTTCGCTCTTCGACGGCTGGGGCCTCTTTCCGGCGTAGGGGCGAAGGTATACGACCTGGACGGAGGCCGCGAGATGCAGCTTCAACGGGCAGTCATGGCGGCGTTGGTCCACCACTCGGGCAGCAGCTTCTGATAAGGACAGCAGGGCTCAACATGTAGGGCTTCGTCTTGTACCAGGAACGAGAACACGCGATGTCCGTCTGAAATCGAGGCCCGCGTAGACCTGCCGCGTCTGTGTCGAAGCGGCGGCCGCTTCCCTTGTAAAAACATGGCCGCCCGCGCGTCCTGTTACTCTCAGCCAATCGCCGAGCTTGTTACCAATCAGGAGGGTGGCTCCCCTCACCCTGCCGATGTATCGATGATATGTATGAATAATGATTTCTGCTTAAAGATAGGTGATGATGTTATTAAGAACAACGCTGAGGTAGCTCAAGCATTTGAGACATTCTTTACAAATGTACCCTTACTCACAACAGAGCATCTAAACTCATCCCCAAATGAAGCCCATATATTATTAAAAAGCAACACTGTCGCCAGTATTGTAGACTTTGAATTTAATCATGTATGTCTTAATGACATTGTCAAAGCGTTCAGGTTGCTTAACTTGAAAAATACTGAGGATCTGTGGGGTATGTCTGTAAAAGTAATTGATTCAGTAATTCTGGTTATAGGCCACACACTTGGCTCATATATTTAATAAATGTGTTGACGATGGAGCTTTCCCAGACCTCATGAAGCATAGCAAACTGATACCTCTGTTCAAGTCAGGAGATAGGGGTTATCCTTCAAACTTCAGACCTATATCAGTTCTTCCAGCACTTAGGAAAATGTTTGAAGGTATTATACTTAATCAAATGCTGTCTCATTTCAACTACACGAAACAACTTCACGCTAAACAATTAGGTTTTACTAGGGGTAAATCGACAACGGATGCAGGTGTTACCCTTATTTCGACTATTTTCTCAGCATGGGAGGGGGCACAAGATGCTGTCGGCATTTTTTGCGATTTGTCGAAGGCGTTTGACTATGTTGATCATGATACGCTACTAATTAAACTGAATCATTACGGTGTTCGAAATAGAGCGTTAGATTTACTAAGATCGTACTTAAGCAATAGAAATCAAAAGACAGAAATCAACAGCACTATATCTGATGGATCGGCAGTGAAAATAGGCATTCCACAAGGTTCCATTTTAGGCCCTTTCTTATCCTTGGTCTATATTAATTATTTGCCTTTTATGGTGGAGAGATTTACTGATACAGTATTGTTTGCTGATGATACGTCACTGGTTTTTAAGGTTAAAAGACAGAAAGAAAACTTCGATGATGTTAATAGTGCATTGTCTTTAACCTTGAATTGGTTTACAGTTAATAATTTATTACTAAACCCTAGTAAAACGAAGTGTATAAAGTTCTCTCTTCCAAACGTTAGACAGGTTGTGTTTAGTGTTGGACCGCAAGACTTTGGAATATGTAAATGACACGAAGTTCCTTGGAGTAACCATTGACTGCAAATTACAGTGGGGACCCCACATTGAAAAATTGGCGGGCAGATTAAGCTCGGCGGCATACGCTGTTAGGAGCATAAGACAGCACACGGATGTGGCTACAGCTAGGTTAGTCTATTTTAGTTATTTTCATATTGTTATGTCCTATGGTATCTTGTTGTGGGGGAAGGCAGCGGATATTCAAAATATTTTTATTTTACAAAAAAGAGCTATTCGAGCAATTTATAATTTAAAACGCAGAGAATCCCAAAGAGAACTTTTTAAAGAAATTGACATACTTACAGTAGCTAGTCAATATATTTTCGAAAATATAATGTATGTACGTAAGAACCTTGGAACATATCCCAAAATTAGCGATAGCTGTGATATTACTCTAAGAAATAATCACCGACTTGTTACACCCCGGTTTAGACTCGCGAAGGTTACCAATTCCTTTAAAGGTCAATTTATATCTTCTACAACAAGATACCTCTGGAGATTTTGAATTTGCCTTTTGAGCTATTCAAAAACCGTAAAAAAACATCTTTGTGTAAAAAGGGATACTATGATGTCCAACATTATGTTAATGATAAAAACGCATGGAGTTAACACTGAACTCAATGTTAAGATTATACAAATACCTTTAAAGTTATCTCGTAAGTCAATCTGTGGGAGTTTCTTGCCTTTCTTTCCTCACAGTGGTCCAATGTAAAGAAGTGGCAAATATGACGTGTACTAAGAATATTGTTAATATCTACAGTAATAAAGAACTTTGAACTTGAACTATCACGCTAGCTGCACAGCCAATCACGAAGCTTTTGAAGACGCCGTTTGAATCTTCCCAGGGAATTCTCGCTTCTCTTGCGACTCTTGCGCCGCTGGGACGATGACGGCGAATATGGGCACCAACACAGGGTACTACAATAGCCATACATATCACATTTGTAAGGGCTCGGGAGATGTTTTATTTGTCCTTTACTTTATCCAACTTTCTTTGGGGTTGTCACATTATCCTACTGCAGACAGAGGTTAACCTTAAAAAACTGTCAAGTGCGAGTCTAACTCATGCACAAAGGGTTCCGTACCACCGTACAATGGTCCCTACCATTGTATGGTGTGGAGCGAATAGTTTGGATTTTACATAGCGAAATTTTGTTTACAAAGTTATTGGTGCGGCTACTTTCACACTCCATGTGCGTAACCAGGTGCTATTGAAATAATTGTTATTAGACATATTAGAGAACTATTGCGTGGTTTTATAGACAATCAAAATATTTCATTGAGAAACCGCGGTAGTCTGCAAATTTTGCTTCATCATTTAATTTTCCTGGTTTTATTGCCAAGGTGTAGGTAGGTAGGTGTAGGTAGCACGACTGTCTACGGCAAGAATAAAGGTAAGAAATGAGGAAGACATTAATAGGCGTGTAATGGCATGTAGATATAAAAATTACTCCTTCGTTTCCATACTCGTAGCCTACCGCCGCCACAGGAGTGTCAAAAACAAGAATGGTAAAAGAAAATTATGCGGCTACTGGTTGTAAAATACAAACCCCGACAAAGAAACAGTGAGGAGAAAAATATTACTGGATGATTTTGATATAACAGCTTTGAGAAATATAATTTATTCAATATAAATCGTAGGGAAAGAAATTTCTACTATGAAAAAATTACTATGAAAAAAGAGATTATAATAACATCAATCTACAAAAAAATGATACAGTTATCTCAGATCCACATAGAGTAGTAGAAACATTTAATGACTACTTTGCAACAGTGGGCAATGACGCAGAGAGCACTACATCGGAATCTACAAACCGCCCAACGACTCACCAATCCGAAAGAAACATGTTCCTCTATCCTGTAACCCAACGAGAAGTCTATAACTTACTTAGAAACTTAAAACCTAAAAATAGTCATGGCATAGATGACTTACCTCCTAAATTATTAAAACAATGTGCAGAAGAGTTGTCACTACCTTTTTACCACATGATAAATCAATCTTTTACCGAAGGCACTCTTCCAGACTTACTCAAAGTTGCTCTCATTAAGCCAAAACATAAGAAAAACTCTAAACTTGAAACAACAAACTACCGTCCAATTGCTCTCCTACCGACGGCTTCTAAGATATTTGAAAAGGCGATCTGTAATAGAGTCTATAAATTTTGTGAAAAATTTAAACTTTTTAACGAAAGCCAGAACGGATTCCGTAAAAAACGATCTACAACCTTAGCGGTTTACAAATACATACAAACAGCTATAAATATGATTAATGATAAGAAATATGCCATAGGTATTCTACTGGATATGGCGAAAGCCTATGATAGAGTCCGGCACGATATATTGCTAGATAAATTATATGGAATGGGAATACGAGGAGAAACCCATAAATGGTTCGCCTCTTACCTAAGCAATAGAAAGCAATTGGTAGAAATAGAATATTTTAACAAAAATTGTAACGAAATTATAAAAATCCAGTCTGACACTAAAGTTGTAAAAGGCTCAATACCTCAAGGCGGCGCTATAAGTTGTTTATTATTCTTAATTTACATAAATGATTTCCCCAAAATCTTAAATGACCCATGTGTCTTGTTTGCCGACGATATCTCAATCCTTACACCTTGCACAAATAACCTAGAAATAAATAATAAACTACAAACTATCCTTAACAATACTACAAAATGGCTAAGTGATCATAACCTGCAGATTAATTTCAAAAAAACAAAATTAATGTTACTTCATCCACCTCAAAAAACATCAATAGACATAAATTTCACATTTAACAACATCAAACTAGAAACAGTGAGTACATTTTCCCTATTAGGTTTAAATATAGATACAAATATAAATTGGAAAGCACATATCCAAAAACTACGTTCTAAACTATCCAGATTTGCATATGCCCTCCGGGAGGTTAAAAAAACAACAGATTTAAAAACAGCCCTTGTTACCTACTACGCCTACGCAAATGCATGGCTTAGTTATGGTATCTTATTATGGGGTAACAGCACAGACGCACCAAGCTTATTCACACTACAAAAACGACTCATACGCATACTAGTAAATATACATCCTCAAGACAGCTGTAGGCCATACTTCAAAGAACACAAAATACTCACACTTCCAAGTATCTACATATTAGAAACGTGTAAATTTGTCCGAAAATACCCCGAATTATATACAAAACGCCAAGATCAAATGTCGACAAACCACAACCTGCGACCACGAAAGGGACTGGCGCTACCACCTTCTCGACTAAATATTCACTCAACAAGCCCATTATCAATGACCGCGAAAATTTATAATAAGTTACCAGAACATTTGACAACAGAAACTAAAGACACCATATTAATAAGATCATTAAAACAACTTTTGACCACAAAATGTTACTATAATTTAAACGATTACTTGAATGACAAATTATAAATTAAAAATACATATAGAACTAACCCAATAACATAATATGTATAAATACTTAAATAATAATAATAATATAAATAAATAATAACATAATATAAATAAATAAAATATTTATAAATAATATATATAAATAAATATAATACATATTAACAATGACATAGACAATTACAGAAATATCACCTTTTCCATCTAGATAAGTACTCAAATTATAATTTAATAAGGGTTATAATTAAAAATAATTATAATACTATAATGTCGTCCTCTCTCATATTGCTGTGCCTGAACAAGGTCCATAATGTTGTAACTTTATAATATAACTTTATAACTGTGGAATGCAATAAATATACTTGATACTTGATACTTGATACTTGCTGATGCTAAACGATTTAAATTATGGAGTCGGACTCGCCCACGATGTGTTCCGTACCATCCTAAAAAAAACCTTTACCTTAACTTAAAAACTATAAAACAATAGCATTATTATGTCCGAACGTGGAATTCAACCCAGAACCGCAAGATTGCGAAACCGATATCAAACCAATTGCGACACCATAACATTTTTATATTTTTTTTTATATATAGACACGGACATTGCTTTTGATCCCACACTAGGATGTCCTGTGTTGTGGGAACCAGAAACAGCGACATTACACGCATATAAACATCCAAATTTAGTTTTTTTTTTCTATATCCCCAGCCGGGAATCGAGCCCAGGATCTCTCGCATGGTCGGCGGGACCACAACCGCACCGCCACAAAGCTCGTCAAACCATGAGATAAGCCGCGAAATTCTGGATCATATTTGTATCATGTTATGGTGTGATATTGCGGGTAGTGTCGGATACGGAACCCTAAAAATATTATTTAAAAAACGGCCAAGTGTGAGTCTAACTCGCGCACGAAGGGTTCTGTACCACCGTACAATGGTATAGAGGGTGTAGAGTGAATAGTTTGGATTTTACATATCAAAATGTTGTTTACATCGTTATTGGTGCGGCTTCTTACACACTCCATGCACGATACCAGGTGCATTCATAAGTTTGTATTTGGTATTCAAATAAGTATTGTATGGGAGCGCCCTTAAATATTTATTTTATTATTTTTTTTGTGTTTGTTGTTATAGCGGCAACAGAAATACATCATCTGTGAAAATTTAAACTGTCTAACTATCACGGTTCATGAGATACAGCCTGGTAGCCTGGACGGACAGCGGTGGCTTAGTAAGTAGATAGGATCCCGTTTGGCACCCTTTGGGTACGGAACCCTAAAAAGGATTACTTAAATAGAGAGGCCCCACAAACAGCCATGTAGAGCTAAATATTTATGAAATCTAATGATTTACTTGGTGCTGACAAAAACAGTGTTTATATATTGACGAAACCTAGATCCATGCCCATTATACCGTGAAAAGGTGTTGGCAGTCTGCTACGGAAAAGGGAGTCAAAAGTTATAGGTACTGAGATAGATTGATCGATTAGGATTTCATTATTAATACCGGGTCTGACAGAATCAGAGACTACAGGAAACTCTGCTAGCGCTAACTCTGATTCCGAACAGGAGTAAATGAGTTGAGCTGAAGATGGAATATGATATCGTAAACAAGGTTACACATTCAAACCCAGATGGTTTCCTTGGACCTAATTAATATGCAAATAATATGATTTCCTATCTATAACAAATAAATAAAAAGGAACAAAAAATATTTATGCTGTTTTGTACCTTTTATTTTCAACTTTTCTCACCACAAGCAGAGATACTGCTTAGAAAAATATTTTTGGACCTGATCGGAGATACTTTGTATTTGACTGCTGACTACACTCACAGCAACTGACGTCATTATGACGACACACGACTTGACGTTGTGCGCATAACCATTCTGCGCTACGGGCTTAAAATGTTTTGGTCTATTCGTCACCGGTGTGAAGTTGGCAGCCAAAAGTTAGCAGCCAATATAATCCGACCAAATTAAGGAGGTACTTTTTCATATTACACTTATGGCCATTATGATAGGTTTAAGGCAATATAAATGGTGTCTAGTGCCTGTTGATAAAACCAATACTTTCTTAATGAACCATGTACCCTAAAATGTCGACATAATACTCACAATATTCAATATAGTTAGTTGGCTGTGGCACTTGTGGTCTTCTAGTCCGATATTGGTATTCAAATATATTCTAGATTATGTACAGACCTATATAACCTAGCAAGACACAGCTAATTTACTAGCCGAACCTCCTTTGTGGTCAAAAACACCAGCAGCGGTTTCAAGGTGGAGAAAAGAAATTCAAAGTTTCACTTTCAGTCGGCTGTGGTAGTGTCTTCTCGTTCGATATTGACCTGCTTTAGTATACAAGATTATGCTTTACGATGTTCTTAACATAGCTAGATACAGGTTATTTACTGAACTAACCTCCTTCATGGTCAAAAACACCAGCAGCGGTTTCAAGGTGGAGAAAACAAATTCAAAGTTTCTTTTTCAGTCGGCTGTGGTAGTATCTTCTCGTCCGACATTAACCAGTTTTAGTATTCAAGATTATGCTTTACGACGTTTTTAACTTAGCTAGATCAAGTTTATTTACTAGCTGAACCTCCTTCCTGGTCAAAAACACCAGCAGCGGTTTCATGGTGGAGAAAACAAATTAAAATTTTCTTTTTCAATCGGCTGTGGTATGGTGTTCTCGTCGGATATTGACCTGTTTTAGTATTCAAGATTATTGCTTTACGTCGTACTTAACATAGCTAGACACGGCTTAGTTACAAGCCGAACCTCCTTTATAGTCAAAAACACCAGCAGTGGTTTCAAGGTGGAGAAAACTAATTCAAATTTTCTTTTTCAATCGGCTGTGGTATGGTGTTCTCGTCAGATATTGACCTGTTTTAGTATTCAAGATTATTGCTTTACGTCGTACTTAACATAGCTAGACACGGCTTAGTTACAAGCCGAACCTCCTTTATAGTCAAAAACACCAGCAGTGGTTTCAATGTGGAGAAAACAAATTCAAAGTTTCTTTTTCAGTCGGCTGTGGTAGTGTCTTCTCGTCCGATATTGACCTGTTTTAGTATCAAAGATTATGCTTTGCGACGTACTTAATATAGCTAGATACAGTTTATTTACTTGCCAAACCTCCTTCGTGATCAAAAACACCAGCAGCGGTTTCAAGGTGGAGAAAACAAATTAAAAGTTTCTTTTTCAGACGGCTGTGGTATGTCTTCTCGTCCGATATTGACCTATTATAGTATTTAAGATTATGCTATGCGACGTACTTAACATACCTAGATCCAGTTTATTTACTAGCCGAACCTCCTTCGTGGTCAAAAACACCAGCAGCGGTTTCAAGGTGGAGTACACAAATTCAAAGTATCATTTTCTGTCGGCTGTGGTAGTGTCTTTTCGTCCGATATTGACTTGTTTTATTAATCAAAATTATACTTTACAATGTATCTAACATAGCTAGATCCAGTTTTTTTACTAGTCAAACCTCCTTCGTGGTCAAAAACACCAGCAGCGGTTTTAAGGTGGAGAAAACAAATTCAAAGTTTCTTTTTCAGTCGGCTGTGGTAGTGTCTTCTCGTCCGATATTGACCTGTTTTAGTAATCAAAATTATGCTTCACGACGTTTTTAACATAGCTAGCACCACTTTATTTACTAGCCGAAACTTCTTAGTGGTCATAAACACTAGCAGCGGTTTCAATGTGGAGAAAACAAATTCAAAGTTTCTTTTTCAGTCGGCTGTGGTAGTGTCTTCTCGTCCGATATTGACCTATTATAGTAATTAAGATTATGCTCTGCAAAGTACTTAACATACCTAGATCCAGTTTATTTATTAGACGAACCTCCTTCGTGGTCAAAAATACCAGCAGCGGTTTCAAGGTGGAGTAAACAAATTCAAAGTATAATTTTCTGTCGGCTGTGGTAGTGTCTTCTTGCTCGATATCGACCTGTTTTAGTATTCATGATTAATCTTTACGACGTTATTTACTTAGCTAGATCCAGTTTATTGACTAGCCAAACCTCCTTCATGGTCAAAACACCAGCAGCGGTTTCAAGGTGGAGAAAACAAATTCAAAGTTTCTTTTTCAGTCGCCTGTGGTAGTGTCTTTTCGTCCGATATTGACCGATTTTAGTATTCAAGATTATGCTATACAACGTACTTAACATAGCTAGATACAGGTTTTTTACTAGCCAAACCTCTTTCGTGGTCAAAAACACCAGCAGCTCTTTCAAGGTGGAGTACACAAATTCAAAGTATCTTTTTCTGTCATCTGTGGTAGTGTCTTCTCGTTCGATATTGACCTGTTTTAGTGTTCAAGATTTTGCTTTACGACGTTCTAAACTTAGCTAGATTCAGTTTGTTTACTAGCCAAACCTCCTTCCTGGTCAAAAACACCAGCAGCCGTTTCAAGGTGGAGAAAACAAATTCAAATTTTCTTTTTCAATCGGCTGTGGTATGGTCTTCTCGTCGGATATTGACCTGTTTTAGTATTCAAGATTATTGCTTTACGTCGTACTTAACATAGCTAGACACGGCTTAGTTACTAGCCGAACCTCCTTTATAGTCAAAAATACCAGCAGCGGTTTCAAGGTGGAGAAAACAAATTCAACGTTTCACTTTCAGTCGGCTGTGGTTGTGTCTTCTCGTTCGATATTGTCATTTCATGCCTTAGATTATGCTATAGGACCTACTCAACAAAACTAGGTACATCTATCTTCTAGCTGCACCTCCTTGGTAGTCAAAATCAAAATCAAAAATCATTTATTTCCATAGGATGTTGTTACATCACTTAGATCCGTCATTACATTTTTTTGGGTGAGTTCACTAACACAATGGCGGAATCTGTGGAGAAGAGCTCACCGAAGAAACTCCACAGTCGTCGCATCTTTTGCGTTTCCTTTTTTAAATAAAATATTGTCAAATTACAAAATGAATGCTAATTATATATCGAAACAGCCTGTTACTCAAACAATCTATTCCCATGGACATCTGTCCTCTAAGTAATCAGATATCCTATAGTAACCTTTTTTATACAATTTCTGTTTTATTATTATTTTAAACTTGTCTAAAGGTAAGTTTTTAATATCAGTAGGGACCTTATTGTAATAGCGTATACAATTGCCTTTAAAAGAATTACTAATTTTATGTAGTCGGCTTACATAAGCAACCAACTTGTCTTTATTTCTAGTATTAAAATTGTGTATATCACTGTACTTCTGAAAATTAGTTATATTTCTTTTTACATACACAAGATTGTCATAGATATATTGAGACACAAATGTCAGAATATTGATTTCTTTAAACTTTTCCCTCAGTGACACTCTAGGCCCTAATCTATAAATTGCACGAACAGCCCGTTTCTGCAGAATAAATATACTATTAGCATTCGCAGCGTGACCCCACAATAAAATACCATAGGTCATTAGACTATGAAAGTAACTAAAGTAGACTAGTCTAGCGGTGTCTACGTCGGTAAGAGCTCTAATTTTTTTAACTGCGTACGCTGCCGAACTCAGTCTGTTCGACAATTTATTTATATGAGGATCCCATTGTAGTTTGGCGTCTAAAGTAATGCCCAAAAAGACAGTCGACTGCACAAGGTCCAATCTCTGTCCTTTTATAAATATGTCTGTAGTTACCGGGTTCACATTGGGTAACACGAATTTAATACATTTAGTTTTCTTTTCATTAAGTAATAAATTGTTAACAGTAAACCAGTTCACTATACTAGAGATAGCATTGTTTACCTCGTCATAATTTGATTGCTGTCTTTTAACTTTAAATATCAAAGAAGTATCATCGGCAAACAATACTAACCCATGTTTTGCTTTAACAAGGTAAGGTAAATCATTAATATATACTAAAAACAAGAAAGGACCAAGAATTGAACCTTGCGGTACGCCCATACTTATTGAAGACCCAGGTGATCTTTTCCCATTAACATCGACCATCTGAACCCTATCTGTTAGATATGACTCCAGAAGGCCAAGTGCCTGATCTTTTACACCATAATGGCGTAACTTCCTGACAAGAGTGTCATGATGGACGCAATCAAAAGCCTTGGATAGATCGCAGAAGACACCTATTGCATCCATTGCGTCTTCCCAGGTATCAAAAATATTGTCGATTAGTTCAACACCAGCATCGGCTGTTGAACGACCCTTTGTGAAACCAAACTGAGCAATATGAATTAAATTATTGAGATAAAAATGACTTTGCAATTGATTAAGTATGAGTTTTTCAAATATTTTGCTAAGAGTTGGTAGTATCAATATGGGTCTAAAATTGGTGGGGTCTGATGTACTACCAGTTTTGAATAAAGGTATAACTTTACTTAGTTTCATCAAGTCAGGAAACACACCATTATCTATACATTGATTAAATATACAACAAAGGTGAGGTGCAATACAATCTACAATGGAACTAATAATTTTTACTGATAGACCATGGGCGTCAGCTGTCGTTTTCATTTCCAGGGATTTAAACGCTTTTACAATGTCTTCATTATTTACGTGCCTAAATTTCAAATCTGTTTTACATTCCTCAAAGTTTTGTTTAAGTATAGATTCAGCAGCAGCGGGAGATGAATTTAAAGACTTGGTTGTTGAAACTGGAATGTCCGTAAAGAAATTTTCGAAAGCTTTTGCTACTTCTAGGTCTGTACTTAGCGATTGATTATCTATCTTAAGCTTGAAGTTATTATGTGTAGCTTTGGCCTTTCCAGTCTCTCTGTTTATAATTTGCCAAGTCGTTTTCATTACATTGCTACTAGATTCAATTTTGTTTTTAATGAAATAAGATTTAGCTACGGCACAAACGCGTTTAAACATTTTTGAATAACTACGAACATAATCTAGAAAGGCCGTATTTTTGTTATATGATTTCTCTTCATAGAGTTCATATAATCTTCGACTGCTCCTATGAATTCCAACTGTCGCCCAATCACTAAACAAAGCTTTGTTATTAACTTTTATAGTTTTTGATTTAAATACCGTATCATATTCATTTTTGACAAGGTTAAATACTGAGTTGTACAACAAATCAGCCGTAGTAGTCAGAATCACCAGCAGCATTTTCAAGAAATGTCAATAAGTTTAAACGCTGCTATTAGCCAACGGATGGCGGTAGGTTAACCATTTGATTGCTTTCGTATTTAATAGTAAGATTAAAGATTGTAATAGCTGTTTAGATTAAAGATTGTAATAGCTAATTAATAACACGCATTTTGTTTTATTTTGCGTGTAATTTTTGCGAAAAAGCTTTACCTACGTCAAAATGCTGCTCTTATCTAATATATGTCGAAAGCAACGGGCGACTTCATATGATCAACATGAATCTTCTTTTAGTATGATATTGGTATTGTAAAGCAGTCTAGATTACGATGTTAGGCCTATTCAACAAAGCTAGTCACAGCCTATCTAATAGGCGCATCTGTCTAGTAGCCGAAATCACCAGCATCGGTTTCAAGAAATTTCAATAAGTTGAAACGCTACTAGCCAACAGATGGCGTTAGGTTTACTTGTCGATTGCGTTTTGATTTTAAGATTCTAATAAATAGGTTTAGTGGCACTAAGGAGGATCTCATGACCGTTGCGTGGCAGAAACAGTTGTATTTATACTAGCCGTTCGTTGCCCTATTTTATTTTGTCAAGCAGACAGTTAGTTATGCCGTATGGCAACACTACCTGTGCGTTAAAGCCCTAGGTCCGAAATGATAAAAGTGACCATAGCTTAGTTATTTTCCAATAAAGTTACAATAAAGTTTCAGAAAATAAAAATAGAGGATCGGGCATGCGGAGTATGTACGTATCGATCTTATAATGTGCTGACTAAGGTAATTGTCCCAGATCTTCCTCCACGTACGACTTTTCGCTGAATGTCGTGCTGGTCTATACGATCACAATTTTGCGCTAACACATTTTCGTTATTTCAGACCGTCGGCGCATTCGTCGAAAACTGTCAATGTCAGTCATTGATTAAGAGGTGGCAGTAATGCCCTAAATTACAGGAAAATACACAAGATCTAATGACTTGGTTAATGTGCCATATAACCGGATTTTACTTAAACAACCTGATTTACCTTTATTATTCTTCATGAAGACTTGGTCTAGTTGTCTTACATAACACTTGCGGTGTCTAGCTTTGTTGAATAGGCCCTAAAGCATTAATTTTGACAGCATCACTTTACCAATACCGGTTATTTGAATTATAATTGTATTGTAACAAGTAAATATGTCGTGAATGTTTATTTCGATCTGGTATAAGCTGTAATGGCACAAACAAAATTGAGACAATAAATAAAACGGCCCAGAAGAAGAAGAAACCAACATGTGATGATCTTGATGATATGACGTCACCCGCCGCTCACGCCATTTAATAAATGATAAAAGCATACAGGTCAATATCGAACGAGAAGACACTACCACAGCCGACAGAAAATGATACTTTGAATTTGTCTACTCCACCTTGAAACCGCTGCTGGTATTTTTGACCACAAAGGAGGATTGGCTAGAAAATAACTTGTATCTAGCCAGCCGACTGAAAAAGAAACTTTGAATTTGTTTTCTCCACCTTGAAACCGCTGCTGGTGTTTTTGACCACGAAAGAGATTCGGCTAGTAAATGAACTGAATCTTGCTGTGTTAAGAATGTCGTAAAGCATAACCTGAAATACTAAAACAGGTCAATATCGTACGAGAAGACACTACCACAGCCGACTGAAAAAGAAACTTTGAATTTGTTTTCTCCACCTTAAAACCGCTGCTGGTGTTTTTGACCACAAAGGAGGTTTGGCTGGTAAAAAAACTGGCTCTAGCTATGTTAAGTACGTCTTTCAGCATTATCTAGAATATTAATAATGCTAATTCGAACGAGAAGACACTACCACAGCTGACAGAAAATGATACTTTGAATATGTGTACTCCACCTTGAAACTGGTGCTGGTGTTTTTGACCACGAAGGAGTTTCGGCTAGTAAATAACCTGTATTCAGATATGTTAAGTGCATCATAATGCATAATCTTGAATACTAAAACATGTCAATATCGGACAAGAAGACACTACCACAGCCGACTGAAAAAGAAACTTTGAATTTGTTTTCTCCTCCTTGAAACCGCTGCTGGTGTTTTTGACCACGAAGGAGGTTCGGCTAGTAAATAATTTGTATCTAGATATGTAAAGTACGTCATAAAGCATAATCTTGAATACTGAAATAGATCAATATCGAACGAGAAGACACTACCACAGCCGACTGAAAAATAAACTTTGGATTTCTTTTCTCCACTTTGAAACCGCTGCTGGTGTTTTTGACCATGAAGGAGGTTTGGCTAGTCTATAAACTGAATCTAGCTATGTTAAGAACATCGTAAAGCATAATCTTGAATAATTAAACAGGTCAATATCGAACGAGAAGAATTCCACTTCCAGTGGTTTGAGATGTGTTTTTGTTGCACCACCCCAACACGGTATACAATATGTAATTATAGATTGGGCTAGAGCAAGATACATTGTTTTAATTACATTTGGGGGGGCAGTGTTGCGGATAGATTTAAATACGTACATTAATTTCCTAAGTCTAGATGTAAGCAGATCAATGTTGGTTTTAAAGTTAAGGTGTTTATCTAACGTGATTCCTAAGTATTTAATTATGTCTGTACGGTGTATGGAGGGGCATTGACACAGTAGAGGATCGCGACAGGAGTGAGCTTGGATAACAATCGGTAATTTTGGTTGATTGGCGGATGTGGGAGAGAAGGGTATAAATTTAGTTTTAGAAGTGTTCAAAGTTAGAAAGTGTGTGGAAAACCAATTGGCGACAACATTAAAACCTGATTGAGTTATATTTTGGAGATCGGCCCAACTAAAACCATTAAAGACGAGAACTGTATCATCGGCGTATGTAATAATAGTGTCAGTTTTAAGTGATATGTTACACATGTCATTAATAAATATGAGGAAGAGTGTGGGCCCTAATATACCTTCTTGCGGTACACCGTATGATATTTGTGATTCGTCACTCGTGTGGCAGCCTATTTTGACTATTTGTGATTGGCCCGTAAGGTAAGATTCGAATAAGTTATGCTGAGTACCTCTGACACCGGTAGAATAAAGTTTGGTTAGAAGAATTGGGATCGGTACGGTGTCAAAAGCTTTTGCTAAATCAAGGAACACCGCGGAGTTTTCTTGTTGCTGTTTATGTTTTTTACAATATTATCTGTTAGTTTAGAACTGCATCAACGGTGGAGATGTTTTTACGAAAGCCAAATTGTTGGGGAGATATTATATTATGCATTTCTAGGTAATTGGTAAGTCTATTATTAATAATGCGTTCCAAGATTGGGCGATAGTTAGTAGCGCATGACCTATCTCCACTTTTAAAGATAGGGTGGATGATGGCCTTTTTGAATGCATAGGGGAAGAGACCGTTTCGAAAGCAAAGATTGAAAATTTGACTAAGAATAGGGGCGATAATCGTGGAGTATCTTTAAATAATTGTTGTAGAAATGCCATCCCAGCCAGTAGCAGCAAGGGGTCTTAACCTCCGCGAATCCGGGCCGCCTCGGTGCGAAACAGCTAGGATCCGCGGCATATTTTGTGCCCACCCGCGCGCGGCACTTGACTGACGTATCAAATGATTCTGTTGGAATGGTAACTCTTAGAACTATACGAATTGTAGATCTGAGTAGCTAATGAAACCCTCTCTATGTTTATGCGAAAAAACATCACTGTGACCTTAGTTTATTTTTGTACCGACATGAGAATCACCGACTTCTATGAAAATGTTCCCTCTCGACACAAATCTAGCCGACATGAGAAAAACATCAACAAATATACATGTTGTTTGATAACTACGTAATCTACACAAGATAACCTTTTCAAAACAATAAAAACATTAGTGTGTTCTTATAGAAACAATTCAATATTCACCATAAAAGCACAGAAAAGATCAGTCAAAAATCGCGCGCGAGAAAAAGTGATTTTGTTTTTTCCAGTCTGAATATTTTTTTCAACGAAAGACCACAGACAAATATGTTCATGGTAGAGCCTGACTAATGCTGCATTTACACTTGCCAAGCATGCCAATATTATGCACTAAAATTATACTAAAATACCGGTTTGTAAACACAGCGTCACCCGCGCATCAATAGCTGCGCGTGGTAACCAACGGTATTTTGACTTATTGATGCGTTCGGATACTGAGAGGTGTAGTGTTATGTTACTTACATGCCATTTTCCAGTCTCTTCAGCTGGATACTTGCTGAGCTGTATAGCTGTATATTTTTTCACCTTTATTTTCATAGGACCCTGTAACGTTTTAAACCATAAGAACACATTAACAAATCATTTTCGCTTCGTATTTTCACACTATCAGCACTTCTAAATCGATAGCGAAGGGGTTTACCTTTGGTGACCTTGTATTTGGCTTTCTCCGAAACTCTGCAATCTCGGGCTTCGTGCGCGCTGGTGCGCTACCCTTTTATCTTTCACTGTCATGTAATTTTGGCTATGTGAACTTGTTGATTTTTCTATTACGAGCCTGAAACCAAAATCTGACATTTATTATGTTGTTGTTTATCTGGTTGTCATGGCAATGTCCATTCAAGCTCGTTAGAGGTCTGATATGTTTGCTTCAATACTTTTACAAAAATACTTTTTCTCTCTTGGCCACTCACAAAAATTGCTTTTAATTTAAATAATTTTTAGAACTCTCTGGAAATTCTGGAGTCTCACTTCAGCTCTCAAGCAAGAAGCATCACCTAAAGGCCTTATCCCGGGGTCGCACTGCCCCGGGATCCTGCGAGCCTCTACTACTACGCCTCCTGACTTGGCTAGCCTCTACCCTGGCCGGCGCTTCGTTGGGTCTCCATTTCACCTGCCGTTCTCTGATACACCTGCCCGTCGGTGACTTCAGGCCGACACGTTGCGGGCTTCTACCCTGGCCGGCGCTTCGCTACCAGGGCCACTACTTCTGCTGCCCGTCGATGTCTCCAGGGCACTGATGGCCCTACTCCTGCTGCCCGTCGGGGTCTGATGACTGATTGGCCGCCAGCCACGCTCCTTATCTGCAAGTGCTACGTCGCCCACCAGTGCTTCCACTGACCGGTTCGCCAGACCGTGTCCACTGCTCCTTCTGCTCCTACTCTCCGTGTCCTCCGCTTCCTTTTTTTTTTTAAATCTGATACCTGTATTTTTTATAAAACCTGTCTCATTTCATCCACCCTCATCTTCCTATCATTTTTCTAAAGTCATTGTATATACCCCTAATAAACTGTCATTTCTAAATATTATCCTGGTTGTTTTCTGTTAGGTTCTGGTTAGGTTCATATCGTTACACGACATTTTGGCGCCCAACGTAAAAGTTCTTCTCCACCCTTCACCTTTTCTGCGCCTTGTCTCTTTCCCTTTGATTTGCTTTCTCTTTCACTCTTAAATCTTTATCTATTCATCCTTTTCATATTTTCCAAATTCTTAAACAAAACTTCATCTAGTTTTTCAACTCATCTGGATTATATTTAGGCCTACATTTAACTTACATTACTTCACTTCACTTCACTTCACTTCACTTCTATAAAACTTGACTCTACACTTAACTATAACAATGGAAAGGGTTATTAAGTACGAATTCCTTAACAAGGCCGACCTCGAATACGAAGTAAACATTAGATGTGAGGAACCAGCTAATACTGCTTTGCTTCTTATAAAACAGGTTTTGCGTTTAGTTGCGAAATCCCACCCTGAAGATATTCTGACTTCTTCAGATCCGATTGAGGATGGCTTGTCTCAAATTGGTTCTACTCTGACTTACCTGGATTGTAAAATTGAAAAATTTTTACAAGGTGAAACCAAATACTTACGATTAATAGAAACTTTTATTAATCATGTTTTTTACAGATTGGAGCGAATAGATACGGACTTATATCCAGACTCTAAAGCTAGTTTCGATACTTTGAAGATAAAATTTGACGCTATTTCTAAACAATTCGAATCCTTGGCTCCACCTTCAACTGCAAATGACTCTCCATCACTGGACCTTCCTGCTGACCCGACTGTCATGGAACCCCCTCTTTTTTCTCAAACTTCTGTCCAGACCCATACCCCGTATCCTCCACCACCACCTCAATCTTTCCCTCCAACTAACGTCTTCAAGGATCTGAAAAGACACACCTTCAATGGTAAAAGCTGTCCAAGATCCTTTCTTCAAAAACTTGAAGAATATAGCTTAGCTCGTGGCTTGTCCAAGGACTTGTTGATTTCTCAGGCGTTCAAAATTTTCACCGACAATGCCCTTCATTGGTTCAGATTTAAATATAATCAGAATCCAAACTTAACTTGGAATGAACTTTCTTCTTTACTAATCAAAGATTTTGGTGGTTTTGATTATGATCATAAACTTCTAGAAGCGATTAGAAATCGTACTCAAGGTCGTGATGAACCTATCGTCATCTATATTTCCATCATGTCTGGAATGTTCGCTCGCCTTTCAAAAAGACTTTCTGAAACAGAACAATTAGAGATTATTTTGAGAAATATTCGCCCATGTTATTCAGTCTTCGTAGCTCTAAAGGACATTGACTCTATCGATTCCCTTCTGGCCACTTGCCAAAACTACGAAAAGGTCCTAGACAGAGACAAACAATTTAAAGAACCAAATTTGCAACAAAGTCCTCATATTTCTGAATTCAACTATAAGCATTCCACTTCAAGTTCAGTTGACTCTCCAAACTCTTCTAATAACTCACGACCTTCTCCTCCCTTTATGAATAAATTCACTCCACCCTACAAATACCCTTCTAGACAAGTTAATAGTCTCTCTCAAAATGCAGCTCCCCAAGAAAGTTCTTTTTGCGTTCGCTGTCGTAAACTAGGTCATACTTTGAACAGTTGCACTCAACCACGATTCGTGATTTGTTTCAAATGTGGTCTTAAGGGTTTTAAAACTGCAGATTGCCCTACTTGTTCTCCCAAACCTAATACTGGTACAAAAAAACTAACTGCTGACTTGAAGAGTAACTCAAACTTTGATAAGGACGAGTGGACTAATTGGATCAAAACAATTCAAAACTTCTTTGCTTGCTACAAAATCTCTTCTACACTCTACTCCAAAGAACAAGATCTTAGTCGTCCATTCGTTAATGTCAAAATTTACGACTTAACTTTATCTGGTTTACTAGATTCTGGCAGCTCAGTAACTATTCTGGGTAATAATTCTCATTTGGAAATTCTTAAACTGGGCTGCAAACTTTTCAAGTCAGATCTTATTACTGTCTCTACTGCTAATAATCAAAAAATTAATTCCTTGGGTTATTTTGACTTACCTGTCCATTTCAATAACGAAACTCACTTGATTAAAGCTTATGTTTTCCCTGAAATATTTCCTTCTCTAATATCATTATCATACACAACATATTTATATTGCAAGTTATTTGTGATCCATTCATTGATCATACGATAATGGAAAATTGGTGGTGGAAAAATGATTAAATTGGTGTCAGTAGATATTAAGGCCAGGAAAGCTTTAATAATATTAAGTTGTAAGGTGTATTAGATTATAAGAACTATCCAGGTGACATGGTCACTTTGACTTTTGGAGAAAATTTAATCTTCTACCTAGTGTTTTAGCTTCTCTTAACTTTACAGATCCTAAATGCTTTGCTGTCGACACTAAAGATATTAAAGTTTTACCTTATGAGCATTTAACTCCTAATCAAAAGGACATCGCTAATGACATCATCCAACGCTTCAAGACAATCTCTTTTGAAGAAAAAGGTGTTCTGGGAAACACACACTTAATCACCCACAAGATTGACACTGGTGATTCTCTTCCGATCAAACAAAGATGTTACAGACTGTCTCCTGAAAAACAAAAGGCTTTAATTAATGAAGTTAACAAGATGCTGGGATGGAACGTCATTGAACAATGCGAAAGTCCTTAGTTATCCCCAGTCCTCATCACTCCAAAGAAGAATGGGGAATGGCGTTTCTGCGTAGATAGCAGGAAGCTTAACTCAGTTACACGTCGTGATGCTTATAGTCTGCCTCTAATAAGCGAAATTTTGGACAACCTGAGAAATGCCAAACACTTATCAAGCAGCGACATTGCGAAAGCATTTTGGGAGATTCCATTGAATCCTGCTGATAGAGATAAGACAGCATTTTATGTTCCTGGAAGAGGTATGTTCAGATTCAAAGTAATGCCTTTTGGTCTCACTAACTCACCTGCAACTCAACAAAGATTAATGGATACGCTATTTACTCCTGAATTTGAGAACAAGGTATTTTGCTATCTGGATGACATCGTTATTATTAGCGAGACTTTTGATGAGCACATATCGCTTCTCATGAAAGTTCTTGAAAAACTTTCATATGCTAATCTGACTATTAACTTTGAAAAGAGTCATTTTTTCAGGAAAGAACTGAAATACCTTGGTTTTCTAGTGGAGGAGTATGGTCTACGTGCTGATCCAGATAAAATAAAAGCTATTCTAGAATATCCTGTACCTACTTGCAGAAAAGAAGTTCGAAGATTCATAGGCACCTGCAGCTGGTTTAGAAGATTTATTCCAAACTTCAGCACTATTGCCTCTCCACTCAACCAACTAACCTGTTCCGGAAAGAACGCTCCTAAATTTTTATGGAATTCCAAGGCTGCAGCTGCTTTCGAGAAACTTAAAGAAGCTTTGGTAACTGCTCCTGTCCTTGCTTGCCCTAACTTCGAACTACCCTTCTCTGCACATTGTGATGCATCAAATTATGGCATAGGAGCAATGCTTACTCAACATCAAGATGACAAAGAAGTCGTAATTGCTTACATGAGTAAAGCACTAAACAAAAATCAACAAAACTACTCAACTACTGAAAGAGAAACATTGGCTGTAATAACTGCACTAGAACATTGGAGATGTTACCTAGACAATGGTAAGGAATTTACAATATATACTGACCACGCTGCACTTAAATGGTTTCAGAACTTATCGAATCCATCTGGATGTCTTGCTCGCTGGATTCTACGCTTATCATGCTTTAATTTTGTCCTGAAACATAAAAAAGGAAAGGATAACGTTGTTCCTGATTTATTATCAAGACATAAAAATAGAGAACGTCCTGATACACGAGAAACTTCACCTCAAGGCGTACATCCTATTACGATTGAAGAACCACCTGATCGTGAACTTGAGTACTACAACAAGATTTTTCTCGGATGCTCCAACAACCCAGACGCATATCCCAACTACACAATCAGGGATAACAAACATTACCGCTGCATCCATTCTCCCGATCGTCTAAACGACGACTTTATTTGGAAAGAAGTTCCACTGCCGCAAGATAGACATGCACTTATTGAAGTTAGCCATGGTTCCCCTTCAGAACTCCACCTTGGTATCTTCAAGACATTCAAGAAAATATCTTTAAAATACTATTGGCCGGGTATGTTTAAGGACATTGCCAATTTAATCTCGACTTGTGAAACCTGCTTAACCTACAAACACCCTAATCACTCTCCCTATGGTCTTATGGGTAAACCTAAACTTTGCTCCAGACCTTTTCAAACTATATCCTTAGATCTTATGGGTCCATTGCCTATAACCCGGAGAAGAAATCAGTATATTCTGGTAATTAACTGCAATTTTACTAAATATACTATGATTTTTCCCCTTAAACGGGCTACTTCAGCTAATATCATTAATGTCTTAGAAAATTCAGTGTTTCTAGTTCATGGCATTCCCCAAACTATAATAATGGACAACGCTGTTCAATTTCAGTCGCGAGAATTCCACTCATTCTTAAATTCTTACAACTTTCCTTGTATTTTTCACACAGCTTTATATTGTCCTCAGGTTAATCCTACAGAGAAATTTAATAGTACGATTATTACAGGCCTAGCATCCCTAATAGGAGACGATCATAGATCCTGGGACAACCATCTTACTAAGATTCAGTTCGCAATGAACAGCGCTACAAACGTTGCTACTGGCTTTACTCCAAACTTTTTAGTCTTTGGTAGGGAAACAATACCTTGTGGTTCCTTCTATACTCCAACTCAGAATCTCGAGGAATTGATATTTATGCCTCGTGATATTTACGCGTCTAATGCTGGTCTCCTCTCATCTATCTTTCACAGAGTTCAAACTAAACTTCACATAGCTCACGCTAAAAATAGCGCTCGCTATGATCTTCGCCGGTCTTTTAAAGAATTTAATGTGGGAGATACTGTTTGGCGTAAAAACTATGTTTTAAACAATGCTGGCGCATACTTTAATGCTAAACTTGCCCCTAAATTCATTAAGTGTAAAATAATAACCAAACTTTCACCATTAGCATACATTCTAGAAGACCCTAACGGAGTTAGAGGCTAGTGGCACATTAAAGACATTAAATCTTAAATTTTCTTAACTTCTATTAACTGTTAATTTGTATTTATATATAAATATCACCATCATTTTCACCTTATTATTTTTATTTCTTTTTTAATCCAGTGTTCTTCAACACATTTTACTTTAGGACCTCGAATTTTCGTTGGTTAGTCTTCACCTATTTTTTTTATCTTTATTTCAGACACATCTCGTTGGTGATGTTGCTGATCTCTGGCTTCGAGCTCTACCGCTCTGGCCGTTCTTAATCTTAAGTCAAAGCGACTAAAGCTACCTTAGGATTAATTTGTTTCTCTTTACCTCTACTTATTTTTTTTCCACGCAGGAGCGGATGACAACTCCTTAAGTAAGCCTGAATGTCCTTTTGAAAACACACTTTTAGAGTGGTAGTCATTGAATGTGAACTCCACCCTTACCTGAATGAAGATGATGAATTTAAGAGATGGTATATCTGATTTTGCATGGTGATGTCTGTTTCTGCAAAGCTGTGTTTTTCTGGTTTATTTTAAAATGTACATATCAAAATTTTTGCTGAGTCAAAAATTTTTCCAGTGTCGGGGGGAAAATGTAGTGTTATGTTACTTACATGCTATTTTCCAGTCTCTTCAGCTGGATACTTGCTGAGCTGTGTAGCTGTATATTTTTTCACCTTTATTTTCATAGGACCCTGTAACGTTTTCAACCATAAGAACACATTAATAAATCATTTTCACTTCGTATTTTCACACTATCAGCACTTCTAAATCGATAGCGAAGGGGTTTACCTTTGGTGACCTTGTATTTGGCTTTCTCCGAAACTCTGCAATCTCGGGCTTCGTGCGCGCTGGTGCGCTACCCTTTTATCTTTCGCTGTTATGTAATTTTGGCTATGTGAACTTGTTGATTTTTCCATTACGAGCCTGAAACCAAAATCTGACATTTATTATGTTGTTGTTTATCTGGTTGTCATGGCAATGTCCATTCAAACTCGTTAGCGGTCTGATATGTTTGCTTCAATACTTTTACAAAAATACTATTTCTCTCTTGGCCACTCACAAAAATTGCTTTTAATTTAAATAATTTTTAGAACTCTCCAAAAAGGGTATAAGAGCGGAACATTGCTGAAATTCTGGAGTCTCACTTCAGCTCTCAAGCAAGAAGCATCACCTAAAGGCCTTATCCCGGGGTCGCACTGCCCCGGGATCCTGCGAGCCTCTACTACTACTCCTCCTGACTTGGCGAGCCTCTACCCTGGCCGGCGCTTCGTTGGGTCTCCACTTCAACTGCCGTTCTCTGCTACACCTGCCCGTCGGTGACTTCAGGCCGACACGTTGCGGGCTTCTACCCTGGCCGGCGCTTCGCTACCAGGGCCACTACTTCTGCTGCCCGTCGGTGTCTCCAGGGCACTGATGGCCCTACTCCTGCTGCCCGTCGGGGTCTGATGACTGATTGGCCGCCGGCCACGCTCTCCATCTGCAAGTGCTACGTCGCCCACCAGTGCTTTCACTGACCGGTTCGCCAGACCGTGTCCACTGCTCCTTCTGCTCCTAATCTCCGTGTCCTCCGTTTCCTTTTTTTTTTAAATCTGATACCTGTATTTTTTATAAAACCTGTCTTATTTCATCCACTCTCATCTTCCTATCATTTTTCTAAAGTCATTGTATATACCCCTAATAAACTGTCATTTCTAAATTTTATCCTGGTTGTTTTCTGTTAGGTTCTGGTTAGGTTCATATCGTTACACGACAGAGGTTAAGGAATTTATGGCGATAATAACTTCGTTTTCGACTGTGTTCAGCAAGACGAAAGAGCCAGGAATGTTAGATAATTGAGGAGGTGGGTCACTGCAGCCCGTAAGGAGAGGTGAGTATCTAATATTATCAGCCAAAGTTTTTCCGATATTAACAAATAAGTTATTTACATTGTTACGTGAATGTTTGGGAGAATGAATGTGATAATATCCAGTATATGCTTTTCCAAGTTGTCCATCCATTCAGACTGGCTGGACATCATCCGCAGTATCATATCTTTGAGGTTGGAAAATTCGCTAGGATTAGAGTTACTGGAGTTCCTTGGACGCTTAGCTCTTTGTGTAATAAAAGGCTCCAGTGAGTGCCGTTGAGTAGTTAGTTCATTCTATAAATTTATAAGGTCACTTTCAGATCTCGATTGAGCTCCTTGCTGCGTTGATTTAGGCGAATGGTACATATTTGAAGGTCCCGTCAGCGCGCCAAATAGAAATTAAAGCCTATTTGCACGGCAAAATTCTATAGCGGCAGTGATAAGCGGGCAGTAAGGTTAAGCAATCGATATAAAAACTGGTTAGCAAGAGGTGGTCCGATGACTGCGGGAACGCCTGTGGGCATGGTCTGGTGGGGCACTTGATCTATGAGAGTTATGATCCGGTAGTGGTGACATACGCGTCGTGCACTGTGGGTGGTCCTTCCGTCTTCTATGTAGAATGCGGGGCGTGATATGGGTCGAGGTGTGCGTGAGAGTGGGAATTTCTCACCTCCGAGGCTCTTTGTGGTTGATGTGCGCCTAGTACTTTGTTACGTCAATTTTGAATTTAGATTTTTGATTTTATTTCACGAGCAAATAAATACGACAGAAAACACATCCACTTCTAATCACATCCGAGGGGGAAGGGCAAGGGCTTTAATATTGATTGTAAAGTCTGAGCAAATTGCTCACTTTTCCAGAGAAATTGCGCTTTTGAGAAACGACCAAAAGATGTCAGACCCATTGAAGTCTTAACACCCATTTCTTGATGATAATGATGTCCTAAGAGTAGGTGCCCGTCTCCATAACTCTGGACTGTCTTACAAACAGAAACATCCTGTGATTTTACCCAAACTATCAAGAAAAACAGACATGATCATTTGCAATTAGCATGTCAGACTACTGCAAACTTTTGTTATCCAACTTAAATAGTAAATTTTGGTTGATTAACGGTCTACGACATGTAAAGAAAGTAATTCATAAATGCATAACTTGCTTTAAATTAAAGGCTGAAGCCTCAAAACAGCTTATGGGTTCACTGCCAACTCAAAGAGTTACTCAGGCTAGTCCGTTTGCAGGTCCTATTAACGTGAAATTGTAATATCAAAGGGCTACATATGAGTCTTTGTATGTTTTACAACCAAGGCATATAATACACCTTGAGCTAGCGTCCGACTTGACCACTCCTACCTTCATAGCCTGCTTTAAGCGGTCACGAAGAAACCTCCCACACGACATATTCCTGTGATAATGGAAGTACCTTTGTAGGAGCTAGGAACCAATTAGCTGATCTATACAGAGTACTCCGCTCCCAGGAGCATCAAACACAGGTAAACAATTATAGTTTACAACATAACATAAATTTTCACTTCATACCCAAATACTCCCCCGTGTTTGGTAGCTTATGGGAAGCGGCGGTTAAAAGCACAAAGTACCACATGAAACGTGTTCTTGGTACTAACATACTTACGTATGAAAAATTAAATACAGTCCTTTCTCAAATCGAAATGGTTCTTAACTCAAGACCTCTGTTACCATTATCTTCCAACTGTGAAGATTTTGTCTACCTTACTCCAGGACATTTTTTAACCGGTAGGCCTCTTCTTTCATGCCCACAACATGACTTAAGTGAGGTCCCTATTACAAAACTCAGGTTGTGGAATGTAACTAACAAAATGGTACAATCCTTTTGGAAGTACTAGCACAAATACTACCTTAATGTTCTGCAATCCAGACTAAAGTGGAATACTGATTATCCTAATGTAAAAGTAGGTGATTTGGTTTTGTTACGTGAGAGGATAATACTCCTCTTCTGACTTGGCCCATGGCTCGCTTCACTAAAGTGTTCCCTGGAGCTGACAAAAAAGTCAGAGCCTTTGAAGTAATGACATCTAATAGAAAAGCACATGTAAGGTCTATTACTAAAATATGCCTGTTTCCTATTAATGATATTGATAACTGATAAGATAAGTCATCTTTATGTACTGTTCATAAGTGTATTTACCTAACATGTATAAGAATAATCTTAAAAAAAATAAAAAATGTTAGGTGTAAGTGTAAAGTTATAAATGCTTAACTACCTTATTATGATACTACTATAATAGGTATAGATAGTATATTTGTTATGTCTTTGTCTTAGACTAAGAGGCAATGCCTAATATAAAAGTGTTTATCTAGACACGTATCATAAACCCTCTTTACTGCGTTCAAAAACCGCACGTTAGGATCAGCATTATGTTAAATTACTTGGTAAAAACTCGTTTCGTATCTGGAAAACTACACATAATGGTCATTATGTGTAGTTTTTCTACATATAATGACATTCAAATTTCGAACGCCGACGCCCACCCGCGTGCCGTCCCTAGTTTGTTTGTGAAGTTGGCACTGACATTCAAATTTCGAACGTCGACGCCCGCCTGCGAGAAGTTGGTACTACAGAACAAGTTAAACAATTGCAGAGCCACAATGCCGGTCAAACATGCGGTTCCTGAACACATCAAAGAGAGCTAATGATATGTGTATAGATAAACTAGTGTATGTAAATGTACATAATTAGGCATTAAAACTCTCGAGTGATATATTTATGAAACTCGCCTTCGGCTCGTTTCATATACCCACTCTCGAGTTTTAATGCCCTCCATTATGCAGCAGTCACATAAACTACTATTATGTACAGAATATTAGTATCAAAACTACATATAATAAGTATATATTTAAACTGTATGTGCCTACTGAAAAACGGCCTAAGTTTGATTTAACTTTAGTTTAAGCTAAAATTTACTCTTCTAATAATATTTAGGGACCTGTTATTTCAAATATTTTTATGGGCATTAATGTATGGTTAGACTCCGTTCAATAATAGCGTAAAATGAATATTTGTTTATCTATAAGTATATTTATCTACACACGTATTATAAACCCTCTTTACTGTGTACAAAAACCGCACGTTACGATCAGCATAATGTTAAACTACTTGGTAAAAACTCATTTCTTAACTGAAAAATTACACATTATGACATTACTGTGTAATTTTTCTGCATATTATGACATTCAAATTTCGAACGCCGACGCCCGCCTGCGTTCCGCCCCTAGTTTGTCTGTGAAGTTGGTACTGACATTCAAATTTCTAACGCCGACGCCCGCTTGCGTGCCTCCCCTAGTTTGTCTGTGAAGTTGGTACTGACATTCAAATTTCGAACGCCGACGCCCGCCTGCGGCATGTTGGTACTACAGAACAAGCTAAACAACTGCAGAGCCACAATGCCGGTCAAACATGCGGTTCCTGAACACATCAAAGAGAACTTATGATATGTGTGTAGATAAACTAGTGTATGTAACTTTTCATAATTAGGCATTAAAACTCTCGAGTGATATTATTATGAAACTCGCCTTCGACTCGTTTCATAAACCTACTCTCGAGTATTAATGCCTTCCATTATGTAGCAGTCACATAAACTACTATTTTTAAGCAGGTCACCATTTTGTTTGCCATTCGCGGCCCCCAATGTGTAGGCAACTGGCAACATTTAAGTTAAATGTTTTCATTACTTTGTTAAATCTGTATATTTTTCCGTTTCCTGTCTGCTGGAATACGACGGCTATGAAATGTAGTGTGTGCTTGCACGTACATAATAAATCGTAATAATATGAGAATCAAGTCAACCACAAGCCTAAGCTCCCGGGAACAAGCAGAAAATAATGAACTTAATGAGATTTTATAAATTTGAAGGGTTCCCCATACAAGAGACGTGGTTTTACACCCCGCAATATAAAAAATAATATCATGATTCAAATATGATCGTAGATTTCACGGTTTCTTACATGATTGTGATGGCGCAATTGTTTTGACATCGGTCATGCTAAGTTTTGGGTCCGAAACCACGTTCGGACACAATATTATTTTATTTTTGTAAACAGTAAAAAATACTAATTTTTTACTGTTTAGGTTTTCCAGTACGGTGGTACGGAACCCCTTTTGTGCTAGCCCGAACCGCACTGGACCGATTTTTTTGCTTTAGCGGCGCGGCTAGATGATAAGCTCAGATTTGGTGGAGTTACTAAACAGGGTGTAAGGTATCTCCTATATCTTAATATGACACGCTCGAGTTACTCACGAAATAGCATTGTGGCCTGCCTGACTATTAATTTAGTCTGATTGGCTCACAATTCACATGTCCATAGCTGCGGAGAGAATCTGAACTTGAAGACAGTCAATGAAACCTGACAATCATCAAATTGGACACGTTCAAGTCACCAGATATAAAAAGTATATTAGCTTATTCATAAAGAGTTTCAACGAAAGCGCAATCAAAATTTCAAATCTCCAAAAGACAGTAAACCACCTTTTATCTTGATGAAAAGTTTATGATGCTGTGACAGAGAATCAATTTAGTCATTACGGACTGCGAGGGCCGTTCTACACTCTACCCATTTGTTATTTTCGGCGTCTTTACTCAAATAAACTAAATGGCTTTTAAGAAATTACCTTTCTTAAGAGTAACGACACAAACATGACAAAAATGTATATATAAGTAGCTCCTTTGTACACCAAAAGAAAGGACATTGTAAATTGAGGCCTTACGAGTATTACTTTTTGTAACTCTACAGACAACGTCTCACGACAATGATGTACTGGAAATCCAAGCGATCACCTTGATTAAGAGAGCAGAGGTTTTGTGAATGCATCTTAGTTCTTGATGGTGGAAATCACGCGTGTACTCTACTTTTCTTTTGAATTCAATGAAGAGTTGGAAACCACCCTCGCTTGCAAAGCTTCCCTGGCGGTTGACATCCTGCAGACATTTTAATTACGGCCTGTCGACTCACAGATTCCCATTTTGAACCCGGGATGACACCCTGTTGATAAAAATGGTGGTGACCTCCGGCGACACGGCTTAAGGGATTAAATATGGCCAGCGCCAGGGGGCGCGAACAAAGAAATGCATCTTTAGCTTCAATTCTAGGCAAAACTAAACAACATAAAAATGTAGGATAAATATATGCTATAAAAGGTATATTAGAGATAAGAATGGACTTTTAAAATTACCGGATATATGTTATATTTAATACTTAAAAATATTTTTCGCAATGCATTATTGTTCAACCTGAGCGCTTGTTCATTTAACAAGCGCTCGGAGACGAGATCAGTTTCCTATATGAAACTTACACGCAAAAATAGGTAAAAAAAGGGAAAAATTTTTGTTGTTTAATTTATTTTTAATGTGATTATTACAGGAGTTTAGTAATTTTTTCTATAATTTTCTTGGTGTCGGAGCTCGGGCTGCCCCGCGGCGCTCTGCGCGGGAGCATGCGTCAGTCTGCTTCGACGCGATGCGACGGGTATTTTTTTTCTTTGTCTAATTCTCAATGCCATTGGCCCTTGTTCAGCCCTTAAGTCTTCGGCGATAGGGAAATAAGATTCGGACATAACAATCTGTGCAATCTTTCACTCTTCGAGTGTCATAAACGGATGTTTGTAGCAATTAGGAAGACAATTATGCTGTCTTTTAAACGATACAGGAAAGAAAACGAACAAATTGCTTCCCTTTTTATAAAGGTCTTATGATATCCCTATACTTAAGCATCTCAGAATAATGCATCTCCTCGTAAATTGCAAAAATAACTGCAACATAAAAAGCTAAACGCAGTAAACTACGGTGAGCTATTCAAAGAAATTACCCCGCTATTCGCGACGAAAGACGAGGTCTAAAGAAACGGGGGAAAATTCTTTTAACAGAACAAAGAAACTAAGGCGGGCCTTGCGCATATGTGCAACTCCATTCAAATCCATTAAGCTTGCGTACAAGAGGTAATTTGTGTGGAGCCTTTTGTGCGCAAAGGGATTGCTACCACAAAGAAAAGCACTTATTTTCGTCATTTATTGAAGACCCAATTTTTGTGTTACGAACATTTCTTTGATAATTTTCTCGGGTCAATGAAGGCTGGAGTGTTTGCCTTACGTTAAACGGGTGTTGGTAATTTAAAACGAAATTCAAACTTACAGGTTTGTGTTTCATCTTGACGGTTTTTTTTGTTGGCATCTGAAATAATAGTCGAGGTATATTTAATTACATTTATATCTCTCTCTTTACTTTAAATGGAAGAGACAGATGCACATTCATTATTAATTTGATGTGTTATTAGGCCCCAACTTCGTTCATTTCATTTAATTCAAGTTTATATATAATAATAGCATTCGTCCCTAAGGGCCGCATGGCAAATCAAAAGTAAAAAAAACTGTCTAATACGGGTCGAACTCGTGTGGAATAAAAGAATCAATGATTTTAATATTTATTAAATATTTATCTTTATTCTCGCTAACGTGACATTTTAGCTTACTGTATTACCGACATTTATATTTTATTAAGTGTGTACCTTACCCATAATACCATATTCGTCATGCACTAAAGAAAAAAATGGAGGGATGTTTTCAAAGCCATCTACCGGGTTTTCAATAAAACTTGCTGAGAAGTATCTCATTGAAAATCTGTTTTCAGTGCCGCCACATCAGATGCTGGTGTATGACAAGTCGGGAGCTGACGTCGCCGGAGTGGTCGGACCGTTAGAAGAGGGATCCGCTCTTGTGCTGGTCTGCGAAGTACGAGGAGGTAAACCCACGATTCGTCTAACTTGGGTTCAATTGTGCATTTGCTACCTATCCTGTACGAGAAAGAACTCTATTTTGTGTTTTGTTGTGTTGGTGGAGGTATGAATCCGAACTTTGGCAGCACGCAGCAGTGCTGCGGCAGCACTGCTGTCGCTAGTTCGAATAACTATTGGGTGCCGATCTTGAAACACGAAGCAATGGCAAACACGACCTCTGTGGCGCAGCGGTTGTGGCTCTGCCTACCATGCGAGAGGTCCCGGGTTCGATCCCCGGCTGGGGGTAAAAAAAATAACTCCAGGTCTTGGATGTTTATATGTGTGTGACGTCGCTGTTTCTGGTTCTCACAACACAGGGTATCCTAGTGTGGGGCTTGAAGCAATGTATGTGTCTGTATGTAAATGTTTATGTTATGTTTATGGTGTATCGCTTGCTCGCAAGGGCCTAAAATGCCATTATTGGCTTGTCGGCGGTATTTCTGTTGTAAGGAGACTGACTGACAAATACAGTATTTGGCGCCCTTGGGGCAATTGATAGTTATACTGTGGCTATTATAATTTTTATACACGATTCAAGGGACTGGTCTGTCGCGGCGACAAGGCGACATTGCAATGTACGGATATAAGGTACATTATTGTAGGAGGCTAGAGTGCTGCCGAGTTCGGCCCATACTTATGAAATAACTATTATCTAATCTGTGCCCATACCTTAATTAATGGACTAGATTTTCCTGTTCTAACCTGTGTTAAAAATATGGTTGTGAATAAAATCGCGCTAAAATGGATCCCAACGGCGTTGGTTTGTCAAGATAAAAATTATATAATAGTTAAAGATTAAATAAAACCCTAGAATCTAATGGACAAGACACACACTTGTTTACACTGTGGATCTGGAATTGTCTTTGCAGTTACACGAGGTATGAGCTACGAGAGTTGCGCTTCATCCAATAATTCATCATGGAGACAAGCAAATTATCACAACTACCAAACTTTGAAATCTAAAACACACAAAATTAATCAAAAAAAAGATTACATGCAATCACAATCCAAAACTGGCCAATTTTATTCTTTTGTGTCCGTCTGATTTCCTTTATGTCAGCCCCGCGAGATATTCCATTCGGATAACTACATTGAAAAGTCCGCAGTATGACCGGCTGGCTCCAAGCCAGGTCAGGAAAGGATTATCTATCTGTGCCCGTGTGCCCATGAACGCCGATAATGGTGGTGGCGAATTCGCGCTCAGAAAATATTTTCAATGAAGCTGTGGTCTTGAAGGACCAGCAGGTTATCGGGGTAACCATTGAACCGTACTTGTTACACGCGGGAGCTAAACCGGTGGTGTGTTGCTTCTTGTACTTAGGCTTTAAAAACAGCAGCCAAAAAGCCTTCATATAAGATGCTCTAATAAGATTGCTCGCACATCAGATTTATCGGTATCTATCGCTACGCGTAACTTCATATACTTACAAGGGAATTAATTGGACACTAATTTACACACATTGATCTAGCCCCAAACTAGGATTCCCTGTATCTTGGGTACTAGACAACGATACACATACTTATAAAGATAAATAGTATAATTATCGACTCGGCCATTCGGGTCGTCAATTAAGTTAGCCGCACCGAATAGTAATGCTTAATCTGGTTCGTGAGACAAGCAAGCGCCCTTACAGGTGAGTACCAAACCAAGTCCCGTACCATACCGTCAAGCCAGCTGCCACAATACGTATGCCAAATACGTATATACATAACATAACATAAATGGCTTGAAACACTAAACAAAACACGATATAGACCTACTACATAGTGCGATGACAACAACGAATGTTTTGTGCTCAGACACACCTCTGTGGTTTTTAAGTAGTTTTTGTTACAAATTAAGGCGTGTATTTAATATGCAACAAAGAAATAAAAAATAAATAAATAGTTTCCCGTAACACTGGGTATGAAATAAGATATCTGATTCACATATGCTCAGTATGTATGTATATACTTACGCTTGAAAAGCATTTACTTAGATGTACCTATGTCCTTTGGTATGATCCTATGACCGGTTGCATAGCACGACATCGACATTTATCCAAACGTGTGTCAGTAAGTAAGTACTGATCATCATCCGATTTAAAAGAAATTCAAAACAGTTATCAGTAAACTCTTCTAATTTCCTTGATTCGGGTTGGCTAGTAGTTCACTCATGCAGATGCATTGAACGCTATGTTACACCTGAGTGGTCACAAAGCGTTCCTATTACGAATAGGCCCCAATTTAGCAGGGTATTACCATTCCGCACCGCCTATTAGAGGAAGAATGCTTAGGCCAATATTCTAATGTGCATCCTTGCCCACTTGCGCAATTTCCTCAATCTACATTTAATGATATAACTCGACATTCAAATTATTGAGTTATTCTTAGTCATCTATATTTTTTTGACTTATGCAATAGTTCATTGACGTATTTATTGCAAAGTCAGAGATCAACTTTCTGTCCCCTGTCTCTCTTTATTCTGGCCTCCAAAGGGATTTGGCTAGTACTATCCGCCAAAGTTAAGTAGGCACCCGCGAGGAATGAGATTTCCACTCCCTCTCTCACTCGCTCCCGCCCTCGACGCGTCAGTAGGACAGTGACCGGACGCTATGACGTCATCAGAGCGAGTTGCCTACATAGTAAAATGGCGTGTAGTACACCTTAATAATTCTGTTTGATGTCCTTACAGAAATATTATTTCATATATGCAAACTTGTTCCGTGTTCTGTTATCTAAAATCGATATCCTCGTTAAGCAGCCAATTACCATCATGTAAGGGCCGCCATTCCTGGATGTATTATTTCGATCCTGTTATTGGTAAATAAGTACGGAAGAGAACATTGGGCAAAAACGTACATCTTCCCGTGAGCAATGCATACAAAAATATTTTAATATCCAACATTACATTACCTAATAGTTAATTAACGCTTGAAACCAAAATATTATAGGATAGTGCTCAGGGCAAGGGACTAACTTATCAATGAAACATAGACTAAGGAGGTCTTTATTTAATCAACTTCAGTACAGATCGCATTTGTGATAAAACAAAGTTTAAAAAAAAACACTTTATTTGCAGTTGTTTGCCTTAAATCAGTATGCAGGATATTATTTTGACTAAAGATAATTTGTCAATAATACAGTTTACTAATTATAATAAAATGGTCTGGTGGGTTTCACGCATGCTTCACACACTGGAGATGCCGTTCGAATCCCGGTGCTGACCAAGTGCCAACGAAATACGTAATTTATCTTAAGTACATTATGAGCCCGTTCTAAAGCTGATGGAAAACATCGTAGGAACCCTTCATTACTCCATAGCTGCGGCGATGGGCTAGCCCCCAGTCACGCAAAACCAAGTATTAAATAACTGGCAAAAAGTGGGCTCAACTGTGCCTCTGCCAACCCGTATGGGAGAAGGCGTGACGCTATGTAAAGTTTGTTTATTTCCTAATTAGCTAACAAGATTGCAACTGATACTGGTAGATTATTCAATATATTTCATTGCATAAAAACAGTAAACACAAAAAAGCAAAAGGAAAACGGCGAGCTTATTTCTATCAAGAGATTTCTTGCAGCAAACCTAGAATGGAGAGGATTTGATATCATGTGATACCATAATTCAATGCCGCCAGGTCGCCCGGAGCCGGTCGTGTCCTGGACCATCGACGGCCTACCGGCTCCGCAGTTCATCGGCGTGAAGACGGACACCCATGTTGTGGTGAATCGACTGGAGCTGCACAGCATCAAGCGTGACGATCTGAACACCACCTTCAAGTGTCGGGCGGCGAACACGGTGCTGGTGCCTCCACAGGAGAAACTGGTTCGGTTGGAGATGAACTGTGAGTTGTAGCTTCCTTTCAAATTGTAATCCTTTAGCTAGCCGAATATAAAAGACAAACTGACTGTGAATAAAAAACCAAAAATTTCTGGTTTCTATTAATACTGAAATACTAATAATATATTAAAGGGAAATATTAAACAGCACATCACAAATACTGATTTGCACAGCAAATATCAGGGCAAAATGCTGCAGTAGCTTAAAGGGTAAAGGAGGTGAGCGAAGCGAAGCCCGCTTTATCCTTCGTGTTAGGTTGAACATGTACGAACAACAAAAACTATTTAAAACATGAGAAGTGTTTTTGCTGTTCCTTTTTTCTGTGCTTATCAGTATTTTTGATTTGCGATTAAATACTAGCCTATATTAAATGATCTTTAACTACCTATTAGGATTATAAACTCTCAAGTTTCAAGCTTCAAGGGTAATTTGTAAGATTCAAGTCAAAATAAATATGCAAAATGGCTAAATTGTAGACCTTTCGATACGATTTGATCACACATCAGTTTATTTAACGTTGCTTAATATGTTCCATATACCTTTAAGGGTTTAATTTTATAAAATATAAATGAAATGAAACGAAACATATCAGTGTATTCAAAGTTACAAAATTTACATATTATCCACATACCTACCTATACGAGTACCTATATCGAGTTTAATATTATAACATATAAATGAAATGAAACGAAAATATAGAACCGAGAACGTCGTCGTTGGAAATTGAATATCAACACACGGAAATAGGTCACAGTTTTTAATATTTTGCAATACATTTTGTACTCCTGAAGAATCATACATTTTGGACTCATGCTAATATACACATATACTTATTGAGTATTTCTGGGTTTGCTGATGTCGATATTACTAAGTGTAAAAAATTAACCACGCTTCATTTAATCTGAGTCTGCTATGGACTTCTGTCATAGATATTAGGGACAAAGTAAGTCAACATCAACGTATATGACTCAGATATTGATCTAGTCCAGCGTATTAGTAGTTTTCTAAGTTATTTGTTACTATTACTATGCTTACTTTTTGCAGCATCAACCAAAAAGGCTCTGCCTGGTGTGGGATCACTGAACTCTCTTTTGTAAGTTTGTATTTAGAATTTAGTTTTTCCCTGCAGTGGCGCCGCTATCAGTGGCACTCGTGAACAGGCCACAACAGTTCGTGGCCGGCGCCGCGGCCACTCTTCGCTGCATTTCCGAAGGCAGCCGGCCACCAGCCCTCATCACGTGGTACAAAGACAGCCGAACCTTTGAGAGGGTTAAGGTAAGAGCTGGGAATATTCTAGAAGCCCGTTTGTCACTGAATAAATATCTCGAGGATACCTTTGTGTGTGTCATGCATATAGTGAATTATATGTGTCATGCATGTAGGAATATATAAAATAAATACTGAATTAAAGCTATAAAGCTAGCAATTTGTTACAGTTGTTTTTAATGTCTGGCTCCTCATATTTTGATATCCTTGGCTGTGAGATTATTGTGTTCCTTCTGCTTTAGTTATTATTGAGTATACCTATAATTGTGATTATTAATGAACAGTTTCTCTCTCTTTCTCTTTCATCCCATATATGCGAGAAAGAGATGCCACCGCTCTATCAGAGCCAAAGAAACTTGGCGCGCCCTATAATATGGCAAAAATCAGTCATATTCATACACACCTAGTTTTGATTACCCTGTAGTTTACCATCAACATCAAACGTGTAGACCTACTGTAAGGGTTCTTTTCTCATGAAGCCGAACACTTAATAGTCATAAAACTTTTTTTTTTTTTACAAAAGCATGTGTTTACCGCCACATGCTAGCTGCAAGTTATTTTTTAAAAGGAGTCTTCACGGCTGCCGCTGATGTACCTGTTGTTTAGCTAAAAAGCTGAACTAAAGAGGTCGTCATCTTCATCAGGTCTCCGACCACAGCAACGACACCTGGTCAGTCAGCTCACTGATCCTCATGCCGTCGCCGGCGGACAATGGGGCGCTGGTCAAGTGCGTGGCAGCCAACCCGAGTCTCCCGGCCAAGGCTATTGACGACCAGATACAGCTGAATGTGGTTTGTGAGTGTCCATTTGTGAAGTACATTTATATGTATTTCTCGTCATCATTTTCATTTGTATCTTTTTAATGTGTGCTTCTTCACTGGCTTAGTTTGTGTCAGTACTCCATACTTCTTTATGTATTCTTCTATGTATCGGGTGTATAAATTGGCTACCCAAGCTCATTTATTCACATTTTCTCCCACTCGCATCTAATTCATGGTATATTAGAGATTTCTTAACTTTTTCTCTTCCAAAATATATCAAACCAAAATCGTTGTACCAATAAATAAACAAGAGAATAGAATATAACACCGATTGAACGTTTTTTTCATTCCAATTGTTTTCAAGTGTGATTTACGAGAACCGCGACTGGTATTTTATGCATAGGTACATGTTTTTTCTACGTTCCAGTGAAAAGTTATTTTCAAAAAATGCCGGTTTAAAAATCACGTGAAAAGTGATTGGTTAGTGTAGTAAGTTACTAATTACATTGTACTTGAAAGTTCCGACTCCGGGGTCGTATTGTTGTTACTGTTCATCATGGTTTTATCCACTGTTCATACTTTGTCTACGCAACACCAATTCATCTCCAATACTAACGGTCTCGTTCTGGTCCAAGGTATTGTCGTCTTAAGCTTATTGCGCAATATCGGTCGATTATACTGGGCTTTCCCATATCGTAAAAAGGGTACCTACCTGGCTCAACGTGTCATCTAAAACACGGAAGCGCCCAAAACAAATGCCACATAAAAACGGACACCCATCCAGTACCTGTCTCGATCAGATGATGCTACCCGATTGTTTCCGAAATGCGAACACCGCTAGCCACGGACGCTTCGAAATAATTTCACCTCGATTTATTTCTCATTCCTTTGCTTCCATGCCAGACAGTCCGCTGGTTACTCTGTCGCTGGGCAGCACGCTCAACCCTCACGACATCAAGGAAGGCGACGACGTGTACTTCGAGTGCTTCGTGCGCGCCAACCCGAGGGAGCACCGGATATCCTGGTACCACAACGTGAGTACCCTTACATTATTTACAATTGTCAATAATTAAAACGAATGTAATTAATTTATTGCTTAGCAGCAGCGATGGGCTATCCACCTGACGTGCACCATGAAATAATGAATAGCTGGGCTCCACCCCGAATGAAAAAGTATGTTTTAAAAGGGCCTTATGATTATTTTGACATTCTATAGTTGGACTTTTTTTGGGAGGTTTTCACAGGGCTATGAAAGTATAAATTACAAACGCATTATATTATACCATCTTATGTATAAGGAAGGCAACGAAATTTTACATTTTGTAGTAATAGTAGTTTGAGCCAGTTAGTTATCACAGTCAGTAAAAAGGCCTTATATTTCAAAAAATAATAATCAGTGAAATATAAAATTGTATGGTCTCTATTTAATTTAACAATGCCGTGGGACAGCCTATATATAAACTAAGAAAAAATTACCTTTCTTGTTTCGATCGGTGTTGTTAAATTACAGGGCTATTTTTCCACAATTGGCGGGTTCAATTCCCGGTTAACACATGCTATTTAAAAAATCTTTGAATGCAATTTATTTTTAAATTCAAAATAAATCTTCTTCCAGTAAAATGTAATGAATTTAAGCTTCTTTGCCTCCATGGGGCATAACCTTGTGTGGGACACACTGTGTACTGTCCGGGTTCTTTTTGGGAGGCCTATAGGGAGTTTTGTTACAACCTAATAGTCTGGACTTATGTTTTGATGCCCCAACCGCGCGGTTCTAGGTAGAAAGCTTAGATTTGCTCGAGAGATTTGTATCTTTCATATCTTAATCTGATGCGTTCGAGTAATCCAAGAAATAGCCTAGTGGCTTCCCGGACTACAAAGAACGTTGCTACTCTCACAAATTACTAGAAATAATACATTATTCGTCAAAAGTGATTTTTCCTTATTATTGTTTGTCTCTTGGTCTGAATATGGAAGCAGCTCAAAAAAATAAAACAATTGAATAATAAAACTTCATATACGGCCTTTAAAACTAGCTGTTGCAGTATCAATCCGGCCACTGCTATGGTTTTATTTTATTTTATGTAGCCTTTGGTGTTTCCCAAAGCAAAGGCCCACTAGTCCACACCTCCCTATCTTTCCAATCATAATAATAATAATAATAAATATACCCAGATACACACACATACTTCTTCAAAAAGCAACAATACTAAATACATGTAGAATTGTACGAAAATTCATGGGCAAGGACCGTGATCTTTAGTAGATAAGCACTTGGCGTAAACCCGTGTATCAGAACCTCTTTATTACAAGAGTGAAATGAAAAATTCATAAAAATATAACAATAATAATACCTTGGACACTATTTACACACATTGATCTAGCCCCAAACTAGGATTCCCTGTATCTTGGGTACTAGACAACGATACACATACTTACATAGATTAATGTTGTACTTAGATAGTTAAACAACCATGACTAGGGTACAAACATCCGTTCTCATCAAATAAATAATTGCCCCCACTTGGACTCGAACCCTTGGCTTCGTAGGCAGGGTCACCGACTCGGCCATTCGAGTTGTGGAATCAGGGCGATACGTCTCCAGATCTTTTCGCCTCTCCTCCTGGGCCTACCAATATTTGCTCACCTACCGGGGTCCATACGACTGACATCTCCGGCCCAGCCCCGCTTGAGCTAGCGCTCGTGCACCCACGTCTCTGATATGAGGTCTGCAGCGCAGTGTGATGTTTCTGACACAGTCCGTCAGTTACAAAACAATGTTAATTGTTTTCTTGAGATGTAATTTTATATTACTAGCTGATGCCCGCTACTCCATCTGCGTGTTCCTAGGAATTATCATTTATCGAGATAACGTCACCCTCCTTTTGGTAAAGTCAGATAAAAAATATTCTATATATTAATCTAGCTCATAAACTGTGCTAGATTTTCAGCCGTTTTAGCGTGATTGAGGCACAAACAAACAACTAAACATAGCTACTTTCACATTAATAATATTAGTTGGCTGGGTCACGCTGCGAATGCTAATAGTATATTTATTCTGCAGAAACGGGCTGTTCGTGCAATTTATAGATTAGGGCCTAGAGTGTCACTGAGGGAAAAGTTTAAAGAAATCAATATTCTGACATTTGTGTCTCAATATATCTATGACAATCTTGTGTATGTAAAAAGAAATATAACAAATTTTCAGAAGTACAGTGATATACACAATTTTAATACTAGAAATAAAGACAAGTTGGTTGCTTATGTAAGCCGACTACATAAAATTAGTAATTCTTTTAAAGGCAATTGTATACGCTATTACAATAAGGTCCCTACTGATATTAAAAACTTACCTTTAGACAAGTTTAAAATAATAATAAAACAGAAATTGTATAAAAAAGGTTACTATAGGATATCTGATTACTTAGAGGACAGATGTCCATGGGAATAGATTGTTTGAGTAACAGGCTGTTTCGATATATAATTAGCATTCATTTTGTAATTTGACAATATTTTATTTAAAAAAGGAAACGCAAAAGATGCGACGACTGTGGAGTTTCTTCGGTGAGCTCTTCTCCACAGATTCCGCCATTGTGTTAGTGAACTCACCCAAAAAAATGTAATGACGGATCTAAGTGATGTAACAACATCCTATGGAAATAAATGATTTTTGATTTTGATTGGATATCCCATAGTGAGTAGTGGGCTCTAGGTACTTCATATCCAAGAACGTAACTATTAAGTATTCTGTGACGTACCAATATTCTGTATCTCTGACATTTCAAATTGATGGTCTGAAGGAGGTTCACCAACTTCAAAAAATTTGGTGAATCAGTAGCCTCATCAAGTAATTCTGAAAACCGTTTCCTGTGTGAGATTCAGCCATGAATCACCACTTGAATAGCGAATTGCCTTTTTCAAACTCAATCAGAAAATGAGCCAGCTACTCCTTAGTTCCGTTGATCATATTTGTTTATTTATTTATTTATTTTCCCGCATTCTAACCTCAAAATAGCAACTTCGCCGCTTGATTTTGGGATCTCAGGCGGAAAATTTCTATTCCTAACTCGTTCGAAAAGGCTTCATTCATTCATTACGAACCTCGCTATGACGTCGCCTTCCACTCGTGCCGTAAACTTCTCGGCTCGTAAATATAAGCCTTTGCAAACTCGTAGGATATCTACTATTTCCTTTGACTTGTAGAAGTGCATTATGTTTTTATTCTAACCGCTTTTGAAAAATTGACCAATTAGAACATCGCACACACAAACAAAGTTGTAATTAAAAACAGCTCGTTCAATTTTAAAGCAGATACAGCTAAGCAGCAATATATCACTCCCCAAATAGCTGAAAGTTTAATATGATAACGTATTATTGACACAACACACTTAGATATTAGTAGTTTATGTGACTGATACATAATGGAGGGCATTAAAACTCGAGAGTGGGTTTCAACTTCTCAGACAAAGTAGGGGCGGCACGCAGGCGGTTCACTCATTTCAGATATGAAATGAGTTTTTACCAAATAGTTTTACATTATGCTGGTCTTAAGCTGCGGTTTTTAGACGCAGTAAAGAGGGTTTATAATACGTGTGTAGATAATAGTAGTTTATGTGACTGCTACATAATGGAGGGAATTAATACTCGTTCATAATCATATCACTCGAGAGTTTTAATGCCTAATTATGTACAGTTACATACACTAGTTATCTACACACATATCATAAGCTCTCTTTGATGTATTCAGGAACCGCATGTTTGACCGGCATGGTGGCATTGAGTTGTTTAGCTTGTTCTGTAGTACCAACTTCACAGACAAAGTAGGGGCGGCGCGCAGACGGGCGTCGGCGTTCGAAATTTGAATGTCACAATATGTAGAAAATTTACACATTATGGTCATTGTTCAATATTCAGATAAAAAATGAGTTTTTACAAAGTAGTTTAACATTATGCTGATCGTAACGTGCGGTTTTTGGATGCAGTAAAGAGGGTTTATGATACGTGTGTAGATAAAAGATGTAAGAAGGCCAGATCCTTCGATTATTTGATCGGAGGGCAGATCGTACACATTTTAGTAGGTAGGCCGTAGATCAACCGCTTCAAGGTAGTCCTAGTAGTGGTCAAAGGCTAGTAGAATAATTAATGGGCCAGTAACGGAAATCCTGAAAATGTTTCTAAGACAGTAATGTTATTTCAGTATTTACCATTCATTCCTTGTGTTTATCTCTCATCCTTATCTATACAGTGAGAATCCGTGCATGAGTTTGTATGTATATATTCCAGGAGTACCTATTTTGTCATTTAAACCAATTCCAGAGGCATCTCCAATAAATTCACTTAAAATATAGCGTTTATAAATGGAATGTGTGGCTACCGAAATAACATCCATCGGAGTTCAAGTTGTCAAATCAAATCAAATCATTTACAAGTAGGAAAAATAATGCACTTTTACAAGTCAATCACTTACTTAAGTCTCATATACATGGAAAAAAAAAAAAAAAAAAAATAAAATATGATCAACTAAACTAATGAGTAGATAACTGATTTGAGTTTGATGAAGGAAATTTCTCCTTCAAGTGGTAATTCTGGCTGAATCTCGCACAGGAAACTGTCAGTTTAGTTACTTAATTTGTTAGGTATGAAGTCTTCAGGATTAGGATCATTGTTTCAAAACTTGTCTTAGATTCACGTGAATTGCCTACAATCGAGTTTACTCGGTAACATGTCACAAGATTAATCCACTTTGATAAACGAATGAATTCCTTACCAAGGATAAGCGGGCGAATTTGGTGAGGTGACGTGGAACTAAGGTACCATCTATCATGCAATTCTACTGATTGAGATAGATGTCCCTGGAAGCTGTTATTATTGACAATACAAGCAATCAATGCTAAGGATACATATTTGAAAATAAATCAGAGAGTGCATTCTTCATATTCGCTGCTACACCGCTCGTTGGTGTACAGTTTAAATGATTCTGTCGAAAAATCTTTAATCGAAATTAGAAATGGTTGATTGCTTCTGGCCCCACACTAGGATACACTTATTCATTGGAAGCAGAAACAGCATCGTCGCAAATTTGTAAATATCCAAGACCTGGGACTTTTTTCCATCCTCCCCTGCCGGAATTCGAACACAGGACCTGCCGCTTCAGAAGCATAGCCTCGACCGCTACACCACAGGGTTCGTCTACACCACACAATAAGTGGAATCATTATAAAAACAAATAACCCGAAGACATTTCCTTTCATTACCACATACAAACTTATGAAAGCATCCGGTTACGTACGTCGTACATGGAGTATGAATGAAGCCGCACCAATTACTTTGTAAACTAAAAAACACAAACATTTAAACATAAACTTTAATTCACCTATATCTACAGACACTTACCAATGTATGTGTCTGTAGATATAGGTGAATTAAAGTTTGTTTAGATGTTTATGTTTTTTACTGGCCCCACACTAGGATACCCTGTGTCGTGGAAACTATAGTTCACGTATGTGACGTCACTGTTTATGAACAGCTCTTGGATGACGTCACTGTTTATAAACAGTGACGTCATACAAGATCTGGAGATTTATATTTTTTCTTCCTCCCCAGCCGGGATTCGAAACCTCGGACCTCTCGCTTGGGAGGATGAGCCTCGAACGCAACACCAAAGAGGTCGACTGAAGCTACATTTTACGATCTCAAATCCAACTATGTGCAACTCCCACAAATGAGACAAATCCAACGTCACCTCATTTATTAAAATCCGTGAAGAGGTTTAGGCTGTAGCGCGTGCTAACGAAATTGACATACAAGCATACCTATATTCATACATATAAAAATTACATGTGCTCGAAAAAAAACGCCTTCTCGTGCTGTCGGGAAAAAAAAAAGAATTTACAACTCATTATTAAAATTCCCCATGCGTTCTGCAGGCCCAAAAATTACAATTTCCGTTTTAGTCATACAGGGATGTAAGATAATGGTCTACTTCTTTCTTGAAAAACAGGCGCATGAATATGTAAGTTTTAAACCAAATCAATTTCTCAGGACAGACCGGTATCACAGAACATGACATCTGGCATCATCGTCAGCACGCGGTCGCTGGTTCTGCAGAAAGTGACACGGCAAGAAGCAGGCTCTTACTCCTGTAAGGCTGCGAACTCGAGAGGCGAGACTTCCAGCGAAGTTGTGAGGCTGAGGGTGCAATGTAAGTAGAAATACAGAGCACAGGGTCTCCTGTGGAATTATCTGACTCCGGGCCCTTTTGCTGTTGCGGCTTGTACCCTATTACTATTACTACAATTTTTATTGTGTGAGTGTGTACTTGACAGAGAACAGTGTGTACTTAATTCTGTTCTATTCTATTCTATTCTAAATACCCTTCATGATCATCATCATGAGCCTGTCAGAGAAACCACTATTAAGTATAGCTCCCCTTCTATCCCTCACGTATACGCCATTCAAATCGGTCATGTGCAACCCGCATTCATTGCGTTCCGTCTATCCTCGCTAGGTCTAGGGACTTTTTAAGAAATTTCAAAGAATTTCCGGGGAATGCGATACAGGATACGACAAAGTTGTGGCTAAGTTTCTAATAGCACGAATTTTTACGCCAGACGCTAACGATGCCGTATTGTCGCGGCAGGATAAGCCGCTAAAATAAAAATTCTGAGGACGTCGTAAAAAGTATAAAACTTAACAGGCGCAGTTTGCTGGCATTTCATTTACATACCGTTCGAATGCTCATCATAAACATTAGGTATACTACAGCACTATAAAACACAGCCAACAGTGTAATTTACTGGGGACTGTAAACACTGACATATCAGGGAGTGTATGCACCTATTCAAATGACTAGGTTAGATCGACGTGCTTCCTTCCTTGGTCGGCCGACCGCATCGTAATAGCCACCCTCTACTTCGGAAGGCGGGTCGGGCACTAAATCATCAAAATTATTGCCTATATTACAACAATTGGTGGAGAAAACGTTTGCATTCCCGCTGTCGAGGCTTCAGTTTAATTCATAGAGCTTTGTTTTAGTTGCGCCGCTTCTGGAATAAATTTCGGTTCGGAATCCGCAGGATTTATTCGTATGTTCGTTCACTTAATTGAAGGCTGTGGTGGTCGTGTGTGTATGATTAAGTGCTCGAACACACGGTGCAACTTGGTGAAATAAGGTACAGTGAAAATGTAATTATAGAAGTGGCTTATAGCTGGCGGCAAAACATTGCTTGACAAAATTAATAAAAATACTTGCAATCGATCGATCTATTCTAAAGGCGATGAAACTAACCATAATATTAAAGCATGATATTTTAAAGAGTATGAACGTACTCAAAAACAATTTACAACTAATTTTACCGTAGTAACCGAAATTAAGTACCGAACCGAAACTTTACTTTAAACTTACAAACAAACCCTCCCAAGACAGTAAACACACTTGTCTAGCAAACTAAAACAATGTAAGGAACACTACAAACAACATTGCGCAGATTACCATACGACATGACAGTAAGGCCTCTAAATATGCAAATCAACGCTGCTTGATCCATGATCAACGGCCAACGGATCCTACGGATTGGTCCATCTCACGCACACGTTCGGCACATACCACAAATTAATGTCATATTTGTAGTTTCCTGCACTACGGTTAGATGGGGATGGGAGGACAGGGAACTTCTTCCATATCAAAGTTTTATTCAGGATTGTTACGTACGAGTACAGTAGGTTGGCAGATAATATTGATGCAGCGATATAGCAATGTGCGGGCTAGGTAAAATACGATTAAAATCAGTTAACGATTCGGCCAACCTCGGAAATTGTCGTGAATCCCTCATCAAGAAATCGCGGTAATGTATTTCGTGTCATTTCCGTCTCCGGATTTAGGCGATGATATCCGAAAAAAGCAGAATCTTTAACTGATTTTAATCTTATTTTATATGCGTAAACAAGCGATATAGATCCATTCTTGATATCGATTGATGTGCCACTGCGCGCGCGCCGGTAGACCTGGAGCAGCTACCGCATGCTGCGTCGTGGTAGCGTTGTGCCATGCTTTCGTAAGAGGTTCTGGTAGACCGACAGGATCCACGACATATTAATTAAACATGATGATGATGGGACGACCAATTCATAATTCTTTATTGCACACAGATATAAAAAAATACACTTACACTTACTTACTGTACAAAGGCGAGATTATCTCTAAAAAGATATTTCTTCCAGCAAACCATGGCACAATATCTAATATTTGGTCTATAATAAAATACATATAATAAATTAATAATTAATATCTATAAAATATGGAAATTGAAATATCAAATTACTAATTAAATACCAATATATACATAAACCTATACATATAGTAATAATATATATACTATAACTACTATCATGAAAAAGAGAAGAAGTGCTCTATTACCCGGTTTTTGAAAGGAAAAAGAGTGGGAATGTCTCTTATAGTGCAAGGTACTGCGATCCACAGTCGGGCCACCAGTAACCTGAAGGAGTGCTCATATGCCGAGGTGTTATGCCTTGGTGTGACTAAGAGTGAGACCCTATGAGATCTCGGTGCCGATCTCCTAAAAAGAGAAACTCAAAGCGGTCTTGAAAGTAAATATGGTCGCGCGGATTTTTCAGTATATTAAAAATATATGACAGCGTATGAGTATAACTCTTTGCGATATTGAGTAACTTGGTCGAATTTGCGCAGCCCGTAGATAAACCGAATCCCGAAATTCTGAAGTCGTTCGAGTTTGTTCAGTAGATCTTTGTTCGCGCTCGCCCAACTGATATCGGCGTAGTTGATTAGCGGCAGGAGAAGGGACTGCGCAAGAGTGATTTTGGTCTGCCGCGGCAGTGGCCTGAGGGAGTGGAAAGTCGCAAAGACCCGTCTGCTGACCTCACTCACATGTGGTGACCAAGACAGCTGACTGTAAAAATTACCACGAGGTTTTTCGCTTTATCAGTAAACTCTATTGTGATGCCATGGTATGATACAGGATCAATGGGCTTTTTTAGCAAGAAAAGAGAGGGCCTGGTTCCTAGAAGCATGGCCTGTGATTTGGTCAGGTTCACCAACAGCCTGTAAGATGAGGCCCAGTCTTTCACATTCTCGAGGTCAGCATTCAGTGTCTCTAAAGATGAAGCTCCATCGCAGAGGGGAAAAGGGCGATATACTTGGAGATTATCTGCGTATAGATGATACGAAAAAGAGAGGACGTCGGAGATGGAATTGATAGAGACTGAAAATAGAAGAGGAGAGAGAATACCACCTTGAGGCACTCCTGAGGTAAGATTACACCATTGAGTTTCAGTCTCTTCAGACTTAAGTCGTTGCTGACGACGTCTCAGGTATGAGTCAAATCAGTAAGCAATATCGAAGGAGACATTCATTGAGCTCAATATAGCGACAAGATTGTGAAAATCGACGCAGTTTAAGGCATTGCTGAAGTCAAGCAAGGCTAGCACCGTGACCAACTTCTGATCCATGGCTACTGCATGGCTACTGCTACTAGTTGTATGTCATCACTGACTTTTAAAAGTTCTGTGGTAGTACTATGCCCTGGTCTGAACCCAAATTGGTTTGGATTGAGAAGCTTTTGTTAAAAGGTAGGAGGAGAGTTGGTGGTGGACTATAGATTCAAGGACTGAGAGAGAATGCGTAAGATAGATATGGGAAGGAGGAAGGAATGGAATTTTTAAGCAGTAGGATGAAGATTGCTTTCTTCCACAGAAGTTGATAATGTGGGTGATTGGAGGAAGCAACTCTCCAAAGACGCTGTGGATCATCTGAGGGCTGATATTGTCGCCACCAGCAGCTTTGAAAGTGACAGCTAGTACTGCCTTTTTATTGCACCGATTGCAACGAGGCTGAAATTGAACGGTGAGGTGAATACTGCAGCCCTCAACCGTAGACGATAAAGGGTTCCTCCTTAGCGGCAGGGTCAATCACGACAAGGAAAAGAGAAAAAGTGGTTGAGACCGTTGAGATCGATATTACCTGAAGAGGTTTCCTGGGACTTGCCAATAACAAGGGTTTTAAGGAACGTCCAGAATTGAGCTGGCGTGTACATCTCTATATGCTCATGGATGTGGCGTCACTTGGCATCGCGGCATATGCGGTTGCACAGGATACGAAGGCGTTTAAAAGCTAGAAGATTCTCGTTGGTTGGATCTCTCTTATATCGTCCTTTTGCACGCTTTATTTTTGCCACTAAACGCTTGATGGTGTCGGTCAACTAAGGGGCAGGGAGATGTTTGGATCCGCACAAATAAAAATACACTTCGGGTCGGAATTTGTCGGCGACAAATGAAGTAGCAGCCTATTTCTTGCACACTTGCGACGCTGCAGCAACCGAGGGCGCAGCAACAGCAGTGGTTGAGCGAAGAATGAGAACCAGACAAGCAAGTAGCGGGCCTAGGATGCCTTATCCTTCGGGCCAAGTCTGTACACTACACTAATGTCCGACACACAGTACGGGCACATCTTCATCCGGTCGCCTAATATCGCCCGAGCGACCTCATCAGCATGTTCCTCTGGGCTCTCCGGTACTCCATGCAGCAGAAGCACCTTCCGCCTGGCACCCATCTCCAGCCGGTCCAGACCCACCAGCAGCAGCTGAAACTGTGACCTCAACATGTTTAGGCAGTTCCACGTGAGGGCTTAAAATTCAATGAACTCACTGATGGTGGTCAGGTCTGGAGGGGTGCTAGACAGCGACAAAGTGGAGGCCTCCCGTAGTTCCATCTCATAATGCGCCATCCGGGTTTTGAATATTTCTTAAATATTGTCCATTTTGGCGCTCAGTTTATTGTACAGATCCATGGTGCTGTTAATAGTGTGATATCATGTTAAATTTTGGTAAGTGAAATAATTGTCCATTATGGAGAATGGGTTCAGGCTTAAATTTAGCCCATAATGCTGATGATTATAATATAAAATAAATTTAATAAGGAGACTCGAAAATTAAGGTGTGGTTGGCTTGACTAGCCTTAGAAAAAGGGACCTCAATTGAGACAATTTCACCCGATTCCCACAGATGGATTAGATCTCTTTTAAAAATTATTCTCGGGGATAAAGCCGTTTTGTCTTGGGCACGCTCGAATACCTCAATGCACTCAGGACTCAATGCATTCCCTTCGCTTCGCTCGAGAATTAACTCATAACACCCTCGCTTCACTCGGGAGTTAAATCTTGAGTCCTTCGTTACGTTCAGTATTCAATATCGCGCCCGTGACATAATACAGTACTTCATACCTTTGGTGCATAACCTACTATTATTCATTTATGTCACAATATTAAAAGTAAAATCTGCATCAAATAATTGATCTCAATATTTTTGATTATTAAACAAATATACATTTATATATAGGCAAATACATAACTTGTCGCCCCACACTAGGATACCCTGTGTCGTGGAAACCAGAAATAGCAACATCACACGCATATAAACATCCAAGACCTTAGTTTTTTTTAATCCCCAGCCGGGAATCGAAACCGGGGCCTCTGGCATGGTAGGCAGAGCCATTATTGCAGCTCCACAGAGGTTGTCATTATGTACAGACACATTACAGTTTACGTCTTACACGTGTATATTAACAAAATACGCGTCTGATAACAAAGGCAAGAATCGTAATTCAAAACAAAACCAAACGGACCGATTCTGATAATCCGATAGCTATTTTGCAAGCCGGGGCCTTGTTCAGTGTGTAAATAGGCAATTTTAGATTTATAGAATTGCCCCAATCATCGGTTTCCTCTGCAGCCACCGAACCGAGCCAAATGGTCCTTAATTGATGATGCGGGAAGGAAGACATTTCGTCATGATGGATATCGCTACTACTGTTAGGAGGATTTTACGTTTGGGTGTTACTGAGTTTAATAGGTTGTGCGGTTAGGGCGGACTGATTCGTATCACGATGAAGATTTGATGATGAATTAAGGTCGTATTATGTTCAGTAATATTTTACTTGGTTAAGGGTTAAAAGAACATGCCTCTCTGATCTCTATGAACATGCCTCTATGCACAAATATAAATCTATATCTAATTTACGCCGTAATAAATCTTACATATACGATAAGTTACAATCTCGCGTTGTACTCGTAAGAAAGTCGGACATGTTGAACAACTTTTAGTAAAAATGTAGTCAGAATGCAACCCCTTAAAATTTGACAATGGATACTACAACGGACAACGCACATCAACAGAGTTTCCAAAACAGTAGAAGTCCTCTTGGACCAGGGGGGTTAGTTCAACGTATTATGCCCCCCAGGGGGGTTACCACAACCTTTATAGCGATTCAGATTAGGTTCAAAATAAGAACAATAATCTCGCCTTTGTACACTATTTTAATATATATCTTGTCAATATAATTATTTGTGTGCAATAAAGAAATTATGAATTATGAACAATACCATGCCATCAATTTCCATGCATTTATTTACCTAACACCAAGACTTGTTTTAAGACGATCATGATAATTTTGTTGATCAGTTTAGGTGCCTATACTGAACCGGCATTGTGTAACCCCCTGTGCTCCGAATACGAATAGTTGGCAGATCGAAATGGTAAACGAATCCGAAATTATCATGAGACACTGTAAGTTGAATTCGCTTCTTATTCGAAGAGTAATTTCGTTATCGAGGCTCAGACTTCAACGTCTCCCTCACCACAGACGCTCCCGTATGCGCCGGCACATCGCCACAGGTCGTCGGCACGGCGCTCGACGAGGCGCTGCGGGTGCGCTGCGCAGTACACGCCGACCCGGCGGAGGTCAGCTTCGTGTGGCAGTTTAACAATAGCGGGGAGAGTTTCGATGTGTCGCCTGCTAGATATGGTATGTCTTATCAACTTTAATCGCTCTGAGCAGCTAAATAGGTAGGTAGAAATATTATGAAGAAATTTAATGTAATTTAATAATTTCTTACATTCTATCAAGCCTCAAGCACCCATCGCTGGGTATAGTAAACCTATGCCATACCGTTTCATAATGATTTTATGTTGCATCTGCCGATGCCCTGTAATCTTAGGGATTTCGCACGACCAAAGGGTGGATACTGCCTCCCTTGGCCACTATTCCAGCTTTGGTACATTTCTCATCGTCGCTTCTGGACAAATGTCTCACCCAATCTCTACTTAATATACTCGACACATTTAGAATGTGCTCAAGAATCGGCATTCATGTTTCTTTCATTTCCAAAAGAAAGCCGGACAATTCTCTGAAATATTTTTTCCCGCTAGGTACAATCAACGGGAGTGTCAGCGAGCTCCGCTACACACCAGCCAGTGAGAGGGACTACGGAGCCCTGAGCTGCCGAGGCGCCAACTCAGTGGGCCGCCAGGGCCAGGCTTGCGTCTTCCAGGTGGTTCCTGCTGGTGAGTTAGTCTACTAAAACCTCTTTATAAAAACATACAACCCTATTTTACCCTTCCGGAGCGTTTCCAGGGTACATTACTGCTTTAGATGGGCGACACGTTTGTAAACGCTCCGGTGCAATGACCTCATCTGAAAATATACTACCTTCCTTCAAGTACAACATCGTATCCTGAATAGGAAAAAAGTACCTTTACTCCGCCTCCTTGCTTTGTTCTTAGATGTTTATATCTTATTGACCTTACCCTTTCTACCATACCCTGTTATGCGGCCAGAGGGTTTGTGCCAGTACAATATATTCTAAAGTTTAAATAAAGTACAATAAATGACTCAAATTAAAATGAACACACTGCCATGCCATTTACCCAGCTCGCCCATCGCCCCCCCGGAACTGCACCGTCACAGCTGGTAATGACTCCAACTGGATAGAAACCTCCTTCGAGCGTGAGGAGGTCGGTGACACACTTATGGTGCGATGTATAGCTGGCTACGACGGAGGTCTCCCACAGCTGGTGGTGTTGGAGGCTTTGGACGCGAGGAATGGACAGCTAAAGTTCAATATTACCGCTAATGAGACTGGTAAGACCATTGGAGTAAGAGAGTAAACCTTAACGTTACCGTACAGTTTAGATCTGACGACCATCTTTGAACAGATGTAGTTATGTAAGTTACACACAAGGTGTTCATAGAAAGCGACGGCTACTATGCAAAGCTCGAGAGTATCTCATTACTATACAATGCTCAATATAATCAAATTAGGCGAAACATTATTGTACCAGAATTAATACTGCAGATTTCATATCATAGAATATATTAAGTTCTTGTTATCGTTTGATACGTTGTTATGGCGGGGTGATAAAATGAATAGATGTTGCTTCGCCAAATCAAACCCATGTTTTGTACAGATGGTGTGGCACTCTTCACGATACCAGCAAACGCATTGTGGTCCAGCGGCAGTGCTCTACGCCTCACCGTTCATTCTAGGAATGACAAGGGGGCGTCAGAACGGATCACGCTTCATGCTCTCGCCTACCAAGACCCTGAACCGCGAACAGGTAAATATTCAGATTATTATAAAATGGTTGATTTTTAAAAGAAAAAAATAACTCTTTTCCCTTATTTCATTTGGTAATGCTGTTAAAGAAGGACATTATTATGCATTTGTTGTCACTTCGTCCCTCGTTATCAATTGATAACGTTGATCAATTGGTTAGTCTGATCTCTAACACCATTTTATGACTTCACACCGATATACTCAGTTACGATAAGATCATCGTATAGCGTCTTGTTTTCCCCTCAGATGGTGCAAGCAGCTTAGCTGGGATATCCAAAGCCGTGTTCTGGGTCATCATCCTACTAATAACTACAGGCGTTTGTGTGACTGTGGTTGTCACGGTGGTGCTGCGGCGCCGAAGGAACAAGACACCAGCAAAGCAGCAGCCTTCAGAACTGCAGCTGAACGCTGGTGACAGCCAGTATGTGGTGGCTTTCACGTTGAAGCCTCCAAGACATGCGCAGCCTGATATACTTAATCCGCCACCAGGTTAGTTCTACTTTCAGATTATTGGTATTGAATAATTTATTTTTAATGTTATCATCATCATCATCACGCTCAGCCCACATCAAACCACTGCTGGAAATAGGCCTCTTCTCTGTAGCGTCAATCCTCATAGACCTGTACCAATCGCAACCTGGTCTTCTTAACTTTATGTTACCTATTGTTTTACTCAGTCCTCTTATTTTTTTTTGAAGATCATAAAGTTTGGAGCCTATTGAGGATTGGAGACGCAATGTTGCTTACACATCGTGACTCATTTCAAATTTATGTACTGTGTATTTCAACTTTATGCCAACATATAAAAACAATGGGTCCAAAAAATATTGCTCAGACAATGTTTTCATTCATTAATATTTACACGTCAGCAAAGCACATGAAATACTGTTGTAGTGTACAGAGGCGTACGTCAAAATTACGAAATTAATCGTTTTTTAATTTCTCGCAAAACCGACGAGTGTGTCGACATGGAAATTAAATTTTCATTTGTTAAGTATAAAACAACTGTTAATAAACTGTAAAATAGCTTTTCCCAATTTATATTGATCGGGAATAATCCAATCTAGATCGTTTCTGGAAGAAGTCTTTTGTTAGAGTTGAACTCGTATTTTTGCATGAAAACTCAGTATTGAATGAGCGAGCGAAGTGAGCAAAGTGTCTTTATTCAGCTTGAACAAAAATTATTTCCTATATCTGGATTTCTGACCGACTGTTCTCCTCTACAGGTCGCATTTCTAGACCTATTCTCTTGATTTTTTTTGAGTAGGTTCAATAATTATATGAATGTATTTTTTTGTTGAATCAGTTTTAGAGAAAAAATTCAAAATTACTGAGTTATGGTGTTGAAAATATAAAAAAACAATTGATTTTAACAAATACGGTATTTGACTGCAAGTCATTTTTTTAGGAACCGTCAAAATGTTAACTTTGTTCTCGACTTCTATGAAAAATACTAGCACGTAACGTCAAAGTGAAATGCTGTCTTTTTAACACAAAATTGAGTTTATAAAATACAACTGCTCGAAATATACAATTCTGATATTGTCAAACGTTTTTTTTGTAGAGACCATGACATTAAATAGGCATAAAAATTTAGTGTAAAGTAAATATGTTGGGTTTTAGATCGCAAAATGTAATTTACAAAGCTATTGGTGCGGCTACTTTGATTCTCCTTGTACCTACGTAACCAGGTGCATTCATAAGTTTGTTTGTTAGAATTACACCTTTCCATAAACAGCGTGTTTTATTGTTATTAGATCCACCAGACGCCTGTGGTCTTGAGCCACCGAGAGAAAACCTAGACGGAAGACTCGAGGAGTGGAGGTCCTTGGAGTACGCCACTATAAGTGAGGCGCCACTTATCCCTTGCGCCCCTGCCCTATGTGCCCAGGAGCCTAAGAGTGTAAGTCAACATCAACATCATCTCATACTTTTACCTTGCCTTTGGTTTAGGGCTAACAGAACAGTTTTATATCTTGGACGGAGCAGTGAAAGTATACGCGGTATAAAGCTTACGAAACTGAGCTGAAATTAAATGTAACTGAAATAGGTACAGATGTAGTGAATAATCCTTTCCTTTCGTATTTTCTCGGAAATGTTCGTTTTTCTCTTACTAAACGTCGTCGTCTTTGTCATTTGACATTGATAAATAAAGTATGCGATTTATTTGATACCTACACGTAATTTAATAATACAGTAATTCATAGACACATCGGCACCATTCGGGTGTTATCGTTGTTCCGAGTCTTGCCGATAGGAAAGGATTATTCACTACATCTGTATCATAATATGCTATCCGAATTGAGAAAATAGTGACTCGGGGGGACAGAGATGACGTATTTTATTGAAATTGATTGGCAGTCAACTCTTGAGTGGGCATCCGGAATTTAAAAGTTGATCGTATTTGACCACGAAACATGGTATCCTAGGTGAGGTCAGAAGCAAAGCACCTATGTAAATGTTTGTTTTGTTAGCTTATCCTCATATCTAAACAGTTATGAACATGCTACTATTATGTATGGGTGGTAAAACAAACTAGCTCTTTGTTCTAACACAAACAAATAAAAAAACTCTCTTTTTTCATGTGTTGAATTTTGGCTTTGAACTGACGGTGACCTTTTCATGCGGATGTTCATTCTATTGAATATTTCATGGAGTTTTATTTACCAAACAAATTCGCTGTTTTGCTTTTACATTTTCCAGTAGTTTACACAAAAAACAGGCTGGATTATATAATTTTGTTTTTCATTTCGCGTTTGTTCACTGCGTTTTTCGGCTGGGTTACTCATTTCAAGTATTGATATTTAAGCATCTAAAAATCTAAATGTTTCTTTGTTTCAGATATTGGCACCTCCAAGACATTTAGCATGTAAGCAGCTATTATTATCAAGCACATCGAACTTGAGTAGAAGAGGTCATCTTTTAGCCGAAGACATTCCAGGTCCAGAAAGCTGTGTGTAAATATAAACATAGTTAGAAGCTCAACGGTAGACGTTTTTGTAAATATTTTACTGACTGTGAAATTGTGATAAATATATATTGTACATTAAAAGTCGAGTTCGAGGAAAATTAAAGAAATTAAATTTAAAACTATTGTGCCTCATTATTATAAAGACATCCTCTTTACGGGAACCCTTATTAGTACAAAGGAAATTTATAAGATTTATTTTAGAAATCGACGAGTACATGCATAATTCGAAACTCGAGAATTGGGGCCTTCATTTTTAAAAAGATATGTTTACTCAAATCTTGATCACATTTCGGTAAAAGTGTATTACAACTACTACACTATTACAACTAATAACTTAATATTTCCCAGCTGATGACGGACGTAATCTCGATGTGATAAACTAAAGTTTAAATATTTTCGGTTCCATATTGAAAGTTGTACAGAAACATAATTATCAATTATCGTTAAAAAATAAATGCCTACATTACGTCCTACCTATGTATAGGAACCTATAGTTTTGTTTACACTCCGTGTAGTTTACAGTCCGTTTCCCCTACGCATTACTGTGTGCACATTTCAGTTCTAGTTGTCATAGGCAGATTTAAGTATCTTTTCTATCATAACCTAAAAACAAAAATTTCTGAATAGTTAAAACGATAACTAAAAACTTACGATTTTATTTACTGCATAATTTGGCTATGTGCACTCTATCCTAAGCTACGGTATTATTTTCTTTGGTAATTCTTCTGAAAGCGAGAAAGTTGTCAAACACATACACAAAACAACAAAAAAATCAGGGCCCTAATGTTACCATTTCCTACATGCGCACTTTAAGGTGATACGAAAAAAATGGGGTTTTCTTCGAATCCATTTACTCCACTAAAAAGTCGTCTACAGATTTGATTTTTTGGTGAACGTTTATTGAGTATTTGATTAAGATTTTCACTGAAGGAAAACGCGATTAAATGAATTTTTCTTGATCGAATTTAATAACGAAAAGACCTCTAAATTGTTTTATCTTTTCTTGTAATTCTGAAGTCCTAATTTCATTGTGAAACTGAATTCGTAAACTCTCCTTAAAAATCTCTTGAACAAAAAAGCATAGGTTGTTTAAAAAAAGAAATGTGTTATTTTAGTTTGAGTCGCGTGCATTGTTTGCTCTTTTCTTTCTTGCGTGGAAGTAATTAACGCTGTTACTTTCGTTTACATTCGTATTCCTTATATATATATATATTCGTAAGGGATATGTAGCTATTCAAATAATTATATTTACGCATGCTGTCACTAAAGTTTTTAAAAATAAAAATACTATGAAATTAATGAAAACTTTAATGATAAATTACTCTAAAAACTCGCAAAAGTTAATGGGCTGGCCTCAGTTTTCTTAACGTTTTTTTCTCGACCTTTAAGCCCAAAGCTTTAAGAAACGGAGTAGCGTTCCTAAAAAATAGATAATCTACTAAATTTATTATTAAAAATAAAATAAATACAGTTAAATAAATCACTTACAATATTGAATATCTGTATGTATGTCGCAGTTGGTTGGTTAAATCAGACACTTAACTAACTATCTAGACCGTTAATTAAATACCGAAGTTTAACCAAGTCACTAGCATTTTGATTTAAATAAAGCATCGTCGTAAACGTTTAACAATCTGTCTTACCGAAAGCCGGCGTGTTGGAAAACAATATTTCCAACACGCCGCCACAAGTCACGACAACAGCTGATTTGCACAGCTTATATCAGGGAAAAACATTGCGGTAGCTTAGTAAAGGGGGTGAGCGGAACGAAGCCTCCTTTATCCTTCGTGTTAGGTTGAACATGCAAGAACAACAAAATATACTTAAAACATAAACTTTAGTACACATAAAAATATTTATATTGTATATGTCTTATTGCCTAGGAACGTTAAGACAACTCGTTAAACGTTTCGTTCACTCACTTGTCTGACGGAATTTTAGTGACTTGGTTAAACGTCGGTATTTAATTAACGGTCTACAGAGTTAGTTAAGTAAGTAAGACATATATAAGATAATTAAGAATTAACTTTTTAAGTGAATATATACCGTTATTTAATTAATATCTAGTTGATAAAAACTAGATATTAAGTTTCCGTACCAAATGTAGAATATAAGCCTTAAAATGAGGGGAAAAAAAACTGATTTATCAATATATTAGTGGCTTCTCATTCCTTGGGATTAGTTTCGTAACTAAATCGACAAACTCTTTAGCGTTGCGGTTATGGCTCTGCCTACCATGCGAGAGGTCCCGGGTTCGATGCCCGGCTGGGGATAAAATAAAAAAATCCCCGGGTTTTGGATATTTATATCCTAGTGTGGGGTCATTAGCAATGAATGTGCCTGTATCTAAATGTAAAAAATAAGGATTACATCGCGTGGAACTGTTATAAGATATTTAAGACGTAAAGAATGCAAAATAAATAAAGTTTTTTTATTTCTTTAAAACTGTGAAATAAAACTTCCTTGAAAACATTCAAGAGAAATGGATTTCACAATCCGAAAATGAATCCGTCATCGAACTTTTTCCATTACCTACGTTGCAAATGCAATTGCCAAGTTGTTGCGATGCCCCTAGATGCTCTTGGATGCTATTAATCAAGTAGAATTTCCCGTTTTGAGCCCACGGGCATTCCGTGAACTGTAATTAAAAGTGTCGGAAAAATTATACGTGCCTCACCACCGATTTCCAGAGCGCGATATTTCTGTGAATTTGGTGATACGAATACGTATTTTGTTTGTCAGTTAGGATTACGCCAGTTGGTAGAGGTTCGAAGCTGAAGGGTTTGTTACAAAAGGTTGAGAATAAATATCTGAGTAACTATCAAAAATGGTAACACGAGATATCTCGAGACAACAAGCAGCTACAAAACATCGAAATGTCGAGACTTTTTTGGTTTCTCGTTCATAAACACCTTTCGAGGTTCATCCTAGTGAAAAGTTACATACTTTGTAACAAATTAAAGAGTGTTACATTTTGCGTCTAATGAGAACCAAAACTTAATAATTCGGCTAGGCCATATACTAGAAAACCATGGCCAAAATTTGTTATTTTTTCCCAAATCTTTAAATAAGTGGAATATCTTCGTCCGTGAACAGCTCCGTGATCTAGTGAGTTTCATGCTTGCTTCTCATGCAGGAGATGCAGATGCCACACATTTTCCCGAGATATATCGTGTTTTGATAATAATACAGTTTTTTTTTAAATTTAATCATGTTACAGGTAAGATCTTAAAAGTACGTTAACTGAGCGACCACGTAAACCTACATTTTGGATGGCGACACCAACTTGACAATACCAAAATAGAAAGCATCCTCGAAATTTTTAAGTAATTCTTTTCGTATCAGTGCTAACACTAATGTCCGATAAACCTCATACAAATAAACACTCACATACACTACACAGCACAGTCGTCTACACACACTCACTTCACTTCACACAAACACCACATAGTTACTCACGCTGCCTAGTGGCCGAAAGCCCGGCAAGCAGGTACACCGATACTAAACACTCTTGATTTTATTTACTTATTTATTGTTATGAAGGGTCGAGGTTGATGGGCAAGAGATAAACTATGTAGACGAAAACATATACTTGAGCCAGATATTATCCTTCGAAAACAGGCAAGATTAGGAAATAGATAAACGAATATCGAACGCCTGGAAAAGCTACTGGTCCATGAAGGAGCTAATGATGGGCAACCTTCCATTGTTACTGAAGCATATAACTCGTCGACATGTGTATCTTGCCCATATTAACCGTCGCCGACGGAGATCCAGGAGTCCAGACTCAAGGTTTGCCAAAGGACGATGGAGCGCAGCATTACCTGCTTAGAACTGACCGACCACTTCAGAAACACCACACTGCGCTCCATAAACCGGCATCGCTGACGTGGGTGCAAAGACCGGAAGGCTCAAGTGGGACTAGGCCGGTCACGTGTGCCGTATGCACCCTCACAAATGGGGCCAAACTATCCACCGAATGGGTACCCGCTGAAGGATACCGACGTAGAGGAAGGCCAAGACGAATGGGTACCCGCTGAAGGATACCGACGTAGAGGAAGGCCAAGACGAATGGGTACCCGCTGAAGGATACCGACGTAGAGGAAGGCCAAGACGAATGGGTACCCGCTGAAGGATACCGACGTAGAGGAAGGCCAAGACGAATGGGTACCCGCTGAAGGATACCGACGTAGAGGAAGGCCAAGACGTCGATGGCGGGATGATGTTGATAGGTTTCTGCCGAACTGGGTAGGGGCGGCACTGGACAGGAAAGAGTGGTCCAAAATAATTTTACTGTTAATATGCTTATTGCCATAATATAGAATACAACTCTTGTAAATGGTCTGGAAGAGACTACTCCCCACGATACATGGAATCTTAGTGTGGGGACTAGGGTTTATTCAACATGTATTTTTTCTCTCTCTGAAATAAAGTATTATGATTAAGATTATGGTTTATGTGTGGTTTCTGCCACTCGCTCCCTTATGTTTGACATCTACGAGTTCAGTTATTTTAGTAGTTAGATGTATAATTAGCTTGGTCTTATACTAACACAACATATTTATCAGGCACTCTCAACTACAAGATAACAATAAAAAACAAATGCATCACCTTTTCTAACATACCTACAGAATCACAACCGATTGGCGTAGATAGGCTGGTAGGAGATTTTTGGAAGGTCTTTTTTGCTTATAATATTATTAGCCTTTAAGCCTACTTCGACTTGCTGAATGCACGAGTGGCAGAAGAGTTTGTAATCTGCGCTAAGTGGTATAGCGTTTGCGCGCATCAGCGTTTTTAGGCGCTGCAACCTAATGCAGCCCCATTAAGCGGTGGCAAATGGATGGAGTGGTGTAAATAATGGAGAAGACCCCTAAGAGAGATCCCCAAAGCGCAATAATGAAGTTTCAGCTTAATCCCACCACACCGCGGCACCGGCCTGGTTAACCAATTTGAAATTGTTTTGCGAAACGCTCGTCTGTCTAAATAGGGATGATGGGTGGTTAGTGTAAGTAGTTGATTATTAGAAACTCTCGCTTTACTTGATATTATGTAACTTATATCACTCGTTGTTGAATATAAAGCTTCAAGTGATCTTATATTAAACTTCCAGAGCTGCTCTGGCCTGGTGCAACTGTACCTCTACCACCCCGAATGGGAAAGGCGTAACGCTGTATGTTAGTAATAAACTTATGTTATTCAACCTCAACAGTACAATAATAAATATAAAGGCCAACTCAACACTTAGTCTTACTCGAGACTTATCCACCCCAGACCCGACGCGCGTGAACTAAAACGAGAAGTTAAATTAACTCTCTAATGAGGAGTAAATTTTTGAGAAATTTAGCTCCTCAGCTCACATTTATTTGCACCGGGGCACCTTAACGCACGCACCCACGAAATTCTTTCTATAAACTGCTGCGCAGAATGAGCGAGAATTCCCAAGCGTGTGCTTCTATTCCCCGTAATTTTTCATTGAGCCGGCGAGTCGGGGAAAGCCTCCAATTAAGTTTCCCTTTGCCGTTTGGCCCCGGGAAAAGGCGGAAGAAAAATGGCCAGCCGGGACAAGGGACAGTGTACTGCCGACAAACATCTGGAGGGGCATTGCTTGTGTAGAGAGTAATAGACCGGGGTTGGTCTATTTATGTGATATTTGTGGGGCGTGATGAAGTGGTGCAACTTGTTCAGTCTGGAGGAGGGAAAACAAATTAAAACTGTCGTGATAAAACTACCATCTAGAACAGCGTTTTTAAGTGAGATAGATCGAACTAAAAATGGAACAGGCAACGCTCTTATCAAAATATCTGCCACAATATATTTATTATCTCTTGCCAGTAATATCCCCCGGATAATACAGTCCGCTTTAAGAATATTAAATGTTGCCAGTGAGAAAATGACAACGAAATAGCATTTTCACGGGCCACAAATTTCCCCGTGAAAACAATCGTAAAAGAAGGCTTTTATTAGAGCGACATTCGCCATTGATTCACGACCCAAAACAATAAAAATACTGACTCAATCAAGCTACCGAAGTTTACGACCAAGGTAGGTGAGAGAAGGTATTGTTCAAATGGTGCTAAAATTATGTTTTATTTACACCTAAGAATTCTTAAGCCGCGCGTTAATCTACCGCGGCTTGAAAAGTAATTCTGGAAATATTAACTTACTATAGCGAGAAAACATAACTGAGATACATACGGCGGCAAATATATATCTGAACAAAAGGTGTGACTGAGAAGATAAGATGTCGAAAATAGGCTAAGGGGGGGTGAGAGAAAAAGGGGTCACATTTTATTCTGAGCCGGAGACATTTGGCTCAATCTGTACCTGTCACTATAGTATACATAAGGGGAGTTAAGATGTGGCACTAGTATATTTAGTACTATAGAACCATGCGCCTAGAAAACGTTAAAGTTTGAGTATTACGGAACCTCTGCGACGACAACCTCCAAAAGTGAATACAGAAAATATTGATGGAGTTAGTAGATCTGTTTTAAACATAACTGATGGTCTTATAACATTATAACATGTATATCTTAATCCAATATTTAGAGAGCGTAAACAAATAACTACAAGTAGATAACTCAAATTTAATTGAAGCGACGATGACGCTGGCGAATGACGATTGCTAAGTATATGTAAATATCTACAGTAATAAAGACATTTGGAATTTGGAATTTGGCGCGCTCTATCTAATACGTAATTAATATTTGTAGGGTTCCGCAAAAGGAGGAACCCTTATCCGTCCGGCCGTCCGTGCGTCTGTCACAGGCACTTTTGTCAGGAACTATAAGAGTTAGAGTCTTGAAATCGACTGACGAACTGATAACCGCAACATTATTAAAGTCTCATAAGAAAAAATATTGCCTACAAAAAGTGGAGGGGGTAAAATTACAAAATGAAAGAAGAAAAAACATAAGTCATATCAATTATTATTATTTTTATTTTAGTTTTGATAACTTCATAAGTTATAATCAGAAAAGATAAAAAAATTACATTTCCTCCCCCTATTCTCAGAAACTACAGATTTTAAAATTATGAAAAAAATTAAGAATATAGAAATTAAACCAAAGATTACAAGAAAATCTACCCGGATTTTACAAGATTTTTAATTTATCTTTAAACTACATATAAACTTAAATACACCTAGTTACTATATGGAGTATGAAAGTATCCGAACCAATAACTTTGTAAACCACATTGTGCTATGTAAAATCCAAACTATTCACTCCACACCATCCCTACCACTGTACGGTGATACGGAACCCTTAGTGCGCGAGTCCGACTCGCAATTGACCGGTTTTTTGTTATACTCATCATATTTAATTTGCTGATACTCATTTCTACCACTCTAACATGTCGCCTAGCTAAAGTTCAATCTAAACACTGTATAATTTCAAGTTTAAACCCGCCAAAAGGTATCCTATGAATAATGTTAAAATAGTCGTCGGGATTCAATACTCGCTGCCGATTCATTCACTAATCCAGCTAATTGCTACCAGATTGTGTGAATGGCTGTTGGGAGTTGCGACGTCATCGGTGTTGGACCGTTTATACGCTTTATTAGGTAATAGTTACAAGTACATATACACGTGAAACAAAAAAGTGTATAATTTTATGGCGATTTACATAGGTATATAATAATAATAATAATAATAATTCTTTATTTTTAACATAGTACAATGTCTTAAATCTACAGTAACCCTGAAGCCTGTGGTAGTATACACTGTGTTACAGGCTTCAGTATTTACTTAACTTAGTTACATAGATCGTTTGTAAACATGTTAGCGTAAATTATTCGAGGTATGTATGTATAGAATTGGCAGCCACCCTGTATATATGTCACCGGAAGATTGTCTAAACCGTTAGTTGATAAACTAACGCGGTAGTTGATCAACTGTCGACAGATAGTAAACCAGACCGACATGTTTGAGAATTTCCGTTGCTTTTGTTCTTACATGTCAACCTAACACTCGCGCTCGCCCCCTAGTCTTCACCTAAGCTACCGCAGTATTTGCCCTGGTTTGCAATTCAAGTTTAAACCAGTTTACTATTTAGCGGTCTTAACCGTTAGTTGATCAACTAATGCGTCATAAGTACCTTATCCAAAAAGTAAAGAGCGTTGTAGTAGTACACCTCAAGAGTAAAAAAATATCGTGACTTTCCAGTTTTAGACGCTTTCAAAATGTAGGAAAGATGTTAATTACAAGCACGGTATCTGCAATCTGTAATGTTCCTCGAGGGGAGCTTTGTTGGAAAGGGAACGAGGATGCAGTGACTGGACGAGATTATCTTTGCGATGGATAACTCGGGAAATAAGAACAATATGCTTTGAGTTGCTTTGCTATCAGCAAGATTTTGACAAACTAGGCTCTGATATCACTATGGCGGGCAGTGAGCACCTACTGACATGTTTCATTAATTAATTCATTACGCCATTCAAACAAAATCCAATATTTATACTCGTAACTAGGCCTGCAATCTAATATCTAATATATAATAAACATACTATTTTTACTTCTAATCTTAACTTGAACGGTACCAGCGAGCGGTTCAATGGCTTCTTGTCGTGTTTCTTGATGAAACCCGCAGCTAGTATTCCCAGTTGAACCTGGTATTTTATCATATATACCTCTTATACAATTAAAAACTATTTAAAAGGGAAACTCGTCGTATTCATACTTACAGTTTTCCCTAAATAAAAGGCCCGGTGACAGCGTCCGTGTCACTGACGTAATGAGGTTTAATTTTGATTGGGCCACCGGGCCTTTTATTATGTGGAGACTATAAATGGAACTAGCATACTATGAAGTACACTACATCACCAAACAACTACTGATCATCGTCATCTTGGCCCCACTCAACTGGGGCAGGTGCAGGCTCTACAACCTCCTTGCAGAAGAATAGAGGAGGAATCGTCATTTCATTACAACTGAAATGGCCACAAGTTATGCAAAATAATAAGGCATATCGAGCTTTGGAAAGAGATATTTAGTTTCAGTTTCATGAAGCATCGGCTCTCTCTAATGTAGCACTAACACTACAAAAACGTAACTAGTCGATAATCTCATCAAACCCCGAAGTGCAAACTTAGCTGCTACATGTAAAATGTCTAGTGGCCAATCCATATTTTTAATCTAATAACTACTCAAAGACATTACTATTCTCTGTGATCCGGCTAAAAATAAAAATAAAATCTAACGCTGGGCGTCACGGTCCGCAAGGCATACAAACCTACTAAATGACCGCAGCGGAAATCCGAGCGAAGGGAACCCTGATCCTACCCAGGGTTAACTAATTAGGAACCGGCTCGGATGTGCGAACATTGCAAATGAAGATTTATAATGTCGCTATGGGTTGACTGGGATAACGAAAGGCGTACGCACTGCGCTATTCGATATACTACTTATACACATACATAGGTGTGTTCCGCAATATATTTTGCTGTACGGGTTAGAAAGTTGTATTGTACTGTTCGATTGGGATTAGTTAGGGTTTTTACGTTTTATCATGCTTTGTAATCATGAGGTCCTAGGACGAACTTAGGACGTAGTCATAGTATCTTGTAAGGTTTAAAGTAAGGAATCTGACTGACGAGTAGTAATGACGCATTATAATTTCCCTCTGCATGTGAAGGTATTGAAACGAAAGTAATAGAACTGAGAACAGTAATAGAACCGGCGTCACTGACAGATGTTTACCGCAATCTCCCACGTCCTTTGTGCGATTTTAATCTGTACTTTTTCTGAGCGTTTTCTTTGAAACGTAATAAATATCGGCTTAGAGAGACACGTGTGGGGCCGAATGAGAAAAATATTCAAAGAAAGCCACGCCAGGTAAACAGGGTTTTGACATTTCTTATTTCACGTAGAGTGTAAGAAGCATTCAAAGATGCTTTTTTTCCTTCGAGGAATAAAAGCTGGAGATTTTTATATGCCCCAACCTTTGGGACGTGTGATTAAAGCATATTTTTTTGCTTTGAACATGCTGAACTTCGGACACAAAAGGTCTGTTTTTTTACGAATGCGACCAGTTGAGTGCATTTAAACTTAGTACAAAAAATAAACCTACTACCAAAGGATCTGTGGAGGAATCCAAAGGAGTTTCTTTATTTACCTGCTCGTCTTAAAAGACGTGTATAGAACATGCTTAAAAGCATGTTCTGTACATGATTTTAATATCGACCTGACAATATTTGGCATACCAGTGATACGATCGAATTACATCCCTATTGCTTTGTTTTGCTGCTGTAATTTGAACAGGTCCTTAGCGTACGAACAGTTCTCACAAGCAGTCGGATACCTGTGTTTTCATCGTAGCTGCGTACCAAGAAATGCTACGCACCTGGTATGTACTAAACTGTCTATTATGTTACGAAATGTGTCTCCTAGGAATTTCGACTGTATCGATCGAGTGACAGTGACCTCATTTCACCTATACCTCGCGCCACGAATTAAGAGCGCTGGGCGACGTTGGCGGGAATTACTGCGCATATGTACAGGTATTGAAAAGTGACTAGTGCGCATTCAAGGCCACCCACCGCTCATAACGTGTGGCGCGATGTATACTTCTCTCGTTTTTGTCCAATAAGTGGCCTTGAACGCCATGCCCCACACGAACACAAACGGGCGATTACCACAAACAGCCATTTTAATAACACCGTGAAATTGTCACTATCACCAGAGTGGCGCTATGCAATATTTACAGAGTAATAATATACATTTAGCCGACATATTCGTATAGGACACTTATTATCCACTGATGGACGGCACTTGGTAAACGGAAGCTATTATCAACATAGCCGGCAGTATATTATCAAGCCACACACGTTAAAGAGACATCTAGATAACGTTGTGTGAAGGTTGAAATTGGATTGTTAGAGAGAAGACCTCTGTGGCGCAGCGGTTGTGGCTCTGCCTACCATGCGAGAGGTCCCGGGTTCGATCCCCGGCTGGGGGTAAAGAAAAAAAACACAGGTCTTGGATGTTTATTTGTGTTTGAAGTCGCTGTTTCTGGTTCCCACGACACAGGGTATCCTAGTGTGGGGCCAAAACCAATGTATGTAACATGCCTGTATGTAAATGCTATGTTATGTTATTTTTTATCCATTTAATGAAACTGACAATAGGAATCGTTACTGAGTTAACTAGTGACGAGAATAATGTAAGAGCGCTAATGAGAATTAAAAGACTCCTTGTCTAGGTATTTGGTGACAGCACACAGAGGTACCGCAGTGCCCGTGTTTGTGTAAAGTCTGTTGCTTTACTGACGACACCGACTATGCGAAGTTAATACTTTATGCAGCTTTATGTTCTTTTCTATAGGTAATAAATACTAATAAATACATGCAGTGAGTGATATGAAATGGGATCATCTTGCGTAATTAATATTTCACAATTCATAATTTCTTTATTGCACACAAATAATTATATTGACAAGATATACATTAAAATAGTGTACAAAGGCGAGCTTATCTCTAACAAGAGATCTCTTCCAGCAAACCATGTCAGGATGAGGTAGGTTAATCACAGAGCATGGGTAGACCGATGTGTACAACATACCTTAAATTACAACTCAATAAACTACATACATAAAATATACATCCTAAATATAAATAAATATTAAATATATATACATATATAAATTTTAATACATAAATACTACCTATATTTATAAAAAGATAGAAAGTGCTTCTTCACACGACTTTTAAAGATATTGAGAGTAGGACTATCCCTGATGGTGCAGGGGAGTGCATTCCACAACCGAATGGCCCGGAGTCTAAACCCGTGCTCGTAAGTTGCGGTGTTATGTTGTGGGGTCGTGAGTATAGAAACTGTGTGGGTCCTCCAAGGCCTGCTGGAAAAAACAAATTGAAAACGGTCTCGTAGGAAGGTTGGATAGCGTGGATTCCGCAAAATGTTGTACAGGAGGTGGAGGATGTGAGAATCCCGACGAAGACGGATCGGAAGCCACTTCAACTCTTTGCGATGCTGTGATACATGGTCGTATTTGCGCAGCCCGAAGATCAACCGAATCCCGAGATTTTGAAGTCGTTCGAGTTTGTTCAGTAATTCTTCGTTAGCACTGACCCAGCAGACATCAGCATAATCGATGAGGGGTAGAAGAAGAGACTGAGCGAGAGTGATTTTGGTCTGTCGAGGCAAAAAGTATTGAAGTCTCCTGAGAGAGTGAAAAGTAGCAAATACTCGTCGACTGACCTCGTTGACATGAAATGACCAGGACAGCTGGTCATCGAAGATGAGACCCAGGTTTTTAGCTTTATCGCTATACATGATGGTGGTACCATTGAAAGTGATAATTGGAATAGGCTGTTGCTGTAACAGTTTTAGAGAATATCTTGTACCTATAATCATAACCTGGGACTTACTCGGGTTAACCAGGAGTCCGAAGGATGAAGCCCAGCTTTTTACACCCTCAAGATCTGCGTTTAGTGCCTCCACAGCAGAGTTTACATCATTAGGAGAAAAGTGGCGATATATCTGGAGATAATCAGCATAAAGATGATATGAGGAAGACAGGACATCCGAGATGGAGTTATGAAAATCGAGAATAGGAGTGGAGAAAGTATACCGCCTTGAGGGAGCCTGTAAAGAGGTCACACCATTCAGTGGAAGTCTCCTCCGACCTGATACGCTGTTGCCGATCCCTCAAATAAGAGTCAAACCAGCTGGCAGAGGAAGAGGAGACGTTCAGGGATCTAAGAACCTCAATGAGAATGTCGAAATCTACGCAGTTGAAGGCACTACTGAAGTCAAGTAAAGCTAAGACGGAAAGCTGTTTGCAGTCCATGGCTAGTTGGATGTCATCTGTGACTTTCAGCAAAGCCGTGACGGTGCTATATCCCGTTCTGAATCCTGACTGGAAAGTGTTTAGAAGATTGTTGGAGGAAAGGTTTCGTAATATCACCTAATTATTTAACGACTTTTCTTAGTACAACGTATATGGGACGTAAGTTCAGATATCCTTGGGCGGTTTGTTTGGTTATGTTATTTTTTTTTATAGATCCTGGTTTCGACAAAGTACAGCTCACTTCCATCCTCTGTTTCTCCTTCCAGACTGAATTTCGGGGGTTAATTGTGGTCATTTGCCAAAACTCATGGTCTTAAATATAATGTTATTCACCAAGTTAAAAACTTAAAAAAAACCGACTTCAAGTTCAAGCTATGTCTTTCTCCCCGGTCGGGGTGCGGATAAAGTCTATATACACGAAAAGTTCTCATCAATACTTTTGCTGCACGGAACCACAAACCGAAACGTCTTCTGTGTATATATTTTTGATCAATCAAGTTAAATTCAACTTAATTAATATTTATATGGACCACCACCAAAGTAGGGCCTACCAATAAAACAAGAATTATCAAAATCGATTCATAATTGAAGGAATAATCGCGTAACAAACTTACAACAAAAAAACAGTCGAATTGCGACCCTCCTACTTTTGAAGTCAGTTGAAATGGTAATGTTTAGATCGGAGGGGGGCTGTTTATTAATAATAATAATATCTTGGACACCATTTACACACATACCTTCGGTATGTTTGGATGAATCGATCGTACGATTGTACGATTACGATAGTAGTACATTTCGTACGAGTTCACAAAGGCTTATATTTACGAATAGCGAGGTTCGTAAAAAGCCTTTTTCAACGAGTTACAAATAAAAAAAAATCGCCTTAGAATCCCATACCAAACGGCGAAGGTGTTATGTTTAGGTTGGAATTCCGAAAAAAAAAATTACATTGGTTATTTGTGCACCTTAGTGGGTACCAAAAGTAAGCCTATTAAACGTTGTATTTTATTTATAAAAATAAATTGTTTTTACTATTTATATTTAAAATATTTTATAACAATGGGTTATGTGCCTGAAAATAAACGCTTATTAATATTATTATTTATATATTGTTTGTTACGTCACAAGATCAGATCACAAGAAAAATGTATAAAGATATATATCATACAAACAATGCTCGTTTAATCAATTTCATTTCTATTTACTAAAATAATCCAATCCCGTACAACTCTTTTTTCATGACGCCAACTGACCAACAAGAAGTAGGAAAAATAATGGCGGGACTGAAAATTGCGTCCGCAGCTAGTTGGAATGAAATTACCAACAATCTTTTAAAACTGGTTAAACATACTTTGGCTCCACCAATTACCTATATTTGCAACCTAAGCTTATCTATCGGAATAGTATCTGAACAACTTAAATTAGCTCTCGTATGTCCTATTTTTAAATCGCATGACTCTTTGCTTGCCTAAAGCTACATAGGTACCGATATCTCTTTTTACCTTATCTTCTAAGATGATTGAAAAGCTCGTCAACAAAAGACTTCTGTCCTATCTGGAAAAGGAAACGATCCTATCAGCTAATCAATATGGCTTCCGAAACAATTTATCGGCTGAAGACGCTGTTATCCAGCTCCCTATTATGTCAGTAGCTATTTGGACAAGGGCTTGAAATGCATCGGGTTTTTTCTAGATTTAGTAAAGGCCTTCGATAAGGTCTCACGCCCAATCTCGCTGAAGAAGATGGAGCTCTTGGGAATTCAAGGAACCCTTTATTTCGGTCATACTTATCTTCTCGCAAACATCGCGTCGGGCTGGATAACCATTTGAGTGAGACGGCAACTATCAGATTTAGTGTTCCACAGGGAAGCGTTTTGGGATCGACATTATTTTTGATATCCTATTCTATACCAATAATCTTTGCAATTAAATGTGGTAAATTCAAGAATATTTATTATTTGGTCGTACCTGGCTAATTGCAAGAAATAACGCTGAGGCTGGCCTTCTAATAGTATCAGCTTGGCTCCAAACCAACCTTCTTACAAAAAAGTAGAGAACACCAAATATAATAAGCTTTAGAATTACTCACTGTACTGCGCCTAAAGAACCTCTTACTATAAAGTTTCACACTTGTTGTATCCCAAATTCACTCCAATACAGCTGCACAATTTTCGAACAAGTTCATAATATTCCTAGGAGACTTAGGTCTCTTTTTATCAACAGATGACCTGAGTCTAAAAGACTCGGGTCATCTGTAGATAAAAATACGATCAAGCTTATTTACTGCTCTCTGGGCCAGTCTTTTTTACCTATTGCGTCATTGTAAAACAAACTTAATAAAATTGGATCGAGGGCAGCATGTACTTCCTAGAAATGCCCTTCAGAAACCATTTCGTTGATATTCGACGGACTCACTGTAAGTACAATGAAAGTGACGTCCTCAGGGTGAGATAGCTTTGCATTTTGTGCACTGCTGTCAGGTTCCACCAAATAAGCCTAACCTTGCTGAAGGAAAAATTGCGCTCTTCACGGTATGAAATATGGCGTACGCAGCCAATAAGAACAGAATATGCCTGTAGATGCTATAAATACATGGGACCCTACTTGTTCATTGTAATCCATCTGCTTAAAAGATCTTGCAAGAGAGAAATAAGCAAATGGCTCATGAATCAAGACTATGATCATACAAAGTTAGTCTCGACTCCCCTTAAACAACACCGGGTTGAAAGCCGTAGGAAACAATTTTAATGACACTGCTACCTTTATGCACCCAGTGTGATGGTCACATAGTTCTCACCTACTTCCCTCCCACTCTGGCATAGCAACACGATGAACAACAACTGGCGGACAAAGCGGAGGGTATTGTGGTATGTGGTGTGCTTTATGAACACGATAATTGTTTTAGTATCAAGAATTGGCAACATACGTTAGTAATATCAATGACCGGTATATATATATTTTTTTGATAATGGGAAATATTAAACTGCACATCAAAAATACTGATTTGTAAAGCAAATATCAGGGCAAAATGCAGCGGTAGCTTAGGTGAAGGGTAAAGGGGGTGAGCGAAGCGAAGCCCCCTTTATCCTTCGTGTTAGGTTGAACATGCAAGAACAACAAAAATACTTAAAACATAAACTTGAGTAAACATAAAATATTTAAAATATCAAAAGTGTTTTTGCTGATCCTCTTTTGCTGTGCAAATCAGTATTTTTGATGTGCAATTAAATATTGTTGGATCACTGCAGTAGAGCTGTAAAATAAATATACACTTTATTTTTCTTTTTTGATTAATAGTTAGTATTATGTAATACACTGATTCCCACAATACGATACCCTGTTTTGGGATGGGATACGCTTGTGTAGGGACGAAAATTTTAATTAACTTTCTTGTCCAATAAATTATTTTCATTTTATTTATTTAATTAAGATTGAAACAAACCAGTATTTACATTTTTAAACTTTGTTTTGTTCAACTCTTTACACAAAGACTTTACAAGTTAAGTCGTTTTTTAGGGTTCCGTACCCAAAGGGTTCCAAACGGGACCCTATTACTAAGACTTCGCTGTCCGTCCGTCCGTCCGTCCGTCTGTCACCAGGCTGTATCTCAAGAACCTAGCTAGCTAGAGAGTTGAAATTTTCACAGATTATGTATTTCTGTTGCCGCTATAACAAAAAATACTAATAAACAGGATAAAATAAATATTTAAGGGGGCTCCCATACAACAATACCACATACAAACTTATGGATGCACCTGGTTACATACATGGAGTGTGAAAGTAACCGCACCAATAACTTTGTTAACAATATTTTGCTGTGTAAAATCCAAACTATTCACTCCACACCATCGCTTCCATTGAACGGTGGTACGGAACCCTTCGTGTGCGATTTAGACTCGCACTTGACCGGTTTTTTATTATTTCAAAGTCAAAAATGAACTTACATCATATTTACTAACCAAAATATCAAAATCTGTTGAGCACGCTCCAAATCAGTAATCATACTTGACCACCCGAATGGCCGAGTCCGCAGTGACCCTGCCTACGAAGCCAAGGGTCCCGGGTTCGAGTCCCGGTAGGGGCAAATATTTGTTTAATGAGAATGGATGTTTGTACCCTAGTCATGTTTGTGTATAATATTTATCTATGTAAGTACGTGTATCGTTGTCTAGTACCCAAGACAGGGAATCCTAGTTTGGGGCAAGATCAATGTGTGTAAATAGTGTCCAGGGTATTATACGCCACTTCAATTTTCAAATGTCCCGGAGAAGAGCTCTGCGTCCACCCTTTGGAACCCTCGGCTGGTGCTGACCTGGGAACTCGTTCGCAAAGCACACGCATCCCATAATTTGGGTTTTTTCATTTTAATTTTAGTGAAAAATTGGAGCCCTAACATACTAATTTATTTAATTATCTACTATTGGAAGTATTACATTGCAAGGAAAAAATAGGTATTATTATTTACTTTATATCCACTTTGCGATGAAACGTGTTTCATCGTAAAGAAAATAAATTTATGCACAATTAAATAAAGATAATTTCAAATATACTCATTTACGTCTTCGGTACTTCAATGTTCATGTTACCGAGCACGCAATCAAAATTTCTGACTCTAATGCAAACTGTTGAACCATTAACACTGTACATAAGTAAAAAAATGTCCTAAACAACACGTCTCGCTCATGTATTCCCCAGATCATTAAGGCCACGTCTGCGATGACGATACAGCCGTCATATCCGGCGGCGGAAGTAGTCGGCATGAGTGATGGGATGTTTTCGGAAGACTTCCGGTGTTCTCCTACCTACCCGCTGATGAGGCGTCATGTTTGCCGATGAATCATGGTTTCCTCTTGTCTTCTCGTCGGTTAATATACTAACCCCTTTGTCTTGACATGCGAGCATTGTAGAGGTCTGTTCAATTACATAATTGAAAATAAAGAGGCTCTTTGCAAAAAAGCAACTTTAAAAACATTATACAAATGTTGGACAAGCAAGGAGACTAGATCATTTAGAAACATTTTCATAGCAATTGTAGAATTAAATGAAAAAAATATTTTCGGGGCTCGATAGCATTAGATAGTCATGCCAACCGTTTGCTTATTTGATACTGTGCAATTTTAATTAATTTTACTAAGAGGTTATTTAACTTTGTATGTTTCTTGTGTGAGTACCCATATGGATCCATGTGTTCCGAAACAAACAATTTGAACAATAGAAATGGTGATCATATAATAGACATGTAATGAATTGTCAATACCAAACTGAGAAAACATTTCGAGATATGTGTGTTCTTGACCAAACTAAAAATATAAAAGGATTACTGAAATCTCCGTAAAAAACAGAATGTCCTTCCTTTGTTATCTTCAGCGTATTTTGTTTATGTTTGTAGAATTTCCTTTGCCGTTAGGTTCGCTGTCCTGTAAAACTTTTAAATGACAATAGATTTCCCGTCATTCAATAACAAAGTGGTCAGTCAGAACGTAAACAAATATTGAAATAAACAAAGCAATCATGCCTAGTGTCATAAATCGTTTAAAAGTCTACTTAAATGTCTTTACAAAATAAAAGCGTTGGCCCAAACTAAATTCAACATTACGTCAGTACAAGGACGCTGTATAAGCTACCTAAAACCTTAACATTTCGGTAACATCCATCGTGAGTTTTCTATAGTTTTACAATTATTGATATTATTTGGGACCTGTGCCAAATTTACGTAAACACTGTAAAACAATGTAATGAGAGATCATCAGTCTAAAGTTAAGCCTTATTTTGACCGTATTTTTTCAAATTTGTGGAATGTTTTGGTTGTTATGAATGTCCAATAGTGACATTGATATTTTGTTCAGAAGCAACCAGCCGCAAGTAACCGTTAAAATTTATTTTCATTAGGTGGAGTCACGAGGGGTGTTATTTTAAATATTCCAAAAAAAAGTAATTAGACATCTATTGCTCGAAATATTCAAATAACTTTTCTAATATAGGCTAAAGTTCCATAAAATAGAAAAAAAAGTACTATATATATTTTCTTAGCATCGTCAATCACTAGGTTATATGGAAAATTTATACGTGTAGTAGGGTAACGGTAAACGACTGGATAATTAGTTCGTTTTAAGAATTTCTGGCTCGGGTTGTCTTCCCTAGCTGATCAGCTCTGATCATAAATCATGGATAATGCAAACACAGCCACGGCCCTGATTCTCCGGCGTCCTTTACTATGACAAAGGTGCAAAGAATCTTCGCTTGGAATTACAAACAAAATGAAATGATGAACGTTAAAAAGCAAGGGAAACTACAAAACTTCATCAAAGAAATGAGGCACCTGGAAATCGGGGTGTTGGGTATTAGTGATACTAAATGGCCAGGGAAACATCGGTATGCGACCACAGAGGGCGAGGTACTGTACTACTCAGGTAAAGATTACGCGACAATCAAACCTTACCGAGTAGCAGTCCTGCTCACCAAAGATACAACGCAGTTTTATACCGCATTCTAACAGAAGTATGCTACTATGTCTCGAAGCCAGACCGCAGAATATAAATATTATAAAAGTGAATGCCCCGACTGCTGACCGACCCCAGGAAGAGTAGGACGAATTCCACGCGGAAGTTAGTAGGCTTTTACAGCTCACCAAAACACAAGAAACAATCATAATATTAGGAGATCTCTACGCAAAGGTGGATTCAGGAGAGAGACCAGGACTGATTGGAGCTCATGGGCTTAGGGTTAGAAATTATTGCGGGAAAGTGCTCATTGCATTCTGCCAAGAGCACGGACGCGTAGTCATGAATACCTTATTCAAACTTCATCCGGCTCTATGCATGGACAATACCGATGCTCGCACCAGATCTCATAGATCACATCAGCAGATTTTGCCTGGAGATGACCACTGACCGTCAACCTCCAGTAGTGGAGAGGCATCACAAGAAGAAGAAGAAGGCTCGAGTTAATAATATAAATCATATAGTATGTCACAAAAAGGTGCAAAGGTATCAAGTGAAGCATCCTATTAGAAGTCCGAACACGATCGATGAAATCATCGCCTAGGCATCGACGCCTCTATGTCTCTATTGAAAACCGCGCTCACATATTGTTAGCTGGCATTGCGCCAGTGGATTATCCCACTGCAATACTTGTGTCTCACGTAGCGTCTACTATTCAGGGGATCGAAAAACTTTTCTAATATTCTGGTCGGGACGGGAATAGTTCTCAATGGAGCCGATTTGCCTGCTGATCGGTATGCGTTAATCTTGAGTAGGAGTTTGCATTTTTGTGTTCTGCGGTTGGCTGCTTAGATCGAAACATCTGTTTGATTTTGCCTAGGTGAAAAAAAGGTCGTAAAGATTGAGATGAGGAAAGCACAATATTATCACACGGGTACGAGGTCACTGTATTTCGATACGCTTACATACATGATTGGTAAATAAGCTTAAAATACGCGGAAAAAAATAAATCCAATTCAGCCCAGCATAAATAAAAATACCAAAAAAGAAATAGACCCCAATCAGGCCAATCGACATCGATTTCTCGCTGCCTCTTGTAAACTAGTGTTGGTCATACTCAGCTTGCGATTTGTGATGTCGGAACGCCGAAGTTGGCATCTGTTTTAGCTGAACGAAGAATTGGACGTATGGATGTTCCTAGTGTCTATGCTTATTGAGTATTTTTTATTTCATCGTTATCATCCAAAGCAACTATTGAAATAACGGAAGTCACAGACAGGATTCAGGGCCTGTTTCACAAATATAGTTGTGTTAAAGATACACCATATCTGTCATTTATATAAATCGTAAAAATTATATTTACCTGGTACATACTATTATCTATAACATAACTTGTTATAGAAGCTGTAAAAGTAAAACTCAAGAAATACTAAAAATAAAGTTCTTCCTAGGTATTTTTTAAAACTTATTTTTTTATTTATTTAAATTAGGTTACATTATTCCTTATTCTCTTTACAATTAATTTTAAAAAAATATAACCAAAATACTATCTACACGGTTCGTCAAATTGTATTTAAATATCAATTAGAAATTATAAAATGTCAAAACTTCAAATTAACCCAAAAAACCGCCCCGTGACATTTCGGTTCCAATAACGCCGCGCCGGCAGCTTTTCCAAGCTGAACAGCCAGTGATATCCTCTGCTTATGAAATGCCCCAGAGCGGTAGTCATAACCTTTGTCCCTGAGGAAAGGTTCCCTTTGGAAAACCAAAGATGGTATGAAACAATGAAAATACTTTCATGAGTTTACTAACCTAATTACTATTGATTATAATATTTCTTAAAGCCTCTTCGCTTATAATGTTTCAAGGATACCTAACGTAAATAATTGCCACTATAAGCCCCTAGGCACATTTACTCTATACCTATCAATAAACTTAAACCCCATCACAAATACAAATCACAGTTCGTTTATCGACGTCTTCCAGTTACGATGTTCCGGTTTGATCGGAAGTTGATGCTATTCAAACGCTTAATAGATGTCAAAAGATAACTCCCTTCTGCATTGATTTAGCTCAATAAGCGTTGTGGCTCACACGTGTGACGCCTTTATGTCCCACTATTGGCATGAGTATTTTATATTATTGATTCTAATGGCCGAATACATTGCTGCTCAATTAAAGTGCCTATCAAGAGCCTAACTGGCGCTATCAGTTGCTGGGTCTAATTAACCGCTCTCAGCTCTCTATCATTTTCACGATGAGCCAATCTAACATTTTCACGCGCTTGAGATATTTAAAAAAGCTGAGAGCGGTTTATTGATAAGGGCTTTAAAGTTTTACACCGTACCATTGTTTGATACGACACTCCTTATTAAGTGTAAAAATCGAAGTGAATTAGAGTTTGAAGTAAGTGAAGCCATTAACGACATTGTAACATGTTAAAGAAAAAAAACATAAAGGTGACTACAGAAAAGCGAATATAATACAATACTCTAATATATTAAAGGAACTAATATTCAAAAAGTTGACTCTATACTCTGCCCAGATATACAAGTGTGTCTGAAACTGGCAACAGTTATTTAAGTGATAAAATGTAGAAGAAAAAGTTTTTTTACAGTTGGACCATGGGTAGAATTACGTTCTCGTAGTACAACTTCGAAGTAAAAATTTTCGGGCATTTTCGAGACTTACGGACGGAATAATTGTGTCGGAATTTGAAGAGAAATGGGAGCTTGAAGATGAATTGAAAGCTCTGCAATCACGTTGGGAGAAAATTGACAACTTACATTGGCAAATTGACAACATACTTCAAGGTTCGGACTTTAACTAAGAGATGGAGTTTACTTTTATTTTTTTTACTTTTTTTTCCGCTGGCAACCCCAGACCGAATAGCTGACGATGTAAACAGCTCTGTAGTTTTATTTCAATTAAATTAGTAAAAATTGCTTTTCTGTACGAGTAAACTTAATTTAAGTAGTAATTAGTGATTAAATAATGTGTAGATAAGAAAGAGCTGTGCAAACATACAAGCTTTGGAAAAAACAAGACTGATTGTGCTGGCCGGTTGAACTGTCAAAATCAGTTCAAATAGCAACGACGTAAACGGGGGAAGTATCGTTTTATTTCTGTATTTATATCAATAATCCCACCTTTCACACCCGTAACTAACTAAACAAACCTTCTTAAAAGTGAAGCACTTGCCGTACACTCACTCTGGTACCGTTTTGTCTCTCTTTAAAAGCGGAAGCAAAGTTGAAGACGTAACATTCTGCCACATTCAACAAAAACACACACTTAACACCTTCATTGTGCAATAAACTCCCTAGTGTTCGCTAGTATTCCACCCGGTCATACACTGACACCTATTCGCGGTTTTTTTCAGGCGAAAAAGGGTGCAATGCTGACCCGAAGCAAGATGAGCACACGCGATGTGGAGTTGAAGCTGAAACCGACCTTGCTGGAGCTCAAGAAGAGCCAAGAGCTTTGTGAAATACTTCTGCGAGACCGAGATGAGTGTCAAGAAGAGATAGAAAAGCAAATTAAGAAAAATTCGGCGCTGAAAGAAGAGCTCAGTGAGTTGGACATCCAATGCCAGGATCTCAGTGCCCAAAGAGATGAACTACAACACCAAGTCGACTCATTTTACAAGTGTCATGATGTCCACCACGTAGCATTGCAACACATAAAATCACTTGAACAACAGCTTGCAGAGGCACACCACCAGCTTTAAGTTTTCAGTGAGCGGGAAGAACAGCGAGACAGTGCTACAACCAGGGCCTTATATAATGAGGTCATGAGCCAAACTGGCATACCAACTATTGACCTAACAGCTTGTGATACCTCCTGCACCATGAAGAATTCAAGTGCCATGAAAATGAACAGTGCAAAATAAGATAAGAAAATATGTTAAAACTAGGAAATATATCCAGAAAGTACAAAGACTTGTAAAACAAAACCGTAAGAGCATGGAAAGTATAAGAAGGAACTACTTACCAACAAAATAGAATATGAGCTTGCCATGGCTGAACTACAAACTCGGTTCGAAAATCTGCAGTATGAGTTAGTGGACATCACATGCAAGTACTCAACAGTACAAACTCAGTATGATGAATGCATCTCATCAATGAATGAGTTGATTGCACTAAGCAAAAGCAATCTTGAGAGCTTTCAGTCCTTGTGTCAGACAAACATGGAAGACTCTGAACAAGGATTGTCTCTGCCAGCCCTGCCACCACCACAAGACCTGCCGGGGAAAGCAGCCCCTTTACAGCTGAGCCCCCAGCAGCGGAAGAGAACTGAAACTGCCAGCGGGCAGGCTTGCTTGTCATCACCATGCAGCATGCCCATGACACCGGCCTCTATACTGCGGGATCCAGCACAGCCATATGTAGTCAAGTCATGTGGTTCATCAGTAGCATCAAATGGAACCACGGGCCATAGCAACACATCAACCTGTGATGCCTTAGATGGGCATTTGCGATCAACACCCACCAGCAATTCTTTTAAAAATGGTGCCTTCAAGTCAATAGTGTACTCAGATAAATTAGGTGTAGGTTTAGGTATCAAGCTGCAGAATAACTTACGGCAGCATGTAGAAAACATTTGTATGCCTGATGCATCTTACATGCAGATAGTAAACTGCATGCTTAATAGGAAGTATGACAGTAATACAACTATTGTATTACAAATAGGGAACACCACAGGAGTTCAACAAGGCGATTTGATTAATTACTTTGAATCTATAGTATCTCTCCGGGCAAGGAAAATTATTCTGTGTGGTTTTCCCTATTCCAAAGCTCTAACAGAGGCACAAAATGACCGGATTTCTAGACTCAATGAGCTTATGTATAACTTGACCTTTGGACATCGGGACCGAGTATTATATTTAGATACGAATAAGTTTATTCGAAATTTTATACTGACTAGGGATACAATGTATGTACCTGCGTCATCTAAGCGACAGATTGCCAAATTATTGGCATACAATATTTATGACCCTGTTATTGTAGAGAAAAAAACTAGGGTGCCAGTAGGAAATGACGAGTGTAGAAATAATTATACTAAACCTTTGTATGTTAAGAGTAATGTGACATGCACCCCTATTGGTAATTCACATGTTAATCATACTTTGCATGCCACGTTGGAATCTGTTCCAAGTAATTTAAATTAGTTCATAAGACAATAGAGGAAATCTCTAGCATACAAGAGCCACTAAATATGTCAAAATGTAAGCCCCAGTTAAATATTGCCCATCAAAACATCCAGGGGCTACCTGGAAAAGAACTTGTATTAGAATTATTTCTAAAAAATTCTGACATTGATATTATTTGTGTTACAGAACACTGGTTGAAGGAAAATATGATGTCTTTTAACATAAATAATTACAAAATTGTCAGTTGTTACAATAGAAAGACTGCTAATAGAGGTGATTCGTTAATCTTAGTGAAAAATAATATTAAGGTGAAACAACGCAAAGATATTCTTGCACTTACTGTTGAAAGACAAATAGAGGTATCCTGTGTTGAGTTGGATAGCCATATTATTGTTTGTGTCTACAGGCCACCGAGGGATGAAAAAGGCCATGGCAATTTCGAAATATTTGAGAAAATTATGGAGGAAGCCCTCTCTAAACTATGTAATAACAGAAAAAAGTTAATTATTTGTGGCGATCTTAATGTAGATTTGCTTGTAGGAACAACAATGAAACAACGATTAATAACTTTCTTCAAATCGTTTAACTTATATCATGTATTTTTAGAGCCAACTAGATTTACACTTACCAGCCAAACTTGCTTAGATAACGTTTTTTGTGACTGTGACAAGTAAAAGTGTATTTAACTGCTTACCTTCCGATCACAGTGGTCAAACAGTTACATTCCCAATTGCTATTAAGAATAAGACTGGTCCATCATTTTATAGGCCTATTACATGCCATAGACTAGAGACATATACGAAAAACTTAGATATAAATTTGCCAGTACCTGATTTTAATGAACAGAACCCAAACAAAATCTACTCAGACTTCTTCAACATTATTCAGACAGTATTCAATAAAGTTTTTAAATTAAAGAAAGTCAGTGACTACAAAGGTAAATTGAAATTTAATGACTGGGCAACGTTTGGAATTCGTAAAAGTAGAGTTATCTTGTATGACCTTTATGATCAAAAAACCTATAACTTTGATCGAAAATTTCATGACTATGTTAAAAAATATTCCAAAACTTTCAAGTTGGTTTGTAGGACTGCAAAAACTTTACACATTAATAGAAAAATTCGAAATTCAAACAATAGAATGAAAACAGTTTGGCAAATAATAAACCGTGAAACTGCTAAAGTTATACCAAGTTTCAATGATTTCTGCCTAAAGATAGGTGATGATGTTCTTAAATCCAGCGATGATGTTGCTCGAGCTTTTGAAACATTCTTCACAAATGTACCCCTACTCACAACAGATCGTCTAAATTCATCTCCATATGAAGCAGAGACTTTATTAAAAAATAACACGAGCGTCAGTAAGGTATATTTAAAATTTCATCATGTATGTCCCCAGGACATTGTCAAAACGTTTAAATTACTTAACTTAAAAAATACGAAAGACCTGTGGAGTATATCAGTCAAAGTCATTGGTTCAGTAATTTATTTATTTATTTATTTTATTTATTTATTATATTAGGTACACAAAACAGCACTAGAGATAATACATCAAATTACAGCAACAAAACAAGTACAAAAGGGGCTGTCTCCAGCGCCAAAAGTATGTGTACACAGCATGGTGTAAGGTAAATCTAGAACTAACTAAACAAAAACTACATACAATGGAAAGATTACCTACTTAACTATTGGAAAAACTTAATTTATTTTTCTACACTTAAGAGATGAAATCGAACTAAAAAAACTAAATAAAAACAATTTAAAAACATAAATAAATGATGATCGATATCTGGTACAATCAATGATTTATCATACCTGCTTAAGGATTTTGCGCATTTTATATTTAAAGCAAGGCAACGAGACGTGGTAGATGTCAGGAACATCATCTTTGGTGGCCACAACTTCATTGTAGCGACGACACATTCAAAGCTTGGGGTTATTAGCGCTGATGTTCGACCTGCATGTTGGGATGAAGAAAGGACGCGGTATTCTGACTGACCTGCTTGGTACTTGAAAGTTGATTTCTGAGAGAGTAGAAGTTACTATTGCTCCATTTATTATTTTATGAAGATGGATCAGATCCTGGAGTCTACGACGTGACTCTAAGGATTCCAGTGAGCAACGTTCGCATCTTTTATCGTAAGACTTGACCGCGCGACGAAGACCGAGACGCGCGCAGAGCATGCGTAGGAAGCGCTTCTGGACTGACTCAACATGATCGATGTGGGTTTTGTAAAATGGTGACCAAATGACAGACGCATATTCCAATCTGGAGCGGACAAGGGCATTATACAACAGAATGAGACTCTCTGATTTCTTAAAGGACATAGTTAGTCTTGAAATGAATCCAAGAAGTTGGTTACATTTTTTTACTAGGGCTGAGCAGTGTTGATTAAGACTTAGTTTGTCGTCGAAAATAACGCCTAAGTCACGGGCTTCGTGTTTTCTTTGCAGCGTTACATCCCCTATGGTATAATTGGACAGGACAGGATTGTGGTTACGGGTCATCGTAATTACGAAGCACTTGTCAGCAGCCAAAAACATGCGGTTGTCTGCGCACCAGTGGGACAGTGTGTTCAAGTCTTCCTGAAGGGTTGTGCAGTCGCGTTGTGTACGGACACGTGTAAAGACTTTGAGGTCGTCAGCGTATAACAAGCAAGGACTATTGAATTTTATCACCAGGTCATTGATAAAAATTATGAAGAATAAAGGCCCTAGTAGAGATCCTTGCGGAATACCAGAGGGGATTCCAGCTGGAGACGATAAGTGCCCTTTCAGCGCTATTATTTGGCTACGGTTTTTGATATATGATTCCACCCAGCGCAGAAAGTTTCCGTGCACCCCATATAGTGATAGTTTGCAACAAAGAATACGATGGTTTACTTTATCAAAAGCTTTACGAAAATCTGTGTAGATTGTGTCCACTTGGCAGCGGTAGTTGAACGCCGTACACAGGTAGTTTGTGTACTCGAGCAGATTGGAGACAGTTGATTTTCCCTTGACAAAGCCGTGCTGCTCAGGTACAATACGTGGCTTGACATGGCTATAGAGCACATCGAAGACGAACGACTCAAGCACCTTAGCGAAGCATGATAATATGCTGATGGGGCGATAGTTACCACAATTGCTAATATCACCCGATTTATGGATAGGCACAACATACGCCAATTTCCAATTATTTGGAAAAGTGCTCGTGCTGAACGACTTGTTGAAGATGATCGTAAGAGGTATAGATAGAGCACCGGCACATGATTGAATGAAGTAGGGGGGAATCCCGTCAGGACCAGCTCCCTTATTGACATTTACAGTCAGCAACTTTCTACGAACTGCATCTTGAGGTATAGTCATATTGGCTAGGGTATTGTTACATTCACCGACGTTGGTTAAGTCTTCACAGTCACCATCGTGATCGATGTCGTCCTTCTCAAAAACTGACGCAAAATATTCGGAGAACAAATTACACACCTCTAGCCCACCGCGTGCGGATTTGTTGCCGAAGTACATAGTTTCAGGGAGAGAGTTGTTTGCTTTTTTAGACTTGACGAAGGTAAAAAATAATTTTGTCGTGTCACACAAGGAGTTTTCGACACTACTCAGAAACGATTTGTAGCAGTCCTTAATAAGTTTTTTTCATCATTTTGCAAGTCCGCCGTTAGAGCAACATCTCATTGTGACTGTCTCTTGAGTTATTTACCTTATCAAATACTCCTGAGCATCTGGCTTCTCCTGAAGCCAAGTCCGCGATAGATCATACTACAAATTATGTGTACAAGTGTTATCCAAGATCTATTCAGTGTAGTTTGTGCCTAATTACAGTTTAATTAGCACCCGTCTACGCGACCGGCCCCTGAATGCTAGTGTCGTTTGTTTACGTGCCTAAAGAGTTGTGTGCGCGTAATTCGCTAAAAGCGGGTGTTAAGTGTAGTGTACATCAGTATCCCCAACTGTGAACATCTAAATCAAAGAGTTATATCAGTGTTGACCTTTGAACCTCTTTAATATCGGACCTGGAGAAGCTTTATTTACATATACCTTCCACACATACTTCCTAGCTCGAGCGCGACGAGCGTGACATCTACCTGTGGCCTACTGCACTTAGCGGATCATTTGCGCTGCTAGTTAGATTATAGGCTTGATCGACACCCCCTACCATAGACTGCCGCTAGAGGGCGCACTGGGTTCGTTCACCATGGAATGCAGGATTTGCTCGAGTGAGTTGCTGGAGGCTGATCACATAAAATGCTGTTCTTGTCTTGCTCTATTGCATTACTCATGTGCGGGCTTATCTGAGAAAGACTTCGGTCGTATCCTGCCTATGAATAAAATCAAATGGAAATGCTGCGCTTGCAAGGAGGCAAAGAACAAAAAGATGCCAAGTACCGCAATCCCAGAGCCAAATCCGAAGTCAAACTTAATACCACAGTTCGATCTTACTGGTGATAGGCGAACAGAGCTGAATACGTCAGACTCATTAATCAACTTCGACACAAGATCCTTTATGACCTACATCGACTCTAAGTTTGCTGCCCTACAAAAATCATGGCAGCACGATATCGACTCGGCCCTTACAAAGATTCAGTCGCAACTGGACATCTTCTCTGCCAAATACGCCGGATGGGAAGCCCGTATATCAGCGATGGAGGAGAGGGTATCCTCGACTGCCACAGGTGAGGACGTCGAGCGACTACTCACCAACAACAAGGCGATGAAGGCCACAATCGCAAGCCTCGAGATAAGCGCGGTTAGCCTGGAGAAGAGGGTGGAGGACATGGACCAGTCTGCAAGATCATGCAACCTGGAAATTCAAAACATACCGGAGCACAAGAACGAAAATCTTATCCAGGTGGTCTTCGAGATCGGCAAATTGATAGGCGTCGAGATGGATGCGGGCAAGGTGCGGGCGGTACATCGCGTCGCTCGCGGGCCTGGCGCTGCCCCCGGCCCCGCCGCCGCCGCGGCCACAGACGCACCCCCCCCACGCCCCAAGAACATCGTCGTGCAACTGACCTCCCGCCGCCTGCGCGATGACGTACTGTCGGCCGCGCGCGTGCGCCGCGAGCTGTATACTGACCAGCTGCAGATGGGTGGGGAGTCACGCCGGTTCTTTGTTGCCGAACATCTTACCCTACGTAACAAGAAACTTTTTGCAATGGCCAGGAAGGTGGGCAAAGATGCCGGCTTTAAACATGTATGGGTTAGAAACTTCGCGATTCAAATGCGTAAAACCGATTTCAGTAAAATATTTTATATTCGAAGTGAATCTGACCTTGCACGCTTTGTATCTGTATGACTGCCTATTATACCTATACATATTTCCATAATGTTATTCATGTATCATGCCTGCTGTAGTTGCCGCCGAGTTTTATCTGCATTACACAAATATGTACCAAGCACCTACCTATACATCTGTCACACTCTCATACTGAGCCGTCTAAAACGTTCACATCTGTCACTTAAACCATCACTTGTTTTGCCAAATTCCACCCATACCTACAATGCATTGCTTTTCATCTCGCCTTTCATTCAACACGCACATAAATCTTCTCAACATGTATACTGCAAAATTCTAAATGAATTAAAAGAATTTCTTCGTATTTAACCATTTAACTGTTTATTATCAAAACGTTGGCGGAATGAAGGGCAAATTACACGATCTACGATTGAGTTTGATGAACAACAGCTGCGATGTGGTGGTTATTACAGAAACCTGGCTGAATGAACGAGTCTACGATGGCGAACTTTTAACCAGCGGTTATCAACTATTTCGACGTGATAGAGACTTCACCAAGACTACTAAGTTGGATGGCGGAGGAGTCATGGTGGCAGTGAGGAACTCGGTGCAGGTTTACCGCAGACAGGACTGGGAATCCCCGAGCGTGGATGAGATCTACCTGGTATTCCCCGATAACCAACACTCTGGCCTAATTATGTGTGCTGCTTATATCCCCGATTCTTCTCCCTATAAAGTTTATGAATCACACTTAGTAAAGGCTCAGGACGTCTTCATTGAGATGCCTGGCTATAATTTTTGTTTATTGGGCGACTACAACATCCCAGGTATCGATTGGCAATTCCAGGTCGGTATAAAAGGCTGTAACTTACCGGACCAGTACTTAATAACCGAGGTTAACAAACTTTTATCCAACACCATGTCACTTCTAAATATGCTACAATTCAATAGCATCAGAAACATAAACAACCGGACTCTTGATTTAATCCTAAGCTATTGCTTATTTTTATTATATAATTGACATTGATGTCGTTACCTCCACGCAACCTGTATTGAACGTTGATAGACATCATCCACCATTGGAAATATCATTATCTACTAATATGTCCGAAAAAATATTACCGAACGCAAACATCACTAAGCTTAACTTTTATAAAACAGACTACGTCACTGCTATCGAGAAACTGCAGAGCATTGATTGGGTTACAGAATTGACACACTTGAACGCAGAAGAATCTTTAGATTTATTCTATAAACATATATATTATATTATTGATATAACTGTCCCCCGTGTTAAAACTAAATCACGTAAATATCCCATTTGGTTCTCTAAGCATCTGATAAAATTATTTAATCTGAAAGACAAAGCGTGGCAGAAGTGGAAAGTTTATGGAGCGTTGGCGGACTACAATCGGTTTTCTAAGTTACGCGCCAAATGTAAACATGAGATGGACATTTGCAACAAAAAATATGTAAGTAATGTCGAGGAGTCTGTTAAGGTGGACATTAAAAACTTCTGGAAGTACACTACCGCTCTTAAAAAAACCAATACCGGCTACCCTTCAGTGATGAAGTCGGGAGACACTACTTCACACAAAATTGATGAAATAGTCGAACTTTTCTCTGAATATTTCCATTCCGTGTTTGAGCCAAACTCAGGGGTGTCACCTAACTTGGTCGAACTTAATCTTATTGACAATCCCAATAGTCCCCTTCACCTGTTCAGCTTGACCCTATCTGAACCTGAAGTAACTTCAGTTCTTCGACAGTTGGACATCACCAAGGGTGCGGGTCCAGATAAAGTTCCACCTATATTCCTGAAAAATTTGCATGAATATATCTCTCCAGCACTTACTATTATATTTAACAAATCATTACAAGAGGGCATTGTACCATCAGTCTGGAAGCTTGCCTATGTCACGCCTATCCATAAGTCAGGACCAAAAAATGAGGTTTCCAACTATCGTCCCATTTCCCTTTTATCCACCCTAGCTAAAACATTCGAAAAATTGGTACATAACAGAGTATATCCCCTTTTGGAACCATTCCTTGATGCAAAACAGCATGGCTTTGTCAAACTCCGCTCCACTCTCACGAATCTACTTATTTACTCCAACGATCTCTTTGAAGCCATGGATCAGAATGTCGCAATGGACTCCGTATACACCGACTTCAAGAAAGCATTTGACAAAGTCGATCACTTGCTGCTTCTTAAAAAACTGGCATACAATGGAATCAAGGGAGACTTACTGAGATGGTTTGCATCTTACTTAGAAGACAGGCACCAATCTATCGCCCTTAATGGCAAACTGTCAAATGCAGTTTTGATAACCTCAGGCGTTCCTCAAGGATCTATCATAGGCCCATTTCTTTTTGTCATTTTTATCAATGATATAGCACAGTGTTTCCAACACTGTAACTACCTACTGTACGCGGATGACCTAAAGGTCTATAGGGAAATCCATTCCGACATGGACACCGTGTTGCTCCAACAGGACCTGGACAGACTTGACGCTTACTGTACCGTTAATAGTATATCCCTAGCATACAATAAGTGTCAATATATAAGATTCACAAAACAGGTGATAGAGCGTAATACGCGTGAATATCATATAGGCGGACATGCATTGCAAAGGGTCACATGTATTCGGGACCTTGGCGTCTACTTTGATGCAAAGTTGACCTTCGATGCACACATCGCACACATAACTAAGAAAGCTTATCAGATGCTTGGATTCCTCATGCGTACAACTAAGAGCTTTAAGAAACCCAAGTCCTTCCTCACGATTTACGGCTCTCTCGTTCGTTCCCATCTTGAATACGCATCCCCTATCTGGAATCCTTTCTATGCAATGTATGATGCACAAATTGAAATGGTACAGAAGAAGTTCCTCCGTAGTCTCAATTACCGTGTCAGGGCTCCAAAGAGGTCATATGATATCCTGCTTACAAACTACAGACAGACGTCCCTCCACGATCGTCGCACCCTCGCGGACGCCGTTGTTCTCAAGCGGATCTGCACCAGTTACTACAACTGCCCAGAGCTTGTCTCCCTTATAAGGTACCATGTCCCGCTCAGAGCTCCGCGGCACAAGCGGCTCTTCCACGTGAAAGCCGCTCGCACCAATGCTGGTAAAAGGGCGCCAATAGGTCGACTCTGTGCATACCACGACAAAAACTTTGCAGAGGTCGACTTGTTTGATTCATCTGTCAATCGGTTTAAGCACTCCATACGCAAGCTGTTGTTCAAAAAACTCGAGGATAATAATCCTTGACTGTGGTGTGGTAATTTCATGCACGTTTGTGCAATAGATGTACCCTAATTGTAAACAATGCACATTTTTCTCTCATATTTTGGTTTTTAATTTTAGTAAGAATGTATATTCTTAGCACCTAAGTACTTTAGTTGTTGCTCATTCGGAGCTAATTCTTCCCAAATCATTTAAGCCATATGTGGGATACCCTAAGGGATAAGTTAGATTTTAATTAACTGTATATTTATCCTCTGTTTGTTTTTGTAATGTAACTTGTCCTGTTTGTAACCCCTGAATAAATAAATAAAATAAATAAATAAAAAAAAAAAAAAAAACTTTATTTTTCTCATCGATACAAGCTTTTAGAGATTCTGAAAACCAGAGGGGGTGCCTATTGTCACCAACTCTTTTAAGGGGGTTATTTTGTTTAATTATGTCATTCAAAGTGGTATAGAATGTCGCTAGGTCTACGTTTACATCAGAGTTACTTAATACCATGGGCCAGTCAATGCAATCAAGGGCTTGGTTACACTTAGCTAAGTCGCATTTGCGGTAGTTAAGTGTTTTTTTGGGCATTGAGACTAAGGGCTTGGGTACATCCAGCAGTTCAGCCACGAATGCCGGGTGGTGCCTGTCAACTCGCGATACGGCGTCACATTCAGTCAGGGTCAAGTTAGGGTAATCTGTTAAGAATAGGTCCAGTATCCTATTGTTGGCGTTGCATATGTTGTTATATTGGCTTAAGTTACCAAGTGCCATTAGATTGAACAGCAGCTCGGATTTGGAGTCAAGTGGGGCTGTGTTGATCAAGCTGTACGAGGAGACTGGGTCAGGTGACCATTGCAAGTTAGGAAGGTTGAAATCGCCTAGAATTATGGTTTTAGTTCTATAGTCGCTAATGTCCGCAAGCAGGTTATTGGAACATTGATCGATCCAAGTCCTAAACTCATCAATTTTGAGGTAGTCTGGCAGGTAAACGAGACAAATTGCGAGGGAAAGTCCGGCCTTGCCAATCCTCATCGTTATCCAGAGATCTTCAAGAGAGGTCTCCATATCCTGATGCCTCGTGACATGAAAGTGCTTTTTTATTGCAAGTAATACGCCACCACCGGACTGTTTCGAAGAGGTAGTGGATTCGCGGTCCCTACGGAAAACAACGTACCTATCATCTATCACCTCGCTCGTGTAAATGCCGCTATCAAAGTTGGTTTCAGTCAAGCAGACTATGTCATAGTCATCATTAAGCAGACTGAGATAAACATCGTTTAGTTTAGATCTTATTCTATTGACATTTTGATAAAATATACGCATGGAAGAGAAAACTGATATCAATTAGCTAAAGTAACATATACGAGTAATTAGAGTAGATAAGGTTTACCTATATATAGGCAGCTTTTCAAGAGCAGACTTGTCCTTTATATGTATATGTGGTGACTGTTCGTCTTTTCTGACATAAACTCTTCCAAATTTCACCCATACAAATTTATAACCAAGGGCCTTGTATTTTCTCGCAGCTGCGTGTAGGTCTTTACCCTCCGGCGACAGGTGTTCCGCGACGAAGATCGACTCGTCTGCTCCTGATACGCCAATCAAGTTCAAGCTGATGTGAGCTTGGGGTTGATCCTTGTTATATTTCTTCACCGCGGATATTATATTGTCACGGTGACGCTCGGACGGCAAGGTAATCAGTATGGTGCGGGGTCTGGGTGAAGTACTGTCCAGTTTTGCAATTCTTCGGCATGATCTAATTTCGTGTTCAGTAATCGGAGCATTGATCACCTCGCACAGGTCTTTGAAAAGCCGCACGATATTTTCGTTGTTGCGCTCGGGTACTGCGTCAAGCTCTAGATTGAGGCTCCGGGAGAGTTTTTCTGATGCCACCACACGATGCTGTAGTTTTCCGATGTCCTGCTGGAGCTGGATGATTTGTTTTTCGAGCTCAACGCATTTTTTGCTAGAAGCTAGCTGCTCGTTCTTACACTCTTCTTGCCCAGCAGCATGGAAGTCGGTTGTGGCGCTAAACTCAACCTTAAGCAATTCTATAGCTTCTTTAATTTCCGAGGACACAGCAGCCTTTATTTGATTGTGGATATTGGCACGGGCCGCATTGATATCAGACTTCCAATCATTGCGTAGCGCTTCAAATTTAGCGTCGAAATATGAGGTTAATGCAGCGGAATCGACATTTATCATGGAGGCATGGCTAGGTGAGTCTATAGCTGTTACCACGGGGGAGGCCGACCGTGCAAGTGCCGGTGGTGGGGTGACGTATTTTTTTAGTGATTTACACTCAGCGCATTTCCATTTGCCTTTATTCATAGGCAATATACGTTTAAAATCAAATTCAGACATTCCAGCACATTTGAAATGGAACGCGCACTGGCAGGCAACGCATTTCATTAATTCCATCGTGGCGATGTCAAGATTACATATTTTGCATGCCATCGTGAGATACTAGTGCCCTCCGTGATCAAGATTTATAAACTCGGAGGTGGTCAGCGTGGTGGAGTACCAGGGCCGGAGCGAGGTATAGGAGATGGCTAGCCGGCATTGGTCATGCACGCACGAGACTCACGAGCAGTGATCAGTGTCGCCCCACGCAGCCTGTTTAGTCAATGCGACGACGGCAAGGTACCAGGGCCGCAGCAATCAGCAGGTGGTTGCGTGCGATGTGATATGATGAATGAGGTCCACGTGGGTGGGCGGGGCCTGCGTACTACCCGGCGCGTACGATCAGTAAGTGCGTAGCTGCTGGAGTAGTGGCGCTGCAGTTGTACTCACGCGCAGGAGACGTTGCTTCGTCCGTGAATGAGATCTTCGTAGGTGGGTGGGGCTTGCGTACTACTGGTGACTGTTAACACGGACGCGCGGCGGGAGTTGTGGCGCGCAAATTTGTATCAGCGGAGAGCACTTTGGAGTTATGCGCTCCTAATATTTTGATAGGATTTAAATTGTTTTAAATCGATTTAAATATAAGAATTTGATTTAATGCAGTTTTTATAGACGACTGCTCACTATGAGATCCGGGGGAAAAAAAAAAAAAATCTAGTTATAGCCCCACATTTAGCTTATATATTCAATAAATGTGTTGACAATGGGGCTTTCCCAGACCTCATGAAACACAGTAAACTGATACCCCTGTTCAAATTCGGAGATAAGGGTGATCCTTCAAAATTCAGACCAATATCTGTTCTTCCAACACTAAGTAAAATATTTGAAAAAATTATACTCAATCAAATGCTCTCACACTTCAACCGTACCAAACAACTCCACGCCAAACAATACGGTTTCACTAGGGGTAAATCGACTACGGATGCAGGTGTAACCCTTATATTTCATATTTATTCTGCATGGGAGGCCGCACAGGATGCATTCGGAGTTTTTTGCGACCTGTCGAAGGCGTTTGATTGTGTTGATCATAATACACTATTAATTAAATTCAATCATTACGGAGTTCACAATAAAGCGTTGGATCTACTAAGATCATACCTATGCAATATAATTCAAAAGGCAGAAGTTAACGGCGTTAAATCTGATGGATCGGGTGTAAAAATTGGCGTTCCACAAGGTTTCATATTAGGTCCTTTCTTGTTCCTGGTATATATTAACGATCTGCCTTTTATGGTGGAGAAATTAACCGACATAGTGTTATTTGCTGATGGTACTTCAATGGTCTTCAAAATTGAAAGACAAAAAGCAGATTTTGATGATGTTAATGTTGTATTGTCTTTAACCTTGAATTGGTTCACAGTTAATAATTTATTGTTAAACACTAGTAGGTGATTATTGGGCATTCTAGATATATTTGTGTACCAGTTCAATATGAAGCCCAAAAGAACTAACAACGCAACGTGTCAGTGATGAGAACAAATACCCATTGAGCATTCAAAATATATCGTAACAGAACAACGGATGAACGCAAACACCCATTGGGCATTCAAAATATATCGTGACAGAACGATTAATGATAAACCGGAGATAGATACAACATCGCAACGTACCGCTCAATCGATTTTTGTTTTAGTTGTTTTTCTCATAAAACCTCCATTCCCGTATCGATGTTTCACTAATTCTGAAAAGAAACGTTTCAAATGGATTGAACACAACTTTAGATATAGATGGGTTGAAGGACACATAGACTTCATACAGTTCAAGAGGATAATCTTACCATACCTAGAAAATAACTATGTATTAGTCAAAGGTTTAGAAAAATCGAAGTGGATTAGAGAGCTTTGTGATAGTTGTACTGTAAAGAACATAGAAGATGTTGGATGTCCAAAGATGCAACTGTATAAATCTAACAACTCGCAGCTTACTGATTTTAGTTGTGTAACTCATAAAACTAATCATTATTGTGCTTTAAGGAACGTATTGTTAATCAAAAAATGGTTTCAAAATAATCTGAATCCTAATTTATGATAGTGTACCTACCTACCTAAAACTAAAACATTACCTGTATTAAATAAACCATTATTTTAACATTTTTTGGTTTTATTTCACGTTTTGTACACTGAAAAGATAACCTAATGGTTATCTTTTCAGTGTACAAAATGGTAATCCATTACCAAACCATACCATACGGATACCATTACTATTACCATTATCATAACCATTACCATATTATTTACCATTTTAAACCAAAACCATACCTTTCACTTTGCGCAGGGCAAGAAGGAAGTAACTAAAATACAAAATAATAATTTTAAGAAACTTTATTTTAAAAACCATTTGAATCATCACAGATTTTTTTACATATTTTCTTCACTAAGTTTTCGAACATGTCCAAAATGTCATCCACTACATCACACACTATATATTGAGTACGGACCGTTATGTCTTCCAAGGGTGGTGTTGACGATCCTGGCTGTGCGCAAATCAAGTCGATAACTTCTATTTTTATCATTGGATGTCCTTTTCGCGGTGCCTTTGTTATTAACATATGAAGATGAAACTTTTTGTTTCTTTCGACTTTTTCTTATCTTTTCCTTGCTAGGATTTCCAGTGCAAGCGGGAACCTCAACAACGTCATCGTAGTCTACAAATTGAGCATGTTGAAACCACAGGTCCGAAGGGTCTGAAGGGTCCATAATCTGTAAATAAAACAGCAATCATTAAAAAAAAAAAATGGATAAAATACTGAAGCACATATGTAGTAGGTAGCATAAGTAATACTCACGTCGTAGTTTAATTGAGAGCGGTACTTGTCAGACCTTAAGTGTGCTCGCCTGTCAACTAATGAATGAATAATATGAGCGTGATATAAAATCAGCATTTTCATGAGTTCATTAAACTAAAGGCGAAAAGCGCTGACACCATCGCACGCGCTCACCACGTATGTAACCCGAGTGTCGCGTGCCACTGCAATGAAACTGGTTGATACAGGAAAGTGCTGACTTGCATTGTTGTGCAATGTGTAAAATAAAACAATGAAATTTATGCATAATTAATTTATTTGGTTATTAGTCATCTTAAAACTACATAGTACACCTACAAGCTAAACTTAATTTTAAAGTAAAGAGTCTTTGTGGCCCCACGAAAGAGTATTTATTTTATCTTTAAGTATGATGAGTTTATCGTCATCATACGATAGAGCTACTTTATTCAAAGCTTGTGTTAATATTTCGTGCTTCAATGATTTAAATATCATATTCTTTCTTCTGATAAAGCTAATATTATCTAACACGTTTTTGTAATCCTTGAATTGCAATCTTTTTACAATAGACTTTTTTGTACCCTTCGCCTTTTTGATTTCCGTATATTCCGTTTTGATACAATATAATTTGGATCTCAGTCCCACAAATTCAGAAATAAGCCTACCTCCCAACTCATCTTTAAACAATCCCGTAACTTTCTTATTTCTTTTAGTTATGCCAAAAATATTTTAAGTTACATTTTATGTCTTTATAAACATCATCTGTTTGTATAGAATAAATAAAACTGTCTGTGTCAGTATAGCACATTTTTAAATTAGCTTCATAAAAAGGTTTCATTATGGAATAGTGAAAATCGTACATATGCCCTTTAGATATTTTTAAAACTGAGAACCCTATGTAAATAGGTTTATCTAGAGTAATTTTTTCAGGCTTCAATTGGACTGCTTCAAAGTTTTCTGTGAAAATGGTAGAACTATGATAATTAGGTCTGGCAATGAGTTGTTCAGCACAGAAATGCTTTTTTGTTCTATTACTCAAGTCAGTCCACTGGTTAACCAGCTTTACATTTAACCTTTTCATAGTGTCCTCCAAAGTCTTTCCGAAAATACTATTATTTAATAACTTAAAAAAGTCTTGTTCAAATTGTGACTTAGCTTTTTGCCGTAAATGAGTATTCAAATCTATGTATTGTTTCAAATAAGGACTTTGATTAAATTTTATAGCCCTATGAATTTTTTTCAGTATTAAACCATGTTTGATGCATGTTTTCAAATGAATGTAAGGTATAATATAGTTAAATTTGTCGTATAAGTTCGGTATTAATTTGCAAGTTTTCAAGCCTGGAGCGGCGAATTTCTGAGGACAAAATGGTAAATCATTATGAAGAACATGCAAACTTTCAGGATATTCTAAATCAACCTCCAAAATGTAGCCCACTTTTCAATCATCTTGTAATGACATAATGTCAGAAACTTGTAACATAGGGTTCTCAATTAATTTAAAGTTAGAGTAAGGCAACGAAAAGCCCATACTGTGCCCATATAAGTTATTTTCATCTATATATAGTAGATAATTATCTGGAATGGTAAGGTCCCGGTTAGATATATACCTATTATTAGCACTAGCATAACGAGTGGAACATAAAAAAATTCCCCCGCGAATGCTACGTTGTATCATTCGTATCATTTCCTAATCTTCGATTAGTTCTAATTTAACTTTAGTTTTTAGCAACATTGCGTCCCAACTTAAACTAGGTGCTGTAACATAGAAAGCAGGATCTAATCTATAATTATTTTTGCATGTCTGTCTGAATTTCTCAAAAATATCACTCAGCAACAAGACGTCGGTTTTTAAATACAAGTCAGTGTATTGACCGAGGTCTGACAAACTAAATGTTTGCCAAACCTGTTTAGAATAATCGGACTCAGAAATAGTTTCATCAATCAAACTTGTAGTGTTATGTTACTTACATGTCATTTTCCAGGATTTTCAGCTGGATACTTGCTGAGCTGTACAGCTTGTTATTTGGTATCACCTTTATTTTCATAGGACCCTGTAACGTTTTAAACCATAAGAACACATTAACAAATCATTTTCGCTTTGTATTTTCACACTATCAGCACTTCTACATCGATAGCGAAGGGGTTTACCTTTGGTGACCTTGTATTTGGCTTTCTCCGAAACTCTGCAATCTCGGGCCTCGTGCGCGCTGGTGCGCTACCTTTTTATATTCATTGTTACTTCATTTACTTCATGGTTTTCTTGTTGTTTTCTGTATTACGAGCCTGAAACCAAAAACTGACATATGTTGATGTCGTTGTTTATCTGGTTGTCATGGCAATGTCCATTCAAACTCGTTAGCGGTCTGATATGTTTGCTTCAATACTTTTACAAAAATACTTTTTCTCTCTTGGCCACTCACAAAAATTGCTTTTAATTTAAATAATTTTTAGAACTCTCCAAAAAGGGTATAAGAGCGGAACATTTCTGAAATTATGGAGTCTCACGTCAGCTTTTGAGCGAGAAGAACCACCTAAAGGCCTTATCCCGGGGTCGCACTACCCCGGGATCCTGCGAGCCGTTACTACAACGCGATCCTGTGAGCCGTTACTACAACGCGATCCTGCGAGCCGTTACTACAACGCGATCCTGCGAGCCGTTATTACAACGCGATCCTGCGAGCCGTTACTGCGACGCGATCCTGCGAGCCGTTACTACATCGCGATCCTGCGAGCCGTTACTGCAACGCGATCCTGCGAGCCTCAACCCTGTTCAGCGCTTCGCTGAGTCTCCTCATCACCTACCCGTTCTCGGCTACACCTGCATCCTGGTCATCACTCCATTGGCCTACTACTCTCCGTGTCCTCCGCTTCCTTTTTTATACTTAACCTGTATTTTATAAAAACCTGTTCTCATTTCATCCATCCTCATCTTCGTATCATTTTTCTATAGTCATCACTGTTAACTCTAATAAATTTTCACTACTAAATTTTATCCTGGTTGTTTTCTGTTAGGTTCTGGTTAGGTTCGTATCGTTACACAACAAACTGCTATAAAAACATTCACGAGGGGGCAATGATTTTTCTTCATAGCATTCCCAATTACTGATATACTCATAAGGATAAACCCCTTTTCGTCTTAAGAGATCAAATCGATGTTTTTCTGGATAGAAACGTGATAAATGAACGAAATCGTGTAGAGATAAATTTTCTGCTACTTTTTCTAAACTTGTACCCAAAAATTTTAAAGAATCGACAAAACGTACTGCCATGAACTCTTGACCACCGATAGAAAAAAAAATTGTAAAAGAAATATAATTTTCTTTTGTTTTTGCAATCACGTTTATGTTTCCAGGCATTTCACCCAATTCCCTTATAAACAAATGACAATCATAGCCTGACAGATTATGGAAGAAAACAGGCAAAAACTTTGGAAGTTTAAATTGAATATTACAATAGGAATGGGCTGCACCGCGGTAATGTCCAGTTAGATGACAATGATCTCGTACTTTATCTTCAAACAATAACTTATCACAAAGATAGCAACATTTGGACTCCGAGAATCTTTTTTGCTCAGTATTAGAAAGAGGTAACATGTCAATGTGATTTTTCAATACTCTATTAATCCTGAGTATGTCAGCACCTAGTGTTTTCAAAAAAACTTCAACACAATCGTGTCCGCGAAAGAATGGTAGCAATTTAAAGATATGTTATAAGAACACACGATGTAATAACCGAAAGCAACTGGAATATGTAGTTGTAGATTTTGTGTATGTTTTGAGTTGTTGTCTCCCGTACTAGGTTATAACATAGATTCAAAATCAGCATAGATTACGAAGGGCATATCTTGCATACGCTCAAAATGTTTGAATTGAATCAAAGTACCCTTTTCTGGTAGATTTGTTTTCACACCACTACATTTATGCGAGTTTAGTTTACTTTCACTAGAAAACATTTCATACACTCATCACAGAAATATTTTTATTCATGATGTTTCGTTATTTGACTCCTGACAAGCCGACTTAAATCTTTTATCAAACAGTAATGTGTATTTGTACCACGTTCCAAAAACAACAAGTTTACATGATTTGATTTCTTTTGAATTGTCTTGTATAAAGGCCCTACAATAGTATTATTGTCTTTAAGACCGTAAATATTTACACTGATGTTTTTATTATTCTTTTCGAATACCCGAACGTCTTTGAAGCCCACCGAAAAAGTCATATTTTTGTGTTTAATGAAGTTTCAAAGTGAGGATATGATGATGTTTTGCTTGAATTTTGTTGAGCTGGAAACATTGCTGCCATAATACACCACAGAAAGCAAAATTGGTCGGCATATTGGATGTTGACGCATGCCCGTTTCAATTTTATAGCTCTAGGAAGGTTGATGAATCCTGATACCCGCAGAGGATTATATTTATTGATGTTGACCTCTAGATAAGAATTAGCTACAAACGTCCAACCACTCTCCCTTTCCTGAAACTCGTCAATGCTGGCAAAAATCTGAACAATTACACTTTTAAAAATTTCATTAAAGTCGTAATTCTTATGAATGACAATGTTCCCGGTAGCAAAAGATTTAACTTCGCGGTTGTCATCTTTCGGCAACGAAAATTCTGCGAAAAGTTCAAAACTAACTTTGACACTATCAAATGAGTCAAGACGTGCATTGACTAACTGACGCACGCGGCTACGTAGCGAACGTAAGAAAACAGCAGGGGGGCATGCGTTGCTATCTAAGCTACCTAGAGACCTCACTCTGTACGTTGCGATACGGCTACGGAACGCACTACATACTTTCTCAATGCCATCACTCACACTCACGGAACTATTATTTTTATGAACATTGCTCCGTAAGTGTGAGGAAAAAGTGCTACTTTTCACGCTGATATCACATACTGTGCAATATATTAACCTATTACCTGCCATATTGATGGATTCTATCTGCCTATGTATGTAAGTAATAGTATAGTATTGAAATCTACTTATGTATTTAAGTAAGTACAGTGACGCTCTAGTCGAGTCACCCCATGTCAATACGAAATAAATAAGTACTCTACAGAGTTCAGAAAGGCTGTGTAGACGTGAGCGCGAGTGTACCTACTAAACACTTACCTAAATAACAAAAATACTCTTTTGTGAGGGGATTGACTAACAAAACATAAAATACAAGATATGTATAAATTTATTTTCCTATTTATCATTAGATCATTACTCTACGCGATCGGCATAGAAGTTGCCTTCCACCGGGAATTTGTTCTTCGAGCGGCGCAGCAACTGACGTAGTGCTTCTAACTCCGGCGAGTCGTGGTCCGCTTGTAGTCGTAGCGATAGCACCGCCTTCTCGTGCCGCTTCGCGGGGTGAACTCCCTTGAGGTCCTCCACTTGGTACAGCTTGATGTCTAAGTATAACGCACCCTCGAGAAAGGCGGTGCGACGGACGACACCATCGGCGACTCGCTTGGAGTACCAAGAGCTGAGCTGCTGCTGCAACTTTGCGACCTCCCCTCGCTCTCTGAGTCGAACGTCCTCCAATCTTCCCTCTTTGTCTGCTTCCGCTTAGTTGCCTGGGCTTGCGTCACCTTGTGTCTGTAAATTAAACGAAGTAGTTAAAGTTTACTGTAAATAACATCGGAATACTGATGGGCTAAGGGGACGAATACAATTTGATAGAAGGATTCATTAACATATTAACCTCCGGTTTCTCATACAAACACAAGCTATTAATTTACCGTCAAATGGCTATCACATATATATATATATATTTTATCCAGTTTTGACAGCTTATATTGGTAAAGGACTGTCAACAACAGATTAAATTTACGGGAAACCGGGGTTAGTCATTTTGTTTCGCACTGAAAGGAATCGAACAAAAAATATATATATATATATTTACCTAGGCACCGATTCGTCGTCCGATTCCTGACGTTTCTTCGGCGGCGGCTTGGAGGAGGTTGCCTTAGAGGTAGATGCGGTCTTCGCCGATTGCTTGGACGGTGGAGGAGGCGTCGGCTTCGGTGTCTGGCTCTTCTTCGTTCTTTTCGTACTGAAACTAGAATAAAATATAAGATATACATAAACACACACACACACACTCTGATAGAATTGTAAATGTCTTGAGTCGTTACCAAATAAAACACATAACTTATTCATGTAAGTCGTAAGAAAACATACCTTTCAAAATATTGTTCGTCTTCGGTATGTTCAAAGAGCTGACGTTCGCGTTGTCTTGCGGTCAACTTGGCGGGTTGGATAGTAAATTCGATGTCAGACCTGTACAAAATGTAAACCAAAAATCAGTGTTGGCGTTTTAGAGACTTTTTTTGCTACAGATCTATTGTGAAATAATGGGTGTAACTTTGTGTCGCTAGTGGCTTCTAGTATTGCCATATTTGGAATTGAGTCCGAGCATAGAATGGATTTCAAAGAGGGCAGGCCGTAGTTCTGAATTCTGACATTTCATAGATAACTTGGTACAGCTGTAGATCTAATGTTTCTATGGCGGAAAGGAATCAAAAAATAAAAGTGCTATTTATCACTTTAGTATGGCAAGCTTTCAAATATGGTAGGTTTTGGTGGGTTTTATTGAGATTGGAACGTTGGTCATTGATATGTTTTACTTATTGTAATCAAGTTATAAAGAGAGAATGTACATAAAAGGGGATCAAAATTTATTAAATCATTCTACATTTCTCTGTTCATTTTTCTTTCAGGTATTTTCTGTATGTCTGTTTTGTGGTGTACAATAAAGAAATTACGAAATCAAGAATGAGTGACGTTTAAACAGCCAAAACAATAGAACTGATTCAAATCGCATAATTTTGATTAGGGGGTACTTAAACGTGAGAGTGAGTTAATAGATCTGCGCAAAACAAGTAGGAATAAAAGTGTAAAACTTACGAACATTTTTCAATTTTCCTTTCTGGATTTTCGAGTAGTGATGATATTGCACTGACTGGTTTGGTTGGTAACGGTTGGTTGGTACTGGTGGTTGTATGATGTAAGAGCTCGCTTCAAGAAATGGTAATTTTTCTTTGCATTTCGGCCGATTTAAAGCAAAAAACTGATGACTCTCGGAAAAGAATGTGTGTGTGTGACCGCCTGTTCACAAGCTCCGTCAACGTACCTACATAGGTAAAGCGGAAACGCAACTTTGCAGAAAAGAATATTGATTTAAAAATAAAAATAATAAAGTGCAATTCAATACGCTTGACCTGAATTAGAAAACCTACACGTGCTCTTATTTCTTAGATAGTGATGGGCTAGCCCCTGTCACGGAAAATGGATATTGAATACTAGATGCATGCGGGCACAGTTCTGCCATCCCGTATGGGAAAATGAATATTGAATACTAGATGCATGCGGGCACAGTTCTGCCATCCCGTATGGGAAAATGGATATTGAATGCTAGATGCATGCGGGCACAGTTCTGCCATCCCGTATGGGAAAATGGATATTGAATACTAGATGCATGCGGGCACACTTCTGCCATCCCGTATGGGAAAATGTATATTGAATACTAGATGCATGCGGGCACAGTTCTGCCATCCCGTATGGGAAAATGGATATTGAATACTAGATGCATGCGGGCACAGTTCTGCCATCCCGTATGGGAAAATGTGTGATGCTTTGTTTTTTTAGTAACATTTATCAATTCCATTGACAAGTAGGATATACATATGCATCCATTGTAACAAGGGAACCATCACATCGTCGATCTAATCCATTTTATGATATGAACACGTCGACTCTTATGACCTGCATAGGACTCATATTAAATATAGCGCCCCACCGAGGGCACAGGTAGCAAATTGTCACCGGGCTGTATTTTCGATTCATTGAACCAAAACGTGAAGAAATCTCAATACCTGGGTACCAGTGATTCTAGGCCGTACGAGTTCGTGGTTAACTTATTATGATGTCGGCGATGGGTTTGCCCCTATCAGGCGAACGTTAGCAACCGGAATAGTGACTAACCCAAATAGACGAGCGGATTGAATGCTTAAACATTTATTTATCATAGTGAAGTCAAATATTTATTTGCTGGTGTGGTCTGGTAATCATTTCCCATCTACAGTTTAAATAAATGGATCACTGCTCAATTTCCGTAGAGAAAAAGTCGATTTGGTTTATCGCATAAAATACTCATCTCCTGCATGTCAAAAATTGTTTAGTTATATCGATGCTACTCATCTTAGACCTGGTATTTCAACAGACGGATAGCGTTTATCTATCTGCTTTTGACATTTCATACGTACAAAATGAGTCAAATAGCTAGATTTAAAGTATTCCTCCGAGCTACTCATCTATACTATTTGAATAGGTGATAACGATAAGAGTACGTACATTTGTTTCTCTGTTAATCCGATTAGGAAAAATACCTTTGATGTTCATAAGGTCCGTCAATGTAGGTATGGTAAAAGACAAGATTGCAATAAATAAAATCAAACAATTAAACGGGAAGTGCAATTCAATACGCCTGACCTAAATTGAAATATATTTATTACAAAACTTATGCTTACACGTGCCATGAAATGGCGAGTTAAAATATTCAACACTTCCAATTATCGTAATTCATAGTTACTGTGATAAGAGATAACCTCATCGTCGAAATATGCATGGTGTAACAGAAAGGTATCACAAGCCGAAAGGGGGTTGTTGGGAACATCTTTCACTATGGGACCGACTTGATCAGAGGAACTTAACTTTTCTCTCCCTATACAATTCAGCTGAGCGCACAACCTGAAATGTATTGAATTGAGAAAAAATCATATCCGTTAGGCAAAAACTGCGTAATCAGAAACGAAAATTGATTGATCGGTACATCGCGATGTTGGATCCATGGGTTTTTGGGTTGATCGCTGATACCTACGTTGCGATTGTTCAAAATCATATCCGTTAGACAAAAAATGCGTAATCGGAAAAGAAAATTTATTGATCGGTACGTTGCCATGTTGGGTTTTCGGGTTGATCGCTGTATCCGTTGCGATCATATAGAATCATATCCGTTAGGCAAAAACTGCGAAATCGGAAATGAAAATTGACTGATTGGTACGTCGCGATGTTGGATCTATGTTGCGATATATATAGAATGCCCAATGGGTTTTAGGGTTGATCGCTGATACTTTGCGATCATATAGCATCAGATCCGTATTAACCACTGTACATATATCTTTAATGCCCAATAAACACCTACTAACGCTGGTAAAACCAAGTGTATCAAATTCTCACTTCCAAATGTCAGGCAAGTTGAGAGTTTAGTGTTAGACAACAGCAAGTTAGAATTAGTAAATGATACGAAGATTCTTGGAATAACCATTGATAGCAAATTGCAGTGGGGACCCCACATAGATAAATTGGCTGGTAAATTAAGCTCTGCGGCTTACGCTGTTAGGAACATCAGACAAAGCACGGATGTGGCTACATCTAGGCTAGTATATTTTAGTTACTTTCATAGTGTGATGTCCTATGGTCCTTGTTGTAGGGGAAAGCAGCGGATATTCAAACTATTTTTATTTTACAGAAAAGAGCTATTCGAGCAATTTATAATTTAAAACGAACAGACTCCTTAAGAGAGCTTTTTAAAGAAATTGCCATACTAACAGTAGCTAGTCAATTTATTTTCGAAATTATAATGTATGTACGCAAGAACCTTACAACATTTTCCAAAATTAGCGATAGCTGTAATGTTAACCTAAGAAATAATAACAGACTGTGTGCGCCCCGATTTAGAATCGCGAAGGTTAGCAATTTTTCAAAGTTAGAATCAGTGCATTCTCTACTATAATAAGATACCTCTGAAGATTTTGAAATTGCCATTTGAGCAATTTAAAAAGCATGTTAAAGCGACTTTGTCAAAAAAGGGATATTACAATGTTCAAGATTACTTAAATGACAGGACTGGATGAGGTTAATCTAGCTCAACACAGGCCTTGCTGTTAATAATTTTGTTATTATTTATTCCTGCTTATTAATCATAATAATTAAATTTTTCATATTTGTAATAGTTAAGCACAGCCTATTTTTAAAAGAGATCTAAAAATCAATCTGTGGGAGTTTCTACGCCCTTCTTCTCCCACAGTGGTCCAATGTACAAAAGAGGCAAAATTGACGTTTGCTAAGTATGTATATGTAAATATCTACAGTAAAAAAAAAAAAAAACATGAAACGGTCTTGGAATCTGTCAAAAAAGAGCTTAACAAAAACAAATTATTTGTTAAGCTCCCATTTCTCTTCAAATTCCGACACAATTATTCCGTACGTAAGTCTCGAAAATGCCCGAATTTTTTTTCGCTGGAGACTGATAAGTTCAGTATTTGTGCTATGGCGCATCAGCAGCAAGCAACCCCAATTCGGGCAATTATACACAATGGCCAACATTTTATGATCTTTTTTCGGGAACTATTCACAACAATCCTGTACTGACAAAGGCGCAGAAAATGCAGCATTTAAAGGGGAAACTGCAAGGAGAAGCTGAGCGTCTCATCCAGCATCTGAATGTATCATCTGACAATTATGATACGGCTTGGGAGATTTTGACCCATCGATATGACAACATGCAAGTTCTCTTTACCAAACAGATACAATGTTTTTTAAATCAGCCTATCATACAAAAACAATCTTCTGACGATATCAAAAAACTTCATGACACCACCATGGAATGCATCCATGCTATCCACAACCTAGGGATAGATACATCTACATGGGATCCACTTCTTGTAAATCTGCTGATTAAGAAGCTGGATAATATCACATACAGTGACTATATGGAGTCACGCAAAGCTCCTCGTGAAATTCCTCGGGAAATGAGGTGAATTCCTCAAATGAACGAGTTTGAGGAATTCACCTCATTTCCCGAGGAAAAATTCACTGCCTTAGAGCCTTTGAATAAGAAAAGCGATGAAATGACGTCTACAATCAAGAGATTTACATCAAAAACTCCCTTCAATCAGAAGAGCAAAGATAGTCAGAGGTCATAATGGAACTTTGAAAAAACAAGATCATACCAAAGCAATTCAACTATATTCATTCAACTTTGCTGATTTTAACTCAAAACATGCGTTATACCAATGCAGGAAATTCGAATCTATGTCACGAGACGTTCAACTCAAAACAATTGCGAAACATAACATCTGCATAAATTGTCTGTATATTCACGAAAAGAATTCCACTAAACGTTGCAAAATTTGCGATGGCTTTCACAATAGCCTACTGCATGACGCCGTAACACAAATGCAAGCGACGGTGACGTCGAGTTCAGCAAATAATCCGCAACAACGACATAACTCTAATCACGTAGCAAGTAATGATGATGATGAGTGACATACTACTCACCACGGTACAAATGCGTGTGCGAGCAGTGGATGTAACCTACATGTTTCTAAGGGCACTTTTAGATCAGGGCTCGCATGTCACCCTTATTACAGAAAACGCTGCACAAAGGCTGGGATTACCTCGTCAAAGTTTCAATGCTTCCATATCTGGCGTGGGAACCGTAGCGAAGAAAAGCAAAGGAAAGATTCAATTAGATTGCAAGTCTATTCATAATGAGTTCAGTTTCACTACAGAGGCACTTATTATGAACAACGTTCTAAACAATCTTCCAGCCAACTCGTTTGACAACCAGCAGTACTCACACATTCAACACCTTCAGTTAGCAGATCCTGAATACCACATTTCAAAACCTATTGACATTTTACTGAGCGCACACGTCTACTCAGAAATAATCATGAAAGGACTTATGAAAGGTTCAATACATCAGCCAATCGCGCAGAAAACAAGAATGGGATGGATTCTGTCAGGGCAAGTGGCAGCGACCTTCATTTGTCACGTTGTTATTAATAATATGGAAGATATTCCTCAATACTGGGAAATGGAAGATATAACAACAGACTCCAATGACATGACAAGCCAGGATCAATACTGTGAAAAATTGTTCCTATCAACTACAAACCGTCTTCCAAATGGGAGATACGAAGTGCGAATACCTATGAAAACAGACTTTGACAAGCAGCTTGGAACCTCAAAACCACAAGCAGTGGCCCAGTTTAAACAACTAGAGAGGAAAAATTTTAAATGAAAGTTATCATCAGTTCATACATGAATATATAGCACTAGGGCATATGAAGATATGTCTCACCAACAAGCAACCGGAATGCTATCTTCCACATCATTCCGTTATCAAACAAGATTCAAGCACGACAAAGCTACGCGTCGTCTTTAATGCATCTGCTAAGACATCATCAAGCCTCAACGATTTGATGAAATGTGGACCCAAACTCCAACAGGACATACAAGGCCTACTTCTACGTTGGAGGACGTATAAATACGTATATATGGCAGACTGCGAAAAAATGTATCGAATGACATTGGTTCATGAAGACGACCAACACCTTCAGAAGATCATATGGAGAAACAGCCCCCATGAAGCACTTCGAGAGTATCAGCTGTGTACAATTACTTATGTGATGAAAGCAGCACCATATTTAGCTATGCGAGTCATGAAACAACTAGCAAAGGATGAGTCACAAACATACCCATTGCCCGCGCGTGTTCTTGAAAATGACTTTTTTGTTGATGATTTGTTGAGTGGAAGCGACACATTCGAGCAGGCACAACAAGTCTAAAATCAACTTATCAGGATGCTAAAAGGGGCTGGATTTAATTTACGCAAGTGGTCCAGCAACAGCCTAAAGCTTTTACAAGATCTATCAGAGAGCCAACTAATTAACAAACGACAGGCTGTCTCCGATTACGATTAAAGCAAAACTACTATTTCAACGTGTCTGGACATCAGGCATTCAATGGGATGATCTGGTATCAGCGGAATTACAAGCTGAATGGACACTATTACGGGACGATCTACGCAACATCGACAAGTTTGAAATACCGAGATGGATCGGAAATATCGAATTTAGATCCCAAATACATGCATTCTGTGATGCGTCGGAGAAAGTATACGCCTGTGCGATTTATTTAAAAACAACTGACAACAACGGCCGCATCATGATTTGAATTATTGCAGCTAAAACAAAATTAGCACCGCTGAATAAAACCGTAACGCTGCCACGATTGAAGTTATGTGGAGCACTACTACTTACGAGACTTCTTACAAAAGTCAAACAGGCACTGAAGCAAACTGACATTGAAACATTTGCATGGACAGATAAGATGATTGTGCTGGGATGGCTACAGAGCAGTCCATCACGATGGAAATCATTCATCGCCAATAGAGTCCAGGAAATCATAGAAGTTGTGCCACCCTCATGCTGGCGGCACACGCAATCAAGTGACAATGCAGCAGATTGCGCAACGAGAGGTCTGACTCCTTCGGAACTAAAAGAACATGCGTTGTGGTGGGAGGGCCCATCTTGGCTCAAATCTCAAATAACTGACAAAACAACCACATATGACAGCCGTCAGATTGAGTTGAAAAGAAAAATGACAGCGAATACGACTCATATATCAGTACCTATCGTCGACGAGCTATTAAATAAACACAGTGTTTTATCGCATGCCGTCAGAGTGATGTTTTGGGTGTGTTTCATTTATACTGACAAACTCGAAATTGGTGTGAGGTAATGACATACATTGAATTGTTCAAAGTTGTTCTAGGCTAAGGTTAACACACTATTTCTGTTGTTGCTGCAAATGATGGCCATTTTCCTGTTTGTCTTTGGAGTTGGCTGGGGTACGGGAGCAGTTAGGTTTGACTAATTTCTTGTAATATTTTTCTTTTTTGACGCCAAAGGGGTGATGTTTTGGTAGCTATGTGTATTCAATGCAATACTCGCTTGCTTAGGGGTATGCTTTTGTGGTGTTATAGTTTTTCTCGGCGTAGCAGCTTTTGTGCTTTTTCTTGGGCTTAAACAGACCTGTTTGTATAATTGTTGTGTCTTTAATAGATAGTCTATTATTGTCTCAAATTTGAATTTTATAAGTTCAGTAGTTTATTTACTTCTTGGTGTGCACTATCCAGCTGTGACGAGTGCTGGGACATTATTTGAGTAAAATCAAGATATTGATCATTGCTATCAATATACACGTTCGGTAAGCTACATGTGGTGCTATGTAGCGTTTTACATGTGTCATCTTATTCATCGTTAGTGGAAACGTCAGATACCGTGCGCTGGCGCAACGGCGATGATGTTTTCTTCTTCCTAAACGAGATTTTCTCCAAGTGATTCATCACTCTTGCTGTAGATGGCGTACCAGGTGATACAGATGCTGAATTGTTGTAGGATATCACTTGTGATGAAGAGCTTACGAGTTCTAGCTTAGAAGTTGCAACTGAATTTGAATCGTTTTTTACTAATGCACCGGCTTCCACGACTAAGTATTTAAATTCGTCACCTTTGTCTGCTGTTGCAATATTAAAAGATAATGTCTCAGAGTGTGCTTCATACTTGAATTTTAAGCACGTCACAAGTTCAGATGTCGTAAAGGCATTTAAATTGATAAATGTTAAGAAAACGAATGATCTTTGGGGACTCTCTGTTCACGTCGTTAAATCCCTGATCGAATTAATTGCACCTGACCTAGCGGTCATTTTCAACAATTGTATAGACTGCGGTGAATTTCCTGATTTAATGAAACAAAGTAAGATAATTCCCCTCTTCAAAGCAGGTAGTACTCAAGACCCCACCAATTTCAGACCTATATCAATACTACCAACTTTTAGTAAAATTTTTGAGAAATTAATCTTATCACAGCTATTACATCATTTTGAATCAAATAAGCTAATGCATAACAAACAGTTTGGATTCACTCGCGGTCGTTCAATAACAGATGCCGGAATTCAGTTCATTGAAAGTATTTTTGATGCCTGGGAAGAGTCACAAGATGCCCTAGGCATTTTTTGTGGCTTTTGATTGCGTTTGTCATGAAACATTGATCAGGAAATTACATCATTATGGAGTTAGAGACACGTCATTGAATTTGTTAAAATCTTATCTGAACGGAAGAATACAAAGGGTAGACGTAAACGGAGAACGATCACCAGGATCATTGGTTTCTTTGGGCGTGCCACAGGGCTCAATATTGGGACCCTTCCTATTCCTCATCTATATAAACGACTTACCCTATCTAGGAAGGGACTGTCATGATATGGTAATGTTTGCTGATGACACCTCACTTATTTTTAAAACAAAGCGAAACCAACACGCTAATGATGATCACGTGAACAATACCATATCAAGAGTATTAAATTGGTTTAATGTTAATAATTTGCTAATAAATGAGAAAAAGACTAAATGTGTTAAGTTTCTTACTACTAACGTTAAAAATAATCAGACATGTATAACAATTAAAAATGAGGAATTGGAATTGGTAACCAGCACAGTGTTTCTAGGTATAACGTTGGATTCCAAACTCCAATGGGGTCCACATATTGATAAGCTATCGAACAGACTGAGCTCTGCAGCTTTTGCATGCAGGAAAATCCGTCACTTGACAGATTTAAAAACAGTCAGATTAGTTTATTTTAGTTATTTTCATAGTATTATGTCCTACGGTATTCTGCTCTGGGGCAGTGCTGCTGACATAAATACTATTTTTGTGCTGCAGAAGCGGGCTGTTCGTGCGATTTATAAAATGAATAATAGAGATTCTCTTAGAAATAAGTTTAAAGAAGTAAATATATTGACAGTCCATAGTCAATATATTTACGAGAATATTATGTATGTCCATAAGAACATTTTTAACTTTCGAAGAAACTGTGATATACATAACTTTAATACTAGAAACAAGGACAAACTTGCAGTGCTCACTACTCGGCTCCATAAAATAAAAAACTCGTTCAAGGGTAATTGTGTAAGATTTTACAATAAACTCCCAAGCACTTTGACAGATCTATCAATTAATAAGTTCAAGAAAAACATCAAGCAAAGGCTTATTTCTAAAGCTTACTACAGTATTAAAGAGAACATAGACGATAAAAATGCTTGGGACTGAATTGTTCTAATTAATTGTGAGCATCCTCACTGCCAGAGTTTCTTTTACTGGACACTTGGAGGCCTTTTACACCTCCAAACATTAATTTAATTATACAACTCTTGACTGTGGGGACCATTTACATCTCCTATCATCATTGTATTATTCACTAAAGAGACTATACATCTCTGTTATTTATATTTTAATTATTTTATTATGACATTTGAGACTCTTTACATCTCTCAGAAATAATAATTAAGTACTTTTTTTTTCTGATAATATGATACAAATAATAATACCAAATGTTCTATAAAAAATGAAACGAAATGACATGTGAAAGTGCCCTTGTGGCCTATTTACAGAATAAACGTTTTGAGTTTGAGTTTTTTGAGTTTGACGGTTGGTGGATTTTGCCCTTACTCAGCTCATCTATTTGGCGCTGAATCAAGCAGAAAGAGCACAAGCTCATATGAAAACTCATAAAGCTCTTTTTAACCGAATCCTTTGTTCTGAGTTTTATTTTACAATTGAATCAAAAAAAGACGAACATTTTAGTATTTTTCTCTCGTCAAAAGCCATTCGCGTACTGAGTATATTTATGGATTCCCTTCAAGCCTTTAAAACATTTTCTTTTTGCAGTTTTTTATGCATGACAATATTAATTAACCTGAGAAGCGAAAAAGATAGAATTAAAATTGTTTATTATTCAGACCTTGTAGGTAACGAAATAAAATATCCTTTTGATAGCTACCTACTGAATATTGTTTCATTGCTATCTTCGGCTTCTCAAATAGATCTTATAAACATATATATCTTATAAATGTCACCGTAAGATAGTCAAAATCGTTAGTGGATAAACTAATGCGTTAGTTGATCAACTATCGACAAATAGCAAACCAGACCGACATAGAATAGAATTAACGTTTTTTTTTGGTCTTACATGTCAACCTAACACGAAGACATTTGCTTTGCTGCGCTCGCCCCCTCTAGTCTTCATCAAAGCTAACGCAGTGTTTGCCCTGGTATTTCATTTGCAATTCAAGTTTAAAACAGTTTACTATTTAACGATTTTAACCGTTAGTTTACAACTAACGCGTCATATAGTAAGCAGTACGCTACAGTTTACTATTTGTCGATAGTTGACCAACTAACGAGAAAAAAAACGTTAGTTTATCAACTAAGGTTTTGACAATCTTACGGTGACATATACATTCAATGTCCTTCCATTCAATCATAATCTTCAACATTGTTGTAAAAATTGCTTTAAAAATGTATTCCAACAAAATGCCTCCATTTCAATAGTGTAGGTAAGCCGTTGCAACCTACAATAGAAATAACACCGCTCCATTCCTGGAAATCCTAAATTCAGTCCGCCACCTGCGTCTTCTAGACGAAGAATTGAATTAGAAAATATTGTTGTCTGACAACAGATGTTATTAGAGGCTGAATTCGCTTGCGAGCTCACCGGTAAACACCCTCAAGGCATTCGGACATGTGGTGGTGTACGTGAGACTATTGCCAATGAGGTGATGGTCCATGGAGACTCGCTGCCAGGGATATTGATCTATTGAATCATTTGACGCGATTGTGTTTTGATGGAGTCAATGGAACTAGGTATATACAGATGATGTATCTATCATTAGTTAAGTTTATATAACATGAAACTGTAACTTTCTTATGCTGTATTCATTTGTCATTTTTGTGAAATGTTTATTGATTAAAACATTATTATTATTATTATTATTACGAGTATGACCAAAGATTCCTCCGGCATATATTTATCATGATATCTTTCGAAAGTATGCGGTTTTAGAGCCAAGAAAACCTGCAACAAATTTTGTAACAACACATTCCCCACTTTTGACTCACCAGATTATGCGCTACAGCTTATAACAATAATAATAATAATAATACCTTGAACACTATTTACACACATTGATCTAGCCCCAAACTAGGATTCCCTGTATCTTGGGTACTCGACAACGATAAACATACTTATATAGATAAAATACTATACTTATGCTCAACTCTTAAATCTTAGCCAAACAAGATGTCAACATTCTAATGTGATATCGTGAAAATTAAACCTTTCAAACCAGTTTGAGACTAATGAATCACAAACGAAGATTTTTTTCATGTTGGAAACGCTCGTTATCATAGCCTAAACATCTTAGAAAATCACGTACAATGGGTATAGATAATCCCCTGCTTCCATTTTTCTCCGATAAATAGTCGATTAATTTTATTTCCGCAAACAAGGTGCAAATTCATTACTTGCTCAACGTGGTGTCACGAGATTTAGAAACGTGACATTCTCGTGAGAAGCGTACCCTGAAGTACCTACGTTTGTATATTCTAATCAAACAATACGTTTTCAGAGTGTAACATTTCATTTAACTATTTATATAGAAAATAATTTGTAGGTTTTACAGCTAAAGCATGAGCTTGCGAAAGTATGTTGTAGTGGTGAAATAAGTACGATTCTTGTTGTCTTAAAAAAAAAATACTAGATAAACTGTCTCGTAATTTACTATCCTTAGCACTATATCAGAAATTAGTTAAGGTACCGTGAACTCACAAAATGTCGGGAACTAAATAATTTAATGACTGTTTGATTACTTTTATCGTAGCTTTTCGCTTCAGTGGAAACGTTTTCAAGCCATTTGTTTTATTTGAATTACTACTTAGTCCTTTGAGTGGATTTCATCATTGAACAATGATAGGCTGATTTCAAACCTTGTTTTATCTCCTTGATAGTTTAAATAATTTGTTGGAAGTTGATTTTGATACATACATTATTTCACTCCTTGACTTACCTAATTAGACTTCGTCAATTTAAAAGTCGTATTCACTAGTTTTTTAGCTATTCATGAATTGCCAGGGTTGCACATCGTGATTTTGATTTATTGAGTTATGTAATCAAACGAAAGTTCGCTGGCCACTTTTGGAACTATCGATTGGCACAGACGGCGACAGGGATGTCAAAACTGCCATTTATCATAGTTATCACGCGGATTTTGTAGTTTTCTTAATTTCCTATTGACGATATGTATTTGATTTATTTTTAATTCGATTTCAATGCTAGTAGCGAAGTAGTGTAGCGCAGTAATTAGAGATTTTCTTGATAGTCATGAACTTCATTTATCCTAATAAATGTATTATTTGTAAGTGTAAGTGTTTACAACTTACTCAAAATATGCTGGCCTAGTTCACTCGTATTAATATTTGAGTTGCAAGATACATACTCTCCAGAATACAGGAGATCAAACAAAGAGTATATTTACCACAGCAAATAAACTTAAGTAACAAAGAAGAATGGAAGTGCTTGGAATGGCATGACACAGAGAGAGACAAACGTTTCGATAAAATAATAATAAAGTAAGAACGCGGGCAGCAAATCAAGCTGCAGGTTTGGCTATTAACGTCGAATCAGAGTGATTTAACGGCGACAAAATGGTTCCAACACTCGATGCGCTGAGAACGAAGCTGAGAATTTGTCAGGGAATGTATCGAGTTCTACGAATTATTCTGAGCCTTTCTCAGCAGATCATAAGAAACAACTAACGTTGTTGAGATGTATCTTTGAATTTCGTATCTTTTAAGAATTACATTTTGTGCCATTTGCTTAGTGATATAGAAAGAGGAACTACACAGTATAGATTTTGTAACGTTTATCACATAAAAACATCTCTCAGAAGATTTGTACCGGTCCATGTAGGAATTTTGAATACCTAACTTTTACTGACTGACTTTAAAGAAATTTTGATTTACTGTTCTTTCTGGTGTAAGGATTCTTTGAATTAAATCAACTTCGTAAAATTGCAAATTGCCCTCGCTGGTTCAAATCCGGCTTGAAGGACCACTAAATGTAAAAGACCTAGTCTGCCAGTACATTATATTTTTCGAGTATTTGACTCGATAAACCATGTACATAGGGCGCACTGTAAGTTTCCGGAACTAGCCACTTACATAAACAATATTTAAAAATTTATAGCAACATTTGAAAATAGAACTCTTTGGCTGTAGAATGCAGTTTGTTTCATCTGACTGCCTAGTGTATTGGCTATTTATCTACAAATTATAGAATGATATTTGTCTCGAGCGCATATGTCAGTAATGGCGGAGTGGGACAGTTCTCGTCCGTCCGTTGATCAAGCAGGTTATAATTATCTCGTACTTTTATTATTAAACCCAACCATGCCCTTACTTCATTATTTAACAGAAACCCTTGTCAAAGGTCTTTGATAATGATCTACTTATGTAGCTTACAATCATTTGGTGGATACCCATTTGCCTGAATTAAAATCTTTTACCGTATCATTCCCTCGTTACACGTTGAATACCGACGCAGGCCCACCACCCACACAGATAAATTAAATTGGAAGGTTCCATAAATTGAGTTAATTAAGCAAAAGTGAACTTGTAAAGTTGTAATGCAGGTAAAGTAAACACTCTGCTGGGAACAATAACCACGTAATCTGATTACTGGGATGAGTCGTGTCAGAGTACGTTGGAAGGGCAGCTGCATGATTAGGAATATAAAGTAAAATATATTGTTAAAAACAAGATTTTACTACGTATAAAAATAAAGATAATTATTCTATTAAAATGTTTACTAAGTACAGATGACAGAGAGCGTCTTAATCTTTTAAGCTGTTATGCAGATTTTCATGTCAATGTTTACATTCATGTTTATTTATATTTATATATATATGTATATATCTTGTAATAGTATGAGTAAGTTCGTTAACACTTTGAGCTAGAGGGATACTGTAGAAAGAAACCCTTATGAAAATATTTTGATAACGCTGCATATCAGTCACATCACATCTGAGTGCATGGACCTACCTTACATAATCACCATACTTACGACCCCAAAAATTGTGAGCTCAAGACGACGTTTTACATGACTATCAGAACGTCAAATATAAAAATAAATAAAATGCATTTATGTATATCTCCGAAAGTACTAAAGTCTGGGCCAGATGGCCACAGTTAAAGTTGATCCTCTTAGTAAGACCTTTTAAACGATACTACAATGCCAAAAACGGTACCAAAATACGCATTATCCGAAGAAAGGCTGCACAGAAGGAGATAGACAAGGGAGAGGTACTGAGTTTGAATCCCGACTGGGGGGAAATAAATAGTAATCTCCGAGTCTAGTTTAATGGACTTGTGATGTCACTGATTCTGGTTCCCATGACACTGGATGTCCCAGTGTGGGGTCATAAGCAATATACCTGTGTATATATTAGTATAGTTTATGTGACTGATATATAATGGAGGGCATTAAAACTCGATAATGGTTTATGAAACGAGCCGAAGGCGAATTTCATAATAATATCACTCGAGAGTTTTAATGCCTAATTATGTACAGTTACATACACTAGTTTATCTACACATATATCATAAGCTCTCTTTGATGAGTTCAGGAACCGCATGTTTGACCGGCATTGTGGTATTGAGTTTTTTAGCTTGTTCTGTAGTACCAACTTCACAGACAAAGTAGGGGCCGGCACGCAGGTGGGCGTCGGCGTTCGAAATTTGAATGTCATAATATGTAGAAAATTTACACATTATGGTCATAATGTTCAGTATTCAGATAAGAAATGAGTTTTTACAAAGTAGTTTAACATTATGCTGATCGTAACGTGCGGTTTTTGGACGCAGTAAAGAGGGTTTATGATACGTGTGTAGATAAACATATTTTTGTCATGTTAATGAAACATTTTTGCAATTAAACCATTGCACAGCTCTACTAAAATAAGTTCTGTGTTTAAATTAAATTAACATCTCAGCAAGCTTAAATGTGAAGTAGTCGGCAACCGGCACCTCGTCGCAGGCGTAACAAAACAATTGTATTGTTTCTCATCAAAAAGTTATATTTGGACAAATTAGAACGGAAACTTCAACGTATCTGCTACCAACTGGGACGATGTGGAGCCTTAAATCTTGAACGAGTTTTTCCGGGAATTTTTAGCAGGAAGGAATTTTCAGTAGTGCTACAACACCTGTTTATCTCATCAATTGTGCTCAAATGAGAGGCCCCGGGTTCAAATCCCGGCTGGAAAGAACAAGAAATCCCGGGTCTTGGATGTTTACATGTTTGTGACGTCGCTGTTTCTGCTACCCACGACATAGTGGGGCCAGAAGCAATGTATGTCTGTATCTGTAAATGTTATAAATTCAAATCAAATCAATTTCAGTATTCAAAGTGATATTTGATGCAAATCTTTAAATTTCATCTACAATAATTCGTTTCGTAATGTGTTCAAGATATAAGTACACTTTTACTCGTAGCGGTTGTATCTTTCGACCAAGTTCAACCGCTTTTGTCCAGTGCGGGAGCAAACTGTGGTGTGCTCTCTCTGTTACGGAGCGCATAACTTGGTTTTCTGGTTTGTGACTACAAGGAGGACTCTGAACAGTAAAGGGCCAAGACCGTGTTGCCAAGAAAGGCTGCGAGCAAATGACCTTTAATCACCCTTAGCAGGAAGGCATGCGCTACTAACAAGCTGACTGGGCAACAGGTTAACTGGACGCGGTATAGTCGCTTGCTGTCAGCCAGGCAAACAACAGTTCTGCAGTGGGCGACCGCAGACGTACGCGTCACTCTGCGCACAAATTGGCTCAAGAGAATAAAACCTGAATCATCCCCAGTGCGACTTATACGCACATAATAAGTAGTAGTACTACGGTACAAAAGGATCACTCCGCAAAGACACTTGAATCGCTAAGCGCCTACAGATTTGGTTCCCCCGCCCGTGCAGGCTAAATTGCGCCGCATCATTATGCCCGGGCGCTTCTTTTACTCTGACTCTGGTAGGGGTACCTACCGTAAGCGAGCGAGCGTGTGGATTGTGAATTTACGGTAACTCTGTGTAAAAGAGGTGTTATTTTTTATTTATGATAATAATGAATGACACCAGCAAAGGCTGCCTGCAAACGCTGCTAGTGAATGATTACAGCTATGTAGTACGTTGCTTCCATCCAAATTTCGTATGACTTTTAAACACCCTTGACAGGGAGGCATGCCCTGCCAGCAAGCTGAGCACAACTATGGCGGGAACCAGTATAGTCTCTTGCAGTCGCGCTACTGCAGGCGGCAAGCGCGTATGCGTCAGATCCGTGTATTAGACCCTTCATGGCTGCCAGCAAAGTTTACCTTGGATACGCAAGTCTAGGTACAAGTGCAGCAAGTTTCCAGTAAGTTTCTAGCCAACAGTGTTTGAGGCGGCCATATCTACTCGCATCCATTCACGTCATGGCATATATAAAATATCCCATGCAATTTTTTCGATAATAAGTTCCAAAGGCATGGCAAGTCCGTACAGCTCGGAAGTTCCGTAATCATTGCATCCCTTTACACTGATGAGAACACGATCGTAAGTTTTGACTTAAAAAAAATCTTGAACAGGAATAAATATACACCATCCTATAAGATACTTTTGAGGATGCAACCAGCGACGTCGATAGTAACTTCGTGAGTCTATCTGAGAGCGTTAGAAAAAAAACTTTAAAAGTGTGCGTCGTAGTCCGTCCTACAAGGCCCGGTGGGCCTAACTGAATTCAACCTTATTACATCAGTGCCAAGGACGGTGTCACCGGGCCTTTTCTGTAGTTACCCAGGAGGTCTCCGGAGTCGTTCGGCCAGCATTCCTTTTGAGTAGGAAGGAAGCCTCACAATGGTAGGTGATAGCTGGCCTCGCACGCTAGCCGCGTCGCACGTATAGATCATAAGTTCAAAATCCATAACTCCTTTATCCTAGTGATAGTTTCGTATCTTTGAAAGTTTGTTTGTATATTGTCTAGCGATAAAACTGTTGGGTTAATCAAAAATAATATTAGGAACAGACAGTACTTTTTAAACGTGGTCTAATTATAAACTAGAGTCTGAAATTCCGATTATTTTAAAGTGACAGTTGTGACTTGTGAGTACGGTACGGTAAATCTCCCATTCAATTCATTCGTATGTTTAGTTAAAAGTAACATTAAGTTTAAAAATGTTTTGTAATAACACCGAAACTGCGAGTGCATCATTCATTATTATTATAAATTAAAAACATAAAAACAAAATCAAGTCATACGTTGATACCCCTACCATGAGCGAGCGGGACAGGACAACCTTGAGATGTCAAAGTAAAAGAAGCTCTCGGGCATAGTGATGAGGCGCAATTTAGACTGCACGAGCGGGGAAACCGATTCTGTAGGTGTTTAGCGATTAAAGTGTCTTTGGGAAGTGATCCTTATGTAACGTAGGTACTACTTATTATGTGCCTAGAAGTCCACGGGGGATGATTTATGATTCATCGAACTTACCTGTAAGTCAAATTTCATCATAATTATAGGAAGGCTTTGTCCAAAGAGATTAGGAATTCGTACTGACTCGATATTCATCCACTTTAGCGAAAATACTTTATACTTTTTTGTCGAGTGTGACTTATCGCTCCCCTGACTATCGTTGAATAATGAATCGTGTCTAATGAATCGTTTAGTTCAAAGCTACTAGTGTACCAGGTGTAATATTCCACCACATGGGTTAAATTTAATGGGCGGGAGCTAATCTCATCCGATGCTGGCAACCATGTATCAGGCCTTACTAAACAGGACTAGGTGTTTCGACCTAGTGACGCAGTACGAGACCCATTAAAAAAAAAAGAATAATTAAAAATAAGCTTTTTTTAAATGCTCTAAAAAGAAGAGAATAAACGTTTCTTTATCAAACCCATCCATTTCCCAAACCCAAAACAATTTGTTATGATATGATATGATATTGGAAAATATTTTTATTTGACTAAGGATAGGTATTACCTATCTAGGTTTTATACAAAACAGATAGCACAGTCACTATCTTATTTTATTTTGAACTCAGTCATGTTTTTGACTAATGAAACGCCTGCTTCTATTGAGCAGTGTATTAATAATGACATGTACTCCTTGGAATCTGTTCCAAGCTCTTTAAATTAACCCATAGGACAACAGAGAGTAACTCTGGCAGTAATATTAATATTTGTATAAATATACCTTCATCTTGCTCATTAAATCAAGTTACTAGTAATGAAAAATGTAAAAGTAAGAATATTTTAAACGTGGTTATCAAAATATACAGGGCATGTTAAGTAAAGAACTGGAAATTGAGTTATTCATGAACTGTAATAATATTGATATTTTATGTATAACAGAGCACTTTTTAAAGAGTTATCAGTTCATGTTCAACTTTAATAACCACCACGTTGCTAGTTCGTTCAACAGAAAAACAGCTGATCGCGGTGGCTCCTTAATATTTGTAAATAATAGTTTTAAATATAAGGAACGAGTTGACATAGTGAGCCTGTCTGAACTTGAACAACTTATTGTAATGAGCGTATACAGACCACCAGATTCATCCTTTGATTTATTCGAAAAGAAAATGGATGAAGTATTGATTAAAATCAGCGATAAAAACAATTTTTTTATAATTTGTGGTGATTTTAATGTTAATTACTGCAACATCTGCTACCTGCATTGACAATATATTTACTAACATAACGCCCATTTTCAAATCGGTCATCAATAAATTAACCTCTGATCACTCTGGTCAGATAGGTATATTCAATATTAAAATAAAAAAGGACCAAAAAGAGGATATTACATGTGTGCCCGTTAGTGACACTCGGCTTGAACACTACAGGAATAATATTTTAGATAAACTATGGGAAATACCATACAGTGACGATCCAAATTTGTTGTACAACTCAGTATTTAACCTTGTCAAAAATGAATATGATACGGTATTTAAATCAAAAACTATAAAAGTTAATAACAAAGCTTTGTTTAGTGATTGGGCGACAGTTGGAATTCATAGGAGCAGACGAAGATTATATGAACTCTATGAAGAGAAATCATATAACAAAAATACGGCCTTTCTAGATTATGTTCGTAGTTATTCAAAAATGTTTAAACGCGTTTGTGCCGTAGCTAAATCTAATTTCATTAAAAACAAAATTGAATCTAGTAGCAATGTAATGAAAACGACTTGGCAAATTATAAACAGAGAGACTGGAAAGGCCAAAGCTACACATAATAACTTCAAGCTTAAGATAGATAATCAATCGCTAAGTACAGACCTAGAAGTAGCAAAAGCTTTCGAAAATTTCTTTACGGACATTCCAGTTTCAACAACCAAGTCTTTAAATTCATCTCCCGCTGCTGCTGAATCTATACTTAAACAAAACTTTGAGGAATGTAAAACAGATTTGAAATTTAGGCACGTAAATAATGAAGACATTGTAAAAGCGTTTAAATCCCTGGAAATGAAAAAGACAGCTGACGCCCATGGTCTATCAGTAAAAATTATTAGTTCCATTGTAGATTGTATTGCACCTCACCTTTGTTGTATATTTAATCAATGTATAGATAATGGTGTGTTTCCTGACTTGATGAAACTAAGTTAAGTTATACCTTTATTCAAAGCTGATAGTACATCAGACCCCACCAATTTTAGACCCATAGCGATACTACCAACGCTTAGCAAAATATTTGAAAAACTCATACTTAATCAATTTCAAAGTCATTTTTATTTCAATAATTTAATTCATATTGCTCAGTTTGGTTTCACAAAGGGTCGTTCAACAGCCGATGCTGGTGTTGAACTAATCGACAATATTTTTGATACCTGGGAAGACGCAATGGATGCAATAGGTGTCTTCTGCGATCTATCCAAGGCTTTTGATTGCGTCCATCATGACACTCTTGTCAGGAAGTTACGCCATTATGGTGTAAAAGATCAGGCACTTGGCCTTCTGGAGTCATATCTAACAGATAGGGTTCAGATGGTCGATGTTAATGGGAAAAGATAACCTGGGTCTTCAATAAGTATGGGCGTACCGCAAGGTTCAATTCTTGGTCCTTTCTTGTTTTTAGTATATATTAATGATTTACCTTACCTTACTAAAGCAAAACATGGGTTAGTATTGTTTGCCGATGATACTTCTTTGATATTTAAAGTTAAAAGACAGCAATCAAATTATGACGAGGTAAACAATGCTATCTCTAGTATAGTGAACTGATTTACTGTTAACAATTTATTACTTAATGAAAAGAAAACTAAATGTATTAAATTCGTGTTACCCAATGTGAACCCGGTAACTACAGACATATTTATAAAAGGACAGAGACTGGACCTTGTGCAGTCGACTGTCTTTTTGGGCATTACTTTAGACGCCAAACTACAATGGGATCCTCATATAAATAAATTGTCGAACAGACTGAGTTCGGCAGCGTTCGCAGTTAAAAAAATTAGAGCTCTTACCGACGTAGACACCGCTAGACTAGTCTACTTTAGTTACTTTCATAGTCCCCCGCAATAAAATACCTATGGTATTTTATTGTGGGGTCACGCTGCGAATGCTAATAGTATATTTATTCTGCAGAAACGGGCTGTTCGTGCAATTTATAGATTAGGGCCTAGAGTGTCACTGAGGGAAAAGTTTAAAGAAATCAATATTCTGACATTTGTGTCTCAATATATCTATGACAATCTTGTGTATGTAAAAAGAAATATAACTAATTTTCAGAAGTACAGTGATATACACAATTTTAATACTAGAAATAAAGACAAGTTGGTTGCTTATGTAAGCCGACTACATAAAATTAGTAATTATTTTAAAGGCAATTGTATACGCTATTACAATAAGGTCCCTACTGATATTCAAAACTTACCTTTAGACAAGTTTAAAATAATAATAAAACAGAAATTGTATAAAAAAGGTTACTATAGGATATCTGATTACTTAGAGGACAGATGTCCATGGGAATAGATTGTTTGAGTAACAGGCTGTTTCGATATATAATTAGCATTCATTTTGTAATTTGACAATATTTTATTTAAAAAAAGAAACGCAAAAGATGCGACGACTGTGGAGTTTCTTCGGTGAGCTCTTCTCCACAGATTCCGCCATTGTGTTAGTGAGCTCACCCAAAAAAATGTAATGACGGATCTAAGTGATGTAACAACATCCTATGGAAATAAATGATTTTTGATTTGATTTGATTTGATTTGATATAAAAGCTTGCTGCGAGATTAACTTGTGAAGATGTAATTACACACCTAACTATTTTACAGAATTTGATATTAAATTGACAGAAGATGTAACTTGTGTTACTGAATTGACAAAAGATGTGATTTGCAGTTACAGCGATTGTTCCGAATTTTGTTGGGTATATGGAGTCTGTTCGTTTTAAATTATACATTGCTCGAATAGCTCTTTTCTGTAAAACAAAAATAGCTTGAATATCCGCTGCTTTCCTCCACAACAAAAAAGGGGAATCGTTATAGGATCACTCGTGTCTAGCCGTGTGTAAAAATAATATTAAACAGTCGATTTCTCAACCGATTAAGTTGAAATTTGTTTGAAAGTTGATTTATGGGTCTCAAACACCATAGGTCGTAGGCAAATAAATATTCATTTTAGGCGGAAAAACAGAAAATAAATAAAAATATTGGCTATCTTTAAAGTCGGTTTACGGACGATAATTGAACGTGATAAAGTCATAAAAAACGCTCAGGCCGATCATGCCTCTCTATCGCTTGTTTCGCGCTCTCGCTTACACGCTCGCCTCAGGAGGAACATGACAATGAATCAAGCTTTTTCGTGCGTGCAGCCGGTGATCCTATTCAAGCTGTAACGTGTGACATATTAAATCTATAAATTATTTTGTATACTTTTGAAATATAAAAATATTTAAGAAAGAAGGCAAAAACAGACAATTCCCGCTCTTAAATCTGAAACTACTATATAATCCTCTAATTTAAATGCATTTCAATTAAATATATTTCATTCGTTCTTTTGAAATACCAAGTCAAAAAAATATGTAAGAAAATAGACAACCCCCCCCCCCCACCCAAAACTACTGAATCAAAAAAAATATGACAAAAATTACGTAATATAAATATTATTTTAAATATGACAGTAAATATATGAATATTACAGGAAATGAAATGTAAATTGCATGGTTTAAATAAGGAGGGCACAATTGGGGGACAAATATTTTTTTTTTAGTTTTTCAACTGTATTGAATTGTGTGACAATTCAAATGAAAGAGTTCGTTGCGAGGATTTGAAATTACTTTTTTCATAAACCTTAATTCTGAATGATCAGTTAAAAAAAATATCAGGAAAATAGGCAATAAAGACCATTCCTACCTCAACTCCAGAACTACTGATCCTATTTTCTTTTTAATATTATTATTTGTACGAGCTGTTTATGTACCACTGCTGGGCAAAGGCTTCTCTCCCTTTCTTCCACTCCTGGCGGTCTTGAGCGGTCTCCCACCAGTTTTTGTCCCAGAGACACAATTCGTCACTCCATCTTTTCCTGGGTCGGCCACGCTTTTTCTTTGCATCGGGCATCCATTGCGGGGCTCTTTTTAAAAACTTATTAAAAAAAATACAAGAAAAAATTAATAATGGGGGCACTACAAAAAATTTTCGGTTTTAGATTTATTCCTTTACTTTTAAGACCTTGTTTCTTGCCTAATTACATGATTTTAGTTCAACGGGAAGTTTCCTATAGGTTTTGAATTCCTTGCGAGTATCAAGCATGAACAAACGGGTTGGTATCTTTTGATTGCGTTGACCTAAAATTGTTTTTTTTCACAACTTAAAGAAAAAGAAGCAGAATATAAAAAAAAACATTTATTCAAGAGAATGGTACCAATTTGCGTACAGTTGGAGGTTTCGTCGATAACTAGACAAGAAGTTAGCCTGTATTTATGGCACGCAGGCCCGTACCACAGATTAGATAACAGTTACTTCCGTGCCTCTTCCGAGGCGAATAAGGAAAGGAGTGTTGGCAAAGAAATGGACATTTAAAATAATAAGACTAACATGCAATAGAAATTGGTCTAGCAGGATAATGTGCCTGTGAAAGGATTATTTGAGATAAGTTTAAATACGCAGTTTTATGGGAATTCACATAATTTGGATTCAGTACAAGGATGTAAGAAGAGACCACAGACTTGAGTAATCAATATTAGTTTTAACTTGATACCTCTACTTGATCCGGAGAAAAAGGGTCTTGACAGACCGACAGACAAATAGATAGGCGTACAGAGGGAAATTTAAAGTTTTAGGAGTTTCCCCTTTACTTGTGCTATAAAACCATGCTTGGTGTCAAATTTCAGCGCGAATCACCCTAAAGGTTTTGATTCCCATGCAAACATCAAGCAATTTCAGAAAATTTTGACATAAATGAGCATACATTTTGACATATCTTTTGATTACGTTGATAAAGTGTTTGTTTACCTCTTCCTGAACCCAGTCATTTATTAATTATGACCTGTAACATCTATTGCAGATGATTTAACAGCGTCCGAAGTACATGCTCGCTCCTACACATGCACGACACCCATGTTGTGTCGCTGCTAAAGCTGGTGGTGCGTGCGACTGGGTGGTGGAACATGTCGTTTCGCTCTTTTTACAGCCAGAGCATCGAACCAGGCCCTGTCGTATGCTGAGCGACTATCCGCGACGACTCTCCTCCAAGTTTTTCGGACAGCAGCGGCGACCAATTGGCTTCGATTTGAAACGCGGACACTTCGCGCTTGACGCAAACCTTGAAACGCAACAGGGGCCCTCTCCGTGGAAGCTGCGACGCCTGGGACATAAGTAAGGCTACACGTGCTTGCACAGCACACGTGCCACCCTCTTGACCTAGCTGGCGTGATCCACAGGAACGACGAGTCGATACGAGCCAGTTCGGTTGCAGGAATCGGTGACTGGTGCCTGACGGAGATGCCATACCGGGTTTGTTTCCAGAGTTTTCCTTCTCCTGAACAGATTGCAGGCTGTGCGGTCTGTTTCCACAAGTAGTAGTGAGGATCCAAGTAGTTGTCTGGATTCCTTTTACTCCCGTATTTTGTATCTTAGTCGCCTTTAACGACACATCGGTAAGAAAAGGATGGTGCTATTCTCTCGGCGAACACCATACGCTACCACAGACTATAGATTTGACTAATCGATATTAAATTCAACTTAATACCTCCACGCGTTCTTGAAAAATATAAGGGTTCCTTTTAAGGTACCGAACCCTAAAAATTGCGAAAGTGACTTCCTGGGCGCGGTATTTCTAGATAACTGCAGCGATCCGGAAAAGAGGAGAATTATTTGTTTGACAGTATGTATGTATATACATATATGTATCCTATTCAACGGCTTCAAAAATAAATAAATAAATGGCGGTTTTTATGCGCTTTAATATCCGACATATTAATACAACTTTTTTTAATACCCTTTAAAAAGCAAATACGATATATTTGCTACTATAATATTTTAAACTTTTCTTGCAAAAGATTTGAATAATACACCTTAGTTTTAAACTAAGCATTTACAGATGTTTCGTAATTTTGCACTAAAAAGCAGGAAAAAATGACGTAATGAAGCGCACGAGCAGCAAACCCCATTATGCATCATGATTTTGAACCTCATACGGGAAAATATCATGTCAAAATGACAGTGGGGCTTGAGAGGTTAAAAAATCTAAACACCCGACCGCGGTAAATTTTAATTTAATTTAATTTTAACACTATATTAGAATATAGAGTTAAAATTAAATTAAAATGCAGGCGGGAAAAAGGAAGCCTTGCATTTAAATCTTACTCGAATCTGCCGATTTCCTATTTTGTAATTTAATTGGGCACAATATTAGTTCGACGTCAATTTTATTGAATTTTTACTCTTGTAAACGAATAATTGGAACTCCGGGCAAAGTCAGAACATAACCAAACTCTTATTGTGCAGAATTTATGTATTTTTTTTTTATTCTTTGCTTGTACGCTCCAAAATTAACATTTAAAGCAACCTATGAACTGCACGTTCTTGCACCTATTAATGCACCGGGATGACTACAACGAAACGTGACTTTCGACCTCGTAACGCATTACCGAAAAGAACATCGATTTTGACTCCGTAGAGATTATATTAATTAATTCAAGGTATCGGGCCATACAGTTTCGTAACTAACTAATGTGATTGCTTAATAACTTAAGATTCTTGTCGCTCGGGAGTCACCCGTATAAAATATTTATGACTTCATAAAACTTTCTTACTCATTTGCAATCATAAAGAAACGGCCAAGTGCGAGTCTAGCGCACTAAGAGTTCCGCACCATTATCTATAAAAACGGCAAAAAAATCACGATTGTTATATGGAAGACCCTTAAATATTTGTTTTATTTTAATTTAATTATTAGTTTTAAAGTGAATATACAACTTAATATTCTGTGAATATTTCAAGCGTCTACCTGTTGCCGTCATTAATATCGAGCAAAAACGAGCAAAAAAAATCACGTGTGTTGTATGGGAGCCCCATTAAATATTTATTTTATTCTGTTTTTTAGTATTTTTCGTTACAGCGGCAACAGAAATACATAATCTGTGAAAATTTCAACTGTCTTACTATCACAGTTCATGAGATACAGCCTGGTGACAGACGGACAGATAGACGGACAGACAGAGGAGTCTAACTAATATAGTCCAGTTTTACCCTTCGGGTAAGGAACCCAAAATATATGCTTAAATCTGAAATTAGGCTCAAGAGTGAAGCAGAGCGTGAGTTTTTGTACAAACCCAAAAAGCTGCCAAATAAACATTTCATACAAGAACGGGAGAGTAAGCCCTACAAATGAGAGGTGGCGTGTGTCACGGTACACATTCAATAATAGAAAAGCGAAAATCAAGCCAAAGTCGCCGCCTTTTTCGGATTTATCACTCGTTGTCTTACAAGATTACCAAATGAGACAGTGACGGATTGAGTCGCCTCCTCTCCTTTCCCTTCTGTAGCACGGTTTGCTGGTATCGCCGTCCTTGTCTAATGTAATTATGTACCTGCATTGTTCAGGTCACGGGGGATAGTGCTTGCGGGCGCTATCTAGACGTGCCGCTAATGCCGCAAGATTGATCGATGACGGCGGGGAGAAAAAATGCTGGTGGCGAAATGCGGTGATGCTGCAGATAAGTGCAGTTGTAGCGGGTAGGGTAGAATAGAAAGATAGTTTTTAGATTTGTAAGTGCACAGACAGAACATCATAATGAAGGGTAAAGTTAGGCTTTGTGTTGTGGATAGTGGCTTGGCTTTTCAGTTAATTAATTTAAAAAAATTACGTTCAAACAACTTATTTTTATTTTGACACTTTCACGTGGTTTTCAAGAATTACCGATATTTGGACAGGTTATCTTTTGAGAACCTGTACATTTTTGGGTTGATTTGTTGTTCGTTGGCGCTACCCAGGGGGACCGTGCAGGGCGATGGGATCTGCCTGTGCAGAATATCATAAAGAAGGGTAAAGTTAGGCTTTGTATTGTAGTTAGTGGCTTGGCTTTTCAGTTGGTTGTTTTTTTATAATGGCGATAAATCCACTTATTTTAATATCGACAATGACATGTAGTTTTCAAGAATTACCTATATTTGGATTAAAGTCAAAATACTTTATTACTGTAGATATTTACATATACTTAGCAAAAGTCATTTTTTGCCTCTTCTCTACATTGGACCACTGTGGGAGAATAAGGGCATAGAAACTCCCAGAGATTGATTTTTAGATCTCTTTTAAAAATAGGTTGTGCTTAACTAATATAAATATGAAAAAAAATATTGTTATGATTAATAAGCAGGACTAAATAATTACAAAATTATTAACAACAAGGTCTGTGTTGAGCCAGATTAACCCCATAATGTTATCATACCCATAATGTCATTTAAGTAATCTTGAACATTGTAATATCCCTTTTTCGACAAAGTCGCTTTAACATGCTTTTTAAATTGCTCAAATGGCAATTTCAAAATCTCCAGAGGTATCCTATTGTAGCAGAGAATGCACTGACCCTTGAAAGAATTGCTAACCTTCGCGAGTCTAAAAAGGGGCGCACATAGTCTGTGATTATTTCTTAGGTTAACATTACAGCTGTCGCTAAGTTTGGAAAATGTTGTAAGGTTCTTGCGTACATACATTATATTTTCGAAAATAAATTGACTAACTACTGTTAGTATGTCAATTTCTTTAAAAAGCTCTCTTAAGGAGTCTGTTCGTTTTAAATTATAAATTGCTCGAATAGCTCTTTTCTGTAAAATAAAAATAGTTTAAATATCCGCTGCTTTCCCCCACAACAAGATACCATAGGACATCATACTATGAATGTAACTAAAATATACTAGCCTAGATGTAGCCACATCCGTGCTTTGTCTGATGTTCCTAACAGCGTAAGCCGCAGAACTTAATTTACCAGCCAATTTATCTATGTGGGGTCCCCACTGCAATTTGCTATCAATGGTTATTCCAAGAAACTTCGTATCATTTACTAATTCTAACGTGCTGTTTTCTAACACTAAACTGGTCTCAACTTGCCTGACATTTGGAAGTGAGATTTTGATACACTTGGTTTTACCAGCGTTTAACAATAAATTATTAACTGTGAACCAATTCAAGGTTAAAGACAATACACCATTAACATCATCAAAATCTACTTTTTGTCTTTCAATTTTGAAGACCATTGAAGTATCATCAGCAAATAACACTATGTCAGTTAATTTCTCCACCATGAAAGGCAGATCATTAATATATACCAGGAACAAGAAAGGGCCTAATATGGAACCTTGTGGAACGCCAATTTTAACAACCGATCCATCAGATTCTACGCCGTTAACTTCTGCCTTTTGAATTCTATTGCTTAGGTATGATCTTAGTAGATCCAACGCTTTATTTCTAACTCCGTAATGATTTAATTTAATTAATAGCGTATTATGATCAACACAATCAAACGCCTTCGACAGGTCGCAAAAAACTCCGATAGCATCCTGTGCGGCCTCCCATGCAGAATAAATATGAGATATAAGGGTAATACCTGCATCCGTAGTCGATTTACCCCTAGTGAAACCATATTGTTTAGCGTGGAGTTGTTTTGTACGGTTGAAGTGTGAGAGCATTTGATTGAGTATAATCTTTTCAAATATTTTACTTAGTGTTGGAAGAACAGATATTGGTCTGAAATTTGAAGGATCGCCCTTATCTCCCGACTTGAACAGAGGTATCAGTTTACTCTGTTTCATGAGGTCTGGAAAAGCCCCATTGTCAACACATTTATTGAATATATAAGCTAAGTGTAGGGCTATCACTAGAATTACTGAATTAATGACTTTGACTGATATACCCCACAGGTCTTCCGTATTTTTTAAGTTAAGTAATTTAAACGTTTTGACAATGTCCTGGGGATATACATGATGAAATTTTAAATATACGTTACTGACGCTAGTGTTATTTTTTAATAAAGTCTCTGCTTCATATGGAGATGAATTTAGACGGTCTGTTGTGAGTACGGGTACATTGGTGAAGAATGTTTCAAAAGATCGAGCAACATCAGCGTTGGATTTAACAACATCATCACCTATCTTTAGGGAGAAATCATTGTCCCTTGGTATAACTTTGCCAGTTTCGCGGTTTATTATTTGCCAAACTGATTTCATTCTTTTATTTGAATTTTGAATTTTTCTGTTAATGTGTAAAGTTTTTGCAGTTCTACCAACTTGAAAGTTTTGGAATATTTTTTAACATAGTCATGAAATTTCCGATCAAAGTTATAGGTTTTTTGATCATAAAGGTCATACAAGATAACTCTACTTTTACTAATTCCAAACGTTGCCCAGTCATTTAATTTTGATTTACCGTTGTAGTCACTGTCTTTCTTTAATTTGAAAACTTTATTGAATTCTGTCTGAATAATGCTGAAGAAGTCGGAGTAGATTTTGTTTGGGTTCTGTTCATTAAAATCCGGTACTGGCAAAATTATATCTCAGTTTTTCGTATATGTCTCTAGTCTATGGGATGTAATAGGCCTATAAAATGATGGACCAGTCTTATCCTTAATAGCAATTGGGAATGAAACTGTTTGACCACTGTGATCGGAAGGTAAGCAGTTAATTACATTTAGCAGTTATTTACTTGTGAATGCACAGTCACAAAAAACGTAATCTAAGCAAGTTTGGCTGGTAAGTGTAATTCTAGTCGGCTCTAGAAAAACATGACATAAATTAAATGATTGGAACAGAGTTATTAATCGTATAATTAACTTTTTTCCGTTATTACAAAGTTTAATGAGGGCTTCCTCCATAATTTTCTCAAATATTTCGAAATTGCCATGGCCTTTTTCATCCCTCGGTGGCCTGTAGACACAAACAATAATATGGCTATCTAACTCAACACAGGATACCTCTATTTGTCTTTCAACAGTAAGTGCAAGAATATCTTTCCGTTGTTTCACCTTAATATTATTTTTCACTAAGATTAATGAGCCACCTCTATCAGCAGTCTTTCTATTGTAACAACTGACAATTTTGTTATTATTTATCTTAAAAGAAATCATATTTTCCTTCAACCAGTGTTCTGTAACACAAATAATATCAATGTCAGAATTTTTTAGAAATAATTCTAATACAAGTTCTTTGCCAGGTAGCCCTTGGATGTTTTGATGGGCAATATTTAACTGGGGCTTACATTTTGACATAATTAGTGGCTCTTGTATGCTAGAGATTTCCTCTATTGTCTCATGAACTAATTTAAATTACTTGGAACAGATTCCAATGTTGCATGCAAAGTATAATTAACAGGTGAATTCCCAATAGGGGTGCATGTCATATTACTCTTAACATAAGCTGATGTCAAGTTGAACTTGGTTAAACCAACTATAGCTGCGTCGCATATATTATAAGCTAACAATGTTGCTACTAATTTTCTATATTTATTAGACAGGTACAATGTATCCTGTGTCAGAGTAAAGTTATGATTAAATTTATTCATGTCAAAATATAAAATAGCATCGCTGTGATGACATGTTAAATTAAATAAATGAATATTCATTCTATGCACAGATTTCTTCTGTAGTTCTGTCAAATTACAGGCATATGGAAAATTGCATAGTATAAATTTGCATTTCATCCTACTATGTAAGTCTAGAAATTGTTTCAACACTTTTATTCAAATCATTCCGACTAATGTTTGAATGATATCCTACCATAATTACAATAGTGCTGTACTCATCATAGATACCGCGACTAATCATCTTCACTAGATCTACAAATGAACTATTTGGACAGCAAATGTTCGTTACTTTTTGGTTAAGCCGGTTATGTAATAGAGGCCCAAATCCTGCACCTACTTTGTCGGAGAACAACAGAGTTTTTCTCTGAGCACATATTTTGGTAGCTGGCGGTACAAGAGTGGAGGTGAGTGGCGGGACACACGTGTTGGAGTGCGGTTTGATGCACGTGGCGGCGGCAGCGAGCGTCGCAACGTGCGCAACGGCGAACGGCGCGGCCCTCGGGGCAGCTTGCGGCATGACACACGCCTCAGCAGGGACAGCGAGTGGCGCGGTGCTCGCGCTGTTGAGCTGCGAGGTGCCTCCTCGTCGACGAAGGCGACGCTGTTTTTTGGTTGGGGCAGCGGTGGACGCTGCAACACTCTCGTTGAGGGGGGTCGAGACCAAAGTTAGTGATGTGGGCTCGTCGTCCTTGCTGGTCTCATTCTCCTCATTCTCAATTAGAATGCCCACCAATTCCGCATTCTGGCGTTGTAGCTGAACTAACTCAGACGTCGCGGCTCTGAGTTCTGCTAACTCACTTTTTTCTTTGGCATAAAATTGTAGTGTATTTGCTAGCAGGTCATGTAGATGCTGGATTTCTACTCGGGCATGTTGAAGGTCTGACTGTAAACCTAATTTTTTTCCCCGGAGCTCTTGCATTGAGGAGATTCTTAATATTCTGTTTGATTGCCGTTTCAAGGCTAATTTCAGTAGTTTTATATTACCTCTAGTTTTCTTCATGAATTTATTTAATTAAAAATATTTTTTAATTTTTCTGCTGCTTTTCTGCATGGCTTGAACAATAGTGCTTAGGTTGGCTACTTCTAGTTCTTGTTGGATAGAGGTAATGTGGCGAGATTCATTGTAGTCTTTTTCTATGCACATATCAGTCAACTTCAAGTTTGCCTCATTGAGTTGGTATTGGAGGAATTTACTGCGGTCACAAGCAGAAGCAAGGTCAGTGCGCAGGGTGTCAAAAGATTTCACTAGTTTTTCCAATCTTTGCATCTCATTTTGCGACTCCTCGTGTGTTTCTCGCAAAGAAGACACACTATCTCTAAGCTGTGAGTTCTTGGTTTTCAAGCTTTTTATCTCAAAGTCATTTTCATTGCGCTCTTCCAATAGCCTTTGGTTTAACTCCTCTGCGTCAGTTAGTTGTTGCTGGAGTTTAGAAATACGCTGCTCTGCATGCATTCTCCGCGTAGTATTGTTGGATGCCATGCCTGGAAATAAAATAAAAAAGAATGGGTGCTCCGAACAAAATTAAACAGAAGGAATAAAGACTTGCAGTTAGTAGCTGTAGTACTGATATGATAGTTCCTAATCCCCTATATAGCTATTCTACGTCAAAGTCAACAAGTTTCAATTAAACTATTACAAGTAAATATAGGTTAACAGTATAAATGTCCTGAACTAATGAAAGTTATACTTATTATCTAACAATTTTAGTCGTTTTGCAAGTGTTGTGCTGATCAGCTGTGAAGTGAGTACCTAATATGTCTCTAGAATTACCTAAAAGCTTACACTATATTCACACTAATTGCCAAGGTCTAACCTAACAGTGCTCTTGTGTGTATCGTGTAATAAATATGAGTGAACAGCTAGTTTTATCGTCAAAAGTACTTCCACAGATTGTCAAGTGCTAAGAGACAAAACAAAGACGCTGCGGTGTGAGGATGGACGTTTCTCACAATAGTGAGAGTGATTTTTGCGTTGATTTGCTGTTCGTTGGCACTACCCCGGGAGACCGTGGAGGGCGATACGATCTGCCTGTGCAGAATATCATAATGAAGGGTAAAGTTAGGCTTTGTAATGTATTATTTTTTATTGTGAGATTAGTTAAAAAAATGGCGGACAAACAACTTATTCCTATCCGTCTTCGTCGGGTGTGTGTATACACATCCTCACTCTTTTATTCAACATCTTTTCCAACTCTCGATACCCTAGCTTTTTCCGTGAGCTTTTTCAAATTCTCTGTTCGAATCATCCACATAGAACTCACACGGCTTTCCTGCTTTCTATCCCTCATCAGAATACCGTCGCATACAAGCAATGTTTTCGATTGCGGGCGATCACTCTTTGGAACTCGCTTCCCTGTACTATCAGAGATCGTCCGTCTCTCCCCGTCTTCAGGAATCGTTTGAAGGAGCATTATCTTTATCTATCCTAGATTTGAGCTTTGTATATGTTAGTTTATTAATGTGTATTTATGTTTTTATATAATTTTTATATACTTGTGTATGTAGTGTATCTAGCAGTTACTTGAATAGTTCAGTAATATATGTATATCTTTATCAGAGCACGTAGGTCTATTCTGCGCATTAAATTATTCCTATCAACCTTGGGTTTACTGGAAGAGATATATAATTAGAGAAAAGCATGCCTTTGTAGTTGTTCTTTCTGTTTTATTGTATGTTATGTCGTTTAATGTGCAATAAATATATACATATACTTATTTTAATTTTGATAAATTAACGTGGTGTCGAAGAATAACCTAAACTTGAATTATTGCGTTCATTTGTTGGCACTAACCTAGGGGGGCCATGCAGGATGATGGGGTGCAAGTATTTCCTTTGGAGGTCAGCAATTGACCCTCCCCCAAGCATTCGCTTTCATAAGAATAAAATTCAAACATCGAATATCCGGTTACTACGAAGTTGACGCGTCTGATTCTGGTTTCATACATGCTCTGCTTGATGTCTATCTTGATTCAGATGATGTTAACACGTGTCAAGGATGGCAGAGCAGAGGGTCGCAAAGCACATCTTCTACTCAGAACTTGAGGAGGGCAAGCGCAAGCATGGAGGAAAACTCCTCAGGTATAAAGATGTGCTGAAGCGACACATGAAGAGATGTGGCATAGAGTCTTCCCAGTGGGAAAAGCATGCCGCCCTAAGACCCGAGTGGAGCTTTGGTTAAAACCAAAGTCCGTGAGTTTGAGCTCCACCGGCGCGCCGAACTCGACACCAAGCGCGATGAGTTAAAAGCCCGACCACCTGCGCTAACTCAATATAATTATGTTAACGGTGTGCTCACACGCCCGCAATGTGCGAGGATCTTCACAAATAAGATAGGCTACACAAGCCACATGCGAACACACGAGCGAGTCTAAAACTCTCGAAGCGGTCGCCGTGACCGAAATCGGTCGGACCACATCATCTTGATTCAGGTTTAGTGTCCTGCCTATCGTATTGTTGTTATACTATGTTCTTGTTGTTGTTAATTGTGTAGTTAGTTGCATTAGCATTAAAGAATTTACAACAACATTGGCTTTATTTACACAACTTCACCCTACCAGGGATGCAGCTTTGGCAATGTAACACTGTGGGATTAAATATGCACAAACCATACAGAGGTGACATTTGTATGAAAAAGCTTATGACTTAACAAGTGCTGTTTTGAGTACTTGATTAAATTATATCGCTGGTGATATAACCACTGCATGCATGTGCATTATAAATGTAAAACCGATTTTTTTTATGTGACCTGGTTTAATTCCAATTCTTTAAAACGCTTCTTTTTAAAACCGAAATAATTATCAAAATACGCCAAGGCATTTAATTTATTAAATACGAGTATGATTTTTTTTTGTAAAACCTGCATCCTAAAAAGGCCGCCATATCCCACGTCACCTCTAACCCTCTGATGATTACGATGGTGCTGATCGTTTTCGGTCTCAGCGACTTTTCCGGATAACAAATAACAAAAAACAAATCTTCAACCGTTCTACATAGTACGGCACACTAACGAAGCTCCCGGAGACAGCCAAGTGCTTCATTGGTGTGCTTTCTGCCTCATATGGCTCTTCTATTTCTCTACTAATCCTATGGCACCGTACCCACAATTTGCTCAGTACAAGCTTCTCAATTGGAGCGAATCGTTTCAAATTTGGCACTACTACCCGCGCCCACGACTTGTAGTTGCTAATTAAACGGGGATCAGTTGCTGCCACAGATCTTTTACCCAACTAGATTAAAAACTGTGCGAGAACCAAGCAAACTAGTGTGAGCCAGATTTTTAGAAGGTGAATTTGAATTGTATTATTAGAGTTTCAGTTTTTGTTTATATTTTTTGATATACAGGACCCAGTTACACAGATAAATAGGACAGTTTTTATGTGTTCTCTGGAAATTAAGCATGTTGAAACGAAATTGGTCGATGAACTCTAGAAGAAAAAGAAGAAAGGCATAAAAAATCAATTGTGCAGGCCACCCTGTACTAACTTTCTCGCATGATGCTTTCGGTGATGTTCGTGTGCAGGCGTTTAAGAGACGTTTTAAGAAGTTATAAGATAAAGTATACAGAGTCTTACACAAAGGGCTACAAGCCGAAATTTGGTTCTTAGGGACATTATTCTGAAAAACTCTTACTATCGAACCGACGTGATCAGAGCAAGTTTATTTTTCTTATCTAAGTTAATTTCGGGCCTAGCGTTCACCTGAGTTATATGGTGGAGTTGAAAATAAAGTTGCTCTCATCAAGTCGGTCCCATACTAAAAGTTGTTCAGAATTATGTCCCTAACAACAACTACACCATACAAAACAACTCCTTTCTACTTTAACCATGCCCCGCACTATGAGCTTATTCCGCCCGCCGCCGCCTAATGTACGGGATATATGGCATATTGTATGGGAGCTACCATTTTTAGAGTTTTGCGGTAATAACCGAGTACGCCATGTTATAGATGATATTAAGAGATACAATGACGAGAAGTTTGAAAAAAATCGTTAGTCCCGTTTTTGAATAAACTCAATTAATGTGTTTGATTTGTATGACAGGGGTACCTTAAATAATCAAGTTATCCAAAAACAAAAAAAATAGTCCCAGATATTAACCAATTAACCCCCAATACAAAATTTCATCTAATTCGGTTCAGTGGTTTAGGCTCTAGAGCTGACAACGGAAAACAGCCATCCATACATATATACATTCAAACGCACACACACACACACACATACATACACATTTGTTTTTTTTTTTCACGTTTTCGTAGTAAGTTAACGATAGAGAACCTATCCCCATCAACCTCGATTTTTTTACGATTACAAATACTTCCTTAATTTTCACTTCGTTCAACTCGAAAGTAAGAATCTTCAATTTATGATGGGTAGATGGTACGCAAAGTGGGTCGACTTTCGTTATCCAGTTCAACATTGTATCAAGTCTGTGCCTGCTGCGGGACTCGGGAAAGTCCCCGACTTTTCGTTTTTGGTTTCAAGCCAGCTAAGTACGTTTGGTTGGCTAAATGTATTGTGTTCAGCGATGTACAGTAAAATGAAGCTAAGGTGCCAATTTTTTACCTTACGAACCGACAAGTCTTAGAGGTGAGCAGTTTGCTCTTTCTTCGATTGTACTTTGTACCTAAACGATGTGTCGTTTCTGTTATTTTTTTTAAACCCCGACGAAAAAAGAGGGGTATTATATGTTTAAAGCATCTGTCTGTGTGTGTCCTTCTGTCTGTGTGTGTCTGTCTGTGGCACCTTAGCGGTCAAACGGGAGGACAGATTTTAATGCGTTATTTTTATTGGTAGTAGACTTCCCTGCGATGCTTCTTAGTCATGCTTTATCAAAATCAGTTCAGTTTATAGGTTTTAGAATTTTATGTTTTTTTACTAATCAATCAATTAATCAATCAATCAATCAATCAATCAATCAACCAACCAACCAACCAACCAACCAACAAACCAACCAACCAACCAACCAACCAACAACGTCTGATAATGTGCCTAAGATAAATTAATTATCTCATTGGTACATGTCAGGATTCGAACCTGCATCTCCTGTGAGAGAAGCAAGCTTGAGACCCATTTGACCACGGAGGTTAAATGTGTTTAAAAACATCACATGTCTGTTGGAGCCATATTCATGATCTGACCGAACATTTCATGAAATGTTCAGAAAGGGTTGAATTTGATGAAACATGTCTTTTTAAAAGCATTTTTATTCATTACTGCCTATTATTTTTTTGGGGATATACATGTTAAACCAACACGGAGACTATTATGGCGCTTCGCTTCGCTCGCCCCCTTTAGTCTTCTCCTAAGCAGTGTTATTCCCTAAAAGATTATATCGTTCAATAAAAGTTCTGATTCAACCATGTTTGGACAATTCGTGAAATGGTCAATTCTTCAACATGGTTACGACATGTCCATAAAGGTTTCCTATTGACAAATGTCAATGGGAACTTATTACCTGAAACCTGCTAAAACATGCTTTCTTGGGATTAAAAAAATAATATTAACATGGTTTTGCTTCAAAAATAGGTGTTTAATAGTAGTTTATGTGACTGCTACATAATGGAGGGCATTCACACTCTAGAGTATATCACTCGAGAGTTTTAATGCCTAATTATGTACAGTTACATACACAAGTTTATCTACACACTATCATAAGCTCTCTTTGATGAGTTCAGGAACCGCATGTTTGACCGGCATTGTGGCATTGAGTTTTTTAACTTGTTCAGTAGTACCAACTTCACAAACAAGGTAGGGGCGGCATGCAGGCAGGTCGTCGGTGTTCGAAATTTGATTGTCATAATATGTAGAAAAATTACAAATTATGTTCATAATGTGTAATTTTTCAGATAAGAAATGAGTTTTTACCAAGTAGTTTAACATTATGCTGATCGTAACGTGCGGTTTTTGTACGCAGTAAAGAGGTTTTATGATACGTGGGTAGATAATAGTAGTTTATGTGACTGCTGCATAATGGAGGGCATCGAGTGATATTATTATGAAACTCTCGAGTGATATTATTATGAAACTCGCCTTCGGCTCGTTTCATAAACCCACTCTCGAGTTTTAATGCCTAGTTATGTACAGTTACATACACTAGTTTATCTACACACATATCATAAGCTCTCTTTGATGTGTTCAGGAACCGCATGTTTGACCGGCATTGTGGTTCTGCAATTGTTTAGCTTGTTCTTTAGTACCAACGTCACGCAGGCGGGCGTCGGCGTTCGAAATTTGAATGTCAGTACCAACTTCACAGACAAACTAGGGACGGCACGCGGGTGGGCGTCGGCGTTCGAAATTTGAATCTCATTATATGTTGAAAAACTACACATAATGACCATTATGTATAGTTTTCCAGATACGAAACGAGTTTTTACCAAGTAGTTTAACATAATGCTGATCGTAAGGTGTGGTTTTTGAACGCAGTAAAGAGGGTTTATGATACGTGTGTAGATAAATAATATTAAAACTGTGCGTTTGAAATTCGAAAACAATTTGTGGTTTTGAGAAATAACTAAAAACACACTTTTTTCGCAATCTCTGCGGCAGCGACTTACATAACAGCCATGTTGCAGTGTGAGCTGTTATGAACTTTATTTTGATATGGTTGTGTCTTAATTTTCAACCACCACGAATCGAGTTGTTAATTTTACCGATACGAACCCAAGCACATTATACGGACGTTCTAATATCGGTGATGAAAAACATCGTGGGGAAACTTTCATTACTCCATAGCTGCGCCGGTGGGCTATCCCCCTGTCACGCAAAATGAGGTATTGTATAACTGGCTCGAAGTGGGCACATTTATGCCTCTGCCAGCCTGTATGGGAAAAGGCGTGACGCTATTTTATGTTATGTTGCGAATGATTACCAACAACAAAAATCCTTTTCAATGTCAAAAACGGGGAATTTCCAAGAAAATATTCGAGTATAAGTATTACTGGCTATACTTTGGCTCAGCTATTTATATGCCACCCAGTATCGTATTGTTTGTTTCGTAATTATAAGGACCTGTATTAAGAAGGCCCGATAAGCTTTATTGGACAGATAAATCATAAAGTTTGCATCTAAACTGACAATCTGTCAAATAAAGCTTATCGGGACTTCTTGGAACAGGCCATTAGGGAAATGTATGTTATTAGCGCTTTCGCCATTCCAACCAAACCTGTAAAACTTTAAAGCAACAGATATTATTAAATATTCGATTCCCAGTAGCGTTTATAAAGAATTTGCTGGATGGTAACAGGTGAATTAAATGCAAATCCATCTAAAGAGCGACGCTTCCGCGATTGATTTATGATAACAAATTACCTTCGAAACAGAGAGCTGTAATGATAGAGAAGTGAAAATAAAGGCTTATGTATGTTATTTTCTGAATTTTATCTAAATTTTCATTTTGAAGGAGGGAACACGCCTTTAAAGAACATTTGATTGCGATTGCGACTGTTTTTTGGAGGATTTGAATGAACTAAATCGCAAGTTTGACAGATGACATTACAAAATTGGCCATGTAAAAAAAATAAAGGTACAAAACTGAGAAAACCATTGCAAGATAATTGTGTTCCTAACTAAATTCCGTTTGTCCCACCAAAAAATATTAGAGGATTACTGAAATATCCGTAAAAAAAATAATTTACTTAATTTGTTCTCTACGGCGTAGTTTATTCAAATTCCTTTTATCTTTAAGTTGGCTGTAAAACTGTCAAGTATCAACAGTTTTCCTGTCAGTCGATTACGCAGATTTATAATTCGTTTTATAATGGGAAACAACCAGCCTCAAGAACAACCGTTCCAACACTGTGAGCAAGTGACGTCACAAAGTGTGATATTTAAAAAAATATAAGCCATCCATTACCAGAAATATTCAAATTAGTTTCTTAAAATAGCCAAAAATTTCAAAAATAAAATAAAAATTTGTGTTTTTTTTAAGCATGGCCCATTGCAATCAAACCCCAAGTCGACATACCTGTCACAGATAATGGATCGAGCAACTGTATGTACCTGACCGACCCTATACGAAGGGTCAAAAAGGTTCGCTGTAACAATAGTACCTCTTTGTACCACTTTGATGGTACATGGCACGGTGTAAGCGCTACAGTCATAATTGTAAAGAAAATATTTTGTGTTTCGTTGACGGGTTGCTCGTATTTTATTCTTACAGAATTACTGCAAGCTTATTTTTACCGTTCTATATCTATACTATCAGTATGAACGCAATATTATTATTATTATGAAACGACCCGAAGGCGAGTTTCATAATAATATCACTCGAGAGTACAGTTACTTACACTAATTTATCTACACACATATCATAAGCTCTCTTTGATGTGTTCAGGTACAGCATGTTCGACCGGCATTGTGGTATTGATCATTGCTCTGCACTTGTTTAGCTTGATCAGAAGTGCCAACTTCACAGATGAACTAGGGGCGGCACGCAAGCAGGCGTCGGCATTCGTAATTCCGATTACATAATATGTCGAAATATTGATACATTATAGTCGTTATGTATCAATAATCAGATAAGAAATTCGTTTTTACTAATTAGTACATCATTATGCTGGACATAACGTGCGGTTTTTGGACGCAGTAAAGAGGATTTATGATACGTGTCTAGATAAAAATCATAATAATAAATTTATTTGACAAAAATACTATTAGTTACCTGCATATAAAGATTTTAATGGGATGGCTTACAACAATAACAATGAATTGTAGAAAGTACAAGTAAATTACTTTGATCTCTTGCCACTTTATTCAATGTGGGTAACAGTGTAAGCCACAGCGCAGTGGGCCCCCTCTGACTTTATTAAATAACAAATTAAGGTAACCCAATAGAGTTACCCTGCAGGCGAAAACAGTAACGGAAAATATTCCCCCGATTTAACTTATTAGGAAAGGAGCTCCATTTTCCCCGGTCCAGAGTATCTTGGCCCCGACGTTCACATAATTTTCTGCCTTGATGTTTTAAATTATTTGATTTATTATTGCCCTGGGATGCCAACTCTGGTTCTCGTGGAATAGGTGGTGATATAATTTTACCTGTTTCTTTATCTGCAGTTTGAAAAAACAATATTAAGCGTAATACAAAATCTACTTATATAGTTTTTTATTCAACTGCCGGATGCGGAAAAATGGCCGATGTCCGGAAGCCGAAGCTAACAGATGAAGAAGTAGTTTTCTGATTATGTCACGATGGCAATGACTTATTGCTTGTTTTAGCATTTGTGCCGTAGAGGTAAGGTACTTTAAATTATATCGTGTAATATTTTAAGAATAATAACCTATAGCTAATCGTGCTGTACCTCTGCAAACCCTTACGGGAAAAGGTACCATCGTTTAAAAACTATTTTATAAGAAGCAGGATAATATATAAATCAACTATATATAGAGATAGCAACCCGTAAATTTTTGATCCGACCGACTTTTTTAGATCCAATATACTTTTGTAGATCCAATATCAATATATAGGATCAACATTTGGGTCCGTGTGATGAAGTAATACAGTTGTCAATTATTCATTCGGTATACAAATCCACTCCTGCACATGTTGATCTGGATCTGGATTTGGAGAGGCTTATAACCTCCCGGACTTTGACCACAAAGTACAATTCGAATAATATAGGCACGAGAACGCAGCCTTATTTGACCCCACAGGTAACGGGGAAAAACTCAAATTTTTCATTGTTGATAGCAACGCAGCACTGCATGTCGTCGTGGAGGATCTGAAAAGTCTCACAAATCTCTCTGTGCACCCTATCCTTCCGAGCACCGTTCAGAGGGCTTCTCGTGGCACGCTCTCAAAAGCTTTCTCAAGGTCAATAAAAAACAGGTACATGGGACGGCCCTGCTCTCTGCGTTTCTGTTGCAGTTGACGCACTGAGAAGACAGCCTCAGCTGTGATTCGTTCTTACAGACTTTTAGATCCAAGGTAGTTGTGGCGGTTTCTAAAATATGAGTAGATAGAGTCGCTCAGTCTGCTTCAACATCACCGACCTCCGTGTTGGTGTGCGGCAGCGCGGCAGCGCGGTAGCTAACCCTTTGGCATACTTCTCCCTCGTCCCGAAATGCTTTAGCCCATCCAATTTTAGACTTGGTGGCTTAGGATCTATATGGATGAGGGTGGCGGAGACGCAGTTCTGCGACTAAAAGCCAATGATCCATACAGCAGTGTGCACCGCGCATGAAGCGGGCAATTTGGACTTAGAAAACATCGTTTTTCCTCACTAAAGCATAGTCTGTGAGATGCCAGTGCTTGGATTGTGGGTGCATCCACGTATTCTTGTGCTTGGCAAGAAGTCGGAACATAGTTTTCGTGATCGCCAGGTCGAACTGAGCATAATGATTAAGTAGCAGGTGTCCGTTGTCGTTTATGCTGCCTATTCCGTGTTTGCCTAGGACTTTACGCCAGGCTGCAAAATCCTGTCCCACCATGGCATTAAAGTCTTCCAGTAAAAGTATCTGTTTCCTGGGACTTATGTGATCGATACAGTGAGTATATATACAGAAACAGCGAATACCACTCGTCGTCAATCGTTCTTTAATGTCATCAAATTTGTCTAGCGTAGGAGCATAGACACTGACGACATTCTGGTAGTTATTATCGTGCATTTGCAGGTGCAAAGTTGTAATACGATTTTAATATGTGCGCCGGGAACTCTTGCAGCTGATTCTTGATCGCGAATCCCACGCCGGATTGTCGCGGCTCAGAAAAAGCAAGACCTTTTCAGAAGAAAGTGTATCCGTCACCAGCAATCCTTCGTCAACGAGATGTGTTTCGCTGATATCATCCACATCTACGTTATATCGAGAGAGCTCACGAGCTACAATGGCCGTTTTCTCTTCGGGACAGATGTGCTCTTTGCGATCAAGGAGTGTTCTTACGTTACATGCGCCAAATGTCATATCCAGTTTTCTTCGTGTTTTTATATTCTTTTTGTCATTGTTGCGTCGACCACGAAATTAAGGATGCGGTTGCAGCCACGGTTACTACCATCCAAATTGGATGGGGCGAGAAATTTTTAGGGCACCTTTTCTAGCCCCCTCCAAGGCTGAGAAAGAAGAGCAGTGCTACCTTAAATAGGACTGCTCTGTTACCCCGGGTGCTGCCGGACCCACTCTGTCCCCCCAGTTCAGAGCGGCAGTGACCCCTGCAATCTGAGACCACCCCCGGATCCGCCTCTGTGCAGGCCTCAGACAAAGCCCGGTCTGTATCAAACCGAACCTCTCTACTTCAGCCCATCGCCACAGGACTTTAAGCCTTTGGAGTCCAATTTGTGAAGCAGTCATCTACGCAGGAGTATTTTAGTGCATAAGCGGCCGCGCAGTCGCAGATTCCCTTTCTCGTCTTAATCCCCCGTAGCCCAGTGGAACGGAAACCCTAAACTACCGCCCTAGGCCATCAACATTGCCTTGCTAACCCGCCGGATCCGCCAGGACTCGGTGCTTATCAGCGTGAGCTGCCTTCACCGCCGAGTTAAACTTGTGCACATGCGGGAGGTGACCGCGTAGAAACCAGTCTGCCGAAGCCTCCAGGCCCCTTCACCGGGTTCAGCCCACGAGCCAACGTGGTGTACCGGGGTGTGGCCGTCGTGTGCACAAGGACTACTTGGAGCCATCCGTTGGAGTTTGTAGAATGTCTGCCAGTACAATTTGCCTACCCTACGGGTCGGCTGCAAATCCTGGAGCACCCTACTACACCCAAAAATAAATTATGTGTATTATGTATGGTTAACGTGTTGACGCAAGCTCGCCTCAGTGATAAATTTCTCACAGATTCGCTACGAATTTTGTGTATTACCAAAAATTAAGCACAATATTAAACCTTCATATAAAATGTATGGGACTTCGCCGACGTTCAAAATTGTGACTTTTTCACTGTTCGAAGCCAAACATGTAAAGAAATCACAAAGGGCAAAAATCACCGTCTACGGCTCTTGCTCACACGGACGTGATAATAAAATAAGAGTTTGTGTACGCTCTTAACTCGATATTTAGTAATGGTACGTGGTTTGCTAATAAATGATGTGTGTTATGTTATGGTTAGTAAAATAGAGTTTGCATAGGTGCGATTTAAACAAGGTATGGAGGTATCTATCTAGTAAATCCAATCAACTCAGTAAGTACATACTTAACTACTGTACAGACCTACAGACATAGGTTTGTATATAACACGTGACAAACAACGATCAAGCCAAAAATGTTTTTCTGGCCTGTGTGTGCACAGGCCAGAAATGTTATTGTTGCTATTATTATTTATAATGATTAATTTTGTAATAATCTTTAATTTATTAAATTTTGTTTGCTTAAAATCGAAACTCATATAGCAATTTAGATTTAGGACACAATGGTTAATGGTAATAATTATATCTTAGCCATAGACATTTTTTTTTAAAGAGATCAAAAAATAACCTTTAAGTGTTTCTTCGCCACAATTCTCACAAAGTGGTTTAATGTAGAGAATAGCCATAAAATGACGTTTGCTAAGTATATGTAAATATCTACAGCAATGAAGAAACTTACATTTTTATTTTTATTTTGAAGGTTTCCTCACGATGTTTTCTGTCAACGTTAGAAGATCCGTATAATGTATTTAAGGTAAATGACTCATCTAATTAGTAAATGGCCAGCACCGGGGTTCGATATATTACTGTACGAGTAAATCATTAATTCAGAATGATGTATCTACACAGGGTGACATTTAATTGGCTGACCATATTTTGTGGAATGACTTATAATTGACGACCTGTGCTGTGGGTGTGACGACTCGAGGCTGTGCTTCCCAAGCGACAGGTCCTGAGTTCGAATCCTGGCTGGGGAGAACGAAAAAAAAATCCCCAGGTCTTTACATGTTTGTGAAGTCGCTGTTTCTGGTTCTCATGACACAGAGTATCCTAGTGTGGGGCCAGAAGCACTGTATGTGCCTCTATGTAAATATTATTGTTATTTTTATAATTATGAACAACTTTCGGCGAAAAAACATATGGTCGCAAACATGAAAAAAATTGGGTCTCCCCTAGTATCTTGTCATCAGCTGATTGGGTCAATTTACTAAGCAAAATAGCTGCTTAATAAGTCGCTGCTGCAGAAAAGTGCGATAATTTAGTGTTTTTTTCATTTATGAATAACCACTAATTATTTCTTAATTCAAACATGGAGATAGTATTTTTAATAACTATTTTTTTGTCGCTAAAACCATATCAATATTCCTTTTAGATCTCTAGTTATAACTCGTTTAAAGTGAAAAAAAATATATATTTTTTCACATAGTTTTAAGCTTTTTTAAAGAGAAAATAAATTTGGGTGTCATTACTATTATAAATGACCTGGATTATAGATTACACACACGCAGTTGAATATCCTGGCGTTTAATCCACCAAAACACTAATAATCTGAAGCATTTTTCACCTTAAACCATGTATCTCTATGTCGAACTCTCCAAAAACATGGACGAAATTGTCACAACATTCAGTGAGCGCATGGGCAAATATGAGAGTGACCACAAGTCTGCAACTGTACTGGCATTCAACTGATCTTGTTGGGATATACTGGGACTTCTCCGAGTTCAAATCTTTCGTGTGCAGCTTTCTCGAAATGCTGAAAAGTCACCTGGAGCTGCTCACCCGCGGTTTGGATTGCTACTTCATGCACCGTGCTACTCATGGTGTGAAGGAGAACTCCGATGTTGAGTTTGTGAAGTCATCCGCAAAATATTTTGTGAAAAGCTCACGTTCTCAACGGACTGTCTGAGTGCTGTTCATGTCGCCCTGAGATTTGGTGCCAAAGGCGACAAGACCAGGCCTATACTTGTCCGTTTCGCATCCCATAAACCGCGTGCGGAAGTGTGGGACAGCAAGAAGTGCCTCAAAGGGAGCAGAATAACTATCTCCAAATTACTCACTAAGCCTCGGAACGCCGTGTTTGTGGCGGCGAGGAAGCACTGTGGCATGAGCAATGTGTGGTGGACTGACGGCAGGATAGCTCTGCTCCTCCCCGACAAGTCTCGGGCCAAGCTCGAGTGCATAGAGGACCTACTGCCGCACACTAACAAGTTCCCCAGCAATGAAGCGAAGTTACCAGCAGAAGAAGCCAGCTGCAGGGACTGCGGCAATAGGCAGCGCCAAGGCTGTCAGAAGCACCGTGGCCGCCAAGCGTCAGGCAGCAGCGGCGACGGCAGCAAAGAAGTGAGATGACTCGTCTATTAAATTAGGTCGATCCCATCGCAGCATTCGTCTACACATTGATCGCCAGGTCATCTTCCTTTTCATTGATTACGTGTCTCTTTGCGCCCTCTGCGGAGTGGGTAGATATATTTTTCAAAACCGTTTTCTTGTCTTTTCGCCACGAAATCACTTTTTCATTTTAATTCACAACAACCTTCACTCGATAACATACTTTTGACAATCTTACGGTGACAAAAACAACACAATAAGCATTTAGAGATGTTTCGTTATTTTAACGAAAAAGCAGAATATAAATGACGTAATTATAAAAAACTAAAAACCCAACTGCTGAATTAACGTAATGATTGAGACACGATAAAATTATTTCAGTACAGTGTTAAATAACATAAAATTGAATTGCAGGGGGTACCAATTAAATATTTTAGAGTGGATTTTGCTCGCATTTTAAATTAATTTAAATTAACATCGAATCTGAATAATTATGTCAACTCTTATATGCTTGTTTTATATTTTTTAGTGCACCGTAGTAGGGTTTTTAAGTTTTTATCTACACACGTATCATAAAACCGCACGCTACGACCAGCATAATGTTATACTACTTGGTAAAAAACTCATTTCTTCTCTGAGTATACATTATGATCATGATGTATCAATTTTCGACAAATTATGACATTCAAATTTCGAACGCCGACGCCCGCCTGCGTGCTGCCCCTAGTTTGTCTGTGAAGTTGGTACCACTGAACAAGCTAAACAAGTGCAGAGCAATTATCAATGCCACCATGCCGGTCCAACATGCGGCTCCTGAACACATCAAAGAGAGATTATGATAATTATGTGTGTAGATAAACTAGTGTATGTAACTTTACTTAATTAGGCATTTTGTATCAGTCCCATAAACTACTAAAATAATTTAGTCATCTATGATAGTCACTAATTCTATTACGTATTATAACGTATGGAGTCACTCATATTAAGCTAACGAGGGCGAAACTTGAACTCGTAGTTTGCTATACACAGGGAAATTAATGGGCAGATAGTGATGTGTGCTTTTGACGTTTCCTATATAGGTCCGCTTTGAGCGCACTCTCCTGTGAAGCCTTGAGGGAAATTACCCAAAAGCCGTAGTAACTTGTTACTGAAAACCCCTTTACAACAACCAATGTCGCAGTAATGGTTAAGTTGGAAGGATGTTAAAGCGTGGCGCATAAGGCTGAATGTCGGGCTTTCTTGTTAGTTCCGAGTGTGGAGACGGCAAGCTCAAACGCAAGTCCACATTTTGTTGCAAGTTATGTGGTGATTTGGTAATTTATAACGACTCTTAAACTTCTTAAATGAATATTTGACATATGCCAATAAAGGTCTTTTTGGTTTATTTGATTAAATTGACTAATTATGTGTTTTTATATGTGTGTGAGAGAGAGAAATAGAGATATAAGAGCCAATTTATCGAATTCAAGAAGTGTTTAAGAAGTGATGACTAATTAAATTGTTCTTCGTGGTAATTAAATAAATACAGGTCACTCTTTCTCATATACTACAACATATAGTATTATCAGGCAGTTATTATTCTTCAGTTATTATTAGGCAGTCCTATGACCTTTAGCGCTAGTACAAACACGGAGGAAGCCACGCGGTTTGAGAATCGCGCGGTTCTGGCTGTTGAGGTGAGAGGCGCCGCATTCGCATGTTGTCTTGTAGCGGGGTAGCGGAACTGGCGGGCTGGCGGACGGCGCGGAAAGCATCGTTAAAAATTAGGTATTTTCCGAATTTACTGAAAAACGGAAAAAAGCTTATTGATGAAATTTAAGGATTGATAAAGAAAATTAAGGCATCAAAATACTGAGAAAAATCAGTAATTTTATATCTAAATCATTATTTGTCCTTTTTAATGTAGACTATGTTCAGGATTTTTTAGGATCGGCAAATTAAACCAATCGTGAAACGACATAGTCGATTACAAAACTAGATTATCTCATTGTGAATAACGTCTATTTTTTGAGGCCGATGAAGTTAGTTGTAATTATTTTATTTTATTGTTTGCCAAAGCATATTCCAGTGGTTTTGTGTGATCTTGGGCCTTAAGTAGATATTTATTAGATCGTTCAGACGTAGCCGCGCGGTTTGAGTAACCGCGCGGTCACCGCCACTCAACCGCAAGAATATATAATCCCACGCGGCCCGCGCGATTATATTACTATGGCTTTTGTTTAAACGATTACCAAAAAAAATCGAAAATGATCTACCAATAGATTCGAAATGACTGCCAGAATTAGTAAATGATAACCAAATTGTGTTGGGATAAATGATCACCAAACTTCTTTTTATGTTTTGTGTACTTAAGTTTATATTTTAAGTATTTTTTTTTGTTCTCACATGTTCAACCTAATACGAAGTACAAAGGGGGATTCACCTAAGCTGCCGCAGAATTTTGCCCTGATATTTTCTGCAACTTTTGGTAATCATTTACCCATTTTGGGTAAGAAAAAAATATTTTGTTGATTATTGTATTTGTTGCCTATTACTATGGACCCTTTCCTCAGCGTTCGGTTGCGATGCGGACACCGCGCGGTTAGCACGTCACACACAACAGAGCACGCGTGAGCTTGCTATGGGAAGCTTCGATACGGAGTTAATTATTAATGAATTGGAGAAAAGACCTGCAATATGGGATCTAAACTGTCACGAATATTCAGTTAAAACTGCCAATAACAGAGTTTAGCAGGATTTGGTGGAGATATGTGGAAATGGTGAAGACAAGTTCGAAAAAAAGAGTAATTTAGTTTTTTTTCTTCTAAGCAACCACAGTTTATAGGGAATAGTCAAATTTCTTTAGTACTATAGATATTTACATGTACTTAGAAAACGTTATTTTTTGCTTCTTCTCTACATTGGACTACTGTGAGAGTAGAAGGGCGTAGAAACTACCACAGATTGATTTTTAGATCTCTTTTAAACATTGGTTGTGATTAACTAAGACAAAAAATACAATAATAATAATTATAATTAATTAGCTGGAATAAATAATTACAAAATTAGTTACAGCAAGTTCTGTGTTGAGCCAGATTAACCCGTCATTTGTAATCTTGAACATTTTAATATCCCTTTTTCAACAAAGTCGCTTTAACAAAGCATGTTTAAATTTTAAATTGCTCAAATGGCAATTTCAAAATCTCCAGAGGTATCTTATTGTAGCAGAGAATACACTGACCCATTAAAGAATTGCTAACTTTCGCTAGTCCAAACCGGGGAGCAACAATAGTCTGTGATTATTTCTTAGGTTAACAATACCCCTATCGCTACGTTTGGAAAATGTTGTAAGGTTCTTGCGTAAATACATTATATTCTCGAAAATAAATTGACTAGCTACAGTTAGTATGACAATTTCTTTAAAAAGCTCTTTTGAGGAGTCTATTCGTTTTAAATTATAAATCATTGTCTGTGTCAATTAGAGTTTCTTTGGAAACTATAACATTCTGTTCAGAGTGCAATACATTTAATTCTTCATCTACACACGTATCATAAACCCTCTTTACTCCGTTCAAAAACCGCACGTTACGATCAGCATTATGTTAAACTACTTGGTAAAAACTCGTTTCGTATCTGGAAAATTACACATTATGGTCATTATGTGTAGTTTTTCTACATATAATGACATTCAAATTTCGAACGCCGACGCCCACCCGCGTGCCGTCCCTAGTTTGTCTGTGAAGTTGGTACTGACATTCAAATTTCGAACGCCGACGCCCGTCTGGGTAAAGTTGGTACTAAAGAACAAGCTAAACAATTGCAGAACCACAATGCCGGTCAAACATGCGGTTCCTGAACACATCAAAGAGAGCTAATGATATGTGTGTAGATAAACTAGTGTATGTAACTGTACATAATTATGCATTAAAACTCTCGAGTGCTACTGTCGAGTTTTAATGCCCTCCATTATGCAGCAGTCACATAAACTACTACAAGTGAATTAATTACTGCGCTAAGCATACTTTTTGAGTCTCCTCTCTCCTTTTCACAATTATTTTGCAAGCGTGTCAATCGAGTATTTTTCTACTCATTTTATAGCAATACCTTGACAATAAAACCAAGAAAATAAGTGATGGCGGCATTTGCCTACTAATGCGTGTTTTTTAATAAAATATTTAGTTTGTCTGCTAAAACACGCAGTAATCCTCTAATATGTCACTTATGTTGCCATTCTTTTTTCTAAGATTTCTTGCCAAGGTTTGTCTGCAGTAGGATAAACTTTCTTTGGGCTTTCCAAAGAAAGTTGGATTCATCAAATGGTAAGTTAAAAACCTCACGAGTCCTTACAAATGTGACATGGTTATACAATTTGTAATATCGTCATAAGTGATAATTAAATCAAATACGTAGCTAATGAAGTGATAAAACAGTCCCTCTCTCTCTCTTTGACCCGCAATCACACTCTACCGAAATCAATGCTAACGGTAGCAGTACGACGTTTTCTTAACACGGTCGGTCTACATGTCTATGGGCGATGACGTCAAATAATATCATTGAAGGGAACTGTAAAGCGCAATAACTTTTCTGCGGGGCGTAAATTACTGTTTGACTTTTAAGTACTGTCGTATGTGTTGTACTGAGTCACCCCTTTATTCTTTATTTCTAAAAATAACAACGAGAACTGAACTTTCATACATCTCTGTGTCACTGATAAGGTTGGTGTGATTGCATGCATCCGTTTCCTGGCTACAAACACGGGAACCATAGAGTAGTGTAAATTTTATTATTCACGCTACTTTTTACTCTTAACATAGCGTTATACCTTGTTCCATACGCGGTAGCTGAGGCATAACTATGCCCACGTTTACACAGATATTCACTACTTCATTAATACTCCAATATTATTCCAGCTATTGATTATAGACATCAGTATACTGCCTACCCTTTCATGAAACTCCGGTTTTTTAACTAGACGCTAATTCACGAAAAGCCATAGAAACACTGCGCCCCAGGCGCTGTACCCCGCGGGCTATTCAGACGATGAATTGTCAATGTGACCGCTACAAACCCCGTGTGGTACAACGCAGCGTCGCGCTGTAGCGCTGTGGCTTTTCAATCGGTTCTAAATTCTAAAAGCCCGTGGGGCACAACGCGGCCCAGCGTTGTACCCCACGAGCTTTTCAGAAGACGCGGCACCGCCGCATGTTTCAGTCTCGTAATACACATATTCCGGAGCACACGCTGTTGTCTTATTTATTAATGGCGAACGAGAAAATAAAACGCTATAGATATCGTTGATACGATTTTTACTATAATGTAATGGCAGGGGGTTATTTGGAGCTTCCTTGTCCCCCCAGTTTAGTTTTTTTTTGCTAAGAAATATATTTTTTTGAGAAATAAATGAATTTTGTTAAAATCCTAAATTATTTTCACATAATTTTTGCTATGAAAGTGATACGATGCAAGGATGTAACCCGTAGAGGGTTGTGGGAGAGTTTCTTATGCGGTCTTGTGGTATTTTAGCGTATTTTTTTTATTGCCGGAGACTCGCTTTTATTAAATTACGATATAAATTAAAATTCAAAGATTTACGCGAAAAGAAAAGCAATTCTGCCATTTATTAAAAAAAAATATGAAGACTGAGTTCAAGGAGCATTATATTTTTGAGTCACATTTGGCTAGAGTAGGTTATTGTGGCTAAATTTCATTTGGGTTATAGGTTAGGTTAGAACATAGAAGAAGCAAAACCGGAGCATATCAAAGCGGATCGGAGCGCAGCGTATGCAAATAAAAACAACATTTAATGATATGACTCTAGGGGTTGCTTTATGTCACGTCATTATCCTATCAAAAACTTTGGAAATATTACTAATTTATTACTCAAAAACTATACATTTTCTCGCAAAAAAATATATACTTGGGGGACAGAAGAGCTCTACCCCCACCTCTGCCCCCCAAATTAAGGTGAACGATATCTATAGTTTACCCGATACGCGTGTATGTACATAGCACAGAATCATCACAGTTAATAATTTGTTGTTAAATGCTGGTAAAATCAAGTGTATCAAATTCTCACTTCCAAATATCAGGCAAGTTGAGACCAGTTTGATATTAGACAGCAACATGTTAGGATTAGTATATGATACGAAGTTTCTTGGAATAACCATTAATAGCAAATTGCAGTGGGGACCTCACATAGATAAACTGGCTGGTAAATTAAGTTCTGAGGCTCACGCTGTTAGGAACATAAGACAAAACACGGATGTGTCTACATCCCGGCTAGTATATTTTTGTTACTTTCATAGTTTCATGTCCTGTGGTATCTTGGTGTGGGGAAAAACAGCGGATTCTCAAAGTATTTTTATTTTACAGAAAAGAGCTCTTCGAACAATGTATAATTTAAACAAAGAGAGTCATTAAGGGAGCTTTTTAAAGAAATTGAAAAAACATTCTGACTGTAGCTAGTCATTTTATTTTCGAAAATATAATCTATGTAGGCAAAAATCTTACAACATTTTCCAAACCTAGCGATAGCTGTAATGTTTACCTAAGAAATGATCACAGACTAGATGCGCCCCGGTTTAGACTCGCGAAGGTTAGCAATTATTTCAAGGGTCAGTGCATTCTCTACTACAATAAGATTTGGAGATTTTGAAATTACCATTTGAGGAATTTAAAAAGCATGTTTAAGCGACTTAGTCTAAAAAGGGATATTACAATGTTCAAGATTACTTAAATGACGGGACAGTATGGGGTTAATCTAGCTCAACACAGACCTTGCCGTTAATAATTTTGTAATTATTTATTCCTGCTTATTATACATAATAATTAATATTGTAATATTTGTATTAGTTAAGCACAACCAATTTTAAAAGAGATCTAAAAATCAGTCTGTGGGAGTTTCTACGCCCTTCTCTCCCACAGTGGTTCAATGTAGAGCATAAGCAAAAAATGACGTTGGCATATACTTATATGTAAATATCTACAGTAATAAATACGACTTTAACATCGGGAAGATCGAAATATTTGACCTGAAATCCGGCAACTGGGCATCTAACATCGAAGTGCTAGAGATGTATGTCTGGGCCAACTCCATCGACGAAACGGTGAAGCTATCCACCCTTATTGCAGTTATGGAGACTATCTTCGTTGGCGGAAGGAGGACTCCGAGGAAACCTTCAAGTTTCACCTTAACGGAAGCGGTGACGTTGTTGAAAGACCATCTGCAACCTATACCGTCTTTCTTGGCCGAAAGATACCGTTTTCGCCAAAGAAAACAGCTCACAAATGAAACAATAGCTAAGTACATGGCCGAGCTCAAGAAATTGTCGTGTCACTGTGAATTTAGCTTTGCTTGAGAGAATAACCTGCGCGATCAATTTGTGTATGGCCTGAAGAGTTACTTGATACGGCAAAGATTGTTAATAATAAGCAGTGTCAATGGCTATTACTTTCGAGGCAGCAGAAAGAGCCACCGGAGCAGTGGAGCAAACCAAAAATTAAGGGAGTGAATAATTTATGTTTACCAGTTGCAAAGTGTGCGGTGCAATCATGGTTCAGGAGAGGAGTGTCGTTATAAATACTATGAATGTAGTGTGTGCAAACAGAACACCCGCGTCGAGTATGCCCGGAAACGGAGGGCCACGCGAATACAACGGGCGCTCATATGGTGGCGGCAGAGGAGCAAGCGGACAGCGCGGGCGTAGCGAGTGGCGCCCATCTCAGACGAGGGCTGCCGGCAGCAGGGTGCAGGATGACAGCGCAGGCGCAGCGGCGGGAACGGCCGACTGCAGCCCGTCGGCTCATGCAATTTACATATCGAGCCAAGGACCAAGGTCAACAAGAGAATGAATACAGTGCCCCTGGAGAGAGACGACGTTCTGCATACGCCCTCGGCGTGTTGAAGTCGGTCAAGACATGGCCCGTTCATTAGCGCACAATGCAGGTCTTTGATCAGACGGCGCAATGAGTCGACTATCACTTGGAAGTTTGCCAACCGTGATGCACCGACGAGCCTGTGGTGGCACCGAACTACGCCGATGCCCTCAACAGACGAGGCAACGATGCCGGTCGCTACTCGGCCTACTTAGCTCACCGTCTTGTCGAGATCGCCGAGTTCACCGCCGTAAGCCAATGGAGATGGGTTCCTACAGAGGACAACGTGGCGGACGACGCGACCCGGGCGAAACACACGCTGCGCTCACAAGACCGCTGGTTTATTGGGCCCGCTTTCCTTTATGAACCGAAAGACACCTGACCCACACCGAGCACAGAAAAGGCGCAGGCAGAAGACATCGAGGCTACACACCACACGAATGACACGGGGGGAAGAAACGCCCTGCCCGACATAAGCCGCTTCTCGAGACATGAGTGGCTTATATGGGCCAGCACCACCGTACTGACCTTCATCGAAAGATGCCGGAAGAAAACGACGTGCCTGGAGCTACGCCACCTTGAGCGAGCAGAGGGCGATGGTTGCACTGAGCGCGCCGGGAAAGCAGTGCCGACGCAAAGCTACGAGCTGCGTACATCGAGTGGGCACCATCGCTAAAACAATACGCACATTGGAAACTAATGGACTGGCGCTTCATCCCACCTGGAGCGCTGAATCAAGGTGGCGCCTGGGAGTGACTGGTGTGGTCCATTAAGACCGCGCTGAGCACCACTCTTCATCAGCAGTTGCCACGAGAGGAAGTGCTGCTCACTCTGCTGATGGAGGCAGCGCTCGCTGTGAACGCACACGTGCTTATGGACCCGGCGGACCGAGAGGCGTTGACGCAAAACCACTTTTTGATCGGGACTTCAACTAGCGTGCCATAAACCGGACCCTTCGACTCAGCGGACCAGATGAAATGTCGTCCAGCGCAAATACTGGCTACAAAAGAGATGGTTGCGAGAGAACCTCCCCACACTGGTTCTTCGTGGAGGAGCGCAAGATTAACGGCGCCCTCTTCACGTCCTCATAGTCGACACAGGCCTGCCACGCAACAATTGGCCACGTGGCGTGGTGGAGCGGATCTACCCCAGACCCGAAGGTGACGTGTGGAGCGCCGACATCCGAACAAAGGGCGGGTTCTTCACGCAACCGACGAGGAAGTTCGACATCCTCCCAGAACAAGAGGTGTCGGTGAGGTATCACCAAGGGGAGGATATTCCGGACGCTGAGCTCATTACGCCAAACAGAGCGCGAGGCGAGGCGAGGATTTTTATTATTTAAGAATGAATGAAAAATATGAGAAGTCATTGTAAAGAGTCAGTCAGTAGACAGTCTCGAGTCAACAGTAAGCAGTCAACCAGGGTAATGTGCGAGAGGGGGCCCAGCCGATATTCTACCGCGCGCGGCCGCTGCCCGCTGCTGCTACACGCAGGCGTCATCGAACCCGTTACCCACTCTGACTCAGCCACTCCGCTCGTTATTGAAAGTAAGGTGGACGAAGGCATTCGTCTATGCGCGGACTATAAGGTAACACTGAACCGTGTTTTGATGATGAATAGGTATCCAGTTCAGAGAATAGAGGAGTTATTTAGCAAATTGAGTGGAAACAGGTACTTCAAGAAAATCGATTTATCACAGGCTTATAATCAGCTGGAACTTGACGAGATTTCTAGGGCTAACAAAGTGATTAACACGCACCGAGGGCTGTTTTAATATTGGTTTGGTTAGTTTATTTTATGGCTTATCATCGAGTCGAAAATATAGATAGTGTATTTAAAATCCTTGAATCAAGCTGGTTAATTTGCTGGAAGTATTATGATAGCAATGCACGCTCGCTAGACATGGGGGCCGTGCTAGCCATGCACGTGCCGGACAGCGGGGAGCGAATAGTGTAGTAGCCTTCACGGAGAAGCGTAACAGTCACATACACAAAGAGGCAATGGCAATTATCTTTGCTATCGATAAATTTCAGCAGTATCTGTACGGCCGGAAGTTAACACTGAGGACCGACCACAAACCCCTTGTCATTATAGTGGGGCCAAATACTGGTATTCCAGTTAAAGCTGTGAGTAGGCTACATAGATGGGCAATTATCCGCCTATGATTGAGTAAGTGAGAACGGATTATAATACGGCCGACGCCCTATCGCCGTTAACAAAATCACGCAGGGGAGAAGAAGACGTTTTGCAAGAACAAACACACCTACATTTTGCCAAGGATGCCCTCCTATTAGATTATTCTCCTATTAGATTAAACAGCAAACCTCATCTGACCCCATACTATCAAGGCTACTAGCGTATGTAGGAGAAGGATGGCCCCAAGATATGGAGATAAGGGAACTAATACCCTAATCTAAACAGAAAAAAGAACTCGATAATGATTTGGGCTGGGTAAGATTACCAAAAGCTTAGGTACGACTGATTATGTAGTAAAACTCTTCTCGGAAACGTGATGCATAGACACATCGATCAGTTACAGTTCAGAGTATCTGAAACTGCTGATTTCAACGTCTCGCAAGAGGAATCTCGGGATGGGTTTGCTTTACCCGACTTAGAAACAACCGTTTCAGAGGGGGTAGCGATGACGATGGCGGCAGGTCCCACCACGGCGTCACCGGTGACGCCGTCAAGGCCTGAAAGAGCGGCGGAGGTAGTGGAATGGTGGTTTTTCTGAGGCCGGAGGCCTTATCGGGGCCACGGCTGCCACCAGAGTCAGAGCCCTCAGAGGAGCCCTTGGACCAGCATCAACCTGTCAGGCACCGTAGACCGCTACGCCGATAAGGAATTGATGATGTTTTTGAATATATTTTAAATAACTAGTATTTGAAATAGATTTATAATTTCAAATAAGGGTAGAGGTGTTAGATATGTATACTCTTATACTTCAACCGTACAAAACAACTCCAGGTTTAGCCTACTTTCACTAGGGGAAATCCATAACGGATGCAAGAAACTCCGATAGCATCCTGTGGGGCCTCCTATGCAGAATAAATATGAGATATAATATTACCCTTATATCTCATATTTATTCTGCATAGGAGGCCCCACAGGATGCTATCGGAGTTTTTTTGCGATCTGTCGAAGGCATTTGATTGTGTTGATTATAATACGCTATCAGTGAAACTAAATCATTACGGAGTTATAAATAAAGCGTTGTATCTACTTATCATATCATACCTTAGAAATATAATTTAAAAGGCAGAAGTCAAAGCGTTAAATCTGATGGATCGGGTGTAAAAATTGGCGTTAAAAAAGGTTCCATGTTAGGCCCTTTCTTATTCCTGATATATACATATTAACGATCTGCCTTTCATAGTGAAGAAATTGACTGGCATAGTGTTGTTTGCTGATGATACTTCAATGGTCTTCAAAATTTAAATACAAAAAGAAGATTTTGATGATGTTAACGATGTACTGTCTTTAACCTTAAATTGGTTCACAGTTTATAATTTATTTTTAAACGCTGGTCAAACTTAGTCTATCAAATTCTCACTTCCAAATGTCAGGCAAGTTGAGACCAATTTAGTGATAGACAGCAACACGTTAGGAATAGTAAATGATACGAAGTTTCTTCGAATAACCATTGATAGTAAATTGCAGTGGGGACCCCACATAGATAAATTAGCTGGTAAATTAAGTTCTGCGGCTTACACTGTTAGCAACATAAGAAAAAACAGGGATGTAGCTACATCTAGGCTAGTATATTTTAGTTACTTTCCTATGGTATCTTGTTCAAGGTTCAATATTGGGCCCGTTTTTGTTTTTGGTGTATATTAACGATCTTGCCTTTTTTTTAAAAAACTTATGTGATATTGTTTTGCTTACTTGATGATACTTCACTTATTTTTAAGATTGACAGAACTCATAACAATTTTGACGATGTTAACAAAGCAATCACGCTAGTTCTCAAGTGGTTTACTACCAATAATTTGGTATTAAACTCTAAAAAAAACAAATGTGTGAAATTCTCGCTACCCGATGACAGAAGGGATCCCACCTTCAGTATTTTAATGAATAACGAGCTTTTAAACCTGGTACCATCGACTAAAGTCTTGGGTATTAATCTAGATTCACAATTGCAGTGGGGTCCTCATACATCGTATGTAGCTGGAAGATTGTGCGCTGCAGCTTTTGCCATACGATTTTTTTTACATTTTACTGATGAAACCACTGCAATATCAGTATTTTTCAGTTACTTTTACAGCATTATTTCATATGGCATTCTGTTGTGGGGTAAAGCCGCAGATATACAATCGGAATTTGTGCTACAGAAGAGAGCAATTCGTTCCATATATAAAATTAAATCCCGCGATTCTCTCCGGGAACGATTTAAGGAGATCAATATTCCTACAGTGGCTTGTCAATACATATATGAAAAGTTATTGTGCATTCATTTTTTAAACACCTTTGTCAAAAATTGCGATGTACATAATTTCAACACTAGAAATAAAAATGAACTGAACGTACCTAGAAATCGGTTGCAGAATGTTAATGGATCATTTACGGGGAACTAACTGTATATGCTTTTATAATAAGTTACCACAGGGAATTGATCAATTGCACAGGTTTAAAATATTTATTAAGGCTAATCTTGTAAAGAAAGCCTATTGCACTATTAATGACTATGTTAAAGACAAAACTGCATGGCCTCAATTCCTTTACCGCCATGATAATGATAATAATAATTAACTTAACTTTTACAAATGCAATAATGTAATTTAACCTCTCAAAAACCGCGGGTAGTTGGGGCGGGTCGCTATTTTGAACCTTATACCAAGGTAATACAATTGAAAACCTATAACGGAAAAGTGGTGGTATCACCGGTGGTATTCACAAGGTTAAATGGTCTGGTTAATATAATTAAGTGTACAAAAGAGTGTAGAGTGACTCATAATAATTTATTAATTTTAACGTAGAATACAAGTCTGTTACCAAGAAACCAGAGTTTATGGTAATGATCACTAAAATCTCTTTTCTTGCGGCGGCTCTGTGTTGTAGTTGCTCCCCTCCTTCAAATATGGCGAGGGGGGTGATAGCTGGTGTACAAGTCATACTCGTGAGCGGGTGCTGCTTGGGGGGACTGGTCCAGTCTGGTTTCTTATAAGTTATGTTCATTACAGCTTGTCTTTATCTTATTTATTTATTTTGTTAGATTGTTATTTTGAGACTTCTTATTGACATCCATAAGGATACGATGTTATAATATTGACATTATATAAGTTAATTTTTATATCGTATATTGTGTGATAAAAAATAAAAATAAATACGAAAATTGAAAAAATTACATCCCCGTTGAGTTTCTTGGTGCTATCTTCTGTGACGGGCGTATTTCCGAAGCACTGGTTGAGTTAGGAGTTTTTTTTCCTGTGCGATATTCAGCAACGAATTTCCTTTTTCAAACTCAAACCATAATCAGTTATGTACTCATTAGTTTAATTGATCATATTTTTTTTTCATTTTTGAGACTTAAGTAAGTATTTGACTTGTGAAAGTGCATTACTTTGTCTGCTTGCAATAAATGATTTGAGTTTTGAGTTTTGTTGTGGGGGAAAGTAGCGGATATTCAAAGCATTTTTATTTTACAGAAAAGAGCTATTCAAGCTACTTATAAATTAAAACAAACAGACTACTTAAAAGAGCTTTTTAAAGAAATTGACATTACAACTGTAGCTAGTCAATTTATTTACGAAAATACATATAATGTATGTTCGCAAGAACCTTACAACATTTTCCAAACTTAGCAAAAGCTGTAATGTTTACCTAAGAAATAATCACAGCTAATTGCGCCACGGTTAAGACTCGCGAAGGAATTATTTCAAGGCTCAGTGCATTCTTTACTACAATAAGATACCTCGGGAGATTTTAAAATTGTTATTTGAGCAATTTAAAAAGGGAAAATATTGAACTGCACATCAAAAATATTGATTTGCACAGCAAATATAAGGGCAAAATACTGCGGTAGCTTAGGTGAAGGGTAAATATCTATCCTTCGTATTAGGTTCAACTTGTATGAACAACAAAAAATACTTAAAACATAAACTTAAGTACTCATTAAATATTTAAACCATAAAACATGTTTTTGTTGATCCTTTTTTGCTGTGCAAATCAGTATTTTTGATGTGCGATTAAATACTAGCCTTTAAAAAGCATGTTAAATCGACTTTGTCGAAAAAGGCATATTAAATTGTTCAAGATTACTTAAATGACGGGACAGTATGGGGTTAATCTAGCTCAACACAGACCTTGCTGTTAATAATTTTGTAATTATTTATTCCTGCTTATTAATCATAATAATTCATATTATAATATGAATTATTAGTATTAGTATTAGTTAAGCACAAACAATTTATAAAAAACCGGTCAAGTGCGAGTCTAAATCGCGCACGAAGGGTTCCGTACCACCGTTCAATGGAAGCGATGGTGTGGAGTGAATAGTTTGGATTTTACACAGCAAAATATTGTTTACAAAGTAATTGGTGCGGTTACTTTTACACTCCATGTAAGTAACCAGGTGCATCCATAAGTTTGTATGTGGTATTGTTGTATGGGAGCCCCCTTAAATATTTATTTTATCCTGTTTTTTAGTATTTGTTGTTATAGCGGCAACAGAAATACATAATCTTTGAAAATTTCAACTCTCTAGCTAGCTAGGTTCTTGAGATACAGCCTGGTGACAGACGGACGGATGGACGGACGGACGGACAGCGAAGTCTTAGTAATAGGGTCCCGTTTGGAACCCTTCGGGTACGGAACCCTAAAAAGATCTAAAAATCAATCTGTGGGAGTTTCCACGCCCTACTTTTCCCACAGTGGTCCAATGTAGAGTAGAGGCAAAAAATTACGTTTGCTAAGTAAATGTAAATAACTACAGTAATAAAGAACTTTGACTTTGACATACCATTTGGCTCAATATGCATTCCGCCTTAAAGAAGCGAACCTTTCTTATTTCGTAGTTGCTTCTTCATAGATACAGAAATCTTAAAATCAGCAATCTATGAAAAAACTATTATACCTGTAGATTTGAGCTTTGAAATAATAATTTAAGTTCATGTATAATTTCCACGAATATCGTTAAAATCTTATTTTCTGAATAATCTCAAAACTTAAAACATAAAATAAATAGTATTGCCCGCACTACGTAAGTAGCGCCCGCAAAACATCATCGGAATTCGGTTTTTTCAACCGACTTCAAAATGGAGGTTTTCCATTTGTTTCCATCTGTTTTTTTTTTTTTTTTTTGGTTTTGTTACGCGATTACTCCATCAATTATGAACCGATTTTGATTGGTAGGTCTTACGTCAGAGGTGATCCCATATAAAATTTATGAAAATTAATTAAGCTCTTTTTGAAAAAATCAACAAATACAAAAAGTATATTCACAGATGACGTTTTGGTTTGTGGTTGCGTGCAGCAAAAGTTTTGATGAGGATTTTTCATGTACATATGCTTCTCTCGCATCCTGACCGAGGAGGAAGAAATAGGAAGTGAACTTAGTCATTTTTTTTTTAAGTTAAAACAACGTTTTACAGGCACCATAGTACAATAATTGCAGTTTTTGAAAGAGCTCAAAAGACATCACCTTTCGCGCGCCCTTACAATGCTGCGCTTTCTGCTAGTAGATACACCACGTGCAAAGGCCAGTTTATCTTTGAGTAGAGATTTTTTCTAGCAAACCCTCGATGGAAAGGGACTTATGTAAGGTTGAGTTATATTAAATCATAATTATGATTCTATTTCTCAGAATAATGCGTCACTCTATGCCTAGCGTAACTGTCAAACATATGATCTGCAACTAGCCTAAATAAGTGTAAAGTTTCGTTAACTGCTCAAGTGACCTACCGCTTGCCGCGTAAACATCTGTCATCTGCCCGTCACTTGACACCTACCTACTCGGTCGATAAGTGGGCGTCGGATCGTCTTACATAAACATTTTTTATGACTTGGTTTCTCGAGACTTCGGCTTCAAGTTTTTTTTTTTTAAGAGATCGTAAACTAACAATGTTATTGGACAGGCGTTGATTTTTGTTACGACTCTTTGTGCAGTCATACGTAGAAGTAAACACAGACTTTGAGCTTTAAGTGGATATGGGTCCATATATTGTTTTTTAATTAAAAAAGTAAAGCGACAACCTACTTTTTTTCTATATTTAAAAGATTTCTGTATTACATTAGCACACGATAAAAAAAAAAACATCCATGTTGTAGATAAAAAATATTTAGTTAAAAGCTTACAAACATTCGTTAGCATTTGCCAGCGCGCCGCGCCGCAACACACAAATGAATGAATATAGTGATGTCATATGAAAAAACTAAAGATTAGTTCAAGTAGAACGAAATAGAAAACGGTTCATACAGATAAAGTGATTAGTGTAAAAGAAACAAGACGATCTTGTCACTTAGACGTCACTCAAAACTTTTGGTAACTAGAGTTACCAGGGGCAATCTACGGAAGAAAAAATCTGGTAACTAAAGTTACCAGGGGCAATTGACGGGTTAATCAGATTCCGTTACCAACGCCTACCATGAAAAGGCTGAACTTACCATATAAAAGATGATTAAATTTTTGCCTGCATCTTTTCGTTTTCTAATTTTCTTTTTATATCAAACTGCTCCAGACTGAGGAGAATAAGACAAAATAGGAATTTTACAAACCTGTCGGGCAATAGTCGAATTTACTAACGATAAATCGTCATATTTAGTTGTTGCTGGACTTTAGTCCAGTAAATGTGACTGTAGGAGGAGTCAGGTAAAGTCGGGACGGAAAAATGAAGTTGTTCCATTCTCAGCGTGATATCGTTTGTCTACTTTTCCGCTGCAACCTGTATACTAAGGCTCGTGTTAATAAACCGCAATCTCAGTTATATTACAATGATAGTTTCGCTATATCAAATGGGTTATTTTCACGCGCTTGATATCGCTCTCAGAGCTTAGGGATATTTTGTAATTTCGAGTCTAAGTTATCTTTTGTAATTCTAATGTCGTACTGGAGAAGGAGCTGCCACAATGTTAGTGCCAACAGCGGTACGATTCAGTTGAATATTATAATTCAGCACCTCATATGGTTTGCTCTATTCATTTCTATGTCGCTGATAATCACAGTCCCTACTTACTATGTATACTTATTTTTATAGTTGTTAATTATTAGAGTCTCAGTTATTTGTTGTTGTACAACGTCGCCACATTAACTATTGAACATATTTTTGTGAATGTTGAGTTTATCATATTAGCAAGTTTGTTTGTTTAACTTCTTGTATAGTTATGAATTTGGCATAATAATGGACTCTAAACTATCTTTATGTGAGTATTTTATTTTAATTTATTAATCCTTGTATCCCATATGGGTAGATAATTTTTCGTAAAATAAGATATTTGAGTTCTTTAGTTAAATAAGCAGTCACGCTATATTTAGAAATTTTGTAGCGTTCATCTGTAATAAAGTGTAATTTTATGATTTATAAATAATGCTGGCTAAAGTCTATACCGTAGTACTGCAGTGTAGCTGATAAAATTTGAAAGAAAGAAGTAAAGAGACCTTCACATATACTCAAATTATTGTAACTTTCAGATCTCATCATCGCAACAACATTCAGCATAGTTAGCTCAACTACTATCTGTGCCCTTGAAACCACTAGTTCTACCTGCAACTACACAGTAAGATGCCAGCACCACGCTGGTACTGTCGCCAACCAGAACTGCAACAGTGAACCTTACGTAACCTTCATTATCACGGACTCCAATGTCGATACACTCACATCAGCATTCTTTGGAGCAACCAATTTTGACAGTCGAGTAAGAGCTGTAAAGACAATCAACTGCTCATGGAATACCTTGGAAGTTGTCACCTGGAGGTTTTACACAAAATGCCTTGACATGCAATTGTCCTATACAAATATTCAAAATATAAAGAAGGAAGCATTCAAAGGCCTTATACATCTACAGGCTTTGAACTTATCACACAATTATATTCAGAGCCTCCCGACTAATGCTTTCAAACTAAGTGATTCCAATAACGATCATTCAGAACTGATTTTGCTTGATCTCTCCTACAATAAATTGTGTAACCTAACTGAAGGTCTCCTATTTCAAATGAAGAAACTGCAAACGTTATTGCTCAATAATAATAAACTAACAACGATTTCAGAAAACTTATTTGAGCCTTGTGGATATCTACAAACATTATCAATTAAACACAATCAATTAACAGTACTGAATACATCGTTAACAAAATTGAAAAGTCTAGAAACATTAGATTTGTCTTTTAATTTACTGACCTCTTTGTCAGGTTTGGAATTTAGGTTGAACTCAGTTCGTTTTATCAATATTTCCCATAACCTCATAGAAACTGTTGACTCTAATGCGTTCATTCAAGATTTTAAACTAGAAATACTGGACTTGAGTAGCAACAAAATAAAATCTAGGCTTGAAACTGTTATGTTTATTAATAACAATGCGCTTTGGTATTTGAATTTATTTGACAACAAAATACAAAACATACAAGCCAATTCATTTCAGCATACAATTTTACGTTACTTCAATATAGAGAAAAATAATTTAATAGGTGAAATTGACGAATTTACTTTCAATGGAGCTGATAATATAACAACAATTAACCTGTTTAACCAAAGTATAAATTTTATAAAGAACAACTCTTTCAAGAATATGCACTTTTTGACATCATTGAACTTTAGTAGCAATGCAATCAGTTTTATAGAGCCATCAAGCTTTAATAACTCAAATTCGATTACAAGTTTAGACCTGTCTTTTAACGGCCTGTCTATTTTAACATTCTTAAAAAATTATCTAACCAACCTTACCGAATTATTTTTAAAATATAACAAACTCAAAGTGATACCCAGTAATGCTTTTCAAAGCCAGGAAATGCTGATCAAACTAGATTTATCAAACAATTATATTTTTCAAATAGAGAATAATTCTTTGCCATTGAAAGCATTGCAATATTTATATTTAGAGGGCAACATCTTAAATGGAAGTATCGTAGAACATGAGTTCAGCCCAGGAAAGTTTCTAAGGAACTTGGATTTGACGAATTTTGCAATAACAACGATAGAAAATAATAGCTTTGTAAACTTGCCAGTAGTTGCTCGCTTGAACCTTTCTCACAACAAAATAGCATTTATTGATGTCAACAATTTTAAAGGGATGGATAATATGTACAGTTTGGATTTATCACATAACAGGTTGTCAAGCATAATTTTGAATAATTGCAGCCTCAAGGGGTTACAAGCTTTATATCTTAGTAACAACCAATTATCAAGTCTATCCCACTCTTTTATGAACATTTCTCGGTTGTTTCATTTCGATGTTACGAATAACTTTTTTTCTGATGTCGCTGAACTAATGTTTGATAGTATGCCAAATTTAAAAACAGTTTATTTATCAGACAACAAAATAAATGCGTTTAACCATCCTACCACAAACTCTTTAAAAAGTCTATATTATATAGATTTATCTTTGAACAATATCTCGTTCGTAAATTTGTCATTTTTTAAAGAGATCGCTAGTGTAAACGTAAGCTTTAACAATTTGAATAGTTTTAACAGTAGTTTTTTTGATAACCTTCATAACTTACAGTCATTAGACATCAGTGGCAACAACATTACCCAACTAATTCCAGGGACTTTTCAAAACGTTGCAATGTTGAAATATCTTTCTTTAGCAGACAACCATTTGAAAACCTTACGCTATGGTATATTTAGAGGACTATATAGCATGGAGGTTTTAGATATTTCTAGAAATCAAATAACTGAATTGGATATAGATTTATTTCACGAATGCACAGAGATCAGGAATATATTTATTGACTACAATCATATTAATAGTATTGACGTGGAAGGTCTCGTTGCTGCCCAACATAAATTGAAAATATTAAGCCTCGGCGGAAATCCTATGTCTTGTAAGGAGATTGTGCGGAACATCAAGAATATAAATAAAACTATAGTAAGAGAAGTTCTAGTTACGTCTATTGATAAGATTTTTCATGAAGATAATGTTAACGGTATAAAGTGTGGCGAAGTTGCTCTAACAACAGCCCATCCAGATAAAAAGGAAGGTCCTAGAGAGTCATCTTCTGTTAGTGTTTTGGCAATCTGGTGTTCTATTCTTACAATTGTATTGATTGCAACTGGAGTTGTAGGGTTTTTTTATTTCAAAAACAAATTAGTATCTCTACGGTATGAACTGAATACACCTTTTAACATATCTAAGAGGAGCTCTCTGGAACTAAACTCCGAATGCCGAAACGATTTATTGTCATAATATTTGTATATATTATAATTAAAGGCTTCTTTGAAAACTGTCTTTTGATTTGTTTCACCAATATAATGGAAAGTAATGATAGATATTTCTTCCAATAACTCTAGAAAGCTTGGTCAAGACCAAATGATTAGCATCATTACATAACGGAAAGTATTCTTCACACTACGGAATGAAATCAACAAGTTAAAAACATTAAACACGCTTATCAACTACTCACCGACACGATTCTAAAGAGCCCAAACTCGATAGGATTGCATTATTTAATCACAGAGTTCTCGTGACCACCTTCCAGTTCCATCATCAGAACAGCTCGATACCCTTACTACTAAGAGCAATGTATTTGTCACGTTAAAACAAATCAAACGAGTCCAAACCACCTTCAGATCCCATCATCAGATCAGCTCGATACTACTAATCCCTCAACTACTCATTGAGATGATTCTAAAGAGCCCAAACTCGGTAGGATTGCGTTATTTTATTATACAAAGTTCCTGTGACCACCATCCGGCTCCATCATCAGATCAGCTCGATGGTATTACAGTGTCAACGAACTTACATAATTGTTTAAAATTTTAGCTCAATTGGAAACCGGTAAGTGGATCAAATTTTACTTGCAAGATTTGTTTACATAGTTACTTAGTTACAGGTGAACTGAATAAAAGCGTGTTAAAATACTAGCGTGCTTTCGTTTACTGGTTAAATTCTCGAACTATAAACTTTTTTTATTTCCTTGTACTACGACTACTTTCGGTTATGCAACAATGCAAAAAAGTTGGTCCTGATCAAAGTCAAAGTTAAAGTCAAAGTTTTCTTTAATACTGTAGATATTTACATATACTTAGCCAATGTCATTATTTATCTCTTCTCTACATTGGAAGTCAAAAGTCTTCTTTAATACTGTAGATATTTACATATACTTAGCAAATATCATTTTTGCCTCTTCTCTACATTAGACCACTGTGGGAGGGGAAGGGCGTAGCAACTCCCACAGATTGATTTTTAATTCTCTATTAAAAATTGGTTGTGCTTAAATAATACAAATATAACGATATAAATTATTATGATTAATAAGGAGGAATAAATAATTACAAAACTATTAACAGCAAGGTCTGTGTTGGTTGAGCTAGATTAACCCCATACAGTCCCGTCCAGTACTTGTATTTAGCAAATAAATATATGAAATAACCAGTAGTACATAAACTATTAGCAATCAAGGGTGGCTCTATATCTGTACTCTTATGTCCACTTGTCATAGTGACTAGTAGAAACACATATTATTGTTATGTCTCATTTCTAACCATGTCACTATTTAATCAGATGACATAGCAGTGTTTTCAACTCTATTTAGGAATTAGCTATTTATACATGGTGTGTATCATACTGTGGATATTGAAATACAATATTAAGCTGAAACAGTAAGACTCTAACCTGACCAAAAGAGATTATTGGCAGGCTCAAGATACATTTATTAATCACAGGGTCGTGAGTTGAATATTGGCGATATAGTTGAAACGCTGGATAGGGACTCGCCGGGAATTTGTAGACTTCAGCTCCTTGGTAGACTCAATCCAACTGGTCCACTTCTCCAGACGTCAACAAGTGATTTTGCGGTTAGCGCCAGGAGGATATTACTCCTCGGCGTGGAACCGATTCAGAGCTCCGTTAGCGCCAGGAGGATATTACTCCTCAGCGTGGAACCGATTCAGAGCTCCGTTAGCGCCAGGAGGATATTACTCCTCAGCGTGGAACCCTGGAAAGAGACCAGTGTGAATGATAGGAATACAAAAGCGCTACAGCGCCCAGCTATCAGGCGACGGCTCCCCACACGGAGACTTCCGACGAGGGCCCTAGGGTAATTAGGATCTAAGAGTGCCGCAGTCCAATAGACACTGTATAGAAAAGGGAAATACATAGAGAGTATAAAATACACGAAAATAAGAAAGACTAACTACGAACCAATGCTTACCCATGGATTGGGGATAGTAGGGAAGTTTCAAATCAACTACTGCACTTTACAGCAACTAAACATTCAGCTCCATTACAGTACTAAAGGGACAAGCCCATCACCGCAACTAAAGGCGTGACTTAAAAATTATTGATGCAGAAGATACAACCTCACGTTTCAGAGCTCAAACAATGTCTGCCTCAAAAAAACAATCAGCTGCCAGACGAGATTCCAAACCCGAATTTCCGAATTTTTATAGTTTTAGTTTTTAACTGGCTAATCCGCCAGTAGCCAATATGGTCAAGGAGGTAGTACGTTACATACCCGTCTTGTTTGGGTAGGATTTTACCTGATAAAATCCTCTAAGATACTAACTAAACTAAACTAACTTACCAAATTAACTACTTAAGATAAAATTCTCTAAAGCTCGCCATCTACAATGTCAGAGAAATATATAACTAACAGTCTAGCTCAACTACATACCAACATCACACATTCGTACCAACAATCAGACATCAGAATTCATACTAAGTTCATACAAGAGTTCACACTAACATCGTGTAAACACAGCCTTACACACAGGGTGCCATTATTATAGCCAAATGCACACCCAGACTAACTGTCAGAAGTTGAAAAATAAGCAAGATCCCTTGAACTAAAATAAGAACCTTAGTACATAAACGCCCCGATAGCTTAGCTACTATCGTAACGCAGAATAACACCATGAGGGGCAGCTCCCTCAAGTGTTCAAGACTTCCTGCACCGTTAGTGGGTACAGAAAATAATAATAGAGTAGAATATCTATTCTACAACAAAGAGTAAAAAAGTAGATAATTATAGTTCAAGAGGCCATACGCTAAAGTAACAGACATTGCAGAGTAACGTTACACAATAAAGAACTTTTACATAGCTGTAGATATAGATGGTTTTTAGAATACAAGGGTCAAAATACTTATTACATACATAAAGGATTCGTTAACTACTATTGAATAAGACAGAACGCTGTCGCAGCCTATCTTCAGACAGAAGGTGCTCTCAAACAGTCACAGATCGCTCGGTACAAGTACAGAAATTTATAGGAAACGTCATGTTTACTACCTATCTAGTAAACTGTACAAGTTTACATGAAAGTAAGCAGAGTACACGACTAACGCCCGGTTTCTGGTACAAAATCAAGCCATTGATCTACCGTTTTGACAGCTGAAATTGATAAAGGACTGTCAACAACAGATTAAATGTACGAGAAATCGGCCGTTAAACACTAACCTTATTTATTATTTAATAGTCCGAAAAGTTTCCCTACTAAAATCTTCACAATTTATTAATTTATTTTTCGTACTGAGAATTTGGAGGATATTATTTATCAACAATTATAATATGACAACGGCCGTCAGACTGCGACCATAAATAATGTAGAAATGAGGTAGGTACCCAGATAAACGATCAAATATACTCCTGTCAGACAAAAATAAACACAACAAAATATACAAGCTACGAAAGAAATCTAGCGTTCTACGGCGCTCTTATGGCCTAACTACTCTGACCAGACATAAAACTCTATCACCAATATTCCCTTAATCCGGGCGCCATTGAAACAGTGAGACTCTAACCTGACCAAAAGAGATTATTGGCAGGCTCAAGATACATTTATTAATCACAGGGTCGTGAGTTGAATATTGGCGATATAGTTGAAACGCTGGATAGGGACTCGCCGGGAATTTGTAGACTTCAGCTCCTTGGTAGACTCAATCCAACTGGTCCACTTCTCCAGACGTCAACAAGTGATTTTGCGGTTAGCGCCAGGAGGATATTACTCCTCGGCGTGGAACCGATTCAGAGCTCCGTTAGCGCCAGGAGGATATTACTCCTCAGCGTGGAACCGATTCAGAGCTCCGTTAGCGCCAGGAGGATATTACTCCTCAGCGTGGAACCCTGGAAAGAGACCAGTGTGAATGATAGGAATACAAAAGCGCTACAGCGCCCAGCTATCAGGCGACGGCTCCCCACACGGAGACTTCCGACGAGGGCCCTAGGGTAATTAGGATCTAAGAGTGCCGCAGTCCAATAGACACTGTATAGAAAAGGGAAATACATAGAGAGTATAAAATACACGAAAATAAGAAAGACTAACTACGAACCAATGCTTACCCATGGATTGGGGATAGTAGGGAAGTTTCAAATCAACTACTGCACTTTACAGCAACTAAACATTCAGCTCCATTACAGTACTAAAGGGACAAGCCCATCACCGCAACTAAAGGCGTGACTTAAAAATTATTGATGCAGAAGATACAACCTCACGTTTCAGAGCTCAAACAATGTCTGCCTCAAAAAAACAATCAGCTGCCAGACGAGATTCCAAACCCGAATTTCCGAATTTTTATAGTTTTAGTTTTTAACTGGCTAATCCGCCAGTAGCCAATATGGTCAAGGAGGTAGTACGTTACAAAGCTTTAATTCACTATTACTTGGTTACAAAAATAAATATTTTTTATACATAATAAATACTTACATAGCCAACAAAAGTAGGCATTACTATAAGTACTTACTTTAATCTCTCCATAAATTCGAACTACATGTAGAATCAAAATGCAATACATATTCACATACATATGTTCCTTTCAAAAGATTTTTTAAATATTATATAATTTCTTAGATGGGAAATACCGCCATCTTTTATAAACATCGAAACCAAGAGCGAATCACATTCTCTTACCTCCTGTTAGGTGTTCCCCAATTTACCAAATGATTTGCAGATGTCTATACATCCGAATTCTCCTCATGTTTATATGATAGTATAAGACAGAAAACTATATTTAAAAAAATGAGACTACCTACTTAGTTGTTTACGCATTTACTTTAGTTAAAACGGTGTTGCATACTCCAGGTCTGGGGTTAAAGTTGCGCTTTGCGAATTACATGGAGGAGTATGGAGATCTGACCACCTACCTACAATAGTGGCCAGGCACAATAAGAAGACACGAGATCGCTTGCTTATTTAGGTCCCTTTAACTATGTTTGGGGTCTGGGGCCGATATGAGCCATACCCAAGATCACTAGTTTGAAAATGTTCCATAGATCTGGTAATCTGCCCGTATCGACAAGCGCAGCGGTGCACGGTGGCGCAGTTACTCCTAATCGTAACTCACCAAACTTTTGCACGAGTCAACTCCGCTCTTATTGGAGCTCCTAAAGTATCCAAGTTAACTTCGTCGCTGGAACAAAATCCACGCAACACATGAACTAATAAGGAACCTCGTATTTCTTCAAGAGACGTGTGAACTCAGCGCAGCCGGTCTCACTCGTTACCTGGTACAGTTAAGTAGCTATTAGATTATGATTTACTCTCGTACCTTTAAGGTTCGAATTTATGTAGCCTTCTTATGTTACAGGGTCCGTAAAGCAGAAACTGTTTGGCCCACAGCTCACAGCTCACACCATACGCGAGAGTATTGTGTAATATTAACGGTTTAATCCCTAAAAATAGTTTCTGGTTATGCAACAATAGAAAATGATCTCACAGTCACATTTATCAAAGTAAGAGATAAAATAGATATATCTAAGAGAACTTGAGCATTTTCTTTCGAAGAAGTCTTTTAAGAAGTATTTTAAGACATAAGCTCGTTTTTTTACGTCTTTTATTTGATTTGTTTGCATATCATTTTGTGCAATAAAAATATGAAATAAGTTGGTATGCTTACTCGTATTGTGCCAAACTATTGTAGTTTGGCAAAACACGAATATGAGTGTACCTGCTACATACAAAAGTAACATCACATCACAACATCGTTTAAATGTGAAACGATAAACCATTAACTTAATAGCTGTTACTTAACTTTAAGAACTTGCTATTTACTACAGAATATATTCTCCGAAATCCACAGCTGTGGTATTCATAAAGTTCTTACGTTCCGTCTTTGGCTCGTAAACATTTTGTTGTCGATTTAGTGTCAATTTAACGGTTGCGTTAAACGCTTATTTGGCGAAATGTATGTAATGTATGGTCGCAGGTCTACTTGTAGGTAGTAGTGGCTCACATAAATAATTATAGAATGATATACACTACATCTGTGTATACACATACTCATACTAAAGTCCCATAACTGAATTTATTTGTTAAAACCATGCCTCGGACGTCACATCAGGCATTGTAAAGAAAAGTATATGAAATTGTTCTCAAATTTAGCAAACTGGCCTCGCTACTGTTTCCTTTGATCATTTCAAAAGTATAATTCCGGTGGAAAGAATTATATAATTCTCAAGATTGCTAGTTTGCAACTCGGTTAGTGCTAGCTAGCTTGTCAGTAGCTAGTTACAGTAAATTAAGGTCCAAGTCTTAAAACTCAAGAAACCCTCTCTTTTTTGCAATGATAATCAAAAAATCTGAATCCAAACTTGTGAAATTTGAGTGCTATTCCAACTAGGTGTCTCTAACAAATACGACGTTTTAGCCTTTTAGTCAAATGAGTTCTAGTTAATCTAGGTTCTTCGACGCAAGTTCCCGCTCCTGTACCGAGTTAGGTGTGGAACTTCCAAGCAATTAAAACTTTGACTCGGGCTAAGGTTGTTAACGAAATTCGGACCTTTTGTAACAACAATCTCAATTGTAAGGTAAACAAAGAGTGCGGAGACAAAAGAACTCGTGGCCAACAGTATTTAGTTTTGGTTTCATAGAACTTTCTGCGGAGAGTTGTAAAACCTAACTATTGCTCTGGCGCTAAATGAGAATCTTTGCAGCAGGTATAGCTTTTGAATGTACTGTTGTGTACGTCAGCATCCGAAGCAACACTTAACAAAAATATATTGTTAAGTGTCGCTTCTGATGCTTACGTTATCTGGCAATTTTAACTGCAGATTAGTAGTTCAATTTTAATGATATCGTTTAGCCCCTACCTGAGAAGGTAGTAAGTAGTTACGATAGGAGTGTGGTAGATAGCCAGATTCACAAAGATGCAAGTCCAAGATTAGCTTTTGTAAGAAATGTTGCTAGTTGCGAGCCATGTAGAGGTATGATTAGTATGTGCGTATATTGAGTGATAGCCGTTTTATCTTACTTCTGCAATCCAAACCGATTATAAAACCAAAGGCAAAGTTTTTAAAAGTTATACCGTGTCTAAGGTGGATAATAGGTCTATATAATTACAAGGGAACTGCGTCGTTAAAAATTTAGTTGCCGACGTGGATGAACTCTCTCTCGGTTGGCTGGGAGTGTATCATCGCACTGTCACTCTGGCTTTATTTATGGACCAGTAAACTGGGAAATATATTTTCCTCGCCGCCGGCCGCGCGTCCATTTCAGGTTAAACCCCTTGGGCCCGGCTCTAGACGAGTGGAGTGTCATAAATTAGAAAACTGTTTGGTGAAGGCGAAAAAATGAAAGAAATATTTGACGTTCGCTCTGATTCTACTAGAGATCAAGCGAATTTTAAAATGTACGCAAAACAAACTATGGTTCGTTTGTCCCTAGACTATGTAAGCGGCAAATGTTCCATACATTCATATTTTGACGACCCGAATGGCCGAGTCGGCAGTGACCCTGCCTACGAAGTCAAGGGTCCCAGGTTCGAGTCCCGGTGGGGCCAAATATTTGTTTGATGAGAACGGATGTTTGTACCCTAGTCATAGTTGTGTATCTATCTAAGTATAATAATAATCTATATAAGTATGTGTATCGTTGTCTAGTACCCAAGATACAGGGAATCCTAGTTTGGGGCTAGATCAATGTGTGTAAATAGTATTTAAGATATTATTATTATTATTATATTATTGTTATTGTTGTGCTACAGAATAGGAAGAAACAGGTTCGTATAAAAACAATGACTATGAAGAATAACGAATGTGGTCAAAGGCAAATGTGTGGAATTCATATTGTGCAGAATCGCGAATAGGAAGAAACAATATGGCATAAACTTAGAATAATTGGTGTAAACCGGTTAACTTTGCGAAAGCAGTCATCGACCCGAATCTACTGCGAATCGAATCATAAATGGTAACCATGGTAACAGTCGGCAACTATCCGCGACCGCTACCAGTACCAAGATTAACGACAGTATATATAACGTTGCGTGTAATAATTAAGTATCACTTACCCAATCACGACCATAAAGTGGTAGACAGGAATCAATGCCCGCTGACCCGAAAATAAATGCTTTCCCGGCATACTAACGAACATATAGGTACATGGATAGAGGGAAGGAGTTTCTCGAGTGATGCTAAATCTATGGGACATGTTAATTTACTGTGCATTGGAACGTATAAAGCTTAAACGTATAAAATATAACAAGAACAGAACGTACGATCGTAATCAAAACAAAATAAAGTACATCGTAATCAAAACAAAATAAAGAAGCATCAACAGAGATAACCAAACATTGTAACGCTCACAACAGCATTGTCCACACCACTGCTAGTCAGTAATTCCTCGAAATACCGCATAAATTATAAAAAACACAGTGTTATTTCATTTCACTCGTTGATAAATTGGAGAGCGCCAAAGTGGTAGGGTGACGCGACCTGCGGGGTCGAGCAGGCCAATATTTTTCATTACTATGCTAATTTCATTGTACCAATAAACGGTCCGACCCGTTTCGCCCCGCAAAGAGGTTAGCTGTTTCACGAACGTTTTTACTGTGTCCACTGAAAAATTTGAATTCGCTTTCGAGAGGTCGGCTCAGTTAATTTGGGATGCAATTGGGCGCTCCGCTTTTGGGAGGTGTATTGAAATGGGGTGTTGTTGGGCTGGTTGTGCTCTGCGAATGCTACTGTTTTGAAAGGTCGTTTAATGTTAACGCTGGACAATGTTGTTGAACAAGGTCTCCAATCTCAAGCTGAACTAAGTGGTATTCTTTGTTTTATCTCAACAAAACAGTCTCATGACTGCAATAATGTGTGCCAACTTCGAGAGATTTCACCGAAAAAATAATTGAGATCTAAATGGGTGCCAATTTATATAGGTAATCCTGATATTCAATTAGGTCAAAAAGTATAGCTTGGCCGTTTCATGGAATATGGCTAGCTATAGCTTAGTGTGTTAAATGGGTAAGCCATACTTTTTGTTTGACCCATTTCAATATCAGGATTAAATCTCAATTCTTTTGTCGTTGAGGTCTCTCGAAGTTGGCTCCCATTATAACAGTCTTGAGACTGTTTTGTTGAGATAGCATTAGTTTTTGTAAAGGAATTTAATAAAAATATTGTAAAATTATGCGCAACGCTTGTCTTTAAAGAGAGATTTCTCCCAGCAAACCAGGCAGGAATTACATTAAAGTTTATAAGTGCTACAGGAAAGTCCTTGAGCATAATACAAACTTTATATTTATTGCTATTAGCTACCTCAATGTAATAAAAAATAAATATAGCCCATTACTATACCCACAGAGGGGCATAGACATTTACACTTATAGAAGTTAGTAAAATTTAACAGTGAGGAGTCTCCAAATAAACTTCGTTAGGGTAAACATAGTAGTAACTGGCACTTTAAGCGACTGGCACCTTAAAAAATATTATCATAAAAAAAGTATAGCATTGCCTGATTACGGTAATGGCTTTAATTACGAAGAACAACATGAGGAATAATAAACGATCCTAAACGGAATGAAATAAGGTTCTTTTATTGAGTTTTGTGGTCATTGTATTCAGAGCTCCGAAAAAGTGCAGTAACTGGCACACAAAATCAATTACTGTCAGGTTTTGTACCAGTAACTGGCATGTATTCTGAAATAGTAAAATTTGATAGAAAAGTAGCCTAAATTCAATGAATTAAACTTTATTTAATGAAATATAACGATAAGCTACTTCAGGGATCTTAAATAAATGAAACATCAGTACCCAAGAGTTTTAATTTTATTTTAAAAATAACCTAATTATGAGATCAACTTTAATTTTTGTTCATAACTTACAACAAGTATATATAGCTTTTTTAAAGGTGATCTTCCTGCTATACTCGTAGCTGTGTTAGTGTCATTTGTATTTGTTAGATGAAGTTTCACAGTTTTTTTTTGCATTAATCTTCTTTATTTTGCTCTGCTTGTTCTGTTTTACTTCTCTTATCTTGTTTTGTTTTAACTCTTCTCGCTTCTTCTTACGATTTTCTTTCTCGGTTGCATTTTGTTTCTTTAACTCATTTTTGGATCGGATCATTTCCATATAAGCAGCAGATGTTATAGCGAAAGGCATTTTTTCTGTGTCTCGCTTTCCTTTACGTTTTGGTGTTTCCGGCCAGAATTCTGTCTTAAGATAGTCTTCAAGTGGTACATCTGATATAACTTTTATAGCTTTACTTGCTTCTTTGGAAGAAGACGGAATATTGATTAAGTTATTTGATATATCATATCTTTCTGCAGCTGTCAAATTCATATCAACATCTTCAGCATTAGTCAGCGGTAAGTTAACGTCACTGGATTCAGTAGCTGCTTGGCTAGAGGGAAAAATACCAGTAACTGGGTCTAATATGGGCGTACCTGCATCAGCTATATCGCTTGGCATGTCGATTTCGGAAAAGCAGACTGGACTATGGATTGTACCCAACTCAGAATTGTTCTGATCAACCATCTCATCATTTGTATTATTACTGCATACTTTCATTGAATTTCAGCCACAGTCTATATAAAACTTTAATGTCGCCATCAAAAATTTCAGAAGTATTTGAAAACTCTTCAATTTTTTCTTTCCCGACGATTCTTGTAAAAGTCTTGTAATCCATCTTCCACGTTATGTCTGATATATCTTGTTCTCTAACTGGGTGATCTTCAACTTTGGTTAGGCATTTATTGTAGTCCACGTTGTCAGCATTGAAGGGGCACAAGCCAGTCACTCTGAATCCATTCACTAAAGTTTCTTTGGTGACACAATTACGAATTACATTCTCTAGTAAAGGCCCAAATGTCACTTTATTCAATGATGCCCGATAGTTGTGTTCGGCGTGCCAAGCCCTCAAACCTTCTTGCCAAGCTGACTTAATGGGTTTAAATGCAGCTACATCGGCGGGCTGGAGAATTCTGGTCGCATTTGGATATAAGGCAATCAGGTGTATGCCAAGTTCTACACACAATGTGGTAACTTCTTGCGAAAGATGAGTTTTATGCCCATCTACGAAAAGTATTACAGGTAAAGCGATGTTGTCCCTAACAAGCTGCGGGTAGAATACGTTTGCGATGTACTCGTAGAATACCTGTGATGTCATCCATCCTTTCTCGCTCCTTGCAACGCCCCACGTGGGGGGTAACTTGCTGCATATTTTCTCAGGTAGTCTTTTGTATGGATAGATCACCAGTGGATCTAATGTTGATCCACTGGCACTAAAAGTAAACATAACTGTTATGTTCTCTTTTGATGAAGCTTTTTCGATCTCATACACATTCTTACAACCCGTTTCTGCGTAAACTTTTCCAGTTTTTTGACAGATGTTAAAACCAGTTTCATCTGCGTTGAAAATGCGTGATGGGTCTTCCAATACCTGGGTAAGATTTTGTTCTGTAAAATATTCTGATATTTGATCAAACCATTTTCGGATGTCTTTTTCTCCTACACATGCGCTGGCATTAGTAACCCCTTCAGATGTCCTTGCAGTTATGCGAGATTGCCGTGTTAGAAATGCTTTAAACCAACAATCACCTGGTTTGTTGTCTTTAAAAGGGTTCGGCCTTGGATTCTCAGGTACGACTTAATGACAGCTGTAATATCCTTCTTCTTTCTTGGAAATCCCTGCTTAGCCAGCTGTATAATCCAATTTTCTATTGTCAACTCTTCGTCGGCGTTTAAAACTGGATCAGGACCCGACTTGAATTTGGTGTCAGGATTGATTATCTTGAATTGAATAGTGCTCCTGGGGACTCTGAAAATCTTAGCAGCTGTACTCTTGCATCCTCCGTCTTGTACATACTTCACAGCTTGGTCTATGTTGTCTTTAGTATATTGTCTTTTTTTCGCCATTTCCCTGAAGATAAAATAATCAATTTAAATGTATTAGGAGCATGTTAATCCAATAATCCAGTAACTGGCACATGAAAATTAGTAAGTGGCAACCTCTTGACAGTTACTGAAAGAAATGCCTCAGCATACTGAAAGTTTTTGCAAAGTAAATTAAATCTTATTAGCTATGTATTGAAAGTATCAAATCTCTTAAAATTAGAAAGGAGCAAGCATTTAGTTACTGGCAGGGTCCTGCCAGTTATAAAGCAAGTAAGCAAACTATATTTCAGTAACTGGCACCCCCCCACAAATTTTAAACCCAAGCAAAATCAACGACAAACAAACAATATACGTATTGTACGTACCTTTTCTTTCTTCGTTGTCATGAGCGTGGTATCAACAAAGTTTTTATTTACGAGGAAATCTTTCGAATACGATTTGTTTCACCTTACGAAAAAAATTAGAAACGTGCACTTTCTTTCACACCCTGCGCCGCAATGACTTCGAAAAATTACAGCGCGGGTATAAGTCCATCTATCAGTACGAAATGGAACTAAACTATCGAAGAATAATCAGATATACCTACAAACACATAAAATATGGCGTTACTTTATTTATTCGCTTATTATTTGATAATAACACTTAGGTGTGCCAGTTACTGGGCGATGCCAGTTATACCATGGTTTACCCTACCATGCTTAGATACAGAACCGTTCGTGAGCGGGTCCAACTCGCACTTGGCCGAAGCCGCACGAGTGAAGATGTTCTTAAAATGGGTATGCATTATTTTCGACTCACACGAGTAAAAATTCAACAAAGCCATTTCCTGGAGACTACAAAAAAATAAACTGAGATTTTCCAGGGAGCAATTAAAACTTCGCCTTAGAACTAACTTTGTTAACAGCTAGTGTTTGCCGCACCACAACTTTATAGGCGAGAAATATATCTGGTTTTACTTTTCAAAGGGAACTCGGGAGATGGAACTGCCGGGCTGGCAAATTGGAGATAGTCTTACAAGCAGCACATAAGTGAAGGGTGCTCAACAATCTACTATTGCTATACATTCAGTTTTGGTTGGAAGAGATTTATTTTATGGATGACCTCATCTTTTTCAGGTTCTATGACAGGTGACAAATATTCTATTATTCAAAATCTGAGTTTAATTTAAAACAGTACATAACTTTTCTGTTCTTTGCACACAAAATATAATATGAAATACATGGGAATCAATAGATCCAATTCCCAAAACCACTTAGACCAATGATCGGCAGGCTCCAAATCAACGACTCTACTGATTCAGACTCAGAGTTCCCTAAATCCTTTTTACAAAGGCGAACATCTTTATTCAGTCGTAAACATCTTTCAGCAAAACTGATGGGCTTAGGGACCGAAGAGACCGCTTTATCTTTAAGGGTGCTAATCTCGAAAATTCTGTTCTGCTGATATCGTTATCTGTCCGTTGAGCGGGCTGGTTCACAGTCGGTTTCTAGTCAAACCTTTGTTGAAGGATGGTAGTCTGGGGCACGTAAACGAGAAAGAGTTGAAAAGATTCGATGAGATCGTGACTGCACGCGGCGAAGCTATGATGGGATTGAACCTTAGTTGCTTCTTGAAACGCGAACATAAAATTAACCTTTAGTTGACACCAAAACTGCATGGAGTCTTAATCTGACTCAACACAGAATTTGCTGTCAATAGATCATATTTATTTAATTAAGCTATATTTAAATTAGATCTAAAAATCTATCTGTGGGTGTTTCTTCGCCGTTCTCGTTCCAGAGTGGTCCAATGTAGAGAAAAGGCAAATACGTGTTTTAAGTGTATTGATAGTTAAATATCTAGAGAAATAAATAAAATTTGATAACACCTTACATAAGTATAAAAAAGCATTTTTTAGTTTAGGAGACAAATACTGAGTAACTCAATACAATAAACACAAAAATAATAATAAATGTAAATAATAGATATTGCACAGCCTACTCTTTCTTGATAAATTTACCTGTCATGCCTAGGTTTTCTGGAAGAAATCTCTTTTTAGAGATAAGCTCGCCTTTGTACACTTATGTTTTCTCTTAATGTATCTTTTTAAATAACTGTGTTCAATAAATAATTATGAATTCTCTTTATAAAGATCACTCTCTCTATAGTTATGAAACTCACAGTTAAAGTTCTACTGTGGATGTTTACAAATATACTTAATTACTTAATGCATAATTTATTGACTCTTTTCTACGAGTGGTCTAAGCCGTGGGAGATGGAGAACGTAGCAACTCCCACATATTGCGATTGGATGCGACGACAACGTGCACAGCTCCCTATGGACATATACAAAAGAGGTAAGAACCTCATGGAACTCCTCTCAAAACACAAACTGTCGACACTGAATAGGGGATTACATTTATCACAAGAAGGTCACAAACAATACCAGACATCACAATTTCTAACTTATTAGCATCAGATCTCATATCAGGAAGTTTTATCAGAAGCATCTTGTTCGGATTATAGATGGATCACCTTCAGCCTGAAGAACATAAAGTTAACATCTAGGCAATTTCGAAACCCTAGAAAAACCAACATAAGTGAGAATATTCAGCACCTTGAGATAAACTCATCTAGAAGAGAGTGCAACGACAAATTGGAGACACCGTAAAAAAATATAATAGCGGTCATTCAACTCAAAGGGGCGATAAATCATAGCTACAACATCCTATCCTATAATGACAGCGAAACCATCTAAAGACAGCTGGTGGTGCGACAAACTAGAAAAGTTGCGGGTGAATATGAGGAAGCTTTTCAATCATGCCATCATAACGAAGGCAGACGACGAGTGGAAAGCTTTTCAAAAAGCACTTAACCAGTTCAGAAAACAAACTAGGTGCAATATTAGAGAATCGTGGAGAAATGTCTGAAGCTCGATAAACAGCGAGTCGCAGGCCTCACGAATCAAAAAGCTAATAGGTAAAGACCCACAACAACACCAACCTGGATCGATAAAAAAACGAATGGCGAGTACACTAAAAGACTAAGAAGAGCTTTGTATTGTATTGCTACAAACGCATTTCCCGGGGTGTACAATCCTACCCGTAAAGGAAGTAGAGACACCGACGGTAACACAAACCTCGAGTCGCAGGCCTCACGAATCAAAAAGCTAATAGGTAAAGACCCACAACAACACCAACCTGGATCGATAAAAAAAACGAATGGCGAGTACACTAAAATACTAAGAAGAGCTTTGTAGTGTATTGCTACAAACGCATTTCCCGCGGTGTACAATCCTACCCGCAAAGGAAGTAGGGATACCGACGGTAACATAAACCTCCTCGCTAAAATCAAAATCCCTGCCGGAAGTATAGGTGGTAGCAAAAAACCTGATAGATGAAGAGTATGTAAGATGGGCGATAACTCCTTCCTTCCATATAAATCACCAGGACCAGATGGCGTATTACCAGCCTAAGTGCAGTGGGGAGCAAAGCTCACTATACCAAGACTTGTAAACATATTTAGGGCATGCCTAGCACTCGGCTACATTCCCATGATCTGGAGAGAGGTAAAAATTGTCTTCCTTCCGAAACCGGGTAATGACGACTAGACCTATAATTCTTACAACATTCATTATAAAATTTTAGACAAATTGTGTGATAGATAGATTCAGATTCAGATTATTTTTTTTATTGAATATGAGTAAATAAATTATCTTATTCAAAGTGAAAATTATAATTACTTATACCTATAAGTAATTTTTTTTTATATAAAAATAAACTAAAGTCTACACCGTTTCGGAAGGTGGGTCTCGAGGTTAAGAAGAAACGGCAAGAAACTCTTTTTTTTAAAGTGACTGCACAACAGATACTGTTTTCAGTCTAAGGAAATTCGCCGGCGAGTGATAGACTTCTATTTCTATTTCTAGGGTTAATTGTAATTAATTGTATTTTCTTACATGCATAATATTCTCGTATATATATATTGATAGGTAACCGTATGTTTATTAATTTTTTTGTATGTTTCTCCTTACTATTCCTTAGCACCTAATTGATATATCGCCCTGATTGCCCTTTTTGTAAAACAAATATCGTATTTATATCTGCTGCTCTCCCCTATTCCATAAGATAGAATACTGTGAAAATATCTAAAGTAAAGTGAAACCAATCTGGCAATTTCAACATCTGTAAGATATCTGATTTATCTGACCGCAAAAACGGCTGAGCCATGTCTTCGTGCGAGATTAGTTTTGTGAGGAACCCATTGAAATTTCGCATCTATAGAGATTCCAAGAAAGATTGTGTCCTCAACGAGGTCCAATATTTAAGATCCTATTCTTACACTCGTTTCAACCTGTCGTACATTAGGCAAAAAAAAATTGATACATTTAGTCTACATTATGTTTAATAACAGGTTGTTCACATTGAACCAACCTAACACAGGAGAGAGTGTACTATTTTCGTCGTCTAGAATTATTTCTTGTCTTTTCACCTTGAGAATAATAGATGTGTCATCAGCAAATAGTACAATCTGAGTATTTTTTACCACCAAATACGGCAGGTCATTCACGAATAGTAAGAAAAGGAACTGACCTAAAATATAAACCAGGGGGACACTCATATTCATATGGGTTCCGGTGGACTTACATCTGTTTATATCTACTTTTAGTACTCTTTCCATTAGATAATACTCCATTAATTTTAACGCAAGAGTCTCTCTCTCACTCTCACGCTATTACGTCAGTGTCAATCAATAATAACCTTGAAAATTGAACTTTGGATAAATGAAACAGTGAGTTTCTGTCAGTGATGTATTTACAAATTTATAGATTTATGTTAAAGAATACAATTTTTGTATTGCGTTCAGTCATATTATGCATATACATATTTAACCTATGAGTAGCATGTTGTTGCTTTCCATTCATTATATTTTTATAAAGGAAGGCACATAGAACGAACTTGCCCACTGCTAGATAAGAGAGAGCATCAACAAACTTTATCATTGTTTGTTTATACCTATACTATTCTCCATATATAATATTATGGTAGTGCCCTCCTCATGTTTGTAGTCTAAATTTTTTTAGGCCATAGCTTTGAATGGGACATCGGGCATATAATAGTTAACTACGGGACCTACGCGACAAGCATGAAGAGCCGGTCCCATACATCCCACCTAGCCTGTCCGAGAACATAACAGTCCTAAAAGGTGTCACGTATGACTTCCCGACCGGCGGCGTCGCTGTGCAGGTCGTCGCAGGGCTGTCCGGCTCTGGCTCTGGCTCTGGTGTGCAGCGGCAAGCTGCGGCGGCGGCGGCGCACGTTTGAGGTCCCGACCGGCGGCGTCACTGTGCAGGTCGTCGCAGGGCTGTCCGGCTCTGGCTCTGGCTCTGGTGTGCAGCGGCAAGCTGCGGTGGCGGCGGCGCACGTTTGAGGTCCCGACCGGCGGCGTCGCTGTGCAGGTCGTCGCAGGGCTGTCCGGCTCCTGGCATTGGCGCTGGTGTGCAGCGGCAAGCTGCGGCGGCGGCGGCGCACGTTTGAGGTCCCGACCGGCGGCGTCGCTGTGCAGGTCGTCGCAGGGCTGTCCGGCTCTGGCTCTGGCTCTGGTGTGCAGCGGCAAGCTGCGGCGGCGGCGGCGCACGTTTGAGGTCCCGACCGGCGGCGTCGCTGTGCAGGTCGTCGCAGGGCTGTCCGGCTCCTGGCATTGGCGCTGGTGTGCAGCGGCAAGCTGCGGCAGCGGCGTCGGTGGTGCACGTTGAGTTCGGCGGTGACGTCATTCGGGGCGAGATACTTGATGGGAGGGCACGACGATTGTGGTGGCGCTCTGAGGCAGGTCCGTGGCTGATGTAAAGGATCAACTTCGGATTCCGCTGGCGGCGTATCCGCTGTGTCAGGTGTGACGATGGTGAACTCTCCGGTGGGGGTGGTGGTGTTATGCTGAGAATCACATATCTGGCAGTTTTCACTGATATATAAGGGATGAACCCATGAGAACCAACCCTATACACCCAAACCAACATGCGTACCAGGCTGAAAAATCCAGAGACAACCTTGAACATGATCAGGAGAATAGAAAATCAATAATAAGCCAACAATCATGCCTGGCGGTGTTCATCGACATCGAAGGAGCCTTTAATAAACGATGACGTCACAATACTCGTGAACGGCCACTTTATAAACACCATGTTTAACCATATTTGGCATACAATTAGCACTATAGAACATTGAAATATGGTGCGATGAAAAAAAAACTCTCAATAAACCCCACTAAAACTGAGATGGTACTATTCACAAAAAAGATAAACCACGGTTACAGGTTGCCAAACTCTTAAATAAAACACTAACACTTTCAAAACACCTGAAATATCTAGGCGTATGGCTTGATAACAAAATAAAGTAGGAACAAGCACATGGAAGCAACACAAAAGAAAGCCACCATACCATTCTTTCAGTGTAGGAAGATGGTAGGGAACGGATAGGGACATAAGCCTAAAATATGTCGATGTATTTATACGGCTGTATCATCACACATGGCTCCCTAGTATGGTGGCAAGAACCAACACAAACCACAATAGCAACACAAATACAGCAGTTCCAGATAATGGCATGTATAGCCATCACAGGTTGCAAGAGGTCAACGCCATCAGCGGCACTCATGCCAGGTATACCACCATTCGACCTATTCGTACAGCAAGAGGCCAAATCGGCAGCCATAAGGATAGCCTTATGGCCCTATAAAATACAGGACAATGGAAAGGACAAATAGCACATAATTCCAGCAAAGGCATTCGAAGAAGTGCCGGAAGTTATCATTTGCTAATACACAGTTCCGATTCGGTAAGAAAAACGAAATTATAGCTAATGCCTTGGAAATACCAACAAAACCAAATAATAAAAGCATAACAATCGATGGCTCAAAGAAAAGCAGCAACACAGGCGGAGGACTTTTCTCGCCGGAACTAGACATTCAACTTTCCCTAAGCTTCGGAAAGGACACGAAAGTGTTTCAAGCGGAAACACTAAGTCTTCTACATGAGACAATGCACATGATGAAAAATGCAGAGGGGAATAACATTAATTTTTAAAACGGTCTGCTCAGCCATACTAAGCGCACTAAAAAGACCGTTAACAAAATCGAAACTTATACTAGAATGCCACGAAGCACTCGACAGGCTAGGTGGGAAAAACAAAGTCACAGTCTACTGGTTAAAAGGTCACCAAGGATACAAGGGCAACTCTGAGGCAGTCAAGCTAGCAAAATTAGGGGCAGGAAGGCCAACTATGGGCCCTTCACCATTCGCAACCTTATCGGCGGAAAATCTATGGAGAAGGATCAAAGAAGCCAAAACAAAATGAATTACTGCAACAAAATGAATTATGGGCTAGCAGAGCAAAACTGCAAAAGCACAAAACTATTAATAAATAAGTATAATGATAAATTTACTAATTACTTAAAGAGAATGCCACGCAGTAAAATCAACACACTAACAAGCCTAATTACAGGCCAAACACTAAACAAACACTTGAAAATTACAGGTGCAAAGTCAGCCCCCTGTGCATGGTGTGTATGGAAGTGGATGAAATAATTGAGCACTTGCTGCTGGCATGTCCATCCACAATAGAAACCAGGATGGCTATCCTGGGTGATACAACAACCATCCACGAATTCCTAGATCACCCAGGCCTTCTACTCCAGCTGGTGCAGGAGTTGGGATGGCTGAACTAGATGTGCAGGCGAAGGGGACATTCACAAATGCACCGCTTAATTTCTCTTGAGCAATCAAAAGGTTGTTGGCTAAGATGTAAGATGTGATAATAAATAGGTAAAAATAGAACTTTGACTCCAGGTAAACCTAAAACGAAATCCCGTAAGAAATATATTCTTACTTATTCATGAAGCCTTATAGAAAAGCTGTTTTCGAGAGGTGGATTTTTGAGTGAACAGATTGATAATTCCAGTCGACAGTTTTTGACGATCCATATAATCATAAACCTGTAGGTCCCGGCTATTATAGCTATGTGATAGTGGTCGTAAAACCCTCCATCAACCCAACTGAGCCAGCATGGTGGAGTATGGCTTAATCTTACTCGGATCCAGGGTAAAGGCCCGTTTCCCTTGGTGAGGAAATTATATAATAAATGTAGCCTATTGCATTAATGTCCCTACATTAATGGCCATAATGGAAGATTGAGCCATACTCCACCACGCTGGCTCAGTGCGGGTTGATGAACGGGTGTCAGGCTAGTGCACAACCCGACTGTCAGAAATTATCAAGCTGCCCTATTTATATATATAAAATTCACAGTCCTGACTAATTGAGTGACTGACTGATATATTAACGCACAGCTTGAACCGCTGGTCCTAGACATATGAAACTTTGTACAGGGGTTCCTTATGCGGTAAGAATTCATTTGGCTTAATTCATACCCTCAGGGGGAGAGTTGAGGGGAGGATGGAGGGGGAAGTGATAGTTTGGGAGGAGGGGGGGATGAATGTTACAGTTAAAATACACCTATAAAAAAAAATGTACATAGAGAGCTTAATTTAAGAGCAATGGGATATTTCAGGTACCTATAAAAACACAAAGGAAGATAAGATCTGAATTATGTGCATTTAGGATGGGAGACGGGCTGGTATTCCAGCTAGATTATATAATAATCTGTATCAAGGAATACCAGGCCCAGCCCCTTACATAGGTTGGTTGGAACGGATTTTATATCTTATCTCAGATCAATTTTGTTTGACGCTTTCCAAAGTTCTGAAACGACCTATAAATATTCGTCTTGTGGACTTGCTCGAGAAATACAATCTTCTCTCCAAAAATAAATTTTGATTCAGAAGATTTTTTTTTAGTATTTTTTAGTTACTTTCATCAGACAAAATACGGTTGTGGCTACATCTAGTCTACTATATTTTAGTTACTTTCATAGTGTCATGTCCTATGGTATCTTGTTGTGGGGGAAATCAGCGGATATAGAAACTTTTTATATTCTTCAATAAAGAGATATTCAAGCAATTTATAATTTAAAACGTACAGACTCCTTAAAAGAGTAATTATTTATTCCTGCTTATTAATTATGATAATGAATAAATATTATATTTTGTATTAGTTAAGCATAAGCAATTTTTAAAAAGAGAACTAAAAATCAATCTGTGGGTGTTTCTACGCAATTCTTCTCCCATAGTGGTCCAATGTAGAGAAGTGGCAAAAATGACGATTGCTAAGTATATGTAAATATCTACAGTAATAAAGACATTTGGAATTTTGGAAAAAAAAAGTGTGTTTTAAATAAATTGACAGACTAACTGTTGCTTGACCATTTATTTTTGAAAATATAATGTATGTACGCAAGATTCTTACAACAAAATTTACAAACATAGCGATAGCTGTAATGTTAACCTAAGAAAAAATCTCAGATTAGTTGCGCCCCAGTTTAGACTAGCGAAGGTTTTCAATTTTTTCAAGGGTCAGTGCATTCTCTACTACAACAAGATACCTCTGGAGATTTTGAAATTGTCATTTGAGCACTTTAAAACCCATGTAAAAGCGACTTTGTTGAAAAATGGGATATTATAATGTTCCAGATAATTTAAATGACGGGACTGTTTGGGGTCAGTCTAACTCAACACAGAAGTTGCTGTAAAAAAAATTGTAATTATTCATTCCTGCTTATTTATTATAATATTTAATATTGTAATATTTGTATAAGTTTACATTTTTTTCTTAAAAGAGGTCTAAAATCAATCTGTGGGAGTTTATTCGCCCTTCTTCTCCCACAGCGGTCCCAAGTAGAGAAGGGGCAATAAATTACGTTTGCTAAGTATATGTAAATATCTACAGTAATAAAGACATTTGAACTTTGAACTTTCCAATATCAACGTCTCGTTTATAATGTTGTTGATCCGCTCAATAATCAAATAAAGGTCCTCCTAACGGTCTTTCTAGAGCTTGCCAAAGCATTCAACACCGTTCCCACTCTCTGCGTTCTACTTAAATTACAGTCGATGATGGGTTTAAGAGGCTCCCAGTTGGATCTTTTTCAATCATACCTGACAAATCGAACACAGATGGTAAAAAATTAAAATCGCATTAGCCATGAACTACGTATCCAACATGGCATCCCCCAGGGTAGCATCTTAGGCCCCATCCTCTTTTTCGTTTATATTAGCAATCTCTGTAATTTAAATATGCCAAGTGGCAGCATTATTACACCACTTTATGTCTGACTCTTGGTCACAGCTCTAACTTGATGCGTAAAGCGGTTTTACTCACGTTTTTTTTTATTTGACTAGCCAAATACACTTAAATAAAACTAACTGGCTCTTCTTTAAAATTACTTTAGAATATAGCAATATCATTACGAAATTTCGCTAATGCGTTTCTTGTGCTATACGGAATGTTTGTTCAGTGACATGACGGTAACAAAAAGAAAACAACTGTCGCAGTCATAAATGACAGGTGACAGTGGGGTGATTTCATTAGATATAATCAAGGAAATATGAAAACATAATACACGAGGGTCGGAAAAGAAAACAAGAGATAAAAAAGGAAAAATAGGCCCACAAAAATTTTCACAAGAAATATAAAAAACGACCAAATGGCGCGCAGGCATAATCCGACCGAATGACGGAGGCACTGGAGTGAAGACCACTGGTTATCAGCGAACAACTTCTTAGGAAACCGGACTAGGACTAAACCGGACTTCTCTGCAGAACTCCTGAAAAATAAAGCTTCCCCTGCCGACTCCATAAACGAATCCTACAAAAACTTTACAACCGTTGGTAGTACCTTAGCGAAAAACATCCTTAACAAAACCAGCCAAACCGAATCAGAACTAGCGTCACCACCTAAATCGTCTTCTTCACCTCCAAATTCCTTTTTCAATTTTATAAAGAAACACAATTGTGAATTTCTGCCTACCGGCACCCACGAATCATATGGGAGCCCCTGGTTATTCATAAATATGTACGCGACACACATTTTGTAGAATAAATATTTTTGAATTTTTTGAGCCGCCCCTGTCTTCGATCCACCTCGGCCTTCGTTTAAGTTGTCCTTCCTGTTTTATGATAATGTAGGGATCTTTTTTAGGGTTCCGTGCCCAAAAGATAAAAACGGGACCCTATTACTCCTACTCCGCTGTCCGTCCGTTTGTCACCAGGCTGTATCTCATGAACCGTGATAGTTAGACAGTTGAAATTTTCAAATATGATGTATTTCTGTTGCCGCCTTAACAACAAACACTAAAAAAAATAAGCTTAATATTTAATGCGGCTCCCAAACAACAAATTTATTTTTTTTGCTTGTTTTTGATCAATATCGAAAATGGCAACAGGTAGACGCTTAAAATATTCACAGAATATTCACTTTAAAAAGAAATAATTAAATTGGGCTCCCATACAACATTTTGATTTTTTTGCTTGTTTTTGTTCGATATTGATAAAGGCAATAGGTAGAGGCTTAAAATATTCACAGAATATGGACTTATATTATTCACTTTAAAAGCAAATAAAAAAAAATAAAAAAAATATGAAGGGGCACTATAAAATTAACGTGATTTTTTACCGTTTTTTAAATAATGGTTCGGATCCCTACGTGCGCGAGTCCAACTCGCACTTAGCCGGTTTTTATTCTCAGCAAGATTTGGAGACCCAGCAGTAATCGTAGTCGTGGTCCTTTGAAAATCGCCTTGCCAGGTAGTGTAGTCTCTTAGATTTCGCCGTGAGTAGTTACGAGACGAATATGGACGAACAATGGTTCTGGCAGCCCCAGCTGTCTTGTACTTAGCTTTTCTTTTGGGTCGGTCTGGTTGGAGTTCTTTCTTGCCTTCAGAAACTGAGACTGAATCAATGTCTTGGAGAATTCCACGACGAGCGAGGAAAGAGAGTGTTAATTTTTTGATATAAGTCTGGATTTATCACAAATGCCCGTGGAGAAAAGGCTCGCCTTGGTTTTCTTGTGGTTTTTTGTATTGCCAGCCTCAACTTTTTCCTTCAGGTTCGACAGCTGCAGGACTATCTCATTCCTCTCCTTATCGAGGGAGTAAATTTTTCGTGCATTTGGTCTGGCCATTTTGGAACCTGCTAGGTTCTAAACTTTACAGCAGCACGCTAATTTGATAAATGCAATAAATGTGGTCATTACACTTATACGTAGGTCACACTCAGCCCACATCAACCCACTGCTGGACAAAGGCCTCTCAACCCACTGCTGGACAAAGGCCTCTCAACCCACTGCTGGACAAAGGCCTCTCAACCCACTGCTGGACAAAGGCCTCTCAACCCACAGCTGGACAAAGGCCTCTCAACTCACTGCTGGACAAAGGCCTCTCAACCCACTGCTGGACAAAGGCCTCTCAACCCACTGCTGGACAAAGGCCTCTCAACCCACTGCTGGATAAAGGCCTCTAAACCCACTGCTGGACAAAGGCCTCTTCTCTACAGCCCCAATCTGCGCCAACCGCATCCATTAAGATCCTTACATGGAATGCTCTGTTGTTCTTTGAGCCACTTTGATTTTGTGCATAAGTTGCTTAGTGAGTAGGGTCCATTTTTGGCTCCATAGGTGAGGATAGGCAAATAAAATTGGTTATATACCTTGGTCTACAGGCATTGTGGTAGTATGGACTTAAAGACTTCAGCTAGTTTCCCAATTAGCAGGTTCTTAGTCCGAAATTATATACTAGAAAAAAGATACCCAATATGAAAATAGGTGTGTCCTGTTAGGTCAAATAAGTCCACGTCTGTGAGGTTAAAGGTTTTGTTAAACCTTTTGTCCGAACGTTAGCCGAAAGGGGAGTGGAAGAAATGGCTGGTTTCGCCTTACACATAGCTTCGGTGAGGCAATCACGGGCACGTGTTCAACATAGTGTTTCTTATTACCTGCCACTCTACGGGTTACACTCCTCCAGGCTAGTAAAATACGGGAAAATGCAATTCGAAGAATTTTCGACGTGTGTTTTCTAAAAATAAATGAAATCGAACGTAAATAGAAGTAAGGCCTCGTATAGTCTATACATAGGTTTAATGTAAAATAAATATATTTTTCCTGTATATTAAACATTTCACGGAAAATAAAGGCAGTAATTTTTTACTTCTTTTGAAGGAAAGAATTTCAAGCCCATGTTAACAAACGCAATCAAAGCGAGGCTATATTCTTAGAATTATGTCGCAAATGGCAGAGCAATTTAGTTTAGTTGGACCACTTTTTTCTTCATAGATATATTGCAGCTTCAAAGTATAGTAAAGTATAGTAAGCACCTTTGCTGGCAAGTTGCAACTATAATAAGACCTGTAACTACAAATTTAAGACCTCCCACTACCAAATACGGTGAAAAATCCAGGGTTGCGAGTGCACGGAGCCAGTGAATTTATTTTGCGGTACAAAATTGCCGTCGGACGGCCTTCCTTCCGCGTTGGCTTCCTAGTGAAGCTATAAATAGCAAGCATTCCTTCCCACCAACTCGATTTTATGAATTTTTATAGCTTCATACTTTCGTGACAAATATGTACTCAGTTTCATTGCAAGTTGGAAGCAATGGATATCCTTTAATGTTGAGAACCTCAACTTAAAGGAAGTGAGCATTGAGATACATTGAAAATGATAATAGAGGTACCATAGAAACCAGCGTCATTCTTATTCTTCATACAAGGTATTCGCGGTATAAAAACTAATGTTTTAGCGTTACCATGATAGCGATAGCACCATAACATTGGACATCAACCAGTGTAATTAATAATGCAAATTGAATAATTTTTCTTATGTTATGTTTAACCAGTCCTTCATGAAAAATCCCTTATTAAACCAAGACCTGCTTAATACGTTTATGCTAACCTTTGTTTATTATATGTATACCATACACTCATCTCAAAAACCAAGTTTATCCTTATCGCAGGGCAAGGGCCTCCCGTCATTTAGCAAGAATGACACGGCGTGCGTTTGTCATCGCTGCGACAATAGTTTTTCTATTACTTTTTGCTCCATTATCTTTAGAGGAAAATATTTTCGTGGCTTCATTTACCCCGAAGCAGATGCTCCTGTTTGATTTATGGTTGAGGGGATTGAAGAAATGAAGTGGGTAAAAAAGCTTGCATACGAGTAATATGAGCTTTCCAGTGTGCTTGAATGAAAAATAAACAGGAACGATATTTTACGAAATGGAGCTAAAGCGCTTTAGAATGATGTTTGTTCTAAGATACATATCAAAAATCTGATATGGAATAAATTGCAGTTTAATAAGAAATGTTGTTTTCATAGCTCAATTTAATTTAATAATTAATAGTTTTTTACACCAATCCCGAAATGTTGCTGCAACAAAAACCTGACAGCGAATCACTTAGTAAAGTATGTTCTAGGCAAAATTAAGTAGATAAGGAAAGTTTGACAAGTACATACTTATCTTATAGTGTAACGCTCTTTCTCATTCGGGGTCACCGATGCACACGCTCACTTTGGACCACTTTTAGCCAGTTATTTACTGTACTATTTACTATATCAGTTATGCACTTTTCTGTTTTCCAACTTACCGACTCGCGAACGTACGCCAACAATGATTTCAATTCTGTTCCGAATTTAGCGCTGTAATGACATATGCGACGGGGTTGCCGGCATATGAATATCATTGATTTATAGGCAATCGATGCAATTGTAAAACGAGCTTGGTGTCAGTTGCTCTCATTATTGATGAGAGCTACAAATGCTAGGGTTCAATCAAGTCTCAATGAAGTATTTTAAGATATTTTTTACAAGATTGCATAATGGCCGCAGAGAGCACGCCGGCATATTTATATACCTAATGCCTACATACTTACCTAATCGTATAACACGCAATTGAAACCAAGTTTACCTAATAACTTAACACTCTATTTGTGTGACATGTGGCTTGCATATCGTCGCGTCTGTCACCGTGTAAAAACGGCATACATATATTTTTAAATGTTAAAATACATTTATGCCATTTTAACACGATGACAGCCGCGTTACGTCATAATCTATCAATAAAAAGGCAAAAATGCATGTGGTGGGTGGTCACTTTTTATGGCTGCATTCCCATAAAAGAGCGGTCTATGGTCAAATGGTTGCATACTCACATGCCGAGGTATAAACATTAAACACTTCGTACGCTTCCGTGCTTCCCACCAAACCCTCCAAGAAACACGTACACTAGCTTCTACAGGACATTAGGTAAACTATAAATTAAATATTCAATTTTATTCATGTAGTGTTGTGATTTATCATGAACGATAAGCAATTTATTAAATTGTGTGAATGAGATAGGGAATCAAAAACGGCTTGAATTTAACCGCACATCAAAAATACTGAATTGCACAGCAAAAAAGGATCAGTAAAAATACTTTTTATGTTTTAAATATTTTATGTGTACGCATGTTTTTGTTTTAAGTATTTTTTGTTGTTCTGGCATGTTCAACCTAACACGAAGGATAAAAGGGGCTTCGTTTCGCTCATCATTTCGTTGCCCTTCACCTAAACTACCGCAGCATTTTGCCCTGATATCTGTGCAAATCAGTATTTTTGATGAGCAGTTTAATATTTACTATTAAAAAACCTACATTCTTGGAGATAATCGGGCCAACCCTAGCCACCGGGTCTAAATAATTGGTGATGTCATCTTTACTGAACACTTTAGTTGACTAAATACAAAAACGGTCCAATTTATCTGTGTACCTTGCCGGAATGCAATAAAACCACCAATATAATGCAATAAAATAACGTCATGAATCCAGCCAGATACACATATATTGTATAGTACAAACATGTAAAGTTATGTGTGTACCATTTCAGAAGAATAAAGGTTACTTGACCTCTCGTCTGTGAGGTACCTCAAGTACCTCACAGACGAGAGGTCCCGGGTTCAAATCCCAGCTGGAGAGGAAAATATCCCAAGTTTTGGAATTTTATACGTGTGTGATGTCGCTGTTTCTGGTTCCCACGACACAGGGTATCCTAGTGTTGGGCCAGAAGCAATGTATGTGCCTGTATGTTTATGTTATTTATGTTTAATATGTAACATAGAGCGTTGCGGATATTCAAACAATGCTTGAAGACCTGCATAAAATTTCACCTGGGGTCGGCCTGAGGATGTACATGTACAAAACCTAGATACTATATATGTCACCGTAAGATAATCAAAACCGTTTGTTGATAAACTAACGTTTTTTTTCTCGTAGGTTGGTCAACTATCGACAGATCGTAAACTGTAGCGTACTGCTTACTATATGACGCGTTAGTTGATTAACTAACGGTTAAAACCTTTAAATAGTAAACTGGTTTAAACTTGAATTGCAAACGTATAGCTTAGGTGAAGACTAGAGGGGGCGAGTACAGGGAAGCCCCCGAATAGTCTTCGTGTTAGGTTGACATCTAAAAACAAATGAAACGTTAATTCTAAACCATGTCGTCTGGTTTACTATCTGCCGATAGTTAATCAACTACCGCGTTAGATTATCAACTTACGGTTTTGACTATCTTCCGGGTATTTATCATATATAGTGGTGGTCATATAATTAAGAACGACTATTTGAAAACAAGCTTTTTTCAAACTTACGAGAATAACACTTATTGCATATCGTTTTGTATCTCTCTCGGTATCGTAAAACTATTTTACACAATCGTAGCATACAGTTATAATATGATAAATTCAACAATATTATTATATAAGTAAACTTTTTGTATATAATATATATTAACATGTTATTGCAAACTTACTGGCTGGCCACATAATTAAGAACGCTGGATAGTTTATTTTTTTATTCAAATTTAAATAGAGAACACTCTGTAACTAGGCCACTATTCGAGTAATTTTGGTGCCATTTAGTTCTGTAAAAGTCAAAAAGTTGATCGTTTCATAATAAAAAAATGGGAAAAAATAAAAGTTGGGATGCATCTACAAGGGAAGTAATAATAAAACTTCGCGATATGAATTGGTCACATAAAAAGATTGCCAATCATTTGCAGTGCTCAAAAACGATGATATTCCACGCTGTGAAGCATTTTAACACACATCAAACAACTTTAAATATTCCTCTTGTACCTAAACAGAGAAAGTCATCTCAGCGAGACGATCGAAATATCGTGCGTTTGGCAAAACAATACCCTTTTAAGGGGTCTAATGAGTTAAAAAAAGAATACTTTGGTGAAAATAACCCTTCAGCGATCTCAGCGCGCACCATCCGAAGGCGATTGGTAGAAGCGAAGTTGAACGGAAGGATAGCAAGAAAGGTGCCCATGTTGAAACAGTGTCATAGGCAAGCCCGGCTTGCATTTGCTAGGAGGTATGAAAGCTGGACAGCAAGACAGTGGAAAAATGTTATTTTCTCTGACGAAACAAAAATTAACAAAGTATGTTCTGAAGGGAAACGATATGTTCGACGCCCTCCGAAAACAGCATTCGACCCCAAGTACACAAAAATGACATTAAAGCATGGTGGTGGAAATGTGAAAATTTGGGGATGCTTCTCTGGTCATGGTGTTGGACCTGTTAGACTGATAGAAGGAAACATGGATCAATTCCAGTACAAAAATATACTTGAAGAAACTATGTTACCATATGCTGAAGACGTACTTCTGATTATTTGCACATTCCAACACGACAACGATCCGAAGCACACTGCACGCACCGTTAAAGAATTCCTGACATCTCAATCAGTTTCTGTCTTAGAATGGCCACCGAACAGCCCAGATTTAAATCCCATAGAGCATCTTTGGTGCGAAGTCAAGAAAAAGGTTTCAAATCGACGATGTGGTAACCTAACTGAGTTATATAACGTTGTTTTAGAAGAATGGCACTCTATTTCTCTTGAAAAATGTCAAAAATTGATAGAATCAATGCCTCGTCGGTGTAAGGCAGTTATTAAAAGCCATGGTCACGCTACAAACTATTAACTTAGAATAAAATGTATTAAATTATAATTTTTAACATTGTCACTGTCTTATTTAATGTGATTTGTAAAATCTAAGTATCTACGGAAACAACTCTCGAGCAGCTTAAGAATCGTTCTTAATTATTTGTCCAGCATTTTTACTACTTGAATTTGTAATTATCGATAATAAATTAAATTTGTAAAAAAAATAGTAAATGTTTTAAATATTTACTCCTAATCCCGTTTACTTTATCGATGTAGCTATTTCATAACACAACTAATTACTTTTAAGAAGGAACTTAAAAGTACACATAGCATAGTTTTGAAAAAAAATATCTGGTACTACAAATCGTTCTTAATTATACCACCACTGATATAATTTGGATGAATACAGTTTCTCCTTTGGCCAAAATTCTCAAGTGAAAGAGATCTCCAGGCCCAGCAGTCTCGACAACGATAGCGAGCGCTGTACGACCGATGCCGGTTGTAAAGTGATAACTTCGCAAAATAAAAGAGTTGAATAGTGTAGTATTGCACAACCGGTACATATCACAAAATCTTTTTTGCAAAGTTATCACTTTGGGCCTGTGGTAAATTGGAAGAAGTTTTAAAGTTCGAAATCCATCAACGCCTTAAAACCAAGGTGTTTAATCAATGTATCCTGCATTCCTATACTCACATATTGATTCGAGACATGGCCCCTCACAAAGGAACACTTGCATGAAATTCAGCAGCACAAAGAGCGGGGCACACTCTAAACTTGGAATCTCCCTTCTCAACCCATATAAAGTGGAGAAGGGCGGGACACTTGGCTAGGACAGACGCCGGCAGATGGACCAAGGCGGTGACGGAATGGTGGCCAAGCACGGGGGTAAACCGAGAGGCAGGGTGGACCAAGATGATATCTCCACAACAGCCGGGCAGCAGTGGATCAGGTTAGCCCAAGACCGCAATAAATGGTATGATGAAGAGGAGGCCTTTACTCAACTGTGGGTGCAGGAGACTGGATAGATATATATATATAGATATATATTTAAGGTGGAATTATTCAATTAAGAGATCTGTGGCAAGGACAATTTCAAGGCGAAGATGTTTAAAGGATTTCAGAAGAGTTTGTTTCAAAGGAATATCATATCCTCAAAAGCGCTTCATACAGAATAAAATAAATGTCTTCGCGGCGCGCGTCAGGCAAAATGTATTTCTCATACAGACACCGCCATGAGAGGAGGGAATAAAATTAAAAAGTGAGAAACTTCATGAGCTAAATCTTGGTTGCACATCCCGAGAAATTCTTGATGATAAAGCGAAAAATGCAAGCCACCGGAATACTAGGACTTTTTCATGAATTTATAGTGCCGCCAGGACCTGGAGGAAGGAAGCTTGGTAAGGTCGGCTTTTAGGGTCCCGCAGAGTATGGCACAAAAATTTGATGGTCTCGTTTCGAGGAAAATTTAAGTGTATTCGTTGGAACGAGTATCGCTTAATATTACTCGAATCCTGTAACGATCTGTGCCTACCGGCGGGGACATATATGAGCTACATTAATTAAGTATTATTTTATTATTATTCGTGGGAACTCGGGAACTAGAGTGATCTGTAGACCTATAGAACAATAATAATCAAACTTTACATAATACCTTCACGTACATACGAGAACATACATGTAATAGTAGTTTATGTGACTGCTACATAATGGAGGGCATTAATACCTACTCGAAACATAATAATATCACTCGAAAGTTTTTATGCCTAATTATGTACAGTTACATAGAATAGTTTATCTAAACACATATCATAAACTCTCTTTGATGTGTTCAGGAACCGCATGTTTGACCGGCATTGTGGCATTGATCTTATTTCTGCAGTTGTTTAGCTTGTTCTGTAGTACCAACTTCACAGTCAAACTAGGGGCGGCACGCAGGCGGGCAGTCATCATATGTATAAAATTTACACATTATGGTCATAATGTACAAATTTTCAGATAAGAAATGAGTTTTTACCAAATAGTTTTACATTAGGTTGGTCTTAACGTGCGGTTTTTAGACGCAGTAAAGAGGGTTAATGATACGTGCGTAGATAAATAAACATTTCTTCTGGCTTTTGGAATCCCAAATCCCATTTTTCATAAACTTTTATATTCCGAAGATATGAGTTCAATTAGAGTCTCATGTTTAGCGGTACTAGGTACCGATGAACAAAATTGTGTCCGAAAACGAACGAACTTATAATTTTACCGGCAATTCCCAGTTGCACTTACCTGTACATACAACGCACTTGAGACTAGTTAAAATTTTGTTTATTTTGTTGATAAAATGCCAGTTTACCAACTTCACTAAACTCGAATAAACAATCTCGTAGATAACGGATAAACAATGATATTGGCATTTTTTAAATTGAAATGGGTATACAGGCTGTAACGGAAAAGGTAGTTATATTAGTAGTAGTCATTTTAGGGGGCTGCTATGGACATCATTCTGAACAACTTTTACTATGAAAGCAATTTGATCAGAGCTACTTTAATTTTCACTTCTCCGTACATTTTGGGCCGGACGAACAGCTGTTGTGTGGGGAAGTTAAAAATAAAGTTAACTAATCGGTTTCATAGTGAAAGTTGTTAAGAATGATGCCCTTAACAACTATCTAAAATTGGACTATACCTTTCTGTTTCTGAAATAATCGTATTTAAATGCTTTTTCTAAGATTTTTCCCGACACAAAACAAAGATTGAAAAATATTCTGAATCATAAATTTTGCGCGAAAAGTAGTAATATGCAAGCATTAATTATGATCGTTTTAAAGTAGAATTCATTATAAGATACTGGGTACACCCGGTAACAACATTTGGTTCTAAATTCAGACTCCGAATCAGATTTTGATGAAACTTGCACGGGAACAGTGCAAGTTATAACATTATACATAACATCATACAATAACATTGGTCGATAAAACATAGCAAACTGCCTACAAGATTAAGCTGCGCAAAAGCGGCTTAGACTATTTAAATACTAAGTTCTTCTTGTACTAGACTTTTGTTAGACGGTAAATACAGGTTAAATACACACTTCTCACCTGCCGTGGTTGGAATAGCCGGTTTAACAATATGGACGAACGGAGTTGAATATCTAGCTAAGCGTGGGTGCAAGTTGGCCTTTGCCACTCCATATGGAAAAAGGTTAACTCTACATTCACAACTTGACAAGTGTAGTCAACATAGATGTACGCTGTCACGCTCACTCACGTCGTAACTACGCTCTCTGTCTCGGTCTCCAACATGTCGTTCACAGCTGCGGTCGGCTTGGAAGGTACCAGCCTTTATGGTTAGCTCCCAGCCTTTTTGTGAACTGTCAAAACGGTCTGATTACTTAGCCAAGCACGGCAAGATTATATTGCCTCCCAGCCAGGTATTTAAATTGTACACTTATGTATTTCGTTATCTTACCTTAAGTACATTTACGGACATTCCAAAGGTGATGGAAAACATCGTGAGGAAACCTTCATTACCCCCTAGCTGCGGCGCTGGGCCTGCCCCCTGTCACGCAAAATGGAGTATTGAATAAATGGCTCAAAGTGGGCACAATTGTGCCTCTGCCACCCCGTATGGGAAAAAGGCGAGACACTGCTATGCATTTCATCAGTATGTATTTTGTATTATTTTGCTTAACGTACTTTATGAATTATAAGAACTATATAATTCAAACATATTTTTTTCAGATTTTACATATTTTTTACTTATTTCTTCCAATCTTTTAGATTTTGTTTTAGTAAATTAAATTTATTTACCCCTTTTTACGTAAAATGGAAGTAACCAAAATGTTGTAAGCATCTGTAATGGCAATCTGACTACCTTTGTCAATGACATTTCATTGTCTGCTTTAGATTAGTAAATTAAGTTTTACTAGGGTAGGTACTTTACATTACATTTTCTAGTGTATTCATCATCTCTAGAACATAAGATGCCAATTAGTTCCAACGAATGAACTATGTATGTTAATATTAATTTCTCAACTGCCGCCGCTAAGAGCCTTCATACCAGGAAATAATAATTTCATAACTTTGGGCTCGATTGCGAATTTCACTTAACCGGTGCTTTTTCAGTGTAAGTACATGGTGTGTTCGTTTTTGTAAAACGCAATCGGATGTCATTAGCGTTATTTATGTGCGCCTCGTGACGTCGACCCATCTCGCCGGGGCCGCACGTGACTCAAATAACGTTATCATATAACACAATTTTTGATTGTTTCTTTTTACAGATTTTAGTTGTGTTGATAAAATGCTGGGAGTGATTTGTATTTAGGAGTCACGTTTACATTCTAAGGTAGAGTAGCTAGAAGGCGGAATAAGACTTAACTCGGGTAAACTTTTAAAACCTCTATACAAATTTTTATGGAAGTTTACTCGAGTAAAGTCTTATTCTTTCGCTTTCTAGCTAGTGGTTCTAAGGCTATAGTATCATATTTATAATATACTTTCTTTCTTCCCAAGATGAAATCTATTTTACATAAATCCTAATAAAAATAAAACATAACATAAACATTTACATACAGGCACATACATTGCTTCTGGCCCCACACTAGGATACCCTGTGCCGTGGGAACCAAAAAAAGGCACGTCACACACATATAAACATCCAAGACCTGTGTTTTTTTTTCTTTACCCCCAGCCGGGGTTCGAACCCGGGACCTCTCGCATAGTAGGCAGAGCCACAACCGCTGCGCCACAGAGGTCATCATATAATCAAAACCAGCAATATAATCAAAACGAGATCGATACTTATATTACAAATGAGAAATTAATTATACGTACACAACTACAGAGCAGGGCTTTACCCGAAAACTAATGGTACGATTGAGCCATACCCCACCACACGAAAAACCTTAAATCACACAGCAAAGCACTCTTGTATAAGAATTTGTATTTGTTCGAATAATTCATTTCAGCAAATATCATCTCATCACTATCACCTCATAAAATTCACTCATTCGCAAATTCACAGACACAGACGATAAACAAGATGAAATTAGCTTAAAACCGTTCGTAATCGATTTAGTAGAACGAGTACGGGGAGATGTATATGGGATTAGTAGAAGCTGCTACGTTTGCACGGTGTCTCTGTTTGCTCGAGGGCCGGAAGTAGGGTGGCCATGAGGCGGGGAAAATAACCGGTCTTTTGGAACTGCCACTATTTGAGACTTTACTGCGTTTTTATTACTAGGTCTCCGCTATCCATCTGTCCTCTTTCCGTCTTGTCCGCAAGAGATTTGATATTTTCACAGAATATATGTTTCTGATGCCGGTACATCAACAAATAATGAACTACGCGGCATATCAAAATAAGGATGAGACGTATACCTTCGTTTGAACACAACACACAGATCACCTTTTTTTTTAAAAAAAAAACACTTAGTCATTCCTAAAGATGTAAGAGATGTAATGATGATGACAAATAAACCTCACGCTTGATAAATAAGTAAATATCACAAACATACAAAATAACCGATTATTTTTCCTTGACGATGCTCAGAAATGTTTTAAAATGACAGTACTGATATTTTGTGATTATTTGGTAAATATAGCCGAAATACATAACTAATGAGACTCATTTGACATCCCGATTCTTCTTCCTGGCCTTCTCATATTATCAGATGGTCTACCCCTGCTCAGCAATCGACCTTTCTCATCCTAATTTGGTTCGCTGGAAGAGATTTCTTATTAGAGATAAGCTCGCCTTTGTACACAATTTTTATTAAATCTTGTTGTCTGTGTATTATTTGTATGCAATAAAGAAATTATGATGTATTTATGTATCGACGACGAGAGGAGACGAATGGCCGAGTGACGACATGAATGGCCGAGTCGGCAGTGACCCTGCCTACGAAGCCACGGGTTCTGGGTTCGAGTCCCGGTGGGGGCAAATATTTGTTTGATGATAACGGATGTTTGTACCCTAGTCGTGGTTGTTTATCTATCTAAGTATAATATTTATCTTTAGAAGTGTATGTATCGTTGTCTAGTACCCAAGATACAGGGAATCCTAGTTTGGCGCTAGATCAATGTGTGTAAATAGTGTCCAAGGTATTATTATTTATTATATCAGATAATCTCGAAGCTGCTGCAAATTCTGTAAGTTATTTGCATGGACACCCTACCTGAAAAAGATGGGTGAGTACAAGTACCCTGGGCAATACTGTGCAGGACTTAGCCTCCGCACTGTCCGACGTAGTCCGGGAAAGAATATCAAAGTCCAAACTCATCAAGATAGAGTTTTGTTCGTGTGAACCAAAAAAAACGGCCAAGTGCGTGTCGGACTTCACACATTTAGGGTTCCATAACAAATGTTGAATATAAAGCTAAAAATGAATAATAAAAAAAAATCTAGATATAAAAATAAACATTTACATACAAATCAAATGTCTTTATTGCTGTAGATATTTATTTATATATACTTAGCAAACGTAATTTTTTGCCTCTTCTCTACATTGGACCACTGTGGGAGAAGCAGGGCGTAAAAACTCCAAAAGATGTTTAGATCTCTTTTAAAAATTGCTTGTGGTTAACTAATACAAATATTACAATATTAATTACTATAATTAATAAGCAGGAATACATAATTACAAAATTGTTAACCCCAAGGAATGTGTTGAGCTAGATTTACCACATATAGTCCCATCATATGTATAAGTAGTCTTGAACATTGTAATATCCCTTTTTCGACAAAGTTGCTTTAAAATGCTTTTTTAATTGCTCAAAAGGCAATTAATAAATCTCCAGAGGTATGTATCTTATTGTAGTAGAGAATGCACTTACCCTTGAAAGAATGGCTAACCTTCGCGAGTGTAAACCGGAGCGTAACTAGTCTGTGATTATTTCTTAGATTAACATTACAGCTATCGCTAAGTTTGGAAAAATTTGTGAGGTTCTTGCATACATACATTATATTTTCGAAAATAAATTGACTAGCTACAGTTAGTAAGTCAATTTCTTTTAAAGAGTCTGTGCATTAGGAACTAAACTAGTCGTCGAATGCGCATTTTCCAGGTAAAAATTATCAAAAAGGTTTACATACTAATGAATGGGATTTGAGAGAAAGAATGTCCAGTCTTCTACCCACTGCCGATAGGAAACGCCGCTAGGCCATGTGGGATGTCACGACTGGCTTCTGAAATTATGTTATTTTATGAGTTTCTACGGAAACGAGGACTTGAATACACCTTGCAGACAAATATTCCCGTGATACTCACATACACCGGGAAAACAGCCCATTTGACAAAAAGTTGCACGTTCATCAGCGGCGCAAAACGCTAAGCTGGCTTGCTAATGCACCAGGATCAAAATGATACTTACCGGAATGCGGACAGCTGCCTTGCTTGTAATAAATTCGAGGGACAGAACTTTCAACGCCAATCTCGGAAGCCAAGTGATACGCAAAATGGCCATCCGCGAGTACTCGTCTCAAGACTTAGAAATTATTTATTTCCTAACTTTATGTTGAATCGTCTCCCAGTTCAATATCTCCAACCTAAAGAGGCTAAATCTGCCTAAACTCTATGAAAATAATAAATCAAAACCATTGAATTTATAGCAAAAGCTTAAAAGCGAAATGTCAATTATTTGAACTACCTACGTGAAATAGAACGCGTCGCAAGTGGGCACGTTCTAAAAAAGCCGAATCGCTGAGTTTATGTTGGCAATGATGTGTTCAAAATAAAATATGGCAGCACAAAATTGTGTGAGTTACAATAATATTGTTATATTTAAGATGAGTAGGCATTTTACGAATGATTTTGAACTAAGGGACAAGGTGAGGGAATGACTTTCACGGTAACAAAGTAGCCATATCTCTTTTTCCTTAGAGGAAAGTAATACATTTTCTTTTCAAATAATAATGGTGTAGACAGCGAGCATTGAAATAAAAAAAGACTTATATAGTTAATGCATATGACTCGACACTAATGTATCGGGAATCTTATTTCGAAATTGGATGTGAATTTGTCTTTACATGATATACAAAATAGAATCGACCTACTCCTATGTGGCCGACTGATTACTTTTTACTCAGCGGGAGGTTTAAATTCCGGCCAAGGTGAAAATAATCTCGTAAGAGATAACTTACTTGCAAAAAACCATTCTGTACTTGTGAGTTTCTACTTCGAATTGTGAATTCAAGATAAGAAGGCCTCATATATATGGCGATATAAAAGTTTAATTACAGGACTATCCGCAGAGCTATATCATTGGCTACACAATGCGTACAGGGATTCACAAGTGATAACTAACGGCAACAAATATAATGATCACCAAAATATTTTTTTCCAACCCAAAATGGATAAATGAACACCAAAAGTTGCAAAAAATATCAGGGCAAATACTGCGGTAGCTTAGGTGAAGGGTAAAGGGGGTGAGCGAAGCGAAGCCCCCTTTATCCTTTGTGTTAGGTTGAACATGTAAGAACAACAAAAAATACTTTAAACATAAACTTAAGTACACAAAACATAAAAAGAAGTTTGGTGATAATTTATCCAAACCCAATTTGGTGGACATTTATCCATTCTGGCAGTCATTTCGAAGTTATTGGTAGTTAAATAGGTGCGTTTTTGGTAATCGTTTAAACACAAGCCATTATAACTGAGTTTGTTTAGGTCTCCACACAGCCATGAACGAAGGTCAGACGGGTGGTGTTGTATAAATGTCTCAGGGATATGATAACATCAGGGACTTGATCAACTCCCTAACTGATTTTATTACATCCCGGGAAATGATAAAATAATGACATAAAAACATATCAGTTATTCCCCCCCCCCCTCCCGCTTCTTCACTTACACTGGTTCAAACTAAAATTTTCTAGTAATAACTAGAATTTAGAGCCAAATTGGTTGCTATAGGTCACTTTCTGCCCGAGTACTAAAGTTAGAGCCGAGCAAAGCGGAGCGGTTTCATTGGTTGCTTAAGGCGCTACCTCGTCCGTGCAAAGGTCCCCTTTACTTCAGGCGGAAAGACCCGCAGTGTGAAAGGGACGGAATCGAGAAAAAATTCAAAAACGTAGCGCTAAACCACAGAAAAATTGTTTAAAAATAATCTACGCTATTTTGTTAAAAAGTTTTTTAAGGAGATTTTGTGAATACATAATTCTACATTTTTAATGCAGTTCCGCAATGAAATTAGTGAGGATTTCTACAGGAAAAAATTAAACAATTTAGAGGTGTTTTCGTAATTAAATTCTATCAAGAAAATTTCATCTAATCGCGTTTCCCTTTAGTGAAAATCTTAATCAAATACTCAATAAACGTTAACCCAAAAATCTAATCTGTAGATGACTTCATGGTGGAGTAAATGGATTCGAAAAAAACCCCATTTTTTTTCGTATCACCTTACTTAATTGACAATCATTTTCGACCAGCAGTTACATATAAACGGCAACAAATATAATCAAAAAAAAATTTTTTTCCTACCCAAAATGGATAAATGAACACCGGTATATTTGTGTTTTTTTTCATTTTTATTCGCATAGTGAGTAGGTATGTCATTTCAAAAATTTTATAGCATTTTAGTTTTTTTATAGCAAGGACTAACTCAAAATGTCTTTATAACTGTATATTTGTACATATACTAGGTTGGGCCATAGGTTTTGTCACATACAATAAATAAAATAAATGACACAAAAATCTGTACTACAAATATTTACATACCATGCGAAAGGTTACGAAATACAGATTTAAATGACATTTAAACTATTCAAAATTACTCTTGCTATTTTTCAAGCCTTTAATCTGCGCGGTCAGTCATCGATGGAAGCACGCACGACATCCATGTCAATATTGACCACTGCTTTAATCAGGGATGCTTTGATAGACTCCAAACTGCAATAAGGTTTAGACAATGGATTCAAATCTGGACTAGAGGAGGGCCTTTCAGAGCTAATTTTGAGCGCTTTTTGCCTTATTAGCTAGTGCAGAGTTCTGTTGGAATATCCAGTTTCTGTTTTTGAACATTGTACCACCATATTTTATAATCCAATGGATTCAAATCTGGACTAGACGAGGGCCAGTGAGAGCCAATTTTGAGCGCTTTTGCCTTATTAGCTAGTGCAGAGTTCTCCTGGAATACCCAGTTTCTGTTTTTGAACATTGTCTTTGAAAAAGGTTCCACGAGGTTTGTTAGGACTGTGTCGTATCCTATCGTACACACTTGATTTAACTCCTTTTTCACAAAAATACACCTCAGTTGTGCCCGAATAGGACCCAAAGCTAAACCATGAATGACGAAACATGGTGACCACGCGAGAACACATGGAATACGTCTGCTCGCTTCTTCACTATTATGCGCATACACTCTATCATCTTGTTTGTTGTCTTTCCACGACATCAAAATATTTTTCGTCCGATAAAAAGATTTCGCGGTATTTTTTTCCCGCGTAACGCTTTATCAAGACTCGGGATCTATCGAGTGATATCTATCGTTTGATAGTACGATAAAAGAATCTCATTTTTGTTTTTTTTTCTCAGGAGTTTCAAATTCTCAGTGGGCGCGTGACCGCAGTGATGCAGTGCTATTACCGCGAATCTGTCGACTTTTTGCGTCCATTCTAAATAAAGAAAACTACATAAATTAAGATTCATAAATTTCCGTGAGCTCCGTGGTCTAATATGATTTACGCTTGCTTCTGACCATATAATATTGAGATATTTGATTATGCTTGCTTAATTATGTTATGACGTTCATATTATTAAATATTGGAACTTGAACTTATACGGACGTTCTAAAGGTGATGGAAAACATCGTAAGGAAATCTTCATTACTCCATAGCTGCGAAGATGGGTTAGCCCCCTGACACGCAATATGAAGTATTGAATAACTGGCTCAAAGTGGGCACAATTGTGCCTCTGCCACCCTGTATGTAAAAAGGCTTGACGCTACGTTATGTATAACTTTTTAGGGTTCCGTACCCGAAGGGTTCCAAACGGGACCCTATTACTAAGACTCCGCTGTCCGTCCGTCCGTCCGTCCGTCCGTCTGTCACCAGGCTGTATCTCAAGAACCTAGCTAGCTAGAGAGTTGAAATTTTCACAGATTATGTATTTATGTTGCCGCTATAATAAAAATACTAAAAAACAGGATAAAAGAAATATTTAAGGGGGCTCCCATACAACAATTCTTTCAATACCACATACAAACTTATGGATGCACCTGGTTACGTACATGGAGTGTGAAAGTAACCGCACCAATAACTTTGTAAACAATATTTTGCTGTGTAAAATCCAAACTATTCACTCCACACCATCGCTTCCATTGAACGGTGGTACGGAACCCTTCGTGCGCGATTTAGACTCGCACTTGACTGGTTTTTTTGTTTGCGTTCTAAACGTTCGAAGTTAGAGGTATGGTACAAAAATAATGGCATGGTACTATACGAAGGACATGGGTCCTTAGTAAATGTATTTTTTGCCTCTCTCTATAATGGATCACTGTGGGAGAAGAGGGCTCTCTTAGATCACTTTTAAAATTTGTCGTATTTAACTAATACAAATATTACAATATTAATTGTTAAAATGTTATACAGGTTATGCAATAACATCAAAATTTTTAACAACGAGATGTTTGTTAAGTGGAATGAACCCCATGCACTCTTGGCACAATTTTTCATCCTACTATTTTGGTTAGCTTACAGGCTTTCAGTGTATTTTCTATTGGACTACTTTTGAATCGTTTGATGGATTATTTACTTATTATTATGTTGGCTTATAATGATTTATAATATTTATCAGGGGGCAGAAATTCTCACTGAAGGTTTAAAAGACTACAAAGACCCCATCTGTAGATCTGTCGGGGACGTCGGATGAAATTATGAAATAATTATGAATTATGAATTATGAATTATTATGAGTTGGCGAGCCTCATGTCATATGAAAGTCATATTTATTTATTACTGTAGATATTTACATATAGTTAGCAAACGTAATTTGTAGGAGAAGGAGGAGAGAAACTCCCACAGATTGATTTTTATATTGGTTTTCAAATATTGGTTGTGCTTGACTAATACAAATATTACAACATTAATTATTATCAGGAATAAATAATGACAAAATTATTAACAGCAAGGAGTGTGTTGAGCTAGATTAACCCCATTCAATCCCGTCATTTAAATAGTCTTGAACATTGTATTATCCCTTTTTGGACAAAGTCGCTTTCCTAAGTCCTATCCTTTTTCGACAAAGGTAGACCGAAAGGGTTTATAATTTACGTTTATTTTGTTCTTACATGTCAACCTGACACGAAGACTATTCAGGGGCTTTGCTGCGCTCGCACCCTCTAGTCTTCACCTAAGCTATCGCAGTGTTTTTTTTTTTTTCATAATACGCTATTAATTGAATGAAATCATTACGGAGTGAGAAATAAAGCGTTGGATCTACTAAGATCATACCTAAATAATAGAATTCAAAAAGCAGAAGTCAACAGCGTTAAATCTGATGCATCGGTTGTAAAAATTGGCGTTCCACAAGGTTCCATAATAGGCCCTTTAATATTCCTGGTATATATTAACGATCTGCCTTTCATTGTAAAGAAATAGATTGACATAGTGTTGTTTGCTGATGATACTTCAATGGTCTTCAAAATAGAAAGACAAAAAGAAGATGTTGATGATGTTAATGGTGTATTGTCTCTAACCTTGAATTGCTTCACAGTTAATAATGTATCGTCAAACGCTGGTAAAACCAAGGGTGTGATCAAATTCTCACATCCAAATGGTAGTCAAGTTGAGACCAGTTTAGTGTTAGACAGCAACACGTTAGATTAAGTAAATGATACGAAACTTCTGGGAATAACAATAGATAAATTAGCTGGTAAATTAAGTTCTACGGCTTACGCTGTTAGGAACATCAGACAAAACACGGATGTGGCAACATCTGCATAGGCTAGTATATTGTAGTTTCTTTCATAGTGTTATGTCCCATGGTATCTTGTTGCGGGGGAAAGCAGCGGATTCAAACTATTTTTATTTTACAGAAAAGAACTATTCGATCAATTTACAACACAACAAAAAAATGACATACAAACTGTAGCTAGTGTAGTGATAAATAAGTAAGTAAAAACATTCACTTACAAAACACGTAAAATTTATTTTAATAATAATATCAAAAATTCACAACAAAATATTGAATGACAACCGTGTCCAAAACCAAAAATTAAACCAGAAAAGAGATAAAAAACTGAAATTGTCTAAGTCGAAAATGAACACCGAAATTGCTTTTGACGCTGTATGCGCACTTTGATCAGGACTGACGTGAAGATGAAATGATTGTATGAGGAGGATTTGAAGTGCGTATGGAATGGATGAGGGGTTAAATGAACGATTGCCCAAAAGTATGCCGAAAATATCTTTGACGGTGGCGTACAAATGCCTTTAGGAATTTAGATGGAATGATGAACAGATGACCTAATCCCGTTCAAAGATTTAAAGTAGTCGAAAGAGTGCAGCCATTTAAATTAAAATACATTGACAGTTCAAATAAACAAAAAAAATGGATTGGGTCAAAAAAATACGGGATCTCCTGATGCGGCGTCCAAGTTCCTCCTTCACGTACGCCTGCCTGCCTGCGTCTGCCTGCACCAAAGCACGCCTTGGTGAGGTCTACGCGTCCGCGGTGTCGGTTTCGAAAAATTGCGCAGCTCTCCACCAAAAGCTACAAATAAGATATAATGATAAGTACCAGAATAACGCTAACACGACCAAAATGCCACCACGAAATATAAACACCAAATACATACCCAGATCGCTTCCAACGTCTGGCCTTTGAGTTCAGATGAAAAAATGGATGAAATATCGGAAAAATATCAGGAATATTTTAGGCCGGCATCAATTCTTGCCCAAGGACAATTCTTCTTGTGTCAAGGCTGCCCAAAACACATTACACAGCTCCTCACAACGCAAACAAAACTGGTCAAACGAGAAAAATGTGCACCAAAATGCTTACGATTCCAACAGCTCAATGAAAATGATTTTTTCCAGTCCTGCCAAAACTGACAACTACCAATAAGAATCTAGAATCATTCGAACTTTAAATTTCGCATAAACTTAGAAAACATCAACCAGCCTGTATCACAATAAAATCGAAATAAAAATTAACATCACAAAGGAGTCTTAAAACGACGTCTGCGAGTTCACGCTGCACTAGTTAATTTATTTTTGAAAATATAATGTATTACGCAAGAACCTTACAATATTTTCCAAACTTAGTGGTAGCTGTAATGTTTACCTGAGAAAAATTCACAGACTAATTGCGCCCCGGTTAAGACTCGCGAAGGTTAGCAATTTTTTCAAGGGTCAGTGCATTCTCTACTACAATAAGATACCTCTGGAGATTTTGTAGTCCAATGTAGAGAAGAGGCAAAAAATTAAGTTTGCTAAGTAGTTGTAAATATCTACAGTAATAAAGAACTTTGACTTGACTTGACTTGATTTGACTTGACTTGACTTGTTTGCACTGGTATTTCCTTTGCAATTAAAATTTAAACCAGTTCACAATTTAACGGTTGTATTATAAAACAACGCGTCATATCGTAAGCGGTACGGTACAGTTTACAATATATCGATAGTTAGTAAACTAACGAGAAAAAAGTTTGATTGTAAACTAACGGTTTTGATAATGTTACGGTGATATATATCCTTCACTTAAAGTCAGTATGGTAAGACAATTATGAATATTCATTTATTGGGACTTAAAAAACTATAAAAGCCTTGTATTCATAGAGGCGCCTGCAACTCTCTTTGTTTAAGGTGGCATAGTACATGGCCAAAACAAAAGCCCGTGCCTACAAAGTGAGTAGAATTACGTACGGAGTGAAGTTTACAGAAGATTTACCGTCTCATGCGAGTCAAACATAAAAGTTAAACTATGTGTGTACGTCGTGTATACCGGGAATTAATTAAATTTGTGTTTGCTTTAAAGATTACACGCTGTAGCCTTGTATGATGTGAGGTTAATCTATTATTAAAATGCACATTCATTTTGCTCGACGCGTGTGATGTAGCTCGTTATCGAGAATCATAATAAACTCTCCATTACTTATTTTATTATTTGTCTCATTATTTACTTGTAGTTTTTTGTATTTCCGATCTGATTTGCCAAATGATTCATAATCGATCATAACATATTACGAACACTGCTGAATGCCTGCATTCTGCTAAATTGTTGATGAAAAAGCATATTTGTAGTAGAACCTTACAGGTATAGCCAAGAATCTCAAGGACGAATTCACGTTACGTCATCACGCAAGTGATAGAATGCACCTATCAATCACACTATCTCTTTCTTATATAGGCGCGATGAGGTATCGTGTATTCATGCTTCAGCTTCTTAGCTGTACCTGTATGCCAATATTATGGGCAAATTAAAAGTACATGATTTAGGCAGTGAAGTTGGATACCATTTCCATGTTTTGATTGTTATTTATGATAGACTTATTAACTTAAATACAGACACCTTATCTTATTAACTTTGATGATGATTTTTAACCTTAAGCATTTTTGCTACGTACCTAGATTTCTCATTACTCGTAAGTGTAAGTATCTAGGTAAAACTATTTTGAAGCAAAACAAAAAAGACACATAAGGGTTGTTAATGCTGATTACGTGTGTAGCCACTTCAATTACAGTAGCGGTCTGTGGCACAGTCGGAGTAACTCGTAAATGATGTTGTTAGAGTAGGAAAGGAAGACTGGGTAAAAGTGCAGCGTAACGACTTGAGCTCCAACTAACTTTTAATAGTCACTGTACACCCGTGACTTCTAGTTACAAGCTTGAACAAGGTCGCAAACTTAGAAGCAAAACGCGGAGGAATCAGGATACTTTGCTTCTAGACGGGAAGTTCGAATGTCAGTCATAGAAGTAAAGACAAAAATACGGCCGACGGGGTTCAAGGTAAAGGTAAAGTATAATAGTAGTTTATGTGACTGCTACATAACGGAGGGCATTAACACTCGTGAGTGGGTTTCATAATAATATCACTCGAGAGTTTTAATGCCTAATTATGTACAGTTACATACACTCGTTTATCTACACACATATCATAAGCTCTCTTTGATGTGTTCAGGAACCGCATGTTTGACCGGCATTGTGGCTCTGCAGTTGTTTAGCTTGTTCTGTAGTACCAACTTCACGCAGGCGGGCATCGGCGTTCGAAATTTGAATGTCAGTACCAACTTCACAGAGAAACTAGGAGCGGCACGCAGGCGGGCGTCGGCGTTCGAAATTTGAATGTCATAATATGTAGAAAAATTACACATTATGGTCATAATGTGTAATTTTTCAGATAAGAAATGAGTTTCTACCACGTAGTATAACATTATGCTGATCGCAACGTGCGGTTTTTGTACGCAGTAAAGAGGGGTTATGATACGTGTGTAGATAAATAAATTAATGTTACTCATTATTGGGATTTAACTCAAGGAAAAATACCGATTATTTCAATTAAATGAAAACAAAATTACAACTGTAATGTTCTAATTCGTTTCAATAACCCCAGGTGTAAAGCAAGTTAAATAGAACACACATCAGTGCGTATTACAGTAAGGGTTTGGTCATTACCGTAAATTTTCATCACTTAATTAGGGTTAGGAGAGACAAATGTTCTACGCAGTGGGGAGTTGTGTTCACTGTCGCAATTGTCAAGCTAAAATTGCTGTTCACTTAAGTCTCGTTCGAAGTTTGAAATTGGTTTTCAGATTTGTAGGCATTTGTGTATTTAAAGTAAATAAAAAGTAAATCGATCGTTTAAAAGTCTACTCCATTCTGCACAACGAATGTTATTTGTTCCATAACATAATGGACTTGAAATGGAAGACACCCGATATCCTTACACAAACTGTATTTGGTGGAAATTTGAGAACAATGGATTCGGAACAGGAATAATCTGCGATAGTATATATCTGTATCTGGGGGTATGCTTGTAGTGTATTGTGCCTTTTTTCTTCTTCCAATTTAGTAAATAATTCAAAATACTGTGCCATTAATATATTGCAAAGTACATGGGCGAGTTTTTTGGGTCTTAATGTAATTACGCGTTACTCTTTCTGATTAGGTATATGTACTTTTGAAGAGTTCCATGTTGTGTTGAAGGCAGGTTACAATGTCTTAACATGGGTTAATTATCATTATCATCTTGCACCTGCCGCATTTTTTAAACTTCTATTATAACTTTAGGTTTTATTCAAAATTGTTACTTTATGCTATCGTCACCAAGTAAATAACAGTATGTCCATGGGTTTTAATTTGATACGCAAACGAACTGTTATAAAACTTCTAGTTCAGTGTTTTTTAAATTAATTACTAAAGTCATATAATGGATTCAACATTTACTGAGTTCAGCAAGCAGCTTATTTTTCTTTTATTGATCATCATGTTACCTTTCTCACCGCACGAAACTAGGTCACCCATATATTTTCTACTACGTGTACAAAAGCTTTAACCGGCGCAAGACTTTCTGCAGCAGTTATTCTCAAGACAATTAGACTTTCGTGATAGACAGTTTGATACGACAGTACAGTGTGTTCGGAATAATAAAACCAATAGCATCTGCACCGCTTATGTCCCACGTCTCCCTCACTAGTCACGAGATCGAAAAACTTTTCCAATACTCGTATACGAATGATGATAGAAAATAGTTGGTGAACGAAAACCTTTACCTATGGAGTTTTATTGCAGTTTCTCTCTTCTCCGTTAAGAGAGGCGAGGTGCGTCCGCATGGCAATATTGTAGCAACCTTTACGAAACGTAGTGCAGCTTGCAACTATTCTGGTATTTGTGGAATTTTCAATTTTGGAAATATAAGGAGTCAAAGATGATGTAAGAAAGCGGAGTTTGCAAATTTTGCCACATTGTCATATTTGACTTAACTTTGAAATATATCGACTTACTTGCTTAGCTCTAGGACTCTAGGTCAACAGTTACTTCCGCTTTATGACGCATCAATATCAATGAGGTTCTAATCCGGCAGAGAACCGACACCAAACCCCGGCGGTGGTTAAACGAACAGCCATAAATAACTATCGGAGGCGCGTGATTTAATACCATCGGATCTTCGTATGACATTACGCGGCTCTTGCGGGGCGACTGATCACTGACGCCACTCCGCTCATTTCCTCTGGGTCGCATTTTCCCAGCTCCTGCGTGGGGCCCAGGTACGCTGGTACACACGTATTGACGGGCTGCCACGGTAACAGGATGACAGCGATGTGGTATTTGTATGCAGCCTGGCCCAGCTAATCTCTGTGATGAGAGTAATAACAAATCATTCCATTTACCATATACTCGTAGGTACAATCAAACCATCTGAATCATGACCCACCATAAGCTTATTTTGCTAAACCCCTTAAATGCAAGTAGGTCGAAATTCGCTTGAAGGTTTATTTCCTTGGTAACGAACTTGTTATCATTTGATTAGACACTGACATTTACATAGATCTTACAAGTTTGAAAGTTTCAAACGAATTATCAGGCAAAAGGGTCATGATTCAGTTGGTTCGATAGTACATACAGAAGCAGAGTCAATGGTTTAAAACCAATACCAACATATAGTATCACGCCTTTTCCCTTAGGGGTGGCAGAAGCACAGTTGTACCCACGTTAAGCCAGTTATTCAATACTCCTTTTTGCGTGACAAGGGGCTAGTCTATTTTCGCAGCTATGGAATATGAAGGTTTCCCTCCATTTTTTCCATCACCGTTAGAACGTCAGTACTTAAGATAAATTACTTATCCCATTGGTACAAGTTCAGCACCAAAATTGAACCCGCATCTACTGCGAGAGAAGCGAGCGTGAAAACACTAGAACACGGAGCTTATAAACCAGTACCATAAGCCTTAACAGTAATCGGCAACAAAACCGATATTGACGAACTCCTTGGCGCTGCGGTCGCGGCGGTCAGGCAGAGAGGTCAGGGTTCGAACCCCGGGTGGGGATACAGAAAAAAATACCTTGGTCTCGGATGTTTTTATATGTGTGACGTCGCTGTTTCTGGTTCCCACGACACAGGGTCCTAGTATGGGCTTAAAGCAATGGATTTGTCTATAGATATGTAAAAGTTAAAATCCGATATGCGTCAGTTAATGCTAGTTAAGATAAAGATACTTTGTCGTTCTGTATTTAACTTGAATTTAATAAGATTAGTGGAACAATTTTTATTTGTCCTGATTCGAACAATCGCTATGTTCGTGGCACTAGTCGTAAACCGACAACATATTCAACTTGAGAAAGTTTTTTCATCATCAAAGCTACCGAGGGTACAATTCACGGTTGCTGAAATATCGGTTTAAACTAATCTCTTGTTTACATATTGATATAAACCTAAATACCGATTTGGGCATACCGAAACTTCTGGGTAATATTAGAATTCTTCTCAGTTTATGTGAACTTTAATTACTTATTGTATTAAAGGACCCTTTATTGTATTTTAGTCGGTGCCTGTGTCCCTACACAGGCACCGACTAAAATACAAAAAAAAATGATTAGCTGTAAAAATATATTAGTAACTGTAGTCTATCAAACATAGCTTGAAATAGATGATGACGTAAGGCGTTTTTGCCACAGAAAACTAGATCATCCATCGTTGTCAGTCAACTCTTTATAAATGGCTAGTATTTAATCGCAAATCAAAAATACTGATTTGCACAGCAAAAAAGGATCAACAAAAACACTTTTTATATTTTAAATATTTAATGAGTACTTAAATTTATGTTTTAAGTATATTTTGTTGTTCTTACATGTTGAACCTAACATGAAGGATAAAGGGGGCTTCGCTTTGCTCACCCTCTTTCCCTTTATGAATTAATAATAAAAATACCTTGGACAATATTTACACACATTTATCTAGCCTCAAACTAGGATTCCCTCTATCTTGGGTACTAGACAACGATACAAATACTTACTATACTACTATAGTAGATAATTAATATACTTAGATAGATAAACAACCATGACTAGGGTACAAACATCCGTTCTCTTCAAACAAATATTTGCCCCCACCGGGGCTCGAACCCGGGACCCTTGGCTTCGTAGGCAGGGTCACTGCCGACTCGGCCATTCGGGTCGTCGGGTTGTCGAATTGTGTGACGATCAAAAAATCGAAGTAAATATAGAATGTAGAATTGCATAATTATACTGCACCAATACTCTTGCCCTCAGTTGCGGCGGGAAGTCGGAAGAATTCCGAAATAAATCAGAGCGTTCGAGTGGAGTTTAAAATAAAAAATGGGGATGTGCCGACGCGCGACGTGACAGTAATATTAACTTTAAGCATTTGAATACTTTATGATCAGTAAAAAGGAAGATTTGAATCGCAAATGTGTCGCATTTTAATCAAGCAAACCGAGTCGAATGTAAAATGATTCGCCTTGTTTTACATTTACTCTCTTTTTTTGCTGCTCCATGCCACACTGTATTCTGTCTGAGAAGTCATAACTTTGCTGTGATTTATGTGAAATGACAACTCTGCTCAATTTAACTTTCAAAATTTCTGAGGTAAGCCGTTGTGACTCTTAACTTATTTGGTATTAAGATCAAACACAGATGTACAGTTTTTTTTTAAAATTGTTGCGCGGCACTCTGGTTTCACCATGGGTATGATTTTGTCGATTATCTAATAAAAAGCCAACAAATATAATGAACACCAAAATAATTTGTTCCTACCCAAAATGGCTAAATGATCACCAAAAGTTGCAGAAAATATCAGGGCAACTTCGCTCAACCCCTTTGTCCTTCGTGTTAGGTTGAACATGTAAGAACAACAAACATACTTAAAACATAAACTTAAGTACACAAAACATAAAAAGAAGTTTGGTGATCATTTATCTCAACAGAATTTGATGGTCGTTTACTAATTCTGGCCGTCATTTCGAATTTATTGGTGGTAATATTTTGCGAATAAATACCCCACATATCTTCGAGAACGTTTTGAGTTTCTTTTCCCCAGAGATAGTAATCGGAGATCCCACACGGTGTCTCTCCTGTCAACTCCTCGGCATAACACCGCCGCTTACAAACAATCTTTTAGGTTAAGGGCAATCCGACTGTGGAACGCACTTCCCTGCACTATTAGGGATAGTCCCTCAATTTTCACTTTTAAGAAAAGATGAAAGCGTATATCCTTTCTCTTCCGTAATCGGTATCATATTTATGTAAGCATATGTGTGATATTTTGTAGTTTATATATATGCATGCTGTCTATTGTATTTTATATAGTTGAGTTTTTTTTTATTAGGTATATTTTTATTTTTAAGTAATTTTCGTACGTATATATAAGTTTTATTGCGCACTAGGACTGTCCTGTTTCATAAACACTCCTGTCTTGCCTAGGCTTGCTGGAAAAAATCTCTTGTTAGGGATAAGCTCGCCTTTGCCTATAAAATTTACTGTAACTGTCTGTTCTGTGAAATAAAGAATATGAATATGAATAGTAAAATAGGTGCGTTTTTGGTGATCGTTTAAACATAAGCCATAAGTAAATGCCTTTTCGATGACTTATTAAATCATGTTTGTTCCTGAAACAGTAGATATCACCTAACTTGTATTGAATTGAGTTTTTTTTTATTATTTCATGTCAACTTAACCTAGCTCACCTACCTTAACCTAATATTTGCCTGATATTTTGCAATTCATTATATTTGACGCATTATTAGGTGACAGACTATTTCGATGGCATAACTAGTATTTTGATTATCGATCTACTTTCTTTAGGACAACCCAATATAACAACGCAAATAAAAATATTTGGGATAAATATTCACAATCATTTGGAGATTCATATTTAGTGACCGTTTAAATTAATTTGATGAGAAATATATTTTTAAGGAATAGATATTAAATAAGGGTCTCGCAGGTAAGTGACAAACCTAAATTTAGGTGACAGAAAATATTCTTCCCTTCCCCAATATAGCCGTCATGTACAAGTACCTACAAATTGAAAGCCAAAAATAAGTGATTTTACCGACACGGTTCCTCAAAGAGATGCTGTCAACTGTACACATACATTACTTCAATAATTTTCGAGAAATTATTTTAATATATGCAAATGATGTAAATGTTTAGGCAAAACGAAAGTATTTAATATTTGAACCTGTTTATGTCCGTCAAGCGAATACGGATCAAAAACCTTCTTTAAACAGATGAAAATATTACATCTAAGCCTCTTACAATATCAAAGAGAGATTACTTCTATTTATTCAGTATTGGAAAGGTTTGCGTTGAATTTATTTGCAAGGAAAACAAGCATCCCAACCAATAAGATTCTGTTAAGAAATACAATTTAACTTTCTCGCAAAACACAAAATGTTTCATTTGAAAACGTTTCTTCAAGGATTGTAACAAATTGGATCCCACGGCCGCTCGGTCCTTTATTTCATCGCCTACTTCTAATACGATGAAAGGATTATTAATGTAAAATTTTCCGACTAACTGAAAATGTTTGACAAGACCGCTCCCAGGGAGCACAACACAATTTGTATTTCGTAACGAGTTCTGTACTCTTATTATGTATTTCTGACATCAATCGGGCTGCTCCCCTCCCTCAAACATGGCGAGGGTGGTGATGGCTGGTGCACAAGTCACACTCGTGAAAGCTTGGGCGGACTGCTCCAGTCTGGTTTCTCATCAGCTATGTTCATCACAGGTTTTGTTTATTCTTAATTATTTCTTTTGTAAAATTATTATTTTGAGACATCTTGCCTGTATATACATGTTGATGTTTATATACATGTTTTCGATCAATCAGATCACGCTAATTTTAAGTTTTTTCTTGCGAAGTGATTGGCCGATTTCGAGTTTGATGGTCATTGTGGCTTACTTCAGGAAATACACAATAAGGCCACTGCTCTTGCAGAATCCGGTGATCTTTCGCTTCAAATAATACACTTCAAATAATAGGCTTACTTAAATGAATAAACTATAATTAAAATGCTATAATTTTCATACCATAATTAAACACAAATAACTTAGTATTTTAATAAGGTTGAATATAACACTAACCTGATACGAGAAAGGCTTGTTATCACATCCATTTTCTGATACTATCTAAATGACTATTTTTAATGCTAAATTACGCCTTATCCAACATTCCGACCGCTAACTCGTTTTATTAGAATTTATTTATTATATTAAATGTGATCGAATCCCTTTCGCGTCAATTCAAATCTACCTACCCAATACAAAATTGACGTTTACACTCTTGGAACACCCGTATTAGCGTTTCTTACTCTCAGAAGACGTATCAGCTTTTTTTCCTTCCGAAACACGCGCACAATTTCATTGGATTACCAAAAATATCAGAATAACTGGTAGGCATATTAAGTTTCACAATTCCCCGCCACAGCCCAAGTGCGTAATAATATTGTGCGTAGGGCTATATTCAGTGTAGAATCATCAATAGTCATTATCGGAAAAGCGGGTTTAAGAGGCGTCCCGAGCCCCAAAGGAACCTTTACGGAGGTCTCATCCCGGGGCTTTCGATAACTATGCTAATGTTATTTGCGCCAGTGGGTTTGCAACGGTGGCATAGACTTAGTTGGCCACTCCCGACAACACAGCGTACCCAGAAGGAACAAGTCGGGAAGCTATCGTGTTACACCGGAATTGTGAACAGATTTCAGCCCATTGCAAAGGTGAGCAGTTTTATCTTGCTGTACTTTGTTGTGGACTTTTAAGTTATACATCTTTTAGAGGACAGTGTACAGCGATACTGTTTTTCTCGCGCTATTATTTCCACGCGGGCGAGGTTCATGTTAATACTCTTTTCGATCGTTTATTTAACTTTTGACAGTTCCCTAAGAACTTAACTTACTGCGATTTTGATATACTGAGTTAAATCACGCATGGCACAATAAATAAATGATAAATTACCCAATTAGTACAATAAAATGCCTTGCGTGGTTTCGGCTTTTAAAAAAATATGTCAATTTTTAAGATTTGCTAGATGAATTCAGTGACAATCTGGTCGAGTGTGTAATCGCCGACAATGAAGTATTCGAAAATAATCGTTTAGACTTTAGTAAGGTTTTCAAACCTCGAAGTATCTGTACCTACTTTGATTATATTATAATTAGTTGTCAGATTCCGACCCCGAAACTTGACACCTCAGCAACATTAATTATAAATTCATGAGGACTAAAGTTGTGGAACGCTTTTGACAAATAAACTAAACCAAATCATAGGTGAAAAGTGAGCGAAAATAGCAATATGACATCGATTTCAAGCTTATTCATAAATAAGACCGATTGTCATAATGAAATCGATTCAGCAACGCATTAGGAAATCACATATTCTGTCATCACGACCTGTCAAAAGTGCAGCCACTCGCTGAATAGACATAGTTGTTATATCTCCGAACAAATGAATTCCATAATCATTCAATCAATTCATTCCAATTAAACTATCTATTTTATCCGACAGGTCTGGCCAATTTGCTAGTCCAGTCTATGAATGAACGTCCATTTATCTTCCCGATTATTCATAAATTGAATATGCGACGATCTGCCATACTATCTGAACACTAGATCTTAGGAAGACTTATCTATTAGACCCCGATTCGCGGTCCTCACACATTCATAAGATGGAAGACTTAAGAAAACGAGATAATTCATGTATAGTATATTCTAATTTACTGGCCATAACAATAAATACCATCATTCAGTAGAAAATCATAAGCAATTATTTAACCGCTCAAGAGTGTTCGTCCGGCCTAGGATGAAAACCCGTTATAGGTTTTGAATTGTATTACCATGGCATGAGGTTTAAAATGAATAAATAAAAATGAGCTGGATGATTTAAAAACCATCTAAGAAGAAGAACTCCGTGGTCTAGTGGTTTCACGCTCACTTCTCACGCAGGAGATGTGGGTTAGAATCCGGTGCGCGTATTTCCTTATCCGTATTGAATTCGTCCCCTCGTTGTGACCAAATCAATAAGGTTATGTAAATTCAAAAATGCCCCGTAAGCGAATCGATTTCGTCTCCTCGTGTTGACGAAATCAATACAGTTATCGTGTAACTATTGTCTTACATAATAATCGCCGTAACCATATTGGCCTCGTCAACAGGTGGGGACGAATTCAATACTCTTACGGTGCAAGTTCCTTATGCAGTTTTTCTCATCCTAAAACGTATCGATCTTGTTCCCTCCTAACTTATTTGAGGTTACGAAGCACGTTTTATTTATCGTTTTCAATGTTTTTTTTAATTATTATTTACTTAATTTTATTTGTTCTCTTACTTCAAACTGCTGAGGTTTCAGGATGAACTCAATATGATTTTTGACAACCGTTTTAAAACTGATATTTATTAAAACCTATTCTGTTATGTATGACACTATGTTATGCTAACTAGCGCTACCAATGATAAGAAAACATTTCTAGACACCCGGTAGTATGTTAAAGCTAAGTTCAAAAGAAGAGAACTGGCGACGCAACTTTTGACACTTCTCATTTTAGAGACCCGAGAATTGCGATTATGCTCTACAATGCATTTGTTCGTAGTAGGCTGGAGTTTGACGCTGTAGTTTGGGATCCTCGCGAGGACAAATACACTATTATGATAGAGCGAATACAAAGGAAGTTTGCTAGATACCTCTACAAGCGAACGTATGGTTATTGTCCTTTCCTTTTCCCCTCCCTTTTTGTGGTGGGTATGGTTGATCTGTATACTCTAGAGCTTAGAAAAAAACTGGCCCTATTTGACCACTATAACAGTACATTGCGAAACACAGTAAATAATCCCAGTGTTTTGCGCAGCATCTCTTTAATAGTACCCAAATTGCGATTTGGCATGCTTTGGCGCCGGCCACCACTATTGACTGCGTCCCACGATTTCCGCACTCTTCGCGGTGAAAACGCGCCTACCCCAAGGGCTATTGCTCTCATAAATAAACTAGTCAGGGTGTGTCAACTAGCTGACATATTCTTTGATACAATCCCAAAGTTGGAAAACGATCTGACTCTACTATATAGTTCTACAGATAGATGATAAGCTTTGTTGCTTTGATATTGCTTTTTGTTACTAATTATCAAGCAATAAGTGCAATTTGGTAAATAATTACTGTAAGCCTTATTGTAAACTATTGAATAAATAAATAAATACAAATAACCAATAGAATGCGTGAGTGCATGATAGAGCATAAATTTCGTAACTGACAAGATTTAAGTAAGCCTACACTTGCACCCATAACGGGGAACTATTCGACTCAGAAGAAGATTACCGCGCAAGTATGCTTCATTCGACAACTTATGGAGCGGTTTCTGAAATAATGCCTGCAGGAGACTTGTATTCCATTAAAATCTGATTTATTTTAATTAAACTGATGAACATATACTATAATTTATTTAAAAAAATAATGATATCCCACCAAAAACATAAATGTGAAAATGACAGCCAAGTTCAATATTAACAATATCATGGCTATCGACTTCGCCGACAAAAGATTTGAGTTCTATTATAATCCTGAAATACTAACGTTACACAATAACATAACAAAATGTATGTTAATGAATTGACTTCGCTACTTTTTACATATTTTTGTCTTGTATTTGGCTATAAGTGTTATAATTGGTCCATTGTCGCACCTTAGTCCAAAGCAGCGTGATTTTGAACCTTATGCCATGGATATAAAATTCCAAACCTCTAACGGGAAAAGGCATTTATAGAAATGCCTGATGTGAGTCCATGATGTTTTTTATGCTTCTTATGTCATTGTACATAGTCAGGTCATAAGTTCTGTCACATGTGCAATATGAAATAATTTAGACATGTTTATTATTTATGTAAACATTTATGATTTATATAGCAAAATAAACTTAATAAAACATAGATTCTTATGGTAATAAAGTTTATTCAAAATGACCCCCGCGATTTTGAATACACGCCTTTATTCTGCGCGGCCAGTTGTCTATCGCAGCACGAACGAGGTCCCTGTCAATATCGGCGGCTGCCTTAATCAAGGATGCCTTGAGTGACTCCAAATCAGGATGAGGCTTTGAGCAGGCCTTTTCCTCCAAGTGTTGCCATATCTTGTAATCTAACGGACTCAAATCTGCACTGGAGGAGGGCCAGTCTTCGTGCCGGATGAAGTCGATTTCACGCGCCGCTAGCCAGTCTTGTGTGCTTTTCGCTCTATGAGCTGGCGCAGAATCTTGTTGGAATACCCAGTGCCTGTTATTAAACATGGTATGAGAAACAGGTTCCACAAGGTTCTTGAGGACTGTATTTTGATACACAACTGCATTCGTTTTTACGCCTTTCTCACAAAAATGTACCTCAGTTAAGCCCCAAAAAGAGACTCCCAACCAAACCATGAGCGAGGATGGAAAATGACCTCGTTGGACACGCGGAATACGGTTGCTCGCTTCTTCACTGCTGTGTGCGTACACCTTATCATTTTGTTTGTTGTAGCTCTCTTCCACGGTGAAAATTTTTTCATCCGAAAAAAGAATTTCCCGATGCTTTTTTCCCGCGTACCGCTTCAACAAAGCGCGGCATCTCTTCAGTCTCAGGCCCATTAAACGAGCGTCCAAACGATGTCATGTTTTTCTTCGATATGCCCTAAGCCCTAAGTCTTCATTTAACAACACCCTTTTCACCGTGGTCCTGCTTAACCCCATCTGAAGGGCCAACAGTTTCTGCTTCACAGCTTTTATCACTGCTGGAGTCCTAACAGAGCGAGGGCGACCACTTCTTGACCTGTCATCTACACTAGAGTTTTCATTGTATCATTTTAAGGTACGATAAACGAATCTTTTGGTTATATTCAAATTTTTCAGTAAGTCTTAAATCTGAATTGGCGCGTAACCGCAACGATGCAACGCAATAACTGCGACACGGTCTTCTTTAAGTGTCCACTCCATATTTAAAAATGAGGAAAATTCTAAAAAGTACACATTTTTATTATCATGAAAAATTCGAAATTCGAATTCAATAAACTTTTTTGTGGCCAGCGTTCTAAATTCAAAAGTTTTTATTGTGTGACAGAACTTATGACCTGTCTGTGTATATTAGAGTGGTCAACGTATCTTCCCTTCTAAAATTTGATTTGCCGGTAAATAATAGCCAAGTTAAATCTTTAACTTTAATTTGTGTTAAGTTATATACTTTGTGTAACGTTAGAATTTCAGGATGATCGTAGGTGCAGAACTTGCCATTCTTTACCTATTCTGTCGGCGAAGCCCACAGCCACGATATTGTATTAAACTTCGCTCCCATATCAACATTTATGTTTTAGTTGGTGTTTAATATTTATGCTTCGGAACGCACCGGTTTTCGTTGCGCGGATCGATCGCGAGTAACCGGGACATCACTAAGCGGAAACGGACCGCAGCTGTCACTCGTACCAACGAGATGAAAAATTAGAGGTTATCTTTCTCGTCGGTGAGAAAAAACATGTCTGCTCAGGCGTCGGGCCATTGATTGTAATTCGGTGTAACAATCGTCTAAAACAGGTGTCGAGCCTGGTCGGAGTGTAAATCTACCACATCGTCGGGTAATAAGTAGATTCGCGTCAGCGGTTAAGTGATCCGTGTTGTGATTGGACATCGTCGTATCGGACGGCGACTCCTCGTGTCGGCAGGCAGCACGCCGGCGACAGCGTCGGGCAGCGACAGTGAGATTCATTCCCGAACCTACCCAAACTTGTGCCCTTATCCCGTATTCCTGCCTCGAATCGAGCTTTCGATTTCCGGTCTACGAAGACAAGGTAAGGTATCAATCACGATTTTCTCCCGTGCTGGCAAAAACCCAGCCCCTCAAGATTCCACGCCGTTCGGTTGAGGCGTGGAATTAAACAGTTGGGATCTTCTTTAATCCGGTTCATTAACCCGCATACGCGCGAGGCAAGCGATTTTGAACCTTACGCCATGGAAATAAAATTCTAAACCTATAACGGGAATGGCATTTCTAAAAATGTCATGAGAGGAGAGTCCTTATGATTCGTTTTTTTTTAAATCGCTTTTAATAGCTATTTTTAGGACCTAGGATGTAGGACTTGGGACTAGATATTTATCATTGGTGGCATTGTTAGCTGAAGATAGCGTCTTAATCACCTCGAGAGACACAGAGTATACGCTTTTGGGAGTTTATTTTTAATATAAAAAATGCCCATAACCGCATTCATTTTGTCAACAAGAGGAGACGAAATCGATACGCTCACGAGGTATTAATGAAGTTCCATAACCATATTCATTTGGTCACGACGAGGGGATGAATTCAATACGGACAAAAAATACGCATCCGGTGCTGACTATGTACTGATGAGATATGTAATTTATCTTAAGTACTAATTAATGGTTTCCACGAGTGCTTCTCACACAGGAGATGCAGGTTCGAAACCTGACCATGTACCAATGAGATTATTAATTTATCATTAGTACATTATCGGACGTTCAGTGTTTCGGATGACACGTTAAGCTTAGGTACCGGCTACTATCAACCCGGACTGAGCCAGCGTGGTGAAGAATAGCTTAATCTTACTCGTATCCTGGTAAAGCCCTGTGCCCCTCGGTGGGGACATTAATGGGCTACATTTATTTTATACATTTTACGGATTTCCTAACGGTGATGGGAAACATCGTGAGGAAATATTCATCACTCCATAGCTGCGGCGATGGGCTAGCCCCCTGTTACGCAAAATGGAGTATTGCATAACTGGCTAAAAGTTGGCAATATTGTGCCTCTGCTACCCCATATGGGAAAAGACGTGACACTATCTGTTACATTTATCTAAGATTTCATCAATCACATTGACGTTTCCTGTTGCGACGGAACTCGATATAGGCTTATCACAAGTCATTTTGTATGAAAACACCTCAAGTCTCAATAAAAGCGACCGCTTCTCGCCACTTTCACGAGACACTTCCGCCATAAGAAATCCAATTTAACTTTGTCGCCGAACAAAATGTTCCAATAGAAATAATTTCGTCAAGGACTCCGACAGATGTACAATTCAATCAGGAGAACGTCTGCTTTTTTGTCCGGCTAAAAGTATTATTTTCTTTTACAAGCTTTTTAGGAAAGTTAGTTAGTAATATAATGTGGTCAATGGCTTGGCAAAAATGACGGTAATTTTTGCATGATTGAATATATTTTTAATGCCAATTGGCCAATTTATTTTCTAAGTTATTATTGTGTTTGTATGTATTACGGTCAAAGTGAATAATTGGCGATTATAAATAATCGCCGGTCAATATGAATAATGATAAATGTGTTTGGTCAATGTGAGTTTATCACTTTACTGGTCATTATATGTAAATAATAACCACTGGTTATAAGAAAAAGCTATAAATATACGAAATAAAGGGATGTGGGAAAAACGCACTAAACCGATTGATAAACAAATAAAAATATTCAACAAATAAAAAATAAAGCATTTACTAATTGGACCTATTGCACATTCATTCTTTATATAAAAGCCTAATAAAAGACTAGTGACGGGAGGCCGAGCCTATAAGTAGCGGAAGGATTTTTGTTTCCAAAGTTTCCTGAGGCAGGACGGGCGTCCTTATAGCGTTAGTATGCAACCCGTTTAGGAGAAGGAATAACTCCAAAATCAAACCAAGATCCGGAGTGTGGTTTTGGTGAGGCGTGATTTGGACCAAACCAAATTGCGGCAACTACAATCGTTGATATCACAGTAGGATATGTATTTAAAGCGGCGGCTGATGAATGCCCTGCGCAACGGAGGTGGCCATAGGCCACTACTGAACTGCCTACCAGCAATCGACAAGCGTGGTGGGTTGACAACTATTCACAAAATAAAATGAAGGCCCCAGTGGCCCCAACAACCCTGGGCGACGGTCAGCTAGCGAGCTCTGGTGTAGGGGATGCCAATAATCCCCGGGTTGACAAGTCTAACCGTCAAGCGATATCGGCTATGAGCTTAACATTAAGAAAGGATGGTATACCTCGGAATATCTTGGAATATAAAAGGGTTATCAGTGGTGAATAGAGAAGGGGAGGATACTTTGGAAAGGAAGAAGAATATTTTCATTTATTCGGGTATAAAGGGTGTTTGGTAAATCGATGCAAAGACTTAAAGCGAAGCTAGTACAGAGTTACAGACCATGTAGAACCATTTGAGCCAGATATGCCTATTGCGAAGTCTTACCGTTTAAATTTTATTGATGATTTATTATTTTTGGCGAAAATTCCAAGATGTTCACAGTTCATCGATAATTACTGCGAAATTAAACACTAATACGCACTTATAGGTTGTTTTATTATGAATATTTACATTAATAAAATATTAATAAAGTTCGAAAATTTGAGCCAGATCGCTGTCGCCGTCGCTAAGCATGGCTGTCGGCGTTGCCTCGCTGTATGGCGAGGCTCAGCCTTTGCCCAAGGTAGGCTCCAGCCCTCCAGTCGTTAGAGGCGTCGACCAGGCGCGAGGAAAGTTCTTTGAATAGTGCTCGAGCCTCTGGACACCATGGACCGAGGGTTTCTACCCAAAAGGGCACAAATATAGCCCTGTCCGAGGGCTGCGTATTTGCGCCTCTTGTTGCCCTCTGCCGTCGACGCTGCCGAGCCAGCCTTGCGGGCGGTCACTTGTAAGTGGGACTGTGCCAGCGTATCGACACAAACGACCGCTCGTTTTTACAAGGAATCAATGTCATGCCGTCGGCCTTTTGCCATCGTCCCACGAAATGCCTGCTATATCGCGGGAACGTCTGCACTGGCAAAAGCTCGGCGGATGACATCGTTCAGTGGGGCGTGAAGCGACAGGCGGCCCGCACTGCGGCGGCATGCCAGTCCATGGTGGCCCAGTTGGTCCACGCCTCCCCCACAGCGGCAGCGATGTGTTTCGTTTATCTTGGCCCCTAGCCTAAGACTAACAGCTAAGCTGATTGAGGTCCTCTCCAGAAATGTCCCTAAGCTCGCCGAGGGGAGCGCATTAAGCCAGTACCCCGACTCCGGCTCACAGGAGGCCAAGAGACGAGCACGCTCTGCATGGTTTGTGCTTGATTCTACGAGCGGCCCATCCCAAAGCCTCTGCGAAGACGGGTCTGAGGGCGGGACTGTACTCGGGCCAGCTTTGTCGCACCAAACGCAGTGCCTCAGTCAAGCACGCGACCTAGATCTCACCGAGTGATGGGTTGATAATTACGTCTACTGTCCTGCGGATACCCAGGCCTCCGTAGGATGGCCTGTGTCCAGCTTCTATCACACTAATTGGATTATTTTTAAATTCATTTAATAAATTTTTATTTATGCATCTGCTACTTCAGACTATGTTTTTACAGACCTTTGAAGAGCACAACAAATTTTAATAAATAATAAATAAAACAAAAAAAAACAAGATTTAAGAACCTTATGAAAAAAACCGGTGAAAGCAATTGCAAATCATTTTAAAATTAAAAGCTTTTATTTAACTTTACGTATGGTATGTCCTGGAATCTTCCCGTCCCTAGGCAGTTTATACTTGGTCTTTGACTGACATTCAAAAGTCCAGACTTCAGGTGTGCCAGCGAAAAGTGGAGCACAGTATTTTGGGTGTCTGGTTGTTGGACCGAGTCCGGAATATCGAGTTGCTCTCAAAAACTAAAATAAAAGACGGAAAAAGCGGCCGAAATTAAATGGGGCTGGGTCGGCCACGTCGCTTGTGGTCCACCACACCGATGGATCAAATTAACATCTCTCTGGATCCCAAATGTAAAACGAGGATGTGGTCGCCCCATGAAGCTCTAGAATGACGAGCTGAGGCACCACAACAAGAACTGGTGGGAAAGAGCCCAAGAGCGTGAAAAGTGGAAGATGGAAAGAGAGGCCTTTGCCCAGCAGTTGGAAGACCCTGGCTAATAATAATAATAATAATGTTTCGTCAAAAAAGGGAGAGGAAGCTAAAATGTATCGTGCATTATAATTATTTCTTAGTTTAACTACACCGTACTGGAGATTTACATAATAATAATAATAATAATACCCTGGACACTATTTACACACATTGATCTAGCCCCAAACTAGGATTCCTGTATCTTGGGTGCTAGACAACGATACACATACTTATATAGATAAATATTATACTTAGATAGATAAAAAACCATGACTAGGGTACAAACATCCGTTCTCATCAAACAAATATTTGCCCCCACCGGGGGTCGAACCCGGGACCCTTGGCTTTGTAGGCAGGGTTACTGCCGACTCGGCCATTCGGGTCGTCGATAATGAGCGGTTAATCTGAGAAATTCTGTCTTATTTAACACTTTGACCAAGTTGGGCGGTAATATTTGAAAATAACCGGTCTTTACTTATAATAATCGGATTATTGACGTTGACCATGACATATGCACTAATAACGATTGAAGTTTTCATTTGATGACGCTGGTTCCTGGAGACAAACAATATCTCTGATGGTTGAAAGGTAGTTTAACAGAAATTGTTACAAAACAATTCAGCAATATTGGCAATTTCCAATGTTCGTGGTGTATTGAATAAACTTTGGCTATTGCTTTCAAAGTTGAGTCATTGTTGTTGCATATTATGATTCAGAATGGTCCAAATAAGATTCAAATGTGTTCAGAAAGTTCTCTATATGGCTATTTTTTGCTTGGAAATACGGTTAATAGAAACTATTTATTGATAATTAATTTTAATCTAAATAAAGCCCGGATTAAATGCGCGGTGAATTATTTACTCTTTTTCCCCGACGGGGTGGCAGAGGCAATGCTCAACTTTGAGCAACAGGGAGCTAGCCCATCGCTTCGCTGCTATGTAGGTGTGAAGATCTAATTCCAACAGTTGAATTTTTTAAACCGGAACAATGACCATTATTAATAATTATTATCCAATTATCAACAACATTAAGTCAGCCATGTTCATAAGAGGGGCATTCGAAAAGGGTTCAGCATCAGCAGTTATCTTTAGTACCTATCTATACCTATCCCCCTAGATGTATCCCTATAAAATATGTGCCTGCAACCTAGCATCTCTTTAGAGTTCCGTACCATACCGTACAAGAAAATACCATTAAAAATTCAGAAAAATAACAAAACCGGATACAAAAGCTTAACAGTTGCCACACACCGGAAAATAAGAAACTTGATGATTCGGGAATTTCAAGATTGCTCCAGGAAAGAACAGAAAAATATCAAAAAAAAGTCACTGATCTTGAGCTGAAAATATCGCGACTTGAGATGGAACTTCAAGGAACTTCAGATTATTCAGATAAATTAGGTGTAGATTTTGCTAGGTACGCTTTTGCACTATAGTCTTAAGCAACAAGTTACAAATATTTGTTGTCCTAATAGTTCATTTAAGGAAATTATAAAAAGATAGATGTAGGGAATTTGGATGAACCTACCACCATTGTTATTATGGTAGAAAACCATTAGTCACAGTGCATTAGATACCGGTATAGACTGCTGGTCAAGTTATATAATAAGCTGAATTGCAAGTTTATTCTATGTAATTTTCCCTATTGTTCTAATTTATCAGAGAAATGTTTTATTCCATAATGATAATGATATTGTATGTCATTATCATAATTAATAAGCAATTATGATAATGACATATTTTGTATTAGTTAAGGTTATGCAATTTTTAAGAGAGATCCAAAAATCAATCTGTGGGAGTTTCTCCGCCCTGCTTCTCCCACAGTAGTACAATGTAGAGAAGTGGCAAAAAATTACGATTGCTAAGTATATGTAACTATCTACAGTAATAAAGACATTTGGAATTTTGGAAAAAAATGAAAGTGTACACAGAATGAACATAATATATATAATATAACGTGTCATAGTAGTGATGCTATATTATATTTCGAAATGAATAATTTCATTCATAACTTTACTTTGACTCAGGATATTATGTACCTGTCTAATAAACCATGCCACACACTCAGAGAAAAATCGGCTAACAAAGCGACAATAAAAGCTTTGTTAGAATTTTATTGTTACCGCACGTAAGTGCATCGTCGCTGCAGCTATAGGCCCATAGTGGCTGTGACAACTTTTTTATTGTTGAAATTATTTTTGTTATTTTAGCTAAAGACACGTAGATACGGTAACTATGTTAAAAAAAAATAAACGGGATAACAACGGCATGTTGTCAACTTATCAACGTTATGAAGTGATATTGTAGCAAAGTATAATCTATCAAAATAGGCGTTGTTACTATGGCTAAATGGTGTTGTTGACACGGCAACGTTATGAAGTGATGTTACAGCAAAGTTTAATCTATCAAAATAACAGTTGTTACTACGGCTAAATGATGTTTTTGATACGGCAACGTTATATACTAACAAAATACGAAGTAGATGTTTTGACAAAGTATTCTTAAATAAAATTACAAAGTGACGTCTTATACTTGTTCTCGCAAGTGCAAACTGTTTCTCCTATTCTGCCAGTTTCAACGTGGATGTCGTTCAGAGAAGTAGTGTTTGTTCTCAAGAGTGATATGAAATATGGCATTGGAGACTTTTTTAACAAAAAATAAACTGCGGCATCTGCTGCAGTCTATGCTTGGTAAGTAACAGTGCCCTAATACAATTATGAGGTTCATGTCGTTGACCCGTTGTCGTTGTCGTTCACCGTCTTGAATCCAGAAACCCACCAAACAATATCGCGATAAATCTGCTGCAAGAAGACTCCAACCTCATGCAACAATCGTCGCAACAATGAAACCCAACAATGGCCGGCAAATTGAGCTCAGATCTTGTTCCAGGCTCCAAAATAAAGGGGTCCCAGCTGCCGAGGCACGACTGGTGTAACTTCAACAGACTACGCACGGGACTACGCATGGACACTGTGCCTAATATAAACATCGCTGCGGCTGGATAGACTCCCCTGCTTGTACGTGCGGAATTGAAGTACAAGACATCCAAGATATTATCTCTGAATGCCCAGAAACGCGATATACCGGGGGACCTCCCGAGGACCTGATCAAGCTTACTGACGAAGCCACCGAGTGGCTTTAATCCTTTAAAATTAACTTGTAATTTGGTATGAACTGTTTACTAATGTCATAGGAATAAATAGGTAAAGTAGAGATTATTACATACTTTTGATATAAATATTTTCTTATTTGCTTTTAGGATTCTCAAATACCTCTATCCTCTTATCCGTATCTTGTGCTACCCAAGCAATGTACTACATTGTAGATTTCAATCCCTTCACTTTGTAAATGGTACACTGAAAAAAATCTATATTCCTCGAAGCTTCTGCCTATATATTGTTACGGGTATACGTACCTTGACCGGAGTGCTCTTTGTATGCACCATACAGATGTATGTTGTACATTAAACATAGTTCAGGGTACGCATACTCCTGGAATCATAGTCAGAAGCTTCGGGGAGCATATAATATTTTTTCATGGTGTACCATTAATAAAGTGCAGGGATAAGATCAGCCATGTTACTTTGCTAGAGCAGCAAAATTTATACGAGAAAAGTAACTTTGTCGGAGAAGCAACGGTGAATTGATAAAAGCACAAAGGAAGATAGCTAATTCAACAAAACAAAGTTAGATCTACGGACAGTAAACCTTTGTCTTTTTAGCAAAACCCCTTGTCATCGGGACAATATACCTTTGATATGATAGCTAAAGGCATTTGTCATGGAAACAAAAGGACAAGAAATAATATAGTGACACGAACAATTTTAGCATTGTAATTTCAACAATGTTTTATTGCTATTACATCAAAATTGGTAAATTTACTTAGTAACAATAAAAACGTTGCCCTCATAACTATGCACCTTTGACGGCTGTCCAGCATCAAAGTTTTTTTGTTGCAATGGCAATCTTTTTTTGAGAGTGCACAGTTGTAAAATCTGTTGATTTAAACTGATTTCGAAGACAATGGAAAGGCCTGGTATCCTTCATATTTTCCATCACAATATACAGGGTCTTTCCAGCAAAGCCTGGAACTAGAATTGTTTTTAAAGTTTAGTAAAGTAGATATTATGTGGTTAAGGAAAAATACTTTGTTACCATCTATTAGGAATTACCAAATTGCTAGTTATTTTAGTAGGAATAAAGCTGGCGGGTGGCGGGCGGTTTATTAATTTACGTTGGGAATAACTACCAATTTAAGGAGAGAAAAGACATTGTATCGTGTATATTGAACAAACTATAGAGTTATCATGTGTAGAGCTGAGAACATATAGTTGTTTGTGTATACAGACCACCATCAGCTGATTTTAAGTGTTTGAGTCTATTATGGAAGCAGTTCTCAGAAAATCTTTTAATACCTCGTTTTTTTGTGGTGTTTTTAATGTTGATATTCTGGATAAGTGTCCGCTAAGTGATAAATTACCATGTTTTTTTGCGCTTTGATCTAATAAATATTTTTAATTAGCCAACAAGAATCACAACCTCATCTGCAACTTGCTAAGACAATGTGTTTTGTAACTGTGAACCTCAAAGCATGGCTATATGACACAATCTTAGCTCGGGTTATTGTGGAAAAAGCGTTGTGTTCCCATGTAAATTGAATAAAAACTCTCAGGAAAATTCCTGAGAGTTTTTATTAGTAAACACTTACAGACCCATTTCTAACAACCGTATTGGACAGTTTTCGGAAAACATTGATAAGCGACTTAAATACTTACCGTTTGTTGGGAGTCCAAGTGACCTTTGCAATTCCTTGTTCAAAGTGATTGACAATAAAATTATATATTTAAATTAAAAACATGTAGAGGTAGCATAAAGGCGAGATTTGATGACTGGGCTACAACTTGTATTTATAAAAGCAGGAACAAATTGCATGATTTATATTCACAAAGATGTATGATGCTAAATTTTTAGAGTACATAAAACAATATTCAAAGACATTCAAATCTTCGTGCCATACAGCAGTCCCTTTCAATTGGTAGGAAAATTAAGCAAGCTGAAGACAAAATTAAAACAACATGGTAAATAATCGAAAAGAGAATAGCACAATTAAACCTTGGGACCGGAAATTTGTTCTAAATATTATATTATTAATGATAAATTAATTGCTAAAGATCGCGAAGTAGCCAATGCATTTGAAGATTTTTTTAACAAAATACCAATCGTTACAACCCAGTTCTTCGATTCATCCACGGCGGGGGCTTCCATTCTATTAAATAATGTGGATAAGTGTGATATATTTAAATTCAGACATATTAATGTGGATAAGTAGACACGATTGTTAAGACATTTAAATTACTTAATATTAAAACACCGAGGATCTTGGGGGGATACCAACAAAAAAAATAAAAAAAATATTGCGGTATTGCAAATATTTCCTCCGCAATTTTAAGTTTGTTGTACGCCTTCACCAAATCGCTGGTCGGAAATACATAACAGCCTGACAAGTTGTGGGTAAAGTCATATATGTGTCATATTGGGTAGTTGACGATACTCTCCCCATAGTCAACAGGTGAAGCGGAGATCCCACAGTCTGACATTTCTATTCATGAGCATTGTTTGGCTTTTTTCAGCTTCTTCAATGCGAGACGACGTGGTGTGCTAAGTTTTAATATGATGGACTGTATTGTGGTTGGTACCTGATGGGTGGGTGATTTCCGGAAACTCCTTTGGTAAAAGGAGTTTCCGGAAATCACCCGGGCAAAACGGGCAAATGAATATCTGAACATACTTTCAGTTATTCATTTGCCCGTTAATATCTTTACTAAAGATATTGTGATAGATGAATTTAGTGACACTGCTGATGACATAAGAGTTGTGGTGTTATCTTTAAGTCATTGGTTTCGTACGTCGATCATAAAATTGAACAATGATAGGAAATTGACGCCGATGATTGGCTTCGTGATATCTGCTACCGTGAATCGCCAGGGAAAGTCTCTTCATAGGCCCAGATTAAGTTTAAGTACCATGTGCGCACATCCGTGTGTCGCTATATTCGTCCAGTTTGTAGCATACAATGTATAGTCGGTTTTGGGTCGGTTTTGACGTCGGCTTTGTGATCACAGCCTTATTTACAAAAGGGCGGTCGACAACAGATGCTGGAGTCATGTTAGTTAAACATATTTTAATGGAATTTATTGGAAGATTGTAAGGACGCTATAGGTGTTTTTTGTGACCTGTCCAAGGCATTTGACTGTGTAGAACACGAAACATTGCTCTTAAAGCTTAAACACTACGGCATAAAAGGCCATAGCTCTAAGCTTATGAGATAGTATTTCGAAGGGAGGGTTCAAAAAGCAGACATTGATACAGGGACAAAATCGTCGGGTTCTCAGGTAAAGATGGGAGTCCCACAGGGATCTATTCTGGATCCGTTCCTTTTTCTCGTGTATGTAAATGATTTGCCATTCATGGTACAAAATATGTCAGAGATAGTATTATTTGCAGATTATTTGCAGAAAATTACTTACAGGAAACAAATAATGCTCTCTTGCGAGTACTAGACTGGTTTACTGCCAATAACTTGCTTCTGAATTAAAAAAAGACAAAGTGCATAAAATTCACTTTACCTAATGTAAGGCAAGTTGAGAGTAACATTGCACTGGGGAAAGACAAACTAAAACTAGTAGATGAAACTGTATTTCTCGGCATCTCTATTGATGCCAAACTACAGTGGGGTCCCCATATTTTCATAGACTTAGCTCCGCAGCATGTGCGGTTGGGAATTGACTGACCTTGCAACTGATAGGCTTGTATATTTTAGTTATTTCCATAGCATTATGTCCTATGGCATACTACTATGGGGAAGGGCTGCTGACATTGAGACCATTATCATTTTGCAGAATAGAGCGATCCGATTTATTTATAAACTATGTAATAGAGAATCCCTGAGACATTTCTTCAAAGAAACCAACGTCCTAACAGTTGCAAGTCAATATATCTATGAAAACATAATGTGTATGAGGAAAAATATCAGTAGCTTTAAAACCATTGATAGCCGCCACAATGTGCAAACTAGAAATATACTTAAACTTTCTTTTCCAATGTTCAGACTCACAAAAGTTAGCAGTTCTTTCATGGGACTCTGTATACGCTTCTACAATAAAATTCCGCAAGAAATACAAAACTTGACTGAAGCGCGATTAAAAAAATGTATAAAGCTCACATCACTAAGGCCTACTACAAAAATAATGACTTTTTACAAGACACCGACATCTGGCATTAAACCAGTTCATTGCATCCTATATATTATGTTTAGGCACCTACTTAATGTTATATAATTATGTTACGACGTTCGTTAAGTCTCACACATTTTAAACGCAGCGGATAACGCAACATCCTACGCTTTAAAGTTTTTTCTCCATAGAGATAGTACACAAATAATTAAAAACGGCCAAGTGCGAGTCGGACTCACGTGCGAAGGGTCACCCTTTCCTGCGACGCACACGCAACAAGAGTGCGTTCAACGCATGCGATATTCGCAGCAATAAAGCAGCAAAATAGAATGTGTCTTGTAAATCTTTATCAAAATTCTGTAACAAGCGCTTTTAAGTTGCAGTCTTACTACACCAGAAAGCTTCCACCTGCACAACTATTCTCTGAAACACCCGCAAAGGCGTCACGTTCGACAAAATCATATTTTACGTGATTCCATTCGGTGGCAATGCAGCGACGTGATTATTGGTATAGTCGGTGAAGCTCCCGAAATGAACGCGTTTTTGCCGGAGCGAGGAGGTTGATGTTGTGGTGGATTTCGCAACAACAAGCATCTTATATGGTACTCATAGAAACTGAAGATGACCTTCTTTGAAAAATAATTAAAATAATCCAGAAATGTTGCCCTTAGTATTAACATTTTCCGCTTCCGTGTTTCGGATGACACGTTAAGACGTAGGGCCCGGCTACTCTCACTACTCGGTGATAGTAGTCGTAAAGCTGTGTCAGAGGCCCTAATAGGCCCATATATATCATATACACATATATATCGCCCAAAAGGGCAAATTGCAGGTAGAAAGCCTAAAGCATATAACGAGGCCATGGCTCACAGTTAAATCGACGATCGATAACTGTAAACTCAAACGGGCTGTTTTTAGTCCGTATGCCACATGAGCTGATGTCCGCTCAATATGTGGGGACCCGGACATAGCAGGGAGGTCTGACTCCTGGGCATGGGTAATTCCATTTTTTCCCCCTCCAACAAAAAAATAGAGGCCCTAAGAGGGGCAGCTTGATGACATCTGATGGTTGGCTTGGCCACTAGTCCGACACCCCTCCATCAAAGTACTGAGCCAGCGTGGTGGGGTATGGCTATATCTTAATCGAACTACAGAAAAGGCCCGTGCCCCTCGGTATGTTCATTAATGGGCCACATTTATTTTACTTATAATATTATTACCAAAATCACAGAAAGAGTCACAAAGAAAGACTTGCAAATCAGATGTTAAAAAGGTTTTAAATGAGAAACATCTATCTAACAGGGTAAATAACAAGTTGTCGAAGGAACCTAAAACGTTCACCAGTGCTACTGTGAAGGAAAAGTGAAACCCGAAAAGTAAATTTTCATTCAACCAATCTTTGAAATCAGACCTACTAACCGCAGCACCGAAAAGTCCCGACCGCAAGCATTCATGTTCCTAATAATAACCCAAAAATTACAGAGGAACACATAGAAGCATCAAGTTTCAATGCAACCCATGTAATTTGGTTCTAAGATTGTGTAGTTTAAATTGTGCCGGATTTGATTACCGAAATTGGCATGCAGTTTGCTATTCGACCCAAAAGGACATATGGTTGACTATACGTAACTAGAACATCCCTTCTTGAGTACGGATATTTATGATAAATTTTCTTTTACTATATACAGGCTCCGTGGTCTAATGGGTTTCACGCTTGCTTCTCACACAGGAGATGCAGGTTCGATTCCTGACCATCTACCAATGAGATAGTGTGTTTATCTTAAGTACATTATCGGACGTTCAGTTTTTCGGATGACACTTTAAGCTGTAGGCCCCGGCTACTATCGCAACGTGGTAGTGGTCGTAAAACCCCTCCACCAACCCGCACTAAGCCAGGGTGGTGGAGTATGGCTTAATTTTACTCGTATCCGGGTAAAGGCCTATGCCCCTCGATGGGGATATTAATGGGCTACATTTATTTATTTATATTATGTACAGGTGAACATTCTAGGAATCTGGCCGAGACGTGTACTTGATGATCGTGCGTTTCTCTGTGTGCATATGCCCCGGGCGCTGCCGTGTTTCGAATGACACGCCCGGCTACTATCGCTACTCGGTGGTAGTAGTCGTGAAGCTGTGTCAGAGGCCCTAATAGGGCGGGTTGATGACTTCTGACAGTCGAGTTGACTAGCCCGACACCCCTACATCAACCCGCACTGAGCCGGCGTGGTAGAGTATGGCTCAATCTTACTCGTATCCGGATAAAGGCTCGAGCCCCTCGGTGGGTACGTTGATGAAACAGAAAGGTGTAATTATATTTTAAGGGTTTGTTAGGGACATCCTACTACTACTACCTCTCTGTTAAAACCTGTAGATCTGAGTTTCTATGGATATATTGGGTGCTTACCTATGAAATTGGCGAATTTTTCTTACAGATTCAGGAGTTCATAATTCGAGTAATTCAAGAGCTATTTCCAGATTTTTTTTATTGTTTTAAAATTAATTTCAATATTTTACATCTACTTATTAAATTTTCTTTTAATTTTCAGTTTGATAACTAAAATGTTATCTTCAAAATCAGTGCCTCCTAAATGTCATAAATTTTCATGATAATATTCGTAATATTTTTTTACAGCTGACACTTTTCAAAAATAATATAAAATTTTCTGTTAGCTAAATGTTGTCTCATTCATACACACAAAGTTTATAAAATTAGGATCTGTCATTACTAAAAGAAATACAAAAATGTTTGTACTGAAAATTGAGTTAACTGGAAAACCGAGCCAGCATGGTGGAATATATATCTTACTCTAATTAGAGTAAACCAGTGCCTTAGTGGAGATATTAATATTCTACTTTATATACCGTTATTTTCATATATGTTCCATTATAAGCCCAACTACCTAAAAAAATTGTGTAAAATGTTGAAGCAAATCGGAGCTCTGATTTCTTGAAATAAATTATTTGAGTTGAAATTGAGAAGTTTGCATAAGCGTGGCTTAATTTACAGACAGTGTAGGACGCTAGTGAACACGAACATAAGATTACAACGTAAAATTTAATATAGATCAACTATGATGTGGGAGAAGTTGTTCACATCCACAGGACGTTTTTGTATCCTCCAACTGCACTTATCCCCTGTGCAGTGCAAACGAGAAATATATCAACACAAAAAAACACAAAGCTCCGTGGTCTAAAGGGTTTCACGCTTGCTTCTAACACAGGAGGTGCAGGTTCATTCCTGACCTTGTACCAATGAGTTAATTAATTTATGTGATTATGACGTTCTAACTTTGATGGAAAAAATCGTGAGGAAATTAAGGTTTTACTCCGTAGCTGCGGCGATGGGCTAGCCCCCTGTCATGCAAATGGGAGTATCAAATAATTTGCTCAAAGTGGGCACAACTGTGCCTCTGCCACCGCGTGTGGGAAAACACGTGATGCTATGTTATGTTATGTGTAATAAAACACATATACAGTGAGTTCTATAATAACGCGTGACAATGGTGAAATTAACCTTATATCTTAGACTAATATTAACTAAGAATTCAATTGAATTGATTAATGATAGCACTTTGAATTTTTTGAAATTTTGGAATCGTAGTCAAAGTCAAAGCTAAAGTTAAAGTCACAATTTCTTTATTACTAGGGATATTTACATACACTTAGTAAACGTATTTAGTTGCCTTTCTCAACATTGGACCACTGTGGGCGGAGAAACCCCACAGATTTACTTTAACATCTATTTTAAAATTGGTTGTACATATCTAATTAATACAAATACTACAAGATGAATTATTATAACAAATTGTTATGCCTTACAAGTGCAAGTAGAATTTGTAAACTTATGCTCGTGACGGCTGTGTCATTCGAAACAGTACACAGTTCAAACACGAACCGGGAACAAAAGTCATTCTCACAAAATTCCGTCCCAGAAATTCTAATTAAATTACAAGCTCACGATATAGTTAACCATGGCCGCCCTTTATATTAAAGTTTCTAGATTCAATTGTTGCTACGAGAGATACTTCGACAAATCTGGGGTATTTCTGGATAATTTATACCGGGGAATGCGTTGTATTTCTGCCGCGTCTTTAAATAGGTTTATCGGATACTAAAGGGTCATTAGTAACCCCTTTCACTATGGAACCGATTTGGTCGGAGAACCTTTATAGTTTGCACTTCTCCACATTACATATATACATAGATACATAATTGACCGAGCGAGCGTAGCGAGCGAAGGGCTCCATTTCGACAAGATAGGAGGCCGATTTTGCTTTCGTCTGTCTCTATGTCTCGTGTCTGTCAGTTCCGGTCTAGGGGCCACAGTTTTCAAGCGATCCTTACAAAACTTGGCACACGTGTTCCTTGAATTAAAAGATTTTTTTGTCGAGAGCTTTCTCGATTTTCGTCTGGGGGGGGGGGGAGTTATGACGTTACAATTTTATAGTATGTTTTTTTTTTTCTGAAACCTATCGTGTTGGGTATCAAATTAAAGGGCTTTATGAGCCAGTTCCAAAAATATTCTACACCATTACCTTTCGGCCGCCTGTTTTGTTTGGACTCCTCGAAGTAGTAGACTGATTAGTAGAGGCGATCTATACAGACCATGAGAGTGAGTGAAATAGACTTTAACTATTTTAGTGAAAATTCAATAGATTGTATTTTAAATCGCAAAACGTAGTTTACAAAGTTATTGTTGCGGCTACTTCACTGCTTGATTTTGATTGAATCTAAAATACTTACCTGTAAATTGGTTCACAGTACCCCCTGTTAGCGAGGTCTACTGCCCACAGGGCCACTAGTTATAATAATAAAAATACCTTGGACACTATTTACACACATTGATCTAGCCTCAAACTAGGATTCCCTGTATCTTGGGCACTATGGGTAACGATACACATACTTATATACATAAATATTATACTTAGATAGATAAACAACCATGACTAGGGTACTGTTACGGGGTGGGTCGACGAAGAGTTTTTAAAAAACGTTTTTTAATCCCCTAGAAATAGTTTATTGGAAAGGTCTCAAAATTAATTACAAAATTACAAAACTATCCGAGTGTCCGCGGCGAAGCTCAAAATCAGACTGAAAACTAAAGGAAATGAATATGCTCACACAGAGCGTCGAATGACGTAAAAGGAATCATATTACTTCAACCTACCGAGGTCAACAAGTAGTCAGCAATATGGTTACTATAGCGTTATCAAGGAAGGGGGATTATAACAGTACAAACATCCGAACTCATCAAACAAATATTTGCCCCCACCGGGACTCGAAGCCGGGACCCTTGGCTTCGTAAGCAGGGTCACTGCCGACTAATAGATCGCCGTATTACTTGCATCTTAGCCGCTTGACCAAAACATAAATAATTTTGATGATAGAAAATTATGCACAATCTTACTCGTGTCCGGGTAAAGTCCTTTGCCCCTCGGCGGGGACATTAGCGGGCTACATTTATTATATAACGGTATTATTTATTTATAGTAAAATAAGGTGTATGGTGAAAATCAGATCAGACAATACGTTACATTTTACTCGAGATAAGAACCGGGGCCCAATTAATTAAAAGAGATCTAAAAATCAATCTTTGAGTGTTTCTACGCCCTTCTTCTCCCACAGCGGTCCTATGTAGAGAAGAGGCAAATAGTGACGATTGCTAAGTATGTGTAAATATTTACAGCAATAAAGACATTTCGTTGATTGATTTGATTGATTCCGGTTGTCAATGACAGCTCATTGAATATGAGGCGACGACGATGGTCAACATGGTTTAGTTGTCTTATCTGACGTTTTTTAATACCTTTCTCTTTGGTTTATAACTTAAATATGTACATAAAGTTGTGACCTAACACAACCTAACTTTGGCATTTCATTCAGCTTCAAATACTAGTTATTGTTAGGAAATACTAGTTTTAACTAAGGTAGACTTGTTAAAACGCGTTATAGCTAATAACGGGTTTTCACTATAGCACTTTTATAGTTCTTATTAAAACTAGTTTTACATGCATGTATATCAGTAAATTCTATTTATTACTAGGAAATTCTAGTTTTATCAAAAGCACTTAATAAAAACTAAAATATTTTCCTCCTTTCGGCCGTTGTTGATCAGGCTAAAATCCGCATCAATTGTTAATCAGTCTTTACTCGCCTATCACTTAGGAAGTTATATATTTATATATACATGCATTGTATATGCTTAACAATAATCCCCGTTTCAGCCTATTCATTACCTAAAAATATTCTCCAAATGCCAAATAATAGATATTTTATGTTTATTCGAACTTACCTGTAAGTGAAGTTTTATCATAAACATAATTAAGATATATTTTTCGAACATTCCAAACCGACTCGCCATTCATCCACTATAGTAAAATAAAATACATATGGAAAACCGAAAAATCATTTCGTCGGGTTTGCCTTGTCACTGTCCTCACTCATCGAATCAGCTGCAGTATTTTGTGTTCTAGTGCTCCACCGTTCACAACTTTCATGTGCTAATTTTGTTTTCGGTTGTTAACTTTTTTTTTATTGGTTGGTGCGATCATAGTCAAAAAATGCTTCAACGCAGTCACAGTGATAAAGACAGTATTAATATCTACGACAAAAAGGGCGTCAATTAGAAAAGGAGATGAAAAAATAAAATATAAAATCGCGGCGTTCCCGTGCAGGGAAATCGTCCTCGGGTAGTGAAGGTCATGTCTCACGGGCGCCGAGGCGGCGATATAAATTGTTCAGGTTTGTTAAAAATTCAGGTTATAAGTATTTACATAAATATTGTATTTATTTATAATTCGAGGGGTGTAAGAGGTGGACGGGGACCCCTATCCCCCTGGTAGCCACAATAACCTATTCATTTTTGTTTGCTTACGCTTTGCTCCGCTCCGCCTCGGTTTAGCTTCTTCAACGTTCTAACCTAACCTTAATCCCAAATGAAAAGTAGCCACAATAACCTACTCTAGCCATTCGTTTTTGATTGACATTATTGATAAATATATTTTTGGCGAGAAACTCGCTGAAACACTCGAATCGGCAAAAGCGATCAGTAAGTGTGGCGCTGAAATCAAAATTCAAGCTCCTGCAAAAAAATACAGCTACAGCTGCAAGGCCGAAGAGTTCATGTCCTTTCGGCCCTTTAACTCGAAGCCCCCACTTCCGAACACCGCGGGGATGACTGTGGGTCGTTGGCAGTCACTGGCAGTGCCGTCGCCTTGCCGTCGCGCCCTGCTTCCAACGCCACCAGCTGTCAGCACCGCCGCCGCTGCAGCAGTGCTCACAGTATCGCGCTCCTCAGCGACGCCAGTAGATTCGGTATGTAGAAGACTTTCATATTTCCATGAACAGTGGCGCCTTATTGTAGCCTTATAGTTGTAGCAGTCAAGTACGCCTAATCTCGAAGGACATAGCTAAACAGTATAGCTAAAGTTGACCTTCGCCGTCGCCACATTGTCACTGAGAGGTCATTGTGATAGCAGAATGGGACCCCCGGCGTTACCAGCTAGATAAGATATGGCCATTATAGGTATGTCACAAGGCCCGGGCCCAACAGCTGCTGCCTAATGACGAGCATTATTTTCTATAATTCCTCTTTTTACCTTCGTTCCTTTTCACGTGTCTGAGAAGTACGGGTAATTCGTAATACTGTGATGACGCCATCCTGTCGTGATAAGGTTTCTAAGGCTTTCTTCAATTAAGGTTGGGCACACCAAAATTAGTTAATGAGCCAGGTGTCTATACCTGCCTACATATAAGTCGTTGTAGTTTAGATGTATGAAAAATGGAGGTTCATTTTTGAACAATATTTTCGATACGTTTTGTTGTTTAAGGAAAGGAAAAAACACTTCAAAAATTCAGATAGCTCACGACGTGACGTGTCGCGTGAGGGCTGTGTCGTCTGAAGCTGCGGTGGACTAGGGAATCACACCTTTGACCAATCGAAAGAAACTGAACGCATCAATAAGAAGGGTGCCAACGACTTGAAACATATGCACGATTGCAAGTGTCTTTGTCTCCAGTGGAGGCTCTTGAAGCACTCGACACGACTCAGGTAGGTCAGAAGAGCTCAGATGGCTCCGAGATACGGCACGGGACGGTCGTCTTATGGGGTCGGTTCAAATTGTGAGGGAGTTGAAGCACGTTTGTCGACGATTTTATTTCTAAGTGCAGAATTTATTGACATAATATTTCTGAGCACATCGTCTCTTTTAAAATTCCTATAGTAATGTAAATGCTTTATTACCCTAAACCGACTATTCAATGGGTGTTGGTTGACGGCTTGTGTGACTGTCTACGAAATTTAGTTAAAAGTTAAATTAATTAAATAATGTTCACCCTATTATATACTAAACTATATGGGTTAGTCGCCTCTCTTCACTCCGCTTTGCTTCGTCTCCGCTGTATTTTAAAGTTATGACCTAATAAACCTAAGTGTGGTATTCGGACAGAACGTGACCTATAGCAACCTATATGGTTCTGTGAAACTACATGTGGGCACCAAATTTGGTGTATATTTAACATATTTTGGGGACAAAACTTATACTTGTAAACAATGTATTTCTTGCCTTTGTTAACAGTATCAGATTTAGAAATCTTCTTAACACGACCAAAACCCACACGCAAAAGCGTGCAATTCCTTATCTTCTGAGAAAATATTTTTCATTCACTGAAATAAAGATTTTCTTTAAATTTTTCGTTTTGAAATTACTTTTCTAAATGGACAAGAGGAAAGCCCAGCAAATACTCCATCCCGTCGATGCTGAGGTTAATCTAAAGAGAAAACCCTCCAAAGAGAGGAAAAGTAAGCTAGAAACGGAGATAAATCTACGCGATACTCAGAAGCTATATTCTAGAAAGCTCTGCCCTCTGGATAATACGCAGAGGGATTGTGACTCCTGTATTTCCCTTCACTGTACTTTGTCCGAACATATCACAGCAAAACAGAATACTCCACTCAAATTAAATAAAACCGGCCAAGCAAGAGTCGAGCATGAAGAATTCCGTTCCGTACCAGTGGGCAATAGTTAATTTAACACTCTGGTATAAAAAGAAAAGCGCCGAAATAACAGGATGCCTATAAGCAACCCACTTCTTTTTAGTGCCTAAATATTACGGTTCAATCCCAAAGACTGACGGAAGGATGGACTGACGGCCAAGTTTGGGTACAGAACCCTATAAATCACTGAATCAGTGCGCAGTCACTTCAACCGTATGGACAGCTTGGCAGACAATAAAAATTAAATTGCTACATTATCTCGAGTTGCTTACTCAGCGCTGGAACTAAAAAGACGCCGAACGGTGATTTTTCTTTTCACTTCTTTCGGTTTGAACTGCGCTGATGAAGTGTTTTTTTGTCAACTATCGACCTAACGCTATTTTACTGCTATCCCAACTGAGACACAGCTATCCTAGCAGCAGATAGCAGCAGCTGCTATATCAGCCTAAGTTGGTATGAATGTTTTCGTACAGTGTACTAAAATAAAAATAAAACGGTCAAGTGCGAGTCTAACTCGCACAAGAAGGGTCCCGTACCACCGTACAATGGTAGGGATGGCGTGGAGTGAATAGTTTGGATTTTACACAGCAAAATGTTCTTTACAAAGTTGTTGGTGCGGCTACTTTCACACTCCATGTACGTAACCAGGTGCATCCATAAGTTTGTATGTGGTATTGAAAGAGTTGTTGTATGGGAGCACTCTTAATCTTTTATTATATTCTGTTTTTTAGTATTTGTTGTTATAGCAGCAGCAGAAATACATCGACTGTGAAAATTTCATCTGACTAACTATTACGGTTCATGAGATACAGACTGGTGACAGACGGACGGACGGACAGCGGAGGCTTAGTAATAGGGTCCCGTTTGGCACCCTTCGGGTACGGAACCCGAAAAAGGTGATTGATGAAGAAATTAATGGATTATAAAACAATCCGGCCCATCGTTTGTGTGATTGATGTGAGTGATGTTCATGTTTAGATTCCACGAATTTGATTGAAATCTTATTTTCTAAATACACTGAAAAAATAAGAGATAACATTAATTGTGTGGATTGCAATTGTACCGTAAGGCCTGCGAAACGTCATAAGGTAAAGACGGTGATTTTACCTTAGCAAGTTGCGCAGGTGCTGTACAATATTTGTAGTTCATAGAGAAGTTATAAAGATAATTCACCTTTGGCACGTCCTTGCAAAGCTGCGCTTTTTACTATTTTCAAAGTAATTTCTAGAATTCCGTAATTTACTTTAAAGGAAATAAAAAACCCTAAAGGCTTCGGCACACCACCGGCGGCAATCGGTAGCAGGACGTGTCACGTCTATGTCAAATACAAGAAACTCGATAATAATAATAATACCTTGGACACTATTTGTATCGGCTTGTGTTTAAACGATTCCCAAAAAATTCAAAAAATTACTACCAATAAAGTCGAAATGACTGCCAAAATGGATGGATGTCCACCAAATTGTGTTTGGATAAATGATCACCAAACTTCTTTTTATGTTTTGTGTACTTAAGTTTATGTTTTAAGTATTTTTTGTTGTTCTTACATGTTCAACCTAACACAAAGGATAAAGGGGGCTTCGCTTCGCTCACCCTCTTTACCCTTCACCTAAGCTACCGCAGTATTTTGCCCTGATATTTTCTGCAACTTTTGGTGGTCATTTAGCCATTTTGGTTAGAAAAAAATATTTTGGTGGTAATTATATTTGTTGCCATTTGTATCTTGGGTACTAGACAACGATACACATACTTATATAGATAAATATTATGCTTAGATAGATAAACAACCATGAATAGGGTACAAACATCCGTTCTCATCAAACAGATATTTGCTCCCACCGGGACTAGAACCGAACTGTCACTGCCGACTCCGCCATTCGGGTCGTCATATCGTCTATGAAATATCGCACAAAATTCGAAAGGGGGCCCGTGCTGTTGTGTCATTGTGGTGGCCATTTCACCATACATTTGACAACATTGTCTAGGTACCGGCCCGCCCCTGTCACGCCGCCTGCGGTGTGCCGAAGCCCTTATAGAATCACTTTTATGCCCATCTGTCTGTCAGACAGACGGACTGTCTGTCCTCTGTCAGAACCTTTTTACGTAAGTATTTATGTAAGTATGTATGTATGTAACTATTTATGTATCTATCTATGTATATCTGTAAGTATGTGTGTGTCACAGGAAAAATAAGATTAAAAACAAACAAACACAGATTTTTCGTAATTTTGAACAAAAAACAGGAAATAAATGACTTAATAAAAAAAATTATAACAAGACACATAAGAAGCAGATAACACTAACGCATTTTTTATTAAGATTAGATAAAATTGGTATATTATTAAATTTAATTTAATTAAATGCAGCCGGGACCATTTAAAACTGATACAGTCTGTTGCGCTTACATTTAAATTTTATTTTATTAAACATTCTACTACATAATAATGTTAGCCAATCCGTTTTTTAATGACGTCATTTATTTTTATTGTAATAATAATAATCGTTTATTTTCAGAAATAAATGTAATTACAAGCTTGTTTAGCATAGTAAACAAGAATAAATGCCTCAGATTTAAATACTACATAGTGCATAAACAATGTGACATTTAAAATTAAAATATAACTTCTGACATTTAAAAATATAAGATTGAACAAATTACATTAGTATAGTTAGTAAGCGGGCTGTGTATGCGTGTGTGTGCAGGAACCTAACCGAGTTAATTTGACAGTACGTTAGTGAGTGAGTGCTGTCTACAAATGGATTTAGACTGGACAGCCGAATGACAGGTGAATCAAGGCCTGTCCGATACTGTCAAGTGTTGCATTGGGTGCCCGGAGTGATCGGCTTGCGACTGCCCAACAATCGTTTTTATAGGATTTGTTACTATCAGTTATTACTTCTACTTTGTAACAAAGTCGTTGAACAATGCCTTTGGAATGTTATCATCAATCATTATTTTGGCAATTTTATATCACAACTATGGGTACATATGATACCTACCTAGCGGGGTATCGATCGTAACATCACATGAGTAAAGAAACGGAATGTGATCGCGCACTAAGCAGGTTATACAATCTCGGTAATTAATTCCCAACTCATTGCGTTGAAATTTTGTTGAAGTTAAGTTAAGTTAAGTTTTTTGGTTACGGCTTTTATCGTGTGTTGCCACAATAATTTCGCCAATGTCACGTGATGAGAACTGCACAACAGGAAATCACGTGGAACAGTTAATAAAAAGAGAACTTTAAGCGAGACTATAATTTGATATAGTCGGATAAATGTTAGATATAAATTTGTTGATTTGAAAATTCGAGTATCTGAAATGTCAATTAAAAATGGCAATAAATAAATAAAATAATTCACTGACAGCTCATAAAAAAAAGTATTTCCAAATTCGCCATAAGATATCGTTAGCGAGTCATATTTTTTAATTTTTTTTTATGCATTTCACCGGTTCAAATTACATTTATAGCTTGGCAGGAAATGCTATTTTGATGATGATTGAGTTAGGCAAAGCTGGTCTGTGACGAATCGGAAGAACAATAACTGCCACTTGTCAACAACTAACAAGACACAATTTTGTTGTTTTGTTTCATATCTACCACGTTTCTTTTCGCGTTACCCTCTGTTTTATGATTACGACCATTAACCTCAAATTCTTTGGCTATGACGACCCTATTCTGTCGGATCTTTTGACTTATTTCCTCGAATAACTTTGGTTTTCAAACCGCAATCCCGTTGGAAATCAACGGAAATAATTTCATCATCCTTGCGTCGTCGTTCAATGCAGACAAAACTGGTATTCACGTTTTCCCTAATGATGAACGTTGAAGATTTCCATGGGTTCAAGCAGTTGAACAAGTTAAGTCTGAATCGTCCATAGAATATTCTATACTGGTTGGTTATAAATTTATAAAATCAACGCCATCTGTCATAGCTTTCAGAACTTTTTTATAAATATCTGGCAGAAAAACCCTTTTGTAAAAACCTCAGATTAAAGAAACTCTTGGTTATTAAATCACTATGATAAAACATACACCGTGTTACCACAAAAAATATCAAACAGCGTTTGACCTCAAAAAAAACGTCAAATCACATACATTTTTTAAACAAGTGTTGAACAGTAGTTTATTTGTTTGTGGTAAAGCCCTCAGTACCTTTCATAGTGATAAGACATCTTTGAGAAAAACTATCATTAAAAAAAAACTTCTTCAATCGTCTAAATAATGCATGCAACGTCGTCATAGCAACATACTTGTTCTAATGGTGATCTTTTGATTCCAATTTGCTACATGATGTGATGATCAACCTAAGATTATGTCGGAAATTAAATCGAGTCGACTGTACGAATCACATTGACTGCTCGATATCGTGATATCCAAAAGCCAGAACAATAAAACACGAGCGTTCACCAATAAAGCGTGATTCCATAGCCGAATGCACAGACTGCAGTTAAAATAGAGTTCTGCTTAAATGTCATTCTTGTGCTGTCAGTTCACGTGCGAGAGAAAGTGACGGTATGAGTTTGAGAGCCTGCCAATTTTTGAGTTGTCAGTTGTGCCTAGGTGTGCTAAAGAGTTCTCAATACTCAGCGCAGCACGGCATATTCCGCATAGAGGATGCACCTACATCGAGGCGCTGAGTCGAGATAAATGTAGCTGATGAGATTTTAATTGCGTGAAAGAATCGTTTATTTGTATCTACTACAGCAACTAAGAGCTTGCTTCTCTATCTCTGACATCAATCCGGATCGCAAATAATGATTTTGATGTTTTTCGCCGACTTTAAAGCAATGTGAAAGTAGCGATGTTTAGATGTTTGGATATTTGGATGTTTGTGTGTTTGCGCCTCAATCACGCTAAAATGGCTGAACGGATTATAATGAAATTTTGCACAGGGATAGTTTATGAACTAGATTAGCATATAGGATTCCTTTTATCCGACTGCACCAGAAGGAGGGTAACGTTATTTCGGTAAATGATAATTCCTGGAAACACGCAGATGAAGTTGCGGGCATCAGCTAGTAGTATATATTTGGTACCAAGGACGCCAAATGGCGTATTCGGCAGTCAGTCTCCAAACAAAAGAAGCGCCGCCGACCAGCCGAATATGCCATTTTAGGCCTCTGCGAGCAATCGATCGAACACTATTGCTATCCAGAGCCAGGGTGTAAGTGTTGCGAGTCACCGTACGGTATAATGTCACGAGGGGTAAGACAAGAGACCTGGGGCCCAATTCCGGTACACAATGACAGAGTCATGACAATTACATGATGATTACGGTCAACTTTAGATATTTAATATTTGGCGTTTAGAGAATATTTTTTGGAGCAATTATGGTAATAATTAAGTTAATTGGTAAGCATAATAATTTAGTTCATCAACAAAGGGAATGGGATTACAAAATCGTCAGATATTTGATTTCTAAAGTTGACCGTAATCATCATGTAATTGTGATTGAGCTGTCATTGTGTATCAGAACTGGGCCCCAGCGGGCTTGCACGACCCACTGCATGAGGAGCTGGCAGGAGAGACGGATAGCCAGCTATACTTTGTCATTTAATAGTTTTTTTTTTATGTCAGAGTTGTTGAAAATAATGAAAATGACCTCGACAAGTTCTTGCCGGGGTGGCCGGAGGTGGCACAAAGCCGGGACGTGTGGACTCAAATGGAGAAGGCTTTTGCCCAGCAGTGGGACGCGCATCCCGGCTAAGTAAAAAAAATAATGGAAAAAAGCGCGGGAAACCATTGAAATAAGCAGGCGGGATTTTCGAAGTTTTTATTAATTTCATCGATTACTCGTGTATCAATCGGGGTTTTTAGAAATAAAAGGCGTCTGGAGACAAATAAAAAGAAACCAATCATGGGAAAGGTGCGAACAAGAAAGAGAAAAAAAGATGAGGCTGAAGAGAAAAGTGAAGGAGACTCCACGTCGTCGTCCGAGTCAGAGGTCGAAAGCGCAGATAAGTACAAACCTTATCTGGTAACAGATTATAAGAGACGATACCCTGAGGATTCCGGTGCTACAGAATTTGTAGTATTCGTAGAGTCTTCCAATGCAGATATACCTATAGGAACCCGAGACCTTATGTCCATATCTAGCTGTATCAAAAGGAATCAAATATCTTAGGTCAATGAACAAGTTCAAAATTGCCATATACTTCGAAAAAGCCAGCCTTGCTAATGCCTTCTTGAACAATGCTACATTTTTAAAAGACTACCAATTTAAGGCCAATATACCAGCTTCAAGCACTAAAATTACTGGTATAATTAAAAATGTACCCACCAACTTGACAAACAAAAAGATATTCACAATGCTATCAAGTTACAAGAAAATAATATCTGTTCGAAGATTCACAAAAAGGACCAAAGTTGATGATAACTTCATTCAACAGCCGCTGCGGACAGTAGCCATCACCTTCGCGACGTCAGTTCTTCCAGACTACGTAGATTTGGACGGTTGGCGGCATGACATCTCAGCGTATGTTCCACCAGTCAAACAATGTTTCCGGTGTCTCAGGTATGCCCATTTAGCAAAGTTTTGCAAGAACTCCGAGCGCTGCTCCATCTGTAAAGAAGACCACTCATATAAAGTTTGTAAAACTCCGATCGAACAGGCCAAATGCTTCCATTGCGATGGCAATCACGTTAGCATTTCAGCTCAGTGTCCAATTAAGCAAAAGAAAATACAAGAAAACAGACAAAAAGTTCAGACACCATCATTCGCTGACATATTCAAAAATGGAAATTTCCCACCACTCGGCCCTAAGAAGCCTCTTGATCTCTTGACATTATTAAAATCAAATGACAAGGCACTGAATCTCTTAGTGCAAAGCATTATAAAAATTATAACATTAAATAAGACACAAGATACCCCAATATCCTCTAAAAATGTGTTATATGTTTTGAGCGATTTTTTCAACTCCAGTGATACCAAGAACATTAGTACAAATTCACAGACAAATAAAAGATAGTACAGTGGAATGCTCAAAGTCTGTTATGTAATCGTCATATTTTTACTCAATTTTTGTATGAAAATAATATTGACATAGCTTTAGTTTGCGAAACTTGGCTCAAGCCTACACAAAGTTTAAATATTAAAGGATACTCAATAGAACGCAATGATTGTGGCAATAAACACAATGGTGTTGCCATAGTCATTCGTAACAACATACAATACAGTAGATTAAAAACATTTTTTGATGATTCACTTCAGAATATTGCTGTCAAAATAAACTTTAATAACAGTTCATTATCAATGGCCAGTCTTTATATCCCGACAAATTGTAGTCCTACTTTTAGAAAATCAAAATTTGTTAATTTTATTAATACCTTACCACAACCATGCTCAGTGGCAGGTGACTTCAATGCACATCACACCATGTGGGATTGCCAATCTGTCAGTCCTCGTGGAAGAGATGACCTCGACGCTGTAAATGAATGCAATTTAGTGTTATTAAATGACACATAACCAACAACTGTAGGTACAAATAACTGAAGACCAAATGGTTTGGATTTAACAATAGTCAGTCCCTCTATAGCGTTTAATTGCAATTGGACAGTATATGATGATCCCCTGGGAAGTTATCATCTACCCACAATAACTGAGATTTTGTTCAACACTATCACTGATTCTTCTACAAACAACTTTATTTCTCAAAATAACACAGCGGCACTCAAAAGACCTAATCTACGGCTAGTAAATTGGAATAAGTTTTCAAAGCTCGCCAACACTATGCTTAAAGAATTTATTATTAACCATAACGATCCTCTACAGTCTTACTATGACTATTGTGATATCATTCATAAAGCTATTAATCAATCGATGTTTAGAAGTCAGGCCCAAAATTCAAATATGAATAATAATAGCTCGAAACAGACAGGAAGCAATTTTAAATACCGGTATCCTCCTCTGCCATGGTGGAATGAAAAGTGTGCTAATGCAGTTCAAAAGAATAAGGAAGCTTTTATTATATTTAAACAAGATCCTAGTGATTTAAACTATATTAATTAAAAAAAAATGCAGGCTGAGAAAAAACTTATTATTAAATTAGAAAGATTAAATAGTTGGAAGGAATACTGTACTGAAATAAATAGATCCACTCCAATTTCTAAAATTTGGCAAACTATGCGTAAATTTAATAAATCCTACAGTAAAAGTACGAAACTAAATAAAAATAATGAAATATTTTGGATAAATAACTTTTTAAGGAAATATACACCTGACTTTGTTTCACAACCAATGCAAATAAATAATACTTCTTCCGTAAACCCCACCAATAGTTACATTATCAATCCATTCACCATAGATGAGTTAAAAGCAGCTATCAAGTCACGTAAAGACACAACCTTTGGTTTAGATTGCATTTCTTACAAAATGTTTCAAAAACTGGAAACAGATTGCCTTGTGAAATTTTTAAATATTTTAAATTTACTCTGGGAACAATCAATAATTCCAAAAGAGTGGAAACAAGATTGCTTGGTTCCAATTCTAAAAGCAGGAAAAGATCCAAATGATGCAGACTCTTACCGTCCCATTGCGTTAACATCTTGTGCAGGTAAACTTTTTGAGCAACTTATGAAACAACGTCTTGAGTTTTATATTGAATCTAATCATATTCTTCCAAGAAATCAGTTCGGGTTTCGTCGCGGTCGGTCAGCAAGGGAAAGTATAGGGCATCTCTTCCATGATACTGACGCTGCGGTTAACAGTAATAAATATCTTGTCTGTATTTTTTTCGATATTGTAGGAGCATTCAATAACATTAATCATTCTGTTTTATGTACAATTCTTTCTTCTTTGGGAATACCTGAAAAATGTGTTAGGTGGATTTATGAGTTTATCAGTGGAAGAGAAGTTTATGTTAAGATGAGTTGCAATAATATTTTTGGGCCTAGATTGTCAACTAAAGGCGTCTGGCATTTTGAGCTCTTAATGTATATTCTCTACATCCACAGGCTCAATGAAATGTTAGGAACAGAAGTCAGCAACTTACAGTTTGCCGATGATTTGGCTATTTATTGCAGTGGTAATAACATCACACACACAACTCAAAAATTAAATTTAGCACTGGAAAAATTACATAGTTACTTTCAATATTTAAATCTAGAAATTTGTCCAACTAAAAGTAAAGTAGTCATATTCTCAAAGAAAAAAGTCATCCCAGTTAAGCTACAGTATGACAATAACTTATTACCAATTCAATCTCAAATAAAATTTTTGGGTGTAGTTTTTACACAGAATCTCTCATGGTGTATATATGTTGATTGCATAACGGAACGAGCTTTAAGAGCTACCAACACTTTAAGATCTTTGGTTGGCAGCCATTGGGGTGCCGATCCTAAGATTCTTTTAACTCTATACAAAGCCCTTGTAAGAAGTCACTTTGACTATGGTTTATTCTGTTATTGTATAGATCCAAAATTAGTAGATAAACTTGAAAAGATCCAAAATATAAATTTAAGATTAATCTTAGGAGCCTTTAAGTCATCTCCAATTAATTCAATGCAGTTTGAGTGTAACTTGTGTCCATTTATGATCAGATTCAATAATTTAAAACTTAATTTCATTATCAAGTTGTTGTCTGAAGATGGCAATCTCCTTCTTTCTAAACTACTAATGCTTAACTCTAATAACTTTTTAACTTGTAACATTCAAGAAACTTTAACTTATAAGAGTAAATATAATATCTACAATAGTAGTACTTTGCCTTGTTATGAAGGATCATATGAGAGCAAATTCTGTGGGTTAAAGATTCACATAGATAGGACACTGAGTGATAAATATGCAGTTTACAATAAATTGGATGAACACAGAGAGTTTAGACAAATGTATACAGATGGCTAGAAATGTAACGAAAACGTCTCCATGGCTTACTTTGATCCTGTCACTAAATTGGGAAATGGTTCAGATTGCCATCAAATTCAAGTATATACACAGCAGAAGCTCAAGCCATTTATGCATCTTTAGAATATATAGAATCAACTAAACTCCGTTTCAAGAAATGGTTGACAATTTCGGACAGCATGAGCGTTTTAATGGCACTGTCAAATCCCACGTACAATGGTAGCACAAACTATATTATTTATAACATAAGGCAGAAAATTAGTAGGCTTTGGCTCAATCAAGATAAAGAAATAAGTTTGTTTTGGACACCATCTCACATTGGCGTCTCTGGCATCGAACTCGCTGATAAATTTGCCAGCTCTATAATAAAAAAAAACCCATATTCACCAAATACCTGTCAAGAACATTAAGTTGCCAGCTTCAGATTGCAAAACCGACATTAGAACGAATATTAAACATCAATGGATGCTTCATTGGAGAGAAACGACACAAATAAAAGGAAAATGGTACAGCTTTATTAACTCGGACATTAAGAGACCATGATTTATCGTCAGAAAATATCTACATAGAAACTTTTACACAACAATTTGTCGTTTGAGAATTGGACATGGCAGATTTAATGAACATTTACATAGATTGAAAATGATTCCTTCCCCATATTGTACATTTTGTAATTCTGAAAACCAATCTCTAAATCATATATTTTTTGATTGCCCTCAATTCAATATACAAAGACTAGTATTCATTGACAGCTTATTGAACATTTACAAAGAAGCCCTGGATGTCCCGCGCTCTATTCAGGATCTCCTTAAGAATATAGAAGCATTTTACCCTATTTATAATTTTAGCAAGAGTACCATTGGAGTTATTTGAAAAATAATAATACACCGGAATAGACCTATACTACCTGATTTGACAACTCGGATGTGACCTATAAATACTGGAGGAAAATTGATACCTGATTTGACAACACGGATTGACCTAAACATACTGGATTATGAAGTTAAAGAATAAATACGTTAGATAAGGCTATGTGCCTCGAATATATAATAAAGACTGAAGAAAATAACTACGGAAAGACAAGGCTTTTAGCCTCAATCAATATGAAGAGAAGAAAAGAAATTAAAATAAGACCAGGCGGTATGGGCTTCAGCTCTTAGCCTTTTCCATAAATGAAAAAACATTACAAAAAAAAAAAAACGATTTAATTAAAATTCAATTCAAAATTGGAATCATGGAACCCTATAGGTACAAACACAAGAAATAAACAAGTTGATGTGTGCTGAATCGCTTTTTAGGATTCCGTACCCTAAGTGGCACCCTTTTGCTAAGCCTCCGCTGTCCGTGTGTGCGCGTGTTTTATTACAAAATGTGACATTGAATTGACAGAATATGTAATTTGCACTGATTTAATCAAACATTATTAATCTAATCAATCAATCATCATTAATTTAATCAAATAGAACACCGGAGACAACATTGCAGTCAGGCCCCCTTTCAACGTCATCCCAAGTTGTACAAAATGTGTAAAATAGGTAGCTAACTACACCGAACAAAGATCAAACAATAAAAACATTTCAATCGATGTGTAAACTTTTCTTATTCCAATGTCCACAAATGTTCGTTTGAAACCGGCTTTGATCAGAAACCCCAAACTTGACTCACTTACTGTGGGTACTGTTCAGCTAAACCATGTTGGTAAATTATAGGAATAAAATATCCCGTATTGTCCTGAAGTAAGGTACATACTTGTTTAATTATAACTTGTTGCCGAGTGTTCGGTTTGGGATCAGGCCGCCCCACCGCAAAGGATATCGGTAATCTCAATACAAGGGTTAGGGGTGCATTTCACCAACTGTTCAACCTTTAGTTAGTGTTGGTAACCAATGTCGGTGTCTGATGTTCATTTGTGGGACAAATTTACGCGCGGTAGTTTAGAAGAGGTTACCAGAGAAACAGGACCACAAAACAAATCCTATATATCCCTGCTGTGGAAAATAGGATAACTTTCCACTTCCCGTCAAGTTGGCTGTTGTGCACAGCTGTCAAAAATAGGGTAATGCAATCCTCAGACGCCAGACACAGACCGTAATTCCCCGCTTTCAAAAAATAAGCTCGACACAATACTAAGGACGTAAATTAATACAAATGATGCAAATGAGAATGAGAATCGGAAACATAGCATGAGTAAGTTATGATATTTTCTCTCTAACTTTTGGATAACATATTTTTCCAAAAAGCTAGCAACACTGGTTTCATTGCTACCAACTTAACGGCAAAGGGACAAATCATCTGAAACGATCTGTGTGAATGTTGTAAATGAAAAGTAACATATTTTTATCGCCAGTTAAACCAGTTTATTGGTGAAACTGTACGTTTAATTTTTCGGCGAATTCCAGCCGTGTAATCAGTTGGCGGAACAAAACAAACAGCTCTGTTTATTCAACATGCCGATTCGATTTCATTCGATTCTTATACTAACGGAGTCGGTAAATCCGAGATAGATTTTAGTTAGACGATGAATTCTGATGTAGGCAAAACTGTAGGATCACTCCTATGCAGGGATATACTCTTGGAACAAATAAATATACATAAAAATTCTGGAAAACTCCTGCCGGCAAATGGTAACGACAGTTCTCACGGGCAACCAACATAAAAAAATCTATTCAGGAAAAAACAAAAACAATACTACCAACTTAAATAAGCTTGTTCACACACTACAAAGATCGTGAAATTTTGGATTCTAGGATACAGGCAGCGCCATCTAGTGAGTCAACAAAGACTTGGTATTTTAAAGGGCCGACTGTCTGTTTGGGTAATGAGGCTTACAAAGCAAACGATCCTAACTGACTGCGTGAAATCAGACAGCTCTTAAGCGGTTGCCATAAGCACCCATAAGTTAGCAAACCGACTTTTATCAGAACCGTCGAAAAAAGTGTATCATAAGCTAGTTTCCCTTAGAAACGTCTGAAAGTAAAGGCTTGAATTTTGACTATATTTTGGATATCGCCGCCTGCTAGAGATTTCTTAAACAAACAAAAAGTAAAAAGAATTTTGATATTTTTTCAAAGGTAAATTTTTTATGTCTATAACGTCGTAAGAAAGAGCATTTCTGGAGCAATTTAAAAATATGCTTATCGTGTAATTGTTATACATACGTCAATAGTGAGATAATCCTGGAAACAAATATTTGCAATGGGTAAACAATTGTTGCAAATTTGTCATATCCTCTGTATATTTCCGAAATAAGTTTATTACAATGTTGAAAAAAAAAATCTAATGCATGACAAATTAAATCATTATTAACTTTATTAATGATTATGTTTAACATTACAAGTAATCGCAAATTATTTTAATGCTATACAAAAAAGCGATATTTTCAATGACAATTAAAAAAAAAAAATCCTTCCAAGTTTCCGCTTTTTTGATCTTAACAAAAAAGTTTTGTTCTCTTGAGGTTTATTTGCCTTGCTACAAACAGGCATGATTTTTGGCACAACTTTCGATTATTCAGCGTATAACCAAAAGCGGCCAAGCCATCTTCTGTGCGCAAGTAGTTATTAGTGTTGCGTACCCGAAGGGTGCCAAACGGGACCCTATTATTAAGCCTCCGCTGTCCGTCCGTCCATATGTCCGTCTGTCACCGGGCTCTACCGGATCAACCGAAATAGGAAGAGAGCTAAAATTTTTACAGAGGATGTATTTCTATTGCCGCTATAACAAAAAATGATGAAACAGACCGGATTTTAAGAATTTTAAATAGTACCCTTACAAGAGATTATTTGTATGGCCATTTTCTTAGCCATTTTATTCTATATGTTTATCGATGAACTGAACTTGACTCTCCCGATATTATCGGAAAATATTTTTAATTTCGACTTAACCACTTTAAGACTTTTGCTTAGTTATTTGTCAATAAACGATTAATAATTGATCATTCGAATTATAATAAATTATATTAGTTCTTTTTTTTTATCATATTTGATTTTATTTCTGTAACTAAGTTACTCAATTTCTATCCACTTCCAGTTTCAATGAGCAAAGAGTTTCGTTACCCTAAGTACCTAAATAGTTCAATACTTATATACTACATAATAAACAAAACTCTTTTTTAATGTTTGGTGTACGGGGGAGATATGACGTCATTAATTTTGTGTGGGTTTTTTTTTTTGAAACCTATCGTGTGGGGTATCAAATTAAAGGGTTTCATGAGCCAGTTCTAAAAATATACTTCACCATTACCTTTCGGCCACCTATTTTCTAAAAATCCAAGAAATATTTTCAATAAGTTATAGGATATAAGATACATGCTAAGTTTGGACTACTCGAAGTAGGAGACGGATTAGTAAAGAGGATCTATACAGACCATTAGAGTGAGTGAAATAGACTATAACTATTTTTGTAAAAAGTCAATAGATTGTATTTTAAATGTAGTATGCAAAATATAGTTTACAAAGTTATTCGTGCGGCTACTTTACTACTTGATTTTGATTGAATCTAAAATACTTACCTATAAATTGGTTCACAGTCCCCCTGTTAGCGGGGTCTGCTACCCACAGGGCTACTAGTTTTAATTATCTTTTTTATTTACATTAATTGATTGTGCCCAAACAGCAGCTGCCAAATCGACACAAATATACACGAAATATATACAAGACATACAGCCACAGAAGTACAGATTCAATTCAAATCAATTACATTAATTCAAGTACAGATTAAATTCAATTTATCTTCAACAATGTAAAAGCAAATTCAATACAAGGACAACACAATCATCCATTCATCATCAAACCTCACAGAACCTGTCATATTCTCGCACGATATCCCTCCAAGCATCTCAAACATATAATTCAGTGGTGCTGCATCCCATAGGGCTTTGAATAAGGAATAGCACCCATACCACACTGACAAGCGCTGCGCAGTCACTGTCACCTTGCAACAATCGACACACAGTCAGAAGATCTTCGGTGTCATGTCTCACCTCTAGTGAGTTAAATCGAATATAAAAGCGGAAGTTCCTTTTATATAGGTATCATAGGAAAGCATTATGCACCTTCTTGAGCATAAGGATGTATGAGTTTTCATCTAGATTCCAAACAACTTAGCTAGAATTAAGTTTGGTTCTCACTAAGGCTGTGTAGAGAAGCTGGACCAAACCCAGATTATGAAATCTCTCACTATTTCGTCACAAACCCTAATATTTCGCATTCCTTGGCCAAAGTGCTCATGTGCGCTCACTCATCCGTGAGCTTGAGCCATCGAGACGATATCGACCAACGTAAATAAGTTGGTGGTTACTGAGCGACGGCTCCTGAATCCGTTTTGCGAGTCGCAAAAATACGATGCAATCTGCGGACCGATTTTACCGTTTATGATTGACTCGAACAATTTTGCCAAAGACGCATCAGGCGATATTAATTTACAGGAGCAATGTCACTTGTATTGGGGATAGGACTGACTTGAGAAAGCTTCCAGCTGGCAGGATACCTTCCTTGTTCTATCTAGAGCTAAGTTGAAAGTGCGACCCAAGGGTAAAACCAGCTGACCGCGATAGGCCTTCAAAAATTAAGGAGGGACATTGTCGGATCCCATTGCTCTCCTACATCCCTACGGGAAACTAGTCAGTAGTGCGCGAGTTGTCAGAATTGTTTACCAGATCCGGTACAAAAACGTCGGAGAAGTTATCTGCAAATGTGGTTGCTGCTTCCTCTCCTTCACACTCTTGCCCCTGATGCGTGACCCGAAGTTCGAAACCACCTTTCGATCTGAGGCCACTCACAAGTTTCCAACATGCGCTTGGGTTAAATCTGATGTTACCTTCGACATTGATCATGTGTTTCGCCTAAGCCGCAGCTAAGCGGGACTTGATGCTGGCTCTCAGCTCACTGAATGCGGAGTAGTTAGTTGGCCTCTTAATTCCATTCATGGTGAAGCTTAGACTGAGTGGCGAGGTCCAATACGATGTCAACAGTGAACCACACCGGATAACACCTGGTAGGTTTGCTCGGCCTGGGCTTCTTCGGCATCGAGTTGTTGAAAATATCGTAAACGCGACCAAAAGCGACCAACTGCCGTTTATAGAGTAATAAGGAGGAATAGAATCATTTTGTGTTAATAGAGTGGTACAAGTGAGTTTAGTAGATTGTGAGGCCGAATGCCGAGCCAAGATAAACGAAACCATACCATATCTAATATAGGTGCGAATGAATTTTCCGGCTCAGACACATGCTAAAAAATCATAGTACGGCATCAAGAGCCGATAAGCGCTATGAATACACCATTTGTGATAGAAATGCGAGGCCGAAGACAACAAAAGAACCACCACTTCCAGAGATGTCTGAATTCGAAGGCTGCACAATTTGCTCAAGTAAGTGCGAGTTCTGAGGCCGAATCCAATGTATCGAATACCTCACCAACTATTTATTAGAGACGCAATAGGACAGAGGCTGAGCCAGGCAATAAAACAATCTGCAGAGTGCCATTGGACGCGAGTTCCAAGGGACCGTGTTGAATACCTGAAGTACCTGAGGCGGCCTATGCTCTATACTCAACATTAAGTTTTAATAAGACGGGCAAAACGCTGAGATTTCTGTCCACCTATGAGGTATCTAATTCGTTTACAAAATTTACTATCCGACGCGGCGGCTAAGCCGATGTGAACGTAACCTTCGTAGTTTGCACTTGGCAGTTTATTTGATTAGTTTAGTTGTAACGTCTCTGTGATCAGTCTCTGTATAAGCTTCTAAGAATAACAAGGATTAGGCGCAGTGATTATACTCATTGCATTTAGGTAGAGTACGATTACTTTTACTTCGCATCTCACTTCTCGGTTTTAATCGCTGAAAGTGATCAAGAAGTCCCGGAAAAAATGGACTGGACTTACGATTTAAAAAAATACAAAAAGCCGAAAAGTGTCGAGCGGTAAAGTTAAAATTATCTTATAGTACCTAAATTTTTTATGTTGGCATTAAATAAACGTCTTTATTCCTCATTAAAAAGGTTAAGGTTTGACTAGGAGCAATCGAAGATAGGTAGTTCTTACAGCTTTTATTTAGCGACAAATCCTGCTACATTATTTTCAGTCATTAGTGTTTTTGTCATCAATCAATATTAATGACGTAGTGACCATTTCCCAGTACAGCGCAGCGTTAGACATTATTAATTAGAGAATTAGGTGGATGTGCGTTGCTTCAAACACACCGTGTTTCAGGAATGATAATTTTCGAGTGTTTTTAAACTTGTTATAGTATGATCTGTTCTATAAATTGGTTTATCTATACACGTTCATAATCCCTCTTTACTGCGTCTAAAAACCACGTTACGACCAGCTTATGCTTAGCTTATGATATTCTATTTAGTAAACTCATTTTTTATCTGAGTATTGATACATTATGACCATAATGTATCAAAATTTCGATATATTATGACATTCAAATTTCGAACGCCGATGCCTGCCTGCGTGCCTCCCCTAGTTTGTCTGTGAAGTTGGTACAGCTGAACAAGCTAAACAAATGCAAAGCAATGATCAATACCACAATTCCGGTCAAACATGCGGTTCTTGAACACATCCAAGAGAGCTTATGATATGTGTGTAGATAAACTAGTGTATGTAACTGTACATAATTAGGCATTAAAACTGTCGAGTGATATTATTCTGAATTCTCATTGTGCCGGTTAAACATGCGGTTCCTGAACACATCAAAGAGAGCTTATGATATGTGTGTAGATAAACTAGTGTATGTAACTGTACATAATTAGGCATTAAAACTGTCGAGTGATATTATTCTGAAACTCGGCTTCCGCTCGTTTCATAAACCCACTCTCGAGTTTTAATGCCCTCCATTATGTATCAGTCACATGAACTGCTATTATATTATAATATATTCTATGAATAAAAAACGGATTACCGTTGAACTGAACACTACTTTCGGCATTAATTTCCCTCCCAACATTAAGGAGCGTTTAGTGATAAATTATTCCAGTGAACAGATAATATTAAGCGAATTTCAGCCTCGGACAGGATTGTTCGCTGTGAAACCGCCACCACTGAGATAAGGCACGACGCGCCATCGCGCCCTGTCGCTTCAGACCTTCGTTAAATAACACTGTTTTACTAAACGTTTTAAACTGTTCAGGAATGTAATGGTTTCAGCAGGACTGTGGAAGATTTGCGCATGTTTTCGCGTGAAATTATGAGACAGACTCCACGTTTTGGACAGGCACAGATTCAAATAATACTGAAACATAAAAAGTTTTCAAAGGACATGGAGCAAAAAAAACATGGCTCTATCCCATGGCTCACAGTAATCTGACGATAACTGCTTCACATAACACTGGGGTTGTTTTTAGTCTGTATACTACGCGAGCTGATGCCCGCTCAATGTGTAGGGACCCGGACATAGCATAGGTCTGACTCCTGGGCATGGGTAATTCCATTTTTTCCCCTCCTACAAAAACAAAAACATGGAGCAAACTAATTCGAAAGAATGAACCAGCAAACGGACGGACGCAAACGAAACTTAAGATTTGCAGGTATGGAAGCCCCCTGATTACAATGATGTGTCGCATCAGCATTGTTTAAGTAGTAACGATTAATCTATTGTAGGAACTTCGGTAAGTACATCGAGATATTTTTTACCGAACAAAAAAGAAGCACTTTTCCAGTTTTATGGTGTTTATTTTTATTTTTGTAATGTACTCATTACTAGGAATTTCAAGGGTTGCAATACGATTACTTTATTATTGTTTCTAAGAAATTAATAGTCGACATAACGCATAGGGACCAAAAAAAGCAATCAACGTTAAATATTATGCTTAGTCGGTATCACAATGTTCTCGAGGTAAATGATACGCGGTCTCTATAAGCGCAATGAGACTTATTTTATACGGCAGATCTACGCAACTGGTCTCCTAAAGTATGCTAAGCGTGTTGTCATCAGCTTTCAGTCATAATTTCGCGAAATATGTTTAGAATGTTCGTCAATATATAAATCAATGTTTTTCGCAAAAAAAAAATACGCAGCAAATACAACTTTAGCTATAATTTAAAGTCAAAAACCGATTCTGTCCACTCTGGGGCAATATGAGCCCCTTGGTCTTTATTTTACAAACCTGTTAGGAAAGTTATTCACTTGTAGGATTGATAAACTGCCATCAATAATTTTACGTGACTCGTATTAACTACACAACGTTATGCACGACGTGGTTTTGATTTTAAAACTTTTGCCATGGTAATAAAATTCAAAACCTATTCGGGTAACTGACATCTTAAGATGTCACTAGGCGTTGAGTGGTTAAACCGTAGGTGCTTAACTTTGTACAAGGGCAATGGAAAGATTATCTTAAGATTAATTGACCGAGCGAGCGAAGCGAGCGAGGGGCGCCATTTCGACAAGATAGGAGGCCGCTTTTGCTTTCGTCTGTCTCTATGTGTGTCTGTCTTGATAATAATTTATTCATTACAAATTATACACCAAATAGAACTTAGAAGATACGAAAAGAAGGCATAGAATATAATACACCTATAATTTGTAAAGTATACATAAGTAAATTTAAATAAAACCTATGTAGGTATTTCTGTTTTAGGAGATCAAGCTGTCACCAAAGTATTCTTATTATTATGTGTGTCTGTCAGTTCCGGTCTAGGGGCCACAGTTTACAAGCGATCCTCACAAAACTTGGCACACGTGTTCCTTGAATTGAAAGTTTATTTTTGTTGAGAGTTTTTCTCGATTTTCCCCTTGGTGGGGGAGGGGGGGGAGTAATGACGTCGTTAATTTTTTGTATGTTTTTTTTTATGAAACCTATTGTGTGGGGTGTTTAATTCCACGCCTCAACCGAACGGCGTGGAATCTTAAGGGGCTGGGTTTTTGCCAGCACGGGAGAGAAAATCTTGATTGTTACTTTACCTTGCCGTCGTAGACCGGAAATCGAAAGCTCGATTCGAGGCAGGAATACGGGATAGGAGCACAATTTTGGGTAGGATAGGGACTGAATCTCACTATTCGCTGCCCGACGCTGTCGCCGGCGTGCTGCCTGCCGACACGAGGAGTCGCCGTCCGATACGACGATGTCCAATCACAACACGGATCACTCAACCGCTGACGCGAATCTACTTATTTCCCAACGATGTTGATGATTAACACTCCGACCAGGCTCGACACCTGTATTAGACAATTGTTACACCGAAATACAATCAATGGCCCGACGCCTGAGCAGACATGTTTTTTCTCCCGACAAGAAAAGACCTCTAATTTTTCATCTCGTTGGTACGAGTGACAGCTGCGGTTCCGTTTCCGCTAGTGATGTCCCGATTACTCGCGGTCGATCCGCGCAACAAAAAACCGGTGCGTTCTGAAGCATAAATATTAAACAGTCACCCGCCCGGACAGGCCCGAACCTGTCCCTAATCAATAGGAAGGCGAGAAAGTGTTGCGACCGCTCTCTTGAGGACCGAGTCCCCCACCTTGAATTCTGCTGATCGAGGCGTGCCATCCCGACCCGTGTACAAATTGACGATCCGTCCTCGTCTCCATCTCAATGATGGCAGGTTCGCATCCTTAATCAGCACCAAATCACCGACTTGAGGGGGGCTCGTCCGGTCAGTCCACTTAAGGCGCTGCTGCAAGATGTGCAAGTACTCAAGGGACCACCATTTCCAAAAATCTTGAGCCATCTGCTGCAACATCTGCCACCTAGTTAACCGACTTAACTTAACATCACCGAATGGGTATTCTGGCAGGGCGTTAAGGGGCTGACCTATCAGGAAGTGACCCGGATCAACGCTTCCAAATCATTTGGATCCGAACTGAGCGGGCACAACGGACGCGAGTTCAGTGTCATTTCAATCTTACAGAACAGCGTCGCAAGCTCCTCAAAGCGTAGAGAGGTCTCACCGATGATCCTCGTCAGGTGCGACTTAGCCGATTTAACCGCAGCCTCAAATATTCCTCCCCAATGAGGACATCCCGGCGGACTGAAAACCCATTCAATCCCTCGTCGGGAGCACGCCGTACCGATGGCGTCCTGGTTACCGTTCAGGAATTGAGTGACCTCCTGCAGATATCGCCTGGCTCCGACAAAATTTGTGCCGTTGTCCGAACGGATTAATGTCGGGAGGCCCCTTCGTGAGACGAACCGATCTAGACATGCGATAAATGCCTCTGTAGTGAGGTCACTGACCACCTCCAAGTGGACTGCCTTCGTGGCCAAGCACACGAAGACGCACAGGTATGTGTACGCGATGTACATAGAGTACCCCGCAATTCGTATTTGTGTGTACTTATTGCGGGGCGCAGCGTGGACTGTAGATTTTCTTATTAGGTTGATGGCGAAGAGGGCTCGAATGATAACGCAATTTCTTCAATATTTGCAGGCGGAGAGGCGAGGGGGAGGCCTTGATGCTTTTTCTGCTGTAGCTCGATCGGGAATGAATGTTCGGCGGCGCGCGCGCGCCTTTTATTGGACCGCCTGAGAGTAGTTTTGTTTACCTCAGACCCCGCGCCGCACACCACCCCCTTCCTCGCCCCTCCTTCCCCGCTAGGCTTTATTTCTAATTAAAATGGTTTTATTTTACATTTATTGTCTTAAATCTATGCTTATTCAATACCTTAAGTCTCTAAATATCCTTTTACATAATGATTTGGGTGACCGCGGGCTTTCTAATAAGGGTTTTGTATTATTTTGGCCGGCCCGCGGTCCCCCGCCTCACCGAGGTATTAAATATAGGTGCCTGCGCGCCTCGAGTCGCTTCAATCGGAGCTCGGTTCGCACAGGCTACACATCAAAAAACAACCAATACAATATCTTTATTCTTATAACATACTTAAATCTAATAGAATATGAACACAAAACATAAGTTGCTTAACTAGGTTTTCCTTAACTCTAATGTCCTACAAATATTATCTTTATTTATTTATTTTAACAATATATTTACAGTAATCATTTAAACAGTGACGTCGCTTTCGTCGTTAACATTTCTCCCGCCGTCGCCTTGCGAATCTACTGGTAGAACGACGATCTTCTTGGTCGGTCGCCGTAGGATGTGGCCGTTGCTGGTGGCCACGTCGACGACTCGCACCACGCCGTCCTTGCCCGGGAACGTACTCGTCACTCGACCCCGCGGCCATGTGTTGCGGGGGAGGTTGGAGTCGCAGATGATGACCACGTCACCGACGGCCGGGGGTGTCCCTTTATTGTGCGGCTCCCGCCGATGTTGGAGTAAGGGCGCGTACTCGCGCACCCAGCGGCGCCAGAAGGTGTCGGCGAGCTGCTGCGTGCGCCGCCAGTGTTGACGGGCGTTGGCGTCGCTGTCGGTGAACGTGCCGGGCGCTGGTGAGTAGCAGTCCGGCCCGAGCAGGATCATATTGGGTGTCAGCGCCGGAGGGTCCTCTGGGTTCACGGGCACGTAGGTGAGGGGGCGGGAGTACACTGTGGCCTCCGCTTCCGCCAGCAGCGTTTGCAGTGTCTCGTCGCTGGGGTGTTTCTCGTGCAGCGTGGCCTTCATCGCCTCCTTCACGGTGCGGACCATACGCTCCCACGCCCCTGCCATGAAAGGGGCAGAGGGGGGCAGGAAGCGCCAGTTGATGCGGCGGGCGTGAGCGGCGTCCTTCATTGCCTCCGCCAGCTCGCGGCAGGAACCCCGGAAGGCTGTCGCGTTGTCACTCCATAGTTCTGTAGGGCACCCGCGCCGTGCGATGAAACGGCGCAGTGCGTTGATGGCAGAGTCGGTATTGAGCGAGGTCACCACTTCGAGATGTATTGCTCTTGAAGTCATGCAGGTGAACAGCGCGATGTATCTCTTTTCACGGTGTCGGCCCACGGAGACCTCCAGTGGCCCATAGTAGTCTAGGCCCGTGTAGGTATAGGGGCGTGCGTGGTGCGCCAGGCGCGCCACTGGTAGGTCTCCGGTGGAGGGCTGCGCCGGCTTCGCCTTCTTCAGTCTGCAGCTTGGGCACCGGGCGATGGCTTCTTTGACCGTCGGGCGAATCTTCGTTATATATAATCGCTGACGGAGCTCGTTGACCACTATTTCCGTGCCGCCGTGATGTAGCTTCTCGTGTACGTGCGAAACATATAATTTTGTGTAATAATGTTTCCCATGTAGTATTATTGGTCGCACTGTTTCTTCGTATAAGTTGTCGGCCGCCTCGATCCAGCCTCGTAGTCGTAGTATGTGTTTTTCGTCTATGTACACACTCAGCTTTGCTAGTCGGTCCTCCTTGTCTGGCGTGCGGCCCTCCCGTATGCGTTGTCTCTCTCGGGCATAGAAGTCTTCTTGTGCGGCACGAATTAATAATTGTTCGGCGGCGAGTAGGTACGGCGCCTCTAGCGTTACAAACTTTCTCTGTGGAAGTGTTGCGCCGGGGGGCGCCGAGCCGACGGGCGCTCTCGTGCACGTTTTGTTCATTCGCTTGTTCCAGGCTTGATCTCGTTCGTTGTTGGCGCGGGTCCGTTTTCTTTTTGCCGCCGCTACTGTTTCGGTGGCCGGAGGCGCTGCGAGGGGAGGCCTGTGTCGGAGTAGGTCGACGAACTGTAGTACTCGTGCTGTCGCTCTCAACAAACGGATCCATTTGGAAAAGCGCTCGAACTGGGGTAGGTGCGGATGCTCTGGCTCCCGAGGGCAGGTAGCTGCAGCGCAGACTTCTTTTTCTTCGCCGGTGGCGGCAACTTCGACAATGTGCTCTCGGGGCCAACTCGCTTTGGGTGAGTATAGAAACGAGGGGCCGTTGAACCACCTGTGGTTCGAGTCGAAGTCCGCTGGCGTCGCTCGGGTGGCGTCGTCGGCAACGTTGTGTGCGGTCGGCACCCACCTCCAGTCGTCTTTCTTAGTGTTGTCTTCTATTTCTGCGAGTCGGTGTGCCACGAATGTCTTGTAGGAGCGCGGCTCGGCCCGTATCCACGCTAGTACTGTGCGTGAATCGCTCCAATACGTTTTCGAGGCGATCTCGAAGTCGTGTTCTTGTATGACGGCTTGGGCGATCCGCACACCTAGCACGGCCGCTTGTAGTTCAAGCCGTGGTATGGAGATTGGTTTGGTGGGCGTGACGCGGCTCTTGCCGGCAGCAAGCGTCACTTTGATGGAGCCGTCGGCGCGTATCATTCTCCAGTACACCGCGGCGGCATAGGCCTCCCCGCTGCTGTCGACGAACGTGTGGACTTCGTAGCGGGCGGCCGGAGTCGTGTCGTAACATCTAGGTATTTTTAGGTTACCTAGGTCACGTAGGCGACCTAGCCATTCGCTCCAGCGCCCGCGCAGGCCTTCCGTGATGTCGTCATCCCAGCCCGTGTTGTAGCGCCACGTATCTTGCATGATTCTTTTCGCCGGTGTTGTCAATGGTGAGATGAGGCCCAAGGGGTCGAATATTGACATAATGATGCTGAGGGCCTCCCGCTTTGTCGGTGGGCGGAGATCGTTGATGACTTCGGGCGGAGCTCTTCGTAAGTTGAGACGAAAACGGATGGTGTCCTCGTTTGTGTCCCATAATAGCCCGAGTGTCTTCTCTATCTCACTCCCGCCGATGGGGACCGTGTTGCCATCTCGCTCTTTCTTGCTGACAACGTTGTTGATAGCGTCGCGTTCGTTTGTGGCCCACCCGCGTAGCTCGAAACCGGCTTGTTTGTGAACGTGGTCGACTTCTTTTGTTATTTTCTTTGCTTCGCTTATAGTGTTGAAGCTCTGCAGGTAGTCGTCTACGTAGTGGTTTCGTTCTATTGCTTGCGCAGCTTGTGGGTACAGCGATGCGTGTTCTTGTGCATTTCTGTTCTTTATGTATATAGCGGTGCACGGAGACGACGATGCGCCGAACACCACGGAGGTCATGCGGTATTCTTCTGGTTCTCCCGTACGGCGATCGCCTCGCCACAGGAAACGTAGTGCATCTCTGTCTTCTTCACGTATTTTTATCTGCATGAACATCTCTTTCAGATCGGCCGTTACTGCGATGCTGTGTTGTGGGAATCTCATGATGACCCCGGGCAACGACTGAAGGAGGTCTGGGCCCGGAAGGAGCATGTCGTTGAGGGTGCGGCCGTGTGAGGAGGCTGCGGCGTCATGGACCACTCGAATCTTCTTTTTCTCCGGGTTGCAGACGGCGAAGTGCGGTAAGTACCACGTTCTTCCGCTAGGCGGCGTGTCGGCGCGCTCGGCGTAGTTAGAGGTAAGTAGATTGTTGATGCGTTCTTCATATTGTTTTTTCAGGTTGTCATCGCGGTCCAACTTCCTCTCGAGCGTGTATAGGCGCCTCAGTGCATCGTTGCGGTTATTTGGGATCTTGTCTATTTTTCCACGCCATAGTAGGCCCGTCTCGAAGCGGCCGTCTGGGAGGCGGCGGCTTTTCTCTTGCAGTATTTTCAGTGCTTGTAGTTCGGGATCACTTTTCTGTCTTCTTGGTTCAATTGAGAGTGACTCGAGTGCGAAGTATTGCTTCATTATTTCTTCTGTCTTGTCGGCGGGCTTGACGCGTGTGAGGTGAGCGCAGCAGTATGTTATTGGGGCCGCTTGTGTTGTGCGGCACCCGTGCAGCACCCACCCCAATGCAGTTTTCGAAGCTACGGGTTGATCGCGCCGTCCTTTTCTTATGTCACGTGACACGATCAACTCCCAGTTATCTTGTCCGACGAGTATCTTCGGTGTAGCTTCGTTGTAGGTGAGTTCGTGCTTGATATCTTCGATGTGCGTGCAATCTTCCATCTCTTGGTTGCTTATGGACTGCGTGGTGAAGTTGAGGCTTTCTACTGTGTGCGCGTTCGTGATTTTCTTTTCTGTGCCGCCGTGTTGCCCTCTAATGTGTAGGGTGACTCGCTTGCTTTTGTTGTGTGCCATTTCTTTGCCGCCCACGCCTTGGACCCACATAGGTTCGGTGGGCCCGTCGAGGCCGAGGGCGTCGGTGAGTGCGGCGTCCACGATCGTCACGGTGCTCCCGTCGTCAAGGAGGGCGTAGGCTTGACTCTCGGCCCGGGGCCCCCGCAGTATGACAGGTGCAATTTTCAAGTAGCCTCGTGTAGTAGCAGTTGCGGGCGCGGCCATGCGCTCGCTGGTGACCGCCACCACCTCTTCTTTTCTCTTTTGCGACTCTTCTGAGGCGGCTGCTCCGGTGGGAGCGGCTTTTTCGTGATGCAGCAGTTGATGGTGTCGCATGGGGCAGCCCTCGTGTCCGCACGGTTTTGCGCGGCACGTGAAGCGGTGATGTGTGCTTGACAGGCAGCGGTAGCACGTGTGGTTTTTCTTTGCGACTTCCCAGCGCTCGTTCACGGTGAGTTTGTTGAAATGTGGGCACGCTGGGAGCAGATGCGACGCGTGTTTGCATAGTGGGCACGCGTGCTTCTCTTCTTTCTTCTTTAGAGTTTCTGTGGTGGCAGCGTAGGTGCGCTTGGTCCTCCTGCGCGCCGTCGGCCGGGCTTCCCGGAAGTCTGACGTTTGTTCGGGCGGGGCGTAGGGGGCGCACTTGTCTGCCTCTCTATTCAGGAAGTCGGCGATCTTCTTAAGTTCGGGCGTGTCTTCCTTTTCTATGGCGTAGTCATACCATTCGTTCTTCAATATCGGCGTTAGCTTGTCCACAATCGTTCGCAGTAGCTCCGGGTTGTAGAGGTACTGCGGCTTTTTTAGTAGTTCGATTGTGGCAACGGTGTTGGCGATGCGGCCGGCGAATATGCATAGGTCACGTGGGCTGTCGGTGAGTCGTGGCAGCCCCTTCATCTTCTCTGTTTCTCCCATTAGTAGCGCGTCTGGTCTTCCGAATCTTCGTTCTAGTGCTTTGATGACGTCTTCCGGGTGCGGCTGGCTGATGAGGAGGGCGCTGACGGCCTCCCAAGCGACACCCTTGAGACTTCTTCGGATTCGGGCCACATTTTCACACGCAGATAAACTTGATGAGGACTCGATATAAGCGGCCTTGAAGTGTAGCCACTCGTTGCACAGGCCGTTGAAGACTGGTAGGTCTGGTATGTACTTCTTGTTTGATTTGCTTGTTTGCAGGGCTGTTGATAGCGACGTAACGTCCATCACGGCGGGTCTCTGTGGAGCTTCTTGTGGCGGCTCCCGCCGCTTGCGCAATGTAGTGGCGCACGCGGTGAGTTCCCGTCGTTCTTCATTGATGGGGATTTCTATCGCGGCTTCTGTTTCTGGCTTTCGGTTGAGCCAATCGGCTATTCTTTGTGGGGCAAGGTCTTCCTCCTCTTCGGACTCTTCCGGCGACGACGTCGCGTTGATGCGTTCCTGCCGAATCTTCGCTAGTCCTGCTTCGGCATTTATACGCCTCAGCTCCAACTCGGCTAGCCTCTCCTTGGCCTCCAACTCCGCGAGGAGTCTCTTGCTAGAGGCCTTGGATCGGCACGACCGAGCAGGCCTGAGCGTTTTCGTGTTCGTCGGTGGCGGCATTAACTCGGCGGTGTGGCGTTCGATGACCGTGTCTGTGCTGGCGGCGGGTGTGGCTCTGATTCCTGACGTGTCGACGTGGCCTCTGGCGTTACTGGTGCCGGAGGTCGTGTCGTGACTACGTGCGTCCGTCGTGTTCGTGCCCGTCGTCGCGTTGGTGTCTTGGGTTGTGCCGGTGCCGGTCGTGGTACCGGTCCCAGTCATGGTATCGGTCCCGGTCACGGTTTCCGTCGTTGTGCCGCCGCTGCCGGAAGAGTCTTCTTTTCCGCTGTTACTTCTGGTTACAACCATCTTCTTAATTTTCTTGATGCTTCAGTGATCCGGCTTCGACGAGGACCAAACAATGTACGCGATGTACATAGAGTACCCCGCAATTCGTATTTGTGTGTACTTATTGCGGGGCGCAGCGTGGACTGTAGATTTTCTTATAAGGTTGATGGCGAAGAGGGCTCGAATGATAACGCAATTTCTTCAATATTTGCAGGCGGAGAGGCGAGGGGGAGGCCTTGATGCTTCTTCTGCTGTAGCTCGATCGGGAATGAATGTTCGGCGGCGCGCGCGCGCCTTTTATTGGACCGCCTGAGAGTAGTTTTGTTTACCTCAGACCCCGCGCCGCACACCGCCCCCTTCCTCGCCCCTCCTTCCCCGCTAGGTTTTATTTCTAATTAAAATGGTTTTATTTTACATTTATTGTCTTAAATCTATGCTTATTCAATACCTTAAGTCTCTAAATATCCTTTTACATAATGATTTGGGTGACCGCGGGCTTTCTAATAAGGGTTTTGTATTACTTTGGCCGGCCCGCGGTCCCCCGCCTCACCGAGGTAGAAATCTAATAGAATATGAACACAAAACATAAGTTGCTTAACTAGGTTTTCCTTAACTCTAATGTCCTACAAATATTATCTTTATTTATTTATTTTTACAATATATTTACAGTAATCATTTAAACAGTGAGGTCGCTTTCGTCGTTAACAGTATGCCTTCACTAATCTGGCGTTCCGTAGCTGTGAAAACTTGACCATGAATGGTCCCGCGAAATCCGTTCCGACACCCGCAAAGGGCCGGATTTCGTTAACCCTATCCGAGGGCAAATCGCCCATCTGGGGCTGCATCATAGCCGCCTTAGCCCGATAACAAGGCAGGCACCAAAATACGACGCTACGCACTAAGCGTCTTCCCGATAGAATCCAGAACTCGCGCTGGAGAAACGCCATCAAGGCGTGGCATCCGATATGCCCATTCTGAATGTGTCGATCCTGTATCAACAGTTCGACCAACTTCCCTTTCCTAGGGAGTAACAACGGGTGGCGAACCGCATAAGGCAGGTTGGCATTCCGCAGCCGACCTCCTACCCTCAGCAATACTTGAGGGTCAATAAACGGGTTGAGCCGAGCCACAGCTCCCTTCAGTTGGACGCGTCCGCGTCTCAGAATATCCAATTCGGACTTAAAGTGCACCGTCTGCACGTTCCGTACCAATGGAACAACGCAAGGTTCCGTTCCCGTGGTGTCAGGACCTGTGTCCGCACTCGTTGCGCCTCAGAATTCCGACAATTCCGCGCAAATCGGCAGATCCAGGCGGTCACATTGACCAGCTTGTCGAGCGAGCTGTACCGTTCCAGCAGGCTGAATTCCTCTTCCGGCTCTGGTTGCGTCGTACAGACACCGACTGTCAAGGCGCCGTTCGCCGTTGTAACGCGTGGACTCATTGGCCAATCCGATTCGGCTTGAGTCAACCATTTTGGACCTCACCACAAGGGATGTCCAACCAACTCCGGAGCGTGACACCCACGAGACGCACAGTCTGCTGGGTTTATTTCCCCTGGAACATGTCTCCAGATTGAGGGAACCTCCGAATTCAAAATCTGCGAAACCCGATTCGCCACAAAAATCTCCAGCTTGTGAACTGAAGCCTTCAGCCAGCATAACACGATCTGGCTGTCCGTCCAAGCGTAGACCGTATCTTCTAACGCTATTGACCCATGAAGAACCGTCATCGTGTGGTTGAGCAGACGAGTCAGGAGAGCCGCTCCCGAAAGCTCTAACTTGGGAATGGTCAGGCGAGTGCGCAACGGCGCAACCTTGCTCTTGGCCATGACCAACCGCACATCAACCTCCCCCGAGGAGTCGACCGTACGCAGATACACCGCAGCTCCGTAGCCCTTCTCCGAGGCAACGCAAAACCCATGCAGGGTGGCGGTGTATCGTTTGGTGGGGACCAACCTCCGTGGCAGTGAAATCCGATTGATGCCAGGGAGGGTCGAAAAGAACGAGTCCCACTCTGAGCTCAATGACCCGCCGATCGGGTCATCCCATTTTAGCTCAGCAGACCACAATTGCTGCATAAAACACTTGAGCTGAAATGTTACCGGGGTGATCCACCCGTTTGGATCAAATGTCCTAGCCACCGTTGAAAGGACGTTCCGTTTCGTCCAGACCTTCGGGGAGTCCAACTCGACCCGATACGAAAACATGTCTGACACCGGCTGGTACTGGACGCCTAATACCGACAACATATTTGGATTTTCCAAATTTTCAAAAATGTGGGGATCAAAACTCAAAACTCAAAACTCAAAACGTTTATTCTGTAAATAGGCCACAAGGGCACTTTCACATGTCATTTCATTTCATTTTTTACAGAACATTTGGTATTATTATCATATTATCAGAAAAAAAAAGTTTTTAATTATTGTTTCTGAGAGATGTAAAGAGTCTCAAATGTCATAATAAAATAATTAAAATATAAATAACAGAGATGTATAGTCTCTTTAGTCAATAATACAATGATAATAGGAGATGTAAATGGTCCCCACAGTCAAGAGTTGTATAATTAAATTAATCTTTGGAGGTGTAAAAGGCCTCCAAGTGTCCAGTAAAAGAAACTCTGGCAGTGAGGATGCTCACAATTAATTAGAACAATTCAGTCCCAAGCATTTTTATCGTCTATGTATTCTTTAATACTGTAGTAAGCTTTAGAAATAAGCCTTTGCTTGATGTATTTCTTGAACTTATTAATTGATAGATCTGTCAAAGTGCTTGGGAGTTTATTGTAAAATCTTACACAATTACCCTTGAACGAGTTTTTTATTTTATGGAGCCGAGTAGTGGGCACTGCAAGTTTGTCCTTGTTTCTAGTATTAAAGTTATGTATATCACAGTTTCTTTGAAAGTTAACAATGTTCTTATGGACATACATAATATTCTCGTAAATATATTGACTATGGACTGTCAATATATTTACTTCTTTAAACTTATTTCTAAGAGAATCTCTATTATTCATTTTATAAATCGCACGAACAGCCCGCTTTTGCAGCACAAAAATAGTATTTATGTCAGCAGCACTGCCCCAGAGCAGAATACCGTAGGACATAATACTATGAAAATAACTAAAATAAACTAATCTGGCTGTTTTTAAATCTGTCAAGTGACGGATTTTCCTGCATGCAAAAGCTGCAGAGCTCAGTCTGTTCGATAGCTTATCAATATGTGGACCCCATTGGAGTTTGGAATCCAACGTTATACCTAGAAACACTGTGCTGGTTACCAATTCCAATTCCTCATTTTTAATTGTTATACATGTCTGATTATTTTTAACGTTAGTAGTAAGAAACTTAACACATTTATTCTTTTTCTCATTTAATAGCAAATTATTAACATTAAACCAATTTACCACTCTTGATATGGTATTATTCACGTGATCATCATTAGCGTGTTGGTTTCGCTTTGTTTTAAAAATAAGTGAGGTGTCATCAGCAAACAGTACCATATCATGACAGTCCCTTCCTAGATAGGGTAAGTCGTTTATATAGATGAGGAATAGGAAGGGTCCCAATATTGAGCCCTGTGGCACGCCCAAAGAAACCAATGATCCTGGCTACCCTTTGTATTCTTCCGTTCAGATAAGATTTTAACAAATTCAATGACGTGTCTCTAACTCCATAATGATGTAATTTCCTGGTCAATGTTTCATGACAAACGCAATCAAAAGCCTTAGATAAGTCACAAAAAATGCTGTAAGGATCGGCCTATTAGGTGTGGAATGAGGCAGTCACATGTTCGAAAGACAGTTGTATATTGAGTCATGAATCATAATAAAGAGGCTATTTATAGATGTAAGTAGGGTTCAGGTGTGCATACACTACACCTTCCCCCTTTTTTGAAAGTAAAAAATATGCATATAATTTTTATGACATTTAACAATTTAGATCTAATAACATCAAAACAACAATCTAATAAGTAACTAATTTCTGTAAAAATAACAATAAAATAAATCACCTGTGTAAAATATCAATTGAAAATTTAAAATCTGTAAAAATATAACAAATGAAAACCTTTTATATTTTTGTTTGCTGGATACAATTTTTTCAATACTATCAAAATCAACTATAACCATTTATTACTATTTCTCACCCCTTTTTAACACCTATTTTTAAACAACTTCATTAAAGTACATTGATAATGATTACATAAGAACATCAGGTTATGTATTTTCTAAAACTAATTTTGAATACACGAAATAAACGAATAAGTACATACACAAGTAAATACACGAAACTAAAATATCTATCTGTTTTAGGGGTAGGGTTGACGACATGAACGAATTTTATACATTTAAACAAAATAACACAAAATCATAAAATAAATGAAACGCAAAACAAAAGTACATATTTCTCAATCCTTCATCAAACATGAGAACGTTTTTTATTTTTAACACATTGAACTTTTACACAAAATTATAACAATTAATCAGTTGCAATTTCAAAACTCCACATTTCTCATTCCTTCTAAATCTCTTTCCTTTCTTCACGCATTTATTTACTTTTGTCAAATTTTATTCCATAATCACTAACTACTTTTTTGTTTATTTATCCATTGCATACCTACTTCCATCTCAAAAGAAAATCGTCACATCTTATAAAAATATAAATCTTCATTGCAAAACTATCAAAAATATACTCGCTTTTCATAAACAATCGCTATCAATCAAAGTCTTTATTATAATCTCCTTATCACTTCATATAGGTACTTTAATTATCGGGATCCGGACCCTTAATATTCACATGTAGTGAGTGCACATTTATAGGTACTTTTTATACACACTGGTATTTACTTTATAAGGTACTTTTTATAATAATACTTAAATACATAGACTACTAGTACCTGGCTCGCGAGCTTATTAGGTCATCGATATCCAACTTTCTCACAAAGGAAACTCGTCCACATCATGATCGAAGAGGAAGGATTCGTGCCTTGTACCTTGTACCTTTGAGACTTTGATGAAAATACAATAACATATCGGACTCGCCAATAGTTACGTACCATACTAAAAACATAACTTATACTCAATCAATACGAATCCTTCGAGTTTTAAGATATTCTGTAAAGATTGGATGATCAGTCCAACTTTTCTCGAAAACTTAACAAACGAAGTGTTCCCAACTAACTTACTCTGTGGCCTAGAGTAACCTATCCTGCACATTCCATACCTTCTCTCAAATTCATACTTTTTATTCCTAACGACAACAATAATCTACATTCCCAAATCCAAACAAAAATATAACTTTCTTAGGTAATACGTACTCACATAACATAACTTAAAACTTGCAAATATTAAATAAATCTTCACATCAGTGGTTAACTTTTCGTTCCATTTCATTTTCATACTTTTCAACTCTCACTATCAACCAATATTTTCTCACTTTTATGAAGTATCCGAATCCGAAGTGACCATATCCGCTGGTCAGACTATAATTCTATTAATAAACTCGAATGCAATCTGTAAAATAAATGCAAGTACAATTTCTAAACAAACTTTTATGATAAACTAACGTTAGTGGTTCCGTCGTACGTTTTTTTTTTAAGTATATCTGTGATTAAAGCTGAACTTCTTTTGCATACTAAATATTTTGTACATACATACACAATATGAAATTTATACATCCCATACTATTCAAATTCATTCCGTATTATAACTTGAAAATGGTTTCATACTTAATCTCTCTGCGGTACCCTAAACTCGCTATCAATCATCCATCACCTTTTATGTATCTTCCATATTAGTCGCATGAAACTAAAATCTTTCGCTCTATACAAGTCGCACTGCGGTAACATGAACTACTAATTATTATAATAACAATTCTGTTTCTCTGTAATCAAAACATGTGTTATGTTCTAATCTAATTTGGTTTCTTCTGCAGTGTAGCATGTCCATATTTGGTTCGCCTGCGAACACTGGATTGAATTTCTATACTTAACTTTTGAATAACTTTGACTGTTACCAAGTCAAATGAACAACTGAATCATTTATGTACTTGATTGTACATTTGGAGTAAATCAGAATTATGATGCAATATAAAAAAAATACTAGCGGTTATAAAACAAAAAAATAACAAAACTTTCAACTTCATACTTCACACTTTTTATCACATTATTCCCAGATTTTTCAAAATCTCCTCAAAAATAAAAAAATACTGTCAAATCATCTCATCCCAAATAACTCGTGTCTAACTTATTTACTTTTCGGCTTTCAAAAATATCTCCATTCCTAAAAAATAATATCAATCGTTCATTCACACTTCTCTTGCTGACTATACTGTACTACTAACTTTTCGTTCTATGCCATTCATCATAATACTATTTTAGTTACTTCATGCAATCTTCATTTGGAAAAATAATTATATTAATATTGATCGTATCGTCAACCCTTTGACAATACAAAATCTAGCCAAAACTTAAATATACTAATCGACAAATAATTTAATTTACTTACATGTCATACGTATAATAAAACCCATTGTCCAAAAAACACATTGACGCCACGACGTCATCGCCCGTGTCGCACGCAGCTCGCTCGGAGTCAGCACATCCTGGGAACCGTACATCTCCCAGCTGCGCCTCACTTGACCCGTACGGTTACGCCCAGCGCCCTGCTTCCACATCATCAGGCTTAGGAAATCGCCCGGCACCCGGCAGCACAAATCTTCTGTAATATTTTCTTTTCTCTTCTTGTGTAAATATATTCTTTCTTCTATAATTATCTTCTTTCTTCTATTTATCCGTCTTCTTCTGGCTGCAATCCGCTAATCTCTTCATAGGTCATCCCGTTCTTTTTCTCTATATATTTATCTTCGTTATATTTCTCGTTTCCAAGTTCTTCAAGTATTATTTAAATATTATTTGAATTTATTTAATCGCCATTCGGCACAGCACTACCTCGCGAGAGGTAGGCTGGCCTGGCACGGTCGCCATGTAAGGATCGGCCTATTAGGTGTGGAATGAGGCAGTCACATGTTCGAAAGACAGTTGTATATTGAGTCATGAATCATAATAAAGAGGCTATTTATAGATGTAAGTAGGGTTCAGGTGTGCATACACTACAATGCCTAGGGCATCTTGTGACTCTTCCCAGGCATCAAAAATACTTTCAATGAACTGAATTCCGGCATCTGTTGTTGAACGACCGCGAGTGAATCCAAACTGTTTGTTATGCATTAGCTTATTTGATTCAAAATGATGTAATAGCTGTGATAAGACTAATTTCTCAAAAATTTTACTAAAAGTTGGTAGTATTGATGTAGGTCTGAAATTGGTGGGGTCTTGAGTACTACCTGCTTTGAAGAGGGGAATTATCTTACTTTGTTTCATTAAATCAGGAAATTCACCGCAGTCTATACAATTGTTGAAAATGACCGCTAGGTCAGGTGCAATTAATTTGATCAGGGATTTAACGACGTGAACAGAGAGTCCCCAAAGATCATTCGTTTTCTTAACATTTATCAATTTAAATGCCTTTACGACATCTGAACTTGTGACGTGCTTAAAACCGTATGTACATCAGGGCGTCCCAACCCGCATAATAGGCCCCTCGCTGTCCCGGTACCCGACCATACCGGACTTTGAACGGTGTGCCCGGTGGCCACCGTGGATGGAGGGGGGAGAGCGGATCCAACCTGGGGCGCTCTAGGAATGGGGGCGACATCCGACTGTTTGCCTCCCTGTTCGCCTCCCAGAGCGACGGGCAGGGTGGCGCAGAAGGTGGTGGGCTCCCAGCCTTCGCGCCACTCATAGGTGCCATCGGACACCCGCCCGTAACACGCGGTGAGCCAGCGGACCGAAGTCCTCGCTGACCCTGGACAGCGGCGACCAAACCCCGGCTATCCCGCATGTTACCCCCCGCGCTGCCCCCTTCCCCTCGGGTGGGGTCCCGTCCGCGGGTACCCCAGTCACCCCGTTGGTGACTCCCGTTGCCCGGAGGGGGACTGGGTCCGGCCCTGGTTGGGCCCTGTGACCGACCAACCTGATTCCGGCCCTGGTGACCGTCCGAAGGGCCTGACCGGTTCAGGCACAACACGATGTGGTGCTTGCCACCGCAGCACTCACAGGGGGACGCGCGTGAGCACTCGCTCAGCGGGTGTGGCCCCAAACAACCGAAACACAATCGGTGGCGGAAGACTACCTTCCTGCGGGCAGCTACCCCGAGCGCCTTAAAGTTGGCGCAACTGGTCACCTCATGACCGGCACTGCCGCAGTGCGCACAGCCGTCACCCGACGGCGCGGCATTCAAAACGCCAAATTGTTTTGACCGCCCACCCCCCCGTGGGGGCGGGGGGCGCGGCCCCTCCCGCATCCGCGCGGGTTGGCGCTGCACACTGGCCTCCGTATCCAATGTGTCGCATCGTCTGCATTCACCCTCCAAAAAATCCGTTAATTGGACGAGCGTGGGCAGTTCCGAGCTACTGCCCCCATGCAGCTGTTCAAACCGACTTTGAACAGCTGCAGGCAACCGTGACAAAACCATATACAACACGATATATGACCATTGGTCTACCGGCAGACCAAGGTTCTGAAGGGCCTTAGTGGCCACCAGCACAGGGTTGAGCACCTGTACCCGGATGTCAACATCCCGGGTTACTCTTGGGATGCTAAACAGCTTCCCCAGCTGCGCATCAACCAACCACCGTTTGTGCTGGTAGCGGTCAAACAATATGGACCGGGCTATCTCGTAATTGCCTGCCGTGACCGTTAGGTGACCGACCAACTCCTTCGGTTCACCCCGCAGTGCCATCAATAGTTGGGCCAACTTGTAGGCGTTGTCCAGGTCGTCCCGACCGTGGACCAAACTATCGAACAAATTGATGAATGCCGGCCACTCATCAATTGCCCCACCGAAGGCCGGAATCTCCAGGTGTGGCAGCCGTCCAACAACACCCTTAGGGGGCGGGTCTCCGCTACCCTCCCCGCGGTCATTCCGACGCGACCGCTTAATTTTTTCCGCGCGACGCTCGATGTCGCCCAAGCACTCCATCGCTTGGTCAGCATCCGCGCAGAACTGCTTCACTGCAGCCACCGAAGCCTCATCCGTAAGCCCGAGGGCTTCAGCCTCCGCAGCCAGCCGACACACCTTCCCGACGCGTGTCATTGCGTCCTCCACACGCTTGAGCAGAACATCGTCCATGTCAGGTCGCTCCACATACTTGTGAGTATGGGCGAGCCATCTCATCTCCTCCTCACCATACCGCAGTACCGTCAAGGTCGAAGGTGCCCTGGTTACCGATTCAATTGTTTCTGGTCCTATGCTTCACTACCGAACTAAGCACAGCCAGAGACCAGCACTTGCCCGTCAGCGCTGGGCACAGAAATTAAAACTAAGTTGTAAAAACCAAGGCAACCACTAAAACAATTAAATCCTAAACAATATTTAATATGGTCGCCCTGTGGACATACACCTTATAAATATACACTCTAAATCAATTAGAGAATGCCACCATAAAACACAATACAAAATTAACCCACAAAACTTGATTATGAAAACAATACAAAATAATAAGTGGTGGGCTCCGAGACTATAAACCTAAACAATATAGCACCCTAAACCACACTGGATTCCGAAATCCAAGCTATTTTTAATATAATGAAGGTAGCTGTGACCTTCTAGAAGTGGCCCCTCCGATATGACCCACACTTCTACTGAGGTCAGCAAAATCAGCTTAATACCCCTTAAATAGCCTGACCCTGCTCTGTAAACCGAAATAACACTGCAGTACTATAGAACCCGACGTTCTACCGCAAGTAATACAATCTAGTTACTCCGCAGAATGACTGTTCAATCCTTTATGCGCACAAACAGTAGTTTCCGACTACAAATTTATAATATACTTTCACTAACCGAAAATGAACTTTAATTATTGTATACCGACCACAGACTCATTGCCGACTTGCCGGCCAATCTGAGATATTCTTTTCTCCCAACTACAATGTGGCAACAACCCTACAACCGTCCGTGAATCGGTGATTTCCCACTAGGAAACCGCGCCTGCTACCAAATGTTTAATTCCACGCCTCAACCGAACGGCGTGGAATCTTGAGGGGCTGGGTTTTTGCCAGCACGGGAGAGAAAATCTTGATTGTTACTTTACCTTGCCGTCGTAGACCGGAAATCGAAAGCTCGATTCGAGGCAGGAATACGGGATAGGAGCACAAATTTGGGTAGGATAGGGACTGAATCTCACTATTCGCTGAACGACGCTGTCGCCGGCGTGCTGCCTGCCGACACGAGGAGTCGCCGTCCGATACGACGATGTCCAATCACAACACGGATCACTCAACCGCTGACGCGAATCTACTTATTTCCCGACGATGTTGATGATTAACACTCCGACCAGGCTCGACACCTGTATTAGACAATTGTTACACCGAAATACAATCAATGGCCCGACGCCTGAGCAGACATGTTTTTTCTCCCGACAAGAAAAGACCTCTAATTTTTCATCGCGTTGGTACGAGTGACAGCTGCGGTTCCGTTTCCGCTAGTGATGTCCCGATTACTCGCGGTCGATCCGCGCAACAAAAAACCGGTGCGTTCCGAAGCATAAATATTAAATATGGGGTATCAAATTAAAGGGCTTCATTAGCCGGTTCTAAAAATATACTACACCATTACATTTCCGCTGCCTGTTTTCTAAAAATTCAAGAAATATTTTCAAAACATATCAAGTTTGGACTCTTCGAAGTAGGAGACGGATTAGTAAAGAGGATCTATACAGACCAGAGAGTGAGTGAAATAGACTATAACTATTTTGTGAAAAGTCAAAAGATTGTATTTTAAATCGCAAAATGTAGTTTACAAAAGTTATTGGTGTGACTACTTTACTACTTAATTTTGATTGAATCTAAAATACTTACCTATAAGTTGGTTCACAGTCCCCCCTGTTAACAAGGCCTACTGGCCACAGGGCCACTAGTTAATTATTATAATTTCTTAATCACAATGTCAACGTATCTGGGGGCACGGCCGTGCCCCCGCCAAGTCAAGCTAAGGTTTACATTTACAGAAAATATTAATAATATGTATATGTACATAAAATAAGTAATAAAGATGAAATATCTGGGCCAGATTGCTGCAGCAGTAGCTGGGAAAGGTTCGCAGAAGGCGGCGGCATTGCCTCGCTGTATGACAATTATGTTGCCTCGCTGTATGACAATTTATGTTAATGATTATATTTTATATATTTGAAATTTGTGAATATTTAAGCACTTTTCAACCATATTAATATTAGAGGAACTAGCTTTTAAATACAGGTTATAACCTGATTTAGTAGCCAGAACCGTCGATTCATTTTGTAATTTATAATTCTTGGAAATAAAATAAATTTTATTTCATTCCATTTTCTACTTTTTTCGATTTTTGCAGCACTTTTTCGCAGCTCGCTCATAGCGATAAGCTTAATTCGCGCACCCTGTCCATTTTCCCGAAGAATCATCAATATATCACACAATATGTGGCAATATCACCAAAATGTCTTATCGGACACCAAAAATACTGTCCGCTAAACAGTAAACTGTCCTCTAATCTCCGCATTCCCTAATATCCCCTGAGCGACCGTAAAGTCGCCGGTCGCTTGACTAATCGTCCTCCAGTGCATATGTGACAAGCCCAGTGATTTTTCTCCAGAGATAGGTGTTTCCGCCCCCAGCCCCCCTGCGGAGATAATACCCCCCCGGGACGCCTGATGCTGAACCATCTGGGGCCCTTTTCCCTTTCGTGCGGTTCGACAATATCATACACGTTTAGTGCCGTCACTTTTCGGCGAATGTCAAAAAGCGAGTGAGAGAGTGAAGTAACGTATCATTTAAATGTTGCCTAGACCTATACCTATAGTTACTTTATGGAAATGTTCGAATACCTATCGGATATACAAGGTGACATTTAATTAGCTGAACATATTTCGTTTACGACCATAAGTTTCTTGGGGAAAGTTGTTCATAATAATGGGTACTATCATTCCCCAAAATATGGTCAGCTGATTAAATGTCACCTTGTATAGCTGAGAAGATGTATAATAAAAGTTTTTTTATGTTTTTTAAGCATAGTATTTTAAACAAACAAACATTTATTTATTCATTGTATACGTGTGTGGCTCCTTAATTAAGGGAACCTGTATCCTGAGCTAAGCTCATCGCTTGTATTACAGTAAAAAGGGCTATTCCATCATAAGTTCACTTTGTTAATAATAGAGGAGTCCAAGATAAGATAAAGAAAAAGGACTTTTTATATAATCCCTTTACGTAATCACTCACCATCGTTTGCCGCTGAAAAATAAATCACTGGTCAAACTGTTAATCGGTTTGCCTACGTCAAAAGTATGTAGACATGTGTAATTATAGGCTCTATTTGTATCAAACACCAATTGGTGTTTGTTGTCCGTCGGATAAAGTTTGCCCGCCCAGTGGACCCTGCCTAATCGGATGTATCGTCGAAGACAAACATAATTTTCAAATGTTTTATTAGGCCCGGATTTTCCCAGTTTTGATTAAAATTTAATCAGTCTGAAGCCCCGGATATTTATCGAAACAGAGCGGGCTTTGGGAATACATCAATACTGCAGGGTGTATTTACTTATTTTTTTATGCCTCCATACATGTATGGGCTGGGCGGTCAGCTGATTTGTACGTAAAAATAAAGTTGCTCAAATCAAGTTGGTGTCATAGAAATGGTTGCTAAGAATGATTTCTACAACAACCTCTTAAAATTTTACAATACCATTTTGGTGCCGAAATTAAGCGATCAAAATTTTCCATTTCACTGTACCTTTCAACTATCCAAAAGGCCTTCTATTTCGTTTTATTTCTGTGATACAAATTCAATCTACCTACCCTTTTGTGGTTGAGTAAAAATTACAGATTACCTACTTAAACCTTTACACACCGACCAGCACTGAACAAACGTACATATCGGAATATACCTCAAAATTACCAGCGCCGCAAATTGTTTTAATGTTTGCCTCTTTGCTCATCGATACATAACGGTTACAAATATTTGTAATGCCTAACCAGATATTAAAAAAATACATGACAAATTGCACTGGCAACATTTCGCATTGGTGGCAAATCAGAGCGATAAAACTAATTTATTTTACTGCCAACACTTACTTCAAATTTTAATATCAATTTTTCCTGGCCAGTCTTTAGAAGTAGACATTAGGGTGACCCGTTTGAACTTTTTATCGAATTTGGAAAAGTTAGGGGTCTCAAAAGTTCCGTATGCAAACATTGTTCTCGTAAAAAATAATAATAAAAATATTGAATAATACTTTTAGCCCTCTACCGGAGGTCAAAGTTTCAGTTTTTTGTTAATATTGGCCTTAAGTTCCATTTGATTAAGTACTAATTTCATAGGTCGAAAAGTGTCAAATTAATACTCAAATCATTGACAGTATTATTGTTTGTCAGTACTTGTAATTTTCGGAGTCAATTTACACGTAGGTAGACTTAAAATAAACATTCTCTAAGTGACGAACTTCAGTACTATTGCAGCGCTCGGCTCGAAAGTTGTTTGATTGAAAATACAAATAATGAGTTCGAATTCTGTTACTAGGCGCAGTGAAGTGGATTGTTTCATTCTTGGAGCACCATCAAAACTCAAAAATAGTGTATTACCAACATATTTACAAGTGCTAAGATACATAGTGCATGTAAGATATACCCTACTAAGTGCAGGCACTGCAAAGCAGCCGGCGATTTCCAAAGTGTTCGCTATTGTGAGCAAAGATGTGAAGAAGATATGGGAATCTGCTTCGATACCGACAGTGAGTACCTTAAGAGTTATTCAGTTACTAACAAAAGAGTACAATGAGTACCTAAAGCTGAAAAGATGGCCAGAAAAAAAGAGAAATACAAATTTTGATGTTAGAGTGCAAACATTCCAAAACAGGATCACATCTGGTTTGTTCGACATCGCCGCATGCAAGTGTAAATTGTTAACTTCATGCTGCTGCTCACAAACCAATAAAGTACCCCCTAAAGAGCAAGATTTCCTGAATGATCAACGAACGGACCGAAAAATGATCATTGGTACGGTCGACTTAGTTGAAACGAGAAAACTTCAAAAAAGAGCAAGCCGAATACTTAAACGCCAACAAACACTGCAGACTGAAACATCAATTGCAGTGCAGCCAGAACCCCCAACGAGAAGACAGCTGATTAAAACGATACCACCACCAGTATCCGAGGAAACTCCTATGAGCAATGAGCCTTCAACATCGGGACTTTCGAGATGTAAGAATAACAAAATTCCAATTCCAGTTCTTGCAACAATGTGTGATCGGTATGGCATCTCTGACCGATCAGCAGCCGCTGTCGCCACGGCCGTCCTCCAGGACTTTGGGCTCGTCACGAGTAAAGATAAAAGCCTCGTTATTGATAAGAATAAAGTTCGCCGAGCAAGAGAAACAGTCCGGCATGACATGCAAGAAAAGACATTGTGTCACAATGTCGAAGGTATATACTTTGACGGAAGAAAGGATAAGACACTGGAGATTTTAAAAAAAGATAACAGGTATCACAGAACTATTTCTGTGAAAGAACATATCTCGCTTATATGCGAACCCGGTTCACTGTACTTGGGACACATCACACCGAAATCCGGAACTGGAAAAGCCATAGCTGATTCCATAATGGACTTTTGCTTAAGCACTGATTTAAAGTTGGATAAAATAATATGCATTGGTTGTGATGGCACTGTCACAAATACGGGATGGAAAGGTGGTGCTATACGGCACATCGAATTAAAACTTAACAGACCGTTGCAGTGGTTTGTGTGCCAACTTCACGCAAACGAATTGCCATTAAGGCATTTATTCAACCGCCTGGATGGAAACACTACTGGACCACGAGAGTATAGTGGACCAATCGGTAAATCTCTAGAACAGTGTCAAAGCTTGCCAGTTGTCGATTTTACGCCTGTTGTAGGAAACCTACAGCTACTCCAGGCAGATGTTATAAATTCTTTGAGTACCGACCAAAAGTATTTATACGAGTTAAGCCAAGCCATCTCAGTTGGATCATGTTCTTCTGAACTAGCACATCGTCAACCAGGAAAAATGGGGCATTCCCGATGGCTGACGACGGCCAATCGTGTATTAAGACTATATGTCGGAACCCATGGTCCTTCGAATAATTTGAAAATGATCGTGGACTATATCATGAAGGTATACGCGCCGGTCTGGTTCAGTATAAAGAAAGAATCTTGTGCACAAAATGGAGCCCACCACGTTTTCAAGCTCATAAAATATTCGAGGGACTTGTGTGACGACATACTTCTAATAATAGATCCTGTCATACAAAGAAATTCATTTTTTGCACACCCGGAAAATTTACTTTTGGCAATGATCTTTGATAATAGACGTCCTATCAGAGAACTAGGTCTAAGAAGAATCATTGAGGGTCAAAAGTAACTCTGTTCGAATCACGCAGGGTCAAAAGTAACTCTGTTCGAGTTTTCAAGTTACCAAAACTGAATTTTCAAGCTGCTGACTACATTGACATAATTATTTGGGCCGAATCACAAATAACACCCCCGCCCATTTTGGATAATGTATCTGACAAAGTTTTAAAGGAAATGGTCGAAAAGGAAAGGCTCAATGATATAGCTATTCCAGCATTCCCCTGTCACACCCAGGCTGTGGAAAGATGTGTGAAGTTAGTGACTGAGGCATCGATGGCAGTCGCTGGACCAAAGGCCAGAGATGGGTTGATTCGGACCAAATTAATGTCTCGGAGTAAAATGCCAACTTTTAATTTTAAGGGTCAATACAAGGCTTAGATTTGTGTGTTTAGAGTTTGTTTAATATAGTTTTTGATATGATTGTTGCTTTATTTGTCTTTCACACCCTGAATACTAGAGGAATAATAATCAATAAGGTACTAAATAAAATAATTATAAAATATTTAAGAAGTACGATAATTCGCAAAATATTCAAAATTCCAGGCCTGGTAGAGGGCTATAAGTACCTATAAATCCAAAAACTAAAAATGTAGTTTTAAACTACGCACAAATATGCAACTTTTGAGACCCCTATGTTTTTGATAGCTTGAGAAAAAAAACCTCCATACATCAACGAGGCACCCTAGTAGACATAGTACATTTATATACAATAAATGTGATGTATAGACTATATAAACATGTCACATGTGTGAGTGACAGGCCCGGCCCACCAACATAAACCGGTCCGCCAATCCGCTTCTTACGCTAACTACGCCAGTACAACTGCACAGGTACTTTCGCACGACTTCTAAGCAGCGGCAGTAGCCGAACTTGGACGCATAGTGACTCTCACTCAGAGGTTGACAAATCTCAACTAGACTACGCAGAGTTTTCTATGTTGAGAGCACGATGTAAGGACCTAATTGAAAACTGTTTCCGTGACTTCACGTCTCACACCGAAAAGTCCTTAAGTATTAATATTAAACACTTTTGGAAATACGTATCGGCATTGCGTAAAAATGACAATGGTTACCCCAACAAGATGTCATTTAAGAACCAACATTCTGAGAATCCGGCGGAAATAGCAGAAATGTTCTCATCATTCTTTAGCTCAGTTTATGAACCTAGAGACAACGTGGACGGGCTCGACATGGACAACCTACCTTTATCACATGACTCCCACCAGATCGCGAACTTGCAATTCAGTAATAAAGATATCTTAAAGGCATTGTACATACTAGACACCAAAAAAGGGGCCGGCCCAGATAAATTAACTCCGTTCTTTCTTAAAACCGCCCGTACAGGTCTGTCTACCCCAATAACTATATTATTTAATAAATGTTTACGGGAAGGGATCTTCCCCGAGGTCTGGAAACTCGCACATGTCACGCCTATACACAAATCAGATTTAAAATCCAAAGTCGAGAACTACAGACCAATCTCCATCCTTTCAGGAATCCCAAAGTTATTTGAGTCCCTTGTACACTCTAGAGTCTACGCCATCCTGGAAACCCAAATTACAGAGCATCAACACGGTTTCATGAAGAAAAAATCCACCGTCACAAACCTTCTTGTTTTCACTAACTTTCTATTGGAATCCATAGACAAGCGTTGCCAAATAGATGTCATTTATACAGATTTCCGTAAGGCATTTGATAAAGTCGATTACCTACTGCTGCTCCGCAAGCTTGCTTTTAATGGAATCCGCGGAAATCTGCTGCGATGGTTCGCTTCTTAAATTAGCAATAGACGCCAAGCGGTTGTAATCAATGGCCATATTTCAAAGGTCTCGTGTGTCTCCTCAGGGGTGACTCAGCTCAATCTTGGGACCATTACAATACATCCTGTTTGTCAACGAAATTTGTGAATGTTTCCATCATACAAAAATATCCATGTTTGCAGACGATCTTAAGATTTACAAAATTATTAATTCTAACGAGGACTGTACTCTTTTTCAAGAGGATCTTAACAGATTCTCCCAATTATGTTCAGACAACAAACAATTCCTAGCTTTCGAAATGTAAACATGTTACTTTCACAAAAAACCATAATGGTATAACAACAGACTTCAATATCAATGATCACATTATAAGCAAAACCAACAGTATTAGGGACTTTGGCGTGACTCTGGACAGCAAACTACAATTAGACGACCACATAGACAAGATATGCAAAAAAGCCTATCAAATGCTAGGTTTCATATTAAAAGTAGGAAAAAACTTCCGAAGCACTGAGACATATATTACCCTTTACAAAACACTTGTTCGCCCGCAGCTCGAATACGCATCCGTAGTCTGGGACCCGTTATATATAATATACATAGATAAAATTGAAATGATCCAAAAAAAGTTTCTAAGATGCTTACACTACAGAATGACCCGCAATCACCTACACTACCAAGAATTACTACACCAATACAAGTTATTATCTCTTGCCGATAGGAGACAAATGCTCGGAGCAACAACACTTTTCAAAATATGCAATAATTTGTATAATTGCCCACAGTTGCTAGAACAAATAAAATTTAGAGCCCCTGCACGACAGACCCGTCTCCAAAACCTATTTGCTGTCCCCGTAAGTAACACCAACGCCGGCCTTAGAGCACCCTTGCGTAGAATCTGCGACAACTACAACAAAAACCTTGCCTCGGTCGACATCTTTAATAACACACTAAACAAATAAAAATAAAACTTGAAACCATTTATGTATAAAACCATCTAAATTCCTCCTTTCCGCACATCACATTGTAATACAGACGTAAACTATTCCTTTTTTTTTCCAAATGTAATCTGCATGTTAGTACGTAAGTTTCCTACAATAACTATTTGTATCTTAGTGAGAAACGTCCATAGGGACTGAGTTAACTCAATCCTTCATGTATAATTATCGTAGTCTTATTCCACTCATGTACCCTGCCTGTTCTCCGAATAAATAAATAAATAAATGTTGAGAAGCAATTTTTATTGGCATAAAAATTTAAGTATACTTTAAGTGAGATAACGAGAAATCCGATTTCTTCAACTAGTCGGCAATTAATAAATAAAACCGGTCAAGTACGAGTAAGAGGTCGGACCCGCACACGAAGAGTTACAAACACACACGAAAAAACGTAAAACGACAGTCATTTGTACGAGTATAACTTTTTAATTTTAAATGATAAAATATTAAATACTAGGTAGGTACATTCAAGACCGGACATCTAAACATTGTTTTGTGTATGTAGTTTAAACTATGTACTCAGGTGAACGAAACTCTTTGCTCATTGAAAACGGAAGTGATAGAAATTGAGTTACTTATTTAGAGAAATAAAAACAAATATGATAAAAAACGTATAATATATTAAGTTTTTTTAAATTAATTTTCGTTATTATAATTAGAATGAGCAATTATAATTCGTATATTGACAAATAACTGAGCAAAACATTGAATACCTATGCAATGTGCTACATACAAACCTTAGTGGTTTAAGTAGTGCATTAAGTTAGATAAGTATTTAAAACTCTGTAATTTGATAAATAAATTAAAAAAAAAAAAAAAAAAAATAAGGATCTTTTCCGATAACATCGGGAGATACCAATTTTCACCAATAAACAAATAAAACAAAATGGCTAAGAAAATTGCCATACCAATAATTTATTGTATGGGTACTTCATTTTATTCTTAAAAACCGGTATGTTTCATTATTTGTTGTTATAGACGCAATAGCAATACACCCTCTGTGAAAATTTTAGCTCTCTACCTATTTCGGTCGATCCTGTAGGATCGGTGACGGACGGACGGACGGACAGCGGAGGCTTAGTAATGGGGTTCTGTTTGGCACCCTTCGGGTACGGAACCCTAAAAACAAGTACATTGAGGTCGACAGCTGCTGCGGCAGTTTTATGTAGATTTGAAGATCAGTGTTTATTTTTTGTCCATCGAATTAAACAGTTTCCGTGCTACCACAAAAAATATGAAACAGCGTTTAACCTCAAAACAAACGTCAAATCACATACCTTTTTTGTTTTAAACAAGTGTTGAACAGTAGTTCATTTTCTTGTGGTAAGGCCCTTTATGATTAAGGGACAAAAAATAAACTACTGTTCAAAATTTGTTTAAAAACAAAAGTGTATGGGATTTGACGCTTATTTAGAGGTTAAACGATATTTTTTGTGGTAACACGGTAAATACCTAAAGGATATTCTCATTTGAGTTGTATGCATTACTTACATATTCTAATCAATGACAGCTCTGTATTACTGTAAAATCATAAACCAAATGTCACCTTTAATCCGCGAGCGGATTTGTTTGTTGCGGAAATGCTCACGCCCGGTTTCCGAAAGACTAATTAGCTGTTGACAACTTGTTAAACTCTTGTCAATCACATTTCACCCAATCACGTGCCGCTATTTTGAATTAATCTTCGATTAATCGGGCGTTTTTTTAATTATTTATTTGGGAAGCCAACACAATATACGAAATACTTATTAAGTTATGCATCCACGTTATCTATATTTAGTTGTACATCGCAATTATAGGCTAACACAGCATGCTACACAAGTATTCTATTAAAAATCAAATATCGTATTATACACTAGAAGATCTCTAAATTCAAATTATTGTTATTTTTATAAAATTCATTATTAATTTATAAAACTTTCATGCACTTCATTTCCTTAAAATAATTGAAAATTTATTACATTAATGTTTTATTTACATGAATTTATTCTTGTAATAAATTTTTAATAAATAAGTTTTACAGTACTTTAGTACTGTAAAACTTAAATTTTTCAATGTAAACATAAACTTGATCAAAGGATGGACATTAAAAGTATTAATATCATTCAATTCATTATAATTATTTCTAATAATTATTATTTACAAAATACTTATTTATATACAACATAAAAGTATAACATAAATAAAAATAAAAACAACATTGCTCAATTTCCAAACAGTGTAAAGATAAAAAAAAAGAAATGGCATCAATTTAATTTACACATTTTTTGTGCAAAAAGGTTTATATAAAACAAAGAAAGTGTTACAATTGACCACTCTTCCAGAAACTGGGGGTCAGCGTCCTCCACGTGGCTATCCACGCATGTAACACGCAACGCAGAGAGGAGCGATGTTACCTTCAAAACGGACTGCACCGCTCTACTCTACCCACTAAAGAGACCATCGAAAAAACCAAACTCATACCAGAAAGCCACGAAGTACTGAATAAAACAAAATCAGAGTCCAGGGGTAAGGACACCAACTAGACCAAGGCGATTTGCGACGCAAATTATCCACCATTGTTGCCGTTATCAGTGGAAGCACTAAGAAAGAGACTAAAAGGAACCATAATAGAATTAATTATGATAATAAAATACCAATATTCTAGGTCTAGCAGGGAAGACTGCAACTATTCATATACATGCACATCACAAATTAACTTACGATCTTAATGAGAGTGTCACGCAGCAAACTAAAAATACTAACAGACCTTATAACAGGCCATAAACACTTGAAAGTTACAGGTTAAACATATACTCAGGAAGCGAATGAAACCGGCGAGCACATGCTGTTCATGCAGAATGGCAATCCAAGGAGAAACAACATGGACCCTTCAACTTCTGGAACACCCAGGTCTCATGTTATGATGGTTTAAATAGACGATAAGGTGCAAGGCACATGCACAAAGGCCCCGCTCAAGTAGGCCAGATGCAAATACTATAACCACCTGATAGAAGAGTAGAAGAATTACCATACGTGTATATATCTGACGACCCGAATGGCCGACCTTGCCTACGAAGCCAAGGGTCCCGGGTTCGAGTCCCGGTGGTGGCAAAAATTTGTTTGATGAGAACGGATTTTTGTTCCCTAGTCATGGTTGTTTATCTATCTAAGTATAATATTTATCTATATAAGTATGTGTATCGTTGTCTAGTACCCAAGATACAGGGAATCCTAGTTTGGGGCTAGATCAATGTGTGTAAATAGTGTCCAAGGTATTATTTATTATTTATCTATATAATTGCTAGTTCAGACTTAAAAAGTGGCCAAGTGCGAGTCGGACTCGCCTGTGAAGGGTTCCGTGTAGCAAGTAATAACGTGACTGGATGTTTGTTTGTCTTTGTTTTTCTATAGTGTTGGTATGAAAGGCAAAGTTATCTTTGCGGTTTTTAATAAATGTTTTATATCTTAAAAACTGCTTATTTTATTAATTCAAACTAATTTTCATTGAAAGTGTGTATTGAGATACACAGCATTATTTTTTTGTAGATTTTTCTCTCTCTTACTTTAAAAGTTAAGATGGAGGGGGGCACACATTTTTCTACTTTGGAGAGGTCTGTCTCTACAATGATCTACTTTGAGGAAAAATAGTTTCAGGAACACCCCCCACATATAGTTTTAATGAAAAATAATAATTGGGTTTCAGTTCCATGTATGGCGAGCTCCCTTTAATTATTTAAATTTTTGTATAAAAATCGTAAAGCGGTTTACCGAATACATCTACATACCAAGTTTCAACTCTGCGTCTTAATAGTTTCTGCATAAAGTTGCTGTGACATACGGACGGACGGACAGGCACACTTGACGAAACTATAAGGGTTCCTTGTTACTCTACGGAACCCCAAAAAAGGAAAATGGAGACAAAATATGAGTAAAAGTGACTTTGTTTTTAAATCTTAAAAGTGCCTTAACTAAAATGGTGATGTTTTGGGTTTCATAAAACTCAAAACTCAAACTCAAAAGTACTTTATTACTGTAGATATTTACATATACTTAGCAAACGTCATTTTTTGCCTCTTCTCTACATTGGACCACTGTGGGAGAATAAGGGCGTAGAAACTCCCACAGATTGATTTTTAGATCTCTTTTAAAAATAGGTTGTGCTTAACTAATACAATTATGATTTATTTTTATTTAATAAGCTGGAATAAATAATTACAAAATTATTAACAGCAAGGTCTGTGTTGAGCCAGATTAACCCCATACAGTCCTGTCATTTAAGTAATCTTGAACATTGTAATATCCCTTCTTCGACAAAGTCGCTTTAACATGCTTTTTAAATTGCTCAAATGGCAATTTCAAAATCTCCAGAGGTATCTTGTTGTAGTAGAGAATGCACTGACCCTTGAAAGAATTGCTAACCTTCGCGAGTCTAAAACGGGGCGCACATAGTCTGTGATTATTTCTTAGGTAAACATTACAGCTATCGCTAAGTTTGGAAAATGTTGTAAGGTTCTTGCGTACATACATTATATTTTCGAAAATAAATTGACTAGCTACTGTTAGTATGTCAATTTCTTTAAAAAACTCCCTTAAGGAGTCTGTTCGTTTTAAATTATAAATTGCTCGAATAGCTCTTTTCTGTAAAATTAAAATAGTTTGAATATCCGCTGCTTTCCCCCACAACAAGATACCATAGGACATCACACTATGAAAGTAACTAAAATATATTAGCCTAGATGTAGCCACATCCGTGCTTTGTCTGATGTTCCTAACAGCGTAAGCCGCAGAACTTAATTTACCAGCCAATTTATCTATGTGGGGTCCCCACTGCAATTTGCTATCAATGGTTATTCCAAGAAACTTCGTATCATTTACTAATTCTAACGTGCTGTTGTCTAACACTAAACTGGTCTCAACTTGCCTGACATTTGGAAGTTAGAATTTGATACACTTGGTTTTACCAGCGTTTAACAATAAATGATTAATTGTGAACCAATTCAAGGTTAAAGACAATACACCATTAACATCATCAAATTCTCCTCTTTGTCTTTCAATTTTGAAGACCAGTGAAGTATCATCAGCAAACAACACTATGTCAGTTAATTTCTCCACCATGAAAGGCAGATCATTAATATATACCAGGAATAAGAAAGGGCCTAATATGGAACCTTGTGGAACGCCCATTTTAACACCCGATCCATCAGATTTTACGCCGTTAACATAGTAACATTGGTTAGTTGGTGACCCATGCTAGTATCTCACAAATGTATGTAAATCGACTTACTAGTAACCCTGTATAACATAGACCCGGACTTAACTATCGTATCAGTCTCATAGTTCATAATTTCATAATTTTCTTATTGTACTGCAATTTACATAATCGCTTTATTCATATTCACTGTAAATTTAACAATATTTCTAAAACTACAACACTTCAATAAGAACTCACGTAGGGTACAATCTAAACAGGAAACCTGTGTGGCCTAAACTCCTTCGTAAACACCCCAAGTCAGGTGATAACCTCTTTTTCGAAATTCCTCCTTCACAATCGAATCTAGATGAGCCCGAGGTTTTCCGAGGGTGGCCGAGCTTTCACGAAATCCTCACCTTTAGAAAACATCCCCCAATGCCGAATCAGTATTCGCGCGAGCCTCGACGTGTAAGGTAGTCCGTGCTGTTGGTCTCCGTACCACACCGATGCCTCGGAGTTTACGTCATGGACTTCAATATGACATCGACTCAATAAAAAACTAATTTCTCAATGAACAAGTGTGTTTTTTCGGAAAAGAAAACTTTCTTTCTTTTGGAGTGGAACTTGAGTGAATATGTTCTGGGTATGATTAACAACATCAACAAAACATAGCGTCACGCCTTGTCCCATACGGGGTGGCAGAGGCACAGTAGTGCCCACGTCTAGCCAGTTATTTAATACGCCATCTTGCGTGACAGGGGGCTAGCCTATCGCCGCAGCTATGGAGATTTAAGGTTTCCTAAATAAATAGTGATCAAAATCAAAATCAAATATATTTATTTGCATATATAGGTGATTTTATGTTATATACATTTAGAGTATCTTAACTATATTTTATCCTATTAGGATGTTCTTTTTTTTAATTATAAATAAAACATATATTATAATAACGGAGAATAAAACGAACACCATATTAAATACCTAATTACTATGATGATATGGTATGGTTAAATAGTGAGATTTTCAAAATTGGTACGTTTTTACTGTATGAAAACTTCCTTTTTAGATGCTTTATAATTAACATTTATAATTAAAATTTGAATTGTATTTACGTGTATTAAACTCTACTTCATTTAAATCGAATACCAGTTAAATAAAATATTTAGTCGAATATGATATAGGTAAGAATGACATTTTATTTATTAAGAACTGTGTCAGTATTTATTATGTATGGGGTTTCAAAAATCAGCTATGACCTCAACAAGATTATCTAATGGTGCCCAGATTCATCCATAAAAGTATACTGAACCGTGAAAGAGTTCATTGTTCTTGTATAGTACATTTAGTATTTATAAGTGACCGAGCGAGCGAAGCGAGCAAGGCGTCTCCATTCCAGGATTGGACAAAAATGCTTTCGAATGTCCGGATGTGTGTCCGGATGTTATCCTCTAAAGGCCGAATCTCTCAACTGATTCTCCTGAATTTTTGTGAGCAGGTTCGATAACTATATAGATTTTTTGTTGATTGAGTTTTTGGAAGATTTTTTCAAAATGGCGGAGATGTTGGGTTTTTAAAATAAAAATAAAAAACCATTATAGTCCAAACAGCTTGACGGATTTTAACAAATGAGGTGCCGTTGGATTTGTAGAGACCGTGACAGTAATAGGCTAAATAAATTTAGTGAAAAGTCTATAGGTTGGGTTGAACATCTTCGCTGCCGTATTTTTTTAATGCATCGCGATTTAGAACCTTATGCCATGGTATTTAAGTTCACATGCTTCGAAAAACAAAAGTTCCTTTTAAGTTATCTGCGTCTCAGCAGGCTACACCGCGAGATGTAGTTTACAAAGTTTATTTATATATTTTATTTATTATATTCCTTATATTGAAAGAAAGTTTCACTTGCGAGGTCTACAGGTCACAGAACCGCTAGTTATTGCTTAGCTTAGTTCTAGTGAAGAAACCCCTCAGGTCGGCATTACAACACCTACATAAAAAACCGTTTTTGATATGTGTATATTAAACTTCCTATCTAAATGCAATTTGCAGTTTTCTTTCGTAGCTGTTTAAGCAATGATTTATAAGCCGGCATATAAATGTTTATGGCAATGGAATACTTTCAAAGCGGGCTTTTGAGGGTTCCGTACCCGAAGGGTGTCAAACGGGACCCTATTACTAAGCCTCCGCTGTCCGTACGTTCGTCCCTCCGTCCGTCCGTCTGTTACCAGGCTGTATCTCATGAACCGTGATAGTAACACAGTTGCAATTTTCACAGATGATGTATTTTTGTTGCCGCTATTACAAAAATTACTAAAAAATAAAATAAAATAAATATTTAGGGGGCTCTCATACAAAAATTCTTTCAATACCAATACATACAAACTTATGGATGCACCTGGTAACGTACATGGAGTGTAAAAGTAGACACACCAACAACTTTGTAAACAACATTTTGCTATGTAAAATCCAAACTATTATCTCCAAACCATCCCTACCATTATGCGGCAGTACGGAACCCTTCGTGCGCGAGTTCGACTCGCATTTGACTGGTTTTTTCAAATTCAACGGATGGCGTTGTAGACGACTTTAGATTTTTTTCCTAATTGGCACATAATTAATGTGCTAAATATGGGTAGAGGACACCTAATACAAAAATAAAATGGTTCCTTAACGTGACACCTTTGTGAGATGATTGGAATAAAATAATCAATGTTTTCAAATATTTATCTTTACTTACAATTGTTTATTTATTACTTACACTATTTATTTGTGCCGTTACAACAAATCTCAATTCGACACACATAAGCATTAGAAAATATTTAAGATTGTTTAGGTGCCATTTACCCATATTTACCACATTCATCGTGCGCCAAAGGCAAGAAACGGGTAGGGCCTCTACTAGGCCAACTGTTGGATCTAGAAAATTGCCCGCTCTGAAAGTATTCCATTATTTAATAGAAAACCTGCCAATGCGAGAAATTAGTTTGAAGATTGTTTTGAAGAAACCTTCAAATAACTGTTACACGTTTAAGGGACGCAAAAATACGGCCGTAATTTCTGTGGGTCTCCACAAATTACGGCCGTATCGTTTCCGGAATACCCCTTGTGATAAAATGCAGGGTCAGGGCCACAAATAAGTGATATATCACTCACAAAAATGTGTTATATGGTGATGAAACGTCCGCGGCGCAAATAATTAACATGCCATAATTTGTGTTTTTTTTTGCAGACTTTATTTCATACTACTTCGTAATTAATGTAAATCTAACCATGAATACAGTTATGAGCTTGCGAGGTAGTATTATAGGTAAGATTTCTTCAATATGTACAATGTGCCTACGCAGTAAGGAAACAAATGTGTCCCTTGATACGGAGTTATTCTAGTATGGGATACAATTCTCCCATTATATAATAGTATGTGCCTTTCTTTAACAAAAAACATTAGTAATTGCAGCAAATACTATCGTACTCAAGTCCATAATACTATTAGCGTGTAAGTCAAGTTTTATAGAGAGCATTATTGGACAAATTAATGGCCACTGACCCAAAAGTAATCTTGTAGACAAACCCAGCATTGCCTGACGCACGCTACTACGTCCAAATGTCCAATTCGTGTAGAAAAAACCTTTCACTCCGAGTTTTCTTGAACAGAAATCGTGACCAGCTTTTCCGATTTCGAGTACACCGGTGGAAACGTTTCAATCGTTGCTGCGCATTGTAGTTGTCTCAATAAAATGGTATTATTTTGGTCGTATTTCAACAATTCAATTTCCTAGCTATTGAACAGTTGCATGCCTTGGTAGGTTGTTCCAAACATTAACCGGTATTATGTAAACGACGATCAAATTTGGTATTTTAGGAGTAATAAAACGCAGCATGATATTCTACAATTAATGATATCACTCAGCTCTTAAAAGCCCCGCCAAGCCATTCCCAATAAGCCAGTTCTAAAACAAAACCCATTGACTTTTTTTAAAGACAATTATAAAAAGAAATTCGGCGAAAAAGGCGCCATTAAAATTACATTAGCATAAATAAGAGGAATGCTAATCTAACGAATATAAATCTCGGCCGAGGAATAAAAATAATCCCTAAGCGCTTCTTTAGTGACGTCTCGACAATTTTTATAGGAGCAAGATGTTTTTTTTTTTTTTTGGATTAACGCTTTCTAATGTATGTCCATCGTGGCTCACCGAACAATTTTATGAAATGGTGATGGACTAGCCTTTTGTCACTCAAATTGTGAGTGCTGTTAAATTGCCACCCGATAAGGGAAAAGAAGTGATACTTTGTATTGATGTAAACAAGCTAGCGTTTCTTGAACAATCATTAAAATTCAAATAATATAGTTTATCTACTCATTTAAATCATATTATTTAAAACCCTCTTTACTGCGTCCAAAAATCATACGCTACGACCAGCATAATGATAAACTTCTGGGTAAAAACTCATTTCTTATCTGAATATTGATCATTATGACCATAATGTACCATAATTTGTCGAATTATGACATTCAAATTTCGAACGGAGGCGGCCGTGAAGTTGGTACTACAGAACAAGCTAAACAATTGCAGAGCAATGATCAATGCCACAATGCCGGTCGAACATGCGGTTCCTGCACACATCAAAGAGAGCTTATGATATGTGTGTAGATAAACTAGTATATGTAACTGTACATAATTAGGCATTAAAACTCTCGAGTGATATTATTATGAAACTCGCCTTCGACTCGTTTCATAAACCTATTCTTGAGGCCATCCATTATTTAGCAGTCACATAAACTACTATAATGTAGGCTTATGTTGTTACTTAGCTTGGGAATAGTTATCACGATGTCAATAATGCTGATGATAAATAGTCATCATCATAGCAAATTTAAATAATGCTCATTATTTAAATTTGCTATGATGCTTGCGTTTAGTATTGTTATAAAAAATAAAAGTGGCCAAGTGCATGTCGAACTCAAGCACAAAACGCTTTTTTTTCTTGACTTGTGATATGAGATCTTGCGTCGTTCCAAATTTCGCAATTATTGTTCTCCAGGTATGTGTCAAGCAATGAAGTAATCCTATAAGGGCTACTTCTTTCATTTTAAGGTACGGAGCCCTAAAAACAAATACAATTAGCAGAAGTGAAACAAAATCAATCAAGGAAGCGATATAGGGCACGATACCCTAAACAGAAATATTTCAATCTCTTTCCGCCTATGCTTCGGTGGGAGTTAAGTTTAACACTTTTCGTGTCTAATTAGCCCCCTGGGAGACATGTTCGGGGTTGGATCGCTACATACTCATGTATGAAATCCCTAGTCAATCACAGGAAAACAAACTTTATTTACGTAAAAACAGAACAGTCGGTTGTGTGATATAATACTTTGTTGAAACAAACAAGGGCAGAGTTTTAGAAGTCGACGGGACTTCTAATAAATAGCATATACTTTTCTAATCTAGGGAATTATTTCGGGTTTTGGTGTTTTAAAATATGGGACGAAACTTGTGTACATATCACTCGTTTTTAGGAAAATAAACATAATAAAGCTTTAATAGAGTACTGAGACATGATAGGTCGTGTTTAGGGTTCCGTACCAAGCCTCCCCTATCCGTCCGTCCGTCCGTCCGTCCGTCCGTTTGTCACCAGGCTGCATCTCATGAATCAGCTTCTGTTGACGCTAAAAAAATGTACTAAAAAAACAGAATAAGCTAAATATTTAGAGGGGCTCCCATACAACAATTCTTTCAATACTACGTACCAACTTATAAATGCACCTGGTTACGTAAATGGAGTGTGAAAGTAGCCGCACCGATAACTAAAATCCAAACTATTCACTCCAGACCATCCCTACCATTGTACGGTGGTACGGAACCCTTCGTGCGAGATTTCGACTCGCACTTGACAGGTTTTATTATGATTTACAAACACCGCAACAACTCTGCTTGGTTGGTCGTGTCTTTGTGTGTATTATTTTTACTTTTCATTATTATTCTGGTTACACACATATTCGTTAGGTCACGTGTATGTACCTATTATCTGCCGGAACACACTCGCATATTAATGCTTGGTTGATTTAAAGTTCAACGAGAAGTATATTTATTAAGGCTTGTGTTTAAACGATTACCAATAAATTCGAAATGTCTGCCAGAATTGGTAAATGAGCACCAAATTGTGTTTGGATAAATGATCACCAAACTTCTTTTTATGTTTTGTGTACTTAATAATAATTTAAGTTTATGTTTTAAGTATTTTTGTGTTCTTACATGTTCAACCTAACACGAAGGATAAAGGGGGCGTCGCATCGCTCACCCCCTTAACCCTTCACCTAAGCTACCGCAGTACTTTGCCCTGACATTTTCTGCATCTTTTGGTGATCATTTACCCATTTTGGGTAAGAAAGAAATATTTTGGCGATCATTTAAAATTTTCTCATTTATTAGTACAAATTCATGACTCTGATCGTAAATAGTACTACAAGTAGCACGTAATATGAAAAGCTTTTCAAAGGACTTTTATCATCACCCCTACTCTGAAATAGAGAAACAGCACATTTCCCACGAGCTCGAAAAGGCTTAAAATTATGAACCGAGAAGTAGTAGCACGAGCCGAAGGCGAGGGTCGTAGCGAGGTTCGTAAAAAGTCCTTTCGAACGAGATAGTAATAGAAATTTTCCGCCTGAGAACTATTTTTAGCTCAGAACTCGGAAAAAGATATTTAAAATTATTTTCTCAAGAGGCTCATAAAGTGACTGCTTGTTTAACTAAGTCTGTTCCCTTTAAACTCATCTGCTTGGGGCGTTTTCTTTGTCCGCTGCTATTTTGCTTCATAATGAAAAAATATTTTCGTTTCACTCTGGACGCTTGGCTTAGAAATAATTAGATGTGATTTTTCTCCTTTGCAAAAACCCTATCCATTCATTTCACATAATTCATTTAATTATCGTGTTATTATTCGCCTAGGCTGTATTTCACTGGTACTTTTCGTAGTCCATTACCCATAAAAATAAAAATAAACAGTCCCTACAATATGTTGTATGTTGTTATAATTAACTCTCCTGTGTTGCCTAGGTTTGCTGGAAGAAATATCTTTTTAGTGATAAGCTCCCCTTTGCTTATTACATTTCTTTTAATTGTCTGTAACCTTATTTTATCTATGCAATAAAGAATATGAATATGAATATGTTGCAGTGCACTGTACTACCCAAATTAAAAAGGAATGATAATAGAATCACGTTTCAATTTAGTCCGAATTTCGCCGGAAGTTGACTATTTTCGGTACAAAAACGAAAACATTTTAGTAATTTTAGCGTTGGTAGTTTCACCAACCCTACATCTCTCAGAGAATTGCGTGTATGTACAGTCTGGGTCATCAATTTCTTACAAATTTCGTTAAACTTTCTTTATACACTCAAAATACATTAAGGTCGATAATTTCAGTAACTGAAGTTTCCGTGGTTTAATGGGTTTCACGTTTGCTTCTCACACAGGTGATGCAGGTTCGATTCCTGACTATGTAACAATGAGATAATTAATTTTCGTAAGTACATTATACGGAGATTCTAATGGTGATGGAAAACATCGTGAGGAAACCTTAATTACTTCATTACTACATTAGCTGCGGCGATGAGCTAGCCCCCTGCCACGCAAAATGGAGTATTCAATAACTGGCTCAAAGTGGGCATAATTGTTCCTCTACCGCCCCGTATGAGAAAAGGCGTGACGCTATATCTATATAACTATCTGAAATTTCAAAAAATGACAATCCGATTAACGAAACTCTTTTTTTGCAAAATAACTCTATACGTACTGGTACACCTTTTACCTTTCATAGTGATATAGCTTCTTTGTGAATATATAGCTTAAAAAAAATAGTTCATAAATCACAGGCATAATTATTCAGATGCCTAGTTACGTGTAAATAGTGCAAGCAACATCGTCGTACCAACATAAATACTTTAATTGCGTAGCTCAATCGTTCCAATTCACTATACGATATTCTAACTTAAGTGTATCGGAAATTCAATTTCGTCGAATGCACCTTCATATGCCTTACGCAAGAAAAGACAAAGAAAGCAAATGTTCAGTTTTCTTCTGCCCCCCTATTTCAAGTCCTGGGTATACTATACATATCCCATTCCACGTACCGTCGACAGTGCTCTGCGCTCCGCTCGAAGGATCAACGCCCCGGGAAAGATGGCGCAATATCACAACAGATGTTGAAGACGGTTATGTCAACTGGCCCTTCATTCACGAAACTAATAAAAGATTCAGCATTGTCGTTCGGCCAAAAAGGGTTCGGCAAAAGCATTTGCGCCCATTTTGCACGATGTACACCCGCTCCTGAGGTCATAGGGACCTTGCCCGCACATTATCGCTGGATATGCTTTGTAAAATGAACACGTTGTAATCTCCCCATTGTTAGACCCTTTTATTTAAAAGCATCAATTTCGCTGAAATCTCTTTGACTTTTTTCACGTAATCTGTCGACATATTCATATTCATAATCGCTAATGTCGAGTCGGGTCATTCTTAGACAATAGAGAGGTTTTTCGTACTTAAAACTCTATATTACGTAGGTATATCAAATCAGCCAGTTTCAATCCGAAAACAGATTCTGTGAAAATTTCAAAAATTCCAAATATACAAAGATCCACTATCTGTTCACGTTTTCGAAATTTACAGCACGGAAATAGGTAGAATCTAAACCATAATATTTATTATACGTATAACATTTTGATACCAAACCAGTTTAAGGTACTTGTTTTCAAATTTAAACCAGACTAACTAACACTCGAAAACCGGCCTTTTGTTACCAAATTCAAGATCAAAAGCAATTTTTATCATAATAAATTGAAATTAAAATATACGTAAATAACGTAATTTTGTGTGACGAACAAAGGAAATTACTCTGATTATAGTCTAATTATACCTTGCTAGTGCTTTTATGAGGACTTTGACCTCAACTCAAATTCTTTGGCTATCATCTTTTTGTTTGTATTTCGGAAAGCTACACGAAACTTCTTGTTGTAGGCTTCGCATTTTACGGCATACATTGCCCTATCCGGTCCGGCAGAGGTGTGGTTCTGAATTCTGCAGAACCGGTTCGTATGGCTGTGCTAAAATATAACATAATGTGTGCAACCACTTCAGCGAAAACTGTTTATTTGCCGTACTGAAAGAAGAAAAGGCGGTACAATATGTACGTCTGTATTCTCAATCACAAATGAATAATCATTTGATTTCATAAAACCGCTTACCTCCCTATAAATTGGTGTACAAGATTTGTTGCCAACTTTTATTTGTGAGCGGGAGAATTGAATGAAAGACAATTTCCTGGGGGAAATGATTTGAAGATATTGTTGTTTCAGAGATAACTGAAAAATATAAAAGCTGAAACAATTGATTTAATTGTATGAAAATAGGAATGATTTATGCTGTAGTTTCTTAGTTTCGTCATACTTTTCATGTTCATGTCTAGGTTTATCCTTTAAACTCGAGGATTTTCGAGGATTTTCGATTTTTTTTGGGATCAAACCGGCGACTTACCCCTAAAACCCCTAATATAGTAAATTACAAAGAAATCCTTAGAGTTGTTTTCGAAATCTCAAAATATATAGTATGTTTACATTTGGAATATGTAATATGTAAGGGATTTAAAGCAAAGGTTGATTTATTGGAACCGTTTACTTAAATTGAATCATGTTTTACTCCGACTCGAAAAAATCGTACAATTTTTACAACTTTTGACACTCCAAAACAAGCCCAACAGGATTAGCAGCGAATGAAATGGCATTGAGAGGTAATCAAGTAGGAAGGGTGACTTTTTGTGGAATAATAAGTGGAAAGTGCGGCGCGATGCAAAAAGTTGTTTCGATGTTCGAGTTCCGAGCGCGTAGTGGTACAGTGTGTGTGAACGACATCATGTAAACTCGATTATTGAGGTGGACTAGTAAAATGTGTTCGGTAAAGTGTATTCAGCTGCTGGTCTTCCTAGCTGCGTGCTGGGCTCAGGAGAGCGAGTGGAGCGAAGATGCTGAGGATTTGGGTAAGATGCATCTCATTCTCTATTCCCTTTACGTGATGTCATGTACGAAAATAATGTTACTTTTCACTGGTATATTCTGTTTCATATCAACGCATTTAACTTTAATTTATCATGATAGAATAATTTTGCTTATGTCGAAATGACAGAGTCCTGAGTGCAGTGAGGAGTACAAGCGCGACCAAGACAAAACCAGCTTTACCCCAGAGGAGTATAATACTCTTCCTTTGTCAACATGAGCGAGACAATAAAAAGCAAGTCTACCACAAACAACATTTATTCACGTAAATTAAAAGTGAAAATTTATTTTTGATACATTAGTCCAGATGTGGAAAGATAATATAATTTTATATTCTATTTTGATAGAATCTTTGCAGTGTATTCCATTCAGTTTTCCGTGGCCATCACATTATTAGTCAGCGGGTTATAATCAAATTCAGAACAACATTATGACCTGGATAAAGCCAAGGTCGGACTCGCACACGAAGGGTTCCGTGCCATCGTACAAGAACACTTAAAAACTAAAAAAATATAAAAAATATATTAAAATATTTTTTTCTGAACTTATTCTCGAATACCAGTCCAGCAAAGAGTTTCGTTTATCTGAGACCAGTCCCTAAATATTGCAAATCCGACGTCAAACCAATTGTGCTACCGATGACTACGAAGGAGCTGCGAAATTACCCACGAGCCACTTCCCAGTCCAATGGTCATGTTGCTCAAGCCGGGCAAGGACATTAAGCTGTCTGAGAGCTATCAGCCGATCACACTACTGAGTTGAATAGCTCCTGCTAGCAAAGTTACAACATCCGCGGTTGAAGTACCTAAGAGTGACCACGGGACACGCGTCAAGCTGCGTCCTTTCCTCGACGCCAACCTACCTCTGAGGGTGAAGCTCGGGATCCAAAAGACCCATGTGAGACCCAGCCTTACCTACGCGACCCCGGCATGGGATGCCCTATGCTCGGGGACGATCAAACGGAGACAGCGGAGACAGCCCAAGCAAACCTTTCTCTTCATACCATCCTCGCTGGTTTCCACATTCGCTGAGTCCGGTTCACAAGCATAGATCTAAAAGTTATTATCAAATTCGTTGAGCGTGCTAAGTTCAAAGTAGACGTAGATGTAAGTAGACGATATACGACCGTGAAAGCTAACGATGCGTCAATTACAAACGCGCATGCTCAGTGTGTTCAGTAGACTGTGAGCGCGCGCTATGGTCTGCGCTTGTGTCAAGAGAGAGCGCGCGCTATGGTCTGCGCTTGCGTCAAGAGAGAGATAAAACTGACAGATAAAACGGAACGCCTGGAGCGAGCTTGCCATCTTAGAGTTAGTTTTGCCTTAATTGAAAATACACACATATTGTAGGTATTTTCTTAAATTATCTGCCTATAGCAATAACTTTTTTCCAACAGTGTTTTGAGACATGCAGCCAGTTATAGAAACTATATTAAAATTGTAAAGCCCCTTTAAACGCTAACGGGCATGACGGCATGTGAGCTGTCATGCACACTATGTACTCAGAAATAAGAGATATGTTTTATCAATAAAAAAAAGTAATCCACCATGTTGGATGTGCTAGCCTACCGTTCGCTTCGTTCGGCTGGGGAGGACCAGAACAAAACCCCAGGTTTTGTAATCATATCTATGGGGACAAAAAAGAGAAGGTGGATTTGAAATTTGATTTGTATTGCTTAGGTATGCTACTCATGAAAAATTTAAGTTTTAGAACTCAAGGGGTGACTTCGTTACCTGCAGAGGCCATTTTTTACATGTTGCTTCAACAGCTCATTTTACGATAACACAGATATAATTCTAGTATAAATCTCTTTATGTGAAGCAAATAGTTTTAGCATACGAGCGCTGTAAAGTCTACTTCAAAGTGCGTTTTGCCGTTAAATGAAAGGGGAATATTTTTATTACTAGCCCATTCTTAAGCAATACAAATAAAAACATTTTCTTTATGGGAAATATTAAACTGCACATCAAAATACTGAATTGCACAGCAAATATCCCTTAATTTGCTGCGGCAGCTTAGTTAAACAGTAAAGGGGGTGAGCGAAGCGAAGCCCCCTTTATCCTTCCTGTTAGCTTCAACATGTAAAAACAACAAAAAATACTTAAAACATAAACTTAAGTACTCATTAAATATTTAAAAAATAAAAAGTGTTTTGCTGATCCTTTTTTGCTGCGCAAATCAGTATTTTTGATATGCGATTAAATACCAGCCTTTCTTTGTCACCTTTTGTAGGGCAAAAATATCTGCTTATTGCGCTATTGGACTATTGGGCTATTGGATATTTATACGTTTGTGACATCGCTGTTTCTCGTTCCCACGACACATGGTATTCTAGTACGGGTAAGGAGCAGTAATGTATGTGTCTGTATGTAAATGTTGGCTTTGGCGTATTAAATTCGGTGGAGAGATTATCTGTAAAAATGAACACGAGAACTTGGTTTATTACGGCGATGTCTCGTTTCCACACAGCGCCTTGCAATCAATCGTCGAAGCGATCAAATAAAACATAATCGAACCAAACTCAAGTGGGAATCGATCTCAGCCCATTAAAACGATTGCTTGTCGAAAATGAAAATGCGGAAATACATTTTCGTTTGTTTGCAGCGGGTCGTTATTCGCTGGTCATCTATTTTCAGTGCAGTCCATCCAGCCGCGTTTACCCGCAACAAATTGCTCACTTTTGATTGAAAGCCTAGCATACGCGCCTGTTGCTATGCTATAAGCACTAAACTTCTTTTTCATAAGACCAGGATGTTAGAGTTTCAACAACGAATTATTACTCAGCTGAAACTACAAGAGTCTTGAGAAAACATTGAAGCAATAAACTCAGTAAGTCAAAGTCTTAATTAACTTCTGTCTTGTGCAGCCCCTCGGCGGAAGTAACTAGTACTCGTACTCGCACGGAGGGAGAGACTTGTTCAAGCTGTTCTCTCGTTTGAATAGCGGCGAAAAGAACAAAAAAGAGCAGCCCAATTAAAAGTGTTCATGCATGGTCGGCTCTATTCGGCTCCAATTTTATTGGAGCGATTAATTTTATCGCGAAATTTCCTGGACAGCAGGAGAAGTGGGGTGCGCCGCCCGACGTGGTATCACCAATCTCTTTTTCCCGACGATGGATGGGTTGGTTCGATGCTCAATCTAATCAAAAAGCGGGGTGTAAAAACGACTTTTAATTTCTAAACGAATTTTCGACGTAACCGGAAATGTTCGATAAACGAACGGGCGGTCGGGGCGGCTTCGCTTTTCTATAGATAGGACTCGTAAATAATAAATCAATGGCTTAGCACTATCACGATGACGGTGCCGCGCGGTAGACGTACTAAACGAGTTTCCATGTTTCCTTGTCTTGACCGTTAACAACTAGTTTGATAGTCACTTCCGTGACGCTAAGCGCAATGTACAAGGTAATAGAGGTATAGGGTAACATTTTAAGAGGTTATTGTGGAAAGTATAGCAATCGCCGAGTGATATCGCTCTTTGAATTTCAAAATGTAATTGAGAACGAATGTATCATTAACGCACGGCACTTTCGAGTTTCAAGCAACGTGGTGATTTAGAATGAAATAGGCATTTATTTGCTGCTCAGCACAAATACACGCAAATATTAAAGTAATACTTAAAACAAAACATAGTTTACAATGACTTGAAGGTAAAGGCACACGAAGAGTAAGAAAAGCAAAAACCGGTCAAGTGCGAGTCGAACTCGCGCACGAAGTGTTCCGTACCACCGTACAATGGTAGGGATGGTGTAGAGTGAATAATTTGGATTTTACATTTACATTTTACAATGTTGTTTACAAGGTTATTGGTGCGGCTACTGTTACACTTCATGTACGTAACCAGGTGCATTTATAAGTTTGTATGTGGTAGTGAAAGAATTGTTGTATGGGAGCCCTCTTAAATATTTATTTTATTATGTTTTTTAGTGTTTGTTGTTATAGCGGCAACAAAAATACATCATCTGTGAAAATTTCAACAGTCTTACTATCACGGATCATGAGATACAGCCTGGTGGCAGACGGACGGACGGACGGACAGCGGAGGCTTAGTAATAGGGTCCCGTTTGGCACACTTCGGGTACGGGCCCCTTAAAATGAGCGTTCTCTGCCATATGCACATGTTCCGACAGCAAAAGGGCTCATACTCAGATATCCTACCGCAACCCTCTGCAAGGACAGCACTTTGCTAAGCATCAGAATTTTTTAATCCTCAAAGTAGTGTAACCAACACCACATCATCATTAAATCAGCTATAAACAATGATATGCTAAACTATGGCGTTTTCTGAAACATACCTAAGGTATACCTCGCGCCACGAGTTATGAGCGGTGGCCTTGAATGCGCAGCAGTCACTTTTTAATACCTGTACATATGCTCAGTGATTCCCGCCAACGTCACCCAGCGCTCTTAATTCGTGGCGCGAGGTATAGTACGAACAGCCTTCGCCCAGCGATTCCTACTTTCGAACCGCTAAAACATGTAACATAAAGTTGTCCACAGTAAGAGAAAAGAAACGAAACATATCCAGCTGGATTAACGAACATAACATAATATAATACCTTGGACACTATTTACACACATTGATCTAGCCCCAAACTAGGGTTCCCTATATCTTGGGTGCTAGACAACGATACACATACTTATAAAGATAAATATTATGCTTAGATAGATAAACAACCATGACTAGGGTACAAACATCCGTTCGCATCAACAAATATTTGCCCCCATCGGGACTCGAACCCGGGACCCTTGGCTTCGTAGGCAGGGACACTGCCGACTCGGCCAACAAGATTACGACGTTTCTGAAATATTCATAGGAATAAGTTGCTACGAGTAATTCTATGTCTACTATAATTCTACGAAGCTCACCGGGTAAACTAGTTAATATTAATATCAATATTTCGCTTATTACTTATATAAAAATCTATAAAAATACAGTTATGTATAGGTATTGCTACATTGTCTTAACTTTTTGCATATGTAGATAAGCTAGATAACTTGTTTTTATTTTAATTAATGAAGACTTAGCAAGCAAGGGTCAACTTCAAATATTAAATCGGCCAATCTGGCATCCGACACGACGCAGGCTGAGCCTAGTGTGGAGGCCACTGAACAATATTTTGTAAGACTGTATTTTATTGAAAATAAATAATTAAGAATATTTTTTGTTTGTCACAGGAAGGCCCATGACGCTGGTTTTCATTAGCTGGCTAACTAATCACAAGGCCACACGCTATCGTCACGTAAAATTTAGCACGGCAAACGTCAAACCGCATACGTTTTCGGGTCGTAGCGAGTGATAGATAAGTTAGCCAATGCAACTGTCAAGCGGGGCAGACCCAGAAAGTATATTCGAGTTTACAAAGTTGATATCACCACCATCAGGTGGCCAGTGTAAAATAAACTAAACTAGTGGTTCTGAGAGAAAGAAGACCTCGCTTGTTCAAAATTTCAATTTGTATTTTAGAAGTACGTTAGGATTTTGATGATCGATGTTCCAAATGACGGAACTTTGAATGGCGAACGGCTATAGTTTCCAATCCATTGGTTCAAATTGGCTGAATTTTGGGAATATGCCAGGTGAAAATATCCCCAAGTGCTTCCGCCTCCACTTTTTTTTCACAACATCTTGTGTAGAATGAAGTCCCTGTTTCTGAAAGAGAGGTCAAATGTGACAAGCGATAAATGGAAGATTAATTCAAAATAGCGGTATTTGAGTGGCTGAAATGAGTTTTAACAAGAGTTTAACAAGTTGACACAGCTAATTTTCCTTTCCAAAACCGGGCGAGTGTACCTCTCAAATTTTATTGGAATCTGTCGATAAATAACGCTACAGCAAACTTCCCCCCTTTCCCCCCATTTTTCCCCCCAATCGCGATCGACAAAAAAAAACCAGTAACTTGTGTGCCAATTTTCGTCAAAATCAGTTGAAAAATGCAATCTGCGGGCGAGAACAGAGAGACGGACAAAGGCATTTTTTCTCGAAACAGGACAATTCGTTCGCTTCGCTCGCTCGATCAATAAATCTACCAGATTTAATACCACAGCCAGATAGATTATTAACAAAATTACTTTTCAATACATTATTTATTGACAGAGTTGTGCTGTATTATTGAAAATGATTGATCATTGTTTACCATCATAATGCGACAAGAAATAACCGCTGTCGCCCACGACAACCGCTCGTTATATTGTTGTCACGACTAGTTCAGAGTTCTCTCCAAGTTGCTTGTAGTTAGTACACTTCACAGTAACATCTGCGCTCATCATTATTGTTGCGGAGGTTGCGGAAGTACTGAAACGCGATGCGGAGCTATTAGTAGAGGTTTCATTTACGGACAGGGGCTTCGAGTTTCTAACGAACCACACATTTGTAAGCGAATGCCCATACCGCCGCTCAAACAAAGTGCCGCTTAAATGGCATAATGGCGCTTTCATTTACCGAGCGAGAGACAGGCCTTAGGACGAGGGAGGCCTTCAGCTTTTAAGCGCAACCGGGCCTTTAACAAAATAAACAACAAAACATTTAAGTGGGATCTAATCGCGTAGATCCTAGTTCCTACCTCGGAAGGTACATTTGTAACTTAACATCGAAAAGGAGCCAACGTTTGCGACATATAAACTTTACGGGCATATATTTCGTACAAATCACATGAGACAGAAATGGCAGCTAATCCGAAAAACTCATTGCAATTAAGACGCTGGTGTACTTGGGGGGTGTAAAGTCGTCAACTTCAATTCACTTCTTCTTATAACAATATGGCATTCATTTGAGGTTAATTTTGTCATTTTCAAGTATATTTGAAAGATCACGTGACGTGTTTTTGAACCTAAACTCAGATGAATGAAACTTTCGTCTCCAGCTAAACCATCGACACCAAGTGGGAGTAACCTTAGGTACCATTGTCGCAAAATCTTAAGATTTTCACGTCCAGATTGTTTGGACTTGATAAAAACATCTGATTTTACATGAGAACATAATGAGTACTATGTGTAACATCTACACCATCCGATGCATGGTTTAATTATTATTTATGCTCGCTAAAAGTTTTGTAAAAAATTTGGAAGTTAATGGAGCTAAGACTTACGTTTTCACATGTAGGTATACCTTTAAAATGTGAATCATCTCGGATTGCGTTTAGCGTGGTCGCCACAACTGTTATTATTACAATACACCACCATCATTTTAAAAACACGTGTTTTATAAAAATACATTCTTTTACGTAATTTGTATTCCGCTGTTGCATTGTTTAAATTTTTCAAAAGAAAGACTTCTCATCGTAAAAATTATCCAGTGCAACTTGTCGAGTGGGGCACTCCCAGAATAGTAGTTTATGTGACTGTCACATAATGAGGGGCCTTAACACACGAGTGTCTTTTTATGCGACGAGCGCCAGCGTTTTGCATAATAGGACCACACGAGTGTTTTAAGGCCTAATTATGTGCAGTTGCATTCACTACTTTATCTACAAACATATCATAAGTGCCCTGAAACGAGTTCAGAAGCCGTAAGTAAATTCACAATAATAATTCTACTTCGTAAGAAGGATGCAATCTCTTTGCATACCTCTTTTCAGAAAAAAAAACAAAGAAATGACAAATGTCAAAATTCGACTTTGATGTAATAGACGATTTAATCGTTTAATCGATTAATCGATGCCTTAAACTATAATTTGTTTGACTGTAAACTGCCATATCCGCATCGATGTGTTATAATGCAGGTCATTGCCCTATGGTTTGTGTCATAATGCAGGCCTATGCCTATGCTCATTGCCCTATGCTTTCTGAGTCGAATCAGAGCATTTATGATACGTGCGTAGATAAAGTATATTTGAGTTTAAAAAGTTAATACCACCACCCTGGCCAGTGTAAAATAAACTTAACTAAATATACCAGATATAATAACACAAATAGCGATAAGAAATAAAAATAGTAAAATGAATGGATTGACCAAATCATTGCCAATTATACTCACTTCTTTAACTACATTAAATTAGAAAGGTCAGTTACACAACATCATAGCGGGGCGCGCCTTGCGACGCGTCCTTACAATAATTTTATTAATATTACCCCAGCAAGCTTGTCACGCACGACGCCACCGCTCATATATCTCCAGGGCTGGGAAAAAATATGATATATTGAGAGAACGAGACACGAAAGAGCTTTTCTTAACAGATCTTGTCTGAGTAAAGCATCTTTGAGGAGTACTTTAAACTCGCTGGGGCTTCAAGTGTATACGAAATCGTGTTGGCGGGTCATGTTTGCTTTACTTTTGTACGTTTTGGCTATATTTGGTGCTTCTTACCCTGACCTGTCCGACCCTTTTTGACTGGTTTAAGTGTTAATAGGCTGGTTTATGTTCATCCAGACTGACGTCAATCTGAAGCTAAAGGAAAACACTATATAAAGTCACAGTTTGGGAATATTGAAAAGCACGTTGCTAAGTCGCTGATTGCAGCAAATGTTGTTAACTAATCGAGATTCAAATATAGTTTATCTATACACATGTCATTAACCCTCTATAATAAGTTCAAAAACCGCAAGTTACGACCACCTTGAAGAAAAACTATTTTGTTAGACCAAATTTATTGTCTGTAAAGTTTCTATTGTTTCATAATAACATCGAATTCGATGTTCTTATTACATTAAAATGTTGAGCTTCTCTGAAAAACGAAGCTATTTGATTTAACCTCAATTCTAATAAAAGTCGAGACTACGTTATATTCGAAATTAAATGTCAATTCTGCAATGCCGGTAGTAACAAGGGGTTCCTGAACAAATCATACAGAGCTTTTAATATGTATGTAGATCAAACAGTGTATATAATTGTATTTAGTTTGGCCTTTTCCCCCTCCACTCCCCCCTTTTGTTTTTTTTCGCAAAATCTTGTAAACAATTAATTCCAAATTTCTTTTCTGTAAACTTTTTATTGCTTCATAATAACATCGAATTCGATGTTCTTATTACATTCAAATTTTTAACTTCTCTGAAAAACGAAGCAATTTGATTTAACCTCAATTCTAATAACAGTCGGGATTACGTTATATTCGAAATTAAATGACAATGCCGCAATGCCGGTAGTAACATGGGGTTCCAGAACACATCATACAGAACTTTTAATATGTATGTATATAAAGCAGTGTATGTAACTGTAAATAATTAGGCATTCAATTACTGGTGTGCTGTTATTACTAATGTTTCTGTGAGAACAGTAGACCTCGCTTCAATTCAAAAAACCGGTCAAGTGTGAGTCTAAATCGCGCACGAAGGGTTCCGTACCACCGTTCAATGGAAGCGATGGTGTGGAGTGAATAGTTTGGATTTTACACAGCAAAATATTGTTTACAAAGTTATTGGTGCGGTTACTTTCACACTCCATATACGTAACCAGGTGCATCCATAAGTTTGTATGTGGTATTGTTGTATGGGAGCCCCCTTAAATATTTATTTTATCCTGTTTTTTAGTATTTGTTGTTATAGCGGCAACATAAATACATAATCTGTGAAAATTTCAACTCTCTAGCTAGCTAGGTTCTTGAGATACAGCCTGGTGACAGACGGACGGACGGACGGACGGACGGACAGCGAAGTCTTAGTAATAGGGTCCCGTTTGGAACCCTTCGGGTACGGAACCCTAAAAAATGAAATCCGTCCATAAATAATGCTACAGCAAACCTCCCCTTTTTCCCGCTCCACTCCCACCATTTCTTTCTTTTTTCGCAACATCTTGTAAAGAATGAATTCCTTAATGTGTCTCTTAAATTTGATTAAAACCCTTCGATAGATAACGCTACAGAAAACTTCCCCCCTTTCCCCCCGTATTTCCCCCCCAATCAAACATTGCTATCGACTAAATTTTCTAAATAAATCAAGAAACTTGTGTATCGTCAAAATCGGTTGGAAAATGCGATCTGTAGGCGAGAGCAGACTGACAGACGGACAAAAGCATTTATGGCCAATCTCGAAACTGGACGCTTCGCTCGCTGGGTCAATGAAACTCCCCGTCAGCTCGTTTCATAAACACACACTCGTATTGTTAATGCCTTTCATTATATAACAGTGATATAAACTACATTATAGAAATAGTGACACTTATGACCCATTTGGAGAAAAGTAATAAAACACGTAGGGTGTGTCCATTTGTCTATACAAAACAAGATAATTGTTTGGGATTAGAAAATATTGGCTGCCATTTTCGCATCAAACTCTAGTACTGTAGAGGTTAGATGGCAAAGCAGTATATTTTTCCTAACCAATGTTTACCCGTGATAGTTATTTTTACGAGCTCCGTGGTCTAATAGGTTTCGCGCTTGCTTCTCACACAGGAGATGCAGGTTCGAATCCTGACCATGTACCAGTGAGATAATTAATTTGTGTTAAGTACATTATCGGACGTTCAGTATTTCGTATGGTACGTTGTAGGTCCCGGCTTCTATCGCTACGTGGTAGTGGTCGTGGAACCACTCCACTGAGCCAGCGTGGTGGAGTATGGCTTAATCTTACTTGTATACTGGTAAAGGCCTGAGCCCCTCGGTGGGGACATTAATGGGCTACACTGGTTGATTGAATGTTTATCAGTGTCATGACAAATGTAACAAACACAATTTAGTGTACGACAATGAAACGATATGCACTCAAGTTTTGTTTATATTGTAATATGGGTCTTCTCGGGGAGTGTTGAGTGCTTAGCTTATGCGAGACATGTTATGGCCTTTATGACGACCCATATGGCCGAGTCGGCAGTGACCCTGCCTACGAAGCCAAGGGTCCCGGGATCGAGTCCCGGTGGGGGCAAATATTTGTTTGATGAGAACGGATGTTAGGTACCCTAGTCATGGTTGTTTATCTATCTAAGTATAATATTTATCTATATAAGTATGTGTATCATAGTCTAGTACCCAAGATACAGGGAATCCTAGTTTGGGGCTAGATCAATGTGTGTAAATAGTGTCCAAGGTAAAAAAAAATGAGGCTACTGGCATTTTGTTGTATTTATTTATGTTGCATTATGATTGGTTTAAGACCTCTGTGGCGCTGCGGTTGCGGCTCTGCCTACCATACGAGAGGTCCCGGGTTAGATCCCCGGCTCGGGACAAAGAAAAAAATCCCCGGGTCTTGGATGTTTATATGTGTGTGACGTCGCTGTTTTGGTTCCCACGACACAGGGTATCCTAGTGTGGCGCCAAAAGCAATGTATGTGCCTGTATGTGAATGTTTATATTTTTGTTATTATGTTTACATCAGGTTCTTTCTTTTGTTTACCAATTTAAACGCTTTCGCATTAATTCTTTAGTTTTACTCTTGCTTACGATACCTACCCAAAAATCGCGATCAAAATACATACTACCCTATGATAAGTAGTATATTGTTAATTTCACACAAGAAACAAAATGTATATTATCTACACAAGTGTAAATTTGCAGTTTGCAAGCAGTAAGTCACAAAGTATACAACTGTTACGTCAGTAACTAGCACAGAACCACGTCCAAGTGTCGAGAACTCAACACGGCACAGCCCATTTGCGTCACGAGAACGCGTCACCTCCATGCTAGGTTACGAGAAAGATTTCAAAGGAATATTCCCGTAATGCTCACTTCCGGGTCCGGCGCAGTCAGCACGGAATTTGTCAATTTACGGGCTTACTCTTAGCGGGACAGACGTGCGGCTAGATGGCACGTAGCCGGTCACGTGACCAGCCCGTACTACTCAGCCCCGTCACGTTTGAAAACACAATAATGAGTGGCGCAATTCTTTAGTGCCCGCCGACACGATACACCCCCGAAACCGCGCCAAGACCGCCTATTAGACGACCAGAGCCCCTCAATCTAATATAATTTATATTTCCGATACATTATGCGTGACATTCGCTCGAAACTCTGTCAGAACAGCTTTATTGTGAAATTATTCCCAACATAAACGCGGCGCTGACATAGAAATAAAAGGGTAGAAGCGATTTGGAATTACATTTTTCTGCTCTTATCTTAATGCGACTCGGCATCGGTATTGTGGTGTGTTTTTTGTTTTCTTTGTGTATTCGTTGGAGCTTGTATATTGTTATGCGGATGTTTGTCCATCGCCAGCATATAATGTTCCTCATACATTTAATTTTCTCTCGAGAATAATCCTTTTTATTATTTTCTCTGCGTCATTGTTGCGATTGTAGAGAGGGAGAATTTAGTTCACCTACGTGTTCCTCCTTGACTATATAGGTAGTAAGTAATAGATTTCTTTTTAAACATAGAATGCATTCTACAGACAAACCGCCTTTGAAATGGGTTACCTTTAAATTTTACCGTACTTGTTATAAACCGGGTCCCAAAAAATATCCCACAAAACGCGACAAAGCGAAATGAAACAGATTCTGCGTATACCATGCCGATGGAAAAAGTTAAACCAATTTTATTATTCTCTAGAACAGGATAGGCAAGGTGGTATCAGGACCAAATTGACACATGGCTGCTCCACGAGACCAGTAATCCGTCTTTATTAGGGTAGACTTCTCCGAGAGAAAATTGAAAATTCTTCCTAAGTATGACTGATGGTGCATATTATTCGCCCCCAACATCACGGCTACGACACTTTTTCCACAGCAAAGGGGATTATTATACCAGTAGAACCGGGCGCGTTTTAATATTACGCCTATTTATATTCATGTCTCTTTATCCCACTGAGGAAAAGAAAGGCAAGAATCATAACGGTGTCAATATGAAGAACAGAGATATTCACTTTAGTCATTCATTGAGTTCCCGATTGTGAGTAGTACTTAGGGGCGTTGTAAGGCTTAGAGAGGCTACATGCTGTGGTGTATCATTTTTTAGGTTTCCATACCTGGAGAGTGCCAAACGGGAACCTAACCTAACCCTCCGCTGTCTGTCCTCCCGTCTATCCGTCTGTCACCGGGCTCTACCGGATCAACCGAAATAGGAAGAGAAATTTTCACCAAGGGTGTATTTCTATGGCCGCTTTAACAACAAATAATAAAAAACAAAAGGGGGTTTAACAATTAAAATGTGTACCCATACAAGAGATTATTTGTACCGCCATTTTCTTTTGTTTGTGCTTAGTTATTGGTCATTATAAGATTAATAATTGCTCATTCGAATTTAATAAATAATATTAAGTTTTTTATCATATTGGATTTTATTTCTGTAAATAAGTTACTCAATTTCTAACCACTTTCGGTTTCAATCAGCAAAGAGTTTCGTAAACATGAGTATATAGTTCAATACTTGCATACTACATACACAAAACTCTTTTTCAATGTTTCGATGTAGTAGTTAAAAAGGTACACTCGCACAAAATACTGTCGGTTTAAGTTTTTCCGTGTACAATGTTCTGGAACCTTTCGTGTGCTCCTCCGAGTCCTACTCGCATTACTCACACCTGACCGACCCCGCCACGACCCGGCAAAAAAAAAACATTCATTTACGAGTTTTTGGTTGTGCTCGGTAGATATACTTTCCAATGCTAGCTGTAAGCGAGCTTGCCGCAAATGTACCAGTCGATAGTATACAGAGCCCAACCTAAAACCCATAGAAATACGCAAAGTCGTATAAGTCAGTGATGACCTTAAACCTTTTAGACGAAGTTATTTTCAAACGGTAACTGTCATGTGAACTGATGTGTCATCTCATCATACTTCATTCTCTTTCTTTATTTTGCAGCGAAATTAAACAAAGCTGACAAAATATATGCTTTTACTCAAAAAAAATAAAAAAAATAGCACACCGATGCTAACCAACGCCAAAATAAAGTCTAAAACAGATGAAAAACTCCCACAATGCAATGCATTGGCTGGCTGGAATTTTTATCGACCATCTTTTGTTGTAGACATTTATCACACCTATGTGAGAGCCCAAGCATAATTGATACTTGTTCAGATTTTGTGTTATTCAGAGAAAATTTATGAGTTGTTTTGCTTTATTTCGAGCCTGTTAAGGCAAAGACAAAAGTCAAAGTCAAAGTACTTTATTACTGTAGATATTTACATATACTTAACAAACGACATTTTTTGCCTCTTCTCTAAATTGGACCACTGTGGGAGAAGTAGGGCGTAGAAACTCCCACAGATTGATTTTTAGATCTCTTTTAAAATTAGGTTGTGACTTGTGCTTAACTAAAACAAATATGAAAAATTTAATTGTTATGATTAATAAGCAGGAATAAATAATTACAAAATTATTAACAGCAAGGTCTGTGTTGAGCCAGATTACCCCATACAGTCCTGTCATTTAAGTAATCTTGAACATTGTAATATCCCTTTTTCGACAAAGTCGCTTTAACATGCTTTTTAAATTGCTCAAATGACAATTTCAAAATCTCCAGAGGTATCTTATTGTAGTAGAGAATGCACTTACCCTTGAAAGAATTGCTAACCTTCGCGAGTCTAAATCGGGGCGCACATAGACTGTGATTATTTCTTAGGTTAACATTACAGCTATCGCTAAGTTTGGAAAATGTTGTAAGGTTCTTGCGTACATACATTATATTTTCGAAAATAAATTGACTAGCTACTGTTAGTATGTCAATTTCATGTCAAAAAGCTCTCTTAAGGAGTCTGTTCATTTTAAATTATAAATTGCTCGAATAGCTCTTTTCTGTAAAATAAAAATAGTTTGAATATCCGCTGCTTTCCCCCACAACAAGATACCATAGGACATCACTAGTAGTAGTCACATCCGTGCTTTGTCTGATGTTCCCAAGAGCGTAAGCCGCAGAACTTAATTTACCAGACAATTTATCTATGTGGGGTCCCCACTGCAATTTGCTATCAATGGTTATTCCAAGAAACTTCGTATCATTTACTAATTCTAACGTGCTGTTGTCTAACACAAAACGGGTCTCAACTTGCCTGACATTTGGAAGTGAGAATTTGATATACTTGGTTTTACCAACGTTTGACAATAAATTATTAACAGTGAACCAATTCAAGGTTAAAGACAATACACCATTAACATCATCAAAATCTCCTTTTTGTCTTTCAATTTTGAAGACCATTGAAGTATCATCAGCAAACAACACTATGTCAGTTAATTTCTCCACCATGAAAGGCAGATCGTTAATATTTATTTATTTATTTATTTGCATAAGCGCACACCCACACACAAAACATTGCATATACTTAACAAAAAATAACATTGGTACCACTTAACAAAAATAACATCGCAGAAAACAAAAATACTTATAAACATTCAGAAACAACTAGAAACTATAGTTAAAGTAATTACACCTTGAGACAGGTAGGACATAGGTACCAAAGTACCTATATCGCATTAGAACTGAGGGTGGTGTGGCATCTGCAAAAAGGTTCTGACTCAGCATGTGCCTAAGAAGTAGACTCCTCAGGCGCTGATCTTCCGTCAGTACCGGAACAAGGGAGACGGCGTGCTCAACTGAAAGCATTAACAGAAGGTACCTGACTTATTTGTTAGTGTATACTTTTAGTTTAAAAGGTATAAGTTTATACTATACAAATTGATAATATTAGTAGGATTAGTTAGTATTGGTTAATTGAATACGATATAGAATACTGTTATGTAGATAATAAAGAATATAGAATATAATAATAATAATAGAGTATAGCTGAATTTATTATATACCAGGAATAAAAAAGGGCCTAACATGGAACCTTGTGGAACGCCAATTTTAACACCCGATCCATCAGATTTTACGCCGTTAACTTCTGCCTTTTGAATTCTATTGCTTAGGTATGATCTTAGTAGATCCATCGCTTAATTTCTAACTCAGTAATGATTTGATTTAATTTAATTAATAGCGTATCATGATCAACACAATCAAACGCTTTCGACAGGTCGCAAAAAACTCCGATAGTATCCTGTTCGGCCCCCCAAGCAAAATAAATATGAGATATAAGGGTAATGCATCTGTAGTCGATTTACCCCTAGTGAAACCGTATTGTTTGGCGTGGAGTTGTTTTGTACGGTTGAAGTGTGCGTGCGTGGGCGTTGACCATATCAGCTCCACGCACGTTGTAAAATATTTAAATTGAACCTATCAACACGTAATAATAATAATACTACCTTGGACACTATTTACACACATTGAACTAGCCCCAAACTAGGATTCCCTGTATTTTGGGTACTAGACAACGATACACATACTTATATAGATAAATATTATACTCAGATAGATAAACAACCATGACTAGGGTACAAACATCTGTTCTCATCAAACGAATACGGAAAATGTAAACTCTAAATTACCACCTTCATTTTCGCAGTGTCAACGGTGGACGTCGACGCCGTGCTGGGCCGGACGGCGTCGCTGCCGTGTGACGTCACACCGGACACCAAGGAGGATCGGGTCTACATGGTGCTCTGGTTCAGAGCTGGAAAGGCTACAGGCGGGAAACCTATTTACAGGTCTGTTGTCCTATTATTCTGTTCGCTTACGCATGTTTAGGTCGCCGTGTTGATGTTTAGTCTCTCTTTGACTACATCAGAATAAATAAGTTAATAATAGGATTAAATTGGAGCGAACGAACGTACTGATCATCATCAGCACATTATTTCTGCACACTGCTGGGTATAGGTCTCCTCTTTTTGTAATCACTTATCCAGTCCAGGGTGGTTGCCACAATCTTTTTCCGACTCAAATTAGGTTCAAAAAAAGAACATCACCATGGCAACCATTTCTTTATTTACCAAATACCAAAATATTGCCACGGTAATTTTGCAGATCAAATCAGGTTCCTAATCTAAATCGGCATAAGACGTTGTGGTAACCCCCCCGAGCCAATCACATACAGATTTTGACCGCGATATTTGTATGTCATGTGCTTATTATTTCACTGTATAAGAATGTTAATAAAGAATCTACAGATAAGCAGTAGGCAAGTACGTAGTTGTTCTTTGTATTTTTCCCCGTAAATGATGAGCTGCTTGCCCCATAAGATAATCTACAGCGGCACAACATCACACGAATCATTGTACCTATGTTGTAAATAATAATTATTATAACTTCATAAGACATCTCTAACAAGTTATCAGATTCAATGCCACCGTAGTATAGTGTGTAACTATTATACTGTTATTTGTGTGTATTAGTGCCATGTTGTACATCAATGTTGCCGCCGCAGCCTCGGGCGTAAGATAAGGCGGGTCTTGTAAACGACATTCATCATACGCTGACTAATTTATGGTCGCCAAGTCACTGTCTGTTGTTCGGTACACAAAGGGTTCACAAATATGTCCGGGTTGCGATTGATTGTGGTTTCAGCCGTCAGTTTTACGCAATGTTATATTGAGTAAGGTATATTGTTTACTTATATAAGGTATATGTGCCTTGTAAGTGGAGAGATGAATAATAGTGCCAATAGAACAAGTAAAAACCGGTGACGAAGGGTTCCGTACCACCGTACAATGGTAGGGATGGTGTGGAGTGAATAGTTTGGATTTAACATAGCAAAATGTTGTTTACAAAGTTATTGGTGCGTCTAGTTTCACACTAAATGTACGTAGCCAGGTGCATTCAAAAGTTTGTATGTGGTATCGAATGAATTGTTGTATGGAAACCCCCTTTAATATTTATTTTATTCTGTTCTTTATTTATTTTAGTTAAAGCGGCAACATAAATTATCTGTGAAAATTTCATCAGTCTAACTATCACGGTAGCCTGGTGACAGACGGACGGACGGATGGACGGACAGCAGAGGCATAATAATAGGGTCCCTTTTGGCACCCTTCGGGTACGCAACCCTAAACATAGCATCGAGCCATTCCCCGTACGGACAAAGGAACAATAACAAAACATACACACTCACTCGTAAAAAGATATAAAATTATTGATATCATTATTGCACACATATTTTTTAAAGTTCCTTAGTGTCTCATCTTTAGCGTGATAACAAACCTAAATTACTTACTTTCTGTAGATTTTTTAATATACTTAGCAAATGTAATTTTTTGCCTCTTCTCTACTTTGGACCACTGTGGGAGAGGTAAAGCGTAGAAACTCCCACAGATTTATTTTAAGATCTCTTTTGAAACTTGGTTGTCTACAACTAATGCAGATATTTCAACATTAATTATTATAAGCAGTTTAAAGGGTATTGACGTCATTATTTTTTATATGAGTGTGAGGTATCAAATTAAAGGGCTTTATGAGCTGGTTCTAAAAATATACCTATATATTATCTTTCGGCCGCCTGTTTTCTAAAAATCCAAGAAATATTTTCAAAACGTACCAAGTTTAGACTCCTCGAAGTAGGAGACGGATTAGTAAAGAGAATGAGAGCGAGTGAAATAGACAATAAATATTTTCGTGAAAAGTCAATAGATTGTATTTAAAAAAAAAACAAATAAAGATACAGTTATTGGTGCGGCTACTTTACTACTTGATTTTGATTGAATCTAAAATACACATACTTACCTATAAATTGGTTCACAGTTAGCGAGCCCAGAGGGCCACTAGTAAATAATACTTTAATTATTGTACATATTGTACGGATGATGTTATTCTTCTACGATTTATTCAACAGCCAGCAAGCACTACAAGATTTACCAAACTCCTTGATCAAATACCAAAACATTCCAAATACCATTTACTAATTTCAATTCCTATATTCGTGCCCTAAAGACCTTTTTCGCTTGCGCGGAAAATTATCCAGTCGTACCTCGTACGTGGTTGGCATACTAAACCAAACAACTTTGATCCTTCAATCCCTTGAACTAGCATTCCGAGCGGCAGACAGGTAAAGGAAGACGTTTAGGAATTCGATTCGATTTGCATGTTATTAAAAATTGCGGTAGCTGGATCCACAGGCGTCGCAGGAATTGATGTCAAAATTATTTTATAACTTATAGCATAGACTATCTATCTTCTATCTACAAAAAGGGTGTGTAGCGCCTGCACCTGGTCCACTTGAGCGGGGCCTTTGTGCATGTCCCCTTCGCCTGCACATCTTCTTCAGCCATCCCAACTCCAGCACCAGCTGGAGTAGGAGGCCTGGGTGTTCTAGGAGTTCGTGGGTGTTTGTTGTGTCACCTAGGATAGCCATCCTGGTTTCTGTTGTGGATGGACATGCCAGCAGCATGTACTCTACTGTTTCATCCACTTCCATGCACCCCCTGCACAAAGGGCTGTCCGTTGCACCTGTAATTGTCAAGTGTTTGTTTAGTGTACAATGGCCTGTAATAAGGCTTGTTAGTATTTTTATTTTACTGCGTGGCAGTCTCTTTAAATAAATTTATGGTTGTACTTATCTATGACACGAACACAACACTTTTCACAGATAGCATAGACTAATAATACTAATAATATATATATATATATATGTGTGTGTTATGTGTTCAAAATCACGATGCCTCAAAATACCTAGGACTTTTATCGACTAAGTAACTGTGCGAATCAGTGAGTTGTTTATTAAGCCTGTCCGCCAATAAGTTAGGTAAGTTGTCATGTACATTTTGTGCCTGGCTGTTTCTACATATTTTGCCGGACATTGCTGGCTTTTTCAATATTATTATAGTAATGACATATCATTTCTACACGATATCATTTTATAATCTTTGCCCACATTGAGATCGGCATATAATATACATGTATATATATATATATATATATATATATCTTTATATTATTACTCTATGTTTATAGCACATTATTTTCCTTCTCTTGGGGATGAGTAAGAATAGTAAACATTTGGGTTAACTTAATACAAATAATGAGCAAACAAGTTTTCATATGTAAGCCACTACGCACTAATGTTGAATATAACAGTAATATATTTGTGTGGCCTTTTTATAATGTCCGGATAAGCTTTATGTTATGTCACAGACAAATAGTGATTTTACAATTTATAATTTATCTGTCACATAGGGCTACCCGGAAATGGTGAAACTGGCTCTTAATATGATAAAAATCTGGGATAATTTTCATTCGTGTCAACTTGTTTAATTTTGTTTATCCCATTACCATTCATATTTTATAAAAAATCAAGACCAGAAAAGCCCATGAATGTCCCCAAATGCCTTTTCAAACTAGAGTAAGATTGAGCCATAGTCCACCATGCTTATGGCCATAAAAACGTCATAAAGAAAATCATTTTTCAAGCGCTTTAATTTGTAAAATGTATTCGTGTTTAGGTTTCAAAAAGTTCTTTTCACTCCATTGCTCGGAAATGTGGCGAGAGATGGACAGTAATGGGGCCGCAACACAATGAATAGTTAACCAGGACAACAATAACATTTCTGGCTTGTTTGAACAGTGCGCCTCACTTGTGCTGACAATTGCGGTAGATGGCGGACCGAAGAATTCCGTCCATCTGCCGGCGGGTTCCGCCAGGCGGAGTTCCAAGCCTCATTTATCTAAAAAAATAGTTTTGTCTCATTAATTTTATTTCCTCGCAGTAGTCAAGAATGTCACGCACTATGTTACGTCTCGGCCAAAAGTGCAATAGATGGACTCGTCTCTTAGAAGTCCTTGCTTGCGGCTCGGCCCTCAAACCCACTGGTCCATATATTTCTTACTTTCCAACATCTACAACAATTTACTATTTCTATTCCCTAATTGCTCAAATAATAAAAGAAAATTACTGGTCCGATGTTACCACTTTTGCTACAAAAATAATAGTGATGGGGTAAAGAATGACTTAGTTCATTCTATTATATCAAAATAGAATGATATCATAAAAAATATGATATCATTCTATTTTGATAGCTAGTTATACCTTGTAGTATTTGATATTATATGTATGATGGTTCTCCCTATCGTTCGTCCACTCTTCAAATTCTGGTAGGGAGTAGAAGGATACTTCCTTGTGTTTTTTCGTCGCTTTTATTATGGGAGTGATGAATTGCTCCAGGAACGGCAGTTTCAGGAGTTGCCAATTGTATTGGATAAAGTTGATGATCAGACCCTTTGGAACCCGTCCTGAATTTGATCATAAGTTTGGACCATCATTAATTAAGAAAAATATTTATTTATTGATAAAACGCGGCTGAAACCATTTACAGATGAAAAATGTATTGTAGATGGATATGATTTTAATAATATTGTTCATTGAGAAACTCTATTTTGTATCTTTTGACAAATCCAGATTAAAGTCGCTTCAAATGACAGCTCTTGAGAATTATAATCGCCCTTTGATTGGTCACATGTAATTTTGAAGAAAGAGAACATTCTTCAAAACATCAGTAAAATTTATTTTCATATAATTTTCAAGATATCAGAGAAAGAGCATAATGGACCAGACTTTAACGAAAATATGGAGAAAAAACAATTTAAAAAAGGGTTAAAAATTAATCGTTTACTTCAACTTTAATTCACTTTTTTTATCCCTTATAACTATGGGACGAGTCATCATCATCATTCACATTAATTTAAAATCTTAAGTGACATTAGTATCAATCAGGAGGTCTTTTAGTTGTCTGCTGTCATTAAATATGCGAAGCACATTTTCCATTTCTCGGGCAAAAGACTCGGAAATCATTAGTTTTTATGTTTGTTAGACAAAAATCAAATCAAATGTCTTTATTATACTTATAAAGACATTTGATTTGAATACTTAGCAAACGTCATTTTTGCCTCTTCTCTGCATTGGACCACTGTGGAAGGAGAACACATGACTAAACGGCCGTAAAATTTTACAGACGGCCATCGTAGAGAGAAGGGGGAGAGAGTGGAGGAGGGAAAGCCCCTATGAAGTACAGGAAATGTAAAGTTGTTGTTTTTAAATTCAAACCTCAATTTTTCTGGCACCATTTCAGTTTCACTTTTTTTTTTTTATAAAATATTACAGGGGAAAAATACATCAACCAATTCGTTTTTATGAAACTACTTTGGGTCGCTTCATTCCGCTCCGCTTTGACTTGGATTCCGGTTGTGTTTCAAAGTTGAAACCTAACAAAAGGTTTGTTAGGTTTCACTTTAGTATTTGGATAGAAATTAACTGACTCGGTTCTGTAAAACTTCTAGAAAAAAATAATTACGTCTCGTTTCAGCAAGAACCAAATGCGATTTAAAAAAGTCAGGATTCATTCAAGACTTTACTACCAAATGCAAGTATTTTCATCGTATAAAAACTTAAAAATTTGCAGATTTTCAAATAATAAATGATAATAATAAATATCACAAGACAATCTTACACAAATCGAACTAGGCACATAGTAAGCTCAATAAGGCTTGTGTTAAGAATAATAGACGACGATACATTTAATAGAGATAAATACTTATGTAAATACATAGAAAACATCCAAGACTAAGAAACAAATATTCATGCTCATCACACAAATATTTGCCCATACCGGGATTCGAACCCAGGACCGTCAGATTCATAGGCAGAGTCACTACCCGCCAGGCTAAACCGGTCGTCGGCTAAATAAATCATATCTGGAAAACTAAAAAAAACGCCTAAAACTTTCAGGATCGTATTTAGAATGACCACCGAAAAACCACGAACCGCACTATTTCTAAAGTCTATCTTAAAGAAATACTCAATTTATATTATCAAATTTTTCATTCTATTTAGAATTAACAAGTACATCACTATCAAACTGTAGAAGGCAACATTATTTAAAGAAGTGACGTTTGGAGCTGTCATTTACCATCGTTATTTGAGCAATTAGGGTATCTGGTTCAAAATATAATTACGTCGGGATACAACCAGCACGCGAAATAAAACGGTCTTTATAATGAGTATTTCTTACATGTTGCAGTCTCACATGTTTCGCGGTTTCGTCAAACGTACTTGTGGTAAAAGTTCGTTTGTGATTTCCGTGACTTATAACCTATAACCAGTGATTGGAATCTGGGAGCGATTTAAGGCGATATCACAAAAATACCCGAGAAACCGACAAGTTGAGAAATTTCTTACCTGCCTAGGAATTCCGGTATTTCGGGAAGAGAAGAAGAAGGAAAGGATGTCTCGAAATCGTATTCATTCGTTTAAGAAATACATTTGATGTCATGTTTAAGTGCATTTTATAATTGAAAGCACAGAATATCTAAAATACTGATAATAGAGACAGGGCCCCATAATACGGATTTTTTGGGTAACTAGCTTGGAAAGGGTCCCAAAGAAAAGGCCCCAAAATTTAACGCAGTGACAACGGGCTGCCCCGTAAACTTTTTGTATGCTGTCTTCTAGAACCTATGTCCTATGGCCTACTAGATAGAACTGTTAGCGAAATTTCTGTATTTCAGTTACATAAATAAACGATCAATCGGAATGACGAGTGCAATTACTATAAAAAAATGGATATGACTAAGAATCCCGAGATTTCTCACGGGTGCGATTATTATTATCAAATGACTAAGAATCCCGGAATTTCTCGGAAATCGGTACTTATGTAATGGACGTATATTCTAAAGCCTACCTACTATCTTACTAGATAGCGACGTTAATGAAATTTCTATAATATTTTAACGATGAATATTGATATTGAGGACATTTGGTGATATACACATTACATACAAACAAACCTATAAAAAGGCTTCATATCCTCAGCTAAGCGACGATAGCGCCCCCTATGACACGGATTGTTTGGAGGCAAGATTACAGCCCGTAGTGACATTTGGCAACATCAACATATTGTTTCTCCCTTTTTATTTTCTGGTATGCTTAAATCTTGATTTTTTTTTACCTTTTCGCTTACTTCATGTTGTCGAGTGCTGTATGATTGTATCTGCTTGCTTAATTTCTTGTTAAATGTATATTTCTAATATCCGTAAAAAAAGGATTGCACATTTTATTTTGGCAAATATTTCGGTACTTATTTGAGTATTATTTAAAAATAGATAAGTTCAAATTTCTTTGGTTCTAATCATCTTAATTAAAACTGCTTTCTATTTCGAGTGTTCTTATTAACAAGTTTCAATTCTGGAGTATACTTCCTCTTAAGCTTATTGGATTATTATCTTTGGCCTTAAATTCTTCTTCACTTGACACTGGCTTGGATAAACAAACTATGATTTGATGTTTTACTGGATACTTCACATCGATTTTTTGTTTGGATGAGTATGAATGTTTTATATTTTTCCGGTGTTACTTGATGCAGTAAACAAAACTAACTGCAGTAACGCTACGATTCGAGTAGCGGAACAATTGAAACCAATATCCGTTCCATCCTACCATCAGTAAATCTATAAAAAATTACGACTTAGATAAATTGCAAAACTCAACAAAATGGCGCACCGAACGCGACGTGAAGGTGTAACCGGCGACTGAGCAGATCAAATTTGAACGTGCCATCCTAGCTTTCGAAAATGTCTTGGTTACTGTACTATACAAATAGCACATATTGAGCACTATCATATAAATTATTTCTAATCTGAAAACTAATCCCGCCATCTTGATGCTCGCCTCGAAACGACGCTTGTAAATACTTTTTGCTGCGAAACTCTTGTAGCGGTTTCGCTACACGAGTTTTGAGGCCAGAGTTATTCTGTAATTAAGCAACAATAGCCAGTTAACTACATAGATTCACATTGTTTTTATCGGTAAGGCAGACATCGCAAATGTTACGCAAGTAACTGTCCTTAAGTGGATAGAGGACCACCCAGAATTGACGTTCAACCCAGCGACGAACTCTATCTTTTGCGCCAAGTATAAAGTCACCTTCAAGACTAAGAAGACTACATTCACAAAGCACATCAACAGCAAATTGCATAATGGTGACATAAGAGCGGTATAAGGCGACTTTTATTTTGATTTTATCAATGTTTTAATCTTGTGTAAAAGTCAATAATCCAGCATTTAAAATTATGGATATATTTAGATAAAACGACAGATTTTTTAGGAAGAAAAAGAGAATGCCTCTCAAGTGATAATGTAGCTAACAAATCCTATTTAATTGCTTTCAAAATGCGTGAACAAGTTAATGGTCAGTCTGTGATTGATTATCTTGAATCCTTACGGTCCAATTTATTCTTATTTGACCTGAAGGTACACAATACAGAGAGTTTTTCATAGATGTTGCCTGCTGGAAGGAAATTCAAATGATTTTCACCACAACAAATAATTAAAATATGGGCCAACTGGTTAGAGGCAGCATCATACTACGCCAACTATTTTGCAAAAATAAAAGATTTACCCCCCCATTTCAACAGTCCAGAATCCTTAGCAATAAGAAATACAAAAAAATAAATGGATAAAAAACCTGGAAAACGAAAATAAAAAGAGATTGATAAAAAAATGCATTATAGAATATTCTAAAAAAAAGTATTTTGTCGATCAGTGACGCATTTTTTGTATATGACTATGTAAGGACTGTATTTAATTGGAGTGCATTTGAACGAATAAAGCACAAACTTGAAAATGTAATGGCGAGAAATCCCGATTATAATATTCTTCAAGATTATTCTGAAAACTCAAAAAGGGACTCAAATTAGACGACCATGACATACAATATTACAAATTTGCACCACTACTTACGTCTTTGGTTGTTGAAAGATCTTTTTCAATCTATAGGTGGGTATTAAATGTGAGAAGAAATAGAATTAGTGTCAAAAATATAAAAAAATGGTTATTTATTTCGATTCCCTTGACCATAGCCAAGCTTCCAATGATGAATCTTTTAATATCTAAAGCTAAAACAAAAGCTTTGGGCATCTCTTACCTGCATAAAGATTTTTTATTTGATTGTTAAAATAAAAGCTGTTATATTTTGTTTATATTTAAATCGATAAATATATACCATAAAAACCATACTTAGATGTTTTATTTACTGAGTTTAGTGACCAATTTCTGCAAGCAGTAGAATTATCCTCATTCGGAATCTAGAATTTATATCCGTTACTAAGTTACCGATTTTCGCAAAATACCGGGATTTTTAGTCACTTTTGAAAGTGTAAAGTAAATATACACTTTTGAAAGTAATTCGCACTCGTCATTCCAATTCATCGTTTATTTATTTAGCTAAATTACTGAAAGTTCGCAAACAGCGCTATCTAGTAGGCCATAGTAATAGGTTCTAGAATACAGCATACAAAAAGTTTTCGGGGTAGCCCGTTGTCACTGCGTTCAATTTTGGGGCCCTTTCTGTGGGGCCCTTTCCAAGCTAGTAACCCAAAAGATCCGTATATTGGGGTAATTTCTCTGTTTCCAGTTTTTTAGGTATTTTGTGCTTTCAATTCTTAAATGCACTGAAATATAACATTAAATGTATTTCTAAAACAAACGACACGATTTGGAGACCCCAAATAGATAAATTAGCTGGTAAATTAAGTTCTGCTGCTTACGCTGTTAGGAACATCAGACAAAACATGGATATGGCTACATCTGGGCAAGTATATTTTAGTTACTTTCATAGTGACATGTCCTATGGTATCTTGTTGTGGGGGAAAGCAGCGGATATTCAAACTATTTTTATTTTACAGAAAAGAGCTATTCGAGCAATTTATAATTTAAAACGCACAGACTTCTTAAGAGAGGTTTTTAAAGAAATTGACATACTAACTGTAGCTAGGCAATTTATTTTCGAAAATATAATGTATGTACGCAAGAACCTTACAACATTTTCCAAACTTAGCGATAGCTGTAATATTAACCTAAGAAATAATCACAGACTACTTGCGCCCCGGTTTAGACTCGCGAATGTAATTATTTGTTCTTGTTTATTAATTATCAAAATGATATTGTAATATTTGTATTAGTTAAGCACAAGCAATTTTTAAAAGAGATCTAAAAATAAATCTATGGGAGTTTCTACGCCATAGTGTTCCAATGTAGAGAATGGGAAAAAATTACGATTGCTAAGTATATGTAAATATATACAGTAACAAAGACATTTGTAATTTGGAATTTGAATTTAGATATTTCTAGGTAAGGCAAGAAATTTCTCGTCTTCTCGGATTCTCGGGTATTTTTTGTGATAGCGCCTTAAATAGCTCCCGGATTCCGATCACTACTTATACGCAGGTTTCATTCGCTGTGCATATAAATGTACAATATATTTTTACAGTGGTGAAATCGCAATCTATATATTTCATCTCAATTCAAGACAGAACCCTAGTAGTAATTGCTACCTACGAAATCATACGTGTAGCAGACATGCTACGATGGCTGCTACGGCAGCACATACGCTACGCGATGTTTGCTACGGCGTAGCGGCGTAGACGCAAGAAACGATTTACTTTATATTATGTTGACATTTTGTATGAATGAATAAATCTTTAACTTATTTGTGATTATTTTTAAAAGATTCATAGATAATATACCTATAACAAGGTCGCCTCTCGAATATAGAGCGCTGGGCCAAAGTGACGGGCCTTACTGCACATATATACAGATATTAAAAAAACGGCTAAGTGCGAGTCGGAGTCGCGCACGAAGGGTTCCGTACCATTATCTATAAATGTCTGTTATATGGGAGCTCCCCTTAAATGTTTGTTTTATTTTAATTTAATTATTTCTTTTTAAACTTAATATATAACTAGATATCCTTAGAATACTGTAAGCGTCTACCTGTTGCCGTTATCAATATCGAGCTAAAACGAGCAAAAACATCAAGTTTGTTGTATGGGAGCCCCCTTAAATATTTATTTTATTCTGTGTTTTAGTATTTGTTGTTATGGCGGCAACACAAACATCTGTGAAAATTTCAACTGTCTAACTATCACGGTTCATTTGATACAGCCCGGTGACAGACGGACAGCGGAGTCTTAGTAATAGGGTCCCATTTGGCACCTTTCGGGTACGGAACCCTAAAAAATTACTACTGCGCATGCAGGGCCACCGCTCATAATTCGTGAAGCGACGTGAATCTAAACATCCGTGTAAATAGTGAGATATTTTGGACCCTTTGGTTTGTATAATAAAACGAGCGTGAAATAAATGCCTTCTGAAATGAATTTTGCTAATTGGGCTTCATATTCTTGTTAATTTTCAAGCTATGTTAATCAGTATAACATTAGCATGTCACAAGGAAAATGTTAAAAGATGAGCGTGTAAGTCATCTGTCATCAGTCTCTGGGCGGAGCAAGTCTGATTCTGGTTGTGCCAGTTGAGTTTTAAGTCAAAATCTGGGCTAGTCTGATACGTATCATTTTCAGCTTAAGATAATTTCTGTTTAATATATGGGAAAATTGTTACTGTCACTGAATAAGGGGGTGGTCAGATTCGTATTCTCGCCATGATAGTATAACATCGATTCAGAAATACGTCCGTATCGGAAAAAATACAGATTTTTGACATATGGCCAGGTACAGTCGGGGAGTAAAAATTCTATGGAAGGGGCAGAGGCACAGCATAGCCATGCAATTCATAATAATTACAGGTCTCTTCCCAGCTGGGGCGGCAGAAGTACAAAATAGGCTTGCAAGTCACAATAACCTGTGTTTTATCAGATAGGATGGCAGAGGATCTGCATAGCCATGCAAGTCATAATAATAATATGTATTTTTCTAGATGGGGTAGCAGTATATAGTTGCCTCGCGCCTTGCAAGTCACAATATCATGTCTTTTCTCAGATGGGGTGGTACAGCCATAACTTCAAATAATATAACTAGACGAGTCTATGGGCGGGTGTTTATTCGGGCCGGATATTCGCCAGTGTTATTTATATTTCCCTTAACTTTATTCTTTTTGAACGTACCTAGAAATTGAGAGACATTTAATCTGTCCACCTCAGAATTCAAGCTCAACAGAATCTAACTAACATAGAAACTGTCCTACTATGTAATCGACTTACTGAGATCCCGGTTAATAAATAAATATGACCAACTCAGAATCCAATTTCAAAAGAATCAGACTTCTTCCGATTTTGACCTATAACCTCAACTGGCACAACTAAAATCTGGCTTGCTCCACTCAATCCACCTGGAGGTGTACCATACACTATGGTAATACATATATAAACATATATTTTTCCAGCTTTTCTCATATCGGGTAGTACGAGTACAGGCAAAAAATTTCAGATCACGTTTATCACTATTGGATCTTAGTTAAGAGTTCCGAACAACAAAAGGAAAAAAACCGGTCAAGTGCGAGTCTAAATCGCGCACAAAGGGTTCCGTACCACTGTTCAATGGAAGCGATGGTGTGGAGTGAATAATTTGGATTTTACACAGCAAAATATTGTTTACAAAGTTATTGGTGCGGTTACTTTCACATTCCATGTACGTAACCAGGTGCATCCATAAGTTTGTATGTGGTATTGAAATAATTGTTGTATGGGAGCCCCCTTAAATATTTCTTTTATCCTGTTTTTTAGTATTTGTTGTTATAGCGGCAACATAAATACATAATCTGTGAAAATTTCAACTCTCTAGCTAGCTAGGTTCTTGAGATACAGCCTGGTGACAGACGGACGGACGGACGGACAGCGGAGTCTTAGTAATAGGGTCCCTTTTGGAGCCCTTCGGGTACGGAACCCTAAAAAGAATCCTTCGTCGTCCGTCTGCCTATCTGTCTGGCCCTTTTCTTAGGATAGCGTCGGTGGACGTACCCATTTGAAAGTAATATTAATTACTCAAGTCTGTAGTTTCTTGAAGTTGTGAAAAAACAAACTTCTGTGTGTATACCGCACAGACTTGAATAGTAGGGACAGGGCACGGAGCGCTTGAAAGTGTCGCTACAAAAACAGTACAAAATCGGGAAAATTGTACTGTTTGCAATCAGTCGCGCTTGGACGTGACAGCCGATTGACATATCGGCAGCAAAAACAAAAATGGTGACCTGCGACGTAAAAAGGTGTAAATCATACCCAAATCGCAAAACACAAAAACAGGGAGTGCCGTATCACAAGTAAGTATTATATTTTCAATTACTATTGGCTTTAAATTGATTATCTATAAAATATTGTTCTCGAAAAAATTCTCAAACGAAAATCAACCATTCGACTGACGTAACTTTGTAGCGACGCGCGACGCACAGTGAAACTGCCCGCTTCCTATATTTGAAAAACGATCCGGTTTGGTTATTTTTCTATTCGTAATGTCAAGATTACTATTCGTAATGTCATTCGATTACTATTCGTAATGTCATTTGGTTACCCCCCCTATTTCAGTCAAGACTTTGTTTTTCACTGTTTTCGTTTTAATTTACAAATGTAATTAATTACGTTTCGTCGTATTTACGTTGAAATACAAGGTACACTATCCGCAGTTTCCCATACTGGATGACAGAGTCAATGTGCTCACTTTTAGTCTGAAAATGTGCTCACTTTTAGCCAGTTATGATGACAGGGGGTTAGTTGGGCATAGCCCAGCTATGGAGTGATAAAACAACACATAACATAACAAAGCGTCACGCCTTTTCCCATACGAGGTGGCAGAGGCACAACTGTGCCCACTTTCAGCCAGTGTTTCAATACTTTTAATCGGAACGTGACCGACCGTGACGCCGTTACAATTTTTCGTACTGTCTTGGTTCCGACGAATTCCGACAGGGGCGCAATTTTTCTTAGCCTCAAAATGGTAAGAAATTTAGTACGGGAAGGCCTATCCTTAGTATATCGATGGTATACCGCAAATTTGCTGAATTTGCTTGATACTCGCAATGGAATTAAAACCTATAGGGTAATTCCTGTTCTCTTAGAATAATTAAATTTGGCATGAAGCTAGGTCTTATTAGCACAGGTGAAGGGAAAAATCCGAAAACCGTTTGTGCTTCCTTAACAAAATTTTGCGTATTGTGCGGAATCCACGGTGCACTAGTCTGACTCGCACTTGGCCAGTATTTATAGTTATCTTATTTTCATTATTCTGTCGGACTTTGGCCATCCCATTTCACGCGCAATAAGGGCTAAATGAAAATGAAGATTCACGGAGCAGGCTTTCAACGGTGTAGTTTACGAATGCCAGGAAAGTGTGAGGACCACAGTGGTATTGTTACCATCTTGTTTAAATATCTTGCACCAGATATCTTGCACGACTTCATGACTTTATGAACCAACGGTTAAACATCTCGGTTAAGCATCAACGGTTAAGTATCTCTTTGATCTTTAGTCGAGTCAATACAACAATACTTAGCAAGACCTCTCAAGTTGCCAAGAGGCAATTATACGTAAAATACTTGAGTTAACGAGCCCGAGATAATTTGGTACGTACAACGTACAATCCATATATTGAACAAAATGTTTTTTGTATTATAGTATAGCTAACACGACTTTTTAATTCTTATACTGATCTGCCAGATGTAACGCTGTGAATGTTTTGAAAGTTTATCCTTGATAAATAAATACCTTGCAAATAAACCATTTCTATTTTGATAACAGATATGTGACTTATATTATTGGGCTAGTAATATTGAAAACAAGAATACTTTTGCCTTTTCTCTCATTTTTATTTCACTTTTTTTGATTATTATATTTCAAATTGTAGTAATTTTAGAAAAAATAATACATATATAAAATAAAATAATAATAAAAAGTATAAAAAATAAATACCTGTAAAAGGGGGCTAATTGGAGTTGAGGGGCTAATTGGAACTATAAAAAATGCAGAGATTTGGCTGCATTTTCAATTAGTTCCAATTAGTACATCGTGCTCTAGCCAGATGCCGTGTACTGCAAGTAGACACAATACTACATAATAATTAGAAGCCGTGAATAATAGACAGATATCACGATAAAATACCATTTAAATTAAGTCAAACCACACTTCATTTCAATTTGCATCAATCGGACAAAGCCCAAACCAATACACGTGCACAAAATTAGGCTACTTCTTAATGTAGCGTAGTTTATGTGGGCAACCAATACCATCAATCATGGGCCATCACGTTCCCCCACCTGTTATTAGGCTAACTGCCCCCAGCTAACGGTGACGTGACGTAACATTGCATCGGTCTTAACTTGGGCGCGAGTTTGGTGTGCGTTCGACGCGTTTTACCTGGAAATAGTTTTATGTTTCCATTTATTTTATTTTGATAAATTAACTACTCTAGCACCGAGGGTAATTGGGATGGATCGCGATTTGTACCATATGGCATGTTAATAAAATTTAAAACCAATAACGGAAAAGTGGCGTTAGCTAACGCCGGTGGCAACTGTGTTAATCTAGCGTGAAGCTTGTTCAGCCGCTTTTAGTTAGATCATTTTACTAAGGCTACATGTTGTTTGTATGTACGTACTAATATGTTAGATCCTGTGGAGTAGAAAGAAAACATTTTGTACCATATCAATGGGCATTCTTTATATTAAAATCATTCCACAATAACGCTCAGCAAATTATTAGGGGCTAGGTCTTAATATAAATAACAACCAGTCTAAAGTCGCTGATTTCCTTCAATTCTATCATTTACAATGAAGATCGCGACAAGTCAGTTTGAAGCGGGCCCAAAACGGTTATATGATGCTTCATTACCGAAGCCGTAAACCTCATATGGGCCATAAACCAAGCCTACAGCCGACAATAGTGATAACTCTCCGCCTTTGATTAGCCTCATTGGAATCAAATAGCGACCAATTTGCAATAATGACCACAATATATTTCCTGGAAACTAGATAATGATGTAGTCCATGCAAACTGACATTCATATTGTCAAGATGATGTAAGTGCTTTACCATTTCCTCTATATTTTGTGTGTTGAAACTAAGAAGAAGAACTCAGAATTATTAATCTTTTGTCATGTCAGTGATCAATTTATCAGCTTCACTACAAGCGTTATAATTCACCTTTTATTGTATGTGTATATTCTACGCGTAACAGACATACAAAGAACTAAAAATAAACGAAGGCGAGCCTACTAACTATAGATTTCTTCCAGTAAACCTCGGTTAAGTTATTCCAATAGTCCTTGCTGATGCATAAAATTAAAAAAAAGCTAAGGTTAGTTGGTTAAATAGGGGTATTTGCAAAATATTGTACACAGGTAACTTGTACAGTAAAGTTGTTAAAAAAAACAACTGTTTCACTCAAATATCTCCAGGTCGATTGCGCGATATCACTCGAACTGTGAAACTCGCATGTTTCCAATCTTTTAGTTCCAAACCGATGGGCTTCGTCAATCGCTGCTTTCGAATCGTTTTAAAATGTTGTCGAGATCACAACTAACGATACCACACGGTTCAGGAACTATAGGAACTCAGGAATATATAACTTTGTTCAGTAGATAGACTTTGTTCAGTACTCTAGTGCAGTTTCCAATGCCATAGTAATAAAATTCACCTATAACGGCAAAATGGCGTTTCCAAGGGGTTAAAAGTATCATAATAGTAACAGCGGCGATACTGGAAATGTTATTATCCGTCGAGACGTGAGACTACTAAATGAATTTAAATAAAAATAAGTCTGTATTGATTCCTAAATTGCATAAAATAAAGATTTGATCACATACATAATAAATGATAATAAATGTAGCCCATTAATGTCCCCACCGAGGGGCACAGGCCTATACCCGGTTACGAGTAAGATTAAGCCATACTCCAATACGCTGGCTCAGTGCGGGTTGATAGAGTGTATTACGACTACTACCACACAGCGGTAGTAGCCGGGACCTACAGCTTAACGTGTCATCCGAAACACTGAACGTCCGATACTGTAATTAAGTATCTCATTGGGACATGGTCAGGTTTCGAACCTGCATCTCCTTTGTGAGAAGCAAGCGCGAAACCCATTAGAGCAAGGAGCTCATACATTACATACATATTAAATGAAAATGAAATTTGAAAAATTCAATAGCAATTGAAATATGTTCTTTGTACATACTTAAATTCACATTAAGATATTTAATTTAGGACTCCTCTGCTGGTAAAGGCCTCTTCCAATGACTTCCAATTTTCTCTATCTTGGGCTACCTCTAGCCATTAATTATTTGTAGTCTCTGTTATCTCGTCTGCCCAACGCTCCGGTGGTCTCCCTCTCTTTCTTTTTTTTCTGGGCCGTTCCAATTTAGACAATGGAATTATGCCCCTGCTATTAATGTTATCTGTGTATCTGAACTAATTCCTCGAAATAGTCACATACCTTTAATATGCTTTAATATTAGGACTTAATATGCGACCTTTATTAGGTTACCGAAAGCGTACCTTTTGTTTCATTTTCTAGGGTTCCGTACCCGAAGGGTTAATAGGGAGCCCTTTTACTGTCTTTCATGTTTCCGTCCGTCCGTCCGTTGTCTGTCACATTTGTTATCTTCAAATTTTTTAAGTATGAACATCTTGTTGACCCAAAGAGGTCCATACAACAAAAGGGAAGCATGAAAAATAAATTTACCTACCCGATCGACCCCCTTATCGAGGGGGGTAACGTTGTTTAGAATTCGTTGAGCAGATAAATACCGTATTTATAATTTAAAAAAAATTGGTTACAAAAGAATGAGAAGCTACCAAATTAAGTTTTTTTTATATAAAATGTTGTACCGAGGGTTTTTTTAACTTCCCATTGTCCTTAAAATTTGGTTATAATGTTATCATCAAGTATTTTATACCAAGATAATTGATAAATCAGTTTTTTATTTAGAATTTTTCATAATTCCCCATAAGCGAACCGATAAGCGAAGTCGGACAAGCATTGTTTTTTCTCTCATCGTAATAGAGTTAACAGTACAACTACAGTCGGACTTCACTTTTCGCCCTGGGGCCAGAACCAGTTCAGTTATCTCATTTCACGCTGCTGGTTATACTCTACACAGCCGTTCTGCTATGTCGAGATTGTGAAAATAGGTCAATCCCACAGTCTGACAGAGAGGTGAAATAATATTTGAAGTGGTGGACCATATTTGACGACCCGAATGGCCGAGTCGGCAGTGACACGGCCTACGAAGCCAAGGGTCCCGGATTCGAGTCCCGGTGGGGGCAAATACTTGTTTGATGAGAACGGATGTTTGTACCCTAGTCATGGTTGGTTATCTATCTAAGTATAATATTTATCTATATAAGTATGTGTATCGTTGTCTAGTACCCAAGATACAGGGAATCCTAGATTGGGGCTAGATCAATGTGTGTAAATAGTGTCCAAGGTATTATTATTATTATTCTGAAAAACTTTCTCTGTTAAACAAATGTGTGTATCGACACTGCTTCGATGGTAAAAAGTGTCTTCACTCATCAGATAATTAGAATAAGTTCTGTACCCACGTTTTGTCAGTAATTCAAAACTCATTTTTGCGTAGTAGGCGACTAGCCCATCGCCGTATCACTTAACCGTAACCCAGTATCTCACTAAAAGGCCACTCACATAAGCCACCCACCTCTTTACATCTTTAGTACACGTACAAAGTGACATTAAACTTACATACGCGACCAACCTTGCACTAATCTCTGTGGCGCTGCGGTTGCGGCTCGGCCTACCATGCGAGAGGTCCTGGGTTCGATCCCCGGCTGGGGATAAAGAATAAAAAAGTGGTCTTGGTTTATATGTGTGTGACGTCACGGTTTCTGGTTTCCATCACAGGGTAGCCAACTGTGGGGCCAGAAGCAATGTATGTGCCTTTATGAAAATGTTTAAAGCTCAAAACTCAAATCATTTATTGCAAGTAGGCAAAATAATGCACTTTTACAAGTCAAACACTTATGTAAGTCTCATATACATGGAAAAAAAATATGATCAACTAAACTAATGAGTACATAACTGATTGAATGGTTTGAGTTTGAAAAGGGAAATTTCTCCTTCAAGTGGTGATTCATGGCTGAATCTCGCACAGGAAAAGGAAACTGCATTAAGTGAGCTCTTCTCCACAGATTCCGCCATTGTGTTAGTGAACTCACCCAAAAAAATGTAATGACGGATCTAAGTGATGTAACAACATCCTATGGAAATAAATGATTTTTGATTTTGATTTTGATTTCTACCAGTGATTTCTTTCTGCGAAATACGCCCGTCAGAGAAGATAGCACCAAGAAACTCTACGGGGATGTAATTTTTTCAATTTTCGTCGTACATTTTTTATTATTATACAATGTACGATATATCCAATGACAATATTATAACATCGTATCCATAAGTGCCAATAGGATGTCTCAAAATCACAATCTAACAACATAAATAAATAAGAACAAAGACAAGCTGTAATGAATGGTTTATGTTTATGTTCATCTTCATTGCAGTTTCGACGTCCGCGGCCGCTCCTTCAACAAGGCGCTCCAGTGGTCTGACCCCAACGCGTTCGGACCGCGAGCCTACTTCGCCACCATCGCGAGGCCAGCCTCCCTCACGCTCGACACGGTCCAGCTGGACGACGAAGGGATCTACCGGTGTCGGGTGGACTTTAAGAACTCGCCGACCAGGAATTTCCAAATACGACTGCACGTTATAGGTGAGTTTCATACTTATACCTAAATAGTGTTAATTTAATTTCTATAAGCACCTGTAACTCGCTTTTATGAAGAGTTAATCAATGTTGAGGAAGCGAGAGATGTACGCTAAGATCGAATAGTAAGTGTAGATATTTAGTTTTTAGCTGTCTTTCTGGAAAAAGGCACATGTTTATATGTCACCGTAAGATATTCAAAACCGTTGGTTGATAAACTAACGCGGTAGTTGATCAACTATCGACAGATAGAAAACCAGGTCGAAGGGGTTTAGAATTCACGTTTTTTTTTTGTTCTTACATGTCAACCTAACACGAAGACTATTCGGGGGCTTCGCAGCGCTTGTCCACTCTAGTCTTCACCTAAGCTACCGCAGTGTTAGCCCTGGCATTTCGTTTGCAATTCAAGTTTAAACCAGTTTTACTATTTACAGGTGTTAACCGTTATATGATCAACTAACGCGTCATATACTAAGCAGTACGCTACAGTTTACTATATGTCGATGGTTGAACAACTTACGAGAAAAAAAACGTAAGTTATCAACTAACGGTTTTGACTATCATACGGTGACATATACACATGTGCCTTTTTCCAGAAAGGCTGGAAGTAACTAAAGACCTACAATTGCTATACGATCTTAGCGTGCATCTCTCGCTTCCTCAACATTGATAATCTCTTCATAAAAGCCAGTTACAGGCACTTATATAAATTTAATTAGCACAATATTTAGGTGCAAGCTCTTAAGGTTTGAATTAACTTTAATCGACGTGCTCTTGGGGCGTTTATTTTTAATCCATACTTAAAAAAGGGAAATATTAAACTGCACATCATATATACTGATTTGCACACAGATTTTTACAGAAAATATCAGGGCAAAATACTGCGGCAGCTTAGGTGAAGGGTAAAGGGGGTGAGCGAAGCGAAGCCCCTTTTATCCTTCGTGTTAGGTTGACATGTAAGAACAACAAAAAATACTTAAAACATAGAAAGTGTTTTGCTAATCCTTTTTTGCTGTGAAAATCAGTATTCATGATGTGCGATTAGATAACATGCCTTTGTAAATCTCCACCGCCGTATATCTGCCTACTATTACGGAACTATATATAACCATAAATAACTAAGCAAGCCTCAGTAGAATACCTATAATACACTGTTCGGGTTTCAATTTACTGAATTATGTTTCAGGAAAAGCTATCTAAATTTTTTATAGATTCTGTGAATCAAAAAATTGTAAAACATTGTTCTTTTTATTGTTCTAAAACTCTCAAACCAACTGATATACGCACACCACCAGAAACATTCATGCAACGCTTACTACCCTATTAATACTACGGCTAAATTGTTTCTTGATTCCGGGCAACCGGGAACACGAGATCCGCTGGGCGCGAGTACACAACATAGCCGAATGCTTGCGCGTCAGACAGTTAACAACTGCGGCACAATCGTTTCACACATAATTTCTCGACAAAAGGGTCTCGGACACCGGAATGGCTGCTGCAAATGCTCGGATTCTCACGCTGAAAAGCGTAAAATTCCAGACCGCGTGCCTCTCGTAGCTCATAGGGGAAACCTTATCTAAAAAGGCAGCCTTTCAACTAGTCTCTTGGCGATGCAAAACAAAGCTTTGTTAGGGTTCTTTGAATTTCGGTAAGGAAAATAAGTAGCTACACAAGTGCTGAAGCCCGCATCAAAGGACGCTGGGAGTGCCGTTATTACAATAATGTACTGCGATATCATGTTAGGTATAGGTATATAGGTAGGTGGGAAATGCACAAGCCCGTTTACTGCTGGCGGTTTTTGTAGACGATCCTAATAAATATTTAATTAATTTACAATTGTTATTGAGGATAACATCAAAGGGACACAAAGCAATGAGTGTAAAAGATAGGTAAAGATAGATTCATGAGTAGGTATGAGTTTACTTCAGCGAGTTTAAAAAGGAAAACTACAGAGTTATCTCGTTAGATTTGGTTTATTTTTTGTCAAAGGACAACTTATAAACCCATACGTTTTCCATCAGATCTTCCAGTATGGGCGCGCGAGATAGGGCGAGTGGGACGCAAGAAGAGGCGTGCGTGAGGCAATATTGTACGTCGCGCTCGTACGCTGTACGTACGCTCGTATGTCGCGGAGATCACCGCTGATGAAAATCTATTGTTTATTGCTTCTTTGCCTTAACGGAAACTGTAGTACGCTTTAAAACTGTAGATGCATTGGATAATATGGGGGTCCTGAGAACTGACGGTTGCTCTAAGGTACGTATTAATAAATCGCTCTTAGCTCTCAGATGCAGTTGTCATAAGGTTATGCATCTCAAGTCCGTATTTATTGAGAGATATCAAAGATGAGAGTGGGTTATTAATGGCCTAAGGCCCACGTGAGCCTAGCCGGTAACATAGGTAGATACGATTTTTTATATATGTCACCGTAAGAAGTTGGTCAACTATCGACAAATAGTAAACTGCAGCGTACTGCTTACTATATGACGCGTTAGTTGATAAAGTAACGGATAAAACCGTTAAATAGTAAATTGGTTAGACTTCAATTGCAAACGAAATACCACGGCAAACACTGCGGTAAGGTGAAGACTAGAGGGGGCGTGAGCACCGAAGCCCCCGAATAGTATTCGTGTTAGGTTGACATGTAAGAACATAGAAACGTAAATTCTGAACCCCGTCGGTCTGGTTTACTATATGTCGATAGTTGATCACCTTACGCGTTAGTTTAACAACGATTTTGACTATCTTACGGTGACATATACATTAAAATTTACATACAGGCACATACATTGCTTCTAGCCCCACACTAGGATACCCTGTGTCGTGGGAACTAGAAACAATGACGTCACACGCAAATAACATCCAAGAGCTGTTTTTTTTTTGCCTTTACCCCCAGCTGGGGATTGAACCCGGGATCTATCGCATGGTAGGCAGAGCCACAACCGCTTCGCCACAGAGGTCGTCATCATACAGTAGAATGTTGCGTCATTTGTGTCAGAAATATGGAGTTACTTATTTAGCTTCAGGTTAAGTGCTTTGCTCAAATGGACTAGCTGAAATCGATTAGTAAACAGAAGAATGCTTTTAAAGACAGGCTTCAAAAGGTTTTTTGATTAAAAAACTCAGGAGGTTTAGATTTTTGAAGTAAATCACTTCTCAGGTGTCGTTGTTAATTTGTGACGGGAAAACTAACGATAAATAAATGTTTTGAACGAAATGTTAGCCAATTTTAACAAACGAATTCAAGTATTTAGGTTAATAGATGTCTAATGAGCCATGTGATAAAAAATACCAAACTGAGAAAACCATTTCGAGATAATTGCGTTCCTAACTAAATTCCATTAATCCTATCAAGAAATATTACAGAATTACTAAAATATCCGTAAAAAACATAATGTGCTTCATTTCTCCTCTACGGCGTAGTTTTTCAAATTTCCTTCGCCGTTAAGTTGGCTGTTCTGTAAAACTGTCAAGTATCTCAATATCACAATAAACTTTATTGCACAAAAATAGTGAATACAAAATTTATATAAAGGAAAAAACATGTACAAATGTGAGCTTATTTTTAACACGAGATTTCTTCCAGCAAATGTAGAATGGAGAGGAAAAAAAGAGCTTCAGGTAACCTAAGTGCGCAACATTGAATATGTTAATAAAAATAATAAACTACTCACCAATATCTCCATAATACTAAAAATAATGATATATATATAAATATTTAACATATACATAAATGGAAACAATGTGATGAGGATCCACAAGGTTTCATATTAGGCCCTTTTTTATTCCTGGTATATATTAACGATCTGCCTTTCATGGTGGAGAAATTGACTGACATAGTGGTGTTTGCTGATGATACTTCACTGGTCTTCAAATTTTAAAGACAAAAAGAAGATTTTGATGATGTTAATGAAGTCTTAATAATTAATTTTTAAACGCTGATAAAACCAAGTGTACCAAATTCTGACTAACAAATGTCAGGCAAGTTGAGACCAGTTCAGTGCTAGACAGCAAACACGTTAGAATCGGTAAATGATACTAAATTTCTTGGAATAACCATTTATAGCAAATTGCAGTGGGGACCTCACATAGATAAAGTAGCTGGTAAATTAAGTATATATATTTTGAAAGTAATTTTTGTACGTATGTATAGAGTTTTATTACGAACTAGGACTGTCCTGCGTCATAAACTCTCCTGTCTTGTCTAGGATTGCTGGAAGAAATCTCTTTTTAGAGATAAGCATGCCTTGCTTATAACATTTCTTGTAACTGTCTGTAATATTAATTTGAAAAAGTTCTGCGGCTTTCGCTATTAGGACTATCATACAAAACACGGATGCGGCTACATCTAGGCTAGTATATTTTAGTTACTTTCATAGTGCCATGTCCTATGGTATCTTTCTATTTTACAGAAAAGACCTATCCGAGCAATGTATAATTTAAAACGAACAGACTCCTAAAGGGGTTTTTCAAAGAAATTGACGTACTAACTGTAGCTAGTCAATTCATTTTCGAAAATATAATATATGTACGCAATTACAACATTTTCCAAACTTAGCGATAGCTGTAATGTTAACCTAAGAAATAACCACAGACTAGTTGCGCCACGGTTTAGACCGCGAAGGTTAGCAATTCTTTCAAGGGTCAGCGCATTCTCTACTACAACAAGATACCTCTGGAGATTTTGAAATTTCCATTTGAGCAATTTAAAAAGCATATTAAAGCGAGTTTATCGAGAAAGCGTTATTACAATGTTGTTAAATAATGGGACTGTATGGGGTTAATCTTGCTCAACATAGTCCTTGCTGTTAATACTTTTGTATTATTTATTCCTTCTTATTAATTATAATAATTAATATGTTTTATTTAGGCACAAGCAATTTTTAAAAGACATATAAAAATCAATCTGCGGGAAATTCTACGCCCTTCTTCTTCTACAGTGGTCGAATATAGAGAAGCGGCAAAAATTGACGTTTGCTAAGTTTATGTATTTACATAAATTTAGCAAACGTCATTTTTTTATTACTGTAGATAATCTTTGACTTTTGACTTTGAATTTGACTTTTGACTTTGACTTTGAGATACAGATACATACTAGTACTTAGCATGGAAGAGAAAGAACTGATCTTTCATATGACTTTTAAAAATAAAAATTGATGGACTGTCTCTGATGGCTCTGGGGTGTTTATTCTAGTGACCGATAGCTCGTAGTCTGGACCCAATTCAAGTATCAACAGTTTTCCTGTCAGTCGATAGCGCAGATGTCTGTCGGAACGTAAAAAAATATTGACATTATTGTTTTCAAGTTTTATAATCGGATACAACCAGCCTCAAGTTCAACCGTTGCAAGACTGTGTAAACATGTTATTTTAAAAATTGTTTGAAATAAAAATAAGACATCTATTATGTACCCGAAATATGCAAATTAGTTTCTTAAAATAGCCTTAAATTTCACAAAATAAAATAAAAAGTTATACGTATTTTTTAGCATAGCCAATAACTTTTTTTATAATGTTTAAAATAGAACCCGTCTTGACGTCACTTGATAAAAAAGGGTTACCATGCGGCTGCAGCTCGTTGTTGCTGAACGAAAAAATCAATGTCACTAACATGAACAAATACGAGCAATAGCCTATTTATTATCTTCTTGAATACCACCGGCGTTAGATAACGCCTCTTTTAACGCCTCTCGATAACGTTTTAAATTTTATTACCATGGCATAAGGTTCAAAATGGCGACCCGTCCCAACTACCCCCGGTTTTTGGGAGGTTAAACCCTCGGAAAGTCGCAGATCTTATTTAAAAAAATATGACATCCTCATATGTCCATCAATATTCATACTAGAATACCTAATGTTTACAGAGAAAAAATATACACTTTTTAGTCAGAGCAATACTCATTCTACAAACTTATGTAATAAAAACGAGAATGGTTTTTAATTCACTAAAAAACTTAAAGTTATCATTTCCTATACGCGCTATAAAGGAACAACGTCTTCTCGGTAGCCATTAAACAATGCAACTTGTTACCAAATTACTTAAAGACTATTAAAGATTTAAATTCCTTTGAAGACAATGTCACCAAAATCCTTAAAAATAAAATATACTAATACAAAGAATTGATTACTAATTAATCTCGCAAAAGTTACTGGGCTGGCTGGAGTTTTCTTGCATTCCTTTCTCGACCAAAAAGCCCACGGCTTTGCGAAGCGGAGTAGCATAAAGCAAATATAACAAAAACATAAAATTTTAAAAACCCTCGACAAAGAACTTTAGAACTACTGAACCGATTTTAACAAAACATATCTAAGAACCATCGCAGTGACGTTTAGTACCAACTACGAAAAACGACATTTAATTCCGTCTACAGGTTAGACCGCTTCTCTTTATAAAACAGATCTTTCGAATTACAGAACCGATTTTAGCAAAACATATCTAAAACTATAAAAATAAAGTTTGCTTCCAACTTCAGAATACCGCATCATAGTTCATCCACCTGTTAGACCACTATTCGCGAATTATTGAACGGATTTTAACAAAATAATTATATCTTAGAACCATTACAGTAAAGTTTACTAACAATTACAGAAAACTGCATTAAAATCCATCCATCCGTCCGACCGCTATTCTAAGTTTAGCTAATAACTTTTGAATTACCGAACCGATTTTAATAAAATATATTTTACTAAAACTGAGGTCAAACTGAAACTACCATTTACAGAAAACCGCATTAAAGTCAGTGCACCCGTTTGACCGTTTGGGTGCCACGGATATGCAGACTCACCGACATACGCTTCAAACTTATAATACCCCACCTTTGGTCTGGGGGGGTTAAAATAATGGACTTATTACATTATTTTACAATTTTTACGGATATTTAGCACAGGTCCTGAATAATATCAATTGTAAAACTATAGAAAACTAACGATGGATGCTGCCGAAGTGTTTAGGTGGCTTATTATTCTCCCTGAGTGGGGACATGATCTCCTTGTTCTAAGCTTCGGATTTCCCTAAGACTCAATAATAATCTCACTATTGTATAAAACTAAAAATTTATAATATCAATATTTGTTCACGTTCTGACTGACTACTGAGTTGTTGACTAACGGGAAAACTATTGACATGGTAATAATAATACCTTGGACACTATTTACACACATTGATCTAGCCCCAAACTAGGATTCCCTGTATCTTGGGTACTAGACAACGATACACATACTTATATAGATAAATATTATACTTAGATAGTTAAGCAACCATGACTAGGGTACAAACATCCGTTCTCATCAAACAAATATTTGCCTCCACCAGGACTCGAACCCGGGACCCATGGCTTCGTAGGCAGGGTCACTGCCGACTCGGCCATTCGGGTCGACTAACTAACTAACTGGTCATTTGACAGTTAGATTAGCTTATACATTTACGGCCTTACTACTAAAAAAAGTTATTCACGGTTTAACTTACACAGTGTTTAGTCCTTTTCATATTTCGAGTAAATGTATAAGTATAACAAAACACTGTATAAGTTACACAGAGAATAACTTATTTTATTAGTAAGGCCGATATTCGTTAGCCGGAGAAGGCAATTTGAGAAAACCAAGCTGTATTTCAGAAAATATTCTGTTTTTTAAGGAAATTTCTGTAATCTTGTAATATTTTTGATTTATATGAGAACACAACTATATCGAAATCGTTTGAAACAGTTTGAAAATAATTTACATAGCAAATTAGCTATTTAATATGTGCCGGACGAACAGTTGAAGGCTTTTAAAAGCTCATGCTTGCATGCAACTCAGCGGTCATGTTGATAGTAAAGTTGTAACTCGTAAATTAATGATATTTTATTAACATTAATTTTCTGTAGTGAGTTCCTAAATGTACAAGACGGGCGCTGTAAACAAAACGACTGTTTAGGTTGAGCCAATTTTTTTTATTCTTTGTCCATCTGAACAGGCTAATGTTTTCCGGCCATACTCTTATACTCTTATTTAGTCATAAGGATTTATTTATGTATTATTATTTACTTCCAACACCTGTACGGTGCAGCACGCGTGTTTTTATGAAAAATCTACTTATTTTTTTTGTAATATACATATTTTCATGAGGAAATTCATCATCAAGTTATAATTTACCTCGCAAAAAGTCTCGTTTCAATGACAAACCTGTAAAATGTTATAAGTAAATCACGTAGGTGGCCGTGGTCGTCATTACGGTAACGAACCAATTATGTATGATGGCGTGCCCGCGATACCGAGCCGGCTGCATAAATCAATCACCACATCGAGTACATGGCCGAATTAATTTACCTTTCACGGTATCGCATATTTACTAGATAACAAGTGTAAATACAACGGCAGAGTCATGTCACATCATTTCAAAAAATGTTCCAGTACATATATTCTCATCCTGGAAATAGTATTATATGTGACTGCTACATAATGCCTAATTATGTAGCAGTCACATATAATACTATTTACAGATAATACAGTTACATACACTAGTTTACTGACGACCCGAATGGTCGAGTCGGCATTGACCCTGCCTACGAAGCCAAGGGTCCCGGGTTCGAGTCCCGGTGGGAGCAAATATTTGTTTGATGAGAACGGATGTTTGTACCCTAGTCATGGTTGTTTATCTATCTAAGTAAGTGTATCGTTGTCTAGTACCCAATATACAGGGAATCCTAGTTTGGGGCTAGATCAATGTGTAAATATTGTCCTAGGTATTATTAAGGTATTATTTTATCTACACACATATCATAAGCTCTCTTTGATGTGTTCAGGAACCGCATGTTCGACCGGCATTGTGGCATTGATCATTGCTCTGCAGTTGTTTAGCTTGTTCAGTAGTACCAACTTCACAGACAAACTAGGGGCGGCACGCAGGTGGGCGTCGGCGTTCGAAATTAGAATGTCATAATTTGACAAATTTTGGAACATTATGGTCATAATGTTTCAATATTCAGATAAGAAATGAGTTTTTACCTAGAAGGTTATCATTATGCTGATCGTAACGTGTGGTTTTTGGACGCTGTAAAGAGGGTTTTTGATACGTGTGTAGTTAAAGAGATTTTTTTACCAGACACTATATCTACAAATTGATTTTATACACTCCACAGCCCCAGTGCTTTGGTAGGCGCTTCCCGCCTGGGAATTTATTACTCCTCCCTTATCTACATATGTTTATCGCGGAATTTTAAATTGTAAACGAGCCCCACTTAAAATACCAGTTCAGTTTACCCTAGAATTTACTGCGCATTTGTTTCCACAGCGAGGTTTAGTGGTGTGCGTTCAAGTCTGCCTTCCGTTGTTCTATGTTTCGTGTTGATGAAAGACGGATTTCATCATGCGACGCGAAATATGTCAAAGGTAATAAGACCTTTCGCAGGTGACGGTCTCGCGGCTTTCCGGCTGGCTTCACGACGGTTTCGTCTTTATTAAATTAATTTGCAAATACTTCTTGCTCTTCGACGGCGGTTGAGGCCCCGTCGGCGCTATATGCGTCGATTTTCCGAACAAAACCGATTTATCAGCATGCGAGTACACTTTATTAGTTGCCGCTTAGTGAACGTTGTAATTTATAAGGCTCGCTGTGTAATGAATCAGATACTGCTGGTGTGCCGGTGTGCTTCTGTGGTAATTCTTTCCATAGGAGGGTTTGAGTTAAGTGAAGCAATATGTAACGGTTAAGTGGGGGTTGCCTGCAGTGATCGTAAGTCATCGTCTTGGTTCTCGAGCCGACGCCGACAAGCCGAGGAGTTACACAACAAGCCCATATTTCACTTTGTTCAAACAAGTAACCACTCTACAAACTATACATTCTAAGCTGCACAAGTCGAGAACGCATTAAACGGGCCTTTCAAAAATTAATACCTCAATTACAAGTATACGTGCAAGTAATTGTAATTTGTTTATATAATTACAGAACTACTAAGCCCGTGTGTTTAAATAGTCAGCATTTAAATGGTAATATAAACTGAGCGACTGCGCAAAAGTTACTGTTTCTAAAACCACTATTTTGAATACAAACATATATTGAGTACAGAACAGTCTTACAGCGATTCTTAAAATGACTTACAACTCGTGTAAGGTCGTTACAATATCAGAATCTTCCTTGTAAAGTACCAATTCATGTATTAAGTTTCAGTTTCAGTAAGTCAGAGGGGAGAGGCTGCGGGGCGGGGGGCGGATGACGTGTATCCAAAGTGAATAAACTTGAGCCTTCCAGAATGTGATTATGTAAGCAAGTTAAAGCGAATTCCTTGACATGGACTTGCAAAACTTGATTACTTCGACGTTAACAGTTTAACTGCTAACTTTCACGAGATCTGATTACTTAGGAAAAGAGAATATTAATTAGAAGCAACTCGTAAATACTTCTTATAGCGTATTGTTTTGAGTTTTGCTTTCTCAGGTCCGTGTTCTTTGATTAGTATAAGTTAGCACAATTTCCTAAACGTTAGTACATTTGATTATTCAGTGGCTCCTACTGCACTGGATACCTACTCCAGTAAGTACGAGTACTTGGATAAAAAAATCTTAGAGTACAGATTTTCGTACATTATTTATAAATATTGAAAGATTGAAATATTTCTTGCAGCATACATTGTATAATTGTAATAATTGTATATTTATCTTAATTAACTGTAGCTGTTTCTCTCTAATTAGCAAACTGAAGGGTATATTTCTCACAAAATTATTTGTCTAAAAGAACACAAAATGCATTTATTCGATTTCATACCAAAAAGCGTGAGACCGTAAAGTTTTTGTTTTGGACAATAATCATGAATTCTCCCGCTCGCACCGCTCAACCCTTTCCGAAAGCTTTTAGAAATTTCACCAAAAACTTCCGACGACGCGGAGGCGACAAGAATATCAAAAGCAGCCGCCATGAGCCGAGTCGACGCCGCCGACGTCTCTCAACGTACGCGGAAAACGCCCGCCTGAATTAATAAGTAAAACGCGAAATTTGAATTTAATGAAACAAGTTGAGGCAAGCAAGCAGCTGAGTGCCTCCGTATCGATTTAGCAATGAGGCGATGCCAATATACGAAATAGCTACCGCGCAATTATGAACGCCCGCCCGTCCGTCGATTCCTTTCAGCCGAATGAAAGAAACCTACCTTTCTCCAAATGAAAAACGACGAACACATTTTCTTCCAACAGTCCTACTTTTGCCTCTGATGTTCGAAAAAGGAATATTCGCATTCATAAAGTCATCATCCACTTCGTAACGTAAAGAATCTAAATACAAATAGAAAAATACGCGTGCAGCAGCGTACATGTGATAGAAATAAAACTCAACTCAACAAATTTTCAAGTCATATAAAAAGCGGGCCCTGAAAAGCTGTAAATTGTTGGACTTACGATAGACCCGCATCGGTACAGTTGCCCAACTGGTCTGACGACCAGTCGACTCCAGAGCGATCGTGGGGTTTTACAACCTCTAGCGTGTAACAGTTAATGCATTATTCATATCAGAAGCCATAATTTTAACTGTAGTCTCAGCTACCCCGATTTATCGTTACATCAAATATTGTTGCTAAGAATCAATCTGGGGGCACGGTAGTGCCTTCGCCGAGACGAGCGAAGCGAAGCGCAAGGGCACTACTACCTCATCTCGAAGCGCTTCGTCGTTTTTTGAACGCTCATAACTTGAGTTTGGAATACACCAGATAAACATCATTCTCGGGATATGATGTCAATAGACTCATTAAAGATGTAAATTTTCAATTGCATAACTCTTATACTTTAGATATTGATATCTTAAGATCCCCGATTTCGTGAGTGACCCACTGATGATCATAAGAATTCTTAGGGTACTTCCTGATGTCCTAGAATTATGAAAGCTGGTATTAGTGCACAAACAACAACAAAATCAAAACTTGGAACTTTTACCCCCAACCCTGTAAACTAGGGGATGGAAGATCTGCAAATTGATACAAATAATAAAATACATATTTCAGGATTTTTTGTATTTCACTCCCCCATTAAACCTTATAAATATTGATTTTACAAGTATTAAAGCAAAACAGCAAGTACCACCCTGATCTATCTCTTGGCAAAGAAAGAGAGAGTGGGCTCAGAAAAAAGGCACCTATGATGTGCAAGAAATACACCCCAAAAAAGAAAGAAAAAAATAACAAAACAAAAAATGTAATAAGCGACTTACAAAATAAAATGAAATCGAAAGGCGAGACCATATTGCTCGCACTGTCAAAAAGTTATCAGATTTCATGTAGAGCCAGGTTTCTAACTCTACACGCCCTAACTCTATAAGCCTTCACAAACTACACCTCAGTCAAAATATTTTTCTTGGCCGATTCGCTACACGTCACATGGGCATAGGGAAAAAATGTATTCACTGTGCCTTGCTTTTCTGTAATACAGTAGTAGTTCTTATAGCAAACATTAATTGTAAAATGAAATGGATTTGTTTATTCGTATCTTCAAGAACTATACTTGTTAATACAAAAACGGAATAAATGAACAAACCTCGTTACTACAAGTATGGATTGAATGATTGGAAAATAAATGAAAGGGTTACAGTTAAAATGAACATTGTAAAATTGAAATAGATTTATTTATTCGTACCTAAAATGACTATTCTTATTACCGCAAGAACTATTGTTTAACAGAAAAGTAATGAACGGTGAATTCATTTTTCTCCTTACCTCCATGTGACGGTAGCAAAACGGCCAAGCCACATATTTTGACTAAGGTGTAGAGTTTGTGAAGTTAGGGCTTATAGAGTTAGGGCGTGCAGAGTAAGAAGCTTGGCTCTACATGAGATCTGGTAACTTTTTGACAGTGCAAAGCAATATGGTCTCGTCTTGGCAACATTTTACATGAAAATGTTTTTGGTCGGATATAGTATTCCGTTACTAGGAATACAAATTCTACTAAATTAGATCGGCACCGAATCTGAATAATAATTTCATGAATGAATTAGTTCCGCATTAACACGAAAGCTTTTTGTTAACGTTAATCGCTAGGTAGTTTACTTACTCGCAGCAAGATACAAAAGAGTCTTCAAACGTTTACATCGTCGGACATGAAAAGAAGCCAATTGGAACATCGATGATTCAAAGATCGAATACCTATATACGTCATTCATCGGATGGGACGCTTAATTGACGCTTTGACTATGAAATTCCGATAAATTGCATGTTGTTTCGGACGGCCTTTGATTCCGCCACTATAGCGGTCGAAGTTTGTAAATAGCAGCTCCCGTAATGACTACTAACTAGGCCGGTGGACTCGAGCGGTCGTTTCAGCCCCATAGCGGTTACAGATAGTGGAAAGGGTTAAAACGAGTTTATTCGGTTCTGCGGTTTCGCCCTCTCTTCGGGCGCGTGATCCCGACTATATTGTTTCGGTTCTTGTATCGCCATTATGTTGTTTGTCTGCTAGAGTGACAGGTGTCTCATTAGGTGGAACTGTTCACGGATAAACTTGTTATAGCAAACTACGATAAGGTCATCTTGTTAGGCCCGCTCTCGTCTAACGGAAGGATCTCCTTTCATCCTAACTATTCGAGATGTTATAAGAAGCTACCAAATTCGTATAATAACTGGGCCAAATTTAATCAGTTCACCCATGAAAAAGCTGGGAAGGAAGAACCCTGCTCAAAGTAAAGGGACATTACGGGGGACTTGTATTGTGTTGTCACATTGCATTATTCAATTGCCTTTACTGTACGTTGTTGAGGATAGGCGAGGTGAAGTGGGGAGGGTTGAGCCATATAGTATGTGTGATACAAAGCAGTTATAAGTGAAGGGGACCCGCTGTAAAACGGTTTTGTTCCGCAGAATGAGAGCAGAGGAAGTTAGGTTCCGGGAATCTTCCGTTGTCAGTATCTAGTTTGGCGCACCCGTCTCGTCTGTCATGATATGCAGAAAAACAGCTAATATTCTGCATAACTGCAAATACCCGCAATGTACAAGGAGCTTTTGTACAAAAGATATATATGCAGTTGAAATGATAGCCGTGAGCGAAATCGGTCGGACCATCGCAGTATTTTGTATTAAATAAATTAATAATGTGAATTAAGAATTTGGATTACTATCTTACGGCTGGAGCCCGATTATTCTGCCATGCCATGCCATTATCTCAAACGTTATCTCACAACACAGGGAAATCTGAAATCAGTGGTATATCTCACAAAACTCTACATTTGTATTTGTACACAATTCTACAAAACTAATGCAATTTTTTAAGATGACAACAAACCTGTGAAATGTTTTTAAACATTTGTAGAAAATGACATATGTAGAATTTTGTGAGATTAGCCACTAAAGCCTGTGTATAGGTCATGGATACGCTGATCTACTTTTAAACTCAATAATTTTCGCAAAATAGAATCAAAAAGTGGAACGGTGGTAAATTAATTTCTCTGCACCTTAAATTCCTTTGATTATGCAATACATTGGAATTGGTTAAGACGTGTTAATGTTATTGATCGGGTTAACCTATGTGAAGGAGGCAATATGTCGCCATATTTTCAACCTTATGGCTTGGTAGTCCAAAACCAATGAAAAATTGTACATGCCACGCAAGAGGTTCAACAAATTTCTGGCAATTATAACTGTTACTCCTTCTGGGAGTACATTTATAATCCCACAGATGACTGTGGGATTATAAATGTACTCCCTTTGGCTTCAAATGATTCCATACAAACCATAAAACATTTTGTGGCATTAAATTTCGATTCGTATAATTTTTGGTTGATTCAAATAACTGCCAGGCAACTAGTATACCAATAAATAAAACTTGCATGAGATTAATTTGAGCAAGATTCTAATTTAAACTTCAGCGGTTTGTTTCAACAAAACTTGGTTTTCAGGAGACCGTGACCTTTCAGAAAGTTCGTCTGAAGTCGAGTCTCATCTTTTGTGGCAATCTTTGATTTCACTTGCTCTACTAAGTTACTCAAGTAATGGCGTAACGTAACTTATTCTAAGGTACTTCCTTAGAATAAGTTACGTTACCTCGTTATGATGATATTCAAATTTAAAAAAAGGATCTCAAAAAGTTTGGTATCGCAGTATCAACATGCGCTTCACCTCAAAATAACGTAATTCCTACTAGTTGTATATAGGTATAAATATCAGAAACACTCGCTCGCAAGGCTCGCCACACCACATAGGTCATCAGTATAATTATGAACGTATAATGAACCGTTGCGCAACACCGATGCTGCTACGAACCAGCAGTATTATCCCGGACTTAACCTAATCTATACAGTAACCCATTAGAAGACTTACTGAAATTCACCGGCCTTACTTTAGCTTTACCCAGCCATAACCAGCACGGCAGCGCTGGCTCAGTGCGAATCTATGGTCACCGATTTAATCAGAGCAACTTTATATTTACGTCTCCTTTCTCTCTTCTTAGTCCTATCCGACTGCACATTTTTGGCATACCTGTCACCGTAAGGTTGTCAAATCATTAGTTAATAAACTAACGTTTTTTTTTCTCGTTGGTTGGTCAACTATCGACCGATAGTAAACTGTAGCGTACTGCTTACTACATGACGCGTTAGTTCATAAACTAAAGGTTAAAACCGTTAATTATTAAACAGGTTTAAACTTTAATTGCAAACAAAATACCAGGGCAAACACTGCGGTAGCTTAGGTGAAGCCTAGAGGGGGCGAGCACAGCGAAGCCCCCGAATAGTCTTAACGTTAGGTTGACATGTAAGAACCAAAGAAACGTAAATTCTAAGCCCTGTCGGTCTGGTTTACTATCTGTCGATAGTTGATCAACTAACTCGTTAGTATATCAACTAACGGTTTTGACTATTTTACGGTGGCATAACCACCACATAATGTATACTAACTACATTCTGGAAAAAATCTCCAGGTCTTCGATCGTTATGTATTTATTTTTGACGTTCGCTGTTTCTGGTTTCCACGACTTAGGTTGTCCTAGTGTGGGGCCAGAAACAATGTCAATGTACCTGTATATAACTGTTTATGTTTACTAAGTATAGATACGTATCGCTTATAATCTTGGTAACAACCGAAACCAATCTAAAGATCTGTAAACAGTTGTTGTTTTTTTTTCAGTGCCACCTCATCAGCTGATCCTGTACGACAAGTCGGGGCGGGACGTGTCTGGTGTCGTCGGTCCTCTAGAAGAAGGCCAGGAGCTGGTACTGATATGCGAAGTGAGGGGAGGTAGGTAGCGTTATTCTTCTTGTTGCCATCATCATCATCACTCACTCCGCAAACATCAACCTCTCCTGAGGTACACCTCTTCTCCATATCGCCAGTCCTATGCCAGCCAGAGCGACTTACGACGTATGTCTAGCCATAAACTAAGGACATGAGCCCTGCGTCTTATAAAGTACTATGACTTTGACTTTGACTTATTACCAGGAGCATCATCTCGTACGATTATTGCCAACAGCAGGTATCCAGCAAGTACCTAAAATAACAATTTTTGGTGAGCTGTGAAGCCACATGATTTATTTAGCTAAAGAACTCAATCAATCAATCAATCAATCAATCACAATTCTTTATTGCACAGAACATTACAACAGTACAGTTATTCACGAAATTAAAAGGCAAAGGCGAGCTTATCTCTCAACAGAGATTTCTTCCAGCAAAAGGGTAGAAATGCCATTTTCCGTTATAAGTTTTGAATTATATTACCATGGCATAATTGACGACCCGAATAGCCGAATCGGCAATGACTATGCCTACGAAGCCAAGAGTCCCGGGTTCGAGTCCCGGTGAGGGCAAATATTTGTTTGATGAGAACGGATATTTGTACCTTATTCATGATTGTTTGTCTATCTAAGTACACAGTCAGGTCATAAGTTCTGTCACACAATAAAAACTTTTGAATTTAGAACGCTGGCCACAAAAAAGTTTATTGAATTCGATTTTCGAATTTTTCATGAAAATAAAAATGTGTACTTTTTAGAATTTTCCTCATTTTTAAATATGGAGTGGACACTTAAAGAAGACCGTGTCGCAGTTATTGCGTTGCATCGTTGCGGTAACGCGCCAATTCAGATTTTCGACTTACTGAAAAATTTGAATATAACCAAAAGATTCGTTTATCGTACCATAAAACGATACAATGAAGACTCTAGTGTAGATGACAGGTCAAGAAGTGGTCGCCCTCGCTCTGTTAGGACTCCAGCAGTGATAAAAGCTGTGAAGGCGCGAATTCAAAGAAATCCCATACGTAAGCAGAAACTGTTGGCCCTTCAGATGGGGTTAAGCAGGACCACGGTGAAAAGGTGTTAAATGAAGACTTAGGGCTTAGGGCATATCGAAGAAAAACAGGACATCGTTTGGACGCTCGTTTAATGGACCTGAGACTGAAGAGATGCCGCGCTTTGTTGAAGCGGTACGCGGGAAAAAAGCAACGGGAAATTCTTTTTTCAAATGAAAAAATTTTCACCGTGGAAGAGAGCTACAACAAACAAAATGATAAGGTGTACGCACACAGCAGTGAAGAAGCGAGCAACCGTATTCCGCGTGTCCAACGAGGTCATTTTCCATCCTCGCTCATGGTTTGTCTCTTATTGGGGCTTAACTGAGGTACATTTTTGTGAGAAAGGCGTAAAAACGAATGCAGTTGTGTATCAAAATACAGTCCTCAAGAACTTTGTGTAACCTGTTTCTCATACCATGTTTAATAACAGGCACTGGGTATTCCATCAAGATTCTGCGCCAGCTCATAGAGCGAAAAGCACACAAGACTGGCTGGCGGCACGTGAAATCGACTTCATCCGGCACGAAGACTGGCCCTCCTCCAGTCCAGATTTGAGTCCGTTAGATTAAAAAATATGGCAACACTTGGAGGAAAAGGCCTGCTCAAAGCCTCATCCTGATTTGGAGTCACTCAAGGCATCCTTGATTAAGGCAGCCGCCGATATTGACATGGACCTCGTTCGTGCTGCGATAGACGACTGGCCGCGCAGAATAAAGGCATGTATTCAAAATCGCGGGGGTCATTTTGAATAAACTTTATTACCATAAGAACCTATGTTTTATTAAGTTCATTTTGCTATATAAATGTTTACATAAATAATAAACATGTCTTAATTATTTCATATTGCACATGTGACAGAACTTATGACCTGACTATGTATAATATGTATCTATATATATGTATGTGTATCGTTGTCTAGTACCCAAGACACAGGGAATCCTAGTTTGGGGCTAGCTAGATCAATGAGTGTAAATAGTGTCCAAGGTATTATTATTATTATAAGGCTCAAAATCGCGATGTCTCGCGTAGGCGCGGTAATGGGCAGGTGCATAAATACAGTATCTGAGAATATTATATAATAACGCGATTACGATGATATATCATAGTTCCTGAGTAGCCGATAAGTCACGAAGAAGGGTTTTTCGGGAAATATTAAGTTATCCATATCTAGAGGGCGGTACTAAATAATACATATAGGCACAGCAGCTCGTCGCTCCCTCAATCAAACTACAGGGTGACAACGATTAGAACACTGATATATCTACTTTTTACTCTGAGGCTCCTGTAATACAGGTCGTAAGACTTAGCATAGGGCCTCAACATATGCATGTTATTATTTAAGTAATGAATAAACATTTCAATTTCAATACTTTCCTTGTGAATAAAATTTTCAAAAAAATGGCAATAGAGTAATTGTAATTATAGAGTATTTTTGCACTTTTTGCATTTTTTTTCTGGGTAAACCAAATATTTGTTTCTGCCAGCTTTACGTTTGTAACATGTATTAAATATGGAAAAACTAATTAATATTCCCAATTAGTTATGGGAAATAACTGAATAAAAGTACTGATTTGCACAACAAACATCCCTTATATTTGCTGCGGTAGCTTAGGTGTAGGGTAAAGGGGGTGAGCGAAGCGAAGCCCCCTTTATCCTTCATGTTAGGTTCAACATGTAAGAACAACAACAAATAATTAAAACATAAAATTAAGTACTCATTCAATATTTAAAACATAAAAAGTGCTGTTGTCGATCCTTTTTTGCTGTGCAAATCAGTATTTTTGATGTGCGATTAAATACCATTGGTTATCAGTTTTGCTATGTATATTGCCGAGTATTATGATTCAAAATCTCAACTACTTATCATTATGACGTGTACATTTTCATTCCATGAAAGTTAACCGTCGATGAAAAGTAAAAAATAATTTTCTCGCTTCGGAGGGAAATACGCCCTGAGGCGCCTCCGCTCACGTGAATAGCGCCTCGTCATTCATAGTTTAAAGTTTTCTCGGCTCGACCTATTTCTAGGATTGAATTTATTCTTTTAAGTAGAAAAAATAATAGCTTGGCCTCAAATATAGTATTTATTATAATTTTTCACTTGTCGTCAAACAGTCGTAAAAGTAACAAAAATATAAAAGAAGTTAATTCAAAAACCTTTTATTTTGTAGTGTTGGTGCTTGTGATATAAAATAACATCTTAGAGGCACATGAGTTAACACGGTTTGTGCGATAGGTATTATCTGGTATTCATTTACTTGCCTAGTATACTCCTTGGGATATATCTGGGCCGACTAATTTCGGTAGACGGCGACCGCTTCGTGAGCTTTGAACTCGCTCGTGTGCTCGCATGTGGCTTGTGTAGCCAATCTTCCTTGTGAAGATCCTCGCGCAATGCGGGCACGTGAGCACACCATTATAATAATTACTCGTATCGTATACTGAGTTAGCGCAAGTGGTCGGGCTTTTAACTCATCGCGCTTGGTGTCGAACTCGGCGCGCCGGTGAATTTCAAAGTCACGGACTTTGGTTTTAACCAGAGACCTCCACTCGGGTCTGAGGGCGGCTTGCTTCTCCCACTGGGAAGGTTCTATGCCGCACCTCTTCATGTGCCGCTTCAACACATCTTTGTACCCGACGAGTTGTCCGCCACGCTTGCGCTTGCCTTCCTCAAGTTCTGAGTAGAAGATGTGCTTCGCTCGTGACCCTCTGCTCTGCCATCCTTGTCACGTGTCCACGCCACCGAATCTGTCGCCCCATGAGGTAGGCCTCAATGCCACCCACATTGGTACGTCGCAGCACTTCAGTGTTCCGCACGCGATCGGACCATCTGATATTCATTATCATGCGAAGACAGCTGAGGTGGAAATGATCTTGCATGCGGATATGATGGCGGTACACGGTCCAAGTTTCCCCAGCATACAGGAGATTAGGCAGGACGATCGCCATGTACACTGAGATCTTTGTACCTACCTTTATGTCGTGTGAACAGAAGACCTTGCTTGCTTCCAGATTGCCAAATGCTGCAGCTGCAGTTCCGATCCTGCTGTTGGTCTCTGAATCAAGGTCGCACTTGGATGTTAAAGTGCTCCCCAGTTAGCGGAACTTATCGATCTGTTTCAACTCGTCCTCGCCAAGCTTGATGTTCAAAGACTATATCTAGAGAAATCACCTCCGTCTTTTTAAAGCTGATATTCAGGTCGAATTTACGGCAAGACTTGTCGGGATCGGACATGAAGTGTTGCAGGCTTTCTGGGTTTTCTGTCACAAAGCTTAGGTCATCCGTGTAGATGATCTCAGTGACCACCGCGTGAAAGACTCTTGTGCGGGCTTTTGGTCTCGCCAGGTTAAAATTACTGCCATCGGTGCGGAAACAGATGCGGACACCTTCTAGAGAGGCTTGTTTAACCTTCCGGACTACGACCGCAAAGAACAACGCGAACAATGTAGGCGCGAGAACGCAGCCATGTTTGACCCCACAGGTATCGGGGAAAAACTCTTATTGTTCATCGTTGGTAGCAACGCAGCATTGCATGTCGTCGTGGAGAAGTCTGAAAAGTCTCACAAATCTCTCTGTGCACCCGATCTTTCCCAGCACCATCCGGAGGGCTTCTCGTGGGACGCTGTTAAAGGCCTTCTCAAGATCAATAAAACTCAGTTACATGGGAAGGCCCTGCTCTCTGCTTTCCTCTTGCAGTTGACGCACTGAGAAGACAGCCTCAGCTTTGCCTCGATCAGGTCGGAAGCCAAACTGGGTCTCAGGTAGCAGGCCTTCTGATAGTTTCATCGGGCGGTTTAGGAGTACTCTGGCGAAGACTTTTTCAGGAACTGATAAAAGCAAAATACCGCGATAGGAACCACAATCGCAACGGTCGCCTTTGCCCTTATATAGAGCCCTTATGTGTGATACTTTAAAACTTTTTTTTCCACATAAGATCAAAATGCTCCCATATTGCCGAATGTAGTTCCCAGTTCTCCCGGTATAAAGTCAGCGCCAACCGCACGTTTGTTATGTTGTTGCTTTAATGCAAGAACAACCTCGCCTCGTAACAATGGTTCATCCAGCTCGCTAGATATAGGGAGTTGAGGGATCGAGTAGATGTGTTCCAGGTCCGCAGACCGGTCCACATTCAGCAGAACATTGTTGAAGTGTTCTGCCCATCGTTTAAGTACTTCTTCCGTGCTTTTAAGAAGGCCTTCGCCATTTGCAGGCTTAAGTGGCACTTTTGCAAGAGTAGTCGTACCTATCAGTTTTCGAACCTCACCGTAGAAGTCCCTAGCTGGTTATTGCCCGCGAGCCATTGCATTTGGCGAGCTTTATCCTGCCACCATTTATTTTTAGTTTCCCTGGTTAGCCTGCGCAGCTCTAGGAATTGGAGTAGGTACCTCTGAAATATATTTTCTTTTCCTCGTATTTTTCATACAAACAGCATAGTAAACAACCATTATATTATTCCAAAACGTACACTTCTTAACACTTTACTAACTATTTGGTGTTTATTGCACTTAAAACAATTCGATAAGGTAAGTAGTGAAGATGAAACAAATAATACGTGATTTGTGCAGTGCAGGCCCTCCGTTTGTCAACTTCCCGGACGAGCGTTAACCGGTTTTATCCGGCGGCGGCGCGTACGCGACACAGCCGCTAGTTGACACGCACACATGCGCCGTATACTTCTAGTAGGTTACAGACCTATCAACTTAAGCTGATACTTGCATTTGTGTGAGTGATCGCCAAAAGTACAGTTAGAAAAACACATACAAATAAAATCAATGTTTTATTTAAACGAAGTCCATAAAACACAATGTTACCAACTGTCCAATTCTCGACCTCATAATGACTGAATCTTATAACTCTTCTACTCCGCTCATTGCGTCTTCATCTTCATTCTCGTCGGATGATTCATCAGAGTCAGAGCCTGTGTTAATAATTAATCGTTCCGTTATATCGTCGATTGTAGGAGCCATTAGCAGCAGCCAGGAGCAGTAGGAGCCATTTCACTAATATTTCAAACACAATCAATCACATAAAATTACACGTCTATCTGCTACCAGTACCGGAGGTGAAGTGAAGTATGTGAGCGGGCGGCAGGGAAGCGGTGCGTAGCGGACGTGCCGCGCCTCAGGCCGCTTGATTTAAACTAGTATAAACCAGTTTAAACCATGCGCGGGACGGGCCGCGCCTCAAGCCGATTGACACTCTACACTATCGGTGTGCACTCACACAAATGCAAGTATCAGCTTAAGTTGATAGGTCTGTACCTACGGCGGCGCCGTGGTTGTATGAATCTTTGTCTCTGTCACAGAATACTTAATAGTAATACGTACAGAAACATTACCCCGCAAATATACTTAAATAAATAGCTACTCCCACTGCGCAGCAATAAAGAGCAATCTAGCTCGCACCTGCGCTACGTACAACAATCGCTAGGCACCTACATAATCAGTTGCCCCGCCCGTGCAGGCTAGATTGCGCCGCATCACCACGCCTGAGAGCTTCTTTTATTCTGAGATCACAAGCTCGTCTTGTAAACTCCTGTCTCGCTTGATCACGGTAGGGTTACCTACTTGCGATTTGTGTTTGTAAATTTTAGTCCACTCTGTGTAAGAGAGGTGTTATTTGTACTTACTCAGGCTATTAGCAAATTTAAGGCTAGGTAGGTACCTACCTCCTTACTTAGGTAATTGTAATTTGTTTTATACCGGGTCTAAAGTGTTTACTTTTAGGTAAAGAAAAAGGTATTCAATTAAATAGGAATCGAATTATATTTGTGAACAATTCTTTTAGACACCCTAAAATATGTACTTAAGTCATTGTTGTTGCAAAAATCAGGGAAAAGTTGCTTATGAGGAGCGGCTAGCGCGCGACGCGACTGCGAGCTAAGCGAGCGGCAACATAACTGAATTCCAGTACGTCGGGTTGGCCGGTCGAACGTACCTAAACTGTTGAGTGAGACCCCCTGTCTCTGTTCCGTTTCTTTACTCATGTGGTGTAGGGTAGGTACTTTTTAAGATCTCAGCTCATCGAGGTCTTTTAAGCCATCTGTAAATCATATTTCTAACTTATTCTGTTGTTAAGATTTCCAGGTGTATAATATCGTATGTAGGACTTTGATCATATTCATTAGAGGCATTTGCCCACCATAATACATAGTCAGGTCATAAGTTCTGTCACATGTGCAATATGAAATAATTTAGACATGTTTATTATTTATGTAAACATTTATATAGCAAAATGAACTTAATAAAACATAGATTCTTATGGTAATAAAGTTTATTCAAAATGACCCCCGCGATTTTGAATACAGGCCTTTATTCTGCGCGGCCAGTCGTCTATCGCAGCACGAACGAAGTCCATGTCAATATCGGCGGCTGCCTTAATCAAGGATGCCTTGAGTGACTCCAAATCAGGATGAGGCTTTGAGCAGGCCTTTTCCTCCAAGTGTTGCCATATCTTGTAATCTAACGGACTCAAATCTGGACTGGAGGAGGGCCAGTCTTCGTGCCGGATGAAGTCGATTTCACGCGCCGCCAGCCAGTCTTGTGTGCTTTTCGCTCTATGAGCTGGCGCAGAATCTTGTTGGGATACCCAGTGCCTGTTATTAAACATGGTATGAGAAACAGGTTCCACAAGGTTCTTGAGGACTGTATTTTGATACAAAACTGCATTCGTTTTTACGCCTTTCTCACAAAAATGTACCTCAGTTAAGCCCCAATAAGAGACTCCCAACCAAACCATGAGCGAGGATGGAAAATGACCTCGTTGGACACGCGGAATACAGTTGCTCGCTTCTTCACTGTTGTGTGCGTACACCTTATCATTTTGTTTGTTGTAGCTCTCTTCCACGGTGAAAATTTTTTCATCCGAAAAAAGAATTTCCCGTTGCTTTTTTCCCGCGTACCGCTTCAACAAAGCGCGGCATCTCTTCAGTCTCAGGTTCATTAAACGAGCGTCCAAACGATGTCCTGTTTTTCTTCGATATGCCCTAAGCCCTAAGTCTTCATTTAATACCCTTTTCACCGTGGTCCTGCTTAACCCCATCTGAAGGGCCAACAGTTTCTGCTTACGTATTCGCGCCTTCACAGCTTTTATCACTGCTGGAGTCCTAACAGAGCGAGGGCGACTACTTCTTGACCTGTCATGTACACTAGAGTCTTCATTGTATCGTTTTATGGTACGATAAACGAATCTTTTGGTTATATTAAAATTTTTCAGTAAGTCGAAAATCTGAATTGGCGCGTAACCGCAACGATGCAACGCAATAACTGCGACACGGTCTTCTTTAATAGTCCACTCCATATTTAAAAATGAGGAAAATTCTAAAAAGTACACATTTTTATTTTCATGAAAAATTCTAAATTCGAATTCAATAAACTTTTTTGTGGCCAGCGTTCTAAATTCAAAAGTTTTTATTGTGTGACAGAACTTATGACCTGACTGTGTATTGTAAGCGACATTTTAATGCTAATAATTGCGAATTATTAAAAAAAACGCTACGTTAGTTACCAGTTTATGATTAGATTTCAAATTTACTTCATGATTCCTCTACTTTTGTTTTAATTAAATGTTGTATTTTTAGATACAACTTTGTGCCTCACGAAGATTACAGTACCATATAATTTAAGTATTCATACGACATTATGCTTAAGATATATTTAGAGATTGTGGGGTGGGAGACACTGGGGTGTACCACGTTATGTCCCAAATTATATGAGACATCCTTATAAAATTTCGAAACATAACTTAAACGTCCGAATGTTTGTGGCTCATCGCAACAAGTACGGCCGGTTTCAAGAAGATCCGATAATTATTTTGTCTATCATTTTACATTGAAAATTTTCGATTTATCAGTTCACTTATTATTTATTATATTTAAATTTAAAGAAACAAGCCCTTAATAAGTCGAGACCGGATATTTTCGCCCGCTTTCATAAACATAGCTGGCTGGGCGAGCTTTTTAGGGTTCCGTAAAGAAACAAGGAATTAGAGTTACGTCAAGTCGCATACAGTTGAAACTTGGTGTTTAGATGTATTCTGTAAACCGCTTTTTACGATTTTTATACAAAAATTAAAAAAAAATGGAACTGAAACAAAAAATTATTTTTTTCATCAAACCTATATGTGTGGTTATATAGATAGGTCTTAAAAATGGAAGGAAAGGAAAAGGGTCTGAAAACATTTTCCCTCAAAGTAAATGGTTAAAGAGTGGAAAGTGGAGAAAGTGGAAAGTGGAAAAAAATGTGTTCAAACTTTAAAAGTAAGAGTGAAAAATAAAAAATAAATATGTTGAGTATCTCAATAAACACTTTCAACGAAAACTCATTTGAACAAAATAAAATAAGCAGTTTTTAAGATATAAAACATTTAATAAGCTTATCATCTACGTTTGTTACGGAACCCTGAATGTGCGAAGCCACTTGGCCGGTTTTTTTCGCTAGTGTTACATATGCCCCACAGTTTGTTTGATTAACCGGAACTTGTTATAATTATGCTTTTGAAAACTATGATTTGAAGTATGGTGTTTAAAAGTGTACCTAATAAGTACATTTTACTACCTCAGCAGTGAAACTATTGTCAAATTACAAGTAAAATGGATGACGACCACAACACAAAACTTTCTGCTCTACTACAATGCTCATGGTCTAAGATTTAAGTTTCATATAAAAGAGCTATTCGAGCAATTTATAATGTAAAACGCACAGACTCCTTAAGACAGCTTTTTGAAGAAATTGACATACTAACTGTAGCTAGTCAATTTATTTTCGAAAATATAATTTACGTACGCAAGAACCTTACAAAATTTCCCAAACTTAGCGATAGCTGTAATGTTAACCTAAGAAATAATCACAGACTACTTGCGCCCCGGCTTAGACTCGCGAAGGTTAGCAATTCTTTCAAGGGTCAATGCATTCTCTACTACAACAAGATACCTCTGGAGATCTTGAAATTGCCATTTGAGCAATTTAAAATCCATGTTAAAGTGACTTTGTCGAAAAAGGGATATTGCAATGTTCAAGATTACTTAAATTATGGGTCTGTATGGGGTTAATCTGGCTCAAAACAGACCTTGCTGTTAATAATTTTGTAATTATTTATTCCTGCTTATTAATTATGATAATGACTAAATATTATATTTTGTATTAGTTAAGCATAAGCAATTTTTAAAAAGAGATCTAAAAATCAATCTGTGGGAGTTTCTACGCCCTTCTTCTCCCACAGTGGTCCAATGTAGAGAAGTGGCAAAAAATGACGATTGCTAAGTATATGTAAATACCTACAGTAATAAAGACATTTGGAATTTGGAATTTTCTAGCTCGACTTGGTCCACAAGGGCTATTATCAATGCTCCAAGTAGTGACCCTGGTACCGCTGCTCGATAGTCCGAATATCTTAATGGAACCGTTCCCCTCGTTCGTCACTCATATCAATCAACAATGTTTTCAGGGAATCGTTCTAAATGGCTCTGAAGGTAGTGTGCCTTGATACCTATGTAACAACCAATTGAAATTGCGAGATGTATTTTTAAGCAATCACGATACTTGTCTAGAGCTTTGACAAATTGTTTCTTAAGCGGAAATTTCGGTAATGAACCTAGCTTATTTCTAGAATACCACATTCTCACACGTTTGTAGCGAAACGCTCAGTTTTTTTTTTGCGATTGCACCTGAATTATAGGGTTCCGTAGAGAAACAAGGAACCCTTATGGCTTCGTCAAGTCTGTCTGTCCATCTGTCCGTCCGTCCGTCCGTATGTCACAGCAACTATATTCCGAAACTATCAAGACTACACAGTTGAAACTTGGTATGTAGATGAATTCTGTAAACCGCTTTAAGATTTTATTACAAAAATTGTAAAATCAAATAATTAAGGGGGCTCCCTATACATAGACCTGAAACTAAAAAATATTTTTTTCAGATAAGTCTTTAAAAATATAAAGGGACCTCATATAAATGAGGTCCCTGAAAACATTTTTCATCAAAGTAAATCGTTAAAGAGCCTCTAACTTTTCAAGTCAGAGATTGAAAAATAAAAATTAATATGTTTTGTATTTCAGTAAACACTTCCAACGAAAATTGGTTTAAACAAAACAAAATAGGCAGTTTTAAGATATAAAACATTTATTAATAACCGCAAATATAACGTTGTCTTTCATACAAACACTATGAAAACCCAAGTAATTTTTTGCTGGTGAAGAATGATAGTGACATTTTGGCAAAGAGTACCAGGTAAATGTGAAGTGAGTACCTTCCTAATTTATTTTTTATCTTTTATTCTACATTTATTATGGAACCCTAAATGTGTGAAGTCTGACACGCACTTGGCCGGTTGTTTTTATGTTACGTTTAGTTGTTGATTTGCTAAAAAAATGCCATTTCGTTTTTTTTTCGTGCAGTTTCACAAAGAACAGAATTGGTTGCTACTAAAGTTGTTGTATTAGGTCACAACTTGAAACTAGCAGATTTTCAAAAAAAATGATCTGAAAAACTATTGAGTTCCTAAAACCGAAATTTCACGACCGTGTAGAATCCAACTTACTATCCACCAAAAATCACGTAAGCTCTTGCAAAAAAGATACTCCATTCGCCATGATATTCGTAAAAATGAAAGGTAAAATAAAATTAGGACATGTTGTCTATTTTTGAACGTTTATTTGCCACAGATGTTACAGAAATAGATTTTACATAAGTTATCGATGTGGACATTGTTAGCAAAAACTATGTAATGGATGTAAACGGTACAATGGTAGGGATGGTGTGGAGTGAATAGTTTGGATTTTACATAGCAAACTGTTTTCAAAGTTATTGGTGCGGCTCCTTTCATACACTATGTACGTAAATAGGTGCATTTATAAGTTTGTATGTGGTTTACAGATAAATAAAAACCTTGGCAAATCCCGGTATGTTTTCCTGTAATTTTTGTCTCAAGTCTTATATTCTGAATTTTTTCATAATTTTAGACTCTGTAGTTTCGGAGATAAGGCTCCCCCTTATCTCCGATGGTCATTTTTTGCACTTTTTTAATGATACCTTCTGAATTGATCAAAAATAAAAGAGAAAAGTAAAAAAAAAAAAAAGTTTATAAAAAGCATTTTAATAGTTATACCTTGGACACTATTCACACACATTGATCTAGCCCCAAACTAGGATACCCTGTATCTTGGGTACTAGACAACGATACACTTACTTATATAGATAAATATTATACATAGATAGATTAACAACCATGACTAGGGTACAAACATCCGTTCTCATCAAACAAATATTTGCCCCCACCGGGACTCGAATCCGGGACTCTTGGCTTCGTAGGCAGGGTCACTGCCGACTCGGCCATTCGGGTCGTCAATTTTTCAACGATACCCTACATAATTTATTAAGGTGTTGTTTTTCCTGAGAAAACTGCCTATGACAGACGGACGGATGGACGGACACGCGAGTGATCCTATAAGAGTTTCTCCTTTTAAGGTATGGAACCCTAAAAGTAATTGGTTTTGCTCCTTCTTGGCTTAGTAAGATAAGTTATTTATTATTTTCATTTTACTTGTAGCCAAAAAAAAATCCCCACAAGTTTTGAGAAATTGAAATCACAAATTGATTTTTGCACCCCTGAAAAGTCTTAAAATGGCAGATCCGACCACTTCTCAGGTCAAGAGTTATTATCTCGGAAAACTTAATGTAGAGTCTTGGTATGAATAAGTTATCTGGAAAAAGTTGTTAACTAATACTGAATTACTCTATACTTAAATAAGCGTTTACTTTAAAAAAACCTATATAAGTACGTATTCAAGTTAAGTATAAGTATAAGTATAAGTTAAGTAATAATGAAGTGGTTACATTTTTATCGCTGTAGCTCAACTTGAAACACTTCCATATTTCCCCTTTCTGAACAATTTATCGTACCAAAGTACTTAGAACTCTTCTTTTCCCTAAGGAGACGTATATTTTCTTCTTTGCTACCGAAGAAATGCTCTCTCCTATTTTCAAGCAACCCAGATAAGAGGCTTCCTTGTTTGCTTCTTACTCGTATACGGCATTATTATCAGTTCCAGTAATTCAGCTTATATTTTAAATAAAAGTCAGTTACAGGCATAATTTGCTCTTATCGACGATCCCCGACAGCCATAAGTGCCAGATCAAGAAATAAGTTTCCGGCACGTAGTAAGAACAATATTTTTACAACTTTACTCAATACACTCTAGCCGAATACTGGTTTTATGGAGAACCCGTCTCAAAAGCCTTCCCGAGTTTGTGTTTTTAACCGTCACAAATCGCATTTCCGTCGTAAATTTTATTTAAAAAATATGCGTTGTTGTCAAGCCATCAACAAAATAAATATATGTACTTCCTTTTCGCGTATCTGAAACCTGCCTTATGATAACAAGTGGTCGGGACTCTGGTATCAACATCCGCTAATCCGCGGTAGCTCTTAATGTTTCGGCTTGGAATTATCCTGAACCCCGCAGATTACAGTCCTGTCGTCTTTCTGTGTGCCCTCCGACTTAGCACCGCTGCTGTCATACTTGTTAGATTATGAAGGTTCTAAGTTTTCCTCTTAAGGGCAAACAAGCGCCGAAGGCCTTGAACATTAGACAAAGAAAACAAATAGCCGTCGTAACGCGTTGGAGCAGACTAACCGCACCGCCCCACGGCTCAGCGGGTTGACGAATTATATAAAATATTGATTGACTTGAATAATAACTTAAGAAATAAATTAATATGTCTTTAGTTTTTATATTATTTCAATCTATTTATCGTGTTAGTTTCATATAGATAACTGATTTGGTCTGCGAGCGAATTTCAATTCAATAGAAAATAATGCATCAGGATGAATGTTTTTTTTTATATCATAAATATAACAGAAATTTTACACGTTTTCCATGAGAGTTCTTCCCTAATATATTTTTTTACATATGTAAAAAAATATATTAGGGAATAAATATATATTTATCCCACATTTTTCTCCCAACTAGCCTAGAAATTCAGCTAAAGATTACTTTCATTTAATTAATTACGCTTGTTTAAGTGTTAGAAAGTAAACACATTCAAGCTACATTTGTAATAGTGTTAAAAATTAAAATAAATAAATGTATGAATCTGTTTTTGAAAATAATATATATATATATATATATATATATATATATATATATATATATATATATATATATATATATATATATATATGTATATGTGTGTATGTGTGTATGTGTGTGGTATTTATATTGTGATTTGATTAAACTATATTTAGCGACTGTCAAAAGTCTGGTGCCAGTCGGCCTTACTGTCTTTTTTATTCGCTGGACCCTGCTCAGATCTGTATCATATATCTCTATTATTATATTCTTTACTAACCCCGGCCATCTGCTCAGTAAAGTAGTCCCCAACCACAGAACTTCACAATTTATGTAACGCTCGCAACCCTGAAAATAAATCGAGCGCAATCAGGGCCTAGCTGAAAGGAAAGTTTTTAAAACCTACTCAAACAGGGTAGTTTTAGACAAATTATAGCTATGTTAACGAGTTCCAAGTAAGTAAGTAAGTTTGTTGGTATAAGTGACGCGGAATGATCAATATGCCCTCCGACGAGGCCAGCCAACGGTAATGTAATTATATCTGAAGCCACGCCCAAGACTCGGCCAGCCAAATTTCTGTAGCCGTATTTGCATCTTTCCACTTGAGTGGTTATTTGGCAGGTGCATGCGGGTTTGAGGCTCTGATAAAACTTCTCCTAATATCTGCAATAGACAAGCGGGGTCACAAGGACCGCGTTTCGTGTTTTAATATCTCGATAACATGTGAGTGTGTTAGTGAAGTTGAGTCCGAGAACTATATATGAACGACAAATTTCCTATTTTTTTACGAATTTAAATCAATGCCTTTTCTGTTTTTCTGCAAGTATAATATGGTCGTTAGGGAGTCCACTTAACTCTAACGTCTAAACAAGGCACCGAGCATGGTCTGATCGATTATCTAACCATTCGATTAATTTATGCCGAACTTTGTCGAAAGTTCTACGCACTATTCCCCGATAACAAGTTGGCCTAGTTAGAGTATAAATTATTGTTACAAATACTTCAGTGACGTTATAAATCGTACTGAAAGTTATATTACTTCTCAGCATATAGTGTTAGCAAATAAGGAATATCCCGTTCGATCGAAGATTGTTGGGGTCGACCTTTACACATGGTTCTAGTGTTTTAATATTCATTTAGTCAACAATGGTCTGGGCTATTGTTGACTCAATGACGTATTAGGCCTTCATTACGAAGTTCAATAACTATTTGAGTTTGATTCAGGGTTTTTTGTCATTTTAATCGAGCTGTGTCATTGTTCTATGCCCGCCTTCTACTCATTTTTTACAGAAAAGAGTGAGAGTCACTGACCTTTGACCTCTTCTTGGCCGATCTAGTATATCTGCAGTCTTCTTGCATTGCCAAGTTTATACTTAAACTTAAGGCCCAGTTCTGGCTGTTGAGGTGAGGGGCGCCGCTTTCGCCCGCCATCTTCTGGCGGGGTAGCGGATCTGGCGGGGCAGCGGGCGGCGCGGAATAGCATCGGGCCGACGACGTCAAAAATTAGGTGTTATTCGAGTTTACTAAAAAAAATGCTAATAGATTAAATTTCATTCTAGAAGGGTAGTCCTAAGTAGTAGATTACCTACGTCACTTTACGACTAGTCATTAGTCGAAGCAGGGATCTACAATAGCTAGTTAGACCTAACACAATTTAGGTTAGAAGAGAGGAAGGCAAAGGGATTCATAGACATGTTGATATTTTGTCAAATAACGATGTAAGCACATACTCGTTGATAATATATAGTAAAGAGTTCATATTTGTTTTGCAACCTAGTTGGAAATGGGAAATATTAAACTGCATATTAAAAATTCTGATTTGCACTGCAAATATCGGGGCAAAATGCTGCGGTAGCTTAGGTAAAGGGTAAAAGGGGTGAGTGATGCGAAGCACCCTTTATCCTTCATATTAGAACAACGTGTAAGAACAACAAAAATACTTAAAACATAAAAAGTATTTATGCTGATCCTTTTTTGCTGTGAAAATCAGTATTTTTGATGTGCGATTAAATATTAGCCATATAAATATAAATCCTTCGTGTTTAGGTTGAACATGCAACAACAACAAAAAATACTTAAAACATAAACTTGAGTACACCTAAAATATTAAAAACATAAAAAGTGTTTTTGCTGATCCTTTTTTGCTCTGCAAATCAGTATTTCTGATATGCGATTAAATACAAGTCTTTAGAAATGTATACTCATTGGTATATTGTATGCTCAGATGAACGAGACTCTTGTACATACATTGCTTCTGGGCCCACACTGTGTCGTGGGAACCATTAACGACGAAGTCACACACAATATCCTATCTTCCCTCCCAGCCGGGATTCGAAACCAGGACCTCTCGCTTTCGAGTTACTTACTCTGTGGTTGTACGCTAACCAAGATATTTCAAATACTAATATTCTGGGGCTTAGTGATCCTACTACCTTCTGCTATCCTATTAATTTCTGCAAATCTTTTTTTTTCATCATCAAAACTTTTTCTGAAATTTACTCAGGCTATTCAGCAGAGTTATGAATCTACCGAGAGCTGAAAGGGCACTAAAGTGTCCGGATTTTACCACCGCAATAAATAAAAGGAAGATATTTTTTCTTAGTATGGGCATTGCCGTCTTTAAGGAAATTTTGAGTACCCTTTTTATTTTTGACAAAACCAACAATTTATAGATTGATTGTATTGTTTGATTCTTCCTTGATACAGCTTAATGGATGACACCCACATGTTTATGTAACATAATTTATTTCATAGAGCACTCCAGATCAAGTGTCAATAAATAATGGCATGTATTTAAACGCTAATCAAATCATCCCCGAAAAATATCTCAAAACTGCATCAAAAACACTGACTACACCTCAGAATTTACACACAAAACAAATTAAATTTTGCAAACTGCTTATCTAGTTATGTAAAACCGTTATATTAAGTGATTATCTGATATCTGAACCTAAAATTTTTTTTATTAACTACAAAAATTTAAACCCAACTTTACTTGAACCAAGCACCTATTATTCCTTGGGGCCCATAAGTTTTAAGGATGAAAACACCATTTAATTATTATCTAATCAATCAATCAAAAATCGCCTAAATGCAAACATAATAACAACAAAAAACCATAAATCTGATTTTTAAACATTTTTTTTTTGCAATTACAATATTTAAAAAAAAAACGAGTAGTATTTAATCGCACATCAAATATGTCCTATTCTCTCGGCAAAAATGTTCAACAAAAACACTTATGTTTCTTATGCTCTTACATGTTCAAACATTTTATGTTTCTTTTGCTCTTACATGTTCAACCTAAAACGAAGGATAAAGGGGACTTCGCTTCGCTCACCCCCTTTAACCTTCCCTAAAGCTACCGCCCCACTTCGCTCTGATATTTGCTGTACAGATCAGTATTTTTGATGTGCGTTTTAATATTTCCTAATTAAATCTAATTAAAGCCTCAAACTTTTCATTGTATGATTATTCATAAGGCAGGTCTTGCTTTGGCAGGGCGTCCGCGTTTTCGTTTTATTCTAATAGCGATGTTTTATATATAATTTTCATTGATACAGATAAGAAAAATATAAATTAGCTAGTAGTAAGCTTTTTAGGTACAAGAATGTTAAAATTGTTAAATATAAATTGTAAAGTAAACATTAATAAGTGTGGTGCCGCAATAGACACGAATTTTAAAAATTCCGTTGGAGAATTTTGAGTGCAAGTCAGTATTTGTAGTAGTAGTTTGACTAAGAATATTTTTGTATTGAAAACGGAATTTGTGTTCGACGAGCCAGATATTTGTTGTGAACTGTTTAAGAAAGATTACCTTCTTTTAATAGGATTTATGATTTTGTTGGTGATGCTTGTTTTGTTTATCAAATGGTCTATTTGTAAAGTAGTCAGTTTTTTGGTACCCGGTAGGTTAATCAGTGAAGATAATTCATTTGTTTAATTGTATTTTGAGCTACAGTTAAATATTCCCTATAAATAATCACAAATAAGTTTGCAAATGTAGGTTTAGGCAAAACATGATTTAGGCTGATTAAACTTTAGGCAGATCATAATCTAGCTTAAATACGAATAGAACGTAAAGCGGAATATCCCTATACGATCGTTGATATTAAGCTAGTATAGTATGACGTTTAGGCATTTGTCTCTTTTCTCTCTACACTTGTCTCTCTACAATTTTGCTACACCCTCCTAGAAGGGAAATTGTTCTGGCGCTGTAAGATTATATTTATATGGCTAATATTTAATCGCACATCAAAAATACTGATTTTCACAGCAAAAAAGGATCAGCATAAATACTGTTCAGGCCTCTCGGCACCCAATGACCTCGCAGGGGCCCATAGCTACGAGGTAGCGTAGCGATCGGATGCCAAGAAGTAAGAACGTCGGCGATTCACCGAGCTAAAGTAAATAGATTCTATCTGACCTGGTCTGTGCTTCGTTCCCGTCAAACTCCTGTCTCTCTGCAAGGCCTGGGTGCACCCTAGGCTCTTCTTGGTAGACAGGTTCTTCAGCCAACCAGGTATGGCTGGCAGGCCAGCTTCGTTGAGCACAGTGTTCCAACACAGGTTATGTTACGTAAATGCGAACTTTATCTGGTTCGGGGAACCACAATACACTCAGCTATATAGACAATCCTGAGGGGAGCCCGAATACAATTCCAGATGGCTTACGATTTAATTTCAATGCCCGAATCAATACGCGTCACATTGCGGGGGCTTTTCGTCTGTCAGTTGTCAAAAAACTGCTAGGTTGGCAGCAACGTCAAATTCAAAATGGCCGTTCCGAAACCATCGATCGAGTATCGATTCTGAATCGAACAAATACTTTTTATGTTTTAAGTATTTTTGTTGTTCTTACACGTTGTTCTAATATGAAGGATAAAGGGTGCTTCGCTTCTCTCACCCCCTTTACCCTTCACCTAAGCTACCGCAGTATTTTGCCCTGATATTAGCCGTGAAAATTAATATATTTACTGTGCAAATCAGTATTATTGATGTGCAGTTTAATATTTCCCTATTTATAATCATTTGTTCAACATGGAAAATATGATTTAGGAATTTAGGAATTAGGAATAGATTTTATAGTAAGAGGAATAATTGGGTAAATAAAGCTTCGGCTATAAATGTGTGGGCTTGAACCCGTGAAGCCTTTGCCCAGTGCAGTGGAACAACGCATAGGCTAACAAAAAATACGGCCAAGTGAGAGTCGGACTCGCGCATGAAGGGTTCCGTATCACCGTACCGTAGGGATGGTGTGGAGTGAATAGTTTGGATTTTACACAGCAAAATGTTGTTTTCAAAGTTAATGGTGCGGCTACTCTTACGCTCAATGTACGTAACCAGGTGCATTCATAAGTTTGTACGTGGTATTGAAATAATTGTTGTATGGGAGCCCATTTAAACATTTATTTTACTATCTTTTTAGGGTATTTGTTGTTATAGCGGCAACATAAATACATAATCTGTGAAAATTTCAACTCTCTAGCTAGCTAGGTTCTTGAGATACAGCCGGGCGTTAGACGGACAGACAGTCAGACGGGCAGCGGAGTCTTAGTAATAGGGTCCCGTTTTTACCCTTTGGGTACGGAACCCTAAAAAAGGCAGCGCTTTTCAGTAGTTTTGTCCGAACCCTAGCTGTGTTATCCGTTTTCTCATTCACACATGAGGAACTCTGTTCTCTATTCCCCAGGGCGGCCAGCCCCAACAGTTATGTGGCTCATCGACGCTGCGCCCGCCTCCCAGTACATTGGCGAGAAGACCGACACGCATGTAGTCGTGAACCGACTGGAGCTGCCGCAGCTACGGCGGAAGCATCTCAACACGACCTTCAAGTGCCGCGCGTCGAACACAAACCTCGTCAGCCCGCAAGAGAAGACTGTGAGGCTGGAGATGAATCGTAAGTTTTTCATTGTTGCTCGATTTAGTTTTGCGGTCCGCATCTGTTCTACCTACCTACTTACCTATTACTTACGTTTAAGGAGCATTACAGATAATACTAATACAGTTAGTTAGTAGCGGACTCAAGAGAAAATATACCAGGAATAATGTTATGTGACGGAAATAATAACTGTCGAAGGTTTTTGTACTTTTTTTGATCTCGCAGTTCACAGACAGGATTAACTTGCTCTATACAATGTGTTCATTTGCCGATAGATAAAACATCAGAGAGTTTCAATACGTGCATTGAAACGACTTCTGCGCCATAAGATAGCTTTGTCCAGTGCTTCATACGAATTCAATATCGCAAAAGAGCTCTTTTATTTGAATATTTGCACCCAAAGTAAACAGACAATGCCTCGCACTGGGTACAGAGACCCTGCTCAATCAAAAAGTATTGCACTTACTCGGCATTCTTATGTCCTTCCCAACAGTAAGGCCCAACCTCGTGCAGATTGTGAACAAGCCAGCCACGCTGTCATCGGAGAGGTCAGTGAACCTCACGTGTGTTTCGGAAGGGAGCAGGCCTCCCGCCCAGCTAACGTGGTACAAAGACAACAGGAAGTTTCGGAGAGCGAAGCCTTCTGACATACGAGTAAGTGATGATAAATGATTTACCGCAATACTTCGACGCGAACTTGTTGGCACTTTCTGGACGCTGCGACGAAGTAAGATTCAATGATCGGGTTTAACCTCTGGGGCCTTACCACAAAAAAATAAACTACTGTTCAACACTTGTTTAAAAACAAAAACGTATGGGATTTGACGTTTGTTTTGAGGTTAAACGCTGTTTAATTATTTTTTTTGTAACACGGCTGAGATCCCACCGATACGACATGGTGTCGGAATCTATTCAGTGGTAATATACTCTATACGGTTAATGTCCTCGAAAGGTTAATCCGCTACCAAAACACCCATTTCTAATCCATGATCAATCAGTCATTTCAAAGAAAAACAGCTCGGACGCACAACATTCAACTCAAAATTTTACTAAAACTCAAAGACACACTGGCGCTCGCTATTTCTCAAAATGAAGATATCAGCGTAACTGTTATTGCATTCAAATTGAGCAGGATTTGTGCATTTGAGAAAATATATATTTTGGGAATTTATTTATTTACGTATAGGCAGTAGCCAATCTCTATTATTTGGTGCTAAAAGCGAGTTGGTTCCAGGAATAGTCCATCCATATTTGATGTGACCACGGTGGAATGAAAGCTATAAATGAATGTATGAATGGCCTCGGGCATAGTCTGTTTTATTCCAAGTTCACGCAATGCATTGCTCTCGTTGTCTATTTACTTAGAATAAACCTATATTACCTTTCGATGGAACTTCGACATATTATCACTTTCTGGGAATATGTAGTACGTAATACCTCACACTCTCGAACAGGTAATTTAATTTCCATTTTTCAATTCTATCAATATAATTTTATAGTTTTCTATAGTTTTGGTACCTAAAGAAACAGGTTCAAAGCCATTTCAAAAATCTAATTAAGTCATGGTTTAAGACCTTTAACAAAGCCGTAAAATATTCCGTAACCTTTCTGTGGGGCCCTATACACAATGTACTTATTCAGGTAACAGAAGCAATGAACGAGACATGGGTGAGCAGTAACCTACAGTTCTCTCCACTACCAGAGGATGATGGCGCTCAGCTCAAGTGCCAAGCAGACAACACAGCCCTGCCCGGACAGAGTATAGAAGACTCCTTCAAGCTTGACGTCGTATGTGAGTATTGTACTCCGGCAGTTGCCATTGCTCAGTTGCGACTTCTCTTTTGAGTTTAGTCTCCATTGACCTCAATAAAATGTAAAGGCCGGGGGCTGCTGAAAAAATTGCAAACTTGGAGAGGTTCTCTTAATTTATCCGCGACCCAATCCTGTGTGAGGCATCGCGATTTTAAACCTCAGACTCATGTCAATAACTAAGAAGGTTAGTGATTTTATATACTCAAATTGGATTTAAATTCATTAAGGATGGTGTGCCCCTTTACTGTCAAGAGATCATGAATCGCTGGGAATTTCATATAATTGTTAGTTTCACTAAAGGCCGGTGGTCAGATCCCCATCGTCAGAAGCAAGTAATTGTTTTGTTTTTGTTTCAGAAGTATTTAGAAATTTGGATATTTTTTGTTTTATTTTCAAATAAGCTTATTTCTTCAAGCCTTTAGACCCTTGAATAGAAGTACAATGATACCAGAAAATTGGGATCTGTTTATTATCTAAATAAAAGAAACAGAACAGTTTTGCGCCTTTTTCCTTATCGGGATGGCAAAGGTACAGTTGCGTGGACTAACCAGTCAGTCAATAGATCTTCCACACAAGGCAGGCGGCTAGCCCATCGCTGCAACTTGGGATATGTAAATATCTACTCACAACTGTTAGAAAAACGAATGATTAGTGTTCTTGAGTTAAGGGATTAAATATGGCCAGCGCCAGGGGGCGCGAACAAATAAATGCATCTTTAGCTTCAATTCTAGGCTAAACTAGACAACATAAAAATATATGATAAATATATGTTATAAAAAGTATATTAGAGATAAGAATGGACTTTTAAAATTACCGGATATATGTTGTATTTAAAACTTAAAAATATTTTTCGCAATGCATTATTATTCAACTAAATGAACAAGCGCTCGGAGACGAAATCAGTTTACGAAACTTATACGCAAAAATAGGTAAAAAAAGGGAAAATTTTTAGTCGTTTTATTTAATTTTATCTACACACGTATCATAAACCCTCTTTACTGCGTTCAAAAACCACACGTTACGATCAGCATTATGTTAAACTACTTGGTAAAAACTCGTTTCGTATCTGGAAAACTACACATTATGGTCATTATGTGTAGTTTTTCTACATATAATGACATTCAAATTTCGAACGCCGACGCCCACCCGCGTGCCGTCCCTAGTTTGTCTGTGAAGTTGGTACTGACATTCAAATTTCGAACGCCGACGCCCGTCTGCGTGAAGTTGGTACTAAAGAACAAGCTAAACAATTGCAGAACCACAATGCCGGTCAAACATGCGGTTCCTGAACACATCAAAGAGAGCTTATGATATGTGTGTAGATAAACTAGTGTATGTAACTGTACATAATTAGGCATTAAAACTCTCGTGTGATATTATTATGAAACTCGCCTTCGGCTCGTTTCATAAACCCACTCTCGAGTTTTAATGCCCTCCATTATGCAGCAGTCACATAAACTACTATTAAATGTTATTATTACAGGAGTTTAGTAATATTTTCTATAATTTTCTTGGTCTCGGAATTTTCGGAGCTCGGGCTGCCCCGCGGGGCTCTGCGCGAGAGCATGCGTCAGTCTGCTTCGACGCGATGCGACGGGTATTTCTTTTCTTTGTATAATTCTCAATGCCATTGACCCTTGTTCAGCCCTTAAATGGAATAGATATATTATCACTGGCTTCTCCTGATTAAGCCGTCATACTTCGTTAGGAATATAGTTAAAGTTTTGGTTGTGCCAGCTGCTACACAGATGATATAATCCTTAATAACGACAAAAAAATAAGTACAGATACAGAGATCAGTCTAATATTGATTTCACCTTATTCGCTCATATTCCTTGATATGACTTATAACATGGTATTGGAGGTCGTAGAAACAATTTTTGTTTTATACCTGTGTAAATGTAGTTGGTTGCTATTTATTTGGTTGCCACTTTGCAGTACTGAAACCTAATTTGATTAGGGTATTGTCTGTTTTTTTTTTTAATGACTACAATAATTTTTAAAGTAATCTATGTAGAAAATATGATTCAAAGGAAAATATTCACCATACTCACGAGCATATTTGGCATCCCATTGGATCAATGTACTAATTTGGTGAACATCGAAATCAATAAAACCATCTATATAGTAGTTTTAACACTACGAAAGCTATATATCTGTTCTTGAATTACATGAATTATATAATGATAAACTACATCTAACAAGATTATAAGGAACCTCAGAAGGGGCTTAGGTTTTGTAAATAGTACTAACTATTTATCACTTGCTGAAACGAACAATATGGCTGTACTTGTGGTATAGAACATATTAATCACTAATTTCACTAAGTAATATTATCCAAAAATCCAATTGAAAGTATGCTTAGTTTGCACGCAATTGCATGTTAAATATTGGTAGATTTGTCGCAGTTGGTTGGTTAAATCAGACACTTAACTAACTCTCTAGACCATGAATTAAATGCCGACGTTTAATCAAGTCACTAAAATTCCGTCAGACAAGTGAGTGAACGCAACGTTTAACGAGTTGTCTATACGTTCCGAGGCAACAAGAAATATACAATATAAATATTTTTTTATGTGTACATTTTATGTTTCAAGTATTTTTGATGTTCTTACGTGTTCAACATAACACGAAGGATAAAGGGGGCTACGCTTCTCTCACCCCATTTACCCTTCACCTAAGCTACGGCAATATTTTGCCCTGATATAAACTGTGCAAATCAGCTGTTGTAGTGACGCCATCTTGTTATCAAACACGCTGGCTTTCGGTAAGACAGATTGTTAAACGTTTGCGACGATGCTTTATTTAAATAAAAATGCTAGTGACTTGGTTAAACGTCCGCATTTAATTAACGGTCTAGAGAGTTAGTTAAGTGTCTGATTTAACCAACCAACTGCAACAGATATACCTTTAATGGCAAATGTCACAAAAAAAATACTTTATTAGATGTTTACTAAATCAATTGAAATAAACATACACAACTAAAGTTTGTTGCTGAAATTTATTCAAATGCGTTAGGTAATATATGTACCTAATTAAGATCTTGTAAAGTTCCTGTGCAGTCCAAGAACAGTAGTTATATATTTGTTAGCAAATTTTATGGAATTCATGAATTTGTTTATTACATCTCAACAAGGGTCTTTCAACTCATCAGTAACAAAATGTTATATTATTATTATTTAGTTGATTCTGCAGCTATTTTCAATTAGGGTTTAATATGTTATATTTCAGGAACTAAACGTGTAAATGGTTAATATGCACAATCATGTGAATCCAGTTCAGTTTAGTTCAAAGATTTTTATTCATAATAGCACAAAAATTGAGACTTAATGAACGTCATAACATAATCAAGCAAGCATAATTAAACATCAAGAAGGTGCCTAATTATAACATAATATATAGGATGCAATTAACTGGGGCCCAATTCCGGTACACAATAACAGCTCCATGACATTTAAATTACGATTACGCTCATCTCTAGATATCCAATATTTGGCGTTCGGAGAATATTTTTTTAGGCAATTATGGTTAAAATTAAGTTAATTGGTAAGCATAATAATTAAGCTAATCAACAAAGGAAATGGGTTACAAAATCTTCAGATATTGGATATCTAATGTTGACCGTAATCGTCATATAATTGTCATTGAGCTGTCATTGTGTACCGGTGTATTGGGCTGCTTGCTGGTTTAATTCCAGATGTCGGTGTCTTGTAAAAAAACATTAATTTTGTAGTAGACCTTTGTGCATAAAGTGTGCTTTAGACATTTTTTTAATCAAGCTTCAGTTAGGTTTTGTATTATATTTTAAATATAAAAGTATTACTGATAAGGAATTCATCATCGGAAACAACGATTGTGACGGCCAATACTTTTTGTTGGACTTTTAAGACGAGAGCAAATGCGTAAGTATTATATGATTTCCTAATATATTAACGCGACCAAAAAATACTGTGTCTTGAATGGTTCCACGAAGCCCTTATCCAGCATTGGTATAAGAAGAGATCGTCGTGTTTCCGTTTCGGAAAAATGTGAATCTGCTATGAGCTTTCTATGAGTCGAGGGTGATAAGCAGTATCGGCTGATTTTGTAAGCATATTCGTCATAACCTTGCCCACGATACCAAGGGCTGATCTTGCTTCTTTGATACTCTGGAGTCCCGGTTTTAAGCCGATTCGTTGAGCAAAGTGAATACCTCATTGTTAATAAGTGGAGTTTTTGTCGATGGACTGTTTTTGGGAGCAAAAACTTTTGATGTTTTCATCTCTTATTTCTTTCTTGAGGCCGTTCATGAGAATAGGTTCCCAACGTTTGGCATGATCATTATTAATATCGTCACACCATTCAGGTGCATCCGCAATGAAATTGCCAAGAGCCTCGAGAAGATCAGTATCGACCGTCAAAGCGGGTTCTACTGGTAAGGCTGTACTCACGGCGACAGTACTAGAGCACGGTACCAGGTCGGGTAGGAGTCGGTACCGGTTCTTGGGTAACCTCAAGGTTTACGTCCTGCTCGAGCCCGGAGCCCGGAGCCCGGAGCCCGGCTCTGGGGGCAACGGTGGCAACGGAGAATGAGCCAGAATGCAATCATCATCTGATTAATGAAGAAAAAAATATATGTAGGTAGGTTAATATCTCGTATTAACTCGCAATTTTTGTGCTTCTGGTAAATATCTAGTATTTACTTGGAGCGATCTTTATAAGGAACGTCTAGCATCTCGTGGTAGATCAAGGTCTATAAATCAATAATATGTATATCACTTACCTGACAAAGGAATTTCGTCGTCATCTGTTTTTGAAAACGACTACTATGTATGACTACGATGACTTCTTGCCAGTTTTTCTTCGTACTTTTTCATTTTTCGCACCCAACGATATTCTTTTGACCCACTTGCCTTCCTTTTAGGCATCTGTAATAGAAAATCAAAGAATCTATCAGAATTTAAATAGTAGTTTATGTGACTGCTACATAATGAAGGGCATTAAGACTAGAGAGTGGGTTTATGAAATGAGCCGAGGGCGAGTTTCATAATAATATCACTCGACAGTTTTAATGACTTATTATGTAGAGTTACATGCACTAGTTATCTACACAAATATCATAAGCTCTCTTTGATGTGTTCAGGAACCGAGTGTTTGACCTGCATTGTGGATCTGCAGTTATTTAGCTTGTTATGTAGTACCAACTCCACAGACAAACTAGGGACGGCACACAGGCGGGCGTCGGCGTTCGAAATTTGAATGTCATAATATGTAAAAAAAAATACACATGGTTATAATGTGTAATTTTTCAGACAACAAATGAGTTTTTACCAAGTAGTTTAATAATATTAATTGCTCATCGTAACTTGCGGTTTTTGTACGCAGTAAAGAGGGTTTATGATACGTGTGTAGATAAAATTCATTATCAGTATGTGCGTGTTGCGCGAGCGCACGAACGATAATGAAGACTACCCTGCGTTGGTCTGCGTTGGTCACACGGCCTATCACATGATATGTTCGGGGATGGTTTTTGATTTTCCCTGCATGTTTACTACAAATACTGTGCGGATGGGCCGAGGCGTTTGCGGGGCAAACTATACTACTCAAAAGAAAATAGGGGCCACTAAGTATTTTGATTGCTACGTGAAAAATATAGTAAACAGTAATGTATATTTATTAAAATAACATGTAACAAGGCTTTTGTTTTAACTTATGCTAATAACCATTTAATTGTGTCGTCAATTGTTTCACTTGTTTCAAATAACATGAAATTAGTCCATTGTCAACAGTAAAAACAAAACAGAAACTCTTTGCAAAACAAAACAAAAACTGACACAAGCTGTTTTTTTTAATGGTTTAGTAACGGGTGTGTCCTCCTCTTCTGTTTTCACACTCCTGGAGCCTTGAATGCATACTCTCGATTCAGTTTCTGATGTTTTCATCAGGTATCTCTTCCCACGCACGTTTCAGAGCATCCATAAGCTGTTGCTGGTTGTGAACCTCTTGCTCATGCTCCCTAACCCTTCGTTTTAATTGGTCCCACATATGCTCTATTGAATTTAAATCCGGACTATACGCTGGCCATGGTAGGACACGAATATGGGAGTCATCCAGTACAGTCTGAGTGGCCCGAGCTGTGTGTGGGCGGGCATTGTCATGCATTAACCAGAACCCTGGCCCCACTCTCTGTGAGAATGGAATCACATGAGGCCTGATGACTTCATCGATGTACCGTTGTGCAGTTACTGTGCCTTGATTTAAGAAAACCAGCTCAGTTTTGCCTTGTAAGCTAATCCCAGCCCAAACCATCACACTAGGACCTCCAAAGCGGTCAATTTCCTTGATGCAGACATCGGAAAATCTCTCACCCTATCGTCTCCATACTCTAATCCGCCGATCATCACTACAAAGCTTCACTTTACACTCATCTGTGAAGAGCACCATACCCCATTGATTCATGCTCCAATCTGAATGTTCGCGGCAAAAACTTAAACGATTTCCACGTTGAACCCTAGATAAAGGAATTCGTACTACTCGGCGTCTGGACCTTTGCTGGTCTTCATGCAGTCGATTACGTATCGTTTGGTCACTAACACGAGTCCCCGTTGTCAACCGTAGGCGATTTTGTAACTTACGTGCCGTCACAGAGCGCTCTCGACGGGCACGGGACGCATGGGATGTAGCGATCCTCTTGTGCCGTAGTCGCTCGCACCCTGCCCGATCCAGGCCTTCTTGCAACACTGCCAGTCTCTTGGAACCGATCCCACACATTTTGGATGGCTCGGCGAGAGAAACCCAACGAAAAAGCTGCAGACCGCTGTGAATGACCTTCAGCAATCAATGTAACGGCTCTGGTGGCAGTAATGATATCCATATGCCTTCGTTGACGTGGCATTATTAACAAAAGATGTTAAAAGAAGCAAAAGATGGACAGAAATAGTTTTTTAACAGAATAAAATTGTGATTCCATCTGAAAGGAATTTGACCTGAAACTCGTTTTTTTTATTTGCTTCAATTTCTGGCCAGCTGTAAGACTTAAACACCAGCATTAAAGAGGTTGGATACTGAAGGAGGCCGGACATCATTTATTAGTCACTTATTAATTAGTTTACATCTAAAAATTTACTCAAAAACAGAAATATGTAAGTGGCCCTTATTTTCTTTTGAGTAGTATACATGGTGTAATGTAAATCTCGTAGACGAAACCAAGATCATTTTTAACCAAGAACCCACACCTATAATTTCAATAAGGGGTCGGCAGTCTAGTAACAGCCTATTAGTACTTACTTATTAATGGCCCACTTACCTAAAAGAAAAAACAACTCACTGTAGCAAAATATAGTATACATTTCGCAAATGGCATCGTAACGATTCCGTAGTCGTTACCCTAAACGGAAACAACGCTCCATTAAGGAAAACAAGACAGCTGTGAGACGCCACAATTAGCACAACTTCTTAATTCAAGACGCATCATTCTCTAAACGAATACAGTAACAAAATAAGCAATAAAAGCGCTCGAGCTTAACCAGTTTGCACATCTCTAACATCGTTAAGCTTAATTATCATTGCTGGTAAAGTGCTCGCTCAGCATCGTACCGCCACGAACTCGCGCCCGCGGAATCTGACTCCGCCGAAATCGTAAGAATTCTGCCGCGTTTCGTTTGCTTAAATCTTGTTAGAGATAAGCTCGCCTTTGCACAGTTTTTTTTTTAATAAGTCTTCTATATGTCTGTTTTATGTGGTACAAAACAATGGAAATTACTAATTACGAATGTTTGGGGTTCGGTTAAGGCTTAACAACCTTTCGTTGAATCCACTAGGTTATTTCGGTTATTTTGTATCATATTTAAATTTGTTATACGTAACTGTATGATCTCTGTATTAGCTTGCAGCATTGGTTACGGCTTATGGCACAGGTAATTACAGATTTTGCGCGAATTTAATCCGGATCCATAGTAGGAAAGGAACTCTATTTTCGTGAGGTTTAGCATTGAAATATGTATGTATGTCACTGAAAGATTGTCAAAACCGTTAGTTGATAAACTGACGTTATTTTCTCGCTAGTTGGTCAACTATCGACAGATAGTAAACTTTAGCGTACTGCTTTAGTGATAAACTAACGGTTAAAACCGTTAAGTAGTAAACTGGTTTAAACTTAAATTGCAAACGAAATATCAGGGCAGACACTGCAGTAGCTTAGGTGAAGACTAGAGGGGTCGAACGCAGTGAAGCCCCCGAATAGTCTTCGTGTTAGGTTGACATGTAAGAAAAAAATAAACGTAAATTGTAAACCACTTCGGTCTGGTTTACTATCTGTCGATAGTTGATCAACTAACGCGTTGGTGTATCAACTAACGGTTATGACTATCTTACGGTGACATACTTAGTAGGACAGAGTGCAAGTGAAATAAAAAGGGAAATATTAAACTGCACATCAATAATACTGATTTGCACAGCAAATATGCTGAGTTTCACAGCAAATATCAGGGCAAAATACTGCCGTAGCTTCGGGTGAAGGATAAAGCGGGTGAGCGAAGCGAAGCCCCCTTTATCCTTCGTATTAGGTTGAACATATAAGAACAACAAAAATACTTAAAACATAAAAATTGTTTTGCTGATCCTTCTTTGTAGTGAAAATCAGTATTTTTGATGTGCGATTAAATACAAGCCAAATAAAAATAATAGCCCCTAACGCGTGCGTGATATTTATGCCGGCGGTAATCGAACATCACACTGCTTATTGTGTTCGGAATTTAATATAATTTATTTCCCTCGCTTTAAAAAGCTATCGTTCGCTTTTTCAATTCGACTGTGAAATCCGGTTGGTTGGGTTTAGTGTTGCGTTTCTGCATGAGAAATTCTCGGTGATCTACCCGCCCCGCCTCGCCTCGCCTACCCTACCGGATCGCCCGTCGCTATTTATCCAGTGTCCAGGCGTGCCCAGGACTTTGTTAGAAACTAATGCCGTCTAATTAAGCCTTCGTCTCGCCTTGCCTTGCCGACGGACTTATGTCACTGAGGAGTGACACCTCCGTGTCCGAAAGATTAGTTCGGCTTTGCCCGTTCTCAAGCTGAGTATATAATAGCTCTTGTAAACGCGCTAATGTTGAAATTTTTATGTGAATGTTGATGTTTGGGTTAATTTAAACCCATAAGAATTCACATAAAAAGAGCTCCGTGGTCTAATGGATTTCAAAAAAACAGCTCCGTGGTCTTATGGGTTTCACGCTTGCTTCTCACACAGGAGATGCAGGTTCGATTCCTGACTATGCACCAATGAGATAATTCATTTATCTTAAGTACATTATACTGACGTTCTAACGGTGATGGAAAACATCGTGAGAAAACCTTCATTACTCTTTAGCTGCGGCGATGGGCAAGACCCTTGTCACGAAAAATGGAGTATTGAGTAACTGGCTCAAAGTAGCACAATTGTGCCTCTGCCACCCCGCATGGGAAAAGGTGTGACGCTATGTTATGTAAGAATTCACAACTCAACATTGATAAGGTTACAACAAATGTCTTTTTTCAGTTAATGATATCATATCTTATTTAAGGTAAGATTGAAGTCTCCCATCGTGGTGTTATAAAGGCATACAGGTCACCTATGTGCAATTTTAATTAATTCTCGGTGAAGCGAACTCAATCAACGCAAACCATGGTACCACAGGCTATAAGGGATTAAATACAAACACCTCCTCCATTTGTCTCCTTCGCGAACAAAACAATCACACTCTATCACAGTTCCTATCTCAGTTCGACCCGAACCCAACCTTTAATTCCGTAAATAGCGTGAAAATTGCAGTATCAGCAGCAGTAAATAAAGAAAGTCCTTTTAAAAGCATCTATGGGTAGAATCTCCTCATTAAGTAAGTATTTTCATATAAGTTTTATAATTTTTAATTCCGCGACTAACTACGACACACAATACATAACAAACACGACTTCTAAAATAAATGTAGTCATATCGTGTCCCTACCGAGGGGCACAGGCCTTTACCCGGATACGAGCAAGATTAAGCCATACTCCAACACGCTGGCTCAGTACAGGTTGGTGGAGAGGTTTTACGACCACTACTACGTAGCGATAGTAGCCGGGACCTACAGCGTAGCGTATCATACGAAACACTTAAGATAAATAAATTATCTCATTTATACTTGGTCAGGTTTCGAATCTGCATCTCCAGTGTGAGAAGCAAGCGTGAAATCTATTAGACCACGGAGCTCTTTTAAACTAAATGATCCTTAACATAGAAAAAATATTTAACGTAGAATTTTATGCCATAACACTTATGTACAAGTAGTTTGTGAGGTTTCCCACATAATAACCATTCTCGTTAGATTCAAATATCACATCACGCTCGTAACTCTATCTACAGAGCAAAATTTTGGAGTTACCCCAACAAACCCCATCAACAATATCAAGTTACTGGTTCAGATGCGGTAGCGGGAGGTGGGTGGCGACACTATGTAATACCGCAGCTTTACCCAGGGACTATGATTAAAACCCACTTACTGTTTGTCTGACACAGTGTCAACATAGGACCGTGGTGTGCTGGTTTATACCGAGTCCAACCAATCCGTTACATCATGTTTATACTGGCCAAAATCGGAGGGAAAACGGAAGGGTTACAGATGCAAGATAAAGATAAAGATAAAGATAAAGATTTATTTATTTGCTAAAAAAACATGTGTCAGTCAAGATACATAAGCATGCATTTTGGATAATAAATAAGAAAAATTTGGATCAACATGTTCTACTGTTATCAGCGTACAAATTTGAGTGGCGGTAAGTCAGGACACGGTTTCAACCATTCTGATGTTAAAAAAAAAAAAAACTAACATTAATTTAACTTGCATTATAAAAATTCAATTATTAACATTTCAATTACATCAAGAATATTTAAATAATTACAGTGGTCAATATAATTAGAATTTGTCATTGAGAATGTCATTTATAAATTTCATCAATAATATTTTAATAATAACAGCGGTCACTACTTTAACTGGAATTTATCATTGAGGAAGTCATTTACACTATAATAACATTTATCAACTAATAATGATTTGAGCTTATTTTTAAATAGGGAAGTATTTAATTGTTTATAGCATTTTGGTATTTTATTGAATATGATAGGCGCCATACATAGGATGCTTTTGCTTAATAGCGCCGTTTTACAGGAAAAAAGGCGCAGTCTTTCTGTGTCGCGTCTATCACGAGTCACTGTTTCAGATAAACGTGGGAATAAATGAGGGTTGGTCTTCACAAAAGTAGCTACTTCTATTATGTATAATGACGGAAGTGTCAGAATTCGGTGCTTAGTAAATAAAGGCTTACATGTCTCGGTTGTCCTAATATGAAACATAGCACGTATACACCGTTTCTGCATTTTAAATGCTACTTCTTTATTAGTCGAATTACCCCAAAATATGATTCCGAATCTAAGAGCAGATTCTACAAGCCCGTAATACGCCGTGAGTAACACATCTGTACTGACTACTGGAGATAATTTATGTAAAACATATGCTGAAGTACTAATTTTTTTAGTTAATTGATTTATGTGTTCTTTCCAGTTTAATTTATTGTCAATTGTCAAACCCAAAAATTTTGCAGTTTCAACCTGATTTATCGTATTATTTTTAAAAATTAATTTAATGTCATTGTTTTTAATTCTTTGGCTGAAGTGCATAATATTCGTTTTCTTTAGATTTATTTTTAAATTATTGTTGTCGAGCCAATTTATTATCGAAGTCAAGGAATTGTTTATATCTAATTCATAATTATCGTCTTTATATTTAATAGTCACTGTGCTGTCATCGGCGAATAGGGATATTGGATTATTAGTCGATTTTGGTATGTCATTTATATATATAATAAATAAAAGGGGGCCCAGTACACTTCCCTGTGGCACACCGTGAGTAATTTTACGCGAATTGGACCTGTATGACACTTCATTCTTTGTTTTGCAGTTCAGCCTTGATATCTCCGTTATTTGGTGTCTATCTGTCAAATATGATTGTATTAAATCTAAAACATTACCTCTAATTCCGTACGCTTCAAGTTTTTTCGTTAGGATATTGTGGTCCACATAGTCAAATGCTTGTGTCATATCACAATAAATCGCACTGACTGGAGATATCTTGTCCATTTGACACATAACATTTTTTAGGAAGTCGTACACTGCCATATTGATTGTTTTATTTCGACGGAAGCCTTTTTGTTCATGGCATAAAATATTATTCTTTTCTAGATAGTTGTTTATTTCCTTGTAGTAATATTTTTCAAATATTTTAGAAATTATTGAGATTAAGGCAATTGGCCTGTAAAACTCCATTAGTTCTTTGTTTTCTTTCTTGAATAGGGGTTTAACAAGCGTTAGTTTCAAATCCTTTGGGAAAATGCCCATTAATATACTTTGATTAACTATATGGCTTAGTGGGTGGCATATATATTTATTTGCAGCCTTAATTATTCTTGTTGAAATGTCATCCACACCCACACTATTTGTGTTTCTAAGGTTATTTATGATTTTATAAATATCGAAGGGTGTACTTGGAGCCATAAACATCGAGTTCATTTGGTGATTAATATTACATGTCACTTTATTTCCAGCGCCTAACACTGGTTTAATTTTATCAATAAAAAAGTTATTAAATGCTGTGGCTATGGCTGCAGGATTTGTTATATAAGTGTCATTAACTTTTATTTTTGCAATGGTTTCTTTGGGTATTTTAGGTCTTGATTGACTGATTATTTGCCACATTGTTTTCGTCTTGTTCACAGACGATTTTATTTTATGATTGTTTTGAGCACGTTTTGTAAGGTTTATAATCTTTTTTAATAATTTCGTGTAGTTGACAAGATTTAATTTATTCATTGTATTTGGTTGTAAGCGAAATTTCCAAAGTAAATCTTTTTTCTTTTTGCTGCATATTTTGATACCTCGTGAGATCCATTTTGGCTTAGTACATACTTTTATTATGGTCTGTTTTCGTGGAAAGCACAAATTATAAAAGAAATTGAAATTCTCTATAAAGTTTCTGTAGGCCGATGTTGGATCAGCAGCGTCGTAAACGTCAGAAAACGATAAGTTTTTCACGAACCCTACAAATTTTTTTATATTTTCATTTCTGAAGTCTCGTCTCATTTGGCGCCAGAATTTTAATTTTAAAGTTTTTTTGACTGGAAATTTTATTATTTGGGCAGTGTGATCCGATAAACCGCATTCCAACACTTCAGTTTTACATGTTTTATTATAATTATGTGCAAAGTTATCTATGCAGGTTTTACTAGCTGGGCGAGTGGGCTGTCTAAGCGCCAATTTCATATTATAATTCAAAAGTAAACACTCTAGATCCAGAGTAGTGTTATTATCCTTAAGTATGTCGATATTAAAGTCTCCGGCTAATATTATATTGTAGGACTTCAGCTTAGAAATATAGTGGAGCACTTTGTCAAGTCTTTCAAAAAATGTGTTCAAATTATTTTGTTTCGGAATTCTATACACACAAATAATAACAATTTTAAAGTCAATTAGTTCCACTGCACAACACTCGAATATGTTAATTAAAGACATTTTTTTAATATCTGGTAGGTCTTTGCATTTGTACTGATTGTTCACCAGAATACATGATCCGCCTCGTTTATTGTCATTTCTGCTAAAGCATGCTGCCAGAGTGTAGTTTGGAAGCTTTAGGAATGACTCCTGTCCTGCCATCATAAAATGCTCCGTTATACATATCACATCTGTGTTTATATTTTTGTCTGCTAGTTCATCTAAATTGATCACGAGTAAATCTGCTTTATTTAATAGTCCGGCTATATTCTGATGTAGAATATTAAGATACCTAGTCTCGAAAAAAAAGTGCAAGTGATGACAGTAAACTTTTACTGTGTGTCCTCTGACGCATGAAAGTGCTTTTGCATCAACCTTGATCAAATAATGAGTGACTAGCTAAGAATGCAAAGTATGTATAACTCCAGTAATAATGAGTGACTAGCTAAGAATGCAAAGTATGTATAACTCCAGTAATAATGAGTGACTAGCTAAGAATGCAAAGTATGTATAACTCCAGTTCTCATGATTTTATGCAAAAAATAACAAAAGCACCTGATCTGACACCTGAATCAATCTTAATACCATGTTTGGAAATAGGGGTGAGGTGAACAAATGGGGCCTAATTAAATATTTTGAAACACTATGCTCACTGAATGTTAATAAATTTGTAACGTTTACATTCCTGTACAGTAAAAGCTTGCCACAAGCTGAAAATGATCTTAGATGTAAGCTAAACATGTCATTACTTAGTAATACCTTCCAGATTTTTATAAACGACAGGTAGCTGTGTCGCTATCTTATTTTTTTAGAGTAACAGCCAAGAATTTGGCTAACCACACTGCTTCTTTTGAGCACAGACAAGGGATATTGGAAGACATTCCAAGTAATTTAAATTAGTTCATAAGATAATAGAGGAAATCTCTAGCATACATGAACCACTAAATACATCACGCAAGAATAGGAGATCAAAAATGTGTAATATGTTGCCCGAAATAAAAAAGTCAAAAAAGTGTAATAATATCCCAATATTAAATAATGGTCCGACAAAGGGTAAGCCCCAATTAAATATTACCCATCAAAACATGCAGGGGCTACTTGTCAAAGAACTTGTATTAAGTAGAATTAATTTTGTTAATCGCTGGTAAAACCAAGTGTATCAAATTCTCACTTCTAAATGTCAGGCAAGTTGAGACCAGTTTAGTGTTAGACAGCAGCACTTTAGAATTAGTAAATGACACGAAGTTTCTTGGAATAACTATTGATAGAAAATTGCAGTGGGAACCCCACCCCACATAGATAAATTAGCTAGTAAATTAAGTTCTGCGGCTTATGCTATTAGGAACATCAGACAAAACACGGATGTGGCTACATCTAGGCTAGTATATTTTGGTTACTTTCATAGTGTCATGTCCTATGGTATCTTGTTGTGGGGGAAAGCAGCGGATATTCAAACTATTATTATTTAACAGAAAAGAGCTATTCGAGCAATTTCTAATTTAAAAAACAGGCTACTTAAGAGAGCTTTTTAATGAAATTGACATTCTAACTGTAGCTAGTCAATTTATTTTCGAAAATATAATGTATGTACGCAAGAACCTTTCAACATTTTTCAAACTTAGCAATAGCTGTAATGTTAACCTAAGAAACAATCACATACTATTTGCGCCCCGGTTTAGACTCGCGAAGGTTAGCAATTCTTTAAGGGTCAATGCATTCTTTACTACAACAAGATAACTCTGGAGATTTTGAAATTTCTGTTTGAGTAATTTAAAAAGCATGTTAAAGCGACTTTCTCGAAAAAGGGATATTACAATGTTCAATACTACTTAAATGATGGGACTGTATGAGGTAATCTAGCTCAACACAGTCCTTTGGGGTTTATAATTTTGTAATTATGTATTCCTGCTTATTTGTATTGTAGCATTTGTATTAGTTAAGCACAAGCTTTTTTTAAAGAGATTAAAAATCTATCTGTGGGAGTTTCTACGCCCTTCTTCTCTCACAGTGGTCCAATGTAGAGAAGAGGCAATAAAATACGTTTGCTAAGTATATGTTATCTACAGTAAAAAAAAGAAAGAATATCAGAAACTACACCTCATTTGAGGTACTATTTAGTAGTAACATTATTTATTTAACGAGACCACACCATAATTGATATGAATATTCTACAGCTACTTACGTAATCTTCACCAACAAATCGAAATGTGATGGCACCCACTTACTTTGATTAGGTACTGTTAGAAACTCGGTATTACTGACCGAGCGAGCGAAACGTGTCCATTCCAACTGGGGCAAAAATGCTTTCGTATGTCCAGATTTCACGATTTCCGGCTGTTCTCTACTATAGGCCGCATTTCTCAACCGACACTCATATTTTTTGTGACCAGGTTTGATAATTGTATTTTGTTTATCGATTCAGTTTTTTTTTATATAATGGTGGATATATGGGGTTACAAAATTATTGGTGTCTTTGTAAGTAACCAGGTGCATTTATAAATGTGATTTCGAAAAAAAACGCGGTCGGTTTTTTTTTTAATAATTCCATTTGTTCATCCGATAAAGTTCAAGGGTTCAAGTGTTGCCCGCGAGGTCTACAGCTCAGAGAGCCACTAGTGCATTCCCGAACCGAGCTCGCGTGTGAGGAAAGGAGGACCGTCGTCGCTTCCCGAAAACTAATTGTGACTGGAATCCTAGCTCTCGAGTCAGCACAACACAAAATCTATGTCAGGACGGGAGCCGATAGTATATGTTGTGAATACTGACGGCCTTCCGCACAAGGAGCAACGCGACGACGACGCAACTCATATGCCCATATAAAACAGGTTTCACATAAATTGGATGTAACTCAAATGCAAACATAAAGTGAGGGGAGTCGCAGCCCCATGTGCGGATGGCCTAAGGCTCGAATTAATAAACCCACTCTCGGCTATTAGAGCTATTAATACGATCATTTTAGAATGTAAAGTATGGCAATCGGGATTTGTAGGTTATAAAGCGAAATGTAATATATGTATGAATGTGTGCGATTCCGGGGAGTGCGAAACTCCCCGGGGCCCCAGAAGTGTCCTGAAGCGTGGTGTTTTACAATTTAAAGAAAACCGTATATGATACATGAAAAAAAACATAGAACGACATAAGTCTTGATAAATTAGCCAAAAATATATTAGACCTTTTGTAAACAGAAAAGCAATATTGTTTCAGCGCACTCTGCCACGAAATATGAATATTTTAAATATTTATCGCTTTTCCTTCGCTGAAAGTTTATTTTTTTCAAAAAAACTGCCGCAATACTGTCTAAATATGTAAGACTCGAGGATAGAAAATGTTCTTAAAAAATGGCATAATTTGTATTACTATTTTATTTCACGTTGCTATGCTATTTAATTAATTCGGAAATTCAATCAAATATTGATATTGTACCGGTTAACAAGTCAAATATCGATTCATACCATTGTACAAGAAAACTTAGGGTCCAAAAAATAATATAACAAAAATAAACACAAACCGGCCAAGTGCGACTCTTACTCGCGCACCGAAGTTTTTAACATCACAAATCACGTTTTTTTCTGATGTAACTACAAATTTACGGTTTTCGGATGATAACTATAGGATAGTTAAGATAAGTTAAGTGAGAAATCCGAAAATAAAATAGAAATATAATAAATAATAAAAATATAATAAATCCGAGAAATAAAAAAGTGATGTTAAAAACTTCGGTGCGCGAGTAAGACTCGCACTTGGCCGGTTTGTGTTTGTTTTTGTTATATTATTTTTTGGACCCTAAGTTTTCTTGTCTTGTCTTTTTTATTTCTCGGATTTATTATATTTGTATTATTTATTATATTTCTATTTTATTTTCGGATTTTTCACTTAACTTATCTTAACTATCTTATAGTTATCATCCGAAAACCGTAAATTTGTAGTTACATCAGAAAAAAACGTGATTTGTGATGTTAAAAACTTCGGTGCGCGAGTAAGACTCGCACTTGGCCGGTTTTGTTTTTTTTATATTATTTTTTGGTCCCTAAGTTTTTTGTACAATGGTATGAATCAATATTTTACTTGTTAACCGGTACAATATTAATATTTCATTGAATTGCCGAATCAATTAAATAGCATAGCAACGTGAAATAAAAGAGTTAAATAAATTATGCCTCTTTTTAAGAACTTTTTATATTCTAGAGTCATACATATTTTGGAAGTATTGCGGCAGTTTTTTGAGAAAAATAAACTTTCAACAAAGGAATATCGATTCCTAGTTAAGAATTTTTATTTATCTTGTAGTATTAATAGTTATTATGCTATATGACCTTGCTCCTTGCCAAACATCAAGATTCTTAGCACAGATACTAAATTCAAAATTCCAAAATTCCAAATGTTTTTATTACTGTAGATATTTACATATACTTAGCTATCGTCATTTTTTGCCACTTCTCTACATTGGACCACTGTGGGAGAAGAAGGGCGTAGAAACTCCCACAGATTGATTTTTAGATCTCTTTTAAAAATTGCTTATGCTTAACTAACACAAAATATGTCATTATCATAATTAATAAGTAGGAATAAATAATTACAATTTTTTTAACAGCAAGGTCTGTGTTAATCCATATTAACCCCATACAGTCCCATCATTTAAGTAATCTTGAACATTGTAATATCTCTTTTTCGTCAAAGTCGCTTTAACATGCTTTTTAAATAGCTCAAATGGCAATTTCAAGATCTCCAGAAGTATCATGTTGTAGTAGAGAATGCATTGACCCTTGATAGAATTGCTAACCTTCGCGAGTCTAAACCGGGGCGCAAGAACTCTGTGATTATTTCTTAGGTTAGCATTACAGCTATCGCTAAGTTTGGAAAATTTTGTAAGGTTCTTGCGTACGTATACATTATATTTTCGAAAATAAATTGACTAGCTTCAGTTAGTATGTCAATTTCTTTAAAAAGCTCTCTTAAGGAGTCTGTGCGTTTTAAATTATAGATTGCTCGAATAGCTCTTTTCTGTAAAATAAAAATAGTTTGAATATCAGCTGCTTTCCCCCACAACAAGATATCATAGGACATGACACTCTATGAAAGTATCTAAAATATACTAGCCTAGATGTAGCCACATCCGTGTTTGGTCTGATAATCCTAACAGCGTAAGCCGCAGAACTTAACTTACCAGCCAAGTTTTCTATGTGGGGTCCCCACTGCAATTTGCTAGCAATGGTTATTCCAAGAAACTTTGTGTCATTTACTAATTCTAACGTATTGCTTTCCAACACTAAACTGGTCCCAACTTGCCTGACATTTGGAAGTGAGAATTTGATACATTTGGTTTTACCAGCATTTAACAATAAATTGATAACTGTGTAACAATTCAAGGTTAAAGATAATACTCCATTGACATCATCAAAATCTTCTTTTTGTCTTTCCATTTTGAAGAACAGTGAAGTATCATCAGCAAACAATACTATGTTAGTTAATTTCACCACCATAAAAGGCAGATCGTTAATATATACCAGGAATAAGAAAGGGCCTAATATGGAACCTTGTAGAACGCCAATTTTTACTCCTGATCCATCAGATTTAACGCCGTTGACTTCTGCCTTTTGAATTCTATTGCTTAGGTATGATCTTAGTAGATCCAACGTTTTATTTCTAACTCTGTAATGATTTTATTTCATTAGTAGCGTATCATGATCAACACAATCAAATGCCTTCAACAGATCGCAAAAAATACCGATAGTATCCTGTGCGGCTTCCTGTGCAGAATAAATATGAGATATAAGGGTAATACCTGCATCCGTAGTCGATTTACCCCTAGTGAAACCGTATTGCTTGGCTTGGAGTTGTTTTGTAAGGCTGAAGTGTGAGAGCATTTGATTGTGTATAATCTTTTCAAAAACTTTACTTAGTGCTGGAAGAACAGATATTGGTCTGAAATTTGATGGGTCACCCTTGTCTCCCGACTTGAACAGAGGTATAAGTTTACTGTGTTTCATGAGGTCTGGGAAAGCTCCATCATCAACACATTTATTAAATTTATAAAAGCAAGGTGTAGGGCTATGACAAGTATTATTGAACCAATGACTTTGACTGTTATGCCCCATAGGTCTCCAGTATTTTTTAAGTTAAGTAATTTATACGTTTTGACAATATCCAGGGGATATACATGTTAAAATTTAAAATCTACATTACTGATGCTAGTGCTGTTTTTAACAAAGTCTCTGCTTCATATGGAGATGAATTTAAACGCTCTGTTGTGAGTAAGGGTGCATTGGTGAAGAATATTTCAAGAGCTCGAGCTACCTCAGCGTTGGATTTAACAACATCATCAACTATCTTTAAGCAGAAATCTTTGTCCCTTGGTATAACTTTGCCAGTTACACGGTTTATGATTTGCCAAACCGTTTTCATTCTATTATTTGAATTTTCTATTTTTCTATTAATGTGTAAAGTTTTTGCAGTTCTACAAACCAACTTGAAAGTTTTGTAATATTTTTTAACATAGTCATGAAGATTTATATCAAAGTTATAGGTTTTTTGTTCATAAAGGTATAGGTATAGGTCAAGATAGCTCTACTTTTACGAATTCCAAATGTTGCCCAGTCATTAAATTTAGATTTACAGTTGTTGGCACTGACTTTCTTTAATTTAAAAACTGTATTTAATTCTGTTTGAATAATGTTGAAGAAGTCCGAATAGATTTTGTTCGGGTTCTGTTCATCAAAATCCGGTACTGGCAAACCTATATCTAAGTTTTTCATATACGTCTCTAGTCTATGGTATGTAATAGTAATTGGGAATGAAACTGTTTTACCACTGTGATCGGATAATACAGTTTATTACATTTTTACTTGTGAATTCTCAGTCACAAAAAACGTTATCTAAGCAAGTTTGGCTGGTACATAAGTGTAATTCTAGTCGGCTCTAAAAATACATGTTCATCTAAAATTAAATGATTTGAACAGAGTTATTAATCGTCGCTTCAGTGTTGTATCTACAAGCAGATCTACATTAAGATCGCCACAAATAATTAACTTTTTTCTGTTATTACAAAGTTTAAAGAGGGCTTCCTCCATAATTTTTCGAATATTTCAAAATTGCCATGACCTTTTTCATCTCTAGGAGGTATGTAGACTCAAACAATAATATGGCTATCCAACTCAACACAGGATACCTCTATTTGTCTTTCTACGTAAGTAAGTGTAAGAATATCTTTCCGTTGTTTCGCCTTAATATGATTTTTTACTAAGATTAAAGAACTTCCTTTATCAGCAGTCTTTCTATTGTAACAACTAACAATTTTATAATTATTTATGTTAAAAGACAGCATCAATGTTCTGTAATAGAAATAACACCAGTGTCAGAATTATTAAGAAATAATTCTAATACAAGTTCTTTGCCGGGTAGCCCCTGCATGTTTTTATGGGTAATATTTAAGTGGGGCTTACCCTTTGTCTGAATATTATTTAATATTGGGATATTATTACACTTTTTTGACTTATTTCATTTGGGCAAGATATTACACATTTTTGATCTCTAATGCTTGCTTGATATATTTATTGGCTTATGTATGCTAGAGATTTCCTCTATTATCTTAAGAACTAATTTAAATTACTTGGAATGCCTTCCAATATCCCTTGTCTGTGCTCAATAGAAGCAGTCAGGTTAGCCAAATTCTTGGCTGTAATACTAAAAATATAAGATAGCGACTCAGCTACCTGTCGTTTGTAAAAATCTGAAAGGTAGTCACTACCTTTGGTCAAATAAACATTATCACTAACATAATTGTTAGAGTCAATCAGATGAATCAAACTATTATTATATGACATTGTATGTAATGTCATATTTAGCTTATATCTAAGATCATTTTCAGCTTGTGGCAAGCTTTTACTGTATGGAAATGTAAACATAACAATTTTATTAACATTCAGTAAGCATAGAGTTTTAAAATATTTAATTAGGTCCCATTTGTTTACCTCACCCCTATTTCCAAACATGAGTATTAAGTTTGATTCAGGTGTCAGATCAAGCGTCTTTGTTATTTTTCGCATAACATCATGGAAACTGGAGTTTGGTAAACAGTTATTTATGACTGAGTGTCCCAACTTATTCAATAATATGCCTAAGTTTCTTCCAATTTCATCACAAACCTTACAGTTTTGCTTGTGATGCTTTTGTGCGACCCTGTAATCTTGGGTCGGATACTTATTTCAAGGCTCGTGGTTGAAGCTGGTCTCTCCGGCTGTTGCAAGGAACGTTGGCAGTCACACAAATGATTGGCCACCAAAGAGTCATAGCGTTCCTGATTACTATGAGACAGTTTAAGCAGCTCATCCATGGCCTATTATTCCTTAATGGCCTCTTGAGATTTTTCATAGCGGGCAGTAAAAGATCTCAAGCAGCCATTGACACTGGCAAGTTCAGACTCAACATTTTGCAGGTCTTTTTCATATTTTGTTTTATTAATTTCTAACTCTGCCATACACATTTTAAACTTTTCCAAAATTTCAATTTTACTCTTATTATAAAAACTTTTATCGAGATTTTTATGAGATTTTATTTTTTTGATGTTTGAGTGATGTGTTGTTTAATTTTAACATATCTTTTTGATGCGTTTTTGCTGCATGTTGAACCAGTGCCCACCAATGAGTCTTCATGAGTCAAATCAATCACTGCACTGGACACATCACTACATGCAACAGAAACTTGGCCGGTCGACTTATCCGCTAATATCAATTCCTCAAACAAATTTTGGGATTTTTGTGCTGCTGAACCATGAGACTCCTCTTCTAATTGTGTGATTTGGTTGCGGGCACCAGACAGATCCCTTTCCAGGGTAGAAATTCTCTTCAAAGCAAACTCATATTCATTTTTGACCTATTTTGTTCTTCAAGTACATTTTCATATTGTGAGTGTAAAGTAGACAGCTCGGTTTTTAGTTTAGCATTATTACCTTATGCTTCTAGCAATATCTTTTCATTGCCCTCCCGTTCACAAGTCAACTGGCTACACAATTCCCTAGATAGTTTTAATTCTTCTAAAGCCAGTTTTAGTTCGGCTTCTACTTGGCGTGCTTTACGGGTCTGCATGCGACTGTCCATTATAGATATGATAGGATATAGATATGAAAGGGAAATAGTATGTATCAGTCTCAACAAACTACCAGAATAATTGTCAGCCAATTGAGGTTATGTCAGCTGAGCCGAGTTCGAAATGATTGCCACTTAAGTGTTTATTTGGTTGAAATTAGATTCCAGATGTTATGTTTTCGCTTAAAATACACAGAAAGTAGAACGAAATCACTCCGAACCGAGAATAACAATGATAAAGACAAAAATCTGTAACCGAAAAGCAATTGGCCAGTTTGCATCAAATACACGTCACTCATATAAAATATTTATAGTCACACGTATATTTAGGATTATCCTATTAAAAACAACAAGAATTGTAGTTTAATTACACAAGAAAACAATTTATATTTTAATTTTACATAGGATAAATCTCAGTCGGTTGTTGACCTCAGTGTTGCCACAAGCTGAATCAATAATACTATAATACACTTAGTCAAATTCTAAGTCAGTGAGAAACTGATTCAAGAGATCTTTACAGACGGACAACAAAGAGATCCAACATTCACGCAACTCTGGCCTCTAGCATTTTAGCACATGTACATCTTAAATCGGCTTTCACATATTGCAACGTGACATGAAAGAGTTAAGAAAAAAGCATATTCTATTATTTACTGCAATCATACATATTTGGGCGGGCATTTTTTTGATAAAACGAAACTCTGAAGACTTTACTTAAATAAACTAGGACCAGAGTACCTACTTGTCAAGACTAATCAAATGAGCTCAAACTCGATAAGGTTGCGTCGTTTTGTTACAGAGTTCCCATGGCCACCTCCTGGCTCCATCATCAGATCAGCTCCATGTCATAAAAATATTATAAAGGACCAAAGGAAATGTCAAGACGGATCAAAAGCGCTCAAACTCGATAGGGTTGCGACGTTTTATTACAGAGTTCCCATAGCCACCATCCGGCTTCATCATCAGATCAGCTCCATGTTATCAAAATGTATTGTCATCCGATTTACATATGCAAGCAAAATTTCAGATCAATCGGAAATTGGGAAGTGGGTCACATTTGACTCGAATGATTTCAACATACATACATGCATACATACATACAAACAATATACATTGCAAGTTAAATAAAAGCTTTAATCTACACAAGTATCATAAAACCTCTGTAATGCGTCCAAAAACCACACGTTAGGACCAGAATAATGATAAACTTCTTGGTAAAAACTCATTTTTTATCTGAATATTGATAAATTGTGACCATTATGTCCCAAAATTTGTCAAATTATGACATTATAATTTCGAACGCCGACGCCCGCCTGCGTATCGCCCCTAGTTTGTCTGTAAAATTGATACTACCGAACAAACTAAACAACTGCAGAGCAATGATCAATGCCACCATGCCGGTCGAACATGCGGTTCCTGAACACATCAAAGAGAGCTTATGATATGTGTAGATAAACTAGTGTATGTAACTGTACATAATTAGGCATTACAACTCTCGAGTGATATTATTATGAAACTTGCCTTCGGCTCGTTTCATAAACCCACTCTCGAGTATTAATGCCCTCCATTATGTAGCAGTCACATAAACTACTATTAAAGAACTGAATGATTTTTCAAAATCAAAGAGTTGATATGTAGTAGAACCATTTAGGTAGTTTTGCCTGGAAATGAATCCGATAGGTTTGAAAATTGGCGATTTTATAGATGTTTATGTGCTCATTCCGAAAATCTACTTTTCCGCTCGCGCCGCCATATTGAAAATATGGCGCCTATAAACTGGTTTTGGCGATATCTCCTTTTCAGCTTCATTTATTATGAAACAGTCCATTAAACCAAAACGATAAAAATATCTAGAGAAAATTTCCTATAACTCTTGTTTGAATCTCTTTTTGTGAAATCAATAGTTTTATTTAGCTTATGAACGCAGCAATGTCAACTTCGACATGCATTTTGGCCATTAACACATTTCCACGTCACCACGCGTTAGGCGCATTTTTCAAGCTTCTATAGCCGAAAGGTGCCCAATGGGACTCTACTCTAATACTAAGCCTCCGCTGTCCGTCCTTCCGTCTGTTCGTTCGTCAATCCGATAGACCGTCCGTTCTTACGTCTGCCTATCAGCAGGACATATCTCATGAACCTTAGCAGGTAGACAGTTGAAATTATTACAAACTGTGCATTTTTATTGTCTCATCTCCTCGATATTAATTGCCTGTTAATGGCAAGCGATCCTAATTTAGAGCTAATTAATATAATTGTGGTTTAGTTTGCGACAAAGACTTAATTAGTGCGAATTTACATATTTGAATATGATAACTATATTTTGTGAAATTTTAATTAGGCACGGTCGTCTCAGAGCATAAAATACATTGCATGTTGTATGTTCATTTTAGTGAGTTATATAATATAATAAGTGAGATATGTTGTATGTTTTTTTGAATTACTTTAAGTACGATTGTTTAGACAGGTAATCCTAGTGTAGGAGACCAAAAACAATGTAGATACCTCTACAAGTAGTTCTGTTTCTGAAAGTAGTGTTTGTACGAAGTTCGTCGTCTATTTACTACGTAATACATGATGGTAATGGAATGGTAAATCTAATTTGGCATTCGATGAAACGATGCATTTTATTATTATTAGAACAACAATACCGTAGATGGAATCAATAAGAGAAAACAGTTAATACATACATCGGACGCGAGTCAACATCATATATCCTCTTAATTACTTTAATAACTCCATACAAGTTCCGTTTTGGGGGAAATATTGTCTATCAAGGATTACAAATATAACGAGTATAAATAATGACCGACTGGCATAATTTCAATACACAACAGCTTCTTGCGATGATTTTTGGTAGCAACAAACCGCCCGCCCGCCTGTTATGACCGAGAAAATTAATTTCCTAATATAAATAAATTCCATTTGCTTTCGGCCCGACGAAGCGTAACGCGCCTAGAATGGGGAGAATTCGTTTCTACGGCGTGAATCGTTTTGGCAACAATTTAAGCGGTGGAATAATGTTTATTTGGAAATCGCGCCGGCTCGGGCCGCGGGGCGTCGTCATTACAGGTCTTTAATGGCCAATAAAGTGTCACCACGCCGCAGATAAGTGTTCACCTGCCAACGCGGGTGGAGTGCCCAGGGGCGCACCTGGGCACCTGGGAGCTGGAAATACCTGCCCTGCGGTAGTAAACAGATTTAAAACATTTCCAGATTTCATGGAGTTATCATAAGAATAACATTTACCATAGAGTCGTATTCACTCGAGCTCTTCTGAAAATTAACAGAATCGATAATAAAAAATCCAGCTGATAAACCATTCGTTGGTTAAGCTACATTGCCATGCCATTCATGCCATGATACACCGATGTCTCTGTCGAATCTCATACCACTTAAACTGATACTTGAAATTATAATTGCAATGTTATATAACAAAAGCGCCAACACCACAATCTGTCGCAACCGACGTAGCAAATGCAGAGGGGGGCGAATTATGGAAAGTTTGCACATAAAATCCGACCCTGACAACAGTTGGGCGAGCTCTGTGCCGTTCTACAATCTAGGCGAGTGGAGGAAAGGAATTGGCACCCCGCTGGGCGACTGCCGGCACCTCGTGTGGAGACGTTCTGATGCCGCTCTTTAGGGGTTAAAATGTTAAAAGTACTTGTTACATTCCAAAATAATGGTGGCTGATATTGAAGTACTCGTAGACAATGGTGAATACCAAACTTAGTTAGCTAAAATGTAAATCAGACATAAGACCATAAGCTCCATAGAGACAGATCTAGTAGGAATCACGGTGTCATATTATTATATTTTATTCATATCATATTAATTGCCATAAATTACACGTTTATATAGGTCTTAAAAAAAGGGTTGTAAAGTATCAGTGTATTTTTACCCGTTTGTGTAAAGCAGCTAATTAAAGTACAACGTGCACGATACAATATATGTGATCAAAGTCAAGTAACTTATTTGTTAGAAAATACAATGCAATAAAGACATATCACATACCAAAGATATATCAGATTCAAAGAAAATTTAAGATAACTTACAAGGTAGTCAAATACAGTTCCCACAGTCACAAAGTCCAAAAAATAATAATTTGCACACGATTATTTCAATGATAAAATTCTAAATAATATTAATTAATACGTCATAATATGGAATTTTATAACATCTTATTACTCATTGGTTAAAATTAACTCATCTTTTATAATTATAATATTCACGTAACTCATATGGAGTCATTTCTATCAGGTACTTATTAAGTTTGTTAAAAAAATAATTTCCAGATAATGTATATATCTTCAGGGAGCTTATAGTACATTATGATTGCGGGCACCTTCGTACTGCATTTATGCGACACTGTTCTGCTCAATGGGACTTCTCAATTCAGATTGTTTCTATTATTCAGTCTTTCACTTGTACCAGTGGAGATAAGGACTGAACTTTACGACTCGACGATTCCTAGGCTGACGCTTATCATTTGTCCATAAATGGAGAAAATTAAATTACCGTTAATTACCGAAAAAATCTCTTCATCAACCGACGTCACGTATAGAGGAGGGTTAGAATTTGTCGGGATCTTTGATGTTTATGCATGTTAATCAATTTAAGCAAAGACGGATGGACCAGTTTTGAAAATTGTTTTTTGCCAGAAAGGGTTTGGTCCCACATACATCAGGTAAGGATCTGATGATGGTATCTTGGAGAAATCGAGGGAACTCGCAAATATTATAAAGGTAGGCAGACCTATAGCTATTTTTGAATTTTTCATAGTAACTCGTGCATTCTCTCGGGAAGAGTCATAGTCAGAGGATAGTTTCGACCGTCGCGCACACGGATCTCCGCTTCGCCGTCCCGCTGCAGTTCACCCGCCGCTTCATGCGAAGCGGACGTGTGTAACACGCGCCCGTGCGCGCCGCGATCGCGATACCCGCGCCGCGAGTGTTCACGGAGGGGATTATCACATCGGGACGGACGCCGGCTCTGCCTAAGGTCGTGCCTGGTGTGTAACCCTTTCCGTGACGCCAGCTCGTCCATAGCCCGCCGCTATGGACGAGCCCAAAAGCCCTTTTCAGGGCTATAGTGCCAGTGACATTGTGCGAGTTTGTGTAAGTGATAGTGACGATGCCGTGAATGTAAACAGCCCGCCACTGGGTGAAACCCCGCGTCGGCGCCGCGCGCAGCGATCGGCATCACTGGAAGGCCTGCTCCCTATCTCCACGTCGACGGAGTACGGGTCGCCCGTGGTGCGGCGTACAACTACGACGTCATCGGTCCCGACGAGCCCACCCACTTCGACACGCGGGCCGGATGGGACATCGTCGACTTCGTGGTCGTCAGAGGTCTCCGGACACCGCCGAGCCAGGAGGTTCTCCCTGACCTCCCTTCGGACCACAGGCCTGTTCTTCTCGTCCTGGCGGATCTGCCCACCCGGGTATCTCCGCCAGCATCACGTCGCCGCTACCAGTGGGGCGCCTTCACCGCCGCCCTAGACCAACCCTCCACCAGTTGCCCCGTCAACCAGCCGGAAGACGTTGACCGCCTGGCATCGCTGCTAACTACCCAGATCCGCGACGCGCTCGACCTATCATCGCACACCGTAGCTCGCGGGGGGAAGCCCAATCCTCTTCCTGCTGAGCTATGGGCACTCATCTGCGATAAGCGCGCTCTCCGGAAGCAGTGGCAGCAAACCCGCTGCCCCACGATGAAGACCAGGCTCAACGCCATGACGGCAGAGCTGAAGCGCCAACTTGATCTCCACGCTGAAGAATCTTGGGAACGCCACGTCGAGTCCATAGGCGACCACGTCCCCTCCGTGCATCGCCTGTGCCGGGCTTTGTCGAACACTCCTGCTCCTGTTCGACCAATCCTGGGCAGCGACGGCCTACCAAGATTCCGAGCCCAAGACCGTGCGGAGATCTTCGCCGAATGCCTCGAGAAGCAATTCAAGCCGAACCCAACGGATGATGTGGAGCACGTCGCAACAGTCGAGAGACACCTGCGAGAGTACTTCGCCACGCCGATAGCTCCCGAAGAGGACCCCATCGTCGTCACGCCCGGCCAGATTGTGCGTGCATTCCGACGAACCAAGCCCAGGAAAGCCCCGGGCGCAGACCGAATACCCAACACGGCGCTGTTACATTTGCCGCCACGCACTGTGGCGGCCGTTGCGCGCCTGTTTAACGGTATCTTGCGCACGGGTCACTTTCCAACCCAATGGAAGGAGGGCTTGGTTATCATGTTGCCCAAGCCGGGCAAGGACACCAAGCTGCCTGAGAGCTATCGGCCGATCACCCTACTGAGCACCATCTCAAAGGTGTTTGAGAAGCTCCTGTTAGCGAAGTTACTGCCCCACATCCAGCCGCGCCCGGAACAGTTCGGCTTCAGGCCCGAGCATTCTACGACGCTTCAGCTCACCAGAGTACTGAATGACATGACGGTTTGTTTGAACAAAAAAGAATACACTGTCGCAGTACTTCTGGATATGGAGAAGGCGTTCGACAGACTATGGCACGAGGGGTTGCTGTACAAGCTGTCGACGTCCCCTGCCCCAAGAAGAACGGTCAAGACAATCGCCTCTTTCCTGAAGAATCGCCGTTTCCGAGTGATGGTGGAAGACGCCGTCTCCGAGGAACATCCCGTCGCAGCCGGCGTCCCCCAGGGCTCCTGCCTGTCTCCCGCCTGCAACGCCCGAAACACGGACGACATCCCCGTCGGGCCGGGTGCCCAGCTGGCACTCTTCGCAGACGACGCAGCCTACTACGCGTCATCGTTCCAGGCTCCGCACGCTGCCATCAAACTGCAGCGCACCCTGGACATCTTGCCCGACTGGCTCGCCAAGTGGCGACTGTCCGTCAATGTTGGGAAAACGCAGGCGCTCATCACAGGCCAGAGTCTCCTTCCACCATCGCTCCAGCTCCAGGGACAGCACATCGAGTGGTCTTCGCAGGTGAAGTACCTGGGAGTGACTATTGATCGCCGGCTCACCATGAAGCAGCACGTTGACAACGTCGTCAGCCAGGTCAAGGTGGCACGCGCGAAGCTGCGTCCACTTTTCGATTCCAGCCTCCCTCTGAGGGCGAAGCTCGGGATCTACAAGACCTACGTGAGATCCCGCCTCACCTACGCGGCTCCGGCATGGTACGCCCTGTGCTCGGAGACGAACAAACGGAGACCCCGAGCCCAAGAGAACCTCTCTCTGCGTACCATCGTCGGCGCCCCCCGCTACGTGAGGAACGCGACAATCCAGAGGGACCTAAGATGGGAAACCGTGGACCAGTTTGTCCAGAGGCTGGCGAAGGGCATGTTCGCGCGTGCGGATGCTTCACATCTTCCGCATATCGCCGAACTGGCGCCGCACCACGCGCGCCCGCCCGACCGCCGCCGCCTGCCACGCGACCTGGTTGCCTAGCCGGCGATCACCCACTGCATACCAGCGCCACATCAAGACCACCGCCCGCAGGGGCCATCCGATGACCTGTCCACAGGAGTTGACAGAGGCGATTCTTCGGGAAGAGGTCCGTCGACCTGACCCCGACTCCCCACGCCCCAGAAAGGGTGCGTGAGAAGATTATGAAGGAGGGAAGAGTCATTTAGTGAAGTGGGACAAGTTAGGAAGGACGTCTCATTAGTAGGTATCCCACAGGCTGCGATATGATAACTTTATTATTAATAATAATAATTATTATTATTATTTATTTTTTAACATAATACAATGTCTTAAATCTACAGAAACCCTAAAGCCTGTGGGAGTATACACTGTGTTACAGGCTTCATTATTTACTTAATTCAATTACATAGGTCATTTGTAAACATTTTAGCGTAAAGAAAACACGAAAATAAGGTGTATACTTACAAAAATATGGTAGGTAAAAATAAAGTTATTAAGACTCCTTGTGTGACCTGCTGCGTGTGAGTGTGAGTATGTGCGTGTGTGTGTATGTGTGTATGTATTTGTGTGTGCGTGATCGTAAAATGTAAAGATTCAAGATGCGCTCAATGATTGCTTAAAGTTAGTAATGTATGCTTTATGTATAGTAATGTGATGGTGACGTACCAGGGGAGCTTCATAACAATTTATCAATGTCGGTCAGTATCTGATGATGGGATGATGGAACTATAAAGGGAACTCTTTAATTGATGAAGACCTATATATATGTCACAAATAAGCTTTAATTGCAATCAGGTTTTTCGATTATACTTTTTGTTAAAATAATTGATTTATGCAAACAACTTGGTTGGGTTCTCCATGAGTTTCTTAAGAACGTGAATTTTCAAAAGAAAGTAAAGCGCGAGTTTCATAAAGGTTCTTTCAAAGGCTTCCTTTTTTGAGGAACGGAAGAAAACAGAAGCAAACAATACTTACTGTGTGTCGGTGTGTCGGTGTGTCGCCACTTGAGGTTGGCTTTTGAAATCACCTTTTGTTTGAGTTCAGTTGAGTTTTCGCACAAGTTTTCTTGGAACAAATCGTACTTTATTTAAACTTATCTTGGTACCAGGACAGTACTTTAATTAAAAATGCAATAACCATAATAATAAACACTCTACAAACCTAATAGCAAAAGTTAATTTGTAACTTATATTTATTGCGATTATTAATATTGCGATCGAGACAAATACCTTGGACGCTATTTTCACACATTGATCTAGCCCCAAACTAGGATTCCCTGTATCTTGGGTACTAGACAACGATGCACATACTTATATAGATAAATATTATACTTAGATACATAAACAACCATGACTAGGGTACAAACATCCATTCTCATCAAACTAATATTTGCCCCCATCGGGACTCGAACCCGGGACCCTTGGCTTCGTAGGCAGGGTCACTGCCGACTCGGCCATTCGGGTCGTCTAAACGATAAAAGTTGTACAAGATGGCTAATCGGCAATTTGCCGAAAAATTTGCCACATTATCAAAACCACTGCTTGCCTCCGGGATTCAAAGTGTATTTATTATTGCAAAGTGTGTATTTAAACGACCCGAATGGCCGAGTCGGCAGTGACCCTGCCTACGAAGCCAAGGGTCCCGGGTTCGAGTCCTGGTGGGGCAAATATTTGTTTGATGAGAACGGATGTTTGTACCCTAGTCATGGTTGTTTATCTACCTAAGTATAATATTTATCTATATAAGTATATGTATCGTTGTCTAGTACCCAAGATACAGGGAGTCCTAGTTTGGGGCTAGATCAATGTGTGTAAATAGTGTCCAAGGTATTATTATTATTATCCAAGGTATTTTCCTTCGCAGACCCTCCCGTGGTTTCGCTTTCCCTGGGCAGCACGCTCAACCCGCACGACATCAAGGAAGGCGACGACGTGTACTTCGAGTGCTCTGTGCGCGCCAACCCTAGGGAACACCGGATATCCTGGTACCACAACGTGAGTGAGTTTTATTGGTTGAAGTATAGTAAAAAGATATTAGCTAACCGGACTGCATCTAATTTAATATGTAGGCCAACCTAGATTCTTCCGTTTGTTATTGTACATTACGTTTTATTTTGTGGAGCGTCATCGGTTAATTAGACAGACGAATCTGCTTTAATTTGCATGATTGCTATTCCTGGAAAATTAAAGCCATAAACACGGTTTATCAGAAAAATTAAGTCAAATGGGATTGTACGACATAATTCTGAACCACTTTCATGCGATTTGATTACTCAAATCTTCACTTCTCCATACAAATCAGCTGACCGCCTGGCCAAAATTGTATTTAATCCAAGATAGCACACAATTTTTTTCTCCTATAACCAGGACAAGCAAGTCATCCATAGCGTGGTTTCCGGCGTGATAGTAAGCACCAAGTCCCTGGTGCTGCAGAAAGTGAGGCGGGAAGATGGAGGGGAGTACTCCTGCCGGGCCAGCAACGCGCTGGGGGAGACGTCTAGCCAGCCCACGCAGCTGAGCATACAATGTGAGTATCATACCTATGACAAAGTGGTGGCAAACACGGGTGCACCACCAACGGGTTCATGACTAGCGTGATGGTCAGCCTTAAAGCAATGGGCACAAACTAGGAAATTCAACAAATAAGCCTTTAAAAAGTTTAAGGACACTTTAAGAAAATTCTTAATAAGCTATACTTTTTATGATCTGCAGGAATCATATGCCTAATCTGAATGATTTATTAATCCAATTCAATTAATATTCTTATTTATTCATATTTGATTAATACAATTTTATTTTATTTGACAAATATCCAGATTGTTATTCAGGTTTATATTTTTAAAATAGCAACCGATTATATTACCTAAGTACTTACCTTAAACTTATTATATCAGCCCGTATCTTCCCACTGTTAAGTGTAGGCCTCTCCCAAAGGACGCGACTCGCATCTGTCCCCCGCCAGTCTGGTCCACTGTCTACCAGCCACCTTGATAATATAATCTGACCATCGGGCCGGTGGTCTGCTTGCTGCTCTTTTCCCTGTTTGCGGCCGCCACTCTGTTGCTGCCTTTTGGTCCACCTTCTGTCCTCCCTTCTGAACAAATGTCCTACCCATGGCCACTTGAGCCCCACGATCCGTGTAACCACGTCTGAGACTTTGGTAAGTCTTCGGATTTCAACTTTAGGCACGCGATCCATGAGACTGATGCCTAGCATGCATGCACGCTCCATAGACCTTTGTGCGACTTTTACTCTGCGCATATTGGCTGTTGTGAGTGTCCATTTTTTAGCACCGTACGTGAGCATAGGCAAGACACATTGATCAAAGACGTTGCTCTTCAGGCACTGTGGGATTTGTGATTTTAGGACGTCTTCCAGTTTACCAAAGGCAGCCCATCCTAGCTGGATCCGTCTGGTGATCTCCATCTTGGACAAATTCATCCTAAGGCCAACCTTTGGGGATGCTTCATGCAGTTGCATTCGAGCATGCTTTGGAGATTTTCGATTTCTCCAGCCAGGAGGATCAGATCACTCCGTCTATATTGAGAACTTTTTCGCTCCAATCTAGTGTCTTCATTAATTCATGTCAAAGCGTGCATGTACACCTGCATCATGGCGGCCCTGTACAGCTCCCGGAGGATATCAACATATCTTTTGTCAACATCGCAATGATGGAGAGAATGGAACACAGCTCAGTGCTTGACACTGTCGAAAGTCTTTTCATAGTAGACAAAGGCGAAGCACAGGGGCCGGTTCTACTCGTTGCCTTTCTCCATAAATTGCTGGACCGTATGTATGTGGTCCATAGTTGTGTATCCACTCCGGAAGCCAGCTTGTTCTACAAGTTGGTACTCGCCCAGGACTCGAGTCAGCCTGTTGCAGAGAACCTTTGCGAAAAGCTTGTAAACCTGGGAGATGAGGCTGATAGGGCGGTAATATTATAGTTTGGCTTTGTCACCTTTCTTATCGTTAAGGATCGTGATGACGGTATTGTTCCATGTTTCGGAGTGATACCTTCACGAATCACTTTGTTGAAAAGCTTTGTCATCGCTTTAAGTACGCTGGGACCTCCTGCCTGCACCATTTTCACTTATACACCGTCCTCTCCAGAAGCCTTCCCACGTTTCATTCTGCTCAGAGCAAAACTTACTTTATCTTTTTTGATGGGAGGTAAGCCATTTAAAAGATCTTCCCAAAGATGCTCAGTAGGATCTGCCCTGGCGTCTGATGCGTCTGGAGATTCAGATTATGGTGACTTTGACGCATAAAGCTCCGCGTAAAACTACTCAACCACTTTCATTATTTGGTCGCGTTCTAAACTGTTATACAATTTAAAAAAATCTGATTTTGATTTATTTGATTTCCTCCTAAAAACTTTGGGACCTTTATTTTGTTTGATATTTGCGCTTATGATTTTGTATTATATGATCCCAAATCTTTCCGAATTGCCCCATATATGCATATTTTGGGGCTAAACCTTATTTTGTCATCTTTGTACCACATGTAAGCAATGAATAAATGATAATGTTTATGATTGATGCGTCAAAGTACGCCGGAAATCCTTATGTGTGAATCTATCCAATTGCATTCAATTTGACACACTATTTATGTAGAAGCCAGGTATGTAGATCCCTTCAAAGACCATACAATGTCGGAGGATTTTTTAAGGAAAACCTTTTATTTCCTTTCTTTTTATAACTGTCATACATGCTTTGTGATTTCTTAGGTAGGTATCTTGATACATAAGTTTGATACTTGTATGAAGATTTTTCAGAATTTTATCTTTAATCTCCATGAAGGACTCGCTACGTCATAACTAAGCCCTAACACTGATCTAATCGTGTGTCTTGAATTTAGTATTAAGAGACACGAATTATATACAGATTCTCAATCTTTTTTATCGTCCAGTAAAGTTATACTCAACAATAAGTTCAAAGTCAAACAAATCGGTCAAGTGCGGGTCGAACTCGCACACGAAGGTTCCGTACTATCTAACAAGAAAACATGGCTAAAAATACAAATAAAACATGTCCGAACTTGTATAAATAAAACATATTCGTTACGAGTATCTACAGATTGCAGCTCCGACTTTAAACAAATTGCGTCATTGACAACGATAATGGATACCGCGAATTTGCGATGATATTTGAATGATGATTATTTGGTTATTCGCAAGGGCAGGAATATTAAAACATTTAACATCCACATACAGACAGGCACATACATTGCTTCTGGCCCCACACTAGGAGTCGTGGAAACAAGTCAAGTCACAAACATGTGAACATCCAAGACCAAGGATTTTCTTCTTTTCTCCCCAACCGGGATTCTAACTCCGGTACTCCTCGTTTGGGAAGCACACCCACGACCATAACACCACAGAGGTCATACGTATCTTATATAGGGATTCCCTTTCATTAGAAAAATTTCGTGAACTTTATAATTTGTTATTGTGGCGGCAACAGAAATGCACATTTTGTGAACATTTCAACTCTCTACCTATTAGAGACAGGCAACACATATAATGATCACCAAAATATTTTTTTCCTACCCAAAATGGATAAATGAACACCAAAAGTTGCAAAAAATATCAGTTCAAAATGCTGCGGTAGCTTAGGTGAAGGGTAAAGGGGGTGAGCGAAGCCAAGCCCTCTTTATCCTTCGTGTTAGGTTGAACATGTAAGAACAACAAAAAATACTTAAAACATAAACTTAAGTACATAAAACATAAAAAGAAGTTTGGTGATCATTTATCCAAACACAATTTGGTGGACATTTATCCATTTGGGCAGTCATTTCAAATTTATTGGTAGTAAAATAGGTGCGTTTTTGGTAATCGTTTAAACATAAGCTAAGGCTTATGTAGGCTTAAGGAGATACAGCCCGGTGACGGACGGACGGGCGGAGAGACAGACAGACGGATGGACAGACGGACAGAGGAGGCTTAGTAATAGGGTACCGTGGTGAACATTTCGGGTATGGCACTCTTTAAAATAATTCTTTAAAAGCCTTCACAAAACCACTAAAACAACTGAACAATCCACTTACCCAACTTGGGATCGGGATACATCTGAAGTCATTATTGTCTGATTTAAGTCGTTGTTACAAAATTAAACACCTCAAAAGTAAATCTCAGTTGAGATCACTTTTCGGAATCCGAATTGCGGAGCCCTTTGTTTCCGATTGTCAACAGGGTTGCTAATAAATTTCGTTTCATCTTAGAGAGGGCCCTTAAATCGTTCGCCGACTACACAGTATCAATCATTCACAAAGAGATCGTAACAAAGATTTGTAACAGTCAACGGGGTGCGACGACGACGCCTTCAGTCGAGCTACTAGCTATCCAACGATAAATGATGCGTATTTTTGTTTCTCTGCAAATAATACGAAATTTACTCAATGTTAACCGTGGTTGGTATTTAAAGTTTACTGGAAAGTTACAAAGTGAATATGATGAAATATTTAAAGTTGTAGTCCGTTATAACTTTTCATAATTCATCATAATTTCAGCTGTCGCAGACCAATTTCATTTTGAATTTACTACTTTGAAGTACAGTAGATAATTACGAAATTACAGGATTAACTGAATCGATCCACTTTCGTCATTTGATAACCTGTGTCGTTGTAAACCCACAAGATTACAACATGGTAGATTACGGCTAACCCTAATTAATGCAGTTCATGCTCAGAATTCAATTTCCATTTTAGCGCTACATCAATTTTAACAAGCAATCTAGTGTACACAAAGCACCATATTAATAACGAAGTATACACTATCTATCCCCTGATCCTGACAATTAATTACTCGATAATGATCATTACATAGGCCCGATCGATATTAAGTTCTATTATCATGGATAATGTTAGGATATGAGTCTCAATTATGGGTGTGTGTAGTACTCATTGTATTATCACGTGGTCTGTATTCTGTATTACTCTGTCTAATTTTGCATTTGTCGAAGTTTGTGAAAACACTGTGTTTTGTACCAGTTCAATAACGGACAAAAAATACAAAAGAAACATCAAGAAGTTAATTAAGCAATAAAATTGTTTGCTCTTTGACATTGCGAGGGCTTGGTATTGAAATAAGAAAATACAATAATATCTATGAGGGGCTTTTCTGTTACAATAATAATGTTGAAATATCAAAGTTTAAAATGTCGACGCGACTCAAATCAATCATGGAGGCAGGGCGGGCGTCGGGCGTACACGCCGGGGCGGGCGGGCGGTAGGCGCCGGTGTCGTGCCGAACGCCGACAAATATACGTTTTGTTACCAATCTATTTATTACATTCACTGCGTTTGTTCACTCTTTTGTTCCATTTCGCCGGTGAACACGGATACCTAATCCTCTTCTCCGTGCGAAAAGCCCGCGAGGTTGGAACAACGGCCATCGTTTAGGTCGCTTTTTATACAAACTGCAAACGATACTTAAACCAAAGCCTCATTTTTACCTCCGGGACACGGTCAACACCGGACGCGGAACTTTGACTTCAAAAATATTACAATATTTCTGTATCCTCGCTGTAATCCTTCGGCCGTAGGACTGCTTGAGTCCAGCAAATATTTGAGCGCTTAATGAAAATCTAAGTCGCCCCTCGAGAGCGCAGTTTTGTAAGTAGATAAATGAATCACGCTTCCTCGTAAAATACGACGTGTAACTAGTGTTATGAATTTATAATTTTAACTTTATGATCTTTGTCTTGCATAATGTTACTTGTTCCTGAGTTCGTTGTTGAGGTCCGAGAGCAAATCAAACTTTTTACCCAACTGCACAAGAACTGATTTTCGAGCGTATGCATGCATGAATGGCCATTTCGTTGGCACGCGCCAAAACCCTTACACGCTTGATCGATTATTAAATAATGTGTCGTTGGATTTTTCTCAATTGTGGGAGTGACATTTGCAATAAAATTTTAGTGAGAAGTTTAACGGTTGAATTTTAATTCGCAAAATGCATTAACAAAGTGATATTGTGGTAACGAAGTGGTATTGAACGAAAATGCAGTCAACGATTACACTTTGACGACCTCTGTGGCCCAGCGGTTGTAGCTCTGCGTACCACGCGAGAGGTGAAGAAAAAAAACCAGGACTTGGATGTTTATATGTGTGTGACGTCGCTGCTTCTGCTTCCCACGACACAGGGTATCCTAGTGTGGGGCCAGAAGTAATGTATTTGCCTGTATGTAAATGTTTGTATTTATGTTTAGATATATTTTGTTCGGGTTTTCGTTTGAATATAAATGTATTCAGTGTTTAGTATATTTATTGCCATAAATGTCATGTTACAAGGTCTCACAGATATACTTAATAATTATGAATCAATATCATTTTATCCTTGGGGCATAGCAATCACAGGAATAAACGGAAATAGTACACATGTCACACAATACAGAATTGAGATAATTTCGCAGTAATCAGGTTGTTGTAAAATTTTTGTGTATAATCAACCTTGGAGGATAAACGATTCTTGTACATATAATAGGTTGGAACACTTTTTATCGGAACGACGTGGCATTAAAATGACACAAATACATTTAACAACATAATAATATCAAACCTACCCAATGTTAGTATGAATATTGATGTATTACGTAATCAAGCCCCGACAGACCTGAGTTACAAATACTTGCATAATTAATATAAACACAGAGATCGAGCCATTCCATAACGATAATAATCGTATTAATATGTAACCATCTGAAGGTTTAGATGATGAAATAACTTGATCACTAAAAGCCATGCAAAAGTATTCAAGGTAATCTTTTAAACACCTTCCAGCTAAAGGATTTTTTATCGAACTGCCCTTGGCAATTAAAATAGTAGTTTATGTGACTGATACTATTTCAGGGTCTATCTCTTTAACGATTTACTTTGAGGGGAAATTATACTTGGAACCTCGACGTCATTTTTAAAGACCTATCTGTAGACACCCCACACATATAGGTTTGAAGGAAAAAAAATGCTTTCAGTTCCTTATATGGGGAGCTCCCCTTCATTTTTTATTTTTTCAATTTTTCAATACATCTACATACCAAGTTTCAACTTTGTAGTCCTGATAGTTTCGGAATAAAGTTGCTGTGACATACAGACCGACAGACAGACATGACGAAACTGTAAGGGTTCCTTGTTTCTCTACGGAACCCTAAAAATAGATATACTAGTATATATAGGTATATATAGGTATATATATACTAGTATTTGCAGCTATCGTATTTATAAAACCAGTGGCAGTTATTCAGACCTAACTTTATCCCCCACAGATGCGCCAGTATGCGAGCACTCCACCCCGCAAGTACTAGGAGCGCAGCTGGACGAGGCGTTGCGAGTCCGGTGCTCAGTGACCGCGAACCCGCCTGACGTCACGTTCTTCTGGCAGTTCAACAATAGCGGCGAGAGTCTCGACGTCTCGCCCGCCAAGTTCGGTAATGAGCCGGGATTGATGTACTAGCGACATGCTCGTGTTTATTATTTCCTGGTTCAAGGCAAATGTTGAACTCGGTTTTTATTGTTGTATCGTCAGCGGAATCATAGATTTACGGTCAAAAAATTCCTTCATCGTTCGACCTCGATGAACGGAGTAGTGCGAAGGAAAATGTCAGCTGGCAAAATAAATAATCAGACCATTCCTAAAGGCTTCAGCATACCACCGCCAGGTTGGTAACTGGGCAGGTATACAGTACAAGAAACTCTATGAAGCAGGTCACACCCAATTTAAAAGCGGGCCCGCGCTGTTATAACATATATTTGACCACATTGACACCGCCCCGCCCCTGTCCGTCCTTCGGTGCGCCGAAGCCATAAATAAAGTATTTTTTATAAAGCCTGGGTAGTGTCCCACTGCTGGGCAAAGGCCTCTCCTATATCAGATCACACCTCCCTGTCCTGGTCTTGTCCAGGTCGTCCCGGCGTCGACCTATCGGCCTGCCTCCACGTCGGTTTCCGTATATAGGCACCCATTCGGTTGCTAGTTGGGCTATTTGTGGGGGTGCATACGTCACACGTGTATGGCCCAGTGCCATTTCAGCCTGGTGGTCTTTGCTCAAACGTCAGCAATGCCGGTGATGGAGCAGAGTGTCGTGTTTATAACACGGTTGGTCAGCCTGACACCGGTTATACTTCGCTCCATATCGCTCGCATCGCTTGAGTTTGGACTTCTGATTTTCTGTCAGCTACCAAGTTTTAGCACCGTGGGTAACGATAGGCAGGATACACATGTCGACGAGTTTACGCTTTAGTGACAATTGAAGGATTGCCCTTCATCAGCTGCTTCATAGACCAGTAGGTCTTCCAGCACCCGTACCACGTCTCCTGCGACTTTGTCTATAGACGAAGACCTGCAACGGCTGCAGGCTTTATGGTTCTATCGATTTCCTTATCTTCCCTGTTTTGGAAGGATACTATCTGGCCCAAGTAGATGATCCGTCGAGATATCCTGCCCATCTACCACTACGTTTTGGTGCTGTTGGTAATGACTTGCGTTTTTGTCCGATCCATCATCAGTCTATTTTCAAGGCTTGCCGTGCTAAGATGTTGTATCATTAATTGCAGTTCGACCGCCGTTGACACGAACAGGCCTTTGTACAGATACAGATCAATAAATTACCTTTATTTTAAAGAAACTTGTGATTAGGTGCTAATCTGAGCCTGTACAAAGCTGCAGCATATCAGTGTCAAACGTATGCCTAATTTATACCATTTGCAGGTATGTTCACTATTAAAACGAAGACCCTTTTGTCAGGTACAGCGAACGGCAGTACCAGTGAGTTGACCTACAAACCCCAGAGCGAGCGTGACTACGGAACACTAAGTTGCCGCGGTACCAACTCTGTGGGCAGACAACTCGACCCGTGTGTCTTCCAAATAGTTCCAGCCGGTAAGTTATAAATGGGCCTTTATTCTACTAATAGCTAAAAGCTTGAGAAAGTAGCTTTCTTCTTGATAAACAGAATGCCAAACGCGTTAGGTATATTTCAATACAGAGGTAGACATCCAATCGACATATGACCTTTGCATTGCTATTCTCTCTGGGGTTTGAATGAAGTACCTAGTCTATAAAATTGAAAAGAAATAAATCGTGCCATCGACATTCACATATGCGATATAGATATTTTACGAGGCCCTTTCTACCATAGCTTGGATCTTTTCCAAAGCCTCCCAGCAACCTTTTCACAGGAGCCGACATAAAAACTGAATTTATCCTTCAAAAGCCTGTTATAGTGGAACGCTCACGTAAAACCGTGAGTATTTCAAAAGCCTCAGAGCCAATTTAAGCGATGTATCCTTGCTCTAACAACTCGACGAGGTTACTATTTATGTGCATGTACGAGTAGTAGGTAGGTGCCAGCTTTGATTCCACCTCGGTAAGAGCAAACGCCGGTTGCACGTTTTCTAATTTCAGCTTGTGGCTTTTAGTCGCACACTCCGCCAAATCTCATAACTCTAACCCAGGACTGCAAGGGGAAATATGAGTTAGCACTGTGGCAAGGTGCAGCGAAATACGCGGTACAAAGCCGTTTAATATCCTCGCAGTTTGTTATATAACACGCTAAATTGTCGACGCAGTGGCCATAAGTCACAGCGAAATTAGGAAGTTTGGCTCGGCACTCTATTTTCATTTCGATGTACGCACATTGCGCCGCGCATGTCAAGGTGTTTGATGTTTCTGCATAGGTATAAACATATACACATAATACACACCCACAATAACAGTTTAGCTGTCTTACAATACACAAATACCGTAGATGTGTTTGCACGTACCGTGAATAACAACGCATACGTACATGCTCGAACAAACATATCCAAGGAAAATGATTCATTGTGCGATCAAGTACTGTTTGAACGACGAAGATAGCATTATAGCTACATACATGCATACTGCCGTACCTTTTTCCTATACAGGGTGGAAGAGACATCGATTTTCTATAGTGCGTATAGCGGTCATTGGCCCGACTAGTGGTCCACAGTAGTCCAATGTAGAGAAGAGGCAAAAAATGACGTTTGCTAAGAATATGTAAATATCTACAGTAATAAAGTACTTTTGAGTTTGAGTTTTGAGTTTGTACTACTATAGCGACCCGAATCATACATGGTAACCATACTAACTGATACGCTAAATGACAGTAATTTTCAACGTTGCACGCAATAAGTAAGTATCGCTAACCTAATCATGAGTGTATACTGGTAGACAGGAGTCGATTACCGTTATTACAATGCTTACGCATACCAGCTATTGTAAATAAACACTCATCACATCGCTCACAACCACCTAATTGACGATGCTAAGAAAACATACGCAGTACTTTTACTTTATGAAATTTCAGCTGTGTGAATATTTCGAGTAATAGATGTCTAATTAGCTTTTATCAATAATGTATAAAAAAACGTGAACAATTCCTTGCGTCTGGATTTTCGTGGACGAAAAAATCAATATCACTCACTTGTCACTATTCAAAAGTGCAAGACGGTCCAAAATAACTCTCCACTATGTCCCAAATAATATCTATAGAAAAACATGAATTGATTTTATGTTTGATTTTATTTCACTTTGTACATGTCGAACAGACCACGAGCTTCATAAACAAATAAAATACTATAATTTGTTACCAAAAATCGCGGGTTGAAACTGACAGTTGTCAGTTTGGCGCGAAACCCATCCCTAACACTCTTCACACACCGCTACGCAGAACAAACATCTACAAGCACTCACCCATACCCAGAATGATGAGTAGCAAAACCAACATAGACATATTACATGATCGCTTACCTGTCTTTAGGAATAAAATTTAAAAAAAAACTCGCATCCAAAAATTTTAAAGAATATTGTAAATTGTATTAATTGAATATCTAATCTTAAGTCAAATTATTACCACTACCTTAGCTAAATTACTTAAAAATTAGGATTACTAGTTAGTACAAAAATGGTCAATGTTGTGCTCATCTATATTCAATTTTCAATTCAAATCGTTATTTGCTTAGAAACATGTTTAATTTCCACGCCTACCGAACGGCGTGGAATCCGAAGGGGGTGTGCTTTATGCCAGCACGTGAGAGAAAAGAAGTGAATGAATCTTTACTGACCTTGTCACCGTAGACAGGAGATTGAAGGCTCGATTCGAGACAGGAATACGGGATAAGAGCAGAATTGGGATAGGATAGGAATCGAATCACTATCGTTGCTGCCCGACGCTGTCACCGGCGTGCTGCCTGCCGACACGTGGAGTCGCCGTCCGCATACGACGAGTTGGAGACCGTACAACTTCAACCTTCACCACGAATCACTTAACCGCTGACGCGATCTACTTATTTCCCGACGATGTGGTAGATTTACACTCCGACCAGGCCCGACGCCTGTATTACAACGATTGGTACACCGAAATACCATCAATGGCACGAGGGCCGAGCAGACATGTTGTTCTCCCGATGAGAAAAGAGCCAAGATAACCTCCAATTTTTTCCTCTCGTTGGTACGAGTGACATCTGCTAGTTCCGTTTTCGCTAGTGATGTGCCGATTACTCGCGATCGATTCGCGCAACAAAAAACCGGTGCGTTTCCGAAGCATAAATATTAAACAGTCACCCGCCCGGACAGGCCCGAACCTGTCCCTAATCAATAGGAAGGCGAGAAAGTGTCGCGACCGCTCTCTTGAGGACCGAGTCCCCCACCTTGACTTCTGCTGATCGAGGCGTGCCATCCCGACCCGTGTGCAAATTGACGATCCGTCCTCGTCTCCATCTCAATGATGGCAGGTTCGCATCTTTAATCAGCACCAAATCACCGACTTGAGGGGGGCTCGTCCGGTCAGTCCACTTAAGGCGCTGCTGCAAGATGTGCAAGTACTCAAGGGACCACCGTTTCCAAAAATCTTGAGCCATCTGCTGCAACATCTGCCACCTAGTTAACCGACTTAACTTAACATCACCGAATGGGTATTCTGGCAGGGCGTTAAGGGGCTGACCTATCAGGAAGTGACCCGGCGTCAACGCTTCCAAATCATTTGGATCCGAACTGAGCGGGTACAACGGACGCGAGTTCAGTGTCATTTCAATTTTACAGAACAGCGTCGCAAGCTCTTCAAAGCGTAGAGAGGTCTCACCGATGATCCTCGTCAGGTGCGACTTAGCCGATTTAACCGCAGCCTCAAAAATTCCTCCCCAATGAGGACATCCCGGCGGACTGAAAACCCATTCAATCCCACGTCGGGAGCAAGCCGTACCGATGGCGTCCTGGTTACCGTTCAGGAATTGAGTGACCTCCTGCAGATATCGCCTGGCTCCGACAAAATTTGTGCCGTTGTCCGAACGGATTAATGTCGGGAGGCCCCTTCGTGAGACGAACCGATCTAGACATGCGATAAATGCCTCTGTAGTGAGGTCACTGACCACCTCCAAGTGGACTGCCTTCGTGGCCAAGCACACGAAGACGCACAGGTATGCCTTCACTAATCTGGCGTTCCGTAGCTGTGAAGACTTGACCATGAATGGTCCCGCGAAATCTGTTCCGACACCCGCAAAGGGCCGGATTTCGTTAACCCTATCCGAGGGCAAATCGCCCATCTGGAGCTGCATCGTAGCCGCCTTGGCCCGATAACAAGGCAGGCACCGAAATACGACGCTACGCACTAAGCGTCTTCCCGATAGAATCCAGAACTCGCGCTGGAGAAACGCCATCAAGGCGTGGCTTCCGACATGCCCATTCCGAATGTGTCGATCCTGTATCAACAGTTCGACCAACTTCCCTTTCCTAGGGAGTAACAACGGGTGGCGAGCCGCATAAGGCAGGTTGGCATTCCGCAGCCGACCTCCTACCCTCAGCAATCCTTGAGGGTCAATAAACGGGTTGAGCCGAGCCACAGCTCCCTTCAGTTGGACGCGTCCGCGTCTCAGAATGTCCAGTTCGGACTTAAAGTGCACCGTCTGCACGTTCCGTACCAATGCGAACAACGCATGGTTCCGTTCCCGTGGTGTCAGGACCTGTGTCCGCACTCGTTGCGCCTCAGAATTCCGACAATTCCGCGCAAATCGGCAGATCCAGGCGGTCACATTGACCAGCTTGTCGAGCGAACTGTACCGTTCCAGCAGGCTGAACTCCTCTTTCGGCTCTGGTTGCGTCGTACAGACACCGACTGTCATGGCGCCGTTCGCCGTGGTAACGCGTGGACTCATTGGCCAATCCGATTCGGCTTGAGTCAACCAATTTGGACCCCACCACAAGGGATGTCCAACCAACTCCGGAGCGTTACACCCACGAGACGCACAGTCTGCTGGGTTCATTTCCCCTGGAACATGTCTCCAGATTAAGGGAACCTCCGAAGTCAAGATCTGCGAAACCCGATTCGCCACAAAAATCTCCAGCTTGTGAACTGAAGCCTTCAGCCAGCATAACACGATCTGGCTGTCCGTCCAAGCGTAGACCGTATCTTCTAACGCTATAGATCCACGAAGAACCGTCATCGTGTGGTTGAGCAGACGAGTCAGGAGAGCCGCTCCCGAAAGCTCTAATTAGGGAATGGTCAGGCGAGTGCGCAACGGCGCAACCTTGCTCTTGGCCATGACCAACCGCACATCAACCTCCCCCGAGGAGTCGACCGTACGCAGATACACCGCAGCTCCGTAGCCCTTCTCCGAGGCATCGCAAAACCCATGCAGGGTGGCGGTGTATCGTTTGGTGGGGACCAACCTCCGTGGCAGTGAAATCCGATTGATGCCAGGGAGGGTCGAAAAGAACGAGTCCCACTCCGAGCTCAATGACCCACCGATCGGGTCGTCCCATTTCAGCTCAGCAGACCACAATTGCTGCATAAAACACTTGAGCTGAAATGTTACCGGGGTGATCCACCCGTTTGGATCAAATGTCCTAGCCACCGTTGAAAGGACGTTCCGTTTCGTCCAGACCTTCGAGGAGTCCAACTCGACCCGATACGAAAACATGTCTGACACCGGCTGGTACTGGACGCCTAATACCGACAACATATTTGGATTTTCCAAATTTTCAAAAATGTGGTGATCCTGCTGGTAGTCATCCGGAAGACCAGTCAGTAACTCTGGAGAGTTCGACATCCATTTCCGGAGCTCGTAACCTCCACCCCGTAAGAGCTCAACTAGCTCGTCCCGTCGAGCGAGTGCCTCCTCTACGGAATCTGCACCGGTACAGATATCGTCCACGTAGAAATCCTGCTCCAGGATCGCTGCTCCTCTAGGGAAGTTTAACCGTTCTCGATCCGCTAACTCCCGCAGAGTGCGAATCGCCAAATAAGGACTAGACCGTAGCCCGTACGTGTTGGTGTTCAGGTCGTACACCCTGATGGGCTGATCTGGGCTCTCTCGCCACAGTATCAGCTGATACCGTCTATCGTCAGGGTGAATGACCGTCTGTCTAAACATCATCCGGATGTCAGCTACAAACACAACATTGTGTCGACGGAACCGTGTGATAACATCCGCGATGTCATGATTCAACTTCGGCCCTGAATGCAAACACTGATTCAGGTTCATGCCGTTAGATGTTGATACCGATCCATCGAATACTACCCGTATTTTGCCCTCCGGGGTCCTCAAGACCGCGTGATGAGGCAGGAAGCAGTGGTCTTCACGCTTCCAGTCGATACCCGAAACCGACATGTGACCGAGCGACTCGAATTCCCGCATGAAGTCGACGTACTTCTGCCGGAAAATCCCGTCACGCTTCATGCGTCGTTCCATCGACAGAAGCCGCGTCTCGGCTGCATGGTGTGAACTGCCCAGCGGTGGGCGATCACTCCGAAATGGAAGACGTGTGAGAAATCGACCTGACCGAAGGCGACCAGTATTGTTCCGATAAAACTGTTCACACTCTTCTTCAACCGGGTCCAACCGGCGGACCGTAGGTGGTTCCTCCACCTCCCAAAACTTCTGTATCACCTCCGAGAGTACAGAACCGAATAAGGGACTACGAGTCGCTAGGCGTGGGGCAGCCGGCATGACCGGACCCATTACCGCATGGCCCAGTTTGGTGTTGACCGAAACCAGACCAGTCGCCTGCAACACGTGGACACCTGGCACTAACAGGTATCCCAAGGCATCGACACCCAATAAAATGTCTACTGGGTCCGGAATATCGAACTCCGGGTCAGCCAGTGACAACCCAGTGACCAACTGTCGCACCGAGGGCGACAACCGTACGTGAGGGTGTGAGCCCATCACATTAGGCATGACTAATGCCGTGACCGTCAGATTCACCGATGAATCCACCCGTGACGAGAGAGTAATCCGACATACTCCCTTAACGGAACCGACTTCCGTGTTCCCCATTCCCCGAATGGAATGTGGATACTCCCTTACCGAAATGCCCAACCGTCTTACAAGGTTGCACGAGACTAAGCACCCCTGGGCCCCCGAGTCCAATAGTGCTCGTGCCACACATGATTTGCCGTCCGAACACCACGCTATCACCGAGGCGGTGGGGAGCATGACCGTCTGTGGAGTGGCGGCACCCTGTATGTGGGCGGCGTGTCCCTAGCGGGAACCTCCGCGGGATCCGAACCCGCTGGGACCCCCGTCGGCCTGGTAACTCGGCTGCTGATATGCCACCGGTGGCATATCAGACCGCATGTACATCAGGGGGTCCCAACCCGCATAATAGGCCCCTCGCTGTCCCGGTACCCGACCATACGAAGACTGCGAACGGTGTGCCCGGTGGCCACCGTCGATGGAGGGGGGAGAGCGGATCCAACCTGGGGCGCTCTAGGAATGGGGGCGACATCCGACTGTTCGCCTCCCTGTTCGCCTCCCAGAGCGACGGGCAGGGTGGCGCAGAAGGTGGTGGGCTCCCAGCCTTCGCGCCACTCATAGGTGCCATCTGACACCCGCCCGTAACACGCGGTGAGCCAGCGGCCCGACGTCCTCGCTGACCCTGGATAGCGGCGACCGAACCCCAGCTATCCCGCCTGTTACCCCCCGCGCTGCCCCCTTCCCCTCGGGGGGGGTCCCGTCCGCGGGTACCCCAGTCACCCCGTTGGTGACTCCCGTTGCCCGGAGGGGGACTGGGTCCGGCCCTGCTTGGGCCCTGTGACCGACCAACCTGAGTCCGGCCCTGGTGACCGTCCGAAGGGCCTGACCGGTTCAGGCACAACACGACGTGGTGCCTGCCACCGCAGCACTCACAGGGGGACGCCCGTGAGCACTCGCTCAGCGGGTGCGGCCCCAAACAACCGAAACACAATCGGTGGCGGAAGACCACCTTCCTGCGGGCAGCCACACCGAGCGCCTTAAAGTTGGCGCAACTGGTCACTCCATGACCGGCACTGTCGCAGTGCACACAGCCGTCACCCGACGGCGCGGCACTCAAAACGCCAAATTGTTTTGACCGCCCACCCCCCCGTGGGGGTGGGGTGCGCGGCCCCTCCCGCATCCGCGCGGGTTGGCGCTGCACACTGGCCTCCGAATCCAATGTGTCCCATCGCCTGCATTCACCCTCCAAAAAATCCGTTAATTGGACGAGTGTGGGCAGTTCCGAGCTACTGCCCCCATGCAGCTGTTCAAACCGACTTTGAACAGCTGCAGGCAACCGTAACAAAACCATATATAACACAATATATGACCATTGGTCTACCGGCAGACCAAGGTTCTGAAGGGCCTTAGTGGCCACCAGCACAGGGTTGAGCACCTGTACCCGGATGTCAACATCCCGGATTACTCTTGGGATGCTGAACAGCTTCCCCAGCTGCGCATCAACCAACCGCCGTTTGTGTTGGTAGCGGTCAAACAATATGACCCGGGCAATCTCATAATTGCCCGCCGTAACCGTTAGGTGACCGACCAACTCCTTCGGTTCACCCCGCAGTGCCATCAATAGTTGGGCCAACTTGTAGGCGCTGTCCAGGTCGTCCCGACCGTGGACCAGGCTATCAAATAAATTGATGAATGCCGGCCACTCATCAATTGCCCCACCGAAGGCCGGAATCTCCAGGTGTGGCAGCCGTCCGACAACACCCTTAGGGGGCGGGTCTCCGCTACCCTCCCCGCGGTCATCCCGACGCGACCGCTTAATTTTTTCGGCGCGACGCTCGATGTCGCCCAAGCACTCCATCGCTTGGTCAGCATCCGCGCAGAGCTGCTTCACTGCAGCCACCGAGGCCTCATCCGTAAGCCCGAGGGTTTCAGCCTCCGCAGCCAGCCGACACACCTTCCCGACGCGTGTCATTGCGTCCTCCACACGCTTGAGCAGGACATCGTCCATGTCAGGTCGCTCCACATACTTGTGAGTATGGGCGAGCCATCTCATCTCCTCACGGACGCCATACCGCAGTACCGTCAATGGTGAAGGTGCCATGGTTACCAATTCAATTGTTTCTGGTCCTATGCTTCACTACCGAACTAAGCACAGCCAGAGACCAGCACTTTCCCGTCAGCGCTGGGCACAGAAATTAAAACTAAGTTGTAAAAACCAAGGCAACCACTAAACAATTAAATCCTAAACAATATTTAATATGGTCGCCCTGTGGACATACACCTTATAATAGACACTCTAAATCAATTAGAGAATGCCACCATAAAACACAATACAAAATAACCCACAAAACTTGATCATGAAAACAATACAAAACAATCTAGAAGTGGCCCTCCGATATGAACCACACCTCCCTTGAGGTCAGCAAAATCAGCCTAATACCCCTTAAATAGCCCGACCCTGCTGTGTAAACCGAAATAACACTGTAGGACTATAGAACCCGACGTTCTACCGCAAGTAACACAATCTAGGCTTCGCAGAATGACTGTTCAATCTTTTATGCGCACAAACAGTAGTTTCCGACTACAAATTTATTATTGACTGAATTGACACTTATACTTTCACTAACCGAAATGAACTTTAATTGTGGTACCGACCACAGACTCATTGCCAAACAGATTGCCGGCCAATCTGAGATATTCTTTTCTCCCAACTACAATGCGGCAACAAAGCAACCCTAGAACCGTGAATCGATGATTTCCCACTAGGAAACCGCGCTCCTGCTACCAAAATGTTTAATTTCCACGCCTACCGAACGGCGTGGAATCCGAAGGGGGTGTGCTTTATGCCAGCACGTGAGAGAAAAGAAGTGAATGAATCTTTACTGACCTTGTCACCGTAGACAGGAGATTGAAGGCTCGATTCGAGACAGGAATACGGGATAAGAGCAGAATTGGGATAGGATAGGAATCGAATCACTATCGTTGCTGCCCGACGCTGTCACCGGCGTGCTGCCTGCCGACACGTGGAGTCGCCGTCCGCATACGACGAGTTGGAGACCGTACAACTTCAACCTTCTCCACGAATCACTTAACCGCTGACGCGAATCTACTTATTTCCCGACGATGTGGTAGATTTACACTCCGACCAGGCCCGACGCCTGTATTACAACGATTGGTACACCGAAATACCATCAATGGCACGAGGGCCGAGCAGACATGTTGTTCTCCCGATGAGAAAAGAGCCAAGATAACCTCCAATTTTTTCCTCTCGTTGGTACGAGTGACATCTGCTAGTTCCGTTTTCGCTAGTGATGTGCCGATTACTCGCGATCGATTCGCGCAACAAAAAACCGGTGCGTTTCCGAAGCATAAATATTAAACAATACACGTATACAGGTATAGATGTTATTTTAAATACCTAAGTATTTAAATTTCGTTCAGTGTGTTTTACCGTATAGTATGGTGTGCAAATATTTACAAGTTATCAAGTATAATTTAACAATACTACTATAATATATAATATGATATGCACTCATAGAAGAACTATACTGCTGAATTTTTATTGTAATAATATGTAATGTGTGCTGTTGATGTACCTAAATAAATAAATAAATAAATCACCCATCAGCGGAAGTCACGTCCTGAATGCAATTATGACACTTCTATGTGAGGGAGAGAGATTGACGCACAGCCTCTGCTCCTTCTTCCGCTTGGAAAGAGAAGGGAGACTAATGTCTAGCTCTGTCCCTTACACCATAGCATTCAGTACGCAGTCACTTCCGCTGATTAGTGTCTCATAAGACTTTCGGTTTCACGTTATTTAAATATCGTATTTTTTTTTGAAAATCGATACTGAATAAGCAAAACGTGCGCAAGGGGGCCTTTAATGTTTTTAGGTTTCGAAAAATTAATAAATTAATGTGATAATTAACTTCACTAGCTTCTCTATTGTAAAACTATAGTAAATCCACGATGAATGTTGCCGAAATTTTAAAGTTTTCGGTAGCATGTTATTCTCCATACCTTGAACCCATTTATTACACTAGGCATCATTATTGCTTTGTCCTTATTTTATGATTTCTTATAATGAACTATATTATATTATGAGATCTCACCACTTTACAATATTAATATGAAACCGGTCAAGTGCGAGTAGGACGTCGGGCCCGTACACGAAGGGTTCCATACCTTTGTACACGGAAAAACATAAAACGACAATTTTTTGTACGAGTAGGTATACCTTTTTAATTTTTAGGGTTCCGTACCCGAAGGGTTCCAAACGGGACCCTATTACTAAGACTTCGCTGTCCGTCCGTCCGTCCGTCCGTCTGTCACCAGGCCGTATCTCAAGAACCTAGCTAGCTAGAGAGTTGAAATTTTCACAGATTATGTATTTCTGTTGCCGCTATAACAACAAATACTTACTAAAAAACAGGATAAAAGAAATATTTAAGGGGGCTCCCATACAACAATTCTTTCAATACCACATACAAACTTATGGATGCACCTGGTTACGTACATGGAGTGTGAAAGTAACCGCACCAATAACTTTGTAAACAATATTTTGCTGTGTAAAATCCAAACTATTCACTCCACACCATCGCTTCCATTGAACGGTGGTACGGAACCCTTCGTGCGCGATTTAGACTCGCACTTGACCGGTTTTTTTAATAATATAATTTCAACTACTAGGCAGGACTACACTCAACGCCGTACATCGAAACATTGAAAAAGATTTTTATTTATGTAATATGTCAGTATTGAACTATGTACTCAGGTTAACGAAACTCTTTGCTCATTGAAACCGGAAGTGTATAGAAAATGAATAGCTTTTTTACAGAAATAAAATCAAATATGATAAAAAACTTAATATTATTTATTACTAGCTGCCCGTGGCGCAGCTTTGCAACCTGTTTTTCGTATTCTCATAAGTAGTTCCCCTTCAGAAACCTATTCATTTATCATTTTAGAGGCAACTTCGTAAGTTTCTGAAATCCAAATCGACATTAACGGCCCCGTTGTTGAGCATAAAAAGCATCAGACCTCAGATTAACGAAACTCTTTGCTTACAAACTGTATGCATCGAACTGTTAAACACAAGATCCGCCACCAACAAAGACGTACAATGTAGGTATTAAATTAATTAATTAACGACGAAGTAGTTTGAGTGATGAAAGAACTATGGCTACTAACGCCATCTAGCTGAAAAAGGCTGAAGTTTCCATTCAAGTTATTTTTCGATTTTTGGATGTTTCTTTGCATTTTTGTAATTTTATTTTGTATCTAAAGCTTCTCTGGATTGATGAGAATAAAAGCAAATAGGAATTATACAAACCGATGGGGCCATTTTAGGGATTTAGTAAGCCGTACGGAGATTAATTTTTGTAAGTAAAGATAATTCGAATGAACAATTATTTATTGTATAATGGCAAATTACTAAGCTAAAAACTCAACACCTGCAAATAAAGATCTTTTCCGATAACATCGGGAGAGTCCAGTTTTCACCGATAAATAAATAAAACAAAATGGCAGAGAAAATGGGCATACCAATAATTTCTTGTATGGGTACTTCTTTTGATTACTATACCTTATTTATTTCATAAACCGGTATGTTGTATTATTTGTTATTATAGCGGCAATAGAAATACATCCTCTGTGAAAATTTCAGCTCGCAACCTATTTCGGTTGATCCGGTAGAGCCCGTGGCAGACGAACAGACGGACGGGCGGACAGCGGAGGATTAATAATAGGGTCCCATTTGGCACCCTTCGGGTACAGAATCCTAAAAACTATAATGTCAATATTTGTTTAAGTTCTGACATACAACGGAGTTATTGATCGACGGGAAAACTATTGATAATTGACTGTTTTACAGGACACCTAAGGAAGGGAATTCTAAATTCAAAATTTTTACAAAATGACGCTGTAGAGGACAAATTAGGTTTGCTGGAAGAAATCTCTTGTTTGAGATAAGCTTGTCTTTATGCTTGTAATGTGTATTATCGTGGCAATAAAAATATACGAAATGAAGGACACTCGGTTTTTTGCGGAGATTTCTTATTTTGGTCAGGAACACAATTATCTCCAAATGTCTTCTAAGTTTGGTGCCTTTTAAAATTCTTTACAAGGCTAATTGCAGTTCATGACAGAGAACAACCATGGAAATATGAAAAAACCTAGACTCAATAATATAACTCAATAAACCAAATAGACTCAATGAATCTTTCAGATAGGTTATCATACAAAGAATACAAACTTTTACAATACAAACAGCTGTATCAGATTTGAATTCTGTCATAAGAATCAGGCATCTTCTATCTTCCAGGATTCATATTCAGGTTTCCTAACGACAGACGTTTTTTTTTCCTCACAGTCTGAGCTTTAATAACAGGTATAATATAAAGAGGAAAACTTATTCATCATTAACAAAAAGCAAGCACAAGAATCTCGTTTTACTCCACAGCTGTCGGCGGAGCGCCGTTTCCGCGAACAGCGAGTTTATACCGCAAAAAGTTTACACGACAAGAGACAGAACTCATTACGAACTAATTAACTTTCTTTATTCCAAAAACTGAATAAAACTGAATCAGAGCCTAATTAATAAAGGCTTACCTTTACCACTTTGGCGGGCGCGCACGAGTGTTTTTTTTGTCATTGCGTCAGGTTTCCTTTCCTTTTCTAAGCGAAACAAGGAGAAGGAGATTATGGCATAGCTCTGTCACTGTCACGATGACAAAAAGTCACCATGGGCAACAGAACAAGTTTTTAAAATTGATCAATTTCCTTATAAAACTTCAAGTAAAAAAATATTATTTGCTAGTTCACCACCTGCAAAATTCTACTATTCTTATTCCATCAGTAGAGTTCACTGTCACGATGACAAAAAGTCACCATGTGCAACAGAATAAGTTTTCAAAATTGGTCGATTTCCTTATAAAACTTCAAGTCAAAAAACATTATTTGCTAGTTCACCACCTGTAAAATTCTACTGTTATTATTTCGTCAGAAGAGTTCACTGTCACGATGACAAAAAGTCACCATGGGCAACAGAACAAGTTTTCAAAATTGCTCGGTTTCCTTATAAAACTTCAAGTCAAAAAAACATTATTTGCTAGTTCACCACCTGTAAAATTCTACTACTCTTATTCCGTCAGTAGAGTCTGATGTATTCTCATCATAATCTAGAGCAGCAAGTGATAATTTAATTAGAGAACTTCATTCAGGTCATGCAATCAACGGACTAGGCCGCCATCCTTCAATAAAGCAATTGAATCTCTAGTGGCTGATCCTTAGATCCAATTTAGCGAAAACCGTTTAGCCTGCACTAGACTCTTGTGTCTCATATCGAAAATGTCCCGAATGGCTTCGAGAAAAGGAAGGTTCAGTTGTGCCGTTACTCGACTTTGCGGGGGCACCACTGTACCTTCAAATCCAAGTCCACAATAACATTAAATACCTAACAGTAAGTCCAAATACAGTCTTCACAAAATAAAAGGCCCGGTGACAGCGTCCGTGTCACTGACGGAATAAGGTTGAATTTAGTTTGGCCCACCGGGCCTTTTATTTTGTGAACACTGTTATATTAGTGGCTCTGTAGACCTCGCGAGTCGCGAGCCTGTTGGTGGAAAGTTGAACATCTGACATATAAACTTATAAATGCACTTGGTTACCTATATACATGGAGTAGTAATGAAGCCGCATCAAAAAAATTCAAAACAAATCCAAACATCCAAATAATATAAATATTCCAATCTGTGAGCAGCGCACTCTATTCAAACTATTGTTAAACTTCCGATCAATATTACTGAAACAATTTAAATGTTGGAAATATATACTGAGATGAAAACCAAGCGATAGCGTGAGAAAGACTACAACTAACGCCATCTAGGGGTGACAACAAATAACCAGACTACATTTTCTTTCAACAACCAAAATAGTTTATTTGGGACATCAACAGCAGAATAGCAGATTACAATTATAAAACACATTAATTACAAATAAAATCAATACGTAATACCTGGTTACGTACATGGAGTATTGAAGTAGCCACACCAATAACTTTGTAAGCTACATTTTGCAATTTTTTACTAAAATGGTATAGTCTGTGTCACTCTCACGGTCACCACGAATCCAACGACATGTCATTTGTAAAAATCCGTCAAGCCGTTTGGGCTGTAGCGGTTTTTTTACATTTTCAAACCCCATATCTCTGCCATTTTGTAATAAATCCAAAAACCGAATCGATTAAAAAATTATATTTAATTATCCAACCTGATCACAAAATTTCACGAGAATCGATTGAGAAATGCGACCTGTAGAGGAGAACAACCGGACAGACAGACATACGAAAGCATTTTTGCCCAATCCTGAAACGGAGACGCTTCATCGCTCGGTCAATAAGTCGTAAAAGTAAACTGTTTGCAAATAATATAATAGTACTCATACTTGTTCATACTTTCGATGATCGCGGTCACACATCTCATCTTATGACATTATCAATCAAGACACATTCCATCAACCCGTGCCTCATGCTCATGCGAGGTGGACTACGGCTCGATCTTAATTGTTCAATACTCCTTTTAGCAGTCAAACACCAAATAGCCGCTTTACACTCACGCGAGAGCCACCAGACTTATGTACATTAGATTTTGCAGACTATAATCATAGGCTTATATTTTTCTGCTCTATGTAGCAAATTGAGTAAAAAGTTACAACAAATTAAATAAATGTTCAGCAAAATTTGACACTCGGTACTGTAGTGTCTTGAGCACTACCTGTCACGGCCTATACTTAAACTTGCTAGCCCTACAGATTAGGTAGGCAATTATAAAGACGTTAGTGTGTTGTGCTTGTGTTAATTGATCGAATATGGTTACACTTTGTATAAAAGGGATCAAACTGGCTCGATAGCCATTAAGCTAATCCTAACTATATAATTTTTATCAGTCGCTGGCCGAAGCCTAAGGTGAAGTGTGTCAAATTGACTTTTCACATCCAAGCCTCTTTCTTTTTAAAATTACAAATTAGGTAACAGTGTCAAAGTGAACACTCACTCTAAAGAGGCCCGTATACAATATTATCGCATAGACAAATATCGAACATAACTATATACCTTAAAATCATTCCCCCCTCCTTTAAAAAAAAAAAAAAAAAACAACTGTTTTTTTTTTCAAAGTGGCAACCCTAACTCAAAGTCTAAAATCAAAAATGACAACCCTATCTCAAAGTCTAACTACAATTAAGGTGTAGGCTATGCACCTTAAAAAACTTAATTAAAAAACTTAAATTATAACACCCTATGATCCCATCATACAATTATTCGCGGCTTAACACTAACCTACCTAACGCTAGAAAACTATCTATTACAATACGAAGGCAAACAGCTGAATCTAGCTAAGATTTAGCTTCTCGAATGGTTATCATTCGACAAACTTTCTGACAAAAAAAACTGGCGAAAAACTTACCAGACAACTATAATACCTCCGTTCTTAAATTTAACACAACTCCATCTTTGCTTAAAAAAATCATTTACTCTTTCCACCGAATGGAAATATTTCAAAAATTAACGCAGGCAAAGATCAAAGAAAAAAAATCATCATTTTCAAATATAGGAAACGTCAACCATATTAACAGGATTAATCTATAGACCCGTATTACTAAGCCACAGCTTAAGAATGAGTTTATTAAAATTCGTTCCAATAATACGATGAAATCAACTAGCTATAAAACCGATACTAAAACTTACAAACATCTCAACTAATCCATTGGAATTCAGTATACTATCTTTTACTATTAACAGTTTAAGATAATCGCCGTGAGTTGCAACCAATTACCCAAGTTAAAACACTACAAAGAATCTCGAATGTGTATCGAATACCCGAGTTATCCCACATCAGAAATTACTTTCATTGAGAAACCTTCGTTACCAACTTTATGAACAACCCTTACTCTCCCCTTACCAAATCATCCCAACTCTATACTTTAAGAACGCAGAAACCAAAACAGAACCCTATGACGAATAGCTATTGCCTCGTCATACTGCTCTCAAAGATAAAACCAGATGATCGGTTCAAACAATTATTCGAACTGTCGTTTATAAAAGTTTCTCATATTAAGGTATCGGAAATCTAGTATGTTACAGATAATTCTTGGGTCTTTGGTGAACGGTCCTCATCAAACATCATAGTTCAGCAACAACATGAAAAGAAACACCGGTTAATAAACAATTCATAACAATACCGCATACATAAACCACAAACCAACAACCGGGATAAAATTATATTATACTCCTAATGTATAATTATTTAATATCAGACGAACTCCTCAACGCAGCACAAAGCGTTTTAAACGATTTGTGTTAACAATTACGCCCCGTGACCGCGAGTTCAGACGACGAATCAGCACATTAGACCTCCCAACGATCTCAATGACCTTGTATGGTCCCTGATACAGACGTGCCAACTTCATACATCTTCCCGTTATCCGCCTTCGCAATATTCCCTAACGCCTTAGTCAGCAGCCCACCCATACGATTTACCCTTTCATCTATCGTTTCGTCTAAACCAACTGCGTTTAATCCTAATGATCGATCCACCACTGAGCACGGTTCCCTACCAAATAAAATATTATACGGCGACACTTTCGTTGACGTCTGCACGCTAGTGTTATACGCATGTACTATCAAAGGTAAAACTGAGCACCATTGTCTTTGATTACTACCTAAATATTTTGATAACATCGAAGTTAACGTTCTATTCATTCGTTCTACCAAACCGTTACTCTGTGGGTGAAACGAACTTGTATATCATTTTAGCCCCAAACTGCTCTACCGTTTCTTTTACGATTCCCGCCGTAAAAACTGTACCTCTATCTGAAATAATTTCCCTAATCGGCCCGAACCTACAGAAAACTTCCTCAATTAAAAACCGCACTACATCTTCCGATGTTACCCTAGGTAACGCCTAACATATCGCAAACCGCAAGGAATACTCTACCGCTACTATAATAAATCGGTTATCTCTCGAAGAACGTGGACACGCTCCTAACACGTCGATTCCTACCTTCTCAAAAATATCCCAGACCCTTATCGGCATCAAATCTGCTACGCTTTTAACTAATTTCCTTTCTTGACACGGCACGCACGAAGCTATATAACGCTCTATCTCCTTATCGGCTTTCGACATGAGATATTTCGACCGAAACCTCTTCAACGTCTTTACGAGACCCAAATGACCTCCTGTCCACGCCTCATCATGTAATTCGTTCATTACATTTTGAAACAAAGACCAAGGCAATACTAATACCTCCCTAATTTCTCCATCTCTACGTACGCTTTTATATAATAAATTATTTCTCAAACAAAAACCGCTACGCCACGCTTCCGGACGTTCGCTCAACCGCGTTAACCATCTACTACAAAATGAATCGTTCTCTTGATCCGCCTGTAACGACTCTACATTAATACTAAAAACTTCCAAACCATCATCATCAGGTTCAGAACGAGAAGAAGACTGAGGGCCTTCTGTTTCCCGTTTCCCTTCTTCCATTAGCGGATTCCTACTCAAAAAATCTGCCACTACATTGCTTTTCCCCGAGCAATTAACTATCTCGAAATCCCATTCTTGTATCGCTAACGCCCATCGCGCTAACCTATCAGACATATCTTTTTTCGAATGTAACCAACATAACGCGCTATGGTCTGTAACAACCTGAAAATACGATCCCCAAAGATAATGCCTATAGTGCCTTAACGCCCATACTAACCCCAGACACTCTTTCTCCGTCGTACTATATTTTTTCTCCGCATCCGTTAACTTCCTAGACGCATAGGCAACCGGACTCATTTTTTCAACGCCCTGCATCAACACTGCACCTAACGCCTCGTTAGACGCATCCACATAAACCCTCGTAGTATCCGACTTATCCCCCGAATAATAGGAAAGTATTGGCGCACTACACATAACCTTCTTAATATAATCGAACGAATTCTGCAATTCTTCATTTCATTGAAACTTTACCTCCTTTTTCAATAATTTAGTGAGAGGTAACGATATTCTCGCAAAATTCGATACAAAATTTCTATAATAAGAAAATAAACCTAATAATTGTTTCACATCCTTCGTAGATGTGGGAGTTGGAATCTGTTGCATGCCTTCAGCTTTTTCTCACTAGGTTTTACTCCTACATTCGAGATTAGATAACCTAGCATCTCAATCTCGCAAAAACCGAATTTACATTTGGATGGCTTGAAGGTCAAGTTCGCTTCTCTAAACCGCCCAAAAACTTTCTGCAACTTATCGGTAAACTCCTCGAACGTTTTATCATACACAATTACATTGTCTACGTAAACCATAACCCCTTTAAATCTTAAATCCGCTAAAACTTTATCCATCATCCGTTGGAAAACTGCTTGACTCGTTGCCAAACCGAACGGAACAACATTAAATTCATAAACACCCGTGGTCGTGACCAAAGCCGTTTTATGCCTACCTTCCGTAATAACCGTCTGCCAATAACCTGAATTGAGATCTAACTCCACAAAATACTTGGCCCCGGCCAAACTATCGACAATGTCTTCTATCCGCTGAATAGGATAACTATCCCTACATTTTTTTTTATTTAATTTCCGATAATCTACACAAAACCTCCATGAATTATCGGGCTTTTTAATTAACACAACGGGCGCAGCATAAGAACTAGTGGATTCCCTAATAACACCTAGTTTCAACATCTCCGCGACCTGCTCCTCAATAATTTCTCGTTGCACCGGCGAAACGCGATACGGGTGACAATGAACCGGCTCTTCATCATAAGTCTTAATATCAACCGACACTATCTCCGACCTACCTAACTGGTCAGTTGCAAACGCAAATCTATCCGCATTCCTATCCAACAACACCAATTATACCTGCTTATCATTCCTACATAAATCCTCATTTACGATAAACCGTTTATCTTCTACCCCAAACGCAAATTCGCACGAATCCGATAACCCCGAGAAATAAACGTAATCGCCCTTTCTTAACTCCTGAAAGTCGATAAAATCTATCACGTCACGATCCTCGATAACCGTGGTTTCCCCGAAGTTCACTTGTTTCCTTCTAGAACCGTCTAGAAAGTCCGACCCTATCTTTTGTTTTGAAAGAATCCCTACGCGCATGACATTTCGTTTTACCGGTGTCGTGTTTTGTTTCGTATGGAAATGATTGAAAAACGGTATTTTTCCCTGGAAAAAACACATACACGAATGAACAAAATCAATATTCATACCGTTCTTTATTAAAAAATCCACCCCTCAAATAATGCTACAATTTAAATAAGTTATTACTTAAAATTCCTGTGAAAAGTTAAAATTGTCCAAACTAAAATCTATAAATAATAATAAATAATATATACATTTCCCTACAATTTGCAATAAACTTCCATTTACCGCCTTACCCCGTCTCTTCTCTTCTTGCATACATCTCGCACCCACTTGATCTGCAACGGCTGGGCTGATGCATGAAGCCGTAGCGCCTGAATCTAAAAGAGCTACCACGTTTACATTAGAAGAATTCAATAAAACTAATGGTCTGACCTGCTGATCCGCCTCGACTGCGACGATCTTCCCCATTGGTCGTTTCGCCTCCGTGCTACGCTGCTGAGCTCGTCTGAGGCCCTCATTCCACAGGTCAGCCTGGTCACCGCTATCGGCCTCTAGCGACGACGCGTTGTAAAATCCGCTTGCCTAGGACGCAAATTATAATTATTAGTACTAGGTCTAATATGTGGTTCCTGACCACTTGACGACAGCGAAACATTCGGCGTTCGTCGTGGGAAGGGCTTGAGTAGGGCTTTGATTAAATTGTGTGTGAAACGGCCTGACTCCCCCCCCCCCCCCTCTATTGCTATGGGCCAAATTCGGTCCAAAAGTTGCCGGGTTCCTAAACACATTTACATTATCATCACTTCCCGGACTTAATTTCTCCATCTGTACCAGTACTGCCCTTAGCGCCTTCTTATCTACAAAATGGCTCAACATTAATTTATTTCTAATATGTTTTTGCAATCCTCTTAAAAATTAAGTTATAAAAATGTCATCTTTGGTATCTCTAGCCTTCCTCGCTAGGTCCCGTAATGGAAGTAGTCCAACAAACTTCTTTTCTCTTGCTTGGCATTGTAGAACTTCTCTGCAAAGTCTGTGCTTCCAAATTCCTCATTAAATTTATCCACCACCTCTTCAAATGTCTAGGCACTGTCCGTAATTTCCCTAAAAAAATATAAGGCTCCACCTTTTAAATACGAAGGAAATAATAATTTTAATTCCTCCGACGATATAAATTTCTTCCTCGATGCAGCATCTCTGAAGTCTTCTAAAAAGTCTTCAAAGGACTCCTGAGGACTCTCCGAAAAATAAGTTGACAAATCCTCCATCATGAAATAATTTCATAAAATTTTTCACAAAATGTCCGCTGCGATAAAAATCTTCCAACACCATTGTTCTATTCAATTCTTCACTCGCTTGGCAGGTCGAGGTTATTCCTAAATTAAAAACTTAAGTACAGAAATATACTTCCTTTCAATGTATCCAATCGAGGAAGGATCTAAACGATCCTTCCTCGATTCTTCAAGGTCTGGATCGACGATCACTATCCTCTTCTATTACGTCACTTCTTATGACGTCACCTCTTACTCCTTATGAAGCGGTCTTCTTATATCTCCGGTTCGTTCGGCGCCTCCGCCAATGTAAGGTTCACCTAATTAAATTTGTGTAAAAGTGATCAAACTGGCTCGATAGCCATTAAGCTAATCCTAACTATATAATTTAGATCGGTCGCTGGCCGAAGCCTAAGGTGAAGTGTGTCACATTGACTTTTCACATCCAAGCCTCTTTCTTTTTAAAATTACAAATTACGTAACAGTGTCAAAGTGAACACTCACTCTAAAGAGGCCCGTATACAATATTATCGCATAGACAAATATCAAACCTAACTATATACCTTACAGTACTAAACTAAACTATATGGGGTCGCCTCGCTCCGCTCCGTTCCGCTTCGGCTCCAGATTGTACTATAAAGTTGTATAAGGACCTATAGCAATCAATTCGGTTCTGTGAAAATACATGCGGGCACTTAATTTGGTGAACATTTATCATAATATTTGGGAGTCAAAACATATATATGGTAAACACAAGCTATATTAAAATAATTTTTGAATGCAGTTTAAACTATTTTTAAAAACATAATAAAGTCTCCTCGGAGTAAAATGCTCTGTTTACAATATTTAAGATACTTTCCCACCATATCCATTGGTCTGTCACGTAATCAAATATGATCGCGTAAAAAATGGGCCTGTCTGTCACGTAATCAAACTGTCACGTAATCAAATATGACCGCGGTCTAAAGTAGGCATCCTGATTTCAAATTAGAATTTAGAATGTATTGCTAAACTGGACTAAACTATTTTTATTGGTTTAGCTTATTTAATATTCTTTACAACCACGTAATACATAGGGCGCACTGTAAGTTTCCGGAACTGGCCACTTACATAAACAATATTTAAAAATTTATTGCAACATTTGAAAATAGAACTCTTTGGCTGTAGAATGCAGTTTGTTTCATCTGACTGCCTTTTGTTTTTACCTTGTGGCGCCATTTAAAAAATTGTGTGTCTGCATCAACATGGATTTAACTCGGGAAAATTTTCGTAGTATGATTTTCTACGATTTTAAGTGTAATTTGACAGCTCAACAGAGCATCGCTCGGCTTGAAACAGCTTTTGGCAATGAAGCACCATGCAAGACAACTGTTTATAGCTGGTTTGCAGAATTCAAGCGTGGTCGTATCAATCTCAGTGACGAATCTCGCGATGGTCGGCCGTCCACCGCTGTGACCAACAAAAACATCGATGCTGTGCGCCGTATGATTGAAACAGACAGGCATGTGACCTACCATGAAATTCGCGCATCCTTAGAAATAGGCATGAGTCAAATACAATTAATCCTACACAAACATTTGGGTGTGAGAAAGCTGTGCTCGCGGTGGATCCCACACAACTTGACCGAGGCTCAAAAACGGACCGCGTCACTTGGTGCAGTGCCATGCTTACCAGATTCAACGAAGGTGCGTCAAATTTGGTGTGGGACATAGTAACAGGTGACGAAACATGGATTTATTGCTATGATCCCAAAACAAAGCAGCAATCGAGCGTATGGGTCTTTCAAGATGAGCCGAAACCAACCAAAGTGGCGCGCGTGAAAAGTGCATCTAAGCGGATGATTGCTTCTTTTTTTAATAAAACTGGACACGTGGCTACTGTTGCTTTAGAGAATCGTCGTACAGTGAATAGTGACTGGTACACGACCATTTGTTTGCCGGAAGTTATTGACGAACTCCGTAAAAATAACCGTAAACGCCGTATCATCCTGCACCACGACAATGCTAGTTCTCACACGGCCAGACAGACAAACGACTTTTTGAAGGCGAAAAATGTAGAACTCATGAGTCATCCTGCATACAGTCCCGACCTGGCACCTTGTGACTTTTTTCTGTTCCCAAAAATTAAGAACCAATTACGCGGTCAACGATTTTCATCACCAGAAGAGGCTGTCGAGGAGTATGAAAAACACGTTTCAGAGGTCACCACAGAGGAGTGGCTCAAAAGTTTTCAAAACTGGTTTCATCGAATGAAAAAGTGCATAGACGCCAAGGGAGATTATTTTGAAAAACAATAAATTAATTTTGTACCTTTAATAGTATTTTTTCATATTCATTCCGGAAACTTACAGTGCGCCCCACGTATTCAGGTATAGGTCCCATAGAAAAAACAGAGTTATCGTAATTTTTTATGAAACGGGCCGCAGCGCGCCGTGACATGGCAGCCATTTTGCGTATGCGCTCCTTGACAGTTCAATGGATATGGCACAGCCGTGAGACACCCTGTATTTATTGCCATAATTATAAAAAGGTAGGTAGGTACTGGTGGTGGGCCATTTTGCGAGGGTCAGCCAGAAGGGCGAAATCGTAAACTATAAGAAGTACAGGTTTTTGTTGTTAGAAACTATCACATCGATGTTGGTGAAACATAAAACTTCACCCTCCTATTTTTTTTTAAAAGCCGGTAAGCGAACACAGATTTTGAAAAAAAAACATCCTATATTTTTAAAAATAAAAAAGAAAGAAGAGGAAGTTCTAGACAAAAAATAAGATATGAAATTGAAATTGAAATTGAAAAATCGTTTATTCAACAGACATACATTTGCTTAAGTACATTGCACATCTTAGTATTATTGCAAGTAATTAATTTGTTACAAATGGTTGTGGTAATATTTTAACACATTAAATAGATACATTTTTGAAGTGCACATCTGACACATTTATAAGTAATAATCTGCAATTGTTGAAAAGGTAAGCAGCACAGCTAATGACCGTGATCTGCGATCGCTGATCGGCAGTCTCTATACTCAGTAATTCGATATATATTGATATTCTGGCAAACGCAATGTACGTACATCAGTCTAGGGCTGTCTCGCGCGATACTACAGCGGCTGTAACAAATCACCGTATTTTCAGCACGGCCGTCCGCCCCTCGCAACTGCTCGCTCCTAGCCAGCAACGCGACAGACACCAGCCTGCTGCTGGGCAACTGGCTCCAGATCCGCTGCGTCACTGGCTACGATGGAGGGTTGCCGCAGACATTTGTCATCGAGGCCCTCGACCCGACAACGGGGAAGATCAGGTTCAACGGGACCGTCAATGAGTCAGGTGACCAACTTCTTCACTTTTTATTACGCTTTTATAATAATAATAATAACTATTTCTTAATAAAGGTCTACGTGGTCTAAGGGACTTCACGCTTTTTTCTCATACAGGAGATGCGGGTTTGATTCCTGACCGTGTACCAATAGTAATGGAAAACATCGTGAGGAAACCCTCACTACTCCATAGCTGCGCCGATGGGCTAGCCCCCTGTCACGCAAATTGTGTATTGAATAACTGGCTCAAAGTGGACACAATTGTGACTCTGCCACCCCGTATGGGATAAGGCGTGACGCTATGTTATGCTATGCTATTTCTTAATTGCACCCAAATCATATATAAAAAAACAAGGGTAACAAGAAATTGTGTAGAATGGCGAGCTTATCCGGTGGTCTTGTATAACTAAATAGTTTTCTTATACAATCATCATCATCATCATTAGCCTTATCATCTTTCCAGATGTTTGTTACAGCTGCTGTGCATTCTGGGAACCACTTTTTTTCTTGTGACTGTGCAGACCGATACTGGCTCTACATTTCACATACACATTGCTACAACGGTTGCGAGCAAATTCGACGTTAGACGGTGGTGCCGGTTTTGTTTTATTTCTAGGCGTTTTCTCCTTAGTTTTTCCAACCACAGGTCATTGTGTCTGGTTCTAGTCTGGCAAAGTAGATGTCTCTATCCCGTTCTGTCCAGTGCCAGAAGTTCCCAGTTTCTTGGTTTAACTTTAAAGCCCTCCATGTTGCGCTTGCATGAATCATTCAACCTGAGCATTGGAACTGGAATTATGATGTCATCCATGTAAACGAAATTGCGTATTTTTGCTGACCTGTGACTATTCAGACGTGTTGTTGTATGATTGCCATTGTCGTGAGATATATTCGGACTATAAATACCTTAGATGTATTTAAGTCGAATTATACTTCTGGCAATCACGGCGACATGATCCACAGACAACTAATTAGGACAGCATCAGAAACTCGACCGGGGAGGAAGACAATATAGGGTATAAAGTCGGGTATATAAGCTTTTAACTCGATGGAATATATAAAGTAAAGTGTTTTTAAAAACTTATATCACTCGCTTCAAAACATATTGGCTTATATATATAAAAAAAAAAAAAACAACGTCCTATTTAGTTACTGTGACTACGACGACGACGACCCGAATGGCCCAGTCGGCAGTGACCCGGCCTACGAAGCCAAGGGTCCCGGGTTCGAGTCCCGGTGGGGGCAAATATTTGTTTGATGAGAACGGATGTTTGTACCCTAGTCATGGTAGTTTATCTATCTAAGTATAATATTTATCTATATAAGTATGTGTATCGTTGTCTAGTACCCAAGATACACGGAATCCTAGTTTGGGGCTAGATCTATGTGTGTTAATAGTGTCCAAGGTATTATTCACATTATTCACAAACTTTGCAATTCCCTACGATTTCATTACCAACAGAACCTTAATAACCATACTACATAGTTTGGTTGTGAAGTGGTTTGAAAAAATCTTGTAAGTCAACTTTTACTCATAATAATGTAAAAAAGACATAGTTTACTACCCTCGGCAAGTTTATTAAAAAATTGGCCTATTAAATAAAGATTTTGAAAAGGTATAACACTAAGTAGTTACTTATCTATCAAAAAATTAAAATAAATATGAGTAGAACCATCTCATAAATCAGTTGAAATTTAATTCATTGCCAACTTAATTCACGGTGTGTCATGAATTTAAAAAAAAATTGGAGGTTAGTACATACTGATTTCCACAGGATATTCTTATTCATCACCACCCTGCACCTGTCCTATGGGTAGTGCTAACAAGTAACAATCAAATACCGAAACCTTTCCTTTTCAGGTTCTCTTCTCAAAAGAGAATCTGACAAAGAGGTGATCACACTTGACACTGGCATAATAAATGACCTGCAAAGAGGTCGGACGACAATAATTCAGAAACTGAGTAGAAACAAAAGAAGCAACAAATTATTTTTTGTCGTCTGTTACCTTTAGTAACACTGCATTCCTACGTTTTCTGTGCTAAAAATTCTTATCTTTCTTACTGACGACTTTGGCTTTCATCTCTCCGGACTTGATTTTGCCCAGAGTTCTACATAGCATTGCAACATACCGGATGGATAAACGTCTGAAGAATATGCCAACATATCTATGGTGAATGCCGCTGCCATGCCTCTGCTGCGGCAAGACTGTATCGTGAGAGGCACCCGAACACTGAGCGTTACCCAGATGATCGCGAGTTCGTACATGTTCATCTAGCTTATTCAGAAGACGATTGCCTACTCGAAAGGTCGTAGGAAGACCTCAAAGAGTTATCGAAGAAGTCATTTTAGAGGAAATTCAGAATGACCCAAGTACCAGTACGTAAATCAATACTGGAATTCCAAAAAAAAACTTTCACAGATTTCTGAAATCCAACTACTATCACCACAAGCTTTGTACATACTGTACAACGTGTACAAAGGTTGTTGCCTCGGGACTACCATCCTAGGAGAGAGTTTTGCATTACAATGTTGGCGATAAACAGAGAATATCCGCAATATCTCGACAAGTCATGTGGAGTGATGAGTCCACGTTCAAAAGAGACGGATATTTTAATCAATACAAGATGAATGTCTGGCACTTAGAAAACCCTCATTTGATGCGTGAAGACCGCTCTCTTTTTCAATTTAAAGTAAACATATGGACTGGAATTTTAAATAGCAAAGTTGTTGGACCCACTAAGTGCCTGCAACATTAAATGGAGAAGACAAGCTACATTTTCTCCAAAATGATCTGCCGTCCTTATTAGACGAATAACCAGTCAACATCTACAGGGGCATATGGTATCAACAATACGGCTCCCCATCGCACTACGCCCGTGCTGTACGGAGTTATTTAGATCAAGAATATCCCAGAAGTTGGATTTGCCGTGAGGAAAAATTTGTGTGGCCTGCTCGGTCTCCGGATCTGAACCTAATTTATTTTTTACTGATAACTGTAAAAAGTTTATGCAAAACAAATTCAAAATATCAATGATCTCGGGGGGTGTTAAAATACGTCTCTTATATGGGGACCCCCGTCACTTTGTGTAGTTCATCTGATCATTCATAACAATCTGTGAAATTTTCAACTCTCTACTTATTACGGTTCATGAGATTCAGGCCGCTGACGGACGAACGCATGGACAGACAGACAGACGGATAGCGGAGGCTTAGTAATAGTAGTATCCCCTTTGGCCCTCTTCGGGTAAGGAACCCTTATAAAAAAGTCACTTACTGAGCCCATCAACTCCGTGATGAGAAAGTAATTTTCAGCGGCTTTGTCAAAAATAAAGTAAAGAAATGAGCGTAGAAGTTAATTCAAAAACTTTCTTGTTTTATCAGTTATCCAATATGGTAAATGGCTTAAAACAAACTCGAACTTTAGAACCATTACCACAATTACAAAGTAGTGGAGCGTAGCCCAATAAGAACAAATGCCGAGAGAGAGAAAGTATTTGAAAATCTAATATTTTATTGAATGGCGAAAACTTTGTAGCAACTGATATAAAAAAGGTATTCCATTTTGAATTATCCACACAAAAGAAATACTTTTGCCTTTTAGGATACTCTTCACCTACTTTATAATTAAAGCAATAACTTTTTTGCTTTATAGTTAGTGTAAACATTTATGTTCTGATAAAACAAGGAAGTTAAGACGTTAAGATAGTGAAAATATTTTCTTCTGCTGTTTACAACCGACGACTATATTAGTGCGGAGAGCAAAAACTCCCTTGTGGACGAAGCTCTATCCGCCAAACTTACGACTGTCTTTGCTAAACTGGGGATTCATTTGAATATTGTTAATATCAAAGCCAAGTCCTGGCATCTATTCTAGTTGCCCGGACATAGCCGAGGCATTCAAAAGTAAACCCGTGGATAGTATTCTTGTGTCTGAATCCTTACTCAACCCGACTTTCCCATCCACTATGAACTTGCTGCCTGGGTCCCAGCTCTATCGGAACGACAGAATTGGGGAACTCAGCTAGCGGCATAGCCATTTATCTTCGCTCAAATTTATTTTGCAGAATTAAAAGTGCCTCCCCGAGTGAGAACTCCGAATCCGCAGAACATCTCTTTCTTGAAATCTGTTGTCTCCTTAATAAAGTTTTACTCGGTGTTCTCTACAGACACTCACTTCGCATTGGTTCCATCGGTATCAAATCGGAGGAGACCTCCACGGAGAAGTGTGACCTCTTTGCGGGAGTATTCTCTCTCCTCTTCTTTTCTCTATCTTCATAAACTCCATTTCAAAATGGCTAATATCAAATGATTTCCATGCAAAATCGCTCGATAGCTGCGAATGCGCGAGAATTACCCTCCCAGTTCAGCATGTCAGGGTGATAAGAAGGCGAGTCTTTGCCAGTTTCCCCTCCCTCAGGCGACTTCAGAACTTCTAGCCTTATCTTATCAGACAAAATCACACTTGTCCAGTATTTTCTCCTTCCCCTGTTCGACTACGCTGATGGCTGCTGGGCGTGAGCGAAGGAGGAGCAAATGTCTTCAAAAGTAATTTGGTTTATTTTAGGCCTGCGCAAGCTTGAACATCTCAGGGAGTTGTAATGGCTACCGATTCGCCTTAGCATGGCTTCCCATATCATTTATTTATTTTTATTTTATTTATCTTTATTATGGCAACAAACAGTCATACATACAAAAAAAAATATCAAAATAAACTTACAATCTATTATAGACCTTACAGTGCCGAAAGTACATTTCAACTTATATTAAACATAAATGAGCTAAAGAGGCGCTTAATAGTACAGCAGCAATTGGAATCAGATTGCATCAATTTGAAAAGGTGTATTCATATTAACAATGTATTTGGACTTAAAACTACAAAATAAACACTTTAAGTTGAAGCAGCATCACAATATTTTTACAAAAGTTAATTTTTAAAGCTTAAATATTATTTTACATAAAAAGTTTATCACTTATTATTACATGTTTTTGAAACAGTTCTCTTGAAAGATATTAGGTTATTATAAAATAAATCCACGTTAGAAAATTCTTTGCTGTAAGTGGTGATTGAACGAGATATGAAGCTATTTCGAGTGTAATTTTTCTTTAAGTTAGGAGGCACAAGTGCAACATTATTTTTGTTTCGCGTAGTGCGAATGGGCATGCGTATTCTTGTTACAAAATTAATTTTAGATAAAAGTGTTGGCGAATCGATTAAGTTGTTTAAGATTTTGAATAGAAAGGACATATCAATGAGTTTACGGCGGTTTAATAACGATGTTAAGTTATAATAATAAACTTAACATCGTTATTAAATCATCATTTGCCTTTTCAATATTTTATATAATCCTGGCTTCTTATAAGATCTATTCCTATCTCTGTCGTCGGATAGGCTGCGGGGATTTTACACTCATTACTACTTATAACTCTGCAGCCCATGAAATAGGTTCAAACTTTGAGTTATCAGGTTCTGGAACAAATACCCCAGCGCCATCAGAGACAGTCCGTCACTAATTTTTAAAAGTAGTTTAAAATAACACAATCATTCTCTTCCATATTAAATGTAAGTATTTGTATTGATGTATATCCTATCTATCTATATCTATATTTTCAGTATTTATGCACATATTTTTAAGTAGTTATTTAATTAACTTATTTGATGTTGGACACCGGTCTACCTTTTGTAAAATTATGTTCTGTCCATCCTAAGTTTGCTGGAAAAAATCTCTTGTTATAGATAAGATCGCATTTCTACATGATTTTTTCACTTACTTGTCTGTAATATATTATTTTTGTGCAATAAATTATAGAGTCAAAGTTTTTAATCATTTTTTTTTTGATAAAATTGTTTTTTGTAAAATGAAAAATTATTTTAAGTATTTTCATTGCCTGAGAGAACAGAGAATCATTTATATAGCTAATAAAAGACATTTGATGCGTTACACAAAATAATTTAGTTTTTTCAAAAATAATCATTTTCATCACTCAGATGGACTAGCAGTGTTCAAGTTGGACATCAGCCAACTATCGAGCGCGGGGCCCAGTGACGGGGCCACCTTCAACCTGCTGATCTACGCGAGGAACCTGAAGGGCGAGTCTGAGCGGACCTTGCTGGAGAATATCGCATTCAACGATGCTGCTAGGAGGACAGGTAAGTCATATGTAGATAAACAATAAAAATAATAGTCACAGCTCATTAACGTCACCCGTAGACACGTGGCCTTTCCCTGGATTTGAGTAAGACACTTTGTAGATCCAATATAGGAAACGTCGTAGGACATCAGGGTCTAAAATGGTTAAAAGATCTTCAACCTCATCTAAATCTAACGACATTGACGGGCGTGAATGCAGCTGCTATATGCATAGACCCACATCATCACTTTATAAAGAATGGGCCAAAAAGATGGTTGGATATTAAAAAACATAAAAAAATATAGGTGTGAACTATCTCGGCGCAAGCACTCTTCAAATCTGGCCTGATTAAGGTCCCTCACAATTTTTCAATTAACTTTAGAACGTCCGTATATTGTATTATCTAGGACCTTGAAGATTAGCGCTATAGCGACTAGGCTAATGCCAATCAGTGGGCTTAGCATGATGCCTCTCAGTATCCGAACGCATCAATAGCTGCAAAGTCAAAATACCGTTGGTTACCACGCGCAGCTATTGATGCGCGGGTGACGCTGTGTTTACAAACCGGTATTTGGTACAATTTTAGTGCATAATGTTGGCATGCTTGGCAAGTGTAAATGCGGCATGAGTCAAACTCTACCATGAAAATATTTGTCTGTGGTCTTTCGTTAAAAAAATATTCAGACTGGAAAAAACAAAATCACTTTTTCTCGCGCGCGAATTGTGACTGATCTTCTGAGCTTTTGTGTTGAATAATGAATTGTTTCTATAAGAACACACTAATGTTTTTATTGTTTTGAAAAGGTTATCTTGTGTAGATTACGTAGGTATCAAACAACATGTATATTTGTTGATGTTTTTCTCATGTCGGCTAGATTTGTGTCGAGAGGGAACATTTTCATAGAAGTCGGTGATTCTCATGTCGGTACAAAATAAACTAAGGTCACAGTGACATTTTTTTCGCATAAACTTAGAGAGGGTTTCATTAGCTACTCAGATCTACAATTTGTATAGTTCTAAGAGTTACCATTCCAACAGAATCACTTGATACGTCAGTCAAGTGCCGCGCGCGGGTGGGCTCAAAATATGCCGCGGATCCTCGCTGTTTCGCGCCGGGGCGGCCCGGATGCGCGGAGGTTAATGAAGATAATGATGACTGAATTGCCTTTCAGAACACATTTATTCTCTTATGACAATATAAAAACCTATAAATATAATTAGCCGTGGGGAAAATCAAATGTGCCTTGAGTAACAGCTCAAATATCTTTATTTGTCCAGCAGCAGTTGTTGTTTCTGTTTTAATGGGGGGGGCGGAGCGGTTCGCGCCTTACTGATTACGATCACGAGTTGACAGCTCCGTTCTAGCCGCACCTGTTTATAACTCCTCCCTTTCCCCTAAACCTGGCAATAGTGGCACCTTCAGCTTAGCGTGTTGATCTATAAAGGGTACCTTTTACTTGTCAAAAAGTGTATTTGCATTCATTTAGACTCGACTTAGTTTGTTTTGATTTTCTTTGCTTAAAAGGCATGTTTTGCCATCAGTACGTAAAAAAACCTGGATAACCGAGCGACCTCGTCTTGAAATAAAACAAAAATGTTTCGGATCCAAATACCGCATATGAACCCGATGTTCCACCGCTTTATATTGTTTTGAGCAGTGAAAATACGAATCTTTTTGTGCGCGAAAAAGATGATGTTCGTGAAATTTGGAATTGGTTAATTGGTTAGATGTGGCCTAGCTAGATCTTAATAATAATACCGAACTAATACACAGCAAAACGCATTTTTTTTTATAAAGTAGTAACCAAAAATCTATAAATGACGATAAAAAATACACATCCGATTTTGATGATACAAAGGCTAAACTATGTTATGCCTACCTATGAAAACCACATGAAAATTGGTTCAATATTTTTGACGTTGTCTTCGAACAATCAGACCAACAGAAAATAATTCAAAAAATCGTTATTATTTATTGGTCACCCTTTCATTTTTTAATTTTCAATGTTCAGAACACCTGTTCTACTGTTTTATTATATATTATTGATATGTTTGATAAAGATAAAGATTTTTTTTGTCTGAATGTGGGTTACAGGGTTGTTAAACTTTCTTTCGTTCTTGCCAAACTTTACCTTAAAGGCGTACAAATATTAATATTAAATATTAAATTAAATTAATTTAAATTGACTTATAAACATACATATCCAAAAATACCTGATTAATTAATCAATACTGCAAACACTAGAGTTATAAGTTATAAGAAACAAACACTACCTAATCATTCAACAATCTTTCAGTCACCTTTCAGGAAATCCTGAACGCTATAGTATACTTTGCTAAGCAAGTGTTCTTTAAGCTTCGATTTAAATAAATTGAAGGGTTCTATTTCTCTGATACATTTCAGTATATTATTATAGACATGTCACAGTCTATCCAAAGTATATCATGTACCTAGCTGTTAAAATATCATTAGTCTCGTAATGAACCCTTTTAAACAAACTCGTTATAAACGAGATTGAATATTCACTAGAAAATGACTCATTGAAATTGTAGTGGTATTTGGAAATGAAACTCATCCATCGAATAACTTTGTTATTACTAACCAAAATACTCATTAGTTTGTTTTGTATTCACGCGAAGCACAGACTGGATTGCGAGAGCTATTGAATTTTGTTAAAGTTAATGAATACTGGGCATATGTGAAGCAGCTAAAATAATATTTCACTTTCAGTGCACATACATCATATATATCACATTTGTTTTATGTGTTGTATCATAAGCGCATCGGGACAATAATAGCTCCTTATTATTCAAAAGCATTATTGATTAATGAATAATCTCTTCTAAGTGGACCAAGAATAATCTATCATCGCAAGTGCCTAAAATGTACAAAAGATCTATAAATGAACGGTAATGCTAATCACAAATTTTTCTTGGATTGCCTAGTACTACTAAATTCTGATAACTTCTAATTAGTTTGTTGAAATAGCTCTAAAAGAAAAGTTTGTATCCATTAAATTTATTAACGCTTCATTCACTAAAACCATTAACGAATAGAAGCCACTGAATATTCTTTATTAATAACCAATGTACTTTACAAGAAAACTGGCCATGGTCAATTAACTTTGAGAAAGCCCAATTTATGCAAACGAATATTCCGTCGAAACTTCTTTAGAGTTTTCCCGAGATAATTGACATACAATTACATCAGCTGTAGATAATTATTTTTTTGGATTCGATTATGGCCGTAATGTTTTTCGAATTCGCCACGTCAAAGCAGTTGTCTGAAGTCATCCCTAAAGTCATTCAAGGGGTTTGAAGATTATGGCATAGCATTTCGCAAGAAATAATAATGGAGTTGCTGGCGTTGGCGTTAAGCTTACAGAAAAAAAATGTTCTTGCTAGTCCTCAGGGAAAATTCTTCAAACCTTTTTCACAGCCACGTTAACAAGAGTTCGATACCCAAAAGAAGCTTACAGATCTCACTACATCTTATAAGCCATTCCAGAAGCCATGGAGCTAAAATAAATATTGACCTGAATAAGTTTATGGATGGCAAAAGAGCAATGGCTGGAATGACCTCAGGGGTGATCGTTGTGGAGCGGTATTAACCGTTAGTGGGGTCAGCCTGCTCCCAACGCCCTTTCGACCCGCTGCCATAACCAACCTTCGGTTTCATGCCTCATTGAGGATTCTTGAAATGAAACGAGAAGAAATCTTGTGCGGTACACAATGTTCTTTTATATACTGTCGCAGAAAAGAACGACTAGGTTGTTTTAGAAATTCTGGCAAGTCTTAGAATTAATGATGTACGTAATCATATAGATATCTGTATTGACACTACAGGCTTCACAAAATAAAAGGCCCGGTAACAGCATCCGTGTCACTAACGTAATAAGGTTGAATTTATTTGGACCGCCGGGCCTTTTATTTTGTGAAGACTGTAATCTATATAAATATTCGCCTCCATTAACGGAAATGGCTTCAAATCCCGGTAATATGTTAATAATGGTGGTGAATTACGATATACAAAAGGATTTGAATGTACCATTAAGTACGGGATGGCTCTTATTCTCTCTTCTATGAAACCCATGTCTATTCACTCAAGGATTTTACGGTACCGTAAAATTTCACGGTACCATACAAATTATATGGCAATCTACTATGTGATTGTGATTAGTACCCCCGAAATGTTTTTACTCCCAGACGGAAAAGGCGCGATGGCCGGCATGACTCTCGGCCTGGTCGTAGCCGCGGCTCTGGGCGCGACCTTGGCCGCAGGCGGGGTGGGTCTAGCCGCCCTGTGCGCCCGGCGGCGGCGCACCCGCCCCCCGCACAAGCACCCTCCAGGTATTTTCTAGTTTGATTTTAAGTATTGGGCAGATCTCCAGCCGTGTGGTTGGATGACATAATTGTAGTCAGTGAATACGGGAGGCTCATGATTAGAGTTGATAGCGTAGCAGTAGATTTATTTGGGCATGTTGATTTAATGATCGTTTTCTGTTGTTTTGTATTAAGAAGAAATTATCTCTCATTATATAGGATCTACTTACTTTGGTATGCAGGGAATGCTTCAAATTATACCAATTTATATTTATATTTAAACTTATGTAAGCGCCAGTTTCTGAATAGAGAAGTTCACTAAGTTAATACTTAAATATAAATACATTATACTAAAATTACTTTTTAATAATTACTTTTCATTATTATTTCAATATTCTATTTCTCATTCTATCACGTTATTTTGTGTGACATCTGCAGAGACAGAACGATACTTATGTATTTGATTAGTGAAATTATTAATTCAGAAATCGGAGGTAAATCAGTTTTAACTTGGCAAAAAGACTGCTTTCGCCTGACTGAATTACTGAATAGCGACAAAAATAAGCGCGACCAGAAATACTGGATTCGTCTGACAAAATAAAAAACGAGCGTTGGGTTTTGTTGGTCTTACATGTTCAACATAACTCAAGGGATAAAGGGAGCTTCGTTTCGCTCACCCCCTTATCCTTCACCCACCCTAACCCGCCACTTCGCCCAGACAGTCTTTTTTTAGCAAATTACCATTCAGTAATTTTGTCGCGCAATTCAGTATTTCTTCCGCTCATTTCTGGAAATTCCGCTGTTCATGGTCATTCGCTCAATTACTTTTTCATTCGGTCGTTTTATTATTCCTCATTAATATGGAGCAATGATCGAATTACTATTTATTAGGTGACATGCTGGAGCTTAGTGACGGGGGGCGTCGGTACGTGGTCGCTTACACCATCAAATCTTCACCGGACCTAAAGACCCCGGATCCGCAGCCGGATATATTGAACGCTCCAGGTGCGTGGTTCGGACAAACTTAGCTTTGAATAAAGGAGCATGGCTCCACTACGACTAACAGTCACAGCGGCCGACAGGTTCCCTTCCATATACAGTCGTGGTCAACTAATTAGGGACAATCTCCAAAAAGCAGGTAAAACATGGCGGTGGAAACATTAAAATGTGGGGTGCCTTTTCTGGACGTGGAGTGGGACCTGTGAGGAAAGTTCAGGGTAACTTAGACCAACATCAATACAAGGCAATATTGGAGGAAACTATGATTCCCTATGCTGAGGAGCATCTCCCTATTATATATACGTATCAGCAGGACAACGACCCGAAACATATCGCCTGTTCAGTCAAGTCGTTTCTTAACAGTCAGTCAATATCGGTGCTAGATTAGCCAGCAAATAGCCCGGACCTCAACCCAATTGAGCACCTTTGGCACGAAATCAAGAAAAAAGTTGCCACTTATCGAACTTAATGAAGCTTTTTGTGAGGCTTGGGCAAACATTGCTGTTGAAACATGTCAGAAACTGATAATGTCTATGCCACATCGGTGTCAAGCGGTAATTACTAACAAAGGTTTTGCTATTGGGTACTGATTTTACACGTAATAAAATGGAGCTGCTAAAAATATTTTAATACTACAGATTATTAGTTTTGTTTAACTCTATTTTTCACTATACTTTACATCATAATTTACTCACCTTAATTAAATGTCCAGCTACACAATTGTACATTATAATTTAATACATGATTAACCATTGATATTAAATACTTTTTTCTATTTAATTAATCTTTTATTTACAGCCATTTATAGCATAATAATCGGACCAAATTATGCAAACAATAGGTGCTGAGAAATCAATAGGGTTTTATAATTATATGTACATAACCGGTTATAGCTCTTCACTGTCTTGAATGTCCCTAATTAGTTGACCACGAGTGTATATCAGTCTCATCGCTCACTGTACACAGTTAGCGTGACGACTTATTTAGGGAGATGTCATTCGGCCAGCGAAGCAGTCAGCCACTTATTGGCTAAGCAGTGGAGCCATGCCCTAATTCTGTTTTTAATTGGTGCTGGAAACTCAAACATCAATAGTTTTAAAGAATTGACAGATATGGAAATTTCCAGACTAGATTTTCTAAATTAGCAGCAGTAGTAAAGTCAACTATTATTTTTGAGTTGAATGCTATCATGGGACGATGTATAAGCAATGAGTATCTTTCTTTATATGCGAAAACCTTTACATTTCCTTTTGATGTTATAAAACTCAAACCCAACCAAAGCCCTCAAACCAAACAGACGTCATTTACCTACCATAAATAAAAAAAATAAAAAATTGGAATGAAGGCTGAACCCACAGTGGTAGATTAATTGGCCTGCATTTGAATGAATATATTTCAACACAGAATATTTTAATTTAATGTTATAAAACACAAACCCCAGACGTCATTTACCTACCTTACACATACTTCGAACAATAAATTACATAATACAAAAACAAAAAACTGAATGAAAGCGGAACTTATTGTATTAGATTAAATTTAACACTATTTTATTAACACTATATTTATACTATGATAATTTTATTGAACCTGAATAAGTCTCATCGGCGTGTTTTATGCGTTTTAGTGTACCGCAGGCGGGTTGTTTAGTTTTCTTTAATTACTTTTTTATTTCCTGCTTTTTGAACATAATTACAAAAAATCTGCAATTCATAGATTCATAGCTTGTGCAAGATAAGTAAATATTTCCTTGCTCGCCTTTTAAGGTAAGACGAAAAAAATAGAGTATTTTTAGAATCTCTTTACTCCACTATAAAGTCATTTAGAGATTTGATTTTTGGGTCAACGTTTTTTGAGCATTTGATTAAGATTCTCACTGAAAGTAAACGCGACTGGATGAAATTTTCTCGATAGAATTTAATTAAGAAAAGACCTCTAAATTGTTAAATGTTTCCTGTAATTCTGAAATCCAAACTAATTTCATTGCGGACTTGCATTCAAAATGTGGATATTATGTAGTAGAGTGGATATTATGTCGTAGACTCTCCTTGAAAATCTTTTTGACAAAAAAGCATAGTTTATTTTAAAACAACTTCTATGTGGTTTGGCGCCACGTTATGTAAGTTTGAGTTGAGCGCATTGTTTGCGCTCTCTTTTCTTTCTTATGTGTAAGTAATTAACGCTATCACTTTCGTTTACATTAGAATTCCTTTTATATATATTTTCTCGTATCACCATCATCATGTTGATACCCCTCGAGGGTCTTCAAAAGTTTTTGTAGCTCGCTCATTAAAATGCCAAAAATCCGCTAATTTGTTGTGTTTTTTATTAAAATTGACATACACTCACGTCATCAAGAGGAATCTAATTACGTATCATTTATTAAAAACGGTTAAGCCGTTGATTAGTTAGGAGGGATCACAGGAACAGGCATAATTACATACATATACAGGGTGTCTCATTTAAATCGGTCAGTATGGGAAAGTCTGAAACTATAACACATACGAAAATCTGTTCGTAGGAACCATGTCATCGATTTTAATAAGAAGAAAAACTGCATTCATACATTTGAAAAAAAAATCTGTACTCTGCTCGGGAATCGAACCCGGTTGTTTTGAAAAAAAAAATCTTAAGACTATTTCTGTTTAGATATCGATTGTGTAGGTCTTAAGCAATAAATAGGTCTATGAAACATGATGTCTAAAATGAATAAAATGCATTGTTTTCACAAACTTTAATTTATTTTAGAAGGTGTTCGAAGTGACCACCGTTTTTTTCAATACAATGTTCAACACGTTTAGGTAACTGTATTACAATTGCATTTTGTATTTTCATGTGGTGAATTTGCGTTAAAATTATCTCTATGGCTGCTTTTATCTTGTTTTGTACACTTCATCCTTAACGTAACCCCACAAGAAATAGTCAAGAGGCGGTAAATCACACCTACTAAAATAAATTAAACTATGTGAAAACAATGCAATTTATTCATTTTAGACATCATGTTTCTTAGAGTCATTTACTGCTTAAGACCTACACAATCGATATCTAAATAGAAATAGTCTTAAGTTTTTTTTTCAAAACAACCGGGTTCGATTCCCGAGCTGAGTACAGGTTTTTTTTTCAAATGTATGAATGCAGTTTTTCTTCTTATTATAATCGATGTCATGGTTCCTAAGAACAGATCTTCGTATGTCTTATAGTTTCAGACTTTCCCATACTGACCGCTTTAAATGAGACATCCTGTATATGTCACCGTAAGATAGTCAAAACCGTTAGTTGATAAACTAAGGAGTTAGTCGATCAACTATCGAAAGATAGTAAACCAGCCGACTGGGTTTAGAATTTACGTTTCTTTTGTTCTTACATGTCAACCTAACACGAATTCTTCACCTAAGCTACCGCAGTGTTTGCCCTGGTATTTCGTTTGCAATTCAAGTTTAAACCAGTTTGCTATTTAACGGTTTTAACCGTTAGTTTATCGACCGATCGATATTTATATAGTTTGACGACCCGAATGGCCGAGTCGGCAGTGACGCTGCCTTCGAAACCGAGGGTCCCGGGTTCGAGTCCCGGTGGGGGCAAATATTTGTTTGATGAGAACGGATGTTTGTACCCTAGTCATGGTTGTTTATCTATCTAAGTATTAATATTTATCTATATAAGTATGTGTATCGTTGTCTAGTACCCAAGATACAGGGAATCCTAGTTTGGGGCTAGATCAATGTGTGTAAATAGTGTCCAAGGTATTATTATTATTATTATTTATTATTATTATCAACTAACGCGTCATATAGTAAGCAGTACGCTACAGTTTACTATCTGTCGATAGTTGACTTTGAATAAACGTTAGTTTATCAACTAACGGTTTTGACAATCTTACGGTGACATACACATACAGGTCAAACACATAACCCTCCTTTTTTCCGCTTCGGGTATAAAACATAGCCTGTGGCATTCCCAGCTTGAGTGAAATTATGTTTGAAGAGGCTTTGTTTGGGATCATAAAAATTGAGGAAAATCTATAGTGAGAAGTCGTGCGGTGCTCCTGCCATTTGTTTCAATAATATATTTTTCTATTCTTAGATGGAGAAGCCCAGGCAGCCTCCCAAGAAATGTCTGAATGGCCTTGTATAAAAGAAATAAAAGGTTTGTTATCAATTAAATTTATTTTTACTTATTTTCATAGGTTATTCAATATCTCGTACATGTCCCGACAAAACATTTTCGTAAAAAATAAGTGTGGTCCTTTCATCGTAGAAAGTCGTTAAATCGAGCCAAGACTTCAGTACTTAATTGATTGATATATGTTATGAATTGATATGATGCGTATATGTCGTAGAATTGACAATGACTATATCATGAAATAGCCAATCATGGATGAATTCGAACTTTCATTGAACGAAGAAATATTTTAGGCATTTAGGGCAAAACACTGCGGTAGCTTAGGTGAAGACTAAAGGGGCGAGCGCAGCGAAGCCACCGAATAGTCTTCGTGCTAGTTCAACATGTATAACACAAAAAACACCACGTAGTAATGAATACAATAGATTTTAAAAAGACATGTTTTTGGGAAATTCAACCCTTTCTGATCATTCCATGAAATGGTTGGCCATTTCATAAAATGGCCACTCCATGGTTGGCTATTTCAACCTGTGTCTCCCAAGACCCAGGTTACTCTAATTTGGTAGACAGGGAAACCCTTCCGCCAAGAACTTGATTTTGGAAATAAACGTATTTTTACTTTTACTTTTACTTTTTACGTTATAGCTACGACATACGATATAGCTATAGTATGATGAATGATAGTATTGCTGATTCACATAGTATCTTTTTCATACCCTGAACATAATATCCTCGTAAGAGAGCCCTTAAGTAACATAAATTAAAGTCTTCATTAATTATCCGCAGATGACTGGAACAAAACTGGCGTGGTGATGTTTTCTGCAGAGGACTTAGCGCTTTTAGACTCTACAGCACCACAGGTAATATCACAAGTATTCTCATACACTTTTGGTATTGAATATTCTCTAATGGTTGTACCTCACGTCTCTGTCTTTCTCTATAACACAACTATTGCCATGTAATTTTTTCCTAAAACTTATCAATCATTCAGACAGTACGGGATATCTACCCTTTTTATTTACTGTATCCAACTCAAATATACTCACAAACTATTTACTAAATATATGTAGACGTTAGCCGAGAGCCGAATCTTAACAAAACTTGTCTAAATACCCAACAGCTTACATCGTGCGGCGAATTAGTGCCCGGCAAAAGTCAAGAAGACATCCTAAACCAGAACTTGGCGGCGCAGCCAATTATAGCGAATAACTTTTCGGCTAACTTCGACCCGTCTAACAGCCCGACTCTGGGAAGTCCAAACTTCGTCTGTCCGAACGGAAACCTCGGTTCACCATTTGGCAGTCAGACGCTAGGCCTTAGCGGGCCGAGCCTCAGTTCCAGCAGTCTTGCCACCTCCACGCTCCACAGGACCAAGGGAAAGAGCAACGCGAGGAGAAGAGAACACGTGATAGCTGAAAATGTACCGGGACCCGAAAGTTGTGTGTAGCTTCAATGGGGTATGTTTCCTGTAGCTTATATAAGTGTAAATAAAAGCCAAGATGGCGGTGTTTTTTTAGGGTTTTTGCTAATAGAGGCAGGCGTTGATGATGACATGACAATATTTGTTTGTTATTCAAATGAAGGTACTATTATTATTACAATAGCATATGTATTGGTGTTAGATTCGCTGTTTGTTATATTTTTGTTAGATAGCCCCAAGCCGAACTGAGAAAATAAACCTTTTGAATTATGTGATTTCTCTTTAGCTATTTGCTCAATCAGGTGTACTAATAAACGGAAAATTGACTTGCGCTGTGTTTTCTTACCAATTTTGTGTTTGTGGGATCACCAGAATGTTAACGAAGTTGAGGATATTTACTTGTAATCAATCATTCTATTTCAGAACATGGCGCAAGTTTATTCTCTTATTTAAGACTTGTCTGGAAGCAACTTTCAGTCACGATTTCAAAACAGTTTTGCAAACTAGTAAATAATTCCTATAATGTATTTTAGTTGCTGCGCTTGTATTGTAGTAAACAATCCCATTCATTTGAATAAAATGGTTGTGTACTATCGATAGACTTACAGTTCCATTAAAATAAAATGAACAATCTAGTAGATTAACCTAGTACCTATATAAAATAAGAGGCTTACGTTGTCAAATTGAATTATTTTTGCGAGGGTATTTAGCGAAATTGTAAATATTTGTACCTACATTCCGTATGATTAGGTAGTGATATTTTATTAAAATAGGAAAATGATATATGTTTAATTTTTTCGTTAATTCTATTTGATAGAGTTTAATAAGAAAGTAAGTACATTAACAAGAAAGTTTTTGTATAAAAGTTTCGTTTTACTTTAACAGTTGCGGATGAAAGGATGTTTTTGTAAAAGCATTCATTATAATAAAACTATTACTTTATTCATAACATGACGGTTTTATATTCAATAAACAATTATTTCTAACAAAGTGTATTTATTTATACTTTCAAAACGTCGCCCACAACGCAAATAAAAGACAGTCATGGAACAAAAAGAACTTATCATGTTTCAAAGTGAGTAAACGTTTTCAACTTCCTCTCTATATAAATAAACGAAATAATAGTCTCAATGTGTAGTAAAAAGGGTAAAACAAAAATACTATGAAAGCAAACGGTTTCTGAAATTTCAATTGTGATTTTAACTCTCGTGGAGAAATAATAGCTGAAGGTACTCTTCTAATGTTCAGCATCAGACGATTCGGTAAACGTAGAAGCGATGTTGGGGAAAAATAACAAGTGTATTTGCTGAGAGACTGAAGTGTAGAGAGTATTTTGGATTTTACGAAAATTTATAACGAATAAACAAACTCTTCTGTCAAATTGATATTGACTTTAGGATACAACAACAATGATATATGTATAGAGGGAAAGTACCTTAAATGTTCTGTAAGAAACATATCTTCTTAAATTAAAGGAAGACCATGAGATTTGGCGGTTTTGATTCCCGGTTAATACTTGACAAGCGATAAAAAATAACTTCGAATGCAGGTTAAAAAAAAATTAAAATAAAATAAAGTCTTCTTTCACTAAAATAGTCTATTTTCAATATTTAACGTACTTTCCTTCCGTGTTTCATAGCCGTGGTGCTTCCTGTATATGGCTTTGGTGGGGTTATCACAATATTTTTCCGATTCAAATTAGGTTCAAAACAAGAACATCACCATGGCAACCATTTCTATTCAAATTGCCATAATGTGCTTTATTTACCTAATGCCAAGACTTGTTTTAAGACGGTTACGGTAATTTTGCGGATCAAATTAGGTTCCTAACCTGAATCGGCATTAGACGTTGTGGTAACCCCCCGACTATCTAAGAGCACATATACCGTATTAGGAATGAGGTTTCATCACATTTCTTAGATTGAGATTGAGAGTTGAGCGTTAAGTCGTGTTAACCTTTGCTTTATTGGCATAGGAGAGCCGCCATATTACTGAAAGAAAACAACAAAAATGGAATAAAACTGTTCTGTTCCGGGTTCGAACGATTCTGGCTCGGGAGGGTGAAAAAAATACCAAACTTGGGATGTTTATTATGTTATGTTATGTGACGTGGCTGTCTCAAGTTCTCAAGACAAGGTATGTAGTGCGTATATATGTTTAGTTACCGTCGTCGTGGATACCGTCCTACACCGACTAGCCAGCGATCCGCGTGCTGTAACGAAGCTGCTCAAATATTTAGAAAGTGCCAGCTAGTAAACATAAACATAAACATTTACCTACAGGCACATACATTGCTTCTAGTCCCACTCTTGGATACACATCCAAGACCTGCTTATTTTTTTCTATACCCCCAGCCGGGAATCGAACTCGGGACCTATCGCATGGTAGACAGAGCCACAACTGATGCGCCACAGAGGTTGTCAAAGTCGAGTATTTCCTCGCTTTGTTTGCTTTAAATATTTATTAAACCTTTACTAACCTCTTTGCTAAATTCTTAGTATGTGATGAATAAGTGAATGCAATACGTATAGGTTAATCTTAGCCCTTGATTGAAGTTAATGCACCTCTGCTTTTTTTAAATAATTGTTTCATCTTAGAGTGGGGCTGTACTGACGAATGCCTATACATAAGGGTTAACATTTCAGTAGGCAGTAGTCACAGTCATGAAACCTGTACTTTATTAATTACTTATTTACTTTATACTTCATTGCATGGTAAATAATTGGTATAATAAATAAGTAGATTACATCGACCTTAAAAGGTCTTACGCTTATTGTATATTTTACACAGTATCAGGAGGTAAATGAATCAATAAGATAACCTCTAAAGCGTTACGCAGGTTCTGAAACATATAAGATTAGTTTTCAGTTGATGAAATTATACATGTCATTGAAGCAGGGTCCCACGGTAGAAACTAGTTCGCATGTGGTTAGCACAGCTATATTATCCAATGAGATGTGAATGCTTTTGCCCAATGTACTGATGGCTAAAAAGGTGATTGATGAAAGAATGAATATTTTATGTTACATTAGTTTACAACAAAAATGCCCACGCATGAAACCCGTGTACATATATTTAAAGAAAGTCACAATTTACCCCATACTGAAGTCAAAAAAATATTGATGGCTAAAAATATACGCACCACTGTTAACCATTGGTTTATCACCCCCATTCTCATGAAATCTCATCAAAGAATGAATGAAAAGTGAATAACACTTCAAAAGTTTGTCGACGTCGATGTTTATTGTTATTTTATTAATTGTTGCTGTCGCTATAAAATAGAAAATAGATTTCAAAATGCCACTCTCAAGTAGCTGTCACCGTCACATCAATCAAAAAATATATAGCTATAGTATTTGCCAGATAAGGAGACCCTAACGGTCATTGACTCAAATGGATTATGGTATCTCAAACTGTAAAACGATACTTCCGAAATGTATGATATAAAGCGATAAAACAACTGTCGCATGACTATCTTTGTACGGTGGCAAGGTCGTTGCAGGGATGGTAAACATTTCCGGAAATTGACTGCAATTTTATTCTGATGTATAGGGTAAGTGCGACGGATGGCGGACACTTAGTGAAGTGTTGAACTTTATGCTAAAAAAATCTACAAAACTACGGATCAGATGTCATGCCTTTTTAGTTATAACGTTCCCCAGTATAATCAAGATAATATTCATGCCGTTTTTTTATATATATCATAGTACTTTAATTTAAAAAAAAATACTTGTCAAAAAGTAGGCGAAATGCTAGTTAGCGGACACTTTTCAGTTTACGTAGTATAGAAAGAAATTGAGATTTTTTAATTAAGTAAGCTGCAGAGTCGCGATTCTATAATATATTATAGTTAAAAAAATATTAAAAATCTAACCCGAAACTAATCAAGGTTTATGGACTGTACTGTACATAAATAAATGTATGGCACATAAGTGTAGCGCTGACCTTGATGCTTTAGAAATCAAAAGTCACGTGTTTTCCAGGCTAGAAGAATAAATGTGGTGGATGTGCGTAGAACCGATTGGTTCTAAAGTCGAAATCCGTCCCCCGTGCCGATTATGGGGTAGCAAAATCTCTCTGGTTCCTCCAAAATACCTAAATAAACTCGCTCAGCGCTAAACTTACGTGCCGCGACTTGTAATATTAGTGGGATTTTAAAATAACACATGAGAAAAAGGTTTGCATTAAATACCTAATAAAACATGTACTACACGATAAACATCTTTAGTTATCTACTTACCCGTTAAAAGTCGCCGACGTCTAGGTTTCGACACACTCGCATTCGATGGACCTTCTCCTGGATCCATTTTTCAACAAAATGACAAATACAGCAACGTAAAACAAGTTCAATAACAATAACGTAACAGTCAAAGATTCACAAAATGCTTCCCGTAGGGTCCAAATGTTTATGACCCCTCACCATCTGTGTGCCAGCGCACGAAATGATGTAACTTAAAATTCTGTTTTTTCGGGGGTTTGGGTTTTAATTTCAAATAATGCAGTGTTATCACAAAGAAAAGTAAAATTTTCTATGTATAACATTTGTAATATGAATAAGGTAGTATAATATTTAACCTAAAACTAAAAACAAGTCAATAAAATATATTTTTAATTTCATAAATTCAAACTCAAATTTTTACTTTTTTGAGATACGTAATTATCATCGAGCAACGACAACGACAACGTACTATGAGACGCCACTAAACGTCATTGCGACATAACCCGACAAAATTATGTTGGTATACTTTTAGTACCAATAGATTGGGGTGTCGTTACTTTTTAATTATTCGGGTTATATTTTTATCGTTTATGTAGTACGAAGTCGTAGCGATGACCGTTAGGGTCTCCTTATCTGGCAAATACTTTATATATATATAGTGGGGTTCTCGTCTTCTTACACCCTATTTTGTATGTCTCAAGAACTCTATCATGATGTAATAATAAGACCTGACCGCGAGTGAATGTGCCTATCATAATTCTGATATCATTAATCTTACGATATTGTCACTCAGAAGCCACTGAAAGTACTTTCCACACATTTAGAGTTTTAATGTGTCCGTCGATCAATCAACGGGCACGTGCCGCATACAAATCTGTTCCGAATCATTAGTAATTGGGTACCATTCGTTAGCATAAATCCATACGAAGCCTAGGGTGAATGTATCATCGTCGGTGAAATGTTTCTGGATTCTCTATTGAGCTTAGTTATCGGAGGTTATTCAACCCTTAGCCTTGACTGGCTAACGTTGACTGGTGGTTGGCCACAAGTTTTTAGGTAGATACTTGCATGTACATAATTGTTAAAATCATTGACGTACGATCCATTGGAATAATGTTTTTCTCAATTTTTGGACTATTAAAGTTATTGTCTAATTGGGGGCAGAAAATTTACCAAAGTCTTCATGGTCGTTGTTCCTGCCTGTCTTCCGTTAAATTAAACCTAAAGTAATAAGACGGTCAGGTAAGACCATAGAGAGTAAGTGCCCCACAGTCTCGGGGTAATGTCTCTGAATGAAGTATTTTTTTACAATTATGCGAATTTCTAAGATATTATTTTTGTCTATTGTACAGCCTATGGCTAAGGTCTTTATTGCACAGCACACTAATATTTCAAACTAGCTGACCCTGTGAATTTCGTACCACCTAGAATTTGATTGTGAATTAAGTAATATATACATACCCTAAAGCTGAAGAGTCTCGTTGGCGAAAAATTACTAACTAAATAGTTGGACGTTAAATAAAAGTCGTACTTACATCAACACTAAGCTATAACTTTTTGGTGGACAATCAACAAAGAGGTGAAACGTATTACAGATGTAGTGAATAATCCTTTCCTTTCGTATTTTCTCGGAAATGTTCGTTTTTGTCTTACTACTTCACTCGCACTCAGTACCCATCGAGACAATGTAGGGAACGGTCGCATTGCAAGAGGAAGTATCTATATAGAGTAGTTAATACCACAGAAATATTTTGTTGATATTTATTTTAGATTTTGTGATAAACTTCATGGACTCGTGTATTAATGCAGGCCGCCTATATATATATTTTTTTGACTTTACATTTCACTCTTGTCTGTCATTTTTGTAAATAATAAACATTGATTTTATTCGATCCACATTAACAATTTATAACAGACATGCCGAAAGCACTAAGAAATGGGAAACGTTTAGATCGGCAAGCCTGCGAAGTTATTTTCAATATTTATTTATATTTCTTAACTGAAAATGATAAATTCAAACATACCAACTATACTGCTTACTTTTGTAAAGTCCAAAAACGAGTTTCGGAGGCCAGTGGAATTTCTCAACGAACAGTAAATAAAATATTGCAAAAAGAATACATAAATCAATCCACCTCCAATAGTCCTAAGTCGGCAAAGTTGGGTAGACCAAATAAATTATTTTGTCTAGGTCTTGACGATTTTGACTACAACGTTATACGCCGATTAGTGTATAATTTCCATTTGATATACAAACAATTACCTACAATTAAAGTCCTGAAGTCCAAGTTATCCGAAGCCATAAATTTTAAGGGATGTGACTTTACGCTAAGAAAATTTCTTAGAAAAATGGGATTTCGGTATGAAAAATTTGAAAACAACAGAAAATTACTTATCGAGAAAGATGATGTTCGTTTAAAAAGAGTAAAGTTTTTAGCCGCGATAAAAAAGTACAGATTGCAAGGGAGAGAGATTGTTTATATGGATGAAACATACATCCATACCTCACATTTGGCAGGTAAAAGCTGGGCTGACTCGTCAGAAAACGGAGTGAAACAGTTAATTTCTAAAGGACAACGTCTTATAATAGTGCACGCTGGTAGTAGAAAGGGGCTTATACCTGGGGCATTGTTAATGTATCAGTCTACTGATAAAACAGGTGACTATCACAACGCGATGAACAATGAAAACTATGAAAAATGGCTTCGTAATCAACTCATTCCAAACTTAGCTCCACATTCGGTACTAGTAGTAGATAATGCTGCATATTATAATAAGTACGTAGAAAAACCTCCTAATTCAAATACCAGGAAGCAAGACATGATCGATTGGCTATCCAAACATAACGTTCCGATTGATCCGTCATTAACAAAACTTGAAATATATGAAATTATTTGCAAGTACAATCAAGACTTTGTAGAATACTCTATAGATAAACATATGAACGAATATGGACACAGCGTACTAAGATTGCCACCATATCATCCTGATTTCAATCCGATTGAAAACATATGGTCTCAAATAAAGGGATACGTATCCAAAAGAAACATCAGTATGAATATGACTACTGTGAAACAATTGGTACAGGAAAAGGTTAATATGATTGGTTCCGATGTTTGGGCCAAAGTATGTGACCACGCCATCAAATGCGAAAACGAGTACCGAAAACACGAACCTGAGTTGGAAAATTATATGGCTAGTTTTGTAATCACCGTTCATGAAAACTCTGACGATGATACACCAGAAAATAGTTCTGATTCTGACTGTGAGATATGGAAGTTGGAAGTATTGTTTCGCATCACACTGTCCACCCCGCTCCTCCTCCTCTTATCCCGCTGTCATAATCGAAGTCGTTCATCCAATCAGAAAATCATATTTATTTATATTAATTTCTCTGCTGGTTTGTTTTGTTTTATGTTGAGGTGTCTTTTTTGTTATGTCATAGTATTTTTAATTAATTACAAAAATTTATTGTTATAAAAAAGGTCTGCAAAATCCTACTGTAGTTTTGACTTATAGTTAGACTTTTGGGGTTCCAATCCTTATAGAATCATTAGATCATCCCAACCGGAATTTGGTTTTTATCAGTGCGTTTTATTGAAATAAAACGTCCTCAGTAACTAGTTATATTTTTGTTTACCTAACGAATTCTTTATATGATAGAATCGTGGTGCCTACCTACACGTAATTTAATAATACAGTAATTCATAGACACATCGGCACCATTCGGGTGTTATCGTTGTTCCGAGTTTTGCCGATAGGAAAGGATTATTCACTACATCTGTACATTGATTAATTATTAATCAATGTACAGATGTAATTAAGCAGTTTGAATCATCTATGGCCACCAACGACATCTAGTGATATACAACATGTCATTGAATAAATGCATAACCTTATACACCCCAACAATTTTTTTTATAAAAAATATTTAGAAAAAAAAAACAATTTGCCTAATATTGTAGAAAATATTTGAGTCTTAAGTTGTTGTGTGATTTCTTAAAAAATCACAACGCTGTGGTGCGTGCGTGCCGCGGCCTGCGATTTCAATCAAATTACCCGTTACACTTTTTAAGTTAGGTTAGTTTTTTAAGCTTGTTAGGTTACCATAGCAACATCATAGTAAGTACTTATTTAGAAATAAATGAATGGAAAGATGACTATAAAACATCGCAAAAATCTAGGCACTTCGAATTCCCCGCCCCCGCCCTCACTAACCGCACAGTTCGCGCCAAGTTTTTTTGGCTCTGAGCGAGCGGTACCTCTCTCTCACTCACCACACCCTTACCCTATGAGTGAAAGAGAGTCTCCGCTCACTCTGAGCCTCAGAAACTTGGCTCGACTTGTATAAAACGGGCTAGATATTTTCCGATACTTACTTGTACCTTTCGCTTGCAAGTTGAATGCAATCCAAATGTAGGCTGTGTTTGTGTGAAAGTATTAGTATGTAGTAGTTGCTGTAAAACTCGTACCACGAACCATTCAAAGTACAGCGACACAGCTTAATTGACACTGTCATTACATGGTGTAAGTACAGTACTCTCACTATTTCACAATATTCCACATTTGTGTATCGAAATGAAGTTGCGTGGCGCGCATGCGCTCGCGCAACATTGCGGTGACGGACAAAACAAACAAAGAGATCCACGCACCCGTCACCCCTACCCCTTCCGCTTCCGTGATTTGCACTCGCTCACTCGATCGATGTTTCCGTCGAGGCGACCGCCACGCAGAGACTGTCTCTTTTTAACACGCTTTTATTAGCTTGGGTTGTATGTATGTATGTATCTATGTATGTAACGGAATCTTTGAACTTAATTTTCACCAGTTTCCAGAAGTCTGATTAATTTGAAACTTTGCATACGTATCAAGGACCGATGACAATGCAATAATTTGATAATAGTTTCCCATTATCCTTATTAGGACGGCCAGGATTAATACATAGCAAAATGTTGTTTACAAAGTTATTGGTGCGACTACTTTCATACTTCATGTATGTAACCAGGTGCATTCATAAGTTTGTATGTGGTATTGAAAGAATTATTGTATCGAAGCCCCCTTACATATTGATTTAACTTGTTTGCGACAGCTGAAAACCTCGGACGCTTGTTTTGGAGGCATAAACGTGATTCTCTTTGGTGATCTAATGCAGTTACCACCTGTTCGAGGACATCAAGTTTTTCAACAACCAGAACACATGAAGCCAGCTACACATTTGTGGCGACAGTTCGGTCTGATTGAACTTAAACAAAATATGCGTCAACAAGGAGACACGACACTTATAGATGTGCTTAACGCCCTTAGAGTTGGAGAAATGACGTCTAGGCATCTTGAAATTCTACTTGAAAAAGTTTCAACAGATGCGACTAATGAATTCTCAATCGAGAGTGCATTAAGAATTTACCCAACGAATGATCAGGTTGCTAGACACAACGAAAAAGTTCTCCAGAGTTTTAAGAATAAAGGACAGTTAGTTATACAATAAAAGCACAAGACCAACTCATTGATGCTACTCGAAATCTAGGTAACAAGGACTTAGATTCTGTGATACCTAGCGATATTAATAAAACCGGAGGTCTTCCGAATGTATTGAAAATATTCGTAGGAGCTAAAGTGATGTTGAGGACAAACATTGACGTGTCGAAAGGTTTAGTGAATGGCAATATGGGTTTTATCACAGAAATTATCTGGCCCAATTTTCGCAGAGGCCAACTATACGCGGAAGACATCCCGTCAGTCCGTATCGATTTCGGATCAGATGGTGTGCACATGATTAAACCAATATCGATACAGTTCCCAGCGAAATACAGTTATGGAACTGCTGAGAGACGAATGTTGCCATTAATCCTGAGTTGGGCTTCGACCGTCCACAAGATGCAAGTTTGTACAGTCGATCATGCAGTCATTTATCTAGGCTCGCGACTGTTTGCTGCTGGACAAGCTTATGTAGCACTTAGTCGTGTAAGATCTTTAGACGGTATTCGGATTGAAGAACTCGATTGTTCTAAGTTAACACGAAAAACCCCATGCAACAGTGAAGCTTTGAATGAAATGATGAGATTGCGAAATAATTTGTGAGAAATTTCAATACCACATGTCAACAAATAACTAATTGATAAATCGAACTAAAAAATGAAAAATAAATAATAGTTTAAAAAAACTAAAAAAACACGCTTTTATAGCTAACCGAACTAAAAATTAGAAAATAATTTTTAATTTCAGAGAGTTTATAATACAGTAGTAGACGATCGACAATCAATCAGAATTTATCACCTCAAAATAAAATTTTAATAAAGCTTAAGTAATTAACAAAAGAATTCATTTCAGAGTAAAAAGCGTGGGGTGCATTTTACTACTTTTCATAACTCTCCTCTCATAGATAGTTGCCAATAGAATGGTTGTTACATTTACTTTATCAAGCACCCCACGCTGTTTACTCTGAATTGAATTCTTTTGTTAATTACTTAAACTTTATTATAATTTTATTTTGAGGTTATAAATTCTGATTGATTGTTCGATCTTATACTACTGTATTATAAACTCTCTGAAATTAAAAATTATTTTCTAATTTTTAGTTCGGTTAGCTATAAAAGCGTGTTTTTTTAGTTTTTTTAAACTATTATTTATTTTCCATACGGATAAAGAAAGTAAGCGTACCTACAAAAGTATCCTTTCGTTTTGCTTAAAAAAGAAAACGAAATCAGGTTACATTTTGGTGGGCAGCCCCACCTGTGTGAGCTTCGTTTCAGCGTGAGTAGCGTCTAGGCAGGGGTCAGTTAAACTGGACGGTTGCGCCTAAGTTAGCTTAGCTATAAAGAGACAGAGCACAAAAATATATTTTTTCTTCAAAAATATGACCTATATTTAAAGTCGGTGAAATCGTCTCTGCTCATGATTCTGAACAAACTAGTTTCTCATTATGTTTTTATTCGATGACACGTTATATAGCTGAGACACTTCTTTTGCCTAAACCTCTTCCGGACTGGGAGAATAAATGTGAATAGGAATTATTCAAACTAGTCGGGCCATTTTAGAGATATAGTAAGACTAACGTGAAGCGGTTCATTTTTATAAGTATAGATAACAAGTTATACATTAAAATTGTGTTCTAAGGCCGGCTTATCTCTAGTAAGAGATCTCTTCCAGCAAACCAAGTCAGGTTGAGAAAGATTGACCCCTGAGCCATAGCCTGAGCAGTCCCGATAAGCTCTATGAATGTGACAGAATCTGCTGTCATTTTACAAACTAAAGGAGATGGGAAAATCGATGTATATACCACTGCCCCGGAGATGTACAGTCAACTTTCAAATGTTTCAGGAACTTACCAAATTTCCATAATTGTGAAAATAACATCACTCGTGTAATAAAAGTTGTATATTTATTTACAGAGTCATCAAATAGTGTGACAGATTATGTTAAAAAGTTGGGAAAAAAGGTAAAAACCATAAAAGTCCTGTAGGTACCAATACAAACTTCAAAAACGATTTGGCTATGATTTTTACAAGGCATTTAGAGAAAATCTCAATGGAAAAATTAACCCAAAATATATGAAATGGACGACCTACCTAATACCTGTCTGTATGTAATGCCGCGGGCCCAATTAATGTGAGCGGGGAGCTACAAAAATCTAACGCTTAGCGCAACGTGTACGACATAGAAAAAATGTTTAATTATAAATCAAGTATTCGAGGACCGGTTTAGCCTAGCGGATAGTAACCCTGCTTACGAAGCCGACGGCCCGGTCTCAAATCCTGGAATGTTAAATATTTGTCTGATGAGCATGAGAATGAATTGATCTGTGATTATAATTGTCTAGGTACTAGGTACATATTAAATAAATAAAACATGAGAAGTTATTTTTAATTTACTTGATCTGTGATTTAGCAAATAAAATATAAATAGAATTATCTTACTCTGGCCGATTCTTGCCCGAATGATATGCACGAAGCCCGAGCGACATTCTGGGAATGCGTTATAGGCGCAGATCGGCAAAAAGAGAGAGAGAGGTATAGGGAACAATTCGAATATTTGTTTCTTAATCTTGGATGTTTCATATGTATTTAAATGAGTCATTTACGTGATTCATCTCTATTAAATATATCGTCGTCTAGTTCCCATAACACCTTGTTGAGCTTACTATGGCCCATAGTAAGCTCAACAAGGCTTGTGATTTTGATTTGTGTAAGATTGTCCTCTAATATTTATTTAGTTATTAAAGTATTGAACTGGCATCGGTCATGGTCGTGTTATGGCCATACCAAATCACTTAAGGTGCGGCACCGCATCGTGCAAATCTGCGACACATTGACTTTAGGGCATACGACATAAGGTCGATGTGTCGCATATTTTTGCGATGCGACGCCGTGGCCGTGGATGATGTGGCCTGGGTTACTGATTGTACACACATATACTCGAGTCTTGAAAAAAATTGTTTAGCCCGCTTATAAAAGAGCGTCAAAATTTTCACTTTTTATTTTACGTTCACATTGACACTGGCGCCATCAAGTTGAATCAATGACGTATTATTTATCAAAATCGGTTGAGCCGTTGATTAGCTACGAGGGATCAAAGGAACAAACATACACACAGGTCAAACACGTAACCCTCCACTTTTTTGCTTCGCTGCAGTCGAGTAAAAATAAGTATATAAAAATAAGGCACATATCAAAAAAAAAAAAACTCAAAAAACTCAAAACGTTTATTCTGTAAATAGGCCACAAGGGCACTTTCACATGTCATTTCATTTCATTTTTTACAGAACATTTGGTATTATTATCATATTATCAGAAAAAAAAAAGTACTTAATTATTGTTTCTGAGAGATGTAAAGAGTCTCATGTCATAATAAAATAATTAAAATATAAATAACAGAGATGTATAGTCTCTTTAGTCAATAATACAATGATAATAGGAGATGTAAATGGTCCCCACAGTCAAGAGTTGTATAATTAAATTAATCTTTGGAGGTGTAAAAGGCCTCCAAGTGTCCAGTAAAAGAAACTCTGGCAGTGAGGATGCTCACAATTAATTAGAACAATTCAGTCCCAAGCATTTTTATCGTCTATGTACTCTTTAATACTGTAGTAAGCTTTAGAAATAAGCCTTTGCTTGATGTATTTCTTGAACTTATTAATTGATAGATCTGTCAATGTGCTTGGGAGTTTATTGTAAAATCTTACACAATTACCCTTGAACGAGTTTTTTATTTTATGGAGCCGAGTAGTGGGCACTGCATGTTTGTCCTTGTTTCTAGTATTAAAGTTATGTATATCACAGTTTCTTCGAAAGTTAACAATGTTCTTATGGACATACATAATATTCTCGTAAATATATTGACTATGGACTGTCAATATATTTACTTCTTTAAACTTATTTCTAAGAGAATCTCTATTATTCATTTTATAAATTTTATAAATCGCACGAACAGCCCGCTTCTGCAGCACAAAAATAGTATTTATGTCAGCAGCACTGCCCCAGAGCAGAATACCGTAGGACATAATACTATGAAAATAACTAAAATAAACTAATCTGGCTGTTTTTAAATCTGTCAAGTGACGGATTTTCCTGCATGCAAAAGCTGCAGAGCTCAGTCTGTTCGATAGCTTATCAATATGTGGACCCCATTGGAGTTTGGAATCCAACGTTATACCTAGAAACACTGTGCTGGTTACCAATTCCAATTCCTCATTTTTAATTGTTATACATGTCTGATTATTTTTAACGTTAGTAGTAAGAAACTTAACACATTTAGTCTTTTTCTCATTTAATAGCAAATTATTAACATTAAACCAATTTACCACTCTTGATATGGTATTGTTCACGTGATCATCAGTAGCGTGTTGGTTTCGCTTTGTTTTAAAAATAAGTGAGGTGTCATCAGCAAACAGTACCATATCATGACAGTCCCTTCCTAGATAGGGTAAGTCGTTTATATAGATGAGGAATAGGAAGGGTCCCAATATTGAGCCCTGTGGCACGCCCAAAGAAACCAATGATCCTGGTGATCGTTCTCCGTTTACGTCTACCCTTTGTATTCTTCCGTTCAGATAAGATTTTAACAAATTCAATGACGTGTCTCTAACTCCATAATGATGTAATTTCCTGATCAATGTTTCATGACAAACGCAATCAAAAGCCTTAGATAAGTCACAAAAAATGCCTAGGGCATATGTATATTGCTTCTGACCTCACACTAGGATACCCTGTGTCGGGGAAACCAGAAACATCTACTTAACACACATATGAACTGCCAAGTCCTGGGGATTTTTTTCTTTCATCCCCAGCCGGGAATGGAACCCGGGACCTATTGCATGGTAGGAAGGAGCCACAACCGCAGCGCCACAGAGGACTGGAGCTTATTTCTAATGTTGATCAGAAAATGCCCTTAACTTAGTCCATAAATGCAGCATTATATTATTATATTATTCGTGGATTTCGACAGTTCAGATTACTGTACCTGCTGGGTATTCTTCTACAGCGTATGAGGTTGAAATAATTAAGCGGAAGCCACAAGAAGAGGAAAGAAGCTGGTGTGGATAACTTATCTTGAATACTATGCGAAATACCAAATTTTGTATATTTTATATAATGACGGCAGCAACCAACAGTTTTGTTCCCGTCTACACAACTGCAGTAATATGCATATATGATAGTAATATGAAGTATGGCATTAAAAAGCTATGTATAGACATAATAAATTTGCTGGCTGACATTGTAATCTTATATTTTGTTATGATGGGAAGTCCCCCGCCAATAAAAATATTTATTGGTGATCAAAGTGATGGTTTAATATAGGTTAAACAATAAAAATGAATAAGGGTCCCTTCTTTGATAGCCAGGGTTAAACTTATATCTTAATAACTAAAGTTAGCTTAAATATAATTCTTCGTGCGCTGTCTCAGCGTCACAGCAAAATGAGGGGACGACCTGGGTATCGTTGACCTCGCAAGCGGGGTCAAAAAAATAAGAGAAGTACAAGAGAGAGGCCGCTAACAGGACGCCACGTCCATTGTTCTTCTCATCGAATTCGAGATGGCAACTATGACGCTAGGTCCTCTTCGAGTACACAGTTTATGGTACTACCACCATATTCTCTAATCACAACCGATACCGATTGATCTCACATCTCTTTGAATAATGAACACACAAATTTTATCCAATAATAGTACCCAATTTGCCTAACAATTACACAAAGCTTCTTAGCCTAAAGGGAAATTAATATGGGCTCCGTCGACGTCCAGATCTCAAACGCAATTCGAACGGCGACGGTTTTCATTCTGACTACTCGACGTAGGGTTTGAGAATTGTAGGTCAACCGGCTACAAATCTACTACTGGTATGATCGAGTTTAAATCACATAGTTCCACTTTATCAAGAAGATAGGTCACAGCAAACTTAATACATTTCGCCCCGCAGATAATAGGAATAACTCACGACCATATTCAGTATTACTCTTCAAAGCTGGCCACAGTGATTGGCTAACATGGCAAATAGGCGTGGAATCTCAAGAGCGCGGACCTGCTGAGAGGCAGATACGTTAAATGGCCTTGCGGCTGACCGGTGACAGAATACGCGACGGGCGAGGGGATTTCACTATTTTCTTATTAATCGAATAATTTACCTTAAAGCGGCTGGCCAGACCTCGTCCCAGCAGCGGCTTTCGCATGCCTTCTTGACAGCTTGCAGCACAACGCGGCGAACGGTTCGTGGGCTTGTGTTCACAAGTGTGTTGACAATATTCACAATTAGAATTTGACTAACTTGTTTATGCCATGAAAAGTTCTGCCGCTCAGGTCATCAGCTTATGCAAACTGAGCAACGCCTCGCAAACCACGCTCAAAATCATTTCATTGATTGATGTCATTATCTGTCTGCTGAATCGCGTAGTCATTATCAAGCAAATGCTGCTGCACTCGTTCAACGTACCTGCCGGCGAATTCTCGGTTCTTTCTCCACAGATTTGAACCGTTTGAGGGCCATGTCATAACTGTCATTTATCTTACAATTAGAATCCTTCCACGGAAGACTCACATACCAGCGGCCATCAACGAGGCCTGAGACTCGTCAAGCTGCTTGAGCGCGCTCGTTGTCAGCATTTGACCTTGGTTTGGAAGATACGCCTAATGCGTCGATACCAAAAGAACGCTTAACCTCCTCTTGCAATTCCTGTAGCTCACGCCGTACTTCATTATGCTGCTGTGTGATAAACAGCAAAGTGGCTGGCTGTGTGCGTGCGCCGCTAGGCACGGAGACCACACCATGCATACAATAGCCCAGGTCGGCTAATATGACACGGTTCAATTTGTCTACCTAATTTAAGTAATTACTTACCATTTCTTAGCCCCGATAGAGTTTAAATTAGGTAGATAAATTGAACCGTGTCATATTAGCCGACCTGGGCTAGTGATACCGATTTAAAACCTGAATTACTGATTGTTCAAGATAATTATCTTGAACAATCAGTAATTCAGGTTTTAAATCGGTATCACAAAGCAAATAATTTTGGCTTTTCAGATATTTCAAGTTATACAATTGTTAACAATCAACCAGTGATATATTTTATACAGGCAAGTTCAAATTCTTAGAAGGGCACAGTCAAAGAAAGCATTTTATCGTCCATACCTGAAACCACTACTTTTACCCCATTAGTGTTAGTGCTGTCCGGCCAAGCGCCGCGTACGCGCATGGTGTCAGGACGGCCTCTCAGCTGGCGCGCGCCGCCAGCTCCTCGCTCAGCAGAGATATCGTGGATCCATCGTCCAGTAGCGCGCTTGTGTGGACTACACCTCTGGGGCCGTGAATATTCACCGGCAAGTCCTTCAGCAAGACCTTGCAACTGTTCGTGTTGCTGTGCGCCACTATTTGGGTGGTGGGCGCCGCTGGCTTGGACTCAGGTTCCGGCGGGGCCAATGATTGCTCTGACTGTGGTGCCGCGCTGGCGTTTGTCACACTCGGCAAGTATACACTACAGCAGTCGCTGTGTGGCCGCTCTACAGCCGTCCTTGTCGCAGGTTGGCGCGGGGCACGTTTCACGATCATAATGAGCAGCTTAACACTTTTAGCATAATCTTTGACGCTTTACATGGCTGCACTTATTCCTACGCAAAACCTTTATGAACTTTCGACACTCCGCGAGCGTATGTTTACTGACACGACAAAAAATAACACTTTTACTCACTTTGATCGGACTTCATTACGCTGTAGATATCTTGACTGCCTCCTCATACAGTAAATCTGCTGCATTCTGCGATCAACAATTTATAAATGAGTACGACAGGGAGCTTGAATAGCACGGCCATAGCTAAGTTTACACCTTTGAGGTACCCCTCTCGGCCGACAGCTCGGAAAGCTACGACGAAATTCTTGATTTTGACTGAAAAGGCGACGATGCCCATATGTTACTCTGGCGATATCGGCGGTAGCTTGCTAAAACCACTCATAATTGACGATTAAACGAACTTGCCGAGTGAGGTTCTATCGTGATTATACGAAGAGTATTGTCCGAAGAGATAAGCATGAGAGTATGCATGTAGAAGCATATAAGTGTCGCAATCCACACACTTGAAATGAAATACTGTATAGTATGTTGTCTTATCTTAATCAGTCTTGTTAAAAAAATTATATATATACATATATATATAGTTAAGTTTATGAACTAAACAGCGGAATAACAGCTTCCAATACATAAAAAATAGTTGTTTCCTAGTAAAGTAATTAAATAAACTTAATGATTAAAAGAATCAATGGTATTCTCCTCTAAACATAATTGTAGTTAACTACATATTAATTAATTAAAATATTAGCAAAATCATGGCCACTCCGGGGTAGAATGATACGATTATAGAATCTACCGAATGTGTTAGATGTGCCATTCCAACCAGCTGTTATGCGAATAGTGACTAAATTGACACCCAATTTATGCACTCTGGAGGTAGCAGCATATCATGTTGAGTGTGCTGTGTAGATTGACACATCTATCCCACATTCAGCGAAAATTTTCTTAATCCACTTACTTATAGTTTGTGCACAAACAGATTTGTATGGCTTTTGTACGCTAATAAAAAGTGTTTCATAATTAGATCTTATGAGTCTTACAATATCACGGTAATAAGTTAAAGTATTACCTGGACACATTTCAGGTTTGTCGCGAAAGAAAGGTAGAATAAGGATAGGCTGACGAAATTCGCTACGAAAAACCTCAATAATATTTATTTTAGAAAGAGTTTGTACTCTGTGGGCCGTTTTTAAAGCAAGTAAAGTAGCAAGTTTGTTGGATAAATTTGCTAAATTTAAGGTGTTGTTAGGGTACCAGTTGGCAAATTTGTCAAGAACCAGGGACGTGTCCCATGTGATATCATATTTTGGCAAGGGGGGTCGTAGACGAAAAACGCCTTTGAAAAAACGATTTATGCGGTCGTTGTTTCCAATGTTTGTGTCTGTAATTAATGAAAGTGCTGATCTGCAACTATTTAAGGTACCATATGTAGCGCCAGATTCAAATAGCTGAGTTAAAAAAAATGACATTTGCAACTGAAAATTCATATATATCAACATTATAATAAGTGTGTTCAGAATCATTGCAAATGGTGGAAAACCATAAAAGAAAATTCCGACCAGCTAATTGTGAAAGCATCTATAACATATGCATCAGGGTCCCTGTGGCAGGAAATATATTTTTGGCATTTATTATTGACTCTACTGGCAAAAATTTTAATTTCAGGGTTTCCGAATTTGTTGATAATTTTGAAGTTAGCATCAGTAATGGCGTTATCGGATGAGCTTATGTATAACTCGAATACCACTATGTTGCGTTCCTCACACCATTGCCAAATTTCTCTTGTCACCGGCGTAAGGTGAGGGTGTTGGATACCCCCTATGCGGTTAATATAAGAGACAGCCGTTGTATTATCGATTCTCAAAAGAATTTGGCAGTCGTGCAAAGATTTTGCAAACGCTTTGAGGCCTAAAAAAGCAGCCAGCAATTCAAGATCATTTATATGCCATGTACGTTCGCTATTACTCCATGGCCCACTGATTTGCTCCTCACCACAGGCAGCACGCCATCCCGTGGTTGAGGCATCGCTATAAATTTCTAAACAAAAATAATTTTGTTCTGAAGATCTGGTAATACCGAAAACGCTATATTCATAAACTTGTCATAGTCATCATCATCTCCAACATTCACAAATTCACTGCGTTCCAGCTCCTTGGTATATAACCAGCCATATTCGATAGCCGAACAGGCGGATGTAGGTAGCCCTACCAGGCGAGCAAATTCCCGCACTTTACATCTCTTAAGGTTTATGAATCTGTTAATTTCCATTTAGATTTTTATGACTTTGTCTTTAGGCAACTAACCTGTAGGAGAGACGAGTCTAAAACGAAATAAACACGAGGTATTTCGTACGAGGCTACTTTTTCCGAATTTATGACAAATCCTAAATCTGTCAACAATTTCTATGTAGCGGAAACGTTTTGGCATGACTCATATGTGTCAGATAGGAGAAGCAGATCATCTAGATAGATAGTAGACAGGTAACCACATAATCCCAGTAAGCTGACTACGGGTTTCATATTTTTTGTGAAAACGAAGGGCAGCGCCTTTGTTTGGACCAAACAGCATGACATTAAATTTATACAATACATGTTTCCATTGAAAGCGAAGATACTTTTTTGATCTCTGATGAACTGGTATTAAAAAGTATGTTCCCATAAAGCAATCTTTAGAGATCAGATTTACGGCTGTTCGTAAATCTCCAAGTTTAAATGTTGTGTATTGATAAATTTATTTAAAGCTTTTAGATTTAATATGAATCTTTTCTTGCCGTTTGGTTTTGATACCAAAAATATTGACTAGAAGAATTGTCCTTTACATGGAGAACCTCCTGATATAGCACCAGTGGACAAAAGCTCCATAATAGACTGAACAATTTGAGCTTCATCTTGAGCAGAATGAGGTCGAATGGTAGGAAGAGTAGTCTGCGCCACTAGGCATGAAAAATTGAATTTTATAGCCCTTGATCCAGGACAATAAGGTGTTATCACATATTATTTGCGGTTATTGTTGAAAGAAGTATGAAAATCTGAATGAGGTATTTACCGTGTCTAGCGAGTGTAGTGACTCGGTGCCCGACGCTCGACGTACGCGAGTTTTCCTGCCGACTCTTGGTCGCAGGCGCAGTCGCGGGCGTCATTGTCCTTTGCGGCCCCTTCGGCCTGCGGCTCCGAGGATGGGCTCGCCAGTTTAAATTTCTTTTGTGAAGGGTTATTCTTCAGATTCTTCTTCACTGCAGGTAAATTGCTTGCAGGGACTTTTAAATCGGCTCCTGATTTCGAAATGGCTTTAGCTGTTTTCAAGGTCTCAGCCAGATCCTGGCTGAAAAAGAATTTATTAATATTAGTGGCGTGCAAGTGGTCCTTTAGTTCTTTCCTAGTGTTGTAGGATATAAAGTTGCTGTGTGTAACGGAATCAAAATTTTGGCTGTCACATAGCAGTTTGCTCGCATCTATAAATTGTCTCATCAGAGTCATATCTTTGTTGTTTGAGGCAATGAGGCTGGTGAGGGATTCTGCAATGCAAGAAGCAGATGCCAGTTGTGCCGGTTTTTGTTTGATACCCTTTTCTCTTTTTAAAACGGACTCTGATACAGCAGCCTTGACCTCCGTATTCAGGGCTGGGGCATCTGTCAATGAACAGTTCCGCGGTGGGAGGTACTTATCCATGAGCTCTTTCCGAGCTTCCTTGGTTAGGCCTTTGGTTGCCACGGGTTGTACCCGCAGGGCTAGATCGGCCTGTATATCTTTGCTATATTTCCTGGTGGAATATGGGTCTCCTCCTAGCAGTAGAAGTAACTCAGATGGAACAGGGGCCACTTCTTCTGGTGCTGGAGCGAAGCTCGACAACGGGCCGGGGACGGCGTCATCGGCGGAGGGTGCATGCACGGGCATGAGCGCAGGCACGGGTGGAGCCGCTGCAGGCGATCGCGGCTGGTCCAGGCGAACTAGAATGTGGTGAATGTGGATTCAGTGAATAAAGTGCCAACCCCAAAGGGCAGTCCGCAGCATTGCTATTGATGGATGTAGTGGCAGCCCCAAAAGCTGTTTTACAGTTTTTTCTCAACTACAGTGTGTGGATGGCGACACCTATGTGCTACTATATGCATACTCTCATGCTTATCTTGAAGACAATACTCGAGAATAATTATCCCAACGATTACGTTTGGATTGCCGAAGCACAACTGTAACGTAGAAATAATACTTTCAGGTGTGGAGACTGTTATCAGTAAAGCTGACATGGCTTCTTTGGCCACGCCTTGAAGGCATTTCCTTATCCCTCCAACATTATCTGTGTCACTGTAATTACATAATTGTGTGGAATCATCGTACGCCATTTTGAACTGCAACCACTCTATAGGGTCCCCGGAGAAGTTTGGTAGGTCCCGGGGAGTGTTCATTCAAGCATGTTCGCGTTTCCACTGTTGGCAGTCATGGTGGTGGCAAGGTCCGAGAGCACGTTAGCCCGCATCGCGGTGCCGTCGTGGGCTGTAGGCGCTGACGGCACCGCGATGATTTTGATTTTTTTTTGTAAGACAAATATCGTATTTATATCTGCTGCTCTCCCCCAGAGCAATATTCCATAAGACATAATACTGTGAAAATAACTAAAGTAAACCAATCTGGCAGTTTCAACATCTGTAAGATATCTGATTTGTCTGACCGCAAAAGCGGCTGAGCTAAGTCTTCGTGCGAGATTAGTTAATGTTTTGAGAAGATTGATTTCATCGTCATGCGTCATCTTGTTTTTCACCGATGGTGCAATTCTGACGACGCCATTTCACGATCACAGTAGTGCGCGGTAACATGTCTTAAGATCTGGCTCGAAACACCACTTTTTTACGCACACGATGTCAGTGAATTAAAAAGTCAGAAATACGAAAAGAGACACTTTTTATTCAACATAAACTGGAGGCGTAAAACAAACGACTGATTGCCGTGGAGAGATGTACAAACTACATTGTCTATACATGAAATAAAAGAGATTGTCCGTATGTTCTAATATTTTATACTTCGGACAAAACAAACATTTACATAATAAATTTACTACATAAATTTATTTCCTATAGTAATTATACTTTAACTTTAAATTAACAACTTGTGTATTTTATTTATATTTTACTGCAGAGATACAAAAGAATATCTTGTTACGTAAACATTGAGCGCGGACAGGCAAAGCCGCGGGCGATACATAGTTAAAGCATCTGGAAAGTACTAAGGAGCGTTCCTAAAAATATAATTAATATAGGTATTGTATGTGGCTTTTTGAACTTCTATGGAACGCGACGCTAACAGGCTAATTAAATGAGGAGGCAAACTGTTAAATAAGTTCAAAAAATGTGAACAGTTAAATCTGTCCAATACCCATAGCATGTTCCATTTCTTCAACTTTTTCAAAATAAAATGTATATTTGCCAGCTTTTGAAATAGATATTATGTCTTCAATTTGGTTTGCTATGAATTTCGAGTATAAGTTGTTATTTTCAACAACAGATGAGAAATTTTGTTTCACATACCCTACCTAGTATTGCCTAGCTGGGAATATATGTTAATAATGTTTTAAATAAGCATCTCTTTTATGAACTTCATTACTACACGTAATTGTTGATGAAAGATACATCCATTAAAAAAACAGTGTTTTGAATCGTTCGCAGATCGCTTGTAGTTTTCATGACATCATTCTGAGCAACTTTTACTATGAAACCGTATGATCTGAGTGACAGTAATTTTCACATCTCCATAAAGTTTGGGCCGGGCAATCAGGTCTTTTATATGGAGAAGTAAAAATTAAAGTTGCTCAGATCAAATAGGTTTCATAGTAATGATTGATATGATATGATCATATGATAGTAACCCATTAAATATGATGACATCTTTCTGTTACTTACTGTATAGTTACAAGTGGACCTAATATAAGAGTCTTAAATATACTTGAGTAAATTTATACAATCTACATACAATACAGATTGCAGATGTTGGCATCCAGTAAAACCTAAAAAAGATGTAGGTATTTTGCATTGTTACAATGAATTCGATACAAACAACCTATGAATACATATTCAGTTTAGATACTCTTGGGTACAAGCAAGGGTCAAAAGTAGAAGTAGTTAAACGTAGAAATCCAACGAAAGAAAGGAATCACCCACGAACGACAAAGCGATCAAACAAAGTCTGAGGCTGACTGTCGTTTTTCTTAATAAACTTCCCGGGAACAACACGCTATCAACTGTGAATGATTTAATTATTCCATACAAATTTAACAAAATAATTAGATACGCAGTAATTAATGAATAAATATTTAAATGCGAAGTCTTTGTACTTACTGAGGCAGTCGTTTAGCCATCTTCTTTATGATCTGTTCAATAGGGCTTATCGGGGCTTCTTGGAACAAGCCTTTAGCCCTTGGGAATTTACGTTTAATTATTTCCAGGGTTGCAAAAATAGATGATTCCTATCCCACCCACTTTAAGTATAAAGTCCACCTAGTCGTTTGACATTACTGTGTCGACCCTTTGAATCGTAGATATAACTTCCAAAAAGTTTTCAGATAAGGTTCTAAGCCTTGAACTAACCTTGAAGAGGCCTCTTAGTACGGCTCACTTTGAGGCCTTTTTAGCCAGTCCACGAAATAATTGTGTCACGTAATCGCTAGCTTCTTTTCACTTTTTCACTTGAAATTATTTTATGACCGTTCGAGGTAAAATAAAATGTAAAGCATTTTAATTAGTGAGGGTATAACAGAAAGGTGTATTTAACTATGTAATTTAATTTAATAAGGTCATAATTAAAAGGTTTTAAATAATGAAAATACCTTTATTTTTACCGCCAATAATTTTATATTTGCTTCCATAAGACCACAAGCTTAATAATAGGTCAAGGGCGGATCGGACCCGCACACAAGAGGTTCCGTACCATCGTACAAGAAAACTTGTCAACAAGAAATAATTAAACAAAGTCAAACAAATAATGTGAAATGTCTGAACGTGGATTCGAACCCTATGATTGCAAAACCGACATCAAACCAATTGCGCCACCATAACAATGTGATAACCTTCAATAAATCAATAAACCATTGTTGTAGAAAGTACACATTGAATTTTATTGACAGGTAAATCTCAAAGTGACAAGCATAGAAACTCTTTCACAAAGTAGGTTAGTAACTAACAGACCAATAAGATTGAATACATGCTTCACTTAACATCCCGTCTCGTTTTTCTTATTGGTGATGTTGAGTCCAGCTCTTGTGCCAAGCTCTTTAAATCATGGCCAGAATGAGGGCTTCGTCAGGAAGTCCGCCACCTGGTCGACCCCTTTCACTTTGAGAGTTGACAAAATTCCTGTCGTGACACATTCTCTCACAAAGAAGTGCCTCAATCTTATATGCTTTGTCCTTTGATGGCATTCCACTGGAGGATCATGTGCAAGTCGAATAGCTGACTCACTGTCTAGGTTTAACAGTGTTCTGATATCTTTGAGTGGCAACATGAACTGCAGAATTCTTTTTAGCCATATTAATTCTCGGGCTGCTTCGCTAGCGGCCACTATTTCCGCTTCGGTAGAAGATATGGCTACTGAAGTTTGCTTCTTACTCTGCCACGCAATAGCTCCTCCTGAGTAGAGACAAATCATTCCAGAAGTTGAATGTCCACTTGTGTTATCCCCCCCATGATCTGCATCGCTGAAGCCTTTCAGGCATTTCGATTTGTCAGATTAATGGTAGGTAATACCAAAATGTTGTGTACCTTTGATATAGCGCAGTATTCTTTTGACTTTGGCTATATCTCCTGGCAAAGGGTTATCTAAAGTTCTGGAGACTACGCTCACTGCGAATGTGATATCAGGGCGTGTCCCAACTGCTAGATAAGATAGTGCGCCAACTACTTGTCTTGTATATGGAAATGGATCACTTTCCATCTCGTTTTCTGTAGTAACAGAGTCTTTCACAATAGGTGTTACGGCAGCTTTGCAGTCGTGCATGCCGAATCGCTCCAACAGTTTCTTTGCATATCCTTTCTGGTCTATAGTAATCGATCCATCATCGTTTCTGGCAATCTCGATGCCTAAGAAATATGAACCAGGTTTTGTCGTGATCTTGAAGTGCTGACGCAGCTCATCAAGAAAAACGTTGCGTTTCAGACTCCGATGCTGACGCCAACAATCCGTCATCAACATATAATGCTAGGATTAACTTTTTGTTACTATCCTTGTTTCTTATAAAGAGACATGGATCACTATGGCTTTGCTTGAATCCGATTTTTAGTATGTACTCAGTTATACAGTAGTTCCAGCATCTTGGTGCTTGCTTTAGACCGTATAAACTCTTTATGAGTTTACATACTTTTCCAGAATCATCACTAAACCCTTCAGGTGGCTTCATATATGTCTCTTCATTTAATGTACCATACAGAAAAGCCGTTGAAACGTCAAATTGGGACAACGTCAGATTTTCTTGATTAGAAACACTCAGAAGTGCTCTTATAGTGCTGGTCTTTGCTACAGGACTAAATGTTTCGTAGCAATCCACTCCTTCTTTCTGCGAGTAACCCTTCACTACGAGTCGAGCCTTATATTTGTCAACCGTACCATCAGGATTGGTTTTAACTTTGTAAATCCATTTGCAAGGGATTGCTTTCCTTCCCTTAGGCAAATCTACCATTTCCCACGTATGGTTCTCGTTGAGAGAGTTGATTTCGTTTTCCATAGCTTTTATCCATTTTTCAGATTCAGCACTTTGTATAGCTTGCTTAAATGTAGTCGGTTCTATTAGATCAGTAGTAGTCTGGGCATGACAAATATTGCAAACATAGTCCCTGTATCGACTTGGCTGTCTAAGGTTCGCACGGCTACGAAGTGTTAGCCCTCTCTCATTTTCTACCTCAATAGCGTTCAGTTGATCAGGTTCAGATTCCATTACAATGTCATCTTCCCTTTCAAGCTCAATGTTCTGTTCCATCTGCTCATCTGTTTGTTCTACACTACTGTCAACTATGTTCTCTCCAACTTCATTATTGTTAGCAACTTCTTCTGATCGCTCATTCTCTGTTTCAGGCTTCTCATCATTTTCAACTGCAGGTGATTCTTCCACACTTGGATCCGATTGGGTTTGAGGATTCAACGTAAAACCCCGAAATTTAAGTTCAATCTGGCGATATGGCTCTAACTTCTGACTTGAACTATCTTCCTCAGTTCTGGTCATGCTTTCAAGCTCTTGATCAGTTCTGGTCAGATTTTTGACATCTTCCAATAAGAGAGTTTCATCAAAAACTACGTCTCGAGACCTTATCAGATTGAAATTTTCGCAGTCCCAAATTCGATATCCCTCTTCAGAATCGTACCCAATGAGAATACCTTTCTGAGCCTTTTTGTCCAATTTCCTACGTTTTTCTTTTGGAACGTGCGGGTAACAAATGGTTCCAATAATCCGCATGTGACTAACCCTTGGCTTCTTGCTATGCCATGCTTCATATGGTGTTTTTCCTTCAGGACCTGGGCCTGTCCTGTTAAGAATGTACACGCTCGTCATAATCAGCTCAGCCCACAAGCCATTTGGAATTTTCACATGGGCGTGCATCATGGCTCTCGCCATCTCCACAACAGTTCTATTCTCCCTCTCAGTGGGATTTTGTTGTGGGGTATAAGGCATCGTGAACCTCTGTTTGATACCTTCTTTCGCTAGTGTAGCACGAACCCTTTCATTATCGAACTCGCCACCATTGTCACTTAAAACTTCTTTTATTTTTATACACGCTGTCTTAGCTTCAGCTATAAAATGTAGTAGTTTTTCGTGGACATCAGATTTTTGACGCATTACGTATACCCAGCGGTACTTCGTGTATAGGTCCTTGAATAAAACAAAGTATTTATTCTTGCCGATCGAGCAGGGGAATGGTCCACACACATCACTGCAAATAAATTTTCCCTAGTCCCGAACTTCAATCTATGAGATTTCCCATAAACACAGCCTTCACAGAGTTCTGTCTTTGCTTTAGTCTTTATGTTTAAGTCTCTCTCCAATACCTTTTTCACGTGTGTTTTATTTTGATGACCGAACCGCTCATGGTATAATTGTAATAGATTTACTTCAACAGTTTTATCTGGGGTAGCTGGCTTCACGCATTTCAGTTTCAGACGGTAAAGCCCACCCTCTTTCTCTCTGTTGCCAATTAGCTTGGTCTCGCCATTAATCGTCATTATGCACGTAGTGGGATCCGATTCAAAGGTGCTATTATTAGCGATGTCGTGTGCGGCAAGGACAGAAAAAAGGTTCCTGCTAATGCTAGGCACGTACCAAACATCCTTCAAAAGGATTTGCTCTCTTCGACCATCTACTTCAGCTTCTGCACGAATAGAACCCATCCCTACTGCTGGGATTGTCTGTCCGTTAGCTCCAGTAACCGTGTGTGAACCCTTGAAATAATTAAAGTCCTCAAAGAGATCGTCTCTGTTTGTTATGTGGCTGGTTGCCCCATTGTCCACATACCAGTTCGTCGTGTCTCTGACTTTATTATCAAGGTTTTCGACTGATAAAATAGCTAGGTTCATATCTACGGTAGTCGACTTCTTTGGTGGTCTGCCATCTGCGATCCATTTCTGACATTTTCTTACAAAATGTCCAGATTCTCCGCAATAGTTGCATTTGTGACTTTGAACGTCTTTCTTCTTTGTCTTATCCTTATTGCCTTTATTTCTTGCTTTCGCATATAATGCCTCTGCACTACTATTGCCTTCTGCGCTGCTTTCCGCCTTACTATCTGCTTGTTGCTTTGTTAGGATCTTCTCATGTGCGCTTATCTGTGTTGTAAGGCTCTCTATCGTGCGCTCAGTCTTCGTCATTAGATTCCAGCTTGACTTGAATCCCAAATACTCATTCGGTAAAGTGTCCAATATCTTATAGATCAATATTGCTGCTGGCAACTCATTTGTCTCTTCTAATGCTACATTGAGTTCGTGACAGTGACTCTTTAACGTTGAAATATGTGTAGCCATGTCATGCTTGGTATCCCTCTCGTATCCGAATAATGTTTGACACATTTCGTAGGATTTGTCTACGATACAACCTCCGTACATCCGATTTAGTTCATCCCACATATCCTTAGCATTATCGAAGCGCATCATCTTTGTTACTATGTCGTTTGGCAAATTCGTAGTGATCAAGACAGAAAAAATGCTATCTAGTTTATCAAATTCTTGTACTTCCTTTCCATGTTTCGCAATTTGCTCCGATGTTGGCGTAACTTGCAAACTTGCTGGTCTGGATTTTCTACCTTCCAACAAATCTTTAGCACCTGGTACACCCTTCAACCACGCTCTGCTACCACTTTAATAAATCAATAAACCATTGTTGTAGAAAGTACACATTGAATTTTATTGACAGGTAAATCTCAAAGTGACAAGCATAGAAACTCTTTCACAAAGTAGGTCAGCAACTAACAGACCAATAAGATTGAATACATGCTTCACTTAACAATAACCCACGATATCTAAGATATCATCGATATCATATTGGTGTTAAAACACGTCTCTTGTTGTCACGTTAAAGGGTTAATCTCCAACGGAACGGATGCAAGCATTTTGGACACGTTAAATAGCGCGTTCAGTTTTAGTGAACAGTCTTGGGTCATACACAACGTCACCAAAATTAAAAAGTGAAAGGACTAGGCTTTCTGTCTGTAGTGCACGCACTTTTTCAGTTAGAAAGTCTCTAATGGTGTACAAAACTTTTAACCTAATATCTTCATCGTCGATTTGTATGCGCGGATGCCGTTCCACAATTGAATCACGTTGGTGTTTCGTACCCAGAACTAAGAATTTTGATGGTTAAGAACCAACCTGTTTTCCTCCAAGCACCCAAAAATTACGTTCAAGTCCTCGTTCATTTTCTTAACCACCTCTACTGTATTACGTGGGTTGAAAGAGTGATACAGTTGAGTATCATCCGCATATAGATGAACCTTGCAATTTGGTATCCTTTCGACAAGGTCAGCAGTGTACAAAATAAAAAGCAAAGGACTAAGTATTGCGCCTTGGGGGCAACCGCGCGTTACTAAAGTTATGTCTGACTGCGCTAGACTTCCATCTTCATTGTCGATCTCTACATAATGCCTACAACCGGTCAGATAAGACTCAAATCACTCGCATGAAGCTGCTGACACTCCGTAGTACGTCATTTTTGCCAAAAGAAGTTCAGTGTTTATACAGTCGAAGGCTCTAGAAAAGTCTAGCAAAATTTAAACTTTTTTCTATTACGCATCATACAGCCCGCGGACGTATGGAGGGACAATGGAGGCTTAGTAATAAGATCCCGTTTGGAACCCTTCGGGTAAGGATCCCTAAGAAAAAGTTAAAATACTGTAATTTGTTGCAGAAAATACGGATTGAAAGGAACCGTTGAACGGACCCACAGTGCCGATGACGTACCATGTGTTGGCCATTTTTATCACAGAAGTAAGTAAGTAAGGCCCGGAGCTATGCGTCAATCTCTTTCTCCTTCTTTCGAAAAGGAAAGAGCAACGGACATATAGCTCTGTCCCTTACGTAGAAATGTCATGTTGTGTTTTACAATTTTAAAGATGCAACGCCACTAAAACCTAATTTACAAACAACTAGACCAAAATGACAGTTGGTGGTTGCCGTTTTATGGTAGAAAAAAAATGTAGTCACAGTTGGCCAAATCATTCGTTACGATTATTCAAATAATACCGATCCTAATCGAGATTAATCGACATACCTACCTATTTTTCTAGTTAAACCGATATGTATTCGATTTTGATGAATCAATTTGCACAAAACTTCATCTTTCGGACTCCTGGTCAACCCGAGTAAGTCCCAGGCCATCATTATAGGTACCCGACATTCTCTTAACTTATTGCAGCAACAGCCCATTCCACCTATCACTTTTAATGCTACCACAATCTTATATAGCGATAAAGCTAAAAACCTGGGTCTTATCTTCGTTGTCCTCTTCGTCCTCTTCTTAGCTGTCCTCGTCATCACATGTCAATGAGGTCAGTCGCCGAGTATTTTATACTTTTCACTCACTCAGGAGACTTCAGTTCTTTTTGCATCGGCAGACCAAAATCAGTCTTGCCCAGTCTCTTCTTCTACCCCTCATTGATTATGCTGATGTTTGCTGGGTCAGTGCTAATGAAGAACGAATGAACGAACTCGAATGTCTTCAAAATCTCGGGATTTGGTTTATCTTAGGGCTGCGCAAATACGACCATGTTTCACAACATGGCCAGGAAATGAAGTGGCTGCCGATCCGTCTTCGCCGGGATTCTCACATCCTCTATTTCCTCTACAACATTTTACGGAATCCACTTTATCCAACCTTCCTAGGAGACGGTTATCAATTTCTTTCTTCCAGCAGGCCTCGGAGAACTTCTGCTATTTCCATGCTCACTACTCCACAGCATAACACCGCGGCCTATGAGCACGGGCTTAGACTTCGGGCCATTCGGTTGTGGAATGCACTCCCCTGCACCATCAGGGACAGTCCAACTCTGAATATATTTAAAAGTCGTGTTAAGAAGCATTACCTCTCCCTTTGGAGTTATAGGTATAATGCATGTAAGTATTTATTATTATGTATATTTAATTATAAGTATTTAGTATATTATCATGGTAATTATATTATTAATTTTATATTGTCAGTACTTGTTTATTTCCTTTTATTGTTATACGCAGGTCTTCCCTTGCTCAGCAATCAACCTTTGCCATCTCATCCTGGTTTGCTGGAAGAGATCTCTTATTAGAGATAAGCTCGCCTTTTTACACTATTTTCATGTAAATATTGTTTTTTTATAAGTTTTGTGTGCAATAAAGAAAATATGAAATGAAATATGAAACACTAGGAGTAAAAGCTTGCAACATTAAAAGTAAAAAACCGGTCAAGTGCGAATCTAAATCGCGCACGAGGGGTTCCGTACCACCGTTCAATGGAAGCGATGATGTGGAGTGAATAGTTTGGATTTTACACAGCAAAATATTGTTTACAAAGTTATTGGTGCGGTTACTTTCACACTCCATGTACGTAACAAGTGCATCCATAAGTTTGTATGTGGTATTGAAAGAATTGTTGTATGGGAGCCCCCTTAAATATTTCTTTTATCCTGTTTTTTAGTATTTGTTGTTATAGCGGCAACAGAAATACTAAATGTGTGAATATTTCAACTCTCTAGCTAGCTAGGTTCTTGAGATACAGCCTGGTGACAGACGGACGGACGGACGGACGGACGGACGGACAGCGAAGTCTTAGTAATAGGGTTCCGTTCTTACCCGTTGGGTACGGAACCCTAAAAAGGGCAGATCTATCTAGTTCGATCGAATCGATCTCGGATGCTTCAACATAAGCGACAGACAATACAGACAATTTACAAATTAATTCCGCTTAACAATTTGTAGCAGAGCGTAGTTAGATTCCCTCTTGTCTTTGATTTTCCCCTTGTTGAATATTTGCGGGTTAATTGCATTGCCAATTTTGTTCTTCCCCCCTTTTAGTGCCATTTATTCTGCCATACGGGGGGGGGGGGGGGTCATCGCCGCAGCTATGGGGTAATGAAAGTTTACTCACGATGCTTTCCATCACCGTTAGATTATCTGGGGATTGGAAAATCAGCCGTAACTTGAACGAAATTGATCTATAAGAAGTATAAATTATTAATTACTAAAATTAGCAAGGCGGGTTGTTGCGTAGTAGGGCTCCGGTTTTTTAACTAGAAGCTAATTTACGAGAAGCCAGAGGGACACGACGCCCTAGGGCAATTCAGACGATATATTGTCAATCTGAGCGCTGGAAAACCCCGTGTGGTACAACGCAGCGTCGCGCTGTAGCGCTCTGGCTTTTCGAGCGGTTCGAAATTATGAAAAGCCTGTGGGGCACAACGCGGCCCAGCGTTGTACCCCACGGGCTTTTCAGAAGACGCTACCCGGCACACGATTAGCAACTAACTCTAATCTTTCGACTCCAAATTGGTCAGGACTTCACGAGACAGGTTATACCTAGTGTGGAGTCTGCAAGCAACTATTAATAATGCTTAATGTTATTTGTTAAATAAAATATTTGATTTTATTTGATCCGATCGGTGCGATTTGTTAATTTACATGCGGTTTCCAAGTACTATTAAGTAAATACATTTGCCCAAACCCCTAGACCAGTTAGCGTATGCGTAATTAGATAATTGATGAACATTTATAGCCTTAAACATTAAAATAATAGCGCATTTCGGTGCTTGGCGTGAGATTCATAACCTTTACCTACCTAAGCTAAGCATTCCGTTGTCGGCCGGCGAGTGATCATTGACCTTGATTGATACGTTAACTGTGCCAACTTGTTGAGACCGTGACCTATTTTCTTGATTGTTACCTACTTTTAGTAACGTGTGTAAATTCCTGTGTGAAGTTATTTGTTAGATTAAACTAACCTTCCTAAACACCTAAATTGTCATAATGTCGAATAGCCGTGATGGATGATACGGTGAAACAACAGCTATTTGTTGAAACGCCTGACTATCGCATGGCAAATGGTGTTTTTCCGTTCGTGATTAAGTGGCTTCGAGACACCCATGTGATGAACGATAGGGCTCCTTTGGATAAGTTGTTAACGAGACTAAACGATTTAGAGGATAATTATACCCGATTAAAAGATTTGTTAAAGGTGCTCCTTGGTGGTTTAGACACAACTGTTGATAAAACTGAATATAAAGACGTCCTTGCCGACATGAAATCCATGCAAATTATGTTAGATGACCTACGCGTTAGATACTCCAAACTCTTTCCCCGACCCCAAAGTGATGAACCATCAGCTTTAGTAGGTACCCCTAACCATAAACAAGCATTTTCAGTTCCCTTAATCTCAGCTATAGATTGCCCGACCTGCCAGAACCCAGGTTCGAAGGAAAACCTGATTCCTGGATAAGTTTCATTGACCAATTTGATAGTGTTATTGATTCACAACCCAAACTCATGCCTGTCGTCAAACTTCAGCATTTGTGCGCTTTCGGACGAGCCTAAACGCTTATTACAGCAATTAAAGTTTGAAGCGGGTAGCAACGAAGTTCCTCGTGACCTGTTGAAACGTAGGTATCATAATACTCGTGTCTAAGCCGATACCTACATTACCCAAATATCGACATAACCGAGATAACCATGAAATTGGCCGGTTTGCGCGAAAGTTTCTTCTCCCCGTTGTTCACCGCCTATCGCTGCTTAGACCGATTGGCCTTACCTGTCCAACATTGGTCTTACTTGTTAGTACATATTTGTATGTCGAAATCGCCCACAGAGTTGAAATCCCGGTTTAAACGACGTTATGGTGGAGATACTAACGACCTACCCAAGTTCGATCAACTGATAACCTTTTTGGAGGACGAGTGTCGTCATCATGATAACGTAGGAAACGCCAAATTAGGCGACGACTTGCCAAACTGATCTAGTGTTCGTCTCCCCTTGCCTAGACGTGTACATGTGGCCGAAGCCACACCTACGCCTAGTGAATGGCCGACTTGTTTCCTGTATAACAGAGGAAGTATTTTTTGAAAGAATGTGAGGTATTTAGACGTATGACCCCACGTTAATTTTCACAAAGTTGGAACTTTGTGAAAATTGCAGTTCTTGCTACCGTTGTAAGTACCCGATAGCTTAGTGTAAGAGAGATTATAGATGAGCTACATGTCATCGTAGTTTCCATCACACAATGTTGTGCTTCAATGACTCCCGCAACTCCGAGTACCCCCCAGGCCTAGAAATAATGTTTACTTCCGCGATCCTACACCCCCATCCCAGCATTCCCCCTCAAACTAGGGCGCGGGCCGCAGTGCTCATCATTATAGAGACTCCCGTGAGTTTCGCGGCAGTAGAACTTCCCCTCAAAATGCCGCATCGAGTTCCCAGCGCTCACCTTCTCCGTGCGACCGCCGTCGTGTGTACCGTTCTCCGTCATCCCCTCTGCGTAGAGACGATGCCCATGTCCGTTGTAATGGAGTACATCCCATGCATAAAGACTATTTTGCCGCTGCCTCTTACACTAGAGATAAGACCCGATCGCAATAACTAGAACGTGCGCCCCATACATGCCTGACTCCTATCCTCATTCCCGATAATTGTGTTGTGCTCCTCCACACTGCTGTTAGTCATGTGAAAACCCCTTCTGGTTATTTTGTAGAGGCACGCGCTCTGTGTGATACTGGTCCACAGGCCTGTCTAATAACCACTGATTTAGAAGTAGAACGTAAGATTTTTCTCTTTGACACCCACCTCCCTTCCCGACTTGCATGGCATCGGTAATGTTCCGTCATTAGAGACACGCTGTTCCATGTATCTTACCTTAAAACCTGTGAATTGTTCCTACACTGAAGTCCAACCACGGCATTGGTTGTAGACGTGATTGCTGGCATTAATCCTAAAGTCAAGCTCCCTACACATGTGACTGACTCTATATCTACCTACCTCTTGCGGATTCCAGCTCTGATAAACCTGGCCCTATCGATTGTTGGCTTGGTGCTGACGTCTTGAACATCACCTTTTATATGGATAGTTCCTTAAGTGACCCTAGTGGTGTAACAGCCCTTTAAAATATTTTTGGATATACTATAGTAGACCCGTCAATGACAGGCATATCCCTATGCCGAATTGTAGAGAATTTTTTTGAAGTTGAGGAAACCCCTCAACCACATCCTATTAACCCTTTAGATGTAGAGAGAAAGTCATTATTTAAACTTACAACCTTTCATCATGTTGATGAGCAATTTATGGTGCGGCTTCCTTTCCTACTCGACCGAACTCAAGTTAGGCGATTCTAGAACTGCGGCTGAAAAGCGATTCATTAATTTAGAAAAGAGACTACATGCTAACCGTTTAATCACATGAGTAGCCTTCCTGTGATATTTAAAAATCTGAGCATTATTACATTACTCATCATTGTGTGTTCAAAGCCTTCGGTGTTACCTCTAAAATAAGCGTTGTGTTTGATGGCAGTAACCCAACGTCTAGTGTTTCCCTTAATCAGTGTTTATACACTAACGAGCAATGAAAAAGTTCCAGAGAGATAGCACCAAATTACTCCTAAACGGGAAAGGTTAGCTTAATGACGCCTTCTGCAATATTAAAGTACATTTAACAGCGCATCATAATATTACCAAGTAAAACGTCAATATTCATAATTCATAATTTCTTTATTGCACACAACTAATATATGGACAACAAGACTTACATAAAAATAGTGTACAAAGGCGAGCTTATCTCTAATAAGAGATCTCTTCCAGCAAACCAAATTAGGATGGGAATGGTCGATTGCTGAGCAGGGGTGACAATGTGTACAACAATATAATTTAGTACATATCTAAATAACTAACATATGGTTAGATATATGTTATATCTAAATAACTAATATAAAACAATATTAACTAAATATACGAGGGCTTACATAAATATCATATAATATACTCGTACATGCTAAACATAAATACTATATAAATATATATAATTTTTAAATAAATATACTAATAAATACATACATACTACCTATATTTCTAAAGAGAAAGGTAATGCTTCTTCACGCGACTTTTAAATATATTAAGAGAAGGACTGTCTCTGATAGTGCAGGGGAGTGCATTCCACAATTGAATGGCCCGGAATCTAAACCCATGCTCATAGGACGCGGTGTTATGCTGTGGGGTTGTGAGCATCGAAAGCGCGTGAGTTCTCCGAGGCCTGCTGGAAGAAAGAAATGGAAAACGGTCTCGTAAGAAGGTTGGATAGCGTGGATTGCGTAAAATGCTGTAGAGGATGTTGAGGATGTGAGAATCCCGACGAAGACGTATTGGCAGCCACTTCAGCTCTTTGCGATGCTGTGATACATGGTCGTATTTGCGCAGCCCAAAGATAAACCGAATCCCGAGATTTTGAAGTCGTTCGAGTTTGTTCAGTAATTCTTCGTTAGCACTGACCCAGCAGACATCAGCATAATCGATGAGAGGTAGAAGGAGAGACTGAGCGAGAGTGATTTTGGTCTGTCGAGGCAAAAAGTACTGAAGTTTCCTGAGAGAGTGAAAAGTAGCAAATACTCGTCGACTGACCTCATTGACATGCGATGACCAGGACAGCTGGTTGTCGAAGATAAGACCCAGGTTTTTAGCTTTATCGCTATACACGATTGTGGTACCATTAAAAGTGACAGGTGGAATGGGCTGTTGCTGCAACAAGTTAAGAGATTGTCTGGTGCCTATAATCATGGCCTGGGACTTGCTCGGGTTAACCAGGAGTCCGAAGGATGAAGCCCAGCTTCTCACCCCCTCCAGATCAGCGTTCAATGCCTCCACAGCAGAGTTTACATCGTTATGAGAGAAGTGGCGATAAATCTGGAGATCATCAGCATAAAGATGATATGAAGAAGACAGGATGTCCGAGATGGAGTTTATGAAAATCGAGAATAGAAGAGGAGAAAGAATACCACCTTGAGGGACGCCTGACAGGAGGTCACACCATTCAGTGGATGTCTCTTCCGTCCTGATTTGCTGTTGCCGATCCCTCAAATAAGAGTCGAACCAGCTGGCAGAGAAGGAAGAGACGTTCAGGGATCTGAGAAGCTCAACGAGAATGTCGAAATCTACGCTGTTGAAGGCACTACTGAAATCAAGTAAAGCCAACACGGAAAGCTGTTTGCGGTCCATGGCTAGCTGGATGTCATCTGTGACTTTCAGCAGAGCCGTGACGGTGCTATGACCCGGTCGGAATCCTGACTGGAACGTGTTTAGCAGGTTGTTTGAGGAGAGGTAGTAGGAAAGCTGGTTATGGACAATGGTCTCAATGACTTTGGAGAGGATGGGCAGGATTGAAATGGGACGGTACTCTTTAAAGGAGGTGGGACTGGAGGTTTTGGGTAGTGGGATGACTAGAGCTTTCTTCCACACTGTGGGGAAGACACCATTAGCTAAAGAAAAGTTTATAACGTGTGTTATTGCTGGTAATAGTTCGTCAAGGATTGTCAGTAGCATTTTAAGGCAAATTTTGTCATCGCCTACAGCTTTCGAATTGACTGCCAATAGCGCCTTCTTGACCGCATCGATTCCAACATTACTCAAGTTGAATGGTGTGGTGTTGGGTAAGGACTTAGAGCGCAGGCTCTGAAGCGTGGCTTGTTTGACAGTGGGATCCATCACAACAGGCGGGGCAGAAAGAAACTGGTTGAGACCGTTGAGATCTACATTACCAGCATGTAGGTCCCGGGCCTTACCTACACCAAGCGTTCTCAGGAATTTCCACACCTGAGCTGGAGTGTAGTTCTCAATGCATTCGTGTATGTGCCGACGTTTAGCATCGCGACAGAGACGGTTGCAACGGTTGCGAAGACATTTGTAAGAGAGGAAATTATCATCTGTCGGATTCTTGCGGTATCTACACTTGGCTCTATTCCTCTTGGCCATTAGGCACTTAATAGTGTCTGTTAGCCAAGGGGCAGGGTGGTGTTTAACCCTCACTTTTTTTGAAGGTGCGTGCTTGTCATAGAGACCCAGGACTATAGAATTAGAATTGGCGATTTTATTATCAACAGTCTTACTGGTAGTGACAGGGGACCAGTCAATAGACATGGCATCAGACAAAAGGGACTCATGGTTGATATCCTTAAAGTTCCGGATATAAAGGAATTTCGCTCTGCTCTTGAGAGGCCTTATCTTATAAGAGAGATAAATGAGGTCATGATAAGAGAAAGGAGAACTTAGCTGACCGTGTATTGCGACCTTGTCCAAATTGGAGATGATCATAATGTCGAGAAGCGAGGGAGAGCAATGAGGTTGGAAATGGGTGGCATCAAGCGGCAGAATATGCAGATTAAAGGAGTCGACCATGGACTTGAGTCTGGCAGACCGTGGATTGTGTTTAAGGAGACAGGTGTTGAAATCACCAAGAATGAGGGAATCATTATAAAGTGGTGTCAGTTCATTGAGGAGTGATTCAAAGGAATCGAAATAATCGATGCGAAGAGAGGGACTATAAAGAACACCGAGGAGGACCTTGTTGTGGTGAAGAATGATTTCGAGAAAGAGATGTTCAGCAGACTCGGAGTATTGACTAGGGGACGCACTGATCACCTTGCACGGAATTTCCGCACGTAGATAGATAGCGACGCCCCCATCGGCCTTCCCGACTCTGTCGTTCCTGTACAGCCTGTAACCTGGAAGGGAATACAATGAGGATGGCAGCGAGGGCTTGAGAAACGACTCGGAGACAAGAATGCCGTCCACGCATTGTTCACTAAAAGCATCGAGCAGGTCCGGATAGCTGGAATGGATGCTTTGTGCATTTATATGTACGATGTTTAGATTTTTCTCCACACCACCAAAGACAGTCTTAATTTTGACAGATAGGGGTTCCTCTATAGAGGAGTCATTGCTTTCCGCACTCAAAAAATCATCGTCGCTAGAAGAACACGAAAGGAAACTTTGATTAATAAGATCAGGTAGAATATCCATATATATAAATATACTTATCAATGTAAAATATTATATATACCTATTAAGTTATAAATATTCTAAAATCAAAAGTAAACTAATTAAAATTTCTAATCAATAAGCTTCATGCTTAGACCCAGACCCACCCTAGGATTGAGGAAAGAGATTGTTTGTTATATCATCTCACAAGTAACAAATAACAATAACTACTACAGATAGACGAATACAGAGATTTAAATCACACATATAAGTTCTGGATTCTGACTTCTACTTATCACGAACACAGCATGGCAAAAATATATATATTAATTTAACAAACAAACAAGACCAAGAATGGAACCGAAACGCAACCAATGGCCGCGGCCGTCCGGTCCGTACATCCGAAAATGAAAAGACACAAACCACGAACCATACGTCTTTGCTTCAAATTGACAGATGACAGCTGATGAAATAAAAACCACATAAGCACTACACGTTTAGTCAGAGTGTCGAAACAAAAACTTTACACACACCGATAGAAATGGATTGGTTGGACAATGGATATTGCGGACTACCTCACAGTTGTCGGATAAAATAGTCGCCTCGTGGAATGATACCTGTGATATAAGTGGTCTTGTGAAGATGCGACCACCTCACTTAGCTTGAGCACCCTTCCTGGTCGTGACGGTCTTGATGGCGCTGGAGTTCACGCTCGCTGCAGGCTTCTTTGCCGAGTCGGATGATGGCGGCAGGACGTCCTTACTCGGATACCTAGACGTCAGCGGCTGTAGGTCACCCATGCACTCAACTTTGTGACGTGACTTGTCTGGCAGCGCAACGATGATCCTGCCTTCGGAGGTCCAGACGCTGCTCATCCCGAAGTGCCTGCGCGCCGCTGCGAAGACTTGGTGGCGCGTTTTTGTCAGAAATTCGGTCACAGTTGTGCCAAAATTGTGTTCAAAATTTAAATTAAATGTTTTAAAAAATTGAATGGGTGTTTGTCGCCATTTTGTGGGTGGAACTTTTTCATTTCTCGTCAGTGTATAAAGGCCCAAAGTTAGAGAGAGATATTAGTCACATAAGTCAAGTCATGAAGTTAGTGTTTGTGACCGACATCAAAATTATGTTTCGAACTTAAATCCATCCTGATGATAGTTGATACCAACTACCTGGCGTGATTCTCCTTCTGATCCTCTTCTTACCTACGAGTTGAATACCACTACGTATGATCTCCGTTCTAGCCCTTTTATTGCCACTTATAGCTCGCTGAACAAGAGCTTACTACCTTCCCCCGAACAGCGAGCAGCGGCCGTGTTAGAGAGTGATATTTACGTAGATAAGTGACTGACATGGGATCAGTCCCTAAAGGAAGCTCGTACTGTAGAAACTAAGTAAGAATCTCTTATGTTATCCGGCTGATACGAGCTGAGAAATTGGATCAGTAACAAACCCGAGCTCCTGAGTAACCTCCCACCTGAACACCTCTAATTACCCCACATATTTGAAGACTGTAATAATCCCCAAACCTTAGCAGTGTTAGGAGTCCAATATAACCCTACGAGTGATGCCTTTACCTTTCGATCTTCCTGAGTAGGCCGATAAGCCTGAGTCAGTTCAAATGTGTTTCTGACCTTACCACTGCGAAGTTTGATGCCTGTTTTTCCCGTTATGTGAATCGCCGAGGAGTCCTAAGCCTAATTCGTACTGAAAACGGTAGAAATTATGTGTGTACGAACATAGTTACCTCAAGGACATCTTCCTAGGCCAAAACAATAACGTTATTAGTTCTGAGTTATCAAAACAACGTATTAATAGGGTATTTGCTCCTCCCGTTTGTCCTCATCGGGTGGTATTTTTGAAGCTGCCGTCAAGTCCGCCAAAACCCATCTCAAACGTGTAGTCGGTGAAACTCCCCTTACATTTGAAGAGTTGACGACTTTCTTTACAAAGATAGAGGCATTACTCAATTTCCGCCCCCTTTGCCCTGTATCGTCACGAGACCCTAATAATCTTGAGATATTGACCCCTGGCCATTTTCTTATTGGCCAACCCTTAAATGCGTTGCCTGAGTATCCCTTCACTGAAGTAAAGGTTAGCCGGCTGTCGAGATACCAGCTTTTACAACAGATAACTCAACACTTTTGGAACCGTTGGAGCTCTTGAGTACCTTTCCACCCTTCAAGCCAGACACAAATGGACGAACAGAATGAACCCACCAGTAGTTGATGAGCTTGTCCTCCTGAAGGACGACATTCTACCCCCCTTACAATTGCGTCGCGGTAGATTTCTAAAGTTATACCCTGACCAAGATGGTATAGTCCGTGTAGTTGATGTTCAGTCCTCCACCGGCATCCTCAGGTGGTCTCTTACCAAGTTGGTGCGCCTCCCAATAGATTTTTGCTTTATGTAGAGCAGGGCTCCATTAAGAGTATTTATGTATATTTTTGTTTTCCTTTTTTTGAGAAACAAGAATTTTTTAGTCTTATTTTCCTTACCTTTTTAACGTAAACATTTAACATGCTTTGAGCACAGGCTGTATTTAATCGTTTCGTTTAACGCCATTTGGTTTGGATGCAACTACCTACATAAATTATAATTATTTTACTACCTGCCAATATCTCGAGCTTGACAGATAGGGACGGAGTAAGCCTTCCCGCGAAAATAAAATAGTCGTGATGTGTGCCTAAATAAATCCAGAGTGTTTAGTAGTTATGTCATTCATTGTAATGCACGCACAAAATACATAATTTCAACTCGCCACCCCAAAGTACGATATTTCACACTAGCAACACAGCGTCTTCTGACAGCTATCTCTCGAACTTAACCTAGCGACGTGCGCGCATCCGCGACCCGTTCCGCATTGTGCCACTGCCAAGCCACACGGGAAAACACTTCAAGCCCACGAACCAGTCCAGTTCCTGTGAAGAAAGGGGATCCCCAAAACGAGACACAGGAGCAAATCATGTGAGTGCTGATTGCTATTGGAGCATCGACCTCGGACACTTCAACATAAGGTTACCATACAGATAACAGACAATTGACAAATTAAGTCCCCTTAACAGAGTATTTTACGTTTTTAGGTCTCTAACTTTCATTAAATGTGATACTGCAGCTTGTCTGGAATACTTAAATACCTATCATGCATTTCGATCTCATTTAATGAAATGACGATACCATCCATTACTTAGCGATTTAAACAAAGCTGTGATACTACAAAAATGATGCACATAGTTTAACCTCAAAACAAACGTCGAATCCTTTACATGTTTGTCTTTAAACAAGTGTTGAACAGGACTTAATTTTTTTGTGGTTTGACCTACATTAAATAACATAGAAAGAATTCTACATATTACGTTTATGTACTTTATGTCATTTCAGCTTAAATTTGTAGGTCGATAAAGAAAGAGACCAGATAAAGAATCTGAATACCTATTACTTTCTAGTTTATGTAAAAAGTGAATACATTATCCTATTGTTATGCAAGCTAGGCACGAAATTCATTGCTAGGCCACCATCAGCAGAATAGCGTCAACCCAATATACCCAATATCATACGTGCTTATCGCCGCTCGCAACTATTTCGATATTCAATCCGCATCGAATGATATAAAAAATTAACTTTTTGTTTCCTTCGAGGCATTCCGTGAACCCTTCCTTGTTTAGTTTCCCGGCGTCCTGCGAGAGTCCGGAAATTTGATCCGATAACCGATTATCAATCCCAAAAAAAGTTTGCTCAGATTTTAGGGAGGACTAACAATGCCGGAGGCAAACGACGCTTGATAAGAGTTTTATATTAAAAGCCTCCCAATAAATATTTATTTATCAAAGTTGTTTCCTTTTTCTACCGAAGTTCGCTAAAAGTAGAAAGGCAATTAAAATAAGATGAGGTAATTTTCAATGTTGGACGTTCAATGTAATCCTTTTAGCATTTCGTAAGATAACTAGAAAGTCAAAAACCAAAATTGAAATAATCGAAAGTTTAAACACATTTTGACAGCCAGTCCTTAACGACAAATGTGTATAAAGGTTTTCTCGGAAATGTTTTTACTCCAGACATCAAACTGCTTTCTGCTTTGTAGTTTGTACAAAGTATCAGTAGCTTTTATGTAATTCTGATATAAATCGCAATTGAAGAATCGACCAGTCAGGACACAGTTATTTGACACTGAGCTGTCTTGTATTGCGACTTTGCTTTTCGACTCGTGTTCTAGTTTTTATCAGAAATTCATTATAAGGATACATATTCCAGTAATTTAACTTTTAACAACATAATAATGGTCTGGTCATGTGGTATTATCGCAATTTCGCAGCAATTTATCGTGCAACATAAATACGAATATAACTGTATTGCCCCATTGCTACGTTTTGCATACGAAATAACTCACTATGAATAACAAAAGAGATGCATTCGCATCCTTAGCGGATGCAAAGTACACACCGCTTCTCAACACATCTACATATCACAGTCAACACCATTCAACGACCAACCCAAGACTTGCAAGCAAATCCGTCCAATAAGCAAATGAATAATTCCCACCCCCTCCTCTTACCTCACACTGTTTACTTGCACTCTAGTCGGCTTTGCCTGAATTGCATCGCACAATGGGACTGCCAAGCTCTAGTGCCTCTTTTGTCTACCTACACGCTCAGACTCACGTGAAGAGGTTTACTAAAGTTAAGCCCAAAAGCCAGGCCTCTGAAAACAATCCCGAACTATGTTGTTGGAACCAAGGAGGCTGAGTGAGGCACCGACCGCCTTTCTGGTTCCGTCGTATGTCGTGTTTATTTAGTGCCGTGTGCGCCGACTTACTTCCTTCGTAGTTTCTGCATTGTTCTAAGCTCAGGGTGACACGAGGTACTTTGAAAGGTCCAAATCTATGAGCGCTAACTATGGTCATCTTTCATTTTTATTGGCGCAACGGCATTAAATTGAAGCCCGAAAAACACTTACAGCTAAGTTACTGTCTTTGGAGTTTGAGCAAAAATCCATTAATTTTATAACTTGCTTAAGAAGGATCATTAATATCAAATAAACGGTCGTTACTCGTAATCCGATCACAATCGAGATTATTGTAATTGACTATCGATAAGACAATATCATATTATTATTTTGATGATGTCCTGGGAGAATAATACGGCCTGAATACACTCTGCTTCGAAACTGCGACGGATTTGCTACGATGTCGGCTAGCGTGCGACTGAATTGATGGACGAGACTTTCTTAAAACTCGACAGAAACTATTAAGTATGTACTTAATAGGAACCTAAAGATGTTATGACCGCGCCCGAATGTATTTATTGCATGTTGTGATTTCTGAGATAGTATGAACTAAGTTAACTTATAATAAATGAAATTTAAAAAATAAGTGTAGGTACCTCACGCTGGGTATTATCTCATTACTTTCAATAACTAACTGCAATGCGTAAAAACGTATTGTATTTAGCTAGGAATTCTAAAAATTTCCTAAGGAAACATGAATGTTCCCTTCGCTAATAGCTCGCCGCTCGACTCTTGGCCAGATGGGAATCGTGACCTTCGTCGCCTGTAATGGACTCGGGAAGATAACAGATATAATAACAGTGACGCCGCAGACCGCTGTAAGGTTGGGATACACTGAGACTATCTCTATTTTAACCAATTAGGCTGTTGACTAGAATAGGTTGTAGCCGCATATAAGGTAGATCACCTTATTGATTTACATTATTTATATTAACTTATTCTTTAAATTTAGCTTTAAAATTAAGTAAAATTTTATTCTGGGAATCGCGGCATATAAAATAAAAAAGTCCAGTGCAGGTCAGACTTGCACACGAAGGGTTCCGTTACGGAACTTCCGTACCATCGTACAAGAAAACTTAAGTACTAAAAATAATAAAACAAAAAGAAAATAACATTGGAGCGTGGATTGGAACCCAGAACTTAAAAAATGCGCAACCGATATCAAACCAATTGCGCCACCTCAGCCATGTGATAAGCTTTCTCTACCCGCGGACGGTGTTAAAACACGTCTCTTAAATGGGTCCCGTTTAATTTATAAAATCTCGTATTATGTAGTATTATGTTATATTCTCGTAGTATTATGTGTTGCTGTAGCGGCAAAATAAATAGACATTCTGTGAAAGTTCCAACTCTCTACCTATTATGGTTGATGAGATACAGCCCGCTGACGGACGGACAGACAGATGGAAAGACGGACATCGGAAACTTAGTAATAGGATTCCGATTGGCACCCTTCGGCCCAAGTCGGACTCGCGAACCGAGGGTTCTACACATTTCACACTTTTGTATGATAGAGGTACAAATTTACAGTTTTAGGATTCATCATCATCATCATCATCAGCCTGTCAGGGGACCCACTGTTGGGCCTCCTCATAAATACGCCATTCAGTACGGTCCTGTGTAACGCGCGTCCATTGCTTTCCTGCCACCCTCGCCAAATCGCCGGACCATCTGGCAGATGGTCTGCCGACCGATCTTTGGCATCCTCTTGGCCACCACCATCTTCCGTCTTCTCGCCTCGCCAAGTATCCTGCCCGCTTCCACTTAAGCCGTGCTATCCGATTACCCACATCAGCCGCCTTAGTTCGGCGTCAGATTTCGGTATTACGGATACGGTCTGACAGCCTGATGCCTAGCATGGCACGTTCCATGGCTCTTTGTGCTACCGTGAGTTTGTGCACAGTCTCCTTCGTGAACGTCCATATTTCTATGTTTTAGGATTCCCTTTCATCAACAGCATATTACTGTCCACCGCTGGATTAAAGGCCTCCCCCGAAAATGGAAGGATTTGCATATAATCAGCACGCTGGGCAGACAGGTCGGTGATCGCAGTACTGTAGACGGTAGTTGTTTACAGAAGACGCTGCTGCCCACTCTCTGTTATGTATATACCCTTACTCGCCTCCTACGACACCCGCGGTAAGAAACGGGGTGATGACAATTTGTATTCTGTACTGACGTTCCCTTTTCTTGTGCTATTTCAACCTTGCTTTTTGCCAAATTTCATGATTCTAGTTCAACAGAAAGTACCATTTAGGTTTTTATTCCCTTGCGAGCATCAAAATTCAGCAAAATTGAGACATAAACGGCGGTTGATAGCGTTGACCTAGAAATTCCATCTCTCACAACTTCAAGGGACCACAGACTCTTCCACACTTCACGCTCCTGGGCTGATTGCCACCAAATCTTGTAGTGCTCCCTCAGCTCATCACTCCAAACCTTCCTGGGGCGACCAAATCCTCGATTTTCATTCGGGTTCCAGAGAGTTGTTATTTTGGTCCATTTTGGCGTGGTTGCATGCGAGCCACGTGGCTGGCCCAGTCCCACTTCAATTTGGCTGCCTTTTCCGGTACATCTTTTATTTTAGTTTTGGGGTGCAACTCGGTATTCCTGACTCGGTCCAGCAAGCTGACCCCAATGATACTGCGACCCATATTTCGCTGGCAAACCTCGAGTCTATAGTACTTAAAATGTTTTACATAGACGACCTCTGTGGGACAGCGGTTGTGGTTCTGCCACTGTCCCGGGTTCGATTCCCGGCTTGGGATACAAAGAAAACTCCAGGTTTTGGATGTTTATATGTGTGTGACGTCGCTGTTTCTGGTTCCCATGACATAGGATATCCTAGTGTGGGGTCAGAACCAATGTATGTGCCTGTATATACAAGTTTATGTTTACGTTTATACATTGCTGTAGTGCCTCTCAAATACTGGAGGATGGCGGTCAGTTCTCCATACTCCTTCCTGTTCTTCGCCAAGCGCATCACATATTCTACGCTGGGCATTCCGGTCCATTCCCTGAAATTGCGGAGCCACGAGTTTCTCCTTCTGCCAGCGCGTCTTTTCCCCTCTACCTTGCGTGTAACAATTAATGAATTACAACTACTTATAACAATAAATTATCGATTCTTATATTTATTATAACGTTCGCCTGAGAGGGGAAAACCTATCGCCGATATCATAATAACTTAATCACGAACTCGTACGACCTATAATCAGTGGTACCTAGGTATGCAGATTTCTTCACGTTTTGGTTCCATCGCCTAGCGTAAAATGAATCGAAAATACAGGCGGTGACAATTTGCACCTGTGCCCTCGGTGGGGCGCTATAGTTAATATTAGTCCTATGCAGACTTCACTATGATAAATAAATGTCATAGCATTCAATCCACTCATCTATTTGGGTTAGTCACTATTCCGGTTGCTAACGTTCGCCTGATAGGGGCAAACCCATCGCCGACATCATAATATGCCTAGCCATATACATACATACATATTTATCAAGCAATATTTATGCATGGATCTTTTTTATCCCTTAGTTTCTCAGTTGTTTTACTCTTGTTTTACTCTTTGTTTTTATAAATTATTTAGACAGTTTTATATCTATAAAAACAAAGATTTCAAAATAACTGAGAAAACAGCGTTATCACTTGGGGTCACAAACAGCGCCATAACAACATTATCAGATTCATCTCATCTACCCTTCGCGAGTAAAACCTCTAATTCTTCGGAACTCATTCTTAAACAACTGTTAGGCCCCCTCTCGCAGTTAATGTGTTAATTAATTGCTCCTGTTGTTTTTATTTCTCTTCTTTCCCAGTGTGCCACGCCCGGGTTTCGAAGAGCCCGCAAGAACGCGCCATAATGTCTATGGAGGCCAACAGATGGTCGCGCTTCCGGGAATCATTACCCTTTTGTCTTATTCCCGTTCGACAACCGACCTTCCCGCAAAAGCCACGAAGCTCACTTTTCGCTGCGCCCCCAACAATCAGTCCTGAACGAGTCTATTATTGAGCTGGAAAATGTTTCAACAGTCAAAATTGCACAAGTGATTTTAATGCAACGCGGAGGGCGTTGTTTTATTGCGCCCTGACACAAATATTGCGCGTATTTGCCAATTCGTATTTCGGCTGTCAGACCATTTGCTTTTCCTGTTTATGTTCGGGATTTTATTTATTTTATCTTACTGTGCAATATCAACCTAAGTTTTGGGTTCCGTACCTTAAAAGAAAGGAAAGACGGAACCATTTTAGGATCACTCGTGTGTCTGTCCTAGGTGTGCGAGCTTGTCTCTGTTGAGAGATAAGCTCGCCTTTGCCTTTTGATTTCGTGAATAATGTATTTTTGTAAATATCTGTGCAATAAAGAATTGTGAATTTACTTGAATTGTGTATTAAACTAATATTAAACCAGCTGATTCTGATCCTAAGTTGGAATTTTGGTATTTATTCGAACCAGACAAGAATGTGTTTCTTAAGTATTTTGAATTTGAATTTATTTTGGATTCGGGGGGCAATTTTTGGGGGCAAATCAGAAAATAAAAAAAGCTTTACAATCTATATCATGTGACGCTTCAAATGAAAGGGCTTGTCCCAAGGATTTTTTTACAAAATAGGCCATTGAGAAATATGTAATATAGGTCGTTACTTAATTATTCCATGGAAAAGAATGACAAATATATGATTGAAATATATGGGCCAATCAAAAAATTAAAAAAGTGTTAAACAAATCATAAACCTGAAATACTAGTTAAAAAATATTGAAGAAAAAAAGCAAAAAATTACTTTAATTAAATATTACGAGAAAAATATTTTAATTTTTTTATTTTTTTTTTTGTTTTAATTTTTGTACTGAATTTATATGGGTTTTGTATAGCCTGAAATAAAGTAATTGTTATTATTATTAAAAATAATAATAAATGTAATAATGTATCTTTCAAAACAACATTTCGCTATCTAAACACAGAGGAAAGTTAAATATACCTAATACCCATACAAGAAACTTGAATACTAATGTGCCACCGCACGGACCACGGTACGGAAACCTTAGTGCGTTATTCTGACTCGCACTTGACCGTTTATTACGTATTCCGTGCAACAATCTCAAGAATCCTCTGCTAATAAATAACCGATATTATTTATTTGCAGATGATTCTCGAATGTTGTGATCACTTTAATTGACCTTGAATTATATTACATGTAATGTTTCTACTCTCTATTATAACAATTAATTATATACATAGTCAGGTCATAAGTTCTGTCACATGTGCAATGTGAAATAATTTAGACATGTTTATTATTTATGTAAACATTTATATAGCAAAATGAACTTAATAAAACATTCTTCTTCTTATTCTTATGGTAATAAAGTTTATTCAAAATGACTCCCGCGATATTGAATACAGGCCTTTATTCTGCGCGGCCAGTCGTCTATCGCAGCACGAACGAGGTCCATGTCAATATCGGCGGCTGCCTTAATCAAGGATGCCTTGAGTGACTCCAAATTAGGATGAGGCTTTGAGCAGGCCTTTTCCTCCAAGTGTTGCCATATCTTTTAATCTAACGGACTCAAATCTGGACTGGAGGATGGCCAGTCTTCGTGCCGGATGAAGTCGATTTCACGCGCCGCCAGCCAGTCTTGTGTGCTTTTCGCTCTATGAGCTGGCGCAGAATCTTGTTGGAATACCCAGTGCCTGTTATTAAACATGGTATGAGAAACAGGTTCCACAAGGTTCTTGAGGACTGTATTTTGATTCACAACTGCATTCGTTTTTACGCCTTTCTCACAAAAATGTACCTAAGTTAAGCCCCAATAAGAGACTCCCAACCAAACCATGAGCGAGGATGGAAAATGACATCGTTGGACACGCGGAATACGGTTGCTCGCTTCTTCACTGCTGTGTGCGTACACCTTATCATTTTGTTTGTTGTAGCTCTCTTCCACGGTGAAAATTTTTTCATCCGAAAAAATAATTTCCCGATGCTTTTTTACCGCGTACCGCTTCAACAAAGCGCGGCATCTCTTCAGTCTCAGGTCCATTAAACGAGCGTCCAAACGATGTCCCGTTTTTCTTCGATATTCCCTAAGCCCTAAGTCTTCATTTAACACCCTTTTCACCGTGGTCCTGCTTAACCCCATCTGAAGGGCCAACAGTTTCTGCTTACGTATGGGATTTCTTTGAATTCGCGCCTTCACAGCTTTTATCACTGCTGGAGTCCTAACAGAGCGAGGGCGACCACTTCTTGACCTGTCATCTACACTAAAGTCTTCATTGTATCGTTTTATGGTACGATAAACGAATCTTTTGGTCATATTAAAATTTTTCAGTAAGTCGAAAATCTGAATTGGTGCGTAACCGCAACGATGCAACGCAACAACTGCAACACGGTCTTCTTTTTAAGTGTCCACTCCATATTTAAAAATGAGGAAAATTCTAAAAAGTACACATTTTTGTTTTCATGAAAAATTCGAAATTCGAATTCAATAAACTTTTTTGTGGCCAGCATTCTAAATTCAAAAGTTTTTATTATGTGACAGAACTTATGACCTGACTGTGTATATATATATATATATATATATATATATGACTATATGATAGAATAGGGGATTCTATCAGCAGAATTTAGATTTTCATCTATGTAGGTAGATATTGTAAATACTGGTTGTGACAGAATTTCGAGGTAAAAGAAACCATAAGGGATAATTAGGTACAACATTAATAATATTTTTGTTAATGAAAGAGATTAAATCAAAGCAACAATTTACCGTTCAGTCCAAAACATGAACACGTGAACATCACGTCACGCATTTTCCCATATGGGGTGGCAGAGGCACAATTGTGCCCACTTTGAGCCAGTTATTCAATACTCCATTTTGCGTGACAGGGGGCTACCCCATCGCCGCAGCTATGCAGTAATGAAAGTTTCCCCACGATGTTGTCCATCAACGTTAGAACGTCCGTATAATGTACTTAAGATAAATGAATGATCTCATTGGTACATGGTCAGGAATCTAACCTGCATCTCCTGTATGAGAAGCAAGCGTGAAACCCATTAGACCAAGGAGCTCTTCTTTCGTCCAAAACATGCCATTTTAATACTCCTTATACCGCTACACAATACCGGCAGCAAGAGTGCGAAACGTGTCTTCTGTATCAATATGACAGTGCGTGAAGAACCGTATATCCACATGAAGGCGTATACCCAAGACACAAGGGAGGCTCTGTGTTCGGAAAACCATTTACAACGCTCACCCTCCAAATAGGGACATACGAGAGGACCGTATCACCGAAATTGGCCTAATCTTTAGTTATGACCGTCCCCGTGGAGTTTACTTTTCAACCATACGAAATTGCGCACAGGGAATGAAAGTTTATAATATGTCGAGTGTAACGATTGGACTGGAAGATGTTTATGATGTACTATATTGACAGTATGAATTGTGATATGTCACCGTAAGATTGACAAAACCGCTAGTTGATAAACTAACGTTTTTTTTCTCGTTAGTTGGTGAAATATCGACGGATAGTAAACTAGCATGCTGCTTACTATAAGACGGGTTAGTTGATGTATTAAACTTGAATTACAAACGAAATACCAGGGCAAACACTGCGGTAGCTTAGGTGAAGACTTGAGGGGGCGAGCGCGGTTAGTTTATCAACTAACGGTTTTGACTATCTTACGGTGATATATCTATTTACAGCTTAATTCAGCCCACTGAGGGGCATGCCATGTCCCAACAAGTCTCAAAAAAGGTTCGGCAAAAACATTTTTTATGTTTTAAATATTTAATGTGTACGTTTATGTTTTAAGTATTTTTTGTTGTTCTTGCGTGTTCAACCTAACACGAAGGATAAAGGGGGCTTCGCTTCGCTCACCCCCTTTACCCTTCACCTAAGCTACCGTAGCATTTTGCCCTGATATTTGCTGTGCAAATCAGTATTTTTGATGTGCAGTTTAATATTACCCATAAAAACCCATAACTAAAATTTTAAATTTCCCATAACAAACGAATAAGCCAAATGACTTCGAATGACTTCGAATAACTAAAATAGGTGACGTGACGTGACCGTATCCCTGCCATTCAAATTAAACGTTACCATCGAAGTTCTTCCGTTCTTAACCACATACAAAATTATTAGCACAACGCATTACCTCGTTGGGCGAGTAGGTAGGCATCGACGGAAATGATTTGTCATATTAACGTCACTCTGCCACAGTGTTGCTATATTGAAACAGGCACGGAAAACCGGTATTTTCTAGCCGGTTAGTTTGATGCGCAACTGCTTCTTGTAACACTCGTGATGACCTCAAAATCACTGGCGAATGAAATATCGAGTAAGTGTTGAAAAATATCGGACAACTATGGTGGTAGTACCAAAACCTACATTCACCGTAAATACAAGCTGATTCTGTTTTATCCACAGTATCTTTCTGATATCAGCACGATGGGATTTTAATGACAACTGCAATCGGTATTATTGGTGTCGAAGTTTCGACCAATACCTATAGGTAAAGGTTAAATCCTAACAACGCTCACCGAAGTGCACTTAGGACTTTAACCTAAATTCGTCACTAGTTAACAGTTAGGACTTTCGCACACGGAGCTGGCGTAGCCCCATGTGCGGAAGGCCTTGGAGTCGCAGGCATTTTTTCAAACATGTTTTATAGGGGCCTATGTGTTGCGTTGCAGTTGCGTCCCTCTCCCGTAGTCCCATGTGCGGAAGGCGTTAGAGTTGCATGCATTTTTTTAAATATGTTTTATAGGGCCATATGTGTTGTGTTGCAGTTGCGGCTCCGTCACGTAGCTCCAAATGCGGAAGGCTTTAATCTAATAACTGTTACCGGAGTAACAGGAATTCATAACGGTTTTCCGTCTCGTATTAAATTACAGTCGGAACCCAACTGCGGCAGTTCGCGAATCGAAACTGGATATTTGAAAAATCGCCGCGCTCTCGGTTTGCTTTGGACGTGCCTTAATTCAATTAAAAAAGTTTATTCTCTAACCCAACCTTTAACGGTTTTTAAATTCCGCGCCCAAAGAGCATTCACTAACCGGAGTATTTCAATTCAATCTCAAAGTAAGCTTATATCCAAAAATATGTTTGATTTAATAAAACTTGTATGGAAAATTACAAAACTGTACAGACTTGCAAAAAATTAAAATGCGGTACTTATATAATATATTCATTGGTAATTTTTATACAATTTGAATTTATTTTCTTTTAGATTAAAATTAGGCACTTAGAATAATGACTCGTACAATTCCAATACGCGCCCCAAACCACGCGTCGCAAAGACACATCTATTTGTTTGAGGGTGGAGTATAAAACCGTCACTCAATCACTATTCGTATTGACTGAGATTTTCACAGTCGCGATTTGATACAACGTCATCTCTGAAGAAAAACTACAAAATGACTGTGTGTTTGCACAGAAATAGTTCCACAATAGCTCTAAAAATACTAAAAAACCTTGTAGGATCACACTGCACAGGTCAGTTATTAATTTCAAGCAATGTCTCTCTGAAATATCTTCATGTTAAAAAGATAATCATGTCGCAATTTGTGGATGATGGATATCTAAATGTTACAAGAACGGGAAAGAAATCCCACTTAGCGTTTTTTCTTGTTAAATCCTAGTCCTGATTTCAAATCGCTTATTTTGAAGGAAAGTACAGATAAGGTGGCATCATTATTCCGACGAAAGGAACAATATTAATGTGTGCGTGCAATACTCACCCTATAAAAAATATGGCGGATCTTTTCGACAGCGTTTTGAAGGGCGCACTCCGTCTTTGAGATATTTGTCTAAAAGTAGGCAGCATTTATGTAAAAATATTTATTATGACTTAGTGAGGGTTATAAAGGTGTGTTATTCGAGTATTTTATTCCAATTTAATTAAACCGTAGTCGCCACACCAAACGAAAACCGCCAAGCCAACAAATCAATTTCGCTTCAGGAAATTACTTTGTAAAGTTGAAAAGGGTTGAGCGATACGGTAACGAAATTGAAATTCTTTTGTACACTGCCTTTTACAAGCTCAAAATAATACCTGACGATCAACAATGAGAGACGGCACACAACACAATGTATGCTTTATTGCATGCAAGTATGAATGCTGTATGGACGCTTACCATGTCCTACATTCGGGGGAGATAGATACAGATAGAGAGAGAGAGAAAGAGAGAGAGAGAGAGAGAAAGAAAAGAGAGAGAGAGAGGGGAATCCCTCTAGAATAAATATTTTCTCTATTAAAGTATACAGGGTCTGGTAAAATTAAATAAAAACTATGTCACACGGTTCAAAGAATATAAAAAAACAACATCGCTTAACACGTATTTAGTTACTGTGACAACGAACTTAGCAATTTTCCTTCGATTTGTTTAACAACATGATAACCATACTATTTAAAGCAGTCACAAATTGAGCAGAATATTTCTTCAGATTGATATCGATAAAAATTACGTAGTTTGGTTGTCTCGTGGTTTGAGAAAATCTCGTTAGTCCACTTTGACTCATCATAACGGAAAAAAAACATTATGTTCTACCCTCGGCAAGTTTATTCAAAAATTGGCCTAGTTAGTAAGATTTTGAAAAATTATAATACTCACTAGTTTTTTTTTTCAAAAATTATATGACATTGGGGATTGTTTTACGGTGCATATCTAGATATTCACGGTAAGACAATCCACAGGTGTCAACTACGAAGATTTGTCGAATAAAATAATGTTCCGTGTGCCGCAGACACCAGCCAAAACATCATCTGTCCATCGTTCCCCCAATTTTATGATGCCTTTTATCCACAACAGGGTTCTCGGACACTAAAGCAATCTAGGTAAAATGAGAGCTTCTAAACTCTCTATTCTTGAGTGGTTGAAGTCGCTTTAATTACCAAGAAACAAAGGATTTCCTGAAATATAACATATAATCCTCTCCCTCCCTCCATTTTTAAAATTTATGTATTTCTATTTAGTATTTTAATTATGTTTTATTCCAACTTTTGATTTCGTTTACGTCTATTTAACATAATTCCAAATTCGCCCAGCATAAAACCCAAAAACAAATAGTTTATATATCTCACCGCAAGATTGTCAAAACCGCTACTTGATAAACTAACTATTTTTTTTTTCGTGAGTTGGTCAACTATCGACAGATAGTAAACTGTAGCGTACTGCTTACTACATGACGCGTTAGTAGATAAACTAACGGTTAAAACCGTTAAATAGTAAACTGGTTTAAGTTTAAACCAATTGCATTGCAAACGAAATACCAGGGCAAACACTGCGGTAGCTTAGGTGAAGACTAGAGGGGGCGAGCGCAGCGAATCCCCCGAATAGTCTTTGTGTTAGGTTGACATGTAAGAACAAAATAAACGTAAATTCTAAACCTTGTCCGTCTGGTTTACTATCTGTCGATAGTTGATCAACGAACGCGTTAGTTTATCAACTAACGGTTTTGACTATCTTACGTTGACATATACTTCTTGACGGAAGTCGAACATAATTTGAACTTATTTGTAAAAGAATTGAGTCCTCACGATACAGGTGAGCCCTAGCATGAGGGCCGCCGGTAATCTTACTATCTTTGTGATTATTAAATATTGTTAAATAAATAATTATCTTACCTTATCTTTTCCCTGAAAATAGGTCGACTGGCTCGTTCACTCATAAACAATACGGATTTCTAACGAGACAGTCTAGTCAACTAACAATGTGATACATTCTTATGGGCATCCATAAGGCAAAGTTTCATTGCCCTATCAACGAGATTATTCAATGCTACGTATCCAAAGAAAATAAATAAAACATGTAAGGGACAAAGCATGACGGTGTTTTGATGATTAAAGATGATGTGAGAATATTAGGTAACAGCCTGATTCTGATGATTACCTATTTATAGTTTTCTGGGATATTCGAACACAAAAATGATCCAAGAAATAACACTAACGGTGTAAATACTTCTATTAGGTAATAATCATTGGCGACAAGTCGTAATAGACTGACTGCGATCTTTTTGTAAAACTCATAGTCCAATATGGTTTTACTGTACATTTGTATTCGATAACACTGGTAATCCAAAAGTGCTTATTTGATTAAGAATATAGAGATTATTCCATAAATATTTCTTGTTCTTTAAATTATTTTGTGTTTTTAACATTGAGTTAATATTTATTATACATAATTCCTCTAAGGTTTTTACTACAATAAATAAGAAACTTTATTTGCGTATCATTGTTTTGTCTTAAATATGTCATTTCAGTTTCACACGGTAATAGCTAAATAGGTATCTAAATGATTTATTTACACAAAAATACTAGTACGTACTGTCTTCATCGTCATCATTAAACTTAGCCCACATTAACCCACTCCTGGGCATTGGACTTTTCTTTTGCCAATCACTTTATTGTCTAATACTTAATATTATTAGTTATTTATTTTCATTTTTACTTGAATATATTCATTTTAACACGCTTTTATTAGCTTCACCTGTAACTATGTAAACAAATCTTGCAAGTTAAATTTGATCCACTTCCCTGTTTGGTGGCAATGCAATATTATGATACCATCGAGCTGATCTGATGATGGAGCCGGATGGTGGTCACAGGAACTCTGTAATAAAATAACGCAATCCTACCGAGTTTGGGTTCTTTAGAATCGTCTTGGTGAGCAGTTGATGGATTAGTGAGGGTATCGAACTGATCTGATGATTGGACCTGTAGATGTACAGTGGAACTCTTCAACGGCTACTAGTAAACCCCTCGAGTTTGAACTCCTTGGATTTGTTTTAACGTGACAAATACCTTGTTCTTTGAGAGTATCGAGCTGTTCTGATGATAGAATTGGGTGGTGGTCACAGGAACTGTGTGATAAAATATAGAAATCCTACCGAGTTTGGGCTGTTTAGAATCGTCTCGGAAAGTAGTTGATAAGCGTGTTTTTACGTTTTTAGCTTGGTGATTATTATTAAGAAATTTATTGGGTAATCTTTTTATTGCCTGTTTTTTAATAAAAAACAGATTTTAATATTTTGTAACTGCTAGTAAGCCAAAATGACAACTAGTTTGTGTAATGGGATACATCATTATCAATCAATCAATGGGATAAAATAACTTCATTTACTTTAAAGTCGGTTTTAAAGGGAGATACTATACAATAAAACATTATATAAAATATATAATAATATAATAAATTAATATGATAATTGTTTTATATTTATTTTATACAATAGTAATATAGCTATTATTTAACATATACCAATAAACATTTGACATACTTTGATGCAAAAAAGAATAATTCAGGATCTTATACACTGAACATCATATGTGAATGGTACGTGATATACTTGTATATATAATTTAAATCCAATCCAAAAGGAAGACATTCCCTTTCACTTACAAAAAACTTTTATACCAATTAAGAGCAACTAAAGCGGCGTTTGCGTAAAGCAAAGTTTAGAAGCTCAGTTCATTAACAGAATAAGCAATTTGACTAAAAGCATGGTCCCGTCGAGGTAAAAAGCAATCACAAAGTTGCGGAGTGATTTTGACGGTTATTTACGCATTATAGAAGACGTAAAACCTCCAGCCATCTATTGAGTTCGGGTAATTTGGTTCTAAAATATGCACGGCAGATATTGAGAGACTGTAATATTCCAAGTCGAATTAATGTCAAACTTGAATAATACAATTGTTAGATTACTTAGATTACTCTTGCCGAGAGGGTATTCTGGTTGCAACTGTTTGTCTACTGAAGATGAGTCCCGTTATATTTAATGACCGTCAAAAACCGTCGTAAAAGCCGCAAACCACTTGCCATCAAAGGGACTGCGACTAACACCAGCATTGGGGGTGTAGACCCCCAAAAATATCTTCACGGATGCTTCTTCAAGAAAGAAACAACACCAGAAAGCCTGACCAGCCACTTACAACAAATACATGCTTGCCCTGATTACATAGTAGAACAGATCCCGTCAAAACATGATACATATAAATCATTTAAGATTGGTGTTCCCAAATCCGTGTACGACAAATTCCAACTGGCTTCGGCTTGGCCAATTAACACCAACATAACTGAATGGCAGCCCTTTCTGCGCCCCAGGGCCCACAAACCACCAGACGGAAAGGACAACGCCCCGGAAAACCAAAAATAATCTCTGCAACAAGAGCAGCAAGTTTAATGTAAACAAATCAACGAAACTGACTATACTCCACCAAAATATCAACAGACTTCAAAATAAGACATACAGGCTTGAATGTGAACTGCAAGTTATGGACCCGCAGCCGGATGTATTGTGTATAACGGAACACTGGCTGAGCCCCAGTGAAATATCCTGTGTAAACATAATGAACTATACACTACGTGCCCAGTACTGCAGGCCAACAAGAGCTGGAGGAGGAGCCTGCATCTATGTCAAGAACTCAGTACTGTCGATTGAGCGCATGGAGGTGCATCAACTGTGTACTGAAATGAACTTCGAAGCTTGTGCAATTGAGTGTATAGGTTTAGATCTAATTGTGGTGTGTATGTACAGACCGCCGAAAGGCGACATGTCGTTGTGGCAAACTGGACTTACCGAGTTATTATGTATGCCAGCAATTCATAACAATAAGGTAATAATAATGGGCGATTGTAATGTAAACATCCTAGTCAATAACAATTACTGTAAAAATCTTAAAAGTTGCCTAACACAGGGAGGGTTTAGATCTTTAGTAAATACCCCGACCAGAATAACTAATACCTCGATGACCTGTCTAGATCATGCATATACAAACATGAGTAGGTCGGCGGTCTTACAAGTCACACCAACAGAGCTCCATGTATCAGACCACAGAAGTGTAAGGATTGATTTGATATTCCATGTACCATCTAGCATCAACCAAACTATAATGAAGCGATTATTTTCTGAATACAATAAATTTAATTTCATACAAAACCTTGACACATATGACTGGAATACATTATTATACAAATCTACCAGTCCGAGTACGGCTTTAGAATCAGTCATTAGCGTTATAAAACATTTATATAATTGTAGTTTTCCGATAAAAAGGTACCCTGTCCGAAACAATGCAAAAATGTGGATTGATGAGCACGTCCGAGAGGCACGGTCTCGTGTCCGTAGCTTAAAGAGTAGGATGAGTAATAGTACTAGCCATCAGCCCTCTCATGACTCACTGTTAGAACAACACAATACCCTAATAATACTTGAAGATAACCTCAACCAGGCCATCCGAAAAACACGTAGAAATCATATTAACGAAACAATATCAAAAAGCAAAAATATGTGTAAAAGTGTATGGCGCGTCATATCTGAGGAAACTTGCAGGAATGACAACAATAAAAACAATGCGCTTGACGTACTCGTCAGTAAATCAGCTGGTAACTGCGAGCAGCAGCGAGCCGCCACCGCCGCCGCCGCGCTAAACACATACTATATTGATGCCAACAAAACCAACACAAAACCGGTTACTGATACCGCAATGTCCTACCTAAAATCATTTACCGTGTCACTATTAATGCCAACATTTCAGTTCGAGCCCTTCTCTTTAGGTGAAATTATAAAAACTTTCAAAAACATAAAGCGAAAACAGTCAAAGGATCTAAACGATATGTCAACCTATATATTTGATTACTTTCCTCCGTGTGTTGTGTCTATGATGGGCCACTTGTTTTGTCAGTGTGTCACTCTCGGTATCTATCCTGATGTACTTAAAATGATCAAAGTACAACCAATATATAAAGGAAAAGGCGAAATGCACTTATTAAAATGCTATCGCCCGATCTCATTAATACCAATTGTCTCTAAAGCATTTGAACGACTTTTGGGTGATAGAATGATGCAATACTTCATAAAAAACAACCTCCTTAACAAACAACAATACGCATACCAGCCTGCCCGGTCCACCACCGATGCGACGCGTGACGTAGTGAGTAGGGTCATGACTCACCTGGAAGCTCAGCGACAGGTTGCGGCAATATTCTGTGACCTGTCGCGGGCTTTTGAATTGGTAGACCACTCTCTCCTACTAAAAAAAACTCAACCACTACGGAGTTGGAGGATGTTTCTACCAAACAGTGGAATCATTTCTTAGTGGCAGAAAGCAGTGCACCTTCGTTCGGGAAGAAAGGTCTGAGCTGGAGCTGATCGGTGACAGTGCGGTGCCGCAGGGATCTGTTATGGGTAACTATCTATTCCTAGTCCTGGTCAATGACATCACGTCTGCCTCTGACGAAGCTGAGTATGTGATGTTTGCAGATGATACTTGTGTCATAGTTGCAGCTGATACCTACTGCATGCTCAAAACCAAACTGAGCCAGGTTATGGTCCAAATCGCTAACTGGTTCACTGCTAACGGTATGCAATTAAATGTCGACAAGACAAACCTGATGCATTTTCAGCTGCGAAAAACAAGACCCCTCCATCTAGATGTTATGTGCAATGGCGTCCTTGTCCCTCAGGTTGAGACGGTAAAGTACTTGGGCTTCACTATTGACTCTGCACTAACCTGGTCGCCTCATATTGATGCATTGTGTGCCCGGCTGTCTTCGGCGTGCCACGCATTACAAAGACTTGGTCCCAGCCTAACCACTGAGAACATAAAACTGGCCTATTACGGGTACTTCAACTCCATACTAAACTATGGGATTGATCTCTGGGCAACAGCTGCAAACAGAGACAAACCATTTAAATTACAAAAGCGGGCAATCCGAATCATAGCAGGTAAACCGCGAGATTGGCCTGCACAAGAACTTTTTAAGAAGTATAAAATCCTCACACTGCCGAGTTTATACATACTGGAGGTAGGTAGATACGTCAGAGGCAACTTGAGCATGTTTGCTAAAAACTCTGACCGCCATAATCTGAACACACGACAGAGAGATAAACTTTATTTGCCAAAGCGACGACTAGCAAAATCTGATAGATGCCTTAATGTTATGGGTCCTAAGATATACAACTCAATACCACCAGTAATCAAACAGGTAGATAGTGACGCAATATTCTTGCAAAAACTTAAAGCTAAGCTTATGATGGAAGCCTACTATACCATTGATGACTTCTTTCGGACGTGACTCACTCGATCAGACTATTTATTGAAATGAAACTAATTAATTAATACTTGACATGAAATTGATCTAATTAAATGTGTTAGAATTCTACATAATTATAATATCATTAAGTAAACATAAGTAAAAAAAAAATGGTTTGTAATAAACAAATTACTTAGTAATTAATTAATTACTTACATTTAAATATTATTAAGAACAAATGACATGTAAATTTATAATTTATCAATAAATAAATACAATACAATACAATACGAGCGAGCGAAGCGTCCAGTTCCGAAATTGGCCAAAAATGCATTTGTCCTTCTGACTGTCTGTCTGTTCGCGCCTACTGGTCGCATTTCTCAACCGATTCTCGTGAAATTTTGTGAGCAGGTTCGACAATTAAATAGATTTTTTTTTCGAGTCAGTTTTTTGTTTATTTTTTAAATGGCGGACTTATGGCGTTACAAAGTTATTGGTGCGGCTACTTTCATACTCCTTGTACGTAACCAGGTGCATTCATGAGTTTGTATGTGGTATTGAAAGAAATGCAGTCCGGTTATTTTATTAATAATAACTCCAGTTGTTCATCCGATAATGGAATCCGTCCTAACTATTTCATCACACAGTACGAAACGATTAATTATATGTGGTGACTTTAATGTTAATCTGTTAGAAAGAACTACTTTCAGCGTTAGATTAATAAATCTTTTCTCATCATTTAGGCTTAGCCATTTATTTATGGAGCCAACAAGAGTGACTGCTACTAGTGCTACATGCATTGACAACATTTTTACTGATGTTATTCCAATCAGTAAAAGTGTTATCAGTGAATTGGATTCAGATCATTTAGGTCAATTATTTCAATTTGATTCTATTAGAGAACCTGTCATTAAAAAGAAAATTTCGTTTGTGCCAATAACTGCTGACCGGTTAGAAAGAATGAGATACTCTTTAGCCCAGGAACTACCGTTTTTGGCTGCTGAACAGTCTCCTAATATAATGTATAACTTATTCTTTGAAACCTTTATGAAACAGTACAGCGCGATATTCACTTCAAAATCGGTTGTGGTTAGTGGTTCAAACGACTTTAGTACGTGGGCTACTGCAGAGTTGCATAAACGCAGGCAAGCATTGTATGCATTGTATGAGGAACGACGGTTCAACATGAGTGACGAATTTAAAGAACAAGTCAAACAGTTCTCCAAACAATTTAAATTAGACTGTCATACAGCTAAACGTAATTTTCTGAGTAGTAAAATTAAGAATAGTTCCGATGTTATAAAAACGACTTGGAAAATAATTAATGAGGAGGCCGGTCGTAGTAAAAAAGCGAGTCACGATTACGAACTAAAAATCAATGGACAGCTTACGAGTTCTAGCTTAGAAGTTGCAACTGAATTTGAATCGTTTTTTACTAATGCACCGGCTTCCACGACTAAGTATTTAAATTCGTCACCTTTGTCTGCTGTTGCAATATTAAAAGATAATGTCTCAGAGTGTGCTTCATACTTGAATTTTAAGCACGTCACAAGTTCAGATGTCGTAAAGGCATTTAAATTGATAAATGTTAAGAAAACGAATGATCTTTGGGGACTCTCTGTTCACGTCGTTAAATCCCTGATCGAATTAATTGCACCTGACCTAGCGGTCATTTTCAACAATTGTATAGACTGCGGTGAATTTCCTGATTTAATGAAACAAAGTAAGATAATTCCCCTCTTCAAAGCAGGTAGTACTCAAGACCCCACCAATTTCAGACCTATATCAATACTACCAACATTTAGTAAAATTTTTGAGAAATTAATCTTATCACAGCTATTACATCATTTTGAATCAAATAAGCTAATGCATAACAAACAGTTTGGATTCACTCGCGGTCGTTCAACAACAGATGCCGGAATTCAGTTCATTGAAAGTATTTTTGATGCCTGGGAAGAGTCACAAGATGCCCTAGGCATTTTTTGTGACTTATCTAAGGCTTTTGATTGCGTTTGTCATGAAACATTGATCAGGAAATTACATCATTATGGAGTTAGAGACACGTCATTGAATTTGTTAAAATCTTATCTGAACGGAAGAATACAAAGGGTAGACGTAAACGGAGAACGATCACCAGGATCATTGGTTTCTTTGGGCGTGCCACAGGGCTCAATATTGGGACCCTTCCTATTCCTCATCTATATAAACGACTTACCCTATCTAGGAAGGGACTGTCATGATATGGTACTGTTTGCTGATGACACCTCACTTATTTTTAAAACAAAGCGAAACCAACACGCTACTGATGATCACGTGAACAATACCATATCAAGAGTGGTAAATTGGTTTAATGTTAATAATTTGCTATTAAATGAGAAAAAGACTAAATGTGTTAAGTTTCTTACTACTAACGTTAAAAATAATCAGACATGTATAACAATTAAAAATGAGGAATTGGAATTGGTAACCAGCACAGTGTTTCTAGGTATAACGTTGGATTCCAAACTCCAATGGGGTCCACATATTGATAAGCTATCGAACAGACTGAGCTCTGCAGCTTTTGCATGCAGGAAAATCCGTCACTTGACAGATTTAAAAACAGCCAGATTAGTTTATTTTAGTTATTTTCATAGTATTATGTCCTACGGTATTCTGCTCTGGGGCAGTGCTGCTGACATAAATACTATTTTTGTGCTGCAGAAGCGGGCTGTTCGTGCGATTTATAAAATTTATAAAATGAATAATAGAGATTCTCTTAGAAATAAGTTTAAAGAAGTAAATATATTGACAGTCCATAGTCAATATATTTACGAGAATATTATGTATGTCCATAAGAACATTGTTAACTTTCGAAGAAACTGTGATATACATAACTTTAATACTAGAAACAAGGACAAACTTGCAGTGCCCACTACTCGGCTCCATAAAATAAAAAACTCGTTCAAGGGTAATTGTGTAAGATTTTACAATAAACTCCCAAGCACTTTGACAGATCTATCAATTAATAAGTTCAAGAAATACATCAAGCAAAGGCTTATTTCTAAAGCTTACTACAGTATTAAAGAGTACATAGACGATAAAAATGCTTGGGACTGAATTGTTCTAATTAATTGTGAGCATCCTCACTGCCAGAGTTTCTTTTACTGGACACTTGGAGGCCTTTTACACCTCCAAAGATTAATTTAATTATACAACTCTTGACTGTGGGGACCATTTACATCTCCTATTGTCATTGTATTATTGACTAAAGAGACTATACATCTCTGTTATTTATATTTTAATTATTTTATTATGACATGAGACTCTTTACATCTCTCAGAAACAATAATTAAGTACTTTTTTTTTTCTGATAATATGATAATAATACCAAATGTTCTGTAAAAAATGAAATGAAATGACATGTGAAAGTGCCCTTGTGGCCTATTTACAGAATAAACGTTTTGAGTTTTGAGTTTTGAGTTTTGATAAACTTCAAGGGTTCCGGGGTGTGATCGAGGGAGTGGAGGGGATCAAGGGGGGAGGGGTATGTTTGTTTATGTATGAATGTCGAAGAGCTCGCGAGGTTTACTGTTCTCACAGAACCACTAGTCTAGGTGGTCCAAATAATAATATTGTGGAAATAGCCCTTTGTTTAAAATGCCGAGCCCAAAGTTATTTTCAAGTTAAGATTAGGGATATCAGATTTTTCAAAAAACAAACTGCGTTGTCATCTGAATTTCCCCGTTTCATATAAAACTACCTCGCGTCTCTCTCGCCCGCAAACTCGATAACGTGGTGTAAATAGAAGGAATGAAATCCTAATACCCGCTTTATCTACACAATAAACAACCGCTTGAACATTCATGTTTTGACATCTCAGCGGACACATAAAGGGCGGCCCGCACGCCGCCGGTGTTTGCTCCCACCCCGGTTCAAGACATTATATTTATGGCCGCTAAGCGAAACTTTGTTATCACACCGACACCCGCGACAAACAAAGTCACTAACATATTTTATTCTTTAAATGTCGAGATATTGCTTCTGAGTTAGTTCAAGTTTTGTATGAAGCAATAAAACTGTAATGCCTTCTCTCTGTTTTCCACATAAAATAGTGAAATTGTGATTTAGTGTCGCGTTTTATTGTAATAAGCGACGAATGCGGTGGAAATACTCAATAACACACTTTGTACCGGAGGTTTTTTGCACAGCAGTATTTTATTCTGACAATGATTTCGATTCCATTTTACACTGTTTAAAACATGCTTTATTCACCGCCGAAACAAAAGTACCGTGGGCGTTCTGGCTTGCCCCCTATCACGCAAAATGGAGTATTGAATAACTAGATAAATGAGAGCATAACTGTGCCTCTGCCACCTCGTATGGGAAAAGGTGTGACGATATTATGTTGTTATTACAATTATTATAAATACTCTTTGATGGCTCTCACTCTTGATGTCAAGTTATTTTCAATAGCAGTGTCGGATGTGTAACTGTACGTTTATAACTCATTATTATAGAAAGCTTCGAAATTCGAAAGTAATTTAGTCGCCACAACCTAATTTCATGTCAGAACGTGCAAAGAACATATAATCACTAAACACAGGAGCAGATAATTTAAGTTTAGAATAACGTGAAAGTTACATTTACAGCTCACAGTTAAGTCAGGTATTACAAAATATAGTGGCTCAAGCAGAAATAAATACCAGAGTGAAAAAATGTTCGAGTTCAGTTAAAATTAACCTTATGTCATTCTACATAAGAGGCACTGACAGTTCGATATTTCATTCTACATAAGATGCACTGACAGTTCGATATTTCATTCTACATAAGATGCACTGACAATTCGATATGTCATTCTACATAAGAGGCACTGACAGTTCGATATTTCATTCTACATAAGATGCACTGACAGTTCGATATGTCATTCTACATAAGAGGCACTGACAGTTCGATATTTCATTCTACATAAGATGCACTGACAGTTCAATATGTCATTCTACATAAGAGGCACTGACAGTTTGATATGTCATTCTACATAAGAAGCACTGACAGTTTCATTGTCATTCTAAATAAGAGGCACTGACAGTTCGATGTCATTCTACATAAGAGGCACTGACAGTTCGATATGTCATTCTACATAAGAGACACAGACAGTTCGATATGTCATTCTACATAATAGGCACTGACAGTTCGATATGTCATTCTACATAAGAGGCACTGACAGTTCGATGTGTCATTCTACATAAGAGGCATTGACATTTCGATATGTCATTCTACATAAGAGGCACTGATAGTTCGATTCGCATACTTTTTCGACTCGTAATTATTCCTGCTTCCTACACTAGACCACGTATCTAGTTAGCTGAAGGTGCAGTGAAGTATGGTGTCTCCAGTAAAGCCGAGACCAAAGTGGTTATGTGGCGTACAACTGTTACCCAAATTGCTATTCGCTACACGAGTACGTTTTGCTACGCGCTTTGCAGTAGTTTCCTACTTTTAGTTCATATTTACCAGGAAGTTAGAACTAAATTTGCCCAGTTCCCGAGTTAGGCCAAAATTAACCTTTCAACATTTATACACAGGCACATACAGCGCTTCTGCACCCACACTATGACACCCTGTGTCGTATCTCGTAGATAAAAGATAAACAATGGTATTGCCAGTACAAAATTGGTATAAAAATAAAAGTACATTACTGCAGGCGCCGGGAAGAAGGGCTTGCCGGCTGAATAGGTATAGACGGCCGACCGTAGGGAGGCAGACCGTGATACAAAGCCGGCAAGCCCTTTTAACGGCCAGAGGCATGTATAGTGCTTTTCTCAAAAATATGCAGTGAAATAAAAAATAAACCACTCAAAGAACAAATTCAAGTTTAAAAATACTACTAACCGTAAGTTCCGTGTGCCCGTTGATGTATTTTGCGTTGAGCATAAAATAAAAAAATAAAAACTTCCCGGCCTAGGCCTGCAATTTTGTAGGAATCCTTTACAGTTCTCTTGGGTTGTGCGGCCCGAAACGTGATACTTCCAAGCCTGTTATAACGCCCTTATGTAATGACGACATTTCATTGCAAGTTTGAGAATAAAACATCAAAACATTTTCGAAGATTTTTCTTATCACACCATATAAAATAAGCTGCGCAAACTGAGATGAGATATAAAATACTGAGATGGACTTTGGACAGCCGGTAAATATAATTTAAATACAACTTTAGTTCAACACGGTCAAGGTCAAGGTACGTAGTCAAGAAACACACATCATGATCTGGGGTCGGTTCTGCGGCCTTTCAGCCAGGTTTCCACTTAACATGGCCGTGTTATGCTTAAATTGAGTTTAAACTATATTTAGTGGCTGTTACACTGACGAGCAATGAAAAAGTTCCACCCACAAAATGCCGACAAACACCTTAATATCTCATAATAAGACATAGAAACAATATTACGTTTATAATATTTACGTTTTTTATTGGTAATATTCTGATGCGCTCTTAAATGTACTTCAATATTGCAGACGGCGTCATTAAGCTAGCCTTTCCTGTTTAGGAGTAATTTGGTGCTATGTCACTGGAACTTTTTCATTGCTCGTCAGTGTATAAGTCTGGTGCAATAGAACAGCACAATTGCCGAAATTAGTGAACGTGCTAATACGTTGTTATTTACAATCTTTGACCAAATATAAAGTTCAGATGGAACGACACGAGCAACGGAAGAGAGGCCGCTTTTGCTATGCGTAGCTATCGTAAGGTATACTCATACACGTATCTACGTAGGACAACCCAAAACTAAGAGATGTGTCCCTATTTTGTATGTGTCAGGCGACGACGACTGTTGTACACATACCTAAACGGTTAGGGTTTTGCTTCATTTCGAACTCACTTCGTTTATCGCAACATTCGTCGATTTGTATGTGGTCCGAGTAACACAAATTGAAAGCTGCAAACATCTGTAAAGTCTATCTTTGACAGTATCATTACTTTGATTCCCTTTTATCTACGAGATTAGTTAATCCAGTTATTATGTTCAATAATGACAGTTGTAGGCTTTTTTGAATACATTTCGTTTTGAATACGTTATATGGATTCAAACTTTAAACTCGATTCTGGGTTGTTGGCCTGTTCGATTCCTTTGAAGTTCAAATAAGAGTCGCTTTCAATGACAGCTCTTGTAAAATAATCGCGTGCTGATTGCTCAACCGCCAATTTGTCGGCAACATGTTTCAAAACATGAGTTTGAAAGGGATCGTGACAGATGTCAGAAATACAGAATAGTGCTTTAGATCGGTAAAACTGTACATGTTAAAAAAAAACTCAAATGCAGAAGTGATATCCTGCCGGCGCCGCCCCACACGGTTTTTCATTAAGAAATAGAAAGCGGTTTCCATGTCTTCCCTCTGATCTTCGACATCCGTTCCATTAATTAATGTGGGGAAGTTGCAGAGTGTGCGCTGACCAATTAAAAATTAAGCTTCTACGACTGCTAGTAATTTCCGCCCGCCCAACGAGGCCGCCCGCCCAGCGCCTTGGAATCATTAAAATTAACGAGTATTTTTACAATTATTGCACGCCATAATTGAATATTGGTGGTGTCTATTATTTACACTTTTCTGAGTTTGACATTTGTATGGAAATAAGGAAACTGGTTGCGAAAGTGTTTTAGAAAAAAACGTCATCTTATGTTACGTCAAACAGAAACACATCATAAGCGTTTCTTAGCTAATCTGATAAAGTAGATTTATAGATAATTCCAACTTATTTAACATTTTACAATGTTTATGTAATGTTTTCTTTATCATCAATAAAACGTTCAATGACAATCTGCTTAAACACTTCAATTGCGTCTAGTTATGAATAAGGAATAATGACACGCCCTCATTCACAAACTTTTGCCGCCCCAGAAATTTTGGCATCATTATTTTTTCTAGCCCTTCAAGACGATTTGGTGAATTCATTGACGAATAATAAAATTGCCATGACCCCAATTAAGACTTCAATAGCCTCCCAACTTTTACACGTCGTAAGCTGACGCTGTAAATAAATCATCTCAGCCAGATAAGGTTGCGGGACTTATTTATTTAAATGCTTAAAAGGGCCCCTAATCAAGTGCATAGGTATTTATGACGATCTTTTGGTGGGAACTTTCAGTTCATAAAATCGGAGGCCGCTATAAAGTTCATTTCATCAACATTTTTATTTTGCCTCTGAATCGTATTTGAAACGAGTTTGCTACAGTCGTAAAGAGCGTCTCGTCAAACTCCGCCAAAAATCGTATACGTGTGTACAGCGATAAAATTTTATTAATCTCGCAGTTTATATTAACAGTACCATCAAAGGAAGCTTGGGAGGTCATTATGTGGTTATATTAGGCCATAAAATTATGACTCAACCTTAAATTTACTCTTTTTAACGTGAGCAATCTTACTTACTTTTTTCACGAGCTCACTCGTTCCCATAGAAAGTTATTAGAAGTTGGCCCGTTAAATATGACGCATTAAACAGAGAACAGGATTAAAATTCTGGAGTGGATTGCCTTCGTCACGTAGTTATGTTCATTAGCATAAATATTAAGCTAGTCTCCGATCTGTTTTTTTTTGCTCTTAAAACATTCTACGGACGGTGAACATTTCTTTCGTGATATTTCATTTTGATTTCCAATATTTTATCTGTGTTGGAACGTTGTACCTGCTCTGTAATAGTATAGAAGGCTATATTGGCATATTAGGGCAATGCAGGTTATTTAAATGATGTCCCATATAATACTTCAATGGCAGCCATAGAGTGGTTGGATTGTTTTATAGCAGATTGTGATTGCCAGTATTCTGCGAAATTGTGTCTTATATATTTTTATCAATTTGAATTTACCTAACTTTAGACTGGTGCTAGACTTGCCCGTGTATTCTCTGACGAATATATGGTATGTGTAGCGATCAGAGACTCTATATCTTGAGTGATAAATAACACATCGTCTAAATAGCTGCGTATTGATCTCCCTTTTCGCTGTTAGGAACATCAGATAAAACACGGATGTGGCTACATCTAGGCTAGTATATTTTAGTTACTTTCATAGTGTCCTATGGTATCTTGTTGTGGGGAAAGCAGCGGATATTCAAACTATTTTTATTTTACAGAACAGAGCTATTCGAGCAATTTATAATTGAAAACAAACAGTCTTCTCAAGAGAGCTTTTTAAAGAATTTGACATACTAACTGTAGCTAGTCAATTTCTTTTCAAAAATATAATGTATATGCAAGAAACTTACAACATTTTGTAATGGTACACGAGAGTCGGTACATTTGATACTTCATTCTGCGTGATAGAGGGCTAGCCCAACGCCGCGCTGTTTTGAATACGAGAATCGGTTCAGATAACGTTTGGGGGTTTTGTGTAGCTTACTGGCAAAGTTTGCAAAAAAAAAGACGCGTGGGTTCATTCGTGGAATTTCAGTTCAGGTCAAGTTTTTTTGTCGCATTCCTGCGAGATGTGTAGAGATCAGAGCCGATTTGGCTGCGCGTTGAATAAAATTATGAATAACTAAATAATGAAAGGTTATTATGGAACGGAGAAAGCTATTATGTTGATTGCAAATACACAATTGCGATTGAGGTATGATATGGAGAGTCTGACACCTCTAGTTTGAATATCATTCTGGAAGGTCTTAGCTTCGCGCCCTAGCGGTCGGGTATGCTTAATTAATCGCAACAAGCTTTTATTGGTCAGCGATCAACAGATTCTGTGTATCGGCAGTACCAAATGATTTGAGTGATCACCTACGGTTGATCATAGTGAGTATGCGTACACACAATTTGTAGAACGGCGGATCTGCATGGCATGGTTGAAATTAGACCCTGTGTAGTTAGTGATAAGAAGCTTCGCTTGGGCAGAGCGTATTCGCAAGGGACGCATATAAATACGAGAGTTTGAGAGGGGAGGGCATTCAGTCTCAGCGTCTAGCTACTGTGACAGTCGTCTTCACGAGTTCTAAACAGTTTTGTCTGCCGTGTTACGCGTCAGAACTATACGAATTTGTGATTGCGGAGTTTCAGTGGGTTTTCGTGAGTGTCTGAAGCGCCAAGATATACCTCGGTTCCTACCTTTATATCAACCTACCCCTAATTCCAAAACTATCCTTGGGTCGTTAGGAAAGAACTTTTAAGTCAATTTATCTGAGTCTGAGTCTGGGCTTGGAGCGACCCTAAATTCCTTTTTCCTTCACCATAGGGTTCCTGGATTGGCTCTTAGGATATTCGCGGGCTAATCCTCTCCTCATTCCTTTCGAATAGCGAGTTTTGTAATTCCCACACACACAGTCGTTAAACATTCAAGCACATTCAAATCAAACTCAACCATTTTCGAGTGGTGTCGATAATGGACGTGGTATAACACTAGGTTTTTAGACTAGGCTAGACAGGAGTTTAGTTGCGGCTAAACCTAGGTTGGCAGGGCATAGGGAGACTGTTTGATCGGTGAGGTTCCGCGGATGGAAATAACAAATTCAGAACAAAGTTAAACCGGTGTCAACACAGATAACATATCCTGTTGATATTTTGACATTTGAGTGTTGTCGGGGACGCGCGAAGAGATCAATTTACAGTCTAAAGTTCATTGTTTAGGTCCGGGTAGGTGTTTTGCATTGCCTTGGGTCAGATTGGATTCAAGTTGCATTTTTAAATTAAATGTAAATTTCGCTGGATGTCTAATGTGTAAGTTGAGTCGGTATATATGATTTGGCTCAGCCCAGGACGTGCTGCGGCTAGTGGAATTCATAGTTCGGTATTTATCGAACTATGCACTTCGCTATGGTGTGGGTTAGATATCCTAAAACAAAAATGCTTGCGTTTCGATAACATCCAGCTCAAATTGCGCAGAGTTGAAGGTTTCAAAACGTTACGGACCTTTTGAGGTAACCGCTAGTTCAGAACCCATTTCGGAACTCAAATCGCAATTGTCTAAACCGGTCTTTTCGGATCGTTATTGCCGTGAACCAAATATATAATTGGAACCACCACAAGCCGCTACTAGCGAGCACATGAAATATCATTGAGTACTCACGTCGTAAAACTACGACGGATATCTATACGATATCACAAACAAATATTATAAACTGTGGTCGATCACTAAAATTAAAACTAAAACAAAAGATGTTCCAATGCGCTCATATGTACAAAAACCAGATGGTGCCATCACATAAAATATAACAACGATCGTTTTGGCGCAATACACCGCTGACTGATGCGAATTACCGGCTCGCGGACATATATGCTTTCTCTGTCTAACTAGAAACTGTAACTTCCTGAACCAAACTTCGTTCGACTATTGTACGCCTAACGGATTTCTCGACGAACGAGAAATTCAGACTTATCATTCTTACTTACAAAACTTACAGCCGAATCGGGTCCTCTCATTTTGGGATAGATAGAATAGACGATCATAGCTACTGATAGCGGCGGCTCCGACTTTGGCCTAGGGCCGGTACAGATTTTTGTTGCCGAGACGGAAGGATATCCTAGATAGTCTGATACCTAGATATTCCTAGATATTCTAAAAGAATCAAGGTATTACTTTTAAAAATAACACAACGTAGAAACGATTTTAAACAGTTCAGTTTGTAAATAAGAAATAAGCAAAAAAGGGGCATTGTTTTCACAATTCTTTGTACGAGCTACGGCGGTTTAATAGGAATAATGGCCGGCCGGCCTAGGAAAACCGTAAGTCGGGTAGCACAAAATTCACTTTCACACACAAGTGAAATGGCGTCAGGGCAGGTGACGCAATTGTTATCTGAAATAGTGAAAAGATTAGACAGTTTGGAAAGGGGTTCCAGCACGAGCAATGCTAGTAGGACTTCGGACAGACAGACTGACAGACAGGAACTAGAGACGTTTGAACAATCGGTAGAAAAACGTCAATCATGCATTGTGAAAATGACACAGAAGTTGCCGACATTCGATGGGCGGAATTCGGAAAATCCGATGATTTTCTTAAGAGATTTAAAGGCTTATATTAAAGTCTCGGGAGATAGTTCTAGGGCTTTGATATGGGCAACGGATAGTTTGGTAGGAATTGCGAAAGTTCGAATGAGCATATACAGAGACTCATGGCGAACCTATTCGGATTTTGAAAAAGATTTCAGAGAGGTATTCTGGGGTGATAATGAACAGGAATTAATTAAGCAAAGATTCCTGACTGCGAAGTTTGATTCTAAGAAAGGTCAAAGTATGGAAGAATTCTTTGCCTCTCAATTGAATAGCATATATGAGCTTACGATACCGTTTACTGATACGGAGAAAATCAACACGATTTTCAGACAGTTGCCGCGTGATATTCAGGTAGCGTTTTTTGCTAGAAAAGAGGCAATGTCTATACGTGATGCGGTCGAATTCCTTCGGCATTTAGAACGGAATGTCGATGGGGGATTAAGTGCGATACATGGTTCTGAGACAATGGATACGAATAATGTGAGGCGGGATAGCTACATGCGTGGGCAATATCGAGCTATGCGGGTAAATACGTTACGTTATAACGCGATAAGTCGTAGGAATAATTATAACGCGGTAACGAAGGCGCGAAACGAATTCGGGACGCGCGGTCGCGGTTATTTTCGCGGTAGAGGCAGACAGCCTCAGCCTAGCTTCAAGGCAATAGGGTTTCAGAGGGGTTCAGGAGATACAGAGGCAGGGCAAAGTTCAAGTGACAGGAATAATGCGATAAGTCAGAATTCAAAAAACTAGTGGACTCGCGCGGGTCGTTCGCGCTCAGATATTTATTACGGTTTGGGTGGACAGCCGATCAAATTGAAAAAAAGCATAGATTGTATGATTTGTGTAATTTGGATTCGAACGTGGGTGTGAATGAATTTATTCAATTATTAGCGCATAAAGCGCACGGATATGCCGTGTGTTTAGATGAAAAATCTAGATCGAATTGTAGAGATCGAAATGACAGACGTTTACATACGATATTCAGAGACGACGATTCGACTGAGTGTGGGCGCGAGTTATGTAGTACTTTGACATTACCTGAGATAGATGTGCGTATTGGGAATATTGTTGTAAGGAGTTTGATTGATTCGGGGAGCGAAATCAGTGTAATAAGTCGGAGAGTGTACGAAGAAGTGTGCAGTCAATTGGGAAAACCGACGGAAATACCGATTCCAAGTTTGAGAATCACAGGTGCGTTTGGAGTCAGTAAGGAAAAGGTTGATAAATTAGTAACGTTACCATTAACGATAGGTGAATGCGTTATCGATACTCCAATGCTAGTATTAACAAGGGTGCCTAAAGATTTAATTTTAGGGTTTGATTTTATACAACAGACGCGAGCCAGTTTAATGTGTGAGGGAAATAAGAGGCTAATTATACGAAGTGCCGGGCGGATGTGTGAAATACCATTAGGTACTGGCCCTAATCAGGATTTTTGCTGTTGTACAATGGAAGTACAGAACCAAGATACCAGTAGAAATATGATAGAGGAATATGTGAATAATTCATCAATACCTGTTGAACACAAAACAAGGTTATTGCCGGTGTTAAATAAACATGCAGAGTTGTTTAGCGATAGGATAGGTCGGACAAATAAATATATACATGAGATAAAAATGAGAGATGAAACGCCTTTCGTAAAACGAAGCTATCCCATACCGTTCGCATATCGCGATAAAGTAACAAAACGATTGGAAGAAATGGAATTTATAGGTATTATTAGCAGGCAATCTACGGATTTCAGCAGTCCATTGACTTGTACATTAAAGAAATCAGGAGAGGTCCGTATTTTGCTAGATGCACGACAATTGAACACGGGAATGGTCGGGGAGGTTGAAACCACACCTTTAATGAGTGAGATATTGCAATCCGGGCGCCGGATAAATTACATAGGAGTTATTGATATCAAAGATGCGTATTTTTCTATACCATTATCAGACGAATCTAAACGATACACGGGTTTTGTATATCAAGGCAGAAGTTATGTTTACAACGTTTTACCTCAGGGGTTGAAAACCAGTGTGGGTTCATTTTCGAGGGCGATGGATTTAATTCTAGGGCCAGAGGTTAGGTCATATTGTTTAAATTTTGTTGACGATTTGGCAATTTTAACTGAGGGTGACTTCGAACAGCATTTGTCTCAAGTGGACACGGTTCTGAGTAAATTGAAAGACGCGGGCTTCACATGCAAACTAAAAAAATGCGAGTTCGCACAAAAAAAGGTTAAGTTATTGGGGCACATTTTGTCTACACAAGGTTTGCAGATGGACCCGGACAAAATTGAAACACTTAAATTATATCCGTCACCCAGAACTGTCAGGCAATTGAGGGCGTTTTTGGGGTTCATAAATTACTTTCGGAGGTTTATAAAAATTTTTGGAACGTTGACACAGCCCTTGTACAATTTATTACGGTCTGGAGTCAAGTTCGTTTGGAGTGCGCAGATGCAAAGTGCTTTTGACGAGATAAAAAATCAATTCTTAGAAAGTATAATTTTGAGTCAGCCATTGGCGGGAAAAACATATTATGTTCAATGTGACGCCAGCGCTATAGGAATTGGGGGCTATGTTTATCAATTAGATGAATCGGGCCAGGAACTAATTATAGGGTTCTGTTCGCAGGCATTCAAGGGTGCCCAGACTAGATGGTCGATCAGTGAACAGGAAATGTATGCAGTTATATACACTTTAAAGCGATTTGAGATATACTTGCGGGGAGAAAAGGTTATTATTAGAACTGATCATAAAAGTTTGACGTTCATTAAGTCGTGGACCTTATTAGGGGCACGCGTAACCAGGTGGATTATGTTTTTAGAGCAATTCGATTACGACATAGAATTTGTGCGAGGGACTGATAATCAAATTGCCGACACGCTAAGCAGGCAAATAGCGGGACCTGGGGGTATGATTGACAGTACAAATGTTCAGCCGGGGATATTCTGGTTTCAGGCATCGAATACCGCAAGTGTTATTTCGAGTTTACGGGACATTGCGAGATTACAAAGCGAAGATGAGCGGTTAAATCGAATTAGCGGTTGTATCAGACGTAATGTAGTAGATACGGGGACAAAAGGTTTTGAAAATTATAAGCTAGTAGGTGATACGTTATATTTTCACGTGCCGAAGCGGAACGTACAGTTGCTAGTAATTCCGAAATCACTACAGGAGGAACTTATTTTACACATACATGAAGAAATAGGTCACTACGGCAGATATAAAATATTAGCACTGATGAAGGACAGATATTATTTTCTTCATATGAGTAGGGTGATTAGCGCGGTGATAAGAAGTTGTGACATATGTCAAAAGGTCAAACCAAGTACTAACAATACCGTTGGTCCTTGTACACCGGTGTTGGCGGAAAGGTTGGGTGAGAAAGTTTTTTCGGACCTTTATGGGCCATTGCCCGTAGGTAAATTCGGATATCAATATATATATGTGATTCAAGACGTGTACAGTAAAGTAATAAAATTATATCCAATGCGAAAAGCGACAGGTAGGAGCGTGCTCGCTTGTACAAAGAGATTTCATAGGGAAATACCTATCGAAACTATAATTACGGACTCAGGACCACAGTTCATATCGAAAGTTTGGGAATTTGGACTCAAACAGCTGGGGATTCGGGTCACTCATACGTCGGTGTATTGTCCAAATTCTAATAGCGTAGAAAGAGTGAATCGCGAGCTAGGTAGACTGATTAGAACTTATTGCGGCGGAAGTAATCATAGTTGGTTCGACGTGTTACCGGACATTCAAAATTGCTATAATAATATCGAACACACAAGCACAGGCTTTGCGCCTAATGAGTTAGCGTTTGGTAGGCGGGAACCGTTAACTATTGACAAGGAATTAGGCGATGAATGGTTATTAGGCCATAGTGTGCGGGATACGGAACAGGTGCGAAATGTAGCGATAGAAAACTCTAAAAGTTCTAGTGAACGACGTAAGCGACAGGCGGACAAACGGCGTAAGTTAGAAGTCTATCGTATAGGTGATTATGTGAAACTTAAGACTTTTGTGCGTTCAAATAAAGAACATAAAATCATGCGGAAATTTTCGTTGTTGTATAAAGGGCCTTATGTTATTTCGGCAGTGGTATATCCTAACTGTTATACGTTAGTAGATCCGGGTTCAAATGAGATATTGGGTAACTTCAATACTATAAATATAGCCAGGTATTATGTGAGGACGAATAAGGGCGTAGATAAATAAGATAGTGTATAAAAGTTATATAATTAAGCTATAAGCTGTAAATTTGAGTAACTACTTTGTAGATTTAAGGATCTTGCATGGTTTGGAAACAAAAAAAAAAAAAAAAAAAAACAAAAAAAAAAAAAACAAAAAAAAAAAACAATTTGTATATATATATAGTAATACGAATTAGGATAAGTTGCGGGTAAGCGAGGTTTTATAGTTAGATAGATAAATAAGATAAGACAGGAGAGAACTCAATCGAGTTGTGTAAATATTATATACACAATTGACAGATTCATCGGTCTGTGTACATGATTTGAGATGTCCGTACATATAGAGTAGATATGGACAAAGCATGGGTAGCATAGTGGTAATGAGATCCTTGCGCCATGTTAACTGAGATAAACAGTGTCTCAAGGTCTGGGAGGGGGCTGTAATGGTACACGAGAGTCGGTACATTTGATACTTCATTCTGCGTGATAGAGGGCTAGCCCAACGCCGCGCTGTTCTGAATACGAGAATCGGTTCAGATAACGTTTGGGGGTTTTGTGTAGCTTACTGGCAAAGTTTGCAAAAAAAAAAGACGCGTGGGTTCATTCGTGGAATTTCAGTTCAGGTCAAGTTTTTTTGTCGCATTCCTGCGAGGTGTGTAGAGATCAGAGCCGATTTGGCTGCGCGTTGAATAAAATTATGAATAACTAAATAATGAAAGGTTATTATGGAACGGAGAAAGCTATTATGTTGATTGCAAATACACAATTGCGATTGAGGTATGATATGGAGAGTCTGACACCTCTAGTTTGAATATCATTCTGGAAGGTCTTAGCTTCGCGCCCTAGCGGTCGGGTATGCTTAATTAATCGCAACAAGCTTTTATTGGTCAGCGATCAACAGATTCTGTGTATCGGCAGTACCAAATGATTTGAGTGATCACCTACGGTTGATCATAGTGAGTATGCGTACACACAATTTGTAGAACGGCGGATCTGCATGGCATGGTTGAAATTAGACCCTGTGTAGTTAGTGATAAGAAGCTTCGCTTGGGCAGAGCGTATTCGCAAGGGACGCATATAAATACGAGAGTTTGAGAGGGGAGGGCATTCAGTCTCAGCGTCTAGCTACTGTGACAGTCGTCTTCACGAGTTCTAAACAGTTTTGTCTGCCGTGTTACGCGTCAGAACTATACGAATTTGTGATTGCGGAGTTTCAGTGGGTTTTCGTGAGTGTCTGAAGCGCCGAGATATACCTCGGTTCCTACCTTTATATCAACCTACCCCTAATTCCAAAACTATCCTTGGGTCGTTAGGAAAGAACTTTTAAGTCAATTTATCTGAGTCTGAGTCTGGGCTTGGAGCGACCCTAAATTCCTTTTTCCTTCACCATAGGGTTCCTGGATTGGCTCTTAGGATATTCGCGGGCTAATCCTCTCCTCATTCCTTTCGAATAGCGAGTTTTGTAATTCCCACACACACAGTCGTTAAACATTCAAGCACATTCAAATCAAACTCAACCATTTTCGAGTGGTGTCGATAATGGACGTGGTATAACACTAGGTTTTTAGACTAGGCTAGACAGGAGTTTAGTTGCGGCTAAACCTAGGTTGGCAGGGCATAGGGAGACTGTTTGATCGGTGAGGTTCCGCGGATGGAAATAACAAATTCAGAACAAAGTTAAACCGGTGTCAACACAGATAACATATCCTGTTGATATTTTGACATTTGAGTGTTGTCGGGGACGCGCGAAGAGATCAATTTACAGTCTAAAGTTCATTGTTTAGGTCCGGGTAGGTGTTTTGCATTGCCTTGGGTCAGATTGGATTCAAGTTGCATTTTTAAATTAAATGTAAATTTCGCTGGATGTCTAATGTGTAAGTTGAGTCGGTATATATGATTTGGCTCAGCCCAGGACGTGCTGCGGCTAGTGGAATTCATAGTTCGGTATTTATCGAACTATGCACTTCGCTATGGTGTGGGTTAGATATCCTAAAACAAAAATGCTTGCGTTTCGATAACATCCAGCTCAAATTGCGCAGAGTTGAAGGTTTCAAAACGTTACGGACCTTTTGAGGTAACCGCTAGTTCAGAACCCATTTCGGAACTCAAATCGCAATTGTCTAAACCGGTCTTTTCGGATCGTTATTGCCGTGAACCAAATATATAATTGGAACCACCACAAGCCGCTACTAGCGAGCACATGAAATATCATTGAGTACTCACGTCGTAAAACTACGACGGATATCTATACGATATCACAAACAAATATTATAAACTGTGGTCGATCACTAAAATTAAAACTAAAACAAAAGATGTTCCAATGTGCTCATATGTACAAAAACCAGATGGTGCCATCACATAAAATATAACAACGATCGTTTTGGCGCAATACACCGCTGACTGATGCGAATTACCGGCTCGCGGACATATATGCTTTCTCTGTCTAACTAGAAACTGTAACTTCCTGAACCAAACTTCGTTCGACTATTGTACGCCTAACGGATTTCTCGACGAACGAGAAATTCAGACTTATCATTCTTACTTACAAAACTTACAGCCGAATCGGGTCCTCTCATTTTGGGATAGATAGAATAGACGATCATAGCTACTGATAGCGGCGGCTCCGACTTTGGCCTAGGGCCGGTACAATTTGTCAAACTTAGCGATAACTGTAATGTTTACCTAAGAAATAATCACAGACTAGTTGCGCCGCGGTTTAGACTCGCGAAGGTTAGCAGTTCTTTGAAGGGTCAGTGCATTCTCTACTACAATAAGATACCTCTGGAGATTTTGAAATTGCCATTTGAGCAAGCATGTTAAAGCGACTTTGTCGAAAAAGGGATATTACAATCTTCAAGATTTCTTAAATGACTGGACTGTATGGGTTTAATTTTAGCTATACACAGTCCTTGGGGTTAATAATTTGGTAATTATTTATTCCTGCTTATTAACCATAATAATTAATATTGTAATATTTGTATTAGTTAAGCCCAACCAATTTTTTGTAGATCTCAAAATCAATCTGTGGGAGTTTCTACGCATTGCTTCTCTCACATTGGTCCAATGTAGAAAAGAGGCAAAAAAATTACGTTTTCTGAGTATATGTAAATATCTACAGTAATAAAGAACTTTTACTTTGACTTTGACTGTACATGCTTTATACAAGTAGTTACATAATGTACTTATGACTCCCAATCCACATCCCCGATACGCCGTTACTTATTTTAAACTCCACATCGCATAGAATATTGTATCGGCAGCTCAGCTCAGGCAGGCTCATCTGAATTCAGTCATTGTTCTGGGCAGCCGCGGCGCTGTGGGGCCGGCAACAAGCGTCTAGAATACATACATCCTGCAACTTGAAAGAACTACTCCATATACTTGTGAGTTTCCTAAACGAAACTGCTGGAATAGAGGAAGCCGATTTTATTGGTAATACTTGGTGGGAAGATCGCAACGGGAAGTTGTTCCAAACTTATTTGTATAGCTCTTTACCTTTTTACAGTACTTAAGCTTACCTGCTACTTATGTTTTATCCATTGATTCTTATTATATACTATATTATATATTCTCTATAATATATATATATATATATATATATATATATATATATATATATATATATATATATTATAGAGAATAATATTTTCCATTCGTATTTAATCCTAGAATCTGCATGATCTCCATGTGAACATCCCAAACCTGGACGGTATTAACAGACTGCAATTAAAACTCACGTATAAAAGACAAACACCTTCAAATTAAAATCCTATTCGTAATAAACGCATTCACTTTAACAAACGAGGAGCAACAAAACACTCCCAAACAAATAACTCGACTCCTCATCGAGGACCACTACATTTCAATTAGCAATCACGGTTTCGTTCGACGGCTCTCCAACTTAGTTCAGAGCCGTTCGAACTGGCAAGTTTGCCTTGTTATCGCGACGGAGCGCCCTACAAACTGTTTCGCTACTGTCTTCGGCACAGTTTACTTACAAGACCACCGTACCATGGAAGTATGAGTCGCATGGTTGCCATGGTTACAGGTTTCTCAATGACTTTGTCAGAGTTGCTGATGACATTGAGATTTACTACGGTGTAAACTAAATAGTTCTTGCCAATCAGGAGCGCGCGTCTTCTTTGTACTATTCATTCAAGTTCTGAGAGAGGGAGTTTGTGAACCTTTCATTGTACACGGGTCTTATAACAACCAAAACCAGCGCTCACGATTTGCAAGGAAACATTCACCCTGGTGGACGGCACCGAAAAACGAAGTCATTAATGAAGCTATAAATAAATTATATTTTCCGCATCCTTTACATCTGCATAGAAATACGTTGCTTAAAAATATCATACAAAACGCTGATGAGTTGTCTATTTCAGGAGACTGGCCAGACAAGAAAAAGCAAGGAACAAAAACTGTTCAAGTGCGCGTCGGCGTCGCGCACGAAGGGTTCCGTAACATCGAATAGTTTGGATTTTACAGAGCAAAATGTTGTTTAAAACGTTATTACAACTACATATTCGATGTACGTAACCAGGTGGATTTATAATTTTGTATGTGGTTTACAGACAAATCAAAAACCTTTGCAATTTTAGCACTTCTACACATCGCCTTCTCCTTGACGTCCTGATACGGCGCTACTCCTTCTCCTTCACTTGGTCCATGTAGGTTCTCCGTGGTCTACCTCTCTTCCTCCTTCCCTTTGACCTTCCAGTATAGTTTGGAGGAAGTTGTCGTACCGTATCAGGTGTCCCAGCATCTTCCCTCTTCTATTCTCAATAGTTTTCCTCGTTGCTTTTCCTTTCCATCCAACTGATTCTTTCCATCCTTCTCCCACACAACATCTCGAACGCTTCCAATCTTTCTCGTTCTCGTTGTGTCATGGTCCAGTTGTTGCTGCCATATAACGCAATGCTCCAGTTGTAAACCTTAATGAACCGCTTACGAATATTTCTTGATATTCTTGTTTTAAATAGGTGTTTTTATTGTTGAATGCGCTTTTGGCCATAGTTATTCTGGCTATAATATCTGAGGTGCATCTTGAGTATTTTTTTAATAAACTGCCTAAGTATTGAAATTTTATTACTTGTTCTATGGGCGTTGAATTTAGTTTGATGGTTGTAATTTGGTGATTTTTTGGGTGTAATCAAAGTCTTTCAAATTAATTTTTAGTCCAAATTGTGAAAATATTAAATCTATTTCCTGTAGCAGTTATTTTGATCGTTTAGAACTTTCAGCCAAAGCTGCAATTCCAGTAATTTTTGGCTTAAGTTCTATTCCTGTATTTTTTTTCATAATTTTAGACTCAGAGAGAGGGGGGAGTGGCGGAAGGTAGTTTTTTCACTTTTTTGATGAAAATTAAATTAAAAAGAAGAATATTTTTGAAAAGTTTATAAAGAGCCCTTTTCAACGGTACCCTACATGATTAATTATGGTGTTTTTTTTTTCATTTTGTCATTTTACCCCCTCCACTTTTTTTAAGGCATTTTTTTTTTCATATTAGACTTGAATTATGTTGCGGTCATCAGGATAAGTATTTTTGCAGAAAAATATCTCTTAAATTTCCTGAGAAAAGGCCTGTGACAGACGAACGGACGGATGGACGGACACGCGAGTGATCCTATTCCGTTCCTCCTTTAAGGTACGGAGCCCTAAATAACCACAACTGCCAAGAACAATCGGACCGTCCTGTCTCGCATCACTATTGCTTGGTTTTATTTATTTCATGAAAATACTACTGCCCTGAATTTTCAGTTAATATTCAGGAAGTTCACCCACTAAATAATGTTGAACAAAAATAATTATATTTTATGTGAATTTAAAGGCCTTTGCCGTACAGTAGGATGTACCTACCCTACGCCCCTGTCGTCACCCCTCAGCAGGGGTGTATGGCTCTAATTACAGATCTCCATTTATTTCGATCTTGGGCCATCTGCTCTAGCTCCACTCAATCTAAGCTCGCAATGGCGGCCTCATCCTACCTTGAACGTGGCTACGTTGGTTTGGGGCGACCTTTCTTTCGTCTCAAATGATGCCCAAAGAGGGGTACCTTTTTCGAGCTGCTTTTGACAGGATCTTCATCAGGTCTCCTCATCAAGTGGCCAAGCCATAGCCTGGTGATTACCTCCTCTTCCAACGGCTTCTGGTACGGGAGTTTCCAAAATTCCGCGTTCATGATCATTTTAAGCCTGAATATTCTTAATTTCTGGTCTCAAGCATTTATTGTCAAATACTTGGAGCCTGCCCAAGATGTCCTATCGAACGAACCACGCATCGTATCCATATAGGAGAATAGACTTCATGTTGGATTCAAAGATTCTCACCTTGTCGCGGTGTGTAATGGTAGAGGAGTTCCACAACACACTGGTCTGAGTTGGGAAAATGCTGCTCGAGCCTTGTCGAAGCTTTTACGTCGGCCTCGGTTTCCCCTGGACCCACCACGCTGACATCAATAAAGCTCTGTACTTTAGCCACTGCCTCTTCGTTATCGTAGATTGGAGCTAAATTGGGGTTATTCAAACGCATCTACTGTTTTCACGCAGTTGAAGCGTTATCCTTCCTTTGCTTCAAGCTTCAAGTGATCTATCGTCATCATCTATCCATGATCTGTGATCTCCACGCTTTGTGGCTATTAGACTAGTATAAAATCATCGGCAGAGTCTTTATCTTCTTAGTGATTTTGTTCTGTGCTCGGAATTCCTCTACGATTATTGCGTGTCACATTACGTTGTCCAACACAATCAAAAACAGCAGTGGTGATAACAAGCAGCCCTGTATTACTCCGGCGGTCACAGGGACGGGTTCAATAAGCTGACCAATGCGCAGTACTCTATGTACCGTATGTAGATCCTTCGTAAAGGCATTTGATTATGGAATACCTCTACGTTGCAGTATTCTCCACACTCACCACCACCACCACCTCGCTTGATGCTTTTTCGAAGAGGGCAAAGACCTCGCATTACCTTTCATTGCATTGCTCCAGAATCATTCTGAGCTGGTGTATCTGGTCTATATATATTCTCTGATTCGGCTTGTTATTTGCTGAAATTTGAGTCTACCCCACCAGCCATTCAGTGCAGTAGAATTTTGCAGTACATATTAAACAATATATTAACAGTTTGATACCTCTGCAGTTACCGCATTGTGTTATATCACCTTTATTCGGTAGCTTGATTACTACACCCCCTTACCAGCTTGTCCGAACTCCCAAATCTTGCCAATAAGCGAGGGCAGTACATCAGCAGATGCCTGCGGATTGTTTTGGAACGTTTCCACTAATTCCCATGCACTTTTCCACTCAAAAGCAATCGCTTAAACCATCAGCTTAAGCGATTTCGGCTTAAGATGGTGCGTCGATGATTATATGGAAAAGTTCCTCAGTGTAATATTCCAGATCAACCGTTTCTTTGTTTTCTGGGGCTCACCGGGTTTTTGGGTACTACAGTACCCAAGTGTGCTCGAGAGGTTAAGTTATTTGTTTATTTTATGTTATAAAGGCAAGCTTATCTCTAACAAGAGATTTCTTCCAACAGACCCAAGATGATAAGAATAAATTACATAGCAGTGACAGGTAGACCCTTGCACAGAAATACAAGTAAATAATTTAAATAAGTAGTTTTACTAAACTACTAAATATACTACATATAGAAGAACATAAATACCTTATATAAAAATACATAGTATAAATAAACAATACTTACATATTAATCCCTAAGTTTACGAAAAATAAAGATAATGCATCTTTAGACGATTTTTGAAGATTAAGACAGATGGACTGTCCCTGATGGCGCAGGGCAGCGCGTTCCACAGATTGATTGCCCTCATTCGGAACCCATGTTCGTAAGTGGCGGTATTGTGAGGTGGAGTAGAGAGCACGGAGGACATGTGGGATCTACGAGGTCTCGTCGACGGAAGAAAGTCGAAGCGTTCTCGCAGAAAGCTGGGATATCGGGGGTTAGTTAAGATGCCATACAGGAAAGTGAGGATGTGAGTATTCTGACGAAGACGAATAAGCAGCCATTTCAACTCCCTGCGATACTGTGACGCATGGTCGAACTTTTGCAGTCTGAAGATGAAATTAATCCCGAGATTTTGAAGTCGCTTGAGTTTGTTCAGTTGCTCATCGTTAGCGCTAGCCCAATAGATATCAGCATAATCAATCAGCGAAATGAGAAGGAATTGAGCGAGGGTAATTTTACGTTTGACGTGGTAAGAAATTCTGGAGTCTTCTTAGTGAGTGAAAAGTGGCGAAGACACGCTTACTGGCTTAGATGACATGCTTTGACCACGCTAGGAGGCTATCGAAAATGACCCCCAGGTTTTTGGCCTTGTCACTTTAAGCGATAATAATATCGTTATGTACAGGTGCAATGGGTTGTTGCTGTAGTTGATTTAATAAGTATCTGGATCCCAGAATCATAGCCTGATATTTACTGGGGTTAACGAGCAGCCCAAAGGACAGTGCCCATGTCCTGATGTTTTCGAGGTCAGCGTTTAGAGCATCTATAGCCGAAGTCACATTACTAATGAGAAAATGGCGGTAGATCTGAAGATCCTCAGCATATAGATGATATGAAGAAGAGATGACATCAGAAATGGAGTTGATGAAGACTGAGCTCAAAAGAGGGGAAAGAAAGAAGAAGAGTTCTCGGGTGTGAATTGTTCTTTTGCTGTACGGTAAATTTATTTTATCTTGCCTGTCGAAGCAGCAGCTTAGGCCGCTTGTCCTTTTTCAGATTGCCTTTAATGGCATTTTTACATAACAAGTATTCGTATGCCAGTGTCTCTTTCATGTGGTATGCTGCAGGCAACTAAAACAATTCTGCTAGGGCTTTTTCTGCTCCCATGTTTCGTTTGACATACACTCTTTTCTGGAGTACTCTCTGTATCCTAATACTACTTCGCAACTCTTTTGAGGCATTTATAGGAAGTCCTATAGCTGTGTCCAGTGGTTGTCTGCGGTATATTAGTCAACATTAAGAAGGTGGTGCTTGTTGTGTATTGTGACGCTTAGTTTGTGGCTTTGAAATTTAGCAACGTTGTAGCGCTTCTCAGAGTTTGAAGTCTGCATTTGCACTTTTGCTATCTGTAAACATATTTTTCCACTCACTACGGTGATGGTCAACCTGAAGGTTTACGTCAGAGTCTCTCTATTCTAAGACACAAGCAGAGAGTGTCCTAATTTTTGGCTTATCATAATGTGGTGAATTTGGTTCTCAGTCTTCCTATCCTGCGAAACCCAGGTAACTTTATGTCAATCTTTATGGGACAAAATTGATCCTTCAATAACAATGTCGTACTGGCAACAAAAGTCCACTAACATATCGCCGTTCTCCATTTTTAGCCCTAGGGCATGTTTGCCCAGCACGACTTAAGACCCTCATTGTTATTTCTGAGCTATGAATTAAAGTCGCCCATGCATACCACTATTCCTTGCTTTTTCTCGGCTTTATATGTTAAGGTAATCTGGTTATCGAAATCTTCTTTCAGTTTCATGTTGGCCTTGTTCGTCGGTACGTCCCACAGGATGATAGTGATATTCCTCACATTTAACTTGATTTTGAAGCTATTATAAGCCGGAGACGAGGTTCCAGTCCAAAATACTTTGTTTGGCTTGCCTGCTCAGTAGGCTACTCCGGACTTGTGTGTTGTCTCCTTCCATGACTATGAAAGCGTCTGTTCATCCACTTTTACTTCTTCAAACTACTTCCATCTCACTTCTGATAGGCCCAATATTTCAAGTTTTTTCAATTTTAACATACTCTTTTTGCGCACGATCAAGCAGCATATCAAGTTCTGTATTTCATGCCAAATGTCAGTTTTGTTGTATCAGTCCGTTTTCTATACTTTGCGTTTCAGTAGGTTTGGTTTCAAGTATGCTCGGGCGCCAGAGCCTCGTTTGATGTCTAGCATGGAGCACGACGGCTACGTGGCTGTCGCCGTCAAGGAAGCGTGCAGGTGAGATTTGGGTCGGGCATGGTGTTAGTTCCTTTCTCTCCTCAATCCTCCCTCTAGCAGTGGGATAGGCTGGTCATTATAATAATAAGAATAATGTGAATTTACATAATCGCTCGACCTCAAGACTATTAAACAAGTATTATTATTTTTGTAGATTAACTCTCCAGTTACTCATTAACTATATAATTGTTTTAGAAACAAACAGAAAGCCTACTGTTTACAGCGGAAAGATCGTATTTCTGGAAAAGGTAGTAGACTCCGCGAAATGAAAAATAATAGGAACTTCCAGCGGGCATTCACATCACGTACAGATTGGCCAACCAATACTCTACGACGTCAGCGTCCCCGTCACGCAACCTGTCGATGCTTAATTAAACTTCTGCCAGAACTCTTCTTTCTTAAGGCCCCAATTACTTTTTCTGCTCCGTAATCGAGTTTTCCTTATCCTACCTGAAGACAGTCGCAAAGTTTTGTTGCCACAGCGGACTTTGCCAGCTAACTTCCATCTACCCGGTCTGTACTGTACAAGGCTTTCGTTTTACAGGGCTGCCTTCCTACGACGCTACTTTACTGAAGTTAAATTAATTTCATTTCGTGTGTATGCTTGTGACGACCCTATATTTTATGCGGAGTAAATCTGATTAGAGCAGCTTATATTCGATATCTTTTGATTAAGGTGCAGTAAATAGGCTTTACTACTAAGGTTCAGGATAGGCACACGACATCTACCCTAATGGGTAAAGTGGCTAAGTAAAACTGACTTATCTTTGAAAGATAACTCTGTAACAAAATATCTTCATTTTTACGATGTACATATATTTATTTCAGCACATTGATTTGAAAAATTGAGAATGTTGTGCGCATCTCTCATCGACGCAAACATATGTATCACTTTTGTTAAACTTGATCTATAACATTTGTGTTTGTATGTTTGACTTGCCTGTTATAAATAAACAAATAAATGTCCACGTTAGGCGTTACCACAACCTTTAAGCGTTTCAGATTAGGTCAAAACAACAACATCACCTTGGCAACCATTTCCATTGCAACACGCCATAATGGGTTTTATTCACCTGATACCAAGGCTTGTTTTAAGACGGTATTGTATAGATTTGGGGATCAGTTTAGGTTCCTACACTGAATCGGCATAAGACGGTGTGGTTACCCCTCTGCACGCATTAAATAAAACCAGGCCTGCCCTACCCGGGTTTGGAGGGACAAGATTTTCACACATTGTACCTCCTGAATATTTATGAATAACCTCGATTGAGGTTTTCATAGGGTTTCTTTTGAGGCGGCTACAGTGTGGCGGTCGTCGCGCGCCCTTTATGTCCGATCGAGCTCACATAATGTTTGTAATGGCCGCCATTACGAACATCAGTTTGTTCAAGCGTGACGCTACACTTGTCCCACTACTTTACTTTACTTTCTTTCTTTTACATGCTCTGTTTAACACGTCTAACAATATCGTGCGGACCTTTTTTATGTCGTTCCTTTTCTTCGCGACATTTCCTGGAGTCTTGATATGTTCATTACACGTCTTCCATGAAAGGATTTCATTTACTGATTGAACCTGCAAAAGGGATAATGGGTACCGATAAAAGGGGGCTAATTGGAACGATGTAATACAAAATGCAGAGATTTGGCTGCATTTTCTTCTACCTATTATAAACGCTTAAAAGTATCGAAAGTAAAGTAGTCTTCTAAAATGACAATATTCGATCTACTAAGGAAGTATGCGGTTCCGAGAATACACGATATTGTTATAATATTGTAAATACTTGATCGATTGCGATAACCCCTCCAGCTAAGTGAGGAATCTTGTCTGAAATAACCCTCGAGGTGGAAATTTTTCTGTTCAGATTTCAGTCTGTGGATCACAATTCAGTGGCCAAATGTGGACCCGTATTTACCTTCCCGCAGGTGAACTCTCGCAGTTAAAAAGGAATTCGGGAGAATTTTATCGCTCGTTAGAGACGTTTACTGTGAGAGAGTACGGACCGCACTGCCTATTTCAGATGCTTCTACCCCACTGGCTTTTGAATTCGTTCTTTGCGCCGTCCCTTTCAAGCGGCCTGGGGTTTGTGAGAGGGATGCCGCGTAATCATGCGGATAAGCATCGGAATCAGCGGAATCCGAAACTTTGCAGAAAAGGTAACAAGCGGCGCCGACCCAACCGTGTAGACTGCTTACTCCCACAGATAATAGTCAAATATATTTTACTCGAAATCATTCTGTTATTCATTTAGAGACCTAAGGGTATCTTATTACATCTTCCTCTAAATTCAGTAAGCGGAATCTACTTAGTGAACTTTGCTAAACCCCATTAGGAAAAGGTAAAGGATTCGTCTTGTATTGGCTTAGGCATCGTTACGGAGGATAATCAGGAAAGTTGAAGGAACAATGGAAAGGGTCGTAGGTTGGTATATTGTATGAGACGACGATGTTATCAAGCAAAACGTATTCCTTATCCTCTGTTGCTGAATAGACATGATAGACGTCCTCGACAGGCTCTAAATGATTATGTGGTGTCAAATGTGGCCATTCAAGGTGTATCCCACATTAAATGTAGGTAGGTACACCATCAATTTCTCATTTCTATAGCCTGTACAGATATATGCAAGCTGCAGAGCCCGGCGATATAGCAGCCAGGTGTTGGGATGGATCGTTCTATCACAAAATGGCAGCATAATACGGTTCCTGTTACATTTCTGTACTTGGATTATGATGTACGAGAAAACACAATTTTTTAATAAGTAGGCAGACACCATACTTTTTCGAATCCAGAGGCAATCACGATCCAAAATATAGAGTAGGGCCTAATTAAGAGTAGTTTTTAGCCTGAAATTTCCCATTCCACTGTGGAAGAGACTGATCATAAATTACCAACTTTACCGCCTGAAGATTGCGAGATTGTCAAGTCTATAGGTATAACAGTAAATTGTCTATCGTTCCAGACGGTGTTTCCTTGCCCCAGCACGCGATACTGACATTTGTTACACTTTTGTTACTCCATTCCATTTCACGATGCCATTGGAATTCCCCTATTTGAATTACTAGATTTATCTCTTTACAAAGATCTTGTAATATATACGTACAAGCGGCTGCAGATGTTTCAACTTCAATATATATTTTTGCACAAAATAACAGATTACTGACTGGAAAATGAGATAGAGTTCTTCCAGTGGCAATTTGTTTATGGTTATAATGTATAGTGGAGTTATAATCGTTTAAATTTATATACATAATAAGTAATAAAATGTAATATAGTAGACGATGCTGTAAAATATAATATCCTCATCCTCGATATAAACTTGTAACCATGTCAATGCTTTGGAATTAAGGGAAATACATCAATATTATTATCATTGCCTGTCAGCTCCAATTACCAAAACGGTCAAATCAATCTAGTACAGATTGTACTTCTGTAACTTGATTTGGCCGTTTCAATATAATTTTAACAAACAAACACGTGCCCGTATTTAGATAAAAAAATATAATCAATATTCATATTGACGGGCTTGTTTATGTATTCAGTAAAGTAAAATAAACTAAAGTACTGTAAGGTATATAGTTAGGTTCGATATTTGTCTATGCGATAATATTGTATACGGGCCTCTTTAGAGTGAGTGTTCGCTTTGACACTGTTACGTAATTTGTAATTTTAAAAAGAAAGAGGCTTGGATGTGAAAAGTCAATATGACACACTTCACCTTAGGCTTCGGCCAGCGACCGATCTAAATTATATAGTTCGGATTAGCTTAATGGCTATCGAGCCAGTTAGATCCCTTTTATACAAATTGTAACTATATTCGATCAATAAACACAAGTTTGGTGTTACTAACGTCTTTATAATTGCCTACCTAATCTGTAGGGCTAGGGAGTTTAATTAGGTGAACCTTACACTGGCGGAGGCGCCGAACGAACCGGAGATATAAGAAGACCGCTTCATAAGAAATAAGAGGTGACGTCGTAAGAGTGACGTCATAAAAGAAAATAGTGATCGTCGATCCAGACCTTGAAGAATCGAGGAAGGATCGAAACTACATTGAAAGGAAGTATATTGCTGTACTTAAGTTTTTAGTTTAGGAATTACCTCGACCTGCCAAGCGAGTGAAGAATTGAATATAAAAATATTGTTGGAAGATTTTTATCGGAGCGGACATTTTGTGAAAATTTTTATGAAATTATTTCATGATGGACGATTTGTCAACTTGTTTTTCGAGGAGTCCTCAGGAGTCCTTTGAAGACTTTTTAGAAGACTTCAGAGATGCTGCATCGAGGAAGAAATTTGTATCGTCGGAGGAGTTAAAATTATTATTTCCTTCGTATTTAAAAGGTGGAGCCTTATATTTTTTTAGGGAAATTAGGGGCAGTGCGCAGACATTTGAAGAGATGGTGGATAAATTTAATGAATAATTTGGAAGCACAGACTTTGCAGAGAAATTCTACAATGCCAAGCAAGAGAGAAGAAGTTTGTTGGACTACTTCCATTACTTAGGGGACCTAGCGAGGAAGGCTAGAGTTTCCAAAGATGACATTTTTATAAAGCAGTTTTTAAGAGGATTGCAAACCCATCTTAGAAATAAATTAATGTTGAGCCATTTTGTAGATAAGAAGGCGCTAAGGGCAGTACTGGTACAGATGGAGAAATTAAGTCCGGGAAGTGATGATAATGTAAATGTGTTTAGGAACCCGGCAACTTTTGGACCGAATTTGGCCCATAGCAATAGAGGGGGGGGAGACAGGCCGTTTCATTCTTTAGGGCCTTCACAATTTAATCAAAGCCCTACTCAAGACCCACGACAAACGCCGAATGTTTCGCCGTTGTCAAGTGGTCAGGAACCACATATTAGACCTAGTACTAATAATTATAATTTGCGTCCTAGGCAAGCGGATTTTACAACGCGTCGTCGCTAGAGGCCGATAGCGGTGACCAGGCTGACCTGTGGAATGAGGGCCTCAGACGAGCTCAGCAGCGTAGCATGGAAGCGAAACGACCAATGAACTTGAACTTGGGGAAGATCGTCGCAGACGAGGCGGATCAGCAGGTCAGACCATTAGTTTTATTGAATTCTGCTAGTGTAAACGTGGTAGCTCTTTTAGATACAGGCGCTACGGCTTCATGCATCAGCCCAGCCGTTGCAGATCAAGTGGGAGCGAGATGTATGCAAGAAGAGAAGAGACGGGTTAAGGCGGTAAATGGAAGTTTATTGCAAATTGTAGGGAAATGTGTTATAGATTTTAGTTTGGACAATTTTAACTTTTCACAGGAATTTTTAGTAATAACTGATTTAAATTATAGCATTATTTTAGGGGTGGATTTTTTAGTAAAGAACGGTATGAATATAGATTTTGTTCATTCGTGTATGTGTTTTTACCAGGGAAAAATACCGTTTTTCAATAATTTCCTTACGAAACAAAACACGACACCGGTAAAACGAAATGTCATGCGCGTAGGGATTCTTTAAAAACAAAAGATAGGGTCGGACTTTCTAGACGGTTCTAAAAGGAAACAAGTGAACTTCGGGGAAACCACGGTTATCGAGGATCGTGACGTGATAGATTTTATCGACTTTCAGGAGTTAAGAAAGGGCAATAACGTTTATTTATTTATTTATTTATTTATTTATTTATTTATTTATTTATTTATTTATTTATTTATTTATTTATTTATTTATTTATTTATTTATTTATTTATTTATTTATTTATTTATTTATTTATTTATTTATTTATTTATTTATTTATTTATTTATTTATTTATTTATTTATTTATTTATTTATTTATTTATTTATTTATTTATTTATTTATACAGTTAAATGCACAACATTACAGACAATGTCCAATTCATTGTACATATACAAATATACAAATAACAAATATACACTTCCATTTAAATCATAATAAATTATAGTATTTTACATGTCAGTTCAAAAAAAAAAAATGTCAATAATAATTCAATGATAAAAATGTCATTGCAGTCATTTGAAATTATAGCTTAATTATATAACACAATCCTGTCATATATTCTCCTCGCAGAACCTTCCACATTCTCGCACAATATGCCTCCATGCATCACCAAACAGATCAGTCAGGGGTGCTGCAGCCAACAGAGCGTTGAGACTGTCCCGCGCCCTCACCAGCGGAGACTGCTGGCGCGCCACCGTGCGATGCGCGCCGCACGCTAATAGCCGCCGGTGCCTGCGCGCGCGTAGATATTTGTCGGGCACGAATAGCGCGCATACGGCACCGACAAGCGCGACACAGTCACTGTCGCCTCGCAACAATCGACACACAGTCAGAAGCTGCTCGGTATTACGTCTAACCTCTAGTGAGTTGTATCCGAGCATACCCAATATGAAAGCGGATGGATAAAGGTAAGGATAGTATCCAAATTTCCTCTTATAAATGTATCGTAGGAAAGCTTTGTGTACCTTCTCGAGCAAAAGTATGTAAGAGCTTTCGTGCGGATTCCAAACAACTGAGCTAGTCAAGTTTGGTTCTCACTAGGGCCGTGTATAGAAGCTGGACCACACCCAGATTCCGGAAATCCTTACTATTTCGTATCACGAACCCCAATCTTTTAAAGCATTCCTTGGCTAAAGTGCTCATGTGCTCATGGAATGTAAGTTTGGGGTCGAACGTAACACCGAGGTCCTTAACCGAATACACTCGAGTCAAAGACTCCGTACCGAGTGCATACGTCGCGCTTATTGGCTGAGAAGAGCGCGTAAATGACATAACATAACACTTGGCATTATTAAATTAGGAGTTTGTTGTTCACACTCCACCTAAGAACCGCGTCTAGATCATCCTGCAGCAAACTACAATCATCCTCTGAACTCACGGGAAGTATCAGTTTCAGATCGTCCGCATATAGAAGGCAATTGGCGTATTTCATCTCAAATTCCAGGTCATTTATCATAATGATAAATAACAACGGACCCAGAATAGACCCTTGGCTAACGCCCGACCGTGTATGGTACGGTTGGGACTCAAAGCAGCCGTGTCGCAGATATTGCTGGCGGTTCCTGAGGTAGTCAGCGAAGAAAACAGCCATGGGGCAAAACCAATGGCACACAACTTCTTCATTAGGACGTCGTTATCGACTCTGTCGAACGCCTTACGGAAGTCCATATAGGCGACGTCCACCTGACATCCCATGTCCATGCACTCAGACACAATCTCGACTAGCGTCAGCAAGTTGGTGTTTACTGAGCGGCGACTCCTGAATCCGTGTTGCGAGTCAGTCAGATAAGGCGCAATCTGCGAACTGATTTTGCCATATATGATCGACTCGAACAGTTTTGCCAAAGAACTCAGGATCGCAATAGGCCGATATTGATCAACGGAGGCAGTGTCACTTGTCTTGGGGATAGGACTGACTCGAGAAAGCTTCCAGCTGGTGGGGTACTTACCTTGTTCTAGAGCAAGATTGAATATCCAACCCAAAGGTAGAACCAGCTGATCACTGTAGGCCTTCAAAAAATAAGGAGGGACGTTGTCCGGTCCAATTGCGCTCCTTGGCCGTAGCTGCTTCAGTCCTTCCAATATGTCCCTACGGGAGATATGAGAAACTTGTATGTAATTAGCAGAGCACGTGTCATCAGAACTGTTTACCAGATCCGGATCGAGCACTGGCTCATCAGGGAGGAAAACGTCTGAGAAGTAGTCTGCAAATGCGGCTGCTGCTTCTTCACCAGCACATTCCCGTCCCCGATGCGTGACCCGAGGTTCGAAACCACCCTTCGATCGTAGGCCACTCACGTGTTTCCAAAATGCGCGCGGGTTATGTCTTATATTGCTTTCTATAGTACTCATGTGGTTGGCGTAGGCAGTATCTATGCGACACTTGAGGTTGGCTCTCAGCTTGCTGAATGAGTCGTAGTCAGTCGGCCTCTTCCACGTTTTCCAATTACGGTGGAGCTTTGCCTTCGTGGCCAGGTCCCTTATGATATCACCAGTGAACCACACTGGGTATCTCCTAGTAGGCTGGGTTGGTCTGGTCTTCTTCGGGATGGAGTTGTTGAAGACTTCGTAAATGGTATCGTAGAAGCGACCGACTGCCGTCTCAACATCAGTGACTTCGAGAACACCGTCCCAGGAAACGCCACTCATGAGTTCGTACATGACTGCGTGGTTGCCCTTGGCAAAGTTCCAGTCATTGCGGCCACCAATGTTGCTGGGATCCAAGCGGCCGGATCGCTGGTCGGCGGCCCGCGCACGCAACACGGGCACAATGACGTCGAGAGGCGGGTGGTAGGCGTCAGTGCGTGGCACCAGGCTTCCTGTCATGGAAGCGCGCACAGTTACGTCACGCACGCTCTCCGGCAGCAACACCACATCAAGCACGCCACCATGATCATTCATCACTTCATTCGTCTCATACATGCCACAGACAGATAGAAAATAACAATATTAATTAAGGATGTCAACTGATGCACTATTCATATTAAGATCTCCTAGAATAATTAAGGTACCGGTTATCCGGGCCACATTTTCCTCAGTCTTATCGAACCACTTCATGTACTCGGCATCCTTTTCTTTTTGCGTGATTATTTTCATTTTCTTCTTCTTGCTGGGATCGATGTACACTACACAGACTGTAAGTAGCGTACTATCAACAGTAAGTGTCGCCCAGAGGTCTTCTCCATGTTCCGTTTCCAGATCCCGGCGCCGTCTCAGTGAGTTGCCAGGGCGGGCGGCGAGCAGCACGCCTCCGCACGGGGTGGCGCGGTCACGGCGCAGCACGCTCCAGCCACCCGCTGTAACCTCGGCATCTCCAACCGAGGAATCCAGGAAGGTTTCGGTAGCGGCAACAAGATGAGAGTCCAGCAGCAACAAACTTTGCCGCCAGAACTGTAGTCTGGTTTTAATACCGCGGACATTCTGGTATTTTATGTCCAGGTACCTATTGGGGCATGAAGTGCGTGGGTTTGTTTTTGCCTGTTCTGAATATCTCCATGTATTTGCGAAAGGGCAGCCACTCCCTCACACGGGCATTCTCGGGCCACACACTTATGGAGAAGCAGGTGTCAAAGAGAGCCTCCGGGACTCCTATCTTAAAAGACTTATATTTTCCCTTTGTAAGCAATTCTTCCACCATGCTATCCTTTGGCGAACACAACTCCTTCACATACTTCGACACTTCTTCCAGGCCTGATACCATATTGTATAGGTGGAAGAACCGTTGTCGTTCCACCGCCCGAAGAGTTGTCGTGCTGGGTCCCGCTGTACATCGCAACGATCTGGGCTTCTTCAGTTTCTTCACAACTTCAGTCCAACCGTTTTTTGGATGGGTAGATAGGTTTTCCGATATAGCCTCAGTATTTGCAGCGGTGCCATTAGTTGGTAAGGGCACCGGCAACACCGTTGGGGAGACGTCTTTGCGGCCAGCTCTTACTGGGGTAGAAGCAGCTACCTTCGCGGCAAAGGTTGCACGATTAGCCTCCGGCTGTACCGGCGCCAGTTTTTTATTGACAGCGGGGGAGCTGGGTTTCTGCGTTGACTCCAGAGCTTTCACCTGCAGAGCATCAAGCTTGATGTGAACTGCACCCATTTGTTTCCCCATCGACTCCACTTTGCTGTCTATATCAGTGAGAGAAGCCAACACCTTGTTTAGCATAACGGCGACACTTGAGACCTCACTTTTTACCTCCCTTATCTCCGCCATGATCTCAAGGTATTCAGAAGACCGAAAACCGTCCAGGGGCGACTGGCGAGCGGTTTTGGTCCGTATCGTGACGTTCGACGTTTTCGCCTTAGACCCTCCAACCGGAGTGAGGCTGTTGTCACCTCTTTTTAAGGTGGCCTTACATTGTGGACACACCCAGACGTCGATGTCTTCTGGAGTCCACTCGGTATTGTTGCTTGCACATAAATAATGAAAGACGTTTACGCAACCGTCTTTACTGCAACCGAGAAAGCATTCTCCGTCTCCGATGTCCTTGCGGCATCCATAGCACGATGACGGAGTGGACATTATCTTGCCGTACGGAACGTACCGTGAGTGAGGTGCACAGTTAAGATAATATCTTTTTACGTGTAACCGAACGTGGTGCAAAGATGAGGTTTTCGAACGTTCTTGTCAAACTTTTTTTTTTGTCGTATGGCCACACTGGTAGCTGTCAGTTGCGGAAGATGACAGATTCGGACAGCTGATTGTGTGGGTGATCGTAGTTGACGAAACTTTCTTTTCTTTGTTCTCTAGTACAGTTTATTTACGTGTGAGTGCAGTTTGAATTAACGGAAAAGCAGCAGTGTACCTGGAAAAGCTTGTTATTTCCTGGAAAACACGTCCTTCTCTGTGTTCTGGGATTAAATCACAGGTTTGAGGTTAGGTCTTCGGTTAGCGCTTGTTTTGGCCCAAGGAAATCACTTTTATCTGATATTTACTTTGTTTTGACTGGGACGAGGATAAAAATCGGTGTTTACAAGTAAAGGGCAGTGTTGCCAACCAAAGGGCAGTGTTGTTTATTTCTCGGATTATCGGATTCGTGCGAATTAGCGTTTGGTGTAGAAGATAAACGGTTTATCATAAATTAGGGTTTATGTGGGAATGATAAACAGGTATTATCGGCGTTGTTGGATAGGAATGCAGATAGATTTGCGTTTGCAACTGACCAGTTAGGTAGGTCGGAGATAGTGTCGGTCGATATTAAGACTTATGATGAAGAGCCGGTTCATTGTCACCCTTATCGCGTTTCGCCGGTGCAACGAGAAATTATTGAGGAGCAGGTCGCGGAGATGTTGAAACTAGGTGTTATTAGGGAATCCACTAGTTCTTATGCTGCGCCCGTTGTGTTAATTAAAAAGCCCGATAATTCATGGAGGTTTTGTGTAGATTATCGGAAATTAAATAAGAAAATTTGTAGGGATAGTTATCCTATTCCGCGGATAGAAGACATTGTCGATAGTTTGGCCGGGGCCAAGTATTTTGCGGAGTTAGATCTCAATTCAGGTTATTGGCAGACGGTTATTACGGAAGGTATGCATAAAACGGCTTTCGTCACGACCACGGGTCTTTATGAATTTAATGTTTTTCCGTTCGGTTTGGCAACGAGTCAAGCAGTTTTCCAACGGATGATGGATAAAGTTTTAGCGGATTTAAGATTTAAAGGGGTTATGGTTTACGTAGACAATGTAATTGTGTATGGTAGAACGTTCGAGGAGTTTACCGATACGTTGCAGAAAGGTTTTGGGCGGTTTAGAGAAGCGAACTTGACCTTCAAGCCATCCAAATGTAAATTCGGTTTTTGCGAGATTGAGATGCTAGGTTATCTAATCTCGAATGTAGGAGTAAAACCTAGTGAGAAAAAGCTGAAGGCTATGCAACAGGTTCCAACTCCCACATCTGCGAAGGGTGTGAAACAATTATTAGGTTTATTTTCTTATTATCGAAAATTTGTATCGAATTTTGCGAGAATATCGTTACCTCTCACTAAATTATTGAAAAAGGGAAAGGGTAAAGTTTCAATGGAATGAAGAATTGAAGAATTCGTTCGATTATATTAAGAAGGTTATGTGTAGTGCGCCAATACTTTCGTATTATTCGGGGGATAAGTCGGTTACTACGAGGGTTTATGTGGATGCGTCTAACGAGGCGTTAGGTGCAGTGTTGATGCAGGGCGTTGAAAAAATGAGTCCGGTTGCCTATGCGTCTAGGAAGTTAACGGATGCGGAGAAAAAATATAGTACGACGGAGAAAGAGTGTCTGGGGTTAGTATGGGCGTTAAGGCACTATAGGCATTATCTTTGGGGATCGTATTTTCAGGTTGTTACAGACCATAGCGCGTTATGTTGGTTACAGTCGAAAAAAGATATGTCTGGTAGGGAAGCGCGATGGGCGTTAGAGATACAAGAATGGGATTTCGAGATAGTTCATTGCTCGGGGAAAAGCAATGTAGTGGCAGATTTTTTGAGTAGGAATCAGCTAATGGAAGAAGGGAAACGGGAAACAGAAGGACCTTAGTCTTCTTCTCGTTCTGAACCTGATGATGATGGTTTGGAAGTTTTTAGTATTAATGTAGAGTCGTTACAGGCGGATCAAGCGAACGATTCATTTTGTAGTAGATGGTTAACGCGGTTGAGCGAACGTCCGGAAGCGTGACGTAGCGGTTTTTGTTTGAGAAATAATTTATTATATAAAAGCGTACGTAGAGATGGAGTAATTAGGGAGGTATTAGTATTGCCTAGGTATTTGTTTCAAAATGTAATTAATGAATTACATGATGAGGCATGGACAGGAGGTCATTTGGGTCTCGCAAAGACGTTGAAGAGGTTTCGGTCGAAATATTTCATGTCGAAAGCCGATAAGGAGATAGAGCGTTATATAGCTTCAAGCGTGCCGTGTCAAGAAAGGAAATTAGTTAAAAGCGTAGCAGATTTGATGCCGATAAGGGTCTGGGATATTTTTGAGAAGGTAGGAATCGACGTGTTAGGAGCGTTTCCACGTTCGTCGAGAGATAACCGATTTATTATAGTCGCGGTAGAGTATGCGTCGCGGTTTGCGATATGTAAGGCGTTACCTAGGGTTACATCGGAAGATATAGTGCGGTTTTTAGTTGAGGAAGTTTTCTGTAGGTTCGGGCCGATTAGGGAAATTATTTCAGATAGAGGTACAGTTTTTACGGCGGGAATCGTAAAAGAAACGGTAGAACAGTTTGGGGCTAAAATGATACATACAAGTTCGTTTCACCCACAGAGTAACGGTTTGGTAGAACGAATGAAGAGAACGTTAACTTCGATGTTATCAAAATATTTAGGCAGTAATCAAAGGCAATGGTGCTCAGTTTTACCTTTAGTAGTACATGCGTATAACACTAGCGTGCAGGCGTCAACGAAAGTGTCGCCGTATAATATTTTATTTGGTAGGGAACAGTGCTCAGTGGTGGATCGATCATTAGGATTAAACGCAGTTGGTTTAGACCAAACGATAGATGAAAAGGTGAATCGTATGGGAAGGCTGCTGACTACGGCGTTAGGGAATATTGCGAACGCACAGCGTGTACAAAAACGGTATTACGATATGAGATCAAAACCCAGATCGTTCCGGATGAATGACTTAGTTTTGTTATACGTACCAAGGCGGATAACGGGAAGATGTATGAAGTTGGCACGTCTGTATCAGGGACCATACAAGGTCATTGAGATCGTTGGGAGGTCTAATGTGCTGATTCGTCGTCTGAACTCACGGTCACGGGGCGCAATTGTTAACACAAATCGTTTAAAACGCTTTGTGCTGCGTTGAGGAGTTCGTCTGATATTAAATAATTATACATTAGGAGTATAATATAATTTTATCCCGGTTGTTGGTTTGTGGTTTATGTATGCGGTATTGTTATGAATTGTTTATTAACCGGTGTTTCTTTTCATGTTGTTGCTGAACTATGATGTCTGATGAGCACCGTTCACCAAAGACCCAAGAAATATTTGTAACATACTAGATTTCCGTGGTAGATTACCTTTATATGAGAAACTTTTATAAACGACAGTTCGTATAATTGTTTGAACCGATCGCCTGGTTTTATCTTTGAGAGCAGTATGACGAGGCAATAGCTATTTGTCATAGGGTTCTGTTTTGGTTCCTGCGTTCTTAAAGTATAGAGTTGGGATGATTTGGTAAGGGGAGAGTAAGGGTTGTTCATAAAGTTGGTAACGAAGGTTTCTCAATGAAAGTAATTTCTGATGTGGGATAACTCGGGTATTCGATACACATTCGAGATTCTTTGTAGTGTTTTAACTTGGGTAATTGGTTGCAACTCACGGCGATTATCTTAAACTGTTAATAGTAAAAGATAGTTTACTGAATTCCAATGGATTAGTTGAGATGTTTGTAAGTTGTAGTATCGGTTTTAAAGCTAGTTGTTTTCATCGTATTATTGGAACGAACTTTAATGAACTCATTCTTAAGCTGTGGCTTAGTAATACGGTTCTATAGATTAATCCTGTTAATATTGTTGACGTTTCCTATATTTGAAAATGATAATTTTTTCTTTTATCTTTGCTTGCGTTAATTTTTGAAATATTTCCATTCGGTGGAAAGAGTTAAATGATTTTTTTTAAGCAAAGATGGAGTTGTTTTGTCAGAAAGTATGTCGAATGATAACCATTCGAGAAGCTAAATCTTAGCTAGATTCAGCTGTTTGCCTTCGTATTGTGATAGATAGTTTTCTAGCGTCAGGTAGGTTAGTGTTAAGCTGCGAATAATTGTATGATGGGATCATAGGGTGTTATAATTTAAGTTTTTAATTAAGTTTTTTAAGGTGCATAGCCTACACCTTAAGTGTAGTTGGACAGATAAGGATTAAGGTACTCGATGTTATTTAAGATTATGCTTGCGGCATATTTACTGTTTTTTAGATTTCAAGCATAGCAAGCTCACTTAATGTTAACATTTAATGTTTTTTTTAGATTTTAGACTTTGAGATAGGGTTGTCATTTTTGATTTTAGACTTTTATAAATAAATAAATAAATTATAAATAAATAATACCTTGGACACCATTTACACACATTGATCTAGCCCCAAACTAGGATTCCCTGTATCTTGGGTACTAGAACGATACACATACTTATATACATAAATATTATACTTAGATAGATAAACAACCATGACTAGGGTACAAACATCCGTTCTCATCAAACAAATATTTGCCCCACCGGGACTCGAACCCGGGACCCTTGGCTTCGTAGGCAGTGTCACTGCCGACTCGGCCATTCGAATCGTCACTTTGAGTTAGGGTTGCCACTTTGGAAAAAAAAAATCCGTTGGTTTTTTTTTTGAAAGGAGAGGAGAATGATTGTAAGGTATATATATAGTTAGGTTCGATATTTGTCTATGCGATAATATTGTATACGGGCCTCTTTAGAGTGAGTGTTCGCTTTGACACTGTTACGTAATTTGTAATTTTAAAAAGAAAGAGGCTTGGATGTGAAAAGTCAATGTGACACACTTCACCTTAGGCTTCGGCCAGCGACCGATCTAAATTATATAGTTAGGATTAGCTTAATGGCTATCGAGCCAGTTTGATCCCTTTTATACAAATTGTAACTATATTCGATCAATAAACACAAGTTTGGTGTTACTAACGTCTTTATAATTGCCTACCTAATCTGTAGGGCTAAGGAGTTTAATTAGGTGAACCTTACAGTACTTACTTGTATGTAGCGCGCAGTTGATCTATGAAAATAATCGAATGGAATAGGCGTACACGCACAAATATGAAAGTAATAAATAAAACAAAACACTGTTTAAAACAACACACAGTCCAAAAGGAAAAAATATAATTCTAGAGTAGTGAATACTTATGAATGATATTCTTTACGTGCGTTGTGATTGGTTTCGCTGCCACATGCACAAGCTGGGACACAATCAGCACAATGTCACCAGGAAGGCATCTGACGCTGATATTCAGTCCTGTAAGTATACTTTGAAAGCATACAGTACAGCCACAGTTGTACCTACATAAGTACCGTAAAATGTACATAGTTTTGCAACTCAATCTTCAGTTTTATGATGGGCTCGAGATAGACAATTCTCGTGGCGAGCAGTAACGAGACTTTGATTGCTCTCCTTATAAGCCTACGTGTGTGCGTGTGCATGTGTGCAGTTGTGCACACATACACCACTTTAGGTATTCAGGGTGCTGTCTAGATCACCCTATATACGATCGTCAGATACTTCAATGGAGCATGTTTCCGAAAACATAGTAATTGGATTATTAGTATTTTACTTCTCTATTTTGGCCCGGCCGGGGATCTGATTTGTACGGGAATCTGGAAATATATATTGTCTAATCTATTTTTTCGGTCATATGTTCCTGTTGACTGTTCCCGTGTTTTAGGGTGATTTTAATAAAACCTGTACTCACGGTTACCTTCTTAAATTACCCCTTCGAGCTTAGGTAGTACGAGTAGAACATGTACAAACTTCGTCTTGTTGTTCATAAGTAATCATAAGATTTGTAAACTTATAAGCGGACAAATTGTATAGGAATTTGTGTATGGGTAGTTTCATATCAGGAAGGTTCTTTGTCTTATAGTATAGGAAGTTTTCTTATAAGCAACAATGAAGCATTTCTAAGAATGGGAATCCAATTAGAGAATATTAAATGTTGACTTACACAACACTTGTTGAATCTCTGTTGGAAATTGTACCTTAGCAAAGCTTAAAGGATAACAACATAAACACTAAACACATTATACTGTAACATGAGGTCATCAAAGGGATTAAACGCGCACCTCAAAGTACAACATGGTACAACCGTCGCGAAATCTAATCCAATGAACATATAAAGCGAGTGGCGCGAACATAGGCCGGGCGACCGCAAGTGGTGCCGGGGGGCAGTGGGAGGGGGCGGGCGGGCTGCACTTACAAGCGATTAGCAAGGCCCGTCAAACTGTCAACCCGGAGTGCCCAGCCAGGGCTTAACCGTGAAATCAATTAGTTTTAGACTAATCGCCGGGAAGGAAGGGTCACTACGATCACAGGTCATCGGATGAATAATTCGACGGCAACTTTGCCGGACTATTTGCGGACTTGAACTATTACGGGCCCATGCATTACTTATTGACACGGCAATAAGCTGACAGCGTGGAGCTAATCACGGTCCCTTTTTAAGTTAATTACTTCCAGTATCCTTCGTGTTTCGAGTGTACTCGAACGGTTATGGTCACAAAAGCTCTGTTAAAACTGGACGTTAATCGGGTAACAAACATGAAGAGGCAGTCGAAATGGCTGGCTCTCGGGAGGGCCGCTCTTATGCCAACATGTGAGGGCCCTCGACGCCGGCGTGTGGCTAAAATACTCGACGCGACGACGAGCGCAACATACTACGAACCGTCCACAATCACCAACACCTCCGCTGAACCATTCCAACACACCCAACGGTATATCGCACGACATTGAACACTGCATTCACTACACTAGCATTTCAGCACACATAGGCATAGGCACACCTCTCCCGCCCGGACACCGAGGGAACAGCAATTTTTCTGAACAACTACCTACGTGACTCACATTCTGAGCTATCAGAATTACGCTGTAGAACTAGGGCATATGTGGTGGAACACACCGCACTTTATTTCCTAGAAGGCTAACAAGATACTTTAGAATCAGTTTTTAAAATCAAAAGGGAACCTGCAATCATCACTAACGTCCCGAATGGCCGAGTCGGCAGTGACGCTGCCTACGAAACCAAGGGTCCCGGGTTCGAGTCCCGGTGGGGGCAAATATTTGTTTATTGAGAACGGATGTTTGTACCCTAGTCATGGTTGTTTATCTATCTAAGTATAATATTTATCTATTTAAGTATGTGAATCGTTGTCTAGTACCCATGATACAGGGAATCCTAGTTTGGGGCTAGATCAATGTGTGTAAATGGTGTCCAAGGTATTATTATTATTATTTTAACCTGTCGAATAGAGCAGAATTAAAAAAACTTTAATGTATTATTTTATTGGCACTCTGTCATTAATTAAGACTGTATCACACGTTTATAAATATGACTTGATGAACATTAATGGAATAATTCGCGGATTCATTCATACTGGCAGTTGGCAGTTTGGCGCGAAAACGGACCTACAGTTCCGATGACGTACCAAGTGTTGGCCGTTTTTACCACAGATTACCTATAAGCAGACAGATAACTGTAAACACAAAGGGGTTGTTTTTAGTCCGTATACCACACGAGCTGATGCCCGCTCAATATGTGGGGACCCGACATAGCAGGGAGCTCTGACTCCTGGGCATGGGTAATTCCATTTTTTCCCCCCCAACAAAAAAAAAGCATATCTCTCTCCTTTACGTAGAAGTGTCATGCTGTGTTGTGTTTTGACAATTTACTGATGTGACGTCACTAGACGCTGGTGGGTGTTTTAAAAGATGTTCCGTATCAAGTTACTTAAAAATAGTAATTTTTGTTGCAAAACAATACTGAATAAAATAAAACGTCTAAAAGATTTAATTATTTTCCAATGGGGTTAAAAACTGAAAGCTCGTCGTAGATGGCAGCACTGTTGAGGGTTCCTAAGAACCGCCATTTTGTCTATTTGTTGTTGTTTGCTAAAGTAAATTGTCATGAAAAACTGATCTTGAATAGAAATATATTGATTATGACTCCCATAGTATTTAATTAAATGAGCCATGGGACTTAATTTTGAGAATACAAAATAGAACTTTGCATAGGTTTCAAAGCCAGTATAGAAATCAATTACACTATCATTATCTTTATATCTCTCTATAGATTCCATAAATGTGTTCGAAGTTCACTTGAGTGCTCTTTAATTCAGCTGATGAACTAGATTCTTTACTTGTAGGCAGCTCAGCTTGTGGGCCAATGGATATTTCAATTTCACTCTGTACTGTGAACTGTTCATCATGGAACCCTCAACAGTGGTGACATCTGAAGTGAGCAAAAGGCAGTTTTTAACCCCATTGACACGCGATTCCCCCTTTTCACATTAAAGAACTTAAAGTTTGTGAGATTACACCAAGAGGACACGATTACGCGTGTAACTCGCGCCACGAATTAAGAACGCTGGGCGACGTTTTGGCGGGAATTAGGTACTGCGCATATGTACAGGTATTGAAAAGTGACTACTGTTCATTCAAGGCCACCGCTCATAACGTGTGGCGCGACGTATACACCTATGTATTATCTATTTATATGGTACACAGAGGAGACTTTTCTACAATGCAGGGTTTATTCCCATGTACATTCGGTTTCTCAATTAATTCGTAATTTCGTATTTATTTCGTAACTTCTTTATTGTGCTACACAAAACAGACATACAGATTACATATAATAGAAAAAACATGTATTCAGGCGATCTTATTTCTAAAAAGAAATTTCTTCCAACATAGAAAAGGAGAAGAAGAGAACTCTAATTGCTGAAAATAGACTGAATACCCGAGCAGGAACTAATAAATACAAATTAAGACTTACACATGCATGACTAATAGGACTAATACTGGTGCTTTTCCATAATACGTGACTGCGAAGCGGAAAAGAGGAGGGTTATGTGTTTGACATGTATGTATATATGTAGGTGTCTGTTCCTATGTCCCTCTCGTAACTACTCAAGGCTCAACCAATTCTCATAAATGATACGTCATTAGATTATATTTGTGTTCATGGCGCCAGTGTCACTGGGTATTTAAATAAAAATGGCGAATTTTACACGTTTTTATGTACGGGTTAAAAAGCTTCTTTCAAGAACATCGAGTGGGGTATCCAAGTGAAGGGGAGTAAAAAAATATTTACTAATCTTGCAGATTCTATAAATAATTCACCGTCGTTTTAAACTAAGCATTTACAGATTTTTCGTAATTTTGTTCTAAAATCCAGGAAATAAATGAAGCAGTTAAATAAAAAAGGTCAAGTGTGGGTCGGACTCGCTCACGAAGATAAAGATAAAGATAAAGATATTTATTGTTTGATGAAATATAGGTATTTCATGGTTGGTTGTCGTTGTCGAAGGGTTCCGTACTGTTACGATGCGCCGCGTCAAGGTTTTAAAAAAAAACTTTTATTTTCAATGAACACTGTTAACAATTGACGATAAAATAAAGTATTTTAAAACAATGAAATGTTTTTAAAGGGAAAGGTCTTAACCCTTTTAGTGACCGAAGTAGACTGGTGTAAATGGGTCTAGAAGCAAATTTGATAAAGAGACAGAATTAAAGTAGTGTAGGCCAGAAGGGTAACTGAAGTGGTATATAACAGCAAGATCCTACAAGAAAACTTAAGCTATAATATTAAAAAGGAAAATAATATAATGTCCGAACGAGGATTCGAACCCAGAACTTTAAGATTGCGCAACTGGTATCAAACCAATTGCTCCACCACAACCATGTAATAAGCCGCGAAATCTACGATCATATTCGTATCATGATATGGTTTTGTTATACAGGTTGACGTTTAATTAGCTGACCATATTTTAGGGAATAATAGTACCCATTAATATGGACAACATTCCACAAGAAACGTATGGTCGCAAATGAAAAAAAAAATGTCCTTTATTAATTACATTGAACCGATCATCTGATTACAACTTAATATGGGAGACACCATTTTTTTTTTCGTTTGCGCCCATATGTTTCTTGGCGAAAATTGTTCGTAATTATGGGTGTTATCGTTCTCCAATATATGGTCAAGTAATTAAATGTCACCCTATATTGCACGGGGTGTAAAAACACGTCCCTTGTATGGGGATGTCCATTAGTAAATCTCTCGTTTAACTGTAGCGGCAACAGAAATATAGATTCTGAGAAAATTTCAACTCTGTACCTTTAGGTAACCTGATTTAGGGTTCATCAGATACAGCCCGCTGACGGACGGAAAGACGGGAGGACGAACAGAAAGACAAATGGACGAGAGCCGAGAAGGCTTAGTAATAGGGTCCCGTATGGCACTCTTCGGGAACGGATTCGGGAACGGATCAAAAAATAAAAACCCGATTGCGGATTCGATAAAATTATTGTACAGAAAAGCACAAAACAAGCAGATAAAACCTATTGAAATTCTATTTTTTATAGTTCAGCAAAATTATGATAGTACAGTGTTATTTTTTTTTTCTTTGTTAATTCAATTGCATATGTATATACGTTGGTAGAGGTAAATAAGAACCGAGAACTTTCTCGATTCCCTGCAGGAAATTACGCAAATGACAGAATCAGCTCCATCTAATTATTTTGCCATTTCACAAAATGGCGGGCAGCCAACTCAACGTGTTCATGAATTCATTCTTACTTCGTACAAACTTTACAAAGCGGTTCCGTAACGCAAAGTCTCTGTTGTTAACAGAAAATATGCGGATGCTCCTGTTAAATACACATCGCAATGTAGTATATTAATAATAACCAGGATCTACCTAATATCAATAATAAATGGACAATCCAATAAAACCAATCGCGTTACATGATCCCGTCCATTTATGCTTAGATAATTTGGTTACGAATCCATCTTTAGCTAAAGATTAAAACCACTGCTCATCTTATGGGTTGAGGCTATTGAAGGGTTTTCTTCTGAACATGTGACACTAATGAAGAGAAGAAATGGCAAACCGCGATACTAAACTTTACGTCGATGTCAATAAAGAAACGAGTATAATATCCTTGTTACCATTTTATAGGCAATAACTTATTAAATGCTGTGCTAAAATGTAACAAATTTCGGAGGAAGTGATTGTGTTTCGGCATTACAAAGACAGTTAACTGCTACGAGCGATCATTTAAACAGGAAGCCATTAGACGTTTATGTTTAATGATTATTTGATGCTCCTCATAATTCTCACCATTAGCAATTCCGTTGCTCAGATGACTGCCTGTTAAGAATTGTTGCAGCGGAATAATTATATTCGCTTTTTTATTTTATCTTGTATTCGGCGGCACGTTACACAAGAGAGTAAAAAAATGGAAAGTAATTAATATCTGCAGCCAACTTCTAGATCTCGGTAAGGTATACCATTGCAGTACCATTAAACGATACTTATCCATGTTATGTATGAAATAAGAACGGTTCAAGGCTTTAAAAAGTGTAGCCTACTTTGGAATCGGTGTACAAAGAATCGCCGGTGGTTCTTCGGGGAAATGGTTCACATTTATTTTCTTATAGTTGCCTCCCTAAAAGTAATCATAAATCAATTCTTAATTATTCTTAATTAGCAACTTACTTACTATTCTTAAGATTAAATTTTGTAAGCAACAATGTTCCTACATAGCTATAAATGCAAAACTATGTTCCGTATGGCCTCTAGCTCCTGACACACAGGTCGCCCTAGTTTGGGAGTTAGGGCCACCATTATAATTAGGATGTAAGAACAAAAACAATAAATATATTTCATTTCATTTCATTTCATTTCATTTCATTCTCACACTTTCTTTAAACCTTACCATATATTTGCATGACCACCATAAGTACTACTACTAGATATGCCATCATTGCTAACAGAAAATACACTGGTAACAGAAAATAGCTCAAAGGACCCCATTGGTGTTTTCTCCAACTTTAAAAGTTTTCAGGTCTTAGATTTTGTTAAGGTGTCGCTGAGATACTATATTTGCTTACTCACTTCATCTACCATATGGAGAATATGCTCGGTTTCTCAACAAAGAACATTAACAAACAAATAGTTCTGCTTCCCCCGACCAGCTATTTAACCGAAGTCTATCATTCAATCACCGTCCTATGGTACGCTATAATGAAAAGCAAGCTCGCATTTCTCAGCGTCTATCCTACCATCTTGGTGTTGGCGAGCACTAGCAAGAATTATATCGAATGTTGTTAACGATAATGTAGCGATTCGTCAGTGACTGTTTTAAATCCACACAGCTATGGAACATCCGGGGGCTATTCTTTCAGCGCGGGCGAGGCAATAAGTAACGCTTAGCACGGCGCGGGCGGCGGTGTTGGAAAGACACTGACTTACGGGGCGCAACGTTGGAAGATCGTCCTGTTTGCGACCGGGGATTTCGATTTGTTGAATTATTTTGTTGGAGAACGGATAACGTTGGTAATTGTAGGATTATGTCTTTCCTAACTTCTCTTTCAGCGTGTGCCCTGGGATGGAATTAATGTCCTTTTATGCGCTAACGTGAGGTGAGACTGCGAGACGCTTTTCGCTGAAACTAACAATGGAATTGTATAATGTATTGTAAACATGCACTTAAATAAAAAAGCGAAAAAATTTAAAATAAAACCAGCCAAGTGCGTGTCGCACTTCGCATATTTAGGGTTCCTTAACACATGTACAATATAGGTCTAAAATTAGGGAATTTAAGAGTAAATATCAGATTTATCAATATAAATTAGGTCACATCTCAATGGAAAGTTAAAAATTTCGTCGGTAAAAATATTCATTCATCAATATTCATTTTCATTGTTTTCCAATATTTTTTCAAACAAACAAATGGTATTTGTCTACCCAACAAGTCCCGATGGGGTAGGTATTTTAATTTTTCGCACTTAAAACATTAAAAAATATTGTTTAACAAGTTTGTGTCAACAAAGTATTTATACTGTAAAAATAAGTTTGGTGATAAAACCTGTGTGACAGACTACGGACGGACGGACACTTGAGTGACAGCAATATTAGACCCACAGACACACACACATACATTCAATATATGTATATACTGGCACGCTGTGGATGAACCGGTTTGGACTAGGATAAACTAGCATGGCCTGAAATCGGGTTTGGTATTCAGCCCATTCCAGAATATCCAGAACGGTTTAAGTGAAAGAAAGAAAGAAAGAAAGAAAGAAAGAAAGAAAGAAAGAAAGAAACATTTATTTTAAAGACAGTGAACACACTACAATTACAACAAAGAAACAAAACACAGAGATAAAAAATTGCAATGACACATGATATAAAATGAAATGACAGTCGTGTTGTGTCACTGTCATTATAAATGGCGTCTGACTCAGCATTATGTTGAAGGCCAGGCCTTCAACGCTGATTTTCAGCCTAGTGTTACCTCACGAGCGCCCCAGACCGCGGCGCGGTACAATCCATAAATACATAAATGAAAGCTTACCTCCACGCGTAGCCTTGTACCAGCATACTTATTGTCCCGCAAGGACGTTGCGCACGGTGTCCCAGCTCCGTGTCAGACAACATGAAACGGCCGCCCATAAGTCATCGGTCACCCCTCCCCCCCCCCCCCCCCCCTCCTCGCCTGCCCCGCAGAGCGTCTACCACATATTTCTACGTCGCACGCTGCATTACGTTAGCGTTATTGCACTGTAACAGGGAGCCAGGCTTGTCACTGTTTAGTTGCTGGTTTTTGCTCCGCCTCTGTGCTTAGTCATTAGTTGTGAGCTTGGCAAGAGAGCGCTCTGAATATAAATGGCGTGTGCTGTTTTTATAGAGCTTGTTGCGTCTATGTTAAATTGGCTTAATTTCTACAATATTTTTTCCGCGACTTTGTTGAAATATAGTCCACCAATTCTGTCCAACTTATGCAATATTAATTACGATGTCTCTAGCTTAGACCAAGATCTTTCAACAGATGTTGCTTAGGAACTCAATAATAGTAAAAAAACCGGCCAAGTGCGCGTCGGACTTCGTGTGTAGGGTTCCGTAATCAATTTAGAATATAAGCCAATTTAAAAACTACGTGGAAATATGACTAACATAGTCGACCGGCACAGCCAAATAAGTTAAATTGGGAAGGTACTCACTTCACATACACCTAGCCAAAATATCACTATCGTTCTTCACCAACAAATAATTACTTTGTTTTTCATAGTATTTGTATGAATGACAAAGTTATATTTACAGTTTTTAATCAATGTTTTGTATCTTAAAAACTGCTTATTTAATTTTGTTCAAACTAATTTTCGTTGAAAGTGTTTATTGTCATACACAAGATTTTTCACTTTCTTACTTTAAAAGTAGTTTTTTGTCACTATTTTTTTCACTTTGGAAGGATCTGTCTCTTTAACAATTTACTTTGAGGAAAAATGATTTCAGAAACCTCGACGTCATTTTTAATATAATAATAATAATATATCTTTTATTTCAGAACACAAAAGGATCCATATTTTGTTAGTATCAAATAAAATTAGGTACTTTTTAAAGACCTATCTATAAACACACCACACATAAAAATTTGATGAAAATTATTTTTTTGGTTTCAGTTCAATGTATGGGGAGGACTTCAATTTTTTTTTTTCATTTTTTTTTACAAAAATCATAAATCAATTTATGTAAATTGATTGATACATCTGTATACCAAGTTTCAACTGTGTAGTCTTGATAGTTTCGGAATAAAGTTGCTGTGACATACGGACAGGCATGACGAAACTCTAATTGTTTCTCTACGGAACTCTAAAAAGGATGTTACAATGTTCAAGATTACTGAGATGACGGAACTATACGGGGCTTTAATATTAATCAATTGTAATTATTTATTCCTCCTTATTATTTATAATATTTTTATTGTTATATTTGTATTAGTTAAACACAAGGGAGATCTTTTCAAAACAGATCTAAAAATCATTTTGTGGGCTTTATTCGCTCTTCTCTCCGAATGTGGTATAATGTTGGGAAGAGCCAAAAAATTACGTTCTCTTAGTATAAGTATGTAAATTTTATCTATAGTTATAGAGAAATTTTGTGTTTAGTTTGGTTATAAATGCTGCATTTTCTCCTAATCAAACCTGAACATAATACAAGAAAACAACATACAAAATAGTACGTCTTAAAGGACCCTACAGCAGATTCGTAATTAAAAGTTAATTATAAATGACTGTACAAATAAGCGCGAAGGGGAAAGAAGATGCTGGAATTAGTTAGATTAAGCCTTATCAGGAGCTGATTAGATAAACAAACGCTCGCCACCCTTCCTCTCTCGAACCAAAACGCCGTTTTAACCGGCTATAGCGTAGCCGACCCGGAAAATACTCAGATCTTGATAATAATGATATTATGCCTCGATGTGCATGCTCTTTCCATGGTATTCGTCTGCAAATCCACAATATAATGTATATTAAACAGATTTGAATTGTAAGTATTTCAGAAAAAAATCTTGATCTATTTAAGGCGTCATGAAACAAACAAAAGCTATTTTGTCAGTTTAGGGCCTGTGGCTTATTTCAAAAACACAGAAATTCTTATAATTGATTAAAAAATGTTCACTTGCCGGACTCTATCCGAATCGTAAATGATAATGACTTGAAAGCCACTAAAAAAACCTAATCTAAGTGGTTTATTTTCCCGTATTGTATTCTGCTCTTACAAATGGAGGAAAATACGAGCGTCCCTTCTTAACTCAAGTATTATTATACTGGGGCTCGGTGCTCCCCCTCCTATCCCCCCATTACGCGGCATTAATGTCCAATATAACACTCATTGTGCAGCCTAGTGTTGGGATGAAACCCCCCCTTTGTGCTTTCTATACTTCATCATATTTCCGCCGCTTCGGCCGCGTAAGTACATACTCGATTCTGAGATAGCTCTATGTTAGGACGATTTCGGTTCACCTTACCTCGACAAAGTCTACGCGCCGCCACACAAGCCACCTAAATCTAATGAGTTTTATTGAATCGGAATAGAATGGCGCTATCTGAATGCTACCAGTATTAATTTCCGGGCCGCCGCAAGCTCTCGGTCGTAGATTTCACGATGCGTAGATAAGATTGGAGACGGGAATTCTCGATTTATTTTGTGCTGAAAAACAAACAGTAGTAGTAAGTAGATACAGGTTTTGTTAATACCGCGACCAGATTCTAGTATTATGGTCAGTATTTTCTTGGACGAGAACGAGGTTTCCTTTTGGGATCGCTGGAATGAATCACTCCTTGAATCAAAAATTCAAATGCGATAATTATAAAAAAAACATGTCATCTTTGAAATAAGCAAAATAAAACTGCATCCTGCACCGAATATAGTTCTGTTATGTCTTTAGCAGCTTCATTTTTCTGTTTCCTGTAATAAGATACTCAAGATTCCCCACCAAGTGGCGTGGTGTTCCGTCAAGTCAAGGAGTTTGTATTTACGCGTCCCGGGGCACCGGCTTTCCGCTGACGCGTCAGTTTTGTCTTATCTATTATGCGTATTAGAGCACCTTGTGAATACTGCTCGTAGGAGGAAAATAAGGAGTATCATCTGGAGCTGTCGTCCTCGTGACAGGATTCTTACATATTATAATAGTTACCAGCGCAGCTTCTCGCAATAATGTCGAGGGTTATTATCTATTAGTGGCAATGTTGCCTTTTCGCTATTCTGGGACTCGGCGCTCTGGATAAGTACAGTGTGGGTGTTTAAGGCTCCGTATCTTAAAAAGGAAAAACGGAACCAATATAGGATCACTCGTGTGTCTGTCCTGGGTGTATAAAAGTAGTATTAAACGATCGCACTCTGAACCAATTAAGTTGAAATTTGGTACACGTATTTATTTCTGTGACCCAAACGCGAACTTGTTCCGTGAACAAAATAGTTTTCAACTTTCAATGTACTTTATTGCACGGTAAATAATGAGTAGTAACATATGAACACTTATGCGCAAAGGCGAGCTTATCTCTAAAAAGAGATTTCTTCCAACATATGTACCTAGGCAGGACAGGAAAGTCTTTTGGTAGTAAGGGCAGAGAGGTGCACAAAAAATTAAATAAATACCTACTAGCGTATAATAGTAGTTTATGTGACTGCTACATAATGGAATTAGGCATTAAAACTCTCGAGTGATATTATTATGAAACTCGCCTTCGGCTCGTTTCATAAACCCACTCTCGAGTATTAATGCCTAATTATGTACAGTTACATACACTAGTTTATCTACACACATATCATAAGCTCTCTTTGATGTGTTCAGGAACCGCTTGTTTGACCGGCATTGTGGTTCTGCAATTGTTTAGCTTGTTCTTTAGTACCAACTTCACGCAGACGGGCGTCGGCGTTCGAAATTTGAATGTCAGTACCAACTTCACAGACAAACTAGGGGCGGCACGAAGGCGGGCGTCGGCGTTCGAAATTTGAATGTCATAATATGTAGAAAAATTACACACTATGGTCATAATGTGTAATTTTTCAGATAAGAAATGAGTTTTTACCAAGTAGTTTAACATTGTGCTGATCTTAACGTGCGGTTTTTGTACGCAGTATGATACGTGTGTAGATAAAATATAATAAAGTAATATAATACATTAATATATATACATATATAAACGTATACTACTTACAAACTAACAACTTAATACTTACATATTTACACTTAATACGGAAGAGAAAGGAGATGCAGTTTCAATTTTTTATTGAAAATAAAAAATTATGGACTATCCCTGGACAGGGAAGTGCGTAGCACAGTTGGATTGTCCTTAACCTGAACGAGTGTTCATTAGCAACTGTGTTATGCTGAGAAGCTGATAGAAGAGACACCATATTAGATCTGCGAGTCCTCTCCTTGGAGAAAAGGAACTCGAACTATTTCACGAAGATAGGTGGGTAGCACGGATTTTTCAAGATATTAAAAAGGTAGGAGAGAATGTGCTAATACATGGAGTATGAAAGTCCCAATAACTATGTAAAAATATTGACTCCGACTCGCACTTGACCGTTTATTTATGTTGTTTCTAGTTGAGGTGGAATTACATAAAATTATTATAAATTTTTTATTACATAATTTTATAAGGTGATATGGTGAATTGTTTTAAAAAACTTCGCTAATTCTTGTATTTTATGTAAGGATAAAGCAATATCGACACAGATTACTAAATTATAGCCATAATACTAAATCTTCAAACAAATCAATTTGTTGCCATTCGCAACTATACAGTTAATTAAATCCTCAACGCGCAAGCTATCACCACGCCCAAGCCAACTCCGCGACAATCTATTCCAGGGCAAACAAACAGCTCTCACGCAAATTGAATACACGATTTAAATCTAACATTATCCTAATAACATGCTGCGCATTTCTCCGCGGGCCGTTTTATTTCAGCTCTACAAAGCCTTCGACCCACTAAATCCTACGATATCTCGGGGAATGCGACAGACTGCCAGTGGCGTGCGCCCGCCCGCGCCCGACGACGCACTTTAAATTTCCTCACTCTGATATCCGTTCTTTTACAGTCGGAAAATTTAAAGTGCCGACGCGAGCGCCCGCCCCGCCTCGCCGTCCCGCCGCGCCGTCCCGCTGAAAACAAAAGCATACGAGCCGCGCATGTCGAAATGGAAACCGTTCGCCGTCACTCTAGAAAATTATCTGCCGAGACTGAGGCAGGATGCGCTTTGCATAATGCTTTACTGAATAATACAGAACTTGCTTCGGTAATCGGCGCGGCATTTTGTGACGCATCTGAGTCTTGCTATGCCGTTTCAATTACTAGGGCTTGAGGCTTGAATGGGAAAGGACGGTTTCGGAGAGACCCCACGGGAAACGTTTCTAAAATACAGTATAAACAATCAAACATACAAAAATAAATTAAAACTATTTGAACAGAGGCAAGCAAGTATTGGTTTCTACACGCTAGTCGCAAGAATAACTTGTAGCAACCAATGCGATACTGAAGCTACTTTAACCGTTCCTTTTTCACGACGAGCCCACCGAACGCGTTGCCTTCATCTTTTCCAAGTCATTTGGCGCGGTCGTGCACACGCGCTCACGCCCGCAGGATAAGAGACCTCTCCTCGCTCATTTCCGAACGGTTAATACGACATCCAATGGATGGAGACTCGAATTACGCCATCCGTATTCAAACATTACAACGGATACGGTGCTGGTGTCCGTGGTAACAATCGAGATTTTAGACACTCTATGCAAAAAAACTTCCTTCACAGGATCAAAAAATTGTCTGTCTGTCTGTCAAGAGACCCTTTTTAACCTCCGGTACAATAAGAATCATGTAATCACAATCTCTAAGCATGTGGTGCAAATTGGTTTCATTGTGAAATTAACTCTTGATAGTCCGTTTACCAATAGATAACCATTTGTACTGATATAATACATACCTACTACAGCCATATTAACATAGGACTATTAGCCATATTATTATTACCGTATGAAACGGCGGCGTTGTGTTCCAAATAATTCCCTGAGGCATAATAATCATATCGTTATAATTATATGACTAAATGAAATGAAACATCACAATATTTCAGATAGAACATCATAAATTGATCTAACTTAATTGACCGTGATCAAAACCAAAAGTTTATAGACTCGTTGTACTAACTACATATATCGAACCAAAAGTACGTTCAGGTAATCTCCGTTTAACAGCAAACAAACCGCTTGCAAACCGAAAATTAGATGTAAACTGATAAATATAATACCCAATGATTGTCAAACGTAATTCAGGCTTCCTGCTAACAACCGTTTCTGCACAACCGTGAGTTTCGCCTTCAGAAAGAATGAACCTTGAATAAAGTTGCTATAAAAATTGTGAAGTAATCGTCGGGCGGCGCGTTTGTTCCGCGTCATTTGCCGTCGTCACTCAACTGAAAGACTCCTTCACACTAACACACTCGCCAGCAAATGCCACCTCCAGAGTCAACTCACGCGAGTAAAGGGTCTTGAATTTTGCAGAGAGCCCGGAGTATATTTTTTTTTAATCTAGAAGCTACACTTAACTTTATTGGGCGTTTAGTGTGCAATAATGTATCTAATGGTACTATCCGATGACCTAAGCACTTGCAAAACATTATAACACATGTTATTTAAAAACGTCGCACCATTCCTTACAAAATCCTGCCTCAACAATTTGATTGCATAGCGAAGATGCAGATAGGGAAATCATGAAAAAAACGAGTTCAGCCCTTCCGCGCCCGAGTGAACGTCGTTAGTCGCTCCCGCGCGAGATACCGGGTTATTGGAAAGAAAATTGTGCTGACTACACCCGGCCTTTATCTCGGGGTGTGCGCGACTAGCTCTTTATGAATCATCAGTTATCTCACGCGTTAATGCTGTCGCCGCATCTGCTACCGAGCGAGTGTGAGATGGTGACAGGGGACTCTCAGTTACAAGTTTTCTTTATCTATTTATTTAACTCTTAATGAAGGTGCTTTATTTTGTTCTAATAGCGGAGAAATTTATAATCTGTCTGTATGTAAATTATTCTTTAAGCGTTTACATTAAAGTAATAAAAACACATTGTATGAGTACTTGATATCAGTTACTAAAATAGGAAAATAAACGGCCACGCGTGAGTTGTACTCATGGACTGAAGGTTCGCATATTTTTGTGAAGGAATTACAATGTGACCACCGTCAGCTGAAGACCTTCTCCTATATTGTACCTATATATTGCGGATATCCATCTTCTGCTACCTGGTTCTCTTAAGAAGTGATCGAGGGTATCTCTTACTACAACTACCATTTTTCATGCAGGGTGATTTGTAGTTGAAACTACCGCAAGAACCATGTATCATATTATTACGGCACAAATAACATTGTCAATCTTGTCTATGGTGATATGCTGCTCTAGTCATAGCAAGATGTCAATGTGTGAAAAACCGTATTTTATTATCTGTTTAGCTCCGAACGACGTTATTTGAAAGCAGCTATTATATTTACGAATAACGTTCATAAATGGATCATGTTCTGGATGTATATTGGAAGTGGGAATTTGATATACTTGGGTTTACCAGCGTTTAACAATAAATTATTAACTGTGAACCAATGCAAGGTGTAATGGTACACGAGATTCGGTACATTTGATACTTCATTCTGCGTGATAGAGAGATAGCCCAACGCCGCGCTGTTTTGAATACGAGAATCGGTTCAGATAACGTTTGGGGGTTTTGTGTAGCTCACTGGCAAAGTTAGCAAAAAAAAACAGAGCCGATGCGTGGGTTGATTCGTGGAAGTTTTCAGGCCAAGTTTTTTTTGTCGCATTCCTGCGAGATGTGTAGAGATCAGAGCCGATTTGGCTGCGCGTTGAATAAAATTATGAATAACTAAATAATGAAAGGTTATTACGGAACGGAGAAAGCTATTATGTTGATTGCAAATATACAATTGCGATTGAGGTATGATATGGAGAGTCTGACACCTCTATTCTGAATATCATACTAGTGGTCTTAGCTACGCGCCCTAGCGGTCGGGTAATGCTTAATTAATCGCAACAAGCTTTTATTGGTCAGTGATCAACAGATTCTGTGTATCGGCAGTACCAAATGATTTGAGTGATCACCTACGGTTGATCATAGTGAATATGCGTACACACAATTTGTAGAACGGCGGATCTGCATGGCATGGTTGAAATTAGACCCTGTGTAGTTAGTGATAAGAAGCTTCGCTTGGGCAGAGCGTATTCGCATCGGACGCATATAAATATGAGAGTTTGAGAGGGGAGGGCATTCAGTCTCAGCGTCTAGCTACTGTGACAGTCGTCTTTCACGAGTTCTAAACAGTTTTGTCTGCCGTGTTACGCGTCAGAACTATACGAATTGGTGATTGCGAAGTTCAGTGGGTTTTCGTGAGTGTCTGAAGCGCCGAGATATACCTCGGTTCCTACCTTTATATCAACCTACCCCAAATTCCAAAACTATCCTTGGGTCGTTAGAAAAGAACTTTTAAGTCAATTTATCTGAGTCTGAGTCTGGGCTTGGAGCGACCCTAAATTCCTTTTTCCTTCACCATAGGGTTCCTGGATTGGCTCTTAGGATATTCGCGGGCTAATCCTCTCCTAATTCCTTTCGAGTAGCGAGTTTTGAAGTTCCCACACACACAGTCGTTAAACATTCAAGCACATTCAAATCAAACTCAACCATTTTCGAGTGGTGTCGATAATGGACGTGGTATAACACTAGGTTTTTAGACTAGGCTAGACAGGAGTTTAGTTGCGGCTAAACCTAGGTTGGCAGGGAATAGGGAGACTGTTTGATCGATGAGGTTCCGCGGATGGAAATAACAAATTCAGAACAAAGTTAAACCGGTGTCAACACAGATAACATATCCTGTTGATATTTTGACATTTGAGTGTTGTCGGGGACGCGCGAAGGGATCAATTTACAGTCTAAAGTTCATTGTTTAGGTCCGGGTAGGTGTTTTGCATTGCCTTGGGTCAGATTGGATTCAAGTTGCATTTTTAAATTAAATGTAAATTCGCAGGAGATCTAATGTGTAAGCTGAGTCGGTATATATGATTAGGCTCAGCCCAGGACGTGCTGCGGCTAGTGGAATTCATAGTTCGGTATTTATCGAACTATGCACTTCGCTATGGTGTGGGTTAGATCTCCTAAAACAAAAATGCTTGCGTTTCGATAACATCCAGCTCAAATTGCGCAGAGTTGAAGGTTTCAAAACGTTACGGACCTTTTGAGGTAACCGCTAGTTCAGAACCCATTTCGGAACTCAAATCGCAATTGTCTAAACCGGTCTTTTCGGATCGTTATTGCCGTGAACCAAATATATAACTGGAACCACCACAAGCCGCTACTAGCGAGCACATGAAATATCATTGAGTACTCACGTCGTAAAACTACGACGGATATCTATACGATATCACAAACAAATATTATAAACTGTGGTCGACCACTAAAACAAAAGAAGTTCCAGCGTCATATATACAAAAACCAGATGGTGCCATCACATAAAATATAACAACGATCGTTCTGGCGCAATACACCGCTGACTGATGTGAATTACCGGCTCGCGGACATATATGCTTTCTCTGTCTAACTTGAAACTGTAACTTCCTGAACAAACTTCGTTCGACTATTGTACGCCTAACGAATTTCTCAACGAACGAGAAATTCAGACTTATCATTCTTAACTTACAAAACTTACAGCTGAATCGGGTCCTCTCATTTTGAGGTAGATGGAATAGACGATCATAGCTACTGATAGCGGCGGCTCGACCTTAGCCTGTTTGCCGTTACAAAGGTTAAAGACAATAACCATTAACATCATCAAAATATTGTTTTTGTCATTCCTTTTTGAAGACCAGTGATGTGTCATCAGCAAACAACACTGTGTCAGTAAATTTCTCCACCATGAAAGGCAGATCGTTAAGATTTAGCAGGAATAAGAAAGGGCCTAATATGGAACCTTGTGGAACGCCAATTTTTACTTCCGATCCATCAGATATCATATCAGAGATCATATATTTCATGAGGTCAGGGAAAACTCCGTCGTCAACACATTTATTGAATATGTATATGTATATCAGTCAAAGTCAATGGTTCAGTAATTCTAGTTATAGCCCTAAGTGTGGGGCTATAACTAGAATTACTGAACCAATGACTTTGACTGATATACCCCACATGTCTTCAGTATTTTTTAAGTTAAGTTATCTAAACGTTTGGACAATGTCCTGAGGATATAGATAGTCAGGTCATAAGTTCTGTCACATGTGCAATATGAAATAATTTAGACATATTTATTATTTATGTAAACATTTATATAGCAAAATGAACTTAATAAAACATAGATTCTTATCGTGATAAAGTTTATTCAAAATGACCCCCGCGAATTTGAATACAGGCCTTTATTCTGCGCGGCCAGTCGTCTATCGCAGCACGAACGAGGTCCATGTCAATATCGGCGGCTGCCTTAATCAAGGATGCCTTGAGTGACTCCAAATCAGGATGAGGCTTTGAGCAGGCCTTTTCCTCCAAGTGTTGCCATATCTTGTAATCTAACGGACTCAAATCTGGACTGGAGGAGGGCCAGTCTTCGTGCCGGATGAAGTCGATTTCACGCGCCGCCAGCCAGTCTTGTGTGCTTTTCGCTCTATGAGCTGGCGCAGAATCTTGTTGGAATACCCAGTGCCTGTTATTAAACATGGTATGAGAAACAGGTTCCACAAGGTTCTTGAGGACTGTATTTTGATACACAACTGCATTAGTTTTTACGCCTTTCTCACAAAAATGTACCTCAGTTAAGCCCCAATAAGAGACTCCCAACCAAACCATGAGCGAGGATGGAAAATGACCTCGTTGGACACGCGGAATACGGTTGCTCGCTTCTTCACTGCTGTGTGCGTACACCTTATCATTTTGTTTGTTGTAGCTCTCTTCCACGGTGAAAATTTTTTCATCCGAAAAAAGAATTTCCCGATGCTTTTTTCCCGCGTATCGCTTCAACAAAGCGTGGCATCTCTTCAGTCTCAGGTCCATTAAACGAGCGTCCAAACGATGTCCTATTTTTCTTCGATATGCCCTAAGCCCTAAGTCTTCATTTAACACCCTTTTCACCGTGGTCCTGCTTAACCCCATCTGAAGGGCCAACAGTTTCTGCTTACGTATGGGATTTCTTTGAATTCGCGCCTTCACAGCTTTTATCACTGCTGGAGTCCTAACAGAGCGAGTGGGACCACTTCTTGACCTGTCATCTACACTAGAGTCTCCATTGTATCGTTTTATGGTACGATAAACGAAGCTTTTGGTTATATTAAAAATTTTCAGTAAGTCGAAAATCTGAATTGGCGCGTAACCGCAACGATGCAACGCAATAACTGCGACACGGTCTTCTTTAAGTGTCCACTCCATATTTAAAAATGAGGAAAATTCTAAAAAGTACACATTTTTATTTTCATGAAAAATTCGAAATTCGAATTCAATAAACTTTTTTGTCGCCAGCGTTCTAAATTCAAAAGTTTTTATTGTGTGACAGAACTTATGACCTGACTGTGTACATGATGAAATTTAAAATCTGCTGTTTTTTAACAAAGTATCTGCTTGATATGGAGATGAATTTAGACGCTCTGTTGTGAGTAAGGGTACATTGGTGAAGAATGTTTCGAAAGCTCGAGCTACCTCAGCGTTGGATGTAACAACATAATCACCTATCTTTAAGCGGAAATCATTGTCCCTTGGTATAACTTTGCCAGTTTCACGGTTTATTATTTGCTAAACATGTATGTTTTCATTTTATTATCAGATTTTTTTATTTTTCTATTATGTGTAAAGTTTTTGCAGTTCTACAGACCAACTTAAAAGTTTTGGAATAGTTTTTATTGTTAATCATGTTAGTCATGAAATTTTTCATCTAAGTTAAAGGTTTTTTATTCATAAAGGTCATACAACATAGCTCTACTTTTAGGAATTCCAAACGTTTCCCAGTCACTAAATTAAAATTTACCGTTGTTGTTACTGAATTTCTTTAATTTAAAAACTTTATCGAATTATGTTTGAATAATGTTGGAAAAGTCTGAATAGATTTTGTTCGGGTTCTGTTCGTCAAAATCCGATCCTGGCAAATTTATACCTAAGTTTTTCATATAGTTCTCTAGTCTATGGCCTATAACATGAAGGATCAGTCTTGTCTTTACTAGCAATTGTGAATGGTAATCAGTTAAATATATATTTTACTTGTGAAAGCACATTCACAAAAAACCTTATCTAAGCAAGTTTGGCTGGTCGGCTCTAGAAATACATGACACAATTTGAATAAAATTACTTACCGTTGTTTCATTGTTGTATCAACAAGCAAATCTACTTTAAGATCGCCACAAAAAATCAATTATATTCTGTTATTAGATAGTTTTGGCTTATTATGGCTTTCTCCATAATTTTCTCAAATATTTCAAAATTTCAAATCCTTCGGAGGTCTGTAGACACAAACAATAATATGGCTATCTAACTCAACACAGATAGACCTCTATTTGCCTTTTTATAGTAAGTGCAAGAATATCTTTCCGTTGTTTCACCTTTATATTATTTTTTACTAAGATTAAAAAACCACCTCTATCAGCAGTCTTTCTATAGTAACAACTGACAATTTTGTTATTATTTATGGTAAACGACATCATATTTTCCTTTAACCAGTGTCCTGTAATACAAATAACATCGGTGTCAGAATTATTAAAAAATAATTCTACTATAAGTTCTTTGCCAGGCTTACCCTTTGTCGAAACATTATTTAATATTGGGCTATTATTACACTTTATTTTCTTTTTTAATTCGGGCAAGATATTACACATTTTTATCTCCTATGCTTGCTTGATATATTTAGTGGTTCATGTGTCCTCTATTGTCTTTTGAACTTGTTTAAATTACTTGGAATGTCTTCCAATATCCATTGTCTGTGCTCAATAGAAGCAGTCTGGTTAGCCAAATTCGTGGCTGTAACACTAAAAATATAAGATAGCATCACAGCTACCTGTCGTTTATAAAATCTGGAAGGTAGTAACTACCTTTGGTCAAATCAAAATTATCAGTAACATAATTGTTAGAGTCAATCACATGAATAAATCTATGATTATATGTCATTGTATGCAGTGTCATGTTTAACTTATATCTAAGATCATTTTTAGCTTTTCTTGGCGACAGCAGGGAGAAGCGAACAAGGAGTAAGAACAATTCACTACTTACGTATGCATCAAAATGGCCACGTGGCAGATCATCTGGAAAGCGCATTTGTCCCACGGAGTTACCTGCTGTACCAAAACTTATATACAGCTCACCGTTGCGGTAAACTTCAAAAACCTACAGAATGATTTTCCCTGCCGCTTCGAGCTCACATAAACTACCGTAAGTAAAAGGACATATCATTTCCGTATTCAGTAGTACTTGAGTAAGTATCCCCGTTACTATCGTGGGACATAATGGCAAACTCTTCCCAGTTAGAGCCACCACATGGTCAACGATTTGCTCACGCACCTCCCTGGCCATCATCTGTGTGTCATACAATAGATAGGAGATAGACCGAAACAGACAGGTCTGTCTCCAATTATGGGAACTACGGTGTGAGGAACCATAGTCCCGTCAACAGTCATAGTGATAGATAAAGCAAGTTAAATTATATTTCAAACTAAGCCGGAGTACAGAAAAGATTTGCACTGAAATGCACACTTTATAACGAAGAAATTAAAATATCAATTTAGAAAATATTAGAATAGGTAACAACTTATTAAATTTGGAAACAAAATATTTGCGCTGAAATGCACAGTTTTTAGGAGATAGTATTACACAAATAAATACAATAACATTATTTCGTAAACGATCGCAGTACTAGCGCTAGACGTATTATCGAGACAAATGTTGCATCTATAATGAGCTGGCCTTTTTTCTTTTCTTTTCAATGTGAGGGAAAAAAACTATATTAAACATGCCCGGGAGTCAGATCTCCCTGCTTTGTGCGGGTCCCTACACATTGAGCGGGCATTCGCTCGTGTAGTATACGGACTAAAAAAGAACCCCAGTGTTTGTGTTCAGTTATCGATAATCGACTTAACTGTTAGCCATGGAGTAATGAGCTGGCCTGCCTTTTCACGCTGCTTATTTATTCTTCGGGGAGCGGCACGCGCGTATCATATCCTTTTTGGATGATTTGCTTATTAATAATAAAAAAAATTCTGAATTGAACAACAGAAATAATTTTAAAGAAAAAAAAATTGAAAAAATTCTCGTAGAAAATTTCCACCCCTATTTTTGACATTAGAGGATCATTTCCTAAGTACGCTGTAACATGTACTGCTTTATTTGTAACCATTATTGGTATGGTACTTAGTTTATACTAAGTACCATACAAACTTTCTACACCCATATTACCATAGTTGGAATTTCCAAACATCCTTTCTTAGTTGATGCCTACACTATGTAAGGTATCTATGTGCAAAACCACTTCATCCCCCTTTTCACCCTTTTGGGGGTGAAATTTTCAAAGACTCTGGGATTCTACTCAGTTTTTATCATGGACGAATAAAACTAGAGGACAAACCACCGTAGTACTGTGAAGCGTAATTCGATTTTTAGTTTAAATGTATATCGCTAGATAGAGCTACTAGTTCAAAAGTTCTTTTTGGTATAGGTTGTATCGTGGTGGTGCGCTTAATTTAGGAAAGATGGCGGTATAAGCGTTAATTTCCTAAGAAGAAACAAGGCAAGAAATTTTTCGTCGATATTACTATGGATTATACTACGCCGTTACCCTAAGCACCCAGCATGTATTGCGTGGTACAGCGACATCTAGAAATAATACAGGATTTTAGCTTTCTAGCAGGGTACGTTTTTGGTATGACGTTGTCAGTCCTCTAGTTTTATTCGTCCATGGATTTATTAAATCTTCAGCCTTAAGGCTTCTGGCTCTTGAGGTGAGGGGCGCCGCATTCGCCCGTCGTCTTCTAGCGGGGTAGCGGGCGGCGCGGAATATCATCGGGCCGGCCGGAGACGTTAAAAATTTGTTGTTATTTTGACTTTACTGAAAAACGGAAATAAGCTAATTGATAAAATCTAAGGATTAATACGGAGCTCTATAAGAGGAAAATTTGGGCATAAAAATTATGAGAAAAATCAGTAAATTTATATAAAAATTATTGAATCTCCTTTTAAATATAGACTGTGTTCAGGATTTTTTACGATGAAGCCGAATTAATCTAATCGCGTAACGACATAGTATTTAAACTAGATTATCTCTTTGTAAATAACATAATTTTTTTTGAGACCTATGAAGTTATTGAAAATAATTTTATATTTTTTTTGCCAAAGCTCTCTTCAGTGGTTTTGTGTGATCTTGGGCTTGAAGATCCTAACTTCAAAACTGACGGACTTTCATACAAACTTCCAACCCCTATTTTACCCCCTTACGGGTAGAACTTACGAAAACGCTGAGACACATGTTCATTAATTTTCAATCGTCGGCCTAAGCACAAATATTTTATGATCCTAACTTCAAAACTGCGGACTTTGATACAAACTTGAACCCCCTTAGGGGTGGAATTTTTGAAAATCCGCTCTTATTCCTTGTCGACATCATGAATGAAACCTCTTTGCAAAATTTCAGCTTTCTAGGTTGCAGGGTTTGGGCTGGACGTTGATGAGTTAGTGAGTGAGTCAGACCTTCTCTTTTTATATATAAAGATAAATATTTACAAAATTATTAATCTCGAGTTCTGTGTTGAGTTAGATTAACCCCATACAGTCCCGTCATTTAAACAAACTAGAATATTGTAACACGTTTACACGGGTTTTAAAATACTCAAATGGCAATTTAAAAATCTGTTGAGTAGAGAATGCATTGACCCTTGAAAGAATTGCTAACTTTCGCGAGGGTAAACCGTGTAAATAGACTGTGATTGTTTCTTAGGTTAACATTACAGCTATCGCTAAATTTGGAAAATGTTGTAAGGTTCTCGCGTACACACATTATATTTACGAAAATAAATTAATTTGCTACAGTTATTACAGAATGTGTGCGTTTTTTATAAATTGCTCAAATAGCTCGTTTCTGTCGTATAAAAATAGTTTGAATATCCGCAGCTTTCCCCCACTATTTAACAAAGGACATGACACTATGAAAGTAACTAAAATAGACTAGCCTAGCTGTAGCCACGTCCGTGTTTTACCTGAATTTTGTGGATTTTGTCTCTCTCTCATACCAATTGACAAAAATAATGATGTTTCATATCTAATCTAACCTCCAAACTTCATTTCATAGTAGCACCAGCAATGAGCGATATTCCCCGAAGTCCCAAGTTAATCGCTCCAACTATTCCCGACGAGCATACTATTTCACTTGAATTATTTTTCGCTTCTGGGCCTAAATAAACAAGTACATGTGTTAGTCTATTTAATCTGAGGCGGTCAAGTGTTGACTGCACGGTCGAGTAAATAAGGCCCATCCACTTTGCTCGAATCCTGAATTTTACATGCGTTAAATACCTCTGGCGGCCGAAAGCTCCGAGGGGTTCTATGTTCATGCAAACACGTATTATGGCTGTTAAATATTAAACAACTTTGCTTTTCCTTCTTAACATAATCTATGTGAAGAGACGTGTCATGGTTATTCAATTAGGGCGAGCTCACAAGGCCTTACGTAAACATTTAGACACTATCGTGTGTTCTTGTTATTTGCGTGGGTTTTCTCTGATATGCGCATAGTCCGCATTTAAAATTATTTGTTACCTATATATGTTTAGGTGAGTTATGGTCTGTGTTTAGTTAATGGTAAGCGATATACCTACCTTCAGAGGAAGTAGATACCAATCTTTAAATACTTTGTATTTAATGTAATATTACACACTTGACACACTTTTATAATAAAAACCGATAACCATTTAGAACTGTGATGGATAGACTGTTATACTGTCATAATGTAACTGAAAAGTGTAGTCATATTTGGGGTGTTATTGGGAATATCATTCTGACCAATTTTCGCCTTGAAGCTGTATATAAGTTATTGCCGAGGCGAAACTTTATGAGAAAAAATATCGCGTCTCTATTTTGTCCATTAAACTTTTAGAGCGTGGACTATAAATCTGAATATCTCGACGTTAACCTCTTTTTAAAATGTAACTTTAAAAGCTTTTCATTTACCGCTCGCCGGTGGAACGTGAATGATACCACGTGCAAGTACTTATTAAATGTTAAAACGCCAGCAATCGATATTGACTCCTTTTAATTAACATTCTTAAGTGGTTTGGGTATGCAACTTTATATTTCAAGATGATGAATCTATAATATCCTACCCACTTCTCTGTCCACTCTTCTCTAAGAGAGGGATAAGATTTGTTATCTCATCCCTGCCCTTGTCAACCTGTGGCGCGTCGTTGTTAGTACAGACAACCCATAGAAATAGAAAAGGGTCCAATTGTACTCGTAATACATATTAAATATTTCTGTACAAAGTATAGGTACAAACTTCAGAGGATATTACCAAACGAGACGAAGAATCTATGCACTAGTGACACCTGGGTACATACATGTAGTATGAAAGTAGCTGCACTTATAACTTTGTAAACTACATATAGCAGTCTTAAACTAACCAAATGACTTTTCACTAAATTTATATAGCCTGTTACTCATTTGTTAAAATCCGTCAAGCTGTTTGAACTGTTGCGGTTTTTATAAGTTTAAAATCCCCACATCTCCGCTATTTTTTTTAAATTCCAGAAACTGAAACGACAAAAAACTATTTAATTATCCAACCTGCTCACAAAAAATCACGAGAATCAGTTGAGAAATGCGGCGTCACATCCACACATTCGGACATACGAAATCATTTTTTCCCAATCCTGCAACGGAGACCCTTCCTCGCTCTGCTCGCTCAGTTAGCAATGTACATTGGCAAATTGATAGAAGCATCTGAGCTGTCAATCTTCTAAACTAGACTCCGAAAATTTCTTTATTTTGGATAAATTACTTTGCATGAACGAATATAGCTCTGAATAAGATGAGCAGCTGATGTACTGAAAATCGATATATTATGCCGTAGCCTTTGAAAATGATTCGATTTTAATTACCTGGTTAATTTGTAAGTTATATGACCTTTAATGAATTTGTACGATCTTTAATACACACTGTCTAAAACATATCTACCCGGGATACATTCTACAAATATTCCCTACATGTCGCTTCATTATCTTAGGGACAAAAGCTCGGGATTTGCCGACTTCAAATTCTCAATGTTTGAAGGTCAATACACAATACTATATACAATGTTATTATATGGCGTTTTAAATACATTAAAATTTATTCGGACCTGCCAACCGATTCCTACTATGGTTAGATAAAATGTTCAGTAGAAGAAGGTATTTTACATCTCTTGGCGTTATACAAGATTGTGCATCTAGGTTTTACACACTACAACTATAAACTATACAGCCCTAGGCTAACACCTCTAGTACAAGGACTGTCGCATAGGGATGTGTCTCCACTCCAACGTGATGCGTGCCGGGCATAACCAGCGCGCTTCTCATGCCATCACCCCCCAAATAGATGCAGAAATTAATTATTCAAACCCGGAATCGGTGTCGGTAAGAGGGAAAGAGCTTTCCCTACGCCTCGTATAGGGCGCCCCTTGAGCATCACCTGCTGCCCGCATTCTAGAATATTAAATGAGCAGCGTTTAGGTTACGTGTGTGGTTGTTTCTTAAGTGTTGTTTAATGGCAGAGCTGTTGTCGGAAAAAACTGGAAGAGAGGGCAACACACTTTTTTATAGGCAGGTGGAAATTCTCGCGATGAGATTATTTAGGTTCGGTTTTTAGAAATTAGAAATCTGTTGGTTACTTGAGCTAATGAAATTGTTTAAATTAAATTAAACAATATTTATGGAGAATATGTTCACAATGATGTGTTCGATACACATTTTTTACCCCTAACTATTACTGTATCTGATTCAGATGTTTTATACAGTGTGAAAAACTTCTTTCTCTTATAGTTTCTGATTTCGCTCTACACAGTTGACCATTGCAAAAGTAGATATCAATGGGCCATCCTTTATTGATATATATACGATTGCTGAATCATCTACATGATAGAAACATTCATAATTCATAATTTTATTTTGTACTGTAATTAAAAAATACAGAAAACTTATAAGATAAAAGTGTACAAAGGCGAGTTTATCTCTAACAAGAGATTTCTTCCAGCAACTCATGGTTGGATAAGCGAAGTAAATCGTGCGGGGAAAGAAACATGCCAACAAATAAAACATACAATGTATATCATATTACAATTACAACCCTAACTAATCATTCTCTTAATAAATATAGATACATTAATGAGAAATAGACTATGTACATACACAATAATAAACCAATATATAAGTATCAATATATAACATATATAGGTAAATACGTACCAATCTAACTTGAAAGAGAAAGATAGTGCTCCTATAAGCGATTTTTGAAAATATTTAGTGATGGACTATCTCTGATGGTGCTGGGAAGTTAATCCCACAATCGTATGGCTCGGATTCTGAAACCATGCTTGTAGGCGGCAGTGGAACGTTGTGCGGCTTTGGGCATAGACGCCAAGTGAGTTCTACGAGGCCTCCTTGTGGAAATAAATTCAAAGCGATGACGCAGGAAGTTATGATAAAGTAGTTCCCACATAGTAGATATAATAGAGGAAACACAATATATGAGAGTTCCGTCGAAGCCGAATTGGCAGCCACTTCAACTTCTTGCGATACATGTTCTACAACTTCGAGTAAATTGGTATGCATATGTTTAATTTAACTTGGAGTATTTACCAAACTCCAAATACTACAGTTTCGAAGAAACAAGAACAATTTGGATTGATGAAACATCACAAAGGCAATAATAATTTCGGTCTCTATCCATTGGCGTTTAATGAGTCGTCTGAGAAGCGTAAGGAGGTCCATTAAAGTTTGATTGGCTTTTCATACTAGGGGCAGAGGTTAAGTGTATCGTTAAGTTTAGTGTTGCCACAAATCGACGGATCATTGCCTCAGCACACCCACACAAGTGGAAATAAAACCGAGCTCATATTGCAGCAAGAAGCCTCTTCATCTGTGCATAAAACTCCCGGTTTTATAGAGGCTTTTATGGGATGAAGTATAGTTTTGTTTAACAGCTTCAAAAGCAAATGACTATGTTCTTCCGTACAGTCCCTTGTGGAAGGGCTTTGTGTCTTAAAACCTACAGAAGATAACCAATACCTAATACTATTTTTTTATTGGGACATATTAAACTGCTCATCAAAAATACTGATTTGTACAGCAAATATAAGGGCAAAATATTGCGGTAGCTTAGATGTAGGATAAAGGGGGTGAGCGAAGCGAAGCCCCCTTTATCCTTCATGTTAGCTTCAACATGTAAGAACAACAAAAAATACTTAAAACATAAACTTAAGTACTCATTAAATATTTAAAACATAAAAAGTGTTTTTGTTGATCCTTTGTTGCTGCCTAAATCAGTATTTTTGATGTGCGATTAAATACGAGACTTATTATTTCCTATTTGGTTCGTAGTGAAACTTCTCCAAGTTGATATATCTTAAAACCTCTTTGTAAAGGTACATATGACAGGTCTATTACATCTTGTATACTTCTAGTTAGAACCTTGTTAGTAAATCTCGGTAATTAAGGTATGGCAAGTAAAATACCTATTTACCTTACGTTATATCACCGGAGCTAGCCAAAATCTATCCTTAACTCAAAACTAGTTCAAAAAGTTCATTAATTTAATCATAATTCTGTTACTAAGAGTGAAATAGAAAAAAATATATTGGTTTGCTAGGAAAAATATCTTGTTAGAGATAAGCTAGCCTTTGTAAGTACAGGATTTTTCTATTACTAGTGCAGCTTTGTAAAGGCGCGCGAAAGGTGATGGGTCGTGGGAACTTCTTCTATGAACTGCAATTATTGTACGGAATTCCTGCGAAATATTATAAGGCAAAACCCCATCATCTAAAATCGGTGTTTTTGCCTTATGATGGTACTTAGGCACTACAGTTCTATAATTGCTGTCAATATAGTTTTATCTTTTGAGTTAATTTAGAGTAGAGTTCAATGATATTTGTTGTAACTAAACATGAATTTGAATAGGTAGGTGTAAAAGTTTCTTCATAAATTACCAAGCAATGTGCTAGATTGTGGCCTAGGAGATGGATCGCTTCGCTCGCGTCATAAGTTTTATCTATACGTGTCTGTTTTATACAGTAAAATAAAGAAAATACGAAAATCGTAGTTTTTATACAACTCTGCACGGTGTATATGATCCACAAAATCGCGGGATATTTCGTCGGAATTCTGCTTATTGGAAATAAATCCTGGATAAAATGGAATCATACCTGTTCCCGGGCACCCGCACGCACACATCGATGCATACGTGCCGATCATCCCAATCGTCGGCTGATATCGCATATAAATATTATACGTACAGGATATTGAACAAAATGGGAGAGCTTTTATACTAATTCAGAGATTTTACCGCAGTTACATAGGTAATCGCATTCTGTTTTATCGGTATGCTCAACTGTTGATTCCAAAATATTGTCTGCTCCAAGATAAAATCAGTAACAAGGGACGTTATATTCCGCATAAGGTTACCACCAATTTAGTGACATGCCAGAGACTCCGAAATGTTATGATTCTCATCACTGTTCCGGAGATATGAATTATGAGACCGAACACAATTGATCAGTTATCTTATATTTAGTGATTATATAACAAATGTATTTTAAATGGACAGTTATGGTCGTTTTCACAGCCAGAATGGCATTATGCCGAACAAAACGCAGCAAATACAAACTTACGACTTTCAACAACCGTAAATACAACTTACAGAGTAAATAACATAATAAATGCACAAACTTTCGTCCTCTGAACACGCAGAACATGTCGGCGTATAGGTACACGAAGCGGGGTGCATGAAAAACTTTGTTCTAGATAGGTACTTTAAAACAATGCATAAAATCAGAATATTCTACCGCCTCTCTGCATAGGTATGGAAAACCATTAAAAACAGTGCAAGCTTTTTCGAGTGACGACCCGCCTGCGGTGAGGATGGTTTTGTGACAATGCATTTTATTTATAAAAAAAAAACATTTTAAGCAAATTGTGCCTGCCCCAGCGACGCTTGAGCCATCGCACGTTTTGATGCTGAAATTTTGTTTTTTGTTTCTGCTGTAACACCGACGATGATGTTTTGCAAAGCTGCAAGTTTGGAACTCGCACCTGCGCCCTAGTAAAACGTGTTGAAGGATCACGTTTATAACGTACGTAACAGTAACTGAAAAGAGTAGCTCACGAAGATGTATGACGTATCACCTTCTAAAGTGGTTCCATCATACACTAGGTAGATAATTGTATGCACATGTTGAGAAATTTGCCACTCAACACACTTTTTAACTGACTCTTAAAAAGGAGGGGGTTCTCAATTCTGTTTTTTTTTGTTTACGTTTGTTACCTTAATACTGGTACTATTTATGAACCGATTAAAAAAAATCGACATTCGCATCCCCAATGGAAACAAAACAACTCTTGAAGTCGGTTTTTTTTAGTTTCGAACTTGGTGAATTATTCTTGAAAACCACGAGCGCATATTGTCAACTTGCAAGATCTGACAGTGTGTGTGAGTGGCGGCAGCATAAACCTACTCTGTCAAACCTTGCATGTATGTACATGTAACCACAAAAATACAGTATGTATGTATAGCAAAATTAGTACCTCCTTCCTCCACACTAGTAATTTATATCCTCTCTAAATAAAAACTAGTATATTACAGTAATGTGTGAAACCTATTACATTTCGTTCGCTGTCTTTAAAGGGAAGTTTCACCGTTTTACCAAGTGTTCCTACAAAGTATTTTATTACAAGTCGGTAATATTTTGTAGTGTGAATGCTTCAGGGACACGGAACAATTAGAGCCAACCGCAGCAGTCGTAACCAGGCGTTCTTGTTGAGGCGTGCAATAGTTTTAATAGTAAAAATACCTTACATAGTTTTCAGGGATCATTTAGTTTGGTTAGTTTCAAGTAGAGTTTAGGTTTGTTCGAGGCTCAGAGTCAGTCATGCATATTTAATTAATAAAAGAGTGGTGAAATACTTGTTAAACATTTATAATATGTATGGCCTTTGGCATCCCAGATAGGAATTATCGTGACAATATATATGTAGTATTAGGTTTCGCATGTGTATGACGAGATTAAAGTATCATCATAGGATCACTTATGAGGAGACTCAATTAAATTTACCCGGCTCAACTAGAAAAGCGTTAAAGTTATACAAAGCGAAATCCCTCGTTTTATAAATTCAAGCAGTTATGCGCTGGGTACACGTTAAGTTTTTTATTCCGTATACCAGGCAATAAATCACTCTAGACACGCCTGTCCATTCCAGCTGAAATTCTGATACTAGCTCAGGAAAGTAATATCACGCGTTACACACTCTTATTTAGAGCTGGCTTGAGTTCACAATTGCTTGCCAATAGTTTCAGACAGCTTTTCGACACATGCCTAAACATGTCACTGTTTTAATGGCTTTATGGTTTCGGTGTTTTAGACACAATAATTGATGTACATACCTGGGTGCTCTAATATTGCTCCTTGTTTGTTTCGGGTTTCACGTAACCAGCCTCAGTCCTATGCCAGAACAATTCAATATGTAAAAGATCTTCAAGGGCATCAAACTGAGAAAACCATTTCGAGATAATTGTCATTCAAAATAAATGGCATTTGTCCAATCAAAAATATTGTAGGATAACTGAAATTTCCGTAAAAAACAGAACGTCCTTCATATGTCCTCTATAGCTAGTTTTCACAAATTTCCTTCGATGTTGAGTTGGCTGTCCTGTAAAACTGTCAAATTTATATAGTTTTCCCGTCAGTCAATAACCCATTTTCAGTCAGAACGTAAACAAATCATAAAAAATATAGTTTATTAGTTTTATAAAGCTGTGCGATCTCAGATTATAAAAGTCTTAGTGAAATCCTAAGCGAGGCAATCATGCCTAGTGCATGAACTTATAAAAAAGCCTAGTGTAATGAATGAGCTCAAGGTCCACACAGGGAAAAGAATAAGCAAGCTAAGACCTTTAACATTTTTGCAGCATTCATCGTGAGTTTTATATAGTTATACAATTGATATTACTTGGGATCTGAGTTAAATATACTTAAAAACTGCAAAAAAATATAATAAGTCCATCATTGTATAGTGAAGAGTTATTTTTAACGTATTTTAACGACCCCCGGTTTACCAAACAATGGTCAAATATAATTATAAATAGAAATAGTGCCTGCGAGTATATTTTTGGCCATGTAAGATTGTTTAGATTACTAACAAAATGGAAGAAATATCTAAAAGAAAAATTAATATTTAAAAAACCATTAAAATTTTTGATCAATAGACGTCACGAGGGGTGTTATTTTAAACATTATTTAAAAAAGTAATTAGACATCTGTTACTCAAAATATTCAAATTAGTTTTTAAAATTGAATACAATCTCTTAAGCATCATTTCAGCATTTCTTCAACAGTAACTTACGGGTCACCTAGATATCATCAACAGGTGTAGTATAGACAGATACATAGATAACTATTTGCATTTATAGGTGACTAATTGTAAGATATAATTTGTGGTAATAAATGTATCTATTATTTACGATAATAATGAACTTCAGAATAGAAAAATAAAAACCATCTGTCTTTCCGAAATTGAATGTAAAGTTGGAGTTGTTAAATTCAGTTAATGTCATGCATTGCTTGATTATTAACGGAATTAAATAACAATTAGAAAGTTTATAACACAAAATTATAAATACTTATTATATATAAGTTCAGGATGACATTGAATTAGCTGACAATATTTTGGAGAACGATAATACCCATCAATATGAACAACTTTCCCCAATAAACATATGGCAAATGAGAAAAAATATTCGTCCTTTAGTGCATTGACCCGATCAGCTGATTACAAGTTACTATTGGAGACCAATATAACCATATATTAATACAACTATTTTATAGAGGGTGTTTAGAATATGAAGCCATTTTTATATGTATATCGAATTCTGCTTGTAATTCAATTATCGGTTGAGATATGCTTTTAAAGGTTTAGGGGAAAATTCCCAATAACTTCCGCTTAAGCCACAATATTTTTATCATTTCTTAAAACAATAAAAAATAATGTGTTCATTATTTTTTCCTGTATTTTTATACAAACAACCTTCCTAAATAAATCATAAGTTCGAAAGAAGTTATGTTTTTTTGTTGTTTCCTAATGTGATTTCATAACTTTCTTTTTTGTTTACTAGCTGTAACTACAAAAAAGAAAGACTTCGACAGTTCATGAATTGTATATCACCAAGGCAAAAAAAAATATATGTAATTCTGCTAAATATAAACTAAGGGCTAGTAAAAACTTAATTTCACTTTAAAAACTGTTTCAATTCACGCCCTTCTAACGTCATGCTACACATCAGGTAATCCTTCACTGGTTAGTGAAATAATCAAGATGGTTCGCCACCAAGGTTGACTTATCTACTCCTCAGTCTCATACAAAAGAATTGGTTTCAACATGGTGGAAACGATCACCGTTAACAACTATTCTTGGGGGACTGTTGTTCACGACTGCGGGAAATACATGGATCTCATCACCCACCATCACACCAGACTGAGCATCCGCCCGCCCTATGAGCAGGTTAGTGGTAATTACTGGTAAGGCACACAGTTGCATAAACTGAGGACCGAATTTCATGCAGAAATAAGTTCAGCGTAAATCCCATTGCACTCCAAAAAAAATTGTCGCCCCATACTCCAAACATCCTGTATGCATCTTTCGTAAATCAATACATATTCAGATGTAAAATCTTTGAGCTTCCGCAAAAGTTATTATGACAGTAACTTTTAAACAATGTAGGTACTGTAAAGTGTTTGCTTTGTCATGAATCAAATTTGTAGAATACGCAACAGGACTTAGGTCAATTAATCTATTTTTTTGTAATTACTTTATACTAGTAGTATATGGATATAACCAAAATCCAATGAATTGGCAAACTTCAAAAATTTATTGCCTGAACTTTGTAACACTGTGGTGTAAGTTATTAAAATGATGTCTGCTGCGGGTAGACAAGGCCACAAGCCGGCCGGCCGGCCGTCTGCAAGTGATAAAAGCCTGAGAGGTAATGTAAAATAAAATCGCGCAATGTTTTCTACATGGTCACTCAAGTTAGCTGAACCTGACTGAAATGCAATGACGTCACAAATCCAGGTGCACAGATATTGTGAGTGACCGTGTTGTACGTATAACCGCTGAAGGTATTCGTAATAGGCTGTTCCACATTATTTACCAACCCTGTCGGGCGTACAAATCAAATTATCACTACGAACATCCCAGCCTGATTCGAATGTTAATTGTATGTTCAAATAATAATTATGGGGGACCGTATTTACATTAGTGAATCGAAAACATGTCGGCCGACCGAGCGTTTTGTGTTTTGTGTTTGTGTTCGAGTGGACTTGTTTAAACAGACGTTTCTCGGTCCATTTATAAATTATCTCTTGTTCACTGGAATAGTGTAAATAGGCTACGTTCTTATGGTACCGACCTAATAATTTGTGGACTCCAATCAAGCAGACGCTTCCATTATTGTCGAACGCACGAGCACAGCACCGGTACTCAGATAGTTATGTAATAATCTGGTGGCTCGATCTTACCGTATCTGGCGGAATAACAGCGACATGGGCGCATAGCGTTAATATATCGAGGATTTTCTTATCTTCCATTTTATTTTTAAGATTGTTTATACTAAGTGCATAGATTTTGAACTAGTATCGTCTCCTAGCAGAAAGCAGGCCTTTGAATACTTTTATACCGCCTCCAACAGAATAAAAGTAACATATTTATTCTAAATACGCTAGTAAATAGCTGGATGTAAACATAATTTAATGAAATAAATGATGCATTAACAGTATATGTAGTTCAGTGACCTGGAAATACTCAATACATTCAACTCACTTCACGCGTGGGATTACCTCCATAAGCGGGGTTAATTCCGCTGACAGCGGCTCGGATTAACCTCCTCACTCAAGGCATTATTTTAGCGCCATATAAATGAACCATCCTTGATCTCCAGTTTTATAAGGCGAACTAAGATTTCTAACAAGTAAATCATCAAGCGACATCATCAATTTTGTGGTTTACCAAGTCGTGTCCAGACTATCTCCTTTATTCAATAACTCAAAGCGATCGATATTTGTAGAAATGTGATAGTTTTCCCATCCAAGCTGACATATCATTGCGTTAATGGGGAAGCAAACTGTCAAATTAGTTCAACGCAGAGGGCGCTAAAAGTTTTTAGTTTCATTCATCTGAGGTTAGTTCATCATTAGAATCACAGAGCAAAAGCAAGTAAAGCAAATTTATGCAAAGAGATTCAGAGAAATTAATTGTTAATATCCATAAAACCTCAGATGAATGTTATTCTGTTGCTGTTGACCATGTTTATCAAGTTATTAACCTCATGAAACTCTTTGTGATACAAACATACAGAGCCGCCTACTAAAAAGTTTTCCGTTATCTTCCCCATTACTCTGTGGTTTGGAGTTAGTGAATAAGGAGACGGTTTTACTTGTATTGAGCAAGTAATTTACACAAGTTGTTACTAAATTAAACATCTAGGTACGATGTACTCGTCGGAAATATCTGTGGACCTCGATGGAATGCGCGTGGAAGGAAACTATTTGGGTGACGTCATTTGAACAGGTCCACAGATATTTCCGACGGGTAGTACATTGAGCCACTTATTCTGTAATGTGACAAGCTTACTAAGTTCATAGTACAGCAAGTTCGCAGGTTTTGAGTACTGTAGGAAATGCTCTCATTCCAGAGTGATTAAAACGATGTGCTGTACCGTACCATTACCTAATTACAGAATGGCAGGTAACGAAGTTTCTCGCGGAAGTAGAAGTACTCACTCATAGTCGCAGTAAGAGAGATTACGGCCATTTCGAGGTGTCATAATCTCCTGGAGGTACACTGCAGACACAAAAAAGAGTATTTTGTGGCGTAGTGCACTTTTAAACGGACCAAATATGGACCCTTTATTACTCGGGTAAACTCATCATCATCTAAATTATGTATAACTCGAGAGAGAGACAGAGAGAGTGTGGAAGCAATTTAGATCTTATAGATACAATAAATATGTATAAGAGTGCCTTCTAGTTCTAAGTAAGTATCGAAAGACAACTTAATTTGAACTAACTCTTTGTACTCGTGCATAAAGGTCACTGACAGTTATGTTGCTAATCAAACTTTTCACAGGGCCGTGAGGATAGGCGCTATAGCTAGCCACAGCAGTAGTAGGTCGATGCGGGCTGAGCCTGATGGTACCCCAAATAATCTCTCGTACTATCAAGAATAGCAAAGAGATAGCGGGGCGAAGATCGGAGCGGGGAGCGGAGCGGTGAGCGTAGCGGTGAGCGTAGCGGTGAGCGGAGGGAAGAGCGGATTGAAATGAGTGATCACGTCTCGACGGAAGCGGAAGCCGCCGCCTCCGAGAAGCGTCGCCATTATCTGCACAGTTAATGCCTTTTGTCGGCGGCTCCATTCAGATTGGAATAATTAATAACGTCAGTGCCATTGTGCTTGTGGCAACCTCGTGGCCATTGCTTCCAGATCACTCCGCGGCAGATTTCTTAGACAACGTCTTCAATTGAACTCAGTAAGTCACAGACATCGCCGGCTATTCATAATGACGCGGCTTTCAGGGGTAACGGGGTGCATTTAGGCTTTTGTTTTCTTTGATTCCGTACAAGAATAGAGCTCAGTATTGTGTGAATATGTATGCCCGTATTCAAATCCAATGAGAGTTGTGATTAAGTAAGGCGCAGCTAGGCAACGCTACATATTCTCGCTGATCGTTTTGATTAATCTGAGAGGTGTTTTACGGAAGCAATCAAGTTACCCAATCAATCACGTCACCGTTCAAGGCTATGTACGTACGTATGTACTTGGTACGCCCAGACGTTTTCTTGAATAAATTCACGCCGAGACGAATATAATGAAAAATAATAGCTCTGCCAATCAGATAGCGTCGTGCTCGGGAACGTCGGTACAAAGCGGCAGTGGCGCAAAACACAATACATGTAGCCTCGTCCTGCAGACAACAGAACGTGGCCTCACCAGCCAAAATGTAAATTCACGAAATAAATCGGTAATAGCGTCACAGCGATACCTATCACCAAGCTTTCGCACGAATTGAGGAAGAAGATCCATTTAAATGTAGATTGCTTCCCGTAATACTTCCATTTGTTTTGTCCCGAAAAACCACCTTTGAGATGCCAGTCTAAACCGAAATCCGGCTAGTGGCTTGCTAAACCAGCGACCGGCTTACTCACCACACCAGCCCTTTTCTTTTTTTTTTATTCATTCGTATTACGAGATAAAACCCTTATGTATCTGGAGGATAAAGGTTTCTTGCTTCAATTATTTTTGGCCTTCAATATTCTTCAAATGTAAAGGTACTGACGAACCGGACAGGTAAAATATACTATTGTTTATTTTGCCTATGTCAAAGATACAGGGACATCACTAGGGCATTACAGTATTTATCTAAGTTAGTATATTTTTACCTAAAAGTTACCCACAAATACAAGCAAATGAGTGCAATGAGTGAATTGCATGATTTTCATTGTTAGTGCAAAAATACTCAATTACATTAGTTAATTTTTCATTTCCAACAAACACTCCGTTACTTCTTTTAGAACTGTTGCAAAGATATTGTTAAATAATGCAAATGAAGAAATTTTTCACCATGAATGAAACAAAGCACCACATTCGATCCATTCGCAACCAAATTGCAGTTCATTTTATTTTTGTAATGAAGGTCATTATGGTTTGCGTTTCGTGACTGTAATAGACGTAATACCACTGTTGCGATGTTAATTTAGTGATATTTACAGTTCTTTAGCTTTAAAATAACTGGCGCAATGTTATGTAATAGACGGCTACTGGCGCACTTAGTGGGCTGTGTAACTAGCTCAGGAACTTATCTTTTTTCTATTTTTTTATTAATAAATGAATATTATAGGACAATCCTACACGAATCGAACTAGGCCCATAGAAGGCTCAACAAGGCTTGGGTTATGGGTACTATACAACGATATATTTAATAGAGATAAATACTTAAGTAAATAAAAAGAAAACATCCAAGACTAAGAAACAAATGTTTATGATAATCACTAATTACACAAATATTTGCCCTTACCAGGATTCAAAGTCAGGACCATCAGTTTCGTAGGTAGGGTCCCTACCCACTAGGCTAAGCCGGTCGTTATCTGTGTCTACGCTGGCATCCTCTACTTCAGGTCCACTTTGTATCTTTCTGAGACTTATGAAGGAAACTTAGGAGGCAATCGAATCTCACTATCTTACTTCAGAGGGGTGCGGTGTCCCTGACACTCTCAGACAGTGAACTTTTCCAAGCAATAAATTTCTTCTAGTCCAAACTCTTCGAGGGCCTCTCTTTGACTTCCTGCACATTTAAATGAAGCGATCGTTTGGCGAGAAAAATAAGTTTTAAACCTCATCTACGGTGGAACCTTGTTAAGGTAAACGAAAACTCTCGGAAAGCTCTTAACCAGTGAAGAAAACATAAACCAGGCACACGGGCGCATTTTATAAAGTTGAGAGCAACTCGATTAAGGAAGCAGTCAAAGAAAGTTGCCAGTGAGAGTAAAGTTTGCGAGGAGGGAATGATTGACTCGCACCTAACGTAATATACGTCGAGCTGAGAGCCCGAGACGTCGACGGCGTCGTCGGCGCAACCTGAAACAAACAAGTGGAAGGGCCTACATAATCCCGAACAACCTTGCAGGCTGGTGGTCAACTAAATAGCGCCCGATCAACATAGAAACAAGACAGTAAGTTCAAAAAGTAAAACATCACGCTCTGAAGACACCGATTACCGCTGTGCGGTCAATATACTTCTAACGTTTGGTCTCAATGCAAGCGAAGCAGCGAACAAGTGTTAGTAATATATTTGGAATATGATAATTAAGCCCTTTAATTTGATACCAAACATGGCATTGGTATTTGTATCAATGACTTTTTTTTTGCCCTCTAGGGCGCCATATTGCGTTTAGTGTGACGTCACATAGCCTATAACCAATAGATGATCAAGACGCTAATAGCGATATTTCATTTAAATTTGTCATATTCTGATAAATAGTTTAGATGTTGTGACACAAATGAACATACACACTTACTGGTCAAAGCAAAACATCCTTTTGGCTTTGCCGTTGTCGGGTAAACGGAAAATATTCGCAACACCATCCTCACAAGAAAAGAATACTCGAGATATCAAGCAAAACGTTCTTTACTCTAAAATAAAGTACCGCAGAGGTAATGCTGTTTTTGTCGGTTTCGCAATATTCCTCGCACAGCAAATGATGTCTCATAATTTTATTTTTACCGCTCTATATTTACTCGCTCCAGGAAGTTAGTCAATCGTTGTTTTTGCTATCTCTCTCTGAGTTCCGTAGCTAATGTGATACATGTTGAATTTTATGCCAACATAGATACGTAGGTAATTAGGTATGCCAAACTTTAGTACTCATATATTCAATGTGCCTCAGTTAATGAAGCAAAGCAATGTAATCAGTCGACGTCTCAATCCTCAAGAGAGTACTGAAATTCAGGCGCGTCACTTAGCAAGATCTGAATTCTCGGATAGGAAGCTTAACTTCGAAATTCGCGCTCACTCATACATAGCTACTGAGAAATCTCACAATTGCGTGCTTACAAGATTCTGCGCAAGAAGTAAAGTACCAACCACATCTCAAAACAATACATCGGGCCCTAGAACAGATAATAGGAGATAATGCAAACGATAAGGATAAAATATTTCAGTTTCAGTTCATAAAAATGGATAATTCTGAATAAGATTGTACATTTCCACAAGAGCAGCAATCACGTGCCATCAAACCCAGCCAAACAAGATGAACACAAAAGAAAGCCACATCGTAGAGCACAAAATGTTCCATTTGCTATGGCTCCGACCTGCTATAATTGCGCATGGACCGTTCGTGTTCTGGTTAATCAACACACAACACATACAGGTTCAATTAATCGCCCTTGTTGAAATGTTAAGCTATCGAACGCAGGCCCGCAGACAATGAGATGTCGGAAACGGTATTTGTATTATGAACCATAGACTATGTACACCTTGTCGATCGATAAGCAGCTCTATAACTCTTTGGATACATATAGGTTTAAATAAATCTAATTATGTTACGGGTGGTCAACTGTAGTAGTATCATCATTGTACTGTAACAGGCTGCTCCAAAAACAATGGATAACTCCGGAGCTATCGATGGCCCGCATCATGGCCTCTCTAAATTGAAATCGTGACCGCAGTAAAAATATGATTGATATCGAAGATTTTTATATAATTTAGTTATTTTTGGAAATTCTCAACTTTTGTTTGATTTTTTCCACGCTATTTCTGCATGTCATCCTCCTGTTTTTTTAATGTCTTATTATGAAACTGGAAACACGATGATGGAAAAAAAGGTATGTAAAAATATGTTGGGCGCTCGGTGGTTCCAATTTTTTAAATCCTTAACCAAGCCCCGGACTGGGCCCGGACGTACGCTTGCAACATCTATTTTTCCATAATGTAGCCAGGCTTAGGCAATATGAGGCCCACAATCTGTCATAATCTGTGTCTGTGATCCCAAAACCCACGACTCATAGTAACCGAACGTATGTGGCACGGACATCGATTTGTATTTCGACTTTTCTTTGGAAGGGTGTTTTTCCGTGAATAGGCCAGTTTTTTTTTTAAATGAAATAAAGAATGATTAGTCATGCGATTGTTTGGTAAGTAGATTTTGAGTTTTTCTTTCAAAATTTAAAATATTTTTAGATGATTTCTTGCAAAATTATCTAAAATAACGTAAATAATAATGTGGGGAAGACGTGACCATAGCGTGTTGAGTCAAACAAATTGTGGGAACTATATTTCCTTTGCCTGTTCAAATTACCTTATTTTATATACCAGCCTTGTTATGTTGTTTAGGATTTAATTGTCTACTGGAAAACATAAACATAAACGGAAAAGACGCATGATTAAGATTTATGTTACTTTTTTTTTCTGAAATCGGGATTCTATTGCAAAGCAAAACATTGGGTTTTTATTTATAGCTTATATATTTACTATAGCTATACACACAAAGGATAGTCTCTACCCAAGCAATAGGATAATGTTTTCTCGCATATATTTTTCAGGGTTTTTTTGTGTTTTTCAGGAATTTGTTTATAGGGCGTAATAAGGACGTTATTCGAAGCCTTATCCATAAACAACACTTTACTTCTTTCAGCCGTTCTTCTGGTCCTGTCTATGGGTTAAATTAATGATAAATAGTGATTCCAAAATGATATTATGAGTCAAGTATTTTTCATCTCTGTTTAATATTATTGAATGAATAGAAAGCAGGCATCTCATGAGAAGTTTGAAGTATTGCGTTTCGGATGTAATAATAACCCTATTTACATGGAAAGTGACTGTAAGGTGCACGCATGCGTACAGACACGGATTACACGGATTGCACGGTTCCGTACCATCGTAAAAGTAACAACGCAAAAAAATACACGTTTCTTGTAAAATACTCCTGTAAATTTTAGTGTTCCGTACCCGAAGGATGCCAAAAGGGACCCTATTAAGTCGTAGTCCTAATAAGACCCTAGTCACTTCCCATGTAAATGGTGTTATTATAACAAGAGAAATGCAAAACTTTGAACTATCCAGATGATGAAGTTTTCTATTCCAGTGGCAATAGTATTAAACAGAGACAGAAAACCGAGGTTTTCTGACTCTATTTAATATTATTGCCACTATAAGTCGAGACTTATGATATTATTTTGGAAATTTCAAAATATCGAGCATTTTTTTTTCAAATAATGGCCACTAGACTAAAGCTTGGTACATTTTTTACACCACGGCTAATCAAACATGGTACTTCAGTATTTATTTTTTTTGTGTTTCCTGTTTTGTAATAACAGTACAAGTTTTTTGATTTTTTAAATAATTGTGTTTCATAGATTAACTATTCCCTGTTATTACATAATATAATTGTGACCAAAATTGTTCATCAGAAAGGGCTTGGAAAAAAACAAACAAAAGTGGCAAATTTAAAAAAAACTCGGAAAAGTGATATATTTTCTAAGGAAAAACGAAAAATTTAGAGAGGTCATGATGAGGCCTAACAATAAGCTCCGGGGTCCATTTACATCCATTGTTTTTGGGACACCCTCTATATTATCTAATCCGTGTCTGTACGCTTGTTTTCTGTACGAACATAGTATACAGTTCCAGATATACATATATAGTGTAATAGAGAAGCTGCAGTTAAGATATTTGGAAGGCACTTCCTTGCAATATATGTACCTATAAAAGAGACAGTCTTACTCTTTTCTCCTTCGAAAATCGGGTAAACGATCACTTCCTTTCTCTTACGTGATAGTTATTGCAATTATTGGTATTTATTTGGTAGTTTGTATATTGTTTTTCTTATTTTGTAGATATTAATTTCTTCCCTTCTTTAAAAAATCCTGTCATGCCCAAGATTTCTGGAAGAAATCTCTTTTTAGAGATAATCTCGCCCTTTCACATTTGTTTTTCTTTGATTTTTACATGTTTATATATCTGTGTGCTATAAAGTATATCATAACATACCATATTTAACACAGGACATAATATTTTGAGACTTAAAAACATAAAAGGCCCTAAAGGTTTTTATTTTATTTAGTATTAATATACAATAAAATTACGAATCAAAAGTAACGTGAAACGGAAAGGGTATATAATAATAATAATAATAATTCTTTATTACACCGAAAACACAATGGAAAAAATATAAAGAACAATATGCAAAGTTGAGCTTATTTCTAAAAAGAAATTCCTTACAGCTAACCTATAAGGAAAAGAAAATATATTTATAGAGAGGTAGTCCTCGTGTACAATTAAGAGTTAAAAGAAAGAAATAAAGTCAATACACTATCAGATAAATCACAATACATCCTACACACTTACTATAAAATAAAATAATATAAAACAATAAATTCATAGGTACACATACATACTATAAGACATCCACTATGCGGAAGAGAGGAGTTGCTGTTTCAATTTTTTCTTAAAGGTGAACAAGGATGTACAATCCCTAATAGCGCATGGAAGTGCATTCCACAAACGTATTGCCCTTAACCTAAACGAGTGCTCGTAAGCAACAGTGTTGCGCTGAGGAATTGACAAAAGTGACACCGTGTGAGATCTCCGAAGTCGATCCCCAGAGAAAAGAAACTCAAAATGTTCACGAAGATATGCGGGATAGCGCGGATTTTTCAAAATGTTGAAAAGGAAGGAGAGAACGTGCATATCACGACGAAGTCGGATCGGGAGCCAGCCTAATTCCCTGCGATATTGGGACACGTGGGCGTATTTGCGAATATGTTTGTATGTATATGTTTTATTTTATTTATTAACATTTACAAAGAGTGCCAATAAATCTTACACGGTTTGGCCAGCCACTAGAGGTTATGAATGACAGATTAGGGACATCGCTCGTTATTAAAACACCCATCAGCTTCTAAGTATGTCACCATCACCAAGCGAAAGAAGGAGAACACTCACTCTGTGGTAAAAACGGTCAATGGCAAAAATTAAGGTTTTGGCAATATTTTGTATTTATATTTTATGTAGCCGTAATAGTATCCCACTGCTGGGCAAAGGCCTCCCCCTCTTGAGTCCACACGTCCAGACTGTGCCACTTCCGGCCACCCCGGCAGAAACATCCCAAGGTAACCCGCCATCTCCGTTTAGGCCTGCCCCTGCACCGATAGCCGTGTTGTGGCACCCATTAAGTGGCGGTTTTCGTCCAACTCTCTGGGTGCATATGACTGACGTGGCAGGCCCAGTTCCACTTTAGCTTGGCGGTATGTGCATCCACATCAGCGACGCCGGTTAAGGAGAGCAGTGTGGTGTTCCTTTCGCGGTCTGTCCTGTAAACACTTAGAATGTTGCGCTCTATTGCTCGCTGGCAAACATTCAGTTTGGACTTTTGAAGTTTGTTCAAAAACCATGTCTGAGCGCCGTAGATTGAGGCAGGATACACATCCTTCTCTTCCTTGTGAAGATCCTCGCGCATTGCGGGCATGTGAGCACACCATTAATATAGTTATGCTGAGTTAGCGCAGGTGGTCGCTTTCGTTTTAACCAAAGCCCTCCACTCAGGTTTGAGGGTGGCTTGCTTCTCCCAATGGGAAGACTCTATGCTGCACCTCTTCTTTGCACCTGAGGAGTTGTCCGCCACGCTTGCGCTTGCCCTCCTCAAGTTCTGAGTAGAGGATGTACTTCGCGACCCTATGCTCTGCCATCCTTGACAGGTGTCCGCACCACCGAAGCTGTCGCCGCTTGAGGTAGGCGTCAATCCCACCCACATTGGCACTTCGCAGCACTACAGTGTTCCGCACGCGATCAGACCATCTGATATGAATTATCTTGCGTTGACATCTGGGGTAGAAACGGTCTAGCTTGCAGATGTGATGGCAGTACATGGTCCTAGTTTCTGCAGCATACAGGAGATTAGGCAGGATGATCGCCATGTACACTGAGATGCAGAGATCCGAGTGAAAATGGGACAAACAGAACAATATCGTCGGCAAATCAAAGGTTCGTGAGTCTTCTGCCACCAACAATAATGCCTCTGTCTGCCCATGGGACCGCCAACTTCTTGAATACTTCCTCGAGGGTGATGGTAAAAAGTATCGGAGACAGCGGGACTGTTTGAAGCCTCTTTCTATCGGAAATGATGACCCTGCTGTATGTAATTTGATGTCTACTGTGCTATTTAGATATGTGGCTTCTGGAATAGTAATATAGGTCTAAACAAAACATTGGTTGTGGAGTACGGAGAAGATTGATGCATGCGTGATAGTGTCGAATGCCTGAGAGAAATCGACGAATGCGAGATACAGAGTTTTATAGAAATCATTACTTTTTTCTATTATTTGATTAAGCGTGTGAAGGTGGTCAGTTGTGGAAAAGCCGGGGTAGAAATAAGCTTGTTGGAGGTTGATGAGAATCGAGTTGCCCAGCAACATAGTTTCCTATGACTTTAATAAAAGCTTGACAAATGTGCGGAATGAGGCTGATAGGTATATAGTTCCCTATATCACTTCTATCACCTTTGTTTATGGAACAAAACAGAGTTTATGGCAGAGTTAACTTCAGTGGCGCTTATGATGGTTATGGAATTATGGTAAAGGTAATCTAAGTTTGGAATATTGACAGTTATGGATATTCTGAATAAAGGGTTTTGTATAATTTGGTGCAAAATTCGATAACTTTATACCTGCTTCCTTGTTGTTTACCATTCTCGTCTGTCAACCTTATAATCCAGGATTTGCCTTTCGAGATTCCTTGTTTGGCAACTCGGAGTGAGTTGTATTGCTGTTTGCACCGAATTTGTATTTTTCTGAAGTCTCTTCTGATTTTACGATTTACTTGTCTGTCCAAATGATTATATTCTTTGCAACACTTGTCCAAAGATTCTCTTCCTTTTATAAGGAGCTTGGTGTCTATATTTTATATATACTGGCAGGGTTTATCTTGTTTGATTTTATTGCTGACAGATTTGATAGCATTTTTAATGTGCCTGCCTGTCTCCAGGTCCACATTGAAATTTGAAAATTGGGTTTTGAGTTCTAAGTTAAAGGTACATGCGTTAAATGTTTAATTGTTGCGGGTAAGTTAAGTTATTTGTATAACGAATAGTGTTTTACTTATTATTTTCGTTTTGAGACAGATTTTTGCACAAAGTGGTCTTTTTGCTTTGCACAAAAAAGAAACAGGGCAGAATTTGAATTGATTGATGATAGTTTTATCTTTTACTATCGACCGATGAGAAGAGAGTACAAAATCTATTTCTAAAATCTATTTATACAAACCGGGTTAAGATAGATTCAAACCGAGTTGCACGGTTTGAGGCTCAAACCGTTTTAACCCGGGTTGGTAAATCGAATCGTTACATCTCTAGTCGTCTGACGGGGGATCGATCTCACCCGGAGATTCTCTACCAAGGCTATCCGGCTACCGTCGATACGAGTAAAATTGAGCCATACTCCACCACGCTGGCTCAGTGCGGGTGGATGGAGGGGTGTCGGGCTTGTGGCCAACCCGACTATCAAAAGTATCAAGCTGCCCTATTAGGGCCTCTGAACAGCTTTAAGACTACTACCACCGAGTAGCGATACTAACCGGGACCTACAGCTTAACGTGTCATCCGAAACACGGAAGCGTCCGAAACAAATACCAGGTAGAACAGACCCATCCAGTGCCCGTCTCGGCCAGAAGTTGCTACCCGCACTATCGTTTCCGATGTGCGAATACCTCTAGGCCACGGACGCTTCAATAAATTATAGTACGTACTTTAATTTTTTATTACGGTTTTGGTCTATTTGACAAGATATTTGCGAAAATTAAAATAAAAATAAAATTATTGCGGATTCTCTCAACCAAACCTTATTACTAATTACAACAATGGGCAACTTTGTATGGACAGTGGGCTCAGAGTGAAACACTTTCTTCTCTAGCTTAAAATGAATAACTGATTTATCTCAACATTTTACTGTGGGTACATGTCAAAAATAGTGACACCAAGATACTGGGTTTTCGAAGCGGCTATACCTTTTTATTTTTATTAATTAGAGTCTTGCTCCCTTACATTACACTACCATTATTTAGACTAAGTAAAGTAGGCACATCATTCATGGGGCACTGTATTCGCTTCTACAATAAAATACCACAGGAATCATTGATCCTTCCTGAAAAGAGGTTCAAAAACTATGTTAAAAATGAGCTGATAAGAAAGTCCTATTATAGTATTAAGGAATACTTAGATGACAAAACTGCATGGTCCATACCATCTCAGCGCACAGAAATTCGACGAGGGGCGATGGATCAAGTCTATCACTCGCCGGCGAATTTCCTTAGACCGAAACCAGTACCTGTTGTAAAGTCACTTTTTAAAAAAAAAGGTATGGGGGAGTTTCTTGCCGTTTCTTCTTAACCCCGAGGCCTACCTTCCGAAACGGTGTAGTCTTTTTTTTATATAAAAAAATTGACTTGTAGTTATCAGTTAGTATAATTTTGACGTTGAATAAGATAATTTATTTATTTATATTCAATAAAAAAATTACTCTCTGACTCTCTGACTCTCTGTGATTAACACAAAATGTTGAGATTTGAGTTCTTCATGTTAAGCTGAGAAAGAAAGTGCTGCTATTCTGAGCCCATTATGGACGTTGTTATTTATGATCTGAGGATGGGCCAGCCAACTAACGTCCTACCATGTAATAATAGCAAGACTATACTAATGCCAGTTCATAAGGAAAAGGCCCGACACTGCCTAAAAACCGTAAATCGAAAAATCAAGGTACCTAAATGAGACGTAAAAAAGCAATTTCATTACGTCCGGGCTCGCGTGTACGGATTTCATTTTGACACTACCAACCTAACATTTTAATCTTCCTTCAACGGCGACTGTTTATCGTAAAGAGAAAATTGCCTTTATTTTTATTCGCGTTTCGGCTGTAAAGTTCAAACGGGCCCTCAACGCCTGTGCGAGGGTTTGCTGAAGGGTTTTGTTTATCTTATCAGATAAGCGGAAATCACTTTCATCCACAAATGAGCCAATTTCGGTTATTCGAAACAAAGCCAGTTTTTAGGGTTCCGTACCTAAGGTTGCACAAACAGGACCCTCTTAAGCCTCCGCTGCCCGTCTGCCCGTCTGTCTGTCTATCCATCTGCCCATCGTTCGTCAGAGGGCTGTATCTCATGAACCGTAATAGGTAGAGAGTTGAAATTTTCACAGAATGTGTATTTCTGTTGCCGCTACACCAACAAATAATGAACACCACGGGATTTTATAAATTAAAGAGGTTTCTCATGCAAGAGACGTTTTTAACATACCCCCCCGATATAATCTAATCGTGATTCAAATATGATCGTAGATTTCGCGGCTTATTGCATGGTTATAGTGGCATAATTGGTTTGATATCTGTTCCGCGATCTTTTAGTTCTGGGTTCGAATCCACGTTCGGGCATAATTTAAATTGTTTTTGTTTTATTATTTTTAGTGCTTATGTTTTCTTGTACGTTCGTACGGTCGGACTCACTCCGACCACTCGCACACGAAGGGTGCACTTGACCGATTTTATTTTTTGGTTATACTGCCCGGAGTATAGATTTTATCAGGTTTTATAGCACCACTAGACTTATTTTTGTCCACTTCGAAATAGTTAATGAATTAAAAGAGTATATTTCTCGGTTAATATTATCATACCTTACTACCTAAGGTTTTCTTATTCCTACAGTGATTATACTCAAAAAAAGGATTCTGTTTTAAGTATTTAAAAGTGTTTTTCTGTATTCCACTGTATTGTGTATTGCATTACATACGCAAGACAAGAATGTATATTTCTAAGAACCTAAACTAAGAAATGTAGAGTGACACTTGACAAGATTCCCAAGGCGTCAAAAGTCAAACTAACCATAGATTCATTTTCAAAATAATTTTGATCGTATTCTTTTAGAGCAGGTTTTTTTCAAAATCCAATAAATAGCGTTGTAGATGGCCTGTCTACTTTTTAGCTTAGGCGCGTGATGCATATTGTAAATATGGGTAGAGGATAATTAAACAAATAAAAAATGTTTGGTAACATTTAACCTCTCAACGACCCAAGGCATCTTAAGATGCTATTTTGAATTTAATTGCCATGGCATGAGGTTCAGAATCGCGATGCTCCAAAATTTCCGAGGTCTTTCTGAGGTTGACAAAGTGTCACGCACGTACGTACGTAAACACATCATTTTAAATACCTACTTATCTTGAATATAGGTAAAACACGTCTGTTTATCTAAAATTTGTTGGCATGTCAGATCCCAGTCCCTGTCATCCATTGCATGCAAAGCAATAAACTTGTCAGTCTCATAATCCTATTAGTGCAGGCAAATTAAAATTTGCTCCACACATGTGAAACCTCGAATTAAAATTGGTGGAAATGTCAAAGTCAAAGTTTTCTTGTTGATATCCTAAAGTTCCCAAAAAATACATCTTGGGGAAAACACGCCATCTCGAAAAACCCGATTCTGATTTTCATACAAACTTTGACCCCCTTTTCCACCCTTGTGAGGGCAGAATTTTGAAATACGTCCTGGATCTTTAAACTTCCTATCTGCCAAATTTGTGGTTTTTTTGTGCAAGTTTCCCGCAAAATCTCAGCTTCACAAAGTCAGGTAGTTTTTGAGTTTCATGCAAACGGTAACCCCCCATTTCCCCCCTTTATGGGATGAATTTCGCAAAATCCCTTCGTAGTGCTACCCTACGCTATATTAGGAACCCCTTTTCAAAGGTTTACGACCACCGGCATAGGTCCACCGGCATAGGTCCACCGGCATAGGTCGTGCGTTGTCTCTATCAGTCACTAAGATTGAGCCGCAATTAATATATATGAATTTATCAATTTAAATTTTTTGTAAGTTAACACTGCCTGAATTTAGTAATTTGGCGCAAAACGAATACAATCAGGCGCTCAGATCAGCCGCTTTGCTTAAAATTCGTATTTTCTTCAAGATGCCGGATTTTTCCCACGATAGTATTTTTTGGCCAATTGAAGCTATCATCACAACACTATTCTTCATCATGTCCACCCATTTGTAGCTTGCGGTTTCAAATGTCCTTGTTTCAACATATTTGTTTTATTTGCCTGTACTACATCGAATAAAGCGGACATGGAACAGTCGGGAAATAATTACCAAGTACATATCGCACGGGATGCAGTCGTGGCATATGCCGGGGCCGAAACAATCTGCCGCGGTGACGTGTTGACATACGCGAAATTGCATCACCGTCGAATGCTAACTACAATAGTCGAACTATACAAATGAGACAGTCCAAAAACAGTGTTTAAACGATTACCAAAAAATTCGAAAATTTACTACCAATAAATTCGAAATGACTGCCAGAATTAGTAAATGATCATCAAATTGTGTTTGGATAAATGATCACCAAACTTCTTTTTATGTTTATGTTTTAAGCATTTTTTGTTGTAGTTACACGTTCAACCTAACACGAAGGATAAAGGGGGCTTCGCTTCGCTCACCCCCTTTACCCTTCACCTAAGCTACCGCAGTATTTTGCCCTGATATTTTTGCAGCTATTGGTGATCATTTACCCATTTTGGGTCAGAAAATATATTTTGGTGATCATTATATTTGTTGCCGTTTTTAAATGTGCCTCTACCACACATTCTTTAAAGCAGCGATGGGTTGTCCCCCACACGTTGGTGCAATTGTGCCCAGTTCACCCCGTATGGGAAGAAGGGAGTCAAGGTGAACTTTCGGGTCGGTGATGCTGAAGTGTGTATACTTAGCTGCACTCAGGTTCATTCACGAGATTTTGCTGACATACTGTGAACTTCAACTGATCCTGATGACACGACTCGACAGCCAGACTCTACACGCCGCTGTCTACCCCGGAATGTAATTCTATATTGCTCATAAAATTTGTTGTGCCCATTTGTAAACTGAATTTGTGAACTGAAGTTAGTTCGATATTTCTTTTTTTTATCGATCAATTCATGATATTTCTTATTATATTATATTATACGTTATAATGAGGGATGAAATTTGAATTTTTGTAGTAAAGATATCGCAGGCTTTGATGATATGAATGGATTCGCACTAACTGCAAAAAAGGTGATTGATGAACGGATGAATAGATTACAGCAGCAATACTCACGCAAGAAACTAATGTAATATCCATAGCAAAAGCTCGTTAAAGCATGTTATATCTTTACAGTAAGTCGTTAGTTACCTCTACTGAAATCAAAAAATTAGGATGTCTTTAAATTATTATTTCTCCAAAGTTCGAGAATGCAGCCTAACAAATAAAAAAACAATATGCTCAAAGTACTTTATGAGAAGATGATGATTATGTTGCCACAACTACTATTTTTACCTATTGAGAGCATTATTGGTGAGCTCTCATATAGCTCATGTGATGATGAAGATTATGTTGGTTCTGACCGGTTTCGGCACTTTTCTGGTGCATTTGTACAAGGGATCATCTTTAGCTGACTTGATCTGGTCTGTCTATCTCATTGGTGATTGACCACGCATTCGGGTGCCTTCCTGTTTCCCGTATTACCAACCAACCTATTACAAAACTAATCAGTCAAATAAAATGATTCATCAGATAAATTTTCACCTGCTTCATCTAAATTTATTACAAAACTGTCGGTCAAACCATCTATTTGGGCCCCATTGCTTTATATATCTCTTCATGCTCTTGTTTTTTTTTGAAAATTCCCGTATTCGTTTCTGGAGTATTTAAGTTAATTTCTTCCTCCAGCCGTACCAAAACGATATTAAGCTTGAAGTCCACATTATGACTGACTACGCTTCTCTTAATGATTCCGCAAAAAAAAATACCTTAGACACTATTTACACACATTGATCTAGCCCCAAACTAGGATTCCCTGTATCTTGGGTATTAGACAACGATACACACACTTATATAGGTAAAAATTATACTTAGATAGATAAACAACCATGACTAGAGTACAAACATCTGTTCTCATCAAACAAATATTTGCCCCCACCGGGACTCGAACCCGGGACCCTTAGCTTCGTAGGCAGGGTCACCGCCGACTCGGCCATTCGGGTCGTTAAAAGAAGAAGAAAAAGACTTCAAACGGTTTCAGCTCTGGATGGTACGGTGAAAGTCGTAGTACTAAGTGAACACACTTAGGACAAAGGACAAAGGTTAGGAGCCACTGAAGGACCCGCTGTACAATGAATGCATTATGAAAATGCGACGATCGACTGCTACGCCGTAGCATGCGTTACGAATCCTCGAACTACCCTATGACTCTAACCATTACTTAATTTTATTTCACAGTTTCCCTGTACGAATATTCCATAAACATTTTAAACATTTACATACAGGGACATACATTGCTTTTGGCCCCACACTGGGATACCATGTGTCGATACAATAATAGACGGCAAGCTTGAGAGCAAATGATGACGTGACTTGCTAGGGGGAAATATTCGGACCAAAAAGATTTGGATCAATAGTGAATCGTAGCAGCAGATGAAGAACAAGGCGCAAGACAAAGTAGTCAGGTGGCTGCAAGGACGGGGGCTAACAAAACCCCTAAATGCTGTGGGGTTTTCTCTACACTAACCGCTGTACCCTAAAATGACTCACCAAATTCAGACAAGGTTTGAAAATTCAAGGGATATCATTCTCATTTTTTCAAAGGCCTGAAGTTGCACTCAAGTAATATCGTCTGATATATAGTCCAGTCTTGCAAACGACTTATGTATGGACTTGATTTCCAATTTTGTTTATAGAAATAACTACTAATATGTTTTTTCCTTTTTTGTCCCTTTTACGGGAGAGGCAAAGGTCTCTAGATTGTACAGCCACGTCTTAATTGTTTTTTTACATTTCTTTGACAGCATGTTATCTTCTTCTTCAATTTAGTTTCTTTGACAACATTCTATCTAATCTATGTTTTTAATCGCTCCATATAGTCCTTAGTTATGATTTTGCTATCCCCTTGGGATGAAAAAAGTCAAATTCAAAAATCAGGTTTGAAGCTTAGAATATTGGAATCGACCAGAGGTTTCCTGAGAAATGAATAACCACGTCGAGGGTCTTATTCCCGCTCTCTCAAGAGAGAAGAACAACTAAGTCATCTAAACGTCTATTGAAGAAGTGCTCTCGCTCTCGGCCTATAAAGTGGAGAAAATGCGTCCAATGGGTGAAATAAAGTATCCAGTGATTTCATACGGTGCATCCTACCATCCCTTTCCACCTCACCGCTTCACGGCCCTAACCACCGCTTCACGGCCCTGACAACCGCTAAGCTCTGTCCACCACCGTCTCCACCGCACAAGGTAGATCGGCCGCCGACGTTCCTACCTACCGGCTCTGCACGTCGCCAACCACCACGACACCCAGACTGCCGACTTTCCTACCTACCGGCTCTGCACGTCACCAACCACCATGACACCCCGACTGACAACGTTCCTACCTACCGGCTCTGCACGTCACCAATCACCACGACACCGCGACTGCCGACATTCCTACCTACCGGCTCTGCACGTCACCAACCACCATGACACCCCGACTGACAACGTTCCTACCTACCGGCTCTGCACGTCACCAACCACCATGACACCCCAACTGACAACGTTCCTACCTACCGGCTCTGCACGTCACCAATCACCACGACACCCAGACTGCCGACTTTCCTACCTACCGGCTCTGCACGTCACCAACCACCATGACACCCCGACTGACAACGTTCCTACCTACCGGCTCTGCACGTCACCAACCACCATGACACCCCGACTGACAACGTTCCTACCTACCGGCTCTGCACGTCACCAACCACCATGACACCCCGACTGACAACGTTCCTACCTACCGGCTCTGCACGTCACCAACCACCATGACACCCCGACTGACAACGTTCCTACCTACCGGCTCTGCACGTCACCAACCACCATGACACCCCGACTGACAACGTTCCTACCTACCGGCTCTGCACGTCACCAATCACCACGACACCCAGACTGCCGACTTTCCTACCTACCGGCTCTGCACGTCACCAACCACCATGACACCCCAACTGACAACGTTCCTACCTACCGGCTCTGCACGTCACCAACCACCATGACACCCCGACTGACAACGTTCCTACCTACCGGCTCTGCACGTCACCAACCACCATGACACCCCGACTGACAACGTTCCTACCTACCGGCTTTGCACGTCACCAACCACCATGACACCCCGACTGACAACGTTCCTACCTACCGGCTCTGCACGTCACCAACCACCATGACACCCCGACTGACAACGTTCCTACCTACCGGCTTTGCACGTCACCAACCACCATGACACCCCGACTGACAACGTTCCTACCTACCGGCTCTGCACGTCACCAATCACCACGACACCCAGACTGCCGACTTTCCTATCTACCGGCTCTGCACGTCACCAACCACCACGATGCCCAGCGGTCAGTCTCTAGGTTTTGTATATATAGTTAGGTAGGTAGGCTAATTTTGTATATAACAGGAAAACCTAGTGTAGAATAAAAAGGACTCTATTCTCTTCTTTCATTTCTTTAGGACCTACTGTCTAAATTACTTTCATTAGGCTTCCGTTACGGTGGGTTATTCACCCCAACAACAATGACAATGACCAGTGACAATGCCGTCAGAGATAAACCAGATGTTTTGTACAACATAAAAATTACCATTACCCGTAATTGCTATATCTCTGCTTCAAAGTCCCTTTACAGTGTTCTCTCGGCACACGTTACATGTAAATACTCACGAATGAAAACAGCCCGTTCTCTAAATTGCCCTCGCAGCTCGTGTACGATTACCTGAGCCCGTCTGTGTTCTAGAGAAGGTGCGACGTCCTGAGCATTAGCACTTTATAATGAGGTCCCAAGGCGAGGTTCGCTTTCCTCCATGTGTTATTATTATATAGGTATATCCTTGTTCCCGGATCGGTCTCTTGTCATCCGGATCTTTTTTTAAATGTTCGAAATTTTACCTACGGCTGCGATACCCTGATTTTCGAAATATAATAGTACGTTCTTACGTGCCTCTGCCACTCCGTATGGTAAAAAGCGTGACGCTTTTTTATGTTCTGTCTGTCTTGTTCTTAATGCTTCTGAATTCAAAATATAAAACCAGATGCAATTCTTGGCCAATACCTATTTTCAACCGATTTAAAAAAAGAGGAGGTTCTCAATTCGTTTTTTTTTGTGTGTGTTACGCGATCACTCTGTCATTTATGAACCGATTTTGATGATTAATGTTTTGATTGGCAGGTCCTACTTCAGAGGTGGTCCCATACCAATTTTATCAACATTTATTTTTCGCTTTTTGGAAAAATCAACAAATACAAAAAATATATACTCAGATGACGATTCGGTTGGTGGTTCAATGCAGGAAAAGTTTTGATGAGGATTTTTCATATACACAGACTTCATTCGCAGCCCGACCCGACATTTTTAAGTTTATAACTTGGTAAATTTTATTCAACAGAAAAATCAAATTTTTGGAATTCTTAAGTGTGCATAAACCTGATTCCGTTAGAGTTCCCTCGAGGCCACACACAATGCCTCCGGACTGCTTGTCAAAGGTGTCCAGGATGTGAAACTAAGGGGATGACCTACTTACCAGAAATTCTGTTTTTTACCGACCAGCAACCTCTTTCATTGCTGTGGTACAAATACTTTGCGTTTTGATCTGGCTGTGACTATGGGATCCTTATGTGTATCTGTTGGTCTGTCTACCCCCTGACGGGAATTCTCCTTATTTTTATACAGGTTACTTTGTACAATCTTTCGCTAGAGTAACGTCCAATCACTGCACATATTAAGCTCGTTACTTTCACGATAAAAAGCGGACAATATTATTATACTGCGCTTTATCCCTCCCATAACGAGTCATAAATGCCTTCATTTAACGACCCAACATTGTCACTAACGAACGTCGAAAAAATCTAATATCATTCTGTAAGCATAATACATTTACGTTAAATTTTATCGCGAAAAGATACCGCGCGTCATCGAATTCAAAATTCGAGAAGCGAACGATGCCGAAAGCACATAAAAATATATTAACTCTTATTTTAGCATCGCCTGTGCTTTATTTCCCAGTTAAACGATACGCTTAGCTCGTAAACATAGGCTCATCAGCTCCTGAGGATGACTACTAACATGCAAGCCGATATAATAGATCCTCACTTTTATGGCTGCTACAAATACGAGTAAGAGACTACTTCAATGTAATAATAATAATAATAATAATACCTTGGACACTATTTACACACATTGATCTAGCCCCAAACTAGGATTCCCTGTATCTTGGGTACTAGACAATGATACACATACTTATATAGATAAATATTATACTTAGATAGATAAACAACCATGACTACGGTACAAACATCCGTTCTCATCAAACAAATATTTGCCCCCACCGGGACTCGAACCCGGGACCCTTGGCTTCGTAGGCAGGGTCACTGCCAACTCGGCTAATCGGGTCGTCGAATGTGTATCTGTCGGGACATGAAACTGTTCTGTTAAAAGATGGTGGTTTAAGATCAAAAAACATTTGGTGGTGATGTTATTGGTGTAGGCTGGTTCTTAGGGTCGTGTACCAAAGAGGTGTAGTTAAAAAGGTGTGTTCAAGTAATTATTTTTCTTTGAGTAGTTTTTATCTGTTCCTTCGTCCGCCTATAATCATTTTTTATATAAAAAAGTATTGAGATTCGGTTTAGTTTAGACCCTCATTTCATTCAAGGGCCAGTTCACTCTCTACTACAACTAGACACCTCTGGAGATTTTAAAATTGCCATTTGAGCAATTTAAGACCATGTGTCGAAACGACTTTCTCTAAAAAGGGAAATTTAAATGTTCAAGATTAGATAATTGACAAGAGTGCATGGGGTTAATCTAACTTATACTTTGTCCACTCTATTAATGGATTTTTGACAGATAAAAATCCCTACACTTTTGACATCTGCAAAAAAAAATATGTCATATTCGGTACGCAATAAGGAACTGTCAAAAGTTCAATAAAGGGATTGGACAGAGTATAACATAGAACTCGTTATTAATAATATTGTAATTTTTATTCCTGCGTATTATTTATAATTATTAATATTGTAATATTTTTATTTTTTAAACATAACAAATTTTATCTACACACGTATCATAAACCCTCTTTACTGCGTCTAAAAACCGCACGTTGAGACCAGCATAATGTAAAACTCTTTGGTAAAAACTCATTTCTTATCTAAAACATTGTACATTATGACCATAATGTGTAAATTTTCTACATATTATGACATTCAAATTTCGAACGCCGACGCCCACCTGCGTGGCCCCTAGTTTGTCTGTGAAGTTGGTACTACAGAACAAGCTAAACAACTGCAGAGATAAGATCAATGCCACAATGCCGGTCAAACATGCGGTTCCTGAACACATCAAAGAGTGCTTATGATACGTGTGTAGATAAACTAGTGTATGCAACTGTACATAATAAGGCATTATGTAGTAGTCACATAAACTACTATTTAAAAGAGATCTGAAAATCAATCTGTGGTAGTTTCTTCGCCTTATTTCTCCCATATTGGTACAATGTAGAGAACAGACAAAAACACGTTTTCTCAAAATAGTATGAAATGTTCCCGTTGCATCTGTGAAGATAGTATCCGAAAGTGACTCATCCTGGACAATTTTTAAAAGTGTCCAGTAAGTAAGTATGAAATCCCATTATATACCATGATATTTTTAAAAAACCTATAAAAGTGTCCAGTAAATAAGTATGAAATTCCATTATATATCATAATATTTAAATATAAAACTTTTTTTTTTCAAATATAAGCTAAGGAGGTTGTTGGCAGTTAAGGGCCTTTAATAAAAAGGAGGTACCAAAGAGGTTGACGTGTCCGAATTGCACGATGTAAAATGGAGGCAAACTCAGTTCATTCGTATTTTTAGTATTTTGATACTAATTAGGAATTAGGAATTCGATACTAACAGAAGAAATAAAGAAGAAGAAAAAAATGATCACAATAAACATGAATGGTTTTATTTTTGAGAAAAGCACCATACACGCCTCGACCATAAGTGTCATCCTGGCTTCGTATTATAGCCGGACCTCGCCTTCGGCTCTGCCGGCTAAATCATACTCGTCCAGGATGGCTTACTTACTGGTCTCTGCAGTAATGTAATATTTCTCAAAAATATTATGAAATGTTCCCATAACATCTGTGAAGATAGTATCCGAAAGTGACTCAACCTGGACAATTTTTAGAAGTGTCCTGGAAAACGCAAGTGTCCAGGTAAGTAAGTATGAAATCCCATTACATACATATTTAAATATACAGGGCGTCCGTTAGATTGATGCAAAGACTTAAACCGAAGTTAGTACAGACCATTTAGAACCATTTGGGACCAACATACATTTAGCGAAGTCTTACCGTTAAATTTTTATTGATGATTTAGTGTTTTTGAAGAAAATACCCAGATTTGCACAATCAAGTGATTATCATTGCAAAACTAAACAATAATTGGATTATTTTACAATTGATTCTAGTAAATCACTTAATAAGCATTCTAATAGATTTTTATTTGTGCATCTGCTACGTCAGACTTGGTTTTTACAGACCATTGAAGAGCACGGCAAATTTCGACCATCAATAAAATAAGGTTTTCGGACCTAATTTAACAAATTGATCTTTCATTTAAGGTATTATTGACCGAATGTCAGAGTGTTCTATAGCACCTTTCATCGGCTTGCTGAATAACAATCCACAATGGAAAAACGTAAATCTACAGTAATAAAGATTTTTACATTTATCACTTTTGTACTTTTCACCGATAGTGTTACGCTATATTTAATAATATTTTTGCTTGTATTGTAAGCTAAACTTATTGCTTTTGCAACCACGTTGTCAGATAAATAATTAATAATGCAAAGCAAACCCTGTCAATATAGTATATTCCCCGTTTTCAATATTAACGAAAACTTTGCAAGTGCATGAATATTTATTTGTATTCGCGTATTCTCTCCGAGTGAGATAAATGAAAGACATTCTGTATGATCGATGGGATCGTCACCACAAGCTTCTATATTATCCGGCGCATTCGCAATGCGACAATTTTATTTAAGTACAATGTACTCTCCTACGAACAATTTTATTACTCACTTTTCTATACGTTTTAGGTGGTGAGACTCAACATACATCAACGAATATTTCCATGTTCGACCATTAATAAAATCGATGGCATAGCCTTTCATGTGTGTGCGTTTATAGCTCAGTCAGGCACGCACACTATCTCGTTTCATGTACACAGGTAACCACAACACAAGTTTTGTTTAAATTGCTTAAAAAGCGAATCAAGAATCTACCTACTGTTTGACGAAATTCGATACAGGTGCCAACAGACTGAGCAAAATACATTAACATTCATGCTGACTCATTCGAAGATCAACATTATTCAAACGATGTCAACGATAAATATGTACCGAAGGAATTTGATGACTGTATAGACAAAACAGATAGGCATTCCTAATGGAACTGTGATTGATGACTGAGTTTTTGGGTTAATTTTGTGGAAGTTGTAATTTAATATTTTTGATGAAACTTACCTTCAACTTTATTTATGAACGCCTTCTCTTGGTAATAAAGTAAATTCACTGTGGGGCAAGGGCCTTTACTCCGATTCGAGTAATTTGAACCTTACTCTATAATAAGAATGGATTTCCGTATTGATATTTGGTTTGATTTGTTAGAATATGTCATAAATATATTTGTGTATACACATTAAATCATTGATCCGTTTACAGATGTTTATAACACAGAGTAACTTCTATGGTACGATGAATTACTTGATCTTTAGTCTCAATACATCCCGCCAGACATTATAATACTCACTCGTAGTAGTAACACGGGTAAGTATAATAGAACTTGAACTTTATACAATAAATATCACCAAAGTATGGCGAAGACAAGTTTAACTCGAGGATGTCTGGATTCTGCGGACTAGCGAAAAACTTCCAAACTTTGGAGCCCGACTGACTAACGACAGTTTCTATAAAAAGGAAAATCTTTAATTCAATTTCTTTCCATCTGTGTCCGTAGACGGTGCAGTTTTCGAGAACGAAGCATTAATATTTTCTCATATTTCCTGCGATTATGTAAACCGATATCAGGCAACGAATGTTCCTATAACTCGCGTTTTTCCTTGTGACCGGGTGGTTTGACACCCTTGGTTTGGCACAGGAACCACCAGGATTTTTATTCCTGCTAGTTCGACATTATTGTCAAAACACCACCTATCTTGAAAAATGGGACCGCGTGGTTCGATGATCGGAGGACAAGTTATGATGTCACGCCTTTTCTCAGATGGGTTGGCATAGACACCGCATAGCTATGAAGTCTCGATAACCTTTGTTTTCTCAAATGGGGTGGCATAGACACCGCATAGCTATGCTAGGCACAATAACCTTTGTCTTCTCAGAATGGGTAGCATAGATACAACATAGCTATGCTAGTCACAATAACCTTTGTTTTCTCAGATAGGGTGGCAAAGACACCTCATAGCTATGAAATCACAATAACCTTTATTTTCTCAGATGGGATGGCATAGACACCGCGTAGCTAAGCAAGTCACAATAACCTTTGTTTTCTCAGATGGGGTGGCATAGACACCTCATAGCTATGCAAGTCACAATAACCTGCGTTTTCTCAGATGGGGTAGCATAGGAACAACATAGCTATGCAAGTCACAATAACCTTTGTTTTCTCAGATGCGGTGGCATTGACCCCGCATAGCTATGCAAGTCACAATAACCTGTTTTTTCTCAGATGGGGTGGCAAAGACACCTCATAACTATGCATTTCACAATAACCTGTGTTTTCTCAGATGAGGTGCCATAGACACCGCATAGCTATGTAAGTCACACTAAACTGCGTTTTCTCAGATGGAGTGACATAGACACAGCGTATTTATGAAGTCACAATAATCTGTGTTTTATCAGATGGGGTGGCATAGGTACAGCAAAGCTATGCAAGTCACAATAACTTGTGTTTTCTCGGGTGGGGTGGCATAGGCACAGCATAGCTATGCAAGTCACAATAACCTGCTTTTTCTCAGATGGAGTGACATAGACACAGCGTATTTATGAAGTCACAATAACTTGTGTTTTCTCAGGTGGGGTGGCATAGGCACAGCATAGCTACGCAAGGCCCAATAACCTGCGTTTTCTTCGATGGGGTGACATAGGTGCAGCATAGCTTTGCAAGGCCCAAAAACCTATATTTTCTTCGATGGGGTGACATAGGTGCAGCATAGCTATGCAAGGCTCTACTGAGAAAACAAAGGTTATTATGACTTGCATAGCTAGGAGGTGTCTATGCCATCCCATCTGAGAAAACACAGGTAATAACCTTTATTTTCTCAGATGGGGTGGCATAGACACATCGTAGCTATGCAAGTCACAATAACCTTAGTACTTACTAAAATTACAGTTACCAGCCAAACTTGCTTATATAACGTTTTTTGTGACTGTGTATTCACAAGTAAAAATGTAATTAACAACTTACCTTCTGACCACAGCGGTCAAACAGTTTAATTCCCAATTGCTAGTAAGGTTACGACTGATCCATCATTTTATAGGCTTATTACATGCCATAGACATAGAGACGTATACGAAAATCTTAGATATAAATTTGATTTTAATGAACAGAACCCAAATAAATTCTTTTCAGACTTCTTCAATATTATTCAAACAGAATTTAATAAAGTTTTTAAATTTAAGTGAATCGGTGAATACACCGGTAAATCTTAATTTAATGACTGGGCAACGTTTCCAATTCGTTAAAGAGTTGTCTTGTATGACCTTTAAGAAAAAAAACCTATAACTTTGACTGAAAATTTCATAACTATGTATGTATGTATATTGTATGTTAAAAAATATTCCAAAACTTTCAAGTTGATTTGTAGTACTTCAAAACTTTACACATTCAAAGAAAAATACAAAATTCAAATAATGGAATTAAAACAGTTTGGCATGTAATTTAAATTTCATCATGTGTATCGCTAGGACATTGTCAAAACGTTTAGATTAATTAACTTAAAAACACCGAAGACCTGTGGCGTTTATCAGTCTAAGTCATTTGTTCAGTAATTCTACTTAGCTTATACATAGTCAGGTCATAAGTTCTGTCACATGTGCAATATAAAATAATTTAGACATGTTTATTATTTATGGAAACATTTATATAGCAAAATGAACTTAATAAAACATAGATTCTTATGGTAATAAAGTTTATTCAAAATGACCCCCGCGATTTTGAATACAGGCCTTTATTCTGCGCGGCCAGTCGTCTATCGCAGCACGAACGAGGTCCATGTCAATATCGGCGGCTACCTTAATCAAGGATGCCTTGAGTGACTCCAAATCAGGATGAGGCTTTGAGCAGGCCTTTTCCTCCAAGTGTTGCCATATTTTGTAATCTAACGGACTCAAATCTGGACTGGAGGAGGGCCAGTCTTCGTGCCGGATGAAGTCGATTTCACGCGCCGCCAGCCAGTCTTGTGTGCTTTTCGCTCTATGAGCTGGCGCAGAATCTTGTTGGAATACGCAGTGCCTGTTATTAAACATGGTATGAGAAACAGGTTCCACAAGGTTCTTGAGGACTGTATTTTGATACACAACTTTTTACACGGTTTTTACGCCTTTCTCACAAAAATGTACCTCAGTTAAGCCCCAATAAGAGACTCCCAACCAAACCATGAGCGAGGATGGAAAATGACCTCGTTGGACACGCGGAATACGGTTGCTCGCTTCTTCACTGCTGTGTGCGTACACCTTATCGTGGAATTTTTTTCATCCGAAAAAAGAATTTCCCGATGCTTTTTTCCCGCGTACCGCTTCAACAAAGCGCGGCATCTCTTCAGTCTCAGGTCCATTAAACGAGCGTCCAAACGATGTCCTGTTTTTCTTCGATATGCCATAAGCCCTAAGTCTTCATTTAACACCCTTTTCACAGTGGTCCTGCTTAACCCCATCTGAAGGGCCAACAGTTTCTGCTTACGTATGGGATTTCTTTGAATTCGCGCCTTCACAGCTTTTATCACTGCTGGAGTCCTAACAGAGCGAGGGCGATCACTTTTTGACCTGTCATCTACACTAGAGTCTTCATTGTATCGTTTTATGGTACGATAAACGAATCTTTTGGTTATATTCAAATTTTTCAGTAAGTCGAAAATCTGAATTGGCGCGTAACCGCAACTATGCAACGCAATAACTGCGACACAGTCTTCTTTAAGTGTCCACCACATTTTTATTTTCATGAAAAATTCGAAATTCGAATTCAATAAACTTTTTTGTGGCCAGCGTTCTAAATTCAAAAGTTTTTATTGTGTGACAGAACTTATGACCTGACTGTGTATATTAAATAAATGTGTTGACGGTGGAGTTTTCCCAGACGTCATGAAACACAGTAAACTGATACCACTGTTCAAGTCGGGAGACAAGGATGATCCTTCAAATTTCAGACAACTATCTGTTCTTCCAGTCTGAAAAAAAAAAATCTCAATCTAATGCTCTCACACTTCAACCGTACAAAACAACTCCACGCCAAACAATATGGTTTCACTAGGGGTAAATCGACTACGGATGCAGATATTACACTTATATCTCATGTTTATTATGCATGGGAGGCCGCACAGGATACTATCGGAGTTTTTTGCGATCTGTCGAAGGCATTTGATTGTGTTGATCATGACAATGAAATTAAATCATAACGGAGTTAGAAATACAGCATTGGATCTAGTAAGATCATACTTAAGCAATAGAATTCAAAAGACATAAGCACAGTATACATATAGAACAGTAGTAAATCAGTGGCCGTTTAGGAGCGTTCCTTACCTACTTCCGCTCTATGCGCAGGGCTGTGCCACGTTTGTGGCTTGGCATACCTAAAATACTAACTTTGCTTTTAAGTAGGTACCTATGTAAAGTATTTCCGTTACAGTTTAATAGACAATATTGTTTACACAAAGTAACAATATTACAGATCGTTAGGTATGTGTCTAGTTTCCCACTTCATCGAATATTTTAATACTTACCACTATTCTATACCTAAAATATTTCCTTGTAAGTATAATAGTTGCTAAACTGCACTAAGTTGGTAGGTGCTTAGTTACAAGCCTATTCAGCTCCTTTTCATATCATGCGTGGCATTGGGGCGGCTCGCTGTCTTCATACATAACACGGCAACGGCGCGGCCCCGATTGAAGCAGTCTTCATCATTCCCGAAGGCTAAGTGTGCGTGCGTACCGACGCGTGCATGTGTGCAGCCGTGCGATGTACCTTTGTTCAATGATTATCTACTGTTCTCTATGTATACTGTAACATAAGTCAAGGGCGTTAAATCAGATGGATCGGATGTAAAAAATTAACGTTCCCCAAGGTTCCACACTAGGCCTTTTCTTGTTGTGGGGAAAGCAGCGGATATTCAAACTATTTTTATTTTATAAAAAAGAGCTATTCGAGGAACTTATAATTTAAAACCGTCTGTGGGTTTTAACCCTTTTGATAATTTTTACCTGGTGTTTAATATTTATGCTTCGGAAACGCACCGGTTTTTGTTGCGCGAATCGATCGCGAGTAATTGGCACATCACTAGCGAAAACGGACCGCAGATGTCACTCGTACCGGAACGAGATGTAAAATTGGAGGTTATCTTTACTCTTTGTCTTGTCTCGTCGGTGAGAACATAACATGGCTACCAAGGCATCGGGCCATTGATGGTATTTCGGTGTACCAATTGTAATACAGGCGTCGGGCCTGGTCGGAGTGTTAATCATCTACATCGTCGGGAAATAAGTAGATTCACGTTACCGGTTCAGTGATCCCTGTTGATTGGACATCGTCGTATTGGACGGCGACTCCACGTGTTGGCCGGCGGCAGCGTCGGGCAGCGACAGCGAAACGACGGCAAGGGTTCGATCCCTCTCCTATCCCAAACTGTGCCCTTTTCCCGAATTCCCGTCTCGAATCGAGCTTTCGATTTCCTGTCTACGGTGACTTTTCTCTCACGTGCTGGCAAGGGCACCCCCCTTCGGATTCCACGCCGTTCGGTAGGCGTGGAAATTAACCATTTTGGTAGCAGGAGCGCGGTTTTCCTAGTGGGAAATCATCGATTCACGGTTGCCTTTGTCACATTGTAGTTGGGAAAAAAGAATATAAGAATATCTCAGATTGGCTCAAGTCGGCAATGAGTCTGTGGTCGGTATACCACGATTAAAGTTCATTTTCGGTAAGTGAAAGTATAAGTGCCAATTTAGTTAACAGTTGTTATAAATTTGTAGTCGGAAACTACTGTTGTTGCGCATAAAGGATTGAACGGTCATTCTGCGAAGCCTAGATTGTATTACTTACGGTGGAACGTCGGGTTCTGTAGTCCTACAGTGTTATTTCGGATTACACAGCAGGGTCGGGCTATTTAAGGGGTATTAAGCTGATTTGCTGACCTCAAAGGAAGTGTGGTTCATAAGAAGCCACTTATTATTCTGTATTGTTTTCATAATCAAGTTTTGTGGGTTATTTTTGTATTCTGTTTTATGGTGGCATTCTCTAATTGATTTAGAGTATATATTTATAAGGTGTGTGTCCACAGGGTGACCATATTAAATATTGTTTAGGATTTAATTGTTTAGTGGTTGCCTTGGGTTTTACAACTTAGTTTTAATTTCTGTGCCCAGCGCTGACGGGAAAGTGCTGGTCTCTGGCTGTGCTTAGTTCGGTAGTGAAGCATAGGACCAGAAACAATTGAATTGGTAATCATGGCACCTTCACCCTTGACGGTACTGCGGTATGGCGTCCGTGAGGAGATGAGATGGCTCGCCCATACTGGATGTGGAGCGACCTGACATGGACGATGTCCTGCTCAAGCGTGTGGAGGACGCAATGACACGCGTCGGGAAGGTGTGTCGGCTGGCAGCGGAGGCTGAAGCCCTCGGGCTTACGGATGAGGCCTCGGTGGCTGCAGTGAAGCAGCTCTGCGCGGATGCTGACCAAGCGATGGAGTGCTTGGGCGACATCGAGCGTCGAGCCGAAAAAATTAAGCGGTCGCGTCGGGATGACCGCGGGGAGGGTAGCGGAGACCCGCCCCTAAGGGTGTTGTCGGACGGCTGCCACACCTGGATATTCCGGCCTTCGGTGGGGCAATTGATGAGTGGCCGGCATTCATCAATTTATTCGATAGCCTGGTCCACGGTCGGGACGACCTGGACAACGCCTACAAGTTGGCCCAACTATTGATGGCACTGCGGGGTGAACCGAAGGAGTTGGTCGGTCACCTAACGGTTACGGCGGGCAATTATGAGATTGCCCGGGTCATATTGTTTGACCGCTACCAACACAAACGGCGGTTGGTTGATGCGCAGCTGGGGAAGCTGTTCAGCATCCCAAGAGTAACCCGGGATGTTGACATCCGGGTACAGGTGCTCAACCCTGTGCTGGTGGCCACTAAGGCCCTTCAGAACCTTTGTCTGCCGGTAGACCAATGGTCATATATCGTATTATATATGGTTTTGTCACGGTTGCCTGCAGCTGTTCAAGGTCGGTTTGAACAGCTGCATGGGGGCAGTAGCTCAGAACTGCCCACGCTCGTCCAATTAACGGATTTCTTGGAGGGTGAATGCAGGCGATGCGATACCATGGATTCGGAGGCCAGTGTGCAGCGCCAACCCGCGCGGATGCGGGAGGGGCCGCGCCTCCCACCCCCACGGGGGGGTGGGCGGTCAAAACAATTTGGCGTTTTGAGTGCCGCGCCGTCGGGTGACGGCTGTGCGCATTGCGACAGTGCCGGTCATGAAGTGACCAGTTGCGCCAACTTTAAGGCGCTCGGTGTGGCTGCCCGCAGGAAGGTGGTCTTCCGCCACCGATTGTGTTTCGGTTGTTCGGGGCCGCACCCGCTGAGCAGGTGCTCACGGGCGTCCCCCTGTGAGTGCTGCGGTGGCAAGCACCACATCGTGTTGTGCCTGAACCGGTCAGGCCCTTCGGACGGTCACCAGGGCCGGACTCAGGTTGGTCGGTCACAGAGCCCAACCAGGGCCGGACCCAGTCCCCCTCCGGGCAACGGGAGTCACCAACGGGGTGACTGGGGTACCCGCGGACGGGACCCCCCCGAGGGGAAGGGGGCAGCGCGGGGGGGTAACAGGCGGGATAGCCGGGGTTCGGTCGCCGCTGTCCAGGGTCAGCGAGGACTTCGGGCCGCTGGCTCACCGCGTGTTACGGGCGCGTGTCAGATAGCACCTATGAGTGGCGCGAAGGCTGGGAGCCCACCACCTTCTGCGCCACCCTGCCCGTCGCTCTGGGAGGCGAACAGGGAGGCGAACAGTCGGATGTCGCCCCCATTCCTAGAGCGCCCCAGGTTGGATCCGCACTCCCCCCTCCATCCACGGTGGCCACCGGGCACACCGTTCACAGTCCGGTATGGTCGGGTACCGGGAGAGCGAGGGGCCTATTATGCGGGTTGGGACCCCCTGATGTACATGCGGTCTGATATGCCACCGGTGGCATATCAGCAGCCGAGTTACCAGGCCGACGGGGGTCCCAGCGGGTTCGGATCCCGCGGAGGTTCCCGCTAGGGACACGCCGCCCACTTACAGGGTGCCGCCACTCCACAGACGGTCATGCTACCCACCGCCTCGGTGATAGCATGGAGTTCGGACGGCAAATCTTGTGTGGCACGAGCACTATTGGACTCGGGGGCCCAGGGGTGCTTAGTCTCGTGCAACCTTGTAAGACGGTTGGGCATTTCGGTAAGGGAGTATCTCGGATTACTCTCTCGTCACGGGTGGATTCATCGGTGAATCTGACGGTCACGGCATTAGTCATGTCTAATGTGATGGGCTCACTCCCTCACGTACGGTTGTCGCCCTCGGTGCGACAGTTGGTCGCTGGGTTGTCACTGGCTGACCCGGAGTTCGATATTCCGGGCCCAGTAGACATTTTATTGGGTGTCGATGCCTTGGGATACCTGTTAGTGCCAGGTGTCCACGTGTTGCAGGCGACTGGTCTGGTTTCGGTCAACACCAGACTGGGCCATGCGGTAATGGGTCCGGTCATGCCGGCTGCCCCACGCCTAGCGACTCGTAGTCCCTTATTCGGTTCTGTACTCTCGGAGGTGATACAGAAGTTTTAGGAGGTGGAGGAACCACCTACGGTCCGCCGGTTGGACCCGGTTGAAGAAGAGTGTGAACAGTTTTATCGGAACAATACTGGTCGCCTTCGGTCAGGTCGATTTCTCACACGTCTTCCATTTCGGAGTGATCGCCCGCCGCTGGGCAGTTCACACCATGCAGCCGAGACGCGGCTTCTGTCGATGGAACGACGCATGAAGCGTGACGGGATTTTCCGGCAGAAGTACGTCGACTTCATGCGGGAATACGAGTCGCTCGGCCACATGTCGGTTTCGGGTATCGACTGGAAGCGTGAAGACCACTGCTTCCTGCCCCATCACGCGGTCTTGAGGACCCCGGAGGGCAAAATACGGGTAGTGTTCGATGGATCGGCATCAACATCTAACGGCATGAACCTGAACCAGTGTTTGCATTCAGGGCCGAAGTTGAATCATGACATCGCGGATGTTATCACACGGTTCCGTCGACACAATGTTGTGTTTGTAGCTGACATCCGGATGATGTTTAGACAGACGGTCATTCACCCTGACGATAGACGGTATCAGCTGATACTGTGGCGAGAGAGCCCAGATCAGCCCATCAGGGTGTACGAGCTGAACACCAACACGTACGGGCTACGGTCTAGTCCTTATTTGGCGATTCGCACTCTTCGGGAGTTAGCGGATCGAGAACGGTTAAATTTCCCTAGAGGAGCAGCGATCCTGGAGCAGGATCTCTACGTGGACGATATCTGTACCGGTGCAGATTCCGTAGAGGAGGCGCTCGCTCGACGGGACGAGCTAGTTGAGCTCTTACGGGGTGGAGGTTACGAGCTCCGGAAATGGATGTCGAACTCTCCAGAGTTACTGACTGGTCTTCCGGATGACTACCAGCAGGATCCCCACATTTTTAAAAATTTGGAAAATCCAAATATGTTGTCGGTATTAGGCGTCCAGTACCAGCCGGTGTCAGACATGTTTTCGTATCGGGTCGAGTTGGACTCCCCGAAGGTCTGGACGAAACGGAACGTCCTTTCAACGGTGGCTAGGACATTTGATCCAAACGGGTGTATCACCCCGGTAACATTTCAGCTCAAGTGTTTTATGCAGCAATTGTGGTCTGCTGAGCTGAAATGGGACGACCCGATCGGCGGGTCATTGAGCTCGGAGTGGGACTCGTTCTTTTCGACCCTCCCTGGCATTAATCGGATTTCACTGCCACGGAGGTTGGTCCCCACCAAACGATACACCGCAACCCTGCATGGGTTTTGCGATGCCTCGGAGAAGGGCTACGGAGCTGCGGTGTATCTGCGTATGGTCGACTCCTCGGGGGAGGTTGATGTGCGGTTGGTCATGGCCAAGAGCAAGGTTGCGCCGTTGCGCACTCGCCTGACCATTCCCAAGTTAGAGCTTTCGGGAGCGGCTCTCCTGACTCGTCTGCTCAACCACACGATGACGGTTCTTCGTGGGTCAATAGCGTTGGAAGATACGGTCTACGCTTGGACGGACAGCCAGATCGTGTTATGCTGGCTGAAGGCTTCAGTTCACAAGCTGAAGATTTTTGTGGCGAATCGGGTTTCGCAGATTCTGAATTCGGAGGTTCCCTTAATCTGGAGACATGTTCCAGGGGAAATGAACCCAGCAGACTGTGCGTCTCGTGGGTGTCACGCTCCGGAGTTGGTTGGACATCCCTTGTGGTGGGGTCCAAAATGGTTGACTCAAGCCGAATCGGATTGGCCACTGAGTCCACGCGTTACCACGGCGAACGGCGCCTTGACAGTCGGTGTCTGTACGACACAACCAGAGCCGGAAGAGGAGTTCAGCCTGCTGGAACGGTACAGCTCGCTCGACAAGCTGGTCAATGTGACCGCCTGGATCTGCCGATTTGCGCGGAATTGTCGGAATTCTGAGGCGCAACGAGTGCGGACACAGGTCCTGACACCACGGGAACGGAACCATGCGTTGTTCGCATTGGTACGGAACGTGCAGACGGTGCACTTTAAGTCCGAATTGGACATTCTGAGACGCGGACGCGTCCAACTGAAGGGAGCTGTGGCTCGGCTCAACCCGTTTATTGACCCTCAAGGACTGCTGAGGGTAGGAGGTCGGCTGCGGAATGCCAACCTGCCTTATGCGGCTCGCCACCCGTTGTTACTCCCTAGGAAAGGGAAGTTGGTCGAACTGTTGATTCAGGATCGACACATTCGGAATGGGCATGTCGGATGCCACGCCTTGATGGCGTTTCTCCAGCGCGAGTTCTGGATTCTATCGGGAAGACGCTTAGTGCGTAGCGTCGTATTTCGGTGCCTGCCTTGTTATCGGGCCAAGGCGGCTACGATGCAGCCCCAGATGGGCGATTTGCCCTCGGATAGGGTTAACAAAATCCGGCCCTTTGCGGGTATCGGAACGGATTTCGCGGGACCATTCATGGTCAAGTCTTCACAGCTACGGAACGCCAGATTAGTGAAGGCATACCTGTACGTCTTCGTGTGCTTGGCCACGAAGGCAGACCACTTGGAGGTGGTCAGTGACCTCACTACGGAGGCATTCATCGCATGTCTGGATCGGTTCGTCTCACGAAGGGGCCTCCCGTCATTAATCCGTTCGGACAACGGCACAAATTTTGTCGGAGCCAGGCGATATCTGCAGGAGGTCACTCAATTCCTGAACGGTAACCAGGACGCCATCGGTACGGCTTGCTCCCGACGAGGGATTGAATGGGTTTTCAGTCCGCCGGGATGTCCTCATTGGGGAGGAATTTTTGAGGCTGCGGTTAAATCGGCTAAGTCGCACCTGACGAGGATCATCGGTGAGACCTCTCTACGCTTTGAAGAGCTTGCGACGCTGTTCTGTAAAATTGAAATGACACTGAACTCGCGTCCGTTGTGCCCGCTCAGTTCGGATCCAAATGACTTGGAAGCGTTGACGCCGGGTCACTTCCTGATAGGTCAGCCCCTTAACGCCCTGCCAGAATACCCATTCGGTGATGTTAAGTTAAGTCGGTTAACTAGGTGGCAGATGTTGCAGCTCAAGATTTTTGGAAACGGTGGTCCCTTGAGTACTTGCACATCTTGCAGCAGCGCCTTAAGTGGACTGACCGGACGAGCCCCCCTCAAGTCGGTGATTTGGTGCTGATTAAGGATGCGAACCGGCCATCATTGAGATGGAGACGAGGACGGATCGTCAATTTGTACACGGGTCGGGATGGCACGCCTCGATCAGCAGAAGTCAAGGTGGGGGACTCGGTCCTCAAGAGAGCGGTCGCAACACTTTCTCGCCTTCCTATTGATTAGGGACAGGTTCGGGCCTGTCCGGGCGGGTGACTGTTTAATATTTATGCTTCGGAAACGCACCGGTTTTTGTTGCGCGAATCGATCGCGAGTAATTGGCACATCACTAGCAAAAACGGACCGCAGATGTCACTCGTACCGGAACGAGATGTAAAATTGGAGGTTATCTTTACTCTTTGTCTTGTCTCGTCGGTGAGAACATAACATGGCTACCAAGGCATCGGGCCATTGATGGTATTTCGGTGTACCAATTGTAATACAGGCGTCGGGCCTGGTCGGAGTGATAATCATCTACATCGTCGGGAAATAAGTAGATTCACGTCACCGGTACAGTGATCCCTGTTGATTGGACATCGTCGTATTGGACGGCGACTCCACGTGTCAGCCGGCGGCAGCGTCGGGCAGCGACAGCGAAACGACGGCAAGGGTTCGATCCCTCTCCTATCCCAAACTGTGCCCTTTTCCCGAATTCCCGTCTCGAATCGAGCTTTAAAACTCAAAAAAACTCAAAACTCAAAACGTTTATTCTGTAAATAGGCCACAAGGGCACTTTCACATGTCATTTCATTTCATTTTTTACAGAACATTTGGTATTATTATCAGAAAAAAAAAAAGTACTTAATTATTGTTTCTGAGAGATGTAAAGAGTCTCATGTCATAATAAAATAATTAAAATATAAATAACAGAGATGTATAGTCTCTTTAGTCAATAATACAATGATAATAGGAGATGTAAATGGTCCCCACAGTCAAGAGTTGTATAATTAAATTAATCTTTGGAGGTGTAAAAGGCCTCCAAGTGTCCAGTAAAAGAAACTCTGGCAGTGAGGATGCTCACAATTAATTAGAACAATTCAGTCCCAAGCATTTTTATCGTCTATGTACTCTTTAATACTGTAGTAAGCTTTAGAAATAAGCCTTTGCTTGATGTATTTCTTGAACTTATTAATTGATAGATCTGTCAAAGTGCTTGGGAGTTTATTGTAAAATCTTACACAATTACCCTTGAACGAGTTTTTTATTTTATGGAGCCGAGTAGTGGGCACTGCAAGTTTGTCCTTGTTTCTAGTATTAAAGTTATGTATATCACAGTTTCTTCGAAAGTTAACAATGTTCTTATGGACATACATATTATTCTCGTAAATATATTGACTATGGACTGTCAATATATTTACTTCTTTAAACTTATTTCTAAGAGAATCTCTATTATTCATTTTATAAATTTTATAAATCGCACGAACAGCCCGCTTCTGCAGCACAAAAATAGTATTTATGTTAGCAGCACTGCCCCAGAGCAGAATACCGTAGGACATAATACTATGAAAATAACTAAAATAAACTAATCTGGCTGTTTTTAAATCTGTCAAGTGACGGATTTTCCTGCATGCAAAAGCTGCAGAGCTCAGTCTGTTCGATAGCTTATCAATATGTGGACCCCATTGGAGTTTGGAATCCAACGTTATACCTAGAAACACTGTGCTGGTTACCAATTCCAATTCCTCATTTTTAATTGTTATACATGTCTGATTATTTTTAACGTTAGTAGTAAGAAACTTAACACATTTAGTCTTTTTCTCATTTAATAGCAAATTATTAACATTAAACCAATTTACCACTCTTGATATGGTATTGTTCACGTGATCATCAGTAGCGTGTTGGTTTCGCTTTGTTTTAAAAATAAGTGAGGTGTCATCAGCAAACAGTACCATATCATGACAGTCCCTTCCTAGATAGGGTAAGTCGTTTATATAGATGAGGAATAGGAAGGGTCCCAATATTGAGCCCTGTGGCACGCCCAAAGAAACCAATGATCCTGGTGATCGTTCTCCGTTTACGTCTACCCTTTGTATTCTTCCGTTCAGATAAGATTTTAACAAATTCAATGACGTGTCTCTAACTCCATAATGATGTAATTTCCTGATCAATGTTTCATGACAAACGCAATCAAAAGCCTTAGATAAGTCACAAAAAATGCCTAGGGCATCTTGTGACTCTTCCCAGGCATCAAAAATACTTTCAATGAACTGAATTCCGGCATCTGTTGTTGAACGACCGCAAGTGAATCCAAACTGTTTGTTATGCATTAGCTTATTTGATTCAAAATGATGTAATAGCTGTGATAAGATTAATTTCTCAAAAATTTTACTAAAAGTTGGTAGTATTGATATAGGTCTGAAATTGGTGGGGTCTTGAGTACTACCTGCTTTGAAGAGGGGAATTATCTTACTTTGTTTCATTAAATCAGGAAATTCACCGCAGTCTATACAATTGTTGAAAATGACCGCTAGGTCAGGTGCAATTAATTCGATCAGGGATTTAACGACGTGAACAGAGAGTCCCCAAAGATCATTCGTTTTCTTAACATTTATCAATTTAAATGCCTTTACGACATCTGAACTTGTGACGTGCTTAAAATTCAAGTATGAAGCACACTCTGAGACATTATCTTTTAATATTGCAACAGCAGACAAAGGTGACGAATTTAAATACTTAGGCGTGGAAGCCGGTGCATTAGTAAAAAACGATTCAAATTCAGTTGCAACTTCTAAGCTAGAACTCGTAAGCTGTCCATTGATTTTTAGTTCGTAATCGTGACTCGCTTTTTTACTACGACCGGCCTCCTCATTAATTATTTTCCAAGTCGTTTTTATAACATCGGAACTATTCTTAATTTTACTACTCAGAAAATTACGTTTAGCTGTATGACAGTCTAATTTAAATTGTTTGGAGAACTGTTTGACTTGTTCTTTAAATTCGTCACTCATGTTGAACCGTCGTTCCTCATACAATGCATACAATGCTTGCCTGCGTTTATGCAACTCTGCAGTAGCCCACGTACTAAAGTCGTTTGAACCACTAACCACAACCGATTTTGAAGTGAATATCGCGCTGTACTGTTTCATAAAGGTTTCAAAGAATAAGTTATACATTATATTAGGAGACTGTTCAGCAGCCAAAAACGGTAGTTCCTGGGCTAAAGAGTATCTCATTCTTTCTAACCGGTCAGCAGTTATTGGCACAAACGAAATTTTCTTTTTAATGACAGGTTCTCTAATAGAATCAAATTGAAATAATTGACCTAAATGATCTGAATCCAATTCACTGATAACACTTTTACTGATTGGAATAACATCAGTAAAAATGTTGTCAATGCATGTAGCACTAGTAGCAGTCACTCTTGTTGGCTCCATAAATAAATGGCTAAGCCTAAATGATGAGAAAATATTTATTAATCTAACGCTGAGAGTAGTTCTTTCTAACAGATTAACATTAAAGTCACCACATATAATTAATCGTTTCGTACTGTGTGATGAAATAGTTAGGACGGATTCCATTATTTTCTCGAACATTTCAAAGTCGCTCAAGGGTGGCCTATAGACACATATAACGATGAACTGTTCTAATTCCACAGCTGCAAGTTCTATAGTTCGTTCAACAGATAAGGAAAAAATGTCCTTACGTTCCTTGAATTTCATATGATTGTTTAGTATGATTAATGCCCCACCATGCATTGAATTAAGTCTGGTGAACGAACTACCAACCTGGTGATCTTTAAAGCTAAACATAATTTCATTAATAGTTAACCAGTGCTCTGTTATGCACAAAATGTCAATTTTATTACAATTTAAAAATAACTCTATTTGTAGATCTTTGCCTCTAATACATTGAATATTCTGATGAACCAGGCTTATATACTTAGCATGTGAGCTTCCCTTATTCTTAGGGTTTTCTAATATACTAGAACATATGTTGCCAGAGCCTGGGTCCTCTGTTGTCCTATGAACTAATTTAAATGCATCCTGTTATTCTGGTCTGATACCAGATTCATATTAGGCTGCTCAGTAAAAGCAGAGTTAGAAGCCAAATTTTTGGCTGTAATGTCATATAAATATAATAGTGACATAGCTATTTGTCGTTTACAATAATTTGAAAGGTAAAATGTACCTTTAGTCATAGTAAAATAATTACTAACATAATTGTTAGTGTCAATAATATCAAACTTATTATTATATGTACATAAATTGTACATAGTTGTATTCATATTATGTCTATATACATTTTCATTTTGTGTCAATTGGTTGCAGTAGGGAAATGTGAACAATATAATTTTTTTCACACTAAGACCATTCAATGTTTCATAAAATTTTATTAAATTATTTTTGTTCACATCTCCCCTATTGCCCATGAAAATTATCAGTGTGGCACTGGCTGTGATAGTGCTGTCATTCAAAATTTGATTTATAATATTATCTACAGTGCTAAAAGGTGAGCAATTACTAATAACACTATGTCCCTTAGAGTATGAGTGGAGTGCTGAGCCCATGCCACTTCCAATCTCATCACAGTACATTATAATATCAGGTGTTGTGGTCATATCAGACTTGGCAGAACTATTATCAGTAACACCTTGTGTTGGTAAACTGTCACACAAGCCCGGAGAGTTGCCCGCTGTCAAACAACCACCTTTCTGCTCACAGCGACAAGTATGGTTGTTGGTCAGCGACTCAAACCGCTCACAATTATGGTTCATTTCTTGAATTAAATCATCCATCCTTTCGATTTCCTGTCTGTGGTGACAAGGTCAGTAAAAATTCATTCACTTCTTTTCTCTCACGTGTTGGCAAAAGCACACCCCCTTCGGATTCCACGCCGTTCGGTAGGCGTGGAAAATTAAACACCTGGAAAATGCGCATTCGAAGACTAGTTTAGTTCCTAATGCACAAACTCCTTAAGAGAGCTTTTTAAAGAAATTGACATACTAACTATAGCTAGTCAATTTATTTTTGAAAATATAATGTATGTACGCAAGAGCCTTAAAACATTTTCCAAACTTAGCGATAGCTGTAATGTTAACCTAAGAAATAATCACAGACTACTTGCGCCCCGGTTTAGACTAGTGAAGGTTAGCAATTATTTCAAGGGTCAATGCATTTTCTACTACAACAAGATACCTCTGGAGATCTTGAAATTGCCGTTTGAGCAATTTAAAAACCATGTTAGCGACTTTGTCGAAAAAGGGATATTACAATGTTCAAGATTACTTAAATGACGGGACTGTATGGGGTTAATCTGGCTCAAAACAGACCTTGCTGTTTATAATTTTGTAATTATTTATTCCTGCTTATTAATTATCATATTCATATTATAATATTTGTATTAGTTAAGCACAAATAATTTTTAAAAGAGATCTAAAAAACAATCTATGGGAGTTTCTACGCCCTGCTTCTCCTACAGTGGTCCAATGTAGAGAAGAGGGAAAAAATGACGTTTGCTAAGTATATGTGAATATCTACAGTAATAAAGAAATTTTACTTTAATTTGCCCCAATTCACAGGAGCGGATATAAATGACAAATACGAGTATGTCTGGTACGTACTGTATCAATGCTATATTGTATACGACTTATCAAGCGGAAATAATGGGTGTACTTGCAATTATAACTGAAATCATTTCCGTTTGTGATAACAATGTCAATCCAAAAGCAGGGGATGATGTCAAAATAATGCGATTGCGAGCAGAAACCGTGTGTAGACGTGCCGTGAATATAAAACATGGCCGCCAGGCCCCCGTCTCTGCACGTCGGTCTACATCCAATTTAACATTCATTAGTTGCTATTTCACTCAAGCATCTACATACATGTCGCCTGTCTCGCCATATTAATAATTATAAATTTATGCTCAATTAAGGTGGAATTAATTACGGCGCGGCAAAATAGTCCGTGTTTGTACAACAGTAATTATTTTAGTTGGATACAGAGGCGGTAACGAAGCTCTTGCTCGTAGTGACGCTGCTGGATTCGGAAAAATCTAACTCGTTGGATTCTTTAGCACGATCGAACAAACACCGATGTGCAAACAAACAAAAAAATCACCAACACGCACTAGTGTAAAAAATGCTAAAAGCGATGCGTACCGTACCTGTATCAAAAAAATTCCAGAACCAAAGCCTCTCCGCGATCCTATTTAAAGATAAATCTGCCCGGAAAACAGAAACAAATGATGACCCAAATCCAATGCACGGGTTTACGTACGAAATGTTTTCCTGGCAAAGAATCGTCCACGACGGTGTGGTAGCAGAGCGCCTCAATTTTTGTTGAGTCGTAAACCCATAAGATTTAGTGCACGGTCGGAGTTTTAACGAGGGCCGGTGTCCTCTGCCTCGCTTGGAGTGCGGCCATGGAATTTTCGGGCACATATTTTGCTACATGTGTGGACATTCCTATGTATTTCATTCAAGTGGTTAATATTAATTAAAAAAAACTCTTCCATCTCGTTTCGCGGAGTTGGCCGTTTGTTTTTTTTTCTGATATTTTGTTGGGAAGCCATGTCACGTCCTAGAGTAACACCATCGGACTTACCCGTGCTTAATTAGTGACTATAGTGACTACGATCTAGTACCGCATTTGTGTTTGAAATCGCGACTGTTTTACAGGGCTTTCAAAATAATAATCATCTTGTTTCCGGTCACCGCTGGGTATAAATAGGCTTTCTCCTTTTTGTTCCAACTTATTCCGTCCTGTGTGGATACAATGGATATGACAATGTATATAGCCGTATAGTAAAATTTACCATATCATGATAAGGCTGAATTAGAACTTTTATTAAACGAAGAAATCTTTTAGGAAAAAACACTGCGGTAGTTAAGTAAAGACTAAAGTATTCGTGTCTGTTTGACATGTATTGTATATAAAAAAGTAGGTTAATCAGTACTATATTAAAAATATTTTTAAATACATGTTTCAGCAAATTCAACCCTTTCTGACCATTTTATGAAATGGTCGGCCAGATCGTGGAATGGTCCGCCATTTCATGAAATGATCCATTCAATATTGCTATGACCACATGACAGATATTCAAGACTTGCAATCCGCTGCTTCTAACGCCACTCCCAGCACTTCCTACGCCCGCTGACCGCCCTCCTCCCCGAATATAGTTTTACTACAATCACAAGTGCCACTTTAAATAATTTTCACCGCCCCCCTAACATTGTCGTCCTCTGTAGTTACGTGTCTGTCGTAACTCCGGCCTTTTTTCTCGGAAAACTTAGAATATGCGCCTTTTATAGCTCACAGAAGCTCGGCATTGTTATAAAAAGTACAGATATAACAACGATTTACGCAGTAATTTAGCTTTTTAATTACCAACTGTAGGTAATTAGAATTGCTAAATGGCCATTCTCTAATCGAGTAATCGTCGAGAAGATATCTTTTCAGCACACAATTATTGAGTATTGAATATTTTAATTTTCATTTTTAGAAGTTGTTTATTGACTTAAAACACATATATGCTCCAGCAAAAACAGTAATTGAAGAGCAAAAACATAACATAAATAATTTCGCGCCCATCTTCCTGTAAAACTTTAAGAGATGTTTTGGAACTGGTAAGAATTTATGATAATTTTAGCAATAGGCGTTATACGTAGGCGCATAGAACTACATAATTACTTTGTATACCTACAGAAACATTTTACTGCAGCACTGATACCTTTCACTATCATTAACTACACTTACACAAAACAAACTGGAATAGGCATATGGACGTATTGGTGGGGAAATTAAGTCGTTTTTGTTATGCTCTTAGATCGTTGATACAAATTTCGACAAAAAAGCCACCCTGCAAGCTTACTTTGCTTTTTTCCAGACCAGAGTGCTTTATGGATTAGCTGTATGGGGAGGTAGCACCGATATTGATAGGATTTTTTTCTTACAAAAGAGAGCTATTCGTATTGTAAATAATATAAGATCATCCATAGAGTTTTGTAGGACTTTATCAAGGAATTATAACAACAAACTGTTACAGCTCTCTACGTTATAGAATTTTGTAAATTATTAAGGAGATACCCTGATAAATTCCCTCTGAGAGCTGCCAGTTTAAGTGAGAGACTCAACGCAATAAGTAAAGGGATGCAAGAGATGCCGCGTAGTGGGACAGTAGCATATACACGAGTCACAAAGATTACTGCTATTAAAGTCTCTAATAGTTTCCTTCCAAACATTAAAAACCCGTCAGGAAGTAAATTTTGCACTAGACTTAAGGATAATTTAATAACTATATCTCCCTATAATTTGACTGAGTTTTATTATTACAAAAACGAGTTATTTAACGTATGTTGCCGCTATGTTTTTTATACATTAGTAATAACTAATAACTTTGTTAATAAAATAAACAGGAAAAAATGTATAAAAACCATAGCACAGCTATGGTTTTTATACATTTTTATACTTCGACTCATTAACCAAATTATAAGTAGTAAAAGCCTTGCCCTGTGACTTCCATGGCAAATTATTTTGTTTATTTTATAAATTACGTATTTCAACCAATCACGTGCCGCTATTTTGAATTAACCTTATTATTATTCGGCTGTTATATTTGACCACTCTTCTAGAAATTGGGGGTAAGCCGCACTACTGGTTATGACGTGGGTATTTTCTCCCCTTCTGCACTACTGGTCCAGTATTATCGTAGGTATTTGTAAAATACATATACATATGTATATGCATTCCCCGTTCAACTACTTAATTTATTTTCAAAACTAGATAGGGGTATGTCAGAAACAAAATTCCTGTTTATATCGGTTTATTTAACACAATTCCAACGTCAAACTTAACACGTACGTAAAACAAAAGTTAACACGTACATAACACAAAACTTTACACGCTCGGGAAGTCTAGTGTATCCATTTGGAAAAAAAACACAAATACTCACAATTGCTAGAAAAGAAATTTTAAATATATAACTAAACTATTTCAATATGCATGACCTACACTTATGTCACTGGTAATTAACTGCATTTGCACTCGTGTAATGAAAGCATCGTCAATAATGCGTGATTTGCGTCATTTTGTGACATTTGGATTAGTTTTTTATTTTATTTTTGTACTTTTTGTAATTGAGTCAGTAAGCTATCGAATTACCATTCCTCCCGACCCGTGGTCCAACCGCTATTTCCAACTGGTTGTACCACGGGGAAGTAAATGTATCAGTTGTCCAACACTAGAAAGTAGGTTTACCATGGCCCAACTGGTTGTACCAAGGAAACGTACATTTATCCATAGACCAACTTAAATAAAGACAAAAATCTTATCTATTCTTTTGAACTGCAATTATATAGCAATCTCGTTTGATATTTCCGTCGATGATTAGAAATTGACACCATAGTGTCAAAAAGCCGTCCGCTACCGAATGCCATAAGGCATATTTTTCCAGCAGTTTGCTATTATTATATAATTATTGATTGATATTATCATAAGTGTAGATGTGTGTGGGGAAAAGCAAAGCGTTAGTGGCATAAGAAAAGTAAGGTAGAAAGAGGAATCGTGCAACTTACTGCAGCACCCGCACTTATTCCAGACCAAAGATTGACCGAAATCTCACATTATCAACGATGTTTAGTTTTATATTTAAATCGTCATTTTAACACATTTATTCTATAGCAATTGTGAGTATTTGTGTTTTTTGTCTGAATGAATGCATACAGGGACCGTGTAAAGTTTTGTGTTATGTACGTGTTAAGTATTGAAGTTGGATTGGGGTTAAATAAACCGATATAATTTTGTTTCTTACTTACCCGTATCTAGTTGCGAAATTTAAATAAATAAGGTAGAGTTATGGGGAACGCACATATATGTATTTTTTAAATACCTACGGTACTACTGGACCAGTAGTGCAGGAGGGATAAAATACCCACGACATAACCAGAGGTGCGGCTTAGTAGTGTGGTGGGGAAGGAGTGATTTACAAACTGTCATACAATAATTAATCTACGTAAAGTGGTAGATGCCATCATATTTTGCGATGGTAATGCGGGTCGATGTGTGTGAAATCGACTGGACAACATCGATGGGAGGAATCGACTATTGTAAACGCAGCTTTATAAAGGCAAAGGGAAAAATAAAGAAGACCCGGGAGTAGAAATAAACCTGAGCTTACTTTCTGAGAATCAAAGGTACATTCAACAGACTATTCGTAATATCGATTTGGGTCTACAAAACTAGAAATTGAACAGCCAAATCTGATACAAGAATTTGAAGCCGGCCAATTTCAACGATCCCTTGTACAATACGCCTGTCTTCACAATCGGCTATTGTGAGTTGTGAGTGAGCGGCAAGAATGTCACGTGACAGAATCCAGCAGACAGTTGAATGTGGAATGGCAGGTAGCGGGGTGAAGTGCACTCGGGAGTAAAGTGAGGGTATCGAGCCGGGAAACGGTTATAACAGGTTACAAATCTTGGGATAATGCAGTAACTCATGTGATGTACTACTATCGACTAAAGTTCGACTAACATAAAGTGTCTTGGCCGATTAACCGTTTTTATGAAATTTGAGTTGAACTTTAGTTGACCGTTGCTCAATTAAAATGCGACTAAAATGTCATTGTACGCTTGACCGCAGTCACATGTACAATACACGCACAAAATGCGCAGTGATACATCGATGAACAGAAGCGGTGATTCGGCGTACTTAGCGCAGTTCGTTGTGTTACCACAATGACCTGTGCAACTCAGTGTTGCCCATGACCCGTTATAACTCAATGAACGCTACCCGAGACAATAAACGGCGACTCCACGTGATAAAACGGCGCGGATAGCTCTCGACAATACACAATACGCTTTGTGTCACTCCAATCTCAAAAGGATATTCGAATGTATTGAACTCGAGCGAATTTCACTCACATCGAGCCATTGGAGGGAATCTCGCGGAAATTCCTGGCAAAATTTTCACATAATCTCGGAACAGCTCGCTGGAGGCACCCATTGTTTAGGAAAAACGTCGAGATTCACTCTGTAAGGACTTTCGGAAAGTATGAAAGGGAAAAAATATCTCGCGAAAGGGCCGCAGCGTCGTTATATAACTTCAACCCTTTTATCCCGAAACAAATATTCAAATGTTTCAGTAAGTTGTCGCGCATTCCTATCTCAGCTTCAAGTATGTTTTATATGACGACATTCTGTACTACAGGCGTTCCCTAAAAACGCATTATTGTTCGCTCGTTACGTTGGCAACGTTTCTATGCGCTGTAATCAAACAGACATAAAAGCAGTTTGTTGACTAGAATCAACGATACAATAGCTATTCATTTCGACAATATTTCTGTTGTCAACAAGATATTCGGAGCAACAATTGCTCGCTATTCAGTAACTTTATCCCGCCGAAGAGCGACGACGCCATATATAAAAGGATCACGAAAATTCGTTAGAAAGAATCCGTCTACAAAATATAGGTACAATTTAATACAAAAATTGCAGCGGAGTCGATAATTGAAAAGATGTATTTGTACAACATCGTACACTTCTTCTTTGGAAATCTTTCATCTCTCGTAAACATCATTAATCAAACTCTTGAAACAAATAAAAGGAAAGTCATCTCAATCAATATAAGATACCAGCCTGACCAGAAAACAGGTAAGAGAGGTACGTATGAAAAGTTATTGGTACAAGGTAATAAATGGTGAATAGGATACCTCCCGTTCCCTTAGCGTTGAAAACGTGGAATTTGCCTAACGTTTTAATGTAAAATAATTTAACCGAGCAAAATATAAATTACGAATAAATCTGCCGCTCAAATTACATGCAATCATGGCAATCACACATCACATATCACTGATTACGACATTGTAATCGGATAAATACGTTTCATTTCATCTGTTTACGTTTTGTAGCGCAATCACTGCAATTCACCATTTTCAAACCGTTTTTCTCTTTGTGTCGCAGTTTGTTTGAATATACTCTTACAAATATGCGACCCAATAGATATTTGCCCATAAATATTTCAATAAGCAGCATAGTTTCAGAAAGCACCTTTGTAAACGTTCTCTTTTCGAAACCTTTCAGTGTAAACTCAAATCATGGATATGTTTATTTTATAAAACAACATTGAATGTGAAAGTTTGTGTTGTTATACTCAAAAAGAAATCACAAATCACTATATTTTATTTATTCTTCCATTGGCGGATGACCTCGCCGTCGCCGTAGATGATGGCCAGCATTGGATGCAGGAGAACCGGAATAGTCCTCAATACCGGAGGAAATTGGGTAGCAAAGGCCCATATCCCGCAGTGGCTGACTGTAAAACTGTCATATTTTGAGGGTTGGAATTTAACATTCCTCGGTTCAATCGTATCCAGACTGTTAACTGTTTATTAAGTGGTTTTACCATCATCATCTTAACCCTTATAATACCGGCTATCAACACCCGCAAACATCAGTCACGGAAGTGCGTCAATAATGAATATTCCTTCCAATTTTCAGTACCTTGGCTTCAGCCAACTTGCTCTACGCTTACAATATCGGGGAGTATGCAAATTCAGTGTGTCCAAAGCCGATTACACTCAGCCCACTATGCTCACTGTCTAATTGTCCTGTCTCCAACTCCAACTAACCGAATAGTACGCAAACGCAAATGAATAAATACACAATATGTGTGGTATAAGCCCGGCGGCATTGCTATTGTTAGAGGGTGATATCTGGGCAGGTGTGCTATGATAATGCGTTCTTGTGGTGATATGAGCATTAGGGCGACCTTGTTCGGGACAATGCTCGGATTGTGTTTAAGCAGTGAGCAAATATGGCTATGTCGACATTAGTTTGGTCCCTTTTAATGTGTTTTAGCTTAAAACAAATAAATATATATTTTTTTATATTTTTCTCATGTTTAAGTTGTTCATGTTCGATATTTTTTGATTAAATTCATAAAGTAAGCCTTTGAAACGAAGATAATGACACAAGATCTCATTTAAAAAAAACTGCACTTACCGCTGAAAATAAAAAAACATCACATAACACGGATAAATTCCACTTTTTCCACAATTTCAAAATCAAACAGACTGAGTAAAACAGAAATCTCTGAAGTTTGAAATTAAATTCACTATCTTCATTTTAAATGCTAACTTTCTGCATTTAATTAAATTTAGATTTAAAAAATTAAACCTTTGTGAGAGGTGTGAGGGACCCTTAGAATTGTAAAAAAACGTTTTATAATCCTTACAGAGAACACATTGTAGGAGTGCCCCGTGGTAAATTGAAAAAAGACAAAAATTTGGACCTCCCTAGTTAACACGATACGAGTAAATACCTAAATTATTGACTACCGGACTCTGTGGCCTTTGTCATACTGATAGCTTTGAAGATATCATATCAGTATCAATTTAAAGTAAAGTGTGATATTACCTGCGTTAAATGCCTAAATGACGGGGTTGTGTGTATTTGTCGATTACATGGCTAGTTGAGTCTAACCCCGATAGAGTGTCCGAAGTCCGAAGCACGAAAGAATGCCGCTACAAAATCCAAGAGATGTAGCTGGACAATAATGCGGCTATACGTAAGTACACTTGCCCCAGCACCCAACTTTGGTAAATAAACTACACGTCCAATTTACCTCACTCAGTAGCCGGCATCAAATGTATAAAGAGCAGTAAATAACTTGTACCAAGGCCATGTACAACCTCTGGACTTTGTGTCGTGCTTATTACGTGCATCAAAAGGGCTAAGATCGCACCGCATTGGTGTATCTCGACCTGAACTTGAAAACCAGTGAGCTGAACCCGGTTTTTGTCATTGGAAACGGTGTGGGAGAGTTCTTCAGTGTCGTGAAGGGCGGAGTGCGGTTTTCATTAAACGCCGCCATTTGCATTTTATTCATTAGCGTGTCGAGAAGCCGCCTCTTGGTAGCTGCTCGGACACCCGAGTGTGTGGGGTCGCCACTTCCAGCACTAGTTTGTTTAAGGACTAGCTGGTGCCCGCGACTTTCTCAGCGTGGACTTCTGAATGGGTCCAGAAATTAAAAGGATACTAAATTTAAATCATGTCCATCTTAATCTTTTCAGCCATTATTGACTGAAAAACAGATTTAGTGAAAAATGTCATGAGGAAATTTTCATTGATAGCTTCGGTAATAGGCTAGCCCCATCGCGGTAAATAAAGGGATGAACTACTAGCTATAAATGGGCGCAACTGTGCGTGAAGATTCGATTTATTTAAAGTAACAAAAAAGCAAAATATCACATTTATAAATATTAGTTTAAGCGAGAATTCCAATGCACTTGTGTAGGGGTGCCAGTACCACTTGAGGGGGTAATGCGAGTCCTGTGACCTCGTGGTCTCTTGGGTTTTTTAATCCGTTTCAAGTGATATAAGCATTTGGCTTTTGCATAGCTTTATTTCTGATATCAAGCAGAGCTTAGTATGCCAGTGAGCACACTTATAAATCAATTGTGATAACCCTACATTTTGGATGTAAAAGATATTCACTTTATTTATCTAATTCAAGTATGTACTTAGTCAAACATTGTATTTGCATGTTTGCTTAACTGAGATCAATGGCCCCCACGTGTGTGTGTCGTAGTTGGTTGGTTAAATCAGACACTCAACTAACTCTCTAGACCGTTAATTAAATACCGACGTTTAACCAAGTCACTAGGATTTTGATTTAAATAAAGCATCGTCGAAAGAGTTTAACAATCTCTGTTACCGAAAGCCGGCGTGTTGGAAAACAATATGGCGCCACGAAACCGCTGATTTGCACAGCTTATATCAGGGCAAAACATTGCGGTAGCTTAAGTGAAGGCTAAAGGGGGTGAGCGAAGCCCCCTTTATCCTTCGTGTTAGGTTGAACATGTAAGAACAACAAAAAATACATAAAACATAAACATAAGTACACATAAAAAAATATTTATATTGTTTATGTCTTGTCGCCTAGGAACGTTTAGACAACTCGTTAAACGTATCGTTCACGCACTTGTCTTGCGAAATTTTAGTGTTTAACCAAACGTCGGTATTTAATTAACGGTCTAGAGAGTTAGTTAAGTGATTTAACCAACTAACTGCGCATATGTACAATAAAAAGGTACGTTACCCAACCAACAACAGCATATACCTTTTCGGTATTTATAAGATAGTTGAGAAAGGACAACTCCCGTTGCGATGCAAATGACTCTGCATCCCGGAGTTTCTCATAAAACTCTCATCAGGACAAGTTTTCCCGCTTACCAGAATATGCAAGTGGTTGGAATTTTTACACCAGCTCTGGTATGCATGTATGACAAACTTATGCTAAAGACCTGGCGAACTGACTTGCCGCAATGTGTAGCGGTTTTTCATCGCGGTAAATATTCATATTATTCTCGTAAAATATGAGACCACTGAATATGGAAATTAAGTCAGTTAAATGCAATTTGCGTGAAATAATAATCATGAATTGTTTCCACAACTAAGTATGATTGATTTCTGTAATTTGTGGGAATGGTTTTTATTTGTTATTAACTGTATGCTGCAGAGTCAGCCTAACAACTAGAGAAATTACTACAAAACCCGACTGCATTTATAAAATAATATAATAAAATATGTATGTATTTATCTATAAGAACGTTGATTATTATTTATTCATATTACATTTTACACATTATTATTATAATTTTAATAATTTTAGAAACAGTTTTTACCTATTACATATTATAAACTAAAACTAAACTATAACTGCACTAAACTAAATTAAAAATTTCCCTGAGTTCACTGCCGGGCGGGAGGGTGCCCAAGACGCTGGCACTGTTACCTCGCTGTATCGCAATACTGATGCGTTGAGCGAGGTAGGCGCCAGCTCTGCGGTCCCCTGACGCTTCGACGAGCCTCTTAGAGATGTCTTTGAGGACTCTTCGAGCGTCAGGGCCCCACGGCCCGAGGGTCTCAAAGCCGAACGGAATAAACAAATAGTCGTCGCCGAGAGCGGCGTATTTGCGGGTTTTGAGACACTCTGCTGCTGCCGCCGCAGCGCCGGCTGTGGCTGAGGTTGCCGAAAGGTGACACGGTGCCAGCGTATCTACGCAGGTCGCGTCCCATACTAGCGACCTCCCGCTCTGCCAGGGAATGAGCGTCATTCCGTCTGGCCTCTTGCCATCGTCGCGTGCCAGTCCATTGGGTTCAAGTATTGCTGGCACGCCACAGCTGGCAAGGGCCCGACGGATGACGTCATTAAGATTGGCATGACGGGACCACCGACCGGCGCTGCGTTGGCAGGAGAGGCCGTGGTGACCTAGTTGGTCCACCCTAGCACCGCAGCGGCACCGATGGATTTCGTTTGTCTTTACGCCGAGTCGCAGGCAAACGGCGAGGGTAAGGGTGGTACGGTCAAGCAGGGTGCCAATGTGCGTTGATGGGATTGCGCGCAGCCAGTGTCCTGACTCCTTCTCCCTGGTAGCTAGGAGACGAGCGCGCACTGCTGGACCACTAGCCGTTTTTACCAGATCTTCGCGGGTTTTAATGCATAGCGGCTCGTCCCATAGCCGTTGAGATTTTAAATTTGTTGGAAAATTTTGCCTCGGACAGGCTTGCGTCCAGGCATTCCTGGCCTCGACCAGACACGTGACCTCCACATCACCGAGTGATGGGTTTATAATTTTACCATAGAGATCATGTGAGCTATGGGTTGAAGACAGGAAGGCCGGGAGCGCCACATCTGAGATTTTCCGGATCCCCAAGCCACCGTGTCTGATTGGAAGGGCGGATTGGGTCCAGCTTCGTTCATCGAGATTAATGTTTAAAATTTTGGTTAATGTACTTTTGGTAATATCGTCTAAAAGGTTGAGAATGGGAGGGTATTTCCAAAGAGGAGAGCATCGAAGGAGGTAGGTAAATTTGGGTACAAAAAGGCAAAACCGTATGATAGACAGGGCCATGTGGGGATTTAGGTCAGTCAGTTTGATAGAATTTTGATTGAATTTAGAGATTTGTTCATCCACGAAGCTGGGGATCCCGTCCTCTAGAACGGGGGCCCCTAGGAGGCGAAGTGAGTCTTTGTCTAGAATTTTAATGTTAGGGGCAGCTGAGTTGAATTTAAAGATGATCTCAGTGTTTTCCGAGAGGGTAATATTTTCGGATATGAACAATTCGCATTTCGAGAAATTGAATTCTAGGCCTATTTTTTTTAATTCTGATGTTAGGTGTTCTAAATCTTGTAATACGTCTTCGACTTTGCCTCCTATGGTCCCATCGTCTAGGTACCAAATGTTGAATTTGGAATTTAGGCTGGTAATGATCGGATGGATAGCCAAACTGAATATTGCCGGTCCGAGTGGGTCGCCCTGCTGACAGCCGACGGCAGAATTTATAAGATGGTCCCTGAAGACTAATTTAGAATGTTTACTGTAACATTGCCACATATAATTGTAGATAGATGGTGTATGCTCTTTAATTTGGGATAGCAGGGCGCCTCTGTCTACCGAATTGAAGGCGTTTTTCACGTCTACCTTCAGCAGCACGTCACCTCCTCCGTTAGCTAGGAAGGTGCGAGTCGCGTGCACAGCGGCCTCGCAGCCTCCCCTGCTACCGAAACCCAGCTGTACCGGTTGTAAGGTAGTGCAAAGATCTGGTAGGATATACCTACAGCATATCTTTGACACTATGCGGCGGATGGTATTGCCTACAGCGATGGGTCTGATACCCCCGTCCTTCTTTATGAGGGCACACAGATTAGCTCCGTAGAGCACGTCTGTTATGCCTTCGTGTACCTTTCCAGACAACATGAGGCTCGCCAGTTCAGCGATATCCGCCAGGAGAGTCTGCCCGACGTCCCCGACGGCTCCACAGATCAGGTCTTTGTAGTGTTGCGGGGTCATGCCGTCGAGGCCGCCTGCGGAACCACTTCTGAAGGACATCACCGCAGATGCGATGTCCTCGGCTGTAGCCTGGGGGGTACGTTCAGAAGGGTTGGGGGGATCAGGGAGGTGCAGTGTTGGTGAAGGTGCTGGGTGCTTTGACTCCAGCGCGTGCAGAGTGTCCGGGGAGTCAGGGGCGACAGCATCGCTCGAGAAAAGAAGTTGAGCAGCTCGCTTTAAATCCCCGTCACTTATTTTATTCTCTATTGTTTTCGTCATGTTAAATTTGGATCGAGATCTATTGTTGAGAATTTGGCCCGAAAAGGTTGGTGATTGGTTCTTGCAGTTGTTTTTAATTGATTGTGTAAGGGATCTGCTCTTGCTTTCATCCTTATCTACGTGCAAAGTCCGGTATGCGAAAGTAAGCAGCTGTTCCCAACTGGGGCCATCATTGTTTAAGATGACCTGTCGTATGGAAAGGGACAGAGAGGTCGCCACGCATGTCCTGGCACCACGAGGGATTCTTTTAATTACTGGGCACATTTGTTTAAGGCGTCCTAAGGTTTCCCAGAATGTGCCCGTTGACGGCTGTGTTCTGCTGCTATCATTGGGCGCAACCTGAGCGCCTTGGTTGCCCTGTGGTGCGAGGTAATGTTTTTTATGTGTTTTGGAATTGTGTATCTTTAGACCTCTCTGTCCTTTGAACAGCCGCTGCTGTGTGCATTCCGGACACTGCACGAGATCTGAAAGTGATGTGTCGAAGGTCTGGCTGCAGACGGCACCTGCTGACGGCCCGGTTGACTGCGACATCGGCGTAGCATGAGGGAATAAGAAAGCTACAAATATAATTTGGTACTACTGAAGAATAGAAAAAATATGTATATATAAATAAACAAACAAAAACTGTTCATCACGTCGCACTATATCTTCTTCGTGCTGTGAGAAGCCGCCGACGCCGCCTGCCTCGGCAGGTTCCGTGTGGCGGCGGCGTTCTAAATAGATGTAGGCTGGATCAGTGCCCCATTTCAGGGATCAATGATCCAAGAGCGAGCTAGAATTTGATCGAGGTAAAGTGGATTGAGCTGTCACTTTCTTGAACTGTTAACTGCAATCTGCGGGCTGTGGGATCTCTCCTGCAGGTGGAAATCACCTTCAAGCACTTCTTTTACATTGAAATTTTGAGCGTGAGAAAAATAAATAGGTGTCGGTCGAAATGTCACAACAAACTGGATATTGTGAAAATGGGTAAAAGTGTCAACAAGTCATCACATCAAAAACTACATATTATATTATTCTTCTTATTACATTTGATTAATTTTATTTCTGACTTCTTCGAAATCCATTCACTTTGGATGATAAAAATACTAGATGATTATATATTTATTTTCTAATTGTATTTCTAATTGTATTTGACAGTTGACTTCACTCATAACTTCACTCATATTTATTAGTATATATGAATGTCACCGTAAGATAGTCAAAACTTATAGCACATTCGGGTAAAAATCAAATGAAAAGGCATCTTCACCTAAATTTCAAAGCTTTTAATTTATGTATTTGGAGGGTTTCCTCAAAATGAGCGGCGCTTAGATTGCCACCAAGTATCTGCATGACAAAGGCGACTCTTTTTAATTAGATGACTATTCTAAAGTTGCCTTTGCATGCAAATGAACACAGATTAGCACGATCTCGAGACGATTCCACTTTCCCTTTACTTTTATTTTTTTAGGGGTCCGTGCGTAGAAATACAATGCCGTTATTTAAACTGTGATACCGAATTGGATGTTGCTGAGGCTCGGATGCAAAACACATGGCTTGTCGGACTATCAAAGTCATGCTCTCTCACTCGGCTCATTTACCGATTTCCAACATTTTGATTTAAGTGGAACTTTATTTGAGCAGTTGACTGTGTAATCAGGCTTTGGAGTTCTCAAGCACATATTGCTACCTGATTTTAAACTCAGATAAATTTTCTTTAGATAAAAAAACTTTTGATAGTGGTGTCAGATTTTTTTTAAGAGGAATTTTCATTAATACGTTTTAATTAATGGTTTGAGTGTGGTTGCGTTCTTCTTTGTGCAATGCACTCAATTATTTTTACCACGAATTATTACAGATTATCTTATTGGTTAAACTTATAATGTTAATTACTGATGATAATGTGACCAAAGCTGCGGAGCCCCCATGCGCGTGTCTTTTACGCACTTATCAGGTTTTTTCACAAAAGAATAAATCTGAAAGAGAGCCGTGTTGCTGGCGAAAAATTCCCTGAATTCTGTTTGTAGAATGTTCAAAGCAGCTTTAGTACCTACTGATGTAATTAAGTGTATTTACGATAGGATAATTTCTTTATTTCTTAAATATAATAATCCTTGCAAAAAACAGGTTTCCCGAAGGCGTTTCCACTAACCTTACTTATCTTAAGAGTTATCTGAAAATCCACGATAATATGGCCAAGCTTTCTTAATCAAAAAATGGATTATAATTACATTTGAAATCGCATTAAGAGTAACTGTAAGAATTGTAATTCAATTATGTTGTGATGAATGATGTACAAAGAGTGTGAGTGTGGGGAGGCAGTTGCTCACGTTCGAGAAAATACTTGATTCCTACAGCCTTCCACGTCCTCCCGGGTAGAGCTCATGAGCAACAAACTATTCTCATAACATCAATTTGAGAACCTGGCCAAATTGTCACCTTTCAAGTACATTTGATACTGGCAATAAACTTCAAAAGAGTTTATTTTTTTCAGTCACGCCAAATTAAAAGAAGAAGTGTGAGTGTGAGTTCACTCCGTGAGATAGACTTCTATAACATAGTGTGTGTTGTTTGATCGCTCACACACACTTGTTTGCAGTTTTATTATTTGTGATAAATATGAAAAAGCTTTACCCGTAGAGCAACATTGTTACTGCGAGTAAAATTCACAACTTTCACAAATGGTGCCGCGCTCGCTGGAGTGAACGTTTTGATGTTGTGATTTCACTACTACACGTACTAGACGCTATTTTATACTTTCTTTTGTTATTTTCTAGATATTTATATCGTCTCTCAATTTCAGCAATCTAAGTTAAGGGGCCCAATTCCGGTACACAATGACAGCTCCATGACAATTACATTACGATTACGGTCAACTTTAGATATCCAATATCTGACGATTTTGTAATCCCATTCCCTTTGTTGATTAACTAAATTATTGTGCTTAACAATTAACTTAATTTTTACCATAATTGCCTAAAAAATATTCTCCGAAAGCCAAATATTGGATATCTAAAGTTGACCGTAATCGTAATGTAATTGTCATGGAACTGTCATTGTATACCGGAATTGGGCCCAAGGTCAGTAGCCATTTTAACAAAGAATAATCCGAAACGGATGTTAGTTGGTACAAAAATTTCTGTCGATTGAATTCTGAGTTTGCTGCTCAGAGTCTGCTTAGATTTTTAAACCGACGTTAGTTTGTAAAATGTAATTTTTGTATTGTTCTAACCTTACTTGTAAATTTTCAAGGTTACGTTTATGTAAGAGTTACATTACATTAAGGGGGTGTTAGTGTTTATATTCATGCTTATCCAAATCTGTCGATATATTTAGGTAATAACATAGTTTTTTGCGAACAAGTATTTCTTGTTTTTCTTCTTTACCAAACAAGATTAGCAATAAAAATGCAATAACTCATCCGACCCACCGCTCTCTCTTCAAGACGGATGTGTGTTTAGTTCGCAAAGCATGGCAAAAGTTTAAAAGATTAGAAAGTTTGGTTCCCCTCGATCCTGTCGTAAAGGTTGATGTATAGGATGTTACTATCTGTCCACATTTTTTCAGCTGAATCGGTTGACACTATTACGTAGTACATCCATAGTGACCGCAAACCAAACAAATAAACTATGTGGATCTGTGAGTTATATTCCTCGCGAGCGTCACAGGAAATTTGCGTTTTTTTATTATTTTTCATTACCTTGTATTCATCCCCGACCCGACCCATGAAGTTTTATAATCCGACAGCATTTTCTTTCTATACCACATACAAACTTATAACTGCACCTGGTTACGTACATGGAGTATGAAAGTAGCCGCACCAATAATTTTGTGAACTACATTTTGCGATCCAAAATTCAACATATGGACTTTTCACTTTGTTAAAATCTGTCGAGCAGTTTGGGCTGTAGCAGATTTTTTCACATTTTCAACCCCATAACTCCGCCATTTACAAAAAAATAAAAAAAACTGAATCGACAAAAAAACTATTTAATTATCGAGCGAGAAATGCGGCCCGTAGAGGAGAACATCCGGAAACACATCCGGAAATACGAAAGCATTTTTGCCCAATTCTTAAACTGGGACGCTTTGCTCGCTTCGCTCGCTCGGTCAATTAATAATTTCAATTAGTAATTAAGGACATTACACACTTTTTTGTCGCTCCATTGTGATGCGATTTCAGCAGTTTCAATGGGGTTAGGTGGTAACTTCTCTTGTTCTCTAGATAACTAAGTTCTCCAAAATATAGAGGATCATGTGATTTTTAATCCTATTTTAATATTTTTAACGAATATTATCATAATGAACCTTAACTTTCTAAGCTCAATCTGAATCTGAAGAGAATTTAATGTACCTTCTCTCGAAAAATATAATATTCAAGGCTACATAACATACAAATCATGCTTAAAAGAGCTAATATATCACCGGAAAACTTGTCTTCTTTTTTTTCAAGGCATCTCCTAAACAATCTTCCAAGACACTAACCACATTTTTAATAAACCTTCCACCCCAACAGGGGGGCGCCCTCCATGCATACATCAAATGAAAGATAAACAGTGACTTTCCTCTGGAGATATTGTCTCGGCTTCGGCATTTATTGGTTTGTTTGCGTCCAAACTTGGCGCCGCGTCAGCTACCTTGGTACCTGCCAGTTGAGGCAACTCCAACTTGGGGATTAGGTTATTCGTGTAGATGGCACATCCAACAGGGTACGACAGAAAGGTAAAACAGAGATTTTCCTCCACGAAACCAAGTTCGGATTTTTTAATTAATGGCTTAACGTGGACATAATTGTGCTATTCCCAGTCCGTATGGTAAATGACTATTTCTTGAATTGAATTCTTGAATATGAATTTAGATCATTAATTTTACAATTCGAAGCGTCCGAACCTAGCGGTATTCGCACATCGGAAACGATCATGCGGGTAGCAACATCTGGCCAGGACGGGCACTGGATGGGTGTCCGTTATATGTGGCATTTGTTTCGGACGCTTCCGTGTTTCGGATGGCACGTTAAGCTGTAGGTCCCGGCTGCTGTCGCTACTCGGTGTTAGTAGTCATAAAAGCTGTGTCGGAGGCCCTAATATGACTGCTTGATAAACTTCTGACAGTTGAGTTGGCCACAAACCCGACACCCCCCATCAACCCGCACTGAGCCAGCGTGGTGGAGTATGGCTCAATCTCGCTCGTTACCGGGTGAAGGCCCTTGCCCCTCCGTGGGGACATTAATGGGCTACATTTATTGATTTATTAATAATTTTACAATTATTTTAATCAAAGTCAAACTCAGGCAAATGTTTTCATAAAAACTGTATTTTCATCCTGAAAGACAAAGAGGCGAAGGTGACTTGGAAACGAAGCTCAATATAATGACATAGGTAAAATGTTTTCATCGTTTAGCATGCTCCAAAGACATATTTTACATGCACCAAATAAGTTACGTCCTATCCTGCATCGTAAAGTATTGCCATATATTGCATCTTCTCACAGTCAGTTGAACGGAGAGGACGTGTGTTCTGCAATTCCTAAATTCGCAAGTGTAAATTCGTGATTGGTTGAATTAGCAATATTCATTTCTTGCTTCTGCTTGAGCTGTTCTTATGGCTTGGCTCCACCCAGTGGGCTGACCTAGAGTGAGATAACTAGTTTCTCTGAGCGTGTGTTGTTTCGCTGACTGCTTCTCTCGTTTATTTATTAATACAAATAAACCTAGAAAAGTGCAAAAGTGATTTGTGTTCGGTGCAACTTTGAGACTCGATCCTGGGTCTGCGACGTGTGAGTTGGGCGTTCGACCGCTGAGCCACGGCTAGGTGCTCGCAGCGACGCGAAACAAAGACTCGCCTTCTACAAGCCGCTTACAACCTACAACGCAACAAGTGCTACGCCGCGCCGCAGCGTGCTACGTCGTGCTACGGCAATTTCTCAATGCGTTACGAATTTGCTACAAGTACGTAACCTCCATCTCATATATTGTGGATGAAAACTATCCTACCGCGCTCCTACCGTGCTGCATTATCCAATCAGCTATTAAATGCCGTCACTGGTCTTAAGATTAATCCTAGTTACCTGCTCCTATCATGTCTTTGGCCCGTACGCCACCATGCGGAGGACTCTCTGCATCTGAATCAGATCTGCGCAATCTGTCATCGATGCAGGATGGAATAGTTGCAATCAATCAGAGAGATAAACGCCGTCGCCTGCCGGATGATGAAGAGGATCATTTAACGTCTTTCAAAATTGAAATGAAAGCGATGTTCCAGACTTTCTTACTCCAACAAAACACGAGGATGCATGCCCTCGAGAAGAAAATGGCTGACGTTAAAACCGATACATCATCAATATCTCCTACAAATGTGCAAATTGACCATTCTATTGCTACTGTCTCGGATCAGCTAACTTCTATGCAGACAAAAATCACTGAACTAGAAGGCGATTGTAAAGTTTTGGCGAACCAGGTTAATTCCATCGAGGAAAAAATCACTAAAGATCGACATGAACAATCAACCGAGATGACCCGGATCTATCAAAAGGTAGGAGACGTTCGTGATGTATATCGCTCACATGGTAAACCTGGAACTTTAAGGCCGATTGTGGTTGAGTTTACTTCAGTGTCACTCAAGAGCAAGTTACTGTCGGCCATTCGTTCCTTCAACACGGGAAAAGAGAACATCAATAAATTCAACTCTGAGGTAGTCGGGTTACCTACAGAGAAGAACCCGATATACATTAATGAGCACCTATGCTTCAGTACCAAAAGGCTTCTTTACATGAACCGTGAATTCGCGAAGCAAAATGATTATAAGTACAGCTGGATAAGAGAAGGGAAAATCCACTTACGAAAATCTGAAGGCGAAAAATACATCATAGTGAAATCTGAAAAATGCCTTGAAAATCTCAAAACTAACTTGTGACTTTACACTTCCCGAAGCTCCAGATTGCTACTACGTATCTCAGAATATTACTGTTTATTTTTTTTGGTATCAATCACAATTTTAATGTTTTATGTAAAGTATGTATCTATATATCCACTGTCTATAACATATCTCTATTGTTATTATTATGTATTTACACCGTACTTAATATGCTTTATTTATTCTAAACCTGTTTCCAAAGAACTTTTAATGCTTTTACCTCCGAAACATAACGAGCCCTTTTGCACTACTTCAGTATATTACGAACCAATATCGTTCCTTATCGGTACTCGGTACCAAAACGAAAACATAGTTTTAAATGAGTGACTTAAATCAGGTAGTCGCCGACATTGACAACACTGTCAGGGTCGGTGACTCTTACTTGGTTGGCAGTGCTGAGGAATGTGCGGGCTTGTTAAATCTAAGAGTAATCACACAAAATATACGTAGCGTTGACTGTAACCTGTACAACTTTCAAGTGCTTCTATCGAGATTAAAAATAGATTATGATTTTATTATTCTAACAGAATGTTGGCTACGCCATTTAGGTGTACTTCCATGTCTTCCCGATTACTGCCATTTCTCAACAAATCAGCACATCAACCAAAATAGCGGCATATTAGTCTACGCAAAGAGCGATAGTAATATCAGTGTTTTTGAACCAAAAGTTAATGACGCAGACTGCTTGGTCATTAAAATAGGAGGCACGCATGTTATTATTTGTATTTACAGATTACCTAGTAATGACAAGGTTGAAGATTTTCTAACATCTCTAAATAGTCTATTAAATGATTTAAAAACTACTCCCAATATTCTAATAATTGGAGACATAAATATTGATATTTCAGAAGAAAACTCGGACAACAGATCTTCCGAATTGCTGGAGTTATGTGCTATGCATGGACTACTTCCTACCCATACCTTCCCGACAAGAGAACTCACATGTTTAGACCACTTATTTGACAAGTCAAATTCAAACAAAATAACTACTGTAGTTTGTAGTTCATCTGCAACAGACCATAGCTGTGTCATGGCATCAATTCCATTTGGTAAGTACACTGATTCACCCTAACCGGTAACCTTGCATAAGAGGGTAAATTACGAGGCTGCACTCGGCGACTTGCGTTTGCTAGATTGGACAGGAGTATTAAATGATAATGATCCAAATACCGCAACCTTTAACTTTCTTCAAATAGTATCGGATACACTGGATAAGCACACTATCATCGTAAAACTAGCCAAGAGAAAAGCTCCTATGAAGCCATGGATCACTCCAGGCATAGTTAGATGCATGCGTTTCAGAGATGCATTGCACCTAAAAATTAAAAAATCGCCATTTGATTCCGTACCACACGTTACTTACAAGAGGTATAGAAATTTTTGCAATAACTTACTCAAAAAGATCAAACGTCGCTATGAAAGGACTGAAATTAATAAACACAGGTTCAATATGAAAAAGACTATACATGGTATTTGCAATTTTGGTACTCACTTAAAGTCACCGGTAGAACTACTTCAACTATCACGTAATCGACAAGCTTCGGTAGATATGGTCAACACACATTTCTCCACCGTGGGCCAATATCTGGCAGACAACATCTTAGGAAAATTGAACAAATCTGATACCGAGCTTGCGTCTAACTACCGTTCAAATGTTAACACCCTTAACTCGTTTGTTCTTCTACCCACTGATGAGATTGAAATAAGAAAAATTCTAATGTCTCTAAAGAACACGGCCTCTGCTGGATGGGATGGTATCTCATCTATGTTTTTCAAAACTGCCAAAGATATCCTTATCAAGCCGATTACATATTTGTAATTCCTATTTATAAGAATGGCGAAAGAGATAGTGTTAATAATTATAGGCCAATTTCCCTGCTTCCAGTCCTGTCTAAAATTTTGGAAAAGGTTATTAATTCTAGACTTATTAATTATTTGGAGCAAAGTAAATTCCTGTCACCAAATCAATATGGTTTCAGAAGGGGAAAGTCCACTTCAGATGCAATTGATGGCCTTGTGACTCATGTGGCCAAGGAACTGGATGACAGCAATAAATGCCTAGGAATTTTCCTTGACCTGGCCAAGGCATTTGATACAGTCTCTGTCCCCATCTTGCTTCAGAAACTTGAAATCCTGGGTGTGAGAGGTGAACCCCTTCAATTGTTTAAGAGCTACATGAGTGGTCGGCGGCAGTATGTCAGAATTGATGAGGAAACAAGAACCGAAGCAGCTGTATCGTTTGGTGTTCCCCAAGGTTCAGTCCTTGGACCTACATTATTTCTTATTTACATCAACGATCTGTGCTTGCTCAAACTCAAGAATTGCAAAATTGTAACCTTCGCCGGTGACACTGTACTTCTTTTTAATGGAAAATCATGGAGTGATGTCAAAGACTTGGCAGAGGCTGGTTTTAGACTAGTTCTGAATTGGCTGAACAGTAACATTCTTACACTAAATGTATTTAAGACCAAATACATCTCCTTCAGTATGAGAAAAAATGGTCAGCCACAACCGGAATTTAGTCTGAGGGCCCACTCTTGCCAGAATGTTACAGCCTGCTCATGCCCTTCTCTCACGTCTACCAAAACAATCAAATATCTGGGAGTGATTGTTGACCAATGTCTCAATTGGAAAGAACAGCTTCGGGTATTAGCAGGCAGAGTAAGAAAACTAATCTGTATTTTTTAAAAATTACGACATCTGCAGGATCCACATCTAGTCTCTGCCAGTCAATAATTTTCCTACGCTATTAGGACTTGGGGTGGGACCGGCAAGACCAACCTCTTTAAACTTGAGAAAGCTCAGAGAGCAATTATCAAAGTTATAAACTTTAAAAACTTCATGTTCTCCACTACCGATCTATACAGGGAATACTCAGTGCTTACAGTCCGACAACTCTATATAAAGGCATTACTGATACACCAACATTCGATACCTGGTCGCGACACTACGGAGAAACGTAGAAAAGATCGTGTATACGAGATTCCCTGTTGTCGCACAATGTTTGTCCATTCATTTGGTTACTTCCGTGGGCCCCTTCTTTATAATAAAATCAATAAGATTCTCACAACATTCAAAGAATGTAACACCTACTCCTGCTCGAAAATGCTGGATAAGTATTTTATATCATTAGACTACGATCTTACGGAAAAGCTTTTGGAAGCTTTTGTTTGAAGTGAAGCATTATGTATATTATTTACTTATTTATATTTAAAAAATATATATCCAAATAATATTATGTATGATAGTATAAAATCTACATAACAACATATAACTATACCTACATACATAGTCAGGTCATAAGTTCTGTCACATGTGCAATATGAAATAATTTAGACATGTTTATTATTTATGTAAACATTTATATAGCAAAATGAACTTAATAAAACATAGATTCTTATGGTAATAAAGTTTATTCAAAATGACCCCCGCGATTTTGAATACAGGCCTTTATTCTGCGCGGCCAGTCGTCTATCGCAGCACGAACGAGGTCCATGTCAATATCGGCGGCTGCCTTAATCAAGGATGCCTTGAGTGACTCCAAATCAGGATGAGGCTTTGAGCAGGCCTTTTCCTCCAAGTGTGGCCATATCTTGTAATCTAACGGACTCCAATCTGGACTGGAGGAGGGCCAGTCTTCGTGCCGGATGAAGTAGATTTCACGCGCCGCCAGCCAGTCTTGTGTGCTTTTCGCTCTATGAGCTGGCGCAGAATCTTGTTGGAATACCCAGTGCCTGTTATTAAACATGGTATGAGAAACAGGTTCCACAAGGTTCTTGAGGACTGTATTTTGATACACAACTGTATTCGTTTTTACGCCTTTCTCACAAAAATGTACCTCAGTTAGCCCCAATAAGAGACTCCCAACCAAACCATGAGCGAGGATGGAAAATGACCTCGTTGGACACGCGGAATACGGTTGCTCGCTTCTTCACTGCTGTGTGCGTATACCTTGTCATTTTGTTTGTTGTAGCTCTCTTCCACGGTGAAAATTTTTTCATCCGAAAAAAGAATTTCCTGATGCTTTTTTCCCGCGTACCGCTTCAACAAAGCGCGGCATCTCTTCAGTCTCATGTCCATTAAACGAGCGTCCAAACAATGTCCTGTTTTTCTTCGATATGCCCTAAGCCCTAAGTCTTCATTTAACACCCTTTTCACCGTGGTCCTGCTTAACCCCATCTGAAGGGCCAACAGTTTCTGCTTACGTATGGGATTTCTTTGAATTCGCGCCTTCACAGCTTTTATCACTGCTGGAGTCCTAACAGAGCGAGGGCGACCACTTCTTGGCCTGTCATCTACACTAGAGTCTTCATTGGATCGTTTTATGGTACGATAAACGAATCTTTTGGTTATATTCAAATTTTTCAGTAAGTCGAAAATCTGAATTGGCGCGTAACCGCAACGATGCAACGCAATAACTGCGACACGGTCTTCTTTAAGTGTCCACTCCATATTTAAAAATGAGGAATATTCTAAAAAGTACACATTTTTATTTTCATGAAAAATTCGAAATTCGAATTCAATAAACTTTTTTGTGGCCAGCGTTCTAAATTCAAAAGTTTTTATTGTGTGACAGAACTTATGGCCTGACTGTGTATATTTAAAATATGCAATATATATATTTTCTATATTTCTATTTCTATATTATACCTAAATTACTTATAAGTTGTTAACTATTTATTCTATATTAGTACTTATACTGCACTCTGCTCCAATAACAATCTTATAAACTTAGACAGGAGTCTATTGCAAATTGTTTTAGTTTTTGTTCAGCGGTGAGAAGAGCAATGCTCTGCCGTCATACAGTCTTGACTAGTACGGAGGGCACTACACTACTCACTACCACTACAACAACTCACATAATGTTGTATTATACAAATACCTAGTTTTTATGAGTTATTGTTGATGTTAGAGTATGTTAAGTTATTTGAAATAAAGTTATTGATATTGATTATATAACAAACAATATATTTGAAGGAAATTTTAAAATATGTCTCGATTTGAGGTCTTTGGAACTTTCTCTTTTACAGACGACACCTTAAAGATCATCTTATGTGTATTTTTTCATATTCCTATAAACCCGATGTGTCCTATCTGTGAACTAAACTCTTCATCTTCCTAATCGAATCCCTTAACATGCTGTGTCTCCTCTTATTCGTCAGTCCAAATTAGCTTCTACATCCTCCAGATAAAGATCACAATCCGCCGCAAATCGTTTACAATAAGCGAGGTGAAAGCCACATTATGGACTGGAAATATTAAATTTACTATTTTTCTCCCCTCGGCATAGTTCGATGTGTATCTTGTTTGCGAAAATTCTGTCTTTCTTTTATCATTTGAATAGGAATTGGTTAGGGTAGGGCTTTTTGTGAGTATGGAATGCAATTTCACTATAACGAAGTGTATTATTGTCGAGACACAAGATACTTTATCACGACACCTTTCTCCGTCCAAAATATGGAAATTGGGAGTAATGTTATCTAGTAATCCAATCCTATCCTATTCCTACTAATATGTTAAAGTTTCTAAAAGCTAGTAAAGATGTAATCGCACATCAAAAATACTGATTTTCACAGCAAAAAAGGAGCAGCAAAAACATTTTTTATGTTTTAAGTATTTAAGCAAAAGATTCAAAAATAAGTACAGAGAATATAAATAAGATATTTCATTGTTTTAAGTATTTTGTTGTTCTTACATGTTCAACCTGATACGAAGGATTACCCTTCACCTGAGCTACCGCAATATTTTGCCCTGATATTTGCTGTAAAAATCAGTATATTTGCTGTGCAAATCAGTATTATTGATGTGCAGTTTAATATTTCCCATTTCTGAATGGATGTGCTCTTTCACACGATAACTACTGAACCGATATAAGTACTACATTTATTATTTATTCAAACATAGATCATCATGCATGGGCCGGGCCAGATATTTTTGTTTCTTACTGTAAATGGGAAATCGAACACAATTGCACCTAGGCACGCGGCGAGTTCCACGCGAATAAAACCGTATACATTAATATTGCTATTAAATACTACGAAACAAGTAATGTAGCTCCGTGGTCTAATGGGTTTCACGCTTGCTTCTCACACAGGCGATGCAGGTTCGATTCCTGAACATGTCCAAATGAGATAACTATTTTACCTTAAGTACCTTACACGGACATTATAACGGTGATGGAAAACATCGTGAGGACACCTTCATTATTCCATAGGTAGCGATGGCTGTCCCTGTCACGCAAAATGTCACGCAGTATTGAATAACTGGCTCAAAGTGGGCACAATTGTGCCTCTGCCACCCCGTATGGGAAAAGGCGTGACGCTATGTTATATTATGTTACGAAACGATGTGTATTTTTCATATTTTGTCATGTCCGTTAAAATCCATATGAAATAGCCAAACATAGGCATTTAACTTCTACATAAACACAATTCCATTAAAACATTCTCTTAAATTTGCCATTACAAGGCCCTGCCAGCCAATATAAATGAAATCAATTCACTCCCCAAGTCGTTAGCGACTCAGCCAAAACACCTACAAAATTACTTATCTGCGGCAAAACTTTTTCCACTAGGAATAAACGTAGATCATCATGTATAATTAAGTTTAGTAGCGACTAGCAGGAGTCATCGGCGTAAAGAAGGGTGCGGGGGGGGCATGGGGGGTCCAGGTGAGTGCGGCGGGTACAGAGGGGGAGGGAAGTTTCGGCAGGTTCGACGCTAAATCGCAATTTATGTGGGCGCCGCGGCGGCTTCCTGGCCGATACGCACTGCCTCCGTAATCTGTTTATAAAAATATTTTTTAAGGGAAATCGACTACAGAACTGGCGTATATTATGCCCTGATTCTTATAAAGATAATTGTGGTGCGAGAGAGGTGTATGCGTGTAGTCTTTCTGTTTCCCCCTGATTACAAGTCCAAGTTAATATAGTCACTCTATGGTCTATAAATAGCTATTAAACCGTAAATGGTTCTAAACTTCATTCAAATCATGTTATCCCTCTTACACCACTCTGCTTACATAGAAATGAAATGAAATGAAATGAAATTAAAATGAGTTTATTTTACCAAATCATCAATTACAAAATTAAATGACAGTCCTGGCAACTAAACTAGGTTTTGACCTGTATTTTAGAAACCAGTTCCTCTCACATTATTATTGTTCATAAAAACATGCTTACAATTAGGTTCATTTCAAATATTGATAAAAAAAGTAACTTAATTAAATAGTAACTTAATTATTGTAAATAGGAATGTGTTATCTATTTAAACATGCATGATGATTAATGATAAATATTATTTTTATTAATGAAAATAAACAGTTATTATAATGAATTTTGTTATTTTAGTTTTAAACCTCATTTGACATTCTCTTGGTTCTAATAACTACTTTTTTATCTGATATCTATATCTGTATGAAGACACTTTCCATTCACTTAAATCAGTCACACCAGCTGGCGGGGTAGTTAGGAAGGCGCCGCAAGCGCAGCATAACAACGCGGGGTTAAAAGCATTGCTCAGTTATCTGAACGTTGTTAGTTTCATAACTTCCAGAACTATGACTAAACGAACACGAAATTCACTCACATTTTACTATAGAAAGTTGGGCGGGCGGCGCAGGGCGGGGTTCGCTGTACGCGATAATATGTTGTTATCATGTTTGTGGAGAGCAAACTGTTCGTAGTAATGCGAATAAATATTGTGTTAGATGTAACTTGCTCGTATTATGTCATTACAATACTTTTTAAATAGAATTACTATGATTATACATGTGACTTTCAACTAGCTGACCATATTTTGGGATATGATAGTAACCATCATTATGAACAACTTTTCCAAAAGAATATATGGTCGCAAATGATTACAAGTTACTATGGGAAACCCATTTTTTTTTCGTTTGTTGTTTATTCCCCTAGAAAGCTGTGGTCGCATAATAATGGGTACTATCATTCCGCAAAAGTTGGTCAGCGATTGAAATGTCACCGTTTTTATACAGAGTAGGCCCGTTTCGAAGGGTCAGTTGGGCGAAATCGGAAACTAAAAGAGATAAGAGTTTTTGTTGTAAGGACGGATGAAACGTAGAATTGTATTATTAGATTATTTTTTCTAGCCGGGAATCGTTTTATCGGCGCAGATTTTAAAATTAACAATCACGCTGTATTTTTACATCATTCGATAGTTTTGCTGATAAGCGTTGTAAAGTAAATGTAGCCCATTAATATCCCCACCGAGGGGTTTTCGGCCTTTACCCGGATACGAGTAAGATTGAGCCATACTCCACCACACTGGCTCAGTGCGGGTTGATAGGGGGGTGTCGGGCTAGTGGCCAACCCGACTGTCAGAAGTTATCAAGCTGCCCAAGTAGGGACTCTGACGCAGGTTTACGACTGCTACCACCGAGTAGCGATAGTATCCGAGATCCATAGCTTAACGTGTCATCCGAAACACGAAAGCGCCCGAGACAAATGCCACACAGAAACGGATACCCATCAAGTAGCCCTCTCGGCCAGATGTTGCTACCCGCACGATCGTTTCTGATATGCGGATACCGCTAGGCCACGGTCGCTTCAAATATAGTTAAAAAAAAAATAAGATTATTCTTTGTCCATACGAGCATAAAATAAATTGTTCTTTGCAAACATCTCTACATTACAGAATGAGAATTATGAAAATGAATTATTATATTGAATTAGTTTCGAATGAGGTTTTTTTAGAAAATTAATACTTTCCACTCTTTTGCCTTAACCAGTTGCACGCCGATTGGTAGTATAGTACCAAAAGCAAATATCCGCTTGAGCGCAGATTGGTACGTACATACCAAAAAAAAAAAGGCGCGACCGCGTTTGAACGCGTTCGAATATAAAATTCTATGCAAATGGTTAGTTCTGCTACTTGATACGAGATGGTTCTGATTGAAATTCCCTTTAGAATGGTGTATTTATTTTTGTGATATGAAAACACTAAGAGTCATCATCCACTTGTGAAGTTTTTATTTTCGTTACGGGAGGCCACATGGGACGGCGCGCGCGCTTGAGAATAAAAATATGATAAGTGTTTTAACTATTATCTGCAGCTACTGTATATCAAAGTGATCGTTGTTATAAGCCCTATTATATTTCGTAAATGTTTATGTATGATTCAAACAGTTCTAAATGGATTGATCGGATGAAAAAAAGGATGTTCAAACAGTTGCAATTTTACATCTTTATTTGCAAGATAATAATATATTAGAATGATTAGATCCTACGTTTCATAAGCTGGAAATGGTGTTTATATTCTTTTAGCTTAAGTAGTTGGTCAGAAAAATATAATTGTCATGAAATTAGCGGCCGGAAGTCGCGAATTGCCAATTGCGTAATCGCCGGGCGTGACGGCCCTGAAATTTTTCGCGAGCCGGCGTTCAAGTGGATAAACTTACTTCCTAGAATTCGGCCCTTTTATACGACACTAACGGATGGTGCAATAATCCACCTGTTTATTTTTTCACAATCTTTTTTTTTATTTCCGACTAAGAAAATAGCAAGTTTTTAAATCTAATGATCCAGTTTCATGTCCATCAATATCAATAGCATAGTCCTAACAACAAAAACTTCAATTTCTTATATTGTCCCATTTCGCCCTACTTACCCTTCCAAACGGTACATCCTGTATGCCTAGTATATATTTTCTAGACATTGTGTTTTTTAGGGACCTATACAAAGTGTGCATTCCAACTGTACAAGAAAAAATACGTTTAGAACAAATAAAGTAAGAAATACTGAAGAAAATGCAAAAACATGCAATGTACAATACTCTAGGCGATAGATAAAGGTCTTTCATTGTGATAGAACTAGTACAGTGTTGCTTCAGCAGCTGTATATCTGTAACTCACTAACTTAAATCATTGTTTAAAGTCTAAAGCCGATAGCAAAGTTTGTTCTCACAACAAAAGAAAATACGGACGGAGGAGAGAAAGCAACTAAGCGCCAAGTTTCACAACAAAAATCCGAATTTATTCTGCGGTGGTCGCCCGCCAATGACGAGGAACCCTAGGCGCTTCCAGGAATCGATTTCACACAGGAGCACACAGCAGAGTTTATCAGCTCAGCAAAAAGTACAAGTTGAATGACAAGATTTACTGAGTTGCACGTGTCGGGTGCCCGACGCCAATCGGACACATTGTTGCAGGACTCAGCCGAGAACAATAAAATCTTAACAGTGCAGCGACAGGGGGGGAGACATAAAATACTTTGTGCCGTAAGTAGGTAGTAGTTTCGTTCGGTTTTTGTTGGGGAAATCGTGTTATTCCGGCACGCGGTCCACAGTGTCCGCTCGGGGTTCGGTCAATATCACCTACGTTACGTCGTCTGTTCGCAACAATCGCACTGAAATTCAATAGCGCACGAACCCAACCTTTCTGGTTTCACTTACAAAATCACTCTGCCAGTATCTGAAAAGTCGTGTATTTCACCCGGATAATATAAATAATAAATAATTCAGAGATTAATGTAAGCGCTTTGACCTGCGGCGTGATTCATGCTGGGAGGTGATGCGGCCATATCAGAAGGAAAGCAGTCGTTGTATTATGTATGAGACCCTTTCAATTCATTTAGACGTAGCACTCGACCTTTGTCCTTTCCGGGTCAGTTATTTATTGCTAGTGTTTCGCACTAAATCTGTCGTGGATATGTATTTTCATGAAAAACCTATTGCCCTTAAACCCATATTCCAGTTCGCCGGGCGCAATAGTGTGCCACACTCCTTTGTTGTTTGGAATTGAAAAAGTTACAGGGACTGGAGATGATTATGTATTGCAAGTTGTGTCCTCGAGTGTCCTCTTACGGCTCAGCAATGAACGCTTGGTTACTTAGAAATAAATTGACTGCTAAGGCTCTCGCTCATAGAGGATTTCGTACTTTTTATCTGTATTATTATGGTCGCAAAATACAACACCCGTGATGATCACAATAGATGATGTTTTTCTTTCAACTTACCAGTAAATAACCACATCTTATACAATCATAATCACTTGAGTTCATTTATTATATCTTACTATCAGTCCAATCAGTATGTCAGGCTAATTAGGGCTCTTAATTATGTGACACCTTTTTGGGTGGTTTTATAAAATAAATGGTAATTGAATCTTCATACTTTAAATAGGAAATGTTTATTTTTATTTAAATAAATTTTTAATTATAAATTTAAAATATAAATTAAAAAAAAAATACTTAAAAAACTTTTCTTACAAAAATATTGTTTATTAAATCAAAAGAAACTGCAAGGGACAGGGGATTAAATTCTAAATACCTACGTATGTATTTAATTTTCCAAGTGTGATTGACAGTTAAACTTTTATTCTTCAATAAAATATTCAGACTGGAAATTTTATAACACCACTCAAGAGTGCAAGTAAAACTTCACTGCGATATAAACTAAAAACTTTAATAATAGGGAAATGGCGGTCATATTTCATATTAAAATGAGTTACATACTGGCGTCACCACTCGTCTATTGAAATAGGTTTTCTTATTCTTGCACCTTTTGCTACTTACAGTCTGGCTTACATGATAATATCTAGTCATTATTAACTCTAGAGTTTCAAAAAAGATGTACTAAACATGGAATAGTGAAGAAGTATCCATAAAATCGATTCTATGTCTAAAAGTTAGTCAGATTGAAGGTGACATTAATAAACTAAACTTTTTTAAACGTCCAAGATGTCACGTCTTAAAACCGATTGCTTCTGAACTGAATACATTATTGTACATATAAAAATACACTTAACAGTAAGTTGAACATATAAATAATACACCTTACAGTGAGTTGCCGGGACATCCTGCCACGAGCCGCAGTCAAGACGAGAACGGGGGCAAAGACCGGCGCCATCGAGAGCCAATATTGAGCGATGTTGACAGCACCCACTCGTTACCGGCTTCGGCAAACAACTTCACAGAGGCACGACGTTGAAGGAAAGGAAATAAAAATGCTGTACTTCAAACAAGCAATCAGTAGCATTTGCAAACTCACGCCCAGTCGACACGCCTCAGCGAGCCCTACGACAACTTATCTGGGAGCTGCTCAAATCGCTGAGCACACCCACTGTACAAATGTTACGATGCATTTGCATCAGAGGGTTAGTGGATAAACAGAATCTCTAGTAAACCGGCGGCTGTCGATGGTTTAGATAGTATTTATTCTGACGGGCTTATGCAATGTCGGCATTGCAATAGGTTATCCAGTTGGCTGCCATGGGAGCCAGAATAAAGCATAACACCTAGACTCTAGTCTAGGTGTTATGCTTTATTCTGGCTCCCATTTGGCTTATCGAGACTGAACAGAATATATCTAGACAAATGCAAAACCTCCGAGTCGAATCACATTTTTCGTGAAGTTCAGAAGACAGATACACTGCACCCATTTACGAGTAGCTTTCCCTAGACATCTAGGCATCATATATGTACAATGTACAATGTACATACATTCATACCAGATTAAACAGAAGGATTGAGCTACCTGCCTGCCTATACCTAGACCCAGCGACTCGATAGCTTTGAGTTGGTGCTGTCCATTCGGGCGGTAGTTAAACATGGAGAATGAACTCCATCGCAGTCCAAAACGACTCTACTACATGAAACTGAAATGCCCTCCTACTCTGCCTCTTTGAACAAACACCTATACGTAGTGCTCGGAACGTTATTTGCTTTAGAAAAACCATTCGACTCGCTCGGCTTTCGACGGAAATGCGTTTCCAATTGTTTTATACACACGTAGAATTCTCCGCACTTTGTGATACAATACAAGTCATCAGTTTTTCACTTGGGACTATGGTAATCTGGTGATATGTAAAGAAAAGGCTACAGAAACCGACAAATTATGTTGGTTATATTTTCTTAACGCAAACGAAACCATGCACCATATTTGCATGAACTGAAGCTTTGAATTTCAACTATAGGCTTTTTTGCTATGGTTGAAAACCAGATCGGTGCCAGAAAGTCCAGTTCGTAAATAAAGCTTAATATCCTTCTGACTATACCAACATTCGTTAATTTGTTAACCATAAACATGTATTTTTTTCCAATAATTGTGTTATTAAAATTCGCTCGCAATTGCCATCGCAATATTTCCCGGCGAGATACCGGCGATACTCGTACGTCAGAAAGCAATAACATATTTTTTTCAATTACAGTGCAATTTCCATGAATCATTTGAGCGAGTGAGCGGTTTGCGCCCCCCCCCCCCCCCTCGCCCTCCCCGCCCCGCGGTTCCGGATTCTATGACCCAGATATACAAAATGTAAGCAAGCCAAATACAAATTCTGGGTTATGAGAATTTTTTATTGGACTACACTATTTAAAAACTAATTGTACGCAATAAGTGTAATTTACCTATCGTAAGTTGTAGATAGAAGATACTTACACTCTCAAAAAAATATTGCCATTGCAACAAAAAAAACTTTGATGCTGGACAGCCCTCAAAGGTGCATAGTTATGAGGGCAACGTTTTTATTGTTACTAAGTAAATTTACCAATTTTGATGCAATAGCAATAAAACATTGTTGAAATTACAATGCTAAAATTGTTCGTGTCACTATATGATTTCTTGTCCTTTTATTCCCATGACAAATGTCTTTAGCTATCATATCAAATGTATATTGTCCCGATGACAAGGGGTTTTACTAAAAAGACAAAGGTTTACTGTCCGTGGATCTAACTTTGTTTTGTTGAATTAGCTATCTTCCTTTGTGCTTTTATCAATTCACCGTTGCTTCTCCGACAAAGTTACCTTTTTCGTATATATTTCGCTGCTCTAGCAAAGTAACATGGCTGATCTTATCCCTGCACTTTGTTAATGGTACACCATGAAAAAATATTATATACTCCCCAAAGCTTCTGACTATTATTCCAGGAGTATGCGTACCCTGAACTATGTTTATTGTACACCATACATCCGTATGGTGCATACACAGAGCACTCCGGTCAAGGTACGTATATGTAACAATATATAGGCAGAAGCTTCGAGGAATATAGATTTTTTTAGTGTACCATTTACAAAGTGAAGGGATTGAAATCTACAATGTAGTACATTGCTTGGGTAGCACAAAATACGATAAGAGGATAGAGGTATTTGAGAATCCTAAAAGAAAATAAGAAAATATTTATATCAAAAGTATGTAATAATCTCTACTTTACTTATTTATTCCTATGGCATTAGTAAACAGTTCATACCAAATTACAAGTTAATATTAAGGGATTTAAGCCACTCGGTGGCTTCGTCAGTAAGCTTGATCAGGTCCTCGGGAGGTCCCCCGGTATATCGCATTTCTGGGCATTCAGAGATAATATGTTCGATGTCTTGTACTTCAATTCCGCAGGTACAAGCAGGGGAGTCTATCCAGCCGCAGCGATGTTTATATTGTGCACAGCGTCCATGCGTAGTCCCGTGCGTAGTCTGTGGAAGCCTCGGCAGCTGGGACCCCTTTATTTTGGAGCCTGGAACAAGATCTGAGCCCAATTTGTCGGCCATTGTTGAGTTCCATTGTTGCGACCATTGTTGCATAAGGTTGGAGTCTTCTTGCAGCAGAGCTATTGCGATTTTGTTTGGTGGGTTTCTCGATTCAAGACGGTGCTTAGTGGTATTCATAAACTCTGGGCGTATGAGAAGGCATTGGTGGTCACGAATCTTGCGGGGCTCTCTTAAGAGAGCGTGCTTTATTCTTAAGTCAGGGGGAGGAATGCTGCAGAGCACTGGTAGCCAGTGACATGGGATGGAGTTCAAGGTACCGGAGATGCATCGCATGGCCTTGTTGAGTTCCACGTCTACCTTGTTAGTGTGGGAGTTGCCCAACCAAACCGGTGCGCAGTATTCTGCCGTCAAGTACACCAGCGATAAGGTAGAGGTGCGAAGCACGTCGGCGTTCGCGCACCAGGAGGTATCCGTAAGCTTTTGTACTATATTGTTGCGAGACTGGAGCTTGCGTGCAGTACCAGCTAGATTTTAATTAAAAGTGAGAGAGCGGTCCAGGGTGACGCCAAGGTACTTAGGAGTAAAGTTCTGGTTTAGTATGGAACCTCCGAGTACCACTTTAAGCTAGTGTTTGGCTAGTTGATTGTGTAGATGGAAGCATCTGACCTCTGTTTTGCATGAACTAGGTGTTAGTCGCCAAATTTCGAAATACTTTCTTAATTATTCTATGTGTTCAGTTAGTGTGCGTTCCAGATTTCATTAGTAATTATAACGTCAGTTCTTGATCTGAAAAAGAAGAACGTTGCTATTTTATGCCTAAGCTATCTGAGACTTGATAATTTGGCCATATGTTAGGTTAGGTTATTTTAGTGGCTTTTAAAACCAAATGCTGAGTGTTCACCGGGCCAATGAAGGCCAACGAACGGCCGGTATTGCCATCTTAACTACTTTGTAGCTAGATCTAGCAACTTTATGGGGTCATTTAGTTAAGAACTAAAATTTTTGGAAGTTTCATACATTTGGCTACTTTTTGAGGACTGAACTTCCCTACATTTAGTTACTTTAGGTGGTAAAATTTACTAATCTGGCTACTTTTTGAGCGGCCGGTTTACTGGGCGCTGATTATGTTAACAAATACGCAGTATCCCCCGCCCCAAGGCGCCAGTTTTTGCTCAGCGCTCATAACTCGTGAGGTGAGGTATACCTACTGATATTATTGCAATTAAAGTAAGTAACCCTGAGAAATAAAGGATACTTTTATCCTGCAAAAATGAATGGAGCCAGCTACCTAACCTGAAATCCTGGCAGAAAGGAAATTCGCCCGGCTAACAGCTGCAGTCAAAGGTCCGAAAACATTTCGAAGATATTTGTTTGAATTGTGATGGGAAACAAAGCACAGGTTACAGCCAATATCGCAAAACAAGGACATGAACCTCATAATTGTAGTAGGGAACTGTTACTTACCGAGCATAGACTGCAGCAGATGCCGCAGTTTATTTTCTGTTAAAAAGTCTCCAATGCCATATTTCATATCACTCTTGAGCACAAACACTACTTCTCTGCACGACGAGAAACAGTTTGCGCTTGCGAGAACAAGTATAAGACGTCACTTTGTAATTTTATCTAAGAATACTTTGTCAAAACATCTACTTCGTATTTTGTTAGTATATAATGTTGCCGTATCAACAACATCATTTATCCGTAGTAACAACTGTTATTTTGATAGATTAAACTTTGCTGTAACATCACTTCATAACGTTGCCGTGTCAACAACACCATTTAGCCATAGTAACAACGCCTATTTTGATAGATTAAACTTTGCTACAATATCACTTCATAACGTTGATAAGTTGACAACGTGCCGTTGTTATCCCGTTTAAATATTTTTAACATAGTTACCGTATCTACGTGTCTTTAGCTAAAATAACAAAAATAATTTCAACAATAAAAAAGTTGTCACAGCCACTATGGGCCTATAGCTGCAGCGACGATGCACTTACGTGCGGTAACAATAAAATTCTAACAAAGCTTTTATTGTCGCTTTGTTAGCCGATTTTTCTCTGAGTGTACCATGTATGTATAATGCATATGTGATGTGTATAAATGAGACTCCCTTGGACACTGTCGCGACCCGACTTGGAATTCACCGCCTCTTGTCAAAGGAAATAGGAATTAAGAAACTGTATATGCGTATCATGGTTGACATTTTGTCTTAAATATGTTATTTCAGTTTCACACTATATAACCCTAAATATAGGTATGTAAATTAGTTATTTACGCAAGTTAATCACTAGTTACATATTTACATGAGAAGTTAGTACATAATTTTATAACATACTTAAAATGATATTAGTGATTTGTTTTAATTTTACCTTGATTATTATTTTTATTTTATTATCTATATTTGTGAATACCACCCGTAAAGCCGTGGGCTTTTAGGTCGAGAAAGAAACGGCAAGATAACTCAGGCCAGTCCAATAATTTTTGCGAGTTTATGGAGCATGTAATTGATTCTTTATCATTGAATTTCATTAATACTATAGGATATTTTATTTTCAAGAATTCTAGTGTGCTTAAAGGAATGTAAGTCTAGAGTCATTTGGTTACAAGTTATATATTTTAATACCTACAAAGAAACGCTTATCATATAAAGTGCTCATTTAGCAGTTGTTATATTACTTAGGTTGTGTTTATCATGTTTATTATAATTTAACCTTATCCGTATAAGGTTGTGTGCGTGCGGGTGTTCCATGGTGTGTGTGATATCACTAGCTCAGCGAATGGAGTTTACTGTGAGTAGTGAGCGCTATCTACCAATATAGGTATTGAGAAAACGGAGAAATAATGACATCTATCGCTGTTTATATTGAAAGTGCCAGTTGAGCAATTTACAAACCATTTAAAAACCACAATGTAAATATCACAATGTTGAAGATTACTTAAATGACGGGACTGTATGGGGTTAATCTAACTCAACACAGAACTTGCTGTTAATATTTTGGAAATATTTATAATAATTAATATTGTCATAGCCCAGGGGCGTGAAGAGTGGAGGAGAGGAAGAGGCCTTTGCCCAGCAGAGGGATGATGTAGTGTAGGCTAATAATAATAAAAATATTGTCAAATTTGTAAGAGTTAAAATCAACCAATTTTTAAAAGAGATCTCAAATTCAATTTGTGGGAGTTTCTTCGCATGTCTCCTACCACAGTGGTCGAATGTAGAGAAGAGGCAAAAAATGACGTTTGCTAAGCATATAAATATGTACAGTAACAATGATATTTTTACTTGACTTGACTTGAATTGTATTTATTGAGTAACAATACTTTCCGTGTTTTGCCTAGATCAAATAAATACATATATTTACATACTAAAATGTTCTGTTATGGCGAAGTAGTAGCGAGGACTGAGCTAAAAGTTGGAAGTTGAAGGAAACTTGTTTCATTAAATTTAAATTTAGCGCCTGCTTATTAATTCAGTGAAACACGCGGCCAACGGTTTTGTGAGCAAAATGCGCAAAAAGAATCTGGTCAAGTTAGTTTGTTAAGAAATTGGTTCTGCATCTTCTTTTTGTGGCTTGTTGGAAATGCTTTCAGATAGCAGATATTTTATACTGTTTACATCGCGCCGTTCAAAAGTATCGCATGTTTAGTCCAATAGAAATCAATATTAAAATTGCAAAGCGTGATGTATTTCTGTTTTTTTTTTGTTGTATTTTCTATGGCCCAGTAAGGGTATTGTTAATCCAAATTTGCAACTTCAAAACACTTGTGCTCGCTGCGCCTTGCGTGAAAAACTGCGAATTTTTGGGACAATTTTCAGTTTTCGCTCTAAAAATTAGGAGGTACTTCCTAAAGTTGCATATTTGTTTTAATTTGCACAATTTTCCAACTCTATTAACCTTATAGGGATCAAGCTTGGCTCTTCGAGTATGGTTCATTTATCTCGAAAGTATGTAAATTTTAAGTTTTGCTCCCGTCCGGGTCAAAATATTAGCAAAATCGCTCATCCTATGTCTAAGTCATAAACCCTTCCGCTCGCGTAACGACTGCAACCATAAGACCAATGACAGATTATAAAAACCTCCGCTGACTCACAGAACCACACCTCCCATACGACCGCGCTTGCCAGAATCCACGATCTGGAAATATGTTGAAATACCCTTTTTCTTGAATGTTGGTAATAAATGGACCACAAAAAGACCTACTCTGTGGTATATGTATGACTCTTCTATAGGTTCGTACAACAATTTTGGAGAAAAATTTATCATTGTCATTCATTATCATATATCAAATTTATCATTTATACCTGTGTCATTTAGCAAACATCGTCAAGTATTTTTGCTGGCCGCCATAACACCTCGATATTTTATCGGAATATCGGTTGGGCTCTGTGCGGTCAGCGGAAGGGTTAAACATAGTTGTAGCACATATCATTAGCTTTCATTCTCATAATCTCAAAAAAACGTTTTTTTTTTTTAAGAATTGAGACAAGCCGCTTTCTCCATAAAAAGAGCTTCGTGGTCTAGTGGTTGTACGCTCGCTTCTCATGCGGGAAATGCGGGTTTGTATCAGGCGGTGTCCATGTACCAATGAGATCAGTAATTTATCTTAAGTAAATTATGCGGACGAACTAACGGTGACGGAAAACATCATTAGAAAACCTTCAATCTCCAGCGGCGATGGGCAAGCCCCCTGTCACACAAAATGGAGTATTGAATAACTGGCTAAGCGTGGGTTCAAGTGTGCCTCTGCCACCCTTATGGGGAAAGGCGTAGCGCTACTAATATTGTGACGCTACTCATTAATCTCACAGACTTCGTTCTGTGCTTGTGTATGATGCTGTATTTTTTATCTTGAATTATTGTAGTATCACTGTCTAAAGCATACATACTTCTCTAGTGTCGATTTCAACGGGGCGGGAATGTGTGCAAAATGCAATGGTAAGTTTGTTTTTTCTGACAATTTAAAATGTGTTTGTTGATTTCAAAAACTACTCTATAGGTAGAATAAGTAGCACTAAATTCACGAAAAACGTTTAGCGTATAAAGTTGATTTAACAACTGTTAAAATGTATGAATTATGTCAAAATTAAATCAGTTTAGCACTTTAGGTAGATTTAACGAATGTCACGCAAGTGGACCTACGATCCTAAGTGCAAAAAATGTAACTGTGTTAATTACACAGTTTGTTGTGTATTTGAAGTTTTGTCATGAAAATGGGCAAAATATAAAAAAATTACAAATATCGAATAAATCAATGTTTTAACGAATTTCTAATAGAAAGTATGTATCATTATTTTTACTGACCAACCATGGCTGTATCTTTTAACCACTGCATATGGCCTACCCTGTATAGTAACAATCAGTAAATCATTATACTTGATAGTTTCCCTAAATTACATTACTCGGTTAGAAAACAGAACTTTAGAATATTTAGAATTTTACATAGTTTACGTAAAAAAATATTACTTGCAATCAAAAAGAATCAAGGTTTTTCATTAGCTGAAAAGTAAGGCTTATTATACCAAAAGGTGGAATAAACCCTCTTTAAATCCATTAATTGCATACTTTGTAACATAAGTCCCTTAAATAATTTCCCTCTGAATTAATCCGTCATTATTATAATGGCAGAAATAATATTTTTTCGCAGCCATAGGGTCTGGAGTACCCAATTAAAAGTGTTAGTTAGGCCGACTCGTACCAGTTTTTCCTTGCGGTAAATACAGGATAAATAGATTTTAAATACAACATGGTCATGTTAAGAGGGAAGCTGGTTGACAGGCTACTTGGCCGTGTAATTTGGCCATATTAACCATTTCACTTCTCTGCTGGCCAGAAAAGGAAAATAACTGACATAAAAATTAAGGTAAATGTTATGTTGTTGCCCCACAAATGCCTGCAACATAATCTTCAGTATTCTAAATGTAATTTATCATACAACGTTCCTTTTTAGGTTCCCTGCGTCTCAGCAGAAGCGGCTGCCAAACGTGTGGTACTAAAACGCGCTGTCGTTCAGAACCTCAAGTTGAAATACGTTTAATTAATTTACGTCCAGCTTGCATTCCACTTTCTGTGCTGGAAACTCTGTGAGTTTCTTCGCATAAATGGACGCTTCTCTTACTTAGACGTTCGATAGAGAGCTCTCATAGATCGATCTAACATTTACTTGGTAGAATTATGGCGATGCAAAAGACTTGATTTTTTACTCATTGTTTGATATTAAAAGCGAAACATAGCGTCAGGCCTTGCCCTATACGAGATAACACAGTGCCCATGTTTTTCAATAGTGACTGTGAAAGGTTTCGTGATTAATTTTGGGCCGAGCCGAGTTAATCAATTTTTACGGAATACAGAAAAATAAAGTTGCTCTGATCAAGTCGGTTTCATAATGGAATTTGTTCAGAATGACGTCCCACCTAAAAATATGGCTGGTATTTAATCGCACATCAAAAATACTGATTTTGACAGCAAAAAAGATTCAGCACCTTCACCTAAGCTACCGCAGTATTTTTCTCTGATATTATCAGTATATTTGCTGTGAAAATCAGTATTTTTGATGTGCAGTTTAATATTTCCCTAAAAATATTACCCACTACACATTTATTTGACACCCTAAGTAATGTACCTAAGTATTGTCATAGTCAGTACAGGCGTACCAGACATCGGTCGGGCGGCTCATACTGCACAGCAAGTTATCTGAGTGGGTTTCTGGTTCACATACAAATTGTTCATTTTCCGTTGGCTAATCCCTTCGGCAGGCAACTGGGCCAGGCACGCTGATATACGGCGACTAGACAGGAAACTCTTTGGAGGTTCAGCACGAAATAGGAGGATACGCTCGGAACTTTAAAATATGAGACCTCTTATTGTGTGGCGATCATATTCATCGTTCACGCGGGATTTTTTTGCAGTGGTTTGGATAGCTATTTCTACAAAATTAGGTAAATTACTTTTTATCTGGAAAAAGTACTTGTAACTGTGGTCAATAAATGTCCTGCTCGTTTGTGATTGCGACGTCATCGACCTACAGACTGAGGACATATAAGTAGTGTAGCAAAGAGTGCAAATGTATGTATTTAAATGTTATTTTAACTGTAATCTGTAGCTATATCTCTGACAGGAATTGCAGTTCGGAATGCGATTGCAATTTTGATCAATGTCTAACTAGTGATTCAGTTCAAACCCTTAAAAAAATTGTCAAAATCACAATCAAAATCGCTTTAACCTCTTGAATACTACCGGCGCTAACGTCACTTTTCCGTTATAGGTTTAAAATTTTATTACCATGGCATAAGGTTCAAAATCAGGACCCGTCCCAACTACCCTCGGTTTTTGAGAGGTTAAATCACAGCTCTTGTCAAACAATTGTGCTCTGAAGTCGGAGAAGATTCTTGAAAATATAAAGTTGAAGGTCCGGATTATAGTGGGTACACTTTAGCGTGACAATAGCGGTCATTGACCTGACTGATACAGCGAACCCAAACTCAAACTCAAATTAATTATTGTATGTAGGCAAAAATAATGCCATTTTACAAGTCAAACACTTGGAGAAAAACAAAAAATAAATCAAAATGAGCGTTGACACACATTAACATTTATATACAAGCACATACATTGCTTATGGCCCCTCACTAGGGTACCCTGTGTCGTGGGAAGCAAAAACAGTGACATCACACACATATAAACATCCAAGACCTGGGGTTTTTTTTCTTTATCCCCTTTCAGGGACCGAACCCGGGACCTGTCGCATGGTAGGCAAAGCTACTATCGCAGTGCCATCCATGGAGTGTTGTCAGTATTGCGCCCCCAATACGCAATATGTAGGTATTGCTAACCTAATCAGCGTACAGAGTGGTAGACAGGAGTCGATGACCGCTATTTTCGCTCAAACGCGGGCCAACTATAGCTACAAACGGTTTTAGAAACTACCCTCCTCTCCTTCCACGTTCCAAGAATCAAGCATACATAAAATCATTTAACATACAGCTCACAAGGCCGACATTATTTCATATCCGAAAGCCAGCAGTTCACCAACTGACCTATAATTTCTACCAGCTACAAGGAGAATTTCGAATGGAGGCGCCATCTCTGTGCCATACAATTCAACTTGAAGATTTGATAGCAACCATTATTTTGCATGTGTGCATTAAAGTATTATTGTGTTGTCCAGTGTTATCAACTTATATACTTTATCTACACACGTGTCATATACTCTCTTTACTGCGTCCAAAAACCGCACGTTATGACCAGCATAATGATATACCACTTGGTAAAAACTCATCTTTTATCTGAATATTGATGCATTATGACTATTATAGTCCATAATTCGACATATTATGACATTCAAATTTCGAATGCCGCCGCCCGCCCGCGTGCCACCCATAGTTTGTCTGTGAAGTTGGTACTACTGAGCAAGCTAAACAAGTGCAGAGCAATGATCATTGCCACAATGCCGGTTGAACATGCGCTTCCTAAACACATCAAACAGAGCTTATGATATGTGTGTAGATAGTGTATGCAATTATATTCAATTCAAAGATTTTTATTCATAATAGCAAGAAAATTTAGACCTTATGAACGTCATAACATAATCAAGCAAGCATAATAAAACATTAAGTAGATGCCTAATTTTTAGTACATAATATATAGGGTGCAATGAACTGGTTTAATGCCAGATGTCGGCGTCTTCTAAAAATTCATTATTTTTGTAGTAGGCCTTTGTGCTCAAAGTGTGCTTTATACATTTTTTTAATCGAGATTCAGTTAAGTTTTGTATTTCTTGCGGAATTTTATTGTAGAAGCGTATACAGTGTCCCATAAAAGAACTTCTAACTTTTGTGAGTCTGAACATTGGAAAATAAAGTTTATGTTGATTTCTAGTTTGCACATTGTGGCGGCTATCAATGGTTTTAAAGCTACTGATATTTTTCCTCACATACATTATGTTTTCATAATTTATGAAAACATAATGAAAACATATTGACTTGCAACTATTAGGATGTTGGTTTCTTTGAAGAAATCTTACAGACACTCTATTACCTAGCTTTTAAATAAATCGGATGGCTCTCTTCTGCAAAATGAAGATGGTCTCAATGTCAGCAGCCCCTTCCCATAGTATATGCCGTAGCACAGAATGCTATCGAAATAACTAAAATATACAAGCCTTGCAGTTGTAAGGTCAGTCAATTCCCGGATTCTTTTAACTGCATATGCTGCTGAGCTAAGTCTATGTGCTAATGTTACAATATGGGGACCCCACTGTAGTTTGGCATCAATAGTGATGCCGAGAAATGCAGTTTCATCTACTAGTTTTAGTTTGTCTTTCCCCAATACAATGTTACTCTCAACTTGCCTTACATTAGGTAAAGTAAATTTTATGCACTTTGTCTTCTTGAATTCAGAAGCAAGTTATTGGCAGTAAACCAGACTAGTACTCGCAAGAGAGTATTATTTGTTCCCTGTAAGTCATTTTCCTGTCTCCTAATTTAAAAAATAGTGACGTGTCATCTGCAAACAATACTATCTCTGACATGTTTTGTATCATGAATGGCAAATCATTTACATGCACGAGAAAAAAGAGCGGACCCAAAATAGATCCCTGTGGGACTCCCATCTTCGCCTGAGAAACGGTCGATTTTGTCCTATTAATGTCAGCTTTTTGAACCCTCCCTTCGAAATACGATCTCATAAGTTAAGAGCTATTGCCTTTTATGCCGTAGTGTTTTAGCTTTAAGAACAATGTTTCGTGGTCTACACAGTTAAATGCTTTGCACAGGTCGTAAAAAACACCTATAGCGTCCCTACGATCTTCCCACGCATTAAAAATAAGTATAACTAACATGACTCCAGCATCTGTTGTCGACCGCCCTTTTGTAAATCCAAACTGCTGGCTGTGGAGAATTTGATGCGCATTGAAGTGCGCCAGCAACTGACCCAGTATAACTGTTCGTAATGAGGCATTTACAACTCTTGCGTGATATTATTATGAAACTCGCCTTTGACTCGTTTCATAAACTCACAATCATGTTTTAATGCCCTTCATTATGTATCAGTCACATAAACTACTATTATTGCACGGTAAATAATAGGTAACAATACATGAACACTTAAGCCAAAGGCGAGCTTTTCTCGAAAAACTTATTTATTCTTTCTTTATTCTTTCTTTATTCTTTATTGCATAGATAATATAAAGTTACAGACAATTAAAAGTAATAAGCAAAGGCGAGCTTATCTCTAAAAAGAGATTTCTTCCAGAAAACCTAGGCAGGACAGGAGAGTTAATTATACTGGAAAGTCCTAGTTCGCAATAACACTATACATACGGACGCAAATTACTTTCAAAATATATATAAACTATACCAAATATAAAATAAAAATATATATATATACTTCCACTACATAAAATACAATGTAAAGCATGAACATACATAAACTATAATAAATCATACATATACCTACATAAATATGGTACCATTTACGGAAGAGAAAGGAAATGCACTTTCAATCTTTTCTTAAAAGTGAAAATTGAGGGACTTTCCCTAATAGCGCAGGGAAGTGCGTTCCACAGTCGGTTTGCCCTTAACCTAAACGAGTGTTCGTAAGCGGCAGTGTTATGCCGAGGAGTTGAAAGGAGAGACACCGTGTGGGATCTCGGATTGCTATCCCTGGGGAAAAGAAAGTCAAAACGTTGGCGTAGATATGTGGGGTATCGGGGATTTCGCAAAATATTGAACAGATAGGAGAGAATGTGCATGTCACGGCGAAGACGGATCGAAAGCCACTCCAGCTCCTTGCGATACTAGGAGACATGGTCATACTTGCGCAACCCGTAGATAAACCGAATCCCGAGATTTTGAAGTCGTTCGAGTTTGTTCAGTTGTTCTTCGTTCGCGCTGACCTTATTCCAGCAAACATTGCCAAGACTGGATAGTCTTTTGCTAGAAGTGCAGTCTGGTGCACAATAAAATAAATAACTTCCTACTCATGTCTAAAAAATAAGATAATCCATTATTATAAATACAATACAATATACGATATACAACACATAATATGAATAATAAACTTAATAATTACTTTCATACTTAAACTTACCAAAGAGAAAGGAGATGTTGTTTCAATCTTTTCTTAAAAGTGAAAATGGATGTATGGAAAGTGCGTTCCATATTCGAATCATCTTTTACCTGAACGAGTGTTCGTAAGCAACAGGATTGTGCTGAGGAGTTAAGAGAAGAGTCAAAGTGTGGGGTCTGCAATTCCTGCCCCTGGTGTAATGTCCACACCACAGTCTTGTAATGTTCGCGTTTGTTCCGACAAAATCACCTCGACTGAACGTTACCTCGTCCTACGACAGACGTATTCTGTAAAATATTTCATTCGGAAGTTGCTTCCAACCATAATTATTCTGACAACGGCAGCGGACCGAGCGGCCACGTCCGTGGGTATAATTTTATTCGCTCCATCGTAATACTAAATCTGATAGGCAAGGTGCGGCCCCATAAAGAAATATTACAATTTAGACACGGGCCTAACGTAATATGTAACGATAATGATAGATAATAAGCCACGTGAAAGTTCATTGTGAAACTTCGGAGCGGAGGGGTGACTCGGTGGTCTTTGGGCTTTGCTCACGTTGTCTAAAATTAAATAGGGATCTTCGTAAATACACATTATTTACCCCAGTACATTAAAGGAAGGTAGTTGGTTTCGGGGTTGATTTGACGGTGCTGCCTTAGTCCCACGGTGCTTGGTTCAAATCTCTACTCTTCTCTAAACTGCTTGACGCACTTTGTCTTAGATTCATATCAAATTGTATTTTTTTGTATTGATTTGTCTGTCTAGTTCATTTATCTGAAGGATCTGAGGAGAAAATATGCTCTTCAGGTATTTTATGGTAATTTTATTCGACTTTACTTAACTTATACCCTTTCTATATGGCCCTTAAACATGTAAAATCTTGTGAATATCTATCAAAGTTATGAGCTCCTGGCCGCGGCGCGGCGGCGAGGTGCAGGCCAACTGTCTCTGGGCAGAGGAAGCCGGAAGCGGCGGGGGGCGGCGGGTGCCAGCCCGGATATTAGCGATCGAGTTGATTTGAAAACCAGAGGAAAACATCGTATTCCGATGACATGGTAAGTAATAAATGTTTATAAGGTGAAATGAAATGACTAGATGTGTTCCATAATTTCAGAATTTAATTATTGCACACAAAACATAAAAAACCGGTCAAGTGCGAGTCTAAATCGCGCACGAAGGGTTCCGTACCACCGTTCAATGGAAGCGATGGTGTGGAGTGAATAGTTTGGATTTTACACAGCAAAATATTGTTTACAAAGTTATTGGTGCGGTTACTTTCACACTCCATGTACGTAACCAGGTGCATCCATAAGTTTGTATGTGGTATTGAAAGAATTGTTGTATGGGAGCCCCTTAAATATTTCTTTTATCCTGTTTTTTAGTATTTGTTGTTATAGCGGCAACAGAAATACATAATCTGTGAAAATTTCAACTCTCTAGCTAGCTAGGTTCTTGAGATACAGCCTGGTGATAGACGGACGGACAGCGAAGTCTTAGTAATAGGGTTCCGTTCTTACCCGTTGGGTACGGAACCCTAAAAAGACAAGTAACATGAAAATAGTGTACAAAGGCGAGCAAATCTCCAATAAGAGATGTCTTCCAGCAAACCAGCAAAACAGGTTAAGATGGGAAACAGACACACACAGAACATAAGGTATACGTAAGGTACATCCACAGAAAATGATATTACTGACTAAACGTGGGGATAACTGTGGATATGCCACTGCCACCCCTCATGGGAGAGGCTTGTCGGTATACCGTCAGTATAGCCCATGTCAGAATTGATGGCCAGAGGGGAAAGAGGAAATCGCGGATGGTGACAGACCGTAAGGACTCTCATTATTTTTACTCAGTAGGAAGTAGCCTCAGATAGCTAAACTCTGACTTTTTTTCCAGTTCAGCGATTATTCATACCAACTTCAGTTTATTTACAGATGTTACCGTAGTCATTTCAACAGTTGGCTTTAGTAGGACAATAACATTTCAATTCAACAAATTATTGACCGAGCGAGCGAAGCGTCCAGTTTCGAAATCGGCCAAAAATGCCTTTGTGCGTCTGTCAGTTCTAAAACGATTTTAACGAAAATTGGCACACAAGTTCCTTGTTTTTTTTTTGTAGATCGCGATTTTCGATTAGGGGCAAAATAGGGGGGGAGAAAGGGGGGGGAAGGTTTCTGTAGCGTTATTTATCGACGGATTTCATTTAAATTTGAGAGACGCACTAAGGACTTCATTCTACACAAGATGTTGTGAAAAAAAAACAAAAGGAGAGAGTGGAAGGGGATTAACTTCGGGGTATTTTCGACCCCCCTGTAAGTTTGTTGTATAAAAAGCTAGACACCTGAATTTTCTTCGACTAATAGGCCACTTTTGAAATAGGCAAATTCCTAAAATTCAGCCAATTTGCACCAATACATTGGAAACAAAAGCCGTTCAAATTTCGGTCATTTTCTCACTGACTGACTCATCATCGATCATCAAAATTCTTATGTTCTTCTAGCAGACCTACAAGCTTGAAATCTTAAACAAGCGAGGGCTACGGTTCTCAAAAAACTACTACTTATATCTTTTATCTATTTAGTTTATTTAGAAAATAACATTTAAATGATCTTCGACACACCTAAACATGAAAGTAAATCACTATGTCAAAACTCTGTAGGTATAATAGTTTTTTCGTAGATGGTACCACAAGATTTGCCGGGCTGTAGCCTTATTAAAACACTCCCCAAATGAAACAATTAACAACGGCTGGATGATTAATAACAGCGCAGGTGTGAACTCTGTTAAACGCATACTGACCCCTTTTTATAATACTGTAAGTAATTAAGGTTTGCGCATCTCATTAATGACTCTATTATCAAAGTTTTAGATAAAAGAACGCAATTTGTGTAGGTAGTATACTAGCCGAATTTTCATTAGGTTTATGAGGCAGGGTATAAACTTATTTACGAGTCGATAGTGTAAATGACATATCACGCACGATTGATCGTAAATTCTAAATAGTGAGCTTGTAATATTAGTATCTATCTTGTTAACGTAAACATAAATGCAGTTATATTCTTAAAAATGTTATATAATTCACAATTCTATACCCTATGGCCCCATAGTCTGAAAGGAATCTGAAAAAGAGTGTATTATCCAATATTAGGGTCAAAAGCTTTTGCCCAGGTCATATTAAGTGACAAATAGGTATTTTATTATCATACAGTCGTAATCAAGGTCTTACCGATAATTCGTATTTTTTATTGTACTACACAAAACAGAAAAATAAAACTTGTAAAAAGGCAAGCGTATCTCTAGCAAGATATTTCGATATTATGCAAGAAGCGACGTCCATGTCCCCTTCATGTAATTGGAAACTCTTTGCTTGGGGATACGGCATTATTTATACCGTGTGTTACCATCACACGTAATATAAGTATGTTCTCAAGTGCGCAACGCGAACACTGAAAAACAATTTGCCGTTATGACACACAAATCCCTCACAAAAGACATTATACGAGATTAATAAATAATATGTAGAGCACATCGTCGGGTACGAATACTAGGAGAAGAAGAGGGTGTGAGAAGGATATATATGCTTGTATCGGTGTCGAGGAAAAGCTCAGTGCCTATGAATATTCATTATTTGATGTCGCTAGCCATTTTACAGCCGCTTCATGTCGGCGAAACAATGCTTACGAATGTGCGATTCACACTTTTATTGTATTATGCGACGTACTCTCGCAAAATTGGAACGAAATAAATCTATAGTTTTCTTTGGGAGCGCATGGTCCATTCAAAAATAACTACTGTATCATATCTAGTACGTATACGGTACGGTATGTGTTGACATGTTTGACTAAGTTTTTCCTCATACTCCGCCGAATTGAAAAAGCTGTAGGTATCTACTACTCGCAGAAAACATTATGACTCCTGCAAAAAAAAAATGTATTATCATGAATAGAATCATGGTGCTACCCAGATAATGATGATAAGGTACTTACCCTACCTTGTTGCTTATACCTATATGATATTGTATGTCGTTGTCACTCACTTGTAAGATTTCAAGTGTATTACGTATAACTTATTCGTAACGCAGTTGGACAAATTGCCAAACCTAACAATATAGTGATCTCGACGTACGAGCATAGTAAATACAATTTCACCTTTGAATTATTGCCTGTAGCTCTACAAGGTAAGTCTGTTAGGCAATCCTTTATTGAAGGTAAACATTCACTCACCCGATTCTGGGATCATGACGCAGCAGGTTTCTTATCGACCTCAACAATGGCGAACCTTTTCCGGTGGAATAAAAATTCTCAATGAATGCTGATGGTTTTCCCCCCCATTGAACACAAAATTGTGCCTATTGACTGACGTTGGAGTATGTTATTTTTCCGCCGTAGAAGCAGAACAGTTCGGTGGTAAAAATCACTTCAGGATGGCTATTTTTATGTTTTTAGGTTAGAAATCAGTTACCCCCTGGCCTCAAAATCAGTCTAAGGCGGATGACGAAAAGACTAGGACGATAATGTGGCCAATGGGAAAGTAAGTAGGAGATTTTGAACTTGTTGACAAAATATTGAGGTTGTGATTAAGTAATCGTGATCCTGCAGCAGTCTCTCAATTGGCTCTATTTTCATTCCAGCGTTAGGATGAACCTTAAAGAGTTATTTAAATAGTCGGTTAAGTGCGAGTCGAGTAAAAGAAAAACATTTATTATCTTGAATAGACTCTTTTTTTTTATTGCTGTGGAGCGGTAGCAGATATACATAGTCTGTGATGATTTCAAGTACCTACCCACCATGGCTTATGGGATACAGCCCGCTGACGCACAGATGGACGGACGGATGGACAGCGGAGGCTTTAGACAAGGGTTACACGATCAGTTTGGCGTGAGTTCAGTCCATCAGTTTGGTCCGGCTAGACTGATGCCAGAATGATGGATGAAAAACACAGTTACACGCTCAGTCTAGACTGACAGCAGACTGATAAAACTTACGTAGTCAGCATTTGTAAAGTGAAGACGACAGTCAAGTGAGTCACCTGATCCTGCCAAGCCATGGATATTTTGAAGAAAAAAAGAGCCTGTGCTATTATAATTATCGCTTTACTGCTCAAGAAACGCGTAAAAAGGAAGCGATGGATGAAAACCTGGCTACAAAAAAGAGAACATTACACGCATCTTAATTTATTAAATGAAATACGACAACAGGATGAAGAAGAAGACTTCCAAAATGACTATCGAATGAAAGAAGCCTGCTACGATCATCTGTTGCAAATGGTCAAACCATATTTGGAAAAACAAGATACCTGTATGAGGAAAGCAATATCCGCCGAAGAAAGATTAGCTGTCACTTTACGATACCTTGCTACTGAAAGGAATATTAAAGATCTTAAATATTCTGCAGTAATGTCACCTGCTGCCATCAGTCAGTCAATTATTCAGACATGCGAAGTATTAATTTATGTCCTACATCCTTATATAAGGGTAAGTAAAAAAAAACGATTTATTAATAATTTTTATTATTTTGCTTACAAATCAACAATGTAATTAAAATGACACTATGTAATTGTTTAGGTTACTAATTTAATCATCATATTATTATTCCGCTTCAAATTGAGCGAATAACGAACCAGCTGTATATTCGCTGTCTTGAGACATAGAAGATGGGGACGGAATGTGAAGAGTGTGGACCGGAGGTTGTGCGGGAGCTGCGGCTTGGGTTTGGGTGTAGATGCGTGACTGTGCTGTGACAGGGGTTTGAATATAGATTGGTGATTGTGCGGGAGCTGCGGCTTGGGTTTGGGTGTAGATGCGTGACTGTGCTGTGACAGGGGTTTGAATATAGATTGGTGATTGTGCGGGAGCTGCGGCTTGGGTTTGGGTGTAGATGCGTGACTGTGCTGTGACAGGGGTTTGAATATAGATTGGTGATTGTGCGGGAGCTGCGGCTTGAGTTTGGGTGTAGATGCGTGACTGTGCTGTGACAGGGGTTTGAATATAGATTGGTGATTGTGCGGGAGCTGCGGCTTGGGTTTGGGTGTAGATGCGTGACTGTGCTGTGACAGGGGTTTGAATATAGATTGGTGATTGTGCGGGAGCTGCGGCTTGGGTTTGGGTGTAGATGCGTGACTGTGCTGTGACAGGGGTTTGAATATAGATTGGTGATGGTGCGGGAGCTGCGGCTTGGGTTTGGGTGTAGATGCGTGACTGTGCTGTGACAGGGGTTTGAATATAGATTGGTGATTGTGCAAGAGGAGCTCTGGCTTGGGTTTGGGTGTAGATGCGTGATTGTGCTGTGACAGGGGTTTGAATATAGATTGGTGATTGTGCAAGAGGAGCTCTGGCTTGGGTTTGGGTGTAGATGCGTGATTGTGCTGTGACAGGGGTTTGAATATAGATTGGTGATTGTGCGGGAGCTGCGGCTTGGGTTTGGGTGTAGATGCGTGACTGTGCTGTGACAGGGGTTTGAATATAGATTGGTGATTGTGCGGGAGCTGCGGCTTGGGTTTGGGTGTAGATGCGTGATTGTGCTGTGACAGGGGTTTGAATATAGATTGGTGATTGTGCAAGAGGAGCTCTGGCTTGGGTTTAGGTGTAGATGCGTGATTGTGCTGTGACACGGGTTTGAATATAGATTGGTGAATGTGCAAGAGGAGCTCTGGCTTGGGTTTGGGTGTAGATGCGTGATTGTGCTGTGACAGGGGTTTGAATATAGATTGGTGATTGTGCAAGAGGAGCTCTGGCTTGGGTTTGGGTGTAGATGCGTGACTGTGCTGTGACAGGGGTTTGAATATAGATTGGTGATTGTGCAAGAGGAGCTCTGGCTTGGGTTTGGGTGTAGATGCGTGACTGTGCTGTGACAGGGGTTTGAATATAGATTGGTGATTGTGCGGGAGCTGCGGCTTGGGTTTGGGTGTAGATGCGTGATTGTGCTGTGACAGGGGTTTGAATATAGATTGGTGATTGTGCAAGAGGAGCTCTGGCTTGGGTTTGGGTGTAGATGCGTGATTGTGCTGTGACAGGGGTTTGAATATAGATTGGTGATTGTGCGGGAGCTGCGGCTTGGGTTTGGGTGTAGATGCGTGATTGTGCTGTGACAGGGGTTTGAATATAGATTGTTGATTGTGCAAGAGGAGCTCTGGCTTGGGTTTGGGTGTAGATGCGTGATTGTGCTGTGACAGGGGTTTGAATATAGATTGGTGATTGTGCGGGAGCTGCGGCTTGGGTTTGGGTGTAGATGCGTGATTGTGCTGTGACAGGGGTTTGAATATAGATTGGTGATTGTGCAAGAGGAGCTCTGGCTTGGGTTTGGGTGTAGATGCGTGATTGTGCTGTGACAGGGGTTTGAATATAGATTGGTGATTGTGCGGGAGCTGCGGCTTGGGTTTGGGTGTAGATGCGTGACTGTGCTGTGACAGGGGTTTGAATATAGATTGGTGATTGTGCGGGAGCTGCGGCTTGGGTTTGGGTGTAGATGCGTGACTGTGCTGTGACAGGGGTTTGAATATAGATTGGTGATGGTGCGGGAGCTGCGGCTTGGGTTTGGGTGTAGATGCGTGACTGTGCTGTGACAGGGGTTTGAATATAGATTGGTGATTGTGCAAGAGGAGCTCTGGCTTGGGTTTGGGTGTAGATGCGTGATGGTGCTGTGACAGGGGTTTGAATATAGATTGGTGATTGTGCAAGAGGAGCTCTGGCTTGGGTTTGGGTGTAGATGCGTGATTGTGCTGTGACAGGGGTTTGAATATAGATTGGTGATTGTGCGGGAGCTGCGGCTTGGGTTTGGGTGTAGATGCGTGACTGTGCTGTGACAGGGGTTTGAATATAGATTGGTGATGGTGCGGGAGCTGCGGCTTGGGTTTAGGTGTAGATGCGTGATTGTGCTGTGACAGGGGTTTGAATATAGATTGGTGATTGTGCAAGAGGAGCTCTGGCTTGGGTTTGGGTGTAGATGCGTAATTGTGCTGTGACAGGGGTTTGAATATAGATTGGTGATTGTGCAAGAGGAGCTCTGGCTTGGGTTTGGGTGTAGATGCGTGACTGTGCTGTGACAGGGGTTTGAATATAGATTGGTGATTGTGCAAGAGGAGCTCTGGCTTGGGTTTGGGTGTAGATGCGTGACTGTGCTGTGACAGGGGTTTGAATATAGATTGGTGATTATGCGGGAGCTGCGGCTTGGGTTTGGGTGTAGATGCGTGATTGTGCTGTGACAGGGGTTTGAATATAGATTGGTGATTGTGCAAGAGGAGCTCTGGCTTGGGTTTGGGTGTAGATGCGTGATTGTTCTGTGACAGGGGTTTGAATATAGATTGGTGATTGTGCGGGAGCTGCGGCTTGGGTTTGGGTGTAGATGCGTGATTGTGCTGTGACAGGGGTTTGAATATAGATTGTTGATTGTGCAAGAGGAGCTCTGGCTTGGGTTTGGGTGTAGATGCGTGATTGTGCTGTGACAGGGGTTTGAATATAGATTGGTGATTGTGCGGGAGCTGCGGCTTGGGTTTGGGTGTAGATGCGTGATTGTGCTGTGACAGGGGTTTGAATATAGATTGGTGATTGTGCAAGAGGAGCTCTGGCTTGGGTTTGGGTGTAGATGCGTGATTGTGCTGTGACAGGGGTTTGAATATAGATTGGTGATTGTGCGGGAGCTGCGGCTTGGGTTTGGGTGTAGATGCGTGATTGTGCTGTGACAGGGGTTTGAATATAGATTGGTGATTGTGCAAGAGGAGCTCTGGCTTGGGTTTGGGTGTAGATGCGTGATTGTGCTGTGACAGGGGTTTGAATATAGATTGGTGATTGTGCAAGAGGAGCTCTGGCTTGGGTTTGGGTGTAGATGCGTGATTGTGCTGTGACAGGGGTTTGAATATAGATTGGTGATTGTGCAAGAGGAGCTCTGGCTTGGGTTTGGGTGTAGATGCGTGATTGTGCTGTGACAGGGGTTTGAATATAGATTGGTGATTGTGCAAGAGGAGCTCTGGCTTGGGTTTGGGTGTAGATGCGTGATTGTGCTGTGACAGGGGTTTGAATATAGATTGGTGATTGTGCAGGAGGAGCTCTGGCTTGGGTTTGGATGTTGTTGGAAGAATGCGTGGGAGATGTGACAGGGGTTTGAATATAGATTGGTGATTGTGCAGGAGGAGCTCTGGCTTGGGTTTGGATGTTGTTGGAAGAATGCGTGGGAGATGTGACAGGGGTTTGAATATAGATTGGTGATTGTGCAGGAGGAGCTCTGGCTTGGGTTTGGATGTTGTTGGAAGAATGCGTGGGAGATGTGACAGGGGTTTGAATATAGATTGGTGATTGTGCAGGAGGAGCTCTGGCTTGGGTTTGGATGTTGTTGGAAGAATGCGTGGGAGATGTGACAGGGGTTTGAATGTAGATGGGTGATTGTGCGGGAGAAGCTGTGACAGGGCTTTGGATGTACTCGAGAGATGTTGTGTGTGAGTAGGAAGATGATTCAGATGGAAATGGGCAAAAGGGAGATGGTGCAGGTGAAGGGGTTGATGTTACATTTATTTGAACTGAATATCTGTGAAAATTTCCCAATTCCGCTTCAAATAGCACATCATTAATGGCCTTCTTGGCATATAATCTTTGAGTAGGGGTCAGTCGTTCTAACGTTTCTGCCCAGTCAAATACTATTGAACGAGCACCACTAACTTGGGGTTCTGATAAATAATTGCATGCTCGTTCCAGTAATTCATTTTGTGTTTAAGGACACTTTTCTTGGAACTAAGAGGAGGCGGTCTTGCGGGTGGTTGTGGGGCTGCCACGAATGAAGAAATAGTCGCAGCAACTTCTTGCTCTTTTTGAGCTTGATCAGATTCAGCTTCATTCTGATTATCATCACTAGCCTGAAAAAAGAAAACGTACTATATTAACTTCTACTATTTTTTTTTCCATTTCAGAAGCCGTCAAAAGAGGAATGGAAAAGAATTGCCGCTGATTTTGGTGATAAATATCAATTTTGGAATTCTTTGGGAGCTTTGGATGGTAAACATGTCAAGATCCAAAGACCAGAACACTCAGGGTCACTTTATTTTAATTATAGAGGTCATTTTAGTATCGTCTTGATGGCACTGGCAAATGCAAATAAGGAATTCATAATGATTGACGTTGGTGCGAATGGTCGAGTATCGGATGGTGGTGTCCTATTTTACACAAAATTCTGGGATCTCTATAGTAAAGGCGAATTAGATATACCAGAACCATCGCCATTGCCATACACAACCGAAAGTTTTCCTTTTGTTTTTATATCTGATGAGGCTTTTGCACTAGGGAAAAATTTAATGAAGCCATATCCACAAAGTGCATGTATCAATAATAATGAGCGAAAAGAATTTAACAGGCGGCTGTCACGAGCTAGATCAGTTATTGAAGGTGCTTTTGGTATAATAACAAAAAAAATCGGTGTATTTCAAAAGGCAATATGCTTTGAGCCACGAAAAGCCTCAACCATAGTAACGGCTTGCTGTTATTTACATAACTACTTAATTAAAACCAAATCCCGTCGCTACTTGGCATCAAACTGGAAAGTTACAAAAGCTACTGATATTGAATTGACCGATTTGGAACCCACTCCTACCCGAAATTCAACTAATGATGCCAAACAGATAAGAGAAAGACTCTGCCATTACTTTAGTCATGAGGGTAAATTGGAAATTAGCAAAAATGACCTTCAATAGTGAATTGAGAACATACAATAATAATTTAACAGCATTATACCTACTTTGTTTTATTTTGTGAGTTATTAACATCTACCTACCTACCTACCTTATTATAAATAAATAAATATTTGGGGACAATCTTACACAAATCGAACTAGGCCCAAACTAAGCAAAGCTTGTAGTATGGGTACTAGACTACGATATATAAATATACTTATATAGATAAATACATACTTAAATACATAGAAAACATCCATGACTCGGGAACAAATATTCGTGCTCATCACACAAATAAATGCCCTTACCGGGATTTGAACCCGGGACCTCCAGCTTCGTAGGCAGGGTCACTACCAACTAGGCTACAAAGGTCGTCATTATGTACCTACACTATACATAGAAAATATGTTCTTACTTACCCGATCTACCGGAACAGGCTGCTCAAATGTATCCAAAAATTTAAGATATTCGAAAGTCCAACTTTTTGGACGGTATAAGTCATCTGTACTAGACCCCGATCTTCGCGATGAAATAATTTTCTTCAGCTCTCTCCTGTAGTTGGACCGTAAAACGTTTTTTTTTTTTTGACATGCTCTATAGTTGCCCCGGGTTTAATTTTTATATATATATTGAGGAGTTTTCGCAAAGCGTCATTTCTCTTGTATTTATTGATATAAAAAGTATGGGTTTTATCCCATAACTCTGGCAAGGACTCGAATGCGAGAATGAATTCTTTTTCTATCTCGATTGGCGGTGGCGGGAGTGAAGCCCTCGGCAGCGGCGCGGGCGGCGGCGGCAACGCTTCGTCGTTTGGCACGTCTTGCTCCATTGCGTTGCGGACGGTGACTGACGCGAGAATGATTCGAGCGGTTACACGATCAGTCTGGCATCAGTCTGATGTCAATCACAACAGAATGATAAAAATATTTTAAAATATTTAATTTTTGTCATTCTGGACCATCAGTCCGTCAGTCAACTGGTTAGACGATAATTCTCGCGTCATTCTGAGCAAACTGATGGACTGAACTGACGCCAAACTGATCGTGTAACCCTTGTCATAGTAATAGGTACTTGTTACCCTCGGGTACGGAACCCTAAAAAGGCAAGCTACTAACCAACATCTCTGGCTACTACACTCTCCTTATTCTGAACAGATTGCAGTATAAGATACCACCAACAATACCAAAACCTATGTGGAGTGGAGGCCAAGTTTATGCCCCACAAGCGCGACCTTCCAGGTTCGAATCCTGGAAAAAAGTCCATCTGAAAACGCTACGTCTCAAACGTAGCGTTTTCTGGTACCCACTACACTGTGTATCCTAATATGAGGCCAGAAGCACTGTACCTGTATATGCTAGTTCACAAAAAAAAATGTATATCCTGCGCTCGTGAATCAGGTCCGTACGATCGAGGCTGGTATTCACGAGCGGAGACGGCGCGGTAAACACCGCATGCGTTATCGCGCGCCTGCACCTGCCTTATCCAACTGCACCACCGCCGCCACCGCTTCCGCCTCAGTAAGCTGATTTTATGACGAAAGCAGAAATAGACCAAGGATCGGTATAAACTGATAAACCCAAATTCTCCTGACTCCCTCGATGATAGTTTAATTTTGGTTTTTGTATTTTAAGTGATAACTCTCTCTGACGTATTTTTATGATCCGCCTTTTTTGCAATCCATACGTCACATCACATTATAGGTTTCACATATTGAACGTTAAGTAATCATTATTTAGAATTAATAACAGAATGTTGCTACGCTTGCGTTGTTACTTCGGGCTGCGTAGCAAATGCTTGCGTAGCACGTTTGGCGCGAAGCGTAGCACGTCACGTTCGCGTAGCACAGCGAGACTCGCGCTCCGCGTAGCATTGCGTAGCGTAGATTGTGCGTAGCGGTAATACTATAACAATTTCCTACGCGCGCACAGGCACCATCTGCTGGCGGGCGGCACGCACCGCACGGTGACGCGCCGGCATTCTCCACTAGTGCGGGCGCGAGACAGCCTTAACGCACTGCTGGCTGCAGCACCAATGAACGATCTGTTTGGTGATGCATGGAGCGATATAGTGCGCGAATGTGGCAGGGTCTGTAAGATGGATGCATGATTGTGTTGTCACCGAATTATTTAACTTTTAGAATAGAATATATATAAGGTAATTGAATTTAATTGAATTGACTTGCATTTATATCTTTGTAATTTTTAATCGTAATTTTTAACTAAATATTTCGTGTATATTTTATATTTGTGTCGGTTTGGAATGTTCTGTAAGGGCACAAATAATAATTAATGTAAATAAATAAATAAATAAACTCACTGACTCTTGATACAAAACTGATACAAATTTTCAGTTGTTTTCATATCATCAATAACAGTAGAGCGCAATTAATTCCCACCCACCATCGATACGAAGGCAAAACTGATAGACAAAAACCCTGATACTCCTCTTTATCGTACGTCCAACCACTAAACACACTATCTTCTACACTACACATGCTCGCTCCCGTTTGGACTAGCTACCAATAGTTGGCCCAGTTGACTAGTACCTGTGGAAATGAGCAGGTGTCCTCGTTAGATCGGCACGTTCCAAATGACGTCACTGTTACGCCAGCAAGGAGGTCATAAAATGGAGGTGCAATTCTACAGGATTTATGATAAAAATATAAGTTTTGGTGACAGAAAGAATAAAGGGAAAACCCTCATAAGATTCCAGTTTTAACTAATCCTAATATAAAGGTAAAAGTAAAAAATAATGTTGTAAAACAGTTATATGTGTATAAGTAATATTATGTATATGTTTATAGGCGTGTAAATATAGTGGCCCTGTGGGCAGTAGATCTCGCTGACAGGGGGGACTGTGAACCAATTTAGAGGTAAGTATTTTAGATTCAATCAAAATCAAGTATTAAAGTACCAATAACTTTGTAAACTACATTCTGCCATTTAAAATACAATCTATTGACTTTTCACCAAAATAGTTATAGTCTATTTCACTCACTCGTATGGTCTGTCTAGATCCTCTTTACTAATCCGTCTCCTACTTCGAGGAGTCCAAACTTGGTATGTTTTGAAAATATTTCTTGAATTTTTAGAAAACAGGCGGCCGAAAGGTAATAGTGTAGTATATTTTTAGAACCGGCTCATAAAGCCCTTAAATTTGAGATACAACACGATAGGTTTCAGAAAAAAAAAATACATACAAAAAATTTATGACGTCATAACTCCCTCCCCGATGGGAAAACCGAGAAATGCTCTCGACAAAAAAGTCTTTTAATTCAAGGAACACGTGTGCCAATTTTTGTGAGGATCGCTTGAAAACTGTGGTCCCTAGACCGGAACTGACAGACACACAGAGTCAGACGAAAGCAAAATCGGCCTCCTATCTTGTCGAAATGGAGCCCTTCGCTCGCTTCGCTCGCTCGGCTAATAAGGTTAGATACATATGGATAGGAGAGCCTCAGATTTTTCATAGTCTAGTGACGATAGTCATTTTGTTAGTTTGGTCTTGGCTTCAGGGATGCTGGAGTTTTTGATATCGGTGTTCTTAGATTCAACGTTATAGATGAAGGTGAAAGAGAAGGAGCTTCGCGAATGCAGTGCGGACAGTGGGTGTTTGCACCCTATACACTCTCCTGACTAGGACTGAGCTCTACTCTTTAGAATTTACAGTTACTCTGTGTTTATGTAGCGCTATTTTCAAGATGAAGAGTTGTTGGACTGACAGAGTTTGGCACTTGCAAAGTATTTTTGTAGTGGGATACAGAAACAGGTTTTTCATCATCACCTTTCAGAATGGAACGTTGAGCCCTTTCTAAGTTAGTAGCAATTACGAGTTAGCACTAGGCTTAGCGGTGGTTTTGATTTCCTGTGTTTCCCATGGATTTGTTAGGGCTTGTGTTTAAACGATTACCAAAAAATTCGAAAATTTACTACCAATAAATTCGAAATAATGACTGCCGAAATGGATGGATGTCCACCAAATTGTGTTTGGATAAATGATCACCAAATTTATTTTTATTTTTTGTGTACTTAAGTTTATGTTTTAAGTATTTTTGTTGTCCTTACATGTTCAACCTAACACGAAGGATAAAGAAGCTACCGCAGTATTTTGCCCTGATATTTTTTGGAACTTTTGGTGGTTATTTAGCCATTTTGGGTAGGAAAAAAATATTTTGGTGGTCATTATATTTGTTGCCATTTGTTAGCTAGGTTTTGTCGTATGCTGGTAAAATATTTGTTACAGTAGTTAATGGATTCTTCTACCGTTATTTTGGCCTTAAGTAAGTCAGTGCTACCTTCTGCATTTTATTTTAGTCGCATATTTTTTTGCAGCTTTTCACATTTTCTTAGTGTTATCTCTTCTTTCAGATAATATTGAATTATTATGTTGGCTCTTAAGTCTCATTAGAATATCATTACAATAATTATTGTACCTGTTAAAAGATGTTTGTAGAATGATATTTTACGACTTGACAGTCCGCAGCATCGTGCGTGGTCGATCTCGAGACCAAGGCTTAGCCAGACAGAACCCTAATTCGAAATCACTGCGTTATATAGCGTTCTATTCGATAACTATCTCGCATCCTCGTTTTGCCGACTAGTGTAAATGCAATTTAAATTTTATTACAAGCGCCTCACGTAATGTACAGTTGGAGACAGCGTAAATGACAGTGTCGCTTCGATTTCAACCTAACTAAGTCGGCGAACGGAGTAAGTATATTTATTTAGGATTTTAGGACCTCTTTTGCAAACAAATTGCAGTAGATAAAACTTGATAGTATTACGTCGTCTGTCTACTCCATCTATCTATTTTTAGGGTTCCGTACCCGAAGGGTGCCAAACGGTACCTATAACTAAGCCTCCGCTGTCCGTCCGTCCGTGCGTCCGTCTGTCACCAGGCTGTATCTCATGAACCGAGATAGTTAGACAGATGAAATTTTCACAGATGATGTATTTCTGCTGCCGCTATAACAACAAATACTACAAAACAAAATAAAACAAACATTTAAGGGGGCTCCCATACCACAGTTCTTTCAATACCACATACAAACTGATGAATGCACCTGGTTACGTACATGGAGTGTGAAAGTAGCCGCACCAATAACTTTGTAAACAACATTTTGCTATGTAAAATCAAAACTATTCACTCCACACAATCCCTACCATTGTACGGTAGTACGAAACCCTTCATGCGCGAGTTCGACTCGCACTTGACCGGTTTTTATTTAAATGTGCTCATTGGTGCGAGTAACTATTGACTAGTGAGTAATAAACGAAAATAATATTTGATTTTCCATATTAATTTTACAGTTAACTTGGCAACTTTAATGATAACGTTCGATTTTTGCCAGCCAGATACTTTCATACAACGACCTCTTTAGCGCTGCGGTTGTGGTACCGCCTTCCATGCGAGAGGTCCCGGGTTCGATCCCCGGGTAAAGGGAAAAACCCCACGTCTTGGATGTTTATATGTGTGACGTCGCTGTTTCTGGTTCGCACGAAACAGGGTTTCCTAGTGTGGGGCCAGAAACAATGTATCTGCCTGTCTATAAATGTTTATGTTTTATATACCTTCGAACCTAATTACATCCTCCTCACTGCAGTATTAAGGCACAGAGCACCCTTTGTGGCGGAAGCTGACGAGTCGTCAACCACGCACCTTGACTCGACATACCGAGAAGTGGCATTCTGAGCTCCATAACCAAACTAGCTTTTGTTCAGACGGACGAGGAGCCATGTGTAATGGCGTGTCCATCAAACATAGTGCTAAAGTATCGGGGCCCAAATGCATTTCGGTCTCTCATGTGTACGGAAATGACGTAGACGTGAACATCCTTAGGATTACCCTCGTTCAAATTTCAAAATTCGAATCGCGGCCCATGCAGTTTCCACTTCAAACAAGTGACAACTCAAAACGTACGCACCGTTCGATTACTAACTTTACCGCCCGACACTCCTCAGTTTTAGTCGCTGAAATACATCAAGATGTCCTGAAAATTTGAAACTTGGCACAGAGGTGAATCATGATTATTATACTCATTAAGGGAAAAATCTGAAAACAGTTCATTGATTTACAGTTACATTTGATTTACAATGATAAAAAAACAATTAATTGTGAACACGTAAAATTCCAATTAGAAAACAGGGCAATCAATAAACAAAACAGGACAACGTAAACAAAACAAAAAATAATACAAAGCATGCATTGAGCGGTAAAGTTAAACTAATCGTACTGTAGTTATCGTACATTGATAGATTTATCAATAAAGAAACTATTTTGTCCATTTTTTTTCTCCGCATCAGCTATCTTTATCTAATTAAAGGGTACGCTTGCTTCTGTGCTACAAGATGTTGACGCAAGTGGCACACAAGGCGATCCATGCCAGCGGAACGCTTCCTCCAAAATCCAAACTCCACATCACTCCTATTCATCAGCCACAAGGCTTACTTTCCTTTGAAGATAGATGTAACCTGGTGATATAGCACCAACTCTAGAATGCGGTCACACATTCTATAATATTATCGAAATATATATATTATAGCCAATCGACCCCGCGTTTCAATGGAGGACAGCACAATGCACAATACTCCTGTAACTGATACAATATGGAAAGAAGTCTAATTTCAAGAGATCGGCCGACCAAAGCGTATGGAAGGAGAGGTTAAAAATTAAGTTGCCTTTAAGTATTATAACATTTATTTATTTATTTAAGCTTTATATAATTGCACACAAATATACAATACATTACACTAATACATTACATTGATACATTACACAATGCCAATATTAAATTAAAACTAAAAACTACTTTTGTGTGGAACCCTCTCGGTTAAAAGCCTTCTCCAAGGATATGCACCTCTCCCTATCGTTGGCCGTAACCGGCCATCTTCGACCTGCCACTGACACAATTTCGTCTGACCATCTGGCACATGGCCTGCCTCTTGCTCTTTTGCCGTTTGGACCAGGCCAGTTGACAGATCTCTGGGTCCACCTGTCGTCTGTGCATCGAGCTATATGGCCTGCCCATTTCCATTTTCTTTGTAGTGCGAAGGTTAGTGCGTCTGTTACTTTTGTTTGATCGCGGATGTCTGTATTATTCATCTTATCTTTCAGTTTTTTACCCAGGTAACTTCTTTCCATTCTTCTTCGGGTGGTCTGAATTTCGTTCCTGGTTTTTAAAGACTAGAATACCTAAAGACTTGATCTATGGGACCGCACCCGAGGCTACACGTCAAAAACAGCTGTGCTGTATTTTAACTAAATTAATTTGTTTTAATTCGTCTATTTGTGAATATAGTGTTAATTTAAGTGTTTGTTTAGTCAACTAAAGTGTGCCAGTGCTAAATGTGGTCAGAATTGTAATTGTGATAAAATAATCGATCACGGACCGAAAGACAAAGGAAATTTCAAACTGCCAACGGAAAAACCCCGGGGGAGTATTGTTTTCATATTTGATTATTCATATTTTACAAGTATATGACTTGAACTTAACTATATACTTATACACTACATACTGCTCAACTCTCACTATTGTGAGAAACGTCCATCCTCACACCGCAGCGTCTTTGTTTTGTCTCTTAGCACTTGACAATCTGTGGAAGTACTTTTGACGATAAAACTAGCTGTTCACTCATAATTATTACACGATATACACAAGTGCACTGGTAGGTTAGACCTTGGCAATTAGTGCGAATATAATGTAAGCTTGTAGGTGATTCTAGAAACATATTAGGTACTCACTTCACAGCTGATCATCACAACACTTGCAAAACGACTAAAATTGTTAGATAATAAGTATAACTTTCATTAGTTCAGGACATTTATACTGTTAACCCATATTGACTTGTGATAGTTTAATTGAAACTTGTTGACTTTGACGTAGAATAGCTATATAGGGAAATAGGAACTATCATATCAGTACTACAGCTACTAACTGCAAGTCTTTATTCCTTCTGTTTTATTTTAATTTTGTTCGGAGCACCCATTCTTTTTTATTTTATTTCCAGGCATGGCATCCAACATTACTACGCGGAGAATGCACGCACTACAGCAACAACTAACTGACGCAGAGGAGTTAAACCAAAGGCTATTGGAAGAGCGCAATGAAAATGACTTTGAGATAAAAAGCTTGAGAGCCAAGAACTCACAGCTTAGAGATAGTGTGTCTACTTTGCGAGAAACACACGAGGAGTCGCAAAATGAGATTCAAAGATTGGAAAAACTTGTGGAATCTTTTGACACCCTGCGCACTGACCTTGCTTCTGCTTGTGATCGCAGTAAATTCCTCCAATATCAACTCAATGAGGCAAACTTGAAGTTGACTGATATGTGCATAGAAAAAGACTACAATGAATCTCGCCACATTACCTCTATCCAACAAGAACTAGAAGTAGCCAACCTAAGCACTATTGTTCAAGCCATGCAGACAAGCAGCAGAAAAATTAAAAAATATTGTAAATTAAATAAATTCATGAAAAAAACTAGAGGTAATATAAAAGTACTGAAATTAGCCTTGAAACGGCAATCAAACAGAATATTAAGAATCTCCTTAATGCAAGAGCTCCGGGGAAAAAATGTAGGTTTACAGTCGGACCTTCAACATGCCCGAGTAGAAATCCAGCATCTACATGACCTGCTAGCAAATACACTACAATGTTATGCCAAAGAGCAAAGTGAGTTAGCAGAACTCAGAGCCGCGACGTCTGAGTTAGTACAGCTACAACGCCAGAATGCGGAATTGGTGGGCGTTCTAATTGAGAATGAGGAGAATGAGACCAGCAAGGAGGACGAGCCCACATCACTAACTTTGGTCTCGACCCCCCTCAACGAGAGTGTTGCAGCGTCCACCGCTGCCCCAACCAAAAAACAGCGTCGCCGTCGTGGACGAGGAGACACCTCGCAGCTCAACAGCGCGAGCACCGCGCCGCTCGCTGTCCCTGCTGAGGCGTGTGTCATGCCGCAAGCTGCCCCGAGGGCCGCGCCGTTCGCCGTTGCGCACGTTGCGACGCTCGCTGCCGCGAATGCCGCGCCAACCGCCGCCACGTGCATCAAACCGCACTCCAACACGTGTGTCCCGCCACTCACCTCCACTCGTGTACCGCCAGCTACCAAAATATGTGCTCAGAGAAAAACTCTGTTGTTCTCCGACAAAGTAGGTGCAGGATTTGGGACTCTATTACATAACCGGCTTAACCAAAAAGTAACGAACATTTGCTGTCCAAATTGTTCATTTGTAGATCTAGTGAAGATGATTAGTCGCGGTATCTATGATGAGTACAGCACTATTGTAATTATGGTAGGAAATCATTCAAACATTAGTCGGAATGATTTGAATAAAAGTGTTGAAACACTTCTAGACTTACATAGTAGGATGAAATGCAAGTTTATACTATGCAATTTTCCATATGCCTGTAATTTGACAGAACTACAGAACAAATCTGTGCATAGAATGAATATTCATTTATTTAATTTAACATGTCATCACAGCGATGCTATTTTATATTTCGACATGAATAATTTTATTCATAACTTTACTCTGACACGGGATACATTGTACCTGTCTAATAAATATAGAAAATTAGTAGCTACATTGTTAGCTTATAATATATGCGACGCAGCTATAGTTGGTTTAACTAAGTTCAACTTGACATCAGCTTATTTTAAGAGTAATATGACATGCACCCCTATTGGGAATTCACCTGTTAATTATACTTTGCATGCAACATTGGAATCTGTTCCAAGTAATTTAAATTAGTTCATAAGACAATAGAGGAAATCTCTAGCATACAAGAGCCACTAAATATGTCAAAATGTAAGCCCCAGTTAAATATTGCCCATCAAAACATCCAGGGGCTACCTGGCAAAGAACTTGTATTAGAATTATTTCTAAAAAATTCTGACATTGATATTATTTGTGTTACAGAACACTGGTTGAAGGAAAATATGATGTCTTTTAACATAAATAGTTACAAAATTGTCAGTTGTTACAATAGAAAGACTGCTGATAGAGGTGGTTCTTTAATCTTAGTGAAGAATAATATTAAGGTGAAACAACGGAAAGATATTCTTGCACTTACTGTTGAAAGACAAATAGAGGTATCCTGTGTTGAGTTAGATAGCCATATTATTGTTTGTGTCTACAGGCCACCGAGGGATGAAAAAGGCCATGGCAATTTCGAAATATTTGAGAAAATTATGGAGGAAGCCCTCATTAAACTTTGTAATAACAGAAAAAAGTTAATTATTTGTGGCGATTTTAATGTAGATCTGCTTGTAGATACAACACTGAAGCGACGATTAATAACTCTGTTCAAATCATTTAATTTATGTCATGTATTTCTAGTGCCGACTAGAATTACACTTACAAGCCAAACTTGCTTAGATAACGTTTTTTGTGACTGTGCATTCACAACTAAAAGTGTAATTAACTGCTTACCCTCCGATCACAGTGGTCAAACAGTTTCATTCCCAATTAGTATTAAGGATAAGACTGGTCCAACATTTTATAGGCCTATTACATCCCATAGACTAGAGACATATACGAAAAACTTAGATATAAATTTGCCAGTACCGGATTTTAATGAACAGAACCCAAACAAAATCTACTCAGACTTCTTCAACATTATTCAGACAGAATTCAATAAAGTTTTCAAATTAAAGAAAGTCAGTGACTACAACGGTAAATCTAAATTTAATGACTGGGCAACGTTTGGAATTCGTAAAAGTAGAGTTATCTTGTATGACCTTTATGATCAAAAAACCTATAACTTTGATCGAAAATTTCATGACTATGTTAAAAAATATTCCAAAACTTTCAAGTTGGTTTGTAGAACTGCAAAAACTTTACACATTAATAGAAAAATTAAAAATTCAAATAATAGAATGAAAACAGTTTGGCAAATAATAAACCGCGAAACTGGCAAAGTTATACCAAGGGACAGTGATTTCTGCCTAAAGATAGGTGATGATGTTGTTAAATCCAACGCTGATGTTGCTCGAGCTTTTGAAACATTCTTCACCAATGTACCCGTACTCACAACGGACAGTCTAAATTCATCTCCATTTGAAGCAGAGACTTTATTAAAAAATAACACTAGCGTCAGTAATGTATATTTAAAATTTCATCATGTATATCCCCAGGACATTGTCAAAACGTTTAAATTACTTAACTTAAAAAATACGGAAGACCTGTGGGGTATATCAGTCAAAGTCATTGGTTCAGTAATTCTAGTTATAGCCCCACACTTAGCTTATATATTCAATAAATGTGTTGACGATGGGGATTTTCCAGACCTCATGAAACACAGTAAACTTATACCGCTGTTCAAATCGGGAGATAAGGGCGATCCTTCAAATTTCAGACCAATATCTGTTCTTCCAACACTAAGTAAAATATTTGAAAAGATTATACTCAATCAAATGCTCTCACACTTCAACCGTACAAAACAACTCCACGCTAAACAATATGGTTTCACTAGGGGTAAATCGACTACGGATGCAGGTATTTCCCTTGTATCTCATATTTGTTCTGCATGGGAGGCCGCACAGGATGCTATCGGAGTTTTTTGCGACCTGTCGAAGGCGTTTGATTGTGTTGATCATAATACGCTATTAATTAAATTAAATCATTACGGAGTTAGAAATAAAGCGTTGGATCTACTAAGATCATACCTAAGCAATAGAATTCAAAAGGCAGAAGTTAACGGCGTAAAATCTGATGGATCGGGTGTTAAAATTGGCGTTCCACAAGGTTCCATATTAGGCCCTTTCTTATTCCTGGTATATATTAATGATCTGCCTTTCATGGTGGAGAAATTAACTGACATAGTGTTGTTTGCTGATGATACTTCAATGGTCTTCAAAATTGAAAGACAAAAAGGAGATTTTGATGATGTTAATGGTGTATTGTCTTTAACCTTGAATTGGTTCACAGTTAATAATTTATTGTTAAACGCTGGTAAAACCAAGTGTATCAAATTCTCACTTCCAAATGTCAGGCAAGTTGAGACCAGTTTGGTGTTAGACAACAGCACGTTAGAATTGGTAAATGATACGAAGTTTCTTGGAATAACCATTGATAGTAAATTGCAGTGGGGACCCCACATAGATAAATTGGCTGGTAAATTAAGTTCTGCGGCTTACGCTGTTAGGAACATCAGACAAAGCACGGATGTGGCTACATCTAGGCTAGTATATTTTAGTTACTTTCATAGTGTGATGTCCTATGGTATCTTGTTGTGGGGGAAAGCAGCGGATATTCAAACTATTTTTATTTTACAGAAAAGAGCTATTCGAGCAATTTATAATTTAAAACGAACAGACTCCTTAAGAGAGCTTTTTAAAGAAATTGACATACTAACAGTAGCTAGTCAATTTATTTTCGAAAATATAATGTATGTACGCAAGAACCTTACAACATTTTCCAAACTTAGCGACAGCTGTAATGTTAACCTAAGAAATAATCACAGACTATGTGCGCCCCGTTTTAGACTCGCGAAGGTTAGCAATTCTTTCAAGGGTCAGTGCATTCTCTACTACAATAAGATACCTCTGGAGATTTTGAAATTGCCATTTGAGCAATTTAAAAAGCATGTTAAAGCGACTTTGTCGAAAAAGGGTTATTACAATGTTCAAGATTACTTAAATGACAGGACTGTATGGGGTTAATCTGGCTCAACACAGACCTTGCTGTTAATAATTTTGTAATTATTTATTCCTGCTTATTAATCATAACAATTAAATTTTTCATATTTGTATTAGTTAAGCACAACCTATTTTTAAAAGAGATCTAAAAATAAATCTGTGGGAGTTTCTACGCCCTTCTTCTCCCACAGTGGTCCAATGTAGAGAAGAGGCAAAAAATGACGTTTGCTAAGTATATGTAAATATCTACAGTAATAAAGTACTTTGACTATTGACTATTGACTATAAATACCTTGGACACTATTTTCAACATATTGATCTAGCCCCAAACTAGGATTCCCTGTATCTTGGGTACTAGACAACGATACACATACTTTTTTTTATTTTTATATTTAGCCATTAAGGTGTCCCACTGCTGGGCAAAGGCCTCCACCTCTTTCGTCCACACTTCCCTGGTCTGTGCCACCTCCGGCCACCCCGGTAAAAACTTGTCGAGGTCGTCCCGCCATCTCCGTTTAGGCCTGCCTCTACGCCGGTATCCGTCCTGTGGCACCCAGTTAGTGGCGGTTTTCGCCCATATAGATGGGCGAAAATCGCCACTAACTGGGTGCATGCGACTTACGTGGCCGGCCCAGTTCCACTTTAGCTTAGCGGTCTGTGCACCCACATCAGCGATGCCAGTTAAGGAGGGCAGTGTGGTGTTCCTTATGCGGTCCATCCTACGAACACTTAGGATGCTGCGCTCCATTGCTCGCTGGCAAACCTTGAGTTTGGACTTCTGAAGTTCGGTCATGACTGAGCGCCCTAGGTTAGGATAGACAGGATACACATGTCGATGACACATACTTATATAGATTAATATTAAACTTAGGTAGATAAACAACCATGACTAGGGTACAAACATCCGTTCTCATTAAACAAATATTTTCCCCCACCGGGAATCGAACCCGGGACCCTTGGCTTCGTATGCAGGGTCACTGCCGACTCGGCCATTCGGGTCGTCTCAAAGGTCGAACGTCCAAGTTTGGCAGCCGTAGGTAACACATGGTAGAATATTTATTTATGGGCCCAGTACTTCTTCCAGGCAATCGACGCTCTCCGGTTTACTGCTTCTCTTTGTTGAAGGAGATCTGTTTGCCTAGGTAGACGTATTTCTCTACATATTCAAGAGGGTCTTTGTTTACTAGGATACGTGTTGTGTGGTGGTTTGTCACAGCTTTCGTTATGACATACCAGATTATACCTACTGAAATCTCGATTGAATCGAAGATTCGCTATACCAACTAGTTCTAGCTATAATATACTATAATATACATTTTGTTGATAGTGAATGGTCGGCTAGAGGCGTGGAGTCTGTGAAAATAGGATTCCGCAAACTTCCGGCGCAGGTTTAGGGAATACATCAGTGTAAACGGGGGCTGGCGCCGGCTAATGTAAGTTTGATGTGCACAGATGAAGTTTGCGAGTGATAATAACCAGAGTCACGTTTGTTTTCATATTATAATTTGTTTTCTTTATCGTTCAAATTGGCGGGCGGGAAGCGAGCGGGGATTCTGTATAACTCAGTCAGTTAGTGTGTTGGATAGAGCTCTCTCTCCAAGTTGACTTTGACATGTAATGCTTGGGAGCGAGAGATGAAACCTACACACTAATTGGCAAAATCAACTGCCTCCGCGCTATTTGCTCCCTCTCCCAAACTGAAAAACCTGATGAAATCACATAATGTGGTGCAGGTCAAACAACTGTCATGAGCGTGACATATCTCAGTTAGAATTATAAATTCTATGAAGTGTAGGACAATTACGTTATATGTACTGATCTTATCTTATGTGTCACTATTTAAGTCAGCAGTGGAGTTTTTGGGGACAGATTTATCATTAAGAGCCACTACTTCGAACGCGAGTTGACACTATTGTCTGGATGACTTTGACAACTCCATATAAAATATGCGATATATTTTTGCGATGACGTTTCCCCAAACAATACAGGTTCGAACGATCCCCTTACTTATGTGTGTGTGTGTGTGTTATATTTGTCACAATACAAATAAAACTATATCCGTTTCAATAAATCTCAAGGGTTTCATAGGTCCATAAAAGTCCGAGCCGCGAGAAGTTGCCCGTATATCGTAAAACTAGTCAATAGTTTAAAGATTCTTCAGAACTTTTTTATTTATGTCTCTAGGGCTCTAATAGAGTCAAGGTCAAGATTTCTCTATCTCAATGTCATGACAACTCAATACATATATTCCTGTCTGGGTATGGGTTGACACCCACATTTTACTTTTCTTTTTTCCTTTTTGACGTGATAACGTCTTATAAATCGATCAAGGCCGGCTGCACGCACTAAAAAGTTCCATTGTCACGTTTTTCCTGAGCCGAGAGTACAAGCGAGACCGCGGAACAAGCGATAGAGAGGCACTATCGGCCTAAGCGTTTCTTATGACGTTATCACGTAAAATTATCGACCGTAAACCGACGTTACAGACAACCAAATAATTTTTTTAATCCCCTAAATCCACGGTCTATCCAGTGATAAGCTTTTGAAATAGGTCCCAGTAATATGTACTCGTAACGTGTGAAATCAATCCACAAAAGCACATTCAAATCTCGGCTTATTTTCAGTGCATGCTTATACTTGGAACTTGGAAACGATTTCGTATTTATTGCCCCAAAACACATCAGTAAATAGACCTGCATAATGGGGCCAAAGGATAATGTCTGAATTATTCCTATCAATTTATATAGGATTGAATTGCTTACCACAATATAATGGTCACATTCTGTGCAGTCTTTATTATCCCAGAGAGGTTACTCGTTTAGTCCAAAAAGGACCGTAGTACGTGTGAATAAACTGGATATTCAAATGGCCGTGCCGGGACATGTGTTTGAGCGTCCCAACTTTTGAATAAGCGGAAGATATAAAACACAAATTGGCACTATTGAATATATCAGCGTATCCCGCATAGGCGATAAGCACAGCCAAACTGGTGGGCGTGCGGAAATTCTGATGCCACAGATTTTATATTGCTTAATAAGACGAATAGACAAATCGTAAAATGATATAAATGAAACAGGTTTTCACTATAATGCTGTACCCCCGGCAATTTTCAGTTTCAGCACGTGCTGAGCTATAAAAGTTCACAGTGAAACACCGCTTTAATTAAACTAAAAGTTTTGTCTAAAGTTTTTCGGGAACACTGTTCTAATGATATTGTTCCTGGTTTAATTTTAAGGTATTGTTGCGACACTGCATTCATCTACAACTACACTATTTACACAGTTTCATAAACCATACCACAGCTATGTCATCCATCACTGTAGGGCAAACAGGTGATGCTATCGACATTAGTAAATCTTAGCAAACAATATGTATTTTACTAAACGCTAAATACATCCACCTACACAAGTGAATCTCGCAATAAGATTTTCCATCATAAAAATGTGTAATGTAATAAATTTATGGTTTCGATTCAATTTAAAGTACATTTTATTAGTTTTAGAGCATTTCAATAAAAGGTTGTTTTTAAAAATGATATTTTACAATCATTTTATTATATCAGAAAATCTACTAGGAATTATTACATGCCAAATATAAGGCCCCACAATTGGACTACATATTTCAAGCTTAAAGGTTTAAGGCCTTAAGGCCTTAAGGCTTACCGAGCCCCACAGTGCTGTACTATGGGGAGATCTTACGGGGTTTATGGCCTAGAGCAGTTTTCACTCGTAGCACCGATACTATCTCAATGTACGGTAAATATCAGGTAATTGTTGCTTCACTACTCCCTGTATCTAGCATTCAAATGATGTACGTCATGTTAAAGACTAGACTTAGAGATTGCGGATTAGAATAGAAGACAATATTATAAAACCCCATCCGGAGTAAAACAGTAGCATAATTATATCGCCGGCTCACGAAGCTCTACAACGAAAGCAAGATTTTTCAGTTGCCGCCGCTTTTCTGGTCTCCGGTTAGTTGAATACCGTCATTAAAGAGGGGACTAGTTTGCACCGAGGTAAGAATGCTCCGAATAAAATGTGCTGTACATTGCCGAAACGAGTGGGGAACATTTGGCGCGTTCCCACGCTCAGTTTTGCATTCTTAATAATGCCTATAGCAGCTGCCTAACGGCCTCCACGGAGATTCAACCCGTTCTGCGCAAACTTTCGTCAGCGATATTTAATTAATTACGTTCGTCTCGCTGACTGTTATAGGAGTTTTGCGGATTTTCCGAGCAATACGTAACCCATGAGATTTCTTAGCATTTATCAGACGCAGGAATTTTGGGAGACATCACATCAAGCTTTACACTTTGGTCTTTGAATTGTTGTTATATTTACAGATGTGCTGAGGATTATAATAAAAACTATAGCTAATGCCAGATAAAAGTCAAATCGCAAATGTTTTTTAGCGGGTCGATGAACTTTATTGTACGTTCATCTGGCAATAGCTATAGAAATAAATAATAATGGACATTCAGTCGAACGCCCCTTTATACATACTTTCATTCGTGCTTGTCTACCCGCTTGAGAGCTAAGCCCCTGTTACCGGGTATGCCTTATACTAAATCATAATTAGTACTTCTTGGAGTAAACATAAAAACGGCCAGGATAATTTATCCTAGTTTAAAAATCGCTCCGAGCTCTCTAGGTAAATGTGGATTGCTCCTTTGTGGCGGCCATTGTAGGTAGAACTCTTTCGTTGTTTTCATTTTGTTATTCGTTAAACAATTTAAGCTGAAGCTTGTCAGGTTGAAATGCGGTAATTAAAACTTGAATAAACATGACGTCCTTTGTGTACGCTTAACTGTAATTACTATTATAATTATCGTTAGCACTTACCTATTTAGCAATTCGGTAGAAAGATGCGCTTTACATACCTTGATTTGATATTTATATATTAATGTCTTATAAGTAGTTCTTAACTCCCTTGGTAAACAATCTACTTTGGAAACTCTTGTGGCAAAATCAGTTTAAGTTTTCATCAGAATAAATTATTAAACCACTATACTAATAATTTCCCTATTCCCGTTTACATTTTACACATAAAACCCACTTCCTATGTTACTCCACTCCTGCCAAAGTTAAATTGACAAATTCTCTAAAACGCGACACACGAATTTGTCACAAAATCACGACTTTATGACAATATTTGAGATGTAAAGTTTCTCATGCTCGAGACAATTGTTCAAGTTTAAACAGATGAGAATTAATCTGAGTCATGGGGTGAGGGGGTGTGTAGATGAGGAATAGGGGGGTGGGGTGTGCGGTTTTCATTAGAGGCTGCCATTAACATGTTATTCATAACCCCTGCACTGAATGTATTCATGAATTTTATCCTTGTTATTTTCCTTTATTGTGCCACGGGTACACAACAAAAATAAACACTGAAAAAGCCTATAAATTGAAATCTTGTGAGCTGAATCTAACTATCTATCTATAGGTATAAGTGGTGTAGCGATATTTAAATGTTCTCAGAATTAATGTCGTTTTTGCTCTAAGTTTAATTAATTAACAAAAATAATCATTGTATACTTATACTTTACACTTTATTGCACAAAAAGAATATACAATACATAAAATTGCAGAATATACAATACATAAAAAATGGAAACTAGGTGTACAAAGGCGAGGTTATCTCTAAAAAGAGATTTCTTCCAGCAAACCTAGGATGGTCAGGATACATTAAAGAACAGGTAGACCTAAGTGCACAACGTTAAATAGTTTTAAAATAAACTACTTACCAATATGTACACAACATCAACACAAATAGATAAAATTATACTAAAAAATATATATCAATACAATATACAAAATCAAATCAAATCAAATCAAATATTTATTTATTCAAAGAAAAGAAACAGAAAACGTTTACAATATTGGCCCTTAGCTAAAATGTGACACATGATAATTGAGTCATCTGAGCCTGAGCTAGGTGTAAACCTGTATTTCAGACTACAGTGCTCTTCCTATAATATATATATATAAAGCTAATTTAAGTTACACGGACACTTTTTTATACAAAAATTACTGACTAATACTGACTAAAGACAAAGTTATAAAAAACTCTATTATGGCAGAGGAAGATAGTGTTCTTTTAAGCAACTTTAAAAAATATTAAGTGATGGGCTGTCTCCGATGGCGTTAGGAAGTTTATTCCAGAGCCTGATAGCTCGTATTCTGAACCCATGTTCATATGCGGATGTGTTGTGTTGCGGACTCATGAGCAGTGATCGAGCGTGAGATCTCCGAGGACTATCTGAAGACAGAAATTCAAACGATCTGGTAAGCAGCCTGGGTTGCGAGGAATAAATAATATGTTGAAGAGGCGTGGGAATCCGGACGAAGACGGATAGGGAGCCACTTCAACTCCCTGCGATACTCCGAGACGTGGCCATACTTACGCAGGCCGAAGAAAAACCAAATCCCAAATCCAGGGGAAGGAGAACAGACTGGGCAAGCGTGATTTTTGTCTAATGAGGCAGGAAGTTTTGAAGTCACTTGAGAGAATGAAACGTAGAAAAACACGCCTATTGACGTCGCTGACATGCGCTGACCAGGAAATTTGGTTATCTAAGAAAACTCCTAGATTTTTGGCCTTTGTACTATATGAGATTATGGTTTTATCATACGTTACAGGGGCAATAGATATATGGTGCGACAAGTTAAGGGAAAACCTGAAACCAATTATCAAAACCTGCGATTTACTAGGTTTGGCAAGTAGTCCAAAAAAAATTGCCCAGTCCCTGATTCTCTCGAGATCGGCATTTAACATCCCTACAGCAAAGACCATATCATAGGGATAAAAATGACGATAAATCTGGTGATCGTCGGCGTAAAGAAGATATGATGAGGAAAGAACATTCCAGATGGAATTTATTAAGACAGAGAAAAGAAAAGGAGAGAGAATACCACCCTGAGGGACCCCCGTTAAGAGGTCACACCACTCCGTTGAAGTCACCTCGACATAATAAGTTGTTGGCGACCTCTCAGGTAAGATTCGAACCAGCTAGCAGAGACGGACACATTCAGGGATTTCAGTATCTCAACGAGAATATCGAAATCAACGCAATTAAAGTCGCTGCTGAAGCGAGCAGTGCAAGCACAGTGAGCTGTTGCTCGTCCATCGCATGCTAAATGTGAGGCCGTGACAGTGCTATGACCGGGCCTAAACAGGATTGGAGTTGATTCAGCAAGTTACTTGAGGATAGGTAGGAAGATAGCTGAGAATAGATAATGGATTGTAGGACTTTGGAGAGGATAGGCATAGGATTCTCTCGAACTCTCTATAAGAGGAGGGATTTGATGTTTTACGTAATGTGATAACTAATGGTTTTTTCCACACAATAGGGAAGGCACAATTGGAGAAAGAGAAGTTTATATGTGTGATAGCTGGAAGAAGCTCATCGAGCACACTGCTGAACATTTTGGAGCTTGGAGCTTTGGAGGAAATGGCGAATACAGCTTTCTTAAACGCATCAATTCCGACAAGTGTGAAGTGAAATGGAGTGGAGGCGGAACCGGACCTAGACCGCAGGTGACACAGAGTGGTATATTCTAGTGGAAGCTGAGAAAAAAATATTTAGACCGTTGAGATCAACAATGCCAGCCACTTGATCCTGAGACTTACCGACACCAAACTTTTTAAGGAATTTCCACACTTGAGAAAGTGTGTATCTTTAGATATATTCAAATATATGACAGCTCTTGGCATCACGACACATGTGATTACAGCGGTTTCGAAGGCATTTTAAAGTGGCAAGGTTCTCGGCTGTAGGCTCTTTTTTGTACTAGCATTTAGCTCTGTTCCTTTTATCCATCAAAAGCTTGATAACGTCGGTAAGTCAGGGTGCCGGAAGCTGTTTCAACTAAACCTTCTTGACCAGTGCATGCTTGTCAAACAGGCCCAGAATAATTGCGTTGTAGTGGTAGATCTTAACATCAACAGTCTCGCTGGAGATAATAGGTGACCAGTCAATAGACGCGGCATTTAAGGGATGCAGAATCAAAACCCTTGAAGCTACGAATGTGTATAAATTTTGCTCTGGTCTCGGGAAGCTAAATGTTATATATAAGGTAAATCAGGTCTTGATAGGATAAAGGTGAGTTAAGTTGTCCATGTGTCGTAACTTTCTCCAAGTTAGAAACTGTCATGAGATCAAGAAGAGAGGGAGTGTAATTTGGTTGGAAATGAGTAGAATATGCAAATTAAAATAATTTACAATGGACTGGAGTTTAGCAGAGTAGGAGTAATTTTTAAGTAGACATGTATTAAAAATTGTCGAGAATCAGAATTATAAAGATGAGCCAGATCATTGAGAAAAATCTCAAAAGAGTCAAAGTAATATAATATATAGTAATACGAACTGAGGGACTGTAAGGAACTCTGAGTAGAACTTTACTATAGTAAAGACAGATTTGAACATCTCGTTAAGTTTTGCGGATTTGGAGTACTCACTCGGGTAGGCATTTATAACTCTGCAAAGGATATCCAAGCGAAGGTAAATAGCTACGCCGCCATCCGCTTTCGCAACTCTGTCGTTCCGATCGACCTGGAATCCAGGCAGCGAGTACATAATATATTGCATGTTAGAATCTTATATTACAGAAACGAGCTATTTGAGCAATTTATAATTTAAAAAGCAAAGACTCCCTACGAATCCTTTTTAAAGAAATAGACATAATAGCTTTATATTATTACTCTATGATACTAGCTATATCAAGTCCATTTAATTATAACAATAACTTTTCCAAAATTAGCCATAGCTATAATATTAACCTAAAAAATAATCACAGAATAGTTGTGCCGCGGTTTGCACTCACAAAAGTTAGCAATTCTTTCGAGGGTCAGTGCATTTTCTACTACAACAATATACATCTGGAGACTTTGAAATTGTCATTTAGGCAATTAAAAAAACATTTGAAAACACCTGTCTAAAATGGATATTATAATATTTAAGATTACATAAATGATAAGACCGCATGCATTTAATCTTACTCAACACAATCGAAATCAGTAGGTGCCGATTCGCCCTTCTCCTCCCACAGCGTACCATATATAAAAACAAATATACATATATATATATATATATATACTATACTTCAATATTAGTAATTATTATTATTAATACATATTCTTACCAGATAAACTATTTATTTAGACAAGTCATTTAATACACACCAATAAATTTACTTCACGCGGACCACCTGGTATCATGCTCAATATTGACTCAAACTTTGTAGTCCCGGTATAAGCAGAATACCAGCGCAACAGGGTTTCCTGTGGTATTAAGCAGAGTCTGGGCTCTTTTGCTATCGCGGCATTCGCACACGGCAAAAATGCCACACTTGACCTGACACCCACTTTAATACTATTACTACTGTGTACTGATACAGTGAATTAACGTACATTCTTCTCTATTTTTTTTAAATCTATCAAATATGAAATTTTCTTTATTTCTATAGATATTAACATAAACTTGTTAAACGTTTTATGCAAAAAAATGCCTCTTCTATAAGACCAAGATACTCCAAGATGCTCCAAAGTTTGGAGCACAGATATCGATATCTGTGCTCCAAACGTATCAAGTCTTCTGCTTTCCTGGAGACTCTTACTTAGGACGACAACAATATCAATAATTCCCGGATAACATTTTTTAAATTCACAATTTACTATCAAAACTGTAGAGGATTGAGATCTAAACTTGGATAAGTGTAAGCTTATAGACCTACACTTATCCAGTCTATGATTTCATTATATTTACGGAGATATAGATTATATTTTTGATAGTGAAATATTAAACTCAAACTATATTATTTATCGCAGAGACAGAAATCGAGGGGCACGGCAGTGCCCCCGCCAAGTCGAGCGCGAAGCAAACACTGCCGTACCATCCTTTACTGGAAACATTTCGCCGCATTTTCAGGCCCCTATTTGAGAACCTCTGGATAAGACCAGAACACAGAAATTTTCGTCATCCAGTAAGCTATAATCACATACTTAAAATCCAACTTTTTAAGTCTGTAGGTCATTTAATTCCGAAGTTAAGTGAAAGCAAAGTTTCGCATTTATGACACTCACTCACACACTCATGATCATCAGAATAGAACTAGTACTTCCCATAAACTCAGAGAGCTGAAATTTGGTACAGAGTTAGGGTTTAAGGGCCACATAAAGGGAAAACTATAAAAACTAGGATAATCGAAGATCTGGAGTACCACCAGGTACTCTGATTAGAAAACACAAGAACTTGGTTTTCTCTTGGTATAGATTCGGTGTATACCGTTTTCATATCTCCCGGATATCTCCCGAAAGTCTAATAAAATAATTCAATATGCCCACGTTTCTACAAAAAGAAGTGAAATCCCACCAAAAACATTCTGTAAAAAAATAGCCAAGTCTCGATGGAGCTCCTTGTTTATCTCTAAAAAGTAATGAATCCTAGACAAATTCGTGCCAAGTCTAAGGTTCCTTAATGCGATTTCTTAATAATTTAGTTAATGTTGTGTGACTTGGCCGTTGAACATTCTTTATACGTTAGTGGGCGTCGTATTTAATTACAATAAATTACAAGCTGCAAGTTTAACGATAGGGACACGTTATGAAATATTACAAAATGACTGCAGGCGCCTTCCGTGATCGTTTTATGCTGCTCGTTAAGGGTATACAAAGGAATTCTATTTTAAGTAAATTAGTATGTAAAATAAAAATCTCTTTGCCATTATTTTTTACTTATTTTTTATTGACATTGAGAGTAACAGATATAACATAGGTAGTTACAACAGATATAACATTACGTGTAAACAAAATTGACTTGTACCCAATAACATATAAAGAATGTTCAACGGCCAAGTCACACAACATTAACTATAGTTATAAATAAATCGCAGTAAGGAACCTTAGACTTGGCACGACTTTGTCTAGATTTCATTATTTTTAGAGATAAACAAGGAGCTCCATCGAGACTTGGCTAGTTTTTTACAGAATGTTTTGGTGGGATACTACTTACCTATCCGGTACCGACGGTGGTGGTGTGCTTATGGCAGTATTTAAACAAATTCGACCAAGAAGAATCCAGCATTCTGAAAGTTATCAAAAAGGACATCTAGGTCTTCATCAAAGTTGGTGGAAAAAAAAATGAAACCAGTGAATATATGTGCAATGTACTTACAAAGTCCAGTTTCAGTGAACCTTTTGGAATCTTTTCTTGATAATGTGAACTCAATAATGTGTGTTAATGGTAATATTACTATTCTCCTGGGTGACTTCAATATGTACAACACAAATCACAATAAAGTGGACACGATTGCACACCATGGGTAGTGAATTTGGTTTAGAGCCCATTAATTATAATTGTAATCTAAGTTATGCTTCGTAGATTTCATATCTCACTCCAATTTTATCAAGTTCAACCATGTCAGAAATATTAATTATACATCTTCGCTTCATTCGAAGGTATAATATAAACCAGGTAGTCCCCTTAACCTACAAGGCAACATTCGCACATTCATAGATAGCTCGATTGTAATCGTTTTATTTTTATACTACCCACCCGTTTGCCACCGGCTCGTGTCGGTCGGCCAAGCTTTTATTATTTTGTCGTGCGAGGAAACGTGCACCCATTTGACCAAAAAAAAAACCAAATTCCAAATTTAAAATCTCAAGTAACTACTGAATTTTAATATGAAAGGCGAAAACACATTTATCGATATATTTCTCCCTAACGAGGGGGAGGAAAATAATGGTAAGTGCTCTACCACACTATTCAGTGACTTTTTAGTGTTATACTAAAAATATAGCCTGGATTCGCAAAAGAACGATGGCGTATCTGGGAGTTGACAAAACAAATCCTTAGAGATAACAAGCTATCTCTGAGAAAATAGAAACTTTACAGATAACCAGTTACCTGACCATAGTTATCTTAAAGGAACAAGGGGCTCGTGTTACCGAAACTCTACTTATGACTGAACAATTTGGTTTCCGTAGAAGTCACTCTATTGTTCAGCAGCTCGCCCGAATCTCGGAACAAATATCTGATAACTTCAACAAGAATAATAAAACCGGGATGTACCTCCTAGACATGGAAAAAGCTTTCAATAACGTTTGGCATGAAGGCCTAGCCCACAAATCAATTAGAATTGGAATCCCTCTCAAATTCGTTAAATTGAGTCATACCTACAGAACCGCTAGTTCACGGTCCACATTGGCGCCATTACATCGAACTTATACAACACACTAGCTGGCGTGCCTCAGGGCTCGGTCCTGGGACAGTATTTATTTCTCATTTACTTAAATGACATCCCAAATCAAACGAGAACCCAGCTGGAATGTTTTGCTAATGACACAGCAATTTTCACGTCATCAGATGATGTTGACTTGGTGATTAGCCGACTCCAGCTATCGCTCGATCTCTAAACTGAGTATTTTACAGCTTGGAAGCTAAAGCTAAAGCTGATCTGGTTTTATGTATATTTAATTCGTCTCAAATAAAGAACTTGTCTCAGAAAACGTTGTCTCAGGATGTTTAGGTAGTTTCTAAGAAAATTTATTATTTTCTGGCATCATCGTCTGGATGATTCACGATGTTCTTTAGAAGTAGATGGGCGTGGAGATGGTTCTATAGTTTGATATTTTCTACGATACGGAGGCAAATTTTGGCATGTCTCTTAAAAACAGACATGTCCACTCCCGAATCTGCTAAGAGAGTGGCAGAAGTTCTCCGGAAACAATTAGCTGTATACAGCTGAGCATTAGGTAACATTATATAAGTAGCGATTTCCTGACGCATACTCGAAAATCATTTTTTTCCATGGGTTTTTACCAAAACGGAAAATGTGACATTTTCCGTTTTGGTAACGAATAACGAATCAATTTATATCAGAAGGGCGAACTTTCTGTTACTTTTAAGTTTATAGTCTCCTCGGACATAAACGATCTGTCGATATTTGTTTTTGTCTTAATCTAACTATCTGAGATGTTATGAACCGAGTGGATCATAACATCTCAGATAGTTAGATTAAGTAACTGATTGCTTCGAAAAGCTTCAAGAATTCCAATATCAACAAAACCTGTAACAAAAATAGATAAAGTAAGACTTATAAATTTAGATACTTCAGGCTACTAAGGCTTCATTTCAATACTCATTCAAAAATGTTTCCCGTTTTGGCTGGAAAGCACCTTCGATTACTTTGGTTTAGGTCCCTCTGATTATCTTTTCAGAAAAGTTAATAACTTTGGGTACGTTTCTATTTTAATATCGTTATTTCGTCCGCGTTTTGATATCGCTCCATTTATTGATTTTCACTGATAAATAAAACGTTATGATTATTTGCTCTGTGCTGACAACGCAAAACAAGTCTAAACTACAAACTATTTTTATTGTGGTCCGTATTTGATGATTGTTGGTGATTGGAGATTTAAATTAGAATGTAGTGAAAATAACTATTTCCTCTGTACTGGCTACACAAATTAAAAAGTAACTTTGCCTCCCGTTAAACAAGGAGCAAAGTAACACTTTTCTCCCTGTTTACCGGGAATAGCCGAGCTCTTTTCGAATAGATGTGATGAAAAATAATTTGAGTCGTACCTTCAAGGTTGAACAGATCTGTAATCGTATCCTTAACCCGGCTCACATGAGGGTTAACAAGATTTCGCATTTAATTGGACATTTTATACAAAAAGTAATTCTCCCATTGACTGCTATTTTAAGGCGACCAAGGTTGACTTTCCCGCGCATCAGTCTGAGCGAAGCCCCTGCTCTGTCAGCGCCGGCGTCGGCCCGTAAACAAAAGAACGTGGCACATTTGAAATTTACTTACTTCCTCTCATCCTTTTGAAATTAGTTTTTATAACATTTTCCCTTTTTAAAGGAAGCGCTGTCACGGACGCGTCGCTTCAGCTTTCCATTTTAGGGGTCAGCTCCTTAATTGGAAAAATTTACTTACTCGTATAGTATTTCGCGTAGGTACATAATATACTTACTAATTGTATTTCCGTGTGTGTTTTTTGCAGTTTCCACGACTCATTTGGACTGAGAGTTGAACCAATCGGAACCGATGTGAATATGGAAGGCAAATGGAATTCATGTCAGCGTTGGTTGCTCTTCCACAACATCCACACACCACACCCACAGTAACTCACCCTGATTGTTGGGAAGCCAGCTTGAAACGCAATCCCAAGACCTTGGTTGTAGGGCTAAACAGGTACACTCACTCACCCCACACAAATGCTTTATATTATTTTTGTTTTCTTTACGTTGACCTGTTTTTTATTGATTGCCTTATTTCGTAATTAGCATTTTGCATAATCTCAATTAATTTTAATTTTAATTGTTTTATGCTTTGAAATAGCAAAAAAACGTAAGAAATTGATTGAATTGCAAACCTTGATATTACATTTCCAAAATGGCTAAATTCCAATAAACTTTTGGACTTCCCCAAAGCTAGAGTTAAAGAAAAACCTAGAATTATATGAACAGCTAGCCATAGAAAAAACTCGTACACAAATTCTGTTGCAGAGGGTACCTTGACCAAAAGTGGACTTGCCGGACTTGGAAAAAGCCGGTACAGGAAAAGAAGAGTTCAAAGCTACAAATTCAAAATTATCGCAATACTTAACATCTGCGGTACGGTACTTGAGATCATTATTAATGATAATACATTTGGAACAATTCCCCCGCTGCAAGGGCCTTCTGAAGGGCCGTTCCACTGTCTCAAATCTTGCGGAATTTTCCAACTGTATTCACCATGCAATGAGCGACAGGATGCAGGTTGACGTGGTTTACACAGACTTCGAAAAAACTTTTGACCGTGTGGACCTCGTCATCCTGCTCCAGAAGCAATACAAGTCGGATCTTCATTAAGTTATTTACAGGTAGGTGTTATGCTATATTTCTATTGGATCACAAGCGGTTATGCTTGGTGGTTTCAGTTCGATTTCATCTAAGTTCCTTCCAGCAAACCGCAGGGATCACATCTGCGTCTTTTATTCTATGATGCATACCCCTATAATATTTAGGTAAAAACAAACATTTACATTACATACAGTATTTAAAAATTGCCAATTTATAATGGAAAATCTTTAGTTGCACATCCACGTAAGATTATGCAAACTAAATTCTTTCACTAATAAACTATGCGCATAACTTTTAAATGACTGCACATAAATAAAAAACGCTTGTCAGACAAAACAAGCGTAACTCAAAATATAATGTCTTTTCAAAGGCAGAGGATCTTCTTCACTGAGTGTGCACCAAAAATAACACTGAAATACTGCTTTCAAAACTAAATTTCTCATGGCACACCTAAAATACTGACTTGCACACTAATTAATCAAATTGCTTATCAAAATTTCTAATATTTCTATCAAAAGTTGAAACTCAATTACAAGGTTTATTGCATCAAATCACCTTCACCACTTATCTAGTGTTATAACAAAAAATCTATTTTGCAAACAAAAATACCTTTTTGCACACTAACTTGTTCTCGCAAGCACACTAACCCTCTCTCCATAGCAGCTTTCACGCGTGTGCGAAAGAAGCGAAGCTATACGCACAGAATGGGGAATATTTATCTGCACTTCAAAAATACTGATTTGCACAGCAAATATAAGGGCAAAATACTGCGGTAGCTTAGATGAAGGGTGAAGGGGGTGAGCGAAGCGAAACCCCCTTTATCCTTCGTGTTAGGTTCAACATGTAAGAACAACAAAAAATACTTAAAAATAAACTTAAGATAACATAACTTACTTATTAAATATTTAAAACATAAAAAGTGTTTTTGTTGGTCCTTTTTTGCTGTGCAAATCAATATTTTTGATGTGCGATTAAATATTATCCAAAAAATATATATATATTCGACTTTTCTATTCTTACTTTTAAGATTGTGTTCCTAAGCGATGACGTGAAAAATATGGTTTAGAAATTAAGGCTGATTTAGGTTGCATGCATATCAGTAAAAAATATAAGATTTGCTTTCGAAATATTAGATCATCACGTAGAATGACAGTTTACATTATTGTGTATAAAAAGATTGCAAAATCAGTGTTTTTTGGTATGCAAATTTAGTGTGCAATCAGTACTATGTAGTGTTATGCTACTTACGTGCTATTTTCTTGAATGTCTTAAAAATTCCAAGGCTGCAGCTGCTTTCGAGAAACTTAAGCTTTGGTAACTGCTCCTGTCCTTGCTTGCCCTATTACGCTGGATACTTGGTGAGCTGTTCAGTCTGATATTTGTCATCACCTTTATTTTCATAGGACCCTGTAACGTTTTAAACCATAAGAACACATTAACAAATCATTTTCGCTCTGCATTTTCATGCTATCAGCACTTCTAAATCGATAGCGAAGGGGCTTACCTTTGGTGACCTTGTATTTGGCTTTCTCCGAAACTCTGCAATCTCGGGCTTCGTGCGCGCTGGTGCGCTACCCTTTTTCCTTTCGCTGTTATGTAATTTTGGCTATGTGAACTTGTTAAATTTTATATTACGAGCCTGAAAACAAACTTTGACGTTTGTTGACGTCTTTGTTTATCTGGTTGTCATGGCAATGTCCATTCAAACTCGTTAGCGGTCTGATAGGTTTGATTCAATACTTTTACAAAAATACTCTTTCTCTCTTGGCCACTCACAAAAATTACGTTTAATTTAAATAATTTTTAGAACTCTCCAAAAAGGGTATAAAAGCGGAACATTTCTGAAATTCTGGAGTCTCACTTAAAAAAAAAAAAAAAAAGAAAAAAAAAATGTCGTGTGACGATATTAACCTAACCAGAACCTAACAGAAAACAACCAGAATAAAATTTTGTAGTAACAGTTTATTAGATATTTACAGTGAAGACGATAAAAAAATGATACGAGGATGAGGATGGATGAGATGTGAACAGGTTTTTATAAAATATAGATTAGATATAGAAAAAGAAGAAGCGGAGGACACGGAGAGTAGGTGACCGGTAGGGTGACGAACAGGATGCTGGTCTATTTGTTGGTGAAGATGTTGTCGAGATCGTCGTTGTAGGAACGGTAGCGGCGTATTTGTAGTTACGGCTCGCAGGATCCCGTTGTAGGAGTGGAACGGTAGCGGGCGTATTTGTAGTTACGGCTCGCAGTATCCCGTTGTAGGAGTGGCTCGCAGAATCGTGCTTTGAAGGAAACGGCTCGCAGAATCGTGCTTTGAATGAAACGGCTCGCAGGATCCCGTTGCTTGAAGGATTGTTTGAAGGTTTGAGGGAGTTTGAAGGCTCGCAGGATCCCGGGGTAGTGCGACCCCGGGATAAGGCCTTTAAGTGGTACTTCTAGTTCAGAAGCTGACGTGAGACTCCAGAATTTCAGAAATGTTCCGCTTTTATACCCTTTTTGGAGAGTTCTAAAAATTATTTAAATTAAACGTAATTTTTGTGAGTGGCCAAGAGAGAAAGAGTATTTTTGTAAAAGTATTGAATCCATCCTATCAGACCGCTAACGAGTTTGAATGGATATTGCCATGACAACCAGATAAACAAAGACGTCAACAAACGTCAAAGTTTGTTTTCAGGCTCGTAATATAAAATTTAACAAGTTCACATAGCCAAAATTACATAACAGCGAAAGGAAAAAGGGTAGCGCACCAGCGCGCACGAAGCCCGAGATTGCAGAGTTTCGGAGAAAGCCAAATACAAGGTCACCAAAGGTAAGCCCCTTCGCTATCGATTTAGAAGTGCTGATAGCATGAAAATGCAGAGCGAAAATGATTTGTTAATGTGTTATTATGGTTTAAAACGTTACAGGGTCCTATGAAAATAAAGGTGATGACAAATATCAGACTGAACAGCTCACCAAGTATCCCGCGTAATAGGGCAAGCAAGGACAGGAGCAGTTACCAAAGCTTAAGTTTCTCGAAAGCAGCTGCAGCCTTGGAATTTTTAAGACATTCAAGAAAATAGCACGTAAGTAGCATAACACTACATTTTCCCCCCGACCCTGGAAAAATTTTTGACTCAGCAAAAATTTTGATATGTACAAAAATAAACCAGAAAAACACAGCTTTGCAGAAACAGACATCACCAGGCAAAATCAGATATACCATCTCTTACATCCCTCATCTTCATTCAGGTAAGGGTGGAGTTCAAATTCAATGACTACCACTCTAAAAGTGTGTTTTCAAAAGGACATTCAGGCTTACTTAAGGAGTTGTCATCCGCTCCTGCGTGGAAAAAAAATTAAGTAGAGGTAAAGAGAAACAAATTAATCCTAAGGTAGCTTTAGTCGCTTTGCCTTAAGATTAAAACGGCCAGAGCGGTAGAGCTCGAAGCCAGAGATCAGCCACATCGCCAACGAGATGTGTCTGAAATGAAGAATATACATATATACAAAAGAGCGGTAGAGCTCGAAGCCAGAGATCAGCCACATCGCCAACGAGATGTGTCTGAAATGAAGAATATACATATATACAACAGAGCGGTAGAGCTCGAAGCCAGAGATCAGCCACATCACCAACGAGATGTGTCTGAAATGAAGAATATACATATATACAAATTAGAAGTTAAGAAAATGTATGCTACTTACATGCAAATATTTTATATAAAGATTCGTATCACCTTCAGGACAGAAGTTTGAGAAACAAGAGGAGGTTCCATGACAGTCGGATCAGCAGGAAGGTCAAGTGATGGAGAGTCATTTGCAGTTGAAGGTGGAGTCAAGGATTCGAATTGTTTAGAAAATTTTACCTCTTTCCATTGTTATAGTTAAGTGTAGAGTCAAGTGTTATAGAAGTGAAGTGAAGTGAAGTAATGTAAGTTAAATGTAGGCCTAAATATAATCCAGATGAGTTGAAAAACTAGATGAAGTTTTGTTTTAGAATTTGGAAAAGGAATTCGTACTTAATAACCCTTTCCATTGTTATAGTCAAGTGTAGAGTCAAGTGTTATAGAAGTGAAGTGAAGTGAAGTGTAGTAATGTAAGTTAAATGTAGGCCTAAATATAATCCAGATGAGTTGAAAAACTAGATGAAGTTTTGTTTTAGAATTTGGTAAGTATTTAGGCAAGTGTTATAGTTAAGTGTAGAGTCAAGTGTTATAGAAGTGAAGTGATGTGAAGTGAAGTAATGTAAATTAAATGTAGGCCTAAATATAATCCAGATGAGTTGAAAAACTAGATGAAGTTTTGTTTTAGAATTTGGAAAAGGAATTCGTACTTAATAACCCTTTCCATTGTTATAGTTAAGTGTAGAGTCAAGTGTTATAGAAGTGAAGTGAAGTGAAGTGAAGTGAAGTGATGTAAGTTAAATGTAGGCCTAAATATAATCCAGATGAGTTGAAAAACTAGATGAAGTTTTGTTTTAGAATTTGGAAAGTATTTAGGCAAGTGTTATAGTTAAGTGTAGAGTCAAGTATTATAGAAGTGAAGTGAAGTGAAGTGAAGTGAAGTAATGTAAATTAAATGTAGGCCTAAATATAATCCAGATGAGTTGAAAAACTAGATGAAGTTTTGTTTTAGAATTTGGAAAAGGAATTCGTACTTAATAACTTTTTCCATTGTTATAGTTAAGTGTAGAGTCAAGTGTTATAGAAGTGAAGTGAAGTGAAGTGAAGTGAAGTAATGTAAGTTTAATGTAGGCCTAAATATAATCCAGATGAGTTGAAAAACTAGATGAAGTTTTGTTTTAGAATTTGGAAAATTTAAAAGTGAAAGAGAAAGCAAATCAAAGGAAAAGAGACAAGGCGCAGAAAAGGTGTAGAGTGGAGAAGAACTTTTACGTTGGGCGCCAAAATGTAGTGTGACGACAAGAACCTCACAGAACCTAACAGAAAACAACCAGAATAAAATTTAGAAATGACAGTTTATTAGATATTTACAGTGAAGACGATAAAAAAATGATACGAGGATGAGGATGGATGAGATGTGAACAGGTTTTTATAAAATATAGATTAGATATAGAAAAAGAAGAAGCGGAGGACACGGAGAGTAGGTGACCGGTAGGGTGACGAACAGGATGCTGGTCTATTTGTTGGTGAAGATGTTATCGAGATCGTCGTTGTAGGAACGGTAGCGGCGTATTTGTAGTTACGGCTCGCAGGATCCCGTTGTAAGAGTGGAACGGTAGCGGGCGTATTTGGAGTTACGGCTCGCAGGATCCCGTTGTAGGAGTGGAACGGTAGCGGGCGTATTTGTAGTTACGGCTCGCAGTATCCCGTTGTAGGAGTGGCTCGCAGAATCGTGCTTTGAAGGAAACGGCTCGCAGAATCGTGCTTTGAAGGAAACGGCTCGCAGGATCCCGTTGCTTGAAGGATTGTTTGAAGGTTTGAGGGAGTTTGAAGGCTCGCAGGATCCCGGGGTAGTGCGACCCCGGGATAAGGACTTTAAGTGGTACTTCTAGTTCAGAAGCTGACGTGAGACTCCAGAATTTCAGAAATGTTCCGCTTTTATACCCTTTTTGGAGAGTTCTAAAAATTATTTAAATTAAACGTAATTTTTGTGAGTGGCCAAGAGAGAAAGAGTATTTTTGTAAAAGTATTGAATCAAACCTATCAGACCGCTAACGAGTTTGAATGGACATTGCCATGACAACCAGATAAACAAAGACGTCAACAAACGTCAAAGTTTGTTTTCAGGCTCGTAATATAAAATTTAACAAGTTCACATAGCCAAAATTACATAACAGCGAAAGGAAAAAGGGTAGCGCACCAGCGCGCACGAAGCCCGAGATTGCAGAGTTTCGGAGAAAGCCAAATACAAGGTCACCAAAGGTAAGCCCCTTCGCTATCGATTTAGAAGTGCTGATAGCATGAAAATGCAGAGCGAAAATGATTTGTTAATGTGTTCTTATGGTTTAATACGTTACAGGGTCCTATGAAAATAAAGGTGATGACAAATATCAGACTGAACAGCTCACCAAGTATCCAGCGTAATAGGGCAAGCAAGGACAGGAGCAGTTACCAAAGCTTAAGTTTCTCGAAAGCAGCTGCAGCCTTGGAATTTTTAAGACATTCAAGAAAATAGCACGTAAGTAGCATAACACTACAACTTTTGATGCAGTTTTGAACTTTTTTGTTTTAAAAAATGGTATTTATTAGTTATGCGTTTAAATCCCACCCTTTTATAATGTATGAAATATTTTTACAAAAATATGTAGCTTATCTGATTGTATTGAAATGCAGGAAGATCAGCGGGCTTATTCGCTAACTCAGTGATCATCACGAATGAAGATCCGTATAAATTAAGAAGTTATAGGTGTCGTTCAATTATTTCGTGTAACAAGGATATCAAAATAAGTTGATTAATATTAGCCGACTTATTTTGATTCGTTATGATCACTGAGTTAGCGAATAAGCATCTGGACCGGCTTTAGTTAGGCGGAGTATTTCATAAATAATCGTATCAATGTCAACATTTCCAATTGCCTTTAGATTTCTTTTAAACGCAGTCCATGTCCATACAGGGTGGTCCAAAAGGTAACGACCAAAATTTTTTTTTAGATTCCTAATGCTTGGTTGTATCCGAAAATACCCCATGTATGTTGCGCGATTTTTAGCGGTTCAGAAGTTATGATTTTTTTAAACTGATTTGATAATTTTCTATCGGAGCAACTTAAAATGATCATAACTTTTTTAATAGTGAGATATTTTGTATCAATTTTTCTTTAAAATTATTTTTTTTTAATAATTATTTTATACTTTATAATCAATTACACATCATTCTTCATTACAAGTTATCGAAAAAAGGGTCGAAAGTGGAATTTTTGGTTTGAGTTGGACAGAGTTACATTTTCTAAATTCTCTTAAAAATAAAAAATGGCTGTATCATAAGTTAAAAATACTTTTAAAAACTTGAACAATTTATAAGCTTACCAAATAATAAAAATAAAAAGGTTCTTAATAGGCAATTTTTCGATGAAAACGGCTTCCAAACTTATTTAGGTGAAAATGAGCTAAGCAAAAATGTTGTTCGAAAACATTGTTTTACCTTTTTTATGGCCACCATTAGTAAGGCATCATCAAAAGCATTCAAATAATCTCAAATTGAACGATCAGTGACACATTAAAATAAATTTTACTTAAAAAACCATTCTGTGTTATGATGACCTTCTTGTTCTTCTTCTTCGGCATTTTTGCGTCCACTGCTTGACGTGTTATGATGACCTAAAACTAATGAAATGGCTGAACAAACAATCGTATTTATTATCAGGATCAATAAAAAATAAGACATTAATTGAGTACAACTAGTTTATTATAGTAGATTTTCAAAATGACGCCCTTCAACATCGATACACAATCGGCAACGTCTTAAAAAAAAAAATTTTAGTCTTTGGAAAGCGCTTGTATTTTCTCTCACTTTCGTCGCTGCTTCTCTCAATTTTTGTCTAAGTGCCCCTTCGGAGTTAGTCTCCCGAGCCTGGACTATTTCCTTATAGTATCCCCAAATAAAAAAAATGGGTTCAAGTCCGATGAACGTGCAGGCTATTCGACTGGGCCGCGAAGCCCAATCCATCTACCCGGGAAAGTTTCATTAAGGTGCTCCCTCACTTGGCTTGCATTATGGCAAGGAGCACCATCATTTTTCAAAATGATGTTGCTTCTTATCTCCATGTTCACGTCTTCCAGCAATTCGAACAGGTCATTCTGCAAAAAGTTTAAGTACGCATTCCATTCATCCTAGAAGGTAGATCGAAAGGCCCAATCAGTTCTCCATTTACAATTCCAGACCACATGTTAACGCTGTATCGCTCTTGAAAATTTGATGCTCTTGCTTGCTGTGTGTTTTCAATCGTCGAGCTGTGAAAGTTGTGAATATTAAACACTCCAGCCCTTTCAAAACGGGATTCATCGGTCCATAAAATATTTAAAAAAAATCTGAGTCTTCCTGAGACCTTCTTAATGTTGTTTCGCAGAAAGCAACTCTTCTAGGATAATCTGAAGTTTTTTGCTGCTGGACGCGCTGAATGTAAGCGTGGTATTCTTCCTAAAAAAAGGATTACTCACCACCTGGGCTGGAAAAAGTCACATACTCTCGCTGAGAACACCGCTGGGGCTTGGCGTGGAAATTGTGATTATCAGAATGGCTCGCGTAAGTTAGTGTACTAAGGCTTTAAAGTAAAAAAAATAACGTACCATTTTTCAATATCCTTAGAACTTAGGTCCGTGGTATTCCAGTTGTTCTGGTAATTACTGTGGAACTCGTAGTAGGGTCTCTTTCAACTTCTGCCACGATCTCATCTCTTCTGTCTGATCTACACTGGGTACTCCTTCGTGCCATTGGTTTCTACCGGGGATACGCCCGGCCATCAGCGTGTTATGAGCATTAATAAATACCCTATGGTCCGGGTAATGGTCCAGTATTTCTTGTCGCAGGTTCAGTTGTTGGCGATACAGCCTTGCTGCTAAACGACCGTTTCCTTTGGCCACTCCATAGTAATAGTGCATTTCTGCGTACTGACTTAGAGTAAAATTACTCATGTTGCTCCACAAACGCAACAAAATCACTAAGCAATCAAGGTCCGTTACACAAGCACAAGTCAGTCGTAAGGCAAATCGGAGTCCGGTACAATGCGAGAGTAGTTTCAAAATATCGGGATCGGAAACAACGTTGTTTATTTCTCAAACAAAATAATGTTTTAAAATAACAATTTTTTATTTAGATACAATTGTTTTCAACTGTCTTCCAACGATATTTTGGCTGACCAGGTGGGCGCCAGCTCTACGCAACTCAATGCAACGAATCTGTCATCAATCGATCGATTTTTTGTCCTCCTTATTGGTCATCAAGCGTTAGTTCCACTATCACCGCGCGCCAAAAGATCGTTTGAAATCTGGACTTTTTTTTACTACCTATTTGATAGCCAGTATTTTATATTAAGGAAGGAAGCCAGTGTTTTATGTGTACTTGGAGGAAGGAAGAGTAAAACAAAGAGTTTCATTAATCTGAGATTGTATACAGTTCATGACTGTGGCCCATTGCGCCGCGCATGCGCTGTGATATGCTTGTTTTTGGCGGTTTGGCCACTTTGACGTTTTGTTGTGTGACATGTATGTACGAATTCTGGTATTTTTTGTAATTTAGGTAGGTTTTTAATATCCCTCATTATGCAACAGTTTCATAAAATACTATTTAAATGTATCACTGATTGTTCAATTTGAGATTATTTGAATGCTTTTCCATCATCATCACCATGCCTTACTAATCATTGGTAGCCATAAAAAAGCTAAAACAATGTTTTCGAACAACATTTTTGCTTAGCTCATTTTCACCTTAAATAAGTTTGGAAGCCGTTTTCATCGAAAAATTGCCAATTAAGAACCTTTTTATTTTTATTATTTGGTAAGCTTATAAATTTTTCAAGTTTTTAAAAGTAGTTTGAACTTATGATATAGCCATTTTGTATTTTTAAGAGAATTTAGAAAATGTAACTCCGTCCAACTCAAACCAAAAATTTCACTTTCGACCCTTTTTTCGGTAACTTGTAATGAAGAATTATTTGTAATTGATTATAAAGTATGAAATAAAAATACAAAATATCTCACTATTAAAAAAGTTATGATCATTTTATGTTGCTCCGATAGAAAATTAGCAAATCAGTTTAAAAAAATCATAAATTCTAAACCGCTAAAAATCGCGGAACATACATAGGGTATTTTCGGATACAGCCAAGCATTAGGAATCTAAAAAAAATTTTGGACATCACCTTTTGGACCACCCTGTATAGGTATACATACACCTTTGAGCATCAAGTTATAGCACGCGTAAATACTGACTACTTTGCCTACATGTGAAGTATCCTGGAATACGCCAGCGTTATCTGGTGCCAGCAATTCATCACGCACAAAGACCGATTGGAGCGTATCCAAAGGAGATTTGTACGATTTTTTGATTTAACACTACACGCTAGCGCCACTTGGTAAATCTACTGTTCCACACACCTTGCGTTAATACCGCAACTACGCACAAATCTCCCCTAAAAAAATAATATAATAAACGCTTTTGTTCACACATTCAAAAGTCGAATAATACACCTGTAGGTACTCACTAATATAAGCTCTTAATTCTATAACCCCATACTACCCGTCCCTTCCTCCTTACTGTCAAAAACACTAAAGCCACACCTCTCACTCTCTTTTTCTCTCTCATATATACTTATATACTTAAACTCCACACAGCATACATACATCACACAAAACACAATCGACTTTTTTTATATAGGTGAAAATAAATTTCCGACATCATTAGTTTATTTCTTTTTCGTATATATTTTTGTATTTTAAATTAGCAAAACTTCATAGGTTCCCATATTTATATTTGTATTTCTGTGGACATCTGCTATTGGCCGGCCTTATTGTACGATTTTTGAATTGTTATATATTTACTGTAATGTGTGGACGTCCCTAATAAAATAGATAATAATAATAAACAAAACAGTACACAAACCTGTTGCAAAGTGTACCCTTATACCATTCGATCAGCGGAGAGAAACAATCGCAACTGCAATCAGTTGCTGCAGAGCCGCGCGCCGAGCAGTCATTGCACAGACGAACTGAACTGAACGGAACAGATAGACCCGCTTTGTTCTCCCGAGATATAACTGTAGCAACCAATCCCCTTTTTGTACTGTTTTTCAAACACGCCGCTTTCCTCTCCACGGTAATTTCTCTCTTCACCAATTACTTTGTTTCTGCAGCAGAGAGGTATTGCTCGGGACTTTTCCTGCACGCGTTTGCCGTTATTTTTCAATATTCCAACAATAAATCGAGTTTGCAAAGGATTTTAAAATCAACCGGCCCCGGGTGAAATTAAAAACGATTGCTTCCAGGGTGCACAGCGGTGGGACCTGATGAGTTTTTGAGTTTGAAGCGTTTTCGGAGTTTGTTGTGTGTTTAGACAAGGCGGAGTTAACGCTTCGGAATAAAATGAGAGAAAGAGAGAGAATATTGTTAGTTATTTTGTTTGTCGGTGCTATTTTACCCAGTATCAAGTTGCACGTTGTAGCTCAATATGGTCCTAAATGATCCGTCAATTTAGCCAGGAAGTCGCAGGCACACGATAAGACATAAAGGACATTGTCCACTTTGTATGGGCGTTTAGGCTAAACGTGAACAGACATTTGAATCGAAACTAACTATTAGGTTTTGTAGTACAGGTTGGTAAAAAACCAATAACAGTAATTATTTTGTGTCAAAACTCAAAACTCAAAACTCAAAACTCAAAACGTTTATTCTGTAAATAGGCCACAAGGGCACTTTCACATGTCATTTCATTTCATTTTTTACAGAACATTTGGTATTATTATCATACTATCAGAAAAAAAAAAGTACTTAATTATTGTTTCTGAGAGATGTAAAGAGTCTCAAATGTCATAATAAAATAATTAAAATATAAATAACAGAGATGTATAGTCTCTTTAGTCAATAATACAATGATAATAGGAGATGTAAATGGTCCCCACAGTCAAGAGTTGTATAATTAAATTAATCTTTGGAGGTGTAAAAGGCCTCCAAGTGTCCAGTAAAAGAAACTCTGGCAGTGAGGATGCTCACAATTAATTAGAACAATTCAGTCCCAAGCATTTTTATCGTCTATGTACTCTTTAATACTGTAGTAAGCTTTAGAAATAAGCCTTTGCTTGATGTATTTCTTGAACTTATTAATTGATAGATCTGTCAAAGTGCTTGGGAGTTTATTGTAAAATCTTACACAATTACCCTTGAACGAGTTTTTTATTTTATGGAGCCGAGTAGTGGGCACTGCAAGTTTGTCCTTGTTTCTAGTATTAAAGTTATGTATATCACAGTTTCTTCGAAAGTTAACAATGTTCTTATGGACATACATAATATTCTCGTAAATATATTGACTATGGACTGTCAATATATTTACTTCTTTAAACTTATTTCTAAGAGAATCTCTATTATTCATTTTATAAATCGCACGAACAGCCCGCTTTTGCAGCACAAAAATAGTATTTATGTCAGCAGCACTGCCCCAGAGCAGAATACCGTAGGACATAATACTATGAAAATAACTAAAATAAACTAATCTGGCTGTTTTTAAATCTGTCAAGTGACGGATTTTCCTGCATGCAAAAGCTGCAGAGCTCAGTCTGTTCGATAGCTTATCAATATGTGGACCCCATTGGAGTTTGGAATCCAACGTTATACCTAGAAACACTGTGCTGGTTACCAATTCCAATTCCTCATTTTTAATTGTTATACATGTCTGATTATTTTTAACGTTAGTAGTAAGAAACTTAACACATTTAGTCTTTTTCTCATTTAATAGCAAATTATTAACATTAAACCAATTTACCACTCTTGATATGGTATTGTTCACGTGATCATCAGTAGCGTGTTGGTTTCGCTTTGTTTTAAAAATAAGTGAGGTGTCATCAGCAAACAGTACCATATCATGACAGTCCCTTCCTAGATAGGGTAAGTCGTTTATATAGATGAGGAATAGGAAGGGTCCCAATATTGAGCCCTGTGGCACGCCCAAAGAAACCAATGATCCTGGTGATCGTTCTCCGTTTACGTCTACCCTTTGTATTCTTCCGTTCAGATAAGATTTTAACAAATTCAATGACGTGTCTCTAACTCCATAATGATGTAATTTCCTGATCAATGTTTCATGACAAACGCAATCAAAAGCCTTAGATAAGTCACAAAAAATGCCTAGGGCATCTTGTGACTCTTCCCAGGCATCAAAAATACTTTCAATGAACTGAATTCCGGCATCTGTTGTTGAACGACCGCGAGTGAATCCAAACTGTTTGTTATGCATTAGCTTATTTGATTCAAAATGATGTAATAGCTGTGATAAGATTAATTTCTCAAAAATTTTACTAAAAGTTGGTAGTATTGATATAGGTCTGAAATTGGTGGGGTCTTGAGTACTACCTGCTTTGAAGAGGGGAATTATCTTACTTTGTTTCATTAAATCAGGAAATTCACCGCAGTCTATACAATTGTTGAAAATGACCGCTAGGTCAGGTGCAATTAATTCGATCAGGGATTTAACGACGTGAACAGAGAGTCCCCAAAGATCATTCGTTTTCTTAACATTTATCAATTTAAATGCCTTTACGACATCTGAACTTGTGACGTGCTTAAAATTCAAGTATGAAGCACACTCTGAGACATTATCTTTTAATATTGCAACAGCAGACAAAGGTGACGAATTTAAATACTTAGTCGTGGAAGCCGGTGCATTAGTAAAAAACGATTCAAATTCAGTTGCAACTTCTAAGCTAGAACTCGTAAGCTGTCCATTGATTTTTAGTTCGTAATCGTGACTCGCTTTTTTACTACGACCGGCCTCCTCATTAATTATTTTCCAAGTCGTTTTTATAACATCGGAACTATTCTTAATTTTACTACTCAGAAAATTCAAATTCAATATGCCTGTGTCGTGAGTTTTTCCTGTATGTCTACTGAGAGGTTATGTTCAAATAAAATAACATTTCCATAACAATAACACATCAACAAACGCGGAATCGGGGTCCATTCTAACAAGCCAAAGTAGAAAACAAACATATTCACGAATTATCGAAACGTCAAACACAGAACGAAAGGTTTTTATTGTGTTCTGTGGCGTGAGTGACCTGACCGCCGGTGACAATTGTTTATTTTTCTTTTTGTCTAGTATTGCCATGAATAAGTAGTTTACCCACAAATCGAGTTTTTTTTTTGTCAATTTGAACAACGATTAAATGCGACGAAAAATTGGTACTAAAAGTGCTACTTTAGAGACCACAAAGTGATTTATGTGTAATTGGTAATTTATTAAGTTTTTTACATGGCAATACCGAAAATAAAATGTCGTCCGGTCGACTGATTAAAGACTGTGTCACATAAATTCCCTTTAAGTTTTAACTGTCGATATACACAACTAGATAATCGAAAATATTCGTAATGGAATTATTTATAATCAGTGGTTATCTCGTATTACCTCGTACATTCTGTCCACGCTTAGCCGAAAATGGACAATGTTCTTTGCACTTTTACAGATAAGAAAGTGAGTAGACGTAGACATAATCTTTTTCGGTGTAAACGTAAACAGCTAAGGTGAAATGCTCGATTGTTTAGGCTCGTGTATCGGTAAAATTAGCAATTAGATTCGTGGTGGTTGAATTTTTGGACACAATCAAAGTTAAATGAAGTTCCTAACCGCTCACACTCCAACATAGCTGTTACGTAAGTTGCTGCGGCAGGACAGTGCAAAAATTGTTTTTTTTATCTATTTTTCAAAAACTACTGATTATTTCTATAATTTTAAAAACTAAGTTTTAACATATTTTGAATACCTATTTTTTGACGCAAGAACCATATCAATATTTTTTTTAGATCTCAAGAGATAATATTTTTTCTATCTAGTTCCAAATGACATTATTATGTTTACAAATCCTATGATTGAAGGGAAGGTCTCCATAACATACATTTTTATCTTTCCTTTAGAAGGAATATCTCTTCTAAGGTGGGCATTTTACAATTACCATCGTCTTAACGTAGAGATAGAGATAGATAAATAACGTAACTTTATAAAACAGGCGCCGAAGTTATTGGTTCAAACCTTTTGCGCGTAATACTTAAGAGTACTTATACTCAAAAGTTATGAAATCTCATTTCCCAGTCGTAGCACTATAGTATTATTTTCTTTGGACGTATGTTTATCTTCATCATCACCACGTTTGGAGCTTGGCCACATACGAGTATAGCATAGTTGAAATTACAAGGTACGTAGGTATGTTCGACCTAATTTAATTGCTCATCGGTACGAAGACTTCGAATGGCCTGTTCATACGGAAACTGAAACGCCGTATCAGCTAATAGTTAACGATTTTCATACAGGTAGAGTTACCGCAGGCAGACAGACGCAACATTTGCGGAGTTGGCATCTCTGTGTGTTTCTACAGAATACAGACTCGTAAAATTCTATTTAATTAAGTATATAGGTACAAGGGATGACAACAGTCATCGCAGTTCGAATTCGTTTTTGGTGCAATATGAAACCGCGCACACGAGTATCAACAGTAATTTTTAGTAATACAGTCTACTAGTACCAGAATCTGACAGAAATATTTTATTTTATTTTATTTTATTCGGAAAACATACAGTGATAACCATCGAAATTTCTAGAACATTATGATTATCTAAACACCATTTAGCAGTTTTCGCATATTGAATCGATAATTACATTTGTTAGCTGATGAAGATGGAGGAACGTCGTAGTAGTTTATGTGACTGATACATAATGGAGGGCATTAAAACTCGAGAGTGTATCACTCGAGAGTTTAAATGCCTAATTATGTACAGTGACATACTCTAGTTTATCTACAAACATATCATAAGCTCTCTTTGATGTGTTCAGGAACCGCATGTTTGACCGGCATTGTGACATTGAGTTGTTTAGCTTGTTCTGTAGTACCAACTTCACAGACAAAGTAGGGGCGGCACGCAGGCGGGCGTCAGCGTTCGAAATTTGAATGTCATAATATGTAGAAAATTTACAAATTATGGTCATAATGTTCAATATTCAGATAAGAAATGAGTTTTTACAAAGTAGTTTAACATTATGCTGATCGTAACGTGCGCTTTTTGGACGCAGTAAAGAGGGTTTATGATAAGTGTGTAGATAAAAGTATGTTATACAAGAATAGCAAAACAACAGTCAGGGAGACGCACCAAACCAGTGTTTAGTAATACCTAGTCTAATTGTACTCGTAGGTGTATTAACAACAGTCAGGGAGACGCACCAAACCAGTGTTTAGTAATACCTAGTCTAATTGTACTCGTAGGTGTATTAACAACAGTCAGGGAGACGCACCAAACCAGTGTTTAGTAATACCTAGTCTAATTGTACTCGTAGGTGTATTAACAACAGTCAGGGAGACGCACCAAACCAGTGTTTAGTAATACCTAGTCTAATTGTACTCGTAGGTGTATTAACAACAGTCAGGGAGACGCACCAAACCAGTGTTTAGTAATACCTAGTCTAATTGTACTCGTAGGTGTATTAACAACAGTCAGGGAGACGCACCAAACCAGTGTTTAGTAATACCTAGTCTAATTGTACTCGTAGGTGTATTAACAAAACAACAGTCAGGGAGACGCACCAAACCAGTGTTTAGTAATACCTAGTCTAATTGTACTCGTAGGTGTATTAACAACAGTCAGGGAGACGCACCAAACCAGTGTTTAGTAATACCTAGTCTAATTGTACTCGTAGGTGTATTAACAAAACAACAGTCAGGGAGACGCACCAAACCAGTGTTTAGTAATACCTAGTCTAATTGTACTCGTAGGTGTATTAACAACAGTCAGGGAGACGCACCAAACCAGTGTTTAGTAATACCTAGTCTAATTGTACTCGTAGGTGTATTAACAAAACAACAGTCAGGGAGACGCACCAAACCAGTGTTTAGTAATACCTAGTCTAATTGTACTCGTAGGTGTATTAACAACAGTCAGGGAGACGCACCAAACCAGTGTTTAGTAATACCTAGTCTAATTGTACTCGTAGGTGTATTAACAAAACAACAGTCAGGGAGACGCACCAAACCAGTGTTTAGTAATACCTAGTCTAATTGTACTCGTAGGTGTATTAACAACAGTCAGGGAGACGCACCAAACCAGTGTTTAGTAATACCTAGTCTAATTGTACTCGTAGGTGTATTAACAACAGTCAGGGAGACGCACCAAACCAGTGTTTAGTAATACCTAGTCTAATTGTACTCGTAGGTGTATTAACAAAACAACAGTCAGGGAGACGCACCAAACCAGTGTTTAGTAATACCTAGTCTAATTGTACTCGTAGGTGTATTAACAAATCAAAGTCGGGATAAATCTTGCAGTTTGTGTGCAGTTCGTTTGCAGATGGAGTGAGAAGCTCTTAGGAAGAATGAATTTTGCCCGTAATTGGTTGCCTTGCGGATATTCTAGATACTTTTAGATTTATGTTAGAGAGAAGATGTCTAGATTCAACATGACATTGCGCAATTTTAGTCAAAAATACCATAACAGCGATTTCGCGTCTCTCACGAAGTGGTAACATGTGATGTCTCCTACATCTTGTCTCGTAATCGTTATTATTTTTTTTACATTTCAATTGAAGGTATCTAACAAATTTACATTTAATTGATTATTGTCTATTAATATGTATCATATTGGGGGTTCCATATTAGAGAACACTATTCGGTGGTGGTGGTGGTGGTGTGCTCGTTCACGAAATGGATCCGTGCCATCTTTAGCGAATCTGTTACGGACCTCTCCTGAAATATATGTTTGAGTCACAATTACTAGAGGTGAACATGAGGAGGCCTATATTCAACATCGGGTTAACCGACATGCTGATGATGATGACGATGAGAAATTAACTATGTGGTGGTGGTGGTGGTGGTGGTGGTGGTGGTTGTGGTGGTGGTGGTGGTGGTGGTGGTGGTGGTATAAGAAGAATGAATGCGGTCATGCTTGACAGGATTTGCTCCCGAATAAAATATATACGGGTTTGCAACTAATCGTTCACCCGCGACATATGAAGCTACTACATTTCATGAGCATCCCAACTAACACACTAGTGGAAATAGCAGCTTATATTGTAACTTTTGGTTGTACATCAGTGATATAAGGGTTCTCACAGCAGTAAAAAGTTATATAACAGCATCCACAGGCGTCTGAAACTACAAAAATCACCAAAAGTGATAAACGTTGAACCTCGTACTACCCTGGGCTTTACAATTTTTTTTTTTATCTTTTCCTATCAGTTAGACAATTATTCATTCAGAGTATCCTTCTAAAGCAACACCAAACACTTTATTACAAACCACTATCAAAACGTCGCAAAGATAAAGTATGCATAACATCTCTTGCAAAACAAGTTTTATGCAGCGATTTTTTAAATTTCTGGGCCCACATTTGCATAATAAAATCTGCCAATCTGAAGATATTTACTCAAAAAATACATATGAATTCAAAATAAGTATTAAATTAAATAAATAAATAAAATAATTATGATGCAACAGAGAAATTTATAACCATCCTAAATTTGCAAAACAAGTTTTATGCAGCGATTTTTTAAATTTCTGGGCCCACATTTGTATAATAAAATCTGCCAATCTGAAGATATTTACTCAAAAAATACATATGAATTCAAAATAACTATTAAATTAAATAAATAAATAAAATAATTATGATGCAACAGAGAAATTTATAACCATCCTAAGTTAATATCTCTCATTAATTTCTTAGTAAACTTGTAGGTGCTATTGTTTATCAAATACATTATAACATTCATTACACACTACACTACATACATGCATTACACTTATCAACTTCTCTTTCATAACTCACACTATAAACACTCCAATAGCGATTAGATGCCTTTTCAAGTAAGTTTTGTGTCACATATGTAAAAATTAATCCCATTTTATCAAATTAACTTTTAACTATTATATAAGATCCTTAACTTTATAACTTTAAATGTTACTATAAATTTAATTTAAGTTAAATATTTTAACTGTATGTACATAATTAAATTACACAACATTTTTCTTATTTGTTAGACAATATTGTTGCATATAAGTAGGGAGGAGCGTATGTTACTTATCCCAAAACACAGGGGAAACTCTACTTTGGGGAGTAACGACTCTTATATTGTCTGTACCAATGTATGACAAAACTGTAGCAATATTACTGAATAAACATGATTATTATTATTATTTATTTATTATTATTACAATAGTTCGGCCTAAATCTTCTTTAATACTAAAACCTTTAAGAAGAAATTAAGTATAACATTTTGTCACTTAAAGCTGCGTATGAGTTCCTACTAGAGTTGTTATATGCCATTGAACTATATAAAGGAATGTATTGAAGACTCTATAAATCAACTGCTTAGAGGTAATAATAACCACTATTATTTTACTGTAAGATTCATAATAGTAGTAATTATACCACCTATGTTCACTTAAGTGCGAAGATAGCAAATACTATAACCTAAAACATATTAAAAGCTCTATAAAAGAAGCAATGTCTGGCATAAGTGATGCAACAGAATTATCGTGTTCCTTTAGACAGCCTAAATTTAATGGTCATTTACTTATAATCGTCACGCATCCTTATAGCAAATACCGAATATTCGGTATTTGCTATTCGGCCAAATCACTGTTTATTTCATCTCTGATTTAAACTTCAGTGACATCCCATTTAATGTGATCGGTGGTAAGTTTTTAACACGCTTTTATTAGCTTGGGTTGTATGTATGTATGTATCTATGTATGTAACGGAATCTTTGAACTTAATTTTCACCAGTTTCCAGAAGTCTGATTAATTTGAAACTTTGCATACGTATCAAGGACCGATGACAATGCAATAATTTGATAACAGTTTCCCATTATCCTTATTAGGACGGCCAGGATTAATACATAGCAAAATGTTGTTTATAAAGTTATTGGTACGACTACTTTCATACTTCATGTATGTAACCAGGTGCATTCATAAGTTTGTATGTGGTATTGAAAGAATTATTGTATCGACGCCCCCTTACATATTGATTTAACTCGTTTGCGACAGCTGAAAACCTCGGACGCTTGTTTTGGAGGCATAAACGTGATTCTCTTTGGTGATCTAATGCAGTTACCACCTGTTCGAAGACATCAAGTTTTTCAACAACCAGAACACATGAAGCCAGCTACACATTTGTGGCGACAGTTCGGTCTGATTGAACTTAAACAAAATATGCGTCAACAAGGAGACACGACACTTATAGATGTGCTTAACGCCCTTAGAGTTGGAGAAATGACGTCTAGGCATCTTGAAATTCTACTTGAAAAAGTTTCAACAGATGCGACTAATGAATTCTCAATCGAGAGTGCATTAAGAATTTACCCAACGAATGATCAGGTTGCTAGACACAACGAAAAAGTTCTCCAGAGTTTTAAGAATAAAGTGACAGTTAGTTATACAATAAAAGCACAAGACCAACTCATTGATGCTACTTGAAATCTAGGTAACAAGGACTTAGATTCTGTGATACCTAGCGATATTAATAAAACCGGAGGTCTTCCGAATGTATTGAAAATATTCGTAGGAGCTAAAGTGATGTTGAGGACAAACATTGACGTGTCGAAAGGTTTAGTGAATGGCAATATGGGTTTTATCACAGAAATTATCTGGCCAAATTTTCGCAGAGGCCAACTATACGCGGAAGACATCCCGTCAGTCCGTATCGATTTCGGATCAGATGGTGTGCACGTGATTAAACCAATATCGATACAGTTCCCAGCGAAATACAGTTATGGAACTGCTGAGAGACGAATGTTGCCATTAATCCTGAGTTGGGCTTCGACCGTCCACAAGATGCAAGGTTGTACAGTCGATCATGCAGTCATTTATCTAGGCTCGCGACTGTTTGCTGCTGGACAAGCTTATGTAGAACTTAGTCGTGTAAGATCTTTAGACGGTATTCGGATTGAAGAACTCGATTGTTCTAAGTTAACACGAAAAACCCCATGCAACAGTGAAGCTTTGAATGAAATGATGAGATTGCGAAATAATTTGTGAGAAATTTCAATACCACATGGCAACAAATAACTAATTGATAAATCGAACTAAAAAATGAAAAATAAATAATAGTTTAAAAAAACTAAAAAAACACGTTTTTATAGCTAACCGAACTAAAAATTAGAAAATAATTTTTAATTTCAGAGAGTTTATAATACAGTAGTAGAAGATCGAACAATCAATCAGAATTTATCACCTCAAAATAAAATTATAATAAAGTTTAAGTAATTAACAAAAGAATTCAATTCAGAGTAAAAAGCGTGGGGTGCATTTTACTACTTTTCATAACTCTCCTCTCATAGATGTTGCCAATAGAATGGTTGTTACATTTACTTTATCAAGCACCCCACGCTGTTTACTCTGAATTGAATTCTTTTGTTAATTACTTAAACTTTATTATAATTTTATTTTGAGGTGATAAATTCTGATTGATTGTTCGATCTTCTACTACTGTATTATAAACTCTCTGAAATTAAAAAATATTTTCTAATTTTTAGTTCGGTTAGCTATAAAAGCGTGTTTTTTTAGTTTTTTTAAACCATTATTTATATTGCCAAAGTTCAGAAGTACTAGAACATGGGCCTCAGCATAGGCTTCACATTTTATGGGGTGTGGAGGAGTTTGGCAAGCATTTACAGTGGTGGTCATATAATTAAGAACGATTTGTAGTACCAGATATTTTTTTTCAAAACTATGCTATGTGTACTTTTAAGTTCCTTCTTAAAAGTAATTAGTTGTGTTATGAAATAGCTACATCGATAAAGTAAACGGGATTAGGAGTAAATATTTAAAACATTTACTATTTTTTTTACAAATTTAATTGATTATCGATAATTACAAATTCAAGTAGTAAAAATGCTGGACAAATAATTAAGAACGATTCTTAAGCTGCTCGAGAGTTGTTTCCGTAGATACTTAGATTTTACAAATCACATTAAATAAGACAGTGACAATGTTAAAAATTATAATTTAATACATTTTATTCTAAGTTAATAGTTTGTAGCGTGACCATGGCTTTTAATAACTGCCTTACACCGTCGAGGCATTGATTCTATCAATTTTTGACATTTTTCAAGAGAAATAGAGCGCCATTCTTCTAAAAAAACGTTATATAACTCAGTTAGGTTACCACATCGTCGATTTGAAACCTTTTTCTTGACTTCGCACCAAAGATGCTCTATGGGATTTAAATCTGGGCTGTTCGGTGGCCATTCTAAGACAGAAACTGATTGAGATGTGAGGAATTCTTTAACGGTGCGTGCAGTGTGCTTCGGATCGTTGTCGTGTTGGAATGTCCAAATAATCGGAAGTACGTCTTCAGCATATGGTAACATAGTTTCTTCGAGTATATTTTTGTACTGGAATTGATCCATGTTTTCTTCTATCAGTCTAACAGGTCCAACACCATGACCAGAGAAGCATCCCCAAATGTTCACATTTCCACCACCATGCTTTAATGTCATTTTTGTGTACTTGGGGTCGAATGCTGTATTCGGAGGGCGTCGAACATATCGTTTCCCATCAGAACATACTCTGTTAATTTTTGTTTCGTCAGAGAAAAGAACATTTTTCCACTGTCTTGCTGTCCAGCTTTCATACCTCCTAGCAAATGCAAGCCGGGCTTGCCTATGACACTGTTTCAACATGGGCACCTTTCTTGCTATCCTTCCGTTCAACTTCGCTTCTACCAATCGCCTTCGGATAGTGCGCGCTGAGATCGCTGAAGGGTTATTTTCACCAAAGTATTCTTTTTTTAACTCATTAGACCCCTTAAAAGGGTATTGTTTTGCCAAACGCACGATATTTCGATCGTCTCGCTGAGATGACTTTCTCTGTTTAGGTACACGAGGAATATTTAAAGTTGTTTGATGTGTGTTAAAATGCTTCACAGCGTGGAATATCATCGTTTTTGAGCACTGCAAATGATTGGCAATCTTTTTATATGACCAATTCATATCGCGAAGTTTTATTATTACTTCCCTTGTAGATGCATCACAACTTTTATTTTTTCCCATTTTTTTATTATGAAACGATCAACTTTTTGACTTTTACAGAACTAAATGGCGCCAAAATTACTCGAATAGTGGCCTAGTTACAGAGTGTTCTCTATTTAAATTTGAATAAAAAAATAAACTATCCAGCGTTCTTAATTATGTGGCCAGCCAGTAAGTTTGCAATAACATGTTAAGATATATTATATACAAAAAGTTTACTTATATAATAATATTGTTGAATTTATCATATTATAACTGTATGCTACGATTGTGTAAAACAGTTTTACGATACCGAGAGAGATACAAAACGATATGCAATAAGTGTTATTCTCGTAAGTTTGAAAAAAGCTTGTTTTCAAATAGTCGTTCTTAATTATATGACCACCACTGTATATGGGTCATTCCCTTTGAAAAGTCATACCCCAAAAAAAGATTGAATGTAGAGCACAGAAATACACTAGAATACGCTCAGACTAACGAAACTCTTTACTTACTTAATTAATGTGTGAAAATACGAGACGAATTTTGGGTCGCCGATGTGTTGCAATATTTCTAATTACTAGTTATGGGATAACTAAAACTTTAGGTCTAGAAGCCTAGAAGTATTTTAATCTTTTAATATAGTTATGTGGGAGATGTGTCTGACATTTATTAATTTATTTATTATTTACATCAATAATTTGTGCCATTACAACCAAATGGCAACTCGACACAAATACAAGGTGATTGGTTATTTGAAACAAATATAGTAAGGGTTAAAGTAAACTCCAATTTTCCGCAAATTAATGGGTTTCGAGTAATTAAAGTAACATTGAGAACAATTTAAATGACCACCAAAATATTTTTTCCTACCCAAAATACGTAAATGATCACCAAAAGTTGCAGAAAATATCAGGGCATAATACTGCGGTAGCTTAAGTGAAGGTTAAAGAGATGAGCGAAGCGGAGCCCCCTTTATCCTTAACATAAAAAGAAGTTTGGTGATCATTTATCCAAACACAAATTGGTGATCGTTTACTAATTCTGACGGTCGTTTCGAATTTATTGGTAGTTAAATAGGTGCGTTGTTGGTGATCGTTTAAACATGAGCCTTTAACATTTCTTTTTATTTATCCAAAATTAATGATTTTTTATAATTATCCAATATGAGCTCACCTAATGGCGCTGTCATTTTCAGAACCGTCCTACTACTACTATCCGTCATACTTTGAAATGTTGTGCAACCGGGCCTAAGACTCCTAATTTTACATCCCCATTTTCCATACTCCGGCGTGTAAAATCAGGTACCTAATTAAATCCTTCTACAGGCTCAGTCGCACTTCTGTATCATGTGATTACTCTGCTCCGCACCGCGTAGTGTGGTTTAGCTGGTGAATGTGTAAAATGACGGTCGGTATAATTAATTACCTACCCAAACTTCAATGGCGGGCGGCGGGAACAAAAGACGATTGTTTGCCGCGCGTCGAATCAATGTCGACGCCGAGATCCGGATAAGCTGGCCCTTTGTGCCTATTTTATACAAGAAATTAAGTTTTTCTTCTTTTCCGCATTACCTGTCGAAGGGAGATAGGCCTAATCGCGATTGAGATGTCTTCTCTTCGTCAAGACCGTCGATGACTTCGTTAACTTATTGTGAGTCCCATATTGTTTGTTGGATTAACTTGAAATGCGTTGATTTAAACACGTGGGTGACGTTTAAAAGCTCAACAAATCAATTGAATGGAAGTTTCAGCACAATGTTCTATGAAGTTGCTAACAAAATAAATGTTTAGTCCTCAGGGAAAGCACATTTCAATAGACTGCATTCAATACAAAACAACAATATCGGTAGCGCATTTACAATTTGTCCGGCAAAACAAAAGTAAATCAGGCTAAAACAAACATCCGACTATCAGAAAATTAGGTAGGAGAGGCAGTCACTTTGCAAATAAAGCTAAAAAGACTGGTTTTCAGATAACGAGCTCTCACAATGGCTTCCTTCCCCTGCCTCGCCGCCCCCCGCCCCGCCGAATATGAACTCTCATTGTCTGCTTAATTACAACGGGTGTCTTTGAGATATCGTCGGTACAGCACACTACAATGCCTGTCATATACAAAAATTATTTTGTCCTGCGGCTCTCTCGATGATTACTGTAGGCACTTGTCTGATGTCTACGACAACGGCAACCAACACACTTCAACTCGATATGGGGCGATAATTCCTTTTGGAATTCAAATAAGAGTTTCGATAGAGAGCGAACGAGTACGATAACATAACATGCAAAGTTATAAGTTATGTTGGGGCCTAACTTATGTGTTCCACAAAGATATCTCTAGTCTCTGCCACGCACGCTAAAAGCCTTCCCAAATGGCAGACTAGGTATCGGGAAAACTTCTAAGTATTTTTCTTCGCCTGCCTGTAGCTTTAATAGATACAGAAGAAACATTATTGTTAGATTCGCATTTGAATAAGAAAATCAAGTGCCTTATACAGACCAAATATTTGTTTCCAGTGCTCGAAAAATATATTATGATCCACCGTAATAAAAATAAAAGGTTCCGCGATAACAATAATTTTAAATTAGATCAATTTAGGACGATAACAGCCCCAGTTATTATTTCCATGGCGGCGATAAACCTTGTAAATGGTTTTCCAAACGTCCCGGTCGCGCGCTGAGCCCTTTTATTGGGGAATTTGTCAAGATATTCCCCGGCTGCCTGTAGGGACGGACTGTTCGCGGCAATTTCACCGGTTCCCATACGCCTAATGCTTTGTTCGATTGGACAATTTATATAGAAAATGATGATGGTCTTACCTTTGTTATTCATCCCCTTCCTACGTCGACATTGCGTTGTTATACCTCGAAGTTACGTGATTGTCATTTAGCTTTGATGACTTTGTTACATTTATTCGGACGTGATTAGTACTGGGCGTGCGTGAGTTGAGTTAGTAATTTTCATAATAAATTTAATCATTGAACAATGCTAGTTGTCCACAAACTCATATCGATTGACATGTGCTACGGTACACCTCGTAATTCATAAAAAAGCTGCAAATGATGTTAAGAGCATGAACATCGGAACGATTGATCATCAGGCCTAGAATCCATTTGACCCGTAACACCAAAAACGAGGAGAGGAGTTATGACGTCATCTTTTGTTTTTATAGGAATAAATATTTGTTTGTTCTGAAACCTATTCGCGGAATCAACATCTATCGATTCTAGACACTTATTTCATTATGACATTTCAGTCACATGTTTAAAATAAAACAACATGACATAACATAGCGTCACGTTTTCCCATATGGGGTGGCAGAGGCACAATTGTGCCCACTTTGAGCCAGTTATTCAACACTCCATTTTGCGTGACAGGGGGCTAGCCCATCGCCGCAGCTATGGAGTAATGAAGGCTTCCTCACGATGTTTTTCCATCACCGTTAGAACGTCCATACAATGTACTTAAGATAAATTAATTATCTCATTGGTAAGTACATGGTCAGGAATCGAACCTGGATCTCCTGTGTGAGAAGCAACCGTAAAACCCATTAGACCACGGATCTATTTAAAATAAAATATTTTCAAAGTATACCAAATTTGGGTTCCTCCCAGTTCCTCCAGACCAGGTACGATACGGTTAAATATATTTTTTTGTAAAATACACAAATGATACGTAATATGATCACATCCAACCACAAGAAAGCCATTTTCAAATATTATAACTATTTTTTTTCATTAATAAATAGAGTCACTTTAGTATTTTACGATTCCTATGAATGGAAATATTCTCAACGAGCTGTTTTTATATATTAGTGTGTAATAATAATAATAATCAGGAATCGGAAGAGAATAATGCAATAATGATAAAATTAGTATATAAATTTAATTTAAAATTTAATGATTTTTAAAAAATTATTTAAAGGAATTCGGCAAATTAATGTACCTTACGTTTGTGGAACAAAGACGAAAAGTAGAGACTTCCTTAGAAATATATATTTTCGGCACAATTTGTCCCAGTTTCTGCACATCGTCGTTTAAATGTATTAAAACATTTAATACTAGTGCACTAGTGGCTCTGTGAGCTGCAGACCTCGCGAGCCTGTTGGTGGAAAGCTGAACATCTGACATACAAACTTTTGAATGCACTTGGTTACCTATATACATGGAGTGGAGTATTAATGAAGCCGCACCAAAAACTTTCAGAACAAATCCTTATATATAAATAATATCAATATCCCAATCTGTGAGCAACTATTCAAACTATTGTTAATTTGTTAAACTTCTGATCAATATTACTGATACAATTTACATGTTGGAAATATATACTGAGATGAAAACCAAGCGATAGCGCGAGGCACACTACATCTAACGCCATCTAGGGGTGATAACAAATAACCCAACTGCATTTTCTTTCAATAACACATACAAACTTTTGAATATACCTGGTAACGGTACCAAAATAGTTTATTTGGGACATCAACAACAGAGTAGCACATTACAATTATAAAACACATTAATTACAAATAAAATCAATACGTAATACCTGGTTACGTACATGGAGTATTGAAGTAGCCGAAGCAATAACTTTGTAAGCTACATTTTGCAATTTTTCATTAAAATGATGTAGTCTTCGTCACTCTCACGGTCACCACGAATCCAACGACAAGTCATTTGTAAAAATCCGTGAAGCCGTTTTAGCGGTTTTTTTACATTTTCAAATCTCCGCCATTTTGAAAACATCCAAAAACTGAATCGACATTAAAATAATATTTAATTATCCAACCTGCTCACAAAATTTAACGAGAATCGGTTGAGAAATGCGATCTGTAGATGAGAGCAACCGGACAGACAGAAAGACATACGAAAGCATTTTTGCCCAATCCTGAAACGGACACGCTTCGTTGCTCGGTCAAAAATAAATGCTTGAGCCTGAGCTTATAGATAATAATTATACGTAGTACTAAGAGTAGCTAGCTTGTTATTTTTTCTGCTTATGTTACGTTTCTTGCTGTAACAATAATTAATTATATATTTGAAAATGGTTTTTCTTAACAGATAAAGACAAAAAAGTCAATTCCACTAAAAAAAAAAGATGAAAAAAAACGGAATCTAATTTAATTATTTAACTGTAAATTATAACATAATTTATTTATAAAAACCAATCTTAGCGCCATTACGAATAAAAAAATATTCTAAGGAAGTCTCCATCCACTTCTCGCCTTTGTACCTCGAACTTTAGGTACATTAGCTCTTCCTATTCCGATCACTGGTAATAAGTAATGTATAAAATCGTAAATCTCAGACACTTATCAGCCAGCCTTAAGATAATTCGATGCGATTTGCATGCTTTTTACACCTTTACAGCCATTTTTGGCGAACCATGTTGATTACAATTCTGCCCCCATAAGCCAAAAAGCGGCAACTCAAGAGTTTCGAGAAAATTGACATTTTGTAAATATTTTTTTCGCGTCCATTATCATCAATATCAATCAATCAATCGATCAATATTTTAAATTATTTTAAGTTATTTAATAGTAGTTTATGTGACTGCTACATAATGGAGGGCATTAAAACTCGAGAGTGGGCTTATGAAACGAGCCGAAGGCGAGTTTCATAATAATATCACTCGAGAGTTTTAATGCCTAATTATGTACAGTTACATACACTAGTTTATCTACACACATATCATAAGCTCTCTTTGATGTGTTCAGGAACCGCTTGTTTGACCGGCATTGTGGCTCTGCAGTTGTTTAGCTTGTTCTGTAGCACCAACTTCGGGCGTTCGAAATTTGAATGTCAGTACCAACTTCACAGACAAACTAGGGGCGGCATGCAGGCGGGCGTCGGCGTTCGAAATTTGAATGTCATAATGTGTAGAAAAATTACACATTATGGTCATAATGTGTAATTTTTCAGATAAGAAATGAGTTTTTACCAAGTAGTTTAACATTATGCTGATCGTAACGTGCGGTTTTTATACGCAGTAAAGAGGGTATATGATACGTGTGTAGATAAACATAGTTTTATCCATATTTAATGTTGGTTTGTTAAAAAATTCAAAATGTTTTTTATTTCGGCTAATAATTTAGATTGTTAGCTGAAAAAATTCAGTTACTGCTTTTTGTTCTAATGTACATATACATGTTTCCATACAAAATAAAAACCAATTCCTTTATTGAAAATATAAATAAGTATACAAAAAAATAAACTACTTAATTTTATTAACTAACTAACTAACTATTAAATTACTACAAGGTCTTTTTTATTTTATCAATTTATAAGAAATATTCTCATTTGAATGTGGGTAGTTCTCTCCAAAATTAGATTCTATTTACATGCAGGTATCAAGTTTCGGAGCGATTTATAAATTTTCTCTTTTTTGGCGGTGGAAGCAACTTATTTTTCAAAATATTGTTGCTTATAATATATATAATATAATACATAAATAGTTATAGGGTCATTTTCAAATCTAGTTTTGTGTGTCCGCGTGGGCGGTATCTATCGAGCTTAGATTATACAAACATAGTCTAAGCTATCGAGTTGTAGTCGCCGTCGCCGGAGAGGAAAATTGAGATACCGCTACATTGCTTCACATTATTATTGAGATACCGCTATATTGCTTCACATTATTATTGAGATACCGCTATATTGCTTCACATTATTATTGAGATACCGCTATATTGCTTCACATTATTATTGAGATACCGCTAGATTGCTTCACATTATTATTCAAAAATCATGCCCACGAACACATGATTTTTGAACTTGTTTTGGCGTAATGCCGCCATTTAATTAAGTAATAATGACATACCCCTAAGTGTCTAAGTAAATAAGAGAAAAGTTGAGAAACGAATATTTTTCTTAGATGTTTTTAAACATGTTCTATGTGATATAGGGCTATTTCACTTAGTTCATGGGGTGTGGAATTTCTCATGCTATCCAACGCGCTAAAAACAAAATATGCGTTTTTTTTGGATACCGCTTTTTGGCTTATGAGGGCAAAAATGGCGATGTAAAAAAATCAAAGGTACCAAACTGAGAAAAACATTTCGAGATAAATGTGTTCCTAACTAAATTCCGATATTACCATCAAAAGATATGACATGATTACTGAAATATCCGTAATAGTAGTTTATCTACACACGTATCATAAACCCTCTTTACTGCGTCTAAAAACCGCACGTTAAGACCAGCATAATGTAAAATTATTTGGTAAAAACTCATTTCTTCTCTGAAAATTTGTACATTATGACCATAATGTACAAAAATTTGTCAAAATATGACATTCAAATTTCGAACGCCAACGCCCTCCTGCGTGCCGCCCCTTGTTTGTCTGTGAAGTTGGTACTACAGAACAAGCTAAACAACTGCAGAGCAATGATCAATGCCACATTGCCGCTCAAACATGCGGTTCTGATCACATCAAAAAGAGCTTATGATATGTGTGTAGATAAACTAGTGTATGTAACTGTACATACAGTGGACAAACTAGGGACGGCATGCAGGTGGGCGTCGGCGTTCGAAATTTCAATGTCATAATTTGTCAATTTTTGGTACATTATGGTCATAATGTATCTATATTCAGATAAAAAATGAGTTTTTACCAAGAAGTTTATTATTATGCTGGTCGTAACGTGTGGTTTTTGGACGCAGTAAAGAGAGTTTTTGATACATGTGTAGATAAAAAACATAATGTACTTATTTGTCCTCTACGGCGTAGTTTGTTCAAATTCCCTTCGCCGTTAAGTTGGCTATTCTGTAAAACTGTCAAGTATCAACAGTTTTCCTGTTAGTCGATAACGCAGATCTCAGTTGGTACGCAAACAAATATTGAGTTTTTTAGTTTTATAATCGGAAGCAACTATAGCTTCAAGTACAACCGTTCCAAAACTGTGAGCAAGTGACGTCACGAGGAGTGTCATTTTAAAAATATTTAAAAAATAATTAGACATCTATTGATCGAAATATTCAAATTAGTTTCTTAAAAAAGGCTAAAATTTCATAAAATAAAATAAAAAGTAGTACGTACGTATTTGTTAAGGGTTCCGTAGATAAACAAGGAACTCTTATAAGTTTCGTCATGTTTGTCTTTCCGTCTGTCCGTATGTCACAGCAACTTTATTCCGAAACTATCAGGACTACACAGTTGAATCTTGGTATGAAGATGTATTCTGAAAACTGCTTTGAAATTATTATACAAAAATAAAATAAAATATAGCACAATTTTAGCATGGCCCATTACTAAAAGCGGCTAATCACTCAAGGATACTATTTGATTCAGGTACTTTTTCTTCTTCATGGTCTTCTCACGCACGCGTGGGGAGTCGGGGTCGGTCAATGGACCTCTTCCCGAGGAATCGCCTCTGTCCACTCCTGTGGACAGGTCATCGGGTGGTCCTTACGGGCGGTGGTCTTCCTGTGGCGCTGGTATGCCGTGGGTGATCGCCGGCTATTTAGGCAACCAGGGCCCCGATGCTTCTAACCACAAGCTTCACACAAGCCTATCGCAGGCTCGGAAGTCACGTTTCATCGAGTCGGGAGAGAGAGAGATAGCGCGAGCCTGCGATAGGCTTGTGTGAGGCTTGTGCTTAGTAGCATAGAGGACGGTCGCGTGGCAGGCGGCGGCGGTCGGGCGGGCGCGCGTGGTGCGGCGCCAGTTCGGCGATGTGCGGGTGTTGTGATGCATCCGCACGCACGAACATGCCCTTGGGGTGCCTTGGGTACTTTTTTTTGTATGTGTGACGGCCTCTGTGGAGTGGCCGATAAGGCTGTGCTTCCCAAGCGAGAGATCCCGGGTTAGAATCGCGGTTGGGAAGGGAAAAAAAAATCCCCAGGTCTTGGATGTTTAGAGACGTCACTGTTTCTGGTTCCAATGACTCAGGGTATCCTAGTGTGGGCGTAGTACTATTAAGTATTCTGTGGTGTGGGGACAGAAGCAATGTATGTGCCTGTATGTTTATGGTATGTTAAATGACTAGGGCGACCTGCTACAGTCTGTAAATACAGTCTAAAAACAACGTAAGTACAACACGGTCAAGTTACGTATGGCAAGGTTATTGCCTGTCAACCAGGGTTCCCACTTAACACAGCTATATTGTGTTTAAACTGTATTTAGCGGCTGTCAAAAGTCAGGTGCAAGTCGGCCTAATAGTATGATCGAACAAAGTTCGCCCGTCCGCTTCCCATCTACCTTGGGCGACGTCATCATCCAGTTGCCACTAACAAATAAAACGGCCAAGTGCGTGTCGGGCTCGCGCACGAAGGGTTCCGTACCACAGTACATACAATGGTAGGGATGGTGTGACGTGCATAGTTTGGATATTACATAGCAAAATGTTGTTTACAAAGTTATTGGTGCGGCTACTTTCACACTCCATGTACGTAACCAGGTGCATTCATAAGTTTCTATGTGGTATTGAAAGAATTCTTGTATGGGACCCCCCATCAATATTTAGTTTATTCTGTTTTTTAGTGTTTGTTGTTATAGCGGCAACAGAAATACATCATCGTGAAAATTTCAACTATCTAACTATCACGGTTCATGAGATACAGCCTGGTGGATCTTAGTAATAGGGTCCCGTTTTTACCCTTTGGGTACGGTGACGGAGTATGACGTCAGTTGTTCCGAAAAAGTTGTTCCGAAAGATGCAAGTTCTGGCCTGTGGCTTGGCTTTGCTCGACTGCCGTGCCCCCATGTGATGAAGCGACCAAAACATCACGTCGTTTGGCTCCGTTGTGTCGTGAATAGGGCGATGCACACCCGCGTTCCGGGCAACTATTAGCAAAATCGCAGGAAATTACCCCGTTCCCCCGCTAGCTAAATGCTGGCTGGCGATATCAGCGGCTAACTATCTTTTGATCACTTTTACATACGAGCTGATTCCAAAAAGTGTTTTAAATTAAGGAAGAACGCACGTCACACTAAACTATGGACTTTGACGCGTATTTAGGGTTCCGTACCTGAAGGGTGCCAAACGGGACCCTATTAGTAAGACTCCCCTGTCCGTCCGTCCATCAGCGGGCTGGACCTCTTGCCTACGAAGCCAAGGGTCCCGGGTTCGAGTCCCGGTGGGGGCAAATATTTGTTCGATGAGAATGGATTTTTGTACCCTAGTCATGGTTGTTTATCTATCTAAGTATAATATGTATCTCTCACGGTACATTATATTATAGTACCCACATAATTTTGAAAGTGCATTGGAAATCTTAAGATGGTTCTTAAAAAGTGCTTTATATGCAACAAGAACATCACAAAAAAAGTCCCCGGTATAGAGTGCAGCAGATGCGAAAAGTGTGTGCATGCAACCACCGAATGCGTCAACATCGCTATGACTCAAAATAATCCCGACATTATTGCAATCAACGAAACTTGGCTTCCTATCGATCAGCAAGCGCGAGCGCCTGTCGTCCCAGGCTATCGTCTGCGCTGTACCCCTAGACCCGAGCATGTGCGAGGGGGGAGGGGGGGCGGAGTGGCGTTTTACATTAAGCAAGATGTGCGCGTTCGGTATGAAAAGTATCCTACTGCGGATATTGAACAAATGTGGCTATCAACTAAAATTAATGGTCAACATGTTGTAATAGGAACTGCTTATAGACCTCAGTGGGTTGGTGTGGATGACTTTTTTGATGCACTAACTGACTCAATCACGAGTTTCGCTCGGTATGATCATGTAGTTTTGCTTGGAGATTTTAATATTAACTTCACTGATTCTCTTAACTACCATACCAAAAAATTACAACAATTCCTGACATATATGGATCTTAAACAAGTAGTTAATGAGCCAACGCATTTTACTTCTGAGTCTGCAACTTTAATAGACGTTGTTTGCACAAATGCTTAGGTGCGCGAAGTCACTGTCTCAAATATCACCGGTTCCTACCTCACGCTATGGTAAATGTAACATTGGCATTCAAGAAAGAAAAAATACCGCCCCGCTGTATAACTTATCGTCCCATTAAAGACATAGACTTTGATCGATTCAATCGCGAATTGGGCTTGCTGGATTGGGAATCTATCATTGACTTGCCTACTGTTGATGATATGGTCGATAGATTTAACTGCTTGCTCTTGACTCATTATAATATTTTTGCACCAGTCAAGGTGGTAAAAATTAAATATCATCACACTCTACCTTGGATCACTGATAACATCAGACTTATGACCGATTTACGTAATGAAGCTCACGTTAAGTATCGCGAAACTAAGTCTGACGTTGACAAGGAGAGCTGGAAAGATCTAAGAAAGTTAGTGGAATCTAGTATATACAATGAGAAACGTGCTTACTTTAATCATTTAGTAAACAATGAAGTCTCGGATGGCAAAACATTCTGGCGAAATATGAAACAAAATATTCTAGCAGATAATGGACATGGTGAAAAACTTCCTGATTGCTTCAGTGACCCAAATCAAATAAATGATCATTTTTTATCTGTCCCTTTTGCTAGTGAAGATCCGAAACCTCTGTTATCGTACTTTAATTCCAATCGGTATAGTGATTCCAGATTTAATCTCGTGCCAGTTTCTGAACAAAAAGTATACAATTACATAATCTCTATCAAATCCAATGCAATTGGAGATGATGGGATAAGTAGAGACATGATAATACTGACTCTCCCCAGAACCCTGCGCGTTATAACCTCGATTATAAATAGGTCAATAACTAGCGGCATAGTTCCCAAGCAATGGAAAAAAGCAATAGTAATGCCTTTTCCTAAAGTCGATAACCCGTCCAATCTCAAGGAACTTAGACCTATTAGTTTGCTTCCCTTCCTTTCAAAAGTGCTGGAAAAACTGGTGCATGCCCTATTTTACAAATATATAGAAGACTCTAATATTTTGCCTGACCTCCAGTCAGGTTTCCGAAGGGGGCGGGGCACAACTACTGCGTTGGTTGATGTTGTTGATAACATTTTAAGTAATATCGATGTAGGTAAGGCTACTATTCTTACACTACTAGATTATAGCCGTGCATTTGACAGCATTAGCCCGACCTTGTTGCTGTCGAAATTGCGTTACTATGGGCTGGATGCATTATCTGTGGGATGGTTTGAAAGTTATCTCGACCAACGCTTCCAATATGTTAAGCTGACCAATGACAGTGGTGGTGCCTTGTACTCGGATCCAAAGCCAGTTTTGCGGGGTGTTACACAGGGTTCCATCTTAGGGCCTCTATTATTTATTATATATGCAGCAGATTTGGTGAATGAAATCAAGCACTGCAAATTCCATTGTTACGCTGATGATCTTCAACTTTACATTTCTGATGTGCCTTCTAATATTGACTGCATGACGGACTTCATCAATGAAGACCTAAGCAGGTTAGATGCCTGGTCAAATAAAAATTCCTTGATTCTCAATCCCTTGAAATCAAAGTTTATGGTGCTTGGGAGTAAAGTTCAAGTCAAAAAAATTCTCATTTCTAATCCTCAGCTAATCCTTGATGGCCAGACTCTAGAGCGTGTTGACGAGGCCAGGAATCTGGGAATCATATTTGACACTTACCTACGATTTGAAACTCACGTCTTGAATTTGGTGAAGAGTTGTATGTATCGTTTAAGGGTTTTGTACAAAATCCGTAACCTTATCTGCGAAAGGGCACGTATTATTCTGTGCGAGTCACTGATTTTATCTCGACTCAACTACGGAGATATAGTTTATGGTCCGCGTCTTCTATTGAAGACTCAGCGTTTAGTGCAGCGCATACAAAATGCCTGTTGTAGGTTTTGCTTTGATGTACCACCTCGTAGTCATATCACCCCATACTTAAACTCTGCTGGAATGCTCAAAATGGAACTGCGTAGGCACTTACACCTTTCAAGTGTAGTGTTTGATGTCATCAAGTTTAAAAAACCTGAGTACCTGTACCTAAAATTAAAGGTGGCAACATCTCACCCCAGATATGGCATGAGGGATATTCGAGCACCTCTTGAAGGTCATATTCATCGCACGGTGGCATTTAGAGGTAGCTTCCGCTTCCAAGCTACCAAATGTTGGAATGATATTCCGCCGCCCATAAGAAATCTTACCTCCAAATACACCTTCAAAACACATATGAAGTCGCACCTGATTCAAAAGCAAAAACTAGGAATTTCTCTTTCCAACATTGGATAGTCGGGCTACCTCTGCCATTTTCATATATTTTTTAGTTAGATATCTTATGATTTTAGTAAACATATTCACACTATACCCATTCTGCTACTCACTACTCACGTGGCATAATATACTTATATACCTATTTATTTAATCTTCATGTATATTTTGTACTATCCTACTCATGAAAGTATTGAAACATATTTATGTGCAATGTATTTATTTATTTCCACATCTTTAAACACTTGTAAGTATATATCTATTTCTGACACTTTTTTATTATTATTCTTTTCATTCACATTCACATTCGGATGTAACTGCTGAGTCTCTGCGTCTCCTAGGTGAGGGCTGAAAACCAGTGCTGCTCTTAACGAGCAATAAACACTGAGCTTTGACCTTTTCGCGTCAATGCAGCGCGCCTACATACCGACCTATATTCTTCTTTTTGTTTTATTGTTTTAGTAATAATGTTATGAGTTTTTTTTTTCATAACTTTGCTTTCATTTAAGTTATTTTATAGTTGCACCTCCGTATCACTTTTAATTTGTATGTGTGCTGCTTTGATGCAATAAACGTTTATCTATCTATCTATCTATCTATCTCAACCAAGCAGATTGCTGCCCTGCGCGCCACCAACGGCCTAGAATGGAGCTGCGAGGAGTGCCTAGGAGGTACATCAAAACGCTCGTCCTTCTTCATACCTGAAGACGAACCGGAGACTGATTCTGAAGAGGCAAAAAAAACAATAACCATGGATGTCAAGAAACTGCTGAATGATATCACCTTTGAAATGAGGAAAACTATTAAACAAGAGTTGGAAAGCTTTCAAACCTCCCTCGAATTCATCAGTGACCAGGTGAGCGGCATCGAAGAGACCCTAAGAAACCAGAACATAAAAATCAAACAGCTTGAAAACAAAAATATGGACTTAGTTAACCGAAACAAAAACCTGGAACTGAGAATCTGCACAATGGAGCAACGCCAGCAGGAGTTCGAACAGCAACAGCTGTCACGTCGCTAGAAATAGCCGGAATACCGAAAACGGCTGAAAAAGAAGACGTTACCCTACTGATGAAGACTGTAGCTTCGAAGTTGGATGTCAACGCTGATGACATGTTGACTGCCCGTCGTACAGCAACACGCAGGGAGAAACCAGGAAGTATCCTCGTCGAAATGCGCTCGAGAGCCAGCCGCGACCAGTGGGTGAAGTCTGGCAGAGACAAAGAGCCGACGGTAGGGGATATCCTTGGTCCGTCCACCCCAACAGGATCTGCAACCGATCGTGTCTACGTCAGGGAAGCCCTATCCCACCACATCAAGACTCTGCTTTACCAAGCCGGATCAAGACTACGGCCCTCCTTCCAGTATGTATGGTGCAAAGAGAGAAAGGTTCTGGCAAGGAAGAATAAGGATACCAAAGCCATCCCAATCTACTCGGTAAAAGACATTGATGTCTTACTCGAATAACTAAGTTCTTATTGTACCAGCCTATATATCCTACGTTCCCATCCTTAAAATTCAACTTGCCAACAAATCTAAATTCTAATATCACCGAAATATTTAACTGTTCAAATATAAATAACTTTCTGCAAACCTTACCTCACAAAAACAAATTCATTCACATATCATGTCTCCATGTAAACTTGAGATCGATGTTGAAAATTTTTGGTAAACTACTTCAAATAATAGATGGATGTCCTAATATTGTGGAAATTGTCATATTGACTGAAGCAAATATTTCTGATAACATTTCTAACCTGTTCCAAATTTCTGGCTATACAATGCATACACGTCTACGTAATTATCAAAAAGGCGGTGGCATAATTATGTATGTTCGCAACAACCTCAAATTCACACAAAAATCTCACATAACCCACACGTTCGAGAATATCACCGGCACCGTTAAATTACCTACGAACGAGTTATTAATAGTCTGTGCAATATATCGCCCACCACATACCAACAAAACAATTTTTAATAGTGAACTACACCGGTTACTTTCCAACTATGCAGATTCTAATTTCATGATCGTACTGGGTGACATCAACATCGATCTCAAGCTACACAATTCACACAGAAACTCATATTTAGACATGCTGTCTGTGTGTGGTCTAACGTGTGGCATCACTGACTATACTCGGATCGAAAAGCGCAAAGATATTATCACTAAATCTTGCATTGACCATAAATTTATTAGATGCCAAGCGTTAGATGCGTACACAGCGGCAGTTGATACTGTTCTAGCCGATCACCGTATCACGATAGCTAGCTTCGCTGGACCACCGCCGCCCGGCATGACTCATATACAGGCTGCTGCTAAGGCGAAAGTCATACATAATCGTGATGAGTTACTCAAAAACTTAGGCAATGTTGACTGGAACTTTACTTATAATTTGCAGACGGCAGATGAGATTTTTCAACACATAAAAAAATCCTTCCAAGAGGCCTTACAGTCGTCCATAAGACTAAAGAAAAATCGTGAACTTATTAGAAATCGCGAACCCTGGATGAACCAAAAAATTGTAAACCTTTGCGAAAAAAGAGACATTCTTTTTGCACTCTGGAGGAAGAATCCAACAAACCATGAAATTAGGCTACAGTATAACAAGACACGAAACAAATCCAATAAAATAATTGAATACTACAGGAACCTATACTACCAAAATAAAATTAAAGATAACAATAGTAACCCAAAGAATTTATGGACAATAATAAATTCGATATGCGGCAGAATATCAAAAAGTATTGACGATGCGATAGCGGACGCTTTTAAACCAAAAAACCTTACAAATACTGAAATAGCAAATGAATTCGCTATTGAGTTTGACGGATCCGTAAAAAAGATCCTCCCGCAATGTAAACATACCATTCTCGACGAAAACAGCTTCAGCAATAACGCGGACGTCAGTATGAGGTTCAAAAAAGCTACCCCACGAGCAATCCACAAACTTATTCGCGGCCTGAACAGCAGAAAAGCGTCGGGTCTAGATAAAATCAAAATCCTCGACATCAAAGCAATCGGTGACAAAATTGCGGGTACGATCGCGCATCTTATAAACACTAGCATAAACACGGGTAAGTACCCAGATGATCTCAAATTGGGTTGCGTTAGACCTATATTTAAAAAAGGTAAAAGGGACAACGTTGCTGATTACCGTCCCATCACACTACTGTCGTCGGTCGACAAAATAGTAGAGAAGTTTGTTTGTGAGCAGATACATACATTCTACCAATCTAATAATATTATAAACACTCACCAATTTGGCTTCCAGCAAAAAAAAAGTACAACATCGTTACTATCCAAATTCACGGATCACGTGAACAGCTCGCTTAGCGATAAGAAACAGGTACTAGCCCTTTTCATAGATTTTTCGCGCGCTTTCGATACATTAGATCACAATCTGCTCACAAACAAACTTGGAAAATGTGGCATCAGAGGCCCGTTACAGACCTGGTGCGCTAATTACTTAAAAAATAGACAGTACTGTGTTAAAGTCGGCGAAAGTATTAGTCGTACCACCACGGTATCCCAGGGAACTGCTCAGGGTTCTGTACTAGGGCCCCTCCACTTCATAACATACGTCAACGATATGGTAAATGTCCTAAGCTTCAGCACCCCTTACCAATTTGCAGACGACACATGCCTAATTATCACCGATAGTAACATAAACATAGCACTTCAAGGCCTCCAGTTTGATTTTGACAACCTCAATAAGTGGTGCCATGACGTAGGCCTAGCTCTGAATGCCCAAAAGACCAAATTAATGCTCATTAAATCACCATATTTAAAGGGTAACCTGTCGGATGAGCTTGTTGCGCATACGCACGATTGTATGCACGATGAGCACATCAATAAAGACTGTCAATGTCCATCGATTGAGATAGTTGACAGACACACTTACCTGGGGTTGGTGATTGATGGTACTTTTAACTGGGGTCCCCACATCCAACGAGTATGCGACAAGCTCAGGGCACTCATTGCCGCATTTTATGTAGTTAGAAATCGTATACCATTCAAAACTCGAATAATGCTATACAATGCATTTCATAGTGTCTTATGGCCTCTCCAGCTATGGACGTACCCACAAAACATATCTGGACCAAATACACACCTTGCAAATCAAACTTCTTAAAATAATTGTCCCACCTAATATCAGATACGAATATTCAGGTAACTCATCTAAACTATTCCATTACTGTAATACACTCCCTATTCACACCAAATTTCATTATACATTACTGAAAGAGGAGTTCTTCAACAATACCCTACAGCACAGAATAGATCACCCCGTAGGTACGCGTCGTGCGGCCCAAGGTAAACTAACCACTACACGCGCAAATAATTTCTACGGTACACGGACGCGCGCCTACTGCATTCCGCGACTAATAAACAAACTACCCACTGACATAAGAAACACCATATCTCCGCTAAACATAAAAGCGAAACTTAAAAAATACTTTTCCTCCCTTTCCTATCCCTAACCAATACCTAAGTTGTGTAACCATGAAAAATACATACCTGATATGTTTTTAATTTATTTTTAAAATTTTGTGTGTACTTATATAAACAAAAACAAGATGTGTTAAACATTGTACATATATTTTAGCGTAATAAGGATCCACATACAAACCTATATGGTTTCCGTGGACCTATTGTCAGATGTAAATTTATAATTTCTGCTTAAAATAAATAAATAAAAAAAAAAAAACTATGTTAGTATGTGTATCGTTGTCTAGTACCCAAGATACAGGGAATCCTAGTTTGTGGCTAGATCAATGTGTGTAAATAGTGTCCAAGATATTATTTTTATTATTTCTGGATCTGAACTACACGAGATTTTATAAATTAAAGGGGGTCCACATACAAGAAACGTGTTTTAACACCACCCGCGTTATAACAAACCATAACACGATTCAAATATGATCGTAGATTTCGCGGCTTATCACACGGTTGTGATGGCGCAGTTGGTTTGATATCGGTTTCGAAATACTAACAAGCCTTATTACAGACTATTGTACACTAAACAAACACTTGACAATTACAGGTGCAACGGACAGCTCCCTGTGCAGGGGGTGCATGGAAGTGGATGAAACAGTACAGTACATGCTACTGACATGCCCATCCACAACAGAAACCAGGATGGCTATCCTAGGTGACACAACAAACACCCACGAGCTCCTAGAACACCCAGGCCTCCTACTCCAGCTGGTGCAGGAGTTGGGATGGCTGAAGTAGATGTGCAGGCGAAGGGGACATGCACAAAGGCCCCGCTTAAGTGGGCCAGGTGCAGGTGCTACACCCCCTTTTAGAAGATAGAAGATAGATATCGGTTTCGCAATCTTAGGGTTCTGGGTTCACGTTCGGACATAATATTATACTCTTCTTGTTTCACTAGAGACCAAAAATGTCATTTGCTCAGTATATCTACTACAGTTGCAGTTATTTTTTGGATTTGATTGATTATTTTTAGTAGTTAAGTTTTCTTGTACGACAGAACCCTTCGTGTGCGCGTCCGACTCTCACTTGACCGATATTCACTGTTATGAATGCTCATACATATTTTAACTAAGTCGAAGTTTTATGTGCTGCTGACTACTGCACCGTGTAACAGAAAAGTGTTGTCTAATTACATGGTCCTATTCGGACCTTATTCTGGAACTTTCACTACTTTAACAATGTCGGTCCCGAACCCTGATGTTCCCTCACAAAGTTTTTACTAAATAATTAAGGCGCCCTCATTGAATCTTAAACGCTCCGCTAAATCATAAAAGGTCCCATTTTTTATTGGATGAGCTAAAAAGTGATTTATATGACATTTCGATCGCGTCCACAAAGTTTTTCTTTATGATGCCCGACTACCTTCGCGCCAGTTTTTAAAAGTGGTAGGGAAAGAAAAACAATAAATCGTGACAGCAAATCTACATAAATAAATGTATACGTTGCAGTTAGTTGGTTAAATCGGACACTTAACTAACTCTCTAGACCGTTAATTAAATACCGACGTTTAACCAAGTCACTAAAATTCCGTCAGACAAGTAAGTGAACGAAGCGTTTAACGAGTTGTCTAAACGTTCCTAGGCAACAAGACATATACAGTATAAATATTGTTTTGTGTGTACTTAAGTTTATGTTTTAAGTATTTTTTGTTGTTCTTACATGTTCAACCTAACACGAAGGATAAAGGGGGCTTCGCTTCGCTCACTCCCTTTACCCTTCACCTAAGCTACCACATTGTTTTGCCCTGATATAAGCTGTGCAAATCATCTGTTGTCGTGACGCCATCTTGTTTTCCAACACGCTGGCTTTCGGTAAGACAGATTGTTAAACGTTTTCGACAATGCTATATTTAAATCAAAACGCTAGTGACTTGGTTAAACGTCGGCATTTAATTAACGGTCTAGAGAGTTAGTTAAGTGTCTGATTTAACCAACCAACTACGACATATATATACCTAAGTACCTCTAAGCTATGCATTAAACTTCAGCTGTTTGTACTTTTGTCTTCTACAGAGACCATTTGATGATTCTATAGGAATATGTCTCTTTTAGTTGTAAAGCCAGAAAAAATGCTGATCGCTCTGTACTAAGTCCGCTATAAAGAAACCCTAAAACCTGAAATCTGGAAAACAGTTAATTAAATACGGTAAGGAGGTTTTCCTTCCGATTGCAACAAAACATATCGAAAAATTTACAGGAAATCGAAATTAGACAAAGAAAATAAACGGCCCCCTCTATCGAAACGGCCCTCTCTGAGCATCCGCAGAGATAAGATAACATCCCACAAAACGCCCAATTAACATCACATAACCTTTCGGATGCCACATAATAGTAACTTTTTACGAGTAGCCCTGCCTGTAACAGTTAGCTAAAAGGTCGAGCTCCGTGAAATATGTTCTAAACGCGATGGACATTGGACAATCACCGACCCACGTGTCTGGCACGTCAGCACATTAACAGGACGTGATAAACTAAATCGGGGGGTTCCACCCCCTGAGGGGTTACGATGTGTAGGTTCATGCCTCACGAGATACGATCGAGGATCACGAGAATTCGGTATTAGAGTGAGACGGTAATTTATTTCGTGAGTGGTATACTTGGACCCCTGGCCAATATTAAATATGATTTATGGAAATAAACGTACGTTTTGCTTTTTAAATCTCATTTAACGCTTTGTAAATTCAAATTTCAAGGCGCGTTCGGTCATCCCTCGGGTTCAGCGCGCCGCCAGCCACGAACAACCGAAAATAATATGGGCGGTGCGCGCGGTGAGCAACAAGTAAGTGAGCATAATTTTAATTTATGTAGAACGAATTGGCAACAAAATGTGAAATAAAAATATAGCTTTTTATTTCATAAATCGATTATACTCCCGTAATACTATGACGTGAAAAAATTTGGGTAGGGGTCCAAAAATAATCATGTATAGATTATGTACCTAATAGGATGTGACGTGAAAATTGGGCTTACAAAATAGAACGGCTTGAAATATACCATTTAAGTATAGTTAAACCTTGTTATACAGAAAGGCTTGATAAGCAGATATATTTTATATTTATTTTATTACATAGTCAAAGACCCAATAGGTTCAGATCCAGTCCGTGACTACAATTTGAAGCTTATATCGAATTTTAATAAGTCAGGCATTATAACAAACACATTATTTTAGCTACAGTTTACCGAAATATGGCTTCTAGACTCCATGTAACAAATTATATTATATTTTATAGTATCTCTTATTTACTATACAATAACATGTTAAAAACTGTTAGGAATGTTTATGTTGGTAATGGTATAGTGTTGAATTTAAAAATATCCTGAGCTGTATTGCATGAGTTTGAAACATTAAACCGCAACGCAACACAAATGGTTGCTTTTTCCGCCACCAAAACCAAACCAAAATTAAATTAAATCAATATTGGATAAACGTTGTTAAAATATTTCGTCATGGTATAATTAGAATGTTATTGGGAAATATTAAACTGTACATCAAAAATACTGATTTGCACAGCAAATATCAGGGCAAAATGCTGCGGTAGTTTAGGTGAAGGGTAATGGAGCTGAGCGAAGCGAAGCCCCCTTTATCATTTGTGTTAAGTTGAACATGTAAGAATAACAAAAAATACTTAAAACATAAACTTAAGTACACATAAAATATTTAGAACTGTTTTTATTGATGCTTTTTTGCTGGGCAAATCAGTATTTTTGATGTGCGATTAAATACTAGCCAATGTTCTTTTGTAAGATTTATTTTGTGAGTTTTTAAATTATAAACTAAACACAAATAGTTGTTATTTCCGCCACCCGAACGCACGCTGCGAAATGGCAGCGAAATTAGTAACCAAAAATAAAATTATATGGATAATGGACATCATCAAAAAATGCAGAGTTAATTAAGTCATCAAAGTAAATAATTATCATATTTTAACTATATTTAAATGTCCTTAAATTTGTTAAAATATATTTTGTTTGGTTGAGCTAGCGAAACCTATAAAAGTCAATCTTGTACTGATAGTGGATTGGAGTGGAATAAATTGTTAATAAGTTGAGTAAATCATTTTATTGTCATCGAGAGTGCTAACTACCACAAGTGTCAGGAATTCACACATTCGATGGTTTTATCGTTTGTAAAAACCGGTCACGTACCTTGTGAGGAGAAAATTACGTCCCAATCAATCGCGAACCCCAGCAGTGAGCAACTGAGGCAAGGAGAAAGAGGTGCCTTATGACGTGACAATTTCAGCAGCTCTACCCCAATCCAATCCCACCAAAGAAAGTTGCCTTCAAACGGGCGGATTACGACGGCGACCGAATAAGAACGAGCTGTTAATGAACATGGCAACTATTGGCAACTGGCAACATAATTGTTGGCAGTCCCCGCTGGGGGGCGCCCCGCTCGCACTATTGTGAAGGCACCGCACTGAATTCTGAGGGCGCGCATAGTACAGAGTAGTAGATGGTGGACTGAAAACCAACAGCTAGGAACAAGATGCTCGGAATTGAACCAGAGTCTTAAAGTAGAACGCCGTAGAAACTCCAACAGATTTATTTTTAGATCTCTTTTAAAAATTGGTTGTGCTTAACTCATACAAGTATTAAAAATTTAATTATTATGATTAATAAGCAATAATAAATAATTACAAAATTATTATCAAGAAGGTCTTTGTTGAGCTAGATTAACCCTATACAGTCCCATCATTTATGCAATCTTGAACATTGTATATCCCTTTTTTGACAAAGTCGCTTTAATATGCTTTTTAAATTGCTCAAATGGCTATTTCAAAATCTCAAGATAACTCTGGTCCACTCTAGCAGAAGATTACTTAATATGGAAATATAAGATTAGATAGAACCAAATAAGAATACGAAGATAGAAATGAATTTCTGTCGTCGTCACTCATTAGGGAAATGACATTGCCATTTATAAAATTTAAGTTGTGACTTTATTTGCGCAGCTGTCAGTTTCCTGTCCTTCTGCCTAAAGTCCGTCGCCCCTGGATTCCGACCGCAGCCCGCCCCTGAATCCTGATACGTGTTCAATAGCATTCGCTAAAGATAAAGACCGCACTAATGAAAGAATGCCGATTGCGCAATACTACCACGTTTGGAGCTTAATTGCTACTTACATTACATACGTAGCCACTTCCTTGCTAATGTCTTTGAGACTCAGTTGCAACGAGCTTGCTCCTAAATGGCTAAATAAAAGCTAAGAGTTCTACCAAATTGCTGCGATTAAAGTTGAACGGTTTTTATCTGCTGACTATGACACAGGCTATGCTGGTAAAAAACGGAGCTGGTCAATTATCTACAGGTTATATTGGTCTAACATGATGTGAAGATTTAAGCTACAAGGCAGTGGAACTTCGAAATGTATACTCTATTTTGTAGCGACAGCAAACACAAAAGATAACTGCAATAAGTAATAATATTAAAAAAAACATCGACGCCGACAAACTTTTGAAGTGAATAACTTCTTTAGCCGTGATTCGGAAATTGAAGAGTGAATGAAAATGAGGGGTGAAACCTACGCCTAAAAGTAGTGGCTTTTGTTTTCGGCCATCAACCAAAGCTTGAAATATAAATACTTGAAACATTTACGTTAATAGGCAATAATAATGCACTTTTGCAAGTAGTCAAACACTTAATTCTCATTACATGAAGAAAAATAAAAAATAAACAAATATGATCAACTAAACTAATGAGTATCTGATTAGTTTGAGTTTGAAACAGGTCAAAGTCAAAGTCAAAGTCAAAGTACTTTATTACTGTAGATATTTATTTACATATACTTAGCAAACGTAATTTTTTGCCTCTTCTCTACATTGGACCACTGTGGGAGTAGGAGGGCGAAAAAATTCCACAGATTGATTTTTAGATCTCTTTTAAAAATAGGTTGTGCTTAACTATTAAAAATATGAAAATTTAATTATTATGATTAATAAGCAGGAATGAATAATTACAAAATTATTAACAGCAAGGTCTCTGTTGAGCTATATACAGTCCTGCCATTTATGTAATCTTGAACATTGTAATATCCCTTTTTCGACAAAGTCGCTTTAACATGCTTTTTAAATTGCTCAAATGGCAATTTCAAAATCTCCAGAGGTATCTTATTATAGTAGAGAATGCACTGACCCTTGAATGAATTGCTAACCTTCGCGAGCCTAAAACGGGGCACACATAGCCTGTGATTATTTCTTAGGTTAACATTACAGCTATCGCTAAGTTTGGAAAATGTTGTAAGGTTCTTGCTTACATACATTATATTTTCGAAAATAAATTGACTAGCTACAGTTAGTATGTCAATTTCTTTAAAAAGCTCTCTTAAGGAGTCTGTTCGTTTTAAATTATAAATTGCTCGAATAGCGCTTTTCTGTAAAATAAAAATAGTTTGAATATCCGCTGCTTTCACAACAAGATACCATAGGACATGACACTATGAAAGTAACTAAAATATACTAGCCTAGATTTAGCCACATCCGTGCTTTGTCTGATGTTCCTAACAGCGTAAGCCGCAGAACTTAATTTACCAGCTAATTTATCTATGTGGGGTCCCCACTGCAATTTGCTATCAATGGTTATTCCAAGATCGTATCATTTACTAATTCTAACGTGCTGTTGTTTAAGACTAAACTGGTCTCAACTTGCCTGACATTTGGAAGTGAGAATTTGATACACTTGGTTTTATCAGCGTTTAACAATAAATTATTAACTGTGAACCAATTCAAGGTTAAAGACAATAAAATACACCATTAAAATTCTCAAAATCTCCTTTTTGTGTTTCAATTTTGAAGACCATTGAAGTATCATCAGCAAACAACACTATGTCAGTTAATTTCTCCACCATGAAAGGCAGATCGTTAATATATACCAGGAATATGAAAGGGCCTAATATGGAACCTTGTAGAACGCCAATTTTTACACCCGATCCATCAGATTTAACGCCGTTAACTTCTGCCTTTTGAATTCTATTGCTTAGGTAAGATTTTAGTAGATCCAACGCTTTATTTCTAACTCCGTAATGATTTAATTTAATTAATAGCGTATTCTGATCAACACAATCAAACGCCTTCGACAGGTCGCAAAAAATTCCGAATGCATCCTGTGCGGCCTCCCATGCAGAATAAATATGAGATACAAGGGTAATACCTGCATCCGTAGTCGATTTACCCTAGTGAAACCATATTGTTTAGCGTGGAGTTGTTTTGTACGGTTGAAGTGTGAGAGCATTTGATTGAGTATAATCTTTCCAAATATTTTACTTAGTGTTGGAAAAACAGATATTGGTCTGAAATTTTAAGGGTCACCCTTATCTCCCGACTTGAACAGAGGTATCAGTTTACTGTGTTTCACGAGGTCTGGGAAAGCCCCATCGTCAACACATTTATTGAATATATAAGCTAAGTGTGGGGCTATAACTAGAATCACTGAACCAATGACTTTGACTGATATACTGACCAGTGGGGTATACCCCACAGGTCCTCCGTATTTTTTAAGTTAAGTGATTTAAACGTTTTGACAATGTCCTGGGGATATACATGATGAAATTTTAAATATACCTTACTGACGCTAGTGTTATTTTTTAATAAAGTCTCTGCTTCATATGGAGATGAATTTAGACGATCTGTTATGAGTAAGGGTACATTGGTGAAGAATGTTTCAAAAGCTCGAGCAACATCAGCGCTGGATTTAACAACATCATCACCTATCTTTAGGCAGAAATTATTGTCCTTTGGTATAACTATGCCAGTTTCACGGTTTATTATTTGCCAAACTGTTTTCATTATATTATTTGAAATTCCACAGGAAATTTCCTGATCGAGTAAAAGGAAAAGGAAACTCCATCAACTCTACCAGTGATTCGGAAATAAGTCCGTCAGAGGAGATAGCACTAAGAAACTCTACGGGGGTGTTTTTTTTTTATATTATAACCTCGTATCTATAAACGCCAATAAGAGGTATCAAAACAACAATTTACAAAAGAAATAAACAAGAACAAACTAAATCTGTAATGAGCATAACTTATGAGAAATCAGACTGGATCAGTCCCAGCAGCACACGGTCACGGCACGAGTTATGAGCGGTGGCCTTGAATGCAAAGTAATCACTTTTCAATACCTGTACATATACGCTCTAATTCCCGCCAACGTCGCCCAGCGCTCTTAATTCGTGGCGCGAGGTATATGTCTTGTGCAACAGCCATCACCCCCCTCGCCATATTTGAGGGAGGGGAGCAACCCGCTACACAGAGCCGCCGCAAGCGAAGACATTTTAGTGAGCATGACTATATACTCTGCTTTCTTGGTAACAGACTTGGATTCTAAATAAAACTAATAAATTGTCATGAGTCACCTCGCATATCACTTGTGTACTTTATCCATCTAAGACTATGTAATAAATAAAACTTTGTCTTTTATACCCTTAAAAACAGTGCGAATATTTTTCAAACTCGACATCCTTAATTTGTTCGACTTTAGTATGGGAATAAGCCCTTAACCGCACAATGAAGACGAAATAAATTTTGGATAAAAATGTTAGAAAAATATTCGCGCAAAGTTTCGGGATCTCGAATCGTGTAATATAACTTGAAAAGCAATAGTATCTATTGCTCGCAAGGGCCTAAAATGTCATATTTGGCTTTGGAGACTAATTGCCGAATACGACATTTGGCGCCCTTGGGAGTAATTGCCATAATATTGCTATTCGAGTTTTCTTACGCGACTCGAGGGCCTTTGCATGTCAATTCTAGAGTAGAGTCTATTGACCAAGTCGCCAAGGTACATCTACCCTATCTCCTCTATCTTCATAACTGGTATTTTTGTAATTAGTATTTACTACACGATACTAATTTAATAAAATACAACACAAACAATAATTTGACGACCCGAATGGCCGAGTCGGCAGTGACTCTGCCTGCTGAAGCCAAGGGTCCCGGGTTCGACTCCCGGCAGGGGCAAATATTTGTTTGATGGGAACGGATGTTTGTACCCTAGTCATGGTTGTTTATCTATCTAAGTATAATATTACCCAAGATACAGGGAATCCTATAGTTAGGGGCTAGATCAGTGTGTGTAAATAGTGTCCAAGGTATTATTATTATAATAACACGGTGCATCTCGGTCCGACAAAAACGAATGTCAAAGGAAGGATAATGTCTGCAAAAATGTTTACGTAAGAAATTGGCTTTGGCAATGTTTGGCAAATAAGGTCTGCGGGTCCCTGCGTGTGACAGGAAATCTAATAACCCCGGCGGGCAACAACTCACATACATTGCTTACAAAATCAGTTTTGCTCCCACCGCTCCGCTTCGCTGACCCGTCTATACAGTGTTTTAATAATTTGTATAGGTACATATTAGTAGTTTATGCGACTGCTACACTGTGTTGCCAACCCCAATCTAGACTAAAACTGCAAACAAGCTTTCAAAAGCTGTAGAAAACTGTAAATTTCTACTTACAGAACTATAAATCTACAGCTTTTTTTATTTTGTATTATTTAATAGCAGTAATCAATAAAACAACATAATAAAATTATACTTGTAGTAATAAATCAACTTTAAATCTTAACAAATTTACAATATTTCTACTAAGACTTCCTCGTTTCCAGATTCAGTTTTATGCTTGAAATCGTACATATTTTATTAAATCTCTTTAAATGCTTATTGGTAGCATTAAACTCGAAACAATTTTTAATTTCAGATTTTGTATGTAAAGTGCCTTTTATGGTGGTGGTAGACAGTTTATTCCTAGTTTGGTTTTCATAAGATTTTTTTTAATTTATTTATCCACCACGCCAACTGTGCAATTAAGCAAACCGTGCCTTAGACGTTGCTAAAACCGAGTTGTACGGGTTACGCAGCGAATAAAATAGATGGCGTAGTTTTTTTTTTTACCCACATTGATCTAGCCTGTATCTTGGGTACTAGACAACGATACACATACTTATATAGATAAATATTATACTTAGATAGATAAACAACCATAACTAGGGTACACACATCGGTTCTCATCAAACGAATATTTGCCCCCACCGGGACTCGAACCCGGGACCCTTGGCTTCGTAGGCAAGGTCACTGCCGACTCGGCCATTCGGGTGGTCAATCGGCCATGCGAGTCGTCATATTATATAGAAATAACTGTAGATTTGGAAGTCTGAACTAAAAACTGTGACGATATGGACAAAACTGTAAATCTACAGTTAAACAGTTCGGCTCGTTTCATGATAATATCACTCGAGAGTTTTAATGCCTAATTATGTACAGTTAAATACACTAGTTTATCTATACACATATCTTAAGCTCTCTTTGATGTGTTCAGGAACCGCGTGTTTGACCGGCATTGTGGCATTGATCATTGCTCTGCACTTGTTTAGCTTGTTCTGTAGCATCAACTTCACAGACAAACTAGGGGCGGCACGCAGGCGGGCGTCGGCGTTCGAAATTTGAATGTCATAATTTAACAAATGTTTGTACATTATGGTCATAATGTACAAATTTTGAGATAAGAAATGAGTTTTTACCAAATGGTATTATTACATTATGCTGGTCTTAACGTGCGATTTTTAGACGCAGTAAAGAGGGTTTATGATACGTGTGTAGATAAAATAATAAAGACATTTAGGTCAGTTTATGTAGGTAGGTAATGGTGTTCCATTTAGTGGTAGTTAGGAAAGAAACGTAGTTAGTCCAAGTCCAGTTGGCACTAGTTAGGGTATGTTGTCGATGTCGTTAGGTACCAAATAAAAACCGGCCAAGTACGAGTCTAACTCACGCACGAAGGGTTCCCTACCACCGTACAATGGTAGGGAGGGTGTGGAGTGAATAGTTTGGATTTTACATGGCAAAATGTTATTTACAAAGTTATTGGTGCGGCTACTTTCACACTCCATGTTCGTAACCAGGTGTGTTCATAAGTTTGTATGTGGTATTGAAAGAATTGTTGTATGGGAGCCTCCTTAAATATTTATTTTATTCAATTTATTTGTTGTTATAGCGGCAACAGAAATAGATCATCTGTGAAAATTTCATCTGTCTAACTATCACGGTTCATGACTCATGAGATACAGCCTGGTAACAAACAGCGAAGGCTTAGTAATAGGGTCCCGTTTGGCACCCTTCGAGTACGGAACCCTAAAAAGGTACACGACAAAGATGGTTTTATTAATGAACCTTTTTATTTAAATTAATATTTTATTTATCACAATCAAAATCGAATGTATGAATAATGCTCTATCATCGCTAGAAACACTCAAGGAATGTTCATCACTGGTTTCCCCGACTTATATGACAACATCTTCCATCGCTTTTTTATCTTATATCCTTGATCCAGTATTTATTTTCTAGTTCAAACATAACATAATATAAACATTTAGATACAGGCACATACATTGCTTCTGGCCCCACACTATGATACCCTGTGTCGTGGGAACCAGAAACAGCGACGTAATAATAATACCCTGGACACTATTTACACATACTGCTCTAGCCCCAAACCATTTACAAAAAACACATTAAAATCGGTTTACCCGCTTGACCTCTAGGCTGTCACGGACACAGAAGAACACACAAGACGCTTCAAACTTAGAAAGTCATAACTACACTCTTTTTTCATCGGGTGTTAAAATTATTTGATATCTTTCATTAGATTCCTTTTTCTGTTTTTATTCTGTTGATGCTGGAATTCGAATTCAGTACACTTACGTCTATGGCTATTCACCTTTCGCTTTTGACAGAACGAAACAATAACTTGTTTTTGCTAAAGTACTAGGAGAGCAGTAAATTGTAAGAAGTTACATGGAAATCCTTAACTTCTGAAAACCACGAACTATGCAACAAGAGAGTACGAAAGTATGCAACATTGATGGTTGACGGATTAGGATTCTGATCTTTTATTTCGGCCATTCTTAAAATAAAATAAAAATACCAAAAGTATTAGGAAAACCTAACCTAAGATTAAAACAAAAAACGTTTTAAATACCTGGGTACGTAATATTTGCCCCTCTCTTACACATGACGTATGGCATAAACGAACTTGAGTGAGAACCAGTTAGACCTTCCCGTGGCGGGCGCCATTTTGACATTTTCGGTAAGGTGGCGGGAAGTGCTGGGGGATATCGAAATCCTGCCCGTATTGTGTTGTTTTTGTTCTAAGACTTACGTATCATCTTTAAATAAAGATAATCCCTGCAAGTTTCGATAACAAAGCTGTTTGTGCACTGTTGACAGGTTTCGAACATGGACAAATAAGGTCATCGCTGACTTATATGACCCACCGGCAAAAAATGATAATTCAAATATGAGTTTTAGGTTGTGCTCTGTAGATATACCTCGCGCCATGAGTCACTTTTCAATACCTGTACATATGCGCAGTAATTCCCTCCAACGTCGCCCAGCACTCTTAATTTGTGGCGCGATGTATACTTTAAATTGTTGACTTAACTTACAAACAGCTTGCTGTAAGTTAGCTTGCCACAAACAATAGTGTATCTATAGTATTCTACAGAGAACAACCTAAACTCCATATTTGAATGTTTTTTTTTTCAAATGGGAGCAAATGGGTCAGCGATGACCTAAGGTATCCCCTCGTGAAATGACTAAATAATCCTCGTTTGCAACTGGTTACAAGGACAAAAAAATATTGGTTCGCAACTGGTTACGACCCACCGGCTACGTACGCAGCCGAAACGGTCTCGCTTACTCCATTTCATGTTTGTTGCAAACATTTGCAAAATTGTTTTTTTCTCTTCTCGTTGAAGGGTAGCTGCTATCTTTATTTGTGGTAGATACCTAAGCCGCGTCTCACAAACTAACGGTTTTAAACAAACGAGATTAAACACCGTGCAAATCCTATACTGCAAGATCGCGTAATCACGGATGGTTTAGCTGACGACGTTACTTATAGAGTAACTTCTATACTGTTCACACCCGGCGACAAGGCTGAAGGCACCTACGTATAGTACGCGTCAGTTTGGGATGGCCATTGGGGACGGAGGAAGTCGCGGAAGTCGCGGAGTCATCCCTCCCACCCGCAAAGGCCCTGTATCACCGTTGTCATAGTGTTGTGCGAGTCCGCATCGCCCCGTTTATCTATTTAGACATTGCTCTCTTTGATGCTTGTGCTTGCACTGGCGTTTTTAAAATGGCATCAGTTGCCTTTTTATCGTGCATAACAATGAAAAACGAGTGGTCCATTGCCGAGCACAAGAAGTCGCCAGAAAAGTACTGAAACATTGTGACATTGACAAGTTTCCAAAATCTTGTTTAGAAAGACGACATCTGTGGCGCTGGGGTTGCGACTCTGCCCTCCATGCCGGCTGGGGTTTCAGAAAAAACAAAAACCGGTCAAGTGCGAGTCTAAATCGCGCACGAAGGGTTCCGTACCACCGTTCAATGGAAGCGATGGTGTGGAGTGAATAGTTTGGATTTTACACAGCAAAATATTGTTTACAAAGTTATTGGTGCGGTTACTTTTACACTCCATGTACGTAACCAGGTGCATCCATAAGTTTGTATGTGGTATTGAAAGAATTGTTGTATGGGAGCCCCCTTAAATATTTCTTTTATCCTGTTTTTTAGTATTTGTTGTTATAGCGGCAACATAAATACATAATCTGTGAAAATTTCAACTCTCTAGCTAGCTAGGTTCTTGAGATACAGCCTGGTGACAGACGGACGGACGGACGGACGGACGGACAGCGGAGTCTTCGTAATAGGGTCCCGTTTGGAACCCTTCGGGTACGGAACCCTAAAAACTAGGTCTTGGATGTTTGTATGTTGTGACGTCGACGACGTTCGACGACCCGAATGGCCGAGTCGGCAGTGGCCTACGAAGCCAAGGGTCCCGGGTTCGAGTCCCGGTGGGGGCAAATGTTTGTTTGATGAGCACGTATGTTTGTTCCGTAGTCATGGTTGTTTATCTATCCAAGTATAATATATCTATATAAGTATGTGTATCGTTATCTAGTACCCAAGATACAGGAAATCCTATTAGTCTTTTGGTCTCAACTGAGCGTTTAAGACTGACAGTAACCTGAGAAACAAAACATGCTTCAAGTCGTGCGTGACATGAGACGGAATATAAAGTGTTGCGCGGAATAAATATTTTATTTTTTCCAAAGGCGTTTTGCGGACATAACTTGTGTATTGTAATATTTTTTTGAAAATCGCTAGGACAATCCCTTGAAATTTAATTGAGTAATTTTATATGCGAATATAATGACTTAATAACAATTCCTTAATCAGACAAATACATTCTCCTTTACATGACTTTATGCTTAATTCGTATCGAGGAAATGTTATCCCTTTGCAATTGTAATCTGCCTACACTCTCGCGATGCAGTACACGTGATATTTTGAGCTTGATTTAGTAACGTGTTTTTCTAAAACAAGTGATTTTGGAAGCTTAAGGGCTGAACAAGGGCCAATGGCATTGAGAATTAGAGAAAGAAAACAAATACCCGTCGCATCGCGTCGAAGCAGACTGACGCATGCTCCCGCGCAGAGCCCCGCAGGGCAGCCCGAGCTACGAGACCAAGAAAATTATAAAAAATATTACTAAACTCCTGTAATAATAACATTAAAAATAAAATAAAACAACTAAAAAATTTCCCTTTGCTTTACCTATTTTTGCGTGTAAGTTTAATATAGGAAACTGATTTCGTCTCCGAGCGCTTGTTCATTTAGTTGAATAATAATGCATTGCGAAAAATATTTTTTAGTATTAAATATAACAGATATCCGGTAATTTTAAAAGTCCATTCTTATCTCTAATAGACCTTTTATAACATATATTTATCCTACATTTTTATGTTGTCTAGTTTAGCCTAGAATTGAAGCTAAAGATGCATTTCTGGCCATTTTTAATCCCTTAAGAACATTTATTGTGCGCTGGTATTTTTTTTTTACTTATTGTTAATAATTACAGTCTTCACAAAATAAAAGGCCCGGTGGCCCATACTAAATTCAACCTTATTACGTCAGTGACACGCACGCTGTCACGAGGGCTTTTATTTTGTGAAGACTGTAATTATATTAATAGTTTTGTATAGTTCAAAAACTTTAGCCCTAGTAACTTGATAGCAGGACGCCGAAATGGGTGTTAAAAGCATGAAAATCGGAACGAATGATCTTGAGCCATTCCAATCAGTTGGACCCGTAGCACGAAAAAAAAGGAGAGGAGTTTTGACGTCATTTTTTTTTGGATGGGAAAATGTGCTGAATCCTATCGTATGTGGTATCAAATGAAAGGGATTTCTAAGTCGATTCTAAAATTAAATCACATCGATAAATTTCAGACATTTTTCTAATTAAAATTTTAATAATTTTAAAAACTTACCAAATTTAGGCTCCTCCAGATAAGATACGATTGGATATATTTGTGTAAAATATTTCTCTAATGGTACGTAGTATCCTCATATCTAACCCCACGAAGCAATTTCCTAAATATTTACATGTACTATTTTTTTATTGTGTGAAATTCCTTTAACTTTAGCACTTTACTGTACTCAGCGTGCTGTTTTGTATATAGGTAGGTGTGCTGATATGTATAAAAACATATGTTGTACACTATGGATAATAAATACTAATGCGAGTGGGGTTTCTAATCATATTTATATTATTCTGTAGTGATGACTAACTAACTCCTCCTCAGATACAAGATCAGGGTGCAATCACTTAACTTTTGTGATCGTTATTATCACACACCAATATATAAAAACACACGTTGAGTAGTTCCATCCGTACCCAAGTCTCGTAAAATACTGAAATTTAAGGTGATACGAAAAAAATATGGGTTTTTTTTCGAATCCTTTTACTCCACTATAAAGTGATCGATTTGATTTTTGGGTTAACTTTTATGGAGTATTTGGTCAAGATTCTCACAGAAGGAAAACGCAATTGGGTGAAATTTTCTCGATAGAATTTAATTGCGAAAAACCCTCTAAATTGTTTTATTTTTTCATGTAATTCTGAAATCCTAACATATTTCATTGCGGAATTGGATTCAAAATGTGGATATTATGTATTAGTAAACTCTCCTTGAAAATATTTTTTACAAAATAGCGTAGTTTATTTTTACACAATTTTTATGATTCAGATTCAATTTTTTATTGAATATAAATAAATGAATTATCTTATTCAACGTCAAAATTATGCTTACTTTTAACTACAAGTAATTTATTTATTTGTATAAAAAAAGACTACACCGTTTCGGAAGGTGGGCCTCGGGGTTAAGAAGAAACGGCAAAAAATCATTGATCCTTCCTGATCAATGATTCCTGTGGTATTTTATCGTAGAAGCGAATACCCCAAGAATGATGTGCCTACTTTACTTAGTCTAAATAATGGTAGTGCTAACCTATTTCTATTTCTAGTGTTAATTGTATGGCTATCACCTACAGTTTTAAATAAAGCTATGTTTTTTCTTACATACATGATATGTATATATATTGACAGGTAACCGTAAGTATATTCATTTCTTTGATTTTTTCTCATAATGATTCTCTAGCATCTAATTGATATACCGCCCTGATCGCCCTTTTTTGTAAAACAAATATCGTATTTATATCTGCTGCTCTCGCCCAGAGCAGTATTCCATAAGACATAATACTGTGAAAATACTAAAGTAAACGAATCTGGCAGTTTCAACATCTGTAAGATATCTGATTTGTCTGACTGCAAAAGCGGCTGAGCTAAGTCTTCGTGCGAGATTAGTTATGTGAGGACCCCATTGAAGTTTCGAATCTAGTGATTCCAAGAAAGATTGTCCTCAACGAGGTTCAAACTTTCAGATCCTATTCTTGCACTGGTTTCAACCTGTCGTACATTATGCAAACAAAATTTGATACATTTAGTCTTCGTTGAGTTTAATAACAGGTTGTTTACATTGAACCAAGAGAGATTAACACATGAGAGAGTGTACTATTTGCGTCGTCTAGAATTTCTTCTTGACTTTTCACCTTGAAAATAATAGATGTGTGATATGTGGTTTGGCCATCGATATAAATACTAAGGATAGGCCTTCCCGTACTCAATTTCTTACCATTTTGAGGCTAAGAAAAATAGCGCCCCTGTCGGAATTCGTCGGAACCAAGACAGTACGAAAAATTGTAACGGCGTCACGTTCGGTCACGTTCCGAATTGTGGTGTATAGACACAATATTAGGAAAGTTGATCTACGGATAACTCTCAAATACCCGGTGACTTTTAATCGGTGATTAGGAGTAGAAATAAAATATATCTAGCTAAAATTTTACTTAAGGGGCGAGGTCTCACGCAATTACCTCATGTTTAATATATAAAAAGTTGAAACATAATTAAATAGGCATATAAATTTTTGTCTTTGCCGTTAAATTATGAAAGAGGATGTAAGCTCACAGATACACAATAGTAGCGTGACTTGGAATTTAAGATCTTGATTTTGATTTATAAGTAATAAAATACCCAATCATAGAAAAAGTTATGAAAATTGGTACCTGATATCACTGATTAAGTCATCGTGTATAAAATAGAGTATTTAGCAATACATTATACGCGTAACATAGCGTCACACCTTTTCCCATACGGGCTGGCAGAGGCACAACTGTGCCGGTCTGTGCCCACTTAGCTAGTGATTTAATACTCCATCTTGCGTGTCAGGGGGCAAGCCCATCACCGCAGCTAATGTAATGAAGCCGGAGTAATGAAGATTTCCTCACGATGTTTTCCATCACCGTTAGGACATCCGGTTAGATTATTTATCCTTATATTATTCTGTTGCGTCGCGCGTCGCTACAAAGTTACGTCAGTCGAATGGTTGATTTTCGTTTGAGGATTATTTCGAGAACAATATTTTATAGATAATCAATTTAAAGCCAATAGTAATTGAAAATATAATACTTACTTGTGATTCGACACTCCCTGTTTTTGTGTTTTGCGATTTGGGTATGATTTACACCTTTTTACGTCGCAGGTCACCATTTTTGTTTTTGCTGCCGATATGTCAATCGGCTGTCACCGTCCAAGCGCGACTGATTGCAAACTGTCCAATTTTCCCGATTTTGTACTGTTTTTGTAGCGACACTTTCAAGCGCTCCGTGCCCTGTCCCTATTATTCAAGTCTGTGGGTTTGGCGCTACGTTATGTCATTTTTCCCAAATTCCGTCCCTCTTATACTATCCGCCTGGAGTAACGGGGACATTTTCACGGACGAGTTAAGGAACTGTCACATTTTTAATTGTGAAAATAAAATAAAAAATAGTAAATAAAAATATTTTTTTAAATTGTTTTCTGATGGTTAGATATGAGGACGTTATGTATCATTTGAGGTGTATTTTACAAAAAAAAATATTCAACCCTATCGTATCGAGCCAACACTTGGTATGGTATAAACATAATTTTTAATTTATTAAAAATATTACTGAAGTGTAATAATGTCGTATTTTTTTAGAATCAGCTCAGAAATCCCTTTCATTTGAACGATAAGTTTCAAAACAAAAAAAAACATACGAATAACATAACAAAGGTACAGTCGTATAATAAGGCCCACCAGTTAGCAAGGCCCAGGCGCAGAAAACCGACTTCAATATAGTTGATTTGCGCGAGCTTCAAAGTACGTATGGAATAGACTAATAAGAACGCAGGAACGCAACCGCAGGCAGCGTGGGGCCGCCATCTTGACAGTGACGCCCGGTTGTTCGCTGATATCGGTGGCGGCTACTGATTACGCTAAATTGTGCGCCCACCAAACGTAAGTTTTTACTTGTTTAAACTGCGATTTTTAAGTAGATTTTTGTTTAGAGTGTTGCAATTTTATGTCTATTTATTTCGAAAATGATCAATTAGTGTTGGAAGGCCCATGTCGTTTAGGAAACCCCAACAAAATTGTCGCTCGGGCCATACAAGACTCGGCTGGACCTTCCAACCCTACTGCAGTATAATAAATCCCGTTAGTTTCTGTAGTGTTCAATTTAACAAACAATGTTTTACTGAGTATTACAGAAGTGCTTGACGATGATAATAATAATACACTTATAATTACTGATCGGAATTTCGGATGCTTTCGGTCAAATGAGTTGTACTGAATTTTAAAGGGCATTGTAACCGACTATGGGCCTTCTTAACGATAACTGTGTAATAAGGCCCAATGTATGAAAATTAATAATCAAAAAACTTTGACAATAATTACTCAATTATAGCATGAATAACAATATTTTTGAATAAAATACTAATTTATTCACAAAACACCTAAAAAGTCAAAAGCTAGGCTGATTTCCCACATAGTGGAAACGCGAATTTTTCTAACAAATTATTGATGATTTTAGTTTATGCTTCCTGTTATAATGTTCATGAATATCACAATGTTCATATTTATTCAATCTTTGAGGTCTTTAATGCATACTTTTACGCCAAACGACCTACAATCGGCACGGGCCTTATTATCGACACCATTTTTAGTAAAGCCCAAAAAAGAGGTTTTTAAAAACGTTCAAAAAAGTAACTTACCGTCGTTATAGCTATAAAAAGTACATTTATTTGGATTTTGAAATAATCATAACTTTCATTGTAAACCTTTTTTTCCTTGAGGGTGGTAAAATAAAGCTTTTATTTTAATTTGTAAAAAAGTGGGCCTTACCATACGACGGTACCTTAGATAAATATTATACTTAGATAGATAAACAACCATGACTACAACAATAACCTACTCTAGCCAAATTTGGCTTTTATTTGCAAACGTTCCGCTCTGCTCCAAGGTTGCTTCTTGTAAGTTAGGTTAGGACCTATAACCCAATTGAAATTTAGCCACAATAACCTACTCTAGCTAAATTTGGCTTTTCTTTGCATACGCTACGGAGTCGCTTCTTCTAAGTTCTAACCTAACCTATAATCCAATTGAAATTTAGTCACAATAAACGGTTACAAGGCCCTTTAAAATTAAGTACAACTCATAACCGAAAGCATCCGAATTTCCGATCAGTAATTATAAGTGTATTTATCATCATCATCAAGCACTTTTGTAACACTCAGTAAAACATTGTTAGTTAAATTTAACACTACAGAAACTAGCGGGCTTTATTAAACTGCAGTAGGGTTGGAAGGCCCAGCCGAGTCTTGAATGGCCCGAGCAACAATTTTGTTGGGCTTTCCTAAACGACATGGGCATTCCAACACAATTGATCATTTTCGAAATAAATAGACATGAAATCGCACATGTCTATGTAAATATCAAAATAATAATGTTCAAATAATCACTCTAAACCAAAATCTACTTACAAATCGCAGTATAAACAAGTAAGAACATACGTTTTGTGGGCGCACAATTTAGCGTAATCAGTGGCTACGACCGACATCGTCGAATAATCGGGCGTCATTGTCAAGATGGCGGCCCCACGCTGCCCGCTGTTGCGTTTCTGCGTTCCTATTGATCTATTCCATACGTACTTTGAAGCTCGCGCAGATCAACTGCATAGAAGTCGGTTTTCTGCGCCTGGGCCTTGCTAACTGGTGGGCCTTATTAGACGACTGTACCTTATATAAGTACGTGTATCGTTGTCTAGTACCCAAGATTCAGGGAATCCTAGTTTGGGGCTAGATCAATGTGTGTAAATAATGTCCAAGGTATTATATTATTATTATTATTGTGGCTAAAAATAGGCAAAATCCGTCGTTCCCCACCCTAATACTCCCTCATCCCCACCGTCCCGAATTTTAGCAATTGGCGTTTTGAAATAAAACACTCGAAAACTAATGATTTCCGACACTTCGCGTTTTTAGGGCTCCGTACCCGAAGGGGGCCAAACGGGACCCTATTACTAAGCCTCCGCTGTCCGTCCGTCCGTCTGCCACCAGGCTGAATCTCATGAACCGTGACAATTAGACAGATGAAATTTTCACTGATGATGTATTACTGTTGCCGCTATAACAAGAAATACTAAAAAACTGAATAAAATAAATATTTAAGGGGGCTCCCATACAACAATTCTTTCAATACCACATACAAACTTATGAATGCACCTGGTTACGTACATGGAGTGTGAAAGTAGCCGCACCAATAACTTTGTAAACAACATTTTGCTATGAAAAATCCAAACTACTCACTCCACACCATCCCTACCATTGAACGGTGGCACGGAACTTGGCCGTTTTTTTATATTGTGTCTAAATGCACCATAGGGAAAATCGCCCGCCCGCTTTCTAAAGTGCGTCCTAAACATCAATCTGTCCGATTTTCATGCTTTTAACCTTTGAGTAATTAAGACGCTGATTAAATAAATATGGGATGCTGTTTTCATGTGTTTTTCAGGAAATACTGGGCAAATCGTAATTAATTTCTGGTATATGTAATTTGACTATATAATCTAGAGATTCTTAATTGGAAAACATGTTTGGATAAAATTTTCTCGATAGAAAATAAATACAAAGTCAACCCTTTTTTTATGGTTTTATCCTATTACACCGCAGTAGTAAGTGAATATGACTGTGTGATAATTGCAATGTATGAACAATTGTTATTTCTAACGATTTTCAATTTGAAAGTTAATTCCCTGAAATAGTTTATTTTTTATGATTTTTTTTTACGTTTTGGCGCTTACGTTGTTTCAGATTAGTCGCGAGTGCATTATTGGCATCCCGCTTTTTCTTATTCGCGAGTAATTATTGCATCTCACTTCCACTCGACAGCGCATTTTTATTCCATCATCGCCTTAACACCATTTGCAGCTATTTGCTATTCTACATACTGGTTTCGTACGCGGCCGAAACTAGCGAAACAATCACGTCAAACATAATTTGAAACACGTAGCGCCATCTCTTGCTGCGGTATTATAACCAGTCAATCAATCGTCCACGTATGCAAGAACATCGTTGATTTAGTAATCATTTTTCTCGCTAGGTGGCGTCACGGGACCTTGACGAAACTACTTTCAAGATGACGTCAAATAATATTAGAGCAAGAGAGAAGATATTTCAAATATGTAAATCCAATAAAACAGAGTGAGACTGCGACACTGTTCACTCACTTTTATTTTCTGAACATCTGTGCTACGAACTGATTGTGTGAATTAAAATTATGGCTGGTGTTTTATTCGATGAAGACTGTGATGTTACGGCAATATTTTTCGATTTGGACAACACTTTAATACAGACTCGTAAAGGAGACACAAAAGCATGCAACAAGGTTTGTTAATTTTTTCTACATTTGTGCGTAATTTGACATTGTCACGGTCATCCGCGACCCTTTCCGTTTCCCGGAGCAAAAGTGCGCGGTGCGAGCTGTCATCTGAGTTCTACGTCGTTGCTGCACGCGTGGTGAAATAAAATGTTCCAGTGTGTATACTGATAAAAATAGCACTTTCATAGTTGGAGAACGTGAGCTCGACGTCCCGATTTAGATATTTTGGAAGAGCCGTCGCGCTATTTTTACTCGTGATGTAGATCGACTCGTTCTCAGCGGGGATTCAAGTGTTGCTCTCAGTGGCGCGGCAACTGTTGGGCTTTGTGTTCAGCTCGAGTGTTCAATAAGATGGGTGACATATCGGAGCCGATCAAGAAATGCATTGCCATACTCAAGGGTGCAAAGAGCGACACCGAGAAGTTTGCGGCGCTCTTCATGGTGACAAAACTCGTCAAGGGCAAAGATTGTAACTCTCAGGCTAAGAAGGCGCTCTTCGAAGCCATCGGCTTCAAGTTCCTGAAGAAATTACTAACCAGCGACGGTCTCCAAGATGACTGCCCCCCACAGGTCTACAAATCTGTGGCACTCTCCATTCTCACATGCTTCTGCAATGAACCTGAGCTTGCAACACATCCAGAGATGTTGGTGAATATTCCTGTATTTCTGGATATTGTACAAACATCAGATAATGAAGATTATGATGACAACTTGATAATCGTCAGCGAAGCCTACACTTGTCTACAGTGCATAGCTGAACAGGAAGCAGGTCAGAAAGCCCTCATTGAAGTTGGTGCCATAGCAAAGATGTCTGAAATTTATTCTCATCAAAGTTTCCAGACGGATGAAGCCTTGAATATTCTTGTGAAGTTGGTGAGTCGCTATGGCCCTATTGCTTGGGGTAGCGACCCTAAGCCATTCCATGCTCTAGTCAACAAGATTTCATTAGATTTTTCTTCTGATCAGTCAGAGAGGAAGTTCGAATTGGCAACAATATTGAGTGCACTATTATACAGCTGTAACAAAGCTGTTGTTGTTCCAAGTTCATCAGAGGAGACATGGCCAACTAGTATCTACAGAGCACTCCATGACATACTCACGAGTAAGATTGGCAAAAACCAGAGAGACCCGGCAATCAAGCTAGCGGCCAACATAATTGACCTCCTGGGGGTTGAATGGATGTTGACTGATGAAGAGAACCCAAGAAAGTTCTTCCTCTTAATCTTGCAGCTTTGTGCTATTGAAATCAGAATGCAGCTGGATGACAGGAGTTTCAAACAAGCATATGCTAATTGTGATCTGATCACATCATGCTTTATTGTCCTTGAACTTTGCATCAATTACATGGCAACTGACCAATTAGACCTGGAGCAGAAAGAGAAGCAATCGGTGTACACAAGCCTGAAAGGTGCTTTCAATGGTATTGTTTCTGTTCTAACCAAAGTCTCAAATGACAAGAACCGTGACAAACTGCCGGAGGAAGAGAAAGTCTTTGTTTGTGCTATGGTCAGAGTACTGGTAGCATGGATAGCTCAGGAGACCACGGCTATGAGGGAACAAGTTTATGCTCTACTCCCATTTATATTCACCCTTGCTAATGATTCCTTCCATGCATACCGAGCAAGGAGACTTACTGAGAAGAACAAAACATTGGATCCAGAAGTGACCTTGATGGGACAGATAGACTTACTCCGCATGATGTTGCCAGCACTCTGTCATTTAGTAGTTGAAGACAAGGCAAGAGATATTATCTTGAATCTTAAACAAGAAGATATTTTGTATGAAGCAATGGCCTTTCACTGGTCAATAGTTCATTACAAGAAACCTCCAATCCCTAAATCTGAGAGGGGAAAGCCAAGAACTCAGCCAGAACCAGAATTAGACCCGAAACTACTTGAAGACATGAAAGATTCTCGAGCAGCAATGGTTAGCCTGTGCAACATTTTCATGAACCTGTCCGTATTGGCTCCAAAACTTGTGGAGGAAAGTGTCTTATTCAACACTTTGTTGAAATTCATCTTCAATGAACTTGCAGAGTTGAAGTCCATCCCTGAAAACCTTGTATTACATGGGCACCTTGGAGTTCTAGGATTACTTCTTTTGAAGCTACAAGCCAGCAAAGTCAAGAAAAACGACTTCTCCATTTGCAGATACATAACATCTACAATAAGATTCCTGTGGGATGCATACAATATTGATGAGTCCAGTGATCCAACAGCTTTAGTTGTATCTTTGGCTTACAAAGAACACTGGAATGAAATAGCAGATTTGTGGTTTTTGGGTATGCAAACCATGAGTGGTGTCCTAACAATAGTTCCTTGGATTTCTGAATTTGCCATTGAGAGTGGTTGGGCAACAGGGATTGTTGAGATGCTTGTGAAGGTTAAAATTGGCACCCTCCCTCCGAATGTGAAGTCAGCATTTGAAGACTTCTTGTGCCGATTGGTTGACTCCAATGAAAATGTCATTGATGTACTGAAAAAAGGTGGCGCCCTGAAGATGTGCAGAAACCACCGATTTATGGAATTAGGGAAGAAACTGTTTGGAGATTAAAACCTCTTCTCTACACTTCATTTTAAGATTAGGTATTACAATTTGTCTTCTTTTTTACAAATAAGGTAAAAAATATTTAATGTAGATAGTACTTAAAAATTATCAATTCAAAACATTTTTGTGTTGTGTAAGTATTATGTGTTACTTAATTCATGTCAGCCTGTCATGAAAAGCTGTACAAACTGCTATCTAATGTGTTTCAGTTGTAATTTTTGTGCAATTTTTTTTAATTGTACTGTGTTCGATTTTAAGTTTTAACATTCTGCTAAATAAAACTTGACTACATTATAACTTGTTTTGATTACATCATTACATTCTGTTCCGTTGTTAATGTTAATATTGATAAAGTATGACTTGCTGGTGGTCTACATTACTTAGTAAGAAGTCAATTTGTACAATCATTGAATAAACAAACATTGCACAGGGATTTTTCCACAACGACGAATGGAAAAATACTTGTAGGCATGATAGACACATCAAACCTAGACTCACCTCTTACTAATAATGCGTGTGAAGGTACATTTATGTAGTAGATAATGCCTTATCTATCTACTCTTAACTACATAGGTACGAAACTCGTTATTAAGCGACAAGCGAAACTACTATACTCGTAATTTACAGCATATATTGAGATGGTTTGTCGTGTCAGAATATCACTTTCAGTCTATGAAGCCGTGCCAAAAGGCCTAGGTGGCTGAACGACGCTACTGAAATGAAACCAAACGAAGATAGGGCGTTGAACTTCGTCCGCTATTCCTGGATCCACACACTTCCTTACTATGCACGTGTCTTAATAGTTGTTTGGCCACGCTGAAAAACAATTCTGCATATAACATGCAGTTCCTTATATCTGTAAACTTTCGAAACTTGAACATTTCATTCTCAGCCATTTGCAAATAAGCGAGACTATAATTAATGATTGTAATGAACATGCAAGTTATATAAATGTAGACGCCCAATTCCCAAATGATTACTCATGGGTACTATACCTATGAGTAATCAATTGGGAACTAAACAAGATAGTATCGACAAGTAATATATATCAAGGGATTCGAATTACGCCTGCACCCGCAATTTAATAGCATAATTTGCCTTAATTTAGCTACGCCTCAAATATCGTGACAGTATAAACCCCGTTTTTTTTTTGTTGAACATCTAAGAATATCATAAGATACACTGCACCAGGTGACCTATGGTAGTACAACAAATACATAATCTATAAACGACTTGGCACAAATCTTGGATAAATTCATTGCAGCATGGAAAACGCATTGTTGTTCGATGACTTGCATCTTAGTGTGTGGGAGGGTCGACCTGGGACATGGTCACCACTATTTGGGTCACTTTGCTGATAGAGGCCAAGGTATATCAGCAATGTGACCCTTAATTCAGAATAGCCGATCAGATTTTGATTTAGGTAGGAGAGTGTCAACCAAGGGAATCGACAACTTGCTGTTATTCAAAATCGGTGTCTGTATCGTGTATTTCTTGTTAAAGATCCTATATAAATAAATAATCCTGTTTACTTCCTAATTGAGACGTTAATTTATTATGCATTAATATGTAATTTATCACCCAATATCAAAGGTTTCATCATGTTTTATTTTCAGCTTGTCGAGATACTGACGCAAGAGTATGGGTTAGAGCGAGATGTCGCAGTTTCGAGTGCTGCAATGTTCCTGAACTGTTTCCGGGCCAGGCCTGATGACGACAGCTTCGCGCTGGAAGAATGGCCCTTGCACCTCTGGAGGAACTGCCTACCGAAGAATTATAAGCATATAGCCAGTTAGTATACCAACTATTTGTAGATGTGTAACTTTAGGAGGCCGGTATTACTGCCGAAGTTACAGTTATCAATATCGAAATCAAAAATACACTGAACCGTTTGTGGTTGAAGGGGGAAGATAGATGGTAGACGACACCGTTAGTTTGACAATCTGATGAAAGTAGTAATGCCAAAGTCGACTCAACTCAAGAACCCGAAAGTTTGGACCAAGATCGGTAACACCAGCCGTCAATTTATTACTGTTGAGCATCACTATAACTTACCTATCCGCTATCGCGCTAATTAACTACGTAACCAACAGATGGGTCGCCGCAGTCACGTGGGCACGTGTTTTTAAACGTGCCGATTTCTCTTACTTTCTTGTACACGGGCGAACTACGATGAAGGATATAGAGACGTTTAGGCTAATCTACATACAGAGGTTAGCCTAAATGTCTCTGTATCCTCCATCGTTGTTTGTCAACTACTACTTTTCCTATTCGTTTTTTGGAGGACATATCTTGTTTGATATAAGCTCACCTTTGTGCATTATTTACATCATATAATTCTATAAGTTTCTTTACATCTCAGTATGATTGGTACTATACAATAAAAATACGAAGTGAAAACAGAAAGTATGACGTGCTTCGTAATTTTCCCACTTTTCCAGACGTATGCTTTCATCAACAAAATAAAAATAGATAGTTAATAGTTGCTGTGAGTCGGTTGTGATCTTTCTAGCGACACTCTCCTATAAATGTAAATAGTAGAGACCGACCGAAGGTTAAGTTTCGGTTTCGGCCAAGTTTCGGGCAAAATCAGGCCGAATCTACGGCTCGGCCGAAACATACGTTTTATAGCCATCCCAACTCCTGCACCAGCTGGAGTAGAAGGCCTGGGTGTTCAAGGATATAATAATAATAATAATAATTCTTTATTGCACAGAAAACACAATGGAAAAAATACAACGAACAATATGCAAAGGTGAGCTTATTTCTAAAAAGAAATTTCTTATAGCTAACCTGTGAGGAAAGGAAAAAATATTTATAGAGAGGTAGTCCTAGTGTACAATTAAGATTTAAAAGAAAGAAATAAAGTCAATATACTATCAGATAAATCACAATACATCCTACACATACTATAAAATAAATTAATAGAATACAATAAATACATAGATACACATACATACTATAAGATACCCACTATGCGGAAGAGAGGAGATGCTGTTTCAACTTTTTCTTAAAAGAGAACAAGGATGTGCAATCCATAATAGTGCAAGGAAGTGCATTCCACAAACGTATTGCCCTTAACCTAAACGAGTGCTCGTAAGCAACAGTGTTGTGCTGAGGAATTGACAAAAGTGACACCGTGTGAGATCTCCGAAGTCTATCCCCAGAGAAAAGAAACTCAAAATGTTCGAGAAGATATGCGGGATAGCGCGGATTTCTCAAAATATTGACGAGGAAGGAGAGAATGTGCATATCACGACGAAGTCGGATCGGGAGCCAGCCTAATTCCCTGCGATATTGGGACACGTGATCGTACTTGCGGAGACCGAAGATAAACCGAATCCCGAGATTTTGAAGTCGCTCGAGTTTGTTCAGTAGATCTTCGTTCGCGCTGGCCCAGCAAACATCGGCGTAGTCAATTAAAGGCAGAAGAAGGGTCTGAACTAGCATGATTTTAGTCTGCCTAGGCAAGAAGTACTGCAAACGCCGAAGGGAATGAAAGGATGCAAAGACTCGTCTGCTGACCTCACAAACGTGGGGCGACCAGGATAAAAGAGTATCAAAAACAACCCCAAGATTTTTGGCTTTCTCGCTGTACTTGACAATGGTACCGTCATAAAGCACGGGAGCAACTGACCTATGCTGCAACAAATTAAGTAAGTGCCGTGTACCCAGTATCATCGCCTGAGACTTATCCGGGTTGACTAATAGCCCATACGAAAGAGCCCATTTCCTGATGTTGTCGAGGTCAGCATTCAAAGCCTCTACAGTCGAAGTCAGATCACACAGGGGAAAATGCCGATAAATTTGAAGGTCATCTGCATAGAGATGATACGAGGAAGACAATACATCCGAGATGGAATGGATGAAAACTGAGAAAAGAAGAGGAGAAAGGATGCCACCCTGCGGAACACCAGTAGAGAGCTTGCACCATTCCGTAGTAACTTCTTCAGACTTGATGCGCTGCTGGCGGTCTCTCAGGTAGGAGTCAAACCAGCGAGCCGAGTGTGAAGAGACATTGAGTGTTTTTATGATTTCAACAAGTATATCGAAGTCGACGCAGTTGAAGGCGCTGCTAAAGTCAAGGAGAGTCAGGACTGTGAGCTGCTTCTTATCCATTGCCAGTTGGATATCGTCAGTTACCTTGAGCAGTGCGGTGGTGGTGCTATGCCCTGGCCTAAAACCAGACTGAAAAGGGTTCAGTAAATCCATGGAGGAAAGGTACGAGGACAGCTGGGAGTGGACAATTGATTCAAGGACTTTGGAAAGGATTGGTAGGATGGTAATGGGACGGAACTCTTTGAAGGAGGACGAGTTAGAAGTTTTAGGCAGGGGTATCACTAATGCTCTTTTCCACTGGCTTGGGAAGCAGTACTTGCTCAGCGACGCGTTAATTATATGCGTTATGGGTGGTAAAACATTATCGAGTACACTGAATAGCATCTGAGAGCAGATATTGTCATCACCTACAGCCTTGGACGAGATTTCTAGAATAGCTTTCTTTACTGCGCCAACTCCGACAGACCTGAGGTTGAAAGGTAAGCAACTAGATGTCGTTCTGGTACGCAAGTTACGAAGGGTAGCATCCTTGACACAGGGGTCCATCACGACAGGGGAGACAGCAAAGAATTTGTTGAGACAATTGAGGTCGACACTACCGGCAACTGCGTCCTGGGACTTACCAACACCAAGGGTCTTCAGGAACTTCCAAACCTGTGCAGGAGAGTAACTCTCGATACTCTCGTAGATGTGGCGGCGTTTGGCATCTCGACAAAGACGGGTGCACCGATTACGGAGACGTTTGTATATAAGGAGATTATCGTCCGTCGGATCCTTCTTATATCTACATTTGGCACGGTTTCTCTGGGCCATCAGACCCTTGATGGTGTCGGTAAGCCAAGGCGCAGGGAGATGTTTGACCCTAACCTTTTTGTCGAACAAACTTAAGACAATCGAGTTGAAATGCTGGACTTTGTCATCAACGGTCTCACTACAGACGACAGGAGACCAGTCTATAGAAGCGGCGTCAGACTTAAGGGAGCTGAGATCCATACCCTTGAAACTGCGAATATCCAGGAATTTTGCTGCGCGCTTGGGAGGCCTTAACTTGAACGAGAGATAAATCAAATCGTGAAAGGAGAAGGGGGCATTAAGTTGGCCATGCGTAGCAACCTTGGATATGTTAGAAACAATCATAATATCTAGAAGAGAGGGGGTGCAGTGGGGCTGGAAGTGAGTTGCACTCAAGGGAAGAATATTTAAATTTAGGGAGCTGATGATAGACTGGAGTTTGGCTGAGCGAACATCATTTTTAAGTAAACAGGTATTGAAATCACCTAGGATAACTGTAAAGAGGAGATAGATCATTAAGAATGCTTTCAAAAGAATCAAAGTAGTCGATGAGTAGAGAGGGGCTATAGAAGACACCCAGAAGGACCTTATTGTGATGCAGGCATAACTCGAGAAAGAGGTGTTTAGCGGATCCAGAGTACAGGCTAGGTGAGTGGCTGATGACTTTGCAAGAAATGTTGGAACGAAGGTAAATAGCAACACCGCCACCAGCCTTACCTGTCCTATCATTCCGATAGAGCCTGTACCCCGGCAGAGCATACAAGGTAGATGGAAGAGAGGGTTTAAGAAATGATTCGGAGATCAGAATACCATGAATGCTCTGATCGCTGAAGGAGTCGATAAGGTCGGCATGACTGGAATGAATGCTCTGAGCATTTATGTGAACGACATTGAAGTTCCTACCGAGGTTGGAAAACACACGTTTGAGGGCAATAGGCAAAACGTCGTTCGTGGACGGCAATCCACTTCCCACGCTATCGGAATCTTCACTATCGGAGCAGGAGAAGTAACTATCACTAAAGTCGTATATATAGGATCGTAGTCGGATATAGGTGGATGTTGTATCACGCAGGAAAGCCATCCTGGTTTCTATTGTGGATGGCCATGCCAGCAGCATGTGCTCTACTGTTTCATCCACTTCCATACACCACCTGTATAGGGGGCTGTTTGTTTAGTGTACAATGGCTTTTTGTTAGGCTTGTGGCAGTTTCATTAGGTAGTAAATTTATGGTTATACTTATTTATGAATAGTTTTGTGTTTTTGCAGTCTTCTCTGCTAGACTATAATTCATTTAGTTGCAGTACTGTGGCTTCTTTGAGCCTTTTCCGTAGAGCTGATAGGGGCGATAATGGTGGAGGGCTAATCGCTGGCCTTCTTGTCCCTAATTTAGCTAGCTTGTCTGCCTCACAGTTGTCGTAGTCTCCTTGGTGACCTTTTACCCATTGGACTGTGAGTTTGTTTTCCCCACATAGCTTATTGAGTGCTTCGTGGAATTGTAGTATAGATTTTGTTAACGGTCATTTTAGTGCGCTTATTATGGCTGCGCAGTCCGTTTTAAAGATAATGTCATTCCCCTCTGCATCATTCATCATGTGCATTGCCCCCTGTAGGGGACTCAGACTGTTTCCGCTTGAAACATAGTCATTTCCTTTCCGAAGCTTAATGGGAAAGTTTAATGTGTAGTTCCGGCGAGAAAACTCCTCCTCCTGTGTTGCTGTTTTTCTTTGAGCCGTCACTGTATATTGTTTTGCTGTTATTATTTGGTTTTATTGGCATTTAAAAGTCATTAGCTTTAATTTCGTATTTCCTACCGAATATGAATTCTGTTTTTATGCGATCGATTCCAATAATAGCTTCCGGCACTTCTTCGAATGGCTTTGCTATAATTGTGCAGTGCCCTTTATCTGCTATTTGTCATTTCCGTTGTCCTGTACTGTATAGCTTTATGGCTGCCGATTTGGCCTCCTGCTGTACGAATAGATCCAATGGTGGTAGACCTAGCATGATTTCTAGTGCCGCTGATGGCGTTGACCTCTGAAACTGCTGTTGCGGATTGTGTTGTTCGTTGCCACCATACCAGGGAGCCATATGTGATGATGGGTCTCACCACAGCCGTATAGATCCACCGACATTTCACGTGTTTTGAAAGTGTTAGTGTTTTATCAAAGAGTTTGGGCAACCTGTAACTGCCGTGGTTTATCGTTTTTGTGAATAATACCATCTCAGTTTTAGCGGAGTTTCTGAGAGTTTGCTTTTGTTGCAACACATGTTTCTATTTTCCTTAGTGCTAATTGCCTCCGGCCAAATAAGGTGTTTATAAAGAGACCTTTCACGAGTATTGTCACGTCATAGGCGTATTCTATTGAGTAAATTCCTCTTGTGTTCAGTTGTGTCACCAGGTCGTTAGCTACTAGTACCCACAGTAGTGGTGCTAGTACGCCCCCCTGTGGACAGTCCTTAAGATATTATTCTTGATTCCAGCATTTTTATAATCCAGGTTATCATGTTTGGATTGGTGCCTAGTTGTTCCGATCCTGTTCTGATGCTACTGAAGTTTGTTTTATCAAAGGCTCCTTCGACATCTACGAACACCGCCAGGCATGACTGTTGGCTTAGTATTGAGCTTTCTATTCTCCTGACCACTGCGTGTAAGGCGGTCTCTGTGGATTTTCCCGCCTGGTACGCATGTTGGTTTGGGTTTATAGAGTTGGTTCTCATGGGTCCACCCCTTATGTATCTATCACACATTATTTCTAAAATTTTAGGATTAATGATGTAAGACTTATAGGTCTGAAGGATTTAGGCTCAGTGTAGTCGTCCTTACCCGGTTTCGGCAGGAAGACAACTTCTACCTCTCTCCAGATCATTGGCATGTAGTCGTGTGCTAGGCATGCCCAGAATATGTTTACAAGTCTTGGTATAATGAGCTTTGCTCCCCATTGGAGTGAGGCTGGTAATACGCCGTCTGGATTTGATCGCCCATCTCACTTTTTCTTCATCTATCAGGTTTTTGCTTCCACCCATGCTTCCGGCAAGGGTTTTGGTGTTAGCGAGGAGCTTGGTGTTTCAGTCGGTATCTCTACCTCCTTTGCGGGTAGGATTATACTACCCGGGGAATTCGTTTGTCGCAATACACTACACAGCTCTTCCTCGCTTTTGGTGTACTCGCCATTCGATCCAGGTTGGTGGTCTTTCACCCTTTCGGGCCCCTTCTTCCAAGTTTGCAGTACGATAGCCGCCCGCAACGATATAAGTGCCGTGGGTGGTGACTAGACGTTGTCCGGCCGGTAAACCGGTACGGTACTGCGGAAGCTGCCACCTACCGCCCTCAGGTCGTGATTATTGTGAGTGCGCACGTAGCATACACCTTACTCTCAAAGCCAATCATTGTCCCTCTAAAGGAGGTCGGATGGGATGCCTTAGGCACTTACTTTAGAGCAGTGGTTCTTAACCTTTTAGTCATGAGGGACCATTTTACCAAATGTTTGTCTTGCCGGGGACCACCCAGTTGGTTTACCTGAATTGTCCTAAATTAAGGGTTGTTTGAAAGAAAGCAAGCACAATTTTTAATTAGCACTCATTTATTTATTATTTGGCGAAAATCTAAAAGTTACAAATTTTAATTTAATGTGATTTTTGTGACTGCATACTCTTTACTAACTTCTGAATTCTTGGTTCAGTGCTACTCAAAGCTAAACGCATGTCGGCAGTGGCATCCAATCGATTTCGGTGCTTGTTTTTAATAATCAGAAGCGCCGAAAACCCCTGCTCGCATAGATACGTCGATGAAAATAAAGTTAGGTAACGTATAGCAATGTCTCGAAGCTTTGGAAAAGAAATTGCTTTTTGGCTCCAATAATCTTCAAGATTTATTCCTGATTCAAATGTATCTTTTAAATTCGTGTCGTGTTGCATTTCAATCACTTCTTCTTGAATTTCATCAGAAACTTCGGAAACGTTGACAATGAAAGGATTCCGGACCAGTTTCTGAATACTTTTGTCCTCGCAGTCAGGAAAATAGCGATTGAATTCACTTTTTAAATTAGTCAAATGGAGCATCATATTCTTCTGAATTTCTTCTTTAATATCTGCACCTTGTCCGTCAATAATTTGGTTCAGCGTATCAAATGCAGAAAAGTTTTTTCTTTCGATCTTATTCATCCATAGCTCGATTTTAGCAATAAACGCCCTGATTTTATCTCCATATGCAAATATGTTGCTCATGCCTTGCAACTTCAAATTTCCTGATCCTTGCAGTTGAAGGTTCAATTTATTTATTTGCGCAAATAAGTCGACCAAATAAGCAAAACGTATTATAAATTCGGGCTCACAGAACTGATCTAGCAACTCTTTGTTTTCTTTGTTAATTAAGAATATTTTTACTTCCTCTCTTAGTTCGTACAACCTCGACAGCATGTTTCCTTTCGAAAGCCAACGAACTTCTGTGTGGAAAAGCAGAGTTTCGTGTTCAGAGTTCATGTCAGAACACAACTGTTTGAATAGACGAGTATTGAGTGCGCTCTTTTTAATGAAGTTAACTACTTTTATAGCTGTTTTCAGAGCCATAGTAAAACATTCCGGGAGCGTTTTAGCAGCCAATGCTTGACGGTGAATAACGCAGTGCGTCGTAATTGCGGATGGATTTTTGGTTTTTATCAATGCTGCAAGACCAGAGCGAGAACCAAGCATAGCAGGAGCACCGTCAGTACAAAACCCGGCAAGCCTTTCCCACATAAGTCCATGTTCCTCCATATATTGACTTATTGCATTCATAACATATGCACCTTGCGACGTCGTTTTGAGTTCTTGAGAAAATAATAACTCTTCTTTAAACATTGTATTGTCCTCCAAATATCGTATAAATACAAGTAATTGACAGCATTGCGAAACATCGGTAGACTCAACACATTGTAATGCAAAATAAGGGCTGTTTTTAATTTTGTCAATAACTTGATCTTCAATATCAGTTGACATTTTTTGAATGCGCGACTTAACTGTGTCATTAGAAAGCGGTATTTCACGAATTTTCTTTTGAGCTTCCGCGCCTAAGAGCTCTTCTGCAACTTTGAGCATACAAGGCTTTATTAAAGATTCGCCAATTGTGTGTGCTTTTTTCGATTTGGCAATCAATTTTGAAACTTCAAATGATGCAGATAATGTTTTTTCAGATGTTGCATAACTTGATCCACTGGGTCCAAGTTTCATTTTTTTAAGATTTGTTAGTTTGCCTTCAAAGAATTCTCGCGATCGGTTACAAAACTTTGGATGCACGGTTTCAAATGACGTTCCAACTTTGCCGGTTTTAAAGCGTCGTTAGCAAGAACAGTTGCACATAAAACGCATTGCGGTCTAGGCTCTCCATTAATTTCTATTGAAGTAAAGCCCAGCTTAATATAGTCGTCGTCATATTTTCTTTTTGGTGGCATTTTTCAGAAAACTAAGTTTTAGTGATAATATGGACAGGTATAAGATAATAAAAATGTGTTGTTTTGACAAGCTTTTATTTGTGAGGTGGCCAGCTGCGGGAATGACGGTTAATAGTATATTATGCATCTAGGGAGCACAGTAGGCTGTGTAAGCCCAGCGAGTAGTTTGCGCCCGAGTGGAGCGAGGGCGCAATATTCGCTTGGCTTACGCAGCTTACTGTGCTCCCGAGATGCATATACGATTTTTTAACATACCCGCCGAAAAGTTCGTTTAATGTTAGCATGCACTTTTATATATATTAAACACTCATATAAAAACTGATTTATTTACGTACTATATAAAAACGATATATCGAGAAAAAATCGATAAAGTTTTATTACGTCAGATCGTAACATGTAACTTAAACATAAATCACTTCAACGATGAAAAAAAATTATTTCATAGATAAAGGCATCGAAAGATTATATTTGGAAATTCATCTATAAAAACAAATGAGCTTTCTTGTTGTAATAAAAAAAATTTGGAGGTTAGAACTTTTTCTCACTTTGACAGCTTGATGAATATACAGGTTACTCTGATATTCTCTGATATTTTAATTCATTGATAAGCTTCACTTCTCGACTTCATGTAGTTTTTTTTTTTTGTTAAATAAATATCTGAAAGATACGTTGTAAGAATTCTCGTAATACACACATGTGTGATCGGCTTATTAGTCAGAGTTATGCCGACGCCTGCTGGTCTGCTTCCCGCTGCACGCCTGCTCTCTTTTTGTTTTTCTCTCTCTCTCTCTCTCCTTTTCTCTCTTACTGCTCGCACTCGCACACGTGCTCGCAATCTATGTAGGCAAAGGCAACATTGCAGCGGTATCACATATATATATAGCAAAGAAAAAAAAGTAAGCCCTAGGGCTTACATGAGCCACTTTGCTCCCAGTAGATAGCGCTAAATTGACGAACTTTGCGGCAGGGTATGTTAAAAAGTAACTTATCTACTGCTCAAGACTTATCAAATGAGCCCAAATACGATGACGGTATTATTAGGTATATTATTATATTTACATACATATACGTCATAATCTGCTCAATTATACCAAACAATTGCATTGTCACCGAAATTGCATAATTATGTATTCCCAACTTTGCCTCAATTGGTTGAGAATAACTGCTTTGAAATATTAGGTTATAAGGTTTAGACCCGAACAAACAAACCTACCTACATACAAACAATGCAAGTCAAATAAGGATCGTTATTAATTGTTCACTAAAACCTAACCTAACCGTCAGATAATACTAAATTGTGCATTATTTTCCGTTTTATAAAAATTATTAAAAACTTCGTACACAGTACCTACTAAGAAACCTATCAGATTTATAATGTGACGAAAAAAAAGTAAAATTAGTAATCCGCAATAGCAGGTTGTGTGACATAAACCAAACAAATAATATTTATTTTACTTACCTACGTAGTGTTTATATCTGGAGTAGTTATTTACTATAACTACCTTCGGCCTCGTAGACTAAGGATATTTGCTTTTTGCTTTCGAACTTAAAAATTAAACTAAGTACTCAGTAGGTACTCGTCACTCTCTCAAGGCCACGTTATAAAATCCTACCACTCATTACACGACGTGTGACGAAGTGACGAATGACGATCAACAACCCGATCGACAACCCGCCAAAACAAAGAACGAATGGAACGGAACCGCCATCCCCCCGCCCTCGTGCACCGCGTTTCGTCTTCGCACTCGTGCCGCGCGCGGATAGCGTTGTTTCGACTCGATTCATTACGTCACGTCAAATATTATTAGGATGTCTTCGCGGACCACTTGGAATGCCTCCAGGGACCACCAGTGGTCCGCGGACCACCGGTTAAGAACCACTGCTTTAGAGTGTTCGCGCCGGAGAACACTGAAACGCCGATCTTCATACCTGGAGGAGGTCAGATATAGCTTTAGTACGCCGACGAGATGCGTCTAACTTTTTTTGTATATCAACGACAAACTAATTTGGATTATTTCAAATAAAATAAATGTAGCCCATTTATGTCCTAACCGAGGAGCACAACCGTTACCCGGATTCAAGTAAGATTGAGCCATTCACCACCACGGTGGCTCAGTACGGATTGACGGAGGGGTCTCGGGCTAGTGGCCAACCCGACAGCCAAATGTTTTTCAAACTGCCTTAATAGGGCCTCAGACGCAGCTTCACGACTACTACCACCGAGTAGCAATAGAAGCCGGGACTTACGGCTTAACGTGTCATCCGAAACACGGAAGTGCCCGAAACAAATGCCAAATAGAAACGGGACACGCATCTAGCACCCATCTCGGCGAGATGTTGCTTAACCGCGTGCGGTTCATACGATCGTTTCTGATGTGCCAGTACCGCTAGGCCACAGGCGTCGTTTCAAATAACACGTACATATAAAAACAAATTATGACAGGCAAATACGTTGTTAAGAAATGCCTATAGGATAAAGCTCTACATTTCAGAGAATCGTGTACATTTTCACACGATGAAAAAACCGAAACTAAGACAGACAGAATCCGAAGGTTCGAAATCAAGTTTCGGTCGGTCACGTATAATGAACAACTTGTTCAATGTCGTAAACAATGTGATATTTACTAGCAACTGTGGACGGGGACAACACAAGACAGTATTATTAGACTCGCCTCGCGTGAACGCCTAAACCATCATTTACTTCCTGTTTATTCAAGATTTACGTCAATGACTATATTTATTTGATGAACAATACGACCACGACAACTGTCCTGTCGACTCCTCTAGTCCTAACTAACTCGATCAATAAAGTAAAGAAGTTCTATTTTTGTGTTTTGTTTGTTTCAGAAAGTATATCCACCGAATGGATAAAATTAAGATTTCAATGTTTAGCTCTGACGCCCGATGTGATCCATCTGCTAGAAACTCTACGGTATGTTGTATATTTTTCTGGCGCCTACTATATGTAGGTTTTATTAATGTTATGCAGAAATATTCATGTGAAAAGTATTAGATGCCTCTGTGCGATCTATGTATAGAGACGTTCATTAATATGATGTCCATAATCATTAAAAATATTTCTTCATGATTAATTACCCATTACCCAAGTGTACATTTTGTTGTGTTCATGATGTGTTTGACTTTCTTTGGAGGGGACTTAATATGTTTATCCTTATGAAAGTTTCTCACACCTCTCAGACATAGATACCATAGCTTGTCTCCAGATTCCAATGCCTATAAAAACATTCGAACGTTTTTGTGGACTAGCCATATTCGATACCTAGTAATTTGACTGAAGTTGTTGGCTCGAATCTCAAAGGCAGCTGGGTATCACTGAATTTAATTTAAATTCTACATTGCTATGCATGGTGTTATGTGGTAAAAAAAAACTAAAAAATATTTATTATTTCGAGATTATCATTGCACCAATCATCTTTCGTCCAACAAATCCATTTCATTCATGGAGACAAACATTGGCTATAAACTGCATGCAATCCACATAGTACTATGGATTTCAGTGCGAAACTGGATATACTGTTTAGTGAAAAAGTCAACTCCAGTGTTACAAGGCGTTATTAAGGGATTACCTTGAAGGTCTTAACATATTACTTATTAATAGAAACGCCTTGATAATGCTAGGTGTCGGCTTTGCTCGCATGTCGCTAATAAATGACTTGTTTTTCAACAGTGCAGTTGTTTCACATCGAGTGACTAAACTCAGGGCGCCGCGTGCGCATACTTTTGAATTGTTATGTAAAATATGTGAGGGAGTACAGCACGCCGAAGGTAACACCAATGCCTCAAAAGTTTACGCAAAACTTGGAGATATTTTGAAAAGTGTCCCCTAATACACTACCTTATTCCTACATAAAATGTACCCTTATTTTCCACGAAAAGTGTGACCAAAAAATCTCCATGGTTTCTATAGGCTAAGGGTTATAGTGGCATGTTGATGATAATTCTCAGCGCAGCGCTCACGTTCACAACATGAGACTATATAATTATTTATAATCGCTTTCAAGTGCAATTTATAATTATCTATAAATTGTGCACGAAACCAAATCAACAATCAAACGTCTATCATTTCAGCTCATACAAAATGGTCTTGCATTTGGCATGATATCTGACACTCAACCCAAGTTTTACGTGTCTTCTTCAATGTGCAAATAATAACGACTAATCGATATGCAAGATCATTTACCAATATCTACCTTTAACTGTCTGCTGAGTTTCAGCATTGCTTTCTCGCGTGCTGATTGTAATGGAGAGATCTACGCTGAATGTGGTACAGGGAGGATTACCTTCTGGGTCTGATCACGAACGGGCCTTCGCGGGCTCAGTGGCAGAAGATCGAGAGGCTAGGCCTGCGAAAGTTCTTCGACTGCGTGCTGGTCTCCGGGGACCTGCCCTGGGAGAAGCCGGACCAGCACATCTTCCTGAGGGCCTGCGAGCTGCTCAAAGTGGAGCCACGCAACTGTATCATGGTCGGGGATAAGCTGGAAACTGATATTCAAGTAAGCACCAGACTCAACTATATTTGGATTACTAATCTCGTAACAGAAATGTAAACAATGCCAGTACAGCCGTTATTCACCTACGAGATTAGTAATTCGAGTTAAGATATTGTTAGGAGTTACGAACTTCTTTTGGGTTGCTAAAAATATCCAGTGCAATTTTACTCCACAATTCAATTAAAATCCTGGTCACTGCATCAACATTGATACTGTCACCTGGGAGGGGATTTATAGAGTAGGTAGGTACGTATATCTTAAACGAAATGACGACGTAAACTCAATATAGTCAGATAACTACAGTAATTGATACAACGCGCATTTCCAACGTGCATTGGACCGTTTCATAACCCTGTGATAAAGGATTATCTTTATATAAATTAACGTATTTATGCTCGCTTTGCAATATTGGCGAATTTCTCGACAACAGTTAAGTTATTCGAGGAATGTCGTAACAACGACGTTTTCTGGCGCAAATCCCAGTGCTCGTTTTCATCATGAACGGCAAAGAACCTTGACTTTTGTGATGTGGGTAAATTAAGGTTTGTTTTATTCCCTTTTCCAGGGTGGCAAGGAAGCGGAGCTGGGTGGTACGGTGTGGATCCCCCTCTACAAGGAGACAGAGGCCTCAGATCTCCCGGACGTCACAATAGAGAGCGTGACGGAACTACCGGAGGTTCTACCCACATCGCCGAAACTCAAGCGACCTGTACATGCTGACCCAATTTGTTGATCCTTGGCCACCTTTTTATTTTCATTAGTTTACTAAGATCTTGATTTTGGCCAGTACTGATAATGATCCTTTGGTTGGTATCTGGGACTGGTCATAATGCGTAATGGCCATTGTCCGTCAAAAGATTTATTTGACCCACTTTTAGCTTTAGATATTTGGTTTTGGGTATTACTCATATTTGTACTTACCGTTGTGGGTACGTAGGGGCATCCTTCTTACAAACAGATGTTTAATTTGAATTGGTTGCAAACATTCTTGGTAAGATAAGATAGCGTAACAAAAAAACGACATTCTTATGTTCTTATGTGACAACCGGAAATGCCTGTCCCCGGAATGCCCACATCCCCTGTAGGTAAAGGACCATAGCAAACTATTCATGAGTACTTAATTTCATTCTCACCGTTGACACAATAATCAAAAGTAGTACAATATTTAGAAGACTCGTAGTACAAATTTAATTTAATTTTCATTTGTTTAGCGTCAAATAAGTCCTGCATAGCTCAATGCAAAATTACGGCTTCTCGAACATGAGGCTCTTTTAGAAATCACTGTTTATGGGCTAGTTACCATCTTGTCTGTCGGTAGAAATTGTTATTTTCGTATGTAAGTTTTAGGTTGTTTATCGTTGTGACTTCGATTCCTAGAGTTACTACAAGATCTGACTTTATAGTGACTGAAGTATTTTTTTAAATGATTAAGATCTATTTTTATATATCAAGATAAGCTGTTATTTTTTATATTGTACAGGAGAATACTATATTGCTTGTAAGTACTTACTGTACATAATTTGCAGACTGTCCTTTATGTGATATTGAGGTAAGTAGATGTAGTCCTAAACTCCTTTAAAATATTGTCTCTTTCCTTGGCTTTATCGAATTGATTGACTAGTCATGCATGACGAAACAAATAGGTTGTCCTAATTTAAGGCAGATCGATTATATTCACATAGCCAAATATCATAATGGTTAGTCACAATACTTTGAATATATAATTGTAACGTTATTTAGCATCGGGTCATTTCATCACGTTAGACACATTTGTATAGAAAGTTGTTTGTAGTTAACTGCTCTCCCCGTGACTAGGAGAGAACCAGGTTACCTCCTGTCTTATAGGAATTTTCGTTATTTCAATGAGCATACAATTATGCTAATTTACTATAAAGTTCTAATCTAACTAACTATTGTCTCAAAATAACTAATAGTATACTTAAAATAGATGACTACATAGTAAAACTAGAGAATTTATATTTTTCTGTTAATTGGTAGTGTAAATAATTTCTACCTTTTATCAAACAGTATTTTTGTAACTGAAGGCTGTTGGTAAATAAAAAACGCTTTATAGCTCAATAGATTAGCACTATCGTGAAGGAGTCAGCAGTGAATGTATTGAAAAGAAGATTTGAATTTTACTTGGCAAATATATATAAATATTATTTTCTTACTGAATAGTTTCATTCTGAGAATTCCAAATTAGAAAATCCCCAAACGCAGCTTAGTGCTAGGTTTGGTTAAGCTTAGCTTAGCTGAAGTGTTATCTACATCTTCTAATAATTTATTTCTTCTTACTTCTTTTTCTAGAATTTATTATTTTTCTTGTAACTCCAAGAATAATAATAAATTATGGTCTATAAATGCATTTTAAATATCATTTTAGAAAAGTCCTACCCACTTACCACCATATTTGTGCACATTTATATCTATATCAGCGTTACCAGCCTAACATACTTTAAACGCAATAATATTTTAATTTAAAAACATTTTAATTATTATCTACAACATGTTACATCTAATCTATCATAATCTGATTTCTTACTATGCTGTTCTCAACATTTTGGCTTCTCTCTTCTCTTGTAGTTGTTTCTTTTGTTCTTCAACAATAGACTTTCTTTCTTCTAGGAACTGACCATACTCCTGCAATGGGAAATTTATATTTATTATGTAAAAAATCAATCTTGATATACATAAATCGGGACTTAACACATGTTAGTTTTTGTTATCATATCTTCTCTTCTCATACTTTATAACCAGTGATTGGACTAGGTAGAGTGATTTGGTGTGAGTGACCTCAAACATATATATTTACATGGATATGCCTCAGAGATTCCAGAAATTTTTAATTTTTTTTTTTTATTTTCGTAATTTCATAATTATTACATGGAACTAACTAGGTATAAAGTGCGAATCGAAACAAATCAATATGAGCAAGATTTTAACATCATAAGTGCAGCATCATCGGCATCGGCGTTGTAAGTAAAAAATCTGCGTGTCTTAAGGCTTTCAGCAAAATCCAATAAAGTATAACATGGGAATAGATACCCTTCACATTAATAAGTATAACTCGGCAAATAGGCTTTTTTACCTGACTGCGCCAGATGGAGATAATGTTTTTCAAAGTAATGTATGTAGCTCTTTTTTGATTCGTTTCAATTATGAGTGACATTTAAAAACTTAAATATATATGTAAACGTAGTAAACATGTTCCAGCAAAGTACTTAAAACAGCTAAACCTTTATGGTTTTGCACACAGCAACTCCTCACCAAAACAACTCAGATAAATTCATGGAAACAAAAAAAAAGGTTTATTTATTGATAGCTAAATAAAATTTTATTTAAAACATTTTATTACCGCATTCTTAGCTACTTCAGTTCTAATTTGTTTAATCTGGAAAAAAAGGCATATCCATGTTATGACATCATGACGCAAGTACCAAAAATCAATCTACCTAGTCCGATCACTGTTTATAACTCTCTCCTTGATAGATTCTGTCAGATTGAACTTCCAGAACTTTGGTTCGTCATAAATAATTAAATCCAGTCCACAAATATAATGTTTTGACTAAGACATAAAAAAAATATACCATACCTTTGCATCCAAATCTTTAACTATTTCAATGCCACAGGACCTGGCAGTGGCTATCAGCATAACACACACTTCCTTCAAAGGCTTCCATTCCAGAGTTGGATCCTGAGACTTAATTTTTGCTATTTCATACAAATGTTTGTAAGTTATTTTACCGCAAGACTCGCGCACTGAAAACAGAAGGTGTGGAATTATGATGCTGTCACTTATACAGACAATATTTCTAACAAGAAAGTTTAACAATGTGTTATTGGTACCTGGCTCCATAGCAGCTCGGCTGACTCCAGCAGCTTGTTTCAAGAAGTATGTCGCAGGAGGCTGATGTATGACAAGGTGGTAGGACCGGTCGGCATTTACTTTGACTCGTATAGGCAGCGGAATACCCTGCTTGATATTAGCAGTCTTTTCATTGAAATCTTTGCAAAAAGCTGCTATGTTGATGTTGCGCTGTAATTGGTACATAATGATTTCTTATTCCAGTTTTCACAATTTGGAAAAATACCCTATGTAGAAAACAAACTGGTACACCTCACTTCACGAATTATGAGAGGTGGCCTTGAATGCACATTGCACATAGTATTTATTTTATACCTGTACATATGCGCAGTAATTTCTGCCAGTGTCACCCAGTGCCCTTAGTTCGTGTGGCGGTCAGAGTGTCGATAAGGGGGCTATACCTTCTCTTTTTAATCCTACAGAGGCATACCAATACTAAAACTTTTATAGTGATAATAATAAAATATTGGTTGTATTGAACACAATGAATGTAAATAAGCGGTCGCTGTAGATATATTGGCACAAATTACCTGCCCAAGCATCGGGCCCAATGGAGGACCCGCAGCAGCCATTCCAGCAGGAATATTTGTTCTTAATTTGGATGAATGGTCAACTTTATCGGCCACTTTTTTCATGGATTTCAACCTCGCCACGGATTTCGACATCTTCAGTTAAAATAATGGACTTTAATGTTTCCAAAATAGTTTCTAAAATGTTTGCAACTTAACCTCAAAATAAAAACCAAACAACATCTTTGACAGCTCGTCAGCTAATTTGACACTATTTTGACAGTATTGTCGTGTTCCGAGTCCCAATCCGAGTGGGACATGACGACCATCATAGATATACATTCGGAACGCGACGACGGCAGACGTTGAGAATGACAGTTGACACTATGATAAATTATAACCCAACTGTGTTAGTTATTGTCGTTTCGAATCGTAGATAGTTGATTACTTATACTAGCTTTGTTTTAGGTGTATAAGTAAGGAAATAAACAATTACGGAGCGCCAGGAGTTGCTGCTGGTTGCTGTTTTAAGTTTGATTGTCAGCTGTCACTTTTTAAGGGTTGCTCACAGTGCTGACGCTCAGAAGCATGGGCGATGATAGCACAACATAGCGGCGTTAATGATGTCATTCATGACGTGCCGAATGGCCGAGTCGGCAGTGACCCTGCCTACGAAGCCAAGGGTCCCGGGTTCGAGTCCCGGTGGGGACAAATATTTGTTTGATGAGAACGGATGTTTGTACCCGAATCATGGTTGTTTATCTTTCTTAGTATAATATGTATATATGTAGTTTGGGGCTAGATCAATGTGTGATAATAGTGTCCAAGGTATATTATATTATCCAAAGTTTAAATCAACCACAGATATCGAGAGATAGGCCCTTGGCGCTAACCTTGTATCGGAATCAGTGTCGCCGAAAACTAAGAACACGCATGCATTTACACCACTCGTGCATCAATCCCTCCGCTTTTATTGGTCAGTGCAATGTTATGCACCTATCGTCCGAACACACCCACACTACCGCAGGTATACTAGCTAGTCGAGCTAGTGTTGGGACAATGCAAGGACAGCGTGTATCATCGATCGATTATAATTTATAGACAGACGTATTCAATGCCGGGTTCTATACATAAAATAGTAAATTGTTAGTAAATACGACATATTTATACGACATACGAGACCCCTTTGCCTCTCTTCTTTTTTTCAACAGAATCCTTACAGCTAGAAAGAGAGGCAAAGAGGTTTCTGAAGGTAGAATAACTGTGAACTCTTCGGACCTGACTGAAAGCATCGGAATTTCCGATCAATACTTATAACACCCCATTATCCTGCGTCGGGCGAGGTTTTAAACAAACTTAAAATCTAAACTGCCTGTTTGGCAATCATTGGAATAACTAACGATAAACTTACGTATTATGAGCAATAAAATAACTATATTATTACATTAACTATATTAGTAATTGCGGAATGATAAAATCTATCTATTCAAAAACATAATTCTCCTATCACTATCCCCATCACTATATGTCGTCTCTGTGTGCGTTCGCCTCCGTATCACGATGCATCTTTGCTTTCGTAGTTAGATAAGTGTGAAATTTCATTGCGTGTTAGCTTGGCAATAAGTAGTGAAATTAAGATACAAAACAAGCAATGTATAGTAAACTTAGCGAGAACAACATGCCATTGTCACTTTAATGTCAATTCGTGACGAATTTTCCGCGAATGATTTATTTTCGCAATAATGTTTATTTCTTGTGTTTTAAGAAGAAATAATAGTTGGAATGAGACTTACAAGTGATATGTGACACCGGCGTTCTTGGAGTTCACAATCTCGCTTCTATTTTTGCACGTGAGTATTGCACAGGTCGGCATTTTCGAAAAGCAACGGAAACGAATTCGTCACTGCGGTCGCCCGGTGACTACCGAGAATTTTTAATATCTAACCTGTCGGAGCTACATTTGTTCGCACGTGCCACGCCCCTCAACCTATCTCTCGATATCTGTGATATCAACCATTTTGAGCTATCGTTGTCATGTCACGCTAAAACTCATTCGGGACGACTTCGTAGACGCTATAATCGATTATGTTGCGACTCGGAATGCGCCGTTTGAGTGTATAGTATTTATTTTTGGTTCATTCAGGTTGTCAGGCAGGCAAAGGTTTTAGACTATACAACCTTGGTTATGAGTTGTCAATTTGTCTACAGAGTTATAAGTGTAAGGATGGGCCAAGTTTTCAATGTCTTTTCAATAAAGGCATCAATATTTTAGAAGACTGGTATTTGCCTATGAGCTGATGATCACTGTTTAAATATCGAAAAACAAAGTCGAAGTGATCATTTATTTACATACACTCAATAACATATTTCCAATACCTTGGTCATGTAGGGACTGAGGATCTGAGGGATGACCTAGTCATAGAGTGGGAGCGCAGCGCTTTGGCAGTTCGGGCGAATATGTTGGCTTGTAGGATTTCACATTGTAAAAAACCAGTAAAAATCTCACTCCATGACACACTGTCAATCACCACGTGCAGCCTATGGGTCAACAATATCCTAAATAGTCTCAACGCCCTGCCATAGAATGCCCTGCTCGTCCAGTATAGTACTGTTGCTGGGGCTGCCACTGCCACGCTACTGTAATGCATCGGGCATGTTTTTTGAGGCACGTACTGATGGATTCCATGCCATAATACCTAATAGAACGGCCTTCTACTGAAGCAGAACGCGTGGCAGCAGCAACAGTATCATTGCAGGTCGGCTCGACGGCCCAACACTCAAACACTGGGCGATTCGTGTGACGTTTGTGACAGTTCTTGGAAAACAGAGTACCACAGGGGCCTATTTATATTAAATAGATTGAATTGAGTGTGATTAAGTATTTTATCTGTTACAAACAAAATATGGATCCTTTTCGTATGGCGGCCTCAAAAAGTAATAATTTTTGAATATTTTACAAGTGGGGGCTTCCGCCCCCTTATCGACACTCTGACCTCATTTTCTGCTCCGAAATAAATTATTATAATTTACAAAAATATAATCAATAAAAAACATAATAAAATAAAAAAATATTTATAGCAATAAACAAATTAAACACTCATTTTCATTAACACACCATTAATGGATCACTAATAATAGATCACTAATGACGATTCAATTACAATACCCTTGACGTACCGTGAATAAGTACCTAAAATATCAGTACAATATTTGACGACCCGAATGGCCGAGTCGGCAGTGACCCTGCCTACGAAGCCAAGGGTCCCGGGTTCGAGTCCCGGTGGGGGCAAATATTTGTTTGATGAGAACGGATGTTTGTACCCTAGTCATGGTTGTTTATCTATCAAAGTATAATATTTATATATATAAGTATGTGTATCGTTGTCTAGTACTCAAGATACAGGGAATCCTAGTTTGGGGCTAGATCAATGTGTGGAAATAGTGTCCGAGATATGTAATTATTATTATTGAAAAATATCAGCAGGCATCTACGAGTATAATGTCTATTGGGATATTTTAACGAATCGTTGATGTCGGATCCTGTGTGATTGAGCTCTTACTCTAATTACAGATGTGAACGGGATATTAGTGTTAACACCTATTAGAATGACACGAATAAAAGCACTTCGATACACCAGTTATAATCATATTTATTTTTCAGAATTTAACCTACACAACCAGAAACTCCTATTTATTTATACTAAACACTTTTACAACGATCTACACATTTAAATCGAATCTATACAATAGCATTAGCAATAGCAGTCTAGCATTTATTGGGAACATTAAATTCAAAATCTTTGGAGAACAGAAAATATTTAACCGATCACCAATATATTTTATCGATTACCAAAAGTACGAAACCAAAACCTAATTGTACCAATAAAATGAGATAAACTGAATACTTTGAAGCACTAATTACACAGGTAGAACAAAGTAATTAACCATAGCAACTTTACATAACCAGGCAAAACTAAATTTAATTTCAAACAGAAACACGTTTGCTTCTAACCAAATTAGGCACCAAATCTAAATTGTGCAAGGGAAGGATTTATCACTATCAATTTCTAATTTTAGCAGCACAACACTTAGCTTTTTATGCAGTCCGACGAATATGCAAAAAAGAGAGCGCGTGATCAATCAATCAAGTATTCTTCTCACGCACCCATTCTGGGGCGTGGGGAGTCAGGGTCAGATCATCGGATCTCTTCCTGAAGAAGCGCCTCTGTCCACTCCTATGGACAGGTCATCGGGGGGCCCTCGCGGGCGGTGGAGATCTTCTCACGAGGGGTGTTCCGTTGGCTGATCGCCGGCTAGGCAACCAGGTCGCGTGGCAGGCGGCGGCAGTTGGGCGGGCGCGCGTGGTACGGCGCCATGTCGCGGATGTGCGGATGATGTGAGCTATCCGCACGCGCGAACATGCCCTTCGCCAGCCTCTGGACAAACTGGTCCACTGGTTCCCATCTGAGGTCCCTCTGGATCGTCGCATTCCTCACGTAGCGGGGGGCGTCGACGATGGTACGCAAAGAGAGGTTCTCTTGGGCTCGGAGTCTCCGTTTGTTCGTCTCCGAGCACAGGGCGTACCATGCCGGGGCCGCGTAGGTGAGGCGGGATCTCACGTAGCACTTGTAGATCCCGAGCTTCGCCCTCAGAGGGAGGCTGGAGTCGAGAAGTGGACGCAGCTTGGCGCGTGCCACCTTGACCTGGTTGACGACGTTGTCGACATGTTGCTTCATGGTGAGCCGGCGATCGATGGTCACTCCCAGGTACTTCACCTGCGGAGACCACGCGATGTCCTGTCCTTGGAGCTGGAGTGGTGGTGGAAGGGGGGACTGGCCTGTGATGAGCGCCTGCGTCTTCCCAACGTTGACGGACAACCGCCACTTGGCGAGCCAGTCGGGCAAGATGTCCAGGGTGCGCTGCAGTTTGACGGCAGCGTGCCGTGCCTGGATCGACGACGCGTAGTAGGCAGCGTCGTCGGCGAAGAGTGCCAGCTGGGCACCCGGCCCGACGTGGATGTCGTCCGTATATTGGGAGTAACAGGCTGGAGACAGGCAGGACCCCTGAGGGACGCCGGCTGCAACGGGGTGTTCCTCGGAGACGGCGTCTTCCACCATCACTCGGAAGCGGCGATTCTTCAGGAAGGAGGCGATGATCTGGATCAGTCTTCTTGGGGCTGGAGACGTCGACAATTTGTACAGCAACCCCTCGTGCCATACTCTGTTAAACGCCTTCTCCATGTCCAGGAGTACTGCGACAGTGTATTCCTTCTTGTTTAAACAAACCGTCATGTCATTCAGTACTCTGGTGAGCTGAAGCGTCGTAGAATGCTCGGGCCTGAAGCCGAACTGTTCTGGGCGCGGCTGGATGTGGGGCAGTAGCTTCGCCAGCAGGAGTTTCTCAAACACCTTTGAGATGGTACTCAGTAGAGTTATCGGCCGATAGCTCTCAGGCAGCTTGGAGTCCTTGCCCGGCTTGGGCAACATGATGACCAAGCCCTCCTTCCATTGGGTTGGGAAGTGGCCCGTGCGCAAGATACCGTTAAACAGGCGCGTAACGGCCGCCACAGTACGTGGCGGCAAATGTAGCAGCGCCATGCTAGGTATGCGGTCTGCGCCCGGGGCTTTCCTGGGCTTGGTACGTCTGAATGCACGCATGATCTGGCCGGGCGTGACGACGGTGGGGTCCTCTTCGGGAGCTATCGGCGAGGCGAAGTACTCTCGCAGGTGTCTCTCGACTGCTGCGACGTGCTCCACATCATCCGTAGGGTTCGGCTTGAACTGCTTCTCGAGGCATTCGGCGAAGATCTCCGCACGGTCTTGGGCTCGAAATCTTGGTAGGCCGTCGCTGCCCAGGATTGGTCGGACGGGAGTTGGAGTAGTCGACAAATCCCGGCATAGGCGATGCACGGAGGGGACGTGGTCGCCCATGGACTCGACGTGGCGTTCCCAAGATTCTTCGGCGTGGAGATCAAGTCGGCGCTTCAGCTCTGCCGTCATGGCGTTGAGCCTGGTCTTCATCGTTGGGCAGCGGGTTTGCTGCCACTGCTTCCGGAGAGCGCGCTTGTCGCAGATGAGTGCGCGTAGCTCAGCAGGAAGAGGATTGGGCTTCCCCCCGCGAGCTACGGTGTGCGATGATAGGTCGAGCGCGTCTCGGATCTGGGTGGTTAGCAGCGATGCCAGGCGGTCAACGTCTTCCGGCTGGTTGACTGGACATGTGGTCGAAGACTGGTCGAGGGCGGCGGTGAAGGCGCCCCACTGGTATCGTCGGCGTGATGCTGGCGGAGAGACCCGGGTGGGCAGGTCCGCCAGGACGAGAAGTACTGGCCTGTGGTCCGATGGGAGGTCAGGGAGAACCTCCTGGCTCGGCAGAGTCCGGAGACCTCTGACGACTACGACGTCGATGGTGTCCCAACCGGCCCGCGAATCGAAGTGGGTGGGCTCGTCGGGACCGATGACATCGTAGTTGTGGCTCACGGAGTCGGCAAGGATGGCGCGTCCAGCTGGGCACACCCTGGTGGAGTTCCAGGCGGTGTGCTTGGCGTTGAGGTCGCCAGCGACGAGTGTCGGATGCGGCGACTGTAGCAACCCCCGTAGCTCGGCGGTGCGGATTGGTGTACTGGGGGGCTTGTAGGCGGCGTAGAGTCGCAGCACCTGGCCGGCGACCTGGAGGTCGACGCCCAAAGCATACAGGGATGTATACTCCTGGGCGTCAACGAGCTGGTGGACGATCTTCCTGCCGACGATGACTGCCAAGCCTCGAAAGGCCCGGCCGCTGGTGGACTTCTCGTCCTTGCGATAGACGAAGTAGCCGGGCAGCGACAGCTTGTCGCTTCCGGCTAGGAATGTCTCGCTGATGAGCATCACGTCGACGCGGTAGTCCCTCAGGAACACGTGGAGCAGCCGCTTCTTCCCTGTCAGCGACTGCGCGTTCCAGTGGACGACCCTGAGCGGCTCATGCATTGCGGAGCAGAGCGGTGAGTCTGCCCAGGGCAGTGGGGTCGCTGAGGAGGGCGAGCAGGGCTGTGAGGTGCCCCAAGTCCTGCTGCCCTATCGCCGCAGCCGGAGTGGCGGCGCCAGCGGCGGCCGCAGTCTCGCTGGCGGCGAGAGTAGCCGCCGCGGCGCCGGCGGCAGGTGCAGCCGTCGCCTTCTTCTTCTTCTTCCCCCCCCGCTTCGTCTTCTGCCTGGGGGCTCCGTCGTTCGCCTGCGCCATAAGCGAGGCGGGCGCCGTTGGTTCCTGCAGATCGGGACGAGGCAGAGGGGGAGGCTGCACCTTCTTGGGCCCGGGCGCGTTGGTGAGCGCCACAGTGCCGGCCTTCTTGTTTCGCGCCTCCTGGCGGAACACGGGGCACGTCGCATTATTTGCCGTGTGCGGGCCACCGCAGTTGGCGCACGTCGGCGGCTGGTCTTTCGGGCGGGGGCATTCCCGCGCCGAGTGGGGACCGCCGCAACGTACGCACGCTAGGGGGCGGTGGCACATATGCGACGAGTGCCGGAATTGCTGGCACCTGTGGCACTGGGCCGGGCCCTGCTTCGAGCGCCAGGCCTCAATCTTCACCCCCGGCATGTACAAGAGCTCCGTGATCTCGTACACAGCGCCGGGGGCACGGTCTGGATTCTTCTTCAGGCTGGCGAAGAAGATGCAGCCGGGTCTTCCTTTGCGCGCCCGGATCTGCTTACAGTACTCGGCCTCCACACCGAGTTCTGCAAGCGCCGCGACTATCTCCTCCGGCGCGGTGTTAGAAGGCAGCCCGCGGATCGCCACCTTCTGGGTGGTCACACACCGTGGTCCTTCTCCAGCCTGCACAGGTAACGTTGCACAAGCCGGTACTCGTCTTCGGCCGTTGGGGTAAAGCGCACACCCTTTTGGTAGGCGCGCGCGCTGGGAGCCCGGCCGAGCTCGCTGGCTATCGCCCTGAAGTGGTCGGCCCAGTTGGGTAGGACCTCCACAATAAGGGGCGGATAGCGCGGCTGGCGGGGCTGCTGTGGCGCAGCGCCTCCCGACGGGGCGGCGGTGGCGGTGGCAATCGTGGCTGCGGTTTGGGCGGCGGCAGTGGCAGGCGGCGTTGGGCGGGCGGGCGGCATTGGGCGGGCGGGCCCTATCGCGGGTGCGGTGGCGTGCGGGTTCGCAGGCGCAGCGGCGGGGCGCGTAGGGCGGGCGGGCACAGTCGCGGCGGTGGGCGGGTTCGCAGGCGCGGCGGCGGGGCGCGTAGGGCGGGCGGGCACTATCGCGGGCGCTGCGGCAGAGCGCGTGGGGCGGGCGGGCACTCGCGACGTGGTCGCCGACGGGGCGGGCGGACGCGCGGTTGGCGGCACCGGGTGCCTCACTGAACGGGGGGGGGACGCGGTGCTGGGGCGCGGTGCCCCAGACACGGTGGATGCGGTCGCGGCCGCCGCGGCAAACGACACTGTAGGAGAGCACTTATTAGGTAAAACACTCGTACCTGTTTGTGTTGAAGCACTCTCATTGTCACTCGCGGCGGCGGATAGTCCAGGGGCGGGGGCGGGTGCCTGAAGCGCGCCCGTCCAGGGCGACAGCGACGGCATGTCGAGGCCCGTCTTCCTCGGCGGCGGCTGGTTCGTCGGTGGCGGGGTCGGCGAGTCCGCAAGCTGGACTCGCTTTCCATCTCCTCGGAGACGCAGCTCGTCGCTCGGGCTTTCGCTACGCGGGCGCCTCGTCCCGCGGGTTGGTGGCAGCACCAAAGGCCGCGTTTTTGCCTGCTCCACTAGTTGCGCGTCGAGGAGCTCGGCGTCGATACAAGCCGTGGGCTTGCCCGACAGGGCAGCGCGGCTTGCGGCGACGTATGCCTCCATGGCACGAAGTAGGCCCGCCGAAAACAGGTTGGCTTGAGCGGCCCGAATTAAATATAATTCGTCCAGCTCAAGCTCTGCCCTCGGGGACACAGGACGCCGCACCACGGGCGATCCGTACTCCGTCGACGTGGAGATAGGGAGCAGGCCTTCCAGTGATGCCGATCGCTGCGCGCGGCGCCGACGCGGGGTTTCACCCAGCGGCGGGCTGTTCACATTCACGGCATCGTCACTATCACTTTCACAAACTCGCACAATGTCACTGGCACTATAGCCCTGAAAAGGGCTTTTGGGCTCGTCCATAGCGGCGGGCTATGGACGAGCTGGCGTCACGGAAAGGGGTTACACACCAGGCACGACCTTAGGCAGAGCCGGCGTCCGTCCCGATGTGATAATCCCCTCCGTGAACACTCGCGGCGCGGGTATCGCGATCGCGGCGCGCACGGGCGCGTGTTGCACACGTTCGCTTCGCACGAAGCGGCGGGTGAACTGCAGCGGGACGGCGAAGTGGAGATCCGTGTGCGCGACGGTCGAAACTATCCTGCGCGTGCAGCGCGCGGCGAGCGCGTGAATGGCCTGCACTTCCTTTTATACCATCTTGCCACCGCCGCTCCTTGAAAGGCCTTTCTGTCTGGATTTGGCGCGATATCCGCGCGCTACCGAACACGTTCTATTTTCGAAGCTGTGATTGGTCCACTCCACGCAGGTTATCCAATTTCAATTCAATTCAATTTTTTGGTTTGATGGCTTCTACTGTGGATCCCTACAGTAATTCCGCCAATATCACGTATTGAGGATGACACGAAGGGGATCATCGGAACACCACTGCCGTCAAGTTGCCTGTTCTGACAGCACTGAGTGTTGCTATAGGCAATTATTCACATTAGTGTTGGTAAAGTAGTTTGTATGTCTGCGATTTTTTTTATTGCTGGTAAAATCATTCTGCAGTAAAATCTTCTTGATAATTCGCGCGTGTTTTGTCGTACAGATGGACCCGCAAGTTAAAGCCGCAATCCACATATGTAGCAATTGTGTTTCACGAGGAAATCTAAAATTAAAAGGGTAATATTTAATCGCACATCAAATTTCACATATATATATAACGAGACGGGGAGGGCGTCAGGATCTTCAGACATGGCGCAGCGGCGAAATAAAACGTTTTCCGATTCTTCACACTTCTAGTTATTTGATTTTTACAATAATCTCCTTAAAATACAGCTTGATTGAAAAGATATCGACGGATTAGGTCTCAAGAAACGCGGCAAGTTCAGTGCGGAGAGGTACACTTGTGTTCTGGTCCGTAGTGATGCTCAGTCCAAAGTGACCGCGCTTCTCTCTCCTCGCGCGTAGACTCCCAAAACACGTTTTACCAAACCCAGGCCTCTCATTGGTCGAACCTCGCAGGCCTACCAACCTATCTGTCAAAACAAGTGTTGCCAGCTCCGCACCGACCTCACCCAGGCGGAAGCCTGACGTTTCAAATCAATAGCACAGAATACTTTAATAGTTTGACGTTTAAGAATCACAATATTCAAGACTACCTACGTCAAAACACAAAATACGAGTCTTACGTTTATAAATCTTAATAATCACAACTACCAACACAAATACCACTAAGTACTGCTATCGAACGTCAGAGGGCGTTGGCGGCACTCCGACACGGCCATCATGACATATCACGCGTCCACGCGTGAGGACGTACCTGAGGACAATAAGTTTCCGGAGAGTAAAGTGTTACTCGGCCAACCTGACCAAAGGGATATGTGTGGGCAACTAGCTCTGATACCCGATAGCAATATTACATCCATCAATTATTTAGAAACCAAATTACAGTCAGTCATAAAATAAGAATCATTTTAACTAGAACTGAACAGATCCAAACCAAAACAAGATTAATCCTTGCATCTCATTTCTATGTGCACAGCTCATCTTTACACCGTAACCTCTATCCGGTTACAACAACAGTGACCTCTATCCGGCCATCCAACTGTGACCTCTATCCGGTCATCCACCCACCAAGGACCTCTATCCGGTCATGGTCGTGTCACCTCCATCCGGTAACAGCATCAGAAACTCAAAGCCAATCACCACACCTCATCAGCAACCGCATGCCACCGTCAATCAAGGTGGCCGCACTGCAACGGGAAGATCAGGTCCCGAATGGTCCGACCCTTTTACGCCTACGTCTACAGTTGCTGTGGGCTATTGGCATCACTCACATCCATCATACTCTAGCTAATAAAAGTTAAGTACCAAAAATTATCATAAAACATATTAGGTTCTGTTCAATTCAGTTCATTTTAAAATTAAGCACTCTCAATTAGAATTAAGTAGATTCATTTTGGTCATCAGATTCATCATCGATAACACTGTTATCAAAAGTACCACTATCTGGCATTTTACGCAGTCTGTCATGGGCGTACTTGTAAGTTCGGTTAGAGGTAAGTGATTTCAAAATGTACCGATTACCTTCTAAGACTTCACTGACTTTAAATGGGCCCTTGTACTTAGGATCAAGTTTTGTCTGGTTGCGCTCTTCATTTTGGAGCAGAACGAAATCACCAACAGAGAACGGATTCAGCTTAGCTTTAGTACTATCGAATCGTAACTTGTCATACTCAGCACCTGCTTGCATGTTCTGTATAGCTTGGTTTCTCACCTGTTCTATGTCAACCTCAGGCTCTACGTCGTTAGCGAACATGACATCTAGTGGTCTAGCTACCTTACCAATTAGTAACTCCAGTGGACTGAACTTAGTTACTCTACTTTGAGTGCAGTTTAGAGCAAGCTGGATATCTTGTAGAGAATCTTGCCAGGACTTTTTACTTACTTCAACTGCTGTGAGCATGTTCTTTAGAGTGCTCATAACACGCTCTACTTGGCCATTTGCTCGGGAACTGCCTGTAGCGATGAGATGAAGCTTTATATTGACAGAATTACAGTAGTCTTTGAAATTTCTACTTGCAAAACAACGACCTTGATCTGCAATCACTCTTACTGGGGTCCCAAACAAAGATACGCAAGCCTTTAAAGCTTTAATGCTACTCACCGTGTCAATTTGTAGAGTATGGTGCAGGAACACATACTTTGTGAACGCGTCGATTAGTACAAACACGTACTCCTTTTTGTTATTTTTCCCACTAAGCTTACCGGTGGCGTCGATGTGCACTGTGTGCCAGGGTATAGCGACCTTGGGAATAGGGTGGAGTTCAGCTTGAATCTTACCAGAGTGTGACTTTGAAACCTTACAGGTTACACAATTCTCGACGAATCGTCGCACATACTTGGCCATATGTTCGAACCAGTAACTCTCAAATACTTTCTCTAGAGTCTTTTGCCAACCCAGGTGCATGATTCCTTCATGCACATTGTTTATTATTGACCACCGAAGTGACCGAGGTACTATGGGTAAAGAGTGGGTCTTACCATTGCGCTGAATTTTACGATGCAAGACACCGGACTTCAGTTCGTACGTTTTCGCAACGCTTTCAGGAAGCTCCTTATTTTTGTAGTCGGCCAGGGTCTGTGAAAGCTCCTGGTCACGCTGTTGCTCAGCTAGAAGCCAATTGTCCGAAAGCTCAGCGAAATTCACGATCCTTTTCTCTACTTTCGAGATGACCTTCTCTTCTACAGGTAGAGGATTCCTAGAGAAAAAATCTACGTGTGCCATGCGCTTACCCTCTCGGTGAATGATGTCGAAGTCAAAGCTTTGCAGGAAAGCCCACCATCTGTGCACACGTGGGGCTAAATCAAGCTTTTTGCGAGACATTTGTAGAGAATTACAATCCGTTACCACGAGAAATTTTCGGCCATGAAGGAAGTGACGGAAGTGTTTCACTGCGTTGACGACAGCCAAAGTCTCCAATTCATACGAATGGTATTTCGACTCGGCGTCAGTGGTACGCTTGCTGAAATAAGCAACCGCTCGCATCTTACCTTCCTTCTTTTGTAGTAGTATCGCACCATAGCCGATGGCACTCGCATCGGTATGCAATTCTACATCGAGATCTGGGTCGTAGATACTCAGCACAGGCTCATTCGTAAGGGCAGATATGATCTGCTGCCTAATCTTCTCGTGCTCAGGTTTCCAGGTTAGTTTGCCTTTGCCAGAAGTGAGCGAGTATAGTGGGGCCATAGTTTGCGAGAACTTCGACACGAACTGGCGAAAATAAGACGCTAACCCGATGAACTGACGAAGTTGTGTTATCGTCTCAGGTGGTGGTAAAGCCGTGAGAGCCTCTATTTTGCGGGGATTGGGGCGAATCTGTCCTTGACTAACCTCATAACCAAGGTACTCTACTTTCTCTTTCAAGAACGAGCACTTTTTGATGTTCAAGGAGAAGTTCTTATCAGATAAAGTCTCTAGGACGACTTTTAGCCTCTCCAATGATTCAGCAACAGTCCCTCCAACAATCATCACGTCATCAACGTACACGACAACATATGAATGGACAAGATCACCTAGAGCTTTTATTATTGCTCGTTGAAACACAGATGGAGCGTTTCTTAACCCGAAGGGCATTGTCAAGTACTCAAATTGGCCGTCAGGCGAGACAAAAGCTGTACGCTCTATCGATTCCTGCTCTATAGGGACCTGGTGGAAGCCAGATGCCATATCCAGCACAGTGAAGTAGTGGCCACCATGAAGTCTTGCTATCTGATCCGATATGAGCGGAAGTGGAAACCTATCCGGGATGGTATTATCATTTAATTCGCGATAGTCGACACACAATCGTTGGGAGCCATCCCTTTTCTGTACCAAGAGTATTGGACTAGAAAACGGAGAAGAACTAGGTCGGATGATGTTAGCCTCCAGTAGCTCTACAATCTTGATCCGAACAGCTTCGCGCTCCGCAGGACTCAACCTATAAGGTCTACGATTGACAGTCCTATGGGGATCTTTTAGCCGAATTTGCATGGGTGCTGTATCAGCAGGAGTTCGGGGTGTTCCTACGATAAAAGAATCCCTAAACGACTCTAGGATCTCTATCAGCTTAGATTTACTGTCAGATGGAACGTCAGTGTCGATCGTCTGTAAGTCAATAGTCTCAGTTTTCTTGATATTACAGGACTCTACAATACGCGTTTTGACAAAACTCAGTTTGTTGAAAGTCATATGCACTTCTACACCTTGCATCATAATCTCTCTACCTATCATAAGGTCATAACGCAAATAGTGATCCGGTAACACATGAAAAACAACCACAATAGCAATATCATCTATCTCCACAACAGTCTCAATCTGCATGGTAGAGTAAACCGAAGTCTGCCCTATGCCAGTCATAGTCACTGTATTATGTAATCGCTTGCCTTGAAGCTTGCACGCGACAGACTCTCTTACTAGTGAGCATTCAGCTCGAGAATCATAATGAAACAAGAACTGCTCACCAGATGTGCGAAGATGTCCCGTGTGTGCATTCACGTTGCATACGTCGATCCTCTTCTCCGAAGAGCTGGCTCCGGGGTTGCTCGCGTTGGGTTTGGAGATCCTCTTCGGGCAGCTGCTAGCGTAGTGGCCTCGGGCTTGACAGTGGAAGCAGGTAACCGACGACTTGTCCCCCGTTCCGACGCTGCTGCTAGACTTTGGACGCTCGTCGATCTTCCTTGAAGTAGGCTTGACGCGGAGGTTGCACGAAACAGACTTGTGGCCATGTTTTCCACAGGTGTAGCAGACTGGTTTAGGGACCGTAGAAAACCGTGCACGCTTACTATCTGGTCCATCTTGATCACTGTTCATTTTCCTCTTCATAAACGACACAGCCTTCAGTTCTTGTTGCAGTTCATTGCGAGTCTTTATATCATGGGTGAATGCGAGGCGTTGAACACGTGGATTGAATTGGGAAATGTGCGCCAAGATAATACCAATCGCAATCTGTTCAGTAGAATGAGTGTTCCATCTTGACATCAGGGATGACATGAGGGAGGCAGCATATGCAGCTATGCACTCGTCGTCTTTTGGTTTATTACCATGAAGATTGATCAGGAATGATGCAATAGTTTCGGGGCACTCATACCTTGCAATGAAAAGAGCCTTGAAGTCACTCCAGGTCATCCCAGGGAATGCGATTGTTGAAAGCCACGTAGACGCATCTCCCTTTAAAGCATGGCTGAGGGCAACCATGAGTTTGGGGCCTTGTTGTTCTTGATCGGCGATGCACATATCCGCCGTCGAAATCCAGGCTCGGGCATTGACGTCAGTTTTCTTGGGATCGAAATCTGGCAGTTTCAAATCACGCGGCGAATTAGGTTTCTTGATAGCTTGCACCAGCGCCATGAAATTCCGATTTTGTTGTTCGAGAAGTAATTCCCATCTTCTATCTTCGGTTTGGTCATGTGGGACTTCTGGATTACATCCCACTTCTGATAACGAGACGGGGAGGGCGTCAGGATCTTCAGACATGGCGCAGCGGCGAAATAAAACGTTTTCCGATTCTTCACACTTCTAGTTATTTGATTTTTACAATAATCTCCTTAAAATACAGCTTGATTGAAAAGATATCGACGGATTAGGTCTCAAGAAACGCGGCAAGTTCAGTGCGGAGAGGTACACTTGTGTTCTGGTCCGTAGTGATACTCAGTCCGAAGTGACCGCGCTTCTCTCTCCTCGCGCGTAGACTCCCAAAACACGTTTTACCAAACCCAGGCCTCTCATTGGTCGAACCTCGCAGGCCTACCAACCTATCTGTCAAAACAAGTGTTGCCAGCTCCGCACCGACCTCACCCAGGCGGAAGCCTGACGTTTCAAATCAATAGCACAGAATACTTTAATAGTTTGACGTTTAAGAATCACAATATTCAAGACTACCTACGTCAAAACACAAAATACGAGTCTTACGTTTATAAATCTTAATAATCACAACTACCAACACAAATACCACTAAGTACTGCTATCGAACGTCAGAGGGCGTTGGCGGCACTCCGACATATATATATCTATATTTTTGAACCTTTTCCATAAATTATCATTAAATTTATGGAAAAGGTTCAAAAATATAGATAAAATAATAAAGCAATTAAGCACTATGATCGAATGTATCGAAAATAATTTTTTACATCACTATCGATATTTCTTGAACAAATTTGTAAAAGAAAAAATATCGCTACTATAAACGTATTTCTGATATTTCTGGGCCGAAAGAATTTGGGAAATCTTCCGCTATCCCTAATGTATCCAATAAAATGTATAAAATTGTTGTGGTTTGAGTTTCATTGTATTGTAGCTTTATGGTACAATCTGTTGTCATGTTGGTTATCGAGTAACGTGTGTTGTTATAAAATTTGTATTAGTTAAGCTATATTATATTGTAATATTAGGCCAAGATTAAAATTATGTGAATTCCATATAACAAACGAGAACTTTCAGTTATGTCATGTCAGTTATTTATTACTAACTAGTGGATGACTAAGAGTACTTTTTTATTCAGTTATCGACAACACGTTTTCTGTTTCCTTATAGTTCAGGTTATAAAGCGAGTTATATATATTTTCTTTTGAGCTCATGGTTGCTATAGAGGACAACTTCAGAGAAGAATTTGGTGTTAAGTCGATGGGCTTTGTATGAATGGGCAAATCTCGTTCTTAAAAAAAAAACGGTCAAGTGCGAGTCTAAATCGCGCACGAAGGGTTCCGTACCACCGTTCAATGGAAGCGATGGTGTGGAGTGAATAGTTTGGATTTTACACAGCAAAATATTGTTTACAAAGTTATTGGTGCGGTTACTTTCACACTCCATGTACGTAACCAGGAGCATCCATAAGTTTGTATGTGGTATTGAAAGAATTGTTGTATGGGAGCCCCCTTAAATATTTAATTTATTCTGTTTTTTAGTATTTGTTGTTATAGCGGCAACAGAAATACATAATCTGTGAAAATTTCAACTCTCTAGCTAGCTAGGTTCTTGAGATACAGCCTGGTGACAGACGGACAGACGGACGGACGGACGGACAGCGGAGGCTTAGTAATAGGGTCCCGTTTGGCACCTTTCGGGTACGGAACCCTAAAAAGGTTTGGGACAAATAAAGCGTCTCTTTATGGTTTGGACCACTGTTATGCTATAAGTACTGTAAGGTCGCAGCAGTTCTTGAACACCACCTATAATTTCCTACCTAATCTGTAGGGCTAGGGAGTTTAATTAGGAAGACGCCAAACTTGTGTATATTGATCGAATATGGTTACAATTTATATAAAAGGGATCAAACTGGCCCGATAGCCATTAAGCTAATCCTAACTATCTAATTTACATCGGTCGCTGACCGATGTCTAAGGTGAAGTGTGTCACATTGACTTTTCACATCAAAGCCTCTTTCTTTTTAAAATTACAAATTACGTAACAGTGTCAAAGCGAACACTCACTCTAAAGAGGCCCGTATACAGTATTACCGCATAGACAAATATCGAACCTAACTATATACCTTACAATCATTCCCCCCTCCTTTCAAAAAAAAATCCAAAGGTTTTTTTTTTTTTTCGAAAGTGGCAACCCTAACTCAAAGACTAAAATCTAAAATAACAACCTTATCTCAAAGTCTAAAATCTAAAAAACATTAAGTGAGCTTGCTATGCTTGAAATCTAAAAAACAGTAAATATGCCGCAAGCATAATCTTAAATAAAATCGAGTACCCTAATCCTTATCCGTCCAACCATCCCATTTAACCTACTTAATTAAACATTAAATACCCTAAAATTCAACTCTGATCACGCATAAGACCAGTACCAAAACAAAACATTGACATGAACAAGAATAAATTGACATGAAATAGAATAAACTGACCGAAGGTCATATGTTAAGTTACACACTTAACTACACTTAGGGTGTAGATCCTACTTAATATATACCTAACTACACTTAAGGTGTGCACTTAACATCTTAAAACACTTAATTAAAAAACTTAAATTATAACACCCTATGATCCCATCATACAATTATTCGCGGCTTAACACTAACCTACCTAACGCTAGAAAACTATCTATTACAGTACGAAGGCAAACAGCTGAATCTAGCTAAGATTTAGCTTCTCGAATGGTTATCATTCGACAAACTTTCTGACAAAAAAAACTAGCGAAAAATTTATCAGACAACTATAATACCTCCGTTCTTAAAATTATCACAACTCCATCTTTGCTTAAAAAAATCATTTAAATCACCACATTGTGAACTCTTTCCACCGAATGGAATATTTCAAAAATTAACGCAGGCAAAGATCAAAGAAAAAATTATCATTTTCAAATATAGGAAATCAACAATATTAACAGGATTAATCTATAGAACCGTATTACTAAGCCACAGCTTAAGAATGAGTTCATTATAATTCGTTCCAATAATACGATGAAATCAACTAGCTTTAAAACCGATGCTACAACTTACAAACATCTCAACTAATCCAATGGAATTCAGTAAACTATCTTTTACTATTAACAGTTTAAGATAATCGCCGTGAGTTGCAACCAATTACCCAAATTAAAACACTACAAAGAATCTCAAATGTGTATCGAATACCCGAGTTATCCCACATCAGAAATTACTTTCATTGAGAAACCTTCGTTACCAACTTCGTTATACAACCCTTACTCTCCCCTTACCAAATCATCCCAACTCTATACTTTAAGAACGCAGGAACCAAAACAGAACCCTATGACGAATAGCTATTGCCTCGTCATACTGCTCTCAAACATAAAACCAGGCGATCGGTTCAAACAATTATACGAACTGTCGTTTACAAAAGTTTCTCATATAAAGGTAATCTACCACGGAAATCTAGTATGTTACAAATATTTCTTGGGTCTTTGGTGAACGGTCCTCATCAGACATCATAGTTCAGCAACAACATGAAAAGAAACACCGGTTAATAAACAATTCATAACAATACCGCATAGATAAACCACAAACCAACAACCGGGATAAAATTATATTATACTCCTAATGTATAATTATTTAATATCAGACCTCCCAACGATCTCAAGGACCTTGTATAGTCCCTGATACAGATGTGCCAACTTCAGACATCTTCCCGTTATCCGCCTTGGTACGTATAACAAAACTAAGTCATTCACCCGGAACGATCTGGGTTTTGATCTCATATCGTAATACCGTTTTTGTACACGCTGTGCGTTCGCAATATTCCCTAACGCCTTAGTCAGCAGCCTTCCCATACGATTTACCCTTTCATCTATCGTTTCGTCCAAACCAACTGCGTTTAACCCTAATGATCGATCCACCACTGAGCACTATTCCCTACCAAATAAAATATTATACGGCGACACTTTCGTTGACGCCTGCACGCTTGTGTTATACGCATGAACTACCAAAGGTAAAACTGAGCACCATTGCCTTTGATTACTACCTAAATATTTTGATAACATCGAAGTTAACGTTCTATTCATTCGTTCTACCAAACCGTTACTCTGTGGGTAAAACGAACTTGTATGTATCATTTTAGCCCCAAACTGTTCTACCGTTTCTTTTACGATTCCCGCCGTAAAAACTGTACCTCTATCTGAAATAATTTCCCTAATAGGCCCGAACTTACAGAAAACTTCCTCAACTAAAAACCGCACTACATCTTCCGATGCAACCCTAGGTAACGCCTTACATATCGCAAACCGCGACGCATACTCTACCGCGACTATAATAAATCGGTTATCTCTCGACGAACGTGGAAACGCTCCTAACACGTCGATTCCTACCTTCTCAAAAATATCCGAGACCCTAATCGGCATCAAATCTGCTACGCTTTTAACTAATTTCCTTTCTTGACACGGCACGCACGAAGCTATATAACGCTCTATCTCCTTATCGGCTTTCGGCATGAAATATTTCGACCGAAACCTCTTCAACGTCTTTGCGAGACCCAAATGACCTCCTGTCCACGCCTCATCATGTCATTCGTTCATTACATTTTGAAACAAAGACCTAGGCAATACTAATACCTCCCTAATTTCTCCATCTCTACGTACGCTTTTATATAATAAATTATTTCTCAAACAAAAACCGCTAAGCCACGCTTCCGGACGTTCGCTCAACCTTGTTTACCATCTACTACAAAATGAATCGTTCGCTTGATCCGCCTGTAACGACTCTACATTAATACTAAAAACTTCCAAACCATCATCATCAGGTTCAGAACGAGAAGAAGACTGAGGTCCTTCTGTTTCCCGTTTCCCTTCTTCCATTAGCGCATTCCTACTCAAAAAATCTACCACTACATTGCTTTTCCCCGAGCAATGAACTATCTCGAAATCCCATTCTTTTATCGCTAACGCCCATCGCGCTATCCTACCAGACATATCTTTTTTCGACTGTAACCAACATAACGCGCTATGGTCTGTAACAACCTGAAAATACGATCCCTAAAGATAATGCCTATAGTGCCTTAACGCCCATACTAACCCCAGACACTCTTTCTCCGTCGTACTATATTTTTTCTCCGCATCCGATAACTTCCTAGACGCATAGGCAACCGGACTCATTTTTTCAACGCCATGCATCAACACTGCACCTAACGCCTCGTTAGACGCATCCACATAAACCCTCGTAGTAACCGACTTATCCCCCGAATAATACGAAAGTATTGGCGCACTACACATAACCTTCTTAATATAATTGAACGAATTCTGCAATTCTTCTTTCCACTGAAACTTTACCCCCTTTTTCAATAATTTAGTGAGAGGTAACGATATTCTCGCAAAATTCGATACAAATTTTCTATAATAAGAAAATAAACCTAATAATTGTTTCACATCCTTCGCAGATGTGGGAGTTGGAACCTGTTGCATAGCCTTCAGCTTTTTCTCACTAGGTTTTACTCCTACATTCGAGATTAGATAACCTAGCATCTCAATCTCGCAAAAACCGAATTTACATTTGGATGGCTTGAAGGTCAAGTTCGCTTCTCTAAACCGCCCAAAAACTTTCTGCAACGTATCGGTAAACTCCTCGAACGTTCTACCATACACAATTACATTGTCTACATAAACCATAACCCCTTTAAATCTTAAATCCGCTAAAACTTTATCCATCATCCGTTGGAAAACTGCTTGACTCGTTGCCAAACCGAACGGAACAACATTAAATTCATAAAGACCCGTGGTCGTGACGAAAGCCGTTTTATGCCTGCCTACCTTTCGTAATAACCGTCTGCCAATAACCTGAATTGAGATCTAACTCCGCAAAATACTTGGCCCCGGCCAAACTATCGACAATGTCTTGTATCCGCGGAATAGGATAACTATCCCTACAAATTTTCTTATTTAATTTCCGATAATCTACACAAAACCTCCATGAATTATCGGGCTTTTTAATTAACACAACGGGCGCAGCATAAGAACTAGTGGATTCCCTAATAACACCTAGTTTCAACATCTCCGCGACCTGCTCCTCAATAATTTCTCTCTTCTCTCTCTCATAAGTCTTAATATCGACCGACACTATCTCCGACCTACCTAACTGGTCAGTTGCAAACGCAAATCTATCCGCATTCCTATCCAACAACGCCAATAATACCTGCTTATCATTCCTACATAAACCCTCATTTACGATAAACCGTTGATCTTCTACCCCAAACGCAAATTCGCACGAATCCGATAACTCTGAGAAATAAACGTAATCGCCCTTTCTTAACTCCTGAAAGTCGATAAAATCTATCACGTCACGATCCTCGATAACCGTGGTTTACCCGAAGTTCACTTGTTTCCTTCTAGAACCGTCTAGAAAGTCCGACCCTATCTTTTGTTTTGAAAGAATCCCTACGCGCATGACATTTCGTTTTACCGGTGTCGTGTTTTGTTTCGTATGGAAATTATTGAAAAACGGTTTTTTTCCCTGGAAAAAACACATACACGAATGAACAAAATCAATATTCATACCGTTCTTTATTAAAAAATCCACCCCTAAAATAATGCTACAATTTAAATCACTTATTACTAAAAATTCCTGTGAAAAGTTAAAATTGTCCAAACTAAAATCTATAATACATTTCCCTACAATTTGCAATAAACTTCCATTTACCGCCTTAACCCGTCTCTTCTCTTCTTGCATACATCTCGCACCCACTTGATCTGCAACGGCTGGGCTGATGCATGAAGCCGTAGCGCCTGTATCTAAAAGAGCTACCACGTTTACACTAGAAGAATTCAATAAAACTAATGGTCTGACCTGCTGATCCGCCTCGTCTGCGACGATCTTCCCCATTGGTCGTTTCGCTTCCGTGCTACGCTGCTGAGCTCGTCCGAGGCCCTCATTCCACAGGTCAGCCTGGTCACCGCTATCGGCCTCTAGCGACGACGCGTTGTAAAATCCGCTTGCCTAGGACGCAAATTATAATTATTAGTACTAGGTCTAATATGTGGTTCCTGACCAAATGACGACGGCGAAACATTCGGAATTCGTCGTGGGTCTTGAGTAGGGCTTTGATTAAATTGTGCAGGCCTAAAAGAATGAAACGGCCTGTCTCCCCCCCTCCCCCCTCTATTGCTATGGGCCAAATTCGGTCCAAAAGTTGCCGGGTTCCTAAACACATTTACATTATCATCACTTCCCGGACTTAATTTCTCCATCTGTACCAGTACTGCCCTTAGCGCCTTCTTATCTACAAAATGGCTCAACATTAATTTATTTCTAAGATGGGTTTGCAATCCTCTTAAAAACTGCGTTATAAAAATGTCATCTTTGGTAACTCTAGCCTTCCTCGCTAGGTCCCCTAAGTAATGGAAGTAGTCCAACAAACTTCTTCTCTCTTGCTTGGCATTGTAGAACTTCTCTGCAAAGTCTGTGCTTCCAAATTATTCATTAAATTTATCCACCATCTCTTCAAATGTCTGGGCACTGCCCCTAATTTCCCTAAAAAAATATAAGGCTCCACCTTTTAAATACGAGGGAAATAATAATTTTAACTCCTCCGACGATATAAATTTCTTCCTCGATGCAGCATCTCTGAAGTCTTCTAAAAAGTCTTCAAAGGACTCCTGAGGACTCCCCGAAAAACAAGTTGACAAATCCTCCATCATATTATTAAAATTTAAGTCTTCCCTATAAATAGTTTATGAAATTATTTCATAAAATTTTTCACAAAATGTCTGCTGCGATAAAAATCTTCCAACAATATTTTTCTATTCAATTCTTCACTCGCTTGGCAGGTCGAGGTAATTCCTAAATTAAAAACTTAAGTACAGAAATATACTTCCTTTCAAGGTAGTTTTGATCCTTCCTCGATTCTCGAGGAGATTAATAAACCTAACTATATACCTTACAGTACCTATGTTACCTGCGGTTCACAAGATGTTTTCGAACTAATAACACTTTAATCTCAGCGTAAAGTAAGTGTAGTAGTAGAGGACAGTGATTGCAGTAATGGTATTTTATGAGGTGATGGGGAAAAATAAAGATCACCGTTTGGCAACACTAAAAGTTTGAGCCAAAACAAACGCAAAAATATGGCTGTATGTTTCTTTGTTTGTTTTTGCGTTCTTCTGTTGTGTTGGTGATAAATGCGTTCTTCTGTTGTGTTGGTGATAAATGCGTATCTCGTTGAGTTGCCTTTGCTCCCCCGGTTGATTTACTACTGCACATCCATGGTGACAAAACCGCAATAGGATTGAGATAGGACTCTTTATATTAGTATTTATTGTTGGGAAAAGACTATAAAAGTGTTGGCAGATAGTTTTAAAACAAAACAATAAAAAAATCTCATATTAATTTGTATTATATTTTCATTTCCTGTAAGAAAACGCAGCTTATTCATGCAGGTACTAGGTTATTCCAGATACTATACTAGTGTGTAGTATACACTGGAACTGTCATTTTACTTCGTTGTTATGTGAATAAGGGTAAAGTTTATTTGCATTGTTGGTTGTAACTTTTGATTTGAGGTTATAAAAAGTAGCTGTCTATCGCGTGTCCATTTTCTTTTTCAGTTTTAGTTTTCCTTTTAGCGCAAAAGAAGTTTGTGTGCACCAAATCTGAAAATGTGAGTATATTTTTCAAGAAATTAAGTTTTAAAAACTGAAACAAACGTCAGCAATTCGTCATGCGATCAGTGTTTGGGCTCACAGACTAAGAATAAGATTTGGGCTGTTGCTGTTTGACGTTTCTTATTGCGTTTGCACAGTTATCGCTTGTTGTCAAATATGACTCACGTAATACGAGACTTTGGTTCCACTTACAGACAGAATGCACTTCTTAGTTTTGTGATTGCTCGCTAGAGGCAGCACCGTTGAACGATCGCAATGCTCCGCTATTGCTTCTTGCATAATAAGAAAGTGACTTTTGACAGCAGGAATTGGGCAATTTTAGTCAATTGCTTTCTGTTTGCAAGATACGTAATAACCCTGCGGGACTCTGTGTAAGTCGTACGCAATTTGTCGTGCACTCGACGCATAGTCACTCTGCCCACGGGATCCAGGAACATTGTCAAGAGTGAAGAAAAGAAACCAATTTCTATTATGTAGGTTAAAATGCCAGTGACAAAGAGTGCGGGGCGTTATACGACAGCTTCGATGACGACAAGGTTGGATTTTAAAACAATATATCAAGATAATCACCATTTCGCCATTCCAAATTTCGCTGGCCTGTAGCCGACGTCCATGCCCTACTGCGCCATCAATCCTGGTGTTCCGGCCTTGCGGTCGCCAATCATATTTTGGTGATTTCCAACTGTATTTTTTACGGAAACGATGTAACACGAGACCAGACGTCGTAAGAAACAGAAATACGGCAAAATTGAGTACTAAAACTACTCGTTCGTTGTTGACCCGATAAATGTCAATATAAAATTGTTGATACCTATGACGTCGCAGCAAACAATTCCAAACAAATACATACATATATATATATAAGAGGGGTAGGCAGAGACCAAAGACCTTTACCTGTTACGATCCTGGCATACATCTCTCGCTTCCTCAACATTCATAAGTCTCTTCATGCAAGCTCGCCGGTTATGGGTACTTCGTATTTGACCCTTCAATAACAAGTCGCCGATTTGATCTTTATAGGACTTTCTTGGGCATCCCCGCCCGACGGCTCCTTTCACACCCGCTGTATAAATCTGTTTCGTCAATCTCCTTTCATTCATCCTTTCAACGTGACCAAACCATCTAAGCTGGCCTTTCTCTATCCTTGTCACTATATCTTCTCTCAATCCACAGCGTTCCCTTATAACTTCATTCTTCATTCTGTCTTTTAATGTTACTCCACATATACTCCTCAGAGATCTCATTTCTACAGCGTTTATTCGGCTTTCATGCTTCTTCTGCCATACCCAACATTCGCTCCCATACATCAATGTCGGACTCAACACTCCATTATGAATCGCCAGACGTGCCTTTTGGGACACCGCGCTGTACTCCTTGATGAGTATCAAGGAGTGCAGCGCCCCATTGATTTTATTACCAGCACTCACTCTCCTTTCATTATCACCCTCACATTTCCCATCTCTTGTAAACATACTACCCAAGTATATAAACTCATTCACTTGTTCCACTTGTTTATCATCAATCATAATCACGCATTCAGTTACTTCTTCATCCTTTTCTAAAACCATGACCTTCGTTTTACTGACATTAACTTTCATTCTCTTCTTCTTAAGTGATTCGTTCATGAGAGTTACCATCTCCTGCAGCTCACCCACCGACGTCGCAAGAACAACTTGATTATCGGCGTTTAAGAGGCACTTGATAAGTAACTCTCCCATTAGCATCCTACAATCACGCTCTTTCAAATCATTCAAACAACTATCCATGAACAGATTGAACAGCCAAGGCGATGCTACACAGCCCTGTCTCACACCACGTTCGATGTTAAACCAGCCCGTGTAAGCACCGTTTATCCTGACGCATGCACTGGAGTCATCGTAGAAGGACTTCAGTGAACGAATCATTTGGCTATCCACTCCACGGATAGTGTTTCCCACAAATCATTCCTCATCACTTAATCATATGCCTTTTCTAAGTCTACGAAAGCGCAGTAAACTTTTTGCGTCAAAGCCAGATGTTTCTCTGTTACGCATCGTAGAGCAAAGATCAGGTACGTACATCCCATTCCTCTTCTGAATCCCCCTTGCGCATCCCAGATATTTTCCTCCGTTTTATTTATCACTCATTCAATCAATATTTTTGCATACAATTTACCGACGATGCTGAGAAGACTCATGTCGCGGTAGTTTTTACAGTCCTGCTGTGAACCCTTCCCCTTATATAGTGGGACGATAACAGCCTTGCACCAGTCTCCTGGCACCCGACCGATCGTCCAGCATATATTAAAGAGTCGGTACAGCTGACTAGCCACGATGCCATCTCCTCCTCTCAGCATCTCTAACGATACTCTATCATACCCTGCCGCTTTACCTGTTTTCATACTTTTCATCGCACATACTATTTCTTTCATGCTTAAATTATCACTTTCGTACTCAACTTCAGTCAATGTCGTATCCTCAGCGATAGCTGCGGGTAAGGCATCTATTAGGGGTGAGGAGGATGTGCTTGCAGCTACACGTCCAGTCCCCTCACGTTCGAAAAGACTTTCAAAATATTCTTTAATAGTCTTTCATCAACAATTATAAAATCAATCATACTCCTTACTTGCTGTCTCTACCAAGTATACATGTGAATCTTTTTGTGACAAAACAAAGTGTTCGTCACACAAAGATTGTTTTCCAGACATACTTCGAAAAGACCTAAGCCGTTCTCGTTGACCCTTTCGTCACCAAACTTACCCAGCACTTGATCATAACCATCTCGCTTCACTCCTACCCATGCATTAAAATCCTCTAGCATTATGATCCGCTCGTTTGTATCGCACTTCATTAGTACCTCTCGCACATTTTCCCAATACTCCTCTCAAACCCTCTGCGTCAGACCCATAACTGGGGCGTAAACGCCTACTACAAATAGTCGTATAAGCCCCACCCTGAGTCTGACCCAGAGGATTATTGGGTCTACACATTCATACTCACTAACACACTGTGCTATAGGTTGGGGGACGACAATCCCTACCCCCTTACATCCTACCTCGGCCTCTGTAACCCCAGACTGTAGGCTGTAAAAGGGCCATGGGTAGTTGTTTCTGACCCTTTTCTTTTAGTCTCATTCACACAACACACATCTACTCTCTTTTTATCCATCATATCACAAACTTCATCAATCTTTTCATCCATCGCTCCACACACATTCCACGTAGCAAAGCGGGAGTCCAAAGCCCGCTTTTCGCCCTTCCGGGAGGTTCGGCGTGACGAGTGGCGAACCCTGTCGCCGCCTTGACCATTGTCAGAACAAAGTAAACCGTTGCCCATCCCAGAGAATGAAGGGCTGCCCAGGACAAGCCCGGGGAGGGATCCTCCGGCTTCACAGCCGGTACCCTCTTGGGATACATCAACATTCATAGTACAATTTACCATTATTTTAACTATGGGAACCTTCACGGTTATGGCAGTAACCCTCACTGACGAGGCTGTGGGAGCCGTCGTTGACACTGTATGTGTTCATCCGCCGCCATCCCCTACGCGCCGTCCTGCCTAACGACGCTGTCCTCAGCCGGCCCCGACCTTGGAATAAGTCCAAACGGCCCGACTGAGACCGGATCTGAGTGGTCCGCGGGAGATGTACATCTCCTACCCTCCAGCTCTTCGGACAATCCAGACCTTGGAGTATGTACAAGCGGCTTGCCCGAGGGGCAGAGGGTGCTCCCCTACTCGCCACCTGGGGACGCGTTCCCTAGGGTACATATCCCCGAGAAAGACAAACAAATAAGACAACAATTGCCTGTGCACAACTTGCACGGCTAAAGATTAGCGGAAAAAGAAAAGTGAATGTTGTTTTGGAGTGTGGTGGTATGCCAGCCATAAAACGAGTGTTCTCCGGCTAAAAAAACGCTCGGAAATCTCGTAAAACACATCAAAGAAACACTATGTTTCCCGCAGCATATTCCGACAAAATATTTAAGGAAAACACGGAGGTAAGCATACCAACGGCTCTTAGCAGAGCAGCGAACCAGGCCCTGTCGTGTGCTGTAAAGACCTTCCGCGACGACTCTCTCCCAAGTTTCTCAGACGACCTCTTCCCATCTGTTGGTTTCGATTTGAAATGCGCTCATGTAGCGCTTGACATAATCCTTGAAACGCAACTGGGGTCGTCCGACTGGTCTCATCGCATGCGCGACTTCACTCCCTCCACAGCACAGCACAGAATACAGCGCAGGTGGAACGTATTTTCTCGACGTTCGTGTTTTGCGTACGATGTCCAAGTTTCTGCTCCGTACAAGAGTTTGCTGAGGACACATGCTTGGTATACAAGCATTGTGGTCCTCACTGGAAGATGTATATTGTCCCATACTCTTGTACGCAGCTTCCCAAACATAGAGGCCGCTTTGCCGATGTGAGAATCGAGCTCCACGTTAAGTGCAAGATCGCTTGACACATGCGACCCCATGTAGCAAAATCTGTAGCGGAGAACCGTTCAGTAAGATTGCTGGTGGTCCCGCATCTCCCTGCGCTAGCATAACGGTCTTCTTCGCATTCATCGACATAGGGAACATCGTGCACGCTCTTGAAAACTTGTCCATGATGCACTGGAGTTCCTCTGCGTTGTGTAAAACAAAAGCCGCGTCGTCAGAAAATAGAAGACTGTCTATGTGCAAGTCATCGCGAAACCGCTAAGACTTGAGTAGGGCGATGTTATAAAGTTTCCCATCAGTCTTTGTATGTAGATGGATACCCTGGTGAGCCTCGCCGAAAGCAACTTTCAAAAGCAGCGAGAAGAATATGCCGAACAAGGTAGGTGCCCAGATGCAGCTCTGGCGGACACCTCTGTGAACCTCAAACGGAGCAGATGTGTCGCCGTTGATCACAACAGGTCCCTTCATGTCCTTGTGGAATGACTCAAGAGCTGTGTATAGCCCCTCTCTACTCACCGTAACGAAGGCCTTGTTAAGCTCAAAAAAGGTGATGAGTAGAGGGGATAGTTGCTTCTACACTTCTGCTGAACCTGGCGTAGAGTGAATATCATATCCACCGTAGAACGCTGTGCGCGGAAGCCGCACTGAGCCTCGGGATTTACGCGGTTGGCAAATTTCTGGGGTTTGCCCAGGACTACACGGGCAAACGCTTTGCTAACGATGCTAATAAGGGAAATATCGCGGTACGAGATACAGTCGCCGCAGTCGTTTATCCCTTTATATAAGGTGACAAACTTTTTATTCTCTTTGACTTTGCGCCAGCAGCCAAATTCTAATTATAGCTCTGCCCACAGACCGAAACCGCGAGGTTGTCGATCGGAACCAAGCGGGCAACAGGAGAAATCGAATCCTTTCCACAAATTACCAAGTACAGTTCCTGGTATTTGTCTGCGTAGGCCTCGCGGTAAATAATAATAACAAGCATAAATAATTAGTGTCCGACCGAAATTTCGGTTTCGGTTTCGGCCAGTTTCGGCGCAAAATTCATGTTTCGACAATGTTCCGGTTTCGGCCAGAAACCAGCCGAAATTTCGGCGTTGTCGAAACTCACGTTCGTCAGTTATCGGGTGCGATCGGCAGTCTCCGCTACAAGCCGGTTGGGTTACGTACATGTACATCGTGCGGATGACGAGAAACTGCTTTTTTGGCGTATAACATTAGGCTTTTCAATTTTGAATATAAAAAATTGCTAGAAGAATTTATTTTTTTACTGTGTTTTGTTTTAAGGCTGTTTATGACTATTAACAAAATTATATTGCACTGTTAATAATTAGTCTTAAATTCATAGTTTTTTTCAATATAATGTTGATTTGATGTGTGAAAATTTTTGTTTTCATTTTATTGTAATAAATTTAGAGTCAATTGTAGCTAAAAAAATCTAAAAGTTTCGGTTTCGGTTTCGGTCGAAACTGGGCGCTAGCCGAAATTTCGGTTTCGGTTTCGGAGGGAAATCGTGTCTCGGTCGGACACTATAAATAATAATACCAAATCCTACTAATATTATAAACGTGAAAGTTTGTGAGTATGTATTGATGTTCCAATTCATTCCAATCCCTCCTCCTTCAAAGATTACAAACCCATATCTATCTTACCTATTCTCTCCAAAGTCCTTGAATCCATTGTCCACTCCCAACTCCCAACTCACCTCCTACCTTTCATCAAACAAACTTCTTAATTCTTTCAAATCTGGGTTCAGACCAGGGCATAGTACTACCATAGCACTCTTAAAAGTCAGCGATGATATACAGCTAGCCATGGATCAGAGGTTGGTTACGGTGCTGGCCCTGCTTCACTTCAGCAATGCCTTTAACTGCGTCGATTTTGACATTCTTGTCACTATATTAACATCGCTGAATATCTCCTCCCACGCTGCTGGCTGGTTCGTCTCATACCTGAGAGGTCGTCAGCAGCGCATTAAGTCTGAAGAGACCGAAACTCAATGGTGTGATCTTTCCTCTGGAGTGCCTCAAGGTGGTATTCTCTCTCCTCTTCTTTTTTCAGTCTTTATAAACTCCATCTCCGACGTACTCTCTTCTTCGTATCATCTGTACGCAGATAATCTACAAATTTATCGACACTTTTCTCCCTGCGATGTAGTTTCATCCGTGGAGGCTCTGAATGCTAACCTCGAGAATGTGAAAGACTGGGCCTAATCATACGGGCTGTTAATAAACCCGAATAAATCACAAGCCATGATTTTAGGAACAAGGCACACTCTTAATTGTTACAAAAACCCATTGTTCCCGTATCATTTAGTGGCATCACAATAGAGTACACATATAAGGCGAAAAACCTTGGGGTTATTTTTGACATCCAGCTGTCTTGGTCTCCACATGTCAGCGAGGTCAGCAGACGGGTCTTTGCGTCTTTTCACTCCCTTAGGCGTCTGCAGTACTTCTTACTGCGGTAGACCAAAATCACCCTTGCTCAGTCTCTGCTCCTGCCGCTAATTGACTACGTCGATGTCTGTTGGGCGAGCGCGAACAAAGATCTTCTGAACAAACTCGAACGACTTCAGAATCTCGGGATTCGGTTTATCTTCGGGCTGCGCAAATTCGACCATGTTTCAAATTTCGCAAAGAGTTGGGGTGGCTTCCGATTCGTCGTCGCCGAGAATCCCATATTCTTTTTTATCTTTTCAATATATTGAAAAATCCGCGCTACCCCAGCTACCTTCGAGACCGCTTTGAGTATCTCTTTTCAGGAGATCGGCAACGGAGATCTCACACGGTCTCACTCTTAGCCACTCCAGGGCATACCACTTCCGCATATGAGCACTCCTTCAGGTTGCAGGCGGTCCGACTGTGGAACGCACTTCCTTGTACGATAAGAGACAGCCCCACTCTTTTCGCTTTCAAAAACCGGGTAAAAGAGCACTTCCTCTCTCTTTTATGATAGTTGTAGTTTGTATATTATTATTATATGTAAACTATATGTATAGGTTTATGTATGTATTGTTACTTATTTAGTAGTTTGGTATATACGAGTATGTATTTTATTTACCGTATTTTATAGATATGTAATTTACTTATATGTATTTTATTATTGTTTAGATATTGTGCACTGCCTACCCTTTATTGATAACATTTCCTGTCATGCCTTGGTTTGCTGGAAGAAATCTCTTTTTAGAGATAAGCTCGCCCTTGTACATATGTTTTCTCTTAATGTATCTTCTTTAAATAACTGTGTTCAATAAAGAATTATGAATTATGTTTATTACTCTTTTACGCAAAAACTACTGAAAGGATTTTAATGAAATTTTACAATAATGTATGTTATACATTAGAATAACACATAGGCTGCAATTTTTTTCACGCGTTACCAGCCGCTAAGTTGTCACGTGGTTCTTGAAGATGGTACTCACCTGATACTCACCTGACAGGGTCTTCCGTAGACCTATGACCTGGCTCCGATGCGATGGGGCCAGACGCGCCTGGCTTCTTCTTGCTTCACCTCTCCAGCCAAACTTGATATCACCGTCAGGTCAAGTGTTATTTAATTTAATACACGAGGAGTTGTAAACTTCTGGCTAATCCCGAAATATTGTTCAGACCACTTCGAACAACTCGTGGCGCTGTCTGTCAGCGAACAAAACTCGCGGTTGGAAGATCGATTCTCATCCAAACTCTCGGCTCAATTAACGAAGGAAAACAAAAACATCGCGCCTACCGCGAGGCTATATACACCGGTTTTTTTGAGGTTACGAAATAATTATATCCAAGTGACATTACAGTAAAATATAGACAAGAAAGGTGCGTTCCGAATTCACCTTAACTAATACATCGATCACAGAATCTCACTGTGTTTGGTTTCGAGCAGTCACCCGCCCGGACAGGTCCCCAACCTGTCCATTAATCTACGGGCAGGCGAGACAACGTTGTTACCGCTTGCTTGAGAACTGAGTCCCCATCTAGAACCTCTGCAGACCGGGTAGTCTCATCCCATCCAGGGAACAAGTTAACAATGCCCCCTGCTCCAACGCAGTGGTGGAAGGTTAACATCCATAACCAGCACGAGGTTACCAATACTAGGGGGACTAGCTTGTCAGTCCACTTAAGGCACTGTTGCAACATGTGCAGATCTCGCAACTAGAGCGATCGACGCTCCCAGAAATACTGAGTAAAATGTTGTTTACTGCTGAGTAAACTGCTGCTGTAAATTCATTCTAGAGGGCGCTGCTAAAGCAAACAAACAAGTTTGACACACTCCTCGTTAAAAAATGTTTTAAAATATAAACACAATGTTTTCTTTCAAAAAAAATAGTCGAGCGTAAAGCTGAGGTGATAGTTCTTCTGTGCATATGTGGGCAAGTGTGAAATAAGTGGAAAAACCAGAATCAAGGAAGAAAGTTTTCCAACGGCGATTTGGACTAAAAACACAAGGATGCAGTGCTAAAATCGAATTAAGCCTACAATCATCACCTAATACAGTGATAAAGTCATAATCATAACAAAAGTGTAAAAAAAGTGATCAAAATCATAGGAAATTCCAAAATTTGCCAAATTACACCGTTACAATATATAAATTCATACAGAAGCGCCACTTTCAACTTCGCTATCACCCTTGAGAGGACGCTACCATCTTTCCCCTGAAACCGAAGTGCCATCCGCTCACCAATAGATGGCGCAAATAAAAATCAGAAGTGTCGCATCTACCCACTACTAGAGGGCGCTACTAATACAAAACAGGAAGCATCTACTCACTACTAGAGGGCGCTACTAATACAAAACACGAAGTTTGTGCCACCCGCCAACAGAGGCGGCACTAACCATCAATAAAATAGAGGGCGCCACCCACCATCAATAAAATAGAGGGCACCACCAACCATCAATAAAATAAAAGAAGCCGCCGGCAAACGACTCACACACACATTTATCACCACCAGTACTGCAAGGTCACCAGTAGTACCTAACAAAGATGTTATGCAAAGAATGCAGAGAATTCGTATACCTTAACGAGTCCATTACTTGTATAAAATGTGAAAACCTTTTTCACCACAACTGTTTGAATATAACGTCTGCCTATTACATGGCAAACATGGCGAGATGGAAGGTTTTTATATGTGATATATGTCAACAACAAAGTGAAAAACAAGGCCCCCAACACAGGACAAATCATCATCATCGTCGTCACCCTCAAACATCAGCCACATCGCCCATCTTACTCCTATCTCGGGAAATGAGAATGTCACACAGAGATGGCCTCGTAAATTTATTCCAAGTCTTCATCAGCAAAATTGCTCTATCTTGGACTTCAGTTATCAAAGCATGCCTAATGTAACGGAGAGTGGGGAACAGATGGAAGACCTGAGAGAGAGCAACCATAAGCTACGTATGGAACTTGACGCTGCATACTCGGAAGTTGAAAAACTAAGCCTGGAAATATCCTCACTAAATAAGCTCCTAGCAGAGAAAACTAAGAAAATTGAGTTATACAAAGCCGTGGGTCTAGATGAATCTACAAGCGCGCATAAACCATATCTAAGATTCTACTCTCCTCAATATCGTAAGATTCAAATGGAATCTGCCCGGAATACACCACTGATTTTCCCCAATACAGTTGATAAACGGTCGTATTCCAGCGGAAAATTTGAGAAAATACTGCCGACTCAGGACTCAATGCTTACGCATAGCAAGCTAAACAGTTCAACAGGCAAGACTGTAGAGTTTCGGGCTGAAAATGAATTAGCGTCAATACAAACATCGGTTGAGAAGAAATTGCGACGAGTTATGACCCCAGCTGATGAACAGATAATTAAAAGCCAAACAAGTCATCAAAACAGACCAACAATTAGACGAGTGATGATCTTAGGAGACGAACAAGGCAGAGGAATGTGCAGAATCCTACAAGAACAATTAGGGAGCCAGTATGCGGTAGAGTCGTTTATTAAGCTCTACGCTACCATGGACCACGTTCTGAGCTCATCTCATTCGCTCTGCCAGACTTATGGAAGTAACGAACGATATCATCATCATACTAGGAGGATCAAATGATACAGATCCGCTGCGACTGAAATCTCTACTTTAATATAATTTGGGACGTCTCCTCCAATGTAAAGTGATAGTCTGTAAACTTACTAAAGGTAAATACTTAAATGAAAGTACAGTCAATTCATCTTTTAGGCATTTATGCTCGCGATTTAGGCATACCACTTTTTTGGACATATGTAATGATGGCTACAAAGGACAATGGGCAAAAATGTATGGAGCCTGGTATAGCAACCAATAACTTCGACACACATGCGCTTCGATAGGTCTTTTCACTTGACGCTACACGTGCTAGGGCGCTTGACTCAAATATTTGTCCTTATGTATAAAAATTGTAAGATAGCACTATTATCATAATTCTCTCATTATTGCCCCCCCAGGTGATAGAGAAGGCTTAAAACTAAGTAAACAGGGCGTTTGTATATCACTATCGCCAGATGGCGATATAAAAACGCCCTGCCCACTAAGTAGGTATTTAAACAGGAATGGTGTGGGCTAGATTTGGCTGAGTTAAAGGAGCATGCCAATGCACTTTGCCAGGGTGTTGGAGTATGGCCTAATTCCCTGTCGCGTAGATTAGTGAGAGGAGACCTTTGTCCAGCGGTGGGACGTAACAGGCCGATGATGATAATAAAAGGAGCATGAGAAATAATAATAAAACCTTTAATTAATTCTTTTTATTTAGTGATGGTCTATAAGTACATTATTTAGAAACATTGCCGGTGCAACAACCAAATTCTGCGGATGAGCGTATCCCAAATACCATATTATTGCAATAATATGCGCGCATGTGCCCATGGTTCGCCGTCCTGAAAGGCATGTACAATAGTGCTGAACTATGTTATTGCCCTCATCGCGGTTATTTTTTATTAATATGTAGCAGAAGTACACTCTGGCTCGGATGTGTCTTGATTGTATGCGTCCACGCAAAAGCCATACATCTTCATTAATCCCATATTCCGGTAGGTCTTCCAATTGGTTTTGCCGGTATGTCTCTATTAGATATAATCCGTTCTGGAGATGTTCTCCGCAGTACGATTTTGCTAGCTTTAATTGATATGTTCCTAAAGCTAGCACAACGATTTCATTTTCTGTAAATCTTGGGAAATTCTCTAATTCATTGACTTCGAGTCGTTGAAAATCAGCTCTTCTATTATTTAATCTCTTTCTTTCTACGTACGTGTGTAATATGTTTGGCAAATCCGCCGATTGTCTTATATGCTGAAGGAACTCTTCAGCATGCATGTTGTCCTCAATTGGTACGTGAAAATGGTTGATAATAGCGGCAGCTATTTTAAAATCCACAAACATATGAGGCAGAGCTCTGTTAAAATATTTTTGCCGTAATAGTTTAAAATCTCGTTTAAACCTCCCATTTACAACTTCCACTACCCACCGACACATCGTTATTGCTCGCGCTTCATTCGCTTGCTCAGTCGTGAGTTGTGTTTCATGGCGATCTTTTGTTGGTGGCACATATTGCTCATAGCCGCAATCTTCTATATTGACTAAGCTATCTCTAAAACCCCGGTCTAAAATGAAGGCATCGTTTTCCCGTAACAAAAAATGTATGGGATGTTCATTGTCATTCATGATGTCTTGCATTATATGCGCATCACTTTTTTAGCACATTTTGTGCATACGGCCCTAAAACATCTATTATATATCCATCTGAGCACACAATAAGGAAAGGCTTTAAGAGGTTCTGGTATTTGTGCAGGCTGTACGACTGCCTTTGAAATAGGAAATTGGTACTTTTGTAGATATATATGTACGTGCCATCACATATTAAGATTGCTTTGGTGTTTTCCTCGTTACCAAAGAGATGTTTTGGAATAAATAAGTTCCTCCCCAACACATCATTTCTGTCAACGTGGTCAAATCCCAAGTGGAGTGGAACATATTCATTTGTGAGGCATTCACGTGCAATGGTTAAAAATCTTTCTAGTTTCCTTCTCGACATCTTAAACAACGTAGCGAGTCTTTGATTTGAATCTCCTGTACGTAGTTTTGTCAGCAGTATGCCCAAGGCAGTTCTGGGGTCCGAGCATCTGTCATTCAGCGAGGGTGTTTGGTCTCTAATTGCATCGAACTGTTCACCATTTAATCCGATCCAAAAATGCATTTTCTCATTAGGCATAGCACCACGTACTCTAAAGTCTAACCCCCGTCCACGTTCGACTGCTTCTCGCAGCATATCACAAGCATCACTGAAGTGATGTGCAGTAAAATCATGGGTAGCGTTGCATAAGTTGGGCAGTTCATCCCAATTATTGCCTTGGAGATGCTCTATACAAACTCTTGCACCGGTGGGAATATACAACTTAAGGGCAGTTTTGACAAAAAGCACGCATGTAGACAGCTATTAAGAGAGATTTTAAGAATAACCTATGCTCTGAAATTTTTCGATTACAAAAAATGTCATATAGATAATATTGATAATAAGAATGATCATGAACGACCGAAGCTGTGTGTGGAAGTACCGGTGTAAATGCAATAGCTGAGACATGCTTGGTTACTCTGGCAGATAGGCAGACACAGACAGATTTTACAGTTTCCTCGGATCAAATCGCATACATGGAGTTTTTTCGTACGGAATAATAATACAAATACATCCATAAAGAATGAGCTGGAGGTATATCTAGATAGTATTAAGAAAAAAGCACAATATATCTGCCTTACCGAGCACTTCCTAAATAAACATCAAATACCATGATTTAAAATGGAAAATTACGTTTTGGCTGACCACAACACAAGAGTAGCAATGAAACGAGGAGGTTCTCTTATTTTAACACAGAATCTAAAATCAGTCAAAAATCTAGCAATTTGTAAAAATTTATATAAAAGCAAGAGTTTTGAGGTATGTGGCGTCTCAGATGATGACACAAACCCTTGTATAATCGACAAAAAATGTGTCATTTGCGGTGATTTCAATATAGACACACTCTGTGACTTCTTGTCACTTCTTAAGTGCTACAATTTTAGGGATCTGGTTGGAGAAACTACTTTTGTAAGAAATGACGCCAGATCATGCCTTGATAATTTTTTGACGAATTTACCGGAAGAACTATTCGAAGGGTCAAATGTGGACCACAATGGTCTAGCAGATGGTCATGCGGCAATTTTCTGTGACCTCATTTTGCCTGGTCTAACACAGAAAAGTGATCACGATATAGAAATAGAACGTAGGCATTTCTCTTAATGATAATGAACTGTTTAGGGACGAGGTTCAAATAGAGAATCTGAATGAGAAGGGTATAAACGGATTCTTATCTAGTTTTAACAAAGTAGTCCAGATGTGTTTTGTTTAAAAAAGGAGAAAGATTTCACTACGGAATTCTAGCAGAATTGAATGGATCACCCCAGGAATTAAAACATCGAGTAACATGAAAAGAGTTCTAAACAGCACAAGCAACTGTGACCATAGTGTTAAGCAATATCGTGATAATTATATAAAAATCTACAGAAGAGTGTTGATAGCAGCAAAGAAATTAGTAGTAGTTATTAAATCCACAAAAGCCATATGGAGTGTTGTGAATAGGCACAGAAATAAGAAATCTAACTCCATAACAAAAAAGTTGCTGATAAAGGTAAATGAGAATATTTTTGACAGGCCTATGGACATCGTGGACCTTTTCTCGAAAAAGTTCGTCGCTAATTCTAGAGGAATTGCACAGGATCTGTTAACCGAAAACTGTCCGAAAGTTATGTGTAAGATGGTATTTAGACCGACATCTGAAATAGAAATTAAGAAAATAGTGCAACTGTTCGAGAATAAACAGTAATGTGGTTTCGATGATGTTCCGATAACCATAATTAAAAATAATATTGATATAGCCCATCACAAAATTCTTAAATAACTGTTTAGAGGTGGCCACGATTCCAGAACAGCTTAAAATAGCGCGGGTACTACCAGTCCACAAAAAGGGTACAAAAACAGATCCGACAAACTACAGGCCCATTTCTTTGTTACCAACTCTATCTAAAATATTTGAAAAACTCATCAAGACAAGATTTCTGGCACATTTGGTAACAAACAAAATAATAAGTAATAGACAGTTCGGTTATCAGAAGGGTCTGGGGACAAGTGATGCAATCGATACGTTGGTAGACGATGTACTAAGAAATCTAGATAACAAACTCAAAGAAGCAGCACTATTTTTGGACCTAAGTTCGGCATTTGATTTCGTAGATCATGACATATTGCTCTGTAAACTAGATCATTACGGTGTGCAGGGCAAATGCTTAGAACTGATAAAATCATATCTTTAAAATAGGAAACAGTTTGTTGAACTATCGACGATTGAGAACGGGATTGAAATGGTTACACGGTCGAAATTAGTGCCTGTCACCAGAGGTCAAAGTCAAAGTCAAAGTACTTTATTACTGTAGATATTTACATATGTAAATATCTACTAATAAGTATATACTTAGCAAACGTCATTTTTTGCCTCTTCTCTACATTGGACCACTGTGGGAGAAGGAGGGCGTAGAAACTCCCACAGATTGATTTTTAGATCTCTTTTAAAAATAGGTTGTGCTTAACTAATACAAATATGAAAAATTTAATTGTTATGATTAATAAGCAGGAATAAATAATTACAAAATTATTAACAGCAAGTGTTGAGCCAGATTGACATACAGTCCTGTCATTTAAGTAATCTTGAACATTGTAATATCCCTTTTTTCGACAAAGTCGTTTTAACATGCTTTTTAAATTGCTCAAATGGCAATTTCAAAATCTCCAGAGGTATCTTATTGTAGTAGAGAATGCACTGACCCTTGAAAGAATTGCTAACCTTCGCGAGTCTAAAACGGGGCGCACATAGTCTGTGATTATTTCTTAGGTTAACATTACAGCTATCGCTAAGTTTGGAAAATGTTGTAAGGTTCTTGCGTACATACATTATATTTTCGAAAATAAATTGACTAGCTACTGTTAGTATGTCAATTTCTTTAAAATGCTCTCTTAAGGAGTCTGCTCGTTTTAAATAATAAATTGCTCGAATAGCTCTTTTCTGTAAAATAAAAATAGTTTGAATGTCCGCTGCTTTCCCCCACAACAAGATACCATAGGACATCACACTATGAAAGTAACTAAAATATACTAGCCTAGATGTAGCCACATCCGTGCTTTATCTGATGTTCCTAACAGCGTAAGCCGCAGAACGTAATTTACCAGCCAATTAATCTAGGTGTACCGCAAGGCTCCATATTGGGCCCCATTTTTTTATTGTTTTTACAAACGATTTGTTCGAGTTCATTGGTAACTCTATGCCTGATAGTAAGTTGGTCGTGTACGCAGATGACACGAATGCTGTGATCTCAGATAATGATCTGACTTCACTTGAATACAAAGTTAATGCTATACTCGCAATGTTCCAGTCATGGTTCACAATAAATAAGTTGAGAATAAATTCAAGCAAAACGAACCTACTCTTATTTAGAACAACTGCTCGCAATACTGACACTATCGATGCAACTCTGAGTGAAGATAAGGTTACCATGGTCGATTATTTTAAGATTTTAGGAGTTCATATAGATTCCTTATTAAATTGGAAGTGTGAACTTACTGCCCTAGAAAATAGCATTAGTTCAGCATGTGTAGTGATAAATAAGTAAGTAATATTCACTGACAAAACACGCATAATTTATTTTAATAATAAAATCAAAAGTTTACAACAAAATATTGAATGAAAACCGTGTCCAAGACCAAAAATTAAATCAGAAAAGAGATCACAAACTGAACTTGTCTATGTTGCAAAAAAAAAACAAAAAAAAACTGGTTCGTTTAAAATGAAATCAATACCTTCGTAACGCGCTTTTGACGCTGTTTGCGTACTTTGACCATGACTCGACGTGAAAATGGAATGAGTGTATGAGGAGGATATGAAGTGCGTATGGAATGGACGAGGGGTTATATGAATGATTGCCCAAAAGTATGCCGAAAATATCTTTGACGGTGGCGTGCAAATGCCTTTAGGAATTTAGATGAAAATATAATGAACAGACGACATAATCCTGATGAAAGATTGAATTTGAGAGAAGCCGCGCTAAGAAACAAAATTAAAATTAATATACATACGACAGTTCAAATAAATAAAAATATGGTTTGGGTCAAAAATACGGGATTTCCTGAAGCCGGCGTCCAACTTCCTCGTTCACGTACGCCTGCCTGCCTGCGTCTGCCTGCTCCAAAGCACGCCTTGGTGAGGACTACGCGTCCGCGGTGTCGGTTTCTAAAATTGGGGTAATGGCTCGATGCGCAGCTCTCCACCAAAAGCTACAAATAAGATATAATGATAAGTACCAGAATAACGCTAACACGACCAAAATGCCACCACGGAATATAAACACCAAATACATACCCAGATCACTTCCAACGTCTGGCCTTTGAGTTCAGATGAAATATCGGGAAAACGCCAACAGTCGCTAAGGCCGGCGTCAATTCTTGACGACCAGGGTCAATTCTTCTTGCGTCAAGGATGCCCAAAACACAGATTCATACGACCACTCCCAACGCGAACGAAACTGGCCAAACGAAAAAAAATGTGCATCAAAAAATTTTACCTTCGACTCGACAACTCCATGAAAATGATTTTTTCCAGTCCTGCCAAAACTGACAACTACCAATAAGAATCTAGGATAATTCGAACTTTCAATTTCGCATAAACTTATAAAACATCAACCAGCCTGTATCCCACTAAAATCGAAATAAAAATTAGCATTACAAAGGAGTCTTAAAACGACGTCTGCGCATTCACGTTGCACATGCTACGCACTTAGAAGCTTGAGAGATACTGTACCAGAGAGATATCTGATATCTGTGTACTATGCGCTTGTCGAGTTGAAACTGCGATATAGCATAAAATTGTGGGGAAATAGTTAAAGGCATAATATCAGCAAGGCGTTTGTAATACAAAAAAGAGCACTACGTACAATAGTTCGCATTTCTCAAACTGATTCATGCAAACCGCATTTCTTTAGGTTGGGCATTCTAACAGTTTCAGCACTATATATATTAATGGTGTTGGTCAGCCTATCCAAGAATATAGACAAAGTAGAAACTGAGGAACAGAGATTTATTAGAGAGATTTCACGTAGAAAGGATTTTCAGATAGTATCAGTACCCAGGCTAGAGATAGCACGACATGCATCTGGATATCAGTCACTATCGTTATTCAGGCATCTACCAATTGAGCTCAAACTTCTAATCACACACAGCAGCTTCAAACAAAAACTGAAACAATATTTGTTAAAAATGTGCCCTTACAGCATTGATGATTTTTTTAATAAATAAAACTGACATACATTTTGTATTAATTATTATAATAACATAAAGACATATTTTATTTTATTTTTTGTTTATTGTATGTTTTTAAATTATATTGAGTGATCATACCTCTACAATTCTGGTGACTATCTTAAGTTTGTTTTAATTAATACTGACATGGAATTAGATGGTAGGCATAGAAATTATTATAATGATAAGGAATTTTTCGACAGTTTTTCGCAAATAATTGATTGTAATTTGTATTTTTTTTTTTAAAACCATGTAGGTACTTAATTTCAAACACAATGTAAATTGTTCATGAAACTAATAAACTGAAACTGAAACTGAAGCTGCAACATCATCTTGACAACCGATACAATTTCACTCCCTCGAAGGGGTTAAGTGCGTTAAGTGGCTGTCCTATCACGAAATGGACGCCAGTTGAGATTGGCTTTCTACGTTCCGTTCATATCAATTATAAAAATAACTTAATCGAGATTTTTGAAATCCTTAAGACTCGCGTAAACCCTAAAACGGAACTTTTATGACAGACGTCATCTAGAGTACTGTAGATTCTATTTTGGGCATTTATGGGCAAAAAGTCATAAAATTTGCCTTAATTGTTGTGTCATTATTTTTTCTTTTCCGGCCACCAGAGATAGCGAAATGGTTAACATAGATATTTGAGTGTTCATACGTTGATATGATGTTTATTTGTTAGTATTTCATTAATTGTAACCAGCATATTGGCTAATTAAATATTAAATTTTACTGCGAAATAGGTATAATGTAATGTTAATATTGAAATGAGTGCGAGAAGTGGTTTTCATGCTGAACTTTGGCATTCATTGCATAATGGAATGGCTACCAAGTTTACGAATTTCTCGGGACATCCTATTTATATAGTACCGTCCAAATCAAACAAATCAAATCAAATGTCTTTATTACTGTAGATATTTAAATATACTTAGAAAACGTAATTTTTTGCCTCTTCTCTACATTGGACCACTGTGGGAGAAGAAGGGCGTAGAAACTCCCACAGATAATTAATAAGCAGGACTACATAATTACAAAATTATAAACATTAAGGACTGTGTTGAGCTAGATTAACCCCATTCAGTCCCATCATTTAAGTAGTCTTGAACATTATAATATCCCTTTTTCGACAAAGTCGCTTTAACATGCTTTTTAAATAGCTTGTGTTTAAACGATTACCAAAACCGCACCTATTTTACTACTAATAAATTCGAAATGACTGCCAGAATGGATAAATGTCCACCAAGTTGTGTTTGTATAAATGATCACCAAACTTCTTTTTATGTTTTGTGTACTTAAGTTTATGTTTTAAGTATTTTTTGTTGTTCTTACATGTTCAACCTAACACGAAGGATAAAGGGGGCTTCGCTTCGCTCACCCCCTTTACCCATCACCTAAACTACCGCAGTATTTTACCCTGATATTTTTGCAACTTTTGGTGTTCATTTATCCATTTTAAGTAGGATAAAAATATTTTGGTGATCTAAATTGCTCAAAAGGCAATTTCAAAATCTCCAGAAGTATCTTATTTTAGTAGAGAGTGCACTGACCCTTGAAAGAATTGCTAACCTTCGCGAGTTTAAACCGGGGAGCAACAAGTCTGTGATTATTTCTTAGGTTAACATTATAGCTATCGCTAAGTTTGGAAAATGTTGTAAGTTTCTTGTGTAGGTACATACATTATATTTTCAAAAATAAATTGACTAGCTACAGTTAGTATGTCAATTTCTTTAAATACTCTCTCAAGTAGTCTGTGCCTTTCAAATTATAAATTGCTCGAATAGCTCTTTTCTGTAAAATAAAAATTGTTTGAATATCCCCCCCCTTTCCCCCGCAACAAGATACCATAGGAAGTGACACTATGAAAATTATAAAATAAATAAATTAAATAAAAATAACTAAAATAACCCTAGATGTAGCCACATCCGTGTTTTGTCTGATGTTCATAACAAAGTAAGCCGCAGAACTTAATTTACCAGCTAGTTTATCTATGTGGGGTCCCCACTGCAATTTGCTATCAATGGTTATTCCATGAAACTTCATGTCATTTACTAATTCTAACGTGCTGCTGTCTAACACTAAACTGGTCTCAACTTGCCTGACATTTGGAAGTGAGAATTTGATACATTTGGTATTACCAGGGTTTAACAATAAATGTTTAACTGTGAACCACTTCAAGGCTAAAGACAATATACTCCATTAACATCAAAAATCTTCTTTTTGTCTTTCAATTTTGAAGACCAGTGAAGTATCATCGGCAAACAACCCTATGTCAGTCAATTTCTCCACCTTGAAAGGATATAATATATACCAGGAATAAGAAAGGGCCTAATATGGAACCTTGTGGAACACCAATTTTTACTTTCGATTCATAAAATTTGACGCCGTTGACTTCTGTCTTTTGAATTCTATTGCTTAGGTATGATCTTAGTAGATACAAAGCATTATTTCTAACTCCGTAATGATCTAATTTCATTAGCAACGTATAAAAATCAACACAATCAAGTACCTTTGATAGATCACAAAAAATACCGATAGCTTCGTGTGCGGCCTCCCATGCCACATGATTTACCCCTAGTGAAACCGTATTGTTTGGCGTGGAGTTGTTTTGTAGGTTGAAGTGTGAGAGCATTTGATTGAGTATAATGTTTTTAAATATTTTACTTAGTGATGGAAGAACAGATATTGGTCTGAAATTTTAAGGATCACCCTTGTCTCCCGACTTGAACAGAGGTATCAGTTTACTGTATTTCATGAGGTCTGGGAAAGCTCCGTCGTCAACACATGTATTGAATATACATATAAGCTAATTTTGGGGCTATACCTAGAATTCCTTAATCATTGACTTTGACTGATATACCCCACAAATCTTCAGTATTTTTTAAGTTACGTAATCTAAATGTTTTGACAATGTCTTTTTGGAATAACGTAAAGGCCAAAAAGCAATAAAATACCATAGGTCATTAGACTATGAAAGTAACTAAAGTAGACTAGTCTAGCGGTGTCTACGTCGGTAAGAGCTCTAATTTTTTTAACTGCGAACGCTGCTGAACTCAGTCTGTTCGACAATTTATTTATATGAGGATCCCATTGTAGTTTGGCGTCTAAAGTAATGCCCAAAAAGACAGTCGACTGCACAAGGTCCAATCTCTGTCCTTTTATAAATATGTCTGTAGTTACCGGGTTCACATTGGGTAACACGAATTTAATACATTTAGTTTTCTTTTCATTAAGTAATAAATTGTTAACAGTAAACCAGTTCACTATACTAGAGATAGCATTATTTACCTCGTCCTAATTTGATTGCTGTCTTTTAACTTTAAATATCAAAGAAGTATCATCGGCAAACAATACTAACCCATGTTTTGCTTTAACAAGGTAAGGTAAATCATTAATATATACTAAAAACAAGAAAGGACCAAGAATTGAACCTTGCGGTACGCCCATACTTATTGAAGACCCAGGTGATCTTTTCCCATTAACATCGACCATCTGAACCCTATCTGTTAGATATGACTCCAGAAGGCCAAGGGCCTGATCTTTTACACCATAATGGCGTAACTTCCTGACAAGAGTGTCATGATGGACGCAATCAAAAGCCTTGGATAGATCGCAGAAGACACCTATTGCATCCATTGCGTCTTTCCAGGCATCAAAAATATTGTCGATTAGTTCAACACCAGCATCGGCTGTTGAACGACCCTTTGTGAAACCAAACTGAACAATATGAATTAAATTATTGAGATAAAAATGACTTTGCAATTGATTAAGTATGAGTTTTTCAAATATTTTGCTAAGCGTTGGTAGTATCGATATGGGTCTAAAATTGGTGGGGTCTGATGTACTACCAGCTTTGAATAAAGGTATAACTTTACTTAGTTTCATCAAGTCAGGAAACACACCATTATCTATACATTGATTCGATTAATCTACAGGAAACTTCGTCAATAACTTAAAACTAAACTTAAACACTTGCTAAACTACAAGATATGGCAGGGAAACAACTTAAAAATTATATGCTTCCAAATAATAATAACCTACTTAAATAATAAATAAATCTAAAATACATAAAACTACACAAATAAACCACCCCAGTACGCTCCCGGACCAAAGGTACCCATTACGCTGGCAGCGTTGCCGCGCTGCACAGCAAGTGAGACCCTTTGCACCAGGAACGCTCCGGAGCGGTAGTCATGGCCTCGGTCCCTCAAGCGACGCCCAATGTCCCTGATGAAGGCCCTACCCTGCGATCCCCACACCCCCGTGGTCTCGACGGCCAATGGAACAAACCAATAACTCCCCATCAGCTGTGCGTACTTACCGCATTTCTGCATTTTGTAAACTATATTTTGAACAATGATTAATAAATTTACACTTAAAACATACATTGATTAAATATACAACAAAGGTGAGGTGCAATACAATCTACAATGGAACTAATAATTTTTACTGATAGATCAATAATCAAATGCGTATCCCACAGTTCTAAGACTCGGACGGCGCTCCTCGGATCGAGGGGAAGAAATCTGTAACATGTTCGGTGAGTAGTTTCATTCTACTTTCCTGGTAACTACTTCTACCAGCAGTATGTCGGCAGCACATGACTTTGACCTCCTTGAAACCTCTGCAGACATTGGTTCCATTGAAGTGACTCAATCGGAAGTACTAAAATTGTTCAAATCCCTTGACTTAAGTAAATCTGCCGGTCCAGACGACTTGTCTCCTGTTTTTATTTATAACTGCGCTGCTAGTCTTTCGTTTCCGCTTTCACTAATTTATTAAACGAAGGTGCAGCCCCTACGATGTGGAAGTAAGTATATATAACTCCCGCGCATAAAAAGGGACCGAAAGACAACATTGTAAATTATAGACCTATTTCTAAATTATGTATATTTGCCAAAATATTAGAAAAAATTGTTTATAGGCAGATTTACTCATCACTAAAGCACACAATTAGCGAACAACAACATGGGTTTCTTAAGGGTAGGTCCACCACATCTAATCTTTTACTAAGCAGTGAATATTTGTCTGAAAACATGTCGGAACTCTCGCACGTCGATGTTATATATACTGACTATAGCAAATGTTTTGTTAGACTGGACCATATCGTGTTATTACACAAACTTCAACGAGTCGGCATTCGAGGAAACTTATTCAGATGGTTTTCATCGTACGTTCAAAATAGATTTCAAACTGTAGTACTGGATAGCTTTACGTCTGCAGCAATGTGTATTCCCTCAGGAATTCCGCAGGGATCCTTGCTCGGTCCCCTCCTTTTTATAATTTTTGTATTTGACATTTCTTCCTGCTTCCATTTTTCTAAAATTTTACTCTATGCTGACGACATGAAAATTCGTTGCCCTATTCGTAATTCTGAAGACACCGCACTTCTTCAAATGGATTTGGATATATTTCAAAACTACCGCATTAAAAATAAATTATATTTGAATGTGTCTAAGTGTTACGTCTGTTCTTTTACGCGGAAACCGCACCCAATTATTAGTTCTTATATTTTAAAGGATGCTACATTATCGAGAGAATCTACCATTAAAGACCTTGGAGTCACCTTTGATTCCAAATTTTTGTTTGATAAGCATGTCAACAATGTTGTCAACAAGGCGTCAAGAGCTTTGGGATTTGTGCTGAGATTACCTTCTGAGTTTCATTCGATAAAAACATTTAAAATTCTTTATTGTGCATACGTACGGAGCCACTTAGAATACGCGTCTCAAGTCTGGAACACCAGCCTTAGCATTTACATTAAACGCATTGAGAGCATTCAAAAGCGGTTTCTTAGTTATCTACAATACCGCGCAAAAAAAATCATACCAGAAATCAGTTCTAAATGTAAAAAAAAAACATTTACTCCCACTGCAAGAGAGAAGAAATATAGCAGACATAGCATACCTCATTAACGTAGCAAACGGAACGGTTGACTGTCCGCAGCTACTCGGGCAATTAGGGTTGCGCACGCCTGCTGCCTCACTTCGAAAACCTAATCTTTTACACATCCCACCTGTGCCTAACAATTACAGGCAAAATGCTTACTTAATTAGGGCATGCAGAAGGTACAAAGTGCTTGGTAAAGACCTAGAAATCGACCTATATACCTACCTATGCATTTCAGATAAAGCGACTTCTAAATGATCGATATTTTTCTTCAATACATTAATTCTTTATTTTTTGGTTTTATGGTTATTGTTATTTTATTTAACTTCCATGCACTCATTTACTCAGGTAAAGTTCCTTTCTTACACTTATTTTTAACTTGTTTGTTTTTTCTTTTTTTTTTTTTTTATGTAATAAGTACCTTTATGTATCTTACTCACTTGTGTGCTCGTCCATCTGTCTACTGTTTATGTCAATCTATACACATCTATTTGTGAAAACTTGTAATTGGCCTTCCACACTTTAACTCATACTTTTATAATTGTACCTAGCTGTTAGTTTTTCCTAAGAATAAAATAAAATAAAATAAACTGTAGCTAGTCAATTTATTTTCGAAAATATAATGTATGTACGCAAGAACCTTACAAAATTTCCCAAACTTAGCGATAGCTGTAATGTTAACCTAAGAAATAATCACAGACTACTAGCGCTCCGGTTTAGACTCGCGAAGGTTAGCAATTCTTTCAAGGGTCAATGCATTCTCTACTACAATAAGATACCTCTGGAGATTTTGAAATTGCCATTTGAGCAATTTCAAAACCATGTTAAAGCGACTTTGTCGAAAAAGGGATATTACAATGTTCAAGATTACTTAAATGATGGGAGTGTATGGGGTTAATCTGGCTCAACACAGACCTTGCTGTTAATAATTTTGTAATTATTTATTCCTGCTTATTAATTATGATAATGATATATATATATATATATATATATATATATATATATATATATATATATATTGTATTAGTTAAGCACAAGCAATTTTTAAAAGAGATCTAAAAATCAATCTGTGGGAGTTTCTACGCCCTTCTCTCCCACAGTGGTCCAATGTAGAGAAGTGGCAAAAAATGACGATTGCTATGCTAAGCATATGTAAATATCTACAGTAATAAAAAAAAAAGATCCTTGATACCCTGTGGCAATTCCTGTAGCGATCTTGCAATATTGTTGCGAATCGCGAACCTCACTCCACTTGCTGCCTTCTCACCAGTTGGTTTCCCGACCCAGAAGTAGGTGTAACCACCAAACTGTTTACATAACTCTCCACTGTCAATGAGATCGGTCTTAAAGGGGATTTACACGATCGGAGATGTATTTTTTCTACCGCATCCGTCCGCTATCAACGCATGGTGTAAACAGTCAACGCGCCCCCCTCAGAACGTATTAGCGGCGGCCGATTCGACGTCGCATCGGTCGCCGGTCCGTTCTGAGGGCGGCCGGATGCTTACTCGTTTACTCATAGGGTAAATGCGCCTAATATCATAGTTTTAAGTTTCATCGTTAATTTTTATTAGTATAGATTTTATATATTTATGTACTTATATACACTGTCAAAACGTTTCTTGTGAAATGACTTACAATACGATTAAAATCAGTTAAAGATTCGGCTTTTCTCGGATATCATCGCCTAAATCCGGAGACGGAAATGACACGAAATACATTACCGCGATTTCATCAACACTGGATCTGCCATTGCCATTTGACAGGTTTGATCCTCATTATCTAGTATTACCAATGGAAAGGTCCGTATTAATATAGGTACTGCGCTCATCTCTGAATAATGACAGATTTGACATGGCATCATTGTGATAGACAAGATAGCCGAGATAACTCTCAGAGCTGAGGACTGTTTATTTTTAGTGGCTCTGTGAGCTGTGGACCTCGCGATCGATACAGGAAATTTGCGTGTTTTTTATCATTTTCCACCGCCTCACACCCCCGACCCCTTGAAGTGTATAGTATGAACAACTGAAATTACTATAAATACAAATATTCCGACTGCATTTTCTTTCAATACCACATACAAATTTATGAATGCACCTGGTTACGTACGTGGAGTATGAAAGAAGCCGCACCAGTTACTTTGTAAACTACATTTTGCCATCTGCAATCCAACCTATTATTATTTCACTAAAATTAAATAGCCTTTGTCGTTTTTACAATTTCCACAAATCCAACTTGGGCTGTAGCGTTTGTTTTAGAAGTTTCAACCCGCCATATCTAGTCCATTTTGTAAATTTTCCAAAAACGAATCGAAAAAAAAAGCTATATAATTATCGAACCTGACAAAAATTCACGAGAATTGTGATGAAACATGTTATATGGTATAGTACTAGGTAGGTAACCTATCTTAGTAATTTGTAATATATGATAATTTCAAAGTTTGATGTGTGCGCTTTTACTCTACGTGGCACCTACCCTACCCTTCAAAGGATTGTTTGTCGGTAACACACTTCAATCAGTCAGGGTGCAAGTGTTGCCAACTCAGTGGATTTTCCACTAGATATGGTGGTTTAGACTTTCATTTTAACAGTCAAAAAATGGTTTTAGTGACTAGTGGATTTTATATTGGGTTAGGTTGATTCAGTTAGTCGTACAAAGAGCGCTGGGCGACGTTGGCGGGAATTACTGCCCATATATACAGGTATTGAAAAGTGACTACTACGCATTCAAGGCCACCGCTCATAACTCGTTGCGCGACGTATACTACATTCAAGAACTAGAATAATTTTCATGATTATTCTAGTTGTAAAGTTCGCACTCATAAAAAAGTGCATAATTTTGTTGTATTGGCAACACAACTATGTTTGTTTTTTTACCCGAATACAGCGAAGCCAAAAGAAAGGTAATGTGTTTCACCGGTATGCATGAATGTTCATTTGTTCCACCGGAACATCTTAACTACATACTTATCAGAATTTGACAAATAAGGTATCTTTAGAAGCATCTTTATTGTTCATAGGCTATGTGACACTAAAGTTAATATAGCGGCCTCTAGAGGGCATTATGCATTTTAGCAATACAAAGTTATTGGTGTGGCTACTTTCATACTCCATGTACGCAACCAGATTCATTCATAAGTTTGTATGTGGTTAACAGATAAAAAAATCCCTTGTCAATTCCGGGTAAGTTTTCCTGTAATCTTTGGCTTAAGTTATAAATTCTGTACTTTTTCATCATTTTAGAGTCTGTAGTTTCGGAGATAAGTCGAGGGGGGGGGGGGGTGAAGGAAAGGTAATTTTTGGCACTTTTTTATCATAACTTCGGAAGTAATCAAAACTTATGAATGAGAATGAGCCGTAAGCTTAAGGATATGCAACAGGGCATCAGAAGGATTTTCGTACAGTAGAAGGACTAGGACCCTGTACGCCCCGCAGCCAACGCATCAGCCGCCGGATCAGCCGCCGCAGAAAGCAACTGTCGCCCGAGCTGTCGCCGCAGAACGCAACGGCGGCCGATGCGACGACGTCGAATCGGTCGCCGCTACTCGCTGTTGGTGGCTGATCCGGCGGCCGTTACTAGGTAAAACCGCTGTGTGAATGATATGATCCTTTACGAGCGCAAGCGCTTTCTGAAATCTAAACACGTCCAAACTTGATGACAGGGGGCGGGGGGCGGCTCTAGCGCGACGCGTAAATAAAGCTCACAACTATTCTTTAATTTAATTATTTCCTACAAGTTCTAAAAAATAATTAGAGACGCAGTAATTGGTGAATCAATATTTAAATGCTATTACTGTTTTTTATTTAAATTAAAAGTGTTTGTACGACTTCTGTAAGATTTTCTGTTTACAAGCATCTCGGGAAAGTAAATCTTACAACTACGCAACTTCTAATTATTGAATTATTTCCTACAAGTTCTACGAAGAAAATAGAGATGTAGTAGGTAATTCATGAATTTAATTTATTTTTTATTTAATTGTAAAATGTATCGATTTTGTGTGCAATAAAGGATATTGAGTTGAATTAATTAATATTTAAATGCTGTTGGCTGAAAAGAAATCTTTGTACGCTTCTGGGGCACATGTTTAGCCATGTCCATGTATACGTACCCTTCGACCGACCGCATAAAGTAGGTGTTAGATGCCTGCGGTTTGACACCTGATTACGATTGAGACGTGCTGCCGAGTCTGTCATCTCGCCTCCGCGCTCCGTGTCGAGTGCCAGCTAAGGCCCAGGCCCACCAGCCTTGATGTTTACCAAACAGGGATTCCTTATATAAAGATCTATAAAAATCGTATTTTCGAACAGCTAGCTATTTAATCGCACATCAAAAATACTGAGTTGCACAGCAAAAAAGGATCAACAAAAACACTTTTCATGATTTAAATACCTATTTTATGTGTACTTAAATTTATGGTTTAAGTATTTTTTGTTGGTCTTACATGTTTAACCTACCACGAAGGATAAAGGGGGATTCGCTTCGCTCAACCCATTTATCCTTCACCTGCTACCACAGCATTTTGCCCCGATATTTGCTGTGCAAATCAGTATTTTTGATGTGCAGTTTAATATATCGCTTTTTGAACTATTATTTTACCTATACATTTTATATAAATTTAACAAAAGTTTATTCTAGAAAACTGTGGGATTTTTTTTTAAATATTAACTGAGTAAGTATAAGTAGTTCGTGAAATATGATTTGTCCATCTCGTCTTCTTTGCGATATTTTGTTCTTCGTAAACACTTACCGGTCAATAAGTAGCCACAGGGCATCCTAGTGTGGGGCCAGAAGCAATGTATGTGCCTGTATGTAAATGTTTATGTTTATGTTTCATAGCTTTGTACAATACCTACCTACCTATTATAGGTAATAGAGCGGTCAAAGTCCAAACAATTATTATGAAGCCTGTTGCGCTGCAGTAAAATAAAACCAGTGTTGGCAGTACGGTACCTACTTACATAGGTATCTACATAGTAAAATTATGCAAAATAGATGTCGTAATATTTGTTTGACTTTAACGTGACTGGTAAACAAAGAGTAAAAGTCCAATGCCACAGCACTAAGCTTGAATTTAATGTTAAAATAATTTACCATTCTGTTATATTCAGTCCAGTCAGTGCGGTTATAGTGTAAAGCCATCCTTTTGTTACAAGCTGTAAATATTATAATTTTCATTCAGTGACTGTCTCTTGTTTACATGGTGTCCCAAAACCAATGGATAAACCCGGTGGTATTGATAGGCCTCACCTCATCATGACCTCTCTAAATTAAAATTACCTTGACTCAAATAAGACGGTTTTCGGGTTTTTACGGTTTGTTATTTTTTTGGAAATTTTCCATTTTTACGTTTTATTTTTATTAATTTCTATAAATTAAGGTGCCTTCTTGTTTTTTATTTTATTTACAAGGAATAGTTAAGCTATCAAACACAATCTCTTAAAGTCAACAAAATTGTGCAATTCTTATTATAAAACAGGAATACAAAAAATATGTTAAATGAAATCATTCAAGTTTCATGTTTCATTTAAATAGTCGTGGTGTATAAAAATAATGACGCTTGTGGAGCGTGGGTACATTATTATTTAAAAATCTTGATAAATGGAAAATCTAAAATCTTAAGCCAAGGATTTTTGTCTCTGTTTATTAAAAATAGAAAACAGTCATTGGCTGGCTGACTATGCAATGGCTACCATTATATGTATACCTAGTTTTCTAAACTGAGGTCACGCGCGAGGGCCGCAGCCACCAGCAAGGAGCAATTAAAATTCATTCATTAACTACATATCATTATCATCATTTATTCATATAATAGATAATACCATAACGATACAATCAAAATAATAATAATCAATTAATTGTCTAACGTCCTAAATCGAATATCTCTCCACACTCTGCAATGACAACTTTTTTCTTGGTGTTTCCATTTTTTGTGCCTAAGTCTTCCATTTTCTTCACAACATCCATACCATCCTCTACGATACCAAAAACAACATGTTTCTTATCAAGCCAGGGTGTCGCCGCTGTTGTAATGAAAAACTGTGAGCCATTCGTGTTCGGCCCAGTATTAGCCATCGAAAGTATTCCAGGGCTGGCATGTTTCAGATTAAAATTCTCGTCTTTGAAAGTTTTCCCATAAATCGACTTACCTCCAGTACCATCGTTGTTAGTAAAATCACCACCTTGACACATAAAACTGGGTATTATTCTATGGAATGATGAACCTTTGTACCCAAACCCCTTTTCTCCAGTACACAAAGCTCTGAAATTTTCAGAAGTTTTGGGAACTTTTTCGGTGTGTAGTTTTATAACAATTCGCCCGAGACGTTCTTCATCAGCGCTTACATCGATATAAACCTTTTTCTCAGATTGAGTGGAAGCGAACCGCGAGTGAGTCGCAAAGTACGTTGAGCTGTCGCTAAAACCTCTAAGAGGTCGTCGTAACATGGCCCACATTACCATCCTGAAAACAAAAGAGATGAATGGTTATACACTTTCAAGTAAGTACAAATAATACAACCATCGATACCTACACAAAATACTGTTGGGTACCGACGCTACCTATCCAAACCAACATGTCTAGATATGAACATTTCTCATTGAAGGCTGATATATTGTCTCAAATGTTTGAACTAAATCTTCGTTTCCGAGAAGGTTTGAAAATCAAAGAGTGGACGAGAATAACGTAAAGGTGACCGAGACCGACAGATATACAGGGTCATTGGTTAATCGATACAAATTGTGAGGGATTAAAGTAGATCCCGTTTCCAGTAAAGTAAACCCTAGAATTCCCTATCCAATTTTTATGGATTTTGTTCAACTTTTTTTTTATCATGTTTTGCCAATATTTAACATTAAGGTATTAATTAAGAAAAAACAAAAATACTTTGGGTAACTATTTAACTGTCATCTGTTAGCTCATACGTCAAATTGATCCTGTGTAAAAGCATAAAGTTAATAAATAACTCTTACTTTTGATGCCGTGAGCCCATCAACACAGCAAATGTATTTTGAAAATGTATTTTCAAATTGATTGAAAAACATCCTTGTTTTATCATCTAACTAACAAGGTAAATTGTTTTACACAAACTTTAAAACAAAAAAGTAATTGCTATACTACTATCAATCTATATAATATTGAACAACCGTGTCGATTTTGTATGGACTAAGACTCACCCTGGTAGCAACTAAGTAGTGAAGCAAACCGGGAGATACATAGGGGCGAACCGGCAGTAAAATATTAAATTTTGAAATACTATTTAAAATTTATTGAATGGCAAACTTTGTAGCGACTGGGAGAACTAAGTTATTCTATGTTGAATCCTGCATACAAAAGTGATCCTTGTTCCTTCTAGGGTACTCTCCACCTACTTTACAATGATTGTTCGTCGACCTCTGTGGCGCGGCGGTTGTGGCTCTACCTACCATGCGAGAGGTCCCGGGTTCGAACCCCGGCTGGGGGTAAAGAAAAAAAAAACAGGCATTGGATGTATTATAAATATATGTGACGTCGCTGTTTCAGGTTCCCACGACACAAGGTATCCTAGTGTGGGGCCAGAAGCAATGTTTGTGCCTGTATGTAAATGTTCAATGTTAATGTTTAATATTATAACATTTTTTGTTTTAAAGTTTGTGCAAAACAATTTATTATCTATGCTGGTAGCTTATAAAACAAGGATGTTTATCAATCAGTTTGTACGCTATTCCACAGGATTATTGACGTAAATATTAGTTAACAAACGACATTCAATTTTTTTTCGTGATTAATAACTTTCGTAAAATTTTATGTGAAAAACTTAATAACCTATATTAATCGAAACCCATTAATTTTCCGATGGGTCATTATAACGTTTGATTGGCTGGAAGTGGGCTCTACCCCTCACAATATTTATATCGATCGACAAATCTCCCTGTATTATCATTAGAAAAATCTTTTCAAAGCTATAATTTGCCACAAAAGTCTCAATACTAGGGACTAGTCTTACTAGGTAAATTTCGGACCTAGTCCACCTGTTACTAGTCCGCAAAAATACTCGATCCAAATACAAAGGGTATTTGGACCTTTTTTCTTAAAGGGATTTGGAACTTGGAGTCTCATCTAGTATCATAGTATGAGGCCGCGCCAACCCCGTAAAGTACCTAGTAAAGTCACGTTCTTGCAGATTAGGGTGTTACCAGGGTAAACGGAGCTAGCTGCATGGAAAAACGTACAATATTTTATCAGTCATCAGTATAAAGTCAGAGATAAGCTAGACCACCACGTACTTTATATTGATTACGTATGTATTAAACTAGTCAAGTGCTAAATTTCTATATAACTACTTTTGTAAGTATTTTGCATGTATACGTTTTGCGTTTCCTTGTATAATCTATGGAAATATATAGTAGTACATGTAACCTCTCAAAAACCGAGGGAGTTGGGACGGGTCGCGATTTTGGAAATTATGCCATGGTAATAAAATTTAAATCCTATAACGGAAAAGTGGCGTTAGCCGGTGGTATTCAAGAGGTTAAATTACTGATAGAATAATTGTGTTATTGTATATTAATTGTATATAATATTGTATATTGTATATAATCATTCCCTACGAGATCTGTGTCATCCGGGTAGTACTAGGTTTGATTTGAATCCAGCAGTGTATAATGAGTAATGAGATAGTAATATTCACCCACCCATGGGTATGGGTGGGTGAATACGATAAAACGTACGAAGCACAGAATCTGCACTTCTCCCGAGTCCTGCGACGGCGAACATTTCCGAAATATCGCGAACACTCGTTGCGGCCGCCTGATACTTGATGCACGCTTAGCAACTAGTATGCTGCTGGGAACAGGTGGCGCGCGCATCGCGTACCGCGTATACTTGATTCTAGGTGGATCACGTCCAGACGCTTCCGCACCAGGTGCCAACTAGTATTGAAAAATACCTAGTGCCAGGACCTGTTCAAGTATATACGCCTCACCTCTACTCAAAACCCTTTGTGAAAAAAGTTTAAATATATTAGGGTTAAGCTAGAAGAGTGGCTGATCCTAGATTTACCCGTTTAGAATATATATATGGAATATATATATATAGTCTCGTTTGCAACTTCCCAACAACACACATTGTTCATGTCATTATTACTGGGTGTGGCGGCTCCTACAAAAGCACCCCTCATTTTAAAGAGCAGTGACGTTTAGTTCATTTCCGTTACTCTTTTGAATTTTAAGACGGACACACTTTTTGACAAGTGTCAAGGTTTTTGACATGTAGTTATATGTCAAAAACATGTTCCTGACTCAGACACGCGGCGGCGGCGGCCGGTACACTCTACCTTCCCCGCGGCACGAACCGCATTATTGCACCCACAGGCCACAGAACAACTGACTAGTCAGTCAGTCCCAAACGAAACAAACAATGGTCTGTAAAATAGCGACGGAGGGTTTTTTTACCTGTCAACGTCTGGCTCGGTCTCAGTGAATGTCGGAGCGGGGAGTTTTATAATTTTTCGTTTATTCTTATTATTCGACCACTAAGCTAATTAAATAATGCAACTGCAAAATGCTAGGGTTGGATAACCCTTCTAGATGCTTTTCTCTTCAGTAATTTATTTTTAAGCCGTTGCTTGCCGGTCGCATTTGTGACAGCTGACAACTGTCGCGTTCCGAGTCACGTCAACAAAGACATCATCGCTCACGTGACGTCACGACCATCATGACCGTTCCGAGTGGGAAAGACGACCATCATAGATATCAATTCGGTACGCTTTGAACGCGACAGTAGACGTTGATACTGACAGATGACACTATTATAACCCAACTTTTGTTAGTTTAGTTAGTTTGACATTTCGAGTCATAGTAGTCATAATAGCTTTGTTTTGGGTGAATAAGTGAGGAAATAAACAATTATGGAGCGCCACCCAAACTTAGAACAGAAACCAGGAGTCGCTGCTGGTTGCTGTTCTAAGTTGGAGTGTTAGCTGTCAGCGTGACAGCTGTCACTTTTGATGGCTTGCTCACAGTGCTAACGCTCGGAAGCGTGGGCGATGATGGCTCAACATGGCGGCATTAACCCTTTCGCTTCTCTGCTGGCCGGAAAATAAAAAATAATGAGACAACATTAAAGGCAAATTTTATTATTTTTGCCCATAAATGCCCACAATACAATCTACAGTACTCTCTAGGTGACGTCTGTAATAAAAGTTCCGTTTTAGGGGTTACGCGAGTCTACAGGTTAATGGTGTCATTCATGACGTCATATCATATCATTTTGAGCTATCGTTGTCACGCTAAAACTCATTCGGAACGACTTTCTGAGTCGCACCATATTCGATTATGGTGCCACTCGGAACGCGCCGAATAAAATTACCAATAGATTTGACAGTTACAGCTCTCGACTCTGTACTGTAGGTGAACGTATAGGTACTGCAATGGTCAGGGTCACACTATGTAAAAAAAATGGTTTAGTCTAGCTAGGTTTCTAAACTCGTGCTCAAAGCCTCAAATAGATTAAAGTATTTACAAACTGAAACTGAAAGATTGTCTAACTAATGGAGTGATGGTCATAAAACTGTTGAGTTGATCAGTTCTGTGGGTGATGCTGATGAGATGAGTGGATGTCTTTGTTTTACAAAGTTGTACGTATTTTTTGTTTCATCAAATACGGAATGATTTGAATTAAGATGAACTGATAAACTTCTGAAAAACTTATTTCATTTTCATACCAGTAACTATTTAGTAATCTGTGTCCAAACGTTTGGACATTATGTCAAATTAAATTTCAGTCTCTTGCTGCGCGCCCCCCGCCGGCCGTCACGTCACACTCACACAACGCAACACACCACAACAACATAACACAGCAGAGAGCAGACATAGCAGAACACCGTCGTGCTTGAAAATATTTCTGCAAAATCAACAAAAAGTAGATAAGTAGGTAGAAGAATCTTCATTTCGAGTGAAATAAACATGTAATTAAAATTCAACAAAGTAACTAGAAATAAGTCAAGCTACGAATGTTCCTCATGATTATCTATCTGGTAAAGTAACCGTACATATTGATAACCTGACACCGAAGAAACCAACAGGCAGGATAATAGCAGTCGAAAATGAGGTTACTGACCCGATTTAGAGTTTTGAAACGGATTTCTGTTTTAAATTGCGGTAAACACCAAGAGAGATACGGTCTAGCGTGTCAATATGTGACCGTTGTGGCCGCCAAGAGACAAGTTTATCAGAAAAGTGTGAAACTAGCAACATTTACTAGTTTATACTCTACAGATGATAAGAAGAATTTCATCAATTTAGAGAAGAAGGCTGAAGTTATAAAAGATGCAATTGAGCATAGAAAGGAGCAGTTAAAGGATACTGAGCACCGTCTGCGATTGAAGGGTGAAAAGATCATCAGTGATATAAGACATCAAGGGGAGGTCACTGGACAAAAGTTGAAAGAAAAGAAGCAGCACATTGTCCAAGACATTTTGGAAACCAAAGCCAAAGTCAAGGAGAGATTTGAAGATGTTGTTGAGGTCTGTCTCTTAATTTATGCTATTTATTGCTTTAGTGCTTATTTCTGGCTCCATCAATTTTTTTATTTTACTGAAGCCAGCAAGCTAGCTGACCACCACTAACTGTCAGTGGCAAGTTGCTAGAGACATTGACATTTTAACCTTCTTAAAACCTTACTCCTGCAACATGCACTATTCTATTAATACATAACCCTAGATCATCACAGGAAAAGCGGAAAACCTATGAAACATTTTATTCTTGAATTTATGCGCCTCTTTATTGTTTCAGAAAGAAAATATATACACAATCCCTAATGTACTTTGCATTACGAGGATAGTAATGTCTCCATACTTGGGCTATGTTATTCTACAAGAGAATTACAACTTGGCATTGGGACTATTAGTTTTTGCTGGGGTGACAGACATGGTAATTATTTACAAGACCTTTTCAATAACAACTTCAATGACCATTGAATCAAAAATGGGTGTGCTGACAAGTTTTGACTGAGAGTTATTTTGTGTTTTCATTTCAGCTATTATTACTTACATTATCCAGCTGTCTTAGTTTGTTAATGTCAGCAAATATCCATCTTACTTATACTGGCATACCTGCAGAATATTATTTCTGTGCTTGACCCAATAAAAATGCAAGGTTAGCTGCTAACCAGACATAAATCAAAGATGCATAGCGGACGATGTAAAACTTACAGAAAATACTGAGCGCCCTGTCCATGCCCCGTCTTTTCTATATTTAACATTTCTATAAAGTAAATTAAAAGGTCTCTGCTTCCTCGTCTGACATCTTTTCTGTCTGGTTAGGCGCTTGCACTTCCTTATTATGCCTTGTTTCACATTAGTATATGATAGAGGAGGTGCTAATATGAAATACTTCTGAGCTTCCTGTATCTTAATTATACATTTTTGGTTTGGATGAATGTTTCAAAGTATTATTTTCTTACATTCTTATTATTTTCTTTTAGTTAGATGGGTGGATTGCAAGGACCTGGGAAGGTCAGTCAACCAAGATGGGGTCATTCCTCGACCCGATGGCAGACAAAGTGCTTATTGCCACACTATTTATCACACTGACTTGGCAGAACCTCATCCCTTTACCATTAACCCTTCTTATCATTAGTCGAGACACTGTTTTGGTTGCTGCTGGATTTATCATCAGATACATGAGCCTTCCACCACCTGTGAGTATAACAAATAATAAGCTTATATATTATATTTGAGAGAGCAGACATAGTGAAGAAAAACTGCATGTCTTTAAAATTAAAAAGAGAAAAATACTAGTATAGCCGCCAAAAATTGTACATTGAGGAAAAAAATACTGTCACTCTCATATTGAGTGTTAAAAATTCCATATAATATTTTATGAATGATAACTTGTAAATTGATTCTGTTTCGCAGTATTATGTTTATTCATATAAATAAGTATAATCCATTTTGGTTGCCTATATCGAGCATATTTTATATTTTTTGTAAAGTGTTAATTTCAGTTTCCATACAAATATTGTGTGTCCCCCAAAACTAAGGCATGTCGTACTTCAAAGTCATAAAAAACTGCACAACTATTTTATGACTTGTAAAATTTTGGCAGTTTTGAATTATTCTGTTAATTTGCTAAATTATCATTGATTATTTGAAATAAGTAACATAAAAAGAAACACAAACTAGTTTAAAATATGTGAGTATCACTTTTTTTTCTTGAATGGAACTTCACGCATGTTACCATAAAAAACAATGAAACCAGCTAGATTCCCTACCAGTAAATATAGTTTTTTAGTAATGGCAACAACACCTTCAGTTTGGCCACTATATGGAAAGAAATCGCCGTTTAGTTTTCTGTGAAAGTGATCTGTAAGTTAGTCGGCACATTTGTCTCGGAAGTTTTCAATTTTTATAAGTGAGATTATAGACATTAACAATGCAAATTAACAATATTATTTTAAATCTTGTATTGAGATAAATTGTTTCTTTAACAAATTGTACTATGCGGCGTCCTACTACTTCAAAAGTTACATGAACAAATATTTTTAGGGTATGTTCGCAGATATTTTGATTATCGAATGATAACGTGTGTGTTATGTAACATTCGTGTTAAGTTGTTAGGAGTATATTAAACTAGTGTAGAACCTAAAATAAAAAGGCTTCCGCCCCCTTATCGACACTCCTTCCTTCCCTTTTTTGGCAGATATAAGTGCTTTCGTTATTTGTACTGTAATAATTAGTAGTAAACAAGATCTAAAAAAAAACTGTTTTTTACCTACAAAGCTTAAATTCGAAAAAAACTCAGGCCTTTTCAATGGGAATCAGGATTTTTAAATTTCGTGTCAACCTAACCCTACACACGATAGAAGTGAAATTTTTGTTTCGTCATAGAAAAAGGTTGCAGATCAGAATTTCAAGCCCTTCCATAATAAAGTTTCGCTTTCTATGTATTTGTATAAGTATTTATCTCTATTAAATATATCGTCGTCTATTATAATACCCATAACACAAGCCTTGTTAAGCCTTGTCTATGTGCCTAGTTCGATTTGTGTAAGATTGTCCTCTAATATTTATTATTATTACTTTCAAAAACATAATATGTAGCAAAAAATATTAGGAATTTCTTTTACATGCACACTAGGCTTAATGAAGTTCACATGCGTTACTTTCATTCACGTATGTTACCGTGCGTTACCAGTTCACGAAAAGTAATTGTACAATTTTTTGCGGTCATACTCATACCACATCTATTCTAAAATATGGCAGTATTTTCATTTTACTCGTCATCATCACGCTCAGCCCACATAGACCCACTGCTGGGCATACGCCTCTTGTCTATAGCGGCTATCCTCAGGGTCCTGCCTGTGCCAATCTCAACCAGCGAGATCCCTTTGTCGTCGATGACGTAAAACCTCATACGTGCTTCATTTATTACAGAGAACATTGAGCAGGTACTTCGATGTCACGAATGCTACCGCTCAACTAGAACCTACATTCATCAGTAAAGTCAACACAGCTATTCAGCTGGCATTGGTAAGAGTCATTTGTTCATACGGTCACAAGGATGCGTTTCTTTGACAATCATAATTATTGATATTTGAAATGTAGAAATACAATACGTAGAATACAGAATCCAGGGTGGCGGGGGGGGGGGGGGCCTCAGCCCCCCCTCCATAAGCAGTACCGGACTTAGGGGGCCCGGGGCAATGGGGTCTACGAGCGCCAGATTGATTGCGTTGACGTAAAGTACGATCGCGGAGCAGGAAGAATTTATTCCTGCTCCGCGATTTTACTTCAGAAGTTTGATAGACAGGCAGACGGACAACCAAGTGATCATAGGGTCCCTTTTTTCCTTTTAAGGTCCGGAACTCTAAAAACGGTCTAGGACTTGCAAACGACGATTTCCGTACCATCTTACAAGAAAAATACGCAAAAAAAAAACACATCTCTCGTATGGGGACCCACTTTCAATTTTAAATTGCATCTAGTTCATTATTTTTTGCTGTAACCGCAACAGAGATACGCATTCTGTAAAAAATCAACTTTCTCCTTAAATAGTATGGTTCATGAGATACAGCCCGTTGACGGATAGACAGACGGAAGGACGGGGCGTCGGAGGCTTAGTAATAGGATCCCGTTTGGCACCCTTCGGGTACGGAACTCTAAAAAGGACAAAATTACCATCTTAGGGTTCCGTACCTTAAAGGAAAAAAAGAACCCTTATAGGGTCACTTCGTTGTTCCTCTGTCCATCAAAACATCTGTTAAGATTCAAAACCCTTTTTCTTAGAAACGCGGAGAAAGTTGCAATTAATATAAATTACTGAAGTCTGTGGTGCTATGGAGCTGTTAAAAAATAACCCAAAAATTATAAGATACCGCCATTTCTGTCACATTTTGCAATCTGAAATTGCTTGATACTCGCTAGGGAATCAAAACTTATGGGTGCCTCCCGTCGACCTAGAATCATAAAATTTGGCGCGAAGCAAGGTCTTATATTATAGCACATGTAAAGGGATAAATCAGAACACTCAGAAATTTCTGTGTGTCTGTCTACGTGCTTGTTCGCATGCCGGTCTATCTGTCCGTGTGTCAAGATCATTTGTTCAGGAACGCGTGGAGGTATGCAGTTGAAATTAATCTCAAGTCTGTAGTCTCTTGAAGTTGTGAAAAAGTCAAATCTATCTAGGTCATCGCAAGCAAAATATATCTCCATTTATGTCACAATTTTGCTGAACTTGCTGGATAACTCGCAAGGGAATCAAAACAAATATAATACTTCCCGTTGACGTAGAATCGTGCAATTTGATTCCAAGCTAGGTCTAAGAGCACAAGTAAGGAAAGAACTCTAAAAACCTTTTTGAAGTTCCTTAACAAAAACAATGCTATTTGTGCGGAACCCTCGCTGCACAAGTCCAACTCGCACGTGGCCATTTTTTATCAGTTCAGAAATACCTACTACTATATGGTTAAGACCAGCAATGCCCAAAAGTATATAAGTGCTCCCTTCAAGATTCTTGCTTTTATAGGTTAAGGATTATGTTTACCTACCCTCAGTGGGGTCAGACGAGATCTTTTATTGTACCATAGTAATAATAATACCGATTAACGTTAGATTCTTGTGAACCAATTCCAGGTGGGAACAGCCCTGGCATCACCTGTATTCCACTTCGTGGACCACCCGGCTATAAAGGCGCTCTGTGGCGTCACAGCAGTGTCTACCGTAGCATCGGCCATCAGCTACGTCACCAGCAAAAACACCTATAAGATTCTCAAAAAGTCATGAGCAGGCAGTTCAACTGGTTTACATTGATCTTGGCGGCTGAAATGTGGTGAATACACAAAAAAAAACACTAATGTATTTTATCTTCACACGTATCATAAACCCTCTTTACTGCGTCCAAAAACCGCACGTTACGGTCAGCTTATTGTTATACTACTTGGTAAAAACTCGTTTGTTATCTTAATATGTATCAATATTAAGATAAGAAATGAGATTTTTCCGCCTGCGTGCCGTCCTTAGATTGTCTGTGAAGTTGGCACTACTGAACAAGCGAAACAAGTGCAGAACAATTATCAATGCCACCATGCCGGTCGAACATGCGGTTCCTGAACACATCAAAGAGAGCTTATGATATGTGTGTAGATAAACTAGTGTATGTAAATGTACATAATGAATTAGGCATTAAAACTCTCGAGTAATATTATTATGAAACTCGCCTTCGGCTCGTTTCATTAACCTCGATAACTCGGGTTTTAATGCCTTCCATTATGTATCAATCAGTCACATAAACTACTGTAAACAGACAGACAGAACGTGCAGCAGGAGCAGCTGGGCGCCTCAACTAGATCAGTGTAAGCCATCTTTTTTGCATTGTTGGGCTCATACTTTGATAAATTGTTGTTAAGAATGATTTTTCATTTTGTAAGGAGCCAAACTAGGCACGCGACGGTTTCATAGCAAAGATAATTCGTTTAAAGCATTCAGTAGCCATATCATTTAATTCAGACAACTAGGAATTTTGAAACATGAAAAATTCGCTTGTTCCATCTAGTCATACACTTAGTTCTACATGTATGACTACTTAGAAAAATTGTTCCGCCTAGTTCTGAGTAATATGACTAATTGGAATACATAAAATGTAATTTTTTTGTTGTGACTAGTTAGTCCATACACCTACACGTTAGATTCAAGTTACTTTAAATTTGCACTTTTTGAATATTCTATTCAAAAGGGGTCATGTATGAATTCTTAAATAACCTCCTGCAACAGTCTGTTACTCTGGTATACTTCCAATTCCTACTTCCACTTTCGTAGCCAAAGTATAGTAACCGGTTCGTAACTGGTTGTGAAAGAAGAATTATTTTTCCGCTTTCGTATGAAGTTGTGCCTTTGCCACCCCTGGCAACGTACTTTTGCAAAAAGCAGCGAGTCGCACTCGCGCACCAAGGGTTCCGTGCATATTTTTCCTTTCATATTTTTAAGGGTCCGTACCATTATCTATAAAAACGACAAAAAAAAACACATTTGTTGTATGGCAGAAGAATATTAATTTTATTTTAATTTAATTATTTATTTTTAGAGTGAATAATAGTTATAACTTAATGTACACTGACTATTTCAAGCGTCTACCTGTTGCCGTAATCAATATCGAGCAAAAAAAACACGTTTGTTTTATAGGAGCCACCCTTAAATATTTGTCTTGAAAATGAATATGTAATAAAATATTCTGTGAATATTTCAAGCGTACACGCTAGAATACGTAACAGTGTCGTTATCAATATCGAGCAAAAAAATCACGTTTGTTGTGTGGGAGCCCCCTTAAATATTTATTTCATTCTGTTTTTAGTATTTGTTGTTATAGCGGCAAAAGAAACACATCATATGTGAAAATTTCAACTGTCTAACTATCACGGTTCATGAGATATAGCCTGGTGACAGATGGACGGACGGACGGACAGCGGAGGCTTAGTAAGAGGGTCCCATTTAGTACCCTTCGGCAACGGAACCCTAAAATTACTTTTTATGTATTCCAAGTAGTCACATACATGTAGAACTAGGCGGAACGATTTTTCCAAGTAGTCATACATGTAGAACTAAGTGTATGACTAGATGGAACAAGGGGAAAATGTACCAATCACAACGCGATTATGTCACACGAGCACTTATTGCGAATGTGCTTGTTCATGTCATTCTGAAATATAGGAATTTAAATCGCTTTTGAAAAATTGTCTATTGCGACTGCTTGTTTATGCGCGGTGTTCCAGATTAGCCAACTTTTCGAAAACGATTTGAACTCTACATGTCAGAATTACGTGATTATAGGCTACTGATTGGCAAATTTTTCAAAAGCGAATTCCTAGATGTTATGATAGTCATACATTTCGCGTCAAGTTTCTTTAGCTCTGACCGAGCTGTCACCTCCCTCTCTCTCACCCACAGATATCGAGAGATAGGCCCTTGGCGGTAAGCTTGTATCGGAACCAGTGTCGCCGAAAATTAAGAACACGCACACATCTACACCACTCATACATCAATCCTTCCGCATTTATTGGTCAGTACAATGTCATGCACCTATCGTCCGAACACACCCACACTACCGCAGGTACACTAGCTAGCCGAGCTAGTGCTGGGACATTGCAAGGACAGCGTGTTTCATCAATCCATTATAATTTATAGACAGTGGTATTTATGCCGGGTTATATAAATAAAATAGTACTTTGTTTGTTAATATGACATATTTATTTTACAAGAAATACCTATTACTATGTTTACAGGCTGTAAAACATACGGGGTGCCAACCCGAAAAGGATTGTTTGGGACATCATTTTGAACAACTTTCTCGATGCATCTGATTTGATCAGAGAAACCTTATTTTTTACTTCCCCATACAAATCAGCTGACCGCTCAGCCAAAAATGTACTGCAAAGTGAAAAATAATGTTGCTCTGATCAAATCAAAAATTTTGATAGAGAAGGATGTTCAGATTGATGTCTTAACAACCGCCTTTCGGCAAATATACCCTTCCTTTATAATCCTGTACAGTACAATACTACCTATTGACAAGAAAAATGTACATATTATTAAGAACTTGGCATTTTAACAATTTAGACATAGCATTTTTTGCTAAGTAATGCTGTCCTATATAAGTATATCTTCTCATTAGAGCTTTGATTAGTACTATTAGATGATTACCCAATGGGTTTTGTTCGAGTTGGTATAAAATCTATTTCTTTCCATCGATTCAAAAACATAATTCTCACTATCACTACAGTCAACTGGGGTAACTTTGGCCCGAAATTCACATATTTTGATGTACTACGAGCCTACTTTTATGTTTGTTCTTATCAAATTGTGTTTTTTTTGTGGCTTTGATACCTCCTCAACTCGATTTAGTAAAAAAATATCAATATTTTCAACTGTAGATACCTCAAAAACTCCAAAATACGGCTGGCCAAAGTAAGAAGGAGACTGGGGGAACTTTGTAAATGTGAAGAGATGTTATGGAAAATAGATAGAATGAGTCGTAAATCCCATTTTTCTTACTTTAGCCTATGTTTTTAATATTTACCATAGATAATTCTGCATTGATAAGTAATTTTACCCGCCAGAAATACAAACTTTGGTGTTACCAGGTAATAGAAAATAAAATCAACTTTTTCATTACACTTTTATTTCAATAATTGCAAAATATTATGTTACAGCCATTATCACTCTTTTGATCAGTAAAGAATTTTGCAAGAGATCTGAATATTAATTTAAAAAATCAACAGTTATAAGTTTCATTGAAGAATTATAAAAAAAATGGAGCCAACTTTCATGCATTTTCACAATTAATTTCATCTAATCTCCCCATTCCTCACACAGAGCGGGATTATTAATCTCATAACGATTTCCGCGTCTGATGACTTCACTGAGAGCTAAACGGCTGACTATTTTTTGGGTGCTACATGTTAATATGTCCGGCCTGGGGGGCCATTTCCACCCCTCAGCATCCTTCTGCATGAGGGATGTTTTTATGACATTGTCATCCTCGGTGAGGATTCTCCCAGGGAATAAAGATTCCTCATGCTCTATGATGCAATACCCTGAAGTCTTGTTTTCTTTCTCGTTTGACATTTTCTTTTTCTTCTTTGAATGTTCTAGTTCTTTGTCATTTTTCTTCTGTGATTGTCTTGTTCCTTCGTCATTTTTCATTGGCAGATCTCTTTGGGTTTCATTTTCTTGTTTCTTTGGTTGTTTTTGTTCATAGTCTTCTTGCTTTGAAGCTTGTCCTTTATCTATCTTCTGCAATTCTCCACTGAAACATCTATATTCTCCTATGATAGCATCTGTGGTCTCATAATCAATAACGACTTCCTGTTCGATTGGCGATGGAATATCAGTGGCGCAAAATATATTGTCGAATAATCTGTAATCTTCGTTTGAGGCAACTGCCGGCGATGGTGCTCGTGACGGTAAGTTATCCTGTGAAATCGATGGCGATACCCAGGCTTGCTTTGAGGAACCTGCGATGGGCGATAGAGTGCGAGCAGTGGGTGTTATATCAATTTTGGCTTTATTTTTGACCCCTGGTGGACGTCCTCTTTTTTTGGCAGGTGCTTCAGGGAGATCTGGGTTGGTCGTGTTTCGTTTCACATTGCCTTTCTTTTTAGTCTTCACTCCACTTAGTCTTTCCTCGTAATATTTTTCCACCTCTTCTACAGACACACTCTTTCCAGGTTGTATCGGCATCTGAAACTTTTTGTTCGGTTTCGTCTGAAGGTCGCTGTCTCGAATTTCTTCCAAATATTTTTTGAAGGTTTCACCAACCATCTCCTGAACCTCAGCAATGGGCTTCGAATAGTTTTTAAGTTTCTCAAGTACAACGTCTCGGTTTAAGGGTGATATCCCACAAGCTTTGAATCCCGCAATTACGTTTTCTGCTGCAGTTTCTTTACCAGCTTGCATGGTTTTTGTTAATAGTTTTGCGAACACCGGCTTGGGCAAAGCGTTGACAACTTTGCCCCTTCTCGTTTGCCGCCAGTCACCTAAGGCGGTTCGCCAATTTGTTTTCAATGCACTAAAATATGACACATCTAGCGGCTGCAGAAGGTGCGTTGAGTTTGGAATCAGGCAGATATACGTGATATTGTTTTCTGCACATAATCTCAAAGTTTTTGTCGTAATATGGGAGCTTAAGTTGTCTCCCATGATGACTTTCTTTCCTTCTTTTTTTTTCAGGATTGGTAGTAGCTGGTATTCAAACCAGTCATCAAACGTATCAGCATCTATCCAGCCTGATTTTGTTACCGCCATTCGAGTGCCAGGAGGAGCTCCCATCAACCAGCTGGACCATTTTTGTTTAGCTTTGTATATAATATACAGTGGTACAAATTCTCCTTTAGCACTGCTGCAAAACATAACAGTGAAACAAGACTTTGTTGAGTTTTGTATTATTTCAGGGTTTCTGCATTCTCTCCTAAACAGAAGTTTGCGCTTCTTTGGTTCATCGTGGAATCCGGTTTGGTCAAAGTTATAAATGTTTTCTGGCGGCACACCTTCCAATTCCTTGGCGAGGTGGTCGAAGAATTTTTCGATCATTTCTTGATTAACCTGAGCTCGCTTCCTGCTTATTTGATGAGCCAGTTTTGCCTTAAGGCAGGTGTGCCGCTCTAGGAAGCCTCTTCCCCACTCCCATCCAGGGAAATTATTTTTGAATTGCTTGATGTTTCTTTTGTTCTCATCTAGATATTTTTTAACAATCACTCTCACATCTAGCATTCCGAGCGGTAAACCTAATTCTGACAACACAATGACATGTGACACGATTGACTGCTCCTCTTCTTCGGTGAGGGCTATAGGTTTACCAAATGGTTTATTGTGTTGGTCTTTTAACTTGTATTTTAGTGTAGATCTTGGTATATCATAGAAATCCGCTGCGTCCTTCTGCAATTAGTTATATCGTCCAAAGCATTCTGGAGTGTTTCAGGCGTGTAGCGCGATTTCGTTCCATATCTCCGCGTACCTGGGGCCGGACACGGTTTTTTTCTTGGCATTTCAGATCCTGAAACAAAAGTGGCAACATTACATGTAGTACATTTGATCGTCGGGTAACATTGGCCAATTGGCCAAAGTTACCCCTAGAGGCTGTGAAAGTTACGGTTTGGAAGAAAATTCCAGAAAAGTGTGATTTCTAAAAGAAATTGCTATATTTTCTTCATTTCCCCTTACTACGAAACAATCATTCTTCAAAATAAAGTAGTACTTACCTTTGCACGGTATCTGTGACAATAGTTATGGATAACTTTAGGAAGGTTTTTCGAAAACAGTTTCATCCACTCGGAAGTTGCAGGAAAAAGAACTTTTATTTTTATTATGACAGTTTTTTTTTTTGTCATGTTGCGTTCAGGAATTTGATTAGTATTCATAAAATGAAGATGAGACGACTTAGTTGCGTTCGTGGAAAACGTAAAAACTAAATCACCTCGAAGTGAACTTAAAGGCCAAACCAAGATTGAAAGATAAAGTTACCCAAATCGACTACGTCGTCTCTGCGTGCGTTGAACAGTTCGCCTCCGTACCTCGTTGCATATTTACTTTCGTATTTAGATAAGTCTGAAATATTCATTGCGTGTTAGCTTGGCAATATGTAGTGAAATTAAGATACAAAACAAGCAATGGATAATAAACAACATGACATTGTCACTTTAATGATCAACACGTGACGAATTTTTTGTGAATGATTTATTTCCGTAATAATGTTTATTTCTTGTGTTTTAAGAAGAAATAATAGTTGGAATGAGACTTACAAATGATATGTTACTCCGCCGTTCTTGGAGTTCACAATCCCGCTTCTATTTTAGCACGTGGTATTGCACAGGTCGGCATTTTCGAAAAACAGCGGAAATGAATTCGTCACTGCGGTCGCCCGGTGACTACCGAGAATTTTTAATATGAAGACTATCGGAGCTACATTTGTTCGCACGTGCAACGCCCCTCAACCTATCTCTCGATATCTGTGCTCTCACCACACCTTACCCTATGCGAGAAAGAGTTCACCGCTCGTTCAGATCCAAAGAAATGAATGGCGCGGCCTGCACCATACCATCAGTGTGACCAGATTCAGTATTTTAATACTTTTTCAGTATATTTCATCGATTTTTCCGAACATCAGTATATTTTCAGGTATATTGCTGGGAGTCAGTATTTTTGGGTATATTATGGTTGACGTTATGGCAACACCGTAGTGAGTGATCGTCCTTGGGACAATGTTTGCGGAATTCCCCGGAACGCGAACATTGGCTGGGGGCTTTCCCGGATTTAGTTTATACATGTTATCTATGAGCAAAGATGAGTAAGTTACAGATATGACAAGAAAGACGGCCGTCGCCGGCGTTGTAGTATTGTAATACTACCTATACAATTATCAATCAATACGTAGTATAAATCAGAGTTGCACAATGTATGTTCGCCTAAAACTTTACAACTGCTGGACCGATTTTAATGCGGTTTGCAACATTAGATATAGTGTAATTTCCAGATTTCATACATTCAAATCCGTTTGTTTCATGAATATCAGTCTACCCGGACGAATTCGGGACGGACCGCTAGTTTATCTATAATTTTCAAAACAACGTCTAGTTTTTAAGTTTTCAGTTGCATGAATAGGTAGTAGTTAGACATAAAAGATACTTAATTACTAGTATTAAATCGTCTAATACGGTTCAAGTGAAATGATTGTCTCTTCTGCACTCGACTTAATCTTTGAGGACTTTCTTTCGATAATTCGGGAATTTCCCCAAAATAGGAGATGTTTTTGTCATCATATAAATAGATTGCGATTTTCGTTATTTTTATTTACTTAGTTGCATCCATCCGGACAGCATGTCTAGTTTTCAGCAAAGTTATTTAGCTAAGTGGGAACAAATTCCGGAATTTTCTTCGTGGCTTTCACGTTATAAAGATGATGAGTTCACCGCATTTTGTAAAGCATGCAATGCGAAACTGCAAAGTAGATTAGCATCTATAAAACAGCATGCAAATACTGAAAAGCATAAATCGAACTTGATAAAATATAAAGGACAGTCAAAGGTAAGCATAACTCGCTTTACTTACCTAGTTCAAGGAGTTTTGATATATTTTAATTCAAAGTTAATCATCCTGGTTTTGTTTCCAAAATAACCAAGTATTTTTTCATTTAATTTTCAGGTTGATACATTTTTCAAAAAGGCCCCACTGAAAGACGAAGTCAAGAAAGCTGAGCTGCGTTTATGCAGTTTTCTGTCGGAACACAATATCCCATTTAGAGCTATGGACCATCTTAGTGAAGTTCTAGTGAAGTGTTTTACCGATTCCGATATTGCGAAAGAATTTTCCTGCAAGAGAACCAAAGCAGCTGCTATAACTTATAATGTTTTAGGACCCGAATTCGAAAAAGATATGATTGAGGACATACTTCGTACTGCATCTCCTTCAGGTAAACCAGTATATTCAATTATAATCGATGAGAGTACAGATGTTGCGACAGTCAAAGTATTGGCGATAGTAATTAAATACTTCTCTGAAACTAAATGTACTGTACAAACCAAATTCCTTGATTTAGTTGATTTAAGTGGTGAGACCGCAGGTCATTTATTTAATTCGTTGTCATCAAAATTATCCGAATTAGGTTTAGAAATAAAAGACGTAATAGGATTCGCTGCTGATACTACGAATGTGATGTTTGGTCAACACTCTGGCATTGTTGCAAAAATTAAAGAAGTAAACCCAAAGTGCTTTTTCATAAAATGTGTTTGTCACTCTGCAGCATTAAGTGTTAGCCACGCCTGTAAAATACTGCCTAGAAATTTAGAACAAATAGTAAAAGAAGTATATGGATATTTTTCTCAAAGCAGCAAGCGTCAAAGAGAATTTGCTGAGTTCCAAAATTTCACAGACACTGAAAATCACAGAATCTTGCGTCATTACGACATAAGGTGGCTTTCACTTCATGCCTGTATTAGTAGAATAATTGAGCAGTGGAGGGCATTGCAATTGTTCTTTCAAGACCAATACTTGAGTGATCGCAATATGTCATCAGAATTTTTATATAATTCTTTTACCACTGATATAAACAAATTGTACTTTCACTTTTTGGACTACATTTTGCCGATTGTAAACAAATTTAACGTAATTTTTCAAGGCGACTATCCGTGCATTGATAGACTGTATGATGATGCATCTAGTATGTACTTGTCGATTTTGGGTTGCTTCATGAAAACTAATTACATCAAACATACAGAAAATGTATTTACCTTAGACCCAAAGTCACATGTAAATTATTTGCCATTGAAAGATATGTACTTAGGTATTCAAGTGGGCCAAGAATTAATCAAACACAGGGGAAATGTAAACATGAAAGAACAGATTGCTGAGTTTTTCAGAAGGTGCCAATCATTTTTAATTGAGCTAAGCACGCAATTGAAATCACGTTTGCCTTTTGAAAATCCAGTTTTTAAAGAACTAAAATTTCTTGACCCACACACTGCCGTGCATAAAGAATTTCGCAGTTTACGAAATGTAATAGAAACTTTCCCATGCGAAGTACAGCCAGAACAAATGCAGTTAATCGACGAAGAATATAGAACCCTAAAGTTTGATCGCGAAGTAAGTGATTTGTTACAATCTTCGAGCACTGGCTCACCCATCTCATGTGAACAATTTTGGGTGGAAGTTGGGAAAATTTCTAACAGTGATGGCATGTTAAAATACAAAAATATAACTAGTTTTAGTAAATCTCTGCTATGTATACCGGTATCGAATGCTGCATGCGAGCGCATATTTTCACAGATAAATTTAATAAAAACGGACCAAAGAAATAGATTTGTAAACAAAAATGTGTCAGCAATTTTAAAAACAAAGCAAGGTGTTAAGGATGAAGGAGGTTGTGTAAAATTTAATCCTTCGAAAAAGATGTTAAAATATAACTCTAACATTTATTGTGAAAATGAATAAATAAAACCTGTTAAGAAAATCAGTATTTTTATTGGTATATCTGTCCTATGTAAATCGGTATATTTCAGTATTTTTTTGAGGTGCCTCGGTATTTTCGTAAAATTTAATCTGGTCACACTGCATACCATTCTGTGATACTTTTTGGGGAATACTTTATGGGAACATCGGGCGAGTACGCTCTGAAATTTAGATATGCGATGCGTCGATTATTTTTCACAAGGTGAAAGTAAATATTTCCCCAAAATGAAACTAAGGGGGTTAACTATGTAGCTTTTGAGTAGGTAGGTTGGTTTAACAATACAAATATTTTTTGAAGTTGCTGATGGACTGTATCTGTATCACTTCACTGTACATTGTAAGTAAATTATGTATTTATTATAAATAAATCGAAGATTGTTAGCTATTGTTGTTATTATTTATCATAACATACATAACAGAAACAATAATATACAAATTCTGAATGTTTTTATTACCACTCACATTACACATGTTTCGGAATTCAAATACTCGGATGATGTTAATTATAAAAATATGAAGATTTCATGATGATCCTGAGCACAATAAGATGATCTGTTTCTCGGATACGATAGAACAGTATTACGAGTCCTAATGCTTTTAAGTCAACTTTAATTTTTCTGGAAAAAACTTATAAAATAGTAGTTACATGGAATGTTGAAATCTCAATGTAATAATTATACAGATTTGAGTTACTAGCCCTTTGCGAGAGCTAAAGGCAAACGGTTAAATAATTTCTAGAATGCTCATTCTCATGGCAGATGAATTGCGATTTTACTAGAACTCTTCAACTAGTCTTGATCTAAGGCTAAGTAGATATTTATTTAAGATTACAATTACCTATCTTCATCGTAAATATATCAAAGAACAGCAATGGATGTAGAAGGCACAAAGGCACATGGATACTCAAGTACTCGAGAAATCGAGCAAACATCTCATATTGGAAAGCATAAACTAATATTTGGTAAATCCAAGCAGTTGATAAGTGTTAGTGCAGTATATTAGGAAACCATTATTTTTATAATAATTATATTATGTTCTAATTTAGATTAAACAGTAGGTAGTCATCATTGTATTCTTATTAATTAATTGCAGTTTGCTAGCAGCATTTACCAGTATTGGTGATTATTTAATGCAAGTAAATGCAAACTTGTTAATCCTTTGAGGACTATTTCATAATAAAGCATTCCATTAAACTCTAAAAATAAGGGTTATATGGCTCAGAAAGCATACACATTACTTTATGAAATACCTTCATATGTTCGTTTCAGACTCTAATTCCAATTCGTCATGAATTATTTTTTAGACATTCTTATTTCAATTACAGAATAATAGTATGGCAGCTAGTATTTGCTATAAACTAACCTGGAAGTTAATTTAGTAATTGGAGCATATCAACCTTGGATATACCTTTGACAAGGTACAATACAGCATTTTATTTATCATGCCCTTAATATTACAACTTACAACATAACAGAATATTATAAATTAATTTGACGAAATTCAAAAAGAAAGAAAGGTTAACAGGTAATACCTGATGTAAGGCCACCACTCAGGCGCATTTCAAGAACAAACAATAATGTAAAATGTCACAAGAGGATAAAACTTACACAGCTAAATCATTATAAAAATACAAAAATAAAAATTGACACATTGATTGCATTGCACTTAATTAATTACACCTGATACATAAATAAAGATGTACACATAGACACAAAATATTACAAAGAAAATGGTAACACTACATATATGTAATCATTAATGATAATTAACATGATTATTGAAGGATATTTGTATACTTTCAATTAGTTAAAGTTTATATAAATAACATCATGGACTGCGCTTACAATTACATTATAAAAATGAATAGTATTCAGTAGTAGGCTGTTTCTTTTAGCAAACACAAATTATGATCAACATTGATCAACCAACTTTGTTGATCAGCTCATCACAAATGGCTGTTAGTTCCTCATTATCTTTGATTTTCTGCGCAAGTGACTCTTGTAAGGAAGATGAGTGTACCTCACTCTTCTTCAACATAGCATTAAGTTTAAGCATTTCGTGTTGGTGGGCTTTCTTAACGGCATCTATTTCAGTGTTGGCTTTGTTGAGTTGTTGCATGGCATGCTGCCTCAGTGTCTCATATCTAGCCTCCAATTTTTGTAGTGCTTCATTGTTCTCTTCAACAGTTCTTTTAAGGGTTTCTTCATTGCTTTTATAACCTTGAATGATTGTTTTGCAGCGTTCATATTTGGTGTGGACATCATTAAAAGCATGCTCCATGGAACCGAGGTGAGAAGCTGCTTCATCCCTCTCTCTCACTAGAGTGACTCTCTCTTCAGCCCACCTCTTCGATTCGGCATCTCTTTCTCCTATCAAAGAAGAGATGGTTCTCTCATACTCCTCCATGACAACACTCATCTGTTTATTGTTTCTCACTTTCTCAGCCACTCTCTGATTAAGAGATTTTTCTTTTTCTTCAAACTCTGTGTTTTGTTCAGCCAGTTTCTTCATTTTTGCCTCAGTCTCTTCTAGTCTGTCTCGTAAATCACGGTTAAGATCTCTGAGGGTCTGCGCTTCCTCCTCTTGGGTTGTGAGTAGGTCTTTGACGGCCCTCAGTTGTTCAACTGTATGTGGATCCATGTCTGAGGAGCGCGTGATGACTGGTGGAGGAGGAGGGAGGTTGCCACCAAGACTCAGGAGCCTGTCTATGGTCGCGATGGCTGGTGAAACAGTTGGTTTCACTGGTGTGACCTTGTTTGTCGGCTGATTCCTGTTCACTGCAGGTGTAACCACTTGTGTAGGCTTCTCAGTGGGTCCACTGTGAGTTGGTTGTACAGACAGTTGTTGGATTGAGTTCAACAGATTCTGATCCGTACCTGACATGGTACTGCTAAACTTCCTCACTTTTCAAACAATAACACTTCAGAGTAGAAGTTGATGACCATTGTCCCACCTGTGGACGAATAAAGTCAAGGCTAAGCACTATCATTGGAATCCTTTCCGTTACAACGTTAGCCGTAGTAAGTTAAGGCTTTGTATTTATTTGAGTTAAGGTCAACATCCCACGCGTAGGGTGACGAATTCGTACAAAAAAGGAATCTTGCGTAAATACTCACCTGGGGCTTGACTTGGTATCACGTTATCTTAACGGCGAGTCCAAAGTTTATCAAGTTATCAAAGCACAATCACACACAAATTTGATTACAAATGCCGTGCGTTTTGATGCCGTAGTTAATTATACATCCAAAATAGGGAAAATTTATGACATCAGTCAGTCACAAAAGTCGCCCATTATTTTGCCCATAGACTATTTCTAAAAGACTTTTTTTTTTCTATACTAGCCAGAGATTATTCCGTAGAGATGCTACTTTCACATTGTGTTTGTGAGTCATCGATTCTTGAAAATTATCCTGTTAAAAATCAGCTTAGGCTCCTTCCTCACAGATAATATACTAGTAGTACTCCTTCCTCACCGGGTCGGTGCCGAATCTGTACAGATTCTTTACAGAGCGCTTGTAATTAAATGGGAGCTTTCAAAACCAGTCGGTGCAGATTCTGTACTTGATTTTTAGATCTCTTGAAAATTGGTTGTGCTTAACGAACGCAGCACGCCTCTGCACAGAATCTGGAGGCCGAATACCAACTCTCATAGCAGGGCCTGAACTGAACTGCCCTCCTTTCTCGTTCTATGAGCAAACATTTAAAGGCCTGCGGCAGGACTATTTAAGTTGGCGCTCAAAAACCGTTCACTTTTTTTTGTAACTTTTCGTAACTCTCTATAACTATATTTGACACCAGCAAATCATTTTTGCGCGTCTGTTATGTCAAAATAAACGATCTTGAAAAAACTAGTTGATAGCAACTAAACTAAACAACATTTTTTGTAATTCATACGAGTTGTGCATCACGGTGGCCTCGCGAGGAATCGCCACCATTGTCGACGAGTTCAGACAGTCCCGACGATGAGGCACAGTTTTTCGGCTTCAACCACAAACGAAACTTGAACACATGAAGTGGCTCAAATGTGGAACGTCATCAAGCTCAGTCAGGAATTGGGTACGCAGCAGCAACGCATTTTCGGAAGATCAAAGCCTCATTAAGAAGATTGAATTATGTCGTATCCACCGTGAGCCAATAACAGTTGCATACTATACAAACAAAACCGTCGCTACCTTTGGGTGTAACATAGGATGCTATAAAGGTAAGATCTTCGGCTCATAAGTTTAACCATAAGAAAGTAATGTGGGAGGTCTTCACGAGGACTGATGATTTGTGTTTGTCCTGCAGTACAATCGTGGACTGGAATAGCTTTTGTCGGGAAGTGGTAGTGTGATACCAATTGCACAAACAAGGCACGAAGGGAAATTTGGCGGCCGGGGGCAATATTGTTCAACCGAATGGAAGCAAATTCGGCATGAGGAAATATAACAAAGGTGAGCATCTCATGTCACAGAACCGAATTGGTTTCAATATGTCACTTCCTGTTTGAAAACTAAAGATAGGTTTGTTAGGTTCACACGTTATAGCGGAACCCGTAGCCGAAACAAAGCGGCGCAGAGGCGAGGGGCGAGGCGACCCCTTGGGTAGCCAGCATTATTGAGATTATTGTAAGATTTCATATAATGTATTGTTTTTTCAGGGTGAAGAATCGAAGTACAGGTATTAGGGTGATTGAAGACGGGAGTGAAAGCCTATGCTTAGAAGTTGCCTGGAAAATGTTAGGTCAGCTGTGGTCGTGGTGCCACTGTTTCAGAAGCATGTGGAAGTAGGTTCACCAATCCATACAGATTCCTGGAGGGCGTACGATTATCTCGGTGATATATCCATAAAAAGGTAAACCATAGTGACACAGCCAATTCTTTCATTGCTCCCGATGGGACACTTACCCTGAGGATTTAATTGCAATAGCGGTTTGTGAAGGCTACTACAAAAACCCGCAAAGTTTTGAAGAAATGTGCATTGAGTATAAGTGGAGGGGGGAAGTGACTAATAAAAAGTCTGACCCATTCCCAGAATTAATTTTGGCGATAAAACATGTTTATAAAGGGTAATAATGTAAAATAAATAATACTATTGAGTAATAAGGTATAAATAGAGAAGGCGCGCAAACTGACTTTCTTGCAGCTATAAGTAGAGTGAATTCACTCAACACCAATTCAGTCTGTGCCAAGCACTTGCCGTGCCGTGATGCTTTTGATGCGAGAGTAAGAAACTAAATAATGCCGTCATGTGCTCTACGGTACTGTAAAAACTACACCGTACAGACCAAAAAAGCCGAGGAATAACGTTTCATATTAATTACCCTGTATTATCAGTAAAATACGCATATTCAATAATATTTTGTGAATTACAAAAATCAACAAAGCGACAGCCATGTTTTCTCTTTGTAAATCAAAGAGTAACAAGATTTTTACATGCAGATGTGTCATTTCCGAATACCAACGTGTTATGCACCGTCATATATTTTGTAATTTTTTATTGCACATGAAAATTCACATTACAAACTTATGGAAAAGACATTTACAAAGGCAAGCTTACCTCTAACAAGAGATTTCTTCCAGAATGCCCCAGATGATAAGGATAAATTTCATAGCAGTGACAGGTAGACTCTTGCGCAAGACATACCGCTCATGTTTTACTATCGCAATTAATTAATAAAAATTAATTATCATCTGACGAAAATTTAAAGAACTGTCAATTTATTTATCAAACTGACTAACATCACAACCAATGAAAAAAAAACATTAAAATATTGGATACGTGCATATAATTTTTTATTTTATTCCCAAATAAACATTATAGGTCGCCTGCACTTAAAAGTATGCAACCAGTATAGGCAGGATTCACTCGATAGGTATACTTTTGGGCAAAGGCGACTGTACGTATTCGGCATGTCGCATCTGAGCGCAAAGATATCTATGACAACTGACACGCCCGCTCTCGTCAAGAGGCCGGGCACATATTTTGTTCGAGCTAGCGTCTCTAGTATTTATACATTATTACTCAAAGTAAATAATAAGATGTTTTTTCTAATTTTTACTGTACTAGAGTTACATGGGAAGGTCCCCCTGTCTCCCCTCACACGAGTGTAACAATGCAACTCGGTTCTATAAGGAAAATTATGAGATTTAGGCAAACAACCACAATTCATTTACAAATGTATTTATTTATTTCTCTAATATATATTGGGGATGGCTAACTCAGCCTGAGCGCGCGGTTCACCTATAAGACCATCATATTAAGATTTTATGCAGTCCTGTTTAAGGCCTGCTTTTGAACTGCACGAAACAGTGATGGTTTCTTAAAAGTTGGTACTAGACCTGTACAGAGTGGTACCATCTCACTCGAAATATCGCTTTTACTCACTCACTCACAATATCGAATGAACAATACCGTAGGTACCGATCATACCGAGCCAGTGAGAAAATGTCTCTCGGCAGAAAATCTGTACAGATTCTGTACCTAAGCGAAAACGCACCGAGTCAGTGAGGAAGGGGCCTAACCGTAGTTTGCTGGAAGAGATCTCTTGACAAAGATAAGATCGCCTCTGTATGTCCCGACATTACTTTAACTTTATAAATCCAGTATGTTAAGTTGTGTGTAAAATGAAGGGATGGGATGAGGATATTTAAATCAGTACCTACCTAGCTCGATTTTGTATCCCGATACATTTGAAAGGTATTGTGATTGTAACTGCAATTTTAGGAATGAGTAAAATAGTCAACTTCTTTAGGATAGGGATATAGATTTTGTGGAATATCGTTCAAGTGGGCCATATGCTAGTATAAAATAAAATGAGAGATTTATAGTTTAGAGATTTTTGTAATATTTATATCATTCATTTCTGCATAATCTCAGAGATCCCTTAAACTAATCACTAAAAAAAACAATGTAGGTATCTACTTTATTAAAAGCAAACTGTTAAACTCCGACGATGTACTTCTCCGTTTTGTACATTTCATATGCGAACTCTTCGTCGTGCGTTGGATCATTTTCTAGACCTGGAAGATAGATAGAAACAATTTACAATATATTGATCGCCACAATACAAGGTACTGTAAGACCCTCCGACCTTGACCGTCAACTTAACCCCCTTACCAAAGCTAGGCATTTGCACGCATTTGGTCAAAAACGCAACCATCCAGAAACACAGCAGGATGTGATCTGTGTGACAGAACCGACATGTGTCGATTGATTCCAAAAAATATCCGCTGTAACCCGGATACTTATTAGGGGGTGTAATGTGTCAACTGAGATAAATGCCCATGTTTGTGGCTCACCTATGTACTCGATTTCCAAGTTGAATCGTCCGTTGATCTTGTCACCGCACGTGATGCCAAAGTGAGTGACGCGGTCTAACCGCATCGGCGTCTGCTTGTCTTGCAAGCGGCCTTTGGACCCGAGGATGAACTTGGAGAATGGGATCTGTTGAGGCGAGGCGTACGACACCAGATATTGTAGGTACAAATTTTATTTACACATGCACATGACCGTTCCGATAACAAAGGCCTTAGCCTGAATTTTGGAGGTCTATACCTTAAAAAAATGTTACTTAATTACTGGGGAGAAGAATGTGATAATAACACAGTTACATTACTACCACCAATATGTATATGCTATGGACTATGGTATTAATCGGTCAATATAAACAATGCCTGCACAGTTTGAATAATGCCCAAAATGAGAGGGCAGTGTGATAACAACTCTTAGAATAATCAAATCGCCCGGGCATTTTATATAATGCCCGTCACCTATGGGGCAGAACAATTTTTCTTTTCATTGGCAGTCTGCTGCCCTATTTTAATATTGTTGTTCTTACATGTTCAACCTGACACGATGGATAAAGGGGGCTTCACTTCGCTCACCCCCTTTTCAGCTACCAGTGTTTTCCCTGATAGTATTCTGTGTTATCACATTGCCCGGAACCAACATGGCAATATTCATGATGTCTGGGCAAAGTGATAAATAAGGCAGTTCAAGTTATAATTAATCACTTTGCCCAAAGTAGTTTGTCATTATTCATAATGTCCGGGCATTGTTCATACTCCTGCTTAGCCCTAGCTATAAAGCAGCCAGTAAATAGACCTTATCAGCCGGGGACTTTTACTTAACTTGCTGCTAATAGAAAACTATATCTTAGTTTACATTTATATTCAGGCATATACATTGCTTTTAGCCCCCATAGTTGATACCCTGTGTCGTGAGAACCAGAAACACCGACGTCACACACATGAACATCCAGGACCTGGGGATTCGAACCCGGGTAATCTCGCTTAGGAGGTACAGGCAACCGTCGAACCGCAACGCCAGAGTCGTCGGCTACAATATCTACCTTAGCAAGCTGCCAGTACGGCCCGCCGCGTGTATAAAGCACGTAGTGGTATATGTCGTTCCACGTGATGTCGTAGTATCCCTCGCACGAGACATTCAGCAGGTACGAGCGACCGTCGCCGCGTATCTTCACTACAAGAGTGTTGTAAAGGTTCCAGTCGTAGGTGGCTTCCCGCTTGAACGATTTCTGTGGTGGGAGGAATCAGGGGTGAGACTTCTGTTAGGCAAAGAGTTAATTTTGGCGAGTTGTTAAAAGGAAGAGCACACATTTTGCTGAACGTGGTTGAGGGATCATTGTGTTCCTGCAGCTGTTGCTCCGCCTAATAAGTCCCTAAGTGTGTATATATAACTGGATTACTTGGCTGAACTGCTAATAATTCCGAAACAATGTATCCTGTGAATTTGTGTGCTATCAGTGAAATGGGAAGGGGAAAAGATTAAGATTGCGTGCAGACACTTAACCGTCTAGGAAGACGAGAAGCTTTTCGATCGGAAACTCACCCTGAGCCGCATAGAGCGCAGGGCGCAGTACCCAGCTCGTTTGATCCTGCCGTCCTTGGGCACCCTCACGTCAAGATTGCCGTGGAAGACCGCGCGGCCGGCCGGTCCCATCTCGAGCCGACATGTGGAGTAGCCCTCGTTGTGGTCGCTGTCGCTCGATGTGACAAACTTGTCGACGACATGTTGGGAGTCGAAGCACCAGAGGACGTCAGTCTCTCCTGGAAAGTGGACGTCATCACAGAGTGAATGGAGGTGAAATGAAAATGGTAGATAAAACGGTTTAGCAACTGGGTATTGCAGGAGTTAATAGGTATGGCTCATGAGAGAAAAGATCAGGTTTTAAGATTCGAATAGATGTGAGCTTCAATTTGGGAGAGTTTGAGAATCGTGTGAGTAGACAAGGTACAGTTGCAACCTCGTAAAGTAAACTCCTTTCTGGAATATGTTACTCATAGTAAGGTGTTTATTTACTTTGCTGTCATTGAAAACTCTGTATTACATTCAGCTGCCTTTCAGTGTAATTATTGAAAGATTATTACCTTTTGCAATTTTGAGAGATAATTGGACAGAGGGCCTTACGTAATTAATCTGGGCGTTCCTAGAAGATTTCAGTACATGTGATGATATTATAATATTAGGCAAAAAAAAATTATGAATATTCTACAATCCTTATATTTTAAACTCACAGTCTAAGAACTTAACAACATAAATAAGTACATAATAAAAAATCCACCATACAATCATTAAAGAATGAGCCTGAAAAAGTAAATTATAATGTAAGCCAGCAGTACTCTTGCACACCAATTTCTAACAGTAGACAGCCCAAAATTGATGAATTTTTAAAAACATGTTTTTAGGCATACATCATTATATTTATCAAGTTTAATTACAATTTTAAAACACAATTAATTTTATGTCATACATAAATTAAAAATTTACATATAAATACTAACTGAGATTCATAACCAAAATGTAATTTTGCAGGCAAAAAGCAAACCTATCAAAATATCAAATAAACTAAATTTATATACCCTAAAAAGCACCATTATAAGATTAGTAGGAAAGCATATCTTAAACAATCACATCGAAAAATACCAAAAGATGTCATATATAATTAAAAACTAAATCATCCAACTGAATAAATGAGCTGATCACATATTTTAGACAACTCTGCATTTTCTCGAGTTTTCTGATCCAGCGACTCCTGCAGAGAGGAGATTGTCAACTCATGCTTCTGAATTGTAGCGTTCAATTTAGCCACTTCATGTAAGTTGTTTTTCTTAATATTCTCCAAGGACTCATTAGCTTTATTCAAAGTTTCAGTTGTGACTATTTTGAGCTTGTTATTAACTTCATCATATTTGTTCATGGCAGCTTCATATTCTTCAATGCTTGCTATTAATGTCTTTTCTCTTACTTTTGATTCAAGTATTACACTCTTACATTTCTCATACTTTGAGAGGAGATCGGTGAATGATCCTTCCATGCTGGTGAGATGTTTGAGTGCATCATCTCTCTCTGCAAGCAATTTTTCTTGCATCTCATGTGATTCAACCTTCTGCTTTTGCTGCTCACCAATTAATGAAGATATTGTCTTCTCATACTCTTCCATAACAATGCTCATCTGTTTGTTGCTAATTAGCCTGTCATTTATTTGTTGTGTTAACTTATTTTCTTTATCCAGTAAGTTTTCTTTCTCAATTGTTAACTTTTTTATTTTGGCACCCATGACTTCCTCAGTTCTGGCGAGATTGCGTTCAGTGTCTAGAAGAGTATTTTTTAATTCTCTGTTCTCCTGTCTCAGTAGCATCATTTCATGGTCTTGCTTTTGTAATATTTGTCGCAATGACTGAAGATGATCCAGTTGATGAGAGCTCAGGTGTTCCTGATGTTGATAAGATGTGTTTAAGTTGTTTATTGGAGGAGTATTTCCTGATATGCTGATAAGTCTGTCTATTGCCACTCTGGAGGGAGTCATAATGGCCGACACACTCCGCACTAGAGCTGGTGTAGGGCGCATTGTGGGGATATTAACTTCTGATGCTTCTCTTTTGAAAGCTGGGAGCACTCTTTGTGTAGGTTTGTCCCTTGCAAAGCCAGTCACTGAGTCGACAGACAAACATCTCATGGGAGAAGAAACCAGATTGTCTGCATTAGATGAAGCAGCGCTACCCGTCTCATAACCAATATCACACTCAGTAGAGTTAATAGTTGAGTGTGTTTGTTGCGCACAGAGGCTTTCTAACTTCTGCCTAGAATACAGTGGGTCAAATTTGACAAACAGGCTTTCTTTTCCTCGGTCTGCGTAGTTTGCATTGCGGTTAGACTCTGCGCATTTAACCAGATAATCGAGGCTGGTGGCGTCTATGAACATGTTGTCGTTGGTGGGTATATCTTGCATAGTGACGTCGCAGATGGTGTCGAAGGCGCCCGTGAGGAAGTCATGGTCGCCGGTGAGGGGGCGCGGGGAGCGGGGCGACAGTGCCAGCAGGTCGCCGGTGGAGGACGCCGGTGTGATGAACGAATCGTCGCCCACGCTGCACTCTCGCGCAGACTGCATTTCGACTCCGGCAGAATTGTTGCACGACACACTAGCACTGCCCAACAAGCTGTGTAGTGTCTTGTAGATACTAGTCAGGTTCCCTTGTCCCTCGACTGATGACGAAGACTCTGCAGGCAGGTTCCCAGCGAGGATGTTAAGAAACATTCGATCGTAGTTTGGGCTTGTCTCACGGCGGAAGTTCTGTTTGGCGTCAACGGAAGGACGGAAATAAATTCACAGGCGCGCGTCTCGTCTATTTTCACTCTCGACTTCAAATTCCTCAAAAGGAATTAGAAAACTATACAATACAGTTCATGAATCTTTCACCACAACGGACTATTTTTGAATTTGATTTGTTGACAGATGTCATTGCAACAGTATTGACTATTGACGGCTTGCATCTAAACCATAGACAAAAAATAAAAAACAAGGCACAATCACAAGAATCGATTTCATTAATCGATCATCATTGGTTGCTTTTAGAGGTCATTTTTTTATTGTTGGAGAGGGAAAATTGGTGTTACTCATGCCCAGAAGTTAGACTTCCGTGCTATGTCCGGTTCACTACATACAACACATTGAGCGGGCATCAGATCGTTTAGTTACAGACTAAAAATAACCCTTTCTCACATTCATACGACACAGAGAGGTTCATCCACTCCCAAAGTAGAACTTTTTTACTTTTTTTTTATTGTAAATAATTGTCTCTTACAATTTAAATAGTTTCAACAAGTTTTATTTAATTATTCAGTTTTTGTGTTTGATCTATGTGACTTATATTAGCAAATCGTATTTTATGGGAAGTGCACTGTAGCCTGAAATACAGGTTTATACCTAGCTCAGGCTCAGATGCTCCAATTATTATGTATCACAATGTTAGCTTAGTACCTAATAATGTATCTTTTTTGACCGTGTTTCTGTTAAATAAATAATAATAATTATTATTATAACCCCTGTGTGCGTAAGTAGTTCACCACTTGGAGGGGAAATCACCACTTGAAGGGGAAATTTCCTTTTTCAAGCTCAAACCATAATCAGTTATGTACTCATTAGTTTAGTTGATCATATTTTTTTTTCTATGCATATGATACTTAGGTAGGTAGGTAGTTAGGACTTGTAAAAGTGCATTATTTTGCCTACTTGCAGTAGATGATTTGAGGTTTGAGTTTTTGAGTTTTATTAGCCTGTTCGAAGTAATAGTAACTTTTTATGAGGTAGGCATACAAAGATGAAGTTAGAAGACTGATTAAAATTATTGAAGAGAAGAATTATTCATTTGTATTTAAAATCTAAAAAAGATAATGTTTTGTTACACCTTAATATATCAACCCACAAAAAGCAAGGTAAGCATTCAACAGCTTTAACCCGTTTGAATTGCCGGTTTTTTAGGGTTCCGTACCCGAAGAGTTCCAAACGGGACCCTATTACTAAGACTTCGCTGTCCGTCCGTCCGTCCGTCCGTCCGTCCGTCCGTCCGTCTGTCACCAGGCTGTATCTCAAGAACCTAGCTAGCTAGAGAGTTGAAATTTTCACAGATTATGTATTTCTGTTGCCGCTATAACAACAAATACTAAAAAACAGGATAAAATAAATATTTAAGGGGGCTCCCATACAACAATACCACATACAAACTTATGGATGCACCTGGTTACGTACATGGAGTGTGAAAGTAACCGCACCAATAACTTTGTAAACAATATTTTGCTGTGTAAAATCCAAACTATTCACTCCACACCATCGCTTCCATTGAACGGTGGTACGGAACAATTCGTGCGCGATTTAGACTCGCACTTGACAGTTTTTTTTTTATTACTGTAGATATTTACATATACTTAGCAAACGTCATTTTCTCTCAACCAACCTCTTCTCGACATTGGACCACTGTGGGAGAAGGAGGGCGTAGAAACTCCCACAGATTGATTTTTAGATCTCTTTTAAAAATAGGTTGTCCTTAACTAATACAATTGTTAATGAATTAATAAATAAATAAAATAAATAAACATGTTTTTTTTTTATTTAATAAGCAGGCAATATATAATAATAATTACAAAAATATTAACAGCGAGGTCTGTGTTGAACTAGATTTACCCCATACAGTCCTGTCATTTAAGTAATCTCGAACATTGTAATATCCCTTTTTCGACAAAGTCGCTTTAACATGCTTTTTAAATTGCTCAAATGGCAATTTCAAAATCTCCAGAGGTATCTTATTATAGTAGAGAATGCACTGATCCTTGAAAGAATTGCTAACCTTCGCGAGTCTAAATCGGGGCGCACACAGTCTGTGATTATTTCTTAGGTTAACATTGCAGCTATCGCTAAGTTTGGTAAATGTTGTAAGGTTCTTGCGTGCTTACATTATATTTTCGAAAATAAATTGACTAGCTACAGTTTGTATGTCAATTTCTTTAAAAAGCTCTCTTAAGGAGTCTGTTCGTTTTAAATTATAAATTGCTCGAATAGCTCTTTTCTGTAAAATAAAAATAGTTTCGAATATCCGCTGCTTTCCCCCACAACAAGATACCATAGGACATGACACTATGAAAGTAACTAAAATATACTAGCCTAGATGTAGCCACATCCGTGCTTTGTCTGATGTTCCTAACAGCGTAAGCCGCAGAACTTAATTTTCCAGCCAATTTATCTATGTGGGGTCCCCACTGCAATTTGCTATCAATGGTTATTCCAAGAAACTTCGTATCATTCACGAATTCTAACGTGCTGTTGTCTAACACTAAACTGGTCTCAACTTGCCTGACATTTGGAAGTGAGAATTTGATACACTTGGTTTTACCAGCGTTTAACAAATAATTATTAACTGTGAACCAATTCAAGGTTAAAGACAATACACCATTAACATCATCAAAATCTCCTTTTTGTCTTTCAAATTTGAAGACCATTGAAGTATCATCAGCAAACAACACTATGTCAGTTAATTTATCCACCATGAAATGAAGATTGTTAATATATACCAGGATTAAGAAAGGGCCTAATATGGAACCTTGTGGAACGCCCATTTTTACACCCGATCCATCAGATTTAACGTCGTTAACTTCTGCCTTTTGAATTCTATTGCTTAGGTATGATCTTAGTAGATCCAACGCTTTATTTCTAACTCCGTAATGATTTAATTTAATTATAAGCGTATTATGATCAACACAATCAAACGCCTTCGACAGGTCGCAAAAAACTCCGATAGCATCCTGTGCGGCCTCCCATGCAGAATAAATATGAGATATAAGGGTAATAGCGGCATCCGTAGTCGATTTACCCCTAGTGAAACCGTATTGTTTGGCGTGGAGTTGTTTTGTACGGTTGAAGTGTGAGAGCATTTGATTGAGTATAATCTTTTCAAATATTTTACTTAGTGTTGGAAGAACAGATATTGGTCTGAAATTTGAAGGATCACCCTTATCTCCCGACTTCAACAGAGGTATCAGTTTACTGTGTTTCATGAGGTCTGGGAAAGCCCCATCGTCAACACATTTATTGAATATATAAGCTAAGTGTGGGGCTATAACTAGAATTACTGAACCAATGACTTTGAATGATATACCCCACAGGTCTTCCGTATTTTTTAAGTTAAGTAATTTAAACGTTTTGACAATGTCCTGGGGATATACATGATGGAATTTTAAATATTCATACTGACGCTAGTGTTATTTTTTAATAAAGTCTCTGCTTCATATGGATATGAATTTAGACGGTCTGTTGTGAGTAAGGGTACATTGGTGAAGAATGTTTTAAAAACTCGAGCAACATCAGCGCTGGATTTAACAACATCATCACCTATCTTTAGGCAGAAATCATTGTCCCTTGGTACAAATTTGCCAGTTTCGCGGTTTATTATTTGCCAAACTGTTTTCATTCCATTATTTGAATTTTGAATTTTTCTATTAATGTGTAAACTTACTGCAGTTCTACAAACCAACTTCAAAGTTTTGGAATATTTTTTAACATAGTCATGAAATTTTCGATCAGTTATAGGTTTTTTGTTCATAAAGGTCATAAGATAACTCTACTTTTACGAATTCCAAACGTTGCCCAGTCATTAAATCTAGATTTACCGTTGTAGTCACTGACTTTCTTTAATTTAAAAACTTTATTGAATTCTGTCTGAATAATGTTGAAGAAGTCTGATTAGATTTTGTTTGGGTTCTGTTCATCAAAATCCGGTACTGGCAAATTTATATCTAACTTTTTCATATACGTCTCTAGTCTATGGGATGTAATAGGCCTATAAAATGATGGATCAGTCCTATTTTTACTGGCAATTGGGAATGAAACTGTTTGACCACTGTGATCGGAGGGTAAGCATTTTTACTTGTGAATGCACAGTCACAAAAAACGTTATCTAAGCAAGTTTGGCTGGTAAGTGTAATTCTAGTCGGCTCTAGAAATATATGACATAAATTAAATGATTTGAACAGAGTTATTAATCGTTGTTTCAATGTTGTATCTACAAGAAAATCTACATTAAAATCGCCACAAATAATTAACTTTTTTCTGCTATTAAGATAAAGATAAAGATAAAGATATTTTATTTGTGAATGTGGGTTACAGGGTTGTTAGAATCTAAATAAATATTGTTCTTGCCACACTCTACCTTAAAGGCGTACAAATATTAATTTAAATTAAATTATATTTAGATTAAATTTAAATTACATAACAATACATTATATTACATGTCCGTTTGATTATTCAAATACTGCAAATTACATAGATCCTTAATAAACTTACGCTACCACCCACCCATTAAGCAATCTTTCAGTCACCATTGAGGAAATCTTGTACGCTATAGTAGGCTTTATTAAGCAAATGTTCTTTAAGCTTTAATTTAAATAAATGAAATGATTCTATTTCTCTGATACATTTTGGAATATTGTTATAAATTTTTGGTATCATCCCAAACACATTTTTTTGAAATAGTGCGGTCGAGTGCCGCGTTATGCTTAACATAATGTTTCTTTTTGAATTTATTTTTTTAAAATGATCCCAATTATTTCTTACATAAACGGCCATTTCATAGATATATAACGATGGTAGAGTTAAAATTCTTAATTTTTTGAAATGTGGCTGACATGTTTCTATTTGTTTTAAATGACATATCGCCCTTAAACATCTTTTTTGTGCTTTAAAGGCTCTGTCCTTATCCGTTGAGTTGCCCCAGAATATAACACCATATTTGAGAGTCGAAGCCACATAAGCATGGTATGCTGATAGCAAGGTAGTGACTCTAGCTACCTTAGCAAGCATAAATAGTGCATACGAGAATTGGCTTAACTTTGTGCAGACATAATCAATATGTGTTTTCCATGTTAAGTGGGAGTCGATTGTTAAACCTAAAAATTTGGTGTCATGAATTTCCTCAATTATTTTTGTACCATAGTGGATGTCAATTTTATTATTAATATTATTGTAATTATTTGTGAATGTCATTATATTAGTTTTATTTAAATTAATTACAAGATTATTTTGTCCGAGCCATTCAATAATATTTTTTAGGGAATTATTTATGTCAGATTCATAAGTATTAATATTTCGACCTTCTGCTATCATTGTGCTATCATCAGCAAACATTACGATTGGGAAATTGACCGCGTCAGGTAAATCATTTATATATATTATAAATAACAGTGGTCCCAAAACGCTACCTTGTGGTACTCCATATTGCACTGTCCTTGAATCTGAATAATAATTATATTCTGTTTTAGTTGTCTTGTCTATTCTGGACATTTGAGTCAGTTGTTGTCGGTTGCACAGATAGCATTTAATAAGATCAAGGGCGTTACCTCGGACGCCATACATGTATAGTTTGTTTATCAGGATGGAATGATCCACATAATCAAAAGCTTTGGTCATGTCCATATACAATGCAGACACAGGAATTTTATTATCTAAGCTGGTTACTACACTTAAGAGGAAATCATAGATTGCTTGATCTATTGTCTTATTTTTTCGAAATCCTTGTTGTTGTTGCTTTCAAAATAGGCGTTTATGGCATTATAAATGACCTTTTCGACTACTTTGGAGAGTATAGGAATGAGTGCGACTGGTCTATAGAAGGACATGTTTTCTCTGTCATCTTTTTTGAACATTGGTTTAATAATTGTGGTCTTAAGCTTTTCAGGGAAAACACCCTGTTCTACACACAGATTTATGATGTGACTTAAGACTGGTGATATGATCAATGCTACATGCTTTATTACTGTTGTACAAATGTTGTCATATCCCGTACTATTTGTATTTTTGAGAGCGTTTATTATTTGATATACTTCAAACGGTGTGGTAGGTTTAAAGAATAGAGATTTTGGAAATGACTTCAGTTTTGTTCTGTTGCTAGTTGCGTCTGCTTTTTGTTGTTGCTCAACTTGATTACAAAGTTTAATAAGGGCATCCTCCATAATTTTCTCGAACATTTCAAAATTGCCATGGCCGTTTTTATTACTCGGAGGTCTGTAGACACAAACAATAATATGGCTATCCAACTCAACACAGGATACCTCTATTTGTCTTTCTACAGTAAGTGCAAGAATATCTTTCCGTTGTTTCACCTTAATATTATTTTTACTAAGATTAAAGAACCACCTCTATCAGCAGTCTTTCTATTGTAACAACTGACAATTTTGTAATTATTTATGTTAAAAGACATCATATTTTCCTTTAACAAGTGTTCTATAATACAAATAACATCGGTGTCTGAATGATTAAGAAATAATTCTAATACAAGTTTTTTGCCAGGTAGCCCCTGCATGTTTGGATGGGAAATATTTAAGTGGGGCTTACCCTTTGGCCTTGTATTTTTCATTTGATTGCCAGAAATCCCCTGCTTATTTTGTAAAATTTTCTTATGTTTTGAGGGGTCCTCTTTTGTCGAACTATCTAGTTTAAAACACTACTATTAGTACTAACTAAAACTGAGGGCGACTGCGTTATAGTATTTACAACTGTGTCGTATATATTATACGCTAACAATGTAGCTACTCGTTTTTTAGTTTTATGAGACAGGTACATAGCATCCTGAGTCAAAGTAAAGTTATGAATAAAATTATTCATGTCGAAATATAAAATAGCATCACTATTATGACACGTTATATTGTATAGATGCATGTTCATTCTATGTACACTTTTATTTTGTTTCCCCGATAAATTAGAACAATAAGGAAAGTTACATAGAATAAACTTGCACTTCGTCTTATTATATAAATTGAGCAGTACATCTATACCGGTATCTAATGCACTCCGACTAATGTTTGAGTGGTTTCCTACCATAATAACAATGGTAGTATGTTCATCAAAATTCCCTACAGCTATCTTTTTTTTAATATCCTCAAAGGAACTATCAGGACAACAATTATTTGTCACTTGTTGCTTAAGGCCATAATGCAAAAACATACCAAAATCTACACCTATCTTATCTGAATAAACTACAGTTCTTTTGTTTGCTATTGTTCTTCTCTGAGCACGATTTGAGGTGAGTGGCGGGACACTCGTGTTGGAGTGTGGAGTGCCAGCGGGCGGCGCGGCATTTGCGGTAGCGAGCGGTGCAACGCGTGTAACGGCGAGCGGCGCGGCCCTCGCGGCAGCGTGCAGCATGACACACGACTCAGCAGGCAGCGCGACACGCGCGTCACTTAGCGGCGCGGCGCTCGCGCTGATAAGCTGTGAGGTGCCTCCTCGACGAAGGCGGCGACGCTGTTTCTTGGTCGGGACAGCAATGGGCGTTGCAACACTCACGTTGAGGGGGGTCAAGACCAGAGTTTGTGATGTGGGCTCATCCTTCTTGCTGGTGTCATCCTCCTTGCTGGTCTCATCTTGCTGGATTGGACGGCATATTCCCGGCTTTGTTAAAGTGAGGAGGAGAGCAACTAGTTCTGGCATTAACCACTGTCATGGTGGCATGTCTGGCACACAGATATGTACCGTGACACTGGAGACAGGTAAAAGTATTTTTCATACCTAAGCCAGGTAGGAGGGACTACTCAGATCCTAAATCCTGTAGTATAGACCAATCAGCCTTACGTCGTTTCTGCAGAAAAAGATGGAAAGACTATGTGATAGAGATCTGTGGGAGAAGGCCCTGAGTAACATACCCTTGTATCAAAATCAGCACGCCTACAGTCAAGATAAATCTACAGAATCAGCTCTTCATTATGTTATTAGCAAAATTTAAGAAGCCATCAACAGCAAGTCCATGTGCCTAGGAATCTTCATTAAGATTGATGAAGCCTTTGACAAGACTAAATTCACTAGTAAATGCAGTTATAGTGGAGTGTATAGGTAATATGATGAGTAAGAGAGCCATTAAACTCACTTCAGTCGAATCCCAACACGCTTTGGTAGCGAAGGGATGCCCCCAGGGAGGTGTCCTCTGCTTTGGAACCTGGTGGCGAACGACCTCATCACCCAACTGTAAGCACAACACTATTACACGGTAGGATATGCAGATGATATAGTGATGTCTCCCAAGGAGCACTACTGGTACTGGTCTTCCCCCCTCGCCCCTCGTGAGGTGAAGGTTGCAGTACGGACGCTCTTGCTATTAAAATTCATAATAAAGACACAATGTCGATTTTAACAGCCGAAATAGTGGAAACGTTAGTAAAAAAGTGCCTAGAACCCATAGAACTCAAGTTGTGTGAGTTAGAGGCTGCTATCGCGCGCCTAGGAGAAGAAAGAGGAGACAATCGAAGTTCTACAAAGCCGAATTCTGCGACCGCCATAACACCCCAAGCAGCCCAACCGCTACCGAAGATTGCCGAACGAAAAAAGCTGACGGCGAATGAGCCGCCACGAGGTGCATCAACATCTGCACGAGTTGTACAGTATGGCCCAATCACAGCTCGTGAACAGCGCGCCAACGCTCGATTCAAACCGCCTCAGCACCAACCAGCGACCGTTAAACCATCGGAACCGCCGGCGAATTCATTAGAGCAAGGGGTAAAGACTGCGGCTGCCTCCATCGTTCGGAAGTCTCTCTCCACACATCCGAACACGATGGATACCCATGTTGACGCTATTAAAACGATAGAGACATTATCCCCATTAACGGCTGCTGATCCAATAAATGATATTATGACCCCAAGCCTGATTATTGCAGAAAATGACGACTGGCACGTAGTACAGAAACGCGGACGGCGTCAAAACTCTAGGACTAATGTCATCTGCGGGACCGGCTCTGTTGACCCGGATCTACAGACAGTAGAAAGGACTAAGAAGATCCACGCTTGTTTCCTACGTCCAGAAACTACAGCGGAGTCCATGCTTGCCTACATGGAGAAGAAGCAGCCTACAGGAAGCTACAAAGTGGATAAGCTTGACCTCAAACATGAGTACTACGCATCATTTGCCATATCAATCCCGACAAGTAAGTTCGACTTCTTCATGAAACCAGACAACTGGCCGCCGAGGACCGAGGTTACGGAGTGGTTTCGTCCCTGGTGATTTGCCTCTTTTCAGACCCCTAATAGCACTCCTCACCTCTTTAGCTGTTATCCTACTTATTTGAATATATTGGCAATATCGCTCGGCTTACTGATACCGTCAACAATCACTGGCAAGCAAGGCTTCAAATTTAACTTATTAGTTGCTCGCCAAAAATAGCTGAAATTATTATTACCACGGTGTGTGGCTATAATGTCCATCTAGACTTGCTCTTGGTTTTTTATACACCATTCTAATTTAGCTTTAAATATGTTGCGACTGCTACACATTTCTTCGTACCGTTACAACCCTTATTAATATGTAGATAAAGCTTAATAGAGCATAATCTTCACATGGCTTTATTTTTCCGTGTTAATTACTGTTGATCATCATTTTTAGACTTCGTCGTTTCTTACTCTTTTGTATTTTAGTCAGTTAGATTCAGTCACTCGCGGAAAGCGGTAAAGCATTCTGCTACCTCAAAATTGGGAAGTTATAAAGTTTGTGTAATTCTCTCTGAGATCAATAAATATTAGTGTTAGTGACTTTGTGTTTTTTTTTTAAAAAGACAAACGACCCATGCCGCCTAACAGTACGTCATGCCACAACGCGGTTTACCCAGCAGGGTCCAGAGCTGAAATTTGAGCCGAGCCTGTCTGTGAACTTCTTGTACATGACGGTTCCAGCCCACAACAATTCTATTTTTCTGCGCCCTTTTGATTTAAGCTCCCTTGTGACTTCCTATAGAAGCTTTTTCTAAAATGCATACAATATTTCTATAAATGTCATCCAAAATAAATTTATCTTTAAAATTTTTACACATACCAGAACAACACTCTTGAAACTCGTGGGGAAAATCTATAACTCTATTTTTTATTACAAACACTACTAAACTGCTTTATCTGATCAGCCCCTCTTTGGCCCCAAACAATTTTTTTACACTTTGCATCATTTTTAATTATTTTAGGAATAACAATATTTAAATCACATTCTAATAATAGTGGTTTATGATCTGACCAGGTCACATCATATAAAATATTTGCAGTTTTGACACTTGACCATGCAGCAGAAGTTACAATACAATGATCTAGCCATCTTGTACAGCCATGCCTATCACTGTATAAGATCCAGAATTCTTACCCAACTTTTCAGTATCTGCACACACCCATTGTTGATCACAAGAAAACCGCATCAGTATATATATATCTGTCCAAAATAGTTCACCCGGATGTGCATTAAAGTATCCAAGAACGAAAACAGACTCAGCCTCATTATTTTCAATTAAGGAGTTTCCTCACCTAGACAGTCCGTAAACTCAGTTAAGTTATCCATATTATCCGTTGGCATGTATACACTCATTATAACTATTTCACAATCACATACCTTCGCTCTAATAGCTATATTCTAGCTATAGCTATTCTATTACTATTGCACTGAATAACCGACACTGACGAGAATGCACGTTTGCGCCACAGCAAGGCCACGCCCCCATACGGTCTCCCCGTGCTGTAGATAACTAAGTCGACAGCTGATTTTCCTGTGAATTCAAAAACTTCATGTATGTTTCCCAGTAATGGAATATCGTACGGCATCAACCACGTCTCCTGAAGTGCGACAACATCCGCCTTATCACATATCGATCTGATATTGCACATAGAAGGTTTTAACGATTGGCAGTTAAAACTAACAAGTTGACTGAATTTGCTTGCGGGTGTACTACACATGATCTAATTTTGCGGCTTCGGGTCATCAGAGTTCTGCGCTCTAAAAAAGTCTAAAAAAGAGTACTTAAAATTTACAAAACGGCGGAAGAAAATTCGTTTTGGCCATAAGTTAACGTCATTGTATAAAGGAAGTTTCTCTTTAGAAACATACATTTTAAATGCCTTGTGTTGTGGTCCATATTTTCCTCCGTTACAATTTGCCTCAAGTACAAATTCTCTTGCGTTTTTGTAAATATGTAATCAGCAATATTTTTGGCTTTAGCTTCCAAGTGCACTTTTGTAATGAAGAGTGGTACTTTTGGATCCGCCGCTTTGAAAAGCCCGCCAGGTTCTACATCTGCTTGCCCATCTGGCCTACAATGCGATTTTTATGATTTCGGACTTTTTTCTTCTTGCTATTAGGGTCCAGTTCTCTTCTTGCTCATCTGTGGCCTCAACCTTAACACCTGTGGCCCTAGCACTAACGACACTGGCCTGGGCCTTAACCACTTCAGCAAGAGTCATGTTTTTGTTTACCATCTTCACTTCACAGTCAGCTGACTGCGCGCTTGTATAAGGAGACGTGATGTTTCTATCATCTGTCTCACTGCACCCGCGGTCGCCTCCGCTCACTATCTCTGTTGCCGTTCGATCCGCGCTCAGCTGTGGTGGAGTCAAACTGGTTTGAGCAGTTGTCTCATTGCTGTCGCTTTTGTCGCCGCCTGCTGTCTCCTTGTCTGTGCGATTTTGTACCGGCTTGTCGATAGGCGAGCTAGTTGAGGGTACAGGACAAAGACCCACAGATTTTATTCTAGCTAGTTGCAGATTTTCCCCGTATTGTGCTGCTGCAAGTGAAGATATAGGTCTCAAGCACGGTTATATCCTTGCACTTCTATCTTCTAATGACATATTATTGTGTGACATACCCATGGGCCCACTGTCTAGATAGGCACCTCTTCGCGCATTTACGGTAAAATCCGTATTTGCAAGTGAGGCGGTTTTCATATATTGTAGGTCCTCCCTCACTTCACTGAGCTGGCTTGAAGTGACATAGTTTTCTTTCACGAGATTTAGTTCTGCTCTCAAGATAACAATATTCTTAAGAATATTGGTTACATCTACATGATCGATAGTTACCGGCGGAAGTCTTTGCAAATTATGAGCAACAAAGAGCGGTATCACTTCGGGATCTGTGTCTTTCAAAAGTCATATCATATCCTGCAAGTCACGGTGTTGCTTCTTGTCTCTTCTACTCACTATTTTTCGCTTGTCCGTTGGCAGCGATTCAAATAAAAGCGTCTTGGACTTCTTTCTCGCCGGAGGAGATCATAATCTCCTCCGGCGAGAAAGAAGACACGCAGATTTGGACCTCATCCGTAACGTCAAGTTTGTTTTGCATGAACGCTAGGAGTTCATCCACAACGATGTTACAATTTGCACATTTTACTAAATTCGACGACGACGACTGCATGTTTGTCGCGAAACGTAACATCCAACCGCTCGCTGAGACGCGCGCGCGCAGACTGTTTAGTGCATCGGAGATGCATTAGGCGGTGAGAAGCTATCTTGACGACTGTTTTCCCAATTGCTGGATTGGCAGAGACGGGCCTATTCCTTGGCCTGCTCGTTCACCAGACCTGACCCCAATGGACTATTTTGTGTGAAGCAGAGCCAAAGAACTGGTCTATTCCAACGTAGCCATCAACACAAAAGAAGAGTTGATTTCAAAAATAACAATGGCTTTCGACACCATGAAAGATGTAATGACGCTCAAAATCATGACCACAGAAGTCCGAAGACGGGCTCGTGTCTGTGTGGGGAACCAAGGATCTCATTTCGATTCCATGAATAGCATACATTTAATTAATTAAAAAGACTGTCTAAAAAGTCTATGTTTCTCCCTCTAACTGGTTAGTAGGTCATAACTTCAAGAATGTGTGATGTATCTACGTCAATAATACCTTAAATGAAATATCATTAACTAAGAATGTTTTACAAATATTTGCAAATAAAAAGCTTTCACTTGGTTTTGTTAAATTGGGTCCGAAAAACTTCTTTTATTGATGATTGAAATTTGCCGTGCTCTACAATGGTCTGTAAAAACCAAGTCTGGCGTAGCAGATGCACAAATCACAATTTATTAGAATGCTTATTAATTATTTATGGAATTTGTACGGAAAACCCAGTTTTGGTCTAATTTATCAGGAAATGTGTGAGTCCAGAAAATTGTTTAAAAATAAATTAAAATGGTGTCAGAATAACGAGCAACAAATTAAAATGGAAATTATTGCAAAATACCATAGGGACAAAAACTTTTCAAAATTATGGAAGTCTACTAATAAATTAAATCCGAAGGCGAGTCTTCTTGTGAGCGTGGCTGGCGTGCATGATCCGACCGATATAGCGGAGGCCTTTCGCACTCACTTCAAAGTGGAATCGCCTTTAGGAGCAGCGTCCTCGCGCGTGCCCTATGCTGCGGGAGTGGGGCTCACCGGGGACCTTAATGTTAGGTTCACTGCTAAAGAGGTTCAAACAGTGATTAAAAATATGGTTAGAGGCAAATCCCCTGGACACGACAACCTCAGCATCGAGCACTTGCAGCATGCTGGGTTCCATGTAGGTAGGGTACTAGCGATGTCTTTTAGTCTGTGTATAAGTCACTCTTACTTGCCTAATGACCTTATGTACACGCTGGTTATTCCAATTGTTTAAAACAAAACTGGAGATGCTTCTGATTTAAATAACTATAGGCCCATCTATTTGGCAACGGTCGTTGCAAAAGTGCTGGACAGTTTGCTTGATAAACAGTTAGCTAGGCACTTGACATTGAATGACCATCAGTTCGGGTTCCGGTGCGGGCTCTCAACGGAAAGTGCTATCTTCTGCCTCAAGCAGACTGTTCAGTACTTGTCTAAAGCATTTGATTTAGTCAACTATACTATACTCTGGGCGAAAATGCGGAATGAAACGAGTGTACCGCCAGAAATAACAAGTTTGTTTAGATTCTGGTACAGTAACCAAAATAATTGTGTCAGGTGGGCGGGGTCATGCTCTGGTGCATACAGACTAGACTGTGGTGTGAGACAAGGGGGCTCACTTCTCCTAAACTTTTTAATTTGTATGTAAATAACCTGATCGAGGAGCTCAGCAGCACTAGAGTTTGATGTCATATAGACGGACAAAATATTAATAACATCTCTTATGCTGACGATATGGTGTTGCTGAGCCCCTCGGTCGGTCGGTGCGCTATGCACACTGTTGCGTATTTGTGAGTACTATGCGGAGGCCCATGGGCTCAGGTGAAATGAAATGAAATGAAATATGTTTATTTTCATTGTTACAACAACAATCAGGTACAACGCGAAAAAGAGTGAGCTAATGGTTTTCAAGTCAGGCACGAAAACATACTCTGACCTGCCTCCAGTCTACATTAATAATTAGGGTTAAGAAGTTCAAGTACCTAGGCCACTGGGTCACCGACGACCTCAAAGATGTCTGTGACATTGAGAGGGAGCGTAGGGGGCTGGCTGTTCGCTGTAACATGCTGGCTCGCAGGTTCGCTCGTTGTAGTAAAGAATAAAAATTAACATTGTTCAGGGCATACTGCCAGTCTTACTACACGTGCAGCCTGTGGGTCAACTATACGCAGGGTGCATACAGCGCCCTACGTGTTCAGTACAACAATGCGTTTAGGGTGGTGATGGGGCTGCCGAGGTACTGCAGCGCCTCAGGCATGTTTTCGGAGGCAAGGGTCGACGGCTTTGCCGCGATCATTAGGAAACGCAGCGCCTCGCTATTAGCGCGAGTACGCGGCAGCTCCAACTCCATTCTTTGCACGTTGGCTGGACGGTGGGACTCACCGCTGCTGGCTCAATGGGTGAGGCTACACGCGAGTGGGTAGCCTAGGCACTCGTCCTTCTTCCCCTGCCGTGTGTGTGTTTTTATTTTTAAATTTTTTGACATTTTTATTTTGTAATGATTTATTTGAATTTTAATTTAATTTTATTGTTGACATACTGTGTAATTTATTCTATGGGCTTTTATGCCTGCAATAAACGATTCAAAACTCAAAACTCAAAACGTTTATTCTGTAAATAGGCCACAAGGGCACTTTCACATGTCATTTCATTTCATTTTTTACAGAACATTTGGTATTATTATCATATTATCAGAAAAAAAAAAAGTACTTAATTATTGTTTCTGAGAGATGTAAAGAGTCTCATGTCATAATAAAATAATTAAAATATAAATAACAGAGATGTATAGTCTCTTTAGTCAATAATACAATGATAATAGGAGATGTAAATGGTCCCCACAGTCAAGAGTTGTATAATTAAATTAATCTTTGGAGGTGTAAAAGGCCTCCAAGTGTCCAGTAAAAGAAACTCTGGCAGTGAGGATGCTCACAATTAATTAGAACAATTCAGTCCCAAGCATTTTTATCGTCTATGTACTCTTTAAAACTGTAGTAAGCTTTAGAAATAAGCCTTTGCTTATTATTATTATTATTATTAAGTGATTTATTAGAATCAATTGTAAAATAATCCAATTATTATTTAGTTTCGCAATGATAATCACTAAAAAATTAACGGCAAGACTTCGCCACATGTATGTTTGGCTCAAATGGTTTTAAATGGTCTGTTTACGTCTTTGCAACGATCTACCGGACACCCTGTATATTTCCGAGGTTGTTTTCCGTCATTACCACCCGACTTCTATGTGTCACCTAGGAGCACAGATCTGTGCCTAGGAGGCAAGGCGAACCATGCACATGCTGACCTTTCTACGCCCTAGTGATACAGTTTTTGCAGTAATTTTATGTTTATTTTGAAGGGTTGAAATTTGACATTTTAATGGGTTGAGATTTGACATTTTAATGGGTTGAAATTTGACATTGTAACGGGTTGAAATTTTAAATTTTAACGGGTTGAAATTTTACATTTTAACGGGTTGAAATTTTACATTTTAACGGGTTGAAATTTTACATTTTAACGGGTTGAAATTTTACATTTTAACGGGTTGAAATTTTACATTTTAACAAGCTGAAATTTTTAAAAGTCAATCAAAGGGTTAGGCAATCAAAAGAGAGCAAAAAATCCAGAAGAACCAATATGCCGCTCAGACATGCATCGGAAGCAGATGTCATCTGTGATGTGCATGAGAGCAGTTGCTGTTCCATGCTCTGCTCTAAAACCAGACTGTTACTTTGGCTACCTACCTCAGTCTTTCGACTCTAGATATTGGTTCAGCTGGATGTGCATCACTTTATCTATGATTTTGGATAGCACAGGGAGAATACTATTTTCTGTATAATGTCTTTCAGTTCTTCAACATACAACAGCTAACCAAATTGCATTTGGAAAAACGCAGTCACAAAAAATCATGGCTTGTGGACATTTCAATGCAAATCATAAGTCTTAAGATTTCATATTGTTTTTTTTTTATTATACATATATTATAATTCTGAATGGTTTCAAAAAAATATTGTGTGAAATATGATTTGCCATTATAAGTGTTGATATAATTGCTCATGTAAGTTTTATAAATAAATAAATTATGTTGATTTTATTAAGCAAAGAGAGGTGATTTTATTAGTAGTAGCCTCCATTAGCGTTTAGAATGTGTGTAAGATATCAGGGAACCATCTGACCGTTATTAGGCTTGAAATTTACGATACCAGGCCAATTGGGTCTCTGATGCTAAATCTATTAATAACTTCAAAACCCATACAAAGTTATTCTATTTTAATGCATAATTGTAACCTTAGATGGTTTTATTATAGGAATCAATATATAGCTAATACCTAAAGTTGTTAACTGAAAACCTGGAGGCAGTTAAAAGTGAAAAAAGTTTGACTTGTGAGAAACAAGGCTCTGCCACTGTATTTTGTTTTCCAGCTCCAATATAACTGTATTTTGTTTTCCAGCTCCAATATAACACAAGATTGGACTGACCAGAAGATTAAAAGCAATTGGAAGTACCTTTCGACCATTTGGAATCAACACCAAAGCTCCATACCATCCCTTTAAACACAATGCTTATACACGAAAGTTCTACATTAAGTTTAATACTGTAATCTTTACAAAAAATCTTTTATTTTTAATCTTTTCTAAGTTCAACTACTGTGGGAGACCTCAAAGATTTGTTTATAGATGTCTTTTTAAAAACCATACATAATAAAGTGAAGTTTTATCTTCACCTATCCGCCTAAAAGGGTTTAAATAGAATATTTATTGTTGTTGCTGGAAGATGTTATCACTCACCTGGCCGAGCTATTACCAGTGGGTCCATTTCCATGCTATCCCTTATCTCTTTTTTCAATAATTGTACTTCATTCTTCAATTCCTTAAATCCATCCTTTAGGAGTTGCAGTGCGGGCACTTTTATCTTAGTATTATAGCCTCCTTTTCTTTCTTTCTCCCAGAAAAATCTTTCAGGAATAATTTGGCAATGCGATGGACATTCTAACAGACGTTTATTCACTAAATTTGTACTTAAACTGGAGAACTGCCGATGAGTATTCAATAGATTAAGAATATTGTTTGATTTCATTAATGAGAATGCCATTGTTTTGGCTAATGCACTCACTACTTCTTCTTTAAGAGAATATTCAGCAGCATTAGAAGGTTACTAAGTACTTGTCTTGCAAACTTTATTCAACCTTTTAGATACCTATAGTATTCCACATAATTTCATCTACAAATCCTAACCTCTCCAATTAGGATTTTGGATCAAAATAAAATAAATCGGCCAGCTTTCATTCGATTGTAGTGAGAGCTGTCAATAACAGCTGCTGAGTATATCGATTCATTATATCGATTATTACCGTTACACTCGTGCTCAAATAATATTCTGTGACATTTCAATTCATTTGTAAACACAGCTCCGCAGTGGATGGATTAAAACAAGGTTATAGATACATAGATGTCACCGTAATCTTGTCAATACCTACTGTTAGTTGATAAACTTACGTTTTTATTTTTTCTCGTTAGTTGGTCAACTATCGACACATATGTGGCGTTAATTCAGCGTATGTCACTAAATCTTAATTTAAAATAGTTAAATTTAATACATCAATATTTATTACTGAATGTTATTTATCAATCGCAATCCGTTATGAAAAATTTAAATTAGCATGTTTATAACAATAAAATCAATAATTACAAATAATAAAATCAATGTTAATAATCTAATCTTAATATTAACCCTAATAATCAAATCTTAATACTAATCTTAATAATCTAGTCTTAATAATCTAATTAAATATTGTTAATAATAAAATAATAATAATCAAATATAATAATACTAACTTAATAATAATAATTTAAAAATAGTAATTTTTAAGTGCATAATGCATCCACTTATGTTGAATCATAAATGTCACTTTGCATTATATAAACTTTAATTTATTTTGTACGTTGAAGCGGACAAGCGCACCGTTTTTTATTAGTAGATAGGAGCGCGCACTGCAACCGCCTACGTCACGGTATAACCTGTCGGCGCGCTCGCCTCCAGCGGAGTTGTGTATGCGCGGCCGCCGCCAGACAGTGAGCTTGATGATACGACGCGAGACGCATGTCGCTCTGTTCCGCCGCTTTTGCTTACGCTCCGCTATCGAAATTACTTATGCGCCTAATATCAACCGCTGTGCTTGTTCCTTCTCTTTCCATTTCTCCTTCTAAGACTGTGCTTGACTATATGTACTGTGTGCTATACGTCGCTTTGAAATAAACTGTTAAACAGTGTTCTCGTTTACATTCACCGCGACCCGCACTATACTCAAGTAAGTGTTGCGTAGGCACCAGCCTACCAAAGTGGTGACCCCGAACTGTGCACGACGATATGGAAGCTAAAGGAACATCTCAACAGGTGAATAATGATGGCGCTGCGCAGAATGGCGCGGAGTTGTGTAAAGTGGGTGTGCGGATACCCCCATTCTATAAAGAAAAACCAGCACTATGGTTTGCCCAGCTGGAAGCCCAATTTACGCTGTCCAATATTACTGCGGACACTACCAAATTTTACTACACCATGGCCCAGCTGGATCCTCAATATGCGTCGGAAGTGGAGGACATAATAACAAACCCACCAGCTACAAATAAATACGACAAGCTCAAAACCGAGCTGGTGAAGCGGTTGTCAGCCACACGAGAGCGAGATATCCAGCAGCTCTTGTCACACGAGGAGTTAGGGGACAGGAAACCTTCCCAGTTGCTTCTGCTCCACAAGTCGCGGCGGTACAACCAGCTGTAGCTCCTCCAACGGACCCGCTGGTCTTCCAGATCGCGGCACTCAGCAAGCAGATGGAGGCTTTGACCACCAGAATGGACAGAATGTCCCGGGAGCCCCGCCAATCACGACCGACGACGAGTAACCGAAGCCGAAGCCGAAGCCGACATCGCCAGAACTCGACGAGGGCAAACTCCAACTACCGCAAATTTCCCACCTGCTGGTACCATCACAAGTTTGGAAGCCAGGCACGGTGCTGTGTGAAACCGTGTGACTATACAGCGGGAAATGCATAGGGCAGTCGATGACGGCGACTGGCGGCTGTCCGAATTCCGGTCGCTTATTTTTTATGGACTCTAAATCAAAAATACAATTTTTAGTAGATACCGGAAGTGATTTGTGTGTGTTTCCCCGTAATTTATTAAAAGAACGGAGAAATAAAACGAATTATACTTTGTGTGCAGCTAACGGTACAATTATTAATACTTACGGGTATGCACACTTAGTTCTTAACATAGGATTGCGCCGCGACTATGCTTGGCGATTTGTTGTAGCGGATGTCACTAGGGCAATAATAGGTGTAGATTTTCTCGCTCATTATAATCTTTTAGTTGATTGCAGGAACCATCGCCTTACTGACAATAATACAAGACTCACCGCCCCTGCTTTGCCTGCGCAGCCGTCTGATGTCATTTCTTCGGTAAAGGTTGTAACTGGTGAGTCCACATATCACAACATACTACGCGAATACCCTGACATCACTCGCCCATCTGGCATACATCGAACACCTAAACACTCAACAGTACACCACATTCGCACCACACCCGGCCCGCCCGCATCTAGTAAACCAAGACGACTGGCACCCGATAAATTAAAGGTAGCAAGAGAGGAGTTTGCCTCTATGCTTTCGAGTGGCATAGCCAGACCCTCTGAGTCACCTTGGGCATCTCCCTTACATCTGGCCCTTAAAAAAGACAACGGTTGGAGACCGTGCGGTGACTACAGGTTGCTAAATGCGAGAACCATTCCGGATAAATATCCGATTCGCCATATCCAGGATTTCTCGCACAGCATAACTGGTTGCACCGTATTTTCAACCACAGATCTCGTCAAGGCCTACAACCAGATCCCCGTCAGCCCCGAAGACATCCCGAAAACCGCCATTACAACGCCGTTCGGGCTTTACGAATTCCCGTTCATGACGTTCGGACTTCGTAATGCCGGGCAGACTTTCCAGCGCTTCGTGGACGAGATGCTGCGGGGACTGGATTTCTGCTACAGTTACCTTGACGATTTCTTGGTCTTCTCAAAGGACCACAAGACGCATGAAGCACATTTACAGCGACTGTTCACCAGGTTGCAGGAGTATGGGATGGTGATCAACACCTCCAAGTGCCACTTCGGAGTGGAAGAGGTAACCTTCTTAGGATACCGTATATCTGCAAACGGTACCAAACCACTACCTGCCAAGGTGGCAGCCATCCAGGACTTCCCAACGCCGAGGAACGTGAGGGAACTCAGGAGATTCTTGGGTATGCTTAATTTTTACAGACGTTTCATCCCTAACGCAGTCGTACACCAGGCTCCCCTGAATTCTCTCCTCACAGGTTCTTTTAAAGATTCTCATCCAATCAACTTTACCCAGGAAGAACAAGTTGCCTTCGAAAGGTGCAAAGCAGGTTTGTGCGATGCGGCACTACTGGCTCATCCAGATGCATTGGCAAAATTATGCATCGTCACTGATGCATCAGACGTGGCTATGGGTGCTGTGCTGCAGCAGCTGAAGGACGGCGCCTGGGAACATCTCTCATTTTTCTCGCATAAACTGACGTCACCACAACGTAAGTACTCTCCTTACGATAGGGAACTTTTAGCCATATACGAAGCTATAAAGTATTTTAGGCACATGGTAGAAGCACGAGACTTCATTGTCTATACCGACCATAAACCTTTGTGCTTCGCATATAGCTCTCGTAAAGATAATTGTTCCCCGAGGCAGTTCCGACATTAAGATTTTGTGTCACAATTTACGACAGACATCAGGCACATATCAGGAAGAGACAATGTCGTAGCTGACACGAGTCGAGGAAATCACGCAGCCTGTTGACTACAGTAAGTTAGCTACGGCACAAAACACCGACTCTGAGCTACGCCTTCTTCTGAGCAGTAGCAGCTCACTGTGCCTGAAGAAAGTGAATGTGCCCGGAACTACTGTCGACCTTTACTGCGAGGAGAAAGAGGAGAAGGTAAGGCCCTATGTACCAAAGGAGCTCAGGCAGCAGATTATCGAGAGCCTTCACTCTCTAAGCCATCCAGGAGCAAATGCCACTGCCAGGTTGGTTGCGGAGAGGTACGTTTGGCCAGGGGTACGCAAAGACTGTCGAGAGTGGACCCGAAGTTGTCTGGCTTGCCAGCGCTGTAAGGTCACTCGTCACGTCTCATCACCCTTAAGTACGTTCAAGCTGTCGCATACCAGGTTCCAGAAGATCCACATTGACCTCATAGGACCACTACCACCTTGTCAAGGGTTCAAGTACTGCCTCACTGCCATCGACAGTTTCAAACGTTGGCCTGAAGCAGTACCACTGCAAGACATATCAGTCGAGACCGTCACTAAAGCGCTGTTGCACGGTTGGATTGCTCGCTTTGGATGCCCAATCGACATTGTCACCGACAGAGGTCAACAATTTGAGTCGATGCTATTCCAGCAGCTGGCAAAACTGGTAGGATTTCGGCGTAAGCGCACTACTGCGTATCACCCTGCCTGTAACGGACTCGTGGAACTTTTCCACAGGCAGCTGAAGGCAGCTATAAAGTGCCACGCCGACAGCAGTTGGGTTGAAGCACTCCCTCTAGTCCTGCTAGGCATCAGAGCCGCATATAAGGAAGACCTTCAAGCCTCTGCGGCAGAATTGGTTTACGGTGAGACTCTTAGGTTACCCGGAGATTTCTTTGATCACGAGACTCACGCCACCACGGATGTTACAGACTACCTGTCCCGACTTCACATGTTTGCTAGGAATCTGAAACCAGTGCCAGGTACTCGTCACGTGGGACATCGGCCGATTTTTGTCTTTAAAGATCTAGCAGCAGCAACTCATGTTTTCCTTAGGGATGACACAGTCGGTGGGTCGTTAAAACCAGCATACACTGGCCCACATAAAGTTTTGAGGAGAGATCCCAAGGTGTATCGGTTAGCAGTCAATGGTAAGGAAATGACAGTATCTATAGATCGGTTAAAGCCGGCCTACATACTGCATGACACACACACCACTAGCACTCAACCGGATACACAAACACACACTCACAACACAAAAAACGTCACAAACACTTCATCAGCGCCACCAATCCCAGCAAACACCACCACACCTACAACCAGAACCGAAGATAATGACACCAGGCGGACGCGATCAGGCCGCGTTGTCCGGTTCCCTAACTATTATCGCCCATGATGGTCTCTGGAGGGGGGTGATGTGGCGTTAATTCAGCGTATGTCACTAAATCTTAATTTAAAATAGTTAAATTTAGTACATCAATATTTATTACTGAATGTTATTTATCAATCGCAATCCGTTATGAAAAATTTACATTAGCATGTTTATAATAATAAAATCAATAATTACAAATAATAAAATCAATGTTAATAATCTAATCTTAATACTAATCTTAATAATCTAGTCTTAATAATCTAATTAAATATTGTTAATAATAAAATAATAATAAACAAATATAATAATACTAACTTAATAATAATAACTTTAAAATAGTAATTTTTAAGTGCATAATGCATCCACTTATGTTGAATCATAAATGTCACTTTGCATTATATAAACTTTAATATATTTTGTACGTTGAAGCGGACAAGCGCACCGTTTTTTATTAGTAGATAGGAGCGCGCACTGCAACCGCCTACGTCACGGTATAACCTGTCGGCGCGCTCGCCTCCAGCGGAGTTGTGTATGCGCGGCCGCCGCCAGACAGTGAGCTTGATGATACGACGCGAGACGCATGTCGCTCTGTTCCGCCGCTTTTGCTTACGCTCCGCTATCGAAATTACTTATGCGCCTAATATCAACCGCTGTGCTTGTTCCTTCTCTTTCCATTTCTCCTTCTAAGACTGTACTTGACTATATGTACTGTGTGCTATACGTCGCTTTGAAATAAACTGTTAAACAGTGTTCTCGTTTACATTCACCGCGACCCGCACTATACTCAAGTAAGTGTTGCGTAGGCACCAGCCTACCAAACATAGTTAACTGTAGCGTATTGCTTACTATATGACGCGTTAGTTAATAAACTAACGGTCAAAACCGTTCAATAGTAAACTTCGCTGCGCTCGCCCCCGAATAGTCTTCGAGTTAGGTTGACATGTAAGAACAAATGAAACGTAAATTCTAAATACTTTCGGTCTGGTTTTCTATCCGTCGATAGTTGATCAACTAACGTGTTAGTTAATCAACTAACGGTTTTGACGGTGAAAATACGGTGACATATATTTTGAGTTTACATTCACTATCTTTGTTTACTATTTTCGATTTCTTTGCGACGTAGATATCGGTGGCTATTGATCTGAACTGCGTCTAAGGAAAACAAAGGCCGCAGCTATATTCGCCTCACCTTTAGCGGATGACCTACTCGCTAGGGCGTCCTAACTTTTTTAGCGTAAAGTTGGGGTCATTTGATCATCTTCCTGAAAGTTTCAGGTTGCGGAACTCAATAGTTTTTAAGATATGATTTTTTGAAAATCTGAAAATACTTTGTAAAATTATGTAACGAAACGCAAATAATATGTTTAAATCTGGTCTGTGGTCAAAATACATTACCTATGTTTCGCTGTACGCATATTTGAAAAGATAATAATTCTCTAAAAAAAGAAGGAAATGTGGAATTGTTTTTTAATACTACCTATTTTAAATAAAAACGTTCATTTAACTTGCAATTTATGTTTGTTTATTTATTTTACGTCAATCAAAGTTAATTTAGTATTTTTTTCGTAAAATAGGTATCTCTTTTGATAACTAAAAAAGTTGTAATTTTTATTTAAAATGGAACGCATTTTGTTGGGGCGTTGTCCGCGTTGTTGTTGTTGTTGTGTTGTCCGCGCAGGTCAGCTTGTGGCAACACTGAGGTCAATAACCGACTGAGATTTATCCTATGTAAATTTAAAATATAAATTGTTTTCTTGTGTAATCAAACTACAATTCTTGTTGTATTTAATAGGATAATCATAAATATACGTGTGACTATAAATATTTTATGTGAGTGACTTGTATTTGATTCAAACTGGCCAATTGTTTTTCGGTTACAGAAATTTGTCTTTGTCATTGTTATTCTCGGTTCGGAGTGATTTCGTTCTACTTTCTGTGTATTTTAAGCGAAAACATAACATCTGGAATCTAATTACAACCAAATAAATCACGTAAGTGGCAATCATTTCGAACTCGGCTCAGCTGACATAACCTCAATTGGCTGACAATTATTCTGGTAGTTTGTTGAAACTGATACATACTATTTTCCTTTCATATCTATAATGGACAGTCGCATGCAGACCCGTAAAGCACGCCAAGTAGAATCCCAACTTAACCTGGCTTTAGAAGAATTAAAACTATCTAGGGAATTGTGTAGCCAGTTGACTTGTGAACGGGAGGACAATGAAAAGATATTGCTAGAAGCATTAGGTAATAATAATAAACTAAAAACCGAGCTGTCTACTTCACACTCACAATATGAAAATGTACTTGAAGAACAAAATAGGTCAAAAATGATAATTCATGGTTTTGATCAGTGCGCTGCTGAATATGAGTTTGCTTTGAAGAGAATTTCTACCCTGGAAAAGGACCTGTCTGATGCCCACAACCAAATCACACAATTAGAAGAGGAGTCTCATGGTTCAGCAGCACAAAAATCCCAAAATTTATTTGAGGAATTGATATTAGCGGATAAGTCGACCGGCCAAGTTTCTGTTGCATGTAGTGATGTGTCCAGTGCAGTGATTGATTTGACTCATGAAGACTCAGTGGTGGGCACTGGTTCAACATGCAGCAAAAACGCATCAAAAAGATATGTTAAAATTAAAAAACACATCACTCAAACATCAAAAAAATTAAAATCTCATTAAAATCTCAATAAAAGTTTATATAATAAGAGTAAAATAGATATTTTGGAAAAGTTTAAAATGTGTATGGCAGAGTTAGAAATTAATAAAACAAAATATGAGAAAGACCTGCAAAATCTTGAGTCTGAACTTGCCACTGTCAATGGCTGCTTGAGATCTATTACTGCCCGCTATGAAAAATCTCAAGAGGCCATTGAGGAGTACTCCCTGGCCAATGATGAGCTGCTTAAACTGTCTCATAGTAATCAGGAACGCTATGACTCTTTGGTGGCCAATCATTTGTGTGACTGCCAACGTTCCTTGCAACAGCCGGAGAGACCAGCTTCAACCACGAGCCTTGAAATAAGTATCCGACCCAGGATTTCAGGGTCGCACAAAAGCATCACAAGCAAAACTGTCATGTTTTGTGATGAAATTGGAAGAAACTTAGGCATATTATTGAATAAGTTGGGACACTCAGTCATAAATAACTGTTTACCAAACTCCAGTTTTCATGATGTTATGCAAAAAATAACAAAGACACTTGATCTGACACCTGAATCAAACTTAATTACTCATGTTTGGAAATAGGGGTGAGGTAAACAAATGGGACCTAATTAAATATTTTAAAACACTTTGCTCACTGAATGTTAATAAAATTGTTATGTTTACATTCCCATACAGTAAAAGATTGCCACAAGCTGAAAATGATCTTAGATATAAGCTAAATATGACATTACATACAATGTCATATAATAATAGTTTGATTCATTTGATTGACTCTAACAATTATGTTAGTAATAATGTTTATTTGACCAAAGGTAGTTACTACCTTTCAGATTTTTACAAACGACAGGTAGCTGTGTCGCTATCTTATTTTTTTAGTATGACAGCCAAGAATTTGGCTAACCTGACTGCTTCTATTGAGCACAGACAAGGTATATTGGAAGACATTCCAAGTAATTTAAATTAGTTTTTAAGACAACAGAGGAAATCTCTAGCATACATAAGCCAATAAATATATCAAGCAAGCATAGGAGATCAAAAATGTGTAATATCTTGCCCGAATTAAATAAGTCAAAAAAGTCTAATAATATCCCAATATTAAATATATATTCAGACAAAGGGTAAGCCCCACTTGAATATTACCCATCAAAACATGCAGGGGCTACCTGGCAAAGAACTTGTATTAGATTTATTTCTTAATAATTCGGACACTGATGTTATTTGTATTACAGAACATTGGCTAAAGGAAAATATGATGTCTTTTAACATAAATAATTACAAAATTGTCAGTTGTTACAATAGAAAGACTGCTGATAGAGGTGGTTCTTTAATCTTAGTAAAAAATAATATTAAGGTGAAACAACGGAAAGATATTCTTACACTTACTGTGGAAAGACAAATAGAGGTATCTTGTGTTGAGTTAGATAGCCATATTATTGTTTCTGTCTACAGACCTCCGAGAGATGAAAAAGGCCATGGCAATTTTGAAATATTCGAGAAAATTATGGAGGAAGCCCTCATTAAACTTTGTAATAAGAGAAAAAAGTTAATTATTTGTGGCGATCTTAATGTAGATCTGCTTGTAGATACAACACTGAAGCGACGATAAATAACTCTGTTCAAATCATTTAATTTATGTCATGTATTTCTAGAGCCGACTAGAATTACATCAAAAATGTGTAATATCTTGCCCGAATTAAATAAGTCAAAAAAGTCTAATAATATCCCAATATTAAATAATATTCAGATAAAGGGTAAGCCCCACTTAAATATTACCCATCAAAACATGCAGGGGCTACCTGGCAAAGAACTTGTATTAGAATTATTTCTTAATAATTCGGACACTGATGTTATTTGTATTACAGAACATTGGCTAAAGGAAAATATGATGTCTTTTAACATAAATAATTACAAAATTGTCAGTTGTTACAATAGAAAGACTGCTGATAGAGGTGGTTCTTTAATCTTAGTAAAAAATAATATTAAGGTGAAACAACGGAAAGATATTCTTACACTTACTGTGGAAAGACAAATAGAGGTATCTTGTGTTGAGTTAGATAGCCATATTATTGTTTGTGTCTACAGACCTCCGAGAGATGAAAAAGGCCATGGCAATTTTGAAATATTCGAGAAAATTATGGAGGAAGCCCTCATTAAACTTTGTAATAACAGAAAAAAGTTAATTATTTGTGGCGATCTTAATGTAGATCTGCTTGTAGATACAACACTGAAGCGTCGATAAATAACTCTGTTCAAATCATTTAATTTATGTCATGTATTTCTAGAGCCGACTAGAATTACATCAAAAATGTGTAATATCTTGCCCGAATTAAATAAGTCAAAAAAGTCTAATAATATCCCAATATTAAATAATATTCAGATAAAGGGTAAGCCCCACTTAAATATTACCCATCAAAACATGCAGGGGCTACCTGGCAAAGAACTTGTATTAGAATTATTTCTTAATAATTCGGACACTGATGTTATTTGTATTACAGAACATTGGCTAAAGGAAAATATGATGTCTTTTAACATAAATAATTACAAAATTGTCAGTTGTTACAATAGAAAGACTGCTGATAGAGGTGGTTCTTTAATCTTAGTAAAAAATAATATTAAGGTGAAACAACGGAAAGATATTCTTACACTTACTGTGGAAAGACAAATAGAGGTATCTTGTGTTGAGTTAGATAGCCATATTATTGTTTGTGTCTACAGACCTCCGAGAGATGAAAAAGGCCATGGCAATTTTGAAATATTCGAGAAAATTATGGAGGAAGCCCTCATTAAACTTTGTAATAACAGAAAAAAGTTAATTATTTGTGGCGATCTTAATGTAGATCTGCTTGTAGATACAACACTGAAGCGACGATTAATAACTCTGTTCAAATCATTTAATTTATGTCATGTATTTCTAGAGCCGACTAGAATTACACTTACCAGCCAAACTTGCTTAGATAACGTTGTTTGTGACTGTGCATTCACAAGTAAAAATGTAATTAACTGTTTACCATCCGATCACAGTGGTCAAACAGTTTCGTTCCAAATTACTAGTGAAAATAAGACTGATCCATCATTTTATAGGCCTATTACATCCCATAGACTAGAGATGTATATGAAAAACTTAGATATGGGTTTGCCAGTACCGGATTTTGATGAACAGAACCCGAACAAAATCTATTCTGACTTTTTCAACATTATTCAAACAGAATTCAATACAGTTTTTAAATTAAAGAAAGTCAGTGCCAACAACGGTAAATCTAAATTTAATGACTGGGCAACATTTGGAATTCGTAATAGTAGAGCTATCTTGTATGACCTTTATGAACAAAAAACCTATAACTTTGATATAAAATTTCGTGACTATGTTAAAAAATATTCCAAAACTTTCAAGTTGGTTTGTAGGACTGCAAAAACTTTACACATTAATAGAAAAATACAAAATTCAAATAATAGAATGAAAACGGTTTGGCAAATCATAAACTGTGAAACTGGCAAAGTTATACCAAGAGACAATGATTTCTGCTTAAAGATATGTGATGATTTTGTTAAATCCAACGCTGAGGTAGCTCGAGCTTTTGAAACATTCTTCACCAATGTACCCTTACTCACAACAGAGCGTCTAAATTAATCTCCATATGAAGCAGAGATTTTGTTTAAAAACAGCACTAGCATCAGTAATGTAGATTTGAAATTTTATCATGTATATCCCCAGGATATTATCAAAACGTATAGATTACTTAACTTAAAAAATACTGAAGACCTGTGGGGTATATCAGCCAAAGTCATTGGTTCAATAAAACTGGTCATAGCCCCTAGCTTATAAACCTCTGTTCAAGTCGGGAGACAAGGGTGATCCTTCAAATTTCAGACCATCTGTTCTTCCAACACTAAGTAAAATTTTTAAAAATATTATACTCAATAAAATGCTCTCACACTTCAACCGTACAAAACAACTCCACGCCAAGCAATAGTTTCACCTGGGGGTAAATCGACTACGGATGCAAGTATTTCCCTTATATCTCATATTTGTTCTGCATGGGAAGCCGCACAGGGTGCTATCGGTGTTTTTGGCGATCTGTCGAAGGCATTTGATTGTGTTGATCATGATACGCTACTAATGAAATTAAATCATTACGGAGTTAGAAATAAAGTTGGATCTACTAAAATCATACCTAAGCAATATAATTCAAAAGGCAGAAGTTAACGGCGTTAAATCTGATGGATCGGGAGAAAAAATTGGCGTTCCACAAGGTTCCCTATGAGGCCCTTTCTTATTACTGGTTATTAACGATCTACCTTTTATGGTGGAGAAATTGACTAACATAGTGTTGTTTGCTGATGATACTTCACTGGTCTTCAAAATTGAAAGTCAAAAAGAAGATTTTGATGATGTCAATGGAGTATTATCTTTAACCTTGAATTGGTTCACAGTTAACAATTTATTGTTAAATGCTGGTAAAACCAAATGTATCAAATTCTCACTTCCAAATGTCTGGCAAGTTGGGACCAGTTTAGTGTTGGACAGCAATACGTTAGAATTAGTAAATGACACTAAGTTTCTTAGAATAACCATTGACAGCAAATTGCAGTGGGGAACCCACATAGAAAAATTGGCTGGTAAATTAAGTTCTGCGGCTTACGCTGTTAGGAACATCAGACAAACACGGCTTTGGCTATATCTAGGCTAGAATATTTTAGTTACTTTCATAGTGTCATGTCCTATGGTATCTTGTTGTGGGGGAAAGCAGAGGATATTCAAACTATTTTTATTTTACAGAAAAGAGCTATTCGAGCAATTAATACTTTAAAACGCACAGACTCCTTAAGAGAGCTTTTTAAAGAAATTAACAATTAACAATAAAAACACAATTTACTAAAAGTAGCTAGTCAATTTATTTTCGAAAATATAATGTATGTACGCAAGAACCTTAAAAAAATTCCAAAACTTAGCGATAGCTATAATATTAACCTAAGAAATAATCACAGACTACTTGCGCCCCGGTTTAGACTCGCGAAGGTTAGCAATTATTTCAAGGGTTAATGCATTCTCTACTACAAGGTACCTCTGGAGATCTTGAAATTGCCATTTGAGCAATTTAAAAACCATGTTAAAGCGACTTTGTCGAAAAAGGGATATTACAATGTTCAAGATTACTTAAATGATCGGACTGTATGGGGTTAATCTGGCTCAACACAGACCTTGCTGTTAATAATTTTGTAATTGTTTATTCCTGATTATTAATTAGGATAATGACATAAGTATATATATTTTGTATTAGTTAAGCATAAGCAATTTATAAAAGAGATCTAAAAATCAATCTGTGGTAGTTTTTACGCCCTTCTTTTCCCTCAGTGGTCCAATGTAGAGAATTGGCAAAAAATGACGATTGCTAAGTATATGTAAATATCTACAGTAATAAAGACATTTGGAATTTTGGAATTTGGCCCTAGTCGTTAAATAAAAATAATTGAGAAATCTCGTTTCCAAAAATTGCGTACTAGTAGTAGCGCGTCGCCTCACCATTCCGTAGGTAAAATCGTGATATGCTATAAGATTAGATAGGTACCTAGTTAATGTGGTAAAGGCGTTTACTTACGTACTTACCAACATCGCAGATTTTTCACACAGAGCTCTCGAAGTTTACTACGAATTTACACTCACTTTTTTAATTTAGTTATTTACACTCACTGTTAACGGAGCTATTGTTCGAAGTGCAGGCCCTTTCTTTCAATAAAAAGTCGTGCCCGTTTCACGCAATTACGTTTTAACTTTAATAAAGTGTCTCGGTCACATCTCACTACTTTCAACGTTGCCCAAACACTGTGTTTAGATGCTCTTGCACGTCGCGTTGGTAGTGTGCTGGTCACCCATCATGCTGGTAATACAAATCCACCAGTACTGCTAACGGCACATCTTCGAGTAGAAAGGGTATGACGCGTTGTAGCATGTCCAGGTACATAACTCCAGTCAAAAGTCCTTCCACGAAATGAGGTCCGATAACGTGACCATTAATTATCCCTGCCCATACATTCACCGAAAAACGCACTTGATGAGCACACTTGCGGATCACGTGGGGGTTGTGATGGGCTTTTCACAACCCCCACGTGATCCGCAAGTGTGCTCAACAAGTGCGTTTTTCGGCACGTTATCGGACCTCATTTCGTGAAAGGACTTTTTATAATGTTCATTGCGTTGGTTGAATAGTCCAACACGCGTGAAAGTTGACTCGTCAGTCCACAAAATGTTTGTATCTTGATATGCCAACCGCCACTGACTAAACGCAATCCTGGCCGGTCAATTCAAAATCACTTACCCACAAAAGCTCTGCATGCTAAAACCAAAGCAACAAAAATAACGAAGGTGGATGCGTCCGAACCGGTTGCACTTCCGCACACTCAATGAATAGTGATCGCGACAAAGTTTGGTACTTACACCTATTGTGTATGAAAGTTTACTTTCCCTTAAAAGTTATTCATATAAATGAAGTAGTTCTATAGATAATGAGGATATTGTGTCAAGTGTGCGATACATGGCTCTGCGATACAAGGCGCTGTCACCCCAGATAAATCGGATGATCGGTCCTCCATTGTCACTATTTCACCCAATCCCCAGTGTTTGAGCACCGGTTACTGTTGATTCAGCTGACCTCCCCTCCCAAATCTCCTTGAGTGAATTCTAGTATATCGCTGAGATTTGAGTGGTTCACAGTTAATAATTTATTGTTAAACGCTGGTACAACCAAGTGTATCAAATTCTCACTTCCAAATGACAGGCAAGTTGAGACCAGTTTAGTGTTAGACAACAGCACGTTATAATTAGTAAATGATACGAAGTTTCTTGGAATAAACATTGATAGCAAATTGCAGTGGGGACCCCACATAGATAAATTGGCTGGTAAATTAAGTTCTGCTTACGCTGTTAGGAACATCAGACAAAGCACAGATGTGGCTACATCTAGGCTAGTATATTTTAGTAACTTTCATAGTATGATGTCCTATGGTATCTTGTTGTGGGGGAAAGCAGCGGATATTCAAACTATTTTTATTTTACAGAAAAGAGCTATTCGAGCAATTTATAATTTAAAACGAACAGACTCCTTAAGAGAGTTTTTTTAAAGAAATTGACATACTAACTGTAGCTAGTCAATTTATTTTCGAAAATATAATGTATGTACGCAAGAACCTTACAACATTTTCCAAACTTAGCGATAGCTGTAATGTTAACCTAAGAAATAATCACAAACTATGTGCGCCCCGATTTAGACTCGCGAAGGTTAGCAATTCTTTCAAGGGTCAGTGCATTCTCTACTACAATAGGATACTTCTGGAGATTTTGAAATTGCCATTTGAGCAATTTAAAAAGCATGTTAAAGCGACTTTGTCGAAAAAGGGATATTACAATGTTCAAGATTACTTAAATGACAGGACTGTATGGGGTTAATCTGGCTCAACACAGACCTTGCTGTTATTGTTTTTTTAATTATTTATTCCTGCTTATTAATCATGACAATGAAAATTTTCTTATTAGTTAAGCACAACCTATTTTTAAAAGAGATCTAAAAATCTATCTGTGGGAGTTTCTACGCCCTGATTCTCCCACAGTGGTCCAATGTAGAGAGGAGGCAAAAATGACGTTTGCTAAGTAAATATCTACAGTAATAAAGTACTTTGACTTTGACTTTACTTTGACTTTGAGTAAGGGGTTTGCAGTCTTCTTCCTTGTTGTTCGCCATCTTAAGTTTGAATACATTACATGACACATTCTTCGACAAAGTTGTGACCTAGTTTCCTCCAAGCCACATTGAGGGCATGAAGGGTCTGGGGAAGCCTTAACAATGTTAAGTGTCTATTTAGTTTACAGTGGCCTGTTACCACACCTACCAGAGTTGCTAAGTTTTCTTTACCAAGATTAAGAAAGTATTTAGCCTTCTTTTGATCCTTCCTTGAGATGAACATCTTCGACTGTCTGTACAGTCTTTGTTGTTCTTCTACTCTAGGTTCGCAATTTCGCATTACGCATGGCTATCAAGTTGAAGATATTTTTGGTGACAGTTGCTGATATAGGTAGGAGTCTGGGTTCTGGCCCAATAAATCCCTTGTCTGCACCGAATCTTGTCAGCTAGTCTGATTTTTAAACATATGTTATATCGGAGCTGGAAAACAAAATATTCAGACCAAGGCTTTTAAACCTTCGCAGGAAATGCTCGAGAATAAATAATGGTATAATTTGCTAGTGACTATTGACTACTGCATGTTTTATTAAATGAAATATTTGGTTTGTCTAGTAGAAAACGCAGAAGTCCACTTATTTATATGTTACATATTTTGCCATTATTTATTTTCTTGCATTTCTTACCAAGATAAGTGGAGCCATTAGGCAGGCATATACGCATGGATGTACCCGACAGGTACCCGTCGGATATAGGTATCTCAGATCTTCCTTCATTTTATAGTAGCATTTGGCATGTATCAACAGTGGGGAGAGAGATGTGTGTAGCCTTTTCTAAGTGAAACAAGGAGAATGAGGCAAAGCGTTGTCCCTACTGTTGACAGACGTCAAATGCAACTTCTAAAGGACCAAATAAAGCCCAGCCAGCAAAAGATTACAGCCATGATATACGTTGCTTACAGCCAAATTCCTTATGACCTTTAAACGCCCTTGGCATGGAGGCATGCGTTGCCAGCAAGCTGGCAGCAGCGTTGGCTGGATGCAGTGTAGCCATTAGCCAATCATCGCACTTGCACGCCGCAACTAATGCTATCTGGACCCGCCCCCAATCCTTTGATTTTCGGCGCGCGCGTCTTTTGTTACCCACAGCACGTCACTCGTGCGATACGTGACGCTGCTTATTAAGCAGCGTGACGTATCGCAGTAATAGCAGTGCTTAAAAAATGCGCGATAATGGATCGTCATTATGCATGCTCAAATTTGGAGTATCTTAGTATGGTCAGGGGGGGTCTCACTCACTCTACAGTATAGGTACGATCGAACACCCAACCCGACGGGCGGGAATTCAGTTATGTTGCCGCTCGCTTGGCTGGCAGTCACGTCGCGCGCTAGCCGCTCCTCATAAGCAACTTTCCTGTGATTTTTGCAACAACAATGACTTAAGTACCTAACATTTTATTTTTGTTTAACTAAAAGTAAACACTTTAGACCCAGTATAAAACAAATGACAATTACATAAGTAAGGAGGTAGTTCCCTACCTAGCCTTAGAATTCACCAATAGCCTAAATAAGTACTAATAACATCTCTCTTTAGATAGAGTTGACTAAAAGTCACAAACACAAATCACACGTAGGTAACCCTAACGTGATCAAGCTAGACAGGAGTTTACAGGACGACCTTGTGATGTAAGAGTAAAAGAAGCTCTCAGGCTCAGTAATGCGGCGCAATCTAGCCTGCACGGGTGGGATAAACGGTTCTGTAGGTGCTTAGCGATTGGAATACGTAGCGCAGGTGCGAGCTAGATTGCGCTTTATTGTCGCGCAGCGAGAGTAGCTATTTATTTAAGTGTATTTGAGGAGTAATCTTTCTGTACGTAGTACTATTAAGTATTCTGTGGTATGGTTCAACAATACGCTATTGCGAATTTCAACACAGCAGAAGCTCGACGGCTCTACGCACAACCGGACCACCTGAACCATCTCAGAATGCAGGGCATACCAAACCCACAGGTTCCTTCAGTAAACACTTTCCTGGCGGCTACTAAACGATTGATTGATCATGGACAGTTTAGGGTACCGGAGCATGGTGAAGCCCGAGGTCGACCCCACATCTACAGACCAGACCTCGATGAGGACATCATCGAGTACTTCGAACGCGATCCTCGGCGAAGCACTCGAATGACTGCGATTCGGTTCAACGTGAGCCAGTATTACGTGTGGAAGCTGTTGAACTCAGAAAAGTTACACCCGTACCATTTTAGGCGTGTTCATGCCCTCCACGACAACGATGGACCGGCCAGGATTGCGTTTAGTCAGTGGCGGTTGGCAAATCAAGATACAAACATTTTGTGGACTGACGAGTCAACTTTCACGCGTGTTGGACTATTCAACCAACGCAATGAACATTATAAAAAGTCCTTCCACGAAATGAGGTCCGATAACGTGACCATTAATTATCCCTGCCCATACATTCACCGAAAAACGCACTTGATGAGCATACTTGCGGATCACGTGGGGTTTGTGATGGGCTTTTTACAACCCCCACGTGATCCGCTTGTTGGCAACGCATGCCTCCATGCCAAGGGCGTTTAAAGGTCATAAGGAATTTGGCTGTAAGCAACGTATATCATGGCTGTGATCTTTTGCTGGCTGGGCTTTATTTGGTCCTTTAGAAGTTGCATTTGACGTCTGTCAACAGTAGGGACAAAGCGTTGCCTCATTCTCCTTGTTTCACTTAGAAAAGGCAACACACATCTCTCTCCACACTGTTGACAGATGCCAAATGCTACTATGAGATGAAAGATGATCTGAGATACCTATATCCGACGGGTACCTGTCGGGTACATCCATGCGTATATGTCTGCCTAATGGCTCCACTTAACTTGGTAAGAAATGCAAGAAAATAAATGATGGCAAAATATGTAACATATAAATAAGCGGACTTCTGCGTTTTCTACTAGACAAACCAAATATTTCATTTAATAAAACATGCAGTAGTCAATAGTCACTAGCAAATTATACCATCATTTATTTTAGAGCATTTCCTGCAAAGGTTAAGCCTTGGTCTGAATATTTTGTTTTCCAGCTCCGATATAACATATGTTTAAAAATCAGACTAGCTGACAAGATTCGGTGCAGACAAGGGATTTATTGGGCCAGAACCCAGACTCCTACCTATATCAGCAACTGTCACCAAAAATATCTTCAACTTGATAGCCATGCGTAATGCGAAATTGCGAACCTAGAGTAGAAGAACAACAAAGACTATACAGACAGTCGAAGATGTTCATCTCAAGGAAGGATCAAAAGAAGGCTAAATATTTTCTTAATCTTAGTAAAGATAACTTAGCAACTCTGGTAGGTGTGGCAACAGGCCACTGTAAACTAAACAGACACTTAACATTGTTAAGGCTTCCCCAGACCCTTCATGCCCTCAATGTGGCTTGGAGGAAACTAGGTCACAACTTTGTCGAAGAATGTGTCATGTAATGTTTTCAAACATAAGATGGCGAACAACAAGGAAGAAGACTGCAAACTTGACACAATATCCTCTGTATCTATAGAACATTCATTCATTTCATTTATATGAATAACTTTTAAGGGAAAATAAACTTTCTTATACAATAGGTGTAAGTTCCAAACTCGATCGCCAAACAATGTCGCCGTGTGGTCTGCGGAGTGTGTTCTCGCGCGGGGCGCGAGAACCACTACGGTTGCGGGGTCGAGGACTTATGGTTGCCTCATGCCCGCGGCGTCAACTCGGGGGGTAACGTCCCCCCCGTTGTGCTGTGCTTTCGCCGTCTATTGGCATACACTGGCGACAACGGTGCGGGAGCTTCTTCTTCTTCACTGTGCCGTGCTTTCGCCCTCTTCTGCGGGCTTACACTGGCGACAGTGGGATGAGCAGCAACTCTCTTGGGAGTGGTCTGCCTTCAGGCGGACGTGCGTGATGCGGAGCAATGTCGTGGAGATGTGCGTGGCGGCTGTTGTCGGCGCAGTCGTACATGCGCCGTGCCAGCCGCGCGACGAATTTCTCCACGGTGGGCATCCGGGTATCCCTCATGATGGTGGTGTTGCGCACGTACCGCCCGGCTCCTGTGATCACCCGCAGGGAGATGTTCTGGAACCGCTGCAGCCGTGCCTTCTGGGTCTTCGACAGCAGGGCGTACCATGCTGGAACCGCGTAGGTGAGCCGCGAGCGCACATAGGCCTTGTACACCCGCAGCTTGGCTCTCAGAGGCAGGCTGGACGACAGGACAGGCCGGAGCATTGCCCGCGCGGCTTTGGCCCGGTTGATGCGGTGTTGCACCATCGGGACCATGCGCAGCGAGCAGTCGATGTTGCAACCGAGGTATTTCACCGTCGATTGCCACTCGATGTCTCGGCCCCTCAGCTGTAGCGGGGTCGGACGGCGGGAGCGGATGGTCAACAGGGCTGTTGTCTTCCCGACGTTCACCGCGGTCCGCCACTTGTCCAGCCAGGGCGGCAGCAGGTCCAGGAGTCGCTGCATCTTCCTGCAGGCGAGCTCGATTTTGCGCGACGACGCGAAGTAGGCGCTGTCGTCCGCGTAGAGGGCGAGCACAACGTCTTCCACCCCCTCCTCGAGATGGCCCTCGAGTGTGGGGATGTCGTTGGTGTAGAGCGCGTAGAGCACCGGCGAAAGGCAGCTGCCTTGCGGGACTCCTGCGCTGATGGCCTTCGTCTGGGAGTGTGCATTCTCCACCGAGACGAAGAACCGCCGGTCTTCCAGGAAGGAGGCCACGATCTGCGCGATCATTGGGGGCACACCTGCGTCCAGGAGCTTGAAGAGGAGCCCCTCGTGCCACACTCGGTCAAAGGCCTTCTCGATGTCAAGAAAGACCCCGACGGTGTATCGGCCCCTGTTCAGCTCCGACGCCAGGTAGTGCAGGACTCTCGCCAGCTGGAGCGTCGTGCTGTGGCTGTCACGGAAGCCATGTCGCTCTGCCCTCAGCTGGATGTGGGGCAGGATTTTCCGTAACAGCAGGCGCTCAAACAGCTTGGCGATATGAGGCAGCAGGGTGATCGGGCGGTAGCCTCCCGGGTGTCTTCTGTCCTTCCCCGGCTTGGGGATGACGATCACCTTGCCCTCCTTCCAGAGGGAGGGGAAGTGACCGGTGCGCAGGATGCCGTTGAACAGCCGCGTCAGCGAGACTACGGCTCTCCTTGGAAGCTGTACTAGGGCCCCCGCGACGACTCCGTCCGGGCCCGGGGCCTTCCGCTGGTTCAGCTTCAGGGCCACCTTCCGGACTTCGCGGGGCGACATGAAGTAGTCGCCGGCGAGGGGAGGCGCGGGGGCCGCCAGGAAGCGCTCTACGCGCTCCATAACAGCGGCGTTGTGCTCGTGGTCGGCGATGGGGTTGGGCTGGAACTGCCCAGCGAAGTGGTCCGCCAGGATGGCGGCTCGATCTCGTGCGGCGTAGCGGTGCCTGCCCGTGTGATCAAACATGGGGCAGACCGGCTCGGGAGTTGATGTCAGGCTGCGGTTCAGGCGGTGAAGGGCGGTGTCATCTTGGGAGGCCTGGTCGATAGTGCGCTCCCAGGACTGTCCCCTCAGCTCGATGATGCCCGCGCGCAGTTCTTCTCCGAGCCGGTTGATCTCCGCCCTGATCACAGGGCAGCGCGTGTGGTGCCAGGTTCGACGAAGACGGCGCTTGAGGTCCAGCTTCTTGCGGAGGTGTGGAGGGAGCCTCTCCTTCCGCAAAACCGGCGGTGGCTTGGTGGTGGTGGCTGCGGCTTGAGCGGTGGTGATGGCTGTGGTGATGGCCACTGCCGCGGCTTCTACCTCTTCCTTGGTAGAAACACCGCCGGGGAGCTGCGTTGTGTTCAACTCCAGCTGGTATTTGTGCCAGTCCGTCTTCGTACTTGGACGCGGTGCCGACGTGAGATCGGTCTCCACCCCGAGGACCAGCAAGATAGGCAGGTGGGGGGTGTCGATGTCGTACAGCTCCCCGATGGCGATGGGGAACTGTACGTTCTTGACCAGGGCGACGTCTAGTACATCCTTCGAGAACTTCGTAGTTGGAGTTCTCAGCATATTCCTGTAGGGCCCTTCCGGCGGAGTTGATGCTGTGGGACCCCCACTGGTGGTGCTTGGCGTTGAGATCGCCTGCGACCAGTGTGGGGGTCGCTCCTTCCATCATCGCTCGGATGTCTTCCGGGTGGAAATGGTGGACGTCGCCGGGAGGCTTGTAGGCTGCGAAGACTTTGAGCTCCGTGTCGGCCGTCTTCAGACGGACGCCTATGTCCGCGTCGTCTTGAAGGCGGGCAGCTCCAACTCTTCGTGGACGAGATCCCGTCTCACGAGGACCGCCGTGCCTCTGTACGGCACGTCCCTCGGAGATAACTCGTCGCGGCGGTACACGAAGAAGTTGGGCAGTCGGAGCTCTCGGCTGGGGTGCAGCTTCGTCTCGCACAGAAGCACGACATGCACATCATGCTCCTGCACGAGTAGCCTCAGGTCTGTCGTCTTGTTGGTGATCCCGTCCGGGTTCCAGTACACAAGCCTTAGGTCTTTAGGCATTGTGTCCGGACGAGATTGTGGCCTTCAAATGGGATAACCCCCGCAGTAGGGGCAGCAATGGATCGCGTCTATCCACGATCGCCTGTATGGCCGCGCTGATAAGGTCGATGGCATCGAGCAGCGCGGCCATGAGTGGAGCTTCCTGGCGCTCCGTGGACAGGGCTGCGGGTGCTCCAGCTCCCGTGGGCGGGGGCGGGCTGGCAGTGGGGGGCGGCTCGCAGGTTGGGCGGGCTCAAGTGGCGGCTCGGCGGCGGGCTCTTCAGACGCCTTCTTCTTGTTCCGGCGCTTCTTGCCCCGCTTTCTTCGGGGTTTCGCCTCTTCGCCTCGGGTGGTGGGCGGGTTGGCCGGCGTTCTGATGGTGGCGCCCTTGGTCTCGCCCGGCTGGGCAAGGCGGGGGCGCTTTATCGGCGGCGATGTTGGTGACCCCAGCGGCTCCACATCTGGGTGTGTGGAGGGGCCGGGGCGGGCCTCGGGTTGAGTGGTGGCATGGGTCGCAGGTTGAGGGGCCGTGCGGGCCGCGGGTTGGGCAGCCGTGCGGGCCGTGGGTTGGGCAGCCGAGCGGGCCGCGGGTTGGGCAGCCGGGCGGGCCGTGGGGCGCGCGGTCTTCTTGCGAACAATGTCGCGATCACTATTCATTGAGTGTGTGGAAGTGCAACCGGTTCGGACGCATCCACCTTCGTTATTTTTGTTGCTTTGGTTTTAGCATACAGAGCTTTTGTGGGTAAGTGATTTTGAATTGTTGTAGTCATTTGAAATACTGATTAACTTTTGAATGCATTAGTAGATGAAGTAATGTACCAATAATTAGAGTACTCCTTCGATTATTTATTTTATGTTTACTTCAAATAAATCGGGTGTGCGATACACTATGTCGAACCCACAGACTTGAATGGTCAAACCTCTGTTTTTCATATTTTGAGAGTCTAGGCATAATAATATAGCGGTTTTTATCACAAATTCTTAATTACGCCCACATGTAAAGATCAGCATAATTAACTTTTTCAACTGTAGTTGGTAATAAAATTGAGATATTTGAATATACCACTATCTTATGTCAAACGTAGTCACATAGCGTTGACTGATTTTTTGTCATACATAAAATGTGTCATTTGTAATACAATTAGGTAAAGGCTTATACAGGTTCACGTATAGTCTTGGCCATTAGTATTTACCGGCTATGCACTACCCCACAATTTTCCAAAATGTTTACTACCTACTTTTGTCAAAGGACCATGCAAAAAATTGACCCCACCACAATCAACAGTAACGAAACATGTCTCAACGAATGGGTTTTGGCATTTGGATGGTTGAATATTGAATAAAACTTTTATGTTTTTTAGTATTTGTTGTTATAGCGGCAACAGAAATACATAATCTGTAAAAATTTCAACTGTCTAACTATCACGGTTCGTGAGATACAGCCTGGTGACAGACGGACGGACAGTGGAGGCTTAGTAATAGGGTCCCGTTTGGGTACGGAACCCTAAAAAAGCTGCAAGCAAAATGCAACTGCCGTAGCAATGTGCAAAAAGGTGTCAAAATCAGTAAAAAGGAAGAAAATGTCATGTTTATCTAACGAGACTGAAGAAAATCCATCCCAAAATAAGTATTTCAAAAAACTCCGAGTTTTATGCTCAGACTGTGAAATAAAATTAATAAGTGACGTGGAAGAACACGCATTGAAGAACATCGGCTGTGACCTGTGCCCCCAGTGGTTCCATTTAAAATGTACTTCCGAGCGCAGCACGAAATATCACGTGGCATAAGAAGATACGTGCCACCACTGTTTGATACTCGATATTGACTAAAGGATGTGTGATGGGTGATTTCCTATCAGACTCAATATACTATGGACGAGATATCGTTAAATATGTTTTTAAATGGAGAACATGAATAAATATGACTCATTACACCTATCATTAGCCTGTATGAATAGTAACTTTTATTTATTTGTATTTAAAATCTGAGTATTGCTGTCAGTGTATATTGATTATGTTTATTACACCTTAATATTTTTATCTACACAGTATCATAAACCCTCTTTACTGCGTCCAAAAACAGCACGTTACGATCAGCATAATATTAAACTACTTTGTCTGAATATTGAACATTATGACCATAATGTATACATTTTCTACATATTATGACATTCAAATTTCGAACGCCTACGTGCTAGTGTGAGAAACAAGGTGCTGTCACCCTTTATGTATTTTTTTTTCAGCTCCAACATAACGCTTGGCCCGACCAGAAGTGTAAAAGCTATTGGAAGAGCCTTTCGACCTTTCGGAACCAAAACCAAAGCTCCATACCGCCCCTTTAAATACAATACATATACCATTGAGTTACATTTACTTACGTAATAGAGAAGACAACGCGAACCACTACTGTGGTTGCTTTATGATAAGCGAACCAGTGTTGCCGTTTTAGCGACTTTGCCGCTAGATCTAGCGGATTTTAGATGTGTTTAGCGACTTTTTATTTCGATCTAGGGACTAAAATAAATTTAGCGACTTATAGCGACTTTTTGTTTGCAAAGATGTCCTGACCAAAATCACAAAAACTGTTAAAAAACCAAGTACTTCTACAGTGGAACCATCAACTTCTGCTGCTTCAGCGGCATTAGAAGTTGTCGAAGTCGAACATGACGCAATGGATAACGAAATTTTTGCTTATTTAAACCTATAGAGATTTGATTATTATGATTAAATACTTGATTATATAAATTTGCTTTTATTTACACCATATTTTGTTACCATGGAATATTTTGAAATATTTAGCGACTTCTAGCGGATTTTTTATTCGTTTTTTTTTCAAAATCTAGGGACTATTGCATCGAGGTCTAGGGATTTTTTTTTCCTAAACGGTAACACTGAAGCGAACTGGCCGCACGCCACTCAGTCGCTTGCTAGCTCTCAAGCGTCGTAGACGTGTGCAGTGAAATGGAAAAAAGGTGCAAACTCTGAGAAAATGCCCTCGTGTGTGTTACGATACTGCACCAATAATTCAAGCAATACAGGGAGGTGCAAAGGAATATCTTTCCATCGTTGAGTATCTCGATAAATCATGTAAAAACTTAATTGAACTTAATTCCAGAAAAATATTTAGCGGAGACGCGGAGACGCCATGTCACGTCATTTGTCATAGACTAAAAGTTAAGATGTGCCATGTGTATGTAACAAGTGCGGGTAGCATCTCAGAGTATTTTACTTGTGGTAGAATTATCCGAAGTTTCTGTTTATAAGCAGAAAACAATAATATACAAATCTGGACCTAAAACGGACCCAAGCGACTACAGGCCGATATCGGTGTTGCCTGTCATCTCGAAAATATTTGAGCGAATTATGTATAATAGACTTAATGACTACCTAACGGAAAATAATTTTTTAATTGACCAACAATATGGCTTTCGACCAAAATCTAATACACTTGCGGCCGCTATAGACTTGATTACTAAAATTAAAACAAATATTGACAAAAAAAACATTTCTGTTGGCATATTCATAGATCTAAAAAAAGCATTCGACACAGTAAGTCACCAAAAGCTACTCCTAAAATTACACGACCTCGGCGTCAGAGACTCGGCTCTGAACACGTTCAAATCCTATCTACACAATAGATGTCAAGCTGTTAAGATCGAGAATTTCACAAGTTCATTCCAAAATATCTCATATGGTATACCCCAGGGTTCCATAATCGGACCGTTACTGTTCTCTATCTATGTAAACAACATAAATACGATAGGACTAACTGGAAATATTACGCTATATGCTGATGACACTTGCTTGTTTTACTTCGGCAACTCTATCAATGAACTAATCCACGATGCGCAAAGAGATTTAGAAGTACTCAATCAGTGGTTACTGAGTAATCTGTTAACGATAAATGCATCAAAAACTTCATATATGATCCTAGCCGCTAAAAATAAAGTAATCCCTGAATTTGAGCCACTTAAAATAAATAATGAATATATTAAAAGGTCACACCAAGAACAATACTTAGGTTTAATTATCGATGATAAATTAACGTGGAGACCACACATTGAGTATGTCAGATCTAAACTGATATCCACACTAGGAGCACTTCGAAGGGTAGCACATTGTATACCAAGTAGAATAAGACCCCTTATATACAATTCCTTAGCCAAATCGCATCTCGAATATTTAATTGAAATCTGGGGATCAGCGGCTCCATCCAACCTTAACCAGCTACAGAGAACCCAAAACAAAATTGTCAAGGTTTTACTACACTACCCCTTTGACACGCCAACAAAACAACTGTACGAGAAAACTAAACTATTTAACATTAACCAACTATATAAATATAACACATGTATTTTAATAAGGAAAATTACTACAAATGCCATAAAATCTAACATTGAACTACACCTATCAGATAACAGAAATCTTCGTAACAAAATCAAACTTAAACTAACTAAACCTAGGACTAATTATGGGAAAAAGACAATAGTATTTGAGGGAGCACAGATGTTCAATAACTTACCAAACGATGTAAAGATTTGCGAATGTATTAACACTTTCAAAAATAAGTTAAAGCTACATATTGCAACGAGTACCGTAAAATAATCTACCTATGTATTTTTAAGCATATCTCATTTTAAGTGAAATGTAATTTCTTATGAGAATAAAGTTCTTTAAACCTTTATATTACACATACAGGATGTAACAAAAAGGGCCTTGTTAGGGACATCATTTCATACGGGCTATCATAAATAAATACACTATAATTCGCTTGAAACACGAAGCTAAATCTGATCAGACAAATAATTATTTATCCAAACGGCAAAAGTTAACTAAACTTATTTTGTTTAAGGGTACATAAATATAATACTACAATTATTATACGGCTTTGAATTTTTTTGTAACACTTCATTCCTTTGATTAATCTAATCTTTCAATTCACTACTTGGTTAGAAAAAAAAAAATTTCACTCTCTTTAAAAAAAAAAAAAACAACTGAGTACTCGAACCGAAATGTACTGAGACGAGAAAAATTAAGTTACCCTGATAGGTCGGAGTAGGTAGATTGATTTTATATACTTGCGTCAAGATATTATAATATGGACATGCCATTTTATCCATAATGTGCTGGAAGTACCGGAAAAAGTTCCTGGATTGGAATTATGGAATAAAATAAAATAAGAAACATAAAGATAGACTAACAAAATCATTTATTATATGAATGATTGATTGAATTCAATGAACAATTATTTTTAATTAAACAAAAACATAAATAAATTATTTTTAATCCTCATCGGATACAATTTACATATTTTGGCTTTCAACTTTAATAGAATTAAAATAAATAATCATAATTTTTTCAATATTTTCTAATTTTAAAGTATTATTTTTGACGTCTCATATCCATTTATACATGGAAAATGATCGTTCAACATCTGTAGACGTCAATGGAGCAAATTTAAAATATGTTATCAGATTATTTGCTACGTTTTTTTCAATACTTTAGCTGTATTCTCTATAAAATAAATCCATATAAATCCAGATTTCGTTCCATGACATATTCTAATTTATTTTTAATATTGTCACTGTTGCACTCGTTAATGGTAGCTCTCACTTGGTCAAACATTAAAAGTGAATCAACTATGGATAATTTTTGAATTTGTAACTCTTTTAGAACTACTTGAACAATACGGTAATTTTCTTCGATATATTTTAAATATTAATAATTTTAATAAACGCTGAGAATGTTCCCTTTTTTGCCTTATATACCTACTTACGCATTCGCTTTCCTCAGTATTGTTTTTTTTTCTTTAGGCAAAATAAACAATTTCTATTTCTATTTCTATTTAATTCCTGTAAATTTGGTTTTTCTAAAATATTTTTTGCATTGCGAATGGCTATTGAACTAGTACTGTTGAAGTTGTTTAGAACATCTTTTATTTTTTCGAAGTGTTGAGCGTAGTAAAATGCTGCTTCCAACCAAGTACCCCATCTTGTAATTACTGGTTGCGGAGGCAGTGGTAGGTCAGGATATTTTTCTTTTAAACTCTATACTCTGTTCGGGGCTTTTAGAAATATTTTTTTAACATTTGCTACTAAAATATCGACATCGTTATATTCTGATCTTATCTTCTCTGAAATACGATGAAGAGCATGCGCCAAACATGTTACATGTTTCATTTCAGGTAAATATTCGAAATATACGAAATACTGAAGTAGAGATACGGTAAGATTATTATTTACAAAACACAGGAATTTCACAAATTAGGAGCGCACTCTACGAACCGAGGAAAGCGAGTGAGATACCCTGAACACAGCGCGCGCACATTGTTCTAACAAACACCCAATGAGTCATACAGGATACTTGCTTCTGATTGGTCGTTGCATGCGGTCAATGTATTGTGAACATAGAGGAACATGAGATAAAGAAACAAAAGGCCCTGTCTAAGTTTTGTCTCATACTGTCAAGCGTCATTTCTAATACAACAGTAAGGGAAAAAATACGGTGTAACTATTCCAAGGTATTTTTGTATAAAATAAAATACTGATTTCTTTCACCATTAGCTAACACTGGCAGCGTAGATTGATATTATTAAAACGTTTTTCACCTTAAACACAAATTCGTGCTAATTTCAAAATTCCGGAACAAATATCACAATAACTATGAAGTTCCGGTATTTTGGAGGCATATCCATATTATCCTCTATGTTTGACGTCAACTACCTTAAATCAATCTACCTACTCCGACCTCTGCGATCATACAGCATGGTTTCGACATGTAGCCCCCTTTCTCTTACATCCTGTACATGCAACTTTTTATTTACATGCAACTTTTTGATTTACATGCAACTTTTTGATTTACCTACCCATGCGACCATTCCCACAATATTTAATTATTTTATATTGACTTAGAGATAAAGTTGGGCAGAATATAAACAAGGTGTCACCTCTATGACGGTTACATCGCATATATGACTGATTAGCCGCCCCCGCGCGCCCCCACTACCGCGCTTGCTTCACATGCATTTGTTCGCGATGTCTGTTCCATAGGTTTATTTCAATGACATATACACGGTGTCCTGTAAAGGTCCAAAAAAACGATAACATTTTATGGTTCCTACGGTACAAAAATCAAGTCCATTTCGATTCTCTTTTTTTAGTAATTTACTTCATATCCTTTAGGAGTGCGGGAACTTCTATCTTAGAATTATAGCCTCCTTTTCTTTCTTTCTCTGCCGATGAGTATTCAATAAATTAAGAATATTGTTTGATTTCATTAATGAGAATGCCATTGTTTTAGCAACTGCATTCATTATGTACATACTTCTTTTATAATACAATATTCAGCAGCATTAGAAGGTTACTTAGTACTTTCTTGCAAACTTTATTCAGTAATTTAGATACCCAAAGAGTATTGTAGTACCTATAGTATTCCACAAAATTTCATCTACAAATTGTAATAAATAATATATAATTGTAATAAAAATATAATTAGGATTTTGGATCACATCAAAATAATAAATCAGCCATCTTTCATTCAAGTGTAGTGAGAGCTGTCAATAACAGCTGAGTATCTCCATTAATTAGATCGATTATTTTCGTTACACTTGTGCTCAAATAATATTCCGTGACATTTTAATGGTTGATTTTCAAACACATCCTTTCTGCAGTCGATTTAAACAAGGTTTTACTTTGAATGAAATTACTTTCACTATTTTTGATTTCTTTGCCACGTAATATCTGTGGCTATTGATCTGAACTGCGACTAAGGAAAACAAAGGCCCCAGCTATAATCTAGACAAGTGATGGCTAGCCGGCTGATGCGTTACTTCTGAAAATTTGTTTATTTCCTGATCCGTGAATAATGGGCATGGAAAAACATACTGTAAGTATAAATTAATCTTTAATCAGCCCAAATGGCCCTGTTACCTAGGAACTAGATAATACGGCTATTCGAGCTGATTAGATTATCTGACTTATAAGCTAAATAAATACAGTCTGTCTCATTATCGAAAATGAGTTGCTTCTTTACAATATTTTGCAATAGAAATAATACTGTAATCCTTTTGTCATATATTTTTACATCAACAATTCCGAATCATGATTTAATTAATTCTATGGAATTTTCAGGATGGAGATCCATCTGAGTACACCCACCAATGATTTAATAATACTATTGAATTTTCAGGATGGAGATCCATCAGAGTACCTTTACCCACCAGATATATTGCAAAAACTGGACTTTGATGCTAGTCCGGCCACATTTAGTCCCAAGATCAGTGCAGCCCAGCCTGGCGAGGACTGGTTGCTGGTGCGACCTCTGCAGAGGTCTGACTATGACAAGGGATTTATACAGCTCCTGGGACAACTGACCAGTGTTGGCAATATTACTAGAAAGCAATTTGATGGTAAGTTGCTATCCTAATTATTACCAAATTAATACAGAACACATTTTTATTGATCAATGTTAGGAAGTTTTGAGAATTTTTGTAAAGGCATAGAGTGTTGATAAGGGGGCGTAGTTAAAAAAAATATTGTTATGAAACAAACAGAAAGAAACTTAACTTATTTTGATTAGTATCTGAATTTTAGATTATTTCAGTTAACTAACTAGTAACTAGTTGTAGGTATGTATTACTTATACTGGATTGCTCAGTCTCTGAACTTGTGGCATGTGGGTAAGAAACATCAAGAATATGTAAAAACAGAGATAAAATGTTATAATAATAGGTTTGCTATGTAAATGATTATCTAATCAAGTCACAATATCCAATTCTTTAATGAACTTTATCTCTCTGATAAATGATACCTACTACATAGTGGTTTCCATTTCCTACTTTGTGGCACCATTGGTTCACATTTTATTAGACAGGTCTTTATAGGCTTTAACGGCATGTTCAACTTGAAGACCTTGACATTATTGAGAACCAGACACTATGGCCACGGACAGTTCCTGATACATTTGCAAGTTAAATCAATTTTTAATGTCCGTACACCCAGTAGCGGATTACCTATTAGGTCTAGGGGCTAACTGTCTAAGGTCCCCGCATCAGCTGAAGGCCCAATGAATAGCAGAATAATTAATTAAAGAGAAAGTTTGTGAGTTTGTATGTTTCTTGATCAATCGCAAAACTGACAGAATGGATTGGAATGAAATTTAGCATATAGTGATCTGGAGTGCAGTACCTATTCAGTTTTTTCTGCAAAGTACAACTTTTATGGAATTCATAACTACATGCTATTGTTTGTAATACCTGTCTAAACTGCGATTTTTTATTTGAGGCCAGACATGTAAACAAACTACTGATATTTTCTAGAACAAAACTGTTGACTTTGACATTCATATTATACTTTTTGTACTGGAAAATGACAGTTGTTTGTTTACATTTCTGGCCTCAAATAAAAAATCCTAGTATAGGCAATTTCTGGTTTCATCTCTGACGGCAAAAATCTAGATTTTACAAATTGGCGGACAATTAAGTATACCAAAGATGTTACAAATGCTTACGCCATTCCTTGGTAGCAGGTCTTGTAAGTTACTCTTTATTTACTCGACATGTGAAATTTCCGGTGCGCCTAGCGCCGCCACATAAAGCGTGTCTTTTTTTTTCTCGTTTTGCTGGCCATGTGAATTTTCCGGGGCGGCATAGGAAGTGTTCCTTGAGGCTCTTTACTCGACATCCTAGCCATGTAAAATCCGGGGCAGCTTGCGACGCCCCTTATAGCACGACTTGGAAGCTCGGGTTCTACTTGTGGGCCATATGAAAATGGGACAAAAAGCTCATAAATGTTAAAGACCATTTATAATTTTTCTCTCTCATACATCCTGAAACTATTTTAAGAGCGCCAAATGCATGCCTAGCCTGGGGCGCCTATGATAATATGTTAAAAATCGGCACTGAGCATCTTGTATAATATTAACATTTTTTCAGTTCTAGTATCTTGTGAAAAGGAGATCCTTTTAGGGTCAATATAACTTTTGAACTTGAAGGGGGTAGCTTACCAAAAAAGATTTTAAAAATACTGATCTAGATCAAAATATAGGGTACTTTTTGTCTTATTAAATCATAATTCCTAAGTCCTTGTGCATAACAAGCATACGAGGTGCCAGTAACCAGCTGGATATTAAAAATTATTTTCAGAAAGTACGAAAAAGTATGGGGGCCCATAAATTTGTATTGCCTAGGGGCCCCGACATGGTTAATCCGGCCCTGCATACACCATAAGGTAGTTGGGAAACCTAATTAGCAATTAGCTGTTATAAATCAATAGATGTTTAACCTCTCAGTATCCGAACGCATCAATAGCTGCAAAGTCAAAATACCGTTGGTTACCACGCGCAGCTATTGATGCGCGGGTGACGCTGTGTGTGCAAACCGGTATTTTGGTAGGTACAATTTTAGTGCATAATGTTGGCATGCTTGGCAAGTGTAAATGCGGCATTAGTCAAACTCTACCATGAACATATTTGTCTGTGGTCTTTCGTTGAAAAAAATATGCAGACTGGAAAAAACAAAATCACTTTTTCACGCGCACGATTTTTGACTGATCTTTTCTGAGCTTTTATGGTGAATATTGAATTGTTTCTATAAGAACACACTAATGTTTTTATTGTTTTGAAAAGGTTATCTTGTGTAGATTACGTAGGTATCAAACGACATGTATATTTGTTGATGTTTTGCTCATGTCGGCTAGATTTGTGTCGAGAGGGAACATTTTCATAGAAGTCGGTGATTATCGTGTCGGTACAAAAACAAACTAAGGTCACAGTGTCATTTTTTCGCATAAACTAAGCGAGGGTTTCATAAGCTACTCAGATCTAAAATTCGTATAGTTCTAAGAGTTACCATTCCAACAGAATCACTTGATACGTCAGTCAAGTGCCGCGCGCGGGTGGGCTCAAAATATGCCGCGGATCCTCGCTGTTTCGCGCCGGGGCGGCCCGGATTCGCGGAGGTTAAGGCCCAAGATCACACAAAACCACTGAAGGGGAGCTTTGGCAAAAAAAAGAAGCTATTTCCAATAAATTATAGGTCTCAAAAAATTATATGTTATTCGAAATCGTAAAAAATCCTGAACATAGTCTATATTTAAAAGGAGATTCAATAATTTTAATAGATATAAAATTACTGATTTTTCTCATAATTTTTATACTTACCTAATTCTTCCTCTTTTAGAGCTCATTATTAATCCTTAAATTTTATCAATTAGCTTATTTCCGTTTTTCAGTAAATTCGAAAAAAAACACCTAATTTTTAAAGTACATATACGGGCGGCCCGATGCTATTCCGCGCCGCCCGCTACCCCGCCAGAAGACAACGGGCGAATGCGGCGCCCCTCACCTCAACAGCTAGAACTGGGCCTTGATAGAAAATAGTGACTAAGTACGTACTTATAACAATGTGCACTTATATTATAATGTGGATAGAATGAATTCCGCATATGTAACCTACTTGTAGAACGCAACAAAAACACGTCCGATGAGTGAAGTGATGACGAAGATTCCTGCAGTGGACCTTTTTATGGGGGCGGGAAACTTTACTTTTGAAATTGCCATTTGAGCAATTTAAAAAGCATGTTAAAGCGACTGTCGAAAAATGGATATTACAATGTTCGAGATTTCTTAAATGACAGGACTGTATGGGGTAAATCTAGTTCAACACAGACCTCGCTGTTAATAATTTTGTAATTATTTATTATTGCCTGCTTATTAAATAAAAAAAAACATAATTGTATAAGTTAAGCACAACCTATTTTTAAAAGAGATCTAAAAATCAATCTGTGGGAGTTTCTACGCCCTTCTTCTCCCATAGTGGTCAAATGTAGAGAAGTGGCAAAAAATTACGTTTGCTAAGTATATGTAAATATCTACAGTAATAAAGTACTTTGACTTTGACTTTAAAAAACTTACGCTGATATTGTGGTCTATCGATTTCGCGCCCTAACAAAAGCCTTGCGTAAGCATTGATCCAATCCAGATTATCCGTAATCCGAAAAAAATAACGCGTGCAGCCCAATACACCTGTTCGAACTAAACCTTATGCTCATAAAATGCGACATGTCCCTTCAATAATCAATCAGGAGAAATTTACGGTTTTAAGATTTTTTCCTTAACTTGCCTATTCAATTTATATCTCCGCAAAATCTGACTTCAAATCAGTTATTCGAATTGGTTCCGGCTTCGCATTTCCTAGCGGTGTGACAACTAATGTCAAATTGTCCAATGTGGACAAATGCATCTTTCAAAGTCAGGTCGGGATTTCAAATCATGGGTCATACTCAGACTGAAAAAATATTTGTTTGAATTTTAACTTTAATTTATCCTAAATTTATACTCTTATTTTAAGTAATTTATGACTGTTTCTTAAAATCAAAAGATATTAATATCAATAATCAAATGCCGCTACGTAGTACTCAGTTACATGTAGTTAGCAGGTCTGCAGAGTGACAAATGGCGATATAATTTTTAACGAAAACATCTGCAATAACAAATCACTAATAAGTACAATAAAAGTTGCGTCTGGACCATAACCTCCATACCACCCTGTACAATATGTACCGCCCTGTACAGAGTAACCTGCCCCACCACCCGGGTCCGCTCTTGGTCTGTCTGTCTGCTCAACTGCTCTAATTGAGTACGAATCGTGGCAAGCAGACCTTCATATAACGTTATTATCCTCATAACGTTATGCATCATAGCGCTATGAAAGGCGTCATGTAACGTCATAATTCCTAAACTTTATACGGCTATATTATTATCTTAGTTTTATAGCGCTATATTCAGTAGGTTGCGCTATGCACAACATAACGATATTATCGTTATAGGGCCTATCTTTCATGCCCACACTCGCGCGCGTGAGTAGTATAGGTACCTAAACAACAAACAGCAGACATAGCGTACGGCAACAACGCAATAACTGTTCATTGACGTTATCTTGATTTCGTTATGTTTCTCCTACAGTTTGTTATCATAACGTTATAATATTGCTACAATAACGAAACGAATTAATTATAACGTTATATAACACAATATAGCGTTATATATTATAACGTTATGAAGGTCTGGTGGCAAGGGATATAAGTATTTGTGCTGGCAATAAAGTTCAATATGGGTAGCTTTTCTGCGCAACCAAACTGAAGGGTTGCGGGTCCGAAGGTCTTCTATGTTGTGGAATACTTACTATCTATAGGTAGGTAGGTGTGTTGAATATTGGCTAAACATTGTGCCCTATTGCGCTGGCCTATGCCATCCTGTACAAATTAAACTACTGCCTAAACTAATCAAAATGTAATAAGGCTAACCAACAAAGCGAATTTTAAAATGTCAGCTTTCAATCAAAGCTAAAATGCCTTTTAAATTCCACAGAATGTGAGCAATGTAAAAGGGAAATATTGAACTGCACATCAAAAATACTGATTGGGCAAAATGCTGCGGTAGCTTAGTTGAAGGGTAAAGGTGGTGAGCTAAGCGAAGCCCCTTTTATCATTGGTGTTAGGTTGAACATGTAAGAACAACAAAAAATACTTAAAACATAAACTTAAGTACACATAAAATATTTAAAACATATAAAGTGTTTTTATTGATCCCTTTTTGTTGTGCAAATCAGTATTTTTGATGTGCGATTAAATACTAGCCAATGTAAAAAAGCAAATGTTACAATCAGAAAATACTCATAATTCAATAGCACTGTAACCACGTGACTGTTGTTTGTTCAAGATCGGTTCACGCAGATGAAACAGTCTGGCGGGTACTACGTGACTGTGGTGGAGGACACGCGGGCCAACAAGGTGATCGGCGCCGCCACGCTCGCTGTGGAGCACAAGTTTATACATAATTGCGCTTTGGTAAATACATAATATACATTCGTAACTTATGATACCCCTCTTACTTCTTCTCCATGGGGATTAAATGTCTTCACCTCGCCCACTTGAGCAGGGCGGACCCTTGCGCCTGCTCTTCTAATTCACGCATACCAACTCCTGCACGAGCTGCAGCGGAAGGCCTGGGGTTGGTCTGAGGACGACTATGTTTCTCCCAGAATTGCCATCCTGGTTTTTATGGTGGATACTCACACAAGTAGCAAGTGCTCCACGGTCTCATCCACTTCCATGCCCCCTTGCATGTAGGGCTATCTGTTGCACCGGTAATTTTCAAGTGTTTTTTTAATTGTATATTGGTCTGTTATCAGGCCTTTAATCTCTTCTCATATTGAGTGGCATAGGGACAAATTTGCTGCGCCTATTAGAACTCGAAGCATACATAATCTGAGAATAGCCCGGATTCCTTCTTTTGGTCGGGCCAAAGCTTCTGATGTTCATGAAACACGGGTTGAGTTGCACGCGGGAATCAGAAACCGCAAATGATGTAGCGGGCTTATACTAAAAAATATTTTAATTCTGTTACAGAGAGGCCGCCTAGAAGATGTCGTAGTGGATGACACATACAGAGGGAAACAATTAGGAAAATTGTAAGTTTTACGAAATGTATTTAAATCCATCCCTGTGCTGCCTAAGTCAAAAGCTCGCAAGGGGGTTTTAGCTTACAGTTAACAAGATACTTGTAACTTCACACATCCGACTTGAAGGACCATGTAACACGCCCTACCTACATTACTTGACAACTGAAGATTCACTGATAAATCGTTAACATTAAAGTCAACATTGGAATGAATACTCACAGGATCGTGGTGACTGTGTCGCTCCTGGCGCGAGAGCTCGGCTGTTACAAGATGTCGCTGGACTGCAAGGACAAGCTCATCAAGTTCTATGAGACACTCGGCTACAAGTATGAGCCCGGGAACGGGAACGCTTTGACCATTCGGTGAGTGCGCTGTTCGTCTATGTGGGCTATGGGACAGCGGCGGCGGTGTAAAACTGTTCAGATGGCGGTGTAATGGACAGCCAAGTTTTGTAAGGATTATTGCAGTGTTTTATGATCATTAATCTTGTATCCAATATCATTATCATTAACACATAACTCATTCATAAAGGCAAGAGAGAAATAACTATTATTAGATCCAAAATCCAATGTAATAGACAAATTCCATTCGCCGTTAAGTAAGCTGTCCTGCCCCTCTAGACAGGTGACATTGCTAAGGATAGCGAGTTGAAACGATAACTTTTTATGTATGCGATATGACATTTGGAATCGCTAAGGTGACGTCACAACATACATAAAAAAATTCGCTTCGACTCGCTATCCTTAGCGATGTCACTTGTCTACAGGCACTGTAATTTTTTGTTTTCTTATAAGAAACAGCCAGCCTCAAGTCAAAGCGTTCAAAAACTGTGAACATGTGACTTCACTTAGACATCTATTACCCGAGTTATACAAATAAGTTTCTTAAAATATGCTAAAATTTCATGAAATTAAATAAAAAGTAGTAAATTTTTTTGCATGGCCAATTCCCGGGAAACGCCAAAAATTTCCCGGTTTTCGTAATGACTTATTTTCCGGGAACCCGGGACCGAAACCCTAAACAGGCCTTTTAAGACCACTCCATCAAAGAATTTTCTCTGACCACCTCTGTTAAGACCATTTGCACACCATTCCTTTTATACCTTCAGAAAATTCTGAAATTTAATGCGACTTCATAGATAGTGTGTCTTGTACGTTGGTATTTGCGAGTTAACTGTTCTTCTTTTTGTATTATCATAAAAATAATTGTTGAATCAGTTTATTTAATAGTACTTAAATTTATTTCCAGATTCGAGGATCCATCTTGACAATTAGCCGCTGGGGCGTCCGACCTGCGATCTAAACTGTAAGTGAAGCATTGCCGGCCAAGCAGCAAAGCACTCACTATCATAGCACATCATTTGTCAGACACATACCATACAAGATTTGAATCGAGTTCTATTTTCATCTGTAAACTGGAAAGAAATACAAACTTTAAGAATGAATGAATGAGTAATCTCCTTGACGAAGCAGTATTGAATAATACGCTCGTTCATCATAATATCATAAATCATCTTTGTAAAATTAACCTTTAGTGTAAGTATATTAATTTAGCTGTGTGTATTGCATGAATGATGATAATTACAAAAAGTATATGTCGTTCGGTTGAGTTTCTGCTTGGTTGTATATGTGGTACAGTTTGCAGAGTCAATTCTTCTATCCATCAAATGTTATAACTACACCACAAAGTAGAATTCCTCTGTTTTGTGGTAATTCAGTTGTGAAAAATCAAGTAGCCATTGAAAATTCCTTGTAGTTGTTTCAACTGATGGGGTGCCGGATTGATTTAGGGCGTTCTAGCACGTAGTGAATATTTTTTACTCTGGAACAACTAATACACTTGTTTGCGTTTCCTATTATTGTTTATTTTACCATGTATAATTGTAGATGGAAAAAATAACTGACCACTTTTTAAATTACTTTGTAGGTAAGAAAGTCATACTAGAATATATCCCCATTCCACCTGTCAAGTAATTTTAATCTCGGAGATCCCACCGACACGATATGGTGTCGGAATTTATTGATTGGTTTTGGACCCTCCAAGTTAAAGGTAGAAAATATGTGGCCGATTTGCAAGGTTAATACAAAATAGTGGTCCAGTTAGACTAATTTTATTTTGAGTTGAGTCTCCGATGATGTGCAAATTTCTGTAATTAAACTAACTAAACTAACATGTTATATTGCCAATAAATTAATCATCGCTTGATTCATGGGTTTTATTTCGCTTAACCATTTAACAACTTTGAATTTAGGAATATGATGAATGAAACCAATAAATCATAATATTTTTTAAACTTTTATTTACAGAAGTGTAAATTTAATAGCAGACAGAACGGGGACATATTTCAAATCTTATACCTCCAACGATACATACATACCACACCAATCGCACAATAACATCTTTCTGGGATAAACACATACAATATATTTAATAAGCCTTGCGATCCTGTGAATACAGAAGTCTCATTAATACAAAATATACACAGCACATGCATGAAACCAATCAGTACATAAAAGAACGGGCTTCCCTTTCGCTCGCAGACCCTGAAAAATGCATCGCGTATTCCGACCTTTTGCCATGGTAATAGCGTGCAAAACCTAAGAAAAATCCATTTAACTGAGGGTGTCCTTAACCGAGCGAAAGGGTGATTTGAGGACAGCTGGTGGTACTAGAAATCTTCTGTGTTAATACTCTAAATCCGTAACAGTTTTTACTGAGACTACCGTCGTCAGGCCGCTATACTAATTTTAATTAAAATGTATAATACAAAGATTGTTGTAAAATTCATAGTGACTAGAGGTCTGGAAAATGAAGGTGCACTTTAGTTAAGTTTGACCAGAAATGTTAGTTACATGACTTTTTGAGACTGTTATTAACATTGAGAGCAGCGAGACTGCGAGGCGGACCTGGTCGCGGTGTTGCTCGACACAACTCTCAATGCGCCACTCACCCCCTGCGCCTAAATAATATTTCTAGAAATATCATGTGAGGTGAGTGGATAGACATGACCGCTCGCTGTCATGCAGCTTAATTAGAATTCAAAAAGTTTTAGTTAAGTAACTATTTCTCTTTATCTATTATAGAAGCTGGATAATGGATGGATAAATACACGAAGTATGAAGTGATAAAAGGATACAATACTCCCCTTGCACAATGCCAGGCTAGCGGTGGAATAATACAATAAATAAAAATATTATGATATTCATGAGCTTATTATAAATAATTATATTTACACCATGGTCGGTTCAATGCCTAACGTTATTATGGCATATTTATTCAAGTCAGTCACCCATAGGTAGGGTAGGTTCTCTCCGCCAAAAATGTCATAATTCACATAAATGTATACGTTTATTTTATTCTCACACACCTGCTCGACAATGCCACATTTTATATCATGCAAACGTTACCGTAAAGCAAGTCATTAGAGCCCTTCATAATTATATTCTGAATTTCATTATAACCCGCTGGTTAATAATGTGAGTTTCACTTCTCCTAGTTTCTATCGGTAAATCCTTTAGGTCTAATAAAGTCGGCGCACAGCCCAACCCTTCGGGGCAGCGCGGGTGCGGCGACTGGGGCGGCACCGAACTTTTTCGGAAATCGAGCTGGCCACGGAGAGCTGAAACACATTTTAAACAAAACAAAGACGCTGCAATAAACGCAGTCAAGCTGCAAAGATTCTATAAAAATAGAAGATATCACTCTATTCCACAACTGGACTAATGTATCAAACATCAATTTTCACTTTTAATTTACTTTAGTAAAATGCTATTTTAGTAGCCTTGCTTTTTATTGTCTCGCAGGAGGTGAGAAAAGTAGAGTATACTCCTTGGGGATAATGCTATTTTTGTCTTGGCCACGCGTGAACCTCTCACTGCACTCAGACCTCGCAGCGCTCTGTAGTGAAATCTGGACTCCTTCGTTACGTTCAGGATTCAATATCGCGCCGTGACGGTGCCTTATCCCCTCGGTGTATGATCTAATATTTTAACTGCAAAAACTTAATTTTTTTTTCAGTTATATTATAACATCTCTAGGAAGAAGTTAGTATCATTGCTCCCTGACATAAAAATGTTTTTCCTACAAAGATTAATCCATGTTTCCGACAAACCAGCATATTTTTGCGAAATATCGAATAAAAGTTTCCATTTTTTTTCAGTCACATTGCAGTCAACGCTTTAGGGCGCCCAACCTTAAATTAGCATACCAATATACCTAAACGCTTAATAATTGAATTATTCCCAATTAGGGCTTTTCTGATAGCTCAATTATTATCAAAGCAGCTCGTAAGATGGCTTTGTTGAATTTGAGGTTCTACCATAAAGTACAATATTATTGTGGTCTGTGTCTGTGACTTTCATATTTGTACTGAGGTACGACCACAAGCTCTAACATACGTATATTTTCAACATTTCCGACCGCACGCCGGGTTGAACCTTAAATTCTCTCACGCCCTCTATTTGGAAGCTTTGTTTTTTAATAACTGTCAGAAAACTCCTCATTTGAAAATTCCGAAATAGAATATTCGTAGAATAACATTAGAATCACAGCTGTAATTTTCTGCCACTCAAGGAAGGAGAAAAATAATGCTTGTTGTCATTTGTAATTTCACTCTCCTATGTAAAAAGAGGTAGCCTGTCAGCTGTAATACTAATCAAGCTTTATTTAACTGACTGTAAGCGAAACTTATTTTAAATGCAATTCATGTATGTCGTGTCACCTAAGCTATCCAAATAAGAATAGGACTTTTAAGGATGCCATATTGCTTGATCTACTTAAACATTTCATAGGGACAATGACTAGGGTTGGTATGACAGAATGTCATACCAACATTAGCTCCACATATCATAGCATCTTTGACAGTCCTATTAAGAATTGCATAGAACCACGATTTACGCCAATCGGCAAGAGAGCCCTGTAGTTCTATGCAACTCGGCATTGTCAAGCCAAGTTCACACAGACACATTCCGTAGTGTAAAAAGTAAGTTGTAGTCTTTCATCAGGCGATTGGGGTTTTCATTCTGAATAGCGGGATGATTCCGAACATTGGCAGCACGCAGCAGTGCTGTGTCTTTTTCTGTCAAGCACGCGTCACTTCTGGTCTGTCGCGGCGACAGAGCGACATTGATGCCGCTGCATTGCTGCCGAGAAACATTAAATTTACGGAGATACCTTATACGGAGACGAGTGCTGCCGAATTCGGACTCAAGCCTTGACATTCACTATAAAACCAATTTGATGATGGTAACTTTAAAAATTGACTACACCTTTCAGCTACAACGTTGTAACGTTGTATTATTTGGTGTATTAGTTTCTCCGCTTATATAACAACATTATGGTAAGTTAATTCAGTTGGTTAGCGCCTTGGGAACATTGAGTTGGGTTCATTCTCACCATCGTGTCTGGAAGGTCAGAGTGCTCTGGCCTCCGCCTAGAAGGGTGGCGCGGGTACTTTGGTGCCCAGCTTCATGGGACCCTGCCCGCGCGCGTTGCGTCGCGCCTCCATCTCGCGTTGCCGCTGTATTTTACGCTCTTCTCGCTTTTTGCGCATCTCCTCCATTTTCGAGGCGTTGTTTCCTGAAGGGATGAGTCTTTCGGTAATTATTGGGGGTGGTAAGTATGACTTGTGAGTACACCATAATAATCAACATTAGACTTAAGAGCTTAGGTTGGCATCCTACCAGCTGCGCCATAACAAACAGAGAAAGGACTTAGACAACTAACATGTCCTCACTGAATGATTCTTACCGCAACGACCATAGGTCGTAGCTGACTTACACGACCCCGCTCCCAGCCGGCAAAAGAATAAAATATCAGTTTTCGGTTGTGCTCTATAAATATACTTTACATTGCCGTCAAAACTTAGCAAACAGCTAACTGCAAGCGTGGTTGCCGCAAACGTACCACTCGATAGTGTATCTACAGAGCACAACCTAAAGCCATATTTGAATGAACATTAGGTGTACAGGAGCGGGGTCGTATAAGTCAGCGATGACCTGTTCACCCATAACATTCGTAAAGAACTTCTTTAATCGTTTGAATCGCATTGGCTTATTCCACAAATATCTTTGTACGAGAGAGCTTTTTCCAGAAATGCCCTTTGCTTGGCCTTTAACGCCGAGGGGTATTTCAGGGGATTTAAAGACGATAGTTGTTTAAAAACTAAAAACACCCTATTATAAGATGAATCATATAAGCCAAAACTCGGTGGCTTTACAAGTAAGAATACCACCTTCCAGCACCGACATCAGGTCATGATGATGAGGACATCGGCAGGAAAATTAATATCACCTGTCACGACGAATAAAATGGGCCCAAACTCGATGGGTTTACAAGCAAATATCCTGAGGGTTCCTCCTTTTACCTTCAAGCTCATCATCAGACTAGCTCGATGATACCATATTATAGTATGGGGTTTATAAAACGACCGAAAAAATAACTATTGAGCGAATGATCATGAACAGTGGAATTTCCTGAAATGAGCGAAAAAAAAACTTTATTGGGCGACAACATTACAGATTAGCTTGATTAAATTACTGACTGGTTAAGCCATCTCTGATTGACAAAATAAAGACTGTCTGGGCGAAGTGGTGGTTCATGGAAGGGGAAGAATCCATCGTTCGTTTTGTATTTTATGTGACTCGAATTAAGGTGTTCAAGATGCTTTTTTGAGATTTCTAGTCGCGCAATTCAGTAATTTTGACAAACGAAGCCAGTATTTCTAGTCGCGCTAATTTTTTGTCGCTTTTCAGTAAATCAGTCAGGCAATACCAGTATTTTTGTCAAACAAAAACTGGCTTTACAGTTACAAGTTTAAATACTAAACTTTTAGTATTGTCATCTGAACTACATATACACACCAAGCTTCGTAATGATGGAAGAACTAGAAGTGGGCGAAATTTACATTCCTAGATTTGTTGCTCACTGTTAAAACTATCGCAAGGTTTCTTTATTTATTTAATATACAAGTACGATATACAACATTACAGGTATACACCCAACGCGCTGTACAAAGTCAAATAGTTATACACAGTCAGGTCATAAGTTCTGTCACACAATAAAAACTTTTGAATTTAGAACGCTGGCCACAAAAAAGTTTATTGAATTCGAATTTCGAATTTTTCATGAAAATAAAAATGTGTACTTTTTAGAATTTTCCTCATTTTTAAATATGGAGCGGACACTTAAAGAAGACCGTGTCGCAGTTATTGCGTTGCATCGTTGCGGTTACGCACCAATTCAGATTTTCGACTTACTGAAAAATTTGAATATAACCAAAAGATTCGTTTATCGTACCGATACAATGAAGACTCTAGTGTAGATGACAGGTCAAGAAGTGGTCGCCCTCGCTCTGTTAGGTCTCCAGCAGTGATAAAAGCTGTGAAGGCGCGAATTCAAAGAAATCCCATACGTAAGCAGAAACTGTTGGCCCTTCAGATGGGGTTAAGCAGGACCACGGTGAAAAGGGTGTTAAATGAAGACTTAGGGCTTAGGGCATATCGAAGAAAAACAGGACATCGTTTGGACGCTCGTTTAATGGACCTGAGACTGAAGAGATGCCGCGCTTTGTTGAAGCGGTGCGCGGGAAAAAAGCATCGGGAAATTCTTTTTTCGGATGAAAAATTTTCACCGTGGAAGAGAGCTACAACAATCAAAATGATAAGGTGTACGCACACAGCAGTGAAGAAGCGAGCAACCGTATTCCGCGTGTCCAACGAGGTCATTTTCCTTCCTCGCTCATGGTTTGGTTGGGAGTCTCTTATTGGGGCTTAACTGACGTACATTTTTGTGAGAAAGGCGTAAAAACGAATGCAGTTTTGTATCAAAATACAGTCCTCAAGAACCTTGTGGAACCTGTTTCTCATACCATGTTTAATAACAGGCACTGGGTATTCCAACAAGATTCTGCGACAGCTCATAGAGCGAAAAGCACACAAGACTGGCTGGCGGCGCGTGAAATCGACTTCATCCGGCACGAAGACTGGCCCTCCTCTAGTCCAGATTTGAGTCCGTTAGATTACAAGATATGGCAACACTTGGAGGAAAAGGCCTGCTCAAAGCCTCATCCTGATTTGGAGTCACTCAAGGCATCCTTGATTAAGGCAGCCGCCGATATTGACATGGACCTCGTTCGTGCTGCGATAGACGACTGGCCGCGCAAAATAAAGGCCTGTATTCAAAATCGCGGGGGTCATTTTGAATAAACTTTATTACCATAAGAATCTATGTTTTATTAAGTTCATTTTGCTATATAAATTTTTACATAAATAATAAACATGTCTAAATTATTTCATATTGCACATGTGACAGAACTTATGACCTGACTATGTACAATGTCAGTATCAATTTAGGTAAGTCGATTTCACAGGTAGGGAAAAAAGGGTACAAATTAGTAGAAAATACTACATATTAAATCACATTAAACATTAAATTTAGGTCAAATTCAAATAGTATTAAACATTATTAGGTATGTCAAGGGTACTGAAATAAAATGTCAATGCAAAAAATAATAATAATAATATTTCTAAGACAACACTTTCACTCCTTCATCTCGCAGAATCTGCCACATTCTCGCAGAATATGCCTCCACTCATCACCAAACAGATCAATCAGTGGTGCTGCAGCCATCAGAGCATTGAGGCTATCCCGCGCCCTCACCAGTGGAGACTGCTGGCGCGCCACCGTGCGGTACGTGCCGCCCGCTAACAGCTGGTGCCTACGCGCGCGGAGATATCTGTCGGGCACGTATAGCGCGCATACCGTACCGACAAGCACGGCGCAGTCACTGTCGCCTCGAAACAATCGACACACAGTCAGAAGCTGCTCGGTGTTACGTCTGACCTCTAGTGAGTTGTATTCGAGCATACCCAATATAAAAGCGGATGGATAAAGATAAGGGTAGTATCCAAATTTCCGCTTCTATAGGTATCGTAGGAAAGCTTTGTGTACCTTCTCGAGCAAAATTACGTAGGAGCTTTCGTGTGGATTCCAAACCACCGAGCTAGATTCAAGTTTGGTTCTCACTAGGGCCATGTAGAGAAGCTGGACAGGTTATGGAATCCCTTACTATTCCGTATTACAAACCCCAATCTTTCGAAGCATTCCTTGGCCAATGTGCCCAGGTGCTCATGGAATGTAAGCTTAGGGTCGAACGTAACACCGAGGTCCCTAATCGAATACACTCGAGTCAAAGACTCCGTACCGAGTGTATATATCGCGCTTATAGGATGAGAGGAGCGCGTAAAGGACATTACATAGCACTTGGCAGTATTGAAGAGGAGTTTATTATCCACACTCCACCTATGAACCGCGTCTAGAATCTATGAATCTTCCTGCAGCAAACTACAATCATCCTCTGAACTCACGGGAAGTATCAGTTTCAGATCGTCCGCATACAGAAGGCAATTGGCGTGTTTAAGCTCTAATTCCAGGTCATTTACCAACATGATAAATAACAACAGACCGAGAATAGACCCTTGGCTAACGCCCGACCGTGTAAGGTACGGCTGGGACTCCAAACAGCCGTGTCGCATATATTGCTGGCGGTTCTTGAGGTAGTCAGCGAAAAAAACCAACAGCCGTGGGGCAAATCCAATGGCACATAACTTCTTCATTAGGACGTCATTATCGACTCTGTCGAACGCCTTACGGAAGTCCATAAAGGCGACGTCCACCTGACATCCCTTGTCGAAGTGCATGGGCACTTCGACACAATCTCGACTAAAGTCAGCAAGTTGGTGTTAACTGAGCGGCGACTCCTGAATCCGTGTTGCGAGTCGCTCAGATAAGGCGCAATCTGCGAACTGATTTTGTCTTTTATGATCGACTCGAAGAGTTTTGCCAATGAAGTCAGGATCGCAATAGGTCGATATTGATCAACGGAGTCAGTGTCACTTGTCTTGGGGAAAGGACTGACTCGAGAAAGCTTCCAGCTGGTGGGGTACTTACCTTTCTTTCTTTACCTTTCTTGGCGCTTGAGCGAGGTCACTCCCTCTCTCTCTCTCTCCCGCCCGTGTTTGCTACCATGCGCCGTTACACCTTCCAGGCGGCACTCAGGCGCCGAGAAACTTGGCGTCAGGTATATTTAGTTACAAGTCAACCTAGGTGTTATAAAGTACATAAATCCACTTAGTAGGGGATTTGTAGAACAAGCCAACCGCATAGCATGAGTCCCGACTCACCGTCGACGATCTCCTCAATGGGCTCGAAGTCGGAGTCGTCCCAGCCGCCGAGCGAGTCTGCGCTGTTCTGGTGCGCGGCGGGCCGGTGCTCCAGGCGCGCGGAGCTGCGCACGAACGTCGCGGCCGCGTTGTTGGCGGCGGCGGCGACGGCGGCGGTGGGATCGGTCCATTGGGAGTTGTTCCATGTTTCCGACGGGCTGGCGAGCTCGGCCTCGGCCGTCTGAAGAGAATGTATCTTTAGCTTATTCGTAATTAAAGGTGTTAACTTTGCATGTGGAAAAGGCGTGAGCGTATGCACACTAGATGTAGTTTATAATATTTTCCGACTTCTGAGTTAAAAATAGCACCTTCGACGCTTGATTTTCGGTTCTCAGACGAAAAAATTCTATTCCTAACTCGTTCGAAAAGGCTTTTTTCGAACCTCGCTACGACCTTCGCCTTCGGCTCGTGCCGTAAACTTCTCGGTTCGTAAATATAAGCCTTTGCGAACTCGTGGGAAATGTACTATTTCACCTTAGCAGCTCGAACAAGAGGCTTTTGCTGTGAAACATGTGCAAAGTCGCATTTTGCTCACTGAGTGAGTAGCTTTTTAATTTTGAATGTCGCGGACATAGGTGAAATCGTAAAGAGCCCATGGGCTTCGAGTTATAATTCGATGTGGTTTGGCTGTATGCGGGTGAGCAAAAATGCAACTTTGCACACTGTTAACTCGCAGCAAAAGACTCTTTTTCGAGCTGCTGAGGTGGAATAGTACATTTCCCACGACCGACGAACGAACAAGTTAGGAACAGATTTTTTCCGACTGAACACCCCATATCAAGTGGCGAAGGTGTTATTTTGGTGGAAAGTTTTTTTTTTTAATTTTTACGATTGGTCACGGAGTCGATGGTAATTGAGTTACGTCATATAAAAAAAAACAATAGATTCATTCTTTAAACTTTGCTAATGTAGGCAGTACATAACTTTTAAATAACTGAGTCCACAGCACGATACGGTTTAAAGTATACTTAAGAATAATATTTGGCAAAGGTAAATTAAGGACTAACAATGAGGACAGCGTTGAGCTTCCTGGTCTAGTGGGTTTCAAGCTTGCTTCTCACGCAAGAGATGCAGGTTCGAATCCGATGCTAATCATGTACCAATAAGATAATTCATTTATGTCACGTTCCATATTTCGGATGACACGTTGGGCAGTATAGTATGAGACCCATTTACAAAATAGTCTTCAAATAAGGATTTTTGTGAGACTCAGCCCCGCCATACGGACTACTGGTATGCACTTATTCGGCATGTTTTCCTGAACATACAAAGTGCGGTAGTCACTTCCTAGGGGTATCGGGGGGGAGGGGATAGCTATGACGTAATAAAGATGGCGGCCGGGCCTATTCTATTGAGCGGTATTTCTAGGACCGTTTTACTAAAATAAGGGGTCAAATAAAAGAACATATATTTGATTTCTTATATTCATTCATGTAGAGCTAAACCCAAATGAGATGTATATTTCACCGTAAGATTGTCAAAACCGTTAGTTTGTAAACTATCTACAAATTGTAAATCAGACCGACATGTCAACCTAACACGAAGACTCTCTAGTCTTCATCTAAGCTACCGCAGTGTTTCCTCTGGTGATGATGATGATGATGCCAGATAATGACATATCATACATGATGCTCTGTGTCATAAAGATCATTAATCAACCACATTATGTCTAACAGGCGTTCTTTGATATGTCAGAAATAAAAATCTGTCGATTGGTATAAATTTTAGGCTGCTAGCTTTTGGCACCGGATTCAGCTAAATTCCAACCGAGATGCCCGATAATGACATATCAAACATTATACTCTGTGTCCTAAAGGTCATCAATCATCCACGATATGTCAAGGAATAGCCGTTCTTCGATATGTCAGAAATTAAATTCTGTAAACTGGTACGACCCGAATGGCCGAGTCGGCAGTGACCCTGCCTACGAAGCCAAGGGTCCCGGGTTCGAGTCCCAGTGGGGGCAAATATTTGTTTGATGAGAACGGATGTTTGTACCCTAGTCAAGGTTGTTTATCTATCTAAGTATAATATTTATCGAAATAAGTATGTGTATCGTTGTCTAGTACCCAAGATACAGGGAATCCTAGTTGGGGCTAGATCAATGTGTGTCCAACGTATTATTATTATTATTTATGATACATTTTAGGCTGCTAGCTTTTGGATCCCGTTTCACCCAACTTCCAAGCAAGATGCCAGATACATGATGCCCTATGCCTTTCATCAACCGCGACATGTCGAAGAATAGCCGTTTTACGATATGTAAGGTATTCAAATATGTTGACTGTTAAAATTTTAGGCTGCTTGCTTTTGGAGCCGGATTTAGCTAACTTCCAACCAAGAAACTTTGCTGAATCCGACAAAAATGAAGGGGTTATACTTTGTCGGATATAAATGTTTTAATCAGTTTAATTATCTATACGATATTGATAAGATCGACAGAGAAGATTAGGAAAAAAGTAATCGCATAATCGCAAGCCTGTTTTTCTAATAAACCGAAACTCCCAGAGGTGGTGGGACGAGCTGCTGTGTATTAAAACGAGATATTATCTAGAAAACACATCTAGTTGTTCAGCAGAGCGAGCTCGTCTCTTAGTAGCCAGGGAGAAGGAGTCAGGACACTGGCTTCACACTATTCCCTCGAGGCACATCGGCACCCTACTTGACCGAGCCACTCTGACACATGCCATCTGCCTGCGGATGCGAGGACGAATGAACCCCATCGTTGCCGTTGTGGTGCCAGGGTGGACCAATTAGGTCACCACGGCCTCTCCTGTCAGCGCAGCGCTGGCCGGTGGTCCCGCCGGGCCCTTGCAAGTTGTGGCGTGCCAGCCATCCTCGAACCCAATGGCCTGGCACGTGACGATGGCAAGCGACCTGAAGGAATGACGCTCATTCTCTGGCAGGACGGGAGGTCGCTGATTTGGGACGCGACAAACGTGGACACATTGGCACCGTGCCACCTACAGGCGACCTCAGCCGCGGCTGGCGCTGCGGCGGCAGCTGCAGAGAGTCTCAAACGACGGAAATATGCCGCCATAGGCGACGAATTTCTCTTCATGCCGTTAGGCGTGGAGACCTTCGGGACGCTCGACGAGTCCTTAAAGATATCTTTGAGCGAGTCGTCGAAGCTTCAGGAGACCGTAGAGCTGTCACCTACCTCGCTCAACGTACCAGTTTACCGATACAGCGAGGAAATGGTGCCAGTATATTGGGCACCTTGCCACCCGGTAGTGATCTTGGAGAAATTTTTAATTTAGAATAGATTTTAGGTTAGTTAGTTAGCTTATTAAGCATATTATGTTAATTATTTTTGACCATTAATGTTTTTTTTTATTTTTTTATTTAGCCATTAAGGTGTCCCACTGCTGGGCAAAGGCCTCCCCTTCTTTCGTCCACACTTCCCTGTTCTGTGCCACCTCCGGCCACCCCGGCAAAAACTTGTCGAGGTCGTCCCGCCAGCTCCGTTTAGGCCTGCCTCTACGCCGGTATCCGTCCTGTGGCACCCAGTTAGTGGCGATTTTCGCCCATCTATCTGGGTGCATGCGACTTACGTGGCCGGCCCAGTTCCACTTTAGCTTAGCGGTCTGTGCACCTACATCAGCGATGTTTATAACTATGATATTATTACGTGATTAAATACTTTCCTGTAATTTATTATAATTCGGAGGAGCAAGAAATAATAATACTAATTACCTATTTAAATAAGTTAACTTGAGATTATTCATACAAAAGTCGCATCGTCTCATCAGCTCGGCGCGGCGCTACGAACAGCTAAGCTTACTTAAACGACCGAAGCTTCTTATTTATAATACAATTGTAATTATTAAGGTTCATTAAAAAGCTGATAAAAGTAACAAAACGCTGCATGATAAGCTAAATTTCTATAATCTTGATGGTTACCGAGATATTTACATAATTAAATGAGCTTCACTTTTCAAAATATTATTTTTTGTAGAAATCTCATTCACATTTGGTATTAGCTTTGGTGCATTTTATGTTCTTTCATTTGACACCTTATTTAACTAAATCGGTCCAGTAGTTATCTAGAAATACCGCTCAATAGAATAGGCCTGGCCGCCATCTTTACTACGTCATAGCTATCCCCCACACCCCTAGGAAGTGACTGCCGCACTTTTTATATTTAGGAAAACATGCCAAATAAGTACATATCAGTAGAGTATAAGGCAGGGCTCGGTCCCACGGAAGTCCCAAGGTTCATTGGATCCTTCACTTGTAGGTCCCGGCTACTATCGCTACTGGCAGTAGTCGTAACCCGCACTGAGCCAGCGTGATGGAGTACGGCTCAATCTTACGCGTAGCCGGGTAAAGGCCTGTGCCCCTCGGCGGGGACATGAATGGGCTACATGTGGAGGAGAGTGCGCAGTGCAGTTACCGGCTCCTCCTGCAGCGTGCCCCACTCCTCGTTGTCCCAGTCGTCCTCGCACAGTGCGGCCAGCCCCGGCGTGGCCTGCGCACTGCCGCTGCTGGGCGGCGACTTCACGCTCGCGCCGGTACCTGCCGCGAATGTGTATTTATATTAAGCTCTACCAATTACCATTTACTTTGTATGTGAATACACATTTGGGGTTCCGAACCCAAAGGGTGCCAAACGGGACGCTATTCCCATGGCTCACAGTAAAATCAAACGTTTTTAGTCCATATACCACACGAGCTAATGCCCGCTCAATATGTGGGGACCCGGACATAGCAGGGAGCTCTGACTCCTGGGTATGGGTAATTCCATTTTTTTCCCATCCGAAAAAAAAAACGGGTCGCTGTTATATTACTACGCCTCCGCTGTCCGTCCGTCCGTCAGCAGTCAGAGGGCTGTATCTAATGAGCCGTAATAGGTACAGAGTTGAAATTTTCACAGAATGTGTATTTCTGTTGGCGCTGCACCAACAAATAATGAACTATACAAGATTCGATAAATTAAGGGGGGGAGGGGTACACACCAGACTTGTTGTAATATTCCTGCCACTACGACTTACCGTAATTATCACAATTCAAATATCATGAAAATCCGCGGCACCATAAGGATATTTAAGGGTTTATACAACAACAAACAAACAAAGTATCACTATCCATTGATTGATTAAGGGGAATTATAAAACGAATTAAGCGAATGATCACTGAGCGAATGGCCATGAACAGCCGAAATACTTGAAATGAGCGAAAAAATACACTAAATTGAGCATTTTTTTCTGATAATAATAAAATTCAGAACGACCTTTAAAAAAGTGGGCATTTCAGATATTAAAATTCTAACCGTGCGACCAAATTACTAGAAATATAGAGAGGGCAACTTCAATAATGGAACACAGAAAGCCAATATTGGCTAGAATAGGTAATTGTGGCTAAATTTAAATTGGATTATAGGTTAGGTTAGAACTTAGAAGAAGCAACCCCGGAGCGGAGCGTATTCAAAGAAATAATAAAATTGGCTAGAGTAGGTTATTGTGGCTAAATTTCAATTGGGTTGGATAGGTTGGTTGGTTAGGTTGGAACTTGGAAGAAGCAACCCCGGAGCGGAGCGTATTCAAAGAAATAATAAAATTGGCTAGAGTAGGTTATTGTGGCTAAATTTCAATTGGGTTATAGGTTAGGTTGGAACTTGGAAGTAGCAACCCCGGAGCGGAGCGTATTCAAAGAAATAATAAAATTGGCTAGAGTAGGTTATTGTGGCTAAATTTCAATTGGGTTATAGGTTAGGTTGGAACTTGGAAGTAGCAACCCCGGAGCGGAGCGTATTCAAAGAAATAATAAAATTGGCTAGAGTAGGTTATTGTGGCTAAATTTCAATTGGGTTATAGGTTAGGTTGGAACTTGGAAGAAGCAACCCCGGAGCGGAGCGTATTCAAAGAAATAATAAAATTGGCTAGAGTAGGTTATTGTGGCTAAATTTCAATTGGGTTATAGGTTAGGTTGGAACTTGGAAGAAGCAACCCCGGAGCGGAGCGCATGCAAAGAAAAGCTTCTCATTTTGTATTTTAAGTAACTCAAATTAATGTTTGTAAATTGCTTTTCTGTTGATTTCTCGTCACTCGCAGTCAGACGCTCACTTAGTAATTTAGTAACCTAAATTAATTATTATTGTCTCTTAAAACATTATTTTACAGTCACTCGTTTAAATACTACCCATTAATTAATTTGTAATATGTAAGTGTGTGGTTGCAATATGGACAGATGATATCATCGCAGGCAGTGGACGCGGTAAAGTAGATGGCGCGGTAAAGAAGCGGCCTAAACCCAGCAATGGGCGTATGTGGGCTGATTGATTGAAGTGTGTGCCGTGTTAGGTCACCTGCGCTAGAGTCGATCTCGCCCCACGCGCCCATGTCCCAGTGCTCGGGGTCGTAGTCGGACGCGGACTCGCTGTGCTCGAGTGACGTCATCGACGTCACAGACGATGTGGTTGTGGAGAGGCTACTCGATGACGGTTGCTCTGTGGACGGAGGGCCGGAAACTAAATTGTAGTTAGTGTCACAAGGATGTATGCGTACCTCATGAGGCATTCATCGCTTGACTACCGCAGAAACGTACGCGAGTATTTGGTTCAAGACGAACGCCATTATGTCTAGTAAATAATTGGAGCATATAATGGAGCAAATGTTACTCGGATACGTCACGCGCGTTGTGTCGCTGTGCGAGCGGTAGAACTTGGCGTTGACGTCACCATCACTACCGCAGGAACCTACACAGTTGAGCGCTAGCATGTAGTTACCTAGAGAGCCCGGCTTGGAGAGGGCACACCTCGGGTGCGTCACGCGCGAGGTGTCGCTGTGCGAGCGGTAGAACTTGGCGGTGACGTCACCATCACTACCGCAGGAACCTACACAGTTGAGCTCTAGCATGTAGTTACCTAGAGAGCCCGGCTTGGAGAGGGCACACCTCGGGTGCGTCACGCGCGAGGTGTCGCTGTGCGAGCGGTAGAACTTGGCGGTGACGTCACCATCACTACCGCAGGAACCTACACAGTTGAGCTCTAGCATATAGTTACCTAGAGAGCCCGGCTTGGAGAGGGCACACCTCGGGTGCGTCACGCGCGAGGTGTCGCTGTGCGAGCGGTAGAACTTGGCGGTGACGGCGGTGACCGCCCAGCCCGCCCAGGTCGCTGCCGCGTTGCTGAGCGATGGAGTTGCTGTGTGCACGTCCGCCTCTGTAGTTGGAAAAGGGACATTTAGTTTCTATAAAGCATAATACATATATTTAAGTTTAAAAAATCAAGATTGAGATTAGTAACGGAATAAGCTGGGCTGATCCAAATAGTGGTTGTCCGCCGATGTCACGGCGACCGCTTCAACCTGTCGCCAGCAGACGTTGCTCGTGGGCTTGCATGTGTCTTATGTAGCCAATCTACCTTGTGAAGGTCCGCGCACACTGCGGGCATGTGAGCACCCCATTAATATAGTTGTAAAGAATTTGCGCAGGTGGTCGGGCTATTAAATCGTCGCGATAGGCGTTATTCTCAGCGAGCCGGAGAATTTCAAAAATAATTTCATGCCCTCCACTCCGGTCTTTTGGAGGTTTGTTCCTCCCACTGAGTCCAAGTCTCCGCAGCATACATGAGCAGGCAGGCAGGACAACCGCCATGTATACTGAGATCTTTGTAGCCATCTTTATACAATGTGATCAGAAGACCTTGGCATCCAGCCTGGCGAATGCTGCAGCTGCAGCTCCGATACTGCTGTTGATTTCAGAGTCCACGCAACACTTGGATATTAATGTGCTCCCCATGTAAAGAATCTTATCAACCTGCTTAAGTTCATCCTCGCCAAGTTTAATCGTCACCGCCTCGTGACCGTCGAAAGCCACTCCAAAGCCATCATCTCCGTCTATTTGACGCTGAACTTTAGGCCGAATTGGCGGCAAGACTTGTCGAAGTCAGTCATGAGTTGTTGTAAGCCGTCCGGGGATTCTGCCACCAAGCATAGGTCATCCCCATAAAAATATCTCCGTAATCAGAGCGTGTGAGACTTTTGTCTCACTTTTTGTCTGCGAGCTTTGAGTCTCGACATATTGAGAAGCATCCCATGGGTGTGGAAACGGATGCGAACACATTCTGAAGTAGTCTGTAAGACTTCTCGGACTATGAACGGAATGTACAATGCGAACAGTATGGGCGAAAGAAAACAGCCTTGTTTTACCCCACAGGTGACGGCGAAAAACTCTGATTGCTCGTCGTTGACAGCGACGCAGCACTCCATATCGTCATGGGGAAGTCTGAGGAGTCTCACAAACTTTTGTGCTACCCGTCTCAGTAAGCACCATCAGAGGGCTTCACGAGGCATGATGTCGAATGCCTTCTCGAGGTTAATAAAACAAAGATACATGCGACGGCCCTGCTCTCTGCTCTTCTCTTGCAGTCAACACATTGAGAAGACAGCTTCACTTGTGCATCGGTCAGGTCGGAATCCAAACTGGGTTTTTTGCAACAACTTTTCTGATATTTTCATCAGGCGGTTTAGTAAACTCTACGGAAGACTTTTCCGCGGACTGGTAAAAGTGAAATACCACGGTATAGGACCGCAATCGGAACGGTCGCCTTTGCTCTGAAGTAGGGCCATTAAGCGTGATATAAAGGTTGATGGGACTTTTGCTTCATTCCACATCGGATCAAAGAGCTCCCACATAGCCGAATGCAGTTCCTCACCGCCATATTTAAGCAGTTCTCCTGGTATAAAATCAAAGCCAACTGCACGTTTGTTCTGTTTTTGCTTTACGGCAAGAATAATCTCGCCAGCCAGAATCTGCTCATCCAAATGGAATAGCTATGGGGAGTTGAGGTATCGAGTTAATATGTTCCGGATCAGCAGACCTTTCCACATTCAGCAGAGTGTTAAAGTATACTAATATATATTAAATATAGTGCGTACTTGAATGTTGAGAAACCGAGAGATGTATTCCAAGATCGTAGCAATTGGTGGTTCTTAGTTTCTCTCCACCTCCCTTTTGGTAACGGGCGTAAGCATATGCGTAAAAATATATTATTATATTATAAAACTGTTATAAAACTTACCCATTCCTTCTTTCAAGCTGGGGTCTTCGGACACCTTCTCCAGTTTACCAAGGAAGCCTCGAATAGTTCTAAATGCAGCGTCGCGGACCTGCACACGGATACATTAGACACGAGTTCAATTCTTATCGACAATTCCTTTATTGTTGGCAATATCCAACATAATCAATTACACACAGTTAAATTTGTATAAAGCGATATGACCCAAATACAACGTTTACAGCCACCATCTACTAAATTGGTTATTAAGATTGTTATTGATGTTTGGAGTTCATTGAACGCGTACTACAAAAAAATATGTATGTAAATATGCGCAGTCCCTGAAATTTCATATCGAGTATTCAATAAACAGTAAGATAAACCTAATATAAACATCATTATTTACCGTCAGGCACATACATTGCTTCTGGCCCCCCACTAGGATACCCTGTGTCGTGGGAACCAGAAACAACGACGTCACACACATATAAACCTCCAAGACCTGGGGTTTTTTTTTCTTTACACCGGTAGAGCCGGCGATCGCATGGTAGGCAGAGCCACAACCGCTGCGCCACAGAGGTCGTCTGAAATTTTGCATGGTTAGCAAGTCCAGTAAAGAGTTAATTATGACCGCACGTAATAGTAGTTTATGTGACTGCTGCATAATGGAGGGCACTAAAACTCGAGAGTGGGTTTATGAAACGAGCCGAAGGCGAGTTTCATAATAATATCACTCGAGAGCTTTAGTGCCCAACTATGTACAGTTACATACACTAGTTTATCTACACACATATCATAAGCTCTCTTTGATGTGTTCAGGAACCGCATGTTTGACCGGCATTGTGGCTCTGCAATTGTTTAACTTGTTCTGTAGTACCAACTTCTCGCAGGCGGGCGTCGGCGTTCGAAATTTGAATGTCATTATATGTAGAAAAACTACACATGACCATAATGTGTAGTTTTCCAGATACGAAACGAGTTTTTACCAAGTAGTTTAACATAATGCTGATCCTAACGTGCGGTTTTTGAACGCAGTAAAGAGGGTTTATGATACGTGTGTAGATAAACAACTTAACAGTTTAAATCTGGTACCAGAACCGCTCGTCGCGGTTGGGATCAATCTACGCCCCCCAGGGGAGAAATCTGTACCTGCTTCTCGGGATCGTTGGTGAGCGGGCAGAGCGCCGGCAGAACCCTGTTCGCCACCTCCGCCAGCAGGAAGTACTGCTGCGTGGCCGCCAGCGCCAGCACGCCCGCTTGCCGCGCCGGCGGGAACGCGTCGCGAGTGGCGCGCACGAACGCAGAGACTAGAACCTTCTGTCGGATCTGCGGGTGCAGGTGCGCCGCGATCTTGCCGAGGCAGACTGTTGTGTTTGTGCTGCGAGCAAAATTAAGTTGTTCGTGATATCCTTACAATCTAATAGCCCCTTATTTTATCACCTGACGCTCAAAAAGGCTAAGCGTATGCAAGAGACGCAGGTGACGCAGCACAGTACAGATTCAGGAGGGTAGGGCAGGCGAGAATGACGTAGGCCTCAATCAAGCGCATGCTGCGACGCAGCTACACAGGGAAATTCGCATCCTAACTTATACAATTATAATAAATACTCGTATGTAACTATAACCGACGATCGATCAACGATTCTACGACCTTAGCGGGTAGGGACGCTGTCTACGAAGCTGACGGTCCTCGGTTCGAATACCGGTAATGGCAAATGTTTGTGTGATGAGCATGAATATTTGTTTCCTAGTCTTGGATGTTTTCTATGTAGTCATTTACTCTGACTGTCAGGCAGCTTTAAAGGCGCTTAGGCAACCAATGAATAAATCTGCACTAGTCAAAGAGTGTAAGGCAAGTCTTAACTATTTGGGAAAACATCAGAAATAATTATCGCATGGGTACCCGGACATGAAGGTCACAAGGTAACGAAAAAGCAGATGAATTAGCAAGAAACGGCGCTGATGAGACTGCAGGCAGTCTAAGATGTTTATCTTAAGGAAAAACCTAAGTCAAAAAGGCTAAGTATTTACATAATCTCAATAGAGAAAACTTAGCAACACTGGTAGGTGTGGTAACAGGCCACTGTAAACTAAATAGACACCTATAATTATTAAAGCTTGCACAAGATCCATCATTCCCTCACTGTGGCTTGGAGGAAGTAGCCAGCACTTCTTGGGAGAATGCGTAAAGTATTCAAACATAAGATGGCGAACACTACGAATGGATAGCATTTAAGTGGATGGCTTGTCAAACTTAAAGTTTAGCGATATCCTAGAATTCACTAAGCGAACAAGAAGATTTGGGGAGGGACATCTGTTGATCCAACAGTAACCAGTGCCCAAACACTGAGAATTGGGTGAAATAGTCACCCGCCTGTTGTTCAGCGGGCGCACACATCATCATCATCATCATCATCATCATCATGAATTCACTAAGCGAACAAGAAGATTTGGGGAGGGACATCTGTTGATCCAACAGTAACCAGTGCCCAAACACTGAGAATTGGGTGAAATAGTTACCCACCTGTAGTTCAGCGGGCGCACAAATCATCATCATCATCATCATCATCATGAATTCACTAAGCGAACAAGAATATTTGGGGAGGGACATCTGTTGATCCAACAGTAACCAGTGCCCAAACAGTGAGAATTGGGTGAAATAGTCACCCGCCTGTAGTTCAGCGGGCGCACACATCATCATCATCATCATCATCATCATGAATTCACTAAGCGAACAAGAAGATTTGGGGAGGGACATCTGTTGATCCAACAGTAACCAGTGCCCAAACACTGAGAATTGGGTGAAATAGTCACCCGCCTGTAGTTCAGCGGGTGCATACATCATCATCATCATCATCATCATGAATTCACTAAGCGAACAAGAAGATTTGGGGAGGGACATCTGTTGATCCAACAGTAACCAGTGCCCAAACACTGAGAATTGGGTGAAATAGTCACCCGCCTGTAGTTCAGCGGGCGCACACATCATCATCATCATCATCATCATCATGAATTCACTAAGCGAACAAGAAGATTTGGGGGGGGACATCTGTTGATCCAACAGTAACCAGTGCCCAAACACTGAGAATTGGGTGAAATAGTCACCCGCCTGTAGTTCAGCGGGTGCACACATCATCATCATCATCATCATCATGAATTCACTAAGCGAACAAGAAGATTTGGGGAGGGACATCTGTTGATCCAACAGTAACCAGTGCCCAAACACTGAGAATTGGGTGAAATAGTCACCCGCCTGTAGTTCAGCGGGTGCACACATCATCATCATCATCATGAATTCACTAAGCGAACAAGAAGATTTGGGGAGGGACATCTGTTGATCCAACAGTAACCAGTGCCCAAACACTGATAATTGGATGAAATAGTCACCCGCCTGTAGTTCAGCGGGTGTACACATCATCATCATCATCATCATCATGAATTCACTAAGCGAACAAGAAGATTTGGGGAGGGACATCTGTTGATCCAACAGTAACCAGTGCCCAAACACTGAGAATTGGGTGAAATAGTCACCCGCCTGTAGTTCAGCGGGTGCACACATCATCATCATCATCATGAATTCACTAAGCGAACAAGAAGATTTGGGGGGGGACATCTGTTGATCCAACAGTAACCAGTGTCCAAACACTGAGAATTGGATGAAATAGTCACCCGCCTGTAGTTCAGCGGGCGCACACATCATCATCATCATCATCATCATCATGAATTCACTAAGCGAACAAGAAGATTTGGGGAGGGACATCTGTTGATCCAACAGTAACCAGTGCCCAAACACTGAGAATTGGGTGAAATAGTCACCCGCCTGTAGTTCAGCGGGTGCACACATCATCATCATCATCATGAATTCACTAAGCGAACAAGAAGATTTGGGGGGGGACATCTGTTGATCCAACAGTAACCAGTGCCCAAACACTGAGAATTGGGTGAAATAGTCACCCGCCTGTAGTTCAGCGGGTGCACACATCATCATCATCATCATGAATTCACTAAGCGAACAAGAAGATTTGGGGAGGGACATCTGTTGATCCAACAGTAACCAGTGCCCAAACACTGAGAATTGGGTGAAATAGTCACCCGCCTGTAGTTCAGCGGGTGCACACATCATCATCATCATCATGAATTCACTAAGCGAACAAGAAGATTTGGGGAGGGACATCTGTTGATCCAACAGTAACCAGTGCCCAAACACTGAGAATTGGATGAAATAGTCACCCGCCTGTAGTTCAGCGGGCGCACACATCATCATCATCATCATCATCATCATGAATTCACTAAGCGAACAAGAAGATTTGGGGAGGGACATCTGTTGATCCAACAGTAACCAGTGCCCAAACACTGAGAATTGGGTGAAATAGTCACCCGCCTGTAGTTCAGCGGGCGCACACATCATCATCATCATCATCATCATCATGTATATACATAAGAATTTATCTTTATTAAATATATCATCGTCTAGTACTCATGACACAAGCCTTGTTGAGCTTAGTATGGGCCTAGTTCGATTTGTGTAGGATTGTCCTCTAATATTTATTATTATTATTTAACCATTTTACGATTTTATTGTATTTTTGAATAGTCTGGATGGAACATTATGAGTTAGTGGTAAAAAACACATGTCGACCTGCACGCGTCACGCAGAAATCTATACCGGCACTACGAGACGCAGAGCAGGACAGACACATGTCTGCGCCGCAGTGTGCGTAGGCAGCTCTCAGTACGTTCATGAATTACAAAATCTGCTCCGCCCTGCGCTGCGTGTACCTGCGTCTCAGCATACCCTTAGCTTATGTATGTCACCGTAAGATTGTCAAAACCGTTAGTTTATAAACTAATGCGTTAGTATGCTATCGACAAATTGTAAACCAGCCCGACAGGGTTAGAATTTACATTTATTTTGTTCTTACATGTTAACCTAACACGAAGACCTAAGTTCACCTAAGCTAAGGCAGTGTTTGCCCTGGTATTTCCAATTCAAGTTTAAACCATTTCACAATTTAACGGTTTTATTACAAACTAACGCGTCATATCGTAAGCAATACGGTATAGTTGAGTATATACATTAAAATATTTTGACGTTTCCATCATTATATATTTACGAGGTAGCTAGTTTTGTCAAAACAAATTCTAATCTATTTGATAATTATTTAAGTAAACGTCATAAATCTAAAATTCATATGCTACAACATAATACTGCTTTATTTAAAAATAATATTTATGGCATGGCACCTATTGTTTATAACAAGCTACCAGATACTGTGCGCAATATAGAACATGTAATACTATTTAGGAAGGAATTGAGAAAATTACTTATCAATAAGACATATTATACAATAAATGAATACATAAATGATCCAACAATATAATAATGATAATAAATATACATGTAATTATAGGTAGGTACTGACTTATACTTAATTCAAAATACAGGGATGATTTGTCATAGAAAATGATTTAATGATGTTGCATGCACTTTATTCTTACTATAACATATTTGTATTCCTTACGGCGAAACATAGCGATCTTCACCGACTGTAACAACCTAAACCTATGTTTGACAAATAAAATATTTGATTTGATTTGATTTTTTACAATTTATCGATAGTTTGTAAACTAACGAGAAAAAAAAGGTTTTGACCGTTATAAACTAACGGTTTTGACATATATACGTGTATTGAATTGTATTGTATTCCAGATAGTATTTCGGTGATTTCGAACTTGGCTTGCGAGAACCTTTGCCAGGCCGTTTTTCTATTCATCCGTCTCACGCATGACCATGTTTTTTTATGCTTTTTGACAAGTATCATATTGTTGACAATCACATCGTTTCTGGCAGTTGCCTCGAATTCCGCCAGGTGTCACAGGTTGCTCACCGTATTCCGCCCTGGTCATCCTTCGACTGCAGCCGCGCGAAGTGGCGCAGCACCTCCACGTTCAGGTTGTTGTAGCTGAGCTTGGCGGCGAGGTGCACGATTGACTTGACCGTCTGCTCGCGGATCACCGGGTTCGTGTCGAGGAACCCGTGCACGACTTGCGGGAATATCGCGTCATTTACCTGCACACAAATACTTGGAAAGTAGGGACACGGCATAAGGCGCTTGCAAATGTAGCTTATTCCATCCTGTAATTCAGCAGTCCGTTCGTCGAACTGGATATTTTTTTCCCAAAATGTTGGACTGACTCCCATGATCTAACTGTTTGGACATTTGGCTGCTGCTTTGCAAAAGCAGTTGCTTTTTGGCTCTGTTGATCTTAGGCAGAGAAAGCAGTGACTGTAATAGACATTGCTTTTTCTATGTATAATGCTAAACACATGAACAAAGTATGTAATAAGATAATTTGAATTGTTTTTGTACTAAGTCGTTTGCTCAAAACAGCCGAAAAAACCGCTCCCTTTCATAAGATATGTTCTTATAATTTGGGGTAACGGAACCGAAATTAACAGATTCTTCATTGCCCAAATAAAATGTGTGCGTGATATTTGTGGTCTGGCCCTGTATGAGTCTCGTAAAAATATATTTTAAAAATGAAACATATTACCAGTAGCATAATACTTAATAGTACTACGTACAGAAAGATTACTCCTCAAATACACTTAAATAAATAGCTACTCTCGCTGCGCGACAATAAAGCGCAATCTAGCTCGCACCTGCGCTACGTACAACAATAGCTAAGCACCTACATAATCGGATGGCCCGCCCGTGCAGGCTAGATTGCGCCGCATTACTACCCCTGAGAGCTTCATTTACTCTAACATCACAAGGTCATCCTGTAAACTCCTGTGTCGCTTGATCACGGTAGGGTTACCGACATACGTGCGATTTGTATTGGTGAAGTTTAGTCCACTCTGTCTAAGAGAGGTGTTATTAGTACTTATTCAGGCTATTGGTGAATTCTAAGGCTAGATAGGTCTCTACCTCCTTACTTATGTAATTGTCATTTGTTTTATACTGGGTCTAAAGTGTTTACTTTTAGTTAAACAAAAAGTTATTCAATTAAAAATAAATAAAATTTTATTTGTGAACAATTCCTTTAGACACCCGAAAATGTTAGGTACTTGTCATTGTTGTTGCAAAAATCACAGAAAAGTCGCTTATGAGGAGCGGCTAGCGCGCGACGCGACTGCGAGCGGCAACATAACTGAATTCCCGGCCGTCGGGTTGGCCGGTCGACCTTAACACTAAAGTGAGACCCCCCCGCCAGTAGCCTATTTTAGGGTTCCGTAGAGAAACATGGAACCCTTATAGTTTCGTCAAGTCTGTCTGTCACAGCAAACTTATGCAGAAACTATTAGGACTACACAGTTGAAACTTGGTATGTATATGTATTCTGTGAACCGCTTTACGATTTTTAAACAAAAATTTCAAAATTAATATTATTAAGGGGGCTCCCCATACATGGAACTGGAATCAAAATAAATATTTTTTTCATCTATCTTATTTGTGTGTCTATAGATAGGTTTTTAAAAATGACGAAGATTTTTCTTCAATGTAAATCGTTGAAGAGGCTGACCCTTCCAAAGTGGAAAAATGTGTGTGTGTGTTTGTGTGTGTGTGTGTGTCCTCTAACTTTTAAAGTTAGAGAGTGAAAAATCTACAAAAAATATATGCAATGGAATCTCAAAACACACTTTCAACGGAAATTGGTTTGAACAAAATATAATAAGCAGTTTATAAGATATAAAACATTTATTAAAAACCGCAAAGATAACTTTGTCATTAATGCAAACACTATGAAAAACAAGGTTACAACACAAACATCCACTCAGATAATTACTTGCTACAACGGAACCCTTCATGGGCGAGTCCGACTTGCACTTGGAATTTTTTTATGTACTTGAAGTCGGTATTTTTTTTAAATCGACCCTAAGCTTTTTAAAAGCTCAAGAATATTTTTCACAGGCAGGCTTGTCTTCAACCACACACCGATAACAGCATTGTATCTAAAAAACTGTTCAGCAATGTGTGTAATAGTTTATAATGAAATACCAAATGACATAACCACGCTACCGCTACCGTTCAACTGCTTTAGACGTAAATTATTCAATTGATTTGACTACAAAACAGTTTATACTATGTAAGCGAATTTAATAACCATAAATGTACATTAGATTAATCTTGGCTATTGTTGTTATCCTGTTCTAATGATTGAATGTAATAATAATGATATACCTATAGTGTAATAATAATCACGACTTAAATATGTAGTAGTTTATGTGACTGCTACATAATGGAGGGCATTAATACTCGAGAGTGGGATTATGTACAGTTACATACACTAGTTTATCTACACACATATCATAAGCTCTCTTTGATGTGTTCAGGAACCGCATGTTTGACCGGCATTGTGGCTCTGCAGTTGTTTAGCTTGTTCTGTAGTACCAACTTCACAGACAACGCAGGCGGGCGTCGGCGTTCGAAATTGGAATGTCATAATATGTAGAAAAATTACACATTATGGTCATAATGTGTAATTTTTCAGATAAGAAATGAGTTTTTAACAAGTAGTTTACGATCAGCGTAATGTGCGGTTTTTGTACGCAGTAAAGAGGGTTGACGTTTTTTTTTTTTTTTTTAATAATAATACCTTGGACATCATTTTACACACATTGGTCTAGCCCCAAACTAGGATTCCCTGTATCTTGGGTACTAGACAACGGTACACATACTTATATAGATACATATTATACTTCGGGACGATTGTTCCATCCCCAAATAAACAGTCAGATAACTTTATTTGACATTTCACACGTACAAATTCTGTCAGATTCCTCAGATAAACAGGCAGATAAACATTATCTGAAGATGGAAAAATCGGCCGTTAGATAGATAAACAACCATGACTAGGGTACAAACATTCGTTCTCTTCAAACAAATATTTGCCCCCACCGGGACTCGAACACCCCAGGGACCCCTGGTTTCGTAGGCAGCGTCACTGCCGACTCGGCCATTCGGGTCGTCGAATGTGTGGAGATAAATAATATGTGTGGAGATAAATAATAATAAAAATTGCATGCTACAATTTAATAGCTGAATAAGGCGTTATTTTTATATTCTTTATGGACTTTATACTCACCCTTATCATTGCAAATAAATGTCTTATTTCTTAACAAATTCCTAAAGGGCGCTTTTTTGGTACCAAAACAGTAGGAAGGTATCGATGCCAGCACATTATTTTTTATGACTTGTAATATACGCAGATCACTAATGAGATGGACGGACCAGCACCCTTATTACCAGGACCCCACATAGACAAATTAGCTGGTAGATTAAGTTCTGCGGCTTACGCTGTTAGGCACATGAGACAAAACACAGATGTCTACAGCGAGGCTAGTCTATTTTAGTTACTTTCATAGTGTCATGCATGTCCTATGGTATCTTGTTGTTGGGGAAGGCAGGTTATTCAAAATATTTTATACAACGGAAAAGAGCTATTCGAGCAATTTATCCCTTAGGCGCTACGCAGACAGAAGACGGCGTAAGGCATAAGGTACGTTTGATCTTCACCGCGTTCGCAAACAGAGTGCGGCGAAGTTCAAACGTACCTTACGCCTTATGCCTTACACCGTCTTCTGACTGCGTAGCGCCTAAGAGAACTTTTTAAAGATATTGACATTAAATGTAGCTAGTCAATTTATTTTCGAAAATATAATGTATATACGCAAGAATCTTTCAACATTTCCCAAAATTACCGACAGCTGTAATGTTAACCTAAGAAATATCACAGACTAGTTGCACCCCGGTTTGTACACACGAAAGTTTCTTCTTCTTTCAAGAATCAGTGCGTTCTCTACGACAACAAGATACCGCTGGAGATTTAGAAATTGCCATTTGAGCAATCTGAAAACCACATAAAAGCGACTTTGACTAATTAGGAATATTAAAATGTTCAAGATTACTTAAATGACGGGACTGTATGAGGTTAATCTAACTCAACATAGTACTCGCTGTTAATAATTTTGTAATTATCTATCCATGCTTATTATTTATAATATATAAGATTTGTATTAGTTAATCACAACCAATTTTTAAAAGAGATCTAAAAATCAATCTGGGAGTTTCTTCGCCCTACTTCTCCCACACTGGTCCAATGTAGGGAAAAGGCAAAATTGAGGTTTTATAAACAGATGTTAATATTTATAGAAAATAAAAAAAAAATGTATAGTTTAACTCTAGCATCGATTCCCCTATGTGCGTGCAACAGAAAAGCAGCCCCCAGGGAGAATAGTGGGGAAGGCCCCCAAATAATATGACAATCACACCCAGAGTGAAAAAGTGTGATGTGTCGAAGAAAAATAATATACTGGGTGGCCCAACTTCTTATATGTGGGGCGCACTATAAGTTTCCGGAATGAATATGAAAAAATACTATTAAAGGTACAAAATTAATTTATTGTTTTTCAAAATAATCTCCCTTGGCGTCTATACACTTTTTCATTCGATGAAACCAGTTTTGAAAACTTTTGTGCCACTCCTCTGTGGTGACCTCTGAAACGTGTTTTTCATACTCCTCGACAGCCTCTTCTGGTGATGAAAATCGTTGACCGCGTAATTGGTTCTTAATTTTTGGGAACAGAAAAAAGTCACAAGGTGCCAGGTCGGGACTGTATGCAGGATGACTCATGAGTTCTACATTTTTCGCCTTCAAAAAGTCGTTTGTCTGTCTGGCCGTGTGAGAACTAGCATTGTCGTGGTGCAGGATGATACGGCGTTTACGGTTATTTTTACGGAGTTCGTCAATAACTTCCGGCAAACAAATGGTCGTGTACCAGTCACTATTCACTGTACGACGATTCTCTAAAGCAACAGTAGCCACGTGTCCAGTTTTATTAAAAAAAGAAGCAATCATCCGCTTAGATGCACTTTTCACGCGCGCCACTTTGGTTGGTTTCGGCTCATCTTGAAAGACCCATACGCTCGATTGCTGCTTTGTTTTGGGATCGTAGCAATAAATCCATGTTTCGTCACCTGTTACTATGTCCCACACCAAATTTGACGCACCTTCGTTGAATCTGGTAAGCATGGCACTGCACCAAGTGACGCGGTCCGTTTTTTGAGCCTCGGTCAAGTTGTGTGGGATCCACCGCGAGCACAGCTTTCTCACACCCAAATGTTAGTGTAGGATTAATTGTATTTGACTCATGCCTATTTCTAAGGATGCGCGAATTTCATGGTAGGTCACATGCCTGTCTGTTTCAATCATACGGCGCACAGCATCGATGTTTTTGTTGGTCACAGCGGTGGACGGCCGACCATCGCGAGATTCGTCACTGAGATTGATACGACCACGCTTGAATTCTGCAAACCAGCTATAAACAGTTGTCTTGCATGGTGCTTCATTGCCAAAAGCTGTTTCAAGCCGAGCGATGCTCTGTTGAGCTGTCAAATTACACTTAAAATCGTAGAAAATCATACTACGAAAATTTTCCCGATTTAAATCCATGTTGATGCAGACACACAATTTTTAAATGGCGCCACAAGGTAAAAACAAAAGGCAGTCAGATGAAACAAACTTCATTCTACAGCCAAAGAGTTCTATTTTCAAATGTTGCAATAAATTTTTAAATATTGTTTATGTAAGTGGCCAGTTCCGGAAACTTACAGTGCGCCCTATGTACTAGTGGTTCCGTGAGAACAGTAGCCCTCGCTTGTTTAAAATTTCAAGCTTGTAGGTCTGCTGTAGCTAGAAGTGCTTAAGAATTTTAATGATCGATGATGAGTCAGTCAGAGACAAAATGACGGAACTTTGTATGGCTGTCGTTTAAAATATTTTGGTTTAATGTGACTGGATTTTGGGGATTTGCCTATTTAAATTGTGGCCTATTCACAGGTTTTAAATTAAGGTGTCTAGCTTTATCTACAATATAGTTACAGGGGGTTGAAAATACTCCAAGTGCTTCCCCCTCTAATCCCCCCCTTTTGTTTTTTTTTCGCAACATCTTGTATAGAATGAAGTATTTAGTGTGCCTCTCAAATTTGCGCTCAAACGCTACGGCAAACTTTCCCCCTTTTCCATCCAAGACCAAAAAAAAGGGACTTGTGTGCCATTTTTTGTCAAAATCGGTTGTAAATGGTAATTTGATTATTTTTGCTGGATAGAAGTCTCCCGAAGTTATCACAAAATCTGTTTTTCACAATATATTTTTTTAGCACTAATTTCGCACCGGATTTGAAAGTATGTACTTACTAGTTATTTATTTTACTACACAAGTATCATAAACCCTCTTTACTGCGTCTAAAAACCACACGTTACGACCAGCATAATGATAAACTTCTTGGTAAGCGAATTTAATAACCATAAATGTACATTAGATTGATCTTGGCTATTGTTGTTATCCTGTTTTAATGATTGAATGTAATAATAATGATATACCTATAATGTAATAATAATCACGACTTAAATATGTAGTAGTTTATGTGACTGCTACATAATGGAGGGCATTAATACTCGAGAGTGGGATTATGTACAGTTACATACACTAGTTCATCTACACACATATCATAAGCTCTCTTTGATGTGTTCAGGAACCGCATGTTTGACCGGCATTGTGGCTCTGCAGTTGTTTAGCTTGTTCTGTAGTACCAACTTCACAGACAACGCAGGCGGGCGTCGGCGTTCGAAATTGGAATGTCATAATATGTAGAAAAATTACACATTATGGTCATAATGTGTAATTTTTCAGATAAGAAATGAGTTTTTAACAAGTAGTTTACGATCAGCGTAATGTGCGGTTTTTGTACGCAGTAAAGAGGGTTTATGTTTTTTTTTTTTTTTAATAATAATACCTTGGACATCATTTTACACACATTGGTCTAGCCCCAAACTAGGATTCCCTGTATCTTGGGTACTAGACAACGGTACACATACTTATATAGATACATATTATACTTCGGGACGATTGTTCCATCCCCAAATAAACAGTCAGATAACTTTATTTGACATTTCACACGTACAAATTCTGTCAGATTCCTCAGATAAACAGGCAGATAAACATTATCTGAAGATGGAAAAATCGGCCGTTAGATAGATAAACAACCATGACTAGGGTACAAACATTCGTTCTCTTCAAACAAATATTTGCCCCCACCGGGACTCGAACATCCCAGGGACCCCTGGTTTCGTAGGCAGCGTCACTGCCGACTCGGCCATTCGGGTCGTCGAATGTGTGGAGATAAATAATATGTGTGGAGATAAATAATAATAAAAATTGCATGCTACAATTTAATAGCTGAATAAGGCGTTATTTTTATATTCTTTATGGACTTTATACTCACCCTTATCATTGCAAATAAATGTCTTATTTCTTAACAAATTCCTAAAGGGCGCTTTTTTGGTACCAAAATAGTAGGAAGGTATCGATGCCAGCACATTATTTTTTATGACTTGTAATATACGCAGATCACTAATGAGATGGACGGACCAGCACCCTTATTACCAGGACCCCACATAGACAAATTAGCTGGTAGATTAAGTTCTGCGGCTTACGCTGTTAGGCACATGAGACAAAACACAGATGTCTACAGCGAGGCTAGTCTATTTTAGTTACTTTCATAGTGTCATGCATGTCCTATGGTATCTTGTTGTTGGGGAAGGCAGGTTATTCAAAATATTTTATTAAACGGAAAAGAGCTATTCGAGCAATTTATCCCTGAGGCGCTACGCAGACAGAAGACGGCGTAAGGCATAAGGTACGTTTGATCTTCACCGCGTTCGCAAACAGAGTGCGGCGAAGATCAAACGTACCTTACGCCTTATGCCTTACACCGTCTTCTGACTGCGTAGCGCCTAAGAGAACTTTTTAAATATATTGACATTAAATGTAGCTAGTCAATTTATTTTCGAAAATATAATGTATATACGCAAGAATCTTTCAACATTTCCCAAAATTACCGACAGCTGTAATGTTAACCTAAGAAATATCACAGACTAGTTGCACCCCGGTTTGGACACACGAAAGTTAGCAATTCTTTCAAGAATCAGTGCGTTCTCTACGACAACAAGATACCGCTGGAGATTTAGAAATTGCCATTTGAGCAATCTGAAAACCACATAAAAGCGACTTTGACTAATTAGGAATATTAAAATGTTCAAGATTACTTAAATGACGGGACTGTATGAGGTTAATCTAACTCAACATAGTACTCGCTGTTAATAATTTTGTAATTATCTATCCATGCTTATTATTAATAATATATAATATTTGTATTAGTTAATCACAACCAATTTTTAAAAGAGATCTAAAAATCAATCTGGGAGTTTCTTCGCCCTACTTCTCCCACACTGGTCCAATGTAGGGAAAAGGCAAAATTGAGGTTTTATAAACAGATGTTAATATTTATAGAAAATAAAAAAAATGTATAGTTTAACTCTAGCATCGATTCCCCTATGTGCGTGCAACAGAAAAGCAGCCCCCAGGGAGAATAGTGGGGAAGGCCCCCAAATAATATGACAATCACACCCAGAGTGAAAAAGTGTGATGTGTCGAAGAAAAATAATATACTGGGTGGCTCAACTTCTTATATGTGGGGCGCACTATAAGTTTCCGGAATGAATATGAAAAAATACTATTAAAGGTACAAAATTAATTTATTGTTTTTCAAAATAATCTCCTTTGGCGTCTATACACTTTTTCATTCGATGAAACCAGTTTTGAAAACTTTTGTGCCACTCCTCTGTGGTGACCTCTGAAACGTGTTTTTCATACTCCTCGACAGCCTCTTCTGGTGATGAAAATCGTTGACCGCGTAATTGGTTCTTAATTTTTGGGAACAAAAAAAAGTCACAAGGTGCCAGGTCGGGACTGTATGCAGGATGACTCATGAGTTCTACATTTTTCGCCTTCAAAAAGTCGTTTGTCTGTCTGGCCGTGTGAGAACTAGCATTGTCGTGGTGCAGGATGATACGGCGTTTACGGTTATTTTTACGGAGTTCGTCAATAACTTCCGGCAAACAAATGGTCGTGTACCAGTCACTATTCACTGTACGACGATTCTCTAAAGCAACAGTAGCCACGTGTCCAGTTTTATTAAAAAAAGAAGCAATCATCCGCTTAGATGCACTTTTCACGCGCGCCACTTTGGTTGGTTTCGGCTCATCTTGAAAGACCCATACGCTCGATTGCTGCTTTGTTTTGGGATCGTAGCAATAAATCCATGTTTCGTCACCTGTTACTATGTCCCACACCAAATTTGACGCACCTTCGTTGAATCTGGTAAGCATGGCACTGCACCAAGTGACGCGGTCCGTTTTTTGAGCCTCGGTCAAGTTGTGTGGGATCCACCGCGAGCACAGCTTTCTCACACCCAAATGTTTGTGTAGGATTAATTGTATTTGACTCATGCCTATTTCTAAGGATGCGCGAATTTCATGGTAGGTCACATGCCTGTCTGTTTCAATCATACGGCGCACAGCATCGATGTTTTTGTTGGTCACAGCGGTGGACGGCCGACCATCGCGAGATTCGTCACTGAGATTGATACGACCACGCTTGAATTCTGCAAACCAGCTATAAACAGTTGTCTTGCATGGTGCTTCATTGCCAAAAGCTGTTTCAAGCCGAGCGATGCTCTGTTGAGCTGTCAAATTACACTTAAAATCGTAGAAAATCATACTACGAAAATTTTCCCGAGTTAAATCCATGTTGATGCAGACACACAATTTTTTAAATGGCGCCACAAGGTAAAAACAAAAGGCAGTCAGATGAAACAAACTGCATTCTACAGCCAAAGAGTTCTATTTTCAAATGTTGCAATAAATTTTTAAATATTGTTTATGTAAGTGGCCAGTTCCGGAAACTTACAGTGCGCCCTATGTACTAGTGGTTCCGTGAGAACAGTAGCCCTCGCTTGTTTAAAATTTCAAGCTTGTAGGTCTGCTGTAGCTAGAAGTGCTTAAGAATTTTAATGATCGATGATGAGTCAGTCAGAGACAAAATGACGGAACTTTGTATGGCTGTCGTTTAAAATATTTTGGTTTAATGTGACTGGATTTTGGGGATTTGCCTATTTAAATTGTGGCCTATTCACAGGTTTTAAATTAAGGTGTCTAGCTTTATCTACAATATAGTTACAGGGGGTTGAAAATACTCCAAGTGCTTCCCCCTCTAATCCCCCCCTTTTGTTTTTTTTCGCAACATCTTGTATAGAATGAAGTCTTTAGTGTGCCTCTCAAATTTGCGCTCAAACGCTACGGCAAACTTTCCCCCTTTTCCATCCAAGACCAAAAAAAAGGGACTTGTGTGCCATTTTTTGTCAAATTCGGTTGTAAATGGTAATTTGATTATTTTTGCTGGATAGAAGTCTCCCGAAGTTATCACAAAATCTGTTTTTCACAATATATTTTTTTAGCACTAATTTCGCACCGGATTTGAAAGTATGTACTTACTAGTTATTTATTTTACTACACAAGTATCATAAACCCTCTTTACTGCGTCTAAAAACCACACGTTACGACCAGCATAATGATAAACTTCTTGGTAAGCGAATTTAATAACCAAAAATGTACATTAGATTGATCTTGGCTATTGTTGTTATCCTGTTTTAATGATTGAATGTAATAATAATGATATAACTATAATGTAATAATAATAACGACTTAAATATGTAGTAGTTTATGTGACTGCTACATAATGGAGGGCATTAATACTCGAGAGTGGGATTATGTACAGTTACATACACTAGTTTATCTACACACATATCATAAGCTCTCTTTGATGTGTTCAGGAACCGCATGTTTGACCGGCATTGTGGCTCTGCAGTTGTTTAGCTTGTTCTGTAGTACCAACTTCACAGACAACGCAGGCGGGCGTCGGCGTTCGAAATTGGAATGTCATAATATGTAGAAAAATTACACATTATGGTCACAATGTGTAATTTTTCAGATAAGAAATGAGTTTTTAACAAGTAGTTTACGATCAGCGTAATGTGCGGTTTTTGTACGCAGTAAAGAGGGTTGACGTTTTTTTTTTTTTTTTTAATAATAATACCTTGGACATCATTTTACACACATTGGTCTAGCCCCAAACTAGGATTCCCTGTATCTTGGGTACTAGACAACGGTACACATACTTATATAGATACATATTATACTTCGGGACGATTGTTCCATCCCCAAATAAACAGTCAGATAACTAGACACTAGAGGGCGCGCTACGATAAACATAGCTTTTCGTGATGCTCCGTGTTAAACTTAAATTTAAAATACAGTTTTATTAATTTGACAATAAATATTATTAATTTGTGCAGTACAAGTGACAATAATCCTATAAAAGTGTTATTTCAACCAGAAAGTGAATAATGTGGATAAAATCGACATAACAAAAATCCAGTGCTTAAAATACAAAACTACCATATAAACAAAGAAGACCCAGTGAACAAAACTGCAATTACACAAAGTTAAGTGACTCAAACATTACTCTGTGTGAAAATAACCAGTGCTAATAAGTTAATCAAGCAAAATTGTGTAATTGGAAACCGTTTATTATACAAATACGGAGGACGCCTCAAGAACACCAATCAGTGCAATCTATAACAGTTGCGAACGATACAGCACCAGATGTCGTTCGTGCAGCGCACGATAAGCGGACGGAAGTAATACGGAAATTTCGCACGATCTTATATCTATACCAGTGGCGTGAGCCGAGTAAAGGCGACTCACATGCGAGGGGTCCATGGTTCAAGTCCCAAGAAAGGCAACATTTTAATTTTAGTTTTTCTTATTTTTCTTACTTGTACCACCTTATACCACCTTGTAATACCTCATAAACACTATTCTCGGCGGCGGCGGCGTGAGTTGTGAGCGTGTGATAAAGCTCCATCTAGCGACAAGTAGCAGATTAATCATAATAGAAAAATACGAGGCCAAATACTAGTCTTTCTAATCAGCCACAGATGTCAGCACTGACAAATTTACCAACGCCATCTAGATCTGAATAGCAGGACTTAAAACACTCCAAATCTCAGTTCTGTTAACGATGGACGACAATCCAAACTTCATAACCATCCGTAATAAATATAGATCCGCATCAGCCGAAGATATATCGCAGTCTTCACTATTTAATAGCACACAACTAAGTCTGCCAAATACATCATTCAATAACAGTGAACCAAACACAGCATTGAACGATGAAATACTTCAACTTAAGAACGGTCTTAGTGCAGCGGAGCTAGAAATTGAGAACCTTAATTTCGAAAACCATCACTTAAAAATTGAACTAGAACAATGTCAAAAATTGATAGCTACATACAAGGCATTCAATTTTACAGATACTGTAATGACTCCCATATCAGCAAGAAGGAGAAAAAAACCAAAAACTAAGTGTGTAAGCTCGCAACAGACAATACATAATTTGCTTAAATATAATACTGAAGCTGATCCTCTTAAAAGTAATGGACCACGTATGCAGACTAGTGAGGAGAAAAATGTAGAGGTCAATATAGAGATCAATGATGAGACTAATATTGAAGCTATGGTAGAGCCCAAAATGATCGATCATCTAGAACCAAATGATATGTAGAGATAATAATAGAAGATAATGTAGAGACCAGTGTAGAGGCTAATATCATAGAGACATATGTAGAGAGTAGTAATCGACCTAACAATGAGCTGCATCGTAAAAAAGGGATTGTAGAGACTCTGAACTCTAAAAACACATTAAAATCCCAGAAATATCAGCTGCCCTATGCGGAGAAAATTAAAACTAAAATGACTTCACGGCGGCGTAAGGTGATTATTTTAGCTGATCAACAGGGAAGACACCTACAAAAGGCCTTACAACAGTTACTTGGACAGGATTTCCTTGTTACCTGTTTTGTTAAACCGCAAGCAAAGCTTACGAACATTATTGACGCAGATAAATATGAAATATCGACACTGACCATGGATGACTTTGTAGTGCTGCTGTCAGGGACGAATGATCATAACCCCTGTGAGTTCCAATTCGAACTTAGGGCCTGGTTGCAAAAAGTACAGAACACAAATATAATCATTCCAAAAGTTACTCATAGTCACTACTTAAACGAAAAGAAGTTAAATTATGAAATCAAATTCATCGCGAGTGCATTTAAAAACTGTACATTTGTTGATCTGCCACTGAAGAATAATGCGCATATACTTAGGTCAGTATTTCTGTCTCAATCACTCCTCAGGGAAATGCTGCGCATAGACTATAAAATAAAGTTTGATGCGCATATTTACGCAGCAAAGCAAGGCCGGATTGAGTCAAGAAAGAGCGAAGATAAATGTACTCAAACTCAAACTGACTCTACATATTATATACAAAAAGAAAGCTGTGTGACAAACCCTCAACAAAACAGTGATGATAATTGCAATACTAATGGAAACGAAAAGTGTAACAATACTGATTTTTTTCGTGAATAATGTTATACATTTATTCCATCAAAATATTGATGGACTTATAAGTAAATCTGACATGTTATCCATTTACCTAGAGGAACTTAGAAATAGCGGAACTTCAGTAGATGTCATAGGCATAACAGAACATAACATGTTAAAAACTGATGTAAATGCACTTAATGTTGTAAATTATACACTGGCTACCTATTCAGCCAGAAGTACAAGGAGTGGTGGTACAGCTCTAATTGTAAAAAATGGACTGAAATTTCAGAATATTGACATAGCTGACTGTAATAATACAAATGCAATAGAGTGCTGTGGTATAATACTTACAGAGCATAATTTAAATGTGATATGTATATATAGGAAATGTAAATATGATGTAGAGTCTTACGATAAATTTTTCGAAAACTTAGATAGGCTATTGTCAAAACTTTGCCGTGGTAGACGTAAGACTATAATATGTGGAGATTTTAACATAGATCGTCTTCGTCAAGATAAGAATGCAGCACATTTTGAAGAATTACTATTAAATTACAACATGAGACTAACATTCAACGAACCCACACGTCTGAGTAGTGGGACTTGTCTTGACAATTTTATTCAAAACATTAGAGGATGCAAAGGCCGAATAATAGAGTTAGCGCTCTCGGATCATACTGGACAGTTATTGGAATGCCCGGTGAGAAAATACTGTACGCTTGAATATTGGTTTGTGGAAAAAAGAGATTTCCATAAAGATAACCTGGACAAATTTAAAGAGTGTCTATCAAATCTGAGTTTCTCTGAGACTTTAACAAGCTCTGATGCCAACGTTGCATATAATGAATTCCATGATATATTTGTGCTTATGTATGACCTGTGCTTTCCAGCAATCAAAATAAGATGCTCTAGCAACGCGCGACCTCGGTGGATCTCTAAGGGCATACGAGTATGTTCAAAAAGAAAAAGGGAGCTATTATGGACATACAGACGTGCTCCAAACGATATCAATAAATATAACTTCAAAACCTATACTAAAAGACTTAAGAAAATAATAAAACTGACACAAAAATCCCAAAACGATTATTATATACAATCCTCAAACAATAAATGTAAAGCTACCTGGAAAATTATAAATAATAACTTTAATAATAAAAACAATGCACCAAAAGAAAGTATCAAACAAATAAAATTCAATAATTGTGTAATTACTGATCCTATGGAAATAGCCCAAGCTTTTAATAATTTTTACATAGATCAAGTAGAGCAACACCAAAAGGTTGAGGTGACTAGCAGCAGATCAAAACTGCCTTGCTTTCCTAAATCTCTATTCTTTAATCCCACCTCACCTATTGAAGTATATCAAATAATAAAAGGACTGAAAAATACAAATAGTACGGGGTATGACCACATATGTACAAGCGTGATAAAGCATGTAGCGTTGATCATAGCTCCAATATTAAGTCACGTCATAAACCTGTGCATAGAACAAGGAGTGTTCCCTGAAAAGCTCAAAACAACAATTATCAAGCCAATGTTTAAAAAAGATGACAGAGAAAATATGTCCTTCTATAGACCAGTTGCACTTATTCCTGTATTCTCCAAAGTAGTCGAAAAAGTAATTTATAATGCTATAAACGCCTTTTTTGAAAGAAACAATTTATTTAGAAGAGAACAAAAAGGGTTTCGAAAAAATAAAACAATAGATCAAGCTATTTATGATTTCCTCTTTCGCGTAGTCACCAGCCTAGATAATAAAAATCCTGTATCAGCATTGTACATGGACATGACCAAAGCGTTTGATTATGTCGATCATTCCATCTTGATAAATAAACTCTACATGTATGGCGTCCGAGGTAATGTGCTTAATCTTATTAAATGCTATCTGTGCAACCGGCAACAACTGACTCAAATGTCCAGAATAGACAAAGCAAGTAAGACAGAACATCATTATTTTTCAGATTCAAGGACAGTACAATATGGGGTACCACAAGGTAGCGTTTTGGGACCACTTTTATTTATTATTTATATAAACGATTTACCTGACGCGGTTAGTTTCCCAATTGTCATGTTTGCTGATGACAGTACAATGATAGCAGAAGGCCAGAATATTAATATTAATTCCTATGAATCTGACATAAATAATTCCCTAGAAAATATTATTGAATGGCTCGGACAAAATAATCTTATAATAAATTTGAATAAAACTAATATAATGACATTTAAAAACAATTACAATAATATAACAAATAAAATTGACATCCACTATGGTACAAAAATAATTGAGGAAATTAATGACACAAAATTTTTAGGATTAACGATCGACTCCCACTTGACATGGAAAACACACATTGACAATGTCTGCACAAAGTTGAGCCAATTTTCATATGCTCTGTTTATGCTCGCTAAGGTAGTTGGAGTCACTGCCTTGCTATCAACATATCATGCTTATGTGGCTTCGACTCTCAAATACGGCGTTATATTCTGGGGCAACTCAACGGATAAAGACAGAGCTTTTAAAGCACAAAAGAGATGTATAAGGGCGATATGTCACTTGAAACAAATAGAAACATGTCAGCCACATTTCAAAAGATTAAGAATATTAACTCTACCATCGTTATATATTTACGAAATGGCTGTTTATATAAGAAATAATTGGGATCATTTTAATAAAATAAAGTCGAAAAGAAACATTAAGTTAAGCATCACGCGGCACTCTACCGCACTATTTCAAAAAAGTGTGTTTGGGATGATACCAAAAATTTATAATACTATACCTAAATGTATCAGAGAAATAGAATCCTTTAATTTATTTAAATCAAAGCTTAAAGAACATTTGCTTAATAAAGCCTACTATAGCGTACAAGATTTCCTCAACGGTGACTGAAAGATTGTTTCAAGAGTGATTGTTTAGTGTATGTTTTAAGAATCTATGTAATTTTCAGTATTGACTATTCAAACGGACATATGTAATGTAATGTAACTTTTATTTAATCTAATCTAATTTAATTTAATTTAATTTAATTTAAATTAATATTTGTACACCTTTAAGGTAGAATGTGGCAAGAACAATATTTATTTAACAACCCTGTAACCCACATTTACAAATAAAATATCTTTATCTTTATCTTTATCTTTATCTTTAACTTTATTTGACATTTCACACGTACAAATTCTGTCAGATTCCTCAGATAAACAGGCAGATAAACATTATCTGAAGATGGAAAAATCGGCCGTTAGATAGATAAACAACCATGACTAGGGTACAAACATTCGTTCTCTTCAAACAAATATTTGCCCCCACCGGGACTCGAACACCCCAGGGACCCCTGGTTTCGTAGGCAGCGTCACTGCCGACTCGGCCATTCGGGTCGTCGAATGTGTGGAGATAAATAATATGTGTGGAGATAAATAATAATAAAAATTGCATGCTACAATTTAATAGCTGAATAAGGCGTTATTTTTATATTCTTTATGGACTTTATACTCACCCTTATCATTGCAAATAAATGTCTTATTTCTTAACAAATTCCTAAAGGGCGCTTTTTTGGTACCAAAATAGTAGGAAGGTATCGATGCCAGCACATTATTTTTTATGACTTGTAATATACGCAGATCACTAATGAGATGGACGGACCAGCACCCTCATTACCAGGACCCCACATAGACAAATTAGCTGGTAGATTAAGTTCTGCGGCTTACGCTGTTAGGCACATGAGACAAAACACAGATGTCTACAGCGAGGCTAGTCTATTTTAGTTACTTTCATAGTGTCATGCATGTCCTATGGTATCTTGTTGTTGGGGAAGGCAGGTTATTCAAAATATTTTATACAACGGAAAAGAGCTATTCGAGCAATTTATCCCTTAGGCGCTACGCAGACAGAAGACGGCGTAAGGCATAAGGTACGTTTGATCTTCACCGCGTTCGCAAACAGAGTGCGGCGAAGTTCAAACGTACCTTACGCCTTATGCCTTACACCGTCTTCTGACTGCGTAGCGCCTAAGAGAACTTTTTAAAGATATTGACATTAAATGTAGCTAGTCAATTTATTTTCGAAAATATAATGTATATACGCAAGAATCTTTCAACATTTCCCAAAATTACCGACAGCTGTAATGTTAACCTAAGAAATATCACAGACTAGTTGCACCCCGGTTTGTACACACGAAAGTTAGCAATTCTTTCAAGAATCAGTGCGTTCTCTACGACAACAAGATACCGCTGGAGATTTAGAAATTGCCATTTGAGCAATCTGAAAACCACATAAAAGCGACTTTGACTAATTAGGAATATTAAAATGTTCAAGATTACTTAAATGACGGGACTGTATGAGGTTAATCTAACTCAACATAGTACTCGCTGTTAATAATTTTGTAATTATCTATCCATGCTTATTATTTATAATATATAAGATTTGTATTAGTTAATCACAACCAATTTTTAAAAGAGATCTAAAAATCAATCTGGGAGTTTCTTCGCCCTACTTCTCCCACACTGGTCCAATGTAGGGAAAAGGCAAAATTGAGGTTTTATAAACAGATGTTAATATTTATAGAAAATAAAAAAAAAATGTATAGTTTAACTCTAGCATCGATTCCCCTATGTGCGTGCAACAGAAAAGCAGCCCCCAGGGAGAATAGTGGGGAAGGCCCCCAAATAATATGACAATCACACCCAGAGTGAAAAAGTGTGATGTGTCGAAGAAAAATAATATACTGGGTGGCCCAACTTCTTATATGTGGGGCGCACTATAAGTTTCCGGAATGAATATGAAAAAATACTATTAAAGGTACAAAATTAATTTATTGTTTTTCAAAATAATCTCCCTTGGCGTCTATACACTTTTTCATTCGATGAAACCAGTTTTGAAAACTTTTGTGCCACTCCTCTGTGGTGACCTCTGAAACGTGTTTTTCATACTCCTCGACAGCCTCTTCTGGTGATGAAAATCGTTGACCGCGTAATTGGTTCTTAATTTTTGGGAACAGAAAAAAGTCACAAGGTGCCAGGTCGGGACTGTATGCAGGATGACTCATGAGTTCTACATTTTTCGCCTTCAAAAAGTCGTTTGTCTGTCTGGCCGTGTGAGAACTAGCATTGTCGTGGTGCAGGATGATACGGCGTTTACGGTTATTTTTACGGAGTTCGTCAATAACTTCCGGCAAACAAATGGTCGTGTACCAGTCACTATTCACTGTACGACGATTCTCTAAAGCAACAGTAGCCACGTGTCCAGTTTTATTAAAAAAAGAAGCAATCATCCGCTTAGATGCACTTTTCACGCGCGCCACTTTGGTTGGTTTCGGCTCATCTTGAAAGACCCATACGCTCGATTGCTGCTTTGTTTTGGGATCGTAGCAATAAATCCATGTTTCGTCACCTGTTACTATGTCCCACACCAAATTTGACGCACCTTCGTTGAATCTGGTAAGCATGGCACTGCACCAAGTGACGCGGTCCGTTTTTTGAGCCTCGGTCAAGTTGTGTGGGATCCACCGCGAGCACAGCTTTCTCACACCCAAATGTTAGTGTAGGATTAATTGTATTTGACTCATGCCTATTTCTAAGGATGCGCGAATTTCATGGTAGGTCACATGCCTGTCTGTTTCAATCATACGGCGCACAGCATCGATGTTTTTGTTGGTCACAGCGGTGGACGGCCGACCATCGCGAGATTCGTCACTGAGATTGATACGACCACGCTTGAATTCTGCAAACCAGCTATAAACAGTTGTCTTGCATGGTGCTTCATTGCCAAAAGCTGTTTCAAGCCGAGCGATGCTCTGTTGAGCTGTCAAATTACACTTAAAATCGTAGAAAATCATACTACGAAAATTTTCCCGATTTAAATCCATGTTGATGCAGACACACAATTTTTAAATGGCGCCACAAGGTAAAAACAAAAGGCAGTCAGATGAAACAAACTGCATTCTACAGCCAAAGAGTTCTATTTTCAAATGTTGCAATAAATTTTTAAATATTGTTTATGTAAGTGGCCAGTTCCGGAAACTTACAGTGCGCCCTATGTACTAGTGGTTCCGTGAGAACAGTAGCCCTCGCTTGTTTAAAATTTCAAGCTTGTAGGTCTGCTGTAGCTAGAAGTGCTTAAGAATTTTAATGATCGATGATGAGTCAGTCAGAGACAAACTGACAGAACTTTGTATGGCTGTCGTTTAAAATATTTTGGTTTAATGTGACTGGATTTTGGGGATTTGCCTATTTAAATTGTGGCCTATTCACAGGTTTTAAATTAAGGTGTCTAGCTTTATCTACAATATAGTTACAGGGGGTTGAAAATACTCCAAGTGCTTCCCCCTCTAATCCCCCCCTTTTGTTTTTTTTTCGCAACATCTTGTATAGAATGAAGTCTTTAGTGTGCCTCTCAAATTTGCGCTCAAACGCTACGGCAAACTTTCCCCCTTTTCCATCCAAGACCAAAAAAAAGGGACTTGTGTGCCATTTTTTGTCAAAATCGGTTGTAAATGGTAATTTGATTATTTTTGCTGGATAGAAGTCTCCCGAAGTTATCACAAAATCTGTTTTTCACAATATATTTTTTTAGCACTAATTTCGCACCGGATTTGAAAGTATGTACTTACTAGTTATTTATTTTACTACACAAGTATCATAAACCCTCTTTACTGCGTCTAAAAACCACACGTTACGACCAGCATAATGATAAACTTCTTGGTAAGCGAATTTAATAACCATAAATGTACATTAGATTGATCTTGGCTATTGTTGTTATCCTGTTTTAATGATTGAATGTAATAAAAATGATATACCTATAATGTAATAATAATCACGACTTAAATATGTAGTAATTTATGTGACTGCTACATAATGGAGGGCATTAATACTCGAGAGTGGGATTATGTACAGTTACATACACTAGTTTATCTACACACATATCATAAGCTCTCTTTGATGTGTTCAGGAACCGCATGTTTGACCGGCATTGTGGCTCTGCAGTTGTTTAGCTTGTTCTGTAGTACCAACTTCACAGACAACGCAGGCGGGCGTCGGCGTTCGAAATTGGAATGTCATTGTTCGATTCCAAATCGATATTCGATCGATGGTTTCGGAACGGCCATTTTGAATTTGACGTTGCTACCAACCTTGCAGTTTTTGACAACTGACAGACGAAAGCCCTCGCAATGTAACGCGTATTGGTTTGGGTATTGAAATTAAATCGCAAGCCATCTGGAATGTATTCGGGTTTCCCTCAGGATTGTCTATATAGCTGAGTGTGTTGTGGTTCCCCGAACCAGATAAAGTTCGCATTTACGTGGCCGATTGGTTTTTCCCACGTAACATAACCTGTGTTGGAACACTGTGCTCATCGAAGCTGGCCTGCCAGTCATACCTGGTTGGCTGAAGAACCTGTCTACCAAGAAGAGCCTAGGGTGCACCCGGGCCTTGCAGAGAGACAGGAGGTTGACGGGACCGAAGCACAGACCAGGTTAGATCGACTCCATTTACATTAGCTAGGTGAACCGCCGACGTTCAGACTTCTTGGCAACTGATCGCTACGCTACCTCGTAGCTGATGGGCCCCTACGAGGTCATTAGGTGCCGAGAAGCCTGAAAATTTTGGTAGCTAGAGCGTGGTTTCCTGAGATTTGCAGCCGTCAAGGGCTCCAGGAACGCACGATTTGGGACTATCAATCTGTAGGTATAGGCGGTTATTAGGTAACTGTTGTTCCTATATCCACATAGATTGGTAGTATTGTAAGCTATAGGTCTATTGCTGGTAGTAGATAGACAGATATTGAATTGAATTACCAGTTAGTCAATCTATTAGTGGTCTAGTAATGCTATTGAAGAATGTTTTGGTTAACATAGGTAGTTACATCTATTGATAGCAGGCTATTACATTGTTTTCAGTTTATAGCAATTTATAACTTGAACTAATATTGACTATCTGTGTGTGTTATAATGATAAAGGGAAACTAAATTGTATTTACAGAATTTATATAGATATAAAACTCGGTTCCTATTGTTTAAGGAAAATAACATTGTTTAAGTTATAGTTTAGGGTTCTCTCGTTTGGGTTATAGACTGGAGGGTCCAATAAAATTGAGTTACTGCAAATTGTGAGTAAGTATCGTTCCGATCATGTCGTTATCTGAAATCCAGAAGGGTGTTTCTAAGGAACTCAGATGGTTTTCCTCCGCACACGGTCTGATAGACCGTTTAGATAGGCATGATGTGGTATTGGAGCGGTCTATGGACGTTAAGGAACGTTACAATAGGGTGCTCGAATTGTCCGCGCAGGCGGAATCAGTTGATGGTTGCACACCTGACAGGCTGTCACGGTTGCTAGGGGATGTCGACCAATGTATGGAGATGGCAGCTGCTATCACGCAGAAGGCTGCGGACATACGTAGACAGCGCGAGTCCAGCCATGGTGGTGACATTGAAGCACCTCTGCCGCTTCAGGGTTCGGGGTCCAGGTTACCTGCCATAACTATGCCTACTTTTGACGGAGTGTCCGGTGAATGGATGAGCTTCATCAATCTGTTCGACAGTTTGGTGCACATGCGATCGGACATTACCAAGTCTGTCAAGATGGCTCAGCTGGTGGCAGCATTGAGGGGTGAGCCTAGGGAGCTGGTCGCTCATTTGACAGTTACGGAGGGTAACTATGAAACGGCCAGGCAATTGTTGGTCAGACGTTACCATGACAAACGGAGGTTGGCCGATGCCCAACTGAACCGTTTGTTTAGTATCCCGGTTGTGAACAAGGTCGGGGCCATACAGACGGAGGTTTTGAACCCATTGTTGTCCGTCACCAAGGCTCTAGAGAATCTTGGACTTCCGGTTGGTGAATGGTCGTACCTACTGTTGTACATTGTACTTTCCCGCCTACCCGCTGACGTGCAGACTCGTTTCGAACAGTCTCACGGGAGGTCGGCCGAGGACCTGCCCGCCTTCTCCGACTTGGTCGGATTCTTGGAAGAGGAGGCTCGACGGGCAGAGAATTTGGGGTTGACGGTCACCCATCCTTCGGAGCCACAGAGAGCTGCCGGGAGCGCTGTGAGTAGGGGCCCTCCGACGAGGAAGGACCGCACCAACCGGCAGTCATATGGGACTGTGAGTGCATTGACCCCACATAGTGAGACCTGCCCATGTTGTAGGCAGATTGGCCATGCTGTGGCCAATTGCAATAAGTTCGGGGAACTTAGGGTTCAGGGACGGCGCCGGATGGCCAAGCAGCGGAGCTGGTGTTTCCTGTGCCTCGGGCCACACATGGCTAGGTACTGCACGCGCACAAAAATGTGCGGATATTGTGGTGGGGCCCACAACAATCTGTTGTGCATGAACCGGTCCGGCCAACAGCCACCACAGGGCCGTACCCAGGGTGACACGGCATGGGGCCCTGAGAATTCGTTTGCGACTCGGAGCGCAACTCAGGGGCCAATGTCCCCACGTGCACAGGGCGGTACTAGGGTGCAGGGCCGCACTCAGGGTCATCACATGGGGGGCCCTGAGTTTTCGGTTGCGACTCAGCATCCGACTCAGCGGGCAATGGGGCCACAAGCACGCAGCTACCCAGGGGTGCAGGGCCGCACTCAGGGTCATCACATGGGGGGCCCTGAGTTTTCGGTTGCGACTCAGCATCCGACTCAGCGGGACATTGGGTGTGTTCAGCGGGCCGTAACGGGCGGGTGGCATGGGACACCTTCGAGCTATGCGGATGCGGTTCGGACGCCGCCTCAGTTGTCGCCCCGCTCGTCGCCTCGTCCTCGTCGGTCGCATGTGATGTCCCCCCCGCTCATGGAGCGGCCACGGTTGAATTCACGCCCACCTCCCTTCGGGGGGCGTCGTAGGGTGGCAATGGAACCGGCGCGTGGGCCATTTGTACAATGGGACCCTCTGGCGTATAGCTGCCTACCTGATCGGTTACAGGCACAGTGGGGCCCCGGGGGTCCTCGCTAGGAATTTGCGGCCCAACCATTCGTTGCCCCCCAACCGGAGACGGTGGTGTTACCGATCGCCTCTGTGCTTGTTTGGGATTTGGCGGGCAACCCAACATACGTTCGCGCCCTATTAGATTCTGGAGCTCAGGGCTGCATTGTATCGAACGATTTAGCAAAATGGTTGGGCCTCAAGGTAAATAGGTATAATAAATCAATACGGGGCGTGGGGAATGTTACGGTTACGAATGTAGTTGGTCAATCGGTGATCACGTTCTCTCCACGTTATGACATTTTGACAAAAACATCCGTGCAAGCTTTAGTGATGACGCATGTCATGGGCAGACACCCCTTGGGTAAGTTGAATCCGGCCGTTCGATTCCTGACATCAGGACTCAAGTTGGCGGATCCCGATTTTGACACTCCAGCCCCGGTCGACCTGCTACTGGGAGCAGACGTTCTGGGTAGGTTTCTGTTGTCGGATCGGCGAGTTCTTCAGCCGGACGGGTTGATTGCTGTGGATACTAAGTTTGGTCACGTGATCATGGGTCCGGCATTGCCAATGGTTAGGCCTGCCGAGTCAGATGGCATACTTATTGGCTCAGCGTTGTCAGACGCTATCCAACGTTTCTGGGAGATAGAGGAACCTCCCACCGTTCGTCGAGTCGACGCAGACGAAGAAGAGTGCGAGTTGTTTTACCAGAATAGTACTGGTCGCCTTCGTTCTGGTCGTTTTGTAACTCGACTGCCTTTCAGGGCCGATCGACCTCCACTAGGAGAATCTAGGAAGATGGCTGAGACGAGATTGATGTCGATGGAGCGTAGGATGTCAAGGGACGCCGTATTTAAACAAAAATATGTTGATTTCATGAGGGAGTATGAGTCGTTAGGACACATGTCGGTATCGGGTGTGGACTGGAGATCTGAGGATCATTGTTTCCTTCCACACCATGCCGTCCTACGAACCCCTACCGGCAAGATTCGAGTTGTTTTTGATGGGTCAGCACCTACCTCGAACGGGATGTCCCTGAATCAGTGTCTACATTCGGGACCCAAGTTGAGCCGTGATATTTCGGATATTCTCACGAGCTTTCGGAGGCACCAGATTGTATTTGTCGCAGACATTCGGATGATGTTTAGGCAAACGGTAATTCATCCGGCTGACAGAAGGTATCAGTTGATACTTTGGCGTGAGTCCACGGCCGAGCCAGTCAAGGTCTATGAGTTGAACACGAACACGTATGGGTTACGGTCTAGCCCGTATTTGGCGATGCGTACCCTGCGGGAGGTGGCGTCGCGTGACCGTGTGAGCTATCCTAGAGCCGCCGCTATCCTGGAGCAAGATTTGTACGTCGATGACGTCTGCACAGGGGCAGCCAGTGTAGAGGAAGCTCTGGACCGACGTGACGAGCTCATTCAATTGCTGGAACGAGGCGGCTATGAACTACGCAAGTGGATGTCCAACTCCCCTGAGTTGATGGCTGGTCTCCCAGATGAGTTTCAACAAGACCCGCACGTTTTTGAGAATCCTGACAACCCTAACATGTTGTCAGTGCTTGGAATTCAGTACCGGCCCGTCCATGATGAGTTTACCTATCGGGTGGTTTTAGAAACACCGAAGGCCTGGACGAAGCGGTCAGTACTGTCAACGATTGCGAGAACGTTCGACCCGAATGGATGGATTTCTCCAGTCACCTTTGCTCTCAAATGTTTTATGCAAAGGCTATGGGCGGCTCAGTTGACCTGGGACACCCACCTCTCAGGTGATTTGTTGACTGATTGGACGCGAATGTTCACCTCGCTATCGGACATAAATAATGTATCGCTGCCGAGGAAATTGGTCCCTGCTGGGGATTACAGGGCAACCCTTCACGGGTTTTGTGATGCCTCTGAACGAGGGTTTGCGGCAGCGGTTTATTTGCGAACCGTCACCTCCACCGGGGAGGTCGACGTGCGTTTGGTTTTGGCAAAAAGCAAGGTAGCGCCTATTCGGACAATGATGACGATTCCAAAACTGGAACTGTCCGGGGCTGCTCTTTTGACCAAACTTTTGAATCACACTCTAACAGTGTTGCGTGGGTCAGTGGTTTTGGAGGATACGGTGTACGCGTGGACGGACAGCCAGATTGTTTTGTGCTGGCTGAAGGCTTCGGTCCATAACTTAGAGGTTTTTGTTGCGAACCGTGTCTCCCAGATTGTGTCGTCTGAGGTCCCACTGACCTGGAGACATGTACCAGGAGAATTGAACCCGTCTGATTGTGCATCCAGGGGATGTCGGGCTTCTGAACTCGTTAGACACCATTTGTGGTGGGGACCACCCTGGCTTGCCAGGAGAGAATCGGACTGGCCCCACAGCCATGTAGTAGTATCTTCGGATCATGGCCCCAGAGCGGCCGTGCATGTTACCCAGAAGACTGAGGACCCTGACGCCGGGTTTCTGCTGGACCGGTATAGCTCACTTGACAAGTTGATAAACGTGTCCACTTGGATTAGGAGATTCGCTCGAAATTGTCGTACTCCTCGCGATCAGCGAACGTTGAACCCTATTCTGACTCCGGCAGAGCGAAACGAGTCGCTACTGAATTTGGTCCGGTTGGTACAGTCCTCGAAGTTTGGGGCAGAATAGGAGATTATACGAAGTGGACGTTCGAAATTGAAGGGAGCCGTCGCGCGTCTCAACCCCTTTGTTGATTCGACCGGGTTACTTCGGGTAGGAGGAAGATTGCGCAATGCGAATCTGTCGTATTCGGCTCGTCACCCACTTCTGCTCCCCAAGGGGGGACAGTTAGTTGAATTGCTGGTGACTGATCGTCATATTAAAAACGCGCATGCCGGCTGTAACGCGTTGTTGGCCACGCTCCAGCGGGAGTTTTGGATCTTATCTGCCCGCCGTGTCATACGGAACATCGTGTTTCGGTGCATGCCTTGTTGTCGACTTAAGGCTGCCACGATGCAACCTCTCATGGGGGACTTGCCCCCTGATCGTGTGAATGAGGTCAGACCGTTTTCAGGTGTTGGTACGGATTTTGCCGGACCGTTTATGGTGAAGAGTTCACGATTGCGTACCGCTAAGCAATACAAGGCGTACCTATGTGTGTTTGTTTGTTTATCCACCAAGGCGGTACATCTCGAGCTCGTTGCAGATCTCTCGACAGAGGCTTTCATTGCTTGTTTGGATAGGTTTGTTTCTCGAAGGGGACTTCCAACTTTGATCCGCTCTGATAACGGCACTAACTACGTCGGTGCGGAACGATACTTACGAGAGATAGACAACTTTTTGAATGTAAATAAAGTGGATATTGGAACGGCCCTCTCCCGTCGGGGTATACAGTGGACCTTCAGCCCACCGAGTTGCCCCCACTGGGGTGGGATTTTTTAGGCCGTAGTTAAGTCAGCTAAGACGCACTTGGGGCGTATAGTAGGTCAGACCGCGCTGACTTTTGAGGAGCTCGCGACATTGTTTTGTAAGATCGAGGCCGTTCTCAATTCGCGACCGTTGTGTCCGCTCAGCTCGGATCCAAATGACCTGGAGGCTCTGACCCCAGGCCATTTCTTGATAGGACAGCCACTTAACGCGTTGCCCGAGCACCCCTTCGAGGGAGTGAAATTGTATCGGTTGTCAAGGTATCAGATGTTGCAGCAGTTTACTCAGAATTTCTGGAAGCGTTGGTCGCTCGAGTATCTGCATATCTTACAACAGCGCCTTAAGTGGACTGACAAAACCAGCCCCCCTAGTGTTGGTGACCTCGTTCTGGTTAAGGATGCTAACCTACCGCCACTACGTTGGCGCAGGGGGCGCATTGTTAACTTGTTCCCTGGCAAGGACGGGACCCCCGGTCTGCGGAGGTTCTAGTAGGAGGCTCGGTTCTAAAACGAGCGGTAGCAACGTTGTCTCGGCTGCCCGTAGATTAGGGGACAGGTGGGTGCCTGTCCGGGCGGGTGATTGTTCGATTCGAAATCGATATTCGATCGATGGTTTCGGAACGGCCATTTTGAATTTGACGTTGCTGCCAACCTTGCAGTTTTTGACAACTGACAGACGAAAGCCCTCGCAATGTAACGCGTATTGGTTTGGGTATTGAAATTAAATCGCAAGCCATCTGGAATGTATTCGGGTTTCCCTCAGGATTGTCTATATAGCTGAGTGTGTTGTGGTTCCCCGAACCAGATAAAGTTCGCATTTACGTGGCTTGGTTTGATTGATTGGTTTTTCCCACGTAACATAACCTGTGTTGGAACACTGTGCTCATCGAAGCTGGCCTGCCAGTCATACCTGGTTGGCTGAAGAACCTGTCTACCAAGAAGAGCCTAGGGTGCACCCGGGCCTTGCAGAGAGACAGGCGGTTGACGGGACCGAAGCACAGACCAGGTTAGATCGACTCCATTTACATTAGCTCGGTGAATCGCCGACGTTCACACTTCTTGGCAACTGATCGCTACGCTACCTCGTAGCTGATGGGCCCCTACGAGGTCATTAGGTGCCGAGAAGCCTGAACAGTCATAATATGTAGAAAAATTACACATTATGGTCATAATGTGTAATTTTTCAGATAAGAAATGAGTTTTTAACAAGTAGTTTACGATCAGCGTAATGTGCGGTTTTTGTACGCAGTAAAGAGGGTTTATGTTTTTTTTTTTTTTTTAATAATAATACCTTGGACATCATTTTACACAAATTGGTCTAGCCCCAAACTAGGATTCCCTATATCTTGGGTACTAGACAACGGTACACATACTTATATAGATACATATTATACTTCGGGACGATTGTTCCATCCCCAAATAAACAGTCAGATAACTTTATTTGACATTTCACACGTACAAATTCTGTCAGATTCCTCAGATAAACAGGCAGATAAACAATATCTGAAGATGGAAAAATCGGCCGTTAGATAGATAAACAACCATGACTAGGGTACAAACATTCGTTCTCTTCAAACAAATATTTGCCCCCACCGGGACTCGAACACCCCAGGGACCCCTGGTTTCGTAGGCAGCGTCACTGCCGACTCGGCCATTCGGGTTGTCGAATGTGTGGAGATAAATAATATGTGTGGAGAAAAATAATAATAAAAATTGCATGCTACAATTTAATAGCTGAATAAGGCGTTATTTTTATATTCTTTATGGACTTTATACTCACCCTTATCATTGCAAATAAATGTCTTATTTCTTAACAAATTCCTAAAGGGCGCTTTTTTGGTACCAAAATAGTAGGAAGATATCGATGCCAGCACATTATTTTTTATGACTTGTAATATACGCAGATCACTAATGAGATGGACGGACCAGCACCCTTATTACCAGGACCCCACATAGACAAATTAGCTGGTAGATTAAGTACTGCGGCTTACGCTGTTAGGCACATGAGACAAAACACAGATGTCTACAGCGAGGCTAGTCTATTTTAGTTACTTTCATAGTGTCATGCATGTCCTATGGTATCTTGTTGTTGGGGAAGACAGGTTATTCAAAATATTTTATACAACGGAAAAGAGCTATTCGAGCAATTTATAACTTAGGCGCTACGCAGACAGAAGACGGCGTAAGGCATAAGGTACGTTTGATCTTCACCGCGTTCGCAAACAGAGTGCGGCGAAGTTCAAACGTACCTTACGCCTTATGCCTTACACCGTCTTCTGACTGCGTAGCGCCTAAGAGAACTTTTTAAAGATATTGACATTAAATGTAGCTAGTCAATTTATTTTCGAAAATATAATGTATATACGCAAGAATCTTTCAACATTTCCCAAAATTACCGACAGCTGTAATGTTAACCTAAGAAATATCACAGACTAGTTGCACCCCGGTTTGGACACACGAAAGTTAGCAATTCTTTCAAGAATCAGTGCGTTCTCTACGACAACAAGATACCGCTGGAGATTTAGAAATTGCCATTTGAGCAATCTGAAAACCACATAAAAGCGACTTTGACTAATTAGGAATATTAAAATGTTCAAGATTACTTAAATGACGGGACTGTATGAGGTTAATCTAACTCAACATAGTACTCGCTGTTAATAATTTTGTAATTATCTATCCATGCTTATTATTTATAATATATAAGATTTGTATTAGTTAATCACAACCAATTTTTAAAAGAGATCTAAAAATCAATCTGGGAGTTTCTTCGCCCTACTTCTCCCACACTGGTCCAATGTAGGGAAAAGGCAAAATTGAGGTTTTATAAACAGATGTTAATATTTATAGAAAATAAAAAAAAATTATAGTTTAACTCTAGCATCGATTCCCCTATGTGCGTGCAACAGAAAAGCAGCCCCCAGGGAGAATAGTGGGGAAGGCCCCCAAATAATATGACAATCACACCCAGAGTGAAAAAGTGTGATGTGTCGAAGAAAAATAATATACTGGGGGGCCCAACTTCTTATATGTGGGGCGCACTATAAGTTTCCGGAATGAATATGAAAAAATACTATTAAAGGTACAAAATTAATTTATTGTTTTTCAAAATAATCTCCCTTGGCGTCTATACACTTTTTCATTCGATGAAACCAGTTTTGAAAACTTTTGTGCCACTCCTCTGTGGTGACCTCTAAAACGTGTTTTTCATACTCCTCGACAGCCTCTTCTGGTGATGAAAATCGTTGACCGCGTAATTGTTTCTTAATTTTTGGGAACAGAAAAAAGTCACAAGGTGCCAGGTCGGGACTGTATGCAGGATGACTCATGAGTTCTACATTTTTCGCCTTCAAAAAGTCGTTTGTCTGTCTGGCCGTGTGACAACTAGCATTGTCGTGGTGCAGGATGATACGGCGTTTACGGTTATTTTTACGGAGTTCGTCAATAACTTCCGGCAAACAAATGGTCGTGTACCAGTCACTATTCACTGTACGACGATTCTCTAAAGCAACAGTAGCCACGTGTCCAGTTTTATTAAAAAAAGAAGCAATCATCCGCTTAGATGCACTTTTCACGCGCGCCACTTTGGTTGGTTTCGGCTCATCTTGAAAGACCCATACGCTCGATTGCTGCTTTGTTTTGGGATCGTAGCAATAAATCCATGTTTCGTCACCTGTTACTATGTCCCACACCAAATTTGACGCACCTTCGTTGAATCTGGTAAGCATGGCACTGCACCAAGTGACGCGGTCCGTTTTTTGAGCCTCGGTCAAGTTGTGTGGGATCCACCGCGAGCACAGCTTTCTCACACCCAAATGTTAGTGTAGGATTAATTGTATTTGACTCATGCCTATTTCTAAGGATGCGCGAATTTCATGGTAGGTCACATGCCTGTCTGTTTCAATCATACGGCGCACAGCATCGATGTTTTTGTTGGTCACAGCGGTGGACGGCCGACCATCGCGAGATTCGTCACTGAGATTGATACGACCACGCTTGAATTCTGCAAACCAGCTATAAACAGTTGTCTTGCATGGTGCTTCATTGCCAAAAGCTGTTTCAAGCCGAGCGATGCTCTGTTGAGCTGTCAAATTACACTTAAAATCGTAGAAAATCATACTACGAAAATTTTCCCGATTTAAATCCATGTTGATGCAGACACACAATTTTTAAATGGCGCCACAAGGTAAGAACAAAAGGCAGTCAGATGAAACAAACTGCATTCTACAGCCAAAGAGTTCTATTTTCAAATGTTGCAATAAATTTTTAAATATTGTTTATGTAAGTGGCCAGTTCCGGAAACTTACAGTGCGCCCTATGTACTAGTGGTTCCGTGAGAACAGTAGCCCTCGCTTGTTTAAAATTTCAAGCTTGTAGGTCTGCTGTAGCTAGAAGTGCTTAAGAATTTTAATGATCGATGATGAGTCAGTCAGAGACAAAATGACGGAACTTTGTATGGCTGTCGTTTAAAATATTTTGGTTTAATGTGACTGGATTTTGGGGATTTGCCTATTTAAATTGTGGCCTATTCACAGGTTTTAAATTAAGGTGTCTAGCTTTATCTACAATATAGTTACAGGGGGTTGAAAATACTCCAAGTGCTTCCCCCTCTAATCCCCCCCTTTTGTTTTTTTTTCGCAACATCTTGTATAGAATGAAGTCTTTAGTGTGCCTCTCAAATTTGCGCTCAAACGCTACGGCAAACTTTCCCCCTTTTCCATCCAAGACCAAAAAAAGGGACTTGTGTGCCATTTTTTGTCAAAATCGGTTGTAAATGGTAATTTGATTATTTTTGCTGGATAGAAGTCTCCCGAAGTTATCACAAAATCTGTTTTTCACAATATATTTTTTTAGCACTAATTTCGCACCGGATTTGAAAGTATGTACTTACTAGTTATTTATTTTACTACACAAGTATCATAAACCCTCTTTACTGCGTCTAAAAACCACACGTTACGACCAGCATAATGATAAACTTCTTGGTAAGCGAATTTAATAACCATAAATGTACATTAGATTGATCTTGGCTATTGTTGTTATCCTGTTTTAATGATTGAATGTAATAATAATGATATACCTATAATGTAATAATAATCACGACTTAAATATGTAGTAGTTTATGTGACTGCTACATAATGGAGGGCATTAATACTCGGGAGTGGGATTATGTACAGTTACATACACTAGTTTATCTACACACATATCATAAGCTCTCTTTGATGTGTTCAGGAACCGCATGTTTGACCGGCATTGTGGCTCTGCAGTTGTTTAGCTTGTTCTGTAGTACCAACTTCACAGACAACGCAGGCGGGCGTCGGCGTTCGAAATTGGAATGTCATAATATGTAGAAAAATTACACATTATGGTCATAATGTGTAATTTTTCAGATAAGAAATGAGTTTTTAACAAGTAGTTTACGATCAGCGTAATGTGCGGTTTTTGTACGCAGTAAAGAGGGTTTATGTTTTTTTTTTTTTTTAATAATAATACCTTGGACATCATTTTACACACATTGGTCTAGCCCCAAACTAGGATTCCCTGTATCTTGGGTACTAGACAACGGTACACATACTTATATAGATACATATTATACTTCGGGACGATTGTTCCATCCCCAAATAAACAGTCAGATAACTTTATTTGACATTTCACACGTACAAATTCTATCAGATTCCTTAGATAAACAGGCAGATAAACATTATCTGAAGATGAAAAAATCGGCCGTTAGATAGATAAACAACCATGACTAGGGTACAAACATTCGTTCTCTTCAAACAAATATTTGCCCCCACCGGGACTCGAACACCCCAGGGACCCCTGGTTTCGTAGGCAGCGTCACTGCCGACTCGGCCATTCGGGTCGTCGAATGTGTGGAGATAAATAATATGTGTGGAGATAAATAATAATAAAAATTGCATGCTACAATTTAATAGCTGAATAAGGCGTTATTTGTATATTCTTTATGGACTTTATACTCACCCTTATCATTGCAAATAAATGTCTTATTTCTTAACAAATTCCTAAAGGGCGCTTTTTTGGTACCAAAATAGTAGGAAGGTATCGATGCCAGCACATTATTTTTTATGACTTGTAATATACGCAGATCACTAATGAGATGGACGGACCAGCACCCTTATTACCAGGACCCCACATAGACAAATTAGCTGGTAGATTAAGTTCTGCGGCTTACGCTGTTAGGCACATGAGACAAAACAAAGATGTCTACAGCGAGGCTAGTCTATTTTAGTTACTTTCATAGTGTCATGCATGTCCTATGGTATCTTGTTGTTGGGGAAGGCAGGTTATTCAAAATATTTTATACAACGGAAAAGAGCTATTCGAGCAATTTATCCCTTAGGCGCTACGCAGACAGAAGACGGCGTAAGGCATAAGGTACGTTTGATCTTCACCGCGTTCGCAAACAGAGTGCGGCGAAGATCAAACGTACCTTACGCCTTATGCCTTACACCGTCTTCTGACTGCGTAGCGCCTAAGAGAACTTTTTAAATATATTGACATTAAATGTAGCTAGTCAATTTATTTTCGAAAATATAATGTATATACGCAAGAATCTTTCAACATTTCCCAAAATTACCGACAGCTGTAATGTTAACCTAAGAAATATCACAGACTAGTTGCACCCCGGTTTGGACACACGAAAGTTAGCAATTCTTTCAAGAATCAGTGCGTTCTCTACGACAACAAGATACCGCTGGAGATTTAGAAATTGCCATTTGAGCAATCTGAAAACCACATAAAAGCGACTTTGACTAATTAGGAATATTAAAATGTTCAAGATTACTTAAATGACGGGACTGTATGAGGTTAATCTAACTCAACATAGTACTCGCTGTTAATAATTTTGTAATTATCTATCCATGCTTATTATTTATAATATATAATATTTGTATTAGTTAATCACAACCAATTTTTAAAAGAGATCTAAAAATCAATCTGGGAGTTTCTTCGCCCTACTTCTCCCACACTGGTCCAATGTAGGGAAAAGGCAAAATTGAGGTTTTATAAACAGATGTTAATATTTATAGAAAATAAAAAAAAATGTATAGTTTAACTCTAGCATCGATTCCCCTATGTGCGTGCAACAGAAAAGCAGCCCCCAGGGAGAATAGTGGGGAAGGCCCCCAAATAATATGACAATCACACCCAGAGTGAAAAAGTGTGATGTGTCGAAGAAAAATAATATACTGGGTGGCCCAACTTCTTATATATGGGGCGCACTATAAGTTTCCGGAATGAATATGAAAAAATACTATTAAAGGTACAAAATTAATTTATTGTTTTTCAAAATAATCTCCCTTGGCGTCTATACACTTTTTCATTCGATGAAACCAGTTTTGAAAACTTTTGTGCCACTCCTCTGTGGTGACCTCTGAAACGTGTTTTTCATACTCCTCGACAGCCTCTTCTGGTGATGAAAATCGTTGACCGCGTAATTGGTTCTTAATTTTTGGGAACAGAAAAAAGTCACAAGGTGCCAGGTCGGGACTGTATGCAGGATGACTCATGAGTTCTACATTTTTCGCCTTCAAAAAGTCGTTTGTCTGTCTGGCCGTGTGAGAACTAGCATTGTCGTGGTGCAGGATGATACGACGTTTACGGTTATTTTTACGGAGTTCGTCAATAACTTCCGGCAAACAAATGGTCGTGTACCAGTCACTATTCACTGTACGACGATTCTCTAAAGCAACAGTAGCCACGTGTCCAGTTTTATTAAAAAAAGAAGCAATCATCCGCTTAGATGCACTTTTCACGCGCGCCACTTTGGTTGGTTTCGGCTCATCTTGAAAGACCCATACGCTCGATTGCTGCTTTGTTTTGGGATCGTAGCAATAAATCCATGTTTCGTCACCTGTTACTATGTCCCACACCAAATTTGACGCACCTTCGTTGAATCTGGTAAGCATGGCACTGCACCAAGTGACGCGGTCCGTTTTTTGAGCCTCGGTCAAGTTGTGTGGGATCCACCGCGAGCACAGCTTTCTCACACCCAAATGTTTGTGTAGGATTAATTGTATTTGACTCATGCCTATTTCTAAGGATGCGCGAATTTCATGGTAGGTCACATGCCTGTCTGTTTCAATCATACGGCGCACAGCATCGATGTTTTTGTTGGTCACAGCGGTGGACGGCCGACCATCGCGAGATTCGTCACTGAGATTGATACGACCACGCTTGAATTCTGCAAACCAGCTATAAACAGTTGTCTTGCATGGTGCTTCATTGCCAAAAGCTGTTTCAAGCCGAGCGATGCTCTGTTGCGCTGTCAAATTACACTTAAAATCGTAAAAAATCATACTACGAAAATTTTCCCGAGTTAAATCCATGTTGATGCAGACACACAATTTTTTAAATGGCGCCACAAGGTAAAAACAAAAGGCAGTCAGATGAAACAAACTGCATTCTACAGCCAAAGAGTTCTATTTTCAAATGTTGCAATAAATTTTTAAATATTGTTTATGTAAGTGGCCAGTTCCGGAAACTTACAGTGCGCCCTATGTACTAGTGGTTCCGTGAGAACAGTAGCCCTCGCTTGCTTAAAATTTCAAGCTTGTAGGTCTGCTGTAGCTAGAAGTGCTTAAGAATTTTAATGATCGATGATGAGTCAGTCAGAGACAAAATGACGGAACTTTGTATGGCTGTCGTTTAAAATATTTTGGTTTAATGTGACTGGATTTTGGGGATTTGCCTATTTAAATTGTGGCCTATTCACAGGTTTTAAATTAAGGTGTCTAGCTTTATCTACAATATAGTTACAGGGGGTTGAAAATACTCCAAGTGCTTCCCCCTCTAATCCCCCCCTTTTATTTTTTTTCGCAACATCTTGTATAGAATGAAGTCTTTAGTGTGCCTCTCAAATTTGCGCTCAAACGCTACGGCAAACTTTCCCCCTTTTCCATCCAAGACCAAAAAAAAGGGACTTGTGTGCCATTTTTTGTCAAAATCGGTTGTAAATGGTAATTTGATTATTTTTGCTGGATAGAAGTCTCCCGAAGTTATCACAAAATCTGTTTTTCACAATATATTTTTTTAGCACTAATTTCGCACCGGATTTGAAAGTATGTACTTACTAGTTATTTATTTTACTACACAAGTATCATAAACCCTCTTTACTGCGTCTAAAAACCACACGTTACGACCAGCATAATGATAAACTTCTTGGTAAGCGAATTTAATAACCATAAATGTACATTAGATTGATCTTGGCTATTGTTGTTATCCTGTTCTAATGATTGAATGTAATAATAATGATATACCTATAATGTGATAATAATCACGACTTAAATATGTAGTAGTTTATGTGACTGCTACATAATGGAGGGCATTAATACTCGAGAGTGGGATTATGTACAGTTACATACACTAGTTTATCTACACACATATCATAAGCTCTCTTTGATGTGTTCAGGAACCGCATGTTTGAACGGCATTGTGGCTCTGCAGTTGTTTAGCTTGTTCTGTAGTACCAACTTCACAGACAACGCAGGCGGGCGTCGGCGTTCGAAATTGGAATGTCATAATATGTAGAAAAATTACACATTATGGTCATAATGTGTAATTTTTCAGATAAGAAATGAGTTTTTAACAAGTAGTTTACGATCAGCGTAATGTGCGGTTTTTGTACGCAGTAAAGAGGGTTTATGTTTTTTTTTTTTTTTATAATAATACCTTGGACATCATTTTACACACATTGGTCTAGCCCCAAACTAGGATTCCCTGTATCTTGGGTACTAGACAACGGTACACATACTTATATAGATACATATTATACTTCGAGTGACGTTCCGTCTGGCGCGAGTAATAGACACGCTTACGCATAGCTAGTCAAAATTTTAATCAAAACAACGTAAAAATCGTGCTTTTTTTACAAACAAAGTTGATAATCTAAAACTTAAACTGAAGTGAATTAAAATTAGTCATTAATCATACAAATTTGAAGTGAAAAAGTGGTGGTTTATCCAAATTATGGTCTTGAAGTGACGGTTAAACTGCTGTTTGTTGTGACTGCAACACGAGTTCGATGACACATCATAAGTGATCGACCTTTAAAAGCTGTCTCTTCTCAGGCAACACTAGATGCTCAAATTGGCGACACCCAATAACATCCGCAGTGGCTCGATCGGCTAGCGGGCTGACTCAATACGTCGTCGCTAAGCGAAGTACCCCGGGTTCGAGACCTAGTTAAATAAATAATTTTTGTTTCTTGATATTCAAATAATAAACTCCTCCAAGCCACAGGCGCAAGAAAAAATGCAGAACTTTCTCGAAAACATCACATTTCGACGCCCACGTAACAATTCAGAGTCTGACGTTAACAACAGTCACATCAGGGAACGGACGTTGGACGACACAACAAATAGCTTGCCAAACATATCGGACGACGACGATGCCAGCGAACAGTTGAAGCAAATGAGAGAGAAGATTGAAAACTTAACTCTTGAGTTGCAAAGTGCACACGAGGAAATAGCTGCCTTAAACATAGAAAATACTAAGTTGCAAACAAAAAATGATGATTTAATTAGACAAAATCAACTACTAAAAACGGTTACATCATCACCAAAATCGCAAAAGACCCCTTTAAGAACTAAGAGCCATTCAAATGCTCAATTATGTTCACATAAAAAGCTCCATCCAGAAATAGATGAAACTAAATTAACAGCAACAAATAGCGAAGTATCGGGGAAAAAACAACTACATAAAAAAAATACAGCATCCAAAGCTCGGATAACTAGGAAAATATCTAATACTAACTTAAATTCTCTAATGCATACTCAGAAAACGCAGCATATGGAAAAACAACCAAAAACAGACCAACAAAGAAAACCCCATCTATGTGTAATTAGCGGCAGAAATAACAATGTACTACAAAATCTTGAAGACACATTTGCGAAAAAGTTTACTTTCTCGCAAATGTAGCCTGCAGCACAAATTAATGAACTTCTGATGGGAATAGAGACAAAAGTATGTAAACTCACGAAAGAAGACTTCTGTATAATTTTGCTGGGAGAATCGGACATAAAAATGAACCAAAACTACATCAGTGTGATACAATTACTGAGAAATACCTTAAAAAAAATCACACACACAAATGTAATCATTTGCCCGCCGACCTATATCTGTGGAGCTTTAATGTTCAACTACAGAGCTGAGCAATTTATAAATCTATTATATCTTGATGTTGAAACACACAAACACTGCTGGTTCTTAGACACAAACAAGAATTTATCATTGGACATGTTCTCTAGCTTCACGGGCAAGCTAAATAAATACGGTATGCGACAAATCATCAACGACATAAAAAAGTTTATTGAAATGGGATCAACAACTAATTTTGACCTACAAGACAAGGATTATGACCCAATAGATAATGACACAATTTTTTTTCGAGACTAGGTATCTTAATATTCTACATCAGAATATAGCCGGACTATTAAATAAAGCAGATTTACTCGTGATCAATTTAGATGAAATAGCAGACAAAAATATAAACACAGATGTGATATGTATAACGGAGCATTTTATGATGGCAGGACAGGAGTCATTCCTAAATCTTCCAAACTACACTCTGGCAGCATGCTTTATCAGAAATGACAAAAAACGAGGCGGATCATGTATTCTGGTGAACAATCAGTACAAATGCAAAGACCTACCAGATATTAAAAAAATGTCTTTAATTAACATATTCGAGTGTTGTGCAGTGGAACTAATTGTCTTTAAAATTGTTATTATTTGTGTGTATAGAATTCCGAAACAAAATAATTTGAACACATTTTTTGAAAGACTTGACAAAGTGCTCCACTACATTTCTAAGCTGAAGTCCTACACTATAATATTATCCGGAGACTTTAATATCGACATACTTAAGGATAATAACACTACTCTGGATCTAGAGTGTTTACTTTTGAATTATAATATGAAATTGGCGCTTAGACAGCCCACTCGCCCAGCTAGTAAAACCTGCATAGATAACTTTGCACATAATTATAATAAAACATGTAAAACTGAAGTGTTGGAATGCGGTTTATCGGATCACACTGCCCAAATAATAAAATTTCCAGTCAAAAAAACTTTAAAATTAAAATTCTGATGAGACTTCAGAAATGAAAATATAAAAAAAATTGTAGGGTTCGTAAAAAACTTATCGTTTTCTGACGTTTACGACGCTGCTGATCCAACATCGGCCTACAGAAACTTTATAGAGAATTTCAATTTCTTTTATAATTTGTGCTTTCCACGAAAACAGACCATAATAAAAGTATGTACTAAGCCAAAATGGATCTCACGAGGTTTCAAAATATGCAGCAAAAAGAAAAAAGATTTACTTTGGAAATTTCGCTTACAACCAAATACAATGAATAAATTAAATCTTGTCAACTACACGAAATTATTAAAAAAGATTATAAACCTTACAAAACGTGCTCAAAACAATCATAAAATAAAATCGTCTGTGAACAAGACGAAAACAATGTGGCAAATAATCAGTCAATCAAGACCTAAAATACCCAAAGAAACCATTGCAAAAATAAAAGTTAATGACACTTATATAACAAATCCTGCAGCCATAGCCACAGCATTTAATAACTTTTTTATTGATAAAATTAAACCAGTGTTAGGCGCTGGAAATAAAGTGACATGTAATATTAATCACCAAATGAACTCGATGTTTATGGCTCCAAGTACACCCTTCGATATTTATAAAATCATAAATAACCTTAAAAACACAAATAGTGTGGGTGTGGATGACATTTCAACAAGAATAATTAAGGCTGCAAATAAATATATATGCCACCCACTAAGCCATATAGTTAATCAAAGTATATTAATGGGCATTTTCCCAAAGGATTTGAAACTAACGCTTGTTAAACCCCTATTCAAGAAAGAAAACAAAGAACTAATGGAGTTTTACAGGCCAATTGCCATAATCTCAATAATTTCTAAAATATTTTAAAAATATTACTACAAGGAAATAAACAACTATCTAGAAAAGAATAATATTTTATGCCACGAACAAAAAGGCTTCCGTCGAAATAAAACAATCAATGTGGCAGTGTACGACTTCCTAAAAAATGTTATGTGTCAAATGGACAAGATATCTCCAGTCAGTGCGATTTATTGTGATATGACACAAGCATTTTACTATGTGGACCACAATATCCTAACGAAAAAACTTGAAGCGTACGGAATTAGAGGTAATGTTTTAGATTTAATACAATCATATTTGACAGATAGACACCAAATAACGGAGATATCAAGGCTGAACTGCAAAACAAAGAATGAAGTGTCATACAGTTCCAATTCGCGTAAAATTACTCACGGTGTGCCACAGGGAAGTGTACTGGGCCCCCTTTTATTTATTATATATATAAATGACATACCAAAATCGACTAATAATCCAATATCCCTATTCGCCGATGACAGCACAGTGACTATTAAATATAAAGCCGATAATTATGAATTAGATATAAACAATTCCTTGACTTCGATAATAAATTGGCTCGACAACAATAATTTAAAAATAAATCTAAAGAAAACGAATATTATGCACTTCAGCCAAAGAATTAAAAACAATGACATTAAATTAATTTTTAAAAATAATACGATAAATCAGGTTGAAACTGCAAAATTTTTGGGTTTGACAATTGACAATAAATTAAACTGGAAAGAACACATAAATCAATTAACTAAAAAAATTAGTACTTCAGCATATGTTTTACATAAATTATCTCCAGTAGTCAGTACAGATGTGCTACTCACGGCGTATTACGGGCTTGTAGAATCTGCTCTTAGATTCGGAATCATATTTTGGGGTAATTCGACTAATAAAGAAGTAGCATTTAAAATGCAGAAACGGTGTATACGTGCTATGTTTCATATTAGGACAACCGAGACATGTAAGCCTTTATTTACTAAGCACCGAATTCTGACACTTCCGTCATTATACATAATAGAAGTAGCTACTTTTGTGAAGACCAACCCTCATTTATTCCCACGTTTATCTGAAACAGTGACTCGTGATAGACGCGACACAGAAAGACTGCGCCTTTTTTCCTGTAAAACGGCGCTATTGAGCAAAAGCATCCTATGTATGGCGCCTATCATATTCAATAAAATACCAAAATGCTATAAACAATTAAATACTTCCCTATTTAAAAATAAGCTCAAATCATTATTAGTTGATAAATGTTATTATAGTGTAAATGACTTCCTCAATGATAAATTCCAGTTAAAGTAGAGACCGCTGTTATTATTAAAATATTATTGATGAAATTTATAAATGACATTCTCAATGACAAATTGTAATTATATTGACCACTGTAATTATTTAAATATTCTTGATGTAATTGAAATGTTAATAATTGAATTTTTATAATGCAAGTTAAATTAATGTTAGTTTTTTTTTTAACATCAGAATGGTTGAAACCGTGTCCTGACTTACCGCCACTCAAATTTGTACGCTGATAACAGTAGAACATGTTGATCCGAATTTTTCTTATTTATTATCCAAAATGCATGCTTATGTATCTTGACTGACACATGTTTTAGCAAATAAATAAATCTTTATCTTTATCTTTATCTTTATCTTACTTCGGGACGATTGTTCCATCCCCAAATAAACAGTCAGATAACTTTATTTGACATTTCACACGTACAAATTCTGTCAGATTCCTCGGATAAACAGGCAGATAAACATTATCTGAAGATGGAAAAATCGGCCGTTAGATAGATAAACAACCATGACTAGGGTACAAACATTCGTTCTCTTCAAACAAATATTTGCCCCCACCGGGACTCGAACACCCCAGGGACCCCTGGTTTCGTAGGCAGCGTCACTGCCGACTCGGCCATTCGGGTCGTCGAATGTGTGGAGATAAATAATATGTGTGGAGATAAATAATAATAAAAATTGCATGCTACAATTTAATAGCTGAATAAGGCGTTATTTTTATATTCTTTATGGACTTTATACTCACCCTTATCATTGCAAATAAATGTCTTATTTCTTAACAAATTCCTAAAGGGCGCTTTTTTGATACCAAAATAGTAGGAAGGTATCGATGCCAGCACATTATTTTTTATGACTTGTTATATACGCAGATCACTAATGAGATGGACGGACCAGCACCCTTATTACCAGGACCCCACATAGACAAATTAGCTGGTAGATTAAGTTCTGCGGCTTACGCTGTTAGGCACATGAGACAAAACACAGATGTCTACAGCGAGGCTAGTCTATTTTAGTTACTTTCATAGTGTCATGCATGTCCTATGGTATCTTGTTGTTGGGGAAGGCAGGTTATTCAAAATATTTTATACAACGGAAAAGAGCTATTCGAGCAATTTATCCCTTAGGCGCTACGCAGACAGAAGACGGCGTAAGGCATAAGGTACGTTTGATCTTCACCGCGTTCGCAAACAGAGTGCGGCGAAGATCAAACGTACCTTACGCCTTATGCCTTACACCGTCTTCTGACTGCGTAGCGCCTAAGAGAACTTTTTAAAGATATTGACATTAAATGTAGCTAGTCAATTTATTTTCGAAAATATAATGTATATACGCAAGAATCTTTCAACATTTCCCAAAATTACCGACAGCTGTAATGTTAACCTAAGAAATATCACAGACTAGTTGCACCCCGGTTTGGACACACGAAAGTTAGCAATTCTTTCAAGAATCAGTGCGTTCTCTACGACAACAAGATACCGCTGGAGATTTAGAAATTGCCATTTGAGCAATCTGAAAACCACATAAAAGCGACTTTGACTAATTAGGAATATTAAAATGTTCAAGATTACTTAAATGACGGGACTGTATGAGGTTAATCTAACTCAACATAGTACTCGCTGTTAATAACTTTGTAATTATCTATCCATGCTTATTATTTATAATATATAATATTTGTATTAGTTAATCACAACCAATTTTTAAAAGAGATCTAAAAATCAATCTGGGAGTTTCTTCGCCCTACTTCTCCCACACTGGTCCAATGTAGGGAAAAGGCAAAATTGAGGTTTTATAAACAGATGTTAATATTTATAGAAAATAAAAAAAAAATGTATAGTTTAACTCTAGCATCGATTCCCCTATGTGCGTGCAACAGAAAAGCAGCCCCCAGGGAGAATAGTGGGGAAGGCCCCCAAATAATATGACAATCACACCCAGAGTGAAAAAGTGTGATGTGTCGAAGAAAAATAATATACTGGGTGGCCCAACTTCTTATATGTGGGGCGCACTATAAGTTTCCGGAATGAATATGAAAAAATACTATTAAAGGTACAAAATTAATTTATTGTTTTTCAAAATAATCTCCCTTGGCGTCTATACACTTTTTCATTCGATGAAACCAGTTTTGAAAACTTTTGTGCCACTCCTCTGTGGTGACCTCTGAAACGTGTTTTTCATACTCCTCGACAGCCTCTTCTGGTGATGAAAATCGTTGACCGCGTAATTGGTTCTTAATTTTTGGGAACAGAAAAAAGTCACAAGGTGCCAGGTCGGGACTGAATGCAGGATGACTCATGAGTTCTAAATTTTTCGCCATCAAAAAGTCGTTTGTCTGTCTGGCCGTGTGCGAACTAGCATTGTCGTGGTGCAGGATGATACGGCGTTTACGGTTATTTTTACGGAGTTCGTCAATAACTTCCGGCAAACAAATGGTCGTGTACCAGTCACTATTCACTGTACGACGATTCTCTAAAGCAACAGTAGCCACGTGTCCAGTTTTATTAAAAAAAGAAGCAATCATCCGCTTAGATGCACTTTTCACGCGCGCCACTTTGGTTGGTTTCGGCTCATCTTGAAAGACCCATACGCTCGATTGCTGCTTTGTTTTGGGATCGTAGCAATAAATCCATGTTTCGTCACCTGTTACTATGTCCCACACCAAATTTGACGCACCTTCGTTGAATCTGGTAAGCATGGCACTGCACCAAGTGACGCGGTCCGTTTTTTGAGCCTCGTTTAAGTTGTGTGGGATCCACCGCGAGCACAGCTTTCTCACACCCAAATGTTTGTGTAGGATTAATTGTATTTGACTCATGCCTATTTCTAAGGATGCGCGAATTTCATGGTAGGTCACATGCCTGTCTGTTTCAATCATACGGCGCACAGCATCGATGTTTTTGTTGGTCACAGCGGTGGACGGCCGACCATCGCGAGATTCGTCACTGAGATTGATACGACCACGCTTGAATTCTGCAAACCAGCTATAAACAGTTGTCTTGCATGGTGCTTCATTGCCAAAAGCTGTTTCAAGCCGAGCGATGCTCTGTTGAGCTGTCAAATTACACTTAAAATCGTAGAAAATCATACTACGAAAATTTTCCCGAGTTAAATCCATGTTGATGCACACAATTTTTTAAATGGCGCCACAAGGTAAAAACAAAAGGCAGTCAGATGAAACAAACTGCATTCTACAGCCAAAGAGTTCTATTTTTCGAATGTTGCAATAAATTTTTAAATATTGTTTATGTAAGTGGCCAGTTCCGGAAACTTACAGTGCGCCCTATGTACTAGTGGTTCCGTGAGAACAGTAGCCCTCGCTTGTTTAAAATTTCAAGCTTGTAGGTCTGCTGTAGCTAGAAGTGCTTAAGAATTTTAATGATCGATGATGAGTCAGTCAGAGACAAAATGACGGAACTTTGTATGGCTGTCGTTTAAAATATTTTGGTTTAATGTGACTGGATTTTGGGGATTTGCCTATTTAAATTGTGGCCTATTCACAGGTTTTAAATTAAGGTGTCTAGCTTTATCTACAATATAGTTACAGGGGGTTGAAAATACTCCAAGTGCTTCCCCCTCTAATCCCCCCCTTTTGTTTTTTTTCGCAACATCTTGTATAGAATGAAGTATTTAGTGTGCCTCTCAAATTTGCGCTCAAACGCTACGGCAAACTTTCCCCCTTTTCCATCCAAGACCAAAAAAAAAAGGGACTTGTGTGCCATTTTTTGTCAAAATCGGTTGTAAATGGTAATTTGATTATTTTTGCTGGATAGAAGTCTCCCGAAGTTATCACAAAATCTGTTTTTCACAATATATTTTTTTAGCACTAATTTCGCACCGGATTTGAAAGTATGTACTTACTAGTTATTTATTTTACTACACAAGTATCATAAACCCTCTTTACTGCGTCTAAAAACCACACGTTACGACCAGCATAATGATAAACTTCTTGGTAAGCGAATTTAATAACCATAAATGTACATTAGATTGATCTTGGCTATTGTTGTTATCCTGTTTTAATGATTGAATGTAATAATAATGATATACCTATAATGTAATAATAATCACGACTTAAATAGAGTTTTAATGCCTAATTATGTACAGTTACACATACATGTTATGCACAGTTACATACACTAGTTTATCTACACACATATCATAAGCTCTCTTTGATGTGTTCAGGAAGCGCATGTTTGACCGGCATTGTGGCTCTGCAGTTGTTTAGCTTGTTCTGTAGTACCAACTTCACAGACAAACTAGGGGCAGCACGCAGGCGGGCGTCGGCGTTCGAAATTTGAATGTCATGATATGTAGAAAAATTACAGATTATGGTCATGTGTAATTTTTCAAATTAGAAATGAGTTTTTAACAAGTAGTTTAACATTATGCTGATCGTAACGTGCGGTTTACGCACGTTACGAACAAAGCTATATGTGTGGGGTATCTAAAGATAGGTCTTTAAAAATGACGTTTAGGTTCCTGTAACCATTGTTCCTCAAAGTAAATCGTTGAAGAGACAGACCCTTCCACAGTAGAAAAATGTGTGTATCCCTCTCTAACTTTTAGTAAGAAAGTGAAAAATCTAAAAATAACAAAATATATATATATATATATATATATATATACACACAGTCAGGTCATAAGTTCTGTCACACAATAAAAACTTTTGAATTTAGAACGCTGGGCACAAAAAAGTTTATTGAATTCGAATTTCGAATTTTTCATGAAAATAAAAATGTGTACTTTTTAGAATTTTCCTCATTTTTAAATATGGAGTGGACACTTAAAGAAGACCGTGTCGTAGTTATTGCGTTGCATCGTTGCGGTTACGCACTAATTCAGATTTTCGACTTACTGAAATTTTTTATTATAACCAAAAGATTCGTTTATCGTACCATAAAACGATACAATGAAGACTCTAGTGTAGATGACAGGTCAAGAAGTGGTCGCCCTCGCTCTGTTAGGACTCCAGCAGTGATAAAAGCTGTGAAGGCGCGAATTCAAAGAAATCCCATACGTAAGCAGAAACTGTTGGCCCTTCGGATGGGGTTAAGCAGGACCACGGTGAAAAGGGTGTTAAATGAAGACTTAGGGCTTAGGGCATATCGAAGAAAAACAGGACATCGTTTGGACGCTCGTTTAATGGACCTGAGACTGAAGAGATGCCGCGCTTTGTTGAAGCGGTACGCGGAAAAAAAGGATCGGGAAATTCTTTTTTCGGATGAAAAAATTTTCACCGTGGAAGAGAGCTACAACAAACAAAATGATAAGGTGTAAGCACACAGCAGTGAAGAAGCGAGCAAACGTATTCCGCGTGTCCAACGAGGTCATTTTCCATCCTCGCTCTTGGTTTGGTTGGGAGTCTCTTATTGGGGCTTAACTGAGGTACATTTTTGTGAGAAAGGCGTAAAAACGAATGCAGTTGTGTATCAAAATACAGTGCTCAAGACCTTGTGGAACCTGTTTCTCATACCATGTTTAATAACAGGCACTGGGTATTCCAACAAGATTCTGCGCCAGCTCATAGAGCGAAAAGCACACAAGACTGGCTGGCGGCGCGTGAAATCGACTTCATCCGACACGAAGACTGGCCCTCCTCCAGTCCAGATTTGAGTCCGTTAGATTACAAGATATGGCAACACTTGGAGGAAAAGGCCTGCTCAAAGCCTCATCCTAATTTGGAGTCACTCAAGGCATCCTTGATTAAGGCAGCCGCCGATATTGACATGGACCTCGTTCGTGCTGCGATAGACGACTGGCCGCGCAGAACAAAGGCCTGTATTCAAAATCGCGGGGGTCATTTTGAATAAACTTTATTTCCATAAGAATCTATGTTTTATTAAGTTCATTTTGCTATATAAATGTTTACATAAATAATAAACATGTCTAAATTATTTCATATTGCACATGTGACAGAACTTATGACCTGACTATGTATATATGTATCTCAATAACCACTTTCAACAAAAATTGGTTTGAACAAAATAAAATAAGCTTTTATTTTAAGATATAAAAAACCGCAAATATAACTTTGTCATTCATACAAACACTATGAAAACCAAAGTAATTATTTGCTGATAAGAATGATTTTGGCTAGGTGTATCAGGTGTAATTGCATAGGTTAATTGCATTGCATAGGTATTGGTGTAATCTTCCTAATTTTTGGCTTATATTCTACATTTATTACGGAACCCTAAAAGTCCGACACGCACTTGGCCGGTTTTTTACATTTGAATTCCTATTCTCCTCTGTAAAGTAAGTAAAGTTAGCTGAAGGTGAAATTTTCGGGTTCCGCAATCGGGGTTCCCTGCCTTAAGAGCGGCGCGAAGCATACGTGTATGATACTCGAGTCGCAATCGCATCGTCGTCGCGCTGAACCATTTGCAGAAGGCCTTAAGGATTAATCTGCTACCCTGGATTGAGAATGGTTATACAATAAGCATACATTGCTTCTGGCCCCACACTAGGATGCCTGTGCCGTGGGAACCAGACAAGCAACGTCACACACATATAAACATCCAAGACCTGGAGTTTTTGTTCTGTATCCCCAGCGGGGATCGAACCCGGGGATCGAACCCGGGGATCAAACCCGGGACCTCTCGCATGGTTGGCAGAGCCGATACGGTATTTGACTGCTAGTCAAAATATATACTTTTTAGGAACTGTCAAAACGGTAACTTTGTCCACGAGTTCTATGAAATACTAGTATGTGACGTCATAGTCAAATGCTGTCTTTTTAACACAAAATTGAGTTTATAAAACACAACTGCTTAAAATATACAATTCTGTTATAGTCAAACGTTTTTATTAAAACAGGTTCAACTTGAGACGCGTTTCTAGATTTATTGGGCTACCTTGTCAAATACCGTATTAATTTAATTAAATAATTCAGCAAACTCACGGTCGCGTTCTGTAAATGCATGATGAACTGGTCCAGTTGTTGCAGCAATCTCGATCTTGTCGTCCTGTCGTTAGAGGCGAACAGTTTCACGACGCATGGCACAATTTGTTTCTGGTAATCGGCGTCTTCCAATAGTTTTCCAATCTGTAGGGGGGAAAAAATATAAAAAATACTTGACTTGATATTCTTACCCCTTAATCGGGCCTGGGCATGCAGGTTGAAAATTTGGTGGGAATATATTTACCCTTGCATTAGTAAGGGCCAAACCCCATACAGTCCCGTCATTTAAGTAATCTTGAACATTGCAATATCCCTTTTTCGACAGTCGCTTTAACACGCCTTTTAAATTGCCCAAATGGCAATTCACTGAATTGCACAGAAACAGAATGCACTGACCCTTGAAAGAATTGCTAACCTTTGCGAGTCTAAACCGGGGCACAACTACACTGTGATTATTTCTTGCTTGCTTCAGCTATCGCTAAGTTTGGAAAAGTTTCTTGTGTACATACATTATTATTTTCGAAAATAAATTGACTAGCTACAGTTAGTATGCCAATTTCTTTAAAAAGCTCTTTTAAGGAGTCTGTTCGTTTTAAATAATAAATTGCTCGAATAGCTCTCTGTTAAATAAAAATATTTGAATGTAATGATTAAATTTCATTAACAGCGTATTATGATCAACACAATCAAATGCCTTCGATAGATCGCAAAAAACTCCGATAGCATCCTGTGCAGCCTCCCATGCAGAATAAGTATGAGATATAAGGGAAATACCTGCATCCGTGGAGTTGTTTTGTATGGTTGAAGTGTGAGGCCTATTAGTAGAGTTCGAAGTGTAGGATACTATTTTTAAGTCAGTTAAAAATTACAATAAGGACAAGAAACAATTAGGTCTTACCTACCTAATACTCTTAAAAACCAATTCATGTTCAACATTTGTTTAAAGTCAGAAATGTACGGGATTTGACATTTGCTTTGCTTTTGTTCACTATGGTTTAATATTTTTTGTAGTAACATGGTAAATGTTTAAGACCCGTTGGTTCTCGTTGTCATATCCTAATGATTGGTAATAAAAATAATGTGTATTTCTGTAAATATTGATGTTCAAATAAGCCCTTATTACCTTAAACATAGGAACTAACACCGCCGAGCCAGCATCTCCGTAGTTAAATGCTGTCAGCAGTTGAGGCAATATTTTATGCACACACACAGCCTCAGGGAAGTGGTCCAGGTAAATACTCAGGGTTGAGAAAAACTTGCCCTTCTCAACTTTGTCCTTGATCTGAATCTCTTCTAAGAATAACATTGAATCAATCAGATCATTCTTGAAGTAGCCTCCAATTTTGCGACATCTGAAATGGATATGTTATTTAATTTGTTGGTCAAACACATTTATTTTAAAAAAATTTGTATTGTCCCTGATGCCTACCAAGATTATTTAGATTTGCATATTACATTTTATTACCTATTGAATGTGAACGATATCTACTGCCTGGATGTAAACAGCAGAATGTATCATTTGCGGCAACATCTCCTGCATATTTGTACATTCCAATCTGGGGTACCACATAAATTCCTCCTGGCTATCCCTACAGGGGATTTCTGAACTACTTGTATAAGTATTTATACTTACAGGATACCATTTTAAAACTGTACCTGGTGATGATGTCAGCAGGATTAGGCCGGGAGGCGGGGTTGGCACTGACCAGCTCGCAGTACAGGGAGCACAGCTGCTTCGGCATCTGATCCAACACTTTGAGTGCTGGCTGGTTCTTGATGGGCCCGTTGAACGCCTCCCACATGAGGCAGCCGAGGCCCCACATGTCCGTTGAGCTGGCAGAACAATCTCAATTGAACATATGGATAAAACATAATCTAACATGGCGTCACGCCCTGATCCCATGTCGAGCGGTAAAAGCACAGTTGGCCCCAAGTTTAGCATAAAAACATGGAGTATTTGAGTAATTTGTTTATATAGTGTGCACACAACAATAAAGTGCATTGCATATAACTTTCCCTTCGCTGTTAAGTTGGCTGTCAAAAAAAGGGGAAAAGGAATATGTGGTTGCCAGAGTTGTATCATAATTCGGAACCCTTCGACAAGCCAGTGGTACTGTCCTGATCTTTCTAGTTCGCCCCAGGGGTTACAGTCCACGGCATTGCCTCTCCTCAATATGAAATAAGCCACTCACCTTGATTGACCCTGGCACGCCTTCAGCCACGTATCAACTTCAGAACACTCCAATATCTGGGTTTCGGGTCCGAGCTGGCCAGCTATCACACATATGTCACCATAAGGTCTGACACTCCTATTATAGGCACACAGAACACCCAATACAGTTCAGATTGAATGGTTGGAAATTCTTCTTCCGCCGGAACCGAGATACGCATCCGATGTGGGAGCCGGTGTAGGACGCACTGGTTTGAGGTGTCGAGTGTGTCGAGCTACCCTCAAATTTCTTCACGCACCGGTCCGCCGCAGTTATGTGACTTACCCACATATTAAAGAGTACAATGCCTGAACATCCCCCCGCCAAACCAAGCCCGCCTTGGTTAACTAATTCCCTAAAGGTAACCTACACAATTTAGAGATAGGTCTCAACAAAACACCATTTTGGGTTTTGACTCCGGCAACCCGTATGACCCGTCTTTGCCCGGTAAGAGCTTAAGTAATCGTCCACGTCTCCAGTGGAGAGGTGGTAGATTATCCTCCTTAGTTAAAACTAAGCCATCTAACTTAGGAGGTTCCGTATGAGGTCCATTTAAAGCGTTGTTGAAGCGTATGGAGATATTCATTTTTCCATCGGTTCCAAAAATGCTGGGACATCTTTTGGATCTGTTGAAACCGAGACAGACGAGACACACTGACTTCCGCGTAAGGATATTCGGGAAGAGCCACGAGGGGCTGACCGATCAAAAAATGTCCGCCGGGTCCGTACTGAGAGGACACAACGGTCGCGAGTTCATCACAGCTTCCACCTTCGTGAAAAACGTGGTGAGTTCTTCGAACGTCAGCCGAGCCTCACCGAGTACGCGCTTGGCGTGAGTTTTGGCTGATTTGACCGCCGCTTCGAATAGTCCGCCGTGGTTTGGACTAGACGGAGCGTTGAAAAGCCATTTAATGTCATTTTTGACCAATTCCCGATCGACTTCCGTTTGATTATCGCGTAAGAAAACATGCAATTCCTTTAAATATTTATCAGCGCCCATATAGTTAGTACCGCAATCTGACCGAACCAATGAGGGAAGACCTCGCCGTGATATAAACCGGGTAAACGCCGCTACAAATGCTTCAACAGTTAGTTGACTGACAATTTCCAAGTGCACAGTCTTAGTGCTTAAACAAACAAAAATACATAAATAACATTTCTGAATCCTTGCGTTTCGAAGAACGCTTGACTTAATGTGAAACGGGCCTGTGAAATCAGTCGCGGTACCGAGAAATAGCCAGGTGCCCCTAACCCGATCCGAGGGTAAGTCCGCCATAAAGGGCTGGGCCAGCCGCGGCCGCGCCCGGAAGCACAGTATACATTTGAAGGTGACGTGACGTGTCACCCGCCGAGCTGCAACTATCCAATACGTCCACGACAAAATAGACTCTAAAGCATTTGCGCCGACATGGCAGAGTGCCTTATGATAGTGTGTAACTAACATTTCCGTAAACCGACCCTTGCCTGGTATCAAAATTGGGTGTCGCGCGTTGTAAGGTACATCCGACGCACCGATTCGACCGCCGACTCGAAGTAAATGGTTTTTAATATCCATAAACAAATTTAACCGTCTTAATGAATTTTTAATTGGTTTCCCATCCCGCACCGCCAATATTTCTTCTTCGTAATGTTCTTTTTGAACAATCCGTATCAAACAATATATCGCACTTCTACGTTCCGAGACCGAAATTATATTGCCGCCGTTTTTACTCGTTGTTTTACAATTCCGAATAAACCGTAATAAATAAGCCGTTACATTTACCAATTTGTCAAATGAACTATACCGATCAAATAAGTTAAAATCCGAAGCCAAAATACCAACATTGACATGAGGCCGTAAACCGGGTAACATATCCGCCGGAAAATCTGAACACTCGCCGGGCCACTTGGCCGGCGACTCCCATAGCCAGCGTGGTTCCCACCACAGCGGGTGCCGCAGCAGCTCGCTCGCTGTAGATCCGCGCGACGCGACGTCCGCACAGTTCAGTTCACTGGGAACGTGACGCCAAGTAATGTCCACCTTGGAGGAAATTATTTGGGAAACCCGATTGCCTTCGTACACTTGCAATTTGTGCTGAGGATTTTTTAACCACGCCAACACAATGGTACTATCACACCAACCTACTATTTTGTATATTTCGATGTCACCTTCTAGTGAAGTGACGACATGGTTTAAAAGAGTGGTTAACAAGGTTGCCCCATTTAACTCCATTTTTGGAATAGTGTGTTTTGTCTTAAGAGGGGCTACACGGGACTTACCGTACCGTCTGCGTTTGCCGACCGTAAATAAACTGCTGATGCAAAGCCGACCGAAGATCCGTCACAAAAACCGTGAATTGAATAAGTAGTTTTACCGTTCGGTTTTAAACATCTAGGTATAGATATCTGTTGTAAATTCGGTAAGTCTACGAGGATATCCTTCCAATTTCGAACGATCTCTTCCGGTGCGGGAGCGTCCCAATCTATTTTCCGCGAATTGCTAGAAGTGCCCAGAAGGGATTGCAACAACAATTTTATTTTAAACACGACTGCACAAACCCAGCCGAGGGGGTCGTACAGTCGAGCTGACAAAGATAAAATAGTCCGCCGAGTAATCGTACCTTCTACAGGCAATTGCAGTCGGTAAGAGAAGCTATCGCAGTTTGGATCCCACTGGATACCTAAAACTTTTATAAAACCGGAACCGTCCTTATCCGCGTCAAATGACCGAAGAGTCTCCCGGTGGTCTGACGGAAAGCCGTCCAAAAGTTCCGGCACGTTCGACGACCATTTCCGCAATTCATAGCCGGCCGTGCCCATGAGCGCCACCAGCCCATCCCGCAAGTCCCTCGCGCCGTCCAGCGTGTCCGACCCTCCGGTTAAATCGTCCACGTAGCTTTGATGACGTAATAACCGAGCCGCGCGTGGGTACCTACCGCAAACGGTCCTCCCGTGCCCAAATCAATCTTATCCCCGTTTAAAATATCCCCTAAAATGTCGGATCCGAAAATTATGTCAATGTGACTTTGATTAAATGACCCGTCGTCCGACAATTTAATATTATAAACCGGTAATCCTAATTTTCGCGCGAAATAACAAGTAGGTCGTTTTAACACCACCGCCGTAACTGACAATAAAATGTTGCTCAGTTTTTCAGACCTAAAATGAAACTCAACTAAATAATTGCCGTCATGGTTGTGTAACCCGCCAATACCTAATGTTGATCACAATAAAGATGTTTTATTGTAATGTCGCTTCAATCCTAAAGTGGCTACCAAGTCACTTTTAATTATTGAAACTTGGCTTCCCAAATGATCCAATAAGGCCCGAGACCGCAAGAAATTTCCGTTAACCGATTTTACTTCAATAATAACCGTAGGCAAAATAATATTATTCATTAACCGTGGTGCTACTGAGGCGACATTACTAGATTGTAATTGCTATTCTTGAGAACGCGGCGTCCGATCCCCGCTAGGACTTCGCGACAGCCTATTCCTTAAATGATTCCGATTCCGACCGCTTTCATAATTATTATTATTCCGGAACTCTCTAGATTCATATTCAAGTTCATAATTACGCATGCCCACCCCGCCGCCGCCGCCAGGCGACCCTTTTTCGATGGCCGGGCTATCGCGTGAGGCGACGGCTGCTTGTCGTGGACATCGTACAAATCAATTTATTATGGCCAACGTTTCCACACCGATTACAGGGCACCTGCCGGTCGCATGTCGCGGCAGGATGCCTTTCAAAACATCTAAAGCAAAGGCCGTTAATGTTTACCCAGTCCTTACGCTCATAAGGCGACATATTTGCAAATTTAAAACAAATGGCTAAGTTATGCCCCGATAAATTACAATAATAACAATTGTTATTTTTAATTACGGAACCGTAATTACGAGTGTTCCATTCCGATCGAAATTGATTATTATTACTATTGCGTTCCGCAATATACACGTTACGTGCCGGTTTTCGTGTGTAGTCCGCGTAAGATGCATGCTCCGCTGCCATGGCCGCCGTATCGATGAGTCGGCATTCATTTTGTAAAAACTCAGTTAACTGGTCAAAGGTAGGTAAAATTAAGGTGTTACCGCCGTATCGCTGCTCAAATCTGCATTTAATATCTAACGGCATTTTTGTGAGGCTAATATGCAACAAAATATAGCTCCACTCATCTATAGGCAGTCCTACATTTTTTAATGCCCGTTTAGATTCTAACAACGGATTTAATAATTTTGCCCTGAGGCCTACCCCCTTAATAATCGCCGGTAAATGTAATATCCGAGAAATGTGCGAATCCGCTTGCAGCCGTTTGTTTTCATATCTACCCTTCAAAATATCCATTGCAATATCTAATGAACCGTCAACCATTGGCAGGTGTTTTATAAGCGACTTGGGTTCGTTTTCTAAGTTAGAGAGTAAGTAATGAAGCTTTTCCGTTTTTGAAATGTCCTTCTGTGATAACACCAACGATGTAAATAGGCTGATGAAGCTACTCCACGAAAATATGTCACCGTCAAACGAAGTCAAGTTAATTCGCGGCAACCTTGCCGCCCCTGCACTTTGGGTCGGCACGTGCGTGCCGTCTAGGTTCGGGTAGGCCGCCGCCACCGCTTCCAACTGATTGTACCACTCCGTGGCCTCTTTGTATTTTTCATCATAACTAGCGATAACCTTATCGTCTACCGAATCGAGGCTCAGTATGACTTCGTATGTCTCCGTTAAAACCTTAAAGTACTCATCCAGCTTACGTAACCGCGCCGACAATACGCCAGAACTGTGGCTTTTGCTAGTCGCTATTTGTAAACTATGATTTAACCAGTCATATTTTACTTTAAATTTAGTTTCAATAGCTTTAGCCATTTTTCAAATTTAGCCTCTCGAGTACAACCACCGTGACCGTAGGAGCCAAACCGTAAATTTAACCGGCAACTTAACCAATATCAATTACTAACTTACTGATACCCCAAGCTAACTACCTAATGAAAAACCGATCCGGCTCGAATGACCAAATTTTATGTTCGTGTAAGGAACCCTTCGACAAGCCAGTGGTACGGTCCTGATCTTTCTAGTTCGGCCCAGGGGTTACAGTCCACGGCATTGCATCTCCTCAATATGAAATAAGCCACTCACCTTGATTGACCCTGGCACGCCTTCAGCCACGTATCAACTTCAGAACACTCCAATATCTGGGTTTCGGGTCCGAGCTGGCCAGCTATCACACATATGTCACCATAAGGTCTGACACTCCTATTATAGGCACACAGAACACCCAATACAGTTCAGATTGAATGGTTGGAAATTCTTCTTCCGCCGGAACCGAGATACGCATCTGATGTGGGAGCCGGTGTAGGACGCACTGGTTTGAGGTGTCGAGTGTGTCGAGCTACCCTCAAATTTCTTCACGCACCGGTCCGCCGCAGTTATGTGACTTACCCACATATTAAAGAGTACAATGCCTGAACAGCCACTTTCAAAAATATATATAGCGGGTATGTAGTTGCAGCTTGCTTTCGTTCTTTCAACCTCTGGATGTCTTCTCATAACCAGGTTCAGGTCTCCGAATGTTAAATACCTTGATTTAATATCAATATTCTTGGTAATTTGGGGTATATATTCCATTTCAGTCACTGATAAGATATTTTTCCTCAACTTTTGTGTAACATATTTTTTAAAGCTAGCACAACCGGTTTCTTCAACTGCTACCAACTTACCAGTGAAGGGAAAAGTTATGAGGAATGCAATAAACAAACAGGAAATCTTCTAGCAAACCAAGTTTAGATATGTATGAGAGAAGTAGACTTATAATACTTACTTATAGATATGATCTCTGTGTGTTATGAAAATGATACTTGCCATCAAAACATTTGATATTACATTAATTAGGTACATTACATAGTACATATTATGAAAAATACAAAGTATGTGTTTACAGCTCTGCCATTTGTTTTGTTTGTAAAGAACATATGAGATGGGGATAAAAAAAGTAAAAATAAAAGAAGGTAAACAATTTGGGCCAGATCTCTGCCACTGTCGTTGGGCTCAGCCATTGCCCAAGGTAGGGTCCAGCCCTCTGGTCACTAGAGGCGTCGACCATGTGTGAGGAAAGTGCTTTGAAATGGATTTTTACAAAATGGGTATCCCTGTTGCCGCTACATACAGTTAAAAAGATTCAGTTTTTCTTATACAATGGTATAGAACCCTTTAGGTGCGAGTCCCACTGCCACTTAACCAATTAATCACAATTTGTTAATTCTTACTCACCATTTAGTAACAGCATTAGCTTTGGAACTGTCCTTCTTCTCTGGAGGGTCATAGATCTCTAGCGCCGGTAATATTTTGATGGGAATGGGGCTAGAGTGCTCCGGACTGTATGTGTTGAGGAACTCAAACCCACCGAGCTTCCATTCACTGGCATGAGTGACAAAGACTGAATACAGGCACACATTATTGTGCCTCATATTACCATCATTGTTCAGAAACGATAGAGCCCTCTGAAAGATTAAATATGATGATTTAATAGAGTTCTTACTCTTTTTTTAAAAATTTGTTTGCATGATAAAGAACATCTTAAAGCAAGGTCACAGTCAATGTTAAAATAATTATACCACTGGCTAGTTCACCTTTTGGAACTTCTGTTATAGAATTACTTTACTCCTTAGAATGCAAGTTTTAAAAACTAATATGATTTATATAAACAGTATGAGTAAGAACTAATGTGGTCTTTGTTTGTAACAAAGTTATAACTCTGATACTTCAATGAGAAGAGTTTTGAAATTAGAAACTTTATTTGCTTTTCATGGATTACATTTCTTCATATTATTAAGCAATTTCACAAAATATAACCTTAACATGATCAGGTTTGTGTTTGAACAATATTCAGAAAGAAAAAAAATACTGAGAGTATTTTCGTCCCTATTCTGATGACTTAGTAGTTTAGTAAACCTTTTTGAGAAAACTAGAAATAGAAATAAGAAATAAGAAATAAGAAATTTATTTGCTATGTCAAGGGTATTGTACAGTAATTATTCTTGGTACATTGATTGTGCTCCTTAAACAGCTAGTCAATATAGCATGCAAATATATACAACACGTTTAACAAGTTTATTCAGCAGTTTTAAAATTGAAAAAATCTTGAAGTGAATAAAAACAATTATCTAATAGCCATTTTCGTAGTCTAGATGTGAAGAGATTAACATCGAGGTTTTTAATATATCGAGGTATCTTATTGTACACCGCGATACACATTGCGTCACAATTATTTTGGTACAGTGCTGTTCTGGGACAGTGTTTATAAACAAGCTTATCGGGATTTCTGGTATTTCTGGGATATACATCACTAGCCCTGGCAAATAGATTTGTGTTAAGTTTAACAAATTTCGCTACTTCCATTATATATAGACAGGGAAATGGTAGTATTTTTAACTCGCGAAACAATGGCTTGCATGATACGTGCTGCGGTACTCCAACTATTGATCGGATGCATTTTTTTTGAGCGATAAAAACCGCTTGCTTGTCGGTACCGTTTCCCCAGATGATCAAGGCATATCTGAGTGCTGCTTCTATATATCCGTAGTAGGCCGATATCGCCGTTTGTCTTGATGCAACTTTACTTAGCCTTCTTAAGACAAATACAAATCTATTTAATTTTCCGCACACTTTCTTGGTATGCTCCTTTCAATTTAGATTCTTATCAATTATTATACCTAAGAATGTTGCATGGTCTACATTTTGTAATTGTTGTCCTTGGTGATTTATACTTAGTAATTTATTATTTATAGTTTTATTAAAATTCATTATATTAGTTTTTGTTAAATTTACTTTTAAATTGGAATTGATTAAATAATTTACAATGGTTGTCACAGTTTCATTAAGGTCCGAGATATGATTACTTAAATTATTATTTTTTTGTGTCACTATTATTGAAATGTCATCAGCAAATAATATACATTTGTGTTTGATGTGGTCTGGGAGATCATTTATGTATATGAGGAATAAGAGAGGACCAAGGACACTGCCTTGTGGCACTCCGTATTTATTAAACCTAGGTTGTGACTTATATGTTTTTAAGACATTATCTTCTACTCTTGTGGTTTCTACATATTGGGATCGGTCCCCTAAGTACGTTTTTATCCAGGACAGTGATGGGCCTCTTATTCCGCATTGTTCAAGTTTTATCAGCAGTAATTCATGGTCAACAAAGTCGAAGGCTTTGGACAAGTCAAACAATAAAAGAGTCGTAGTTTCTTTTTGATCAACCCGTCTGCTTAAATTGCTAACTAGGAAAAGTGTACTCACAGTAATTTGAAATATGCCCCATGAGAGGAAAAGATCTCTTTGTTGCCCTTCCAGTTTCATACCCTCCAGGTGGTTTGCTAAAGGCTCTACATACTCTGTGGCTACATATAAAAATTTATCAGTTTCACAGCTATCTAAATAATGTAAAAGGCTAGGGTGTCTCATTGTCTTTAGTCTCTTTAGTGCAGCCTTCGCGATGTCGAAAAGAGTCTCCGAACTCTTCTGCACATCGAACAGGAATATTGACACTTCATCCTGGGTCCCTCTCTTCTTGCCCTTGTGGAGAGTCCATACAGTCCTGTCTTCTAACCCACGAACTGGTTCTCCAACTTCGTAAGGAAAATCCTTCGTAGGGTCCCTGGAGAAAAACGACCACATATTGCACTTTCTAAGGCGTTCAACAACGGTCACTGGTGGCAAGGAGCATAGTTTAGAGTTTTATATAAACTAAACACTACATGCACACTGAAATGCGGGAGATTTTGATGAAATTAGGGGAAATAAACAAAAGCGCAGTTTCAACTCCTTGAAAAATACGAAAATTAGGTGAGAAATTGACATCATCTGACAGATGCAAAGATGACAACTCAATTTTAGAGATGGGCTACTCTCTTTTTATTCTGTTTGATCGTAAATATCGAATGGTATCCCTTACATCGATCGAATTATTACTTTTATTCAACACGAGTTTTAGCAACGGAGTTTGAAACGCGGTATCGATTCGGAGCTCAGATAAACGAAGCTCTTTGCTTAGATAGATATAGGTATGTAGCGTCGATTCTGGATTGCGTACACTTTTTTCGATGGTTTGGTTTTTTGGTTGCATACATACATACATATGCTCACGCCTATTTCCCGGAAGAGGGGTAGCCAGAGACCAAAGACCTCCACCTGCTACGATCCTGGCATACAACTCTCGCTTCCTCAACCAAAACATACTACCCAAGTAGCTTCCTCTTATAAACATACTACTCAAGTATATAAACTCATTCACTTGTTCATCATCAATCATAATCACACATTCAGTTACTTTTTCATCCTTTTCTAAAACCATGACCTTCGTTTTACTGACATTCACTTTCATTCTCTTCTTCTTAAGTGATTCGTTCATGAGGGTTACCAACTCCTGCAGCTCATCCACCGGAGCCGCAAGAATAACTTGATCATCAGCGTATAGAGGCACTTGATATGTAAGTCTCCCATTTGCATCCCACAATCACGCTCTTTCAAATCATTTTGGTTAATTGTTGCTCTACAGGATTAGGTATATGTATAGTGTGTCAGACAACAAGTTTATTTTCACAGAGTACACACAGTAAGCAAATAGGGGGAGGGCTGCTGCGCCCCTATTACATTTATGTTTCAATCTGAGGACGCCCTAATTTTCCTGTAGGTAGCATTTTTTCATCAGGTAAGTAACGTTACTTACCGTACTTCATGTAAGTTACGGGTCGATTATTGTCGTATCTTTACACTTCTACCCAAATACCATTTTTCTAAAATATCGATTAACAAAGTAGGTAAACTATCTATCATTTGTTTATTGCTGCATAGCCGCACTTATATTAATACTTACCCCATCGCTGGTTGTCACTAAAATTGTACGCGAAAATAATCCTACCTGTCATGTTAAAACTATAAAAAAAGTAAAAAAAAAAAAAGTAAAAATTTCGTTTATTTACAAACAAATGTACATTTGATGGAATGCCCTGTCCCTCAAATTAGCGTGAGCTGTGTCTTGAGAGACAGTTTCTTCCCAAAAGTAGGTAATCAATCAATTACATTTTTGAGTACGATTCACACTTTAAGGCTGAAGTAGAATTATAACAAAATTAAGTAAGATAAAGGAAAAAAAAAATGATATTTTATTACTATACAAAACAAAAGCTCTTCTCAAGGTGATATGTGTGTTTGTGAGTGTAGAGTATCATTATGTTAGTGTAGTGAATGTAAAGGTTGTGTGATTGTACGTTTAGTGTGTGTAGGTGTGTGAAGTGTGGTGAATGTGTGTGTATAATATTTGGTAATAATAATAATATATAAAAAATAAAATTATTGAAACTATGGAAACTTAAAGTTTCTATTGCTTTCTGTGGAATAGTTCTTAGATTTAAGTAATGGAAATCAGCAGGTTTTCGGTTTGATCATAGTCAAATGCACGGAGCCAACTTTTAATTTTAGTTTTTACAACATAGTTGTTTAACTTTTTTATGTTAATTACAGAGTTGATTTTATTGTAGAGGCGAGGAGCCATCGAGTCATACTGTCTACGTGCGAATGCACTTTTTATTGCTGGTAGGGGACATCGAAACAACCTCCTGCCGTGATCCGGAATATATGGTACTGTGTGCTTGTGGTAGTATCTGATGCATCTGTATACGAATGACTGGCGTATGCTCAGGACATTGGTTGTGTTGTGCACGAGAGCGGTGGGATGTCGAAAGGGAGCATACAGCAAAACTTTAAGAACAGCGCGCTGTGCACGCTCAGCCCTCAAAAGCAGTGCCTTAGATGCTCCCCCCCATACACATATGCAGTACTCTACAACACAGTGGCACAGGGAGTTATAAGTTTGTAAGAGCAGAATTTTGTCTGCATAATTTCTTAAGTTTTTGAAGACATAAATCATTTTTCTTATACGATTAGCTGTTACTGTTATATGTGGCCCCCAGTTCAGTTTATCATCAATGATGACACCAAGATATTTGATGTGGGGTACTCTGGAGAGCATATCGCAGCTGCAAGTGGTGTTACTATAATCAAGCCTGTTGCATGGGAAGGAGTGAATTTTTATTTCAAATTTACTGTTGGGGCTGCCTGCTTCTGTTTTGCTAAAACACATGTATTTTGTTTTTGAAGTATTCAGGGAAAGAAGATTGTCCTCCAACCATGCCGTCACGGTGCACAGACCAGTTTCTGTTCGGTTTTTAACCAGTTCCCATGAATCCGCATGAAATAGTAAAACCGTGTCGTCTGCAAACATGTATAGGTCAGCAGCATTTATATTATTTTTGCACAGACTATTAATATAGATAAGAAACAGACTTGGTCCGAGCGTGCTCCCCTGTGGTACACCGTATGTACAAGTCTGATTCCCACTAAATGTTCTACCTACACGGACACTTTGCTGTCTTCCAGAAAGATAGTCATTGAACCAGTTCAGGGTGATCCCACGTATTCCCATATTTTCTAGGCGCGAGAGGAGGATTGGTACACAGACGGTGTCAAAAGCCTTTTGGAGGTCTAGAAACACACCCAAACATTTTTCTCCCCTGTCCACATATCCAGCTATGTTGGAGGTCAGCTTCATAACAGCATCCTCGGTACTTCTTTTTTCTCTAAAACCGTACTGGTTATTAGCTAAGAGATTGTTTGTTTCGAGATATGTCATTAAACGTTTGTTCATTAGTTTTTCGATGATTTTGGAAAGCGTTGTCAGTAATGTGATGGGTCGGTAGTTTGAGGGGAGCTTCTTGTCACCAGTTTTATGGATAGGACAGACTATACCCCTTTTAAATATGTCAGGAAAACTACCCCTACTAAAACTTAAGTTGCATAGGTGAGATAGTGGACCAGCTAGCAGACGGGAAAAACTCTTTACAATAGTAGTTGGTATATTGTCCCAGCCGGGTGCACTGTTTGGTTTTAACATTGCTATGATGCGCTCAATCTCAGCCTGATCAGTCGGAGAGACCATCATCGAATTAGCAGGGGTAATTTTTGAGATAGCTAGGTCTGCTAGTTTACTCTCAGATTTTCCAGTACGTTCCAGTATACCTTTTGCTAGCGTACCTCCTATCGAGGTGAAGTAGGCGTTAACTTTATCAAGTGACTCTATTGGACCCTTCTCAATATTAAGTAGATCTACATTTGTTTCTTTTTTTGTATTTAGGTAACATATTTCTTTAATTAATTTCCATGTTTCTTTTGCGTTGCCAGTATTATTTTTAAGCCGATTCTGATAATATTGTTTTTTGAGACTCTTTATTATTTTATTACAACAATTCCTATATTTCTTGTATTCCTCTCGCATTGTATCGTTGGTATTATTCTTTTTTAATTTCTTATAAATGGTATCCCTAGTTCTAATTGATTTAAGTACAGACATTGTAATCCACGGTTTTAAGGGTTGGTTACGTTTGGGGATTTTGGTTGCAGTCGTGTTGTCAGTGATTATAGTTTGGAGGCAAGTGACCAGAGTTGCTGCTGCAGTATTAACGTCTTCCGTTAGGAAAAAAGGTTTCCAATCATGTTCTTCGAGTTGTTTGCCAATGCCTAAAGTATTGATAATGACTTTTTCATGGGATATTGCTTTGTTTATAGCTTCTGTGTGATTTAATAGAAGCATGATAGGATTGTGATCTGTAAATTCGTTAAAAACTACCGTGTGCGCAAGTTTATTAGTTTTTACCATGAAATGGTCTAGGCATGTTTTATTGTGCGTAGGACGGTTAACACCTTGTCTTAGACCATATGCAGCCAGCAGTTCTAGGTAATCTGCTGCATGACCAGTAATTTCATCCGGGATAATATTGATATTAATGTCACCTGTAAGTATTATGTTTTTACTATTCATATTTTGTATTAGGTTGCCTAAAGAATTTATATAATTAGAGGGATCGCTAAAGGTGTATGGTCTATATGAGCAGATTAAAGTGGTGTCTTTACCTAGTTCCGTTACTATACAATTCCCATCTTCTATAAGTGCTTCCTTTTGTGATTTTATCGTCGTTTCCTCTCTAGTATATACTATGACTCCATCATTCTGATTATAACTTCGTTTGGTACTGAAGTAGTTGTAGCCGTTAATGGTAGGTATTACACTTTTATCGTTTATCCAACATTCCGTCATTACAATCACATCAATGGGGGTTTCCAGAGAGGTGACGAAAACCATGAAGGAGTCAAAGTTAGCATTAACACTACGTATATTAACTGTTAGAATGCGTAGGTAGTTAGAGGGGAATCTATGTTTTAAGGTCGTGGAGTATTCAGTTGGATCATCTAACTTTATGCAAGCTATTTCACCTGTCTCCTCTATCTCCCTCGCAATATTGACGGCTATAGTATTGAATTATAAGAAATGTTAGCAAGGGCACAAGTATTTATAAGTTCGGAAATATAAGTTATCTTAAATTCGTAGATTGGCGTGTGTGTGTGTTGAATGTGGGATTGAATATATAGTGTAACAGAGGTAAATATATGTGATTTGTGTGTATGTATAGATGTATTATTTTGTATGTTATGATTGTGCGTGCATGTAAGGTAGAATATAAACCAACATATTTTATGATATAGACATGATATGCTGTAGAGAGTGAACAACTTTGAGTGAGCAAAGAGCAAAAGCAACAAATTGAGAGCGACTAGTCAGACTGACGGCAAAGCACTCGCTCTGAGTTTAGCAAGTACGCCCTCATCGTCGACCCTGATGAAGGGATGGTTCTCTGCTTTTCGGAGATATATTTTTCCATATGAGGTCCAGCAGAAGTTGTACCCATATAGCTTTGCAAAGTCGCGAGCCAGGAAATGGAGTTTTCTAGCTTTATATGTGAGGCATTCTGAGATATATACTGGGGTCTCAGGACAGTTCATATTAAGGTGTTTCGTATTAAGTTTGTCTTTGTTATCTTTTTTATTATTGAATTTCTTGAGACCCTTCATGATGTTCTCCTTTGTAATAACCGAGGTAAATTCTATCACCAGAGGTTTTATCTGATCGGGTTTTGCGAATCCACGGTAGACATCTCTAATCTCCGACTTTTGGATTGGAATCCCCAGGGCTGCGCCAATATTTACAGTTATTTTCGAGAGATCTTCTTTGTCCTCAGCTTGTCTTTCCTTGGGAATGTTTCTGATCTCAATCTTAGTTGTATACGAGTATCTCTCAATATTGTCTAGTCTTGTCTCTAGGTCCTTGATGTATGATAAGTGTTCTTTTCTTTCAATTCTGAGGCCCTCAAGTTCCTTTTGTATGTCGTTGTGCTTAGTATATAGAATTTCCATTGATGCCTGTATGTCTGCGTTTTGTGCAGCGAGCGCCTGATTTTGGGTTTTTATTTCTGCTAATGCAGCTTGTAGGTTGGCGAATTTATTTTTCTGCTCAGTCTCTGAATTCGAGAATAACTCTCTAATTTCGTCCTTCAGTTCAGCTAGTTCGCCTTCCCGTTTTCTCTTCAAGCGACCAGTGTTCACATTATGTGTAATGCTATCAGCGAGATTAGGTAAACTGCCGCCAGTTCCTTGATCAAAATCCGATTCCGAGGCAGAGTCCATTGTACTAGCCGGGGCGCTTAGCTTCGGCGGCGGTGTCCGTTTAGTAGCCATAGTCGCTAGCGCAAGGTGGTACCAGGGCGACAGCAGTGGACAGGTAGCGGACGCGTGTGCGGTGAGTAAGTGATGGGTGGAGCTGCACTTACTGATCAATGGGCGTGGGCGGGGCGTAGTAGATGTGGAGTACTACCGGGTCTGCTGGCGGGGTGTAGGCGGAGCTCGGTGGTGACTCAGCGCGTATAGTAGTGGAGTCGGGATGAGCTTCGCCGTGCTGTGTGTGAGCAGCTGCGCACCTTCTATTAGCGTATGCGCTCCTAATATTTGTACGGATTTAATTTTGATGAATAACTTTTAATTTTAATGATTTAATGAACAAAAGCACTGTAGACGCGTGTACTCAGAGCTGAGGTCCGGGGGGAAGAGACTATCTATATTGGTTTCAGTCAAACAAAGTAAAACGGTCTTATGAGTAAAGAGTGTCAGTACATTAACTTTTGTTCATGGAAAATAGCCCTCCCTCTATTTATTTCGTTACCTACTCTGTGATTCAGAGCTCGAAAAATACCGTTGTCAAGAATCTTGACTCAAGAAAGATACTTTACTATCAGTTCGATTCGCAACGCTATCTTTTTCGACGCGTTCTTGCTTCCTACACTGATGTATTTATTTTTAAAGTAGTAAGTGTCAGGTCACACGAGCTCATTTCTTTGAGCTGCTCACAGCAGAATTTCGGCTGCAAAAGGGGTCAGAACCGATCTGGAATAAAGTCAAAGTCAAAGTTCTTTATTACTGTAGATATTTACCTATACTTAGCGAACGTCATTTTTTGCCTCTTTACATTTGACCACTGTGGGAGATGAAGGGCGAAAAAACTCCCAGAGATTTATTTTTTGATCTCTTTTAAAAATTGTTTGTGCTTTATAATAATAATAATAATATTTATTTATTTCAGATATACATCCATAATTAAACACGGTAAAATGAAAAATAAATTGAAATAATGACACAAAACAAAAAATAAATGTAGCGCGTCGACGATGTTTGCGGAAGCAAGAATAAACGATTTTTTCGCCACACTGCGTAACAGAGTAGCGTCCATGTGGAGTCGGACTCGCGGCAGCTCGAACTTGATCCTCAGAACGCTGGCTGATAGGGTCGACAGCCCTATGATGAAGCACTGGGTGGATGTGCACTTAAACAGGAATAAGAAGTAAGTGAATGTGTTGTGTGATGAATGTGTAATAGACATAATTATGACAGAATGACGAATGAGTGTGTGGACTTAACTTACATACTTAGATCTTGTTTTCTGTATTACCAATTAATTTATTTTTTGTTTTGTGTCATTATTTCAATTTATTTTTCATTTTACCGTGTTTAATTATGGATGTATATCTGAAATAAATAAATATTATTATATTATTATTAATATAATAAAAAACGATATATCAGTATGTACATTAAAACTAAAATAATAAGTATTTATTAATTTATTGTAATAAATAACAGTATGTTTCTAATTCATTATTAAAAATCATCTTTAATGATAATCAATATCGATCATGCATGTATTACAAATATTTAAAATTAAATGGGAAATATTAAACTGCCCATCAATAATACTTATTTGCACAGCAAATATACTGATTTTTACATCAAATATCAGGGCAAAATACTGCGGTAGCTTAGGTAAAGGGTAAAGGGGGTGAGCGAAGCGAAGCCCCCTTTAGCCTTCGTATTAGGTTGAACATGCTTTAGGTTGAACATGCTTCCATAAAATCATGCTTTTTGCTGATCCTTTTTTGCTGTGAAAATTAGTATTTATGCTCTGCAATTAAATACTAGCCAAATGAAATTGACATTTTATTTTATACTTTTGAAATTTATTTATTTGTAACCATGTTTTTTGGACAACTATAATTGAAAGGAATTGGCTTACAGGTTATATTATAACCTAGTTTAGTAGCCAAGACCGTCAATTTTGTAAAAAGATATTGTGAGATAAATTCATTTCATTTTTAATTTGCCATGCTCCTTCGCATAGTCGCATTTGATCCTAATGAAATTGCTACTTTCATGCTGACATAATTTTCTTCTTTAGACTTAAAATTTCGTAGATTGACGTAATCAACATTCTGTAGGTCAGTCATTAGTACGAGACAATTGGGAGTTATCAATGAAGCAATCCAAAGGCTTCTGTATGCTTTATATACAAGGGTCAGTATTACGAGGCACCCTTTACCAGGGAAAATACGAATCCTTTTTTATGGGTATGGAAAGCTCAAATTCCGTACTTGTACGGACAAATCCGTACTATGGCAACACTATGACATCCTGGCTTCAACCAACTGTCAAGCGACATCTGTGGTTATTGCTGTTACTAATTATTCAGCGACATCTGTCGTTTAACATAAGCACTACTATAAATTAAATAGCTACCAGCGCTACCTGAGTATCATGTCTTGAACTTATGTTTTATAATATGACTAAATTAGAAACACATTATTTTAACAGAAACCAAAGGTCGGTACTGTACTTCGTAATTGGGAATCTTTATAATGGTTCGTTTCCAACATTTTTCTTCTAAGATTGACACCCCTGGCATTGGTGTTGCAGTTAGCAGAAAGCAAACGGTTAGCGAGCGATCGCTTTAGATAATACGAATTTGGTTTGACACATTGCAACCGTTTGTCCGATGACTGCGCAATCACTGCGCAGTAGTTGCTGATTACAGAATTTTAGATAATAAGCCCGCCGGATGTCTCAAGGTAACATATTCTTCGGGGGAAACACCAATCACTGCCATGCGTCTTGCATGCATTACCTTCGCGGAAGCAAGAGCGTGTGGAGGTAGCATAACCATTGTCGAGATATTGTTATTTAATATAGAAAAAGAATGTGGTTAGATTATTGAAATATTTTTTTCTTAATTAATTTGAAAAGGTACTTTTTATAGGCTTATATTTATTCTTTATTTTTCTTATTCTAGGAAATCCATATGAAAATACCTTGGCGAGCTTCAAGAACTAAAATGAAACACAAGTTTGCGTATATATGTGTCATTTATTGAAATTTACCATGAGCAAGTGAACGATTATACCATAGAAACATACCTTACGCTGTATTTTGACGCAACGAGAAGTCAACCCAAATGGGCGGGGTATAAATGCTCGACCCAGCCTGGGTCACCCAGGGGGGTTTCAGTCCGGTCCTTGTTGATGTTTTTCTCATGTCGGCTAGATTTGTGTCGAGAGGGAACATTTTCATAGAAGTAGTCGGTACACAAATAAGCTAGCTGCGGCGATGGGCTAGCCCTCTGTAAAGCAAAAATGGAATATTGAATTAACAACTAAACGTGAGCAAAGATGCACCTCTGCTGCTCTCTGAGAGCCCAGTCATGAAGAGTGCTTCTTTTCCATTCAGACTTCAGTGGTTTGAACACGCTGACATCTGCGGGTTGCATAATATGGGTCGTATTTGGTGGAAGTGCATACAATATAATGTCCTGTTCGAGGCAATATTCACTCAGTTTCAGAGTTAGGTGGCTTTTATGTCCATCCACGAAGGCAAGAACTATTTTTCTAATCCCATGTGCTTCGACCCACTTATACAGGCCGTCTGCAATGCAGTCATAAAACCTCCGGCATACTCTCTACAAAATCCTTCTTTGGGCAAAAGGAAAAACCACGATGTCTCTCCACTTGCCGAAAAAAACAGCAAAACTGTAATTGCCTCTTTTTATTTTTTTTTTCTTTTCCTTTGGTGATCCTGTAGACATACAAGAAGTATCCGCGTGGTGAAATCACTTTACCAGTTTTGGGACAAAAGGTGAAACTAGTTTCGTCTCCATTGAAAATTCGGTCTGGATTTTCCAAAATATCAAGTGCTCCTGAAGAACTTAAATGTTGTCTCAATTCTATAAACCATTTTCTTTTGCTATATCAGTGCACCATTGGGTCATTTGAGCTTTCTCAACTTTAGGCAGTATGGTATCAGGTCCCATCTTACGAGATCCTTCGGGTACTCTTAGTTGCACTCTATCTTATATAGTACCCCTGGGTACGCCAAACGTGGTGTTTGCACGCCGTATTGACATTCCTTTTCGGATTTCTGCTAAAGCAGCAGAAAGCTTTTGACGTATTTTTCTCGTAGACCTGTTCGATGAAGTCAAAAGGGGTTTGGAGTTGTCCAAATTGTCCACGGAAGTTGTCCAATTTGTTAACGAAAGTTGTCCGAATCGTCCACTATGGTGAATTCTTCTGGACCCCTGATCTTGAACCCCGATCTGGATTCGAACGATACGATACCGTTATCAACGGTTACAACCGTTACCGGTTCGGTTATCATTTCTCGTTCGGCTAACCCGGCTTTACTAGGGGGTGAAAGCAGTAGCAATGCCATGGTGGTAGACAATCAGAACGGACTTACATAATTATAGGAAGATGAAAGAAAATAGTGCTATGATTTGATTTACAAAATCAGTGCTATCACCAGTGATTGTTTAATTAAGCAGTGGGCTATAAGCATTGGTAGGGAAATAAGTTATTACAATAATTAGCAATGCATGATAAACCCTCTCGGTCGAAGCCTCTCGTGCCTCGAGCGCGGACCAATCGCAGCGGTGAAAGTTATATCGTCCGATGTGCAGACGCTAACGGCGCGCCCGTGCCATCCACGATAACTTCACACCGTTGTTACTGGAGGGTTTGCAGAGATACGATAATAATCAATGTTCTTTATTACGAATTAGAAATCTATTTAGTTAAAATCAGGTCTAGTGATTTATTTAATTTGATACTTTAGGTTTTATAATACAAATTAAAAAAAGAATTTCATAGACATTGCGCCTTAATAATTGAAAATAACGCGCAACGTTACAATACCCCCCTCGCCACGTTAAGGATTTTCATGATACAATGTAAATCCGAATTTATCTTTGTTTAACTAATTAAAGATCCTTTAAGATGCCAGGTGCCTATATCTTTTCCCGAAAAATCCCCCAAAATGTGGACTAATGGGGATTTCTTCACAGAAACTCGACATTTAATGTATTTGGGAACGAGCTTTTTACAGAAGTACTTGTCTTTATCGCTCAAGACATATGTGCGCATTAGAACTATGACACCTACATTGAATTCCGCCTCTTTTCGTCTCAAGTTATAGTAAGTCCTATTTTTAGCATGTGCATGCCAGAGGGATGCCTTTACTTTGTCAAATATTTTAAAAAGATGGCTAATATTTTCGGCGTACAAATGTCACGCGGTAGAAATATGATAACATTTCCGGTCATTATCTATTAAATGAGAGCCACAAATTACAGTTTCTCTTCCGTAGACAAGAAACGATGGAGTATAACCGGTTGTCACGTTGACGGAATTGTTTAAGGCGTATTGTATTTTAGGGAGATTAGTGTCCCAAGACCTGGGGGGCGATCGCGGTAAAAAATATCAACCGAACCATAGCTGAACCATAGCCGAAGCACGACTTTAAAATGTCTATTTCTTTTTAAGTAATTTCTGGTAACTAGATTTACCAGTGGCGCCCTCTTATACTTATTTCACTATAATAATCGACCTGCAAACCCGTCGGCACACAAACCCCACATCTACCTCGCATAGTCGGTCTGTAAGTATTCATTAACGAGTTATCTCGAGTCATTGAATTGAAAAATATTTTATATATTAGGTTGTGCGTTGCCTGTCAGTCAGTCAGTTTAGCGTTGTATTAGGTAAGTTTTAATGTCGAGAATGTATTACAAGTCTGGGATAAAGATGCAATATTGATGATATTAGTAATCGTTATTTTACCACAGTAAAATATCGCAGATGCATGCTTCGGGATTGAGATGCTCTAGCCGGGCGACTGTGGAGCCACGCGCTGGGAAGCAGGAGAAGTATCGAGAACCGACCTAGTCAGGTGCCAACGTAGCTCACTCGGAAAGTAATGCTGCGCAAATTAACATTAATAATAAAAAAAAATACATCTGTTCCTCACTTTCCTACGATATTATCCTTTTCGGAGATTAATAAAAAGGGCCGGCCTTTTTTATTAATCTCCGAATTCCATAGAGCTACCATTACTATAGAGATGCTGTCTCGAACCAAAAACGTATCGCAACTAGATCACAAGCGGGGCGGGGGGATGGTGCGACCTGCCGCGAGCTCGACGTGTCGTGCCTTTAGATTACACACCGCAGAAGTGACACCGCTTTTATACCTACAAAACTTCATTTGATTGAGTGCAGTCTATTACAAAATGTACCGATATAAGTATTAATTGTAACCGAGATTTAAACAAAGGTTTATGTAGATGACTTGCGCTTTCGCATTAGCTATGTGTTATCGTTATCTATCTAGGTTAACATTTTGAATTCGACACTATAGCTTGGTAATGAATGCGAAAACCAATGTAAAATCTGCATGATCAAGGTTTGGTAAAGGGTTAAGGAAATAAACGAAGTGGAATAAAAATCCATCATTGCTTTTTTATAGTATTTCAATTATTATTATACTCACATTGACGACCCAACTGGCCGAGTCGGCAGTGACCCTGCCCACGAAACCAAAGGTCCCGGGTTCGAGTCCCGGTGGGGGCAAATATTTGTCTGATGAGAATGGATGTTTATACCCTAGTCATGGTTGTTTATCTATCTAAGTATAATATTTATCTATACAAGTATGTGTATCGTTGTCTAGTACCCAAGATACAGGGAATCCTAGTTTGGGGCTAGTTCAATGTGTGTCAATTGTGTCCAAGGTATTATTATTATTATATATCATAAATTAAAAAATTCTCGCAACTACCACCTTGGAGTGCATAATGTAGGTAACCCCTAATTCGTACTAGCACCCTATAAAATTAGGTTATAAATCAAATCAAAAATATTAAAAAAACACGACTGCCATAATTTCAAAAGGAACTGAAAAGTTAATTATTTTTACATCTTATATTATACACAGTCAGGTCATAAGTTCTGTCACACAATAAAAACTTTTGAATTTAGAACGCTGGCCACAAAAAAGTTTATTGAATTCGAATTTCGAATTTTTCATGAAAATAAAAATGTGTACTTTTTAGAATTTTCCTCATTTTTAAATATGGAGTGGACACTTAAAGAAGACCGTGTCGCAGTTATTGCGTTGCATCGTTGCGGTTAGGCGCCAATTCAGATTTTCGACTTACTGAAAAATTTGAATATAACCAAAAGATTCGTTTATCATACCATAAAACGATACAATGAAGACTCTAGTGTAGATGACAGGTCAAGAAGTGGTCGCCCTCGCTCTGTTAGGACTCCAGCAGTGATAAAAGCTGTGAAGGCGCGAATTCAAAGAAATCCCATACGTAAGCAGAAACTGTTGGCCCTTCAGATGGGGTTAAGCAGGACCACGGTGAAAAGGGTGTTAAATGAAGACTTAGGGCTTAGGGCATATCGAAGAAAAACAGGACATCGTTTGGACGCTCGTTTAATGGACCTGAGACTGAAGAGATGCCGCGCTTTGTTGAAGCGGTACGCGGGAAAAAAGCATCGGTAAATTCTTTTTTTCGGATGAAACAATTTTCACCGTGGAAGAGAGCTACAACAAACAAAATGATAAGGTGTACGCACACAGCAGTGAAGAAGCGAGCAACCGTATTCCGCGTGTCCAACGAGGTCATTTTCCATCCTCGCTCATGGTTTGGTTGGGAGTCTCTTATTGGGGCTTAACTGAGGTACATTTTTGTGAGAAAGGCGTAAAAACGAATGCAGTTGTGTATCAAAATACAGTCCTCAAGAACCTTGTGGAACCTGTTTCTCATACCATGTTTAATAACAGGCACTGGGTATTCCAACAAGATTCTGCGCCAGCTCATAGAGCGAAAAGCACACAAGACTGGCTGGCGGCGCGTGAAATCGACTTCATCCGGCACGAAGACTGGCCCTCCTCCAGTCCAGATTTGAGTCCGTTAGATTACAAGATATGGCAACACTTGGAGGAAAAGGCCTGCTCAAAGCCTCATCCTGATTTGGAGTCACTCAAGGCATCCTTGATTAAGGCAGCCGCCGATATTGACATGGACCTCGTTCGTGCTGCGATAGACGACTGGCCGCGCAGAATAAAGGCCTGTATTCAAAATCGCGGGGGTCATTTTGAATAAACTTTATTACCATAAGAATCTATGTTTTATTAAGTTCATTTTGCTATATAAATGTTTACATAAATAATAAACATGTCTAAATTATTTCATATTGCACATGTGACAGAACTTATGACCTGACTATGTATATATTTATAGCCCTCTCCACTTAGGATGCTAGATCCTAGCTATACCACACACTTCGAAATCGGTTCAGGCTTTAAGAAGTTGTGGTGGAATTAAGAAAAATACCCACATGAACCCTGAAAACAGTACACTCCATTTTTGGGGGCAGTCGTGTTAAAATATTACCAAACGTGTTTTGTTAGTTTGGGACTCCTCTACCCATATTTGCCACATTCATCATATCCCACATATTTGTGAAGTGCTCTACCTACGTGTCTTATCTGTACGGTTCAATTTTCATAGTCTATGGTTTTCATACAAAAGTCGGGTACAGTAGAAAATAATGTTCAAAGTTAGTTTTGTATTATTTTAGTTGATATTTTGCTTACTTACTGATGAAACGTCACGCCATTATCTTTTTTCTTCGTAGTAGTCTAATTTTTACAATATCGCAAGACGCAAGAAGGCATTTTTGAACTGTTTTTAGTCACCATATCCGCATGCGGTCGCTATGAGCGCTGGCGAAGGACTAAAGGAAGGGAATAACGCCGGTTGGCTTTAGGTTATGGCGCAAAGAAATGGTTCGCGGTGTAAGACTGTCGGTTCCATACGTTAATTATTTTTACATCTTATATTATACACAGTCAGGTCATAAGTTCTGTCACACAATAAAAACTTTTGAATTTAGAACGCTGGCCACAAAAAAGTTTATTGAATTCGAATTTCGAATTTTTCATGAAAATAAAAATGTGTACTTTTTAGAATTTTCCTCATTTTTAAATATGGAGTGGACACTTAAAGAAGACCGTGTCGCAGTTATTGCGTTGCATCGTTGCGGTTAGGCGCCAATTCAGATTTTCGACTTACTGAAAAATTTGAATATAACCAAAAGATTCGTTTATCATACCATAAAACGATACAATGAAGACTCTAGTGTAGATGACAGGTCAAGAAGTGGTCGCCCTCGCTCTGTTAGGACTCCAGCAGTGATAAAAGCTGTGAAGGCGCGAATTCAAAGAAATCCCATACGTAAGCAGAAACTGTTGGCCCTTCAGATGGGGTTAAGCAGGACCACGGTGAAAAGGGTGTTAAATGAAGACTTAGGGCTTAGGGCATATCGAAGAAAAACAGGACATCGTTTGGACGCTCGTTTAATGGACCTGAGACTGAAGAGATGCCGCGCTTTGTTGAAGCGGTACGCGGGAAAAAAGCATCGGTAAATTCTTTTTTTCGGATGAAACAATTTTCACCGTGGAAGAGAGCTACAACAAACAAAATGATAAGGTGTACGCACACAGCAGTGAAGAAGCGAGCAACCGTATTCCGCGTGTCCAACGAGGTCATTTTCCATCCTCGCTCATGGTTTGGTTGGGAGTCTCTTATTGGGGCTTAACTGAGGTACATTTTTGTGAGAAAGGCGTAAAAACGAATGCAGTTGTGTATCAAAATACAGTCCTCAAGAACCTTGTGGAACCTGTTTCTCATACCATGTTTAATAACAGGCACTGGGTATTCCAACAAGATTCTGCGCCAGCTCATAGAGCGAAAAGCACACAAGACTGGCTGGCGGCGCGTGAAATCGACTTCATCCGGCACGAAGACTGGCCCTCCTCCAGTCCAGATTTGAGTCCGTTAGATTACAAGATATGGCAACACTTGGAGGAAAAGGCCTGCTCAAAGCCTCATCCTGATTTGGAGTCACTCAAGGCATCCTTGATTAAGGCAGCCGCCGATATTGACATGGACCTCGTTCGTGCTGCGATAGACGACTGGCCGCGCAGAATAAAGGCCTGTATTCAAAATCGCGGGGGTCATTTTGAATAAACTTTATTACCATAAGAATCTATGTTTTATTAAGTTCATTTTGCTATATAAATGTTTACATAAATAATAAACATGTCTAAATTATTTCATATTGCACATGTGACAGAACTTATGACCTGACTATGTATATATTTATAGCCCTCTCCACTTAGGATGCTAGATCCTAGCTATACCACACACTTCGAAATCGGTTCAGGCTTTAAGAAGTTGTGGTGGAATTAAGAAAAATACCCACATGAACCCTGAAAACAGTACACTCCATTTTTGGGGGCAGTCGTGTTAAAATATTACCAAACGTGTTTTGTTAGTTTGGGACTCCTCTACCCATATTTGCCACATTCATCATATCCCACATATTTGTGAAGTGCTCTACCTACGTGTCTTATCTGTACGGTTCAATTTTCATAGTCTATGGTTTTCATACAAAAGTCGGGTACAGTAGAAAATAATGTTCAAAGTTAGTTTTGTATTATTTTAGTTGATATTTTGCTTACTTACTGATGAAACGTCACGCCATTATCTTTTTTCTTCGTAGTAGTCTAATTTTTACAATATCGCAAGACGCAAGAAGGCATTTTTGAACTGTTTTTAGTCACCATATCCGCATTCCGCATGCGGTCGCTATGAGCGCTGGCGAGGGACTAAAGGAAGGGAATAACGCCGGTTGGCTTTAGGTTATGGCGCAAAGAAATGGTTCGCGGTGTAAGACTGTCGGTTCCATACGCTAGTAATAGTAGTTCAATGGCCCATTCCCTGTAAAAATAAAACTAACTGAGCACGAGTATTTTTGCATTAAATGGAATCGATTCAACCAAATAAAAAAGTTAAATGTCAAATCTGAATCTGTGATGTCAAATCAAAATGTCAAACTACAAAACGAAAACATTTGATTTGTGGTTTCAGTTTTGTGAGCTAGCTAACTAGTGATATTATGAAACCCGAATTACATCAAAACATTGTCTACGTATCAATACCTTAAAAATCTTTCTTGCTATCGTGTTCCATCTATGTTTACTTTCATCAAAATTCTGTCATCGAACCTCCCTCCAACATTTTCTTTGTTTTATCGGGCTTGGATAGTTTCAAATATCTCCACTTATAATCCAGGAATGGGGTTTTATATCAATATCAGTGGCACGACATTTTTAAGCAACAATATTCGTTGGTAACTTCAGGTATGCTCGTAATTATTATGCCTCTAAACAAGTCAATATAATTACCTTATCTACTATTCATTCGTACCTTATCATGCCCTATTTATTATTGCAGCTATCAGGAAATGGTTGTTCTCTCATATTGACCTATACACAAGAAATCAGTCTAATTGTAACCATACTTAATTGCTAAACAATACCATACGTAAACAGATTTAATTGTGTTTTGTGTTGTTTATTTCTTTCTAGATATATTTTGTGAGGGAAATATGCAGGAAGCAGAATTAAAGTACCTGCTCTATCTTCTGGATGGACAAACTGAAGATGTATTTGAGGTATGTCTCTTTTATCATTTTAATATAGCTTCTACTACTCAACTAAATGTTGGCACTGAAATATATTATTGTTTACTTTATTCAGGAACTCATGCAGATTTATTATGACATAGAAGAAACGAGATGCAGCAAAGACTTGTCTGAAACTGCTTTCATATTTCTGAAGGAAAACTTAAAATGCAACCCTGTTACCACATCAGCAATCCTATCTCACTTTCAAAGTAACATGAAAAGTGAGCTGAATATCAGCAAGTTACAGATTCTTTATTTAGAAGTTTTAAGTGATGAGATATCTAATTCAAGAAGTGTTGATAAAATTATTGCATTAATTCCTTTGCTGGAGCTGAAAGCAGAGTCTTTGCCTGACTTCACTGAGAAAATACTCAAATCAGTTGCCGACGAGACATTCAAGCAACATAGAAAACAGATTCTTTTGAGTCTTATGCCCCAACAACGTCCAGAGCTACTAAAGCTAGCAGCAGAAGAGATGCATGCTACTGAACCTCGAAAGGTCTACAAATTAACTCCTGAATACATGCTGGAACTTTTATACCAAGGCCAGACACACTGGTTGCTGAAAGCAGCTCAAGTCTACAAACAACAGCTGCATGATATGAAGAAGGTTACATTTAATATTAACAATTTTACAAAGCAAATACTTATAATGGTGCTAATAGAACTGACAAACAGCCCTGAGACATATGATCTGCCGTCCCTTGTCAACCAGCTGAGAAACACATTCTCCATACTTGACACTTATGTCACAGCTGATGAACAGTTACAATATTACATGATGGAAGTGAAAAGAGAGCTGACAATAATCAAGTTTTGCTTAGAAAATAATTGCAAAATAATGACAACATCTGTTTTCAGCCAATTGCTGACTCAGAGTGCTTTGGCTGTGATCTCTCAGTTATGTCAGCTATCTAAAGTAGATAGATACAAAGTATCAAGACTTCTAAATGCAAACAATGACACATTGAATGAAATGTTGTGTCTGAACAAAAAATGTAATGTGAAACCAGGTCAACAACTTGGCATCAATTGGGACATTTTGACATACAATAGCTATTGTGCAATTACAAAAATAATTGACTCTATAATGAGTTCATCTGACAATACTGGTGATGGGCAAGACATTGGCGCATCACTGGAGGATATAAAACGACTAATATTGTCTATTCAACCTGTACAATACAGTATAGAAGTAATAGAGAATCTCTTCTCCTGTCTCTTCTTGAGATATGAATATTTCTCATGCGACGAGCACAGCCAGGATGTGCCTTGCGGCGCCCATTCTGACTGCTCCTATTTTTATTCAAAAAGACAGAACAAAACTCAAAATAGCTCGAAAGTATCAAGCGCTGGCTTCATGTGCACTTCACTGACAACTCAAATAATATTGAATACTTTGAAGGGATGTTTGGAATCTATAGAGGAAAAACTAACGGATGAGATGACAGAGTCAGCTGTTGCAATCAAGTTTAAGCATTTGAACAAAGTTGTGAACCATGCAATATGGAAATTGCAACTGGTGTCAACTTTGTCACCGGACACTGGTCCTCTACAATTGAAATTATGTCTGGATTATGTTGAAGTTGCAGAGAGCAGTGATGATGAGGAACAAGAGGTTGAGTTGAGGGTTTCCAAAAGGAAGCATAGATCACGAAAGAGACACAGTAACATAAAACATAGTGGAGATCAGATGATCTCATCAACTATTTCTGCAAATGGAGATGGTTAGTCCTTAATTGTTTTCTTAACAATAAATCTTTTTACCGGATAGCCATACCAAACACTTTAAATTAATCATATCATAATTATAATTTTTACAGGCTATGTTAGTTCTCAAGGTGGCAGTATTGACTTCATAGCGCTGATGTTGGCTAAACCGAACTGTCTTGTGGCCCTGGCACTGTACCACAATGATTTTCCAAAGGCAAACCAAATAATTGAGGTAAGTAAAAAGAATGTTACTTTTAATCAATGAACCAACTCATAGACATTTTTTAATGTTATTGATGTTTTTATAAAATTATATACTTTGTCCTACAGACTATCTATACAATACTATTGAAGAAATCATCGTCGGGGCTTGGTTACTCTCATGCTCGTTAGCATTACACAATAACTGGGGACGTGCCCTTTACAAAAGTACTTAGTACCACACAGATATCTAGGGTCAATGTTATGTGTAATGTGTAACCTAATCCAATCAACATATTGTCCTCATAAAATGCTCCAACTTTTCAAATATTTCAATTTCACTCTCAGTTGCTTCGTAACACGTTTCTTGACCGTGCCGGTGCTTGAATACTCCTGGAGGGTTTTCCAGTATGTAGCGTCTGGCTTCCTCTATGCTCTGCCGGGGCTTGAAGAATTTGCAACAAAGACAGCAAAAGCACCAACCTGCGTAAACAAGATTTTTATAGATTTTTTGAGGAAAACCTCACCGAGGTGGGTTGGGAACTATAAAATAAATCGCCACGTAGAACTGGCAATCAATTTATTCATATTCATGGCCCGGTTTCACAATGGAATAGGTAGCCGGTGTTTTTATGGTACTTGAGTCAAGTAGTAAACAAACACATTACACGACATTCCGAAAGAATCACTCATCAACCACAATCCTGCATCAGAAAATGACACCATCAGCTGTCATACCAACTAATCTTCAAATAGACTAATGACCGGGCCCGTAAGGGAAAATGACATCACCTCTTGTACACCACAGCGGTAAAGCCACTGCCAGCCACACCAGCGACCATATCTTGACTATCCGCCACAGCCGCCGCGCCAACACCCAAGTATCTTCGCGTTGCATCACGTAGTCCTTGTAGATACAATACAGGACCTTCAAGCCAATGTTCGTTTTACTTTCCTCGGTACTACAGTTGATCGTCTTCATATCGAACGAAACTATTCGAGTTAGGGAATGCAGTAGTCCAGTTTCTGGGCATTCTGGAAGGAAATTAATATAATGACACATAGCGTCACCCCTTTTTCCGTACCGGGTGGCAGAGGTCCTGCTGTGCCCACGTTAAACCAGACACGCTATTTTGCATGAGCGTGACGAGTTTCGAGAATCGTTGCAGCTATGGAGAAATAAGAATTTTTTATATTATTATTTTAGTTTATATTATTTGGCGTTATGGTGTGTGTGGATAAAATTGAATAAATAAAGGGATTGAATTCATTCGAATATTTCTTCTTGAGAATTGTTTTCTAAAGATATCGGGATTTAGCATTTAAAGGCAATCACCAGATTTCTTAGGCCGATAAATTTCCTTTGAATCTGATTCTTCTGATGACTCGGAATCATACTCATCCAGTAACTTATCGTAATCATACGAGTCTTCTTCTGGGACTTCTCTCTTTAACAAGGAATGTTCTGTATGCTAAAACAAAAAACAGATATTGATAAATAAAACCAGTAAGTATTTCCAATCAAAAATTCCTCAATATTAATATTGGTCAATTCCTATATAGACGGGCTATTTAGCAGATTATGGCCGTAGGATCTGTCAGTGATCCTATAGTTATAACTCTGGCTATACCTATAACCTTTATAGGGAATAAAGCCATGATTTTATTTGTTTACGTAAAAGTTCCTTGAACCTATCATATAAAACTTCTATTTTTACATCTGTTTACACACATTGATGAGTATTTAATAAATCATTATAAAGTATTATCAGTATGATTAATCACAGTCGCCAGACAGACAACCAGCTGGCTTTTGATGATGTCGTTATCCTCATTTCGCCGATTGAATGAGGTTAACGACATTCAAGTATATTTCCATGTGCAAAAATATTTTGGAAATAACTATTAAAATAGACAAATTTTTATGTTGTTGACAAAGCGATGTACCAACTATGAATTCTGAAATGAACATGAAGTACCTACTTAAATATTGCTGAAAAAGTCTGATATCTTACTTACGGTATACATCCCCCTCACCATTTATAACCAGAATACAAATCCTTACCGTAGATATTGCGTTTGCTGTTATTTCGTCATTCTCCACATAAGGCGTGGCTGCCCTGTACTTATACCAGCCCCTGGTGCGTCTTCTGCTTTTCACCGTTCTCAAGTAGGCCATACTTGCCAACCTGAAGAAATAGCATAGCATCACCGTAAAACTATCTGACATTTAGAGTGTCCATACAAGGACTAGAAGTTAGTACCCTGACATGATGCTGGTAATATTGATGAATAGATAGGCTATTAACGCAAGATCGAGTCACCTTCTCACCTTTATGAATAAATTTAATTTACCTCTTCAATTTATAAAACTTGTTTTCCTTATCATCTATTCTAAATTGTTCTACATCACTGGGATTGATCATTTCGTAGTCTTCCATGTTTATAGACGCGTCGACTTTGTACCGTACAGATCCATTCTTCATTAGATTGTTCTGTGAGTGTCCTAGGGGAAATGTGTCGACTTCTACAAGTCTAGCAGTCAAGCATAGCGCTAAAAGAAATCTCATGAACACTCCAAACACAAGAGAAACATGATAACGTTCCTTCGAAAATCATTTTCAACCTTTACATTGTTTGTAATATATAAACAACAACACCAATTTGACATTGACAGCCTGTCGATCGACCTTTGACAGGATTAAAGAGTTCTTGGAGTTTTAGATCTGTATGACCTCTTTGATCTCTTTCCCAGATGTTCGATTTATCGGACGCCGAAATTGCAACGGAAGTCACGTTCACCGAGCAGCTTCGTCACCTTGTGGCGAAAATAAAGAACATAATATACTACAAAGACAACACAAGATATCCAGCTAAGGAGCTTTCGAAACTGTCTGTCGTGTCGACAGAAGTAATGAGTCTGGTGGAGGGATTCCTCGCTTCCAACAGAGCGCCGAATTCCTTCGACATTATAGAACTGGCAACAAGACATCCCCATCTTCAGCTATACAGTCACCAGAATGCGCCGTTCATCAATGCAGTGGACATCCTCCTCAGCAGCGCCCTCAACAGGGAAATCACATACGGGCTCATCAACGTAGTCGAGCGGAAGCTGGCGGAAGTGAGAAGCTGCACAGATGTCGCTGCCGTCAAGAAAACCAACTACATCCGGTTCGTGGAAGACATCGCCAGCGTTACCTTCGAGATCTTCGGCAACACGGAAAAAGCGTTCAACTTTGTCGACAACGTGTGCGAACTCATCGCAGATTGCCGCATACCGATCAAGCACAAGGAGTTCTGCAAACTAAACCAGTTATCCAAAGATCTGCGCAAGTCGTGCGAGGAACTAGCCGATATAGTTGCCATGAAAGACCCAACAGAACTGGACCCAGGGTTGTTGCAAAAATATCACCAGATCTACATGAACGTGGTCGCCGCTTCCGACAAAGATCTCTGCAACATCGGCGAAGTTTGCCCCAACAAGAAGACCAGGACTCACTATCTGAGAATGTGCTACATGTATTGCAAAACTGTATCCCTGTTGGAGCAGAGCGACAACCGCTCGACAGACTCGAATTCAGATGTCTCATACTTCGCAATATTAGAAAAACAACTGCACGATATTTTCGAAAACTTGATCAACAAGAAAGACATGCCAGTGACCTCATTAGAACCCATTTGTAGGAAGTTAAACGTCAACTTGATACCCAAACTGATACTGAACTTCTGTCCTTCAATCACGATGGCGAGTCCTTACAAGGAAGCTTCGGAAGTGAACTTCAATAACTTGCTGCAAGCTGTCTACGACTTCAAGAATTCTGAAGAGAACTTGTTCCAAGATGTGACTGCAAATCTTGCTCCATTGCAGCGGCCACCCGAACCTCAGTGCCTTACCTACATAGTGCTACACAACTGGGTACTAGCACATATCATTAAGAAAGTCCATACATCCACTGATGAGAATAGCCTGCAGCAAAGCATGGACACTCGCACCAAGTTTATCAATAACTACATGGACTTAGAACGATTCAACTTCCTGAAGGTCCTCTTTGATAACAACAAGTATTTGGCCTCACTGCACACGACCGTCGACTTGGACGAATTATTCCTTTACATGCCGAAGCTGATCAACACCGGGAAATTACTTAAGTGTTTGCATATTATCGACGCGTTGTCCGAACACCAGTTGTTAGCCAGCGCTAACTTGAATAACTTACGCGATCTGATCCTTTTCAAGTTGGCCTTGCACCCGAGAGTTGAGAAGAATTGGAAGTACTGCGAACATCTCAAGTGTCCGGAGTTGCAGGTGGACCTGATACTGAACAACTTGTCCAGCTGGCCACTAGAGGGCGCTATGGAGGTGCTGGATTACTTAAGGTTCCTCCTCGACCCAGTGGTAGTCGACGAGGGATTGTACGAGAAATGCAATGATTGGATGACCAAGATTCCTCTATACGACCAGGTATTTACATAAGCCTCATCACAATAACAAATTGTGATAAACTTGCAGAGCTTATTATGTTTTTTATTTTCAGATTGCCACCATTATCGGCTGTAGTCATTGGTACGACGTGTATGAAAAATCAACGGAGGCACCAGAGGAAATAATCGATCTTCTAATGGGTAGTCAGCAGGTACATTTTCTTTTTTATTTATCAAGTTTGAAGCTATAGTTGTACGAAAAACGGTTCAAATTTGCATCGAGACGTGACTGGTCGCGATATCGACGTAATTTCTGCTATATATTCGTATAAAGACTTGTGTTTATGAATGTCTGATTTGAATACTGTATCAGACGGCTAGTGATATGATACAAGTACATTATGATACAAGTGCGAAAAGTTGATCATCGCACACGAGGCGGTATTACACGAGCAGCTAGGCGAGCGCGTTAAGATAGCCAAGGGTTTAATAATCAATGCACTCAAGTATCATACGACGTTTTTCAACTCATTTGCGAAGAAATAAATAGACGCAGTTGCTAATCAACAAAAACGCTACCAAAGATTTGTGCAAATTGGCGCGCTTTTTTCACGCGCTGGCGCGCTGTTGTTGATGAAGGCACAGGCAGCACCGCTAAACAGCCCATAAAAATAAGGCTTTGAATAAGCAAATTATGGGTAAAATGTAGCGAAAAAAAAATAATTTGATGAAATAATGTTAAAAAGATGATTGTTTCACCATAATTTTATACTTAATGGTAAAATATTCACAAAAACATGCATTATTTGTGGGCATAAAATACGCACATGAGATTGAATAAAAAATGCAAAGTAAAAAGCACGAGGGTGCAATTTGCGCTATTGTGGCCCTGTATAATAATAATAATAATACCTTGGACACTACTTACACACATTGATCTAGCCCCAAACCAGGATTCCCTGTATCTTGGGTACTAGACAACGATACACATACTTATATAGATAAATATTATGCTTAGATAGATAAACAACCATGACTAGGGTACAAACATCCGTTCTCATCAAACAAATATTTGCCCCCACCGGGACTCGAACCCGGAACCCTTGGCTTCGTAGGCAGGGTCACTGCCGACTCGGCCATTGCCTTGTAGGTAGGCCCTGTAGGCCGCAAAACAACGAATTATTAACCAGGACAACAAAATATTTCTGGACTTTTTGAGCAGGCAAGAAAATCATTTTTGCTTTGTTATGGTTCTGTCATATGTTAACAGATGGCACTTCACTTACATGAACAAAACTCGTTGGCATTTCATGCCATGTCGGTAAAAGCGTGCGTCATGCCGTCGCGTCGGTAAAAGCGTTCATGGCTTGTGCTGTTGATTGCGGAGGACGGCGGACTCCCCGACAGGGAGTTCAAAAGCTAATTTATCTAAAAAAATATTTTCTGCATATTAATTTTATTTCCTCGCAGTAGTTGTGAAAAGCACTATGTAAACGAACTCGTCCCTTAGATATCTCTTAAACTCACTCTATTGCTCACTTTCCAGCCTCTACCACAATGTACTATTTTAAGAAATGTCAAAACGGTAATTTTGTTCATGTGTTCTATGAAGTAAAAACATGGGTCTTAATCAAATGCTGTATTTTTTACACAAAATTGATTTTATAAAATACAACTGCTGGAAATTTACAATATTGTCAATGGCTTGACAATATTGTAAATTTATATTAATTATATTGTTCACATTTCTTCAACTTTAGTATGTTCCTAGATTTATGTGACTACCGTGTCCAATATCGAGTTCTGTCTTTTATTCTGCCACAGTTCAAACTCTGCCTGGAATGGGCGGACGTCCACGAGGTGTCCGAGAACATGAAGAACCTTATCGTCGTGAACCTTCTTCGTCAACTGTTTGAATACACGGAGCAGGCCACGCCGCCGCTGGTCCGGGAGCTCCTGGCACGGCTGCCGGCCTCTCAAGCCGTGGACCTGGTCCACGAGGAGATGAACAAAGTCAGGAACGTCCAAATACTACAAGTGTGCGTCGATTTCATATCAGAAAACTCTTCCGACTACAAATCCTTCGAGAACATAAAGATCGGCCTCCAAATAATGCTGGAAATAGAGCCGGCTTTGAGGAATATATTCTGGGAATTGATCGAAAAGCCGCTGCTGATGATCGAACAGTTTTTGATGAATGCCAAAATCGACATCCTCTCGAACATAATCGGCAAAATCGCGCCGAATCTCAAAAAGGACCCCGCGGGCGACAATCTGTACTACAACATCAAGTCGATAGAAACTCTCATCATATCCTGCAACGCTGTCGACGCTTTACTGCGATTCTACGCCGAAAAGGCCCTGGACATGAAAAACCCGCGGAATACCTACACGCCACCAACAAAACCTGCAGGCGACGCATTGATGCAGTCCATCGACTCGATAAACATGGAATCGGCATCTCGTCCCTTCGTGATGCCGGAACAGGTACCGAGCAAGGAGGCGTGGGTGGGAGACTACTCGGCGGACAAGTGTATGCTGTGTAAAGTGTCTATCTTCTCTATGATAATAAGGCGGCATCACTGTAGGAGGTGCGGCCGGCTGATCTGTCATGCCTGCTCTAGGCATAGGATGCAGGTGAGGGATACTGAATAACTTTTGAGTGTCTTAAGATGTCCTAGAAAGAGGTCAGTGGCTCAAGCAGGAATAATTACCAGAGTGAAAAAGTGTTCGAGTTCAGATGAAATGACGCTTATTTCATTGGCTATAAGAGTCACTGACAGTTCGATTCGCATACTTTTTCGACGCGTAATTATTCCTGCTTCCTACACAGTGCAATACAAAGCTTATTCCTTTTGCAGGTTCAAAACTACCCTCCTGGTGTTAAGTTCCGCGTGTGCGACGACTGCTATACACAGACAATGAACAAGACCTCTTCATCAGGTTTGAACACTCACTTTTAATATCGCAAGTCGGGGTTTTAGGGTCAGACCAGCTGGATTCCCTCACTGCACTCAGGATTCTAAAGTTCAATGACACTTCTTGTTACCCACTCTCTTGCTATTGTTACGCTCGAGATAATTGTACAAAGGTTGTACAGTGTTAGCGCCACCCTATAGTTCTATTCTGTACCATACCAACTAAAGATTATTCCATTTAACTTTTCCTTCGCCGTTAAGCTGGCTGCAGTGCACAACTGTCAAAAAATGGAGAAAAGCAATATCCGGATGCCAGACTCAGATCACAGTTCTCCATTTAAAAAAAATAAGATATGTAATTGCCAGATCAAGGGACGATTTTCAGACACTTGTGACATAGCGTCGACACTACTCCATTCCATAATCGTCCCTTTTATTTACTAGGAAAGTACTTACACAACAGTGACCTGGCTGTCGATATTGCTTTCATTCTTTTACATACCTAATTGGTTTTCCTATAGAAAGTTTTGATGCTTTGATAATTTGGGGTAGCTATTCTATTTCAGTCACTGATAATATATTTTTTCCCTAACTTTTGGGTAACACATTTTTAGGGTTCCGTAGCTGAAAGGTGAAAGGCTCCACTCTCCGTCTCCCCGTCTGTCTCCCCGCCCGTCACCGGGCTGTATCTCATGAAACTTAATAGGTAGAAAGTTTAAATTTTACAGAATGTGTCTGTTGCCGCTACAGCAACACATAATTAACTACACGAGATTGTATACATCGCGATAATATAAACCATATCATGATTCAAATACGGTCGTTGATTTCGCGGCTTATCACATGGTTGTGATGGTGCAATACGGTATCTGACAAGGTAGTCCAATAAATCTAGAAACGTGTCTCAAGCTGAGCCTATTCAACAAAAACGTTTGACAATAACATAATTATATATTTCCATCATTTGTATTTCATAAACTCAGTTTTGTGTTAAAAAGACAGCATTTTACTATGACGTCACATGCTAGTATTTCATAGAACTCGTGAACAAAATTACCGTTTTGTCAGTTCCTAAAAAGTATATACATAGTCAGGTCATAAGTTCTGTCACATGTGCAATATGAAATAATTTAGACATGTTTATTATTTATGTAAACATTTATATAGCAAAATGAACTTAATAAAACATAGATTCTTATGGTAATAAAGTTTATTCAAAATGACCCCCGCGATTTTGAATACAGGCCTTTATTCTGCGCGGCCAGTCGTCTATCGCAGCACGAACGAGGTCCATGTCAATATCGGCGGCTGCCTTAATCAAGGATGCCTTGAGTGACTCCAAATCAGGATGAGGCTTTGAGCAGGCCTTTTCCTCCAAGTGTTGCCATATCTTGTAATCTAACGGACTCAAATCTGGACTGGAGGATGGCCAGTCTTCGTGCCGGATGAAGTCGATTTCACGCGCCGCCAGCCAGTCTTGTGTGCTTTTCGCTCTATGAGCTGGCGCAGAATCTTGTTGGAATACCCAGTGCCTGTTATTAAACATGGTATGAGAAACAGGTTCCACAAGGTTCGTGAGGACTGTATTTTGATATACAACTGCATTCGTTTTTACGCCTTTCTCACAAAAATGTACCTCAGTTAAGCCCCAATAAGAGACTCCCAACCAAACCATGAGCGAGGATGGAAAATGACCTCGTTGGACACGCGGAATACGGTTGCTCGCTTCTTCACTGCTGTGTGCGTACACCTTATCATTTTGTTTGTTGTAGCTCTCTTCCAAGGTGAAAATTTTTTCATCCGAAAAAAGAATTTCCCGATGCTTTTTTCCCGCGTACCGCTTCAACAAAGCGCGGCATCTCTTCAGTCTCAGGTCCATTAAACGAGCGTCCAAACGATGTCCTGTTTTTCTTCGATATGCCCTAAGCCCTAAGTCTTCATTTAACACCCTTTTCACCGTGGTCCTGCTTAACCCCATCTGAAGGGCCAACAGTTTCTGCTTACGTATGGGATTTCTTTGAATTCGCGCCTTCACAGCTGTTATCACTGCTGGAGTCCTAACAGAGCGAGGGCGACCACTTCTTGACCTGTCATGTACACTAGAGTCTTCATTGTATCGTTTTATGGTACGATAAACGAATCTTTTGGTTATATTCAAATTTTTCAGTAAGTCGAAAATCTGAATTGGCGCGTAACCGCAACGATGCAACGCAATAACTGCGACACGGTCTTCTTTAAGTGTCCACTCCATATTTAAAAATGACGAAAATTCTAAAAAGTACGCATTTTTATTTTCATGAAAAATTCGAAATTCGAATTCAATAAACTTTTTTGTGGCCAGCGTTCTAAATTCAAAAGTTTTTATTGTGTGACAGAACTTATGACCTGACTGTGTATTTTGACTAGCAGTCAAATACCGTATTGGTTTGATACCGGTTGCGCAAACTTTAAGTTCTGTGTTCGAATCCACGTTTGGGCAATATTATTTTGCGTTTGTTTTTTAATAATTTTTATGCTTATTCTTGTATGATGGTACGGACCCTTCGTGTGCGGGTCCGACCCGCGCGTGACCGCTTTTTAAAGTAACACTGGTTTAATTGCTACCAACTAAGTTGCACCTTGACAGGGAAGTAAAAAGTTATATGACATGATCTCTATACCTTCGTGCCGAATAAAGAATCTTCCTTCCCTACCCCCTAGACAGCGGCCCCGCGTTACTCAGCAGCGCGTCAGACTCTGCCGGCAGCGGCGCGTCCCGCCTCGACTGGTGTCTGTCCGGCAGCGCGGCGCGCAACGCGGCGGTGCGGGCCGAGTTCGGATACGAGTTCACACCCAATGTGACACTCTGCCTCACGCTCATGAAGATGCACACGCCGAACCTGGACTACCCCAGGTACTTAGATTTGCTGTATGGTACTTACAACAAAGGATATACTTACTTTCGATTCGTGTTTAAAATTGTGGGTTTATTTCACGGATCCACTGATACCTAACCTTCGTCCGTTGTCAGACGGCCCCTTATAAATAAACTGCTCTATTTGTCCTATCACTCAATTATATTAGTCCTACCTGGTCCATGCCCGGCCGTGGGATATAATAGGCACGTAATAAATAATTAATAAATATCTGTCCTAAACATGGGCTTGACTTGCGGCGGAAACGTATGAAGAAACAAGTCTGTGTTTTTACAGCTCTCAGAGCTGGAAGCCTTTTATTATATATGTCACCGTAAGATTGTCAAAACCATTAATTGATAAACTAACGTTTTTTTTTCTTGTAAGTTGATCAACTATCGACACATAGTAAACTGAAGCGTACTGCTTCCTATATGACGCGTAAGTTGATCCACTAACGGTTAAAACCGTTAAATAGTAAACTGGTTTAAACTTGAATAGCAATTGCAAACGAAATACCAGGGCAAACACTGCGATAGGTTAGGTGAGGACTAGGGGGGGGCGAGCGCAGCGAAGCCCCCGAATAGTCTTCGTGTTAGGTTGACATGTAAGAACAAAAAAAACGTAAATTTTCAACGCTTTCGGTTTACTATCTGTCCATAGTTGATCAACTACCGCGTTAGTTTATCAACTACCGTTTTTGTCTATCTTCCGGTGACATATACAGTCCTCTTACCGGCAAGTGGGTAGAGTAAAGTATCATGGTTCTTTAACTTTAACCATCCACCAATGTGCAGCAATGTTTTAAAACCTCCATATGATAACTACGACGATAATTTTGTGATAGTAGTCACAGTTTTTTACCTCCGTACCACGATATGCCTTGTACCAAGTGCATCAACGACAATTGCATAGTAAACCCACTACATTTAATATGCGGATTTCGGACATTTAACTGTGCAGGTAATTCACATAATTATGTTTTGCACATATTATTATCAGTTCTAATAAATGCCCGCTTTCCGGTAACACACTAAGGGCCTTCGATTGTGTGGTACGAGTATCATGTTAATGTCGCAGACATATTGAACGATAAGTTTGTCCTCAGGTTCCTACTGGACCGCAGCGACGAGGTGGCGACGGACGTGCCGAGCGGCGGTGACGCGCGCATGCTGGTGCGTGCTCGCCGCTCGCTGCTGCTCGCCGCTGCCGAGCTCTACGCGAGGGTGCCGCACGGCAACAAGTACTTATGAATACCATCTTAATTATCTATATATACATACAGCCACATACATACCACGTATCTAGGATAACTATCCTTTTTACGTTTTTTTGCTTGATTTACCATTTTACCTACAGACATTAACTAGTAGACACCGCAAACACGATCAATGTATGAGAACCGAGCGTGTATTTTTTTTACTAGCTACTGTGACGTCACGAGCGCATTTTAGTGATGGGTTAACATGTTAATCGTGAACCCGATTCAAAGGTGCGCCGCCAAATCGATTCAAAGGGACCGCGCCGCTGACATATCTGTGGGCACCGCCTGCCACCTACCCTACCACTCTGCCTTTTTGTCATTTCTGTTCTTTATTGCACACAGTTATTTAAGATTAGGTACATTAAAAGACAAAATATGAAATATACAATAAATTCATAACAATACTTATTAATAACTCACTTGTGTAATTCTATAACTAAAATTACATTGCAATGAAAATGCAACGCAGAATTATCATAATTCTGTCAACAAAATCGAATTGTCCAGCGATATTTCATGAATCGTCGCATTCTACAACACTGGGTTAAATCGACAGAAAAATAAGAAATTCAACTGTAATGTTAACGAAAATATAGTTTGCTTCAAATTGAGGGCTACGAAACCGATGTCATGAATTGTGATAAGTGAAAGCAGTCGTGGATAGCGTCCATGGCAAATATACGCTATGTGTTTAATATTTATGCTTCGGAACGCACCTCCTCTTGTTGCGCGACTCGGAACGGAAACGGAACCGCAGCTGTCACTCGTACCAACGAGATGAAAAATTGGAGGTTATCTTTCTTTTCTCGTCGGGAGAAAAAACATGTCTGCTCAGGCGTCGGGCCATTGATTGTATTTCGGTGTAACAATTGTCTAATACAGGTGTCGAGCCTGGTCGGAGTGTTAATCTACCACATCGTCGGGAAATAAGTAGATTCGCGTCAACAGTTGAGTGATCCGTGTTGTGATTGGACATCGTCGTATCGGACGGCGACTCCTCGTGTCGGCAGGCAGCACGCCGGCGACAGCGTCGGGCAGCGAATAGTGAGATTCAGTCCCGATCCTACCCAAACTTGTGCTCCTATCCCGTATTCCTGCCTCGAATCGAGCTTTCGATTTCCGGTCTACGACGACAAGGTAAAGTAACAATCAAGATTTTCTCTCCCGTGCTGGCGAAAACCCAGCCCCTCAAGATTCCACGCCGTTCGGTTGAGGCGTGGAATTAAACATTTTGGTAGCAGGCGCGGTTTCCTAGTGGGAAATCACCGATTCACGGACGGTTGTAGGGTTGTTGCCACATTGTAGTTGGGAGAAAAGAATATCTCAGATTGGCCGGCAAGTCGGCAATGAGTCTGTGGTCGGTATACCACAATTAAAGTTCATTTTCGGTTAGTGAAAGTATAAGTGTCAATTTAGTTAACAATTATTATAAATTTGTAGTCGGAAACTACTGTTTGTGCGCATAAAAGATAGAACAGTCATTCTGCGAAGTAACTAGATTGTATTACTTGCGGTAGAACGTCGGGTTCTATAGTACTGCAGTGTTATTTCGGTTTACAGAGCAGGGTCAGGCTATTTAAGGGGTATTAAGCTGATTTTGCTGACCTCAGTAGAAGTGTGGGTCATATCGGAGGGGCCACTTCTAGAAGGTCACAGCTACCTTCATTATATTAAAAATAGCTTGGATTTCGGAAATTTTGTTTAGGTTTATAGTCTCGGAGCCCACCACTTATTATTTTGTATTGTTTTCATGATCAAGTTTTGTGGGTTAATTTTGTATTGTGTTTTATGGTGGCATTCTCTAATTGATTTAGAGTGTATATTTATAAGGTGTATGTCCACAGGGCGACCATATTAAATATTGTTTAGGATTTAATTGTTTTAGTGGTTGCCTTGGTTTTTACAACTTAGTTTTAATTTCTGTGCCCAGCGCTGACGGGCAAGTGCTGGTCTCTGGCTGTGCTTAGTTCGGTAGTGAAGCATAGGACCAGAAACAATTGAATCGGTAACCATGGCACCTTCGCCCTTGACGGTACTGCGGTATGGTGTCCGTGAGGAGATGAGATGGCTCGCCCATACTCACAAGTATGTGGAGCGACCTGACATGGACGATGTCCTGCTCAAGCGTGTGGAGGACGCAATGACACGCGTCGGGAAGGTGTGTCGGCTGGCTGCGGAGGCTGAAGCCCTCGGGCTTACGGATGAGGCTTCGGTGGCTGCAGTGAAGCAGCTCTGCGCGGATGCTGACCAAGCGATGGAGTGCTTGGGCGACATCGAGCGTCGCGCGGAGAAAATTAAGCGGTCGCGACGGAATGACCGCGGGGAGGGTAGCGGAGACCCGCCCCCTAAGGGTGTTGTTGGACGGCTGCCACACCTGGAGATTCCGGCCTTCGGTGGGGCAATTGATGAGTGGCCGGCATTCATCAATTTGTTCGATAGTTTGGTCCACGGTCGGGACGACCTTGTAACGTTGTAAGTTACCGTTGTCTTCACTCTATCATTAACTGGTCTTATTTTAAATTTAAGTAGTAATTCTCTTAATAAAACTACCAAATGAGGCTAGTAATCACAGTATTAATTTTCACGCGCTGTACTAGCAACATTCCACTGTTGACAACTCACTCGCTCTGCTATGATTGGCCCGTTTTAAACTAACTAGCCGTGACCGCAACTTGACTTTGCGGCGCCGGCGTGATTCCGAAAACTCACTCGGCACTGTGCGCACGTCCGTCCTGCTGGCGCTCTGTAACGGTCCCTTTTTACCGTACGCCGACGAGCGACTCTAAGCAGTGGTTGCTTGCGTTTAATCATAACGTACTGCTAGTAGTTACGTTTTAGTTTTGTCTGTGCTTCATATTAACCCCGATTGAGGTGAGTGGTGAAAGATACTGTTTTAAAATCATCTTACCGTTAGGTACTTTCGGGCTTACTCATTTGTGTCCAGAATCATCTCATTTCATTTATTGCTTGTTGCGTTTTATTCCTTTTAGACTCGCTAATTATTATTTCGCGATATTCACATCGCATTGTAACGCAAATTGCTACCCGCTTTTAGACACGCGTTAGTGTGTCTTGGCTTCTTATAGAATGTCTGGAAAATATGTTCAGCTTACTAAATTATACTAGCTACCTTTTTGTGTGGAAATTGTTGATTGTTACCGGCAGATTTCATATTTGGGCATTTCCTGGAAGGAAGTGGTGCCCCTATTTGGAATCTTTTTATTCCTCTCCAAGTAGGGACGTCACAGTGGCGCCCATAACGTGGTTAGTCTGGCCTTGCTTACGCTGTAAGTAGTTAGTTGTTTGTGTGTGCGTGTTTTTGTAAACGTTTACCTGTGTTGTAATTTTGGTTTTGCTTAGCAACTTCTGTGTACGTGGTTATTATTCAAACTTTTAAATTGTAGTGTTTTTTTTCAAATTCCTACGTTGGTTTTAATTTCTCGTTCTCTTATAAAAAAAAATTAACCACCTACCCACTAGTTGCAATATTTTTATTTGCAGTTTTAACATATATATTTTTTTCTACATCGTCATTCACTTCATTCATACCGTCAAAACCTAACGTACATAAATCATTTTGTAACAGAACGGAGACTAATTAGTAGCGTCATTTTCAATTCCTTGATTTCTCTTCCTGTGCTGTCCCGGGAAATCAAAAAAGAATACGGCAGTTGCATTTCCTCCTGTGCATGTCGTAAGAGGCGACTAAAGGAATCAGTACACTTTCACTACTCATCTCTTTGGTATTTATTATTTGAGCTGCATCATGTCTTTTCAAATTAAGTTTCTCTCTCTAAACAAAGCAGAACTGGAGTACGAAGTTGCCATCAGAGGTGAAAACCCAGGCACTACCGTAGAAATTTTACGTAAACAAATAACTAAACTTGTGACAGAATACCCGTCAGAGGACGTTCTGTTATCTCACCTTGAACCTAAGGACGACTTACTTGCAGTCGTCAAAATCTTGGACAAAGTGCAATCTACTCTTGACGGACCTGCACCAGATAGATCCTCTCTTCTTAGGACACAAAATCTGATGCACCATGTCTATCACAGATTAAGTCGGGTACCTACGGATGAAAAGTTCGAAACGGGCCATGACCAACTGTCGGAGATTTACCGAAAAAATTATTCGAAGATCCTAGCTCTCTTATCACAAGCAAAGGATCCCCTTTCAATATCTTCCTCGTCTAATACTGCGTGTAGGGAATCAACGCCATCTGTTAGTGGCGCGAGCGTGATTTCTGTAACTTGCGAGCGTAGCAATACTTCCGAACTTAGTAAATTGAAGTACGACGGGAAATCATGTGTTCGGGCTTTTATCGAAAGGGTTTCGGAACTGTGTCAGGCCAGAAATATTTCGGACTCCAAACTTCTGTCCTATGCAACGGAAATTTTCACCGATCAAGCATTGCACTGGTTCCGAAGTATAAGAGATAGCGTTAACAACTGGTCGGATCTCAAATCTCTGTTGTTAGAGGATTTCAGCCAAACTGACTATGATTATCGTCTACTTTCTGAAATTAGGGCTCGCACTCAGGGCGAATCAGAAACGATAACCATTTATCTTTCCATAATGGCAGGAATGTTTTCGCGCTTATCGAAACAATTATCCGAAGAGGACAAATTAGAGATACTATTGCACAATATCCGGCCATGTTATGCGAGTACGTTGGCCTCGGCAACTCAGATTGTGGATATTGGGGTATTGAGAACGTTGTGCAAAAATTACGAAAATATACAAACCCGTATGTCACACTTTCGCGAGCCACCAACGATTACCACACACACACTAGCACCCGAATTTGCTTACAAGCCATGTAAGACGAAATCTGACAACCATGTCTCTGCGATCGCTCCTGCAACAACTGTAAAGTCAAATAACTTTTGTCTAAGATGCCGCTCTAACACTCACGATCTTCGTCAGTGTAAGGTTAGTCGTGACGTCATCGTCTGTTTTGGGTGCGGTAATAAAGGTGTAAAGAAACCTGAATGCCCTAAATGTACTCCTACCGTTCAAAAAAACTAATTAGCCAGAATTGGGACGGTTCTAAGGGTCATTTCGATAGAGTAGATTTTGAAAAATGGCTACAAACCCTTAGAAACTTCTTCTCTAGTTTCAGAGTCGCCTCAATTCTGGATAGTAAACCAACAAAGGACAGTAGACCCTATATTTCCGTTAGAATCGGGGACATCCCTGCTTCTGGTCTACTCGATTCTGGATCTGCTGTCACTATTCTCGGCAATGATTCTCATAAATTATTGTCGGACCATGGTCTAAAAGTATTTACCGATGATTGTATCTCCGTGACTGCTGCTGGAGGCCAGTCCCTTCAAAGTATTGGCTACATCAATCTTCCCATTCACTTTGAAGAACAATTCCACATTATTAAGGGTTACGTGTTACCAAATGTGGACAGCCCACTTATCCTAGGCATTGACTTTTGGCGGATTTTCAATATTTGTCCCAAATACTTAGGTAGCATCACCTTGTCCAACTCTTCTTTGGCAGAAATAAGTATCGACAAAAATGAGACTTTTATACAGTCTTACGATAATCTCTCTGATTCACAAAAGTCCACAGCCGATTCAATTGTCAGTCAATTCCAGGAAATCTCCACTGACAGTATGGGCCTTGGTAGAACTAGTCTTATAACTCACCATATCGATACTGGTGACTCTCAACCTATAAGACAACGTTACTATCGAATGTCACCTGAGAAGCAGCGAATTTTGGTAGAGCAAGTCGACGAAATGCTAGCGTTAGATGTAGTTGAACCTTGCGAGAGCGCTTGGTCGTCCCCTGTCCTCATTGTCTATAAAAAGAATGGACAACCTCGCTTTTGCCTCGACAGCCGTAAACTGAATTCGGTCACAAAAAAGGACGCATATAACCTACCCTATATAACTGAAATATTAGACAACCTACGCGATGCAAAATTCTTATCTAGCGTAGATTTGTCGAAAGCGTTCTGGCAAATTCCAATAGCTCCAGAAGATCAAGACAAAACTGCATTCTATGTTCCAGGCAGAGGAACTCTCCGTTTTAAGACCACTGCTTTCGGTCTCACCAATGCCCCTGCCACTCAACAAAGGCTTGTCGATCTTCTGTTCGGGAATTTTGATCTAAAGGCGTTCGCATATTTAGATGATATTATTATCATCAGCAGCAGCTTTGAGGAACACGTGTCCTTACTACTAGGCGTGCTGCATAAATTAAAACAAGCGAACTTATCCATCAACCTTGAAAAATGCAAGTTCTTCAGAAATGAGTTGAAGTACTTGGGTTATGTTGTGGATGCGCATGGCCTTCGCACTGATCCTGAAAAAGTCGAGGCTATCCTTAATTTCCCAACACCCACAAAAAAAAAAGATCTTAAACGCTTCCTTGGAACAGCCACGTGGTACCGCCGTTTCGTCCCCAACTTTAGCACTATTGCCGGACCACTCAACCAGCTGACTTCAAGTAAGAAGAACGCACCCAAGTTTCAGTGGACAACTGAAGCTGATGATGCTTTTAATAAGCTAAAAGAGTGTCTTGTATCAGCCCCGGTTCTCTCTTGTCCCAATTACGATTTACCGTTCGAAGTACACACTGATGCGAGCAATTTTGGGATTGGTGCCATGCTCACACAAACGATTGATGGTAAAGAACATCCGATTGCATACATGAGTAGGGCGTTGTCGGGATCTGAGAAGAACTACAGTATAACCGAGAGGGAGACGCTAGCAGTTTTAACCGCTCTAGAACACTGGCGGTGTTACTTGGAAAACGGAAAAACCTTTACCGTTTACACCGACCACTCCGCGCTCAAATGGTTCTTGTCACTGGACAACCCTACCGGAAGACTAGCACGCTGGTGTGTGAGGTTGTCTGCCTTTAATTTCGAACTTAAACATCGTCGTGGGGTCGATAATGTCATTCCAGATGCACTATCTCGTGCTTTCCCATGTGCTTCTATCAGTACGGTCAACTCTAATTTGACTACTACTGACACATGGTACAAAAACATTTATAACGGTTGTTTAGAAAAGCCGAACCTCTTTCCTAACTACTTGATCGAAGGTGGTGCTCTCTATCGCCACTCCAAAAATAAGTGCGAAATGATTTCGGAGTTTTCCTGGAAGGAAGTGGTGCCGAAAGAATTGCGTGACAGCGTCATAGAGGAGAATCATGCTGACCCTACTGCTGCTCACTTGGGTATTTTCAAGACCTATCGACGCTTACTTCTTCGATACTACTGGCCGGGCATGCACCAAGACGTCGTACGTTTTGTTGGTTCTTGTTCAAAATGTCTCACTTACAAACCACAAAACCATCCGACGCTGGGTACGATGGGTCGACCTAAACAATGCTCACGGCCGTTTCAAATGATATCCATTGATTTCATAGGTCCACTTCCGGTCAGTCGAAAGCAGAATAGTTATATTTTGGTCGTAACATGTTGCTTCTCAAAATATTGCCTTATTTTTCCCATGCGACGCGCTACTTCGGAAGCTGTCGTCAAGGCTCTGGAGGACTCTGTGTTTCTGGTCCACGGAATCCCACAGACAATATTCCTTGACAATGGTACCCAGTTTATTAGCTCGGTAACAAATACCCTCTTTAAGAAATACAAGATACCTAACGTATTCTTCTCTCCGAGATATACTCCGCAAGTAAACACTGTCGAGCGCTATAACAAAACAATAGTTACATGTATTTCCACCTACGTGGACAATGACCACAGAACCTGGGACACTAATATTCCCAAAATACAGTATGCCATTAACAACTCCGTCAATGAAGCAACTGGCTACACTCCATCGTTCCTCGTGTACGGACGAGAAACGGTTACTTGTGGTTCTCATTATACAGATAACGATCTGGGTGAGGAACTACTATTTCTGCCACGCGACATTTACGCTGAAAATCTGGGTCACCTGTCAAAATATTTTGATAAGGTACAGGCATCTCTTTGGCACGCACATAAAAAAAAATACGGCGCACTATAATCTTAGGCGGAAAGAGGCAGAATTCAGCGTAGGCGACATTGTCCTAAAACGTGCTTATGTCTTGAGTGATAAAGACAAGTACTTTAGTAAAAAGTTAGCGCCCAAATATACCAAATGTCGCGTCTCCGCTAAGAAATCACCCTTGGTATACATTTTAGAGGATATGACGGGAAAGGACTTAGGCACCTGGCATGTTAAGGATCTAAAACTAGTTAAGAATATTTAGAATTAGGTTTTGGATTTTCATTACGTATGAAAACCCTTTACTGGGCGAGGGGGTATTGTAACGTTGTAAGTTACCGTTGTCTTCACTCTATCATTAACTGGTCTTATTTTAAATTTAAGTAGTAATTCTCTTAATAAAACTACCAAATGAGGCTAGTAATCACAGTATTAATTTTCACGCGCTGTACTAGCAACATTCCACTGTTGACAACTCACTCGCTCTGCTATGATTGGCCCGTTTTAAACTAACTAGCCGTGACCGCAACTTGACTTTGCGGCGCCGGCGTGATTCCGAAAACTCACTCGGCACTGTGCGCACGTCCGTCCTGCTGGCGCTCTGTAACGGTCCCTTTTTACCGTACGCCGACGAGCGACTCTAAGCAGTGGTTGCTTGCGTTTAATCATAACGTACTGCTAGTAGTTACGTTTTAGTTTTGTCTGTGCTTCATATTAACCCCGATTGAGGTGAGTGGTGAAAGATACTGTTTTAAAATCATCTTACCGTTAGGTACTTTCGGGCTTACTCATTTGTGTCCAGAATCATCTCATTTCATTTATTGCTTGTTGCGTTTTATTCCTTTTAGACTCGCTAATTATTATTTCGCGATATTCACATCGCATTGTAACGCAAATTGCTACCCGCTTTTAGACACGCGTTAGTGTGTCTTGGCTTCTTATAGAATGTCTGGAAAATATGTTCAGCTTACTAAATTATACTAGCTACCTTTTTGTGTGGAAATTGTTGATTGTTACCGGCAGATTTCATATTTGGGCATTTCATAAAATGTCCGGATTGTTTGCATAATGTCCCAAGTGAGGTCTGCCGATAAACAAATAAATATCCTTTTTTCATATATAGAAATAATTAATGTTACCGGCAGATTGCACATTTGGACATTTTGTAGAATGTCCGATTATTTGTAAAATGTCCCAAGTGGGGTCTGCCGATAACAAATATGAATGCTTGCTTGTTTTTATTCCTAGCACTGTATTTTCCTTTGTATATGTAACTCCGTTCTGATTGTTACCACCACGACAACACTATTCTTTTCTTGGCGGGTGGAGCATTCGGACGGAGTGCAGTAACAGATGTTAAAGGAGGAACGGTTTCGAATTCCAGTTCGGGGTTCCTGGCACCTCTTCGGGATCACCGCTTTTCCTGACTACCCTACGGTTTCCCGGTTCCTGACACCGCTTCGGGCTAACCTGCTTCCCTGCTCCGGCTGCATTCGGACCGTTACTTCTCCGACGTCAGCGGCACTCCGACTACGGCAAAACCCGCAGGGAAGATTCGTTGCTGCGTAACCAGGGTCAGACTACATTTGGAGAACCCACGTTAAATAAAATTTCTTGTTGGCTACCTATTTGGAATCTTTTTATTCCTCTCCAAGTAGGGACGTCACAACCTGAACAACGCCTACAAGTTGGCCCAACTATTGATGGCACTGCGGGGTGAACCGAAGGAGTTGGTCGGTCACCTAACGGTCACGGCAGGCAATTACGAGATAGCCCGGTCCATATTGTTTGACCGCTACCAGCAGAAACGGCGGTTGGTTGATGCGCAGCTGGGGAAGCTGTTCAGCATCCCAAGAGTAACCCGGGATGTTGACATCCGGGTACAGGTGCTCAACCCTGTGCTGGTGGCCACCAAGGCCCTTCAGAACCTTGGTCTGCCGGTAGACCAATGGTCATATATCGTGTTGTGGTTTTGTCACGGTTGCCTGCAGCTGTTCAAAGTCGGTTTGAACAGCTGCATGGGGGCAGTAGCTCGGAACTGCCCACGCTCGTCCAATTAACGGATTTTTTGGAGGGTGAATGCAGGCGATGCGACACATTGGATACGGAGGCCAGTGTGCAGCGCCAACCCGCGCGGATGCGGGAGGGGCCGCGCCCCCCGCCCCCACGGGGGGGTGGGCGGTCAAAACAATTTAGCGTTTTGAATGCCGCGCCGTCGGGTGACGGCTGTGCGCACTGCGACAGTGCCGGTCATGAGGTGACCAGTTGCGCCAACTTTAAGGCGCTCGGGGTAGCTGCCCGCAGGAAGGTAGTCTTCCGCCACCGATTGTGTTTCGGTTGTTTGGGGCCGCACCCGCTGAGCGAGTGCTCACGCGCGTCCCCCTGTGAGTGCTGCGGTGGCAAGCACCACATCGTGTTGTGCCTGAACCGGTCAGGCCCTTCGGACGGTCACCAGGGCCGGACTCAGGTTGGTCGGTCTCAGGGCCCAACCAGGGCCGGACCCAGTCCCCCTCCGGGCAACGGGAGTCACAAACGGGGTGACTGGGGTACCCGCGGACGGGACCCCCCCCGAGGGGAAGGGGGCAGCGCGGGGGGTAACAGGCGGGATAGCCGGGGTTCGGTCGCCGCTGTCCAGGGTAAGCGAGGACTTCGGGCCGCTGGCTCACCGCGTGTTACGGGCGGGTGTCAGATGGCACCTATGAGTGGCGTGAAGGCTGGGAGCCCACCACCTTCTGCGCCACCCTGCCCGCCGCTCTGGGAGGCGAACAGTCGGATGTCGCCCCCATTCCTAGAGCGCCCCAGGTTGGATCCGCTCTCCCCCCTCCATCCACGGTGGCCACCGGGCACACCGTTCACAGTCCGGTATGGTCGGGTACCGGGACAGCGAGGGGCCTATTATGCGGGTTGGGACCCCCTGACGTACATACGGTCTGATATGCCACCGGTGGCATATCAGCAGCCGAGTTACCAGGCCGACGGGGGTCCCAGCGGGTTCGGATCCCGCGGAGGTTCCCGCTAGGGACACGCCGCCCACTTACAGGGTGCCGCCACTCCACAGACGGTCATGCTCCCCACCGCCTCGGTGATAGCGTGGAGTTCGGACGGCAAATCTTGTGTGGCACGAGCACTATTGGACTCGGGGGCCCAGGGGTGCTTAGTCTCGTGCAACCTTGTAAGACGGTTGGGCATTTCGGTAAGGGAGTATCCACATCCCATTCGGGGAATTGGGAACACGGAAGTCGGTTACGTTAAGGGAGTATGTCGGATTACTCTCTCGTCACGGGTGGATTCATCGGTGAATCTGACGGTCACGGCATTAGTCATGCCTAATGTGATGGGCTCACACCCTCACGTACGGTTGTCGCCCTCGGTGCGACAGTTGGTCGCTGGGTTGTCACTGGCTGACCCGGAGTTCGATATTCCGGGCCCAGTAGACATTTTATTGGGTGTCGATGCCTTGGGATACCTGTTAGTGCCAGGTGTCCACGTGTTGCAGGCGACTGGTCTGGTTTCGGTCAACACCAGACTGGGCCATGCGGTAATGGGTCCGGTCATGCCGGCTGCCCCACGCCTAGCGACTCGTAGTCCCTTATTCGGTTCTGTACTCTCGGAGGTGATACAGAAGTTTTGGGAGGTGGAGGAACCACCTACGGTCCGCCGGTTGGACCCGGTTGAAGAAGAGTGTGAACAGTTTTATCGGAACAATACTGGTCGCCTTCGGTCAGGTCGATTTCTCACACGTCTTCCATTTCGGAGTGATCGCCCGCCGCTGGGCAGTTCACACCATGCAGCCGAGCCGCGGCTTCTGTCGATGGAACGACGCATGAAGCGTGACGGGATTTTCCGGCAGAAGTACGTCGACTTCATGCGGGAATACGAGTCGCTCGGCCACATGTCGGTTTCGGGTATCGACTGGAAGCGTGAAGACCACTGCTTCCTGCCCCATCACGCGGTCTTGAGGACCCCGGAGGGCAAAATACGGGTAGTGTTCGATGGATCGGCATCAACATCTAACGACATGAACCTGAACCAGTGTTTGCATTCAGGGCCGAAGTTGAACCATGACATCGCGGATGTTATCACACGGTTCCGTCGACACAGTGTTGTGTTTGTAGCTGACATCCGGATGATGTTTAGACAGACGGTCATTCACCCTGACGATAGACGGTATCAGCTGATACTGTGGCGAGAGAGCCCAGATCAGCCCATCAGGGTGTACGAGCTGAACACCAACACGTACGGGCTACGGTCTAGTCCTTATTTGGCGATTCGCACTCTGCGGGAGTTAGCGGATCGAGAACGGTTAAACTTCCCTAGAGGAGCAGCGATCCTGGAGCAGGATCTCTACGTGGACGATATCTGTACCGATGCAGATTCAGTAGAGGAGGCGCTCGCTCGACGGGACGAGCTAGTTTAGCTCTTACGGGGTGGAGGTTACGAGCTCCGGAAATGGATGTCGAACTCTCCAGAGTTACTGACTGGTCTTCCGGATGACTACCAGCAGGATCCCCACATTTTTGAAAATTTGGAAAATCCAAATATGTTGTCGGTAATAGGCGTCCAGTACCAGCCGGTGTCAGAGATGTTTTCGTATCGGGTCGAGTTGGACTCCCCGAAGGTCTGGACGAAACGGAACGTCCTTTCAACGGTGGCTAGGACATTTGATCCCAACGGGTGGATCACCCCGGTAACATTTCAGCTCAAGTGTTTTATGCAGCAATTGTGGTCTGCTGAGCTGAAATGGGACGACCCGATCGGCGGGTCATTGAGCTCAGAGTGGGACTCGTTCTTTTCGACCCTCCCTGGCATCAATCGGATTTCACTGCCACGGAGGTTGGTCCCCACCAAACGATACACCGCTACCCTGCATGGGTTTTGCGATGCCGCAGAGAAGGGCTACGGAGCTGCGGTATATCTACGTACGGTCGACTCCTCGGGGGAGGTTGATGTGCGGTTGGTCATGGCCAAGAGCAAGGTTGCGCCGTAGCGCACTCGCCTGACCATTCCAATTTAGTAAAATTGAGAAGTAATGGAAGGCGAATGAATGATGCGGATCGATTGTTCCTGTGAAATGTGTGAACGACCTTCACATTTCAATGAGCTGTAGCAGTAGTTATGTACGAGCTTATATTTGTTTTGACAGATAAGTAATTTCTAAAAATATAACTTATGAAATAGATAGTAATCAAAGTGTAAGCTGCACAAAACCAAACGTTTAAGAGAGCTGCAAAAGTGATATAAGCTCTAAGTATAATTTAAAACTAATGACATTTAATATTCGTAGCATTAACAGAAACTTTGATGATGTTATTTATCATTGCACTGAAACGCATGGATATTAATATGGACTTCATGGTATTTAACCAAATGTCATTTAAACAGTAATTCTTTTATAAGGCAAATAGAGAGTTACGTCAATTTAACTCCACCAAATACATAAATAAAGCTGGTGGGGGACGGTAGGAATTGCTGACGTATGAACCTGACGTAAAAGATGCTAATGGCGTGGTTGTAGATGTCAAAAATGGGCCCAAGGTTATCGGGACCTATCGCACGCTCTCAATATGCAACGTTGACGATGAACGACGGCTTCATCTCATCCGTAGACATTCTACTTGAGTCGCTAAAGATAAACTCTTTCATCATATTTGCAGGGGACATAAATATCAACATAATGCCAGGTGAAGACGATAGCCGCAAAATATAAAACCTGTGTCGCCTAGCCGAGCATGGACAGGGGCTGGAATAATCCAGCCAATACAAAACCAACTAGGATGGAAAACTGCCTCGATCACATATTTAAAAGGACTAGGTATGGGGCGGAATCCGCGATATTTATTGACCAGCATTACCAATCATGATATTGCCATGGTTTTAAGCACACCAAAGCATCTTGAATATGAAATCGTCAAGAAAAAATACTAAACTATGATGCAGTCAGAAATTACCTAGGACTGGAAGACTGGAAAGCAGTCAGTAACACTGAAAGCCGTAGAGATTTTCACATCAATTCTCCAAACATAGATGTTGCGAAAAATACTTCATAGATAAATTAGCAGATCGAAACTCAACTTGAAGCCTTGAATCACGCCCGGTCTCCTAAGATAAGCTGCACTTGGAACAAATAAAGGATAGCAATAACAATTTACTCAGGGTCACTTACTAGAGGTACTAAAAACGATCTGTTACACCGACTCAAAACAACTCACGAAGCTAAAGAGCTAGAAGACAGCCGGGGCAATCCCAAACAGTTATGGAAACCTATCAGATAATATGCTTCCAAACGCCTATACAAAAGTATTCACTGGAACTGCTCGACATTAAAAATAGTGTCAAGGCCTTTCTAAACAAATACATTGATTGCTAAAGTGGATCAAAATCTCGACCACATGACCCTAAACAACACTTTTTCTTTACCCTACAGACGACACAGCGGTGATCCAACTCCTGACAACTTCAATAACTTGCTCATCAAAGTCATAGCCCATAAAATAGTAAAAGCGCTCTCACAAATTTTCAACTTGAGTCTTGTGATTATTAATATGCAAATTCAAATTCTTAATAAAATGAATCCATATGATAGGATATCACAACCTAAAATATATCTTAAATTTAAAAATCCACTGGCACATTTCTGGAAGCATGGAAAATAGCCAACGTGTCACTTTTTCATAAAGGTGGATCTAAAACCGATGTGAGGCACCAATCTCGCTCCTGAACACAATGTCGAAGATGCTTGAGAAGTTCCCTGCTCAGATACGAAGGACTCGGCTCCAGTGAGTTTCGGAATCCCTCAAGGCAGCATCCTGGGTCCCACGTTTTTCGTTATTTATATAAATAACCTTCTACATCTTCGCATCCTGGATGCCGAGATCTTTTGGTATGCCAATGACAAAGCCATTCTGTTCCATGGAAAATCCTGGAATATTGTTTACAGAACAGCCGAGTCAGGGTTAAGACAGGTGGTGATAAAAAATAAAAACTTTAAACTTTTGAGACACTCGGCGAACAAAATCCCACTTATTTCAATTTATACAGCTCTGTGTCAAAGGGCCAAAGCCGCCACTGTGTCAAACATGCCTAAATAAGATGCATATGTAGTGGTGTATGTTGGATCTTCACCAGGGATAGCGCTTCACCATCTAGCGCGACACTATCTTTCGTGTCACTGCCGAGGCATTGTATAAGTAGCTGTATTATAACTCTGCTATGGAGGGCTTGGAAAGCCAACCTGGTTGCGAATTAGGTACGTACGGGTTGCGTAATTTATAGGCACAAAGGTACAAGTAAAATTATCTTTTTTCTCTAGAGATCTCAAACCTTCTTTCGATAACGATGAAATAGTCCTTTTACGTCGATATTTATTTTTCTCCGTCTTCTTTTTTCCAAGTTTTCTTAGCTTCCTTGAGATAACTCTTCTGTTTTCATAACCTTTTCGTTTCGGCATGGCGAAGTTTTAACTTACTTTTTATAAATCGAAAGATGCTTGCTGAGTGATCGAAACTGAAAACGTGAATGACGAACGACCGATGTCGGAGGCGCGGGAGGAAACGAAAAGAAAACACCAACACCCTCAAATACAGTGTTGAGTGATGACCGCTGGATGCGCTACTACATAGTATTATCTCTTACTTTAGGTTACTCAATTCTTCAGATGGAGCCTTCATACGAAGAACCCGAACGTGAATTTCTATCATTATCATACAATAATGATAGAACTTCATGTACGGGTACTTACCAGGACCATATTTGCACGCCGTTTCCCTGATTTTTCTTTTCCATCTACTTAACAGGATCCAAAATACCCATAATTTCGCCTACAAACCCTTTCAGGAAACAAAATAAGAGTTTGAAAGAGTTTGTGTTGTCGCTGAACTCAATTTGAAATCATTTTCTATTATTTTATTACGCATGTTTGAGCTGCAATAATTATATTACCTAATTAGTTCCACCATTTATTATCTAATTATAAAACATCTTATTCATAATCAAATGTTAAGTTAAATGTTCCTAGGTTACTTAATTCTTTCACACATTAAATAGTGTCTAAAGGGAGAGGCAGATGGGCCTTAAAATACAGGTTTATTAAACTTAGTTTAAGGTTCCAAGGTATCTTTCATCTGTATATTACTTTGGTGAAAATTTCATTTTCATTTTCATCTAGACATTGACATCTATACATCTACATATAGTATCTAAACATGTATTTCTTTATGTTTTTTCACAATTACTTCCAAGGCAAATAAATTATTATGAACGCAAACTTCGAAATCAACGAACACTTCAATCATATTAAACTGTGGACTATGTAGGTACGTAACTCCACACGCTCCGAAAAAAAATCAGTATGGACGAAGTTTGGCAACGTCTCATTCTTCGAGCGGACGTCAAATGCGGCCTATCATGAAAGTGTTTCATGCGACTCTAGCGCCACTGTAATTTGATGGGGAAAATAGCAGAACTATAGAAATGTACAGTCAAGGCATACTAAGGACTAAATGACGTCCGAGTAAAAAAAAAATCTTAACATTTCTGTGATGTGCTTCAACAGTAGAAGCGATTAAGACCTATTGCCGATGTGACGTCCGTATACCGGACGCCGAAAGCAGGTGGACGCCACATCATATGCAAAAAAGGCCATAGTGGACGCCAAATAGATACCAAGATGTATATATACATATACATATATATATATATATATAGTTAGCCTATAACAGTGTCCCACTGCTGGGCTAAGGCCTCCCCGGTTGGAGCCCACAGATCTCTGGTAGCCGCAAGAGTGACCCATTCTAGCTGCAATTTGCCCTTTTGGGCGATATATATGTGTATATGATATATATGGGAGGAGTTGGCCTGCTTACCCGATTTTATGAGCGGACATCAGCTCTTAGTCACCTGGCATGATAGCGGCATGTTAGGGGGGCAGATAGCCCCCGCTACTAAGAGGTGGTTATATATAATTTTTAAAACCTATCCTAATCGTAAACTACTTTATATTTGGGTCATTTATTACCCGTTTATTACTTAAATTTAATCAATTTAAATTTTTATAATTAATTATTCTAAAAATTAAACAAATTATTAAAAAAGTTAATAATATAATTGTTCTGACCTCAGTCCGGGAGAAGACTGAGCGGTATGAGCTCAATTTGCCTTTTTATGACAAGCGAAGTAGGTACACTTGCTGCGTCTATCTACAGTACTGGTCTGTACCTATACATTCATGATAATTTATTTAATTTATTTATTTACTTTACTCAGTCCACACCCTTGTCAAAAACTTCGAAAGTTATGAATAACTAAATTACTTTCTAATAGGTCCAACCTGGCCGGTGGGCCCATGTTTGAATGTGGAATGTGCTTCTCCCATAGTGGTCCAATGTAGAGAAGTGGCAAAAAATGACGTTTGCTAACTATATGTAACCATCTACAGTAAAAAAAAAAAAGGATTATTACAAATGCAAGGATCCGCCTTCCCGAACCAACGTTCTTACTATTTTGATACCAAAAAAAATAGCGCCCCTGTCGGAATTTGTTGATACTAAGCCGGTACAAAAACTTGTAATTGCGTCACGTTATTATTTTACTTATTATCAAATTCTAAGGAATAAGAAAGAAACCATGGATATAATTTGTACAATTTATTACTTAAACAAGTAGAGTTATTATAAAAATAAATAACCGACTGCATTTTCTTTCAATAGCACAAACAAGCTTATCCTCTATAGACTCAATACTCAATACTCAATACTCAATCATTTATTGCACTCCATAGGTTTACAAAGATGGTAGAACAGATTTAACAAAGTACCGTCCTGCCTAGGTTTGCTGGAAGAAAACTCTTTTTAGAGTAATTTTTTCGCGCATAAGGGTTCATGTATTCTGACTTATTATTTACCGTGCAATTAATTGATATTTATGAATGCGCCTGGTTTCCTGCATTGAGTATGAAAGAAGCCGCATCAAAATTTTTTTGGACTACATTTTGCGATCTAAAACCCAACCTATGGAGTATTTATTATCGACGACCTCTGTGGCGCAACGGTTGTGGCTTTGCCTACCATGCGTAAGGGTTCGATCCTTCGGGTTCGGATCGGGTTCGATCCCCGACTGGGGGTAAAGAAAAAAAAACCCCAGGTCTTGGATATTCATATGTATGTGACGTCGCTGTTTCTGGTTTCCCACGGCACAGGGTTTCCTAGTGTGGGGCCAGAAGCAATGTATGTGTCTGTATGTAAATGTTTGTTTATTTGTTTGATTTTCCTGAGTTCAAGTTTAGGTATTCTGGTAGACCCGAGGAATCTACATTTTGATTTTGACTCAGTGCTTACTGTATAACGAAACTTAACGCTTATCTGAAGAAGAAACGTCGCTACAGTTGGAAGGTTTTTTCTTTGTAGATTTTTTGTAAAAAAATCTTAAGTGAATAATCATTTGCAGCCAATAATAATCGTAACAAAGAGCTCCGTGGTCTAATGGATTTCACGCTTGCTTCTCACACAGCCAGCGTGGTGGAGTATGGCTTTACCATTTGACCGCCATACATCAAATACAAAATGTGTCACACACACGCCAAATATGTTTGTTGTACTATGCAAAATACAACGTCATCGTGCCCAATTCCAATGGCATAGTACTACCTCAGCACTCTTAAATAAAAGTCAGCGATGACATACAACTAGCCATGGATCAGAAGTTGGTCACGTTGCTGGCTCTGCTTGACTTCAGCAATGCTTTTAACTGCGTCGATTTTGACATTCTGGGCGCTATATTGAGCTCACTGAATGTCTCCTTCCATGCTACTTACTGGTTGCAGTCATACCTGAGAGGTCGTCAGCTACGCATTAGCTCTAAAGAGACCGAAACTCAATGGTGTGATGTTTTCTCAGGAGTGCCGCATGGTGGTATTCTCTCTCGACTTCTATTTTCAGTCTATCAACTCCATCCGACGTCCTCTCTTCTCGTATCATCTGTACGCAGATGATCTCCACATTTATCGCTACTTTTTCCCCTGCGATGTACCCTCAATCATGGAGGCACTGAGTGCTGACCTCGAGAATGTGAAAGACTGGGCCTCATCATACGGGCTGTTGGTAAACCCAAACAAATCTGGAAATTAGGAACCAAGCACACGCTTTACTTGTTGAAAAAACCCATTATTCCTGTATCATATAATGGCATCACAATAGAGTACACAAATAAGGCGAAAAACCTTGGGGTTATTTTTGAAAACCTTTGTCTTTGTCTCCCCACGTCAGTGAGGTCAGCAGAATGGTCTGTGCGTTTTTTCACTCCCTCCGGTGTCTGCAGTACTTCTTGCCACGGCAGACCTAAATCACCCTTGCTCAGTCCTTTCTCCTGCCGATAATCGACTGCACCGATGTCTGTTGGGCGAGTGCGAACGAAGATCTACTGAACAAAAACTAACGACTTCAGAATCTCGGGATTTGGTTTATCTTCGGGCTGCACAAATTCGACCATGTTTCTCAATATCGCAAAGAGTGTGAATGGCTTCCGATTAGTCGCCACTCATACTCTCTCTTATTTTTTCAATATATTGAAAAGATAAGAGGTATGAGACCTACCTCACGCTACCTCAGATACCTTCGAGGCCGCTTTGAGTATCTCTTTTCAGGAGATCGGCACCGAAGATCTCACACGGTCTCACTCTTAGCCACTCCAAGGCATATGAGCACTCCTTCAGGTTGCAGGCGGTCCGACTGTGGAACGCACTTCCTTGCACTATAAGAGGCAGTCCCACTCTTGTCTGTTTCAAAAAGCGGGTAAAGGAGCACTTCCTCTCTCTTTCGTGATAGTCATAGTATATATATTATTATTATACAGTGTGATTCTTCATAAACTGGACATATTAAATAGGGTTAAAGAGGACAAATGCAATTACTAAAAAAGTAGCCGAAAAATCACAATTGTTCAAAAACAAAGCGTAATTTTAGTAAGCAGTTAACACTTTTTCAGCATTTTCTTGTAACTGGCAGTACTGGCTGCTCTTCATTATTACAATCAAGTTAGTTTGACCACGACAAACCCTTTCAGTCCGATTATATATATATATTTACACCTGCCTTGCTCGTAAAGACCTACTTACTTACGATCAAAGAGTGAATGTAAGTTAGTCTTTACGTCATTCATTCATTGTCTGCATTGAAAACTACGTTCCATTTTCAAATTACTTTGCAGAACAAGCAATGCTTGATATTTAATGGATTTTCATACAACTTTACAGTTCAAGCTATGCAAACCTCCTTGGTCAAAAACTCAACCAACACAAAAAAAAATAAAATTGGCGGTAATTCAATCGATATTATTTGAAGTTTGATAAAGTTTATCTCAAATTAAAATTACATTGTTTTATTTTATTTGTTGTGCTTTATTTTCCTCGCAAGAAAGGTGTAAAATAGTATACTTCTCTCGGGTTGTAAGTAGCTATTGCACCCTCGAACTATATCCGCCTTTGCTCGCTTCGCTCGCTCGGGCGTCTAAATATCTCGGGTGCACTCGATCCTTAGAGGCCTTTGCGAGCGAAGCTCGCACGGGCACCAAATTGCATCTCGTTCCGTAATAGCTCACTTACTTCCCTTGTAGCGTAATGTATGTATTGCAATTGGTGCATGGTTCACGAAAATGTATAACCAAATGGCTGTAAAAAAATATAGGGGAGTGGGATTTTTTTAAAACATTTATTGATCTTCTTTAACCCTATTTAATATGTCCAGTTTATTAAGAATCACACTGTATATAAACTATATGTACATGTATGTATCGGTACTTATTTAGTAGTCTATATATATAGTATTGTATAGTATATAGGTAGTTTATTTTACGTATTTTAAATATTTCGTTTACTAATATGTATTTTAGTGTAGATTAGATATTAGATATTGTGCACCGCCTACCCTTTCATGATACATTTCCATTTCATGCCTTGGTTTGCTGGAAGAAAACTCTTTTTAAATATAAGCTCGCCTTTGTACATATGCTTACTCTTAATGTGACCATTTAAATTCAATATGTGTGCAATAAATAATTATGAATTATAAATTAATTAATTCATACAAGTTAAGGCCTCTTTTAATATAAAGTTTGTGTCAGCTATAGCCGACATGGCGCCAGTGGCACGACTTTTATTTGACGGCCAGTGCCGATTGGGTCGGCCTTACTCGTATCCGCGTAAAGTCATGTGCTCCTCGGTGGGGACGTTAATGGGGACATAATTATTTATAATAATTGTAAATAATCGATGTAAATATCGAATAATCGATAGTCGATCGATCGAATTGTGAATCTATATTCCTTGATTTTTTGAAACGCAACTCACTTACGAAGTATAACTTTTCATATAGCTGGACAGTAAACACTGTTTTGCACATCAACAACAACATGAAATGTTCATGCAAATGTCGCAGTCAGCGCGTGACTGTGACTGAGTCGAGTTAGTGCCGGTAAAGCAGTTTAGGCACTAAAAAGTGAGGTCTTTTTCAAGCGCCTTACGCCGCGTCCTTACTGTTCAAGTCTGTGGGTTTATGCCTATATATGTTCCGCAGCTCCGCGTCGGCGCGCGTGGCGGAGGCGGGCTCACTGCACGCCGCACGCTGCCTGGCGCACGCGGACGCGCTGGCGACGCTCGTGACGCACTCTGCGCAGCACCTCATGCCGCCGCAGGGCATGCACCCGAGTGAGCAGACATTCATACGATAACATGGCGCGCCGTTCCACTACTCGCCGCCGCCGGAGAGACAGCGAGCGTACTAACACCGCGTGCGAACATAACAGCGTAGCTATGGAGTTGTGAAGGGGCGTGCCATGTTATCATAGTACATTTTAACTAGCCGACCCGGTGAACTTCGTACTACCTAAAATTTTATTGTAAAACAAGTAATATGGCACATACCCCAGTGTCGCGTTGGCGAGAAAATTAGTAATAAAATAGTTGATCGTTAACAAAAGTTTTTGGTCATTTACTTGTAGGTAAGTGCAAAAGATCCGCTACTAACGCCATCTATTCTTTGCGTAGTAACTATATGCATCGCACAGCTGTGGAACATAACGTCCGCTACCAACAAAGAGGTTAAATGTATTTCCTAATTAATCAATGGCAGAGGAGGTTCTGTGGCATCATCTGTGGCTACCTACGCCATCTAGCGATAGGAAGCCGAGAATTCTCCACTTCCCATATAAAACATATTTTATTTTTTGGCTGTTGATCTGCGTTTTTCGTTATTTTCTTTTTACCTAAACCTCCTCCGGAATGAGGAGATTAAACGGGAATAGGAATTATTCAAACTGGTCGGGCCATTTTAGAGATTTAGTAAGACTAACGTAAAGCGATACATTTTTATAAGTACAGAAAATAATATTTTTCAGTCCTCGATGTAATAACGAGGTATTGAATAACTGGCTAAACGAGGGCACAACTGTGCCTCTGACATCCCGTATGGGTAAAGGCGTTACACTATGTTATTCTCGTTGTTCGATGGTACTGAAACTGAATAATCTTCATTTGGCGATCGATTTGAATCAACTAGGTCAAATATTTGAATTAGTGCCAGGGTTCGAAATTATCAAGATAATTACGCTGCTTGATACTTATCCGATAATTATCGGAAAATTATCACCAGTATAACAAATGTATTTGTTATATTGTTTCAAATCAAATGCATAATAATTTGGGCAATTCTAACAAAAGCAAATCAATTTATAATTTTTATTTAAAATTCAACACAATTAGAGTAAAAAAGCTATTCCACCTAAACCCTATTAATTGAATTGAAGACAAAAAACTTAGGTGCTTTGTTGCTTTGCCGCCCATGCTCCCAAAGTAGCTTATCCTAACCCGTCCGTCATTGTTCACAGGTCACATAGTCCGCTCGCTCCTCGAAGCCGAGAAATGGGAGCTGGCCCTCGAGATAGCCACCAAGTCCGGCCTGTCCCGTACAAGTGTGCTAGCGGCCTGGGGCAAGGCCTGCCTCAAAGCGGGCTGTTTCAAGCAAGCGCGCGAGAAGTTTGCGCACTGCTTCAAGAATACGCCGCAACTCAACGTGTGTGCGGAGGCGAGCGAGGATTGCGAGTACGGGAGGGAGGCGGCGGAGGTGCCGGCGTTGGTTAACAGAAGGTAACCTTTTTCTAAATATATTTCGTCGTCTAGTAGAGACTGAAAAACTATAGTGAGGGAGTTTTGTACGGCGAAGATTTACCAACTTTTCATAGATTGTTCCTGTTTAATTTCCCACGCCTACCGAACGGCGTGGAATCCTGAGGGGGATGTGCCTTTGCCCGCACGTGAGAGAAAAGAAATCATGAAATTGTTATTACCTTGTCTCCGTAGGCAGGAAATCGAAAGCTCGATTCGAGACGGGAATTCGGGAAAAGGGCACAGTTTGGGATAGGATATGGATTGAATCTTGCCGTCGCTGCCGACGCTGTCGCCGGCGTGCTGCCTGCCTTCACGTGGAGTCGCCGCTACCGATACGACGATGTCCAACCAACAAGGATCACTTGACCGCTGACGCGAATCTAATTACGATCAATAGCCCGACGCTATGAGGTAGATTTACACTTCGACCAGGCCCGATGCCTGTATGATAATTGGTACACCGAAATACCATCAATGCCACGGGGCCCGAGCCGCCATGTTATTCTCCCGATGAGACAAGAACCAAGAGAAAAATAACCTCCAATTTCACATCTCGTTCCGGTACGAGTGACATCTGCGGTCCGTTTTCGCTAGTGATGTCTCGATTACTCGCGATCGATTCGCGCAACAAAAACCGGTGCGTTTCCGACGCATAAATATTAAACAGTCACCCGCCCGGACAGGCCCGAACCTGTCCCTAATCAATAGGAAGGCGAGAAAGTGTTGCGACCGCTCTCTTGAGGACCGAGTCCCCCACCCTGACTTCTGCTGATCGAGACGTGCCATCCCGACCCGTGTACAAATTGACGATCCGTCCTCGTCTCCATCTCAATGATGGCAGGTTCGCATCCTTAATCAGCACCAAATCACCGACTTGAGGGGGGCTCGTCCGGTCAGTCCACTTAAGGCGCTGCTGCAAGATGTGCAAGTACTCAAGGGACCACCGTTTCCAAAAATCTTGAGCCATCTGCTGCAACATCTGCCACCTAGTTAACCGACATAACTTAACATCACCGAATGGGTATTCTGGCAGGGCGTTAAGGGGCTGACCTATCAGGAAGTGACCCGGCGTCAACGCTTCCAAATCATTTGGATCCGAACTGAGCGGGCACAACGGACGCGAGTTCAGTGTCATTTCAATTTTACAGAACAGCGTCGCAAGCTCTTCAAAGCGTAGAGAGGTCTCACCGATGATCCTCGTCAGGTGCGACTTAGCCGATTTAACCGCAGCCTCAAAAATTCCTCCCCAATGAGGACATCCCGGCGGACTGAAAACCCATTCAATCCCTCGTCGGGAGCAAGCCGTACCGATGGCGTCCTGGTTACCGTTCAGGAATTGAGTCAAAAATCTTGAGCCATCTGCTGCAACATCTGCCACCTAGTTAACCGACTTAACTTAACATCACCGAATGGGTATTCTGGCAGGGCGTTAAGGGGCTGACCTATCAGGAAGTGACCCGGCGTCAACGCTTCCAAATCATTTGGATCCGAACTGAGCGGGCACAACGGACGCGAGTTCAGTGTCATTTCAATTTTACAGAACAGCGTCGCAAGCTCTTCAAAGCGTAGAGAGGTCTCACCGATGATCCTCGTCAGGTGCGACTTAGCCGATTTAACCGCAGCCTCAAAAATTCCTCCCCAATGAGGACATCCCGGCGGACTGAAAACCCATTCAATCCCTCGTCGGGAGCAAGCCGTACCGATGGCGTCCTGGTTACCGTTCAGGAATTGAGTGACCTCCTGCAGATATCGCCTGGCTCCGACAAAATTTGTGCCGTTGTCCGAACGGATTAATGTCGGGAGGCCCCTTCGTGAGACGAACCGATCCAGACATGCGATAAATGCCTCTGTAGTGAGGTCACTGACCACCTCCAAGTGGACTGCCTTCGTGGCCAAGCACACGAAGACGCACAGGTATGCCTTCACTAATCTGGCGTTCCGTAGCTGTGAAGACTTGACCATGAATGGTCCCGCGAAATCCGTTCCGACACCCGCAAAGGGCCGGATTTCGTTAACCCTATCCGAGGGCAAATCGCCCATCTGGGGCTGCATCGTAGCCGCCTTGGCCCGATAACAAGGCAGGCACCGAAATACGACGCTACGCACTAAGCGTCATCCCGATAGAATCCAGAACTCGCGCTGGAGAAACGCCATCAAGGCGTGGCATCCGACATGCCCATTCCGAATGTGTCGATCCTGTATCAACAGTTCGACCAACTTCCCTTTCCTAGGGAGTAACAACGGGTTGCGAGCCGCATAAAGCAGGTTGGCATTCCGCAGCCGACCTCCTACCCTCAGCAATCCTTGAGGGTCAATAAACGGGTTGAGCCGAGCCACAGCTCCCTTCAGTTGGACGCGTCCGCGTCTCAGAATGTCCAATTCGGACTTAAAGTGCACCGTCTGCACGTTCCGTACCAATGCGAACAACGCATGGTTCCGTTCCCGTGGTGTCAGGACCTGTGTCCGCACTCGTTGCGCCTCGGAATTCCGACAATTCCGCGCAAATCGGCAGATCCAGGCGGTCACATTGACCAGCTTGTCGAGCGAGCTGTACCGTTCCAGCAGGCTGAACTCCTCTTCCGGCTCTGGTTGCGTCGTGCAGACACCGATTGTCAAGGCGCCGTTCGCCGAGGTAACGCGTGGACTCATTGGCCAATCCGATTCGGCTTGAGTCAACCATTTTGGACCCCACCACAAGGGATGTCCAACTAACTCCGGAGCGTGACACAATCGACCTGACCGAAGGCGACCAGTATTGTTCCGATAAAACTGTTCACACTCTTCTTCAACCGGGTCCAACCGGCGGATCGTAGGTGGTTCCTCCACCTCCCAAAACTTCTGTATCACCTCCGAGAGTACAGAACCGAATAAGGGACTACGACGAGTCGCTAGGCGTGGGGCAGCCGGCATGACCGGACCCATTACCGCATGGCCCAGTCTGGTGTTGACCGAAACCAGACCAGTCGCCTGCAAACACCTGGCACTAACAGGTATCCCAAGGCATCGACACCCAATAAAATGTCTACTGGGCCCGGAATATCGAACTCCGGGTCAGCCAGTGACAACCCAGCGACCAACTGTCGCACCGAGGGCGACAACCGTACGTGAGGGTGTGAGCCCATCACATTAGGCATGACTAACGCCGTGACCATCAGATTCACCGATGAATCCACCCGTGACGAGAGAGTAATCCGACATACTCCCTTAACGGAACCGACTTCCGTGTTCCCAATTCCCCGAATGGAATGTGGGTACTCCCTTACCGAAATGCCCAACCGTCTTACAAGGTTGCACGAGACTAAGCACCCCTGGGCCCCCGAGTCCAATAGTGCTCGTGCTACACAAGATTTGCCGTCCGAACTCCACGCTATCACCGAGGCGGTGGGGAGCATGACCGTCTGTGGAGTGGCGGCACCCTGTAAGTGGGCGGCGTGTCCCTAGCGGGAACCTCCGCGGGATCCGAACCCGCTGGGACCCCCGTCGGCCTGGTAACTCGGCTGCTGATATGCCACCGGTGGCATATCAGACCGCATGTACATCAGGGGGTCCCAACCCGCATAATAGGCCCCTCGCTGTCCCGGTACCCGACCATACCGGACTGTGAACGGTGTGCCCGGTGGCCACCGTGGATGGAGGGGGGAGAGCGGATCCAACCTGGGGCGCTCTAGGAATGGGGGCGACATCCGACTGTTCGCCTCCCTGTTCGCCTCCCAGAGCGACGGGCAGGGTGGCGCAGAAGGTGGTGGGCTCCCATCCTTCGCGCCACTCATAGGTGCCATCTGACACCCGCCCGTAACACGCGATGAGCCAGCGGCCCGAAGTCCTCGCTGACCCTGGACAGCGGCGACCGAACCCCGGCTGTCCCGCCTGTTACCCCCCGCGCTGCCCCCTTCCCCTCGGGGGGGGTCCCGTCCGCGGGTACCCCAGTCACCCCGTTGGTGACTCCCGTTGCCCGGAGGGGGACTGGGTCCGGCCCTGGTTGGGCCCTGTGACCGACCAACCTGAGTCCGGCCCTGGTGACCATCCGATGGGCCTGACCGGTTCAGGCACAACACGACGTGGTGCCTGCCACCGCAGCCCTCACAGGGGGACGCCCGTGAGCACTCGCTCAGCGGGTGCGGCCCCAAACAACCGAAACACAATCGGTGGCGGAAGACCACCTTCCTGCGGGCAGCCACACCGAGCGCCTTAAAGTTGGCGCAACTGGTCACCTCATGACCGGCACTGTCGCAGTGCACACAGCCGTCACCCGACGGCGCGGCACTCAAAACGCCAAATTGTTTTGACCGACCACCCCCCCGTGGGGGTGGGAGGCGCGGCTCCTCCCGCATACGCGCGGGTTGGCGCTGCACACTGGCCTCCGAATCCATGGTGTCGCATCGCCTGCATTCACCCTCCAAAAACTCCGTTAATTGGACGAGCGTGGGCAGTTCCGAGCTACTGCCCCCATGCAGCTGCTCAAACCGACTTTGAACAGCTGCAGGCAACCGTGACAAAACCACAACACGATATATGACCATTGGTCTTCCGGCAGACCAAGGTTCTGAAGGGCCTTAGTGGCCACCAGCACAGGGTTGAGCACCTGTACCCGGATGTCAACATCCCGGGTTACTCTTGGGATGCTGAACAGCTTCCCCAGCTGCGCATCAACCAACCGCCTTTTGTGTTGGTAGCGGTCAAACAATATGACCCGGGCAATCTCATAATTGCCCGCCGTAACCGTTAGGTGACCGACCAACTCCTTCGGTTCACCCCGCAGTGCCATCAATAGCTGGGCCAACTTGTAGGCGCTGTCCAGGTCGTCCCGACCGTGGACCAGGCTATCGAACAAATTGATGAATGCCGGCCACTCATCAATTGCCCCACCGAAGGCCGGAATCTCCAGGTGTGGAAGCCGTCCAACCACACCCTTAGGGGGGGGGGGGTCTCCGCTACCCTCCCCGCGGTCATCCCGACGCGACCGCTTAATTTTTTCGGCGCGACGCTCGATGTCGCCCAAGCACTCCATCGCTTGGTCAGCATCCGCGCAGAGCTGCCTCACTGCAGCCCGAGGGCTTCAGCCTCGGCAGCCAGCCGATACACCTTCCCGACGCGTGTCATTGCGTCCTCCACACGCTTGAGCAGGACATAGTCCATGTCGGGTCGCTCCACATACTTGTGAGTATGGGCGAGCCATCTCATCTCCTCACGGACACCATATCGCAGTACCGTCAAGGGCGAAGGTGCCATGGTTACCGATTTAATTGTTCCTGGTCCTATGCTCCACTGCCGAACTAAGCACAGCCAGATACCAGCACTTTCCCGTCAGCGCTGGGCACAGAAATTAAAACTAAGTTGTAAAACCCAAGGCAACCACTAAACAATTAAATCATAAACAATATTTAATATGGTCGCCCTGTGGACATACACCTTATAATATACACTCTAAATCAATTAGAGAATGCCACCATAAAACACAATACAAAATTAACACACAAAACTTGATTATGAAAACAATACAGAATAATAAGTGGCTTCTTATGAACCACACTTCCTTTGAGGTCAGCAAATCAGCTTAATACCCCTTAAATAGCCCGACCCTGCTGTGTAAACCGAAATAACACTGTAGGACTATAGAACCCGACGTTCTATCGCAAGTAATACAATCTAGGCTTCGCAGAATGACTGTTCAATCCTTTATGCGCACAAACAGTAGTTTCCGACTACAAATTTATAACAACTGTTAACTAAATTGGCACTTATACTTTCACTTACCGAAAATGAACTTTAATCGTGGTATACCGACCACAGACTCATTGCCGACTTGAGCCAATCTGGGATATTCTTTTCTCCCAACTACAATGTGACAAAGGCAACCCTACCGTGAATCGATGATTTCTCACTAGGAAACCGCGCTTCTGCTACCAAAATGATTAATTTCCCACGCCTACCGAACGGCGTGGAATCCGAAGGGGGTGTGCCTTTGCCACGTGAGAGAAAAGAATTGATGAAATTGTTACTGACCTTGTCTCCGTAGGCAGGAAATCGAAAGCTCGATTCGAGACGGGAATTCGGGAAAAGGGCACAGTTTGGGATAGGATATGGATTGAATCTTGCCGTCGCTGCCGACGCTGTCGCCGGCGTGCTGCCTGCCGTCACGTGGAGTCGCCGCTACCGATACGACGATGTCCAACCAACAAGGATCACTTGACCGCTGACGCGAATCTAATTACGATCAATAGCCCGACGCTATGAGGTAGATTTACACTTCGACCAGGCCCGATGCCTGTATGATAATTGGTACACCGAAATACCATCAATGCCACGGGGCCCGAGCCGCCATGTTATTCTCCCGATGAGACAAGAACCAAGAGAAAAATAACCTCCAATTTCACATCTCGTTCCGGTACGAGTGACATCTGCGGTCCGTTTTCGCTAGTGATGTCTCGATTACTCGCGATCGATTCGCGCAACAAAAACCGGTGCGTTTCCGACGCATAAATATTAAACAGTTCCTCTTGCTGACTCCTCAATATTTTCTGAACGCCACGTGCTCGGACAAGACATGCGAACCCGAAGCCGAACTTGGGCTCGAACTTGTGGCTGCATATAGAGCAGTGACTTAATGCTATCAGAAATGTTGTTATGTAAGGCGCTCCACTGATAGCTTTCTGCGCAATCCTTTGCCCGCAGGTTACAAAGCCTACGTCACTCGCGCAGCAACTCAATGTCGAGCGCGCACTCCGGCGGCGAGGGGCGAGCTCGTGACCCGCCGCTGCTTAGTGAACTGGTCACCCTGCTCGAGCAGATGAACTATCCCGTCAACCAGCAACTGCTCAGTAAAGCTGAGACTATCAAGGTACACTCTCGAATAAGACCCGCCGCTGTTCAGTAGAGCTGAGACTATCAAGGTACACTCTCGAATAAGACCCGCCGCTGCTCAGTAGAGCTGAGACTATCAAGGTACACTCTCGAATAAGACCCGCCGCTGCTCAGTAGAGCTGAGACTATCAAGGTACACTCTCGAATAAGACCCGCCGCTGCTCAGTAGAGCTGAGACTATCAAGGTACTCTCTCGAATAAGACCCGCCGCTGCTCAGTAGTGCTGAGACTATCAAGGAACTCTCTCGAATAAGACCCGCCGCTGCTCAGTGAACTGGTCACCCTGCTCGAGCAGAAGAACTACCCCGTCAACCAGCAGCTGCTCACTAGATTGATTTATTTATTTATTTAGATACAAACGGTCATGTACATTATTTTTAAGTTGAAATATAGTATAGAACATATAGACCTATAGTATCCTAAACTAAATAAAAACAATACTTAATCCGAAATAAAATTTAGAAAGTACATTAGATATTATTTGAAGCCAAATTGGTTGAATCCGTCAATACGAGAAATATCTACAACAGAGATGTGAAGAGAATATAAGCACGCATGACCTTGTCGCCGCTGTCGATACAAGCATTAAAAGGTTCAACCAATTCAATCATAATTTGCAATCTGCTTTTTGAAAGTAAACAAAGATTTGTCAAATAAATCAACATGACTAAAATTGTTATTGTAAGATTTACAACTCCGCCTAATATAACTATTGGCCACGTAACAACTCCCGCTAGTCTTAATTGAGAAAAGTGACTTCTTTCTAAAACTGCGTTCATTCCTGCTAGGTACTCTTAAATACAATTTTGAGAGAAGATCTGGAGCATCAGTATAGTTCTGAAGTAGTTTATATAAAAAGAGTAAATCCGCACGCTGACGACGATAGACTAGCGAGGTAACCTTATGACGTTTTGAAGACGTGACGTAATCAGAATATGCAAAACCAGTCCGAAAGTCCAAAGACTTTACAAACTTTTTTTGTAAGTTTTCAATCCTATTGATATATTTCTTAAAGAAGGGATTCCACACAGTACTCGCGAATTCAAGATTGCTACGAACAAAGCAGTTGTACAACAATTTGTAGGTGGAAGCCTTTTTAAACGGTTTTCCCACTCGCAAAATAAATCCTAACTGCCTATAAGCCTTATTTAATATTTCTTCAATGTGTGGTGCAAACGTTAGCTCTGAGTCCATTAATACACCCAAGTCACGAGTCTGTGTAACACGAGTAAGCTTTACGTTACATAAAGAGTAATCAAATATTACAGAATTCTTTTTTCTGCTAAATGTGATGATGTGACACTTATCAGCACTAAGAAATAGTTTATTCGTATGACAAAACTGCTCAAAATTAGCAAGGTCAGCTTGCAGAACTTCACAATCTTCAGTATTACGAATGATCGAAAATATTTTTGTATCATTAGCATAGAGCAGCGTTTTTGAGTTAATCATGCTGTTATTTAAGTCGTTCACATAAATAATAAATAGCAATGGCCCTAAATGGGACCCTTGCGGTACACCAGACGTAGCAACCTTATACTGTGAGCAATATCCGCCTAAGACAACAGCTTGACATCGATTTTTTACATAGGACTTGATCCATCTAATAAGGTCTCCACGCACGCCAAGTCGCCAGAGCTTGTTTAAAAGAGTGTCGTGGCAAATTTTATCAAAAGCCTTGGAGAAATCTGTGTATATCACGTCCACTTGACATTTGTTATCCATTGCGTCTAATGTATACTCAGTAAGGCTCAACAAATTGGAATCAACACTTCTCCCCCTAAAAAAACCATGTTGTGAGGGTGTAATATGTTGCCTTACAACAGCTGTTAATTGATTTGTTACAATTTTTTCTAGAATTTTGCCAAATATACATATTTTTGAGATGGGGCGGTACTTTAGTATATCCTGAGATACAATGCCTTTAGGTATAGGAGTTATCCAGGCTCTCTTCCAAATATTGGGCACACACCCATTATTTATAGAGATGAGATAAATTAAAGTAAGCGGTAAAGATAATGCAGAAGAACATTCCCTAATCATCAAAGGGACCCCATCAGGGCCCGCACCCTTATTGACATTGACAGATTTGAGATGTTTCAATACATTATTATATGTTATCTCAATAGTGCTTATATCCAGTACAGCATCATTAGGAGGCAGGAGGTCACCAACATCAGCAACCGGATTCGAACTGGTTTCAAAAACTGAGTGAAAGTGTTCATTAAATAAGTTATATCTATCCCCGTATATCTCGTCCCCGTCGCATGAAGAAATTCCATTGTAATGCATGATCTTTGGCAGACCTGAACCTGATAGAATTGATTTTACAAATGACCAGAAATATTTAGGGTGTGTATTTATTTTATTTTCTGAGTACTCTATGTAGTTATTGTAACTGTCTGATTCCATTTTTATAGCCCGTTTACGTAATATTTTAAAACTCTCCTGATCCAAGTTATTCTCATACAACTTCCACAATTTATGATACTTTTTCTTTTCGTTAAGTAATTTTATTAAGGGTTTATTATACCAAACTGGAAAGGTTGCAGAAGAATTTAACCTACGACGAGGAATAAATTTAAACATTAAATCATTTAGTTTATCATAAAACTTCTCAGTACATGCGTTTGTATCTAAATTCGAGAAGAGGCGAACCCAGTCTATACGTTCCAGTTCCGCATTGATGCTATCGTAGTCACCCAACTGGAAGTTAAAAACTTGTGTGGAAGCGGGCCGCAACGATGCGCTGTATGATATTAATTCTAGCTGAAAATAAATAGATTTATGGTGTAAGTCTTCAGGGACAAGAGGATACTCACAGTTAGCTACCAAACATGTCATATTCGTTAAAATGAGATCTAAAATACGGTTATTGATGTTAAAAAGATTGTTACATTGTTTAAAGTTTGAGAAAGACAAAAAATCTTGTAACAAATTTACCGAATGACTACCACCACTCGGCAATGATAGGACAGAGTCGGTGGAAAGTGCCCACTGAGCATCAGTAATATTAAAATCACCTACAAAAACAAAACTATCATCCGGTCTCTGTGTTATGACGTCACTGGCTAAATCAAAGAATGTCGCAAGTGTATTTAAATAGGAAGGACCGTGTGGTATGTAAATACAGGCTATGTTCGGAAACTTCTGTGAGCGATGGGACCCACGGTTGTTAATCAATGGCAGCGAAACCCAAATGCATTCAGAGGAGGCCGGGGAGGGACTCGGCCAGTCACGGCGCACGGGCTGCAGCTCGCTGCGCACGGCCAGCGCCACCCCTCCGCCCCGCGCCGCGCCGCTCGCTTCCTCCGATCGGTCTTGGCGAAATACTACGTACCTATTGTCAAAGTATTCTCGATCGTAATAACTAGACGTCAGCCAACTCTCAGTTAAACAGATAATATCAAATTGTGTATGCAAAACGCTCGAGAAAAACATATGAGATTTCGTGCGAAGCCCTCGCACGTTTTGATAATAGCAATTGAGTGTTTTAAGCATTGTTAAATGAGATTTGAGACTATCAAGGTATAGTCTCGAATAAGACCCGCCGCTGCCCGACCAAGAGCTGAAACATATTCAAGTACTATTCGAATTCGTTCTCAAACCTCCAAATCACGACTCCTCACGACGACTGCTCAGAAGAGAAGTCGTCTTTATTATATACGTATTATACACCTAAAACCAAACATTTGATTTTCTCTTTCCAGTCCACGTACGAGAAACTGACTTCAATGAACGCGAGCAAAAAGAAGTTCACCCTCACGGAGCCGGCGCTGAACATCATGCATACGCTCGCCAGCCTGCGTAGGATCAGGCAGGGCGACTACAGCGACTTCCAGACTGCGAGTCAGCCGCCGAAGAAGACTCTTGCGCAAGGTATACTATATATACATCGCCAGCCTAAGCAGGATCAGGCAGGGCGACTACAGCGACCTCCAGACCGTGACGCAGGCGCCGAAGAAGACTATTGCGCAAGGTATACTATATATACATCGCCAGCCTACGCAGGATCAGGCAGGGCGACTACAGCGACCTCCAGACCGTGACGCAGGCGCCGAAGAAGACTCTTGCGCAAGGTATACTTTATATACATCGCCAGCCTGCGCAGGATCAGGCAAGGCGACTACAGCGACCTCCAGACCGTGACGTAGGCGCCGAAGAAGACCCTTGCGCAAGGTATACTATATATACATAGTCAGGTCATAAGTTCTGTCACACAATAAAAACTTTTGAATTTAGAACGCTGGCCACAAAAAAGTTTATTGAATTCGAATTTCGAATTTTTCATGAAAATAAAAATGTGTACTTTTTAGAATTTTCCTCAATTTTAAATATGGAGTGGACACTTAAAGAAGACCGTGTCGCAGTTATTGCGTTGCATCGTTGCGGTTACGCGCCAATTCAGATTTTCGACTTACTGAAAATTTTTAATATAACCAAAAGATTCGTTTATCGTACCATAAAACGATACAATGAAGATGTGTAGATGACAGGTCAAGAAGTGGTCGCCCTCGCTCTGTTAGGACTCCAGCAGTGATAAAAGCTGTAAAGGCGCGAATTCAAAGAAATCCCATACGTAAGCAGAAACTGTTGGCCCTTCAGATGGAGTTAAGCAGGACCACGGTGAAAAGGGTGTTAAATGAAGACTTAGGGCTTAGGGCATATCGAAGAAAAACAGGACATCGTTTGGACGCTCGTTTAATGGACCTGAGACTGAAGAGATGCCGCGCTTTGTTGAAGCGGTACGCGGGAAAAAGGCATCGGGAAATTCTTTTTTCGGATGAAAAAATTTTCACCGTGGAAGAGAGCTACAACAAACAAAATGATAAGGTGTACGCACACAGCAGTGAAGAAGCGAGCAACCGTATTCCGCGTGTCCAACGAGGTCATTTTCCATCCTCGCTCATGGTTTGGTTGGGAGTCTCTTATTGGGGCTTAACTGAGGTACATTTTTGTGAGAAAGGCGTAAAAACGAATGCAGTTGTGTACCAAAATACAGTCCTCAAGAACCTTGTGGAACCTGTTTCTCATACCAAGTTTAATAACAGGCACTGGGTATTCCAACAAGATTCTGCGCCAGCTCATAGAGCGAAAAGCACACAAGACTGGCTGGCGGCGAGTGAAATCGACTTCATCCGGCACGAAGACTGGCCCTCCTCCAGTCCAAATTTGAGTCCGTTAGATTACAAGATATGGCAACACTTGGAGGAAAAGGCCTGCTCAAAGCCTCATCCTGATTTGGAGTCACTCAAGGCATCCTTGATTAAGGCAGCCGCCGATATTGACATGGACCTCGTTCGTGCCGCGATAGACGACTGGCCGCGCAGAATAAAGGCCTGTATTCAAAATCGCGGGGGTCATTTTGAATAAACTTTATTACCATAAGAATCTATGTTTTATTAAGTTCATTTTGCTATATAAATGTTTACATAAATAATAAACATGTCTAAATTATTTCATATTGCACATGTGACAGAACTTATGACCTGACTATGTACATCGCCAGCCTGCGCAGGATCAGGCAGGGCGACTACAGCTACCTCCAGACCGTGACGCAGGCGCCGAAGAAGACTCTTGCGCAAGGTATACTTTATATACATCGCCAGCCTGCGCAGGATCAGGCAAGGCGACTACAGCGACCTCCAGACCGTGACGCAGGCGCCGAAGAAGACTCTTGCTAAAGAATAGAAGCTTGCTATACATAATATATATCATGTCCTATGCCTAATGCAAGTTTGTTACTCTTTCACGAAGCATTAAACGTCTGAACCGATTTGGCTGTAAATGGAGTATTGAATAACTTGCTAAACGTGGGCATAAGTTTGCCTTGCTACCCCGTATGAGAAAAGGCGTCACGCTATGTTAAGTTATGTTATGTGATCCTCTTCAACCTATGCGCACTTTTTGAAGGCTCACGCGGCATAGGTAGATTATGACTTGAAATAAAACACGCTTTTAGGTGGCATAGAATTGCAACCACTGTTTACAGTGCGACCCAAGTTTGTCTGCGTCTGAGGGCCGCATGGAGGGGGTAACCTCTCTTTCCCGCAAAAGGTGACAAAGACAGAGGTTACCTCCTCAGATGAGACAAAGATGGCGCGACCTGTACCCTATCTTCTCTTGAATGAATGAAAAAAGGCAAGTTTTAGACTACGACTGATCCTGTTTCTCTATTATCTAGGCCTCCTCCGCCGCAACAACAACCAAAATGAGCCGAAGCCCGACTACCTACAAAAGAAGCTTGATCCGTTCTTCTACCGCGAATGCGTCTACTACCTCTCCAACTACGGCTCGCACGTCGCCAACATAACCTTCTTCATGAAGCACAGCAACTTGGCAGAGGTGCTCAAATACTGCTACGACAATCTGGTGGACAAAGAGACGTTCACGGACGCGGTGTACATGGAGTGCTTGAAGAAGGACAAGGTTGCAGAGCTCCTGAAGTGTATGGGTGATATGGATAGTACGTTGGAGATGTGGGGCGTGAGTAATTTGTCAAATTTACTGTACGCATACAAAACTCTGTATGTAAATGTTTGTTTGTTCATTTGTGTGTCTATAAACGAGAATTAATTAATAATTTATTTAGGGAAATATTAAACGGCACATCAAACATACTGATTTGCATAGCAAATATCAGGCCAAAATGCTGCGGTAGCTTAGGTGAAGGGAAAATGGGGTGATCTAAGCGAAGCCCCCTTTATCCTTCGGTTGAACATGTAAGAACAACAAAAAAATACATAAAACTTAAGTACTATTTAAAACATAAAAAGTGTTTTTTTTTATCCTTTTTTGCTGTGCAAATCAATATTTTTGTTGTTCGATTAAATACTAGCCATCTCTTTATTGCACACAAATAATAAACAGCCAAAAAGATTTTCATAAATATCTCTAATAAGAGATCTTCTCCAGCAAACCAAATTAGGATGAGAAAGTTCTTGTCGGAAGTCGTTTGGTATTCTGATGTAGACATCTCTGTATGTCTGACGGTAGATGTTATACAAGGAACAACCCGAGATATTAAGCGCACGAGCGAGAGAAGCAAGCGAGGGTGGTTATGGTTCGAGGTTGTAATTGTTTACTTTAACTCGACCGCAATACTCTAATTTCATCACTAATACGAGGAAATAAATGTATCGTTGAATAGTTATTTGTGTCACAAGGGAGCAAAATGATGTATTTACGGCGAGGGCGGTACATTGAATCCAGAGTGGAGGGAAGGATTCTACGATAGAATCCTGAGCGTAGAGAGGGATAACGAAGGATTCAAGCGTTAACGCCCATGACGAAAATAATTTTGCTCCTGAGTACACTTACAACTTTTCACACCGACTATGAGGAAAATTTAAATTGCTCTAAAAAAATTCAATATCTATACTTTGAATTATACTTTTAACACTTTTATAGTAATCGAACAACGTAAACATATTTTTTTTACATAATGACGGATTGTGAAGGTCTAGGGAAAGGTCACCACAGATAAATATTCCTGTGCACTTTTACTAATGTGTAAAAATAATCGTATCAAATATTACAGTGGTTTCGGATATCAATATTCATTATATCACAATAACAGTCATCGATGGTTTTGATATCAGTAAAACATATAATTGATTGTGACATTTTTTTTTAATATAACGAAAAATTCATAAATTTTCATATAACGTTGTTAAAGTTAAAACTTGAACCATGTTCGTTTTTAATCGGCTACGTCATCGTTGTCGATTGTAATGTAATTTCATAATTACATTCGATTATTTTAATCTGTGTTCAATTGGCACATTGCGTAAATGCTGCATACCAATGAATAAATTAAAAAAGTAGCTTGAACAGAAAAGTAGAATTTTTCTCCCTCTCGTCGTGGATCAAAACTTACTTTTCCGAATGAAAGGTGTGAAATAGTAGATTGTTAACCGAGGGCTGAAAGGCACCCATTCCTGACGAGATGTAGTTCGAGGCAGAAATGGGTGCTTTCACCCGAGTAAAACACTCTACTTTTCATTACGAATACGAGGAAAGTAAACACAAGCCAGTTCAAATCAAAATTATTTTTTTAAAAAACAAAGTCACTTGAAATTAATATTAACGTTTGTACAGTTATTGAGCGTTAGAGAAATATTTTTTTAATTTATTTCGCAAATCACATCTCGCCTTGAAAGTGACTAATAAATACATAAAGTACATTATATTAATTATAAACATCAAAAAGAATTTAAATGTCAACAAAACGAATAAATGAAGAATTAAATGTTTTATGGCTGTATTATATTATTATTATGACTGTATTAGGTTACTACCATTGCATTGTTCAATATAAACTACGATTCATATATTTTTTTAATACTTTTCTGCTTTAGAGCAGGCATGTACCACTTTCAGCACGGTGCCTGGATGAACAATGACCCCCTTTCAGAGTATGAGTAATGAAAAATGTATTTCCAACTACGTTTTCAACAAGATTTCAAGGTGGCAACATTTTTTTTCCGCGCGGGTTTCTTGCTGGCCCGTGCGATCATTTTAAAAAGGCCTCAAATATGAGGCCTTGTCCCAAAAACAAAGAAGGAAGCCTCGTTTGATTTTAAAATTTACTTACCTCTCTAGGGTGGGAATCGCATTTACCTCTCGCATATCGAGTTCAATACAACTTGTTTTCAGAGCATTAGTGATGAAAAAGTAATTAACACGTTCGCTGCCATATGTTTTTAATGCATCGCGTTTTTTAACCTCACGCCATGGTATAAGAGTTCACATCCTATGAAAAGTAAAAGTTCCTGTTTAGGTTCTCTGCCAGCCAGCAGGTTAAATTATTTTCTTAAATTATACAGAATTAGCAACATACGGACTAATTCTGTATTTATATAATTCTGCGATTTATATTGAAGCTAGAGTGAGACGAGGGAATGTACATCCCTCACTACACCAGGATTTTACATTCCCCCGTCTCACTCTAGCTTCAATATAAATCGTACTCGTTGTAATTAATAATATGTTTCACTTAACTGTTTACATTATCACCTGTCGCCCAGAAATACTGTCTAGACGAGGGCACGTGTTTACCTCTGCCACCGCGTAAGGGAATAGGCGTGGCGTATAATGTGTGTATATATAGAGATAGGGAAAAGGTGTGTTACCTTTACCCTATCTCTATAAAAACTGTATGTAATGTATATTATATGTCAATCATTGATCATAAAACGCCTGTCTATTTGATTAAATACTCCTCGTCACCACCTATAGGCCCATCCTTACAACGCAATGTATGTATGCACCCAGGACTACATCACGCACATCTGCCGCACGCTCGAGTCCACGTCCCGCCTGGACGCGCTGTACTCGCTACAGTGCGGCTCCGGCCAGCACGCGCGCGCGGCGGCCACATGCGCGCGGCTGTACACGCGCCCGGTGGTGCGCACGGGCGCCGCGGCCGCGCTGCAGGCGAGGCAGCAGCGGCTGGCTGCGGCGCTGCATCATCTTTCGCACACGCAGCCCGCGCCGTCCAGCGCCAGTGAGTGAAGGCTTATTTCGACATAACTATAAATTATTAGTAGATTGTTACAGAAGGGAGATGGTCATCAATTGTACCCGAGGTATTTAAGCGATGAGCTAGCGAGGCTGCTTATGGTTCGAGGGTGTAATTGGTCATTTACACCCGAGTGCTATACTCTACTTTTCATCACCAATGCGAGGGAAAAAAAACTTACCAAAAACCTGCTTATTAAAAAAAAACTTCTTTCGCAAAAAATATATTTCCGACAAAGTTTTCAACAAGTTTGCGTGGCCCCAATTTTTTTTATCATGCAAATTCCTTACGGGCTAGTACGATATTTTAAAAGGAAAACGGGGTCCGTACCTCTTATATGAGGTCTTGTCCCAAAGAACAAAGAAAAGAGCCTCGTTCGATATTCAAATTTACTTCCCTCCCTAGTGTGGGATAGTACATTGGTATAAGGCTAGAAAGTGAGCAATAGATGAAGGGGTGAGTTTGGGAGAGACGAGTCCATCTATTGTACTTTTGGCCGATACATACATAGTGCTTTTCATGACTAATAATAAAATATTTTTTTAGATAAATTAGCTATATAACTCCGCCTGGTTGAGTCCACCCCCAGATGAACGAAACTCTTTGGTCTGCCATCTGCCGCAAATGACAGCACAAGTCAAGCACGCTTTTACCGACGCATGCTATGTCGGTAAAAACTGACAAGGCATGAAGCGCCGTGTGACAGAACCAAACAAGCCAGATGTGTTTTGTTATCCTGGTTAACTATTCATTATTTTGCGGCCTCATTACTCACCATCTTTTGCCACATTTCCGAGCAGTGGAGTGAAAACGGTTTTCCTCCCGCATAGCGAGTCAATTGAAACTTGTTTTCAGAGCATTACTGATGAAAACGTTTGAACAACCCCGACACAATATATTAATACGATTAAGTATTACTACAAAAATATTAAACGATGTTTAACCTCAAAACAAAAGTCAAATTCCGTCATTTTTGTTTTAATCAAGTGTTGAATAAACTTTATTTTTTATAGTAAGACCCTATAAGTCTAAAATTTGGTTCACTTGTTTTTTTGTGAAGCTCTGTAAGTTTCGAACCAATGAACCGATTTTGATAAAACAAGCCTAAGAACCATCGCAGTTAAGTGTACTACCAAATAAACAACTGCCAAAAATTCGTCCACTCGTTTGAGCGCTAGATTGCCACGGACAGATAAACACACACACCGACAGACGCTTCAAACTTATAACACCCCTCTTTCTAGGGTTTCGTACCCGAAGGGTTCAAACGGAGCCCTGTTGCTGTCACTCACCGTCCGTGTCCGTCCGCCCGACCGTCGTCTGTCACACAGGTTATACAGCCAAACGGTTAAAGCTGCAGTCTTCGAATTTTCACAGAATAAACATCCTAAAGAGGGAAAACAGATGACCTACCCTATCGAGTGGGGTAGATAAGATGGTGGATAAATACTGTATTTTTTGTTTTAAAAACTATTGGAAAACAAAGGAACGAAAAGCCACCAAACGAAGCTTTTTAACTTCCCATTGATCTTAAAATTTGGTTATAATGATTATTATTACGTATATGTTACTAACGAATACTAATGTATTGATAAATCAGATTTTGTCTCCGATTTGCTATGGAACCCTAAATGTGTGAAGTCCGACACGCACTTGGCCGTTTTTTTTGTTTTTTTCGAGGGGTTGAATCTGGATTTGACCAAGGATATATCCGCCACACATATCGCCTGCTTTTAACCTGAAAAAAATCAATAGACTAGTATTTTCCTGCTTCGACTTGCCCATTTACTAACTAAAATTTTGCAAAAATTACGGATTTGCCCCACGATTTTTGCCATGCTTGTGACATGTACTTAACGGGTGGTACGGAATGCATTAAAACATTTGATACTACTGTATCAAATGCAAATCCATCCACCGATTTAACTTGGTTATTAATTACATACCCACTTGGACCTATCGTTTGACAAAATGAACCTTTTTTTATAGGATTTGAACTATTTTGATTTTTAAGTGGTAAAGTTCAAAATCGCGATCCAATTTTCCAAAGTACCGTTACATCTGGGATCAGTGGGATTGCTGTATCGTTCACGCGTCAATGCCACAGTCGAAAACGCCATTCCTACTCTTGAACTAACTTTGTATGTATCGCAAACAATGAATACTGAAAATAAATAAACTCATTCCCAGAAGGCAGCGAGCCCAAATCGTTCCACATGCACCTCGACAAGGCGACCATAGACAAGCACATGACGACCATCTCGCGGCAGATCGAGCTCGCCAAGTACCTGGCGGCGTGCGAGGCGAGCGGCCGCCTCACAGACAAACTTGTTAACGAGGTACCCTGACCCGATACGTAACTACTCGTAGATATAAGTGAACAACAGAAACTTCTATGGTCCGTATTAATAAAGCGCTTCAGCTCTGAGCGAGTGAAAATGGGAGATTACATATGGCGAAACCGTAATTATGACATAGCTGAGATAACTCCCAGAGCGGTTTATTATTACCGGGCCTTAGAATGTTCTAATTTCTAATGCTACCATATAATTGATCTATTTTTTTGAAGTCAATAGTCAATAGTCAAAGTACTTTATTACTATAGATATTTACATATACTTAGCAAACGTCATTTTTTGCCTCTTCTCTACATTGGACCACTGTGGGAGAAGAAGGGCGTAGAAACTCCCACAGATTTATTTTTAGATCTCTTTTAAAAATAGGTTGTGCTTAACTAATACAAATATGAAAATTTTAATTGTTATGATTAATAAGCAGGAATAAATAATCACAAAATTATTAACAGCAAGGTCTGTGTTGAGCCAGATTAACCCCATTCAGTCCTGTCATTTAAGTAATCTTGAACATTGTAATATCCCTTTTTCGACAAAGTCGCTTTAACATGCTTTTTGAAGTTGATGTGTATCACTTTCCGCCACGCACTGTGGCGGCCGTTACGCGCCTGTTTAACGGTATCTTGCGCACGGGTCACTTTCCAACCCAATGGAAGGAGGGCTTGGTTATCATGTTGCCCAAGCCGGGCAAGGACTCCAAGCTGCCTGAGAGCTATCGGCCGATCACCCTACTGAGCACCATCTCAAAGGTGTTTGAGAAGCTCCTGTTAGCGAAGTTACTGCCCCACATCCAGCCGCGCCCGGAACAGTTCGGCTTCAGGCCCGAGCATTCTACGACGCTTCAGCTCACCAGAGTACTGAATGACATGACGGTCTGTTTGAACAAAAAATAATACACTGTCGCAGTACTTCTGGATATGGAGAAGGCGTTCGACAGAGTATGGCACGAGGGGTTGCTGTACAAGCTGTCGACGTCCCCTGCCCCAAGAAGAACGGTCAAGACAATCGCCTCTTTCCTGAAGAATCGCCGCTTCCGAGTGATGGTGGAAGACGCCGTCTCCGAGGAACACCCCGTCGCAGCCGGCGTCCCCCAGGGCTCCTGCCTGTCTCCCGCCTGCTACGCCCGATACACGGACGACATCCCCGTCGGGCCGGGTGCCCAGCTGGCACTCTTCGCAGACGACGCAGCCTACTACGCGTCGTCGTTCCAGGCTCCGCACGCTGCCATCAAACTGCAGCGCACCCTGGACATCTTGCCCGACTGGCTCGCCAAGTGGCGACTGTCCGTCAATGTTGGGAAAACGCAGGCGCTCATCACAGGCCAGAGTCTCCTTCCACCATCGCTCCAGCTCCAGGGACAGCACATCGAGTGGTCTTCGCAGGTGAAGTACCTGGGAGTGACCATTGATCGCCGGCTCACCATGAAGCAACACGTTGACAACGTCGTCAGCCAGGTCAAGGTGGCACGCGCCAAGCTGCGTCCACTTTTCGACTCCAGCCTCCCTCTGAGGGCGAAGCTCGGGATCTACAAGACCTATGTGAGATCCCGCCTCACCTACGCTGCTCCGGCATGGTACGCCCTGTGCTCGGAGACGAACAAACGGAGACTCCGAGCCCAAGAGAACCTCTCTCTGCGTACTATCGTCGGCGCCCCCCGCTACGTGAGGAACGCGACAATCCAGAGGGACCTAAGATGGGAAACCGTGGACCAGTTTGTCCAGAGGCTGGCGAAGGGCATGTTCGCGCGTGCGGATGCATCACACCTTCCGCACATCGCCGAACTGGCGCCGCACCACGCGCGCCCGCCCGACCGCCGCCGCCTGCCACGCGACCTGGTTGCCTAGCCGGCGATCACCCACTGCATACCAGAGCCACATCAAGACCACCGCCCGCAGGGGCCATCCGATGACCTGTCCACAGGAGTGGACAGAGGCGATTCTTCGGGAAGAGGTCCGTCGACCTGACCCCGACTCCCCACGCCCCAGAAGGGGTGCGTGAGAAGATTATGAAGAAGAAGATTAATAAAGCGCTTCAGCTCTGAGCGAGTGAAAATGGGAGATTACATATGGCGAAACCGTAATTATGACATAGCTGAGATAACTCCCAGAGCGGTTTATTATTACCGGGCCTTAGAATGTTCTAATTTCTAATGCTACCATATAATTGATCTATTTTTTTTGAAGTTGATGTGTATCACTGGAAAAGAGATCCTTCATGTAAGGATGGACCTACAGGCAAAAAAGGCGTTTATAATAATCAGTGATCGGAAAGGTAGTGCTATTCTTGGCACTTGCGATACGTGGTGATAATATGGACATGCCCGAACAGAAAGTAAGGATGTAGCGAAAGGTATAGTCTATGTTAGGGCGTTGTTATAGATGGACATATTTATGTATAACTTTCTTATTAGTACCCAACTCGGGCAGATTCGGATTAACCCGCACGATCGTTTCCGATGCGCGAGTACCGCTAGAGCACATGTGCTTCATCGATTTATTCATTACTCCATTAAAATTAATTTCTATATTTATATCCCGGGATTGCAGTCACAATTCCGGGACATGTCCATATTAACCTAACGGCGAAGGTAATTTAAAGCTGAAACGCATTTAACAATCTGCACTCCCATCCCAGGTGATACCTGTGCCGGTAGACGACGGCAAGTCGAGTCAGGTGCGGCCGCTGACTCTGTTCGGCTCGACCACCGACCGCGTGAGATTGGTGTCGGTGGTACTGGTCGCGGGGCCGACGGTCGAGGAGGGGTTCAATCTGGCTTTTAGGTGAGTCCATCAGCCGTAGAACGGCCCGCGCGTCTCGCGTTTATCGCGCATTTTATCTGGTCTAGAGGTATATTCGCATGCACTTCTCAGTACACAAGTGGAATTATTATAAAAACAAAAATCCCGGCTGCATTTTAAATTTTTCAGTTTCTTTTTTATTTATGAAACTCATTATTTTGATATCCCACTCGATAGGTTTAAAAAATATAAGTCGTGTAATATGTCGCAAAACTAAACTATGTCACTCTCACAGTTGAGACGAATCTAACGACACCTCCAAAGAAATATACATACATACATACATACCTACAATCGAATAACACAAGGAGGGTCTGGGGCAGTCGGGTAAAAAAGGAACGTATACGCGATAAAATGCGCGATAACGCGAATCGCGCGGGGCGTGCTACGAGTGCAGATCATGAATGCCACTAGCCTGTTATGCCACACTGTTGGATAAATGTCTCCTCACCTACAGTACTAAATTGTTTTAGCTGGGTCGCTCTATTTACTATAGCTTGTCAAATTCGTACGTAGCACCAATGTTCTGCGGCCGACGGGGGACGAAAGATGCAGGTGCTGCGAGGGCAGGAAAGAAGAGCGCGGGCGGCGGGGCGCGTAGTAGGAACCGCCCGCACTCTAGCCCGCCCCCGCATCTTTCGTGCCCCGTCGCCCGCAGTCCATTGGAGGGCTATGTACGAATTTGACAAGCTATAGATTATTAACCAGCTCTTGCTCGATTTCAGGCATTAACATATTAACATGAACTCATTCAGCCAAATCGGTTCAGTAGTTTTAATACTCCATACATACATACATCCATACTCATGAATGATCGAATGAGTGAGTCAATTTTATGAATCATTGTATTGTGTAAGTGTGACGACCTCTGTGGCGCTGCTTACCATACGTGAGAGGTCACGGGTTCGGTCCCCGGCTGGGGATAAAAGAAAAAAAACAAGGTCCTGGATGTCTATATGTGTGTGATGTTGCTGTTTCTGGTTCTCACAGAGACACAGAGTATCCTAATGTGGGGTCAGAAGCATTGTATGTGCCTGTATATAAATGTTTATGTTTATTGTGGAGACTTCCACAGAATAATAACGGAGAACAAGCTGGACTCGATGAACATCTACACGTACGTGGCGCAGTACCTCGTGCAGACGGACCGCTTCCAGGAAGTGAAGACTCTCGCGCGCTGCATCCGCGCCTCCAAGGAGACGGCGGCCAGGTAGCAAGCAAGGCTCCACATACAGTAAATGAATGCTGATTGAATAAATGGCCAAAATAATGAATGAGAGAATGAAGGCTAATGCCTTTTTTTGTCATTAATTTATTCTTGCATTAAAATGCAAGAATAAATTAATGACAAAAAAAAGGTCCGTGGTCTAATGGTTTTCACGCTGCTCACACAGGAGATGCAGGTTAGATTCCTGGCCATGTACCAATGAGTTAATTAATTTATCTTAAGTACGTGATACGGACGTTCTAACGGTGATGGAAAACATAGTGAGGAAGCCTTCATTACCCTACATTACTTCATTACTGTCACGCATAATTTGAGTATTGAATAACTGGCTCAAAGTGGGCACCCCGTATGGGAAAAGGCGTGACGCTATGTTATGTTATAAGTTAATGAATGAATGAGTGAATGATCAATGAATTGTGTCTGTTCACATAAATATTTAAAGTTACGTGACTTACGTGTTCGCAAATGTCAAACCGCATATATTTTCTCAGCCGCGTCGTAGCGAGTGCTAAATTGAAAAATGAAAAATAGCTGACCCCCACACTAGGCATAGCCTGTCTCGTGGGGGAAGAGAGGACATTATCAGTAACAAAAATTACAAGTAAATCTAAAAATTAATCAATAAATCTAAAATTAATCTAAGGTTCTCACGTCTCACATAAGGTTTAAAAAAATATTAAAACTGTAAAATTAATCATTAATTAAAGCTTTCGAAACTGTGTTGCTTTTGTCACATGCGATCGGTGTTTAAATGATATTGTTAGACGACCTCTGCGGAGCTGCGGTAGTGGCTCTGCCTACCATGCGAGAGGTCGCGGGTTAGATCCCCGGCTGGAGATACAGACAAAAAACTCCAAGTCTTGGATTTTTATGTGTTTGTGATGTCGCTGTGTGGTTCCCACGACACAGGGTATCCTAGTGTGGGGTCAGAAGTAATGTATGTGCCTATATGAGTTGTGAATATGTCCGGCAGCCTGATGAGCGACCAGGTGCTGGAGACGGGCGTCGCCGCTGTGGTGCGGCGCTGCGAGGCGCGCGGCCAGCTGTACGACGAGCAAGCGGAGATACTCATCGAGGACATACACAGCGTCAGCATCAAGGTACTTCTCTAACTGGTGGGGTCACAATACGCGCAGTACTATCAGTGGCACCTGTGGAGACCATTTTTAATAGAAAAATCCTGCAGCTAGCATGTGGCGGTAAACCCTTGCTTTTGTTAAACTTTTTGTCGAATTTCAAAAAACAATTTGTTTTAGGACTTAAGTTTTGGGCTGCATAGGAAAATAACCCTTATAGTGGGTCTCCACATTTGCTGTTGAGGGTATACACCCACTATCCTGCGGGGTCTGTAATACCCACGAGTAGTATCGGTATGCTACATCTTAAGTAACATTCATGCTTGTACAGGGTATAATGGGAGAAGTGCAGGAGCCTCATTCTTTTATATCTAAATCAAAATCAAAAACAAAAATCATTTATTTCCATAGGATGTTGTTACATCACTTAGATCCGTCATTACATTTTTTTGGGTGAGTTCACTAACCCAATGGCGGAATCTGTGGAGAAGAGCTCACCGAAGAAACTCCACAGTCGTCGCATCTTTTGCGTTTCCTTTTTTAAATAAAATATTGTCAAATTACAAAATGAATGCTAATTATATATCGAAACAGCCTGTTACTCAAACAATCTATTCCCATGGACATCTGTCCTCTAAGTAATCAGATATCCTGTAGTAACCTTTTTTATACAATTTCTGTTTTATTATTATTTTAAACTTGTCTAAAGGTAAGTTTTTAATATCAGTAGGGACCTTATTAGTCTGTCGCAATGCCATTCAAGTTCGAAATAGACCAATCACATCGCTAGAAATGACGGCATATGTAAAGTAACCGTGTTCTAATGAGTCGATTTTTCAATTTCACTGGTATTGAGATTGATATCCGAAATACTCAAGAAGCCTACAGGTCAATTTGTTTTTGTAGGTACCTATTAATTTTGTTATGCCTCCTTTTCGTAAGGTCCTGTAGCGCCTAATACCACCAGCTAAGAGCGACTGCAAGCGGAGCCAGGTCACGTGACAACTCCCCGCTTGTTATGTGCAGCCAGCGCTGAGTCCCGCGTGGACCGCATAGGCTGCGAGACAGAGAGGTTGCCCCCTCCACGCGGCACTGTATATCTGTTTGTACATCCCCCAGATCTCGTGCTACCTCTCGTGCCGCATCCTGTCGACAGCGTACATCCTGGCGGCACGGCACGACCGGGTCAACGACCTGCGTCGAGTGTTGCACGACGCTGAGCGGCTCGGCAACGAACAGATACGCAGCGCGTGCCTCAAGCGACTTACTAGCAAGAGCCACCATTGACGTGCCCCCATGTGTGCAGCTCGCTTGAAGCTGACAGGACTCTTATGCACTTATACACTAGAGATTCGATCGAATTGGAGACATTTCTTTAAGGGACTAGTTGGAATCGGATGGAAGGATGGATATGCCTTTATATGTCGACGGCGGGCGGATCGATAACCAACACGGTCCTAATATGTCTATTTACGAACAGTTTGCTAGAATAACGACGGTGGCTATCATATGCCTTGTTTGTTGTTAGACAGGTGTGACTAATGATGGGATTCTTCCCAAAAATAAAAAAGCTATGGGGAAAAAGGCGAAATAATTCCGGTAAAACCTCTGAAATAGGTTTTTTTGCGGGTAAAAACGTATTTTTGGTGTTTCAAGTCTTAAGATAGAGGCTACAAAAATAAGCAAACAAAGAATTGCATACAATATAGTACCCTCATAATTGCGGGTTGAGATCAGCTGCAATATGTTTCTTTTTCGATATTTCCGCGCACTACAAATGGAAAATATATGGGTAGAAGACACTTAAACATTCGAAAAATGCCATATTACAATAACTTGAAACGTTTTACCCTCTCGGCATGGCGGTCTATATAGCCCACATTTCATAACCCCTTAATTGCTTGGCGGGCGAGTTTTTACTAGTGATTTCTACCAATAGCGAGCGGTGTGACAAGGACAGTAACACTATTTAGTTATGTAAAGGAGTGATATAGGTATTAAAACAATCCTTAATAATAACATAGTCCTAAGTTTTTATGCGCCGGGTTCATTGACTTTTGTCAATGAACCCGGCGCGTCAGACAACTCTCTTGCTCAGCCGCTTGCAGCTTCGCTTTGTGCAATGTTTTTTTTCTTAGTGTTTTAATTTCTTGGCGAGAGGAAATAATTGTAAGTAATTGGTATATATAATTACTCCTGCACGTTGTTTGCATTGGGTTTTGTACCGGTATCGGTAAGCTAAGAGCGAAAAATTCCATAATCTCAGAATACATTCTTGACACCACCTACACTATGTAACCAATCCTGGCCTCCGTTACATCAATGGAATAGAGATTGAATGTTGTTTTTAAATATACATCGTTAATTTCTTACAAATTGTTAGGGGCGCACTTAAGTCTGTTTGCGGGATTGGCGCGTGAGGCAGAGAGGCGTGCAAAAAACCATTTTCGGTTTTTTCCCGGAAATATTCCCATTCTAGAATAATTCCACGGAATTATTGCGCGACCCATCTCTAGGTGTGAAAGTGTGCTTGGCTAATACGGAGGCTTTATAATGAACGATATGAATATGCAAACAAATAATCCCTGTTTTGAGATTATTGAATGAATGGGCCACTTAGCATATAAAACTACCTTAGTTTGTAGTAGTGATTTGTTTGAATCCACGGATTTACATGTACCATATCCTTGAAACACAGATAGGATTTTCAAATGTTCTATGAGTTTTCCTGTATTGTTTTTATTTTCTACCATGACATGATCAAATCCACATTAGGTATTTATTTATATAATCCAGTATTGACAAATTGAGTATTTAATTGGCTTGAAGTACCAAATATTATGTACATATTGGTTGTTAGACTTATTCAATGTAATGAAATTAAGGTATATTTTTGTACAAGCAAAGTGTATAGTTGTATAAAGTACTAATAAATGAATTGTTATATTTTGCCTTATGCCCCAACTACATTATCATATATGTATAATAATATGAATGAATTGATATATCATTATCTTTCACTCATACTCATTATAGGTGAGAGAGATTGATAGTATCATATAGACAGGGTGTCCCGTAAATAATGGTCCAACGTTAATGAGATGACAGATCACCTAATTTCCGAAAATGTTCGGAAAAAAAACAATAGATAATAAATAAACAATAAATAGATAGATATTTTTTTCCAGAATTTTCCATTCGTATATATTTCGTATATATTTATTGCACATAAAACAACATAAGATATAATAAACAGAAAGGACATCTACAAAGGCATGCTTATCTCTAAATAGAGATCTCTTCCAGCAAACCCAAGGTTGATAAGAATAATTTAATATACAGGATAGACCTATGTGCTCTGATAAGATACATACATATATTACTGAACTATTGAACTAACTGCTAGATACACTACATACACAAGTACATAAATATTATATAAAAATATAAATACACCTAAATAAACTAATATATACAAAGCTCAAATCTAGGATACAGAAAGATAATGCTCCTTCAAACGATTCTTAAAGACGGGCAGAGATGGACTATCTCTGATAGTGCAGGGAAGCGAGTTCCAGAGAGTGATCGCCCGCAATCGAAAACAGTGCTTGAATGCGACGGTGTTGTGATGAGGTATAGAGAGCAGGGAAGCCGTGTGAGTTCTACGTGGATGAGCCGAAGAGAGAAATTGAAAAAGCTCACGGAGAAAGCTAGGGTATCGAGGGTTGGTTAAGATGTTGAATAGAAGAGTGAGGATGTGTGTGTCCCGACGAAGACGGATCGGCAGCCATTTTAACTCCTTGCGATACTGCGAGACGTGGTCGAACTTGCGCAGTCCGAAGATAAACCGAATCCCGAGATTTTGAAGTCGCTCGAGTCTGTTCAGTTGCTCTTCGTTGGCGCTAGCCCAACAAACATCGGCATAATCGATCAAGGGGAGAAGAAAAGATTGAGCAATAGTAATTTTTGTTTGATGGGGCAGAAAGTTCTGAAGCCGTCTTAGTGAGTGAAAGGTGGCAAAGACGCGCCTACTGACCTCGCTGACATGGTTAGTCCAGGAGAGTTGTCTATCAAACATGACACCCAGGTTTTTGGCCTTGTCACTGTAGGCGATTAGAGTGCCGTCATAGGTAACCGGCGGTATGGGCAATTGTTGTAATACGTTTAAAGAGTGTCTAGTACCTATAATAATCGCCTGGGACTTACTGGGGTTTACCAGCAATCCGTATGACAAAGCCCAGGTTCTGATGTTCTCAAGGTCAGCGTTCAGTGTGTCTATAGCCAGGTTCACATCACTAAAGAGGAAATGACGATAAATCTGAAGATCATCAGCATAGAGATGATATGGGGAGGAGATAACATCGGAGATGGAGTTGATGAAGATAGAGAATAAGAGAGGGGAAAGAATACCACCCTGAGGAACTCCCGCCAAAAGATCGCACCACTCAGTAAAGGTCTCCTCAGACCTTATGCGCTGCTGGCGATCTTTAAGATAAGAGTCAAACCAGCAGGCCGAGCGAGACGAGACATTAAGGGACCTTAATATTTGAGTGAGAATGTCAAAATCAACACAGTTGAAGGCACTACTGAAGTTAAGCAGTGCTAGCACAGAAAGTTGTTTGTTATCCATAGCGAACTGGATATCATCCGTGACCTTTAACAAAGCCGTTGCGGTGCTGTGACCTGACCTGAAGCCGGATTGGAAGCGGTTGATCAAATTATTTCTGGATAGATAGGAAGAGAACTGGGTATGGACAACGGATTCAAGAACTTTGGAAAGGAGCGGTAGGATGGAGATGGGACGAAACTCTTTGAAGGAGGAAGGATTGGATGTTTTAGGCAAAGGGATGACATGTGCATGTCCATTCCATCTGCCTTGTTCTTTAATGCTGTCGCTGCAAATGACAACAATTCCAAGATCATCGCTTTGTAAAATAAAGCGAAATAGTTAACTAATATATGCAGTTTTGTTACTATTTATTTATTTATTTTTGTGAAAAAATCAAAGAGGTATTATTATTCTGGATTCAGGCGACAGAAAAAAACTCCTGCAAAAAAAAAAGACATTGAACTGCACCATGGTTTTAAAAACATGTACACTTAACCAGCTTTGTAAATTGGTGTAAAACTAGCGCCTAGACTTTATCGTTACACAGTTATTGCTATTAATCTGACAATGAGTGCTAATCTTAAATAAAATAAAATATAAATGTGCGTTAAACATATTGTAGTGTCTCAAATGTCTGCCTGAGTCTGAATCAATAATAAAGACACCATTTTTATGTTTCCGCACCCGAAGGATTTAAAACGGGTTCCTATTACTAAACCTCCACTGTATCTTCGTCAACGGCATGTATCTCATGAACCGTAATAGGTAGAGTTGGAATTTTTAAGAGAATGTGTATTAAGAATAGCAATAACTTGTAACGAAAAAGTCAAGGTGTGAGAATTGATGTATTAATTCGTGATTCGTGAAAATATTACTTACAATATTTATAATATGAGCAAAGGTTACATTGGTAAACTATTTAGCTTTATTATGCAAACATAACATCTTGGTAATGTTATCATTAGCAGCGACAGCATTAATAGTAGTTTTTTGACTGATACATAATGGAGGGCATTAAAACTCGAGAGTGGGTTTATGAAACAAGCCGAAGGCGAGTTTCATAATAATATCACTCGAGAGTTTGAAAGCCTAATTATGTACAGTTATTTGAATAAGGGTATAGTTTATCTACACACATATCATAAGCTCTCTTTGATGTGTTCAGGAACCGCATGTTCGACCGGCGTGGAGGCATTGATAATTGCTCTGCACTTGTTTAGCTTGTTCAGTAGTACCAACTTCACAGACAAACAAGGGGCGGCACGCAGGCGGGCGCCGGCGTTCGAAATTTGAATGTCATTATTAGTCTAAAATGTATACATTATGGTCATAATGTATCAATATTCAAATAAGAAATGAGTTTTTACCAAGTAGTATAACATTATGCTGGTCGTAACGTGCAGTTTTTGGACGCAGTAAAGAGGGTTTTTGATACGTGTGTAGATAAATTTCATAATGTATGGAGAATGGTCAATTCCGGGAAAAAATATATTTTTTAAATTTAAATTGGTTTTAGGAAATTAGGAGAGCTGTCATTTCCTTAACCTTTTGACCGCCCCAGTTGGCACTGGCCGGCAACTGAAAGTCGTGCCACTGGCGCCACCGTCGGCTATAGCCAACACAATTTTGATATTAAAAGGGACCTTATCTCATATGAATGAAGTTTTATTTTGCAAGCAAACATGGTTGGGCGTGTGAGTGATTTTGTATTTGTATGGCGATCAATTTGCTGGCTGTCGGGTGAAAGATTCACAATGGAGGACCAATCACCCGCCTGTGGTTCAGCGGGCGTCCCACCTCATCATTATGGTGATCAAAAGGTTAACATTGGACCATTATTTACGGGATACCGGTTTGTGATAGTGTAATAGGGGCCTTATTGGATTAGTTATTAATAAACTGACCTAAGTGTCTGTGGTGATATGTTATATCTGGATATGTTAACTGATCTTATTATTGCATAGGCTCTTAATGTGATATCTTACATATACTCTTATATAATCCAATCAGATTGAGTCATTATTATAATAGAAATTATCTTTAGCTAAACAGCAGTAAATTAAGCAATACCAATATTCAAAAGTGTAAGCTTGATGTTATGTGTACATACATACATGTTTATATACTATGTAATATTTTTTAAGCAAATAAAGTATATTTCAAAAAGATTTGTTTTACTTTGTTTTTAACTAACTGCAGGAAAGCGAAAAAGAGGAGGGTTATGTATTTTTAAGATGGGTTAAAAACACATTAAATAAAAAAATAAAAAAATGAAAATTAACTCAAAAGAGAAACTCCAATATCTCATAGTATTCACAATGTTTATTTAAAAAAATATAACTTAAATAAAATATTTAAGTTAGTGATGATGATGGTTGCTATGGGACTGCGCCGCCATCACTAGCTTGGCAGTGAGCTTCCAACTCTTTACATCCCACAAACAGTGAGAAAAGAGCATTTCAATGGACCTCCAACTGCGAGCCAGCAATAGCACGATGGTACACAAATACCCTTTTGTAAAGTTCACAATTTGATCAAATCACTAAGCGCACTTCATCATTCATACAAACAGTCTTGTACTTTCCACAGTTTAAGTCTACTGTGTTGCCATAGCTTTTTTCTTTGGTTTCTTCAATCTCTTTAGTCCATTGACACTGGTCTTGAGAAGGTTGGAGTATGCGGTGCTGAATGCCTCAACATCTTTCTGATCTATGACAGTGGATATTTTGGAACTTCTTGACTGTGCTCGGACTAAACACTTGTAAAGGGGATCTTTAACTGCTGGTTTCCCGTCTCTAGGATGAGGTTTAATGCGGCCGTCATCTGAAAATAAATTACCATTTTGAAGATGTAAGAATAATTAGATTTTAGTTTTAATGGAATATTTCTACCGCCCCCTTATCGACACTCTGACCATAACACCTAATATGATACATAATGATTTACCACTGACTGACTGACTTTAGTATGAGCAGACATTTTAAAATAGATTCTCCGATGAGACAAACAGATTACATAGGAGTTTCGTAGGTTAATAGTAGTTATGACATTGGATAGGTATCCTGGGTAATGCCTTACATCTTTTCATTGTCATTGTGATAGAGCCAGATAGCCGTGACTTCTGGAACAGCTTTGTGAGCTCGGCCAGGAACTGAAATGAGGCAGAATTGAAGAATTAAAGTAAGAAAGAATGGTTGGTCCAATGGAACAGTAAATGAATGAAATCTGATCTATTTACCTCATCATTTCCTAAAAGAACCATTTTGATGTGAGTGCCACTGCGTCAGCAACCTTTTGTATGAGAAAAAATGTTTATTCGAACTTCTAGCACATTGTATGCCAATAAAACCGAATTAAATTTCATAGAACCACTTTCATGCTAAGTTACACGTTGACGTATTTTTGACATCTGCATATAGTTTAAGAAGACGGTTATGACGGGATTGATGGATAGCAAAAAAAAAAACATGATAATAAAATAAGTATCTAGCAATCCTATCAATTAAGGGTAGCTACCTACTTACACAATTATAACAACAAAACAATTATAACTAGTGGCTCTATGAGCTGAAGACCTCGCCTTTCTTTTAATAACACATACATACAAACTTATGACTGCACCTGGTTACGTACATTGAGTATAAAAGTAGCCGCACCAATTACTTTGTAAACTACATTTTGTGGTCTTAAACCCAACCTATTGAATAATTCACTAAAATTATATAGCCTGTTACTCTCAAGGTCTCTACAAATCCAACGACACATAACTTGTTAAAATCCATCAAGCTGTTTGGTCTGTAGCGGTTTTTTAAAAATTTTACAACCCCCACATCTTCGGCATTAAAAAAAAACTGAATCGACAAAAAAAACGATTTAATTATCGGACCTGCTCACAAAAATTCACGAGAATCAGTTGAGAAATACGGCCTGTAGATGTAGAGGATAACATCCGGACATTTTTGCCCAAACCTGAACGGAGACGGTTCCTCGCTCGGTCAATGTCTATCTCATGGGAATGGGAGGTTTACTTTGTGTTGCGTATCTGTCTCCATAAACTCAGGGTCATGCATGCGTGTTGTATGTGTTCATCTCATCTCAGGATTTTTACATACATGTATGTAATGAACGAATGATAATGATTTTCGAGGATATATATAATAAGTACGAAAAGTTAGAAATAGCGCGTAGTTTTTAGTAATTTTTGCCCATCCATCCAAGTGCCAGCCGGCGCGCAGCGGCGTGCGTGCATTAAATTATTTTTGTACTTAGTAAAATTATCGGTGTTGTCATTCATCTAAGGTTGATTTTGAGGCATAGTTCACTAAACTCCAAGTCCCGAGTTTTCCCAGCGATGTGATTACTGATTATCAAGAGCAATCAACAGTAAAGTGGGCAAAGAAGTTGTCAGGCACTTGTGCCTATTTAAAGGAAAGAAGTGATTTATTACGGAATTAATGTCTTCTAACGGTAAGTTGTTATTACGTACCTAATTAACCCTTTCAATGCCAGAGGTTCTTTCAAAGACTATAAGACCAAAGTTTAATTAGCTGAATCCAAGGTATTAACTAGTTATTCTGTGGTATGAGGTAGTGTAAGTAGACCCTTAGTAGGTTTATTGTGCATTACATAAAATATAATCTACACTGCATACCTAAAGTACCTACCTACCTACCTACCAGTCGTTACCTATACGTAAGGTATGTGCAACATTAACATACACACAAAAAGTTTTACGGTAGTTAGCATAATGTACTGTATTCTCGTAGATATTGTATACTTCATACCAGTCACCTTGTTTTATGACTCCCTACTCTGCATGCCACACGCACGATATATTTTCACTTTTTCACTTTTAAAAGCAAATTGAATAAGCCTTGCCTTTGTAGATTACTCGAAAGCCTTCCACAGTAAAATACCCACCGTACCACCAGGGGTGCGGTGGGTCTGAAGTGCATATTTTGCGTCGGCTGCGAAATACAGAACACCACAAGACAACTGAAAAACCACAGTTCTGAATAACCCAATAAATAAATATTAGAGGACAATCTTACACAAATCGAACTGGGCCCATATTAAGCTCAGCAAGGCTTGCGTTATGGATACTAGACGAGGATATATTTAATAGAGATAAATACTTATGTAAGTACATAGAAAACATCCAAGACCAAGAAACATTCATGCTCATCTCATCACACATATTTGCCCTTATCAGGTTTCGAACCCAGGAGCTTCGTAGGCAGGGTCATTACCCGCTACTCTAAACCGGCCGTCAAACCAGTACCACAGAATACTTAATAGTACCTACTACGTACAGAAAGATCACTCCTCAAATACACTTAAATAAATAGCTACTCTCGCTGCGCGACAATAAAGCGCAATTTAGCTCGCACCTGCGCTACGTACAACAATCGCTAAGCACCTACAGAATCGGTTGCCCCGCCCGTGCAGGCTAGATTGTGCCGCATTACTACGCTAGAGAGCGTCTTTTACTCTGACATCACAATGTCGTCCTGTAAACTCCTGTCTCGCTTGATCACGGTAGGGTTACCTATGTGCGATTTGTGTTTGTGAAGTCCACTCTGTCTAAGAGAGGTGTTATGAGTACTTATTCAGGCATTTGGTAAATTCTAAGGCTAGGTAGTTACCTACCTCCTTACTTATGTAATTGTCATTTGTTTTAAACTGGGTCTAAAGTATTTACTTTTAGTTAAACAAAAGGGTATTCAATTAAAAAGGAATCGAATTTTATTTGTGAACAATTCCTTTAGACACCCTAAAATGTTAGGTACTTAAGTCATTGTTGTTGCAAAAATCACAGAAAAGTTGCTTATGAGGAGCGGCTAGCGTGCGATGCGACTGCCTGCCAAGCGAGCGGCACATAACTGAATTCCCGCCCGTCGGGTTGGCCGGTCGAACGTACCTAAACTGTAAAGTGAAACCCCTGCCAGTATGCACTCTTCTCACCAGCTCCCTTTGTCACGGCGGCGGCGGTGGCCACCGCCGGCCTGCTAGGCGGTGCATACTGTGCCTACCACCTCTACCAACAACGCCAGGATAAGTTGCCAGACGAATGGACGCACGTGGGGACCCTGAAGAACATCTATGCCTACCCCATCAAGTCGTGCGGGCCTGTGATGCTGGAGAAGACGGAGTGCTCTATCCTCGGCGTGAGGAACTCCTGGCTTCGCGATAGGTAGGTCTACGGTCTATGTATATCCATGCTAGCTGACCTCCGATCGGAAGATCGGATGTATCGGATTTTTTATCAGATGATGAGTTATCCACTTATCACTGCTTCTCCCTTGATGAAGCTGTCACCGCATATTTTTTGAATTGTGCTGTAGGTACGTGGCTGAACATTTTTACGCATCTAGTATGTAAGAGTCAAAGTCATGACTGTTCTTTAAGACCCCGGTCCCGTACAGCTAAATAAAGTTCATGCAAATATGAGTTTTAGGTATGCTCTGTAGATATGCTACCGAGTGGCACGATTGCCGTATGTTCGCTCTCAGCGTGCTGTTTGCTAACTCAGAATAATGTCGGCAATGTAAAGTTTATCTACAGAGCACAACCTAAAACCCATATTTGAATGAATATTGTTTATCTGCATGCGGCTAAGGACATCGCTGACCTATAAAACCCATATTTGAATGAATATGTTTTGCCGAATGGGAGCGGGGTCGTATAAATCAGCGATGTGGAATGACTTGGTCATCAGAGACAGAGCACAACCTAAAACCTATAATAGAATGAACATTCTTTAACTGTACGGGAGCGGGGTACTATCTATAGGTCAGCGATGACCGTAAGGCCATCCGCACATATGGATCCCCATACTTGAGTTGCATGCAATTGCACATATGGATCCCCATACTTGAGTAGCATGCAATTGCATGCAACTCGCAGTCGCGTCCTCATCGCGTAGCCTCAAGTGTTGGCAACCTCAGTATCATATAGGGGTCACTGACATCTGGCTACTGATATGTCAGTGACCCCTATATTCTACTGAACCCTCACTCTAGGTTGGCCCAACTATTTCTGTGTCTTCGTTTCGTATTGTCATTGATACACCTGGATTCTTGTCATCATGTCGTCGTGGAGCTCGCTCTAATGTCTGGTTTAAATTACACCCTGCCCACTGCCGGCCGCCGGGAATATTTCTGAAAATTTCGACAGAAATGAGTGTTTACATTATTCGACTACACCTTTATATTTCTCGCTCACACGCATGCCATTGACTCACTGTCAAACCACGAAGCACGTGAAATGGGCATGACGACCGGCATGAGAAGTTAGCGTTTACATTATGCTCCTGCTTACTTCGGTGTAATTCAATCGGGGAATAAGCCTTAGAGCGTCGCTATGACGACAAGAATGGACGCGAAGGATTACCTGATGGAGTTTAAAGTCATCCATACCAGCGAGGTGTACAGACAGATAATTTAACCTCCAGGGTACTGATGGTCGTGGACGACAAGAACAACTTCATTACAGCTCGCGGATACCCGGAAATGCTGTTGGTGCACCCGATGGTACGAGGCTCCGTGCTCACTCTGAAGCACCAGGACATGGAAGACGTTCATGTCAACTTGGCTGAGGTACCGAAACGACATTATTCGGCATACTATACTTTTACTGTGCCATGCATGTCGAAAGTTCGGGATGTTCGGAAAAGACCCGAACCCTAAACTCCAATACTGACTTGCTTGACCCTCCTTACGCGAAAATAATCTTATGCGTCTATACGCAATTACGCACAGATACTATTATCTATACCTCGCGCCACGAATTAAAAGCGCTGGGCGACGTTCTTTGGTGGGAATGACAGCGCATATGTACAGATATTGAAAAGTGACTACTACGCATCAAGGCCACCGCTCATAACTCGTGGCGCGAGGTATACCTATAGACACAAGGATCCAGCGGACCATCACGAGGTTCGAGTTTATGGCGGTCAAGCTGTAGTTCATAAATATTCTCAAAAGCAACATAAAGCAGAAGTTATTCTAGTTCTGTTAATAACTAAAAGTATTTATTCACCCGTATGTTGAAATCGAGGTCAAACTAATAAGAGCAACTTATCCTACGCCACCGCCTAGAGTAGTCAACAACCACGATAAGAAATTAGGCAAACAATTTGGAAAAAATAATCTACCAATAACTAGGGCGATGGCAGTTAGAAGCAATATGCTTGCTCGCCAGATTTGCTCGGTGTTCCATACAAGTAAATATAAGTCTTTTTAAAACGTATTTTCAATCTTTTTATACCAGCAGTCTGTTGGTCAGATATTCGCTGAAGACTCTCAACGCCCTGCGCTTACAATACATAGTCAGGTCATAAGTTCTGTCACATGTGCAATATGAAATAATTTAGACATGTTTATTATTTATGTAAACATTTATATAGCAAAATGAACTTAATAAAACATAGATTCTTATGGTAATAAAGTTTATTCAAAATGACCCCCGCGATTTTGAATACAGGCCTTTATTCTGCGCGGCCAGTCGTCTATCGCAGCACGAACGAGGTCCATGTCAATATCGGCGGCTGCCTTAATCAAGGATGCCTTGAGTGACTCCAAATCAGGATGAGGCTTTGAGCAGGCCTTTTCCTCCAAGTGTTGCCATATCTTGTAATCTAACGGACTCAAATCTGGACTGGAGGAGGGCCAGTCTTCGTGCCGGATGAAGTCGATTTCACGCGCCGCCAGCCAGTCTTGTGTGCTTTTCGCTCTATGAGCTGGCGCAGAATCTTGTTGGAATACCCAGTGCCTGTTATTAAACATGGTATGAGAAACAGGTTCCACAAGGTTCTTGAGGACTGTATTTTGATACACAACTGCATTCGTTTTTATGCCTTTCTCACAAAAATGTACCTCAGTTAAGCCCCAATAAGAGACTCCCAACCAAACCATGAGCGAGGATGGAAAATGACCTCGTTGGACACGCGGAATACGGTTGCTCGCTTCTTCACTGCTGTGTGCGTACACCTTATCATTTTGTTTGTTGTAGGTCTCTTCCACGGTGAAAATTTTTTCATCCGAAAAAAGAATTTCCCGATGCTTTTTTCCCGCGCACCGCTTCAACAAAGCGCGGCATCTCTTCAGTCCATTAAACGAGCGTCCAAACGATGTCCTGTTTCTCTTCGATATGCCCTAAGCCCTAAGTCTTCATTTAACACCCTTTTCACCGTGGTCCTGCTTAACCCCATCTGAAGGGCCAACAGTTTCTGCTTACGTATGGGATTTCTTTGAATTCGCGCCTTCACAGCTTTTATCACTGCTGGAGTCCTAACAGAGCGAGGGCGACCACTTCTTGAACTGTCATCTACTCTAGAGTCTTCATTGTATCGTTTTATGGTACGATAAACGAATCTTTTGGTTATATTCAAATTTATCAGTAAGTCGAAAATCTGAATTGGCGCGTAACCGCAACGATGCAACGCAATGACTGCGACACGGTCTTCTTTAAGTGTCCACTCCATATTTAAAAATGAGGAATATTCTAAAAAGTACACATTTTTATTTTCATGAAAAATTCGAAATTCGAATTCAATAAACTTTTTTGTGGCCAGCGTTCTAAATTCAAAAGTTTTTATTGTGTGACAGAACTTATGACCTGACTGTGTATAATAACGGCTTTAGGAGGTTGTTGGGGTTGTCGCTCTTCTGCAGTGCATCGGCAATGTTTGTCGGAGCGCGCACCGACGGTTTTCACGCTATAATGCGAAACTATAATTCGCTTCATTACTGGTCAGAATGCGTGGCAGCGACAACACCATCCTAAAAGTCTTCTCGGAGAGATGGGACAGGCCATTGACCCTCCACTGGGTAAAAATGTTAATTGAAATTTTGACATTTAATTAAATTAAATTGTATATTTTAACAATAATTTTATTTATTACTATAAGTATGGATCCCTGTGTCTGAAATAAACGATTAATAAAAAATAACCGGTCAAGTGCGTATTGGACACGCACACGAAGGTTTTCGTTAAGAGATGCAACGAATTGATTCGGAAGCGCCGAATGTTCGACGCGAACATGTACATAAAATTAAGGTCAAGTCAACATTCAATTCAATTCAATTCAATTCGTTTATTGCGATAAATTACAGTATAATTTTAGGTCTTAAGAAATGATTAAACATAAAAGTACGTGTAATTTTACCGGGAGCGGCATGGCAATATTATAATAATCATTAATTATTTATAATAATTACATTATCTTATTATTATGGAGTATACAATTTAATTAAATTATAATTATATTATATTGTATTTATGTATTATTATCTGATATAAAATTAAGCCAATTATAATGCTATTAAAATCTTTTTACTATTTTCAAAATATTCATTTAAATTATATGGGCACATTACTAATAAATACTGCTTTAAAGACTTTAGGAACCGATTACCAGAGAGATCCTTGATTTCTGTTGGTAGTTTGTTATAAATACTAATAGCCATATGACTAGTACTTTTACTGTAGGACGTAGTTCTGCAAGGCTTAGATTTAAGATTTAGCCTAAAATAGTCTCTTAACCTACTACTTTTCCATTCATCACTGATTGGGAATTTGTCTGGATGGCGCCTCACTAATTTGCACAATTCTATTATGTAAAGGGCTGTAATTGAGTGAATTTTCAATTTTAAAAATAAGTCACGGCAGGAAACTCTATTCGATTTTATTCCAGACAAAATACGGATGCATCTTTTTTGCAAAATGAATATTTTTTTTACATCTACACTGCCTCCCCACAGGATCAAGCCGTACAGAATTCTTGAGTGAAAGAAAGCGTAGTATGCCTGCAGTGATGCGCGGGCAGTAGTAATCTTTGACAAGCATCTCAACGCGTAACAAAAGCTGCTCAGTTTTCCTTCCAGGGCTTCAATGTGTTTTTTCCAGTTCATGTATTCATCCGCGATAACACCTAAAAACCTAGCATGGTTCACCAGCGCAATCTCTGTATTTTCTACCGCAATATCTAATACCAATTGTGGAGTGTTGTAATTACGGAAGTGAATGAGTTTACTTTTACTCGCGTTTGTTCTTAAGTCCAAACCTTGCAACCACTTAGCGATATTAGTGACAGTTTGAGATATTTCTTTGGACAAATGTGTGTTATCTTTCCTTTCAAATTTAAAAAATACGGAAACGTCGTCTGCAAACATCGTAATTTTGTTTTCTATTATTTCAGGTAAGTGGTTAATGTATAGAATAAATAGTAAAGGGCCTAGGACACTGCCTTGAGGTACCCCACGAGTAGTTTCTATCCTCAAAGATTCCATGTGTGATATGGTTTTAGTCTTGTCGTCAAATTTACGAAGCAGTACACTTTGATTTCGCTGATTCAGGTACGATTTCAGCCAATCTAAACAATTTCCTCTGATACCATATCTCTCCAGAATGTTTGCTAAGATTTGGTGATTAACGGAGTCGAATGCTTTAGACAAATCTAATAGAACAGTCATGACATTTGATTTTATATTTAATGACTCTGCAACGAAGTCCATCATATCAAAAACAGCATCCGACGTCGATCTTCCCTTTTGAAAACCAAATTGATTCTTAGATAGTATTTTATATCGCGCCAAAAAACCTGCCAAACGGTCAGAAAAATATTTTTCAAAGATCTTTGATAAGGTTGGCAATAATGCTATCGGTCGATAATTACAAACATCGAGTGTACTATCACCTTTATGAAGCGGTATGACTTGCGCTCTTTTAAGTCTTGTTGGAAAAGTTCCAGTATTGATTGACAGGTTTATGAGATGAACAAGCATGTCAGCAATAACCTCGATAACATTTTTAATTATAAATATTGGCAAACCGTCATAACCACATGCTTTTTTATTGTTTAAATTTGAGACTAATTTCAGGAGTTCATTTTTTGTTAAAGGAGTGACAAACATTGAGTTTTCTATGTAAGCAGGAAGCTCAATATTTTCGAATCTACTGTTTCCCATGTTTGAATTATTTCCAATTGAGAAAAAGGTGTTAAATAAATCGGGAGCATCCAATTCATTTTCAATTGTTTCTACGCCATCTGTTAGCCCTTTGTAACTCTCAAATTTCGATTTTTTTTGTCCTTTAACAGTTTTATTAACTAAATTCCAAATTGATTTTATCTGATTATTTGAATTTAGAATAAGATACTCATTATCCTTCTTTTTTGCATAGGATATAACTTTATGCAAAATTGAACAATAGTTCCTGTAATGATTAGACAGTGCAGCTTTATCCTTAGACTGTTTTAGTTGAATGAAAAGTTCTCGTTTGGTTTCACAGGACTTTCGAATACCTGGTGTTATCCATTTTGGTGTAAAACATTTATTTTCCATTCTCACCCTTTTCAGCGGACAGAACCTATCGATAGCGCTTAGAAATATGTCGTGAAATGTATTAAAAGAGGCATCCACATCGGGATTTCTGTAAATCGGGTCCCAGTTAACGGACTCTAAGAAATTTTTCAACTCATCTATGTTAGTTTTACTGAAATCTCTTACTTGTTTAAAAGTAGCACCAGAATTTGATTTAATTTTGATTTCCAATGTGGCATGTTGAAGACAATGATCTGAAATACCTAGCTCGACCACTTTAACATTTCGTAGCTCCACGTTTGAAATCATATTGTCGATGCAAGTACTGCTGTGATCGGTAATACGCGTGGGTTCCTTTACAAATGCTTCGGCACCGAAAGAGTTTAGAAGACACAAAAAATCCCTGGCTTCCAAGCCATCAACTAGCAAATTTACATTGAAGTCCCCGCATAACAAGAACTTTCTGTCGACTTTGCTTAATATATGACTTAAGATGTTTTCCAGGTTGTCGATAAAGTTATCATTTCTCAAGGTCTTTGGTCTATATGCACAGACTATATAGAAGTTGTACAAGTTTATGCCGCATACTTCTAAAACATTGGAAATTGACAATTTTTTTATGGAGGGAAGCTCGTCAAATTTCAAGCTGTTATGAACATAGATACATACACCTCCTCTACTTTTTCTGTTTTCTCTACAAAAAGATGAAGCCAGTACAAAGTCCTTAAGTGACATTCTATTTAGATCGCAATTTACCCTATGGTGTTCAGTAATGCATAACACTTTTACACTACGCCCCTTTTCAGAGCAAAGCCACGCCTCAAATTTCAATTTTCAACATTTCTTTATTACTGTAGATATTTACCTATACTTAGCAAGCGTCATTTTTTGCCTCTTCTCTACATTGGACCACTATGGGAGGAGTAGAGCAAAGAAACTCCCACAGATTGAATAAGTTAAACACAGCCAATTTTGAAATGATTGAATATGTACTTCTGTTTTGTGTTGTTTTTGATTGATTAATTTAATAAGTTTTTAATTAGGTACCTACCTAATAAAAGGTAGTAACATCTGAAGAAGCCAAAAACATCTTTGGTTAACTTTTGAACAATCAATGAATTAATCTTCTGGTTACATATGTCAGGTGGTAGCTCTTCAGAAGCCCTCCACGGCATACGTGTGGAGTGTTCCCGTGCCGGTACTAGACTGCGGGTGGGAGATCAGCGAATGGTTCTCCAGGTCAGCCTCATTAGTATGTTCCGCAGACCATACAACCGACCAACGTAACGGAGTACCTGTAACCTTATGATATCATATACTCCCTGACATCTAGGAATTTATAAAGGAATCACTTTCAAATTGACAAATAAACCAATGAGGACACGATTATTTATAACACGCTTTAAAAACTTGGTCGATTTCCAATTTGAACGGGGTTGTGATGATACTTATTCCCAGACGTCAGAATATAATCACATTACCAGGGGGTTGGTAGATAGACTTAAAGCGAAGTTAGTACAGACCATTTAAGTCAAATATATGCCTAGGACGAAGTCTTACCGTTATTTTTTTGATGGTTTATTGTTTTTGGCGAAAATTCCCAGATTTTCAGAGTTCATCTATAATAAATGCGAAAATTATCAATAATTGAATTATTTTAAAAATTAATTATAATGCAACAGTTAATAGGCATTCTAATAAATCTTTATTGGTGCATCTGTAGTTTTTACAGACCTTTGAAGAGCACGACAAATTTTAATCATCAAAAAACACATTTTTCTAGCCCATTAATTATTTTTTAAATAATTAAATTTTTGTTCAATTTCGCAGTTATTATCGAATATAACAGGGAAAATCTGGGAATTTTCGCCAAAAACAGTAAATCATCATATTTAACTCAAATGGTTCTTAATAGTCTGTACTAGCTTCACTTTAAGTCTGCATCTGAGCGCCTTAGGACACTTAGGACGCCCCATGTAAGTACGAATTGTACTTAGGACGCCCCATGTAAGTACGAATTGTACTTAGGACGCCCCATGTAAGTACGAATTGTACTTAGTCCTTTAACAACATCATGACATTGTGTCAGACAACGTAATTTATTGTATTAACATTTCTCGTAGTTCACTTATTGAAGTGAACTACGAGAAATGTTAATACAATAAATTACGTTTATTCAAAAATGCTTTATTGTGTTCATTATTTTGATCTTTTTTGAGAAAAGTCGATCTTGCCGCGCTACTTGAATTGCCACCAGCAAAATCCTGTGAAAATCCATTATTGTCGAGTTATGTTTCAAAAATGGTCAATTGCAATTAATATTTCATTCAGAATTTGGCTCTGTAAGCACAGGCAGCATAGAAAAACAAACAAAAGTGCGCGCAGCGCGGTGAACATTTTTGCAATTTTTCATATTGTGTTCCATAAATTTTCGTTATATTTTTTAAATTACTTGCATGGCGACCTCTGTGGCGCAGCGTTTGTGGCTCTGCCTACCATGCGAGAGGTCCCGGGTTCGATCCCCGACTGGGGGTAAAGAAAAAAACCCCTAGATCTTGGATGTTTATGTGTGTGACGACGCTGTTTCTGGTACCCACGACACAGTGTATCCTAGTGTGGGGCCAGAAGCTATGCATGTGCTTGTATGTAAATGTTTCTTGTTTGAGTAAAGTAATGGAAGCCTTGGTCCGCAACGACTGCACTGCTGGCCATGCTTCGTACAATGGTCTCGAGCTTAGCTTAGCCACACTCTCGGCCAAAGCTTGGCCATCAAAGGCTGCGCTGTGTAGGCCTGGAGCTGCGCTTCGGCCACCAATAGCAACGCAGTCACTATAGACCGCGGCAGTAACATACTCACTGTGCTTACAGGTTGCTGCAGCGTGAAACGCATTCGTTCCGTGTGGTGTACTATGCCGCACAAAACGCTCGCCAACTTAGGGGAACTGCTAACAAAATCTACAAGTTTGGTAAAAACGATACGGTACGTCTTGGTCGATGCTTTACTCTTGGACATACTGGCATGACCCTCAACCACCAGTGGCATGTATTGGCGTCAAGATCGTATGGCGAGTAGTGTCACGAAATCACAGAGTCCGAGATAATTCTGCCCTATGTAGCATCGTGTAGTGGCCTAAACAAGGCAGGAAATGTTTTCAGGGCGCCTTCCCCGACGAAGTGCCATTCAACCTCATCAACGAAGCGTCCGTCGCCGACCTGAACGCTCGTCTCGACGACTGCAGCGTGACGCACCGCAACTTCAGACCTAACTTCGTGTTGGAGGGCACAGCCAAGCCGTACGACGAGGACGGGTGGAGATACGTGAAGATTGGGGAGAATGTGTTTGAAATAGTCAAACCTTGTACGAGGTACGAATTTACAATCAATCACATTCTTAGTATCAATTCTGGGTACCTATAGAACTAAATTAAATAGAGCTTCACCATCCTGACAATAGCACTCGGAGTTATCTATCATGCAACAACTGTTACCCTTTTCTCTTTCATATTTGGAATTTTCATTCGTATTTCCAGGTGCGTAATGACCACAATCGACCCAGAGACTGGAATCCGCAATGGAAAAGCTGAACCGCTGACGACACTGAAGGGGTAAGTAAGAACCAAAATAAATAAACTAGTGGCCCTGTGGGCAGTAGACCTCGCTAACAGGGGGGACTGTGAACCCATTTTTAGGTAAGTATTCAATCAAAATCAAGTAGTAAAGTAGCCGCACCAAAAACTTTGTAAACTAAATTTTGCGATTTAAAATCCAATCTATTGACTTTTCACGAAAAGATCCTCTTTACTTATCGGACGAAAGCAAAATCTGCCTCCTATCTTGTCGAAACGGAGCCCTTCGCTCGCTCGGTCAATTATTCCATTGGTGAGGAACAAATGGTGAAAAAACGAGAGGGATTTTCGGAACCTAAATATTGATTAACTAATGGTACTGTGTACATTACTAGCACAAATAAATGCTACTATTGAGGAAGCGTGTGCCTTACGTACGACGTGCTCATATTAAGCATGCTTATTGAGGAAGCGTGTGCCTTACGTACGACGTGCTCATATTAAGCATGCTTATTGCTAGCAAAATGTGAGCAAGCTCATTGAGCATGCTATCGTAGAGCATTTGAAACAGTACCTTAAAGAATGACAATATTGTGACACCTGGCTGGTTGTCTCCTTTTGATCGAATAGCACTTTTGCAATATAGTCATGAGCAAGCCCGCCTCGCCTCGCCCCTCCCTCAGTGACATATATAGTTGTTATGTCAGTGAGCAGTATGTGGTCAAGCAGGAGCTAAGTTTATTGTCACGTGATATATTTGCAGCTACCGCCAGATCGCGGACCCCTCTGTGCGTCGGTCGGCCGGGGACTCCCCGCGCATGGGCGTGCAGATGGCGCTGCGCTCGGGGCCCGGCGGACTGGTGGCGCTCGACGACGACATCTTTGTCGCCTAATCTTGTAATGGGGAAAACGGTTTTTGCCCTGGGGTTATTTGATGGTTATCAGTTAATCAGTTTTTTGTAGCGCCAATCCGACCAGCTTTATCACTGACGCGTAACCATAGTAATTTAAATCTTTTTAAAGGTCATGAATTGTTTACGTTAATGCATGTGAGGGAGAAATCGCCAACTATTTATTCACTCCACTTTTTTCTCACATTAGTAGCCCATTTGCAGAACTCATAAGCATTGTAAAAGCAAGTTTTGCAACTGCACTACTCCCAACCTTACTTAAGAAATAGGTACTTGTCACATTAGCGATAGATCATTTTGTTTAGATTGTAAACTTTTGTGCTACCAAAAATAAAAAATCCAGTTTCATATCAAAAAATTGTGTACTCATTCCTTAAACAACTTACATTACACGCTAGATGCGTACAATCTGTACGGCGATGCCCTTAGCAACGTCTTCTGTGGCGTCCGTAATGTTAATAAGAACGCGTGCGAAGGTGCCGCCTACCGTGCCCTTTGTAAGGCGTTCGGGGTTCACAACCACGCAGCCGAGCACTTCCTGAAATACACAGACAGGTACTTTTAAGAATCTGTTTCTTCAGCTGGACAGTCGCTTGACGTCATGCGTTGTTGATAGACGAAAAGTCACAGACTGTAAAAAGGCCACATGTAAATGTGAGCTACCCCCTGGCCGGACCACCTTTTGGTACTCAGCCTAGATTTGGTAGACACATGCTACCTAATCTCTACCTTTATCTGAACCCATCTCTGAATAAATTGTATCTAAAATGGTACAAGCTAAATAATAATTTAAGTGGTCCTGCTATATAGTCCTACTCCACGGCCGGAGCACCTTCAAACATTAAAATTTCTCTACTTAATCTAAGCCGTAAACACTGCTACAAATGGCTTATGTTTAAACGATTACCAAAAACGCACCTATTTTACTACCAATAAATTCGAAATGTCCACCAAATTGTGTTTGGATAAATGATCACCAAACTTCTTTTTATTTTTTTTTATTTTTTTATTTATTTACCAAATTGAGAAAAACATCTTAATTATATACATTTACATCACATAAACCACGGAGGTTTGTGCGTGATGCTGGAATTCGTGCGAACAGGGTACAATCATTAATTATTAAATATTTTTTTACATTCTACATGGGTACATGGGTATGTTTTGTGTACTTAAGTTTATGTTTTAAGTATTTTTTGTTGTTCTTATACGTTCAACAACCTAACACGAAGGGTAAAGGGGGCTTCGCTTCGCTCACCCCCTTTACCCTTGACCTAAGCTACCGCAGTATTTGGCCCTGATATTTTTTGCAACTTTTGGTGTTCATTTATCTATTTTGGGTAGGAAAAGAATATTTTGGTGATCATTTTATTTGTTGCCATTACAAATCTACTGAAAGTCTATTTGCAGCTTACTCCTAATAATGGATATTTTTAAAGATTCTTCAAGATTCCAGTTATTTCTTGTACAATGATCCCAACTCGTCACTCCATCTCTTCCACGTGGGGTCGGTCACGCTTTCTCTTGCTTTTTTTGACGATTAGGCTGCATTCGAGCAACGTGGCCGGCCCACTCGTACGTTAGTGGGGCAGCCTTATGTGCTACATCAAGTATGAGTCTGTGTTGTGACGGCCGACTCAGGAACGACAGTTTTCATATCATTTGTAACAAATAATTGTTTAATTTTTCCCTCGCATATTTTTTGTTCACAAATCGCCATGTACAACTTGTCCTGAAATATGAGCAATGTGCGGACACGTCCGGCCGGCCGGTCTACGAACCGCCGCGCGGCGGCGACGATGGCCCGATATTGCGAGCGCGGTAGCAAGCGATATAAGTAAGGCCACAATTTAATGATTTTTATGAATTGTTATTGAGAAAAGAAAATATATATATATGTACATATATATAGATAAACACGGTGTCCCTAAACTCAACGACAAGCGCGCACCAGGCGAAAGCCCGGCCTATACAGGATCTAATAAAATAAAATAAAAACTATGTCAATCGGTTCAAACATTATTGGTATATAAAAAAATTTATATCAACATCCTTATCATATCTTTAGAAACTGTGACAACAAACTTAGCAATTCTCCTACGATTTCATTATGATCCTAAATAACCATACTTTATTAAGCCCTACGAGTACCAGGCAATCGTCGTTCCGAATATAGGCTAGCTAGGTGAACATTTACGAACACGCGATGATCTGGGTAATTGTCACGACAGAGTGTTGCCGCGGCAGAGGCATGGCAGTGGCATCCAACATAGATAATATGCAGATTGGCTTATTCTTCATCCGGCATGCTGCAATGCCATGTAGTACTGGGCAAAATCAAGTCCGGAGTGATAAAAACCAAAGTCGTCAGTAACAAACATAAGATTTTTTCGCACAGAAAACATAGGAATGCTGTGTAAATAACGGTTCTTTTATTTCTAAGTCTCTTAATTAATTTCGTACGACCTCTTTGGAGGTCATTCAATAAGCCAGTGTCAAGTGTGATCACCAGGAGGTGATCACACTTGACAAAAGGGAATCTGACAAGGATGTCAGATTCTCTTTTGAGAAGAGAACCTGAAAAGTAAAAGTTTCTGTAATGGATTGTTGCTCGTTAGCACCACCCAGAGGACCCGTGCAGGGCGGTGATGGACAAGAATATCCTGCGGAAATCAGTATGTCTAAGCTCCATGTTTATTTTTATGTTTTAAACGCACATATAATTAAGTTGGCACTGTATAAATTTCAACTGATTTAATACTATGAGATGGTTTTATTCATATTAATTTTTATTTTTGATAGATAAGTACCTATTGTTATACTCTTTCAAAATCCTTACTAAATAAGCCAAATTTTTAATAAACTTGCCGAGGGTAGTACACGTGTTTGTTTCCGTTATGATGAGTCAAAGTAGACTTACAAGATTTTCTCAAACCACGACACAACCAAACTACGTATTTGTTTAACAATCTGACGAAATATTCTGCTCAATTTGGGACTGATATCAATACTATGGTTACCTAGGATCATGTTGGTGAAGAAATCGTAAGATAATTGCTAAGTTTGTTGTCACAGTAACTAAAATTGTGATAAGGGAAGCTGACTTTTGATTATTTTTAAATAAGCCAATATTTTTCAAACCGGGGGACATAGTTTTTTTTTTTATTTTACTAGACCTGTATAGGCTGGGCTTTCACCTGGTGCCCGCTTGACGTTGAGTTTCAGGACATCCTGAATTTCTTTATATATATTGCTTCAGGGTCTGTCAAATAACCACCCCTGAGTCGGGCGTAACTCTATACCTTTATATAGGGCACGTACCTTAACGAAATAGCGGAAGTTGGTCGGCAGCAGCAGCAGATGCGGCGTGGCGGGCAGCTGCGCATGCGCGGCCCACAGCGGCGCGTCGCTCGCCAGTGCGCCCGCTGCCGGCCACAGCGGCGCGTAGCACTGTGACCTCAGCACGTGCGACGCGAGGCGGGACAGCTTGTCGCCGGGAGTACCTCTGCAAATGGGAAGGATAGAGAAAGCCTCAGAAAGCGATGCAGTTCTGAAATATGGAACAAGTCAAAGAAGTGCACTAATTCCGGCAGGCAATTTTGGGTTCTCAGGCGAAAAAATATATTCTTAACTCGTTCTAAAAGGCTTTTAACGAACCTCGCGGTTCGTAAATAGAAACCTGCGAACTCGTGAGAGGGAGCAAAATGCTACTTTTCTGTTTAAGCTAGTTTTTAGGGTTACGTACCCGATGGGTGCCAAACGGGACCCTATAACTAAGCCTCCGCTGTCCGTCTGTCCGTCCGTCTGTCACCAGGCTGTATCTCATTAACCGAGATAGTTAGAGAGATGAAATTTTCAAAGATGAATTATTTCTGTTGCCGCTATAACAACAAATACTAAAAACAGAATAAAATAAGGGGGCTCCCATACAACACTTATTTCAATACCACATACAAACTTATGAATGCACCTGGTTGTGAGTGTGAAAGTGGAGTGTGAAAATAGCCGCAACAATAACTTTGAAAACAACATTTTCTATGTAAAATCCCAACTAATCACTCCACACCATCCCTACCATTGTACGGTGGTACGGAACCCTTCGGGCGCGAGTCCGATTCACACTTAACCGTTTTTTTAATTTATTCATTGGCATGTAGCATTTACGCAATGTGCCAATTGAACTCAGATCTTAATAAAATAACGATTGTAATTTCATCATAATCGATTAAAAACGAACATGTTTCAAGTTTTAACTTTATCAACGTTATATGAAAATTTATGACGTTAAAAAAAATAACACAATAAATTATGTTTTACTGAAATCAAAACTATCGATGACTGTTATTGTGATATAATGAAAATTGATATCCAATACCATTGTAATATTCAATTCGATTATTTTTACACATTGGTAAAAGTAGCACAGGAATATTTTATCTGTGGTGACCTTTCCCCAATCCTTCACAATACGCCATTATAAAAAAATGTTTAATTAGTGAATGTGTAGTTACTGCGAGATCTCCTCCTGGCTGATGTGCATGAGCACGTCGGTGGATGTGACGCCCACAAGCACGCCACCAATGTCCAACGTGCACGGGTCCGGCAGGAACACTACGTTGCCATACTTCTTGCGGCTCGCGTACGCTGGCGTCGGGAATATGTTCACATGGAACGCGTCCTTGTGACTCGAAACGACGTAGATTTTCGTCATTGGACTGGAAATAGGAGCATTTTTTTGCAATATCACAAAAAAATATAAGTTACACAAAAGCATCAGACAATAAGTCACGGTTGGGTGGATTTTATCGGGTTGTCACTGCTGACCCTGATGTGAGAGATTCTTCACATTCCTTAATAGTAGTTTATGTGACTGTAGCAGTGGAGCAATGGAGGGTATTCATACTCGAGAGTGGGTTTAGGTTCGAAGGCAAGTTTCATAATAATATCACTCGAGAGTTTTAATGCCTAATTATGTACAGTTACATACACTAGTTTATCTACAAACATATCATAAGCTCTCTTTGATGTGTTCAGGAACCGCACGTTCGACCGGCATTGTGGCATTGAGCATTGCTCTGCTCTTGTTTAGCTTGTTCTGTAGTACCAACTTCACAGACAAACTAGGGGCGGTACGCAGGCGGGCGTCGGGGCGTCCGAAATTTGAATGGCATATTTGTCAAATTTTGGTACATTATGACCATAATTTGTAAATGTTCTACATATTATGACATTCAAATTTCGAACGCCGACGCCCGCCTGCGTGGCGCCCTGTGAAGTTAGTACTACAAAACAAGCTAAACAACTCAATGAAACAATGCGGTTCCTGAACACATCAAAGAGAGCTTATGATATGTGTGTAGATGAACTAGTGTATATAACTGTACATAATTAGGTATTAAAACTCTCGAGTGACGCGAGTTTCATAAACCCGCTCTTGAGTTTTAATGCCCTCCATTATGTATCAGTCACATAAACTACTATAATGGTTACCAGATCTGTGGGACACAATGAAATAATCTTTCCCCAATGTATAATCACGAAAACAACAAAATAAATCACCCACCTAATACTGCTGACTTCGGCCACACTCTCCATCAACTTATCAAAGAAAGACTTGTAAGTCTCAGCCATAGTGTTGTCCTTCACTTTAGCGTGCTCGCTGTCCATGAAGGGACCCGTCATGATGACCACGTGCGGTTTGTTGGTCGCTATGTAGGTGACCAGGTCCTTGAGCGGCTCGTAGGCCATGTTGTCTGAGGTGGTGTAGGGCCCCGACACGGCCACCATTGAGAGAGTTCCTAGAAATAGAGCAAACTTTTTGTTCAGCTTCATAATTGTAACTGCAGCCTCCTTGTTACGGGCGATAGAAGGCAAAGAAGCAACACGCTTCGGAGCGAGAATGATCTAGAATCCGAAGTGCAGCGATAAGTGGCATTATCTGGTGAGTTTCGGGGAACAGGGATGATATACCAGTGTATTACGGCTCCCGTGAACAAGTTGAGTGGCACACGAACATTTACACATCCAGTAAGCCACCACCATATCCAGCTAGCAAATGAATTAAAAGACAATACAACTAGACTTGCTTTTAATTCATCAGAACCACTTTGGAGTACAATCCGATACTTCGAATGTACGTGGGTACCCCTCCAATATCGTGTGGTCTATCGAAACAGTACAGGCTCCGGGAGGATTATTGGCCTCTGAATGCCGCCTGGTGGGGGAGCGGCGCATGGGGACACGAGATGCATATAAATGGGCGAGAGTTGGGAGCTCGCGCACGACCTTCCCATATATATCATATACACATACATATCGCCCAAAAGGGCAAATTGCAGGTAGAAAGCCTTCAGCATATACCGAGGCCATTGCTTACAGTAAAGTCTTAGACAGATAACTGCAAACATAAAGGTGTTGTTTTTAGTCCGTATACCACACGAGATGACGCCCGCTCAATATGTGGGGACCCGGACATAGCAGGGAGGTCTGACTCCTGGACATCGGTAATTCCATTTTTTCCCCTCGAACAAAAAGAAAAAAAAGCTCGCGCACGGCCCTAGAACCCTGGCGAAGCTCGTACCTGTGAAGGATTTCATCAAGTCCCGCTTGTGGTGTGGCGGCGACGGCGCGGCGTCGCTGAGTATCTCGCGCGCGACGAAGCGGTCGCCGCGCGGGTTCACTCCCCGCATCACAACTACTTGGCCCGGGTACACCGCGTACTGGCTCACGCTGACAAACAAATAGGAGCAAAAGGATTCTAATTAAGAGTTAAACACTGACTCACAATGAAGACTTAGTGTACAAATTGTACATACAGACAGACTTAAACGCACACAAGCGATTCAAACTTATAAACTAGGCATCGGTTACTGTGAGTTTGAAGTGTCTGCTTGTATGCGTGGTATTTAGACATAGACAGAACAACTCTCTAAATTTCTTCTGATGAAGTTCTTATCATAATCACCTGGTAAACTTCGCTGGTACCTTTGGACAGATTCCAATTTCGACTTTTTTTAATAAATGCTTTAATTAGGATATGACCACATGAGTAAATTTTCAAATACGCAACAAGCTAATTACATAATATTTTTGGCCAATACATAATATTTTTGGAAAATCGCTTAACCACACGAACGTTTCGCCGTCCTGTGCCTGTCCCTCCCTCAGGGGACAACAAAAATGGAATACTTTTATTTTATTTTATTTTATATTAAGTTTGTTATATTAGAAATTATATAATTCACAAAAACAGTTTCGTCGTATAAAAATATAACACGTGAAAAAACAACTGACATAAACAATTACACAAACAAACCGCCCCAAGAATCTCCCGGCCCAAAGGTGCCCATTACACTGGCAGCGTTCCCGCGCTGCACAGCGAGTGAGATTCAGAGCGGTTGTCAAACCCTCGGTCCCTCAAGCGGCGCCCAATGTCCCTGACAAAGGCCCTACCCTGCGAACCCCATACCCCTGTAGTCTCGACGGCCAAAGGAACGAACAGATAACTGCGCCATTAACTGCGCGTATTGAATGCACTTCTGCCGTGCCGCTGACTCGGCAGCAGCACCCGGGGTTACTACAGTTGAGCCGATGTGGGATGGAGCAAGCGTGGACACACAGGTCGCATCCCATAAAAGACAACGACCCCTCTCCCACGGGATTAACGTCAGACCGTCCGGTCGTATTCCGTCGCTGCGACACAATCCAGGAGGTTCAAGAACCGCCGGGATGTTAGCAGAGACGAGTGCCCTCCGGACGATGTCGTTGATTGAGTGATGGCGAGAGTTTCCCTGCACTCCGAACACAATGCAGCCCGTGACGCCCCAGCGAATCAACTGCAGCACCGCAAACACAGCGATGTGGTTCGCAGATTTCGCAACCTAAACGAAGCGCCACAGCCACACGCAGGGAGTTGTCATCTAAAAAGGTGCCCAACTGCTGAGATGGCAACGCATGTAGCCAGGCGCCAGACTCCGGTTGGGATGCTGCAAGCAGGCGAGCATGTTCGGCTCCCGTGCCCTGCTCCACCAGCCCGTCAAGGGATGACTTGCACAGCTCCTCATCCCAGGCTCGCTGAATGCCTCGCTTTTCTGGCTCATCTCTCCCCGGGCAACGGACCCGCCACAGCCGCAAAGCCTCGGCCGCAAACGGAATGTTCAAATTGTCACCGTTACTGTTCAAAATGCGAGTGACAAGTTTAAACACCCCATGCGAAGAGGCCAAGAAAGCAGGGAGTTCCGTGTCCTGTAGGCGACGAACGCCGAGACCACCAACCTGATGGGTAGTGCAGCCTGAGACCACTGAGAGGGAGACAGTTTAACATTCAAAATGTTTTCCAGAATATGTCTCAATGTATCGTCGTATGAATCTGCCTCCCCTCTGGCTAGCCAAACCGGAGCCGTACGCAATGAATAAGTCAACCTTGGCTGGGTCAAACAATTCCGCAGAATTTTAAGGGCCACATGTGCCCTTACAATTCAATTATTTTATTTATTTATTTTAATTTAATTGTTAGTAAAGCTTCAAAAGCACTGGGATTCGTCATGAGGTCGTCGAAATCGTTTAAGCATATGAAAACGGTTAAAATTCTTTATTGTGATTATGTCCGCAGTCATCTTGAATATGATTCGCAGGTTTGGAACCCATGCTATGACGTCTACAGTAACAGACTAGAGCGGATCCAAAAGAAATTTACAAGATATGTCGGCTTTAAATTCAAGCTGCCTAAGCTCGAATATGAGCATCGCTGTGCACGTATACATTTGCTACTTTGCACTCAAACTTCGCAGAGATATTTCCATCTGGTCTTCCTAATGAAAATATTGAATGGCACTGTAGATGGTCCTCCGCTGCTTAGTAAAATTAAATTAAAAGTCCCCCGTCATGGTGTTCGTAGACGTCCGCTGTTCCATCTGCCCACGGTGCATACCAATTATAGAGAAAACTCCTTCATAATAAGAGCATGCTCAACATTCAACGGTCTCAATGACGATGTTGATGGTGTCGATGATGACATTGATATATTCTGCGCAATCATTGAGGGCATCTATTATAAGGAAATTTGTTTCATCTATAAACAACGAGGGGTGACAGTGGTGTGTTATACTAGCATTATCTTATACACTCATAGGTAGGATGAATAGGTATCATGTTTGGTCTCTGTATAGTTTATAGATGGTTTATGGAAACAAGTATTTATATATATTTTTTTTTTAAATGTATGAGTATGACTTATGAGTCCTGTGTGTTATATCTTTAAGTATACTATAAAATTATTGTTTTGCTTCTAGAAAAATAACTGTGGGAGGTTCTCATTGGCTTCTTAGTTAGTACAATTTTTAGCATATGCTTAAGAAAGCTGTTACCTTCCGCAAAAATGTAAAATAAAAAATAAAAATACATTAAGTAGGAAATCAAAGGCAAGAACTAAAACACAATAACAAGATGGAAATGGGCAGAACGACGCCACGCGGTGCATATCACAACAGCGAGTCGGGTCCGAGTGGCTCCGACCTATCATGTGTTACAGGAGACCCTGCAACGATGATATTCTGTCGGTGCCTAATCGGGTAGTAAATAAATATGTGGGTGAGGGTTAATAAAACTGCATACTATAATTAATCACTAAATGAAACGGATACGAAGACAGCGATTCAATAAAATGTAAAATAATATGAATAGAATAGGTAAAAAGATACATTAATAATTTGTCTTAATTTGTTTGAATTAATCTTCATCTGTCTTTATTTGTCTGAATTTATCTTCAATTTGTCTGGCAAAATCATGACAAATTTCAAAAAAAATAATCCTTTCAAAAACATTACAACTGTCCCACCTGTCAACATCATGACAATTGTAAAAAAGTGACACGGGCCCAAAATAATAATATGTAGTTGTGCATCTGTTATCTGAGAAAAAACATGTTAATGTGATAAAAAGCATTTTTTCTGTCCAGAAAGCGATTACACTTTCGACAGAAAACAAACAGCCGAAATATTGTTCTGTCGAAAGTGCAAACAGTCAAATGTGCAAATCGTCATTAGTACCTAACGTCGTTAGTAACCTCACTTTCGTTGGTGGTCAGAAATGATAGATCCACTACGCACTTGTCAATATCGACGGGCACGGCTTGGCTGAGCGACTCCTCCCACGTACCCTGCAGCACCACACTCTTAGGGTTTAGCCTCGCGTCGGCGTCACACTCTATTCGCCCGGCTACCGCCACTTCAGCCTGAAATAGGAGTTAGTCACAAGCGTCAAAGAAAACATTCATGCAGCACTACATCATATTAAATCCAGAACAAAGTGATGAATTCACGCAGCGTCGCCCCAGATGAAAAAACTAAGAGCACTTTTTTATACGCATCCTGAAAATACCATGGGACAGAAAATGCCCTACAAGCGGCATAGTGTCTTTGCCAGCTCTTCATTCAAATTCTATGTTTTGCAGCACCCAGAATATTAGTTACTCAAATAGAATTGAAGGTCGCACCTGCGTTTTATGTCGGACGGAAGATGTCTCCGTGAGGCCAGCCTTCTTCAGTATGCATTGAGATATGTATCTGATGTGATTGTCGAATATGCTGGCCTTTTCGTGAAGTAGCTCAAAACCGAACCTGTAACCACAAATGCATTCCAGAAATATAACAACACACGTGGTACCATTTTGAAACAGTAACAGGCTTTATGTTAACTTACAAGTACAAGTAAATACTTGGTAATCTTTGGAGTTGATACCTCTAGCTAGGCTTTATTGCCTAGACACTATACCGATTCGGACATCATAATGGGCAATATAGAGGGAAAAGACGCGCTGGCGGAATGAGAAAGTCGTGGCTCCGCAATTTCAGGGATTGGACCGGAATGGCCAGCGTAGAATGGCTTGGCGAAGAACAGAGAGGAGCATGGAGCTGACCGCCAAACTCCAGTAGTGGAGCTGAAGATGAAGGGCATGTTAATTGCGACCGATGTTACCATTTATAATATAAAACTTTCATGCTGGTGTTGCACAATAGGCGGTGAACGAAAAATTTGTCATTGGAAAACTGTACCAGATTCTGAAAAAGTCGACCAGCTGATTGGTTCACACTGTGTCATGTGACAATGGGCCAGCCCTGATTGGTCGATCTATAGATACAGTGAATGGGCATTGGAGCCGCCGTCATGTTAAACTTAATTTAATTTTTCACTGTTAGTTATTCTTCAATATTTTTTTCCTTCGTTGACAATAGATATTGCGGGAAGTAAGTGCATTTTAGTTTAGTGGCATTTTTATTCACGAGTGTCATATAAGTACAGTTTTTCTATGCATTATGCGAGGAAATAAAAAATATATTTGAACTAAACAAGACATTAGTAAAATGGCGGGAATTTTTTAAAACATGTACGCTCAAAATTACACAAATATTATAAAGGCGAAAGTTTTTGAGTTTATATGTATGTTTGTTACTTCTTCACGCTGATACGGCTGGACCAATTTTAATGAATTTTGGTATGGAGGTAGCTGACACCCTGGATTAACCTTTTGAGGCTACTTTTGATTCCAAAAAAAATAAGTGTTCTTGTGGGATAAAAGCAAGGAATTGTAACGCTCAAACGGCTAGACAAATTTTGATGAAATTCTTTTGGAAGTAGCTGACACCCTAATTAATTAATTAACATCTAGGCTGCTTTTGATTCCGATAAAATAAAGTGTTCCCGGGGAATGAGCGGCAAAATTTTCTTACTTAACTTGCTGCTGGCACTGTTGTGCAGACTAAGCAACCTTCTCAGCAGAGTGGTGGCAGAACCGCGCACTCAGTGTTGAAGCTCCCGCTAAACAGCATTAACAGTAAAAGCTGTAGTCACGGTGCTCTATTGAAATGGGACGAATTGACCGTGTGGGACGAATGCACAATGTCACACAAGCGAGCGATTGAAGCACTGGATCGCAGCTTGCAAGACGTTCGGGGCTATCGAATGTGGAGCAGTTACAGCTGAAGACCAACATGAGGTGTCCAATGAACAGGAGTCTGGACTCTACGCACAAACACTCCTCGAGGGCGGCGAAGGTCGCGTGCCGACTGACGCTAACGGCCGAATAACTTTTGACAGCCGATTGAGCAATGTTGTAAGCTCGAAAGATAACCTCATTAATGAGGTATTTTCGACCTTAAAACAAAACCTGGCTAACGAGGAGTGGTTGTGCGAAAGGGCGATCATGGAGCCCAAAAAATAATCGATGGGAAGATTAAAAAGTACTGCATTAAAAATATTTCTGGCTCTACGACCCGAGACAATATTCAGCTTGTCCAGCTCTCCCGTTCACAGTCCTCGATAAGTTTCAGCGCTTTGGATACTTTTAATACTACGAAAATAGATATAGAATATAAAAATGGGCCAGCGCAAAAATGGTCTTATGCCAGTCTCCTTTGTTATATTTTCTGTAAAACAGCGGGGAGCAGCTAGTATCTACTACTGCGCATGTGCAAATAGCTGCCACGACGTCGTCGTCGTATCGCAAGTCCACGAGCAAACTATACGTTCAGCCAAACATCTAATGAATATTTAAAATGTATTTATTGATTAAAATCTAAATCTCAAGTAATTAATAACGCGTTTATTGAAGTATTGCTTTTATTGCAGGTACCTTTTATATGAACGATAATCTGTACCTTACTAATTTGCAAAAGTTTACTCCGATAATATATTTTATCTACACACGTATCGTAAACCCTCTTTACTGCGTCCAAAAACCGTACGTTACGATCAGCATAATGTTAAACTACTTTGTAAAAACTCATTTCTTATCTGAATATTGAACATTATGACCACAATGTGTAAATTTTCTACATGACATTCAAATTTCGAACGCCGGCGCCCGCCTGCGTGCCGCCCCTACTTTGTCTGTCAAGTTGGTACTACAGAACAAGCTAAACAACTCAATGCCACAATGCCGGTCAAACATGCGGTTCCTGAAAACATCAAAGAGAGCTTATGCTATTAGCTATACATAGTCAGGTCATAAGTTCTGTCACATGTGCAATATGAAATAATTTAGACATGTTTATTATTTATGTAAACATTTATATAGCAAAATGAACTTAATAAAACATAGATTCTTATGGTAATAAAGTTTATTCAAAATGACCCCCGCGATTTTCAATACAGGCCTTTATTCTGCGCGGCCAGTCGTCTATCGCAGCACGAACGAGGTCCATGTCAATATCGGCGGCTGCCTTAATCAAGGATGCCTTGAGTGACTCCAAATCAGGATGAGGCTTTGAGCAGGCCTTTTCCTCCAAGTGTTGCCATATCTTGTAATCTAACGGACTCAAATCTGGACTGGAGGAGGGCCAGTATTCGTGCCGGATGAAGTCGATTTCACGCGCCGCCAGCCAGTCTTGTGTGCTTTTCGCTCTATGAGCTGGCGCAGAATCTTGTTGGAATACCCAGTGCCTGTTATTAAACATGGTATGAGAAACAGGTTCCACAAGGTTCTTGAGGACTGTATTTTGATACACAACTGCATTCGTTTTTACGCCTTTCTCACAAAAATGTACCTCAGTTAAGCCCCAATAAGAGACTCCCAACCAAACCATGAGCGAGGATGGAAAATTACCTCGTTGGACACGCGGAATACGGTTGCTCGCTTCTTCACTGCTGTGTGCGTACACCTTATCATTTTGTTTGTTGTAGCTCTCTTCCACGGTGAAAATTTTTTCATCCGAAAAAAGAATTTCCCGATGCTTTTTTCCCGCGTACCGCTTCAACAAAGCGCGGCATCTCTTCAGTCTCAGGTCCATTAAACGAGCGTCCAAACGATGTCCTGTTTTTCTTCGATATGCCCTAAGCCCTAAGTCGAGTGGCTATCCCTCCCAGATGCAACTAGGGGATATCAACGTAAGTGACATAAACAGCATATGTAATCTCTTCGCTAAGAACTTCTCCAGTGTATATAAGAAAGACAGCCAGACGACTTCAACATCCACAACTAATTTTGACACTACAAACTCAGCTCATTTTCTTAACAACCTTAGTTTCTCTGATACGGAGGTACTCCGAGCCCTAAAAGGACTTGATCCTTATAAAGGAGCAGGCTCGGACGGTATACCTTCTGTTTTCATCTCTAAAACAGCAACCGCACTTGCCATCCCCCTTCGTCATATTTATAATCGCTCATTAACAGATGGCGTATTTCCACAAGATTGGAAGGACGCATTGGTAGTTCCGATATTCAAGTCTGGTCAGAAAAATCTTGTATCGGATTACAGACCCATATCTATCCTCGCCGTCATGGGTAAAGTCTTCGAAAAACTCGTTTGTAAACATCTTACTTGGTTCCTAAAGCCGTACATAATACCAAACCAGCATGGCTTTATGACGTCACGTTCAACGGCTACGAACTTGGTTTCCTATCAAACAGATATTTGCCACACAGTGGACCGCCGTATCCCCACGGATGTAATCTATACTGATTTTAGTAAGGCATTCGACAGAGTTAATCACAGGCTACTAATCGGCAAACTGTCAGCGCTTGGCATCGGCGGCAGCCTTATCAAATGGCTACAGTCGTATCTAGAGGGCAGAAAGTGCAGAGTGGCAATTTGCGGGCATACCAGCACTGCATTTCAGGCTCACTCGGGAGTCCCTCAGGGCTCTCATCTGGGTCCAATCATGTTTAATGCTTTTGTCAACGACATAGGTAGCTGCTTCAGGCACTCACAATTTCATTTGTTTGCTGACGACCTTAAGATGACCAGGCCTATTAGCTCACTAAAGGATTCGAACCTTTTACAGGACGACCTCGTTAAACTGAGCGAATGGTGCGTCAATAATGACATGTCACTAAACGCTGAAAAGTGTTATTGTGTCCACTTTACTCGAAACAACATCGCCAACCACCGAACATATCACATCGGGGATGATGAACTAAAAAACCTTGATTCTATCCGTGATCTGGGCGTATTGCTGGATAGTCGGCTAAAATTTGATAAACACATTGCGAAAATTACATCCAAAAGCCTAAAAACACTAGGGTTTGTCATTCGCAACAGCAAGAATTTCAGGGAACCTTCTACAAAGATCAGTTTATTCAACACACTGGTACGCTCACAGCTTGAGTACTGTAGCGTGGTCTGGAACCCGCAATACAATATTTACTCCAACAGGATAGAAAGCGTACAGAAAAGATTTCTTTACCACTTAGCCTATGGTGACAACAAAGCGAAGAGGCTACCCAGTTATGACTCGCGCTTGAATTACTATAATATTGACACACTGGCAGCACGTAGAAAAAAACTTGACTTAATCTTTCTACACAAACTGGTCAACGGAATTCTCGACTGTCCGGATCTATTGACTAAAATATCATTCTGCACACCAAAGAAACTCCCTCGGTCGAACTACAGACTTTTTTTCACGCCTTCGGTTAAAACCAATCTAGGTTCCAACGCGCCGCTGCATAGACTATGCAAGCTATACAATGATCTCAGGGCCAAAGAATGTGAACCAGAAGCTGAGATGGATATTTTCGCGCGCCTTAACAGCTTCAAAGCATGTATCAGCAAAATCAATCTGGAGTAGATCGTCACTGCTATAGTTTTAAAAGGGTCACTTTTATTATAAATTTTAACTGATATAATTTGCCATAATTTTGTTTTAATTTTAATTTTATTTTAATTTTATTTTATTGAAATGTTATTGTATCTTAATGTTAATGTCTATGGCTATTGATATTATGTGCCTTAGAGTCCCGTAATTATAGTTTTTTTTTTTTTAATTATCCATATGTATAGTCGCAATGCATGCTGTGGTCTTTTTTAATTAAGAAAGCGCAAATCTTATGTCATAATTAAGGAATTTTAAATGGTTTTTTAGCGTATTTCTTGTAAAAGACTCTATTAAATAAATAAATAAATAAATAAATAAAGTCTTCATTTAACACCCTTTTCACCGTGGTCCTGCTTAACCCCATCTGAAGGGCCAACAGTTTCTGCTTACGTATGGGATTTCTTTGAATTCGCGCCTTCACAGCTTTTATCACTGCTGGAGTCCTAACAGAGCGAGGGCGACCACTTCTTGACCTGTCATCTACACTAGAGCCTTCATTGTATCGTTTTATCGTACGATAAACGAATCTTGGTTATATTCAAATTTTTCAGTAAGTCGAAAATCTGAATTGGCGCGTAACCGCAACGATGCAACGCAATAACTGCGACACGGTCTTCTTTAAGTGTCGACTTCATATTTAAAAATGAGGAAAATTCTAAAAAGTACACATTTTTATTTTCATGAAAAATTCGAAATTCGAATTCAATAAACTTTTTTGTGGCCAGCGTTCTAAATTCAAAAGTTTTTATTGTGTGACAGAACTTATGACCTGACGGTGTATGTCTGTAGATAAACTAGTGTATGTAACTGTACATAATTAGACATTAAAACTCGTGATTGATATTATTACGAAACAAGCCTGAGTTTAATGCCCTCCATTATGTATCAGTCACATAAACTACTATTTCCGCCTTCTAACCTCAAAAGAGCACCTTTGCCGCTTGATTTTGGGTTCTCAGGCGGAAAAATTCTATTCGTAACTCGTTCGAAAACGCTTTTTACGAACCTCGCTACAACCCCCGTCTTCGGCTCGTGCCGTAAACTTCTCGGTTCGTAAATATAAGCATTTGCGAACTCGCGGAGCTTTGGGAAATGTACTATTTTTTGCGACGAACTGATGACGGAGTTAAAATTTAAAAAAAAACCTGAGAAGTTAAAAGCACTAGTGCAAAAAAGTGGGACTTTCGCACGATTTTGCTGTATTTGCCCGCGGCTCCTCCCGCGTGGTATTTCGTTTTACGTCATGCTTTATAATGTACCCAGAATAGGGAGTAAATGATTTCACGACTGTTTGTGATATTCTTAGCACGGAAAAGATAATTATATGGAGAGCCAGAAATCTACCTACTATCTAAGGAAATAATTAAGTACTCCTTTTTCTGACACGTTCCAAAGCATGACGTAAAACCGAATATTACGCGGTCGGAACCGCGGGTAAAAGCTAGTAAGCTAGGTAAATACATTCAAAATATCCTTTCGGACCACAAAGTTGAATTCCTATAATGTTGAATTCACAAAATGTTGAATTCCTATAATGTTAAATTCTGAAAATGTTGAATTCCTATAATTTTGAATCCTAAAATGTTGAATTCCTATAATGTTGAATCCTAAAATGTTGAATTCATATAATGTTGAATCCTAAAATGTTGAATTCCTATAATGTTGAGTAACAGTAAAGGAAATGGTATGGTACATAGGAAAACACATACATACATACATAACGGTGCAAAATATAACCCTCCCTTTGGGCTTCACCGCAACTCTGTACAATAAATTTCGGACCACAAAGTTGAATTCCTTGGGAAATGAAACCTTTTTGCAACTGACTGAACACGTTGAAAACAAAGTATTTGGTAGTGACTTAAATAAAATCTCTTTTCATTACAATTCTACACTGATATCAATGAAACCTCTTTGCACATGATACGTAAATACCTGGCCACTTGTGATATGATGCCAAGTGATTTGTCATTATCCTTTACTATTGTCAGTCGAGTTTATGATAAATAGAAAATAATTTATTTTGTAAAAGAGTAAAATCTTATATAATTAAAATGAATCCATTCAAAGCTATTGGCGTTTTCTAAAAAGAAAAAGAAAAAGGATCTCGTAATAATAAACGGGAAGTACACACTAACTAAAGACGAATCATGATGGTAGTACGCGGAGGAAATGCATACACCGTGAAACATGTAAATCATGATGGTAGTACGCGGAGGAAATGCATACACCGTGAAACATGTACAGCTAACGTTACCTTAAGCGCCGACAAAACAAAAATAATTCGTGAAACTACTCATAAGTGCGAAATTGATCACAATAAAATCAAAGTATCCGAACTTTTAAATGCTATTAAGAAAGAAGTGTGCACAAATTTAAATCCAATTGGAACAAATTTTTGAAGACATTTGGCGGAATTTGTTGAATCAAACCATAATATACCTGCATACCAACTACCAACGTTTTCGTCAGTAAAATAGTAGTTTATGTGACTGCTGCATAATGGATGGCATTAAAATTCGAGGGTGGGTGGGAAAATGAAACGAGCCGAAGGAGAGTTTTAATGCCTAATTATGTACTAGAGAGCTTATGATATGTGTGTAGTTTATCTAGACACATATCATAAGCTCTCTTTGATGTGTTCCGGAACCGCATGTTTGACCGGCATTGTGGTTCTGCAATTGTTTAGCTTGTTCTTTAGTACCAACTTCACGCAGACGGGCGTCGGCGTTCGAAATTTGAATGTCAGTACCAACTTCACAGACAAACTAGGGACGGCACGCGGGTGTGCGTCGGCGTTCGAAATTTGAATGTCATTATATGTAGAAAATCTACACATAATGACCATTATGTGTAGTTTTCCAGATACGAAACGAGTTTTTACCAAGTAGTTTAACATAATGCTGATCGTAACGTGCGGTTTTTGAACGCAGTAAAGAGGGTTTATGATACGTGTGTAGATAAAGTACTTTATATAGAGAACGTAAACTATTATTGGGTTCGGATAAACTGGCATTTAAAAAAATCGAAGATGTTAAAATTCCAAAAGGCGTGTCTAAGACTTTTTTGGTGATTGAAGACGGAAGTAAGGACAAAATTATTTTGTTCTGTTCTCGGAAGATGCTGAAAATAATGCAATCTGCGAAAAGTATTTCGTATTATGGTGATGGTACTTTTAGATCATGTCCCCGGCCATTCTACCAGCTTTATATAATACACCTTGATGTATATTCTAATGATACAAGTATAAATATTTATCCTGCAATTTATGCTTTTTTGCCTAATAAACAACAGAGAACATGCACACGGCTATTTGACATAATTAATAATCTTGGAGTTAGTATTGTAACGTATAAATGCGATTACGAGTTAGCTCAAATTAATGCAATACAAGACGTTTACCCAAATGTTAAAGTGAGAGGATGCTTTCAGCACTTTAATAAAGCCATATGGAAAAGGGCAAAACATTGTGATTTGGTCAAGAAAACCGGCTGTAACAGCTCTACATACAAACATGAAAGAAATATAGTAAGATTTTGATCATATTTTGTGCTGATTCCACCACAACACATGACAGAAGCCTGGCGGGAAATTAAGAATGCTGCTCCTACTTGTTCTGAAAAAATGGATAATTTTCTACAGTATTTTGAAGATCAGTGGTTGAGCATGGCCCATAGTTTGATTAGCTGTGCAAACGATGCACATAGAACGATTAATTCGTGTGAAGGATACCACCGAAAAATAAATTCAAGAAATAATAAATAAAAGAAGCTCATTATTATGACCAAAAAGTGGCAAGATCTTTGTTTTTTTCCTTTAAGAAAAACAGAAGAGCAAAGGACACATTGTTTGATAAACAATATGCAATTATGTTGGGGAAACTTGGAAAACATGCTACCTACTGCCGTTAAAAATTGTCTACTAACTTAAATTAGGATTTTAATGAGTATAGATTAAAAAAAATAACAACAAGTTTTTATTTGAGAAATAATAGGCGAGGAGATAAGTATTTTGTGTTTTGTTAGAATTTAAGAATAATAGCCGAAGTATAGATTTTAATAATAATAATAAGTTTTATTTGAGAATAATAGGCGAGGAGGTATTTTGTGTTTTGTTACAATTTAAGAATAATAGCCGAGGACTTTTGCTGTTCTTACTTTTGTTGATTTATTGTTTTTAGTTTGGTATTCATATTCATTTATAGTAAATATATAAGTAAGTATGACACAACTTTTGTTTTATTTTGTTTAAATTGGTTTCTAAAAACCCAACATAAAGGGTGTTTTTTAATTAGTCCGCCATATTCATTTTGCTCACATATTTTTTTGTGATATTTTCATGTTATTGATCTTGTTGATAGTGCCGTTTTTTGCAACTTTTTGGTGTATACAGTATACATATTTTTGCCTTTGATTACATAATAAACATTTTAAAAAAATCGGATTTCTAGTTTATATGGTGTCTGTGCGTTGTCTGTCAGTCAGTCAGTCACTGGACTGTTTCATATGGATCCGCGGGGTTATTACGTATCTTGCTAACAGTAAGCAATCGACAAAAATTGCGCAATTTCTGCTGTCAAAAGTCACAATAGCGGAGTGTAGCCAACAGTCAACGGTGCTGCCTCTAGCCAGCAATCGCAGAACTAAAAAGGAAATTGCTGTTGCAAGTAGCAGAAAGCAGTGTTGCCGTTTAAGCCACTTTGTGGCTAGATCTAGAGGATTTTCATCGGTTTTAGCCAAAAAATAATCAATTTTAGCCACCAAAACGAATCTACTTTTGGTATGTTTTAGATTATTACTTTTGTAAGTCGAACGAGCAAGAAATTTTAAAGAAATCTGTGGTTATCGCCTTTTACTGAGTAGGCAACACCACCGCGGTCCGCCCTCCGCGCCGCAGTTGTAATCTATGATCAGGGTTTCCCCAATGAATGTATATATTTTTTCCGTAATTCTGATTCGATTGAATGGAAATATACGTTATTACTATTTACATTGAGCCTAGTACTCTACTCCTGTCATAATTTACCGAAACAATATCATTGTTTATTATAATAATATTATACTATCAATAGTCATAGAATATGAAAGTCGGCAAAGAATACTAATATTAAGAAATTTCTAGCCACATTTCGAAAGTGTTTTTTTTTACAAAACTGGTTAAGTACTTTTTTTATGTAGCCACAAAACAAGATTGTCCTAGCGACAACACAGGCAGAAAGCAAGCAATTAGCGAGCGATCACTTTAGATAATACGAATTTGGTATGACACATTGCAAACGACCGCGCGATGAATGCGCGATCACTGCGCAATAGCTGCTGATTGCTGAATTTTAGGTAATAAGCCCGCCGGTCGCATACGGCCACTTCCTAGGATGGCCACCAACCCAATTCCTTGTTCGGCCACTTCCCATTTCGGCCATTTCCCCGAATGACAGTTAGTCTGCTACGGCCACTACTTCGGATGCCCACCGCCCTTACAGATTTCTTGTTCGGTCACTTCCCTGACCCTCAAATAAACTCTTGAGACTCTATATATTCCTAGTATTATTTTAAGTATTCTTTGAGTTTATTCCAGAGTTTTCACGTTAGGAAGATGATATAGAAAATGCAATTTTTCTAGCCGCCCTTGCCAACCGAAAAACATACGAACCATGGACCCACAATGCAAAAAGTACTAGGAGTACATGGATTGGTAAGATATCAGGACTAATTCAAAAATCGTCTCTCGTGAATTTATATATTCCTAGTACTTTAGGTTTGTTTTTCTACGTAAGTACTCGTCAACATCTTCCATTTCTGATGACAGCTGTCAAACTTGAAAAGGCAATGTCTCGGAAACTATTGATCCTGGACTACCAGTTTATAGGAACAAATTAAAGAGCTCAGCAAGATCTTCATTTCGGATAGCCATATCAAGTTTGACAGCTGTCATCCGAAATGAAGAATAGGAATTCAACTTTGTGGTCCAAAAGGATCTTGACGAGTACCTACGAAGAAAAGTGAAAAATCCACAAAGTACTGGGAATCTATAAATTCACAAGAGTCGATTTCTGTATTAGTCCTGACCTGTTGTCCATCCATGTACTCCTAATACTTTTTCATAAAACATAAGGCATTGTTAGGTTCATAGGCCCTATGCTCAAGGGTTGGCAAAGATGGGACCACGAGAAAACGGGGCTAGCTAGATCTTGGTCAAACCAGTTGGACTAAATAGTTTGATCACGAAAAAAAAACGAAAAAGAACACAGTTCAACATGTTGGGATTCAACATTATAGGAATTGAAAATTCAACATTACAGGAATTGTAAATTCAACAATATAGGAATTGAAAATTCAACATTACAGGAATTGTAAATTCAACAATATAGGAATTGAAAATTCAACATTATAGGAATTGCAATTTCAACATTATAGGAATTCAACATTTTGGGATTCAACATTATAGGAATTCAACATTTTGTGAATTCAACATTATAGGAATTCAACTTTGTGGTCCGAAAGGCAAAATATTAACCAAAGATCATCCTACGGGAACAGTAATTCTTTTTCGGGATAAAAGATAGTCGAGTGAACTATAGATATCGTTCACCTTAATTTGGGAGGGAGAGGTGGTGATGAGGTTAGGGAGGAGCTCCCTTGTATTGTTTTTTTTGCGAGGAAATGTATAGTATTCGATTAGGGACCTCGGAGTTACGTTCGACCCTAAACTTACATTCCATGAGCACATGAGCACATTGGCCAAGGAATGCTTCAAAAGATTGGAGTTTTTAATACGGAATAGTAAGGGATTCCATAACCTAGGTGTGGTCCAGCTTCTCTACATGGCCCTAGTGAGAACCAAACTTGAATCTAGCTCGGTGGTTTGGAATCCGCACGAAAGCTCCTACATACTTTTGCTCGAGAAGGTACACAAAGCTTTCCTACGATACCTATATAAGCGGAAATTTGGATACTACCCTTATCTTTATCCATCCGCTTTTATATTGGGTATGCTCGGATACAACTCACTAGAGGTCAGACGTAACACCGAGCAGCTTCTGACTATGTGTCGATTGTTGCGAGGCGACAGTGACTGCGCCGTGCTTGTCGTTACGGTATGCGCGCTATACGTGCCCGACAGATATCTCCGCGCGCGTAGGCACCAGCTGGCGGCACGTACCGCACGGTGGCGCGCCAGCAGTCTCCACTGGTGAGGGCGCGGGATAGCCTCAATGCTCTGCTGGCTGCAGCACCACTGACTGATCTGTTTGGTGATGAGTGGAGGCATATTGTGCGAGAATGTGGCAGGTTCTGCGAGATGAAGGAGTGAAAGTGTTGTCTTAGAAATATTATTATTATTTTTTTTTGCATTGACATTTTATTTCAGTACCCTTGACATACCTAATAATGTTTAATGCTATTTGAATTTGACCTAAATTTAATGTTTAATGGGATTTGATATGTAGTAATTTCTACGAATTTGTACCCTTTGTTCCCTACCTGTGAAATCGACTTACCTAAATTGATACTGACATTGTATAACTATTAGAATTTGTACAGCGCGTTGGGTGTATACCTGTAATGTTGTATATCGTACTTGTATATTAAATAAATAAAAATAAATAGTTTTTTAGAAATAAATTATACATTTTTTAAATTTGAGGTATATAATTTTTACTACAAAAGTGACATAAAGCAACCCGTAGAGGGGAGGAGGTTGGTACCCTTGGAACTTCTCCCTCCGCCGGGACCACCCCCCCTTTTTTGAGGTTACGTCTATGATCGAAATTGCTATGGTCCGGCTACTACGGTGCTGCGGCGGCGTTTATTACACTGCAGATCATCCACCCAAAATAAAAAATATCTATTCATATAATTAAATGTTGTTTTTATTTGCATAAGCTCCGCTCCACTTCGCTACGCTCCGGTTTTGCTTCTTCTAAGTTCTAACCTAACCTATAACCCAAGTGAAATTTAGCCACAATAACCTACTCTAGCCAAATTTGACTCAATAAATATAATGCTACCTGAACTCACTCTTCAGTGTTTATTTTTTTAATAAAAGGCAGTACTGAGTTTCATTTCGGTCTTTGAATTTTAATTTTAATCGTTATTATATAAAACTGAGTACCCGGCAATAAAAAATACGCTAAAATGAGACACGACCGCATAGGAAGCTCTCCCCCAACCCTCTACGGGTTATAAACTTGCATCATGTCACTTTCATAGCAAACATTACGTGAACATAACATCAAATTCATTTAATTCTAAAAAACCATACATTTCCTCGCAAAAAAAATACACTAGGGAGACGGGGGAGCTCCAAATAACTACATTTACAAAACTCGAAACTCAAAACTCAAAACGTTTATTCTGTAAATAGGCCACAAGGGCACTTTCACATGTCATTTCATTTCATTTTTTACAGAACATTTGGTATTATTATTTGTATCATATTATCAGAAAAAAAAAGTACTTAATTATTGTTTCTGAGAGATCATAATAACAAAAATCGTATTAACGATATCTATAGCCTACCCCAGTAATTATTTTTACGGATAAAAGATAGTTAAGTCAGGGTATGAACTACAACATTCCAAATTTCATCCAAATCCGTCCAGCCGTTTCAGCGTGAAAGAGTAAATGAACATATAAACACACATACACATACTTTCGCAATTATAATATTAAGTAGGATAGACACAACTGCATACTTACTTAGCTTTAGAGTTGGAGTAAGTGTCTCCATCGTCATTTGCTACTTGTGCAATGTTCAAATTCAAAATATTATTTGCGTCATTAGGTTCTGCAAGTTTCTGCAACAATTGGTCTTCACCAAAAGAATGTACAACAGAACCGGCATTTGTTCTTGATGAATACTTTGCTGAGTGGCCACTGAAATGTTGTACAAAAACTATTTAGTCTGCATAGATAGATTGCATTACTAATAATCATAAAATATAGTCAAGGCCCAACTGGCCAAAGAGACTTCTGAAGCTAACGATAGAAGCTGTATGTATTGTTTGTAGTAAATGCACCTGGTTATGTATATGGAGTGTGAAATTAGCCGCACCAATAACTTGGTAATAAAATTATGCTCTTTCACTCCACACCATCCCTACCATTGTACGGTTATACGGAACCCTTTGTGCGCGAGTCCGACTCGCACTTGACCGGTTTCTTAAGTACATTATACGGAAGTTCTAACGGTGATGGAAAACTTCGTGAGGAAACCTTCATTACTCCATAGCTGCGGCGACGGGCTAGCCCCGTCACGAAAAATAGAGTATTGAATAACTGGCTCAAAGTGGGCACGATTGTGTCTCTGCCAAAAAAAGGTTGACGAAAGGAAAAGGCATGACGCTATGTTATATTACCTACTCTACTATGGTGGGGAATTTTGACCCGAATGGCCGAGTGACGGCCCGAATGGCCGAGTCGGCCGGTGGGGGCAAATATTTGTTTGAGATTTCGGATGTTTGTACCCTAGGCATGGTTGTTTATTTATCTAAGTATAATATTTATCTATACAGGGTGTCCGGTAGATCGATGCTAAGACTTAAACCGAAGTTAGTACAGAACCATTTAGAACCATTTGAGCCAAACATACTATGGCGAAGTCTTACCGTATTTTTTTATTGAAATACGTTCACAAGACCTGACCCCAATGGACCATTTTGTGTGGGGCAGAGCCAAAGAACTGGTCTATTCCAACGTAGGCAACAACACAAAAGAAGAGTTGATTTCAAAAATAAGAACACACCGTGAAAGATGAAATGATGCTCAAAATCACGACCACAGAAGTCTGAAGACGTGCTCGTGTCTGTGTGAGGAACCAAGGATCTCATTTCGAGCATGAATAGCATAAATTTAATTAATGAACAAGACTAAAAAGTCAATTATTCTCCCTCAAACTGGTTGTTAGTAGGTCATAACTTCAAGAATGTGTGAGGTATTTACGTCAATAATATCTTAAATGAAAAATAATCAACTAAGAATGTTTTTATAAAGATTCGAACATAAAAAGCTTTCACTTGTTTTTGTTAAATAAGGTCCGAAAAACTTATTTCTCCCTGTAAAATCCAAGTGACGTAGCAGATGCACAAATCAAGATTTATTAGAATACTTATTAAGTGATTTATTAGAATCAATTGTTAAATAATCCAATTATTGTTTAGTTTTGCAATGATAATCACTAAACTGTGAAAATCTGGAAATTTTCTTCAAACACTAAATCAGCAATAAAAATTTAACGGTATGACTTCGCCGTATGTGTGTTTAGCACAAATGGTTCTAAATGCTCTGTACTAGCTTAGTTAGGTTGAAGTCTTTGCATCTATCTACTGGACACGCTGTATAAGTATGTGTATCGTTGTCTAGTACACAAGATACAGGGAATCCTAGTTTGGGGCTACATCGATGTCTGTAGATAGTGGTCCAAGGTATTATTATTAATTTGGGTTGAAGAAAGTAGTAGGTAGGTATTGTGTTAGACAGTTCAATTTGATATGCATTTGTCGTGACCTTCTTGCTAGACTTGCATACATTATAAGGACTGAATTAATTTCGTAATTAATTGGCAGGTAATTGGTTAGTTCAATTTTGAACAAATACTCACACTGCAGGTGAATATGTTGCTGGCCTAATATCAGTATGGTTTCCGGGGTCTTTTTCTATTTTCACCCTCTGAAATAGAATGCATTACTAACATAATTTAAAATCAAATTACACACTAGATCTAATATTATTCTATCTAATAATATTAACACAAACTTTTTTTTATGATCCCATGAAAATGCAATGATTGTTTTTGAAACAATGAAGTCCATCCATAAAATTATATGTGGGAGAACAATTAACTGCCTCATTTTTAAACAACATACATATTTTGCCTCGCCCATTGCAGGCCAACTTATTTCCTGCTATTATCAAAATTACGTATTAGCAGGCAAATACAACCCTGATTATATAATAACAGCCCTTTACTCCTGGGTGCAGCGTCCAGGGACGCCATTTTGCCGTTGGAGGTTGTGAATTTTATTATCATGGCATAAGGTTCAAAATCACAATACCCATAACCAGGTCCAGGGGTTGACCGGTTAATTATAACAATTATTTATTTAGTATTTACAATTATGATTTGTGCGATTACAGCAAAAGCCAGATCAACAAAAATATACACGAATTTACATGATACAATTACATTTCAATTAAATATAATATAAATAATTTTAATTAAATTAAATTACAATAATATAAATACAGTTTCAATTGAATTCAATAACAGAACCTATAAATATACATTTCCAGATTTCATTTATGCAACATCTTCATGTAGATTGAGTTGATGGCTGCAGACGAGTATGGATCTAGTCATGAGTACACAGAAATACATGCACCAGAAGCAAACTCGCCCACAAATATCATCAAATCATTGACTCTTATTCTTGATTTTACCGTTTAAGATAACGAAAGGAACCAGTCCCTTACTTATTTGGAATTCAGCCATGAATATTGAGTATGTTATGTATGGCGATTATAATTATCAAGTCAGATAATTATTAAGTAGAATCATCTTAGTAAACCCTAGGCTGTAGCACTTGATCTAAACACAATCAATGAGTGTTGATCTAGTCACAGAATGAGCACTGGGAATTAGAAAAACACCCACTAACTGCATGAAGATATTTTTATGATGTAGATGAAGGCTGAAAAGTTACACACACAGAAAAAGTTGCAATAAATAAATACATAAAACGAGATGATATTGATTGCTTGATAAAACGGGAAAGAAAAGTGGGTAGAAATATTTTGTTTTCATATATTTTATTATTACATTGTAATAATAACATTATAATAGGGCTCTTTTGTTCGCAAACTTTTTCGCTGTGGCCAAAATTAACTAAGCTAGATATTTCGAACTTGGTTGCTCTGTCACTTTCTGTATGAATACCGACTCATAGTACAACATTACCAGCAGCCATAACTTGAATTCTGACCTCTAGGCATTCCAATTCAATTTGCTTTTGAAAAATTGATTAATTAGAACATTGCATAAACAATCAGTCGCAATAAAAGACAGCTTGTCTCAAATAATTGGCTTGTAATTGGTAAATTTATCGAATAGCTGAGAATGAAGTATTCAAAAGTCATAAGAATCATGGGTCAGTGTCGATAAGGGGGTGGAAGCATCATCATGCACTTTGTGCCAATTCTTTGAAATCTGGTATGATCTTAGGTACCTACCTATGGTCTCAGGGATTTTGGAAACCATGTGACCTCTGGTGGACTGTTAGAAGTAAAACCGATAAGGCCACCTTCTTTGGGAGTATTTTCAATATACGGGCTTCTATGAGACACAAAATAACGTATTTTAAAAATAATGTTTAATAACTCCACCAAATAAAGAAATTTTGATTTGATGATGAATTGATTTGTACAACCTGGAGCCGAACAAGGTGACCCCATAGTGTAAGTTCACACTAATGAAAAACATTCTAAGTCCCACCCACATATAGTCTGACCACATATTGTAAGAAATGCTTACCTTTGGTGTTGTTGTCATATAGTTTGAAAGCACATCTGTTTCTGGCCTGATAATTAGGAAACTATTGTGATTATTGCATTAAAATAAGCAATGCCAATTTAACTGCCTCAGCTTAGAAATCCAATCAAGGTCAAAATTGGAGCAAAAACAAGAACAACACATAAGTAAGGTTAGAAAGTGTAGATATTGGTTGAACAATGCTTCGATTTACGCATTAATCTTGCAAAATATTGGCAATTATCATGTGTGACATTGAAAAGGATACTGTCCGTCCGGTGGCGCCGCTCCGTAGATAGTCAACTTCTTACCGGCATTTTGTGATGTTTCTTTGAGCGGCGCCGCATTGACTTCAGTGGCGCGTTTGGAAAATTCCTTTCTCTCAAGTAACTCCAAATCCTTGATGCTGGGTGGAGCACCGTTCAAATGGGATAAACTATGCGCCATCCATTGCTCAACAAATGTCTCTGCGTCGATATCATATTCATCGCACAAGTTTACACCTGAGATAATTTTGAAAAGGTAACAATCAAGCAAACAACCTTGAAAGCTCGTTTTCGACAAACTAACAATGGCAGTCAATGTTCTAATATTTTGTAGAATCTTAGATAAATTGCAAAACATACTCACATTTTGCCAACACATCCCTTTGCACATCGATACCTAGAAACTGAAATTGCTCAGTCACCAATTCCTCGGTAGCCATTTTTTGTAAAAATTACAGAAAGAACCGTGGAATTCAATGGATGGACTCGGCAAAAGACCGCCATCGCCAATCAAAAAGTTTGCGTCAGAAAAGTTTAACCACAGACAGCATAAACTACAAACCATAGACACTGACACTCACTCACAAACAAGTGTTTAGCTGGTTTCCCGTACGCCGCCGGCAAGGCAACGGCGCCGGCTTTCTCGGACTGCGCTCGCTCGTTTTTGTGCCTAGCTAGTATTGACACAGAAATCAATTACAACCATCTACGACACTTAAAAATGGTCCCGTCAAATCGTCGTATCTATATGTAATATCTCTTACATCTAAGGCGAAAATACCAACGACTTATCAAATACGAATAGGTAGGTATCGAATTAAGAGCGCTGGGCGGCGTTGGTGGGAACTACTGCGCATATGTACAGGTATTGAAAAGTGACTACTGCGTATTCAAGGCCACCGCTCATAACGTGTGGCGCGTCGAATATACGCAGTAATTCCCGCCAATGTCGCCCGGCGCTCTTAATACGTGGCGCGAGGTATACGAGTTGCGCATCGCGACCGGGCATCCCCCTACCCCCCTATGAGCCCCGTGCACACACCTACTAACTCGGCTACAATACCTAAAATGCACTTTTGCAGGCCGCCATCGAGTGGGAAGCTTGCTGCCCCGGCACCGGCATCGGTGGGAGTCATCGCCGTGCCGGCGCCGGCGCCGGTGTCGGTAAGTCGAAAAGAGTGCCATATATTTTCATTCATTTTGCTTCGCCGCCGCCGGCAGCAAGTGCCGTTGTCGAAAAACATATTTTCATTTATCTGAGAATCAGAGTAAGTTTGTAAGTAAATAGAGAAGGGCTATTTTCCATGAACAAAAGTAAATATACCGACACTCTTTACTCAGACGACCGTTTGATTTGTTTAACACTTCAAGCGTGTTTGTCCGGCCAACGGATACCAGAAAACTACTCTTGAGCGTGATCGTCCGGTGACCGTCCGGATGAGATTTACTTGTGCTGACTTTGTACGAATGAAAACAATTGAAACCTCTATCTATCCCTTTTTTTCGCACGATTCGTCAAATTATTCCAATAGACATTATAATCGTAAGTGCTGCGGATATTTTTCAATATATTTTACTGATATTTTACTTTGTCACGGTACGTCAAGGATATTTATTATAGAATCGTGATTAGCGATCTATATTAATTAATCGTGTGTAAATGAGTGTTTAATTTGTAAAGACATTTGTATATTGCTATTAAATTGTCGATTTAACTATGTGTATCTTTTTTTTTTTTTTTTATTAATACTAATATTTTTATTTCGGAGCACAAAAGGATCCATATGTTGTTTGCAACAGATAAACTACTTTATCTTTATTAGTTTCTTCATATCACACTCAATTCAATCTATTTCATATAAATAGGCCTGCCTGTTGCACAGTTCAGTTTTCCACGCAGCAGTCTAACACGCTAACAGTCATAAACACTCACCCAGTATTTGAGCCGTCGCCGTCGAACCGACCTGCAATGACCTCTAGGATACTGTTGTTGCTGCCACGCCTTTTGCTTCAGTAAGAAGGCCGATCTCTTATATATGTATGATGGCATGGAATCAGTACGTGCCTCAACAAATATGCCCGGTTCACTACAGCACCATGGCAGCCCCAGCAACATCCTAAAAGCATGGTTATACTGGACGAGCAGGGCGTTGAGAGTATTTTGGGTATAGTTGACCCATAGGCTGCACGCGAAGATTGATTTACAGTGTGCAATGAACTCTGAGGTTTTTTACTGGCTTTTTAACATGTGCAATCCTACGAGCCAACATATTCGCCCGAACTGCCAAACTCCCACTCTATGACTATGTCATCCCTCAGGTCCTCAGTCACTATATGACCAAGGTATTTGAAATTGTTTATTGAGTTTGTTACCATATAATTTAATTTAAAGACTGTGTTTATTTATTTCTTAGTATGAAAATAAATTATCACTTCGACTTTGTTTAATTTCAATTTCAATTTAGGTTTATTGCTTCCATAAAGTACATAAACATTTGTTCTTAAATTTAGGTACAATTTATGGACCCTGTCAATAGGGCACTGCAATAGTATAGAGGTATAATACTAAGGACTAATATAAAATATTTATTATTGAGGTATGTTTATGTGTACGTTTGTGCGTGTGTGAGGGTGTGTGTGTTATTGTGATGTACATGCATATATTTATAAGTTAGTGTTATGTATACATATATATATCTGTGTGTTAGTGTAATTTTAAGTTATTTATTTGTCTCAAATGATGTGTCTATGAAATATTCATTTATACTGTAATATGTTTTATTAATTAATATAGTTTTTAATTTCTTTAGGAACTTTACGTTATTCGTTTCATCTTTAAGTAGGGTGGGTAATTTATTATATATTTTGATACTCATAACATAAGGACTAGATGAGTGCATCTTTAGGGTAGAAGTGCAGGGTTGGATGAGTCTGTCTTTATGTCTTAAAGAGTAGTTTACGGGGATTTCTCCGCGCTTATGGTAAAGATTCCTATTATCACGGACGAATTTGCACATTTCGTATATGTATAAGCATGGTAAAGTCAGAATATTTAGTTTTTGAAAGAAGGGTTTACAACTGTCCGTTTGTTTGATTTTTACTAGGATCCGTATTAGTTTTTTTTGTAAAATAAGTATTGCTGGCGCACCTGTGCTGTTTCCCCATAAAAGTATGCCGTAGCTGAGCCATGCAAAAGTGTATGCATAGTATACCGCAAGTGCAGTTTTCAGATCAGTGCATTTTTTAACTTCTTTAAGTGCGTAAGAAAACTGAGATATCTTGTTACAAATTTTTTGGGTGTGTTGTTTCCAGTTAACGTGTGAATCTATATCAATTCCAAGCAAAGTGAACCGGTTTACTATTTCTATTTGAGTACCTTTATAGGTGAAGATGAAATCAAGTTGCTTTTTTTGTCGGGGGTGGAATATCATTACTTTAGTTTTATTATAATTAATTTGAAGGTTATGGTTTGTCATCCAATTAGTAATGTGATCTAATGTAGAAGTAAGCTTTGTGTTCAGTTGGGAGCTATTTTCTGATGGGGCCAGTAAGGATACGTCATCCGCAAACAGCACGCAGTGACTATTCGTTACTTTATTGATATTATTTAAACAGTGATCCTCTCATAGTTAAATACCAGTCTTCTAAAATATCGATAACAAAGTAAGTAAACTATTTATATTTTTGCCGACAGCCGTAGGTACTATACAGGGTGGAATTTTGTGACACCACCTGGAGGGCAAGTACTCTAAATAATGGAGGTAGCAAATTTCCTTCAAAGGAAACATTCCTTTATTTTTGAAAGGAAACAAAACTGCATTCAAAGATTTTGAAAAAAAAAATACGCTTGCCACAATCAGGAATCGAACCGGCTATAATTCGAAAAAACATCAACTGTACTTTTATGGCGTCAGTCGACAGGGTCAATCAAAGGATCACATCTATCTCACAAACATAGTTAATTAAATTAAAGGAAAACATGAAATCTTAAAACTTATTTTATTATTAACCTAAAAACATGTAAAAAAGCTAACTAATTTGTTGTTCGAAATGTTCTCCCTCTCGTTGAATACATAAATTTATTCTTCTAAGGAACTCTTTTTCAGTAGCCTTTAATAGCGTGTTGTGGTGAAAAATTGTACTGTAAACCTCAGCTCTCAAGTCGTTCACAGTTGCATAGGATTTTAGGTAAACTTTATTTTTTACATATCCTCATAAAAAAAATCCAGAGGGTTGAGGTCTGGTGATCCTACAGGCCATCGGATTGTGCTGTTTGTACCTATCCAGGTCCTGAAATTGTTATTAAGATAGGCTGCTGTTATGGGCTGGAGCACCATCTTGCTGTAATATTACACGGTTTTGCTCATCCTCGGGTAAAACATTCAACTCGTTTCGTAAGAGGGCCAGTATTTCAAGGTATTTGACCGAGTTTAGATGCCCTTCATAAATGTGGATTATCACAACCATATTTCTCATTATACCGCACCAAACGTTGAAAGAAAATCTTCCTTGACTGTTAGTTTCATGAACACGAACAGACATTTACTCTAGACCAATTATGGTTATTGCGGCGGTTGCACATGCCATTATTACTAAAGTTGGTTTCGTCAGACCACACAATGTCACTCAAACAATTCGGGTTACGGGCAACTTCTGTTAGCACGGTTTGACAAAATTGTAGCCGTCTCGCAGGATCTCCAGGATGTAATTTTTGAACCAACCGACCATCACGATAACATTTCCACTTATACTTTTTCAAGACATTACCTGAGTATGGGTGGTTCCAATTTCTTCGGCAGCTTCTCTGCTTGAAGCCTTTAAATATGCTTCAAAATATGTCAACACACTTAAATCAAAATCGGAATTTTCCCGCTCGAGCAGCTGTGGACGATGACTTTTGTAACTACCAAATTCTTTCAAATTTTGTACCATTCTCCTCAAGACGAATCGAGTTGGTACTTGTCGGTCCCGATATCTCTCTCCCACCGTAAAGCTAAATTGACATCTTGGCTATTTAAAAAAAAGCTTGCATTAAATCAAATTGTTCTTGATAAGCCATTTTGACGATTAGTAATGCTGCAGCTGACAAACAATTTGACAACAATCAAATGTGAATAGCAAAAGACTATCGCGACGTCGTATTTTCCCTGTTCCATTTTCCGCTCACAAGGATTCTATTGTAGCTGGCCTTATCAAGAATAAAGGTATAAAGACAACGGATATCGGAATAAAAGGAAGCGAGCATAAACTGTACGTGCATGATCATCTTACACCCTCCAACAAAAAGATGTTCATGGATTTAAAGGAGATCTGCAATAAGTTGAACTACACATACGTTTGGACGAAACATTGTAATGTTTATGCTCGAAAAGCCGAAAATTGTCCCTTGCTACACATTCGTACTCCCGAGGATTTTCAAAAGATAGTATGATTTGTACTCGAGTCGCCAAAGCACACATTATTTTGTCTATATACCCCGTAAAATTACTTATATCCACCACTCCACAACATATACATACACATTTACAAACACACGTAACTCACTTAATTCCCGCCCCCACGCTTTTAAGATGTGTTGGGTCTCTGTTCTGCCCCGCCCATATCACTAATATTAATAGTGCATCTATTATCTCCATAAAATTTTATCTTATCTACATTCGCATCTAATAATTTTAGCATTTACTACCAAAATGTCCGAGGTTTGAGAACCAAAACATTAGATTTGTATAATAGTATTGTGACTAATAATTTTTTGACATAATCATTATAACTGAAACATGGCTTGTGGATGGTGTACTGGATTCGGAATTATGCGACAATAGATACGACGTATTTCGACTGGACCGCGACCGCGTTGCCGCGGGTAAAAAAGATGGTGGTGGAGTTATGGTCATCGTACGTCGATCTTTAAATGCAATTTCACGTCCAGAGTGGATAACGTCCAATACGGAATGTCTATGGGTCACCATACCCGCTAAAGCTCTTCGTGGTACAGCTGATGACCTTCATATATGTGCAGCATACCTACCGGAAAAGAGAGGACGTACCCCAGTTCTCCATATCCATATAAATAATATAATATCATCTGTCGCCTCAGTCAAATCGTTACATCCCAATGCTACTTAATCGCCGCCGATTTCAATTTGCGCTGTTTGCGTTGGTTGCCCACCGGCGTTGAACACCTCCGTAGAGAACTACTATGTGTCCAGGAAGCAGCTACTGATCTTATCGACGAATTTCAGACTCTTGAACTTCACCAGTTTAACACCATTACTAACAGCAGTGGACACACTCTCGATCTGGTCTTTAGCAATGTCGCACTCGTCCTCTTACGCTCCCCCGTACCACTCATCAAAGAGGATATTGCTCATCCATCTCTTGAAATTCTGGCCAATGATCTAACAGCGTCACCACTTTCAGAGTCCAACCGTGCTAGGTACAGATTTTGCAAAGGGGACTATGATTCCATTCATGTTATGCTCAACGAGTCTGACTGGTACGGGATCCTCTCTGAAGGAACGGATGATGACGCGGTTCATAAGCTTTACACCATCATCAACGACACTATTTGTAAACATGTGCCCCTGGATACTCGTAAAATGAAGTCACGTCACCCGATTTGGTTTAGTGAGGCACTTGTCAAGATCACCAGGGATAAAGCCAATAGTCATAAAAAATGGAAACAGTTTAAAAATCCACTCGATTACGAAGAATTCTCCTTACTCAGAAAGAGACAGAAGGTTATGCAGGATACATGTTTCAAACTTTACATTGAATCTATGCAAACTATAAAAAAAATATAATATTAAAGTGAACCCCAAACAGCTCTGGTCCTTTGTTAAAGCTCGTAGACAAAACTCTGCCTATCCGCAATCCCTTGAATACCAAGGTGTTCATTATTCAGATGGTCCAAGCATCTGCAAGGGTTTTAATGAATTTTTCCATTCAGTATTTAGTCAGCCAGCGTCTTCGTATTCTGATCTGCCACTCGCTCCACCGTTTTTTGAAGACGGCAATGTGATCAATTCTGCTCAGTTCCATCCTGATATAACACTAAAATTACTACTCACTTGATATTAACGGTTGTGCAGGTAGCGATAATATCCCATAATACTATATAGTAAAGTGCGCGAAGCAAATTGTGTCATCCTCTAAGCATCTTATTCAATAGATCCCTCAAAGAAGGCTCGTTTCCTATTGCCTGAAAGAAAGCTCACATACTTCCGATACACAAAAAAGGAACAAGAAAGAAGATCGACAATTACAGACCAATATCTATTCTTACTGTATTTGGTAAAGTATTCGAGAAGGCTGTTTACAACTGCATTTACCCAATTATTTCTCGTGGTGTACCTCCTCAGCAACACGGGTTTCTCAAAGGCCGATCTACCATGAGTAATCTTGCGGAATTCCTACAATTTGTTCTTCATAAGATGGACAAGCGGAAGCAGGTTGATGTTGTCTATACGGATTTTGAGAAGGCTTTCGACCGCGTAGACCATATTATCCTGTTGCGCAAATTATTTCAACTGGGGATTCAGGGTGACCTCCACCGTTGGATTACTTCTTATGTTTCTAAGAGAAGTCAGGCTGTGATTGTTGGTGGATATAACTCGAACTTTGTTGATATCCCGTCGGGTGTTCCTCAAGGTTCTCACTTAGGTCCTTTACTGTACAACGCATATCTCTATGATATTTATACTGCATTTTATGACTAAATTTTTACTATATGCTGACGACAAAAAGGTCTACCTTGATGTAAACAGTGCCACCGAATGTGATAAGCTACAGGCCGATCTTAATCGCCTAAGTAAGTATGAAAAGAATAGGATCTCTGTGAATATTAGTAAATGCGTCCAAATCTCGTTCACTAGAAGTCCCACCCCTATTATATATGACTACTCCATTAACAACAAGCCATTAGCCCGCGTCAATACTATCCGCGATCTTGGTGTCATTCTCGATAGTAAACTATCATTTGAAAAACACATTTAGCACATCACGGCCCATGCGTTTCGAAACCTGGGTTTTGTTCTGAGAATCTGCAAACCGTTTAGCGACCTGGGTTGTATAAAACAGATATATTATGCTTACGTTAGGAGCATTTTGGAATACGCTTCATGTATATGGTCTCCAAACTACATTACGTACATTCAACGCATTGAGCTTATTCAATCAAAATTTATAAAGTACCTGAATTTCAGGTCTCACACTCTTGGGCGCTCTTACGAGGAGTCTTGTCACCAGCATCACCTCATCAGTCTTGAGGATCGTAGAATTTTGCTTGATATGATGTTACTCCATGATATTCTATCGGGCCGCCTTGATTCTTCACCTCTTCTCTCTGAACTATCTTTCTGTGTCCCATCGCGCCGTACTCGTCAAACTTCTAAAAGGCTTTTTGCTATCCCCCTCACGCATACCAGTTGTGCTCAAAATTCAACAATGGATCGCCTTACCAATCAATTTAATAAACTTTTTAACAATTTCGATCCGTTTGCATCGTCTAAGGCGAAATTCCGTCAGGACATTATTAAAAAATTACACAATATCAAGGAGGAATAAGTGAACCTCACACATGCACGCACACACACTCTCATACTCATTCATACACTCACACACAAACACGTCATAAATCTTACATCATTTATTTCTTTATTCTACATATACCTTTAAATAAACATCATAATAAACATACCTGTCTCTTAACTCTATATACATGTAAGAGATCTTATTTATTAAGTTTGTACACTGTTCTATCTGTTTAAGTTTCTCAATTTAAATTTATCTCTTGTATTTTTGTGGATATCTGTTACTGGCTTTAATTTTGTATCTTTGTTCTTTGTAATTTGTTTAACTATGTGCTGTTGATGTCCCAAATAAAATAAAATAAATAAAATAAATAAATTGAATATTTTTATTTATGCCACACGCAAAAAAAAATAGGTCCTAGGAATGTTTCCTTTGAGGGAAATTTGCTACCTCCATTATTTAGAGTACTTGCCCTCCAGGTGGTGTCACAAAATTCCACCCTGTTTATACTTACCCCATCGCTGGTTGTCAATAAAATGGTAGGCGACCTGTCCTGTCAAAACTGTATTGATTTCAGTCATACAAACAAGTACGGTCGTATGAGTAAAGAGTGTCAGTATATTAACTTTTGTTCATGGAAACTAGCCCTCCCTCTATTTACTTACTTATTTTGTGATTTTTATATCTAAAAAATTGACGAAGTTAGCTCTAAGTTCGACACCCCGCGAAATATTTTGTCAACTGAGCGCATGTAGTTTGAGCATGTAGGATCAGCGATGACGTCATTATTTATGTTAAAAGACATCATATTTTCCTTTAACCAATGTTCTGTAATACAAATAACATCGGTAAAACGGAGCAGGTGGACGTGGAATGTAAATTATATGCCAGTTCTGTATGGTGATAAAAGTGTGTTGGAAAAATTACAATCAAAAGCAACGAAATCAAAGAGAAGACAAAAGCCAAGAAAAAAAACAGAAAAAGTCAAAATTAATCAAAAATAAAGAAGTAAAAAAGGTTGAGTACGCAACATGGTCCCCTTTTTAAGACAAAGGTAACACCTTTTTTAGGGCGCGCCTTAAAATACCAGCAGAGGTACGAGCGTCGATTACCCGCACTATGCCATCGAGTCCCGGATACAGGTACTCTGTCTTTAGGCCAGACGCCTCTCGGCAGGTTGCCATCAGCAACAAGGACTACGTCCCCCACGTCGATTCGTGGCACTTTTGATCTTACACTTCTCCGCGGCACTATAGTCGGCAGGTATTCTGTCACCCAGCGGCGCCAGAAGTGGTCTGACAACCGTACGGCTTTGCGCCATCCACTTTTTACAACTAATTCTCGGTCGTCGCTCACTGCGGGAATGGGCCGGCTGGAGGAAGATCCTAACAAAAAATGTGAAGGAGTAAGGGCCTCACCTCACCTTCACCAACTACTCGCTGATACATCGTTGACGGAGGAATGAAACGCCAATGAATTATTTCATTTTGCAGCGAATTCCGATACTGCTTCTCCATAAAGACCTTTTAATATTCTGTTAGCACCGACAAACGCAGTCCCATTGTCAAAATCTCACTGGGTGTGCCGCGTTTTGCTTTATAGCAGCATCCGCTGACAAGCTGTGCACAATTTCTAAATGTAAGGGACGCGCGACTAGACAAGTGTAAAAAGCGACATAGCGCTTCTCCTTGCGTCGACCAACAGAAATTTCAACAGGGCTCAAATAATAGACTCCGACAAATGTGAACGGCCTGCGATGATGACCCAAACGTGCCGGCGATAGATCTCCCATCGGTGTTTGTGACAGGTCGGGCAATCAATCTTACTGCACTTCTCAGGTTGAAAATCCAGGATCGTCTTCTAATCTCGTTAATAACCGTGTCATGGTTCCCGTGATATGCCTTCTCGTGGAAGTTTTTGATCAGCAGACGGCTAAGTGGATGCTTCGGGTCAAGGACGATCGGTCTCTTCATATCATCGTCGACATCGATGGCGTGACGGATCCTACCAGAAAAGCGGATGAGACAATCCTCGCCGATAACGAGGCATAGTGCAAACAGGCAACTCTTTCTATCAAACGGTCTACTGCGAGTGAGTTGACAAATCTCCTCTGCGAACGAAGTGCGCTGAGCATCGCGTAGTAAGTGTACCTCTGCTAGTCGTAGATCATCAGCTGATAAGTATTTACAATTATCACGAGACCTAATGAGCGACACAGATTTGAGACACCTAGCCGTTGTTCTCAACAATCGCGTATGAGAACTGAAACAACTAGCGTCTGCTACGAGTGGTTAGGTTGACGTTTTTAATGTGTCTACGTTCGTGGGAAGTGATGGAATCGATAGCCACATATATTTGAATAAAAACTCAGGGCCTACAAACTAACGAGATTCCGGAGTTAACGCGAGTCGTTTTGAACGTGTGGCGTCATCAGCAACGTTCGGTAAGTCGGGACCCAGCGCCACTGTTTTAGATTTGAATGCTCGAGAATCTCACCCAAACGATGTGCTACGAATGGTGGCGCACCACTACGAAGCCAAGACAAATCTGTAATAGAATCAGACCAAAAATAACGTTTCGTCGGCTTATATTTGTGAGCTTCACAGATATAAGTTGCAAGACGAGCAGCTATTAAAGCTGCATGTAGCTCTAAACGAGGAATGAACATGGCTAACGTGTTTTGCTACCAATCAGAGAAACCTTCACATCACCGTTGGCATAAATGTTATGTGCGATCTTTGGGTCTGTCTACTTTATTTATACTATTTACAAGCTATTGGAGCGCGCCAACGAGTTGGTTGCTGCAGACGTTCTGTGTATGTGCGTCTATGTAATGTTGCCGTGGTGGTGAGGTGACCGCGATGCGGGACGTGGTTGGACGTGTGACTTTGAGTCCAACCATGCCTTGACACTAGCATTACTACGACTACGGTTACATGAACTTACGTGACTGTGGCTGGCACTCCCTACGCTCGACGCCTCGATGGCGGCGAGTTCGGCAAGAAGCTCTAGTTCCGCCGCTGACTTCTTCAGCTCAGCAATGCGTCAGGCTTCTTCTTTTTCAAGTTCTACAATGCGTCGCGCATGCACGGCCTCGGCGGCCAGCTTCTTAGCTTCAATTGTTGCATTGAACAATCAGAAGAACGGCGGGATGCCCCTGGTCGGGGACCAGTACGGGAGCTCGTAGAGTTCTCGCCACCGAAGAGGGTGCCTTGGTCCGACGGAGCGATCCCATGATGAGACGCCGGGGCCACAGTGTCGCTGGGAGGCGCTGGGCGAGGCCCACCGGTGCCTTTGTTACTTCTTGCAATCACCATTTTACGGTGAAAGGACCAATAAAACGAAGCAAGTGGACGTGTTAAATAGGACACATTCAAATCTAATTTATTTTTAATGCAGTAGTTTTGAAATCTAAATCCATTTGAAGTAGTACGGTGTCTTCAGAATTACGAATAAGGCAAAGAATTTTCATACTGTCAACTTAGAGTAAATTTATAGAAAAATGGAAGCAGGAAGAAATGTCAAATGCAAAAATTATAAAAAGGAGGGGACCGAGCAAGGATCCCTGAGTAATTCCTGAGGGAATACACATTGCTGCAGACGTAAAGCTATCCAGTACTACAGTTTGACATCTATTTTGAACGTACGATGAAAACCATCTGAATAAGTTTCCTCGAATGCCGACTCGTTGAAGTTTGTGTCACAACATAATATGGTCCAATCTATCAAAACAATTGATACAGTCAGTATATGTATACAACATCGACCTGCTTCTGACATGTTTTTAGAAAAAATATTCACTACGTAATAAAAGATTAGATGTGGTGGACATACCCTTAAGAAACCCATGTTGTTATTCGCTAAGTATGTGCTATAGTGATGAGTAAAGCTGCCTATATACATTTTTTTTAATATTTTGGGAAATATACATAATTTAAATAGGTCTATAATTTTCAATTTTGTAGGATATGAGCTGGTTTCGCAAACTTTGTGTCATGAGCTGGCGATGGGATGTGGACTTGGGTGGATACTAGAACTCAGGAGCCAAGAATAATAATGCAGTCGTGATTGAACTCGATTTGTTAGGGACGATGAGCTGGTTTGGCAAACTTGGTGTCATGAGCTTGTGAAGGAATGAGTCGTGTTATAACTCTATTTGTTTTGTATGGTAAGCTGGTTTCGCAATTTTTAAGTCATGAGCAGATAATAGAATGAGGGCTTTGAATCTTTGCAAATAGGGCAATTCCTGACGCCGACCTACGTCGGATACACACAGATATCGATGTCTGTGGTTTTACATTATGCTGGTTTTAAACGTGCGGTTTTTAGACGCAGTTAAGAGGGTTTATGATACGTGTGTAGATAAAATACTTAAAACATAAACTTAAGTACATATAAAATATTTGAAACATAAAAAGTGTTTTTGTTGATCCTTTATTTGCTGTGCAAATCAGTGTTTTTGATGTGCGATTAAATACTACCCTTTATTAATAGAAGCACATTGCGTTTTATGATGGTTGGGTAAATAAAGCTACTTTATATTACAACTAATAGTCATTTATGTTACAGATACATAAAGGAGGGCATTAAAATTCGAGAGCGGGTTTATGAAACGAGCGGAAGGCGAGTTTCATAATAATATCACTCGAGAGTTTTAATGCCTAATTATGTACAGTTACATACACTAGTTTGTCTACACACATATCATAAGCTCTCTGATGTGTTCAGGAACATTGATCATTGCTCTGCTGATTGAGCTTGTTAAATAGAACCAACTTCACAGACAAACTAGGGACGGCACGCAGACGGGCGTCGGCGTTCGAAATTTAAATGTCATAATACCTCGAAATATTGATACATTATGGTCATAATATATCAATATTCAGATAAGAAATTAGATTTTACCAAGTAGTATATGATTATGCTAGTCGTAGGCAACGAGCGGTTTTTGGATGCAGTAAAGAGGTTTAATGATATGTGTGTAGATAAATGTCTTTTGTTTTATGAAAAAAGGTATACAGGTGTTTATGGTAGGTGTACTTTTAGTATACTTAATGCACTTAGGTTAATCAGGTGAATTAAGTATACTTTCCTCAGGTGAACAAGGTGAATTAAGTTTTCTAGAAGTTAACTTAATTCACCCAGGTACAGGAAAAAGAGCGTGCTTCAGACCACACAACTGAAGTAAAACTTCTTTAGCTCTAATGCTTCAAAAATACATCTCCTGCACTGTGTCTGGCTATGAGAGGAAGAGAGAAAGAAAATGTGCGCGCGCACCTCTCGTTCGCGTCGCCCGATCACACTTTTCGTAACGCTCTCGTCACGCATTCGCCAGCTTACTCCCCAAGTCAAGCGTGCGTATAGAAGTTTTACTTCAAAAAGTATTCTTTAATGTACTTAGGTGAATTAACCCGTTTTAGGTCCTGCTTTAAGAGTTGGTATCAGGAATATTGATAGAAGAGTTGGTATTAGGCCTCCAGGATGAATGAAATTAATGAAAGATTGGCCACCGTGAAAAGCCGCAAGTAGAGGTCATTCATAGACAAACCTCGAAAAATAAAACAAACGAAAAATAAAAAATGTACTAGTGCGACAGCACGCGCGAATTTCAAATTCAAAACTGACTGAATTGACAGTTAACAAGCCAAACAAACAAATAAATCTAAATAAGTTGTATTGATTGGGTGCGAATGTTCTCTTGCAAACAATTTTTTTTTGGAATCATCATTTAAAATGAACTGTTTCAAGTTTATAAAAGCGGCTTCTCAGATTTCGCAGGTAGGTAATCTAAGGCATGTGCGTGCATGGGTTGCATTTGTATGTCAGAATCATCCGAAACACGGAATATCCGATACAATGCTTTTGATGAATTATTTATCTCATTGGTAGATTGGTATATTGTTAGTATCATCATCAAAAAATCCCTTTACAAAGCTCGAACACTTTCAATCCCAAAACACTCCTCTTACGCTTTGTAAATCATGGTAACCACATGAATTAGGATAACTCATCAATATGATGCCTTTGACATGCAAGGCCTTTGGTTGGAGTGTAGATAAGGGGGCGCCCCCTTATCGACACTCTGACCAGGCCTTTCCCCATTCCACCCTACCTATAATTTTATGGATAGATACAGTTACAGGTATCCAATCCATTGACAAGTCTGTCTCAAGTCTGTGGTCTCGTGTTATAATTTACCAAGGCTTCATATATCTACATGGTCATAAAATGCCTAGCCTTACCCTACTAGGTACCTTATTAGCCTACCTTCCAATTTTATTTACACGATTCCTATATTTTTAGCTGGCTATGACAAGGTGTGCAGTTCGAGCAATATCTACAACTTCTGTGAAGCGTGACTGCAATGAACTAATTCAATTTAAGAAAAAACAGGCACATTTTCAGGTACTTCAGAAACTTTCACAAAAATTACAGATATTTTGACTAACTTTTTTAGAATGAATACCTTTATTTATAATATCTTTCTGTGGCACTTTCCTGTTATATGTTATAAATAAATATTTATTAGTAGGCTTAGACTAATACTCAAATATTTAATTCTAAAAAAATTTCAGGCTGAAGATGGAAGACCCATTTTCTTGAAATCTGGATTTATGGATAGAATTTTGTATATGACAACAGTCACTCTCGCTGTAATTGGGCTATTAAATGTTTTTTGGGTCGTATATAACCACGCCAAGCCTGCTTCATGGAGAGAGCAGGGTTAATAATATGATTTGTCATAAATTATTCTTAATTAATTAACTTTTAGAATTACTATTTGTGTTAACAAAATTATATGTGAGTATGTACTGAATCATGTTTTATTGAATTTGCTTCTGTACATGTATGTGGAATTTACATGACGGCATTGTTTGGACTTCTGCTGTAACCACACTGTTGATGCATAGATTTGCCAAACCTCCTCTTATCAAACCGCAAGTGTATGCAACATACTGAAATTAAAAAGAAAATCCAATATAATATTCTTTCATATAACATAGCTGTCACATCACATCTGCAGGAATCAATCAAACATCATAAACTGAGCCCTGAAAGAAATTTCTATAATTAGTTTAATGTTTTAATTAGGAAGATTTCATTTGGCACAAGGCTTCAGCCAAACTTTTATAAAATACTATTAAGATTTTGACTGCCCCAGTTGGCATTGACTGACAACGGGTAAACTAAACATTTCGCTATGAAAGTGATATAAAGCAACCTGTAGAGTCATATCATTAAATGTCGTTTTTATTTGCATATGCTTCACTCCGCTACACTCCGGTTTTTCTATGTCTAACCTAACCTATAACCCAATTGATATTTAGCCACCATCACCTACTCTAGCCAAATTGGAATCCAAAATATAATGGTACTTAAACTCAGTCTTCAGTGTTTATTTTTTAATAAATGGCGGAATTGAGTTTAATTTCGCTAAATTTAAATCATAATGAAATAACATGTAGTATCGGGCAATAAAAAATTACGCTAAAATACCACAAGACCTCACAAGACAAGGAAGCTCTCCCCCAACCCTCTACAGGTTGCAAACTTGCGTCATATCGCTTTCATAGCAAAATGATGTGAACCTAACCTCAAATTTTAACAAATATAATTTATTTATCAAAATCTGTACATTTCCTCGCAATTAATAGGATGGGGCAATGGCTCCAGTCCTGCAAGCCGGTCTAAAATCAATCTCAAAAATATTGCTAAATGTCCTAGATGACAGATCGCAGTAATACAGGAAGATAAAAAAAAAAAAAAAAAAAAAAAAAATTTCCTCGCAAAAAAATATACTAGGGGGACAGGGCAGCTCCAAATAATCTCCTGCCATTTACATTATAGTAAAAATCTATAGCCAACACCTGACAATTGAAAATCGTACCGACAACTATAGCCGACATTATTTTTATATCAAAAGAGAGGTAAAGGTTTAGGTTCACGGACTCCTGAATTTGGGGTAGGGGAGGGTGCAGGGGGAGAGGGGGGGCGAGGGGACCTCTCCCCCTAAGTCTCAATTGTCGGAAACAAGGTGTTTTTTGTTATAAATTTTCAAAAATCACATTTTGAGGTTATTTTTTACTATGGGATTTTTACAAAAAGTAGTTGTTTGTAGTATTGATGTTCGAAATCGCATTAGCTCCCGCTTCTACGAAGCTACGGCGGTGCCCCCGCACTGCAGCACACCCACGCACGCCTGCAGCCTCGGGTTGCTAGTCTCGCTAGGTGCGCGGTCGCCTTCGCCCCTCCGTGCCTCCGGCTCATAGAAAACACTCTAGGGAGTAGCCATAGGACTGCCCAGATGTCAGTTTGGTACCAACACTAACCTAATAGTAGCCACGAGACTGCATAGGAAGTGGGGTGCCTTGATTAAAATTTTAAAATCAGTCAAATAAAACAGCCAAGTTTGCTGTACACTACATTATTCCATTTCACTCAACTTTAACTATACGTTTTTGATAGTCTTGTGTCGGTCATGTACGAAGAACGAATAGGAAATGTTACTGTGCAATGAACGAAAAGAAACGTTTCCCTCCGCTAATCGGACATTCGGTCTATTAGGACTATTAGGACATCGCTCCGAGAGAGCGGCGGCGGGCGGGAGGCATCGAGCCATGCCGACTCGCTCTCGCACACACAGACACGGCATTCATATCTTGACTAGAATGACAGTCCTAAGCCTGTTTAAGTATGGAGGGAAATCAAATATTATTTAACTTTTTATTTCTGCTTTGCAAACAGACACATAGAATTCTATAAATATGTTAATATTATCAGTATAATATTCTTCAGGTTTCTGCTCTGCACGAAAAGAAAGGTTAACCTAATAGCTCCTTTTTTTATTCGATCCTTCGTCATACATAATAGTATGAATAAGGCTGTTAGATCTTACTGGTACACTGACTGAAATGTCCTAGTACGGAGCGCTCTCTGATGACCGAGCAGGCATATTTTTTATTCTTAAGATCCAACGTCCTAATAGTACTAATAGAGCTGTTAGAATGTACTAGTACACTGACTGAAATGTACTAGTACGGAGCGCTCTCTCTGATGACCGAGTAGGCACAAGACTAGTTTTTGACATCTATTATGAAAGAGTAAAAATTGCGTTTCATTTCAGGCATACAAAATAATATTTTGTTTTCGGTATTATAAATCCAAAACAAGTTTCCGACAATTAAGACTAGGATAAAAGGTTTAAGAATACAGTCAACTATCCTCCTAAATAACTCTAGCCGTTGAGTTGGCGGAGCCATTTTGGCGAAAACACGCTAAGTGGCAAGATGGCTGCTGTTCAAAATTTGCAAGCCAGAGGTAAACAACTTGTGCGTAATAAAATGCAAATTCTGCGTTTTTTAGTATGGAAAGCTGTATGTAAGTGGACTGTAAACATTTTTTGATTTGTTTTAAGCTACTTAAGCTAACTAAATGTTTTTTCCAATATTTTTCGTTATTTCTTGAGCATTTATTAAAAAAATTGCAAATAAAAAAGATACGAATTTTTACCCCATTTTGCAAAAAAAGTAGTATGAAAAAAAACGCCACACAAAAAAGATGTTTAAACATTTTTTTTAAAAACACAGAATAGCTCAGGCTGGCTTCAAACTATGGTTGGTCTATGGTAAACAATAAAAATACTGCTAGGGCTGTAAAAAGTTACAATCTGTACATTTTTTTTAAATTAAAAAGTGCGCGTGAATCCTGCTCGCACCAGGCACATGCCAATTTCTGTATTATTTTCTATGCCCGGTGCGGGCGCTTGCCAATCCAACGGTTAGTAATTAAAATCAGGTGTCCGTGATCAAAACCCAACTCAAAAGAGACCTTATCTCATATTATGAATTAAGTTTTATTTTGCATAGCACAGCAAACATGTTTGGCAAGTGTGACATATTTTTATTTTGATGTACGGCAGCTAAAAGGTTAAATAGGACAAACACTTTACATACCCTTGGTGCATACTCCAAGTACTGTTGACCATTAGAGAAACTTGTGAGGAATCGAAAAGAATTGTCTTGGAGAACATAAACCCCCTGATGGTTGGTGCGGAGGTTATCAATCTGTTTCTTGTATATGCAAGTCCAGAAGTCTGTGCAGATAAACTTCATAGTATCAAGTTCATCCTTGAATCTCGGCCATTCGCGAGTAAGTCGCTCCATCACCTTATACCCAGCGGCAAAACCAATGTACTCAACTACAGACAAATCTGCTTCCTGAAAATTTAAAATAGGTACTGAAGTATGGACCTACAGATTCAAGGACCTCCGAAAGTATTTTGTAAACAAGTTGTTTACAAAAAGCAAATCTTGTTTCATATATGTACCTTTTTAGGATTATCTTTTTTTGTAACTTCACTTTCTTTAGATTGCTCTAACGCGTAGTTAATTATTTCAGAATGTAGTAAATCAAACAATATATCGTCAGCCATGGTGGCAGCAATTTAATATACGAATGAAATATTCAAGACGAAACCAATTATTCAATCTCAAAAATTTGAAAAAATCTGGATTCAGCAGATCTAGTGGTTTTGTTTTGTTGACGTTTCCAGATTACGTTGCAAAATATATATCACAGACTAACTTCATCACAAGGCCTCCTCTTACATCTTGACAGATGGTTCAAGCAGTGTCTGTTTGATTTGAGAACGGCATCGCCAAGGTTCTCCATTGAGATTTTGGTATTTCCCCATGAGAAAAAAAAACCCCAAAAATATACTATTTCTGCATTTTTTCCCAAAGCATCTTGAAAATCATTTTAATTAGCTATTTATTAACTGTTACATGGTTTAAAATGCAACACCATATCTCATAATACTCATAATAACTGCTACATCTTCATCATTTAGTTTGGCCCTGTAAACTTGAGCCGAATAAAATTTGGTAAGCATTTTTTGAGTTGGCCCAAATCTATACCTTGTTTAACATAGGATGATCTCTGACAGCTGTCAGTGTTAAAACACGCCTATGAAGTATCGTATTTTGGATTCTTGCCGTCATTGTGGAGGTTGTCGCATGTGTTCGGAATAGATAGTAAAAGAACCCCGCACAAAATGTTCGGTAAAAACTTTCGGTCGATTTGGCTGAAATTTTGAGATAATGTAGTCTTTAATATTCTAATTAACTGTGTGAAGTTACAACTTCAATTAATGACTAGTTTTTAAAATGTGAGTATTTTTATGTTCAACATTTTTTACTTATAGGTACGCATATATTTCTTATTAGTTAAAGTACATTTTAGCAATCTTTGCTTAATTATTGTATATCCGTATCATTAATACCTGATTAGCCTCACAATCCTACCTTCTCACAGGACGTTAAGTATGGTATGAAGAGTTTTTAATGACGGATACTTGACATTTTCTTCATATCGGGCAAAACCTAAAAACCATAATATTGCTGTAACGTGACCGCATGTACCAATGGTTCGTGCTCCACTTTTACAGGTGCAGTAATAACCTAAGACTGGGTCAACTTCACTCCCATTATTATGTTGTTCATCGAATGCAATCCACAAATAATAAAACGCTGCGTTTCGAAATCTTGATGTGGCCCTTATTTTAATAAAGTGGAGCACGAACCATTGGTACATGCGGTCATATACCAATGGTTCGTGCTCCACTTTTACAGGTGCAGTAATAACCTAAGACTGGGTCAACTTCACTCCCATTATTATGTTTTTCATCGAATGCACTCCACAAATAATAAAACGCTGCGTTTCGATATCTTGATGTGGCCCTTATTTTAATAAATCCTGGCTCGTTGAAGTTTTCGTCTATTTCAAAAACTCGCTCGTCTTCGTCTTCCGCTGCTAAGTCAGCAATATGACGCAATGTACTGTCTTGAATATATCCTGTACTAACAGCTAGGCTTGCTGCTTGTCTTGACGAATAATGGAATAGAACCCACAATAATTCATCACTTACACCTTGCCGTAACTTACAAAGAAAACATAAAAGATCTTTTTTGCTCACATAACGATGTCCACCATTCACCGGCAAACGGTCACAGTAACTAAATAAATCAATAAAGTCTTCTTTACTAACGGGGAAAGGGCTTTAAACTCTTCATCTGTCAATTCCTTCTCATCTTGATATCGACGTTGAGCACTGATATTTATTTCGTCACGCAATGCGTTCAAAAAAGTTTGTAACTCATTTCCTTTTAATATAAACGGTCTGTTAATATACCTCAGCTCCACTAGAATATCTTCAGTCAGAAAACCTCTTTCATCTAAATGTCCTCTGCAGCACACGTACCTAACCGGCACATAGATGTTCCTTTTCGCAAAAATATTAACCCGACACTCCGGTGATAATCGTTGTATATTGTCAACGCCGTTGCATACAAAACAAGCACGCGTAGTTCTTTGCTGTAAAATATTTAACTGCAAACACTGGGGATCATCATTCAGTATCTGAATGTCCCGAATAGTTGAAAAGTTACAATTATTGCAAATGCGTGTGTCACCATCAACGTCTACTGGTAAACCACCAGCTTCATCCCGTCTTTGCTTGGCTAACTCAATCAACATTTCTCCGTCTTCTCTAACCAATCGCACCATTACTCGTGGCACTAAGGCAGCATCGCATATATAGCAACGAATTCTGTTTCTGAAAGCCATTTTACTAGGCGAAATGCAAAATGCATATTTTACTATTTTGAGTTAGATTGACACTGATTGATTACTTCAGACATTTCGCATCAGTTCTTTATGCCGTTCGACATTCAAACTCGTACTTCATAGATAAAAGACGATATCTAATTATGCAACTGTAATTATCTACCTACTTCAACTGCTTGAATACTACGTACCTAATCGTAGACAAGTATATTTTAAAAACCTCATATTTTTAAAACTAGTCATTAATTGAAGTTGTAAGTTCACACAGTTAATTAGAGTATTAAAGACTACATTATCTCAAAATTTCAGCCAAATCGACCGAAAGATTTTTACCGAACATTTTGTGCGGGGTTCTTTAGAGAATTTGCTGACTCTTCCTGTACCTAGAATTTATAGAAATTTTTGTGATTGAAATTGTCCGTATTAGTTCTGTGTTTGTCTCTGTGTGGTGGTAAGTAGGTTTAGCTCTATGTAAATTATGGAGACGGACGTTGTCCCTCCGGATAAACCTCCTCCCATAAACGACTCGGACAACAATGTTTCCCTCTCTCCTCCTCTCTTCCTGTCAGCTGAAGCCAACTCCCAATCTCCCCAAAATACCCAAGATACTGTGTCCCGCAAGCGTGCTGCGGATATTTCCATTAACCCAACGCCCAAAAAAACTGTTTCCTTGTCCCAACCATCCATTCAAACTGTGTTTACAGCAGAGTCTTCTTCACTGAGCAAATACTCAGAAAAAGACAAAGGTCCATTTATAGTACATGTGGTGCGAATTGAAGAGGAGTCCTCCTCAGGTCTCACTATGAGACCAATCAAGTTTGGTCAATTTCTACATCGAAATAATGTTCAAAACATTGCTCAAGATGGAGTAAAGAGTGTGGGTCGCAACCGGGTTGCGATTCAGTTTAAGTCTGCCTCTGACGCCAACTCGTTCTTGTCTCACCCAGCATTAGCCGCAGCCAACTACAAAGCAACTGTACCGACTTATAATGTGACCCGGATTGGTATAATTAGGGATATCCCTGTGGAGTGGAGTATGGAGGAGCTATTCAGCTCCCCCCTAATTGTGGTCCTATCATTAAAGCCCGCAGAATTAGTAGAAAAACAAAAAAGGACGATGACACTGTATCATATACCCCGACACAATCAGTTGTATTAACAATCTCAGGACCGATTATTCCAGAAAGAATCTACTGCTTTTATAATTCTATTCTGGTGCAACAGTACCAGTTCCCTACTACTCAGTGTTGGAATTGTTGTCGATTTGGCCATGTCAAAATCCAATGCCGGTCCAAGCCTCGCTGTTTCAAGTGCTCCCAACCCCACGATGGTAATACCTGTGAAAAAACACAGGACTCCTGCCTCTATTGTTCTGGCCCACATAGAGCTGTTGGCTCAGGGAATAGTAGTAAATGAAGTGGACTGTATTTTCAATAGGTTGAAGGAAATTATATTAAAATCAATAATCAGCTCGTGTATGTATCGAACGCGTTGGTGGTACAAGGTGAAGTAAAAGTCGAGAGCGGCGGCGAGCTAACCCGGCCTTGGAGAAACCGGTCCGGAGTCGCGGGGCGAGAGGGGCACCTCCCGCAGTAGTATGGGCTCCAACATCCTCCCGGCCTTGAAGTCCTTGGTCTTCAATACATTGGTAGAGGGCATAAGGCCGTTTGTTCTTGGAAGGCCCGTTTGATGACGCCCTTCTTCGTCTTCAGCTCGAACACGCGCGCCACGTCGTCGCCGCCGGGGAAGGTCTTTTTGACACGCCCAAGCAGCCATAACAAGGGAGGCTGCGTCCTGTCCTTGACCAGCACCAGGGTTCCCATGGCCATATCTCCCTTTGAAGAATTCCACTTGGTTTTATGCTGTAGCAGAGATACATATTCTAAATTAAAGCGCTGCCAGAAGTATTGCTTGATGTGTTCCACCCTTTGGTATCTCTCTAGTCGGCCAATCTTGGCATCAAGCACCTGTGGATGTGGAACCGACATTAGCGAGCGTCCAATCAGGAAATGGGAAGGAGTCAATGCGGAACAGTCTAGGGGATCAGTGGAAAGTGGAATTAGGGGACGTGAATTTAATATTGCCTCAATTTGATACAACAGAGTGTTCAGTTCTTCGTGAGTGAAATTAATTTGTTGAAGCAATCTTCGAAGGTGGTGCTTAGTGGAGCGGACAGCAGCTTCAGCTATGCCGTTAAAATGGGGAGAGTAGGGGGGCACAAAGGAAAATTCTATGCCTTCTTGTGCCATAGATGAGGCTAAATTGCACTCTTGTAAAAAGCGATTTAACTCATTACAGGCACCTTCTAGGTTGGTACCGTTATCCGAGAGAATACTCTGAGGTTTTCCTCGTCGCGCCACGAACTGATTGTTGGCGGCCATGTAGGCCTCTTTGGTTTCTTGCGAGGCAGTGTTTGTTTGTTTGTGAGTAACTCGTGCTCGTTAGGGAACATCTCCAGCTGGGCATTACGTAATAGACGCGTGAGAGAATCTATGTAAATATGCTACGACGCTTTGTAAATAGTTTATATTTGATGATTTTGTGATTAATGATTGTATTAAAGATTGTGTTAACCCTGACGTTTCGCTATTATTATTTATGTGAGTGCAAAATACTTCCGGTAACTGTTGCTTGGTTGGTGCGTTAGGCGCTTTTGGTCATTGAGACTGGACCTCAAGCAAAAATGTGGGCCCAGACCACCATAGTTGACAATCGCTGATGAGGTCAGCCCTCAGCCCTCGGGAAGCAAGATCTGCGGGGTTGTCTTGCGACGGAACATAGCTCCATGAATGGTTTGCCGTGGTCTCCTGTATTTTCATAATTCTTTATTGAACACAATTATTTAAAAAAGATACATTAAGAGAAAACATATGTACAAAGGCGAGCTTATCTCTAAAAAGAGATTTCTTCCAGCAAATTTTTCAGCAAGTATTTCATCTACACGGTTCCTAACAAAAGTCTTCAGCTGATTCGGTGGCGTTCCTAACCATCCCAAAACTATTGTTGAGTCGCTCCAGAAATAGCACCTATCTATAGCGATGGTAAGTGAGTCGATAACCTTTGTGAACAGTCTTGCACCCAACAACGCGGCACAGAGCTCTAAGCGAGGTATAGTAACAGGCTTGAGTGGTGCCACCCTGTTTTTTGAAATTAAAAGGTGAACGGTAACAGTGCCATCATTACATACAGAGCGCACATAGATGCAACTTGAATACACTCGTTCGCTCGCATCTGAAAAAATGTGTAGTGTGTGGATGATTGACCTATGGCTTGAGATCCAGCGTGGTATAGTAATGTTGTTTAAACACGGGAGAGTGTTTGCGAATAGGAGCCACTGATCTTTTAAATCATTTGGCACTTCACTATCCCAGTCGCAATTCCTAGCCCATAATTTTTGCATGACTAGTTTTGCTTCGACAACACACGGACCTACTAGCCCTAGAGGGTCAAATATTTGACTGATTACAGGCAGGATGTGGCGTTTCGTAGTTTTTGGTTCGATCTATGTGAATTGAAAAGCCTAAAGTGTCAGCATCGCATACCCAGTGTAGACCGAGTGTTTTTGAAGACGAGGTGCTGTTTTGCGAAAATTTTAAATCGTTACTTGAATGTTCGTTAATATTAGTGTCAGAAATTTTCGACAAAATGTATTATTGTATGTGTTATTTGATTGTCATTTTCTAAGATAGAATTTGGCGGTAGATAGTACGTCATCAACTTCCCTGCAAAGGTTAATAGCGCTCTCTATTGTGTTACTACCGCTCAAAAAATCGTCGACATAAAAATCATTTTTGATCGCTTCTTTTGCCGCCTCATTTGGTGTGGCGTCAGCCAAGCTAACAAGACACTTTATTGCCAAGTAAGGCGCGGAAGAAGTGCCGTGTGTCACAGTGTTTAAACTATATGTTTTCAAAGGTTTATGCGGGTTTGAATGAATGAATGGTGCTTCTCCAGCCAGGGTTCTAAACCTGTTCCGGTCTTTCGGCCGGCATACCAGAGAGCACGAGTTTTGAGGGGGGGCGGAATGACCTGCTCGATAGGAGAGGAAGGAGCGTGAATTCAATCGACCGACTCTTCAGCCTGAAGCCAATATAGGATATGTGGAATGTGGAGGATATAGGATTTGGAGAGCAGCTGTTGTTTTCTTCAAGTTCATGTTTTCCTTCTATTTTTAGGTATTGTTATAGGTCTCCGTTTCGCTTTCGCTGTCTGTTTCTGGAATATGGTATATTTGGCTCGATGCCTTTCTGACTTCGTCCCTGTTGTGTGCTGATTCTGTCCAGTAACTGTCCAGTAGTGTTCTTTACCGTAGTATTTGATGTCATGCTTAAGGGAATCTTTCCAGGTGTAAATGGGTCGGCCAACTTTCTTCTTCTTTGCTTCGTATTTCAATGCAGCGTGGAGTAGGTGTTTTTGTGGGCGTCGTAGAATATGTGTGTAGTAACACATCCGATGGTTTTTGATTTGTTTGGTTATTGTTTTGCCCTGTAGTAAGTCATGAATTTTGTGGTGTCTTGGATAGCTTCTGGCGTTCTCAAACATGTCTCTGAGGATCAGGCGTTCATATTTTTTTAGTCTAGAACGGTTTGCTTTGGTGAGGGCTGCCGCTTTAAGTCCGTATGTTATACACGGTGCAATAACCATTTTGTAAATCAGGCGTACTATTTTCCAGTCCATGTTGGATTTCTTTATAAAATGCATTAGGGCCTTGGAATTGCCTATGGCTTGCCGGCATCTCTTCTTTATTGTGTCTCTCCTACTATGTCCTGCCGTTATATATGTGCCGAGATATTTTATTTCGTCTACGGGTCGTATTGGAACTCCGTCCAATACGATCACTTGTGGGGGCTGGGTGTTTATGGGGTCTCTTATAAGAATTTTCGTCTTTGTTTCGTTAGTATCGAGTCCTACTGTTTTCAATAGTGATTTCAAGTGCGTGACGATTTGGTCAAGGTGTTGTAAATCTTGACAAACGATGATGAGGTCATCCGCGAAGGAGAGAATAAGTGGTAAGACTATTTCTTCATCTTGGTCCAGTTTTATGTTGGGAATTTCTTCTTCCAGTGTTTTGAGGACATCATCCATTAATATTGTAAATAGTCTTGGTGACAGTGGACAGCCTTGTTTTACTCCTTTTCCTTTGTTGATCAAGTTACTTTGCTGTCCGAACCATTTGATGCAGGTCCGTTCATACATGCAGGCTTTTATTATCCTATTGGTTAAAATCTTATTGGTCCTTGAAAGGAGAATATCCTTGAGCACGTTTAGGTCTATAGTATCAAATGCTTTGGCGATATCTAGCGCCAGTACATATGTTCTGTTACCCGCGCGCCATTCTTCGTCGAATACTCTGCGTAGTGTGAAGATGTGGTCATCGGTGGATCTATTGCGGAGAAATGCTGCTTGGTAGTTCCCGAGTTCTTTTGTTATCTCGTCTAGTTTGATGAGCAGGTATGTCGCGTATATGCGATATCCTGTATTACACATTGTTATACGGCGATAGTCATTGGTTTCTTGCGGGTTTCTGATTTTGGGGATAGGTACTTGGACCGTTTCATTCCAGGACTCCGGTATTATATTTTCTGTCCATGCTCTGTGCATTGTTTTGGTAATAACCTTTAACAGTTGTGGCGGTATTCCTTTGACAGTTCCGAGACTACCTGATCTGTACCCGGCGCTGTTCCGTTACGCATGCGGCTGATTATCGTTTTTATGTCGGCTATTGTTGGACCATTTTCTAGATAGTCAGGGTTTAATGAAGTTTCGTTAGGGATAATCATAATTTTAGGGCCTTCTGATTTCCTTAATTCCTGTTCCCAGCGTGACATTGGGATAAATCGTTGTTTTTTCCACCGTCTCGATTGAAGCTGGTGTCGTCTGTAATAGTGGTACACGATTTGCATGCGTTTGCTTGGGTGTTTTTTTCCTAGGCCTTCAAAAAATGCTCTGCATTCTCGTTTTTCTTCATTATCAATAATTTCCTCAAGACGTCGTCGGCATTCTTTGAGTTGTTTATTGATTGTTTGGTCGGTTGGTCGACGTCTTTTAAGGAATTTGGCCTTTTGTAAATTTGCCAGAGCAATTCGGTGTTCCCGCGATCTAGCGGGTTTTACGGAAAGTGTTTTTTGGGCTACTGACTTCATAACCCCTGTAATAGATTCCCACGGAATGTCGGGCGTATATTCGTCGTCATTTTCTATAAATTTGTAGTTGTTCGCCGTAAGTTCTTCCATAATCCCGTTATGGTATTTTACTTTTGTGTCATTCATTTCATCTCGTGCTAGGGCGGTGTACGAACACTGTTTATAGTTGAACTTTAAAGCTGTCATCGCTTTGTACTTAGTTTGGGTTGTACTCTTTGTTGATTCCATTTGCGTGTCGCCAGTTCTTGGAAGCAGGTTTAGTGGGTCTATTTCACCCCAGATTATCTTGTGGTCGGAAATATGCAGGTAGCTCCATTGTCCTCTGATGAAGTTAAATGTGTGTGGCGCATTATTCGAGATAATTATATGGTCTAGTTGTGATTTTGTTTTCCCGTTAGACCATGTGGCCCGACATGACTTGCGACTCCAGGTGGTTTCTACTTTTAAGTTTTCGCGGGAACAGATATCCATTAGCATTTCTCCGATGATATTTGATGATTTGTGTAGGAGATTTGTTCCTATAATTCCCTTTTTCCTGTATTCCTTTGTATCGCCTAGTCCGATATGCGCGTTAAAGTCACCTAGCATTAATATTTTGGCTTTGTTTGGTTTCTTTTGAATAATCTTTATAAGTTGCGAAAACGCTGCGGTTGCTCTCGTGGAAGAGCTGGGGATATGTGCGTTTATTACATATAGTGTATTAGTGGCCGATGTTATTGTTGCTGCCATGGTTTCCAGGTCGCGATTTATATTGTGGACCGTTAAGTTCAGGTCCTTTCTAATTAGTATAGCTAAGCCACAGTGTGCGATGCTGGTTGTGCCTGATAGATACCAGAGATAGTGTTTTGACACGTATGTCCCCGATGTCATGTTTGTTTCCTGTATACAGGCTATATGTATGTTTCTGTTTGTCAATTCAGCATCAATGTTGAGTCTCTTAGGTATTTCGGCGCATCCTCTAACGTTCCAAGTAGCAATGCGCATACGCTCGCATGTGACTTTTGGTTTAAATATGGGGCTGTGTCGTATCATCGTATATCCGGTGTTGTCAGGGATGTCATCTATTGATGTTATGGTTGACCCTGAGGAGGTCATGGGTGTTGCATTAAGTATCGAGGAAGGTATGTTGTTATCAGTTTGGCTGTCGGTTGCTAGATTCGTGGGTAAATTTTGTGATTCAAGCAAGTATACGCTGTCGTAGTGGTTTCCTGTGAAGTTGAGGTTGAAAGATCCCACTGCATCCGCGGGATTCTTGGGCCTGTATGTGAGCGATGGTGTATTTTGCTGGTGGATTGTTACGTTAATTAGAAAGTATTCGGCGGCTGCTATTATAATCTCCTCTCCAGCCCAAGTGCCGTAATTGAGCAGATTTTTAATGTAGTCATTGAGGGTTTCTTCAGGCTCGGCGATTGCAAACTTTATGTTCTGTTCATCGCAGTTTTCTTCTACATATTTAACTAGGTCCTTACGAATGTGGGTGTGGTCGAGTGTTAATTGATATAGGTGATTAATTTGGTCAGCAATTGCGTGGAATAGGCAGTTACCATCTCTCGGCATTGATAAGGCTTTCATCTTTTTGGAATGTTGTTGAAAGAAAGAACTTAGAGCTAATTTGATTAATTTGAACTACCTACGTACCTATTGGTACGGGTTGTGGCTGTCAAAGTTTGTGCGTATCTTTGCGCACTTATTCTCGGTATTTTCTAAGAGAATTGGAGGCTGGGCCTGGAAGCTATAAAATAGGCGTGAGAGAGACCCGCTTAGGACAAAGAGTCTTCGATTTTATTTTGTTATTGTTCGTCAGCTGCCTTTCGTTAATTGCCTGTTTTCTGCAAGATGGTAAAATGATCCTTTTATGATGTGCAAGTGTTGGCTTTTACTCGCTATTTCTCAGAATATGCAGTAGGCTTGCATTATTGTTTATTTTATTTTTGTAACAGGTCAAGATGGGCTGGTTGGACCGGATGGTGGCAAATAGTTTAGTTTTGTTTTATTGTGCTTGGGTAGGTTCCTGCCTAGTTTTGTATTTTCGTATACCTATCACCTACCTATTTGTACGGGACTATGCCTATGGAATAGTTTAGAGTTGGCGTAGTAATTTGCAGCGAGAGCGGTATCTGTTTATGAAATGGTAACCAGCATTACGAAGGATGTTACCTGCCAGATATAAAGTTAGTTTTGCTGTTTTATCTGATATAGGGCTATCTTAATCGGAGCAATCTCACCAGGTTATTGCTCAGCAAGTGAGACTCTGCACTGACATCACCTACTTTAGTTCACTTCATTAGTGCGTAGTAGTGAGGTCCGTGACACGGGTCGAGGTTCAGTCCCTGTATAAGGCCCTATTGTTTATTGCTCGTTGGAATTCGTTTTTTCTTAGCTCGTTGTCCAGAGAAGGGGCTTGTAGCACAAAAAAAAAACATATTTGCTTCGCCGTTTTGCAGCTGTGTTAGTTTGAGGAATGTTTTTTGTCGTAATTTATCTCTTTTGTTTAATTTTTCTGTCCGGTATTGTTTGGGTTTTAGTGTCCTTATTCACGTGCCTGCAGGAAGTGCATGAAAGGGCCTGCCTCTTGGCGTGGGATAACACCACGACTCGTTGCGTAACTCTAGTTTCTAGTGACTTAGTATTTATGAAGATGTATCAAGCACCACGAATGTCTGTGATGAAATGAAATAAGTATGTTTCCCAGGTTGTTGCTGTTGAGAGAGCTTAATTTTATGGGTTAGATTCACTTAAGAAATACCTTAAATAATGAAGATTATACGTCCTATGTAATCGTTTGTGTGTCCGGGGAAAGCAATTCATTGATAAGGTTAGGTTACTGCTGATAAGATATCCCAGTGTCATGACACACCTAATGTGCTGGATAGGATCGGTTAATACTCCAGGATAACGGCGTGTCGTTAGGGAGTACTGTTATGTATTGCGTGAGACGTAAACTCGGGGTCTCTTCTAGTAGATTCGTCTGTGGAGATAAATATTGGTTGCATGCGTTAGGACACTGAATAGGAACGGGCTCACCAGGCAACACTCGTTGAGTTGTCTCAGTTATGTGCACCTATTGTCGTACACAATATTGTACACGTATTGTCACAGCAGCGTGGCGTAGCCTATTACCTGGTAGGGCGCCGTTCAGAACATATCTAATTCACACTTTACGCACTCTACTTTCACACTTGTAGCTATATTAGACACTCTCATATCATCGCTGATACAAAATCTCCGAAACGCGAGAAACCAGAGACAGAACAAAGGCGCGCGCCGGGTTGTAAACTTTTGTTTGTTTAAATGCGTTTGCAAGATGTCGGAGGTCTATAGACACGTCCGTTCGGTCCGGCAACACAAACGCCACTCCTCAAAGGTTTATGCGGGTTTGTGCGAAAAATTATTTGTTGCAAGGAGCGTTGTGATGGATTTAATGAAATGCACCTGTACATTTTCTCCACATCTGAAGACACGACTTATTTATGTTGCCGGAAACGCAATAATATCGACAAAAGGTCGTTTTGGACGGTTGGCCCTACCATTTGGAGGTCATTGAGAGACACGCCCGTGGTGGTTGCCGCTGAGGCATCGAAGACCACCCGCAATTTCGTTGTTGTGCTAGATTCCCGAACGACGCCGTGGTGGGGAAGAATAGTAGATTGTTAACCTAGGGCTGAAAGGCACCCATTCCTGACGAAATGTTTTGGCGCTCGAACGAAGTGAGAGCGCCAATAGTTCGAGGCAGAAATGGGTGCTATCACCCGAGTAAAACACTCTACTTTTCATTACGAATACGAGGAAAGTAAACACAAGCCAGTTAAAATCAAAATTATTTTATTAAAAAAAAAGTCACTTGAAATCAAAATTATTTTATTAAAAAACAAACAACAAACTCAAGTTTAAAAATACTACTCATAAAAAAAGTAATTTCGGTGCCCCTGTTGATGTCTTTTACTTTGAGCATAACATTAAAAAAAATACTTCCGTTTTATGGCTGTATAGGTACGATTCATATATATATTTTTTAATACTTTTCTGCTTTAGAGCAGGCATGTACCACTTTCAGCACGGTGCCTGGATGATCAATGACCCCCTTTCAGAGTATGAGTAATGAAAAATAATTAACTGTATTTTTAACAGGTGAGTTTTTGTTCTCTGTCATGTGACCTAGATTCTCGTACTCTGACATAAAGTCAACGTAACGTTGTTTAGATTCTGAGTCGCGTTGAAAACGTTTTTCTAATGAAAGAAAACGGTGCTTTGCCAAACAAACGAGTCGCGTAGGACACACGGGTCATTTTTCAATGGCATTGTTACCACAAATCGACCGTTGTCATCGCGAGTTGTGTTTGCGGCGAAACTGGATTCGCAGTCGCGCTCCTCTAGTGATAGTGAGTGTTTGGATGCTATGGTATCCAACTCCCAAAACCGTGTTAATTCCGTTTCGTTACTAGGAGTGAGGAAATTGCAGTGGTGAACCTGTTTATGCGTTGACGCATTTTTGCGAAGTGCAATAGTACCTGTCAGTATCCAACCAAACTGTGTTTCCCGTAATTTGGGTTGATTTTTCCCTAAATCTATCGAAGCATGTCCTAGTACGCTCCAAAACACTTCAGCGCCTACCAATATATCCACTACGGACGGAATGTAAAATGTGGGATCAGCAAGGCCTATATTACTAGGTAACGGAATGTTTTCAATATTTATCATCGAGGAGGGTAGAATTTTTGTCAGATATTATACAAGATATGACAGTCAATGTTTACTGTGTGATCACAGCTGTTAGACTCGATTGTTAGATTGCAAGACTGTTCACTATTACAGGTTTGACCATTGATACCTGAGACCATGGAGCTATTGTTACGTCGCGGCAACCCCAACCTGTCGCAGAGCGCATGAGTCACGAAGTTCGTGGTGCTGCCATTATCGAGTAGCATGCGCGCGGCGAGACGCTCCCCGCCTGCGCCCACGACGGATACCATCGCTGTGGAAAGCAACGTTTGCGTCGGAGTAGTGTGCTGTAGGGATGACGCAGCGGTCAGCGCCACACTCTAAGAGGCATCAGCAGGCAAGGCTACACGTTCCAAGACTGGCGGCGGCATTGGATCTGGGACTGTGACAGTAGGTGCATCGATATGCAACAAAGTGTTATGTCTGCGCTGGCAATATTTACAATAATAGATAATTTACAGTGATTGGCGTCATGTCCGATACGTAAACAATTCATGCAGACCTTGAATTCCCTAGCCTTTACATTTCTGTCGTGTATGGGAAGGTTTTTGAATGCTTCACATGTGTATAGTAAATGTTTCTGTGAATATAATGGACATGTCGTTTTGTTTGCATATTTGTTGTCATTATAGCTGTGTTTGCCGGCGCTAGGATTAGTCACTATGAAACTGTTCGCCTTTGAAGAACCGCTATCAAGCCTTGCCATTGATTTTGTAGACGGCTGATTGGCTTCTACAGTTTCTAATAGATCAGCCGTTTTGGAAAGAAATGCGCAAAACTGTGACAGCTCAGGCATGCCGTCCAACGTGTTGCGGTGTTCCTCCCAGTGTCTGAGTGTAACAGTATCTAACTTATTAGTCATAATGAACACTATTAAGGTGTCCCAATACTGGGTCGGTTCTTTGAGGATTTGAAGCGCCCGTATGTTTTTATGAATGACGTTAACAAGATGACGTAAAGATGCGCACGACTCATTTGTGAGGGTCGGTGCATTAAAAAATGCCTGTAGATGATTATTTATCAAGAGACGACTATTGTCATATCGTTCGCACAACAGGTTCCACGCCATTGAATAGTTACTACCAGTGAAATTTATATTTTTTATTAACTCCTGTGCGCTGCCTTTTAGTGAAGCGCGTAGGTAGTGGAACTTGCTGACGTCATCGATTGAATCGCTCATATTAATTAACGATTGGAATGTTCTCAAGCCAGTAGTCATAACTGCCATCGAAATGGGGTAAATCAATCTTCGGTAGACGTACAAAAGACCGTTTGATGCATGTGTCACCTGACTGTCCCATCGAGCTCGCCTCCGAAGTGGTACGCTCCCGGCCTCGACTCGCTTCGCCTGACGTGAGCAGGCTTCGCGCCTGCGCTAGTAGCGTGTAGTACCGCTCTTCAAACTTGGTACGGTCGTCGAATGCCTCTTCAGCATTCGCTGTGATCACATCGATGGCTGTCTGTAATTCATCGAATTCTGCGTATAAGTTTTCAAACTTGCTCAAACGACCCTCCAGATCGATGTGTTGTAACCTTGGCAAAGCCTTGCAATCGCCTAGAGTGGCCAAATGGTTGCTGAAGTTTGTAAGCTTTCCTTTCATTGAAGCGCGTTTTTTTATGAGAACTACTTCGTCTTGCAGCGACATTATAGCAAATTAAGCGGCAGTATAATTTAGGAAACAATTTAACAATCTATTTTAATTATGTATATTTGATAAATATCGGTAAGGATCTATTATGTTATAGTTATAAAGGTGCGTAGGCCAGCTGATTACAATATGAGTTCAATGACTTCGAAGGCAAGCACGTCCACTAGCACAAATGAATAAGCACCTGTTGCAGTAATTGGTTAATCACCTTATGAAAGACCTAGTTATCAGTAAGACCAGTTGACCGCCACTACGCGTGGGGCGCGGCGGGCCGGTTAGACAAACAAAGGATTGGTGATTAACTAATGAGGAAGCACTAATTGTCAATTGTCAATTGTAAGACGGGCTGGTTTCCGCAACTCGACGACGAAAGCGCCTATTTTGCGTGTGGGTGGGAATGCGACATCATTCGAGCCAACCCAACTCCTCCAGGAACGCCAGTAGGCCCTTTACGTTACCGACTATCCCTGGAAGGTCCCTCGATTGACCGAGGTGTTTAGCCCTGTAGTCCGCTACTCCTGTGCACTCCATGAGGACGTGAGCAGCCGTTTCTTCTGCCTCCAAGCAGGCTCTGCAAAGGGGGCTGTCGGTAACACCTAGGACATATAGATGTTTATTAAAGAAACCATGGCCAGTAAGTGCTGCAGTTACCAGTCGCATGCGCGGCCTACTAAGTCGAAGCAAGGTCTTAGCCAGCCTAGCGCTAGGGGACGGCAAGGCCAGCTTAGCCTGCCTGCACTCCTCATGGTTTGTCCAAAGAGTGGCATGATCATTCCTGGTCGACTCTCTCAGAAATGAGCGTACCATCTTGAAGGGAAGAGGGATGATAGGTTCGGGACCATACGGAAGCCATGAGGAAGCACTAACTAAGAAGGCAAACAAAATTGTTTAGTTGCTAAGCGCACTTATGAACCTAAGAAGAGAACTTACGTAATATCGAAGACTGACAAATGTTTAATACCAAATTGTGGCAAATTAATTCAAGAAAAAGGATAGGAGATTGAAGGGATATCTGATTGGAACGAACTCACCAAATATCAGTATCCATAGCCTTAGGTTAGGTGACTCCACCTCTGCCACGCAGCGCTTCTCTTTGTCTGCGGGCGGTCCAAAGTCCAACGGCTCGTGCGGTTACGTAATTGACGTAGATTACTAATAACTCCTCCAAGATTCCGCGGTGAGAAGACCATATGTTGGCTCAGGGAATAGTAGTAAATGAAGTGGACTGTATTTTCAATAGGTTAAAGGAAGTTATATTAAAATCAATAATCAGCTCGTGTATGTATCGAACGCGTTGGTGGTACAAGGTGAAGTAAAAGTCGAGAGCGGCGGCGAGCTAACCCGGCCTTGGAGAAACCGGTCCGGAGTCGCGTGGCGAGAGGGGCACCTCCCGCAGTAGTATGGGCTCCAACAGAGCCATTGATAAGTGCTGCCCTGAATTTCAAGGCAAAAAGCCATCAAGATCATCATGTCACAAGAAAGTGCATCATATTAATTGCCATCAATTCGTCTTCCACCACCTAGAAAATCCTTTGCGGATGCTGCACGCTCATTCCAAACAGTGCCCCCAACCCCGACTTCAAGCCAATTGATGGCCCCTTCCCAATACCCATAGACTGTATCACATCGCAGAACTGTAGTTGCAACAAGACAACCCAGATCTGATCATAGACAGGGGTATGACCGGAATGCAAACTTCGAGATCACTAACCCACCCCCTTCTTCTCTCCCTAATGGTCATGCATTCATGTATAAATAAAAAATAAATAAAAAAAAAACATTCTCTACCACCCAATTCGGCCCAGCCTAATGAAAATCTCCTCGAACTTCTTCTCTCTACTATTATCAATCTTCTGACTAAGTTCAGTGATTGCCCATTACCGCCCAACGTGACACAAGGTCTTAACCAGATCTTACAACTTGTTAACTCTTCTTCTCATTCTCAGTGGAATTGCAGGAGCCTGAATCCTAAAAAATCTGATCGTATTTATTTAATAAATAAATATAAACCCTCTGTTATTGCCCTATCTGAGGGTTGGTTGCTGCCTGGTTCTCGCTTTCGTGTTTCAGGTTTTACCAGCCTTCGGGAGGACAGAATATATGGTTATGGGGGTGCCATTCTTTTAATTAAGAATGTCATCCCTTTTTCCAGAATAAATCTTCCTCCCCATAGTGTTAACATTGATGTAGTTGCCGCAAGATTTTTGACGCCACTTTTGTTTCAGCTTATATTCCTCATCCTGACTCTTCCAATCTCCAGGAACTGGATAGCCTTATTTCTTCCCTTCCGACTCCTCTTATTATTTTAGGCGATCTCAACAGCCACAAAAAGTTATGGGGTAGTTATAGGAATGACTCTAATTCTTCTATGATTTTAGATTAATTTGACCTCTGTATTCTAAATGATGGTCGCCCAACACGTAGGGTGTCCCCGACTCAGGATCCTAGAAGTGCAGTAGATCTTTCCCTCTGTTCCTCAAATTTAGCTTCTAGCCTCTGAAGGGATGTTCTTTCTTCAACTTTTGGGAGTGATCATTTCCCAATTTTAGTCCATTTCCCTAATAAGTATCCCCCAATAAAGAAATTCCCTACTCAAATAAAGACTGTCTGGCGCAGACTGGGAAAGGTTTGCCAGAGAATGTAACTATAGGATTAAGTTACTCGACCCTGTTTCTCCCCAAAATTCCATCAATGTTTATGCAAAATTCCTCGAAGCAATTGTTACCAGTGCTAACTCCTCAATCCCATTAAAGAGATCTCCACCTGATAAGATCCGTTCACCCCCGTGGCGGATCCTGAGTGCACTGAAGCAGTAAATAAAAGAAAAGAGGCCGAGATGACGTATGCTTCTAGCATGACTACAGAGAATTTTATCAACTTTAAAAGAATCTCTGCCATGGTTAGAAAATTGCCAAGTAAAAAGAAGCAATTAGGTTGGTCAAAATTTTGCGAGAACCTATAGCTGGAAAAATATAAAAATATTTAGGAGTTCTTTTTCCGCCCCTAACTCGTCCTATAGCGACCCCAAAGTCTGGTTGGAGAACTTTGCTAGTAAATTAGCCCCCTCTTCTGCTCCTTATGTTGATTGTCTGCCGCCCATACTCTCCCTCCAGTCTCCTTCTCATAGATTAGATGAAGTATTTTCGGAATCCGAGTTCAATCTGGCAGTAGATAGTCTAAAGGACTCTTCTCCTGGTTTAGATGGCAACCCGTATTATTTTATTAGAAACTCTGGGTCCGAAACTAAAAAATACTTTTTACAATTAATTAATACTTTTTTCTCATCTGGGTCCCCTCCGGAAACATGGAGGTCACAGATCATTATCCCTATATTAAAACCTGGTAAGGATTCTACTGACGCTACCATGGAATCATCTCCCACGAATGCCTTACAGGTCGAATGTGGCGATCCTCCTCTAAATTTACGTAGTCGTAATTTCCGTAGTACCTTTCGGACAGCTTCTTTTTTAAGGTCATCCCACTTCAAAACCACCCTCTTTCACCTAAAGTCAAACTGTTAAGTCGCCTAGATTCGAGTAGTAGAGAGTAGATATTGGTCCCATAAGGACACTCCGTGCTTTGTAAAAAGCCTCCGGAAACTTGTAAATATAAATCAACTTTTATATCAATGTAACATGAATCCTCTCTTCAGCACGAACTTTGATGCTCTATTTCGTTCTCCTAACATTGTGTTATCCCTTGGTATTTCAAAATCATCTACTGACGCTGTTCGATTCCAAATCGATATTCGATCGATGGTTTCGGAACGGCCATTTTGAATTTGACGTTGCTGCCAACCTTGCAGTTTTTGACAACTGACAGACGAAAGCCCTCGCAATGTAAACGCGTTTTGGATAGGGTATTGAAATTAAATCGCAGTCCATCTGGAATGTATTCGAGGTTCCCTCAGGATTGTCTATATAGCTGAGTGTGTTGTGGTTCCCCGAACCAGATAAAGTTCGCATTTACGTGGCCGATTGGTTTTTTACCACGTAACATAACCTGTGTTGGAACACTGTGCTGATCGAGGCTGGCCCGCCAGTCACACAGGAGGTTGGCTGAAGAACCTGTCTACCAAGAAGAGCCTAGGGTGCACCCGGGCCTTGCAGAGAGACAGGAGGTTGACGGGACCGAAGCACAGACCAGGTTAGATCGAACCCAATCATTTTAGCTCGGTGAATCGCCGACGTTCACACTTCTTGGCAACTGATCGCTACGCTACCTCGTAGCTGATGGGCCCCTACGAGGTCATTAGGTGCCGAGAAGCCTGAACAAATTTGGTAGCTAGAGCGTGGCTTCCTGAGATTTGCAGCCGTCAAGGGCTCCAAGAAGACACGATTTGAGACTATCAATCTGTAGGTATAGGCGGTTATTAGATAACTTGGTTGTGTTCCTATATCCACATAGATTGGTAGTATTGTAAGCTATAGGTCTATTGCTGGTAGTAGACAGACAGATATTGAGTTGAAATTTGCATTGAAGTACCAGTTAGTCAATCTATTAGTGGTCTAGTAATGCTAATGAATGTTTTGGTTAACATAGGTAGTTACATCTATTGATAGCAGGCTATTACATTGTTTTCAGTTATAGCAATTTATAACTTGAACTAATATTGACTATCTGTGTGTGTTGTAGTGATAAAGGGAAACTAAATTGTTATTTACAGAATTTATATAGATATAAAACTCGGTTCCTATTGTTTAAGGAAAACAACATTGTTTAAGTTATAGTTTAGGGTTCCCTCGTTTGGGTTATAGACTGGAGGGTCCAATAAAATTGAGTTACTGCAAATTGTGAGTAAGTATCGTTCCGATCATGTCGTTATCTGAAATCCAGAAGGGTGTTTCTAAGGAACTCAGATGGTTTTCCTCCGCACACGGTCTGATAGACCGTTTAGATAGGCATGATGTGGTATTGGAGCGGTCTATGGACGTTAAGGAACGTTACAATAGGGTGCTCGAATTGTCCGCGCAGGCGGAATCAGTTGATGGTTGCGCACCTGACAGGCTGTCACGGTTGCTAGGGGATGTCGACCAATGTATGGAGATGGCAGCTGCTATCACGCATCTGCGGACATACGTAGACAGCGCGAGTCCAGCCATGGTGGTGACATTGAAGCACCTCTGCCGCTTCAGGGTTCAGGGTCCAGGTTACCGGCCATAACTATGCCTACCTTTGACGGAGTGTCCGGTGAATGGATGAGCTTCATCAATCTGTTCGACAGTTTGGTGCACATGCGATCGGACATTACCAAGTCTGTCAAGATGGCTCAGCTGGTGGCAGCATTGAGGGGTGAGCCTAGGGAGCTGGTCGCTCATTTGACAGTTACGGAGGGTAACTATGAAACGGCCAGACAATTGTTGGTCAGACGTTACCATAACAAACGGAGGTTGGCCGATGCCCAACTGAACCGTTTGTTTAGTATCCCGGTTGTGAACAAGGTCGGGGCCATACAGACGGAGGTTTTGAACCCGTTGTTGTCCGTCACCAAGGCTAGAGAATCTTGGACTTCCGGTTGGTGAATGGTCGTACCTACTGCTGTACATTGTACTTTCCCGCCTACCCGCTGACGTGCAGACTCGTTTCGAACAGTCTCACGGGAGGTCGGCCGAGGACCTGCCCGCCTTCTCCGACTTGGTCGGATTCTTGGAAGAGGAGGCTCGACGGGCAGAGAATTTGGGGTTGACGGTCACCCATCCTTCGGAGCCACAGAGAGCTGCCGGGAGCGCTGTGAGTAGGGGCCCTCCGACGAGGAAGGACCGCACCAACCGGCAGTCGTATGGGATTGTGAGTGCATTGACCCCACATAGTGAGACCTGCCCATGTTGTAGGCAGATTGGCCATGCTGTGGCCAATTGCAATAAGTTCGGGGAACTTAGGGTTCAGGGACGGCGCCGGATGGCCAAGCAGCGGAGCTGGTGTTTCCTGTGCCTCGGGCCACACATGGCTAGGGACTGCACGCGCACAAAAATGTGCGGATATTGTGGTGGGGCCCACAACAATCTGTTGTGCATGAACCGGTCCGGCCAACAGCCACCACAGGGCCGTACCCAGGGTGACACGGCATGGGGCCCTGAGAATTCGTTTGCTACTCGGAGCGCAACTCAGGGGCCAACGTCCCCACGTCCACAGGGCCGTACCCAGGGTGACACGGCATGGGGCCCTGAGAATTCGTTTGCGACTCGGAGCGCAACTCAGGGGCCAACGTCCCCACGTGCACAGGGCAGTACTAGGGTGCAGGGCCGCACTCAGGGTCATCACATGGGGGGCCTGAGTTTTCGGTTGCGACTCAGCATCCGACTCAGCGGGACATTGGGTGTGTTGAGCAGGCCGTAACGGGCGGGTGGCATGGGACACCTTCGAGCTATGCGGGTGCGGTTCGGACGCCGCCTCAGTTGTCGCCCCGCTCGTCGCCTCGTCCTCATCGGTCACATGTGATGTCCCCCCCGCTCATGGAGCGGCCACGGTTGAATTCACGCCCACCCCCCTTTAAGGGGAATCGTAGGTTGGGAATGGAACCGGCGCGTGGGCCATTTGTACAATGGGACCCGCTGGCGTATAGCTGCATACCTGATCGGTTACAGGCACAGTGGGGCCCCGGGGGTCCTCGCTAGGAATTTGCGGCCCAACCATTTGTTGCCCCCCAACCGGAGACGGTGGTGTTACCGATCGCCTCTGTGCTTGTTTGGGATTTGGCGGGCAACCCAACATACGTTCGCGCCCTATTAGATTCTGGAGCTCAGGGCTGCATTGTATCGAACGATTTAGCAAAATGGTTGGGCCTCAAGGTAAATAGCTATAATAAATCAATACGGGGCGTGGGGAATGTTACGGTTACGAATGTAGTTGGTCAATCGGTGATCGCGTTCTCTCCACGTTATGACATTTTGACAAAAACATCCGTGCAAGCTTTAGTGATGACGCATGTCATGGGCAGACACCCCTTGGTGAAGTTGAATCCGGCCGTTCGATTCCTGACATCAGGACTCAAGTTGGCGGATCCCGATTTTGACACTCCAGCCCCGGTCGACCTGCTACTGGGAGCGGACGTTCTGGGTGGGTTTCTGTTGTCGGATCGGCGAGTTCTTCAGCCGGACGGGTTGATTGCTGTGGATACTAAGTTTGGTCACGTGATCATGGGTCCGGCATTGCCAATGGTTAGGCCTGCCGAGTCAGATGGCATACTTATTGGCTCAGCGTTGTCAGACGCTATCCAACGTTTCTGGGAGATAGAGGAACCTCCCACCGTTCGTCGAGTCGACGCAGACGAAGAAGAGTGCGAGTTGTTTTACCAGAATAGTACTGGTCGCCTTCGTTCTGGTCGTTTTGTAACTCGACTGCCTTTCAGGGCCGATCGACCGCCACTAGGAGAATCTAGGAAGATGGCTGAGACGAGATTGATGTCGATGGAGCGTAGGATGACAAGGGACGCCGTATTTAAACAAAAATATGTTGATTTCATGAAGGAGTATGAGTCGTTAGGACACATGTCGGTATCGGGTGTGGACTGGAGATCTGAGGATCATTGTTTCCTTCCACACCATGCCGTCCTACGAACCCCTACCGGCAAGATTCGAGTTGTTTTTGATGGGTCAGCACCTACCTCGAACGGGATGTCCCTGAATCAGTGTTGTTTGGATAGGTTTGTTTTTCGAAGGGGACTTCCAACTTTGATCCGCTCTGATAACGGCACTAACTACATCGGTGCGGAACGATACTTACGAGAGATAGTCAACTTTTTGAATGTAAATAAAGTGGATATTGGAACGGCCCTCTCCCGTCGGGGTATACAGTGGACCTTCAGCCCACCGAGTTGCCCCCACTGGGGTGGGATTTTTGAGGCCGTAGTTAAGTCAGCTAAGACGCACTTGGGGCGTATAGTAGGTCAGACCGCGCTGACTTTTGAGGAGCTCGCGACATTGTTTTGTAAGATCGAGGCCGTTCTCAATTCGCGACCGTTGTGTCCGCTCAGCTCGGATCCAAATGACCTGGAGGCTCTGACCCCAGGCCATTTCTTGATAGGACAGCCACTTAACGCGTTGCCCGAGCACCCCTTCGAGGGAGTGAAATTGTATCGGTTGTCAAGGTATCAGATGTTGCAGCAGTTTACTCAGAATTTCTGGAAGCGTTGGTCGCTCGAGTATCTGCATATCTTACAACAGCGCCTTAAGTGGACTGACAAAACCAGCCCCCCTAGTGTTGGTGACCTCGTTCTGGTTAAGGATGCTAACCTACCGCCACTACGTTGGCGCAGGGGGCGCATTGTTAACGTGTTCCCTGGCAAGGACGGGACCCCCCGGTCTGCGGAGGTTCTAGTAGGAGGCTCGGTTCTAAAACGAGCGGTAGCAACGTTGTCTCGGCTGCCCGTAGATTAGGGGACAGGTGGGTGCCTGTCCGGGCGGGTGATTGTTCGATTCCAAATCGATATTCGATCGATGGTTTCGGAACGGCCAATTTGAATTTGACGTTGCTGCCAACCTTGCAGTTTTTGACAACTGACAGACGAAAGCCCTCGCAATGTAAACGCGTTTTGGATAGGGTATTGAAATTAAATCGCAGTCCATCTGGAATGTATTCGAGGTTCCCTCAGGATTGTCTATATAGCTGAGTGTGTTGTGGTTCCCCGAACCAGATAAAGTTCGCATTTACGTGGCCGATTGGTTTTTTACCACGTAACATAACCTGTGTTGGAACACTGTGCTGATCGAGGCTGGCCCGCCAGTCACACAGGAGGTTGGCTGAAGAACCTGTCTACCAAGAAGAGCCTAGGGTGCACCCGGGCCTTGCAGAGAGACAGGAGGTTGACGGGACCGAAGCACAGACCAGGTTAGATCGAACCCAATCATTTTAGCTCGGTGAATCGCCGACGTTCACACTTCTTGGCAACTGATCGCTACGCTACCTCGTAGCTGATGGGCCCCTACGAGGTCATTAGGTGCCGAGAAGCCTGAACAGACGCCATCTCCTCGTTTAGTGAAATAGTAGCTTCTTCTTGGGCAGACTGGCTCCTCGTTTTTACCGATGCGTTGGTCCGGTTGTGTTGGTGCTGCGGTCTGGATACCAAGGTACAAATGTCTCTCTGTCATCTGTATTTACTGGCGAGTCGGTTGCTATTCTGGAAGTTATCCTATATGTCATATCCCATAAATTAAATAAATCCATTATTTTTTCAGACTCCCTTTGTTGTCTTCAAGCCATCTTGTCAAACCAGCTCATATCCAAAATTAAATTCCCAGTTATATTAAAAATTAAAGAATTGTTGTATGACTGTCAACGTCAGGGATTGGAAATTGTGTTGGCTTGGATCCCTGGTCATGCAGGTGTTACGAGAAACAATGAAGCCGATTCCTGCGCGAAAAATGCTATAGCCTTGGGTGGCTCTGAACATTTCCGTAATTTCAGTTCAGATATATGTTCCATCTCTAAAACACACCTATTAAAATCATGGAACGAGGCTTGGCAGGCTAGCCGTCACCCGATTTAGCCGATACGATTCCATTGAAACCCTGGTACTTCAAATTCTACTCGGATAAACGCACCACATCTACAATTTGTCGTCTTCGTCTGGGTCATTCCTGCACTCCGGTGCACTTGGCTAAAATTATGGTCAGGGATAACTCTCTTTGTGAGTGTGGTCTTGCAGAGGGCTCTGTTAATCACATCTTTTTTGAATGCCCTAATCTCAACGTTTCCTTGTACAATCTTCTTCCTCCTTTCATCCCCAGACCTTACAATTTCAAATCTCTATTATCATATGTAAACTCCCCATTTATCCAAACCTTATCTAATTTCATTAATGTTAATAACATTGTGTACCTGCAGACTAATTTAATTAAACTACCAGTAAACTACCAGTATTATATATTTATGTATCTATTGTTTTTTGACACTGGCAGAATCATCAAAACGACGAAAGCCATTAATTAGAAATATATATATATATATATATATATATATATATATATATATCGTATTTTTCGATGGTAAAATGTATAGAGACAATTAGCATACTTTATTGGCAAATAGTGATGTGCTACACTTATCGTAAGACAAGTTATCGATCTTGACTTGAAAAATATAATAGAATATTTGTAAATAAAATAGATTGCAAAAACAAGGTAAATGAAATACAATTAAAATAATGATTAAAAATAGTTTTATTTTTGTTAAAAGCAAACTGAATTTTTAATAAGTGGTGCTTCATGGGCGCTCCACACTCGCGCGCGAAAAAATAATGAAATCCCATTCATTCATTCATGCATGTTTCGCGGGCTTCGCGCGTGAGTGTATAGTGGGCTTCACCGCGCCTTGCCGCCATCTTGTTTGATTGCATCTGCCATCTTGTTCAGTACGAGTGCCAACGCCTTGTATACGCCACGTGTTTTCATTCAGTCTCCATTCGGTTATCGTTATTGTTATAATTTGATGAGTTTTGCTGTTATTTGTTTGTTAAGTTTGTTCTGTTTTTGGATACAGTCTGCCAAAAAGAACAAAGAAATCTGTTTTAAATAGTGAAAGCCGGGAGTTTGTGATTCGCTTGCGCGAATACTTTGAACGCGAGAATCAAAATGGCGGACCGTTGTTGCCGTTAACGCAAGCGTGCAACAGAGTTGCTGATGCTCTGGGAATCGGGATTTCTACAGTGATTCGTGTCAGCAGAGAATAGTATGGTGAGCAATCATCTGCGACAGCGACGACAGACGAAAACGAAGAGCAAAAACTGTCGACGCCAAATAAAAAAAGGAAGAAGACGTGTTAAATAACAAATTGTCGAATTTGATGCGTGGGGAGTGCAGCGTGAACTCGCAGACTTCGTTTTAAGACTCCTTTGTAATGCTAATTTTTCTTTCGATTTTATTGGGATACAGGCTGACTGATGTTTTATAAGTTTATGCGAAATTGAAAGTTCGAATTATTCTAGATTCTTATTGGTAGTTGTCAGTTTTGGCAGGACTGGAAAAAAAACATTTTCATAGAGCTGTTCGAGTCGAAGGCATTTTGAAGCACATTTTTTTCGTTTAGCCAGTTTTATTCTCTATAGTGATCTCTGTGCCATGGGCAGTTTTTTTGGAATTGTGACCACAGGAATAATGGTCTTTCCTTGTCGTCAAGAATTGACGCCGGCCTCAACGACTGCTGGCGTTTTCTTATTCCTATATTTCATCTGAAGTCAAAGGCCAGACGATGGAAGCGATCTGGGTATGTATTTGGTGTTTATATTCCGTGGTGGCATTTTGTCGTGTTCGCGTTATTCTGGTACTTATCATTATTTCTTATTTGTAGCTTTTGGTGGAGAGCTGCGCGTCGAGCCATAACCCCAATGTTTGAAACCGACACCGCGGACGCGTAGTCCTCGCCAATAGTGACGATTCTCAAGCGCCACGCGATATAAAGGAACTTGTTCGGTAGCGTGGCCCATTGAAGGGTAGGCTGACAAATTATGTTAACTTTCTAAATGCCGTTAGACAAGCCAATCAAGCGAATGTTACTGAATCACAAATTAAAGAATTAATCATGAGGAGTGAAAAACTAGAATCCATATTCATAGACTTCTATAAAGTTCAAACTAAAATTGAAATCATGAGTTCTGACGAAGAACAAAACAAAGAAAGGGATACTTTTGAAAGTTCTTTCTATTCTAGTATGGCTAGGGCAAAAACATTAATAGAACATCATCCCTCTCAACAGCAAGAGAAAAGTGCAAACGTGAGCACTTGTTCTAATCATGAACATTCTAACGTAAAATTGCCAATCGTTAAACTTCCCATGTTTGATGGCAACCCCTTTACTTGGTTGGAGTTTAGGGATACCTTCGAGTCATTAATACATAAAAACGAGTCCTTACCTGAAATAAATAAATTTCACTACTTGCGCTCATCCCTAGAAGGCAGTGCGTCCCATGTAATAAAATCGATAGAATTCACATCCGACAATTTTACCGTAGCATGGGACCTCCTATGTCAAAGGTATAATAACAAAAAAATACTGATTAATAACCATCTTAGGGCGTTATGTAAAATTGAACCAGTAATACGTGAGTCTCATAAGTCCCTGAGGTACTTAATCGATGCGGTGAGCAAAAACTTAAGGGCTCTGTCAACACTTGGTCAACCAGTGGACCAGTGGGACACATTAATAATTTATATGGTTTCAACCAAGCTAGATTCTGTGACAAGTGTGAAATGGGAGGAACATAGAAACAATCTAGAGGACTTGCCGCCCTTAAGTGGGTTTTTAGAATTTCTTCGCAATCGGGTGGATGTTTTAGAAACAACCCAGTCAAACCGAAGTGAGAAACCCTCATCGGTGGCGTCAAGCATGAACACGTTTCAACCTAAACCTAACGTTAAGTTTCAAAAAACATTAGTGTGTGCTGCTTCATCGAAATACTCAAAGCCACCCTCATGCCCACTTACTACATAGTGGGCATGAGGGTGGCTTCACAAAATTCAAAATCACAGAATAATATATTGCGAAACTTTCAAATCTTTATCGCCTGAAGGAAGACTGGACGAAGCCCTTAAGTTAGAACTTTGCTCAATCTGCTTTCGCAAAGGTCATGCCGAGCCGGACTGTCAGCTCAGTGGTTGTCGGCTATGTGGCAAGAGGCACAACACAATGATGCATAAAGATAATAAAGAACAAGTCTCACCTGTATCAATGTCACTCCGCACTACCGGGCAAGTTCTGCTTGGTACCGCGTTCGTCAAAGTCACTAATCCTGAAAATAAAAATACTTACCTTGCTCGCGCCCTCCTTGACGCGGGTAGCCAATCTTCCTTCATGACCGAAAACCTGAAACATAGACTCGGAACAGTTAATCGTCATTCAGATTCATTAATAATATCTGGCATTAACAACACACAAGTTCCAATATCAGAAGCATGTAACGTAACGGTACAATCCATAACAAGCTCATTCAGCACAAACCTGAATCTATTAGTAGTGCCTCAGATAACGGGTCAATTACCTAACTTGTCAGTTGACGTCACACAGCTCAGTTTACCTAAGAATCTATGCTGATCCACAGTTTTTCCGTCCAGTTGATGTTGACCTGTTGTTGAGTGCTGAGATATTTTATGATATACTTACCCCTGATAAAATATCGTTAGGCCATAACATGCCTATTCTTCAAAGCATGAAGCTGGGTTGGGTAATAGCCGGCCCTTTACACCTAAAAGAAAACAAAGGTCCGCACAAACTTCATTGTCACTTTACATAGGAGATAAGTGATAACTTGACAAAGTTTTGGAGTCTTGAGGAAATTACAACTTCAAAACCACTTATGTTCGAGGATGAGGAATTTTGTGAGGACCATTTCATTAAAAACACTACTCGCCTGCCTGATGGCAGGTTCTCAGTAAAAATGCCCCTAAAGGAGCAACCTGAAAATGCATTAGGCGAGTCATACAAAATGGCAGCCAAAAGATTCTTTAATATTGAGAAAAAACTCAATAAAAATCCTGATTTAAAACAGCCGTATAAAGACTTTATAAAAGAATACGAACTATTAGGACATTTAACAAGCATTAAGAAACCTGACTATGGATACTACATGCCTCATCATGCAGTTATCCGTGAAAGTAGCGAATCAACGAAGGTCCGGGTTGTATTCGATGCCTCGGCCAAGACAACGTCACAAAAATCCCTTAATGACATACAGTGTGTAGGCCCTGTTGTTCAGGATAACTTGTTTGATATCCTGCTTAGCCCTTAAATGGGCACACCATGTTTTACGCGTTGTTTAAACTTTAAAATGCGAAATACACTGTCTATTAGGTATGGAAAAGAAAAATAATTTGAATATTTTCAGTTTTTATTTTTTTTTATTTTTTTTTCACATGTACCTTAGAAATGACATTGCCCGATTATGCAGTACTATGGATTCTCAACACCTGTCACATAAAACGGACATTGACCGTTAAAGATAATAAAAATACTCATAGAAAACAATACTTAACGTAACAATAACATAATTTAATCACAGTTTGAGATATTTTAATTATTTAGGAACCATTAACCTCAGACTTACATTATAAATGCAAAATAATCAGACATGAAGCGAAACAAAATTAAAATATTATGCTTAAAAAACGAAAAAAAAAAACAAATTATTCTTTCTTTAACAAAATCAACACATTCTTCTCAAAAAACAAACTAAAACAAATTATTCTTTCTTTAACAAAATTAAATAATTCTTCTTCAAAAACAAACTTAAACAAATTATTCTTTCTTTATCAAAATTAAAACATTCTTCGCAAAAAACAAACTTAAACAAATTATTCTTTCTTTAACAAAATTAAAACATTTTTCTCATAAAACAAACTAAAAACTAATTATTCTTACTTCTTGTGGAATATACGAAAACAATTTTTCTTTGATGTACAGCAGAGTCTTTGGTTGCATTTAGAGCATACACCAGTGGTCTTGCCGTGCCTGCACAAACGGCATCGACCCTGTGCAGTGAATTCAATAAAATGATCAAAGCGATCGTAGCGAATTTCTTCTATGGGTCGCGGTACGAATGGCTTAGCAATCAGATCAGCTGGTGCATCATCTAATGTAACTCTCTGAGATGCTGTATTATTGCCCTGGATTAGAGCAAAGGCAACCTGAATGCGGAACTTTTTTAGTGGCAGTGATTTCTCTGTAAGTTGCGAACAATCACGACGGTGCAACAACCAGCTATTGCGGCCAACCAGCAGTGGTGTTCCAATAGGAGTCGAGTATAACGATTCCGGCACGTAGCAGGGTGGTAGATGAGAACGGCGGGTAGTAGCAACTATTGGCGACGATTCTGACGTTAGTGGCTGTCGCGTCCTTACTCCTGGTGCCAGCGGTGTTACAATAGGACTCGACGGCAACGATTCCGCCACATAGCAGGGTGGTTGATCAGAACGTCGGGTAGCAACGAGTGGCGACGATTCTGATGTTAGTGGCTGTCGCTTCCTTACTGCTGGTGAAAGCGGCGTCATTGCAGAACTCAAGCCAATATGGACCTACGGGATCCAACTGTGGGGTACGGCATCCAAAACAAACATCAATATTCTGGAGAGATTTCAGACGAAAATGCTAAGGAGGATCCTAAAAATACCATGGTACATCAGCAACAAAGAAATCTACCATGATCTGAAATTTCCCTCAGTAGCAGAGGAAATCGAGGAACTGAACAAGCGATATCAGCAGAGACTCAGAAACCACCCAAACGAACTAGCGGCACAGCTGGTGACTGCTGGTGCTGCCAAATTCTGCCGGCTGAAACGAAAAAACATCCTAGAGCTGGGCTGATTGAACAGCCCAAATAACACTCAACAAAAGGGGACGGAGGCCGATGGGCCTCGCCCAGCCGCACACCAGGGATCGGTGCAAGCCAGAGAACCGCATCGATTATTGAAGGCCCTATCCTTCAGATGGCGATGAAGCAGTCAACACAAAATAGAAAAAAAAAAAAAAAAAATTGCAGAACTCGACGATGAATCCGGCACAGGACTTGGTTGTAGATCGGAAATGGTACTCGTAGCTAAGAGTGACGGCGACGACTGTGTAGTTACTGGTTGTCGCGTCCATACTGCTGGTGCGGGCGGCGTCTTTATAGAACTCGACGATGATTCCGGCACAGGACTTGGTGGTAGATCAGAACTAGTACGCGTAGCTACGAGTGACGAGGAGTGTGTAGTTGATGGCTGTCGCGTCCTTACTGCTGGTGCAAGTGGTTCTAGATCAAGGTCATCAGAGTCGCTCAAATCTTGCAGTAGATCATAAAGACCAGGAGAAACTGATCTTGGCGGTGAAGACACTGGTGAGGATCCTCTATTTTTATGAGAGAAAAACTCACGCGCTCCTATTATCCTTTCTGCGTCATCGTCAGACTCCAAATCTGAATCCTCTGACTCTAAAGGAGGTACAAGAGTCAGAATTTTCTTTGACCTCCATCCTTTTCCCGCCATATCACTGAAAAAAAAATACATTTATGATATATAATACTGTTTAGAAAACAATTATTAAAGCGTTCCAATATCGGGCATTGTCCGTTTTTTGTGACAGATATGAAAAACACAACATAAAAGGGTTATCAGGCAATGTCCGTTTTTTGGGACAAACATTAATATTACTAATTTTAGGGTTTACGGGCAATGTCCGTTTATTGTGACACGTAGGTTTACACGCGAATCAAGTTGAAATCACAAGTACTTTTTACAAAATAACTACTGTTTAATGTTCTTTAACTGTTAATAAAACATATTTAATCGCGACAGTGTCGTAAAATGGAGTAATACTTACATTTTCGATTTTCAAATGTAGAGCGCAAAAGCTCTCCGCCATTACGCTTATTCAACTGGTCGCTGCTTGTCACGCGTCGCGTGCGCAACTCTTCTCACCGCGTTAGTAGGAAAGAGATAGCCTAACAGACGCCCCGTCACACTCAAAGCGCGCCGGATTTCGTTATAATTTGAATTCTGGTCATTTTATTGACATGTCTTAAAAAACGGACAAAATCTGTTTAAGGGTTAGATTCCGCCAACATAGATTTGTTATTACAGGCGACATACAGAAAATGTATCGCCAGATAATGATCGATGAGTCACAGCGCAATCTGCAACTCATACTGTGGCGCGAGCGTGAATCTAGCCCCCTTAAGGTGTTACAATACCCCATACCTCAGTACCCGTTGCCTACTGCAATTGGCTCTGGAATGTCCCGATAAAATAATATCAGAAGTCATTAAAAAAGATATATACATGGATGATTTATTAACTGGATCCGACAGCAAGGACAGTTTGACGTACATAAAGGAACGTGTCACAGAGGTATAAATTCACCCCTGCACAAATTTCGCACTAACTGCCCACAAGTTTTTGAGGGTGACATTGAGACGAAGGCTCTTGACCTTGGTAAGCAATCAAGTGTACTGGGAGTGCACTGGTCTCCTAATACCTTAACCTTACCTAATACATTAACTTTTTCAATTGAGTTAGACAAAACCATTAAAATTACAAAAAGGAACATACTTTCTAATACATGTAAAATATTTGACCCCCTTGGTCTGCTCAGTGCATGCACAGTGAGTTTGAAAATATTACTTCAAAAGTTGTGGCAAATGAACATGGGACGAGCCCGTGCCTAGCGATGTTAGTAAATCTTGGCCAAAAAATGGCCAATAACCTTATCATTTACTTTCAGTCTCGCTGCCTTGACATGTACTGAGCTAATCGCCGCCGCCGGTCAGCTGTGAGATTCACTGCTTCGTCGATAGCTCCCAGCTCGCGTACGCCGCGACTGTTTATGTGCGATCTATTGATGACTCAGATCATGTAACAGTTAGATTACTTTGCGCAAAAACTCGCGTCGCACCTTTAACAACCATTACCATACCGCGTCTTGAATTATGCGCGGCGTTGTTAGGTGCTCGATTGGTTGCTAAAGTTTGTGAGGCCCCTCGTCGTACGATTGATCGAAAGGTATTTTGGTCGGATTCCACAATAGTCTTAAGCTGGATAAAAGCTAAACGCACTCTACTATTATGTTATGATCATCTAAAACGTCGAAGCCAAGAACATTCATCTGTTCGAACATACCGGCATACATCTCTCTCGTCGGCTTTGTCGGGGTTAGTTGCGTGCGCGATACCCGACACCATTACTAATAAATATTTACATGGGTTCCATAATACAATTAGTGATTTAGTAGGTATTAGAGATGGCGTTAAGTTAGCAGTTCAATATCAACAAAAAACTCCCCTTTTTCCCCGGTTACAAAAATTTCTTCCCCATAAATTTCCCCAAGCTTTTCGTGTCCCCAAAAGTTCCCCAAAGATATAAAAAATCCCCAAAATTGAGAAAAAAAACCCAATCTGGAGACCCTGGTGGCAGGAGAGGCGTGTACGTTACGTGTACTACACAAAACAGTCATGCAGATAAAAGCGAGCTTATCGCTAACAAGATATTTAGTCCAGCAAACCATGATGGGTATGAAAGGTGATGGTTGAGCGTGGGTAGACCTGCCCGTACAAATAAACTTTTTAAGTACCTACTACGAGTAATATATACTACTAACAATAATAATAAATAACTGATAACCCTAACTGCTAAAATAGACTGCATACACATTTACTTAGATACAACGTATCGATATATGTACACTAATGCATTCGAATATATACCTGGAAAGGAGATAGTGCTTCTTTGTTGGGTTTTTAAGATATGTCCTGTCCCTGTCCCTGATTGATAGTGCAGGAAGCTTAATGCACAGTTGTATGTTTCGGACGGATTCTCAACCCGTGCTCGCGGCTGCGGCTACAGTGTAGAGTGTTGGGCGTTGAGCATAGATGCAATGTGACTTCTCCGAGGCCCTCTTGAAGAAAGAAATTCGAGGCGATCACCGATGAAATTATATGGATATAATGTATAGTTTTCCTTGTTACCGGCACGTTACTTACAGCCTTTGACCGCACAAGATATTCTTGTTTACTGAGGATAACTACGAACCAACACCTAACCAACACACAGACGCTTAAAAAACGATGTTAATCTCTGCTAGAAGATTCGTAAAACATTTTGAACTTTTTGGATTTATTTCAACGAGACTTCAATAAACAGCTGACAGAATAAAAAAAAAATTAAATTAAAGCCATCTTTTTCAGGTCACTAGTCACTTATGAGCGAAGAGTAAACGTTTCTATTTAGTCGCCTAAAACAAGTGCAAAAAGGCGGATTTCATCAATACACTTGTACACAAATAAAAATATGCCGTAAATAAGTTTTGTTAAAATGTGGCCGATTTTATCGTTGGAATCTATTTTTTAATACCTTGAATTTACAGAAAATTATAATAATCCATAGAAGAAGTTTTTTTTTTTTTGTTGAGCTTAGCTTGACGCTTTATTCTGATATCAAGCTATTGCTTTGATGATAATAAATAACAACAAGTTCTAATTCAAGAACCAGAATGCTTGTAGTAAATAAAACTAGAAACTGTTTTGGGTATTTACTATACTAACGACAAAAATGATGAAAATTTACCTCGTATTCTGGTTTTAAACTGACAGAGATATTATGTATGGCAGTTGTTACAATATTTGAACATAAATATTGCCAGTACCTGATAATAATCCCAAAGTGGTATTTTTGGTCGTGTTGTTTGAGATATCTTGGTCTCGGAATGGAATTTTCCACCATGCATGAATTTGTGTCCTTTTATATTAAAATAAATTAATATTTCGTAAATTTATAATAACAACTTGTTTTATAAAGCTTTCAATATGGGTAAAATGTATACATAGTTGTTGTAATAAATCAATATTTTAAGCGAATACATAATCAAGCCTGGCGCAAATTGAGCTTGGGACATTGAACATCTTGGTAGTTTCCTATGGTAAATTATTAAAAGTTTAGAAATTTATTCGCCTAGATTGGAAGTAGATGGTTACCTATTGAAATAATATCCTAGAAAAGGGTTTTAAAATACAAAATCCTAGCTAACGGTGGTGAATTCCAAAGAAAAAATATTTAAAATTCTGGAACACCTAAAAATGTTATATACGGATTTCTTGAAAAACACCCTAAACCCACAAAAAGAGTTTCGTTTAGCTAAGGCAAAACCAATAGATTATATTCATTCATTCAATAATATGAACAAATTCAGAAGATGGAATACGGTCTCAGAATATTCTTGTTCTGGGTATACGGTTTGTCGCCATTGGAGATTCGTCATAAGTCATGGAACCAAAAAGCTGACTTCCCTATTTAGTCGTTATAACGACTATACTTTGTCCACTCTATTAATTGTCTTTTGACATTTCCATGCGTTCATAATAAGCAAGAATTTTCATTGCAAACGTTAAAAATGTACCTAAAGGTTTTGAGCTTTGGAAATAGTAGTTTATGTGACTGATACAAAATGTCTAATTATGTACAGTTACAAACAATAGTTTATCAATATATTAAATATATTAATATTAAACAATAGTTATCTACACACATATCAGCTCTCTTTGATGTGTTCAGGAACCGCATGTTCGACCGGAATTGTGGCATTGATAATTGCTCTGCACTTGTTTAGCTTGTTCAGTAGTACCAACTTCGCAGACAAACAAGGGGCGGCACGCAGGCGGGCGTCGGCGTTCGAAATTTGAATGTCATAATATGTCGAAAATTTATACATTATGTTCATAAATGTATCAATATTCAGATAAGAAATGAGTTTTTACCAAGTAGTATAGTATTATGCTGGTCGTAACGTGCGATTTTTGGACGCAGTAAAGAGGTTTTTTGATACGTGTATAGATAAAACCATTAATAGAGTGGTATAAACAGAAAAGACTGTCCTCAACGATGGAGCGAAGAACGTTTTCACTCTCTTTCCATCTCGCGTGAAGACTTAAAGTGAGACCAAAACATATTTATAGCTGCTATTTTTACCCTCCTATGCTTTTTTCTGAGTGATTACCACCGGGCAGTATAATAAATAATAATCAGGAAGTTAGGGTACTATTTTGATGTTGCAATAGCGATAGTTTCGCTATCGACAGTTGACCTTGAAAAACAGTCGATAGCGCGATAGTCCTATGGAAAATATCGACATGCTGTAATACTATCGATAGTGAAAATTAGGCGATACTATTGAACTTTGTCGATACTATCGATTCTATTGATACTATCGTTTTACGATACTATCGAATTACGATACTATCGATTGTATCGCGTCAAAAAAGTCGATACTATCTATGATCTATCGGCGCGTTTCGATAGTATCGATAGTTTTACTTTAATAACTATCGAAGTATTTTCGATACTATCGACTGGAAATAAAACTAATAAATTTAATAAAATAAACTAATTAATGAATGAAATGCCAATTACTGCGAATTTATAACAAAAAGATGAGATAGATGAACTTTGTAATCATTATCTATACTACCTTTAAAGAGCAAGCAATGGTATCGTAAAATGTTCGACTAGGGCAAAACTACCGATATTGTCGATAGTATCGACAGTATCGATACTATCAGTAGTGTTAGCACTAAGATACTATTGGTCTTTATCAATAGTATTACTTATCTTTATCAATCGATACTATCGATAGTATTGTCAAGGGTCGATGGTTTCGATAGTATGACTGATTTCCAAGGCCACCATAGTATCACGATACTACCTATAGACTGTCGCTTTCGCAACATCACTAGTTCTCATTCGATGCGCGACCAGCGCGGAGAGCGGTTGCATTTCATGTTTTTTTAATGGTTTTTCCTAAGTTTTTAATTATTCTTTCACTCATTTGTCTACTTCTCCTCTTTTCTTTATTATTAACTAGCTGGTGCCCGCAACTGAGTATGCTTGTGGGTAAGGCCGACTACGTTTGTACTATAACACAACCGACATGGTAACACACCTTACTTTTAAAATCAAAGTTAAATACTTCCAAATAATAATAACCTACTTAAATAATAAATAAATCTAAAATACATAACACTACACAAATAAACCACCCCAGAACGCTCCCGGACCAAAGGCACCCATTACGCTGGCAGCGTTACCGCGCTGCACAGCAAGTGAGACCCTTTGCACCAGGAACGCTCCGGAGCGGTAGTCATGGCTTCGGTCCCTCAAGCGACGCCCAATGTCCCTGATGAAGGCCCTACCCTGCGATCCCCACACCCCCGTGGTCTCGACGGCCAATGGAACAAACCAATAACTCCCCATCAGCTGTGCGTACTTAACGCATTTCTGCCGCGCCGCCGACTCCGCAGCCGCACCAGCAGTCTGCATGGTGGAGCCTATATGAGATGCCGCGAAAGTGCACACGCACCTCGCATCCCACAAAAGGCTACGGCCCCTCTCCCAAGGTGTCAAAGTGACACCGTCCGGACGTTTCCCGTCGCTGCGACACAAACCAGGCGGCTCAAGAACCGCCGGTATGTTACCCGACACGAGAGCCCTCCGGACGATGTCATTGATGGAGTGTACGTGTACTACACAAAACAGTCATGCAGATAAAAGCGAGCTTATCGCTAACAAGATATTTAGTCCAGCAAACCATGATGGGTATGAAAGGTGATGGTTGAGCGTGGGTAGACCTGCCCGTACAAATAAACTTTTTAAGTACCTACTACGAGTAATATATACTACTAACAATAATAATAAATAACTGATAACCCTAACTGCTAAAATAGACTGCATACACATTTACTTAGATACAACGTATCGATATATGTACACTAATGCATTCGAATATATACCTGGAAAGGAGATAGTGCTTCTTTGTTGGGTTTTTAAGATATGTCCTGTCCCTGTCCCTGATTGATAGTGCAGGAAGCTTAATGCACAGTTGTATGTTTCGGACGGATTCTCAACCCGTGCTCGCGGCTGCGGCTACAGTGTAGAGTGTTGGGCGTTGAGCATAGATGCAATGTGACTTCTCCGAGGCCCTCTTGAAGAAAGAAATTCGAGGCGATCACCGATGAAATTATATGGATATAATGTATAGTTTTCCTTGTTACCGGCACGTTACTTACAGCCTTTGACCGCACAAGATATTCTTGTTTACTGAGGATAACTACGAACCAACACCTAACCAACACACAGACGCTTAAAAAACGATGTTAATCTCTGCTAGAAGATTCGTAAAACATTTTGAACTTTTTGGATTTATTTCAACGAGACTTCAATAAACAGCTGACAGAATAAAAAAAAAAATTAAATTAAAGCCATCTTTTTCAGGTCACTAGTCACTTATGAGCGAAGAGTAAACGTTTCTATTTAGTCGCCTAAAACAAGTGCAAAAAGGCGGATTTCATCAATACACTTGTACACAAATAAAAATATGCCGTAAATAAGTTTTGTTAAAATGTGGCCGATTTTATGGTTGGAATCTATTTTTTAATACCTTGAATTTACAGAAAATTATAATAATCCATAGAAGAAGTTTTTTTTTTTTTTGTTGAGCTTAGCTTGACGCTTTATTCTGATATCAAGCTATTGCTTTGATGATAATAAATAACAACAAGTTCTAATTCAAGAACCAGAATGCTTGTAGTAAATAAAACTAGAAACTGTTTTGGGTATTTACTATATTAACGACAAAAATGATGAAAATTTACCTCGTATTCTGGTTTTAAACTGACAGAGATATTATGTATGGCAGTTGTTACAATATTTGAACATAAATATTGCCAGTACCTGATAATAATCCCAAAGTGGTATTTTTGGTCGTGTTGTTTGAGATATCTTGGTCTCGGAATGGAATTTTCCACCATGCATGAATTTGTGTCCTTTTATATTAAAATAAATTAATATTTCGTAAATTTATAATAACAACTTGTTTTATAAAGCTTTCAATATGGGTAAAATGTATACATAGTTGTTGTAATAAATCAATATTTTAAGCGAATACATAATCAAGCCTGGCGCAAATTGAGCTTGGGACATTGAACATCTTGGTAGTTTCCTATGGTAAATTATTAAAAGTTTAGAAATTTATTCGCCTAGATTGGAAGTAGATGGTTACCTATTGAAATAATATCCTAGAAAAGGGTTTTAAAATACAAAATCCTAGCTAACGGTGGTGAATTCCAAAGAAAAAATATTTAAAATTCTGGAACACCTAAAAATGTTATATACGGATTTCTTGAAAAACACCCTAAACCCACAAAAAGAGTTTCGTTTAGCTAAGGCAAAACCAATAGATTATATTCATTCATTCAATAATATGAACAAATTCAGAAGATGGAATACGGTCTCAGAATATTCTTGTTCTGGGTATACGGTTTGTCGCCATTGGAGATTCGTCATAAGTCATGGAACCAAAAAGCTGACTTCCCTATTTAGTCGTTATAACGACTATACTTTGTCCACTCTATTAATTGTCTTTTGACATTTCCATGCGTACATAATAAGCAAGAATTTTCATTGCAAACGTTAAAAATGTACCTAAAGGTTTTGAGCTTTGGAAATAGTAGTTTATGTGACTGATACAAAATGTCTAATTATGTACAGTTACAAACAATAGTTTATCAATATATTAAATATATTAATATTAAACAATAGTTATCTACACACATATCAGCTCTCTTTGATGTGTTCAGGAACCGCATGTTCGACCGGAATTGTGGCATTGATAATTGCTCTGCACTTGTTTAGCTTGTTCAGTAGTACCAACTTCGCAGACAAACAAGGGGCGGCACGCAGGCGGGCGTCGGCGTTCGAAATTTGAATGTCATAATATGTCGAAAATTTATACATTATGTTCATAAATGTATCAATATTCAGATAAGAAATGAGTTTTTACCAAGTAGTATAGTATTATGCTGGTCGTAACGTGCGATTTTTGGACGCAGTAAAGAGGTTTTTTGATACGTGTATAGATAAAACCATTAATAGAGTGGTATAAACAGAAAAGACTGTCCTCAACGATGGAGCGAAGAACGTTTTCACTCTCTTTCCATCTCACGTGAAGACTTAAAGTGAGACCAAAACATATTTATAGCTGCTATTTTTACCCTCCTATGCTTTTTTCTGAGTGATTACCACCGGGCAGTATAATAAATAATAATCAGGAAGTTAGGGTACTATTTTGATGTTGCAATAGCGATAGTTTCGCTATCGACAGTTGACCTTGAAAAACAGTCGATAGCGCGATAGTCCTATGGAAAATATCGACATGCTGTAATACTATCGATAGTGAAAATTAGGCGATACTATTGAACTTTGTCGATACTATCGATTCTATTGATACTATCGTTTTACGATACTATCGAATTACGATACTATCGATTGTATCGCGTCAAAAAAGTCGATACTATCTATGATCTATCGGCGCGTTTCGATAGTATCGATAGTTTTACTTTAATAACTATCGAAGTATTTTCGATACTATCGACTGGAAATAAAACTAATAAATTTAATAAAATAAACTAATTAATGAATGAAATGCCAATTACTGCGAATTTATAACAAAAAGATGAGATAGATGAACTTTGTAATCATTATCTATACTACCTTTAAGGAGCAAGCAATGGTATCGTAAAATGTTCGACTAGGGCAAAACTACCGATATTGTCGATAGTATCGACAGTATCGATACTATCAGTAGTGTTAGCACTAAGATACTATTGGTCTTTATCAATAGTATTACTTATCTTTATCAATCGATACTATCGATAGTATTGTCAAGGGTCGATGGTTTCGATAGTATGACTGATTTCCAAGGCCACCATAGTATCACGATACTACCTATAGACTGTCGCTTTCGCAACATCACTAGTTCTCATTCGATGCGCGACCAGCGCGGAGAGCGGTTGCATTTCATGTTTTTTTTAATGGTTTTTCCTAAGTTTTTAATTATTCTTTCACTCATTTGTCTACTTCTCCTCTTTTCTTTATTATTAACTAGCTGGTGCCCGCAACTGAGTATGCTTGTGGGTAAGGCCGACTACGTTTGTACTATAACACAACCGACATGGTAACACACCTTACTTTTAAAATCAAAGTTAAATACTTCCAAATAATAATAACCTACTTAAATAATAAATAAATCTAAAATACATAACACTACACAAATAAACCACCCCAGAACGCTCCCGGACCAAAGGCACCCATTACGCTGGCAGCGTTGCCGCGCTGCACAGCAAGTGAGACCCTTTGCACCAGGAACGCTCCGGAGCGGTAGTCATGGCTTCGGTCCCTCAAGCGACGCCCAATGTCCCTGATGAAGGCCCTACCCTGCGATCCCCACACCCCCGTGGTCTCGACGGCCAATGGAACAAACCAATAACTCCCCATCAGCTGTGCGTACTTAACGCATTTCTGCCGCGCCGCCGACTCCGCAGCCGCACCAGCAGTCTGCATGGTGGAGCCTATATGAGATGCCGCGAAAGTGCACACGCACCTCGCATCCCACAAAAGGCTACGGCCCCTCTCCCAAGGTGTCAAAGTGACACCGTCCGGACGTTTCCCGTCGCTGCGACACAAACCAGGCGGCTCAAGAACCGCCGGTATGTTACCCGACACGAGAGCCCTCCGGACGATGTCATTGATGGAGTGATGACGAGACTGCCTCCCTGCACTTCTGACGCAGTGTAGTCCGTGACGCCCCAGCGATACGACTGATACACCGCAAACACAGCGGTGTGGCTCGCAAATGCTACATCCCAACCGAAGCGCCACGGCCACGCGCAGGGAGTTGTCATCTAGATGGGTGCCTAAATGAGGAGACGGCAACGCATGCAGCCAAAAAAAAGATTCCGGCTGGGAGATCGCGCGCAGACGAGCAAGCTCCGCTCCCGAGGACTGCCCCAACAACCCATCAAGTGTCGACTTACATAACTCCTCATCCCAGGAGCGCTGCACGCCTGACTTCTCCGGAACGTCTCCCGCCGGGCAACGTACCCGCCACAGCTGAAGAGCAAGGTAACACAACAGACAATAGGTAACACAACCGATTGATTATAAGGCTAAGGCTATATTGCTTACAATTTTGTCATTCAATGTAAATAAATAAAACACATTGCAGAAGTGATATAGAATTTATATTACTTTTTTATATAAATTCTTATTAATACCGGATTCGGTACCTGAAAGTAGAGATTTACTTTTCTTTCTAACTCCGGTACAGAAAATAATCCTCTTTTTGATATAATTTGTGGTGACTCTACGCAGCCTAATACATCGTCCCATGAATATAACAATTCATCTTTCTTTTCCGGCCATTTCCATAACCTCAGAGACTTTTTCATTGCACTTATTAGAGCCCCTTCTTCATTTACTGATACTATGATGCCGGGATATAAATTTTCATCGTATTTAAATATCACATGTGAACCCGGGGTCTTTTTTGTAGATTTCAATAAGGTTAAAGTAGGTTCAGTTATACTTTTATTACTTTCTTTAACATTATCTTTCCACTGTTCATATGACTCATCATCTGATGTATCACGCACAGAGTAGTCAGACTCACAATAGCTTTCGTCTTCAAATTCAACCTTTGTTTTTTAGGGTTCCGTACCCGAAGGGTTCCAAACGGGACCCTATTACTAAGACTTCGCTGTCCTTCCGTCTGTCACCAGGCTGTATCTCAAGAACCTAGCTAGCTAGAGAGTTGAAATTTTCACAGATTATGTATTTCTGTTGCCGCTATAACAACAAATACAAAAAAACAGGATAAAATAAATATTTAAGGGGGCTCCCATACAACAATACCACATACAAACTTATGGATGCACCTGGTTACGTACATGGAGTGTGAAAGTAACCGCACCAATAACTTTGTAAACAATATTTTGCTGTGTAAAATCCAAACTATTCACTCCACACCATCGCTTCCATTGAACGGTGGTACGGAACCCTTCGTGCGCGATTTAGAATCGCACTTGACCGTTTTTTTTTTCGTTTCTTTTTCAGATTCTTCCGAAATATTTTTTCTTTTATTTATTTTTTGTTTTCCTCTAAGATTATGATTCTTCACACTTAAACATTGGCAGTACCCCTTCAGAGACCCTGATTCGCAAAAGCAACTTAAATCGCGATATGCTATAGTATTGTTAATTGGTGTGTTACTGATCTGGTGGACATTTATTGTTCCATGTATTGGCGTTAGTTCGACACATTTTTCTTTGCAGTCAGTTTCAGGGTTTATGGCGCTTTCTGGTATATAAAATACTTTGATTTTTGTCTCTGATTGGCTGCGCACTGCGAACGCCGTTTCTGCATCAGGTATGCTCTGACCGTAAGCCACTTTTTCATCTAATTTTCTTTTAATGGCCCCACCTATACCATCAGCATCACCCTTACCGTGGGCTGCCTCAAAAAAAATCCATGTCAAATTTGGGAGCCACATCTCTTTTGAGATTTTCTGAAAAAAGAAAAAAATCTTCTTTTGTCTATACTGAGACGTCGGGCCATCTGAGTAGAAATTAATTCCCGTGACTTTTGGAAACTCCTCCTTAATCAGTTTTAGGATATGATCTAAGTGGCCTCCGGACTGTGGCTGTTGCACGGCGATATTGTACAGAATGAAATAGGTTTCATTTCCTTTAGAATAAAGTCCAGTATGCAATGATATTTGCACCTTTGAGGCACCAAAATGCATCGCCTGTACTTCTGTCGAAAGTTTACAGCCGTAATTCTCAGAGAAGTCTACATGGTCAATGAGTGAATCATCATCCAACGTCTCTAGGCATTTTCTTTACATTCCGTACTGGTGCGAAATGTTGAAGCAATGCTTTTTGAATGTGATCATTTCGATTTCGAATTTTGTACTAATACATTTAGCGACTCAGTGGTTTCTTTTCTGATCATTCTCTTCGTCTTTATTTTCTTAGACTCTTTATTTGTGTATTCTAGATTTTGTAAAGCCCATTCATTCCAACAAACATTATCATTCATATTGACATCGCAATGTTTTAAGGCTTATGTTTAAACGATTACCAAAAACTCACCTATTTTACTACCAATAAATTAGAAATTACTGACAGAATGGATAAATGTCCACCAAATTGTGTTTGGATAAATGATCACCGAACTTCTTTTTATGTTTTGTGTACTTAAGTATATGTTTTAAGTATTTTTTGTTGTTCTTACATGTTCAACCTAACACGAAGGATAAAGGGGGCTTCGCTTCGCTCACCCCTTTTACCCTTCACTTAAGCTACTGCAGTTTGCCCTGATATTTTTGCAACTTTTGGTGTTCATTTATCCATTTTGGGTAGGAAAATATATTTTGGTGATCATTATATTTGTTGCCATGTTTTAATTCAGTGGATTTGTGCTTGCATGTAATATAGTCATTGTATGCACAGTCTTAGGATTTCACATAACACATGATTTCGTTTAACAGATCTTCTGTGTGTTTAATATCAGTCAAACCCAGAGAATTCAGTTTCGTCAGTTTCATTGCCATATTCTCATGTTTTACAAAGGCGCAGGTTTCACGATTATTCAATTTCAGTGGCAGAATATAAAAGGGTCGGTACTTTTTAAACGTAGAAAACGAAAATCTTCCATTTTCAGATTTATATTTTTTGTATAACTGTTTCAAAGGCTGTAGTAGGTATCTTCTCTGTCGCTTATCTTTCTTGAATGTTTTCACTTCTTTTTTTCCCGCTGTCGCCCTACTTATATCGTCTCTCTCGTAGAACTCTTTCAGCGACACTTTTTAGGACGTCTTTTTCGTTATTTGAGCCGTTACTGTATTTATGTGTAAGAGAATGTACCAGCACATTATGCTGAAAAATCTGTTTTTTAACCATTTGTTTTTCTGCGTCAGGTATATTTGACAATGTTTCTTTTATGTATATTTATATAGTTTTGGTCTGTGGCGTTAGTTCATGTTTAGCTTTTGATTGTGGGTTGGCTCATGTTCAATTTGTTCATATTTTTGTTTGAGTTGTTCATCGACAAGCGCAGCGATATCTTTGTTCAAACGCTCACACTTTGCTTTGTATCGGTTGAGCTGCTTTTGCAATATTTTTATGTGTTTTTTCTGTATGGTGTTTTGAAATTTGATATTTCTTCGATACACTCTTTGGTATTTGCGCTTTTCCTCACGTTTACTACCTTGTTGAGCGTCGTCTTTCACAGTTTCATTTACTCTGATTTTTCTTTTCTCGGCTATCCACCTTTCAAGTTTCGCCTTTTTTCTTATTTATTCATTACAGTCTGCGATCTTCTTTTTATTTTTGGTCCTCTCAGCGTTATTTTTTTTTATCGTTTCATATTATTCGCCCATATTTTCCTCTCCCTATATTTTCGCTGCTTCTCTGCAGCAGTCAGAGGCATCTGTAACAAAAAAAGGTAGGTGCCCACGTGGCTAATTGAAATAAAAAAACGACCCCTAATTTGTTTTGTACTTACGTTTGAATTGGTTTGGGTGGATTTCTTGTATGTGTAAAAAAATATATCTTTATTTTGAGTTAATTTGAAGTAAACTGTTTATTTTTTATTTTTATTATTATATTTAGAGACGTAGAGACGTAAAGATATGTCTGCTTACCTTGACAAAAGAGCAACTGTAGATTCTGTAATTTGAAATTTACACTGCGACCTTTGTTCACCAAACACGATGTGACGCGAGAAAAAAATGGCGGAACCGCCATGTTATTATTAACGATCAGTAGCACCAACCTTACAAAAGAAAATAATGTTGCCAGCTAGACAGATAAAAACAACTAAATATTGCTAACGTTATATTCGGTAACACAACCGATACAAAAGTGAAGACACAATATTTTGATAAGATTTTGTAATGATATAGGTGTATTAGAAGAACACACGTTGTTTTATGCTGTAATTGTAAGTGATAAAAAATATGAATTAAATTCTGAATCTAAATGTTTTGGAATTTATAGCCTGAACTGCAAGGGGATACGTACTAGAGACAAGAGATTTTAGTATGAAGTTGACCGACTTTTGTTTTTTTCTATTTCTTAACTAAGATGTGCTGCAGTGTAATTTTATTGCTGTAGTTTTGTTATTCGAGTTATTAGATGACTAGAGTCTGACTTGTAAAACTAATTTTGAATCCTACACTAAGTATGGTCAACAATTTTGACAAATAACGGTAGGAGACATGATATTTTTATAAAAAGTACATCCATTCCCGGCCTTACCCTAGGGACTATCATTTATCGAGAAAACATTACTATCCAGGTGCAGTCGGATAAAAAGTATCTTATAAGTTAATCTAGCTTATAAACTATGTATAACTAGATTTCATTCAAATCCGTTCAGTCGTTTGCGTGATTGAGGCACAATCATGCATGCATCCAAACATCGTATATACATATGAGTGGGATTGCTGTCTTAGCGATAGCGACTTTATTGATTAAGTCAGCGAGGTGGAGTATGTTTCAATCTTACTCGTATCTGGGTAAAAGTCTGTGCCCTTCTGGGACATGAATTTTATTAGGTGGCGTGATGTACAGCCGCAGAAATGGCTGAGTGAGGTCGCTAAATCAGTGTAGTGTAATAACGAGCATATCTTATAGGGGCCTAGGGCACCTTTCCATCGAGGGCCCTGATTCGGAGCAATGTAATACCCCTGTAACACACGAGAAGGTGAGCCTGGAGAATCGCGATTATGGGTGTGCACAGGGCGGGCCAATGGGATACTTGAGAATAGACTACTACAAGTGCACTACAGCTTGCGTAGTAAATTATATACTCTTTGCACTAAACTGATACAAACCCGTCCCACACTTCGCCGAAGTCTCAGTCCGCGCTGAGACGCGATGAGATCAGGTTGTCGATTGTGCGTGCTTAGCTGCGCCAGCGCCGCGCGTGCATAGAAAGTTATGATATCCTGTTAAAGTTAAATATGGCGGAGAATACAAACATGATTGTGAACGAGTTCTTGACATTTGTCCAGAACAAAATTGATGTGCTTGACGAGCTCAGTATTGTGCAAATCTGCGATTATAACTTTAGTGACGATGAAGTCGAAGCTGGGAAATCAGTGTTGTTCAAGGCGGTGAATGACGGATCGAGTTCAAACTCGAGACTTGTGACAAGAAAAGGAGAAGATAAGAGAAAAAAGAACATTTAAGATGTTATGAAGCTATTCAAAGAAACTGAACCCGACTCCCACCCCGTTTTTGTGGCGAGGGAGCTAAGCCGACTGCCACCGGTTACTTTCGACTACGTTGACGTGTCTCAGCTACTAAAGGACATCACAACACTCAAAACGGAGATTCAACAACTGCGCAGTGACAGCAGCTCTAAATCGGAGTTTCAAGACTTCGAAAAAAAAGTTCTTGACCAATTAATCTAGATACGGACACAGCGTACCCATGCAGTGAACTCGGTTCAGCCGCTCAGCGGCGGTGGCGCGCGTAGCAACCAGGCGAGCCCCGCTAAGTCCGGCCCGAGGAGAAACGGTTTGTCGCCGGCGGCGGAGGCGAGCTCAGCTGACGACCGGCGAGTGATTACGCCGATTACGCAAACAATGAACAAGGAAACACTTACTTCTAGCCCTAAACTGAGACCAAGCCCTACCTATAGGGATATGATCCTTACTAAACCTCCACTAATGACTAGACGCGAAAGCGAAGACTTTAATAGTACCGTTAGAAGCATCATCGACGAGGCAGAATTCACTGTGGTACAAAAACGAAAGAAGCAACCTAGAAAGATAGCTACTACAATGACTACTAAGTCCAGGAATATGCACGGCACCCTAGAATCTAGTAGTAGCTGTATTGATGCGGCAGAAAGCTACGGTGCGATTTATGTATCTCGCTTGAAGAAACATATTACGATAGAAAATATTAAGGCTCATATAGAGGAGCGTGGCGAATCATGTATTAGTGTTGAGCTACTGAAACAAAACCGTGAAACTAATTTCAACTCTTTTAAAGTTGTTGTACCGAGTTCTAAAGTAAAGATTTTCTTGGAGAACAATTTCTGCCCAGTACATATTGTATACCGTCGCTTCTGGGAGCGAAAGAAGTTGACAATGACGTCACGGGATAACACCATCGCAAAACAACATGATTAGTACATCCAAAAAGAATAATAACACCCCGCATTCTGACATAAGAAATGTTACTATGGCCTCGTTTAATTGTAAATCCATTAAACCTGCCATAGAACACATACGACATATGTGCAGATCAGCTGACATCGTTGTTCTTCAGGAGACGTGGCTGCTTTAGCATGACCTCAATTTCATACACGAAATTGACGACGAGTTCGGCGCCTTCTCGAAATCTTCGGTGGATTGGCAATAATGTGGCGAAAGTTTCAAAGATGTGTCGATAATGGACTGTGGCAGTGACCGGTTGGCGGCAATTCGAATTGAGTTCGGGGGTCGTCAACTTATAGTGTTTTCTGTGTACATGCCCTGCGATGACATAGAGAACCTGTCGGAGTTTACTGATATACTGGCCAACATAAGTGCAGCGATTGAAGAAAGTGATGTTCAGGCGGTCTACATGTTGGGTGACTACAACGCGCATCCTAATTCTTTGTTTGGAAAGGAGATGTTGTCTTTTTGTGAGGACCAATTGTGGTCCTGTGCGGACATCAACATTCTGGGTTCAGACTCCGGGACTTACACATATGTCAGTGAAGCACACGGAACCTGTAGATTTCTGGACCACTGTCTGACGACCGATGCAGCGCGTGATACAATCTTAAGAGTGAGAGTTGACTACGATGTATTATGGTCGGATCATTTTCCTTTGTATATTGAATGTGATTTGCAATACGTTGTGGATAAAACATTTACAAACTTAAATGATAATGATAATCTCAAAATAAAATGGGGCCAACGTGATACTGACCAAATAGAACTGTACAACAAAATATGCACTAAACAGCTATCTCTTTTACCAGATCCTAGTCAGCTATTAAACTATGATATTAAAGAGAACAATAAACATATAATAATAAATAATAATAATAAAAATAAAAATATCTTTATTTGACGTAAGAATAAACAATTACATATTGTACTTACATTCTAAAGGTTGTAAACTTACAATAGGTACCCAACGAATCGTTGGGATACACTCATTCATTTTCGTTAAACTTATACATAATATAATTCTATGAGCACTAGCGCTTAAACTAGGCCTAGCCTGTATCTTAAACGCTAGTTCCTTCCAGTGTTTTGACAAATTGGTTAAGTTGATTCATTAGATGTTTATTCAGCTATATGAGGGTAGAATCTATATAAGTGGTTGCAATTGGTTAGACCATGGTAAATGTGAACTTCGACAAAGTTTTTAAGTGTTGTGGATGAGAAACTTGAATACGAGACTTGAATACGAGATATGAAGTTAGTGCAGTTATTTATTTACTTATTAGTATTCATTTAACTATTTAGTGTTAAGATTTTCTATTCTTTTAATTTTAGAACAATTTTAAAGACTGGAGTTAGAAATTTTAAATAGGCAAATTTTATTATTTTATATAATATTAACAAACAAGCTTTCTATTTTATTATATTCTTGAGTTTTTAGCCATTCAACCAGTTTTATTTTACATTCATAGATATTAAGGGGATAGATATTTAGGATTTTATTCAGATTATTGTACAACATGGGGCCTGTATAACATTGGAATTTTTGTATGTAACTTGTTTTAATTCGAATAGTGGGACAGACTTTATGTGTTCGTCTATTTGCGATGGCATCATCATAAATTAATTTTTTGTGTTGATAGATAATTATATTTTTTATGTATAGTTGTCTGACTGTTAGGACGTCGCATTCTGAATAAAGATCGACTGTAGGGTACCTGAAAGGTTTAAATTTAATTACTTTGAGTAAGGCACGTTGTGCTCTTTCTAGGTTTATAAGATGCGTCTGTCGAGCACCGCCCCATGACGAGATACAATAAGTCAAGATAGACTCTGCTAGAGCAGTATACACATTTTTTAGTAGTGTGTAATCCGCTACGTGCCTCAGTTTTTTAAAAATATATATAAGTCTCCTTGTTCTCTCCGCTAGTAAGTTAATGTGTAGGACCCATGTTAATTTTTCATCTAGGAGCACTCCTAGGTATTTAATTGTTTTGGTTCTATCTAGAAATGTGCAGTTGCATTTATTTTGGTTGTTGTATTGACAGGTGTGTAGTTGAATTTTGAAATTATTTTCAGGTGGTAACGATCGTATTGTATTCCCAAAGAGAATGAATTTCGTTTTGGTAGTGTTTAGCGTTAATAGATTACGGTTAAGCCATTTTGCTATTCTATTTAATCCAGTTTCTGTATTTGACTTTGCTTCATCCCAAGTTCTACCATGAAAAACAATAGATGTATCATCCGCAAAAGTGAATAATCTTCCGCTATTTATATCTAAATCGCACAAATTGTTGATATACAATAAGAAGAGTGTTGGACCCAAGACGCTACCCTGTGGTACTCCATATTCACAACATACAACGTCATTACTGTAGTAATTTGCCAATTTTACCCTTTGTTTCCTATTTTTTAAATAGTCTTTAAATATTTTCAGTGATGTCCCTCTAATACCAAGTTGTTCCATCTTGTTTAGCAAAATAGAGACAGAAACCGTGTCGAAGGCTTTTGCAAGATCCAAGAACACTCCGATACATTTATTTTGTTTGTCAATGTGGGTGGCAACATATTCTGTAAGTTCCAGTACCGCATCTGCTGTAGATCTGCCCGCTCTAAAGCCAAATTGATTGGTAGACAGAATATTTTCTTTTTCAAGGTACGATATTAATCTTTTGTTCAAAATTTTTTCTACTATTTTAGACAGAGCTGGTAATACAGATATGGGGCGGTAATTACCGACACAGTTTCTATCTCCTGTTTTGTAAATTGGATGGATGAGTGATGTCTTGAATACTTCAGGAAATACACCTGTTTCAATGCACGAGTTTGTGATACGGGTCAAAACAGGAACTACTATTGCTTTTAGCATTTTCAGAAGCTTTGTAGGGATATCATCCCATCCTGTGGCACTGTTCGAATTTAAGTTCATTAGGATCGCTTCAACTTCCTCTTCGGAGGTTTCTAGCATGGCCATCGAATTTACTGGATTATGGGTACGTTCAGGATCGTCATTAATGTGCAATTTTTGGGCTATAATTTTTTCAGCTAGTTCTTTACCAATACTAGTGAAATAGGTATTGGCTTTGTTGAGAGCGTTTTGTGGTGTAGTTTCCGCTTTGAGTAGGTCTATGGGTCTTTCTTTTTTGTTATTTCTATTTGTTATACTGTCTATTATCTTCCATTTTAGTTTAGGATTTTTAATGTGTTTGTTTAATTGGCTTTTTTCATAATTTCGCTTTAGGCGTTTTAACAAATCATTGCAATAGTTTTTATATCTTGTGTAAGTAATTTGTAAAACAATATTATTAGTTTCTTTTTTACTTTTAATGTGCATTCGATCCCGATTTTTCATACACCTAAGCAGACCAGGAGTTATCCAAGGCTTTATACAGCGTGTTCTTCTAGGTGTTATTATTTTAAGAGAATTATTTAATATTGAAGTATGAATAATATCGACAAAAGCTTTTGCTGTATAATTCGGGTTTTGGGGATTAATAATATCATTGAAGTTTTTTGACAGTAATTCATTCACAATAGCATCGTAGTTAATTTTGTTTATAATGAAATTTTTAGACTGTTTTGTTTTGGCTTTGGTTGCGATTGAGCTTAAGACAGCGCAATGGTCTGTAATAGGCGCATCTATCACAATTGTAGAAGAATCAAAGGTAGCTTTAATCATAAGGTGGTCTATGCAGTTGTGTTCTCTTGTGGGATACGTATGTCCTGGAAGAATGCCATGTGATGCTAATAGATTTAAATAGCCTTCCGAATTTTTGTCTTCATTGTTAGGTTTGATATCTATGTTTAAATCACCAGCTACAATTAGGTTACGATAGTTTTTATATTGCGTAAGTAATTTGTCTAGGGAAAGTAGAAAAGTATCGATGCTTCTTTGTGACGGTGAACGGTAGATACCAATCACAACTGTATAGTTTTCAATTACTAATGCTATACACGTGGCATCATTAAGTGCGACTTCTTCGACTGTGCAATTTAATCCCTGTTTGGTATACATAACTATCCCGTCATTTTGATTGCGATGTTCCCTTGTATAGTGCAAATCATAGCTCAGTAGAGGTGGGAAATTTGCAGCTTTTGAGTTCCATGTTTCCGTTAATATATATATTTCACGGGGAAGGTCTAATCTCTTTAAAAATACTTCAAAGGCGTCAAAATTTTTCGTTATACTTCTGATATTCTGTGTAAGGATGTTTAGATTGTGTTTATAATTTGATACTAGGATTGATTTGCAGGATTCAACACTACACACTTTAGAGGTTCCTGGTTGAATCTTATCAATGTTTTTAATTAAATTCTCATTATTTAAAGAATCGAATGTTACGGTTGCTTGGTGTGACGTAGCTAAAAACTTGTTTTGTTGATCTTATCATTGTTTCAAAATTTCTTAGTTTTTTTGTTACCTCTGTAATAAATTGTAAAATAAATATTTCATTGTTGTTAACTTTTAGCAATTGCAGATTATCCACGAATTTTGGAAAAGAAAAGAGTAAAAAAATAAAAGATAAAACTACTTCTAGTCAGATGTCTGTTTTCAGCGAGATCAGTTGATTCTCATCCTTAATCTCGATGTGGGATGAGTCGGGAGTCTTACGGAGAAACACCTTCCCGTTGCTGGTCCAACAGAACTTGTAGTAATGGCTTTTTGCCAGGTCTCTGGCCAGGAAGAAGAGTCTGCGTCCTTTACTAGTAAGAGCTTCAGAGACGTAGATTGGTGTCGGTGGGCTTTTAAAACCCAGGGCTGCGGAGTTAAGTCGTTGTGCAGGGTGTTGTTTATTGTAGGTCTTACACGCATTTATCACATCGTTTTTTGTTATCACTGATGTAAATTCAGCAATAATGGTCCCCTTACCAGCTCTCCCATTTAGACGGAAAACATCTCTGATTGCGGCTTTATCGACGCTCACCTGAAGAGCTTTGCCGGTGTTTTGTAAAATTTCACATAGATCGGCTTTGCTTTCCGGTTTTTCTGGCAAGGGAATATTCCGTATTTCAATACTGGATGCTTTTGAGGATCGTTGCATGTCGTCTATTTTCATTTCCAGTTGAGCTATCTGGAGCTGATTTTGTTTGCGTTCCGCCTCGAGACCTTCCACTTTCTTCTTCATATTCTCATATAGTCCATTGATCATTATCATCGATTTCTCAATTTCTTCGTTTGAGCGTTTGATATCTTTGTTCTGTTCTTTGATCTCTATAACCTCGGCAATCAGTTTTGATAGCTTGGTATCCTGGGATTTTTGCCACTCCTCAAACATACTCTTGAACTCATCTCTAAAGGAGGGAAGTGCATCGTCATCACTTGATTGACGGCATCTTTTGTTACGTTGGGACACAAAAGTTGGAGTGGTGAAGTTAGAGGCTATTTTAGATACGTCAGAATCAGAAGATGTATGCTGTAAGTTGCTCGCAGGTGGGGTACGAAGAATGTTGGACATTTTCCAAGTTCGAAGTCTAAGCAGTCGTTTATAGTGTAAACTCTTTACCAGTTACCTTGATCTCTCGTAGCACCGGATTTGGTTGAGGCGAAGGTCCAACTGTCTTGGTTGTTGGTTTTATTTTGTCACTGTCTTAAATTCAAGAGACCGCCTTTACGCTCTGTGCGCCTAATACTTGGTTCCGAATTTTGATCAAACTTTTTGGAATATTTTGTTTAAGAAAAGTTATTTAATTTAAAAGATACGTCTATTCGCTTTCGCGGTCCAGGGGGAAGGGGCCCCCTGGACCGCGAAAGCGAATATATGGAATAATATGGAATATAACTAATTATATAGATAATTTATACTCTAGTACTATTAAAGTGTTGCAAAAAGCTTCGATATCTAGTTATAGTTCTATCACTTTTACCAGATCCTAGTCAGCTATTAAACTGTGATATTAAAGAGAACAATAAACATATAACTAATTATATAGATAATTTATACTCTAGTACTATTAAAGTGTTGCAAATATCTAGTTATAGTTCTAACTATAGCTCTTCTGGTGCATGCAAGCACAAGAAACGACAGATCGTCGGTTGGAATCACCATGTCAAAGACCTTCATGGACGAGCTAGACTGTATTTTCAATACTGGCAACTTTGGGGCAAGCCAACCGTGGGAGATATTTATAATAACATGGTGAATAGTCGCAAGCTGTTTAAAAACAAGTTGAAGTGGTGCCAGAATAATCAAGATAAGATCAAAATGAATATTCTGGCAGTACACCAAAGAAGTAAGAACTTTGTTAAGTTCTGGAAGGCAACAAAGAAGATTAATCACAAGCAAAGCTTGCCAGTCAGTGTCATCGCTGCAAATGACCCAAAGAAAATAGCTGATTCGTTCATGAACCACTTCAGGGTCAAGCCGCTTCAGGTCGTTGGGGGTGTGATCGACACTGAGACCGTGGCCAGTCCTAAGACTAACAAGATTCCCCCTCGTCAAATAAATATCGCGCCTAAGGATGTTTTCACCTCCATCAGGAAGATGACCCGGGGCAAGTCACCCGGTCATGACGGTCTCAGTGTGGAGCACCTACTTTACGCCGGGAATGCAGTTTTTACAGTCCTATCAACTTTATTTAATTTATGTATAGAACATAGCTATTTACCAGAAGGTCTCATGAAAGCTATAGTAGACCCTATTGTTAAAAATAGGACTGGCGATCTGTCGAGCTTGTCTAACTACAGACCCATATCTCTCGGGACAATAACTGGCAAGGTGCTTGAAAGGCTTTTGCAGCCCGAACTGATGAGAAATGTTAGAATTAGTGATGCGCAGTTTGGGTTTCCAACATGACCTCAATTTCATACATGAAATTTACGACGAGTTCGGCGCCTTCTCGAAATCTTCGGTGGATTGGCAATAATGTGGCGATAGTTTCAATGATGTGTCGATAGTGGATTGTGCCAGTGACCGGTCGGCGGCAATTCGAATTGAGTTCGGGGGTCGTCAACTTATAGTGTTTTCTGTGTACATGCCCTGCGATGACATAGACAACCTGTCGGAGTTTACTGATATACTGGCCAACATAAGTGCAGCGATTGAAGAAAGTGATGTACAGGCGGTCTACATGTTGGGTGACTACAACGCGCATCCTAATTCTTTGTTTGGAAAGGAGATGTTGTCTTTTTGTGAGGACCAATTGTGGTCCTGTGCGGACATCAACATTCTGGGTACAGACTCCGGGACTTACACATATGTCAGTGAAGCACACGGAACCTGTATATTTCTGGACCACTGTCTGACGACCGATGCAGCGCGTGATACAATCTTAAGAGTGAGAGTTGACTACGATGTATTATGGTCGGATCATTTTCCTTTGTATATTGAATGTGATTTGCAACACGTTGTGGATAAAACATTTACAAACTTAAATGACAATGATAATCTCAAAATAAAATGGGGCCAACGTGATACTGACCAAATAGAACTGTACAACAAAATATGCACTAAACAGCTATCACTTTTACCAGATCCTAGTCAGCTATTAAACTATGATATTAAAGAAAACAATAAACATATAACTAATTATATAGATAATTTATACTCTAGTACTATTAAAGTGTTGCAAAAAGCTTCGATATCTAGTCATAGTTCTAACTGTAGCTCTTCTAGTGCACGCAAGCACAAGAAACGACAGATCGCCGGTTGGAATCACCATGTCAAAGACCTTCATGGACGAGCTAGACTGTATTTTCAATACTGGCAACTTTGGGGCAAGCCAACCGTGGGAGATATTTACAATAACATGGTGAATAGTCGCAAGCTGTTTAAAAACAAGTTGAAGTGGTGCCAGAATATGCAAGATAAGATCAAAATGAATATTCTGGCGGTACACCAAAAAAGTAAGAACTTTGTTAAGTTCTGGAAGGCAACAAAGAAGTTTAATCACAAGCAAAGCTTGCCAGTCAGTGTCATCGCTGCAAATGACCCAAAGAAAATAGCTGATTCGTTCATGACCCACTTCAGGGTCAAGCCGCTTCAGGTCGTTGGGGGTGTGATCGACACTGAGACCGTGGCCAGTCCTGAGACTAACAAGATTCCCCCTCGTCAAATAAATATCGCGCCTAAGGATGTTTTTACCGCCATCAGGAAGATGACCCGGGGCAAGTCACCCGGTCATGACGGTCTCAGTGTGGAGCACCTACTTTACGCCGGGAATGCAGTTTTTACAGTCCTATCAACTTTATTTAATTTATGTATAGAACATAGCTATTTACCAGAAGGTCTCATGAAAGCTATAGTAGTCCCTATTGTTAAAAATAGGACTGGCGATCTGTCGAGCTTGTCTAACTACAGACCCATATCTCTTGGGACAATAACGGGCAAGGTGCTTGAAAGGCTTTTGCAGCCCGAACTGATGAGAAATGTTAGAATTAGTGATGCGCAGTTTGGGTTTCGTCCCGGTCTCTCAACGGACTCTGCGATACTTTGTCTAAAAAACACCGTTAACTACTACAAGAACAGAAACACGTCGATATACGCGTGTTTCTTAGACCTCAGTAAAGCTTTTGATCTAGTAAACTATAATATACTCTGGAACAAGATGTCAAAAGCTAAGGTACCGCAGAGTTTGTGTGGGAGGGTGTGTGCGTTTGTGTGAGTGCATTCATTTCGTTTTCATTCGAAATGGAAACGGATAAGTGAAGTTATTTTTTGTGTATGAAACCGTCTTTAGAGCTCAATTAATATGAAAAGTGGCAGTAATGTCATGAAAATTACGAATAACTGATGTTGATTTTAAATATTTTATAACATTATTGTTAAATATGTATTAGAGCGTAGTACACTTTTTTACAAAATACTATACTTTTTTTTTTGTGCTATCCTTTTCAACGCACCTAAATCCAATACTGCTCAGAGCCAACACTATTTAATGATTTGGGAGGACCCGTTGTTCATATTCCGCTGAAATGCATAGGTATCGTACGTACCGTCAGATTTTCGCACCACGGACTGCATTGCTTGTGAACATCGATTCGCCTGCCATCCTCATCACCCAACTTTTTCATCTGTGTAGGCTGTAGGTAACGTTGTAGGTATGATTGATTACTGTTACTTTATTTATTTTTCCCTGTATGTGTCATGCCCAGGAGTATGCCAGCCATGCCAGTTTTCCCAAGCTAGAATAGTTTAGGACAAAATTAGCAGAACAAACTAGAATTTTAATCTTCATTATAATCTTTTAGTCAAACGTCGTTATCTCACTCCAGGCTCCTTCCGACCATCAGCCTTTTGAAAGCAAAAGCAAGTCATCACATGATGTGATTCACATCAAGTCTGTCATCTCGATTGTTGAGTTGTACAGTTGTGGTATTGATTGTTCGGTAGATAAAAACCATGAACTAAGTTGTACTCGAACATACCCGGCTGTTTATAAAAAAGTTAGCACAAATTGAAGATGGCGGAATTGCAATTTGTGAGCGTTGGTCTTGGTCTGGTTGAAGAGTTTTATATTTGTAAAGTACTCAAAAGAGACCCTAACGTTAAAATCTGAACTTCGTTTGTTCTAATTTTCGTGATAAAGCATCATATTTTCTATGTGGCAGTAATATTGTCTCCCAAATGGAAGTAAACAGTGAGTGTGTGGCTGAAACAAATGATGGCGACGGAACGCGATCCATCGACGAAAAGGCGGAAGCGCCCTCTGCAGTGGATAAACGCAAACTCTCCGATGGGCCTATAAAAAAAAAGCGACGTCGCGGGAAGTCCAAACGCAAAATAACAAAACCTTACTTGAAGATGCAGTGGCAAGACAGGAAGAGAAATGATAAAAGGAATAATAGATTTCGAAAAATTGCTCTAACCAAAACACATGCACCATTCAATAATAACCAGTTTTTGATGGAGATACATAAACCAGAACCAGAGAATAGTTTTCAGATTCCTCAAACACCATCAGCACGTACCAGAGACTCCAGCTTCAGTGTTGATTCTGAGGAGAATTACTTCTATTCACTTCCTGAAGATGAGGAAGACTTCCTTACCAAGGAGTTTTCCAGTGTCTATGAAGATGCACAGAGTGAGCGGTTATCTAATATGTCAAAGAATGAACTTATTCAAGAATACCTCCTCCTAGAAGCAAAGTATGACACTCTCATTAAAAGGACAGAACGTTCAAGGACAAAAGATGCCGCAGATGATAAAGAGTCTTCAATGACAGATAAAGATTCTTCAGTTACTGAGAGCATGGTTACTGACAAAGACACATCAACATCTTTAGAACTCAGTACAATAGAAGAGCCATCAGTTCAGGACCTGTTAATGCGGTTAAAGGAGCAAGAAGACCAGATAGTAGCACTCAAGCATGATAATGAAAAGTTACAGAAGGAATATGAACATCTTCATCAGAAGTCCCAATGTTCGTCAAGTGAGGATTCTGAAAGTGACAGCTCTTCTACTTCTTTAAGCAGCAGCGGTAACTCCAGCAGAGCCGCTAGCCCTGTAACAGTGAACAATCAGCTGCCACAGTTAAATGGGCACATTGATACTGAAAATAATGGTATTGGAGATTTAGACCAAGACCACTCTCTTGTGAATGGACTCTGTGAGAATGGATCGCAATATACAAATGATTGTGAACCATAGTCCTGATAAGCATCATCCAACTAAATTGGATACTAATAATAATTAACAGGTAAATTAAGTCATGTATGACACAACTTGTGTTTTGAGTGAATTTTCGGAAAAAAATACCTTGTTATATATTGTATGTTCTGTTAAGTTTACAATTTTAAAGTAATTAGTTATGTAAAACAGGGAAAAGTATACAAAACAGATTGCATCAAGTATTAATGTACCCCAATATTCACATAAATCTGAATAATTATGCATTTAGTTTTGTACATTCGACATCAGATATATGTGAGCACTCTAGCTACTCAAATAGATCTACACATAGTAAGCAACCAGAAATATCTACTCAGCCAAAGTGACAAAATTATGTCAAAGTCCATGTTAACACTGAGGGTGTTGAGATAATTTTGACACTGGCTATGTAGATATTTCTGGCTGCTTACGATGTGTAGATCTATTTGAGTAGCTTGCCCGCTCATATATATCTGATGCTGACTGTACTAGCAGGATTTATTTATAGAAGGGACTAAAGTCTGGCCGACGAGAGAATGTGATCCTGACAGCTCAAAACCCATCCATTTTTGGCATCTGCAGTGAAAAATATAGCTTATTATGTAGGCATTAGGAAAATGTCATAATCACATTCCAAAAACGGCCTAATTTCAAGTATTTTCAAGCAATCCACCTACGGCCTGTAGGCTAGTAGGTGGATTGCTTGAAAATACTTGAAATTGCCTATGAAAGCTGGGGAAGCAATTAAGCAACTTGGTTATTAAGCCCTGGAGTGAAAACTAGACATTATAAAATTATAATATAGGTACCACTGTGGAAATGTAAATGTGAGATCTCATGTTAGATTTAATGAAAAAGTTTCTGTGATATCCTTGTGGATATTTTGTCAGTAGTAATATTTGTCAAAATAAATGTTCCAGAATAAGATCTCGCATATATTGATGCAGTGGTGAGTTAATATTAGGAAAGTAGGTACCTACAATTAATAAGTTCGAAAAACTGTTTTAATTTAAAATATTTATGTAATATATTATTTTTAATGTAATTGTTGTTATTGTCAGTTATGAAACATTTTTATCAGCTCCAACTTATGTGAGATTGTTATCAATGAAATAAAAACAAACAGCATTTTTTCATATGGGGTGGCAGAGGGATAGTTGTGTCCACATTATTTTATAAAAACACTTCTTAATTACGAAAAAACATTTAGTTGAACCATAATTACAGATATTATTCCTTGCTCAGTGATAAGAATGTTAAATATTTGAGTTAGGTAGCATAAGACATTTAACCCTTTATCACAATTTCTTAGCTAACCTATAATTGGCAAGTCCTGCTCCCAGGGAGGGTTTTGTCGTGAAAGGTGAGAGATGAGAGCTGAATATTTTGCATAGCTCAGTTCCTCACTCACCCGCGTCGACACCCCCCCAGGGGTCGGCATGCTATGGGTACTGCTTGTTTTCTTTCTCTGCCCACAAGTTTCTATTTTTTTAATTAACCTTTTGACTGCCCCAGGCACTGGCCGACAACTGAAAATCGCACCACTGGCGCCACGTCGTCTAATAGCCGGCACCATGTTTATATTAAACGAGACCTTATCTTGTATGAATTAAGTTGTATTTTAGTGTGTGACATGTTAGTGACAAATTTTGTATTGGATTAACCTCATATGTTAGGGGTTTTTTTGGGACATCATTCTGAACAACATTTTCAATAAACCTATTTGGTTAGAACCACTTTATTTTGGACATTTGATGTATGGCAGTCAAAAGGTTAAAGGATTCATAGGATTTTTTTTTAACCTTGTGAGGTAAGACCGGCTTAATTTACAAATACACATACAATACAAGTACATATAGTTTTATGAATGGGTAACTGTATTCAATTTTTTTTTTGTAGAAATAGCATTGTTTTTATTCTGACAGCAATTATTTGACACATGTTTACATTACAACTAACAAGCATTTTTTAGATATTGTATTCCTATTGAGGCTTTTCTTTCAAAACATTAAAAAAATTACAGTGTAATCAAATCACGAAAATTGAAGATGGTACATAAAATTTAGTTTTAAATGTAAAACTAAATATTTTTTATCAATTTGTAATAATCTTGAGTAAATGTATGTAACATCATTTAATACCCTTTAGACAGCTTGGCAATTTGATGTAGAGAAATATGATTTTGCAGACACTCAAGTTGCTATTTTTTACATTAAATTGCCAAGCTGTACCTGAAATCATTTGTTTGTACAGTCAGCATCAGATATATGTGAGCAGGTTAGCTACTCAAAAAGATCTATACATCTTAAAAATCAGAAATATCGATACAGCCAGTGAAATTATGTCAACACCCTCAGAGTTAACTTGGATGTTGACATAATTTTGACACTGGCTGTATCGATATATGTATTACTATGCGTTACTTTTTTTAACAATACCGCAGCTATAGTTGGGCTCTACGGTGGGAACATTCACGGGAATAGTTATTCCCAAACTTAGGAGGATCCGCGGGGATTGCATCTCTTATGATGGGCGCTGTAGGAGAATTCTCGGGTTCCCAAATTGGGAGAATTCACAGGAGGATCCCAACTATAGCATAGCAGATACCTACGAATGTATACATGCTATGTTTTCCAGATTCAGATTGAATACCTATGCTTAGTATAAAAACCTACGTCTTTTAATAAGTTTGTATCACTCAAAAATATAATTCATTTAACTTACATAGACTTTTTATATTATTTTCTATCAGATACAGGTCCGCCTGGATTTCTTGGCCCGTGAGCGACCTCTCACTCTTGCCCATGTATGTGCTACGGTCAAATAAATAATCGCCGGTCAATACGAATAATGACCAACGTGCTTGGTTAATGTGAGAAATTTCTCACTATATTACCTGTGGGGTCATTATATTACCTCTGGCGATCAGCAAAATGAGAAATATGTAAGAAATACACCGTGTGACATGGAATTACACATTAAACAGATGGATAATTAAATAAAAGAAAACGGTAAGTGCGAGTCGACTCGCGCGCGAAGGGTTCCGTACCACCATACAATATGGTACAGTGATAGGGATGGTGTGGAGTGAATAGTCCGGATTTTAGGGTTCCTTCTTTTGAGGTACGGAACCCTAAAAAGTGCAAATAATTACCATTCCCCTCCTTATCTGACAGTCTAAAATTATGAAAAAAAAAACAGAATTATGTTGCGGTTATCAGGATTTAAGTATTTTTGCAAAAGATTTCAAGACTATCTCTTATAGTGCCTGTGACAGACGGATGGACGGACGCGCGAGTGATCCTATAAGGGCTCCTATTTTTAAGGTAAAAATAAAGCATTTCATAATTGAGGCAAGTAGGAAATGCTTTCTAAAGAAACAGGCCAAATGCATGTCGGACTTCGCACATTTAGGGTTCCGTACCAAATGTAGAATTAAAGCCTAAAAGTGAGGAAAATAAACATTATCACCAAATTTAAGGTCCATAGGTCGATGGGATGTTAAAAATGTCTTTGGTACAACATTTTATAAAAAAGCTGGTTTTGGTGGCTTCTATTCCCTTGTTATCCAATATAAAAAACTACAGGTGTTAGGCAGATTAATGGCAACAACAAGGGGAGGTCATTTGCTACTTGGACTAGGCCCCACAGTAGCAGTTTTCTTTTTCTGTTGATTTTTAAAAATATCCGAAATGAATCGTTAAAACTAAAATAAGACAAAAAGTTATGGGTCATCCCTCCAATTGTTGTAGTTTTTTAATCCTTACTATTTTACTATTCTAATTAAATTATTATTTTGTGCAGATAACCCACTGAAAAATTATTATGAGCCATCAGTCACAAAGGGTTCACAAAAAAAACTCATCTTTACACAGCATTTAAAAAATAACCGATACCTCCTAATTCTCTTGAAACATCCTCAATTTGGGCCCTTTCGAATGGTATACGACATACGTTAGTTATCTCTTATTAACTTCAGAAATTAATTTACTTCGTAGTACCCGGGCCCGGGCCCTTTTTACGCAAAGTCGATTTGTTACTCATATACAGTTGATGGCACCATAAGTCCATCTCCTGTCTCTATCTTACATAAAATACACAGCCTGCTTTATTTAAAACTAAAATCAAAACTACAAAACTTGTTCAAAATGCTGGCATCCATTCCTTATACATGCTCGACATCTTTTCTTGACGTCCTCAGCCGCATTGCTTGCTGCTTTGTGTCGAAAGCCGTATTTATTTGTTGAATAAGATTATCTCTGCTTTCAATTTCTCGAAAGCAGACCAATTCCCCCCCATACTTAAAAGTCCAACGGCTTGAGGTCAGGGGATCGTGCAGGCTATGGAAAGGGGCCATCTCGACCTATCCAGGAGTTAGGGAATACATAGGTATTCCCGAACACTTGTTCGCCAACGTGCAGGGCAACCGACTTGTTCAAAGACTGGACTTTCTCTTTCGAATAACGCAATTCGCTTAGTAACTCAGGCAGGTCATTTTGTAGAAAATTTAGGGGAAGGACTTTAGAAAGGACGGCCGTTTCAGATACTTTTGCTGATTTTTTCTATGCTTTAAAAATACGTTTCCCCACCCTAATACTCTCACATCCCCACGTTCCCCAATGCTTGAACTGGCTATTTAAAAAAATATTTCCGACAGTTCGCGTATTTTGAAATCATCTATAAATCCACAAATTAAGCATACAACAATCGGCAAAAGCATCTGAAACGGCCGTCTTTCTAAAGGCTAGCCAATTTAGGTAAATATCGCCATCAAGGATGTCGGGTAAAATTGGTCACCAATTACACCTGCCCATACATTTACACTAAATCTACTTTGAAATGATTTTTGTCGTTTACCACGCGGGTTCTGGTCTTTCGGCGCCCATTAACGATGATTATTATAAATAAGTTTGGAATCCCCTCCCTAGTGAATTTTTTCTCGTCCGTTTTATAATATATTGTATTGCACTACCTTAGTGCTATTTTGCATGTCACTACGTGGCTAGATATGCAGTGCCGATTAAATGTTATTTTACCACCAACTGTGACCATATCTACGCAAAATAAACATATTTGTATTTGTATTTGTATACTTATAATAGTATAAAATAATTGAATATACTTATAGTAAAATTTTGTATTTAATGCATGACCTAACATATAGATCTCAATAAATTATAAATAATATAATGTTAATTGAAATATGCTGAATATACTGAAGTAAAACTCAAACATAATCTAGGTATATAAATCTAAAGTAGGTATTAAGATGTTTTAATGTTTTATTTAATGATGTGAGCAAACTCAAGGCTTTTTATTTTTATTATTTTATTTATTTTATTATTTAAACTTTGATTGAAAATTTTATGAGTTTTTTTTTTTTGATGTTTTAATAATGTGTTTTATTAATTTTAACATATCTTTTGAATTTTTCTATGGGTTATCTAAATATAATAATTATTTAACTAGAATAATAGGCCAGTAAGGATTAAAAAACACTAACTTAATTGGGCGGATCTACCCATACCTTTTTGTCTTATTTTAGTTCAAAAGATTCATTTCGGACATATTTCAAAAATCAACAAAAAAATAATAATTCTGGAACTGTGGGGCCTAGTCCAGAAAATTTAGGGCTAGACCAGTAGCAAATGACCTGTCCTTGCTGCTGACTCTGTTTGGATATTCATCTGCCTAACACCCATATGATATTTTGAAAAAAGCTGATTTTGTTAAATTCTTATTCCTTTCTTATCCAATATTTTTTAAAACAAAAATACAGCATGTATCTACTCAACGAGCTTTAAACAACAATAGCCCCCTCGATCAGGTAGGTCATTCATCTTGACTTTGACCTCACATGCATATTTTGCAGAAAATTCTCATTGCCATTTTGACGCTTGATGTCATTCACAGTTAAATGACTCCAGGTCATTGACCTTGATTGTAAAAAATGGCAAATCTATCAGTTTTCTGGGAAAAAATCACGGTCGACTTTGTCACTTGCAGAAACATTGCCGCAGACAGGAAATACCTGCCACTGGGGTTTCTATGCATAAAATACATTGAAGAGTGTTGCCACTAATATAATGCAAAAATTATATTTACTGATAGATGGAGATTATATCAACCACAAGTAAAGCACAAAAGATGCAGCAGCATGTTCGTTTAATGCAAACATTGCATTGTTGGAAAGGAAAGGGTTAAAATAACTGGTCATTATTTATAATACCCGGATTATTCTCTTTGACTGTAACACATGCATCTCTCGTATACCCTAGCGCCTCAATCCCCTCCAGAGGAAAAGAAATCCTGGCACAGGCTCTAACAAAGCCATGACTGCTAATGATTGTGTCAATGAAAATATAAATTAAAAATGAAATGAGCGGAGACAACATAAATTTAAATTGCAGTTTTTCAATTAAATTAATTTAATTTTAGACTGCAACAATTCTAGCCTATGACTACACCATTTATTTGTGCCCTGCAAATACCCTACTTTATTTTTATTTTAGAGTCTGGTGCAGATGGATTTGTTCCTTTATAAAACTGTTTCAGCAATTCCAAGGCTTCATCAGCCAGGACATTTCCAGTTAATTTGTATCTTTGTTCATAGAAAATACTTACATCTAAAACAGTTTTTCCACCAAATCTATCATTAGCACATCCATAAATCACTTCCTGTATGCCAAGGTTATTCAGCGATGCTGCACACATTATACAGGGTTCAACAGTCACATAGACAAGTATTTTCTTGCAGTATTCCTTGTAGTCAAGACAGTTAGATTTGCAGTATTCCATCACTTTATCAATACAGTTGATCTCCGCATGTCTGGTAGGGTTCCGTGTCTCATTGACGCAGTTTCTAGATTCCGCAACAATATTACCATCTGCTATAAAGACACACCCAACTGGGACTTCTCGATTTTCGAGAGCTTCATTAGCTAGTTTAAGTGCTCTTTTCATATAAGATGTCATGACTTATTATTTTATTTACATTTGGTTTTAATATACTTTGATGAGCATCAATTTCCCAGAGGATATCAGCGGCCTTGTTCGGGGGCTCTTGCATGTAAATAAAATGAATCGATCAAGGAGCATCACGATATTAAGTATATAAAACAGGAGTAAGCCCTAAGCACATACAAAAATATATCGTAAAACTAATTCATAATAATTGATATGAGTGTCTCTGTCTCAATGATTTCTGAAGAAAACGTGAATAACTTTTTAGGTTATGTATATGTTGTGACATTTGCAATGTATAACTGTTCCGAATTGATCACCCATCAAACAATGACAACACACAAACAGTAAAAAAATGTTTTTTTTAACAAATTTCATTAGAAAAAAGCCAAAAAAGCATCTCGCTTTTCATCATATATTTCTGTTGATTCTGCAACAGAAATCACGAAAACTATTCCCGCAGAAAGGTATTGCGCTGGACAGTTCCCTTCAAAATTGTTATTCGACATCCTCAGGCTCATATTCATAGATTAGTATATTTCTCTGTTATATTCATGGACGTCATAGTTAATTATATTAAATCCATGGTTATATTATAGGTTATATTCTTCGCCCAGAGACCTACAGACCATGTGAAGAAAACGTTAGTATGTTCATATGTTGGTGGTGTGTGATCGCGAGTGAGAGAGAGAGAGAAATATAATGTTTTATTATGTTTTATGATTTCGTTAGGTACTTACCTCAATCAATCAATCAAATCAGCCCACATTTACCCACTGCTGGGTATAGGCCTCCTCTTTACCAAGCCATCCGGTCCTGTGCTCCCGCGGCCACTGCTTACCAGCTATGACGATGATATCGTCAGTCCATCTGGCTGGTGGTCTGCCAGTTGGACGCCTTACGGTACTCCTTACTGGGTAGCCTAGACACTCTGTTACCAAGTGGTCCACGAATGGTCCACTTCCGTCATCTCTCCTTGCCAAGTGTCCCGCCCACCCTCACTTCTAGCAAGGAACGCTCCATAGCAATTTGTGCGACATTAATTTTGTGCATATTTATTTGCCTCAGTTAGCGTCCATGTTTCGGCACCATACGTAAGCGTGGGCAGGATACTTTGGTTGTAAACCCTGGTTTAGGATTTGTGGAATCTTCGACGTAAAGACATCTTTGAGCTTCCCAAATGCGGTCCAACCCAACAGATTCCGTCTGGTATTACTAATTGTTTACTTGAGATTCTCGGCCAAATGACAAATAATGTCCAAGAAAAACATAACTATCCACTGCCTCTATAAGACTATTATCGATAATTAAGTTGAGCAATTTAAAAAGCATGTTAAAGCGACTTTGTCGAAAAAGGGATATTACAATGTTCAAGATTACTTAAATGACAGGACTGTATGGGGTTAATCTGGCTCAACACAGACCTTGCTGTTAATAATTTTGTAATTATTTATTCCAGCTTATTAAATAAAAATAAATCATAATTGTATTAGTTAAGCACAACCTATTTTTAAAAGAGATCTAAAAATCAATCTGTGGGAGTTTCTACGCCCTTCTTCTCCCACAGTGGTCCAATGTAGAGAAGAGGCAAAAAATGACGTTTGCTAAGAATATGTAAATATCTACAGTAATAAAGTACTTTTGAGTTTGAGTTTACTGATGAGTAACTCATCATAATTTTAGTCTTAGAAATGTTCATCCTGCTTCAGGCTTACCAGCAAAGATGTTGTGTGCAGCTCTTCAAGAATGTTTTGGAGATTACCGACATTCCCAGCTATGGGTACCTACTAGATCGTCTGCGAACCTCACGCGTAAGCTTCATGCCGTTAATGTTGAGATTTTTCCAGGCGCATGATATGGAGATGTTTAGTACTACTGTATTTATTTCTAAATGAATTTTTTTCTAATTGTAAAATAAAACGATATATAGTATGTACCGAGGGGATAAAGCACTGTTTTATGACTAAGTGCAGTGAGGGATTATTCAAGCGAGCCCAAGACAAAACAGATCTCAGAGGAGTATACTCTACTTTTCGCACCTCCTGCGAGAAAACATAAAAAGAAACGCTTCTAAAAACAGCATTTTATTAAAGTAAATTAATGTGAAAATGTCTGTTGGATACATTACAGTTGCAGCGTCTTGCAACAATCGCGGGTTTTGTTTTATTAAAAAAAGTGTTCCATTCAGCTTGCCGTAGCCAGCTTGACTTTCGAGCCGCGCTGTCCCTCCGCCGCCGCCCCCGCCCCCAGGGAGCGGAGCTGTGAGCGCCTATATAAATAATAACGGGATTATTATATTAAACTGCACATCAAAAATACTGATTTGCACAGCAAATATCAGGGCAAAAAGCTGCGGTAGCTTAGGTGAATGGTAAAAGGGGTGAGCGAAGCGAAGCCCCCTATATCCGTGTAAACAGCCGTGGATTACACCTGGAGGTCTAAAAAGGCCACTTTCGTGAATCAAATGAGGATCCTATTAGGAATCACGTTTCAAATCATAAAATGGTTACTTAGTTCCCAATTCATATCATGAATTTAATATTATTTATATCAGTAATTCATCTGTTTGACAGTTTCCTATGGAGATTCGTAAAATGGATCACAAAATAGGAATTGCTTTCTTGTCAAATAGCTGAATCCTTAGATGTAACTCAAGGGCAACTTATTTCAATTCATCGTGTAGTTGCTTTGGTAAAATTGTTATAAATTGGCAGATTTAGGCCTCTATGAAAACTTTTTAGAGCACGAGCGTGTTACGCAAAGCCCCATAAGTTTCCGGCAAAGTGAATCTCTTCGGAACATGGAGCTTGCTAACTGTGAGCTTGTGTGATGAAGATGAAGCTTTAGCAGTTCTAATATACCCTAAAATAATTTTTGCTCTACTGTTAATATCTTGGGCGTGAAATCAAATAATTATTTTTTAGGTTAGAAATTTTATTAACTTTGCCATTTTTTCCTGAAGTCGAGGAAGGGAATTGGCGGCTGGGTATTCTACTCTTGTATTTGTATTAATAAGAACTGTCCATTGGTGCAATAAAAATACGATTTCACGTTTTTCCCTCTTCAGCACCACAATTTGTGGTGCTGAGGAGGGAAAAACGCGACACCACAATAAATATTTTGTAGCAGCACACTGGGCGATGGCAAGGGGTTGGGTGGCTGATCCGGCGGCCGTTACTAGGTAGAAATTGTTGCCAGCCAAAAAAAAATGCATCAAAATCATTTCCTGTTTTCATTTCCTGTGTTCAGTTTTGTTTAATGATAAAAGTATTTTAATTGAAAAAATTCTTAAAGAAAATCTTCTTTAAACAGTAAAGACATAAAATATCAAATAACCGGTAAAATTACGGTTCTTACTTTTTTCATGTGGCAACATTGATATGGTGATGAATCTTATTAGGTGATCCTAATAAGATTCATTTAGTGAATTGAATTGCGTATGATTCATCTGACATCGGACCATTTTACAAAAATTAGAGGAATTGCTGCGGATCTGCTCGCAATTCGGGAAATGAATGAATTGCGGATGAAATGATCAGTGTGGCCTTTTTAGACCCGCTGGCCTACTCAGATGCATATTTCATCGAGATAAGCTCCATTCAAAAACTAGACGTTTTCCTAAAGATGAAATTCTCAAACTGATTTTCACTCGCTACAGAAATTTCTGCGACAAACTCCTTAAAAATCTTAAACAGAACTACAAAAATCAGGAAATCGAAACAAACAAGCGTAACCCAAAGGAGCTATGGAAGTCTATAAAGAAAATGTGTTACCCGAAACGCCAAAATTCCGAAGCTATCGACTTAGTCGCAAACTGTAAGGATCCTGCTGAGTCACTAAATGATTGCAACAATCACTTCTCTGGAGTGGGGCAAAAGCTTGCTGACCAAATAATGTCACAGACAAATAAAAATGAAGAAATTCTTGCCCAGGATACCTACCTGAAAAATACCATTCCAAACTCCTTCTTTATGCAGCCAACCGACGTACGCTCCAGAGATAGACGTATAATAAGACTCCTAAAATCAAAGACAGCGCTCCCGGCATTGAGGGAATTGGCTACCATTTAATAAAACAAATCAGACCCCTGATTATTCACCCATTCGCCCACATTTTTTATCTGAGTTTCAGCACTGGATGTTTCCCAGAATGCTGGAAGACAGCGTTTATTACCCTCATCTATAAAGTAGGCCCCAAACACATTCCTGGTAATTACAGACCATTCTCATTGCTTAGCAGTATATCAAAGATCCTAGAGAAACTCGTAAATAAGCGCCTAGTTCGCTTCCTGGAATCCTTCAACCTTCTCTCAAGCATACAATTCGGTTTCAGACAGCAAAAATCCACGGAAGACGCTGTCAAACTCCTGGTAAACCTGGTCTCCGATTATATAGATAAAGGTCTTAAATGTGTCGCCGTCTTCCTGGACTTGGCCAAGGCGTTTGATACCGTCTCAATCAGTGTTGCCAACCCCAATCTAGACTAAAACTGCAAAAAAGCTTTCAAAAAGCTGTAGAAAACTGAAAATTTCTACTTACAGAACTGTAAATCTACAGCTTTTCTTATTTTGTATTAATAGCAATAATCAATAAAACAACATAATAAAGTAATAAAATTATACTTGTAGTAATAAATCAACTTTAAATCTTAACAAATTTACAATATTTCTACTAAGACTTCCTCGTTTTTAATATGCACATCCTCCTCATTTTCAGTTTCATTTTTATTCTTGAAATCGTACATATTTTTATTAAATCTCTTTAAATGCTTATTGGCAGCATCAAACTCGAAACAATTTTTAATTTCTCATTTTGTATGTAAAGTGCTTTTTATGGTGGTGGTAGAGAGTTTATTCCTAAGTTTGGTTTTCATAAGTTTTTTTTTATTTATTTATTTATTTATCCACTAACGCCACCTCTGCAATTAGGCAAACCGTGCCTTAGACGTTGCTAAAATCGAGTTGTACGGGTTACGCAGCGAATAAAATAGATGGCGTAGTATTATATAGAAAAAACTGTAGATTTGGAGGTCTGAACTAAAAACTGTGACGATATGGACAAAACTGTAAATCTACAGTTAAAACTGTAGAGTTGGCTACACTGGTCGCAATACCAATAATACTGAAAAAAAAATGGAATTGATAGATATTCGAGGACCACCTTTATCATGGTTCACTAACTACCTCTCTGAGAGAAAGCAACTGGTCAAAGTTGGCCGATACACTAGTAGTACAAACACTACCTGCTTTGGTGTTCCTCAGGGAAGTATTCTAGGCCCATCCCTTTTCATCATTTACATGAATGATATCCACCAGCTAAATTCTGATAGTGCCGAAATTCTATGTTATGACACAGCATTACTATACAGCGGGGACACGTGGGAAAGCACCTTTAGTACGGCAGAAAAGGGTCTATCATAGGTTTCAAAATGGCTACGAAACAATCTATTGACTCTTAATAACGGGGGCATTCCAAGCTAACGGTGACGGCATCTGTGAAAAACTGTTTAGCATAAAAACGTATTTATTACAGCTAAACGTCTAATAAACATTCCATATTTATCAACTATAACATTTAAAATAATTAAAAACTACGAATTTATCATTATTTTTAAGGCGAAACACTGTTCACTTTTTATCCTAAGGTAGTTATTATTCTTCAATGTTGGCAACACTGTTCTCCTCCATCACGTTTACGTTTCGCGCGTGCTAGCTATATTCTTTTAAAATATACTATCAGCTCTATTACTTGCAGAAAGGAAGAGTGAAACAGGTTAGTGAATGTTAAACTTATTACGTTTTGAAGTGGCACATATAGCTTGTCCCGACCATCTCGGCGAAACAGATATAAGTTTTTCCTAACCTAAAAATATACATGTGAGTAAACAAAAACCTACTGCAAAGTAAGGCACAGCATTGGACACACCGTTTTATCTTGTTTTTTGCTCTCCCTAATTATATAGTCCATTTTTATTACAATTTAAAGATTGTCCCGACCGTCACAATTGTCCCGACCGTCACAAATTCGCCTGTCACGATTACGAGACGTGTATGTGCCATTGACTGATGACATTGATAGGGAATCGTTGGTGGTTTGGTTTTGAGGTGGGGTCGTCGAGGTAAGGTGGCGGCTGTCAATCTGCTGGCTTAGCCCCCGTCGCGCCGCGCTTCTTTCGCTTTAGTCTTAATGTTTTTGGTTTTTGTATTTATGTTGTAATATTTTGGCACTGCTTTGGTTATGGTTTTTGTACTAGTTACATTATGGTGTTTCTATTTTTATTACAGCATGGACCCAGCCGAAAGAAAACTTCGGTCTAGAGAAAGGATGAAAGAAAACCCCGAAGTTTGGAAACAGAAATTATCTAAGGAAAAAGAAAGAAGTCGTAAGAGAAGAGAAAAAGCTAAAGAAGAACGTCATGATGACAAAGTTGCCAAAGAGTTACGGAAAGAGAAAGAAAGGCTAAAAAAAAGGAAGCAAAGAGAAAAGAAAAGGGCAGCCCAAGCTGTACTAGAGTCTGTTCAAACATCACCTTTGGGTTCTTATAAGTGTAAAAACACACTGCGAAAAGCTGTTATGAAACTAAAAAAGTCAATAAAAAAGTCAATGCCAGAGATTCCAAGAAAACAAGAGGCTGTTATGATAGAGTTAGTAAAAGATGTATTACCAAAGTTTTCTCAGCAAATGTCTCATGCACACAAAGTCAAAAAACCAAGATCTGACATAGTGTCTGATGAAGCTGTAAAGAATGTAAAACAATTTTATGATAGAGATGACATCAGTCGAGCTGCGCCTGGTCGGAAGGACACTATATCACTTAAAGATGAAAGTACTGGGAAACGGACTCATGTGGCAAAACGGCACATGGTCTTGTCCGTTCTCGAAGCATATACATTATTTAAAGATGAGTACCCTGGCTTGAAGGTAGGGAAAAGTAAATTCTTTGAACTCCGGCCGAGACACATCAGACCAACAAGTGAAATGCCACATAACGTATGCGTGTGCATGTATCATGCAAATGTACAGTACTTGATTGAAGCTGTGAATAAAAACGTTTCAGACTTTCCAGCATCTTCAAAGCAGTATCTATCTGAAATCACGTGTGATACAGAATCAGAAAAATGCATGTCTGGAGAATGCCTAAAGTGCTTTGATGTTCACGACATAGTCAAATTAAACATTGATTCATCACGCAGAGTCACCTGGAAACAGTGGGTGAAACAAGACAAAGTTTTACAGGTTACAACTATCAACGGAACTCTCCAGGAACTATTGACAGAGTTATCAAAGCAGTCACCAAAATTTAAACACCACGTATATGTAAAAAACCAGCAAGCCAAACATTTTGAGGACATAAAGAATTAAATAATTCCACCTCTTCAACAGAAATTGTTGTTCAGGTAGACTTTGCAGAAAATTTTGCTATTCTATCTCAAGATGAGATCCAAAGCGCCCACTGGTCTCACCCGCAAGCAACCTTATTTACAGGGTGTGCATGGGGAAACAAAGGCGAGGAAAAGCGCTCCTATGTCATTCTTAGCAATGAGTTATCACACGATAAATTTGCAGTGTGGGCTTTTCTAACCAAAATCATTGATGATTTGAAGTCCCACTACCCGGAACTCAAAAAAATCTGCATATTTACTGACGGCTGCTCTGCTCAATTCAAGAACAGATTCACCCTCAGTAATATATGCCACGCGAAGTCGGACTGGGGTGTCGATGTCGAGTGGAGTTTTTTCGCATCGAGCCACGGGAAAGGCGCAGTCGATGGGGTGGGAGCCACGGCAAAACGTATGCTGTGGTCAGCCATAATGAGCAGGAGAGCGACAATTAACAATAGCTGGGAATGCTATGATTATTTAAAATCCAAATGCATCAAAAGTATGCACATTTATTATGTTGCGACAGCCGATATTGAACGTGAAAATCTGCAAAGAAGATGGGAGTTCATACCCCCTATACCGTACCTACAAAAAAAGCACCATTTCGAAGCTTTGAGTGCAAACTGTTTGTCATACAGCATAACATCTAGCTCGGACAGAATATCAAAAAAGAGAATCTTATTAAACCAGAAAGGAAAGTTAAATTACAATGATGTTTACAGTAACAGTGATACAGACTTAGACGAAATTGCATCAATTGACCATTGTGAGGTAGTTGGAACTGGAATGACTGGAGATGAGGCAGAATTTGAAATGGCTGGAAATAGAAAGTCAGGAGATGAGAGGGAATTTGAAATGGCTGGAAGTGGAAAGACTGGAGATGAGGCAGATTTTGAAATGGCTGGGGGAAGTAAGACCGGACATGAGGCAGAATTTGAAATAACTGGAAATGGAAAGTCTGGAGATGAGAGGGAATTTGAAATAGCTGGAAGTGGAAACACTGGAGATGAGGCAGATTTTGAAATGGCTGGGGGAAGTAAGACCGGACATGAGGCAGAATTTGAAATAACTGGAAATGGAAAGTCTGGAGATGAGAGGGAATTTGATATAGCTGGAAGTGGAAACACTGGAGATGAGGCAGATTTTGAAATGGCTGGGAGTAGTAAGACCGGAGATGAGGCAGAATTTGAAATGGCTGGAAATGGAAAGACCACAGATGAGGGGGAAATAGAGGTGGCTGGAAAGGGACAGTCCGAAGATAAACCAGAAAATTTGATTCGAATAGGTTCTTATGTGTTAGTGAGATTTGTGTCTAAGAAAAGAACAGAACGAGTAAAGGAGTACAAATTCATAGCCGTTTGTCAAGGACCAGTCGACGAAGATTCTGAGGTTGAAGTCATGTTCATGAAACCTATTAAAATCTTAGCCAAAGGGGATACATTTGTCATGGATGAAAATGATACTTGTTATATAAATACGAGCCAGGTTTTCAAAATTCTTAGTTCCTTCGATAAAAACTTGCGGTGATCGTATATACTACGAATTTACAGATGGTCTGTAAGATGATTAATAATTACCTATGTATAACATACCAGATTACTATGTTTGTGTTTTATTCTCTAATAAAAACATATTCTTATATGAGCACTAAGTTGTATGAATTTCTTACTTGTCCCGACCGTCACAAGACGTTGTCCTGACCGTCAGACTTTAAAAAATTCTGTCATTAAAACAGTAAGTTTTTTAAGAGTTATGTCTTAGGACAAATTGTTACAGCACTCTTCAGGTGTCGAATATAAAAAAATGAAATATTCAAGACATTTGGTTTAACTGAAATCAAGTGCAGTATGTACTAGTGCAAGGTTGGCGGAATTGTGCGTGTCCCGACCGTCACAGTGATTTGGTAATTAATTTGACGCAGAAAACAACAAAAAATTATATTTATTCGTCCAGATTATTATTATACCTTTAATGAGCTGTCAAACCTCATTTATTTTTCACTGATTAATACGTTAATCACCAGGTATTTAAAAAAGATTTCAAAGGGATGAGTAAAAATGTCCCGACCGTCACCGTGGAATGCCCCAACGACAAAACCAAATATTTATGCTTTCACAAAATATCGGCATCTGAACCGCCATCTAACATCAATCTTAAGGTTCACACATTCAATAATCGGCTGTCAACTGACTCTGCGACAAACTACATAATTTATTGCACGCAAATAACATTGTAGATAAAACAGTGCCCAACGGCGTACTTATCTCTAAGTAAGAGATCTCTTCCAGCAAACCGACTTAGAGAGTAAGAGGTAATTGTTGAGCGGGGGTAGACTAATTGTGTACAATTGTTCTACATAGACTACATTCCTAAACATAATAATATACACTTAAACATAAATACCTAAACTTGTATATATTATAAGCCTAACTATATAAACGAATACTTAAATACTGTATAGGAATAATAAACTTAATATATATATATATATATGTCTATAAATTATAAAAAAAAAATGAAAATACATACATACTAATTACCTATGCTTGAAGAGAAAGGTAGTGCTCTTTAACTCGACTTTTAAAAATGTTGAAAGTTGAACTGACCCTGATGGTGGAGGGGAGTGCATTCCACAGCTGGATGGCCCGGATTCTAAACCCGTGCCCGTAGGACACGGTGTTACGCTGTGGTAGGGTGAGCATGGAAACAGTCTGAGTTCTCCGAAGCCTGCTTGGAAGAAAGGAAAGAAAAACGTTCTCGAAGAAAGGAAGTATAACGAGGGTTACGTAAAATATTAAACATCAGATTGAGGATGTGAGTATCCCGGCGACGACGTATCGGGAGCCACTTTAACTCATTGCGATACAGCGAAACATGAACATACTTGCGCAACCCAAAGATGAACCGAATCCCGAGGTTTTGAAGTCGCTCGAGTTTGTTCAATTGTCCTTCGTTCGGCCTGAGCCAACAGACATCTGCATAATCAATGAGAGGTAGAAGGAGAGACTGGGCAAGGATGATTTTGGTCTGTCGAGGTAGGAAGTTCTGAAGTCTCTTTAGAGAGTGAACGGTAGCAAAGACTCGACGACTGACCTCATTGACATGCCGTGACCAGGACAGTTGGTTATCGAAGATAATGCCCAGGTTTTTAGCTTTCTTGCTGTACATGATTATGGTACCATTGAAAGTGACGGTAGGAATGGGCTGATTCTGCATCAGATTGAGAAAATAACTGGTACCAATAATCATGGCCTGGGCCTTGGTCGGGTTAACCAAAACACCGAAGAAAGAAGCCCAGACCATAATACCCTCTAGATCGGCGTTCAGTGCCTCCACCGCAGAATCAACATCACAAGGAGAGAAGTGGCGGTAAATCTGGAGGTCGTCGGCATAGAGATGGTAGGAAGAGGACAATACGTCTGAAATGGAGTTAATGAAAATGGAAAACAGAAGGGAAGAAAGTATGCCGCCTTGGGGAACACGAGAAGAGAGGCTACACCATTCAGTGTGTTTAATTCCACGCCTCAACCGAACGGGCGTGGAATCTTGAGGGGTGGTTTTCACCAGCACAGGGAGTATCACACGTGGTACTGACCTTGACGCCTTGGGCCGGAACTCAAAAGCTCAATTCGAGGCAGGAATGCGGGATAAGGAGCACAATGGGTGGGTGGAGAGGAGTCGAATCTTACTCTCGTCGTAGCCCGATGCTGTCGCCGTCGGGTTGCTTGCCGACACAAAACGTCGCTGTCCGAATGCGACGAATTAATCCCCGAATCACATTAACCTTCCACGACACGAAGCACTCACTCCGATGACGTGAATGTACTTATTCCCGACGATTATTATAATTAACACTCCGACCAGGCCCGACACCTGTGTTAGACAATTATTACACTAAAATACAGTCAAAGCCCGAACGCCATGTGCTGACATTTTTTCTCACGACAAGAAAGTAACCTCTAACTCGTCATCTCGGTTCTGTGCAAGTGACAGCTGCTAGTTCCGTTTCCGCTAGTGATGTCCCGATCACTCGCGGTCGATCCGCGCAACGAAAACCGGTGCGTTCCGAAGCATAAATATTAAACAGTCACCCGCCCGGACAGGCCCGAACCTGTCCCTAATCAATAGGAAGGCGAGAAAGTGTTGCGACCGCTCTCTTGAGGACCGAGTCCCCCACCTTGACTTCTGCTGATCGAGGCGTGCCATCCCGACCCGTGTACAAATTGACGATCCGTCCTCGTCTCCATCTTGGTAATGGCAGGTTCGCATCCTTAATCAGCACCAAATCACCGACTTGAGGGGGGCTCGTCCGGTCAGTCCACTTAAGGCGCTGCTGCAAGATGTGCAAGTACTCAAGGGACCACCGTTTCCAAAAATCTTGAGCCATCTGCTGCAACATCTGCCACCTAGTTAACCGACTTAACTTAACATCACCGAATGGGTATTCTGGCAGGGCGTTAAGGGGCTGACCTATCAGGAAGTGACCCGGCGTCAACGCTTCCAAATCATTTGGATCCGAACTGAGCGGGCACAACGGACGCGAGTTCAGTGTCATTTCAATTTTACAGAACAGCGTCGCAGGCTCTTCAAAGCGTAGAGAGGTCTCACCGATGATCCTCGTCAGGTGCGACTTAGCCGATTTAACCGCAGCCTCAAAAATTCCTCCCCAATGAGGACATCCCGGCGGACTGAAAACCCATTCAATCCCTCGTCGGGAGCAAGCCGTACCGATGGCGTCCTGGTTACCGTTCAGGAATTGAGTGACCTCCTGCAGATATCGCCTGGCTCTGACAAAATTTGTGCCGTTGTCCGAACGGATTAATGTCGGGAGGCCCCTTCGTGAGACGATCCGATCTAGACATGCGATAAATGCCTCTGTACTGAGGTCACTGACCACCTCCAAGTGGACTGCCTTCGTGGCCAAGCACACGAAGACGCACAGGTATGCCTTCACTAATCTGGCGTTCCGTAGCTGTGAAGACTTGACCATGAATGGTCCCGCGAAATCCGTTCCGACACCCGCAAAGGGCCGGATTTCGTTAACCCTATCCGAGGGCAAATCGCCCATCTGGGGCTGCATCGTAGCCGCCTTGGCCCGATAACAAGGCAGGCACCGAAATACGACGCTACGCACTAAGCGTCTTCCCGATAGAATCCAGAACTCGCGCTGGAAAAACGCCATCAAGGCGTGGCATCCGATATGCCCATTCCGAATGTGTCGATCCTGTATCAACAGTTCGACCAACTTCCCTTTCCTAGGGAGTAACAACGGGTGGCGAGTCGCATAAGGTAGGTTGGCATTCCGCAGCCGACCTCCTACCCTCAGCAATCCTTGAGGGTCAATAAACGGGTTGAGCCGAGCCACAGCTCCCTTCAGTTGGACGCGTCCGCGTCTCAGAATGTCCAATTCGGACTTAAAGTGCACCGTCTGCACGTTCCGTACCAATGCGAACAACGCATGGTTCCGTTCCCTTGGTGTCAGGACCTGTGTCCGCACCCGTTGCGCCTCAGAATTGCGACAATTCCGCGCAAATCGGAAGATCCAGGCGGTCACATTGACCAGCTTGTCGAACGAGCTGTACCGTTCCAGCAGGCTGAACTCCTCTTCCGGCTCTGGTTGCGTCGTACAGACACCGACTGTCAAGGCGCCGTTCGCCGAGGTAACGCGTGGACTCATTGGCCAATCCGATTCGGCTTGAGTCAACCATTTTGGACCCCACCACAATGGATGTCCAACCAACTCCGGAGCGTGACACCCACGAGACGCACAGTCTACTGGGTTCATTTCCCCTGGAACATGTCTCCAGATTAAGGGAACCTCCGAATTCAAAATCTGCGAAACCCGATTCGCCACAAAAATCTCCAGCTTGTGAACTGAAACCTTCAGCCAGCATAACACGATCTGGCTGTCCGTCCAAGCGTAGACCGTATCTTCTAACGCTATTGACCCACGAAGAACCGTCATCGTGTGGTTGACCAGACGAGTCAGGAGAGCCGCTCCTGAAAGCTCTAATTTGGGAATGGTCAGGCGAGTGCGCAACGGCGCAACCTTGCTCTTGGCCATGACCAACCGCACATCAACCTCCCCCGAGGAGTCGACCGTACGCAGATACACCGCAGCTCCGTAGCCCTTCTCCGAGGCATCGCAAAACCCATGCAGGGTGGCGGTGTATCGTTTGGTGGGGACCAACCTCCGTGGCAGTGAAATTCGATTGAAGCCAGGGAGGGTCGAAAAGAACGAGTCCCACTCTGAGCTCAATGACCCGCCGATCGGGTCGTCCCATTTCAGCTCAGCAGACCACAATTGCTGCATAAAACACTTGAGCTGAAATGTTACCGGGGTGATCCACCCGTTTGGATCATATGTCCTAGCCACCGTTGAAAGGACGTTCCGTTTCGTCCAGACCTTCGGGGAGTCCAACTCGACCCGATACGAAAACATGTCTGACACCGGCTGGTACTGGACGCCTAATACCGACAACATATTTGGATTTTCCAAATTTTCAAAAATGTGGGGATCCTGCTGGTAGTCATCCGGAAGACCAGACAGTAACTCTGGAGAGTTCGACATCCATTTCCGGAGCTCGTAACCTCCACCCCGTAGGAGCTCAACTAGCTCGTCCCGACGAGCGAGCGCCTCCTCTACGGAATCTGCACCGGTACAGATATCGTCCACGTAGAGATCCTGCTCCAGGATTGCTGCTCCTCTAGGGAAATTTAACCGTTCTCGATCCGCTAACTCCCGCAGAGTGCGAATCGCCAAATAAGGACTAGACCGTAGCCCGTACGTGTTGGTGTTCAGCTCGTACACCTTGATGGGCTGATCTGGGCTCTCTCGCCACAGTATCAGCTGATACCGTCTATCGTCAGGGTGAATGACCGTCTGTCTAAACATCATCCGGATGTCAGCTACAAACACAACATTGTGTCGACGGAATCCGCTATGTCATGGTTCAACTTCGGCCCTGAATGCAAACACTGGTTCAGGTTCATGCCGTTAGATGTTGATGCCGATCCATCGAACACTACCCGTATTTTGCCCTCCGGGGTCCTCAAGACCGCGTGATGGGGCAGGAAGCAGTGGTCTTCACGCTTCCAGTCGATACCCGAAACCGACATGTGGCCGAGCGACTCGTATTCCCGCATGAAGTCGACGTACTTCTGCCGGAAAATCCCGTCACGCTTCATGCGTCGTTCCATCGACAGAAGCCGCGTCTCGGCTGCATGGTGGGCGATCAGCGGTGGGCGATCACTCCGGAATGGAAGACGTGTGAGAAATCGACCTGACCGAAGGCGACCAGTATTGTTCCGATAAAACTGTTCACACTCTTCTTCAACCGGGTCCAACCGGCGGACCGTAGGTGGTTCCTCCACCTCCCAAAACTTCTGTATCACCTCCGAGAGTACAGAACCGAATAAGGGACTACGAGTCGCTAGGCGTGGGGCAGCCGGCATGACCGGACCCATTACCGCATGGCCCAGTCTGGTGTTGACCGAAACCAGACCAGTCGCCTGCAACACGTGGACACCTGGCACTAACAGGTATCCCAAGGCATCGACACCCAATAAAATGTCTACTGGGCCCGGAATATCGAACTCCGGGTCAGCCAGTGACAACCCAGCGACCAACTGTCGCACCGAGGGCGACAACCGTACGTGAGGGTGTGAGCCCATCACATTAGGCATGACTAATGCCGTGACCGTCAGATTCACCGATGAATCCACCCGTGACGAGAGAGTAATCCGACATACTCCCTTAACGGAACCGACTTCCGTGTTCCCAATTCCCCGAATGGAATGTGGATACTCCCTTACCGAAATGCCCAACCGTCTTACAAGGTTGCACGAGACGAAGCACCCCTGGGCCCCCGAGTCCAATAGTGCTCGTGCCACACATGATTTGCCGTCCGAACTCCACGCTATCACAGAGGCGGTGGGGAGCATGACCGTCTGTGGAGTGGCGGCACCCTGTAAGTGGGCGGCGTGTCCCTAGCGGGAACCTCCGCGGGATCAGAACCCGCTGAGACCTCCGTCGGCCGTGGAGTAACTCGGCTGCTGATATGCCGGTGGCATATCAGACCGTATGTACATCAGGGGGTCCCAACCCGCATAATAGGCCCCTCGCTGTCCCGGTATCCGACCATACCGGACGGTGTACGGTGTGCCCGGTGGCCACCGTGGATGGAGGGGGGAGAGCGGATCCAACCTGGGGCGCTCTAGGAATGGGGGCGACATCCGACTGTTCGCCTCCCAGAGCGACGGGCAGGGTGGCGCAGAAGGTGGTGGGCTCCCACCGCGTGGGGGCGGGGGGCGCGGCCCCTCCCGCATCCGCGCGGGTTGGCGCTGCACACTGGCCTCCGTATCCAGTGTGTCACATCGCCTGCATTCACCCTCCAAAAAATCCGTCAATTGGACGAGCGTGGGCAGTTCCGAGCTACTGCCCCCATGCAGCTGTTCAAACCGACTTTGAACAGCTGCAGGCAACCGTGACAAAACCATATACAAAACAATATATGACCATTGGTCTACCGGCAGACCAAGGTTCTGAAGGGCCTTAGTGGCCACCAGCACAGGGTTGAGCACCTGTACTCGGATGTCAACATCCCGGGTTACTCTTGGGATGCTAAACAGCTTCCCCAGCTGCGCATCAACCAACCGCCGTTTGTGTTGGTAGCGGTCAAACAATATGGACCGGGCTATCTCATAATTGCCCGCCGTGACCGTTAGGTGACCGACCAACTCCTTCGGTTCACCCCGCAGTGCCATCAATAGTTGGGCCAACTTGTAGGCGTTGTCCAGGTCGTCCCGACCGTGGACCAAACTATCGAATAAATTAATGAATGCCGGCCACTCATCAATTGCCCCACCGAAGGCCGGAATCTCCAGGTGTGGCAGCCGTCCAACAACACCCTTCGGGGGTGGGTCTCCGTTACCTTCCCCGCGGTCATTCCGTCGCGACCGCTTAATTTTTTCCGCGCGACGCTCGATGTCGCCCAAGCATTCCATCGCTTGGTCAGCATCCGCGCAGAGCTGTTTCACTGCAGCCACCGAGGCTTCATCCGTAAGCCCGAGAGCTTCAGCCTCTGCAGCCAGCCGACACACCTTCCCGACGCGTGTCATTGCGTCCTCCACACGCTTGAGCAGGACATCGTCCATGTCAGGTCGCTCCACATACTTATGAGTATGGGCGAGCCATCTCATCTCCTCACGGACACCATACCGCAGTACCGTCTAGGGCGAAGGTGCCATGTTTACCGATTCAATTGATTCTGGTCCTATACTTCACTACCGAACTAAGTATAGCCAGAGACCAGCACTTGCCCGTCAGCGCTGGGCACAGAAATTAAAACTAAGTTGTCAAAACTAAGGCAACCACTAAAACAATTAAATCCTAAAACATATTTAATATGGTCGCCCTGTGGACATACACCTTATGACACTCCAAATCAATCAGAGAATGCCACCATAAGGCACAATAAAAAATAACACACAAAAATTTATTATAGAAAAAAAAGCTATTTTTAATATAATGAAGGTAGCTGTGAACCTTCTAGAAGTGGCCCCTCCGATATGACCCACACTTCTACTGAGGTCAGCAAAATCAGCTTAATACCCCTTAAATAGCCTGACCCTGCTCTGTAATCCGAAACAACACTGCAATGGTATGGAACCCGACTGCAATACTATAGTCCGACCGAATGACTGTTTCTTATGCACACCGAGTAGTTTCCGACTACAAATTTATAATAATTGTTAACTAAATCGTCAATTATACTTTCACTAACCGAAAATGAACTTTAATTGTGGTATACCGACCACAGACTCACTCACAAACTGATTGCCGACCAATCTGAGATACGCTTTTCTCCCAACTACAATGTGGCAAAAAAACAACCCTACAACCGTCCGTGAATCGATGATTTCCCACTAGGAAACCGCGCCTGCTACCAAAATGTTTAATTCCACGCCTCAACCGAACGGGCGTGGAATCTTGAGGGGTGGTTTTCACCAGCACAGGGAGTATCACACGTGGTACTGACCTTGACGCCTTGGGCCGGAACTCAAAAGCTCAATTCGAGGCAGTAATGCGGGATAAGGAGCACAATGGGTGGGTGGAGAGGAGTCGAATCTTACTCTCGTCGTAGCCCGATGCTGTCGCCGTCGGGTTGCTTACCGACACAAAGCGTCGCTGTCCGAATGCGACGAATTAATCCCCGAATCACATTAATCTTCCACGACACGAAGCACTCACTCCGATGACGTGAATGTACTTATTCCCGACGATTATTATAATTAACACTCCGACCAGGCCCGACACCTGTGTTAGACAATTATTACACTAAAATACAGTCAAAGCCCGAACGCCATGTGCTGACATTTTTTCTCACGACAAGAAAGTAACCTCTAACTCGTCATCTCGGTTCTATGCAAGTGACAGCTGCTAGTTCCGTTTCCGGTAGTGAGATCCCGATCACTCGCGGTCGGTCCGCGCAACGAAAACCGGTGCGTTCCGAAGCATAAATATTAAACACAGTGGATGCCTCCTCCGACATGATACGCTGCTGCCGACCTCTCAGATAAGAGTCGAACCAGCTGGCAGATAAGGAGGAGACATTCAAAGACTTGAGCAGTTCAACGAGGATGTCGAAATCAACGCAGTTAAACGCACTACTAAAGTCCAGCAGAGCCAACACGGTGAGCTGTTTGCTGTCCATGGCTAGCTGAATGTCTGTAGGACTTTGGAGAGGATGGGCAGGATGGAGATAGGGCGATACTCTTTAAAGAAAGTAGGATTCGAGGTTTTAGGTAGAGGAAGCACTAATGCTTTTTTCCAAACGTTAGGAAAAGAGCCATTGAGCAGGGAAAAATTCATTATGTGTGATATTGCAGGAAGAAGTTCTTCCAGGATTGTGCACAACATCTTAAGGCAAATTTTGTCATCACCTACTGCTTTCGAGTTAACTGCTAGTACCGCCTTCCTAACTGCGTCGATTCCAATACCACTCAAGTTGAATGGTGTAGTGTTGGGCAGGGGTTTAGAGCGCAAGCTCTGAAGAGTGGTTTGTTTGACGGTCGGGTCCATCACAACAGGTGGGGCAGAAAGAAAGTGGCTGAGGCCATTGAGATCGACGTTACCGGGGAAAAGGTCCTAGGTCTTACCCATATCAAGCGTTGTCAGAAACTTCCATACCTGGGCTGGACTGTACTTTTCAATGCAATCGTATATGTGCTTGCGTTTGGCATCACGACAGTGCCGGTTACAGCGATTACGGAGGTATTTGTAAGAAGAGAAATGGTCATCTGTCGGATCCTTACGGTAAATGCATTTAGCTCTATTCTTCTTGGCCATTAGACGCTTGATAGTGTCTGTTAGCCAAGGGGCAGGAAGGTTCACACGAACTTTTTTATTGGAGCATGTTTGTCATAGAGACCCAGGACAATGGGCATTGAAATTCTCAATTTTCTTATCGACTGATTCGCTGGCAATGACTGGGGACCAATCAATCGACAGGGCATCCGACCTAATAGAATCAAGGACGATGTCCTTAAAGTTACTAAGACTAAGAAACTTTGCTCTGCTCTTCAGAGGCCTAATCTTGTACGACAGATAGATAAGATCGTGAAAAGAGAAAGGTGAATAGATTTGACCATGAAGGGCGACCTTGTCCAGATTGGAGGTGATCATGATATCAAAAAGAGTGGGATTGCAGTGAGGTTGATAGTGAGTGGCAGCAAGAGGCAAAATATGAAGGTTAAAGGATAATTATGGATGTTAGTTTGTCAGACCGTGAATCGTTTTGGAGAGGAGTAACATCAATCTTAAGGTTCACAAATGCGATAATCTGCTGTCAACTGACTCTGCGACAAACTTGTCCTGCAATCTAATTAAAAGAACTAAAAGTTAATAACTACTTTTGTCCTATCTGGGGTAGGTTTTTTGGTTTTACTTTCTATTCCTAGTACTACAATTTTATGGACTGTAATGTCATTGTCGCAGGCTTATGTAAGACTTTATCTAGATTTGTAAGAATAGGGCAATGTTGCTGGGGTTACTAAAGGAAGGTGATCTGTATATTGCAAGAATGCCAGCTTGGTTCGGAATGTCTATTGCGAGGCAGCATGTCTCATCGAAGTGTTGCTCACAGACGTTTGCATTCCAGTTAGATATAATGTAGGCCACTATACCTCCATTTTGGTTTATATTGTGTAACGTATAATGAGAGGAGTAACCAGGCACTAACGTGGTTGTGTCACTTAGCCAAAATTCGGTCAACATTATTACGTCGTATGTAACTCCCATCCGATGAAGACATACGAGAAAGGCATCATTTTTTTATTATATCTTCTCACATTGAATGCTATAAGTGTGAAATTAAAGTTAGGAGTAAGGTAGATTTTGCATTACTCTGCTGAGTTTAATTCTTCGCATGTGATATCAAGAGTTGTATCGATTAGTGTTTGGAGATCTTGATTAGCCATTTGAAGGGTATTTATCATATGAGCTTTGTATTTGAGAGTGGATTAGAAGCGAGCATAGGAATACGTATTTCATTAGGTGTTGTTGATAAGCTTTGTGATACGAATTGACGAATATTTGTGTTTAATTTGCATTTCAAACCAAATTTTTACAGGGTAAGTTTCTTATAACTACTAAAAATATTATATGGCTCTGTGTAATTCTTACATGCTAGGAACACTGCGACGGGACCAGTTGTGGAGTGTTGTACTGATAGATTACTTGGTTGAGGGTAGTGGTTTCACCTCCTAGTTTATCTAGAGTCGATTCGGACAAAACTCGTACGATGGAGCTTGTATCGGATCGTTGCATAAGGATTTTTCCGTTGTTTGTCCAGATGTGTCGGAAACCTAGTTTAGTTTCAACTGAGCGGGCCTTGCTGAAAAGCACTCTGTTTTCTTTTGTGAGATGCTCATTGATGAAAACTCGACGTGTTGTTCCGGGGATGTCGAGGGAGTCCGTCGACAGCCCGCGGCGAACTTGTATACATGTGAGACCAGGCTAATAGGGCAATAGATTCCGAAGTCGGACCAATCGCCTTTATTGTGGAGAAGTATAATATTTGAGTGACCGAATTTTTGAGGAAGTCTACCTGTAGAAAGAATGCAATTACAAAGGTTGGCTAGATGGGGTATTAAAACGGGATTTCCTACTTTCAGTGCCTCCGTCGTGATACCATCCCCTGGGCTTCTGTCATACTTCATGCTTTTTAAGGCTCGATGCACTTCAGAGCCACTTATAGGAGGAATGGTATGTGGAGTTGGACGGGAGTAGGTACGCGACGCTGGAAGTGTGATCCGTTTTAGATGAGTCAGAGTATAATGTTTTATAGAAGTTGGTACATATATTCATCACTTTGTCCCTGTTGCCTTGTTTTGTCCCGGTGTCATCCATCAGAGATGTTATCCAAGTTTTATTATTGTTAGCGCCTTTTTTAGCAAGGCGTAGGGATCTGTTCTTTACTATTGCTGTTTCTACAAATTTTGTATTAAAATTCCTGATGTTGGTGCGGATGCTGCGTTTCACTTGACTGTCTAGAATGTTATATTCGGGGGAGCATTTAGGTAGAGATTCTCTTTTATTTAAAAGCTGTTTTGTCTTCTCTGTTAATTTATAAGTATTCCTTTTAGTTTGCTTAAATTTAGTACTGGCCGATTTTATGGAATTTTAAATATTAATATATTGTGATTCAGGGTCCTTGATATCCGTAACAAGGTTTTGGAATCAATTTTTAGTTCAATATTGAATTTTTCAGAATTATTCAAAAGGGTATATTTGGATAATCTCTTAACTATTTGTTGAACAGCTTGTCTCGTTGGATTTTTGAGTCCAGGCGCACCCTTGCAAGCAGTGGTCTGTGATCGGAGCTTAATTTGAATGTGTTGATTACTGACTTGACTTGACTGACTTTAATGAGAGTTTGTTTGGAAGCCAGGATAAAATCTATTTAATTTTTAGTTCTATTGCTAGGTGAAATCCACGTCCACGGTTTTTTGTAGAAGAAACTGTTGCTTCATCCGAAGGCAAACTGGAGCAATCGGAAACCGCGCTCATTTCGAGTCCATATAAAATGTATGAAAGCTTCAGGAAATATGCGGAAGCGGCGTGGCTGTGGGCGGTGGACCGTATGCGGGGACCCTTGTGTTAAGTTATGCGTAAGATTGAGCCATGCCTCATCAAGCTGGCTCAGTGCGGGTGAATGGGCGAAGATAATAAAAAATATACATTATCGTTTTATATTTTTCTATAACAGAAATACAAAGAGATTTACACTGTATAATAAATAAATAATATATAAGTATTAGAGGACAATCCTACACAAATCGAACTACGCCCATAATACGCTGTTATATAATAAGGCTTTTGATGGGTTCTAGACGACGACACATTTAATAGAGATAAATACTTATGTAAATACATAGAAAAAACAAAGACGAAACTCATGCTCATCACACAAATATTTTGCCCTTACCGGGATTCGAACTCAGGACCGTCAGCTTCGTAGACAGTGTCACTACCCGGTAGGCTAAACCAGTCGTCAACAGCTTGCTACTATTCTGACTTAGGTCATCAGTGATGCCCCGGTCAGGAGGCTCCTTAAACTCTCGACCAGTAATAGATATAATAACTAGGTATCACAACCACCAGTTTTTTTATAAACAGAATGGAAAAAAAGTAAGTAATATTTTAGGTTATAAAACGCGAGCAACAAAACCACGTGATTAACCCAGATCTCCCTCAAAAGCTTGTTTCTAACTAAACTAAATTTCAAAATATTTATTCGTCAGATAATGGATACCTACCTATTTTGTTTCCTTTGCTTATTGAAATTCAGTAACTCTAAATGTATTTGTTTGAAATAGAAATAGTTTTATTTTGAATTGAAAGATTTGATACTTTATTATTTGTGAAATTAAATCAATCTAAAAACAGTTTATCAGTCCCGCAAAATCACATATATTATCTGACTTTTTATTATTGTTATTATTTCTTGAGTTCATGTATCATTTTTATAATACTGAAGTAGATCATATTTTTTTAAATGATCCATTGCTTTCTTGTTCCAATCACTATTTAAAGATCTTCGATTAATTGGGTGTGGCAAATACAAAATCTGAAACAAATAACTTATACTTTATAAAAATGTAGTTTCGCACATGAATAGTCTTATTTTTCATTTTTTGTTTCTGTTGTAGTTTGACCTTCGTTTTTTATATTTTTGATCTTTAATTAAATAATTATACCCTGTGGGGAGCTAAAATCAAATCAACAACAACAGCGCCGCTACGGCAGAACCGCCGTGTAAGTCAACAAGCTTCCATCCATTCCACAGTGATCCATAGGCTGTTTTTATTATCCTCAGAGTAACTGTCGTGTCGCAGGAAACAGAACTATCTAAAGCTCATAGCTCTGCCTCTCTCTTTCCTAATACACGACAGTTTTTCTTCGAATATTAAAAATAGCCATACAACACTGGCTACCGAGCCTACACATGGCGAAGTACAGAAGATTTTCGGGTCAGAGACAGCTCGACCCGACTAATAATACCAGAAACTATGTCTAAAAAGTGGTTTGTATTTTTCGACATAAAAAGTGTCTTAAAATATTTGAGTTTTTTTTTGATAGAATTATATTTTTTCTTATGAATGAATGTAAGTAATAGATATATATATATATATTCTTTTAAACAAACTTGAATGTATAATGCAAAAAAGAGAGGGACAGAAAAATATTGTTATCACTATCAGTGCACCAGTTAATGCGAGCCATGGGCAAGGTAAATTTACAACATAAAATATGTATAATAATAAAATTAAAATAAACATCTTTGTCATTATGTTCTAGCTAGACTATTGTAAATTTAATTTTATATTTTTTAATCCAGACAATTAAAAAAAACAAAGGCTATTGAAAGCCTTTTACAACTTTAGGGGCCTTCCATTAATAACGTGGTGGTTTTCAGCAACATGTTAACCCACACTTTCAATATGAAAATAAAAAAATTATAGTAAAAAGAAAAAATATAAAAACAATTTATTATTTTGATACTATACATAAATAAGAATTGGCTAATACCATTTCTTATTTATGTCTTCGTTTCTATATTTGTGGGCGTTCGTAACGAAAATAGTTAAAAATTAGGTCTTGTGGTAGATAAACACCTTAACTGGGGAGAACACATTGATAGAGTATGCAAAAAACTACGCGCGTTCCTGGCAACGATGTATGTAGTAAAGAACCAATTACCGTTCTCAACCAGGATACTATTATAACGGACTGTCTAGTTATGGACGCACTTTTAATACATACTTAGACAATATATATAAACTACAACAACTGAAACTTCTAAAACTAATAGTATCACCTCAAACAAAATTAAACAACTGGGCTCATTATAACGGCTTGTTCTAACACTGCAATTTTTATCAGATAATGTATTTAATAGGTATGACGCCCTATACATATAGTCTTATATAAGTTATGGCCTTGAAAGTAAAATAGAAATATCTAACTTGCCTGGATAGAAGAAGATAGTAAAAAATTATCCACAACTTTTTTTGCCCTTTTTTCACAGAATTTTCCAATAGCTATAATAGTTTTAACTTCATAAAGCTTTAGCACTTTAGCCAACATTGGATCGCATACATCATACAAATCCTTCATTTGCGAAACCTGGAATAATAATGTGTGATTAGACTTTTAGATATATTTTGTGTGTTTCACTACAGACTTTAATATCTATCAATGCACACTTACTTTGAAGTCACTAGGAGTAATATTGCAACCATTTTTTTTCATCCAATGCTGTGGCAAATAGTTATACACGAAGCTATATTTGAAAAAGTTTTCAGGAGTACCACAAATATTTTTAAAGAATCCCCAGAACCTTTTACCGCTGACCTGTAAATAATAAAATTAATCATCCATTTATAGCACGTTTTTGAGGTTCTCAATAAAGAATAAGGACAAATATTGAACTTTTCGCACTACATAACAGTACATTTTTAACTCAATACTGGCAAAGTTGTTCTTTTAAATGTTTTGTTATGTAGTAATTATTCTTGTATTCCCCTACTTAAAATTTACCTCTGATCTGGTGCATTGAAATCCTTGGATGGGTCGTGATCTAATTTGATTTTTTGGTTGTCCCACTGGTCCTTCTATTTGTAACCAATCTCTAACAAAGTTGACTTCTCCAAAAGGTACCTGCAAGCATTTAGATTCCGCCCCTTTATTGACACTCTGACCAACAACTCAATCGCTCTATGACTGTTCTGACCCAGATGTTTTTTGATATTAAAGATATAACACGGTTAGTTTGCCTACATATTGGAGAGCTAACGGCGGGCATCTACTTCTAGGTGTGGTATGTGATATGTACATATTATTCCGTACGTAAAATACCGATTCATACTCACACCAGTCTGTGACATCCCCCATGGCCCAGGATTCATTCCCAAATATACAATGGGTTTTTCAGTATTACAGTAGTTTCGCACATACATTTCAAAAGTGCATCTTGCATATTCAGTAGAGTTATATACACAGTGCACAGGGTCAGGAATTTTAATAAGTTTCAGTTTATTATTTAATTCCTCAACTAAAAAGATAAACTCATCACAGATATCAACTCTGTTATATTGCCTCTTGATTGTTCCTCCACTATAATTTGCCACAAAGTATGATGATAGGCTCATAGTAGAAACACAAGTCAACACGCTACATATGTATGTTTAAGTCACTTATGTAGTGATTTTATTCTCTTCGAAGTCAACAATTTTACCTTTCCATGCAATGCAAAATTGCAAATGCAAACAAAACAAACATATAATACGCTCTCTTTTTTTTCTTTTTGTATTTTATGGCCAGGTTGCAAAGACCTTTGGGCCAGCATACGCTCTCAACTCAAATCGACCCGACCACAGAGTACATTTATTAGTCTGCCCCGACCGAAACGAAACAAATAGTGGAAATGTGCGGTCCGGCCCACCAGGGCTGAATGTCAAATTACCATCTGTCTGTAACACCCGAAACTCATATTGCCTCTTTCCCAAAATGCCTGAAATCCATATTGACACCTTCCACTAATGACTGAATGTCTGAATACCTTTGGCGTTTTGTACATTCGATGAAAAATTGTTTAGGGTGCTTTTCCAGTTGAATATCATCTAGTGTAGACACCTTTAGCCAGTTATTTAATGCTTCATCTTGCTTAATATTTCATTGGGAACTAAGTCCACAACACGGTTTAAAATGCATATAGTTTAAAAAATAACATTAAATTGGGTGAACAAAGCCGCAATTGATAAATTAATAATTACGTGACAGGGGTTAGCCCATCGCCGCAGCTATACAGTAAGGTTTCCTCACGATGTTTTCCATCAATGTTAGAACGTCCGTCCGTATAACCGTCTAGTACGTGGTTTGATCAGCACCGGGATTTGAACCTGCATCTCCAGCGTGAGAAGCAAATAGAGCTTTTTTATAATATGGCAGCTCATGTCAAATAGCTTATAGCTGTAATTTTTTTGTCTGGTCCCATTTCAACAATCATACTCTTAGAGGAGTTTCAACAAAGAGTTTCATTGACCTGAAATCATTCTGGCATGGCCACTTCAAAGACAACTACTTAATAACATATATTTTTTTAAAACATATGACACTGTTTAATGGAAATAAGAAAGGACATCGTTTTCACTGAAAATCAGAAGGGGAAGCCTTACCTTCTATATGATCGACACAAATATAACTTTGGGAATTCCAATAAAAGTGGCAACTCTATGTGGAGATGTACTCATCGCCCCGATTGCAACGTATCTCTGACCATCATCGCTCTAAGAAACGCCATAGTGAGGCCCAGCACCTCACATGTGTGCGAGGTAAACCATTCTCAAAATATTCGAGATAAATTAATTGACGACTGCAAAAAAGAAATACGCGATAAAATGACACCAATAAAAAAAACAGCACGTGGTAAACTATAAGCGCCGCCGCAGCAATAATGCTTTAGAAGGCTGGAACAGGCGGCTTAATACAAGAATGCCACACAAACAAACACTAATTCGCTTCATTTATGAGCTAAAGAAAGAAGCACAATACCAGGACACACGTACGAGAAACGTGGTATTATCAGGTGCGCGTCGAAGGCGTAACGAAATAGCCTTCGACCTTAACTTCAAAAATCAGCTGCACGAGCTAAATGATGACAAAAAAACCTCTTTTGAGTTCTTAGAATGTGTAGCAACATTACGGAAACGTTACAACTAAATTATATTTAAGTATGTCTACTGTAGATAATATTAAATTGAAACGTTTTCTTATATATTTATCTATCCCGTACTATCCCACATTTTTTATTGAATTAAGAATATGCCTATTTTTTACAATAATTAGACTTAAGTTAGTTTTACTCTGACACGTCTTTTTCTTATAATAATCATATAAGGTCAAAAGTCAGTAGGTACCTACGAAGTATATATTTGTAACGACTGTACATCGATTGTCATTTTATTTTTTCAGGCATATGGAAATTAGTTTATTATAAATGTCAGTCATTTTTGGAAAGAGACAATATGAGTTTCGGGTGTTACAGACAGATGGTAATTTGACATTCAGCCCTGGTGAGCCGGACCGGAAATGTGAATGGAAAGATTTCATGTAAAGGCTCCTCTACACAATGCCCCAAGATGGGCGAGAGAGTTGTAAATGAATGTAACGAAAATGTCTGTGGATGCAGTTTATAAAAAAATAAAGAATAATTCTGTGTTTTTTATTTTACGCTAACATAAAAATTGACGGAGTTATTAAAGCTCAAGGTTCGACTCACCGCGGAACAATTTGTCAAAGCGTAGCATGCAGGAGCAGCGATGACGTCACTTTACCTACAGAGTACATTATTAGTACTTTACCCGTCAGGTGAAAAGATCGGTCGGGCTCATTCAGCTCAAGCGCGCCATACTGTAAAGAATTCCCCACAATAGTCACGAATAAAGACTAAAATACAAGAAATACTGCATTGTTTTTTGTGTGCCATTAAGCCAAAAATTAGAAAAAAATGGATAAACGCCATAAGGAGAGCAGATCCTATTGGAAATAAAAATACTGCTTACTGTTGTTAAGATCATTTTGATGTATCTAGGTTTTGCCCCCATTTTTAGATGTTTTACTTGTAATACCAATGTACCTACGTCTTTTAATTGACAACATTTAATTTTTGTTTAGGTAAAAAGATTTAATGTCCATTGAGGTATATTTGAATGCTTTATACGAAACACATTTAAATATATTTTTCTATTCATTCGTTTTAAATATACTTTGAAAATAATTCAGATATCGAGGATGTAGGCAGAAGAAGGGGAAACTATGGACGCCATTTTGAAAATGTCACTTCGCTGTTGTCATTTGTTGTTGTGTTGTGTTGTTCAGTTGAGAGTTTTTTCAATGTTACAAGTATTTTGTTTGATAATCATGCCGAAAGCAATCAAAGGTGTGTACGAGAAATTATTCTCAAAATGAAATTATTCTTTGATGCATACAAACTGCAAAAAGCTCCAATAATACCGTTTGAAAAAGAATACAAACGTATTGCAGCCGCTTCAGGCTAGGGTTACCAGATTATTATTAAATAAATTCTCGACATCATTTGATAATACGTTATTAACTAAAACAGCTGTAGGTAATTATTAGTTCCAATTTAATTTAGATATATAACCTGGTGCCCGAGACTTCGGCCGCCTAGAAATCGGTTACTTTTTCTCAAATTTTATTACTCTAATGATGAGTTTATATTTCTTTTAGGTATTGGTATATCAACAATTTATAAATTGTTGCAGAAGGTAAAACCGCTGCAGAAATGGGTACGAAAATAACCACACAAGGAAAATCGAGAAAATGGACACGTGGCAAAATAGAAAACTGCATGAATTTTATGCGATTAAAAGGGAAGTACCAACGATTAATAAACTGCTTACTGTTCTAAAAGACGACATAAATTTCCAAGTTAGCAGAGAGAAACACTTCGTAAATTGTTACGAACAATTGGCTTTCGTTTCCAAAAAACTAAAAGCAATCGCAAGGTTTTAACCGAGCGAAATGATATTTCTGCGTGGAGAGCTAAATATTTGCAAGAACTTTATCAGCTAATCGTCGACCAGTTGTATACTTAGACGAGACTTATATACCACTCAAAAATGCTGGCAAAGTCAAGAAACAGATGGAGTTCTAGAACATGTATCTAAAGGGCAACGTTTTATTATTGTTCATGCCGGAGGAGAAACGGGGTTTGTCCAAAACGCAGACCTTGTATTTAAACCAAATACCAAAAGTGGGGACTACCACGACGAAATGAATAACACAAACTTCAAAAAGTGGGTAACCGAAAAATTACTAACCAATCTTGAAGAACCATCTTTGGTAGTAATGGACAACGCTCCATACCATAGCATTCGGGTTAAGAAGGCTCCAAGTACAAACACAAACAAACCCGAAATTCAAAAGTGGTTAAATGAAAATCGTTTCGAATTCTCATCAGAAATGCTAAACCACAGTTGCTGGAGATTATCAAACGATACAAACCTGACTCTGTATATGAAGTTGATAATTTATTAGCACAACATGGTCACAAATGTTTACAGCTGCCACCCTATCACTGTGACCTAAACCCTATTGAGATGGCATGGAGTTCAATGAAAAGGAGAGTAGCAGAAGTAAATATACACACAAAAATGAAAATATGCCGAAACTAGTAAAGTTCAGCGTTCAGTTCTATTGATGCCTAAGAATGGAAAAAATATTGTGCACACGTGCATATAATTGAAGAGGATTATCGACAAAACGATGGATATTTAGATAAGCCCTCTAAAGTCAATTTAGACAGTAGCTCTGATACCGATAGTGACAGTCGACCATACATATGGCATTAGTGCACATACTTCGGCTTCATTAGATCATAATTAATGTGTGAAAAGTTTTCAATTAAACGAGAATTTGAAATGCAATGTGTCAGCAATTCTATTTTTATAAGTAATATTTATACTTAATCATTTGTCGATCGTACGGTCTGGTCGAGTAGACCTCTTGTAAAATACGTATTTAGATGTTAAAAGTTGTGCCAAGTGCTTTACTTTGTGGATTTTAGTTATTAATAAATGTTATGTATATATGTATATTTTTTATTTGGCTAACAAAAAGGCTATATTTATGTATCAATCCTAAATTAATCGCTAAAAATAATCGTGTGTTACATCCACTATTTGCACCGATTGCAGCAATTTATGTAATACGTGCATTCCTGTCCCCCCTCTTTTGTACGGCCACGGAATGCTCGGCCCAGGAATGCCCGACCCCGGAATCGTGGGCTTTCGGGACGCCAATTACGGGGCCGGACATTCCTGGGCCGGACAATTCTGGGCCGGGCATTACAGCGACTCGTTTTAGTACTGTGATCTCCATTCGGAACGCGCTGTAATGTCAATGCAATGACATGTGTCAGGTTGAAATTTTAAATCAGCTGTTTGTTTTCCCTCCCCCCCCCTCCACGTCCATACTAAGTGTATGCTCACTCTCAGTGTTTCATTGTTTTGTTTCCTCTACCTACTTAAAATACTTTTTTAAACAGTTATATGAAATACTTGGTTGGTTCTTAGGTTCCGATCCTATATCTCCATAATTTGTTATTGTTAGCGCCATGAGTACTCCTCTTGACCAAAGATTAATACGCAGCATTATATCGACAAGTTATTTGCCAATAGTTCTAAGAAGATTTGTGAGTAACTGGGCGATATGCAACTGGAATGAGGAAATGTGGTGTTCAGCTTTCGGAGAGAAGAAAATTCCATTCCGTACAATGAAGAGAGATTTCACCTCGGACGAGCCTTGCTGGGAGCGGAAGTGCGAAGTTAAGGTTATAAACTTCAAACAGTTTCTGGAGATCTTGGACTCAGGGCAAGAATGGATGTATTTTGATTATAAATACCTTCATCAATGGTTTAGTGACGGTGATGAACTGTTCAAGGTTTGTACATAAAAATATATCATGCCTAAACCATTTTTGTGTGTTTTTAGCTGTGTGGACAAAGTTCTTCCGCCCCCTTATCGACACTCTGACCTTCTTTGCTTTTAATTATTATTTCTAACTTTAATTAGTTCTTTATTGACCTGGCGAGGAAACTCGGCAATTGTAGGACAGTACAGAGTATTGCGATAATACAAGTCAAGCAGTTGGCGTTTCCCCCTAGGCTTTTAAGAGCCCAAATACAGTCCACCCTAACCACGCATGCAAAACAGTTTGTCTACCACTTGGTCGAGTCTCCTCTACGGGTTGGTTTTCCAACCCTGACTCTTTGATACTTAGTAAAATTGGTTACTACGGGGTAGATAGGGTTTACCTTGAACCATTTATCCAGTTTTTAATACTAGGAGTTAAGTATTTAATTAATTATGAATTAATTAAACTTACGAATATCATCAGGAGAAACGGAACGTTTTTCGTAAAATTTGGGCTAAGATGAATGTCAGTTAGTCTTAGAATGTGTGAAACGGAACGTAACGTCGATGTTTGAACGTAAAAAAAAACGTTGCTGGGTTAGTGTGTCTGTGTGTGTCAAGTCATTCCGTTTTTCTTCGAGTTGCGTGATGTTCTCTCTTGCTTGTTTTGTGCTATCGGGCAAAATACTGCGGTAGCTTAGGTGAAGGGTAAAGGGGGTGAGCGAAGCGAAGCCCCCTTTATCCTTCATATTAGATTGAACATGTAAGAACAACAAAAATACTTAAAACATAATAAGTGTTTGCTGATCCTTTTTTGGCGTGAAAATCATTTGATGTGCAATTAATGTTGCGTGAATGTTCTCTCTTGCTTGTTTTGTGCAATTGGGCAAAATACTGCGGTAGCTTAGGTGAAGGGTAAAGGGGGTGAGCGAAGCAAAGCCCCCTTTATCCTTCGTATTAGGTTGAACATGTAAGAACAACAAAAATACTTAAAACATAATAGTTGTTTGCTGATCCTTTTTTGCTGTGAAAATCAGTATTTTTGATGTGCAATTAAATACTTGCCTTTTTTATGAGCCCTAGTAGCCGGAGCTAAGGCGATTTCGAACATCAATACTACAAACAATGACTTTTTGTAAAAATCCTATAGTAAAAAATAACCTCAAAATGGATTTTTGAAAATTCATAACAAAAAAACCATACATTTCCTAGACTGGACATTTTACAGGGGGGTTACTTCATCCCCCCCTCCCCCAAAAATTCAAAGAAATTCATATATATATATATATATATATATATATATATATACGAGAATATCATGCATGTAAGAAAAAACGTAGCTTTATTTAAAACTGTAGGTGATAGCCATACAATTAACACTAGAAATATAAATAGGTTAGCACTACCATTATTTAGACTAAGTAAAGTAGGCACATCATTCATGGGGCGCTGTATTCTCTTCTAGGTACAATAAAATACCACAGGAATCATTGATCCTTCCTGAAAAGAGGTTCGAAAACTATGTTAAAAATGAGCTGTTAAGAAAGTCCTATTATAGAACTTAATAAGGAATACTTAGATGACAAAACTGCATGGTCCATACCATCTCAGCGCACAGAAATTCGACGAGGGGCGATGGATCAAGTCTATCACTCGCCAGCGAATTTCCTTAGACCGAAACCAGTAACTGTTATGAAGCCACTTTTTTTTAAAGAAGGTATAACGGGAGTTTCTTGCCGTTTCTTCTTAACCCCGAGACCCACCTTCCGAAACGGTGTAGTATTTTTTTTATATAAAAAAAATTGGCTTGTAGTTATAAGTATAATTTTGACGTTGAATAAGATAATTTATTTATTTATATTCAATAAAAATAATAATCTGAATCTGAATCTGGGGCCGCAAAGCAATGAATAGTTAACCAGGACAACAAAAACGTTTCTGGCCTGTTTGAACAGCCATTGTTGGCTTGTTTGTTATGGTTTTGCCACATGTCAATAGATGGCACTTCATGCCGTATCGGTTTTTACCGACATAGCGTGCGTTATGCCGTCGTCGCGTTGGCAAAAGCGTGCCTGACTTGTGCTGTCGATTGCGTTAGAGTGCGGACCAAAGAGTTTTGTTCTCTTTGGCTCTTGCAACCCTAATTTATCTTAAAAAAAAACTGGTTAATAACTTTTATTTCCTCGCAGTAATCATGAAAAGCTCTATGTTATGTCTCGGCCAAAGGTGCAATATATAGACTCGTCTCTTAAAAGGCATCGCCTGTGACTCGGCCCTCAAACTCACTCGTTCATATATTGCTCACTGTCCAGCCTCTACAGCAATATATTTTAGCCGATATACCGAGCGTCAACGCCCCGCGCCCTCAAAATTTTCCATTTTAAAAGAAAACCGTACATGATACGTAAAAAATGTGTAAGAATGAAATAATCGTTGATAAATTTACTATAAACCTCTGCTACACATTAAAGCGATATCACTTATAGTTTCAGCGCAATCTGCCCCCAAATACGAACTTTATTTAATATACTTTATCGATTTATTTTTGCTGTAAGTTTAGTTTTCTCAAAAACTTCACACTTTGCCGCCAATATATGTATGACTCAAGTAAAGAATGGAATATTCTCTTTATAAAAAGGTATAATTTATTTCTACACTCATTAATTTCACGCTGCTATGCTATCTTGAAAATTCACCAAAAGAAGGCATTTTCTCGAATGCATACGATCTCTTTCAATCAAAGACATTACGGCCAACTGGTTGTGGTAGTATTCTATGGCTAATCTAATAATCATCTGAGCACAAAGAGTATAGAACGACAAAGACGACTTGTACAGCGCCAAACACGGGAAATTGCTTTCACCGAAGAGACAGATTTAGCCGAACCACAGGCCAAACTACTATCCAATATTAAATATAAAGAGAGATTTATTTCGCAGCTCGTTAAGAATTAAAATGGTATACGTACACGTATTGCCAAAGATGACGCTGATCAATCAAATAAAAAAATCAAAAAATAGTAGTATTACCAATTGCATTAACCCACGAAGGTACAAACATATGTAATATGTTTGTAATGTTCAAGGAAGCTCAAGGGAAAACAATAACAAGAATTTACAGTTCCCGAGACTTGCAGTCTTCTAATTTGGTAACCAACATCAAAGATAAATCTCTTTTCTTACACGCTGTAAGTGGCTATGATACTACGTCCGCTTTCTACGAAAAGGGTAAAACGCAGACAGTACACTGTTTAACAACAGTCCGTATTTGCACTACATTCCCACCGTTTACAACATTCCAAATTCATCCTCTGAAGAGATCGAAAAGGATGGCGAACGCATTATTCTTGCGCTATACAAAGCTCGACCCCTAAGAAGTGTATTTGAACACAGATTTGTTTGCTATAACAAATTAGTGGGACAGGCTAAGAAAGCTCTCATTTTGGCGAAATTACCGCGTACATCGCCTGCTGCCCGCCATCATTTTCAGTGAACCATTCATAAGGTGCAAAGTATTACTAACTTATTACTATGTGCAAAAATTGTAGAGGTCAGAGTTGCGTGGACGTAGTCGAATTAGATATTGAAGAAGAATAATGCTGATTTTTGAAGTAGGTGTTTAATAGTGCGCTGTAAATAGTATTAATAAAAACCTAAGAATAAATAAACATTTAAAGAAGAAAAAAAAACGAAAAGGAAGATAAGTTATCTGGTTTTATTTGCAATCTCTTTCAGGTAGAAAATATGCCATGTACCAGCAATTATCTCCTAAAGTATACGTCGCGCTACCTGTTATGAGCGGTGGCCTTGAATGCGCAGTAGTCACTATTCAATACCTGTACATCATGCATCATCATGCTCAGCCCACATCAACCCACTGCTGGGCATAGGCCTCTTCTCTATAGCGCCAACCCATACGGTCGTGTGCCATCCGCATCCATTGAGATCCTGTCGACTTTAGTATATCGTCGGACAGGTGGTCTGCCCACTGGCCTTGCTTGCTCCCCTTGGCCACCACTCCGTGACTGCTTTGGTCCACCGTCCGACATCCCGTCTAGCCAATTGGCCCATCTCCACCTCAGTCTCGTTATCCCCTAACCTACATCTTCGACCGTCGTCTTCCGTCAAATTTCGACGTTTGGCATGTGGTCAACGAGAGAGATACCTAACACGGAACGCTCCGTTGCTCATTGGGCCACCTTGATTTTGTGTATAATTTGCTTAGTGAGCGTCCATGTTTCGACTCCATAGGTGAGGATAGGCAAGACACATTGGTTATATAGTTAGTCTTGGACTTAAGACGCTGATTAAATAAATATGGGGTGCTGTTTTCATGTGTTTTTCAGGAAATACTGGGCAAATCGTAATTAATTTCTGGTATATGTAATTTGACTATATAATCTAGAGATTCTTAATTGGAAAACATGTTTGGATAAAATTTTCTCGATAGAAAATAAATACAAAGTCAACCCTTTTTTTATGGTTTTATCCTATTACACCGCAGTAGTAAGTGAATATGACTGTGTGATAAATGCAATGTATGAACAATTGTTATTTCTAACGATTTTCAATTTGAAAGTTAATTCCCTGAAATAGTTTATTTTTTATGATTTTTTTTTACGCTTTGGCGCTTACGTTGTTTCAGATTAGTCGCGAGTGCATTATTGGCATCCCGCTTTTTCTTATTCGCGAGTAATTATTGCATCTCACTTCCACTCGACAGCGCATTTTTATTCCATCATCGCCTTAAAGACTTCCTCTAGCTTCCCGGAAGCAGCCCACCCCAAGCCGACGCGTCTGATGATCTCCTTCACCTGTGCATCGCGGTCAAGGGATAAACGATGTCCAAGATAGACGTAATCGCTGATCATCTGTAAATTGTCGTTGCCACAATTATGTTTGGTACATTTAAAGAGCGATTCGTCATGATCTTGGTCTTAGACATGTTCATCCTGAGACTTTCAAGGAAGCTGCATGCAGTTCTGCGAGCATGTGTGTGTGTGGGGAGATCTGAGACGCATACGGCGACGAGAATGAAATCATCCGCGAACCTGAGATGCGACATGAGTGCCCCGTTTATGTTGACTCCTCTCTCGCTCCAATCCAACGTCTTCGTAATATCCTCCACAACATTGGCGAATAATTTGGGTGAGAGAGTGTCACCCTGTCGGACGCCCCGGTCTATAGCCACAGAGTCGTCGTTTCTATGCATGCGCGCACCTGAATTTTCGCGGACCTGTACAGCTCCCGGAGGATATCGACGTATCGCATGTCAATTCCGCAGCAATGGAGGGAGTGAAACACGGCCGAGTGATCTCCGCTTCAAATGCCTTCTCATAGTCGACAAAGGCGAGACACAGGGGCCGGTTGTATTATCTGCATTTTTCCATCAGCTGCTCCGGAAGCCAGCTTGTTTGATTGGTATTCGTCGAGGGTGGTAGTGTAGTGAGACGGTGGCACAGGACTATGGCGAATAGTTTCTAGACCTGAAAGAGCAGGCTTATGGGGCGGTAATTAGACAGATTAGTCTTGTCCCCCTTTTTGTGAAGAATCGTTACAATTGCGTTCTTCCAGGAACTGGGTGTAACACCCTGAGCGAGAACGGTGTTGAAGAGTTTTACGAGAAATTTAAGGGCCGGCTCTCCACCAGCCTGCAGCCTCTCAATATGCACCCCGTCCTCCCCAGATGCTTTGCCTTTTTTCAGTTTGCCAAGAGCGTACTGTACTTCATCTGAAGTGATCGGAGGTAGATCAATATTGTCGCAGCGCTCCACAGGTACTGCTCTAGGCTAAATCTGGTGAGTGTGGTGTCGGTGCTTTGGAATCATACAAGTTCCCGTACAACTCCTTAACTATCTTTATAATTTGATCACGATCCATCACAATGTTTCCGGCTGTGTAATACCTGAACATATGCGCAATAATTCCCCAAAACTAGTCCATCGAAAATTCCACACAATAAAATTTTCACTCTCCCGCTTAATTTACTTTTTTTATAACTTTTGGGACTCGAAACGCCTTTGGTAAACCATTCAGGCTACGATTTAATTTAACGAGATCGTTCCTAGTGGCTAGTCATTCTGATTGGTCGATTTTATGTCATATGCAGCACAAGTCGCGTTCTGATTGGTTGCGTCAGTGAACAGGGGGCCTATGTGATTGTTGCATCAGTGAACCGGAAACATACTGGATGTCTAAAAACATATTCCCTGATGTTGACTTTTGTTTCAGAGTATATCTTGGAAACAGTTTGGATATCACAACAAAGCTGCTGCAGAGTCCACTTTGTGGGTGGGCAGCCGTGGCTCACATACACCAGCACACCAAGACACATATGGTGTCAATATCGTTGCACAGCTGTTTGGCAAGTATGTATTGATATCGTCTCTACCTAAATTAGATGGCTACCCCACTGCTATAGGAACCAATATGTTATGTACCCTATCTATAATCAGGTAGTTAACTGGTTTTGAAAAATATTTTTAACGAACTTCAGAAGTTTCAAAATTTTCGGGAGCTTTTATATATTTTTGTATATATTATTATGTTCATCGATTTCTCCAATACGGATGGAACCATTTGAAAAATTGATTTTTTGTCTTCCGATTGATCCCATTTTGTCAGGTCAGGATCTGGTGATGGGATCCTGGAGAAATCGAGGGAATTCGTCAAATATTATAGCGTTTTTCATAGTAACTCGAGCATTTACTCTCGGGAAGCATCATTTTGTGAAGTAAAACTAATGATGACCAGAATGGCTTGTTGTTTTAATCGTTAAAATGAATGTTGTTGTAATAAATTGGGAAATCGCTAGAAGTCACTTTTCTAACCAAACTGTTTTTTTTACAAATTTCCTTTTGTTGCTTAGTCTTTTTTTAAATCAAAACTGAAAATTGGATAATTTCTGTGAACAAAACGTAAAAATTGAGGAATCGAAACGTCAATAATACCAAACACAGTATATTAAGACATATTGTCAAGATCATCGTCATTATTGTATATTTGTGGGCAAAAAATGACCAACCAAAATGGCCACGCAACGCCATGAAGCCATTCCATGTCTAATGTCGTAGCTACGCGAACAAAATTTGGCTAGAGTAGGTTATTTTGGCAAAATTTCAATGGATTTATACGTGAGGTTATAACTTAGAAGAAGCAAAACCGGAGCGTAGCGAAGCCAAGCGTATTGGCGAACCCCCCTCCAACCTCCCTCCCTATATTGGGATGCTTGTTACTACTACATAATGCAACCGCTTTTTTCTTATTCCCAACAAATTATGTAAACATAACCTCAAATTTTAACAAAATGAAATAGTTTATTTCTTGAAAACTATACATTTCCTCACAAAAAAACTATGCTAGGGGTGCCGTTACAGAAAAACACGGAACTTCCGATAATGCACTTAAGATAAATTAATTATCTCATTAGTACGTGTTCAGCACCGGATTCGAACCTGCATCTCCTGCGTGAGAAGAAAGCGTGACGCCCACCAGACCAAGGCGCTCATTAATAATGTTGTGTATATCAAATATGCTTAATTTGAAGTCGGCTTTTTCTAAAGTTTTACTTTTTGTAAAAAAACCTACAACGGGGATTTGGCATCATATGATGCCTTGCGGCCTTTAGAGGTCAAATAATGATTTATTGGAGTATCCAATCTCCTATTATGGTTGTGCCGATATCAATCATTGACACTGAAAGATTATAGATTGTAACTGAAAGAACCTTCATTATGTTTAATATTAATGCAGTTTTATTTCTATTTGGTGAACACATCAGTGACAACGCAACACTTAATTGAAATATGTATGTACTTATTTTCACATCAGAAAACGGTGGCTACTGTTTCCTCCCGAAACTGATGGCCTAAAGCCAACCCGAGTTCCATATGAAGAGTCAAGCGTATTCAGTGAACTGAACTTCTACTGCCCAAACAACTTAGGTGCTTTTACAGGTATTAAAAACACTTATCTACTTATTTTACCATCCAAATCAGGTTGCTTGTTTCTGCAACCTCCTTATGTAAGGTCCGACCTCCTTTTCAATGGGAAAATAAAAAGACCGAATAAAAAATTAATTGAGCGAAAGACCATGAACTGAACCAAGCTGAATTTCCTGAAATTAGCGAAAAAAAACTGGATTGCGCAACAAAACTACTGATTTCAACGGCTAAATTACTGAATGGTTAGACACCGCTTGTTGGCTAAATAAAGACTGTCTGGGCAAAGTGGTAGGATAGGGTAGGTAATGGATAAAGGGGGTAAGCGAAGAGAAGTCCCTTTTATCCTTTGTATAAGGTTGATCAATCATATAAGAGCAACAAAATCCAGCGCTCAGTAGTGTTGTATGTATTTTCTTTATTTTGTGTCACTCGAATTAAGATTTTCAAGTTGCTGTTTTTTATGCCGCGCTGTTTTTTTATGCAAGTTGCTGTTTTTTATAAATTAGGAAATTTGCAAAAATAATATAATAAAAAAAGAAAGAATACGATTAAAGTCAGGTTTGTGGTCATTACACCAGTTTTTGTTTCGTTTGAATAGTCATAGTATAAACGAATTTATGACCAAAAACGTATCGGAAATTTTCGAATTTTGTAAATTTGTCATACGCAGCTCATTATCATTATGTATATATTATCATTTTTTTAAAAGCAACTTTATTTAAAAATGGAACGCAAGTAGCCAGTTTGCTGGATTCAAAAAATATATCTTCCAGTCATTTTACTACGACGATTCCGCGTTTTTCTTTGCAAAGTTGGGGCTTAACCGCGAACATTTGCGTGCTATGATATTTTATGATTTACAATTTGGTTTAACTGAAAATTTGGTCACTCGATAAGTTTTGAGATGCTCGTAATTTAAAAATGGAACGCATCTGTATTACCATTTTTTTTAAAGCTAATATTTAAAAATGGAACGCAAGTTTGCTGGATTAAAAAAAGAATATCTTCCAGTCATTTTACTACGACGGTTACCGCGTTTTTCTTTGCAACGTTGGGGCTTACCGCGTTTGCGTGCTATGATATTTTATGATTTAAAATGTTCTTTAACTGAAAAACTTAGCCTTCAACGATTACAATCAGCTTCTGTCTGTCAGTCTGCCCCATCTCGAGTAACAGTTTTTAGATGGTTCAGTAAATTTAAAAGGGGTAAAACAAACTTCGAAGATGACCATAGAAGTGGTCGCCCACAAACGGCAGTAACGTGCAGAAAATGTGTGGACTAACTGAATTGATGATGCGAGAAGACCCACGAATTACTAACTCGGATATCGAGAAGATTGGCGTTAGTTCCGGGAGCGTTAACATTATTTTGCATCAGCATCTTGGAGTTAGGAAGCTTTGTTGTCGTTGGATCCCGCGTTTGCTCTCAGACACGGAAAAACAGGCCCGAGTGAATTGGTGCCGCGAAATGCGTCTGATTTGAAAACGGAACGACAAGAGACATGTTTCGGAAATTATGTCACGCGACGAAACGTGACTTCATCAATATGATCCGGAAAATAAGAGACAGTCGTCAGTATGGGTCTTTTCAGAAGGAAAGTTGCCGACAAAACTGCAAAGACCTCGTAAAGTTGGTAAAACAATTGTGGCTAGTTTTTTTTATCTCGCAGCGGGCATGTATCGACAACAATGTTGGAAAATGATAGATCTGTTAACTCGGAGTGGTAAACAGCAGTAGCATTGCCGAAAGTTTTTCAAGCTCTACGAGGATACCAAAGACTGGACTTCGGGGAATCATGCTGCATCATGACAAAGCTTTGTCACATACGTCCCTCAGAACAAAAGGCGTTTCTTGAGTAATCCGGTGTTGAAACCTGGCCCCATCCACTGTACAGTCCTGGGGCACAATTCTGTACTGGGGATTATATCGCGATCGCCTCGCGACCGCTCCGATGGGCGCGGAATGCCGTGTTTGGCTTGTCGGCGGCGCCTATTTCGTTTGGAGACTGAAACTGTTACAAACAAGGCTTCCAAAAGCGTTTCCACGCGGGGTTTACAACTGTGTAGACGCTTGTTTGCAACCAAAATTCGTTTGACCTTTCCACAACCTTTGTGGACGGGCGGGTGTTGCCAACCGCGTGTGGAGGCCGGCGTTTTCCACAGTGTAGTCGCTTGTTCCACCACACATGGTGGTCACTTGCGCAGCGGCAGTCTGTGCGCGCGCATGAGTTTCCAAATTCCAACGTATGAAATCATTAAAATCTTGGCGATACGAGAGGAAAAAAGACTCTCGCCGAGTTTATCGAGTTATATAGGTATAAAGATGTGTGGGGACTTATCCTCCGAATATTTATTTATATTTCCATTTCTATTTCTATTTCATATCTACCTTTACTGGCTTAACTTAGCCTAATGCGGTAGGTATATTTAATATAATTTAACTAAGTATTTACATATTTATAACATTCATACAGAGACACAGCCCAAAAAAAGTATGCTGGGAAATTCTGACAGCGAAATTAAAGGCCTTAGATACAACAGCCCACGAAACATCAATTAAGAAGAAAATCGGCCACTTAAAATTTGCCTACCACTGGGAGGCGCTTCACGGAGCCATATCGCAATATGTACATGGTTACGCGAGTCGACATCACAATGAAGTGGAGGCCTTGTTGTAAACCTGTGTGGACGGAAACACTAACCGCGGGCTCCACAGTCCACAAGCCTCCCACCAAGGTGACCCCTGGGAAGCCTTGTCTATAATAGTGTGGCACACGTTTGACTGTCATTTATAATGGTTGGAGGATCGCGGCTCGGTCGTGGGATAACGAAGTCGGGGTTAACGAAGTCGATGAGAATGATATAGAATAGAATGAGGGCTCCCCTGGGGTATATTCGCCAAATTGCAATCTTTCAAATACACTTGACACTGGCAAAATTAACCCCAAAAGAGGTTAGCATTATTGAATGTTTCGTTTTCAGGGCACACTGTTTCTAAAACTTACGTGGACTCATGGGAAATAAAAATGGTTTCGTAGAGGGTGCTGATGATGTATTTGAATAAAAAACACAGGTGATTAACACGAGTCAATGGACGCGATTCGCTTCGAGCGGTGGTTTGAGAATAACGCGAATTTTACCGAAAGTTGGTGAAAATGCGGTAGTGGTAAAATACAGTGCTTATTACCACTCAAGACGCTAAGAAAAAAAATCCATCACTGCATGGAAAAAAGCAAGTATTCAAGAATGGCTGCCTAATGAACAAATAAGCTTTGATGAAAAAAAGTAAAGGTGAAGTTCTGCCACCTATTGCGAGCTCAATCCCATTGACCTAGTGTGGGCTGAAGTGAAGGGACACGCAGCTCGCAACAATACCTCATTTTCATCATTTTACGATGTGAAAAAATGGCAAAAATGTGCAAATCACATCAAAAAATTAGAGAGAGAGCAATATTTGTAGCAAAATTTACAAACATTAATAAAAATTCAATCGAGTTTTGTCGTAAATGTGGTAGATTCGAAATCTTCTGACGAATTTTCTTCGTCTCATACAGTTGCTGACGATTCGAATACGAATTTTATTCAAATAAAAATGTTTTAAACCCCTGAAAGTGTGTTTACATTCTTTATCTCGTAAAATTGGCCTTGCTTTAGTCAGTTGATCTCCTCGAACATTGGCCTTGCTTTAGTCAGTTGATCTCCTCGAACATTGGCCTTGCTTTAGTCAGTTGATCTCCTCGAACATTGGCCTTGCTTTAGTCAGTTGATCTCCTCGAACATTGGCCTTGCTTTAGTCAGTTGATCTCCTCGAACATTGGCCTTGCTTTAGTCAGTTGATCTCCTCGAACATTGGCCTTGCTTTAGTCAGTTGATCTCCTCGAACATTGGCCTTGCTTTAGTCAGTTGATCTCCTCGAACATTGGCCTTGCTTTAGTCAGTTGATCTCCTCGAACATTGGCCTTGCTTTAGTCAGTTGATCTCCTCGAACATTGGCCTTGCTTTAGTCAGTTGATCTCCTCGAAAATTGCTTGGTACCTCAGTCTATGAGGAATAACAGTCTTGTTTGAACTAATATTCTAAATAATTATAATCTGGTTACGCAAACTTGGTGTAATAAGCTGGTGATGACGCCAAGTATGTAAGCATGACATCTGTGATACCAGCTTATTATCCTTACAAATAGAGTCGAAACACGACTGCTTTACTATTACTTGTTAGATAGTTTCAGCACTGATCCAAAGACCTCATTCCATTATTCCATCCATTCCAGCAAATTCCATCTACTTTTACTCAGCACGAGACGCGAAATTGGTGACATATCATTTCTGTTAAAAATAACTAACAACCATATTAATTGTCCCGAACTGCTTAACAAAATTTGTTTAAACGCTCCCCAAAAACGATTAAGATTAAACCCTCTCATAAATACTTGTATGTAGTCGGAACAAACTACAGGCAGAATTCCTTTGTTTGGCGAGTAGGCAATAACTTCAATATGATATTAAACAAACATAACAATATCGATTTGTTCTGCTCTAGTATAGAAACCGTGAGGCGGCGGCGCCGCGGAGAATTCTTCTCAGCGTGGCAACATTCTTAGTAGGTAGCTAGTTAATTGTTTAGAATTGTCTTATTCAATATTATTTTTCCTTTCCTTATCTATTATTATTGCTGCCTAGTCTTTGTATCTATTGTGTTGTATTGTATCCTGTCCAGTTCAAACTCTTTATATATCTATACTCTGTATCTATACGTGAACACCTTTAATTGGCCTTCTATGTTACATTATTATGCCTATCAAATATTAATGTGTTGTTGGTTTTCCTTTAAATAAATAAATTCTCTGCTCATGACTTCAAATTTGCGAAACCAGCTTACCATGCTTAACAAATAGTGTCAAAACACGACTTCTTTCTTATTGTTTGTTCCAGTACTGTCTCCAAGTCTTCATTCCATCACCAGCTCATGACATCAAGTTTGCCAAACCAGCTCATCATCCTTAACAAATTGAGTCCAAACATGGCTGCTTTACTATGAGTTCCAGTACTCATCCAAGTCCTCATTCCATCACCAGCTCATGACACCAAGTTTGCGAAACCAGCTCATCATCCTTAACAAATTGAGTCCAAACACGACTGCCTTAGTCTTCCTGGTTCCTGAGATTCAGTACTGTCTCCAAGTCCTCATTCCATCACGAGAATGAGGACTCGGAGACAGTATAATTTTAAATATGTTGGAACAAATGTAATTTATAGCCAAGTTCATGCTGAAGACTCGGTAAGTGTTCGGTCATTTGATTCTATAGCACACATGACCTTTATGGCTTAGGATATCCCCGACAAGCTGAACTGCATTCTAGTATCTGGTACTAAGATTCAAAGACTTGGTTCACCATTCACTCTTGGTCTCGCTTTAGAAACACGCAACGCGCAATCTAACTCTTGCTTACTCCAGAGGTTATTTATACAAGTTCATCATCTTTTAAATTTAAAAAACAACAAATTAGAAGAAGTATGTACAGGTATCATAAGTAATACATTTAAAAAGAGGGGTTAAAACTTAAGTCAAAATGATCTTCACAACAGTAAGCACTACTTTTATTTTCAACAAGATCTGCTCTCCTTACGGCCTTCCTCCACTTTTTTCTAATCTTCACTTCCAATTTAAGGCTTAATGGAACACAAAAAATAACTTATTTGGTGTTTTCACACTCGAGATACTTACTGCACATGGGCAAAATTGCAATATTTCTTGGTCATTTAAGTTTTTATTCGTGTGTATAGTGCGAGTTGTTTACAGTATGGCGCGCTTAAGCCACATGAGTCCGACCGATCCGATCACCTGACAAGTATACCTCTCGCCACGAGTTATGAGCGGTGGCCTTGAATGCGCAATAGTCACTTTTCAATACCTGTACAAGTGCGCAGTAATTCCCGCCAACGTCGCCCAGCGCTCTTAATTCGTTGCGCGAGGTATAAAGTGACGTCATCGCTGATCCTACATGCTACGCTCAGTTGACAAAATCGTTTCGCGGGAGTCTTATCTAATAATGTCCGTACAGAGTCACAAGCATTATAAAGGTGCACAACGAGGGAAGCGTATCTTAACATTGAAAAGCCACCCCTAAATATAACACTTTACAGTTGAGGCTTCCGTTGCCAAGGCGGGTCGTTTATGGCTAACTTTGAGCTTTAATAACTCCGTCAATTTGTATAGTAGTTTATGTGACTGATACATAATGCCTAATTATGTACAGTTACATACACTAGTTTATCTACACACATATCGTAAGCTCTCTTTGATGTGTTCAGGAACCGCATGGTTAAGCGGCATAAGTAGTTTAACATTATGCTGATCGTAACGTGCTGTTTTTGGACGCAGTAAAGAGGGTTTATGATACGTGTGCAGATAAAGATATCAAAAAACTAAAAACAGATTTTTTCTTATTTTTTTTAAATTTTAACCGAAATTTTCGTTGGCCACGTCCGTTCAGTAATTTTGTCACAAGAAGCCAGTATTTGTAGTCGCGCAAATTTTTGTCGCTATTCAGTAATGCAGTCAGGCAAAACCAGTATTTTTGCCAAGCAAAATATGTATTTATATTTACATACATACATTTAAATACTACCTTTTTATAAGCTTTTATTTATTTTCACCAGTCCCGGTCTCTGTCCGTCTGTCTGTCTGTAATATCCCCGGTTTCCAATTGAATTATTTTGGATGCACGACATGGAGCTGACCTGATGATGGAGCAAGAAGGTGGCCTTGGGAACTAAATGACGCCATGATGGGGTTACGTCATTTAGTTATTATAATTATAGTAGTTAATATTGCGTATTAAGTTTGGGCTCGTTTAATAAGTCTTGACAAGTACTCAAGTTCTTTTAGCTTTTACAACTAATAAAACCTTTAAAAAAAAAGTTTATTATGAATCAACTTATTGTGTCTACCACAGATATCGATATCTGTGGTGTCTACAGTGCTAAGGACTTATTATAATATATTCATATGAAAAAGTAGTTAGAGCTGCAAGATATGAACAGCTAATCGGTCCTAAAATAAACGCTAAGAAAACATGAGAGCTTAAAGTGAAAATGTACAAAAGCGAGAAGAAGAAATAAATATATTCCAGCCAACCATAGCTGACGTGATGTTAGTATATTTATAACAGGCTTTGTGTTGAAATTACCGCAGGTCTTTCTGGAGGGAGGGTGGTGGAGCTGTCCGCCGGCGACGCGCTGCTGCTGCCCCGCGGGTGGTGGCATTACGTGCAGAATGTGGATCCGCTCAACATCGCTGTCAACTGCTGGCTGCCACATGTAAGCTTCACGACCGCAAACTTATTCATGCCGTTTCGGGACACGATATTCCTAGATAAAGCCCTTCACGATACATAACGGCTCGTGTTATTCCGTTACATTACCATACGCTATATCGTGGCGTAGTGGATGAACACGTACCTATACAACAACTATGTCGAGAGCCGATAGAGAGATTGATATATTTGTAAATATCTTCAGTAAAAAACTTTGCTCTAAGGTGTGTATGTTTTCTGAGTGATAATCTCTAACCCATTTACAATTATTGTACGAATATATAAATACATATTTTACAGGAGATGGATCATTCAAGTAGAGTTTCGGAAGCGCTCATCAAAATACTAGTCGCACAAATATGCAAAGATCTGCCGAGCGAAACAAGAAAAATAATTTTAAACCCAAATGAGGTATGTACTCGTCTTCAAATCATTATAAGATGAAGTTCTTTAATAATAATAATAATATCTGGGTTTTAAAAATTTATTAATAAGATACTTCTTGATAATTATCGGTCAAATATCACCCGTTTAAGACATTATTTGTTATATTTTTCATATCATTATTTATTATTTTCTTCTGGCTAGTCCTAGTAATTATTAACCATTAATAGTTTTAAATGGGAAATATTAAACTGCACATCAATAATACTAATTTGCACAGTAAATATACTGATTTTCACAGCAAATATACTGATATACTCTCAGCTTTGAGAGCCATCTCAATCGCGTGAAAATTACAGATTTGATAAGGTGACACCGTCATGCTCAGGCAACTCTCAGAGCTGAGAGCGGTAAATTGATACGGGCCTTAGACTCCAATTACTATTACATTGTCGAATAAATGATCATTTATCTTGGATCCACTATCATTATCCAATACCATACATAACTCATAAAGATTAGAGAGAAAGAATTATGATTGGATCAAAAATAAATGATTGTTTATTAGATAATGTATATATAATAGGTCCCATATTCTAATTCGTAATAATACCCTAATCCGTCGGATAGGACCACATCGTCAACCATTGCCATTGCCGTGTCATTGTGATCTCGACGACGTTGCCCCACAAGGTCACATCACAGTTGACCTTAAAGACCATCCCATGGACTCTTACCACGCTCTCCTACCAATATGTTTCCAGGATGACTTATGCGACACGCCCCTAGCGGTATTGTTTCTGGAACTGGAGACTGTGGCCAAGACGCACCTGGACAACCGTCGCATAACGCGGCGCGCCAAACGACAGAAGACCTCCGAAGACGACCCAAATGACCCACCGAGCCTCGACTATGACCTCGAAAGCTTACTCGAAAACAAGGCCAATAACCTTGAGCTACCCAAACCAGTGACAAGTGAGGAAATTGTAGATTTACTGAAAATGAATCTTAAAGAGTATGCAGACGTAGAGAGGCCGTTAGAAGATGATGAGACGGATGGTGCGACAGCCAGCGTCTGCCTCACGAAGGCTCTCATAGACGCCTATAGCGATAGTAATGCCATAGAACAGGTAAAACAAAACCTTTTAGCTAAACTAAGCTAGAGTTCGTTGTAATGCTCATAAATATTTTATTTATTTTTCTGTTAATTGTATGAATGAAAAGAGTGATTTCACAGAAGCATTTTATGCTTAGGTATTCTAGAATAGCCTATTCTCTGAATATCTATCGATGATACGCAATGTGAAATTCATTGATTGATTGATTACAATGATGATATTCAATGTGAAATTCGTTTAACATTACGTATAACTCTAAATAACTAATAAGTGCTAATTACCCGGCGTTGACACGTTACTGATAGCTGTATTTATTCGTCTTTAAGACACTAGAGTATGACACGCCCGCTATTACCTCTGCCCAAAGCCTTGTGAATGAATATAAGAAATTATAGTAATAATATTTCATTTTTAATATTTGAAATAATTGCGATTCATAATGAATAAACAATGTTATTAAATCAAGTTGTTTTTGTCAGTTTGCAGCAAAGCGGAAAATAATAGAGTTATGTGTTTGACCTGTATATGCAGTGTTGGATTTAGGTGCGTTGAAAAGGACAGCACAAAAATACAAAAAGGATAGTATCACAGAGTACATAGGATAGTATTTTGTAAAAAAGTGTAGTACGCTCTAATACTAATTAACAATGATTTTTTTAAAATCAGCATCAGTTATTCGTAATTTTCATGACATAACTGCCACTTTCCATAATATTTGAGCTCTACAGACGGTTTCATATACAAAAAAATACTTCACTTATCCGTTTCTATTTCGAATGAGAATGAAATGAATGCACTCACACAAACGCACAGATGAGACACGTGGCTACCACAATGCACACTCGTACCAACATGATAATAAGCCGCAGAATTATGGACTCTATTTAGTAAAACAAAGGCAAAGATAATGTTCGGACAAGAGGAGTATCGTCTTTAATGACATTATAGTACTTTGTTGTACTATCCCTGGATATGGATAGTATATAGTACGAAGCATGAAATTATAGCATAAATACTATAATTATGGTACGAAATCCATCGCTGTGTATATGTCTAGGTATGTCTGCTTCTGTGTCCCTCGTAACTATATAATTTATCAAAATCAGTTGAGCCGCGAACAACCGATTTTGATAAACCATTAGATTCCTCTTAAAATTAAAAAACAATCAAAATGGCGGATTTTGTGAGCTTTAATGTGCGGGTTAAAAAAACTTTCCAAGATCCTCGAGTAATAAAGGACTTAACCGGGCGAGTACGGAAATATTTACTAATCTTGCTCAAGCTATGAACAATAAACCTTAGTAATAAATTTTATTTCGTCATTTATGTCCTGCTAAAAAGCAGGACATAAATGACGAAATAAAAAAAAAAACGTTCAAGTGCGTGTCTAACTTGCGCACGAAGGGTTCTTTACCACCGTACAATCTTAGGGATGGTGTGGAGTGAATAGTTTGGGTTTTAAATAGCAAAATGTTGATTACAAAGTTATTGGTGCGGCTACTTTCACTCTCTATGTACGTAACCAGGTGCATTCATAAGTTTGTATGTGGTATTGAAAGAATTGTTGTATGCGAGCCCCCTTATTATTATTTTTTTATTCTGTATTTTAGTATTTGTTGTTAAAGCGGCAACAGAAATACATCATTTGTGACAATTTCATTTGACTAACTATAACTGTTCATGAGATACAGCCTGGTGACAGACGGACGGACGGATGTACGGACAGCGGAGGCTTAGTAATAGGGTCCCGTTTGGCACCCTTCGGATACGGAACCCTAAAAATGAAACATATAGGTAAGGCCCATCAAGAAATACCGCCTTTTATGTCACAATTTTGCTGAATTTGCTTGATACTAGGTGATCAATCCAAATGGGTCAGTAGGGAGAAGTCTGAAACTATGAGAGATAGCGACATCTGTTCTTAGTACTTCTTAGGAACCGTGGCTCGATTTTAGATTGAATAGTAATGGATTTTTTTATACCTCATACATAACCGGGAATCGAACCTGGTCGATGTCTCTGTAAACAATGTTCATAAGTTTGTATGTGGTATTGAAAGAATTGTTGTATGCGAGCCCCCTTATTATTATTTTTTTATTCTGTATTTTAGTATTTGTTGTTAAAGCGGCAACAGAAATACATCATTTGTGACAATTTCATTTGACTAACTATAACTGTTCATGAGATACAGCCTGGTGACAGACGGACGGACGGATGTACGGACAGCGGAGGCTTAGTAATAGGGTCCCGTTTGGCACCCTTCGGATACGGAACCCTAAAAATGAAACATATAGGTAAGGCCCATCAAGAAATACCGCCTTTTATGTCACAATTTTGCTGAATTTGCTTGATACTAGGTGATCAATCCAAATGGGTCAGTAGGGAGAAGTCTGAAACTATGAGAGATAGCGACATCTGTTCTTAGTACTTCTTAGGAACCGTGGCTCGATTTTAGATTGAATAGTAATGGATTTTTTTATACCTCATACATAACCGGGAATCGAACCTGGTCGATGTCTCTGTAAACAATGTTAGGTATAAATTCTGCAAGTTTATTCCTTGTTATTTTTGATTGTGCCGGCCCGTACGCCCGCCACAGATATGCGGAAATATCTCATCACGTACTATGTCTTATACACGTCATTAATAACATGTACCAACCTAGTATATAAGCTAGGATTGTATTCCAATCACCAGACACGACATTAACTGAGCATGCAGTGACAAGCCTTTTATTCCCTCTCCCGTCGGTTGCCACTCTGTCGGCAAATTGATGGTGCGAATCATAAGTCACAAGGAACACATTTTTGATATTGTTTAAGTAATTGTAAGAAAAACCCCACAATAAGATAATTAACACAAAGTGGTTTTGAAAAGGCTCGTTTCATTTAAAACACATCTTTCATCCCAAGAAAACAAAAAGTTATTAAATGTTCCATTTTCAAATTTTAAATAAATTGGCACGCCCACTGAACGAATGCGTTCTAATTTTTATCTACACACGTATCATAAACTCTCTTTACTGCGTACAAAAACCGCACGTTACGATCAGCATAATGTTAAACTACTTGGTAAAAACTCATTTCTTATCTGAAAAATTACACATTATGACCATAAGGACCTATGGCTCACTATCTCACTCAAGGACAACAGTAAGAATCCCGTTAAGGTCCATATTTGTGTTTTATACTTGTGTAAGCAATCCCAAGGTTTCTTTCTCGCAGCAGTTATCTAATTTTTTAAGTCGTTTGGTGGATATAGTTTTAAGTAATTGTAATAACAAGTTTTTATTAATCGGTGACTTCAACATGAGCAACATTTTATGGACGCCCCGGGGTTCTACGTTAGTTCCGTCTAATTACGTAAGTAATGATGAATGTAGTTTAGTCGATGATATGCTTATGCATAGTTTATACCAGTACAATAATGTCCTAAATAATTATGATAAGTTGTTGGATCTTGTTTTTTCTAATGATGAAGTAGTTGTAAGGGAATGCCTGAACCCATTAGTGCCAATAGACCCGTACCATAAGGCTTTAGTAATAGACATCAAATACACAGTTACAGACATGTTGCGGCCAGACACTCGTTTGAAATACTTTTATAATAAGGGTGACTAAACGTCTATTAATAGTGAGTTGTTTTCCATCAACTGGGAAGAAGAGTTTTCTGCGCGGTCATTACTTAAATCTTCTTCTTTTATGAGACTTACGAGAAATTGAGGCTTAAATTTATTCCTAGTAAAAAGATAACAGTTGATACGTATCCTCTATGGTACTCACGCCCGTTGAAGTGCGCTATTAAAGAAAAATTCAAATACTTAAGAAAATATAATAAATATAAAAATAAATCAGACTTAGTTACCTTCACTGTACTACGTGATAGAGTGCGAAGACTGGAGCAACAATTTTTTGATTCGTGTATTAGTAGTGTCGAAAACAACATATGTAAAAATCCTAAGCACTTTTGGTCATTCATAAAATCGCGGTCTGGCTCCCATGGCATACCTAGCAGCCTAAGTTACGATGGTAATTTGGTTAACACTGGGACGGACATATGTAAGGCTTTTTCAGAATATTTCCTATCATCCTTTTCAGCGTCCAACACTAAAACCCTAGATCCTATCACTGGCGATGATGTTAATTCTACAGCATTTTTGTCACACATTGAAGTGACCCCTGTCTTAGTTAAAAATCTTCTACTTAAACTTGATCCCTCTAAATCAGCTGGCCCGGATGATCTACCTGCTCATTTTTTAATCAATTGTGCTGAAAGTTTGGCGATTCCCATTTCATTACTACTTAGAAGATCATTCTCCGAGTGTATTGTTCCGCCTTTATGGAAATCTGCTTTTATCACGCCAGTACATAAAAAAGGACCAAAAACAGACGTAAAAAATTATAGCCCAATTTCTAAATTATGTATATTATCGAAAGTCATGGAAAAAATTGTGTATAATCAAGTGTACTGCGCTTTAAAGAATTCTATTAGTCCCAACCAACACGGTTTTGTACAGCGCCGATCCACTGTATCTAATCTCGTTCTCCTGAATGAGTATGTCACTGAAGCGATGGACGCTGGCTTTCAGGTTGATGTAATTTATACTGATTATAGTAAGGCCTTCGATCGAATTGACCATGGCATCTTATTAACCAAGTTACATGGCATTGGAATCAGTGGTGATTTGCTCAGATGGTTTTCTTCCTACATTGACAATAGATCTCAGGCTGTTGTAGTCAATAACTATATCTCGGAATGGGTGACTATTCCAAGTGGTGTCCCCCACTTGGGCCATTGCTTTTCAATATTTTTATTAACGATATTAGTAAATGCTTTATACATTCCAAACTACTTTGTTTTGCTGACGATATGAAGGTTTATATGAAGGTAAAGTCGAGCAGTGACTCACTTTTAATACAGTCAGACCTCGAGCGACTTGATGAGTATTGTCAGAATAACAAATTAGATTTGAATCCGTTGAAATGCTTTTTCCTGACATTCTCTAGAAAACGAAATTTAATTCCAACTACCTACAAACTTAAAGGTCAACCTCTGAACAAAGTCCAATGTATGAGAGACTTGGGGTAATACACGACTCCAAACTTTTATTTGATACCCACATAGATACTATTGTCCGCGGTGCTCTGAAAACATTAGGTTTTATAATGCGGAGTTCCGCTCATTTTAAATAAGCCAAAACACTTAAAATTTTGTTTTGCTCCTCGGTTCGGAGCAAACTTGAATATTCGTACCAAATTTGGAATCCTTGCTACAATACTTATATAGTATAGATAGAATTGAACGTGTTCAGTTTTTTTTTATTAAATACTTGTGTTATAAATCTAAATATCCTTATAATTCATCAAATTACCTTAATATTTGCAAGAAGCATCATCTGATCCCATTATATAGGAGCCGAGAAATAGCCGACGCTACTTTCTTGCTAAAAATCACAACCGGCGGCATTGACTGTCCAGAACTGCTCCAAGAACTGTCATTTGTTATCCCTTCTCGGTCCAAAAGGCACTTCCCCCCTATCTATTTAAGGCAAATATCATCCAACTACAGACGAAATAGTTTCCTTAACCGTGCTAGTCGAAACTTGAACAATGCGACGAAAGAGCTTGAGATTGATATATTTAATTGTGTAGTTCCATCTGTGAGGCGAAATTTAAGTAGTGTATTTTTTGATTGAGCGATTTGTTTACCATATGTTTACCATGTTTGTGTAGTGTTATTGTAATGTAATGTATTAGGTATTTAGGTTGTTTGTTTATTTCGGCTTTGTAAGATAAATTATATGCTCGTAGTTTTTATATACCTACATCTGCTGTGTGTGCGCGCCGTTATTTGAATGTGCGTATCACTGATCTATTTTTTGTGCGATATCTATTTGTGAGTTCCTGTAATTGGCTTCATACTTCTATTTAAATTTTCTTCATGTGATGTATTAGCTGTTGGTTCTCCTAGAATAAATAAATAAATAAATATAGTAGTTTATGTGACTGCTGCATAATGGAGGGCATTAAAACTCGAGAGTGGGCGAGTTTCATAATAATATCACTCGATAGTTTTAATGCCTAATTATGTACAGTTACATACACTAGTTTATCTACACACATATCATAAGCTCTCTTTGATGTGTTCAGGAACCGCATGTTTGACCGGCATTGTGGCTCTGCTCTCTCCAACTTCTCGCAGGCGGGCGTCGGCGTTCGAAATTTGAATGTCAGCAACTTCACAAACAAACTAGGGACGGCACGCGGGTGGGCGTCGGCGTTCGAAATTTGAATGTCATTATATTTAGAAAAAACTACACATAATGACCATAATGTGTTGTAGACACGGTGTCAACACATAACTACATACTTATTACACATACACAGTTGCACATATATATTATAAAGCACACATATTTGTTTGTAATAAATAATTTACTCTATCTAGAGCCTTCCGCAATAATATTTTTTTCTCAAAATGGCGGCGATGGGGTAGCCCCATGTAAATGGCTAAACGTGGGCATTATGGGCCTCTGCCAGCCACCCGGTGTGGGACTCCATGCCACAATGTTTCATAATTCATTCATAATTATTTATTGAACACAGTTATTTAAAAAGATACATTAAGAGAAAACATATGTACAAAGGCGAGGTTATCTCTAAAAAGAGATTTCTTCCAGCAAATCAAGACATGTCAGGAAATTTTATCAAGAAAGGGTAGGCAGTGCACAATATCTAATACATATAAGTAAATTAAATATCTACAAAATTCGGTAAATAAAATAACTCGTATACACCAAACTACTAAATAAGTACCAATGTATACATAAACCTGTACATATAGTTTACATATAATAATATATATAATAATATACATACTACAACTATCACAAAAGAGAGAGGAAGTGCTCTTTTACCCGGATTTTGAAAGCAAAAAGAGTGGGACTCTTATCGTACAAGGAAGTGCATTCCACAGTCGGCCCGCCTGCAACCTGAAGGAGTGCTCTTAAGCGGAAGTAGTATGCCTTGGAGAGGCTAAGAGTGAGACCGTGTGAGATCTCCGTTGCCGATCTCCTGAAAATAGATACTCAAAGCGGTCTCGAAGGTAGCTGGGGTAGCGCGGCTTTTACAATGTATTGAAAAGATAAGAAAGAATAATATTAAAGTATCGGCGACGACGAATCGGAAGCCACTCTTTGCGAAATTGAGAAATATGGTCGAATTTGCGCAGCCAGAAGATAAATCGAATCCCGAGATTCTGAAGTCGTTCGAGTTTGTTCAGAAGAGTTAAGGATAAGCAATTTTTAAAAGAGATCTAAAAAACAATCTGTGGGAGTTTCTACGCCCTTCTTCTCCCACAGTGGTCCAATTTAGAGAAGTGGCAAAAATGACGATTGCTAAGTAAGTATATGTAAATATCTACAGTAATAAAGACATTTGGTTTTTTTTTGGAATTTTGTGGGAAAACTGCAGTTACTAAAAAAGTACTCCAAAAATCGCAATTATTCTTATATAAGACAAGTGTATTTTTTGTCGATAAAATGTGGTCCTCTTTGACTCTGTTCGATATGTGCCCTTTATAAAGATCACACTGTACCTATAGAGGGAGATTTTCCCTTTCTACGCGGAGTACGATTTTTTGTATGTGATGGCTAGTCTATCTATGGTAATTTAATACTTTTACCGACACTCAATAATTACATTAAATTGTAACTGGCTGTTCTGTGGTTTTTATTTGTATTGCTGTGCTTTGATGGTAGGGCGGGAATAAGTCCTACTTATACTGCGAGTAGTTGTGTGATAAATAAATAAGATAATGACGTTTGTATATATGGGAGGTTAGAATTCTTAATCCCTTTAATTTCTCTAGTCCTTAACCTTCCGGATGTAAGTTCTATAATAGAAGTCAGAGAACAGACAGACTATGAACAGGTTGTGTGGTATGACGATGTAGGCGGGGCCGCGGGGGAAGTCGCACTCCTGCGCAGCCGCCAGCGCGCCGAAGTGGACCAGCATCACGAGGAATTGGCTCTGCAAACACAACAACAAACAACATAAGAAGAAATGCAGCGAATATTGATTTGGCCGAATACCGAATGTTCGGCCACGATTTTGGCCGAAGCGCCGAATATTCGGCGCGAATATGCACATATACATTAAGGTAGTTTTCTTTTTATTTTTTTTGGCGAGATTGTGGTATTAAGAGCCGTTATGACTAAAAATATCACCATTTGAACGACGTTGAAAATGGTTGCGCCCCAAATAATAGATGTGTTCTTGGTACTGTCTGAAGTTATATATTTCGGTTGATAGAGACAAGGTGTTTGCGAGAGATCTCGAGAGTGTAATAGTCTGTCACAATCCTAGCTCACAGCAATATGGCTACTTAGCGCCATCTAGCGTCAGTTAGTCGAACCACTAATAAAGCTATTGATTTAGGTTGTAGTTGTGTGTGAAGTGGTTCGTGCTATGGAAGGCTAGATGTCGCTGTACATGATTTGTTCGATGATGTCACACATTTTGACAAACGTGTAATTTGATATTTGTTGCCACATTAGTTACCTTAGCGGTAATTTATTACAGGTGTGTTTCGTTGATAGTTGTCCGATTTTATTTATGACGAGTATAATAATTAATTATCATTAATATCATAATCATTTTACTATTCAGTATTCGGACTATTTCGGACGAATGCTCGCCAACAATCAGCCGAATGCCGAAAAATTAAAAAGTGGGCCGAATACCGAATAGTTGCCGAATATTTGTTGTATCGCCGCTACCGTAGAGCTTAAGAATGTTTGTTCAAATATGGGGTTTAGTTGTGTCCTGCTATTGTGTGGCACGATTGCGGTGTTTGCTAAATTATGTCGGCAATATAAAGTATATCTACGAAGCACAACCTAAAACCCATATTTGAATGAACTCTTCAGCTGTACGGAAGCGGGGTCGATAAGTCTGCGAAAACCTGTAGGACCACACCTTTTCTCATGCAGGGTGATGGCTAGGCGCTGCTACGTGCGATTTAGCCCACGTTTATCCAGTTATTCAATTCTCCTTATTGGGTGACACAGGGAGCTAACACATCGTCGCATTTAAATAATAATTATAAGTAATCGTGCTTCGTCGTCAAATCTAGTCATTATGTATATGTCGAAACCGTTAGTTTATAATCTAACGATTTTTTCTCGTTAATTTTCAAACTATCGATAAATTGTTAGCTGTACCGTGCTGCTTACGCGTTAGTTTATAATAAAACCTTTAAATTGTAAACTTCTTTAAACTTGAATTGCAAACGAAATACCAGGGCAAATAGGTAGCTCAGGTGAAAGCTAAAGGGGGCGAGCCGAGCGAAGAACAAAAGAAACATAAATTCTCAGCCTTGTCGGTCTGGTCTACAATTTGTCGACAAACTAACGCGTTAGTTTACATTGTAGTTTCACGCGTAAGTGTCACTATTCTGCACTATAGTTAGGAGAATTGTAATATTTCCCTGGCAAAATTTTGTTTCTACCCTCTGATGTCTGGCTCACGTTTCAGTGCGCAACCACAGAACACGTGTCTCGCATTTTTTGTGATATTTTCGATTGTGCACGGTCTGTGACACAGACCAGATATCGAGATAGACGCAGCAAACGGTCGAATGTATGAGAACCAACCGAGTAACTTTTTCACTACCTACTGTGACGTCACGAGCGCCTTTTAGTGATGGGTTAACATGTTAATCGTGAAACAGAGTCAAAGGCGCGCCGCCAAATCGATTCAAAATGAGCGCTGCTGCGGGAATCCCCTACCTACCACGACCACGTACCTACCGCGTTGCCTTTTTGTCAGTAAGCCGGCAGTGCTTCGAGCGGGAGATCGTATCGTAGCATCGCACCCGGATGTATTTGTCTGTAGAACCTATTTACCTTTTATTATTCATGTGTAAATCCGTCCAGCCCCCTTATTCAGTAACTCGAATCGATCTTAAACTGTGGAATAGTATCAGATTTCCCATAGTTATGTACAATCAATTGACACTGCGTTGCATTTGATCTGGCTCAAGCAGGAATAATAACCAGAGCGAAAAAGTTTTCGAGTTCAGAAAACATGAACCTTATGTCATTGTACATAAGAGTCATTGACAGTTCGATTCGCATACTTTTTCGACGCGTAATTATTCCTGCTTCCTACACTGGATTAAAGTTACTAATTTAGGGGGCTGACTAGAATAATGTAGGTAAGGTAAAACGGGGTGTATTGATAACCAAGGGTAAATAGAAATAACTCTTAGGCCCACTACTTCGTAAAGTATTAGAGAAGAGAGATTGGGAGCTATCTCTATTCTCCCCTGGGTATCAAAATACACTCAGTTTTACTACAGTATTACCTACTTACTTGTTCAGTCTTGTTCTACCTACCTACTTATCTTTTTTTAAATCATTCCTCTGTCTTCTACTCATTCCTCTCTCGAAGTGAATCGATGTTGTATCGACAGAGGAATGAATTACTAATCGACTTTCTATGTAATGCTGAGTTACACGAAAAAAGCTTAAATTTTAAGTCATGATTAAACTAATTTAATCACGAGATTCCATCCAGCGGGTTGGGCTGTGCTTTGATATGTCAGTCAGTCACTCACTCAGTCTTCTTTTATATATTAACATAAAATGAATACATAACAATCTTACATATACGTTATTCTACTACTAAAATATAGATTGCAATGAAAATGCAACTCAGAATTATCATTCTTCCGTCAACAAAATCGAATCGTCCAGCGATTTTGCAAGAATCGTCGCATTGTACAACACTATCTGATTAAATCGACAGAAAAATGAGCATATCGACTGTACCATGCAACTGTAAGGATAATGAAATTATAGTTTGCTTCACTGTTCATTGAGGGCTACGAAAGAGATATCCATGAATTGTGTAAAATGGAAGCAGCAGTGGATGAAGTCCATGGGAAATATACGCTATGGTTCAACCTATCTCAGTAAAAACGGGAGACGCTACTCGAAATTAAAAATAATTGATTATTAAATAAATTAGGCGAATTTCAGAAATAAAATTACTTACGTATGAAAGGTAACGCCGTTGTTTTCTTTGGAAACAACATTGCTTGAGTTTTTGCAATTCACAGCGGCACAGTAAGGCATTTTTATGTTTATTAGTACACGGCTTACATTCGAACAGCCAGAGAGCCACTGAGCCGGGATGAGCGGAATCCGCCTATTAAAAACACGCGAAGTAGGTAGACTTTCGCTGTCTATCTCGATATCTGGTCTGTGGTCTGTGATCATGCCAAGAAGAAATACAGTCTGAATCTTTTCTTGAAGTGCACCTAACGATCGACGATCTGGGATACGTTGGGAAGAACATCAAAATTCATCGACCAAAAATAAAACTCCCCCCTCCCAATTTTTTATAGCCATTTTAATATTGAAATTAGTTATCTGGGTACCAACTACAAAAAAGTATATAACTTCGCAATGGAAGGGTTTTTCGTAGTGAAATTGCCTGATTCGTGATGATAAAATACACGTCGTGCTGCCAGTAACAAAAAGTTGCAGAAAAAGTGTTAACTATAAACTAAAATTACGCTTTCTTTAATATAATAACAATAATTCTTTATTCCAGAAAAAAGAAACCACATAACTTATAACCTAGCACACATAATAGTAGTTTATGTGACTGCTGCATAATGGAGGGCATTAAAACTCGAGAGTGGGTTTATATAATAATATCACTCGAGAGTTTTAATGCCTAATTATGTACAGTTACATACACTAGTTTATCTACACACATATCATAAGCTCTCTTTGATGTGTTCAGGAACCGCATGTTTGACCGGCATTGTGATTCTGCAATTGTTTAGCTTGTACTTTAGTACCAACTTCACGCAGCCGGGCGTCGGCGTTCGAAATTTGAATGTCAGTACCAACTTCACAGACAAACTAGGGACGGCACGCGGGTGGGCGTCGGCGTTCGAAATTTGAATGTCATTATATGTAGAAAAACTACACATCATTATGTGTAGTTTTCCAGATACGAAACGAGTTTTTACCAAGTAGTTTAACATAATGCTGATCATAACGTGCGGTTTTTGAATGCAGTAAAGAGGGTTTATGATACGTGTGTAGATAAAAGATAATTTAGAAACAATCAGTCTTATTCGGAGATTTATAATAAATTGCATTTAGGCATAAGGCCGTTGTAGTTCAGCCCACTGTCGCTGGATCGGGCTCGCGAGCCACGAGCGCGCGGCGCACACGACGGTATTGGTGGAGGCGCGTAGCCGCTCGGCGACGCCGGCCCAGCGTTGCCAGAATGTTACTTTTGTAACATTTTTCGTTACTTTTGAGCCTCTCATGTTACCTCCGTGTTACAAGACTCAATATGTTACTTTCGTGTTACTTTTAGGTCAGTATAAATAAACTATATAATTAATTATATTCCAGCAAACAAAAAAATATCGTGAAATGGAACGCATACAAATATATTTTTTCTGTTCGTCATGTTGGCGCATTTGATTTTGTGGCCTGTTGGAATGCGACATCCAAGCGAAAATCTGTTACTTCGTTCGTCGTACCGCATTTCACTCACTCGCGTGTATTTCTAAATCTTCCATTCCGCTTACTTATTCGAGTCGAGCGAGCAAGCGAGTGGTGACTAGCTACTAGCTAGCAGCAAATCGATCATTGCGCGTGTATTAGCGCTCTATATAGTCTGTGATCATTTAACGTGTTTTGTTTGTATTGTGATTCAACTTTGGTTGGGTTTGATAGAGTATTATTTATATTAATTTCACAAGTGATTGCTGTAAACAGTTTGTACAGTGTATTGGCAAGTAAATGTTGTATTTACATAAGTTTTAATTTATTAAAAAAGTAGGTACCTACCTACCTAAGGAATCAGTAATTCAACAACAAAGTCATGTAAGTTTGCAACTGAAATAAGTTTATTTTTGTATTTTCATCCAAGTTACTAGTAAATAAGCATATACCTAGTGTGCCGTTTCACTGCACATTATATAGGTTCAAAAAGTTGGTGTAGCTATTTATGGCTTTTTATATTTACATTATGTTTTATTTAGTAACTTTAGTTTTGTTTTCTAACAGGGATTGGGATTTGGCTGAGTATCAGCTTGCCTAGCTCTAGAATATTTGATTTTGTTAATCGACCTACGCTAATCCAAGGTAAATAGATACACATACTATCTACCTACATAATTCTGCGTAAAGTTTTTATTATCTCTGTTATATGATCAAAAATGCTCATAACAGTGCTTGTGCCACTCATATAGCATTTCAAACCAATGCGCATGACTTCCGTTCCAGTGTATCCAGTGTTGCCAGTCAAAAAGTTGTAGCAGACGATATTTTTATACCTATTCATGTTGATGTCTCTTTCGTAAAAAATATGTGCACCTACTTATGTAAATGACTATACATGCAAAGTTTGCCATACGAAGCTTTGTCCATAGCCTTTATATGGCCAGACACTTATTTGATTCGATTCACGTCCGTTTTTGGTGATGCCGTGATGTAATCACAGTATCGAATCATAAGATTTTTTACGGATGCATGGTTTTTGTCTTGTTTTAATGCACTAACTTTGAATATCGCTCTTACATGAAAAATTTATGGATGTGGTGGTGAATAATGTATGTATTGCATGTTTTGCTATGATAACAAAATTAACATGTATCTAAAGATAATGAAGAGGTTTTTGACTGCTGTAGCCTCGACTCAAAAAGAAACAAAAGAAGATGGAGAAAATATCGATAGCTCATTTGATAAGGCACCCCCTGAAAAAAATAAGCAAATTTATAATTTTAACGAAAAATGGCTAGTAGACATTGCATTTAAAAATTGGATTTAAAAAAGGGCTCAATCACGGCCTTTTGTGAAATTTCTAATATACTCAACCATAGGCCTGCTCTTATAAAGCATCAAAATACAACTAAACATAAACAAAACGTTAACGTTTTTAGTAAAACAACATCCATAGACGAAGCTTTTAAACTGAAAAAAGAAAAAGAGCTGAGAGCTGAACTTAAACTGTGTGCTTTTCTCGCTGAACATAACTTGACACTGTTGTTGTCAGACGACTTAATTCCTTTTTTGGCTAGTACATTTCCTAATTCAGCAATAATCAAATCTGTAAATTTAGGAAGAACAAAAACAACGAATATCGTAAAAACTGTACTTAGTCCAATACTGACAGAAGAACTTGTATCAAAACTAAAAAAAAAAACATTTTGTGTAATAATGGATGAGACTACAGATATAAGCGTTAAAAAGCAATGTGCACTGGCAGTGATATTTTTTGATGAGGACGAATTGTTAGTTCGTACTGAATTCCTTGACATGTATGAAGTTACTTCTGAAAAGGTAAAGACCTCACAGATTGTGACGTCCCTACTTGGAGAGGAATAAAAAGATTCCAAATAGGTAGCCAACAAGAAATTTTATTTAACGTGGGTTCTCCAAATGTAGTCTGACCCTGGTTACGCAGCAACGAATCTTCCCTGCGGGTTTTGCCGTAGTCGGAGTGCCGCTGACGTCGGAGAAGTAACGGTCCGAATGCAGCCGGAGCAGGGAAGCAGGTTAGTCCGAAGCGGTGTCAGGAACCGGGAAACCGTAGGGTAGCGAGGAAAAGCGGTGATCCCGAAGAGGTGCCAGGAACCCCGAACTCAATCGGGGTTAATATGAAGCACAGACAAAACTAAAACGTAACTACTAGTAGTACGTTATGATTAAACGTAAGTAATTACTGTTTAGAGTCGTTCGTCGGCGTACGGTAAAAAGGGACCGTTACAGAGCGCCAGTAGGACGGACGTGCGTATAGTGCTGAGTGAGTTTTCGGAATCACGCCGGCGCCGCAAAGTCAAGTTGCGGTCACGGCTAGTTAGTTTAAAACGGGCCAATCATAGCAGAGCGAGTGAGTTGTCAACAGTGGAATGTTGCTAGTACAGCGCGTGAAAATTAATACTGTGATTACTAGCCTCATTTGGTAGTTTTATTAAGAGAATTACTACTTAAGTTTAAAATAAGACCAGTTAATGATAGAGTGAAGACAACGGTAACTTACAACGTTACAAGATGCATTATTGAATTGGCTTACAAACAAACAAATCCCTTTGAAAAACTTGGTTGGCTTTGCTTCTGACACCACGAACAGTATGGTTGGGCAACATAATTCCGTTTTCAGCCACTTGAAAGAAAAAGTACCACACATTGCATGTGTAAAGTGTAGCTGCCACATGATTCATCTCGTGGCTTCTAAAGCTTGTCTCAAGCTTCCGAGATTTGTGGAGGATTTTTTAAGAAATGTTGGATCACATTTTAGCCGCAATTCACTCAGGCAAGATAAGCTTAAAGAATTACAAATATTCTTTAATGTTGATGTCCATAAAATGTTGAGTCCTTCGAATACAAGATTAGTCATAAGTCAACAGAGTATTAGAACAGTACAATGTACTCTCTGAGTATGTTAGACTCGAAGTTTTAGAAGATCCTAGTGAAGTCACAGAGGCTTATAATTGGTGTACTAGATAACAAACTCACAAAAGTTTACCTAGAATTTATGTCGTACGTCCAAGATCTATTCAACGATTTCAACCGCCTGTTCCAGTCTGAAAACCATTACTCCACCAATTAAAACCTGAAACATATAAATTAATAAAAACAATAGCCAGCAACTACATGCAGTTCAATTACTGTAAAACTACTGATGCCTACCGAATAGATTATGCCAATCCAAGATTTTTTGTGCCCATTGAGAAAATATATTTGGGAGTAGCTGCACAATCATCAATTGAAGAACTGTCAAAAGAAATTCCTGAACCGAAAACCGAACTCAGAGACTTCAAAAGAACCTGTCTTATGTTTTACATAGAATCAATAAAACAAATAATGCAACGATACGATTTTGCTGACCCAATATACGGCATTATTGAAGTCATTGAACCAAGCGTGGCACTAAAATTTGAAATAAAAGATTTATCTAGCGTGGTGATCAGGTTCCCAAACATTAAAGATGATGTTAATGATGTGGAACTACAAAAAGAATGGAAGAAGCATGCTTTCCTTGACCATAATGACTTAGATTTGTCTCAAAATGTTGAAGAATATTGGAGGAAAATTTTGAAGCTGAAGGATTTGAATGATACTCCAATATTTCCAAATTTTAAAAAAGTTATCGGGCTTTTACTTGTGTTGCCTTTTTCGAATGCATGCGTTGAACGAGTTTTCAGTCAACTTAAATTAATCAAATGTGAAAACAGGAACAGGCTAAACACTGCAACCATTTCTTCTTTGAAGGCTACTAAAGCAAACATTAAAAACGCCACAAAATTTGAGCCTTCAAAAGCAATGATGCATGTAAAAATAACATACAGCAAGAGTGGTGAAGGTACTAATCGCACAATATTCTTAAGATCACAAAAAGTTTTAAGTAACTATTTTTCATGACAACGATAAACGATTTTTTCCAGGTTCCACCAGTTCAAATTAGCTACCCTGTCGCCATTAATACATAGTCAGGTCATAAGTTCTGTCACATGTGCAATATGAAATAATTTAGACATGTTTATTATTTATGTAAACATTTATATAGCAAAATGAACTTAATAAAACATAGCTTCTTATGGTAATAAAGTTTATTCAAAATGACCCCCGCGATTTTGAATACAGGCCTTTATTCTGCGCGGCCAGTCGTCTATCGCAGCACGAACGAGGTCCATGTCAATGTCGGCGGCTGCCTTAATCAAGGATGCCTTGAGTGACTCCAAATCAGGATGAGGCTTTGAGCAGGCCTTTTCCTCCAAGTGTTGCCATATCTTGTAATCTAACGGACTCAAATCTGGACTGGAGGAGGGCCAGTCTTCGTGCCGGATGAAGTCGATTTCACGCGCCGCCAGCCAGTCTTGTGTGCTTTTCGCTCTATGAGCTGGCGCAGAATCTTGTTGGAATACCCAGTGCCTGTTATTAAACATGGTATGAGAAACAGGTTCCACAAGGTTCTTGAGGACAGTATTTTGATACATAACTGCATTCGTTTTTACGCCTTTCTCATAAAAATGTACCTCAGTTAAGCCCCAATAAGAGACTCCCAACCAAACCATGAGCGAGGATGGAAAATGACCTCGTTGGACACGCAGAATACGGTTGCTCGCTTCTTCACTGCTGTGTGCGTACACCTTATCATTTTGTTTGTTGTAGCTCTCTTCCACGGTGAAAATTTTTTCATCCGAAAAAATAATTTCCCGATGCTTTTTTCCCGCGTACCGCTTCAACAAAGCGCGGCATCTCTTCAGTCTCAGGTCCATTAAACGAGCGTCCAAACGATGTCCTGTTTTTCTTCGATATGCCCTAAGCCCTAAGTCTTCATTTAACACCCTTTACACCGTGTTCCTGCTTCACCCCATCTAAAGGGCCAACAGTTTCTGCTTACGTATGGGATTTCTTTGAATTCGCGCCTTCACAGCTTTTATCATTGCTGGAGTCCTAACAGAGCGAGGGCGACCACTTCTTGACCTGTCATCTACACTAGAGTCTTCATTGTATCGTTTTATGGTACGATAAACGAATCTTTTGGTTATATTGAAATTTTTCAGTAAGTCGAAAATCTGAATTGGCGCGTAACCGCAACGATGCAACGCAATAACTGCGACACGGTCTTCTTTAAGTGTCCACTCCATATTTAAAAATGAGGAAAATTCTAAAAAGTACACATTTTTATTTTCATGAAAAATTCGAAATTCGAATTCAATAAACTTTTTTGTGGCCAGCGTTCTAAATTCAAAAGTTTTTATTGTGTGACAGAACTTATGACCTGACTGTGTATATATGATGACGTTTTTTCGTATTCGTTGATAACAAAGTAAGTTATAGTATTAAAAGAAATTACTAAATTGCTTGGTTTTACTCAGACACAATTGATCGATTATGATTTTCTTTTTCCGCATCACCAGTCGATGAACAATTACTAAGATTTTTTCGACGTTTAACAAATGGGACAGAAAACTTTTTTAGTTTTTGTCTAATAAAGTGCCTTATTAAAGTGTTGTGTCGTTTTCCACTTAATATAAGGTCATGTTACTTTTCTCGTGAAAATGTTCCTTTTTTAGCTGTCTCATGTTTTATTCGACTATCTGCCACTGGCAACACTGCGCCGGCCGTCACTTGACACACGAGTCCGTCCCACCCGGGCAGGCTCGCCGACGACGACGCGAACATCTCCGATGCGCTACACCAGCGCGGCAGGCGGTTCAGGGCTCTCATATTGTTGTTGTAATGAACGAAATAATAAAACGTTAAGAAATAATAGTGATTTGAGATTTTGACACACAAAATTGTGTTTCTTAATAATAAACTTTATTTTTTTTAAATCATTACCTACCTAATTTCACTTTTCGGACCTAAGCTTAGTCATAATACCTAGAGATGAGTGATATACTGTGAAGTCGTAGTAGTAGTTGTCGTCGTAGTAAGTCGAAGTAGAAGTTAAGGTAGTAAATAAATAAATGTAGCCCACATTAATGTCCCCACTGACAAGCACAGGCCTTTATGGGTATGCGTAAGATTGAGCCATACCTCATCAAGCTGGCTCAGTGTGGGTGAATGGGCGAAGATAATAAAACAATTAAAATAATTATACCTATAGAACATAACTTTTACTGATTGGATACTTAAATAGAATATTGGATAACTCCGTTATAAATTGATATTTATTTGATGAGGTGGGTGGTCTGTAAACTAGGTGGTCTGTAAACTGCACATAAGCCTACGACACTATTATCACTTGTTTCTATTTCACCAATTATACACTCGAAATTACATGCACAAACCTCGTGCCTCGTGAACAGTTCCGAGAACGAGAGTTCATGTCACTACGACCTACTGTATGAGCCGCGAGCTTATCATTATGATGTTTTCCAGCTGATCGAAGTTGATGATCATAGACCTAATATTGATGTAGGACAGTCAGGTGTTGTTATGAAAAGGAATTTTATTGGTGAATTTGTTCCATGTGTTGTGATTTTCTGCTGATATTGTTTTTGGGCCGCCCCCTTTTTCTGTAGTTATTTGTCTGGTTTTACTTTGCATAGTGTCATGTCCTTTAGTGTCTTCCCCCACGGGAAAGCAGCGGATATTCAAACTATTTATATATTACAAAATTCGAGTGATTTATGATTTTAAAACGCTTTTTAGAGAACTTTTTAAAGGAATTTACATACTAACTGTAGCTTGTCAATTGATTTTAGAAAATTTAATGTAATGTTAACCTAAGAAATAATCACAGACTATTTGCGCCCTGGAGATTTAGAAATAGCTGATTAAAATGGATGTAAAAGCGACTTTGTCTAAAAAGGTATATTACAATGTTCTAGATTACTTAAATAACGGGACTAACTAACCAGAGATTTCACTGTCTAAGCGCTGCTTTGGGAATTTAACCCAGGAACAGCGTCTTTTTTGGAAAACAAGGTATTTAACCAGAGAAAACACTGACTAAGCGCTGCTTTGGGAATTTAACCCAGAAACAGCATCTGTTTTGAACAACCAGGTCTTTAACCAGAGATTACACTGACTGAGTGCCGCTTTGGGAATTCAACCCATAACAGTGTCTATTTCGAACAACAAGGTATTTAACCAGAAATAATGCTGACTGGGTGCCATGGCAGCAGTTATTTTACAAGGCAAATTAACCATATGCATATTACACCGATCGAGAGTTGTTGAGAGAAATTGCTGAAGTAGCGAAACATTTTCAGAAGTCTATGATTGATTTGATTTTGGTTTACAAGTACGATAACGTCTTTTTATTGTACTTAAAAATAGATGACGACCGGACAGAGTATCAAAGCATTACAGACGAAAAATTGAAATGTTTATAAAATAAATAGATCATGAGGAATGCAATGGGAATTGATTTAAAACTATCAGAAACCTTTATAAAATAGGCTGGAATAATAAAATGAATTGAATTAATACAAATGCAAGCATGGAATGAGATCATACCAACAAGGAACAATGGAAGTGCAAACTACACGAATGACAATATTAAACAAATTGAACAAGTCAAGTGAAAACAATTATCACGAATGATAGATCGATCGAACGATAATATGAATCAGAAATTGAACTGCATTGCGTGATTTAACCTATGAGCGATTAAAACGATACGAATCAGATATTAAATTGATTCGTAATTGATTTGGGATGTAACTCAGGAGTGATTAACACGATCTGAATTTGATGATGTATGAACACTAATATAGCGTTCATCATCATTTTAATCCTATCAGCCATTAACATTTGAATTCGATTGTGAACTGCATTATGGTAATTAAATATATACATAGTCAGGTCATAAGTTCTGTCACATGTGCAATATGAAATAATTTAGACATGTTTATTATTTATGTAAACATTTATATAGCAAATTGAACTTAATAAAAATTCTTATGGTAATAAAGTTTATTCAAAATGACCCCCGCGATTTTGAATACAGGCCTTTATTCTGCGCGGCCAGTCGTCTATCGCAGCACGAACGAGGTCCATGTCAATATCGGCGGCTGCCTTAATCAAGGATGTCTTGAGTGACTCAAAATCAGGATGAGGCTTTGAGCAGGCCTTTTCCTCCAAGTGTTGCCATATCTTGTAATCTAACGGACTCAAATCTGGACTGGAGGAGGGCCAGTCTTCGTGCCGGATGAAGTCGATTTCACGCGCCGCCAGCCAGTCTTGTGTGCTTTTCGCTCTATGAGCTGGCGCAGAATCTTGTTGGAATACCCAGTGCCTGTTATTGAACATGGTATGAGAAACAGGTTCCACAAGGTTCTTGAGGACTGTATTTTGATACACAACTGCATTCGTTTTTACGCCTTTCTCACAAAAATGTACCTCAGTTAAGCCCCAATAAGAGACTCCCAACCAAACCATGAGCGAGGATGGAAAATGACTTCGTTGGACACGCGGAATACGGTTGCTCGCTTCTTCACTGCTGTGTGCGTACACCTTATCATTTTGTTTGTTGTAGCTCTCTTCCACGGTGAAAATTTATTCATCCGAAAAAAGAATTTCCCGATGCTTTTTTCCCGCGTACCGCTTCAACAAAGCGCGGCATCTCTTCAGTCTCAGGTCCATTAAACGAGCGTCCAAACGATGTCCTGTTTTTCTTCGATATGCCATAAGCCCTAAGTCTTCATTTAACACCCTTTTCACCGTGGTCCTGCTTAACCCCATCTGAAGGGCCAACAGTTTCTGCTTACGTATGGGATTTCTTTGAATTCGCGCCTTCACAGCTTTTATCACTGCTGGAGTCCTAACAGATCGAGGGCGACCACTTCTTGACCTGTCATCTACACTAGAGTCTTCATTGTATCGTTTTATGGTACGATAAACGAATCTTTTGGTTATATTCAAATTTTTCAGTAAGTCGAAAATCTGAATTGGCGCGTAACCGCAACGATGCTACGCAATAACTGCGACACGGTCTTCTTTAAGTGTCCACTCCATATTTAAAAATGAGGAAAATTCTAGAAAGTACACATTTTTATTTTCATGAAAAATTCGAAATTCGAATTCAATAAACTTTTTTGTGGCTAGCGTTCTAAATTCAAAAGTTTTTATTTTGTGACATAACTTATGACCTGACTGAGTATATAACATGGTTAAACACGATATGAATCGGATATTGTCAATTCAGTAGGCAATAGGCACTGATATTAGAATTTAACCTAGGAGTTAGTAACACAAGTTGAATAAGGTATTGAACTGATAAGGCACTTTTTGGAATTTAACCAAGAAGTGCGAAACTCGATTTGAACTGATATAGCACTATTATAAAAATTTAAGTCAAGAGTGAGAAACACGATTTGAATAAGAAATTGAACTGATTAAGCGTCGCTATGGGACTTCAACCCATGTGCGCCTACGGAAATATAAACTAGACACTGTACTGATTGATCACTGCTCTGCGATGAGAATTTTATTCCTGATCAAATTACACAACGATATATGAACAAAATTTGAGGCAAATAAACACTTCATTTCGTTAAATTTCGAACCTGATTTTGCATTGAATGAGGGCTGCCGGGAGAATCTAACCCACCAGGACATTACATAACGAGACATGGACCAGATATTTCAATAATTGAGCGCTGCTATGGCAATTAATGTCAATGAACAACCAATTGATCATGCAATAAATTGAGATATGAACCAGATATTTCAATGTTCAAGTGCTGCTATGGTAACTGAAACTGCGAGCATATAGGTAACATTGACATGATATTTCGATGATTGAATGCTGCTATGGAAATTGACTCTGAATTTGTTACATACATAAAAAGATTTAATTAGATACTCAACTGATTGAGTGCTGCTTATTTAACCCGTTACCATATTATTCAACAAGTACCACAAACTGGTTGAGGGTCGTGATGGTATTATTTTATCCCACGAGTGGTAAAAAATTATGTTATATATATATATATATATATATATGAATTATATATATATATATATATAATTCAAGATATGATCATGATGAAGACAACGAAAATAAACATACGAGTAAGAATTTATAATTGAAACAAATTGATTTAGGTGCTCCGTAAATGTGAAAATTAAAGACTGCATAATGCAAACAATTTGATGAAGAATGAGGACATTCTTATAATGCGAATGGCCGAGAGGTTTGCAATTTTGCATAGACATTGAAAAATTTTACTTATAGACAAACCAGTCAACCATAAGCCAAGTAGCGGCGAATTGTCCGAAGAATGAGGACATTCTTATAATGCGGATGGCCGAGAGGTTTGCAATTTTGCATAGAGACATTAAAAAATTTTACTTCTAGCCAAACCAACCATAAGCCAAGTAGCGGCGAATTCTCCGAGCGGAGAACCGGTATCCCGTCTGAGCTAAGCAACAATGAGACGTCCGAGTTAAACAGTACTGTGTCTCATCTTAGCTAAGCAGCTGGGAGCTCTCTGAGCTTAGCAGCTGTGAGCTCTCCGAGCTAAGCAGATGTAACCCGTCTTAGCCAAGCTGAGGTAACCTATCTCTGTACGAGCTAAGCAGCAGTGGTCGCTCCGAGCCTAGCAGCAGTGGTCGCTCCGAGCCTAGCAGAAGGGGTTCCTCCAAGCCTAGCAGCAGTGGCCCCTTCGAGTCTAGCAGCGAAGATCTTTCCAATCTGAGCAATGGTGATCGGTCCGTGACAAATAGCGGCGCCCCGGACCGCAGTCAGTTTATTTTGGGCTGACTCCGAGATACTGCGATTAGATGAAATTCTTCAATATAAAAATAGGCTAAAGCCTATTCAATTTGCAGTACAGTTAGGTTTGTAAGACTTTCTGTAGAAAATGGTCTGATTTATTAATTTTATTTGACACTCTTTGATCATACGAGTGATTGGGTGCTAGTGGGGGTCACTTATAGTATTTATCACAGTTGTGTGTTTGGGACAGTCATATTTCTAGTCAGGCGTATCTCTTTGTGTAAATGTCCGTTGAATTAATTCAAACTAAAGTAAACGATTTTGTGAGATCTGGCGTACTGAACAATCAAGAATTTAATATAGAGTGTCTGGGACAGACACAGTCCCAGGATGGCCGACTGTTGAGAATGCATATTCTTAAAAATATTGCTCTGTTCAGTTCGATCGAATCGATTGTTTCAGCACGTCACTAGTCCGTAAGACAAAATTTCACATCTTACTCACGTGACACGTCGTCTGCAGTTCCGGTCGGCTACGAACCAGCACCTTTACACTCATTTAAGCTATTGGGGACTGGGCACAAGTGACGGATACTTAATCTTGTCCCTCGCTGGGGAGATGACATTTTATTGCGACACTTTATTTAAGCAGCAGTCGCGATTCTGATATCATAGACCTCTCAGAATGACGGGTTTCCGCTCATGAGCGAGACATCAGTACTACTACTACTACTGGTTATCTGGCCTATTATATAATGATATTGAACTTACAATCTGCAGCTGAGTGACATGCTTCTTCCACCAGATGGAACGTATATAGGACTCATCGATTACCGTGAGCAGGTAATACGCGTACATCACTATGTGGACGAACGAGTTCACCGTAACCAGCATGGAGGCATGTCCGCCTGGAAACGTTTATATTATTATGTGAGTATGCTATACCTGCACCCGTGGCATGCGGACCCCGCGGGGGATGATAGCTGTGCCCCCCCCCCCCCTCCCGCGCTTGGCATGCTACGGGTGATGGTCATGCAAACGACATAAAATGTTTGCGTGTGCTCCAGTCCAGTCGATTTTGAGCTTTGACTTGATAGTATGCGTATAAAAATATGATAAAAATGTGAGCTATTCGTTAGATTTGGTTAAGTATCTACCTATTCGTGCTTTTGGGATGCGCATCAAATAATTGTTTGATAAAGATGTTAAGTGTTTACAAATAATTATGATTATCTACATATCCATACATCTCACCTGGTACCCATTTTACTATCCCCCACGCCAACATGACCATTCCGAAGTGATGATAAATATGCAAAAACGTTACTTGATTTTGCTTTTTCCGTAGCACGAAGAACACCTACAATTAAAACATGATTGCATGTAAATTAAAGACTTTCCAAAAAGTCAAAAATACGTCTCTAATTATAATAATGCTCTTTCCACATGCAAAATTATTACAATTTTCAAATACCGTGTCTAATAGATCAATCATTTTGATCACAAAGTATCCATAGCAGACGCGCCATGCGTATTCAACGCTGTAGGGCCCTTTGTCCACGGGCTGGCAAACAAGCGAGTAGTGGGATAGCCAGCCGAGGGCCAGGCTCTGAAATATGCAACGCAATCAATCCCAATTTTAACCGACTTCCAAAAGGAGAGGATTCTCAATGGAAGATTACGGAAATATTTTTGGTATAAGGTACAGCATATTTGAAACACAAAGAGTGTCATTCATCTGAGGTTTGTAACTTGACAAACATTGTCATCAGCAAGTTTCATTCATCTGAGGTGCTATGGATTTCTGGAAATTGACAATTCATGTAACTGAATAACGAATGCATACTTACTTTTACATTGTGAGTCATTTATGAGTCATTTGTAAGTAACCTCAGATGAACGAAGCTCTTTGCTTACTTATTATGTGTTTGTTTATCTATAAGCGTCCTCTACATAGAACTAAAACGACAGTTTGCTTCCCATTCGATTTTGTTTTGACCCAAGGCCCTGAAATTGGCACTCGGATCATGTGTTCCTCTTGTTGCTTATCTGACTATCCCTTGAGTCTGTATGAGTATACTGCTTGCGTAGAATCATAGTTATCAGATATGCAATGCAAACGATCACGCTCACCTGATAAACCAAGAACGTACAACCGAAGATCTGTATCAGATTGTATATGGCTAAAGAGAGCCGCAGGTCGTATGCTGGTCGCTTGCTCATGAACTCCGGGAGCCATTTGAACACAGTTAGAAGGTACATCCCTAAGATGCACAACCCTGGCCAAGGGGTGCGCATTAGAAACCAGTTCTGTGTACGCGGATCTGAGAAGTATTAAGGAATTAAATAGAGGGGAATATTGAATCGCAAGTCATAAATACTGATTTGCACATCAAATATCAGGGTGAAGGGAAACGGGGGTGAGCGAAGCGAAGCTGTGAGTGGCAATATATAGTGGTTTGATTTGGCCAAGTTTGTGGAATAAGCGTTCACTCTGTAGCAAAGCTAGTCTAAAGTCGAGTATGACGCCAAAAGCCCCTCCCCATTCAGGGCCGGGCCACACGATGCGGTGCGACGCCGCACACTCATACAATTCCCACACGTGGTATTTGCGGTTGCTAAATTCTACCACGCATCAGCGCTTTAGGAGCCGTTATCGCGCGGCAGTGTTGCATTCCTTACTATAACTAGTGGCTCTGTGAGCTGTAGATCTTGTGAGTCACACTTTCTTTTAATAACACATACAAACTTATGAATGCACCTGGTATATGTGTGTGTGTGAAAGTGTCTTTGCTACGTTGTACTCCCTCAGACGACTTCAGCACTTCTTGCCTCATCAGACGAAAATCACACTTGCCCAGTCTCTGTTACTTCCTCTCATTGACTACGCAAATGTCTGCTGGATCAGCTCAAACGAAGAGCAACTGGACAAACTCAAACGACTTCAAAATCTCGGAATATGTTTTATTTTCGGTTTGCGCAAATTTGACCATGTTTCTCAGTATTGCAGGGATCTGAAATGGCTTCCAATCCGTCTTTGCCGGGATTCCGACATCCTCTTCACTCTCTTTAAGATTTTACATAATCCTCATTACCCTGGCTTCTTACGTGATTCGTTTTCTTTTCTTTATTCAGATAGGCCTCGGAGACCTCACACTCGGTCGCTGCTCACAACTCCGAAACATAAAACTGTCGCATATGAACAGTGGTTCCGACTCCGGGCTATCAAGCTCTATAACAAACTCCCCAGCACCGTCAGAGACAGTCCATCTCTTAACAACTTCAAAAGTCGTTTGAAGGAACATTACCTTTCACTTCTGCAGTAGATTACATTTTATTTATATATTATATAGGTATTTATTGATATTTATATATAGCATTTATATGTAGATATTATATTATGATGTAGGTTCTCATTTATTTATATTTGTAAATATCTAAGTAATTTATTATAAATATATTGTCACTCTGATGTTTAGTTTTTGGTTATGTTGTGCATAATATTCCCATATTGAATCGCAAGTCATAAATACTGATTTGCACTTCTCCCTTCTAATGAAACTATGTTTTCCTGTCAGCCCTGGGTTTGCTGGAAGAAATATCTATATAGAGATAAGCACGCCTTTGTATACCAACTATGTTTGTAATTGTCCAATAATGTGTATGTGCAATACAGTATAAAGAAGTATATAGCCGCGCCGCACCAATAACTACATTTTGCGGTTATATACCTAAACTATTGATTTTTCACTAAAATTATTAAGCCTGTAACTCTCACGGTCTCTACAAATCCAACGGCAACTCATTTGTTAAAATCCGTCAAGCTGTTTTTACTGTAGCGTATTTTGAAATTTTAAAACCACCACACACACGTCCGCCATTTTGAAAAAATCCAAAAACTTAATCGACAGGAAAACCTATTTAATTATTGAACCTGCTCACAAAAATTCGCGAGGATCACTTGAGAAATGCAGCCTGTAGAGGATAACATTCGACGAACACTCATTCGGACATACCTACGAAAGCATTTTTGTCCAATCCTGAAACGCGCTCGGTCAATTATTGTATTTATACTTACTACAATTTCACATTTAGTACTTATAACATCAACCAAAAATTATAAAATGTCAAAGCATAAAATTAACCGAATAAACCGCCCCTGGACATTACCGTGCCAAAGGTTCCTATAAAGCTGGCAGCATTACCAAACTGCACAGCCAGTAACTCTCTGCATAAGAGCATTTCTTATGCAGAGAGTCACTGGCTGTGCAGTTCAGAGCGGTTCAAAAATCCCCCTTTGTCCCTCAGGCGGCGCCCCTACTCCCTAATAAACAATTTGCCCTACGCCCCCCATACCCCAGTCGTCTCACTCATCCGCCAGTGGTACAAAAATCTAGTCGTCATGAGAGCGGCATATTTAAGACACTTCAGTCTAGCAGAAGATTTGGCCGCGGCACCAGCGAAGGCCGCAGTCGACGCAACATGGGAGGCTGCAAAAGTACAGACGCAAGTCGCGTCTCACTAAAGAGAACGCTCTCTCCCCCAAGGAACCAAGGTCAGGCCTATAGACCGCTTCCCATCCGAACGGCACAATCCTGGCGGCACCAGCACACTCGGAATGTTAGCCGAAACTAACCTACGGACAATGTCATTTATTGCGTGGTGCCGCGAAAACCTGCCAGCTCTCCTAACCGACCCAACTCGCCCACCCATGCCCCACAAACACATCGATGCGGCTGGCAAATAGTGCAACCCAAACACAAGGCTACTGCCACACGTAAAGAGTCATTGTCTAAGAGTGTGCCTAGCTGTAGGGAAGGTAATGCGTGCAGCCAAACCCGATAAGGGCTGAGTAACCGCACACAACCGCGCCTATTCTGGTCCCACAGACTGAGCCGGCAGCTCATCGCGAGTGACCTTGCACATGACCTCGTCCCAAGAACGCCGACTATTTATATATATATTTTAGTCTTTCCAGCAGATCAAACACCCAGGACATCGAGCTCTCCATAAGCCCTCCACCTCTTCCGTAAATGAGATGCGTAACCCATCACCACGAATACCCAAGATATGAGTGACGAGATCCACAACACCACAACACAAGTGACCTCGCACATTACCTCGTCCCAAGAAAGCTGACTAATAAGCCTTTTCGGCAGATCACTCCCAGGGCAACGAGCTCTCCATAAGCCCTCCACAAATGGGATGCGAAACCCGTACTTGACCCGTATTGAGTACCATATACTATCGTGCGTATAGGAAAGTACCCATAATTTGTCCTTTAACGAATTAATAAACAAATCTTTATTCTCAAAGAATTTAGTTATTCTCAAGTTCCAAAACTCCGTGCCACTCAACATTAACAGGTGTCCAGTCCGTAGTTCCTAAGGAAACTTTTGATGGGTCATCGTTGAAAACGAAAAGACGCAGAGTTGACGATCTTTTGGCGACACGAAGTGCCAATGAATTAACAAGTGCATGCTGCAACAACTGCAACAAGACATCCATCGACCTTCCGCAGCATATTAGCGAGGAAGATTATTTGGTATCCGACTCTACAGAATATGATTGTGATGGCGATGGATCGTCTGATGATGACGATTTTTTAATTTTTTTACTGTGAATAAGAAATGTATATGTAATGTCAATGTAGTGTAATGTAGTTATGTTAATATTAAGCTTGTATAATATTAAAGTTATAGTTTATTTAGTTTTTTGTTGTAAAAAGTTTATTGAATATATATTTACCGCCATTTAAAAGGTCTTTCATTATCAGGCAGATTTTGTTCCCATGGACACCTTCCAGCTCCATATCAGACCCTGGATATCATCCCGGACCAAAGTACTAGTCAAGACAAACTAAACGAGCCCAAACTCGTCGGGGTTGCATCGTTTGGTTACAGAGTTCCCTTGGCCACCTTCCGGCTCCATCATGAGACCCTAAAAATCATTTAGGCCCAAAGTTCTTGTCATGACGCATCAAACAAGCCCAAGCTCGATGAGATTCCATCGGTTCATTACAGAGAACCCATGGCCACCTTCCGTCTCCCTCATCAGATCAGCCCCATGTCAAAAAGAAGCATATATTCATATATTAAAACACATATTACGGCATATTCAATCAAAATATGCTACAATATAATTTTGTTCCGCTAGCTTATATTGGACGAGTCACTGTGCAACGTTTCATCTGTCACCGTTGCCGCGCGTCATCAAGCAGTGCTACAGCGAGATGCTCCGCTACGCCTAGAGCATGCTGGGGTATCTTAGAGTATGGTTGTCAAAAAAGTTCGGTCGCGCTATCTACCGGCTAGGCATAGGACTAACATGTCATTGGCACAACGTGGTCTTGCCACTATACAATTATTATTTTCTAGGGTAGAAAATATTATATACGTTTTTTTAATGTTTATGTTGTATTTAATAGATCTCTAATCTGAAGTTTATTACAGTTTATTCATGATTATTTATTTGTTATAGCTAACCATGTTTTGAACAAGATATCGTTGGGTAATAAAAGTTTAGGATAATTTAGTAGTAATTCTGTTTTTTGTTCCTGCTTTGTTTTATGTATTAGACAACGAGAAAAAACGGAAAAAGTTTGAAAGTTTTGTTTGGCGATTTAAAATTTTTCATTTAAATTTTATTATTTGGTGTTGAGCAGTTTGTTCCTCCACTTCAGCGTTTTGATTAAAAACAGGACTTTCGGTTGGGGTTTAGATAAGGCGGCGGTAGTTTTTCGATAGGACTACCCGTGCAGTGCAGTGCAGCGCAAATACTTTTATTAATAAAGACAGGTCTCTAATTATGTCTAGGAATAAATGTTGCATGCCTGGTTGCACAACCAGCAACTCTGACGGTATGTACATACAACATATAGTAACGTAGTAACAAATTGAACCCACTGAATTCATCGTCACCACTGATTTTTCCTGGACTCAGGTTCTTAACAACAACATTATTTCTGTTCAAGGTGTCCCGATGCATTATTTTCCTAATCCATCCAATGATGGCGACCGTTTTAAAACTTGGAAGGCAACAGCAGGATTAGTCGGTTTTGAAGACTCATATATTTTCTCGGACAGAAAAGTGTGCCACAGGCATTTTGAAGATAATTACCATGGCAGCAAAAACAGACTTGTTAGAAGTGCTGTACCAACATTACATCTAACAGGTTAAACAGCTATTTTATTTTATTGAAGTACCTGGGGCGCTCCTAAAAATATGCAATTGAATGATAAATAAACCGAGTTTCTATCTAAGTAAGTTACTATCACCATTTTTCAGGAAGGAGCTTAGATACCCCTAAGGTGTTGTACAAGCAAACACTTCTGATATTCATCAAACCGCAGCTGGAAACAATAAAGGTATTTTTTTACAATAATAATAATATGTAATTAATTTGACTAATTTAAAGGAACCCTAAAAATAAAACAATGATATAACCGTTCTTGTTTTCATTTAATTTCAGGAATTAACCGAAGATTCAAGGCAACAAGTTGTCTCTCCTGTGCAGGAGAGGCAACTTATGAAGTCAATCTGTAAATTGAAAAGGATGTGTTGCATAAAAAAGATAACCTAAATAGGTCATTTAATAGAAGATTGAAACTTGCTGTAAAAATAAGCTCTTCTACAGCATATAATATCTTGAGCCAGAAAATGACCAGACCAGCGAAATTGTTTATTGAAATGCAAATAACGCAATCTGAAAAAAAAGGAAAAGGCAGACGATTCACACTGGATCAAAAAAAAATGGCAATATCGCTATATAAGCCCAGCCCAAAAGCATACTGACTTGAGTCCAATGTGTATTTTACCAAAAAGATAAACACTGCAAAAACTCCTGGCGCAAGTAGATCTAAAACCAGGCATTCAAGACACAACATTTGACCAGTTAAAACGGAAAGTCGCAAAAATACCTAGAGCGCACGGGTACTGCACTCTAGTTTTTGATGAGATGGTGATAACGCCAAGTGTCAACCTGGACAGGAAAACAGATTTTATAAATGGTTTAAGCGACAACGGAGTAGAGAGGAAAAAGACATTTTGTGACCATGCTCTAGTTATAATGGTTAGAGGCGTTATTAAAACATATAAACAGCCCATTGCTTATACATACTGCCAAAGCTGAACATCGTCGTTAGATATAAAAAAGATCACACAAGGCTGCATTAAAAAATTGCAGGAGACAGGCCTCAAGGTAGTACCCACAGTATGCGACCAAGGGGCGACTAATGTAGCTGCAATCAATTCCTTAATATGCGACACGAAAGAAAAATATCTAAGAAGGGAAGAAGAATACAAAGGAGGGTTCTTCGAAATAAATGAAGAGAAAATCTTCCCCATTTATGATCCACCTCATCTCATGAAAGGCATAAGGAATAGTCTAACAAAGAATAAACCTGGCTTCAATCGAAGAAGTCAAAAAAATGCCTGTTGGGGTGTTGACCCAAACAGGCATTTTTTTTTACTTCTTCGTTCAAATTGAGAATGTTGTGCAAAACATTTTAGAAACATAATGTAACCTAAAAGGCTTTACTAATTACCTAGAGATTGTGGTTTTGACTAACATTGATTTCACCTTTATAAATTGTAAAGATCACAAAAATGCACTAACCGAATATATAATAAAAAAAGTAAATAGAATTTTTTGTTACATTTTGGTGCAGAGAAATCAACAAAATCCTTACCAATAAGGTGATTGTCAGTACAAATGAAATTCACGGTGAGATGAAATTAGCCGCAAAAAAATATGTGGACAACAAAAAAGGCTAAGGCAAACGGGAGTTGCACTTGCAGTTTGATCGACTGTATTGTTTTAATTATTTTGTTTGTAAACTTAATTAATTACCGCTGTAAAGTTATTTCCATAGTATTCATATAGGCTGCCAGTATACTGTGAACAAGGTTATTCTACTCATGACAATTACCAAATTTTGTCCTGCAAGTTTTGCAAAAAAATATCAGTAGTCCAAACAAAATGTCAGATGACATTGGCACCAATTGTATGAGATATCATATTAAAACACAGAAATTTAGATTTTATTTGCTTAACGTGGTTTGCAATTTGATCTTAAATATTTTACTTTAGTTTCACATGATACAACCTTAGATGGGTATAAAAATGATATATATACTTAACTAGTAGTTATCAATAATATTTACATGAGACTTTTGTGCATAAAGTTTAGAATGTTAGAGACCATATCAGTTTTGGTTATGTATTAGCTTGCAAAAGAGGAAATTAAATTTATTTTGTCAGGACTGCGATTTCAAAAATGTGTAAATGTGTAACCTTCACAATGTATTAAACAAATACATCTTGTATATATCCAAACCAAATTGTTTTATTAACTAGACAGTTTTTTAGTAATGTGGTGCTACAAAGTTATACTGAGATGATATTTGTAAGAAAGTTTTTAATTAATATCAGTACCTATAACTAGAGTACCATGTTTATAAGTTTCATAACGGTTATGTTAAGATAAGGAACTTATAAAAGTGGTACTCTAGTTATACTGAAAAAATACAAAAAACTTTCTTACAAATATCATGTTAGTGTAACATAGAAACTAGTTGAAAAAAAACAAACATTCAAAGCTTCCTTTTCGCTTTTCGCGCTAATTTTTGTTCCATGCCGGTCCGCCGACAGCAGCACTGTCTACGTACCACTGAAAAATGACAAGATGCCCATCTATTTCCTATTATACATTTTTATCTATGGCCTAGAGCTACGAGAACCGCCTACGCAACTGCTACGGGCCTTGCGTTACGAATTTTTCAACAAAAACGGCAAAATGAATAAAACCTCGAAGTGTGTGTGCAACGTTATCATTAACGAACTACTTGCCTTTGTGCAAAATAAACATAATGTGATGGACGATATCAGCATGATACAGTTAGGTAAAACAGGTTTTACACCCGAGGACATCGAGCAGGACAGCTCAGAAAGGAAGAAATAAAATTCGCAGAGGAGTCGGAAAAGAAATACGTGACCTAGAAGGCATAATTAAAATTATAAAGGTATCCAAATAATATAATATAAATATAGAGGTATCCAAATGACCTACCTATAGTCGTTGCCCGTAACCTGTCCAAACTACCACCGGTTACCTTCGACCATGTTAATGTTAAAAGTCTGCTCAACAACATTGTTTCATTGAAAGCAGAGATGAGTAACCTGTGCCACAAATACGCTTCGCTAGATGAGATGGAGAAGCTCACAAAAGATGTGCAAGAGCTGAGACAACAGCAGTCCAGCACATGCCCAGCTCTCTACGACGGGACTTCCTACCTCCCAGCGGTAGCACTAGCGCCACTCGCGCCAAAAGTGCGAACCTCATTGCCAACAACGCCCGCGCTGGCACTACAAGACACACAAGCATCGACGCCGACGCCATCGCCGTTGAGACCCTCGCCGCCGTCACAAGCCCACCTTGCGCCGCCATAACCGCCGACGCTACCATCAATGTCAGAGCCATCATCACCACCATCACCGCCGCTGAAAACAGTGCCACCGCTGCCGTTGTCACAACTGCCATCAGCCCAGCTCGACTCGTCAGCCGTTCCACCAGCATCCCTCAGTTATGCATTTGTGCATAACTGAGGGATTGCCGGACAAAAACCATTAAAGTAAGGCTTTACAGTTGTCACAAGAAAGACAACAACATTCTATCACAAACATACTAGGCACCGCATCTGGTATGTACAGCAAAATAGATGCTGTTGCACAGTCCACTAGGATATACGCATCAGGATTCACCAAGAACACTACTTGCGAAGAAATAAGAGAACATGCAGAACAATTCGTCGATTATATTGGTAGAATAGAACTCCTGTCAGACCGCGACGGCTTTAATTGTAACGCCTTCGCAATTACCATCAGCAAAGACATAATGATTACGCTCATAGACCCCAAACTGTGGCCCCCTGGGATAACCGTCGGCCATTTCAAATATTACGCTTATATCGCTCGGGTTAAGCGCACCAATAATCCGTTCTATATAGGCTTAACCATAATGGATCATCTGAAAATATTGAGCGTTAATTGTAAATATCTTCAAGGAAACAAAAACTTTATAAATGAACTTTGCAATCAAATGACAGTTATTTTACAAGAAACCTGGCCGTTACCTAGCGATTTGCCTATACTGGACAACATCCACCCTGACTTCCTGGGAGTGGGAATATCAGCTGTTGACACCTCGGCTGTTATACTTGTAGGAAGACCGTACGGAGGAGCAGCAATACTCTACAAGAAGTCTCTAAAGGTCAGAGCTAATATACAGACAGATACTCCAAGATTAGTAGCAGTCGAACTCACGCTCTCCAATAATGAGTCGTTGCTTATTGTGTGTACTTACCTACCTGTAAACCAGACCATCTTGATGAGTATGCAGAATGCCTAGGAAAAATACACAGCATCATAGAAGATAGTAACTGACACTTCTGCTTAGTCTTAGGAAGTAGTCTAGGTAGTATTACTCAAAATACACTAATTATCAAATACCCACTACCATTAAAAAAAAACTATTCTCATGACAAATGAACTTGTTACCAAATTGAACTGTTCTCGATATGCACTTTCCTCAATATGCGCCGATTCCAAATGTACAAATGTACTTACTGCAGCTCATAAAAACCGATACACAGGAGGCTCTTTTCCCAAAATACTCTAAATTTCATTCATAGCACACCCGATTTCCATAATACCTTTTCCTACATATTCCATAATAGACTTCTTTTTAGTAGTGTTCGCAACGCAAGATGCTATTGCCATTTTTATTAAAAATATGATTATGAAATCTATGGCCCTCAAATAATAGTACAGTTCCACGTCCACTTTTAATAAAAGTCCAATTCCACTTCGTTACTCATTTTTCTACGTTATATTTTATAAGGACATCGGCATGTATTTCAGTACAATTTTTCATGTTTCATAAAGTTAAGAAATCTGCCATTATTCATATATATTCCAAGGCCCCGAAGAATGGTAATAGGTGTGACAGTGCATTAAAACTGCAATGTCAAAGCATCTCATATTTATTATTTATTACTTTTAGAGGTCATAGACAATTATCGATAAAGGTTTAGTAACAAAACATTGTATCTGCGATAGTTAGTTCTCATTAGATCCATAACTGGATGGGACCAGTGAGACCTTCAAATCTGGATCTGCTTAACAGATCTAGCGAAAAAAGTACTTCTCAGTATATCCACACGGCAAAAAATTGGATCTATCGAGAAAAAAATATCTAGTCTCACTAGATCCATTAGGGATCTGGTCAGTGGATCTCGTGAGAGTGATCGGTACATACATATATGTACTTACGTTACATTTGTATTCTAATAAAGCCTAAGTAAAAAACTAATTCTTTTCTTTATAAATACCATGGACTACAATTTTTCAATAGCTCGAATGCAACCCTGCCGCGCGGGCCCAGCGCTTTGGCACTCCCTAAAAATGGGAAACACCATATAAATTAGTGAAGTGCAGCCATTCATAAGTAGCATTTAAAGGACAAGCAAGAAAAATTTAAAAAGAATGACAGTGCTATGGGTCGGTCTTCCTCCCCTTTCTAAGCAAAACGAGGAGAAGAACACTCATGCAGAGCTCTGTCCCCACTGTTGACAGCTGCCAAATGCTACTTCTAAGAATGACGCCACTTTAACATATCGATGATGGTACTTACCGGCGATGTCTTCATTCAAGTAGTAATACAGTCGCCCAACTCCTTTTAGTATAAGTGCCATATTTTTCGTTACAGCATATACCTAGTGCACTTTAATATATGTGTATTCCGCAGGACAATACGTTCAGAACTGAAGTGAATCCGCGACATTTTCACCCCGGGGTCGGGAAGTGCATCATTTAAATGTAAAAGTATTTATTCACACATACATAAATGTACTTGCAAATATCGCGGGTTTCATATCATAGGGGCGTATATGCAAACACCCAACATTTCAGGAAAGGTTAAAAACATGCCCATATGACTTGCCTATACAACAATTTCTGAATTTGTCTTATTTTAGTCATTAAATGTATAGGAATAATAGGCTCATAACACCGTTATTTTTTATTTTTAACTAAAACCATTAAGGCTTTTGGCAATACTATATCATAGCTACAGCTAATCTGACAGAAATGCAGGTTCCAAAATATGATTCCTTCTACATTTTTTACGCCCTTCTGATTTTTCATAAATATTAGATTTACACCATTTTATGAACAATTTATCCAGTTATAAGAATATTTATTTTGGTTTATTTGGGAAACAAAAGTAATAAGCACAAATAAAACATTAAAGACGGTATTTATTTATTTTGTTGTTTCACAAATGTATTTACATATCAATGAAATCATAATTAACTCACAAAATTGTGGTGTTTTTAACAAAAAACGTTTAGCCGATTTAATGTTTATCTGACAGTAACGTTTGGGTGTCGCAAACTATTAACTGTGAGCAATGTTTGTCCTTGAAGCAACTTCGTGAAGCAAACCAGCTTCCCAAGACGACATTACACAGTAGGCCATATCCACAATTAAAGTAGAAATGTAGACAATAAAACCGGCCTTATATGTCGCCTTTGTCGGTTAATGTCGATTATGAATTGATGAATGATTATAATTTCGCCGTTCCGGTATTGAATAGATATGTCCGTCCGTCCGTGTGAATATGTCCGTCGGTAGTTGTAAACGTAGGTGCGCCTCCACACTCCATATGCGACTGCAGACTCTCCAACCCAGTTCCAATAAAACAGGGCGTCCGCTCAGGAGACACTATCGCCCAAGTTTTGTCAACATCCTAGAGGAGGCATTAAAGACATTATAGTAGATTTTATTATAGAAGTCTCATTATCATCGGCGAGTATCTTTCGCATAGATCTGAGTTGCGGTCCTTGTGACTGAGAGAGCCAAGAAGCGGGCTATAATAGGTTTAAAGCACAAAATAACTGAGAAAATTTGTAAATTGAAAAAACGGAAGAAAACGAGGAAATTTACCAAAACTTGTGTGAGCGGTTAGCAACTTTCAAAATGTAGATGTGCAGAATAAGGTTAAAAATAGATTATGATCTATGGTATGGTATGCCATACTATAATACAAAGAATGAATAATGGTTTGGAGTTGCGAAACTGCAGTCCATAGTGCTTGGAAACCAATACAATCGTCTTCAATGAACCCTGCAGGAAAAATAATTATCAGTACAACTGTTTAATGGTTTAATTTAAACACCACTCACTTATTTAACGCTATTCTCTATAAAACGTTACTGTCGGTCAAACGTTACTGTCAGTTAAATGTTAATGTTGACGATGGCAGCTGGACAAAACGTCAAACTTCGAACAAAAATCTTCCAACCCCTTTAAATATCGTATGTATTTGCATTATTCCGCATACGGCTTTATGATTTGACGATTTCTAAGAGATTGTCAATTGCATCCGCGTCATATAGACGTATGCACATGTCTATATGACGGGGCGATATAAGTAATGCTCCTTAATAAATGCTTTTACGCCCTTTATGGCCCTTTATGTTTCAACAAAAAGTGGTTGGCATAATATATACCTACGTCTAAATGTTTTTATTTTTATCAATAATAAAAAAAAAACAAATATATGTTAAAAATAGCGGCGATGCCAAACTAAAATTTGTATCGTATGGCATCAAAAACGAATATTGCATTTTTGCATATACGCCTCTACGATATGAAGCCCACGATATGTAGGCAGTGTGCATCCGCGATTTGTGTGCAAAATTATGTAAATGTCATATTCGGGACACGGCTCGCATAACTAAGGTGAATGCCCAGGATTGGAGAATCCAATGGATTCTAAAGTTTGAGTACGGGCCCGTGTTACATCTCGTTGTCTGCAATGTCTGCAACCCCTCCAGACATACTTGTTGCGATTTAGGTATCTTTCGACCACATGAGGCATAAGCCTATCGCAACTATTTATTGATGAGTGAACAACCTCATATCGATCAATAGTACAATGACTATGTGTTGGCTCATGAATGCACATTGTCCAAGTAGGCAAAGTTCAATGCATGAATTTAAATTTTCAATTACTACGTGTTTTGCAATATGCTATAGTTGTCGTCAAACTTCTTGAGCATGATTTGACGTAGTGGGGGAACACTCTCACTCTCTCAAACACTGCCAAAGAGACGCCTTTATCTCGCTTGCGCCATCAAGGTCGATGTTCAAGAAGTTTGACGACAATTATACCTGGCTAAACTTGTTTTACGTCTCCCACAATAAAACTCAACCAAATATTTTTAAATGCGTGTATATTACTATATTTCCGATAGGTATATAAAACATAAATTTGAAAAATATTTATTTTTATAAAACATAAATTTTAAATTAAAAAACAACGGGCCCAATTTGTTGACATTGATATTAACTACATATGTGTTGGTAATTGAAAAACTGGTGATGATGATCTAACTTTTCAGGGCATTTTTATGGTTTTCCACCAGGATTTATATAGATAAGACAGCAAGTGATCATAATCCCGAAATGTGATCTCCTCAGGTGAACCTCGTCTCTAATTTCTCTTGCGTCACTCCGTTAACCAAGAACTAAACATATAACCCGCTTGTTCTGGCAAAACAAGTCTGTCAGAGTCATCGAATTACTTTGCTATGGGATAATGGTATTTTCATCCATGTATATGTCACCGTAAGATTGTCAAAACCGATATAGTTTATAATGGCTTATGTTTAAACGATAACCAAAAACGCACCTATTTTACTACCAATAAATTCGAAATGACTGCCAGAATGAATAAATGTCCACCAAATTGTGTTTGGATAAATGATCACCAAACTTCTTTTTATGTTTTGTATACTTAAGTTTATGTTTTAAGTATTTTTTGTTGTTCTTACATGTTCAACCTAACACGAAGGATAAAGGGGGCTTCGCTTCGCTCACCCCCTTTACCCTTCACCTAAGCTACCGCAGTATTTTTCCTTGATATTTTTTGCAACTTTTGGTGTTCATTTATCCTTTTTGGGTAGGAAAAAAATATTTTGGTGATCATTATATTTGTTGCCGTTTATAATCTTACATTTTTTTCTCGTTAGTTTAGAAACTATCGATAAATTGTAAACTGTACCGTACTGCTTACGATATGACGCGTTAGTTTATAATAAAACCGTTAAATTGCGAACTGGTTTAAACTTGAATTGCAAAGGAAATACCAGGGCTAACACTGCGGTAGCTGAGGTGAGGACTATAGGGGGCGAATAGCGCTTTATTTGATAAACTAACGGTTTTGACAATCTTACGGTGACATATATATCCATCGATCATCAGATCAGATTGTTCAGTCTACTTGCGGAAGGGGAACTCGGGATGGCTCTCGATGCCGGGCCAGAAGGAATCATGAGGTCGGGATGTCTACTTTCGGAAGGGGAACTCGGGATGCTGCTCGATGCCGGGCCAGAAGGAATCATGAGGTCGGGATGTCTACTTGCGGAAGGGGAACTCGGGATGCCTCTCGATGCCGGGCCAGAAGGCATCAAGAGGTCGGGATGTCTACTTGCGGAAGGGGAACTCGGGATGCTGCTCGATGCCGGGCCAGAAGGAATCATGAGGTCGGGATGTCTACTTGCGGAAGGGGAACTCGGGATGCTGCTCGATGCCGGGCCAGAAGGAATCATGAGGTCGGGATGTCTACTTGCGGAAGGGGAACTTGGGATGGCTCTCGATGCCGGGCCAGAAGGAATCATGAGGTCGGGATGTCTACTTTCGGAAGGGGAACTCGGGATGCTGCTCGATGCCGGGCCAGAAGGAATCATGAGGTCGGGATGTCTACTTGCGGAAGGGGATCACGGGATGCCTCTCGATGCCGGGCCAGAAGGCATCAAGAGGTCGGGATGTCTACTTGCGGAAGGGAAACTCGGGATGCTGCTCGATGCCGGGCCAGAAGGAATCATGAGGTCGGGATGTCTACTTGCGGAAGGGAACTCGGGATGGCTCTCGATGCCGGGCCAGAAAGAATCATGAGGTCGGGATGTCTACTTGCGGAAGGGGGATCTCGGGATGGCTCTCGATGCCGGGCCAGAAGGAATCATGAGGTCGGGATGTCTACTTGCGGAAGGGGAACTCGGGATGGCTCTCGATGCCGGGCCAGAAGGAATCATGAGGTCGGGATGTCTACTTGCGGAAGGGGAACTCGGGATGGCTCTCGATGCCGGGCCAGAAGGAATCATGAGGTCGGGATGTCTACTTGCGGAAGGGGAACTCGGGATGCTGCTCGATGCCGGGCCAGAAGGACTCATGAGGTCGGGATGTCTACTTGCGGAAGGGGAACTCGGGATGGCTCTCGATGCCGGGCCAGAAGGAATCATGAGGTCGGGATGTCTACTTGCGGAAGGGGAACTCGGGATGCCTCTCGATGCCGGGGAAGAAAGAGAAGTCGCAGATGCGTCCGGCCTCGCCGCGGTCCAACGCGTTCAGGGCCGACATCTCCGCCGCAGACAGCTCGAAGTCCCAGATCGATATATTCTGGAATAACATAACACATAGCATAGGGGCGCATCTTTTCCCATACGGGGTGGCAGAGGCACAGTTGTGCACACGTCTAGCCAGTTATTCAATACTCCATTTTGTGTGACAGGGTAGGATTAAATAGGATAAAAGTTAACCAAATTTTAGCCGTTAGGTATCATTAATGTGTCGGAGATGTATATCACGGGATGGCGCTAGGAGAATCAATTAAAAAAAAAAAACAACCGACTCCATACAACCGATAACAGATCATATATTTCAGGTGGCTCCCATACAACAATTCTTTCAATAACACATACAAACTTAAGAATGCACCTGGTTACGTACATGGAGTGTGAAAGTAGCCGTACCTAGAACTTTATAAACAACATTTTGCTATGTAAAATCCAAACTATTCACTCCACACCATCCCTACCATTGTAAGGTGGTATTGGAACCCTTCGTGCGCGAGTCCGACTCGCACTTGAGGGTTTTTTTTAAGGTCTTATATCTTTTTTATTCTATTCTACTCGTAATATCTACAATTTAGCTTAGATAATTCACCAAGTTAAAAAGTTCAAGCCCTATTTATTCCTCCTCGGTCGGGAAGCGAATAAAGTCTATGCATGGCAAGTCCTCATTAAAACTATTGCTGCACGGAACCACATACATCATTTTAGTTTTAGTTAAAAAAAGAAGCATTTAATCAATTTTAATAAAACTTATACTGGACCCCCTCTGAAGTATGACCTACCAATCAAAATAAGAATCATCAGAATCGATTCATAATTGACGAACTTTTTGAAGTCGGTTGAAAAGAAAGTGCGGACCCGCCGTCAGCTGGCTGAAAATGTTGCCTGACTCCAAACTGGAAGATGGCCTTGTCTCAATAGTCAATAGTCAATAGTCAATAGTCAAAGTACTTTATTACTGTAGATATTTACATATACTTAGCAAACGTCATTTTTTGCCTCTTCTCTACATTGGACCAATCAAACTCCGAAGACTCGCGCAAGCACTCCTCCCATACGATCGCGCTTGCCGAAAGCCCCGTCTGGAAATATTGATTCTGCGAACCCCTTTATTTTTTTCGCGGGTTATAATGTATTTTTGTCGCTGGTTTTAATGACTGGAAACAGATGAATAATCTACCTTCTGTATGGTATTGGTCTTGTTTGGTTCACAGGGTTGAATTCTATTACCATGGACTAAGGTTGAAATTCGCGATGCATTTTGCATTTTCGCCGCTATGGCAGCTCGGCGTTTTATCGCCATATCGGTTAGTGTTAGAAATAGGTAGGATTTGGTTTGAATAACCAACCTTTTTATTAGTAACCTGTTATGTTGATTATGTTCTCGTTGTTATGACAAGACTGTCATTGTCACATTAAAATAACTATACAAGGAAAATAACGTGTTTATATTATAACGGTTATGGGCCCAGGCACAATGGAAAAAGAAATATGTGGTATGTTGAAAAAGTTTAGTGGAGTAAATTATCTTCAATGGAAATTTCAATTAAAGTGCGCGTTGAAAGCAAAAGGCTTGGGAAGGTATATAGAAGATGAAGGAAGTGTGAACGTGAACGCGAGCGCAGGTGCGAGTGCTGGAGATGCCGGAGTGACCTCAGCAGCAGCGGCAGCGGATAAGCGAGAACGGGAAGATGCCGCTGTAATGTTTATAGTCACGTCTTCATTGACGTATGAGCAAATGGTGCTGATAGAGAATCGTACAACTTCGAAGCAAATTATTGAAAAGTTAGACTCAATTTATGCTCAAAAATCAGAGTTTAATAAAATGACACTTCACGAAAGATTTTACCAATACAGAATGGGAGAAAATGACGGTATTGCTCAACATATTGCCAAAGTAGAATCCCTGGCTAAGCAAATACGAGAGGCAGGTGACAACATAAGTGATACAGCCGTTATTACGAAAATAATCGGCAGTCTTCCTCCTAAATACAGAAATGTGAGACAAGCGTGGTTATCTATGGATGTTGAAAAACAAAATGTCATTAATTTAACCGCTAGGCTACTAGATGAAGAAGCAAACCTCGCGAATGATAACACCACTGAACCTACTGTCTTGGCTACGGTCACCAAAAATGCGTATGTTGAAAGAAGAAGCTTTCCAAAGGCTCCTATCTGCTACTACTGTCAAAAACCAGGGCATATTGCCAAAGACTGTTACTCAAGAAAAAGAAACTTCAAATCGAATCCAGGAGCAAATTTGACGTATTCTGCGTTTATGGCAGAAAATGTTGCTTTAAATTGTCTAGCTGACGATGCAGATATTTGGCTTTTAGATAGCGGAGCTTCTGCTCATATGTCAAGCAGATTGGAATTCTTTAATAAGCTCTACGATTGCCCGACAAAAACTGTACGTCTAGGAGATGACACTGAGTTGTGTGTCAAAGGCATAGGGACAGTCTATATTAAGAAATTGCTAAATAATCAATGGCACGATTCGGAAATTAATGATATTCTTTACATCCCAAATCTCAAGAAGAATTTAATTTCGGAAGGAGTTCTAACGGAGAAAGGTTATATTATTAATAAAGAAAAATGGCACGCTAATATTTTTGACATGGATAGAAGGTTGGTGGCATATGCACACAAGCAACCAAATAATTTATATCGAGTACTATTTAAAACGGCAGTATATAAAGAGACACTGACCTGTGATGCCAATCCTGTCACAATAAATAGCAATTTTAAATTGTGGCACGAGAGACTCGGACATATAAACGCTGAATATGTAAAAATCTTGGTATCGAATGGAACTTTACAAGGTATCGCACAAAATGAGTTCAAGGATTTTTTCTGTGAAGCATGTGCTTATGGCAAACAACACAAGCTTCCTTTTTATGCGAAAGTTGACTCGGAGAAGAGACCCTGCAATCCTGGTGAAGTCATATTTTCGGATTTATGCGGACCTATATCGACAGCTTCAATCTCCGGCTTCAGCTATTTCGTTTTATTCAAGGACGCTTGTACTGGGTACAGAATTGCCTTCTTCATAAAACATAAGAGTGATGTTTTAGAAAATTTTAAATAATTTTTACGACTAATACAAAATAAATTTGGGCGACCCATCAAGGTGCTACACACTGATAATGGCACGGAATACTGCAACACAGAATTTAAATACTTTTTGAACAATTTTGGAATAATTCATGAAAAAACAGCGCCTTACACACCCGAACAAAAAGGACGCGTTGAAAGGGATATGCGAACGATCATGGAGTCCGCACGAACCATGTTTCACAAATCAAAGCGTCCCATTCACCTCTGGGCAGAAGCCGTTAATTGTGCTATCTACGTGTTGAACAGAACTCCTACTAAACAAACGCCAAGTTCAACTCCATATCAGGAGTGGACCGGTGAAAAGGCAAATGTAACCCATACAAAAATATTTGGATGTGATGCATACATGCATATACCAAATCAGTTGAGGAGCAAACTTGAACCGAAAAGTGAAAAAATGATCTTTGTTGGGTATGACGGCAACTCTACCAATTATCGGCTTTATGACCCCGAGACCATCTCACGTAACGTGCTTTTCAATGAATCGACTTTCTCTGGTCAAATAGAAAATATTGAGGACGCGGACCCTTTGCTGATCACAATGGAAGACAAAACTGTTCCTCTCACTGAAGATCATGATTTGGTTTTAGTAGACGAGAGTACTGGTCAGGGCCCAGACAATAACCCAACAGATACCTTTTATGATACTGCAGAGATTGCAATCGAAGAAGCGGAAAGCGAGGTAATTCCGATTGAAGAAACTTTAACTCAAGAAATTCCAACGACAAGTAGAGTTTTGAGGCCAAGAGAAAACCTTAAAGCACCAAAAATCAAAAAATCAAAATCAAAATCAAAAATCATTTATTTCCATAGGATGTTGTTACATCACTTAGATTCGTCATTACATATTTTTGGGTGAGTTCACTAACCCAATGGTGGAATCTGTGGAGAAGAGCTCACCGAAGAAACTCCACAGTTGTCGCATCTTTTGCGTTTCCTTTTTTAAATAAAATATTGTCAAATTACAAAATGAATGCTAATTATATATCGAAACAGCCTGTTACTCAAACAATCTATTCCCATGGACATCTGTCCTCTAAGTAATCAGATATCCTGTAGTAACCTTTTTTATACAATTTCTGTTTTATTATTATTTTAAACTTGTCTAAAGGTAAGTTTTTAATATCAGTAGGGACCTTATTGTAATAGCGTATACAATTGCCTTTAAAAGAATTACTAATTTTATGTAGTCGGCTTACATAAGCAACCAACTTGTCTTTATTTCTAGTATTAAAATTGTGTATATCACTGTACTTCTGAAAATTAGTTATATTTCTTTTTACATACACAAGATTGTCATAGATATATTGAGACACAAATGTCAGAATATTGATTTCTTTAAACTTTTCCCTCAGTGACACTCTAGGCCCTAATCTATAAATTGCACGAACAGCCCGTTTCTGCAGAATAAATATACTATTAGCATTCGCAGCGTGACCCCACAATAAAATACCATAGGTCATTAGACTATGAAAGTAACTAAAGTAGACTAGTCTAGCGGTGTCTACGTCGGTAAGAGCTCTAATTTTTTTAACTGCGAACGCTGCCGAACTCAGTCTGTTCGACAATTTATTTATATGAGGATCCCATTGTAGTTTGGCGTCTAAAGTAATGCCCAAAAAGACAGTCGACTGCACAAGGTCCAATCTCTGTCCTTTTATAAATATGTCTGTAGTTACCGGGTTCACATTGGGTAACACGAATTTAATACATTTAGTTTTCTTTTCATTAAGTAATAAATTGTTAACAGTAAACCAGTTCACTATACTAGAGATAGCATTGTTTACCTCGTCATAATTTGATTGCTGTCTTTTAACTTTAAATATCAAAGAAGTATCATCGGCAAACAATACTAACCCATGTTTTGCTTTAACAAGGTAAGGTAAATCATTAATATATACTAAAAACAAGAAAGGACCAAGAATTGAACCTTGCGGTACGCCCATACTTATTGAAGACCCAGGTGATCTTTTCCCATTAACATCGACCATCTGAACCCTATCTGTTAGATATGACTCCAGAAGGCCAAGTGCCTGATCTTTTACACCATAATGGCGTAACTTCCTGACAAGAGTGTCATGATGGACGCAATCAAAAGCCTTGGATAGATCGCAGAAGACACCTATTGCATCCATTGCGTCTTCCCAGGCATCAAAAATATTGTCGATTAGTTCAACACCAGCATCGGCTGTTGAACGACCCTTTGTGAAACCAAACTGAGCAATATGAATTAAATTATTGAGATAAAAATGACTTTGCAATTGATTAAGTATGAGTTTTTCAAATATTTTGCTAAGCGTTGGTAGTATCGATATGGGTCTTAAATTGGTGGGGTCTGATGTACTACCAGCTTTGAATAAAGGTATAACTTTACTTAGTTTCATCAAGTCAGGAAACACACCACTATCTATACATTGATTAAATATACAACAAAGGTGAGGTGCAATACAATCTACAATGGAACTAATAATTTTTACTGATAGACCATGGGCGTCAGCTGTCTTTTTCATTTCCAGGGATTTAAACGCTTTTACAATGTCTTCATTATTTACGTGCCTAAATTTAAAATCTGTTTTACATTCCTCAAAGTTTTGTTTAAGTATAGATTCAGCAGCAGCGGGAGATGAATTTAAAGACTTGGTTGTTGAAACTGGAATGTCCGTAAAGAAATTTTCGAAAGCTTTTGCTACTTCTAGGTCTACACCAAAACGATTTGAGAATTATGTAGTTAACTTCGCTTCTCGAGACCCAAGTACCTACGAAGAAGCAATGGCAAACCCAGAAGAAGATCAATGAAAAAAAGCGGTGATCGAGGAATTACAATCATTAAAACTTAATAAAACCTGGGAACTGACAGAACTTCCAGAAGGCAAGAAACCTATAACATCCAAATGGGTATTTAAAAAGAAATTAAATCCTGACGGTACAGTTTCACGTTTTAAAGCACGGCTTGTTGCTAGGGGTTTTGATCAGAAACTTGGAATAGACTATACTGAGACTTTTTCTCCAACCACCAGATATGATTCCATTCGAATCTTACTCGCTCAGTGTGTCAATAAAAAATATGAAATGGCTCAGTTCGATGTGAAGACGGCATTTTTACATGGAAATCTTGCTGAAGAAATATATATGGTACCACCACAGGGACTTGACGTCGATACACAGAAGGTTTGTAAACTGAAACGTTCCTTGTATGGACTCAAACAGGCTCCACGGTGTTGGAATCAAAAATTAGACGAATTCATGAAGGAAATTGGTTTCCGAAGTATATTAGCTGATACATGTGTCTATGTGGGAGTTATACAAAATGAAAAAGTCATTCTGGTCATTTATGTAGACGACGGCCTTGTATTCTCTCAACACAAATCTACACTTACGCTATTTCTACAGTTATTTAAAAATAAGTTCGAAATAACAATTGAAGAAAATCCAAAATATTTCGTCGGATTAGAAATAGATATGAAGAAAGAGAATGGCACTATACTAATTCACCAAGAAAGTTATGTGAGAAACATGTTGTAAAGATTTAATATGAATGAAGCTAAACCAGTGACCATCCCAATTGAGACAAGCACGGTGGTAGTTTGTGACGACATAGACGATAAAGCACCATACAGAGAAGCTGTCGGTTGCCTAATATATCTTGCAACTACAACCAGGCCAGATATCTCCTATGCTGTAGGGGTCGCAAGCAGATTTTTGACAAACTACACTGCATCGCACTGGCATCTTGTGAAAAGAATTATGCGCTATCTGGCAGGTACTGCACAACTTGGATTGTTGTATAGCGGCAGTGCGCTGGCAGGTCTTACTGGTTTTGCAGACGCCAATTATGCCACAGACCCAGAGTCTAGAAGGTCGACGACCGGATATCTATTTTTGATGAATGGTGGACCAGTCACGTGGAGCAGTCGTCGACAGCCCTCAGTGGCGCTCTTTACAACAGAGGCCGAATACATGGCCCTATGTGATGCTACAAAAGAAGCAATGTGGATTCGTCAATTCTTAAGCGAAATTGATTTCAATCTGAACAAGGATCCTGTGAATATATATGTCGACAACCAAAGTGCTATAAAACTGGTTAAAAACCCGGAGTTTCATAAGCGCACGAAGCATATAGATGTAAGATACCATTACGTGCGTGAACGGTATGAGGGCAGAGACATAACCATCACATACATCAGTACGAATGAGCAACTCGCCGATGGTTTGACCAAACCTCTGCCGAAGGAAAAGTTTGAGAATTTTAAAAACAAAATACTTTTTTGAACTTTTCGACTCAGTGGGAGAATTTATTTATTTTTATTTTTTTGTTGTCCTTACACCTCGCTACATCCTACCTAAGTGGGAGTGTTAGAAATAGGTAGGATTTGGTTTGAATAACCAACCTTTTTATTAGTAACCTGTTATGTTGATTATGTTCTCGTTGTTATGACAAGACTGTCATGGTCACATTAAAATAACTATACAAGGAAAATAACGTGTTTATATTATAACAGTTAGGCTCTGTATTGCAAAGGATTTTAACAATTATAGAAAAAATTCAAAGAGGAAAACCTATACTACTGTTTGAAGGATATCGCTATAGTAAAAAATTAAGACGAAACAAAAATGGTAGTTTGCTGTGGATATGTGTGAAAAGAGCAACGTGCAGTGCATCGATAACGGCCGACAAGACTGTGTCCCGGATACTGCGACAATCCCACCATACTTGCCTCAATAATCCTATAGATAATGATGTGTTCATTACAATTAATAAGACAAAAAGAGACGTTTGCAACTCACGGAGTTCAATACAAGATATTTACTGCAACCGTCGTCGGCTACTTAAGGTACCTACGTTATTGTTCACGTGAGTTGCACAAGCTTGCGTCATGAGCATAATCGGAGCCGAGACATAGACGTCATTCGCCAATTAAGAACGTCGTCTTACCCTGTAAACTTGGGTAAACCCTAAAACTAAACTGTTATGGCTGCCCAGCAGCAGCTGCTCGCATGCGGTGGCTGGGGCATGTGCATTGGATAAACATCTTTCGTTTGCACAGACAGACTCTGTTGAGCCAAGGTCCAAGGTCAAGGGAGGCCCATCCTTCGATTCAAGGATTCCGTGAAGCGCGACATAGTTGCGTCCGCCAGGAGCGCTACCCATGGGAGAGCATCGCATCTGATCGCGATGCGTGATGAAAGAGCATCTCGGACGGATACCCAAGCCTAGTTTCGCACGCTAGCCCAAAAGTGAGCGACAGCGCACAACCGCGGGCCGGCCTCAAACAGACTCTGCTAGAACCATCTGTCGAGATGTAGGAGGCCTTATGATGGTGATGAAGTTGCACTCTGTATAATGATTGGACTAATAGATGACACTCCACATGGCCAAGTACCTGCAGTATCCGGTCGGGGTTGGTACTCTTGGGTATGACGCCGATGTGTCGCTGCACGGCGTGACGCAGCAGCACCTGCGCGGGAGTGCGCGAGTGTGCAGCCGCTGCCGCCACGACAGGCGGCAGGGTCAGCAGGGACGGGTAGGTGCGGCTGGGGGAACACAGTGGCCTTGTTATGTACCTAGCTGTGACATCTGGGAGACAGCGACCAATCAACAATCGCATAAATAAGCAAACTCACAATAAAAGACTTGTCAATTGCGATTAAAATTGCTAGATATGTTATATGACTACGATCTGATCCCAATAACGGGTCTAGCAGAAAGGTCTAGTATTTATGAGGTTGTTGAGGATACAGTCCGCGCCAAGTTTATTTGGCTCTGAGCGAGCAGTGAGCTCTCTTTCTCGCGTAGAGTAAGGTGGGGTGAGAGACAGAGAGAGAGAGGCAAAAACTCTCTCGCGCGAACTCGAGCGAGATAATGAAAACAATGAACCGAGTGAATCTCGCTGAACTAATAATTATACTCGCCATGAATTACTGCACTGCTGCACGAAATCAGTACGACACAAAGTCGCCGAGGCCTAGATAAAATAATTTGTAATAGTAGTACAAGTAAGAGTCGCTGAGAGTTCGAAGGAATATTACTTTACCTTTTTCCCTTCTAACTTAACTAGCTCGTCAATTTTGGAAATGTGAAAGGGCTGAGGCATGAAATGTCCACTTTATGCTCCAAAATGACCACTTTCCCGAAAAGTCTTTATTCCCACAATGTTTAGTTACGGTCCCTTGAAGAGCACCATTTCGTCAGTTTGAGGGCGTGTGAAACAGTATCTTGTAGTAGACTCACCCAGTCTTCGCAGCCAACATGTCAGCGAGCGCCTTCGAGCCGAGCGGCGAATACGCCACCACCGGAATACCGAGCTCTTTCGCGTGAGCCAACAGGGCCGGCTGTTGGCATAGCGCGTGCACCTGGAAACAATATATGCAGTGGGGGGCGGGGCGTATTGGCATTTGATGATATCCCTGCAAGTGGCAATTCTCAAGTCTCTGCTTACCCCTCTTCTGGGAAAATGTGCTTGTATACATTACTATTATCATCATCATCGTGGCACTGCCATGAAGATAACATAAGCCTGAATTATATAGAATAGTCTAAGTGATGACAACATTTATTTTTTACGCCGTAGAGGTATTGATCTAGCTGGAGCGGTATGAAGGATTGTAAAGTGAGATCCTGAATGAACAGACGGATTCAGGCAGCAGTCGCGTAATTTATCTCTTGTACACAAAAAATAACAAGCATAAAGATTACAAGATATAATACCTGTCACCGTAAGATTGTCAAAACCGTTAGTTGATAAACTAACGTTTTTTTTCTCGTCAGTTGGTCAACTATCGACAGATAGTAAACTGTAGCGAACTGCTTACCATATGACGAGTTAGTTGATAAACTAACGGTTAAAACCGTTAAATAGTAAACTGGTTTAAACTTGAATTGCAAACGAAATGTCATGGCTAACACTGCGGTAGCTTAGGTGAAGACTAGGGGCGAGCGCAGCGAAGCCCCAGAATAGTCTTCGTGTAAGGTTGACATGTAAGAACAAAAGAAACGTAAATTCTAAACTCTGTCGGTGTTGATCAACTAACGCGTTAGTTTATGAACAAACGGTTTGACTATCTTACGGTGACATACCTAAAGGTAATAGACAAAGACGAGCTTATCACGTATTGATCGTGTTACCTCTACTTGCAGACAGGCCGGCTTGGCGATCTTGCTGAGCCTCGTCAGCTGTTCCGAGTTCACGTTTGACAAGCCCACGTGCCGCACGCGACCAGACGCCTTCAGCTTTTGTAGCTCCTGTGGTAGGTATACAAACAAACGCGTCAGGCCCAGATAACATAGAGCTAAATAGATAATGCCATGTATGCCTAATTAACTTCTGATCGAGTTATCACCGGGCCTCAATGGCTGGGCTTACGAGTAGACATCGATAACTACGTATCAAACCTGTGGCAAGTATTCGTTAGTAATGTGACAGTACATGTTTGTGACGTCACTTTTTCTGGTTCTCAGGACCCAATATCCTAGTGTGGGGCCAGAAGCATTGTATGTGCCTGTGCGTAAATATAATGTGTATGTCGTGTTTAAAAGTCGTATGATAATTAAAGTAGTATCTATTATAATTCAACTCTGAAGCTTCACAAATAGCAGAAACCAAGCAATGATTAGAACCCGATATACAATCAGTCTATTATGCAGTAAATGTTAAACTCAAACTCAATTATACTCGACATCAAGGAAAAAAATATATTTTTAACATTCAATGTTATGCATCTGTGGGGCCAAAAAAAATGGCCTGCGATTTTGAACCTTGTTGCTTGGTAATAAAGTTCAAAATCTATGAAAAGAAAATCGGCCTTTAATATTTAGCAGAAGTTATGCAAACATTTCCCAAGAGTCAAATGCTAATGTTGATGTGTTAGATTGTCTTGTTTTTTCAAACGTATGAACTCCCATGACCTCTTAGAAAGTAAGATGAACGCTGATCGAACTAACCTAAGCCGTCATAAGACGGATAAGACCTCTGCCGGATCTCACATGTAAACAGTTCGGTCATGTCTCATCTGAACTTCCCCTGGACCACAGAGCTTGGTATTCGTAGATGCTAGCGGTATAGGCACACTCAACGCAGACATAGATTGCAAGTCCCTAATAAACAAGATCTTCTCAACAGTCTGCGTAATTGGCAACGATGTGGTAGTATTTTGAAGTGGACGCGGATGAAGCATGACCAGGCTATCGGCCCTGTTGTGAGATCGTCGTTTTTTCCTAGACTTCTTTTTGCGAAACAGACTGAATAGTATCATTTGCAAGATACTACCGTCTCTCTTTCGGCGACGCTTAGATTGATATCTGCAACCTCTTTCCGTAGAATGGTTATTTGATTTTACGCATCTCTTCACCATTTGAGTTGACATATCGAAGCTCTGCATGGGAATTTTGAAACGTTTGTCTGCGCATGGATAGCACGTGCACGGTCTCGATCTGCCCACTACATAACTTTTCTGGCCATAACATTCTGGTCGATCATCTGTTGATAGCTCACTAGATTTTCCGAGGCAAATAGCAAACATGTTTTTGAAGAAATTCTTTTTTCTTCCTTGCGTTGTACTGGAAGGGAATGTATTGGAGGAAGCGATATACTGTTGAAGGTCCACGGTATGGGACGTCGTTTTTATTACTCGAGGATTTTCTTTCGGTTTTGAATGATGCTTGTGATAGTTTGCCACTTTCCTCCTCTGTTCGTGTATTATTTGATTCATCGTGAAAAATAACTAAATAATCGTGTTGATCAGTTAAATTGAGGCTTCAGAAATTTATTTTTTCAAAGCTTTGACCAGTTGTGCAGCATTTTTGCAGGTGTTCTTTAGGATATTTTTGGCTATTTTAGGATACAATTTGGGGCTGACTTTAGTTTTGAGTGCCGAATGTAAATGTATCACGCTCATCAGCGATGCGTCAAGGTCTAGTCGGGGGAAGGTGTTGGAGCGGGTAAGGTCGATGCTCTCGAACGAGTCGGCGGCGACGTTGGTGCTGGGTGCGTATGGCGCTTCCTTGGGTCTCTGCTCATCGTCGCAACCGCCGCCGCAACAAGGGCACACGAATCTCGGTAAACTGATCCAAAGCCGTCGCTCAGGTCTATTGGCCTGCACCGACTGCAATGGGACCTCAACAGGTATCGCCTCAGATAGATCAGTTTCTGTTGTCGGCGTTACTGTGATCACGGTTATATTATCTGGGATCTCAGCGGCTTTTATAGATTTGTCCTCTGGTTGTTGCACGACCAACGCGGGGGGACTGTCAACACTGACTTCAAAAGCAGGCTTTTCCGGTGTTACTTTACATTGATGTCTTTTGTTCACAGGAGACCTAAGAGTCTTCGACCATGCGGGGTTGGCGAATTTATAGCTGGGCTTTTTCTTTTGTTTGGAGGGGCCTGCAGGAAACGGCGTGGCAGAAATATAGCAACAGTCTTTGTAAACAGCATCAGACCGATACTGAGCGTTATCAAACTTTTCAATCATGAAAAGTTTTTCAGCATCGTAACTGTTCATTTGGTCGATGAGAATGCCCATATTGATAGGTGGTTGTTATTGGGTTTCTTTGAATTAATATTTACTGCGAATAATTTTCATTCCGACATATTTTTGAACTTGTAATGACAGTATTTGTCAGTTGTCAAATATTTTTCTAATACAGATGTCTACCGGCAAAGAATATGAAGCAAGGAGTTTTGCACGAAATTAAATAATCCCAGGCGACCGCAGTCGGCTTTCAACCTATACTATTGATTACTTTATCTGTGAACTGTATATCCGTGTGCTCATTGATGATGCACGAGTGAAAGTAGTCTCAATCTCTTTTCTTGTTTTTATCCCCCCATGACCAAAAGAGGTGTGTTATAAGTTTGAAGCTTCTGTCGGTGTGTCTGTCTGTATGTCTGTCCGTGGCACCCTAGCGGTCAAACATGTGGGCGAAATTCAAAGCGGTTTTGTGTAAATGGTAGTAGACTTCCCTGTGATGGTTCTTTGATATGTTTTGTTAAAATCGACTCAGTAGTTCGAAAGTTATCTTCTTAACAAGGAATTACGGTCAAACGAGTGGAAGGATTTGAATGCGGATTTTTTTGGTGACTTCACTGCGATGGTACTTAGATGTTTTGTTAAAATCGGTTCAGTAGTTCGAAAGTTTTCAGCTTAACAAGGAATAGCGGTCCAACGTGTGGACGGATTTTAATGTGGTTTTCCGTAGTTGTTAGTAGTCTTCCCTGCGATGGATCTTAGATGTTTTATTAAAATCGATTCAGTAATTCTAAAGTTACGTGTTAGGGGTTTTTGAATTTATAATTTTATAGATAGTTTAAAAAAAATAAAGCACGATACTAAAAAAAAAATTAAGAGGTTTTAGCCTAAGAAACAATAAAATTTCCAGGTACACTCTTAATGACCGTGACTCGTGAATGTTACTAAAACCGATTTATCTAGTAAAGTACTTTGAAAAACAAAAAAAAACGAATCTCTTCGTTTGATCATGGAGAAACATAAATACGATGGTGGCACTCTTGAAAATGTTACATAAAGTCTACGCCAAAATCCCTGAAGCAACTTTGACGAGTAACAGACAGCTATAGGGTTACCAGGATTAGACGAAATTAAATAGTGATGTGGCCGATATCGATAAAATCATTATTGACTCGATATTATGGTTTGCTAAGTCGAACTTGAATAAAATCTTTAATTACTGTGTTAACAGTTAAGTATTGCTTTAAGATTATGAAATCCGTTGCCGTGCCGTCCGGTTGGTGGAGATCGTACTATAAGCTCCATACAAGGATAGAAACTACTATAAACGCGTAGGTACCATAATGTCAATACATAATGTCTGTCACCAGGCAGACAGCCCAGACCGCACGCAGGCGGGCGTCGGCGTTCGAAATTTGAATGTCATATGGTCATAATGTTCAATATTCAGGAATTGAGTTTTTACAAAGTAGTTTAACATTATGCTGATCGTAACGTGCGGTTTTTGGACGCAGTAAAGAGGGTTTATGATACGTGTGTAGATAAAATAAATTATTGTTATGGCCATTTTCTTAGCATTTTTATTTGTTAATTGGTGAAAACTGGACCCTCCCGTAATCGGAAAAGAACTTTAATTGCGCTCAGTAGTACTGAGGTTTGTGCTTAGTTATTTGTCATTATACGATTAATAATTGCTCATTCGAATTATAATAAATAATATTAAGCTTTTCATCCTATTTGATTTTATTTCTGTAAATAAGTTTCGATAACCTGAGAACATAGTTCAATACTTACATACTACATCCACAATAGTTATTTTACAAGAGAGCAAAGTTGATTTTTGCTGCGAGTGCTTGTTTGAGTCTCTCTCTACGTTAGAATCCTGAGTGAGCGAGGGACTCAAGGCACGAGATGCAAATAATTTTGGTCTCGTGTTGCACATACAACTTTTCATCTCAGCAATGAGAACATACCAAATAAGAGAATGAATAAATACAACATCAAAAGTTCAAGTGAAAAACATGACGACTGCTGCGGTTGTGCCTCTGATTACCATGCGAGAGGTCCCGGGTTCGATCCCCGGCTGAGGACACAGAAGAAAAAAAAGAATCGCCAGGTCTTAGATGTTTATATGTGACGTCGCTGTTTGTGGTTCCCACGATGTATTTGTTTAATGTTTAATGTACCCAACTTTAATGTACAAATAACATTTATTGTAATTTTTCATGATGAACTCCGACTAATTTACTTATTTTTACTTATTAAAAATTGATTTTTTTATCAATTAGAATGGGTAGGAGATAAAATGAAATAAGCTCCATTATTTGGAATTTAATAGTACAGATACTGCCATCGAGTTAAAAATCGATAGCAGTATCTGTGATATTGGCGAAATCGTCAGTAACACCCAAAGAACATCGAATTATAAATCGATGCCCGTTGGCTGTTTGTGATTTAGTCCGCGGCATTAAAAAAAACCGGTCAAGTGCGAGTCTAAATCGCGTACGAAGGGTTCCGTACCACCGTTCAATGGAAGCGATGGTGTGGAGTGAATAGTTTGGATTTTACACAGCAAAATATTGTTTACAAAGTTATTGGTGCGGTTACTTTCACACTCCATGTACGTAACCAGGTGCATCCATAAGTTTGTATGTGGTATTGTTGTATGGGCGCCCCCTTAAATATTTATTTTATCCTGTTTTTTAGTATTTTTTGTTATAGCGGCAACAGAAATACATAATCTGTGAAAATTTCAACTCTCTAGCTAGCTAGGTTCTTGAGATACAGCCTGGTGACAGACGGACGGACGGACGGACAGCGGAGTCTTAGTAATAGGGTCCCGTTTGGAACCCTTCGGGTACGGAACCCTAATAAAAAGCTACTTTGTCTCACTCAGTGAGCAAAATGCAACTTTGCACACTGTTTACTCGCAGCAAAAGCCTCTTATTCGATCTGTTGAAGTGAAAAACTATTTTTCGGTGATTCGAATGTAGTCCTACCTAGTATTTAATATTTTATTATAAAAAATTAAAAAGGTATACTCGTACAAAAGACTGTCGTATTACGTTTTTCCGTGTATGGTATGGAACCCTTCGTGTGCGGGTCCGACGTCCTACTCGTACTTGACCGGTTTTATTAACAATTGAATCCTATTATTCTAACAGTAAGCTCAAGGTGAAATTCTAATTGCCGCTGTCGGGATGCCCAGCCTTCAGGTACACCTAAATAATCTCATTCATACAAAGCAATCAAACATCCATTGCATGTTGTGCGTACGCACGTCCAAGTCGACTTTCACATTCATACCATATTTGCTTCCATTCGTTCCCTTCAATAGCCAGTGGCCAGCCTATAGTGAAATTCTGTTTTGCACTGTTGATCCCACGTACCTTCCACACGGCGTCCAGGTCCGTCGTGAGGTCAACTCGGACGCTGCCATCAGGGTTCGTGGGGTGTAGGTCCCCCGGCACGTACTCGAAGGCGAAGGGCGTGTGGATCAGGTAGAGGTCAATGTACTCCAGGCCCAGGTCCTTGAGGGACGCCGCGAAGAACTTATCTACATGACGGTGACCTGGAGATGACAGCAATTGGCTATCAATCCTGATGCTAAATAGTGCTAAGGTTGAGAAGTCGCTGTCATTATCGCCCCAGATGAAGAAACTCGAATGGAGATTGTCATTCATTAAATGTATGAATAATACTTACTACGTTTATCTAAGGACCTGGAAGGATGGTCGTAGGGCATTCGTTAACTTTACTCAACTAAGGGGCGATTGTTCCAGTCGTAATACTTTGTTTGATAAACGTTATCTTAGGATGGAAAAATCGTGTAACCGCGATAAATACTAAATATAGTGGTTGTAACCGCGATAACCAAGTATCTATGATGCAAATGATAGGTACTAGTACAACAGCTATATAAAATCGAAGAAAACTAGGCTCACCGTCGCACAAGACCCGATTACTGTGCACTGCTGTGTTTCCTACTATACATGTTTATCTATGCTGCTGTGCACTGAGATGTTGATAAAATGTCAAAACGAATAAGGCAACCACTGCCACCGGTGCAACCACTACCGGTGCAACTGCCACCTTCGTACAAATCGCATTTTTTGCGAAGGAACTGCTTAAAAAACGCTTTTTGGTGCGATACGACCTGCTTGCTTCGTGCCAAATTTCATGATTCTAGGTCAACGGAAAGTACCCTATAGATTTTGATATCCTTGCGAGTTCAAGCAAATTCAGCAAAATGCGACATAAACTATCGTATCTTTTGATTGCATTGATCTATGAAATTTTATTTTCCAGGGGACCGTAGACCTTAGTAATTGATATTAATTTCAAGTTAATACCTCCACGCATTCCTAAGATAAAGGGTCTTGCACAGACAGACAGACGGACGGACAACGAAGTGATCCTATGAGGGTTCCTTTTAAAGTGCGGAACCCTAAAAATAACTTAAAGAAGTGGCACATACTGAAAGATTACGAGAGTGTTGAGTCTGCTGTTGACAATCAGCTAGTAAATACCGAATATCACGAATACCAATGTCACGAAATTAACATTTGTTTTATGTTATTATATATTATAAAGAATATTAGAATAGTTAATACTCATAATATATATAGATAATATTCATTACTTTAGGCACAGAGTAACAACATTTCCTGGAGCCCTTGATACGTAGTATAGAACACTACTAGGTAATCCCCTATCGCATAATTGGTGCTTTATCAATAATTATCTGGGCTTCGTCTCCGAGATTTATATTTCATCATGTAGATTGTGGCCTGCAAACGCCTCAAACCATCCGCACACAGTTTTTGAGTCAAAATGTAGGGAAAATCAAAAACCATCCCCGATAATATCACGTCATCGGCCGCGTGACCCCACCAACGCAGAGTTGTCTTCATTATTGGGAAATATTAAACTGCACATCAATAATACTGATTTGCACAGCAAATATACTGATTTTAACAGCAAATATCAGGGCAAAATACAGCAGTAGCTTAGGTGAAGGGTAAAGGGGGCGAGCGAAGCCCCCTTTATCCTTCGTATTAGGTTGAACATGTAACAGCAACAAAAGTACTTAAAACATTAAAAGTGTTATTGCTGATCCTTTTTTGCTGTGCAATCAGTATTTTTGATGTGCGATTAAATACTAGCCCTCATTATTGTCCGAGCGCTCGCGGAAAACATACCTACTTACATAGTGATAATTGATTTAAATAATTCCAATAGTTTCTTTGGTTTTCTACTAAAAATGCCTAAAAGGAAGGCAAGTGAGTCAAAGGAACATCGTTGGTTGCGTAAAATGAAAAAGTACGAAGATAAACTGGCAAAAAGTACGAAGATAAACTGGCAAAAAGTACGAAGATAAACTGGCAAAAAGTCGTCTTCGTACTTTGAGAAATAATGCATCTTCGTAGTTAATTTTCAAACACACGACGAGATTCCTTTGTCAGGTAAGTGATATACATATTATTGATTTATTGTGAATTAAGTACTAATCTACCACGAGATGCTAGACGCGCATAGTAAAGATCGATCGTAAATACGAGATATTTGCCAGCAGAATAAAAATTGCGAGTTAATACGAGATATCAACCTACCTACAAATATAATATGAATTAAGTACCCATGCTCTTGATCTACCACGAGATGCTAGACATGGATAATACAAATCGCTCCTCATAAATACGAAATATTTACCAGTAGCACAAAAATTGCGAGTTAATACGAGATATTAAACTACCTATATATTTTTTTTCTTCATTCGTCAGATGATGATTGCGTCATGGCTCAGTCTCCGTCGCCACCGTTGCCCCCAGAGTATGAACCCGAGCTCGAGCTGTACGCGAACCTTGAGGTTAGCCAAGAACCGGTACCGACTCCCACCCGACCCGGTACCGAATCCCACTCGTCCCGGTACCGTGCTCTAGTACTGTCGCCGTGAGTACAGCCTTACCAGTAGAACCCGCTGAGACGGTCGACCCTGATCTTCTCGAGCCACGTGGCGATTCATTGCGGATGCACCTGAATGCGGTGACGATATTAATAATGATCTGGCTAAACATTGGAAACCTATTCTTATGAACAACCTCAAGAAAGAAATAAGAGAAAAAATCATCAAAAAGTTTTTGCTCCCAAAAAACTGTCTATCGACAAAAACTCCACTTCTTAACCCAGAAGTATTCACTTTGCTGAACGAATCAGCTAAAAAAGGGACTCCAGATTGTCAAAGAAGCAAGATCAGCTTGGATGCCCTTGTTATCTTGGGCAAGGTTATGACGAATATTCTAACAAAATCAGCCGACGCTGCTAATTACCAACGACTCCTCATAGCAGATTCACATTTTTCCGAAACGGAAACACGGCAATCTCTTCTTATACCAATGCTGGATAAGGGCTTCGTGGAACCATTCAAGGATAGGAAGCGAGACAGTTTTTTTTTGGCGAAAGATTAGGCGATTTCATCAGATCGTCACAAGAAATCAAGAGAACGAGCCAGATAATTCAATCCACTCCAATTAATTTTAATGGGAGAGGCCCGCCGCAGCAGTCGACGTCGTACCACGCACTAGCAGCGCGGGCGCAGAGATTTTGCGAGCGAAAACGAGCCGTGGCGGGCACCGCTCGTTGCCGTATTCGAGGACCGCGACACACCGGCGCCGCTAGTACCCGCCGCCCTAGCCCCGCACGCGCTGCCGCAATCCCAGGCTCCTGGCCAGAACAGACAATAGGGACTAATCATGGCCAGCCATCACTAGTTATAGGAGCATCAAAATGGCAAGCGATTAATAGTTATAGGAGCATTTTGAATGTTGTCCAAGGATATAAAATTCAATCAAGGTCCTAACTGCAAAACAAAACAATCACTTGCCGAAACTGATAATAAAATTCCATTTTCACACCTTTCATTCGGAAAAGTAAGTTTTGCTCCACGACGAGAGGGAGCAAAATGTTACTTTTCTGTTCAAGCTACTTTTTAATTTATTCATTGGCATGTAGCATTTACGCAATGTACCTATTGAACACATACTAAAATAATTGAATGTAATTATGAAATTACATTACAAACGACTACGATGACATAGTCGATTAAAAACGAACATGTTTCAAGTTTTAACTTTAACAACGTTATATGAAAATTTATAAATTTTTCGTAATATTAAAAAAATGTCACAATAAATTATTTGTTTTACTGAAATCAAAACTATCGATGACTGTTATTGTGATATAATGAATATTGATATCCGAAACCATTGTAAAATTCGATTCGAAAATTTTTACACATTAGTAAAAGTACACAGGAATATTTTATCTGTGGTGACCTTTCCCTAATCCTTCACAATCCACCATTATAAAAAAAGTTTTGTTTACGTTGTTCGATTACTGTAAAAGTGGTGAAAGTGGAATTCAAAGTGTAGTTATTTAATTTTTTAGAGCCTTTAATTTAAATTTTCCTCATAGTCGGTGTGAAAAGTTGTATGTGTCACTGAGGAGCAAAATTATTTTCGTCATGGGCGTTAACGCTTGAATCCTTCGTTACGCTCAGGATTCTAACTAAGAATCCCTCGCTACGCTCAGGATTCTATCGTAGACTCCTTTCCTTCACTCTAGATTCAATGTACCGCCCTCGCCGTAAATACATAATTTTGCTCCCTTGTGACACAAATAACTATTTCACACCTTTCATTCAGAAAAGTAAGTTTTGCTCCACGACGAGAGGGAGCAAAATGCTACTTTTCTGTTTAAGCTACTTTTTTTAATTTATTCATTGGCATGTAGCATTATGCAATGTGCCAATAGAACACAGATCTTAATGAAATAATCGATTGTAATTAAATCGTAATCGATTAAAAACGAACACATTTCAAGTTTCAACTTTAACAAAGTTATATGAAAATTTATGAATTTTTCGTAATATTAAAAAAAAAACACATTAAATTATGTGTTTTACTGAAATCAAAAGTTATTGTGATATAATGAATATTGATATCCGATACCATTGTAATAATCGATTCGATAATTTTTACACATTGGTAAAAGTAGCACAGTAATATTTTATCTGTGGTGACTTTTCCCTAATCCTTTACAATCCGCCATTATAAAAAAAAAGATTTCGTTGTTCGATTACTGTAAAAGTGTTGAATGTATAATTCAAAGTATAGTTATTTCATTATTTTAAGAGCATTATATTTCAATTTTCCTCATAGTCGGTGTGAAAAATTGTATGTGTCACTCAGGAGCAAAATTATTTACGTCTTGGGCGTCAATGCTTGAAACCTTCGTTACGCTCAGGATTCTAACTTAGAATCCCTAGCTACGCTCAGGATTCTATCGTAGAAGCCTTCGCTTCACTCTGGGTTCAATGTACCACCCTCGCCCTAAATACATCATTTTGCTCCCTTGTTACACAAATAACTATTGTTGATATTCCCAATCAAGGTCCTAACTGCAAAACAAAACAATCACTTGCCGAAACTGACATGCGGTACTTGTATTCTGAGATATTACAGCTTATTCAAATAAAGGCTATTCATCGTCATCGATGTGAACCTAGTTTACATCAATTTGTATAGTGTTTTCTTAATACCTAATAGTGATGGAGGCAAACGGTTTATCCTGAACCTAAAGAAACTTAACAAATTTGTTAAGAGTGACCATTTTAAAATGGAAGATATAAGAACGGCGACTAGACGCATGACAAGGAATTGCTTTATGGTGAATTAAGATTTGAAAGAGGCTCATTTTTTCATACCAATTCACGACGATCATACAAAAAAATTGAGATTTTATTATAAAAATATTCCTTATGAATTTTTAGCCTTTTCAACATTCGGCTTGAGTTCTGCGCCGTATACCTATTTTTACTAAATGACTAAAGCCCGTATTTGGATGATCAATTGTGCATAGGAAAAAAATATGAAACTTGCCGCAGTCATATTGATGAAACCATTTCCCTGTTTTCAACACTAGGTAGGGAAGTAAACTATAAAAAGAGTAAATTAGTTCCAAGTATGTAAATCATGTAGGTTTCTGAGTTTTATTCTCAATATATTAAAAATGACAATTGAATTACCTACCGCTAGTGAAAAAGAATGATATCTTTTATCGCACTAATGTTGAATACCAATTCATTATCGATTAGAAGTTTTGCAATGTTTTTAGGCAGTCTAACTGCAAGCTGCTAGGCCGTTTCTTACGGTTGGCACGTACCAAATCGCTAAAACGAGCTAAGTAGGTACATCGCATTACTGGCGTTAATATTAAGAAATCATATAATGCTATTAAAACTAATATGTTTGAGTTTGAGATTTTTACTGGCGCTTCACCAAAGGGTTGGGGTGCAGCTTGTAATGAGGAGAGAATCGGAGGTGCCTGGAACGAATAAGACCGCGTACAGTTCCAAGAACTTATGTAATGATTGCACATTCATTTCTTGGAACTGTACGCTGTGTATTTTGGACTCATTTCATTCGCAAATAATTACAAAAATTGTGAAATCATACTGCGAGTTGATAATACTACCGCTATCTCGTATTTATTCCTCGCATGGGCGGGGTTCAGTATATACATTTAAACATCATAGCGCGACTGATCTGGGAATGGTGTGAGAAAATCTTTATAATATATTTCGACATGAATACTTTACTCTGACTCAGGATACGTTGTATATGTCTAATAAATACAGAAAATTAGTAGCTTCATTGTTGGCATATAATATATACGACGCAGCTATAATAGTTGGTTTAACCAAATTCAACTTGACGTCAGCTGTTTTTATTGAACAGACTAATCAAATCAGAAACCTGCTTACGTTAAGGGTAAGATGACATGCACCCCTATACTGAATTCACCGCTAATAATATTTTTCACATCTTTCATTCGGAAAAGTAAGTTTTGCTCCACGACGAGAGCGAGCAAAATGCTACTTTTCTGTTCAAGCTACTTTTTTAATTTATTCATTAGTTATTTTTTATTATTTTTTATTTTATTACGCATTATTTACGCAATGTGCCAAATGAACACAGATTAAAATAATCGAATGTAATTATGAAATTACATAATTATCGACAAAGATGACGTAGTCGATTAAAAACGAACATATTTCAAGTTTTAACTTTAACCACGTTGTATGAAAATTTATGAATTTTTCGTAATATTTAAAAAAAATGTCACAATTAATTATATGTTTTACTAAAATCAAAATTATCAATGACTGCTATTGTGATATATTGAATATTGATATCCGAAACCATTGTAATATTCGATTCCATTATTTTTACACATTAGTAAACAGGAATATTTTATCTGTGGTGACCTTTCCCTTATCCCTCACAATCCGTCATTATATATAAAAAAATTGTTTACGTTGTTCGATTACTGTAAAAGTGGTAAAAATATAATTCAAAGTATAGTTATTTAATTTTTTTAGAGTAATTAAAATTTTCCTCATAGTCGGTGTGAAAAGTTGTATGTTATTATTAATTACAGGAGCAAAATTATTTTCGTCATGGGCGTTAACGCTTGAATCCTTCGTTACGCTCAGGATTCTATCGTAGAATCCTTCCCTTCACTCTGGATTCAATGTAACGCCCTCGCCGTAAATACATTATTTTGCTCCCTTGTGACACAAATAACTATTGCATGCAACATTGGAATATGTTCCAAGTAATATAAAGATAAGTTAAAAGCGAAAACTTGTAATTGGCATGTTTATATCCTAACATTAAGTCTACGCAATTTTTTTATATTTATATATGCTGTTAGTTTTCCTATGAAAATAAAATAAAATAAAAAATAATAAACCTGTTGCTTAGTTGAAAAAATACTTATTATTGAAAACAAATTACCTATGACTTGCTTAGTTATTTTTAGCTACAAAATTGATAGTCTCTGAACATTTACATGCTGAAATATAAATTTCGGAGACGAAGCCAAGATATTTGAATGATCAAAAGAACTTACCTGAATTGAAGTTCGATCTTCATTATCTTGGCTTCGTCGAAGAGATTTAGGATCCCTCCCTACCCAAAGTTAAACCCTCAAAAATCAATGTTGTAGTTCTATTCAGGTTATTTTTTGTATATTGCTTTTAGCTCTGAACTAAATGAAGACTACCCCGCGTTGGTGGGGTCACGCGGCCGATCACGTGATATGGTTTGGGATGGTTTTTGATTTTCCCTACATTTTGCAGGCGTCTGCAGGGCAAACTACATGGTGAAATATAAATCTCTTCGACGAAGCCAAAATAAACAAAGATCGAACTTCACTTCAGGTAAGTTCGTTTGATCATTCAATAAATAAATTTAATTGAACATCTGGATTCGGTCAAGGCTGTTGAAACTAGAGAACACTTAGTAGTACTACAGCAGATGCAAACCTCCAGGCGGTAGTTTAGTGACGACAAACAGGTCCTTCCTCTTCTGAGGGTCGTTGCCGATCCACCGGTTGAGTGCCCTACCGAGGGCGTCCTCGTTCTCATACACGGGCGCTGCGTCGAAGTGGCGGTAGCCCGCGGCCAAGGCGGAGGCCACCGCTGGCTCGAGGACTTCGGCTGGAGCCTGGAATAGAAAAAACCGGTGAATGCATAGATGGGAAGATTGTATGGAAATCGCTGCCGCCGTTGAATGTATTACGACGCGTGTTAACCATCAGATGCCATCTTCTCTTAAAAGGATTTTAATTTTATTACCATGGCATGAGTTTCAAAATCGAGATGCCTCAAAATTTCCGAGGTCTTTCGTCCTCTTATCCGTAGCGCAACGCAACCCTCGGCGCGGTAGCTTGCGTGGGCGCAGACGTACTATTAAACAGTTGCTGATGACATGGGACTCCCCATAGAAAAAAGCGTTTGAGTTGCATGCAACTTTTTTGACGCCTGTTGTATATGGAACAATGAGTAGCGTCTCAGTAACGTCTCCGTCGCGTAGCTCCATGTGCGGAACACCAAACGGGCTTATTAATATAGGCTTCAAAATCCTTGCATTGCCCTAAGCATTGCCCTGATAAAGAAAAGGCCATACAATACCTTCTTGTAAGATTGCTCTCAAGTGTCAGTCAGGATGACAGCCCGGCACATGTCAGACAGACATGCAGCATGACAAAATTGTTGTGACGTCTTTATTCGCAGACGAACATTTCGAGTTGACAGCAATCAACAAAACAGCGCTTGTAATATCAACGGCCAACATGGGAGCAGAATGTCTTCCAAGACAGAAGAATGCTGCAGTGGCTCAAAGCGCGTTGTGGCAGAGTCCTCTTGCCGGGCCTCCACATCCCGCGGATTATCGCATTCCAGCGGTGACTTCGACGCCCAAGACTCCCATCACAAGGGAGGACACTGCTCATGCTGCTCCGAAAGCTACTTTGTATTAGACTACTTCAACAAACCCTGCTACATCGTAGACTCCGCCACCAAACTGCACAAGTCCAAATGGCAAACCTTCAAGAACTACTTCAAGAAACGGAAATATTCGAGGAAGTTGAAGCAGTTGGCAATCGTGGAGGAAAGGGAAAAGTCTTCAAAGAAGAAGTGTAAGAAAAAGGATAAACGAGAAGTAGAGAAGAGTTTTGAGGAGAGCGAGACAGTGGAGCCTGATACTTTGCACACACCAGCGCCAAGTTGAATAAACGCTTACGGATACAATTTTCTTAACAATTGGTCATTAGAGTTGGCTTGTTCCCACAGGGTTAGTAATAACTGTTTATTTTCGGAATGTACGGTTGGTTGTGTCAAATAATAAAAATAATTAAACAAAGATGATTGTCTTAATAAGCTGGGTGTGTTGAGCTGGTATAGCTCAGGATAGTATTATCAAAGTGAGTTCGCATATCGAGACTATTGTTTCCCGTCGTAGTGCTGATTCTACAGCTTACTATCGGATTGTTCGCCGAAAGCATGATTTGCCGATACTGATCGATAATACGAGTACAATTATGCCGATTCCACTTAACCACACCACAGGTTTTCCCTATTAATTATCTTGTACTGGTTTACTTAAAAAGCACATCTGTTATGGCTACGGCCTGCTATTGAACAAGAATTACTATAAGAAATTTAGATCACCCTCGACACATCAATGAAACCTTAAGTCTAAAATTTGGTTCACTTGTTTCCTCGTTAACGCTAACAGATTAATTGAACCATTGAACCGATTTTAATAAAATACAACATTATACACATATATTTATATTACTATATATATATTTATATAATATTTAAAGCTATCGACCATGGCAGTGAAAACTACTACCAACAAAAAAAACCGCAGAAAAATCGGTCCAGCAATTTTTCAGGAAAATGGTAACACACAAACACACACACCTCGATAAACCGCCTCCGATCCGTTGGGTTCGTCGTAAGTAAAAATTATAAACAAACATATTCACTTTATAACGAGGCCTACGTCTTTATTAAATGATGTAGGTACTAAGCGTAGCGTAAAACATCAACATATCAATGCGGGTACATAGCTACTCTGCACATAAGTACCAGCCCGGCCTATCTTTGTGGTTCATGTGTGATTTGTGCTTATAATTTCAAAACTAAGTTCAATATATTATAAAATGTATGTATGTACATGCGATTAACATAGTTTCACTTTCCACATTTTTGCTATTATTATACTCTCGTAGGTACCGCATTTCGCTAGCAGGATCAGTATTGCTCCTCCTTTTTGCCCAAAAACAACATTCTAGAGCAAGTAGATTGTCTTGTCAGACAAATGAACTAAGTTTCTTATCAAATAATAGATAAATAAAACTTGTTGGATTGATTATCTAACTATCACATAATACAGAGCCGAACAAACATAAACATCATCAATAGATAATAATCAAGCAAAGCAATTTCTACGTGCAATATGTAAACAATCACATTACCTGCCAAGTGCCAAACCCTACAGTCGGCATGCGATCTCCGCCCTCAATCTCAATGTATTTCTGAGCAGACATTGTATACAAACTATAAATACAAAACAAGTTAAAATGTGTGGCTAAGTACGCTTGCAATCAAATGGAACACGACAATAACGCGTTTTCCCTACGGAGCGTGCCGGCGCGGCGGCGGCGGCGGCTAGTCCGTCCGTCGGTGAGTGAATGCTGGGTTCACTGCTCAAATGACCTTGATTTGGTGGCTCTGCCTCCGTGTGGTTACGTGACAGACAACACCGGTTGTTGCGGTCTACTGGGTGGGACTGGCACAGTGTGAGAATGTCGATATCACATCGAGTTTGTCATACCGATTAACACCATTATACTCGTTATGTCTTAATTAATATGAGTCATTGAAGGGAATTCTTTAATTTATGTTATTTTCCTCCATTCAGAGTTGCACCTTATTCCTATGTACCCAATAGAATTTTACCGTTCTCTGTGCGAATGTTACACACCTACTTTAAGTGCAATGTCTGATTATCAAAATGCAAATCTATAAAGTTGTTTGTTTTAGTCGCAATCAGTCATTGGGGTCATTCCACTTGTGAGATTAACAAGTTGGTTGCCATAGAGGATAACCTACACTAACCACTCACTCCTGATTTATTGTTTTCAGTTTATCTTTTACAGGTTAGAATTAAGTTCCATATGCCTTTTTGTACATGGTCGGGAAGAGACTAGTCCCCACGATACAGGGAATGCTATAGTGTGGGGAATAGTGCCTGTTAAAGCTGTTAAAATTTTCTACTTTAAAATTATATTATTATTTAATATGCCTGCCTGGCTCGTTCGGGGCTAGGGGAGGGGGGGGGGGGGGGGGGGGCGGCGGCAGTCTTTATAAAAATCAAATACTTCTTCGCAGGAGGCTAAAATTTTGCAGGTAAAGTATAGGTGCGAGACGTCAAAGAAAGAAAGAAAGAAAGAAGAAAGAAAGAAAATAAATTTATTTGTCATAAATATAAACATACAATAAAAAGTTAAAAAATAATAATAACGATACGATGTAGTTTATGACAAAATGGCTTGAGCTCAGCATGTGTTACGTGTAGCAGCTACACATAACGCTGGTTTATCTACACACGTATCATAAACCCTCTTTACTGCGTACAAAGCATAGCATAATGTTAAACTACTTGGTAAAAACTCATTTCTTATCTGAAAAATTACACATTATGACCATAATGTGTAATTTTTCTACATATTATGACATTCGCATTTCGAACGCTGACGCCCGCCTACGTGCCGCCCCTAGTTTGTCTGAGAAGTTGGTACTGACATTCAAATTTAGAACGCCGACGCCCGCCCGCGTGCCGCCCCTAGTTTGTCTGTGAAGTTGGTACTACAGAACAAGCTAAACAACTGCAGAGCCTCAATGCCGGTCAAACATACGGTTCCTAAACACATCAAAGAGAGCTTATGATATGTGTGTAGATAAACTAGTGTATGTAACTGTACATAATTAGGCATTAAAACTTTCGAGTGATATTATTATGAAACGAGCCTCTCGAGTGTTGATGCCCTCCTTCATGTAGCTGTCACATAAACTACTACTTCAGCTCACGCCATTTTATAAAACGTCAGTCTTTCAAATTTAATTTGCCTTAGGCTGGAATAGGGGGCGGGTGAACTTTGTATGAAAAAAGTGGCCAAGTGCGAGTCGGACTCGCCCATGAAGGGTTCCGTTGTAGCAAGTAATTATGTGACTGAATGTTTGTGTCGTAAGTTTGTTTTACACAGTGTTTGTATGAATTACAAAGTTATCTTTGCGGTTTTTAATAAATGTCATATCTTAAAAACTGCTTATTTTATATCGTTCAAACCAATTTTCGTTGAAAGTGTGTATACACGGCATATATTTTTTGTAGATTTTTCACACTCTTATAAGTAAGGGGGGTAGGGGGAGGGGGGGGGGGGGGCACACATTTTTCCACTTTGGAAGGATCTGTCTCTTTAACAATTTACTTTGAGGAAAAATGATTTCAGGAACCTCGACGTCATTTTTAAAGACCTGTCTATAGACCTCACACATATAGGTTTGATGACAAACATATTTTTTGGTTTCAGTTCCTTGTATTAAAATAATTAAAGGGGGGCTCCCCTTTATTTTTTATTTTTTTTTACAAAAATCGTAAAGCGGTTCACAGAATACATCTATATACCAAGTTTCAACTGTGAAGTCCTAATAGTTTAGAAGACAGGCCTATCGTCTTCCAGCAAGACGTTTGTCCAACTCACTTCCGTCCCCTGCGATACGGGTATTGCCTAGTGTAGGGGACACCGAAGACCAGAAAAGTCACTCTTACACCACTTATTTAAATCTTGTGTCTCATACCTGTCAGTTATTTTATATGTTATGGTCAAAATAAATACTTTTTACTTTACTTTACTTTACTGGAGAACTGCAGTCAGGGAACATTTGGATAATGTTTTCCCAAAATCGTAGATAGGGAAGGATGGACACCTATTCCATGGCCTGCACGTTCTCCAGACCTCACCCCTTTGGACTTCTACATCTGGGGACGGGCGAATGAGTTAGTCTACGCTACGGAAGTCGAATGTAGAGAAGATTTATCTCAACGGATACAATCAACATTCGCCGTAATTAAAGAGAAAATTCGCTTACGAACTACTACTATCTGGAACGAAGATTATCAGCTTAACATGGAATAGTGGTCAAACGGGTGGACGGGTTTTAATTATTTGTTCTGTAAGTGGTAATTAATTGCTCTGCTATGGTTTTTAGATATGTTTTGTGAAATATATTTTAAGAAAAAAATTGTTTTTAGATGTTTTGTTAAATTTGACGACCCGAATGGCCGAGTCGGTAGTGACCCTGCCTACGAAGCCAAGGGTCCCGGGTTCGAGTCCCGGTGGGGCAAATATTTATTTGATGAGACGGGATGTTTGTACCCCATAGTCATGGTTTTTTATCTATCTAAGTATAATATTTATCTGTATAAATAAGTGTATCGTTGTTTAGTACCCAAGATACAGGGAATCCTAGTTTGGGGCTAGATCAATGTGTGTAAATAGTGTCCAAGGTATTATTAGGTATTATTAGATTGTAACAAAACTCTAAAAACCATCGCAATTAGAATTTACAGAACACTTAATTAAAACCCGTCCAACCGTTTGACCACTATTCCATGTTAAGCTGATAATCTTCATTCCAGATTAGAAGAGTGCCAGCACTGTACAGTCACCCAATGCATAACATTATCTTTTCGAAATAATTTCCCATTTTGTATTCTACCAATCAAAAATTAAAAAAAACTTAATTACAAGTAGTTTTTATTTTATTGAACAAACAAATACCCAATACTCTTTTTGGACACCTTGTACCTCTTTTCAGGGTTCCGTACCCGAAGGGTGCCAAAAGGGACCCTATTACTAAGACTCCGCTGTCCGTCTGACACCAGGCTGTATGTCATGAATCTTGATAGTTAGACAGTTAAAATTTTCACAGATGATGTATTTATGTTGCCGTTATAACAGCAAACAGAATAAAAAAAATATTTAAGGAGCTCCCATACAACAAAAGTGATTTTTTGCTCGTTTTCGCTCGATATTGATAACGGTAACATAAAGACGCTTGAAATATTCACAGAATATCTTGTAATATATTCACTCTAAATATAAATAAGCAAATTAAAATAAAACAAATATTTTAGGGGGGCTCCCTTACAACAGACATGATTTTTTGCCGTTTTTATAGATAATGGTGTGGAACCCTTCATGCGCGAGTCCGACTCGCACTTTGCCGTTTTTATTTTTTGTCATGCATATTTTGGCATTATTATGTTTTTTGTTTTGGAAAACTAAACTTTCAGCATATAAAATCGTTTTTTTTTAACTTTAATGACAGAGAGCGCGGAAAATTGTAGTGATATCGCTGTTGTGTGTAATAAAAACTTATATTTTTAGTAAACCAGCAGGTGCCCGCGGCATTGGTCGCGCAGACTCGCGTAAAAATGGTCAGTCCACACAAACATTAACCTCCGCCCCCTCCTCCCACCACCTCCCCTCTTCATAGGTCAAGTAGTTTTTCATGATTTTTATACAGGCACATACATTGCTGATGGCCCCACACTAGGATAGCCTGTGTCGTAGGAACCACAAACAGCGACATCACACACCATGAAAACAATCAAGACCTGGGGTTTTTTTTTTCATTTATTCCTAGCCGGGGGATCGAACCCGGGACCACTAGTATGGTAGGCAGAGCCACTACCGCAGCGCCACAGAGGTCGACAAAATATATCTATGTATTTGTCCATACAGAGCTCATCCCCTCATTCCCCCTTAGGGGGGGAAACATTTAATAATCGGTCAAGTGCGGGTCGGACTCGCACACGAAGGGTTCGGTACATACATGGAAACTAAACCACTTAAATTAATAAAAGAGTATATTGTGTCCGAACGTGGATTCGAACCCAGAACCCTAAAATTGCGAAACTGATATAAAACCAATTGCGCCACCACAGTGATATGATAAGCCACAAAATCTACGATCATATGGGAATCATGCTATGGTTTGTTAAATCGCGGGTGGTGTTAAAACGCGTCTCTTGTATGTACCTAAATGTGTTAATAAATGTTCAGTTCAGTTCAATTCAAAGATTTTTATTCATAATAGCACAAAAGTTGAGACTTAATGAACGTCATAGCATAATCAAGCAAGCATAATATAACATTAAGTTAATATATATAATAGGGTGCAATGAACTGGTTTAATGTCAGATGTCGGTGTCTTGTAAATAGTAGTTTATGTGACTGCTACATAATGGAGGGCATTAATAATCGAGAGTTTCATAATAATATCACTCGAGAGTTTTAATGCCTAATTATGTACAGTTACATAGACTAGTTGATCTACACACATATCATAAGCTCTCTTTGATGAGTTTAGGAACCGCTGTTCGACCGGCATTGTGGCATTGATAATTGCTCTGGAGTTGTTTAGCTTGTTCTGTAGTACCAAGTTCACAGACAAACTAGGGGCGGCACGTAGGCGGGCGTCGGCGTTCGAAGTTTGAATGTCATAATTTGACAAATTTTGGTACATTATGGTCATAATGATCAATATTCAGATAAGAAATGAGTTTTTACCAAGAAGTTTATCATTGTGCTGGTCGTAACGTGTGGTTTTTGGACGCAGTAAAGAGGGTTTATGTTACGTGTGTAGATAAAGGTCATTAATTTTATAGTAGGCCTTTTTGCACAAAGTGTGCTTTATACATTTTTTTAATCGAACTTCAGTTAAGTTTTGTATTTCTTGCGGAATTTTATTGTAGAAGCGTATGCAGTGTCCCATAAAAGAACTGCTAACTTTTGTGAGTCTGAAAATTGGAAAAAAAAAATGTGTTTATTTCTAGTTTGCACATTGTGGCGGCTATCAATGGTTTTAAAGCTATTGATATTTTTCCTCACATACATTATGTTTTCATAGATATATTGAATTGCAACTGTTAGGATGTTTTTTTCTTTGAAGAAATCTCTCAGAGATTCTCTATTACATAGCTTATAAATAAATCGGATCGTTCCCTTCTGCAAAATGAAGATGGTCTCAATGTCAGCAGCCCGTCCCCATAGTAGTATGCCGTAGGACACGGTTACGGTTCATGAGATACTTACAAGCCCGCTGACGGACGGACGGACGGACGGACAGCCGAGGCTTAGTAATAGGGTCCCGTTTGGCACCCTTCGGGTGCGGCAACCCGACAATCACTTGCTTGGTTGACGTCTCATATCTAAATACTACCTACCTGTAAAGTTGCATATGTCAAGTAGTTTTTGATTTTCATACAAACTTCAACCCGAAACATCAAACTTCTTAGTGGGAGTTCATTCTAGAACAAAACTACTTTTTTGTGTAATTAGTGAAATAATCCTGATTTTTTCAACACAACTAGTACGTGTGCGTTCATATTTCGACACGGAGAAAGTCGGATTAGACCTGGGAGGCCCGTGAGGGTCAATTCAAAAACGCACCCCGCGACACAAACAAAAATTCTACCTGATAAAGTTCTGCTACTACTACTAGGGCATGTTTGATATCGTTTTCGAATAAGACAAGGCCGAGAAATTCATTTTTGTGCATAAAATACTATTTTTCTTCAGCAAATTTTTAAAATGTCAGTAAATTTGTGAAAATATAAAGTTGTTTTTTTTTCTCTTAATATTAATTTAGTAAGTTGGAGCCTTACCAACTTTCTGAATACTAAGCAAATTACAATTAAAAAATTACTGATGTGTAGTTTAAGTATTCTAGTTTACACAAATATATACTTTGTTGGTACTTCCTATGAAACATCTTACAGAAAAAAAAACGTGTGCTCCAAGGCGACGCAGGTCAATTCAAAATTGCAACCCGCGCCACTAAAACGAAATATTATAAACTGATAAAGTTTTGCTACTAAGGCATGTTTGATATCATTTTCATATAAAACACAGGCGAGGAATGCATTTTTATAGATAAAATACTTGTACTCCATAGTAAATCTCAAAAATATAGGTAAAATGAGAATGGGAACGAAAGCAGATCTGCTGAAATGTCTGGAAACTGTTCGAATATTGTATGATAGCAGAAGAATATACAACTATTTGCAATAAATGGGCGTGACATTTTATGTGCATCAGCACCTGCATAAGACGTGAATAGTTTAGCTCCGTGTTTACACGAGGAGTCTGATACAAGAATGATTTTACATTTGGGTGACGCTCTGAGTAAAGCATGGAAGAGAGTTCTCATACGTACGTACGGTAGATATGGACGCATAGTGTAATTGGCTGTGACTTTTTTTGAAAAAAAAATAATTAATCAAGTCACAGACCCTGAGTTGTGGATCGCCTTCGATGCTGCGGCACACTTTCGGCACATCACCATCTACGAATTGGTTGCCGCACTGTGTTGCGACAAGTGTCGATACTCACCCACATTTCACTCCTTCGCTGGTTGTGACACTTTTTCAACCTTTGCGGGACGTGGAAAGAAAACGGCGTGGGAAAGCCGGGGGCGTTTCCTGAAGTTAATGATGCTTTCGAAGAACTTGTGGAGTTGCCCGACGTCAGCAGCCAACAACCACAAGAACTTATAGAAAGGTTCGTTGTGTTGATGTACGACCGGACAAATGAGTGCATATCTGTAAATGAAGCCAGAAAACACCTATTCACTCAGTCGCGACTCATAGAAAATATACCGCCAACTCAGGCAGCACTTGTCCAACACACCATGCAGAAGAGTGCTACCAGGCGAACGTGTAGTATCTATCAATCATTGACCAAAGATCCCGCTCTGCCTCAGCCATCTGACTGGGGTAGGGAAAAGGTATGATCGTTTAATATGTAAGATCATTATTTTTTGACCTAGAATCGAACAAATGAATGAATTTCCATTAAATTCTTAGGTCAGACTGGTTGGCAGCCTATATGGCCAACTCGCGCCGAGGCATCGACATCATGCAACGAATTAATAAAATGTAGCTGTCAGAAAGGCTGCACAGGTCGGTGCAAGTGCAATAAAGCTGCATTAAAATGTAGCTGTCAGAAAGGCTGCACAGGTCGGTGCAAGTGCAATAAAGCTGCATGAAAATGTAGCTGTCAGAAAGGCTGCACAGGTCGGTGCAAGTGCAATAAAGCTGCATTAAAATGTAGCTGTCAGAAAGGCTGCACAGGTCGGTACAAGTGCAATAAAGCTGCATTAAAATGTAGCTGTCAGAAAGGCTGCACAGGTCGGTGCAAGTGCAATAAAGCTGCATTAAAATGTAGCTGTCAGAAAGGCTGCACAGGTCGGTGCAAGTGCAATAAAGCTGCGTTAAAATGTAGCTGTCAGAAAGGCTGCACAGGTCGGTGCAAGTGCAATAAAGCTGCATTAAAATGTAGCTGTCAGAAAGGCTGCACAGGTCGGTGCAAGTGCAATAAAGCTGCATTAAAATGTAGCTGTCAGAAAGGCTGCACAGGTCGGTGCAAGTGCAATAAAGCTGCATTAAAATGTAGCTGTCAGAAAGGCTGCACAGGTCGGTGCAAGTGCAATAAAGCTGCATTAAAATGTAGCTGTCAGAAAGGCTGCACAGGTCGGTGCAAGTGCAATAAAGCTGCATTAAAATGTAGCTGTCAGAAAGGCTGCACAGGTCGGTGCAAGTGAAATAAAGCTGCATTAAAATGTAGCTGTCAGAAAGGCTGCACAGGTCGGTGCAAGTGCAATAAAGCTGCATTAAAATGTAGCTGTCAGAAAGGCTGCACAGGTCGGTGCAAGTGCAATAAAGCTGCATTAAAATGTAGCTGTCAGAAAGGCTGCACAGGTCGGTGCAAGTGCAATAAAGCTGCATTAAAATGCACAGCAATGTGTGTATGATTTTTGATTGCTAATAAGGTTAGTAAGTTTGGTACTTTTTGTAGACCAGTGATAGTTTGTCGCAATTATCTTGTATTTAGATAGTTAGAGGGCATTTAAGAAAAAAAAGAACAGGTTTTCAATGATTTGCTAATATTTTTAAGATTTACTATGAAATAGAAGTATTTTGTCTATAAAAACACATACCATAAACATATTATGTATTTTTATAGAAAAAATACTTTACACATTTACATACAGGCATATAGATTGCTTCTGACCCCACACTGGGATACCCTGTGTTGTGGGAACCAGAAACAACGACGTCGCTCACATATAAACATCCAAGACCTGTTTTTTTTTTCTTTACCCCCAGCCGGGGATCGAACCCGGGACCTCGCGCATGGTAGTCAAAGCGACAACCACTGCGCCACAGAGGTCGTCTTAATGTTCCTCATCTTAAATGAATTCCTCACTGTGTTTAAAATAGCCTTAGAAGCAAAACTTTCATCTGTTATATTATATCGTTTATCTACAAACGTATCATAAACCCTCTTTACTGCGTACAAAAACCGCACGTTACGATCAGCATAATGTTAAACTACTTGGTAAAAACTCATTTCTTATCTGAAAAATTACACATTATGGCCATAATGTGTAATTTTTCTACATATTATGACATTCAAATTTCGAACGCCGACGCCCGCCTGCTTGCCGCCCCTAGTTTGTCTGTGAAGTTCACGTGATCGAACGCCGACGCCCGCCTGCATGAAGTTGGTACTACAGAACAAGCTAAACAACTGCAGAGCCACAATGCCGGTCAAACATGCGGTTCCTGAACACATCAAAGAGAGCTTATGATATGTGTGAGAATAAACTATTGTATGTAACTGTACATAATTAGGCATTAAAACTCTCGAGTGATATTATTATGAAACGAGCCTCTCGAGTGTTGATGCCCTCCATTATGTAGCAGTCACACATATCATAGTGTAGATAAACTAGTGTATGTAACTGTACGTAATTAGGCATTAAAACTCTCGAGTGATATTATTATGAAACGAGCCGAAGGCTCGTTTCATAAACCCGCTCTCGAGTATTAATGCCCTCCATTATGTAGCAGTCACATAAACTACTATTATGTGGCGCGGGCTGTGTTTTTTATTTGACCTTCGTCGCCTTGGAACCTACGTATTTTTTTTCCGTAAGATGTTACATAGGAATTACCAACAAAGTATATATTTTAGTAAACTAGAATACTTAAGTTACACATCAGTATTTTTTTAATTGTAATTTGCTTAATATTCATAAAGTTAGAGGCCTATTAAGTGAAAAAAATAACATTTTCACAAATTTGCTTTAAATTTCAAACTTGCTATGGAATGATAGTATTTTATGCACAAAAATGAATTCCTCGTCCTTGTTTTATACGAAAACGAAATCAAACGAAGTCGCTAATCCAACTCAGTGTCGGCAGTCGCTAATCCAACTCAGTGTCGGACGGAGTCGCTAATCCAACTCAGTGTCGGACGCACGTCGCTCCCGCTCTGATCCACACAACTTGCCAACGGAAACGCATATAACCCCATTGTGCGCGCGCGCAAATTATTCGCAATTATGGTTAAATGTTTCAAGTGCACCAAGACAGTTACCAAAAAAAGCCCTGGAGTGCAGTGTGGAAAGTGCAGTAAGTGGATCCATGGTGTTTGTGCATCCATTACCACGGAACAACTGAGCGCGCTCGTGGCTACTGACTCGGTGGACTGGAAATGTCGCAACTGTACGGGAGGTGTAAACCCCAAACGCCTCTCCTGCATCCTACCTGACGCGGACGAAGAAGACAATACGGATAACGAATCCTTATCAAATATGGCGCAAAACAAAGTAATGCAGAAGATACTAAACGACATACGGCGAGAGGTCAGAGAAATTATCACTTCGGAGCTGCAGTCTACCCTACAATTCTACTCTGATAAAATCGACGAGTATGAGGAGAAAATTGCAGTATATGAATCCAGCATCAAAGTGGTCGAAAATCAGTGCCAGGACCTGAAAAATTCTGTAAAAAATGCAATGCTCAAATATGAGACTTTGGAACATAAAATGAATGCTTTGGAACAATCACAAATGTCAAATTACATTGAAATATGCGGTGTCAAGGAAGCTACCGATGAGCAACCCCTTGATATATCCAGTAAAATCTGCTCCAAGCTGCAACAAAATCCTAAAGCCATAATAAAGGCATACAGGAAGTCTGGGAAAAAAAACCGGACCGCGGACGCCGGAAACGAACCCTAATTAGTTGTTGCTGTACAGGATGGATGCCGTGATAAGTGGCTCGAGGCTGCAAGGACGATCCAGCTCAACAGCACCGACCTAGGAAGAGAGGATACCTCCAAGATATATATTCGTGAAGCCCTGACTCCCAGCTCGGCCTTTCTTTTATGGAAAGCTAAAAAAGAACTGAAAGAGAGAGGCTTATGCAAGTTTGTTTGGATTAAAAATGGCCAAGTATTGGCAAAAAAGGAAGAAAAGGAAAAAACCAACATCATCAGGTCAATAAGCGACATAGAAAGGTTGAAATTTAACTTTTCCAAGTAAGTCTATACCCTATTACCTTAACAATAACATGCCTTAGTTATTTACAACAAAAATGGATGAAACCATAGACAAATCGATTCAAGAACTAAGTCACAACTCATGGAATGATTTTACACAAGACATAAAAATACTACGAGGAGAAAACCAACTAACAATATTAAGCGTAAACATCAGATCTCTTATCAAAAAGTTTGCACAACTTGAACTGATACTGACAAGCAGCAGCAGCATCGTTCATGTTGTGGTGATAACGGAGGCGAACATCACCGATACTACTAAATCGTTATTTCAACTGCAAGACTATGAAATGCACTCCGAATTACGCAATGCCAGAAAAGGAGGCGGCGTTTTAGTGTATGTGCATAAAAGTGTGTCATTTACAAGGTTCAAATCAAGTTCTCTTAGTTACGAGTGCATTTTTGGTGAAATTAAAACCTCTTTTAATTATAAAAGTGGATTATGTGCTATTTATAGACCTCCAGAGAGGAATAAAAATATTTTCCTTAAGGAAATCTCACGCTTGATCTCAAAATACCCTGTAAAGCAGAACTTTGTAATTCTAGGAGATATTAACATAGATCTTAAGGTAACAAACTCTCATGTACAACAATACCTAAACTTAATGTACGAATCAGGCTTGGAGTGTGGAATAAATCAGTACACACGTATTGAAACAAAAGGTAATATAATCACAAAGTCGTGTATAGACCATATTTTCTTACGCGATGTAAACCTCAATAACACTAAGACATCCGTTATACAAAATCAACTGGCTGATCACTACATAACCGGTCTATCTATTGCTTATAATAACCACCGCACACAAACACAAAATAATCATAAATTAATAACTCAATTGGACAATGAAAAAATACAAACTGAATTTTCCAAAATAGACTGGAATGCGGGCTTAACCCATGTAAACCCAAACGATATTTTGAACTTCATTATAGAAAAATTTACAGATGTGTATAATAATTGCAAAAATTTAATTAAAGTTAAGATAGGCAAAAGACATCAGTGTATATGGATGACTAATAAAATAACATCTATGTGTACTCAAAGGCAAAAACTCTTTCAAATATGGAAGGAGGATGAAAGTAACTTAAAAAATAGACTATTATATAATATTTACAGAAATAGGACAAACAAATATATAAACAACGTTAAAAACAACTACTATAAGAAAGAAATAAGTAAAAATTTTAAAAACCCAAAAAAACAATGGGAAATTATAAACAAATTAAGCGGCAAAGTAATTAAATCCATCGATGAAATAATAATTAATTCATTTAATAATACAGATACATCAATTTTGGTTAACAATTTTGCTATAGAATTCCAAAACAATGTTAAAAAAATCTGCTCGTACTGTGATAAACCATTATTAAACGGCGATACTTACTCTAAGCAACCAGATATAACAATGAGGTTAAAAAAAGCGAATAAGGATATTATCTTCTCCATAATAAAGCATATGAACGATAAAAAAAGTCCCGGGATCGACGGAATTAGAATGAAAGATTTAAAGTTTATAAATTCACAAATAACACCCTTAATAACACATCTGATCAACTCTTGTATTGCATCGTCCTTATTTCCAGACAAACTAAAAGTAGGTTGCATATGACCTGTATACAAAAAAGGGCCTAAAAACGAAATTCTACAGACCGATAACAATATTACCCTGCATAGATAAAATAATTGAGAGATACTTAGGCAATGAATTAAACAAATTTATTACAAAAAACCAAATTATTAACAACAAACAATTCGGCTTCCAAAAACAGAAAAATACGTCACAACTTCTTTCTCAATTTACCAATGAAATCAACAAACCCATGAATAATCGACTTCATGTGCTTGCTGTTTTCATTGATTTCAGCAAAGCCTTTGAAACTCTAAATTATATCACACTTTTTTCAAAACTACAACAAAACGGCATACAGGGACCCTTCCTAGAATTGTTAAAAATCTATCATACAAACAGGTTCACCGCGGTAAACATAAACGGGGCTTTCAGCCAGAAGATCCTCACCGAAGAGGGCGTGGCCCAAGGGTCAATAACCGGACCAACTGAATATCTTCTATATGTCAACGACATGTGTAACATATTTACTGAAGCTTCGGTTTATCAATTTGCCGACGACACCTGTCTAATTACTGCACACAAAGATATTTCAATAGCTCAGACACAACTCCAACACAACTACAACCAGTTATGCAAATGGGCACATGGCGTAGGTCTAATCATTAACGCACAAAAAACAAAATTATTACACATCCACTCACCATACTTGCACACAATGGCCACGCCTTCTATTACATCTCACTCACACCAATGCTTTCATTCGGATATCAACAGACCTATGGTTTGTAACTGCCTAAGTAGGTATGTCGTATAGATTCATTAACTAGAAAAATTAGACCTAAAAACCTACGAACTTTGTCCTATTTGCCTACCTATGTTATTCCCCGCTATAACAATATATATGGCCAACGGACCTGGGAATACATGCTTCCCAGTATTTTAAATAAGATACCTAAAATAACTATAGACAATTTACTAAATAATATATTCAAGAGAAAATTTATCTTAAAATCATATTACTTTTCCCGTTATGTTTTAAAATAAAGTGCAATTGTAGCAATTTATACATAGATAGATATAGTCATAGATAGTAGATATGTATGTAGATATTATGTAGACATTGTTTCTATTGTATCCAAAGTACTTACCGTCGAGTAGTTAAGCGATCTCACCATGTCGCACTTCAATCTAGTGGTTTCAGCGCATGGTTACTGTATTAACAAATGTAATTTATTTAGTTATTGAATAAACAAAGTTAAAAAAAAAAAAAACATGCCCTAGTAGCAGAACTGTATCAAGAAGAATTTTTGTTTGTGTGGCGCGAGGTGCGTTTTTTATTGGACCCTCATGGGCCTCTTGGGTCGAATCAGACTTTCCTCAATTTCGAAATATGAACTTTGGCACACGTACGAGCTTTGGTAAATAAATCTGGATTCTTTCACTAAGTGCACAATCCACCCGCGGGCAGAACCATAGAGAAACTTATTAATATGGGCAGAACACCCACTATCCGCTATAAGGAACCCCTGTAGATAACCCTGTAGGCTGTGCGTTGAAATATCAGTCCGTCAATCAGTCAATAAATCAGGAGTTTAAATTTTATATAAATAGATTTAACAAGGTTCATGTCGTTTTTACACACGTTTCATGTATCGACGCCGCGCTTCGGGTCACTTTCGGGGCCGCGCAGCGTGTTTCCGTAATATACAAGCTCATTACGCAGGGGTCTGTAAATTATCGCGTATACTTTGGAACGCAATATTTTCACTTACGTCTTCCGAACTATACATCAGCATCACGCCGCAATCGTGTATACTTCGGAATGGTCTACGCCAATTTTATGGTTCCATTATATACTGCGCTATTGCCCAATGTAAATACTCGTGTTATTATGTTTCAAAATTATGCATCATAGCAAAAATATTCGAACGAATAGTCTATAGTCAAGTGTACGCTGCCCTATATCACTCTTTTAATCCTTCGCAACATGGTTTCCTGAAGGGTCGTTCAACGGTCTCCAACCTTGTCCTCTTCAAAGATTTCATAACCGAAGCTATGGATCAGGGTCATCAGGTTGACGTAGTGTACACAGATTATAGCAAAGCTTTTGATAGAAATTGACCACAGGCTGCTTCTCAACAAACTCAAGCAGACTGGCATATGGGGTGACTTACTGCGATGGTTTTCCTCTTATATCAATAATCGTTCCCAAGCTATCGTAATCAATAATTATATTTCAAGCTGGGTTTCCATTCCCAGCGGTGTGCCGCAGGGTCCCGCAGATACTCGGGCCATTGCTCTTTTTAATTTTCTTAAATGACATTTCTAATTGTTTTCTGTAGTAACTTACTATGTTTTGCTGACGACATGAATTTTTTTAAAATAATAAATTCCCAAAGCGACGTTTCTGACCTTCAGGCGGACCTGATAAGACTGGGTAACTACTGTCTCATTAGTAAACTTGACCTAAATCCTTCCAAGTGCTCCGTTGTCACCTTTACCCGCAAGAAACATGTCATTCCATCTTCTTATTTATTGCAATGTCAGGCTTCAGTGCAGAAATGCACTTTGGTAAGGGACCTTGGCGTTTTACATGATTCTAAGCTCCTGTTCGATCAGCACGTGGAATCAATCGTCTCTAAAGCCTCCAAAGCCCTGGGCTTTGTCATGAGGAGCGCAGCATGTTTTCATCGTGCCAAAACATTCAAGATCTTCTACTGCACTTTTGTTAGACGCATCTTGGAATATGCACGCAGCTATGGAACCCTCGCTATGATATATATATATATAGATAGAATCGAGCGCATTGAAATAAAATTCATGAAGTATATTTGTTTTCGTTTAAAAATACCATACTATTTTTATTTTTATTATTATTATTATTATTATTGCTTGGCTTGGCCGTTTCACTACCGTCACATGAACTTAAATTGGAAAATGCAAGCAACGAAACGGCCAAGCCATATATTTTGAGTAAGGTGTTAGAGTTTGTGAAGTTAGGGCTGTACAGTTAGGGCGTGTAGAGTTAGAAGCTTGGCTCTAATTGAGATCTGATAACTTTTTGTTTCCCTCTTCTTGGCTACATTTTTTACATGAAAATGTTTTGGTGGGATTTCATTTCTTTTTGTAAGTTGCATAAGATCCGGGATGCATATTGATAAGGGAAGTCTACAAAGAGCGAGTGCGGTGCATTAGAGGCCACTGATAAGTTGTTGGGTATCTGATTGTATGCTCTGAAACCTAGACGAAAGGACTCCGGGGAAAAGACATCTCATCTTACCAACGTGTATATGTAAACCAACTATACCAAAGAATACCATTAATTTCAGTATGATTTTTCATACTATTATGGAAGGCATAAAAACCCACATAAAATATAATGAATTAATTGGAAAATCAAATGAATTACTTCGATATTATTCCGAGTAAAAATGCAAAGGCTATAGTCACAGAGTATTTTTTTTTTATTTGACAGCATCAGATGGAGCATAAAAGGTGTAAGACAATTACGCTGTACTACATCTGTACTGCATCTGTATCTTAGCTGTATTAACAAAGTGCACACATAACACAACAAGTCAGTATTTGTATGTGAAATGACAGATGTCAAAACTGAAACCACTGTTAATACAGATGCAGTACAAGATGTAGTACAGCATAATTATCTTACACCTCTTATGCTGTAGCTTTTTGCTGTATAAACATAGCTATGTGATTTACCAGACTTGACACCCTGATAACATTTTCTGTCATCATCTCTCATCATACGAGATAAAAATCAATCAATCAAGTTATCATCTCACGCACCCATTCTGGGGCGTGGGGAGTCAGGGTCAGATCATCGGATCTCTTCCTGAAGAAGCGCCTCTGTCCACTCCTATGGACAGGTCATCGGGGGACCCTCGCGGGCGGTGGAGATCTTCTCACCTGGGGTGTTCCGTTGGATGATCGCCGGCTAGGCAACCAGGTCGCGTGGCAGGCGGCGGCGGTCGGGCGGGCGCGCGTGGTACGGCGCCATGTCGCGGATATGCGGATGTTGTGAGCTATCCGCACGCGCGAACATGCCCTTCGCCAGCCTCTGGACAAACTGGTCCACTGGTTCCCATCTGAGGTCCCTCTGGATCGTCGCATTCCTCACGTAGCGGGGGGCGTCGACGATGGTACGCAAAGAGGTTCTCTTGGGCTCGGAGTCTCCGTTTGTTCGTCTCCGAGCACAGGGCGTACCATGCCGGGGCCGCGTAGGTGAGGCGGGATCTCACGTAGCACTTGTAGATCCCGAGCTTCGCCCTCAGAGGGAGGCTGGAGTCGAGAAGTGGACGCAGCTTGGCGCGTGCCACCTTGACCTGGTTGACGACGTTGTCGACATGTTGCTTCATGGTGAGCCGGCGATCGATGGTCACTCCCAGGTACTTCACCTGCGGAGACCACGCGATGTCCTGTCCTTGGAGCTGGAGTGGTGGTGGAAGGGGGGACTGGCCTGTGATGAGCGCCTGCGTCTTCCCAACGTTGACGGACAACCGCCACTTGGCGAGCCAGTCGGGCAAGATGTCCAGGGTGCGCTGCAGTTTGACGGCAGCGTGCCGTGCCTGGATCGACGACGCGTAGTAGGCAGCGTCGTCGGCGAAGAGTGCCAGCTGGGCACCCGGCCCGACGGGGATGTCGTCCGTATATTGGGAGTAACAGGCTGGAGACAGGCAGGACCCCTGAGGGACGCCGGCTGCAACGGGGTGTTCCTCGGAGACGGCGTCTTCCACCATCACTCGGAAGCGGCGATTCTTCAGGAAGGAGGCGATGATCTGGACCAGTCTTCTTGGGGCTGGAGACGTCGACAATTTGTACAGCAACCCCTCGTGCCATACTCTGTCAAACGCCTTCTCCATGTCCAGGAGTACTGCGACAGTGTATTCCTTCTTGTTTAAACAAACCGTCATGTCATTCAGTACTCTGGTGAGCTGAAGCGTTGTAGAATGCTCGGGCCTGAAGCCGAACTGTTCCGGGCGCGGCTGGATGTGGGGCAGTAGCTTCGCCAGCAGGAGTTTCTCAAACACCTTTGAGATGGTACTCAGTAGAGTTATCGGCCGATAGCTCTCAGGCAGCTTGGAGTCCTTGCCCGGCTTAGGCAGCATGATGACCAAGCCCTCCTTCCATTGGGTTGGGAAGTGGCCCGTGCGCAAGATACCGTTAAACAGGCGCGTAACGGCCGCCACAGTACGTGGCGGCAAATGTAGCAGCGCCATGTTAGGTATGCGGTCTGCGCCCGGGGCTTTCCTGGGCTTGGTACGTCTGAATGCACGCATGATCTGGCCGGGCGTGACGACGGTGGGGTCCTCTTCGGGAGCTATCGGCGAGGCGAAGTACTCTCGCAGGTGTCTCTCGACTGCTGCGACGTGCTCCACATCATCCGTAGGGTTCGGCTTGAACTGCTTCTCGAGGCATTCGGCGAAGATCTCCGCACGGTCTTGGGCTCGAAATCTTGGTAGGCCGTCGCTGCCCAGGATTGGTCGGACGGGAGTTGGAGTAGTCGACAAATCCCGGCATAGGCGATGCACGGAGGGGACGTGGTCGCCCATGGACTCGATGTGGCGTTCCCAAGATTCTTCGGCGTGGAGATCAAGTCGGCGCTTCAGCTCTGCCGTCATGGCGTTGAGCCTGGTCTTCATCGTTGGGCAGCGGGTTTGCTGCCACTGCTTCCGGAGAGCGCGCTTATCGCGGATGAGTGCGCGTAGCTCAGCAGGAAGAGGATTGGGCTTCCCCCCGCGAGCTACGGTGTGCGATGATAGGTCGAGCGCGTCTCGGATCTGGGTGGTTAGCAGCGATGCCAGGCGGTCAACGTCTTCCGGCTGCTTGACTGGACATGTGGTCGAAGACTGGTCGAGGGCGGCGGTGAAGGCGCCCCACTGGTAGCGTCGGCGTGATGCTGGCGGAGAGACCCGGGTGGGCAGGTCCGCCAGGACGAGAAGTACTGGCCTGTGGTCCGATGGGAGGTCAGGGAGAACCTCCTGGCTCGGCGGAGTCCGGAGGTTCTGCCGCTGGAGGTCTTCTCGTCCTTGCGGTAGACGAAGTAGCCGGGCAGCGACAGCTTGTCGCTTCCGGCTAGGTGTGTCTCGCTGATGAGCATCACATCGACGCGGTAGTCCCTCAGGAACACGTGGAGCAGCCGCTTCTTCCCTGTCAGCGACTGCGCGTTCCAGTGGACGACCCTGAGCGGCTCATGCATTGCGGAGCAGAGCGGTGAGTCTGCCCAGGGCAGTGGGGTCGCTGAGGAGGGCGAGCAGGGCTGTGAGGTGCCCCAAGTCCTGCTGCCCTATCGCCGCAGCCGGAGTGGCGGCGCCAGCGGCGGCCGCAGTCTCGCTGGCGGCGAGAGTAGCCGCCGCGGCGCCGGCGGCAGGTGGAGCCGTCGCCTTCTTCTTCTTCCCCCCCCCCGCTTCGTCTTCTGCCTGGGGGCTCCGTCGTTCGCCTGCGCCATAAGCGAGGCGGGCGCCGTTGGTTCCTGCAGAAGAGATAAAAAAAAAATACATAGCAAACAAATACATCGCGAAAAACCAAAACCATACCGCGATGTAGGAGTACCAATCAGCGCCATCTAACCACCTGCGTCTACAACTAGACATTCCACCCACAAGGACCAAGAATATTATCTTACAACAACCGGGGCCTACATCACTATGATTTCCTATACCCAAATATAGAAGGCTCATTTAGTAATACATTATTTTGTATTTGTATTCATATAATATGTACTGTAATAATATTATGAAACCTGACGAAAGACCCCTATGGAAAAACCCATACAAACTGCCATCCCCTTATTTAAGGATTGGGGGTTTTATTTAAAACCCTGATATATGTGGTGTTAGTATTTAAAGACGCGTCCGTGGCCGGGCGGTATCCGCGTATCGGAAACTATCGTGTGGGTAGAGCAACATCTGGCCGAGGCGGTTATTGGATGGGTGACCCGTTTCTATGTGGCGTTTGTTTCGGTCGCTTTCGTGTTTCGGATGACATGTTAAACTGTAGGTTCCTAGTAGTAGTCGTAAAGCTGTGTCGGAGGCCCTAATATGGCAGCTTAACACGCTCAGCGCCGGTATATCTTTAATGATAGACCATAGGGTGCTTTCTCACAGGCCAGTGTATACCTATAATTTTTTAGTATTTTTTTTAAGAAAAACCCCATATTTTCTTTATTTTTAAAGATATTTACACCCCAAAAACACAGGCACATTCTCCAGGGCCAATGCTTTTGAACGCGCTACTAAAATGTATGAAACGGTGTATATTGTGGGATACACCGGCCTCCGAAGTCGGGCAGTGTGGTGTATCATTAAGGATACACTGGCCTGTGACAAAGCACCCTATGGTGTATCATTAAAGATACACTGGCGCTGAGCGTGTTAATAACTTCTGACAGTCGGGTTGGCCACTAGCCCGACAACTCTCTTTGTTTCGGGTGCTTCCGTGTTTCAGATGATACGTTAAGCTGAAGGTTCCTGCTACTATCACTCTCGGTACAAGTTGTCATAAAGCTGTGTGCCCTAAAAGGGCAGCTTAATAACTTCTACTATATAACGGCCACTAGCCCGACACCCCTCCATCAACCAGCACTGAGCCAGCGTGGTGGAATATGGCTCAATATTACTCGTATCCGGGTTAAGGCCTGTGCCCCTCGGTGGGGAAATTAATGGGCTACATTTACTTTACTTTTATTGTTTTTTCTAAGCATCTTGATACTTATATTTAAGCATCCTCCTCATATTTTTCAATGGACTCGCGAGCTTTATACAGTACAATACAATATATCTGAGACATTCGACACTATATGTGGCTTTTAGTGTAATTTCAGGATTATGAAAAGCTTGTAACATGACATCTTTTAGTAGCTGACTAGTTAGAATCTGATTACAGCTCTTCGTCGGGCGGGGATTAAAAATTGGTTTCTGTGCCCTCGCTATCGCAATTGAAATGCAGTTCGTTTGTAAAACCCGGGTCCTAAGGTGCCACCATAAGTTTTGCTATTTTTAACATACCCCGTGAACAACAATCGGAAACATAAATAGATGTCCCATAAGTAATAAATACTGTAGTAATATTCTAAAACCTGACGAAAGTCCCCTAGGAAAACCCATACAAACTTCCAGCCCATTATTTAAAGAGTAGGTGATTTATTTCAAGTCCTGAAATATGTAAAGTTAATAATAATAATATAGCGTCACGCCTTTTCCCATACGGCAGGTGGCAGAGGCACAAATGTGCCTATTTTCAGCCAGTGTTTGAATATTCCATTTTGCGTGACAGGGGGCTAGCTGCATGACATCGCTGCAGTTATGGAGTATTGAAGGTTATGTAAAGTTAGTATTTATAATAAGCAGTCACTGTATAAATTTTCAGACCTCTAGCTTCGAAATTTGCGGAGGTCTCATACTAACATTCATCCCCTAGTTTAGGGGGTTGAGGGGTGAAAATTCCAAGTTTTAAGATTTTGCGGTTGTTTGTGTGCTAATACTAGCCTACATACCAAATTTCAGCTTTCTAGGACTTCAGGAAGAGCCCTAAAAGTTTTGTTGATCAACAGCGAATGAGTAAGTCAGTGATGAAACGGGGTTTTTTAGATAGCAATAAAATCTAAAGTATAAGAGCTATGCACCTGAAACTTTTTGGGTTTAATGTGTCTACTATTGACATCATATCCCAAGAGTTTCGTCGATCTGGTATAATCCAAACCCAAGTTCTGAGAGTTCAAAATAACGACGAAGCGTTACGAGAAAAGGTGGGTGCCCCAGTGCTTCGCGCTCTTCTTGGCGGGGGCACTACCGTGCCCCCAAATTTATGTGACGAGCAAGTGACAATTTTAATAAGCTTAGCAGGCGATTTGAAATTGACCTATTCTGCACGAGTGTTAGTTCAGCGAGGCAACGGCTGAAAGGAGAATTCTTCGGCGTATTTGCTAACAATGACTGAGTACTTAGCATGCTCCCATTGAGCTAATTGACATTTATTGTTATATAACTACGTTATGTAAGCGAAACTTGTTCGATACTAAGTTCATATGTAATTTTTCTTTTCTTCATCATGTCTCTACACTTGAAAACTTTTTATTGGCCTTCTGTGTTTATTATTGTTTCTATACATATATGTATAATGTGCTGTTGGTTTTCCCAATATACAATAAATAAAATAAATAAAATAAATAAATTAAATAAATATTTTATGTGTATTTAAGTTTATATATCAGCGATTAATATCCGAGTTTAAGGGAAATATTAAACCGCACATCAAAAATACTGATTTTCACAGCAAATGTCAGGGAAAACACTGCGGTAGCTTAGGTGAAGGGTAAAGGGGACGAGCGAAGCGAACCCCCTTTATCTTTCGTGTTAGGTTGAACATGTAAGAACAACAAAAAATACGAAATACAAACTTAAGGACAAATCAAATATTTAAAGTGTTTTTATTGAACCATTTTTGCTGTGCAAACCAGTATTTTTTATGTGCTATTAAATAATACCTTTGACAGCGTGCGTAAGTGACACTGTATAGTTTGGAACTAAACTTTCATACGCATTCATTACAAACTATACACGAGTAGTTCGCAAAATTCTTGTATATTTTGTAGTTGCAGATGTGAGAATCAGCATTCCGAAATATACACGAGCTGTACGCAATGGGAGCGTAATGGCTTTGTTTACAACAAAATACGCGGCCGCGCACGGGTCTCCGATCACCCGCGAGAAAAAATAACTGCATTAATTTTGCCAATTTTCCCATACATTGCAATGTTGAAGGCTTGGTGGCAACGACTTGTTGTCAACGAGGGCTTTATTCAATTTGCTGGCTAGGTATTTAAGATTGGAATTTCCGAGAAAATAGAAAATATTTACGTAAGTAAATATTGGTATACGAACTAACCTACGACATTAGGGGTACTTACAGTACGTGTTTACTAAAACGCATTACATTTATATTTAGATAAGGTCGAGATTCTAGAGTTTACAATGGGAGGGGCAGGAACCCAACGAACCTACTGTCTTCTCTACTACATAATTACTAAAGAGATAAACCTGAATACCTCTCTTCTGGCGAAATCTGGTATTAACTAGTAATTACGTACATTTTAAGTTATCCAATAAAATAAAGTCGCTTTTTGCCTAAACAAATGATCACCCCACCGCGCCTGACCACAATCGAGACTGATAGAGTAATTTAATGGTAATTTATCGTCGCATGACAAGCGGTCAACGACTTAAAAATGCCCTTATCGTATTGATTGTAAAACCCCATTTTTTACGATCCTAAACACTAAATGGTAGGGTAATTATATGAGGCAATCACTGCATCTGCCAGCGCAGCGCAGGCAGACCAGTGACGTAGATTTATATAGGTACTAGGTAGGTACCTTATAATCGGTATTAAATTTAATTATTAATAAATGATAAGGGGAAATCATTGAAAGTAAACTGCGCAAATGGTAGGCATTCAAAATTCATACAGAGATAATTTATCAATGAATGCCGTATCAAACTACCAACAGGCAAGCAAGAGGCGTATAAGTTACAAATTAATTTTCCCACATTCCCTTAAAGTAATAACATCCTTTTGTAGGCGAACAGTATCGTTTACTTTTACAATTTGCGAGTCGTATGAATGAACGATTACGTCACAACACTTGTCTGCTTATTGTAGCGTATAGAGTGCTGATCCCATATCATCCATTCAGCCTGCGGTAGAGATAACATCTAAATGGGGCTTCATCCCCTGTCGGTTTTGAAGGCGGGGCGTGGTCCAACCACACCTTACCCTATCGTACCCTCAACTTTTAAGGGTTGGCAGAGACTTGGCGATGACCAGTAGTAGTCTGTGTATCAAAATGGAGTTATCTCCCGTGTCTGGGGGAAGGAGTTCAAGTTCTGATTTCAGCATCGAGAGAATCCTCAGTGACGAGCCTAGAGGGCACAGAGAGGAGTCTCCGAGCTGGCTCTGTTGTACTCGCTACAGGCCGCCAAGATTACAACGTAAGTCAAAGCAATAATGTATAATATTTATAAAACCAGCAATGATTTCTACATCTTCCATTTATACGAAAAATGGTAGCAAACTTGCCATAGCGACAGCTGAAAACGTATAATTCTTTTTTTAAGAAGAAGGTGGGTGGCGGGTCCTTTTTACCCCCTCTGCCCTCAAACCAATCCAAACCGTACTGTTTTCTTATTTATACTATGGTACTGTATTGCAAAACACGCCATGGATCTTCATCGTATACATAACATGTCGTGACTCCTTTACTTCGAGTGCTCTGATACGAATTAACTTTGTAAGTAGGTAGGTATACCTACAAGTGTAACTAAGTGCAGATAAGTAAAATAATTACCTGTATCAGTGCTCGTCGACCGACAACGGCACAATAGGTAGGTATCACGGCAGTGGCATGGTACGATGCAGAAGTTGGCCAAGGCTGTTAACAACAACATAATTTGTTTACTATGTAGCCGGGGGATATCAAATGCTTATTTAATTACTTGATACCTAGGTTACTTAATTTGGTAACAATATTCAGGCGATAATGATATTTTTCATGTCGTTCAACGCCACCGCGGCCAATGTTGGTACTACGCTTACGGATGACGCAGTACACTGTTTGTGTGGGCGTTCAACGTGTCCGACTTTATTTGTGTTTTTCCACTTAATAATCATTATCTACTTATGTATATTCATATCATTTATTGCTCCAACTATTTACGTACCTATACACCCCGTCCGAAGTCCGCGTGAAGCTGGCAATAGCAGCAGCTGCAGAATTCCGTTGGCGATAAGGAGATAGATGTACCCAGATACCAGAAGAGAGGTCGCAGGGCCCCTATTTTGTTAATTCACATCAACAGCAAAATTCACGCCGTTTCTGTCAAATTTGAAGTATATTTGAGTAATGCTGCGTTCACACCGGGCCCACGAACGTCAACGAATGGGTTTCGCTGGCCTTCATTGGACCGGTCTGGACGGCTTAGCGAACGCCAACGATCAGATTTGCTACTTTTATATACTATAACGAGTTAGCATAAACACGACAAAATATACGAAAGCGGAGATGGTGGACAAACACATATAGAAGTAAACTGATATTATTTTTTCGTTTCAACTGGGCGTTCGTTCGTCGGTCTTCGGCTCAATTCCTTTGATGTTACCGCCACGCTAAGCCGTCCAGACAAGACCAACGAAGGCCAGCGAAATCCATTCGTTGGCGTTCGTAGGGCACCGGTGTGTACACAGCATAACGCATGTCCTGCAAATAAACTCAATCTTCACGCATTGGTATTCCGTACCGCCAGGCGCCCCGGCCGCCGGCAGCCGTACCCGGCGCTCCGGGCGGCACGCGCGGGTACCCTTTACCGCTGCGCAGGCGGCGGCGCTCGAGGCAGCATACAGCCGCGCCCCCTACCTGGCGCCGCCCGCACTACGCGCGCTCGCGTCTGCCTTGCAGCTTAGGGATGACAGGGTAAGATATATTTTCATAGCTCATGATCTGAAAACATGGTAAATGCGATTTCCCACCCTAGGGAGGTAAGTAAAATTGATAATCGAACGAGGCTCCTTTCTTTGACAACATCTCATATTTGAGGCAAGACCCCGGCAAGACACTTAAAAGTGACACACTAAATTGGTTTTCTTTCGCACTGGCCAGCAAGAACTTGGCAAAAAAAATATGTCGTCACGCAAATCTTGTTGGAAGTTTTAACGAAAAATGTATTTCCCCGCTCGCTCGAGCGCTTAAATATCTCGGGTGTAATGATGACTGACTTTCCTGATGTTTGTATAACAATGTACTATTACCTATCTACCTACTAGTCGCTGTTATTTACGGTCTTGCCCGGTCTTCGTTGCCCGGCTGGCCAGCATCTGGGCAGGCGCCATCCCTTGGACAGCTATGTTTTACAATCGACTACTATAGTTTGGGAAAAAGATTTCCCCACGACCACTACGGTGATCGGACGACGCCCAGAAGTGGACAGGTCAGCACTGGAACTAAAGAAATGCCTACCGAGCCCTACACCAACTCAACATAAAAGTGTAGAAAGCTTTACTGTCGGATATAAGAAACATTTAATCATATTAGTCTTTTGGGTTTTTTAGAACGTTCATTTTTAGGGTTCCGTACCCGAAGGGTTCCAAACGGGACCCTATTACTAAGACTTCGCTGTCCGTCCGTCCGTCCGTCCGTCCGTCTGTCACCAGGCTGTATCTCAAGAACCTAGCTAGCTAGAGAGTTGAAATATTCACAGATTATGTATTTCTGTTGCCGCTATACAAATACTAAAAAACAGGATAAAATAAATATTTAAGGGGGCTCCCATACAACAATACCACATACAAACTTATGGATGCACCTGGTTACGTACATGGAGTGTGAAAGTAACCGCACCAATAACTTTGTAAACAATATTTTGTGTGTGTAAAATCCAAACTATTCACTCCACACCATCGCTTCCATTGAACGGTGGTACGGAACCCTTCGTGCGCGATTTAGACTCGCACTTGACCGGTTTTTATTTTATCTCTCCCTATGCGTCGTCCAGCGTAAGCTCAACAGTCGTTTGAGGAAATACAAAATGTTGGGGGGAAACTCCAAAACTCGAGTAGGTTACGTACGTCGGGCTATTCGTACGAGCGATAACATGTTCTTGTCTTGTTGCCAAGACGGACACAGCACGTGCCGCAGGCTGAACTTGATGCGATCAGCTGTTCGTCGGCCAACCGTTACCTGATTAAATTTAAATTGGTACAGGCACCAAAAAAAATGTAGGCTAGACCCAAAAGATTACACAGCGACCTCATTATCGGAATTTTCGACCTAAACATGTAACTTTCCTTTCAGATAAAGATTTGGTTCCAGAATCGTCGAGCGCGTGAGAGAAGAGAGAAGTGCTCTACGATCACGCCCCCGCATGAGATAACTCTACCTGCAACTGTGCCACTACCTCCGACACACCTCTGGCTGCAAGACAACGGGGATTCCTCAAGATTGATGAATGAAGACAGAAATAGGAGTATGTATGAAGGCGTGAGTGAGAGTAGGATGGAGGACTGCTACAGTGAGGATAATGAGGAGTCGAACGAGTCTAATGTGGAAAGATCGCAAACGCCGTTGGACGTGGAGTCGATAGATTAGGCTATTTTGCAAAAGCGGTTTTACGCTCTCATATTCAATTCATTGTAGTAGGTGCAGAGTTGTAGAGATGTAGATAGATATAACTTTAGATATGCCTACTGTTTGCTAGATCTAAAAAGTTTGCATTCTGTGATATAATTATAAATTAGATAATTATAAGTGTTTTTTTTTTCTAAAATGAAAAGAGTATCCATATCCATGCTAACCTAGCATCATCTCCTTTAGAGTATGGTGCCTTTTCAAACATGTTGAATGCTTGCTTATGTAAAGGGAGAAAACTGGGAGGAGTCAAACCGTACCCCAATTTGATACACCGTCCCTCGCTCGCTATTTTAAACAGTTTAATTTCCAAGTGGGTACTAGATGTTATCACCATCTGAATGCGGTCAGATTAGGGGACGTACGCTCGAACGCACTGATATAGTGACGGCTTCATTGAAAGAGCGAATACACAAAGTGAATACGATACTTTTAAGAGCACAATGAGATTCGGTTTTTGTTACATGGGATTAACTTTGGTAAGCCGAAGCTTGTTTGCAAACAATTGAAAACAAACAGCATTTTAATTGGTTTGAGGGACGATAGAACTTTTATTTTAAGTGGTGGTGGATTATCCTAGAAAATCCTTCCTAAACAGTGTTTAACAGAACACAATTCTGAAAAGCTTCCCTGGTAAAGGTAATGTTGTTTTGAAATTAATAATAAATTAATGAAATATTTGTATGCTTTTAAATGCCTATTTATTTGGTAAAAAATACCACAGATCAACAATAATGCCTTAGAATGTAAGAACAAGTGCAATTAACAATAACTTAACCTAGTCATAGCTTTACATACTGATCAAATTCGACTAAGGACTGATGTTAATGCGCATAACTACGCGAAAGCGTTAATGTAAAGTGATTTGGACAAATAAGACTGCTTTATCAATATTATGTATGTATAGGTAGATCCGTGTCAAGCTACACTTTAGCACTTTGAGAACGTATTCAGATCGATAGCACGTCCGTCCGAATTACGCTATTGGAACTAAAAGTTACATTCTAACCACCGGCATTATGATAATTCGGCTAGTTAGCACAAAATTGGCAGTGACCAGTACTTAATAGGCACATTAGTATGTTAACCAATAACTTGGCTTGACCTGGCTAGCATATCTATGGCGATAGTTGCTTCCTCAGTCAATATTTCTCCCCATTTCCGACCGCGGAGTGCGTATACGCACGTCGTCAGTCGTCAAGGCACGCCTGGGTGACGTGCACGCCGCGTATTCCGTCGCTGAGCTCTGATTGGCTGTTGCTCTCTGCAGTTGACTTGCTCAGGATCTCGTAGTGAGCTGCTTCCTCCTTGTCGGGGCTGGTCTCATCCAAGCTGTAGCTGGGGTAATGAAACAGGCATCGTCACGTCCGTAGGATTATTCAATAGTTAAATGAGAAGTAATTCAGAATTATACATGGGTAATTCCTGACTATTCTCGACGGCTAATCGGTTTATAGAATAATTGTATTATTCATACAATGAAACTCAGAAGCAATAATATATAGATAGATCCAACACGACTCCGAGGCGTCTTGTTTATAATAATCCAACATCCCTGCTAGATAAAGAAGGGGCTTCGCCCTTCCACAGATATTAATCGTTAACCCCCAGACCCAGACTGCTTTAACTGCGGTTCGATTTGAATAAATTATTGATTAGTTGTTTGTGATTACTTTAATGCAATAATTTATGAATAGGCGATAATAAAGGGTTAGTAACTTATCGAAAGAGCTTGTAGAGTAAAATGTAGTTTAGTAGTAAACTTCTAAGGTCTTGAAGTTTTTCTACACAGAAGTAAGTTTCTTCTTTTCTCATCATTCTAGGCTTTTGTTTCTTCTAAAAAATCCTTTCAGCCTAGTACAACGACAACACAGCATAATAGTTAGTGACACAAATAATGAAATCGCCGGAACAACAGAGATCTGCGACTACCAATACAAGGGCTGATATTTATGTATCCAGAACTGGCCAGTTACAAAACAATATAAAAAAAAGTAATTATAACATTTAAAAATGGAACTCTTTGACTGAAGAATACAATTTGTTTCATGTAGCTGTCATTTTTTTATCCTTTGTGGTGTCATTTTGAAAATTGCGTGTCTTTATCACCATGGATTTAACAAGTGAAAAAATTTACGTTTTAATACGATTTTCGGGGAGGACTAACCCAAAAACAGTGCATGGATCAACTCACTTCGGCTTTTGGGACGAAGCACCATCGATAACTGCTGTTGTGTATCACTGGTTTAGTGAGTTTGATCGTGGGCGGTCTGTGCTCACGGACGAATTTAAAGAAAGTCGCCCCAAATCTGTTGTTGTACCTCAAAATATTGATGCTGTGCGGGAACTAATAATGCAAGATCATCATGTTACATATCGCGAGATAGAGGCGCCTTTGGGCATACGTATGACGAGTATATATAAAATATTACACGAACATTTAGCTGTAAAAAAAGTGCACGTTGGATTCCGCACAACTTGAGAATTGGTCAAAAAGTAAAAAATGTTACAAGAGTGCAATCAGGGTGCGTCAAAAGCTGTATATAATAAACACAGGTGATGAATCTTGGATATATGCGTATGATCCTGTAACCAAAGAACAATCAACGGTTTGGGTGTTCCAAGATGAAGCGAAAACAACAAATGTCATTCGTTCAAAATTCACTTTGAAGCAAATGGTCGCTTGTTTTTTTGGTATAAATAGATATGTGGCTACAGTGCCATTAGGGGATCGTAAAACGGTTACTTCTGAATGGTACTCGACCATTTGTTTTCCAGAAGTCTTTGAAGAAATAAGAAAGAACAACCAACAATGCAGAATCCTTCTTCACCATGACAATGCTAGCTGCCACACATCGGCCGAAACAACTCGGTATTTGGAAGGTCAAAAGATCGAATTAACGGGTCATCCGCCGAACAGCCCCGACTTGGCCCCCAACGACTTCTATTTATTCCCAACCGTGAACAATAAATTACGTCAACGTTTTTCGAGCCGTGAAGAGGTTAGGTTATTGATGCGTTCAAAATTCAAGTTTTGGAGATATCTCAATCCGAATGGAAAATTGCTACGAAAATTAGTTTCAACGTATGCAAAAGTGCAGCGATCATCATGGCGAATATTTTGGAAAGCAATAAAACTATAATAAATAATATGGGCTTTACCACAAACAAATAAATTACTGTTCTATTGGATTTGACGTTTGTTTTGAGGATAAATGCTCTTTGTAATTTTTTGTGGTAACACGGTACATGATTGTTTCACTTTGTTATTCCGGATACATAAATAGCAGCCCTTGTAGACCTAGCAGTGGGCTGAAGTGGGAGGGGAACACGATGACGACATGCGACATGTCACTCGGACTGATTCGTGCCACCCACCCCTAATATCATGATTTCTGAGCAATAATTTATGTGTCAAATGTACACATGCATCACAGGCAATAAGTCTTAAGGCAATGAGTAATAAGTCTTATTCATTATTTCTTTATTGTACAGTATCTGTGAAATGTACATATCACCGTAAGATTGTCAAAACCGTTAGTTGATAAACTATCGTTTTTTTTCTCGTTAGTTGGTCAACTATCAACAGATAGTAAACTGTAGCCTACTGCTTACTATATGACGCGAAATTCCAGGGCAAATACTGCGGTAGCTTAGGTGAAGAGGGGGCGAGCGCAGCGAAGCCCCCGAATAGTCTTCGTGTTAGGTTGACATGTAAGAACAAAAGAAACGTTAATTCTAAACCCTGTCGGTCTGGTTTACTACCCGTCGATAGTTGATCAACTAACTGTTTTGACTATCTTACGGTGACATCCACACATAATTAAAACAACAGGAAATACATAAAAATTGTGTACAAAGGCGAGTTTATCGCTAGTAAGAGATGTCTTCCAACAAACCAAATTAGGATGAGGTTGATTGCTGAGTAAGGTAAGACCAATGTGTAACAACAGCATGCGCTCTCTTCATTCAGGAATATATTTCTCAGTGTCTAGAAAGTGACAAGACAACTTCGCAGCGACTTACCCGCAAGCCTTGAAGAAGGCGGTGGCGGCGGGGTTGTGCCTGAGCGCCGTGAGTCGCACGCAGCTCATGTGCGTGGCGCCCGCTAGCTGCTCCAGGACCGACATTACACGCTGCCCGAGCCCTCTCCGGCGACCTGCAGCCTCCACTTGCACCTCATAGCTGGAATTAACGATAATTCACCAAGTTCAAAACATTAAAAAACCGAATTCAAGCCCTATTTCTCACTCCCCGGTTGGGATACGAATGTTGTCTACAAACACGAAAACGAGGCTACGAAATCTGTCTTCTGTCAGTCAATTTCAAAGTTCAATGTTCTTTATTACTGTAGAAATTAGGGTCATTTTCAAAAAAAGTGTACATTTCTTTAAAAATCTTGTCCGGTGTATTTACTGCGATAAAATACAAAGTTACTGTGCATATATTTATTTTGGCGTTTACAATTATTGACCTTTTCCTTCAATTCCCTCATTTGAATCAATAGCAAAGAGGGTGGTCTTATTATAAAAATATACATTTTACTTTTTCTCACAGAAATGACCCATACAAACAGACGGTGTCCTGTTAGCACCCTAACAGAATATAATCATTATGGAGAGCATATATTGTTTTTATTTTATCTGTTTGTATCTAATACAATTGTTATATTTCCTGTTGTTCAATAGAAACAATACCAATAAAAAAGTTACTTTAGATATTAAAAAAAAAATCCTAAATTTGTCCGAGATATTTTGCATGTGAGTCACACAGGGGATGTCACGGACAACTTCAGAGTTTTTTGGAGCAATCCTGCCATTTCTATGCATTTATTTCGTGACTGGCAACACTATGCCTCAGCAATCATTCCTAAACCTCCGCCATTTTGATCGAGTGCAATTTTGTGGTGAAACACAAAACGACCGGCAGAATTTACCAAAAATAATCAGGTGAGTCACAGCACATTTCCAAGCAAGGTAACGTGCCTTTTATTCTTATGTTTTCACATATAATAAAATTAGCACATACAAGTTTTATTATATGTTCGATTTATCTGTACTGCATTTGTTTTTGCCATTGTAGCTTTTTTAAGTTAGAATTTTCACAAAACGTGCTAACCATGTGAGACATGAGAGTCACAATTTCGTGACTCATCTGACGTGACTCACATAATACAAGAAAAGTAAAGGTGTGTTTAGACACACTTGCAGAAAGTCATAAATAAAATAAAACATATTATACAAGGTGTAAATGAATTAACGCAAAATGAGAAACTACTTTGTTAGGGACATCATTCTGAGCAACTTTCATTATGAAACCGATTTGATCAGAGCAACTTTATTTTTCACTTCCTAGTACATTTTGGCCTGAGTGGATCAGCTGATTTGTATGGAGAAGTGAAAAATAAAGTTAAAACCGCGTAAGCTAATATTTTTAAGTAATTTTAGTGAGTGTGCCCTAGAGAATAGTACGGACTTATTAAATAAATAGATAATAAATTAAAATACAAGTAAAATTATTATGTAAGTATGTGTATGTAAATTGATTCATGTACACACTTCCTTATAATTATGTGACTCACATAAGTATAAAAATACAGGAATGTCACGAAACAGTTTACTCACAAATTTTATCAGGTTAGTCACAATGTACACTTTTTTTGAAAATGACCCATTAACAATATTCTTAGTACACGTCATATTTGCCACTTCTTTACATTGGACCACTGTGAGGACAGAAGGGCAAGAAACTCCCACAGATTGACTTACGAGATAACTTTAAAGGTTTCCTTATAATTATGTGACTCACATAAGTATAAAAATACAGGAATGTCACGAAACAGTTTACTCACAAATTTTATCAGGTTAATCACAATGTACACTTTTTTTGAAAATGACCCATTAACAATATTCTTAGTACACGTCATATTTGCGACTTCTTTACATTGCCCTTCTGTCCTAACAGTGGTTAGGACAGAAGGGCAAGAAACTCCCACAGATTGACTTACGAGATAACTTTAAAGGTATTTGTATAATCTTAACATTGAGTTCAGTGTTAACTCCATGCGTTTTTATCATTAACATAATGTTGGACATCATAGTATCCCTTTTTACACAAAGATGTTTTTATACGGTTTTTGAATAGCTCAAAAGGCAAATTCAGAATCTCCAGAGGTATCTTGTTGTAGAAGATAATGCATTGACCTTTAAAGGAATTGGTAACCTTCGCGAGTCTAAACCGGGGTGTAACAAGTCGGTGATTATTTCTTAGGTTAATATCACAGCTATCGCTAATTTCATGTTCGTGTTTTTTTTTCTTATTCCTGATTATGTTCCGGCTAGTTCCGAATCGCGAAATGTGTACTCGAGTTTTTTTTTTTTTTTTTTCTTTTTCACTTTAGATTTATTTAATTAATTTTGTTTTCTTCCAGTGTCAAGATGCGCATCCCGATGTGCAGTATGTATTTTCCAATGTCTTAAGTACCTATGAAGAGCTATTATAGTTTACTTATTGATTTCTTCCAGTATTCCTATGTGGATAGGGGCTGGGTCAGGTTCCATTATTTTTGTTTTAGTTTAGTTTATATATATATATATATATATACATATATTAGGTAGTTATTATATCTATCATTATTTTATACATATGGATAGTTTATGTAATATTGATAAAAGTTTTTTCTCTTGTTCCTCAAGCGACGACTACATTAGTGCGGAGAGCGATAACTCCTTTGTGGTGGAACCGCTATCCGCCAAACTGAGGACTGTCTTTGTTGGCCTGGAGGGTAACTTAAATATTGTTCATATCAATGCCCAAAGCATCCACTCTAGTTACCCAGACCTTCTCGAAGCGTTCAGCACAAAACATGTGGATGGTATACTTATTTCTGAATCTTTCCTAAAACCTTCTATGCCTTCCACCATGTATTCACTACCTGGATACCAGCTGTATCGGAACGATAGAGTTGGAAAAGCTGGTGGTGGTGTAGCTATTTTCCTTCGTTCGGACATATCCTGCAAAGTTGTGAGTGTCTCCCCGAGTGAGTACTCTGAATCTGCTGAACATCTTTTCCTTGAAATCTGTCTTCACCATAGTAAAGTTCTGCTCGGTGTTCTCTACAGTCCTTCGCTTCTCATCAATTACTTCGATTCCTTCGAGTCCCTGCTCAATGAGCTGACTCCTCTTTATAATGATGTCCTAATCCTCGGCGACTTTAATACATGTCTTCTTAAAAATGATTCCCGCTCGGCCCAACTCCGGTCTATTGTCAATTCATTCAACTTGCATATTCTCCCTCTAAATGCGACTCATTGTCAACCACGTTGTACTCCCTCTCTTGATATCATGATATCATCTGATATAGACAAAGTTGCTGCCCACGGTCAATTTAATTCTCCTTTTTCTTATCATGACCTGGTTTATCTCTCCTATAAGGTCAAGTCTCCCAAGAAAAGAGCCAAATTTATCTTTCTTCGTAGCTTTAAGGGCATTGATCCATCGTTACTCCAATCTGATGCATCATCAATCGATTGGTCACCTGTCATTTCTAGTGAGGCCGTTGACGACAAGATCCACCATTTCAACACAATTATTCTGGGACTATTTGACAAACACGCACCCATCAAAAAGGTCAAAGTAAAACACCTTCCTGCGCCTTGGCTCACGGACCCCATCAAACGGTTGATGGCTAAACGGAACCGAGCTAAATATCAGCATAAAAAGGAACCCGCCGACGATAATTTTGCTGCCTACAAATGCCTCCGGAACCGTTGTAACCGTATGTGCCGTGATGCCAAGCGCCGCCACATCTTTGAGTGCATTCAAAACTACACCCCTTCCGAAGTGTGGAAATTCCTGAGATCTCTAGGTGTCGGTAAGCCCCAGAATCAAATGGTTGGTGACGTCGATCTCAACGGTCTTAACAGATTTTTCTCGGCTCCCCCAGTCGTTATGGATCCCATCGTTAAGGATGCCACTCTGCATGGGCTCCGCTCCAGGCCGGCGTTGACCTCCACTCCTTTCGACTTCAGTCCAGTAGGAATTGACACAGTTAAGAAGGCGGTGCTGGCTATCTCATCGAAAGCTGTAGGTGATGATTGCATCTGCTCTAATATGATCAGCAACGTGCTCGATTATATTCTTCCCGCTTCACACACATTACAAATCACTCTCTCTCTAGCTGTTCTTTCCCCTATGTGTGGAAAAAAGCATTAGTCATACCTTTACCCAAATCCTCAAACCCCTCCTCTTTCAAAGAGTATCGTCCTATTTCTATCCTGCCTATCCTTTCCAAAGTCCTAGAATCCATTGTCCACTCCCAGCTTTCCTCCTACCTTACGTCTCACTGTCTGCTGAATCGATTCCAGTCGGGATTCAGGCCGGGTCATAGTACCGTTACGGCCTTACTCAAAGTCACTGACGACATTCAGTTGGCTATGGACGAGAAACAGCTCACCGTACTAGCGCTACTTGACTTCAGCAGCGCATTCAACTGTGTTGATTTCGACATCCTCGTTGAGATACTGAAGTCTCTGAATGTCTCCCCGGCCTCAGCCAGCTGGTTCGACTCCTACCTGAGAGGTCGTCAGCAGCGTATAAGGTCCGAGGAGACTTCAACAGAATGGTGCGACCTTTTTGCAGGGGTGCCACAGGGTGGTATCCTCTCGCCTCTTCTCTTTTCTGTCTTCATAAATTCTATCTCAGATACTCTCTCTTCCTCTTATCATGTCTATGCCGATGATCTCCAAATTTACCGTCATTTTTTCCCTGTGATGTTAACTCTGCTGTGGCCTTGCTGAATGCTGATCTTGAGTGTATCAGGGATTGGGCTCTGTCACACGGGCTACTCGTCAATCCTTGTAAGTCGCAGTCAATGATTATCGGGTCCAGGCACTCTCTCCAAGTGTTACAGCATATGTCCACTGCACCCATAATGTACGATGGAATCGTAATTCCCTACAGCTCCAAGGCCAAAAATCTCGGAGTCATCTTTGATAACCTGCTCTCTTGGTCAGCGCATGTCTGCGAGGTTAGTAGGCGTGTCTTCGCTACGTTTCGTACGGTCTTCAGACCAAAATTACACTCGCCCAATCTCTGTTACTTCCCTTCATTTACTACGCAGATGTCTGCTGGATCAGCGCAAACGAAGAGCAACTGGACAAACTCGAGCGACTTCAAAATCTTGGGATTCGGTTTATTTTCGGTTTGCGCAAATTTGACCATGTTTCTCAGTATCGCAGGGATCTGAAGTGGCTTCCAATCCGTCTTCGCCGGGATTCCCACATCCTCTTCACTCTCTTTAAGATTTTACATAATCCTCATTACCCTGGCTTCTTACGTGATTCGTTCACTTTTCTTTCTTCAGATAGGCCTCGGAGACCTCACACTCGGTCGCTGCTCACAACACCGCAACATAAAACTGTCGCATATGAACATGGGTTCCGTCTCCGGGCTATCAAGCTCTGGAACAAACTCCCCAGCACCGTCAGGGACAGTCCATCTCTTAACATCTTCAAAAGTAGTTTGAAGGAACATTACCTTTCTCTTCTTTAATAGATTATATTTTATTTATATATTGTATAGGTATTTACTGATATTTATATATAGTATTTATAGGTATTATATTATTATGTAGGTTCTCATTTATTTATATGTGTAAATATCTAAGTAATTTATTATAAATATATTAAAGTCACTCTGATGTTTAGTTTTTTGTTATGTTGTGCATAATAGGTCTATCCCTTCGCATGAAACTATTTTTCCCTGTCAGCCCAGGGTTTGCTGGAAGAAATCTCTATATAGAGATAAGCACGCCTTTGTATACTAACTATGTTTGTAATTGTCCACTAATGTGTATATTCAATAAAGTATATAATAATAATAATAATAATTTTGGGATATGTTCCAAGGTTCTTACTTACATACATTATATTTTCGAAAATATATTGACTAGCTACAGTAAGTATGTCAATTTCTTTAAAAAGTCCGCACATATTACACGACTTACCCAATCACGGTCGTTGTAGTCAGTTTTTATCTCATCACAATGACAGTCCCACTGAAAAGTGGCAGGAAGGCAAAAATACGCAATTTCGTAAGCATACGCATACTTTTCAGTTTTTAGGGTTCCGTACCCGAAGAGTGCCAAACAGGACCCTATTACTAAGCCTCCGCTGTCCGTCTGTCCGTCCGTCTGTCACCGGGCTCAACCGGATCAACCGAAATAGGTATAGCTAAAATTTTCACAGACTGTGTGTTTCTATTGCCGCTATGGCAACAAATAATGAAACATACTGTTTTTAGGAATTAAAAGTAGTATCCATACAAGAAATTATTTGTATGGTCCTTTTCTTAGCCATTTTGTTTTATTTGTCTATCGGAACTGTACTCTCCCGATATTCTCGAAAAATATCTTTAATTGCGGGTATTGAGATTTGTGCTTAGTTATTTGTCATTACGTATAATGACATTAATAATTAATCGTAATTAATAATTGCTCATTCGAACTAAAATAAATGACATTAAGTTTTTTATCATATATATTTTTTATTTCTGTAAATAAATTACTCAATTTCTATCCACTTCTGGTTTCAATGAGCAAAGAGTTTCGTTAACCTGAGTACATAGTTTAATACAATTACATGCACAAAACTCTTTTTCACACCTTTCATTCAAATCAAATCAAATCAAATAAGTTTATTTGCATGATTTTTGGTAACAATATTTGGAAAAGTAAGATTAGGCTGTTTCAACATTTTATTTAAATTACATTTTCTACATATTATGACATTCAAATTTCGAACGCCGACGCCCGCCTGCGTGCCGTCCCTAGTTTGTTTGTGAAGTTGGTACTAACATTCAAATTTCGAACGCCGACGCCCGCCTGCGTGCCGTCCCTAGTTTGTTTGTGAAGTTGGTACTGACATTCAAATTTCTAACGCCGACGCCCGCCTGCGTGAAGTTGGTAGGTACTACAGAACAAGCTAAATAATTGCAGAGCCACAATGCCGGTCAAACATGCGGTTCCTGAACACATCAAAGAGAGCATATGATATGTGTGTAGATAAACTAGTGTATGTAACTGTACATAATTAGGCATTAAAACTCTCGAGTGATATTATTATGAAACTCGCCTTCGGCTCGTTTCATAAACCCACTCCCGAGTATTAATGCCCTCCATTATGCAGCAGTCAAAGTCGAAGTCAAAGTACTTTATTACTGTAGATATTTACATATACTTAGCAAACGTCATTTTTTGCCCCTTCTCTACATTGGACCACTGTGGGAGAAGACGGGCGTAGAAACACCCACAGATTGATTTTTAGATCTCTTTAAAAAATAGGTTGTGCCTTACTAATACAATTATGTTTTATTTTATTTAATAAGCAGGCAATAATAAATAATTACAAAATTATTAACAGCGAGGTCTGTGTTGAACTAGATTAACCACATACAGTCCTGTCATTTAAGTAATCTCGAACATTGTAATATCCCTTTTTCGACAAAGTCGCTTTAACATGCTTTTTAAATTGCTCAAATGTCAATTTCAAATCTCCAGAGGTATCTTATTGTAGTAGAGAATGACCCTTGAAAGAATTGCTAACCTTCGCGAGTCTAAATCGGGGCGCACACAGTCTGTGATTATTTCTCAGGTTAACATTGCAGCTATCGCTAAGTTTGGTAAATTTTGTAAGGTTCTTGCGTACATACATTATATTTTCGAAAATAAATTGACTAGCTACAGTTAGTATGTCAATTTCTTATATGTCAATTCTATGTATATGTAGTATATGTAGTATGTATATGTAGTAGTATGTCAATTCTCTTAAGGAGTCTGTTCGTTTTAAATTATAAATTGCTCGAATAGCTCTTTTCTGTAAAATAAAAATAGTTTGAATATCCGCTGCTTTCCCCCACAACAAGATACCATAGGACATGACGCTATGAAAGTAACTAAAATATACTAGCCTAGATGTAGCCACATCCGTGCTTTGTCTGATGTTCCTAACAGCGTAAGCCGCAGAACTTAATTTACCAGCTAATTTATCTATGTGGGGTCCCCACTGCAATTTGCTATCAATGGTTATTCCAAGAAACTTCGCATCATATACCAATTCTAACGTGCTGTTGTCTAACACTAAACTGGTCTCAACCTGCCTGACATTTGGAAGTGAGAATTTGATACACTTGGTTTTACCAGCGTTTAACAATAAATTATTAACTGTGAACCAATTCAAGGTTAAAGACAATACACCATTAACATCATCAAATCTCCTTTTTGTCTTTCAATTTTTAAGACCATTGAAGTATCATCAGCAAACAACACTATGTCAGTTAATTTCTCCACCATGAAAGGCAGATCGTTAATATATACCAAGAATAAGAAAGGGCCTAATATGGCACCTTGTGGAACGCCAATTTTTACACTAGATCCATCAGATTTAACGCCGTTTACTTCTGCCTTTTGAATTATATTGCTTAGGTATGATCTTAGTAGATCTAACGCTTTATTTCTAACTCCGTAATGATTTAATTTAATTATAAGCGTATTATGATCAACACAATCAAACGCCTTCGACAGGTCGCAAAAAACTCCGATAGCATCCTGTGCGGCCTCCCATGCAGAATAAATATGAGATATAAGGGTAATACCTGCATCCGTAGTCGATTTACCCCTAGTGAAACCGTATTGTTTGGCGTGGAGTTGTTTTGTACGGTTGAAGTGTGAGAGCCTTTGATTGAGTATAATCTTTTCAAATATTTTACTTAGTGTTGGAAGAACAGATATTGGTCTGAAATTTGAAGGATCACCCTTATCTCCCGACTTGACCAGAGGTATCAGTTTACTGTGTTTCATGAGGTCTGGGAAAGCCCCATCGTCAACACATTTATTGAATATATTAGCTAAGTGTGGGGCTATAACTAGAATTACTGAACCAATGACTTTGACTGATATACCCCACAGGTCTTCCGTATGTTTTAAGTTAAGTAATTTAAACGTTTTGACAATGTCCTGGGATATACATGATGAAATTTTAAATATACATTACTGACGCTAGTGTTATTTTTTAATAAAGTCTCTGCTTCATATGGAGATGAATTTAGACGGTCTGTTGTGAGTAAGGGTACATTGGTGAAGAATGTTTCAAAAGCTCGAGCAACATCAGCGCTGGATTTAACAACATCATCACCTATCTTTAGGCAGAAATCATTGTCCCTTGGTATAAATAAATTTGCCAGTTTCGCGGTTTATTATTTGCCAAACTGTTTTCATTCTATTATTTGAATTTTGAATTTTTCTATTAATGTGTAAAGTTTTTGCAGTTCTACAAACCAACTTGAAAGTTTTGGAATATTTTTTAACATAGTCATGAAATTTTCGATCAAAGTTATAGGTTTTTTTTTCATAAAGGTCATATAAGATAACTCTACTTTTACGAATTCCAAACGTTGCCCAGTCATTAAATTTAGATTTACCGTTGTAGTCACTGACTTTCTTTAATTTAAAAACTTTATTGAATTCTGTCTGAATAATGTTGAAGAAGTCTGAGTAGATTTTGTTTGGGTTCTGTTCATCAAAATCCGGTACTGGCAAATTTATATCTAACTTTTTCATAAACGTATCTAGTCTATGGGATGTAATAGGCCTATAAAATGATGGATCAGTCCTATTTTTACCGGCAATTGGGAATGAAACTGACCACTGTGATCGGAGGGTAAGCAGTTAATTACATTTTTACTTGTGAATGCACAGTCACAATAAACGTTATCGAAGCAAGTTTGGCTGGTAAGTGTAATTCTAGTCGGCTCTAGAAATATATGACATAAATTAAATGATTTGAACAGAGTTATTAATCGTTGTTTCATTGTTGTATCTACAAGCAAATCTACATTGAAATCGCCACAAATAATTAACTTTTTTCTGCTATTACAAAGTTTAATGAGGGCTTCCTCCATAATTTTCTCGAAAATTTCAAAATTGCCATGGCCGTTTTCATCTCTCGGAGGTCTGTAGACACAAACAATAATATGGCTATCCAACTCAACACAGGATACCTCTATTTGTCTTTCTATAGTAAGTGCAAGAATATCTTTCCGTTGTTTCACCTTAATATTATTTTTTACTAAGATTAAAGAACCATCTCTATGAGTATGAGAGAGTCAAATAAACTACTATTATTGTCGGCAGTTCTATAAATTTCAAGTGAAAATCGTACACCTCGTAATCGTAATTCTTCGAATAACATTATAATCGAAATCGTCCATCTACAGAAAATTGTTTTTTTGGTCTCCCTTTTTGGGGTGGTGAATGTAACTGAAGTGGAAGGTGTCTCAGTACTGACCCTATTTAGTATATTGTTTAAACTTCTTCTTAAAATTTCAGCGGCATTTACAACTCGCTCCTGAACCTTCTTAACCTCTTGAATAGTACCGGCGAATATTATAGGTTTTAAATGTTATTATGATGGCGTAAGGTTCAAAATCGCGACCAGTCCCAACTACCCTCGGTTTTTGAGAGGCTAAAATAATGACTTACATTGTCATCCTCATATTTTCTTAATTCGTCGGCTCGGTCATAAAATATTTATACAATGTAAATATTTTTGCGCGACTTACCTCCTACAGGTTTTCCTTTTTTCCTAAACATGCCATCGTACCATTTAAAGTTGGGGTCTCAACAACTCTCTATTATATATTATCAGCTAAATCCGCCTGTACAACGACTGACAAACGTCACACATATAGTGTGTCATACATAACTCTCTATAGAGCCGAAATTAGCCGAGTCCGCCGAAATTATCGCCGGGTACTGTACTGGGCAGCATGTTTAAGGATTTTAGTATTAATACCTTCGTCATAACCTGTCGAATTTAAGGATTTAATTATTGTTACAATTTATTTCGAGTCACAAGGCTTTAGGAACATTGATTCGGGATTTCTAGATTTTATACTGTTATTATTATTACATTTTTTGCTTTCTGATTCTTCATCTATAAATTTATTATTGAATTGTACAGCTATTTTTGACGAGCTTGTGATAATTTGGACATTTAATATTATTTTTATCACACCTGCTCTGAAAATACATACTAATTATACCAATTAGAGGGAAGAAACGCCTTTATCCCGCCCTTCAAATCCTTTCATCCCAAGGTATGGAAGTTTGTATGAAAATCCTTCCGACCCAAGGGTGGGAAGTATGTATGAAATTCCATTACATACCCGGTTTTTTTTTTTTTAATTTGTCAGCAGTCGTACTGCAAAGAGACTTTAACTGTCTACTAATTAAATTTCAAGTAAATTGTTACTGGCCACATACAGTTTTTTTTTTACCAGTTACCAACCTCCTTGGTGCATACAGAAAATTAAAAACGAAATTATTTTTGTATATAAAACGCGCGGAATCACGGAAGAAGTGGCTGCATGACCTTATGATCTTAGCCTACTCCAGAAACGGGAGAATAAAAAAAGGAAAAGCCCGCGCATTTTCGCAAAAACTTCGATTGATTTAGCATTTATCTTTGTGTTTTTTGTAAAATATGGATGCATTTATGTCAATAATTTTCCTCGTAGGTGTAATAAAAAGCACTATACATACCTCAGGATAAAGTACAATTCCATACCTCAAATGGTTTGCGCCCCTCGCAAGCTCGTGGCGCAAATGCCATAATCTCGGTATGGAACTGTCACTTTCTTCCCTCTGAAGTAATGTACTATTCTTCTACGTTAATTTGTATGCTAGTGTCAATAGTAACACTAGCATACAAAATAACATAATTTTTTAATTATTTTCCAAATGGCTTTACATTCATTTCTTGACGGCGACATGTAGTCATTTTGTTTGTCAGACTACATATCGCCTCGTCAGTAGATTGAGCAAAGCTTATATCATTTATATCATATATATTAGAGCTTTTAAATAGTTTGAGTATATGTTTTGTCATGTATGTTTTTGTAGAGTAGTATTTATAACTCAGTTGTCTATATTTATTTATATCCGGTTTTAGCTATTTTAATAAATAAATTGTGTGATGTACTTAATGGATGGGTTGGATTCAATTCAAAGTTTATTTTCTTCTTTTAAGAGAATTTAAATAACCCTTTTACAAATGTTTTTTTAACTTTTAATTTATTTCTTTTCCGCTCGACACTTCTCGGTTTTAGTCGCTGAAATTAGTTTTTAACGTAGACTTCATAAACCCATAGACATAACTCAAAACACATGAATAAGACAAATGGTAACAGATTTAAACTATGGTTTATGAAATAATATTTGTCGGGTTTCGGCACAGACAAAGAAGGTAAAGCAAAGAAAAGAGCAAATTCCTCGATGGGTTTTGACTTTGAGTCTTTAACGAAGGCATTTGTCATAATAAAATCAAGAAAGCCAACTTTCTTACGAGACAGTTTTCAATTTCTTTCTTCTAGCAGACCTCGGAGAACTCACGCAGTTTCCATGCTCACAACTCCACAGCATAACACCGCTTTCTATGAGAACGGGTTTAGAGCCCGGGCCATTCGGTTGTGGAATGCACTCCCCTGCACCATCAGGAGCAGTCCTAATCTGAATATCTTTAAAAGTCGTGTGAAGAAGCATTACTTCTCCCTTTAGAGTTATAGGTAGTATGCATGTAAGTATGTATTATTATAGTGTATAAAATAGTATTTGTAGTATATAATAAGTATTTAGTATATTATTATAGTTATTATTTAATTTATTTTATTTATTATTTTATATATTGTACACATAGGTCTACCCCTGCTCAACCATCAACTTTTCCCTTGTTTGCCTGGTTTGCTGGAAGAGATCTCTTATTAGTGATAAGCTCGCCTTTGTACACTTTTTTATGTAACTCTTGTTTTTTGTATGATTTGTGTGCAATAAAGAAATTATGAATTATGAAAGTAGTTTTTTTTTAATATTTGGCGTTGCAATTTTTTACATTTACATTACGAGCAATCCTGTTGCATCTGCCAGTACTATCCGACAGGGTAAAAAGCTTGATGCACAATCTCGCGAAATTACATAATTTATATAAATACTTTTGTAGCGAAGCCAATGCATTTAAAAGTTATGAAAATAATTATTTTCATAAAGTATTTAAAAGAGTTTATGAGGCAACGGGAATATCTGAAAAAAAGTGAAAGTGATATATGTAATTTTATCTACACACTTATCATAAACCCTCTTTACTGCGTTCAAAAACCGCACGTTACGATCAGCATTATGTTAAACTACTTGGTAAAAACTCGTTTCGTATCTGGAAAACTACACATTATGGTCATTATGTGTAGTTTTTCTACATATAATGGCATTCAAATTTCGAACGCCGACGCCCACCCGCGTGCCGTCCCTAGTTTGTCTGTGAAGTTGGTACTGACATTCAAATTTCGAACGCCGACGCCCGCCTGCGAGAAGTTGGTACTAAAGAACAAGCTAAACAATTGCAGAACCACAATGCCGGTCAAACATGCGGTTCCTGAACACATCAAAGAGAGCTTATGATATGTGTGTAGATAAACTAGTGTATATAACTGTACATAATTAGGCATTATGTAGCAGTCACATAAACTACTATATAGGTATACTCTACAAAATGTCACTTTAATACATTACTGTTTTTCTACTATAAGGCAAGTATATTGTAATGAATATGCAGCAATGTATATTTTCTTCCGATTTGTGCCGATATGAGCCGAGAAATGTCGAGCGGTAAAGAAATAAGAATTGTACTGTAATATTTGATAAAAATAATTGGATGGGGCTGTCATATAAGAGCATACTGCATCATTAAGAAACCTTATTTTATTAGTGTAACTGTACACTCGTAATTAATTATATTGATTGTGATGTACATAGTTGCACGGAGTAAAATAATAAGAGTACACAGCGAACACGTCAACATCAACGCGTTTATTTTTAATCAACATAAAACTATATTGAACAACGGAGTTATTTTATTTTATGGGTTTGTCCCCTATGGCGATATTGCCCACCCTATTACACCGAAAGGGAAAGGAGCAGGGAGCATATGGGTGGACAAAGCATACTATAGAGTGAAAAGTTAGTATTCTTAACGTCGTTATTTTATGTTAATATAAACCCTGGAAAAGTCAGTGTCTTCACATGACGTTTCAATTAGCGAAGTTAGTGAAGGACCCAGCAATCCAAAATACCACGCCTCGTTCTGCAAATTCATGTGCACTGTCAATAAAAATAAACGCAAAAGCAGGAGAAAACCCGGCGAAGGCAAACCTGGTATTTTTGTACTTGACTCGATCAGCACGACCAGACTAACCTGGCACAGCTTAGTGCCAAGACTAGCAAATGCTTGATTTGTTTATTTATTGCGATAATCCGCACACAAAACAGAAGAAGCACTCAAGACACTGTGAAAAAGCTCCTTCCGAGAAGCCAACAATCAACCCCAAAATTCTCATCACATTTCTCTCCGAAATCTCCGAAAGCGTAATTATTTTCACCGCATCACTTTCTTCGAGCCAACAGTCCCATCACGGAGGTCGGAGAGCGCGCACTGCAAGTGAGAGCAGCAGGGGTCTTCGCGAGTTTGCAACCCTTCGCTCGGGGTGTCACCGGAGGTTATCTGGCGCGTGAGTCGCCTCGGCGTCGGCTGTCGGCGGGAGTCGTGTGCGCATACTCATAGTGCCTCTCGCGAGATGCGGGCGTGCTTGCTCCTGGTGGCGATGGCGTGGCTGGCGGCGGCGGGGCAGGCCGCGCGCCTTCTTGCGGTGTTGCCCACAAACACGAGGAGCCACTACGCCATGTACGGACGGCTTATTGAAGAACTGGCGAGGAGGCAGCATAACATCACTGTGATCACACATTTTCCTATGGTGAGTACACAGTATTTGATGAGTTTTTTGACTTCTTGATTGAATGATTGAAACTTCAAAGACAGTTTCAATCATTCATTAATTATGAGTGCCATATGCCTCCAGTATTCAAAATGTTAAGGTTTCTGAAAATTCACCTAGCTGAGACTGAAACTTGCAAGGACGCTTTCGTTATAAAAGTTACAATTATAAAGATACATCTCATTGGTTGATTTAAATGAAATCGCATTTTTGGCCCGCTCTCCGATCTCCGATAGATAGCCGAGGAATTACAGAATTTGCACGAGGAAAAACAAGATGTCAAGGAAACGTTTACTATCAGTGTGTGAGTCGTTACTTAATCTAAACTGCAACATGATCATTCGTGTAGAATGATATTGACCGCGCTCCCCAGCACACAAGGGCAGATTAATTAACCTTAGTTGCAGCATTCTGTAATGTAAACAAATGGACAAAATCCGCGACAACGGCTACTTGTGAATAAATATGTCTTACGATTACTGAGCCGATAGTACTCGTTCGTGGGAATGTATGTTGCGGACGACTTCTATGGTGTTGCGGTCGAGGCTGTGCCTCCTGAGCGAGAGGTCCCGGGTTCGCATCCTGGCTGGGGAGGTAGCAAAAAAAATCCCCAGGTCCTGGATGTTTGCATTTAGCTGGTTCTCACGACACAGGGTATCCTGTGTGGGGCCAGACGCTTGTGTATAAGTATGAGCCTGTTTGTAAATGTTCTGTTAAGGATGTTAACGATCGGACTCTACAATGTCAAAGACTTCCTACGGTTTGCGCGAGATTGTGAGTGCAAAAGTAATGTAACAGTTCAACTTTCGATAAGCATACATATGAACAATATAGGTACATATACGGTGTCTAATCGGAACTAAGTGTCTCTATCGCAATCAATTGAGCCGCAAACTCCATGAACTATACGATTGCATCTAGTGAAGGTTATTGCGCTTGTCGGGGCAATAATGGTCATTTGTAATTAATTTTCCCTATTACTGTTATCAGCCCGGATCCTAACAGTTTGTTAGAGGTAAAAATGTGATATGGCGGTGTTATAAGTTCGTTCGCGGTGAACGACCTCTAATATCTACGACATTATGTGATAAATATGAGAAATACTATTTTAAAGTAAATCTTAGCTATATAGTCGATGAACTTGGCCAACGGCCAAGGTCGGCCGGTCATTCATACCCGACCGTTACTATCTGTTATGTTTCGGCTAATTTACGTACGTAGTACGTGCTATTACTAGAAGCACTTCTATATCAGAATTCCTACAAAAAGGACAATAACGAAACCAATTTTATTTCAACAAAAAAAATGGTGGCACGGTTTGTATGCTACCATTTTTTCTGATATCAACTGACGTTCCACAGGTAAAGGTACCTTGTAGTCGGTATGCATAGCAGTAAAGACTAGTCTCGTTAGTTGTGTAGACCCGGAGATAATACATTTTGAAAGTTTTGTTAAACATCATAAAAATAAGAAACAGCTTATAAAATATTTGTATATCAAAGGACCATGTGTCAGTTTGGGCCCACTTTTCCAACATTGTCGAACAGTGATGAAATATGACAGCTCTTGGGATGTACTTCGTGTCATAAAAAAGTTTTAACAATATATAACATCGTCACGCCGTTTCCCATACGGGATGGCAAAGGTACAATACTCCATTTTGCGTGACAGTAGGGAGCTAGTCCATCGCCGCAACTATGGAGTAATGAACGTTTCCTCACGATGGTTTCCATCACGGTTAGAACATCCGTATAATCATCTATGTTTTTATTTATGAATTTATAAAAACCGTAACAAAACACCATGTTAGCGCTGGATGTGAACTTAGCTGCCATATGCTGCTTAGCTTTCATATGGCATGGGTTTCATTACTGTCGGAAAACTTTCGAAAAGTGAATACATATTTATATTTTTGTTTGTTTTTTGAAATACGCGTCTGCGCAGGGTAAAATGAATCTAAAACAGTCGTTATTACCTGCGCAGACGCCGCCATTGTGGGGCAACTTATACGCCGCGCATTATATTGGGATTATAATTTTATTTCAACAAAAAAAAATGGTAGCGCTAATTTTTGACCGAGCGAGCCAAGCCACAGATTACTAAATAGTTACGCCAAGCGTCCAATTTTGAGATAGGCCAAAAGGCCTTTGTCCGGCTGTCGGCTCTCGGCTCTCGGCTCTCGGTTCTCGCCTACAGGTCGCATTTTTCAACCGATTTTGACTAAAATTGGCACCCAAGTTATAGTTAGTTAAGAATAATAGAAAAAGTGGCCGATTACCGAATAGTTGCCGAATATTCGTTGCATCGATGACGAAATACGACAACGAATACAGATTGCGATGACGAATACTTCGGAACATCTGAACTGATTTCACTCAGGACGACGCCTCATGAATGACATAAACATTTATATAAAGGTGCATTCATTACTTCTGGCGCCACACTAAATACATACATATAAACATCCAAGACCTGGAGAGTTCTTCCTCAAGTCCACATTTCATATTCTTTATTGCACAGAAATCTTATAGAAATAGTAAGGTAACAAAACATTTTATGAGCAAAGGCGAGCTTATCTCTAAAGAGAGATTTCTACCAGCAAACCTAGGTAGGACAGGAAAAATTGTGCAACAGGAGAGTCCTATTGTATCTTCATCTTTAACATTGAAGCCTCCCTGGCTTACGAGCACTAATGTTGCTGGGTAAAACCAATCAGTAATTAGATCAAAGCATCCATATGAAGTATAATTTACGGTCAGCTGGCTGAGGCACTGTGTGTGGTATTTGTGTGTAAATGTACAGCTAACGGAGCCAACGGCTGTGTGGCTTGACCTTTCACTCTTCCGTCTGCGGGACGCCCGCCTTATCATTATCAGTGCGCGTAGAGTAACAGGCCGCGTGCCGCGCACATCGACTACACTCATTTTTATCGCAACATACGTCAACGGTTAAGCAACGGAGGTTTATGATTTTGACAGGTATGTATGTTAAGTATGTATGTAATTATGTTCTGTCCCTTAAAGCATCTAGGCTACTTATCAGAATTTGACAAATGAGGTATCGTTAGAAGCGTCTTGACCGTCCGCTGGGTATAGGCTAAGCGACCTCACAATAAATTCAATATGGACATTTTAGACGATATTATTATTAGACTTAAATGATCCTTAAGCCTTAGAGTTATTTTTTCGATATTTGGCGGGTTAGATAACCGTTTAATTCAGGTGATTTAAAAAAAATGCAGTTCAAATTGTTTTTAAAAACAAAATAAAGTATTCTTTTAGTAAAATATCTATCTTTTCAATATTTTAGGGACTTTCCCTCCATGCGGCCAAGCAAACCTGTATAACACCCTTAACAAATAACTCGCTACCCATACAGGAGTTGTATGGGTAGCGAGTTATTTATTTTTTTACTTATTATTACAAATTAGTTTAAGATTTCTCATCACGTGACTTGATGGGCTCACTGATTTACGTTATTCCACAGAATAATTTGTGTATTATCTAAAAAACGACAGCCAAAAAGCAATCTAATTTGTTTAGATTTTTACTTTATGACAAATTTTGGAAAAAAATATAAATTCCTAAAATTCGAAAAGAAAAGAAGAAGTTTCGCGTTTTCGAATATTACGCGTATTCGATAGGGTATTATGGGGTTAAATTTACTGGATATAGGCTCAACTTTGATCCCTCACAATATGTGTCGAATAACCTTTCACCCTTTATAATGACCGGTTAAAGTGAAAAATTACTCAATCGTAAATTATCACTTTGGCCATAACATATATGCATTTTACTAGCTCTTGTTTGCTGCTTTGCCTGTGTATAATCGAATCGTCATTTTCGGTTTCATAGTCTTTAGAGCGCGATGTTTAGGTAGTCGGGCTTCAGTTATTGAACTTATTGGCTTGTCGTGCTTACTTATTCATAAGATTTACGGTCCCAAGTTTTTGAACGCAAGCGTACACTGAAGTTAAATAAAAACCATCAAACGAACAAATAATAGAAAGGGGATCGAAAGATTCACAACTCAAGGCTGCAGATAACTCAAAGGATTTTTCTGTTACAAAACTTCCCATTATGTTTTTTTTGTTGCCATTTCGATGTCCCACTGTTGGGCAAAGGCCTCAAAAGCTCGGGTGCAGATGGGGCATACAATACAGGACAATATCGTCAATATGGTACCATTACTATTATTATAGGCAGCTAACAATAAACCATTACAATTAGAAAAAAGAAAATGCTCATTACACTGAGAATGTTATCGTAAGCTAATTTATTAGGGTTCCGTACCCGAAGGGTGCCAAACGGGACCCTTTTACTAGCCTACCTAGCCCTCGCTGTCCGTCTGTCCGTCTGTCACCGGGCTCTACCTGATCAACCGAAATAGGTAGAGAGCTGACATTTTCACAGAGGGTGTATTTCTATTGCCGCTATAACAACAAATAATGAAACATTCCAGTTTTGAAGAATTAAAAGAATTACCCATACAATAAATTATTGATATGATCATTTTCTTAGCCATTTTGTTTTATTTGTTTATCGGTGAATACTGGACTCTCCCGATCTTAACGCAAAAGATCTATAATTGCAGGTTTTGAGTTGTGTGCTTAATTATTAGTCATTATACGATTAATAATAATAATTGTTCATACGAATTATGATTAATATTTAGTTTTTTATCCTATTAGATTTTATTTCGGTAAAAAAGTTACTCAACTTCTATCCACTTCCAGTTACAATGAGCAGAATTTTGTTAACCTGAGTACATAGTTCAATACTTACATACTAAATAAGTACATAAAACTCTTTTTTTATGTTTCAATGTTCGGCCTTGAATGTGGACTACATTCTACCTATCATACCTATTATTTAATATTTTATTATTAAAAATTAAAAAGGTATACTCGTACAAATTCTGTCGTTTTTCGTTTTCCCGTGTACAATGGTATGGAACCCTTCGTGTGCGGGTCCGACGTCCTCTTGACCGGTTGTATTTATGTTTGTTACAGAAAAATCCACCCCCCAACGTCGAGGAGATAAGCTTGAAGGGAACAATACCCGAGATAACAAACAACTTGACAAGTCAACAGCATTCTCTGAAGCCAGAGTTTATGCGTAACTTGGAGAGTATAATGGAAGAATGCGTGCAGGCTTGCGACATCGTATCAAGAATGCAATCGGTGCAAGCTCTATTTAATTCTACCGCGGCCTTTGATATGGTCATCGTAGAGGTGTTCGGGAGCGAGTGTTTCCTTCCACTGGGGCAGAGGTTCCAAGCGCCTGTGGTCGGCCTGCTGTCCAGTGTGCCACTACCCTGGGTGAACGATCAGCTGGGCAACCCGGAGGCTACGGCCTTCGTGCCCGCCTACATGATGGGGTATGGACAACGAATGAACCTATGGGAGAGGTTCACCAACACGCTGGCGGTTGCTTGGGCGAAGATGACGTACAGACAATACTCGCAGCTGCCATCGCAGGTTTGTTTACTTTACTCAAGTTAAGAATAGTATGTAGTACAAGTATTACTCAAAAAGCCGTTAAAGAAAGTGCTAAATCTTTCCATCGATCGAAATCAATGTTAACATTTTTCCACCTGATCCAGATGATAGCAGACCGACTGTTTGGACCTGGACAGGACTTGCAGACGCTCGCCCAGAACTACAGCCTCGTGCTATCCAATAGTCACTTCAGTATCAATGAGGTGCGACCTCTAGTACCAGCTCTTGTAGAAGTCGGGGGTCTTCACCTCGACGACTCTCAGGTGCTTTCTAAGGTGAGTTTTATCAGTACGTTTGGATTGGAATACGAAAGGCCTTAGTTTTAGAGTGTATTAATTGCACAAGGGGCGTGTCGCTCTACGCAATCCATGCCCTTTGGATACGTGTTCTATCGACAAGATATTCCGAATGTTGTTGCTCTTAGCACTAACTGCGAGAAGTCAATCCAGTATCGTAAAATATCCACCAATACCTACATAGAGTTATGGTACAAGGCAACTTTTACTATCAAGTGTGCATTTATTAAAACACATGGCACTACGCAAGCTATGCCGATAGCAGCCTCTCTCCCGTATCATTTCTCACTACTACTTAGTATTGTACTGCGTTCGGTCGATATCCACGCATAATGTCACTGGGTCAGACAGCAGACACGATATGGTCGAGTGATTCAAGATCTTCTTAATCCAATTTTTTTCACAGTTTAGCGGAAAATTTTAAGTAATTTCGATAAGTAGTTAACTTCTGTAAAGCTAAGTACGACAACTCTTTCTGTACTCGCTATTTCACGTTACACGTGTATTTTGCGAATTTCGCCAATAACCCCATCTCAAAATGGACAAGCCCAACGTGTTAGCTCGCGTCGTGAAGGTATTGGGCCGCACCGGCTCTCAGGGGCAGTGTACCCAGGTGAAGGTCGAGTTCATTGGAGAGACGAGCCGTCAAATCATCAGGAACGTAAAAGGGCCGGTACGTGATGGAGACATCCTTTGGAGTCTGAGCGTGAAGCCAGACGACTAAGATAAATGGTTCAGCTCGATGTAAACTAGGTTTAAGGCGACACTGGAGTAACATCTTCCATATTCAATGTATTTACTCTATTACAAAACTGTCAAAGATACACATCTCATATAACTGTTACTGAAACCATAGCGAAATACTCGTATAAACAAAGATATTCCTATTAGCTAGCTTCGCTTGGACTGTTTTCATTTATTAGATAAACAATCGCACAACTAGTGCCAATAACCCAGTTCCTACATCAATGAGAATTCGTCTATCGCCGCGCGCGCGACACCCAGGACCTAAGACCCTTCTGACACAGATACCGAAACAACCAATCTCGATGCTTTGCCGAAATTCGCGCTTTACTCCCTTTGGCCTCGTAGGCACAAACAAGATTGACCCACATTGCGGAGACAACATGTCGCCATGTTATATCAATGAACATAAATCAGATACTTCATTGTTTACTTGGGTGGAGCAGTAAATCATTGTAATTAGGCGTTAATTACCGGAAAATTAACCAGCTGGTAATTTTTCATTGTTTTTTTTTCATTACCAAGATCAACCAAGAAACTGCAAGCAACAGCAGGCTATTAACTCTCTAGAATCATTGCAGTAAATTCATTCGAGCATCATTATTGTTTCAGGAACTACAGGCGTTCCTGGACGAGTCCCACCAAGGCGTGATATACTGGAGTTTCGGGTCCATGTCGCGCATCGAGACGATTCCCGAGAAGAAGTTGTCGCAGATGTTCCAGGTGTTGTCGCAGCTGCCACAGAACGTGCTGGTCAAGATGAACAGCGCGATGCTACCGCGCAACATCACTTTGCCGGCCAATGTATATGCGCAGGACTGGATACCGCAGTACAAGACCTTGTGTGAGTTAACGTTTTTCATTAAAGTTCATAGTTCCTGTAATGATACTGATTCGTGAACGTGAAAAGAACGGCTTTTTGCTGTGCATTTTGGAAGCTGCGACCAATAAAGTCTTAGCAACTTGGTACGGATGGTTGTGATTATAGGCTGTGGGATTGTTTAGTGGTCCTTCACTAGGTACCATAAGAATAAGCAGTTAATCGGAACTGGAAAAGGCGACATAAACATCGGTTGGTTGACCGGTGCCGCAAAGGTCGACACGTCAGTTGAACAAAGAAAACTATTCACCCTTTGATTGACTCTTACAATGCGTCTTGGCAAACATATTTTAAAAATACGAAGGAAATAAATGAACCCACATTTGGATTGTAATGATTTCCCGAGTAATGAAAGCAGAAATGATTAAATAAAACAGATAATTCTGGCTTCTTCCCAAATGTAGTAAAGCTTCCACCCCATCTGTGGCTATTACTCATCTACCAATTTTTCCCATAGGTCATCCCAACGTGAAAGTATTCATCGCTCACGGAGGGCTACTAGGTGCTCAAGAGGCGGTGGCCTGCGGTGTGCCTATGATGATGGTACCCCTGTACGCTGACCAGGCGCTCAATGCAAAGTCTTTGAGCGACCGAGGGGTGGCCAGGACGCTCACGCTCAGGCAGATCAATTTAGCGTCATGGCGGGAGAGTCTCACGGACCTGCTCAATGATCCTAGGTGAGTTCCGATCTAATCCAGTTGCCCAGTGAGGGGTTTCAGCGTTCTACCCCGTTTTAGTAATATTCCTTCTACGAGAAGAAGTTGTCTCTATTCACTTGCTTTAGAGTGGAGACCAACGACGGATGTCATTGTTGCACAAAATATCTCATGAGATCACGATCTTCGCAAACGTCCGCATTCCCTCTCCTTTCCCACATTCCCACAAGATGCATTATTTCAGCGATTAATTAATGCTGAATCTCGACCTTCGCACTTGATTATGAAAGTCATTCACTTATTTGAACGAGGAGATATGATGTTTGCGGCTCGTGCAATCAGCAACAATCTCCTAAACGCAGTATAGTTTATTGCATGTAAAGTTCACATTCGTAGATTATTAAAATTTGGCGTCATCTGCAGTACGGCGTTTGACCCGAAAGGCTATCTTTCTAGCTATCAAGCCGATAGCCTGACCTGATCTGTGCCTCATTAGTCAGTAACGCTGACGTAATTTTACTATCAAATATTCATGTTGAAATTTGTTTTAGGTACCGGGAGAACGCATTGAAGTTGCGAGACATTTTCCTGGATCGTCCTCAGCCGCCGCTTGAGACCGCAGTTTATTGGATAGAGTATGTGCTGAGGCATAAGGGAGCTCCTCACCTTCGCTCTCCGGCCCTAGACCTACCCCTATACCAAGCTCTCCTATTAGATGTAGTTGCATTGAGCATATGTATAGCATTACTCACAATCTTTATCTTACACCTCCTATTCAGATTTTTCTGTGCAAGGTGCATCAGTTGGTGGCCCCAACAGCGAATAATGATTGAAAAGAGCCTCTATAGGAAAAATAGCTTTCTCTGTCTACTTTGGAAGTTCAGAGTGAAAGTTAAAGATAACTGATAGAGATTTAAGTAGTTTGTAAATAATTCTTAGGTTTAAAGTTGATAAGTATTTATGAGAATAAAATATAATGTACATAACATCCACTGTTCTTACATTAATTTACTTTAATAAGTTAAGAAGTTTTTAATATTATTGCTGAACAGATGAATGAAGGAAGCAAGGCAATGATCACAGATAAGATGTAGTTCTCCCTATCTAGATATTAATGTTTATTAGAATGCCATTTTTTTAAAGTAACAAATAAACATAAAATGATGCTCAAATTCAGTAATATAATAGTAGAATGGGAGACATTCCTTCTATCAATTCCTTATATTATAGCACAGAGCATTGAATATTAGAGAGAGGGCAAGCCGCCGCGTAGCGGAAGACCGTTGTATGCCCAGTGTGCATCAGTGCATTCAGTTGCTCTCAGCGAGAATTCCCGAGTGCACGCGCCGATCGCCTTAAAAAACTGACAACACTTAGCTTTATTTTCTATAATGCCGGCCTGTGCAGCTGTCCTATGCGAAAATCGCAGTGATTCTACAAATTTCCATAACAAGGGTATGACATTTCACAGGTAAATACTGAAAATACAATATTTCTTCAATAAAACAACACGATTAACGAAATATTCCGAGGAAGTAATGCTATTGAGTCGCATCCAGACTCCGTCTCTCTCATACTCATTAGCGTTACCTACTAGCGAGAGAGACAGGAAATAAATGTAATGTCCATGACGCGAGCGGTGCCACGCTGTGGTAGTTTAGCGATGTACGCGTTATCGACTTGGCCTGTATCGAAAAAATGTACGCCTATATGGAAGTTCGAGTTACAGAATTAAACCTTTCCTGTACAGTATGTATTTTAAAATGCCCCGTGGCTCAGCTGGTAAATGAGAGTACACATAATCACTCTGGTTGGGCAACTGCTGCTTATAATGGGTGACCATTTTCTGGTCACCCCGTGCCTCAGAGAGCACGTTAAGTGCAGAAGATTATTTTCATTATTTCAATGCAATTTTTTGATTTTAGGTCTCATGCAATTCGGAAATAAAAGAAAAATGGATTACAGCAACAGCTAGAGGACCTATTTGGTGGCCAGTGAAGAAGAGTATAATATGCTCTGCTTATTTTAAAGAAAATATTGTGTATCACTGAGTATCTTAAAATGTACGTATTTTGTGTAATAAAATGTATGTATTGTCGGTAACACCCATGTAGTTCCTGACCGCTGCGCGACAATATGTTGTATTTTTTTTTCTTTACTGTTAAATAAGAAAGAGTTTTATTTTACTTATTTTTTCAAGTACACAGTCTAAATAGTTTATAACACAATATAGAACACTAATGAATAACCCGATCTAAATTGTCTCCCAGGCCAAATTTTACTGTTCTAGAAGATAATTCGCGAAAGACATAACTATCGATAACCTTTTATCGACATCACCCTGTCCCCACATATTCATGCATTTGCTGCTGTGTGCGTGCTTTATGAAACAATGTGCGCCTCATGCGCACGTATACAGCCACGTAACTGTTTTGCCTGTGTTTACCAATACGAGATTAGGGATAAATGTGTAAGTGGTTATTATGGGTGCGTGTTCGTTGTGTTTATTTAATGATACGTTGTGTGCGTGAATTCAGCTTGCGACAATCGGTTTGCATCACAGATATCGAGAGATAGGTCGAGGGGCGTGGCACGTGCGAACAAATGTAGCTCCGACAGGTTAGATATTAAAAATTCTCGGTAGTCACCGTGCGACCGCAGTGACGAATTCATTTCCGTTGTTTTTCGAAAATGCCAACCTGTGCAATACTCACGTGCAAAAATAGAAGCGAGATTGTGAACTCCAAGAAAGTCAGTGTCACATATCACTTGTAAGTCTCATTCCAACTATTATTTCTTCTTAAAACACAAGAAATAAACATTATTACGAAAATAAATCATTCGCGGAAAATTCGTCACGAATTGACATTAAAGTGACAATGTCATGTTGTTCTCGCTAAGGTTACTATACATTGCTTGTTTTGTATCTTAATTTCACTACTTATTGCCAAGCTAACACGCAATGAATATTTCACACTTATCTAAGTACGAAAGCAAAGATCCATCGTGATACGGAGGCGAACTGTTACACGCACACAGAGACGACATATAGTGATGGGGATAGTGATAGGAGAATTATGTTTTTGAATCGATAGATTTTATCATTCCGCAATTACTAATATAGTTAATGTAATAATATAGTTATTTTATTGCTCATAATACGTAAGTTTATTGTTAGTTATTCTAATGATTGTCAAACAGGCAGTTTAGATTTTAAGTTTGTTTAAAACCTCGCCCGACGAAGGATAATGGGGTGTTATAAGTATTGATCGGAAATTCCGATGCTTTCAGTCAGGTCCGAAGAGTTCACAGTTATTCTACCTTCAGAAACCTCTTTGCCTCTCTTTCTAGCTGTAAGGATTCTATCGAAAAAAAAGAAGAGAGGCAAAGGGGTCTCGTATGTCGTATAAATATGTCGTATTTACAAACAATTTACTATTTTATTTATAGAACCTGGCATTATATACGACTGTCTATACCAGTGTCTATAAATTGTAATCGATCGATAATACACGCTGTCCTTGCATTGTCCCAACACTAGCTCGACTAGCTAGTATACCTGCGGTAGTGTGGGTGTGTTCGGACTATAGGTGCATGACATTGCACTGACCAATAAAAGCGGAGGGATTGATGTACGAGTGGTGTAAATGTATGCGTGTTCTTAGTTTTCGGCGGCACTGGTTCCGATACAAGCTTAGCGCCAAGGGCCTATCTCTCGATATATAAAATAGGCTGAATGCCCTATCTCCTATGTTGAGATATCTGTGATCTGTAGCTATAAATCTTATTAATAGTTGGGGAAACCAGAGTAATGTTTACATGCTTTGTATGGAAAACAAATTGATTGTCAGGGCGGGCCAATCATTAAAGACGGTTTGACTAAGGGCGAATAGATAGAAGGCGGAATAAGACTTAACTCGAGTAAACTTTGACAACTCCATACGAATTTATATGGCACTTTACTTATCGTTTTCCCCAGAATTTCTTTCACAGCAGTAACACATGATTTAATCTATAGCTATTTTGTGTTAAATCGTGGAATAATGTTGGTGGTTGGACAATTCGAAGAAATCCCGAGAATTACTGCTCGAGTTAGCGTAATCCTGCGATTAATAGTTTATAGCGAGTGACCCTTAATGTGATACGATATTTAACTTTATTTGTATTATGTCATTAAAGTTATTTAAAAAAATGTTACTAAAACTGTTGTTCTTTAGACAAAAACTGGCAGGACTAATATAACATGATATCTAAGCTGTATTAGAAGTCAAATTGGCCTTTGGATTTTAATGCTTATTTTCCTATTTATATAACATCATTTCTTGATTCTGCACATCACTATTGATCATTTCGATAAATTAATTGGCATAACTTGCGTACAATGAATGGCCTGGCCATTCTTTGTCAATCGAATATCAATGCCAATCACTGAGCACAAGAGGTGCCAAAAATAATGTCTAGGGTGTGTTTTGATAAAATATTTGCTAATAAAAATAAAATATTAGAAAAATATTGTATAATTTAAGTTTTTTGATTTAAATATTGTTTTGCTGGTTCTCAAGACCTTATATAGTTTATTAGTCAATATATAGTAAGTTCAGAGTAGGTAACATGCTTTCAAAGTGAGAAGTTTGCCTAAAGGGCCAATAATTTCATGGTTTCTCCTTGTATCAGTAGTAATAGTATAAGAATATAAAAAATTCTCGAGCATGTAGCTGAAATGAAAAAGCAAAATTTTGATGCTCATTGATTCATCACTCACTTCATATTTGGCTGCTGAATTCTTGGATACAGGTTTTTAATATTATTTAAATCTTACCAGTACAGAACTGGATCTCCATGGTCCATGTCAAATCGGAAATGAGCGAAGGCTAATAGTGCTCCCTTCTTCTCTTTACTGATCAGGTACCAGGCTGCATCATCAGACATCTCCTCAGTCTTGCGGGATCGGTTCCAACCCCATGCGCAGGCCTCATATCTGAAATGTGACGAAAAGAATAATAACCTTGAAAATTACTCAAAGCCATGCAACATTTAGCTGTCTGTTCTCAGGATCAACATATTATTGTGATGAGATGAAGGTACAAAATGCAATCATTTCTATAATTTAGAACTCCATGGTCTACTTTCATCTCTCAATCAATCAGCCCACATCTATCTACTGTTGGGTAGAGTCCATCAAGGGGTGGCCTATACCGTATAGGCCTCCTCTTTACTACGCCATCTACTCCGGTCCTGAGCCTGGAAGGACTTTTGACCTTGACCGCACGAACTTGATCTTTGTGGGGGAGGGGGGAGGCGGAGGGTGAAGATACCTCCCCCGCTACCCCCCCCCCCCCCCCCCACACCTCGGAAATGCATAGTTTCGAAAATATGTTTTTTTTTAAATTTGTGAGGAAATTACTAAAATCGGAGTGAAAAATGGCTTTATACTAGTTTGTTAACCTCTTGACATTGACCTTGACCGGTCAGGGTGGGTGGCGGTGGTAAGTTTTTACTCTAACCAAATTTGGCTTTTCTTTGCGTTCGCTTCCCTCTGCTCCAGGGTTGCTGCTTCTAAGTTCCAACCTAACCTATAACCCAATTGAAATTTAGCCAAAATAACCTACTCTAGCCAAATTTGACTTTTATTAACATACGCATCGCTCAGCTCCGGGGTTGCTTCTGTTTGGTGCCTAGCTTTGGCTAATTATAGAAATTATTTAATAAAACCAAATTGTACATCACCATGGTTGTGACACTGACCCATTTTGAATAGACATATTAGTATTAAAATCAAAATCAAAATCAAAAATCATTTATTTCCATAGGATGTTGTTACATCACTTAGATCCGTCATTACATTTTTTTGGGTGAGTTCACTAACCCAATGGCGGAATCTGTGGAGAAGCGCTCACCGAAGAAACTCCACAGTCGTCGCATCTTTTGCGTTTCCTTTTTTAAATAAAATATTGTCAAATTACAAAATGAATGCTAATTATATATCGAAACAGCCTGTTACTCAAACAATCTATTCCCATGGACATCTGTCCTCTAAGTAATCAGATATCCTGTAGTAACCTTTTTTATACAATTTCTGTTTTATTATTATTTTAAACTTGTCTAAAGGTAAGTTTTTAATATCAGTAGGGACCTTATTGTAATAGCGTATACAATTGCCTTTAAAAGAATTACTAATTTTATGTAGTCGGCTTACATAAGCAACCAACTTGTCTTTATTTCTAGTATTGAAATTGTGTATATCACTGTACTTCTGAAAATTAGTTATATTTCTTTTTACATACACAAGATTGTCATAGATATATTGAGACACAAATGTCAGAATTTAAACTTTTCCCTCAGTGACACTCTAGGCCCTAATCTATAAATTGCACGAACAGCCCGTTTCTGCAGAATAAATATACTATTAGCATTCGCAGCGTGACCCCACAATAAAATACCATAGGTCATTAGACTATGAAAGTAACTAAAGTAGACTAGTCTAGCGGTGTCTACGTCGGTAAGAGCTCTAATTTTTTTAACTGCGAACGCTGCCGAACTCAATCTGTTCGACAATTTATTTATATGAGGATCCCATTGTAGTTTGGCTTCTAAAGTAATGCCCAAAAAGACAGTCGACTGCACAAGGTCCAATCTCTGTCCTTTTATAAATATGTCTGTAGTTACCGGGTTCACATTGGGTAACACGAATTTAATACATTTAGTTTTCTTTTCATTAAGTAATAAATTGTTAACAGTAAACCAGTTCACTATACTAGAGATAGCATTGTTTACCTCGTCATAATTTGATTGCTGTCTTTTAACTTTAAATATCAAAGAAGTATCATCGGCAAACAATACTAACCCATGTTTTGCTTTAACAAGGTAAGGTAAATCATTAATATATACTAAAAACAAGAAAGGACCAAGAATTGAACCTTGCGGTACGCCCATACTTATTGAAGACCCAGGTGATCTTTTCCCATTAACATCGACCATCTGAACCCTATCTGTTAGATATGACTCCAGAAGGCCAAGTGCCTGCAATTTGAATTGACTTTGCAATTGATTAAGTATGAGTTTTTCAAATATTTTGCTAAGCGTTGGTAGTATCGATATGGGTCTAAAATTGGTGGGGTCTGATGTACTACCAGCTTTGAATAAAGGTATAACTTTTGCTTAGTTTCATCAAGTCAGGAAACACACCACTATCTATACATTGATTAAATATACAACAAAGGTGAGGTGCAATACAATCTACAATGGAACTAATAATTTTTACTGATAGACCATGGGCGTCAGCTGTCTTTTTTATTTCCAGGGATTTAAACGCTTTTACAATGTCTTCATTATTTACGTGCCTAAATTTAAAATCTGTTTTACATTCCTCAAAGTTTTGTTTAAGTATAGATTCAGCAGCAGCGGGAGATGAATTTAAAGACTTGGTTGTTGAAACTGGAATGTCCGTAAAGAAATTTTCGAAAGCTTTTGCTACTTCTAGGTCTGTACTTAGCAATTGATTATCTATCTTAAGCTTGAAGTTATTATGTGTAGCTTTGGCCTTTCCAGTCTCTCTGTTTATAATTTGCCAAGTCGTTTTCATTACATTGCTACTAGATTCAATTTTGTTTTTAATGAAATTAGATTTAGCTACGGCACAAACGCGTTTAAACATTTTTGAATAACTACGAACATAATCTAGAAAGGCCGTATTTTTGTTATATGATTTCTCTTCATAGAGTTCATATAATCTTCGTCTGCTCCTATGAATTCCAACTGTCGCCCAATCACTAAACAAAGCTTTGTTATTAACTTTTATAGTTTTTGATTTAAATACCGTATCATATTCATTTTTGACAAGGTTAAATACTGAGTTTTACAACAAATTTGGATCGTCACTGTAAGGTATTTCCCATAGTTTATCTAAAATATTATTCCTGTAGTATTCAAGCCGAGTGTCACTAACGGGCACACATGTAATATCCTCTTTTTGGTCCTTTTTTATTTTAATATTGAATATACCTATCTGACCAGAGTGATCAGAGGTTAATTTATTGATGACCGATTTGAAAATGGGCGTAATGTTAGTAAATATATTGTCAATGCAGGTAGCAGATGTTGCAGTAATTCTAGTAGGCTCCAAAAACAGATAGTTCATGTTGTGACATAAAAATAAAGATTTTAATCTAGTACAAATATTATTATCCTCTAACAGATTAACATTAAAATCACCACAAATTATAAAAAAATTGTTTTTATCGCTGATTTTAATCAACACTTCATCCATTTTCTTTTCGAATAAATCAAAGGATGAATCTGGTGGTCTGTATACGCTCATTACAATAAGTTGTTCAAGTTCAATACAGGCTATTTCCATGGTACGCTCAACAGACAGGCTCACTATGTCAACTCGTTCCTTATATTTAAAACTATTATTTACAAGTATTAAGGAGCCACCGCGATCAGCTGTTTTTCTGTTGAACGAACTAGCAACGTGGTGGTTATGAAAGTTGAACATGAACTGATAACTCTTTAAAAAGTGCTCTGTTATACATAAAATATCAATATTATTACAGTTCATGAATAACTCAATTTCCAGTTCTTTACTTAACATGCCCTGTATATTTTGATGAACCACGTTTAAAATATTCTTACTTTTACATTTTTTGGCCTTGTGGATCAATTTGATAAACGCCCGCAAACTGTTGAGCAAAGGCTTCAGCAATTTCAAATAGCTTGATTATTATATGTCCTTGTTTACTTCTAAGGATATTCGGTATGCTGATTTTTGAAGTGACTTGTTGCCGGATAAATGAATATATTTTTTTGGACCAGCTTTCAATAGACTTGTTTCATATTTTGTCCGGGATGTTCTACTTTGATTTGTTATTCATTCTTATTTTTTCTATATTCTTCATGGTTTTCATCTAGTCCCGTTAGTACATATGTGTTCCAGAGCATTTTCTTTTGTTTGATCATGGCTTGATTGGGTTTGGATATCCAAGGCTTGTTATTTAACAGAACATGACACAACTTTCATCTGTGTTATTTTGTATCTCTTGAAGTAGAAGGCCCTGGGAGCTGACCACCATGGTCACTATCAGGACGAGCAGGTGTCTGTGGAATACTTTTAATGTTTTTAACCGGGACTTGGGTGGCACGACGACCTATTTGTATTGGGGCAATGTTCCTAACTATTTCGCCTGTAACTAATGCTTCGGCATATCGGGGCTTGTCTTATTTGTTCTACTTATTTTATTTGTTCCTTTTGCAAATACTTTATCTCCGGGTTCTATAGGGAATCGGGTTTCACCGCCTCTTTGTCTAATTACCTTTCCTTTTCCTTTTGCTATTTTGTCGGCTTAATGCTTATAGAGATATTTTGTTCGCTTTGCATGGTCCTGTACTAATTTCTGTTGGTAGAGTTTATCAAAATCGGCATCAAAAGTGTTTCTAGAGTCGGTGTGTCCTAACAGAACTTCTAACGGAGTCATACCAGTAGCGGAATGTATACTGTGATTGTATGCCATTACTGCGTATATCATAATTGTAGCAGCATCGGTGGGTGTACTTTTGTTCGTATTTAGCCAATCTGAATATTTCGATTATTGTGGAGTGAAATCTTTCTATTAATCCCATAGAGTTAGGGTTGTTAGGGATTCCAATGTGTAGATCAATTTTGTACATAGTTAATAGGTCTTTCATAAGGGCATTGTTAAATTCGGATCCTGCATCGGCACTGATTTTAAGTGGTATTCCATAAAAGTAGAAGTACTTGATAAGGGCTCTAACTACTTCAGGGGTTAATCTGTTTTCTATTTGAAAAGCTTGTCCAAGTTTGCTGAAGGCATCAATTATAGTCAGATAAACTTGTCCTTCTATAGTGAATAGATCGATGAAGATTTCTTCCAATGGTTTTGTTTGTGTTTGTGTCAATTGAAGCTCAGGTTTTAAAGGATTTCTGTCGTATTTCATTTTCTTACAGGGTTTGCATGAATTTATAAAGTTGGAATTTGTTCCATGTTGTGCCAAAAATATGTTTGTTTTATGTGAGAAAGCGTTTCCCGGATACCGCGATGGCAAGTCTTGCCCTCATGGTATTTTCGTACAATGTTTTGCTGTTCATTTTCGTCGTCAACGAATACTACTCTTTTGGTACATTCTAGAAATTTAACCTGTTCTCTTTTGAAGAGGAAAATCACAGCTTCAGTAAACTGTCGGCTCCTCATCATATCGCACTTCCAGGGCTCAGCCAAATATGGCGTCATCGGTATGTGAAGAGCCGTGAGACTTAACTAAGTAGTCAAATCGCGACGAAGGAAAGATATGTTTTTAAAAAAACCGGTCAAGTGCGAGTCTAAATCGCGCACGAAGGGTTCCGTACCACCGTTCAATGGAAGCGATGGTGTGGAGTGAATAGTTTGGATTTTACACAGCAAAATATTGTTTACAAAGTTATTGGTGCGGTTACTTTCACACTCCATGTACGTAACCAGGTGCATCCATAAGTTTGTATGTGGTATTGAAAGAATTGTTGTATGGGAGCCCCCTTAAATATTTCTTTTATCCTGTTTTTTAGTATTTGTTGTTATAGCGGCAACAGAAATACATAATCTGTGAAAATTTCAACTCTCTAGCTAGCTAGGTTCTTGAGATACAGCCTGGTGACAGACGGACGGACAGCGAAGCCTTAGTAATAGGGTCCCGTTTGGAACCCTTCGGGTACGGAACCCTAAAAACTAACTTTTAAAATAAAAGAAACGAGCAATTCCATTAGTGGTCTAATTATGACTGACTTATTCTAACACAAAACTGCATGAGCTAAGATCCTTATAGACAATACAATTCCTAGTATAGGCCGGTTGAGGTGTATTTACGCTGACTCTACCGTCTCCATTCAGGTCAGACACTGTAACTCCTCCCTCCCTAAGTTCGAAATCTCCTGAAGAAGTATTCTGAGGAGGATGATTTCGACCAAAGAAATGGAAATGGAAATGTTTATATAAAATAAAAAGTATAAGGCTTACGGTTAAGGTTATACATAAAACTATAGTTCCTACGCTAATGTTCGTGTGCACTGTGCTATCACTCTCCACTTGATCATTTTTCAGCATATGTGACAGCACTTTTAGATCAGTAAGGTTCCCTTACATCCCTAATTTTTATTGGTTCTATATTTTTGTTGAAGTCAATTTTCAGGTTTTCAGGAAATTTCACCAACGGCAATTTCGGGTAAAAAATTTCAATTCCGTTGAAGGTATGTTTCCTCAAATGGTTGGTTGCGATACGGTTTTAAGTATATGGGATCTTCGTTGACAGTCCTGATTTTGTGTTTAACCTGATTAGTAAATGTCAGTGGCAGTTTTTCAGTGTAAAAAATGTCTTTGTTATCTGTACACAAGTTAAGGATTTTGTTTTGTTCTTCAAAACTCATGTGGTCTAAACGGAGTTTTGATAGATTTTGTTTTAAAATTTCATTACTGTTGTCGTCATCCGTTGAACCAATGTTATTAACTACAATCTCTTGCTTTTCATATTTAGTGACAGCCAGAGGTTGTTGGAATGCTATGTCATAATGATCATCCGATACATTTTGAATAACCGTCGTAGCATACCCTTGTGTACAGGTTACTAATGCGGCAGGGTTCCTAACACCACTACGAAAATTTATGAAATTAATAATCGCTTCTCCTTCAAGGAGGTCAACAGGAATTTTCGCACGTGTTTCGGATCGGGGTTCAATGTGAACTTTGTAAGGTGGGCTGTAAATAATGGGTATCTTTGTGTCTCGACTGATTAGTATTTGGTTCTTCATGTCGATGTTTGCATCTAATTGTTTCAGTAAGTCGGAGCCTATCAGTCCGCCAAAACTACTATCAACTTCAAACAGATAAAATTTGTGAGTGTTGGTGCTTCGAAACGTCTTTAATAGGGGGATAATTATAACTTCGTTGTGATAACTTCGCGCGTGAGTGCTCATTACCTCGAATGGTTCGTTGTATATAAATTCAGGAAAGTATCTTTTTGCTATTTCAGGGCTAATGAAAGATCTAGAGCTTCCTGTGTCAATCGTGAATTTAGTGCCAATCTCAGGAATCTCTATATGGGGTAATCTTAGTGCTCCATGATTATTTAGGTATATTATTTCTGGGGGTCTGTCTCTGAGGCTTGTAACTGAAAATTTTCAGTTTCAGAAAGCAGCGCACTCATCTACGGGATATTCGACAGTATCTGCGTCCGGGTTTTGGTAAGTGTCATTATTTCTTTCCATCATATAGAGGTACTCGGCGGGATATATGGGTTGGTAAGCCATTTCGGTGTAAAAAAAAATATTTGTTGTACGTGGGGTGACATTTGGATTTTGTGCGGTGCGCATGGAAACGTCATTGTCGAATCTAGGGGCCGGTGGACCTTGAGGCCTTTGGCCTTGCATCTGTTGATAGGCAGGTGGAATACCGAATTTAAACGGTGGTCGGTTAGCTGGCTGATAGGTATTGAATCTGGGTTGGTTATATGGCATGAATGGTCTATGTTGAGGTTGCATATTTTGGTAGGGCAGAATGGCCCTCGGTACCTGATTTTGGGGGATTCCAAACCTAAAGCCTTCAGCTTGAGGTGGTGCTTGGTTTTGGTATGGTACGCCGAACTTAAAGCTTTGGTTTTGTGGTTGACCAAATTTGGGGATTTGTTCCAAAAATTTGTTTTCTGGGAAAACAGGCTTGAAATTTGGCATTGGTGGATTGTTGTATTGTGTTGTTTTCGGGGCATAATTCTGACGAAATTTGTTTTTTGCGTGGTATTGCTTCAGGAAATTCACTTCCTCCATTACTACAGATAGGGCATCTTCTAGTTAATCACACTCGTGTAGACGCACAATGCGAATCATATCCTCTGGTAAGTTATAGAGAAATACATTCAACGCCATTCGATCATAAATTATCCTTTTTGGGGCGCTCATATAATCCGGTTCGATCATGTTTACCTTTGAAAACAAAGTACAGTTCACATTCTGAATTCGGTGGCAAGTCTAAAAACGATTCACCTAGATTTATTTTTAAACTCTCTAATTCGATTGCTATGCACTCTTCAGATCTTGGGTCACCGAAATGTTGAGTAAATACTCGTTTTAAGACGTTACAAAACAAAAATGGGGTTTATTTCAAATCCATTTACTCCACTTTAAAGTCATCTACAGATTTGATTTTTGGGTTAACGTTTATTGAGTATTTGATTAAGATCTCACAAAAGGAAAACGCGATTGGATACAATTTTCTCGATAGAATTTAATTACGAAAATACCTCTAAATTTTTTTATTTTTTCCTGTAATTATGAAATCCTAAATAATTTCATAGCGGAATTGCATTCAAAATGTAGGTATTATGTATTCGTAAATTCTCCCGAAAAATATTTTTGAAAAAGTAATGTGGTTTATTTTAAAACAATTTTTATGTGGTTTGGCGCCACGTTATCTTAGTTTGAGTCAAGCGCATTGTTTACCCTCTCTTTTTATCCTATGTGGTAGTAATTAACGCTGTCACTTTCGTTTAGATACGTATTCCCACCCAGTTAGCCCGTGACCTCTGTCCGAGATAGTCCTGTGTCGGTAATCGGTACTCGGAAGTTTTTAATAAGTGAATAAATAACGTTCAGGTTTTAATTACATTGTCGATATGGGGAATAGAAACAGAATCAAACGAAAAGTAAACAAAACCAACCACTTGAAACATCTAAGAGAAAGTGCTCGTCAAATGAGGGAAAATAAAAAGTAAGTATTCATGTCTTTATATTCATCCCATGTTCGATGCATAAAACGTGTAGGTAGAGATATTTGAGGAGACCTACATCATAGAACATATTTTTCTTTAGGGCAAACCTCGAAATCACGTAATAAACATCAGCTGTTTCATAGAGAAGTGCAATACCTACCTAATGGGCGGAAATGTAATGAGGAGCTGGTATTTTTTTCGCGTTTTCATGGTTAGTTCCAAAAAATATTGTCTATAGAATTGACTTTGTGAGCGTAGGTATTTTCGTGGAAAAAATAATTGAAATGTAGAAACTGATTCTGTAAATTATAAATATTTTGAACTTTGTCGCGTCTGCGTCAAATGTTGCTAAAAACCTTTAGTGGTTTGGTTTGCGTTGAATATTTAGATTCAAATTTTATTTTACAGAGCAAATCAATCCGACGAAATGACAGCGCCAGGACTGACATTAGAGCATGCATGCGAAACAGCAGCGATGGAAAACAAAACGATGGAGTCGCCATTATTATATTTAAATTTGGACGACCAACAATGTCCAACTACCAACTTTTTGGAAAAAAATGGGTAAGCAAACTATATGCCTTAATTAATCTCGTAAAATAAAATTTCTTGATAAATGTTCTGGGAGTCATGCGTTGTTTTGCCGGAAGAGATCTCTTTTTAGAGATAAGCTCGCCTTTGTACATATGTTTTCACTTAATGTATCTTTTTAAATAACTGTGTTCAATAAGGAATTCTGAATTAATTAAGTGTCAATGAATTTGTAATTATCACATGTGCGAATAAGTTTAGTAAAGCATCTTCATGGAAAATATATTTCAGATAGGAAACCAATAAAAAAAAAACAATTCAAACCTTATCATGTATGTAGCATATTTTGTAGCTTTTAATTATTTCTTACATTGCTACTTTCGTTTTGGTTTTCATTGAATATTTAGATACAAATTTTATTTTACAGCTCAAACCAATCCGACAAAATCACAGCACCAGAGCTGACTTCGTATACATGCGAAACATCAGCAACAGAAGAACAAAATATAGATGCGCCAATGTCATATTTAAGTTTGGACGATCAGCAATTTCCAACTACCAAGTTATTGGAAAAAAAAGGTGACTAAATTATTTTGTAACTTATTTGAAGTCCCCCCAAATTATCGTGGAAAATTGCGAATTTCTTGCCAATTTATAAAGAGAAGAGCATTCAAGGATTATAAGTGGTGGCAAAAGGAATGTAGCACTGCACAATCTTAGCTTTAAACACTCAGTCTTTGCCTTAACAGCTACCTGGGTGAAAGTCAGACACATAAAACTAATTCTACGTAATTCAGCATTTTACAGATTGTGGAATGCCTGTGGTCCCACTTAGATTTTTTGCAATTCAAATACCTAGTAAAAAAATATAAAATATTCATAATAAGTAATTTGCTTTCAATAGTTACCGTTTTATTTATTTTTAGGTTAAGCATTATTTCGAGGAAGATACCACATGACGATGAAATCGAGCACTCAGTGGAAGTCAGCGACGATGGTGGGCTTCAACTATATGAAATAGAGACTGAAAATAATGATGTGAGTTATGATTTTTCGAAGATTGAATCATGATCAGGAATCTGTTTTTTTGTCATCTATCACATCTGTGGTCAATTGTGGTCAATAACTGGTCTATTTTGTTCTGTAGTTAGGTATAATTCTACTAAAAAAAAACTGAGTGTTACTGAATTAAATATGTGTTATTTATCTTGTTTCAGGATATAATAGACAGCAGTGTGACTGGTCATAGAATAATTGACATTTTTTTTTTTGATAAACTAATTGAAATATCTAAGCATCCATCGTTGTTTGAGTGCAACTTCTATACAATGAAACTGGTATCACAGTCTTGCCTGTCATCGGAATTTTCATTTGTATGCTTACTATGTAAAAAAGATTTCACCATAAAGAATTCATCAGAATATTTAAATAAAATGGCAGTTTCGGGGATGATAGCGGCAGGGTGTGGTAATGCTCAACTGAATCAATTATCGGCATCTCTTGATTTACCAGCCATGACTAGTTATAGATACAAAAAAGCCCAAGATGAGGTTTTTGATAAATGGGAAGTGACAGCATGGGAGGAAATGAGAAAGGCTGGCGAACGTGAAAAAGAAGCAGCTTTGAAAGAAGGAAGTGTCACCAAGGACGGAATACCCATAATCGATGTCATCTTAGATGGTTGCTGGTGCAAACGCTCATACAAGACTAATTATGCCGCATTATCAGGTGCTGCGGCCATCATTGGGAGACGATTTGGTCAAGTTCTATATATGTCTGTTAAAAATAAATATTGCTGCATTTGTGCTAGAGCAGATAAAAGGAAAGAGAAAGTGAAAGACCACGAGTGCTTTAAAAATTTCAGCGGGGCTTCCGCGTCCATGGAATCTACGATAATTGCTGAGGGATTTAAAAGGTCAATAGATATGCATGGTCTTATGGAAGATATATTGCAGATGGCGACAGTAGCACTTATGCAAAAATTTTGGACACACGGCCACATCCTTCGATCACTGTTGAAAAGATAGGCTGTAGAAATCGTATACTAAGAAATTTTTGTAACAAAATGCAAACAATAAAAACACATACTGCATATAAGTTAGCAGAAAGAAAATTGATAACTACTGAAAAAATTATGAGCACACGCAAGTACATCTGTGATGCCATAGGTTTCCACGGTGATCAAGGTAATAAATCTGAGGGTATCAAAAACTTGCACAAAGATGTGACAGTATCGGTTTGTCATGCTTTTGGATCCCATGAAGAGTGTAACAAAAACATTTGCAGCGATGAAACAGCAAAAGATAACAAAAAGATGTTCAACAGCCAACTATGGCAACGTATTAGATACTTAGTGGGAAATGTTGCGTCGTAATCAAGAAGTCTTATTGAAAATGTAGACAGCAATGTCGTGGAAAGATTTAACGGAGTTGTCGCAAAATTTGTTGGTGGAAAGAGGGTGAATTATGCTCTCAAGCGTTCTTACCAAGCCAGATGTGCGGGAGCAGTTGTATCATTCAATTCTGGCAAAATATTGAGAACGGTCAGTAAAAATATTCATGATCAAAGTCCGTTAGCTAAGATCAAAAAATATGAAGAAGCAGTAGAAAATAAAAGAGAATACAGCCGGACATTAAAAAGAAAAAAAACGAAAGTTGATAGCTAGAAAGATAAACTTTGATTATGGGGAAAATGTCAGTAAGCCTGACATGGATCCTGGTACTTATGAGCTGGCGAAATCAACGTTTTTGAAAAACCTAGAAAAAACAGAGGAAGAACGCAATGATATAGAACAAAGGACAATATTGCAAAGTGACAGTGGGGAATGGCTAGAACTACGGCGAAATCTGTTAACTGCCTCAAACTTTGGCAGAGTAGTAAAAAGAGTAAAAACTAATAGTGTGCTAATATAGTACAAAGCATGCTGTACAGGTCATGGAGTCGCCAAAAATATAATAGGTTTAGGTTAGTATTCCCGTTAATTAAACTTAATTATTATTAGCAAACTTTATTTAGTTTTTTGCTTTATTTAGTAATGATAACATAAAACTCTCGAGCTATATATGTTTATATTTCATGACACGCTTCTGATGGGGCATTTTGCAAACGAGCAAAAATATAAACAAGTATACTTGTACGGTAAATTTCCCTATTCTCAGAATAAATTCTTGTATACCACCTACACTACTGAACCAATCCTGGCCTATATTACAAATATATATCGCTTGTTTCTTATAATTTAGTAGTTGTAATGATTTAGAGGCTCGAAAATCGCGATCTGCGACACCTATGAGACCCTAGGCCCTAGATACGAATTTGAGGGAGGAAGCAAGGGAAGGGTTAAGAGAATATCTGACAAATTTAATTTTGCTATGAATTTTTCTTTTAAATAAAAAACAGCATTTATTATAATTATGATTTATTTAAAAGTCACTAAAATCTATAACAATCCTACTTTTTTCTGGGACTACAGTAACAGTTCTCTCGTCTTCATTAAATTGTTCATCTGAAACATTTGCGCTCCATGATTTATTCTCTTTGCTCGGAACATTGCCATTAGTTTTTTTGATTACGTATTCTGGATCACGGATCGTCTGATTTCTTGTATACCGTGGATCTACTAGTTCTGGTAAGAGGCAGTCAAAATAAAAAGACAATAACTTTGGCTCCATTTTATCTTTCCAAAACTTGTCGTCCTTGCAAATTGTATGTGTTTTTATTTTGTTTTTGCCCTCGCCATTCTAAAGCTTTGAAACACCGCCGGCCTGCCGCGCCGCCTTGCCGGCTCGCGGACCGCTTGCGATGTATTCATCGGGGGGCGCTCCCCGCGTTCTTGGTTAAACCACGCCCCTCGAGCTTTGATTTATTATTTACATAAAACCTTAAGTCAGTCCAACTACTGATTTCTTGCCTTTCACTGATAAGGTGAGCGGCTTTACCAGTCAATCGGCCTGTGATTGCGTGAAATACATATGTGTCTTGGGCGGCATTTTCATCCGGACTACGAAAAGCATTGATTACATATTCGGCCTTTGTTACAAATAAATTTAGTAGCCTCATATCACCATCAAACTTCGGGATAATTCCCAGCATTTCTTGAGGGATTGTGCGGATTTGCTTCATTTTTAAAGACTTAACTTAACTAAACAGCCAATGGAATATGAATGGGAAGGACGGGAAAGTGAAGAGGTCTACTCACAGCATCAAGCCCTTTACCATTTCCTCCAATTGAAGCTGTATCTCCTTTCGTCGTAGAGTAAGACGAATTTATTTGTTTGGTCAGTTTTTCGGTTTAAACGTATACGAATCAATTTCACTGCACTAGGATCGATTTGGGGATCCTCACACGCAGGCGACTTCGCACCGAAATCCTACCGGCTGCGCCAGCCAAATCGCGACGATGGAAAGATATGTTTTTAAAAACTAACTTTTAAAATAAAAGAAACGAGCAATTCGTTTAGTGGTCTAATTATGACTGACTTATTCTAACACACAACTGCAAAGGCTAAGATCCTTATAGACTAAACAATACAATTCCTAGTAGAGGCCGGTTGAGGTGCATTTACGCTGACTCTATCGTCTCCATACAGGTCAAACACTGTAACTAAGTATGGTATTATTGATATTTCATTACGTCAACTATTTCGGTTTGTTCACAGAAATTGTCCAATTTTTACGTTTTGTTTACAGAAATTTTTCAGTTTTCATCTTTGATTAAAAAAAACTATGCATTTCCTAACAAAAAGAAAAGCACTTTGGTATGAAAAGTGACTGCCAGCTATCCATAAAACTCATTATAATCAAATTTGACTAGAACGATATAAAAACCAACCCCAAAAATCGGTTGGATATGATTTGAACGCACTCCTAGTGTCAAACATGTCACATACGTTAAAATTTATTAAACTTTGAAAGCTTAAATCTCGAAAAGTAAACATTTGCTCAGAAAAAGAATAACACCATTGGAATGCTGATAATTTTCTTAATCTTACAGTATATCTCTTATTATCAAATTCGTGTCGCAGTATTCTAAAGCATAGCCTTTATTTTTCCCGAGATGAATGTCAATTTGTATTTGTTTTTCACTATTTTCGTAGGTTTATCGAGCTTTTGCACTGAAATAACACTAGCACTAAAGCCAATTATTGCGTTTAACACTTTGGTAATAGTTCTATGGTGTATTTCGCGGTTTGACACTTAAAATTCGTAAAGTTTCGCGAGCGCGGTTTTACTGTGGCAAGTGATTTTAATTTGATCACCTTCCATATGGGTTGAACAAGATAATCTATTTGTATTTGATCTGGTGTAGGTATATAGTGTCAGGCTGGACCGTTGACTCATATCATAACTCGTGGTTGGCAAGTTGCTTAGGAGTCAATCCTCTTGATGTACAATCGGCTGGGTTCTGGTCCGATTCAACATGGTTTCAGTTATCTAAAATAGTCGAAATCTCCGAAACTCGATTGTCGATAAACGTTTTCCATCTGTTGGGCTGTCCAGTTAACCACGCCAATACTATGGTTGAGTCGGTCCAGGCATGGCTTTGCTTGAAGGTATATCTGCCACTGTAAGATTGTCAAAACTGTTAGTTGATAAACTAACGATTTTTTTCTCGTTAGTTGGTCAATTATCGACAGATAGTATACTGTAGCGTACTGCTTACTATATGACGTGTTAGTTGATAAACTAACGGTTAAACCCAAACTGGGTTAAACTTGAATTGCAAATGAAATACCAGGGCCAACACTGCGGTTGCTTAGGTGAAGACTAGAGGGGGCGAGCGCAGCAAAGCCCCCGAATAGTCTTCGTGTTAGGTTGAAATGTAAGAACAAAAGAAACGTAAATTCTAAACCTTATTGGTTTGGTTTACTATCTGTCGATAGTTGATGCGTTAGTTTATCAACTAGCGATTTTGACCATCTTACGGTGACATATCCAACTCGGCGGTTGCTTCTCCCACTAGCTTTGCAAGCAATACTACTCCGCAAAATTCTAGTCTTGGAATAGAAATTCGTTTAAGAGGTGCTAACTTTGTTTTTGCAGTGAGCAAGCGGACGTGAATTATGCCTTCTCTATCAATAGTCTTCAAGTATATCACTGCTGCATAGGCATCATTTGAAGCATCACAAAATGCATGAACCTCGTAGCTTAGATCAGACTTGTTCATTGAGGCCATTGAGGAATAATGAAATTTTTAACTGATCAAGTTCCTTCCAAAATTTCATCCATTCCTTCCTTTGGCAAGTTGTTGTCCCACTTGATACCTGTTAGCCATATTCTTTGGATAAATATTTTTGCCTTCATTGTCATGGGCGCAATCCATGGAAGTGGATTGAAAAGATGGGTGATGTCCGACAAAGACTTCTCTTAGTTAACGGGTATTTCACCTGTGATAAGCGTACTGTGTACCCGAAGATGTCCATGTTCCAGGTAAGTCCAAGTATCTTTATTATTTCATCTGTCTTGATGTCTAAACATTCGGTTTCATTACTCACGACAGTGTTTCTATTACTTGTCAATTTTGTAAATAAAACCCACACTCCATGAGTAGGTCACTCATCTGCTGTTTTATTTGTTGAGCTTGGTTCTCGGTCTCAGCTCCTGACATAAAATCATCCATAGAGAAGTGATTTATTCTTTCAGCTGCCAATGGGTATTTGTCATGGGTAGCTTCATGCTTAGCAATCTGTATTAAGGTTTTCACCACGAGGTAAGTTACGCCATCCCAAATGTAGCTCTCAACATTCTGTATTCCTTGATCTCTTCAAATGATAACATGCTGCCAAAAGTGATCTGCTTTAGATGGAAGATAAAGATAAAGATATAGAATCATTTATTCAGGAACATAGGTAATATGTAGATCTTAATCAATGACATTGAGTGATGGGTCTCTATGCTCTGCCATGGGAGGGCATATGAATATTATTTACATTCTAAGTATTAATTACATTATAAACAATAAAAATTAGCGTAGAATTACTAATTACCTACATGTATGACTATATTAGGCATCTGGCAAATAATACATTGTCGCCATCTTTATAAAACATCACTGAGGTATTCATCGACACTGTAATAAACCTTGTTTGTTAGAAGACCCTTTATTTTCTTTTTAAATGTATGTATATTTTGTATTTCTTTTACAGACTGTGGAAGTTTGTTATATATTCTAATAGCCAAATAAATGACAAATATACTTTTATTAAAATAGGCTGACTTGTGGCCCTCCATTTTGAGCATCATATGGTGACGCCTGCTTTTGACATTTTGAAAAAGATGCATATTACTTTTGACAAAAACCAAGGTTTCGTATATGTAAATAGACGGCATCGTAAGAATGTTGAGACTCTTGAAGTAGGGTTTACAACTGTCAGTTTGGACCAGCTTGCACATAGCCCTCAAACATTTCTTCTGGGCTTTAAAAATAGTCTCTCTACCCGTCGCATTTCCCCAGAAGATTATACCGTAGCGCACGGAAGACTCTACAAAACCATGATACGAAACAAGTACAGCATCAGTGTTCACAATTTTTGTAAGCATGTGTAACGCATACGCATATTGATTTAGCTTCTTTTGCAAGTGTTCGATGTGTGTCTTCCACGACATGTTGGAATCAATATGGAGACCTAAGAATTTTGTTGTCTCTGTACATTCAATTTGCTCATTCAAGTATTTAATATTCAATGCGTATTGCTGTCCGTGCCCTAGCCTATATTTCATTAGTTTAGTTTTTCCCAGATTAATTAAAAGATTGTTTTTTGTTAGCCATTCAATTATATGTGTTAAATTATTATTAATGTAATTTTCATATATGTCTAAGTTAACTAAATTATTACCGATAAATGTCACTGTGCTGTCGTCAGCAAATAAAACTATTGGATGATTTATAGCTTTTGGGATGTCATTTATATATATAATAAACAGTAAAGGTCCTAATACGGATCCCTGTGGTACACCATACTTAATTTCCTTTACGTCAGAAGAATACACTTGATCTGTTTTTGTCTTAGGGCAGATTTTGTTTATTTGTGTCAATTGTGACCGGTTACTCAAGTATGATTCTAGTAGACTAAGAACATTCCCTCTTATTCCGTAACTATTTAATTTTTGAGCTAAGATTTTGTGATCGACATAGTCAAATGCGTTTGTGAGGTCCATAAATATCGATGACACTCTTTTGCCGTTATCTAGATTTTTCATTATCGTGGTTAAAAAATCGAAGACAGCCATATTAATGTTCTTATTTCTTCTAAATCCCTTCTGTTCATCCGCAAGTATATTATTAAGTTATAAATATCTGTATAATTTTTCATATATTGCTTTTTCAATTATTTTGGAAAATATTGGGATAAGAGCCACTGGTCTGTAACAATTAATATGTTCCTTGTTATCTTTTTTGAAGAGTGGTCTGACGATAGAAGTTTTCAAACGATCCGGAAAAATACCATGTTCGATGCAGATATTTATTATGTAGCATAACATCGGGCAGATAATATCAGCAACATATTTTATAACTTTTGTCAAAACTTCATCGTTTCCTGTACTGTTAGTGTTCTTCAACGATAGTGTTAGTCGATAAACGTCAGCTGGAGTTGACGGTGACATAAACATAGATTTATAAGAATTATTTAATTGAATTGATTGATTATATGTCAAAGCTGGATTATTATTATTAGTATTAGTATTATTAGCAGTAATGTCACAAAGAGGTTTAACTTGGACAATAAAATTATTATTAAAAGCTTGGGCTATTTCTGTGGGGTTTGTTAACAAATTTCCATTGACTTTTATGCAATTACTCTCTTTGGGTATGTGATTCTTTGTGTTGTTTATAATTTTCCAAACCGCTTGGCTTTTGTTTGACGATGTTTTGATGTAGTAGTCATTTTGCGCCTTTTGTGTCGAAACTATCACTCTCTTCAGGCGTTTGGACTACTGCTTAAAAAGTTGTTTGTTGGTAGAGCTTGGATTTAATCTATAGTCCCACAGTAGTTTTCTTTTCCTTTTGCAACATCGTTTTATGCCTTTTGATATCCATTTTGTTTTCTTAGTTATTATATTCACTTTGATTCTATTTAAAGGGAAACATAGTGAGTACAGAAGCGTGAAAGCATCATGGAAACAATTAAATGCTTCATTGGGTTTAGTGCTGTCGTATACATCACTAAAAGTAAGCTGACCTAGGTAGTTTCGAAATTTTTGCGTGTTTACCTCGCTTACATCACGTCGCATGATAAAATAGTGTGTCAGAGAGAAAATCTTTTTTACGGGTAACGCAATTATTTGCGCTGTGTGGTCAGATAGTGCTAACTCCACAATTTCACCCTTGCAACCATGCACGTTATGTAAGAAATTGTCGAGACATGTGCGACTGCTTAGGCGAGTTGGTTCATTAGATTTACTCTTTAAGTTATAGTTACTTAGTAAATCCACAAATTTTCTTTTTGCAACGGTGTTACTAAGCATGTCGATATTGAAATCACCACCTATAACGACCTTTTTATTTTTATAGCAAACTAGTTGCAGTATTTCTTCTAATTTGGTGAAAAATGATTCTAATTTTTCACTCTTATTTGTTTGGGGTGGTACTCTATACATACACATAACAATAATTTTATGTTCGATAAGCTCAATTGCACAGCATTCGATTAAGTTTGGGATATTAATATTTTTAATTTCATTGATGACTTTGTATTTATGATTTCTTCTAACAAGGATGCACGACCCTCCATTTCTATTTTTTCTTGCGTATTGAGAAGCTAAAGTAAAGTTTGGTATACACAATTGAGATTCGTCAGTTTTTACCATGTTGTGTTCAGTAATGCATATAACGTCTATTTGTTTATTGTTTTTATGAAGGTCATCCAAGTGAACAGAGAGTAAATCCACTTTATTAATTAATCCGTTGATGTTTTGATGCAGGATGTGTATTTTATTGTGATATACGAAAAAAATCATTGTTGTCGTCATTGAGATTAATGTCAGTTTTGTTATTGGTACCACTATTTATTACTATGTCATTGTTTGTATTGCTATTTAAATTTTTATTGATATTTTTTATTTCAGGTTCCAGTTCAATGTGTTTTGTGTCGTTATTAGTTTGAGTGGACATATTTATCATTACCTTGGCTGTTTCTTCGTGTTTTTTCTGTAAGTTAATGTGTTCTGTATATTGGTTCATCTTTATTGTATAGTCAATTTGCAATAGTTTTCTTAAGAGAGATCTACTCAATTGTTTTGTGAAATGCATTCTATCTGGAATAAACCTACTATAATTCAACTCCAGATATGAAACATTCTGGAACTGGTTGCAGATCAGCTTCAATTCATAGTTAAGTTTATATTCTCTAAGGTTTTTGTTATGGGGAATTTCACACACAATTACGTTAGCCTTTTCAATTGAGTGCAAATAAATTGCTGCATGAGTTTTAAATTCAAAAGGATTGACCTCATTCATTCCTCCTAATATAATAACAAAGTCTTTGTTGCTTAATGCGGAAATTTTATTTTTCTCCACGTATGTAAGGAATTTAGCCCACTTCGCTCCTGCCTCCCACAATCCACCGAAGTTAGGCGAACTTGGCGGAATGAAGTGCCACTCCATGCCATTATCAGCCAGCGTATCTGCTATATCAGACACCATACCTTATTTCTCTTGGTTTTATAAGTGAGCTAATTCTTTTGGTGCACTAATAAAATAAGACCCTTGGTCAGTCCAAATCTCCACTCTAGGTCAAACAAAACATACCTTATTTCTCTGTCTCCTAATTTCTATTTATTAAATTCAATTGTTCAAAACATAATTTACAATTCGATTTATCTGCAGGAAGCTTCGTCAATTACTTAAAACTAAACTTAAACACTTGCTAAACTAAAATAAGATAAGTATACAGCTAACGACTATGACTTAGCTAAATAATCCCACCCCGGGACATTTCCCTACCAAAGGTCCCCATGACACTAGCGGCATTGCCCCGCTGCACTGCCAAGGAAATCCTCTGCATAATGAATGCCCCGGAGCGGTAGTCATAACCACCTTCACGCAGACGGCGCCCCAACTCCTTTATAAAAACTCTGCCACATGTCCCCCAAACACCGGTCATCTCCACAGCCAAAGGTACAAAAATGTAACTCCCCATTAGAGCGGCATATTTAGTGCGCTTGCGCCTTGCAGCAGATTCTGCTGAAGCGCCAGCGGAAGCAGTAGTCAAAGCTACATGTGACGCTGCAAAGGTGCAGACACAAGTCGCGTCCCATAGGAGAGAGCGCCCTCTCTCCCACGGAAAGAAAGTAAGGCCGTCTGGCCGCTTCCCATCGGAGCGGGACAGACCGGGAGGCTCCAGCACGCACGGAATGTTGGCCGAGACCAGCGCCCTTCGGACAATGTCGTTTATAGCATGGTGCCGCGAAAACCTACCGGCGCTCCTAAGGCAGTGGAGACCGTGACGGCCCAGACCGTCCATCCACGCGCCACACACACAATGATGCGGCTGGCAGATAGCGCAGCCCAAACGTAGAGCGACAGAGATGCGCAAAGTATCATTGTCCAGGAGGGTTCCCAAATGTGGAGAAGGCAGTGCATGAAGCCACGCTCCTGAGTCCGGTTCTGTAACCGCCCGCATCCGCGCCTGTTCCGGCCCCACCCCACGCACCCAGCGGTGAGCTCGTCGCGAGCCACCGTGCACATCGTCTCATCCCAGGCGCGCTGACTACCCTTCTGCTCCGGGATATCGCTCACAGGACAACGAGCCCGCCACAAGTGACAAGATCCACAACCCCATACGAAGAAGCCAAAAAGGCGGGAAGCTCAGTGTCCTGTAAGCGCCGAACACCTAAACCTCCATAACGAACGGGCAAGGCAGCCTGAACCCACTGCGACGAAGACATCTCCACATTGAATATGCACTCCAACAGGTCTTTCAAAACTGCGTCATACTGCGAAGTGGCCTCTTTGTGCAACCAAATCGGTGCTGTCCTGATTGTATAGGTCAATCTTGCAAGAGAAAGGCAACTCCTAAGTATTGTCAGCGCGACACGAGCGGACAAGCTTTTCAAATGTGGTTTAGTCGCGGCCAGAATATTCATTTTTGTCCGAAGGACACCAGGAATTCCTTCGGGGAAAATTGGGGCATCCAGAAGCGTGAAATCGGCCCTTTCTATATAAGTAACACCTGGGACAACTGAATTTATGTCATCGCTGATCTCGTGCGTCAGTTGACCGGAACAGGAGTATAACTCACACTTCTGGTTGTTCAGGCTAAGCCCCAACACACCTAATCCCTGGATCAGTTTTCTGATGTCAGAAAGTACGACCTCCGGAGACCCACCCATTGTGCCATCATCTAAATACCAGACGTTGAGCGGCGAACAGAGTGAGCCCACTACCTCACGAATGGCCAGACTAAACAGCAGCGGACCTAAGGGATCGCCCTGTTGGACCCCCACCCGTGATTGCACCAAGTTCCCACTGTAAAATAAATAGCTAGTGTCACTATAGCACTGATGCAGAAACGGGTACAAAATTGGACAACATGACTTCACACGATTCAGTAAAACGTCCCGCTCAACCGTGTTGAATGCATTTTTGACATCCACTTTAAATATGTCTTCAGTAGTGTCCCTGCTCATACTAAAAGATCTAGTGGCATTTATGATAGAATAGAATAGAATAGAAAGATATTTATTGTTTTTCATTTAGTTGTACAATCTTATGTCTCCCTAGCGGAGGTGGGTTCTTACAAATTCTGTCCTGTGCGGGATCTGTTTGGCGTTAGTAATTTAAATTTCAATTATATTTCCAGAACATTGTGCGTCTATACTTGATTAAATTATAGGTACCAGTCGCGCGGGGGTAGCGTTCGCTTATCAAGCGGTTTCAACCTCTCGGCTCTGGCGATCTGCGGTACGACTTCTCCCCGAAGTCTGCTCGTAGGCATCAGTGGGTTGTGCTCGTTGTGTCGTGTGTAGGTAGTACCGGCGCCGGCGTCGGCGAGACCCTGAATTTCAGCACAATGGGCCTTGGCGAGAAGCTCATTGTGAAGATCTGAGACACGGACGTGCCACGGATCCTCGTTCAGCATTTCCCAGACGATCTTGCTGTCGAGACAGCGGGGCATCTGGGCCGCGTTCTTGTAGGCTGTTCTCAACGTCGCTTCCAGTTTATTAAGATTTGTCCTGCTTACTCTCGGGAGCAGCTGCACTATCCCATAATCTAGAATAGGTGCTATGCAGGTCTTGATTACGAGTAGTTTAACACCCAGGTCAACTCTCGATCTCCAGCCGATGATAGGGTTCAGCATACTCCTTATTTGTTTTGCCTTCTTAGCCGTATACTCAGCGTGTACGTTCATGGATAGCCTTGTGTCGAGATGGACGCCGAGGTATCGCACACTCTTTTTGTACTCAACAGTCTGGTCTCTCAATCGCACGTGTGGCCGATATCCTCGCGGATTGGCTGATGTTTTTTTCCGCTTCATTGTGAACATGACACAGTCAGTCTTGTCTACGTTACAGCGCAGGCCCCACTTCTCGTAGTAGTCAAGTATGCATTCTGCGGCCCATTCCGTCCTCGCCGTCGCAAGAGCAGGTGTTTTCGACGGGTTTAGCAGACAAAGGTCGTCAGCGTACTGCGATTTATATAGCCCTTGAATTCTACTCGTCTCGATCCTATTGCCTGGTCCAATATCCGACATGTATAAATTGAATAGCAGCGGCCCCAGTATCGAACCTTGTGGGACGCCGTGTGGTACTGGTGTCTCTGAGCCAACTGTTGTTCTGAACCTCCCCCGGATTTTTCTATCAGGAAGGTAGTGATAGATCATTTTGATCACTGAGTTTTTGATCCCAGCTACGTGTAATTTGTACACGAGCGCCTTGTGGTTAATCGAATCAAAAGCCTTATTTAGGTCGGTGGAAATCATCGCGACGCTGTTACCATCCTCGAGTTCTCTGGTAATTTTCACGACTGTACGGAGGATCTGCGTTCCTGTTCCCCTTTTACGTGTGAATCCATGCTGGTATTCAGGAATAAGATGGCTGGTCTCCCGTAGAACGATCTCATACATTAGCCGTTCACAGATTTTGCCCATGGTATTCAGGAGCGTGATAGGTCTATATGATGAAGTTAATCGTGAGTTCTTGCCAGATTTGTGCAGGAAGATACACTCGCCAAGCTTCCATCTGTGCGGGTAGTAACCTGTCGAGAGAACATAGTTTATGATATGCGTCAGCTTAAAACACAGACAGGGCCCGGCCGATTTGAGTGCGTAGCCTTGTATCTTGTCGGGTCCTGGTGCTTTTCTGTTCTTATAGCTGAAGACAGCCATCTTAACCTGCGTCATAGTAACTTTGTAGTCGTTGACGTGTGGTCCATCTAAACCGATCGTCATCTGCAACGTGTCCGACACGTTTGATTCATGCACAATGGCCGCGTGTATTAGTACTTCAAGAGTCTTCTCTTCTGTGTTGCAGCTCTCGAATTGTGGTAATTGTTGGCTTGGTCGTTTGAGCGATTTTTGCATAGCCCACATCTTTTGTCGGTTCTCCTTTTTATTCTCGGGCAGTTTGGTCCATGATGTCTCCTTGTACTCCTTAAGAGAGTCGGCAAAATCTCGTTTGGCTCGTTGTTACTGGCTTCTAAGCGTGAGGTCTTCTTTGTTGCGATAACTCATGTCTTTGAGCTCGGCTCTGAGCTCAAGTTTGTGTCGTAGTCCCTCGGGTAGCATGTCACATGACTTAATGATTTTCTCCGGGATGACGGCATCGAGCGCCTCGGTTAATATGTGCTCCAGTGCTTGTATCGCGGTTTCGCACTCCGCATGTGATGCGTAGTCATTTTTAATATGCTCATCACGCTCCAATGCTTCAGCTATCAAACGTCTATGTTGTTATCTGTCCGGATTTGATAGAAGCGCACCAATATCTCTGCGCGCGGTCTCATTAACATCGTGTTGAATGTAGATTGTAAACAGCCATGGCCGATGGTCTGAACCAATATCCTCAAGCTGCAGACATTTCGTGTTATGGTCAGATATTGCGCCCGTAGTAACTGCAAGATCGAGTATTCCTTGGCCGCGAGAATGGGGTCTTGATGGGACGCCAGTGTGATGGATGGCTATCTCAGAGTTGTGTATTTTTGCATTCGGTGCCCGACCCGTCGCGCTATCTTTTCTGTGGTTCAACATGGTGGACTCGATGTTTAGATCGCCTATGGTGATTGCTTCTTCGACATCCAGTAACGCGAGTATTTGTTGCTTGCGCTCAGCTGCTTGATTGCACTCAAGTAAACGGTGTTGATGGTAATCCACCCATGTGCGGTCTGAAGTTTTATAGTTGATCCTTCAACTCGTCGGGTGCTGTCGTCTGCGAGTTCTGGCAGAAGTCGTATCCTTGCCCATCTTAGGTTCTGGCGTACGTATGTAGCAGTTCCCAGGTGGGGCTCGATCATATCGAAGATCTTGTCGTATCCGGGGATATCATATTTATGCTTATTCAAGTCAAGTTTACATTCGTTGACAACCAGGACATCGGGCACCTGCTTTGCTGCTAGGTGTTTCAGCTCGGAAAGACGCCCTCTTATTCCATTGATGTTGCTATGCAATATCGTAATTTTGTTGACAGTTTTTGTGTAGCCCTCCATTTTACCCAGCGAAGGTTGACAAGAATTTAACTAGTTTCATTACGATCTCGGGCGTAAGTAGTTTGCCGAGAAGCTCTAGGCTCTCTGAGGGGCTCCCAGCATTTTTCTGTCGGTTATCAACAGCCTGTGCGTAGGATACCCCTCTCTTTATGGCGGCGTTAACGAGGTTGAACAGAGAGTTTTACACTCGCCGTTCTCGCTATCAACGGTAATAGTTGCTTCCGCCTTTTTCGTATGGCAATGGGCCTGAACGCGGCCAAAAGCAAGGCATTTTTTGCACTGTGTGACTGCCGTGCGTTTCACTTTTTACTTTTCTATCTTTACTCGCTGATCTGCGATTCTGTAAATTCCGCGAATGTCACGAGAGTCTATTTCTCCAGGAAATATAAGCAGCATTACTTCTTTCTGGAGCGGTATTACCCTTGTGGGGGTGATGGCATAGTCATCAGTTATGGACCGCACGAGTTCTTCCTCGGTGTAGCCGGCTGTGCGGGCGCCCTTTGCGACGAATTTACGCGACGGCCGGCGTTCTTGTTTGGTCCCGTAGGTGAAGTATTCTACGTCTGGTTTGGCAGCGAGCAAGTCAAGCAGTTTTGTGCGCGACTCTAATGACCGCGGTCTAAAGAAGAATCTTTTTCTTACGTCGTCTACTGAGAAAGTGCTGTCGGTTGTTTCGCCAGCATCGCCGCGGCTTTGTCGCTATCGATATAATTTCCCGCGTACACAACTACGGCCGGAAACCTTCTATCGGCCGGGCGTGATGTGTTCTGTGGTTTGTGCAGCTTGTCAACTTGCGCTTTTTCTGTGATGACGTCATTGCTTACGGTGGCGGGCTATGAGCGCGATTCAAACTCTCGCTGTTGCCGGGCAGGAGGCGCGCGATTCTCGCTGGTTTCCACAGGATCTCTGATGCCAGCTGTTTGCTGAAGCGTCCACTTGACTTGGCGTTGCTGGCCCGTTGCTTCCGGTGAAGTTAGGTTTTTCCTTTTGCCGGTTCTTGGCATTTGCGCTCGATCAAATGACGGGGCATCTGATTCGATGTCTGAGCTGTCGTAGTTCCCTTCATTGATGAGAGCTGAGAATTTATTATTAAGGAGTAACCCACTGTCATTCCTAGATGTTTGCCCGAAACGAACAGATTGATTGGATTGTTCCGTTCGCTTGGTAGAAAATATTTTTTTCTTTTTTGCTTTGAATAATTGTAGGGTATTCGGAAATATTTCTTCCGATGGTCCATTCGGCACCACAATACGGTTCACCATCTCACATAGTCTATTGGTGCACTTGACATACTCTATGGTCACAAAGCCAGATTGTTTTACCATCTGCACGAACACTCTGTCGCACTTTATGCACTGGGTACGAGAGCGCCCGCAATTTCGCTCATCGGTAAAGTATTTATGGAATGCGGTTTGGATACTAAACTGTTCGGATTCCTTATTAGCTGCCCACTCGCACTTTATGAATGTTTTAATAACTTTAAATGACTTGCAAATGTCACACCTCACTTTATTTAGTGGATATTGATTGTCCCGAGTCAATTCACTTAGTTCGTGGATTAATTTTTTACCACAACACATCACTTCACACCTCGGTGTTTGGTCTTTTACCAGTTCGTATGGTAGCATATTTGCCTTGGGTGCCGCGGCTATTTATTGTTTATAGAACGAAGTAAGGTCTGAATGTTGTAAATTGTCGCGATAAACCACAATAACTTTTAATGAGTAGGTATACCGCGATCGCGGCCGGCTAGGTCGGAGTGGCTGCGCGTGAAACACGTCCGTCCGCTACGGCTGCGCGCGGCTTCTCGGGCATTTATGATACTTATTTCTCTTGGTTTAATAAGTGAGCTAATTCTTTTGGCGCACTAATAAAATTAGAGCCTTGGTCAATCCAAATCTCCTGACAAGGTCAAACAAAATGTTTGAATGACAATAAAAAGCCTTCTTTGTCCAAACTGCTGACATCTTCAAGATGTATGGCCCTTGTTGTCTGGCTCAAAGGACCAATGTTTAGGGCCTTGGCTAATTATAGATAATATTAAATGAAACCAAATTGTAATTGACAGCTTCTTCTAAGTTCCAACCTAACCGATAACCCAATTGAAATTTAGCCACAGTAACCTACTCTAGCCAAATTTTACCTTTCTTTGCAAACGCTTTGCTCCAATATATGAATCCCAGTAAATATAAAAGTACACATTGAAATAAGCTCAAATCCAAAAACATAAAGAAAAACCCTGATGCAAATATATAATCAAAAATAGCTTTAATTCAAAATAATTTGAAGTAATGCACAATTTCTTCTATGTATTGTCTTCTATCTATGTCATTTAACCTCTGTACTGTCAAACCCAAAAATGCAAAATGGCCGCTTCTGTCACGGGGTCGCACGCGAACTCCGCGCGCTAACGTCCCCTTTCATTAAAATGACGATATCTCTATTTTTTATAAAGTTATATCGTTGGAATGGCTTTTAAATAAGCTACCGGATAAAAAAGAATAGTCCAGTTTTGCCTAGCAATATATTTTAATTTTAATTTTAAATCTAATTTTTTTTTTTTTTTTTTTTTCCAATTATTGTAGAAAAAAATGAAAAATGAAAAAATATAGCATGTTTGTAGTTTATTTACATCTAAATACGTTATCGCACATAAATAAATAACAATAACATGCCTCCCCATACAATAATCCTGGAAAGCAATCACCACAACCACACCACCACTAAATAAGCGCTGGCACGTGACTGACGGCGCGATATTTCATTGCCTCGGTCAACCACTAATGCTTGCTTTAGAGTAGAAACAAAGGATGTTATGCCTTTCTCCTTCTTTCGGCCACATTTAGTGGAAGTTTGAGCAAGATAGACAAACGCTTTGATTAAATAACGGTCCTTATTTACCGCCTTTTACGCATCGATCAAAATGTGTCCGCGTGACAGACTGGGGTATTTTGCATCGGTCAAAATGTGTCCGCGTGACAGTCTAGCGGATATCTATCTATCTTACAAATAAGTCTACAACGCAACAAAACATATTTTGACATTATTATTGCGTTTCATTACTACAAAAAGCAAAATTTTACAGCTTTTCAAAAAATCATATCTGGAAAACTATTGAGTTCAGTGACCTCAAACTTTCAGGTTATGCTTAGAATGAACCCAACTATCCGCGTAAAAATCACATACTTCCTACCTGTGCAGTCAAATTCTAAAGGGGAGCCCTGAGCCTCGCTTATCCAATGCCTACCAGCTATAGTGATGATGTCTGCTTTCATATGCACAATAGATCTTTTGAAATTATTATTGTACTCACAATTTCTTCATGTTTCTTTCGGTCAGATCAATAGCCCATTTCAATTCATCCTTATCCAAATCTGTAACCTTTTGTATGTACATATCCACCTCCATATCATCATGCTTGTATACCAACAGGTCCTTGCAAAAGGTCGCAATATCTTTGTGTTTATTCGCGGAAGCAACTTGGTTCATGGCATCAGCAATCTTCTGTTGTTCCAGTTTCCTTGCTTGTCGCTTCTCCTTGTTTTTGTTTAACGCAGTGGTGTTATTTTTCTGTAATATTAAAATAATCTAGGTGTCTGATGATGGGTGGTGGATATAATTATAGCTGGAATTTGATTTGATTCAGAAGCACAAGGAAATGCTGATCAACAGGCTAAGAGCAAAGAGGTTATGTTTTCATAAATAAGGTATGGGTGGATAACGGTAAATACTTACCCCCATTTTAACAGCGCCTATTTGCGTTTTGTTTTGTTATATATTGTTTTTAACAGTGTTGTTTGTAACAGCAGGAGTACGATCGAATTTTAAAACGGAACCAAATCTGTCTGTTTATGTTTACTTATTTTAATATCGGCGCCGGCGCGTTCCGAATCGCACGATAATCGATTATAGCACAGAGTACATTATTAGTCTTGATAGATTATAGCGACTACGAGTTCGTTCCGAATGAGTTTTAGCGTGACAACGACAGCTCAAAATGGCTGATATGAATGACATGTCATGTATGTCATGAATGACATCTTTAACGCCGCCATGTTGTGCTACATCGCCCATGCGCAGTAGAGAATCAGATGAGATTATTGGTTGTTTTTTTTGGATAATGATAAATAAATTGATAAAAAATATATCGATAATTTGTTGCTTGAAATATTAGTTGATATTTTTATTCAAGTACTAAACAATCAACCATTCACCTCACTGACTGAAATATCACTTCGTTTTGTAAGAATAAAAATATCAACAACAGTAACTGTGTTTTATCGTAAGAGAAATAAAGCATACAATCAATAAGCGACAGAAATATCACTTCCGTGTGTTTAGAATAAAATATCCCCAACAGTAATGAATGAGTAAATGTGCGCTATCGTAAGAGACAGTGCCGGATTTAGAGGTCTGGAGGCCTCGGGGCAACAAAGGAGTGGCGGACCCTGGCCCCAAATTATTTTCCAAATAAAATGGTCATTTTTTTTCGGTCGAGTTTTATAATAAATGATTTATTGTGAATCCAAGTAAATATTCTTTTAATATTTAACAAATATATAAATATAATCGACAACAAGAATTATCTGAAATTAAATTTTAGCTTTAATGAACGGAACCTTCCCAGCTTTTTTCGCCGAAAAATCGTTGATGATTTCGCTGAGATCCAGTTCCCGAAGTAAATCACTTTCAATGCTCAGGAGAGAAAGCTTTGATAGAGGTAAACCCTCTATCAAAGCTGTAAAAAATAGGCTTCGTCCCATCGTGGTACGAAGCCTATTTTTATAATTTTCATATTTCAAAATGAGCGCTCTCCTGTGCAATTTGATATCATCATCAAACCAAATACATTCTCAGTGCAATTTCAAGGTTTGGGAATGTAGCTCTGAAATTTTGATCTCCGAGATTTTTTTTTATTTTTTTTTCGTCTACCCGCGCTTTTCTATACACTTGTTTTGATAGTTGCTCCCAACAATTTTATTGAAATTAATACGTAAAACGCGCTAAATAGCAGTGAAGTGAAATAAATTTGCAGAAATATACCAATACTTAATAGTGTTCAACAAATATACCCACCAGTCTAACTTTAGTGTATCAAATCTTGCTCTAACCTCAAAAGTGCAGACTCACCATATAAAATGGCCAACTGTTTGAAGTGTACCAAGCAAATACCTAAGTTAGATGATAAAAATCCGAAAATAGTGTGCCACGGCTGTGATAGGCAGATCTGTGTTAAGTGCAGCGGGTTACTTGTGACAGAGCTGAGAGTGATTGCATTGCAGTCGCCGACACTCAAATATTTGTGCCCCGATTGTGAGCAAGGAGTTCGCCAACTGCCCGCCTTGAGGAAGTTAGTGGATGAACTCAAAACCGAAGTGGATGCCTTGAGGACTAGCCAACCAGCAGTCAATGTTGAGGCCATCATCGATGAGATAGAGGAGCGAAACCGAAGGGCATCAAAAGTCATTATGTTCGGGGTGCCGGAGTTGCATGCGGATGGGGATGAGCCAACTTCAGTAGAGGCTCGGAAGATTTTTGACCAGGAGCAGGTGGAGAAGGCATTGGCCTCACTGCCCGAGCCAGTGGCACCTGTGGCCCTAATACGCCTGGGAAAGCCCCAGCCTGGCTCGGGCCCTCGGCCCATCAAACTAGTACTGCCAAACAGGAAAGCAGCGATCCAGGTATTAAAGAATGGTAAAAAGCTTAGAGGGGTTACGGCCAAAAATGACCTAACCCCGTGCCAGCGCGACCACCTGAAAAATCTGCGACGATAACTCACACAACGAATCGAAAAAGGTGAGGATAACCTCACCATCAGATATGTTAACAACAAACCGATCATAACAACACACATCGATGAAACCACAAAAAAGTCTTAACTAATGGTCTGACGCAATTAACGTTTTTCTACACGAACTTGGCATCTCTTTAAAGGAAAAACGAGATTTATTCTTATTGGAAATTGGCAAAACAAACCCTACTTTTATTATTATAACAGAGACTCAACTAAAATCCAAAATCACAAACAACTTGATAGACATTAGGGGATATACGCTTTTTAGACATGATAGAAGCAACGACAGTGGATATGGAGGAGTAGCCATATATATTGCACATGAACACAACAACATACCTATTGTAACTAGTTTACATCCGACCTTCAACAACTTACCTGAGGTGGAAGCCCTTTGGGTAAACATCACCTATGGCAATTTTAAATTACTCATCGGAGGAGTCTACCGTCCCACAGAGTACAGCTATAAAACCTCAAATCAACTACTGTTCGAAACGATACAAAAAGCAGCTGATGCAAAACAAAACCTCTTAATTGCGGGAGATTTTAACCTTCCTGACCTTGAGTGGCCCTTACAAAACCTAGATGGATACAAACCGCTTCATGAAAAATTTGTGGATATGTTTACCAATAGCAATCTATACCAACTAGTAACAGATATTACACGAAAACGTAACAATGAAGAATCATTGCTAGATCTTATACTATGCAATGATGAAAACCTATGCACAAGCATTATTCATCACCCACCAATAGGTAAAAGTGACCACATGGTTCTAATTGGTACACTGCAATTTGAGAGTGGATTTTTATCAAAATCGTTGAACAAGCCCCCGAGAAGAGACTTCTTTGGAGCTAACTATGAATCTGTGTCGTCTATGTTGGCTTCTAAACACATAAATAGTCCTAGTCACAACGACGTTAACAATAACTGGAATGAGTTCAAGACTACTATAATACAAACCATAGAAACAACAATACCTCTTCGAAGACCGAGCAAACACCGCAACCACAGAAAACCATGGATAGGTCCAGAGATAGTCAAACTCACCCAACAAAAACTTCAAAAATGGCAACTATATCGACTTACAAAAACAACAGAGACATATGAAGATTACAGAAAAATAAACAATAGAATCATTGCAGAAGTCAGGAAGTCAAGGATTAAGTTTGAAAGAGGAATAGTTAGCAGTAGCCCGAAATGCTTTTATGGGTACATTCGCCAACAGCTTACATCCAGAGTAGCTGTACCACCTTCGCTTAAAGATGAATCCACAGGGACGGTTACTTGTAAAAACAATGAAGTCTCCGAGATCTTTGCAAAACAATTTGAAAAATCCTATGTAAGAGAACAGCCCAACTTACAAATTCCTACTCCAGATGTACCAATCTTATTAAACTCACTTGACCATATTGAGTTTTCGCCAAAGGAAGTCACAAAGGTGATGAAAACATTCAACGATGACACAGCTATGGGACCAGACGGGATACCTGCAATACTGCTCAACAAATGCAAAAATGTTCTGAACTGTAAACTTGCATCTATTATGGAACAGTCCTTTAGAACGGGTAGTCTACCGCATGACTGGAAGGAAGCAGTTGTGACGCCGATTTATAAGAAAGGAGATAAACTTGTCGCAGCCAACTATCGCCCAATAAGTCTCACAAGCATCATATGCAAGGCAATGGAAAAGATAATTGTCACAAAAATCCGCGAATTCCTATCCAAAGAGCAGGTTATAACTGATGAACAACACGGATTTGTTCCAAGAAGATCCACGGTGACCAACCTTCTGCTATGCCTAGATTACTGGACAGCAAATTGGAATGACCGCGTGCCCACAGATGTGCTTTATCTAGACTATGAGAAAGCGTTTGACCGCGTTCCTATAAAAAGACTAGTCTCGAAACTGCAACACTTTGGAATTCGTGGTAACCTTCTTATGTGGATTGAAAACTTCCTGAGCGATCGTACCTTTAGGGTGAGAGTTGGGAATGACCTCTCAGATTCCTACAACGTCCTGAGTGGTGTCCCACAAGGATCAGTGCTTGGACCAATTTTATTCTGCGTATACCTAACTGACCAAAAGGTAATAATAAAGTCTGGACTTTCACTGTTTGCAGATGATACAAAAATCATGGGAAATCCGCTAATATCGCACAATATAATACAAGAAGACTTGAACCGAATTTTTGAATGGACACAGAATTGGCTAATAACCTTAAATCCTGGAAAGTGTACGGTTCTGCATGTTGGGAACAATAATCCAAAGTTACCATACATCATTAATATGCAAACACTGGATCCTGTTACAACACAAAGAGACCTAGGGGTCGCAATATCAACTGACCTTAAATTGGAGACTCATATACTTTCAATTACTAAGAAAGCCAACTCGCTAACATATATGATTCGGAAATCCTTTGATTATATTGACAAAGAATTATTCTTGAGACTTTACAAGACTTATGTCAGACCACTCCTTGAGTATGCTTTCCAAATATGGAGCCTTTACTTCCAGAAGGACAAAGACTTGCTGGAGAAAGTCCAAAGAAGAGAAACCAAGATGGTAGTAGGACTTCGTGACAAGCCTTATGAGCAGCGACTTGCAGAGCTAGGATTGAGCACTCTAGAGCAACGACGTAAACGTGGAGATCTCATAGAAACATATAAGATTCTAACTGGCTACTATGATGTATCGACTATGAAGGAAATGTTTACGATGAACCAGAATCACCACCTCAGAGGACACACACTGAAACTCCAAGGGCTCTCGTTTACAAGTAACCCACGCAAACACCTTCTATCAAACCGAGTGGTCCGCGAGTGGAACAGACTTCCAGAAACTGTTATTAGTGCACCATCAGTGAACAGTTTTAAAAATAGACTTGACAATTGTATAAAACAAGTGCTGTGAAATGTGAACTGATATGCACGCATCAGCTTTAAGCTGCTTGTGCATAATAAAATAATAATAATAAAATAAAATTTGGTAGTAAAATAGTTCAGGAGATTGGTCTTTTCTATAGTCCTTTTTCTATGAGTCGATTAAAGACACAAATTGAACCAACTCATTACAAAGACTAGGTTCTAAATCATCTGATAAACTTTCACCAATGCCTCTGCTGCAGTGTGCAAATTTTCAGCATCCATGTTAAGAAATCCAAATCTCGAAACCTTCATAGACATGCAATCTTTCGCTAAGAGAAACACATAGCTGGTCGACCACTGGGATAGTTCATCTTTTTTTGCGGATATGTGATGTCTCCAAGTCAGTCGGCGATCGAGGTGCAGTCCTAGATATTTAACGTGGTCTTTGTGGGGTAATGTATCAGCGCCTAGTTTAACAGGTGGGCAGTCTCCTTTTCTCAGGCTAAACGTTACTTGCACTGACTTCGTAGCACTAGCTTTTATTTTCCATTTTTGCAACCACAGGTGGACTGCGATTAAATTTGATTGGAGGAGATCCGAAGCAATGTTCGGGTCTTTGTCGCTGGCTAGTATTGCAGTGTCATCAGCAAAGGTTACTGTCGTTATTCCTGGCATAGACGGAAGATCTGCTGTGTACAATATGTATAGGACTGGTCCAAGTACAGAACCCTGCGGTACTCCGGCTTTAATAGCCTTTAGGTTGGAATTTGTCTCACCTTCTTTAACGTAAAAGCAACGTTCTGATAGATAGGATTTAAATAGAGGGAATATACTATGAGGTAGACTTTGCTTGATTTTGCAAAGCAAACCGCTGTGCCCAACTTTGTCAAAAGCCTGTTGTATGTCTAGAAATGCAGATGAGCAGTATTTTTTTTCTTCGAGGGATCTTCAGATGGCACTGCACACTCTGTGAACTTGCTCTACAGTTCCATGTTGCACCCTAAAGCCAAATTGGTGGTCTGGTATTATTTTTCGTTCAAGTAGTGTAGGCGAGACTCTGCAGAGGAGGATTTTTTCAAACAGCTTTGAAAGGCACGGTAGTAGACTGATTGGGCGATAAGAAGTCTTTTCTGTGCTAGGTTTCCCTTCCTTATGAATCATAATTATTTTCGAGATTTTCCATAGCTGCGGGAAGTAGCCCATTCGTAGTATAGCGTTGTAGAGGGTTGTTAAGAACACTATAGCTCTTCTTGGTAATTGCATTAGTATTTCCTTTGTTAGCAAGTCATAGCCTGGTGCTTTTTTTATTGTCAAGTCTTTTGAGCGTCCTCCAAACTTCAGCGGGAGTCACCGGAATTGGAGGTAGGTCCATCTGGAAGTCTTGTTGCAGGACAGCATCAGCAGAGCTATCGGCTTCTAGATTTGCAGAGTCATTTGGTGTAAACACTGAGGCAAGATGCTCTGCGAATAGCGTAGCTTTGTCTTGGCTAGTTCTTGCCCAGGTGTTGTAGTCTGATCGCAGAGGAGGCTTCGCAAGTTGCGGTCTGTCATAATTCTGAGCATATTTCCAAAGCGAGTAGTTTGTTGGCTTGGTTGCCGTGAGTGATTCAAGCTGTGTTTGGAGTGTCAGGTCATTTGCAGTATTAATGGCTTCTTTCAGTTCTCTCATAGCCTTGTTTAATGCAGTCTTGTCTGAAGGATGGCGGCTTGTATGCCATATTCTACGTAGTTTGCGTTTAGTTTGGATCTTGTTCCTGATATCAAGAGAGATATTAATAGTGGAGCTCTAGCATTCTATAGTAGGTGTGCTTTTCCAACAAGCAACTTGAATAAGGTTGGTAAATTTTAGTAGAACAAGCTCCACATCTTCAGCTTCTTTTAGTTTTAAATTTAAATCCAGATTAGTATCGATGTAATTGTTAAAAGCTTGCCAATCAGTGCGTCTATTGCAGAGTCTCTCATCTCGTTCGACTTCTATTCGGAAGATATGCTTGTAAGAGCTTCTTCGATTTCCGAAAAGCCGTCGACTAAGGCTTTCGTAGCTTCAGCTCGATAAGACCAACGAGTGTCACTAAGCTTTTTCAAGACGTAAAACTAGTCGTTTTTTTCTTCGATAATTTCTGTACTTGATGTGAAAAACGTATATAAATTCTGAATGAAATTAAAGAATTGAACAGATAATGGACAAGAGTTAGCAGCTGCCTTTCCATCTAAATTAAGAGAATGACCACAACATGGTACAAACGCCGATAAATGATTTTTCTCCAAAATAAGAGCCTGCATCCCTTTGTATTTGCCACTCATGTTTGCAGCATTGTCGTACGATTGGCCGTGGCAATTCATAACGTCTATTTGATGGTCACCTCAAAATTTGAATAGAGCGTTTGCTGTGACTTCGCCAGTATGACCGCAGTTTGGTAAAAAGGTGAGAAATCTTTCTTTTGGCGTCGCTCTTTCCATATATTGAATAACTAGTTAGTTGAACGATGTGAGATTCGTCGGGAGTAGAGTCCACTGATACAGAATAATATTTGGATTATTTTATCCTGCATACTATTTCAGTTAGTACTTTATCACCCAGAGAACTGATCAGTTCTTGTTTGTACAAAGTACTGTAGGTAAAGGTAAAACGCGAAAAATATATCAAAGGAAAAGTAGTTTACTAGAGTTTACTAGTCTGAATTAGATTTTTTTTCCGAAGTCTATTGTGGGGGCCCCTCTTTTGTGGAGGCCCCGGGGTTGTAGCCCCGGTTGCCCTCCCCTAAATCCGGCCCTGGTAAGAGAGATAGAACATACAATTGATTAAATTACCGTACCTAACGAAATGAATCCTGCGACGTTGCCGCTCCTAATTCGACCCGAGCGAGAGAAAGGGCGACGCGACTTTGTCAATTCTCCTGTTAGACTCTGACTGAAGTTTATATTATATTGTTATTCGCTAATGTTAATTTTTTATAGTGTTGTAGCAGTCGCCGCAGCCATTAATCAATCAGCTAACTATATCGAATCCTTGGACGGTTTGTTAAAAAACATCCACAGCAAAAACATTGTCTTCACCGGGGACATAAATATAGATATTATGCCGGAATCAATTAAGGGTCAAGCAGCCGAATATGTTAATTTAATGGCAGCTTTTGGTCTTGCGCAGGGGGTTGATCGTCCGACTCATCAGAGAACTTGTTTGGACCATTTCATGGTGAAATCAATAAATAAGGCACACACAATAGTGTTCAACGAGCTCACAGACCACAGCCCAGTTATGCTGCTAATTAACAGTACTTCAAAATATAGCAAGACAATCAGCTATAATAAAATCCATATCGATACCGAAGAAATAGCTAACAGTCTTCAAGATCACAAATGGGATGAATTTCTTGCAATTACAGATGCAAACGTGGCAGCTGAAAGCTTTGTAAATACACTTAAAGCTGTCATTGAGAACAATACCACTGTAATTAATATACCCAAACGAAAGCAGCCCATGAAACCTTGGATAACTATGGGAGCATTAAAATCAATAAAAAAAAGAGACAAACTACATAAGAAAGTTAAGGCAAACACTAAGAACGACAATACTAAAGAAGAATATACTAAATATCGAAACATGTGTAATAGAATAATTAAACAGTTAAAAAAAGAATACTATGAACGTGAATTTTGCAAAAGTACTGGGAATCCCAAAGAAACCTGGAGGGTTATTAAAGAAATTTGTTCATTAAACAAAACAAAGGTAAGCTCGGCTGAGTTACTTAAAATTAGAACAACATGCGGAGAATCACTGGATGAAGTCAATGATTACTTTACATCAATAGGCAACAGACTAGCAAACGAAACCCTAACAAATCTAAATACAACTGAATCCAACCTAGCTTCCCTCGCGTTTTCTAGGACTGCTCCTTCTAATTCAATGATGCTGTACCCTACAGACCCTACAGAAATATCACAAACAATTAAAATGCTTAAGCCCAGTAGTGCAGTTGGCTGGGATAACATTCCTACAACTATAATCAAAAGATGTAGTCAGTTGTTGGTATCGCCGCTAGCACATATGTGCAACCTGAGCCTGGAGAGTGGTAGTTTTCCGTCTATTTTCAAAAAAGGAATAGTTTGCCCTATACATATTTAAAACTGGAGATAAAAAACTTCCATCAAACTACAGGCCCATAACGCTAATAACCACATTTACTAAAATTCTGGAAAAAATAATGAATAAAAGACTGGTCAGGTATCTAGAAACAAATAACCTACTGTCTGGTAACCAATACGGATTCAGGACAGGTCGAAGCACGGAGGATGCGGTGGTGAAGTTGACGTCGATGGTGACACGATATGTAGACAGAGGTGAAAAGTGCGTGGGTGTATTCCTCGATCTACAAAAGGCCTTCGATACAGTATGTGTCCCCATCCTATTGGCCAGATTGGAAAACCTGGGGGTCCGCGGCTCTGCACTGGCCTGGTTCGCAGACTACCTAACAAATCGGGAACAAGCCATCCGAATCGAAAGACAATTGAGTGGGAATGCCACATGTACTTATGGTGTTCCACAAGGAAGTACTCTAGGACCGACGTTATTTCTCATTTATATCAACGAACTTTGTAAACTAGATATTAATAAAGCTGACTTGATTATGTTTGCTGATGATACAGTTATCCTATTTCACGGAAAGAACTGGACAGATGCAAAACATTCAGCTGAGAGTGGGTTAGCCAAAGTTACATGTTGGTTGGAAGATAGTTTGCTATCGCTGAACACCATGAAAACTAAATATCTGTGCTTTAGCAAAACAGCAGCTGGTAGCCCAAATGATAACCTCAATGTCCTGAATATCCACACGTATCCATGTAATAGAAGGTTAGTGGAAGGCGTTTCCTGCAACTGTGACAGTCTATCAAGGGTGCCAACTATTAAATACCTAGGTGTTATCGTGGATGACAAGCTTAATTGGGGACCACACATCACATCTACATCAAAGAGGATTAGAAAACTAATATTCATTTTTAAAAACCTTCGTCTATACGCAAACAGAAACATTGTACTCCAGACATATAATGCCCTATGTCACTGTGTTATTGAATACTGCATCTGTGCATGGGGAGGTGCTTCCAAATCAATACTAGTAGAGGCTGAGCGCGCACAGCGTGCTGTACTTAAAGTTCTACTGTTTGCTCCATGGCGGTAGCCCATGACACAAGTGTTTACGGACACAAATGTTCTCACAGTTAGGCAAACATACATTCACAAATGCATTAGGCGGTATCATAGTCTTGTAGTCCCACATCTACCCACTAGCACCAAAAGGATCTTTCGGATTCCAATACCGCTAGTCAAAAGTGCCCATGCGTGCAGACAATTTGACAGTCTCGTGCCTCGTTTGTACAACAAAATTAATAGGAAAATGAATATAATAAACGATAAAAGTTATAGTGTCAAAACTAAAGTGTATAACTGGCTCAGATCCCTTGACTATGATGCTACTGAAAGCTTATTGACCTCGGCCATCTAGATCCTCCATCTCACTTCTGCTCACGTCATACTCATATAAATATGTATATGTACACATATTACAAAGAAAGCTATTTACATTTGAATTATGTGCATAATATATTCACACTAACACTCACTACACCCCAAATCACGAACACACACTTCATACAAAAAATCTTCCATTCAAGCACAACACTTACACTCACACTTAACAATTTCACATACACTCATCGCAGCACGAACTGATGAATATTGCATTGTATACATTTTTTTTTGTTTTGTTTTTCCTCTTCTAATGTTTTCTAATTGTCATAACCATAACTAAATTATTATTATTTTATTTTTTTACAAAAAAGTTAGCCAAATGTATTATAAATGTTATTAAGAAACACGTTTTTGGGAAGAACTGTCTCCCTAGATACAGTATTTTACTAGTTAGGAAGACAGGGAACCATATTGTATTGTGTAAAACAATTTGTGAAATAAAGAATGTTTACTTTTACTTTTACTATTTTTACTATTAAGACAACCACACGGCACGGCCGCCGGTGGGACACTGAGGCGCTGCGAAATGTGCGCAGACGCAGCAAAGTATTCACGCTCGCGACTTACGACGTATCAGTTCTGAGACGCGGCGATGGAAACGCGCCTAATCGCGCCGCCTACTACTCGTAGGACAACCAATTATTGTATATAGTTAGAATAAGTGAATTGCAATATACATCGTCTCCAATACGCAATTATTCTTTTACTGCTGCATAACACCACCCCAACAGTGGTGACCCCGACGTGATTAAGATGGAAGATAAAAAAAATGAAATCGTCACGGCAGAAAATGCAAGCCGCATCGAGACAATCTCCGTTCAGAGTCGAATTCCTACATTCTGGCGTGACAAACCCCGGCTATGGTTTGCCCAGTTTGAGGCCATATTACTCGGCCAGAAACTTAGCGACGAACAAAAATACAGCCTCGTCGTGAGAAACTTAGAAAAAATGGACGTGGAACAAATAAGCGACATCATTATATCCCCCCCGAACAGCAAGAGATACGATGAAGTAAAAAGAAGATTATTATCAGTATATGAAGAATCGGAAACGAAGCAACTACAAAAACTTCTAAATGAAATGGAACTAGGTGACCAAAAACCCAGCCAGCTACTACGTCGCATGAAGGACTTAGCGAGGGACAAGATTCCAGACCCAACCCTGCAAATGTTGTGGAGTGGACATCTACCGTCGTCAACAAGGGCTGTTTTGTCGGTTAGCAACGAAACCGATATCAATATTTTAGCAGCTATGGCGGACAAAATGCAGGAACAGAACAAAGAAGTCAACTCCATTTGCGAACGTCATTCCTCAACTTCAAAGCAAGACAGCTACCAAGATTTGCGCAACATGATCGAAGATCTTACCAACGAAATCAGCGAGTTAAAATGCGAAAATCGCGCGCATGGAATCCGACCCCGCCGCCGCCGCCACCGCGAAGACAAGATCAATACCGGTCTCGCTCACGCACGCTCTCGCGCTCGAGACAACACAGAAGCAATGGTGAGCATGAATCATCGTCGTCATCAACGCGTACGGGACTTTGTTACTTCCACGCACGTTTCGGAGGTACAGCATGGAAGTGCCGACAACCATGCAACTATCGCCCGGCGGAAAACTAAAAAAGATCTCGGCAGAGACGGAACCTGAGATCAACAGCATTTCTTCATACCGTCTATTCGTGAATGACATCAACCATCATTTACGATTTCTCGTCGATACCGGAGCAAACATATCGGTATTACCAGCCACTAAACGAAAAATGAAGCCAACAAAAGATATTCTGTATGCAGCAAATGGCACGAGCATCAAGACATACGGCGAGAAAACACTCGAACTTAATCTGGGATTACGATGACCACTCAGATGCACTTTCATCGTAGCAGACGTGCAGAGACCAATATTGGGTGCAGATTTTTTACGTCACCACAACCTTTTAGTCGATCTTCGGGCTGGAAAACTCATCGACAAGAAGACAGAATTATCAGTCGAGGGAGACATCACTCACACCACTACGCCAAGAATACTCACCATAAACAAGTTGGATCCATACCACGACCTGCTACATAAATACACCGAGATAACGTCAGCAATGTTTAACAAACCGAGCGACACCGCAGTCGAACACCACATCATTACTACTGGACCCCCTGTATACTGCAGACCCCGTCCTATACCACCGCACAAATACGAAATAGCAAAGAATGAATTCCGAATGATGGATCAAGGAATATGCCGCCGAATATAGACCGTGCGGCGATTATCGAAAACTGAACGAGATCACGAAACCTGATATATACCCAATTCCACGACTTCGTGACTTCACATACAACCTAGCCGGCAAAAAGATATTTTCGAAGATAGATCTCCGGAAGGCTTACAACCAGATACGAATGAATGAAAAAGATATAGAGAAGACTGCTGTAATCACGCCTTTCGGATTATTCGAATTTCCGAGAATGTGCTTCGGACTTCGCAATGCCGGACAAACCTTCCAGCGTCACATCGACAACATACTGAGAGGCATGAACTTCGTGTTCCCATTCGTCGACGATTTACTGATCGCCTCAAATACAGAAGAAGAACACAGAAGTCACCTGGAGACCCTATTTTCAACGCTTCAGAAAAACAAGCTGCGAATAAACGTGTCCAAGTGCGTTTTTGGACAACACCAACTGGAGTTTTTGGGATACATGGTCTCAAAAGACGGCATAGAACCTATCGAAGAACGCGTTTCTACCATAATGGCATATCCAGAACCAAAAAACATACAAGAACTTCGTCGGTTTTTGGGGATCATTAATTTCTACAGAGATAACATTCGTCATGCCGCCCATTCCCAAGAGAAACTATATAAATACCTACACCGCGCGAAGAAGAACGATAAGACGCAAATACAATTAACAAAAGAGGAGAGGGAAGCATTTGAAGAGTGCAAAAATGGCATCAAGAACGCAGTTAAATTATCACACCCCTCTACAACTTCACCGATTTCACTCATGTGCGATGCTTCAAACACTTGTGTCGGTGCCGTTTTACAACAAAACAACGGAGAACAGTGGAAGCCGCTTGGATTTTTCTCAAAGAAATTGAACGACGCCCAGCGCAAATATAGCACATACGATCCAGAATTACTAGCCATATATCTGGCTATCAGACACTTCCGAAAAATGTTCGAAGGAAAAGAAATTGTGGTTTACACGGACCACAAACCACTAAAGTTCGCGCTATTACGACAAAATAGCAAGACAGAAACCCCATTACGCACCAGATACCTGCACTACATCAGTCAGTTCACATCAAGAATCGAACATGTAGTGGGAGAAGAAAATACAGTCGCAGACGCACTGTCACGAATAGAGGACATCACAAGCCCATCTCCAATCGACTACGAAGAATTGTCACAAAAGCAACAAATTGACCCATCGTTAAAAGACGTCATGAAGAATCAAAAGCTCGACTTCAAGTATGTGAACGCTCCGAACTCAAGCAAAAGAATATTATGCGAAACATCCACGGGCATCGCTAGACCCTACATACCGGAGGCACTACGTCACATCGCGTACTTAGCGATACATGAGATGAGTCACCCCGGCATCAGAGCAACTCGAAAACTTATGACTCGTCGATTCTTCTGGCCGGGCATGAACACAGACGTCAACAATTGGACAAAAAGCTGCATCGCTTGCCAAAGAGTGAAGGTTCAACGACATACAATTTCACCACTGGAAGAATATGAAAACGCAGAACGCCTATCGCATGTTCATGTAGACATCGTGGGCATAGGTAGTGGGCGTATCGAACGGAAAAAGATACTGCATAACAATGATCGACAGAGCGACGAAATGGCCAGAAGCTTTTCCAGTATCAGACATCAGCGCAGAAACAGTGTCAAAAGTAATCTACGAGGGATGGATAACAAGTTTTGGATGCTGTTCCCGTCTGACCAGTGACCAAGGAAAACAATTCGAAGCCGACTTATTTAAAAACCTAATGAAGAGGATGGGAATAGAAAAGTCAAGAACAACCGCTTATCACCCACAAGCAAACGGCATGATCGAAAGATGGCACAGAACGCTTAAAGCAGCCCTCACTTCAAAACTACAACTGGACGGAAGAATTACCGACGGTATTATTCGGCCTACGCGCAGCGATTAAAGATAACGATAATTCAGCATCACCATCAGAAGCCTTATATGGAAAAGCAATGAGGTTACCCGGGGAGTTCGATGGCGAATCACCACCTGGAACTATAACAACCCACTTCGAGGACACAATAACAAAGGCAATGCAAAGAATTCGAGCCGCGAAAAGAAGCCACAAGCATCAAGCAATATTCATTCACGATGAACTACATACATGCTCGCACGTATTTATACGGAATGACGCATACCGCAAGCCGTTGACACCTACCTACGACGGGCCATTCAAAGTTTACAGCGAGACGGGAAAGTCTACACCGTGCAATTGGACAAGAAAATAGCAAGAATATCTATCGACAGACTTAAACCGGCTTTCCTGCTACATAATGAAGAAGTTGAAAGACATAACAGCGGCATACAAAAGAAGAGATATTATATCACACGTTCAGGAAGATCATCAAAACCACCGGTACGCTTCGCTGGGGAAGAGCTATGTAGCCGTCGCCGCAGCCATTAAGACAACCATACGGCATGGCCGCCGGTGGGAACTGAGGCGCTGCGAAATGTGCGCAGGCGCAGCGAAGTATTCACGCTCGCGACTTACGACGTATCAGTTCTGAGACGCGGCGATGGAATCGCGCCTAATCGCGCCGCCTACTACTCGTAGGACAACCAATTATTGTATATAGTTAGAATAAGTGAATTGCAGTTTTAATGGTTGATGGTTATATTCCCGCCTGAAGCGGACCCTGAGCGGAGTAGTTGATATGATATTTTCATTCGTTAATGTTCATTTTGTTCAAAGAATTTCATGGCTGATTTTAAATATTAGTTGAATTTATTGGTTGATGGTTATATTCTTCATCTATAATGAGCAGGAGCGTCAGTCAGCACTGTGAGCGAGCCATCAAAAGTGACAGCGGTCAATCAAACTTAAGCGACTCCTGGCGCTCCTTAGTTGTTTATTTCCTTACTTATTCACCCAAAACAAAGCTAATATAACAACTACGACTCGAAATGACAATAACGTCAATAATAGTGTCAAGTCAACATCTACCATTGCGTTCAAAGCGTTCCGAATGGATATTTATGATGGTCGCCATTTCCCACTCTGATGGTCTTGACGTCACGTGAGCGATGATGTCTTTGTTGACGTGACTCGGAACAGGACATATGGCGACGAGTGGAGCGGGAAAATTTATTTTGTTTTTAATTGTTATAGTTCCGTACCGTAAGGTTCCTTCCTAATCCTATTCCGCTATGCTCATTACATCACAGAACACTATTACTCTGGCTGGCGAGATGATCAGGATCATATGATGAAGGCTATATTATTATCTTCTACTTCACACATACTCATTCTAAGTTAAGTATAGGTGAGAGAGAGAACGTGACCAATGCGGTAACTAATTGACTGCTGTCGAAACGGTAATTTTGTTCACGAGTTCTATGAAATCGAGCATGTGCCGATATAGTAAAATGCTGTCTTTTTAACACTTAATTGAGTTAATAAATACAACTGCAAGAAATATACAATTCTGATATTGTTAAACTTGTTTGTTGAAATAGCTTCAACTTGAGACGTTTCTAGATTTATTGGACTACCTTGTCAAATACCGAATTGTCTTGAGGCCCAGCCAATATTTGTGAAAATTGTCGACCTTCTAGTGATGAAGAAATCCAAGTTTTTGCTGGGCGAATGTTTCCTGCTTTTGTGCCGGGCAGTCCGCTGATTTGTACAGAGAAGTAAAAAATAAAGTTGGTCTGAAGAAATAAATAAATAAAAGTTCTTCAATATATGGCCATAACAACACTTTAAAATATGACTACACCTTTCTGTTCACTTGAATATATGATAGAGCCTTGGCTGGCCTTACCGTCCCACTTTTATAGGTACTTAAAATTTTTACTTCCAATTTTTTAAATTTATACAGGTGACTTTTAATAAGCTGACCAAACAGCGTTCTTTCAGGAACATTTCAAACGTTGTCAAAACAGCGTTATGAGGTGGATTACTCGAAATAGAAAACTAACAAAAATATTTATATATTTTTTCTCTTGCATAAATCCATCCATTAAGCCATTTTACACCTTTAAATTTGCATACATTGAAACGTATAAACTCGGACGCCTTAAACGCTCGTGCTACAGTTGACCACAGCGTAAATTCAATATCTTTGCTTGGCGCAGAAAGAGTTTCGTTTATCTGAGGCTTGGCGCTAGTGTTTTAAAAAATAAAAATGTTTCTTTCCCTTTTATCAGTGTTCAATATATGTACCTCGACGTTAACCCTTTCGCTTCGTTACAGGTTAAAATATAATTTAATGTATTTTGTCTAGCGGTGGGCGTGGAATCGCCGAACCTTATACATTATTAGCTAACTTGTATTTGACAAACAAACCGTTACCCGATACCAGATTATAAGGATAATTTTATCAGTCAGTTTTTTTCAACTAATAACTTTTTTCAATCCTGCATTAATGACGAGGAGGAAGAAGTGTATTTTGCTAACCTCACCTTCGTTTACGTAGAGCGATCTTTTTCAATGTACAAATATTGAAAAACTAATTCTCTACTTCAATTCTCATAAAAGTTATACAATAATGTCGGAAGTGAACACTTCAAATTTTAGTGGTACTTTGAATGAATCGGACTAGGAAAATGATTATGATGGGCCGATTGAGTAAGCAAAAGCTCACGAATCTAGGCTAGAAGCAAAAGTATTTGCTCGTATTTATAAAAAAGGCAAAGTATAAGTATGAGAATTTGCTTAAGACTTAATAATTTGTATTGTGAATTAATGTAAAAACTAATATAAATTGCATGTTAATCTTATCTGTTATCGTTGTTTTATTTGTCTTATCTATCTCTGAGGTTTTTATTATTATTTATTTGTAAAATTATTGGCAACACGGGAGTGTCCATTCGAAATCCCGGAAGTATCCATATTAATATCATCATTTCGATGCAAGTACATAATAAATAATGATACACGCCCTGACTGACTTCATAAACTCTACACCTTAGTCAAAATATGTGGCTTTAGCCGTTTCGCTAACGTCACAAGGGAGCAAGGAGTTTTTTGAAGTAAAACTTCTATACGCACGCTTGACTTGGGGAGTAAGCTGGTGAATGCGTGACGAGAGCGTAACGAAAAGTGTGATCGGGCGAGGCGAACGAGAGGTGCGCGCGCACATTTTCTTTCTCTCTTCCTCTCATAGCCAGACACAGTGCAGGAAATGTATTTTTGAAGCATTAGAGCTAAAGAAGAAAGAAGAGTTTTACTTCGGTTGTGTGGTCTAAAGCACACTATTTTTTTCTCATTGTTCATAATTTTTCTGAAACACAATCGTTCTTGTAGTAAAAATTATTGTTGTTAACATGAATTAGATTTTTTTTCGTACCTACAAGAACTATGCTTGATACTACAAGAACGGATTGAATTACCAAATCTCGTTAAAACAAGAACGGATTGAATGATTGGAAAATGTGTGAATAGATTATAGTAAATTTGTTTATTTATACCTTGAAGAACTATGCTCGTTACTACAAGAACAGTAAATAAATGTTTCTCCTTACGTCTATGTGACGGTAGCGAAACGGCCAAGTCAGGGCGTATACAGCGAAAAGGCCAAGTCAGTGCGTGTACAGTTAGAAGCTTGGCTCTACATGAGATCTGATAACTTTTTGAACCTGCAACCAATATTCTTAAAATAAAGAAAGAGTTAGATACTATTATAGCGACACCTATCAGAGAACCACATACTATCATACAAGATAGATAAGATGTCAAGTAAAAATAAACAACAACCCATCTTACCCATCCTCGGGATGCTCTCAGCCATCGGTCCTGACCTTTCTGCGACATATAGGTAAAATCGAGCGCATTCAAATCAAGTTCATACCGCTAGTCAAAATACATTAAATTATATTTTAACCTGTAAGGAAGTCAAAGTCAAAGTCAAAGTACTTTATTACTGTAGATATTTACATATACTTAGCAAACGTCAATTTTGCCTCTTCTCTACATTGGACCACTGTGGGAGAAGAAGGGCGTAGAAACTCCCACAGATTGATTTTTAGATCTCTTTTAAAAATAGGTTGTGCTTAACTATTACAAATATGAAAAATTTAATTATTATGATTAATAAGCAGGAATAAATAATTACAAAATTATTAACAGCAAGGCCTGTGTTGAGCTAGATTAACCCCATACAGTCCTGTCATTTAAGTAATCTTGAACATTGTAATATCCCTTTTTTGACAAAGTCGCTTTAACATGCCTTTTAAATTGCTCAAATGGCAATTTTAAAATCTCCAGAGGTATCTTATTATAGTAGAGAATACACTGATCCTTGAAAGAATTGCTAACCTTCGCGAGTCTAAATCGGCGCGCACACAGTCTGTGATTATTTCTTAGGTTAACATTACAGCTATCGCTAATTTTGGAAAATGTTGTAAGGTTCTTGCGTACATACATTATATTTTCGAAAATAAATTGACTAGCTACTGTTAGTATGTCAATTTCTTTAAAAAGCTCTCTTAAGGAGTCTGTTCGTTTTAAATTATAAATTTCTCGAATAGCTCTTTTCTGTAAAATAAAAATAGTTTGAATATCCGCTGCATTCCCCCACAACAAGATACCATAGGACATCACACTATGAAAGTAACTAAAATATACTAGCCTAGATGTAGCCACATCCGTGCTTTGTCTGATGTTCCTAACAGCGTAAGCCCTAAGAACTTAATTTACCAGCCAATTTATCTATGTGGGGTCCCCACTGCAATTTGCTATCAATGGTTATTCCAAGAAACTTCGTATCGTTTACTAATTCTAACGTGCTGTTGTCTAACACTAAACTGGTCTCAACTTGCCTGACATTTGGAAGTGAGAATTTGATATACAGTGGATTTCATTTATTACGACCTTGGTTGTAGCGACCATTTACCTATAGCGACGTTAAATCTAAGTCCCTTGAATTTAAAGCATACTTTAGTACAAAATTCATGTGGCTATGGCGACTTTGGATGTAACGCCGAGTTCGGGTGTAGCGACTGTTTTTAATGAATCATTTGTAACAAATTCCTAGAAATCCCATGCAGATATTGCGACCGGAGTCGGCCGCCAAAGACACAAAGATTTTTTTCTTTCACAAACATTTCTTATCTTTTGTTTACATCCATTGCACACAGATGGTCAGCAAGTGTGGAGACCTTTACCTTTTGTTTATAGATATCAACTAAGTAGGTAAGGGAAGCGTGTACGTTTCGGAGCTTTTATGGTTCAGTTACAAAGTGATATTCTGAGTAGCAACTGGGTTTAGTAAACTTTTGAATAAGTATGGCTGCTAGACGCACATTCACTGTTAAAGAAAAGGCGGAAATCATTTCAAAATTGAAAAACGGTGAAAACAATGCTGATTTGTGCAAAGAGTACAAAGTTTCCCATTCAACAGTATCTACGATGTGGAAAAACCGTGATAAAATATTAGAATGCTTTGAATCCAAATCCTTAAAAATTAAGAAAAACCGCAAACCGACGCATCAAGATATCGAAAATGCCCTTCTAATGTGGTTCAAAGCCCAAAGAAGCAAAAACGTACCTTTGAGCGGTCGTCTGCTGCAAGAAAAGGCTAATCAATTTGGCAGACTGTTTGGAAAAATGGATTTTGAGTGTTCGGAAAGTGCAAATATTTTCAATAATAAATGAATATAAACTACACATGTGTACGTGTCTGTATCTCTTTACCTTTGCCTGTAACGACTTCCGGATATAACGACGAAAATAGAGTGGTCCCTTCATTGTCGTTATACCCGAATTCCACTGTACTTGGTTTTACCAGCGTTTAATAATAAATTATTAACTGTGAACCAATTCAAGGTTAAAGACAATGTACCATTAACATCATCAAAATCTGCTTTTTGTCTTTCAATTTTGAAGACCATTGAAGTATCATCAGCAAATAACACTATGTCAGTTAATTTCTCCACCATGAAAGGCAGATCGTTAATATATACCAGGAACAAGAAAGGACCTAATATGGAACCTTGTGGAACGCCAATTTTTACACCCGATCCATCAGATTTAACGCCGTTAACTTCTGCCTTTTGAATTATATTGCTTAGGTATGATCTTAGTAGATCCAACGCTTTATTTCTAACTCCGTAATGATTTAATTTAATTAATAGCGTATTATGATCAACACAATCAAACGCCTTCGACAGGTCGCAAAAAACTCCGATAGCATCCTGTGCGGAGCGAAAGGGTTATCGTCGAGGTACATATATTGATCACTGATAAAATGGAAAGAAACATTTTTATCTTTTTAAAACACTAGCGCCAAGCCTCAGATAAACGAAACTCTTTCTGCGCCAAGCAAAGATATTGAATTACGCTGTGGTCGACTAGTGGCTATAGCACGAGCGTATGAGCGATAACATTGTACTCTGTGGCTCTATTTGTGCCTCACATACAAGGTTGCGACATACATCAACAATTATTTATTGATAACTAAAACATGTCGACAAATAGGCGTTTTTTTTCCCGACAGAAAAAGGAAAATAATCTGAAAGAACGATTTGGTATTTTCATTTCAAAAAAATAATGTTCAAATCCCTCGGTGCGCGAATCAGACTCGCACATGCTGGTTATTGTTTTTGAATTTTGATTAAATTTGCAGAAAATTTAAATAGGTATTTATTTATAAATCCGCCCGCTGCGGGCCGCTTGCCGGTTAACACATTTTGAAGACTTGCCCGGTGCGGTCGTTTGCCGGTCAAGGGGCTAATGAATAAGTAGAGATCCCAAATACGAAAATAAAACTCGTGCTCTCTAAAACGAAATGAAGGGAAACTGCCATGCCCGCGAAATTCAAATGTTAGGAAGGATTATTTAGAATGAATGTCATCCCAGATTTGATACGTAAAGCAAAAATCGATATTTTTCAGTTTGTTCTTTATAAACTAGTAACATTGAGAGCAAAAGCTATTTAGAGTTGATACATACTCGAGCCATCGCTAATTTGGCACACTTCCAAGATTTGTGGATTGTCAGTCAAGTACAATTTTACGTAAGAGCTGCCCGAGTCCTCATTTTTATGGTCTGCAGCCGCAACGGTTACAATTATTCAAAAATATGAAGCACGTAGCCCTATCACAGACTGGAGATCGCATGCCTACTGTAGGCTTAGGAACATGGCAGGTACAAATACTAAAAAACAACAATATAAACAAAAAGTTTTTGGGTTATGTTTGAAAGTTCATTCATGCCTAATATATATTTCAGGCTCCTCCTGACGTTATAGTGCCAACAGTATACAAAGCACTGGAACTTGGATATCGCCATATAGACACTGCATTTAACTATAACAATGAGGAGGCTATCGGGGAAGCTGTTAAGAAATGGATTGAGGCTGGAAAAGGTCACCGAAATGATCTATTTATCACCACAAAGGTACTTTTAGTGGCTCTTGTTTTTTAATCTAAAGTATCCACTTGTTTATTTATACTATGTACTTTATCAATAACTCTCTGCCGAATGACATTTCATTAGCATTGCAAAGCTCAAAATCCAAATATTTTTGAAATCTGCAATGAAAAATATAGCTCATATGCAATGGAAATGTCAAAAGAAATATAATGGACTGGACCAAGTATAAGTTCTTAGAAACTAATTATTTTTATTATGATAAAATATAAAAAGTTCCATTACTGATTTATATTGTTACAGTTACCACATGTTGGAAACCGAGCATCAGATGTAAGGAAATTTCTGAAACTCCAATTGGATAGATTGCAGATGGATTATGTGGACCTCTATCTTATACATGTGCCGTTTGGTTTCCATTGTAACCAGAAAACACTTACCCCTGAAGTAAAAGAGAATGGTGACTATGTACTGGATATAGAAACCGACCATGTGGCTATGTGGAGGGTAAGATTTCTAATAATAATATAATCAGAGATAACCTGGACTCACTATAGCAGTGAAAACGCGATTATATATAGCCCATTCCTTATTATCCCTCTGATTTTCCAAAAACCTCAGCACCTGGTGGGAATGTTCTCTGGAAGCACTTTTGGTGTGGGTGTATTAGAGGACAGATTCAACTCTTGCACCACAGTTCATATTTGGTTTGAATTAATTGTCTGAAAGGGGCATGCCTCCATGCAATTAAAAAATTAATTATACTTGAGTTGACTTCAAATACAATTTATTCCAGAAATAAAACTACCAATTATGTAGGATTCATAAATAATTGGTACCTAATTTTATTTCTGGATGGCATTTGAATAATAAAATATGATCTATGTACATATGTACATATACAACATGACATTTAATTAGATGACCATTGTTTTGGGGGATGATAATACCCATCATTATAAACAACTTTCCCCAAGAAACAATGGTTGCAAACGAAAAAGATTTTGGATTTCCCATAGTAACCAGCTGATTGGGTCAATGTGCTGAGAATCGTTCTTTTTATCATTTGCGACCATGTTTCTTGGGGAAAGTTGTTCATACTGATGGGTACTATTATTCCCCAAAATATGGTCTCTAATTAAATGTCACCTGTATAATTTCAAACCTACCTGTCCTCCATCAGTCATCACATCATAAAGCCGATGGACGCTTTTGTACTTCCAATTTCCAACAGTAACATAAGTAGGTACAGTATGAAAGTGAGGGACAGAGCTATTTATAGCGCATCACTCTATCCCTCACTTTCCTGTACATACCTACCAATATTAGTTTTGGAAATTGGAAGTATAAGTATATATATGTCACCGTAAGATAGTTAAAACCGTTTGTTGATAAACTAACACGTTAGATGATCAACTATCGACAGATAGTAAACCAGACCGACAGGGTTTAGAATTTACGTTTCTTTTGTTCTTACATGTCAACCTAACACCTAACCAACAACCAACCAACCTAACACGAAGACTATTCGGGGGCTTCGCTGCGCTCGCCCCCTCTAGTCTTCACCTAAGCTACCGCAGTGTTTGCCCTGGTATTTCGTTTGCAATTCAAGTTTAAACCACTATTAACGGTTAAACTACTATTAACGGTTTTAACCGTTAGTTTATCAATTAACGCGTGATATAGTAAGCATTGCGCTACAGTTTACTGTCTATCGAAAGTTGAACACCTAACGAGAAAATAAACGTCAGTTTTTCAACAACGGTTTTGACAATCTTACGGTGACATATACATATATTATGTTAAGGAATGGTGGCCTTAGAGTCTGAGATTTGGGTAAACCCAAAAATAAGCGAGTATTTTTTTTTTCAAATTCGCTTGCTGCATGCAGGTAATGGAAGAGTGCGTGAAAGATGGTCTTGTCCGTAATTTGGGAGTGTCGAATTTCAACGAGAAACAAATCCAGAAGATCATCGACGCAGCTCACATCCGGCCACAAGTTCTGCAGGTCGAGCTGCATGCATACTTCCAGCAGGAACCCCTAAGGAGGTTCTGTAAGGAAAGGGACATCGTGGTGACGGCGTATGCGCCGCTAGGGAGTCCGGGCGCGAAGGACCATTTCGTGAACAAGTACAATTATAGGTATGTAACAATATCGCGCTGTTAACCTTTGTAAGTTGTCGTAAGAATCTGTGAGATCATCGACGCAGCCATCATCCCCTTCTATAGGTAAGAATAATGATAAGCTGTCTTTCTTACGAAAGTCACTTGTTCAGTTTTATAGGCTGTGGTTAGTTACCCTTTCTGTAATTTGTAGGTACCGTACCTCACAGGGACTAGGATCGTTGGACCAAATTACCCTGTGTAGATTATATCCCTTATATTACGGCGATCAACTCAATACTTCATGATGTTCCTTTCAGATATCGTAAATGTGCATTATAAGAGTTCAGTTATGTAAGGCTCTGGGCTAGCAACATGTAGATGTTTACATTGCTCTCTGCTTACAGCCCGGAGGCATTCCCCGACTTGTTGGGTCACCCAATCTTGGGTGCGATATCCAAAGAGCGCTCCAGAACGCCGGCTCAAGTTCTACTCAACTATCTGGTGCAGGAAGGCATAGTAGTCATCCCTAAAAGCACTAGTGAAGCAAGGCTTCAGGTAAATAGGAAAGGGCTTCGAACTTTTTTGTATGGAAGCTAGTATATTGACCCGCCGCCATATTTTTTTTCGAAATCGCGGCGCACGATGAAAGTGGTATCTATGTGTGGGTAGAGAGGACACACGAACAAAACATGTCAAGTAACATGGTACCCCAAAGTGTCACGTTACCGAGATATTTGGAGGTAAATATCGACATATGAGTACAAACCACAAATCATTAAAAATAGTCTTATTACGTGGCTAAAAGCGTCGGATTGTCTTCAAATAATCGTTGCCAGGTTGATTATTATTATTACTGTTTATTGGAAGAGAGTAGGTACATTACATACTACTAGGAGCACGAGAAAACTACTACTATAATTAATTATTTATCTGCTAAATCGCGTATAGAAATCTTTAGTTCCACACATCTCTGTAACATAAGACAGACCCTACTTGACACTTATATTATTGTTCATTTAATAATGCAGCGGGATAAAAGACAAGTCACCACGCGCGCACGAGATACTTTGACATAATATAGCGTTTCATTGCGATGCGATGCGTAATTGAATATGGCGGCGGGTCGATATGCCAGATCGGGTATATCCCCTTTCCTGTCAGAGATAAGCTCGCCTCTGTACACTTTTATTTTATAAGTTTTCTGTATGTATTAATATTGCAGTGCTAAATAGATATTATGAAATAGGTACATACCTAAATAAATAGTGTAAGGAAAGAAATGGCACACTGATCGACTTACATGAGGTGGCACTCTTGTGTTAGTTGTGTGTGTATGTGCAATAAACATCCCCCTTCTGTGCTTGTACCTACTGCTTGCTCCGTACATTTTCATCATCAGCGCCATCATCACTTTTTCGGATAGGGTGAACGCACGGATCGAATGCCACATCAGCCAGATCAGGCACCGAAAAAATGCTCGCCAGCCCCAGCGGGTTTCGAGCAGGCTCTCCCTCACTCAAGTCGAGTCCAGTCCAGCTCAACAAATCAAATCGGCAGCCTTATGGCGTAAGTCGTCTGAGCTATGAACTTCATATAGACTTTTACGTTTGACACCTTGCACCAGCTGCATCTGTCAAATTGGTATTACACAAGTAGCATCATAATGGAGGCCAAACCCAAGCTCATTGAATGAAGCCTAGAAGCCTTCGGTGATACCCCGCAATCGATGAAACTGTATGAGCATGAGATGAACCATAGACACACGATATGAACTTCAGAGAGTTACGCCATAAGGCTGCAGGTCTGTGAAGTTAGGAGTACAAAGTCATAGAAAACGGGGCTCAAATTCAGGAGATTTTGAGGTTATTTTGAGCTCTCAGAATACGAAGTTTCAGAATTTGAGCTCAAGCGGTTTTCGAAAAAAAAACGCAATAAAACACCAGCAGTGCAAAGTCCGAGTAGAGAGGTGAAACTCGCAGCGTATTTGGGCATGATTTTGAGCTCCCAGAATATGCAATCAGAACTTCTCTAACTTAGGTAATTTGCGAGAAAAAAAAACCATTTACACATTGATATGTTTTTAGGGTTCCGTACCCGAAGGGTTCCAAACGGGACCCTATTACTAAGACTCCGCTGTCCGTCCGTCCGTCCGTCCGTCCGTCTGTCACCAGGCTGTATCTCAAGAACCTAGCTAGCTAGAGAGTTGAAATTTTCACAGATTATGTATTTCTGTTGTCGCTATAACCACAAATACTAAAAATCAGGATAAAAGAAATATTTAAGGGGGCTCCCAGACAACAATACCACATACAAACTTATGGATGCACCTGGTTACGTACTATCGAACCATCTGAATCATGACCCACCATAAGCTTATTTTGCAAAACCCCTTAAATGCAAGTAGGTCGAAATTCGCTTGAAGGTTTATTTCCTTGGTAACGAACTTGTTATCATTTGATTAGACACTGACATTTTGATAGATCTTACAAGTTTGAAAGTTTCAAACGAATTATCAGGCAAGTGGGTCATGAATCAGTTGGTTCGATTGTACATGGAGTGTGAAAGTAACCGCACCAATAACTTTGTAAACAATATTTTGCTGTGTAAAATCCAAACTATTCACTCCACACCATCGCTTCCATTGAACGGTGGTACGGAACCCTTCGTGCGCGATTTAGACTCGCACTTGACCGGTTTTTAAACTTTTTATCAAAACCACTAGAGCTAGAAATCTGTAATTTCGTATTCTGGAATCTCTAAGCCTTTTCTATATATGCTGCAAATTTCAACTCTGCTCTGTCAACTCGCGACATTTTCAAATAGAGAGTACATGAAGGTATCCGTGAACCTGTTTTTTTGATTATTAACACCTTGAAAGTCATAGAAAATGGGGCTCAAATTCAGAGCATTGCAAGCTTATGTTAAGCTCCCAGAATACGAAGTTTCGGAATTTGAGCTCAAGCGGTTTTCGAAAAAAAAAAAAAAACGTTATAAAACACCAGCAGTGCAAAGTCCAAGTAGAGAGGTGAAACTCACAGCGTATTTGGGCATGATTTTGATCTCCCAGAATATACAATCAGAACTAGTCTAACTTAAGTAGTTTGCGAGAAAAAAAATAAAAACCATTTACACAACAATGTTATCCAGGTAGATGAGATTGATTTTACACTTTTTATCGAAACTACTTAACCTCTCAGTATCCGAACGCATCAATAGCTGCAAAGTCAAAATACCGTTGGTTATCACGCGCAGCTATTGATGCGCGGGTGACGCTGTGTTTACAAACCGGTATTTTGGTACAATTTTAGTGCATAATGTTGGCATGCTTGGCAAGTGTAAATGCGGCATTAGTCAAACTCTACCATGAACATATTTGTCTGTGGTCTTTCGTTGAAAAAAATATTCAGACTGGAAAAAGCAAAATCTCTTTTTATCGCGCGCGAATTGTGACTGATCTTTTCTTAGCTTTTATGGTGAATAGTGAATTGTTTCTATTAGAACACACTAATGTTTTTATTGTTTTGAAAAGGTTATCTTGTGTAGATTAAGTAGGTATCAAACAACATGTATATTTGTTGATGTTTTTCTCATGTCGGCTATATTTGTGCCGAGAGGGAACATTTTCATAGAGGTCGGTGATTCTCATGTCGGTACAAAAATAAACTAAGGTCACAGTGACATTTTTTTCGCATAAACTAAGAGAGGGTTTCATTAGCTACTCAGATCTACAATTTGTATAGTTCTAAGAGTTACCATTCCAACAGAATCACTTTATACGTCAGTCAAGTGCCGCGCGCGGGTGGGCTCAAAATATGCCGCGGATCCTAGCTGTTTCGCGCCGGGGCGGCCCGGATTCGCAGAGGTTAAGCTAGAAATCTGAAATTTCGTATTCTGGAACTTTAAGTCTTTTCTATATATGATGCAAATTTCAACTCTCTCCTCTGTCAACTCGCGACATTTTCAACTAGAGGGTACTTGAAGGTATCCGTGAACATTTTTTTTAATGAGATAATCAGAAAAATCAGATAGTAATAGTTTTAAAATTACCTGTAAATTCCCCAGATTTCTTTGATTTTAATAAATTATCTATTGTCCCGAATAAACTCCATCAGACCTTCATTCCCCCTTGTCCTTTCATAGCAACCAATGACAAGACTTCATGTACATGTACGTGTACATGCCCGAAGTTCGATCATCAGTATATCTGCGAAGCAAATACCAATCATCCCGTAAGAATAAATCCTGACTGCATTCAGCACCTAATCACCAAACAAAACAAAAGGAGCCATGGAGAAACTGGACGACCAGCACTACTCACTTGCATTCCCGGAACCAACAGCGATTCAACTAGTCTGCGACCGAGAAGAACATATCACCCTACACGAAAGCTATCTCGCCCTTATCTCTCACACCTGCTTTCTACACACTGAAGAATTCACAATAATGAATGAAAATGACCTACTCAAAGGACAACCGTTCAGCGTTTGTCCTTTGAGTAGGTCATTTTCATGTCAAGTAGTTTTGACAAAGAGTGTAAAATCAATCTCATCTACCTGGATGACATTGTTGTGTAAATGGTTTTTATTTTTTTTCTCGCAAACTACCTAAGTTAGAGTAGTTCTGATTGCATATTCTGGGAGCCCAAAATCATGCCCAAATACGCTGTGAGTTTCACCTCTCTGCTCGGACTTTGCACTGCTAGTGTTTTATTGAGTTTTTTTCGAAAACCGCTTGAGCCCAAATTCTGAAAGTTCGTATTCTGGGATCTCAAAATAAGTTCAAAATCCCCTGAATTTGAGCCCCTTTTTCTATGACTTTGTACTGTTAACTTCACAGACCTAATCAAATCGAAGAAATTTGAAATGAAGCAATGTTTTTAAATTATGACGATATTTGACTCGAACAAGCCAAAATGTCATATATAATGAGTTGCCAGTTCAGGAGTTTACCTGTATTTGGGGTTATTTTTTGAGAAATTTACAGTTTACCTTTTCACATTTAGTTGAGTATGTCATGGCATAAATCACAGCATTAACTAATGCTTAGTTACTTTGCAAAAAAATATGGTATTTACAATTAGACTACATATAAGGGTATCGGGTATTTTTTTGATCAACCCAGAATTAAGGAAATAAGGTAACCCACCATGAATCGTGTGGCAACTCTTGCCTCGCTCAGCGTCAAACAAAAATCCAATTTAGCTACAATACGTAATTTACTACGTTAAATAGGTACTTTTTGTCAAGCGAGGATTCAGAGGGAACGTTTTCAGTTTGTCTATACAATTCTTTGTTTTTGTAATATTTTGTATAAAAATCATGGAAGCATTACTCGCCTGTCGAGTCTGCCTCGCTACCGATACGAAATTATATCACATCGATTTATACAAGCTGGCGAAGAGATACCACAGCATCACCGGCCTAAATGCACCGGCTGATGATGGCCTACCACAGCACCTGTGTGTCTACTGTGCTGGTCTACTGCACAAATGTGACGCGTTCCGGCAGCGCTGCTACATTGGACAGAGTGTATTAGCTGAGATGCGCTCCAACAATCTCTCCATCACTAATGAACTACTGAGGAAACTAGACCGCACAACTATCAATTTGAATCCACTTGCAATAAAGGCCACCGACCCTGCATTTGAAATATTTCATGTAGAAAATGAAACTGTGAAAGAGGAGCGCAAGGAATTAAACACAGAAGAGTCTGATTTAGCTCAAGTGTTAGAACTGCAGTGGTCCAATTTGAAATATGAAGCTGATGTGGATGTGGACAGCCTTGACACCTGTCTCAGTGATGATGAGCCATTATCAGAATTAGGTTATAAAAAGCGAAAGAGATCCAAGAAAAAAAGGAAATATAATGAGTTGTCAGCCATTGTGTGTGATATGGACACGAAGAGTGAAGAGTGTAAGAAAATTAAGTCTGAATATGAAAATATTGATGTAGTTGTACTGAGTAAGGAGGAACAGTTGGAAGAGATCCAAGCACGCAAGTTTTCAGGGAACTACAGATCATCTTTGTACCGTTGTGAGCTGTGTTACAAGGGTTTCCTTACAGAGAAAACATTCAACAACCACAGAAGACAGCATGACCCAAGCACAGGCAAGTTTGCCTGCGAAATCTGTTTCATCCGCTGCATTGACAGGAGTAAGCTGAAATCACATATGGCAACTACACATGAAAGACGATACACTTGCAGACTGTGCACACACATAACACACGTCAAGAACCAGGCTCGAGAGCATCAGCGTTGGCATGAAGGGCTGACATACCAGTGCAAGCAGTGTGGCAAAAGTTTCAGGAAATCCACCTCATACTTAACTCATCTAAGGCTCATGCATCCTAGTGACTCTGTGTGTGAAATCTGTGGAGACTCTTTTCTGAGTGAAATCGGCCTGAAGGCACACAAGCTTAAGTCACACACTAACTATCAAAACTCTGAAACAAAGACATTATCATCATGTTTAGAATGTAAGATAGACTTCAAGAGTGCTGAGGCCCTCAACAGACATATGAACACCTCATCAGCCCACAATTTTGGCAGTCATCTTGGAAAAAGATGTATCAAGTGTGGAGAGAATTTTGACAGTGAGCCAACTTTAAAAGAACATCTCAAATCACACAGAAACAATACTAAACTTGTCAAATGTACAGAATGTAAGAAGGTGTTTTCAAGCACTCGCACCTACTCCGCTCATTTTAAGTTGATCCATATGCAGCAGTCTCTGACGCAACGAACGAGCCTGGAGAGAAACTTCGTCTGTGAAACATGCGGAAAAGGGTTTACTTGCAACGCAAAACTAGTCTACCACCAACGAACACACACAGGAGAGAAACCTCATCAGTGTGCATTATGTCCAAAAACTTTTCGCTTCTTGCAGCTTATGAAAGTGCACTTACGGACACATACGGATGAGCGTCCTTATGCTTGTGCAGCGTGTCCCAAGGCGTTCCGGCATAAAGCGGCGCTAAACAGACACGCTCGCGTGCACTCAGGCGACAAGCCGTACGCATGCAACTACTGCGGCAAGTGCTTCTCTCAGTCCAACTCCATGAAGGGGCATGTCAACACGGTGCATCTCAAACTGCCCACACCTTACAAGAAAAGAAATAAAGTTGTGCAGTAGCCGCCACTTAGACCAGACAATTGTTTCTAAGTAATCTGGGAATACTGGTTTTACTAAACCATGACTGAATAGCATGCTTGCGCTTGACACAATGCAGTGAGAAAAATGTTGTGCCGATTCTGTGTAAAACACAATTTTGTTACTATAGCACCTGTTCATGTTGTGTGTCGTTTTTATTCCTCTATTTTATAACACTGCCTTTATAATAAGATATAAAATAATTCTGATAAAATATACACTCTTTTTATTTGACACCTAGCACGCCATTATCGTTGTGAAGTGAATCTTGTTTTAAATAAACTTAAAGGTCTTGCTTTCAGGAGAATATGTCCCTCTATGACTTTGAGCTGACTTCAGAAGACCTCAGTCGTTTGAAATCACTAGACAAGGGTGAACGCGGTCGAATCTTCAACTTCCTATTCTGGAAGGGGGTCGAGAAACATCCAGAGTACCCATTCAAACTACCGCCTGTTGTTGATACAAAATCGTCAGAACCCGAGTTAACATCCGCCGAAGTATAATCAATTCACCAGTAGTTGGAAAGTACTACTATCTTTTATCGGTCATTTGTTTGGCCACATATCAGCAATTCTAGTCAAATTGTACCTTGCTATAATTATTAATATTATACATAACTTTGGGTAACTAGAAGTATACAAACACCATGAAATGTGCAAATTTTATTATAGTGCTAGCTTGCTCTTAAGTTTCATTACCTACGTGTGTAGCTCAATGGGTCAAGGTTTGGGATCAAATAGGCTTAACAAACCAAAGAAGTCACGTTAAACTGATGGCCTTCAGATGTTTCTTAAATTACGTTAATAAAAATTGTGAGCTTAGTTTAAAAGATTTTATTTTTAATTGAATAAGATCAAGGCAACACAAACATAAATCAAAACTAACGTACGTTACACCTAAACTTGAAAACTTTAATGACAATCAAACCAATAATGTCGTCTGTTATGCTTGGACCGTATGTAAAAATGGTGCTAACCTATTAACACAAGGGCCTAAGATGTCTGAATGAAACCAACGCAGGACGGGTGCTAAACAGAACATCTCATTTTACATTTAAAAACTGAACGCACCTTGGATTCACAGTACAGCTACCTAGGTTGCCGCTTGACACTTCTGGGTTTTAGTCGCTGAAAGTGATCAAGATGATCATTTGGCAGAGGTGTATCATGAAAGAGTATTTTAAGACCTGGATCCGTTATGATTATGAGGCATCGCGATTTTGAATGCCTCATGCCATGGTAATAAAATTCAAAACCTATGACGGGAAACTGACATTATATAATGACGCCAGTTATACAGAGATTAAGGGAAAATCTAAAAACAGTTGTTTGATTTACAATTTAAAAAATTACAGTAGAAATGTCGAGCGGTAAAGTTAATAATAATCGTACTGTACCCTTAGTGCCGCCGACGCACTACGCGGTTAGCTACCAGGTACCAAAAAAGGTTTTCAGTCGTTAGGCCCACTTACTATTTGTATTGGCATTTTGCTAGTTCATATATCCGATACGGTTGGACTAAGCGAACCAACTTAAGTAAACATGTATGTGTTAGGGCTAAAGATAGATGTGAAACTACTTACAAGTTTAGCCGCCTAATATTAAGATTAGTTTCGAACCTCTGATTAACAGAGGACATTAGTCCGAAATAATGAACGTTTGTGATTGGTGATTTCATCTTTAACCAGCAGACTGTTTCGGTTAATGTTGGACTTTAACTTAGCCGGCTGATGTTGAAAACGAAAGTATACATGCGACTGCGGGGGGCGGGGCGTTGTTGACTACGAGTTAAAAGTTACTTATGTTATGTTATGAAATTGATTATACCTCTGATTATAGTATAATTGTTGATAAAGAAGTACCTTTTAGTTTCTTTTGATTATTAAGTTTATGTCTAGTTATTTTATTTAGATGACAAAGCCAAAGACTGCTTTGAAAAACATTGTGACGTTGATTACTTATAATAAGATTGTACGATTATGATTTTCAATAAACAAAGCATTAATTTTTATAATGATGTATTTTTTTTGTTTTTTTACAATGCGGTTTTTGGACATTGGCCTGTCATACTTGACATTGTCACTCTCTAACAAGAATGTGCTCACACAACATCACGCTGGTATCTATACGTCCCTGTTAATTTATTTTGGCATATTGCCTGCAGTATATGTCCTACCGGACTGGCAGGAACAAGCAAAGGATCGGGAGGTGTGGTCTAAAAGTATGGAGCCCTTTGCCCAGCAGTGGGAAACATCACAGGCTTAGTAACAAATATTGCCTGCTAAGTGGTTGCCCTATGATATGTAGTGATTGTGTGTGGCTATGCGTAGTAATAATAATAATATGCTTGTTCCACTCAGGCAAGCTTCACAGTATTGCTTGCGCAGTCCTAAATATTCACAACACGGAACACCACACCGAACGTTTATTTGGTAAATCTGGGAATGAGTTACCAACTGCTAAAGATGGTACATTTTAACATTAGCCTAGGTATACTGAAAAATAAACTAAAGTTGAGCCGGCTAATGTCAATATAATTTATACCCTATCTTTAGCCTCAACAGCGTGGAGGCTAGACTGCAGTTTAGCGGCTAATGTAGAAATAATTTATCGCAATTAACCTTATTTTCAAAATTAGCCGAGGCTCAAACATAATCTTAACATTAGCCGTCTAAATACACCTAGCTTTAGCCATAGTAACACATGTACTTCACAATAAGTCGGAAATAAAGGCACTTGCAAATATTCAGATTTTAAGGTTGTAGCTGCATTTCAAGCGAGTCGGTACAACATCTTTCTCTGCAGCCGATGTTGTAGTTCCCCGCGACGTATCATCGTGTGAATGACCTTCTGAATCGCGCGCTCCGGGTACTTCTGCTTCAAGAAGTCCTGGATGATGGTCTGCTCAGAGACCTGCGAGCCGACCGCGAACCGCCGCTTAAGCTGCTTCTCTACGCGGGTCAACATCTCGTGGTCCTCTTCGGAGGTGAACCCTTCCGCGCCTGCCAACGGGATTTGGATTACATTGGATCCATTCTGTTATAGGTTATATAGGCACATTAAGATAGGATAGAGAAGTATGCGGTGGCCGTCCTGGGGACCCAACTGGGCTGTCAAAAACGGGGATTTCTGGTAAAACTAAACATAATCCTGCGGCTATGATCTTTACGAAGCGACGAAAAGCCAAGGATGTTTGTGAGTCACTCACCGGCCAGGCTGCCCGTCATGGCGGCGTCAAGTGTGGACACCTGGAACAGGCGCAGCGCCTCCGCCACGTGCACCTCCGTCGCGAACGGCTGCAGCTGCATCTTGGCGAGCGACTCGGAGATGCGCACGATCGCTTCCAGCTGTCTGTGGGAGGGTGGACAGGAATGGTGACAAATCCCTTTGACACTCTTATGAGAACATCATTACTAGAACAACAGGTAGGGTTGCTAGGGTGGGTGTCACACTTGATCTTTTTTAACCTCTGACGACCAAAAGAGGAGTGTTTTATGATTGAAGCGTCTGAAGGTGTGTGTGACACCCTAGCGCTCAAACGGGTGGACGGATTTTAATACGGTTTTCTGTAAATGGTATTAGTAGACTTCGCTGCGATGGTTCTTAGTTATGTTTTGCCGAAATTGGTTCAGTAGTTATATACTATTTTGCGTCTTCCAATTCAAGGCATCTGGCATACTACTTTGGATGGCAAAAGCTAAATAGTCCTTGCCGAATTGAAACTTTACGTTTCGTTGTGTTGAGTCCAATTACTTAACAGTGATAGGTACAGAGAGCCGCTACAGCGTCACTTGTTAATAAACGCGCGGGCCGCAGCGCGCGCGGCAGTGCGCCGAGTAGCGCTTCAGCGTCGCTTGTTACCTGACGGTGATGGGTATCGACAGTCGCTTGTCCGCCTGGCGCTCGTGCGCGCTGGCGCCGCTGCGCATGAGCACGTAGCGCGCGCGCAGACGCTCGGCCGCCGCGGGCGCCAGGCGCGGTCCGCAGCGCGCGCGGCAGTACGCCGAGTAGCGCTTCAGCGTCGCCAGCGGGATCTCGCCCGCCGCCGCTTCGCGCTCCGACGTGTCGCCGCCCATGTGCACCGACATTATGTGCTTGGCTAGTGTCTGGAGGGAAGGTCATTTTTCATTTTAAATTGACCTTTACTATAAGTTCGGAAATTAAACAGTGGCTTGAGAGAGAGGTTTGCCGGTGTCAAGTATTTGGTAGATCACGTGACGTGTTTATGAAGACGTGACCTGTAACCACAGATCATGAAACTCTTTGCCTCCAACTACGCCAGCGCCACCAAGCGGGAACAAAGGCCGGCATAGCTGCCATCACAACCCTACTGGGGCCCAATTCCGGTAAACAGTGACAGCTTAATGACAATCACAAGATGATTACGGTCAACTTTAGATATCCAATATCTGACGATTCTATATTCCCATTCCCTTTGTTGATTAGCTAAAATATTATGCTTACCAATTAACTTAATTTTTACCATAATTGCCTAAAAAATATATACTCCAAATGCCAGATATTGGATATGTAAGTTGACCATAATCTTCATGTATTTGTCATGGAGGTGACATTGTGTACCGAAGTTGGGCCCCTGCTTGACCGGCGTAAACTCGTCCCTCCCATGGTCCGCGGGACGCGTGCGCTCTGTGAGTGGGTAGTCGTCGTTTTTAGGGTTCCGTACCCGAAGGGTCCATCTGTCCTTATGTCACCGGGCTCTAGCGGATCAACCGAAATAGGTAAAGCTGAAATTTTTAACAGAGGGTGTATTTCTATTGACGCTATAACAACAAATAATTAAACATACCGGTCTTCAATAATTAAAATAAGTACCCATACAAGAAAAATTGGTATGGCCCTTTTCTTAGCCATTTTGTTTGTAGGTGAAAAGATCTTTCATTGTAGGTATTGTTGTGCTTAGTTATTTGTCAATATATGATAAATAATTGCTCATTCGAATCATGATAAATAAAATTTTGTATTTATATAAAAAATTAAAAAGGTATGTATACTTGTACAAAAGACTGTCGTTTACGTTTTTCCGTGTCCAATGGTATGGAACCCTAGGTGTTCGGGCCCGACGTCCTACTCGCACTGGACTGGTTTTATTTTCAATGAGGAGACGAAACCCGTTTTTGCTATAGGAAAACTAGTCTACAAAATGGTCTCGTTAGTGACTGTTTTTATTGATGCAACGTTCCATGTGATGTAGAGCTATGACTAGCCGCGAGCGTCATCGGGCGAGTCAAACTGAGTTGCCTTCTTCTTCTAAAATATACTTGGTGCTCTTGACTTGACAATACGGTGTTTGATGTGTTATGAATAAAGCTTAAATAACCGGTAAAATTACGGTTCTTACTTTTTTCATGTGGCAACATATCAACTAACATTAACGATTCATTTAGTGAATTGAATTGCGTATGATTCGCCTGACATCGTGACCATTTTACGAAAATTAGAGGAATTGCTACGGATCTGCTGACGATTCGGGAAATGAATGACTGGATGAATTTATCAATGTGGCCTTTTTAGACACCCTGAACAGATGTTACCGTCAGCAAGAAATACTTTTCTAACTATACCCTATATGGGTAAGCTGGTTGGTCGTCAGTAATAGCACAGATACAAGGAGTATAATTATAAATGAGTAGTCACCTCATCCCTCTTCTGATCGTGTTCATCCTTCACAATGAAGATCATGTCGAACCGCGACAGGATGGTGGGCATGAAGTCGATGTTCTCGTCCGCCTTCGTGTCGTCCCAGCGGCCGAACACCGAGTTGGCGGCCGCCAGCACCGAGCAGCGAGAGTTCAGTGTTGTTGTGATGCCGGCCTGCAAGCGAGCACATTTACTCGGAGTTATACGGGTTTGATCACAGATCGGTATGTATGTGAAACAACCGTGTCATTTATCTAATATCAAAAAAAGTCTGAAAACACTGTTAGAACAGTCATAGAGTCTGAGCGGTTCGGTAGGTGCAGAACATTAACGTATGACACGCTAAGTAGGTGCATTTGTGGCTCTACCTAGCTAGAGTAATGGTGTATTATGTGTTTTGTCAATGAGATAAACTGTTAGGTGAAGTTATCACATCAAACATAGCACCTGATTAAACGGATCAGATCGAATTTGTGTGCTAAAACTTCTATCAACAACAAGGTTAGTACAGGATAGCAAGTCGTGCTGGCCACTTTGAACTAAAATGTCGATCCAGACTTTCAGAATTCTTAGGTTGTTTAGTCCTTACTGGAACGAGGAATTCCCTGTCATTGGAAAAGAAATTCGTTCCCGATGTCCCATCCTGTCCTAACATTAATGAAACTTGACCGTGTGCACCTTGGCAATGGAGATGGTCTGTTGCTCCATGGCCTCGTGTATGGCGACGCGGTCGTCCTCTCTCATCTTGTCGAACTCGTCGATGCACACGACGCCGCCGTCAGCCAACACCATCGCGCCGCCTTCCATCACGAAGTTGCGCTGTCGATACACAACAATGTTAGCATTTGTTACAATTTTTTCTCTCAACTGGTTTTCTTGGTTTTCGGTGTGATTTATTACAGTTAGCTAACGCTAAGCTGATATTTGGATGTTATTGTGGTTCGCTTAGCACCACGCTTAACAAATGCACAACTTTCTCAATGACCTTGGTCGTGCCTAAGTACCTACACCACCTGTAACAAGTAAGAATGAAGAATGTATGGAAATTACATTTAACAGAACAGCGCCATCTGTTGGTTCACATTTACAATGTTAACTTATGTTAAAATGTAACTGTAATCCTGAGGTACACGTCGCCCGGTTTCTTGGCATCTGAATGCCGCCTGAAGAGGGCAGCGCATGGGTACAAGCGAGAGAGAGAGAGAGAGAGAGGTGGCAGCTCGCTTAAAGGCTAAGAAACATAGCGAGGGCCTGCGAACCCCTAACCCGTACAACAAGCAGCAGTACTCACGCTCCCCGGGTCGCGTATGACCGAGGCGGTCAGGCCAGCCGCGGAGGAGCCCTTGCCGGAGGTGTAGACCCCGATCGGTGCGACCTTCTCCACAAACTTGAGCAGCTGCGACTTGGCCGTGCCGGGGTCTCCCAGCAGCAGGATGTTGATGTCGCCGCGCCGGGTCAGGCCGTCGGGGAGACGCTTGCGGGAACCTAAAAGTTAATATTTACCGTACGACTGCAAATCCAGTTTTTGGTTGACTAAAAAACTGATTTTCCTGACAAAATTGCACGAATAGAAATCTGAAACATAGCAACTTGAAAATCCAAACCAGCGTTGGATTTTGTTGTTCTTACATGTTCAACCAAACATGAAGGATGAAGACGACCCTCAAGCTGTAATCCTCACCATTGAAACCTTCATGTAAATGAAATTTGACACTAGTCCGAAATAGTCCACAACGATAGTAAAATAGTCCACTTACAATTCGAAGTTATAGTTATAGGTCAGTGAGGATTTCAGTTTGACGTCAAGCTGTGTTCCTCACCTCTCGTGCAAGCAAATGGAAGGGCTTATCAACGTGGGTTAGGTATCAAAAAATAGTTTAGAAATAGACCACACGACAGGCTGAATTTCAGAAATAGTCCTTCAACGATCCCAGAGTTATTAAGACATCTTGGTGAGGATTACAGCTTGAACAAATGTTAAAATCATCAAATATCTCCGTACCGCCTACGACTTTCAGTTTGTTCCAAAAAATAGCCCACTGAAACAATAATAATGTCCACCTGGTTTACCTCGAAAAAGTGCATTAAAATACATTGTTTGATTTCCCATACATTTCAATACATGTACAGTCATGTACAAAATCATATTAGGGTAAACCCTAATAAGCCGGTTTATACCGGTTGAGCTCCGTAGTCTGGTGGTTTCATGCTCGCTTCTAACCAAGGAGAATTCTAATTAATTAAACCAAAATACATTATACAGACGTTCTGACGGTGAAAAAATCGTGAGGAAGCCTTTAATCTCCATAGTTGCGGCGATGGGCTAGACCCTGTCACGTAAAATGGAGAATTGAATAACTGTCCATAGGCTCTTCCATTTGCTTGCATTAGACATGTCCTCACCAACCTATAGCCATAACTTCGAAACTATAAGTGGACTATTTTTCTTTCTTTGTGTTTTATTTAGGACTATTTCTGCACAATTTTTTGGCAGTGTCAGATTTCATTTACATGACGGTTTCAATGGTGAGTATTACAGCTTGAGGGTCGTGGATAAGGGGGCTTCGTTTCGTCCACGACCTATATTCTTCACGTACCATGACCCACCACTTCGCAAAAACTGTCTTAATTTAGACGATAAGCGTTGGCTAAAGCATTTCGTAATTTTGTCGCGCATTTTAGTAATTTTGTCGCCCAATTCAGTATTAATTCGAATTTATTAGGTCACGTTCTTAGGTTTAATAGAAGCGATACGAATATTAGATATTATGTTATTTAGAGATGGGTTTTAACCTCTCAGTATCCAAACGCATCAATAGCTTCAAAGTCAAAATACCGTTGGTTGATGCGCGGGTGACGCTGTGTTTACGAACCGGTATTTTGGTACAATTTTAGTGCATAATGTTGGCATGCTTGGCAAGTGTAAATGCGGCATTAGTCAAACTCTACCATGAACATATTTGTCTGTGGTCTATCGTTGAAAAAAATATTCAGACTGGAAAAAACAAAATCACTTTTTCTGAAATATTTCTAAAACAATATAAAATATTTCTGAAACGCTGAAATATTGAATTGTTTCTATCAGAACACACTAATGTTTTAATTGTTTTGAAAAGGTTATCTTGTGTAGATTACGTAGGTATCAAACAACATGTATATTTGTTGATGTTTTTCTCATGTTGGCTATATTTGTGTCGAGAGCACGTCGAGAGGGAACATTTTCATAGAAGTCGGTGATTCTCATGTCGGTACAAAAATAAACTAAAGTCACAGTGACATTTTTTTCGCATAAACTAAGAGAGGGTTTCATTAGCTACTCAGATCTACAATTTGTATAGTTCTAAGAGTTACCATTCCAACAGAATCACTTGATACGTCAGTCAAGTGCCGCGCGCGGGTGGGCTCAAAATATGCCGCGGATCCTAGCTGTTTCGCGCCGGGGCGGCCCGGATTAGCCAGAGGATCAGTGTGATTGCAGTTTTGAAACCAGTTTTTGCAAATAGTAGGATTAAGACGCCGGCGGACAGCCGAGATCAAGTGGAATATGAGGCGAACGTTCGTTCGACATATCGCTAACTATCCTGACGCGTGCGGCGCACAGCGGGACGGATTTCGAAATTGCGGACTTTCAACACTTACTTGTTACATATCATTGTTTAATTTATGGTAATCGATAGTAGTATAGTAATCGGTAATAGAAGGCAATAATATGTTCTCAGAGCACTGTTTGTTGTAAATGTATAAAAATTTACGAGAAAAATAGTTTTACATAAAATAATCTAATTAGGTCTATAGGTACCAAGTCTTACAAGTGCTTAAGCTGGTGTTTTGTAGGCTTAATCGACGGGTGTTTGTGTACAACACCACATATACATATATACATGGCCCCGGGCTTCCTGGTTCTCCGGATAAACGAAGCTGAACTACACTGATAGAGTTGAATTAACTCTATAATTATTAATAAATGAAGCATACGCATTATTACTTCGTCTTTCTAGTCGTTTCCGCATGGCATTCCTGATGAAAACAAGTATAATTAACATAAACATAAAAAAAAACAAGTATGACTCGGGCAGTATCGCGTACGACCTAAGCTAAAAATGCAATGCAGAAAAAAATAAACAGAAATTAAAAATACAGTGGCGGGAAAGAGACTTTTATTTTTTTGAGACGTTTTTGACTTTTATTTAGTTGTTTTCTTTGAAAAACTTGTTGTTTTACGAAAGTTAATCAATATGCCGTCAAGTGAAGAGGAAATAATGCTTATGACTAACAAAAGCAAAAGGAGAACAGACATTGCAGCTTAAATCCAAACACATTTATCTGAAAACGTATGAAAATTTTATGCTCTGGAGAAGCGGTAAACAAGGCAATACATTTTCAGAAGGTATTTTTACATTATCACTGTTTCATTTTCTCTCAATCGAAGTGAAAAGCAGGGCGTATAACTCGGTCATAAACTTCGTTTTACCCTCGACTTCACTATCCACTATATCAACGTCTCGTGTGAAATGGCGTGTTTTATGCCCGTTGTACAATCTACTATTAATACAAAATAAACAGGTGTAAAATACGTCGTTTACGTCCTAAAAATGTATGAAATTTAATCACATATATTTTTAAGTAGATAAATATTTTTAGAAAACGGTTGGAACAGCAACCTAGATAAATATTGTCTTAATACGAATACCAGCATATATACGTTGAAATATTCTCGAATCTAAAATTATTATGGTATTGAGTTTGTATGGAAATTTCATTGGTCGCCGGCTTTTTAACCTATGAAGATACAGTTGGCACAGCATTTTTATAAATTGGTACAAAGCGGAGGTCTATCCAGCCAGTGAGACTAACCTCCAAACAGCAAAGTAGCGATAGCCTTCTTCATATCCACGACGCCGAACACGCTCGGCGAGATAGACTTGGCGATCCTCTCGTATATGTCGGGCGCGGCCGCGAGTCTGCGGAACTGCTCCTCCTCGTCCGCGGTGAAGGGCTTGCTCCCTCCCGTGAGACCCTCCTCGGCGCTGAGGCCGACGGCGCGCAGGTACGACGCGCGGACGCCGACGGAGCCCTTGTCGGCGTTCTCCCGCTGAGGGTTGCGATGTTTTCGATCAATTTTACATGCGGGCGACATGGCGCCGGCGAGACCGAACCATGAAACGTACGACTCAGGGTCGGCACACTAGCCCCAAAGCGAGGACAATGCACAACCGGCTGTGATGTTCGTACAATGTGCATAAAGGAGCCAGAGCTAGTTAGACAGATATATCATTAACCACCAACATTTGTGGTCAGTGATGATGATTCGTAGCCCACCGCAATGGCGCCGACGAAGCCGACGCTGTCACGCTCACTCGCGTCGAAAATACGCTCGCTGTGTCGCTGCCACGTCGCGGTCGGCTTCGAAATTGCAACTCAAATCATCAGCACTGACCACAAATGTTGATGGTTGATGAAATATCGGCCTGGCTCCTTTACCACGTAACGGCAAAAGCACATTCTACGAACATCACAAACAGTTGTGCCTTGTTGCTCGCTTTGAGGCTAGTGTGCGAAACTAGGTGTCGTTGTGGTGTGGGTTCATTTATTTTTCTTCATAATATCTTATTTGCACTCAAATAATTACAGAGAAATGGAAATACATAAAATAGTGTGTGTACAACTTCGGGACGGGACCATCTTCTTTCACCCACCTTTAGGGCCCACCTCAGAGGGGTCAGGACGTTTAGTATGTTTGTCTCGTAACTAGTCCAAACAGAGTTCCGAAGTCAAACTTTCTGCTTGTTGTTTTTATCCACACCCCGCCTTGCAAGCACTCGCCACTCATTTACTAAGCTATTACGATGAGAAAGGTTGATTGCTGCACCCGTAGCATGCCGAGCGCGGCGCGGTTTTTGTCGCGGGAGGATGAGGCACAGAGCTGTATATGTCACTGTAAGGGTGTCATAACCGTTAGTTGATAAACTAAAGAGTTATTTTGTAAACTATCGACAAATTGTAAACCAGACCCAAAGGGCTTAGAATTTACGTTTCTTTTGTTCTTAAATGTCAACCTAACACAAAGATTATTTCTCTAGTCTTTACCTAAGCTTCCGCGGTGTTTGCCCTGTTATTTCGTTTGCAATTCATGTTTAATTCAGATCACAATTTAAAGGTTTTATTATAACCTAACGCGTCATATTGTACGCAGTTCGGTACAGTTTAAAAATTATCGAGAGTTCGTAAACCAACGAGAAAAAAACGTTAGATTATAAACTAACGGTTTTGACAATTTTACGGTGACATATCCATATAGCTCCTCACTTTCCCGCGACAAAACACGCGCCGCGCTCGGCATGCTACGGGTGACCTATGTGTACAGCAATATAATGTACATTGTACAAACTTATATGATGTTACATTGACGATCTCTGTGGCGATGCGGTTGTGGCTCTGCCTACCAGGCGACAGGTCCCGGGTTCGATCCCGGCTGGGGGTAGTAAAAAAACCACGGGTCTTGGATGTTTATATGTGTGTGACGTCGTTGATTCTGGTTCCCACGACAGAGGGTATCCTAGTGTGGGGCCAGAAGAGCCTTTATGTAAATATTTATGTTTATATAAATATCACAAATGTGTAGTAAAGCATAGTAACACTAGGTATGGAGAACATCAGGGAAGAAGACCTTGCAAACCTCAAACTCAGCGACATACTAGAATTCACTACAAGATCAAGGAAATTTTGGGAGGAAGGTCGGCTGAATCAACAGTAACCGGTGCTCAAACACTGGTAATTGGGTGAGATAGTCACAATAGAGGACCGGTCACCTGGCTGTGTTCAACTATCTATCTAAGTAAATAACATACCCCAATCTTGGCGATCTTCTTGATGCTGTATATCCCGGTGACTGTGACCCTCGCGCCCGGCGTCGCCCGCTCGCACAGCACGCGCTCGCAGTACACGCTCAGGTGGCGCGGCATCTCGCCCTGCGGAATGCTCTCCGGAGCCTCCTGGAGCTTCAGCACCTGACGATACACGATAATAACAATACAAAAATGACAGAAAGGCACATACATTGCTTTTGGCCCCACACTAGGACAACCCGTGGGAACCAAAAACAGCGACAACACAAACATGTAAACATCCAAAATCTGAGGATTTCTTCTTCCCCGGCCGGGATTCAAACACAGCGTCGACGCAACCCCACAGAGGTCGGCGAGACTTTAGTTATTTAATGTATTTTGCACCAGACTGCTCTTAATATCAAGACTGTTCTGTCCTGCCTAGGTTTGCTGGAAGAAATCTATTTTTAGAGATAAGCTCGCCTACGCGCATAAGTGTTCATGTGATTTTGTAATTTATTTATTGTACCACACAAAACAGTCATCTAGCTAACTTACAATAGAAAAAAATGTACATCTGCGAAGTGATTTATTCCAGGAAACCATGATGGGATGGTTGAGCGTTTCAGGAAGACGGTCGTGAATTATGAGCAAAATTAGCAAATATAATACTTTTTGTATAAATAAATGATAATTCCGCGCAGACGGAAGTTGCGGGCACCAGCTAGTGATGAATAAGAGACACACTCTGCTATGTTTTGAGAAAAGGAGGGATTTTTTCGCAGTTGCTTGTTGCGATCGCATCCAGTTATCTCTTCTGGTTTTATACAGTGCTAATTTGTAGTGTCAATGGGATTATTTATTTATTTATTTAAAGGAAAACCAACAGCATATTAATATTAGATAGGCACAATAATGTAACACAGAAGGCCAATCAAAGGTTTTATACGTATGGATACATAAAGAGTTTGAACTGGACAGGATACAATATAACACAATAGATAAAAAGACTAGGCAGCAGTAAAAATAGATAAGGATAGGAAAAAAATAATATTGAATAAGACAATTCTAAATAATTAACTAGCTACTAAGAATGTTGCCACGCTGAGAAGAAATCTCCGCGGCGCCGCCGCCTCACGGTTTCTACACTAGAGCAGAACAAAACTCCGCGGCGCCGCCGCCTCACGGTTTCTACACTAGAGCAGAACAAATCTCCGCGGCGCCGCCGCCTCACGGTTTCTACACTAGAGCAGAACAAATCTCCGCGGCGCCGCCGCCTCACGGTTTCTACACTAGAGCAGAACAAATCTCCGCGGCGCCGCCGCCTCACGGTTTCTACACTAGAGCAGAACAAATCTCCGCGGCGCCGCCGCCTCACGGTTTCTACACTAGAGCAGAACAAATCTCCGCGGCGCCGCCGCCTCACGGTTTCTACACTAGAGCAGAACAAATCTCCGCGGCGCCGCCGCCTCACGGTTTCTACACTAGAGCAGAACAAATCTCCGCGGCGCCGCCGCCTCACGGTTTCTACACTAGAGCAGAACAAATCTCCGCGGCGCCGCCGCCTCACGGTTTCTACACTAGAGCAGAACAAATCAATATTGTTATGTTTGTTTAATATTGTACGGTTCACACTTGACCGTACTCACCGCGCGGCCTCACGCGCGTTCTACTTAATCGGTCTAACGTCAGCTATGTTATTTCCTTAGGGAGTTTAGGTTATCGATTTAATTATGCATTTTAGTTAGAATACAATCAACTCTCCACGTAACCACAACTTACGGGAAATTAGTCTCCATAATCTCTCATGTACCTTTTGCGTTGGAATATACTTTGATTGGACTTCTCATCTTTTACTTCATCTCTCGTCAACTATAACAACGGGGAATCATCTCAAGACACACACTACGGGGTGGCCCATACATCAATTTGATCCTTCGACAAACAGCCACTTGGTTCTGCTTCATCCGTCTCCTGCAGTTATTGAGAAGGTGCACATAAAGAAGGGAGTGTGGAGCATTACTGAGTGAAGGGAAGATTCGTCGACCTACATCCTCGATCTTCGTGAACCAGCGCCTGCACTACGTAACTACATCTCAGTGCAAAGAGCTACTACACCATTACATCCAAAATGTCTACCATTGGTGAACTCATCGACCGCCAATAGGTAGCTTTTGAGAACATCAAGCAAATCTGGACCAACTACAAGAAAGACAGCGCTTCAAGAAAAACGACTGAATACTTAAGGAAGCGGATCGAAGCGCTGGAAACTCATTGGTCCGAGTTTGAACAAAACCATATCCTCATCGAACAAAAGGGCGAGAAGGATATTCAATACTTCAAAGACGACGTCTACAACAAAACGAGAGATATCTACAAAACGACATTGAACGACATGATACGTGTACGGGAAGAAAAAACTGCTACGTTCCTAACTCCAACCTCGGTGAAACCAAGTACGAGCGCTGCAGCCGCACCAGAATTGATGAACCCGTACGAAGCTGAAGAAAGACCCAACAACAACGTTCCTCATCAGTTATTACAACAACAACAATGTCAATTTATGGCATTCAAACGAGCCGTTTCTAAAATCAATTTGGAAACGATGAATGAAAAATGGGATTTGGAAGATAATTTCAACACTATAAAAAATAGATGGGAGGCCATCGACAAACTTCACTGGCAGATTAAGCTGAAAGGATCTGACAGGAACTTCGACGAACAATACTATAGCTGTGAAGAAACCTACGATCACATTAGAAAGGAGATAAACAAGAAAATATGGGCCAACATACATTACGAAAAATCAACACCTACCATCAAGCTTCCGGAGGTCACCGGAAACTACAACCAATGGCTACCGTTCCGGGACCTATTCATCGAGCTCATCCACTCCAACCCTTTGCTGCCGAAGGCTCATAAGATATCACACCTGAAGTCCAAGCTCAAAGGCGAAGCTGAAAAATTGGTCCAGCACTTGGCACCGAACGCTGACAACTACGATTCCTGTTGGGAGATACTCATACAACGCTACGATAACCCCAGGCTGCTTTTTACGTCTTTTGCAAATACCCTGCTCAATCAACCAGATCTGCACCAACAAAACGCATACGGCCTGAAGAAACTACACGATGTTACCCTCGAGAGTTAGAATGGTTTGGGTAATATTGGACTCGACACATCTACGTGGGACCCACTGATCGTGCACATTCTAGTGCAAAAGCTAGACCCAGCCACATACAACGACTACATACAATACCTGGATTCACCGAGAAGCTAGCCAGAACTGGACGAATTTCTCAAGTTCCTGGAGTCAAGATTCATGGCTATGGAAACAATCAAAACTCGTAGCAGCCCTACAGCGAATTCAACAATTCCGAATAATACGCAGAAAAACTACAATCGTCAAAGAGCGATGAACTTTAATATGTCGGAAAGAACTCCCCATACCTACCATGCATCGGTCAAAAGTTGCCCGCTCTGCAGAAAGACGACGCACGTGCTTATGCACTGCAGGAAGTTCATTAACATGAATGTTGATGAACGCAATGACACAGTTACAAAGTATCAACTTTGTAAAAACTGCCTCTACAGTCACGGGGAACGCACATGTGCCTCGACTAAGAGATGTGTGACGTGCAACAACGCCCATCACACCCTACTCTACCCACCAGAAGAAAAATATAACCCCGGTATGACACACCAAGCCTACCGGTCTTCGCAAGGCCAAAGACCCTCAAACAGGTCGACAAACCACGTCCGGGACAACGAATGTGAAGTTCTGCTAACTACAGCCCTGCTAAAGGTCCAAAATCAAGCAGGAGAGTACATAACTCTGCGGGCTCTTCTGGACCAAGGATCCCAGGTGTCACTTATCACCGAAGAAGCTGCGCAAAGACTACGTCTGCAACGCAAAAAGATGAGCGCCACCGTATCTGGGGTCGGCGTATCAATGGGAAACTGCAAAGGCCTTCTCAGCCTCAACTGCAAATCCCTTAACACGGACTACACAATCGACGTACAAGCTCTAATAATGAAGAAGCTTATTAGAAACTTGCAAAACACAACATTTGAGAAGTCAAGCTGGTGTCATTTGGAAACGCTGAAACTCGCCGATCCAGAATTCAACGTGTCAAACCCAGTTGAACAACTATTGGGGGCTGACGTCTACTCCGACATCATCCTCGACGGACTTCTGAAAGGAGAAACCAACACACCCGTCGCTCAACAAACGAAACTCGGATGGATTCTGTGCGGAAACATCAAGACCTTTAACTGCTTAGTTATGCTACACGAGCTAAGAGACTTATCGCGATTCTGGGAAACAGAAGAAATAAGTAACAACAACGACAGTGACCTATCAACGGAGGATTACTGCGAATTTTTTTACATCGAAACAACGACGAGGAGGAGCGACGGAAGATATGTTGTGAAAATTCCCATGAAAGAAAATTATGAAGAACAACTCAGCATCTCGAAAAACAGGGCTGTATCCCAATTTTTCCAACAAGAAAGAAAAATGGATCGTAACAACAAACTATCGCAAATGTACCGAGAATTCATCGAAGAATATCAAAAACTCGGACATAAGAAACCAGCGCCGACGTCAATGACCGACCGATTTTGCGTATATCTACCACACCATGGAGTTCTACGTGAAAGTTCTTCTACGACTAGACTAAGGGTGGTCTACAACGCTAACATGAAGACAAGTACGGGACTCAGTCTAAATGATGTCATGGAAAAAGGCCCCAATCTTCAAAAGGACCTTCAAACACTCCTGAAAAAATTCAGATGCTATAGGTATTCTTTGACAGCCGACGTAGAGAAGATGTTCAGACAGATCCTCATACACGAATGGCAACATCATCTTCAGAAAATCGTCTGGAGAGGAAACCGGGAACAACCCTTACAAGACATGGTTCTTCGTACCGTTACATATGGTACCAAATCGGCCCCATATTTGACAATGAGAACCTTACCGAGAACCGAAATACCCTGAAGACGCCAAGAAGCTCACAAAAGAATGCTATATGGATGACGTCATTACGGGCGCAATGACGATCGAAGAAGCAAAACAAATTCAGTTAGACTTTTCCGCACTATTCAAGAAAGGAGGTTTTTATCTGAGGAAATACGACTCAAGAGTCCTTGAAAACCTACCAACTGAAGATTGCAGCACTAACAGCTGTTTAGACTTCAATCAAGAAGTGTCAACCAAGACCTTGGGCATTAGCTACAACAAGAAGACAGACTCTTTTATTTTCAACTGGAAACTCACTGCACAGAAAGGCAAAACTACGAAAAGAAACCTATTGTCTGATATTAGCAAACTTTATGACCCCCTTGGATGGCTCGCTCCAATAGTGGTGAAAGCCAAACTCCTTTTCCAAAGAGTGTGGGTCAGCAAAATCGACTGGGGACAACGCCTGCCTAACGACATTGAAATCGAATGGCAGAAGATTCGAAACGAGCTTCCCAACGTGAACCAGATATCAGTACCAAGATGGCTACACAACGAAAATACCATCGAACTACTGGGATACTGCGACAGTAGTGAGAAAGCCTATTCCTGCGTGGTGTACAGCCGCACTACAAGCTCCGACGAGACATACATAAGACACCTTATTGGCGCGAAGACGAGACCGCTGAATAAGAAGACGTCTCTACCCAGATTGGAGCTAGCAGGAGCAGTTCTTCTATCAAAGTTCATCGAGAAAATAAAATCATCGCTCAGTGAATACGAATTGCACATCGCATGTTGGACTGACTCGCAAGTCGTCTTAGCATGGCTACAAGGTGACGTCACGCGCTGGGAAAAATACGTCGCCAATCGTGTTAAACAAATAATTACGGTCGTGGACGCAAAACGATGGCGCTACGTGAAGACAGATGAAAACCCGGCAGACTGCGCCACACGAGGACTATTGCCATCGCACGCTGCGTCTTTTGAGCTGTGGTGGAACGGTCCGAAGTGGCTGAAAACTACGAAAATCCCAGCCCAGTCGAATGTATAAATAATAACTCCAGCGCATCGAGAAAGGCTGACACCGAGCGCGTCGCGGACTACCTAATCAAGCGGCACAGCTCATTGACACGACTGGCTCGGGTTACCGCATGGATACTACGATTTACTACGGCCTTACGATGTAAACAAACATCACGTGGTGAAGTTTTATCGTCCGAAGAACTCGACAGAGCCATGATCTACGTAATACGACAAGTGCAACGAGAAAACTATTGTGAAGAATTCGAAAACTTGAAGAAACGAGGAACTATCCACAACAAAAGCAGTTTACTCAATTTGAAGCCATATTTAGATGACGATGGACTACTCCGGGTCGGCGGCAGACTAGAACATTCCTCGCTGCCTGAAGAAACGAAACATTCTGTAATACTGCCCCATAGAGGAAGACTTACACAACTGATTATAGAAGATTGCCACAAGAAAACGATACACGGCGGAGCTCGTCTAACTTTAGCTCAAGTTAGAGCTAAATATTGGATAACTGGAGGAAACCGAGCCGTCAAGAACGTCATTCGACAATGCCTGACATGTCACCGACACCGATGCAGGACAAATGAGCAACTGATGGGTTATCTTCCAGAAGAACGAGTTACTCCATCAAGACCCTTTAGCCATATGGGCATTGACTTTACCGGCAGCGTGGAGATCGACATCAACAAAGGGCGTGGAGTCAAGACCAGCAAAGGATACATAGCCATATTCATATGTATGGTGACAAAGGCTGTTCATATAGAGTTGGTTTCTGACCTCTCAACGCAAACGTTCCTGGCGGCATTTCAAAGAGTTTGCGCAAGGCGAGGCTGTGCGAAACACGTATATACAGACAACGCCAAAAACTTCGTAGGAGCAGGGAGAGTCCTACAAGAAGAGTTCGAACAGTTGGCAACATTTACATCACCTGAGTTCAAAGACGTCATCAACAAGCTACATATCACCTGGCATAACAACGCACACCTCTGGCAAACGGGGGCCGGGCTATGGGAGGCTGCGGTGAAGTCGATGAAGTACCATCTTCGACGCGTGTTAGGAGAACAGAAGTTGACATATGAAGAGTTCTCAACATTGTTGACGCAGATTGAGGGCTGCATGAATTCCCGTCCACTTAGCCCGCTGACAGAAGATCCACAAGACTTGGACTACCTTTCTCCAGGACATTTTTTGACTGGGGGTCCAATCTTATCTCTACCAAGAGAAGATCACAAGGAGCTCAGACAAGTGGACCTAAGAGAGAGATGGAAGTTAGTGGAACAAATGCAACAGCATATTTGGCATCGGTGGTCGACAGAATACCTACACCAACTTCAAACGCGAAGCAAATGGAACAAGGCGACGAAAAATATCGAAGTTGACGACTTAGTCATAATCAAAGACGACAATCTACCACCAGGAAGATGGGCACTTGGACGAGTGCAAGAAACACACACCGGCCGCGATGGCTACGTCAGAGTCGTCACGCTGAAGACTCAAAACGGGACACTCAAGCGTCCGATACTGAAGTTGTCGCCGTTACCTATCAACACTACCTCCATATCTGGGGACGACAAGGAAACGATCCAAAAGGAAGAAAAACAACAAACAAAACAAAATACTCAACAACACAAGAAAAACAGAAAGAAAACCACACTGAGCTGCTATTTTACAATGCTGATGACGATACTAGCTTCCATCAGCAGCGTAAAATCTGTAACGACAGAAGAGGGCTACGAGATGACACCATTTAAGACAGAACATCGCCTTTATTTCGACGATATTGGGAAGATACAATACATCCACGACGAATGGAGACTACTAGTATACTATAATCTAACAACGTACTGGGAAGGAGCCAAGAAAGTATAAGAATATGCCAACCATATTGAATACGTATGCCAAAAAGACACAGTAAATCAAGTTTGCGGACCCCTCATTGCACAACTACGACATGAACTTGAATAATTTACAGCCTACAACTCACTTCTGATGTCACACCACGAAAACAGGAAGAAAAGAGGATACTTCAACGGCGTAGGAAGCTTAGCACGGACACTATTCGGAACAATAGACGAAGATTTTGCCGAAAATACCATCAAGGCATTGAAACGTGAAGAAAAACGAAGATTATTTATTAAATTTAGTCAAGAATCAGACTATCATAGTGGAAGCAGAAAACGAAGTGTCGAAGAAGAACGAAGAATTCATGAAGAGGCAATTTACAGCTATCAACAACTTTACAAGAGAAGTCAACTTCACATTGAAAAGCGTGGAAAGCACCTACTCACGGTGATGTTAATGAACGATGTGAATGCAGCAGCATTGACATCCAATCTACTCATCGACGATCTTAGAAGAACTCAAAAAATACTGACAAACGCACTAACCAACGTCTATAAAGGCCACTTAGACACTCATCTATCAACGCCTTCACAGCTTACCGAGCAGTTGAACTTCATCGGTACGAAAATGCCAAAAAGATTAACGTTGCCTATCAAAAACGTACAAGGAGAATTAAAGAAACTGAATATGCTTTTATACGTAAAAGCTCGAATTACAAATAACTACCTGCTGTACGAAATTCACATTCCACGCACGAGTGACGAAGACTTCACAGCATACCGTATTATCCCACTACCGATAAACAGACACGGAAGAACTGTTATGGTGAAAACACAGTCGTCTTTAATAGCGATTAACTTTATAAAGAACACCTACGTCAGCATGGAAGAAGATCTACAAGAATGTGCCATGATGGACGAAGGCAACTTCATCTGCACTACAATTCATCCCATGTACAACCTGCACAACGAAAACGCACCGTGTGAAGCAATAATATTTAGTCAAAGGAAATCCCTGCCGTGCGAGACTAAGGCGATAAATTGTAGAAACAACTGGATCAAATTGCATAAACAGAATACCTGGCTCTATAGCTGTTGTGACGTATGCACGCTACGTTTTATTTGCGGCGATCAGATGACTTCAAACACGATAAGCGGCACCGGCTCAATTATTATGACTCAACAATGCACAGTTCAGAGAAAGGAGTCTACTATCTACTCTCAGAACTATTTTGGAAGCCAAATGAAGACAGGACTAGACATGGATATACCACAGCTACTTTCATCATCGGTGAACATAATGGCGAACCGGTCTTTTCCGAATCTTCGACTACAAACCGGAATAAAGGAATCGTCCGAGGAACATAGCGAAATAGAGCAAAAGATCCGCTACCAAAAGGATCACGAGAAGCTACCAGAACCTATCCACTCACACGATCTACACCAGTACATAGTGATGTACTTACTGGTAGCAGCAGCACTAGTCACCATGTTAGTGTACTGCATAAAGCGACGCAGACAAGCAGCCATGCCTACAACGACGCAGCCCATGGACCAACATATCCAGAGCATCGAGTTGGGAGTCGTAGATAAGCACGAGGACAGACGACAACCAGCGAGGGCGTCATCAAGAAGATCCCGAAAATATTTTGATTTTAACGAGATTTAATTATTTTTATGTGTATTTAAGATTATTATTTTTTACTTTTTATATGTGCTGGTTACTCATTTCTCAAGAAGAGGTTACTTTTATTTTTGAGATCGTATTATCTTATGTTAATTTTATTTTCTTTACGTTTTTTGGGGTTGGGAAGTAAAAGCATAATTTAACATTACACTTAAGAATTTATTTTCAAAATATTTTTATTTTTAACGTTTGTTCTTCTAGTTGTGGGGATTATGTACGGTTCACACTTGACCGTACTCACCGCGCGGCCTCACGCGCGTTCTACTTAATCGGTCTAACGTCAGCTATCGATTTAATTAGGCATTTTTGTTAGAATACAATCAACTCTCCACCTAACCACAACTTACGGGAAATTAGTCTCCATTATCTCTCATGTACCTTTTGCGTTGGAATATACTTTGATTGGACTTCTCATCTTTTACTTCATCTCTCGTCAACTACAACAACGGGGAACCATCTCAAGACACACACTACGGGGTGGCCCATACAAATATCATATTGAAGTTATTGCCTACTCGCCAAACAAAGGAATTCTGCCTGTAGTTGTTTATTTATGCTATGGACAATAAAATCATGCATTGGAGTTTCTAGAAGTCAAAAAAAGATATAAAATTACAAATTTTAAGTTATAAATAAAATTATTAAGGCTTAAAGAAAATTTCTTTATATATAATTTTATTATCTTATTTTTTAATGCTAATTTTTTATTTTTTATTATAATTTTATGGCTTATGGCGACTCATATGGTGATTGCCGGGGTCTTTTGCCTCAAATATGGGGTCATGTCCCGAAATTCAATGAAAGGAGCCTCTTTCGATTTTAAAATTAACTTACCTTTAATTACAACACGTTTTCAGAGCATTAGTGATGAAAAAATAGTGTTGCAATCATAATAGTTTTTTTCTTTGGCATTCAGAGCACGTACCTGGTAGTCAATGCACTTGCACTTGTCTGGAATGATGAAGTAGGGGTCCAGAGGACACTTTGGGCGGCCAGCTTGTTCCCTGAAAATAATATTTGTAAAATAAAAATTCGACGTTCGACGGGCCAACCCGATGGGCGGGAATTCAGTTATGTTGCCGCTCGCTTGGTAACCCTACCGTGATCAAGCGAGACAGTAGTTTACAGGACGACCTTGTGATGTCAGAGTAAAAGAAGCTCTCAGGCGTAGTAATGCGGCGCAATCTAGCCTGCACGGGCGGGGAAACCGATTCTGTAGGTGCTTAGCGATTTATTTAAGTGTAATTGAGGGTGTAATCTTTCTGAACGTAGTACTATTAAGTATTCTGTGATTCAGTGTCATTCATTACAACTTGATAGAAAAGAACAGACCTCAGGTCTTACATTCTGAGACAACAAACACAAACTGAGTCCAGTCAATATTGCACATTACTAATAGAGTATGCTCAAGTGATGGTTCACGATTACGAATTATGATTTTTCTCCTCTTCCTAAATATTATATGATCAAAAGTAAACTCACGTATTGCATTTTCTTGGCATGACATAACCTTCTAGGCCTGGCTTTACAGGCAAGTTTGGGATGACGTTCCGGCATGACCGGCATTGGATGGAGATCTTGGTGGCTTTGGCTTTAATTCCTGACGCAGATATCACTATGCCTGGTATCTTCACTAGTCTGGATACCGTTTCAGACTATAAAACAGACAAAAATAATTAGGTTCAGGATCTATCCAGAGCGAGAGTTGAATACAATTATATATGCATTAGCTTACTTTCAGCTCTCGCAGATTAGAAGCATGTGCATCTGAAGAAAGAAGTACTTGTATGTCTTCCACCTTCTCCTCGCCTTCAGGCCTTGGAGCAGTCAGCTCATCAGCCAGCTGGAACAATCATATTCTGGTGAGGATTATGTTTCTCTACAAGGCAATTTGCTCACTTCCACAAAAAGTTGCACTACTGCATGAGTTTCACTTTTCAATTTCAATCTATATGTCACCGTAAGATTGTCAAAACCTATTTTATAAACTAACGCGTTAGTTTGTTAACTATCGCCAAATTGTAAACCAGACCGACAGGGTTTCGAATTTAAGTTTCTTTTGTTCCCTGGTATTTCGTTTGCAATTCAAGTTCACAATTTAACCAGTTCACAATTTAACGGTTTTATTAGAAAATAACGCGTCATATCATAAACAGTACGGTACAGTTTACAATTAATCAGTTTGTAAACTAACGAGAAAAAAAAAGTTAGATTATAAACTAATGGTTTTGAAAATCTTACGGTGACATATATACAGGCTATGGTTTTAAACAGTCTCCAAAACGAACGAGGTGATTGTATTGCTGTTAGGGCTGCCTGCCAGATTAGAAAATATGTAGACCGGAGATTTACAAAATACAGTCTTGTAAATTCTAAAGGTGTATTTTTTAGGGTTCCGTACCCGAAGGGTTCCAAACGGGACCCTATTACTAAGACTCCGCTGTCCGTCCGTCCGTCCGGTCCGTCTGTCACCAGGCTGTATCTCAAGAACCTAGCTAGCTAGAGAGATGAAATTTTCACAGATTATGTATTTATGTTGCCGCTATAACAACAAATACTAAAAAACAGGATAAAAGAAATATTTAAGGGGGCTCCCATACAACAATTATTTCAATACCACATACAAACTTATGGATGCACCTGGTTACGTACATGGAGTGTGGAAATAACCGCACCAATAACTTTGTAAACAATATTTTGCTGTGTAAAATCCAAACTATTCACTCCACACCATCGCTTCCATTGAACGGTGGTACGGAACCCTTCGTGCGCGATTTAGACTCGCACTTGACCGGTTTTTATATTTTGTTAGTTTTAGTTGTGTCGCCTTCAGAATCGATCCCAGTATATCTATTTTAAATACAAAGTAGTTTTTTTAAAGTAATATGACTCATTCATTTATTTATTATAGGTACATAAGCAATTTTATATAAAATACCCTATCTAGTGATATACTGACTTAATACTTAATAGTTTAAATCCACGCGCATTCGATCGATGTCCACAGATATTTTCGACGAGTAGGTAGTAAATATTGTTTCAGGAGCGATACTTGCTCTGGTTTCTTTTAAAAAAACCTTGGCAAGTCATATTATGATTATTCTTCACAATTAATTCTGCCTTCACGATGTCCACCGACAAGCAAATTCCCCATTGAAGAGAAAACTCGTTCTACGAAACCATTTCTTATTGGTTTTTTGTTGAATATTTTCGGGAGTGAATGTTGAAGTGACTTTGAATAAGAACCCATCGTAAATCAACAGTCAATGATGATTCGATGGTCTGCACGAACTGAGGAGATACTTGGTTTAATTTGTGTGGCTCGCCATATAGCCTATCTTTGTCCACATTTTTTATTCCAAGTGATTCAACAGCTTCCACGGCATCTTCATAACTTACTGCACTCGTTAGATCGACTTCAGAAAGGACGTTGAAAACAGAATCCACGAAATCATAATGTTTCTCTATATATTTAAGTTCTTCTGTAACCATCATTGACTTTTTTTAGGGTTCCATACCCGAAGGGTGCCAAACGGGACCCTATTACTAAGCCTCCACTGTCCGTCCGTCTGTCTGTCACCAGGCTGTATCTCATGAACCGTGATAGTTAGACAGTTGAAAATTTCACAGATGATGCTGTTGCCGCTATAACAAGAAATACTAAAAAACATAATAAAATAAATATTTAAGGAGGCTCCTTTACAACAATTCTTTCAATACCACATACAAACTTATGAATGCACCTGGTCACGTACATGGAGTGTGAAAGAAGCCGCACCAATAACTATAAACCGCACTAATAAACAACATTTAGCTATGTAAAATACAAACTATTTAATCCACACCAAGCCTACCATTGTACGGTGGTAAGGAACCCTTCGTGCACGAGTTAGACTCGCACTTGACCATTTTTTTTAAACACAGACTGTGTGCGCCCCGATTTAGACTCGCGAAAGTTAGCAATTCTTTCAAGGGTCAGTGTATTCTCTACTACAATAAGATACCTCTGAAGAATTTAAAATTGCCATTTGAGCAATTTAAAAAGCATGTTAAAGCGACTTTGTCGAAAAAGGAATATTACAAAGTTCAAGATTACTTAAATGAGAGGACTGTCTAGCTCAACACAGACCTTGCTGTTAATAATTTTGTAATTATTTATTCCTGCTTATTAATCATAATAATCAAATTTTTCATTTTTGTAATAGTTAAGCACAACCAATTTTTAAGAGATCTAAAAATCAATCTGTGGGAGTTTCTACGCCCTTCTTCTCCCAGAGTGGTCCAATATAGAGAAGAGGCAAAAAATGACGTTTGCTAAGTATATGTAAATATCTACAGTAATAAAGTACTTTGACTTTGACTTTTGACTTTGTACGAGTAGGATAATATATTAGTAAAATTCATATTCTGTTCAATAAACATTATAATGTTTTTATTACATTTGAAATGTTATTTCATTTATTCAATTATTTGACTCAATATTTGAGGATAACTACGGCTCACCTTTAGCGGATGACTTACTCGCTAGCGCGTCCAAACTTTTTTAGTATAAAGTTAGGGTCCTTTCTGAAAGTTTCAGGTTGCGGAACTCAATAGTTTTTAAGATATGATTTTTTGAAAATCTGAAAATACTTTGTAAAATTATGCAATGAAAAGCAAATAATATGTTTAAATCTGGTCTGTGGTCAAAATACATTACCTACGTTTTTTAATAATACATATTTTAATAAAAACATTCATTTAACTTGCAATTTATGTTTGTTTATTTATTTTAGGTCAATCAATTAGTCATCATTTTAGTCAAGTTAATTTAGTATTTTTTTCGTAAAATATCGCTTTTGATAAATAAAAAAGTTGTAATTTTTGTTTTAAACGGAACCCATTTTGTTGAGTTCTGTTCCATGACGCCATTCCGTTTTCTAGTAGTTTCGCGAATGTTCTATTTTCTTGTTCTCTCGATATTTACAAGCAAAAACAACTGGCTAGAGTAGGTTATTGTGGCTACTTTTCAATGGGGTTATAGGTTAGGTTAGAATGTTGAAGCAAAACCCGAGTGGAGCGAAGCATATGCAAACAAAAACGACTGGCTAGAGTAGGTTATTGTGGCTACTTTCATGTAAATTTTGATGATAGCATTATGGAGCATTTGTGGAGGAGAAAGGTGTCAAGGCAGAAAAATGACCCTTTGGAAGAAAACAACTAGGCATTTCCACGGGGGGGGAAGTAGTAGGGCATCTACCCCCCCTGCCCTCTCAAGGTCAGTCTAAATTTTGTTTTATTTTAACAGCATAACCTCAAAAGTTTAAAAAATCATATCTCAGCAACTAGGCATTTCCGCGGGGGGGGAGTAGTAGGGGGGGCATCTATCCCCCTCCTCCCCTCAAGGTCAAGGTCAGTAGGTCAAGTTCTAAAGTCCTTTCATAACTCTTATCATTAAAACCAGTGTTAACAGTGATTTACATCAAATTCACCAGTGTTACCAGTGATTCGTCTCACTGGTGTTACCAGTGAATCGTCTCACTGGTGTTACCAGTGAATCATCTCACCGGTGTTACCAGTGATTCTTATCGCCGGTTAACCGGTATTGCAAGCTTGTGATGTTTGAGATTAGATTATTGTTTTTCATAGTTTTGAAAGAAAATACCATGTGATGAGAGTGCAATACAATTGTGAAGCAATCCTCTATTAACTAAAAACACCCTTACCCCCGAAAGCAGGAGACCGTTTTCGAAGTTTTAACCAAGTTAGCTATACTGGTAAGCACCTACCTCTTTCGCAGCTTCTTCAAGAATGGGCAAATGTTCTGTTGGTTTCTTGTATAACTTTTCAGCTAAAACCTCATCAAAGCTTGATAGATCTTCAATATTGATCTCAACCCAGTATTGAGACAGATTGTAGTTCCGCTTTAGAGCATCCCTAAAACCGAATAGAGTTTGTGTTAAGATAATAACCGACCAGTTGTTAAATGTCGAGCAGACATCAGTTTTTGGTCAGAGTGTCGATAAGGGTTCTACTACTGAATGTTCGACACGTTCAGGATGGGGAAGGAGGATTGTTACCTGTATTTGTAGTTAAAATTCCCAGTATGGAACTGACGAATGAATTCTTTGAACTTCTTCTTTACCGCTTGTAGGTTAGCATTATCTTGAGACTCGTTTTCGACACCGAAGTTATCAGAGAAGAAAACACCGGGATCGTCGAAGCCTTCCATGATAGTGTAGGATTGGATAGAAAATAATGAATACGTTAATACAAATAAATATTCACAAAATAAGCACAAAAACACACCGCCGCACCTACACAAGTCAGCCAGCCGCTCCGCTCTGTCTGTTTTTTTGTGCCAGGGTTTTGGCGCGTAATTATGATAGATGTCAACTTGACATTATTATTTTTTGCAACACACCGCCAGAAAAACCTAATGGCGGCTCTACACTCACGCGCGACGTCGCGCGCGAAGCCGCGAAACGTGAGTGTGGATGCCGTTCGCGTGTTATTGTCGCAGTCGCGGCTGTATCCGCAAGTTGTCCGTTTTTTGTCCCGCGACAAAGGAGTCCGCGACGAGCGCGACCTAGACTGTGAACGGCTGCGAGTGTGGAATGAGCAGTATGTCGCGCCGTGACGTCGCGGCGCGAACCTCGTGCGACGTCGCGCGCGATGTGTGGAGCTAGCATAATCGAATCTCTAAAAGAACTCGTGCTTTACTCATAATTCTCAACATCCGCTGTATTATTTATTTCCGTTTCCTCACTGTTCAAAACATTTCAGCGTTCGTTGTTGTTATGGAAACCGTGTAAATAAAATCTTACACAATCTATTTCCATCTGTGTTTACCTACACGTTTAGTTTTGTACAAAAAAGCTTGAAATAGTCAAATCGGGTAATGATATACCCAATAAAGTGATCAACTGAACGCTATCAATATGGGTGATGTAAGTACAGAAGTTAAAAGTAATAATACAAATGTTGTTTCCCAAGTAACATTCGTATTTCTGTTTAGTATGCGTAGTATGGACGATGTGTGACCATCTTCTACTTCCATTCATATTGTGCCACTCCACCACCGGAGTGCAGTTCAGCTTTGTATAGTCCTCTCTGTTCTTCCTATCTCCCTCACTCCTTTCCTGAGTAGCTTATTCAAGCAAGGCATGTAAGCATATATGTGGTTTATTGACTATATTTTACCATTTACATTCCAGAAAACCGATGATAATATAGATACTCGCTTGGAATTCTTCAGTGAGCATATCCTCAAGTCACTCAAACAAAAAATAGATAAATGGACAAAGTTCATCACAGGAGATGAAAGGGTAAAAATGCTGAAATTCATCCTACATATCATTAGCTATGCTTGGCTGTGATCAGTCCTTACTTATAGCAATTTACTTAATCCCCCTACATGTGATTGGTTAATCGATACATTTTTGTGAGGGGTTAAAGTGGAGCCCATTTCCAGTCAATTTGACCCAATAATACACTAACCGAAAATGAATGGGTTTCAAGTAATTTAGGTAATAGCTAGTATTTAATCGCACATCAAAAATACTGATTTGCACAGCTAAAAGGGATAAGCAAAAACACTATGTTTTAAATATTTTATGAATGCTCAAGTTTACGTTTTAAGTATTTTTTGTTGTTCTTGCATGTTCAACCTAACACGAAGGATAAAGGGCGCTTCGCTTCGCTCACCCCCTTTACCCTTCACCTAAGCTACCGCAGCATTTTGCCCTGATGTTTGCTGTGCAAACTAAATTACTTTGGGTGTTTCTTTGACTGTCATTTGTTAGCTAATACATCAAAGATTCTGTGGAATAGCTTAAAGTAAATGAATCATTCTTAATTTTGATGTAGAGAGACCTATCAACAGCAACAGCTGCCGTAGCATGCCAAAAGTCACGCGCGTGATATTATATCAACCGCGCGCGTGTTTTGAGTCGCAGCATGCCAATGCTTGCGACTCGCCACCCGTGCGCGACGCATCTTTTTATCAACTCGTGAATGCGTTTCAAAATCTTCTCCGATTCGGCGAGTGCGACTTGCAAGCTGTGTTACCATTGCGGAAGTAAACTCAAATTTATTACTGGCAATACTGAATCGGTGTAATGGATTGAACGGACAGCACTAGCTTTCTGCTGTCTGTGGCCTGTGATATGGTGACATGTGACATTTAAAGAAAGTCGAGGGATATCCCCCAGGGCCCCGAGGCGCCAGGGCCAGCAGCCTTATGGCGTAACTAGTCTGAGCTATGAACTCATATAGACTTTTACGTTTGACACCTTGCACCAGCTTCAACTGTCAAATTGGTATCACGCAAGTAGCATCCAAACCCAAGCTCATTGAATGAACGAAATCCTATATGATTTGACGTAAATCGGTATCATGTAATCTTTCAAGGGAAACCAAAGCACATATCCAAATGTCAAAAGAAGATGGGACCTATTTTGACGTTGGCTTTCCATCAGTGTTGCCGTTCTAGCGGATCTAGTGGATAGATCTAGCGGATTTTCAACGGTTTTAGCCAAAAATAATCAAATTTAGCCACCAAAACTAATTTTAATAATTTTTAGATTATTACTGTTGAAAGTCGACCGAGTAAGTAATTTTAAATAAATCTGAGGTTATCGCCTTTTACGGAGTATCATATCATAATATACCTACCGAAACGATATAATTATTTATGATAATATGATTTTATCAACAGTAATATAATATTAAGGTTGGCAAAGAATACTATGATATACTTCGCTACTTCTTGCCACATTTCGAAAGTGTCAGTCGGCTCCTCTAAATCCGTCTCAGCGCAGCACACTGACTTACGCTATCATAGGGAGTGGGAAATGGGGAATTCCAACTACCTCATAAAATACAGTTTTAGTAAGCAAAAGCTAAGCTTGAAATTAAGTTAAGTTAAGTTTTTTGGTAAGAGCTTCTATCACAATAATTTCACCAATGTCACGTGATGAGACCTGCACAATAGGAAAACACGTGGAACAGGTAATAAAAAGAGAACTTTAATCTGAGACTATAATTTAATATTGTTGGTAGATATAAATTTGTTAAGTAAATTGACAGAGGATGGGTGAGATAAGGTGAGAAGGAAGTTAGATTGACAGGAGGGGGGAATTTCAGAGGGAGTAGATCGTAAAGGGAAGTATGATTGATAGGGCATTCAAAGAATAAATGATCAGGAGTACCGTCAGCCAGGCCACATTCACACTATGATGAATCCCTTATCCTAATTTTTGTGAGATGGACAGGAGTGTCCCAAACGAAGACGACAGATGACAGAAGTGACTAATTTATATAGATCCCTAAACTTAAAGATCCAAGGACGTCTCAGAATTATTGATTGAATGGTACCGTAGTGTTTACCTTCTAAAGTTTTGGTCAGTGTCGATAAGGGGGCGGAAGCCCCCACTTTTTGAAATTTGACATTTATGGTGCCAGGAATTGTCTAGTCGAGATTTAGCTACAGCAGCGAGATCATGACAGTGGATCTTAAAATGAGAAGGATCACCGGTGCCCACAGCAGTCCTTGCTAGTGAGTCACCCGCCTCGTTACCAACAATGCCAGAATGTCCGATACCAAGCACCGACAAATTGATGCCAAGAACATGACATCTGTATAACGCCTCACGGATCTTGAAAATAAAAGAATACTTTGATTAGATTTAAATGGATTAGCCAAAATAGCATATGTAGCTTAGGGAGTGCTTATGCTTGAAATAATGAAATTGTAAACAAAGAGAATCTTGAACCTAATAATGTACTCTGTGACTTGAACTGTCATGTTAACAAGGAAACAGTGTGCTTTTAGCGATATCAAAACGCACTTGCAATAAATGATTTTTTTAAGCCAATAATTTTAGTATTTGACTGACAGAAACACAAAAAAAGGTTTTTAACTTTAGTTTCAATTATTTCCTCAATATTTATGAGAATATACGCAACCGATTACATTACGCAACAAAACGCAACATCAAAACATCGCTCATCGATGCACGTCCCTATTTAGTTCGTTCACACGATGCTCAGAGCTGATAGATGCCTTAGGTGATACCCCGTAATCGATGAAATTGTATGAGCATGAGATGAACCATAGACACTCGCTCTGAACTTCATGGAGTTACGCCATAAGGCTGCTGGTCTTCTTGAAGCGAATATTTTAGGTATCGGACCATATTCTTGCTCGCTTTATAATTCTCTAAAAATTCGTTTTCGGGCAAAGCAAAGACGTCAGCATTCTGGCGTATATCACCCCTCTGTATTTTCCTCATTTATTTTTCCTCGTAAAAGAGAAGACTATTGCGTATCCACCCCCTTGCAATTGTATTTTTTTCGTTGATTTTGTTTGTTTGATTGAAAAGAAAACCGACCGTCGCTCCAATTGTCAACACAAACGACTCGTGCTCATCTCGCACCCTCCGGAGATGTTGATAAACCAGTGGCGCGAAACGTCATAATTCGCGATAAGAACCCGCACAAACTTGACGGCATGCTCGCATCTCGAGATACTTGTGGCGCGCGGCGCGGTGTGGGCTTGCATGCTCGCACATGGTGAGTCACCGCGAGAAGCGTAATTATGTAGCAAATTTTGACGTTCTAAACGTCAAAATTTGCGAGAAAATTGTGAGTCGCCTGCGGCATGCTACGGCTGCTGATGTAAAAATTAAACAGTTTTACGGTTTTGTAAAAAAAAAATGTATGTAAATGTAAATAATGTATAATGTAAAAGAAGGCCTCTGAAATATAATATTTTTTGTTTAGACTGGGAGAACAAAGTTATTCAATTTTGGATTTTCCCTACTAAAGAGATCCATCTTCCTTCTAGGGTACTCTCCATCTACTTTATGATTATTGTAATCCAGTCAGTGTGATAATTTTCACCATATTGAATAGCAGATAAAACAAGGACGTTTTTCAATCAATTTGTATGGTCAGTTACATACATATTTTTGGACAAAATAGCTGTTTTAAAATTTAAAATCTGTTTTCTCGTCACGTGGGTTGGGTCACTGCATCAAATTTAAGAGTGATTTATTAACTTTAAGTATTCCACAGAATCATTGATGCATTAGCTGACAAACGACTGTCGAGGAGTTACCTAAAGTAATTCAGTGTTTTCGTAATTAATCAATTTATGACAAATTTTGGAAAAAAACAAACTTACTTACTCAAATCTTACTTATTCGAAACCCATTTTCTATATAATATAATATAAATTTACTAGAAATGGGCTCAACTTTAACCCCTCACAAACTATGTATCGATTAACCAATCAGCCCTGTATAGGGCAGTAACATGTCATGGAAAAATGGCATTTACATATGACAATCACATTATTACATAGAATGCAACTTCCCATACATATCCTACCACCAGTAGATCTGCTGCATGTATTCGTAGAAAGTTTAAGTCATAATTTTTAGATAGTTTTTGTTCATTAAACTAAATGAGTGCAGTAGTTTTGGCACTAAATAATCAATCAATCAAATGTCTTTATTACTGTATATATTTACATATACATAGCAATCGTAATTTTTTGCCCCTCTACATTGGACCACTGTGGGAGAAGAAGGGCGTAGAAACTCTAATGACAACCAATCATCCATTCATCCATCCATCCTCTCAAACTTTCATATTAATAACCATTAGGCTAAGTTAAGGGTAGGTTTTAATACCTGACATAAGAAACAACAATGGCGTATCGATAAAATTTAAATTTTGATAGGGATGGGTATCACTGAATGAACTATCGAAAATTTATTATTTAATGTTAAAAAATTCATTCGCCGTTATTGATTGGGTTTTAAAGATTTGGTTTATAAAATATAAAGGTTAATAAATTTCACAAGAGCTACTGGTCTATGAAGGAACTAATGGATGACAACCTTCCGCTAACCCTCAGCGCAAGCTCATCGACATCTGTATCCTGCCCATCCTAACCTACGTCGCTCAGACCCTCAGCCTTATGGCGTAACTCTCTGAAGTTCATAGCGTATGCCTATGGTTCATCTCATGCTCATACAATTTCATCGATTGCGGGGTATCACCGAATGCTTCTAGGCTTCATTCAATGAGCTTGGGTTTGGCCTCCATTATGATGCTACTTGCGTGATACCAATTTGACAGATGAAGCTGGTGCAAGGTGTCAAACGTAAAAGTCTATATGAAGTTCATAGCTCAGACGACTTACGCCATAAGGCTGCTGGTCATAGAATGAGCTTCAGAAGTCCTAACTCAAGGTTTGCCAGCGAGCGATGGAGCGCAGCATCCTTAGTGATCGCAGGATAGACCGCCTAAGGAACACCGCGCTGCGCTCCTTAACTGGCACCGCTGATGTGGGTGCGAAGACCGCCAAGCTAAAGTGGAGCTGGGCCAGTTCAGTTCAAAGATTTTATTCATAATAGCACAAAAATTGAGACTTAATGAACGTCATAACCTAATCAGCAAGCAAGCATAATATAACATTAAGTAGGAGGCTAATTATTACATAGTACATAATATATAGGGTGCAATGAACTGGTTTAAAGCCGGACGCGTGAGTCGTATTCACCCAGACAGGTGGGCGAAGATCGCCACTGACTGGGTGCCACAAGACGGCTTCCGGCGTAGGGGCAGGCCAAGGCGGAGATGGCGGGATCACCTCGACAAGTTCTTGCCGGGGTGGCCGGAAGTGGTACATAGCCGGGACGGGTGGACTCAAAGGGGGGAGGCCTTTGCCCAGCTGTGGGACACGCATCTACTTAGCCGAGATGCGTGTGCGAGAAAAAATAATAATTCACAAGCTAGACTTGTAACTTTGTGAATAATAATAATAAAGTATGTATGTTTGTTAATTACTTTGAAACCGCGACAAGTGATGTATCGTTGTATAAGACTTTTCCTTATAGAAAATTTCTAGAAACATGGACTTCTACGAGATAACAAAAAAAATATGTTTACTGAAACCCGATTACAAAAAATACTTGAATAAGAATAACAAATTATTTCGTCAAACTACCACCTCTATCGTCTTTGTCTGTCGAATCATTCGATTTATCTGAATAAAAAAAATGAATTCGTTTTTTTTAGTCGTTTTTTCAAAGAACATAATATTAGATATTTTATCGATTTTTCAAAACAATTTACCAAATTGTCAAAAAAATGGTTTTCTGTAAAGCCGTTTTACGGGCAATAATTTTACGTGATAACGTATAAGAAACGCTTAGGCCAAACGTGCCTCTCTATCGCTTATTCCGCGCCCACGCTAGTCCATTTTTTTTTAAATTCAGAATTGCAGTTTACTTATTTAGTAATTAATATAGTTATAAGCTAAAATTAAAACAAAACTAGACTAAATAAAAAATCTGCCTTATCGCTGCCGGGCGGGAGATTGCCCAAGACGCCGCTGGTACCGTTACCTGGCTTTATCGCAATGCTAATGCGTATGGCGAGGTAGGTGACACATCTGCGGTCCCCTGACCCTTTGACGAGCCCCTACAGCGTCAGGGCCCAACTGTCCGAGGGTCTCGAAGCCGAACGGCATAAACAAATACGCGTCGCCGAGTATTTGCGCTATATGAGACTCTGCCGCTGCCACCGCAGTACCGGCTGTAGCTGAGGTCGCTGGTAGGTGGCACGGTGCCAGCGTATCTACGCAGGTCGTGCCCCACACCAGCGTCCTCCCGCTCTGCCATCGTCGCGTGCCAGCGCATTTGACTCAAGGATTGCTGGCACGCCACAGCTGGCAATGGCCCGACGGATGACGTCATTAAAACAGGCATGACGGGACCACCGGCCGGCGCTGCGTTGGTAGGAGAGCCCGTGGTGTTCTAGTTGGTCAACCCTAGCATTGCAGCGGCAGCGATGGGTTTCGTTTGTCCTTACGCTGAGTCGCAGGCTGACGGCGAGGGTCAGGGTGGTACGGTCAAGCAGGGTGATACTGTGTGTTGACGGGATTGCGTGCAGTAAGTGTCCCGATTCCCTCTCCCCGCTTGCTAGGAGAGGAGCGCGCTCTGCTGGACCACTAACTGTGCTTACCAGATCATCTGGTTTTACTACAAAGCGGCTCGTCCCACAGTAGAGCCGTTGGGAGTTTAGGTATATTTATTGGGAAAATTTTGACTCGGACAGGCTTGCGTCCAGGCATTCCTGGCCTCGGCCAGACACGATCTCTATATCACCGAGTGATAGGTTTGTGATTTTTCCATAGAGGTCACCTGTGCTATGGGCCGAAGACAAGAAAGCCGGGAGCTCCTCATCTGAGATTTTTCGGATCCACGGAAAGCGCAGCGCCGTTTTTTTTGTTTGTAAATTTCTATATTGTGGTTCATAAATTTTCGTGATAATTAATTACTTATTAAAAAAAATACTCGCGTTGTTGGAGTAAAGCTCACATAAAACAATTAAGCTTGTGAATGCAAACGGTTTTAACAACCACAGATCTCGAGAGATAGGTTGAGGGGCGTGGCACGTGCGAACAAATGTAGCTCCGAAAGGTTAGATATTAAAAATTCTCGGTAGTCACCGGGCGACCGCAGTGACGAATTCATTTCCGTTGTTTTTCGAAAATGCCGACCTGTGCAATACTCACGTGCAAAAATAGAAGCGAGATTGTGAACTCCAAGAACGCCGGTGTCACATATCACTTGTAAGTCTCATTCCAACTATTATTTCTTCTTAAAACACAAGAAATACACATTATTACGAAAATAAATCATTCGCGGAAAATTAGTCACGAATTGACATTAAAGTGACAATGTCATGTTGTTCTCGCTAAGTTTACTATACATTGCTTGTTTTGTATCTTAATTTTACTACTTATTGCCAAGCTAACACGCAATGAATAAATCACACTTATCTAAGTACGAAAGCAAAGATGCATCGTGATACGGAGGCGAACTGTTACACGCACACAGAGACGACATATAGTGATGAGGATAGTGATAGGAGAATTATGTTTTTGAATCAATAGATTTTATCATTCCGCAATTACTAATATATTTAATGTAATAATATAGTCATTTTATTGCTCATAATACGTAAGTTTGTTGTTAGTTATTCCAATGATTGCCAAACAGGCAGTTTAGATTTTAAGTTTGTTTAAAACCTCGCCCGACGAAGGACAATGGGGTTTATAAGTATTGATCGGAAATTCCGATGCTTTCAGTCAGGTCCGAAGAGTTCACAGTTATTCTACCTTCAGAAACCTATTTGCCTCTCTTTCTAGCTGTAAGGATTCTGTTGAAAAAAAAAGAAAGGCAAAGGGGTCTCCTATGTCGTATGTCGTATAAATATGTCGTATTTACAAACAATTTACTATTTTATTTATAGAACCCGGCATTGTATACGACTGTCTATAAATTATAATCGATCGATGATACACGCTGTCCTTGCATTGTCCCAACACTAGCTCGACTAGCTAGTATACCTGCGGTAGTGTGGGTGTGTTCGGACGATAGGTGCATGACATTGCACTGACCAATAAAAGCGGAGGGATTGATGTACCAGTGGTGTAAATGTATGCGTGTTCTTAGTTTTCAGCGACCCTGGTTCCGATACAAGCTTAGCGCCAAGGGCCTATCTCTCGAAATCTGTGGTTTTAACTAAAGTAAAAGATTCGGAAACCAAACAGCAAAATATTTGTAGAGTAATAAATAATACTAATAACAATTACCTAACTAAATAACACGGTTTGTGCTACGTACTTTAACATTTTAAATAAACATAAATAGACTCCTTGGGATAGTTAAAATATGAAATGTCTTTTCTGTTTCTATTATTATTCATACAAACATAACATTCATACGTACACCATTTTGAAATTCCAAAACTTATACTTAAACACTTTAATAACTATTTACAGTTTATTTCACATAAAATAATTCGATAAGGTAGGTGACAACAAATAAGACGTGGTTTGTGAAGGCCCTCCTTTTGGGCACTGGCCGAACCAGCATAAACCGGTTTTATCCAGTGGCGGCGCGTACGCGACACAGCGGCCAGTGCTCACTCACACATGCGCAGTATGCTTGTAGTAGGTTACCTACGTCAACGTGGTTCTATGAACCTTTGTCTCTTGTCTTTTTTTCATCCGTGGCTTAGGTGAAGGATAAAGGGGGTGAGCGAAGCGATGCCCCCTTTATCCTTCGTGTTAGGTTGAACATGCAAGAATAACAAAAATACATAAAACATAAACTTGAGTACCTACACATAAAATATTTAAAACATAAAAAGTGTTTTTGCTGATCCTTTTTTGCTGTGCAAATCAGAATTTTTGATGTGCGATTAATTACTAGCCTTTAAATAATGTTCATTTTTTTCTTATTTTCAGCACCTTCTCTTCAGGTTCTTCGACACGCCAAAATATGATGCTATAATATTCCGCATGAATGCAGCTGGGCTGCTAACCTGTTCTTTCACCTTTCCTGCTGTCGCTAAAGGCAAGATGATATACTTCCTCAGGAATTCTAATGATAAGCTCACACCAGCTAACTTGCGTGCGGTAGGTATTATCATATATTGAAGATTTGGTTTCATGATCGAATTATAATCTGCCTTTGCTAGATTCTCGTGTTTATTTTATATGAAACTGAGTATCCCATCATTTAAATACTTAAATCAACCAAACACAACAAATTTATATGATTTAATTACAAAATTTAATATTTCTTCCCATGAAAAGTGCTCTGGTTATCCTTACGCCAAGTTTAATTTTCAGAGTCTAACAATAGGAGAAATGTCCGGTAATGTGCTTATGGACATCGCAGTATTGGCTGATGAGGTGATAGGTCCAATGCTTTGTAACCCAGAGAACCAGAAAGGATGGCCCAACGTGGTCAAGAATGACATGAGGAAGCATGTCATTGAATTAAGAAATTTGATGACACAGGTATGCCATTACATGATTGCTAAAACTGCCCTAATAAGGTCCAGCGCTCACAATAAATAATTTATTTATTAATGATTGGCTAGATAGTTTAATCATGGCTATGATTACGCTAAGCCAATATTCTCAGACGGCCTTCAATTACATATTAGCAACAGCAGTTTAATATCGAAATATATAAAACAAAGTCGACTTGTTACAACACTTATAAGTTATAACTCAAGGACAGATCGACCGATTTTAATGATCTCATATTTGTTGGATTTGTATCCGCAGAGAATAGAAGAAAAACTATTAACATATCAAAAAATATGTTATTTAAAAAATAGTTTTGGAACTCCGTCGTGTTCCTCAATTGACAACTCATTCATCATTTACTGTAAAGGCGGTACGGTACCAAGTTCGCGGGGTCAGCTAGTAAATCATAATTAGTTAAAGATAGTATTACGATACAAGTGTGCAAAAAAATAATCTGATGAAATAGTGATAATAATATAATGTTTGTAGGCATAAAATAAGTATTTACAATTAATAGTAGATTTTACAACAGGGGCATAAAACACGCCATTTTACCCTACACGTTGAATATCCACCCGAGCCGCAGTCGAGGGTAAAATGGGGTATAAGACCGACACCCTCCTTTTTACTTCGATTGCGAGGAAATAAAACAGTGGTAAAGTAAAAAATACTTATTGAGAATTAATTGAATTGTTTGCCGCTTCTCCAGGGCTTGAAATCTTCATACGTTTTAAGATAAATTTGGTTGGATTTAGGCGGCAATGTCTGTTCAATAACTACTTTTGCTTTGTAGGGTCCCGTACCCAAAGGGTAAAAACGGGACTATTACTAAGACTCCGCTGTCCGTCTGTCTGTCTGCCGTCTGTCACCAGACGGTATCTCATGAACCGTGATAGTTAGACAGTTGAAATTTTCACAGATGTATTTCTGCGCCGCTATAACAACAAATACTAAAAAACAAAATAAAATAAATATTTAAGGGGCTCCCATACAACAATTCTTTCAATACCACATACAAACTTATGAATGCACCTGGTTACGTACATGGAGCTTGAAAGTAGTAAAAGCTACATCCAGCAGAAAGGACTTTTCGAGCATGAGAAGTGAAAAAATGTTTATTGTTTGTAGGAATATTTACTCTTAGCGGAGATTTCGATAGTGCGGTAAAGTAAAAAGCACTAGTGCGTAATAAGATCTATTGTGAACTTAAATGCGTTGCCAAAAAGAGTCACTTTACGAGCGAGTGTGTTGAAATACGCATTTATTATGCAGTTATGATTATTAAATAAAATTACGAAAACCGACGAGGCCGTATGTGCTTGATGCCTTTGCTTTTCCGACAAAAAAATATTAGTCTAGGAATTTGCCGCGTTTTTGTTTTCTTCAAATACATAAACGTTAATTAAGTTTATTTTAATTTATTACAAGCTTTTATTTAGTTTCACCTGTCCCGTTGTCTGTCTGTCTGTCTGTAATCAAATCTTGCAAGTTAAATTTGATCCACTTCCCGGTTTCCGATTGAGCTGAAATTTTGCATGCTTGTATAAATCGGATGACAATGCAATATTATTATGACATAGAGCTGATCTGATGATGGAGCTGGAAGGTGGCCATAGGAACTCAGCCATTAAACGACGCAACCTCATCGAGTTTGGGCTCGTTTAATTCGTCTTGACGAGTACTTTGACACTAGATCGTAACCAGGGCTGATGATGGAGCTGGAAGGGTGGCCCATAGGAACTCCATTATTAAACGACGCAACCCCATCGAGTTTGGGCTCGTTTAATTTGTCTTGACGAGTACTTTGACACTAGATGGTAACCAGGGTCTGATGATGGAGCTGGAAGGTGGCTCATAGGAACTCCATAATTAAACGACGCAACCCCATCGAGTGTGGGCTCATTTAGGTTACAATGAAATTATAAAGTGATATATTTGTTATTGGAGTTATTTAAACTTTTTAGTTTATTTTTAATAAAAGCTTGTTTTTAAAAAAGTTTTTTTCTTTATTTTTATTTAAAAAGAAAATCAGAAGGGCATTGCGCAAAGAAGTCTTAAATTTTTACGACTCAAAATGTGGAAAATTTTCTTAATGAAGCTCCTGACGAAATTTTTCTGGCCACAAAAGTAAGTATACATGATTTAACTATGAATATTTCGTATCTTAGTAATGGTAATTATTCTATATATTTACCTGTTTTTTATCTTTGTTATAGGTGGCCCTAATTTTTGGACTCAATGGTGCTTGCCGCGGATGTGAACTTGTCAACTTAAAGGTGGAGGACGTTGAAAATCATTCCAATGAGTTGCTGCTGATTAATGTAAAGTAAACTAAGACAAAGAAAAATCGGTCATTCATTGTACAAGGACAATATACTAAAATCATTCATAAATACCAAGCATTACGTCCCACCAACATGGAAAACAATAGATTTTTTATAATCTATCGGAATGGGAAATGTTCTCGACAAGGCATTGGCAAAAATAAAATTAGCAATATTCCAAAGGAAATTGCTAAATATTTAAAACTTAAAGATGATGAACTCTACACCGGTCACTGCTTTAGAATAACTTCGGCGACTTTCTTGGCGGATTCAGGGGCGGATATTACGTCAATAAAAAGACGCGGTGGTTGGAGCTCTGATAGAGTAGCTGAGGGTTATATCGAAAGCTCAATGGCGAATAAAACCATATTAAGCAGTCAAATTAACAAAAATATAAAACTTAATCCATCAGAGCCACAACCATCAACTTCCGGCGTCTTATCTTCGTCCGTGACTCACGATGCACCACCACCACTATCTCCGACGTATACTATCTACAATGAAAAGCAAGTTCCTCAGATGCAAGAACAGAGAAATACTCAAATCAACTCATCAACAATAAATGTACCAAACAAAAATGTAACTCTCTATCAATAATTGGACGAATGTTTCGAATGTTAACTTTAACTTTTAATTGTCATTATTTTTAATAAAGGCTTATCTCATATTATTATTGTGTTAATTTTTTCGCAAATGGTACGAAAAGTAGAGTATTTTCCTCGGTGATAAAGGTGTCTTAGTCTTGGGTGAACTTAAATCCCTCGCTACACTCAGGACTCGTCTTAAATCCCTCGCTTCGCTCTTGATTTAAGTTTTTAACACCCTCGCTACGCTCGGGAGTAAACCTCGAGTCCTTCCTTGCGCTCGCGATTTAAATTGTCACCCGCGACAGAAGACACTGCTTTATCCCCTCGGTTAATAATCTACTATTAATTCAATCACAGCTAAAAGGCGAGATGTCGAGTCATGTAATGCTACCAATGCCTGCAGGTGTTGAGAACATCTACCAGTCAGAAGCTAAACTACGAGAGAGGTAATATCTATATATGTCTATAATCGTTATTACTAGGTACTTATCTAACTACATTTGCATTAACCAACTGCGTCAAACATTTCTTTTCAGCGATGGCGAAGACGTGGACTTGTATCTAAAAACCAACATAGAAGGAGCTATAATAAAATGGACGCAGCAAGTACACGATCTACTGAAAGAGGACTCGTACATTGGCAAGCAATCTTTATATATGTGTCTAAGAAATCAAAGCCTACACAGTATATCAACACGACCAATCGTAGAGGAGGTCATCTGATCTCTATTCTGACCACCTTTTTAAATCACAGATAGTCAAAGATAAAATCTCGTAAATGTTGTCCTTGCTTTAGTCGTAAAATAAGGACAACATTTTCGAGTGCAATCTAGGAAATAATGCATAAAATTGAACGGATATTGTTGTTCTCGCATTGTACATTAACGTGCTTATTTATATTCTAGCATTCAAACGTACCAAGTTCCCCCTGCCGGTGGCAGACATTGAGTTCTATGCGAGCCGTCTAAAGAACTTGGAGGGGATCTACTCTCAACTGCGCGACCCGCGAGTCAAGAGGATGGCGCACTACCTCGAGGACACCAGGAGTGTGTACCTCGACTGCTTCAAGAGCATGCTTACTAACGTGGTTGCGGGTAAGCGATTGTGATAATGTGCCGGTCACAAGGCCGGAGTGATATGCCCAGACTGGACTGCTACACATATTCTTGAGGTTTAATATTTTTATCTACACACGTATCATAAACCCTATTTACTGCGCACAAAAACCGCACGTTACGACCAGCATAATGTTGGTAATACTTGGTAAAAACTCATTTCTTAGCTGAATATTGATACATTATGACTATTTATGACCATAACGTATACATTTTCGACAAATTATGACATTAACATTTTGAACGCCGACGCCCGCCTACGTACCACCCCTAGTTTGTCTGTGAAGTTGGTACTACTGAACAAGCTAAACAAGAGCAGAGCAATTATGAATGCCACAATGCCGGTCGAACATGCGGTTCCTGAACACATCAAAGAGAGCTTATGATATGTGTGTAGATAAACTAGTGTATATAACTGTACATAATAAGGCATTAAAACTCTCGAGTGATATTATTATGAAACTCGCCTTCGGCTCGTTTCATGAACCCACTCTCGACTTTTTAATGCCCTCCATTAATGTATCAGTCATATAAACTACTATTTGATGGTTAGACGCGGAACGGCGATGCGGAGCTTGCCTCTCACAAATTAATCTCTAGACATCCACTTTTCTTCAATATTCTTCTCATGAACCCATTAAAGTTACTAACAATAAATACACAAAGCTCGCCTGCGTGCAGGATCCCAACCGGAGTCTGGCACCTGGCTACATGCGTTGCCATCTCAGCAGTTGGGCACCTTTTTAGATGACAACTCCCTGCGTGTGGCTGTGGCGCTTCGTTTAGGTTGCGAAATCTGCGAACCACATCGCTGTGTTTGCGGTGCTGCAGTTGATTCGCTGGGGCGTCACGGGCTGCATTGTGTTCGGAGTGCAGGGAGACTCTCTCGCCATCACTCAATCAACGACATCGTCCGGAGGGCACTCGTCTCTGCTAACATCCCGGCGGTTCTTGAACCTCCTGGATTGTGTCGCAGCGACGGAATACGACCGGACGGTCTGACGTTAATCCCGTGGGAGAGGGGTCGTTGTCTTTTATGGGATGCGAGCTGTGTGTGCACGCTTGCTCCATCCCACATCGGCTCAACTGTAGTAACCCCGGGTGCTGCTGCCGAGTCAGCGGCAAGGCAGAAGTGCATTCAATACGCGCAGTTAATGGCGCAGTTATCTGTTCGTTCCTTTGGCCGTCGAGACTACAGGGGTATGGGGTTCGCAGGGTAGGGCCTTTGACAGGGACATTGGGCGCCGCTTGAGGGACCGAGGGTTTGACAACCGCTCTGGGGCTTTCCTGGTCCAGAGAATCTCACTCGCTGTGCAGCGCGGGAACGCTGCCAGTGTAATGGGCACCTTTGGGCCGGGAGATTCTTGGGGCGGTTTGTTTGTGTAATTGTTTATGTCAGTTGTTTTTTCACGTGTTTTATTTTTATGTGACGAAACTGTTTTTGTGGATGTTTGACATTGTTTTTTAATAATAGAATTTGTAATTAATTATTCCTACATACGTACTATAAAATAATTGGGAATTCACAGCATAAAACATGCGATACAAGATTAAATTAATTACTTTTTGGTACATTTTCACAGCCATCGTGGAATGCCGCGATATCTTCGTCCACCAAAGGCCACTGATAGGTCAATTCGAGACCTTCGAGGGTACAGATTTCTCGGACAGCAAGTTTCTGATCCGGCCCATGTTCCATTGCATTGGACTTTTGTGGGGCAGCTCCAGATATTACTGCAATGTGGAGAAGCTGATACGTGAGTAACTAACAACATAACCAACGGAAACATCCACTTTAGGGAGTCGTACTACAAAAGCTGCTGAGGTGGCTCTACATAAAGTGTGACCATTTATAATATTTCATCTCTTGGTATCCACCAATAAGAAGCCGGCGGAGAGCCGCTCAAGTGCAATTCGAGGCGAGCGTCAATGTTCGTTCGACATATCGCTATCGCTTCCGACGCGTGCGGGCGGAAAGCAAACCATGCTCCGCGCCCCGTGCTCCCCGCCCGGTAGGGTTAGTTCCTGACCTGAGGTTTGTAGTGTGTGTGTGCGTGCGTTGGCGTGTCGTTCTTTGGAGCTGCTGCCGCCGCCCCCGCCGGGGAAGCAAGGAATGTATAGAATTTTCCGATTTTTTTTCCATTCGTGTTTTTCCCCAAGTTTTTTTTTACTAGTAGTATAATTTTCTACGCGCTTTTATTGCCACTGTTTCTTTTTGCATATGGTTTACCGTAATAATTTTCCAGGAGTTTATTTTCTCCTACACTTAATGCTTGATTTAACTACATACGTACACGTCCATTTTGCGTGACAGGGGGCTAGCCCATCACCGCAGCGAAGGAGATATGAAAGTTTCCTCACGATGTTTTCCATCAGCGTTAGAACGTCCACATAGTGTGCGTACTAATATCGGACTAACTTTATCCATTATAAATGAAGTAGACTGGATGGCGATGGCTCCTCGATGCCAACTCGTTGTATTTTATGTGTTCTATTTTGAGTCTTACAATATCTCCTTAGCTGCGGCGATGGGCTAGCCCCCTGTCAAGCAAAATGGAGTAGTGAAAATTGGCTAAACGGGGCGCATCTGTGCCTCTGCCACCCTGTATGGGAAAAGGCGTGACGTAAATGGATGTAAATTAAATCAAGCATAAAGTGTATGATATAATAAAGACCTGGAAAATTATTATATCGGTAAAACATATATACATACATACATATATACATATAGGAAAATATATGTCTGGCAAAAAGAAACAGTAGAAATAAAACCATGTAGAAAAATATACTACTAGTAAAAAAACCGGTCAAGTGTGAGTTGGACTCGTGCGCGAAGGGTCCCGTATCACCGTACAATAGTAGGGATGGTGTGGAGTGAATAGTTTGGATTTTATATAGCAAAATGGTGTTTACAAAGTTATTGGTGCGCCTACTTTCATACTCCATGTACGTAACCAGGTGAAATCATAAGTTTGTATGTGGTATTGAATGAATTGTTGTATGGGAGCCCCCTTAATTATTTATTTTATGCTGTTTTTTTGGTATTTGTTGTTATAGTGGCAACAGAAATACATCATCTGTGAAATATTTCCATTGTCTAAATATTCACGGTACGGTTCATGAGATACAGCCTGGAGACAGACGGACAAACAGACAGACTGCGGTGCGGAGTCTTAGTACTAGGGTCCCGTTTTTATCCTTTGGGTACAGAACCCTAAAAAGATTCATTACCATCCCTACCATTGTACGGTGGTACGGAACCATTCGTGCACGAGTCCGACTGGCACTTGGCCGGTTTTTATTTTAATTTTCTTTGTGACAATATGCGACTTGACAATATAAGCTGTGTTTCTACTATAATTACATATTGAATGGTTTAGTTTTTAATTCAAAAACATCAGGTGGAAAATACATCGTTTAGATGAATATTATGAAAAAAATATTGGAAAAGGAATCTAGATAAATACTGTTAATAAATACGAAAAACAGCATAATACGTTGAAATATTCTCGAATCGAAAATTATTATGGGATTAAGTTTGTATGGAAAATGAATTGTTCGCCGGCTTCTTAAGGTATTACCAGCATGTACCACATCTATATCATCGTGTAGCTTTCCATTTGCGATACTTGCTAACGTTGATTTTGTTTACAGCTCTATTACGTGAAGTATGCAACCTGGTGATCCAACAATGCTCGAACTCGATCGACCCTTCATCGATATTCCAGGGCGAGCCGGATGAGCAGCTTCTGAAATTGAGGAAAGCAATGGCCATACTGGATCATTATATGTAGGTATACTTACATTACCAGAGTAAAGACTCACGAAGAACTTCATGATCTGCAGCAGCATCGGAGCTGCTCCAGTTGCACCAGCAAAGGACAGGACTGCTAGGCTCACTGCTGGACAACAACGAGGTAACTATGTCTTTGGGCGTGACAAATATCGCGCCTGGTAGGTACGCCTGCCGCGCCTGCTCCACCTGGAATGAATGCCGTTATGCCTGCAGCGCCTGCTTCGTCTTCGATGCCGGTTACACCTGCCGCGCCCACCGTTGATGCTCGGCCTGCGCAGACACGGAGTCCAAGGTGTCGCGGTGGGCGCGGTGCTGGTGCATTAATCACACAAGCAATTGAAAAACTAGTTTCGAGGAATCCCCGAAAATCACCATGTTAGGTATTATTTTGTGCTGCTAACACAAAAAAAATTATGCACTTTTTATAAGTACGTTCATTCCTATCTAGAATAAATATAATTATGATAATTATGCTATACTCTGTCCAATCCTTTATTGAACTTTTGACATTTCCTAATTACGTACAGTTTAAGACGTATTTTTCGTGTCAGATGTCAAAAGTGTAGGGATTTTTATCTGTCAAAAAAAAGGACAAAGTATAGAAGTTGAATGGCGTACCTGAAGAATAACTGAATCAACCTAATCCACTAGAAAATCCACCAGCCACTAAAACCATTTTTGCCCGCTAAAATGAAAGTTTAAACCATCAGATCTAGTGGAAAATCCACTGTGTTGGCAAAACTTGCGCGATTGGAGTGTGATCAAGCAGTCCTTTGAAGTACCGCCGCCACGTAGGGTATTTACCTACCTACCACCTCCCGCGCGGTCCGCTTAAATAGAGTAAACATAAAGATTTCGTTTCCCCGAATTTTCAGGCTCCCATTACGATTTGTTATCGCAAAATATCTGTCTCGGTTTCAAATGGTTCCCATAATCAGAAATAGTGGTTCGGGTATAACTCACAAAAACCTTTATATCGGGAACCCGTTTGGTCCCTCCCGCTCCAACTCGCCGGTCCGCTTAAAAAGAGTAAACAAAAAGATTTCGGTTCCCCGTATTTTCAGGTTCCCATAACGATTTGATATAGCAAACTATCTGTTTCGGTTTCAAATGGTTCCCATAATCAGAAATAGTGGTTCGGGTACAACTCACAAAAACCTTTATATGGGGAACCCGTTTGGTCCCTCCCGCTCTAACTCGCCGGTCCGCTTAAATAGAGTAAACAAAAAGATTTCGGTTCCCCGTCTTTTCAGGCTCCCATTACGATTTGTTATCGCAAAACATCTGTCTCGGTTTCAAATGGTTCCCATAATCAGAAATAGTGGTTCGGGTACAACTCACAAAAACCTTTATATCGGGAACCCGTTTGGTCCCTCCCGCTCTAACTCGCCGGTCCGCTTAAAAAGAGTAAACAAAAAGATTTCGGTTCCCCGTATTTTCAGGTTCCCATAACGATTTGTTATAGCAAACTATCTGTTTCGGTTTCAAATGGTTCCCATAATCAGAAATAGTGGTTCGGGTACAACTCACAAAAACCTTTATATGGGGAACCCGTTTGGTCCCTCCCGCTCTAACTCGCCGGTCCGCTTAAATAGAGTAAACAAAAAGATTTCGGTTCCCCGTCTTTTCAGGCTCCCATTACGATTTGTTATCGCAAAACATCTGTCTCGGTTTCAAATGGTTCCCATAATCAGAAATAGTGGTTCGGGTACAACTCACAAAAACCTTTATATCGGGAACCCGTTTGGTCCCTCCCGCTCTAACTTGCCGGTCCGATTAAATAGAGTAAACAAAAAGATTTCGGTTCCCCGTATTTTCAGGTTCCCATAACGATTTGTTGTAGCAAAATATCTGTTTCGGTTTCAAATGGTTCCCGTTATCAGAATTAGTGGTTCGGGTTTCACTCAGAATAAAGGGAAAAACCTTTATATCGGGAACCCGTTTAGTCCCTGGTCATTAGATTATTTTTATATTGTGCATTGTGTAATTAAAAAATGACGAAAATTGAAAAAAATACATCCACGTAGAGTTACTTGGTGCTATCTTCTCTGACGGGCGTATTTCCAAAGCACTGGTGGAGTTAATGGAGTTTCCTTTTCCTGTGCGAGATTTAGCCATGAATAATCACTTGAAAGGGAAATTTTCTTTTTCAAACTCAAACCAGAATCAGTTATGTACTCATTTCATAAGTGTAGTTAGTTGATCATATTTGATTAATTTTTTATGTTCTCCATGACTTAAGTGTTTGACTTGTAAACGTTCATTATTTTTGCCTATTTGCAATAAATGATTTCAGTTTTGAGTTTTGTGCTTGCAAGATCATTGTTTCTACTGACTGAACTTGACAGAAACACAGACTCTCGCCACTCTTCAAAATCTACTTCCGTTCCGCTGTACCGCAATTTCCTATCAGCAAGATTTGGTAAGTTTTCCAACAGTGACAGTTTCGTACGAGGTTGGGAGGGGGGGGGGGGAGGGGAGGGGGAGGGGAGGGGGAGGGGGAGGGGGAGGGTAGGTAACCCCTCCTGTAAAATATCCAGTCTAGGAAATGCATGGTTTTTTTGTTATGAATTTTCAAAAATCCATTTTGAGGTTATTATTTACTTTTTTTACAAAAAGTCATTGTTTGTAGTATTGATGTTCGAAATCGCCTTAGCTCCGGCTACTAGGGCTCATAAAAAAGGCAAGTATTTAATTGCACATCAAAAATACTGATTTTCACAGCAAAAAAGGATCAGCAAACACCTACTATATTTTAAGTATTTTTGTTGTTCTTACATGTTCAACCTAATATGAAGGATTACCCTTCACCTAAGCTACCGCAGTATTTTGCCCTCCAGTCTTTGCCCTGCAGTCCAAAAACACAGCAAAAGTCGTCGAAATAGCACAAAACAAGCAAGAGAGAACATTCACGCAACTCGAAGAAAAACGGAATGACTTGACACACACACACTAACCCAGCAACGTTTTTTTTACGTTCAAACAGTGACGTTACGTTCCGTTCCACACATTCTAAGTCTAATTGACATTCATCTTAGCCAAAATTTTATGAAAAACGTTTCGTTTCTCCTGATTATATTCGTAAGTTTAATTAATTAAATACTTAACTCCTAATATTAAAAACTGGATAAATGGTTCAAGGTAAACCCCATCTACCCCCTAGTAACCAATTTTACTAAGTATCAAACTGTCAGTGTTGGAAAACCAACCCGCAAGATTTGTTAAGCATTAAGATTATTAACATTCAAGCTCATTTATGCTGTGGTGGTGGTGTGTGCTTAGTGTGGTATTCCTCTACAGCGCGACATACGAGATGAACCGCGACAAGGTCCGCACGTTTTTCTCCGGTGGCGCGGCGCCGGTGCCTTGGTCGTTCGACTTCGACCGTGTGTTCATGCGCTTCAACAAGTACATGAACAAGCTCAAGATGATCGAGAGCATCATTGAAGCAACGGTCGAGATACTCAAGTTGGAGAAGGTGGAGTTTGCTGGGCTGCGGGGAAAAACGCTCAGCACTGAGTGTATGAAGGTAACGGCTGGCCAATTTTATGTTGCTTTCTTTGGCTTAGCTTTAATTTTCGTTGCTCTGATATGCTTTGTTTGACTATATTCTATATGAATATGGGATAGATAACACCAATAAATGAGTAATATTGTTATCTATCAGATTCTAGACGAATACTCTCTGAAGTATCAAAACCTCGGCAACATAACATACGACCCTGCAGATCCCGAGGACAATAGCTTCTACCCAGATTATGAGGCCCACATGAAGGTACTCGAAGATGTCGACAGGCGGCTGTCCTCCCTCTTCTCGCAGGGACTGGATGAGTGCCATAATCTGGAGCATTTCTTCAAGGTTCGCTTTCCACGTTTAGTAATACCAGCTTTCCCAGCTTTCCTACCAACTTGTTTCCAATTCCAATAGATCCGTTTCTTGGCTACATTTGTTATTATGTCGTACTTGTACTGTTTCAGTTCTTCCAAATATTGGGCGATCTGTTTCACCGGCCAATCATCAAGAATGAGCTCAAGCCGAAGTTGCCGAGAATGCTCGACTTGATGCACAGCAACCTCGACATGGTCAAGGAGATCTTTGACGAAGAGATGGCGGTTAGTCCACCAGACCTCCTTCTAACAGCTCTATTTTCTCCTTTGCTTATTATCTATCTAGGTATTAGTCTATCTAGGCTATGTCGGTTAGTTGTGATATAAAAGCGCGAACCATTTATTGAGCCTCAGGCCTCATCCGAGATTGTTCAGGGCGGCCTGGCCTTCGGCAGCAGTTCTCAGGATTTTAATGTCGGGTGCGTTTCTTGCTCGTGGTCCCTCTATCTGATCCCACCAAATTGAAAAGACCGACGTTTTGTTTATGTAACATGCGTTTTGTCAGATAGGGTGGCAGAGGCACAATTTTACTATGATTATTGACAGGTTTCACAATTTTGACAGGTTTACTGCCCGTGGACTACAGGATTTTATTGCCCGTGGTCCCTCGAGGGGACTACGGGCAACAAACGGTAGGGTGGGCTATCTGTGTGATGGATGACTGTTTGATAAACGCTTTATATCTTGGGTTGCTAGACCATCGATTTGCAACATGTACGGGAAATATTTAAGAGGATAATAAGTAAAAGTATATTCACAGAAACTAACTAAAGGTCCGGAGAGGCCTATGGTGGACTCGTACCTTCCGCCGGTAGCGGGCATGCTGTGGTGGATAAACAAGCTGCGTAAACGCGTTCAAGTGCCTATGGAGGACTTCATCATGTTCGAAGATCCGTGAGTAGTCTTCCAAATCCCATTAGATAAAGTAATGTGACTGACATATACAAATTTATTTTAAACATCTTGTTGCATTTAGTGCATTAGTAGTGGCGGCTTAACTACACACTGATACATTAGCTACTAATGATTTAGCATCGTCGAGACGGAATACGCCGTGTACTTGAAGCAGAAGCACAACGAGATGCTCGCTTACCTGAACGTGTTAGAAGACAAGCAGTTCAAGCTGTGGTGTGTGACTGTACCGAACATCTGCAAAGTGCAGCTGGCCAAGAACCTCATCTACCGAGACCCGCCCTTCGTGAGGAACAACATCAGTCCAGAGGTTGGTGGAGGCACTTCTTTTATCGTAATTATCCACTTTTGAATATCGAGAGAGAGACTGTTCTTTGATTCTTGATCCTACCCTCTTTCAGTTGATAATGCTGTTGCGCGAGATTCGCTACATGAAGTATTTGGACAAGCAAGGGATTCCTCAAGACGGTCTTGACATCTACGCCCGCAACGAAAAATTACAGGTACAACGAGAAATTACAGATTCTGTCTCTGCTCACAAATAAACTTGGCATCTCGTCTGATGACGTCATAGCGTCGTCACTATCGCATTGAGGGCGAGAGCGTAAGAGAGAGGAAGGGGAAACGCATTCCTCGCGGGTGCCAAATTAACTTTGTGGCGTAGTTAGGTATTCTTGTCCTCGGTCTAAGGTCTTTTTTTCCGCCAGCGGGCCCCGTTAGGGCAAAATATCATTGTGACTTGTGCTAGACAAGTAAGTTAACATAATGTTATCTATCAAATAATCCTGAACAATTGGCTTCTCCTGAGTCAAACACTGCGATGAATCATACTCCGAATTAAGTGTACAAGTGTTATCTAATTACTATTCAGTGTAATTTTGTCTACGGAACCGGCACCTGACTACACTTGTCGATTATTTGCGTGCAAGTGGAGTTATGTGGACATTAACGCTAGTACCGGTTGTTAATTGCAGTGTATATCTTAACTGTATATCATCCAGAAAGTAATATAAACATAAACATTCATATACAGGCACATACATTGCTTTTGGCCCCACACTAGGATACCCTGTGTCGTGGGAACCAGAAACAGTGATTTTTTCTCTACCCCCAGCCTGGGATTGAACCCGGGACCTCTCGCATGGTAGGCAGAGACACAACCCCTGCGCCACAGAGGTTGTTAGAATCTAAACACCAGTGTTGATCTTTCGACCTCATACACATGCCTGTAAGGATAAAAAGAATAAAACGATGCCAAGTATCGCAACAACGCAGCAAACTGCCAACTTAACACTCCAATTTGATGGGGTGGTATTGATCTTTGCTGGTGGGAGAAGCAACGCAGCTGTTACCACAGTCCAGGTCCCGGTTGGGGATTCCTTGGAGTTTTCGCCGCAGCCGCCTCCTTCGGTGCCAGCTGACCTGTTTACGTCCGGACTTCGATACTAGAACGTTTATGAATTACATTGACACCAAGTTTGCTCTTCTACAAGAATCCATACTGACTTGGACACTGTGTTTCTTCAATAATACCTGAATAGACTCGACACTTACTGCATCGATAATAGCATATGCACATAATAAGTGCCAATACATACTATTTACAAAAAAGGCGATAGCGTAATACATGTGAATACCAGATAGGTGGCCACGCATTGCAAAGGGTAAGGGTATGTATGCGGGACCTAGGCATTTGTTTGGATGAAAAATTGATCTTCTATGCTGAGACCGCACACATCACAAAAAAAGCCTACCAGATAATTGGATTCCCGCTACGTGTAACGAAGAGCTTTACGGCTCTCTTGTCGGATCCCATATTGAATACGCCTCCCCTATCGGAACCCCTTCTATGCGACGTTTGATGCACAACTCGAAATGATGCAGAAGAAATTTCTTCGCAGTCTAAATTATCATTCACATTCACATTGTGGTACTTGATTTTCACTGTTCGAATGTTGCATTTTTTACACAAATTATTGGTAGACAGACATTTTACATTTTTATTTTATGATATTGATATATTTCCATTACTTAAGATCGGAGATGATTAATTACACTGAGTTTGTTGTTCAATAAGAGTTCACTTTCATCTACCACTTATTCACACGTGGGAAACTGAGGGATTAGTGAGATTTTAAGATATTGTGTATTTATCCAGTGTTTTATTTTTGTACTTTAACTGGTCCGGTTAAATAAATAACAATTGGTTGTCTGTAAAGTCAGTTTACGGACGATAATTTTACGTGATAACGTCATAAGAACGCTTAGTCCGATCGTGCCTCTCCATCGCTTGTCCCGCGCTCTCGCTTGCACGCTCAGCTCAGGTGGAACGTGACACTTTCGTGCGTTCAGCCGCCGTTCTTCGATCATTTTAAATCTGGCGGGCTTTGCAGATTTCACTGTTGATCAGTGATCAGATCATAACATAAACATGTTTGGCCACAAGACACTTTATCCTGATTTCGATTCTAGTACGACCTGAACCGGCTGAACCGCGCGATCGGGTGGTACAACGAGATCCGCGAGGGCAGCCATCCCACGGAGGTCGCGCTCATTGAGAAGGAGATTGACGGTATCGATCAGCTGCTAGGTCGCGGTGTGGAAGAACTCACTTGGAATGATGACTGTGAGTCCCCTAAACTAAATTCAATGTCGTGTTCTCAGCTTGTTTATTTTCTATGCAAAACCCAGGTCTCAGTGATACGTGGACATATCTGACTTCTGTCACGTTATCCACGGAATTCAAATTCGCCTGGGTGAGACATAGTATTTGTGGTGAGACTAGGCGCGATGTCCACTGAATAGGCAAGACAGAGAAACGTCACGGACAAGACACTAGACAGATACAGAAGACACAGAACAGAACGAGAAACCATGCGTGGATGTCTCGTTTCTTCCTCGTTTTGTTCTGTGTCTTTTGTCTCTGTCTCATGTCTTTTCCGTGTTGTTTCTCTGTATTCTCCGTACAGTGGGAATCTCACTAAGGAAAGCGCTCCGCGGTTCCTTGCAATCTAAGGGCAATCTAATGCCTTCTGAATACGTCCACTCTATATCTCTGTTTTATAAATACATTTTATCTACTCTCATATCGTAAAATTCGATTAACAAACTTCAAACTGGGTTTATATTGACATACTTTATACACACAATACCGAAATAAAATAAAAAAGTTATAATATAACACTTTATATCAATCATAACAATGTTTTAAAGTAACTTTTTTATTCATTACGATGCATCACAGATAAGTAATTTAAAACTGTATCGATATAAGTAATCTGAGATTACTAACATCGATCGCTACAGTTTTACTAGTTATTTTTTGGTCCCGTTCGCCTCTTGACTTGAGGCAGGCAAAGGTATATTCAACCATTCAGCCTATTTTTAGGGTTCCGTACCCAAAGGGGACCCTATTACTAAGGCTCCGCTGTCACCAGGCTGTATCTCATGAGCCGTGATAGTTAGACAATGGGGTTGGCAACTGTCGGCGTGGCGCTAGTATCGGTTGGTTCCCCTAACGTCAATGTCACGCTTCTGTGTTACCAGTACGGTGTGTTCAATCACCAGTCAAGTGCTGTGTATTGTAAAAACCGCTGCCAAAAAATACAAAATGAAGTTGCATTGCATGACATTGTATCATCATACACACAAAAATTACATTTGTTGTGAAGTAAATAAATGCCGATAACCAATGATCACAGAAAAAGTCTCAGAAATTAGTCGATAGTTGAAAGTGGCAACTGGATGAAGGAACCAAATGCATGTGGCGCCACCTATGATTAGCTTTAACCGGCCAACCCCATTGAAATTTTCACACATGATGTATTTCTGTTGCCGCTATAACAACAAATACAAAAACAAAAAGCAGTATAAAATAAATATTTAAGGGGGCTCCCATACAAAAATTATTTCTATACTACATACAAACTTATGAATGCACATGGTTACGTACATGGAGTGTGAAAGTAGCCGCACTAATAACTTTGTAAACAACATTTTGCATTGTACGGTGGTACGGAATCCTTCGTGCGCGAGTCTGACTCGCACTTGGCCGTTTTTTTTTACTTGTCTGGCAGCGCCGCGCCTACTTTAGCGCATGCGCGGTGATATGCTGCGTTTTGGCGCGATTCACGTTTTGTATTTCGAGGAAATGTTGTATGTTTGCTTAAAAATGACCGATAGCAGTGATTCTGAAGAAACTTTGACTCCGCCTGGTTATTAAATGCGCCGACGGAAATGACTAATAATCTTATACCAAGGAAGTCGAGAAAATTATACGATACATACTACGAAGTATGCACCCAATGTATGAGAGTAGATAGAGTAAGTAGAGTAAGAAACTTAAAAACACTCGCCTGATACTATTAAAAACCTCGCCTAGTGAGAGTAGATAAAGTAGTGTATGAAACTGCACTATAACTAGCTATTAAAACACTCGCCTGATACTATTAAAAACCTCAAAAGTAGTTTTTGCGACTGATACATAATGAAGGGCATCAAAACTCGAGTGTGGGCTGATGAAACGAGCCGAAGGCGAGTTTCATAATATATCACGCGAGGGTTTTAATGCCTAATTATGTACAGTTACATACACTAGTTTATCTACAGGCATATCATAAGCTCTCTTTGATCTGTTCAGAAACCGCATGTTCGACCGGCATTGTGGCATTGATCATTGCTCTGCACTTGCTTAGCTTGTTCAGTTGTACCAACTTCACAGACAAACTAGGGGCGGAACGCGGGCGGGCGGCGGCGTCCGAAATTTGAATGTAATATTTCTAAATATTGATACATTATAGTCATAATAATATTGTATCAATATTCAGATAAGAAATGAGTTTTTACCAAGTACCATTATGCTGGTCATAACATGCGGTTTTTGGACGTAGTAAAGAGGGTTTATGATACGTGTGTAGGTAAACTACTATAACAAACCAAATAAGATAGAAACACGACACGAAAACAGAGACGAATACACGGAACACAAGACACATAAATGCGCGCGTTCCCTGGGCATTGAGCCTAAGTCCGGTCATAACATTACTTAATTTCTGTCGTCAGTCACCGACTGGATGGCCGAGGTGTACACGGCGATCAACACGCTACAAGAGCGTGTACTGACCGCTCAGAACAACGTGAAGCGCGGCCTCGCCAACATGGAGGTGTGGGGCGACGTGCCGCTGCACAACCGCAAGCTGAATGAAGACAAGATGGAGCTGCTCGCTGTCAACGAACGACATCCCAGATTTGTTAAAAGGTTACATTTTGAACCGAGGATAAATGATGAGGTCAACATGCTAAAATATTGTTCCACTATGATTCTGTTTATTTTTTGCAGACGAGACTTCATCCTTGATAGCCACGCAGAGTTAGTGGACATCTTGGTGGACAATTACAAACTATTCTTCAACATCAAAGAAGAGGAAGAGGTAAAGTGAAGAGCCTCAGTTACTCATATATATACGTACTAACGCATAACACGATATTTAGTAGTTTAAGGAAGAAAGCCAAAAATATACTAGTGATTCTGTGAGAACAGTTGATCTCGCGAGCCCTTGTAACCATTAGAATTTTGATGATCGATAATGAGTCAGTGAGCGACAAAATCACGGTACTTTGAACGGCTGTCATTTCCAATTGACTGAATTTTGGTAATTTGCCTATTTACATTGCGGCCTATTCACCACAGAAAATTCAAGTGTCTAGCTTTACCTTCATCATAAGTTACAGGGGGATCGAAAATATACCGAAATGATTTCCCCTCCACACCCCCTTTTCGATTTTTTTTCGTAACATCTTGTGTAGAAAATCTTGATAGAAATCCGTTAACGCTAGCAAACTTCCCCTCCCCCCCTCCCTATTTTCCCCCAATCAAAAATCGTGAGCAACAAAAAAAACCATGAACTTGTTTACCAGTTTTTGTCAAAATCGGTTGAATAATGCGACCTGTAGGCGAGGACAGACAAACACATTGGCCAATCTCGAAGCTGGACGCTACGCTTGCTCGATCATTAAAAAATGAGGCCTCTTTTAAAAGGATTGTTTACATTATTCCCAAATATTTTTCAGTTCCAGAGCAATTTGGTTTTAGGAAGGGTGTCTCCACAGCAGATGCAATTTATGATATGTGACTTTGTGGCAGAAAGTTTGGATCGGAAGGAAAATGTTATATCTGTTTTATTAGATTTATCGAAAGCCTTCGACCAAGTAAATCACTACATTTTACTTGATATAATGGATAGGTATGGAATCAGGGGAATTGCAAATAAATGGTTCAGATCATATCTGAAAAGTAGACAACAAAGCTTGGTTTTGCCTATCATGGATAAGTCTAGAACAATGTTGAATATGGAATCTGAGACATCAAACATAGGCAGAGGAGTGCCACAGGGTAGCATTCTGAGTCCTATACTTTTGTATACTTTTGTAATTGTTTGCTGACGACGTATCCGTGTTTTTTAAATTCCAAAGAGACCAAAATAAGAACCTTTCTAAGGTAATTTCAGAATCAGTCACCATGATTGTAAACTGGTTTAAGACACTTAACCTTAACACAAATGCTACCAAAACACAGTTGATCCATTTTAGAAACTTAAGACGACCAAAAAAATATTGACTCAGTTCCAAATGCAAGGTTCCTAGGAATATATACCGACGAAAACCTTAATTGTAAAAAACTCTGTAGCTTCTGCTACGCATTAAGATCGCTCTACAGAATAGCTACAAAAAAAGCTGCCTTACAGGCATACTTCGCCTTCTTCCAATCTAGAGCCCTCTATGGACTAGCCATATGGGGAAATAGCGTAGACGTAAAAAAAATCATCGTACAAAAGAGATGCGTCCGTATCGCCATGCGATAACGAAGAAGTTATCACAATAATTAAATCGCTCAATACAACAAACTCTGTAGGATACGATGGAGTGAACACAAGAGTATTAAAATCATGTGCTACGGATCTCGCTCCTATCTTGTGCCATCTAATAAATCTCAGTTTTAAAATGGGTAAATTTCCAACAGCTCTCAAACCCTCCGTTATCAAGCCACAACACAAAAAAGATAGTAAAAATGACATCAATAATTACCGACCCATAGCTCTAATTAGTATATTTTCAAAAGTTTTCGAAAAAGCAATGCAGAAGCGATTGACTTCCTTTTTGGATAAACATTCTATATTAAAAACGGAGAAAAATGGATTTCAAAAGAAAAAGTCGACCAGTTTAGCTGGATTTCAACTAGTAACGGAGATAGTACAAAGTTTGGACAAAGGGAAACCAGTTGCAGTTGTGTTCTTTGATATATCCAAGGCCTTTGATTATGTCGCTCATAATATTCTCCTAGAGAAATGCGAAAAATACGGAATAAGAGGTGTGCTCTAGAATGGTTAAACAGCTATCTATCAAACCGCCACCAATTTGTTGAGATTGCAACCACGTCCAAAAACAAGGAAATAGTAACATATCAGTCCTCTCCAGATCTAAACACATATGGCGTTCCCCAGGGAAGCATACTGGGACCGCTCCTATTTTTATTGTACATAAATGACTTTCCAGAAATCATCAAAAAAAAATGTGTCTTATTTGCTGATGACATCTCCGTATTAATAACATATAACGACGATATTAACAATTTTGAAAATGATGTAAATATGACATTGGACAAGGTAACAAATTGGTTCGCCGCAAATAATCTAAAAGTCAACTTAAATAAAACAAATTACATTCAATTTAGAAATAATAAAATGACATACAAACACATAAATGTACGCTGTAATGACATAGAAATACAACACACACCATCCACAAAGTTCTTAGGTATTGTCTTAGACGAACATTGCACGTGGCTGCCACACATAGAGATGGTTTGCCACAAACTGAACAAGTTTGTTTATGCCTTGTATAGATTAAAAAAAACTGCTGACACACAAAGAGCATTAATGGCGTATCATGGGTATGTGGCATCCGTTTTAAGGTATGGTCTTATACTGTGGGGAAATGCTAGGGAAATAAATAGAGCATTCATAGTTCAAAAACAGTGCATTAGAGCTATTTGCAATGCAAAGCCCCGAGATTCTTGCAAACTTCTCTTTATAAAATTGAAATTATTGACCCTGCCAAGTCTCTATATTTTTGAAATGGCGTGTTTTGCACATAGTCACCAGAACCTATTTACAAAATACTCCCAACTTGAGAGGTCGTGGCATACGAGATACCCAAAATTGTATACCCACCATGCAGAACAGTCTTCTGCCAAAGGAGTTGCTATCGGATGTTGATAAATATATACAACAATCTGCCACTAGCATTCAAAAATTTACCACTGCCTCTTTTTAAGAACCACCTACACAAATGGTTAGTTGATAAATGTTTCTACAACATAGAAGATTTTTTTGACAGATAAATGTAAAGATTAATATTATTTAAGCTAAGTTATTTGACATGAGTAAGAATTATTTTGACATTTTACATAGATACTTAGAATACATATTTTTTATAGAAATGAATTATTAGCTTAGTGTTATAATATAATATATATTTGCATGCCTAATTAGGTAAAATATGCGAAAAACATAATTTTAGTAACATCTGACATGTACCATATTTTAAGCAAATAAATGACTATGACTATGACTATGACTTGGATGACCTTGGCAGTAACGGAGCTACGTGCAGGGATTCTTTTAAAAAACTGAAGTTACACACTATAGCGGGGTAACATATAATTGAGTTGTGTAAATTGGTCAGATGTTACCCTGAAAAATTCCCTCTAAGACTCCCTGGTGTCAGCAATCGTCTAAACGAACGAAATAATCTAAAACTGGAACTTCCTCAATGTAGGACAAGTGCCTTCTCTTGGGGAACAAAAATGACAGCGATATAAGTTTATAATAAGTTACCAGAAGCTTTAGTAGTCTTAGAATATCGTAAATTTATTGTAGCACTAAAGAAACTTTTGGTGTTCATGTGTCCTTATCGCTTAAGTGAATTTTATAATTTTGACATTATGAAATTATCTCCCAATTCTAATTGATTAATTTATACGGACCAAAATTTCTAATTTATTAAAATTAACTAAAGGCATGTTAATTTTCTCTTAATTTAACCTAAATGTGGTTGTGTACTCTTTCACGTAAATACTTATTTCATTTTTATTTTAAATTGCTACACCCTATGGGTAAAATTGCATAGTACTTAAGTGATGCAAAATGTAACACCTTCATCAAACATGTAATTTATTGCAATAAACAAATTGAATTGAATTGAATTTAATTATTCTGTCTGTCCTGCAGTCGGAAGCGGAAGAGGAGGAGATCGATGAAATTGACGAGGCGACACTCGATGACGACGAGAAAGCTGCGCGTCAGCTCAAACTCGCCGAGATGGAGGAGAGACGAGAGGCAAGGCGGCTGCTCAAAGAGGAGCTAAAGAGAGAGAAAGAGGAGGCCAACAGAGTCAAGATGGAGCGAAGGGCCGTGAGACAGGAGAAAAGAGAGGCAAAAGCATTGGAGAAGAAGGAAAGGCAGGATAGACGTGATGCAGGTAATTATCATAAAGACAGCAAGAAAATAAAAATACCGTTTGGTTACTAGGCATTTATGTGTGACCGTCCACATAAATTCCAACAATATAAGAAAAACCGCATGCAGGTGCCGCCGCCATGGTCTTGATCTAGGTATGTCTGCTAATTTTTAGTAAGAACAGTACCAGAGATCTAATATCAAGTCTACATCTCTCACTATGTTCTCAGGCGAGGAAGGAGTGGAGACTCCTGAAGAGGAAGAGGAAGTGTACGACGAAGAAGAGATGGCAGACGTCTTGGCGGAACGTCTGGAGATGGAGCAGGCGGCGTTCCGCCTTGAGCGCTGGCCCGCATACGTGCAATATGTCGACTCTCTCGTGAGTAGTTACCGGAAGATGGTGCTGTTTTATTCAACGCGTATGAATATGTCCGGTGTTAGTAGCGGTTTTTACCTTGGGGCCTATCGCACTGTTTTATAACTGATCATTTATGTTGGATTCAAACATAGTTCTTCCTCTCACTTTTATGAGTTGTGTGTGTGTGTGTGTATTGGATTCAAGATAAAATATATTTAAATGACAGTGAAAAGCCGGCTTCTCAGCATGGGATGCAATAGACAGGATATTGTTTTGTAAAGTTACGCCTGACTCAGGGGTTGTTATTTACACGACACTGAAGCAAAAAATATATAATATTATTATTTTTTCCATCGCAAAATCCTTTGTTCTATAGCTTCCTGCCGCGCTCACAATATCGGGCACTCAGCGCGCTATTTTCGGTCAAACTGAACAGAGCATTACGGTATTTGACTGCTAGTCAATATATATACTTTTCTGGAACTGCCAAAACGCTAATTTTGTTCACGAGTTCTATGAAATAATAGTTTACAGTAGTATGAAATACTATACATGAATACACGAGTTCATGTGACGTCATAGTCAAATGCTGTCTTTTTAACACAAAACTGAGTTTATAAAATACAACTGCTGGAAATATACAATTCTGATATTTGACGTTTTTGTTGCAATAGGTTCAGCTTGAGGCACTTTTCTAGTTCTATAGGACTACCTTGTCAAATTCCGTATTTAAGAATCAAAATAGACTTTTTAGACAGTCTTTTTAATTAATTAAATTTATGATATTCATCCTCGAAATGAGATCCTTGTTTGCTCACACAGACACGAGCCCGTCTTCGGACTTCTGTGGTCGTGATTTTAAACATCATTTCATCTTTCAGGTGTCGAAGGCCATTCTTATTTTTGAAATCAACTCTTATTTTGTTTTGATGGCTACGTTTTAATGTACCAGTTCTTTGGCTCTGCCCCACACAAAATAGTCCATTGGGGTCGGGTCTGGTGAACGAGCAGGCCAAGGAATAGGCCCGTCTCTGCCGATCCAGCAATTGGAAAAACAGTCGTCAAGATAGCTTCTCACCGCCTAATGCTTCTCCTATGCACTAAACAGCCTACGAAATTGAAATTAATTGGATTGAACTAAATTAAACCTCTTTATTTTATTTTATTTTTTGCTATCTTTTATTGTTTAAATGTCAACTGCTATTTCACCGGGATAATTTCATTGTTTTAATTTCATTCAAGACAATAAAGGCTGTATTCTAAATAAATAAGAAAAATAAACAAAAATCCTTTTCTTTTTTCTTTGTTTTGCCGCGTTAATTATACCAAACTTATATTTCATTAACATTAATACGTTTTAAACCAATAAATATGCAAAAAAAAACAAAAGATGCGATTAGTCCATTAGGAAGTTTATTTTGAACTTTCATAAGGACATTTGGTCATACAGAAAAATATCAAACCACTTGAACTGTTCTAAGGACATGGTTATGTATGCTATAAACATTTCAAGAAGTTCAACACGACCGAAAACGTACCAAGAAAACCGAGACCAACGAAAACTACTATGCGGGAAGACTCTAAGATGGTATTGTTGGCAAAATAAGATACGTTCAAGGGATCAGAACTGATACTAATAGTTGTTTGGTGCAGAACAAGTTGTTTGGTGATTCTGCAGAAACAATTAGACGGAGACTATGTGAGGCAAACTTGTACGGAAGAGCGTCTCGGAAGGTTAAGAAGCCGGCGGAGAGCCGCTCAAGTGCTAATCGAGGCGAGCGCCAATGTTCGTTCGACATATCGCTATCTCTCCTGACGCGTGCGGGCGGGAAGCTAACCATGCGCCGCGCCCCGCGCTCCCCGCGCGGGTGGGTTGGTGTGTGTGCGCGTGCGTCAGCGCGTCGTTCTCTGGAGCTGCCGCCGCCGCCGCCAGTGCCGCCGGCCGGAGTGACAAGGAGTGTAAATGTCACCGGAAGATAGTCAAAACCGTAAGTTGATAAACTAACGCGGTAGTTGATCAGCTATCGACAGATAGTAAACCAGACCGACAGGGGTTAGAATTCACGATCAGGTCAACCTAACACGAAGACTATTCGGGGGCTTCGCTGCGACCGCTCTAGTCTTCACCTAACCTACCGCAGTGTTTGCCCTGGTATTTCGTTTGCAATTCAAGTTTAAACCAGTTTACTTTTTAAGGGCTTAACCGTTAGTTGATCAACTAACGCGTTATATAGTACGCAGTATGCTACAGTTTACTATATGTCGATATTTGATCAACTAACGGTTTTAACTATCTTAATGTGACATATATATAGATGAATTTTCCGAAATTATTTTCTCCTTGTATTTTTTTTCTATTCGCGTTCTTTCCCACGACTTATTTTTTCTACGTTTTTTTAGTAGAAGTATAATTTTCATGCTTTTATTTCTACTGTTTCTTTTTGCCAGACGTTACCTATTTTCCTATGCTTTTATTTTCTCAATACGTATTTTTCATTAACATATGTTTTACCGATATAATAACTTTCCAGAAGTTTATTTTCTTATACACTTAATGCTTGATTTAACTGACATTCAAACACGCCCTTTAAGGGTGACAGGGGGCAAGCCCATCACCGAAGCTTAAGGAGATATAAAAGTTTCATCCGATGCTTTCCATCCGTTAGAACGTACATACTGTACGGAATAATAAAGGACTAACATAGTGGTTCTGTGAGAACAACAGTTGAACTAGCTTAGGTGAAGGGTAAAGGGGGTGAGCGAAGCGAAGCCCCCTTTAGCCTTCGTATCAGGTTGAACGCGTAAGAACAACAAAAAATACTTAGTTTTCAGTGTTTTTGTGTAAAACAATATGTTAAACGCCTCTCAAACAAAGAAATGTATCTAAAGTATTCCAAGAAAGTAGTCAAATATGGGGGCGATAATATCAAACTGTCGGGCCGTTTTTCAGGACTTGGTGTTGGACCTGTCAGGAAAAAAGAAGTCAACGTGGACACATTCCGGTAGAAGAATATATTAGAACAAGCCATGCTGCCCTATGCCCAGCAAAATTTACTGGTTATTTGGACTTTACAACAGGATAATGATCCGAAACACACGCCAAGATTAGTAAAAGACTTCTTAAGGAACCAGTCTGTGACAGTTTTGGATTGGCCACTGTAAAGTCTGGATTTAAATCCAATAGAAAAATTGTGGTACCAGGTGAAGAAGACAGTGGCGACAAAGCGGACATCAAACGTTTAAACCGCATGAGCAAATTCCGGCAGAAGCTTATACAAAATTAATCGCTTCCATGCCCAAGAGATGTCGTGCTGTCATTTCTGCCAAAGGATATGAGACCAAATATTTATACGTACCAAAATGTTTTATAAATGTGTTACGAATTTTGTGGAATAAAGATAATTTCAGCAATGGAGTTTCTTTAATCATACGGCCATATATATCTTTGCTAAGTTTATACTGCATGCTATTAGGATAAACCGAATAAAAGATTAGGAACAGACACGTTTTGTTAAGAATATTTCGTTTTAACATTACACAATACTTACACAAACATTTTTAAATTGTGTAGCAAGTTCCATTAATAGCCTGATACAAAATATAGAGAGGAATAGGTTAGTTATTTTAATATGCATTCTGTGTCTCTAATTATATGACCACCACTTTATATTATATTCCATAACGATTAAGACGTTCTGTGGTGTCAGGAATGCATAAAAGTCGAGTTATGGAGAATAATTTGGAAGTAATTACTTTGATTTGTCTTTGATTGAGCAGTTATTTATTATTAGTTAACTGTTTTTGCTCTTCTGTTCTGTTCGTAATATTCTTAATGATTCCTTATGCTGTCCTTGCAGGTATCGACCCAAGTGATGAAAGCCATTGAAACAAGCCTGAACTTGTTCGAAAAACAAACCGACTTGGAAAAGGGCCCTCAAGTGGCTTTCATGGAAATTATAGTCGAGCTCAGAGACCCAGGTAGGTTGTGATAATAACCTCCTTACATTATACCGTTATACAGCAACAGTAAAATGCGTATCGATGCCTCAGGAAAGGGTAAAATATATGCTCTCCACAACTGTTGGATGATTGATTGATGTTGAATGAGCCATCCAAAATTGGTCCCCTAAAATCAGCCTCATATTAACTTGCAGACATCTACTTCTCGCCCTCACTGGAGCTGGAAGACGAGGGCGGCGTCTACGACACGCTGCGTGAGATGATGAAGGACATGTTCCTTCAAGCCACGCTCTTCCCCAGGATCGATCCGGTCATCGGGATTGACAGCTATGAAGGTAGTCTGGCGGGAAAGTGCGTTACAGATGTCCCTTTGCCCTTAAGTTAAAAATGGGAAAAAGCAAAAATCGGTTGGCAGATTCGGATCACAATATCCCGCTTGCAAAAAATACGATAGCATTTTTATTGGTAGCTACAACCTCGTCACCATACAAAATAAGTTAATTAATTATAAATAATACCTATGAGAATCGGAAACATATATGAACATTTATAGTATGGGTGAGTTGAGATATTTTCTACCTAATTTTAAAACATTTATCAAAAGCTAGCAACACAGGTTTCAGCTATCAATTTAACGGCGAAGGGACAACTAATCTGAATTATAAAATTATGAAATTACTTTACTCATAGCGCCACACCTATTCACATATGGATTGGTACAGTACAGACACAGATTGGTGACCGATGTATGATGATTCAACAATCCTGTTGCGTGATTGGTTGTCAGCCCACATTATAATAATAATACCTTGGACACTATTTACACACATTTATCTAGCCCCAAACTAGGATTCCCTGTATCTTGGGTACAAGACAACGATACACATACTTATGTAGATAAATATTATACTTAGATAGATAAACAACCATGACTAGGGTACAAACATTCGTTCTCTTCAAACGAATATTTGCCCCCACCGGGACTCGAACCCGGGACCCTTGGCTTCGTAGGCAGGGTCACTGCCGACTCGGCCATTCGGGTCGTATATGAGCAGAACCGTCAGACTTTATGGGTCCCTAAATAATAGATAGACCTATCAACTACTTGTTTATTTTTTCATTTTATGCATGTTTATTTTTTTTAGTTTAAGTCTGTTTGTTTTGTTCTTATTTTGCTGTGTAGGATTTTGGTGCTGTTGAATTCGTTGCAATAAATTTATTTTCTTCTTCTTAAACTAAACACCTATATTTGCCTTTTTATGTAGGTTGTAGTGTTATGCTACTTACATGCCATTTTCCAGTCTGCGTTGATGGTCGGCATTCATCTCATATATCTCTGGATATTTCGTATCACCTTTATTTTCATAGGACCCTGTAACGTTTTAAACCATAAGAACACAATAACAAATCATTTTCACTTCGTATTTTCATACTATCAGCACTGTTAAATCGATGTCGGAGGGGTTTACCTTTGGTGACCTTGTATTTGGCTTTCTCCGAAACTCTGCAATCTCGGGCTTCGTGCGCGCTGGTGCGCTACCTTTTTATCTATCGCTGTTATGTAATTTTGGCTATGTTATCTTGTTGTTTTCTCTATTACGAGCCTGAAACCAAAATCTGACATATTGCGATGTCGTTGTTTATCTGGTTGTCATGACAATGTCCATTCAAACTCGTTAGCGGTCTGATATGTTTACTTCAATACTTTTACAAAAATACTTTTTCCCTCTTGGCCATTCACAAAAATTGCTTTTAATTTAAATAATTTTTAGAACTCTCCAAAAAGGGTATAAGAGCGGAACATTTCTGAAATTCGGGAGTCTCACTTCAGCTCTTAGAAAAGAAGCATCACCTAAAGGCCTTATCCCGGGGCCGCACTGCCCCGGGATCCTGCGAGCCTCTGTTGCTACGTCTCCTGCCTACAGCTGCTACTGGAGTAAGGCTGCTACGCCTTCTGCCTACTGCGGCTACTTACTGTGTTGCCTGCCTCTACTGAACGGCTCGCCAGACGGCTGCTACACCTCCTGCCTACTGATGCTTACTGTGTTGCCTGCCTCTACTGACCGGCTCGCCAGATGGCTGGTACTTCACCTGCCTACTGCTTCTACTGGAGTAAGGCTGCTACGCCTCCTGTCTACTGCTGCTACTTACTGTGTTGCCTGCCTCCACTGACCGGTTCGCCAGACGGCTGCTACTTCTTCTGCCTCCTACTCTCCGTGTCCTCCGCTCTCCTTTTTATATCCATACCTGTATTTTTTTAAAAACCTGTCTCACCTCATTCATCCTCATCTTCCTATCATTTTTTTAAATAGTCATTGTAAAATACCCATAATAAACTGTCATTTCTAAATTTTATCCTGGTTGTTGTTTCTTGTTAGGTTCTGGTTAGGTTCTTGTCGCTACACGACAAGGTATCTTCACATATGCGTGCGTTATCAACACTTGCGTGTGATCTAGTTATATCGTCAAATGACGATCTTGACACTGCTATCATCTTCTTGTTGCAGATGACATCGCCGAAGAGCGGGACATGATAGATTTGTACCACGATATATTGAAGAGGGTTGAGAATAGCATCACCGATGTTTTGAAGCATGCGTCTGTAAGTACAGTGCATTTCCTTTTAGATATATGGTATTCGAGAGTCTTCGATTATTGCCGAAAACCTACGAATTATTACTGCGGTTCTTCTCTGCACGAACTTTTATGTGACATAAAAACCTAAAAAAGCCATGTCAACAATCCGAAAATGATTATAATGCAATCAGATAAAGCTAATTTTGGATAGATTTTTAAGTTTTTCTTTTAACTACCGGGTAAAAGTTTGTGCTCTAGTAAAATTAATTCGTATGTTTCCGACAGTCATCGAAAACTGCTCTAAAGAGCGACCATTATTTAAAAGAAAATGCGCTGTACTACTGTTTTGTATCTTTTCAGATCATTTCGCTCTTCTGATATTAGACATTGTTTTCATGGTACACATTTATGGCTTGTAGTTACCCTATACATTTTACATATTCGTGATTGATGTTGTAGACATACGAGAAGTATTCCCCGCTCTGGTTGGAGGACCGGCAGGAGGTGCTGGCCGGCTTCCTGAAGTACGGCCGCATCATCCCCCCGGAGGAGTTTGACAAGTACAGGTACGAGATGGGCTGCGACCCGCCCGAGGTCAGGCCGAAGCTCCCCGACTATCAAAAAGAGGTGAGTTCTTTTAGAGCATTTTCATGGATTGTTTTTTAAAGCTTTTATTTAATTTCACAGCTCTTGGTGTCTGCAATGAAATATTGCAAGTTACATTTGACCAATTTACCGGTTTCCGATTGAGCTGAAATTTTGCACGCATATGTACATCGGATGACATTACGATGTTTTGATAACATGGAGCTGGTCTGTTTATAGAGCCGGAAGGTGGCCATGTGAACTCTCTAACAAAACGACAGAAACCTATCGAGTTTGGGCGCGATTGATTCGTCTTGGCATGTCGTTTGGTCTTATACAACATTTTCATGACATGGAACTGATCTGATGATGGAGCCGGAAGGTGACCATAGGAACTCTGCTTTAAACGACACAACTCGATCGAGTATGACTCGTCTTGAAAAGTACTTCGGGCATATACAATATTTTTATGGCGCGGAACTGATCTGATGATGGAGCCGGAAGATGGCCATGGGAACTCTGTAATTAAACAACACAACCCCATCGAGTTTCGGCTCGTTTGGTTTGTCTTGACAAGTACGCTAGTACTAGATTCTATTTTAATCTCGGCATCATAAATACGAAAAGTAAAAAAAACATTAAAACGAATTTTTTTGAAAAAGCTTTTATGTAAATGCTCTAAAAAGAAGAAAATTAACTTTAAGTGAAATTAAATTCATCAATTAATTATGTTACACAATTTATATGATATAAAAGCTTGCGCGAGATTCACTTGTGTGTCGGGTTTTGACACAGAGTAAGTAATTCAAGCAAAGAGTGTCATTCATCCATTGGTTTTAACTTTGATTCTTTAACAATTAAGACATTTGTTATAATACAAAGTGGATTTATTTATATTTGGGTTGTAAATTTTTATATAGAAAATTATTCTTGATTTGCCATGGAGGCAACATCGAGCAATCCTGTTGCATCTGCCAGTGATATAAGACGGGTATGAAGCTTCATGTACAATCTATATATATATATATATGTATATAAATACTTTTAATTGAAACATTTTGAAAATAACTATTTTCAAAATCTTTTAAGAGTTACTGAGGCAACGGGAATATCTGAAAAGAGCGTACTACATATTCTGAAGGAAAATGACTCAATTTAAATAAGGAATATACCAAAGCTGGAGTAAAGCCAAACATGAAACATTGGTTGAAAATGCAGGATTTAAATTTTTGTGTAATACGGGGGATAATATAAGATTTTCACAGGAGGTTTAACAAACTCCGTACTCTCATATCATTTCAGAAAAGACTAATAGAAGACTCAAATCTGATTCAAAGGATCAGTTACAATTCTTCGAAATATTATTCGTAGGGATTCAGAATAAGAAAAACAGAGAATAGAATTAGAGAATATTCGAAATATATTATTGGAAAAACATGCTGTCCATTTAATAAGAATAAAATATCTTAGACAAATCCGGAAATTAATATCTGCTGGTAAAACTATCGTAAAACCGAATATATAAACCAAGAATCATATATTCACACTAGAGCGGCCCTACTAATAAAAGAAGTTATTCACTGTGTAACTTATACAGTGTTTTGTCTGGCTTTGACATTTGACGTTTCCTCGGCGTATGAAAAGGACAAAACACTGTTTAAGTTGTGTTAAAGGTAGGAATAAATAATTACAAAATTATTAACAGCAAGGTCTGTGTTGAGCCAGATTAACCCCATAAAGTCCCATCATTTAAGTAATCTTGAACATTGTTAGATCCCTTTTTCGACAAAGTCGCTTTAACATGGTTTTTAAATTGCTCAAATGGCAATTTCAAGATCTCCAGAGGTATCTTGTTGTAGTATAGAATGCATTGACCCTTGAAAGAATTGCTAACCTTCGCGAGTCTAAACCGGGGCGCTGTGATTATTTCTTAGGTTAACATTGCAGCTATCGCTAAGTTTGGGAAATTTTGTAAGCTTCTTGCGTACATACATTATATTTTCGAAAATAAAATGACTAGCTACAGTTACCAGCATTTAACAATAAATTGTCAACTGTGAACCAATTCAAGGTTAAAGATAATACTCCATTGACATCATCAAAATCTTCTTTTTGTCTTTCAATTTTGAAGACCAGTAAAGTATCATCAGCAAACAACACTATGTTAGTCAATTTCTCCACCATGAAAGGCAGATCGTTAATATATACCAGGAATAAGAAAAGGCTTAATATGGAACCTTGTGAAACGCCAATTTTTACTCCCGATCCATCAGATTTAACGCCGTTGACTTCTGCCTTTTGAATTATATTGCTTAGGTATGATCTTAGTAGATCCAACGCTTTATTTCTAACTCCGTAATGATTTAATTTCATTAGTAGCGTATCATGATCAACACAATCAATTGCTTTCGACAGATCGCAAAAAAAAACGATAGCATCCTGTGCGGCTTCCCATGCAGAATAAATATGAGATATAAGGGTAATACCTGCATCCGTAGTCGATTTACCCCTAGTGAAACCGTATTGCTTGGCGTTGAGTTGTTTTGTACGGTTGAAGTGTAAGAGCATTTGATTGAGAATAATCTTTTAAAAAAATTACTTAGTGCTGGAAGAACAGATATTGGTCTGAAATTTGAAGGATCACCCTTGTCTCCCGACTTGAACAGAGGTATAAGTTTGCTGTGTTTCATGAGGTCTGGGAAAGCTCCATTATCAACATATTATTAAATATATAAGCTAGGTGTGGGGCTATAACAAATATTATTGAACCAATGACTTTGACTGATATACCCCACAGGTCTTCAGTATTTTTTAAGTTAAGTAATCTATACGTTTTGACAATATCCTGGGGATATACATGATAAAATTTAAAATCTACATTACTGATGCTAGTGCTGTTTTTAAACAAAGTCTGTGCTTCATATGGAGATGAATTTAGACGCTCTGTTGTGAGTAAGGGTACATTGGCGAAGAATGTTTCAAAAGCTCGAGCTACCTCAGCGTTGGATTTAACAACATCATCACTTATATTTGAGCAGAAATCATTGTCCCTTGGTATAACTTTGCCGTTTATGCTTCACGGTTTATAATTTGCCGAACCGTTTTCATTCTATTATTTGAATTTTTTATTTTTCTATTAATGTGTAAAGTTTTTGCAGTTCTATAAACCAACTTGAAAGTTTTGGAATATTTTTTAACATAGTCATGAAATTTTATATCAAAGTCATAGGTTTTTGGTTCATAAAGGTCATACAAGATAGCCCTACTTTTACGAATTCCAAATGTTGCCCAGTCATTAAATTTAGATTTACCGTTGTTGGCACTGACTTTCTTTAATTTAAAAACTGTATTGAATTCTGTTTGAATAATGTTGAAGAAGTCAGAATAGATTTTGTTCGGGTTCTGTTCATCAAAATCCGGTACTGGCAAACTTATATCTAAGTTTCTCATATACGTCTCTAGTCTAAGGGATGTAATCATCATCATTAGATATAATAAAACTAAGTTTGATAAAATGTGCGTGCCGATAAAACCGGCACGATAAAGGGACTGATATAGTGTGATAGTCCTTTATCCCCCCTCGAACAAGAAAGTTCCCGTTTTAACCTAAAGGGCGTGTTTTTAAAGATATAAGGGCTTTTCCAACTTTTCAACTTGGAAATTAAGTGTAGTAGCGCCATCTGTTGTCGAGTATTTGAACTTCATTCAGAACAACAATTATTTGGGTTGTATTTCGAAAGGCGCTGCGAGCAATCGTAATAGTAATGGTGCGAAATTTAAAATTCCAATTTCAATAAAGTCCTAAATAACATTTGTTACTACATAGGGCGCACTGTAAGTTTCCGGAACTGGCCACTTACATAAACAATATTTAAAAATTTATTGCAACATTTGAAAATAGAACTCTTTGGCTGTAGAATGCAGTTTGTTTCATCTGACTGCCTTTTGTTTTTACCTTGTGGCGCCATTTAAAAATTTGTGTGTCTGCATCAACATGGATTTAACTCGGGAAAATTTTCGTAGTATGATTTTCTACGATTTTAAGTGTAATTTGACAGCTCAACAGAGCATCGCTCGGCTTGAAACAGCTTTTGGCAATGAAGCACCATGCAAGACAACTGTTTATAGCTGGTTTGCAGAATTCAAGCGTGGTCGTATCAATCTCAGTGACGAATCTCGCGATGGTCGGCCGTCCACCGCTGTGACCAACAAAAACATCGATGCTGTGCGCCGTATGATTGAAACAGACAGGCATGTGACCTACCATGAAATTCGCGCATCCTTAGAAATAGGCATGAGTCAAATACAATTAATCCTACACAAACATTTGGGTGTGAGAAAGCTGTGCTTGCGGTGGATCCCACACAACTTGACCGAGGCTCAAAAAACGGACCGCGTCACTTGGTGCAGTGCCATGCTTACCAGATTCAATGAAGGTGCGTCAAATTTGGTGTGGGACATAGTAACAGGTGACGAAACATGGATTTATTGCTACGATCCCAAAACAAAGCAGCAATCGAGCGTATGGGTCTTTCAAGATGAGCCGAAACCAACCAAAGCGGCGCGCGTGAAAAGTGCATCTAAGCGGATGATTGCTTCTTTTTTTAATAAAACTGGACACGTGGCTACTGTTGCTTTAGAGAATCGTCGTACAGTGAATAGTGACTGGTACACGACCATTTGTTTGCCGGAAGTTATTGACGAACTCCGTAAAAATAACCGTAAACGCCGTATCATCCTGCACCACGACAATGCTAGTTCTCACACGGCCAGACAGACAAACGACTTTTTGAAGGCGAAAAATGTAGAACTCATGAGTCATCCTGCATACAGTCCCGACCTGGCACCTTGTGACTTTTTTCTGTTCCCAAAAATTAAGAACCAATTACGCGGTCAACGATTTTCATCACCAGAAGAGGCTGTCGAGGAGTATGAAAAACACGTTTCAGAGGTCACCACAGAGGAGTGGCACAAAAGTTTTCAAAACTGGTTTCATCGAATGAAAAAGTGCATAGACGCCAAGGGAGATTATTTTGAAAAACAATAAATTAATTTTGTACCTTTAATAGTATTTTTTCATATTCATTCCGGAAACTTATAGTGCGCCCCGCGTATAATAAAGTTATTAAATTGTGTGTATTTATACAGCAGTAGCTAACTTATATTTTGGAGTTAAAGCGACATAATTTTAGTTATTCAAATTAGTTATGAAAACATTTTAAAATTTAAGTTTTCAAATTTCGCGCCTTTACTACGTATGCTGCAGCTGCAGAACCTATTTTTATGGCGGACGATAATGTCGAGAACAAAGGTGTGAGAAAGAAAATATTCTCAAACTTTCTCGAATATCCTAGAGCCTAGCTCTCTGAATATATAAGAGCCCGGTGTCGCCCGCCAGAGTTAGTTCGATTTGAACAGCGAAATAAGCGATTTCGAAACGAAAAGGAAAGAAGTTATCTGTGAGCCTTTATTTTGAAGTATCACGTGTGAGTATTTTTAATAGTGTGTTTAATTAATTCTCGATTTTGATGCGAAGAAGAAAAAAGTTGTCTGTGAGCCTATATTGTGAAATATCAAATGTGAGTATTTTTAATAGTCTGTTTTAAAATTCTAATTTTTAAAATTCTAATGTTTTTTTTTCTTTTCTTTTAATTGTAATTTCCTTAACCTTCAAGCAGTCGCGCGACGTTGAATCGATGCCTTCTATATACTTTTGGCCGTAAACAAAATATCGCGCGACCGCTTGAAGGTTAAATATATTTTTTTCTTTCTTTCATCGTACCTACCCCACGTTTAAGTAACAATAAATTTGTCTATAAAATGTTTATTTAGTTTATATTGTACATAATACAATGCCTAGACGTAAAAGAGATCTACACTAGAGTCTTCATTGTATCGTTTTATGGTACGATAAACGAATCTTTTGGTTATATTCAAATTTTTCAGTAAGTCGAAAATCTGAATTGGCGCGTAACCGCAACGATGCAACGCAATAACTACGACACGGTCTTCTTTAAGTGTCCACTCCATATTTAAAAACCGGTCAAGTGCGAGTCTAAATCGCGCACGAAGGGTTCCGTAGCACCGTTCAATGGAAGCGACGGTGTGGAGTGAATAGTTTGGATTTTACACAGCAAAATATTGTTTACAAAGTTATTGGTGCGGTTACTTTCACACTCCATGTACGTAACCAGGTGCATCCATAAGTTTGTATGTGGTATTGAAAGAATTGTTGTATGGGAGCCCCCTTAAATATTTCTTTTATCCTGTTTTTTAGTATTTGTTGTTATAGCGGCAATAGAAATACATAATCTGTGAAAATTTCAACTCTCTAGCTAGCTAGGTTCTTGAGATACAGCCTGGTGACAGACGGACGGACAGCGAAGTCTTAGTAATAGGGTTCCGTTCTTACCCCTTGGGTACGGAACCCTAAAAATCAACTCAAAACAAAAACCATTATAACATTATCCATTATACATCTGATATGAACACGAATATTTTAAAATAAAACGATGTAATTAAATTATTTTTCTTCATAATTGTAATAATTAACAAAAATCAACTCAAAACAAAAATATTGTAACATTATCTATTATAGCGTTCATTATAAATCTGATATGAATAAATAATTATAAAAAAGTGACATACCTACAACACAACACTTGTTCAAAAATAATAAACATTAACCCCATTACTAATTAACAGCTTTGCAGGGTGAGTGCGGGTGGTCAAGCGGATCAGACCATTTAGTTGTGTATTGTACTATTGTGTAGCTCTGTCCCCCCGCCTGTATATACATTCGACAGTTTTTAATTAGTAAGGAAGGATATTATTAATATATTTTGACATAGAACTAAACAAAATACGCTGACAAGAGATAACTAGTACACATAAATACAGCTGTGTGCTGTGTGTTCCTGGGCAGTTCTCCTCATGAGTCAGAGACTTCTCGCTGTCGTGTCGCCTTCCCTTCCCCACCCCTCCAGCCAATTCAGCTCATACTAAGGAAGAATCTCGGAATACTTACTTCCTGGATTCTTCCTTAGTATGAGCTGAATTGGCTGAAGGGGTGGGTAAGGGAAGGCGACACGAAAGTGAGAAGTCTTGACACATGAGGAGAACTGCCCTCCTATTCAGACTACTACTTTAGAATAATGACTATTTAATAAATAAACATTAAGTTTAACCAGCCTCAGAATCATCACAGCCTTTCCTACGTCAACCATAAAGGTCATAGCACACTTACACGACCCTGCTCCAACACCGCTCCCACTCAACACCGCCCTAAACTAAGGCGACTGCTGGCGGTCCACTCGTCGACAGCTAGCAGGCGCCCAGCTGTCCGCGCATCGACAGCTAGCAGACGCCCAGCTGTCTACTCGCCGACCGCTCTCGCTTTTCACGATAGTTGAGAGGCGCCGGCGCGCGGTAGCATAGCAGTCAGCGCGCGGTGACTCCTCGTCTACAACGTGCGGCCAGTGAGGCGTCAACTACGTGAGCAGTCTGATGGCGGGAAGCTGGCTGACACCCAGCTGTCTGCTAATTTATTTAGTCAATTTAAACTATTTCGTAAGGCCACGACTTAAAGCCCATATTTGAATGATATTTTATTAGTCAGGTGGTAGCAGGGTCGTGTAAGTGGGCTATGACCTTAACTCACAGCTTATAGACCTATCTAAACCTACCCAAATAATACCACTTAAATACACACTATTAAGTATCAATAATCAGTCAAAATGTACTATCACAGACATGCTTAATTTATCAAGATAATTCAAACAAAACATGCTTAGCTAATTATAAAGTGAGATCAGTGATTCAATTATAGTTTTTACATACATTTTACCTCAGACTATCTAGAAAAAAAAATATTCATCCGAGTCAGTGTCTTCATAATTTTCTTTATCAGCGATAGTTGAAAAGAAAACGTTTGCCGTTTCTGGAGTCACATCTATTATATCCGTTGAGGGCACTTTTACCCAAAAACTGTCATCTGACTGAATCGGATCAGAGTATTCATCTGCATTTTTGGAAAAATTACCGGTATCCCACATGGAATCTTTGTTTTGATTTACAGTAAATTGTGCGTTGTGATCAAATCTTATATTCGATAGAATTTTTACTTTATTACTCTTGCCTGCTGTTGAGCCTGATGACTTTTTTAATAATGACTTATTGAGGGTTTTTGACTTATGAGACAAGTTCCGGTCAGATTGTTTTTGCAACCCAATATCAAAAAATCCTACATGGCGTCCATATTCACATTGATCTGAAGAAATAGCGCATTTTCCTAAACTACAACTTAGCTTTCTTAGGGCCAAAATGTGCTTATTTCTTGCTTCCCATGCAGCTTGATGCACCTGCATAGTGCCCACAAACTTTGGTAGGGTAGAAATCAGCAACTCCTTTTGATGAATATTGCACTCCTCAACTACTTCGACAATGACTCCTGGACAATGACGCTTGTCTTCATGCGGTACAACAGAGTTTCCAAATCTGGCACGTCATGTCCCCTTGCCACAATTGAATCTGCTGATCGTTTGAGGACCCCGCCGACGTCATCCGGAGCTCCTTTTCCGTGACCAGCCCCTGAGTAGTTCCATGTCATGAATCTGAATCCTGGGTAATGCAAGTGGAGTTTGGAAATAACGTAAAACATTTTACGATTTCTGTATTGGCCTGAAGGAGAATCTGATATGAAGTGGATGACTTCTACTTCTGGAGCATTGTTTTCGATGAAGCTCAACACAGGCATCAAATGTTCCCATATGGAAACAGCATCATGACGAAGGCATTTGCTCATGGTGCAGAATGATTGATCTTCATAGCCCCGTTGAAAAAGAAGTAAATCACGACTGTGTGCAAGGTGATTTGCTGTCGGCTTCCACCGAAATGTAATGTCTGAATCTCATTGCAGTATTTTAAGCCAAAGTTCTCACTAAAATCACAATGTACTATAGCGTCGTTCTCTTTTAATTCCTTCTTTAGTTTTTTTACATCAGCACTTTGCGAGACAATGTTTGAGCAATGGAGCAGGTACGGTTTCAGCATATTTTCAAACTCTTCTATGACATCTTTAGGTTTTGTAATTTGTTTATCTTTAACGGACTGCATTGAATATTTTGTCTCTCCATTTTTCTCATATTGTTTTTTTACATTGTTCCATTTCCAATAGTGTATATCCTCAGCGTTCTTGAATTCCTGGTATGTTAGCGACTTATTCTGGCTGACACTGCATTTTCCACTCAGGCATTGAGGATCCATTGGACTGCAGCACAAAGAAACCAGAACATCTCTTGATGTTTTTTCCCTTATGATATTGTTTCTCTTCAGTGCTGTTACTATCAAATCCATGTTTTCATGGATTTTGCACAAGCATGTGTCTCTTATTTTAAGATTTGGTATTAGAACCCAAAATGGTTTCAATTTCCAAAAGTGCGAATAACTGACTTTGAATGTTGGGTACATTTCCCTGAATTTTGAGTACATTTCCCTGAATTTTGAGTGTAAGTTTTTGATGGACTCCGTCATGTATCTCTTTTGCTTTCTCACTTTATTTTTCGTCACGTACTCTTTCTTTCCTGGACACATCCGGCCGTTGTCATCGTATAAATAGAAGTTGTGTATAGTCTCCTCCATTGTCAGTCTACGTATCTTTGCTTTGTTGTTCTGCAACTCTGCAGGCTGTTGCTCATTTTTTTCTTCGCCTCTATGACTTGAACTTGCTGCAGGGGTACTGTCATGTCTCTCCCACTTGTGGTACTGTTTCAGTCTGTAAACCTGCTTTTTGTAATTACGATTAATTTTGCTTAGTTCTTTTTTACATATCTGTATCATATTTCATAATTATTATATTCAGTGTTTATATGAGCGTATGCGAAACTTACATAGGCAAAAACATAACATAAATTTAGCCATTGATTTTCATAAAATTACCTCTGATAAATAATATGATAAAGTGGTGTAAAAATTAAGTGTTGAGACCCATCTGAGCTTTTGTCACTCCGTTTAGGAAAAGTTTTGTAAGGATTTCGTTTAATAAAACCTTCCAGTCATTTCCGTGGCACGACCGTCAGTTCTGTGGTAAAAATGACCAAGGAAATGATGCCACAGAACTGACGGCAAAAGAGTGTTTTGATCTCAATTACTAAACTACTATCTGAATTACAAAAAATCATTTTAAAATTAAAGCTCCGTCATTTTTACCACCTAGAAAACGGAATGACACAATGCAAGTCGTATTATAAGTACTTAAAAATGAGCCACGGAAATAACCCGATCGGCGTACCAAAGTACATCGCGTGAAAAACATACCTCGTTTGACTGCCAAAAAGAATATTCTCAACGTCCACTTCCTGTGCTTTCGCACGCACAACTAACCTGTTTTAACATGCGTAAGTGACAGGATGCTAGTTGTGTGCATATTGAGATAGCAATACTTATTGGGAGGCATGAGAAGCACGGCTTCTCATGCCTCCCAATAAGTATGGTAAACATGTCGCGACCTCTTGTTTAACAAAATACTATATACGTAATTGCTTTTATTGTTTCAAGGTGTGCGTGGAGTGATATCCTTTCCGATTAGGTATACATAGTTTTCATACTGAGTTTGGTCACAAATTTATCGAAGCTTGTTTGACCCGAAACGCGCGGGAGACAAGCCTCCCAGCGCTCGTAGTCGGTGATTTTCAACTTTCTTACGTGAATTTCTCAGGTTTTAGGTATGCCAATACACTATATTTTTAGTTTTTATATCATAGTACGGTGTTTAGAAATAATAATATAATACAGTGTAAATTAGGACATTGCTTCATTCGTTTTGTTGTTATAAGACGTGGACAGCAAAAAAAGTCTAATTAAATATTCACCCAAAAATGAATAACATTTGCCAATTTTGCCACGCGAAAAAATTCAGTAAAGTAACACCAGGTCTCTGTTGCATGAATGGAAAAATTCGATTACCACCACTGGAAGCACCTCCGCAGGAATTTCTACATTACATGACCGGGGAAACACTAGAATCAAAAATTCAAAACACTTTCTTCAAAATATAAGATCATACAACTCCTGCTTTCAAATGACTTCTTTCGGTGTTACTTCGACTAATACTAATAGAAATGAATTTTAATATATATATTCAATTCAAGGGCAAATTTATCACAAAATAGGATCGTTACTACCAATGCCTAACGAAGACTATAAATTTCTGCAAGTATATTTCATCGGAAATGAAGGACAAGAAATTGATCAACGATGCACAAATTTTAATGGATAGAGACGCGAAATAATCCAAGATGTACAGAGGATCTTACACAAATATAATCAACTGATTTACATTTTCAAAACAACATTAGGCCGCATGATTTCTGATGACTATAAAATTGTACTTCGAGCCGATAAAAGACTACGTGGAGAACACGAACGTAGATTGAATGCACCTCAGATAGATGAAGTCGCCATCGTAATTGTGGACAATGAAAATACAAGCCGTGACATAATTGCACAACGAAGAAGAAAAGGACTACAATGAATTGCAGAGACACGCCGTTCATATGATGCTCTTCAATATCCATTAATATTTCTGCACGGAGAGGACGGATATCATTTCAATATAAAACTAATTCATAAATAAACAGGCATAGAAACAAACATAAAAATCACCTCCAAGGAGTTCTATGCTTACCGCTTAATGATCAGAGACAATAAAATATACAATCACATACTCAACACTCGCCGTTTATTCCAAGAATTTCTGGTAGATATGTACGCAAAAATAGAAGCAGAACGGATGCTTTGCATAAGACTGAATCAGAAGAAACTACGCACAGAAGATTACATCCACCTTCGAGACGTGATCATAAATGACGACAATATTGACGATATTGGAACAATGGTAATCTTACCCTCATCATACATAGGAAGTCCAAGACATATGCACGAATATACTCAAGATGCCATGACCTATGTAAGAAAATATGGACGACCTGATCTCTTCATAACATTTACATGCAACTCATCATGGTCAGACATCAAAGAACAACTAAAATGCGGACAAACCTCCATGGATCGACACGATATAATAGCCCGAGTTTTGCGACAAAATCAAATAAGATTTATTGAAGTCATCACAAAATACCACATCTTTGGAACCGTTAGATGCTGAAAATGTACAATAAAATATCCAAAATCATACTTGGACGATACAAAATTGAAAATGACGGCTATCCCAAATATAGAAGACGATCACCGAAAAACGGTGGCTTCACAGCAAAAATACGAATACAAGGCAGAGACGAACTGGAAATAGATAATCAGTGGGTAGTACCATATAACCCACTACTTTCCAAAATGTTCCAAGCACACATAAACGTTGAATACTGCAATTCAGTAAAATCTATTAAATATATATGTACGTAATATAAGTACGTAAACAAAGTGATATGGCAGTATTTCAAATAGTCCAAATTAGCGAACAAAATAACAAGAAATGATGAGATCCTCTTATACCAAATAAGAAGATACATCAACAGTAACGAAGCTGCGTGGAGGATTTTTAGTTTTCCCATACACGAACGCGAACCAGCTGTGCAACATCTAGGTACATTTGGAGAATGGACAGAGAGTTTATTTCACAAAAAACTCGGCTAGAAAAATTGCAAGCGAACCACCTCAGAACACAACATTAACAGCTTTTTTCCAACTGTGCCAAACGGATCCCTTCGCAAAGACATTATTGTATGTCGACGTCCCTATTTATTATACGTGGGACAAAACAAGGAAAATTTTTCAACGGCGAAAGCAAGGAATGCCAGAGGAGGGTCATCCAGAAATCATAAAAACTAACTCAATAGGTCGAGTATACACTGTACATCCAAAAAATGCCGAATGTTTCTATCTCCGGATGTTGTAACACGAAATACGGGGACCAACAAGCTTTCCAGATCTCAGGACCATTGACGGCTACCTATGCCAGACGTACAGAGAAGCATGTAAACGCTTAAGATTATTGGAAAACGATAATCACTGGGAATTAACACTACAAGAAGCCACACTCATATCTTCAGCTGAACAAATTCGAGAGTTATCGTTTACAACGTTATAATGAACCGGATAAATAACAACACTGGTGGAATTATTTACTTGGACGCACCAGGAGGCACCGGTAAAACGTTTCTAATAAATCGAATACTGGCGGAAATTCGTGCTCAAAACACATCGCACTGGCACTAGCATCATCCAGCATTGCAGCCACACTTATGGAAGGAGGACGAACTGCCAATTCTGCCTTACAACTACCGTTGAATTTAGCCGAACAACAATTCCCGGTATGTAAAATTTCAGGAAAATCTGGACGGGGTCAACTTCTAAAATCATCATCTGGGATGAATGCACCATGGCCCATAAAAAATCACTAGAAGCCATGGACAGAACATTACAAGAATTGCGAAAAAACTCTGAAATAATTTGAGGAGCTCTACTCATACTCTCAGGAGATTTTCAACAAACACTTCCAGTTATTCCCAAGTCAACACCAGCAGACGAGATCAATGCATGCTTAAAATATTCACATCTCTGGCCCCAAGTACAAATACTACAATTAACAAAAAACATGAGAGTTGAATTATCAAAAGATGAAACAACAGCACATTTTGCTAAAATACTTTTACAAATAGGCGAAGTTACATATCCTACTGACCAAACGACCGGCCTCATTGAACTCAATAGTGATTTCTGCAACATAGCCGCTACTGAAAAGGAACTAATCGACAATTTTTTTCCAATTATATTATTCAGAACTAAGTATACCAACGTAGAGTGGTTATTTCAAAGAGCAATTTTGGCCACTAAAAATAATATTGTTGACGATATCAATTTTAATATTCTAAAGAAAATACCTGGTGAAGAGATAATATATAAATCGATCGACACGATGGTATCCATTGAAGAAAGTATCAACTTCCCTGCTAAATTTCTAAACTCTTCACAAGTACCAGGATTGCCATAACACTGCCTTCGTCTGAAAATTGGATTTCCAATCATACTACTCAGAAATCTCAACTCCCCAAAACTATGTAATGGAACGAGGATGATCGTAAAACAGCTATCGAATAATATCATTGAAGCTGAACTTATTTCTGGAAAGAACAAAGGACACACAGTATTTATACCTAGAATACCACTGATCTCTTCTGAATTGCCATTTCAATTTAAATGATTGCAGTTTCCAATTAAATTAGCCTTTAGTTTTACAATTAACAAAGCACAAGGGCAAACTTTAAAATATTGTGGCATCAACCTCAAAGAATCCTGCTTCTCTCACAGTCAGCTCTATGTAGCTTGCTCAAGAGTAGGAAATTCGAAAAATTTATATATATATATATATATATACCCCGGACAATAAAATGAAAAATGTTGTTTATAAACAAGTAGTGTAAATAATGAGAAAATGTTTTCAATATTCTTTTTAACTTTTTACGTCATAGTTTATTTTTTTATTTCAACTATCTCGTAATCTCATATCAACTCCCGAGCGAAGCCGGGTATCATAGCTAGTAGGCCTATAAAATTATGGATCAGTCTTATTTTTACTAGTAATTGGGAAAGAAACTGTTTGACCACTGTGATCGGATGGTAAACAGTTAATTACATTTTTACTTATGAATGCACAGTCACAAAAAACGTTATCTAAGCAAGTTTGGCTGGTAAGTGTAATTCTAGTCGGCTCTAGAAATACATTACATAAATTTTATGATTTGAACAGAATTATTAATAGTCGCTTCAGTGTTGTATCTACAAGCAGATCTAATGACGACAACAAATATAATGACCATCAAAATATTTTTTTCCTACCCAAAATGGCTAAATGACCACCAAAAGTTGTAGAAAATATTAGGGCAAAATACTGCGGTAGCTTAGGTGAAGGGTAAAGGGGGTGAGCGAAGCGAAGCCCCCTTTATCCTTCGTGTAAGGTTGAACATGTAAGAACAAAAAAAATTTTTAAAACATAAATTTAAGTACACAAAACATAAGAAGAAGTTTGGTGATCATTCATCCAAACACAATTTGGTGGACATCCATCCATTTTGGCAGTCATTTCGAATTAATTGGTAGTAAATTTTCGACAATTTTGTAATTATTTATGTTAAAAGACATCATATTTTTCTTTAACCAATGTTCTGTAATACAAGTTCTTTGCCAGGTAACCCTTGCATGTTTTGATGGGTAATATTTAAGTGGGGCTTACCCTTTGTCTGAATATTATTTTATATTGGGATATTATTACACTTTTTGACTTATTTAATTCGGGCAAGATATTACACATTTTTGATCTCCTATGCTTGCTTGATATATTTATTGGCTTATGTTTGCTAGAGATTTCCTCTATTGTCTTAAAAACTAATTTAAATTACTTGGAATGTCTTCCAATATCCCTTGTCTGTGCTCAAAAGAAGCAGTCAGGTTAGCCTAAATCTTTGCTGTAATACTAAAAAAATAAGATAGCGACACAGCTACCTGTCGTTTGTAAAAATCTGAAAGGTAGTAACTACCTTTGGTCAAATAAACATTATCACTAATATAATTGTTAGAGTCAATCAGATGAATCAAACTATTATTATATGACATTGTATGTAATGTCATATTTAGCTTATATCTATGATAATTTTCAGCTTGTGGCAAGCTTTTACTGTATGGGAATGTAAACTTTACAAATGTATTAACATTCAGTGAGCAAAGTGTTTCAAAATATTTAATTAGGTCCCATTTGTTTACCTCACCCGGGTGGGGCTCATTATTTTCATTTTCCATTGGAATGGAAATTCTGATACTGCCAGATTTAAGCAAATCCGTCTCAAAATAGCCATTGACGTGAAAAACATCGAATTTCTCTAACAAACCGTCTCAGTATTACCATTATAAGCGATTTATGAGAACGCATAGAATTCTCAAAAAATCTCTTCGAAAAAAAATACCATCAAAAACATTCTCAAGTGGCCTGTACCTATCTATTGGTAGAGGAAATTGCGGCGTCTGATAAGCGACCGTGAAGTCGGCGTCGCGATTTTAAAACGCAATGTATCAGAATAACCGTCAATGGTTATTCTCAGTTGAAATAATGAGACCCACCCCCTCACCCCTATTTCCAAACATGAGTAGGTATTAAGTTTGATTCAGGTGTCAGATCAAGTCTTTGTTATTTTTTGCATAATATCATGAAAACTGGAGTTTAGTGAACAGTTATTTATGACTGAGTGTCCCAACTTGCCTAAGTTTCTTCCAATTTAATCACAAAACATAATAGTTTTGCTTGTGATGCTTTTGTGCGACCCCGAAATCTTGGGTCGGATACTTATTTCAAGGCTCGTGGTTGAAGCTGGTCTCTCCGGCTATTGCAAGGAATGTTGGCAGTCACACAAATGATTGGCCACCAAAGAGTCATAGCGTTCCTGATTACTATGAGACAGTTTAAGCAGCTCATCCATGGCCAGGGAGCACTCCTGAATGGCCTCTTGAGATTTTTCATAGCGGGCAGTCATAGATCTCAAGCAGCCATTGACACTGGCAATTTCAGACTCAAGATTTTGCAGGTCTTTCTCATATTTTGTTTTATTAATTTCTAACTCTGCCATACACATTTCAATTTAAAATTTCAATTTTACTCTTATTATATAATTTTTTATTGAGATTTTTATGAGATTTTAATTTTTTTGATGTTTGAGTGATGTGTTGTTTAATTTTAACTCTAATATCTTTTTGATGCGTTTTTGCTGCATGTTGAACCAGTGCCCACCACTGAGTTTTCATGAGTCAAATCAATCACTGCACTGGACACATCACTACATGCAACAGAAACTTGGCCGGTCGACTTATCCGCTAACATCAATTCCTCAAACAAATTTTGGGATTTTTGTGCTGCTGAACCATGAGACTCCTCTTCTAATTGTGTGATGTGGTTGTGGGCATCAGACGTGTCCTTTTCCAGGGAAGAAATTATCTTCAAAGCAAACTCATATTCAGCAGCGCACTGATCAAAACCATGAATTATCATGTTTGACCTATTTTGTTCTTCAAGTACATTTTCATATTGTGAGTGTAAAGTAGACAGCTCGGTTTTTAGTTTAGCATTATTACCTAATGCTTCTAGCAATATCTTTTCTTTGCCCTCCCGTTCACAAGTCAACTGGTTACACAATTCCCTAGATAGTTTTAATTCTTCTAAAGCCAGTTTTAGTTGAGATTCTACTTGGCGTGCTTTACGGGTCTGCATGCGACTGTCCATTATAGATATGAATGGAAAAAAGTATGTATCAGTGTCAACAAACTACCAGAATAATTGTCAGCCGGTTGAGGTTATGTCAGCTGAGCCGAGTTCGAAATGATTGCCACTTACGTGATTTATTTGGTTGAAATTAGATTCCAGCATTCCAACATTGCGGTAGCTTAGGTGAAGGGTAAAGGGGATGAGCGTAGTGAAGCCCCCTTTATCCTTCGTGTTAGGTTGAACATTTAAGAACAAAAAAAATACTTAAAACATAAACTTAAGTATATACACATAAAATATTTATATGATATATGTATTGTTGCCTAGGAACGTTTACGAACTCGATAACTCACTTGTCTGACGGAATTTTAGTGACTTGGTTAAGCGACGGTATTTCATTAACGGTCTAGAGAGTTAGTTAAGTGTCTGATTTAACCAACTAACTGCGACATATATACACCCTCTCACACACACACTCATACAACTCAAAGGGAGGCCACTCTCATATCATTATCATCTATTATCTTGTCTCAAAATTTTCGAAGTATTGTTAATTATTTGTTAACGTAATCTAAACTTGTTAATCTGCACTGTAAGATATATTAACAAAATTAGCAACACACCATATTTTAGAAGAGCACTGGAGCCTGAAATACAGGTGTTTTTTCGTAGCTGAGGTTCCAGATGTCCCTGCTAAATAGCCTAATACAAGCTAAGAACTTTGTCTGTAACAAAATATAAACTTTTATGATGCAATAAATTATTATTGTTATTGTTATTATTACCTAACATTGGACGAATCATACTTTTTACCTCTGGATCGATTACAATCAGCTTTTCTGTTGTAAGGGGTAACCCTTGAACGTAAATTAATTAGAAAGAAAGAAAGAAAGATACGTTTATTCACAGCTGACGGAGGCGCAAACAGTCAACAAGTTCAACCGCATACCAAAACCGTTATCGCGATTCGCCTCAGCAGCTGCAAAATGGTAGCTGACTCAGCATAATGCTAAGGTGAAAAACGCCTTAGCGCTGGTTTTCAGTCAGTGCCAGGGGTGACCCACAAGCGTCGCCAAGCCTGGTACCATGGTGTGTAGATACATTAATAAATATTCATATGATATTATACTTGTATACATGCTTTCAATACAATAAATATATTAAAGTACGTATCAATGATATTGGTCAGTGTAATCTAAAACATAAAACCTAAGCACTTCTCACCACAGACATATAAAAACAAAATAATAATTCATTATTCAAAATGGCACAGCAGAGCGGAACATAAACAAGATACCAAAGAGGACGACGAAATACAACATCACCAAAAATAAAATTTAGAAAATGCGATTACCAGTCCAGTCGGAAGGTCATAATGTTACGGAAGGGTTATCAGGAACATGGTAGTCTCTGCTTATTAAGCAGGTATACCCTTAGCTTGCGCCAAAAGGTGTACGCTTCACGGACTGGGGGAGGGATATCATTCCAGCACCTGGACGCCGCAAATCTGAAACTACCACGGAACTCTGCCGTTCTATGTGCAGGTGTAAGAATCCTTCCTTCCTTTTTCATTCGTCGCTGACTCGCCGACCACTCCAGCCTTCTAAACAGGAAGGTAGGGGCTTCATAGCGCACAACAGCAAACAGCAACGTTGCGAGGTGAAGTTGTCGCCGCGCATCCATATTCAGAAGTTTTGCGGCGTTCAAGAACGGGGTGATGTGGGATCTAGGAGGGACTTTGAAGCAAAAATGTGCACACGCGTTTTGGACACGTTGTATCAGCTTCTTCGTCCGTCCAAGTATACAGCCACCTTAAACGACATCACAGTAGTTAATTCTCGATAATATCAGAGATTCACAAAGACTGATTCGCAAATCAGTACTAAGGTAATCGCGTATATTATAAAGAACCTTTAAGCGGTAGAAGCAATTGGTCACGCAATTCACTATCCATCAGTAGTCCAAGGTTTTTGGCTTCCACCACCCGTTCCACTGGTTCGCCCATGATGGCTATATTCCTGGAGTTCATGGCTTGTGTCGTATTATAGATTTGATGCTTTGAGCCCATTACCATGTACTTGGATTTGCCTGGATTCAGTACAAGGCAATTTTTGTCAGACCAAGAAGCAATTTTGTTTAACTCTATATTAATAGCTGCTTAATAACTGCTGCAGCTGCATCGGTAGGCCTGGTTGATGTATAAAGTTGGACATCGTCTGCATACAGATGATACTGGAACTTCTCTATGCTTGTAATAATGTCTGCACTGTACAGAATAAACAGAAGTGGACCAAGAATAGAACCCTGTGGTACGCCTCTCGTCAATGGCTTCGTGGTAGAAAAACTCTGGGTTCCATTCTGCCTTCGCAAAACTACCGTCTGCATTCGGCCTGTTAGATAGTTACCAAACCAGCGCACTGCGGAACTGTCTAATCCATAATACGACATTTTCGAAAGCAAAAGAGAACCAGAATTGTACTCTTACTGCCATCAAGTGGAGACAGCACATTGTCCACAACGTCGAGCAATGCAGTAGTAGTGCCACGGCCTTTACGAAATCCGGTTTGCAATTCTGGCAGTAGGCTGTCCTCCTCCAGATACCCCGACAGCTGGTTGCAAACCACCCTCTCGATCACTTTCGACATGCACGCAAGAATACTAATAGGGCGAAAATCTGAAACTAGGGAAGGATTAGATATTTTGGGGATTGGGGTAACTTTTGCAGTCTTCCAGTCAGTCGGGAATATGTGAGTCATAATACTTTGGTTAACAATAGCAGTCATAACATCTAAACCTAGTTAATGTCAGTATAATCATGTCTATGTCAGTTTAGTCCATACCTTTTGCCGAAGTCTTAATTTTTGTCAGTATTTTCAATATCGTGTCAGAAGTTACAGTCTGGAGAGAAAATGTAGTTGCTTTGTCGTGTCTGTGGTGTTCAAAGTATGTTAAGTCTGAAATTGTTACATCTGTCCGTCCAGGAATATTTAAAAAATGGTTGTTAATTTTCTCCGTGTCAGTAAAGTGTGAAGGTGGTTCAAAATCAGGTTTGTCTGTCAGTATCGTGCACTTGAGATTCTTCCACAAAGTTTTGGAGCTAGACGAACAAGAGTTTATCTTTTTTTCAAAATAAGCCCGTTTTTCACTGTACTGCTGAAACCACCAAATGTTTAAGTTCCAAGTAATATGTTTTATGGGAATCTTGTCGTGATTTCTTATACTTTTTATGTGCATTGTCTCGAAGTCTCATCATCAAGCGCACGGTACTTGTCAACCACGGTTTTGGAGACTCCCTCACAACAATAGTCCTCAGCGGTGCTGTCGGTCAAAAAGCCCCATTAACAAGTCATTAAATGGTCTTACCACCTCGTTCACGTTGTCTAGTAATAAAATGCTGTCCCAGTCCATTTTATTTAAGTCTAGTTGAAAATTACTGCAGTCAATGTCTTTTAATGGTCTGTAGGTTATCATTCTGGCGGGTTCAGGTTTTTTTTACGTCAAATTCAACAGCTATGAAAGCGTGCCCACCTAAGTCCGGTATGTGATGAACTTCTGTTCTGCGGACACGGGCGTCAGTGCAAACAAGGTCAATAGTAGTCTCGCTGTGGTCGGTAAAATGTGTCGGCTCCTCAATTATTTGAGTCAGTGACAATGTACTTAAACATTGTGTCAAGCATTTATAGCCTGTTTCATTTCTGATAATTTCTTACTATGCCTCTGTAGGTATTTAAAGAACTGTCTGATTGTACCAGATCGACAAATACAACGCAATGTACGACGAGGTACTAGCCCTGCCCGGTGATTATCTCAGCAATGGCTGGTTGAAGATGAACCTCAAGCGGCTGAACCAGGCCATCATGAACATCGTGTGCAAGTGGGGCAACCTCTTCAAAGAGAACCTCAAGGACCAAGTTCTGACCAGGTGATAATTTTTACCTCTGCGTTGCTGTTTTGACACTGCACAAGGGGAGTATATACGCTTGTATGTATGTGTCACAAAACACCATGTCTTTTCGAATGCACAAGGATGCCACAACCGTGTTCTGCAAAGTATGCCAGATGGACAAAAAAAGGTCCATCGGTGACATGTTGTAAGCTCTTCCGACAGAACTTTAAAGGCTCTGACTTCCAGCCGACTCTTACGGCAGGCTCCGGAAGAGATGCAGACAGAGTGTTTCAAAATCTTTAAAATTATATTGTTTCAGTCTTGTCGACTTCGAGAAATTTATCGCTTACGCTACCAAGGAGTTGTCAGTGGAGCTTGGAGACGACGACTACGAAGGTCTTCTGAAAGTAATATATAACTCCTTTTCGACAATCCTGTATTGCGGTATTTATGACAAACAGCCCGATCTCAGAAAACAATGGTGATCCGCACGCTCCCTATATTTCATTCACAACATGAGATAGTACTGACAAATTGCGCTTGCACGTGATTTGGTGTCATATAAAGTACCTAGACCGGTTTCACACTGGCTCCTAGTGATTTAAGAACAATAGTGTGTTATCGGTTGTTGTTCACTTGAAATTCAATCTCGTAGCGCCATCTCGTGGTGTTTGCAACATTGCAATAGTGACGCACCAAGCGATATAGGCCTCCAACTAAAGATCCTTTCGTAGCCTCTCTGATTACGCCGATCACATATTAAGTTCCACATCACAGATACTATAATATTATACTAATACAGATAGCTGTATTAGTTAATATTATAGTATCTGTGATATGGTAAAGTATCTGTACCGGTGTCTGATCGATTGTTCACTAACCCATCGCCCCGGCGCTGGCGCGTCGCAGGTGATGAGCGTGTTGAACGAGGTGCGCGCCAAAATGGACGCCGGCGCGGACCAGATGTGCGAGCCGCTGCGAGACATCATGTACGTGCTGAAGCAGTATGGGGTTGACTTCCCGGAGGAAACCTACGAACAGGTATGCGAAAGGAACATTCGTTGGACTGAGTGACTGACAAACTATTGAACCGATTCGGCTGAAACGGTTGCATCTGCGTCCGATAAGGTTTTTTTCGAAATACCCATCTTAAGGAGTGCATAGGGGGGTTATAAATTTGGCCATGTTTTGTTGTCTCGTGTCGATTCAACTTTGAATTATCAGTTTATATTCGGGAAATAGTCTTCAAGACGTAGAGTGGGGTGTGAGCGCGCGCATCTATGAATAATTAATCTTTTTTCTGTCATGCTTACGAACGGATCATACATAGATGAAGGAAAATAATAGGTGGCCTGCGCCTACTTTGGTAAGGATTTTTTTAGACTATACTATAATATATAAATAGGTACATGCATTGCATAGTATTCTCAGCTTACTTAATTAAAATAAATAAATAAATACATGTATGTAGATGACTCGTGAATATTTGTTTCCCCCAGTTGGACGTGCTACCAGAGAAATGGCGTAACCTCGTGAAACTGGCGACGGTCATGAAGAACAACGTGGCGCCGCTGCAGGCCGCGCAGGCCGCGCTCATCACCAAGCGGGTGGCGCTCATCAACATGCGCCTGCAGATGTACCGCGATCATTTCAAGCACAAGGAGGTGACGTACACTACAACATGTCACCTTTCCCCACTAGAGTACTGTGTTATATTATATCCTAGCTTGAATGTGCTGTTTATAATGATGCCAGATAATTTAGAACCAGCTGGTACCAGGGGCCTTTTTTCTATTTCCAACATCGATCCTAATGCCTTTATATTTGTCGTTTCAAGGATATTCACCTACTTCATAGAAAGATTCCCTTGCAAATTGTTATCACGATCGCAATACCTATGAAAGGATCGATACCTCTATGTTGTAGATAATAATTTGTGATGAGGATAAGGCCCCCGGTACTTACTGGTTCCTAATTATGAGGCTTCGTGTGAATGCACAATTAAGCCAAGATGGCCTAGAGAGGTAGCAAATAATATAAACATAGCAATAAATATAATTTTAAGAAATTATCACTGTAGAGCCCGCTTCAGTATTTTCAGTTACAGAAAAATGTGTGTCAGAACACGCATCAGCTGTAAAATTATCTGAAAAGATGAATTAACCTCTGCCGCCAGATGTTCCTGGAGGCGTGCAGGGCGCCATACCTACAGATGGACAAGGTCCACCGAGAGCTGGCTGCTTTTGAAAATATCATCGAGCACCTCAATAAGTCTTGCTCACTGTTCGACATGCAGCCCCCGGAAACCAAGCACCTGAAGGCGTGCCGGCGAGACGGCAAGCTCATCAAAGTACGTCGATATAGCACCGTTGCATCATTCACTTTGCAGAGTCATGAACAATATCGAATATTTGATGGGTTAGAACTGGACAGGTACAGTGGTGGCCGATTGCAAACTCGAGTAACTCGATTCTTCAAAGCGAAATTTTGCAGAAGCTATTGTAATGCCTAGATGACGGAATCACATGACAAGGAAGTTATTTGCAATGCAAGTAGGTGTCGCGCAAATACACAGATAGTCATTCACCCATGGTTTCCTAATTCCTTAGCAACTGTGGGATTACTACTTCCTCGTGAACGGCACCATCGAGTTCTGGAAGAAGTCTTCGTGGAAGAAGATCGATGCTGACGGCATGGACCAAGAGTGCAAGCGGTTCACGAAGGACTTGCGACAGTTGGACAAAGACTTGAGAGCCTGGTAAATTTATGATCTTTATGTGTAGATGTTTAAAATTGTCTGGAGGCAATGTCGAATGAGAGTACCGGCATCATTACGGTAAAGTAATACCGGTTCCAATAATTATTCATAGGAGCGTTAAATATCTTTCAGGGGGCCATACGCCACGATAGAAGCGACAATAAAGAACTTAATGACGTCACTTCGGGCTGTGACTGAGCTCCAGAACCCGTCCATGAAGGACAGACATTGGGTTGAGCTGATGATGGCCACCAAGGTAATAAATTGTTGTGCTTTAGAGTGAGAGACCGAGATACTCATGGTTCGAGCTTCGGCAACTGTAGAAGTTTCGAGGCCATAAAAACTACATTAGAACATCATTTTTTGAATTGTAAATAATTTATATTTTTTTCTCATTTAGAAATCACTCCACACCCACATTTCATCCATCGACACAAAGTATACTCAAACCACGCCGTACGTAGGAAGATATAAATTAAAAAGTCGTATATCGCTAGAGGAGATACTAGACGATTTTAAATCTCTAGAAGAGCTTGCTGGTACTATGCACTTTCAACAGAAAAATACTGAGAACCTCGAAGCAAAAATAGTTACGAAGAACACAGAAGATGTTATGTCAAGTATGGTAAAAGACCAAGAACCGATGGAAGGTTTCCTCCAACTCCAAGATTACCGAAGGCCTAAGCTACAGGAGGGCCAGATATCTTACAGCAAATTTAAAAAGATAAACAGATCATATTCGCTGCAAGAGATGAAGAAATTCGGATTTGAGTTGCAGCCTGTAAGGCGGAACTCGCACCAGAAGATATCGAACTCTTATCTGTTGCTGTCAGAGATTATATTATAGTGATTCGTCGCAATATGTAATGTAAATTGTATAGGTCTAAATATCGACTATTTTAGTTCTGACTTCACTCGACTGGTTTAGTAGCACAGACGTTATAAAGGTGAGTGTTTGACCATATCCATTAATCATCATCCTTATAATATATAAGAATCATCCGTGCTATTTGGCAAAAAAGCCGTTTCCTTTTACTTCTCCACATAAATCTCTTATTGCAGACATAAAGCTTTTTTCTTATTTGGCTGTATCGCGTCTGTCTTTGGACAGATTAGCATTTAGCGAAGTAGCAAGTTACGCCCAACTCAGGCACGTTTACGTATAGTTTGTAACAATAAAATAGTTTTAATTTTTCCTCGCATAATTTTGATGCACAAATAGCCGTTGAAATTTTTATCGAAATACCCACAACTCCGGCCGGTCCACGAATTGCGCGTTAATTTTGTCCACTTAAAAATAAATGTTGATTAAATCAAATGTTCGATCTTCCACAAGGGCCGGAGTCAGACTAGGGGCCCATTACCTAGACTGAAACAAACTACAGCCTTGATTAAATTAAACGTCGTCGGCGATTCACCGAGCTAAACTTACAAATACCTGTGTGTGTCATGCTTGCAAAGCATGCTTGATATCAATTTAGATTGAATGGGACGCTTGACGGGCCCATCAAGCCGCACGACACAGTCGCCTACCGATCTGCATAAAGTGCGCACGTCACAGTTGCCTACCGACCTACCTTGCCATAACTCTAGCGTTGTGTATTAAAAAAAAAGAAAAACAAAGAGACAATGGTGTAAGGAGTGGTATAAATTGGATATCGATTCACTCATGAACACTTGCAAAGAACTCTTCATGAAACTGAGCCGGACTATTATAAAAAAAATCTTCGAATGGACAATGATTCTTTTGAAACATTGTTGGAGTTTATTCGACCCAAAATTGAAAAGCAAGATACCAATATGCGACAAGCTATTCCCGCTAGTCAAATGCATTTATTTTCCATGAAAAAATAACTATAACAATCGAATTATGGAAATTGCTAGTTTCCTATACTTAAGTACTAAAAAGTAAATATTTGACAGAAACTCGTCAATAAAAATTTCTGTCTATCTCCGTCAAGCCGCAGAATGCTTGATGGTAGCGTCAAGCCTACACGGCCTATAAGCCTATCAATTTTGCTTGAATCAAGCATGCTTGTCAAGCAAAATTGTTCATCTCCGGGACGCTTAAAGCACTTAAATGGTCCGCTAAATAAGGTATCGTCGTATGGTAAGGCCCACTTTTTTACAAATTGAAATGAAAGCTTTATTTAACCACCCTCAAGGAAAAAAGGTTTACAATGAAAGTTATGATTCTTTTAAAATCCAAATAAACTATCGATAAATTGTAAACCATACCGTACTGCTTACGATATGAGTCGTTAGTTTGTAATAAAACCGTTAAATTTTGAACTGTTTCAAACTTGAATTGCAAAGGAAATATATATAAATAGAGGAGGCGATACTTTTATAGCTATAACGACGGTAAGTTACTTTTTTGAACGTTTTTAAAAACCTCTTTTTTGGGCTTTACCAAAAATGGTGTCGATAATAATAAAAATAATAATAATAATAATAAATCTTTTTATTTCAGGTATAAAAACCCATATTGACAAATACCTTAAAAACTAGAGATATATAACATTTTATAACTTAACTTAAACCTAGCTAGGGATTTTCTTCGTCGTCGGTCTCGCCTCCCTATAGCGTCTGTATACGATGCCTTCCGGCTAGTAGTCCTTGGCCAGGAACATCTTCTTGAGTTCGGCCGGCACCCGAAGTTTAAACGACAGGAAGTCCTTTGGTCTTTCTGACTCTAAAGGAGTTATCTGCATCGTCATCGTCTTCTGACAGCACGGCGGAACCTGGACTTTCTTTATCCTTTTCTGGATGTGACGCTCAATGTCCTCTTTGGTCATATTCACGCCGAGCCTGGAAAGGTATATCTGCGTCGTGGGAGCGGCAGCTTTGAGGCTGCACTCGGCGGCGGGGGCGGTGCCACGCTGATTGCGGCTGCGTCTGGAGTGGCGTTTCCTGTTTTGGACCAGGATAAATCCGTCTCCATCAACGGTCGCATTCGGCGGGCCACGGGCGGGCCTGGCCAGCGGCGCGCGCGGCGCAGCTTGCAGCTTCTGTTGTTCGGCAGCGGGCGGTGCGGGGCGCAGGCGGCGGTGGCGGGCACGGCGGGACACAGCAGCATACGTGTCCTTCTGGGGTTCCGGTGTTTTGGATGGACCAGAAGAGACCGCATCAGGTGCTGGTCGAATGGGCTTCGTAACGTCACGAAGTGGTGCGGTATTCGTCAACGCGGGCTTAGTAACCCGCGTAACTGGTCAGTCGCTTGTTGGGCATTTTCGCTGACCGTCACGTTGTCGGCACGCGCGTCGGCTATTCGCTGCGTCGGCAGCTAGGTATGAGCCTGACGCAATACTGACAACTCACGTTTGAAGTCAGCGCAGATGCCCTCCGAAGCCTCCAACTTGTTTCGAATTTCCGTGACGTCACCCTGGAGCCGCACGATATCCTGAAGGATGTCGAGTGTCGTCGATGTCACCGGCGGCAGCTTGTTGAGGTCGCGGGCCACGTAGGTCGGGACATCATCGGGTTCGGTCTCCTTGAACACCCGGAAGATGTCCTGGAGATCCTTCTTCCCGCTCGCAGCACCCCTCCGCCCGACGAGGCGCACGGTGGTGACGGCGGTTTCCTGCAGCACTTTCTTGGCGGCGGCCATCTCAGCCTCCTTGAAGCTGGTCGAGCAGATCTGCTCCAACGAGAGCTCGTCCATCACGTCCAGCTTCTGTTGGACGAAGGCGAGCAGCCCGTTCACCAAGATTGTGTCTGCGCGCTTGGCTGGTATAGCCATGGTATTAATATTGTGAAACTAGGTAGTCGCTAATTTCCGGGGCATCGTCGCGGACGCTGCTAGGAAGCGTCCGTTCGTGCCGGTGTCACAGTTGCAACTGTAGGCAAATAAGGCCCGTGACGATTGTAGGTCGTTTGGCGTAAAAGTATTCATTAAAGACCTCAAAGATTGAATAAATATGAACACTGTGATATTCATGAAAATAATAACAAGAAGCATAAACTAAAATCATAAATAATTTGTTAGAAAAATACGCGTTTCCACTGAGTGGGAAATCAGCCTAGCTTTTGACTTTTTAGGTGTTTTGTGAATAAATATTAGTATTTTATTTAATAATATTGTTATTCATGCTATGATTGAGTAATTATTGTCAAGGTTTTTTTATTTTAATCATACATTGGGCCTTATTACAGATATATCGTTAAGAAGGCCCCTAAGATCGGTTACAAGGCACATTAAAATTCAGAACACTAGTGAGTTGTTCTGAATTTTAATGTGACCGAAAGTATCCGAATTTACGATCAGTAATTATAAGTGTATTTATCATCATCATCAGGCACTTTTGTAACATTCAGTAAAACATTGTTAGTTAAATTTAACACTACAGAAACTAGCGGGTTTTTTTAGACTGCAGTAGGGTTGAAAGGCCCAGCCGAGTCTTGTATGGCCCGAGCAACAATTTTGTTGGGCTTTCCTAAACGACATGGGCCTTCCAACACTAATTGATCATTTTCTACATAAATAGACATGAAATCGCACATGTCTATGTAAATATCAAAATAATTATGATCAAATTAACACTCTAAACAAAAATCTACTTACAAATCGCAGTATAAACAAGTAAAAACATACGTTTTGTGGGCGCACAATTTAGCGTAATCAGGGGCCGCTCCTGACATCGGTGAACAACCGGGCGTCATTGTCAAGATGGCGGCCCCACGCTACCTGCTGTTGCGTTTCTGCGTTCCTATTGGTCTATTCCATACGTACTTTGAAGCTCGCGCAATTCAACTGTATAGAAGTCGGTTTTCTGCGCCTGGGCCTTGCTAACTGGTGGGCCTTATTAGACGACTGTACCTTAAATGCGCGTGCTTGACGGCCCATCAAGCGGCTTGACGAGTTTTGTTCATTTGCGGGCGCAACGTTGAAGATGGCGGATGAAGATGAAGTAGACGTGCCCTTGACAAACGCCGGCGCTGGCACAATCACCGAGCGAGACTTTGTTTTTTACTAATATCTTTATACAGGGATTTCCCCTCAAATTGGAAATCCAATACAAACGAGTATGCAAATAAAAGTAAAAAAGCTATTGCTGTCGCAAACATCGTTAAAGCGCTGCAGATATATAAACCCAACTACAAACAAGAATTACTGAAGAAAAAGATAAATTCATTTCATTTGTTCATGAGTGAATCGATATCTCAATTTATACCACTCCTTACACCATCGTCTCTTTTTAGGGTTCCGTACCCAACGGGTAAGAACGGAACCCTATTACTAAGACTTCGCTGTCCGTCCGTCCGTCCGTCCGTCCGTCTGTCACCAGGCTGTATCTCAAGAACCTAGCTAGCTAGAGAGTTGAAATTTTCACAGATTATGTATTTCTGTTGCCGCTATAACAACAAATGCTAAAAAACAGGATAAAAGAAATATTTAAGGGGGCTCCCATACAACAATTCTTTCAATACCACATACAAACTTATGGATGCACCTGGTTACGTACATGGAGTGTGAAAGTAACCGCACCAATAACTTTGTAAACAATATTTTGCTGTGTAAAATCCAAACTATTCACTCCACACAATCGCTTCCATTGAACGGTGGTACGGAACCCTTCGTGCGCGATTTAGACTCGCACTTGACCGGTTTTTCGTTTATAGCCATAGAAATTTTGCTGCTCATTAATAGTGTTAGCCATATAGAATGGATTTAGATCGATCGACCGCGAGGGTTACGTCTTATAATCGAATAAATAAAAAATGCATACCACTAGCAACGTCATCAGCTGCTGGCTGCCGATCCTACCTCCAGCGCTTTGGCACATGCGAGTGGGGTGTCCAATAGCAACCTGCGTCGCTTTGGGCGCCGATTTACGCGTGGAGCCAGTACTCCAGTGACTGTCTTGATTCGCAATATTGATCGTAAGAAAGCATCTCTGATAAGTTGTATATTGTGGGTGGTGTCCTTAGGTGAAGTTCCACATCGACGACGACACGACGCTCGCGGACCTGATGGCTCTGAACCTGCACAAGTTCGAAGAGGAGGTCAAGACCATCGTCGACAAGTCCGTCAAGGAGCAGGCCATGGAGAAGACCCTCAGGTGGGTACTGGCACATATGACCTGGTCGATATGGCTGTAGGACCGATCTTCGTAATTCGTAATTGTCTTTATTGTACTACACAAAACAGGCATACAGACAGGGGCGTAGCTGTATCTGTATCTGTATGATACAGATAACTTATATTAGAGAAAAACACTTACAAAAGCGAGCTTTTCTCTAAAAAAAGAGATTTCTTCCAGCAAACCATGATGGGTAGGAAAGGAATAGAAGGTTGAGCGGGGGAAAATAGAACTTATAAGTAATATATACTACAAACAATATTATACGAATAAGCTTAATTCCTAATAATAGAGCATGCATACACGATATATACTTAAATACATCTAAATAATATGTCACAGTTAGTTGGTTAAATCAGACACTTAACTAACTCTCTAGATCAGGGTAGGCGAACCTTTATGCATCAACGTGCCATTTTCTCTAAAGAATGTTTAATGGGGTCATTGACGTGCCATCAAATAATTTTGACTTTCTGATTATTTGGAAAATAATAATAATAAATACTATCAAAACTCTTTATTAAATAAAGTGAAGAAAAAAGGTACATTTTGGAATGTTTTTATTAAACGCATAAATTAAATTACTGTAAAATTAGTGTGACTTCTGTTGCTGCAGGTTAGATGACAAATAATTTATGTTAGGGTTGTAAGATGTTACTTTTAGCAAAATGCATGCTGAACTGGATTCATCTGACAAAGGGTTTCTAACCGAGTTTTAATGATATTCATCTCTGAAAATAATGACTCGCAGGCATACATAGGTAGATGAAAACATTGTTAAATTAGCATGAGCCAGCTTCTTCAAACAGTTAAATGTGTCTGGTAACGCATTCCGGCGTAGGATCATTCGCGTTCGATCGTCATAAAATACTTAACACATTTTTTACACATGTTTTATGATCGCCGACGTGCCCAAAACATTGTGTCGCGTGCCATCAATGGCACGCGTGCCATTGGTTCGCCTGCCCTGCTCTAGGCCGTTAATTAAATACCGACGTTTAACTAAGTCACTAAAATTCCGTCAGACAAGTGAGTGAACGAAACGTTTAACTAGTTGACTTAACAATATGAATATTTCTTTTATGTGTGCTTAAGTTTATGTTTTAAGTATTTTTTGTTGTTCTTACATGTTCAATCTAACAGGAAGGATAAAGGGGGCTTCGCTTCGCTCACCCTTTACCCTTCACCTAAGCTACCGCAATGTTTTGCCCTGATTTAAGCTGTGCAAATCAGCTGTTGTCGTGACGCCATCTTGTTTTCAAACTTGCCGGCTTTCGGTAAGACAGATAGTTAAACGTTTTTGAGGATGCTTTATTTAAATCAAAATGCTAGTGACTTAGTTAAACGTCGGCATCTAATTAACGGTCTAGAAAGTTAGTTAAGTGTCTGATTTACCCAACCAACTGCGACATATATAAACCGTAAAATACACTAATATATACAAATATATCTAACTGGAAAGGGAGAATAATGCTTCTTTAGCCGGTTTTTGAATATATTTGGAGATGGACTGTACCTGATAGTACAGGGAAGCTCATTCCACAGTTGTATGGCTCGGATTCTGAACTCGTGCTCGTAGGCTGCAGTGGAGCGATCTGGAGCTTTGAGCATAGACGCCATATGAGTTTTCCGAGGCCTGCTTGAAGAATGAAATTCGAAGCGATCACGCAGGAAGTTAGGGTAACGAGGGTTCCACAAAATATTATAAAGGAAACACAGGGTATGAGAGTCCCGTCGAAGCCGAATCGGTAGCCACTTCAGATACCTGCGTTGCTGAGATACGTGGTCATACTTGCGCAGTCCGAAGATGAACAAAAAACCCGAGATTTTGAAGTCGTTCGGGTTTGTTCAGTTGTTCTTCATTTGCGCTGACCCAGCAAACATTAGTATAATCATTGAGGGGAGAAGAAGGGACTGAGCGAGAGTGATTTTGGTCTGGCGAGGAAGAAAGTTCTGAAGTCTCCTGAGAGAGTGAAAGGTTGCGTAAACTCGCCTGCTGACCTCATTAACATGCATTGACCAGGACAATTGATTATCGAAGATGACACCCAGGTTTTTAACTTTATCGCTATACATGATTACAGTACGTTATAAGTTACAGAAGGGACAGACAATTGCTGCAACCTGTTTAATGAGTGTCTGGTACCTATAATCATGGCGAGGGATTTAATTAACCTGCAACCCAAACGACGATGCCCATCCACTAATACCAGCCAAGTCAGCGTTCAACGCTCCACAGAGGTATTTACATCATCAGGAGAGAAGTGACGATAGATCTAAAGGTCATCAAGAGATGATACGAAAAAGAAAGGATATCGGGTATGGAATTGATAAATATTGAAAATAGAAGAGGAGAGAGAATGCCACCTTGGGGGCAGAGGAGAGGTCACACCGCTCCGTACAAGCCTCCTCCGAATTGATACGCTGGCGTCATTACAACTGGCGGAGCAGAGTGAAATTGATTGAGAGGGTCCAGATCAACATCACCCGAAGGCATGTCCAGGGATTTGGCAATACCAAGTATCCTGAGGAATTTCCACACCTGAACTGGGGTGTACCTTTCGATACACTCGAAGATGTGGCGGCGCTTGGCGTCACGACAGAGACGATTGCATCGATTGTGAAGGAAAGTTGTCATCTGTTGGATCCCTTTTGCATCGTTTAGCCAGGGCCCTGGCAAGTGTTTCACTCTGACCTTCTTAATGGGAGCACGTTTGTCGTATAGTCCTAAGACAATTGCATTAAAGTTGTGGATTTTGTCGTCAATGCTCTCGCTCAAGATGACAGGGGACCAATCGACCAGTGAGACATCAGACCTAAGGGACTCCAGTTCTATGCCTTTGAAGCTTCGAATATCTATGAATTTTATTCTGCTCTTCGGGCACCTAATCTTATAGGTGAGGTAGATGACATCGTGAAATGAGAAAGGAGCGTTAAGTTGACCGTGAGAGGCAACCTTATCCAATTTGGAGACAATTATGATGTCTATAAAAGAGGGAGAACAATGCGGCTGGAAATGAGTGGCCTCAAGTGGCTAGATGTGGAGATTGAATGAATCAACTATGGACCTGAGTTTGGCAGAACGGGAATTATTTTTGTGGAGACAGGTATTGAAATCCCCGAGAGTGAGAGTGTCGTCGTAAAGTGGGGTCAAATAATTAAGAAGGGATTCGAAGGTGTCGAAGTACACACAAAGAGAGGGGCCGTAGAGGACACCTTATTGTGATGAAGAACAATTTCAAGGAAAATATATTCAGCAGGCTCGGAGTACTGGCTAGGGGAAGCACTGATCATCTTACAAGCAATTTCAGCACGCAGGTAAACAGCGACACTTCCGTCTGATTTTCCGGTTCTGTCTTTCCTATATAGCCTGAAGCCTGGAAGAGAGTACATGGATGAAGGGAGTGAAGGCTTAAGGAACGACTCACAGACAAGGATGCCGTCGTCCATACGATGCTCACAAAAAGCCTCGATTAGATCGGGGTGGCTAGTGTGAACACTTTAAGCATTGATGTGCACTATGTTAAGATTTTTACCTGACCCACCAAAGACAGTCCTAAATTTGACGGAAAGTGGTTATTCCACAGTGGAAATATCGCTTTCTGTCACCACATTGCGTCTCAAGTCTGAGTGAGAGGTATATCCTCCACCACCGACTAATGAGCCAAGTTATACATCCAGGAATAAACGTTTATAAAGTTGAACTAAGGTAAATGTCCAACGCCACAGTTAACATCCCTGCACAAAAGAAATTATCGAATGTTTTCCGATATGCTCACCTTAAAGAAACTAAATTCTATATACCTAGCAATTGATGTTGACCACTATTGACAGAGAGTTGGAGATAACCTGGGCCACCCAGGTGTTCGATTATGTGCCTCACGACCGAACTAAAATCATGTTGCCACGCGCCAGCGAGGAGCTGGTCGAGATTCTTGAGGACAACCAGGTAACACCTGCCATCGCAATTTTAATTCATAATTATTTTTTGCACACAGATATTTTAACAGTTACATTATGAAAAAACAAAGGCACAAAGGCTAGCTTTAAACACGTTTTACAATGGTTGGAGTTATTTTTTTGTAGACAATTATAATTACCATGCTGTTTAATAATCTTTCAGAACCAAGTTCAAAATATGATGTCATCGAAGTTCGTCGGTTTCTACGAGGAGCAAGTGTCGCAATGGGCGAAGAAGCTCGGGACTGCTGACGCGGTCATTGCCCTCTGGTTTGAGGTGCAGCGCAAGTGGCAGTACCTGGAGAGTATTTTCATGGGCTCGGACGACATCAGGTCACAGCTACCCGAAGACTCGAAGCGTTTTGAGTCCATTGATAAGGGCTTCAAGGTTAGTTCAAGGTTTATTTACAGGCTGGGAAATATCAGGGCGTCAATACCCTAAGGAAAATACGGGTTGGTGCTAGTAGCAGCACAATGGTGAAGTGTCGACAGACTTTAAAACTGCTACTTGGCTCTCGTTGAATAACGAGGACCAACTGAGCCTTATATGGTTCCTTGGTTTTCAACGGCATGTTAAACCGCAATCATTTTGCAGGAGCTATTAAAAGACATCGCCGCTACTCCGAATGTGATAGTAGCAACTAACAAGCCCGGGCTGCTGCCAAAGCTGGAAGAGCTAATGACGGGTCTCAACATGTGCGAGAAGGCACTCAACGACTATCTGGAGACCAAACGGCTGGCGTACCCTCGCTTCTACTTTGTGTCTTCTGCAGATCTGCTTGGTAAGACGGAGATCATTTTTGATTTTTTGCTGAGGTTTTATTCCATTAGAAAATTGAATTTTAGTATTACGCCAAAGGATGCTCCCACCGTCGCAACAGATTCTACGAGTTCAAATCACATCCCAGATACTACAAAGCTAAACGGAACGGCAGTGGCCTATTCAACAGCCTGAATCAATGGAATGGATGTAATATTTGGATTAATAATTTGATCTTTTGAAGATAATTAATCGCGGTATCTATGATGAGTACAGCACTATTGTAATTATGGTGGGAAATCATTCAAACATCAGTCGGAATGATTTGAATAAAAGTGTTGAAATTCTTCTAGACTTACATAGTAGGATGAAATGCAAATTTATGCTATGCGATTTACCATACGCCTGTAATTTGACAGAAGTAGTTCGAACAAATATATATTCTATGTCTCTATATCTCTTAATATTCATTCTATGCACAGATTTGTTCGAAACAAATCCGTGCATAGAATGAATATTCATTTATTTAATTTAACGTGTCATCACAGCGATGCTATTTTATATTTCGACAAGAATAATTTTATTCATTACTTTACTTCTATATTTATTACACAAGATACGTTGTACCTGTCTAATTAATATAGAAAAAATTTGTATCTTCATTGTTAGCTTATAATATATGCGACCCAGCTATAGTTGGTTTAACCAAGGTCAACTTGACCTTTGTTAAGAGTAATATGACATGCACCCCTATTGGGAATTCACCTGTTAATCATACTTGGCATGCAACATTGGAATCTGTTCCAATTAATTTAAATTAGTGCATAAGACAGTAGAGGAAATCTCTAGCATACCAGAGCCACCTAATATATCAAAGTGTAAGCCCTCACTTAAATATTACCCATCCAAACATCCAAGGGCCACCTGGTAATGAAATTGTATTAGAATTATTTCTAAAAAAATCTGACATCGCTATTATTTGTGTTACAGAACACTGATCAAAGGAAAATATGATGTATTTTAACATAAATAATTACAAATTTGTCTGTTGTTACAATAGAAAGACTGCTGATAGAGGTGTTTCTTTAATCTTAGTGAAAAATAATATTAAAAGGAAAGATATTCTTGCACTTACTGTTGAAAGACAAATAGAGGTATCCTGTGTTGAGTTAGATAGCCATATTATTGTTTGTGTCTATAGGCCACCGAGGGATGATAAAGGCCATGGCAATTTCGAAATATTTGAGAAAATTATGAAGGAAGCCCTCACTAAACTATGTAATAACAGAAAAAAGTTAGTTATTTGTGGTGATCTTGATACAGATTTGCTTGTAGGAACAACAATGAAACAACGATTAAAAACTTTATTCAAATCGTTTAATTTATGTCATGCATTTCTAGAGCCGACTAGATTTACACTTACCAGCCAAACGTTACCAGATAACGTTTTTTTTGTGACTGTATATTTACAAGTAAAAGTGTCATCATCATTATCATCAGCCTCTCAGGGGACTCACTGTTGGGTGTAGGCCTCCTCATAAACACGCCATTCAGAACGGTCCTGCGCTTTCCGCGTCCATTGCTTTCCTGCCACCCTCGCCACATCATCGGACCATCTGGCAGATGGTCTGCCGACCGATCTTTGGCCTTCTCTTGGCCACCACTCTTTCACCGATCTGGTCCATTTTCCGTCCTCGCCTTGCCAAGTGTCCTGCCAACTTCCACTTAAGCCGTGCCATCCGCTTACCCACATCAGCCTCCTTGGTTCGGCGTCTGATTTCGGTATTACGGAAACGGTCTGACAGCCTGATGCCTAGCATGGCACGCTCCATGGCTCTTTGTGCTACCGTGATTTTGTGCACAATGTCCTTCGTGAGCTTTCTTCATAATCATCTCACGCACCCCTTCTGGGGCATGGGGAGTCGGGGTCAGGTCGACGGACCTCTTCCCGAAGAATCGCCTCTGTCCACTCCTGTGGACAGGTCATCGGATGGCCCCTGCGGGCGGTGGTCTTAATGTGGCACTGGTATGCAGTGGGTGATCACCGGCTAGGCAACCAGGTCGCGTGGCAGGCGGCGGCGGTCGGGCGGGCGCGCGTGGTGCGGCGCCAGTTCGGCGATATGCGGAAGGTGTGATGCATCCGCACGCGCGAACATGCCCTTCGCCAGCCTCTGGACAAACTGGTCCACGGTTTCCCATCTTAGGTCCCTCTGGATTGTCGCGATCCTCACGTAGCGGGGGGCGCCGACGATGGTACGCAGAGAGAGGTTCTCTTGGGCTCGGAGTCACCGTTTGTTCGTCTCCGAGCACAGGGCGTACCATGCCGGAGCAGCGTAGGTGAGGCGGGATCTCACATAGGTCTTGTAGATCCCGAGCTTCGCCCTCAGAGGGAGGCTGGAGAAAACTTCGTGAGCGTCCATATTTCGGCAATATATGTGAGAGTGAAAGAGAGAGAGAGAAATACCTTTGTCTTCAGGCATTGAGGGATTTAAGAGGTCAGAACATCCCTTGTTTTTGCGATAGCAGCCCATGTCGACCTAAAGACAAACAATGTCCAAGATAGTTATACTCCTCAACCACTTCTAGGGGAAGGTTATCCACAATAATGTCGATACCATTGCTTGTGGGAGTGTGTCATAATCTTTGTCTTCGACATGTTCATCTTGAGGCCGACCCTCAGGGTTGCTTCATGCAATTCTGCGAGCATAGTCTGGAGATCAGCAACGTTCTCAGCCACCAGGACCAGATCGTCAGTGAATCTCAGGTGCGAAAGATACACGCCGTTGATATTGAGGCCTCTTTCGCTCCAGTCTACAGTCTTCAAAGCGTCCTCTAGGACATTGGTGAAGAGCTTGGGCGAAAGAGTATCTCCTTGGCGGATTCCCCATTCTATCGGAACGGGGTTGGTTAGTTTGTGCATTCGCACCTGGAGAGTGGTGGACTTGTACAGCTCCCGGAGGACATCCACATATCTCTTATCAATTCCGCAACGTGGAGGGAATAGAAGACGGCCCAGTGCTCGACACTGTTGAATGCCTTTTCGTAGTCTACGAAGGCGGAGCATAGAGGCCGATTGTATTCTCTACATTTATTCACCAGTTGCTTGACAGTGTAAATATGGTCTAATGTGGAGTATCCCTTCCGGAAGCCGGCTTGCTCGACAGGTTGCTATTCGTCGAGCTGGCGCGTCAGTCTGTTGCACAGGACTTTTGCAAACAGTTTATAGACCTGTGAGAGCAGGCTGATGGGTCTATAATTAACTGCTTACCTTCCGATCACAGTGGTCAAACAGTTTCATTCCCAATTGCTAGTAAGGATAAGACTGGTCTATAATTTTATAGGCCTATTACATCCCATAGACTAGAAACATATACAAAAAACTTAGATATAAATTTGCCAGTACCGGATTTTAATGAATAGGACCCAAACAAAATCTGCTCAGACTTCTTCAACATTATTCAAACAGAATTCAATAAAGTTTTTAAATTAAATAAAATCAGTGACTACAACGGTAAATCTAAATTTAATGACTGGGCAACGTTTGGAATTCGTAAAAATAGAGTTATCTTGTATGACCTTTATGAACAAAAAACCTATAACTTTGATCGAAAATTTCATGACTATTAAAAAATATTCCAAAACTTTCAAGTTGGTTTGTAGAACTGCAAAAACTTTACACATTTATGGAAAAATACAAAAATCAAATAGTAGAATGAAAACAGTTTGGCAAATAATAAACCGTGAAACTGGCCAAGGAACAATGATTTCTGCCTAAAGATAGATGATGTTGTTGAATCCAGCCTGATGTTGCTCGAGCTTTTGAAACATTCTTCACCAATGTACCCTTACTCACGTCTAAATTAATCTTCATATGAAGCAGAGACTTTATTAAAAAATAACTCTAGCGTCAGTAAAGTATATTTAAAATTTAATCATGTATATCCCCGGGAAATTGTCAAACCGTTTGATTACTTAACTTAAAAAATACTGAAGACCTGTAGGGGAATATCAGTCAAAGTCATGGGTTCAGTAATTCTAGTTGTAGCCCCACACTTAGCTTATATATTCAATAAATGTGTTGCCGATGGGGCTTTCCCAGACCTCATGAAACACAGTAAACTGATACCTCTGTTCGAGTCGGGAGATAAGGGTGATCCTTCAAATTTCAGACCAATATCTGTTCTTCCAACGCTAAGTAAAACATTTGAAAATATTATACTCAATCAAATTCTCTCACACTTCAACCGTACAAAACAACTCCACGCCAAACAATACGGTTTCACTAGGGGTAAATCGACTATGGATGCAGGTATTAACCTTATATCTCATATTTATTCTGCATAGGAGGCAGCACAGGATGCTATCGGAGTTTTTTGCGATCTGTCGAAGGCATTTGATTGTGTTGATCATAATACGCTATTAATGAAATTAAATCATTACGGAGTTAGAAATAAAGCACTGGATCTACTAAGATCATACCTAAGCAGTAGAATTCAAAAGGCAGGAGTTAATGGCGTTAAATCTGATGGATCGGGTGTAAAAATTGGCGTTCCACAAGGTTCCATATTAGGCTCTTTCTTATTCCTGGTATATATTAACGATCTGTCTTTCACGGTGAAGAAATTGACTGACATAGTGTTGTTTGCTGATGATACTTTAATGGGAATTAGAATTAGTAAATGATACGAAGTTTCTTGGAATAACCATTGATAGCAAATTGCAGTGGGGACCTCACATAGATTATTTAGCTGGTAAATTAAGTTCTGCGGCTTACGCTGTTAGGAACATCAGACAAAACATGGATGTGGCTACATCTAGACTAGTTACTTTCATAGTGTCATGTCCTATGGTATCTTGTTGTGGGGGAAAGCAGCGGATATTCAAACTATTTTTATTTCACAGAAATAGCTATTCGAGCAATTTATTACTTAAAACGAACAGACTCCTTAAGAGAGCTTTTTAAAGAAATGGTCATACTAATGTAGCTAGTCAATTTATTTTCGAAAAGATAATGTATGTACGCAAGAAGCTTACAACATTTTCCAAACTTAGCGATAGCTGTAATGTTAACCTAAGAAATAATCACAGACTATGTGCGCCGCGAAGGTTAGTAATTCTTTCAAGGGTCAGTGCATTCTCGACTACAACAAGATACCTCTGGAGATTTTGAAATTGCCATTTAAGCAATTTAAAAAACATGTTAAAGCTACCAAAGTAGAACACTGTAATATCCCTTTTTCGACAAATCGAAAAAGGGATATTACAATGTTCAAGATTACTTAAATGACCGCTCTGTATGGGGTTAATCTGTTGACCTAGATTGCTGACAGACTTTACTGTTAATAATTTTGTAATTATTTATCCCTGCTTTTAATCATATATTTTTTTTCATATTTGTATTAGTTAAGCACAACCAATTTTTAAAAGAAATCTAAAAAGAAATCTATGGTAGTTTCTACGCCCTCCTTCTCCCACAGTGGTCCAATGTAGAGAAGAGACAAAAAATGACGTTTCCCAAGTATATGTTAATACCTACAGTAATAAAGTACTTTGACTTGGGCTTTGCAGATATCCTATCAAACGGCAACAACCCGCCGGCTGTATGCCGCCATTTACCCAAGCTGTACGACAACCTGGCCACGCTGGTGTTTCCGGCCGGCGGCAGCAAGCAGGCCTTCGAGATGATCTCCAAGGAGAACGAGGAGCATGTGCCTTTTAAAGCACCCTGCTGCGACTGCACTGGCAAGGTAATTTCTGCCTTATAAGGCTCGCCGCACACGGACCCACAACCACGGCACAACCACTGTTTCCATATAAAAGTGATTGTGGCGTGGCGTATGTTGGTCTTTTGTGGCTCGTGTGCACATTCTAGCTTTAGGTGGTGGCGTTTTGTGGTTGTGGCGTGGTCCTTGTGCGGCGAAGCTAAGTGATAAGTAGATAGAACTGGGCTCCGATTCTCGCACAATATCACGATAAAATAGCGGTTAAGGAGTGATACATACAAAATCACTCGATTAATGGTGTTGATATCCGTATATCCAATGTGCATCAGCGGCCCTGGCTGTATCTAAAGGTTTCGGCACATCGGCGGTGGGTCGGTAGCGGGGCGATAGCGGGGCGGGCGGGCGGCGCTTCCAAAGCGGGCCCGCGCTGTTATGCCAGTTTGGCGGCCATTCGACCATATATTTGACGACATTGTCAACCGCCGCGCTTCCGACCCACCGCCGATGTGCCTAGGCACACACACGTAAATCCATGCTTTTACTATACATAAATAAACGCTCTCGAATTGAGCTGTGCCTCTTGATAGACTCTCTTTCTCTTGACAACAAGATTTCCGGCTTTTCACAGGTGGAAATATGGCTGAATCGCGTCACCGATTGCATGCGGTACACTCTGCGTGACATATTCGAGCACGCCGTCAAGTCGTACGAAGATAAGTCGCGAGACGAGTGGGTGTTCGACTGGCCCGCACAGCCCGCGCTCGTCGGCACGCAGATCTGGTGGACTACTGAGACAAATCAGGCGTTTGAGAAGCTGGAAGAAGGTGGCTAAATAAAAAGCCAACGATATATGCTTGACATTACTTTTCATCCTTTTCGGTCACATCATCAGGAAAGGACGGCCTATTTTGTTTGTTCATTGCTCCCTGACTAAAACACGCCATCGTCATGTTAAAATAAAAACTGTCGCTTTTACATAAATAGTTGCAAAAGTCTTCTTGTTTCGTATAAGTTTCCTTTTTGCTCCAGGCTACGAAAGCGCACTAAAGGACTATCAAAAAAAGCAGATCGCACAACTCAACTCTCTTATAGTGCTGTTGCTCGGAGATTTGACGGCCGGAGACAGACAGAAGATCATGACCATTTGTACCATAGACGTGCATTCGCGAGATGTGGTCGCCAAGCTCATTGTGGCCAAAGTCGAGTCTTCTAACGCTTTCCAGTGGCAGAGCCAGCTGAGGTGAGCGGGGCAGTTGTTACGTGACAACTACAGTCCATGTCAGGATCGCTGGCCAGAGGACAAAGAGGAATTCGTGGAGGGGGTGACGTTCCGCACACCCGCAAAGGTCACCCTGCGTCACCTTTGTCATAGTGTTTATAGATTTCGAGTTGCTCACGTTGAAGCTTGCACTTGTAGTTAAGTATTTAAAATGGCATCGGCTACCCCTTGAAGATAAAATCCAATAATACTTTCTCAAGCACGAGAACTAGCTATATATTAAATGCTAAGTGCTCAATTAATTAAATGCGGTCTGTTGTTATGTATAAATTCCAATTTCTCATCTTTCAGGCATCGTTGGGATCTAAAACAGAAAAATTGCTTTGCAAACATTTGCGACGCACAGTTCCTCTACGACTACGAGTATTTGGGCAACACGCCCCGGCTCGTCATCACTCCGTTGACGGATCGATGCTACATTACATTAACCCAGGTAGGTTAATGTAGACGTGCTATTTATTACTGGACGGAAATGCGTTTGGGGTTAAGAGGGTGTGTTTGTGCGTGCGAGAGTGTGTGTAACGGTGTGTGTATGTATGTGTGTGTGTGTGGATGCATGTATGAAGTTTTACGATGCGAAGTTCAAAGAATGTTTTGTGGCATTATTCCAAACCCATTCAATCTCTTAGATTGTTTCCGAAGCTGAAACTTGTATAAATTGCACATTAAAACTGACACACACAATAGGAGGCACTTTTACTATCAAGACTTGTCATTTATAAAATTGTCTAAAATATTTTCTACTGTATTATTAATTTTAACTCTATTAAATATTTTATCTACACACGTATCATAAACCCTCTTTACTGCGTACAAAAACCAAACGTTACGATCAGCATAATGTTAAACTACTTGGTAAAAACTCATTTATTATCCATAATGTGTATTATTTTTTTGCATAATATGACATTCAAATTTCGAACGCCGACGCCTGCCTGCGTGTCGCCCCTAGTTTGTCTGAAAGTTTGTACGCTGAAAGTCATCATCATAGTCATCTCACGCACCCCTTCTGGGGCGTGGGGAGTCGGGGTCAGGTCGACGGACCTCTTCCCGAAGAATCGCCTCTGTCCACTCCTGTGGACAGGTCATCGGATGGCCCCTGCGGGCGGTGGTCTTGTCGCTGAAAGTGAAGTTGGTACTGACATTTATACGTGGGGCGCACTGTAAGTTTCCGGAATGAATATGAAAAAATACTATTAAAGGTACAAAATTAATTTATTGTTTTTCAAAATAATCTCCCTTGGCGTCTATGCACTTTTTCATTCGATGAAACCAGTTTTGAAAACTTTTGTGCCACTCCTCTGTGGTGACCTCTGAAACGTGTTTTTCATACTCCTCGACAGCCTCTTCTGGTGATGAAAATCGTTGACCGCGTAATTGGTTCTTAATGTTTGGGAACAGAAAAAAGTCACAAGGTGCCAGGTCGGGACTGTATGCAGGATGACTCATGAGTTCTACATTTTTCGCCTTCAAAAAGTCGTTTGTCTGTCTGGCCGTGTGAGAACTAGCATTGTCGTGGTGCAGGATGATACGGCGTTTACGGTTATTTTTACGGAGTTCGTCAATAACTTCCGGCAAACAAATGGTCGTGTACCAGTCACTATTCACTGTACGACGATTCTCTAAAGCAACAGTAGCCACGTGTCCAGTTTTATTAAAAAAAGAAGCAATCATCCGCTTAGATGCACTTTTCACGCGCGCCACTTTGGTTGGTTTCGGCTCATCTTGAAAGACCCATACGCTCGATTGCTGCTTTGTTTTGGGATCGTAGCAATAAATCCATGTTTCGTCACCTGTTACTATGTCCCACACCAAATTTGACGCACCTTCGTTGAATCTGGTAAGCATGGCACTGCACCAAGTGACGCGGTCCGTTTTTTGAGCCTCGGTCAAGTTGTGTGGGATCCACCGCGAGCACAGCTTTCTCACACCCAAATGTTTGTGTAGGATTAATTGTATTTGACTCATGCCTATTTCTAAGGATGCGCGAATTTCATGGTAGGTCACATGCCTGTCTGTTTCAATCATACGGCGCACAGCATCGATGTTTTTGTTGGTCACAGCGGTGGACGGCCGACCATCGCGAGATTCGTCACTGAGATTGATACGACCACGCTTGAATTCTGCAAACCAGTTGTCTTGCATGGTGCTTCATTGCCAAAAGCTGTTTCAAGCCGAGCGATGCTCTGTTGAGCTGTCAAATTACACTTAAAATCGTAGAAAATCATACTACGAAAATTTTCCCGAGTTAAATCCATGTTGATGCAGACACACAATTTTTTAAATGGCGCCACAAGGTAAAAACAAAAGGCAGTCAGATGAAACAAACTGCATTCTACAGCCAAAGAGTTCTATTTTCAAATGTTGCAATAAATTTTTAAATATTGTTTATGTAAGTGGCCAGTTCCGGAAACTTACAGTGCGCCCTATGTATTTTCGAACGCCGACGCCCACCTGCGGCACGTTGGTACTACAGAACAAATTAAACAACTGCAGAGCCACAATGCCGGTCAAACATGCGGTTCCTGAACACATCAAAGAGAGCTTATGATATGTGTGTAGATAAACTAGTGTATGTAACTGTACATTATTAGGCATTAAAACTCTCGAGTGATATTATTATGAAACTCGCCTTCGGCTCGTTTCATAGATCCACTCTCGAGTTTTAATGCCCTCCATTATGCAGCAGTCACATAAACTACTATAATCGTTTTCCTCTGTTATAATATCCAATATTTCTTCTTTTGGGCTTAAATCCTGAATTTCATTTTCAATATTAACCTCATTATTTCCAAATAAATATTGCTCACCTTCGTCAATCAATAAAGTCAACTCTATCTGATTGTAATTATCAACCTCACCAATCGGTTGAATATTATTTTGAATATATCCTTTAGATGAATAAAAACGTTCGAGCAATTATGTGTTAATCAATAAATATTGTGGTGAATAACGAGTTCCGCCCTTAAAAATGGATCTAAATAAATTACAAAATATGTCATTGCCTTGCTCTAACTCGGTTTCTGAAAAGGTTTTTGCTACCTAAAAATCTTATATCCTTAATTTGAGAGGTTTAACCTTCTTTTATTTTGAAAATTAGATTGACTCTATTACCATCGAGCTTCTCCAATTTAATTTTAACGCTGACTTTGCCAGTATGCGATGCGATAAATTTGATGGATAAGACAGGAAGTGCCAAAAGTTATATTTTATTCAACCTAATTTCTCGCAAACATAACACTTTAGGACATTATGCAGTGTGTGGCCTAGAACCGGGGATAATATTAAAAACGAAGGCTCTAAAGGTTGATTGAATAATTTTATTTTATTTTTGTTTTTACTTTATTTGGACAAACAACAGTAATAAACTTTACAAAACATAAATTACAAACACAAAATACATTGTAAGCTTACTACCTTATACGTTCATCACTAAAACATACATTTATAAAAATAATATGATACAAATATTTTTTTGATAATTTTAAAATACTTAATCTACCTTAAACTCAAACCCATATGATTTGTTAGTTCTTTTTTAAAAGATGTTTTTTTGCTCCTAAATATGTCTATCGACAGCAACCTCTCATTATAGGTATGGCAAATTCGATGTAGCGGCGCACGAAGACCGGAATTGGTGCGCGTTGGATTTAGATAAAAAAGTTTACAGGGACGGCGTGGCGTTGCTGTATGTGGGGCAAGGTATTTAATTTCTTCGACAAGCTCCGGACAATCATAGTGGTTGTTACATATGTTATATAAAAATAATTCGTCGGTTATTGTGCGTCTAGAGGCCAAACTAGGTACTTTATAGAGTGACATGAGGTTTTCGTAGCTCATTTTGCTACGTGTAAGTCTATAGTGTATCGATTTGAGGGCTTTTTTTTGTATGTTCTCAAGTTTGTCACTGTAAACGGCATAAAAGGGATTCCATACAATAGAAGCATACTCCAGTTGGGATCTTACTAGGGTTTTATAGAGTGTCATATATGTAAGTTTTTTATTAAAGTTTTTACTAACCCTTAATATGAAACCGAGCATCTGATATGCTTTCGTACAAATTTTCTCTATATGGTCGTCGAAAATGAGTTTTTCATCGAAAAGGACACCCAAATCTCGAATTGAGGAAACCCTCTCCATTTCTTGGCCACCGATGTTGTATGGTTGGAGTATCTTGTTCCTATTACGCGTAAAAGTTATCTGTTTACATTTATTATGCGCAATTTGAAGTTTGTTAGTTAGACAAAACTCGTGGAATCTATTAAGGTCTATCGTGGAAGCTATTAATTATGGTCTCAACTAATTAAAATCAAAACTCTACTTTTTATTTTTTCTAAAAAACAAAATAAATAAAATAAAATAAAAAACATAAATTCAATGTAATGCAAACTATGCAACTCGATCGATTAAGTTAATTCTGCATCGTACTTATTCGGAGCTACTCGGAACGTCTCTTTGACAATTTAATGGATTTTGTTACACGACTTGTGGAGGATGATAGAAAGATATTATCACACTTCATGACTCCAAGTAGGTATTGCTATTTTCTGAAGTGTTTATTTTGCCCTCAAATATTAAATAAACCACTTTCTAGTTAATAGTAAATTATTTAATATACAAATAACAAATACAGACATAAAGCGGAAAGCATGTGACTTCGCTACATTCGTCGATTTTCAATATGTCTGCCGCTGCTCTGTTGTACGCAACTAGTGTACCGTCTGATAATGTTATTGTAAATGGTTCCTAAATCCACGTTCAGTTGCATCGTGTGAAAAGCCTTGGTTATTCTGTTTTTGAGGATGTCTACTGTGTCATTGTCTTCTGCGTAAACATAGTTTTTAACAGTTCCCAGTTTTTATAAGTTCTGTCACATGTGCAATATGAAATAATTTAGACATGTTTATTATTTATGTAAACATTTATATAGCAAAATGAACTTAATAAAACATAGATTCTTATGGTAATAAAGTTTATTCAAAATGACCCCCGCGATTTTGAATACAGGCCTTTATTCTGCGCGGCCAGTCGTCTATCGCAGCACGAACGAGGTCCATGTCAATATCGGCGGCTGCCTTAATCAAGGATGCCTTGAGTGACTCCAAATCAGGATGAGGCTTTGAGCAGGCCTTTTCCTCCAAGTGTTGCCATATCTTGTAATCTAACGGACTCAAATCTGGACTGGAGGAGGGCCAGTCTTCGTGCCGGATGAAGTCGATTTCACGCGCCGCCAGCCAGTCTTGTGTGCTTTTCGCTCTATGAGCTGGCGCAGAATCTTGTTGGAATACCCAGTGCCTGTTATTAAACATGGTATGAGAAACAGGTTCCACAAGGTTCTTGAGGATTGTATTTTGATACACAACTGCATTCGTTTTTACGCCTTTCTCACAAAAATGTACCTCAGTTAAGCCCCAATAAGAGACTCCCAACCAAACCATGAGCGAGGATGGAAAACTACCTCGTTGGACACGCGGAATACGGTTGCTCGCTTCTTCACTGCTGTGTGCGTACACCTTATCATTTTGTTTGTTGTAGCTCTCTTCCACGGTGAAAATTTTTTCATCCGAAAAAAGAATTTCCCGATGCTTTTTTCCCGTGTGTTAGATTAGATGTTTTTCTACTAAACGTGATTAGTTGACACTTTTTGGGATTAAGATCTAAGCTGTTGAGACTACAGTACTCGCAAAGTCGGTCCAGATCTTCCTGCAATCTGTGGCAATCTGAGGAACTTGATACGGGCATAAATATCTTGGTGTCGTCGGCATACATAAGGCAACTGGCGGATCTAAAACAAGATGCTATATCATACAGACAGACATTGAATAGAAGTGGCCCCAGATGGGATCCTTGAGGAACGCCTGAGGGGATTGGAGCAAATCGCGAGCAATGGCAGCCAATTCGGACAGCTTGATTACGGTTACGGAGGTAAGACTCAAACCATCTGAGCAGATCTCCATGTACACCGACTTGTTCCAGCTTAAAAAGGATGATGTCATGCCTCAGCCGATCGAAACACTTAGAGTAATCGGTGTATATAGTATCGACCTGGTAGCCCTTATCCATAAAACCGGTCACTGATCCTACGAATTCTGCCAAATTTGATGTAGTAGATCTTTTACGCATAAAGCCATGCTGGGCCGGAGGAATACTACGCGCTAAAATGGGATACACCTGATCATGGACTATACGTTCCAGCAGTTTACTAAAAACTGGCAGTATTGAGACCGGGCGATATTGTTCTGCTTTGGTTTTTGGACCACCTTTGTGTATGGGTACAATATAAGCCATTTTCCAACGTGTGGGGAAACACCTCTCGTCTAGTGACCTCCGAAACAGCATACACAAAGGGACGGCGAGTTGATCGGCACAATTTCTAATGAAAATCGGTGTGATCCGGTCGTGCCCTGCGTCCTTATTAGTGTCAATGTTTTTGAGGTACTTAAGGATAAGATTGTTAGTTAATTCAATGGCACCCACACAGCTCAGATCATTTGTGCCGCCAGAAGGTGGTGAAGAGCGGTGGTTCGAGTCCACATACACAGACAAAAAATATTCTAGAAAGATCTTACAAGCCTCCTGAGCACTGTTAGCCGTTTTGGCGCCATACGAGATCTGCGCCGGGAAACCATGATCACGGCGCATGTCCTTAGCGAAGCGCCAAAACAGTTTGGGGTTGCGGACTAAAGCCTCATTGGTTTTTAGTACAAAATTATTCCAACATTGTCGCTGAAGCTTCTTGTGCCGCTTCCTCAGCAACGAAAAAGAGTCGTAGTCGAGAGGGTTACCAAATCTTTTCCATTTATTGTGAAATTTGTCTTTTTCTGCAACTATATTAATAAGCGATTTGGAATACCAGACCGGATAGCCCTCGGGATTTCCATAAGTATATGGAACATATTTATCTATAAGAGTATTCAAAATTTTGTAAAAAGTATCCATGGCTTCAGTAAGTGTACATTTGTTTAAAATAGTAGACCAATCTTTAGTGGCAAGTTCGTTGCGGATCGCTGTGTAATCAGCCTTTTTAAATCTATACATTTTAATGGGGTGAGAGCGTAACAATGGTATGCCAACGTTTGGGAGCTCGATGTCGAGTGCGGGATGATGAGGCATATCTTCGCGAATGAAAGGGTCACTCGCACGCACCACAGAAGCATCAGTGTTACTAAAAATTAAGTCCAAGAGCCTGTTATTTCCATTCAGCACATTACTATATTGGGTCAGGTCAGACAGACAAATATCGTCAATAAATCGCTGCTGACTTTCTCTAATGGTACCATACGGAGTGAGACCATAACCAGCGGTACGCGGTCTCCGTGATATGTCTGGTAAGTTAAAATCACCCAGCAGTAGGTAGTCATTATCCGGACAGCAGTGGCGAATGTATGCGGAAAGGTTGACCAAAAGTGCGTCATGTTTAGCGCCAGAGCCTGGTAAATAGATACAAATAATATGTAGATCTTTATTAGCACGAACCGACGACTTGGGCACCACGACATGAACAATTTCCAGTTGAGCATACTCATGCGCATGTGTGGGTGGCGGCAGTACACGGGCGGCGGATAACTCACGCCGCGTGAGTAGCATTACCCCGCCGCCCGTGTAACTCGCCGGACGCGCCCCGACACCACCTCCCCGCTGACGCAACACCTCATTCGTCGGGCGGTCAGCACGGTGGACGTGATAACGAGGCTCGCTCACCTCAGAGTCTAACACTCCATCTATCAGATTAGTTTCGCAGATGCCGACCACATGATAATCGTTTCTGAGTAAACCCTGAACGAAAGCCGACGTCTTACCCCTGATACCGCGAGAATTCTGAAAATAAATCCTTAGGCCTTTTCAACATGAGATACAATCAGAGCTATATTCTGCTTGCCTATTAGGCAACAATGTAAGCGCAAGATATGTGATATAATGAGATAGTACGAAGATTGGTCCAATTTGATGAACGTAAGCATAGGAACTCGGGTGTGTTGGTAATGTGCATGTGTGTATGTTGTGAATAGCATATAATATGTAGGTAGGTGTGTTGTTAAATGTGATTTAGGTTCATAGGTACCGGGTGATGGGATGATAGATTTGTAGATACAGACTGATTGAGGACTCATGTAACAGTAAGCGTCGAGGCCGATGCCGCTGGGTTTGTGCGCTGAGTTGGTGCTTTGCTTGAGGGTTTTATGTGTGACAGTTGGGAGAGGTTTTCGATGCGTATGGCCGGGTAGTTGTCGTCTTGACGTAAAAATATCTTCGCATTGCGAGTCCATGAGTAACGAAACCCCGCTTCTTTGCCTTTCGCTTTAGCCTGTTTCAGCAAGTTCTTGTTCTCGGCGGTCAGGTGTTCATTCACGTTTATCTTCTGACTCTCTCCAGTAAACCCGATGTCTAGGGTGGTGATGCCGCGCTGCTTACGGACTGCACTGATAATCTCGTCCTTTTTGAGAGACGAATGTAGTTTGGCAATTATTGGCTTAGGGTGGCCGTTGTTATTGCGCGTGGCTATTCGAACAGCTGAGCCTATATCTTCCGTCCTCAGCTCCAAGCCAACGGCCTTTGCGATCGACACGACGATGCTTGAAGTAACCTCGTACTTGCGCTCTGGTACACCGAAAATCTCCAAGTTGTTGAGACGGCCCCTTTGTTCCAATCGATTTATTGTCGATTTTAGGTCGGTCGTCGAGCAGGTAATTTCGGTGACGTCGCTCTTTACCTTTTCCACTTCGTTCAGCAAGCCCTCGAGTTTACAAATTCGGGCCTCAAGTTTATCGACACGGTCGGATGTGAAGTCAGCTGATTCGACCAAGCCTTGGACTTTATTGGCCAGTATATCCACGTTGTCCGTTAGATTCGAGATAAGCTTCATAGACTTATCTACTTTACTTTCTATTATTGTGCGATGACTCTTAAGTTGGTCCAATAGGTCATCTTTGAATTTGTCCCATTGTTCAGCCTGTTTCTGTGTGAAGTCGGTTAACGCCTTTTCGACCAGTAAGTGCATCTGGTCCAGTAATAAATCATTTGAAGGTGAGGCAGTGGAGGTGGTGTTTACGATAGTGGGAAAGGCCCTCGCCACGGCCACAGGTTGAGCGCGGCTGCCAATGTCAGCTGATGTGCCTTTGTCTTGACCTTGGGCTGGTCCGGCCCCGGTGCTCATGGCCACCGCCGCCGCCGCCGGCGAGCCACTCGCAATCGCGTTGGGCCCCGTCTCACTGCAACACTTTCCCACCCAGCTATTCTTCTTGGCAGCCCTCATCTTCCTAAATACGTTCTCGTTGATAGCTGCACAGTTGAAGTGAAACAGCAACTTACACGACGAACAACTGATGCCTTCATTGTCGTAGATAGGCGATTGACACTTTGAGCACTGCATTTCAGCTACCGATAATACCGGTCAATTTAATTTATAAGTATTTAATTCCGAGTGTGCCTCGTACCTGGTGATGTGATGTGATGAGTGGAAGTGATCCTGTGTCTGAAGTGCCTTGGTGTAGTGACCGTTAGTGACTTGCACACGGTGTATCAGGAAAGCCCGAAGATGTAACGCAGGTATTTTGGTGTCACTGTGTTATCCTTGGTTAATGGATATAATATGCAATAATGCAGTGTTATTTGACTGTATTAATTAAATTATTTGATTAATTCAATGCAAGAGAACATAATGATACGTGTTGCTTTAAGTACCCTCGAAGAGAAAAAAAAAGAAAAAAAAGTTATATTAAAATTTTTCAGTAAGTCGAAAATCTGAATTGGCGCGTAACCGCAACGATGCAACGCAATAACTGCGACACGGTCTTCTTTAAGTGTCCACTCTATATTAAAAAATGAGGAAAATTCTAAAAAGTACACATTTTTATTTTCATGAAAAATTCGAAATTCGAATTCAATAAACTTTTTTGTGGCCAGCGTTCTAAATTCAAAAGTTTTTATTGTCTGACAGAACTTATGACCTGACTGTGTATTTAGAAAGATCATTTATCGACATTTTTCCTGTTATATTTTTAGATATTAAATTTCGCAATGACAAAAGCTGATGCGAAAAATCGGAGGATAGTTCATAGGAATAAAAGCTAATCAGTTCTTGTGACACGTTAAACAATTCATCATCTTTCATTCTCTGAAGATTGATTGGGAAAAGACAACGGAAACGTTGGCTTATTGCTCTTACTCCTTCGAATCGAGTAGATAACTGACCAATAATTATATCTATGTGGGTATTAAAAACTTGAACTTGAAATAAATGTTTTGGATCTGTGATTGCTTCGTGAACTGATAATTCGTCAAAAAAAGTTTTTATTTTTTTTGGTCTCTTTTTTTCAAAATCTGTACATATTCCCCAACTTTCAGCTAAAATTGTAGCTTCTTTAATTACACTTTCGAAATTTTTCTTAATTCTTTGACATTAGCAAGTGCTATTTCTAATAATTCAGTAGCATACAATAAATCAACGTTTTTTGTTTGTAGCTGTTTGGATACTAAATTTATCATTTCCAATAATTTACACTCTATGACTAAAAAAATAATAAATTCGAATTTATTAATATGTTTATACAATGCCTCAGCATCATTCTTCGTCTCTTTATCTTTAGTGGTTAATGATATTTTTAATAGAGCTTTCATGACTTGTCTGAACCCTGTTCGACAAGCGTAGACAGCATCATGTCTCGAAGACCATCTTGTCCCACACAATTTTTTTAAAACAGGGTATTTCAGCGAATCTGTGGACATCACATCAATAAGTACTTCCCACCGCTTTATACTAACACTAAAAAATACATATAATTTTTGTAAAATTTCATAAAATTTTTAAAAATTTTTTAAAAAATGATTAAAAACGAACATGGTTCAGTTTTAACTTTAACAACGTTATATCAAAATTTATAAATTTTTCGTAATATTTAAAAAAATGTCATAATAAATTATATATTTTACTGAAATCAAAACTATCGATGACTGTTATTGTGATATAATGAATATTGATATCCGAAACCATTGTAATATTCGATTCGATTATTTTTACACAATAGTAAAAGTACACAGGAATATTTTATTTGTGGTGACCTTTCCCTAATCCTTCACAATCCGTCATTATATAAAAAAAAAGTTTACGTTGTTCCATTACTGTAAAAGTGGTAAAAGTATAATTAAATATTTTTTTAGAGCAATTTAAATTTTCCTCATAGTCGGTGTGAAAAGTTCTATGTGTCACTCAGGAGCAAAATTATTTTCGTCATGGGCGTTAACGCTTGAATCCTTCGCTACGCTCAGGATTCTATCGTAGAGTCCTTCCCTTCACTCTGGATTCAATGTACCGCCCTCGCCGTAAATATATCATATTGCTCCCTTGTGACACAAATATCTATTTATCCCCCGCCTCCGGGTCGTTTCACAGACCAGGGGTCATGTAGGTAGGCAAATCAAAATTTCACATATCGTATTAATTATTTCGTGAACTGATTTAATGCGTGAAAAAGCGAGAGAAAAATGCGTGCTGAGCTATTAGTTAACATCGGGATAAAGACCAAAAACGAAGATTTCCACTAGGTAGGATGTTTGCAATCTGGCAGGTACATGTAAACAAACTAGCACAACGAGCAATTTGCGAATGCTAAATGATCTCGTGGCGTGAAAATTAGGTCTTATTTGGCTTGTCACCAAGAATATTATTATTTAATTGAAACTTATCTATCAATTTTATACGCGATTTAAATAATTTCATGACAGTGGGCAATATCCATGTGATTGTAAAAGATCAAGCGGATCGATTAATACCATTAATCACAATTCCCAACAATCATTATACTAATAATCGACTCCTACAGTTGCATTAATGAGATAGACAGCCAGTTCATAGCTATTATCACCCACTTTGATAAAACGCACTAGGTTAGCATGCAACTTTACGCATTTACAATCGTGGGAAAGAAGCAAGGGAGCGTCTTAACTTCTGAACACTTCACAAATTAAGAGCCGCTTTATATCGTTTACAAGTAGCGGCTCCTCATTTGTGAAGTGTTAAGTGTAAAGTGGGTTCTTTAAACAATCCTATCTAAATAGGACAACTATTTTCTTCTTTCTTGTCTTCATGATATACCTTGTACCAAGGCATCCAACGACCAGTTAGCGACAGTATTGCGATACCTAATACATCGACTATGGATCTCAACTTTGAATTACTATTTCTCTGGATATACGGGGTTTGCAGCATTAGGACTAAATAAAGGTGACTTTGGGTACTTAAAGCTATCATCTGTTTCATTTATTGCCCCTGCTAAGGGCCATACACTGTATATTTTTTGTTTATTTGTTTATTTGTCTTCTATCTTCTTGTCATATCTTCAGTCTTCAATATGCGCCACCAACTTAAAGAAAAAAAAATGTGGAGTTTTTCTCCGTCAATTTGGGTCGGAGGGTCCCAATTTCAATAATTTGTGTGGTATCGCTTGTTGTACATGATATCTCAAAAGATAGAGCAATAGACAAGCATGTTTTTAAAACCTTCGCACAAAACTCAAACTCGAAACTCAAAAGTTCTTTGTTACTGTTGATGTATAGGTACATTGCTATGCAAATGCTAACGTCATTTTTGCCTCTTCTCTACATGAACCACTGTGCGAGAAGTAGCAAACAAACCTATCTTTAAAGCAGAGGACAATTTCTAGCACTTCAGAGGTCTGTAAAAACCATGTCTCAAGTCACAGATGCCAAGAACTACACTCGCGAGCAATAAACTGGAAAAACTACATCGCGCGCTGCTCAAAACATATCCCCACAACTTCCAAGAAATTAACCATGGAATATGGTATATTATTTGGAAGGCGTTTTTCAATTGATATCAAACATTATTTAATTTTCTACCTATTTTGACATTGGGAATTTTCCGAACCGAAAACCTGAATTTTTGCGGACACCAATGAAACCTGTGGCAGTTTTAAGATAATATAACGTCCTTTAAAATTGAGCATTTTTGTATCTATTGAAAAAATTACGTTTAGGTTATTTTAGGTTTTTCGCGTTTTAAAAAAATAACATTTTAGGTACGAAGTATAGAGTGCCTGTCATAAGGAATTGTATGTGAAAGCAAATGCCGCGCTGCGGCATACATGTTTTATAGATGATTTAAAAATAATAAAAAAGTAAAGTTTTTTAAATATCCAAAAATCCCATTACCCACATTAATGCGCTTTAGTCCATACCACGTAAATGTCTCAGGCTCTAAAATAATCCATGATTCATATATGTCCGCCGTGGGTCATTTTTCCATAGTAATGTTTCCAATGTCCTTTAGGGAATTATTGCAATCGGTCGAAGTTTTGGAGGTCTAATTGTTACTTTTCATTATTTCCAATTTATGTTATTTCCCCCTCAATATTTTGTGTTACCCTGGCCCTAATGACTGCCTGTAAATAGTTTTTTATTGACCGGATGATTTTCCTGATAGAATCCTGTGCAGTTTCCTGCCACTCTTAGACTCGAGAAGTTTTCAGGTCTTCTATCGACTGACGCCGGAGCTGGACATCTTCCTTGTACCCGCCTTTTCAGCTCGTCCTACATATGTCCAATCGGATTCAAGTCAGGGCTTATGGCTGACCAGTGTAAGAAACCCGACTTCTTCCAGGAGATAGTCTAGTAACTGTAGCGGTGTGGCAGCGGGCATTATCGTGCGTTAGCAGGAAATTTTCTCCAATTAATCCCGCGTAGGAAAGCACATGGCCTAGCAGAATATCGTTGATGTATCTTTCTGCTGATCTCCACAAAGTATGAATATCAGCTGCGTTTTTGCTTCAATATAAATCCCCACCCACATCATACAGAACCCACGACCCGCATGCCCGGTTTCCGCAAACAGCATTGTGTGAATCGCTCCCCCGGTCTCTATAGACTCTCCGACGACGGTCGCTACCATGCAGACACATCCTGGTTTCGTCCGAGGACAGGTCTCGGCACCATTGCTCCAAATCCCAATCAAACTGAAGCCGGGCGTGACGGTGGACTGGAGACAATTAGCTGGCCTTTTTGCGGTCACGTTCGCTTCTTTGAGTCTTCGCCTCGCTGTCCACTCGCTGACAGCCTTCTCTCGAACTCGAACTTCGAACTTCTCTCAGCTACTGCTGGACCACGGTCCACGCCCCGGTCAGGTGTCGATTTCGGAGAGAAGTGGTGATAGTAAATCTGTCATCTCTCAACGAAGTGCATCGCTGTCGTCCAGATCTTCCCCTTTTTATAGGGCTTCGGGACTACTAAACAATATGGTGTTTTGTTTTAAAAATTGATGTATTTTGTTTTTACGTTCCATGACCATATGATATTGAAAGAGGTGGAAAGCTAACACAATTTATTTCCAATGATATACCACAATCCATAGTTCATTGCATAGAAACTGCAAAAAAATATTCCGAGCAACCCGCGATGAAATGATTCCAGTTTATTACTCGCGAGTGTAAATCTGTTAGGTTACTTAACATACCGTGGCCCCGCCAAGTCGAGCTAAGGCACAGCAGTACCATCGTTTTCTCGAAGCCATTCAGGGCATTTTCGACCCCCCTGTAACTTCGTTTTGAATAAAGCTAGAAGCCTGAATTTTCTGTAGCAAATAGAACTCAATATACATAGCCCTTATCGTGGCGGGCGCCATTTTGAAAAATTACGCTCAACCGGCAAGGGCTACGTGGGTGGTCCCCGCGGGCTGTTGCCTGCGCCTACTAAAACGTCGCTCACGGCGTTTTATTGTATGAAAAGGATAGGAACCTATATATTTTTAGAATTGCTATGAAACAAGCTAATTTAGTGTTTAAGAATGAAAATAATAATGTATTCGTGAGCCTAGCTGTCCAAGGTCAAACCTAGCATTTAAATTAAATTGATTAATTAATTATTTTATTAATTAATAAAATTAATAAAAATTAAATTAAACACATTTTTTACTAACTTTCTGTTTTATTTATACAATATGTACAACACCAACCTTAGTATCAATTAAAAATAATACATTTCTAGCGAAAAACATGTGAAACGCGATTCAATCAAAACGCGGTGAAAGCGCTATATTCCCAAATATCATTCAATCTGAACCGTTAGATTAGAAATGGCAGCAAGTCAAAGATTCTTAATTTGGTCACTGACTCACTCACTCACTCGACCGACATACGATCATCAAAATTCTAAGGCACTTCTAGCAGACCCACATACTTTAAATTTTGAGCACAACTTGAATTTAGCCTACAATGCTATAGAAAACTAAAAAAAATGTAAGCTTCGGTCTCAATTACTAGATATTTACTCTGCAAATGTAAATTTGTAATCCTATAACAAATATACGCGGTTACAAAGTTACTTTTGCAGTTTTTACAATGTTTCGTCAGTTAGGTGTACGTAAATGGTGAATATAGGTAATTAGGTATAAATTTGGCATGATCAGTGTCCTGGTGTGTATCAGGCGGTGATTATCTCTTCATTTACGACGGACTTCATATGAAGGGTATCGGTGAAGGAGTGATTATTCAAGTTTTCGTCACTTATGCTACCTAAATGTTGGGCCGAATGAATTAGGTGTGATTACAAAAAAAGACCGGGACTTACTATTAACTAGATTAATCTTTCTCAATTCCGATTCGAATTAAAGTAGATTACTTGAAATTATTGAAACCCTCTCTAAAGTTCCTGACGATACCGTTTGACCAAAAACATGTGTCAACAATTAAACAGTGCAATGCTTAAATCCTGTATCCCTAAATTTAAATTATAGCGAAAGATAGTATAGATTGCCCCAAATACATATCAAAAAGAGCTCGAGAATGACTAAAAAAGCACAAAGACGATTCCATGACGGCGGGTCTGGAAGAGAAAATTATAATAAAAATTGGATCAAAAGTCATGTTAAACCGAAATATTGACGTGAGCCTTGGTTTAGTGAACGGTTCTATTGGCATAGTGCATGGAGTCCAGGTTGATATTGAAAATACAAACACAATTAAAAAAATATCTTTAAAATTTAACAACGAACACGTTCATGAGCTAGGTCCAGTCACAACAAAGTTTAAAATTATTAAGAGCTTATGTTCATCGCGAGCAGTTTCCAATATGAATAGCATATGCTATAACCATAAACAAAAGCCAGGGTCTGAGTCTCAACAGTACACTGATTGACATCGGTTCTTCAACATTCACACGCGGCCAAGCGTACGTGGCAATGTCAAGGGTGACAAGTCTGGGCGGTTTACATCTATGTTGTTGACTTCGGTAGTATTAAGGCGCAGGAATCAGCGATTTCCGAATACAATAGACTAAGAAACACCTACCAGACTTGTCAAAACATATTACTCGTACATCAAAGCCACTTAGGACAGCCCATAGAGACAGGGGCTTTGAGACAGACAGTAGCGTTAGCTCAGGAAATTTTTCCAGAAAATAAAAAAGGAGGGTTACTCACAAAAAGAAATGAGATCCCATCAAAAACATAACATGTACAAAAATGCAAGTCTCGCTACCGCAAAAAGTTATGGGATGTAATGTTAAACCAAGTCGGTAACTAATTTTATCAGTACTCATCTATGGGAGCATATTGCCAACAACTAAGTCATAAACTGTCTCCTAATTAGTTGACTAACAACATTTTATAGTGACCGTATCAATATTAGACATCTTTATTTCTTTACTTAACAGAATGACTCAGCAATCCAGCTAAAGCGCTCAAAGGGCTATATCTGGATTTTTTCGTGAAAAACTTAAAAAAGTCTATTAAAAACTGACCAAGTGCGAGTCGGAATCGCGCACGAAGGGTTCCGTACCATTATCGATTAAAACGGCAAAAAAAACGTTTGTTACATATGACAAACCTTAAATATTTGTTTCATTTTTATTTATTTTTAAAGTCAATGTATAACTAAATTTTCTGTGAATATTTCAAGCGTCTACCTGTTGCCGTTATCAATATCGAGCAAATCAAAAAAATAAAAATACGTTTTTTATATGGGGGCCCCCTTAAATATTTATTTTATTTTGGTTTTTAGTATTTGTTGTTGACATAACATTTTTGTTAAATTAATTGTTATAAATAACATAAATACATCATCTGTGAAAATTTCAACTGTCTAACTATCACGGTTCATGAGATACAGCCTGGTGACAAACAGACGGACGGACGGACGGACAGCGGAGTCTTAGTAATAGGGTTCCGTTTGGCACCCTTCGGCTACGGAACCATATAAACGAAACGGTAAGACTTCGTCGTACATAAGTTCGGCCTAAATGGTTCTAAATGGTCTGTACTATGTTCGTTTTAAGGCTATGCATTGATCTACCAATGTATATATTACGTTTTAAGGCTATGCATTGATCTACCAATGTATATATTACGTTTTAATATCCGGCGTAAGCTTTTTCGTTTTTTATATTTTTTCACAGCATCTCAGGATCTCTAATGCAATAATCCGAGAAACGCATACGCACATGACGTTATTCAAAGGGAAAGACGAATTCTCGTTGTAATTTAATTCAATTTGGCTTGCATCACACACAATGATAGACGAACTGTCCGCTTGTTCATGTGACTGGTTATAAATGATATTTATCACATTTAATAATATTTTGAGTCCTAAAACATAAATAAAAACAATAAGGGCTATGCGTCAGTCTCCCTTTCCTTTTCTATGCGAAAAAAGGGGAAGGGAAAATATTGACGCATAGCTTACTGACAACGCAAATTACGTGACTTCCGCTGTAAGTCCGTTTGGACTTGTAATGTCAGTTTGAACCCACGATTTTTGGCAATAAATTATAGTATTTAAATTGTCTATTCACATGATATCCGTGAAAATTTAAGCAAAAATAAAATCAATGAATGTTTCGTATTGTGTGCCCCCAGAGTCTCCACCTGGTGATGGGCGGCGCGCCGGCTGGACCCGCCGGCACCGGCAAGACGGAGACCACCAAGGACCTGGGGAGAGCGCTCGGCATCATGGTCTACGTGTTCAATTGTTCCGAGCAGATGGACTACAAGTCCTGCGGGAACATCTACAAGGGTATGCTTAGCCATGTTTTACCTACTACAAACATCAGGCGTGGATGACATTGACGTGTTGATTGATTCCTGTCGTGTGATAGATCAATCAATCAAGCTGTTATTTTCTCCTTCGGGAGAGTGGCGATAAACGACAGTTGTGCTTTGTGGTTGTAATGAAACGAAATAAGAAATCCTTCCTATATTTCCTTATCATGTGTCAGAAAAAACTAATAAACCGGCCAAGTGCGAGTCGGACGGAGTCGAGGGTTCCGCAAAAGTGGTAACTTTCTTGTGAAGGAACTACAAATCTACGGATTTCGGATTTTTACCTTTGCTTGTGCTGTAAAACCTTGCTTCGTGCCAAATTTCATGATTGTAGGACAGCGGGAAGGGATGGGTTTTGATTCCCTTGCGAATATCAAGCAAATTCAGCAATTTTTCGGTATAAACGGTCTTTTGGTTGCGCTGACCTGAGTATTCGATATTAATTTTAACTTGATACCTCCACACGTTTCTGGGAAAAAGGGCCCTGACAGACACACGGACGGATGGACAACGATGTGATCCTAGGGTTTATTTTTTCCCATTAAGGTACAGCGACTAAAAACGAACGGCCAATCAACCATACTTCTATCCTTTTATATACTATCTCACCTCCATTACAACTGTCGCAGGCTTAGCACAGACCGGCGCGTGGGGTTGCTTCGACGAGTTTAACCGCATCTCAGTGGAGGTGTTGTCCGTGGTCTCCGTGCAGGTGAAGAGCGTGCTCGACGCCATCAAAGCCAAGAAGAAGCGGTTCGACTTCATGGGAGAGAACATCGTGTTGATCCGCACTGTGGGCATGTTCATCACCATGAACCCTGGATACGCGGGCAGGACCGAGCTGCCAGAAAACTTGAAGGCTTTGTTCAGGCGAGTTTGTGTTCCAGCCATATCGGTTTTTCAGCATTATTCATACTTTCTTCAATGCACACAAATAACACAGGTACAGGAAAAATCATATGATAAAAATAGTGTACAAAGGCGAGTGAATTTTTGTTGAGCTGGTATAGTTTTCTCTGAAGTTGTCGGGCCACACATCGTCGCCAGCATTTGTTAATCGGTTTATCTTTTGAATACTGACAATAAAATTGGGCCAAATCTTTCTGCCCCAGCTGTTTGGGAAAAAACAATGATACAACCTTGTTATACTGTTTCCCCACGTGTCTATCCTCCTCCGCAGTGCAACAGGTTTTCATATGTTTTGCTCCTACAGGCCATGTGCCATGGTGGTGCCAGATTTCGAGTTGATTTGTGAAATCATGTTGGTGGCTGAAGGATTCCAAGAAGCCCGATTGTTGGCGCGCAAATTTATCACCCTGTATACTCTCTGCAAGTAAATATCACATAATTTCTTTAAATATAATTTAATCTATCTATCGTATTTTTTGTATTACACCAGAATGATGTATTACTACCTCAAACTTTCAGGGAACTGCTCTCAAAACAAGATCACTACGATTGGGGATTACGAGCTATCAAGTCTGTGCTGGTAGTCGCTGGTTCTTTGAAGGTAAGAAGCTTCTTACCGGGTAACTGTGGGTGACGAAGGTAACATCAAAGCTTTCTAAAAACGACAAATCGGCTGCCACCTATTCAGCTTTGGGTTTGCCACCTCATTGTTACGTGATACGATCGGTGACTGTAGGTAATCTATTCAGTTGACAAAGTGTATTTCCACCCCAGAGAGGCGACCGCCTCCGGCCAGAAGACCAGGTTCTCATGAGAGCCCTCCGAGACTTCAACATTCCCAAGATCGTCACAGATGACATGCCAGTATTCATGGGGCTCATTGGAGATCTGTTCCCGGCTCTCGAAGTACCCAGGAAACGGGACATGGAGTTTGAGGGTCACTTGAGGGATGCCGCCGCGTCGATGAAGCTGCAACCTGAGCAGGGCTTTATTTTAAAGGTATTATTGTTTCATAACCAAATATCTTCTTTTTCTTCATCTTTCTTCTATCTACCTAGTTTATGCTGCTTCGGGAATGGGCCTTTTTGACCGATGGAGCGAAGAGTCTCCGTTTTAGCTTAGGCGCAAAAATATTTTCGTATGTCTGGATTTCTGTCCGGACTACTGTCGCCTCTGCAGGTCGCATTTCTCAACCAATTCTCGCGATATTTTGTAAGCAGTTTCGGTAATTATTTAGAGTGAGTCTAAAATAAACTGCACCTATCTAACAGGGTTGAAGCGGATCCAATTTCATCGACAAAACTATTAGAAAATATCCTCCTTAACATATTTTTTCGTTTACTTTGTACCGAATGCATAAAAAATACAGGGAGTCCCAAAAGTCATACTTTACAGCGACACCGAAGTTAGCCTTGCCTCAGATGTATCGGTCAAGCTTAACACGACCTTATTGAAAGTTGCATGTTATTCAAGAAATCGTCAGTGTTTAATGAAAATCCCCATTTTTTGCATTGTTAGTCTAGATTTTTTTCGGATATTCCTTTCTTTTACGTTTCGTCATAAAATGTATCTTAAGTAGAGTATGATCAATTGATAACTTCGTCTCAGGTTCAATCTTCGGCAAAAACATTGATCTCGCCTTTGATCAGCTGTCGTGAAAAAAAATACTAGGCACGGAATAATAATAATAAGAATAATCTTTTATTCAGTAATACGTGTACAGCTGTATAATAATTCATTCTTACATATAACAAAATGGTGAGTCTCTACTCCCCAAAGAAGGGTGAACCCTGTGTTTTGGGATGAGTAGGGCGCTCTTCCCTATGAATTTCCCTATTGAAGGAGAAAAAATACTTTTAAAACTTGCTTCTTCGATGACGTTTCAGGTATGGTAGCATACTTGTAGCACAAAAGCGCAAAAATTGGAACTAATGCCACATCTACTCATCAAACCGGGGCTCCGCCTAGAAAGAAAGGTGTTACAAGAATACTGAATATCTTATTAGCTGACGGCGTTTTCATTGTTTACGTATGCAAAAAAGAGTTAACTAGTTGGACCGATTCCAGAGGCGTCAGTACTAATAACATAACATAGTGTCACGCGTTTTCCCATTCGGGGTGGCAAAGGCACAATTGTGCCCACGTTTAGCTAGTTTTGAACTACTAGCTAAAAGTGGGCTATACGTTGCCATCTCTTTTATATACTTACCTAAAACTGGTATATATAATATATTATATTGAACACGAAACTGCCGGTCTTAAGAGGGGGAAGTGGGGCCGCGCGTAGCTGTGGCGTCACAAAGATGGCAGCCGACCTTTTTAATTTTTTGTTGATTTCTCGAGTGTTATTTCATCAATTTCGTTGTTTGATTCATTTACAAGGTTATTAGATTATTTATAACTGTTTACTGAAAACCTACTAATTAAAATTGTTGGTTGTTAAAATATTAAGGTAAATATGGATTTTGAGGGTTACGTACCTTCAAAGGAAAAAAAGAACCTTTAAAGGATCACTGTGATGTCCGTGTGTCCGTCTGTCACAACCCTTTTTCTCAGGAACGCGTGCAGGCATCAAATTTAAATTGATAAAAAAATGGTATAACGCAACGTAAAGGTAAAAATCCTAAAACTGCAAAATTTCTGTCGGTCTGCCTGTCTGTTTGCTTATACGTCTGTCAAGACCCTTTTTCTCGGAAACGCGTTGAGGTATCAAGTTAAAATTAATATCAGTTGCTCAGGTCTGTGGTCTCTTGAAACCGTTCGATCATATCTCGTATCTCTCTATAAGTAATCTCGAGTTTTTATTTCACTCTTTTCTGATAGTATTCACCTTTACGTTCTTCTGTTAATAGAGAAAGACGTTGGTCGTTCCAGTCAAACTTATTCCAGAGGTTATCCAGTCGCTGTAGTCGCTCGTCGTGATAGGCCACATCCATTTTCCTGGAGGCTCCTTCTTTTTTAAAGTTGGATCCGATGGATTTAATTGCCTCCAGCAGCTCCGATTGTTGTTATCGCAAGTCTTCTGAAGATGTCATGTTGTTATTGTTTCACTGTTTGTTAAGACTGTTTAGTCTGTAGCACAGAATGTTAAATGTTTATTCACTTGTGACTTCGATGTTAGTGTCGTATTACCAATCACTGTTCTTGTTTCGAAGGACCAAAATGTACGGACGAGACTGTTGGTATCTGCCCGTGCATGTTTTGTTGTTACTGTTGATGTTATTGGTTGAGTAGCCAGAAGATAAACCGCCAATGTCACTTTAAATGATTTATTAATTCTCAATTGTATGTAAATGTATGTCACAGCCCGTGGCTAATGGCTAACTGGCGACTGAAGCGCCGATATGCTTACAATGCATTTTACTTGTAATTAGGTACTATAATGTACATAACCGCATGTAGCAAAGGACAAAAAGATAGCTTTAACGATACAAATTCTTAATTAAAAATACGAGCAAACCTTGGCGCAAAAGTTGTTTAGTTTGTTAAAACTTACTGTACTGTTCTATTCAGCGTCATACTTCTCAAATTACATTTCAGTTTTTGCTAGCATAGTTAGTTGGTACTAATGTACGTAACCGTACAGTAACAGACTTGTTTTCTACGTTAAAACTAATAAATTGTTTTGAGTCACCCTACATAGCACTTTTGTACACTTAATTATATTACCAGACTATTAACCTCTTGAATACCACCCTAACGGTGGTATTCAAGGGATAACGCCACTTTTCCGTTAGAGGATTTAAATTTCATTATCAAGGCATAAGGTTCAAAATCGCGACCCGTCCCAACTAGCCTCGGTTTTTGAGAGGTTAAATTACATTATTGCATTTGTAAAGGTAAGGTTAATTATTATTGTCATGGAGCTTGGGGCATTGAGGCCATGCAGTTTTGTCTATAATATAGTCATTAATAGTGTAATAGGCTTTCTTTATGAGATTAGCCTCAATAAATGTTTTAAACCTGTGCATGGACAATTGATCAATTCCCTCTGGTAACTTATTACAAAATCGTATGCAGTTCCCCTAAATGAACCAGTAACCTGAACCTGTTACGCTGAACACTTCAACCGTGATAATTCCAGATATAGAAAGTTACTTGGTAAAATATATTCAACTTTGGAAAATGTTCGCACAGGAAGAAAACCAAAACGCGCGACGCATGGCACTTACTTTGCCTTTGCGCCATTTCTGAAACTAGCGCACGTTGCCGTGGTTCAAAACGGATATGAGATGTATTTTAGGAGTTTAAGTTTCTCTATATAACTATGTGTATCGTTGTCCAATATCCAGGCTACAGGAAATCCTAGTTTGGGGCTAGATTAATGTGTGTAAATAGTGTCCCAAGTTTTAAAATTCCGTGCATAGAATGAATATTCATTTATTTAATTTAACGTGTCATCACAGCGATGCCATTTTATATTTCGACATGAATAATTTTATTCATAACTTTACTCTGACACAGGATACATTGTACCTGTCTAACAAATATAGAAAATTAGTAGCTACTTTGTTAGCTTATAATATATGCGACGCAGCTATAAATGGTTTAACCAAGTTCAACTTGACATCAGCTTCTGCTAAGAGTAATTTGACATGCACCCCTATCGGGAATTCACCTGTTAATCATATTTTGCATGCAACATTGGAATCTGTTCCAAGTAATTTAAATTCATTCATTTAAATAATTCATGTTCATAAGACAATAGAGGAAATCTCCAGTATAAAAGAGCCACTAAATATGGCAAAATGTAAGCCCCAGTTAAATATTACCCATCAAAACATCCAGGGGTTATCTGGCAAAGAACTTGGTTTGTCTACGGGCTGCGCAAGTACGACCATGTCTCCCAGTATTGCAAGGAGCTTTGATGGCTTCCGATCCGTCTTCGCCGTGATATGCACATTCTCTCTTATCTATTCAATATTTTGCGAAATCCCCGCTACCCCACATATCTTCGAGAACGTTTTGAGTTCCCACACGGTGTCTCTCCTGTCAACTCCTCGGCATAACACTGCCGCCTACAAACACTCTTTTAGGTTAAGGGCAATCCGACTGTGGAACGCACTTCCCTGCACTATTAGGGATAGTCCCTCAATTTTCACTTTTAAGAAAAGATTGAAAGCGTATTTCCTTTCTTTTCCGTAATCGGTATCATATTTATGTAAGTATATGTATGTATGATATTTTGTAGTTTATATATGTGCATGCTATCTAGTGTATTTTATATAGTTGAGATATATATATTTTTTATTAGGCATATTTTATTTATATTTTAAAAGTAATTTTCGTACTTATGTTTACAGTTTTATTGCGCACTGTCCTTTTTCATAAACACTCCTGTCTTGCCTAGGTTTGCTGGAAGAAATCTCTTTTTAGAGATAAGCTCGCCTTTGCCTATAAAATTTATTGTAACTGTCTGTTTATCTATGTTTTCTGTGCAATAAAGAATATGATGTGATATGATATGATATGATATGATTGTATTAGAATTATTTCAAAAAATTTCTGACATTGATATTATATTTGTTACAGAACACTGGTTGAAGGAAAATAAGATGTCTTTTAACATAAATAATTACAAAATTGTCAGTTCTTACAATAGAAAGACTGCTGGTAGAGGTGGTTCTTTAATCTTAGTGAAAAATAATATTAAGGTGAAACAACGGAAAGATATTCTTGCACTTACTGTTGAAAGACAAATAGAGGTATCCTGTGATGAGTTAGATAGCCATATTATTATTTGTGTCTACAGGCCACCGAGGGATGAAAAAGGCCATGGCGATTTCGAAATATTTGAGAAAATTATGGAGGAAGCCCTCACTAAACTTTGCAATAACAGAAAAAATATTTTATTTGTGGCGATCTTAATGTAGATTTGCTTGTAGGAACAACAATGAAACAACGATTAATAACTTTATTCAAATCGTTTAATTTATGTCATGTATTTTTAGAGCCGACTAGATTTACACTTACCATCCAAACTTGCTTAGATAACGTTTTTTGTGACTGTGCATTCACAAGTAAAAATGTAATTAACTGCTTACCCTCCGATCACAGTGGTCAAACAGCTTCATTCCCAATTGCCAGTAAAAATAGGACTTATCCATCATTTTATAGACCTATTACATCCCATAGACTAGAGACGTATATGAAAAAGTTAGATATAAATTTGCCAGTACCGGATTTTGATGAACAGAACCCAAACAAAATCTACTCAGACTTCTTCAACATTATTCAGACAGAATTCAATAAAGTTTTTAAATTAAAGAAAGTCAGTGACTACAACGGTAAATCTAAATTTAATGACTGGGCATTGTTTGGAATTCGTAAAAGTAGAGTTATCTTGTATGACCTTTATGAACAAAAAACCTATATCTTTGATCGAAAATTTCATGACTTTGTAAAAAATATTCCAAAACTTTCAAGTTGATTTGTAGAACTGCAAAAACTTTATACATTAATAGAAAAATTCAAAATTCAAATAATAGAATGTTAGTTTGGCAAATAATAAACCGTGAAACTGGCAAAGTTAGACCAAGGGACGATGATTTCAGCCTAAAGATAGGTGATGATGTTGTTAAATCCAGCGCTCATGTTGCTCGAGCTTTTGAAACATTCTTCACCAATGTACCCTTACTCACAACAGATCGTCTAAATTCATCTCCATATGAAGCAGAGACTTTATTAAAAAATAAAACTAGCGTCAGTAAGGTATAATTAAAATTTCATCATGCTTATCCCCAGGACATTGTCAAAACGTTTAAATTACTTAACTTAAAAAATACGGAAGACCTGGGGGGTATATCAGTCAAAGTCATTGGTTCAGTAATTCTAGTTATAGCCTTATATATTCAATAAATGTGTTGACGATGGGACCTTCCCAGACCTCATGAAATACAGTAAACTGATACCTCTGTTCAAGTCGGGAGATAAGGATGATCCTTAAAATTTCAGACCAATATCTGTTCTTCCAACACTAAGTAAAATATTTGAAAAGATTATACTCAATCAAATGCTCTCACACTTCAACCATACAAAACAACTCCACGCCAAAAAATACGGTTTCACTAGGGGTAAATCGACTACGGATGCAGGTATTACTCTTATATCTCATATTTATTCTGTATGGGAGGCCGCACAGGATGCTATCGGAGTTTTTTGCGACCTGTCGAAGGCGTTTGATTGTGTTGATCATAATTCGCTATTAATTAAATTAAATCATTACGGAGTTAGAAATAAAGTGTTGGATCTACTAAGATACCTAAGCAATATAATTCAAAAGACAGAAGTTAACGGCGTTAAATCTGATGGATCAGGTGTTAAAATTGGCGTTCCACAAGGTTCCCTATTTGGCCCTTTCTTATTCCTGGTATATATTAACGATCTGCCTTTCATGGTGGAGAAACTAACTGACATAGTGTTGTTTGCTGATGATACTTCAATGGTCTTCAAAATTGAAAGACTAAAGGAGATTTTGCTGATGTTAATGGTGTATTGTCTTTAACCTTGAATTGGTTCACAGTTAATAATTTATTGTTAAACGCTGGTAAAACCAAGTGTATCAAATTCTCACTTCCAAATGTCAGGCAAGTTGAGACCAGTTTAGTGTTAGACAACAGCACGTTAGAATTAGTAAATGATACGAAGTTTCTTGGAATAACCATTGATAGCATATTGCAGTGGGGACCCCACATAGATTAATTGGCTGGTAAATTAAGTTATGCGGCTTACGCTGTTAGGAACATCAGACAAAGCACGGATGTGGCTACATCTAGGCTAGTGTATTTTAGTTACTTTCATAATGTGATTTCCTATGGTATCTTGTTGTGGGGGAAAGCAGCGGATATTCAAACTATTTTTATTTTACAGAAAAGAGCTATTCGAGAAATTTATAATTTAAAACGAACATACTCCTTAAGAGAGCTTTTTAAAGAAATTGGCATACTAACTGTAGCTAGTCAATTTATTTTCGTTTTTTTATTATTTTTTTTTTTTTTTTTTTTTTTTTTTTTTTTTTTTTTTTTTAATACCTTGGACACTATTTACACACATTGATCTAGCCCCAAACTAGGATTCCCTGTATCTTGGGTACTAGACAACGATACACATACTTATATAGATAAATACTATACTTAGATAGATAAACAACCATGACTAGGGTGCAAACATCCGTTCTAATCAAACCAATATTTGCCCCCACCGGGGCTCGAACCCGGGACCCTTGGCTTCGAAGGCAGGGTTACCGCCGACTCGGCCATTCGGGTCGTCAAATACTGTAATGTCGTCAAATAATGTATGTTCGCAAGAACCTTACAACATTTTCCAAACTTAGCGATAGCAGCAATGTTAACCTAAGAAATAATCATAGACTATGTGCGCCCGGATTTAGACTCTCGAAGGTTAGCAATTCTTTCAAGGGTCAGTGCATTCTCTACTATAATAAGATACCTCTGGAGATTTTGAAATTGCCATTTGAGCAATTTAAAAAGCATGTTAAAGCGACTTTGTCGAAAAAGGGATATTACAATGTTCAAGATTACTTAAATGACAGGACTGTATGGGGTTAATCTGGCTCAACACAGACCTTGCTGTTAATATTTTTTTAATTATTTATTCCTGCTTATTAATCATAAAAATTATTTTTTTCATATTCGTATTAGTTAAGCACAACCTATTTTTAGAAGAAATCTAAAAATCAATCTGTGGGAGTTTCTACGCCCTTCTTCTCCCACAGTGGTCCAATGTAGAGAAGAGGCAAAAAATGACGTTTGCCAAGTACACACATCAACACTGTCTAGGGATATTAGATTTTTGTTTGCATTTCTTAGTTTTTCAGATAAACTACTCAGAATTAGGAAAAAGTTTATATGTGGAATTAAACCTCCTTGTTCCATTTTCAAACGGACATTGAAAAAAAAAAAAAAACTTATGAAAACAAAAGAAAGCGCGGGAACACGCATTTGATTCAGTTTACAGTGCTAGTTTTGTGTTGAGATTTATTTAGAAAAACATTAATTAACTAACTCTATCAATTGTTTTGGTGATTTTTACTGTTTGTGTCATCTTGTTGGTGCCATGCAACGTCGACATCTGACGAGAGACGAGATGATAAGAGCGGTAGGAATGTTGGAAGCTGGCGCTATCCAAAACGTTGTTGCGGAGACCCTAGGCACCAGCCAGAATGTGATATCAAGGCTCTGGTCACGTTATCGTGATACTGGGGAAGTGGCGGAACGGCATGCTGGCAGAATTTGGGTGACCACCCCTAGAGAGGACCGTTTTCTCCAAAATACCGCCAGGAGAGAACCTACTCTGACGGCCATGGAAATGGTACAGAGGCTCCAACAAGAGCATCAGCTGTTGGTTAGCGACCAAACTGTCAGAAGAAGGCTACATGAAGCTAATCTTCATTCTCGCAGGGCAATTCGTGTTCCTGCTTTGCGACGAGGCAATCGCGGAAGGCGACTATTGTGGGCCCAAGAACACGTGTTATGGGATAATGAACAATGGTCGACAGTGCTCTTTACGGATGAGTCTCGGTTTGGATTTCATCCAGATTCGCGAAGAACACGAGTTTGGAGAGTTCCAGGCAGGGAAAGCCGGCTCCAGCATCCACAAGAGGTTCATTCGTACCAAGCAGGAACAATCATGGTATGGGCAGGAATTCGTATAGGCGCGCGAACCGACCTCGTTTTTGTAAGAGGCAACATGAATGCTCAGAAATACCGTGATGAGGTGGTGGAACCTGTTATTATTCCGCATAGGGTGCAAATCGGCCAGCAATTCGTACTCATGCATGATAATGCTCGTCCACACACTGCGAGGCTGGTATCAGCCGCACTTCAAGACAACGACGTTACGGTAATGAGATGGCCTGCGCAGTCGCCCGATATGAATCCCATCGAACATGCGTGGGACATGTTGCAGCGAAGGGCTATGCATGCCCTTCCTCCAAATCTGGCCACAGAAGAGCAACTTTTCTTGCACCTGCAACGAACCTGGGAACGCATACCACAGCAAGACATCGACACCTTAATTCACAGTATGAATAACCGATGCCAAACTCTTATTAACATGAGGGGTGGCAACACTGATTATTAAGAGTTAAAATGTCTCACTTTAAGTTGTTTTTTTAAATAAAATTATCCATTTTATTCATTAATTTCATTCGTAGACTTAGCACCATTTTTAGTCTCTTTGTTATTTTATTTAAAAAAAATATTTGAAGATCTAAAATGTTTTTTATTTCTATAATTAAGTTGGGCATTAACTGAGGTTTAATTCCATATATACTTCTCTGATCAAAATATTTATAGTTTATCAAAAAATTTAAGAAATACAAAATATCCCTAGACAGTGTTGATGTGTGTATATGTAAATATCTACAGTAATAAAGTACTTTGACTTTGACTTTGATTTTGACTTTAAACAGGATGTGAGCTGCTTTGTGGCTATATTCGTCGCACTGGAAAGGAAGTGTAGTATGCTACTCTCAATATTGTGGGCTTAAAGCGAGGTGCCGTAAAGTCTCATAGCGTTTGTGCCATCTTAAGTAATTATTCATGATAGCGAAGAAATAAAAAAAAGTAAAAGAAAGGTATATCCAAGAAATGGCTAGCACTAACAATGTAAAGTAAACACTAAAAAACCGGTCAAGTGCGAGTCTAAATCGCGCACGAAGGGTTCCGTACCACCCTTCAATGGAAGCGATGGTGTGGAGTGAATAGTTTGGATTTTACACAGCAAAATATTGTTTACAAAGTTATTGGTGCGGTTACTTTCACACTCCATGTACGTAACCAGGTGCATCCATAAGTTTATATGTGGTATTGAAAGAATTGTTGTATGGGAGCCCCCTTAAATATTTCTTTTATCCTGTTTTTTAGTATTTGTTGTTATAGCGGCAACAGAAATACATAATCTGTGAAAATTTCAACTCTCTAGCTAGCTAGGTTCTTGAGATACAGCCTGGTGACAGACGGACGGACGGACGGACGGACGGACAGCGAAGTCTTAGTAATAGGGTCCCGTTTGGAACCCTTCGGGTACGGAACCCTAAAAATGGAGATTTTCATTAAAAACAATTTAAACTGACAATTTCTCGAATTACATGCAATTTTCACTGAAGTCATTTTAGGCTTGATCGATGCATGGGCTCGAGGGCTGCCTTCGGTGTTGCTGTGATGTATGAGTTTTGGGACAGCCTGTCTATGACTTCGAGATGAAAGGGTTTTTCGTGTTCAAATGAACTGGATAGTGTTGATGGAGGATGTGGTATTTTTTGGTAAAATTTATAAAGTAAGTATAGTAATAATCCCATAGAAATAATCAATACATTTATTTTTATGTGATCCTTTTAACTCTGTCTCCTATGTGCACTTTATAAAGACTCACACGGTATGTTATTGGTTTGTCGATTCAGTTATGGAAAAAAATCAAAACAAATGGAAGTGTCGTCGGAATCGTGGTAACCGTGAGAGTGATATATGCATAGAGTGACATGAGTGATATATTCATAATTTTGTATATGGTATTAAAAGAATATGCAGTCGAGTTATTTGTTTTAATATTTTTACTATGATTCCTCTTGTTCATCCGATAAACTTCAAGGGGTCGGAGGTTTGGGGTTGAAAAATAATACAAAAGGTGATTTTCTTATGTCGCTTGCGAGGTCTACAGCACACAGAGCCACTAGTATTAATTGGCAGATTAATTAGTAGGTACGGCCAGCTCCGAATTCTATCTTTTGTTACGTTCCTTTATTTGTAAAGAATCCAAGCCTTTCAACATATATCTTATTATGACACTATTGCTTCTTTCAGATGGTACAGCTAGTAGAACTATTCGCGGTGCGGCACTCTGTGTTTATCATCGGATTCGCCGGTACTGGCAAGTCAATGGTGTGGCAGTGCCTGAATAAGACATACCATGTACGTATAACGATTTCAGAATTTTTTGCAGACTACCACTTGTCGGAATCTGACGTGTAAAACGAATGATTCCCTACAAAAAGTGAGTTGTGTTAACTTGATCCTCTCTGCAGCTCTATTCACAGGTGGTTAGGTGCTGAAGAATGTAAAAAGTGACATTTATGCTCAATGGTGCCTCTCCAGCAGGGGTATTAAACTTGTTCCGGTCTTTCGGCCGGCATACCAGATGGCACAAGTTTTAGAAGGAGAGAGTGTGACCTGTTCGTCAGAAAGGAAAGGAGGGTGATTTCAATCGATCGACTCTTAAGCCTTAAGCCCCAGGACATTGTCAAGACGTTTAGAATTAACTTAATTTAACTTAAAAATACGGAAGACCTGTGGGGTATATCAGTCAAAGTCATTGGTTCAGTAATTCTAGTTATAGCCCCACACTTAGCTTATATATTCAATAAATGTGTTGACGATGGGGCTTTCCCAGACCTCATGAAACACAGTAAACTGATACCTCTGTTCAAGTCGGGAGATAAGGGTGATCCTTAAAATTTCAGACCAATATCTGTTCTTCCAACACTAAGTAAAATATTTGAAAAGATTATACTCAATCAAATGCTCTCACACTTCAACCATACAAAACAACTCCACGCCAAACAATACGGTTTCACTAGGGGTAAATCGACTACGGATGCAGGTATTACTCTCATATATCATATTTATTCTGCATGGGAGGCCGCACAGGATGCTATCGGAGTTTTTTGCGACCTGTCGAAGGCGTTTGATTGTGTTGATCATAATACGCTATTAATTAAATTAAATTATTACGGAGTTAGAAATAAAGTGTTGGATCTACTAAAGGAAAGGAGTGTTATTTCAATCGATCGACTCTTAAGCCTTAAGCCAATATAGGAAAACAGGACTGGGGTGGATGTGGGATTTGGAGAGCAGTTGTTTTCTTCCAATTCCTTCCGTCCTTCTAGTTTCATACTGTAAACCTTGTAACCTTTTGCTGACTAATGTTCTGTTTGGTTTTCCTGAGAGCTGTCAGCTGTCATCTTTTTCAAGATGATGTTTCTTCATGGCTTGAAACATATTTATCATTATCATATCAGAAGCACACTGAGTCCTATCAAAAGCTGCCTAAAAACGTCAGTTTTATTTTCAAATATTTTTATTTATTTATTTATACACATATACGCTATCTTTACAGGCTTAACCTAATGTGATTGTGTAGTATATTATTACATTTATATTATACATATTATATTACATTTAACATTTCATATTTTATAGCTTATTATAGCAAGTGCTACCCTTGTGAATTCATTCAGAGCGCAGGAGAACAGATCTATCTCATCCGCTATCATGTTCAGCGTCGAGAGTGCGCGTGTGAGCGGCGCTTTGCCCAGCAAGTTAGTACGGGCGCTTGGCACATCCAGCAAGCGCGGGCGTCGCCGCCGCCGTACGTATCCATTCGGTACGCACAGACCTACTCTCTGTAGAATATCCGCGTTGCATACTTTGTCCTGTAATATTTTAAAGACATACGTCACTAGGGCTAAATCCCTTCTTACTCTAACTTCATTGTACCCAACCATACCTAGAATAAATAAAGTTGGGTACATCAGTGGGTAGAACGGGTAGACCCCATACTGCCTCTTATATAAATATCGCAGGAACTTGTTTTGTACTTTCTCCAACATGTCTTTATATTTTTTTTCATGCGGAGCCCAAATAATCGCATTGTACTCCATTATACTCCACATACTGCTGTCTATCTCTCAGATAACTTGCAAAATATTCGAGCAGATATGGAGTAAAACCAAATCCAGCCAGCTTCCTCAGCAACACATCATTGTTGACCAAATCGAATGCCTTCATGAAGTCAAAGTAAGCCGCGTCGACCTGCAAGCCGCTGTCCACTGCTGGCACTACTGCCGCCATATAGCTGAGGAGGTTACTGGTGGTGCTTCTCTCCGGGCATCCGACAATTGCGGACTTACATGTGAAAATATTGCCTGGTAGACAGCGGATTCCAACACTTTTGCTGGAGTTGAAAGTACAGCTACAGGTCTGTACTCCTCAACTCTTGGACCTGCTCGACCTTTGAGAACCGGCACCACCCGTGTTCTCTTCCATCTGGCTGGAAACAATTCTGTACTTAGGCTCTGGTTAAATAGTGGAGTAGTGGCTCAGCTAATACGAATTGGCAATCCCTGATGACGTAGGGCGGGATGCCGTCTGGGCCCGCTGATCTCTTCGGCTTGAGTTGTCTCAGTGCGTGCTTTACCTCCTTCAGCTGCAGTCTCTCGACGTGTACTCTCGCCGCTCCGTTGGCGTCCCCAGCCTCTACTTGTGTTGTCTCCACATTTAATACTGCTGTTTTTGTGCTATATACCGAATAAAAATAATCAGCAAACTCTTTTGCGCACCGTTCCCCAGTCAGAATTTCTCCGTTTTTTAAAATCGTTTGTACATTTCGTGTACCTTGTTTTGATTTAATAAAATTCCAGAATGATTTAGGGTCTCTTGACAAATTCAGTTCAACCTTACTACGATACTGCTCATGGGTAAATTCAATCTTTCTTTTTACTCTAGCCCTACACTGTGAAAAACACTCATAGTCTATCCTAGTTTTACTCGATTTATATCGTTTATGTAAGCGTGCTTTTAATTGTATGTCGCGAATTAATTCAATTGTGTACCACTCGGGATAACTATATCTCGAGCTCACGCTGCCTCCCTTTTTTTGGGGAACACAATCATCAAAAATTGAATTAATCTTACCGTAAAAGTAATCTAAACTCGATTCTAAATCCAGTTCATAAATTGGAGTCCAGTCAATGTCTGCTATTGAAGAGTACAGTAGAGGAAAGTCCGCTTTAAAGTTCCAAGCGGTCGGACGAGCGGCGGCGGCGGCAGTGGTCGCGGGGGCGGCGGGCGCGGGGGACGGGGGCGAGCGCGCGCGCAACGCACACTCGAGCGGCGGGTGGTGCGCGTCCACGGGCAACAGCGGCTCGTTCGCCGCCGACACGCACACTCGCGCATCCCCAGTACTCAGTACTAGATCTAGAATTCTGTTATTACCATTAAGTATTCCGTTGCTCTGAATGAATCCACAATAGGTCACAACGTATTCATAGTAATTAACTATATTATTTGAACAGGAATATAAATTTAAATCTCCTAACACTATTATTTGTTTGTACTTATTACAAAGTTGTTCGATTATCCAAAACATAACCATGTATTCATTGTCCGCGCTCTTTGGCGCTATGTACGCTACACAAATGACTATCAGAAACTTATCCTTAAAGTACACGGCGGCGCAAACTAATTCAAACCGATGATTGTCGACGATGACGTCACCCGGTATCGAAACTCGACGCAGCTCAATTCCGGGTGCGGCCACTAAAAGTGCTCCGCCATGTTTACGGCCGTCCGCTCGATCAAACATGCTCGACGCACTACAGAAACGCGGCCGCCTGAGGAGGATACGGAACGCATCATTGTACTGAATCCTCAGGGCACTATAGGATTTTCTCGTGTAGTTGATCCACAGGTGACATGTGTAAAGGTTTTGACAGAATGCCTTGAACAGAAGGACTTTAACATCTTGGTTACACCTGTGGAACTTGCGAGCGAGCATGTTGCATCTGACAGATAGCGCCCTTCTTTCCCTCTCCATGTCACAATCGTCACGAAGGTCCTCCGTCAGTATGTGACCTAGGTACTTAAAACGATCTACAACCCGAACCGGCGAGCCATTCAGTACTATCTTGGGCACCCTCTCCGGACCTCTGCCTTCCCTGAATACCATCTCAGTTTTTTGGACATTGTACTTCAGTCCGTGTTCATCGGCATAATGTTCACAAACTGAAAGTAGTTTCCCTAAACCTTCGATAGAGGGGCTTAGGAGCACCATGTCGTCCGCATAGCTGAGGTTGTTTACAAAAACACCCCCAGCATGACAACCGACCTTGGTGCCCCTCAACCTCACAATTAGGTCATTGATGTAGAGATTGAAGAGATCCGGAGAGGTAAGCCCCCCCTGGCGAACTCCGCATTCTAGCTTGTATTCGCTAGACGTCGCGTCGCCCCACCTCACACAGTTCGTTTGGCCCCCGTACCAGTATCTCAAGAGACCCACCAACTCCTTGGGAACGTTTGAGCTCAGCAGTTTGTTCCAGAGAATTTTATAATTCACTAAATCAAACGCCTTGCTTAAATCTAGGAAGCATGCATAAACTGACGTACCCCTATCCTTGTAGTAGTTTACTGCATGCTTCAGACTCATTATTGCTGAGTCTGTCGAAAGACCAGGACGGAAGCCAAACTGCGCGTCATCTATCTCTAGCTTGCTCACCACTTCGGGCTGCAGAAGTCGTTCCAGTATTTTACCTATAACGGTCCACAGGGAGATCGGACGATAGTTGGCCGCAGATGCAAGGTCACCCGTTTTGTTCTTTGCTATTGGGACCACAATAGTTTTCATGAGGGCAACAGGGAGGTAGCAAAACCTGACACACATGTTGTAAAATGCTGACAACTTTACAAAAACCTTATCTCCCGCACATAGTAAGTGCTCCACACTTAAACCATCGTGGCCCGGCGACTTTCCTCTCTTTATCTTCCGTACTGCACGTGCCACATCAGCAGCTGTGAATTGAATCAGCTGACCAGAGGCAGCGGTAGACTGAGAGGCAGTCTCCGGCTGTGTATCAGTCCGAACTGGTTGCGGGACAACCTTGAACCTGCGGCCAAACATATCGGCAATCTGAAAGGGGTCCTGTAGACCCTCCACAGACACTGGTAAACTCTGCTTAAAATTCAACATCTTGGTTGAGTTCCAAAATTTAACAAAGTTTTTATCTTTCTTATGCAACGCCAAAATATTCATTTTAATTTGCTCTTCATTTTTTTGACACCATTTAAGCTTATTCTTAAACAGTTTTCGACTTTCAGCCATTTGCTTATATATTGTACCTGTGGAGGGTCTTCCTGCCCCCACCCAGCACTGGAAATGCAACCTTGCCACCTTGTGGCTGCCACTAACGTGATAGTTCCACCCAGGAACTATCCTAGCTCTCTGTGCATTCGAATACTCCCTAGCACTTTCTATGGCCGCTGTCTGCATTACATTAACTATATTAGAATAAACTTCGTCAATAAAAGTAAAATGATCACTCACCCGTTCACACAATCCATCCACACATCCAGCACAAGGCATCTCCACGTTAATACTATTTAAATTAATATCACAGTACAAGTTATAAGCTTTCGCTTGACTAGCATCTCTTTCACCCCACCTAATTTTGCTTAGTACATTCTGAGCTGTGCTTAAAGTTACAGATGGCACACATAAAATATCACAAATAATACAAAGGGGGAAATGATCAGACCAGGTGACGTCGTACATAACATGTGTCGAGACAACAGTAGTCCAAGCCGCTTGTGTCGTGAGACAGTGGTCTAACCACCGTCGGGCGCCGTTAATCTCACTCACATAGGTATAGGTATCGCTACCCACGCCCATTATATTGTGATCGGCGCACTCCCATAGTTGATCCTCACAGAAGCTAACCATCTCATCACCGAAGCTGGAGTTCGGGTGGGCGTTGAAGTCTCCGAGCATGAACACTGCCGGAATGTCACTATCTTCGATTATAGCATTTAGGCGGGATAAACAGCTTGTAAAGTCGATAAGGTTCTCCGCACTATCCGTAGGCATATACACAGAACACACTAGAAACGAATAATCATAATTAGTTACCTTTACACACGCGATCCTATCACAGTTGGTATCTATTATAGACACATTAGGGAACTTGGATTTACGCCACAGCAACGCCACTCCTCCAAAGGGCCGCCCCCGCAGCACACCAGCCGAAGCATCCACCGACGACTTTGCGAAGAAGCTGAAGTTATCATCTATCGTACTCACAAAGTTAATATCGTGAGGTAACAGCCACGTCTCTTGAAGGGCTATAATATCATACGAACGACATAGTTTTCGGATATGATGGACCGATCTTTTAATATTTTTTACAATTAAAAGATACCATGGTGGTTTTGGTACTTTTCTTAAGCTGACTATCCATTACGAAGAAATATTAGTCACATCATTGGTTTCCCTTCCTCGTAAGCGACGATATTTTATACCTTTAGGCCAGAAGTCCACAGACAGAAATGTTTTTAATTTTTCTGTAGGAATGACAGCTTTAAACGAGTTAAAGTTTGTCCGATATCTCTGCTCAAGAAGCTGCACACTATGACATTCCACATCTCGACTTTGAATGTGCTCCTTGATTTTATCAGCCTGTATGTGTTTCTTCAGTCTTGAGATGTAAACAGCTGTAGTTGACTCCGCTACTTCCAAAACACTCGCCTTTTGCGACATCCCGATCATATTTTTATTATATTTCGGCCGTTTATTTTTCTTGTACTCCACGCGAATGAAGCTATCATCTTGTCTATTTACATTTGTCCTAGGTTCGACTTTCCGATGCGTTACCGCCGCCGTTTCTAATGATGCAAGTGAAGGTCGTAGCGTAATACCACGGTAGGTAGGTGTGTGGAATGCCGGTTCCGATATTGTGTTCGCACTCGAACTTGCACCGGCCTGCGGTTGTGACGAAAACAACTGAATTGGCCACTTACTCTTACTGCTATTCTCTCCCGATAACGGGGTATTCTTATCAGTACACAGATCAGCTTACTTGCTCGTATATTTATTCTCAGCTAAATGATTTTTAGGAGTATTATTCTGCCTATTGTCCGAAGCACGGATGGTCGAGCTAAGTGAGGCTATTTCTGAGGTAATTTTCGTCTCGAAAGTTGTCAGCTCCGTTTTAGAGACCGCGTCATGTCGTAGGTTTTCCAGCTCAGACTTCATGCAGGCTAAATCCCTTAATAAACGGGACACGTCAACATGTTCAAACGTCACCGGTGGGAGTTTGTCAAGATCCTGGGCTACGAATATCGGATGATCTTTATGATCCGCTTCCTTCAAGAGCTTGAGCACATCTTTTATGTTCTTCTTACTCTTGTCTTCTCCTTTTCTCGTCACAAGTCGGCCACCGCGGCAATCTTCCGGAAGGGCGTTGAATAACTTCGCCTTTCCCTCTTCTATTTCACCGTCCGAGAAACTCGTAGAACATATCTGTACGATGCTTAGCTCGTCCAATTTGTTGTACTCATTTTGCACAAAGGTCAAGAACTAATTAGGTTCCTAGGCATTTGTAGGTATGTTTACTAGGAATAGTTGCTAAACAATAACATCGCGTTATGTTAATAAGTCGCTTAGAGGCGTGCGCAACGTACGACTGTCCGTATCGACGGCGCTCCGCTGACTGACCCATTTATAAATATTATATTATGAAGGTATATGTGTACAGTAAAACAGTCCGTGAGAGTAATTTAAGATGATTTTGTTACGGAAAGGCTGCTTTTATAATTTTCGCAGTAGCTGTTATGTCGCAGGAAAGTGTGGGACAGAGGTCTACATCGCGCTCTTACGCGCGCGACACATTATGTCGAAAAATGAAATAGAAAAGCGGCTAAAAACTGTTGTTTTGTTGTATGGAAATAAAAATGAACCAAATAAAAATAATAGTGTGTCATATGTACCTAGTTGATTATCTGTGTTAGGCACTATAGCTGTCTATGTCTTAACTCTTAAGGGCTGAACAAGGGTATTATTTATCGTTATCCTGATTTTTTATTTGAAGATTCACTTCTCATCAGCCAATTAACAATTACTATGGGGTCATATTGGGTGAAAAAATGGTCTATTTTCCTACGGAGAACCCGGGAAACTTCTGCTCGTCTCTGCATCCCCAAGCCCCAATTTCGTGATTCGGTATAACATTATAACAGTACATAATCACCCCACGTATAGATGTTGAAACTGAAGCCGTTCTACAACGACCTGGACCCGAAGGCCGTCACCAACGACGAGCTGTTCGGGGTCATCAACCCGGCGACGCGCGAGTGGAAGGATGGGCTGTTCTCCGTGATAATGCGCGACATGGCCAACATGCCGGGCGACGGGCCCAAGTGGATCGTGCTCGACGGAGACATCGACCCCATGTGGATCGAGAGTCTCAATACGCTGATGGACGACAACAAGGTTCAATATTTACACACTATTCATTGCCAGGTTCCGTACCCGAAGGGTGCCAAACGGGACCCTATTACTAAGCCTCCGCTGTCCGTCCGTGCGTCTGTCTGTCGGCCTGCGGGCTCTATCTCATGAACCGTAATAGGCAGAGTTCAAATTTACACAGAATGTGTATTTCTCTTGCACAAATAATAAGAGTCCTGATAATTTGCGTTTTTTCTTAGGCTGTGGTAAGGAACCCTTCGTGTGCGAGTCCGAATCGCACTTGGCCGTTTTTAACCCCCGACGACGAAAGTGAGCGGTGTTAAGTTTGAAGCGTTTGAAGCACTCCAGTGCTTAAACGGGTTAATGGATTTCAATGCGGTTCTGTAAATGGTACATCAGTAGGCATCCCTGCGATATGGTTCTTAGCCATGGTTTAGTTCAATGGTTCGAAAGTTATCTGCTTTACGAGGAAACAAGTTTCTTTTATTGTGTCGGAGGTGTTTTAAATCTAAGTCAATGTACCATCATTTATCATTTACAGCAGGCGAATGCTCAATGTAGGTGTCCTTACATCACTATCGTTCGCGATCCTCCATGTGACGCCTCCAGCTCCAAAAATCCTGCTTCAGTCCTAATTTAAATAATTAAAACTCCTTTAGGTCCTGACTCTAGCAAGTAACGAGCGAATTGCGCTGACCAAGATGATGCGTCTCCTATTCGAGATCTCTAACCTGCGCACCGCAACTCCCGCCACCGTGTCTCGTGCCGGAATCCTCTATATCAACCCGCAGGACCTGGGCTGGAATCCGTGAGTTATCAAGCTCTTTGCATCGGTTCCTCACTGCTTACTCACTGCATCATCTGAAGTAGCTTTCACATGAGAGGTACCGCCGAACTTTCACCTGAAAAAGAAGGAAGGAAAGGTAAGGACCTTTCCTTACCTATACAATAAAAAACGAAAATCCAAGACACACGGCAAGATAGCGTAGGATCGATATCCTACTTTAGTACTTTCGAGTCAATACACGAAAGTACTAAAAACGACATGAGGATAGTTACAGATTATTATTTTTGGTCAGGTTCGTGGCTTCCTGGATCGAAACGACCCGCGACGACGAGTCCGAGAAGGCGATGCTTACGGTGTTCTTTGACAAGTACATACCCGCGCTGCTCGAATCCTGTAAGAAGTACAAGAAGGTGACGCCGCTGACGGAGCTGCAGCAGATACAACTCACCTGCTACCTGCTGGAGTGCTTCCTGACCAAGAACAACCTGCCCAGCGATTGTCCTAAGGATTGGTGAGAAACAATAGCACATTGTTGTTGAGGCTGAAAAGTGAGCAAAAGTGAGCAATAGATGGAAGAGTGAGTTTGAAGGCCGAGCCGCATGCGAAGCCTCCTAATTGTGTGGGTACACACCTACACAATCGCAATTCTTAGGTCTCGCCTTCTTGCCTGTACCTTGCGTACGATTGAAAAATCTTAGTTAACGTCCCGTAGCTTGAAAAGGAAAAACGGAACCATTGTAGGCTGTGGATCTGTTCAAGGTGTGTAATAGTAATATTAAAGGACCGATTTCTGCACCGACCATGTTGAAATTTGCTACACTTATGTATATATGTGACCCAAATTAAACATGTTACATAAGCAGATACATTAAGAATTTGGAGGGCAAATCAGAATTAAAAAAATCAGAAATAAAACTGTGTCGTGTGACCTGTCAAATGAAAGGGCTTATTGCGAGGATATCAATTATTTTTATCATAAAAACTAAGTTAAAAATTAGGCCATTCCCCCCTGATCTCCGAAACTAAAATCCAAAAATAGAATAAAACACTTTCCGAAACACATCTAAAAATACTTAAAATCTTATATACGTCTTTACTTTTATATCACAGAAAAAATAAAGAATAATGTATGGTTTAAATAAGGGTGCATAGTACAGTTTCATTCAATCCCACATACAAACTTATAAATATAGGATAAATGCACTTGGTTACATACATGGAGTATGAATGTAGCAGCACCAATAACTTGGTAAAAAACATTTTGCTATCTTGATACACAGGGAAATTAAGATAACTAATCCCCATGCTAAACACTTTAATACCATTGTGCGGCGGGACCCTTCGTACGCGAGTCTGAGTCGCACTTGACCTTTTTTTATATTTCTCCTTACATCGAATAAGATCGGGCCAAATGGAAACCTTCGAGACGGGTGGGCCTAATGCGTAGAGATACTAAATCGGACTAAACTTCATATTAAATTAGCGTTCTGTCTATGATAGTGTTAGTGTATTGAACTTATTGCCTACTTCGTATAGAATCTGTATCAGTCAAAATCTTCATCAGCCTAAATCTCCTTATACATACATCATGTAGCACATGTAACTTGAAGCACGTTGCTGTAGATATGTTGTACGAGTACCTATATTGTAGAAATCCTTCAATTATTCAAAGTTGCACCGATGGGCTAGCCTCCTGTCATGCGAAATTGACTACAAGATAACTCGCAAACAAGCCAGTCAGTATGGGAAAAGGCGTGACGCAGATCACGTATGTGACCACATAGCCTTATTAAAGTAACAATCTTATTAGACGTCTTATGCAAAAAATCAATAGGTACAAGGATCACATAGCCTCAGAATATTAGCATTTGAAATATCTTGAAAAGCCGTGTTATCTTCGTACAAAACAAGGATCACATAGCCTCAGAATATTAGCATTTGAAATATCTTGAAAAGCCGTGTTATCTTCGTACAAATGACACTTTTCAACCTAAATTATACACAACATATCGTTCTTTGACTTGAATGAAGCAAGTCTATAAATGTCTTTGCCTTCCTCTCTTCTAACCTAAATCGCGTTAGGTCTAACTAGCTATATTCCTTCTTCGACTTATGACTAGTCATAAAGCGATGTAGTCAATCTACGCTTTGGGACTACCCTTCTAGAAGGAATGGAAAAGTGTACTGTGAGCTCTACCCCTGCTGAGTGGTGAATGGATGAGGTGAAGACAAGAATGATTTTTATATGACCCCAGCTGCCACTTTCCAGGTACGAGATCTACTTCGTGTTCTCGTTGGTGTGGGGCTTCGGCTCAGGCCTATTCCAAGACCAGCTGGTCGACTGGCGCAACGAGTTCAGCAAGTGGTTCTGCAACGAGTTCAAATCCATCAAGTTCCCCTCTACTGGGAATATCTTCAGTTACTTCATCGACCCGGAGACAAAGAAGTTCCTGCCATGGTCCGAGAAGGTGGAGTCGTTTGAGCTGGACCCTGATCTACCATTGCAGGTTTGATTTGATTTATGTATGTGTGTCACCTTAAGATTGTAAAATCAGTTATTTATGAACTATCGCGAGAGATTATAAACTATCGATAAATTGTAGACAAGACAGGACATGTCAACCTAACACTAAAGATGAAGGGAATTCAGTTCAGTCACCCCCTTTATCCTTCACCTATACCCTGCCTGACCTACCACTTCCCCCTATTATTTCGCTTGCAATTTAAGTTTAAACCAGTTCACAATTTAATGATTTGATTATAAACTAACGAAAATGAATTCATACGAGTGAGCATTGTAAGCAGCACATTGTACCGTACTGCTTCAATTTATCAATGGTTAACAATCTTGCGAGATGAATTTCGTGACTATATAAACTAACGGTGTTCACAATCTTACTGTGACTAATATAACTTCACTATAGCTTCATCACTGACCTGGTTTTGTTGATTATGTGCTTTAATCATGCTCCCTTGATATGTTTCTGCCGGGGTGGCCGCAGGTGGCACAGACCAGGGACTATATATTTATCTTAAATACTTATGAAAATGTTATGCTATGGAAAAGCGGCAAACAAGACTCATTCTCAGAATGTATGTTTTACATTATCTATCACTGTTTCATTTTCTCGCAATCGAAGTGAAAAGCAGGGTGTATAACTCGGTCATAAACCCCATTTTACCCACGGCTCGGGTGGATATCAATGTCTCGGGTGAAATGGCGTGTTTTATGCCCTTGTTGTACATCTACTATTTAATGAACTGTCAAAACGGTAATTTTGTTCGTGAGTTCTATTTAAATACAGACTTCTGACGTCATGGTCAAATTCTGTCTTTATACTAAACTTAGTTTATAAAATACAACTACTGGAATTATACAATATTCTTAAACCTTTTGGTACAAACTGTTTCAACTTCAGACACTTTTATATTTCTTGGACTATGTCCAATACCGAATGGTTCAGCAAGTTGTCTGTTATTTCCGCAGTCATGTCTCGTGTCCACACAAGAGACGGTGCGCACCCGGTTCTTCATCGACATGCTGATCGCCAAACAGAAGCCGTGCATGCTGGTGGGCAGCGCAGGCAGCGGCAAGACCGTCAGCGTGGCCGCCAAGCTCAACTCGCTGCCCGACTCGTACGCCATCACCAATGTTCCGCTCAACTTCTACACCTCTTCTGGTGAGCTTTTATGCTATTGATTGATGCCTTTGGGTCCTTAAGGTTCATTCAGACCACTTCCCTTTAATTTCCTTCGCCGTTAAGTTGGCTGTCCTGTAAAACTGTCAAATGTCAATAGTTTTCTCGTCTGTCTATAACACAGAATGTAAACAAATATTTATAATACAGCTTTTTAGTTTTATAAAGTAGTGAGATCTTACTTTATAATAAAGTCTTAGTGAAATTCTAAGATTAGAACGAAGTAATCATGCCTAGTGTTATAGATGGGTTCAAGCTCCACTCAGAGAGAAAACCTTTAACATTTCGGCAGCATTCATCGTGAGTTTTCTATAGTTTTACAATTGATATTATTTGGGACCTGTCCTAAATAAACGTAAAACTGTAAAACATTGTAGTCCATCATTTTATAGCGGAGCGTTATTATTGACGGTCTTTTCTGAATTGTTTTTGTTGTAATAAATGTTTTTTCGTCCAGAAACAACCTCCCGCAAGTAACAGTTTAAAAATGTTGATCAATCGACGTCACGGGGGGTGTTGTTCAAAACATCATTAAAAAAAGTATTTAGTAATCTAATACTCGAAATATTCAAATTAGTTTCTTAAAATAGACTAAAATTTTATAAAATAAAAAGTAACTACAACGCATATTTATTTATCGTCGTCCAATCGACAACTTACCATTTCGAAAGCTTTTCGTTGTAAGTCAAGGGCGATACCCATTTAACCTTTTACTATTTTAACCCTGAACGGGGTTTTATCCAACCTTCTCTCTCGGAGCCTGCCCCGAGTTACAAGAGTTAAATATAAAAGTTATCTAAATGGGAAGTTGTCGAATCGGGAAATTGTCTAATTGGGAGGTTGTCGAATTGGGAAGTCATGAAATTGGGAAGTTCTGGCATTAGGAAGTTGTCGAAATGGGAAGTTGTCGAATTGGGAAGTGGTCGAATTGGGATGTGGTTAAAATGGGACCTTCTCGTTATGAACATTGTCATGATGGGAAGTGGTCGAAATGTGTGGTCTAGGTACTGATTCAGTTATGTTATCCCTTACCACCAACCAGTAGCAGTGAACTTAACTGGTTGGTGGTAATGGGTACCGGCAGGCAATACATTTATGTTATTTAGTAAAATTATAATTGCTACTCTCTCAGCCCGCCTGCGCCTTGCGACTTCGTTGACTATGAAAATGACTATCAATCTCAAGAACGACTCGAGTATTAACGTTTTTATCTACACTCGGCGCCACAAATAAAGAGCTCTCGGAGAAACTGGTGGGGATTACTGCGCATGTGTACAGTCGCGGCATAATTCCGAAGTGCGTTTTTAGGGTTAGTGTGAAGGAATGAGTGTTCAGGACTTTCTTCACTTCTATTTTTTCTCTGTTTGATATTTTGTTGATTGGGATATTAGCCGATGTAAATAATGGACTTTGTGTCAAATAAACTATAGGTACTCTCTATTGACAACATTTGTTAACGTCAAGGTTGAAACCTATATATAAATAACCCCCTAGCATAGAATGCCCCTAGTCACTAGGGCCTAGTGAATATAGATACTTGTAGTAATAGTCCTGCACACTCTTTTCTTCCCGCTGACTAATAATTTGTAACAATTAAACCACAATTAAGTTTTTAACACAAAAAATATTATTCATCTGACAGTAATGATATTCCTTCCATTAAATCATCCTGCGATAAGGAACAAGGCTGCTGTTGGATGCTGGAGGCACTCGTAGAAGGCACTTGTTCATCGTCATTGGAAGATTCGCCATCCACATCTCCATTATCGTCACTGTCTGTACTGTCATCACTATCATCACTAACCCTTATAATGAATTGTTCTGTCATTAGATCCACGACGTGGTCGCTTTTAGTATATTCTTCTTCTACTGCTTTCACCTTGTTACACAACACCTCCCATTCTCGTGCTCCCATTAAATTTACCTTTTCCTTTATAAGCCCAATAACAATATTGAGATTCCACTTCACATTTTTACTGCCTACATATTGTTTTATTGTAGACCAGGCCATCTCTATTGGGTTTAAGTCTGGATGATATGGTGGTAGTCTTAACACATTGTGGTTTTGTTCGGCCATTATTTTATCGATAGAAAATGACTTGAAATTTTCTTTATGGCCTTTAATTAATTTATACAATTCCGGTTTTAACAATTTTGCATCAAATACTATACCTTTCTCAGACATCCATGCTTGCATTTCGGCTTTTTTTGAATTAGATGTGGGTGCGAGGTCATATTGCTTATTATGATAGGAAGCGTTATCAACTACCACGACAGAACCAGGAGGTAAATTTGGAATTAATTGTGTTTGCAGCCATTTTTCATAGTTTTCGAAGTTCATATTGTCGTGGTAGTCACCTGATTTAGAACCCGCTTTAAAAGTAAGCAACGCATTTGGGACGAAGCCTGTTTCAGATCCAGCATGTACGATTACCACACGTTGGCCTTTTGATATAGGCTGTTTAAGTCCTTTTGTAGAGCCATCCGACCAGGCCTTTGGAATCGAGTGACTTGAATCTACATATGACTCGTCTGTATATATTATGGGTCGCCCCTCTTGGCGGTATTGCTTAATCTTTTTCAGATATTCAATCCGTTTCAGGCGTAAATTTGAAGATTCAATTAGAACCTTTCGGTTATTTTCAGTTCTTTTCCATTTAAAACCTAATGCTTTGATTATGCGTCGGAGGCTTGTTTTGGATCCATCAAAATTAATATCCTCCTGTAATTTTCTTCTCAATTTTTCAATTGTTGGAAGTTCATTATTAGTTTTGTGGTAATTGTGAATACACCTTTTTACGACACCTTGGTCAAAATTATCTAATAAGGTCACTGGTTTTTGTCGCGGTCTTTTTTTACGAGGGGTTCGAAAGACTGCAAGTAACTCTGAATTGTGTGCTTCTTTCGAAAGCCTTTTTACAGTTGCAACAGACGTTTTGGTAGCAGTTGCTGTTCTTTTCTGACCCTGGTTTAGGACATTAATAATGCCTTGCAATTTTAAGCTAGTTGTATTCATAGCTTGTCCAAATTCTTCGCGATTTTGCTCCAAGTTATGGCAAATTTCGGTTAATATGTTTTGGTCTGTAACACTTATTGACCTGTTTCTAACTTCATTTAAATTTTGAATTGTGGCTTCTAACAAGTTTTGTAGTGTGATGGAAGAGGTGGCTGATGTGGTCTTCGCCAGTTTTAAATCAGCAACGATTTCATCAGACTCTTTTTTGATATAACAGTTCACATCGTAAACCATTTTTCTAGCTTGCCTAGTCAGTACTTTATTTTTCGGCATTTTCGACCGGGGCGAAAGATAACGTTGGGTAATATTGTATGCGACTGTACTCAAGAAGCTTCGAGACGTGCTTTCGGTGCGGGCATCGGGAAGCGACTGATCAACGAATCAGGTGCCGGCGCTGACTACCGCCCCCGTCGCTCCTCACTTCCCCGCGCCAAACACTTGTGAAAAGTGACTACTGCGCATTCAAGGACAAAGCTCTTTAGTCGTGGCGCCGAGTATACTCAAGTCATTCTTGTGATGGGTTGGCTGGGCGTACGTGCTTTATTTTATTTGTTCTAGGTGGTGTATATGTAGATATAATATGAAATATATTCTTATTTATTGTTAATTTTCCATATAATGTTTCTGAAGCTGATGTTTCAATAATCTCAGCAGTAAAGTTTAAGCTATCTTTTGCATAAATTAGCACCCCTCATCCCTTCTGGTTTTGCCTAGTGTTCTCGTGTAGTGTAGAACCCGTAATTTGATAAAAGCATAATTCTTCCCTCTTGATGTTAACTTCAGATAATACAATAATATCTATTTTCTCTTTGCATTGATTCAACAAAATAAGCAGCTGATTAAATTGTTTCCTTAGTGACCTGATATTTAAGTGTACTATATCTTATTCTTTTTGCTTAATCTTAATACTATTGCTCCATGCAGTTATATCACCGTATCTATTATATTGTATATCGCTGTCTATGTCTTGTATACTTGTGAATTTTTAATAGCAACGTAATCGTGTAGTGTGCACGCGCGCTAATTGTGCTTTAAACAGAATTCTCGGATCTTTCTTTTGAAGCCGCGAGCACCAATTTTATGTCATCTTCGCATCTTATATTGTATATCTTTTTTTCCAATTCATTCTTTTTAACCAGTATATTAGTGTTTTGTATCCATATAAAGATAAATTGTGGTTTAAGCTGTGTTTTAGCCGACCAAAATAACTGCCTCTTGTGCTTAGTTAGATCTTCGTTGACAAATACATTTTGCTTACTGCCATTACCGTATATTTTATCGTTATTGAAACGTACTTTTCTTTGCTTGATCCACATGTCCCTCGCCGTTTTAGAGCGTAGTGTTACGATCACCGGCCGCGGGCGATTTTGCTTCTCACCGACTTTTTCTGATCCTACCCGCTTTACCTCCTCAATGTCCTCCGGCTTGAGGTTTAGTTTCTCGGCAATGTTTGAGATCACTAATGGTAGGTTTTCATTCTCCTGCTTTTCCAGCCCAACTATCTCAACATTTCTTTCTTTCTCTTTCTGCTCCATCTGTTCTACCCGTTCTTCAATAGCTTTGTTATATTTTTCAAGGTATACCTGCTTTCTTTCCAATGCTGTTACTTTCTTTTCCGTACTTTCTTTGAATTCAATTAATTCTTGGTATCGTTCTGAATAGAAGTCGACTATTCCTGTCAGCTCTTGCAGCTTATTCTCAATTTTGAAAACAATCTCGAGCTTTTTATTGACCTCCTGTAGAAGATTCTCGACGGTGAGCTTGCTGGGGTCCACATCTATTTTAGATGGTTGTGGTATCCCTTCCTTTTTTGCACAGTCGTCACATATTTCTTTTTGTGCAACTCTTTTGCCGCACCTTTTATGAAAAACACCCTCACAAACACCTTTGCACCTCACAATATCATCCTTTGTTGTCGACAAAAACAACTTGCACTTTTTGCATTGCACCATTTTAACTATTTATTACTTGAAGTAAGTTCTCGATATCAGATAGGCAAACGATAGAATAACATAAATTAATTTTAATAACCGCGTCCGCACTCCGAGCGCTCTTGAGCCGGACTGATGACTTGACATATAAATGATTTCTAAAACCATCACAATTTTCTGCCAAAATAGTAAATAATTTTAATAATATTCATTTATAGATATATATTAGTGACAAATATAAATCGAAAACAGATATGAAAAACAAATTAGCTGAAATTTTAGGCATTGGTATAACTACTGTTTACCGTGTTCTAAAAGAATACACAGAAAATGTTACGGTGAGGTCACCAGCTCCGCTAAAGAAGTGTCCTAATTTGGTTGAGATTGTTGATGACTTTGACAAGTCGTGCATTAGGAGAAAAGTGCATGAATTTTATTTAAAGGGTGAACTTCCAAAGTCAAAGATAACATTGAATAAAATATTACAGGCTGTCAATTCAGACGACTTGTTACCCAATTTCAGCCGTACATCGCTTTGGCGCCTAATGAAACATTTAAAATTTAAATACATTAAGAAGAAAAGAAATACTGCTTTAATTACAAGATCTGACATAGTTTTATGGCGCATTAAGTACCTCAAAAAAAAGAAGATGGACGACCGATATGTTATTTAGATGAAACTTGGGTTAATGCAGGTGAGTTTATTTTATTTGTTTCAACTCCAATGTCTCCAAATGTTTGTCCATTCGATTTCATTATTATCCAACTAATATTGTTTTTTTTTATGTATCAAGTTATACTTATATCTGTCGACTAATCTAAACTTTCTTAAGTGTTTTTTTTTTAATTAGTATTGTTATTTGCTATAATTTTTTTCAGGGCATACTGTTACTAAATTTTGGGAAGATACGACGGTGAAAACTCCAAAACAAGCCTTTTTAGAAGGCTTATCAACGGGAGCAAAGAATCCGACTTCAAAAGGAAACCGTTTGATAATTTTTCACATTGGAAGCGAGAAAGGTTTCCTGCCAGGTTGTCAGTGGGTTTTTGAAAATAAAACAACTGGAGATTACCACGGGATCATGAACGCTTTGAAACATGGTTCCAGTATGTTCTTTCTAAAGTTGAACCAAATGCGGTCATCCTAATGGACAATGCGAGTTACCATTCAAGACGCCAAGAAAGATTTCCGGTCACAAGTTGGCGAAAACAAGCCATACAAGAATGGCTTTCTGCAAAAGGAATTGCATTTGAAAATAATGAGGTCAAAGCGGAATTACTTGCAATAGTAAAAAAAATAAAAGACCTATACCAGTCATACGTCACTGACGAAATGGCAAAACAGGTTGGTATTGAAGTCCTATGTTTGCCGCTATACCACTACGAGCTCAATCCAATTGAGCTCGTGTGGGCAGAAGTGAAGGACTACGTTGCTCGAAATAACACCACTTTTAAAAGGACAGATGACAAAAAGCTGTTGGAAGAAGGCCCTAGCAAAATGGACGTCACAAAATGGAAAAACTGTGTCAAACATGTAATAAAAGACTTTTCCTATTGGCACTGCGGAAGTGGAGTCAGCAGTGTCGTCAGTCCAAGTTTTTGATACTGTATGATTCGCATTGAGCCAAGTTTCATCTGTAGAAACAACATTCGACCAGTCTTCTATTTTTTTCGCTTGTCTTAAAAAATCGCATCGACATAAAGCAATATTATTGCGTTCCATTAATTTTTTTCTTCTGTCACAGTTTTTCTACAGGAATCCAATCCTTTTTAATACCTTTGCCAAAGAAGACCTTTGACCACGGAACGAACCACTATTTCGTAGAGATTGTACTAGTTTTTTAAAGTTGGAATCTCTTTTCTGTGGCAATAGTCTGTGGCAATTTGAAATCTCTTTTGAGAGATAAGCTCGCCTTTATACATGTTTTTTCTATTATAAGTTATCTGTATGAATGTTTTGTGTAGTACAATAAAGAAATTACAAATATGACGACGAATAGCATCAGTGTCAAAACTGCTGTCACTTTACAGGGCTGGCGTTTTTTCTTAGGTGTAGATAGCTTGTTCTGTTCCATGCCACTGCTGCCGTAGGCTTCTTTTGTTATTTTTGCCACTGTTGGAGCACTAATACCTAACCTTTTCAAAGTATTTACGAATTCGCAAAACAAACTCACTTGTTGTCCTTTAAACACCTTACCTTTTGGCATTTTGACAGTAATGAAGGGAGGAACGATAAGCTTAACTCAACCAAACTTAAGAATTCACAAGTAAATCAATACGGAGGAATATAAACACTTAACTCGACGTATGAAAAATGTGGATTAACACTCAGCGAACGGAAAATTAAGTAACTACCACGGGCGTCTCGTTGTGAGTGACAGCAAAATGGCGTGGTCGCCGCGTCTGGTATTTCCGTTTCATAATTGACAAAAATACTATAAAAATTTAATATTTTTGACGGCAATTGCCGTCGGAAGTGATAAAATATTTACATAATAGAAATGGTTTATTTAATATATAAAAAGATACCTAACTTAAATACCTGTGAATATTTATAAAACAATGTAAAATGTTGAGCAAATTTAAAATATGAATGTTCAATGTTCAATTAAAACTTGTTCATGAATAAAGTCGATTGTAAAAAATATCGAATCGGTAACACATATATATTATTTAACTATTTATAACTATTTTCACTAGTACTCGAGCTGTCAAAAGTTAAATAATTTATTGGAAAGATATTAGCTAGAGTTTCTGAGCATATAGCACACAACATTAACTTAAACAACTCAACGAGTATGTTTCTCTTGGACATTTAAAAAGCCTTTGACACCGTCTGGCATGAGGGTCTCTTACAAAAGCTATAAGTCAATGGTGTCAATCTACACCTTGCAAAAATATTACAGGCGTACCTCCTTAATCGTCACTTTAGGGTACATATAGGAGATAATACATCTGACTTATATCCCATCCCTGCAGGAGTTCCTCAGGGATCCATCTACGGACCTACACTCTTCTTAATATACCTAAATGATATCCCTTAACAGACCCGTACGCATTTAGCATGCTTCACCGACTATACGGCATCATGTTGATCGTCTCCAACTATCAAAGACTTGTTGTCGGAGTATTTCCGCAAATGAAAGCTAAAACTAAACTCATCAAAACCAGAAGCCATTATGTTTACTCGACGACGGAAGCAACCCTATCGTCAACTCGTGATAGGCCACCAGATTCCTTGGTAGAAGTCTGACGATAAGATTAACTGGTCTCAGCAGTTCACTTCGCCTTAAAGGCGCTCAAGCTTTGAACGCCCTTAGTCCAGTTCTCAATAGAAGAAGCAACTTAAGCCAAAATACTAAACTCAGAATATGCTGCACCTTGGTTCGACCCCGCATAATATACGCCTCGCCTGTTTGGAGCAGCACCTGTGCATCTAACTATAAAAAGCTACAAACTATAAAATATAATGCATTCAAAATCTCCCTTAATACACCTTTCTGCACGAATTTAATGTTTCGAATTGAACTACCGAATATCAAAGATTTGATATTAAAACAAACTAATTTATACTTACACGAAAATCCAAATGTTGTGATTTCCAACATAGGGCGTTCGCGGTGGGAGGACTTGAAGTATATCGATACTTACAACCGATCGCTTACCCCATCACTACGTCCTCGGCAGTAAGCAGCGCTAGGTAACTGGTTCTTACCGCACATTGTGCATGTGTGCGTGAGAATTGGCGATCTCTGATGATCTCTGCTGTTGTCGGGCGGACGGCCTAGCAACAGCTGACTGAACGAATTCATTATCATGCACCACCGACATATTTACCCAATTAGGTATTCGTCGTGTCTTGTTATAATACTTAATTTCGTAAGTATTTATTAGGTATAGTTATATAGGTAAACTAGTATTAGGTCAGTTATTCTTGTTTTATAAATGTAACACATGCAAGTGTGCAGCTCAAAATAATAACTCATCATATCATAATAACGTAGGCGTCTTTTAGCATCATTTATTTTATGTAAGACAACAATGTTATAATTTTCATATCGGTTTATGCTTCAAAAACCTGCGAAACGTACCTTATATTAGAAATATGTGAATACCCTCGACTTTGTCTAGATTGCATTTGATGTATTTATTATTTTACAAATAAATAACTTTTGAAATCAATCACTTGTTCTGAGGGCATACGTTCACTTCAAAGCATGGATCCAAGACTGGTTGCATGGCTGTTTGGTTTACACAGAAATGATCCAGAAGATTCTGGAGAAGCCGCTGGAGAAGAAGTCCGGGCGCATTTTCGGGCCGCCGGGCAGCAAGTTCATGATCTACTTCGTGGACGACATGAACATGCCCGAGGTGGACACGTACGGCACCGTGCAGCCACATACGCTCATCCGACAGTTCACCGACTACCGCCACTGGTGAGGGAATAGCTGAATTAAGGAGCGATTTCTCAACTAATGTATAACTTGCGTGCGCAATTCGACGATTCTGTCTGAAGACATAGTTGACAGTTCGTGATACTTACAGTATTTTGTGACGGACCCTACCCTAAGCTTTGCCAAATTACACTCATACTTTCGTAGCTTGTTTTAATTCACGACACGATTGTGATGCAGGTACGACAGACAGAAGTTGTCATTGAAGGACATCACGAACTGTATGTTCGTGTCGTGCATGAACCCGACTGCCGGCTCCTTCACCATCGACTCGCGGCTGCAGAGGCACTTCTGCACCTTCGCCATCAGGTAATATCTCTAGGCTTAGGGGAATTATGCTGATCTCTCCCTTGACATAACAGACTCCAAATATGTATCATATTCGTACATTTAGGACGATGTTGCTGTACGGATGAATAAAATAGTATCTAGAGTGGTTCCACTTGGCGTTGAAAAACGTTCAAGCCAGTGGTATAATCCGGTTACCAAGCTTGTGACGTCGCTGTCTCTGGTTCTGTGAAAAGTAGCACTCAGTTTGCCAGTATGTGAATGTTATCGTATTTATTATATTTTTCCCTAGTTTCCCCTCCCTGGAGTCGTGCCTCCACATCTACAAGCAGATTCTCTCGCAGCACGTGGCCGCGCCGGCCAATAAGTTCAATGTGCTAGTGCAGCGCTACACCGATCCACTAGTAAATGCAGCGCTCTCGCTGCACTCGAAGCTCTCCTCCACATTCCTGCCGACGGCCATTAAGTTCCACTACGTGTTCAACTTGCGCGACCTTTCCAATATCTTCCAAGTATGTTGTTCAGTTTCACATTCCCTTTATTCCCTTTCCATTCTTTATTGCACACAAAACTTATAAAAAAACAATAGTTACATGAAAATAGTGTACAAAGGCGAGCTTATCTCTAATAAGAGATCTCATCCAGCAAACCAGGATGAGATGGCAAAGGTTTATTGCTGACAAAGGGAAGACCTATGCGTACAACAATATAAGGAAATAAACAAGTACTTACAATAAATAAAATAAATAATATAATTACTATGATAATATACTAAACACTTATAATAAACTACTTATATATACTAATAAATACTTACATATATAATACCAATAATTCTAAAGGGAGAGGTAATGCTTCTTCACACGACTTTTAAATATATTCAGAGTTGGACTGTCCCTGATGCTGCAGGGGAGTGCATTCCACAACCGAATGGCCCGAAGTCTAAACCCGTGCTCATAGGCCACGGTGTTATGCTGTGGGGTAGTGACCATGGAAATAGCACAAGTTCTCCGAGGCCTGCTGGAAGATAGAAATTGATAACCGTCTCGTAGGAAGGTGGGGGCGTAGGGAGTGAGTCGCGGGTCTGGGAAAGAATATCATCCGAAACGCCTCTGGCAGCTCCGGTGGACAGATTATCGGGATATGGTATTCGTGGTGACGCGGGTCTTCCAAGTAATATACGAGTTTTGGCTCCCAGGGAATGCTATTCACAACCGGTGACGCTATAAAGCTGCCATCAGATCTGATACGTCTTTGGCTGCACGAGGCGACTCGAGTCTACTCCGACAAGATGATAGACGCCGAGGACAATGAAACCTTTGCCAAGCTGATTGTGGAGGTCATCAAGAAGAACTGTGAGGTAGGACATACATACAAATAACATATCGTAATTATTTACCAATCCAGATACTTCCTTACACAATAATTGCTTGTTTTCTCAACTAAACGCTTTATTTCTAGGATTTCGACGAAAACTTGGTGTTTGCGATGCCCCTGATTTACTGCCATTTCGCGGAAGGTATCGGCGACCCCAAGTACTTCCCCATCAAGGACTGGCCGCAGATCAAGCGGCTCCTGGACGAGTCTCTGTCGGGGTACAACGACCTCGTCGCCACCATGAACCTGGTGCTCTTCGAAGACGCCATGTATCATATTTGCAGGTGACCAAACTTTCTCATCTGATATCTGTGGCTCAAGCAGGAATAATTACCAGAGTAAAAAAGTGTTCGAGTTCAGATAAAATTAACCTCATGTCTTTGTACATAAGAGTCACTGACAGTTCGATTCGCATACTTTTTCAACGCGTAATTATTCCTGCTTCCTACACTGATCGTTGACCCTCCCTAACGGCAATGCTCAGAATTTCCGACTATGAAAGCTTAGCAAATGATTTCATTGATACCATCTGTGTCAGACTCATGGTGCTTTCTTACGACCTATAGTTACGGTATCTTAGCCATGTTTAGAAAAGATGCGCGTAATGCTAAATCTGCATCTTCTATGTTTTGATTTAGACTTCCGCTGGAATTTAGTGGAGAGTATGAATATTGTACATTTCTGGAAAGCAACAAGGAAAACAATTAAGCAAGCAAAGCATTAACCCCGTGTAGATTATTTTTTCATAGAGATTTTTACCTAAACTTTGATGTTTTATTCCGTAGAATTCTGACAGCTATCATTTTTTGACATGTCTGAGATTACAAAACTTTTTGGCTGGGCACATTTTTCAATTTCAATACGACGCGTAACGAAACGCAATAGCGAGATTTCGATATTGCTATTCTTTTGCTGTTTGTTTGTATCTTATATATATATTTTTTCTGTATAATTATTGCAAGTTGATTTCTGTTAATCTTGATTCCTTTCCCAGCATGCCCAGTGAGTTCAGGCTAGAACCAAAAGTGTTTTAAAGTAGAACCAATTAATATTAATTTATTTTGTAATTTATATGTATACCTATATAGGTTATGAATACCTTAAACAATTTTAATGATAGCTTCTTTCCTAGCTCTGATAGCGACGTTTCACTTCGTTGAACAGAATATTCACGGAATTCTTGTCTCCGAATCTTTCTTTAAGGCATCCCTCTCTTCTTCCATGTATGCTCTGCCAGGGTTCAGGCTCTATCGTAATGATAGAACGGGTAAGGCGTTGCCATCTACCTTCGTTCTGACATCTCCTGCAAAGTTATCAGCCACTCGCCCAGCCTATACTCTGGTTCTGCAGAACACTTATTTTTAGAGTTATGTCTTCGTCACAATAAAGTTCTTCTGGGTGTTTACTACAGCCCCTCTCTTCGTATAGATTACTTTGAATCTTTTGAAACTCTTCTTAATGACCTGTCTCCTCTTTATCCTGTAACTGTTATTATTGGTGACTTTAACACCTGCCTCCTTAAAAACAATGCTCGATCAAACAAACTGCAATCCATTGAACTCCTTGAATTTACACACTCTTCCCCTCGATGCCACTCACTTTCAGCCTCACTTTACCCCCTCTCTTCTTGACTTGATGTTAATATCTAACCCCACTAAGGTTGCCGTACATGGTCAACTCAGTGCCCCATTCTCCAACCATGATTTAATTTACCTATCCTACAACATTAGGCCCCCCAAGCGTAAAGCTAAGTTTTTTGAACTTCGTAGTTTCAAGGGTATTGATCTCACTTCCCTTAAATGCGACGCCTCTTCCATAGATTGGTCCCTTGTTCTGGGTAGTGAGTCCGTTGATGATAAGGTTCAGAACTTTAACACAATTGTCCTGAGCTTGTTTGAAGTAAAACACCTTCCCGCTCGATGGCTTACTGATACCATCAAGGGTCTGATGGCTAAAAGAAACCGTGCCAAGACTAAATACAAAAAGGATCCGACCGACGAAAATCTCTTAGCATACAAAAGTCTTCGTAATCGCTGCTCACGTCTGTATCGAGATGCCAAACGCCGTCATATATTTGAATGTATCGAGAGCTGCGCCCCTGCACAAGTTTGGAAATTTCTGAAGACCCTTGGCATTGGTAAGTCCCAGGACCTGGCGGTTGGTAACATCGACCTTAACGGTCTCAATCATTTTTTTGCTGTCCCCGCCGTCCAGATGGATCCATCTGTCAAGGATGCCACACTCCGTAACTTGCTTTCCAGGACTGTCTCCTGCCACTCTCCTTTCCATCGGCGTCATGTCGGAATCGCTGCAGTCAGGAAAGCAGTGCTAGCAATCTCATCAAAAGCCGTGGGCAGTAACAAAATCTGCTCTCAAATGCTAACAAGTGTTCTTGGGGAATTGCTGCCGGTTATCAGTCACATAATTAATGCTTCACTCTCTGACTGTCACTTCCCTAGTCAGTGGAAACGTGCTCTCGTGATCCTTCTGCCTAAAACATCCAACCCTACTTGCTACAAAGAATTTCGTCCTATTTCTATCCTGCCTATCCTTTCCAAAGTCCTTGAATCCATTGTGCACACTCAACTATCCATCTATCTTTCCTCCATGAATCTCCTTAATCCTTTCCAATCGGGCTTTAGGCCGGGTCACAGCACTACCACGGCTCTACTCAAAGTGACAGATGACATCCAACTTGCGATGGATCAGAAGAGGATGCCAGTGCTGGCATTGCTTGACTTCAGCAGCGCTTTCAACTGCGTGGATTTTGATATCCTGGTTGCGATGCTTCATTCACTTAATGTCTCCTCTCATGCCGCCCTCTGGTTTGACATCTCATGCCGCTCTCTGAGATAGTTCTCAGAGATCGACAACAACGCATCAAGTCTGAGGAGACATCCACCGATTGGTGCGATCTATTCACTGGGGTTCCTCAGGGTGGCATCCTTTCACCCCTTCTGTTCTCGGTTTTTATCAACTCAATCTCTGATGTACTTACTTCTTCATATCATATTTACGCAAATGACCTCCAAATATACCGGCATTTCTCTCCACGTGATGTGACTCCGGCTGTGGAGGCTCTGAATGCTGACCTCGAGAATATCCGGAAGTGGGCCCTCTCGTATGGGCTTCTGGTCAACCCGAGCAAGTCGCAGGCCTTGATCTTGGGAACCCGATGCTCTCTTAACCTGTTACAACAACTTCAAATCGCTCCTCTAATATTTGACGGAACCGTAATCAAATACAGCGATAAAGCTAAAAATCTCGGAGTTGTATTCGATAACATGCTGTCTTGGTCGCCCCATGTCTCCGAGGTCAGCAGACGAGTCTTTGCATCGTAGATTACTCTTCTGAGATTACAATGCTTTCTTCCACGGCATACTAAAGTCACTCTAGCCCAGTCCCTTCTACTTCCTTTAATTGACTATGCCGATGCTTGCTGGGTGAGTGCGAACGAAGAAAAACTGAATAAACTCGAACGACTTCAGAACCTTGGGATTCGGTTCGTCTTCGGGCTGCGCAAGTATGACCACGTCTCGCAGTATCGCAAGAAACTGGGTTGGCTCCCGATTCGTCTTCGCCGTGATTTCCACATATTGGCTTTACTCTTCAACATCTTGAGAAATTCCAGATATCCTTCCTACCTTCGTGAACGTTTTGAGTTCCTTTTCTCCAGAGGCAAGGAGCGGAGATCTCACACGGTGTCTCTTCTATGTATTCCGCAGCATAACACCGTCGCCTACGAGCACTCGTTCAGGCTGAGGGCCATTCGGCTGTGGAACGCACTTCCCTGCACTAATAGGGACAGTCCCACTCTCTTCTCCTTTAAGAATCGCTTGCAAGAGCACTTACTTTCTCTTTCATCATAGGTATTGTATATATAAGTATGTAATTGTATTTATCTGTTTATTATTATTATTTGTTTATTTTTATTTCATCTACTATTTCTTTTATTATATGTATTTTTATAGTAAGTATTATATTTTATTGGTATTTGGTAATTTTATAATGTCACTAGACTGCCCTTTTCAGTTTATATGTATCCTATCCTGATAGGTTTTCTGGAAGAAATCTCTGTTGAGAGATAATCTCGCCTTTGCCTTTTAATTTCTTTTAAAATGTTTTGTTGTAATGTTCTGTGCAATAAAGAATTGTGAATTGTGAGTCTGAACATCTGAGTCTTTACATTTTATTTGTTAGTGCAGTGTTTTTCAACCTTTTTCATGATACGACCCCCTTGGTATGAAAAAACATTTCGCGACCCCCCGACCCTTCGCTTTTTTATCATATATGTACGTGTATGTTACAGCGTTACAAATATTCGTTCCATACGACGTATTTTTATGCGTCTCCATAATTAGGATTCGGATATAAGTACATAATATAGTATGTACTTAAAACACATTATTTTAAATCTATATACATCGAATATGTCGCAGCAATTTACGCACATACGCACGTACGACCAAGGCCGATGCCGACCGCCCGCCAAATGTGGTGGGTGGCTAGCTGGCGAGTTGTTGAGAGTGAACGAACGAGCGGGACACAACGAGCGTTGCGGGGGAGGGGTCGCGGGACGACGCGATACTCACTCAATTCACGTCGACGTTTAATTGTTTGACGACCGTTAGACATTGTTTTTACTTTTATTTGTAAGAATCACGCATTTGTAGTGATTTGTAATAATTTAACATGGATAAATTCCTGAAAAGATCAACAGAACCGTCAACTTCTGGTGAAAGTAGTGGAAGTAAAACAAAGAAAAAACGTCTTTATGACGACAATTATTTGAAATTCGGGTTTACTGTGATTGACAATAAACCACAGTGCGTTATTTGCTTTGAAACTTTATCAAGAGAAAGCATGAAGCCGTCGAAATTAACACGCCACCTTAACACAAAACATCCAAATGAAAAAATAAGCCCGTGGAATTTTTTGAGAGAAAATTGCAAGCTCTTCAACATCAAAAAACTAGTATAGTGAAAATGTCCAACCTAAATGAGAAAGCGTTGCTTGCTAGTTATCGAGTAGCTTTTCGTGTGGCTAAAGCAGGAAAACCTCACACTATTGCCGAAAATTTGATTTTAACAGCTATATTAGATATAGCAGATATTATGTTTGGGAAACAAGAGGTCGAAAAACTCAAAAGTATACCTCTCTCTGACAATACCGTTCAACGCAGGATAAGCGATATGGCTACTGACGTTCGTGATCAAGTCATAGAAAAAATAAAGGAAAGCACTTTTGTATCTTTGCAATTTGATGAATCCACGGACATTGCGGGATGTGCGCAGTTTGTAGCTTTTGTGCGTTTTGAATCCTGGGATAAATTAATGGAAGAAATACTATTTTGCAGAGCGCTTCCCACAAATACTACAGGTCAGTGTTTGCATAACATGTTCCTTGAAGCTACGCAAGATATGAATATCGATTGGGCAAATAAATGCATTGCTATTTGCAGCGACGGAGCAAAAGCGATGACTGGTGCGAAGAGTGGATTTATTGCTAGGCTGAAAGAACAGATGCCAAACGCTTGTTGGGTGCATTGCTTTCTCCATCGCCAAGCTCTTGCGGCCAAAGTCTTGCCACAGGAATACAGCCAAGTTCTAAATATTATTATAAAGATTGTAAATTCTATTAAAGGAAAAGCGTTGCAGTCACGATTGTTTCGGATTATTTGTGAAGATATGGGGGCACTCCACCAAAATTTACTCTACCATACAGAGGTTAGGTGGTTGTCAAAAGGTAAAGTACTGGCAAGAGTTATGGAACTTCGTGCTGAACTTTTAATATATTTACAGCAGGCCAAGTCAGAATACTCTGAATTCATTTGCGCCCCGGAATTTCTTTTGAAATTAGCTTTTCTTTCTGACTTATTTGAGCATTTAAATATCTTGAATAAAAGTCTTCAAGGGCGAAATGAAAATGTCATCACTGCAAAAGACAAAATACATGGCTTTACAAAAAAAAATTGACTTGTGGTCGTCGTCCATAAATCAAAATAACTTCGATTCATTTTCGTCGACACAATCTTTTACTTAAGAAGTCGGATGTGAGATAAACATCAAGACATATGTACCTGGTATGAAAGAGTTGTTAGATAATTTGAAAGAAGAATTGTGTCATTACTTCTCAGTGCAAGAGATATCAGAGAACACTGGGCAGAGGTGGATCTTAAATCCGTTTTTAAATGCAGCTATAAATGAGGCTAATTTACCAAATAAGCTCAAAGAGAAACTGCTAGAATTATCTGCCGATGGGATGTTACACTTGGAATTCAAGTCTTCTAATTTGGATACCTTTTGGTTAAGGAGAAAAACAGAATACCCGGAATTGACAACTGAGGCTTTGAAGTGTTTGATTCCATTTGCCACCTCGTACTTATGCGAGTTGACATTTTCATCGATGGCCCAGATAAAGAGTAAGCAAAGAAATCGCTTAAATTTGGAAAACGATTTAATTCTATGTGTCGCAAATACAGATCCACGATGGGATACATTAATTAATAAAAAACAAGCACAACCTTCGCATTAATTAACATGGGTCTTCGGATTTTATTTTTTGTTTCTCTTACTTAATAAATAAATAAATATTAATAATCTTTATTGTCTTTCTTTTACTAAAGTACCTAGTTCTCTCGACCTCTGGCGACCCCCCTACAGAAGCTTCGCGACCCCCCAGTAGGTCGCGACCCACAGGTTGAAAAACACTGTGTTAGTGAATGTATCCATTTTTTAAGTGCGGCGCTCGTAATTAAAAGGGGATTTACGGCGAGTGATAATTACGTCCCTTATCATCACAAACAGTAAAAAACTACAAATAACGAAAACATATTTTTATTAAAATCTCTAATCATCATTAATACTAATATCACTTTCTTCATCATCATCATCATCGCTGATATAAATTATTAAAGAGTCTGTGACTGTATCAATCAAATTGTCGAGGATGACGATTTGATTGATACACCACGAGGACGCTTCTTTCTGGGAGACAGAAAATCTGTCTGTTGTGCTCTGTCAGATGGGGCTGCTTCCCGGGAAGGGCCAGGCCGTGGCTCCATTACGTTTATAAAAATCAACGAACAATCACAACACGAAAAGTCAACAAGAAAAAACTTAACAGAATAACAGAAACTTAACTAATTTTACAAGATAATAACAACAAATAGCAGCAAACACCGAGAACACATGAGTGCATTGGTATATCTTTGCTGAAATCTACCAATATAATTTGTTCGCCATATACTTCGTAGCGTAGGTACAATCACGTTCCAAATGTTAAATAATTCTGCATCCATCTGACAAAGCAGGTCTTTTGAGTGCACATTTTTAAATTATTCGCTGTGGGGCTGTGAAGTGTTAAGTGTTACGTGACAGCTAAACGTCGATAGCCACAGAACAAATATTACTCTCACGTCAACGGTAGTACCTTGTTTACGTTTGTATCAAGTATCGGGTTTCGATTTTGTGCTTATAATTGCGATATAAAACCACAAAATGTATTCGCTGATGATGACTGTGCGGGAACTTCAAACTGAGCTTCGAAGGAGAAATGCATCAGTAGCTGGAAAAAAGCTCATCTGATAGAAAGGTAAACATGGTAAGAATTCGAGGTAATGTTTCGTATTTTCCTCAAATTGATGAAATTCATTTACAACAATGTGGTTTCTGTTCAAGATTGGAGGCGTACGACCGAAACAAACACTTTGGAGGGTATTAAGACATTCCAGAAGACCATCCTGATGTATAGTGCCCTCAGATACATACCGAAATATCAACGCTGATACACCACTTCATAACATATGCAAATCTCATCAAATTATGATAAACAGTATCTGATCTTAGTTTCCGAGTATATCTATTTACCGCCTTTTTAATTACTTATCCATAAATAATCCCTTTAATTGAAATACAATGCACACAGCCGCGAATCAGTCACGATGCATTACTTGCCTTTGAAGTTTTTTAATACACAAGGCACTTTCCCACAGTCTCCTTCGTGAGAAATTGGCAGTTTTGCGCCCTATTGTATGTAGCATCCCTGATGTTTAGTAGAAACTCGTTATGGAGCGTGAAACAGTCGAATTTGCTGTCCCAACGCTGTTAACTAAACAGCGAATGAAGGTTGAAGGGGAGGAGGGGCGCCGGGGACGTGGCTCGCAAAACTCGCAAAAAAATAATTTTACTCGCAAAAAAATAGAATATTTGCCTCACTTCGCTGATTACTGATTAGTAATCAGCGAAGCGAACACTTAACACTGGCTGTTCAGACGTTGCTAGCATTTTACACTTCACAGCCACACTTTACACCTGCACTTTACACTAATCTAAATGAATAAAATAATAATTGTCCTCGTATAGAACCTTATGATATCTGAAATGTCAGAATTCTACGGAATAAAAGTAGGTAAGTCAATTTTACTTTTTCATAAAAATAATGTAATCGGGATAAATGGAAACATCGTTTTTCTTATTGCACATACAAAAAATGTACAATTTTCAAACTCTCCACAAAACTCCGTCGAAATTACAAAGTGAACCTGACTCTACAAACGCTCTTACAATAATCTAAGGCACGACGTTGCCCATGTCCAGGATCAACCGCATCCTGGAAGCGCCGCGCGGCAACGCCTTGCTGGTAGGCGTGGGCGGCTCCGGCAAGCAGTCGCTGTCGCGGCTTTCCGCCTTCATCTCCTCACTAGAGGTGTTCCAGATACAACTCAGGAAGGGATACAGTATCAACGATCTCAAGACCGATTTGGGTAACTGATAGAGCTATTGCTTAAGCTTGTTATGATGGCAAAGTTTGAATATCGACTATATCAGAGCGCTTCTTCTGAATGATAGTGATATTTTTCCTAACCATACGAACCTGCATGTACAGGAGCATAGTATCTTAACACCTGCTTTCCACTTCAGTCGGTGAATAGCGACTTCTGGCCTGGTCAAACCGATCGACTTGATACATCGGCAACTGTCCACCCTCAGGAACTTTTAGGCCGCCCTGTTTCGTTGCAGTATAGTAAAACGCTATAGCGCGTTGATATGTGCAGCGATTTATAGAGACATTCCTGGTCCTGTCTAGCCGTGCTGTACATCAAGGCGGGCGTCAAGAGCATCGGCAACGTGTTCCTGATGACAGACGCGCAGGTCGCCGAGGAGAAGTTCCTGGTGCTGATCAACGACCTGCTCGCGTCCGGCGAGATACCCGAGCTGCTCGCCGACGACGAAGTCGAGAACATCATCAACCAAGTACGCGGGGAGGTGAGAACGAATGCTTAGGGCAGAAAGTTTTTTTTTTTTTATTGTTTAAGATTCACCAACAGATGATACAATAAGACATTCATATATATTAATTATTACATTAGTGCTAGATGTTCATCTACTTAAAGGTAAACACAACATGCAAATTCGACATTTGGTATTACAGCTATTATTATAAGTAAGATATCTGTTGTGGACTGTATGTGGTTCGGGTTCAGGAAAACTCAGTTCGCTCTTGAGATGTTTATTCTTCCAATGCTCGAATCCGAATGCATTAAAATTACAAATGTTCCTACTTATATACAGTCATATGCTAGCTTAACTAGTCGCGGCGGTGCGAGCATAGCGCAAGCGAGACAGCGCTAGCGGGTTGGGGCAGGACAGTGTCGCGGCTTGCAGTCTTGTTTCTTGCGTGCCCGGCGTCCATAACATTCTCACCCCGGCGTAGCTCGCGCAGCCTCCTCTTGCCATCAGGACGACGAGCTCGCAGCCTCCTCATGCATCAGGATGACGATCTTCCTGGTGGGACGTCGGAATGTCCCCGTACTTGTGCGCACGTCAGCCGACCGCACCCCGCCGTCTGGTCCCTGGTATGTCCGCTCGATGACTCCCATTGGCCAGACGTTCCGCGGTAGAGAAGAGTCGACGATGATCACGATGTCGCCGACTCGCAGAGCTCCTTCTGCTTTCCTGGGCTCGCCTCGGGGTACCAGGGTCGGCAGGTACTCCTTGACCCATCGTTGCCAGAAGTGGTCAGCGAGCGCCTGGCTTGCTCTCCAAGCACGTCGGTCGTCTTCTTGGCAGGGACCCGTTGTCGGCATGCCCGTCGATGATCCCAACAGGAAGTGGTTCGGGGTAAGTGCCTCTGAGTCGTGATGACTCACGCTGACATGGGTCTACGGACGGGCGATGACGCAGAACTCGACTTCGGTCAGTAGAGTCCTCAGCACTTCTTCTGGCGGCGCCTTCTCTCGCAGGGTGACGCTCAGCGCAGTCTTCACTGTGCGCACCAGCCGTTCCCATGCTCCTCCCTGGTTTGGCGCGCCTGGAGGGATGTAGCGCCACTCTACACACAGTAGTCTCTCCTCTCGCAGCGCAGGTGCCCACTCGGCGTAGGCGGCTCGCAGTTCTTGGTCGGCCCCTCGGAAGTTCGTGGCGTTGTCCGACATCATGAGGCGCGGCCATCCTCTTCGTGCTGCCATTCGTCGCAGCGCCATTATTGCAGAGTCAGTGGAGAGCGATGCAACAAGTTCGATGTGCAGCGCTCGTGAGGTGAGGCACGTGAAGAGTGCCCCCCACCGCTTTTCTCGTCGTCGTCCAATCTTCACCATCATCGGCACAAAATAGTCCACCCCGCAATTGGTGAACGGGCGGTGGAATGGGTCCAGGCGGGCACGGGGAAGGTCTCCCGTAGCAGGCACTCGTGGTTTTCCTCGGCGCAGTCGGCAGTAGGAGCAGCTCCGTTCCACAGCGCGAACAGTTGGTCGTAAGTGTATGACCCAGTAGCGCTGGCGCAGGTCGTTGGTCAGTTTTGTCAGGCGATGTCGCCCATCCAAAATAACAGGCCTCTTTGTCTCCGTAGGCGCTGTTGCTGCTTCGATGCGACCTCGTACTCGGAGTAGACCGTCTTCAAGCACCGGGTCCAGCTTGTACAGACGACTCGTTCTTGGTATTGGGCGACCGGACTGGATCCTCTTCATCTCGGCGTCGAAGATCTCCTCCTGTGCTCGCTGAATAAGCTTCTCCTCTGCCTTTGCGATGTGTTGTAGCTCCATGTCGACGGCTCTGTGCCGACATATGTCGATGAAGGCCAGTACTCGCGCCGTTGCTCGTACCAGCGTCTCGTACTTGGAGAACCGGGCTGGATCAGGTAGCCAGGTATCTCTTTGTTCTTCCTCGTTTGTGTGGAGGACTTCATTTTCTTCCACGGTGGTTGCCGGTTCAGTTGGCCAGTGCTCCTCAGGTTCTTAGAGGAAGGCTGGTCCTTGGAACCACCGGTCGTTCATGTTGACAGGCGTATGGGCGAACCTCGTAGCGTCATCTGCCACATTCTCTGCAGTTGGAAGCCATCGCCACTCAATCGCCTCAGTGAGCTCCGATATCTCGCCAAGTCGGTGCGCGACGAATGGTGTGTACCGGCGAGCGTCGTTGCGTATCTAATGCACCACTGTTGATGAGTCGGTCCAGTAGTACGTTCGTGCGACTTTGATGTTGTGTTCTTTCTTGATGGTGTCGGCGAGTCGGGACCCAATGACTGCTGCCTGCAACTCGAGTCGGGGAATCGTCTGCGTCCGGCGTGGCGCGACCTTGGCCTTGGCTGCGACCAGTGTTACTCCGATGGTCCCGTCACGGCGCATGGCTCTCCAGAAGGCTACTGCTGCGAAGGCTTGCTCGCTGGCGTCACATAGGATGTGCAGTTGCACTTCATCTGCATTGTTGAAGTTGTAGCACCTCTTCATTCGTAGGAGGGCGATCTCCTCCAGGTGCTGTAGCCATGATGCGAAGAGCTCTGCCTCTTCCTCCGGGATAGGCTCGTCCCATGTGATCGAGAGACGCCATAGACTCTGCAAGATGATCTTCGCTCTTATGGTGTAGTGGCTCAGTAGTCCCAGCGGGTCATAGATGGACATGACCGCGCTGAGAGCCTCTCTCTTCGTGGGAGCTCTTCTCTGGTCCTGCACGTCAGCTGGGACTCGGTTCATCGACGTGTTGAAGCCCAACTCGTCTTGGTCGGCGTTCCAGAAGAGCCCGAGGATCTTGTCACGGCCGTCTTCCGATCTAGACGGCTCCTTGTCGGTTCCTGTTCTCTGTGCCTCCATGTTGTCGCACAGTGAGTTGCGGCATGATGCAGAGTATAGCTCTGGCGGCACACCTTGCAGCACGCTCCGATGGCTCGTATTCCAGCCTCGCAATGTGAAGCCGGCGACTGCGTGCACTGCTCTCAGTTCTTCAATGGTGCGCCGTGCTTCCTCTTCATCCTTGAAGCTTGCCACCAGGTCATCCATTTAGTGGCTGCGCGTAATCTCCTTCAAAGCGCGTGGGTGTGTCTCAGCATGTACACGTGCGTTGTGGTTGCGCACGCTATGCGCCATGAAGGGTGAGCAGCTGCGCCAAAGATCATGCTCGTCATCTTGTATCGGCGAGGTGGGCCCGTTCGGTCAACGCCTCTCCACAGGAACTGTTGAGCCGGTTGATCTTCGGTACGGATCTTGATTCGCAGCAACATTTATTGTATGTCTGCGGTCACTGCGATGGGCTTCTCTCGGAACCGGAACACGATCCCCTGCAGTGACTGTAGCAGGTCCGGTCCCTCCAGCAGCTGATCGTTTAGGCACACGCCCTTGCTTCTGGCCGCCGCATCGAATACCAGTCTTGTCTTGCCGGGCTTGTTTGGGTTCTGCACGGCGAAGTGCGGAAGGAACCAGCAGACCGGACTCGACTGCTCCGATCCGTCGCATGGTACGGCGTACTCCTTGCTCAGTAGGTTCTCGATCTGCGCGGTGTATTCTCTGTCGAAGTCAGGTGCCGCGTCCATCTTCTGCTCGATCTTGCGCAGGCGATTAAGTGCCGCATCGTAATTTGACGGCATGGTCACGTCGTCACGCCGCCATGGTAGACCGACTTCGTAACCACCGTTGATCTTCCGCAAGGTGTTCTCGACGATGTTCATGGCTCGCCGATCTGCGTCACCCACACGTGGTTTGTGAGTGATGCCGAGCGCGTCGATGCGGAAGTGCGCCTCCACCAGTTCTTGAAGGTGTTGATCTCCGTCGTGCTCCGTGTTGAACACGGGCAAGATGTTTTCGCGGCTGATGATAGTCTTGCGTGGTGCGGTGCCATGTATCACCCAGCCCAATGGAGTGCGGGAAGCAGCCGGTTCTTTGGGGCCGCCGATCTTGAGCTCACGGGATACGATAATTTCCCAGTGATCTGTGCCCACCAGGATGCCGGGTCGTGCTCGTTCGTAGCACACTTCTTCTGGCCGCAGGTTACGCAGATGTGCTTGCTTCAGCAGCGTGACTGGGATTAACTGCTGTAGAAGCTGCAGGTTCTTCACGGTGCGTGCCTGCAGCTTGTAGAGCGCGTTCTCGCTCTTGCCTTTGAGTTGCACGGTGACACGTCTGCTACTTCGTTCTTGCTGATTCATGTTGACCCCGTTCATCTTTAGTGGCTGACTCGGTCCCTCAGCGCCGATTTGCTCTGCCAGGTCGTCATCGATGAGGGTAATGGTGGACCCTTCGTCTAGCAGCGCCAATGTTTCCACCTCCCCCCGTGGTCCGGTGATGACAACAGGGCACATCTTCAGTAGCACAGCTCGCTTGTCGGGATTGGTCCGTGTTGCTACTGACAGGACTGATTCACTGCTGCTCGGTGGTGATGGCTCTGTCCTCTGTTGCTGCGTGGCCTCTTCCCCTTGGTTCACGCCGCATGGCTTCGCCTTGCAATTGCCGCGTCGGTGCTTCCGTTCAATGCACTTGAAGCATAGTTTCTTCTCCTTCACGAGGTCCCAACGCTTGTCCAATTCCAGTGCCTTATAGGTCGGGCACCGCGGAAGCGTGTGGGCTTGCTCACAGCTCGGGCATGGTTCTGCCTGCTGTTCATCAACGACGCTGTATACTGGGCTCGGTTTCTTCTTTGGTGTTGCAGTAGGCTTCTGCTCTCTCTTCACCGCCGGAAGGGGAGGAAGAGTAGTCCCCCCCCTACAATAACCCTTTTGAGGAAAGCTATACTTTGTAATTTTATCTAAGAATACTTTGTCAAAACATCTACTTCGTATTTTGTTAGTATATAACGTTGCCGTATCAACAAGATCATTTAGCCGTAGTAACAACTGTTATTTTGATAGATTAAACTTTGCTGTAACATCACTTCATAACGTTGCCGTGTCAACAACACCATTTAGCCATAGTAACAACGGCTATTTTGATAGATTAAACTTTGCTACAATATCACTTCATAACGTTGATAAGTTGACAACGTGCCGTTGTTATCCCGTTGAAACATTTTTAACATAGTTACCGTATCTACGTGTCTTTAGCTAAAATAACAAAAATAATTTCAACAATAAAAAAGTTGCCACAGCAACTATGGGCCTATAGCTGCAGCGACGATGCACTTACGTGCGGTAACAATACAATTCTAACAAAGCTTTTATTGTCGCTTTGTTAGCCGATTTTTCTCTGAGTGTAGAGTCGGTTTTATGAATGACTTACTGGATGTATTAATTAACCGATGGAATGTTAACAGACTAAAGCAACCGGCGTGCCAGATACAAAGGAAAACTGCTGGAGATTCTTCATCAACCGAGTGAGAACGTTGCTCAAGGTTCGTATTTTTTTTTTTTTCTAATACAAAGTTATTCTCTCTCTCTCTCTCTCTCTCTCTCTCTCTCTCTCTCTCTCTCTCAAAGATATTCTAACAACAATATAATGTGCTGCTGTCAGGCCAAAAGAAAAACAAAATATTCGAGTTCGATTGAAAACAAGTTCCCATGACACCAGGTGGTGCTGTGCTTCTCGCCGGTGGGCGCGACGCTGCGAGTGCGCGCGCGCAAGTTCCCCTCCATCGTGAGCTGCAGCGCCATCAACTGGTTCCACGAGTGGCCGCAGGAGGCACTGCGCTCCGTCTCACAGCGGTTCATCGCGGAGGTCGAGTCGCTGCCGGTAAGGGTTCATCTTCGTCATCGGGTTATGTGGAAAGTTCGGTCTGCGAGAAGCAGAGGTCTACTTTTATCGGTCCGTGCCTTCTTCTGCACGAATCTTCTAGGTAGCTTGATGAGTGAGTTGAGTATATCTTTCTACCGAAGATTTTGGAGAAGTCACTAAAATATTGTACACCATTACACCAGCATGTTTTGTTCACAGCCGGAACTAGTGGATTCTGTGTCCACGTTCATGTCTCACGTGCACCAAGGCGTCAACCAGATGTCGGCGATCTACTTCCAGAACGAGAAGCGCTACAACTACACCACGCCGAAGACGTTCCTCGAACAGATCGCGCTCTACGGGAAACTGCTCAACGAGAAGACGAAGAACCTCAAGATGATGATCATCAGGCTGGAGAACGGACTTGAGAAGCTGGCCTCGTGTGCGGAGGACGTTGCCGTGTTGAAGGTCAGTTCGGATTTACTGCAGAAACTATAGGATAATTTCGTAATGTATTTATTGTTCTACCCAAAACGCTTATATAGCTTATAATAGATAAAACATGTACAATGGCGAACTTATTTCTAACAAGAGATTTCTTCCTGCAAACCATGATGGGTAGGAAAGGTGATGGCTGTGCGGGGGAAGACCTGCGCGTACATTTAAACTCTATAAAAACTCTTTAAAAAATAAGTACAGGAGTATTAAACGCTATTAACAATACAAACTGCCAATTACTCTAAATGATAAAACAGACTGCATGCCTAATAAATTAAATACATATGACGTATCAATATATTTAACCCTTTCCCTACTCTGGCCGGAAAAGGAAAAAACTGACATAACAATTAAGATAAATTTTATGTTGTTGCCCCACAAATGCTCACTATAGAATCTTCAGTATTCTAAGTAATCCACTTCGCCCTGTTTAGCGCTAACGCGTGCGAGTAGGTTAAGCCATATAATGCACTAATATATACTAATATATTTATGTACATATCCAACTTGAAAGGGAGCAGAAACTGTAGCTCTGGTTATCCCTTATTGGAGTGTTCATCCTGGTAACCCTTTGTCTGGCTTTGGAAATGCTCTTTTGCTAATGATATTTGCGTCTTTGTTTGTAGGTCACCCTCGCTGAGCAAGAGAAAATATTGCAAGTCAAGAACAAGGCAGCCGAAGAGCTCATCGATGTCGTCGGTGCTGAGAGTGAAAAAGTATCTAAGGAGAAGGCTTATGGTACTGTTTGCGCTCTATGTTCATATAGCTTACGGTGCAAGAGGATGGACAGTAAGAAAGTATTATTATCCTTATTCAACCTACAGCGGCCGAAGAGGAGAAGAAAGTCAAGGTGATTGAAGAAGACGTGACAATCAAGGCGAAGATTTGCGCCGATGACTTGGCCAAGGCGGAACCCGCTTTAATGGCGGCGCAAGCCGCTCTCAACACACTCAACAAGAACAACTTGACTGAGCTGAAAGCGTTCGGGTCACCGCCCGCAGCGGTGGTCACTGTTACTGCGGCCGTGCTCGTGCTGTTCTCCAAGAAGGGGAAGATACCGAAAGACCGCTCGTGGAAGGCTTGCAAGGTATTGTAGACTGGACCTGCGCGGCGCGGGTCTTGTCGCGGGAGGGTGAGCGACAGAGCTGTATTATGTAGCGCATAGCACTGCCCCTTAATTTCCTGCGACAGTCGGTCGGAACTACCAAGTTCTGAAATGTTATAGTCAAGACAGCAACCAGTGGGCATTGTGGTACTGTGGGGATGGCCCTTGATAGGGGTTGTTATAGTAAAACAGTTGCGGAATGTTCAGTGTCACTGTCAAATCATGTGTCATACTTATATCAGTACAGTCCTACTTATATAGACGTGTGTGTGTGCGTACATGTGGACACATACTACAGTACTGAATCGTTCGAATACCGATGGTACCAGCAGTATTTGTACATTTTTTGGGTTTTATGTACAACTTTAAAAAGGAAAAACGGACCCATTATAGGATCACTCGTGTGAGGTATGTGAAAGTTATTACTTTCACACACCTCATATATTGAACAATATTGAATCTATATTGAACGACATATTCTGAACCGTTGGGAGTTGAAATTTGGAACGCAAAAGTGTTATGCAAACATATTATTATACATTTTGAATTTGAGGGGTAATTTGCAAACATTCGTGTGGCATGTCTTGAATACTTAGCTAAAACTACGTAAACTACTTTACTTAAATATTGCAGGAAAAATAGGGTTTAAATAGGGGGGAGGGGCTCAATTTATTTCAATACCAAGTACAAAGCTATAATTAATGCTATTTAAACGGGGCATGAAAGTAGCGGCACCAATAACCCCACAGGAATATTAAAGATACCTAATCCCCATGCAAGGAACATGAATACCATAATGCGATGGTGCGGTACCCTTCGTGCCTTCATCCGATTCGCACTTGACCGTTTATTACATTTATATTTATATTACATTTTTTGTCCACAGATTTTAATGGCGAAGGTGGATCAGTTCCTGAACGACCTGATCTATTACGACAAGGAGAACATTCACCCAGATGTTATTAAGGTATGACAAATTACGATAATCTTCGTGATGGTTTCCCGGATTACATTATCAAACTCTTCAAAAATAAAGATTATACCTAAAAACCGTTTCAGGCCGTGTTGCCGTACATAAAAGACCCGAACTTCAACCCGGAGTTCATAATATCGAAGTCTTCGGCCGCGGCCGGGCTGTGCGCGTGGGTGGTCAACATCTGCAAGTTCTACGATGTGTTCGTCGTGGTCGAGCCCAAGAGGAAGGCGCTGCAAGCCGCCAACGCCGAACTACAAGCGGCCAGGGACAAGCTCGCATTCCTCACTGAGCGGATAAAGGTACGATTAGCTTTTTCTTCAGCGATTCTAATGATTCCACCATTTTAAATGCTACAAATGTTTTTTTTTAGGGTTCCGTACCTTAAAAGATAAAAATAAACCCGCATGCCTTTCTGTCAAGACCCTTTTTCTCAGGAAGGGGTAGAGGTATCAAGACCTGCACTTGGCCGGTCTTTTCTTATCTTCATAGATTATTTTCAGCTTTTCACTGCGTTATTCTTTATTGTACTTTAATACAATAAAGAATAACGCAGTTATTTGATGTAAGGATGTAACATAGCGTGGGTAGCTCCTAATGAGTCTGATGTCGCACAGGAACTCGAGGAGAAGTTGGCAATACTGCTCGCGGCATTCCAAGAAGCCGTCAACGAGAAGATGAAGTGTCAGGCGGAAGCCGACGCGACTAACATGACCATAGACCTAGCCAACAGACTCGTCAACGGATTGGCCTCGGAGAAAATACGGTTTGTACTTTCAATCATTTCATTAAATCGATTCAACTTATATTTGCCGGTTTTATTCTTAAGCTTTAATTTTGAGTATATTACAAGGCATAATAAAATATACTCAAAGCTATTGAGTATATTACAAGGCATAATAACTGGCTACACGTGGGCGGATTTGTGCCTCTGCAACCCAGTATAGGAAAAGGCGTGACGCTATGTTTGTTTGTTTGTAACCCACCACGAATAAGAGGGGTATATAGTTATAGTTTATAGCGGGCCGATTTTCCGCAACTCGACGACTTCAATTTGCGCCTATTTTGCGTGATGTGGGTTGTGGAGCCAACCCAGCTCCTGTAAGAATCGTAGCAAACCCTTGATGTTGCCGACGACTTCCTGGCGTGACCTCGGCGACCCGAGGTGTGTTGCCCGGTAGATGACCACGCCGGAACATTACAGCAGAACGTGGTTGGCTGTCTCCTCGACCTCCATGCAAGCTCTGCACAGTGGGCTGTCTGTAACACTTAGAGTGTGTAAGTACGTGTGCAGTCATCACTCCGGTGACATCTTTAGCTTCAAAAGCATACGAGATAATCGGGGTACTACCTTCCTTCGGCACTGCAAAAATGTGACTTTTGCTTAATCAATCTTGTTGTTCAGATGGTTGCTCTAATTTAGCTTGCTATCTAGTATTACACCTCACCAGCAAATTGTAGCTCTGTACCAAACAATCTGGGTGGTCGATAGTTGCCCAGATTGTGCTTGTTGGTGAACATTACCGTTTCCGTCTTATTTGGATAGACAGATAGTTCGTTAGTTGTGCACCAGCGTTCTACGATCCGCAGTGCTGCTTGGGAGACATCACATACCGTATCTACTTGTGACGATTCCATTTGTTACACTCTCAAAAAAATATTGCCATTGCAACAAAAAAACTTTGATGCTGGACAGCCGTCAAAGGTGCATAGTTATGAGGGCAACGTTTTTATTGTTACTAAGTAAATTTACCAATTTTGATGTAATAGCAATAAAACATTGTTGAAATTACAATGCTAAAATTGTTCGTGTCATTATATGATTTCTTGTCCTTTTGTTACCATGACAAATGCCTTTAGCTATCATATCAAAGGTATATTGTCCCGATGACAAGGGGTTTTGCTAAAAAGACAAAGGTTTACTGTCCGTGGATCTAACTTTGTTTTGTTGAATTAGCTATCTTCCTTTGTGCTTTTATCAATTCACCGTTGCTTCTCCGACAAAGTTACTTTTCTCGTATATATTTTGCTGCTCTAGCAAAGTAACATGGCTGATCTTATCCCTGCACTTTGTTAATGGTACACCATGAAAAAATATTATATACTCTCCGAAGCTTCTGACTATTATTCCAGGAGTATGCGTACCCTGAACTATGTTTAATGTACACCATACATCTGTATGGTGCATACACAGAGCACTCCGGTCAAGGTACGTATACAGGTAACAATATATAGGCAGAAGCTTCGAGGAATATAGATTTTTTTCAGTGTACCATTTACAAAGTGAAGGGATTGAAATCTACAATGTAGTACATTGCTTGGTTAGCACAAGATACGATAAGAGGATAGAGGTACTTGAGAATCCTAAAAGAAAATAAGAAAATATTTATATCAAAAGTATGTAATAATCTCTACTTTACTTATTTATTCCTATGGCATTAGTAAACAGTTCATACCAAATTACAAGTTAATATTAAGGGATTTAAGCCACTCGGTGGCTTGGTCAGTAAGCTTGATCAGGTCCTCGGGAGGTCCCCCGGTATATCGCGTTTCTGGGCATTCAGAGATAATATGTTGGATGTCTTGTACTTCAATTCCGCAGGTACAAGCAGGGGAGTCTATCCAGCCGCAGCGATGTTTATATTGGGCACAGCGTCCATGCGTAGTCCCGTGCGTAGTATGTTGAAGTTACACCAGTCTCGCCTTGGCAGCTGGGACCCCTTTAGTTTGGAGCCTGGAACAAGATCTGAGCCCAATTTGCCGGCCATTATTGAGTTCCATTGTTGCGACCATTGTTGCATCGCGATTTTGTTTGGTGAGTTTCTGGATTCAAGACGGTGAACGACAACGACAGCGGGTCAACGACATGAATCTCATAATTGTATTAGGGCACTGTTACTTACCAAGCATAGACTGCAGCAGATGCCGCAGTTTATTTTCTGTTAAAAAAGTCTCCAATGCGCTTCGCAAGTCTGCAATCTCTCTTGAGCACAAACACTACTTCTCTGCACGACATCCACGTTGAAACTGGCAGAATAGGAGAAACAGTTTTCGCTTGCGAGAACAAGTATAAGACGTCACTTTGTAATTTTATCTAAGAATACTTTGTTAAAACATCTTCTTCGTATTTTGTTAGTATATAACGTTGCCGTATCAACAACATCATTTAGCCGTAGTAACAACTGTTACTTTGATAGATTAAACTTTGCTATAACATCACTTCATAACGTTGCCGTGTCAACAACACCATTTAGCCATAGTAACAACGCCTATTTTGATAGATTAAACTTTGCTACAATATCACTTCATAACGTTGATAAGTTGATAACGTGCCGTTGTTATCCCGTTTAAAGATTTTTAACATAGTTACCGTATCTACGTGTCTTTAGCTAAAATAACAAAAATAATTTCAACAATAAAAAAGTTGACACAACAACTATGGGCCTATAGCTGCAGCGACGATGCACTTACGTGCGGTAACAATAAAATTCTAACAAAGCTTTTATTGTCGCTTTGTTAGCCGATTTTTCTCTGAGTGTAGTATACCTCGCGCTACGAATTAAGAGCTCTCGGCAAAAGTGGCGGGGATTAATGCGCATATGTACAGTCGCGGCATAATTCAGAAGTGCAATATTAGGGCTAGTGTGAAGGAATGAGTGTTCAGAACTTTCTTCACTTCTATTTTTGCATGATGTACGATGTAACAGTTTACAACGTACACCATTTTTCTGGATTGCCTTGTTAGCACGTTACTTTTCGGTATCTTCGAGCATTGAAAGATAACGTTGGGTAATAATATATGCGACTGTACGAAGTTTTGAGACGTGCTTTGGGTGCGCGGGAACTGGAAGCGAGTGATCAACGAATCAGGCGCCGGCGTTGTCTACCGCCCCCGTCGCACCTCACCTCCCCGCGCCAATCACCTATGAAAAGTGCCCAGTAGTCACTTTTCATAGGTAATTGGCGCGGGGACATGCAAGGACACCGCTCAATACACCCTCAATACCTATATCACCTATATCCCTATACCCATACCTATATCCTACCATCTAATAGTTGTACGTTCAGTCTGTTGATGAGGTCGTTCGCCACCGGGTTCCAAAGCGGCGAGAGGACACCTCCCTGGGGGCATCCCTTGGCTACCAATGAGTGTGAATTCTAGTGAATTTTGTCTCGTCGAAGGCTCCTTCAATGTCAATAAAGTTTCCTAGGCACATAGACATACTACTGATGGCTTCTTCAATTTTGAAAATAACAGAATGAAGAGCTGATTCTGTATATTTACCCAGACTGTAGGCGTGATGGAGGCCTATTACCAACTTTTAAGAAACCGTCTTTATTCCGTGTAGTTGAAAAGCAGACCTTAGACAAGACAGGCCCTGCTAATCCGCCAAGATGAACGGTTAGCTTGCCTCTGGTCTGCTAGTTGTCAACTAAAAAGAATGAAATAGCGCTGTACAGATTCACTAAGCATCTCTATTTCCCGCTAGTAACGTTCAAAACAGTTATTTCATTAGATTACCGTATTTTATTAGATTACCGGTTTTGTACACTACGAAATTACGTTAAAATTGAATGGATGAACAATGCTATCAAACATACAATTAGCTTAATGGAAATATTGTAAAGCTTTTAACAATTTATTTATGATACTTTTTATACGTATAATTGTTATTGATCATTTCCAGTATTTCTGATGCAGATAATTGCAGGTTCAACAGAGCCATCTATCTTTCAGAGTCCCTTCATCCCACCCACCATTGACATCGGTTACCCAAATCTCCTCTCCCCATCCTATTAAGTTCACCAGCCCCACCATCACTCTCTGCAAAACACAACAATCATCGGAATCTCAAGGAACAGGCGAAATACACCATTAAGGAGGCGCCGAAGAAGGTGTCTGGTATTAACAGCTGCAGATGCAACCGAGTAGCCATTGGAGTACTGGTTCTGATGCCTGAGAGACCAAGGTCAATACTTCCAACTCCTTTGACAGACTAACTTTTTTTGTTGGCGGCAGTTATGTTTCTTACATGAGGTTCCCTGATGTCGTACATGTAACAATCGGAACTATACAGAGATGGAACACAAGTTTGCCGCTTACAGAAATCTTTGTATGGACTAAATCAAGCCAGCAAGGTATGGAATCAAAAACTAAATGGAGTCCTGCAGGATAATGGCCTAAACCAATCAAAGATGGATCCGTGTGTATACCGTGATGCTGAGAAGCTGACATTTGTTGCTGTCTGGGTCGATGACCTGATACTGTTCACCTCTCAAGCAAGCATAAAACAGACTATCAAAGATAGGCTGATGCATAATATGGAAATTAAAGACCTAGGAGTGGCAAGACAATATATAGGTCTTAATATTACCAAAATTGAAGGAAAGAATGCTTGATCAAGAAAAGTATTGAATTATAAATAGATCAAGAAAGATTGAAGTAGGCTTGAAATTCAGCCAGGATATAGAACAAGCTCTTCTCTACATGACCCAGTGCACCAGACCGGACATTTCCTTTGCTGTGAATATGCTAAGCAGATTTAACAAGAAACCAAAGAATGAACATTGGAATGCTGTCAAGAGATTGATACGATACTTACAGGGTACCAAATAAATCTCACCTATACCCTGGATAATAATGCAAGACTAGCTTGGTACTGCGACGCTGACTGGGCGAGTGATGATCATGACAGAAAGTTGTGTACTAGTTACATTCTTTGTTACAGGATGGTGCGATTTCATGGAGTTCGCATAAACAACAAACAGTGGCGCTTTCCACAGCAGAAGCCGAGTACAGATGTAGTGAATAATCCTTTCCTTTCCTTTCGTATTTTCTCGGAAATGTTCGTTTTTGTCTTACTACTTCATCGCACTCAGTACCCATCGAGACAACGTAGGGAACGGTCGCATTGCAAGAGGAAGTATCTATATAGAGTAGTTAATACCACAGAAATATTTTGTTGATATTTATGTTAGATTTTGTGATAAACTTCATGGACTCGTGTATTAATGCAGGCCACCTATATATTTTTTTTTTTTTGACTTTACGATTTTGACGATTTTGACATCTTGACGATTTTGACTACAACGTTATACGCCGATTAGTGTATAATTTCCATTTGATATACAAAAAAGTACCTATAATTAAAGCCCTGAAGTCCAAGTTATCCGAAGCCATACATTTTAAGGGGTCTGACTTTACGCTAAGAAAAATTCTTAGAAAAATGGGATTTCGGTATAAAAAAGTTGAAAATAACAGAAAATTACTTATCGAGAAAGATGATGTTCGTTTAAAAAGAGTAAAGTTTTTAGCCGCGATAAAAAAGTACAGATTGTAAGGGAGAGAGATTGTTTATATGGATGAAACATACATCCATACCTCACATTTGGCAGGTAAAAGCTGGGCTGTTTCGTCAGAAAACGGAGTGAAACAGTTAATTTCTAAAGGACAACGTCTTATAATAGTGCACTCTAGTAGTAGAAAAGGGTTTATACCTGGGGCATTGTTAATGTATCAGTCTACTGATAAAACAGGTGACTATCACAACGCGATGAACAATGAAAACTATGAAAAATGGCTTCGTAATCAACTCATTCCAAACTTAGCTCCACATTCGGTACTAGTAGTAGATAATGCTGCATATCATAATAAGTACGTAGAAAAACCTCCTAATTCAAATACCAGGAAGCAAGACATGATTGATTGGCTATCTAAACATAACGTTCCGATTGATCCATCATTAACAAAACTTGAAATATATGAAATTATTTGCAAGTACAAACAAGACTTTGTAGAATACTCTATAGATAAACTTACGAACGAAAATGGACACAGCGTACTAAGATTGCCACCATATCATCCTGATTTCAATCCGATTGAAAACATATGGTCTCAAATAAAGGGATAGGTATCCAAAAGAAACATCAGTATGAATATGACTACTGTGAAACAATTGGTACAGGAAAAGGTTAATATGATTGGTTCCTATGTTTGGGCCAAAGTATTTGACCATGCCATCAAATGCGAAAACGAGTACCGAAAACACGAACCTGAGTTGGAAAATTATATGGCTAGTTTTGTAAGCACCGTTCATGAAAACTCTGACGATGATACACCAGAAAATAGTTCTGATTCTGACTGTGATATGGAAGTTGGAAGTATTGTTTCGCATCACACTGTCCACCCCGCTCCTCCTCCTCTTATCCCGCTGTCATAATCGAAGTCGTTCATCCAATCAGAAAATCATATTTATTTATATTAATTTCTCTGCTGGTTTGTTTTGTTTTATGTTGAGGTGTCTTTTTTATTATGTCATAGTATTTTTAATTAATTACAAAAATTTATTGTTATAAAAAAGGTCTGCAAAATCCTACTGTAGTTTTGACTTATAGTTAGACTTTTGGGGTTCCAATCCTTATAGAATCATTAGATCATCTCAACCGGAATTTGGTTTTTATCAGTGCGTTTTATTGAAATAAAACGTCCTCAGTAACTAATTATATTTTTGTTTACCTAACGAATTCTTTATATGATATAATCGTGGTGGTTTTAACATCTCAGTGTAATATACGTCAAACGGGCAATTTGACATTTGACATTGATAAAAAAGTATGCGATTTATTTGATACTACACGTAATTTAATAATACAGTAATTCATAGACACATCGGCACCATTCGGGTGTTATCGTTGTTCCGAGTTTTGCCGATAGGAAAGGATTATTCACTACATCTGTACAGATGTAGTGAATAATCCTTTCCTTTCGTATTTTCTCGGAAATGTTCGTTTTTGTCTTACTACTTTGATACATTTGACATTGATAAATAAAGTATGCGATTTATTTGATACCTACACGTAATTTAATAATACAGTAATTCATAGACACATCGGCACCATTCGGGTGTTATCGTTGTTCCGAGCTTTGCCGATAGGAAAGGATTATTCACTACATCTGTATATGGCTATGGCAGCCGCGGCGTAGGAGGTCATACGGCTATGACAGCTACAGACTGAGCTGTGTGGACAGTGTTCATCCTCTTTGCACATCCTCAGCGACAACCAGAGTGCGATTCGACTGACCAGCAATAATTGTTTTCTACATAAGACTATAGTCTTCAAAAAATAAAAGGCCCGGTGTTAACAATCATATTGATATTACTAGGACTAAACAAATATATTAATATTAGGAATCACTTATTAAGGATTTAGTTGTTAATAATGAGATGTTATTTTGTTCTGTTAAAGGTAGCGATATAGTCGCAGAAATCATAACCAAAGATAAACTACCCCTGATAAACTTCTGTACTGTATAACTAAGATGGGTATACTCTCAAAGGTGGGTGTTGGAGTATGAACGTATTCCATCGTTAGTTCCTAGTGGCTGCCCCAGATGCGCTACTGCTGCATCTGTTTGTAGGTTACGGGCATTCATTGTGTGAAAATAAAGACAGCAGATCGATTGCACAATGTTTAGTTTTATTTAATATTCCAACAGCAGCTAGTGTCGGCGTCTCAAACGCGCGCTGAGGCTGAGTTAGCCATCCCCCATATATGCTTATAATTAAATTTATTTTCGTTAATTGTATACTGTTGACATGTAATATCTTACTATCAATAAATTATGATAGAAAATATATTATCATAGAAGTAGATAGTGGTAGAAAACATAAAATTTTGAAACAATTCCTGGATATTTGCACTGACATACTTGATTTTCGGCATTACTAATAAAATAAGTTATTACAGAAACAACTGACATATATGTATTTTTGAGATATTAACTATTTCATTTGAAATTTTTTTTTGCCTAAATCTCATAATTTTCCTGATAAAACTGAGATCCAGTTGCATTGTTACACTCGTGTTGTGTAGTATAGTAAAAATAAGGAAAAACACATTACATAACATTATTACACTTTTTAACAAGTTTTATGGCCAAAATTTATTCTAGGAATCAGGTCAGACTTTGTATTTGTCACTTCCCTCCTCCACTAATACTCAATCCACATTTTTTCAAAACTTTGCGGATTGTTGTAGCGGTTCTTGGCAAAGAATCTCTTCATATCCCGCCATTGCGATTCAATCCTCTGGGTATGTGTCCCATTGGGAGCAATGAGAGGATTGTCTTAGTCATGAAGGTTCACCTTTTTATGGATATATCCATTTTCACCCCGACCATCATACGCCCTTCAGAAATCTGTATGGATTGTTCCACATGCTTCTGAATCAGTGGCACCAAGACCTCAGCTGACCTAACGTTTTCTAGGCAACTTCTGAGCGTAGGTTTTCACTCCCGTCTTTAATCATCCCTAAAACCCAATGTCCCTCGATTCTTCTCCCTGAAACATACAATAAATTATATTAAATCTTACAATAATCATAATAATTCTGACTACCTAGGTGATTTATTAGCAGGTATGTTATTTTTAACTGGTGTCAGACTAGGGCTCGCCTTGCTCCGCTTCACTTTGGCTCCGCGTTACGCTATAATGTGTGAACCTAACAAACCTATCTTTAGTTTTCAAACAGGAAGTTACCTATGACAACCAATTAGGTACTGTGACATGAGATCCTCACCTTTTTATATTTCCTCTTGCTAAATTTGTTTTCATTCAGTTAAACAATCTTGCCCCCGGATGCCAATTTTACCCTTAGTTTCTTGTTTGTACAATTGGTATCGCACCACCACCACTTCCCGATAAAAGTTTTTTCATTCCATGATTGTTCTGCAGGACAAACACTGATCATTAGTCCTCGTGAAGTCCTGGTCAGAGTGTTTATAAAGGGGTGGAAAGTCCTTCCAAATTACTTGCGTATGGTCAAACTTAAGAGCGAAAAAATACATGAGATAGAATACCGTGGGCATTGATAGCTTGACATTTTCAAACCCTTCGCTCTTGCTATGCATATCTCGCCCTTATTGTCTCTGGAACAGAAACTTGTTAGAGGTTGCATATGTATATTCCTAGAGGTGTAGTTACAGGCCCGGGGATTATTCGGGCTCGTATCCGCAAACAACTTACCTCCAAGATTTCGGAGTCCGCATATATTGCCTCTATTGACCCACGGCTCCTGGATGAGTGCCAAGGCTGTGTGGTTAACTGTGGAGGTTTGTTTGAAAAATGTTAAACGGTCGTTAAGGGGATGCCATAATTGTCTGATAGCAGCACCTCCTTATCCGTCCCTAACGCTAGGTTACCCATTCCCTCCGCACATTACATCCCGTCCTCCGACAAATCTAGGACAGAACTATTAACGTCCTCTCCAGGTTTGTCCGTGATCGAGTCGGCCTGCTGCGTTGGGGTTGGGGCCTAGGGTTCTCTTCAGTATCCGGTCCTCTCGGACCTCAGCAGTATCCGGCTGCATAGGTATCGAACGGAGTGAGGGTGGCTCACCGTGTGGGCTTTTTGGTTTCGGGGTCGACTTTGTTGCACTAAACCCAATTGCGAAAGAGGATAACGCAACTTTCGCCGCGCCTACGTTTGGCGTTGATTTTAGGTTTCGTTTGACCAGAACCAGCTCTTTGTATAAATGGGTGTGGTCAGCTTGCGCGGACCCTGTGTGGACCCGTCAGGTTTTCCCTTAGGTTCCTGTATGTTTTGAGTTCTTGAACATGTGTTGTCCATAGTCCATTGTGTAAATGTTCATCCTCTGAGTTCCCCATCCTCCACGGAGCCCGCACCTTTAGGGATGCCAAACATTGGCATCAGGGCTACCCAGAAGGTATAGGTGCAGCGGGTTGGGTCTACATGCGCGACATCGGCCGCTGCAGGCAGTACGGCTGGAGGTTACGATCCTGTCTCCCTAGTTGCTCCGTATGCCCTTGCTTCTTCAGCATGGCCGATACCCAGTGTCCTCCCAGAGGACTCCCCCACCTCTGCGGCACTATTCCCATCTCTTCCGAACAGGACGCGTGACCGTTAGCGTCCGTCTTCCTTGCAGTGGCTAGTTGCAAGTCTGCCGTTTTGCATGAAATCCGGACCAAAGAGGGTGAGTTTTCTCCCAAAGGTAACTGACCCGACCCCGTTCGACTCAACCCACCAGGACTCCTTCATCCTCGCGCATACCGCCCAACTGCGCAGGACTAACGCCTTAGCCAACAAAGCTAGCAAACTGTTGGCAATGCCCTTTACTAACCATGACGCCCAGGATGCGCCGTGATAACTGGTTATACCCCATTCGGTTATTTAGGTCCTCGTGGGTTATCCCCAGCTACTTACACTGGGAGGCAATTTTGCATGCACCCCAAAGAGGGGTATTATAAGTTTAAAGCATCTGTTTGTGTGTAAGTATCTGTGTGTGGCTCTCTAGCGCTCAAACGCGTTGATGGTTTGAATGCGTTTTTTTTTTATAGTTGATGCGACTTCCTTGCAATGATACTTAGATATGTTTTATTTAAATCGATTCGGTGGTTCGAAAGTTACCAGTTTAATAAGCAGTAGCGGTCAGACGGGTGGCCGGATTTTAATGCGGTTTTTGTATTTGGTAGTAGATTCACCTCGATGGTCCTTGGATATATTCTATTAAAATTGGTTAAGCTGTTCATAGTTATCAGCCTGAATAGGAAAAATGTAAACCAAATTTTAGACGTAAACTTTCAAAAAAGACCCCCCTCGTCTTTAAAATTTTAAATAGTTCTAAGCAACACTTATCCGCAGTGTTCCGTCTTTCTCAGTTGGTCAGCAACGGTGGTGAATCTGAAGGAGTCGGGCAAGATGTTGCCGGGAGACGTGTTGCTCGTGACTGCCTTTATCTCGTACGTGGGCTGTTTCACACGCAAGTACCGGCTGCAGCTTATCAATGACGACTGGATACCCAACCTCGCCAAGACTAACGTGAGAAATTAAATTCAGTATTTGACTGGGATCTCTAATTAATTACATTTTGTGAATCGCCAAAACGCTGATTAAGTGCGTGAATTATATGAAAATCGTTGCTGGTGATGTTATGATGTTTATAGATGCTTAGCACCACACTATGGCAATAGATAAATTCAAATCTCCGCGTTAAGTATTTAATATGACTTCATAAAGCATTTCGCGGAATATAAAACGAAACCAGAAAACATTCGAGATAGTACCGCGTGTAATCGGCTTTCGGTTTCTCTTTCACAGCCCAAGATTGATTCAACAGAGGGCCTAGACCCGCTCTCGATGTTAACCGACGACGCCCAAGTGGCGAGCTGGAACAACGAGGGGTTGCCCACAGATACCATGAGCACGGAAAACGCGACCATTCTGACTAACTCTGCACGCTGGCCCCTCATGATCGACCCGCAACTGTGAGCGCTTTTTCATTAGCTGTGGTCTCTCTCTATTCCATAATAGACCGATTGACCGACTTACATAATCATCTTATGCGTTTGCGTGAGTGCTTCCATCCGTACAATATTTTTCTCAGACGTGTCTATTTAAGTTTTGTCAGTGTAGTCTACCTTGTCAATTAGGTCATTGGCCGGCCCTGTGCACGCACAAAATCTCAATTGTCAGGTCTTGCATTCTCGTGGTATGGTATGGTACTGCTTCTATATTATATATGTGTCATGAACGAGCCAGTATCATAGTAACCTAGCCGAGTTCAAGCTACTAACTCAACTCATTGCTAACAGCCAAGGCATAAAATGGATCAAATCGAAGTACGGCGACTCTTTGGTCGTGCTACGGCTGACGCAGCGCAACTACCTGGATCGCATCGAGCGCGCGGTCGCCAACGGAGACATCGTGATCCTGGAGAACATCGGCGAGTCCGTGGACGCCGTGCTGGAGCCGCTGCTGGGCCGTGTGCTCATACGCAAGGGGAGGGTGCTCAAGGTACAATTACTGTTCCTCTTGATCTTCTTCTCGCTCGTGCTCTTACGCTTGCTCTTGCTTTTGTTCTTTCTATTACTCTTGCCCTTGCCCTTGCCCTTGCCCTTGCCCTTGCCCTTGGGCGTGACCTTGCCCTTGCCCGTGACCTTGCCCTTGCCTTTGCCCTTGCTCGTGCTCATACTATTGCTATGGTTATTGTTAATGCTGTTGCTATTTATATTGCTATTGCTATTGCTATCGCTATCGCTATTGCTATTGCTATTGCTATTGCTATTGCTATTGCTATTGCTATTGCTATTGCTATTGCTATTGCTATTGCTATTGCTATTGCTATGTCTATTGCTATTTCTATTGCTATTGCTATTGCGTTTGCTATTACTATTGATATTGCTATTGCTATTGCTGTTACTATTTCTATTTCTATTGCTATTGCTATTGTTATTGCTATTGCTATCGCCGTTGTTATTGCTGTTGCTATTACTATTGCTATCGCCATTGCTATTGCTATTGCTGTTGCTATTTCTATTACTATTGCTATTTCTATTGCTCTTGCTGTTACCCTTGCTCTGGCTTCTCCTCTTCCTCTTCCCTCGCCTCATTTTGATTGAGCTCATCCTCCAAGTACTGTTTCAGATCGGCGACAGAGAGATTGACTACCACCCGAAGTTCCGATTACTACTACAGACAAAACTGGCCAACCCTCACTACCAACCCGAGATGCAGGCACAGTGCACCCTCATCAACTTCACTGTCACTCAGGATGGGTATGTTCAATAAGTCAAGTAATAGTCGACCTCTTGATTAGGCATTTAATGAATGAATTTAACTGAATATTACTCTTGCTTCTCAGTTTGGAAGAGCAGCTCCTAGGCGAAGTAGTAAAAGCGGAGCGCCCTGACCTGGAGGCACTCCGCTCTGGCCTCACAAAGATGCAGAACGACTTTAAGATCACGCTCAAGACTTTAGAGGACGACTTGCTGAAGCGGCTGTCATCCGCTGGTCCTGACATCCTCAGCGATTCCGCGCTCGTGATAAACCTCGAGACTACGAAGAAAACGGCGGGAGATATAGAGGTCAAGGTCGAGGAGGGGAAGATCACGGCCGTCAAAATTGACGACGCCAGAGAGAGATATAGGCGAGTTTCACATCATCATCGTAAGATTGAGATAAAACTATCTTGGTAACCAACACTAATAAGGATTGGCTTCCTCACGTACAGTACGGGAGTATCAACTCGATCATGTACAGTCCGAGCTATGTATGACGGCCGACCATCTGGCTGGTGGTCTATTTCGATGAATTTTATTTTTCGTTTCCCTGAATTGTTTTGTAAATAGTCCTCTATTAACGCATTGCAGACGTGCGGCGACTCGCGCGTCGCTGCTCTACTTCATTCTCAACGACTTATTTAAGATCAACCCCATCTACCAGTTCTCACTGAAGGCCTACTCAGTGGTGTTCAAGGAAGCTCTGGTCAATGCCGAGCCGGCTGAAGACCTCGAGTCTAGGGTCCGAAACCTACTGGACAGGTGACGTACACTAAAAATAACCACATGTTTTATTTTTAACATAGTCCTCTCGCTGTATTTGTCTGCCCGGGAAAGTAATGTGATCCGGCAGTCTCTGAGATTGACTCTCATGGAAGCCATTAGGTGTAATTCCGTTTCAATTCAGTTAACCAGCGACTAAGCAAGACAGCGGTAGGTATTTCTAGGTGACTACGCTCGCTGTCTCGCTCATGCGACATGTCGTCGCGGTCGGCTACGAGCTTTCACCATGGTACAATATATACACAACATCGGCACAGATCGGTAGGAACTATACATTACTGCATCTCATCACAATACTCCTTAACTTATAGTAGAAAAAAAGTAATGTACCGAAGTCACATTTTGTAGAGTAGACCTATAAGTTACATAGATGTTTCACTCGCGCAATCAATATTATGACAAATGCATTAATTGTCAAAGACATGTCGTAACCATATCGTTGAAAATATTTTTTAATATTTTTGGGTTTTATTCATTGCGTCTATTTTAAAACAAAGAAAATTTTACCCACCAAAAGTAAACGTGACGTCACTAGAGACGTAATGGGATACATTTCGTTGTCTACCACAAAAAGTGGCAGTCTAGTCAACCAAATATGAGTGAAATTAACCTCTGGAATGTCCCTGTACAGCGAATCTCGTGTACCCTATCGCGTCCATGGTTCTGGCGAAAATAAATTTTCAATCGACTTGCGTTAGGAATTTGATAAGTTTGTTAGGTTATTTTATTAGTTTCCTAACACGTTATGTACCATAATAAAGTTAATGAAATTACCTATCTTGTGATGTATCGTACTCACATGTGATAATAAAGTTAATCTTAGCTTTGATATAGTTGATTGATTGACTTAGCTCACATGTGATAATAAAGTTAGCTTTTCATCGATTGTTTGCAGAATCCATTATTTGACACCGACACCTCTAATTATATTTCGTTCTTACGGGCCGGGCCACTCACACAAAATTTACACTATTTTCCATTTTTCACATCACCACTATTAATTTTTCCAGCGATAAGATGTATTATTTTATTACAAAACACAGTAATTACTTCACAATAAATAAATATTGATAAACATAAAATGTAAGTCTGCGGCCGGTCGCCTGCCCACCCGCGCTATTCAACAGCGAGGTACCGTTTGCACAACAAGTTGAAACGCGTTCGAATTTTTTATAGATATTTATGTTATTGCCCAAAAGAACAGATTTATGAATAAATGGGTAATTGTTGCGCATGTTGGTCTGGCGAGACTGGTAGACTACAAATTCAGTAATATCAGTATCATACTTTTTTACATTGTTTTCTTGAGAATGAAAACTGAATGTTATGGCAGAAAATAAAATTACATGGGAAAACAGTGAACAAACAGGTGATTTTATTCCATCTATCTACTCTCACATTATATTATAATGAGCCCCCCGCCATACCTCCTGGGCGGAAAAGTTGCTTATAAATAAATAGTGATAAATAGGTCGAGCGCCGAGAGATGGCACCACTCGCTGGTGTGATTGGTTGGATTTTGAATTTGATAAATGCAGTCTCGGCCTCGCTGCCAATATGCGGCTTCGAAGTTAGGCTGTTACGGCTGACTAACTACACTATTTGATAAGTTTGGCAGAGGGACACTCGATTTATTTGATTTTGTACTTAACATAAAACAAACTCACTTCAACATATTACTAAAAATGCTTTAGCAATATTCTAATGGGATTCGAACCCACTTATTTGATTATGTACTTGCCTGTTGTTTTGTGAGGATTACTCTGGTGGGATTCGAACCCACTTATTAGTCACTTGAGCTGCGGGATTTGAAAAAACGATAAAATATATGTACAAGAAAAAATATTTTTAATAAAAACAGACATTTTGAAATTACAAAAAATACAATAGGTACAATCAATATGTGTGTATATAGTCTAGTTTACAAATTATAATTAGGTATTGTAATTCAAACTCATATCATGTATTATCCATACAATATAAAAAAAAACTCGTTTGTGAAAGTGACAATATTGATGTTTGGGTAAAATTATTAACTTATATTGAAAAAATATATTGAAATTAGTACCTACACAATTGTAGAGACATTACAGTATTTCGTTGCACATTTTCAAATTTCAGTAAAACACGTTTTTACAAGATACTACACAAATTTTGTGTTGACACATTTTCAAATTATAGTAATACATAATATACAAAAGAAAAAAACACTTGTTGAGGAGACCTGGCGAACTATATATCATGTTTAATCCATACAATAAAAACACATATGGTTTTACAAAAAATAACCCATTTGTGAAAGTGACAATATTGATGTTTGGGTCATATTATTAACTTATATTGAAAAATGATATTGAAATTAGTACCTACACAATTGTAGAGATATTACAGTATTTCGTTGCACATTTTCAAACAAACATGACGTCCATCACGTCAGTCATAACCTAACTAAAACGTAATTATTGATTATTATTGTGATATGATTGTTTTTCTTAATGAGAAGCAAAGAGTGTTTAATCCCATCATGTGCAAACAGCAGTGATAACCCGGATTGGTTATTCGTAATAATTCTAGAACGTCCGCGAGAAGAATGGTGTCGTCAAATGAACGCAGAATATTTCAAGAATTATTCGCAGTTTTTTTAGGCTATTTGGATAAAATTGTAATGATTGCTTGTGGGCTGATAAATTTGCACAATGATATATAAAAACACAAAATTTCTAAGAATATGTATGGTTTTATTGATACAAAATATTTACTGGAAATATAATAGACAAAATTGAAGTTATGCAGCTGACCAAAGCTGACTTAGCGTTTATACTACCAAAAGTACTACCACGAGTAGATAGAAAGATTATGAGGTGGGACGCCCGCTGAGCACGGGTGGGTGATCGGTCTTCTATTGTGACTATTTCACCCAATTCCTAGTGTTTGAGCACCGGTTACTGTTAATTCAGCCGACTTCCCTTCCCAAATCTCCTTGTTCTTGAGTTGCTGATAAAGTCAGTCTGGGTTCAGACCTAATAAATGTTTGGTCTGCACCGAATCTTGCCAGCTCGTCTGCTTTTTCATTTCCTTGGAACCCATTCGTGACCGGGGACCTATGCAATAATTACTTCCGAAACAAGTTTTACAAAGAGACGGGTATTATTTGACTAGTGCCGATTTATTCATTAGTTTGTTTTAGCTTTAACACTTTGGCCACCATCAATAAATCGAAACATTATCCAGAAACTGAAAAAGTTGGTGAAATTACTTTATAAGACTCGCCAGACGGGTCCAGATCATAAAAGGTGTGCAAACCGTATTCCAGAGCTGAGCACCCGCCATTTACTGATAGAAAAGCGAGCGCCGTCGACTCGCCTCGCAGCTTCTAACGTCATTCAAAGTTGTTGGAATGGCCTGAGCAAATCAATGAATGTTCAGCGTTTGATGATATGAACAGCAAAATGCATGAGCGGACTATTTCATGAATTTTCTCGATGGAGATGGTGGCGGCCGGTAATTGTTATTCATAAAATGGCTAACCATGGTTGAATTAAAACTTTCATTGTACGAAATGGCCATTTCATGAAACGATCAATTCTATGATATGGCCACCATAGATACTCTAAATTATTAACGTTTGGCGATATGGATGGCCAAACATGCATGGCCATATCATCAAACGTTAATGGTTAATTAACCTTTTGACCGCCATACATTAAATACAAAATGTGGCACTCACACGCCAAACATGTATGCTATGCTATGCAAAATAAGGTACAGTCGTCTAATAAGGCCCACCAATTATCAAGGCCCAGGCACAGAAAACCGACTTCTATACAGTTGATTTGCGCGAGCTTCAAAGTACGTATGGAATAGACCAATAGGAACGCAGAAACGCAACAGCGGGCAGCGTGGGGCCGCCATCTTGACAATGACGCCCGGTTGTTCGCCGATGTCGGGCGCGGCCCCTGATTACGCTAAATTGTGCGCCCACAAAACATTAGATTTTACATACTATAATGCGATTTGTAAGTCGATTTTTGTTTAGACTGTTTATTTGATTCAGTTGCAACTACGACACCGGCACGTGCGGATGCTTCCTAGCAGCGTCCGCGACAATGCTCTGTAACACCGCGACGACCTAGTTTTACGAAAACCGATCCCACCATGGCTTTACCAGCCAAGCGCGCGGGCACCATCTTGGTGAACGAGCTCCTCGCCTTCGTGCAACAGAAGCTGGACGTGATAGACGAGCTCTCCCTGGAGCAGATCTGCTCGACCAGCTTCAAGGAGGCTGAGATCGCCGCCGCCAATACCGTGCTGCACGAAACCGCCATCACCACCGTGCGCTTCGTGGCGCGGAGGGGTGAATTGTCGGCATTGCGTCAGGCTGATACCTCGCTGCCGACGCAGCAGATCGCCGACGCGCGCGACGACATTACGCCGGTCAGCAAAACTGCCATTACTGCAACTGACCTAGTTGCGCAGTTTGCCAAGCCCGCGCCGAAAAATACTGCCTCGCCTCGTGACGTCACGAAGCCGAATCGACCAGCAACGGATGCGGTTTTTTCTGGTATACCCCAGAAGGACTCGTGTGCTGCTGTATCCCGCCGTGCCCGCCACCGCTGCCCGCGCCCCGCACCGCCCGCCACCGAACAACAGAAGCTGCAGGCTGCGCCGCGCGCGCCACCGGCCAGGCCCGCCCATGGCCCGCCGAACGCGACCGTCGATGGGGATGGCTTTATCCTGGTCCAAAACAGGAAGCGCCGATCCAGACGCTGCCGCAATCAGCGTGGCACAGCCCCCGCCGGTGAATGCAGCCTGATAGCTGCCGCTCCCACCGCTCCGCCATACATTTCCAGGATCGACACGAAAATGACCTGCGAGGATGTTGAACGTCACATCCTGGAAAATCTGAAGAGGAATCCACCTACTGGTCTCCAGGAGGCGAAGGTACAGATAGAGGTTTTGGAGTCAAAAAGACCCAAGGACTTCCTGTCCTTCAAACTTCGGGTGCTGGCGGACCTCAAGACGATGTTCCTGGCCAAAGACTACTGGCCGGAGGGTATCGTTTACCGACGCTACAGGGAAGCCAGAGCGAAGATTAAAATTTTGTTAACCTGAAATAAAGATTATTATTATTATTATTATTATTTTGATATTTACATAGACATGTGCGATTTCATGTCTATTTATTTCGAAAATGTATTAATTTGTGTTGGAAGTCCCATGTCGTTTAGGAAAGCCCAACAAAATTGTTGCTCGGGCCATACAAGACTCGGCTGGGCCTTCCAACCCTACTGCAGTCTAATAAAGCCCGCTAGTTTCTGTAGTGTTAAATTTAACTAACAATGGTTTACTGAGTGTTGCAAAAGTGCTTGATGATGATGATAAATACACTTATCGGAAATTCGGATACTGATCTGAAATTCAAAATCAAAATCAAAATCAAAAATCATTTATTTCCATAGGATGTTGTTACATCACTTAGATCCGTCATTACATTTTTTTGGGTGAGTTCACTAACCCAATGGCGGAATCTGTGGAGAAGAGCTCACCGAAGAAACTCCACAGTCGTCGCATCTTTTGCGTTTCCTTTTTTAAATAAAATATTGTCAAATTTCAAAATGAATGCTAATTATATATCGAAACAGCCTGTTACTCAAACAATCTATTCCCATGGACATCTGTCCTCTAAGTAATCAGATATCCTGTAGTAACCTTTTTTATACAATTTCTGTTTTATTATTATTTTAAACTTGTCTAAAGGTAAGTTTTTAATATCAGTAGGGACCTTATTGTAATAGCGTATACAATTGCCTTTAAAAGAATTACTAATTTTATGTAGTCGGCTTACATAAGCAACCAACCTGTCTTTATTTCTAGTATTAAAATTGTGTATATCACTGTACTTCTGAAAATTAGTTATATTTCTTTTTACATACACAAGATTGTCATAGATATATTGAGACACAAATGTCAGAATATTGATTTCTTTAAACTTTTCCCTCAGTGACACTCTAGGCCCTAATCTATAAATTGCACGAACAGCCCGTTTCTGCAGAATAAATATACTGTTAGCATTCGCAGCGTGACCCCACAATAAAATACCATAGGTCATTAGACTATGAAAGTAACTAAAGTAGACTAGTCTAGCGGTGTCTACGTCGGTAAGAGCTCTAATTTTTTTAATTGCGAACGCTGCCGAACTCAGTCTGTTCGACAATTTATTTATATGAGGATCCCATTGTAGTTTGGCGTCTAAAGTAATGCCCAAAAAGACAGTCGACTGCACAAGGTCCAATCTCTGTCCTTTTATAAATATGTCTGTAGTTACCGGGTTCACATTGGGTAACACGAATTTAATACATTTAGTTTTATTTTCATTAAGTAATAAATTGTTAACAGTAAACCAGTTCACTATACTAGAGATAGCATTGTTTACCGCGTCATAATTTGATTGCTGTCTTTTAACTTTAAATATCAAAGAAGTATCATCGGCAAACAATACTAACCCATGTTTTGCTTTAACAAGGTAAGGTTAATCATTAATATATACTAAAAACAAGAAAGGACCAAGAATTGAACCTTGCGGTACGCCCATACTTATTGAAGACCCAGGTGATCTTTTCCCATTAACATCGACCATCTGAACCCTATCTGTTAGATATGACTCCAGAAGGCCAAGTGCCTGATCTTTTACACCATAATGGCGTAACTTCCTGACAAGAGTGTCATGATGGACGCAATCAAAAGCCTTGGATAGATCGCAGAAGACACCTATTGCATCCATTGCGTCTTCCCAGGCATCAAAAATATTGTCGATTAGTTCAACACCAGCATCGGCTGTTGAACGACCCTTTGTGAAACCAAACTGAGCAATATGAATTAAATTATTGAGATAAAAATGACTTTGCAATTGATTAAGTATGAGTTTTTCAAATATTTTGCTAAGCGTTGGTAGTATCGATATGGGTCTAAAATTGGTGGGGTCTGATGTACTACCAGCTTTGAATAAAGGTATAACTTTACTTAGTTTCATCAAGTCAGGAAACACACCATTATCTATACATTGATTAAATATACAACAAAGGTGAGGTGCAATACAATCTACAATGGAACTAATAATTTTTACTGATAGACCATGGGCGTCAGCTGTCTTTTTCATTTCCAGGGATTTAAACGCTTTTACAATGTCTTCATTATTTACGTGCCTAAATTTAAAATCTGTTTTACATTCCTCAAAGTTTTGTTTAAGTATAGATTCAGCAGCAGCGGGAGATGAATTTAAAGACTTGGTTGTTGAAACTGGAATGTCCGTAAAGAAATTTTCGAAAGCTTTTGCTACTTCTAGGTCTGTACTTAGCAATTGATTATCTATCTTAAGCTTGAAGTTATTATGTGTAGCTTTGGCCTTTCCAGTCTCTCTGTTTATAATTTGCCAAGTCGTTTTCATTACATTGCTACTAGATTCAATTTTGTTTTTAATGAAATTAGATTTAGCTACGGCACAAACGTGTTTAAACATTTTTGAATAACTACGAACATAATCTAGAAAGGCCGTATTTTTGTTATATGATTTCTCTTCATAGAGTTCATATAATCTTCGTCTGCTCCTATGAATTCCAACTGTCGCCCAATCACTAAACGAAGCTTTGTTATTAACTTTTATAGTTTTTGATTTAAATACCGTATCATATTCATTTTTGACAAGGTTAAATACTGAGTTGTACAACAAATTTGGATCGTCACTGTATGGTATTTCCCATAGTTTATCTAAAATATTATTCCTGTAGTGTTCAAGCCGAGTGTCACTAACGGGCACACATGTAATATCCTCTTTTTGGTCCTTTTTTATTTTAATATTGAATATACCTATCTGACCAGAGTGATCAGAGGTTAATTTATTGATGACCGATTTGAAAATGGGCGTAATGTTAGTAAATATATTGTCAATGCAGGTAGCACATGTTGCAGTAATTCTAGTAGGCTCCAAAAACAGATAGTTCATGTTGTGACATAAAAATAAAGATTTTAATCTAGTACAAATATTATTATCCTCTAACAGATTAACATTAAAATCACCACAAATTATAAAAAAATTGTTTTTATCGCTGATTTTAATCAACACTTCATCCATTTTCTTTTCGAATTAATCAAAGGATGAATCTGGTGGTCTGTATACGCTCATTACAATAAGTTGTTCAAGTTCAATACAGGCTATTTCCATGGTACGCTCAACAGACAGGCTCACTATGTCAACTCGTTCCTTATATTTAAAACTATTATTTACAAGTATTAAGGAGCCACCGCGATCAGCTGTTTTTCTGTTGAACGAACTAGCAACGTGGTGGTTATTAAAGTTGAACATGAACTGATAACTCTTTAAAAAGTGCTCTGTTATACATAAAATATCAATATTATTACAGTTCATGAATAACTCAATTTCCAGTTCTTTACTCTTTTGATGAACCACGTTTAAAATATTCTTACTTTTACATTTTTCATTACTAGTAACTTGATTTAATGGGCAAGATGAAGGTATATTTATACAAATATTAATATTACTGCCAGAGTTACTCTCTGTTGTCCTATGGGTTAATTTAAAGAGCTTGGAACAGATTCCAAGGAGTACATGTCATTATTATTACCCTGCTCAATAGAAGCAGGCGTTTCATTAGTCAAAAACTTGACTGAGTTCAAAATAAAATAAGATAGTGTCTGTGCTATCTGTTTTGTATAAAACCTAGATAGGTAATACCTATCCTTAGTCAAATAAAAATATTATCCAATACAAATATTGGTGTCTATGAAATGAAATTTTTCAGTATGACGACATGTCAATGTGTGTATAAATGTATTATAATCATGTCTTATATGATTTTCATGTTGTGACAAAGATTGGCTGAAGGGAAACGCAAACAAGATTATTCTATCTACATTTTGTAAAGAATTTAATTTGGAAAAGTATTTAGTAATTAGTTTTTTAGATACATTTTCCCTTCTACCAATTAAAATAATTAGGGTGGTTGGTTCTAAAAACTGCGATGACAACACTTTGTTTAATATTTGTGAATATGTGGCGCCAGGCATACAGTTATTTAATATTGCCTGGCCCACGCGCTGACTAAGTTGTAAACCCATATTTTTTCCAAGTTCATCGCTGTACATTATATACCTATCCTTTGTCCGAGAGAAGGAGGCGTTATTGATAACACTATTAGTACTCAAGTCGACTGACGGCGGCGCCTGGGTCAGTATCAGCTGTTCGGCCGGCTGCTCGGCGGGACACACGGTCGGCACGGAACAGTCCGCTGGAGCTTGTTTACAATCACAGATGTGATTGTCGGTCAAAGATATGAAAGTGTCATAATTATACTTACACGTCTCCAACAAACTATTCATAGCCGACACATGTTCCTTAATTTCGTATTGTGCTGACTCATATTTACGTGTAATACTTTGTAATGATGAGTTTAAAATATGCATATCTGACTGGAGTCGCCGTGTGTCACATTCGTACTTTTCTGTAGTTTTTTCCAAACATAATCTACAATCATCGATTTCCTTAATTAATTCGACACGTTCCTTGCTACAATTTACATTTTTACAAAATATTTTATTTCTATTAGCTAGTTTTTGTGTTTTTTTTGTATAATTATTCAATTTAACATATTTCTTTAATTTATTTTTACTACAGCTCATAGTGGTTACTGATTGCGATCTATTAGGACTATCACACGTGAGATCACAAGCTGTTAGGTCAATAGTTGGTATGCCAGTTTGGCTCATGACCTCATTATAGAAGGCCCTGGTTGTAGCACTGTCTCGCTGTTCCTCCCGCTCGCTGAAAACTTGAAGCTCGTGGTGTGCCTCTGCAAGCTTTTGTTCAAGTGATTTTATGTGTTGCAATGCTACGTGGTGGACATCATGATACTTGTAAAATGAGTCGACTTGGTGTTGTAGTTCATCTCTCTGGGCACTGAGATCCTGGCATTGGATGTCCAACTCACTGAGCTCTTCTTTTAGCGCCGAATTTTTCTTAATTTGCTTTTCTATCTCCTCTTCACACTCATCTCGCTCTCGTAGAAGTATTTCACAAAGATCTTGGCTCTTCTTGAGCTCCAGCAAGGTCGCTTTCAGCTTCAACTCCACATCGCGTGTGCTCATCTTGCTTCGGGTCAGCATTGCACCCTTTTTCGCCTGAAAAAAAACCGCGAATAGGTGTCAGTGTACGACCGGGTGGAATACTAGCGAACACTAGGGAGTTTATTGCACAATGAAGGTGTTAAGTGTGTGTTTTTGTTGAATGTGGCAGAATGTTGCGTCTTCAACTTTGCTTCCGCTTTTGCCAAGTAAAGAGAGACAAAACGGTACCTGAGTGAGTGTACGGCAAGTGTTTCAGTTATATGAAGGTTTGTTTAGTTTGTTACGGGTGTGAAAGGTGAGATTATTGATATAAATACAGAAATAAAACGATACTTCCCCCGTTTACGTCGTTGCTATTTGAACTGATTTTGACAGTTCAATCGGCCGGTACAATCGGTCTTGTTTTTTCCAAAGCTTGTATGTTTGCACAGTTGTTTCTTATCTACACATTATTTAATCACTAATTACTACTTAAATTAAGTTTACTCGTGCAGAGAAGCAATTTTGACTAATTTAATTGAAATAAAAACTACAGAGCTGTTTACATCCAATTCGGATGTTTTCGGTCAAGTGAGTTGTACTGAATTTTAAAGGGCCTTGTAACCGACCATAGGGCCTTCTTAACGATATCTGTGTAATAAAGCCCAATGTATGAAAATTAAAAATCAAAAAACTTTGACAATAATTACTCAATTATAGCATTAATAACAAAATTTTAAATAAAATACTAATATTTATTCACAAAATACCTAAAAAGTCTAAAGCTAGGCTGATTTCCCACACAGTGGAAACGCGTATTTTTCTAGCAAATTATTGATTTTAGTTTATGCTTCCTGTTATAATGTTCATGAATATCACAATGTTCATATTTATTCAATCTTTGAGGTTGTTACTTCATGAAATAGTTATATTTCGTGAAACGGTTAACCAAATCATGATATTATTATGATCCAGTTCTACGATATGGCTACGACAGATTCATATCATCTCATAGACCATAGTTTAAGTCTGTTACCATTTGTCTTGTTCATGTGTTGTGAGTAATGTTTGTAAGTTTGTTAAGTCTACGTCAAAAAATTAGTCGAGCAGAAAATTATCGTACCTCTTTACAAGGTATTTATTTATGTAGTTTCTGTTTCTGATTCATTAAAATGTTGTATTATATTCCAGTGTGACGTTTGCTGTGTTCGTCTACACTAGTCGAGGACTGTTCGAGAGGGACAAGCTGGTTTTCCTCTTCCTGATCACTTTGCAGGTGGGTAGTTCACTAGGGACCGCGTTGGTCTGGAACACGAGCGTGCTGACATAGAGCGCCGCAGCAGCAACGTTTTTCGCCGACGATTTGAAGATGCGCCACCAAAGCGGCCGCTTCATGTGTAGGCCACTTCAGGTCCAAGGATGACTAATGATATATAATCCTCGCCGCACACGGACTACGCCATGGTCACGCCACGACCACAAGAAGCAGAACAAAAGTGGCTCAAGCGCTTCACCTGGCCGCACACGGCCCACAAAACGACGCCACACGCCACGCCACAAATACTTATAAATTGGCATATGGAATAATAATATTTTATATGGAAAAAGTGGTTGTGGTGTGTTTCTGGTGTGTCCGCGGCTCTGTAGATATACTACGAGTGATACGTTTGCGGCAAGCTCTCAAACAGGGAACTGTTTGCTATCTTATGTCGGAAATGTAAAGTATATCTACAGAGCGCAACCTAAAATCCATATTTCAATGAACATTCTTTTGCCGGGTGGGAGCGGGGTCGCATAAGTTTGCTCCCACCTTAAGTAACACTTGTTTGGGGTCACGCCCACCTACAAACCCACGGTCTAATAGTCGCTGTCACGTTCAGGTGCTGAAAGGCGAGGGCAAGGTGGACGCGCGCGAGCTCGACTTCCTGCTGAAGTACGCGGTGGCGCCGGAGGGCTCGCCCTACCCGTGGCTCAATAACAGCTGTTTCGGCGGCATAGTGACGCTGTCCAAAATGGAAGCCTTCGAGAACCTCGACAAAGACATCGAAGGCTCCTCCAAGAGGTCACATCTCATCATGATAATACTTTTGAACCGCCTTGTTTCTCATCGTAAGCCTTTAGGAATCCCAGCCAGTATAACCTCCTCTCATACACGACTAACCAACCCGCTCATTTGCAGTCCGATCCATTGTACTTATAGTTATCCTCACTATTTCCTACCATCTGGAACTGAACAGGAAGTTATCATTAATTAATAATGCATTTAAAAGTATACGAATTTAACTGTCAGTGGCTTAAGGCTCACTTCATCTTTAAGATGTGTCAATTATTTGTGCTACTGGCTCAGGCCACATCACGTTGCGGCGTCGCATTGCAAAAGTCTGCAACACATCGACTTTAGGGTGTACAACATAAGGTCGATGTGTCGCAGATGTTTGCTGTGCGACGCCGCAACGCAGTTATGTGGCCTGGGCCTTTCGCCTCCTCTTGGTCACTACTCGGTTACCGATCCGGTCCATCTGCAATAATTCGGCCTAGCCAAGGGTCCCGCCCACTTCCCTGCCGTGGCATCCAGCCGTATTATCTATCTTTGGAAACCTTGGAATGTTTTCTTATAATTCCAGATGGCAGAAATACGCTGAGGGCGAGGCGCCCGAGCGGGACAAGCTGCCGGGCGACTGGAAGAACAAGAGCTCCCTGCAGCGACTGTGCATTATGCGGGCGCTGCGACCCGACCGGATGTCCTACGCCTCCGGGTAGGTACCCCACCGCTGTTGCTGTTACTGTAATCCTATCCTCCCGATTATTTTAGTTACAATTGACGACCTCTATGGCGTTGTGGTTCGAGGCTCTGCTTCCCGAGTGGTCCCGAGTTTGAATCCCGGCTCGGGAGGAAGAGGAAAATAAATCCCCAGGTCTTGGAATGCGAGGTATCGCTGCTTCTGGTTCCAACGTCACAGGGTATCCTAGTGTGGGGCCCGAAGCAATGTATGTGCTTGTGTACACAAATGTTTGTGTTTCATCTAAAAATGTTTTTATATAACAATAATGAAATATCGATCGGGAAGATTAGTTCACAGTTAAAGGGTGCTTTGAGCTTGTTCCATAGCTGTTCACAGAATCAAATTCTGGAACAGATTACATCTAATTTAACTTGTGCAGTGCGTTCTGCGAGGAGAACCTCGGCACCAAGTATGTGGAAGCGCGCACGCCGCCGCTGCATGTGTCCTACGCGGAGTCCACCGCCACCACTCCCATGTTCTTCATACTGTCGGCCGGCGTCGACCCGCTTAAGGTTTCATCCGCTTTTTAGATTCTGATTACAGAATTACTATGATAGAAATGCTATACACCTACAAGTAATTGTGAATACTTGTACCACACATAGGTCCTGACAGTTTCACAAAACCAGTGACATATTCGTTGATCAAATAACAGAAAATAAAACCAACTGTTACTCTAAATTTTTCGGCAGATTTAGCTCGGCGTTTAGACGTCAAAAGTGTGTTTTATCAATGAATCACACTTAAATAGCTATGATTTGGGATCAATTCCATAATATACAGCAATCGTTCGCCAGGATCTTGAAAAGCTGGGGCGCAAGGTCGGCTTCTCAACTGACCAGAAGAACTTCCACATCGTGTCGCTGGGCCAGGGCCAGGAGGTGGTGGCCGAGGAAGCGATGGCCGTGGCCTCCGCGGGCGGTGACTGGGTCATCCTGCAGAACATCCATCTGGTGGCCAAGTGGCTCGCCACGTTGGAGAAAAAGATGGAGGAGTCCTTTGAGAACCCGCTGCCGAGTTATAGGTGAGCCTGCTTCATCTGCTTGTGGTCTCAGAGTGTCGTACCCGAAGAGTGCCAAACGGGACCTTATTATTAAGCCTCCGCTGTTTGTCTAACCATCCGTTCATCAACTGGCTCTATCTCACGAACCGTCATAATTAGAGAGTTGCAATTGTCAGCGAATGTCCGACTCGAACTTGACTGATATTAATTCCTTTTGTTCTGGGTTTCTCGGTCGGCCGTTATATTATATTCATATCATTTATTGATCCATTGTGGTTAAAAGATGTATACAATTGAGGTGTCAACACTGAACCCTGTTAGGAGACTGCAATAAATTAAAGATTAAATGATCCAGAAAAACTCACAGCTTCCCCCTAAAAAATGAGTAATAGAAAACCACTACATACACTTTGATTACTTTATGCTCTGCTCTTTCTTATTCATTAACACTATGCTTCAGTGAACAGCATTACACTTTACATTACTATTCAAATTATTATACCTAGCACTTGTACTTCAAATATTATCATTACAATTCTTCTCTCGGCCCCGTCTTGATACCGTATGAGTTCCTTTTTGTCGAAACTCTTCGGTCGCTCCACTGTTAACGCGCCAATCCTTCATTCCGGATATCGGAAACTTGTATCAGTTTAGCGCGCTAACAACGGTGACGCCATTTTTCAACTGACAGCGCGCCCAGACCTAATCTTCTGGTGTTTCATGCGGAAGTCAATAAACCAACAATCATTAGCACGCTGGCTTTAACGCCATTTTTTACAACTGTCAACGCGCGAAAACCTTAAATTGTGATACAATCTCTGGATCCGAATGTCAATATACTGAACACCGATTGGCGCGCTGAGAACCATAATAACTGATCAACTTGTACTGTAAATATAAAATAATATTTCTACCTAAAGTACTAAAAAAGGTCATATCGTTTTAATGTTATGTTTATTCCAATTAAAAACTATAATTTTACTGTGGTTACTTTGAAAATCGCCCACATTCGGCCATTCTTATTTCTCTGTCCTCAGACCTTATGTGGCAACTTTGAAAACGCTTACAGATCTGCGCAAGAAGTATATACCCTTAAATTTCTATATTTTTAAACAAAACGACTGGGTACATACGATTTGTTTATCTCTGGTAACCTTGCGCATTGTAGCTCTTTCAGATTGCTGTTAATTTTCATAGATATAAAGTTTTTTAGTGTCTATTGAGTGTGTTACCAGATTGAACCACTATACGCAGATTGTTCCTGAGCGCGGAGCCGGCGCCCGACCCCATATACCACATCATCCCGCAGGGCATCCTGGAGTCCTCCATCAAGATTACCAACGAGCCACCGATCGGCATGTGGGCCAACTTGCATAAGGTACAGATATCGCAAGCTATGTTGATGTGAATGGTTTCGCAGAATGTACTGACTGCAAAAAAGGTAATTGATGAACGAATGAATGAATTATAATAGATTACAGCGAAAAATAAGCACGCATGAAACTAATGTAATATCTATAGTAGAAGCATGTAATAATAGAGTAACTCACGCTTAGGTACACACGACAAAGAAGATCGGTTTGCAGGGCACACAAACACCAGTCTTTGTGTGCGTAACGTTGCCAATAGCTACGATTAGCAATGCACACTAACACAGTATTCGTGTTAATGTCGCGTCTGTGTGCGTTTTTCTGATCCCATACATTCATTGATTATGACGCAAGTTTTCACAGCTTTATGCAAAGTAGTCGATAGCCTAGTGGATTAGGTGCTAGAATTACGATATGTAGATAAAGGTTCGATCCCTCAAAGGAAATTATTTTTTAGAAGCTACGAGTATTATTAAATTCACATAGCATCGAATATAAATTGATTACAATTGTTTAACCAAACTAGAGTTCGAAGAGTTGTAAACTTGCCCGGTAAAAAGGCCATAGTCTACCTTCTTTATTTAAAATGTAACAGCTACCCTCTTTAAAATTGTTTTGCGTCTGCGCGCTCTCAGCATTAGTTGTATTGCATTTCGTTCCTTGTAAATTGTGATTGAGATTTGTTATCTATCATGGAAAGTCATCTATCCACTTTTAAAAAGGCGGAAATCATTGTTTTGTATGAACAAAACATTTCAATTAGCGAGATAGCACGACGTTTAATGATATCGGTGAGTTATGCATATAAAAAATAAATTTGAAGGTTTTTTATAAATTATGATTATAATTATACCTTGTGTTACTACTTCATTGTATTTTTTTCTTATTTTACAGAGAAGAACAGTGCAACTGTGGGTTCATAGGTATGCAGATTCTGGACATGTTGAAAGTCGTCGACCAGGCCCACAGCCTGTAGCCTACACAGCTGCATCTGATCGCCATCGCGACATCATTGCAGCGCATAACAGCAATCCGTTTGCCAGCACCCGGTCTACGGCGACACTTCATAATGTAACACTACAAACAGTTCGCAATCACTTACGAGCTGATGGTTTAAGATGTCGGAGACCAGCGAAGAAGATTATGATGTCTAATGAGCATCGTGAAGACAGAGTGCGGTTTGCCCGTGAATATTTGGACTTTGATTGGTGTAATAATGTTGTTGTTTTTAGTGATGAAAAGACTTTTAGATCAGACAAGGATGGGCGTAAAATACTGTGGAGAAGAAATAATGAACGATATAGTTTAGCAAACATTCTACCGTGCAGGTGTAGTGGCCGTATTACTTTGGGATATTGGGGATGGATGTCGTCGATGGGCCCCGGTGAATTAGTGCAAGTGAGTGCTCGCAACACTGCTCAAGGATACTTGGATATTTTACAGAACGTCATGTTACCAACCGTACGAACTGTATATCCGGATGAGCATATATACTTTGTCCATGACAATTGCGCTGTGCATCGCGCCCATATTGTGCAAGAATGGTTTAACAAGCAAGAATCCTTGACAGTTATTGACTGGCCTTCTAAAAGCCCTGATTTAAACCCCATCGAAAATCTATGGGGACATATGGTGCTCAATTGGGATCCATCGAATGTGAGATCTAGGTCTAATTTAGATGAAGTTGTTACTTCAACCTGGGAGATAATGCGAGGCACTGACATGTGTTGGAATATGGTCACTGGCATGAGAAGTAGACTACAACAAATAATAGTAAGAGAAGGAGCTCCACTAAGATATTAAATAAAACATAACCATTAATATGTGAAAGCTTTGTGTTATCATAAGATAAGGTGATTTATATGTCTATGATGTTATTGCTACTTCAGGTTAGAAGTTATCACATAATTTCTAATTGCTTAGCATGTTGATTCATAGCTTATATATCATCAACTGCGACATCTGTCCTTGTCTGACTAAAACTAAAATAAGTAAATTAAGTGTAGTTTATTATAACAAACTAGTAATAAATTATTATTAGGACGAAATATAATTTTGTTTTATTATGAAAAAAATAAGGCTGGTTTCACCACATGCTGATAAAGCCTATCTGTCAAATAACGCCATACAAAAATCTAAGTTTAACTGGCAGATAGGCTTCATCAGCAGTGGTGAAACCGGCCCTTAATCTAGAATAAATATTTGGTCTGATCAATAATAATTAAAAAAAAGTATCTAAAAAAAAACATCACCATGCTTTTTCCCTCCTTGATAGAGGATCGAACTCAATACCTCAAAGTCATTAGTCTGGCATCTAACCCGTTGGGCTATCGTCCACTCTGTAGGAAGCGGTAAAAACTAGTCTTATATTCAACGAAGACACATAGTGATTGTATGCTCAGACAGTATTATAATATCTGTGACTGTGCTGTGACGACCAATGTAACGCACACACATTCAAGTCAGCGATTCGTGTCGCAACGTTACGCACACAAAGAGTGGCATTTGTGTGCCCTGCAAACCGAACTTCTTTGCCGATTGTACAACGACTGAAGTCAAAAATTCAGGACGCCTTTAAATATATTTTTTTACTGTGCCGGACCCAGAATATAAGCTAGGATTGTATTCTAATCAAATATAAATTAACTGAGCATGCAGTGACAAGCCTTTTATTCTGTTTTCCGTCGGTTACCACCCTGTTGGCAAAGTGGTGACCCCGACTGTGAACATCGAGCAACCTTCGGTAAAATCTTTGTCGAATTGAAGAAATAAGCTGGATCCGCCTTCAAAAATGTTGCCGTTATGGAGACTGAGGCGCCAATACGGGTGCATCATCAAGTGTCCGAGATGTCGGTAAAATAGTTGGGTCAACTGTGGACCGCAGGTCAATGATCGGTTGATAGCGAGTTATGAAAACAACCCACCACATACGATCCAAATTACGGCGATAGCCATGAAGAAAGAATAGAGATGAGTCAGGAAACAGTGCCAAACCATGCAGCAGCGACGGCACTACAACAAAGATATACTACGTCACAACGTCCAGTCATAGCAAGAAGCGGTCGTGAAACATCGTCGCCATGACAGAGTACGGTAACTAGCACACGGAGAGGCCTATCCATGAACTATGTCAGCAGAGCGACGTTCAGAATATCATACGTCATTCCCACATGATCAGACACCGAAGTTTGACTCCAAGGGAAGAACAAGTACGTCATCATTGAGGAACAGTACCATAATATAATGCACAACTGCAAGTGAAGAGCACACAGACAAAATTGATGACGGCTGCATTCCTGACGCGAGAATCGTGAATTCAAGTATAAGCAAATGGGCTGACTGTCTACGAAGCACAATATATAACGACTGCTGAACTTGCAGAAACGGAGATTGTGCTCGCGATTGCTATCTATATATCGACTTTGTATCACGTCTTCTAGAATATTTAATTTATTGTTATGACATTTTGTATTTTTGAGTCAAATATTATTTTTTTTGTAAAGGAGGGAGTATCTGTGCTCGAACTCACTGTAACAATAACAGTTCGGCCGTCACAGATACGCGGAAATATCTCATCACGTACTAAGTATGTCTTATGTACTTACGTCATTAATAACATGTACCAACCTACTATATAAGCTAGGATTGTATTCTAATCAAATAGACATTAACTGAGCATGCAGTGACAAACAAGTCTTTTATTATGTCTCCCGTCGGTTGTCACCGTGTTGGCGAATTTCCAAAGTTCGAAAATTCAGCCTAATAAATAAGAAAGAAAGAAGAAAAACAGTATTCCCAAAGTACTTTATTTTGCAGTGGTCGGGGTACCTGATGATTATGTTGCCACAACGACTATTTTTGTCTATTGAGAGCATCTTTGGTATGCTCTCATATTGCTCATGTGATGATGAAGATGATAATGGTCCTGGCCGGTTTCGGTGCTTTTCTGGTGCATTTGTACAGGGGATCATCTTTAGCTGACTTGATATGGTCTGTCCATCTCCTTGGTCCACGTATTCTCGTTTCAGTCTGATGGTATAATTTCAATAAGACACTGTCGGATTCCGATTTGTTCCACCGGAAACCTAATTTTCGAATATTTTTTCATAGTGAAGATTCTGATCCTGAATAGTTTATGTCATGTTTTAAAACTTCGTATATTTTTTCTATTGTTGGGAATGCTTTATGTAACAAATGAAAGTTGTAAATGCATCTTCTAATGTCGTCGCAAGCGAAATCATTCAACTTTTTTGGCGGTCTGTTTAATCCTGGTGTCATAAACATGGATGGTGTGATGGGTGATGATGAATTGGATTGTTCTGATGATGATATTTCTCTATATCTCTTGGCAGCTTTTATAGAACACCAGTAACTATCCGCTGTATGGTGGCTGTCGAGATTCCGGTAACTTCTGAAGTAACATTGTACTGTTTACTCATTGTTAAATTACCATTGTTCTTTTTGAGGTTTTTCTGAAAATGAATGATTTCTCGGCTCTGACCATTTCATGTTTTCCCATGATCAGTGGTTTCGCTATTTACCATTTACAACAACTTTATTCGAGCACCGCTAAAATAAAATATGTAGTTGTGAAATAGTTACAGAACAGACAGATATCAACATGTCATCGACAAAATAAGTGGCACTTTGATTAAATAATTTCATAAATAGAGAGGTTTAATATCATAATTACGATCAAAGGAGACTGACCATCCCTTGTTCCATAATGGTCAGTATGGAGTTTATTTATTTCTTTATTTTATTAAGTTTGTATTTTTATATAATTACTTACTAGCTTTTACCCGCGGCACCGCCCGCGTGGTATTCGGTTTTACGTTATGCTTTGGAATGTGTCAGCCGTGTAAAAGGGTAGCCTATGTTAAGTAAGGGTATAAGTTATATAGATTCCAAATTTCATCCAAATCCATCCAGCCGTTTCAGTGTGAGAGAGTAACAAAAATATAAACGAACACACAGAAAAACTTTCGCATTTACCTGTATAATATTAGTGGGATTGCAATTTTCTATTGAAGTTGCTGTCGCTACAAAATAGAACATGGATTTCAAAATTCCGCTGTCACCTACGCCTCGTTTTCGTTGTCGTTCACATCAACATAGCCTGCGAAATCTGTACGTCTTGTACTACCTTACACATGCATCGAAATGAAAATTAGCGTGAGCAGCATAAAATATGTATAATCACAAGTTAGTCGAATAATGTCTGAAAGGAAAAATAAGGCATAGATGGTCTAATATACCACCCACCAAAAACAAATGTGAAAATGGGAGCTAAGTTCAATATTAACAATACGTAGCTGTCGACTTCGCCGACAAAAGATTTGAGACCTAATGAATGCCGAGTTCTACCTATGATAATCCTTACATTCTAACGTTACACAAAGTAGATAACCTAACACAAATTAAAGTTAAAGATTTCACTTGGTTAGCTTTTCCCGGTTTTTTTTTTAAATGGGAAGAACTCAAACTCAAACTCAAAAGTACTTTATTACTGTAGATATTTACATATACTTAGCAAACGTCTAGAATGCATTGAGAACTGAATGCATTGAGAACTACACTCCAGCTCAGGTGTGGAAATTCCTGAGAACGCTTGGTGTAGGTAAGGCCCGGGACCTACATGCTGGTAATGTAGATCTCAACGGTCTCAACCAGTTTCTTTCTACCCCGCCTGTTGTGATGGATCCCACTGTCAAACAAGCCACGCTTCAGAGCCTGCGCTCTAAGTCCTTACCCAACACCACACCATTCAACTTGAGTAATGTTGGAATCGATGCGGTCAAGAAGGCGCTATTGGCAGTCAATTCGAAAGCTGTAGGCGATGACAAAATTTGCCTTAAAATGCTACTGACAATCCTTGACGAACTATTACCAGCAATAACACACGTTATAAACTTTTCTTTAGCTAATGGTGTCTTCCCCACAGTGTGGAAGAAAGCTCTAGTCATCCCACTACCCAAAACCTCCAGTCCCACCTCCTTTAAAGAGTACCGTCCCATTTCAATCCTGCCCATCCTCTCCAAAGTCATTGAGACCATTGTCCATAACCAGCTTTCCTACTACCTCTCCTCAAACAACCTGCTAAACACGTTCCAGTCAGGATTCCGACCGGGTCATAGCACCGTCACGGCTCTGCTGAAAGTCACAGATGACATCCAGCTAGCCATGGACCGCAAACAGCTTTCCGTGTTGGCTTTACTTGATTTCAGTAGTGCCTTCAACAGCGTAGATTTCGACATTCTCGTTGAGCTTCTCAGATCCCTGAACGTCTCTTCCTTCTCTGCCAGCTGGTTCGACTCTTATTTGAGGGATCGGCAACAGCGAATCAGGACGGAAGAGACATCCACTGAATGGTGTGACCTCCTGTCAGGCGTCCCTCAAGGTGGTATTCTTTCTCCTCTTCTATTCTCGATTTTCATAAACTCCATCTCGGACATCCTGTCTTCTTCATATCATCTTTATGCTGATGATCTCCAGATTTATCGCCACTTCTCTCATAACGATGTAAACTCTGCTGTGGAGGCATTGAACGCTGATCTGGAGGGGGTGAGAAGCTGGGCTTCATCCTTCGGACTCCTGGTTAACCCGAGCAAGTCCCAGGCCATGATTATAGGCACCAGACAATCTCTTAACTTGTTGCAGCAACAGCCCATTCCACCTGTCACTTTTAATGGTACCACAATCGTGTATAGCGATAAAGCTAAAAACCTGGGTCTTATCTTCGACAACCAGCTGTCCTGGTCATCGCATGTCAATGAGGTCAGTCGACGAGTATTTGCTACTTTTCACTCTCTCAGGAAACTTCAGTACTTTTTGCCTCGACAGACCAAAATCACTCTCGCTCAGTCTCTCCTTCTACCTCTCATCGATTATGCTGATGTCTGCTGGGTCAGTGCTAACGAAGAATTACTGAACAAACTCGAACGACTTCAAAATCTCGGGATTCGGTTTATCTTTGGGCTGCGCAAATACGACCATGTATCGCAGCATCGCAAAGAGCTGAAGTGGCTGCCAATACGTCTTCGTCGGGATTCTCACATCCTCAACATCCTCTACAACATTTTACGCAATCCACGCTATCCAACCTTCTTACGAGACCGTTTTCCATTTCTTTCTTCCAGCAGGCCTCGGAGAACTCACGCGCTTTCGATGCTCACAACCCCACAGCATAACACCGCGTCCTATGAGCATGGGTTTAGATTCCGGGCCATTCAATTGTGGAATGCACTCCCCTGCACTATCAGAGACAGTCCTTCTCTTAATATATTTAAAAGTCGCGTGAAGAAGCATTACCTTTCTCTTTAGAAATATAGGTAGTATGTATGTATTTATTAGTATATTTATTTAAAAATTATATATATTTATATAGTATTTATGTTTAGCATGTACGAGTATATTATATGATATTTATGTAAGCCCTCGTATATTTAGTTAATATTGTTTTATATTAGTTATTTAGATATAACATATATCTAACCATATGTTAGTTATTTAGATATGTACTAAATTATATTGTTGTACACATTGTCACCCCTGCTAAGCAATCGACCATTCCCATCCTAATTTGGTTTGCTGGAAGAGATCTCTTATTAGAGATAAGCTCGCCTTTGTACACTATTTTTATGTAAGTCTTGTTGTCCATTATTAGTTGTGTGCAATAAAGAAATTATGAAATTATGAAACGTCATTTTTTGCCTCTTCTCTACATTGGACCACTGTGGGAGAAGAAGGACGTAGAAACTCCCACAGATTGATTTTTAGATCTCTTTTAAAAATAGGTTGTGCTTAACTAATACAATTATGATTTATTTTTATTTAATGAGCTGGAATAAATAATTACAAAATTATTAACAGCAAGGTCTGTGTTGAGCTAGATTAACCCCATACAGTCCTGTCATTTAAGTAATCTTGAACATTGTAATATCCCTTTTTCGACAAAGTCGCTTTAACATGCTTTTTAAATTGCTCAAATGGCAATTTCAAAATCTCCAGAGGTATCTTATTGTAGTAGAGAATGCACTGACCCTTGAAAGAATTGCTAACCTTCGCGAGTCTAAAACGGGGCGCACATAGTCTGTGATTATTTCTTAGGTAAACATTACAGCTATCGCTAAGTTTGGAAAATGTTGTAAGGTTCTTGCGTACATACATTATATTTTCGAAAATAAATTGACTAGCTACTGTTAGTATGTCAATTTCTTTAAAAAGCTCTCTTAAGGAGTCTGTTCGTTTTAAATTATAAATTGCTCGAATAGCTCTTTTCTGTAAAATAAAAATAGTTTGAATATCCGCTGCTTTCCCCCACAACAAGATACCATAGGACATCACACTATGAAAGTAACTAAAATATACTAGCCTAGATGTAGCCACATCCGTGCTTTGTCTGATGTTCCTAACAGCGTAAGCCGCAGAACTTAATTTACCAGCCAATTTATCTATGTGGGGTCCCCACTGCAATTTGCTATCAATGGTTATTCCAAGAAACTTCGTATCATTTACTAATTCTAACGTGCTGTTGTCTTACACTAAACTGGTCTCAACTTGCCTGACATTTGGAAGTGAGAATTTGATACACTTGGTTTTACCAGCGTTTAACAATAAATTATTAACTGTGAACCAATTCAAGGTTAAAGACAATACACCATTAACATCACCAAATTCTCCTTTTTGTCTTTCAATTTTGAAGACCAGTGAAGTATCATCAGCAAACAACACTATGTCAGTTAATTTCTCCACCATGAAAGGCAGATCATTAATATATACCAGGAATAAGAAAGGGCCTAATATGGAACCTTGTGGAACGCCCATTTTAACACCCGATCCATCAGATTTTACGCCGTTAACTTCTGCCTTTTGAATTCTATTGCTTAGGTATGATCTTAGTAGATCCAACGCTTTATTTCTAACTCCGTAATGATTTAATTTAATTAATAGCGTATTATGATCAACACAATCAAACGCCTTCGACAGGTCGCAAAAAACTCCGATAGCATCCTGTGCGGCCTCCCATGCAGAATAAATATGAGATATAAGGGTAATAGCGGCATCCGTAGTCGATTTACCCCTAGTGAAACCGTATTGTTTGGCGTGGAGTTGTTTTGTACGGTTGAAGTGTGAGAGTGTAGCAGCATCGACACAGCGACTCATACTGAAGATCGAGAGGCGCGGCCCGGTTTATTATATGGTGTGAGACAGCCTATCATGCATTCCACTCGCACCCTCCGCACATCGTAATCGCCTTGCGCGATCCTTACAGGGTCAGCTATTTTGTATATATTGCATTATAATATTAAATAAACTGTCTCAGTTCGCAAATAGCAAAGCATAGTTTTTATTCATCAGCTACAGCGTTCCCGCCTCAACAGTGGTGACCCCGACTTTGATTAAAAACACGCAACAACAAATAACGCAAAATGGCCAATCAGGATCAAAACCAAGGACCTTCAACCGATTACAAAGAACTCTCCGGCATATCAGTGAATATGAGAATACCACCCATCTGGCGTGATAGACTTCGCCTTTGGTTCGCCCAGTTCGAGTCAATCGTCTCTTCTCACAAAAAAGGAGACAAGGCTATGTATGACATCGATGAAATATGCGACATTATGTTAGACCCACCGGAAAACAACAAGTATCCAGCAATTAAGAAGCGCTTATTAGAAGTCTACGAGGATTCAGAGCAGCGCCGAATCCAAAGATTATTTTCTGAAATGGAGCTCGGTGACAGCAAACCCTCCCAGCTACTGCGGCGCATGCAGTCTCTCGCCGGCAACAGCATTCCCGAGTCAACGCTACGCATTATGTGGACCAATCACCTGCCTCAGTCAGCACAAGCCGCACTAACGATTAGCGAAACAATAGCCAAGAAAACGGACCTGAACGAACTCGCACTTGTCGCAGATAGAATATTGGAACAAACCAACGTTTGCTCAGCCGCGCGCTCCGTTTCAATTGCCGCCGTCGACCACCAACAACCATCCACGTCATCCAGTCCGCAGAAAAGTGCTGAAAATCATGAAGAAATGACCATACACGAAAAAATTGACATGCTTGTCTACGAAATCGCGGAATTGAAAGCACAGCGACGAGACGACCAACGCAGAGCACCGTTCCGCCGTTACTGGCGCGGGCGCAGTGAGCGCACCGGCAGCGGCAACGCACGAAGACCGCACCTCTCTCACTCCAGCGCACCTCACATGTACTCGCAACAGGGCCCGCTTACCGCCGCCAATGATACCTGCTACTATCATCGTCGCTATGGAAGGAATGCGCAGAGATGCACACGGCCATGCAAGTTTGATCATAACAACTTTACTTCGCCGTCGGAAAACTAAATACAGCGTTGGCTGAGACGGCAACCGGCGCTTGGAATAATTCACACCGTCTATTCGTCTACGACAAGCAGTCAAAGCTATCGTTTCTGATCGACACCGGTGCGAATATTTCCGTCATTCCCAAACAAAAAGGAAGACGTGCGGAACCAACGAAACTATCATTGTATGCAGCCAACAATACCGTCATACCAACATATGGCGAGAAAACATTGGACCTGGACCTCAGCTTAGGAAGACCCTACCGATGGAAGTTTGTCATTGCAGCAGTCAGTAAGCCAATACTAGGCGCTGATTTCTTACAACATCATCAACTTCTCGTCGACATCGCCGGTCGATCACTGATCGATAAAGTCACCAATCTTTCCATCAAAGCACCGTTATGCAGTTCATCGGTGCCTACAATTCGCACCATTGACATCGGACAAAAGTACCACGACATTTTGGCAGAATTCCCAGACGTCACACGATTATCATCAATGAAGGAGTGTCCCAAGCATGACGTGGAACATCACATCGGAACCACGGGTCCACCTATATATTCAAAGGCGCGGCCAATTCCTCCGCATCGCTATCATGCAGTCAAGAAAGAATTCGAAGACATGATGCAGCAGGGCCTATGCCGTCCCAGCAAAAGCCCTTGGTCGACGCCTCTTCACGTTGTACCCAAGAAGAATGGAGACCTTCGAGTTTGCGGAGACTACAGAAGGCTTAACTCCGTCACAAGACCAGACCGGTACCCAATACCGAGACTGAAAGATTTCACCTATCAACTCAGCGGGAAGGAAATATTTTCAACGTTGGATTTGAACCGGGCGTACCAGCAACTGCCAGTCTTAGAAGCCGATATTGAGAAAACAGCCATTATTACACCTTTCGGTTTGTTTGAGTTCCCAAGAATGTGCCCAGGACTCAAGAACGCGGGCCAAACCTTTCAACGGTTCATCCATCGAGTACTTCAAGGCCTAGACTATGCGTTTCCATTCGTGGATGACGTCATACTCGCTTCAACTACGGAAGAGGAACACGCTAGACACCTCCGCGCAGTTTTACAACGATTGAACGAGTTCGGCATCACTATTAACGCGTCGAAATGCGTACTTGGACAAGAAGAAGTTAAATTTCTTGGTTACTCAGTATCCAAGGATGGCATCAAACCACTCGAAGAGAAAGCTCAAGCTATCGTCACGTTCCCGAAACCGACAACAATACAAGAATTGCGAAGATTCCTCGGCATGCTAAATTTTTACCGAGAAAACATTCCAAAGGCCGCGGAAATACAAGCGCCACTGAATGCTTACCTTCACAACTCTAAGAAGAATGACAAAAGCAAAATCGTATGGAACGACGAAGCAGAAAAAGCATTCAACTCGAGCAAAGACTGCATACGTAACGCAGCTTTGCTCGCACATCCGTCTGCCTCCGCCCCCCTCGCCCTCATGTGTGACGCATCCGACTCGAGCGCAGGAGCGGTACTACAACAGCGAGTAAACAACGCCTGGCAACCACTCGGCTACTTTTCCAAGAAGTTTTCGGCTACACAGCAGCGATACAGCACATACGATCGCGAGCTGTTGTCTATCTACATGGCACTGAAACACTTCAGGAAGATGTTCGAAGGGCAACATCTCACCGTATTCACCGACCATAAACCGCTGACCTACGCGATCAACAAGCCGCCGTCTGACAACGACACGCCCCGACGAACGCGTCAACTACTTTTCATCAGCGAGTTTACAACAGATGTACGACACATCAGCGGGCAAGATAACGTCGTCGCAGATGCTCTGTCACGGATAGAAGCTATCACTTGCCCCGCCCCCATCGACTACAGGGAGCTCGCCGCTGCACAAGAGACGGACACACAAATTAAACCGCTACTGCTACAAAGAAATTTGCAACTAAAGAAGATGAATATACCTAACTCAAACGAGATGATTTACTGCGAGGTATCTACATCACACGTTCGACCCTACCTCCCTGAAGACTTTCGTCGCATCGCATTTAACGCCGTGCACAACATAAGCCACCCAGGCATTAGAACCACGCGCAAGCTCATGCAAGAAAAATACTTCTGGCCTTCCATGAACACGGACATCGGCAACTGGGCCAAAACATGTACTTCGTGTCAACAAGCGAAGATTCAAAGACACACATCGAGCAACATAGCGACCTACCCTCCATGTGACCGCTTCGAGCACATCCATGTTGACATTGTTGGGCCGCTATGCACGACAGCTCAAGGGTATCGCTATCTCGTCACTATAATCGACCGCAAGACTCGATGGCCTGAAGCCTTACCCGTGCAAGAAATAACCGCCGAAACTGTAGCGAAGACTGTGTTCGAGGGATGGATAAGCCGTTTCGGATGTCCGGCCAGCCTCACCAGCGACCAAGGCCGCCAATGGGAAAGTCAACTTTTCTCTGCACTGGCGAAATTACTCGGCATTGAGAAAATACGGACTACTGCATACCATCCACAAAGTAACGGGATAGTAGAACGCTGGCATCGCTCACTCAAAGCAGCGCTTATGGCCCGTTTAGAAAACATCAACAAATGGACAGACGAACTACCTACCGTTCTATTGGGGCTACGAGCAGCGACGCGACCGGACACGGGAACAAGCGCAGCTCAACTTACATACGGGCGCGCACTTCGCCTGCCAGGCGATTTCATCGCATCTCCAGCAAGAGGGGTGTCAACGCGGCCAATGGAAATGACTCACAACTTCGTCAATCAGCTGGCGCAACAGATCAATGACCTCCGTCCGGTAGAACGTAAACAAAGCAGACAACGTACGATTTTCGTGCACAAGGACTTGCACACATGTGAATACGTCTTCATGCGTGTTGACGCTGTACGAAGACCTCTGCAGGCACCCTACGAAGGACCCTATCCGGTGCTACAAAGATGCGACAAGTACTTTTTACTACAATTGCCGGGTCGACAAGTCAACGTGTCCATCGATCGCCTCAAACCAGCTTACACTATGAGCGAAGAGTCGTCTGAGGAAAACATAGAACGGAGGACAAGATCAGGACGTGTTGTTAGACCTCCCGTACGCTTCGCTTGAGGGGGAGCACTGTAGCAGCATCGACACAGCGACTCATACTGAAGATCGAGAGGCGCGGCCCGGTTTATTATATGGTGTGAGACAGCCTATCATGCATTCCACTCGCACCCTCCGCACATCGTAATCGCCTTGCGCGATCCTTACAGGGTCAGCTATTTTGTATATATTGCATTATAATATTAAATAAACTGTCTCAGTTCGCAAATAGCAAAGCATAGTTTTTATTCATCAGCTACAGCGTTCCCGCCTCAACAAGAGCATTTGATTGAGTATAATCTTTTCAAATATTTTACTTAGTGTTGGAAGAACAGATATTGGTCTGAAATTTGAAGGATCACCCTTATCTCCCGACTTGAACAGAGGTATCAGTTTACTGTGTTTCATGAGGTCTGGGAAAGCCCCATCGTCAACACATTTATTGAATATACATATAAGCTAAGTGTGGGGCTATAACTAGAATTACTGAACCAATGACTTTGACTGATATACCCCACAGGTCTTCCGTATTTTTTAAGTTAAGTAATTTAAACGTTTTTTAAAAGATACGTTGACCACTCCAATATATAATGACGTAAGAAGCATAAAAACACATTATAACACTAACAAGTACATTATGAGCCAAATATAAGACAGTAGTATGTAGAAACTAGCCTAGTCATATCGTTTACTTCAATTTGTGTAAGTTATCTATTTTGTGTAACGTTAGAATTTCAAGATTATTATAGGTTCAGAACTTGACATTCATATAGATCTCAAATCTTTTGAGATCAGTAGATTTTAAGTTACTTAGGTGACAAAAGTGGCTCCAAATGGTTCGTGTAATATATATAACACATACCCGCTGTGTCGCCAGTTCTCTTATTTTGAACTTGGCTTCGACACGCTACCGCGTGTCTTTGTCAGGGAATGGAACATACTGTGAAACTGGCTCGATTTGATATCCTCTCAGTGTTGATTATTATTACGTATTCCAGGCCCTCGACAACTTCAGCCAGGAAACGCTCGAGATGTGCAGCAAAGAGTCGGAGTTCAAATCAATTCTCTTCGCACTGTGCTACTTCCACGCTGTTGTGGCAGAAAGACGCAAATTCGGTCCGCAGGGATGGAACAGGTATTGTTCAAGAGTTTTTCGTTGATTCAGTTTTTGAAAAAAATCTAAACGCCGAATATATGAGGTTACAAAGTTATTGGCGCGACTATGTTCATACGCCAAGTACGTAACCAGGTAAATTCATAAGCTTGTTCGTGGTGTTGAAAGAAAATGCAGTCGGGTTGCTTGTTTTATCATAATTAAACTCTTCCCTATGAGCTCACAGAGCCACTAGTTTACTCAGTTGCCTTTTGACATGCACGCGGCTCTATTATTTAATGTCCTGAATCATCTCAGCTCAACAAATGGCTCTTATAATTGAAACTTTCCATTTTGAAGGGTGTACCCGTTCAACTTCGGCGACCTCACGATCTGCGTGTACGTACTGTTCAACTACCTGGAGGGCAACGCGCGCGTCCCGTGGGAGGACCTGCGCTATCTGTTCGGGGAGATCATGTACGGGGGACACATCACCGACGACTGGGACCGCCGCCTGTGCCGCACCTTTCTGCTCGAGTATATGCAGGCCGAGCTGGTTAGTTCATCGTATTAGCTCTAGCTATGCTTCTTAGCCAAATAAAGTAGGTTCAGTAGATTTTACGTGAATGTCATTTAAATGATCATTTATCTTGTATTCAATATAAAGGGAAAGAACTATGATTGGTTCCAAGATAAAGGATCATTGTAATGGGTTCTTAAGATAGAGATGAGGTGTCGAAAACATAATCTAGCATAATGTTTTCAGGTTGACGGCGAATGCCAACTGGCACCAGGCTTCATATCGCCGTCCAATTCGGACTACGTCGGCTACCACACATACATCGACGACTACCTGCCGGATGAGACGCCCTACTTGTACGGACTACACCCGAACGCCGAGATTGGCTATCTGACCACTGTGTCCGAAAGACTGTTTAGAGTAAGTATTTTGTGATTGCTCAGGGTGGCATGCACAAGCATGTCCCATGCTTCTGCCAGTTCCACGCACATGCAGCACTCTTCAAGAAACTTGTGCGAAACATGACTGCTACAAAATGTAACACTTTGCAGGTGGTGTTCGAAATGCAACCGAGAGACGCGGGCGCAGCAGCTGGGGGCGGAGCCACCAAGGAAGAAACGGTTAGCTAATACGATAGCTATTTTAGTCATCAAGCCTGTTTGATTTCACGATTCGTTCTTGACATATATGTTTGGAAATTAGAAGATTGTTTCAATATCACTTGTCGCCGGGGGGGGGGGGGCAGGTGCGCTTCATCCTGGACGACATCCTGGACCGCGTGCCGGAGCCCTTCAACCTGCAGGAGCTGGCAGGGAAGGTTGAGGAGCTGACGCCCTTCATCATCGTCGCGCTGCAGGAGTGCGAGCGCATGAACCGGCTGATGGGCGAGATACGCCGCTCGCTCAAGGAGTGCGAGCTGGGACTCAAGGTGGGCTCACCGCCACCGCCGACCACGCCGCTGCCACCATGAATGCCCCACGGGGAGTCGACACATAGATATTGGGTCACATAAATTCACAAATGTACCAAATATCAACTAAACCGATTCGCAATACAGAATTTAATATTATTTTTACACACCTGAGACAAACATACGAGTGAACCTATAATGGTTCCGTTTGTAGGGTGCCATACCCGAAGGGTGCCAGACGGGACTCTATTACTAAGCCTCCACTGTCCGTCCGTTTGTCACCATGCTGTATCTCATGAACCGTGATAGTTAGACAGATAAAAATTGCCGTCCACTCGCTCATGAATACCTAAAATGGACTTGAAATAATATTTATATTTATTTTTATAAAATAATGACTACTATCCAGTATTCTTTTTTATTACTGGCAACACTGACCGGAAATAGAGGATAAACGTACCTTCTCTCTGGCATCTCACACTGATTGGTCGACTGATTGAGTAAATGAAAAAATAAAATAATCGGTAATGTGGCTGGCCGCCATGACATTTTGGCTTTTTATAGCCATTTTTTTTAATGGCTATTACTAGCGTTAAGGTAAGTACGGAACCCTTTGGTTCATGAACTGAATCTTCTGTCCATATATAGCGTTGATAGTCCCATAGCTTTTGACAGAACGACGTCTGTCGGGTCAGCTGCAGCTAGAAACGTGTGAAATATGTGATCGCAAGATGGGATGTAAAGAGTCACTGTCAAGGTTTCGATATGACACGTGACTTCCGCAGGGCGAACTCACCATCAGCAGCGACATGGAGAAGCTGATGGAGTCGCTGTTCATGGACAAGGTGCCCGACTCATGGACCAAGCTTGCGTACCCGAGTCTGCTCGGGCTGGCCGCCTGGTTCTCCGACCTGTGCCTGCGACTCTCCGAGCTCGAGAACTGGTCCGGGGACTTCTCTGTGAGTTGCCCAGTTCCCTCCATTACTCGTGGAGGCCGCTAGACAGATTAAATTATACCCTGCGCCAAAGGAAGTTGGGTTTTTATTCGCATATATGTAGGGGTACTGTGACCTCATAATATATCAAATCATGTATTATATTGTTTGCTAAAAGCGATGTCTTGTAAGAGTTATGACAATCCGTAAGTTTTTTTGTTTAAATTCTGAGATAACCTATTTTCAAACATACAGTAATCTCTAATGTCTGAATCACGATTGCGCGCTCCAAGGCAACAGGGAGAGTAGTTACAGAGATCATCTTGTTCCCTCCAGTTGCCACCAGCGGTGTGGCTGGCCGGGTTCTTTAACCCGCAGTCGTTCCTCACGGCGATCATGCAGCAGACGGCGAGGAAGAACGAGTGGCCTCTGGACAAGATGTGCCTCAACTGCGACGTCACCAAGAAGAACAGGCAAGACTTCAAGTGAGTATCGCAGACATGACGAATGAGTTGACCTTTCACACACAACACTCATACCACACTCACTTCTATATAGGTACACCGACCTACTCGGAATCATAACATACGCCGCAAGCAGGAAATGCTACAAAATAAATGATGGTTACATAAGTGGAATGTTAACAGACTACGGTTTTAGTAGACAAACTAAATATTTCATTTAAAAAAACACGCATTTCCTGCCAAGGTAAAAATACATATCTATGTATCACATGATATGTATGTTTATATTTGTATGCGTAGATCTTCACCCGCTTGATCTACTTCTCCTGTTCAACCATAGTTTGCTGGAAGAAATCTCTGGTTAGAGATTTGTGCAAGTCTTTGTACACTTTTATCTTATGAGTTTTCTGAATATGTTAATTGCAGTAAAATAAAGAAATTATGTATTATGAAATCTATACATAGGTAGGTCAATATATCTATGATAGTGAACATAGGTCCTAAGATAACCATTAAGGAAACTGTTTACCCAAAACTACAAATCATGACAAGGAAATGTTATCGAAGTATTAAAAACGACTGACATTTGAGTTCATATACTTATAACAAAGAAAAAAGTAGATTCGGAGAATAATGGCGATACATTTTATAAGTCACGCTATTATCGTTTTACGTTTCATTTGCAGTATGCCTGTTGAGGGCGACATTTAATTAGCAGACCAAATTTTGGTGAATGATAGTACCTACCTATCGTTACACACAACTTTCCGCCCTAATCCTATGGTCGCAAATGTAAAAAAAAAATGTATCTCCCGTAGTAATTTGTAATCAGCTGATGGGATCATTGTACTGAGGATCAATAAATAAAACATAATTTACCAAGATGTTTTTTGGGAACGTTCATAAAGTTGTTCAAAATATGGTCAGCTAAATAAAAGTCAACCTGTTTATGTGATCACAACATGTGATTGTTATTATTCCATTATCAAAATTTCGTAGGTATATGTTCTTGTATGGTGTAGATATTGACGTTAGGCTTATGTTTAAAAAATTACCAAAAACAAACCTATTTTACTACCAATAAATTCGAAATGACTGCCAGAATGGATAAATGTCCACCAAATTCTGTTTGGATAAATGATCACCAAACTTCTTTTTATGTTTTGTGTACTTAAGTTTATGTTTTAAGTATTTTTTGTTGTTCTTGCATGTTCAACCTAACACGAAGGATAAAGGGGGATTCGCTTCGCTCACCCCCTTTACCCTTCACCTAAGCTACCGCAGTATTTTGCCCTGATATTTTTTGCAACTTTTGGTGTTCATTTATCCATTTTGGGTAGGAAAAATATATTTTGGTGATCATTATATTTTTGCCTTGACGTTATACGTCTTCATTTTCTACATGATTGCAACGCTAAATTTACCAAGTTGCTATGATAGTAATGGATGCCTAATAACTACAATGATCAAAACTTGACAACATAAACTCCTTCGTAACCAGCGCGCCGCCCCGCGAAGGCGCCAACATATGCGGGCTGTACATGGAGGGCGCGCGTTGGGACACCGGCTCCGGCGGCATCGTGGAGTCGCGCATGATGGACCTCTTCCCCATGATGCCCGTCATCTTCGTGAAGGCCGTCACGCAGGATAAGCAGGACACCAGGAACGTCTATGAGTGTCCCGTCTACAAGATTCGGTGAGTGAGATTCGTAAAAAAACCCTGCTCAATTGCTGAAGGTCATCCCAGACGGTGAGTCCAAGTTTTTAGGAGGAATTTGTGTCATTCATAATTGCGGCTAGCAGCGTCTTTATCACTCATTCATAATCGCGGCTAGCAGCGTCTTTATCACTCATTCATAATGGCGGCTAGCAGCGTCTTTATCACTCATTCATAATCGCGGCTAGCAGCGTTTTTATCACTCATTTTCCTGAACCACTTGAGCTCTAAATAATGTTAAGCGTGTAGGTTGTTGGCGGTAACTCTAATGTCTTCTTATAGCATGCGAGGACCAACATTCGTGTGGACGTTCAACCTGAAGACAAAGGACAAGCCGACGCGTTGGACGCTGGCTGGGGTCGCGCTGTTGCTCGGAGTGTAACGTGAGGGATTACTCAACACTATCTACTTAATGAGGTGTTGTAGCTAGATTGTAATTTCTGCTTAAGACACGCAAAATGAAAGTCTCTAATGAGGTTTGTCCACACAAAACTCAAACTTCCCGTGTTCGTCACGTTTCGATGAAGTACAATGACTAATGAGCAAAAAACCGAACTGGTTTGGTGGTATTTTTTATATTTTTTAGCCGTCACGTGTAGATGTTATTTATTGTTATTGTTGATTTGGATAGGTTAATAAAGGTGTTTTAGATAAAAAAGGCATTTTGCAATCATCAACCATAGCAGTTTGTAGTTAAATAGATTGATTAATGTTTCCTGCCGATCATGATAATGCAAGAAAAATTAACGGTTTTGTGGAAATATAGCTGGTAGTAAAATCCAAGTTGATTTCAATATTTTATTACCAAAAATTAACATTTTTACTACAAGAGTATTTTGGACATCTGTGCTTTCAAAATGTACGGATTCGAATAAATATGTATATCTCAATGTAGTGCACGATCATAACTATTATAAGACATCATTTAAATGGGAAGACTACGTACGAATACATGAATATAATGTAGATAAATTGTGTACCTATGTAGAAAAATCTTTCTCTGCAATATGATATAGTACGCCAGTCGGTCCGAGGTTCGAAGCTGAAGGGTTTGTTACAAAAGTTGGTGCATTTTTTTTGTATATACAGGTGCAACAGCGTAAATAGAAAAGTCAAAATGTTCGCCTCGCCTTCTTCTTAGGTTTTTTTTTCTAAAATTGCTCAATTCCAGGCTGCAGCCGCTTGAAAGCAATATATCCCAACAATAACAACAACACAGCGTCACGCCTTGTCCCATACGGGGTGGCAGAGGCACCATGAGCACTCATTGCTCCGTTGTACGTGACATGACAGGGGCGGGCAGGGCGCGCCGCCGCCGTTACGCCGCAACTATTCCCAATGGTTTATACTGTTAGTGCCAGCCATTTTTTTAATAGCCCTCTGCTTTAGTATTTTTTTATGTTAACGCTGTCCTGAATAGTTACATAAGACGACACAAATGTTCTTTCACCGATACCTAATGCAGAATACTAGAAATGGATGACTTGGTCTTCAGCAAAAACGTTGACTTTGTTTTTGATCAGCTTCCTTTACTAACCTTAGAAAATACCTTTAAAAACTTGCCTATGCTCTCCCGATTCAAGAAAGGTGCAATACTTAAATTGAACCATGAAAGAAGAATTAATAGTACCTTTACAAATCAAACCGGGGCTCCCTCCTAGCACGAAAATTTAAAGAACAACACTAAATATCTCATTTGCTTTGGACTTTTTCATTGTTTATAACTAGTACGAGGGCAAAAAGATAGATATAATAATTAAGTCGGATTTCATGCTGTCAATAAAGACCGGTGGTTAGATAGTTTTGACGCTTTCAGAATTATACACGCTTTTTCATTATTGGCTCGCTATGGTGAAGTATGCCATATAATGTTTAGGTTAGGTTTGGTTAGGGTAGATTCCATTAATTTCGATTGGGTTAGGTTGAGTAACTAACTAGCGTACTTAGCATGAAATGCTCAAAACTCGTTGTGACGTGTACACGTACGGTAACGTAACATTGTCAAAATTGAGGAATTTGAATAAAACCTTTAAACCGCCGATATCTCGAATTACATGCAACTTTCACTGAGATCATGTTAGGCTTGTTCGATGCATCTAAGGCAGGTCTACCTTCAGTGTCGCTGTAGGACATTTATGGGTCACCCTGTAGACAAGCTAAAAACTGTTGGTATAAGATGGTGCCTTTTGAAATATAGACTTCCTCTACCGACTGGCGTATAGACCTAAATCACAAATAGCTTTCACTTCATATAGCTTGTAGGGTCTGTAACAAGGAGAACATATTTTATATTTGTACAAAAATATACCTAACTTGATTTTCATTAATAGTTAGGTACCTAGTGTAATTTTTATGGGCATATGGTTTCAGAGGGTCAGTCGATGAATATTTTGGTGCTATAGCTACAGTTTCTGACTTCTTTTAACTACTAATATTAAATATTTCTTTGTCATTAATTGTGTTGGTTTGTGGCAGTGAATATGTTATCTGTCTCTGTTATCAGATAGATCAAAACCAAACGTGATCCCTCGGATCAAATGCCATCCAACCCCTATTCGTATTCAGTGCAACCTCAGCCACTACGCACGCTCTTTGGTGATGCGTTATCATTATCGGAAGGGGGTTCCGATCCTTTAACTGTAAAGGTCACATAGTATCTCTTATTCTTATCCAACTTCTCGGCTGGCAGAGCTATGAGTTGTTTTTCCGTGCCGTGTGACACTTCCAAAGTGACGTGCGCCTTGCCAGCCCCAGGTGGAGGCTTTGAATTGATCTTCGGTAAGAATCCTTTGGATTTTGTCGCGGCTCCTGCAGTGCTTGGCTTAGGCATAGTATGATGATTCCATTTGTATGGTACTGTAACAAGAATTCGAATATTTAGACACTTTTATAATATACCTTTGGCTGTGGTAAAACTATACTCACTGTAAGCAGAACATGGAATTCCAGTATAGGCATGAATGGCATGGAAACACCGATGAGTCTTTGTTGTACAAAGACAAGGGTTGTCAGGAATGCCACTCATTTTATACAACTCGCTCTCTCCATACTCAAAGTCGATGGGGTTTTCCGGCAGATTGTCCAAATGTCTCTTGCCACTCTTCTGCAACTTACGTAAACTTTCATAGAGGAACTTCTCAAAACTGCTAAAGGTGAAATCTGGTTTGGTATAAGGTCCCATTCCAACTTGGGCTAAGCTCGATTTATTGAAATCATCTATTGCACGTTTTACTAAAACAGCTTCGTTCGTCTTGCTTGTTCGTATTTGAAGACGTTTTAGCTCCAGTAAATGTTGAAAGAGTTTCCTTTCGCAGTAGTATCTGTAAGCAATAATATTATCACTATCATCTATTACATTTCTAATATCTTTATTAGTTTTATGTGTTGTGTTAACTTTTGCTTACCGTCTCATATTAGTTTGAATACGTTGAGTTACAGATTTCATATCAACAGCCTGTTTATCACCCGGCTTTCGTACTGGAATGCGGCTGTCAGCTTTACTTGAATACTTTCCACTAGCATTCCGCTGTTGATAGTACGCGGCGAGACGGGGACTCATAATGCGTCCCTGCACAACCCTCGGACTCGGCTCGAACCCTGAATCCATCAAACCACTAGATTCATAGCCTCTCTCAGAGTTCTCACTTTTAGATCTTATCGTTATTCTACTTTTAGATCTACCTTTCTTTCTAAATCGTTTCCTTCGCCCACTACCTTCCAAGTGACTGTACAATTCATTATCGCTCACACTGGGGATTCTGCCATATGAATTATCTTTCATTAGTTTGCTGTTGGACAAAAATTCTCTTTCATCTTCGAATGAACCATCTACGAATACTTTGCTGGCCTTTTTTAATATCCCAGTTCCAGCTTCTGTTGCGCTGGCAATGTCAGATAATACTTTATAGCTTTCTGTTTCGTAAATGCTACTCTTCCTGCTCGTACTGCCTTGACTATCTTTGGATGATTTTCTTGTTCCACTGGGAGTACCTTGTTGAGACAGTGGTAAACCTATAGTTTCTGTTTTTTGTGCTTTAACTTGTTCTATGGTCCGCTCAGTTGCAGGTATGATACCGTCAATCACGGTTACCAAACCTTTACCAGTTAGTTGTATTACTTCTGCGCTACTGGCAGTGGTAGATGCATAATCCTTTCTCTTGTCTTCTGAACTTATCAAGTTACTTTCACTACTATCTATACTCTTTGGGGCAGTATCTGTGGTTGCGGTCTCTGTGTGTGTAACTTCTTCACCCATTAAATGGCCAGATACTTGGTCAGAGTCCTTTCCTTCAAAGACTTCATCTTTGCTTGCGAATGACACTAATTGTTGGCCAATTTTCCCTTCAGTTGCCATATCCATTGTACTTGCAACTTCCATTTCTTGACTCAAATTTTCATCGGGGCCTGATAGTATCTGGAAGGACCGTTTTCTTGCCATTTCTCCATTGGGAGTGGGTGAAGAATCTGTAGGCCTTAATTCGGTACTACTAGGTTGGCTTCCTATGGTTTCTGTAGCCGCTTTTTCATTTTTGGATACGTCCTTAGATGTACTCTCAGAAGTTTCGGATTTATTTTGTATTGTATAATCTTCTACCGCAGTATCGTCTACTGTTTCGCCATTAATGTCTTTCGTATCTTTTACAGGCTCAAGTGTCTTATCTATAGCTGTATCTTTATTTACTTCACTTTCTCCAATTTCTTTGCTACTCTCACTTTTTATCCCCTTTTCTGCTTCTAATTTTACTTCTTCGTTTAAATCTTTATGAGTTACAGACAAATTTGCGGTTTCAATCGACACATTGTTTGATGAATCTACAATAACAGTAATTTCTGAATTCCCCTGTTGATTAGTTTCTCGTTGCATGTGAATTTGTGCTTCGGTAACTATCATATTGGTCTTCACTGCAAGTATATCAGTTTCAGTTTCACTTGGCGTTTTACTTTTAACTTGGTCCTCTTTATCTGATTTCAAGTCCGCGATGGTACCAACTTCGGCTGGTAAGTTATCATTGCTTCCAGATTTTTGAATATTTTCAACACCTTTGTACTTAACAATATTCACGCTTTGTTTATCGTCATCATTTTCTATGTGTATAGATGTTTTCTTACCCTTGCGTTTTGTATTGCGTCTATCACTAGATTCCGAGCTACTACTCTCTGATGTTGAGCTTGATTTTCGTTTGCTTCGTTTACGGTGATGTTTGCCTTTCTTCTTTCCCGAATAGATCCGCTTTCCCTCAGAACTCTCAGAATCAGATCGATATCGGTGGTGATGTTTTACACCGCTGCTGCCGCCTCTCTTTGATGGTTCACTTTTTGATCTATTTTTTCTCGAGCCTTTTCTGTGTTTTCTTTCATGTAAGTCATAAGTATCTTTTTCGCGACCTTCATGTTCAGTATCGTAACCATCACTAAAGCTTTTCTGAATTTCCATTTGTCTTTTACGTCTACCATAGTTTTTATCGGAATATTTGTTTTCTGATCTCCTTTTTGATGTTTTTCGGTCATCGGAAGATGAACTTTCAGATGGTTCACTTACATCGTTGATGTGCCGTCTTTCTTGTATTGGGCTGGACAATTCTACTATCTCCCTCTTTTCTATTCGAATCCTATCTCGTACATCGATTTTTGTGCTAGTGACTCTTCGGGTTGGTAGACCGGTTATTGGCGCTCCATCAATTATAATTTGGGTATCGGAAAGCTTAGAAGCAGGTAAGCCACCGTGCATTTGTAAGTATTTGGCTGTAGAGCGATGACCGCGGCTGGTGGCACAATCTAATGGTGTTACAAGCTCATTTTTGGAAGAGCGTGCAACTAGATTCACTTCAGCACCACGGTCTAGCAACAGCCGACAGAGATCAGCGTTATCTGTCGCCGCAGCAATGTGCAGAGGGGTTCGTCCCTCGTGATTTGTAGCATTTACTTGTGAGGGTCTGCCATCGAGTAGCCACTTTACTAATTCCCGTCTTCCTGATGCCGTTGCCTCGTGAAGGGGCAAGTCTCCCTTAGAGTTTCTTAACCAGAGGTTCGCTCCTCGAGCACCTGTAATAAGATCAAAACTCAAGCCATCATGAAAAATGAAAAATGAAAATGAAATTTATTCACCATACGGTACAGAGGTATCATGATCTCCATAAAACTGTTTATAAGAATCTACGATAAAAGTCTGTTCACCTAGCATCCGTACAGTCTCAAACTGCCCTTTCGCGGCTGCAGTGTGCGCCGGGCTGCGACCTCTTCGATCCTGGCGGTGCGAGTCAGACCCGTGTTGCAATAATGCAGCTGTGGCATCAGCGTGTCCCAGCGCCGCCGCGTAGTGTAGCGGAGTGCAACCGTGAGAGTCGGCCACGTCCACGCGGGCTCCGCACAGACCCACCAGCGTCTCCAGAGCTTCAGTGTGGCCGCGGGCTGATGCACAGTGCAGGGCCGTCAAACCGTCTCTGCATAACGAACGTTTATACATACGATAGGTCTAAAGAAGAAGTCCTAGGGCTGCTCTGAAGGCCAACATTACATAACATTTAACAATTACATATAGGGATGTACATTGTTCTAGCCCCACACTAGGATATCCTGTGTTCTGAGATCCAGAAACAGCGACGTCACAAACATGTAAACATCCAAGTGCTGGGGGTTTTCTTTCGTCCTCCCCAGCCAGGATTCGAACCCAGGACCTTTCGCTTAGGAGTCACAACCTTGACCGCAAAACCGTGGGTTTCTCACTCACCTGTCAGCATCATCAACCCTCGCACCGGCCTGGTGCAACGCCAGTACGGCGGCTGCTGAGCCCGCCGAGGCGGCCCATAGCAGCGGCGTCCGTCCGTCTGCGTCGCGCACCTCCACGCGCGCGCCGCCCTCCTTCACCAGCGCGCGGAGGACTTCCAGGGCTGCTTCGCGAGACTGCGGACATTGAATGTGTGGGTTGTTGGGGCTGGAGGCGAAATAAAAAATAAATCTAAATCCTTTCCTTGAAGTAAATATTATGAACTCCTCTAAATACAACAGTTATGTCCAGAATTCAAGGAACTCCTAGAATCCTTACTAGGGAAAAGAAGAGGTAGACATGCCTAGGCATTGGATAGCAGTAACATCAAACATTACATTGTAATGGCTATACCTGATGGTCAGTAGCAGCTGGTGCGCCGCACATCTGAGCGGCGTAGTGCAGAGGGTAGCCGCCGTGCTGGTCGGGTGTGGCGGCGTCAGCACCGGCCGCCAGCACCGCCCGAAGAGCACCCACTTCACCGCACACTGTGCAAAGGCTTTGTGTATATCGATAGGACTTTTAAGTTTTAATATTATTATTATTTTTGTTTATTACCAATGTTTGTTTTGTAAGTAGGAGTACACATCCAAGCGACACATTTTTCCATTCCATTTTTCTCTGCTTGTGTCCATGAGACGAATTATTGCTAAGATAAGATATGATGTATAGTGTAACAAAAAGTATACAGATTCACTTAAAATGTACGCACTTTAATTACCTAGGTAGAAAGAATTACCGGCGGCCCTCACACTAGGGTAGGCTTGCCTGTATCGTGAGGACCCAGTTATTTTGCCACATGAATATATAACTTATGTTGGACTTACGGCTAGAGGTATTTATACTATTCCACTTTGGACTTATTGTACAAGTATTTGATGGTTTCAGCACGATATAGCTCCTCACACTTGCATGATACTGGATTGCAAAAAGAGCGAATCCGCATACGGGAGTTGGGCTCTGAATCTCGAGTTTTGTGGAAACACACATATCTCTTTTTTGTGCCGTTAAAAGTAAGGATATGGGAATTCAGCCATACATCAATGCTTGCCAATCCTAGTTCACCCTTTTTCAGAACGGCGTCCCAAGTATCTCCATTGAAAATGGCGACAGTGTCATCAGTGTTGCAGAGGATTTTTACGTCTGTGGCGAAGCATTATGAATATCATTTAAGTATAAGGAAGAGGGTGGGGCCAAGCACGCTTCCCTGTGGTATGCCGAAGTTAATTGGCAGCGCGCGGGTGATATTATCGTCAATTTTGATGCGTCTTCTGTTTATAAAGTGCTTCCGCATCGACCAAGAGCCCTATAATATTCAACCCCTGTTCGTATGCTTAACAATAAAATGTCTACAAACTTCACAACTTAAACAGCATATTACAACAATATTATTATTTATTTACCGCTTGACACGTCTCGGCTTATCGGCACAGATAGCAAGAAAATATACATTGCCATATTCATCACAATACTAATTACCTTATTCTTGGAATAACCATTGATGGCAAATTGCAGTGGGGACCCCACATAGATAAATTAGCTGGTAAATTAAGTTCTGCGGCTTACGCTGTTAGGAACATCAGACAAAAATCTAGGCTAGTATATTTTAGTTACTTTCATAGTGACATGTCCTATGGTATCTTGTTGTAGGGGAAAGCAGCGGATATTCAAACTATTTTTATTTTACAGAAAAGAGCTATTCGAGCAATTTAAAATTTAAAACGCACAGACTCCTTAAGAGAGCTTTTAAAGAAATTGACATACTAACTGTAGCTAGTCAATTTATTTTCGAAATATAATGTATGTACGCAAGAACCTTACAACATTTTCCAAACTTAGCGATAGCTGTAATATTAACCTAAGAAATAATCACCGACTACTTGCGCCCCGGTTTATACTCGCGAAGGTTAGCAATTATTTCAAGGGTCAATGCATTCTCTACTACAACAAGATACCTCTGGAGATCTTGAAATTGCCATTTGAGCAATTTAAAACCCATGTTAAAACGACTTTGTCGAAAAAGGAATTTAACAATGTTCAAGATTACTTAAATGACGGAACTGTATGGGGTCAATCTGGCTCAACACAGACCTTGTTGTTAATAATTTTGTAATTATTTATTCCTGCTTATTAATTATGATAATGATATTACAATATTTGTATTAGTTAAGAACAAGTAATTTTTAAATGAGATCTAAAAATCAATCTGTGGGAGTTTCTACGCCCTGCTTCTCCCACAGTGGTCCAATGTAGAGAAGTGGCAAAAAATGACAATTGCTAAGTACCTATATGTAAATATCTACAGTTTACTACAATAAATTGGAATATAGTAAAAAAAAAAATTGTTTGTCGCATTTTGTACAGAATTATTTAGATGTGTCACTCGCACAATCAATTTCACTTACTGAATCGGAAACATAGATTATAAAGCTGTCACTAAATAAAGTAGAAATTTCTTCCTTGCATTTCGTTGCGTGATTGCAAATTTTCGTCCATTCTTCAGGCCCCAGCATCTCGATTTTTTCTAACATCAGCTTCTTGACAGTGGCTTTATTCATTTCTATAATTTTAGAAACAACATATCCTTTTTATTATGCCTACATACTTTATATGGTATTAAAATCCTGTTGATACGGAGGCAAACAAATTGTGTCTATGCTCTGGCAAGACTTTATCTACGTTAAATTCGGAACAATTTTCTTTGTAGCGTTTTATTTCATCATATAGTTCTGATTTTTGGCACCAGCTGCAAAAGGAATATTGTGTCTTTCTAGCCATGAATTCATATCTCATTTTCTGCTATATGAATAAGGTAGCTTCCCCACAAGTGTGTTAGACGCGTTATCAATTACAACGACGCTATCATGCTGTTAATTAGGTATCACATGTTTCGCGATCACTTTTCATATTTTTCCGAGTTCATTTCCTTGTGATAATCTCCGTCAGAGTCCGCGGACTGATCTAGTAAGAGAGCTCCTGGCACGAATTACTTTTCGTTATCGGCGTGTACGATTATAAATCGCTGCCCTGCTTAAATTGGTTGTTTTAAACTTTTGTTGGCTGAATCTGTCCAACTTTTAGTTTGTGGATATGATTCATCTATATAAACTATATTTTTACCAGCAGCTCTAAATTTCTGGATTTGCGTGAGGTATTTTATTCTTTATAAACGGACGTCATGTTTTTCCGTTAATATTTTTCGATTATTCTCTGTTTTTCTTAGTCTGAATAATATTTCGAAAAGTTGTAACTGATCCTTTGAATATCCTTAGTCTTTTCTGTAACGATATGAGAGTCATCCTTTAAACCTCTTGTGAAAATCGTAGATATTAAAATAATAATCGAAATCATCCGGTTTCAGCCGATGTTTTGGATGGAGTAAATTTGGTATTTTCCTTATTGTAAATGGAGTTATTTTCCTTCAGATTATTTTGTTCCTTCTTTTCAGATATTCCCGTTGTAGTGAGGCAACTCTTTGATGTACTTTTCGAAAATAAATATTTTTATAACTTTAAAAACAAACAAACTAAAACAGTATTTTTTTTTCGCGACATTGTGCATCATGCTTTTTACCCTGTCTTACTGGCAGATACAACAGGATTGCTCGTTGTTGCCTCCATGACAATTTATTAATGATTTCCAATATAAAAATTCACAACGCCAAATAAATAATTCTACTTTGTTGATTTTATAATGAAAAAATTATTAATTGTCAAACATTCAAAGTCAAATCAATGGCTGAATGAAACTCTTTGTTTCACTTACTTGCGTGTGTACTCTGTGTCAAAACATGTTTAAATCTTTTACCATTTATTTGTCTTGTTCATGTGTTGTGAGTAGAGATGGGTTTCTACTCGAGTATTTATCCGTCAAAGGATATAAATAATATAAATACTCATAAACACTCGTTTCTACTCGATAATTGTCCAAAAGTGAGTATTTACTTTTATTTAATATTTTTTGCAAAACAACTTACTAATCCGCATTTTCTACGGCGCACACCGCACAAAGGTAAGTTTTGATTATTATCTTATCTTTAATCATTGTTTTACGTTTAAATGACATGTTTGTCAGATATAATTTAGGTTTGAGATTCTACCAATAGATGGAACTATCCAAATCCCTACATCGCGATGTTAAGATGTATTCGCTGACAGATATAGCTTCAATGTAGGTATTGAATAAATTATCTCTGAAGCAACTAAAGTGTGTTGTCGACTATAAAGAAGCAGTGAGTGGTGTAAGTGAAGTGAGAGATCCTGAGTCTGGAATGGAAGTGAGGGGTCAGATGCTGTCTTGAGGAGAATCTGGCTACCAGAAGAGGCCAATTGTGTGTGGTTCTTCTGAAGAACAGAACCGGAGCGGAGGACGCTGGTTTTATGCTCACGCGGGACTGGTACGGACCGGAGTGTTGGAGGTCGGTGCGTTTTTTAAGCGAATCCGCATGAAGCCGGAGCGGACCGCGGCGGGTTAGGTTCACACGCATTTTTTTAAAAATAAAATTCGCAATTATAGACTTGGATTTTTTCTGAGAGCTTCTTGATAAGTAAAATATTATGTTCATATTAGATATTTTTTGCAGTAAACAAGATGGGGCAGCCCAAGAACCAATTAGTTTGGCAAAACTTCACAAGTAATGAGGATAAATCAGTACAATGCAAGCACTGCAACAAATCATACAAGATTGCTAATGTCAACATAATGACGCATCACCTCATACAGTGTTTACACTGTCTAGTTACTGTGAAGAATGATATAAAATCGACCAAAGTTTTACAGCCAAACATCAATATTACCAATCTAGTGCACCAAAACGAAGTCCAAGATAGCCATATCGATATATAATCGTCTACAAGTTTTCAGCAAACTGATGCCAATATATCGCTGACAGAAAAATTTGCGTTAGCTGTAATCGTCACAGGAGCACCCTTTGCAATGGGTTGAGCACCCTCTATGTATTGAATTTTTCAAAGAGCTTAACCCCCAATTCCAGTTGCCATCGAGAAAAGCACTTTCAACAACTCATTTAGATAAAGCTTACAAAGATACAAAAGCACAAGTGAGAAAAGAAGTGGATAAGGAAAAACACATACATCTGCAATGTGATGGCTGGACAAACGTCAATAACGAAAGTGTCATCACCTTCATTATGACGAATCCAAAGCCCCTTCTGATTGAAAGCATCGCCACAGAAGACAACTGCCACACAAGCGAGTACTTGTGTACAGAAATAACAAAAATAATGAAAGAATACAGTGAAGAAAAAACGGCTACCCTTATCGGAGACAATGCCCGAAATGTGCAGAAGTCATTTGAATTGGTAAATTTGCAGCACCCACACATAGAGAAATTGAACTGTACTGCTCATACGCTTAATTTACTTTGCAACGAACGTCTTGAAGAACCATTTCATTCATGCTGGCATTGGAATGGCAACAGATGTTATAAAGACCTTAAAGAAAAGTCATATTTTGAATGCAGTAATGAAGAAAAAGTTAAAAGAAGTATCAGGAAAAACATTGAAAATGCCTTGTAAAACACGATGGGGCAGTTACTTAACTGCGCTGAGAAGTCTTAAAGACAGTAAAACTGTTTTACAATCCATGGCAATCGATGAAAACTTACAAAATTCAATGTCTGAAGAAATAAAATCGTACATACTAGACAACTCATGTTGGTCATTAATCGAACAGATGATTGTTATTTTGGAACCGATTTGTGAGCCGATATTTCAACTAGAATCAGATAACTGCAACATGCATAAAGTCTTCATGATATTTAAAGATATGCTATCAAAATTACAATTTAGTTTCACGAATACAATGATAATTTCCGAAGATGAAAAGCTAGATATCTTGAGGGCTGCCAAAAAACGAATGCAAAGCTGCGCTAAGCCTATTCATTTAGCAGCATATTTTCTCGACCCGTTAACTCAAGGACTGGAACTGAACGAGGAAGAGGCATCGGATGAATGAATTTTATCTTCGATTTGGGACAAAAACATAATCTTAACGTCTTCGCGAATCTGACGCAGTATAGATCAAAAGAAGGGTTGTGGAGACAGAGATTCCTATGGGAAAGTGTGACTCAGGTTTCTGCTTTGATGTGGTGGAAAGAACTTTGCCAGTCTACTGCACTAAGCAAAGTTGCAACACGGATTATCTGCTCCTTCGTCATCAGCGGCTACAGAACGATCTTTTAGTCAACAAGCGAATATTCACACCATCAAAAGAAACCGACTTACAAAAGAAAATGCTGCAAAAATTACTTACGTTGCCTTTAACTGGCACTTTTTTAACAATATGAAATTCAGAGAATGTGACGAAACAGAAGAAATTTATGAGACTTTTGAAAACATCGCTAGCTGCGTCGAGAGTGAGGACGAGTTGGATATTCATTTTACATTTTTTGACTGCGAAAGTGAGACATTGTAGGCTAAAATGTGATAATTTTAATAAACTACTTCACAAACCAGAATATTCCAAATGTAATTAATTTGTTACGAAATACCTAGATAATACCAAACAATTTAGAAACTAAAATGACTGCGATTATTTTGTATAGAAATTACTAAAATGTTCTGTTAGAGAATAAAACATTGATACACACTAAACACTACTTTTCATTTCGACTTCGACAAAATTTTATAGAGTTACCTACCGCGAATATGCTTTTACATGTAAACTCTGAAGGTACGCGTAGCAATAATTAAAAAAACATAAAAACATATTTCTTTCCTGGTTTCGAGTAAATATACGAATACTCAGTAAATACTCGGTAAATACTCCGTATTTATCCATATGAGTATTTACTCAGTATTTATCATTTTTTACTCATAGTGCCCATCTCTAGTTGTGAGTAATGATTAGGAGTTTATTAAGTCTTCGTTAAAAACGAATTTCAGCGACTAAAACCGAGAAGAGACGAGCAGAAAAGAAAAATAATAGTACTAACTATACATGTTTATTTCGTGTCTTCAGTCCCCAGTTCCTCTCAGAGTATCTACAGTAATATGGTATAGAAGTAATATCTTTATATTCAGGTTTGGCTATTTTTCGCTTTAAGTAATATCAAGACAGGTAGGTAGGTAGATAGATTCGCTTCAGGAATTTACTTATTCGACCAAGTGATTTGTAAACATTTCAACTAAGTACTTACCTTCCTAATTAGCTTCTATGTAATCCTCGACCTCAACTTAAGACATCCATAAACCATTAGGGCATTAGTTCGACTGCTGACCTTTCTGCCCCAACATGAATATCTGAGTCCTACATTCACAAGCGAGTAACGGACGTCCGTCGCTGGTTCAAGGGCTCTGCGACCTCGACCTTGCTCGCCGCTCAATACTAGCACGACATCAGACCGGACATCAGGCCCTTAGCACCCAACCACCCACTACCGAAAGGTCTACAACATCATTCGTAGATTTATTGCACGTAATATTTGCCCTATAATGAATCATACGCTTCGAAGTTACACAAGTAGAAAGGTCAAGCGGCCGTGAAAAAGTTCATAATTATAAAAGTCGCAGAGTAATTTAGAGCAGATTACTTTGCGTTGACATCGGGAAGGTCGCAAGCCAAAGGTTTTATGCTGGAAGGAAGGTCGCTGGCGGCGGTCGGTACAACCGGATGTCCGTCGCGGCGGCTTCTTGAAGCACTATCCTCAAAACGGAAGGGAAACCGACCTAGCTAGTCCATCACGCTTGTCGCCGTATTAAGCCACATTTGCAACTAAGAGACATTAAAAATAAACCAGGCAAAGGTTGACGCACACGTAACTGGTGACTCAAAACGGGGTGGCATTACCCAGGAATGTGGGAGAAACCTACCTCGGAATCTAGAATGAAGGCTTGGATAATAACAGGAAAACAATTATTGCCATACCGGCCCTTACCTAAACAAGCCTTATACGGAGTTATTATTTATTTAGTTCTCTCGCGAGTGATCTGATCTTACCATGTGTATACATTTACGAGTAGGACTTGATAACGCCTGCAATGCCCTATCAATTAAGTTTAGGTAAGGTTCAATGCAGGAACGAAAAATCAGCCGCAGAACTTCGGTCGCGGAATTTCGGCATGGTATGTTTTGGCCCTTACTTGCGATTTCATATAGACCACGCAAGCACCTAACTAAATGCTTTTATAAAAAGAATCCGATACTGGGCCAAGGCAGGACAGTACAGTACACATACACTTGTCAAAGTTAATATGACTATGCTTACGAAACACATGTCTACAAGATGACAATCAAGTCACAAGCTGGGCCTTTATATTTACCACGTAGGTCTCTCGTGATATGGTGGTGAAACTTGGTGGGTAACTAATCGTCAGTGTAGGTTGCGTGCGGGCCCCTCGTCAGGGCCTGCCTGATGCAGTGCAGTGATAACTCACTGATGGCTGGCGCCCATCCATTGCGCTTGAATGACATGCGCTCCTCACCAGATAACAACTTTACGTGCAGTTGCAGACCAACAATGCTTTACATTTGTATTGTCTTGACTACCTAGTAGACCTACACTAGGTACTCGTAAAGCTAAATTTAAAGACCGTTTGCGTAAAAATCAAACTTAAACATTTCTATAAAGGCACATACATTGCTTCTGGCCCCACACTATCCACTCAACCGTCCGGCGGTAATTAAGATACCGTGTCGTGGGAAACAGAAACAGCGACGTCACATACATAAACATCCAAGAACTGTTTTTTTTTTAAAAGTCTCAGCTCGGATTCGAACTACGGGACCACTCTCTTGGGAGGCAGAGCCTCGAGCCGGAACGCCACAGTGGTCGGTTTGTGGTTGAAAACCAGGAGTAAAGGACGCGTAACGTTATCCAATTAATCCAATCCAAGTAATATTACAAATGTGACAATAGCTATGTTTGAATTCTTGTATGTTTGAAGGTTTGGGTGTTTGTGCCTCAATGATGCTAAAACGGCTGAACGGATTTGAATGAAATTAAGCACAGAGATATTTTATGAGCTAGATTAACATACAAGATACTTTTTATTCGAATGCACCAAAGGAGGTAATCGTTATCTCGGTAAATGATACTTCATAGGAACACGCAGATGAAATTGCGGGCATCACCAAGTTAATATTATAAATGTGAAAGTAGCTGTGTAGATGTTTGGATGTTTATGTGTTTGTGCCTAAAACGCTAATGCGCTAAAACGGCTGAACGGATTTGAATGAAATTTAGCAAAGAGATAGTTTATGAGCCAGATTAACTTAAAGGATACTTTTGATCCGACTGAACCAGAAGGAGGCAAACTTTATCTCGGTAAATTATACTTCCTAGGAACACGCATATGATGCTGCGGGCATCAGCTAGTTAGTAAATAATATGAAGGCAAAACTAGAAACTATCCTATTCCTAAAAAAGCTCTAATTTGTAACATCGCATATTAGATGTCTAGAATCAAATCTTGAACGGTTATGTACGTATATTATAACAAGAGATGCTCGGGGTGGTGTAGGTTTCGCCACATATCCAGGCACTACTCACCAGTAGCCCAATGAACCACGGTGTGGTGCTCATCATCCCTTGCGTTCACATCCGCCCCGGCCGCAAGCAGCGCCTGTACCAGCGGCACGTTCCCGTGCACGACGGCCAGGTGCAGCGGGGTGAGGCCGTCGGCGTCCCTCGCGTCGGCTAATGTAGGCGCAGCCATCAGCACACGGTCGGCGCAGGCTGCGCGCGCGGCCTGGCTCGCGCCGGCGCCGCTAGATGCGCAGTAGTGCAGAGCGCAGCGGAGACCCCGGTCTCGGGCGCGGACGGTTGACGGCTGCAATGGAAGTTTGGTTGAAGGCTTATGGTGGAAGGGACCATCGGCAATATTCGACAAAATTTGTGACAGATCTCAAAATTAGTGACAGATGTCAAAATTTGTGACAGATGTCAAAATTAGTGACAGATGTCAAAATTTGTGACAGATGTCAAAATTGGTGACAGATGTCAAAAATCAGAGTTGCTTTATCACTAATGTGAAGTTCTGCCTCTGCCATGCCACCCCATCTGAGAAAAGACATGTTATTATGGCTTGCATGGCTCTGATGTGTCTCTGCCACCGCATCTGAGAAAACGCATGTTAGATACAAATGTCGGTCTTTTCAATTTGGTGGGGTTACATCAGATAAGACTGCCCGTGGTCCCTTCGAGGGACTACGGGAGGGACCACGGGCAACAAATGTGATGAACTACTTTGAGTCAAAAACTCGAAGTAGTTTCGGTAGTCCACGTTATTAAGGTGATACATCGTGATAAGATCGGTGACGATGACTACTTAAGTAAGTTTTATCGAAACATGAGGAATATAATTTTAATGCCTAATTATGTACAGTTACATACAATAGTTTATCTACACACATATCATAAGCTCTCTTTGATGTGTTCAGGAACCGCATGTTTGACTGGCATTGTGGCTCTGCAGTTTAGCTTGTTCTGAAGTACCAACGTGCCGCAGGCGGGCGTCGGCGTTCGAAATTTGAATGTCAGTACCAACTTCACAGATAAACTAGGGGCGGCACGCAGGCCGGCGTCGGCGTTCGAAATTTGAATGTTATAATATGCAGAAAAATTACACATTATGGTCATAATGTGTAATTTTTCAGATAAGAAATGAGTTTTTACCAAGTAGAACATTATGCTGATCGTAACATGCGGTTTTTGTACGCAGTAAAGAGGGTTTATGATACGAGTGTAGATAAAAGTTATTTTGCATCAGTAAAGTTCTATGCTACTTAAACGCTTCGTACGATGTTAGTCTTCGTAGCATCGCACAAGTAATGTTCAACTTTAGAACAGGCCCCGTATAGCCGTAGCATTCGCTAAAGTTAACAAATGCAACTTGCAATGCTATGGGGCAGAAGTTCTTTATTTGAATAAGAACATTATACCAAAACATCAATAATCATGATGATAGTGTGGAGGATACTCAAAACGTAAGTAAGTTTCGTGACATGTTGATAGGTATCCTTTTCTTATATCCGTGATCCTCAAGGCACCGTTTCACACACCACCGACACAGTCACAGCCGGCGCTGCGGCGGCAGCAACAGGGAGTCTCAAACGGGGGAAATAAGCCACACTCAAATATGCCGTTCGCTTCGAGACCCTCAGGCCTTGGGGCCCTGATGCTAGGCGAGCCCTTAAAGACATTCATAAACGGCTCGTCGAGGAGTCAGGGGCCGTAGAGCTGGCACCTACCTCGCTCAACGCATAAGCATTGCGATACGGCTAGGCAACGGTGCCAGGTGCCATCTTTAGGGTTCCGTACCCGATCTCGAGTATTAATGCCCTCCATCGTGTAGCAGTCACATAAACTACTATAATAATTCAATTCGGACAGTCAAATCTGCTTCGAGTTAACTCTACAGATGTTGTTCTTAGAGCAAGAAGGTTTAGGTGTACGTGTACCTACTAACTACAAGCGTGGATTTAACGGCAGGTAAAGTTACAAGTACGTTAAACCGTCTGAATTCATAACAAGCCGGGTAAAAGGATTGATTGTGAACACGTGCCCCCTCGCAACGTACATAAAAGCGGAATACTTCCGCAGCTATTGTATTGTGGCTCGTATCTACTCACCACCTATTGATTGACTACTACAAGCTGCCTGCCCCGCGCCTCGTTTGCCGCACCAGGGTGCATTTCCTCGAACAATTTTCAATTGTGATTTCATGTCGCCGCTACCGGTTACATGATCAATTTTGGTGACTATTTGCTAATGTTATGAAGTATCTATGTAGCATAAATTTAGGCCGGCTTGCTGCAGACAGACAGCCGCTAAATGGAGTAGGTATAAACATAATATATAATATAATGCGGCCAAGTGACATGGTCAAGCACGGCAAGGATATTGCCTGTCAGCCGACTGACTCAACATGACCGCGTTATATTTAAATTGCGTTTAAACTCCATTTAGTGCGCTGCTGCAAGACGGCCTTAGTATTCTAACCATGCAGCTACCTACCTAAGTATATTCGACAGTTTATGAATTCACCTGTAGACGTATGACGGAAATAGAAATGCAATAACTCGATGTTTGGTCCTGATACATTTCAATTGAGTAATAATGATTTCAGAGCTCGGTAGTTTGCACCGACTAGGACAAGACACGGTGCTGCAATATTAAAACGAGGATAAAAGTGCAGCATGGAAGGTGTTTACTTGTTTACACTCTCGAGCCGCCTTCGGCCGGAACGTAACATCGCGTGCCTCCCCGCAGCTGACTGAAAACGACGCTATTCTCATTCCAAATTCGCACACCTTCAAGATAATCGCCTCGCCAACACTTTCAGAATAGAAACACGATAGATACGGTTCCTTGGTTTTTACGAAACACTCGTAACAGTTGGCACGGCTCTGGAAGGGTCGAATTAGCAGCAGCATGCGATGTGAAGTGAAATGAATTGTTTTTGATGTGTGGATGACGGCTAGGTTGATCGATGATGTGCTGCAGGTGAAGATGGTGTGCGGGCGCGATGACTCGTCACTCACATCCTTGTTGAGTGCGTCGACGACGCTCTTATAGTCCGCCTGCTGGCACGAGTACATGAGCGGCGTGCAGCCCTGCGGCAGCGGCGCGCTGCCTCCCTCGGTCTTCCGCGCCGGGCCCGCCGCTTTCTCGCGCTTGATCTTGTCGCTCTTGTCGAAGAGGTCGCCCTTGCGCCGGCCCTTGGGCTTCTTGAGGATGCTCGGGATCGGCTCACCACGGCCGCTGGTGGCGCGCTTGTCCATAACAGAGGTGGTGTCGGGAGCGGTTCAGTCGGGCGGTAGGGTGCTAGAGCGGGCGTTGGCGAGCTCGCGCGGAGGGCGCGCGCCTCCGACTGCCGCTGGCGAGTCACTCCGCGGCTCGCCACTCGGACAGGGCACAGGACAGGACACGCAACCGCCCAGCGTCGCCGCAACCGCGGCCCGCCCAAACCCTCATGTATTAGGTACGTTACGGCGTAAAAAACAGGTCACCGCAATTTGTTAACCATGTTTCAATCATGGAACACAATGAACACATTTCGAGACAGACAACAAATAATCAATTGTCAAAAGGAAATGTATGGTAGCAACGGGATCGATAAAATTCTTTCATAACTATTGCTAAATAATGTGTTCGTCATCAGTAACGACTCCAAAATAGAAAAGATCCCTGCAATAATTCAGATTCAAGATTACTTTAAGAACTTATTGCTATATCAAAATATTCAGCAGCAGGCAAATTACTGCAAATTGCATCTTATGCTTTTATTAGGTAGCTGTAATTATATCTAACCAACAGTCTACAACAAAATTCTAATGAGCCATGTGCAGGTATTTATTTATCGCTCTACCTAAGTAGCACTTACAGCATAAGCATTTCTAATAAACCCCTTAGGCTTACTCAAAGCATGACGTCATATAATGATTTCTAACATGCCAAGAACCTCCGCTGATCCATATCGCTATAACATAATTTAAGCCTTGGGTTTAAAGATGCTTTGCTCGTGATTTCGTTTAGATAAAGACTTCAAAGTTGGAAAGCAGTGTTACAAATGGCTTGCGATGACTCCCCAGCCGCTTGCCACTGGTAGATAGATACCTACCTAAAGGTACTGAGGTCAGGGTTGAGTTTGATTTGATAACTTGTAGAGAGCATTTCAGCTTTAAATTCCCTTCGCCATTAAGTTGGCTACTGTACTTGGCACTACTGTCAAATGTCATTTAAAAATGGGCAAATGCTTTTGGGTAACACATTTTTTTAAAGCTAGCAACACTTGTTTCATTGCTACCAACTTAACGGCGAAGAGAATTTAAAGCTGAAATGCACTTTAAGAGTAGAACCAAGTGCGATAAGGATCATGCATGAATATAATGCACAGTTAGTTGTAACAAAATCGGCATCAATCAATTTCTTTATTTTCTGTAAATATAAACATATGTTTAGAAAACGTCTTCTCTACATTGGACCACTGTGGGAGAAGTAGGGCGAAGCAACTGCCACGGACTACGGACTAGCTCAGTCTGGTCATCACGTCCACGATCACCTTTTACTATTTGTAAATGAGTCTAAGTGAGCTATCTAATTCTGGGGGTGCTTCTAACTTATGACCTGCCTATAAGACATTCAGTTAAAGACGGATTAGGCGGTAAGAGGTGCATATTCGGAGCTTAGTAACTACATACAATAGGAGTTAAACAAGCCCTTGGAACGTATGCGGTTTTCTGGAAGAAATCGCTTTTTAAAGATGAGCTCGCCTTTGCGCATAGGTGTTCTGTATCATTATTTACCGTGCAATAAATGTCGATAATGTGTTGATAGATTTTTAGATCTCTTTTAAAAGTTTGTTATGTGGAACTATACAAATATTACAACATTAATTATATATTATTTTATTTTTTACAAATCACTGGAGTCTGTATGTTCTTTATCGCAAGATTAACGATTCTAAGGAATCATTCTCCTTAATTCTTTTCTCAACTTGACTTTGGTTGCTACTACTGTTAGTTTCTTTTGTAGATAATGATAATGTTACTTTTTATAGCGTTTTTGCACTTCTCTTCTGCAAGTACCTCCGCGTTTAAATATTTTCCAATTTCTATAATCCATTTTAGAAGAAAGAACTAAGTACATACACCCAAACGGGACGGAACCCACCGAATTCACCATGAATAAAAATGGCCAAGTATAGTTCTAAAAGGGAATTTAAAATCATAATTATAGGGCACAATAGTCCTTTTATAACTAATTGTTTACACCTTACGTGCGTTTTACGTGTTATAAAGGTGATAGATACTCTGTTAAAGTACCAAAACGTGCTATAAGAAACCAAAAAAGTCATTAAATTCATGATATTAGTTGAACTATAAGATACATTTTAGCGCTATTATAGTGCAGTTGCGTCACATAAGCGTGTTCTTACTATTGGCTATGTCACAAACTTGCTCTATTGTAGAGTTTTAGTGTCTACTAACCCACAAGGTACTATAACAGTGATTTCAATAACTACAATAAGACTATATCGTCCAGTAGTAGAGTATTTATCATTGTTAAAACTAGGGCATTATAGGAATACACTTGGAACTATTACAACACAAAGACGACGAATAAAGGTATCTGTTATCACTTCTATAGAGCAGTATCCTTCTATACTAGTATCATTATAAATACTATAAAGGTTGCAAAAAATTGTTTCATAAACGTTTACATCACTTTCTTATAGGTCATATTTGCTCTTTATGCTTATAGAGCAAAACAGAGTTCTTGAACGCTTTTATAGAACACAATGTCACCTCCATCACTGTTATATAAACATAAACGTTTACACAGCGTTGTAGCACTATAAGGTTGAGTTAAATGACTGCTTTGCGGGTTGGGATATCATCAGCAAACAACACTATGTCAGTCCATTTCTTCATCATAAAAGGCAGATCGTTGAGGGGGTTGTTAGGAAGATCATTCTGAGCAACTTTTACTATGAAACCGATTTGATCAGAGCAACTTTATTTTTTATTCCTCCATACGTTTTGGTCCGGGCGTTCAGCTGATTTGTAGAGTTGTGAAAAATAAAGTTGCTCTGATCAAATCGGTCTCATAGTGAAAATTGCTCAGATAGATGTTCCTAACAACCCCCTTAAATATGACTACACCTTTCTGTTACATCCTGTATATTATAGTAGTTTATGTGACTGCTACATAATGGAGGGCATTAATACTCGAGAGTGGGTTTATGAAACGAGCCGAAGGCGAGTTTCATAATAATATCACTCGAGAGTTTTAATGCCTTATTATGTACAGTTACATACACTAGTTTATCTACACACATATCATAAGCTCTCTTTGATGTGTTCAGGAACCGCATGTTTGACTGGCATTGTGGCTCTGCAGTTGTTTAGCTTGTTCTGTAGCACCAACTTCTGGCGTTCGAAATTTGAATGTCAGTACCAACTTCACAGACAAACTAGGGGCGGCACGCAGGCGGGCGTCGGCGTTCGAAATTTGAATGTCACAATGTGTAGATAAATTACACATTATGGTCATAATGTGTAATTTTTCAGATAAGAAATGAGTTTTTACCAAGTAGTTTAACATTATGCTGATCGTAACGTGCTGTTTTTGTACGCAGTAAAGAGGGTTTATGATTCGTGTGTAGATAAAGTTTTTCATGTACGTTTCTAGTCTATGGGACATAATAGATCTATAAAATGATGGATCAGTCTTTATCCTTATTATCCTAATTAGCAATTGGGAATGAAACTGTTTGACCGTAGTGATCGGACAGTAAGCAATTTTGCTTGTGAATGTACAGTCACAAAAAAACGTTATCTCAGCAAATTTGGCTGGTAAGCTACAAATAATTAACCTTTTTCATTTATTAGATAGTTTGGTGAGGGCTTGCTCCCTCCGTAATTTTCTGAAATATTTTGAAATTTGAGTTCTCTATACGTACTCCATTTCATATAGCATTGGAAAAAAAGAAGCAGTGGCATTGAACATATTTGCAACAGTTCAAAATATTAACCCATCACGTGCAACGCCCAGCCAAGGAGCAGAGTGCCTTGAGTGCAGGCTCTTTTATGGAAGAGGGTCGGTGTCAGATATCATCATATCACTCAACTATTCTTGATTTTCATGATCTATATATATATATATATATATATATATATATATTTATTATGATATATATATATAATTGTATTTTTTTGGAAAAGGCAATAAATTTAGTACAGAAAAGTATTTAGTTTTACTGAAAATTTTCATTTATGCTTCTTTTCATGTTATTTTCTATGTTTTGAATATTTCCTACCTGCTGCGGTGTAGTGGGAAAATTTTGGCCACTTGTTACATGATTTTCTCCAAACATTTCACAACACTAACATTTCACATTTCACAATGAAACTTTACACCCTCGCAATGTCATTTTTACTCAATACTATAAATTAAACCATTATAACTAATCCACTAATAAATTTTCTTTGCAGAAAAACAATCCACGCCACGCAAAAAAAAATGGCCGTTTTGCCGCCGCTTTTTAATAATTCAAATGCCTTTCGTTTTATACATACGAAATAAATACAAAGTTGTTCACCACAGATCAACGAATCACATTATCCATAGACCACATCGAACTGCGTAACATAAGAAAAAAATAGCCAATTACAGCGTTAACGTTGAGCCCACACGGATGTCCGAAAAGCATGCGTCATGCAACATTATTCTGGAGTACTCTTAACCCATGGGGTGTCTAAAAAACACTTAGATAGATAGGTAGATTTTATATTAATGCTTTCATAGTTTTTTTTTTTCAGTTATGGTTCCGTGGTAATGAGCTCCGTGGTCCGTGGTCGTAAAACCCCTCCATCAACCCGCACTGAACCAGGGTAATGGAGTCTTAATCTTATCCGGGTAAAGGCCTGTGCCCCTCTGTGGGGGCATTAATGGGCTACATTTACATATAATGGTAATTTTTTCATATCAATCAAACCGACATTCTTAGTATTTATTATAAAGACTGAATTACTTTGTACAAAGAGTATACTTAATTAAATTAAATGAAAACATGTTTCTCGGTAGGTATAACTTATATTCACACCAATAAGATACAAAATAAATATTAACACAATATTTACCACAAATTATGAGTCAACAAACGGCCTTATTGCTAAGTATCAATTACTTCCAGGCAAGCTTGGGGTCTTACCCAAGAGAACCAAGAAAAAAAGAGTGCAGTTTGGTGGCCTTGGTAGTGGTGGATTTTATTACAAAAGTACAGCTATAATAATGTTACAAACAATAAGTAAAACAATACTTAAAAATAAATCTTAGGTTAAACTTACAATAATATATTATTAAATATGGATAAACTAAAAAAAACACAAACTATCACAACTTCTTCATGATCACTTTCATTTGAAGAGGCAGTTGAATCGCCAACCCTTATAATAATACCATCGAGTTGGTAAAATTTATCTTCCTCTTTAATTACATGCTCTACACAAGCTTGCCGTCGTTCTGGGGTGATGGTGGCGATTACTTGATGGAGTATCTCTTGTCTCTTCATTTAATTTAAAAGTTTTATTTTTGCGTGCCACATAATATTTTATTTGTGAACACGCAAGCCCAATAGGGTTGAGTTCACAGTAATACGGTGGAAACCCCATTGACTTCCTCCAATTCGTCTACCACATATGCTTGCTTTATGCTCTTTGACTTTTTAAGTAATTCAGCCCTTGCTTCTATGGGTTCGAAATTTATGTTTTTAATACGAGCCATTTTTATTTTTTCTAGTTGTTGTTTTACGCACCTTTTACAATTTTCGCGAGTGATATGGTTCGTTGTCCATAACAATCACGGTAGAAAATTTGAAAACCATTTATCAAAATTGTGTGCATCCATTTCTGAATGGTAGTCTACATCTCTCCTTTTTTGGCATCAAACACCAACTCTCCGCTTGTAAGAAATTCTTCAGCTGACCCTCTTAAAAAGTATTATTAAACACAATGTAAAATTTATTTCGCCCTGGAACCATAACATCAAAATAATTCAACCAGAGTAAATCAGACATTCCAATATGCTCAATAATAAGGCGACGTTCATTTCCGGTAGGATTTTTACACCTGCACACAATCCCTCGCGGTGTGCTCTCGTGAAGATTTAATTGTGGTACCTTGCCATACGGTACTCTTAGTGTGCCCTGTGAAATAAAATTTAAGCACAATTTTATAACCTGAATTTAAAGCGATAAACATCTAATTTACATATACCTTTTTATTTTAAAATGATGCCCTTATTAAACAAAATTTCATCAAGATAGTATATCTTTCTTCCCTCAGCTTTCAGCTTTCGGATTTGTTGAAGGTATTTAGGTATCTCACCAAACAATATTTTTTTTCAATTAACACTATGACGTCTTCATTTACATTTGGAGTACGGCGACGCTGAAGTTGTTGACCAGTGCTGGATATACTTGGTTCTTCACCCGTGTGAATAGAGCCTCTGCCAAAGGGGTTAGGGCCTGCGCCCAATTAACTAGAGCCTGCGCCCGGGTCACTCGTTTCACAAGAACTTGCCCCAATAACAATAAAATTAACAGATAACAAAACGACAAAAAAGAACAAACAAATAAACAAAACGTATTTTACCAACTTTGACGAAAAATAAAACAAGTAGCTCACAGCCAAACAGAGAGAAGTGAAGTGACTTGATGGAATATATCAATCACTGACAGTTGACATCTGACATGAAGGTGCGTTTCAAAATAAATATTTGTAGCAGTTTCGCAGTACTGTATCGATGTGGTCTATGTATTATGTGATTCGTTGATTTGGTTTGGCGTTTGGAAAAAGTTGAACAATGGAAAAGCGGTGGAAAAACAGCTAGGTTTATTTTTTGCATGGCTTCGATTGTTTTTGTGCAAAGAAAAATGATTTATGGATTAGTCATAATGGTTTGATGTATAGTGTATATGAGTGAAAATAACATCGCGAGGGTGTTAAGTTTCATTGTAATGTGTTAGCGATTGTGAATTTTTTGGAGCAAATGGAGTAATAAGTGGCTAAAATTTTCCCAGCGCACAGCAGGTGTGAATATATTTAAAACACAGCAAAGAACACGAAAAGAAGCATAACTGAAAACTTTCAGTAAAATTTAATTTAACAATTTTCTGTAATAAATTTATTGCCTTTTCCAAACTTTGTATAATTTCTATCATGAACATCAAGAACAGTTGTGTAATATGAGGATATAAGATACACGCAAACAATAATATGACTGACATCGGCCCCTTCCATTTTTATATACCATAAAAGAGCCTGCACCCAAGACGCTCTTCTCCTTGGCCGGGCGTTGCACGTGACGGGTTAATATTTTGAACTAATGCAAAAATGTTTACATGAAATGGAGTAAAGATACAAACAATAATATGCTTGTCTATCCAACTCAACACTGGATAGCTCTATTTGTCTTTCTACAGTAAGTGCAAGAATATCCTTCCGTTGTTTCACCTTGATATTCGTTTTTACTAAAATTAAAGAACCATCATTATAAGCACTCTTAATACTATTGTAACAACTGACAAATTTGTAATGATTTAAAAGACATGATATTTTCCTAGCAGTGTTCAGTAATACAAATAACATCGGTGTCAGAATTATTAAGAAATAATCTTAAAACATGTTCTTTGGCAGGTAGCCCCTGCATGTTTTGATGCGTAATATTAAGTAATGCATACTATTTGCCGGCATTGGCAAAAAAATATGTACAATAGTATAATTTGTACCTTACTTTGTCCGTGTCAGTATCAATATTAATATTACTACTAAATAGTACACTAGGAACCTCCGTTACACTAGTTATGACAGGGTCATATAAAAATTAATTCATAAATTAAATGCTTAATACTAGCAAGTGGTCTTTTACAGTAGTTAGCGAGATAAAGACAATATTTTGTCTGCCTGAAGTCAGAAATAAATATGTATATGTCAAGATAAACATTATTGTCATATTGACCTGATAAACTGAACAGAAATTGATTGGCTGGTATGAAGTTATGGCGTCTTTTTGAAGATGGCCCTATATATGGAAATGCGCAACTTATAATCTGTTTTACACCAAGTTTCTTCAACAAATTTTAACTGCTAATTAGGTCTACTTGTTTAACCCCTTTGGAATTACCCACCAGCAAGATAACTGAGTACAGTTATCTTGTTGGTTGCTACTGCATTTGCTACAACGACTTAAGTGTTCAAAATGCATTGCCAACGGAAGTATGGCGAAAGTTACGTTACTTCAAGTTATAATTCTTTATATTATTATTCTTATTTAGATGATACTAATTGATACTATGTTAATAGATGGCGTTGCCTAGCGATATAGACTTGCTCATTAAAGACTGTAGGTACTTAGTGTGTAGCTTTATTTTCATAGATAATGATGATTACGTTTTATGGTCCATATCATTTATGTTGACAATATTCGTTCGCAATCAATTTACTTTTTTCGACTGTCACTTCTAAATATTTTTGTCGGTAAGTGCCTTAATTATTTACGTAGATAAAACTATATTTCTAGTCCAAGGTTCAATTTTATGCGAGCATGTACCGTAATAAATTTACATAAATGCTTTTCTACCAAATGGGGTTTCTTCTCACGCAAGTAGCTTTGCCACCGAATCCCCTTCTGTTTTTGGCCATTCGTGTTCGATGTAACACCAAGCTGACCCACTGGCCTCATTGTAGGGCCAAAGGACCGTTCTATTTCCTGCCAAAACAATTTATTTGCTTTAGTACTCATAAAATAAAACAATTTACTAACAAAGCTCCTGAATGACTGTGCATTTTTACTGGCTAAAATAATCAAATACATACTTTTACTTTACTAACAATGGAATAAAGGTCTAAGGAAGTATTTACTTCCTGTGCCGTATTTTGAGTCCGTGGCAAAGTTTTTGTTTATTTATTTATTTTCACACACACACTCAAGGTGTCTGCATGCTCACCCTGATTGACCTAAGCAAACTTGAGAAACAGAACATTTTCAGACATTTGTTGAATATTTTCGGTACAGTTGCTGTTTGATTTACCGATGATTGATTTTAGAGAATATATAGGTTCCTTGACAAAGCCAAGCACAATTAAAGTTTATTTTACAGTTAAGTATTTTTACAATGATAGGAGCAGAAATACCAGGCCATGCATCGACCTAGTTCCCCTCACGATATTTGCGGAGTTAACACCTCACCTTACAGCTTGGTACTACTTTACTTACTCACATATAACTAGTACTCAAGTATAGATAGAGATAAATAAACAAAAAGTAAAACTTAAAAACCCCGACTTCAATCAAAACCTTTATGATAAGCAACCACGTATCCTAACCCAACCCATGCAATACTTACCTAGTATTGAGCAGTTCCGGTGGCCATCATCAATTCCACTTCACACAGTGATGCTTCCCGAGAATAAATGCACTTCTCTATAAAATACAAAAATAGCTACAGGTGTGCCTATAACATTTGTAGAGTTCCATCGATTCTTCCAGGATTCAATCATCAGATCCTGACCTGATGAATGGGGCGATTGGAAAGTACCCCTTCAAAAAAAAAAAAAAAACCGAAACGAGACGTAAGTATTCGAGATTCGAGAGAAAACTAAGTAAGTATATAAAAACATCCCGATGATTTAAGAACCCCCTCCTTTTTTGAAGTTGGTTAAAAATTGGGTGCTAAACCTTCAGTGCCACACTGGCATAGCTTGGTATACCTTGTAGATATGTATTTTACACCAAACAACCTTATTATTTTTTGCTTTATGTCTTTTTATATCGATTCCCTATTCCATACTTCGACTTAAAATGTATTTATTTATTAAAAATACGAGTCAAGTGTATCAAGTCTGTGAGTTATGTTAGTTTTAACTTCATGTTTTAAACATGTAGCAGGATATATAAGACAATAAGTAGGCAGTTCTTGCCAATTACAATTTATAAATAGTTGATTAGCCACATTCAAGCTACATACTTGAACATAATCCAGCTTCTTGCATACATTTTAAAATTATCAAACACGCGACCCCGTTCTTTTCTTAGGTTACATTTTCCTATTTAAATTCTGTTCGTAGCGATGACCTGTAAATAATTATTAAGATTGATGGTAGAGATATCCTTCTTTACATTTATTTGTTTCAATTTTACACAACGAGTGCAACATGTTCAACCTAATTTACCCGACCGAATTAGAACACATGCCGCTTGCGCGCCACGGTCAGCTAGAGCTGACATTTAGACAATTAGAGTGTAGATATACCTATAAAATCCTCGGGGATAAAGCTGTTTTTGTCTTGAGCACACTTGAATCCCTCACTACACCCAGACGATCTTAATAAACATAAACATAATCCTTTTAGGGGGGAGTTATGACGTCATAAATTTTTTGTATGGGTTTTTTTTCTTTTTTTTTCACAGGCACATAAGGTACATTCGTCTAATAAGGCCTACCAGTTAGCAAGGCCCAGGCGCAGAAAACCGACTTCTATACAGTTGATTTGCGCGAGCTTCAACGTACGTATGGAATAGACCAATAGGAACGCAGAAACGCAACAGCGGGCAGCGTGGGGCCGCCATCTTGACAATGACGCCCGGTTGTTCGCCGATGTCGGGCGCGGCCCCTGATTACGCTAAATTGTGCGCCCACAAAACGTTAGATTTTACTTACTATACTGCGATTTGTAAGTAGATTTTTGTTTAGAGTGTTTATTTGATCATTATTATTTTGATATTCACATAGACATGTGCGATATCATGTCTATTTATTTCGAAAATGATCAATTTGTGTTGGAAGGCCCATGTCGTTTAGGAAAGACCAACTTGCTCGGGCCATACAAGACTCGGCTGGGCCTTCCAACCCTACTGCAGTCTAATAAAGCCCGCTAGTTTCTGTAGTGTTATATTTAACTAACAATGTTTTACTGAGTGTTACAAAAGTGCTTGATGATGATGATAAATACACTTATAATTACTGATCGGAAATTCGCATGTTTTCGGTCAAGTGAGTTTTACTGAATTTTAAAGGGCCTTGTAACCGACCACCGCCGTCTTAACAATATCTGTGTAATAAGGCCCAATGTATGAAAATTAAAAATCAAAAAACCTTGACAATAATTACTCAATTATAGCATGAATAACAATATTTTTAAATAAAATACTAATATTTATTCACAAAATATAAAATTATACCTAAAAAGTCAAGCTAGGCTGATTTCCCACACAGTGGAAACGCGTATTTTTCTAACAAATTATTGATAATTTTAATTTATACTTCCTGTTATAATGTTCATGAGTATCACAATGTGCATATTTATTCAATCTTTGAGGTCTTTAATGCATCCTTTACGCCAAACGACCTACAATCGGCACGGGCCTTATTATCGACACCATTTTTAGTAAAGCCCAAAAAGAAGTTTTATAAACGTTCAAAAAAGTAACTTACCGTCGTTATAGCTATAAAAAGTACATTTATTTGGATTTTGAAATAATCATAACTTTCATTGTAAACCTTTTTTTCCTTGAGGGTGGTTAAATAAAGTTTTTATTTCAATTTGTAAAAAAGTGGGCCTTACCATACGACGGTACCTTACATTCATTCTGAACCCACAATAGGATACCCTGCGTAACCAGAAACAGCGACATCACACACATACGTGGGGCGCACTGTAAGTTTCCGGAATGAATATGAAAAAATACTATTAAAGGTACAAAATTAATTTATTGTTTTTCAAAATAATCTCCCTTGGCGTCTATGCACTTTTTCATTCGATGAAACCAGTTTTGAAAACTTTTGTGCCACTCCTCTGTGGTGACCTCTGAAACGTGTTTTTCATACTCCTCGACAGCCTCTTCTGGTGATGAAAATCGTTGACCGCGTAATTGGTTCTTAATTTTTGGGAACAGAAAAAAGTCACAAGGTGCCAGGTCGGGACTGTATGCAGGATGACTCATGAGTTCTACATTTTTCGCCTTCAAAAAGTCGTTTGTCTGTCTGGCCGTGTGAGAACTAGCATTGTCGTGGTGCAGGATGATACGGCGTTTACGGTTATTTTTACGGAGTTCGTCAATAACTTCCGGCAAACAAATGGTCGTGTACCAGTCACTATTCACTGTACGACGATTCTCTAAAGCAACAGTAGCCACGTGTCCAGTTTTATTAAAAAAAGAAGCAATCATCCGCTTAGATGCACTTTTCACGCGCGCCACTTTGGTTGGTTTCGGCTCATCTTGAAAGACCCATACGCTCGATTGCTGCTTTGTTTTGGGATCGTAGCAATAAATCCATGTTTTGTCACCTGTTACTATGTCCCACACCAAATTTGACGCACCTTCGTTGAATCTGGTAAGCATGGCACTGCACCAAGTGATGCGGTCCGTTTTTTGAGCCTCGGTCAAGTTGTGTGGGATCCACCGCGAGCACAGCTTTCTCACACCCAAATGTTTGTGTAGGATTAATTGTATTTGACTCATGCCTATTTCTAAGGATGCGCGAATTTCATGGTAGGTCACATGCCTGTCTGTTTCAATCATACGGCGCACAGCATCGATGTTTTTGTTGGTCACAGCGGTGGACGGCCGACCATCGCGAGATTCGTCACTGAGATTGATACGACCACGCTTGAATTCTGCAAACCAGCTATAAACAGTTGTCTTGCATGGTGCTTCATTGCCAAAAGCTGTTTCAAGCCGAGCGATGCTCTGTTGAGCTGTCAAATTACACTTAAAATCGTAGAAAATCATACTACGAAAATTTTCCCGAGTTAAATCCATGTTGATGCAGACACACAATTTTTTAAATGGCGCCACAAGGTAAAAACAAAAGGCAGTCAGATGAAACAAACTGCATTCTACAGCCAAAGAGTTCTATTTTCAAATGTTGCAATAAATTTTTAAATATTGTTTATGTAAGTGGCCAGTTCCGGAAACTTACAGTGCGCCCTATGTATTAACATCCAAGACCTGTTTTTTTTTTCTTACAAAGGTACTGGAGTCCTTCGTTATGTTCAGGATTCAATATTGCGCTCGTGACCTAAAAGTGCTTTATCCCATAGGTCTATATCTATAGGATCGACTATTTCAACACACTTGCTCGTAAAGTGACTCATTATGGCTACGCATTTAGGTTCTTAATTGTGCTTATTATGGACTCGTGTTTATTACTTTAAATTACAGCAGCTCGCGTTACTAATCGTAAAGATTTTTTGTAAACAAAGTTATGTCATTTACAATGATAGACAGATTGACTATACAGATGTTGACAACCTTTTGGTAACTTTAATTATATGTTACTCGACCCAAATAAGTTCGACGACCCGAATGGCCGAGTCGGCAGTGACGCTGCCTACGAAACCAAGGGTCCCGGGTTCGAGTCCCGGTGGGGGCAAATGTTTGTTTGATGAGAACGGATGTTTGTACCCTAGTCATGGTTGTTTACCTATCTAAGCATAATATTTCTCTATATAAGTATGTGTATCGATGTCTAGTACCCAAGATACAGGGGATCCTAGTTTGGGGCTAGATCAATGTGTGTAAATGGTGTCCAAGGTATTATTATTAAATAAAAATAGACGGATGTTCTTGTTCAAAAAGGTTTTTGCGTACATACATTATATTTTCGATAATAAATTGACTAACTTCAGTTCGCATGTCAATTCCTTTAAAAAGTTCTCTTTAGGAGTCTGTGCGTTTTAAATTATAAATTGCTTGAATAGCTCTTTTCTGTAAAATAAAAATGGTTTTCAATATCCGCTGCTTACCCCCATAACAAGATACCATAGGACTATGAAAGTAACTAAAATATACTAGCCTAAATGAAGTCACATCCGTGTTTTGTCTGATGTTCTAACAGCGTAAGCAGCAGAACTTAATTTACCAGCTAGTTTTACCATGTGGGGTCCCCACTGCAATTTGATATCAATTGTTATTCCAAGAAATTTCATATCATTTACTCATTCTAACATGCTGCTGTCTAACACTAAACTTGTCTCAACATGCCTGATATTTGGAAGTGAGAATGTGATACACTAGGTTTTACCAGCGTTTAACAATAAATTATTAACTGTGAACCAATTCAAGGTTAAAGAAAATACTCCATTTGTTCGGTCTTATACTAAAGCTACTGAACAGGTGAAATGCAAACGGTGCAAGCGACACAATACCTCACTAATTACTTATTTGGCGATTCATTGCATCATTTGGAACCGTCGCGACCGGGTGCATTCACTCAACATTCTTACATAATTATTATTATTTTAACATTCATAAGTTCCAGTGTTTTAATAGATTATATAAACCTTTCTATCATAAAACTCGGGACTTTTAACATTTAACAAACACACGCATCACCTCACCCCGAACATTGGTCCTTCGAACCGTCGTCGTCGTGAAGTTGACCCAGTTGGTGATTTGTGAAAAGTTACTGGATTTTCAAAGTGTGAGGGTGAACTATCATAACATTTTGGAGTGCAGGGTGGTGCAAGGGAGAACAGGATTTCTGGAGCTTATCGCCGTCGGTGTAGCCAAGGACAGAGAACAGCGTCAGCGTTTGGACCAAACCGTCGTAAGCCGCTGAAATCGACATTTTGGAGATATCAAGTAAGATCTGTCCATTTATTTTACTTGTTACAACATGTCTATAGAAAATCAGTACAAATACATCAAGGAGCTAGAGAAGAATTGGGAGAATTTCAACAAGGACGGGAAAGATAGGAAGAGTAAACCTGAATATTACAAAACGCAGTATGCCAAGCTAGAAGAACTATGGAAGAGCATACAATTCAACCATGATCAGCTTGGTATGGTGGTGAGCCAAGGAGATGAATACTATGCTGAGAAGGTCTATAAAGGAGCTAAGGAGTTATATGTGATTTTTAACAGGGCTGTAACACTAGGCCACAATAGATTGTGCGCTTCAGGGGAAAAAGCGAACACGGAGCCAGAAACACGTTATCAAGATGGGTCCGAGCGGGGTCCAAGTTCTAGTATGGGTAAAACTCATCAGGGAAGTCTGAGTAAGCTGAATACGAATCTATACGTCAGCAGGAGGCAAATTTTAGAGCGTTTTCTCGGACATTTAATAACATTAACATTGAAGATTTATCGGATAAATGGGAATTCGAAGACGCGCTAAAAACAATGGAATCTCGATGGTGAGTGATTGATCGCTTGCATTGGCAGATTGATAGCGAATTAAACAATTCAACAATTCAACACGCTCAAAAAGCAGATAAATAAAGAGATGTGGTCAGTTAGTTACCGGGAGAAAACTACCCCTAAATTAGAAATACCGATATTCACTGGTAACTTTAACAACTGGGTTTCATTCAAAGATCTTTTCATGGAAGCTATACATAAGAACTCAACAATGCCTGATTCGCAAAAGATGCATATTTTAAAGACGAAGGTAAAAGGGGAGGCTGAACGTCTGATACAACATCTATACATCAGCTCCGAAAACTATTCATCGTGTTGGGATATTCTTAATAATAGATTCAACAACAAAAAACTGATATTCTCATCCCACATGAATGTCTTATTTGGATTACCTAATGTACAACATAACTCATTAGCGCTGATAAAGAAAATGCATGACGACGGTAGAGACTCTTGACGCAATAAAAAACCTTGGGGTGGACTCTACAACGTGGGACCCTATTCTCTTTCACTTGTTGTCTCAAAAATTAGACAATGAAACGTATACCAAGTACTTGGAGTCAATTAAAAACCCTCGTGAATTACCAGTGCTTCAAGATCTCTTAAAAATTTTAGAGAGCAAGTTTACTTCATTGGAAACTTCATCACGACGTAAGCACGAGACCCCGGCCACCTCATCGCAGAACCCTAATTTTGACAATCAAAATAATACAAGTTACAAAAAATCATTCCAACAAACAACAAATAATTATAAAAATCAGAGACGAAAATCGATGGCGAAATCATACAACGTGACTACCTACACATGCCCATTAAGCAAAGATCAGCATGGACTTTATAACTGCAAAACATTTTTGCAATTACCGAATGAAAAACGTCTGAATACTGTTAAAAAATTAGGTCTTTGTGTAAATTGTCTATATTCACACAACGGAAAGCAATTCAATTCCAATTATACGTGCCGGAAATGCACTGAACAACACAACACATTGTTACACGAGGCAATGATCGCCCCGAAAACCCCATTCCGTGCGGGTCAATCCAACGCAACGTCGGCAGAAGATCACGCGGCAACCACGGCACGTGTATCACAAGATAACACCTCAGAAATCCTATTGGCTACAGCTCAATTAAAAGTGAAGGATGCTGAGGGAACATATCAGAACATGAGAGCCTTAATTGATCAAGGATCACAGATATCCCTCATAACAGAACGAGCAGCGCAGATCTTGGGCCTGAAAAGACAGAGATGCAAAGGTGTGATCTTTGGAGTTGGACAGAGAGAAAACAATAGCAAAGGGAAAACGAACATTACATGCACATCCATTTATAATGACTACACCATAAGTACGGAAGTTATTATCATGACTAACCTAATTAACAATCTCCCGAACAAAACTTTCCAAAAACCAATGAATCTGAATGTGTGACCACATGGTCACACATTCAGAACATTAATTTAGCCGATCCCGAGTTTATCATTAGCCGCCCGGTGGACATATTACTGGGCGCAGATATTTACAGCAACATTTTACTAAGTGGAATGATAAAGGTGGATAACATTTCACAACCGATGGCTCAACAAACACAACTGGGCTGGCTTTTATGCGGTAACGCACAAACATTTCACTTTAATGTGATTTTGAACAATCTCGATGACATGCAACAGTTTTGGGAGATGGAGGAAATCTCGGAGGAGGGGGAGATTTCATCAGAAGACATAGAATGTGTTAAGTATTATAATGAAACAACAAGATATGAAGACGGTCGTTACGAGGTCCGAATACCCATGAAATCGGATTTCCAACAAACATTAGGGGACTCTCAGCAAAAAGTCATCGCACAATTCTGGAATCTGGAAAGAAAATTGGAAAAACATAAACAATTAGCAACATCCTATAGATCGTTTATGAATGAATACCAACAATTACATCATATGATACCTACCGCCGACGACGGTAACACGACGCCGCAAACTTACCTACCTCACTATGGAGTCGAACGAGCGGAGTCTACAACTGCGAAGTATCGGGTCGTTTTTAATGCCTCAGCTAAAACATCTACAGGGTGCTCTTTGAATGATTTGATGTATAAAGGTCCTAATCTACAACAGGATCTTCAGGGCTTGATTTTAAAGTGGAGACAATACCGCTACGCTTTCACTGCGGACATTGTAAAAATGTACAGGCAAATATTGATTATCAGAGAAGATACTCCCTTACAAAAAATAATCTGGAGAGAGTCAATAAATCAACCCCTTCAATCATTTGAGCTCCTAACCGTTACATAAGGCACTAAGGCGGCTCCCTTCCTAGCAATGATGACATTAAGAAGGTTAGCCGCTGATGAACGCGAACATTTCCCGACTGCCGCCCAGGTGATTGAGAACGCCTTTTACATGGACGACTTAGTTCACAGTGCGGATGACATTCAAGAAGGCCAGAAATTAATACATGATCTCTACATGCTCTTAAAATCGGGAGGTTTTACCTTGCGAAAATGGACGGCAAATAATCAAGAGCTTCTGGAAAACATTACAGAGCAAGACAAAGACGAAGTGACATTCAACTTCAAAACCGATAGCGCCTCCTTTAAGACCCTTGGATTGGGCTGGGATCCTAGAGAAGACAGATTTACATTCCGCTGTCAAGTAAATAGCACTGCGAAGCTGACAAAGCGACTTCTACTCAGCGAGATATCAAAGATATTTGATCCGCTAGGATGGCTAGCCCCTGTTGTCACTAAATTGAAACTTTTATTTCAAAATGTTTGGAAAACTAACACCAAATGGGACGAGGAGGTTTCGGAGAACATTAACAGAGAATGGTCCAAGATACAGGTGGACCTACCTAATATCGAAAAATATACGGTCCAAAGGTGGATATTAACTCGACGCCATGACGTAATTTATTTATTTTATAATTTAATTTTATTTATTTATCATAACGAGGTATTCGAACGTCATCGAACTGCATGGATTCTGTGACGCGTCGAAGGAAGCTTACGCCTGTGTGGTATATGCTCGAATAAAACATCAAACACGCGTAGTGCCAGTTGCCGCAAAAACAAAACTTGTGCCACTGAATAAAACCATGACTATCCCACGTTTGGAGTTATGCGGGGCTCAACTACTATCTAAACTGATGGACAAAATAGTGAAGACTCTGACAGACCTGGAGATATAAATATACGGATGGACTGATTCTGAAGTAACTTTGAGCTGGATTCAGGGAGAACCACAAAGGTGGAAACCGTTCGTGGCAAACCGTGTACAAAATATAACAAATATAATGCCTGCCGAACAATGGAAATATGTGAAAACATCGGAGAACCCCGCGGATGCGGCAAGTCGCTGACTTTATCCGTCTCAGCTGATTGACGCGCAGTCCCTATGGAAAGAGGGACCGACATGGTTAGCAACAGTCGTACCTGAGAACATACCGAAACCAACATTCACAATTGAACATGAAACAAAGAACATCAAACAAGCGAATGTGAACAAATTTTACGTGTCGGTGGACGCCTGGAGCAATCATCATTAACAATGGAGATGAAACAGCCCAAAATTATACCTCGCAACACACGCCTGGCTACATTGCTCATAGATCAAGCCACAGATATCGAGAGATAGGTTGAGGGGCATGGCACGTGCGAACAAATGTAGCTCCGACAGGTTAGATATTAAAATTTCTCGGTAGTCACCGGGCGACCGCAGTGACGAATTCATTTCCGTTGTTTTTCGAAAATGCCGAATGCCGAATGCCGCAATGCTGTGCAACACTCACGTGCAAAAATAGAAGCGAGATTGTGAACTGCAAGAACGCCGGTGTTACATATCACTTGTAAGTCTCATTCCAACTATTATTTCTTCTTAAAACACAAGAAATAAACATTATTACGAAAATAAATCATTCGCGGAAAATTCGTCACGAATTGACATTAAAGTGACAATGTCATGTTGTTCTAGCTAAGTTTACTATACATTGCTTGTTTTATATCTTAATTTCAATACTTATTGCCAAGCTAACACGCAATGAATATTTCACACTTATCTAAGTACGAAAGCAAAGATGCATCGTGATACGGAGGCGAACTGTTACACGCACACAGAGACGACATATAGTGATGGGGATAGTGATAGGAGAATTATGTTTAAGAATCGATAGATTTTATCATTCCGCAATTACTAATATAGTTAATGTAATAATATAGTTATTTTATTGCTCATAATACGTAAGTTTATTGTTAGTTATTGCAATGATTGCCAAACAGGCAGTTTAGATTTTAAGTTTGTTTAAAACATCGCCCGACGAAGGATAATGGGGTGTTATAAGTATTGATCGGAAATTCCGATGCTTTCAGTCAGGTCCGAAGAGTTCACAGTTATTCTACCTTCAGAAACCTCTTTGCCTCTCTTTCTAGCTGTAAGGATTCTGTTGAAAAAAAGAAGAGAGGCAAAGGGGTCTCGTATGTCGTATAAATATGTCGTATTTACAAACAATTTACTATTTTATTTATAGAACCCGGCATTGTATACGACTGTCTATACCAGTGTCTATAAATTATAATCGATCGATGATACACGATGTCCTTGCATTTTCCGTCCCAACACTAGCTCGGCTTAGCTAGCCGAACACACCCACACTACGGCAGGTATACTAGCTGTATACCTGCCGTAGTGTGGGTGTGTTCGGACGATAGGTGCATGACATTGCACTGACCAATAAAAGCGGAGAGATTGATGTACGAGTGGTGTAAATGGATGCGTGTTCTTAGTTTTCGACGACACTGGTTCCGATACAAGCTTAGCGCCAAGGGCCTATCTCTCGATATCTGTGGATCAAGCCCATTTGCAAACATTTCACGGGGGCCCACGGCTCACGTTAGCTAAATTGAGACAAGAACACTGGCTTACAGGAGGTAACAACACTGTGAAACAGGAACTGAGAAAATGTGTAACTTGTCGTAAACATGAAACGAGAAAACAAGATCAGTTGATGGGAGATTTCCCGGCCGCGCGAATTAATCCGGCCAGACCATTCTATCATACAGGGAAGGACTACACGGGATTTGTTGACGTAAAGGCTAACAATTGAAGATTAAGACACTGAAGGCTGTGGCTGTCTTCGTGTGTATGGTGACTAAAGCCGTATACCTGGAATTAGTCTCTGACCTGACCAGCTCGGCCTTCCTTGCCGTCCTAAGGAGAACGGAGAGGAGCGCGACGGCATCTTTACAGCGACAATGGCACTAACCTAGTAGGCGCCAATAACATCCTACAGGAAGAATGGAGTCACATCCAAAAAATATTTAGCGACAGTTTTCAAGCAGAGGTGGCCAATATCAACATTGAGTGGCACTTTAACGCCCCCGCCTGGCCGAGCTCAGGAGGACTTTGGGAACGTGCGGTCCGGAGTCTAAAACATCACTTACGGCGCGTAGTGGGTGAACAAAAACTAACATTTGAAGAGTACTCCACCCTTCTAGCTCAACTGGAAGCCTGCTTGAACTCACGCCCACTGTGTGCGTTAACTGAACATATCGAAGATTTGGACTATTTAACCCCTGCTCACTTCTTAACCGGAAGATCGGGCGGGACCATCATAGACACAGAAGAAGATGCTCGAACGCGATGGCACTTAACTTAAAAGTTGACACAAGACATATGGAGAAGGTGGAAAACTGAATATTTGTGTCAGTTATGAGCACGAGGAAAGTGGCAACAATTAAAACCTAACATCGAGAGAGGAGATTTGGTGGTGATTCACGACGAAAACGTCGGGAAAATGGGCCATGGGAAGAGTGATTGACGTCCACCCCGGAAATGACGGCAGCGTAAGAGTCGTGACGCTTAAAACAAAAACAGGAATCATGAAACGACCAGTAGTTAAGTTATCCGTGTTATCCATGCAAAAAAAACAACAAACCGATCAAACATAACAGAAACAAAGCACACCGACCTAATGTAAACAAACGATCAAGTTTCACAACAATGCTTATCACACTCCTTTATATTATAACGGCCATAAAATCTGGATATTGTTTCAACGTAACAAGTCTGAATGAAAAGCAAGGCATCTACTTTGATAAAGTCGCTAATATGCATACAGAGAGATGAATGGAAAATCATAACATATAAAGATTTAGAGCCGTATTGGGAAGGAAACACTGCATTTAAAAAATACTTCGATCATTTAGAAAGAGTATGTAATACGATCCAACAACTGACTCACTGTGACATAATCATGCTACAGTTACAGCACGCGTTCGACGAACTGGATCACAACAATAGAGTACTACTACACCAACCCAGCGCACATTCCCGACGTCAGCGAGAGCTTATAAATGGGGTCGGGTATCTAGCTAACACGCTGTTCGGTGTATTAGATGACCGATTTGCACAACAATACCAAAATGATATCGAAAAATTACGAACAGACCAAAAACATTTAACTCTATTATGGAAGAATCAGACATCTATAGTAGAGGCCAAATATAACCGGATTAAACGTACAACGGAAATAGTTCAAAAACAACATAAAATTATTAACAGACCTGCAAAGTTTGGCTAAAACGACCCAAATTATGGTCGGAAAAATAAATGAAGCCGAGGCCAGCTCTCATCTATGGTAGCAAGTAATTTACTGACCCATCTTAGATATATTCAAGATCATTTGTTGGACACGATCACTAGTATTTATCATGTTCAACTCATCGTGCATTTGATTGACCCTACACAGCTACAGAAGGAGTTGAGCATTATTTCGGGACAGCTAGACAAATAATTGACACTCCCGCTTGACAATCTCCACACAAACATGCCAAATATTTATCAGCTAATGAAAGTAAAAACCAGGATGACTGATGAGTACCTTATACTAGAAATCAAAGTTCCACTGACAAGTCGAGACAACTATGACCTATACAATATTATAGCCATACCACATCAAGTAAGCAACATGATGACGCAAGTTGTACCTATAGAAAATTATGTTGCGACAAATTTACAAAAAGATGCTTACATTCCCATAAGCCGGGACGATTTACAACACTGTACAGCTCGCGACCCATCTACCTACATCTGTCAAATGGAGACACCCATATACAGCCTGCGATCCGATAATGATCTACGCGTAAAGGACAGCATCAAGATACAACGAAAACTGAGGACTTCACTATCCAAACATACAAACAACTGCAAAGTTATATGAAAGTCTCTCCCAACAAAGAAAACATTGAAATACCACCTATTAATCACATCATTAATATAACAATACCGGAAGTACCAAAGATGAATTTTACAGACGACACGGACGAAAGGTTAATGAGAGACATAGAGGAGAAAATACACCAAGTCAATGAAGAGCCAGTGTTGACGGAGACGATGTCAAAAAATGACATTCATCATTATACTTTGTTTTACTCTCTTTGGGGGGGGGGTCTCCGTCACAATTGCATTGGCATACTGTCCGCCGAATTCGGGAGCGACGCTTAGCTGCAGCATCGACCGCGGGACCGTCGCAACCAACCTTGGAGGCGCAGGAACCGGCAACACGAGCGGCGGCGGGAGCGGAGCGGAGCGGCACCACGCCCAGACCAACCGTCCGCTACATCAACAGCGGTGAAAAACTAAAGTGCAGTGAGCGAAAAGTGGACAAGTGTAGTGATGATACCCAAAGTGAAAGTTATTTTAAAGAAAGGTCTACATCCCCAGTGTTTAAGAAAATTGCGTACAACAATCAATTATAAACTCGTTAATTGTACAAAATATTCGTGAAACATTTATAAACATATCTTACTAATATTACTTATAATCATTTCTATCAATTTTTTACTAACAAAATTGTTAATTGAATATTTTCATCTTATTTCTCATCTTGCTTATCTATGCCCTCGGCAAGATGTTCGGTCTTATACTAAAGATACCGAACACGTGAAATGCAAACGGTGCAAGCGACACAATACCTAACTAATTACTTATTAGGCAATTCAGTGCATCATTTGGAACCGTCGCGACCGGGTGTATTCACTCAACATTCTTACATAATTATTATTATTTTAACATTCATTAGTTCCAGTGTTTTAATAGATTAAATAAACCTTTCTATCATAAAACTCGGGACTTTTAACATTTAACAAACACACGCATCACCTCACTCCGAACACCATTAAAAACATCGAAATCTTTTTTTTTGTCTTTCAATTTTGAAGACCAGTCAGACAAGAATATAAACCAAAAAATAATAATTAGGAAAGTACTCACGTCACATGCACCTGATACACCAAGCCAAAATATCACTATCATTCTTCACCAGCAAAAAATTACTTTGTTTTTCAAAGTGATTGTATGTATCTTCAATTAAGATAAAACGATCTTATATTTGCGGTTTTGAATAAAAAATGTTTTATATCTTAAAAACTGCTTATTTTATTTTGTTCAACCCAATTTACGTTTAAATTGTTTATTGAGATACACAAACATATATATTTTTAAGATTTTTCACTGTCCTACTTTAAAAGTTAGAGTGGGGACACATTTTTTCCACTTTGGATATTTTTTCCACTTTTACTCTTTAACTATTTACTTTCAGGAGAAATGGTTTCAAAAACTTCAACGTCATTTTTAAAGACCCTATCTAAAGACATCACACATAAAGGTTTGATGAAAATAAAAATTAGTTTCATTTCCATGTATTTTTGTATAAAAAACGTAAAGAGACAGAATACATCTACATACCAAGTTTCAACTGTGCAGTCCTGATAGTTTCGGAATAATGTTGCTGTGAAATACGGACGGACGGACGGACAGACAGACTTCAACTGTCGTCGTCATCGCTACTGTCCGCACTCAGAGATAATATTATCTCGTTTTGTATATTGTCTACGTGTATAACTCGTTCTAAATCTTATTTTATTATTGATCGTTGTTGTTGATATCGTTTTCTTCACCACCTTCTTCCAGTCATCTACCCATCATTTTCGCCTTAATGCGGTGGATGCTTATTGTGTCGAGCTGCATGGCCCTTTATGTTAGCCCACATAAGCTCTATGGCATTATATTGGCAGAGGTAGGGCTGCAATCTTATTACTTCGTGCCCGTACTCCTGGGCTAATTCGTCAATTATATATCTTGGTTTGCATGGCTTATTAGCTTTGATTAAACTGAGTAGTTCTGCTTTCAGTAAACCAGCACACACGCCATTTCTGTTCAGCCAAGATACAATATCTTCCCGACCGAATGGTATGGTGCATCCATAACGATTGTAGATGGATTCTCAACGCTGAATAGCAGCTTCTCGAACCATTGTTTAAATACATAAAGTTCATTTCCTCGTGGTTATCGCCTCTTTTTTTTAAGAAAATGCGAGGATGCAGTCAGGAATGAAGCCTTGAGCTGAGCCTGTGTGACAAATATTTAGGCGGGCACCTTTCCGTGATGGGACTTTTGATGTGGAGGCCGCTGAATTATCGGTCCATGTATACGAAACCGTATGGTTTGCATTTAACCATGCTTATCCAGAAACACGACATTATCGCAATCTTTTACTTTGTTCATTTGCCGTAAGAATATTAGTCGCTTCAGTTCACATCCTGGCGCTCCATTCATATTTTACGCTTGTCATCTTTTTTGTATTTGAATCCCATAGCCTTCAAGACTTTCTTCAGATATGTATTCCATCCAGAAAATAAAACTACGTTTTTAAACGATTCTAATAGTTTTTTAGCAGTAGGATATTATTTTCTAGAGTAGTATCCATAAATATGGTTTATTATTGTTTGCTTCCGCAGCAAAACTATCGATACCAACGATAATTTTTTGTCTCTTTCTAGAATTCGGCGTTTTCAAGGCATTGTCTTCGAGGCCCGATTTCGAGAATTTTTCTGTCATTATTCGGGAAACTGTGTTTTGTTTATGCTAAGAGCTGCGACAACGCGATCTTAGGTCTGGTAAACAGAGGCCCACCATTATCTTTTTCATTGTGAAACTAATGATACAAGTTTACTACCTGCTCTCGAGCTTGAGCGTTGAGAATTTTTGTTTGTTCCGACATCGACATCATAATGTACAAGAACAACAGAAAAAATTGTTAGACAATCGGAAACCAAAATTATAGCCAGCCACGTCAGAGTAGAAACCTAACATCAATATGTCCGTTAATAAATGCCGGGTCAGAAGAGAATAATAAAGAGTAAGATCAAAAGACCAACTAGACAAGCCGGGGTCAGAGGATATTATCAGAGATCACAACAAATACTTCAGAGTCACTTCGCACTAAGACCTTTTCTTTCGTCCTGAAACCAGGCAGGCAGGCAGGGGTATAGGAGTAGGCCCCACAGTATAGCTCTCTACTTTGTCCGATCCGCAGCCGTCTCCAGCTCTGCCCAGTGCTGAGCTAACCACGGCGGCCTCTTTATTGTACCCTGCAGTGGGTAGGTGTAGGCTTATTGATGATGATTACGATGATGAAAATTACTTAATATTATGTATATTTAAATGTTATTATTATTATTGTTTTATTTCAAAGAGATGTGTACAGCATTAATTTAATATCTAATATGGTTAAACATTCCTTCACAATAGTCATCCAGTCAATTCAACTTATAAACACTTTTACTAGAGATTAAAATGAAAAAATATTCAGCTTCGTTAGCTGACGTAAAAGGGTGTTCTGAGCGACTACCTCCAAGTGTGGGGGTGCTGAAGTGATGCAGAAGGATACGTCCGCCTGCATAACTTCTGCTTCCTCCTGGTGCACCCTGGTAACAGCGGCTAGTGACTGGTCCCCGGACCTCTTACTAGCCGATGGCTAAAAGTAGCTCCGGTTCTGTCGGTTAAAGTGGGTGTACCCGGCAGACTATCTACACTCACCTGCGTCTTGTGGTCTGCGCAGTTGACCACCGTAGGCCAGGATGAAGGGGTCCTGGGGGGTTGAGCCGAGCGTTGCTGTGGATTTAGCTTCGTAAGGCAACACGCCCTCTTTGGCCTGGATTTCAGGCAAAACGGTAGCCTCGCCCGTAGCCGCGGGTTGGGGTAACGGCCAAGTGTCCCGTCAGAGGGCCACGGCTAGGGGTGTAGGGTCCGCTAAGGCGTCAGTCATAGCGGAGGGATGGGTCATGCTGACGGGGTAAGCTTCGGTGACTACGGCGGTGGGACCATGTCGCTGACACCTTGGTTCCCATCGTCCACAGAAGCGAGCTCCCGATGTCGCGCCAAGTACCAGCCCTATGCTCCTATATCTACTCGGTACTCCTAGCGACTGAAAGCTGTTCCAAGCGAGTAGGCGCTCCCAATTGTGCGGGCTCCGTGGAGGGTGGGAAATCGAGTAGACGAATCTCTATACATTTGACCATGGATCGTGTCAGGTCAAAAAACCCATCTGGAACGCTTCCAGCGGTGAAAACCGCAAGCGTCCCCAAACAGGTGCGAGAATCTGCCTCGGCAGATCCTCAAGCCTCAACTGGGCGCACTGCCACCATCCGTGACCTACCGGTGCAAACCGGTAGTGATTCCACTGTGGAGGGTAGCTGCAAAAAGCCCGAAAGTGAGTCGAGAGGCAGGGCCACGGGGCAACCCGGTGCGCGGAGCCATTCGACAAACATCGCCGAGCATTTCGCCAGCGCCTGGACGACGGTTGGTCGAAAGGGTAAACCACCCAAGCAATCTTTGCAAGGGAAGGGCCCATCGACTAAACGTCCAGATACGGTGCAAACCGGACCAGGGCGTAAGGCGAATCGTCGGTGGAAGAAAAAACAGCGTTTGGCTGCCACATCGGCCGCTGCCGGCGTAGATGGGGTTCCATCTGCCACGGTGACGACCGATGGCGGTCCCGCTGTTAATACAGCCGGAGCTGCGGGTAAGGTGACCGGCTCCCGTGGTGTCAAAGGGGCAACCCTAGACTCAAACGGGGCTAAACCTACCGTAGCGTTCTCTGGTGGTCCAACTTCTAACAAGAAGTTGAAATCTGCCAAGAGATCCGGCAAAAACGAGCGCGCGGCTGCTAAGAGGGCTCGACTAGAGGATAGTATTTCTCCTCGAGTGGAGCCTAAAAAGCAGTGCACGGAAGCGCGCAGAGCTGGGGTCACCTATGCTCAGAAGGTGAAATCTGACCAGTACATCGCCGTAACTGACGTCGCTACTGGTCATATTTTACAGGATCTGTCAACGCTCATCCTCAACGAGATTGATGACAAAATCTTGAGGGAAGCGTTGGCGGATCCGAGCAAGGAAAACCCCAAATTCGGTGGCAAGCCTCGTTACGAGGACGGCCACCTTAAACTGTTCGTGGAGGACGAGTACTCCCTGAACTGGCTGCGGGAGTGTGTCTCCGGTGTGTCTACACCATCCAACGTACAGTTGGTGGTGAAACGCCAATCGGAGATGGTCCGCAGGGTTCGATGTGGGGTGCTCATACCCAACGAACGAGGCAAGTGGAAGTCTGCGCCCGACGTCGGCGTAGTCCTCCACTTTATGAACAAGTGGGCACAGGTTGACCGATGGCTCCTCCAGAAAGTGGATGAGCAGCAGGACAACCTGTTTCTCATCACAGACGTCCCTGAAGATGTGGTGCCGACCCTGCTGGGAAGGGGCAGACAGCTCCTTTTTGGTAGTGGTTCGGTCTACCTCAAATTTCAGGGACCCGGTGGGAAATTTGTGAAGGAACCACCGGTGGTAGCGCAGACCAGCTCTAAGCTGGTCATCACTGGGGTTTCATCAAGAACAGCCAAGCCCCAGAGTTCCACTCCAGAGCGGCAGCAAACAGGCCCCGATGCAGTCGGGGAAAGTTCTGCTGCTCAACCGCAGGACGAGCACGCGCACTGGGAGGCCATGCTGCTTGGTGAAGGCGATGAGCCAGAACCAGCAGTGGTGCCCTCTGAGGGCGAGGAGCTGTCCATGCGGCTGGAGGAGGAACTCGTCTTGGAGGTGGAGGAGGGGTTGACCAAAAATGGCGTCCCTCTCCCGCGATTGTAAAATCCTCCAAGCCAACCTCCAACACAGCCAAACTGCAACGGCCCAGTTAAGACGCTGGTTGGGGGCAAACAGCACTGCCGTGGCTCTGATCCAGGAGCCGTGGATCAACCGCGGTAGCATTCGAGGGCTCGCCAATTTGAGAGGTAAGCTTTTCGGTACAACTGATCACGATAACCCTAGAACGTGCATCATAACTACTAACAACATCCCAGCACAGCCATTAACAGAGTTCTGTTCCAGGGACCTGTGTGCCATAAGGCTGCAACTGCCCGACACAGCTAGGTGCCGCGAGCTCGTGGTGGCCTCCGCCTACATGCCTGCGGAGGACAACCCGCCTCCACACGACCTGTGCCGGCTGGTGGACCACTGCGAGAAGTCGGGCCTCCAGCTCATCGTTGGGGCCGACTCGAACGCGCATCACCCACTGTGGGGCATGCCAGATATGAACAGCAGAGGTAAGACACTTGTTGAATACCTATTTACTACAAACCTCAATGTGCTTAACATAGGTTCTGAACCAACTTTTGTTACCAAGCGGAGCAGAACTATCGTTGATATTACCCTGGCAACGGCGGACATATCCGACGACGTTGGGGGCTGGCATGTGTCCAACGAGGCGTCATGCTCTGATCATCGATGGATACGCTTCGAGATCAACGCAGCGTTCTCCCCAACTGTCCCTAAGAGAAACCCACGCAAGACTGACAGAACCAGGTACAGAGCTATCCTAGGTGAAAGACTTGCTTGGGCTGAGACTCTACCAGATCCGGAGGGACCCGAACAAATCGAACAACAGGTAACAGATTTTACAAATACTTCAATAGACTGCTACCATTCAACTTGCCCGCTTAGCACACCAGCGCCTACCAACATCAAGGGACAGCCTTGGTGGGGTCCTGATCTAGATAGGATGCATGCTAAGATCAGAAGACTGCTAAACAGGGCGATGAACACCAGTGCTGATGAGGATTGGGACAACTATAAAGATGCCAAATCCAAGTACAAGAAACGACTACGGTTCAAAAGCAGCAACTCATGGAGGAAATTCTGCAGCGACATTGAAACCGTTGATCAAGCAAATCGGGTAAGGCAAATACTAGCTCAACAAGGCAACTCCAGGCTAGGGTCGCTTAAAAAACCCGATGGAACATATACCTCTTCCACCACAGAAACACACAGTCTCTTGTTGGAAACTCACTTTCCCGGAAGTAGAACTATTCAAGAGATTGTGTGGCCGGAAGAGGTTCACCATGAAGCTGTCGACCACTTAGACATAACTAATAATATTATCACTGCTGACAAGGTGAGATGGCCAATTAATAGCTTTAAACCTTTTAAATCAGCAGGACCAGATGGAATCTTCCCAGCACTTCTACAGTGGGGTGGGGAACCCGTCATCAATATAATGGTCCGAATCATGAAAGCATGTCTTAGATTCGGATACGTTCCCAAAAGGTGGAGAGTAGTAAACGTAATTTTCATACCGAAGCCAGGAAGGAGCGACTACACTAACGCTAAATCTTTCAGGCCGATTAGTCTCACCTCGTTCTTGCTTAAAACTCTCGAACGTTTGTGCGAGAGACACCTGAGAGATGGAGCGTTAAAACATATACCCTTACACAAGAATCAGCATGCATATAGTTTGGGTAAGTCTACTGAATCGGCTCTCCATGCAGTTGTATCCACAATTGAAGAGGCGATTCAAAACAAATGCATCTGTCTTGGAACTTTTATTGATATAGAAGGTGCCTTTGACAAGACGCAGTATAGCAGTATAAGTGCATCTCTAACAAGGCATGGGGTGTCAACAGCTGTAAACAACTGGGTCACAAACATGCTTAACAAACGTATCGTGCGTCTAGCTGGAGAGTCCCTGTCGGCGGAGGTAGTGCGGGGATGCCCGCAGGGAGGAGTGCTCTCCCCGCTTCTGTGGAATCTGGTCATTAACGACCTGATTACCAAGCTTAACGCTAATGGATACTACACCGTAGGATACGCCGACGATTTGGTAATCCTCATCACAGGTAAATTTGCGAGCACAGTATGCAACCTTAAACAAACAGCTCTTCGCATCGTGGAGCGCTGGTGTTTAGAATATGACCTGGCGGTTAACCCAACAAAAACGGTAATGGTCATGTTCACTAACAATAGGGCTCTTGGTAGGTATACCCTACCTAAGCTCTTTGGAACGGAACTCCAGCTAGCAACTGAGGTGAAGTACCTGGGCATAACCTTGGACAGCAAGCTCAACTGGAGTAGCCACATCGACAACAAACTAAAGAAGGCGAGTATTGCTTTCTGGCAGTGTCGGAGAATGGTGGGGAAAAAGTGGGGACTTTCTCCCAACATCATTCTTTGGCTGTACGTAACGGTGATCCGTCCTCTTGTCTGCTACGGAGCTGTGGTGTGGTGGACCAGGACCAAACTAACCACAATGGTAAGCAAACTCCAAAGCTTCCAAAGGCTGGCCTGCATGGCTATCACAGGTAGTATGAGAACTACTCCAACAGCAGCAATGGAGGCCATGCTGTGTCTTCCGCCACTCCAGCTGTATATTAAGCAGGAGGCCGCGTCATCTGCGGTGAGACTCAACACCTTAGGACTTTGGAGGAAAAACAGGACCTCACACACCGCCATCCTAGGGGAAGTTTACAAAAAATTTCCCATCTCTATGGCTTGCAGTGACAGAATCCCTAAACAATTTGTTTTTGACAAAAAATACAATATACAGTTACATGAAGACCATCGGGTTGAGGGGCTCGACGTTAAAGAGCTCAGAATTTTTACCGATGGTTCAAAAACTGAAGCAGGCACTGGTTCAGGCACCTTTTCGGAGGACCTAAACATCAAGATAGCCATTCCACTGGGTGCCCATAATACTGTCTTTCAAGCTGAATGCATGGGCATCATCTCGGCCGCTAATGCCATAGCATCGAGAAAGGTAAGAGATTCCTCCATTCGAATCCTCTCGGATAACATGGCCGTCCTACAAGCCCTAAATAGCAACACTATTAACTCAGGGCTAATCTACGAGTGTCACAAACGACTAATGGAGGTATGTCAACACAACCGCGTAATCCTTCAATGGATAAAAGGACACAGCGGATCAAGAGGTAACGATGCAGCGGATGAGTTGGCGCGTAAAGGATCTAGCTTGACAGCGTATGGTCCCGAACCTATCATCCCTCTTCCCTTCAAGATGGTACGCTCATTTCTGAGAGAGTCGACCAGGAATGATCATGCCACTCTTTGGACAAACCATGAGGAGTGCAGGCAGGCTAAGCTGGCCTTGCCGTCCCCTAGCGCTAGGCTGGCTAAGACCTTGCTTCGACTTAGTAGGCCGCGCATGCGACTGGTAACTGCAGCACTTACTGGCCATGGTTTCTTTAATAAACATCTATATGTCCTAGGTGTTACCGACAGCCCCCTTTGCAGAGCCTGCTTGGAGGCAGAAGAAACGGCTGCTCACGTCCTCATGGAGTGCACAGGAGTAGCGGACTACAGGGCTAAACACCTCGGTCAATCGAGGGACCTTCCAGGGATAGTCGGTAACGTAAAGGGCCTACTGGCGTTCCTGGAGGAGTTGGGTTGGCTCGAATGATGTCGCATTCCCACCCACACGCAAAATAGGCGCTTTCGTCGTCGAGTTGCGGAAACCAGCCCGTCTTACAATTGACAATTGACAATAGCTGACGTAACCTTGTAACAACGTAGTGTTCTACAACAAACCATATTTATTGTTATTATTATTTCATTATTTAATTATTAACACAAATTCACAACCAATCGGACTTCGGTAAACTAACAGAGATTTAATACGGGACATTTACGTATTTAACTATGATTACTGACTGTATGAGCCTTTCTCATCGACTTTTTGGGATGATTTAGTGATTGTAAATCGTTAAATTGAATATATCCCAAGCCAAAATAAAGGCCATTTGTAGATATACACCGCGTCGGAACGCGGGTACCGCCTTTTTGGCCAGAGCGTCCTGCCGTATGGTTCGCACAATTCGAAGCACAATTTATCATATTCGGCATAAAAGCGTATGACACAAAAATGTATTACGTCATCGGTAAACTGGAACATCGGTATGAGCGGAAATCGAAAACAATATCCTCAATCCACCCCAACAGAATAAGTATGAAAAGTTGAAGACAGAACTGACCAAGAGACTTCCCATCTCAAAAGATAAGAACATCAAGCAATTACTGATCCATGAGGAGATAGGAGACAGGAAGCCATTCCAATTTTTAAGACATATGCAGCATCTGGCAGGTATGGAAATACCAGAAGAAGACTGGTCAGTTGGCTACCTAATAACATCTAGACCGCTATAGTATTGCCACCAACTATGACGCTGGAAACATTAAACAACACAAACCCTCCAGCACGCAAGTAGCAAGTACTTCATATACTATTCCCTTATCATCTATGGATGAACTAACTAAACAAGTGTTAGTGCTCACACAAAAAGTTCCAAATCTTTCGAAAAAGTACAGCCAAGATAATCGAAGAGGCCGGTCTGGCCCAAGATCACAACAACGTGATCTACCACGTTGCAATGTGGTAGATCACCATCAACGCGATCGGAATCTAGCTATCGCACTCACCCGGTGTACTATTACTATAAAAGATTCGGGAGCCGGGCCAATAGATGCATAAAACCATGTGATTACGTCTCGGGAAACTCCACGGGAGGTCGATAATGGCGACCAACGATTGCCCAACATCATCTGGTCGCCTGATTGTAACGGACCGAAAAACCAAAACGCAGTTTCTAGTCGATACCGGCAGCGATCTCTGCGTTTTCCCACGGTCGTGATTATTCATGGCAATTCATAGTATCAGACGTCACCAAAGCGACCATCGGCATCAACTTCTTATCTCTTTACAATTCAATCGTCGATTGTCGGAATAGCGCTTGATAGACAATACCACCTTAATTACGACGTCAGCTTTGCCCACATTGCACACATCTTACGGGCAATATATGTTCAGTGAAGATAATGATCGGAGATTCAAGATACTACGAGATCCTTAAAGAATTCCCAGACATTACACGCCCAACAGGATTGCAACGCGTTACCAAACACAGTTCACTCACTTTATAAGAACCACACTAGGGCCACCCATGTCTTGCGCTCCAAGACGCCTGGCTTCCGACAAGCTAAAAAGAGCCAAGATAGAATTTAGCAGTATGCTTTAAAACGGAACAGTATGGACGTCAGAGAGCCCTTAGGCGTCCCTTACACTTAGCACCTAAAAAAGAATATCAGTGGAGACCCTGCAGTGATTAAAGGGTGCTTAACGCCAGAACCTTACCTGATAGCTACCCCACCCGGCATATCCATGACTTGACGCACATCATAGCCGGCAGCACCGTATTTTCTACGATAGATTTAGAAAAAGCTTTCAACCAAATACCTGTGAACCCGGGCGATATCGCGAAGACGGCTAATTCGAAGTCCCTTACATGACTTTCGCGCTTAGAAACGTGGGACAAAAATTCCAACGTTTTGTTGACGGAATGACTAGAGATCTCGACTTTTGCTTCACGTATTTGGAAAATTTTCTAATTTACTCTCCGTACAAAGCAATCCATGAAACCCACCTTCGTCAACTCTTCGAAATATGAACAATATGAACAACACAAGAAGTCAGTTTTTTTGTCGTATGAAACCTGTGTGTATTGATCATTACATTAGACACGAGGTATATACATTATAATATTATAACGTACCTCGTGGTTAATTAATGACAAACTGAGCACACTTGTATCACATAATGTACTATTATATATAACGAATATATGAAGGGATATATTAAACTGCACCTAAAAAATACTGATTTGCGCAGCAAATATCAGGGCAAAATGCTGCGGTAACTTAGGTGAAGGGTAAAGGGGGTGAACGAAGCGAAGCCCCCGTTATCCTTTGTGTTAGGTTGAACATGCAAGAACAACAAAAAATACTTCAAAACATATTATTTTATTAAGATATATTGTATTTAAAACATAAAAAGTGTTTTTGCTGAGCCTTGTTGCTGTGCAAATCAGTATATTTGATGTGCGATTAAGCACTAGCCATGGATTAATAACAAGTACACTACATAAATTCAAATCCGGTGCGAAATTCTAAAAAACTATATAGTGAACAATTGATTTTGTGATAACTTCCGGCGACTTTTATTTCGAGCAAAAATAATCAAATTAAGTTTACTCTTTACATGCTCGTTACCGAATGCAAGCTGACAGATAGTCATGATCATGATCAAGAAGGTAGTGTAAAGAACTGACTCTTTAATACTCCTATTTTGCGTAACTTAAGATTTCCCTCACAAGCAAACCGCCTATACTATCATATCTAAACTATATAAATTAAACTAACTAACGTCTGCATACAATACAGACAGCAGACAGATAGATCTTTATCGATGTTTATTTCTTTCCATCGCCCGTTGCGTCGGACGAGAGGTACAATGTTTCCTCTTTTCGATACGAAAAATACCGATAAGTATAACGTCATTCCCTGCCTGGATTCTATAGAACTATAATAGGCCAAATGTACACCTATTAGTACCTGGCTCTGCGAAATTCGTCAACAACGGGGGAAATGGGAAATGGAGTGGAATCAACTCCCTTCTATTTCAATCTCCGAGTTATAAGCCTTCACACTACGTAGCCTTGCTTATTTCAACCGTCCATACTGGCTACTGCATTAATGAAAAGTAAAACTGGGCCTAGATAAAGCTCAGCTCACTCAGCTACTAATTATAGTTAGGTAGCTTTATCTACTAGTTATAGCTCTGTGAGCTATAGGCTTGCGAAAGCGACACAGGAAATTTGAGATTTTTTTTCATTAGCTATCAACCCCCCGGAAGAGAGGCCTTTGCCCAGCAGTGGGATGATGTAGGCTAATAATAATAATAATCATATACAATATAATAATAATCAACCCCACACCTCCGACCCCTTGAATTTTATCGCATGGACAAGTGAAATAATTATAAAAATAAATAACGTGACTACATTTTCTTTAAGTACCATATACAAACTTATGAATACGCCTGGTTAAGTAAGTATGAATGTATGCTATAGTATGCTCCACGAGCATGAAAGTAGTCGCACCAATAACTTGGTCTACTAAAATTTTCACTGAAATAATATGGCCTATGCCATGTATGACACCTCCTTTTTTAAAATCTGTCAAGCCGTTTTTTACATATTCAACCCCAAAAACCTCCGCCATTTTGAAAAAAGTTCAAAAACTGAATCGACATTTTTTTTATTAATTATCGAACCTGTTTACAAAATTTCACTAGAATCGCTTGAAAAATGCCAGCTGTACAGGAGAACAGCCGGACAGAAATCCAGAAACACGAAAGCTAGTAGGTATGCCCAAGCGGAAACGGAGAAGCTTCGCCCGCTCAGTCAATAAAAATGAAATTATCGAATCCTTAACGAAAACCTACTGATAGAATCAGGCATGATTTTGGTTATATTCAGTTCAATATCACGAGCCGTCATTTCTGTTAGTATGCTAAGGTCACACGGCACGGAGTGATTTGCTACCTTACCGGGCAGTTAATTTCACAGTTTATTAGTAGTTAGGGTAGAGGTGAGCGAAGTGGGTCAGTGCGATCAATCGCGATAATGTGAAGTCAAGCGCGCTGGTTCGCGATAACATGGAAATTAGACGATTGACGGTGCAAGCTGCCAGGGGAGTCCCTCCCTGTTTTGAGCAGCCAAGTAAGTAGGTTCATAGCGTTGTAATGTACTTGTAAAGCCTGCTTACCGAGATAGATAATAATAGCTTATCTGGGGTGCACTTGAAGGGTGTGAATCGTAAGATGGCGAGTGGGCGTACGTGTTGGGACCCTATAGAAGGTGCATGCAGGTGAGTTTCACCTCTCAACCCTTAGCCGTTCACACCGTTGCATGCTGAATTTTACGTCGTCGGCTGAATGGGGGAGCCAATTTGTCGACCTGCCTATTTATGATAATTATTGTGACTTGATTGAGGGATGTCCGTAGTCTCAGAGAACCTGGACTTATTTTTCCATTAAAAACTTTCATTCCATTAAGCCCATTCCTCAGTACCGCATTGATTTTGCAATAGCACTTTTGGTGTGGGTATATTCGAGGACAGACCCAACGGCAGACAGGCACTACATCTCATACTTGTTTGGAGTAAATTTTCTCTACTTGTTGGAATCCTGTGTTCCCACGCAAGCCCCAAAAAGAACCGGGTCAGTTTTGTCCCGTGAAGTCTTAACTCAGATACAAACAATAACAACAGTCCATGGATTATTCTAAGAATTATAATATTCTTATGTGCACGGAGGCTCATTGTTGCAGGATTTTATTCTAGATATTGTTGACTTGATTGACATAGAAATCTGGAACCCTGGCATTAGCGAAAATGCCCAACGTAGTAAACACACCACACACATATACAAGGTAGACGACAAGATGACTTGACCTCCAAAGAGGTAGAATACTTATTTACGAGTTGAGTTCAGTTATTTATTTTCCTGTTAGCCAAAAAATACTTGCAATGGGTTAGCCATTTGTCACGTAAAAGGAGTGATGCGTGCTTTAAAATAACCTAAACGTTTCTACCTGCCTGCAAGTTTAGGTACCTCCTGTGTAGTATACAGGCTGTAACAGAAAGGTGTAGTAATTTTTTAGGATGTTGTTAGGGACATTATTCTGATCAACTTTCAGTATGAAACTTTAACAGCGCAACTTTATTCTTCACATCTCGAGAGATTCTGGGCCGAATGATCAGCTGATTAGTATGTTGAAATTCTCTGTTCAAATCGGTGTCATTGTGAAAGTTTTCACAATGATGTCCCTAACAACCCCCTAAAATACTACACCTTTCTGTTACCATTCTATATATGACATCGTATTGAGAATATTTGTGAACACCGTTAGTTTAATACAACACATCGCGCGAGATTGTAAACTATCGATTAATACGCATGTAATGAATTGCTAAGATATATAAAAAACTATGTTTTAAAAAGGGATTTCGAGTATGGTCAGAAAATCAAAACAATAAAACCAATCGGCTTCGATTGGTTTGTTTGTTTTGATTTTCTAATTACATCGTTTACGTTGTTAGTCAGTACCTACTGATCATTTACTATTGTCGTCCGTTTTGCATCCAACAATTACTTATCTACCAACTAAGCAATTAATTCATGCTAGGTGATACTTACTTGCTAACGATACTGTCTCCAGCCGGCTTCATTTGTTGTCATCTATTCACCTTATCATAACCATCAATTAAATTGATTATATAAATTATCAAGTAGATATAAGTATTAAATAAACATCGCGTTTTCACTACATTACAATACAATTACAATTTATAAAATAAACCACTTAGATATTTTTAATCGATTTAACACCGAAGTTATTGGCTTGCTCGTCGAGCGTCTGGGTAGTCGGTGTCCACTGAAATTATTGGTAAATAAACGCCGATGACAGCTGTTTGTGGTAGACTGGCCTCTGTTGTCATGGCGACGAGCCCACGCCAGGGTTCAATTTCCCCAGTGGTGTCATACCGTGCAAGGTTACCGGGCAGGATGTGGGGTGACCGATGTTCAGTCAACAAAGTAGCCATCGATCGTCCTACGGTACAGATGGAGTCAATTCACGTTCTGGGCATTTAATTCTCTCGATCTCCCGATATTAATACTACAATATTATTAATCAACCAAGCAAGCCGTATGTTCCTTGTTAGTTAAATGCATGGCAATGCCACGATCTAGGTTACCCTGGGATTTGTGTAAATGTATCGCATACCAGGCAGTTCGAACTGTTCGTGACTGTACAAAATGAAAATTGTACAGCTCATATTTAATTTATTTATTGTGTCAGCACCTACCTACCTAAATTTAATACATGCGGACCTGCCTACGCTGTGAGTGTTTACGTACAGAAATTGATTAATTCGCATAATAAAACCCTTTACTGCGAGCAACCTCCTCTAATTAGTACATTAATGTAAGCTGTTTTTTAAGTTGAGGCAGTAACAGTATAGAAAAATTTCGACTTTCACGAAGTTATTGACCCACGAGCTGATGCCCTCTTTGTCCTTAACCCCTTATCTCATCTACACATACTCTACACTCAGTTTCACACAGTTGATTTGATAAGCCGAATCCACACCCAAAGCCACTGATCTCATAGGATACTTCAGATTGCACTCTGGTATAGCCTCATCTAGCTGTCGGCATCTACCGTTGTATAACACGAGGCCATCCTCTTCGCATGGGTTTGTTTCACATTTCGGGATGCTGGTTATATTCTGGGTGAAGATGAGGTACTGCCGTTCTGCGCAGGGGCCCCTGCGCCAGGCTGGCCAACATTTGTCACTGTCCGGATGGAAGAGGTACCCTGGAATTTCAGATGGTAACTCTACACTTTGAATCTGATCCCTCAGTAGCATAGGAACGCTATAAAGATCACATATGCCATACCTGCTCTGCAGTCACAGATCCAGTCATCAGCCTGATCTCCAGGATAATAAAGTTGATTCTCTTTACATCGTGATGGGTGATACATCGGTTCTCGTCCCTATAATAAAATAAGTACCCTTTTTATTACAGACGTAAATTGGCACGAATGTTGATGAATCAGTAATGGTTAGGGGATTACCCCTATCACGCGTCATGGAAATTTCTCGTCGAAAAGCCCCTTTTTTATTACATTCAGTTCAAGTCACCTATAGATGACCCCCAGTACGAGTCCACCAGAAAAACAGCCCTACAACCAGATCCAGTCGCTGTGGCCTTCATGATCATCTACACATGAGCAATATGAGAGTACAACAACGAAGCTCTCTATTTTGAGAGCTTCGTTGTTGTATTCGGCTATTGCCATAAATAGTCGTTGTGGTAGATATCTTAACCGTTCCATTACCGCGCCTAAGCGTGAGGCATCGCGATTTTGAACCTTATTTCGTGGGAAAAAAAAAACCTATAACGATCATGGTATTTCTATGGTGCTTTGCAGACAGAAGTCGTAAGGTACGTTTGGTCTTCGCCGCGTTCTGTTTGCAAACGCGGCGAAAATCAAACGTACCTTACGCCTTATGCCTTAGGCCGTCTCTGTCTGCGTAGCGCTTATAAATGACATGGGAGGTTAGTCCATAATCATCAGGTACCACGACCAGTACAAAACAAAGTATTAGGCTGATTTTTTATGTAACTAAGGGCGACTACCTGAAAAGATATTACATTTATATTTATATACAATATATACATTATATTTTTGTTGTAAACTATTGTAATTCATTCGTTCGTTCTTTTTTGCAATCAGTACATTGTGCGAAACTATTAACTTCAACATAGGACATTATAGGACATTGCACCCAACCAACCAAAATGCAACAAATCCCACATATATTTTGAACACCTTCGTAGATACTTACCTTATCTAATATTGATAGGAAAGAGCATTTGGATTAAACGTACCTGTTTATTCCTAATTTTAATATTTCTTTCAACTTCTGGATATGCCAGAGCTTGATGATCCGCTGTAGCCGAATTCAATGTTTGTGGTGCGGCCAGGGCTGTGGCAATCACTGCTATTAAAACTACATACACACCAACCATTGTCGTTTATGTTATTTTTAACTTATTAAGTTATCATTTATCAATCATAAATACAAGTATAATTTACTAAAATACAAGTGTAGTTTAAAAATTGGTATTCACTTTATCACTGCGAACTTGCCACACAGTTGACTGAAGCGATGCTGCTAAGTGACTGTTGTGATTATGAATGCGCAATCAATTACTCTGTCAAGTCTGACTAACTTATCTGGCGCGTGTAGGTACCACTACCTACCAAATAAGTATATATACTTATTTGGTAGGTAGTGAATCTATAGAATACCGACGTCATTGATAAATAATTGATAACATCTAAGTTATAAAACGAGTTTCAGATTACCACGGTCATTCTAGTTTTAGGAATCATGCGGGGGAAAACGATTAACAAGCTTCGTTTCTGTGCCAGGGTCAATCATGTCATGACGTCATATCGTTATGCATGCGCAATTATCCCCTGCCCCTAGGCGTCATACCTAAGTACCTACTTATTTACTTTTTACTCTCTTTACCGAATGTTTCTAGTACTAATAATTACAATTTGCGTCCTAGGCAAGCGGATTTTGCAACACGTCGTCGCTAGAGCCCGATAGCGGTGACCAGGCTGACCTGTGGAATGAGGGCCTCAGACGAGCTCAGCAGCGTAGCACAGAAGCGGAACGACCAATTGGGAAGATCGTCGCAGTCGAGGCGAATCAGCAGGTCAGACCATTAGTTTGATTAAATGCATCTAATGTAAAAGTGGTAGCTCTTTTAGATACAGGCGCTACAGCTTCATGCATCAGCCCAGCCGTTGCAGGTCAAGTAGGTGCGAGATGTACGCAAGAAGAGAAGAGACGGGTTAAGGCGGTAAATGGAAGTTTGCTGCAAATTGTAGGGAAATGTGTTATAGATTTTAGTTTGGACAATTTTAGCTTTTCACAGGAATTTTTAGTAGTAACTGATTTGAATTGTAGCATTATTTTAGGGGTGGATTTTTTAATAAAGAACGGTATGAATATTGATTTTGTTCATTCGTGTATGTGTTTTTTCCAGGGAAAAATACCGTTTTTCAATAATTTCCATACGAAACAAAACACGACGTCGGTAAAACGAAATGTCATGTGCGTAGGGATTCTTTTAAAACAACAGATAGGGTCGGACTTTCTAGACGGTTCTAGAAGGAAACAAGTGAACTTCGGGGAAACCACGGTTATCTAGGATCGTGACGTGATAAATTCTATCGACTTTCAGGAGTTAAAAAAGGGCGATTACGTTTATTTCTCGGGGTTATCGGATTCGTGCGAATTTGCGTTTGGGGTAGAAGATAAACGGTTTATCGTAAATGAGGATTTATGTGAGAATGATAAGCGGGTATTATTGGCGTTGTTGGATAGAAATGCAGATAGATTTGCGTTTGCAACTGACCAGTTAGGTAGGTCGGAGATAGTGTCGGTCGATATTAAGACTTATGATGAAGAGCCGGTTCATTGTCACCCGTATCGCGTTTCGCCGGTGCAACGAGAAATTATTAAGGAGCAGGTCGCGGAGATGTTGAAACTAGGTGTTATTAGGGAATCCACTAGTTCTTATGCTGCGCCCGTAGTGTTAATTCAAAAGCCCGATGATTCATGGAGGTTTTGTATAGATTATCGGAAATTAAATAAGAAAATTTGTAGGGATAATTATCCTATTCCGCGGATAGAAGACATTGTCGATAGTTTGGCCGGGGCCAAGTATTTTGCGGAGTTAGATCTCAATTCAGGTTATTGGCAGACGGTTATTACGGAAGGTAGGCATAAAACGGCTTTCGTCACGACCACGGGTCTTTATGAATTTAATGTTGTTCCGTTCGGTTTGGCAACGAGTCAAGCGGTTTTCCAACGGATGATGGATAAAGTTTTAGCGGATTTAAGATTTAAAGGGGTTATGGTTTACGTGGACAATGTAATTGTGTATGGTAGAACGTACGAGGAGTTTACCGATACGTTGCAGAACGTTTTTGGGCGGTTTAGAGAAGCGAACTTGACCTTCAAGCCATCTAAATGTAAATTCGGTTTTTGCGAGATTGAGATGCTGGGTTATCGAATCTCGAATGAAGGAGTAAAACCTAGTGAGAAAAAGCTGAAGGCTATGCAACAGGTTCCAACTCCCACATCTACGAAGGATGTGAAACAATTATTAGGTTTATTTTCTTATTATAGAAAATTTGTATCGAATTTTGCGTGAATATCGTTGCCTCTCACTAAATTATTGAAAAAGGGAGTAAAGTTTCAATGGAATGAAGAATAGCAGAATTCGTTCGATTATATTAAGAAGGTTATGTGTAGTGCGCCAATACTTTCCTATTATTCGGGGGATAAGTCGGTTACTACGAGAATTTATGTGGACGCGTCTGACGAGGCGTTGGGTGCAGTATTGATGCAGGGCGTTAAAAAAATGAGTACGGTTGCCTATGCGTCTATGAAGTTAACGGATGCGGAGAAAAAATATAGTACGACGGAGAAAGAGTGTCTGGGGTTAATATGGGCGTTAAGGCAATATAGGCATTGTTTAATATTTATGCTTCGGAACGCACCTCCTTTTGTTGCGCGACTCGGACCGCGAGTGATCGGAAACGGAACTAGCAGCTGTCACTTGTATAGAAACGAGATGACGAGTTAGAGGTTATTTTTTTTGACATGGAGAAAATGTCGGCACATGGCAGTCGGGCCTTGGCTGTATTTCGGGCCTGGTCGGAATGTTAATTATAATAAGCACGGAACAATCGTCGGGAAATAAGTAAATTCAAGTCATCGGAGTGAGTGCTTCGTGTTGTGAAAGGTTAAAGTGGTTCGGTCCCCAATTCGTCGCATTCGGACAGCGACTCCTCGTGTCGGCAAGCAACACGACGGCGACAGCATCGGGCTACGACGAGAGTAAGATTCGACTCCTCTCCCTCACCCCCCTTGTGGTCCTTATCCCGTGTTCCTGCCTCGAATTGAGCTTTCGAATTCCGGTCCACGGCGTCAAAGGTCAGTACTCCTGGTGAAAACCAACCCTACCACAAGATTCCACGCCCGTTCGGTTGAGGCGTGGAATTTAATCATTTTGTTAGCAGGCGCGGTTTCCTAGTGGGAAATCGATTCACGGACGGTTGTAAGGTTGTATTTTTACCACATTGTAGCTGGGAGAGGGTGGATACCTCAGATTGGTCGGCAACCATTTTGTGAGTGAGTCGAGTGGTCGGTATACCACAATTTAGGTTCATTTTCGGTTAGTGAACGTATAATTGACGATTTAGTTAACAATTATTATAAATTTGTAGTCGGAAACTACTCGGTGTGCATAAGAAACAGTCATTCGGTCGGACTATAGAATTGCAGTCGGGTTCCATAGCATTGCAGTGTTATTTCGGATTACAGAGCAGGGTCAGGCTATTTAAGGGGTATTAAGCTGATTTTGCTGACCTCAGTGGAAGTGTGGGTCATATCGGAGGGGCCACTTCTAGAAGGTTCACAGCTACCTTCATTATATTAAAAATAGCCTTTTTTCTTATAATAAATTTTTGTGGGTTATTTTTTATTGTGCCTTATGGTGGCATTCTGTAATTGATTTAGAGTGTATAGTTATAAGGTGTATGTCCACAGGGCGACCATATTAAATATTGTTTAGGATTTAATTGTGTTTAGTGGTTGCCTTAGTTTTGACAACTTAGTTTTAATTTCTGTGCCCAGCGCTGACGGGCAAGTGCTGGTCTCTGGCTATACTTAGTTCGGTCACTACCGAACTTCACTAAGTATAAGACCAGAATCTATTAAATCGGTCAACATGGCACCTTCGCCCTTGACGGTACTGCGACATGGTGTCCGGGAGGAAATGAGATGGCTCGCCCATACTCATAAGTATGTGGAGCGACCTGACATGGACGATGTCCTGCTCAAGCGTGTGGAGGACGCAATGACACGCGTCGGGAAGGTGTGTCGGCTGGCTGCGGAGGCTGAAGCTCTCGGGCTTACGGATGAAGCCTCGGTGGCTGCAGTGAAACAGCTCTGCGCGGATGCTGACCAAGCGATGGAATGCTTGGGCGACATCGAGCGTCGCGCGGAGAAAATTAAGCGGTCGCGAAGGAATGACCGTGGGGAGGGTAACGGAGACCCACCCCCGAAGGGTGTTGTTGGACGGCTGCCACACCTGGAGATTACGGCCTTCAGTGAGGCAATTGATGAGTGGCCGGCATTCATTAATTTATTTGATAGTTTGGTCCACGGTCGGGACGACCTGGACAACGCCTACAAGTTGGCCCAACTATTGATGGCTCTGCGGGGTGAACCGAAGGAGTTGGTCGGTCACCTAACGGTCACGGCGGGCAATTATGAGATAGCCAGGTCCATATTGTTTGACCGCTACCAACACAAACGGCGGTTGGTTGATGCGCAGCTGGGGAAGCTGTTTAGCATCCCAAGAGTAACCCGGGATGTTGACATCCGAGTACAGGTGCTCAACCCTGTGCTGGTGGCCACTAAGGCCCTTCAGAACCTTGGTCTTCACGGTTGCCTGCAGCTGTTCAAAGTCGGTTTGAACAGCTGCATGGGGGCAGTAGCACGGAACTGCCCACGCTCGTCCAATTGACGGATTTTTTGAAGGGTGAATGCAGGCGATGTGACACACTGGATACGGAGGCCAGTGTGCAGCGCCAACCCGCGCGGATGCGGGAGGGGCCGCGCCCCCCGCCCCCACGGGGGGGTGGGCGGTCGAAACAATTTGGCGTTTTGAATGCCGCGCCGTCGGGTGACGGCTGTGTGCACTGCGACAGTGCCGGTCATGAAGTGACCAGTTGCGCCAACTTTAAGGCGCTCGGGGTAGCAGCCCGCAGGAAGAACTGCCAGCTATTACACGTGTTATAAATTTTTCCCTATCGAATGGCATCTTCCCCACCATGTGGAAAAAAGCATTAGTCATCCCGCTCCCTAAAACTTCCAGTCCCACCTCTTTTAAAGAGTATCGACCTATTTCAATCCTACCCATCCTCTCCAAAGCCCTTGAATCCATTGTCCATACCCAGCTCTCTTCTTACCTTCTCTCAAACAATCTGCTGAACATGTACCAGTCAGGATTCAGACCGGGTCATAGCACCGTCACGGCTCTCATGAAAGTCACAGATGATATCCAGGTAGCCATGGACTGCAAACAGCTTTCCGTGCTTGCTTTACTTGACTTCAGTAGTGCCTTCAACTGCGTAGATTTTGACATTCTCGTTGAGCTTCTCAGATCTCTGAACGTCTCCTCCTTCTCTGCTAGCTGGTTCGACTCTTATTTGAGGGATCGGCAACAGCGTATCAGGTCGGAAGAGATATCCACTGAATGGTGTGACCTCTCTACAGACGTCCCTCAAGGTGGTATTCTTTCTCCTCTTCTATTCTCGATCTTTATCAACACCATCTCGAACGTCCTGTCCTCCTCATATCATCTTTACGCTGATGATCTCCAGATTTATCGCCACTTCTCTCTCAACGATGCACACTCTGCTGTGGAGGCACTCAACGATGATCTTGAGGGAATAAGAAGTTGGGCTTCATCCTTCGGACTCCTGGTCAACCCGAGCAAGTCCCAGGCCATGATAATAGGTACTAGACATTCTCTTAACTTGTTGCAGCAACATCCCATTCCATCTGTCACTTTTAATGGTACCACAATCGTATATAGCGATAAAGTTAAAAACCTGGGTCTAATCTTCGACAACCAGTTGTCCTGGTCATCGCATGTCAATGAGGTAAGTCGCCGAGTATTTTCTACCTTTCACTCTCTCAGGAGACTTCAGTACTTTTTGCCTCGACATACCAAAATCACTCTTGCTCATTCTCTCATTCTACCCCTCATCGATTACGCTGATGTCTGCTGGGTCAGTGCTAACGAAGAACTACTGAACAAACTCGAACGACTTCAAAATCTCGGGATTCGGTTTATCTTCGGGCTGCGCAAATACGACCATGTGTCACAACATCGCAGGGAGTTGAAGTGGCTGCCGATTCGTCTTCGTCGGGATTCACACATCCTCAATTTCCTCTACAACATTTTACGTAATCCACGCTACCCAACTTTCTTACGAGACAGTTTTCAATTTCTTTCTTCCAGCAGACCTCGGAGAACTCACGCAGTTTCCATGCTCACAACTCCACAGCATAACACCGCTTACGGTTTAGAGCCCGGGCCATTCGATTGTGGAATGCACTCCCCTGCACCATCAGGGACAGTCCTAATCTGAATATCTTTAAAAGTCGTGTGAAGAAACATTACCTCTCCCTTTAGAGTTATAGGTAGTATGCATGTAAGTATGTATTAGTATAGTGTATAAAATAGTATTTGTAGTATATAATAAGTATTTAGTATATTATTATAGTTATTATTTAATTTATTTTATTTATTATTTTATATATTGTACACATAGGTCTACCCCTGCTCAACCATCAACTTTTCCCTTGTTTGCCTGGTTTGCTGGAAGAGATCTCTTATTAGAGATAAGCTCGCCTTTGTACACTTTTTTATGTAACTCTTGTTTTTTGTATGATTTGTGTGCAATAAAGAAATTATGAATTATGAAATTATGAAGTTAGTCTTCCGCCACCGATTGTGTTTCGGTTGTTTGGGGCCGCACCCGCTGAGCGAGTACTCGCGCGCGTTCCCCTGTGAGTGCTGTGGTGGCAAGCACCACATCGTGTTGTGCCTGAATCGGTCAGGCCCTTCGGACGGTCACCAGGGCCGGACTCAGGTTGGTCGGCCACAGGGCCCAACCAGGGCCGGACCCAGTCCCCCTCCGGGCAACGGGAGTCACCAACGGGGTGACTGAGGTACCCGCGGACGGGACCCCCCCCCCCCCCCCCGAGGGGAAGGGGGCAGCGCGGGGGGTAACAAGCGGGATAGCCGGGGTTCGGTCGCCGCTGTCCACGGTCAGCGAGGACTTCGGGCCGCTGGCTCACCGCGTGTTACGGGCGGGTGTCAGATGGCACCTATGAGTGGCGCGAAGGCTGGGTGCCCACCACCTTCTGCGCCACCCTGCCCGTCGCTCTGGGAGGCGAACAGGGAGGCGAACAGTCGGATGTCGCCCCCATTCCTAGAGCGCCCCAGGTTGGATCCGCTCTCCCCCATTCATCCACGGTGCGCACCGGGCACACCGTACACCGTCCGGTATGATCGGATACCGGGACAGCGAGGGGCCTATTATACGGGTTGGGACCCCTTGATGCACATACGGTCTGATATGCCGGTTGCATATCAGCAGCCGAGTTACTCCAAGGCCGACGGAGGTCTGAGCGGGTTCGGATCCCGCGGAGGTTCCCGCTAGGGACACGCCGCCCACTTACAGGGTGCCGCCACTCCACAGACGGTCATGCTCCCCACCGCCTCTGTGATAGCGTGGAGTTCGGACGGCAAAGCATGTGTGGCACGAGCACTATTGGACTCGGGGGCCCAGGGGTGCTTAGTCTCGTGCAACCTTGTAAGACGGTTGGGCATTTCGGTAAGGGAGTATCCACATTCCATTCGGGGAATTGGGAACACGGAAGTCAGTTCCGTTAAGTGAGTATGTCGGATTACTCTCTCGTCACGGGTGGATTCATCGGTGAATCTGACGGTCACGGCATTAGTCATGCCTAATGTGATGGGCTCACACCCTCACGTACGGTTGTCGCCCTCGGTGCGACAGTTGGTCGATGGGTTGTCACTGGCTGACCCGGAGTTCGATATTCCGGGCCCAGTAGACATTTTATTGGGTGTCGATGCCTTGGGATACCTGTTAGTGCCAGGTGTCCACGTGTTGCAGGCGACTGGTCTGGTTTCGGTCAACACCAGACTGGGCCATGCGGTAATGGGTCCGGCTGCCCCACGCCTAGCGACTCGTAGCGGTTCTGTACTCTCGGAGGTGATACAGAAGTTTTGGGAGGTGGAGGAACCACCTACGGTCCGCCGGTTGGACCCGGTTGAAGAAGAGTGTGAACAGTTTTAAGCTGGTCAATGTGACCGCCTGGATCTTCCGATTTGCGCGGAATTGTCGCAATTCTGAGGCGCAACGGTTGCGGACACAGGTCCTGACACCACGGGAACGGAACCATGCGTTGTTCGCATTGGTACGGAACGTGCAGACGGTGCACTTTAAGTCCGAACTGGACATTCTGAGACGCGGACGCGTCCAACTGAAGGGAGCTGTGGCTCGGCTCAACCCGTTTATTGACCCTCAAGGATTGCTGAGGGTAGGAGGTCGGCTGCGGAATGCCAACCTGCCTTATGCGGCTCGCCACCCGTTGTTACTCCCTAGGAAGGGGAAGTTGGTCGAACTGTTGATACAGGATCGACACACTCGGAATGGGCATGTCGGATGCCACGCCTTGATGGCGTTTCTCCAGCGCGAGTTCTGGATTCTATCGGGAAGACGCTTAGTGCGTAGCGTCGTATTTCGGTGCCTGCCTTGTTATCGGGCCAAGGCGGCTACGATGCAGCCCCAGATGGGCGATTTGCCCTCGGATAGGGTTAACGAAATCCGGCCCTTTGCGGGTGTCGGAACGGATTTCGCGGGACCATTCATGGTCAAGTCTTCACAGCTACGGAACGCCAGATTAGTGAAGGCATACCTGTGCGTCTTCGTGTGCTTGGCCACGAAGGCAGTCCACTTGGAGGTGGTCAGTGACCTCACTACGGAGGCATTTATCGCATGTCTGGATCGGTTCGTCTCACGAAGGGGCCTCCCGACATTAATCCGTTCGGACAACGGCACAAATTTTGTCGGAGCAGACGCGATATCTGCAGGAGGTCCCTCAATTCCTGAACGGTAACCAGGACGCCATCGGTACGGCTTGCTCCCGACGAGGGATTGAATGGGTTTTCAGTCCGCCGGGATGTCCTCATTGGGGAGGAATTTTTGAGGCTGCGGTTAAATCGGCTAAGTCGCACCTGACGAGGATCATCGGTGAGACCTCTCTACGCTTTGAAGAGCTTGCGACGCTGTTCTGTAAAATTGAAATGACACTGAACTCGCGTCCGTTGTGCCCGCTCAGTTCGGATCCAAATGATTTGGAAGCGTTGACGCCGGGTCACTTCCTGATAGGTCAGCCCCTTAACGCCCTGCCAGAATACCCATTCGGTGATGTTAAGTTAAGTCGGTTAACTAGGTGGCAGATGTTGCAGCAGATGGCTCAAGATTTTTGGAAACGGTGGTCCCTTGAGTACTTGCACATCTTGCAGCAGCGCCTTAAGTGGACTGACCGGACGAGCCCCCCTCAAGTCGGTGATTTGGTGCTGATTAAGGATGCGAACCTGCCATCATTGAGATGGAGACGAGGACGGATCGTCAAATTGTACACGGGTCGGGATGGCACGCCTCGATCAGCAGAAGTCAAGGTGGGGGACTCGGTCCTCAAGAGAGCGGTCGCAACACTTTCTCGCCTTCCTATTGATTAGGGACAGGTTCGGGCCTGTCCGGGCGGGTGACTGTTTAATATTTATGCTTCGGAACGCACCTCCTTTTGTTGCGCGACTCGGACTGCGAGTGATCGGAAACGGAACTAGCAGCTGTCACTTGTATAGAAACGAGATGACGAGTTAGAGGTTATTTTTTTTGACATGGAGAAAATGTCGGCACATGGCAGTCGGGCCTTGGCTGTATTTTAATTGTAATAATTGTCTAACACAGGTGTCGGGCCTGGTCGGAATGTTAATTATAATAAGCACGGAACAATCGTCGGGAAATAAGTAAATTCAAGTCATCGGAGTGAGTGCTTCGTGTTGTGAAAGGTTAAAGTGGTTCGGTCCCCAATTCGTCGCATTCGGACAGCGACTCCTCGTGTCGGCAAGCAACACGACGGCGACAGCATCGGGCTACGACGAGAGTAAGATTCGACTCCTCTCCCTCACCCCCCTTGTGCTCCTTATCCCGTGTTCCTGCCTCGAATAGAGCTTTCGAATTCCGGTCCACGGCGTCAAAGGTCAGTACTCCTGGTGAAAACCAACCCTACCACAAGATTCCACGCCCGTTCGGTTGAGGCGTGGAATTTAATCAGGCATTATCTTTGGGGATCGTATTTTCAGGTGGTTACAGACCATAGCGCGTTATGTTGGTTACAGTCGAAAAAAGATATGTCTGGTAGGTTAGCGCGATGGGCGTTGGCGATACAAGAATGGGATTTCGAGATAGTTCATTGCTCGGGGAAAAGCAATGTAGTGGCAGAGTTTTTGAGTAGGAATCCGCTAATGGAAGAAGGGAAACGGGAAACAGAAGGACTTCAGTCTTCTTCTCGTTCTGAACCTGATGGTGATGGTTTGGAAGTTTTTAGTATTAATGTAGAGTCGTTACAGGCGGATTAAGCGAACGATTCATTTTGTATAATATGGTTAACGCGGTTGAGCGAACGTCCGGAAGCGTGGCGTAGCGGTTTTTGCTTGAGAAATAATTTATTATATAAAAGCGTACGTAGAGATGGAGAAGTTAGGGAGGTATTAGAATTGCCTAGGTCTTTGTTTCAGAATGTAATGAACGAATTACATGATGAGGCGTGGACAGGAGGTCATTTGGGTCTCGCAAAGACGTTGAAGAGGTTTCGGTTGAAATATTTCCTGCCGAAAGCCGATAAGGAGATAGAGCGTTATATAGCTTCGTGCGTGCCGTGTCAAGAAAGGAAGTTAGGTAGAAAAAATTTTAAAATTGTAAGACGGACCTGCGGATGAAATAATTTTTTTCAATAGTCCGGGAGGCCACTCGGCTATTTTGCGAGTTACTCGAGCGCGTTTTGTTATACGTACCAAGGCGGATAACGGGAAGATGTATGAAGTTGGCACGTCTGTATCAAGGACCATACAAGGTCATTGAGATCGTTGGGAGGTCTAATGTGCTGATTCGTCGTCTGGACTCACGGTCACGGGGCTTTATTGTTAACACAAATCGTTTAAAACGCTTTGTGCTGCGTTGAGGGGTTCGTCTGATATTAAATAAGTATACATTAGGACATTAAATAATTAAAGGATTAGGATAGGAATATTAGGATATTAAATAATTATACATTAGGAGTATAATACCTTTTATCCCGGTTGATGGTTTGTGGTTTGTGTATACGGTGTTGTTATTAATTGTTTATTAACCGGTGTTTCTTTTCATGTTGTTGCTGAACTATGATGTCTGATTAGGACCGTACACCAAAGACTATCTATTTGGCAGCCCTGTGTGGGATATATTAAAGACTTTCCTTTTTACCACAAAAAAATTTAACCATTGCTTAGCACATGATTATAAAAATCGTTACCACAAAACTGATTTTAGCGTCTAAGCAGGGATAGGCATGGCTTATATTATGTGATCAATTTAGGCAACCGAGAAAGCTTGTTTAGTGAGTGTCTTGTTTGTCAAGATGGCGGAATTATTGACCAGCTGTTCTGCTGTGTTGGTTTTGTTTACGAAAAAGCGGTTTTTACTCCATTAAAGTCCAAGTTTTATCGTGAGGAAACCTTCATATCTCCATAGAACATCGTGGGGAAACCTCCTTAGTGGCCGCGATGGGCAATCCCCCTGTCATTCAAAATGGACTTAATTATCTAAAAGTGGGCACAACTGTGCCTCTGCCACCCCGTATCGAAAAAGCATAAAGCTATATATCATCCAATGATGAAATTTATGGTGGGCTACTGGGAGACAGTTTACGTCGCGCGACACGTTATGAGCGGTGGCCTTGAATGCGCAGTAGTCACTTTTCAATAGCTGTACATATGCGCAATAATTCCTGCTAACGTCGCCCAGCGCTCTTAACTTACTTATATACTATGGCATGAAATTTGTACATCTGCTACCGGTGTGCCCATGCACTATAAAAACCATACTAGCCGCAAGCCACAGCAATCTTGGGAGAAGTTTCATCTGCCTGAGATCTACTCAACCATCCAGGGCGGTCGCTCAAGCTGAAGTTGGTGCAGGAGTTAGGCCAGTTCGTGAAGGAGATAAGCCGGCTTTTCACTATGGGATGTAATGAATTATGTATTAAGATGCAGGCAGATACACGAAGACAGTGGCGCTGGTGCCAGTGAGACTGATAGCCAGTACTGGCCTCATGTAAATCTAGCTAGACGGGTACTCTATTCCCCCCAGCACTCGCAGACAGCACGGGACTGGCTTGATTTTATAAGACCAATACAAGGTTTTTACAAGTCCAATACCAAGCCAGCCAGCACTGGCCTCGGGTAAACCAAGCTTAACATCTCACATCTCAAGTTGTGAAATAAATATTGCTTGCCAGTCTTTCTAGTCCCCGTTCAGCAATATTTATTTTACATCTTGAGATGTAATTTAAATTAGATTATATCCCATAGTGAAAAGCTGGCTTTATTCATTAAGGACCCCTGGAATGAAAGGAAATAAAGTGAAGCAGTAATAACACCACATTTTGATATCAACATTTTTAATTTGTTTATTAACAATTTCATTAATATCGCCAATTCCTTGAAAGATTTTCTATCTCCATTATTAATGTTTCTATCTGAGGGATTAATGTTTACACCACAATTCATGTTCATCTTCTATCACATTTGTGAGTTTTTATTTCCATATTTGATTCAAGTATGTATGGCGGCTTTGCTGGTGCTGAAAAGACAAGATTTCAATTAAATTATACCAAAATGCTAAGGTGGAGGTGGACGAAACACTTGGTTAGAGGGGATGACGGACAGTGGACCGTAGCGATAGAAAATACAAGGGGAAAGATAGGGCCATCCAGTGGGCATTGTCCGACGATATTATCAAGTCAACATCTCTCTGCATGCAGTTGGCAAAGAACTTTGGAGAATGGCGCGATAGAAGAGACTTGTCATTGATCGACTTGACTCACTAACCAAGAGGCTTATGCCCAGAAGTGGGTTGATGTGTGCTGAAAACGATTATGAAGATTTCTTACCTTTTCTGTTTCGAAATCCTGGAAAATTAGGTGTTGTTTTGTTGATCGACATCACTATCCAGGGTAAGTGCAGGGCGGGCAGTAAGATCCAAGAATTTCCTTTCCTGAGCAAGGGATAAATAATAATATCCCGAACCAAAACAAACAAATTGTCTAACGAACTTTCAGTGACAGTTCCGTGTGTCGTTCCGTTCCGTTTCGCTGCTTATTTTTTAGTCGTGTTTGATAAAAGTACTAAAGTGAATGGTTTTTCTACACAAAAATAAGGATTTACCACTACTTTACCTAACCATGTTCTATTACTAAGTTAGAAATTTCATTAAGCATAAAAATTTCCATCAAATTATGTATTCATTCTTATGTTATTCGCGTAAAATGAAAATATGAACGTTTTTTTAAATATTTTTTCATATTGTGTTGTACGGCCCTGGAAATTCAGTCCTTTGAGACTAGTTGATGAACGAACGAAATTAACTGAATGATCTAGCCGTTTTTTAGTAAGATACTCACTAAACACTTTTTTGTGGTAACGAAATTTAGAAGCTTGCTAACCATTTGTTTACTGATAGATGATGATTTTGCTAAACAAGTGATCATACTGTGTTTTTATTATTTTTTGTAGTAAGACGGTTTATATTTATGGGCTTGTATTTTTTAGTTGGTTTCTAGTTTCTTTTACACTTTTTATAAAAGGGATCCACAATTGGCTCGATAGCCATTATTCTAATCCTCACTATTATTTAGCTCAGTCACTGGCCGAAGCCTACGGTGAAGTGTGTCACATTGACTTCCACATCCAATCCTCTTTCTTTTTTAAAACTACAAACCAGTAACGGTGCCAAAGTGACACCCACTCTAAAGAGGCCCGTATACAATATACAAACTACCTTACAATCATTCCCCCCTCCCTTCAAAAAAAAATAATCCAACAGACAAAATTTTTTTTTCAAAGTGGCAACCCTAACTCAAAGTCTAAAATCTAAAATGACAACCCTATCTCAAAGTCTAAAATCTAAAAAACTTTAAATGTTAACTTTAAGTTAGTTTGCTATGCATTAAATCTAAAAGACAGTGAATATGCCGCAAGCATAAATTTAAATAACATCAAGTACCCTCATCCTTATCGGTCCAACCATCCCATTTAACCTACTCAATTAAACATTAAATAACAAAACCAAACTACACTTAAGGTGTAGGCTATGCACCTTAAAAAACTTAAATTATAACACCCTATGATCCCATCATACAATTATTCGCGGCTTAACACTAACCTACCTAACGCTAGAAAACTCTCAATTACAATACGAAGGCAAACAGCTGAATCTAGCTAAGATTTAGCTTCTCGAATAGTTATCATTCGATAAACTTTCTGACAATAAAAACTAGCGAAAAACTTATCAGACAACTATAATACCTCCGTTCCTAAAATTAACACAACTCTGTCTTTGATTCATGATTGTGAACACATTGTGAACTCTTTCCACCGAATGGAAATAATTCAAAAATTAACGCAGGCAAAGATCAAAGAAAAAAAAATATCATTTTCAAATATAGGAAACGTCAACCATATTAACATGATTAATCTATAGAACCGTATTACTAAGCCACAGCCTAAGAATGAGTTCATTAAAATTCGTTCCAATAATACGATGAAATCAACTAGCTTTAAAACCGATACTACTACATATAAACAGCCTAAATAATCCATTGGAATTCAGTAAACTATCTTTTACTATTAACAGTTTAAGATAATCGCCGTGAGTTGCAACCAATTACCCAAGTAACGACACTACAAAGAATCTCGAATGTGTATCGAATACCCGAGTTATCCCACATCAGAAATTACTTTCATTGAGAAACCTTCGTTACCATCTTCGTTATACAACCCATACTCTCCCCTTACCAAATCATCCCAACTCTATACTTTAAGAACTCGGGAACCAAAACAGAACCCTATGACGAATAGCTATTGCCTCGTTTTACTGCTCTCAAAGATAAAACCAGGCGATCGGTTCAAACAATTATTCGAACTGTCGTTTATAAAAGTTTCTCATATAAAGGTAATCTACCACGGAAATCTAGTATGTTACAGATATTTCTTGGGTCTTTGGTGTACGGTCCTCATCAGACATCATAGCTCAGCAACAACATGAAAAGAAACACCGGTTAATAAACAATTCATAACAATACCGCATACATAAACCACAAACCATCAACTGGGATACAATTGTATTATATTCCTAATGTATAATTATTTAATATCCTAATGTATAATTATTTAATATCAGACGAACTCCTCAACGCAGCACAAAGCGTTTTAAACGGTTTGGGTTAACAATAACGCCCCGTGACCGTGAGTTCAGATGACGAATCAGCACATCAGACCTCCCAACGATCTCAATGACCTCGTATGGTCCTTGATACAGACGTGCCAACTTCATACATCTTCCCGTCATCCGCCCTGGCACGTATAACAAAACGCGCTCGAGTAACTCGCAAAATAGCCGAGTGGCCTCCCGAACCAATGAAAAAAATTATTTCATCCGCAGGTCCGTCTTACAATTTTAAAAATATTACCTACCTAACTTCCTTTCTTGACACGGCACGCACGAAGCTATACAACGCCCTATCTCCTTATCGGCTTTCGGCATGAAATATTTCGACCGAAACCTCTTCAACGTCTTTGCGAGACCCAAATGACCTCCTGTCCACGCCTCATCATGTAATGCGTTCATTACATTTTGAAACAACGACCTAGGCAATACTAATACCTCCCTAACTTCTCCATCTCTACGTACACTTTTATATAATAAATTATTTCTCAAGCAAAAACCGCTACGCCACGCTTCCGGACCGCGTTAACCATCTACTACAAAATGAATCGTTCCCTTGATCCGCCTGTAACGACTCTACATTAATACTAAAAGCTTCCAAACCATCATCATCAGGTTCAGAACGAGAAGAAGACTTAGGTCCTTCTGTTTCCCGTTTCCCTTCTTCCATTAGCGGATTCCTACTCAAAAAATCTGCCACCACATTACTTTTCCCCGAGCAATGAACTATCTCGAAATCCCATTCTTGTATCGCTAACGCCCATCGCGCTAACCTACCAGTCATATATTTTTTCGACTGTAACCAACATAACGCGCTATGGTCTGTAACAACCTGAAAATACGATCCCCAAAGATAATGCCTATAGTGCCTTAACGCCCATACTAACCCCAGACACTCCTTCTCCGTCGTACTATATTTTTTCTCCGCATACGTTAACTTCCTAGACGCATAGGCAACCGGACTCATTTTTTCAACGTCCTGCATCAATAGATTAGATTAGATTAGATTAACGTTTATTGCATCAAAGCAGCACACATACAAATTAAAAGTGATACGGAGGTGCAACTATAAAATAACTTAAATGAAAGCAAAGTAATAAAAAAAAACTCATAAGATTATTACTAAAACAATAAAACTAAAAGAAGAATATAGGTCGGTATGTAGACGCGCTGCATTGACGCGAAAAGGTCAAAGCTCAGTGTTTATTGCTCGTTAAGAGCAGCACTGGTTTTCAGCCCTCACCTAGGAGACGCGGAGACTCAGCAGTTACATCCGAATGTGAATGTGAATGAAAAGAATAATAATAAAAAAGTGTCAGAAATAGATATATCCTTACAAGTGTTTAAAGATGTGGAAATAAATAAATACATTGCACATAAATATGTTTCAATACTTTCATGAGTAGGATAGTACAAAATATACATGAAGATTATATAAATAGGTATATAAGTATATTATGCCACGTGAGTAGTGAGTAGCAGAATGGGTATAGTGTAAATGTGTTTACTAAAATCATAAGATATCTAACTAAAAAATATATGAAAATGGCAGAGGTAGCCCGACTATCCAATGTTGGAAAGAGAAATTCCTAGTTTTTGCTTTTGAATCAGGTGCGACTTTATATGTGTTTTGAAGGTGTATTTGGAGGTTAGGTTTCTTATGGGCGGCGGAATATCATTCCAACATTTGGTAGCTTGGAAGCGGAAGCTACCTCTAAATGCCACCGTGCGGTGAATATGACCTTCAAGAGGTGCTCGAATATCCCTCATGCCATACCTGGGGTGAGATGTTGCCACCTTTAATTTTAGGTTTTTTAAACTTGATGACATCAAACACTACACTTGAAAGGTGTAAGTGCCTACGCAGTTCCATTTTGAGCATTCCAGCAGAGTTTAAGTATGGGGTGATATGACTACGAGGTTGTACATAAAAGCAAAACCTACAACAGGCATTTTGTATGCGCTGCACTAAACGCTGAGTCTTCAATAGAAGACGCGGACCATAAACTATATCTCCGTAGTTGAGTCGAGATAAAATCAGTGACTCGCACAGAATATTGCGTGCCCTTTCGCAGATGAGGTTACGGATTTTGTACGAAACCCTTAAACGATACATACAACTCTTCACTAAATTCAAGACATGAGTTTCAAATCGTAGGTAAGTGTCAAATATGATTCCCAGATTCCTGGCCTCGTCAACACGCTCTAGATTCTGGCCTTCAAGGATTAGCTGAGGATTAGAAATGAGAATTTTTTTAACTTGAACTTTACTCCCAAGCACCATAAACTTTGATTTCAAGGGATTGAGAATCAAGGAATTTTTATTTGACCAGGCATCTAACCTGCTTAGGTCTTCATTGATGAAGTTTGTCATGCAGTCAATATTAGAAGGCACATCAGAAATGTAAAGTTGAAGATCATCAGCGTAACAATGGAATTTGCAGTGCTTGATTTCATTCACCATATCTGCTGCATATATAATAAATAATAGAGGCCCTAAGATGGAACCCTGTGGAACACCCCGCAAAACTGGCTTTGGATCCGAGTACAAGGCACCACCACTGTCATTGGTCAGCTTAACATATTGGAAGCGTTGGTCGAGATAACTTTCAAACCATCCCACAGATAATGCATCCAGCCCATAGTAACGCAATTTCGACAGCAACAAGGTCGGGCTTATGCTGTCAAATGCACGGCTATAATCTAGCAGTGTAAGAATAGTAGCCTTACCTACATCGATATTGCTCAAAATGTTATCCACAACATCAACCAACGCAGTAGTTGTGCCCCGCCCCCTTCGGAAACCCGACTGGAGGTCAGGTAAAATATTAGAGTCTTCTATATATTTGTAAAATAGGGCATGCACCAGTTTTTCCAGAACTTTTGAAAGGAAGGGAAGCAAACTATTAGGTCTGAGTTCCTTGAGATTGGACGGGTTATCGACTTTAGGAAAAGGCATTACTATTGCTTTTTTCCATTGCTTGGGAACTATGCCGCTAGTAATTGACCTATTTATAATTGAGTTTATAACGCGCAGGGTTCTGGGGAGAGTCAGTATTATCATGTCTCTACTTATCCCATCATCTCCAATTGCATTGGATTTGATAGAGATTATGTAATTGTATACTTTTTGTTCAGAAACTGGCACGAGATTAAATCTGGAATCACTAAACCGATTGGAATTAAAGTACGATAACAGAGGTTTAGGATCTTCACTAGCAGAAGGGAGAGATGAAAAATGATCATTTATTTGATTTGGGTCACTGAAGCAATCAGGAAGTTTTTCACCATGTCCATGATCTGCTAGAATATTTGTTTCATATTTCGCCAGAATGTTTTGCCATCCGAGACTTCATAGTTAATTAAATGATTAAAGTAAGCACGTTTTTCACTGTATATACTAGATTCCACTAACTTTCTTAGATCTTTCCAGCTCTCCTTGTCAACGTCAGACTTAGTTTCGCGATACCTAACGTGAGCTTCATTACGTAAATCGGTCATAAGTCTGATGTTATCAGTGATCCAAGGTAGAGTGTGATGATATTTAATTTTTACCACTTTGACTGGTGCAAAAATATTATAATGAGTCAAGAGCAAGCAGTTAAATCTATCGACCATATCATCAACAGTAGGCAAGTCAATAATAGATTCCTAATCCAGCAAGTCCAATTCGCGATTGAATCGATCAAAGTCTATGTCTTTAATGGGACGATTCTTGAATGCCAATCAGAAGCGGCGTTAGGGTAGGGCGCGGTTGGGCGACCGCCCAGGGGCGCCGGATGAGAGGGGGCGCCGCAGGCGCCCCTTTTTATTCACTCGCTCAAACCGAATTACTCCCAGTTTCCCTAAGTTAAGGGAAAAAAAATTATATCGGCCACACTAGAATGGAGCACTGGGCTGAGTTCAGAAACATCGCCCGCTCACGCCCGCCGACGCACCAGTCCGTTCAGAAAGTCAGTGCGATCATAGATTTGTATGGGGAACTGTTATCGGGCGACATTCGCCCGACAATAATAACACTCATTGCGATGTTTCTGAACCCAGCCCTGGACGCAAAGTTCATTTTACCGAGAATCCCCGACCATAGAGAAACACATTATCTATCTCTTTTTAACATGCTTATTAAAAGAGTGGGCGCTATTTTTGACAAAGCGAAGCGAAACACACAACTTGCACTCAGCTTATTCTCATTTATAAACGAGTAAACGCACTTAAAACAGTTATTCCAAATATTTAAAAACAATAAAACGCAGTAGGTAAATCAGACGTTCCACTCTTGGTTCCGAGTCGGAGTAGGTACCGAGTGACATTAGTTTTACCTGGAAAGTTTAAATAACAGTGTACAATTACGTTTTTTGACGGATCATTTCATAAGGTAAGCACAAAACTTTTAACTATCTTACACTATATTTTAACTTTTTCTCTCTCTGCTATTTATCCATCGATCTCTAATGACATTTTGTTTGTATGTTTTAAACGTTTGGGGCGGTATAATCTCTGGAACATACTATATTGATGAAATTTTAATACGGAGATATCTATGTATTTCCTACTCGGGATCTATTTGATCCCGAGTAGGAAATACATAGATTACTTAACTACTTTTTAATGCGAGAAAAAGTCTCATTCCCATGGGAATGAGTGGGTGATCGTGATTTTTTCGTCCAGATGTGTCCCAACTTTTTTTCTCATAGTGGACTGAAAAGAGCTCTTGATTTTTCGTGGTAGGTAATGATTTAAAAAAATCAGAAAATAAGACAAAAAAGAAACGCTATTATAATGAAGTTTTGTTATGAGTACTTATTAAATGTATTTGAGAAATGATTTTAAATTCACAAAGATTTCTTTTGTTGCAGATTTTATTAATTACTATCCAATTAGTATAAAATGTCTGAAAACGCTGATCTTATAAAAAAAAAACTATCTGGGGCAAATTATAGAAAACGAAAAGCAAAAAAAGAAAAGGAATTAAAAAAAGCAAAAAAGTTTATGAATATAGATAAATATATCACAACAAAAAATCAAGACCTGAATGTGGCATCTACATCTGGAATACAAACGAATGCATCGATAGTGGAGCCTCTGTCTGAAAAATCCGATCAGATAGCTGTTGAAGAGATTGTGGACGAAGTTTCCCAAAGTGGGGGAACAAGTGGTGCTATGATTACAGATGCTACTCAGAATGACTCCATTGGTGATGTACAACAAATACAAATGCTAGATGACTTTAGTACTGTTGTCCCGAATATAACGGATCCAGCCAATTGGCCACTCATTCGAAATAGCAAAATCATTGATCATATAATAACTAGTGGCCCAGTGCAAACTCACATTGATAATTATCCGAAGAATGATACAGAGCGACATTTCTCTAATTCGCATTTCATAAAAAAACTAGCAAACAATGAAACAATTCGGCGTCGATGGTTGGTATACTCCGTTTCTAAGGATCGAGTTTATTGTTTTTGTTGCCGGCTATTTGATATTAGTTCAACGTCGAGTTTAGTATCTGAAGGATACAACGACTGGAAACACTTATCTGAAATGTTAAAAAATCATGAGAATAGCATTTCACATAAGAAGTTTTACCTTTCATGGATTGATACTGAGCTACGATTAAAAACAGGAAAAACAATCGATTGCCAAGAGCAACATTTGATTAGAAAGGAAAACACAAGATGGAATAATGTTTTGTCTAGATTGATGCATATCACACTCTATTTAGCTGAAAACAATATGGCATTCAGAGGTTCTTCTGACAAACTATACAATCCAAATAACGGAAAGTTCTTGGGATTAGTACAACTACTAGCCAAATTCGATCCAGTTATGCAGGAGCACTTGCGATTAGCTATGAAAGGTGATGTCTCAGATCACTACTGCGGAAAAGACATTCAAAATGAATTAATAGAGCTGATGGGTGAAAAAGTGAAGTCAGAAATCATATCACGCGCAAAGAAATCAAAATATTATTCTATTATAGCTGACTGTACTCCAGACATTAGTCATGTAGAACAACTTTAACTGACAATACGATTTGTTGATTTATCATCAGATGACAATAAAATATCAGTAAAAGAGCATTTCATAGAATTTATTCCTGTAAATGAGTCGACTGGTGAAAAACTGACTGAGGTTATTATTGATGTTTTAAATAAACACGAACTGGAAGTGAACGACTGTAGGGGTCAGGGTTATGACAACGGAGCAAATATGAAAGGAAAAAATATTGGTGTTCAAAGGAGAATTCTGGACATAAACCCCTTAGCTGTGTATGTCCCTTGTGGCTGTCATAGCTACAATCTCGTACTATGCGATGCCGCTAAGTCATCCGTAAAATCGGTCACTTTGTTTGGGGTACTTCAGAGGTTGTTCACATTGTTTTCAGCTTCTGTTCATCGATGGAAAATTCTAACCGATCGCTTGGGATTATATACTTTAAAAAAGCTTAGTGACACACGATGGGAAGCAAGAATAAGCAGTGTTAAAGCAGTCCGTTATCAAATTAGTGCCATCCATGATGCATTGATTTATTTGGCAATTGAAACACAGCACACTGATGTCCAAATATCTCATGAAGCTACAACTCTAGCCGAACAGTTAAAAGATTTCAGCTTCATTGTTTCATTGGTTGTTTGGTATGACATACTTTTTCAAATTAATGTCGTCAGTAAATCTCTACAATCAAAAGATATGGATCTCAGTAAATGCACAGAAATGTTAAAAAAATGCTGCACTTTCTTGGAAGAATATAGAAATACAGGCTTTAAAAGCGCCATTTTAACTGCGAAGGAATTGGCTGAAGAACTGAAAATTGAGCCTGTGTTTAGAGCCACAACAAGAATTCGATTTGTCAAGCGTCAAGCTGGTGAAACTACCGCGACGAGCCTATAATTTCTCCAGAAAAAAAATTTGAGATTGAATTTTTCAACGCTCTCTTGGACACTACATTAATTTCAGTTAATGAAAGATTCGAACAGTTAAATTAGTACTCGGAATCTTGGTCTTTTTTGTATAATATAAACCAGATTCCGGAAAAACCCGAACTTGTCAAACTGTGTGGTGATCTCCAATTGAAATTAACTGTAGACTCTAAATCAGATATAGATGGTTGCATGTTATGTGATGAACTCGTAAGCCTGAAATCTTTTTTGCCTAATCAAAATCTGGTTACCCCTGCTTATGTTTGAAATTTTATCAAAGATAACAACTTACAAGAACTGTATCCAAATGTATGGATAGCATTGCGAATATTATTGACTATACCTGTAACGGTTGCTAGTGGGGAGAGAAGTTTTTCTAAGCTTAAGCTGATTAAAACCTATCTGCGATCGACAATATGTCAATCTAGATTGACAAACTTGGCAACTTTGTCAATCGAAAATGAAATTGCTGAAAACATCGACTTTGATATTCTAATAAAAGAGTTCGCTGATAGAAAGGCTAGAAAAGTGAAATTTTGTTAGTTTTTAAAATAAATGGATAATTTTTATTAATATTTTTTTTTCTTATACCCATTGCCTTTAACGTATGGAATTGAAGTGCAGTTAGGGGGCGCCGTGAAAATCTCGCCCAGGGCGCTGGTAGTGCTAAAACCGGCCCTGATGCCAATGTTACATTTACCATAGCGTGACCAAAGGAACCGGTGATATTTGAGACAGTGACTTCGCGCACCTTAGCATTTGTGCAAACAACGTCTATTAATGTTGCAGACTCAGAAGTAAAATGCGTTGGCTCATTAACTACTTGTTTAAGATCCATATATGTCAGGAATTGTTGTAATTTTTTGGTATGGCAGTTAAGAGAATCGGTGAAGTTAATATTAAAATCTCCAAGCAAAACTACATGATCATACCGAGCGAAACTCGTGATTGAGTCAGTTAGTGCATCAAAAAAGTCATCCACACCAACCCACTGAGGTCTATAAGCAGTTCCTATAACAACATGTTGACCATTAATTTTAGTTGATAGCCACATTTGTTCAATATCCGCAGTAGGATACTTTTCATACCGAACGCGCACATCTTGCTTAATATAAAACGCCACTCCGCCCCCCCTCCCCCCTCGCACATGCTCGGGTCTAGGGGTACAGCGCAGACGATAGCCTGGGACGACAGGCGCTCGCGCTTGCTGATCGATAGGAAGCCAAGTTTCGTTGATTGCAATAATATCGGGGTTATTTTGAGTTATAGCGATTAAGAAATCGTTGTGTCCGGGATTCAAGGAACCTGCATTAAAAAGCCCTAACTTGAGGTATTTGTTCTTATCCATTTTTTATGTTTTATGTACATAGAAGAGTGCAAAAGTGAGACAAAAATACATTGGCCAATCAAAAAAGCAGCTATGTAATAACAGGTGCAAGTAAACATCGTAAAAAATATTGAATTTGAAAATTTAATTTGATTATTATTTAGATTAAGAAAATTTATTTGCATAACAAATGGTGAGGAAATAATTTTTATTATGATTCCGGCGAAGTTAATTAAATGAGTGTGAAACTGGCATAGGAATAGTAAGTAAATAAATAAACTAAGTAGATAAAGGGATCTACATTTTATATTAGTGTTTGTATTTGAAATGTCTTTAAAATTTAAAAAGAAAAATATAGTGAATATGATGAGATTTTGTGAGATGAGAGCGATATGAATAGTAGATATGTTTGTAGTTAATTGATTACTGATAGTATAATGTGAGTGTGTTTTTTGTGTGATGTAATTATGTGTGTTTAATATTACATTTAATGTTTTGCTTTGAGGAGCGCATGGACTTTGACCTCTCCACATCAACACAACATGGCACAATACCAATATACAACAGAGATATTTAACAAGGGGGACAACCGAGCTTATGTCTATAGGTACATGACAGTTCACATAGGCATGTATGAAATTCCACATAATGCAACGTGAATTAGAGCTTAAGTTATAATACAAGTGGATAGTTAGTTCCTGTATAAGATGAGATAAGAAACATTTACTATTCATTTTCAGTCGGCGATTGATCAAAAGCATCGAATGAATAATAAAGCACACATAGTACCTCAGTACAAGCATTAGTATTATTTACTACAACAATATAAACAAATTCAAGCAATGTATAACGGAAACTATAGCTTAAACAAGACAAAGATGATATATGAACATATGATAAACGGACACACAGAACAATAAAGCAGCCGCTTACACAGGATGAAAAATTTAAAAGTAGATAATAAAAATGCCGTACATCTTTAAAATCCACTGTAAGTGTTCCACTAACAAAGAAATTGTACTGTTTTACGGTAATTCTACTAGGCGGAGCCAACAAAGTCACGGCCAAAAACTCGCGCAAGGTCGGCCTCCGTGCTCAAGCGGTGCGAGGAGCATCTACGCCTTGGTGATGCCGCGCGAATACGTAGCCGTTACGCGTCCATACGAAGCGCCAGTTGAGACGACCAGCAGCCTCCCGAGCCTGACGAAAGATCTGCCTGTTGGTTCGGGTCAGCCTCTCGTTGATGTAAAACCTGCGTGGTGCACCCGGCAAACGCGTACCCTCGGTGGTGGCGCCGCGCCGCACACGAGCCCCCGCGAGCAGGCTATCCCGCAGAGCTCGCCGCGCCAGCCGCACGACGATGATCCGCGGCCTCGCGGCCCCTGTGCCGCCCGCCGCCGCCTCCGCCGACTCCGGCCCGCGCCCCACGCTTACCGCGCTCACTATCTCCTGCTCAGCGAGCTGAACGCCGACCTTACTGGCCAAGGTCATGACGATATGGGGCAAGCTTTCACCTTTTTCTTCAGCCACACAGGAAATCTCCACCTCGTTCAATAAAGCCTCCTAATAAAGCTCCTTTTCATTTATATGCGCTTTTAATTGCTCTACGGCTGCCATTATCGAATTGCTGGAAGTGGAACCAGATTCATTACTGCTATCACTAGCTCGTTCAAGTGCAGCTATGCGCTCCTCAAGCCTATCAGCGCGCTTATCAGCAGCATCCATGCGTTCTGTGAGCCTGGCAATGGTGCCATTCAACGACTGGATACTGGTTCGTGTTATTATCAACTCTTCCCGGAACAGTCGCATCTCAACTATTAGCGCTTTGGTAGGTGAAGTTTCAGGCGTTTCATTGTGAGCAGTATCATTCATTTTGTCGAGATAAAAAGATTGCGTTTCGAATGAAACATCCACTTGATTTGTTTGTAGACCCTGTGCACCCCGCCGAACCGTCACACCATCCGCTGCCCGCACTGGAGTGTTGGTGTTGTCAGTCTTCGGCTGGCTACTAACACACATGACACACTTCCATGTATCCCTAAGCTCCTTGGTAAAGTTGTGCTCAGGAACATTCGCAGAAATTAAATCGTAGTGCTTTCAGCATGTATTGCAGCAAATATAACGAGAATCAGTTATAGCTTGCAGGCATCCGGAGCAGGCTTCTTTAACGTAAGAGCCAGGACCGTCTCTATTAGCCATAATAAATTCAAAAATTAATGCCAAAAATAAAAATAAAAATATTTAAAGATTTATGGAGATTTGAACCCATGAACAACCGTAATCTCACGTCAAAGAGCCGTCGAAGTTCCCACTGAGCCAAATCGGCTATACCGAGCGGCGCGAAATTGTCGAACACAAGTTAGTAGGCCAGAGATATGACTCATGGGTTGAACTCGGTTTAATGACACCGGAGTTGTAAACACCACACAGTTACAATTAGCGCTCACAGTTAAATTTTTAATTTCGTATCCACACAGTAACCACAATATACACAATCAATTGCGATACACCAAATTAAAGCGCAGAGGATAAGAAAAGTAATGATTACAAAGTTATTTCCAAAGAACGCGATTTTAGCACCAAAAAATATTTTACGAAACAGAGAGTAACAGATGCACGTGTAGTAGCAATACCGCGTCCCGCGCGTCCTTCAATACTGCACCTAACACCTCGTTAGACGCCTCCACATAACTCTCGTAGTAACCGACTTATCCCCCAAATAATAGGAAAGTATTGGCGCACTACACATAACCTTCTTAAAATACTCGAACGAATTCTGCAATTCTTCATTCCATTGAAACTTTACCCCCTTTTTCAATAATTTAGTGAGAGGTAACGATATTCTCGCAAAATTTGATACAAATTTTCTATAATAAGAAAATAAACCTAATAATTGTTTCACATCCTTCTTAGATGTGGGAGTTGGAACCTGTTGCATAGCCTTCAGCTTTTTCTCACTAGGTTTTACTCCTTCATTCGAGATTCGATAACCTAGCATCTCAATCTCGCAAAAACCGAATTTACATTTGGATGGCTTGAAGGTCAAGTTCGCTTCTCTAAACCGCCCAAAAACTTTATGCAACGTATCGGTAAACTCCTCGAACGTTCTACCATACACAATTACATTGTCCACGTAAACCATAACCCCTTTAAATCTTGAATCCGCTAAAAGTTTATCCATCATCCGTTGGAAAACCGCTTGACTCGTTGCCAAACCGAACGGAACAACATTAAATTCATAAAGACCCGTGGTCGTGACGAAAGCCGTTTTATGCCTACCTTCCGTAATAACCGTCTGCCAATAACCTGAATTGAGATCTAACTCCGCAAAATACTTGGCCCCGGCCAAACTATCGACAATGTCTTCTATCCGCGGAATAGGATAATTATCCCTACAAATTTTCTTATTTAATTTCCGATAATCTACACAAAACCTCCATGAATCATCGGGCTTTTTAATTAACACAACGGGCGCAGAATAAGAACTATTGGATTCCCTAATCACACCTAGTTTCAACATCTCCGCGACCTGCTTCTCAATAATTTCTCGTTGCACCGGCGAAACGCGATACGGGTGACAATGAACCGGCTCTTCATCATAAATATTAATATCGACCGACACTATCTCCGACCTACCTAACTGGTCAGTTGTAAACGCAAATCTATCCGCATTCCTATCCAACAACGCCAATAAAACCCGCTTATCATTCTCACATAAATCCTCATTTACGATAAACCGTTTATCTTCTACCCCAAACGCAAATTTGCACGAATCCGATAACCCCGAGAAATAAACGTAATCGCCCTTTCTTAGCTCCTGAAAGTCGATAGAATTTATCACGTCACGATCTTCGATAATCGTGGTTTCCCCGAAGTTCATTTGTTTCCTTCTAGAACCGTCTAGAAAGTCCGACCCTATCTTTTGTTTTGAAAGAATCCCTACGCACATGACATTTCGTTTTACCGGCGTCGTGTTTTGTTTCGTAAAACGGTATTTTTCCCTGGAAAAAACACATACACGATTGAACAAAATTGAGAAAAAAAAATTGAATTGATTGAGAAAAAAAAAAGTGTAAACCGCGCAAGTTACTTCTCAAAATAAATGTTTTTCACGTAAAATACTAATTTTAAACAGTGAAAAACCATCAAAAAGTGTTCAGATAAACACAAACTAGTAGTGACAGTGTTATCTACAAAGAACTATCAGTGCTCTCAATTGAAATCGACTTCCAAACAAGCCGCAGACAATTCCAATGAAAAGCCACCAAATCAAACAGTGAACACACCTCACAGTCACCACATTCCTAAAGCATTCCTAATAAACCATTGTTCAACAGTTCGCTCAAAAAATGGAGAATTTAACCTCCTAAACACAATTTCAATAGTATCCGTTACCAGTGTCATCATTTCAAATCCCAAACATAAACAATCAAAGTTCCCATAATCGCCACTGCATCACCGTGTCGCACCTGTCAAGATTACACAACCGTCCTACAAGAACTCAGGCAACACGATTAGATTAGTTTCGCTACTTGCCACTAGAGGGCGTTACGTGTAGTTAACCTGAATATATAAACTCAGACAACACGATAAAAGTAGTTTCGCTACCTACCACTAGAGGGAGTTACGTGTAGTTCAACCTGAATAAACATGGAACAGTCACATGCTCTAATTAAATGTGCAGGATGTTTACAAATTATCCTAGACAGACTACATCTTACCTGTTCCTTATGCAACGAAACATACGACCTCGATGTGCTAACGTGTCAATAAAACGCTTCTATAACACAATGTCTCCAGAACGCAAGAAAAAATGGCTTTGCCAATGCTGTAGATGTAAATTGCCAAAGACGAGCAATATCAACACCCCAGTACGTCAACATCAACTATTCCCTACGAACGATATCCAGAACGATACATCTCTAAATAATATGAACGTTACCTTCAGAAAAAAAGCTCCAATGATGACATTGGAAGACTCCATCCTAACGGACTCTAACCAAAGCATTGTTGGGGACACACTTCAAGAACCTATAGAGGATACTATAATCCATGACGAATCTTCATCACAGAAAAACATCGCAACAAACAACATCATGTACGATGAACAACCAAGATTCCCCAACAACACTCCTGATGGTGACGACCAAATATCCATACTAGACCATGTTGGCAAACTACTTAATAATTTTCGCAGAGATATGGAGAGGGCGATTGCCAAAGAATTTAGTGATATAAAGTGCGAACTAACAGAATTACGAACAGCAATTACAGGCAAACTAAATGACAAAGAAATACACCAAAAAAAAGACCAAGACCAGACTAAACTAGTGCAAAAATCAGAACAAATAGTTTATGACAATCCTTACGTCAAGCAAAAAATAGAGCAAACGATTGATGACAATATCACCTGCCTTGAAAGACGAAAAGCTGAGCTGAAAGCAGAGATACAGGAACTCCAAAAAGCTGTCAACCACCAAAAACAAACTGCAAACCAACCAATAAATATGTCCTCTGACACCGATATCAAAAAGAAAATTGTCTTATACGGTTTCGAAGAACACCCCTGGGAGGACCAAAACGAACTATACAACCGAATCGTTGATGCATTTCAAGAAATTCTAAACATAGATCTTACCGGTCACATCGAAGATATGCAAAGAATAGGTAAAAGGAGAAACAGACGAACAATACTGGTTGAATTACTAAGCAAGAACATGACTAAACAAATTTTACAAAGAGCCCATTATTTCAAAAATACAGGCATTACCATCTTTGAATGCCTTGACGAAGAATCACGAGAGTACAGAAGAAAATTAATTGAAATCTTAATAAAATCGCGACGGGAAGAATGTGTCAGTACCAGCAAATGAAGAAACAAAAAATCCATCACCTAACAACGAGAGCTCCCAACAAAATCCAAAAAACAGGCAAAATAGATACAAAGAAAATAACAACCGAAACAATAACAATATCCCAAGACAACAAGAACAGACATTTCGTTACTGATTTAGTTATAAAATTCCAAAATATACAAAGTATAGGAAACAAAGTACATCTAATAGAAAATTTACTACATAAGTCTAATATTGCAGTACTCGCATTATGTGAACTCTGGAGAGATGAAAACTTCTGTAATGCACTGGTTTTCCCAGGATACCAAGTGGCATCGATTTTTTGTAGACAACGCCATACAGGCGGAGGAGTAGGTATATTAATTAAAGATGATATTGAATTTATTTATAGAACAGATATTATTAACTTTTCAATAGAATATATATTCGAGTTATGTGCAATTGAAATACCAAAGTTAAATGGTATTATTATAGGATTACATAGATTAGATCGTCAAATAGAAATATTTTATGAACAAATACGGAGAATTCATCCACTTAAACAATAAGGAAAAAAGCAAACATGTGATAATAGGGTGAGACTTTAACATAGATATACTAGATATTAAAAACAAACAAAGTCAAGAGCTCTTAAACACAATGCGCTCCTTTAATCTAACACAATTAATAAATGAACCAACACGTGTTACACCTACAAGCTCAACTTGCATTGACCTGTTATTCACAAATTACAAACCGCTCATAAAAAAGTCCTACGTAGAGGATCATGGCCTGTCCGATCATAAATCAGTAAACGCAAATATAAATATTAAAGACCAGAAAAATAAAACCCTATACACTGAAAGGAGAATATTCTCAAATAGTAAAATTCAAGCATTTAAAAAATCCTTACAAGAAATAAACTGGGACACAATTTTCCACAACACCAAAAACGCAAATCTAAGATATGAGCTATTTCATACAATAATATCCAAACATTTAGACAATCATATTCCCAAACAAGTAATAAAAATAAAAAATGTACAGAAAAAAATGATGGTTAACAACAGGTTTAAAAAAAGCGTGCATGCACAAGAGAATACTTCGGATTATTTTAAATGAAACCAATAGCAAAGTATTAAAGACATATTACAAAACATATAGTAATATCTTAAAACGCAGTGTGAAGTTGTCAAAAAGATTAGACTATATCAGACAAATGGCAAAATCGGACAATAAAACTGTAACTATGTGGAAAATAATAAAAAATAAAACTGGTAAAACAAACAATACCAAGGTAAAAAATATAAACTTAAATATAAACAATGAAATTGAGAAATGTCCTAATAAAATAGCTAATAAATTCAACGAATATTTTATATCGATAGGTGAAATTGGACAAAATAACATTGCCCAAGGGCGTCCAGTAATAAATCCCCCATCTTCCTCAATGTACCTTTATCCAGTTGACAGTAAAGAAATCCTAAACATAATAAAGACAATTAAAAACAAACACAGTCATGGTATAGATGAGATACCCCCAATTTTGATTAAACAATGCGCAGAAGAACTATGCGCACCACTAGCAACTCTAATAAACCAAAGCTTCGAAGAAGGAATATTTCCAGATCAATTAAAAATTTCCCTAGTTAAACCACTTCATAAAAAAGATGATAAAATGACCTCTAGCAACTACAGACCAATAGCCCTGTTACCTAGTTTTTCCAAAATTTACGAAAAAGCAATGTGCAATAGATTGTATAATTTCTTAGAAAAAAATAACATCCTCGATGAGAGCCAACACGGGTTTCGAAAACATAGATCCACAACTCTTGCTGTTTACAAATATATACAAATGGCACTACAACACATAAACGATAAAAAATACGCCCTAGGCCTTCTCCTAGATATGATGAAAGCGTATGACAAAGTATTGTACAAAATCTTACTGGAAAAAATCTATAATTCTGGCATACGAGGACAAGCACACCAATGGTTCCAATCTTACCTACAAAACAGAAAACAAATTGTGCAAATAGAATACCTAAATAAAGAAAAAAATAACATAGAACTCATACGATCCGACGAAAAACAGCAAAATAATTCAATACCCCAAGGAAGTGTACTAGGATGTGTGCTCTTCCTTATCTACATAAATGACTTGCCCTTTGGCAAGTCATTTATGTAGGTTGATGCATTTAAGGTTGAGTAATATTGCTATTGAGCACCTTTGTGCTCAATAGCAATATTACTCAACCTGTATTATTTGCAGATGATGTATCAATACTCATGAAGTTAGATAAAAAATCAGACCCAACAAATGAAATGGTAAATACAATTTCACTAGTATCAAATTGGCTTCGTGATCATAACCTAGAAATCAACTTCAAAAAAACTAAAATAATAGAATTTAGACCACTTAATAAACCACCATTAAAGATTGCAATAAAATTTGAAAATAACATTATAGAACAAGTAAACACATTTAACTTATTAGGCATACAAATCGATGCAAACCTAAATTGGAAAGACCACGTAAACCACGTAAAAGCCAAATTATCCAAATTTATTTACGCTCTATTCCACTTAAAACAAAGCACAAATACTGAAACTGCATTAACAGCATACTATGCCTACGCATACTCCTGGTTGAAGTATGGAATAATGCTATGGGGGAACAGTGTGCATGCAAAACAAATATTTACAATTCAAAAGAAAATGGTCAGAATACTTGCAAAAATTAACAACAAACAAAGCTGTAAACCCTATTTCAAAAAATATGAATTAATGACACTTCCTGCCATGTATATATTCGATACATGTTTATTCGTATTTAATAACCACCGAATATTTCCCCAAGTAAAAGACACACATAATTTTAATACAAGACATAAAGAAAGATTAAATCTACCACAATCCCGAATAAAAATGCTCAACTGTAGCCCGTACTACATGGCAATTAGACTCTATTGATATAAAAAATATAGAAAACCAGCCACTATTCACTAAAAGGAACAATACCTTATTAATATGTGTCCATACACAATTGAGGATTACCTTCACTAAATTGTAAACCTAGAAATAGCTATAAGTGCTTAAATAATTGTTATTAGTTAAGATTTAATACATTCCATTTGATAAGTGTTTTTGCATTACCCGAAAAGGGTCCATAATAGAGACTGTTATTAAATTTTAAGACCTTATTTATACATTATGGTGCAATAAAGTTTTGATTTGATTTGATTTGAACAAAATCAATATTCATACCGTTCTTTATTAAAAAATCCACCCCTAAAATAATGTTACAATTCAAATCAGTTACTACTAAAAATTCCTGTGAAAAGCTAAAATTGTCCAAACTAAAATCTATAACACATTTCCCTACAATTTGTAGCAAACTTCCATTTACCGCCTTAACCCGTCTCTTCTCTTCTTGCATACATCTCGCACCCACTTGACCTGCAACGGCTGGGCTGATGCATGAAGCTGTAGCGCCTGTATCTAAAAGAGCTACCACTTTTACATTAGATGCATTTAATAAAACTAATGGTCTGACCTGCTGATTCGCCTCGACTACGACGATCTTCCCCATTGGTCGTTCCGCTTCTGTGCTGCGCTGCTGAGCTCGTCTGAGGCCCTCATTCCACAGGTCAGCCTGGTCACCGCTATCGGGCTCTAGCGACGACGTGTTGCAAAATCCGCTTGCCTAGGACGCAAATTATAATTATTAGTACTAGAAACATTCGGCCTGTCTCCCCCCCCCCCCCCCCCCCCTATTGCTATGGGCCAAATTCGGTGCAAAAGTTGCCGAGTTCCTAAACACATTCACATTATCATCACTTCCCGGACTTAATTTCTCCATCTGTACCAGCACTGCCCTTAGCGCCTTCTTATCTACAAAATGGCTCAACATTAATTTATTTCTAAGATGGTTTTGCTATCCTCTTAAAAATTGCCTCTTAAAAAATCCAAATTCCTCATTAAATTTATTCACCACCTCGTGAAATGTCTGGGCACTGCCCCTAATTTCCCTAAAAAAATATGAGGCTCCACCTTTTAAATACGAAGGAAATAATGATTTCAATTCCTCCGACGATATAAATTTCTGCCTCGATGCAGCATCTCTGAAGTCTTCTAGAAAATCTTCAAAGGACTCCTGCGGACCCCCCGAAAAACAAGTTGACAACTCCTCCATCATGAAATAATTTCATAAAAAATTTCACAAAATATCCGCCGCTATAAAACAATCTTCCCACAACATTTTTCTATTTGATTCTTCAATCGCTTGGCAGGTCGAGGTAATTCCTAAATAAAAAACTTGAGTACAGAAAAATACTTCCCAATGCACATTCGATCCTTCCTCGATTCAGCAAGGTCTGGATCGACGATCTCCTCTCCTCTTCAATTACGTCACTTCTTATGACGTCACCCTCCTTCTGAAGCAATCTTCTTATTTCTCCGGCCCGTTCGGCGCCTCCGCCAATGTAGCGCTCCTTGGCTCCTAGTGTCGTACTCTTGAGCACTATCTATTTAGCACTATCTATTTGGGATATAATATAAATACTTTATATTTATGGGCTTGTATTTTTATTTGGTTTCTAGTTATATACACTTTTTATAAAAGGCATCCACAACTGGCTCGATAGCCATTATTCTAATCCTCACTATAATTTAGCTCAGTCACTGGCCGAAGCCTACGGTGAAGTGTCACATTGACTTCCACATCCAATCCTCCTTCTTTTTTAAAATTACAAACAAGTAACGGTGCCAAAGTGACACCCACTCTAAAGAGGCCCGTATACAATATAATCGCAACCTTATACAATATACACCTTACAGTACTCACCCATTCACTAGGCTACACCTGTTGGAGTATGTGCTCCAACAACTATCTCCTTACCCTCCGGATCGCCCGTTGATCCAAATTATTAGAGCCGCCGATCCCCCCGCTAGCCCCTCAACCAGCTGCGAAGCTGACTCGCACCCTCGCTGGCCGGTTCTCGCATCCCCCGCGAACCCCCCAACCCTCAGCTCTCTTTCCCCTGTAAATTCACCGTCATTCAAATTCAATGAGGAAACTCATTTTACCCCCGTCGTCTCTAAAAACAAAAAGCGGAAGAACCGGTCTTCCGAGTCCCCCGTAAGCCCCGAGACCAAACAGATCAGGCCCGCTGACATGTCTCTGTCTCCGCTAACCCCAAAACCCACACCGCGTTCAACAAATTCCCCCCCAAGAACTCTGATGCTTCAGAGCCCTCCATCTCCCACTGGTACCGCGAATACCGTAGCCCCACCGACCCCCGCGCCCCGCGCTCGCCCCCCACCACCAGTAATGTCCGTGACGAAACCGCCTGGACTCGGGTATCGATCCATTTACAAAGAAATGACATTAAATATACATCCGCGCTTACATCAGCCGGAACCCACGTCCAGGTGGCAGAGTCCAAAAGCCACCGCGCCATAACTAATACGTAGTCCGCCCCGTCCCCACAAATCTCCCCACATCCATCATCAAAAATGACTTAACTCAAAGAACTTCCCGGTAATTGAAGTACATAGAATGCACCGTGCAAAAACCGCGTACCGGCCTGCAAAGGCATTTATCATGATTTTAGTAATTTCCGAACCCACCGCCGCAGGTAGGTAGTGAGCCCCTTAAATCCCTCTGCGGCCTCAAAGACATCAGCGTCGAAAGCCTCAAATCCAACAATATCATTTCACAGTGTTATAACTGTCAAATGTATGGTCATGCTCAAAGCAGATGCTTTGCGTTGCGTGAAATACGCAGGCAATCACGCCACCTCCGTCTGTGGACGGAGGTGGCGTGCACCGGCAACCCCTCCCACCTGCGTGTTGTGCGGGCAGACCGGCCATTCAGCCAACGGCAGCCCCAGGCGCAAGTCGCAGGTGGGAACAGAGCCAGAGTTCTTCCTAACAAGCGCCCTCTCAACGCCCCCTAAATTTTCCTAAGCCCCTTATTCCACCCCACACCACCTACCCCCTTGGACAAGGCTTCGGGCCACGGCCCCATTTCCTCCAACGGCACCTTAACCGCCGCCGGTTTCATAAACTACCCCCACCTAGGGCATTCATCCCAAGCCTACTTGACCTCCCTACGCTATATACCCCAAATATTTCCTCTTTCAGGCGCACCCCTCTAACATACGATTTCGTCACCTCCCCCACCCACCAACCCACCCTTTATACCTAAATTCTCATCATGTATAGTACGCCCATTTTAATAAACTCGACAAACGGACGGACAAAGCCCCACAGTCTAACTTTAGCGCTCTATAACGCTGATAGTCTCCTTAAACAGACAGAAGAAGTCGCCGATCTTCTCAATAGACATAAAATAGATATCCTCGCGGTCCAAGAAACTTACCTCAAACCCAATCATAGGCGCTTTAATATAGCCAAATTTAGTCTCCTCCGTACTGACCGCTTACCGACTCAGGACCGACCCAAATACCCCAAAGGCGGTACCGCCATCTATTATAAAAAAATCTTTGCACGTTTCCCCTATAGTCACCCCCCCACTAGATAATTGCGAAGCAACTGCCATCCGCATTGCAATTTCAGGTTACGATCCCATAGTCATAGCATCAGTCTATCTGCCGGCCGGACAGAAGATGATAGCTAATGATATCAAAGCCCTCTTAGAACTAGGTGGTACAGTTATCCTAGCTGGTGACTTCAACAGCAAGCACCAGCAATGGAACTGTAATGAGACAAATACCAACGGACGGACCGTACACAGACTTCTCGAATCCCTCGATGACTGCGAAGTCATAGCTCCCTATGCCCCGACCCATTACCCCTACACAGCTGACCACAGACCAGACATTCTCTCCTACTGTATCTTCAAAAACATTAGCCTCCCAGTCAGGGTCATAAGTGTACTTAGCGAGCTTCACTCGGATCATAGACCGTTCTTATACTATCTCGGTAGGCCATTCGACCAACCGACTGAAACCAGGACCGTTATTAACAACCGTAAATTCAAACAAGCTCTCAGCAAACTGGACCCAAGATTAGATATCACATCAGAAATTGACAATAGAGCCCAACTAGAAGTCAAAATCTCTGACATAGGCAACAGTCTCAACGAAGCCTTGACCGGCGCCTCTGGCAAAGTCCCGGTACAGGCCAACCATCGCTTCGAACTCCCAGAGGACTTGAGACTGCTGCTTAGTGCAAAGAATGCGGAACAGAGAGATTACGATAACTGTCCCTCAGACAATCACAGAATTCAAATGCGTCGCCTCCAACGAGAGGTTACCAGATGCATGCGAGAGTTCAGAGGTAGTCGCATGAACGACATAGCCTCAAGTCACACTGCCATAGTTCCCATGCCCAAAACGGGATAACCAACCCGCAGCCTTTGATGACGACGAAAAGGCCGAATGTCTTGCCGATAGCCTAGAAACCCAGTGCACTCCCTCCTCTCAACCAATAGACCCCGATCATCTTAACATGGTCAACTCTGAAGTTGTTTATAAAAGCTGTCTCCCTCCCATTGACTCCCTTCCCGAGATCACCCTTGAGGAAGTGCAAAAAGTAATAAAGGAACTCAAACCTAAGAAAGCCCTGGGGCTTTATAAAATCACTAATGTGGCAATTAAATCCTTCCCTCTCAAACTCCTTACAACCCTTACGGTAATTTTCATTGCCTCCCTCCGTCTTTGTGCCTTTCCAACCACATGGAAAGAAGCTGACGTTATTGGCTTTCACAAACCCCAGAAAGATCGAACCGACCCTACTTGTTATAGCCCCATTAGCTTACTCTCTTCAATAGGCAAAGTCTATGAACGGCTTATTCTCAACCGACTCAACGACATTTGCACAGATAAAAACCTCATACCCAACGAGCAGTTTGGCTTTACACCCAAACACTCGTGCGTCCAACAGGTGCACCGCATAACGGAGCACATTTACAAAGGGTTCCACACAACGGTAAAGTCCAAAGATACCGGTGCCATATCGCAACATAACTAGCGCGGACCTTGAGATAGCGGGACCACCACTGAAAATCTTTTATAACGAACGCTTGACCAAAACAAACAGACAGTTATTTCGGAAGGCTAGGGATGCAACCAAATTACACAACTTCTTCTACTGCTGGTGTACCCAAGGCTCAATTTATATCCGCAAGCAAGACGGAAAACCCGCGATCCGCATACTGTCGCAACAACAACTCGATAGCATCACTGGATCGCTCCCCACCGCCGCCGCCGACACTACAACTGCACATGCATAAACCGGTTCCAGTGCACACCCTTCAACAATTGAGTGACTCCATTTATATAGTACTAAATAATTATCTATTTTCATTAATGATTCAAACATATAGCTTACAAAAACCTATTACAACAGCTAATCACTATTCGACATATTATTCCCACAGTGTAAATCATAAGACTCTCACATTAAACATGGTAGTAACAAACCCACTCCGCCACTCAATTTTTACCATATCTGACTATGGATAAAGTCGAACTAGCAAATGATCTGGATAATACTCTTGTAATCAAGTGCCATTCATTAAATCTGCCTGAAGAATGTGAGAGCTTCTTTCACGATAACTCAAAACTGAAAATATTGACTTATAATATTCGCAGTATATATTTGCATTTCGACGAATTTCAAGTTTTACTTAGGAGACTTAACATTGAGTTTGATATCATTATACTCACTGAGTGTTGGCTTCGCGAGAACACACTGGTGGGAACGTTAGATGGATACACAGTTTACAAATCTGCTAGATTCATTAACAAGTCTGGGGGTGTTGTTGTATATGTAAGGAATGTCCTTAGCGCATCTATGTCCGAACCTGAATTCATTGGCGCAAATTGCATTGTACTGGAACTGCCTGGGAACGCAACTGTCGTTGCAATCTACCGATCGCCCGCGGATACTCCTCTTATTTTTCTTGACTCTCTGCACGATCTTCTTGTTAACATTAATAAGGACAAACATCCGGTAATTCTGGCAGGTGATGTCAATATAGATTTGCTTTCTGACGATGTAAGATATAAGCGATCGGAGTACCTTTGTGTGATGGCTGAGAGTGAATTGCTACCAGCTATGACAGAGCCAACTCGGTTAACTGCTTGTTTGGATCATATATTTTTATCATCATTTATTAAGGCACAGGCGATCGTTTGCAAAACAGATATAACCGATCACGACTTAGCAATGATAGAAATTGAGGCTGCTGTCAAATCTGACCCAGTACCCAGAATACGGTTTAAGGTAGACTATGAAGCAATCGAAATTGAAATAAAAAACATCGACTGGTCTGCGGTGATGACTGAAACATCGGTCGAGGTGGCCACCAAATCTTTTTCTAAAATCATCTCTGATATTGTTGCGAAAAACACAAAACATGGTAAAATAAGTAGATCCAAGTTTAATCTAAAACCATGGATAACACCAGGTTTAATGAAATGCATGAAAAATCGCGATGCATTGCATTACAAATTGCGAAAAAACCCCAACAACGATGTTTTGAAGCTGACTTATTCTCGTTATAGAAACTACTGCAATAATCTTTTATACAATCTAAAACGTGAATACGAGTCGAAAGCACTGGAAGAAAACAAAAATGACCCCAAGAAGCTCTGGAGTTGTATCAAAGACATATGTCACTCAAAAACAAAAAACCCTATAGCCACTGAACTTTTGAATATCTCCAATGATCCTATTTCCTCTCTGAGCAAATGTACAAATATTTTAAACGATACCAATGAATCCGAAGAAGTCTTGCATCAAAAACGTCAAATCAGCAAACAAATGGTCACTCCATATTTTTACAACCGACTGATAGTGTAGAACTCACATGCATGATTCAACGTCTCTCCTCTAGTAGTGCACCAGGAATAGATGGTACTAGCAATAGCATCGTCAAGAGACTAAAATACTTTGTGATAAAACCTCTGACCCATATAATTAATCTTAGTATGTCAACGGGTGAATTCCCAGAGGTCTGGAAAACAGCTTTGGTTTGCCCAATCCATAAAGCAGGGCCAAAAGATGAACCCTCTAATTACCGTCCGATCTCGTTACTTCCTACTTTCTCCAAATTACTGGAAAAGGTAGTTAACAAACGGCTAATTAGTTTTTTGGAACAAAACAGGTTGCTCTACCACCGTCAATTCGGTTTTAGGAAGGGTATCTCGACTGAGGACGTAGTAAGTTCACTAGTGAGACGTGTATGTACCTTGCTAGATGAAGGTAGACCCTGCATTGGTGTCTTCCTTGATCTGGCAAAGGCGTTTGATACGGTCTCTACACCCATACTGCTAAACAAACTACATAACATGGGGATTCGAGGTACTGTTCTTGCTTGGTTTAAAAGCTACCTCACAAATAGACTCCAATGTCTAAAAGTGGGCACACATATTAGCCCACTTGAACCCGTTAGCTTTGGTATTCCACAGGGCAGTATCTTAGGCCCCACTCTTTTCTTAATGTACATTAATGACATATATAGTATAAATCTACCCAAAGCTGACCTATTTTGCTATGCTGATGACACCGCCATAATTTTTAACGATACCTCCTGGAATAATGTCTTTGCTAGTGCTGAACACTACAAAAACTAAGTACCTGTGCTTTTATAAGACCGAAGCCTCCGGGCCACCAGCGTTGCCCAACATTAAAGTTCACAAATGCGGAAATATCTCTACCCAATGTCAATGTCCTGAGATACAAAACACTACATCGATTAAATACCTAGGCATAATACTTGACAAAAATCTGAACTTTAGAGACCATATAAAAGCATTGACAGCCAGAATCCGTAAAATTATTTACATCATGAAACAATTGCGAAACTGTGCCGACTATGGACTCCTAAAGGGAGTGTATACGGCTATATGTGAGTCGATTCTTACCTACTGTATTTCGGTATGGGGTGGATGTAGTAAGACAATCTTAATAGACGCAGAGCGAGCTCAACGTTCGGTATTGAAAGTTATGTATAGGAAACCAAAAAACTACCCCACTGATCTAATACATGGTGAAAATGATATACTTAGTATCCGTAGGCTGTTTATTCTGAGGTCTGTTATTTTAGTTCATAAAAATATAACCAACTCTCCTGTATACAACAAACTTCTAATGCAACGGACCTACAAGGTTCCTATTAACGCTGTCCACACTACCTTTGCGCAGAGATTCCCTGATTTTCTTCATCCTTACATGTACAACAAGGCCAACAGTTTTTGTAACTTTAGAAATTGTAGTAGCTTTGAAGTCAAACGTAAGTGTCAAAAATGGCTTCTATCCCTCACATACGATACCACTGAAATGGTCTTAGGAGTCCTTCAATAGGAATTTTCGTCATTATGCAAATACTGTCAATATGTCCCACATGATTATATGCTGTAGTACTCTTAAGTTTTAAAATAATGTACTGTCTTTGTTTTGTTAGTCTGTGTTTTATCTTTTTGTTTATATTTTCGGTTATAATACCCACTCTTTCCTGTTGTTTTTGTGTCCTTAATAATTAAATTGTACCCACGCTGAACTCCCATGGTGATGGCTATGGTGATCGCCATGGTGATGCCATTGTGATGGCCCTGGTGATGGCAATGGTGATGGCCCTGGTGATGGCAATGGTGATAGCTTTGGTGATGGCCATGGTGATGCCATTGTGATGGCCCTGGTGATGGCAATGGTGATGGCCCAAGTGATGGCAATAGTGATAGCCACGGTGATTACTATGGTGATGGACATTTTGATGGCCATGGTAATCGCCATGGTGATGGCCTTGGTGATCGCCATGGTGATGGCCTTGGTGATCGCCATGGTGATGGCCTTGGTGATCGCCATGGTGATGGCCTTGGTGATCGCCATGATGATTGCCATTGTGATGACCATGGCGATGGCCATGGTGATGGCTATTGTGATTGCCATTGTGATGACCATGGCGATGGCAATGTTGATAGCCATGGTGGCTATGGTGGTGGCCATGGTTATGGCTATTGTGATGGCCATTGTGAATCATAATTATGGTACCCACGATACAGGCTCTGCCTAGTGTGGGGCCACAGTTAATCATACTTGTAGCGTTTAAGGTTTTTATTTCTATATTAATGTTCTTTTGGAAACCTGCTTATTTTTATTTTTTAAATAAATATTTCTATTTCTATTTCTATTTCTATATTCTTTGACGTAGCGAAAGCTTTTGACAAAGTTTGGCACAATGGTCTTATTTATAAACTTTACCAACTCAACCTCCCCGATATGCTTGTACTCATTATCAAAGACTACCTCACTGAGCGCAGTTTTTGCTATCGAGTAGAAGAATCGCGCTCTAGGCCCCACCCCATAGCCGCCGGAGTCCCGCAAGGCTCAGTTCTCTCCCACACCCTCTTTTCACTTTACGTCCAAGACGTCCCCCACACGCCATACGTCGAGCTAGCCCTTTACGCTGACGAAATGGCGCTCTATTACACCAGTAGAAAGAGGGCGCGCGTTTTTCAAGTACTCCAGAAAGCAGTAACCGACCTCGGTGAATGGGCTCTCATATGGAGAATAGAGATGAACCCCGAGAAAAGCGCAGCCGTGCTTTTCTCAAGGGGTAAGACTCGAATAAAGTGAAGTATTTAGGCGTGACATTACACTCCCGACTAAACTTCAAATCTCACATTAAAACGGTCCGCGACAAAGCAGCCTTCTACATGAGTAGGCTTCACCCGCTCATGAGAAGTAAAAGCAAACTCCCATTGCGCTGCAAAATAACTCTATTTAAAACTTGCATCCGTCCGGTCTTCACGTATGCCAGTCCAGTCTTTGCACACTGCTCCCACTCCCTTAAGCCTCTTCAGGTATTACAAAAACGCTTCATGCGAAAAGCCGTAGGTGCCCCGTGGTACATGCGCAATGTAGACCTCCATAGTGACTTTAGACTCCCCACAGTAAAGCAATATATGAAAGAAACGTCCGAACGCTTCTTCATTAATGCATCTAGCCACCCAAACCCGCTTATAGTACAAGCATCCCTTTATGATCCGACCCCAGATATAAATAAGAAACATCTTTTCAAAAGGCGCCCCAAAGACGTCCTCCTAGAACCGGAGGACGATATCACGAAAGCGCTGAAAGCCCAACCACCCCCCGCCCCTCAGGCACGTCAACTTGACGAAGGCTGTGTTCCCGAAGCACTACAGCGTCTCAGATTCCAAATTTGGAATGAAAGAGATCGCCGTCTTGATTCGACGAACACACAATATCCCCCTCCCCCTTTAAACCTAAATATAAAGTAGTTTAGAATTAGGATAGGTTTTAAAAATTATATATAACCACCCCTTAGTAGCGGGGGCTATCTGCCCCCCTAACATGCCGCTATCATGCCCGTTGACTATGAGCTGATATCCGCTCATAAAATCGGGTAAGCAGGCAAACTCCTCCCATATATATCATATACACATATATATCGCCCAAAAGGGCAAATTGCAGGTAGAAAGCCTTCAGCATAGACCGAGGCCATGGCTCACAGTAAAGTCTTAGTCGGACAACTGTAAACACAAAGGGGTTGTTTTTAGTCCATATACCACACGAGCTGATGCCCGCTCAATATGTGGGGTCCCGGACATAGCAGGGAGGTATGACTCCTGGGCATGGGTAATTCATTTTTTTTTCCCCTCCAACAAAAAAAAAACGGCATTTATTCCAGCTTGTCCATCAAAGGCTGCAAAGCTGATCGTGCTGTGTAGGCCTTGAGCTGCACTGTGTTGCGCTTTCGGCCACCAACAGTGCGACCAGCAACGCAGTCATTACAGACCGCGACAGTAATGTACTATAGCTTGTTTCAAGCGACTAATTGCTAAAGTAATGCCAATTTTTCGAGATAAAAAATGTAAACTGAAACTACTGCATCCTGCCTTTATAACGTCTTCTGCGGTTGCGAAACTTTGAAGAAGTGTACAGTTTAAAGTCTGATCACAGTGGGAAAATTGTTAACTTAGAAATTGATTCAATATCACAGGAAGTAGACTTGTGTAGGCCGACCACAACAAAAAACAACATTTAAACAACATTTACAAAGTAGCTTCCCTCCTCAAAATAATACTCAAAAAGCGAATGATTACTATACGGACTTATTTAACAAACTTTCAGATAGCTTTGAAAACTATTTTAAAATACATAAACTTACAGATAGCGATAGTAAAGCAGGGTTTAGTAGGAATACACTTTATGCACTTTATGACAAAAAAAACATGACCCAATTTTTATTCAACTCAAAATCAAGCTTGGTTTTTATGGGTTCGCACTTAGCTTTATGGCAGACGGCCCTAAATATTTTTGAATATAATTTTACAAGTTGAATAAAAATTGGGCCAATTTGTTTTTTTGTCATAAAGTGCATAAAGTGTATTCCTACTAAACCCTGCTTTACTATCGCTATATGTAAGTTTATGTATTTTAAAATAGTTTTCAAAGCTATCTGAAAGTTTGTTAAATAAGTCCGTTATAAAACTAAAACAGTATTTTATTGTAGTTATAGGTACTAGACCTTAGAATGCCTCCTTCAATTTATGTATAGTTAATTTAATAAAACTGCAAAATAGAGTATTAAACTATTAAATGACTGAGCCAATTTGCAATATCATAAATAGAGAAGCAAATAAAACAAAATCAGGAGACCGTAGCTTTTTACTTAAGATTGAAGATAAACTAATAACTTCGAACGATGACATCGCGGCCGCATTTGATACATATTTGAAATCTGCAAATTCGTCCATCAAAACATAACCTTGTTCACAACAGCTGAACAAAAGTACCCAAGAAATACTAGGAAACCAAACAGACTAGTTCTTGATCACAAGCCACGAACCGCAAAATATCAAAATAATTGTAACGCAATGAGCGTCAAAATATATAACAAAGTACCAGATGACCTAAAACATCTACCAACAAATCTCTTCAAACATAAGCTCTTATCGTGGTTACTGCAGCATAATTTGTATTTATTAAGTGAGTTTTTTATACTAAGAAATCAAAAGTAAATGACTAAAGCGTACTGTAAATAATAATAATAATTTTATAACTAAAATATTTGCATGCTATAATATATAGTTGGTTAAGGAACAACATGATATTTAAGAACTCTTACCACAATTCATACTATACACAATTTTAATACTAGAAATAAAGACAAGTTGGTTGCTCATGTAAGCCGACTACATAAAATTAGTAATTCTTTTAAAGGCAATTGTATACGCTATTACAATAAGGTCCCTACTGATATTAAAAACTTACCTTTAGACAAGTTTAAAATAATAATAAAACAGAAATTGTATAAAAAAGGTTACTACAGGATATCTGATTACTTAGAGGACAGATGTCCATGGGAATAGATTGTTTGAGTAACAGGCTGTTTCGATATATAATTAGCATTCATTTTGTAATTTGACAATATTTTATTTAAAAAAGGAAACGCAAAAGATGCGACAACTGTGGAGTTTCTTCGGTGAGCTCTTCTCCATAGATTCCGCCATTGGGTTAGTGAACTCACCCAAAAAAAAAATGTAATGACGTATCTAAGTGATGTAACAACATACTATGGAAATAAATGATTTTTGATTTTGATTTTGATTTTGATTTTGATTTTGACAAATCATAAGTAAATAAATGAATCTGAATCTGAATCTGAACAGTTCTTTACAAATGTTCCAATTGTTGCTACGGCTTCTTTAGACTCGCCTCTGGACCTTGCTGCATCATTTTTGAAAGACAATGTTCCAAAGTGCATTAAAGATTTCTCATTCACATATATTGAGCCCTATGGCATAATTAAAGTATTTAAGTTTTTAAATTTGAAAAGATCTGAGGATCTCTGGGGCATGTCAGTAAAAAATATTAGCTCGGTGATAGATGAACTTGCCCCTCATTTAGCTGCAACATCTAAAGCGTACCTACGATCTTCCCACGCATAATAAATTTGTTTAACTAACATGACTCCAGCATCTGTTGTCGACCGCCCTTTTGTAAATCCAAACTGCTGGCTATGGTGAATTTGATGCGCATTAAAGTGCGCCGGCTACTGACCCAATATAATCTTCTCAAATATTTTACTTAATACGGGTAAAACCGAGACTGGTCTGAAATTTGTGGGGTCACCCCTATCGCCGCTTTTAAATAAAGGTACTAGCCTGCTGTGTTTCATGAGATCAGGGAAAGTACTCTCATCTACACATTTATTGAAGATTTTGGCTAAATGAGGGGCAAGTTCGTCTATCACGGAGCTAATAATTTTTACTGACATGCCCCAGAGATCCTCAAATTTAACATCTTAAATACTTTAATTATGACATAGGGCTCAATATATGCGAATGAGAAATCTTGATTGCACTTTTGAACATTGTCTTTTAAAAATGATGCAGCAAGATCATTTTTAAAAGACAATGTTCAAGCCTAGTAACAATTGAAGCATTTGTAAAGAATTGTTCAAATGCGGCCGCGATGTCATTGTTAGAAGTTATCTTGTTTAAGATTTGTAAAGAACTGTTCAAATGCGGCCGCGATGTCATCGTTCGAACTCATTAGTTTATCTTCAATCTTAAGTAAAAAGCCACGGTCTCCTGATTTTGTTTTAGTTTCTTCTCTATTTATGATATTCCAAATTGTTTTAGTTTTATTCGACGATGTAAGAATCATCGTTTTTATGTGTTCGCATTTAGCTTTATGGCAGACGGCTCTAAACATTTTTAAATATAATTTAACATGTTGAATAAAAATGGCAACAAATATAATGATCACCAAAATATTTTTTTCCTACCCAAAATAGATAAATGAACACCAAAAGTTGCAAAAAATATCAGGGCAAAATACTGCGGTAGCTTAGGTGAAGGGTAAAGGGGGTGAGCGAAGCGAAGCCCCCTTTATCCTTCGTGTTAGGTTGAACATGTAAGAACAACAAAAAATACTTAAAACATAAACTTAAGTACACAAACCATAAAATGAAGTTTGGTGATCATTTATCCAAAGACAATTTGGTGGACATTTATCCATTCTGGCAGTCATTTAGAATTTATTGGTCGTAAAATAGGTGCGTTTTTGGTAATCGTTTAAACATAAGCCAATAAAAATTGGGTCATGTGTAGATGTTTTCTTGCCATAAAGTGCATAAAATGTATCCCTAATTTTACTGATTCCTTTTGTTGCCCTTTCACTAAACCCTACTTTACTACATATCGCTATTTGTAATTTTGGTGATAATTAAGAAAATTGGTATTCCGTACCAACACAACGCTGTGAGGGATTAGGGAAACTCTGAAGACGTCTCTTAAAAAAATTTGGTTGTTTGTAAAATCGATTTACGGACGATAATTTTACGTGATAACGCATAAGGTGAACTCTATCGCTTGTTCCGCGCTTTCGCATGCACGCTCGGCTCAAGCGGAACGAGACAATGAGTCATGCTTTTTCGTGCGTGCAGCCGGCGATCACCGATCTTTCCCAGTGTCACCTTCCGGCTTCATCATTAGAACAGCTCCATGTTATTAAAATTAATGTATTGTCATCGGATTTATTATTACGCAGTTTCAGCTCAATCGAAAATCGGGAAGTGGGTCAAATTGGATTTGACCCGTACATACAACATGCAAACATACAACATAAATTGCAATTGAAATAAAAGCTTTTAATAACAGTTGATGTCAAGTTGAACTTGGTTAAACCAACTTTGGATCTTTGTCCCGTTTCGTAAGCGCATCTCTTATTTTTATTCGCTAAGTGTAAAAAACGGTCGTTTTACAAAGTGGAACGTGTACAAACAAATTAAGTACAACACTTCTTCATCAAATTGTGCATAAAATTATAGCGAATACGTTGATCACGCGGGATGAACGTGGTTCAGCTGGCGGCGGGGCGTCGGGCGACTTTCAAGGTTCCGCGAGCGCTGAAGCGTTAACTTCATGTGCAGTACTGCGCCAGCGGTAACCAGCAGCGGCAGCGGTGAGTCACTATCACGCGCTATTCGTCACCCGTCGTTCAAGCTAAGAATAGTGTGTTGTAACTAACCTGGCGGCTCCAGACACTCGGAACGATACCCGAAACTAACGCCCTATGGACAATGTCATTGATTGCGTGGTGCCGCGAAAACATACCAGCGCTCGGCTATCAACACATCGATGCGGCTGACAGATAACCCGAACGCACGGCAACTGCCACACGTAAAGAATCATTGTCTAAGAGTGTGCCTAGTTGTGGAGAAGGTAATGCGTACAGCCACAGACCCGATTCGGGCTGAGACACCGCACACAACCGCGCCAATTCCGGTCCCACAGACTGAGTAAGCAGCTCATCGCGAGTGACCTTGCACATGACCTCGTCTCAAGAACGCCGACTATTTATATATATATTTTAGTCTTTCCAGCAGATCACACCCAGGACATCGAGCTCTCCATAAGCCCTCCACCTCTTCCGTAAATGAGATGCGTAACCCATCACCACGAATACCCAAGATATGAGTGACGAGATCCACAAAACCACAACACAATACGAAAAAGCCAAAAAGGCTGGAAGCTGAGGGTCCTATAAGCGCCGCACTCCTAAACAGCGGACAGGCAGCGCAGCCTGCATCCACTGAGACAAGGACATTTCCACATTCATGATGCGCTCCAGTAAATTATTTGAAACTGCATCATAACTCAAGGTTGCCTGCCTATTAGGCTGGATCGAATTTCGATTTTTTTGATTTTAGTTTTTGTGCACTGCGGGATGGATGCTCTATGTCAATACGATCTTAAGTCAATATAACAGCAACAATGACATATGAGTAGAAGTACTGCCCCAAGGGACTTGAAGTTTGGGGAAAATGCTAAAAAGTGGGTTCGGTTCGTCATGGAATAAAAGTACTTTAATTAAATAAAACAACAGTATAATTATTTTAATATATATTTCAGTTAACAAACAAGTAATCAAAAACCCAATAACACAAAATAAACGTCAACAAAGAGCTTACAGTGAGTTTAAAGATATCGAAATTTTACCCTATTTTGTAATTTTTCTTCGACTCGAAGATAGGCATTATTCGGCATGACTCCAATTTATTTCTTATCCACCCTTCACGACGCTCTGGACCACAGACAGCAGAAGATGATTCCGTTACCAACTTTATGCACCTTTCAGTAGCTTGCGTGTGACAAGGTATGCGATAGAAGTCCAAAGATATCCTAGCATTTATGGTATCGAGGTCCAAAATGGTCTCGGAAATGACGGTGGTTGGAATTTGCATAGTGAGAGGTGGTTCAGAAATCACTTTCCAGTCTATCAAATCAGTATAGTCGTTTGCTTCAAAATTTAACGAGGGCACTTGAAATACTCTCTTAGGTGTGAACGCCGACCTGTCCCGCACCTTTAGAATTCGTATGAGAGCGAGTGTGCCGTCTTTCATCATGTAACATTCTGATAGCAATTATCAGAATGTTTTCACAGTGCCCAAAATATCCATTCCGTTGTATGACAGGATCTACTACCTTCTTCAACTCTTCAGGCAGGTAACGTGACACCTTAATGCTTTCGAAGACGTGTTGCGCTCCATTTATGCAGTGAGGTCTGGTCTTTATTTGAAACCACATCGGAGCATACACCTTGATCACAAATTCAGCTAATGTCACAAGATTTTCCGACGGCGACGCAGTGGAAACATAAACCCTTAGAATTCTGTTCGCTGTTGTTAACCAGCGTGAGTGACATATTTTCCCAGGATTGCGTTTAGCTAATTTTGGGTCGCATTGGCCGTCGTTGATCGCACGACAAATCTCTAGCAAATATAGCTGGTCGGTGCTAAGGTCTTCCCGGGATTTCATTATAGTCGGTAATCTGCATTCGATTGGATGAAAAGCTATGACCGGGAGAAGTTCGCAGTTGTTCAGACTTCGTCCTACCTTGCCGATGAAACTTTTTGGTCCTGTTGTTGTTCCATCTAGATGCTCGAAGAGATGCCTCAAAGTGAGTTCGTTGGCGTGCAGTTGACATACGAACCATTGAAGTGGATGTTGTAGCTTGCCTTCGAGTAGCCGGATAATACCCGATTTGTAGCCGGTATTCACGGCGGTTCCATCACAGCTAATTGCCCTGATTTTCTTCAAAGCAATACCTTTTGCTATAAAATAGGCAAACATCTTATGTGCTATTGTTTTTGCATCACCTGACTGGGTCGGAATGTGGCCCAAGTAATTCGATCCTGGTTCTATGAGAACACAGATGTGTTCTTCCGTCTTGATTTTCCGGCGCATGTCTTCATAAAAAAGGGTCTTGTCCTTGCGCCCATCAAATGAGATGCAAATAGTATCTGGCGAGCACTTTGTCAGTTCATTACTAGCAGCAGTCGTCGCGGTTCTTGTCTTATCACGCGCTCGACGGATTTTGTTGCGATCGACAACATTTGAAGTCATTTTCCGTCACTAGCCCAATATCTTGTAACGTAGCGGAGACTATGGCGGCTCCTGCTCTATCTGATATTCCAAAGCGATCTAAGGTTCTGGCTACTACAGGGTAGTCATTTTGTGGATTTGTGGCGGTACAAGGCAGGGGGGGTAAGTCCTCAACCTCAAGGCTCGAAACAGTGTTCGAATTTTCGCGATTCGAGGCTGCTAAACGTTGAGTTTTCTTTTGATTTGTCTGTGTTTGGTTGTCGGTGGATTTTGACTTTTCTTCATACAGTTTCCGTTTCAACATCCTTACATTGTTACTCATCTTTTTATATGTGGTCTTTATATCTAGCAAACCAATCATCATTTTCCTTTCACCCCTTTGATCGGTTAAAAAATCCCTTTCTTTCTGTGGTACTTTGCGTGATGGTACACAAACACAACATTCAAACGAACTACACTTGCAAGTAGCAATATCAAATAGCGATTGACTCTCCCGTCTGAATTCGTCCATTTTCTTAATGTAGTTGGCATTATTACATCTGCCTTTGTACGGCTTCAGAAGAGCCCTATATTTACCGTGATATTTTTTAAATAACTGCACGATATTTCTGTGGTCTATCGTGGGTAACGAAGCCTTCTTCCAGAGATTTTCTACGTCGGTAACGATGATTTCACTAATAACTTTCACAGAGTCCTGAAACGGATTTTCCAATGTTTCAGATACTAAAATAAAAATTTTTATTGGAAAATTTTTATCGGAAAATTTTTATTAGAAAATTTTTATTGGAAAATTTTTATTAGAAAATTTTTATTGGAAAATTTTTAATGCTTCATCACATATTCTTTTGTCGGTAACATACTATTTGGTAGCGCTTTTCCCGCACCAAATATAGGACAGATTTTATCCTTGCTACGTAAACTCATAGTGAGTTTTGATCGCGCACGCGAACGGGATTATTGAATAAAACAATACGTGCACTCCGGAATGCAATCAATTTGTCACTGATTCAAAATCACGGCGTTTTATTTGAAACAAAAAATAGTCTCTGACTCACGCGGGAGTGCTCCTCTAGGCGGGGCAAATTCACGAAAATGGGCGCTAACAGGTGAAACATTTCGGCGCGTTAGTTTGAATATCTTATAATTTTATGATTTTATATGGTCAAAAATATCTTAAGCTATTGTTTTAAATCAGTTTCAGTTAAAATATTATATATTGTATGATTAAAAAACGAGAAGTACAAACCTAGTTTTTCGTAATTTCTGAAATTTTTAGTGGCTCGGGGGCAGTACTTCTTAAACTACGACCCTAGTCCATATTTGGTGTACTTATTAGGTAGGCCTTAGAGCATTCATTCTGCAGTACACGAAAAGAAAATTCGAAAAAAAAAAAAAAAACATACAAGCGTGATCCGGCCTACTGCCTATGCAACCAAACTGGAGCTGGACATATCCCACCTCCACCCATCCTCATTCCGACTTCATGTCATAATGAGGCAAACGCGAGAGAGCAAGCCAACGGGTTAGATTTGCATGGAGCTCTTGTAACCCGCAGCTATTTCTGTCCGTCCCCCACATGGCTGGACCGGCCTTCTTTGCCGTCCGCCTGTCCTCTTCCCGCCTCTCCCCATTCTGGGGCCCGGGGAAAAAGATAGCAGCGTCGCACCCTTCTGGTTATGTGACACACAAAAATGGTGTGAGCTCGGTGCCGATGCCGCATGTCATTTAACATTTTAGCCAAATTCCCAGCCACATCTCTTTTTATGCCATGCGTGCGCAAACTGGTGTAGCCGTTGAAAGTTCGCCTTTGACGAGACGAGGTCCTCGTAGTATACTGGTATTCATCCGCTCGAGTGATTTCGTCTAACATTCTCTTCCATTCGTCGTCATATAGTGGACATTCCCAAAGAGCATGATGAAGTCTTCATCTTCTATGCCGCACTTACATACACTCATCGGCCATAACATCATATCACGCAATCTTTTTCTAAAGCCGTGTCCCGACAATATCTGCGAAGTTTGGTACTCCGGCTCAACCCAAAAGGCCTTGAGTCGAGCCGCCACATCCGGAAAGAAACGGTATAGCTCTCAACCTTTCGTCTCATTCATCCAGCGTCCCTGCCATTGTGCAACGACCTCCTCCAGAGTTTGGCGTTTTATCGCTCTGATCTCCGTCTTAGTGCAACCTCCCAGCGTCGTCCCACCACGGATCCCTGAGGACATTATTATCACCCCATAGTGGAGACCTTCCATTGGTTTCCAGTGGTTTGCCATTGCACTTTGGCAGGACTAACAGACGTCCATCCCTCCACAGATTGGGAAATATTCCCTCTTTCACACACTTATCAAATACATACAGTCATCTCTGCTGCTGCTGCATGCCACACATGTTTCAGAATGCGAGCTGTGATACAATCCAGTCGGGGGGCCGTATTAGGCAGAGTCTTGACTATACCCTGGTGGCAATCACGAGACAGCGGCGGGGCATCCGAGCCGGAAGGCGTGCAGGCGGCACATAAGCGTATCTGTCGGTGGCGTACAGAGTCGTTGCGCTCATCGTCATCAGGACAAAGTGCCCGGAGCATTTGTTGCATAGCCGACCGCACATCCCCAGCGAAGCCGGTAGCAAGCTCAGTGCCGCTAATTATGTGGGTTGGTGGGTGCCGGCGCCCACTGGCCAGTCGATATATTCGTCCATATGGGTCTTCGTTGCCGGTTTCAGCCATCTCCATTAGGAATCTGCTTTCTGCCGCCACCATCTCTGCGCGATCACCTGCCAGCCTATGTATACGCGTCTACGAGTGACTAGATATATGCGAAGAGCCGGTGAGCACTTAAACACGCGTGTAGAACATGAGCGGCCGCTCCTCCAGCGCTTAAAGATCAGCTTCATATTTTTCTGCATCTTAGCTAGAGGCCAATCAGGGTCGGCAGCAATGTTTTGTTCGTGGTGGTTGCTTCAGGGTTTGGGTCCCCTTCCATATTAAGAAAAGCCACCTGGGAAGTCCTCTACTGTGGCTCAGTTGCGCGGAGACTTGGTGGTAGTGCTTCTTTAAGTCGCGCTGCTGAGTCTTTGTTGGTCATTTGAATGACCACTCCGACGTTTCCCACTTTTCGCACGGCACATTTATTTTGGCCGTGTCGATGAAGCTTTTAAGGGCATTTTTGTATCGTCCGCAGATTTTGAGGCATCTTCGTGGCCTGCAGCGGGGTATATTGTCATAACGGGTCCTTTGCCAACCGGGAGTGCCTGTGATGTGGTGCGGCCAGTTTTCACTGCGTGGGCAAAGGAAATGTGATTCCCTACTGGTACTGTGGCATAATGTGCAGTTGGTGCGGCATCAGGTGCACATTTCTCCTTTAGAGCACATTTCATAGTGGCGCATCTCGCCTCCGCCCGCGTTCTTTCCATTTCCGCTTCCGCCAGATGCAGCTCTAATGTTGCCACTTATGATGCGCTGGACGAGAATGCCTATATTAGCGATATCAGCCTTATTCAGTCTGCTGCTATTAACTGTTGTCGTAATCGTTTCTAAAGCTGCGAGGACTAACTGAATGAGTTCAATTTTATTTACCGGTAATATGTTATGATCACTTCCTATATAATCGTCAATTTTGGTACGCTTGTCGATTTGCTGTTCACCAGGAGATTCTCTTGGACCTCCATTTGTGAAATTGTCCTTCAACTTCGCGGTGAGTGAACGACTGCATTCATCCGATGAGGGAACCCATAGCGCTGTATAGGAAAATATCAATAGGCTATACCAATCCAATAGGTAATTGGACTGGATGCAAAATAACGGTTCAGGTTTTACAAAAACGCTTCATGCGAAAAGCCGTAGGTGCCCCGTGGTACATGCGCAATGTAGACCTCCATAGTGACTTTAGACTCCCCACAGTAAAGCAATATATGAAAGAAATGTCCGAACGCTTCTTCATTAATACATCTAGCCACCCAAACCCGCTTATAGTACAAGCATCCCTTTATGATCCGACCCCAGATATAAATAAGAAACACCTTTTCAAAAGGCGCCCCAAAGACGTCCTCCTAGAACCGGAGGACGATATCACGAAAGCGCTTAAAGCCCAACCACCCCCCGCCCCTCAGGCACGTCAACTTGACGAAGGCTATGTTCCCGAAGCACTACAGCGTCTCAGATACCAAATTTGGAATGAAAGAGATCGCCGTCTTGATTCGACGAACACACAATATCCCCCTCCCCTTTAAACCTAAATATAAAGTAGTTTAGAATTAGGATAGGTTTTAAAAATTATATTCTAATTCTAATTCTTCTACCACGGAATACGCTCGTCCTTATGTAAATATAAAGGTAGCTGATAAAACTGTCACGGGATTACTGGATTCTGGATCTTGTGTCACTATTCTTGGTAATGGTGCGCACAAAAGTTTTCTAGACAACGGCTTGATGCTGCAAGTTTGTGATAGGGTGAACTTTGTAGCTGCAGGTGGTCAGAAACTATCATCGATAGGTGTGATCTATCTTCCTATTACATTTGAGAGTCAACTTCACATAATTACTGCTTATGTGGTTCCCCAAATTCAAAATAACCTTATACTCGGTATGGATTTTTGGCGTAGTTTTGGTTTATTTCCTAAACACCTAAGTTCCGTGTTATTCTTTAGCGAATCTGACGCTAGGTTAGCTGAGGTTGCTTTTCATGAATCGAAACATCTCCATGCTTATGAACACTTGTCCGATACACAACGGATTACTGCCGATAACATTATGTCACAGTTTCAAGACATTTCCTATGAGAAGTGCGGTTTAGGTCGAACTTCCGTGATTTCTCACGCTATTGACACTGGGGATGCTGCCCCCATTCGTCAAAGATATTACAGAATGTCTCCTGAGAAACAGAATGTGTTGGTCAAACAGCTGGACGAGATGCTGGAGGAAGACGTCGTTGAAAAGTGCGAAACCCCCTGGTCCTCTCCTGTTTTACTAACCCCGAAAAAGAACGGAGAACTCAGATTCTGTCTGGACAGCAGAAAACTGAATTCCGTTACCCGAAAAGACGCTTACAATCTACCTTATATTTCTGAGATTCTAGATAACCTTCGAGACGCCAAGTATCTATCTAGTATTGATTTATCTAAAAGTTTTTGGCAGATTTTGATTAAGGAAGAAGATAGGTGTACGACGGCTTTCTATATTCCCTCGCGCGGAACCTATCAATTTAAGTCCATGGCCTTCGGTTTAACCAACGCTCTAGCTACGCAACAGCGATTGGTCGATTTTTTGTTCTATGACCCTGAATTTGAGCATATGGTCTTTGTCTTCATCGATGATATTATTATTGTCTCTCCTACCTTCGAGAAACACATCTCTCTATTGCTACGTGTATTAGAAAAATTAAAGTCGGCAAACCTTACGGTAAACTACAAGAAATGTCAATTTTTCAGGCAAAAATTGAAGTACCTTGGCTACGTTGTGGATTATTCTGGCCTGCATGCAGATCCGGAGAAGGTCGAGGCGATAGTAAATTATCCTACCCCTACTAACCGCAAGGAGGTCCGTCGTTTTCTAGGAACAGCATCTTGGTATCGTCGATTTATTCCTAATTTCAGCTCTTCAGCCACTCCACTGAGTTAGCTGACTTCACAAGGCAAGAATGCACCGGCGTTCTTTTGGTCGAACGAAGCTAACGAAGCGTTTACTAAATTGAAGGATTGTTTGGTCTCTACGCCGATTCTTTCGTGTCCTGACTACACTAAGTCGTTTGAAGTCCATGCAGATGCTAGTAATGTGGGTGTAGGCGCTGTTTTAACCCAGAACATTGATGGCGGAGAAAAGGTGATAGCTTACATGAGCAAGTCTTTGAATAACCAGGAACGTAATTATAGCGCGACTGAGCGTGAGGCTCTCGCTGTTCTATCTGCGATCGAACACTGGCGTTGTTATCTAGAGAACGGTCAAAAATTTGTTGTCTATACTGATCATTCTGCTTTGAAGTGGTTCCTAAATCTTAATAACCCTACTGGTCGTCTCGCTCGCTGGGGAGTAAGACTTTCTGCTTATAACTTCGAAATTAAACACCGTCGTGGTGTTGATAACGTCGTGCCTGATTCTCTATCTAGGTCGATTCCTGTCGGCGCGATCAACGACGTTGTTCCCATCACGATCAATCAAGTCAAAACCAAGCTTGGTTTTTATGTGTTCGCACTCAGCTTTATGGCAGACGGCCCTAAATATTTTTGAATATAATTTTACAAGTTGAATAAAAATTGGGTCATGTTTTTTTTTTGTCATAAAGTGCATAAAGTGTATTCCTACTAAACCCTGCTTTACTATCGCTATCTGTAAGTGTTAAATTCCACGCCTCAACCGAACGGGCGTGGAATCTGGTAGGGTTGGTTTTCACCAGGGGTACTGACCTTTGACGCCGTGGACCGGAATTCGAAAGCTCAATTCGAGGCAGGAACACGGGATAAGGAGCACAAGGGGTGGGGGGAGAGGAGTCGAATCTTACTCTCGTCGTAGCCCGATGCTGTCGCCGTCGTGTTGCTTGCCGACACGAGGAGTCGCTGTCCGAATGCGACGAATTGATGACCGAACCACTTTAACCTTTCACAACACGAAGCACTCACTCCGATGACTTGAATCTACTTATTTCCCGACGATTGTTCCGTGCTTATTATAATTAACATTCCGACCAGGCCCGACACCTGTTTTAGACAATTATTACAATTAAAATACAGCCAAGGCCCGAACGCCATGTGCCGACATTTTTTCCCTGTCAAAAAAAGTAACCTCTAACTCGTCATCTCGTTTCTATACAAGTGACAGCTGCTAGTTCCGTTTCCGATCACTCGCGGTCGGAGTCGCGCAACAAAAAGAGGTGTTCAGAGGAGTTCAGTGTCATCTCAATTTTACAGAACAGCGTCGCAAGCTCTTCAAAGCGTAGAGAGGTGTCACCGATGATCCTCGTCAGGTGCGACTTAGCCGATTTAACCGCAGCCTCAAAAATTCCTCCCCAATGAGGACATCCCGGCGGACTGAAAACCCATTCAATCCCTCGTCGGGAGCAAGCCGTACCGATGGCGTCCTGGTTACCGTTCAGGAATTGAGTGACCTCCTGCAGATATCGCCTGGCTCCGACAAAATTTGTGCCGTTGTCCGAACGGATTAATGTCGGGAGGCCCCTTCGTGAGACGAAGCGATCTAGACATGCGATAAATGCCTCTGTAGTGAGGTCACTGACCACCTCCAAGTGGACTGCCTTCGTGGCCAAGCACACGAAGACGCACAGGTATGCCTTCACTAATCTGGCGTTCCGTAGCTGTGAAGACTTGACCATGAATGGTCCCGCGAAATCCGTTCCGACACCCGCAAAGGGCCGGATTTCGTTAACCCTATCCGAGGGCAAATCGCCCATCTGGGGCTGCATCGTAGCCGCCTTGGCCCGATAACAAGGCAGGCACCGAAATACGACGCTACGCACTAAGCGTCTTCCCGATAGAATCCAGAACTCGCGCTGGAGAAACGCCATCAAGGCGTGGCATCCGATATGCCCATTCCGAATGTGTCGATCCTGTATCAACAGTTCGACCAACTTCCCTTTTCTAGGGAGTAACAACGGGTGGCATTTCGCAGCTGACCTCCTACCCTCAGCAATCATTGAGGGTCAATAAACGGGTTGAGCCGAGCCACAGCTCCCTTCAGTTGGACGCGTCCGCGTCTCAGAATGTCCAGTTCGGACTTAAAGTGCACCGTCTGCACGTTCCGTACCAATGCGAACAACGCATGGTTCCGTTCCCGTGGTGTCAGGACCTGTGTCCGCACCCGTTGCGCCTCAGAATTGCGACAATTCCGCGCAAATCGGAAGTCAATAGTCAATAGTCAATAGTCAAAGTACTTTATTACTGTAGATATTTACATATACTTAGCAAACGTCATTTTTTGCCTCTTCTCTACATTGGACCACTGTGGGAGAAGAAGGGCGTAGAAACTCCCACAGATTTATTTTTAGATCTCTTTTAAAAATAGGTTGTGCTTAACTAATACAAATATGAAAAATTTAATTGTTATGATTAATAAGCAGGAATAAATAATTACAAAATTATTAACAGCAAGGTCTGTGTTGAGCCAGATTAACCCCATACAGTCCTGTCATTTAAGTAATCTTGAACATTGTAATATCCCTTTTTCGACAAAGTCGCTTTAACAAGCTTTTTAAATTGCTCAAATGGCAATTTCAAAATCTCCAGAGGTATCTTATTGTAGTAGAGAATGCACTGACCCTTGAAAGAATTGCTAACCTTCGCGAGTCTAAAACGGGGCGCACATAGTCTGTGATTATTTCTTAGGTTAACATTACAGCTGTCGCTAAGTTTGGAAAATGTTGTAAGGTTCTTGCGTACATACATTATATTTTCGAAAATAAATTGACTAGCTACTGTTAGTATGTCAATTTCTTTAAAAAGCTCTCTTAAGGAGTCTGTTCGTTTTAAATTATAAATTGCTCGAATAGCTCTTTTCTGTAAAATAAAAATAGTTTGAATATCCGCTGCTTTCCCCCACAACAAGATACCATAGGACATCACACTATGAAAGTAACTAAAATATACTAGCCTAGATGTAGCCACATCCGTGCTTTGTCTGATGTTCCTAACAGCGTAAGCCGCAGAACTTAATTTACCAGCCAATTTATCTATGTGGGGTCCCCACTGCAATTTACTATCAATGGTTATTCCAAGAAACTTCGTATCATTTACAAATTCTAACGTGCTGTTGTCTAACACCAAACTGGTCTCAACTTGCCTGACATTTGGAAGTGAGAATTTGATACACTTGGTTTTACCAGCGTTTAACAATAAATTATTAACTGTGAACCAATTCAAGGTTAAAGACAATACACCATTAACATCATCAAAATCTCCTTTTTGTCTTTCAATTTTGAAGACCATTGAAGTATCATCAGCAAACAACACTATGTCAGTTAATTTCTCCACCATGAAAGGCAGATCATTAATATATACCAGGAATAAGAAAGGGCCTAATATGGAACCTTGTGGAACGCCAATTTTAACACCCGATCCATCAGATTTTACGCCGTTAACTTCTGCCTTTTGAATTCTATTGCTTAGGTATGATCTTAGTAGATCCAACGCTTTATTTCTAACTCCGTAATGATTTAATTTAATTAATAGCGTATTATGATCAACACAATCAAACGCCTTCGACAGGTCGCAAAAAACTCCGATAGCATCCTGTGCGGCCTCCCATGCAGAATAAATATGAGATACAAGGGAAATACCTGCATCCGTAGTCGATTTACCCCTAGTGAAACCATATTGTTTAGCGTGGAGTTGTTTTGTACGGTTGAAGTGTGAGAGCATTTGATTGAGTATAATCTTTTCAAATATTTTACTTAGTGTTGGAAGAACAGATATTGGTCTGAAATTTGAAGGATCGCCCTTATCTCCCGATTTGAACAGCGGTATAAGTTTACTGTGTTTCATGAGGTCTGGAAAATCCCCATCGTCAACACATTTATTGAATATATAAGCTAAGTGTGGGGCTATAACTAGAATTACTGAACCAATGACTTTGACTGATATACCCCACAGGTCTTCCGTATTTTTTAAGTTAAGTAATTTAAACGTTTTGACAATGTCCTGGGGATATACATGATGAAATTTTAAATATACATTACTGACGCTAGTGTTATTTTTTAATAAAGTCTCTGCTTCAAATGGAGATGAATTTAGACTGTCCGTTGTGAGTACGGGTACATTGGTGAAGAATGTTTCAAAAGCTCGAGCAACGAGAAGATCCAGGCGGTCACATTGACCAGCTTGTCGAGCGAGCTGTACCGTTCCAGCAGGCTGAACTCCTCTTCCGGCTCTGGTTGCGTCGTACAGACACCGACTGTCAAGGCGCCGTTCGCCGAGATAACGCGTGGACTCATTGGCCAATCCGATTCGGCTTGAGTCAACCAATTTGGACCCCACCACAAGGGATGTCCAACCAACTCCGGAGCGTGACACCCACGAGACGTACAGTCTGCTGGGTTCATTTCCCCTGGAACATGTCTCCAGATTAAGGGAACCTCCGAATTCAAAATCTGCGAAACCCGATTCGCCACAAAAATCTCCAGCTTGTGAACTGAAGCCTTCAGCCAGCATAACACGATCTGGCTGTCCGTCCAAGCGTAGACCGTATCTTCTAACGCTATTGACCCACGAAGAACCGTCATTGTGTGGTTGAGCAGACGAGTCAGGAGAGCCGCTCCCGAAAGCTCTAATTAGGGAATGGTCAGGCGAGTGCGCAACGGCGCAACCTTGCTCTTGGCCATGACCAACCGCACATCAACCTCCCCCGAGGAGTCGACCGTACGCAGATACATCGCAGCTCCGTAGCCCTTCTCCGAGGCATCGCAAAACCCATGCAGGGTGGCGGTGTATCGTTTGGTGGGGACCAACCTCCGTGGCAGTGAAATCCGATTGATGCCAGGGAGGGTCGAAAAGAACGAGTCCCACTCTGAGCTCAATGACCCGCCGATCGGGTCGTCCCATTTCAGCTCAGCAGACCACAATTGCTGCATAAAACACTTGAGCTGAAATGTTACCGGGGTGATCCACCCGTTTGGATCAAAAGTCCTAGCCACCGTTGAAAGGACGTTCCGTTTCGTCCAGACCTTCGGGGAGTCCAACTCGACCCGATACGAAAACATGTCTGACACCGGCTGGAACTGGACGCCTTATACCGACAACATATTTGGATTTTCCAAAATTTCAAAAATGTGGGGATCCTGCTGGTAGTCATCCGGAAGACCAGACAGTAACTCTGGAGAGTTCGACATCCATTTCAAGAGCTCGTAACCTCCACCCCGTAAGAGCTCAACTAGTTCGTCCCGACGAGCGAGCGCCTCCTCTACGGAATCTGCACCGGTACAGATATCGTCCACGTAGAGATCCTGCTCCAGGATTGCTGCTCCTCTAGGGAAATTTAACCGTTCTCGATCCGCTAACTCCCGCAGAGTGCGAATCGCCAAATAAGGACTAGAACGTAGCCCGTACGTGTTGGTGTTCAGCTCGTACACCCTGATGGGCTGATCTGGGCTCTCTCGCCCCAGTATCAGCTGATACCGTCTATCGTCAGGGTGAATGACCGTCTGCCTAAACATCATCCGGATGTCAGCTACAAACACAACATTGTGTCGACGGAACCGTGTGATAACATCCGCGATGTCATGGTTCAACTTCGGCCCTGAATGCAAACACTGGTTCAGGTTCATGCCGTTAGATGTTGATGCCGATCCATCGAACACTACCCGTATTTTGCCCTCCGGGGTCCTCAAGACCGCGTGATGAGGCAGGAAGCAGTGGTCTTCACGCTTCCAGTCGATACCCGAAACCGACATGTGGCCGAGCGACTCGTATTCCCGCATGAAGTCGACGTACTTCTGCCGGAAAATCCCGTCACGCTTCATGCGTCGTTCCATCGACAGAAGCCGCGTCTCGGCTGCATGGTGTGAACTGCCCAGCGGTGGGCGATCACTCCGGAATGGAAGACGTGTGAGAAATCGACCTGACCGAAGGCGACCAGTATTGTTCCGATAAAACTGTTCACACTCTTCTTCAACCGGGTCCAACCGGCGGACCGTAGGTGGTTCCTCCACCTCCCAAAACTTCTGTATCACCTCCGAGAGTACAGAACCGAATAAGGGACTACGAGTCGCTAGGCGTGGGGCAGCCGGCATGACCGGACCCATTACCGCATGGCCCAGTCTGGTGTTGACCGAAACCAGACCAGTCGCCTGCAACACGTGGACACCTGGCACTAACAGGTATCCCAAGGCATCGACACCCAATTAAATGGCTACTGGGCCCGGAATATCGAACTCCGGGTCAGCCAGTGACAACCCAGCGACCAACTGTCGCACCGAGGGCGACAACCGTACGTGAGGGTGTAAGCCCATCACATTAGGCATGACTAATGCCGTGACCGTCAGATTCACCGATGAATCCACCCGTGACGAGAGAGTAATCCGACATACTCACTTAACGGAACCGACTTCCGTGTTCCCAATTCCCCGAATGGAATGTGGATACTCCCTTACCGAAATGCCCAACCGTCTTACAAGGTTGCACGAGACTAAGCACCCCTGGGCCCCCGAGTCCAATAGTGCTCGTGCCACACATGCTTTGCCGTCCGAACTCCACGCTATCACAGAGGCGGTGGGGAGCATGACCGTCTGTGGAGTGGCGGCACCCTGTAAGTGGGCGGCGTGTCCCTAGCGGGAACCTCCGCGGGATCCGAACCCGCTCAGACCTCCGTCGGCCTTGGAATAACTCGGCTGCTGATATGCAACCGGCATATCAGACCGTATGTGCATCAAGGGGTCCCAACCCGTATAATAGGCCCCTCGCTGTCCCGGTATCCGATCATACCGGACGGTGTACGGTGTGCCCGGTGCGCACCGTGGATGAATGGGGGAGAGCGGATCCAACCTGGGGCGCTCTAGGAATAGGGGCGACATCCGACTGTTCGCCTCCCTGTTCGCCTCCCAGAGCGACGGGCAGGGTGGCGCAGAAGGTGGTGGACTCCCAGCCTTCGCGCTACTCATAGGTGCCATCTGACACACGCCCGTAACACGCAGTGAGCCAACGGCCCGAAGTCCTCGCTGACCGTGGACAGCGGCGACCGAACCCCTGCTATCCCGCATGTTACCCCCGAGCTGCCCCTTTCCCCTCGGCGGGGGGTCCCGTCCGCGGGTACCCCAGTCACCCCGTTGGTGACTCCCGTTGCCCGGAGGGGGACTGGGTCCGGCCCTGGTTGGGCCCTGTGGCCGACCAACCTGAGTCCGGCCCTGGTGACCGTCCGAAGGGCCTGACCGATTCAGGCACAACACGATGTGGTGCTTGCCACCACAGCACTCACAGGGGAACGCGCGCGAGCACTCGCTCAGCGTGTGCGGCCCCAAACAACCGAAACACTATCGGTGGCGGAAGACTATCTTCCTGCGGGCAGCCACCCCGAGCGCCTTAAAGTTGGCGCAACTGGTCACTTCATGACCGGCACTGTCGCAGTGCACACAGCCGTCACCCGACGGCGCGGCATTCAAAACGCCAAATTGTTTCGACCGTCCACCCCCCCGTGGGGGCGGGGGGCGCGGCCCCTCCCGCATCCGCGCGGGTTGGCGCTGCACAGTGGCCTCCGTATCCAGTGTGTCACATCGCCTGCATTCACCCTCCAAAAAATCCGTCAATTGGACGAGCGTGGGCAGTTCCGTGCTACTGCCCCCATGCAGCTGTTCAAACCGACTTTGAACAGCTGCAGGCAACCGTGACAAAACCATATACAAAACAATATATGACAATCGGTCTACCGGAAGACCAAGGTTCTGAAGGGCCTTAGTGGCCACCAGCACAGGGTTGAGCACCTGTACTCGGATGTCAACATCCCGGGTTGCTCTTGGGATGCTAAACAGCTTCCCCAGCTGCGCATCAACCAACCGCCGTTTGTGTTGGTAGCAGTCAAACAATATGGACCTGGCTATCTCATAATTGCCCGCCGTGACCGTGTGACCGACCAACTCCTTCGGTTCACCCCGCAGAGCCATCAATAGTTGGGCCAACTTGTAGGCGTTGTCCAGGTCGTCCCGACCGTGGACCAAACTATCAAATAAATTAATGAATGCCGGCCACTCATCAATTGCCCCACTGAAGGCCGGAATCTCCAGGTGTGGCAGCCGTCCAACAACACCCTTCGGGGGTGGGTCTCCATTACCCTCCCCACGGTCATTCCTTCGCGACCGCTTAATTTTCTCCGCGCGACGCTCGATGTCGCCCAAGCATTCCATCGCTTGGTCAGCATCCGCGCAGAGCTGTTTCACTGCAGCCACCGAGGCTTCATCCGTAAGCCCGAGAGCTTCAGCCTCCGCAGCCAGCCGACACACCTTCCCGACGCGTGTCATTGCGTCCTCCACACGCTTGAGCAGGACATCGTCCATGTCAGGTCGCTCCACATACTTATGAGTATGGGCGAGCCATCTCATTTCCTCCCGGACACCATGTCGCAGTACCGTCCATGCCAAGGTGCCATGTTGACCGATTTAATAGATTCTGGTCTTATACTTCACTACCGAACTAAGTATAGCCAGAGACCAGCACTTGCCCGTCAGCGCTGGGCACAGAAATTAAAACTAAGTTGTCAAAACTAAGGCAACCACTAAAAACAATTAAATCCTAAACAATATTTAATATGGTCGCCCTGTGGACATACACCTTATAACTATACACTCTAAATCAATTAGAGAATGCCACCATAAGGCACAATAAAAAATAACACACAAAAATTTATTATAAGAAAAAAGGCTATTTTTAATATAATGAAGGTAGCTGTGAACCTTCCAGAAGTGGCCCCTCCGATATGACCCACACTTCTACTGAGGTCAGCAAAATCAGCTTAATACCCCTTAAATAGCCCGACCCTGCTCTGTAATCCGAAATAACACTGCAATGCTATGGAACCCGACTGCAATACTATAGTCCGACCGAATGACTGTTTCTTATGCACACCGAGTAGTTTCCGACTACAAATTTATAATAATTGTTAACTAAATCGTCAATTATACGTTCACTAACCGAAAATGAACCTAAATTGTGGTATACCGACCACTCGACTCACTCACAAACTGATTGCCGACCAATCCGAGATACCCTTTTCTCCCAACTAAAATGTGGCAAAAAAACAACCCTACAACCGTCCGTGAATCGATTTCCTACTAGGTAACCGCGCCTGCTACCAAAATGTTAAATTCCACGCCTCAACCGAACGGGCCTGGAATCTGGTAGGGTTGGTTTTCACCAGGGGTACTGACCTTTGACGCCGTGGACCGGAATTCGAAAGCTCAATTCGAGGCAGGAATACGGGATAAGGAGCACAAGGGGTGGGGGGAGAGGAGTCGAATCTTACTCTCGTCGTAGTCGTACTCTCCACACCACACACAAACCCCAGTGGTTTAAGTGGTGTTCCCATAATGAGTAACTATGTAAAATTTTGTGTAAATAAATAAATAAATAAAAAAAACCCGATGCTGTCGCCGTCGTGTTGCTTGCCGACACGAGGAGTCGCTGTCCGAATGCGACGAATTGGGGACCGAACCACTTTAACCTTTCACAACACGAAGCACTCACTCCGATGACTTGAATCTACTTATTTCCCGACGATTGTTCCGTGCTTATTATAATTAACATTCCGACCAGGCCCGACACCTGTGTTAGACAATTATTACAATTAAAATACAGCCAAGGCCCGAACGCCATGTGCCGACATTTTTTCCCTGTCAAAAAAAGTAACCTCTAACTCGTCATCTCGTTTCTATACAAGTGACAGCTGCTAGTTCCGTTTCCGATCACTCGCGGTCCGAGTCGCGCAACAAAAAGAGGTGCGTTCCGAAGCATAAATATTAAACAGTAAGTTTATTTATTTTAAAATAGTTTTCAAAGCTATCTGAAAGTTTGTTAAATAAGTCCGTTATAAAACTAAAACAGTATTTTATTGTAGTTATAGGTACTAGACCTTAGAATGCCTCCTTCAATTTATGTATAGTTAATTTAATAAAACTGCAAAATAGAGTATTAAACTATTAAATGACTGTACCAATTTGGAATATCATAAATAGAGAAGCAGTTAAAACAAAATCAGGAGACCGTAGCTTTTTACTTAAGATTGAAGATAAACTAATAACTTCGAACGATGACATCGCGGCCGCATTTGATACTTATTTGAAATCTGCAAATTCGTCCATCAAAACCATAACCTTGTTCACAACAGCTGAACAAAAGTACCCAAGAAATACTAGGAAACCAAACAGACTAGTTCTTGATCACAAGCCACGAACCGCAAAATATCAAAATAATTGTAACGCAATGAGCGTCAAAATATATAACAAAGTACCAGATGACCTAAACCAACAAATCTCTTCAAACATAAGCTCTTATCGTGGTTACTGCAGCATAATTTGTATTTATTAAGTGAGTTTTTTATACTAAGAAATCAAAAGTAAATGACTAAAGCGTTCTGTAAATAATAATAATAATTTTATAACTAAAATATTTGCATGCTATAATATATAGTTGATTAAGGAACAACATGATATTTAAGAACTCTTACCACCTAAATCATAAGCAAATAAATGAATCTGAATCTGAATCTGAACAGTTCTTTACAAATGTTCCAATTGTTGCTACGGCTTCTTTAGACTCGCCTCTGGACCTTGCTGCATCATTTTTGAAAGACAATGTTCCAAAGTGCAATAAAGATTTCTCATTCGCATATATTGAGCCCTATGGCATAATTAAAGTATTTAAGTTTTTAAATTTGAAAAGATCTGAGGATCTCTAGGGCATGTCAGTAAAAAATATTAGCTCGGTGATAGATGAACTTGCCCCTCATTTAGCTGCAACATCTAAAGCGTACCTACGATCTTCCCACGCATAATAAATTTGTTTAACTAACATGACTCCAGCATCTGTTGTCGACCGCCCTTTTGTAAATCCAAACTGCTGGCTATGGTGAATTTGATGCGCATTAAAGTGCGCCGGCTACTGACCCAATATAATCTTCTCAAATATTTTACTTAATACGGGTAAAACCGAGACTGGTCTGAAATTTGTGGGGTCACCCCTATCGCCGCTTTTAAATAAAGGTACTAGCCTGCTGTGTTTCATGAGATCAGGGAAAGTACTCTCATCTACACATTTATTGAAGATTTTGGCTAAATGAGGGGCAAGTTCGTCTATCACGGAGCTAATAATTTTTACTGACATGCCCCAGAGATCCTCAAATTTAACATCTTAAATACTTTAATTATGACATAGGGCTCAATATATGCGAATGAGAAATCTTGATTGCACTTTTGAACATTGTCTTTTAAAAATGATGCAGCAAGATCATTTTTAAAAGACAATGTTCAAGCCTAGTAACAATTAAAGCATTGGTAAAGAATTGTTCAAATGCGGCCGCGATGTCATTGTTAGAAGTTATCCTTGTTACCACAAACAATATTAAACAGCGTTTAACCTCAAAACAAACGTCAAATCCCATATATTTTTGTTTTTAAACCAGTGTTGAACTGTAGTTTATTTTTTTGTGGTAAGGCCCTATTAGTTTATCTTGTTTAAGATTTGTAAAGAACTGTTCAAATGCGGCCGCGATGTCATCGTTCGAAGTCATTAGTTTATCTTCAATCTTAAGTAAAAAGCTACGGTCTCCTGATTTTGTTTTAGTTTCTTCTCTATTTATGATATTCCAAACTGTTTTAGTTTTATTCGACGATGTAAGAATCATCGTTTTTATGTGTTCGCATTTAGCTTAATGGCAGACGGCTCTAAACATTTTTAAATATAATTTAACATGTTGAATAAAAATGGCAACAAATATAATGATCACCAAAATATTTTTTTCCTACCCAAAATAGATAAATGAACACCAAAAGTTGCAAAAAATATCAGGGCAAAATACTGCGGTAGCTTAGGTGAAGGGTAAAGGGGGTGAGCGAAGCGAAGCCCCCTTTATCCTTCGTGTTAGGTTGAACATGTAAGAACAACAAAAAATACTTAAAACATAAACTTAAGTACACAAACCATAAAATGAAGTTTGGTGATCATTTATCCAAAGACAATTTGGTGGACATTTATCCATTCTGGCAGTCATTTAGAATTTATTGGTCGTAAAATAGGTGCGTTTTTGGTAATCGTTTAAACATAAGCCAATAAAAATTGGGTCATGTGTAGATGTTTTCTTGCCATAAAGTGCATAAAATGTATCCCTAATTTTAATCATTCCTTTTGTTGCCCTTTCACTAAACCCTACTTTACTACATATCGCTATTTGTAATTTTGGTGATAATTAAGAAAATTGGTATTCCGTACCAACACAACGCTGTGAGGGATTAGGGAAACTCTGAAGACGTCTCTTAAAAAAATTTGGTTGTTTGTAAAATCGATTTACGGACGATAATTTTACGTGATAACGCATAAGGTGAACTCTATCGCTTGTTCCGCGCTTTCGCATGCACGCTCGGCTCAAGCGGAACGAGACAATGAGTCATGCTTTTTCGTGCGTGCAGCCGGCGATCACCGATCTTTCCCAGTGTCACCTTCCGGCTTCATCATTAGAACAGCTCCATGTTATTAAAATTAATGTATTGTCATCGGATTTATTATTACGCAGTTTCAGCTCAATCGAAAATTGGGAAGTGGGTCAAATTGGATTTGACCCGTAAATACAACATGCATACATACAACATACATTGCAATTGAAATAAAAGCTTTTAATAACAGTTGATGTCAAGTTGAACTTGGTTAAACCAACTTTGGATCTTTGTCCCGTTTCGTAAGCGCATCTCTTATTTTTATTCGCTAAGTGTAAAAAACGGTCGTTTTACAAAGTGGAACGTGTACAAACAAATTAAGTACAACACTTCTTCATCAAATTGTGCATAAAATTATAGCGAATACGTTGATCACGCGGTATGAACGTGGTTCAGCTGGCGGCGGGGCGTCGGGCGACTTTCAAGGTTCCGCGAGCGCTGAAGCGTTAACTTCATGTGCAGTACTGCGCCAGCGGTAACCAGCAGCGGCAGCGGTGAGTCACTATCACGCGCTATTCGTCACCCGTCGTTCAAGCTAAGAATAGTGTAAGTATACCAGAAGTAACAATTGTGTATTTGCAAAGTTGTATCTGGGAGTTAATTGTGTTTGTTAAATTTTACTATGCCTTTTTGCTAAGACTGACTCTACATCTCACCTACCTCTTGCGGACCCCAACTTTGATAAACCTGGCCCTATCGATGTTTTACTTGGTGCTGACGTCTTTGGCATCATCCATAACCTCTGGAATGTCCCTGTACATCGAATCTCGTGGACCCTAACGCGTCCAAGGTTCTGGCGAAAATAAACTTTCAATCGACTTGCGTTAGGAATTTGATAAGTTTGTTAGGTTATTTTATTTGTTTCCTAACATGTTATGTACCATAATAAAGTTTATAAAATTACCTATCTTGTGATGTATAGTACTCACATGTGATAATAAAGTTGATAAGGCTTTTCATCGATTGTTTGCAGAATCCATTATTTGACACCGACACATCTAATTATATTTCGTTCTTACGGGCCAAACACAAAACTTACACTATTTTCAATTTTTCACATCACCACTATTAATTTCTCCAGCGATAAGATTTATTATTTTATTACAAAACACAGTAATTACTTCACAATAAATAAATATTGACAAACATAAAATGTAAGTCTGCGGCCGGTCGCCTGCCCAATATTAATATAGAGAGATCCTTATGTGACTCTAGTGGTGTAACAGCCCTTTCAACAATTTTTGGCTATACTATATCAGGCCCTATTGCAGGTAACTTCGAGAAGTAGACCTGCCAATGACAGGCCTATCCCTATCCCGAATTGTAGAGAAATTTTGGATGGTTGAGGAAACCCCTCAACTAACCCATATTAACCCTTTAGATATAGAGTCTGAGTCACTATTTAAACGTACAACCTTCCGCCATGTTGATGGCTGATTTATGGTGCGGCTTCCTTTCCTACTCGACTGACCCAAGCTAGGCGACTCTAGAACAGCGGCTGAAAGGCGATTTATTAATTTAGAAAAGAGACTACAGGCCAACCCTTCCCTTCTTGCGAAATATAGAGATTTTATGAGACAGTACCTAGAGTTAAATCACATGAGTGTTTCTTCTTGTGATGTTTCAAAATCTGAGCACTATTACATTCCTCATCATTGTGATACCTCCAAAATACGTGTTTTGTTTGTTGGCAGTAACCCAACCTCGTCTGGTGTTTCGCTTATTTTGACTTGTGATCTGTGATATTTACTTTATTATGTTTATTATACGTTTTGATTATTAAATAAACGGATGCGGCATAACCCGCTTCGGAAGCGTCACAAAAACCGTGAAGGGCATAGGTAACAGCACCACTGGGCTCGTCGGGGAATCTCTAATTTAGGGACATGTACAAGGTCTTGTGTGAAGGAAGCCCACTCCTTAGCAATATCTGAATTAAGGGGCTCATCCCAGATAAGGCCAGACAACCACAGGCGTAATCCACCCACAGGGATCATACATTCGGGCTTTCAACGAAAGGACCTTTCTCTTAGAGATTACTGACTCAGGCTGATAGGAAGATCGAAAGGTAAAAGCATCGCTCGTAGGATTATATTGGACCCCTAACATTGCTATGGTTTGGGGATTATCACAGTCTTCAAATGTGTGAGGTAATTGGAGGTGTTCAGGAGGGAGGTTACTCAGAAGTTCGGGTTTGTTATTAATCCACTTTCACAGCTCGTATCCGCCGGATAACATAAGAGCTTCTAACTCAGTTTTTATGTTATGAGCTTCCTCTAGGGACTGAACTCCAGTTAGGCAGTCATCTACGTAAATATCATTCTCTAACACGGCCGCTGCTCGGGGGAAGGTAGTACGCTCTTGTTTAGCAAGCTCTAGGAGGGAGAACGTATGGCAATGAAGGGGCTAGAACGGAGACCATACGTAGTGGTATTCAATTCGTAGGTAACAAGAGAATCAGAAGGAGACTCACGCTAAGAATGAGTTGGTATCGACGATCATCATGATGGGTCCAAGTCATTCGAAACATCATTTTGATGTCGTTCACAAACACTACTTCATGTCTTCGGAAGTTCAATAGGATGTAACTAATATCTCTCTGTAACTTTGGGCCTTTATGTAAACACTGATTAAGGGAAACACCAGACGAGGTTGGGTTACTGCCAACAAACAAAACACGTATTTTGGAGGTATCACCAGAGGCTTTAAACACACAATGATGAGGAATGTAATAGTGCTCAGATTTTGAAACATCACAAGAAGAAACACTCATGTGATTTAACTCTAGGTACTGTCTCATAAAATCTCTATATTTCGCAAGAAGGGAAAGGTTGGCCTGTAGTCTCTTTTCTAAATTAATAAATCGCCTTTCAGCCGCTGTTCTAGAGTCGCCTAGCTTGGGTCAGTCGAGTAGGAAAGGAAGCCGCACCATAAATCAGCCATCAACATGGCGGAAGGTTGTACGTTTAAATAGTGACTCAGACTCTATATCTAAAGGGTTAATATGGGTTAGTTGAGGGGTTTCCTCAACCATCCAAAATTTCTCTACAATTCGGGATAGGGATAGGCCTGTCATTGGCAGGTCTACTTCTCGAAGTTACCTGCAATAGGGCCTGATATAGTATAGCCAAAAATTGTTGAAAGGGCTGTTACACCACTAGAGTCACATAAGGATCTCTCTATATTAAAGGATGATGCCAAAGACGTCAGCACCAAGTAAAACATCGATAGGGCCAGGTTTATCAAAGTTGGGGTCTGCAAGAGGTAGGTGAGATGTAGAGTCAGTCTTAGCAAAAAGGCATAGTAAAATTTAACAAACACAATTAACTCCCAGATACAACTTTGCAAATACACAATTGTTACTTCTGGTATACTTACACTATTCTTAGCTTGAACGACGGGTGACGAATAGCGCGTGATAGTGACTCACCGCTGCCGCTGCTGGTTACCGCTGGCGCAGTACTGCACATGAAGTTAACGCTTCAGCGCTCGCGGAACCTTGAAAGTCGCCCGACGCCCCGCCGCCAGCTGAACCACGTTCATACCGCGTGATCAACGTATTCGCTATAATTTTATGCACAATTTGATGAAGAAGTGTTGTACTTAATTTGTTTGTACACGTTCCACTTTGTAAAACGACCGTTTTTTACACTTAGCGAATAAAAATAAGAGATGCGCTTACGAAACGGGACAAAGATCCAAAGTTGGTTTAACCAAGTTCAACTTGACATCAACTGTTATTAAAAGCTTTTATTTCAATTGCAATGTATGTTGTATGTATGCATGTTGAATGTACGGGTCAAATCCAATTTGACCCACTTCCCAATTTTCGATTGAGCTGAAACTGCGTAATAATAAATCCGATGACAATACATTAATTTTAATAACATGGAGCTGTTCTAATGATGAAGCCGGAAGGTGACACTGGGAAAGATCGGTGATCGCCGGCTGCACGCACGAAAAAGCATGACTCATTGTCTCGTTCCGCTTGAGCCGAGCGTGCATGCGAAAGCGCGGAACAAGCGATAGAGTTCACCTTATGCGTTATCACGTAAAATTATCGTCCGTAAATCGATTTTACAAACAACCAAATTTTTTTAAGAGACGTCTTCAGAGTTTCCCTAATCCCTCACAGCGTTGTGTTGGTACGGAATACCAATTTTCTTAATTATCACCAAAATTACAAATAGCGATATGTAGTAAAGTAGGGTTTAGTGAAAGGGCAACAAAAGGAATCAGTAAAATTAGGGATACATTTTATGCACTTTATGGCAAGAAAACATCTACACATGACCCAATTTTTATTGGCTTATGTTTAAACGATTACCAAAAACGCACCTATTTTACGACCAATAAATTCTAAATGACTGCCAGAATGGATAAATGTCCACCAAACTGTGTTTGGATAAATGATCACCAAACTTCTTTTTATGTTTTGTGTACTTAAGTTTATGTTTTAAGTATTTTTTGTTGTTCTTACATGTTCAACCTAACACGAAGGATAAAGGGGGCTTCGCTTCGCTCACCCCCTTTACCCTTCCTACCTAAGCTACCGCAGTATTTTGCCCTGATATTTTTTGCAACTTTTGGTGTTCATTTATCTATTTTGGGTAGGAAAAAATATTTTGGTGATCATTATATTTGTTGCCATTTTTATTCAACATGTTAAATTATATTTAAAAATGTTTAGAGCCGTCTGCCATAAAGCTAAATGCGAACACATAAAAACGATGATTCTTACATCGTCGAATAAAACTAAAACAGTTTGGAATATCATAAATAGAGAAGAAACTAAAACAAAATCAGGAGACCGTAGCTTTTTACTTAAGATTGAAGATAAACTAATGACTTCGAACGATGACATCGCGGCCGCATTTGAACAGTTCTTTACAAATCTTAAACAAGATAAACTAATAGGGCCTTACCACAAAAAAATAAACTACAGTTCAACACTGGTTTAAAAACAAAAATATATGGGATTTGACGTTTGTTTTGAGGTTAAACGCTGTTTAATATTGTTTGTGGTAACAAGGATAACTTCTAACAATGACATCGCGGCCGCATTTGAACAATTCTTTACCAATGCTTCAATTGTTACTAGGCTTGAACATTGTCTTTTAAAAATGATCTTGCTGCATCATTTTTAAAAGACAATGTTCAAAAGTGCAATCAAGATTTCTCATTCGCATATATTGAGCCCTATGTCATAATTAAAGTGTGTGTGGACACAAATCTAGTAACGTATACTGATTTTCTTCTTAATGCACTTGATTCTGGATTTCAGGTGGACGCCGTGTATACCGATTTTTCCAAAGCCTTTGACAAGATAAATCATTCAACTTTGCTACGGAAATTACTGAAACTCGGTATACACGGCGACCTCCTAAGATGGCTGAATTCTTATATTAATAACCGAAGCCAAGCTGTGGCGCTCAAAGGGTACACTTCAAAATTCCTAAATATTACATCTGGAATCCCCCAGGGTTCGCATTTAGGTCCGTTCTTGTTTACGCTTTATATAAATGACATCGAATCAACCTTCGTTCACTCATGTCATCTGTTATATGCCGATGATACTAAAATTTTTAAGATAGTCTCATCGATATCTGACTGCGAGGATCTACAAAATGATCTGTTAAAGTTTGATCACTACTGTAAGAAAAACCAATTAATTCTCAATTCTGACAAGTGTTACATTATTACTTTCTCCCGCAAACACAATCCCATTTCATTTAATTACACTTTGTCTAGTAAAATTATTACTCGCGTTAAGTCAATCAGAGATCTTGGCTTGACGTTAGATGATAAACTAAATTTTAACATTCATATAGACAACATTATATCTCGGGCGTATAAGCAGCTTGGTTTGATTCTACGTTTATCCAAACCTTTTAGACGACCTTTCACTTTCAAAATCTTATATTACACCTTTGTCCGCAGTATACTTGAGTTTGGTAGTGTTATATGGAACCCGCAATATGCAGTCCACATCTCACGCATAGAAAAAATTCAAAATAAATTTCTGAAATCATTGGATTTTAGAACAGGTCATTGTTTCCAGGATTACCATACCTCTGCTTTAAGGCATGGTTTAGATCCTTTAGATAGGAGGCGTTCCTATCTTGATGCTAGTTTCCTATATAAAATATTACACAACGTTATCGATTCATCTCATCTTTTGGAGTCAATAACTTTCAGAGTAAAACGCATTTCCTCACGTTCAAACGCCATTTTTCACATCCCTAAGTGCAACACGAGATATGCTAGTAACTCTTTCATAAGGCGTTCTTGTAACTTTTATAATACGCATTTATCAGATGTCGATATTTTCTCAGACTCTATTTATCAATTTAAAAATAATATTAGAAAATTGTTATTAGTTAATAGCTGTAGTAGTCGTAACGATTCTTAATTTGTAATTCTAAATTCTAAATTCTCTTCCAAATTTTGTATTTCCTTGTATTTTCTTTTCCATAGTATTGTATGAAGTAATGCCGCTTAAGACCATTGTAAAAATATATTTATAAAATATGGAGCTCTAGGTCTATTAGTATTTAAAATTTCTAATTTTTAATATTTGTGTACGACTGTATGTTTCCTGAATAAACGAAAATAAAAATAAAATAAATAAAATAAAAAAATAAAGTATTTAAGATGTTAAATTTGAGGATCTCTGGGGCATGTCAGTAAAAATTATTAGCTCCGTGATAGACGAACTTGCCCCTCATTTAGCCAAAATCTTCAATAAATGTGTAGATGAGAGTACTTTCCCTGATCTCATGAAACACAGCAGGCTAGTACCTTTATTTAAAAGCGGCGATAGGGGTGACCCCACAAATTTCAGACCAGTCTCGGTTTTACCCGTATTAAGTAAAATATTTGAGAAGATTATATTGGGTCAGTAGCCGGCGCACTTTAATGCGCATCAAATTCACCATAGCCAGCAGTTTGGATTTACAAAAGGGCGGTCGACAACAGATGCTGGAGTCATGTTAGTTAAACAAATTTATTATGCGTGGGAAGATCGTAGGTACGCTTTAGATGTTGCAGCTAAATGAGAGGCAAGTTCATCTATCACCGAGCTAATATTTTTTACTGACATGCCCCAGAGATCCTCAGATCTTTTCAAATTTAAAAACTTAAATACTTTAATTATGCCAAAGACTCAATATATGCGAATGAGAAATCTTTATTGCACTTTGGAACATTGTCTTTCAAAAATGATGCAGCAAGGTCCAGAGGCGAGTCTAAAGAAGCCGTAGCAACAATTGGAACATTTGTAAAGAACTGTTCAGATTCAGATTCAGATTCATTTATTTGCTTATGATTTAGGTGGTAAGAGTTCTTAAATATCATGTTGTTCCTTAATCAACTATATATTATAGCATGCAAATATTTTAGTTATAAAATTATTATTATTATTATTTACAGAACGCTTTAGTCATTTACTTTTGATTTCTTAGTATAAAAAACTCACTTAATAAATACAAATTATGCTGCAGTAACCACGATAAGAGCTTATGTTTGAAGAGATTTGTTGGTAGATGTTTTAGGTCATCTGGTACTTTGTTATATATTTTGACGCTCATTGCGTTACAATTATTTTGATATTTTGCGGTTCGTGGCTTGTGATCAAGAACTAGTCTGTTTGGTTTCCTAGTATTTCTTGGGTACTTTTGTTCAGCTGTTGTGAACAAGGTTATGGTTTTGATGGACGAATTTGCAGATTTCAAATAAGTATCAAATGCGGCCGCGATGTCATCGTTCGAAGTTATTAGTTTATCTTCAATCTTAAGTAAAAAGCTACGGTCTCCTGATTTTGTTTTAACTGCTTCTCTATTTATGATATTCCAAATTGGCACAGTCATTTAATAGTTTAATACTCTATTTTGCAGTTTTATTAAATTAACTATACATAAATTGAAGGAGGCATTCTAAGGTCTAGTACCTATAACTACAATAAAATACTGTTTTAGTTTTATAACGGACTTATTTAACAAACTTTCAGATAGCTTTGAAAACTATTTTAAAATACATAAACTTACTGTTTAATATTTATGCTTCGGAACGCACCTCTTTTTGTTGCGCGACTCGGACCGCGAGTGATCGGAAACGGAACTAGCAGCTGTCACTTGTATAGAAACGAGATGACGAGTTAGAGGTTACTTTTTTGACAGGGAAAAAATGTCGGCATATGGCGTTCGGGCCTTGGCTGTATTTTAATTGTAATAATTGTCTAACTCAGGTGTCGGGCCTGGTCGGAATGTTAATTATAATAAGCACGGAACAATCGTCGGGAAATAAGTAGATTCAAGTCATCGGAGTGAGTGCTTCGTGTTGTGAAAGGTTAAAGTGGTTCGGTCCCCAATTCGTCGCATTCGGACAGCGACTCCTCGTGTCGGCAAGCAACACGACGGCGACAGCATCGGGTTTTTTTTATTTATTTATTTATTTACACAAAATTTTACATAGTTACTCATTATGGGAACACCACTTAAACCACTGGGGTTTGTGTGTGGTGTGGAGAGTACGACTACGACGAGAGTAAAATTCGACTCCTCTCCCCCCACCCCTTGTGCTCCTTATCCCGTGTTCCTGCCTCGAATTGAGCTTTCGAATTCCGGTCCATGGCGTCAAAGGTCAGTACCCCTGGTGAAAACCAACCCTACCAGATTCCAGGCCCGTTCGGTTGAGGCGTGGAATTTAACATTTTGGTAGCAGGCGCGGTTACCTAGTAGGAAATCGATTCACGGACGGTTGTAGGGTTGTTTTTTTGCCACATTGTAGTTGGGAGAAAAGGGTATCTCGGATTGGTCGGCAATCAGTTTGTGAGTGAGTCGAGTGGTCGGTATACCACAATTTAGGTTCATTTTCGGTTAGTGAACGTATAATTGACGATTTAGTTAACAATTATTATAAATTTGTAGTCGGAAACTACTCGGTGTGCATAAGAAACAGTCATTCGGTCGGACTATAGTATTGCAGTCGGGTTCCATAGCATTGCAGTGTTATTTCGGATTACAGAGCAGGGTCGGGCTATTTAAGGGGTATTAAGCTGATTTTGCTGACCTCAGTAGAAGTGTGGGTCATATCGGAGGGGCCACTTCTGGAAGGTTCACAGCTACCTTCATTATATTAAAAATAGCCTTTTTTCTTATAATAAATTTTTGTGTGTTATTTTTTATTGTGCCTTATGGTGGCATTCTCTAATTAATTTAGAGTGTATAGTTATAAGGTGTATGTCCACAGGGCGACCATATTAAATATTGTTTAGGATTTAATTGTTTTTAGTGGTTGCCCTAGTTTTGACAACTTAGTTTTAATTTCTGTGCCCAGCGCTGACGGGCAAGTGCTGGTCTCTGGCTATACTTAGTTCGGTAGTGAAGTATAAGACCAGAATCTATTAAATCGGTCAACATGGCACCTTGGCATGGACGGTACTGCGACATGGTGTCCGGGAGGAAATGAGATGGCTCGCCCATACTCATAAGTATGTGGAGCGACCTGACATGGACGATGTCCTGCTCAAGCGTGTGGAGGACGCAATGACACGCGTCGGGAAGGTGTGTCGGCTGGCTGCGGAGGCTGAAGCTCTCGGGCTTACGGATGAAGCCTCGGTGGCTGCAGTGAAACAGCTCTGCGCGGATGCTGACCAAGCGATGGAATGCTTGGGCGACATCGAGCGTCGCGCGGAGAAAATTAAGCGGTCGCGAAGGAATTACCGTGGGGAGGGTAATGGAGACCCACCCCCGAAGGGTGTTGTTGGACGGCTGCCACACCTGGAGATTCCGGCCTTCAGTGGGGCAATTGATGAGTGGCCGGCATTCATTAATTTATTTGATAGTTTGGTCCACGGTCGGGACGACCTGGACAACGCCTACAAGTTGGCCCAACTATTGATGGCTCTGCGGGGTGAACCGAAGGAGTTGGTCGGTCACACGGTCACGGCGGGCAATTATGAGATAGCCAGGTCCATATTGTTTGACTGCTACCAACACAAACGGCGGTTGGTTGATGCGCAGCTGGGGAAGCTGTTTAGCATCCCAAGAGTAACCCGGGATGTTGACATCCGAGTACAGGTGCTCAACCCTGTGCTGGTGGCCACTAAGGCCCTTCAGAACCTTGGTCTTCCGGTAGACCGATTGTCATATATTGTTTTGTATATGGTTTTGTCACGGTTGCCTGCAGCTGTTCAAAGTCGGTTTGAACAGCTGCATGGGGGCAGTAGCACGGAACTGCCCACGCTCGTCCAATTGACGGATTTTTTGGAGGGTGAATGCAGGCGATGTGACACACTGGATACGGAGGCCACTGTGCAGCGCCAACCCGCGCGGATGCGGGAGGGGCCGCGCCCCCCGCCCCCACGGGGGGATGGGCGGTCGAAACAATTTGGTGTTTTGAATGCCGCGCCGTCGGGTGACGGCTGTGTGCACTGCGACAGTGCCGGTCATGAAGTGACCAGTTGCGCCAACTTTAAGGCGCTCGTGGTGGCTGCCCGCAGGAAGATAGTCTTCCGCCACCGATAGTGTTTCGGTTGTTTGGGGCCGCACACGCTGAGCGAGTGCTCGCGCGCGTTCCCCTGTGAGTGCTGTGGTGGCAAGCACCACATCGTGTTGTGCCTGAATCGGTCAGGCCCTTCGGACGGTCACCAGGGCCGGACTCAGGTTGGTCGGCCACAGGGCCCAACCAGGGCCGGACCCAGTCCCCCTCCGGGCAACGGGAGTCACCAACGGGGTGACTGGGGTACCCGCGGACGGGACCCCCCACCGGGGGGAAAGGGGCAGCTCGGGGGGTAACATGCGGGATAGCAGGGGTTCGGTCGCCGCTGTCCACGGTCAGCGAGGACTTCGGGCCGTTGGCTCACTGCGTGTTACGGGCGTGTGTCAGATGGCACCTATGAGTAGCGCGAAGGCTGGGAGTCCACCACCTTCTGCGCCACCCTGCCCGTCGCTCTGGGAGGCGAACAGGGAGGCGAACAGTCGGATGTCGCCCCTATTCCTAGAGCGCCCCAGGTTGGATCCGCTCTCCCCCATTCATCCACGGTGCGCACCGGGCACACCGTACACCGTCCGGTATGATCGGATACCGGGACAGCGAGGGGCCTATTATACGGGTTGGGACCCCTTGATGCACATACGGTCTGATATGCCGGTTGCATATCAGCAGCCGAGTTACTCCAAGGCCGACGGAGGTCTGAGCGGGTTCGGATCCCGCGGAGGTTCCCGCTAGGGACACGCCGCCCACTTACAGGGTGCCGCCACTCCACAGACGGTCATGCTCCCCACCGCCTCTGTGATAGCGTGGAGTTCGGACGGCAAAGCATGTGTGGCACGAGCACTATTGGACTCGGGGGCCCAGGGGTGCTTAGTCTCGTGCAACCTTGTAAGACGGTTGGGCATTTCGGTAAGGGAGTATCCACATTCCATTCGGGGAATTGGGAACACGGAAGTCGGTTCCGTTAAGTGAGTATGTCGGATTACTCTCTCGTCACGGGTGGATTCATCGGTGAATCTGACGGTCACGGCATTAGTCATGCCTAATTTGATGGGCTCACACCCTCACGTACGGTTGTCGCCCTCGGTGCGACAGTTGGTCGCTGGGTTGTCACTGGCTGACCCGGAGTTCGATATTCCGGGCCCAGTAGACATTTTATTGGGTGTCGATGCCTTGGGATACCTGTTAGTGCCAGGTGTCCACGTGTTGCAGGCGACTGGTCTCGTTTCGGTCTACACCAGACTGGGCCATGCGGTAATGGGTTCGGTCATGCCGGCTGCCCCACGCCTAGCGACTCGTAGTCCCTTATTCGGTTCTGTACTCTCGGAGGTGATACAGAAGTTTTGGGAGGTGGAGGAACCACCTACGGTCCGCCGGTTGGACCCGGTTGAAGAAGAGTGTGAACAGTTTTATCGGAACAATACTGGTCGCCTTCGGTCAGGTCGATTTCTCACACGTCTTCCATTCCGGAGTGATCGCCCACCGCTGGGCAGTTCACACCATGCAGCCGAGACGCGGCTTCTGTCGATGGAACGACGCATGAAGCGTGACGGGATTTTCCGGCAGAAGTACGTCGACTTCATGCGGGAATACGAGTCGCTCGGCCACATGTCGGTTTCGGGTATCGACTGGAAGCGTGAAGACCACTGCTTCCTGCCTCATCACGCGGTCTTGAGGACCCCGGAGGGCAAAATACGGGTAGTGTTCGATGGATCGGCATCAACATCTAACGGCATGAACCTGAACCAGTGTTTGCATTCAGGGCCGAAGTTGAACCATGACATCGCGAATGTTATCACATGGTTCCGTCGACACAATGTTGTGTTTGTAGCTGACAACCGGATGATGTTTAGGCAGACGGTCATTCACCCTGACGATAGACGGTATCAGCTGATACTGGGGCGAGAGAGCCCAGATCAGCCCATCAGGGTGTACGAGCTGAACACCAACACGTACGGGCTACGTTCTAGTCCTTATTTGGCGATTCGCACTCTGCGGGAGTTAGCGGATCGAGAACGGTTAAATTTCCCTAGAGGAGCAGCAATCCTGGAGCAGGATCTCTACGTGGACGATATCTGTACCGGTGCAGATTCCGTAGAGGAGGCGCTCGCTCGTCGGGACGAACTAGTTGAGCTCTTACGGGGTGGAGGTTACGAGCTCTTGAAATGGATGTCGAACTCTCCAGAGTTACTGTCTGGTCTTCCGGATGACTACCAGCAGGATCCCCACATTTTTGAAATTTTGGAAAATCCAAATATGTTGTCGGTATAAGGCGTCCAGTTCCAGCCGGTGTCAGACATGTTTTCGTATCGGGTCGAGTTGGACTCCCCGAAGGTCTGGACGAAACGGAACGTCCTTTCAACGGTGGCTAGGACTTTTGATCCAAACGGGTGGATCACCCCGGTAACATTTCAGCTCAAGTGTTTTATGCAGCAATTGTGGTCTGCTGAGCTGAAATGGGACGACCCGATCGGCGGGTCATTGAGCTCAGAGTGGGACTCGTTCTTTTCGACCCTCCCTGGCATCAATCGGATTTCACTGCCACGAAGGTTGGTCCCCACCAAACGATACACCGCCACCCTGCATGGGTTTTGCGATGCCTCGGAGAAGGGCTACGGAGCTGCGGTGTATCTGCGTACGGTCGACTCCTCGGGGGAGGTTGATGTGCGGTTGGTCATGGCCAAGAGCAAGGTTGCGCCGTTGCGCACTCGCCTGACCATTCCCTAATTAGAGCTTTCGGGAGCGGCTCTCCTGACTCGTCTGCTCAACCACACGATGACGGTTCTTCGTGGGTCAATAGCGTTAGAAGATACGGTCTACGCTTGGACGGACAGCCAGATCGTGTTATGCTGGCTGAAGGCTTCAGTTCACAATTGGAGATTTTTGTGGCGAATCGGGTTTCGCAGATTTTGAATTCGGAGGTTCCCTTAATCTGGAGACATGTTCCAGGGGAAATGAACCCAGCAGACTGTACGTCTCGTGGGTGTCACGCTCCGGAGTTGGTTGGACATCCCTTGTGGTGGGGTCCAAATTGGTTGACTCAAGCCGAATCGGATTGGCCAATGAGTCCACGCGTTATCTCGGCGAACGGCGCCTTGACAGTCGGTGTCTGTACGACGCAACCAGAGCCGGAAGAGGAGTTCAGCCTGCTGGAACGGTACAGCTCGCTCGACAAGCTGGTCAATGTGACCGCCTGGATCTTCCGATTTGCGCGGAATTGTCGCAATTCTGAGGCGCAACGGGTGCGGACACAGGTCCTGACACAACGGGAATGGAACCATGCGTTGTTCGCATTGGTACGGAACGTGCAGACGGTGCACTTTAAGTCCGAACTGGACATTCTGAGACGCGGACGCGTCCAACTGAAGGGAGCTGTGGCTCGGCTCAACCCGTTTATTGACCCTCAAGGATTGCTGAGGGTAGGAGGTCGGCTGCGAAATGCCAACCTGCCTTATGCGGCTCGCCACCCGTTGTTACTCCCTAGGAAAGGGAAGTTGGTCGAACTGTTGATACAGGATCGACACATTCGGAATGGGCATATCGGATGCCACGCCTTGATGGCGTTTCTCCAGCGCGAGTTCTGGATTCTATCGGGAAGACGCTTAGTGCGTAGCGTCGTATTTCGGTGCCTGCCTTGTTATCGGGCCAAGGCGGCTACGATGCAGCCCCAGATGGGCGATTTGCCCTCGAATAGGGTTAACGAAATCCGGCCCTTTGCGGGTGTCGGAACGGATTTCGCGGGACCATTCATGGTCAAGTCTTCACAGCTACGGAACGCCAGATTAGTGAAGGCATACCTGTGCGTCTTCGTGTGCTTGGCCACGAAGGCAGTCCACTTGGAGGTGGTCAGTGACCTCACTACAGAGGCATTTATCGCATGTCTAGATCGCTTCGTCTCACGAAGGGGCCTCCCGACATTAATCCGTTCGGACAACGGCACAAATTTTGTCGGAGCCAGGCGATATCTGCAGGAGGTCACTCAATTCCTGAACGGTAACCAGGACGCCATCGGTACGGCTTGCTCCCGACGAGGGATTGAATGGGTTTTCAGTCCGCCGGGATGTCCTCATTGGGGAGGAATTTTTGAGGCTGCGGTTAAATCGGCTAAGTCGCACCTGACGAGGATCATCGGTGACACCTCTCTACGCTTTGAAGAGCTTGCGACGCTGTTCTGTAAAATTGAGATGACACTGAACTCCTCTGAACACCTCTTTTTGTTGCGCGACTCCGACCGCGAGTGATCGGAAACGGAACTAGCAGCTGTCACTTGTATAGAAACGAGATGACGAGTTAGAGGTTACTTTTTTTGACAGGGAAAAAATGTCGGCACATGGCGTTCGGGCCTTGGCTGTATTTTAATTGTAATAATTGTCTAACACAGGTGTCGGGCCTGGTCGGAATATTAATTATAATAAGCACGGAACAATCGTCGCGAAATAAGTAGATTCAAGTCATCGGAGTGAGTGCTTCGTGTTGTGAAAGGTTAAAGTGGTTCGGTCCCCAATTCGTCGCATTCGGACAGCGACTCCTCGTGTCGGCAAGCAACACGACGGCGACAGCATCGGGCTACGACGAGAGTAAGATTCGACTCCTCTCCCCCCACCCCTTGTGCTCCTTATCCCGTGTTCCTGCCTCGAATTGAGCTTTCGAATTCCGGTCCACGGCGTCAAAGGTCAGTACCCCTGGTGAAAACCAACCCTACCAGATTCCACGCCCGTTCGGTTGAGGCGTGGAATTTAACACTTACAGATAGCGATAGTAAAGCAGGGTTTAGTAGGAATACACTTTATGCACTTTATGACAAAAAAAAAACATGACCCAATTTTTATTCAACTTGTAAAATTATATTCAAAAATATTTAGGGCCGTCTGCCATAAAGCTAAGTGCGAACACATAAAAACCAAGCTTGGTTTTGACTTGATTGATCGTGATGGGAACAACGTCGTTGATCGCGCCGACAGGAATCGACCTAGATAGAGAATCAGGCACGACGTTATCAACACCACGACGGTGTTTAATTTCGAAGTTATAAGCAGAAAGTCTTACTCCCCAGCGAGCGAAACGACCAGTAGGGTTATTAAGATTTAGGAACCACTTCAAAGCAGAATGATCAGTATAGACAACAAATTTTTGACCGTTCTCTAGATAACAACGCCAGTGTTCGATCGCAGATAGAACAGCGAGAGCCTCACGCTCAGTCGCGCTATAATTACGTTCCTGGTTATTCAAAGACTTGCTCATGTAAGCTATCACCTTTTCTCCGCCATCAATGTTCTGGGTTAAAACAGCGCCTACACCCACATTACTAGCATCTGCATGGACTTCAAACGACTTAGTGTAGTCAGGACACGAAAGAATCGGCGTAGAGACCAAACAATCCTTCAATTTAGTAAACGCTTCGTTAGCTTCGTTCGACCAAAAGAACGCCGGTGCATTCTTGCCTTGTGAAGTCAGCTTACTCAGTGGAGTGGCTAAAGAGCTGAAATTAGGAATAAATCGACGATACCAAGATGCTGTTCCTAGAAAACGACGGACCTCCTTGCGGTTAGTAGGGGTAGGATAATTTACTATCGCCTCGACCTTCTCCGGATCTGCATGCAGGCCAGAATAATCCACAACGTAGCCAAGGTACTTCAATTTTTGCTTGAAAAATTGACATTTCTTGTAGTTTACCGTAAGGTTTGCCGACTTTAATTTTTCTAATACACGTAGCAATAGAGAGATGTGTTTCTCGAAGGTAGGAGAGACAATAATAATATCATCGATGAAGACAAAGACCATATGCTCAAATTCAGGGTCATAGAACAAAAAATCGACCAATCGCTGTTGCGTAGCTAGAGCGTTGGTTAAACCGAAGGCCATGGACTTAAATTGATAGGTTCCGCGCGAGGGAATATAGAAAGCCGTCTTACACCTATCATCTTCCTTAATCAAAATCTGCCAAAAACTTTTAGATAAATCAATACTAGATAGATACTTGGCGTCTCGAAGGTTATCTTGAATCTCAGAAATATAAGGTAGATTGTAAGCGTCTTTTCGGGTAACGGAATTCAGTTTTCTGCTGTCCAGACAGAATCTGAGTTCTCCGTTCTTTTTCGGGGTTAGTAAAACAGGAGAGGACCAGGGGGTTTCGCACTTTTCAACGACGTCTTCCTCCAGCATCTCGTCCAGCTGTTTGACCAACACATTCTGTTTCTCAGGAGACATTCTGTAATATCTTTGACGAATGGGGGCAGCATCCCCAGTGTCAATAGCGTGAGAAATCACGGAAGTTCGACCTAAACCGCACTTCTCATAGGAAATGTCTTGAAACTGTGACATAATGTTATCGGCAGTAATCCGTTGTGTATCGGACAAGTGTTCATAAGCATGGAGATGTTTCGATTCATGAAAAGCAACCTCAGCTAACCTAGCGTCAGATTCTCTAAAGAATAACACGGAACTTAGGTGTTTAGGAAATAAACCAAAACTACGCCAAAAATCCAAACCGAGTATAAGGTTATTTTGAATTTGGGGAACCACATAAGCAGTAATTATGTGAAGTTGACTCTCAAATGTAATAGGAAGATAGATCACACCTATCGATGATAGTTTCTGACCACCTGCAGCTACAAAGTTCACCCTATCACAAACTTGCAGCATCAAGCCGTTTTCTAGAAAACTTTTGTGCGCACCATTACCAAGAATAGTGACACAAGATCCAGAATCCAGTAATCCCGTGACAGTTTTATCAGCTACCTTTATATTTACATAAGGACGAGCGTATTCCGTGGTAGAAGAATTAGAATTAGAATATAATTTTTAAAACCTATCCTAATTCTAAACTACTAAGCTGTTGGAGATGATAACATTTGTCCTCGAATGATCAGGAGCGTGCTCGACGAGCTGCTTCCTGCAATCACTCATTTAATTAACTATTCTTTATCAGAGTGTTCCTTTCCCAAAGTATGGAAGAAGGCACATGTTATCCCTTTGCCTAAAACATCCAATCCTTCCTCCTTCAAAGAGTTTCGTCCCATCTCCATCCTACCGCTCCTTTCCAAAGTTCTTGAAACCGTTGTCCATACCCAGTTCTCTTCCTATCTATCCAGAAATAATTTGATCAACCGCTTCCAATCCGGCTTCAGGTCAGGTCACAGCACCGCAACGGCTTTGTTAAAGGTCACGGATGATATCCAGTTCGCTATGGATAACAAACAGCTTTCTGTGCTAGCACTGCTTGACTTCAGTAGCGCCTTCAACTGTGTTGATTTTGACATTCTCACTCAAATATTAAGGTCCCCTAATGTCTCGTCTCGCTCGGCCTGCTGGTTTGACTCTTATCTTAGATCTGAGGAGACCTTTACTGAGTGGTGCGATCTTTTGGCGGGAGTTCCTCAGGGTGGTATTCTTTCCCCTCTCTTATTCTCTGTCTTCATCAACTCCATCTCCGATGTTATCTCCTCCCCATATCATCTCTATGCTGATGATCTTCAGATTTATCGTCATTTCCTCTTTAGTGATGTGAACCTGGCTATAGACACACTGAACGCTGACCTTGAGAACATCAGAACCTGGGCTTTGTCATACGGATTGCTGGTAAACCCCAGTAAGTCCCAGGCGATTATTATAGGTACTAGACACTCTTTAAACGTATTACAACAATTGCCCATACCGCCGGTTACCTATGACGGTATTCTAATCGCCTACAGTGACAAGGCCAAACACCTGGGTATCATGTTTGATAGACAACTCTCCTGGACTAACCATGTCAGCGAGGTCAGTAGGCGCGTCTTTGCCACCTTTCACTCACTAAGACGGCTTCAGAACTTTCTGCCCCATCAAACAAAAATTACTCTTGCTCAATCTCTTCTTCTCCCCTTGATCGATTATGCCGATGTTTGTTGGGCTAGCGCCAACGAAGAGCAACTGCACTCGAGCGACTTCAAAATCTCGGGATTCGGTTTATCTTCGGACTGCGCAAGTTCGATCACGTCTCGCAGTATCGCAAGGAGTTAAAATGGCTGCCGATCCGTCTTCGTCGGGACACACACATCCTCACTCTTCTATTCAATATCTTAACCAACCCTCGATACCCTAGCTTTCTCCGTGAGCTTTTTCAATTTCTCCCTTCGGCTCGTCCACGTAGAACTCACACGGTTTCCCTGCTCTCTATACCTCATCACAACACCGTCGCATACAAGCACTGTTTTCGATTGCGGGCGATCACTCTCTGGAACTCGCTTCCCTGCACTATCAGAGATAGTCCATCTCTGCCCGTCTTTAAGAATCGTTTGAAGGAGCATTATCTTTCTCTATCCTAGATTTGAGCTTTGTATAATATTAGTTTATTTAGGTGTATTTATATTTTTATATAATATTTATGTACTTGTGTATGTAGTGTATCTAGCAGTTAGTTCAATAGTTCAGTAATATATGTATGTATCTTATCAGAGCACATAGGTCTATCCTGTATATTAAATTATTTTTATCAACCTTAGGTTTGCTGGAAGAGATCTCTATTTAGAGATAATCATGCCTTTGTAGATGTCCTTTCTGTTTATTATATCTTATGTTGTTTTATGTGCAATAAATATATACGAAATATACGAAGTAGTCGCGGTCAACTGTCTCACTCAGACAACCGCGAGAACCGGCCAGCAATAATTTAATTCGCGGGGTACGGAAGACATATTCCCATACTTTCTTACGTAACGGCGTGTCCTACTGCCTTATCATCGGGCACCACTACTACTCGCCATGACAATATGTACATCCCCTACCCTGTAAGACTTTTCAGGCACTCACACCACCTACAAAGGGGCAAATCCCTATTATTCGCCCAAGTTTGCAATAAGACACAACCACCACATCACACAAGAGGATAAACTACAATTCAATATACAATACAAATAGCCAACAGGCACTCCGGCTACCAGGTAGTGAAGTTTTAATCAACACTTTGCCAGAGGCAATTATGAGGAGATGCGACATCTTCGGGAGTAAAGTAAAAGGCTTGAGATGCGCGCAAATACGAGACTATACTAGACTACTTTATTATAGGGAATCCTAGCTTATATACTAGGTTGGTACATGTTATTAATGACGTGCATAAGACGTAGTGCGTGATGAATATAAATATACCTTATCTGTGACGGTCGTCAACTTATCTTAACATTACGTGAAAATATGACTAACATAGTCGACCGGCACAGATACTCCCCCCTTTCGGGAAAAAAATAAATGAATGTACTTATAACTTATAACAATGGAAAAAATCTAAGTTAGGTACCATAACAAACTTATCAACTGCAATAATAACTAGTAGTATTTTAATAAAAATATAACCAGATCTTAATTGTGCATACTTTAACTTAATCTATTTTTATATATAAGGAAAGTTATTGTTAAATAAAACTAGATAGTAATAGCGCATACTTCAACTTAAAAGGTAAATCTTACACGAATTAAAAAAATAAAGGAACTACGGTTATGCGAATTCTACATAAGTTTAAAGAATTACTTAATATTAACTTACAGGCAAGTCTTGTGTCTGGCCGCACACTACATAAAATAAACTAAAAACTGGAAAACAGAAAAACACTAGGAAAATGGGGCTTCGCGGTTAGTAAACTAACCTAACCAATAACTGGAAAAGATCCGCAGGAGAGTCGTCTGATGCTGCAGCCGCCCATGTTTTTTCAGGAATCGGTGAGTCAATTTACATCGCACATCGTTGAAGTTGTAATCACTGTTTGTTTATAATTGTGACCGTACCTACACGAGGATGATTGTGCTGAATCAGCGTCAGCATTAAATCTGTAACCTTGTCTTTAGGCAGTCAATGATCTCGTACGTTATATGTACGTGCGTGCTCTGAAGAGCACGCACCATTATACATGGTGCAATAACCATTTTGTAAATCAGGCGTACTATTTTCCAGTCCATGTTGGATTTCTTTATAAAATGCATTAGGGCCTTGGAATTGCCTATGGCTTGCCGGCATCTCTTCTTTATTGTGTCTCTCCTACTATGTCCTGCCGTTATATATGTGCCGAGATATTTTATTTCGTCTACGGGTCGTACTGGAACTCCGTCGAATACGATCACTTGTGGGCGCTGGGTGTTTATGGGGTCTCTTATAAGAATTTTCGTCTTTGTTTCGTTAGTATCGAGATCTACTGTTTTTAATAGTGCTTTCAAGTGCGTGACGATTTGGTCAAGGTGTTGTAAATCTTGACAAACGATGATTTTTGTATAGAGACCTATACGAAAAAGTTAGATATAAATTTTCCAGTACCGGATTTTAATGAACAGAACCCAAACAAAATCTATTCAGACTTCTTCAACATTATTCAGACAGAATTCAATAAAGTTTAAATTAAAAAAGGCAATGACTACAACGGTAAATCTAGATGTAATGATAGGGCAACTTTTGGAATTCGTAACAGTAGAGTTATCTTGTATGACCTTTATTAACATCAATCATAGGATTGATGTTGATAAAAAATAACTTTGACTTTGATAAAAAAATGATGACTATGTTAAAAAATATTCCAAAACTTTCAAGTTGGTTTGTAGAACTGCAAAACCTTTATAAGTTAATAGAAAAAGGCTTATGTTTAAACGATTACCAAAAACGCACCTATTTTACTACCAATAAATTCGAAATGACTGCCGAATGGATAAATGTCCACCAAATTGTGTTTGGATAAATGATCACCAAACTTCTTTTTATGTTTTGTGTACTTAAGTTTATGTTTTAAGTATTTTTTGTTGTTCTTACATGTTCAACCTAACACGAAGGATAAAGGGGGCTTCGCTTCGCTCACCCCCTTTACCCTTCACCGAAGCTGCCGCAGTATTTTGCCCTGATATTTTTCGCAACTTTTGGTGTTCATTTATCCATTTTGGGTTGGAAAAAATAAATGTGGTGATCATTATATTTGTTGCCATATAAAAATACAAAATTCAAATAATACAATGAAAACTGTTTGGAAAATAATAAACCGTGAAACTGGCAAAGTTATACCAAGGGACAACGATTTCTGTCTAAGATAGCTCGACTTTTCGAAACATTCTTCACCAATGTACCCTTACTCACAACAGAGCGTCAAAATTCATCTCTATGTGAAGCCAGAGATTTTGTTATTGTCAAAACGTTTAGTTTACTAAGCTTAAAAATACTTAACTGTACAGAATTTGACTCCGAAGTTTCTCTGTAACATCTGGGTTCTAGACAGTGGCCTCATCGGGTATAGAAAGCAGCAGGTGGGACCTGAGCCAAACGCGGGGCATCTAAATCTAAAGCCTCCTCGGAAGCCCAAGGCACAGAATCGCCACGTCTTAGTCTTGTGATGGAAGAGATTGGAGGTTTGAGAAACGATCTGAACGAGGTAAAAATGAATCTGGAGGCAATCTCGTCGATGCTGGTTCGTTTGGAATCTCTTAAAAATAAGGCTGACCATGGTAAAAATAAAAAGAAAATCTTCATCTGACTGTTAACGAAATGCAGGCCACCACAGATATGCAGGCTCAAGAGCTAGTTAAGAAGATATTGAGATAGTGGGGATACCGGAAGTGGAAAACGAGCTTTTACCACATCGCTACGATTCTCTCCAGCAAGATAGGCATCGGACTGTGGGAGTTCGACGTAGACGAGACATACTGCGCAGCTGTGCTCCAGTGAAAACCCTGAGTCAAAACCGAAGGGACTTGGCCTTATCCTGGTACGTCTGTTGCGCAAGTCCAAGCGTGATGAAATTCTGAAAGCAGCGAAGACCAGAAAAACCAACAAAGTCAGCTGTACCTCGAAGGACGTATTTGATAATGAGTGACTAACCCGGAAAAACAGGCAGTTATTTCATGAAGTTAGGCAACGAGCAAATGCCAATTCGTTCAAATTCTGCTGGATCAGTGGTAGAACTATTCTCTTCGAAAAGCCGAAAAGAAACCCGCCATCAACATCAAGAACCTGCATGATCTGGACGAAAAGGTGGAACCGAAGTGCCTCAACCCCACCAAGCATCTGGAGACATGTATCAAGCCCCTGGAAAACCAGGATCAGTAGCTGGAAATTGCATGCCCCACCCCCACGAATTCAAGTCCTAACTACTCCTTCTACAGTGGCGTGGCAGATGCCCCTCCCAAAATACCCCTTGATATTCTTCTGACATCTTGTCCAGCATACAATAAATATATCACTAAAACTAATTTTGTGTGATACTCTTATATTATCTAATAATATTGACAAACACACTCCAGTCTTAAAAATCAAGCATAATTATACAAAAAAAAAAACAAACACTGCAACAACACTCCAAACTTAAGCCACTATAATTTACGAGTACATAAAAAGCTGGGTGTTACTGGACACGCAATAACAAATTATAGAAAAGGAACTAGAAGAAAAATTAGTCAGGGAAAGTCATGTTGTGGAATCCTTAGAATCATGTAATAATAGCATCACTAATAAACATAACATAAAAATCTTGCTGGAAGGCGTCCATGTACGAACCACTCTTCAAAAAATCGAATTGTATCATTTTAGAGGTGTCACACAAATTCACGGTAGTAGGAATCTATCGATCAACCTCATTCCCGTGTATAAAATCCTTTATTACTGATTAGATAGATTTAGATAGGTTTAAACACGGTTCTTGAAAACAATAAAGCTATAAAAAAACTGATTGTTGCGGGCCATGTAAACATCAATACGATGCCTGGCATGACCACCTCAGCATACCGCTCAGAGTACCTCTGTCTTACCGTTGAGCATGACCTGGTACAATATGTGGATAAGCCGACCCGACTCTTATCTTGCCCCGATCAAGATCACATTATTACTAGGTCACACCAAATCACTACAGGAATTATTTGCAACTCAGGAATAACCGACCAAAATGGCCACATATAATGGGAATAATTAACACAATCAAGCGTGATAAACTTAAGAGCTTAGTCACTAAATACAATTTTGGTAACATTGAGAGCCAACTAAAAGATACAGACTGGTCGCCAATCACTGAATCGACGAGCATGCCAGTCGCCATAGAATTATTCTTGCGTTCTTACGTTAAACATTATAATCAGTCAAAATAAACAGACTCTTCAAGTCAGCCGTATTAAGTACAACGTGAAGCCATGAATAACCCCGGGACTCATGAAATGTATGAGACATCGCGACACACTCTATCTGCACGCACGGAAACTACCAAATGACGAAGTATTAAAAATCACATATAAACGGTACAGAAACTTCTTCACCGACCTATGGCACAAACTGAAACATCAATAAACTGAAAAATCAATAAATATAACCCAAAAAAAACTATTGAAAACAATTAAAGAAAAGCTAGTATTTAATCGCACATCAAAAATACTGATTTTCACAGCAAAAAAGGATCAGCAAAAACACTTACCCTTCACCTGAGCTACCGCAGTATTTTTCCCTGATATTTGCTGTAAAAATCAGTATATTTGCCGTGCAAATCAGTATTATACCTGACGTTACCTGGCTTTAAGCCTAATATAGAGAGTAGCATACTTGACTTCCTTTCCGGTGCGACGAATTTAGCCCTAAACAGCTCACTTCCTGTTTAAAACTCCTAAAATACATGTCATATCCGTTTGGAACCTCAGCAACATTGCGCGCGTAAAGTTTCAGAAATGGCGGCAATTGTAGCCAGCGTTATTGCGCGCGCTCAATTTTCAGGTCATTTGGCGTTTTGGATTTCTTTCCGTGTGCACGCGTTTAACAAATTTGAAAATATTCCAAGTCACTTTTCGAAATATCCTTGGAATTTTGTTACGGTTATAGTGTTAATTGTTCAGTGTAACAGCAAAAAATAATCCGTTTAATAAAAACCGCGGTAAATAGCCCCGCGTAGTGAATCATCGAGGAGTGATCGCTACAGCAGTTCCACTTCCACGTCTCCGGAGAGGAGGAGCAGCCGGAGGAGAAGACATCGGGAGAGTAAGAAAGAATTCAAGGACAAGTAATCTGGAAAAATCGTTCCAAGATTCAGCTAGTAACATTTCGGCAATGCATGATCGTATGCTAAACCGATCGAGTGATGCAATAAGCTGCAGTAACTCACACAATCTCGCAATAAGATATGTTTAATTCTGACATTGAATTTATATAGGTATAGGAGTGATATTTATAAGTAGCTATTTGTAACTACCCTCGAAAGAACAAACATTGCATTCATCCGAATCTCACGCTGAGAAAATCATAAGTAAATCCAATCCAATCAGGTTAGGTATTTGCCGTTCGCATGAGTTACAAACTTTTATTTTTCTGTGCTGGGGTTCATTGAACTCGAGTGCGCCGAGTCCTTCGATGGCAATCATACTTGGCGGGAACGTAGTGACCGCCCATGGTTATACCACATGGTTTGATCAAGCAGAAGGAGGCGCAAAAAGGGATATTTTCGACGGTCATGTCTTGGCTTCTTTAGCACCAAGCAGATTCCGGCTACAGGGATAAGGTATGTAATACAATCAACGAGAGGTCTTCCGAGGGGGAAAATAATAAAATCGATTCTTATCAATTGCGAACTATTGATGTTGGACGAGTGGATCTCTACTCAATCTATACTCAATGCATTCACGACCATCGCGTAATGGTAACCTCGTGCAAGATTTTGCCCTCGGTGGATAGTCCATAACTAATCCCAGTTTTACAGATTTTATGTCCGAGGAAGGAGAAACCTGGAGATTTTACGTGAGTTTGCCATCCAGAGCAAGGCAAACAGAGAAGGTAAGCCCGCGCCCGCGCGCAGCGGTGTCGCGCCCCCGCCGCCCGGAGCTCGGCTAGCGCTCCGGGCCGCCAGCCTGCGCAAGGCTGGCGCGCGCGCGGAGGGGAATCAGGAGACAAACGACGACACGGCGACTGCGTGCATTTTCGTGAGTTCGACCTCCTGCTACACTTAGCCCGCGCCCGCGCGCAGCGGTGACGCTCCCCCGCCGCCCGGAGCCGGCTCCGGGCCGCCAGCCTGCGCAAGGCTGGTGCGTGCGCGGAGGGGAGGCAGGAGGCGAACGACGAAGCGGCGACTACGAGGGGCAGCCACGTGTTGGTACCGCAACCCAGTCTGAGCGCCATGAGTACACCAATCAGCGCGGCTTGGCTACAGAGAAATTGAAAATCCCGCGTGAAGTGACCTGTTGATCAATCTTCGATGGTAAGATACCGCTGATACAGTTTCTGCATCTTAGTCCATCTGCAAGGTTTAAAGCGACATTGACATGCAGTTATGTCAGCCGTTCGCGGTTAAGCTGGTAGTGCCTGCGCGTAAGGGGACATCGCTACTAAACGCTCGTGTGAGTATGAAATGAATCAGTCTATGCGAGACTGTTCAATTAAACATCTTGCGCAAAGATGTAGATATCTGATGGCTGGTTGTCGTGCATTTCTAGTATCCCGGCGAAACTTGAGATCTAACTCAGTCTCTGCAACGTTTCCATCTGTGCAAGGTTCAAAGCGACATTTTCATACAGAAACATCGCCTGATGTTGGTAGAACGAGGCGGACAGAGTGGAGGCAAACAATTTTCCTACAGTTTTATTGTAACGTTTTACTCATTTACGTGATATCTTAACCCTTTTAAGCCAGTGACGGAGAAATATAAAATCAACACTATTTTATATTCCATTTATACTAATTACTTTATGTAACTTTCTTTACTTTGAAATCAATAATTTCCATTTTAGCGCTGCTGCTTTAAAGGGTTTAAAAGGGAGTTCTAAACATTAGGTATGTGGCTGAAGGACCGGCTATCTATATAATACAATATTCAAAGGGTAAAAGGGTAATCATAAATTACTGTTATTGTGGTGTTGGTCTTACCTTTAATAAGTTAAACCACATTGTTAAAGAACTTTGAGTACCTACCTAGCTGATTTCCTCCAACCCCTAATATAACAACGCGTTACAATCTAACAGAGCCGTCGTTTTTCAACCCGACTACTTTCATCAATCCGGCAGTATATGGTCGGCAATATGCCTACTTCACTGCTTCAGACAATTATCATTGTAGCAGTCACCTTTCAGATTCATTATCCAAAGATATAGTCTGCTAATATTATTCAGACAGTTATCCACCAGGATATTGTCGGAGCCATATAGAGAAGTTATCTACATTACTTCTCACAAATGACCTACGTGTCACTGGACCGCGCAGGTCTTCATAATCCAAAAGGAGCTGATGACAGTCCTCGAGTCTCTCAGGACATTAATATAAATTTGAGATTATATATACATCGTGATTTTTTCACATCTCCACTATTTATTTAGTTGTTTCTCAATAGTCGCTTTACTTCGACATATCCCAAGCGAACAGCAAAGGCAGCTTTAACCAAGTCGACGAAATCGAGGTAATCTAACCATAATGTGTCTTGGATGTGGCCGGTGCGGCATACAAGATGTAGAAATATTAAGGAACTCTGCGTGTGGGCTGTAGCCCACACGCAGAGTTCCTTAATATTTCTACAGCTGTTCCGTAGAGTACCTACATAGTAAAGGAATAATAATTATAAAGTAGCAATGGAGTATTGAATATCGGACTGAGCATGATATACATTAGCATATTGAGCGTGGGCGCCATTGTGCCTCTGCCGCCCCGTATGAGAAAAGGCGTGACGCTATGTTATGTTAGGACACCAACCTGGTATTTCTATCAGTGAACTAGCATGATGACAGTTTTTCAAAACTTTTATAACCATTACACATTATTATTTTAATGAATGTTATGGCCATGCTGGATTATCCCAATGAAGTATGTATATTTGACTTTTATGGTCCAGTCCTAGGTAACATGGTTTCAGTTAATGTTTTTTACACAGCTGCAGGTAATAATGTAAACGCGTTCAGATACTTTTATTAGGTATCTGATCAATGATAATTGAATACGATGGATACTAAACTTCTTTATCACAGTAGGCATTTACAAATATGCTTATTACGCGTAAACTTGTCTTTTTCACTATGCTTGCCCACTGTAGAAGCATCTTCAGTTTAGTCAGATAGCCACACTAGCTCCTGTAATAGAATCAGCCACATCTAGCTATTCTTCTCAGAAGTGATACGAAAAGGTATTTAGATTAATTGAGTAACTTTATCATTAAAGTCAGATTACAGAGTTGTTCGCCAGTCTTTTGCAAAGACCAATCATATGTGGAAGTACATAATCAGTGGTAATGCATCCAGGAGGCGCACACCCAATTCAAAATACAGCAATTGTAATTTGATTATACCTACTGCTAATCACTAATTTCATCAATGTTTTGTGTTTAAATCAGATTGGCCCTGTCTGTGCAAGGTACAAATTATAATAACTCATTTTCACACGTATTCGATTCGGCACGCCTACGTCTCTAGCTCCGAGTTTCGTAGGTCAGGCGACCGACCTGATATCCTGATCTCACAACTGCAGTCTTGGTAGTCGTCGAACAGAATGGCGAACTAGCAGCCAACCACCGAGCACCAATCTCGGTGAACTTGTACGTAAGTGATGACTAAAGGGAAAACCTACTGGAGGTAAAGCTTATCATATTCTTAGATTCATATAGATCAGATGAGTCTTGATAGCCAGAAACTAACTAACCAAGTCTAACCTAGCCAGCCCGAAACTCAGCTGGCTTCAAAAGATGACTTCATCAGACCTTTCTTAAGTCTGTGTTTGTTTATATATATTTGCCTTATTTTTGAGTTGCACTTGCGCAGCCTATCTTTGCATCACGTACACGATGATGCATAATAATTTATATAAGGTTTCCATAAATGAACTCCTAGTCATATCACATTGGCGTTTTTAACTCAGCAGTCGATACCAAACACTACTCAATATTAGGCTTAAAGCCAGGTAACGTCAGGTATAATATAGCAATTTTACCTGAAAATAAAATTGTTATTATACATACTTACCTGGCTTTAAGCCTAGGTAAATCGCTGCCTGCTGTGCACATTACTGTGCATTGCATGATCATGACACATTCTTAGACACGATCAGCTCTTTATTGAGTTGCCAATGACCTGAAAATTGAGCGCGCGCAATAACGCTGGCTACAATTGCCGCCATTTCTGAAACTTTACGCGCGCAATGTTGCTGAGGTTCCAAACGGATATGACATGTTTTTAGGAGTTTTAAACAGGAAGTCAGCTGTTTAGGGCTAAATTCGTCGCACCGGAAAGGAAGTCAAGTATGCTACTCTCTATATTAGGCTTAAAGCCAGGTAAGTATGTATAATAACAATTTTATTTTCAGGTAAAATTGCTATATTATTGATGTGCGGTTAAATATTTCCCTTATAGAAATAAGTCAATACAATAAGATCCAATACAAGAATCCAGTATCAGAACTCCTACGAACAATACCAGCAGCTCATTAGACTTATGTAATGCATAATTTGTAGGTGTTGGACAAACTCTGGCAATACTCTTCATAACACAATAGAAACAGAACAATCCTTAGCATCAATATCTGTGTAGTCAAATCAAATAATTTATCGCAAGTAGGCAAAATAATGCACTTTTACAAGTCAAATTAAGTCTCATATACATGGAAAAAATAAAAAGCAATTTATGGTAGTCCATCAAAATAAACCAAATAAACCAAACCATCAACAAGTGTTCGTAATCCTCAGATATAAAATTATCACTTTGACTTTGTTTATCGATATTACTAAAACAGTGATCATTATTACAGGCAAATACCAGTCTTCTAAAATATCGATGAACAAAGTAGGTAGGTAAACTATCATTTTTGTCGACAGCCGTAAAACTATACTGGTTTCAGTCATACCTACATAGTAAGACGGTCGTATGAGTAAAGAGTGTCGGTATATTAACTTCTGTTCATGGAAAACAACCCTCCCTCTATTTAATTACTTACTCTGTGCCGTAATCCAAAATTGACGCTACATCTATTTAAGCAAAGAGTATCGTCTATCTGAGGCCGCACAGGTCCATGTGTTTGGTTTGGTAGGTCTGTGGTTTGTCCAATGAGTTTGGTCACCACTATCCGCTATCCAACTGCAACGAAAACAATGATTCTGGGTGCGTGCAACTGTGCTTCTGCCACCCCGTCTGGGAAAAAGCGTTACGTTACATACGCTTAGTTTGTGAGTATCCGCTATCCGCAGAGAGAGAGTGAGAAGAGGTGGGTTTTTTTCAAACTGTATCGATTAAAAACACATTATCGAACACTTTTCATATTTTCCATCGATACAGACGACACGATTACAAACTGTCATCGACCAGAAAGAAAACAAAACAACAACCTGTCATAATACAAAATAATCGAAAACCTAACCAACAAATGTAGATTCTTTCTTAGTTTCTTTCGCAAATTCTCAAATAAAGCGCAAAGTGGTGAACAAATCAGTTTAGAACATGTCTCATTCAAGGGCTGATATTAATACCTATTGGAATAAGATAATCTACGCGTTTCCCGTCCTCACAGATTCATTGTTTACCGACTGTACCGACACTGAATACGCTGATATCCAGCAAATAATCCTGGGTTTAGGAGTTCAAGTGAAAATCAGAGATCTAATACTCGTTCATATGGAAAAGTATCTTCGTCAACATGTTGCTCCATCCTTCTGGGCCAAGTTCGTGAATGTTGAGGAAGAGCTGAAAGGATTTCAGCTGTTCAAGTCGGCGGTCAACGACCTTTACGAGTCCGTCGCTAGCTTCTCACCGATCTTGAACAGATTCACGATACTGAACAACAGCTGCTGCGACAACAAAAGTATCTATGGAGAACGAGACATTACTCTAGGATTCAAACAACTGCTGCGTGCTACACTACTCTCACAGCTGCCCTTGGATTTCAATATCATTATCAACCATTTCTACAAAATCTCGTTCAATGTATTTGATAAAGAGAATGAAACTTCAGACATGGGAGAAGAAATGATGTGCTCAGTTTGCTGGAACGAATTAGCTGAATGCAACTGCAGTTATGTTGTCAAAGTGTTCTATGATACCAACAGAAAACTGATGGAGATGCAGCTGCTGGAAAGACTCTCCGGTCAAGTGCTGACCAAGTTCATACAAATGAGAATTGAATCTCACATACAGAAACTTTGCACTGGCACATTTGAGGTCTCTCACATTGGATTCCTTGAGACTTGGCTTGAAACTACTGTCATGTCTTGGCTAACCAGAATATATTGTGCTGGATCATCAAAACCTCCACCTGATGACAAAAACATACAAAATGCTATCAGTAAATTCAAACAGAAACTCAGCCACTATTTGTACTTCAGTTACACAAAATTAAGAATAGATCAACTTTTCAACATTATTATCGAGTATCCTTACTCACAACCTGCAGTAGATGACATTAAACTGTGTTTGGAAAAGACAGATTTGAGGTCAACATTATGCACAAAGCTCAAAACAGAACTAGAAACCAGGTTACTCCATCCCGGAGTCAACACACCAGATATACTGACCGCATATGTCTCAACGATCAGGGCATTGAGACATCTCGATCCATCTGGGGTCATACTTGAAACTGTTACCAAGCCAGTCCGCAACTATCTTAGGAACAGAGAAGATACAGTCCGGAGTGTAGTGAGCAGTCTCACAGAGGAGGGTGCAAGCAGTGAACTTGCTGAGGAACTTGCTAAGTATGCTGTTGAGAATGATCTAGAAAATGAGAAGGATGAGGCCTGGGATAAGTGGGTCCCAGACCCAGTTGATGCAGACCCTAAGATGAACTCTAGTGAGCGGAAACCCAGTGATATTATTTCAATGCTCGTGAATGTGTATGGCAGCAAGGAGCTATTTGTAAATGAATACAGAACTTTACTGGCAGACAGGCTCTTAGCACAAAATGTTATCAACACTGAAAAGGAAATTAGATATCTAGAGCTTCTCAAGTTAAGATTTGGAGAGTCACAGTTACATTACTGTGAGGTGATGCTGAAAGATGTTTCAGACTCCAAAAGAATCAATTCTCTCATCCATCAAGATAAGAATTTCCTTGCTTTGAATCAGAAATTCACATCAAATGCCATGATCTTATCAGCTCAGTTCTGGCCACCATTTAAAGATGAAAACTTAGAATTGCCAGAAGAGATAAAGCAGCATTTAGAAGCTTACACAAAATCCTTTGAGGCATTGAAAGGAAACAGAACTCTGAACTGGAAACCACATCTAGGTACAGTCAACATTGAAATTGAAGTAGGAGAGAAAAAAATTGAGTTGAATGTATCACCATTCAATGCAACACTGATTATGCATTTCCAGAGCAAACCAGAGTGGTCTTTAGAAGATTTGCATGCAGTGATGAAAGTGCCGGTGACTGTATTGCGGAGAAAAATAACCTACTGGCAATCAATGGGTCTCATTACAGAGAAAAACCCTGATTATTTTGTTCTGGTACAAGGTTCAGATGCAAACAGAGCTCATGTGTCATCCAATCAAGTTACAGAGATGATATGCGAGGATGACGAGACAGAGAGTGCAATGGCTTCCGCCCATGATCAGCGGGAAGGGGAGCTGCAGGTGTTTTGGTCCTACATTGTGGGCATGCTCACCAACCTGGACTCTCTCCCGCTAGACAGAATCCACCAGATGTTGAAGATGTTTGCTTCACAAGCTCCCGGCACTGAGTGCAGCCTGCAGGAGCTGAGGCAGTTCCTCGACACCAAGGTGCGGAGTCACCAGCTTGTGTTACAAGGTGGCCTGTATAAATTACCTAAATCGTAATATGTAATAATCTAAGCCTAAGCTATTATATATTACAATATAATAATATGTAACATATGATGTGAAAGAACAATTAAAAATCTCTCAAAAGCTTAACAAAACTTTATTTATCATTTCTTTTAAATATAAAAATTTGGTTACATTATGTATTGTGGATTATAGTTGGATTTCTTAACATTATGTGTAAGTGACATTAAATTATTATGAAGCCATGATTGCAAAGGTACAAGTTCGTAGCTATCCGCAACAGCGAGCGTAGTTACGACGCGAGTGAGCGTGACATGTGCCTACGAAAAAAAGCTCGCTGTCTCGCTCACTCGCGTCGCAAGTAGGCTCGCTGACTAGCCGGCGACATGTCCCTCATCTGCAGTTGCGGTCGGCTACGAACTTGCACCTTATATCAGGTGAACAAACAAGTGAAACCCACAAACCACCACATTCATAATTATGTATCATTGATTTAACATAAGTTTATTAATACTCGGTGATTTAATTACCTTCATTTGGGTCAGTCTTAAATTCTACAAAATACTGTTAAAAGTGAAAAAAAAAAGCATAAACCAATGAAAAAATTAAATCTATACATACTTATTAAATAAATATACTGGGAGGCAATACCGATTATTGAAATAATATTGTTAATGGAATGCAAATAATATTAGTGTAAAGCGTAAGAAAATACAGGATTTGTTTTAAATAGTTTTCCTAATCTCAGTAACATGTTGATGCTCAGCACTAATCTCAATGTAATGGAAACAGAGTTCATTTGAGCGAAAAAACACTTTAATTTTTATTTAATAAAATATATTTACTTATTTACACACAACGCCAAAATTTGTGATTGCTGATGCTGGTTTGGCTATTTCTTTACCATCTTTGGAATGTTGATATAGTTACGAATTTACGCAATCCACTTACACTTTTACACACACAATGAGCTACTATTACTATCGTATAGAGACGCTATCTTAAACAAAAAACGTGTCGCAACTTGATGACAGGGGAAGCGGGGGGCGGGGCGAGCTTGACGTGTCGTCTCTATAGATTGCACACTTCAGAAGTGCCACTGCTATTGTGCCTAAAAACTTTATTTAAGTGCATGCTCCATTTCAAAATGTAATAATGGTTATAGAGGTGTCTTCTCGTATGTTGATGTGAACGAAAACGAAAACGAGTCGTAGGTGACAGCGGAATTTTGAAATATATGTTCCCTTTTTAGTAGCAACTAAACAGAAAACTTCAATAAGTAATAAAATTAAAATAAACATCAACAAACTTTTGAAGTGAATAACTTAGATGTTATTCACTTCAAAATTTTGGTTTCGAAATCGAAAAGTGGATAAGAATGAGGGGTAACCAATGTCTAAAATTGATGCCTATTTTTTTCCAGCCATAAATCAAACCATGAAATATCGATCCTAGACTATGTAACAAACAAAACATAGTATGACATGTATATCCCAAAACAGGATTATTTTTTTAAATTTGACACAAAAAAAATTCAACTTCAGTATGGTGTTAAGGGGTACTTACTCTAACGACATAGGCGCATTGGTTTCATGCATGAGTATAAATTATTGTAATTTATTCATTCGTTCAACAATCACCTTTTTTGCAATCAGTACATTGTGCGAAACCATTCACCCCTTCTTTCCTGAATTCAGTAAAAGTAAAATATATATATATATATATATATATATATATATATATATATATATTGTTATGTGTTTAAAATCAGATAAATTGGGTGTTCTATATGTCGAAATTATTAAATAAGTATATTTTGCAAAAAACACGGATTATTATTTGAACTGGCTCATTCCGACTTGATAACTACTCGCTCATCAGTCGTACCACCATTAGTACCTACGCATCTAATCTGTACGGTTCACCTTTCATAATCTATGATTTTCATACAAAATGTCGGGTACGGTAGAAAATAATAAACAAAATTTGTTTTGGTTGTTTTAAGTCGAGATTTTGTTGTTGTTGTCGATGAAGTCCCGCCACTATATTTGTTATTCGTAGTTGATTGATTTTTACAAGTTCATAACATGAAAGCCGGATTTTTTTTATTTTTTTTTAGCCCAATTTTGCGGTCGCCATGAGCGCAGGCGACGATGAGTTGTTGCCGGCCGACAACAAAGCATGGCGCTAGAAACTGGTTCGCGGCCTCGGTTCCATACGCTTATAGTAATAGTAGTTCAATGGTGAATAACCAAATGAAAACATGAGTTTGTGTCTCTACATCACAAATAAAAGAAAGTTCCAAAATATTCTTATGTGCGGCAACAAATATATAATGTTATGAATCATAAATTCGAAACGACAATAGTTAAAGCTCTACATTTAGTATAGGTACATATGTACAGAACGCAGTATTCAGATAATGCAGTTTACCAATATGTAAATATTACCACCGAACGATCAATGTCTAGAAAACAAACTCATAAAGGTTTTATATTTTGTTAAAATATCATCAAATAAATACTACTTGATACCTCTAGCTATTTAATAAAATAAATTATTGTTGAAGTTAAACATTAGCAAATGCAGTCATAATGCTACTTCAATAATGCATTATAAATGCAACACACTTACGTTACAAAGCTCACTTATTATTTTATTAAGTACGTTTAAGTCTGTTATATTAATAACAATCTCTTCAATGGACGAATTGGGTCATAATGACTATGATATACTTACACAATATCTCTAACTCTCATTTTAGCTGACTTAAACCAATGTTGGAATATCGTAGACCATAGATAACATTTGGCAAAATTACATGTGTTTGAGAGATATCAGACACACTTTCAAAGTTAGAATAAATGAACATCCCGCTAAATTTAAAAATCTTTCTATACTGCTCAATAAATTATTATAATATACAAATTCAGTTTTTAACTTACATTATAGGTTAACTAAACATAACGGCCTCCTATACATAGGTACTCATAACAATTTTTATATTAGCTAAATAAAGTTGCATCTAATCGTAATCAGAATTAGATTAAAATATTTTCTCTATATCAGCACCTCATGTAAAGCTTTTCCAAGCCATGATTGATACCATGTTGTTTTTACATTACCACAAAATAAGTACGAGTTTTGTGCCAATACACTCAAATTGCAAATCCGTATGCAAAGGGTTACGCGTTCTCTCTGAATTGATTACCATAAATGCTGTGTGGAATTTCGTGGAGACCGTACGAAGCGGTCTGCCATGTTAGTGCAGCAACATTAAAGAAAAAATGCTCTAACAAGGACATTTTAAACATCAAACTAAACACTTCTCTTCGTCTTCTGATTGATATGCTTAAGATCCCCAAAAAACATCTTGGGAAAATTCTTGTCGGATTCGGAGATCTCCTCTATCGGCTCTAGACGCAATCATTTTACGGAACATTAGGATACAAATGAAAACACTATTTTTTGTCATTTCCATTATTTTTTAGCTTGATGTTTTCAAATGTCGTCAAAGTTAAATTTTTCTGTACATGTTGTAAAAAAAATCGACTAAGTGCGAGTCGGACACTTACAGAAAGGGTTCCGTATCGAGGTCGAGCAAAAATGCCGAAGAAATACGGCCTCCGATGTCTAGCACGCCTGTCGCTTCCCAGCTCCCACTCATACAAGATACGAGTGAGTCATATGGGCTGATACAGTCGCTCTGTCGCGGCGTAGTTCACCGCCTGCGCGTACCGGGCGCGCCCGTGGTGCCTGCGGCGGCGGGGGCGGGGGCGGGGGCGGGCACGGGGGCGGAGGGCGAGGCGAGGGCGCGCTTGAACGGCGCCGCCCGCCTGCCGCGCGGCGAGGCGGCGACGACGACCGACGAGGAGGGGTGCTCCAGCGACGGCGCCGCCGGGCGACCTGAGCTCTGATCTGTGACGGGCACACAAGTAGGATGTTGCAGTACAGTGGATCATCCATTCGGAGCAAACTCACCAGGGGTAGTTACTGGACCTCTTTACCTGATTACTTAAACTGTGGAAATGATAGGCGATAAAACAAAAATAAATACCTGTCTTGTTGAGCGGCTGCTGCGGTACCGGGTCCCGGATCCTCTGCACGAACTCCTCGAAGGTGGTGGGCATGGTGTGGTGTTGCACGGTGGCCAGCAGACTGCGTGCGCGCTCGGCATAGGCGTGGTGGTACAGCGGCAGCGTGGCGCGCACAGCCCGGCCCGCGCACACCGCCGTCGCGCGCACCAGCGGGGCTGCGCATGCCGCCGGCACCAGCGACTCCTCCCACAGCGGACCGAACACTGCCACCTGCGGAGCGACGGCATCGACACTTCAATGAGTACACACACGAAAATCTACCGTAACTTAAAGATAAAGATAAAGATAAAGATAAAGATATTTTATTTGTAAATGTGGGTTACAGGGTTGTTAAATAAATATTGTTCTTGCCACATTCTACCTTAAAGGTGTACAAATATTAATTTAAATTAAATTAAACTAAATTAAATTTAGATTAGATTAAATAAAAGTTACATTACATTACATATGTCCGTTTGAATAGTCAATACTGAAAATTACATAGATTCTTAAAACATACACTAAACAATCACTCTTGAAACAATCTTTCAGTCACCGTTGAGGAAATCTTGTACGCTATAGTAGGCTTTATTAAGCAAATGTTCTTTAAGCTTTGATTTAAATAAATTAAAGGATTCTATTTCTCTGATACATTTAGGTATAGTATTATAAATTTTTGGTATCATCCCAAACACACTTTTTTGAAATAGTGCGGTAGAGTGCCGCGTGATGCTTAACTTAATGTTTCTTTTCGACTTTATTTTATTAAAATGATCCCAATTATTTCTTATATAAACAGCCATTTCGTAAATATATAACGATGGTAGAGTTAATATTCTTAATCTTTTGAAATGTGGCTGACATGTTTCTATTTGTTTCAAGTGACATATCGCCCTTATACATCTCTTTTGTGCTTTAAAAGCTCTGTCTTTATCCGTTGAGTTGCCCCAGAATATAACGCCGTATTTGAGAGTCGAAGCCACATAAGCATGATATGTTGATAGCAAGGCAGTGACTCCAACTACCTTAGCGAGCATAAACAGAGCATATGAAAATTGGCTCAACTTTGTGCAGACATTGTCAATGTGTGTTTTCCATGTCAAGTGGGAGTCGATCGTTAATCCTAAAAATTTTGTGTCATTAATTTCCTCAATTATTTTTGTGCCATAGTGGATGTCAATTTTATTTGTTATATTATTGTAATTGTTTTTAAATGTCATTATATTAGTTTTATTCAAATTTATTATAAGATTATTTTGTCCGAGCCATTCAATAATATTTTCTAGGGAATTATTTATGTCAGATTCATAGGAATTAATATTAATATTCTGGCCTTCTGCTATCATTGTACTGTCATCAGCAAACATGATAATTGGGAAACTAACCGCGTCAGGTAAATCGTTTATATAAATAATAAATAAAAGTGGTCCCAAAACGCTACCTTGTGGTACCCCATATTGTACTGTCCTTGAATCTGAAAAATAATGATGTTCTGTCTTACTTGCTTTGTCTATTCTGGACATTTGAGTCAGTTGTTGCCGGTTGCACAGATAGCATTTAATAAGATTAAGCACATTACCTCGGACGCCATACATGTAGAGTTTATTTATCAAGATGGAATGATCGACATAATCAAACGCTTTGGTCATGTCCATGTACAATGCTGATACAGGATTTTTATTATCTAGGCTGGTGACTACGCGAAGGAGGAAATCATAAATAGCTTGATCTATTGTTTTATTTTTTCGAAACCCTTTTTGTTCTCTTCTAAATAAATTGTTTCTTTCAAAAAAGGCGTTTATAACATTATAAATTACTTTTTCGACTACTTTGGAGAATACAGGAATAAGTGCAACTGGTCTATAGAAGGACATATTTTCTCTGTCATCTTTTTTAAACATTGGCTTGATAATTGTTGTTTTGAGCTTTTCAGGGAACACTCCTTGTTCTATGCACAGGTTTATGACGTGACTTAATATTGGAGCTATGATCAACGCTACATGCTTTATCACGCTTGTACATATGTGGTCATACCCCGTACTATTTGTATTTTTCAGTCCTTTTATTATTTGATATACTTCAATAGGTGAGGTGGGATTAAAGAATAGAGATTTAGGAAAGCAAGGCAGTTTTGATCTGCTGCTAGTCACCTCAACCTTTTGGTGTTGCTCTACTTGATCTATGTAAAAATTATTAAAAGCTTGGGCTATTTCCATAGGATCAGTAATTACACAATTATTGAATTTTATTTGTTTGATACTTTCTTTTGGTGCATTGTTTTTATTATTAAAGTTATTATTTATAATTTTCCAGGTAGCTTTACATTTATTGTTTGAGGATTGTATATAATAATCGTTTTGGGATTTTTGTGTCAGTTTTATTATTTTCTTAAGTCTTTTAGTATAGGTTTTGAAGTTATATTTATTGATATCGTTTGGAGCACGTCTGTATGTCCATAATAGCTCCCTTTTTCTTTTTGAACATACTCGTATGCCCTTAGAGATCCACCGAGGTCGCGCGTTGCTAGAGCATCTTATTTTGATTGCTGGAAAGCACAGGTCATACATAAGCACAAATATATCATGGAATTCATTATATGCAACGTTGGCATCAGAGCTTGTTAAAGTCTCAGAGAAACTCAGATTTGATAGACACTCTTTAAATTTGTCCAGGTTATCTTTATGGAAATCTCTTTTTTCCACAAACCAATATTCAAGCGTACAGTATTTTCTCACCGGGCATTCCAACAACTGTCCAGTATGATCCGAGAGCGCTAACTCTATTATTCGGCCTTTGCATCCTCTAATGTTTTGGATAAAATTGTCAAGACAAGTCCCACTACTCAGACGTGTGGGTTCGTTGAATGTTAGTCTCATGTTGTAATTTAATAGTAATTCTTCAAAATGTGCTGCATTCTTATCTTGACGAAGACGATCTATGTTAAAATCTCCACATATTATAGTCTTACGTCTACCACGGCAAAGTTTTGACAATAGCCTATCTAAGTTTTCGAAAAATTTATCGTAAGACTCTACATCATATTTACATTTCCTATATATACATATCACATTTAAATTATGCTCTGTAAGTATTATACCACAGCACTCTATTGCATTTGTAATATTACAGTCAGCTATGTCAATATTCTGAAATTTCAGTCCATTTTTTACAATTAGAGCTGTACCACCACTCCTTGTACTTCTGGCTGAATAGGTAGCCAGTGTATAATTTACAACATTAAGTGCATTTACATCAGTTTTTAACATGTTATGTTCTGTTATGCCTATGACATCTACTGAAGTTCCGCTATTTCTAAGTTCCTCTAGGTAAATGGATAACATGTCAGATTTACTTATAAGTCCATCAATATTTTGATGGAATAAATGTATAACATTATTCACGAAAAAAATCAGTATTGTTACACTTTTCGTTTCCATTAGTATTGCAATTATCATCACTGTTTTGTTGAGGGTTTGTCACACAGCTTTCTTTTTGTATATAATATGTAGAGTCAGTTTGAGTTTGAGTACATTTATCTTCGCTCTTTCTTGACTCAATCCGGCCTTGCTTTGCTGCGTAAATATGCGCATCAAACTTTATTTTATAGTCTATGCGCAGCATTTCCCTGAGGAGTGATTGAGACAGAAATACTGACCTAAGTATATGCGCATTATTCTTCAGTGGCAGATCAACAAATGTACAGTTTTTAAATGCACTCGCGATGAATTTGATTTCATAATTTAACTTCTTTTCGTTTAAGTAGTGACTATGAGTAACTTTTGGAATGATTATATTTGTGTTCTGTACTTTTTGCAACCAGGCCCTAAGTTCGAATTGGAACTCACAGGGGTTATGATCATTCGTCCCTGACAGCAGCACTACAAAGTCATCCATGGTCAGTGTCGATATTTCATATTTATCTGCGTCAATAATGTTCGTAAGCTTTGCTTGCGGTTTAACAAAACAGGTAACAAGGAAATCCTGTCCAAGTAACTGTTGTAAGGCCTTTTGTAGGTGTCTTCCCTGTTGATCAGCTAAAATAATCACCTTACGCCGCCGTGAAGTCATTTTAGTTTTAATTTTCTCCGCATAGGGCAGCTGATATTTCTGGGATTTTAATGTGTTTTTAGAGTTCAGAGTCTCTACAATCCCTTTTTTACGATGCAGCTCATTGTTAGGTCGATTACTACTCTCTACATATGTCTCTATGATATTAGCCTCTACACTGGTCTCTACATTATCTTCTATTATTATCTCTACATTATCATTTGGTTCTAGATGATCGATCATTTTGGGCTCTACCATAGCTTCAATATTAGTCTCATCATTGATCTCTATATTGACCTCTACATTTTTCTCCTCACTAGTCTGCATACGTGGTCCATTACTTTTAAGAGGATCAGCTTCAGTATTATATTTAAGCAAATTATGTATTGTCTGTTGCGAGCTTACACACTTAGTTTTTGGTTTTTTTCTCCTTCTTGCTGATATGGGAGTCATTACAGTATCTGTAAAATTGAATGCCTTGTATGTGGCTATCAATTTTTGACATTGTTCTAGTTCAATTTTTAAGTGATGGTTTTCGAAATTAAGGTTCTCAATTTCTAGCTCCGCTGCACTAAGACCGTTCTTAAGTTGAAGTATTTCATCGTTCAATGCTGTGTTTGGTTCACTGTAATTGAATGATGTATTTGGCAGACTTAGTTGTGTGCTATTAAATAGTGAAGACTGCGATATATCTTCGGCTGATGCGGATCTATATTTATTACGGATGGTTATGAAGTTTGGATTGTCTTCCATCGTTAACAGAACTGAGATTTGGAGTGTTTTAAGTCCTGCTATTCAGATCTAGATGGCGTTGGTAAATTTGTCAGTGCTGACATCTGTGGCTGATTAGAAAGACTAGTATTTGGCCTCGTATTTTTCTATTATGATTAATCTGCTACTTGTCGCTAGATGGAGCTTTATCACACGCTCACAACTCACGCCGCCGCCGCCGAGAATAGTGTTTATGAGGTATTACAAGGTGGTACAAGGTGGTACAATTAAACATAAGAAAAACTAAAATTAAAATGTTGCCTTTCTTGGGACTTGAACCATGGACCCCTCGCATGTGAGTCGCCTTTACTCGGCTCACGCCACTGGTATAGATATAAGATCGTGCGAAATTTCCGTATTACTTCCGTCCGCTTATCGTGCGCTGCACGAACGACATCTGGTGCTGTATCGTTCGCAACTGTTATAGATTGCACTGATTGGTGTTCTTGAGGCGTCCTCCGTATTTGTATAATAAACGGTTTCCAATTACACAATTTTGCTTGATTAACTTATTAGCACTGGTTATTTTCACACAGAGTAATGTTTGAGTCACTTAACTTTGTGTAATTGCAGTTTTGTTCACTGGGTCTTCTTTGTTTATATGGTAGTTTTGTATTTTAAGCACTGGATTTTTGTTATGTCGATTTTATCCACATTATTCACTTTCTGGTTGAAATAACACTTTTATAGGATTATTGTCACTTGTACTGCACAAATTAATAATATTTATTGTCAAATTAATAAAACTGTATTTTAAATTTAAGTTTAACACGGAGCATCACGAAAAGCTATGTTTATCGTAGCGCGCCCTCTGTCGGAGTGTGCGGTCACTTGGTGAGATCTCCTACAGATCGCTTCATCTTTTTGTCAAAACCATCCATCAAAACCTAAACGACCACACTACTGGGCGTGCTGACATCCCGCTTCCCCGGAGTTGTGCAATACATTCAACATCAATGTGATAAAGAATAAAACCGGTCAAGTGCGAGTAGGACGCCGGACCCGCACACGAAGGGTTCCATATCATTGTTATCGGGAAAACGAAAACCGACAGTGTTGTAGGAGTATAATTTTTAATAATGAATACCTTTATAATTATTAATAATAAAATTTTAAATACTCGTCGTATTTAATTATGTACTCAGGATAACGAAACTCTTTGCACACTGAAACCGGAAGTGGACAGAAATTGAGTAACTTATTTACAAAAATAAAATCAAATAGGATAAAAAACTTTATATGATTTATTATAATTCGAATGAGCAATTTTTAACCGCATAATGACAAATAACTAAGCACAAAACTCTATACTAGCAATTAAAAGTAGTTTATGTGACTGCTGCATAATGCCTAATTATGTACAGTTACATACACTAGTTTATCTACACACATATCATAAGCTCTCTTTGATGTGTTCAGGAACCGCATGTTTGACCGGCATTGTGGTTCTGCAGTTGTTTAGCTTGTACTTTAGTACCAACTTCACGCAGACGGGCGTCGGCGTTCGAAATTTGAATGTCAGTACCAACTTCACAGACAAACTAGGGACGGCACGCGGGTGGGCGTCGGCGTTCGAAATTTGAATGTCATTTATATGTAGAAAAACTACACATAATGACCATTATGTGTAGTTTTACAGATACGAAACGAGTTTTTACCAAGTAGTTTAACATAATGCTGATCGTAACGTGCGGTTTTTGAACGCAGTAAAGAGGGTTTATGATACGTGTGTAGATAAAGATCTTTATCTACACACGTGTCATAAACCCTCTTTAATGAAATTGAGTCAGCAGAAGGATTGAGCCAGATGCCAAAAGGACGTAGGTGTGTAAGACTCACATCGGGCTTCCTCGCGATAGTGCACCGCAGCAGGCCGCCGGGCAGCGGGTACAGACAGATGAGCACGTCACAGAACTGCGTGGGCAGCGTGTCGCGCTTGTACGCGCGCCAGTGCTCGCTCCACACCACGTGCACCTCGTCGTTGCCCAGGTGACGGGTCTAAGGAATTATAAACTTACATATCACTTCGTCTGTGACAGCGACCGGAATCCGGTCTTTAATTTTTCATACGTTTATACACCGTTACTTTTTTATCACCTTTAGAATTTTCAGGGCTAACTTGCAACACGATACACGACGTATATCAACAAAAAAAACGTGAAATTATTTTTCAAAAATATTATGCATTTTTTGGTACTTGTCCTATGTAGTGAGAGCATCCTAGTAGCGCTAATGTATCGTTGGAAAACACCAGGATTACGCGAAATCTGGCAACAAGGCGTAAACAATAACGATCAAGCAAAAACCAGTCTTATGCGCTGCAAATATGAGAGAGAAATAGTTTACCTGCGGCCCGGCCTGTGCATGCGCCGGTCATTCAACTCACCCTCTCACCCCTTCCCCGTTCCCTGACATGACACTCTAGCTAGCTCGCCAGTCGGTTCGCGTACGTGTCACTTGTCGCACGCGTCAAAATGGCACAGCCCCCGGGTCGCCGCGGGCGCGAATTTCCGCAGTACGGGCCGCGCGAGTACACGATGATGTTACGGGCTTATTTTTTAGCTGGGGAGTCTACGGTAGCGGCTCGGAGGCTCTACCAAGAGCTTCACCCTGGCTGGAGGGTTCCGAGTTGTGCCACATTTCAACGAGTATATCAGAACTCGTTGGAGTACGGACAATTTGTTGAACCCTTTCACGCACAAGGTAGAGGCAGACCGAGGTACAACATTTATGACGATGTACTGGATTGGTTCGAAGAGGATCCGCGACGCAGTACGAATGAGGCAGCACGGCACTTTGGCATCAGCCAGTATTGTGCCTGGAAAATTGTGAATAGTTCCGGACAACACCCGTACCACTTCCGTAAAGTGCAAGAATTAACTGAAAGAGACAGAGTACCACGCATGCAGTTTTGCCAGTGGCTCTTAGAGCATCGGGATGTGAACATTTTATACACCGACGAGTGCTTTTTTACAAGAATCGGATTATTTAATGTTCATAATGAACATTACTGGGACTATACAAATCCGCATCTTGCACGACAGCACTCTTTCCAGCACCGATTCAGTGTCAATGTGTGGGCTGGTATAATAAACGGCCGTGTTATCGGACCGCATTTTATCAGTGGACGTTTAACTGGTCAAAGTTATTTGACCGACATTTTGCAAAGGGAGCTTCCAAGACTGCTTGACGGTGTTCCTTTGGCATATTTGCCCGGGATGTATTTCCAACATGACGGTGCTCCACCGCATTACGCCAGTGCAGTGAGAGAATACCTAAACGGACAGTTCGGAGACCGCTGGATCGGTCGCCTGGGTCCCGGCGGCACGGCCGTGCCATGGCCGGCACGCTCTCCTGATCTCACTCCACTGGACTTTTATTTGTGGAGTGAAATCAAACGGCTAGTGTACGTAAATGAGCCCGACAGTGAAAATCAACTGAAAGAACGCATACAAAGTGCTTTTCAGTCTGTAAAAAGACAAAGTGACGTGCTGTGGTCCCTAAAAAACAATGGATTCAAACGAGCTCAGCTGTGCATTAATCAAAACGGAGGACATTTTGAACAATTGCTTAAGTACACTACGTAGAACTTTTCATTTTAGTTTATTGTAAATATTGATTTTGATTGATTACTGTAAATAGGTACGTCGTTGATTCCAATTTTTTAACTACGCCAAAACAACATGTAATCTACGGAATTTAATTACCTACTACTATTTCAATCATTGATTGTTTTGACGGTCCTCAGCCCGCCAAAGTAGGAAGGAAAAATTGTTATCAACGAAGTGAACGATCTCAGCTGATGCGCGCGCGCGACGTTGCCAAACTGCGTCTCTGATAGCTCGCGGCAATCATTTCGGATAATTTGGAGACAAGTTCCTGTCCCTCTTTACATGTAAAGGTAAGACTTTTTCAGCGAATTTTTTTTTGAATCAGTTTATGACTATAGTACTAGTCGACTGTAAAAATTCTAAAGGTGATAAAAAAGTAACGGTGTATTGTTTACAAGCAATGATGTTAAAAATCTCGGGCCATTATTATGTATTAGACCATGAAATCGTTTATCTGTTACAATTCGGGGTTAGACCATATAGTCCAATAAATCTAGTAACATACCTGAAGTTGAGACAATTTGTACTCAATTTGAATATGACGTCACATGTTAGTATTTTTAAAGAAATCGCGAACAAAAATGTCATTTTGACAGTTCATAAAAACTTCGATCCTCGGCGGGGGTAAAGAAAAAATAAACCCCAGGTCTTGGATGTTTATATGTGTGTGACGTCGCTGTTTCTGGTTCCCACGACACAGGGTATCCTAGCGTGGGGCCAGAAGCAATGTATGTGCTTGTATGTATTTTTTTTTATTTATGTTTACTAAGAGCGAATTGATGTTAATTATTATTGCTTGAGAGCTTGTACAAGGTTATTGCTTGAGAGCTTGTACAAGGTTATTGCTTGAGAGCTTGTACAAGGTTATTGCTTGAGAGCTTGTACAAGGTTATTGCTTGAGAGCTTGTACAAGGTTATTGCTTGAGAGCTTGTACAAGGCGGGGCAAAAGTATCCACCCAATGTTCTTTTGCTTGTTTGTTTATTTCATCCATTATAATTTATTCCATCAAGTTGAGAAAATGATATCGGCCAAGTGGCGTTATTGTTCCCGTGTTTGTATGTGTGTATTAATGTATTGCTGCTACGTTGAAACACCCTATACAGTATTCACCTTATTAAGTATGGCGTCAGGCGAGTCAGCCGGCATGCGCGTGGCGACGTGGAACAGCACCTCGAGAGTGAGCGTGGCGAAGTAAGGCGCGCTCACTCCGCCGCCACCGCCGCCGCGCAGGCCGCCAGCGAAGCCCACGTGGCTCTCTAATTCCACCTAGACGGAAATACAAGTACTCAATCAATCTACTTCTCATATCAAACCATAGTTTGCTGGAAGAAATCTCTTTTTGTAAGAAATAATTTTTCGCTTCTTTTGTATACATTGTTTATCTATCACAAAGTATTTGTATGACTTGCTATGATTACAATAATCCTTTGACAGAATCAGTTTACAAATGAAATACAATTTTCGTCAAGGGCAGTGGTACAGTTTCAGATGTTGTAGTGGAACCAGAATCCTTACTAAAGCTTGCAATCGTTGGAAAAATATCAACATCGAAAAATTATTTTTAATTTTATCAGCCGGGAACTCAGTCATAGCATCGCTTACCTCCCACGCGAGCGCGGCGAGGAAGGCCTCGTACGCAGGGCTGCCGCAGCGGTTCGACAGGATCTCGTTGCGCGCCTCCTGACCGTTGCCCACGTAAATCACCGCCACCTTGTGAGTCTCGCGACACCTGCCAAATATGCATAATACCGATGTCAACGTTCAACGTTTGCTGGAGAATTATTTAGATATTTTCAGTATACCCTCGGGTTACAATTTTCTCACTTCCGAATGTCAGGCAAGTTGAGACCAGTTTGGTGTTAGACAGCAGCACGTTAGAATTAGTAAATGACACGAAGTTTCTTGGAATAACCATTGATAGCAAATTGTAGTGGGGACCTCACATAGATAAATTAGCTGGTAAATTAAGTTCTGCGGCTTATGCTGTTAGGAACATCAGACAAAACACGGATGTGGCTACATCTAGGCTAGTATATTTTAGTTACTTTCATATTGTCATGTCCTATGGTATCTTGTTGTGGTGGAAAGCAGCGGATATTCAAACTATTTTTATTTTACGGAAAAGAGTTATTCGAGCAATTTATAATTTAAAACGCACAGACTCCTTAAGATAGCTTTTTTAAGAAATTGACATACTAACTGTAGCTAGTCAATTTATTTTGGAGAACATATTGTATGTACGCAAGAACCTTACAACATTTGCTAAACTTAGCGATAGCTGTCATATTAACCTAAGAAATAATCACAGACTACTTGCGCCCCGGTTTAGACTCGCGAAGATTAGCAATTCTTTCAAGGGTCAATGCATTCTCTACTACAACAAGATACCTCTGGAGATCTTGAAATTGCCATTTGAGCAATTTAAAAACCATGTTAAAGCGACTTTGTCGAAAAAGGGATATTACAATGTTCAAGATTACTCAAATGACGGGACTGTATGGGGATAATCTGGCTCAACACAGACTTTGCTGTAAATAGTTTTGTAATTATTTATTCCTACTTATTAGTTATGATATAATGATATTATAAAATTTGTATTAGTTAAGCACAAGCAATTTTTAAAAGAGATCTAAAAATCAATCTGTGGGAGTTTCTACGCCATTCTTCTCCCACAGTGGTCCAACGTAGAGAAGTGGCAAAAAATGACGATTGCTAAGTATATGTAAATATCTACAGTAATAAAGACATTTGGAAATTTGGAAAAGTTATTTTATGAAAAACACATTTCCGAAATACAACCTAGTTCCGCAGGAAGGAACCTACTGAGTACTATAGTTGTGCCCCGCAGTGTTAACCGCGCAGGACAAGCTTTATACCTGTTAGCGGATTTTGATACAGATCGGTTAATGAGTTTCGGCTGTGTGTTCTGTGTGTTGGTAGGTCAGTCACGGCGATAGCTATTTGCGCTGCTAGTGCGGACAATGATTGCCAACCGGTGACATTTTTATTCACAAGCGAGCGAGGGTATATATATGTCGACACGAGTCTAAAATTATTTTAGGCACGTGAATCGACGTTTTACTATGCGTTGTGCGAAGAAATAATATATATATATATGAACTTAACAAGAATTTAGTAATGGCAGGCTTATATATGCGCGTGCAATACATCTGTAGCTCGCGCCACCACTCAGCCCTGCGACGGAAAGTGGAACTAAATACGCTATCTCACTGGCCAGACGACACAGTGGCGCCGCCGCTATCGGAATTGAGTGGTGGCGGGGACCCTACTAGTGCGCATATGTAAATAGCTGCCACGTCGTATCGCAAAAAGACACTAGCAAAATATATCAGCCAAACATATTTAATGAATATTTAAAATTATTTTTGACCAAAATCTAAATCTAAAGTAATAAATAATGCGTCTGATGACTTTTATTGTACTTTTTATATGAATGATAATTTGTACTTGACTAATTTGAACTCTGCGTTAATGTAGCTCATGAAGGGCACAGGGCGTTTAGCCGATTATATTAGTATAATTGTTCAATTCGGAACGCATTGAACGCATTTAGGCGCATTTATAAGGCTGCGTAAATGCTCCCTTTTTTGGTCTATGACGGGGAGTCAGACGTAACTTTTATGAGTTATCACTTGAGACGTCAAAATTCCCTCGAATTGCCGGCTTTGTTTCTTGGATTGTAGCGATTTGCTGTCAAGCCGTGACAATCGTAGATCAAATCCGCGGAGCCGCGAGTGTTTTTCTTGGAATATTTCATAAGTTGTTCGAATTGTATCGAACTTTTAATATAACACCGTGCCGGGGTATGACCGCAGCTAGGCTGGTTCAAATCACAGTGTTTTAAATTATCTGTGTGTAATGTGTGTTCTACTGGTGAACGCCCACGTCATTGTTAGCATTTAGTAAAACGGCATTGCGTGACCATGCCTGCGCCTCACCAAAGGAAGACATCTTTATCGAGTTCTACATATGGGTGGAGCACCCGGACCAGCTGAGCAACTCGAGGGTTGCTGTCGGTGAAGTACTGTCAGAGCAAAGTCATATTTAAGATATTGTTTAAGTTTAAGTTTAGCTCTGTGTAACGCATCTTTGTTTCATTCTAGCTGATGGGCCCCTGGTCGTGAGTCCAGCCCTGGTGGGAAAACGAACAAGAATAGTCACCTCTGCGCGTCCAGGTTCCGCAGTTCCCGCAGCAGGCGGTCGGTGCGCTTCATGAGATGCGCGTGCACGCGGCGCGCCGGCGCCAGCACGCCGGTCTGCGCGAGGAACAGCCGGCACTGCTCGAACGGCGCCGGCGGGACCGCCGTGAGAGGCTCCACACCGCACACCTCGAAGTCTCTGTTGTTACAATCGATAATATATTAAACGTGGGTCAGTTCAGCTTCTGCCACCACTGAATCATGAAAGCTATACTTCTTTCACATTTAAATTGCCCTTAGTAGTCCTGACATTGGTGCTAAAGTAACGGTGATGGAAAAAAACGAAAAACCTTCATATCTCCATAGTTACGTTGATGGGCTAGCCCCCTATTTAAAAATTGAGTATTCAATTACTAGAATCAAACAACTACTTCGGAACAGTTGTGCCTTCATTATTTGTTACAATTTCATTGTTCACACACATGTTACACTATCCTGTTGCTCGCGCTTGGTCTACAGCTCACAGAGTCACTAGTAGTAGGATTTCCTGTGTTGCTTGCGCTTGGTCTACAGCTCACAGAGTCACTAGTAGTAGGATTTCCTGTGTTGCTTGCGCTTGGTCTACAGCTCACAGAGTCACTAGTAGTAGGATTATCTGTGTTGCTCGCGCTTGGTCTACAGCTCACAGAGTCACTAGTAGTAGGATTTCCTGTGTTGCTCGCGCTTGGTCTACAGCTCACAGAGTCACTAGTAGTAGGATTTCCTGTGTTGCTCGCGCTTGGTCTACAGCTCACAGAGTCACTAGTAGTAGGATTTCCTGTGTTGCTTGCGCTTGGTCTACAGCTCACAGTCACTAGTAGTAGGATGTTTTGTGTTTGCTCGCGCTTGGTCTACAGCTCACAGAGTCACTAGTAGTAGGATTTCCAGTGTTGCTCGCGCTTGGTCTACAGCTCACAGAGTCACTAGTAGTAGGATTTCCTGTGTTGCTCGCGCTTGGTCTACAGCTCACAGAGTCACTAGTAGTAGGATTTCCTGTGTTGCTTGCGCTTGGTCTACAGCTCACAGAGTCACTAGTAGTAGGATTATCTGTGTTGCTCGCGCTTGGTCTACAGCTCACAGAGTCACTAGTAGTAGGATTTCCTGTGTTGCTCGCGCTTGGTCTACAGCTCACAGAGTCACTAGTAGTAGGATTTCCTGTGTTGCTCGCGCTTGGTCTACAGCTCACAGAGTCACTAGTAGTAGGATTTCCTGTGTTGCTTGCGCTTGGTCTACAGCTCACAGAGTCACTAGTAGTAGGATGTTTTGTGTTTGCTCGCGCTTGGTCTACAGCTCACAGAGTCACTAGTAGTAGGATTTCCTGTGTTGCTTGCGCTTGGTCTACAGCTCACAGAGTCACTAGTAGTAGGATGTTTTGTGTTTGCTCGCGCTTGGTCTACAGCTCACAGAGTCACTAGTAGTAGGATTTCCTGTGTTGCTTGCGCTTGGTCTACAGCTCACAGAGTCACTAGTAGTAGGATGTTCTGTGTTGCTCGCGCTTGGTCTACAGCTCACAGAGTCACTAGTAGTAGGATGTTCTGTGTTGCTCGCGCTTGGTCTACAGCTCACAGAGTCACTAGTAGTAGGATTTCCTGTGTTGCTCGCGCTTGGTCTACAGCTCACAGAGTCACTAGTAGTAGGATTTCCTGTGTTGCTCGCGCTTGGTCTACAGCTCACAGAGTCACTAGTAGTAGGATGTTTTGTGTTTGCTCGCGCTTGGTCTACAGCTCACAAAGTCACTAGAAGTAGGATTTCCTGTGTTGCTCGCGCTTGTTCTACAGCTCACAGAGTCACTAGTAGTAGGATTTCCAGTGTTGCTCGCGCTTGGTCTACAGCTCACAGAGTCACTAGTAGTAGGATTTCCAGTGTAGCTCGCGCTTGGTCTACAGCTCACAGAGTCACTAGTAGTAGGATTTCCTGTGTTGCTCGCGCTTGGTCTACAGCTCACAGAGTCACTAGTAGTAGGATTTCCTGTGTTGCTTGCGCTTGGACTACATCTCACAGAGTCACTAGTAGTAGGTATATGTGTTGCTCGCGCTTGGTCTACAGCTCACAGAGTCACTAGTAGTAGGATTTCCTGTGTTGCTCGCGCTTGGTCTACAGCTTACAGAGTCACTAGTAGTAGGATTTCCTGTGTTGCTTGCGCTTGGTCTACAACTCACAGAGTCACTAGTAGTAGGATGTTCTGTGTTGCTCGTGCTTGGTCTACAGCTCACAGAGTCACTAGTAGTAGGATTTCCTGTGTTGCTCGCGCTTGGTCTACAGCTCACAGAGTCACTAGTAGTAGGATTTCCTGTGTTGCTCGCGCTTGGACTACAGATCACAGAGTCACTAGTAGTAGGATGTTTTGTGTTTGCTCGCGCTTGGTCTACAGCTCACAGAGTCACTAGTAGTAGGATGTTTTGTGTTTGCTCGCGCTTGGTCTACAGCTCACAGAGTCACTAGTAGTAGGATTTCCTGTGTTGCTCGCGCTTGGTCTACAGCTCGCAGTCACTAGTAGTAGGATTTCCTGTGTTGCTCGCGCTTGGTTACAGCTCACAGAGTCACTAGTAGTAGGATGTTCTGTGTTGCTCGCGCTTGGTCTACAGCTCACAGAGTCACTAGTAGTAGGATGTTCTGTGTTGCTCGCGCTTGGTCTACAGCTCACAGAGTCACTAGTAGTAGGATTTCCTGTGTTGCTCGCGCTTGGTCTACAGCTCACAGAGTCACTAGTAGTAGGATTTCCTGTGTTGCTCGCGCTTGGTCTACAGCTCACAGAGTCACTAGTAGTAGGATTTCCTGTGTTGCTCGCGCTTGGTCTACAGCTCACAGAGTCACTAGTAGTAGGATTTCCTGTGTTGCTCGCGCTTGGTCTACAGCTCACAGAGTCACTAGTAGTAGGATTTCCTGTGTTGCTTGCGCTTGGACTACATCTCACAGAGTCACTAGTAGTAGGTATATGTGTTGCTCGCGCTTGGACTACAGATCACAGAGTCACTAGTAGTAGGATGTTTTGTGTTTGCTCGCGCTTGGTCTACAGCTCACAGAGTCACTAGTAGTAGGATGTTTTGTGTTTGCTCGCGCTTGGTCTACAGCTCACAGAGTCACTAGTAGTAGGATTTCCTGTGTTGCTCGCGCTTGGTCTACAGCTCGCAGTCACTAGTAGTAGGATTTCCTGTGTTGCTCGCGCTTGGTTACAGCTCACAGAGTCACTAGTAGTAGGATGTTCTGTGTTGCTCGCGCTTGGTCTACAGCTCACAGAGTCACTAGTAGTAGGATGTTCTGTGTTGCTCGCGCTTGGTCTACAGCTCACAGAGTCACTAGTAGTAGGATTTCCTGTGTTGCTCGCGCTTGGTCTACAGCTCACAGAGTCACTAGTAGTAGGATTTCCTGTGTTGCTCGCGCTTGGTCTACAGCTCACAGAGTCACTAGTAGTAGGATTTCCTGTGTTGCTCGCGCTTGGTCTACAGCTCACAGAGTCACTAGTAGTAGGATTTCCTGTGTTGCTTGCGCTTGGTCTACAGCTCACAGAGTCACTAGTAGTAGGATGTTCTGTGTTTGCTCGCGCTTGGTCTACAGCTCACAGAGTCACTAGTAGTAGGATTTCCTGTGTTGCTTGCGCTTGGTCTACAGCTCACAGAGTCACTAGTAGTAGGATTTCCTGTGTTGCTCGCGCTTGGTCTACAGCTCACAGAGTCACTAGTAGTAGGATTTCCTGTGTTGCTCGCGCTTGGTCTACAGCTCACAGAGTCACTAGTAGTAGGATTTCCTGTGTTGCTCGCGCTTGGTCTACAGCTCACAGAGTCACTAGTAGTAGGATTTCCTGTGTTGCTCGCGCTTGGTCTACAGCTCACAGAGTCACTAGTAGTAGGATTTAATAAGAGAGGTATGTACCATCAACAGCAATTGTTCTTTTCCCATGCAGCCCAACACTTAAGTCATAAAACAAATGGTTTTTGAATGGTTTTTGAAATTCGACAAAAAGTTTAACAAAAGCAAGGGTTTACCGCCACATGCTAGCTGCAGGGGATTTTTTTAAAAGGGGTCTCCACAGCTGCCACTCATAGTACATGAGAGGAAAAATTTATTTCACATTTAAAATGTTTATCATTTGCTCTTCCTTACCCGACCTAACACATGATTCAAAGGGTACCAGATTCACTGGTGAACTGTATAAAGCGAGCGCTTGGCATGAGTTTATTCTCTTGGTTACCATCACCATCGCCATCGCCCCAACTCATGGCTGATGCAGGCACGATATAGATAGATAGACCAACCAGTAAAGTAACCAAGTAACTACTAAGTAATTAAGTAAACGTACTCGGTAATTATGTTCATCATACTATAAATGTCATAATAAGCGAGTCATTTAATTAACTCTACGTTAACGGATTGACGCAAGTGTGCCTTGGTAAGAAAGCAAGTGGACAAGCAGTAAGTACCTTCTTCTCGCGCTCAGATACTGCCGCTCGGCGTTCCTGTGCATGACGAGCGCGGCCAGCAGCTCGTCCTCGGCGCCGGCGGGCAGCGGCGACGGGCCGACCGCGTCGAGGCGCCGGTCACGCGCCGGGCACACCTCGGGCGACGTGTGACCGATGTAGGCCAGCACCTGGACACCGGGTACACTTGATCACTTCAATACTGCACTTGCACAAATACTCAATTTACATATTGGAAAATTCAAGTACCTGCAAAGGTGAGCTTATCTCTAAAAAGATATTTAAATTTTTATATTTAGCTTAAAGCACACATAATTTAACTTTACATTATTCACTGTGGGAATATACACATTTATAGCTTAGCTAGCTTACTTATATATTGTGATTTGTGTTAAAAAATTGATATTTTAACAAGTGAATAATTGGATTAGCTTTCTATGTATCTAATGGAAAACATATGTACAAAGCGAGCTTATCTCCAAAAAGTAATTTCTTCTAGAATAGTAGTTGTCACAAGTTCAGGCTTACTTGTATCTTTTTCAATATCAACACAAGAGACTCATTTTATGGCTTTATTTCAATAAATATGTGTGTATTTCAGTGGGATGGCCCGTGGAGTGTTTGTTGAATGACTGGTTCAACATGGGTGTAGTGTGTGACAGTGCTTCAGTCTCGAGTGAGTAAAGGCGAATTGAGATAATATGTATGTCTCGTACAATGGTGTGGCAACCGCCGTCCTCGTGACACAATTTAAAAAACCGGCCAAGTGCGAGTCGGACTCGCGCACGAAGGGTTCCGTACCACCGTACAATGTTAGGGATGGTGTTGAGTGAATAGTTTGGATTTTACACAGCAAAATGATGTTTACAAAGTTATTGGTACTACTAACTACTACTGGTATACTTTCACACTCCGTAATTTGTAATTTGGGTAACCAAATTACAAATATCTTTATTACTGTAGATATTTACAAATACTTAGCAATCGTCATTTTTTTTGCCACTTCCCTACATTGGACCACTGTGGGAGAAAAAGGGCGTAGAAACGCCCACAGATTGATTTTTAAATCTTTTTAAAAAATTACTTGTGCTTAACTAATACAAATATTATGATATCATTATCATAATTAATAAGCAAGAAAAAATAATTACAAAAAACCAGGTGCATTCATAAATTTGTATGTGGTATTGAAAGAATCTAACTATCACGGTTCATGAGATACAGCCTGGTGATAGACGAAAAGACAGACAGACAGACAGCGGAGTCTTAGTAATAGGGTTCCGTTTTTACCCTTTGGTATGATGTGTACAAAATACAGATAGAGTTCCGTATCAGTATCAGTATTGATTGCTCACATGATCCAGTTGATGCTTATCCGGCGGACAGTTGTGGTAGTCCGGTGTCAGATCAGGCGGCAGCGGCGGCGGCAACGAAGACAACGTACTGTCTCTGGGGCTGTCCTCGCTGCAAAGCAAAACTATGTAACAGACACATTCGACAAGGGCACAAGAACTGGAACTGAAATACATTTAGACGCTTTGCACGCGATGTTTGCGCGTCGCCTGCGCTACTGAGCAGTTTTGTTCGCGTTTGTATCGGTACATCCGCGCGACACCGGCGCGTCTTCAGCGCGTTTTTACGGCGAGCTTGTATCGATTCAAGTGCGCGAAACCGGCGACAGTGAATTTCAAGCCAGCAAGACGTATGACCGTAAAGCCAGTTTTTGATTGACAGAAATACTGATTTTGCCTGAAAAAAAAGATGGATAGATAAATTCATTTATTCATTGCAACATGGTACACACAGAAACACATAATTATAACTCAAATTAAAAAATAAATCTACAAAATTAACATAACACAGCATTTAAATAATAATAATACTGAATTGCACGACTATAACTCTTAAAAATGTTGTCTTAACATGAAGGATAAACGGGGCTTCACTTCGCTCACCAACCTTTATTCTTCACCTGTCCTGACCCACCACTTCGCCCAGACTGTCTTATGTAACCAATAAACGTTGGCTAAACCGTTCACTAACAAGCTGTGTTGTCGCACAATTAAGTAATTTTGCCGTGCAGTTCAGTATTTTTTTCATTAGTTTCAGGCAATTCCTCTGCTCACTTCACTTCACTTGCTCACTTCGTTTTTTATTCGCTCATCTATAATTCTCCTAACAAAACTATGCTTGATAGTAAAATGTAGAGTGCTCACCAATCTGACAGATCGTAGTACTGAGGATGTACGTCGGTGGCGACGCTCGGGTCGTAGTAGAGTGCGGACGCGTCCCAGCAAGCCTTGCCGGCGATGTCGCGCAGTATCACCCGAACTTGGCGCTCTGAGGTCGTCAGCCCTGGGTGTGGAAACTGTAACTTAGCCGGGCGGAACAATAGTGTAGAGCGCTGTCTAATTAGTTCCACTTCCACGTAGAGGGCGCTATGCTAAGTGTTCGTAATAAACAAAGAGTAAGTAAGCAAAGAGTTTCGTTCATCAGAGGCAACAAATGAATCACAGAGTAAGTAAGCAAAGCAAGTTTAAGCAAAGAGCTACAAATCAGAGAAATTAATTGTCAATATCCATAGAACTTTGCTGTTGAAAATGTTTGTCATGTTACAATCACAAAGTGTCCTCTACTACAGATACTATAATATTCAAGCAAAAAGTTTGCCTAATCTTCCCCATTGCTTGATAACCGACCCACGTTCATATAAGTTTATCAAATAGTAGTCGTTGAAACTTGAAAGCAATATAATTCCATATGAGTCGATGCGGCCTGAATCCCTCGCTGCACTCAGGAGTGTATGGGTACCCGTCAACACTCACCGGGCGTGGTCCCGGCAGCGGGCGCGTCCAAGTTCGGCAGCTCCACCAGCGACGCGAGCGTGGTGTCCGCCGTGCGCATGAGCTGCGCGTGCGCCGCGCCCAGCACCCGCGCGTCCAGCTCGCCCGCCGCGCCCGGCCCCGCGCCGCCGTCGTGCCCCTCCGACACGGAGGAGGAGAGCTGGCACGTCGACCAGAGCGGCCAGTGCCCGAGGAAGAGGACGAGTTGTGTGCATATCTGTTGGAAGAGATGGCTAGATTGAACTGATTTTTGGCAAATAGACGCGTCTTGTCTACACTTAGCAAATTCAATGACCTGACTGACTGGCTGACTGATATGGCAATGTCATACGGCCTTATTAATAAAATAACTTATTCACAGTATAACTTATACAGTGTTTTGTCTTGCTTTGGCATTTGAAATTTACTCGACGTATGAAAAGGACAAAACACTGTAGAAGTTATACTGTGAATAAGTTATTATACCTGACGTTACCTGGCTTTAAGCCTAATATTGAGAGTAGCATACTTGACTTCCTTTCCGGTGCGACGAATTTAGCCCTAAACAGCTCACTTCCTGTTTAAAACTCCTAAAATACATGTCATATCCGTTTGGAACCTCAGCAACATTGCGCGCGTAAAGTTTCAGAAATGGCGGCAATTGTAGCCAGCGTTATTGCGCGCGCTCAATTTTCAGGTCATTGGCGTTTTGGATTTCTTTCCGTGCGCACGCGTTTAACAAATTTGAAAATATTCCAAGTTACTTTTCGAAATATCCTTGGAATTTTGTTACGGTTATAGTGTTAATTGTTCAGTCTAACAGCAAAAAATAATCCGTTTAATAAAAACCGCGGTAAATAGCCCCGCGTAGTGAATCATCGAGGAGTGATCGCTACAGCAGTTCCACTTCCACGTCTCCGGAGAGGAGGAGCAGCCGGAGGAGAAGACATCGGGGGAGTAAGAAAGAATTCAAGGAGAAGTAATCTGAAAAAATCGTTCCAAGATTCAGCTAGTAACATCTCGGCAATGCATGATCGTATGCTAAACCGATCGAGTGATGCAATGTTTAGTAACTCACACAATCTCGCAATAAGATATGTTTAATTCTGACATTGAATTTGATAGGAATATCACTCTCTTTGATATAGGAGTGATATTTATAAGTAGCTATTTGTAACTACCCTCGAAAGTACAAACATTGCATTTATCCGAATCTCACGCCGAGAAAATCATAAGTAAATCCAATCCAATCAGGTTAGGTATTTGCCGTTCGCATGAGTTACAAACTTTTATTTTTCTGTGCTGGGGTTCATTGAACTCGAGTGCGCCGAGTCCTTCGATGGCAATCATACTTGGCGGGAACGTAGTGACCGCCCATGGTTATACCGCATGGTTTGATCAAGCAGAAGGAGGCGCAAAAAGGGATATTTTCGACGGTCATGTCTTGGCTTGTTTAGCACCAAGCAGATTCCGGCTACAGGGATAAGGTATGTAATACAATCAACGAGAGGTCTTCCGAGGGGGAAAATAATAAAATCGATTCTTATCAATTGCGAACTATTGACGTTGGACGAGTGGATCTCTACTCAATCTATACTCAATGCATTCACGAACATCGCGTAATGGTAACCTCGTGCAAGATTTTGCCCTCGGTGGATAGTCCATAACTTATCCCAGTTTTACAGATTTTATGTCCGAGAAAGGAGAAACCTGGAGATTTTTCGTGAGTTTGCCATCCAGAGCAAGGCAAACAGAGAAGGTAAGCCCGCGCCCGCGCGCAGCGGTGCCGCGCCCCCGCCGCCCGGAGCCCGGCTAGCGCTCCGGGCCGCCAGCCTGCGCAAGGCTGGCGCGCGCGCGGAGTGGAATCAGGAGACAAACGACGCCTGCGTGCATTTTCGTGAGTTCGACCTCCTGCTACACTTATCCCGCGCCCGCGCGCAGCGGTGACGCGCCCCCGCCGCCCGGAGCTGGCATACGGCGAGCGCTCCGGGCTGCCAGCCTGCGCAAGGCTGGTGCGTGCGCGGAGGGGAGGCAGGAGGCGAACGACGACGCGGCGACTACGAGCGGCAGCCACGTGTTGGTACCGCAGCCCAGTCTGAGCACCATGAGGACACCAATCAGCGCGGCTTGGCTACAGAGAAATTGAAAATCCCGCGTGAAGTGACCTGTTGATCAATCTTCGATGGTAAGATACCGCTGATACAGTTTCTGCAACTTAGTCCACCTGCAAGGTTTAAAGCGACATTGACATGCAGTTATGTCAGCCGTTCGCGGTTATGCCGGTAGTGCCTGCGCGTAAGGGGACATCGCTACTAAACGCTCGTGTGAGTATGAAATGAATCAGTCTATGCGAGACTGTTCAATTAAACATCTTGCGCAAAGATGTAGATATCTGATGGCTGGTTGCCGTGCATTTCTAGTATCCCGGCGAAACTTGAGATCTAACTCAGTCTCTGCAACGTTTCCATCTGTGCAAGGTTCAAAGCGACATTTTCATACAGAAACATCGCCTGATGTTGGTAGAACGAGGCGGACAGAGTGGAGGCAAACAATTTTCCTACAGTTTTATTGTAACGTTTTACTCATTTACGTGATATCTTAACCCTTTTTAAGCCAGTGACGAAGAAATATAAAATCAACACTATTTTATATTCCATTTATGCTAATTACTTTATGTAACTTTATTTACTTTGAAATCAATAATTTCCATTTTAGCGCTGCTGCTTTAAAGGGATTAAAAGGGAGTTCCAAACATTAGGTATGTGGCTGGAGGACCGGCTATCTATATAATACAATACTCAAAGGGTAAAAGGGTAATCATAAATTACTCTTATTGTGGTGTTGGTCTTACATTTAATAAGTTAAACCACATTGTTAAAGAACTTTGAATACCTACCTAGCTGATTCCCTCCAACCCCTAATATAACAACGCGTTACAATCTAACAGAGCCGTCGTTTTTCAACCCGACTACTTTCATCAATCCGGCAGTATATATATAGCAGTCGGCAATATGCCTACTTCACTGCTTCAGACAATTATCATTGTAGCAGTCACCTTTCAGATTCATTATCCAAAGATATAGTCTGCTAATATTATTCAGACAGTTATCCACCAGGATAATGTCGGGGCCATATAGAGAAGTTATCTACATTACTTCTCACAAATGACCTACGTGTCACTGGACCGCGCAGGTCTTCATAATTCACTAGGTAAGTGGCTGTAAGAATGCACTTTTCAGTATATTATCCAAAAGGAGCTGATGACAGTCCTCGAGTCTCTCAGGACATTAATATAAATTTGAGATTATATATACATCGTGATTTTTTTCACATCTCCACAATTTATTTAGTTGTTTCTCAATAGTCGCTTTACTTCGACATATCCCAAGCGAACAGCAAAGGCAGCTTTAACCAAGTCGACGAAATCGAGGTAATCTAACCATAATGTGTCTTGGATGTGGCCGGTGCGGCATACAGCCCACAAGCAGAGTTCCTTAATATTTCTACAGCTGTTCCGTAGAGTACCTACATAGTAAAGGAATAATAATTATAAAGTAGCAATGGAGTATTGAATATCGGACTGAGCATGATATACATTAGCATATTGAGCGTGGGCGCCATTGTGCCTCTGCCGCCCCGTATGGGAAAAGGCGTGACGCTAATGTTATGTTGGGACACCAACCTGGTATTTCTACCAGTGAACTAGCATAATGACAGTTTTTCAAAACTTTTATAACCATTACACATTATTATTTTAATGAATTTTATGGCCATGCTGGATTATCCCAATGAAGTATATATATTTGACTTTTATGGTCTAGTCCTAGGTAACATGGTTTCAGTTAATGTTATCTACACAGCAGCGGGTAATAATGAAAACGCGTTCAGATACTTGTATTAGGTATCTGATCAATGATAATTGAATACTATGGATACTAAACTTCTTTATCGCTATAGGTATTTACAAATATGCTTATTACGCGTAAACTTGTCTTTTTCACTATGCTTGCCCACTGTAGAAGCATCTTCAGTTGAGTCAGATAGCCACACTAGCTCCTGTAATAGAATCAGCCACATCTAGCTATTCTTCTCAGAAGTGATACGAAAAGGTATTTAGATTAATTGAGTAACTTTATCATTAAAGTCAGATTACAGAGTTGTTCGCCAGTCTTTTGCAAAGACCAATCATATCTGGAAGTACATAATCAGTGGTAATGCATCCAGGAGGCGCACTCCCAATTCAAAATACAGCAATTGTAATTTGATTATACCTACTGCTAATCACTAATTTCATCAATGTTTTGTGTTTAAATCAGATTGGCCCTGTCTGTGCAAGGTACAAATTATAATAACTCATTTTCACACGTATTCGATTCGGCACGCCTACGTCTCTAGCTCCGAGTTTCGTAGGTCAGGCGACCGACCTGATATCCTGACCTCACAACTGCAGTCTTGGTAGTCGTCGAACAGAATGGCGAACTAGCAGCCAACCACCGAGCACCAATCTCGGTGAACTTGTACGTAAGTGATGACTAAAGGGAAAACCTACTGGAGGTAAAGCTTTGCATATTCTTAGATTCATATAGATCAGATGAGTCTTGATAGCCAGAAACTAACTAACCAAGTCTTACCTAGCCAGCCCGAAACTCGGCTGGCTTCAAAAGATGACTTCATCAGACCTTTCTTAAGTCTGTGTTTGTTTATATCTATTTGCCTTATTTTTGAGTTGCATTTGCGCAGCCTATCTTTTCAACACGCACACGATGATGCATACACATTCAGTATCATAATTTATATAAGGTTTCCATAAATGAACTCCTAGTCATATCACATTGGCGTTTTTAACTCAGCAGTCGATACCAAACACTACTCAATATTAGGCTTAAAGCCAGGTAACGTCAGGTATAATATAGCAATTTTACCTGAAAATATTTTTTTTATTATACATACTTACCTGGCTTTAAGCCTAGGTAAATCGCTGCCTGCTGTGCACATTACTGTGCATTGCATGATCGTGACGCATTCTTAGACACGATCAGCTCTTTATTGAGTTGCCAATGACCTGAAAATTGAGGGCGCGCAATAACGCTGGCTACAATTGCCGCCATTTCTGAAACTTTACGCGCGCAATGTTGCTGAGGTTCCAAACGGATATGACATGTATTTTAGGAGTTTTAAACAGGAAGTGAGCTGTTTAGGGCTAAATTCGTCGCACCGGAAAGGAAGTCAAGTATGCTACTCTCAATATTAGGCTTAAAGCCAGGTAAGTATGTATAATAACAATTTTATTTTCAGGTAAAATTGCTATATTTTATTAGTAAGGCCGCTAGACTGGAGACATCAAACTTTGTAAAGGGTTCCTTATTCTCGTGCAATATATAGCGTAATGTATTTTATTTATAGGTAAGAAACGTCAACTAAGCAAGTGCTCCAAGCTTAAAATTTCCCCTCTTTATAGGGGGTGATGGGGGGAGAACTTTATAAATAAAACTTGACCTATGAAGCTGTAAGGGGGAACTGGGCCTGGGGTTAAAGTTTGCAAGTACTGGCCATTTTGGGCAACTGCTAGTATGTTCTAAAGAGAGATCATTATTACAATCTTCCTTCTCTTTTTGGGATTTATTTTGGCGGCTAGCCCATTGCCGTCGCTTTGAATTATTGAATAATGACCCCACCACCGGTCAATATGATATCCAGTTACTCACAGTCAGACACATTAAACATATGGCCAAATTAGTCGACGGCATTAAGCTGTGACGTCGTAGGTATAATAAAAAATCGAGATCTATCAAAGAAAGAGATAGTTGAAATCAATGAAACAATTTGTCTTACCGTCTGAGCCCACAGCTTCACGTCTATGGTAGAACTCGGCGTGTTCTTGGGTCCGAGATTCTCCAATTGTACGTTGGGGTCAAAGTCCTCATCCGCAGGTAAAGTCAAGCCTTCGATGTCGGCTCCACTGGTGCCGTTCATTACTGCATATAGGACCTAGAAAGATAATAAATATGAGAGTTTAAGTAGCATATGGCTGAAGAATGATTAAGTATTTTCAATTTAACAGAGAAGATGAATATTATTTGAAATTGATGGCCCTGGGTGGTTACCACAATCCTTTTCTGATTCAAATTAGATTCAAAACAAGAACATCACCATGGCAACCATTTCCATTCCAATTCGCCATAATGAGCTTTATTTACCTATTACCAAGACTTGTTTCACGACGGTCACGGTAATTTTGCGGGTCAAATTTGGTTCCTAAACATCTGAATCGGCATAAGACGTTGTGGTAACCCCGCTGAAACCAGTGCGACGACCCAGGGGAAATTGTGATGTGTGTTTAAACACTCATCCAACTCTTGTGACCAATATAATCGCCAAAATCATCCAAATGAAATTGAAAGAATGACAATAAAGCAGTTCTTTCCTCATCAAGCTTTCCCGTCGTGTAATTATTTAAACAAAAAGTAAAGCTTTACAAAAAACCGACTACAATTAAACCCTATTTGTTACAAAACAAACCCTTACGTATCTTTATTAATTTCAGAGTTCCCTTTATTTCTCGACGACCCCATCATCAGATCCAGACTGACGTTGATAAATAGTTGAGAAGCTCTCCTGGTACCTACCTACGTCACCATCACTTACAGTTCACCGTCATGCATTATGAGAGCATACACTATAGACCAACCGTAATAAAGTTATCATATTGCAACCTACTGAGAAGTTCCAGTGGCCATCTGTGGTCTTAATCATCAGTTCCACTTCACAAAATAATGCTTTTCAAGAGTGAATGCACGAGCTACTATGAAAAATACAAAAATCGCTATAGGTCCACCTATAATATTTGAAGAGTTCTGGTGTTAATGGGACCAATCGGAAGGAAAGCCCTTTAAAAAAAAACGAATTTCCAAATCGGTCCATCCGTCTTGGAGAAACCTATGAGCATACATAAAAAAACTGCCAAGTATGAGGGTTTCGCGCACCGAGGGTTTCGCACACCGAGGGTTTCGCGCACCGAGGGTTTTGCACACCGAGGGTTTCGCGCACCGAGGGTTTCGCACGTATATAAATAATAATAAATGTAGCCCATTAATGTCCCCACCGAGGGGTACGGGCATTTACCCGGATACGAGAAATATGGAGCCATACTGCACCACGCTGGCTCAGTGCGAGTTGATGGAGGGTTGTCGGGCTAGTGACCATCCCGACTGTCTGAAGATATCAAGCTGCCCTGTTAGTGCCTCTGTAGCAACATCTGGCCGAGACGGGTACTGGATGGGTGTCCTTTTCTGTGTGGCATTTATCTCGGGCGCGATTCCGTGTTTTAGATGACACGTAGGTTAGGTAGGTTGTAGGTACCATAGCTGTAGGTTATGCACATATCGCATTTTTTTGTTAAGAAACTACAAATGTACTGTTTTCTGATTGTTTCTTTTACTCGTGCTTTAAGACCTTTCTTCTTGCCAAATTTCATGATTCTAGGTCAACGGCAAGTATCCTATAGGTTTTGCTTCCCTTGCAAGTATCAAGCAAATTCAGCAAAATTGCGGTACATACAACATAAACGGCGGTATCTTTTGATCTGGTTGACTTTAAGTTTGAGTTTTTCAGAACTTAAAGAGAACACAGACTTGAGTAATCGATGTTTTCAACTGGATACCTCCACGCGTTCTGACAAAAAGGGTCTTGACAGGCACAGGCAGTTTTTTTTGTGTGTTTCCCTTTACTCGTGCTTTAACCCAGATATTACTACCGATCGTTAAAAAGATCAATTTTTTTTAATAGGATTTGAACCGTATCTTAAAGTGTTAAAGTTCAAAATCGCGACCCAATTTTCAACAATCCAGTAACATCTGGGTTAAGACCTTGCTTCGTGCCAAATTTCATGACTCTAGGTCAACGGGAAGTACCGTATAGGTTTTGATACTCTTGCAAGTATCAAGCAATTGCAGTAAAATTGTAACGTACCTATATGGCGGTAAGTTTGATTTTCTCACAACTTCAACAGACTGTAGACTTAAGTAATCGATATTAATTTCAACTGGATAGCATTACGCGTTTCTGACAGAAAAGTCTTGACAGACGGACCGACGGACAACGAAGTGATTTAATAAAGGTTTATTTTTCCTTTAAAGCGACGGAACCCTAAAAAACAACACAGATCCCGATAAACTATAAACCTCTTCCTTTTGTGGAGTCGATTAAAAAGACCAGCACTTGATTATTCCATACCGAGCCTATACAACTCTAACAACTATAGTAAAAGAAAGCACAGAAAATTGCAATTTCAGAGTTACGTACATGTAGCAACAAACACTTAGCCGAGGTCTCTAATACATACAGGCGCTGCAGAATCCTTTTACATAATGCAATCATTTAGCACCACATTTTTATGTGTCATATCACTCTCAGCTTATTAGCACTGTATTGCCTGTGATCGAAGATAGTTTTGTCATCAATTAGAGAAAGCATTTATAACGGTGTTGTGGTGGCTGAGAACTTCAGTCAACAGTTGATTCAAACAACGGCACTTGTCTCAAGAAAGATAGACTCTCAGCAAATATGAACAAATACGTAAGTTATTTATTTTTGCGACAATGTTCTGAACAGTGAATAAGGTGGTTGGAGTCTCTGATGACCAAATAAAATACAACGTGATGACAGTGTCATCAAACTTATACCGATATTGAGGATAACAAAAATCTTACCAACTTCCATGCAATAAGAAAGTCAGCCACTTCCATAACCCTCCTGTTCGGAGGCCCAAATATGGCAGTTGGAAAACTTCTGACAATTGGGTTGGCCACTAGCCCGACACCCTTCCATCGACCCCTACTAAGCCAGCTCGGTGGAGTATGGCTTTATCTCACTCGAATTCGAGTAAAGGCTTGTCCCCCTCGGTGGGAACATTAATGGGCTACACGTGTTTTATCTAGCCCTTCTGTTCCCAGCTGATCTGCTCGCTAGCTATCTTCGCTGTTGCCTCGGCGGCTCCACAGAACCCCGATCAGTTCCAGCACCTGCAGCAAGCGGAGCTGGCGCCGCCCGCGCACATACTGAAGCACGACTCCGTTGTCAGCCCCGATGGGTACCACTTTGAGTAAGTTGACCACTTTACTACTTATTTCTGGAGTCTCCGTCAGTATCAGTAGTGAACATAACTAAATTCATTGTTATATAGATATGCCCATCAATTAAAGTTTCTACACAAACGTCGAATATCTCAAATATTCACAAAAACAACAAATCAAATGCGTACGGCTCTAAATACTATACTGCAAAAAATCCTACGTTCTACAGAATACTCTGAGTAAGATGTAGAAGGAATGACTTTGCAGGCGTGATCGACTTCTTGCATACTTTATGGCCCCCAAACATAAGCCTCTCTCACTAAGCATTTCCTACAGATTCGAGACGAGCGACGGCACGGCCCGCCAGGAGCAAGGCATGCTCAAGCAGTTCGGCGAGGAGCACAAAGCGCTCACTGTGGCCGGCAGCTACCGGTACGTGTCGCCCGACGGTCTCACGTACGCCGTGATCTACACCGCGGACGAAAACGGCTTCCAGCCGAAACAGCATTTGGAACACTCTGGACAACAGTAGGGTTTTAGGGGATGAGTGTGTTTTGTGATTTTTATATGTTTTTGTATTTGTTTTGTATATAAAATAAATTGTTAACTATCTTATTAATCTGATAGTTTACTTCATACTTGAAACATTTTCATGACATTGACATGCGTAAGAAGGTGGATTACATGAGCGAAGGCCGGCCTTCTTTCGCTTTCTTCTCCTTGTTTCGCTTATAAAATAAAAGTAAGACTTACGCCTAGCTCGTCTCCGCTCTCAGGTTTTACGTTACATTACATTAATAATAAATTCAATATATATAAGTATTCTTATAAACATTTACATTTACATAAACATTTACATAGAGGCACACATACATTGTTTCTGGCCCCACACTAGGGCATCCTGTGTGGTGGAAACCAGACTGCGACGTCACACACATATAAACATCCAAGACCTGGGTTTTTTTTTAGCCCCAGCCGGGATATCGAACCCGGGACCTCTCGCATGGTAGGCAGAACCACAGCCGGTCACGCAGCGTATATTTTCTACAAATAAAAAACTTTGTTTGGGTATTGTATAATGAAGACAGAGATAATTTAGAAATGTATGAAACTTAATAAACTTGATGGTTAATGGGGATGAGCAACACCTCGCCGGCTTGATAGCTAAGTGAATACTGAATGCACTACGAGTACCTATCAGTAGCGTGCACAGAGATTTGGTACTGGGCAAGCAGCCTTAAGAAACGTATGAAAAAACTATTTACCGACATCAAAACAGGCTTCCCGCGGCTTCACAAAAAATTTGGATCTTCGTGACGAATTTCAGCCACCTCAGATATCCAGTAAGTGATTGAACAACAAAACAAGTCAGTTAAGGGATATCCGAAGCGGCCTCTTTTGAGGCATTTTCGCATTCGAATGTAAGTACGCACAACATAAACATGAATAAATAAAAAACACACTCACAGCCCAGATACACGCACGCATTCAACCTTCCAAACTATTTATTACCTTACCCTATTCTATTTGTAAATCAAATCTACCCTTCGGTCTTTTTTGAGGTATTCGGTCAGCACGTTATTGTAAAAAGCCGGACCCCGCCTAACTTTTGACAAAAGTTCTTTCTCCACATCCAACATTGACAATTCGGTGAGTCTTTGTTGACCAAGGGTATTTCGGAGATAGGTCAAAAGGCGTTATAGGCACGAAAATGCCCTTTCCGTCGAAGCGCTACTGGCGGGTATCGTGACGTTAGTTTTGCCAGTCGTAGGACTTCTGGAAATACATCCACTAAATTATTTGAATACAAGTATTCAATTAACAAAACTGTGCTGGTAGTGGACGTAAATTCCGCTGATTTATATATGCAACGCAGTTCATTCCTAAGCCTGTCTCCATTAAAATTAAAGCAACTATATTCGACCAGTAAGTCATTTACTAGACTATCAGGAAACGATTTAACATAGTTTGTTTAGTTTTCCGGGGCCAGTAGGTCGATGAAGTTATTTTTTTTTTCAAATTTTGGTATCGCGTACGCGATTCTGTTAAAACATTATCTAATATTTCAACAAATATGCGTTTAAAATGAGTTTTCATGTCAATGTCGTTTTTTTGGCCGACCATGCTGACTACCTTTTCATACAAATCATCGAATTTTTCTCTGTATTGTGTGACAAAATCTTCAAATTGTCTTTGACACAATACGATACGTCAGATGTTTTTTTCTGCATCACCTCATAAAGAATATCTGTCTCCGCAAATATTTCATGAAATATCTGTACAAACAGATTAAATTCAAAATAAAGAGAGCTAAAACAAACAAAATGATAAGGTGTACGCACACAGCAGTGAAGAAGCGAGCAACCGTATTCCGCGTGTCCAACGAGGTCATTTTCCATCCTCACTCATGGTTTGGTTGGGAGTCTCTTATTGGGGCTTAAATGAGGTACATTTTTGTGAGAAAGGCGTAAAAACGAATGCAGTTGTGTAACAAAATACAGTCCTCAAGAACCTGTTTCTCATACCATGTTTAATAACAGGCATTGGGTATTCCAACAAGATTCTGCGTTCGAATTTTTCGTGGTACAGGCCTCGCTCAATACGATTTGGAAATATTTTAAAGGCTTGAGATACATGTGCCTTTGGGGTCAACGTACTTACGTACGATCGCCTGCGGGACTCAGTGGAACGTCGTCGCGGAGCGCGGGAACTGCGGAGCGCGGCTTCGAGCGTTTTGAATTCGCACGGGCGGGTTTTGTTGTTTGTTTTGTGTGTGAATCAATAGTTTTATAAGGTGGAAATTTGGCTAAGGCAAGCAGTTTCTCCAAGCCTCTATAATATGTTCGCCTGTGGTGCCTATGTATCATTTAGGTTAAAACTAAAGTGTACGGTGACACGTTAGGGACCGTACTACCGGAGGTAACTCTAATTGTTTATATAACCCTCTCAATAGCCATAAAAAACAATTAAATATGGCTATAAAAAGCCAAATTGTCATGGTGGCCAGCCACATTACCGATTGTTTTATTTTTTTCATTTACTCAGTCAGTCGATTTTTTTTGTATTTTATGGTCTGGTTGCAGAAACCTTTGGGCCATCAGTCAGTCGACCAATCAAGTGTGAGAGCAGGTAATTTTTTCCTCTATTTCCGGTCAGAATTGCCAGTAATAAAAAAGAATTGTCGGTAGCAGTAATTATTTTATAAAAATAAATATAAATATTATTCTAAGTCCATACTAGGTGTTCATGCGCGAGTGGACGGTAGGTAAATTAAAATTTAATGGAAGTCCATACTAGGTGTTCGTTCAGACGCGAGTCGAGTGGACAGGCTTAGACCAAATGTACCTGTTTGGTCTTAGATATACAATTATAGCTTCAAGTCCCCAATATTAAAACAAATCTATAGCAAAACAACGATCGAGTATCAAACGGACTCAAAAGCCCCTCACCCTAAATATCATAAGCAGCAGCGTCTGTTCGCCATCCTTCTCCTGCATGAGGTAGGCGGGGCCGCACCGCACCGCGAACTCCGCGAGACAGAGCAGCAGCGAGCCGGCGAGCGGCTTCACAGAGTCGCGGGAACTGATGCCAGAGTTCTGAACCAGGCACGCGCATATCCAGCGAATTATTTTACCTGCGGAATGTTTGAAATGTGTTGAAAAAGCCAAATTAGTTCTGCAGTTTTTCGTCCCCGAAGGGTGCCAAACGGGACCCTATTATAAAAACTCCGCTGTCCGTCCGTCCGCCTGTCCGTCAGTCAGCGGGCTGTATCTCATGAGAGTAATACGTAAAGGGTTAAGATTTTTACATAATGTGTATTTCTTTTGGCGCTGTAAAAAATAATGAACTACACGAAATTTTGTACATTAAAGGTCCCAAACAATACAAGAGACATGTTTCAATATTCGTGTCCCTGCGAATTGCCAAATCATCATGCTTTAAATATCAGGCAAATTTCGCGGCATCCATCATCATCTTCGGTGGAGCAATTAGTTTGACGTCGCATCCGCAATCTGTAGGGACTGGTAACGATACCAAGTTTGGACTTTTTTGGTCTTTGTTTTATTAATTTTTGGTCCATAGGTTTTCTTGTAAGAAACCCACCGCGTGCGAGTTCAACTCGCACTTAACAGACTTTTTTGTCGGATATGTCCAATCCTCGAGGTAATTGAAGATTTCGAATTATTTGTCCAAGAATGAAATGATTACTATAGCTTGTCAAATTCGTACGTAGCACTCCTATGGTCTGCGGGCGACGGGGGACGAAAGATGCGGGGGCGTGAAAGAAGAACGCGGGCGGTTCCCACTACGCGCCCCGCCGCCCGCGCTGCTCTTTCCCGCCCTCGCAGCCCCTGCATCTTTCGTCCCCCGTCGCCCGCAGACCATGGGAGTGCTACGTACGAATTTGACAAGCTATAATATTTCGGCTTTCTTAACTTCTTGAGATATTTTATTTTAATGAGATCTACGTTTCAAGCATACCAAATAATCACGATATTAATCCTAAAATGGTACAGGGATACTCACCGGCCAGCCCCGGGTACAGTTCCAGGATGCGGTCCGTATAGTCGGCGAACACGTGGAGGATGTCGCTCACTACTTTCGCAATGTTCTTGTTCTTCATCTGTAACCAAACTCAGCGGTCAATCTCCACGACGTTGTTTCTCCAATATAAATAAGCAAGCCCCACTCCTAATCTTCGGTGCCGGTTAGGGATATAATAATTAATGAAATGTATTTCCTGTGGGCTTGACACGAATAAGCGTTGATGTAGTTGCAGGGAGTTAAAAAGGATTCTACGATTATTTGTTATGGTTCTGGTGACGATGTAACACATGTAAATACAATCATATTGCCCTAAGAGTCATTTAGGGACTAGGTAAATCGTTCATCAAATCGTCCACAAAGGTCCATCCTTAGGACCATCCTTTATGGACGATTAGATGAATGATTTGCCTAGTCCCTAAAGTTGTCTGTAATACGGATCATGAATTAATTTTATTTTGATTTCATTTACATGCATGTCATGACGAATAGACCACGAGCATATTAAATTATTAAAATACTATTATTTATTGCCGAAACAAACTGAATGTTTGGAACGAAAACGAACCTACAGCGGAAGTGACGTAATAGTTGTTGTCAGTAAGGGACAGAGCTGCGCGTCAATCTCCTTTTTTCGCATATAAAATTAAAGGGAGACTGAAGCGTGGCTTTTTTCCTAACTGACAACAAGTTTATGTCACTTCCTCTAATGGGGTGTTTTAAAACGAGTGCTGTTTGACGTAACTTTAAATATATATATATATTTTTTGAAAATCAATACTAAATAAATTAAAAACATGCAAAGGAGAGGTATTTTATAGGTCTAGAAATATTATTAGAATATGATAAATATCTTAACTTGCAGGCTCGCGTAGGGACTATCTAGTCCTGTTATTCACAGACGTCGCTTACAGTAGAAAAAGTGCTTGAAGAAATTTCCAACCTGACAAAATTCATTTTTTATTTGACTACCATACGCCATAATCATTGACTTTACATTATCCTTTTGCTATTCATATAATACAATTCTGAAATTTTATTTAATTTTAATCACAGAATTCCAATTCTATTCTATACATTATTTATTCAATTTAAATTCAAAATCAATTCCAATTATTAATATATTTTTATTTAATTTAATTGCTGTAATAATTTGTGTATTTTGTGTACTTGAGCCTATTGCTGTCTTGTCCGCTTTGGCTCTAGCAGAATATCAGCGTCACAGATTCGTCTGTGACATTGGTGAGTCAGGGCCATTTATACATCGTGGTACAGTCACAGTGTCACATAGTGTTCCTTACATTCCATATTTTTGCTGTGTTAATTCTAATTATTTTCACTGTCTTATTTATTTTGTGTGGTTTGTAATTTGTTAATAACCCGTAATGTGTTTTTGTTTGTACCGAACAATGAATAAATGAATTATCTATCTATCTATCATCTACTGAAGAGTCAACTGTGGGCATTTGTGTGGGAACAACATAAAATTTGCCTTATTTGTTGTTTTGTATAAAATAGATCACTATTTAACAACAATATGTTATGACGTCACATCACAATGTTTAAATTCACAACTGACAAAAAATAATGCACTTTGACAGTTCATAAAAAGTATCTATGTCGACTACCCTTGTCGAGCAGCCGATTGATTGAGCATGGCAGATAAGACTTCTAAAATCGTAATAATTTTGGGTTGGCCCCAGTCAGACAGATGGCATGGTCGTGGCTCACCATCAGCATCTGCAGCAGACAGGCGACGTGGCGCGGCAGTGCGGACGCAGCGCCACGCGCCGCCAGCAGCCGCGCCACGTGCGTGCCCAGCGCACACGCGCCCGCCACACGCGCACACGCCGCGCCCTCGCGCCGGCACACGCGCACCACGATGTTCAGCACGTGCTCCTGCGGTAACACGGAGGCTGTTACTTCAACTATTGTCAGTGTTTTATAGTGTAAAGCATATATACAAATACGTGGGCCTGGGTGATTGGTTTATTCTATTCTCCAGCCCCAAGATAAGATGCGATCTGACATTTGGGAAGTCAAGATTTGACAAGTGACTTTTCGCTGTCAAATATCAAATCTCAAACGTCGTCGTTGTTGTTCGTTCGTTGCCGTCGATGGCGGGCGAGTGATATTAGGGAATTGCATTTTCTTTGGGGGGCAGGAGCTCTATTTTTTAATCACTCGCATGACATAATATATCGCATGAGACATATGTCACGTTCGACTAACAAGTCGCATGATGTTGATTTTCTGCATTTTTGAAACGTTCGTCATCGGTGTTGCCAATAAATTTGGAAATGTTTATTTTTATCCGTTGCACGCAGATAAAGTAACAACCGGCAAATATCGCATAGGATACGGAACGTTACATGCTCTCATATTATAGGCTGTATGACAGTTTCTGTTCAATTAACCTGCCTGCTAAATCCTAGCAATAATATGGAACAAATCGGGCTGTTCAATCTGTCGCAAAAGTCTCTAATTTGACTTTTTGGATTCCAATTTGAAAAAACGCGCGAAAACAGATTGACACTGTTGACATTAGCTTTGACGTATTTGACGTTTATTCTACTATTCGACTTGCTCAACGAGTGGTGCTGACCACTCGTTGCAGGCGAATGACTGAAAAATACGAAATTTCGGATGTCGAAGGAAAATCAGTAGAAAAGAGCGCTCGCGTGACATAAAAGTCATGCGAGCAATTCAAAAATAGAGCTCCTGGTCTAATTCTGTAGCAACAGTTAGGCTTTGTCGTTTTGGGAGTATGTGGTTTGTAGCCAGGCACAAATGACTTGTAATAAAATTTTATGATTCCTCTTATAATCCCACATGTCTGCTTATGCTACCTACGAAATCATGGACAATGAGCAATAGATGACCATAAGATTACATTTCTAATGTGAATCATGTACAAAATATTCCAATATTCACTTTGAGATCGGGACACAAGACGGTGTTGTACTGATGAGGATAAGGCTGCAGCATGGGCGCGTTCATCAGCGCGTCCGGTAGCGACAGCAGCGAGCCCAGGAACGTTACCGCAGCCGTCCGCGGACACTGGGGGACAGACAACATCACACATTATAACACCCCCGTTATAGTAAATGAAACAAAGTCTAGGATTTGGCTCACTTGTTTCCTTGTTCTCAAAACTTTGTAATTACGGAACCAATTTAAATAAAACATGGCTAAGAACTTTAGCACGTTTGAGCGCTAAGGTGCCACGGGCCACAGACACATACACAAACACACAGACGCTTCAAACTTATAACACACCTGTCTTTCAGTCGGGGTTAGTAACAAATTGTATTAATACTAAAAGTATGATTCGATGTGTCCTTTTCCATCACTATTGCTCTATAAACAAGTTGTATATATCTCGATATCCGCGAGGTAAGTGCGATTTCCCACCAAGTATTTTTTAAATCAAATGAGGCTCCTTTCTTTGTTTTTTGGGGCACGACCTTATATTTGAGGCATAACCCCGGCAAGACTCTGAGAAGTGACAGACTCAATTGGTTCTTTTTAAAACGCTCGCACTGGCCAATAAGAGAATCGCAAGAAAAAAAACGCCTCGCCAATCTTGTCGAAAACGTTGTAGAAAATATATTTAATAAAATAAATATTTCCTCCGAGTATTGATGAAGAGTAGACTCAGGTGTAAGTGATCAATTACAGCCTCAAACCATACGCACCCTCCTTCGCTTCTCTCGCTCGTGCGTAATTCATGAATGCCCTTGCAATTCCCCTTGCCATAATACTTGTAATGCGGATTTGTCTTTAGTATAAAAACGGAACTTTTGTTAACCGAGTTTGACGATATTCAATAGAATAGAAATATCCCCCCGACACCAATGGACATACTGATGACGGAGATAGATATTCCAAATATTACTTTGTATGGATCGAGCCAAATTCAACAGAAATTCAACTCGCGACACGCTTAAGTTCACCCTCTAACAACTTTTTTGTAGCTATCATATCAGCATTAATTAACCCCCATGTTCGCATGTTAACTAACTAACTAAAGAACAGCCCCGTTATTCGCTGTATGCAACATCGACCCTGTAGCTCAATTCTGTAACTGTGAAATCAATTGCGTTAGCTTTCAAATGGATCAGAAAGGAATCATTTCACACTAGCTGTCTTTGAGAAAGTTATTTGACATATACAGTAAGGGTATAGTCAGCATCAGATAAAGCTACTGAAAAAGATCTAAGGTACTGTTCGGTACAGATCTGTTGGATTTGAGTATCTTGTCGAGTCGAGGCTGTTATTCCCGAGGGAGGTCCGGGTTTCGAAACCCGGGTGGGGAGGGAGAAAAAAAGCCCAGGTATCGGATGTTTATGTTTGTGAAGTCGCTGTTTCTGGTTCCCACGACGTGTGATGTATGTTCCTGGATGATAGTTTGTTTTGTTTGTTTGATTGTACAGTACCCGCGCCGTGGCCGGGTCCACCTGGTGGTGTCGCCGAGCACTCACCGCCGGCTCCATGTCCGAGGAGTTGAGCACCACGGTGGACGCGTGCACAAAGTCCAGCAGCAGCAGCGAGTAGCCGTCCAGCGCCAGCGACAGGTAACGCGGCGCCGCGTGCCTCAGCAGCACGTCAGACACGGGCCTGTCCCCGCCGGTCAGACCTGCCGATACACAAACACTATGTATAATGATAGGATAGGATTGCATTACGTCATCATTCATTCGTTCATTCGATTCGTTCATGTCATTACCGGCTCCGGACCCGATAAGGGCAAATATTTATGTGATGGGCATGATTTCTTTTTCTTAGTCTTGGATATTTCTATTTATTTACATAATTATTTATTTCTATGAAATGTCGTTGTCTAGTACCCATAACACAGGCCTTTTTCAGCTTAGTATGGGCCTAGTTCGATTCGTGTAAGAGAATCTTACACAAATCGAACTAGGCCCATACTTACTTATATTTATTTTATTATTGTTATTCATTATTGTTATTCATTCATTCAATGTCTATGCAGATGCATCCATTAATGTATTATTGACTCTGTAGGTGGATTCAATCCTTCACAATTAACACACGATGATGATGATGGTTTTTTTTTCGGTTGTTCGTCCATTTTATTTTCATTAATCCATTCATATGCATCCATTCAATCATTATTCACTCTATAGGTATATTCATCTCCAGTTTCTGAAAGAGTGGCCAAATGTAACAGGCGATCAAACAAAGATTAATTCAAAATAGCTAATTCAGCACTTGATTGGTTGAAATGAGTTTAATAAAAGTTTAACAAGTCGTCACAGCTAATTTTTAATCATTTATCATTAACACACGATGATTATATTTTTTTCCTTCATTCATACATTCATTTACCATTCATCCGTTTAATTACCATTCATCCATTCATTTACCATTTATACCTTCTTTTACCATGCAATACATTAATTTACCATTTATCCATTCATTTATCATTCATCCATTCATTTACCATTTCGACTGTCTGAACACGCCCCTCTTATTATCGAAAACGTCCTATTATAGTTTTGAAAGTACCACGGTGAAGTGGTTTGACAGCTATCTCTCGGGCCGTGTTGTTGTTTTGGTTGTTGGATTGGAAAAAAGCGATGTTGTTTTCCTCGACATAGCGCCTAACAAGGGGTGTGCCTCAAGGGTCGATATTAGGCCCCCTTTTATTTGTTCTTTACTCAGCAGAGATAGTTTCTGTCGTGGGGAGCAGCATGTGCCATCTCTACGCAGATGATACCCAGCTATATATATCATCCGTTTCTTCCGACCTAAACACTGCTGTCCAATCTATAAATGACGATCTAGAGCGGGTGGCGTCATGGTCTGAGAGGAGCTGTCTAGTGCTAAGCCCTAGTAAATCTAAGTACATGATCCTTGATACAAAAAGTCAGATCCATAATACTGTCCATGTAAAAGCCCTAGCTCCCAATGATATAGCTATCAGGGGCAACCCAGTGGAAAAGGTCGCAGAAGCAAAAAATCTTGGGTTGTTGATGGACGGTTAGCTTCGTTTCGAAAATCATATCAGAAACGTAGACAGCAATTGTTTCTACCGCCTTAAGATTCTTTATAATATACGTGATTACATTAGCACTGATATTATCTAGATTAAACTACTGTGATGTCGTATATGGTGACTGTAGACTTCGTCGGACGAAAAGGTTAATTGAACGCATGTCACGCAACGTGTGCAAAACCCATGTATACGTTTTTGTTTCAAAATTCCTCCTAGATCCCATATCACCCATACTTGGATGCAGAAAAACTTCAGAACATTGAAGCTCGTCGGCATTTACACCTAACCAAACTACTCTTTGGTGTAATACGCACGGAAACTCCACCCTACTTGTACACCAAGATAAAATGGGCAGCCAGACAACGTGACTTGCACAAGTATAGAATACTTACACCGGCGCATCGAACGGCGACTTTCCGCGGGAGTTTCAGATTTGAGTTCCAACCTCACGCCGCAACAAGACTTGAGTCGGTGGTCGCTCATTGCCAGTGGGACCGAAAACCCAACACTTAAGTCATAAGATTGAAAAGCGCGGGCCATGTTTATTTATGTAACCTTTTGTATGTATCATATATAACAGCTATATCTATATTTACCATTATTGTTACCTATTTTTTATATATTCTTATATTTATGCATGTATGGATTGTACCACGCCGCGGTCTGGGAAGCTCGCGAGGCAACACTTGGCGCTGACTGAAAACCAGCGTAGAAGGCCTGGCCTTCAGCATAATGCTGAGTCAGACGCCATTTATAATGACAGTGGCACACCACGACTGTCATTTCATTTCATATCATGTGTCATTGCCATTTTTCATTTCCTTGTTTTGTTTCTTTGTTGTTATTGTAGTGTGTTCACAGTCTTTATAACAAATGTTTTTTTCTTTCTTTATTTTAGTTCTTTCTATTTACACATTCATTTGCCATTCACACATTCCTTTAACATTCATCTATTAATTCATTCATTTACCTTTCATCCAGTCATTTACCTTTGATACATTAATTTACCATTCAATCATTAATTTACCATTCATCCATTCATCCATTCAATTACCATTCATCTATTCATTTACCATTTATCTATTCATTTACCATTCATCTATACATTTACCATTCATCTATTCATTTACCATTCATCTATTCATTTACCATTCATCCATTTATTTACCGTTAATTTATTATTACTTCTATATTATTCAATCATTAATTAATTCATTCATTCTGCCACGACCTGCTCCAGCTACTCACCATGATGCAACGCACGCTGGTACAGATGCAGATGCGCTAGATGGAGCCGGCTGCTGGCGGACAGTGGCGAGCCCGCACCCTGCGCCTGCGTCGACTCGCAGAGCAAGCGCAGCGCGACGAGCTTGCCCGCTCTGTAGGGAGACAACTGCCGTTATTTACATATGGGTGATTCTTCAAAAACAAAACTACCTAGTGCGGGATGGACTTGCGCACCTACAAACTTACTGTTTTCAGATATTTTCTTTACTTTTGCTATACGACCTTGTTTCGCGTAAAATTTCATGATTCTAGGTCAACGGGAATGGAGGTTGCTAACTTTCTGGACAGGAACGGAAATCTCAAAACCATTTCGAGAAATATGTCTCCTGCACAATTTCTATTTATCAGATTAATAAATAGGTAACTATATTTTAAGATGTTTTAATCTAACACAATGACATTCATTTGACCTTCTTCGACATATTCATAAGATGTATGAAATGCCTTTACCTGCCCGTCTTACCTACAAAAAAAAACAATGTGAAACGTGAATTTCCCTGTAAAGTCTGTGATCTAAGAGTGACCTCTCGTGATTGTAGGTTATATTATTATATTCAGCATTTTGTTTTCATATTTTATCGTTTCGTTTTTATTCGTTAGGACAAGATTAGGTGCCTTAAGTTACCAAATTTATGATCATGTCGAATTCCAGCAACCACAACATTGCTGAATTCAGAGGAGCCAAAGCCCTCATTTGAAAAATAAAAAAGTAAGATACTGTTGCTGAGATCCTGGAGTCAAACTGTTCTGGTTGTCCAGCTTCTGCAGGTGGGAATTTTTATCTACTGCAAAATTGCATATGTATTGCCGTGACAAACGATTGAAGTTTTCTTGATAATGTATAACGCGTTTGATATTTAAACTACAATATGCTCATCCTCCCAACGACCCAAGGCATCAAATGATGCCAGTTCCCCGTTAACATATAGGTTATGAATTTTAATACCATGGCAGATGGTTCAAAATCGTGATGCCTCAAAACAACCTGCGGGTTTGAGAAGTAAGCATATTGTAGAACTTAACTTGTTTGTTGTGGTAATAGCTATGCAATTTTGTATATTATTGTAGAAATATTTTCTTGCAACATACCTATAATTAATATTTTAAGGTTGCTGCAACCATTCCCTAATGCTTTTATTTGGCTTGAGAAGAGGACCTGTGATCACAAGTATCACGATATACCAGCGGTATATCGAACCGGTGCGGCGCAGACCAGAAATTAATTGGGCCAGAAACCCAAACTGCCTATATCAGCAGCTCAAGAACAAGGAGATTTGGGGAGGTAAGTCGGCTGAATCAACAGTAACCGGTGCTCAAATACAGGGAATTGGGTGAAATAGTCTCAAAGAGGATCGATTATCTAGCCGAGTTCAGCAGGCGTCCCACCTCATCATCTATCTATCTACCCGTTGTACTACCGGTGGTACTTCTGCTAGTATCAATGCTGAGTCAGCTACGGTCAGCTGCATAAATTCAATTTTGTTTATAATATTTCTAGACATGTTTTATATAAATATAATCATACATACTTTTAGAAATGTTGTGTATTTTTATTATGTCATCCTGCAAAAAACAAAAGTGCGAATAATTCTATAAATATTCTGCGTTCACTTGAAGACACATTCTTCGCGCAGACGTTCTAGAATTACAAATCCGGGTTATCACTGCTGTTTGATCACAAAGAGACGAAACACTATTTGCTTCCCATTATGAAAAACAATAAGATTTTTTAAATTATATCACAATAATAATAATAATTTCATTTTGGTCATCTTAGGACTGAAGTGAGTGATGTGATGTTTGTTTGACAGTTGACTTCACGCATATATTTGGCACTCTTTGGTTGATTCGACTGCCACTTTTTTTGTGGGAGGCAAATCAATTTATCCTATTACGTCTCTTGGTGACGTCAGGTTTACTTTTGGCGAGTAAAATTTAAGCTTAGTTTTTTAAATAGACGCAAAGAATAATTCCCAAAAATATTTAAATTAGTTTTTTAAAATGGTCCACATTTTCAAAATAAAATGACAATAAAACATATATCAGAAAAATGCATGCCCAATTACCCTATAGGTTTTGATTCCCTTGTGAATATCAAGCAATTTCAGCAAAATATGACAAATATGTCGGTATCCTGATTAATCGATATTAATTTCAACTTGATCCTTCTCCACGTGTTCCTGAGAAAAAGGTCCCATAAGGGTAACTTTTTTCCTTTTAAAGTACGGAACCCTAAAAGGATAATGGTCACCAAGGGGCAAAGGCCCTACGTCGAATTCGGGTAACAATGAGCCATAATCCACCAGGCTGGCTCAGTGCAAGAGAAGTGACAGATAAATGAAAGTGACTGAGCCTTCAACTTGATCCCATGATATCTCTCCGATTGTTCCAATCATGATAATAGCTTTGTCTTTCGTACTACGTGGATGCCCGCCCGTTCAAAAAATTATTAGAAATAACAAATCTTTATCAAATTATTATTATTATATTGGCGTCTTTTCTGACACAAGAGAAAGGAAAACCCTTCTATTATACAGATACACTAGTTACCTATGCTAGTAGGTACTATACCTATGGGTGGGTGGCAGCGCCTCAGCTTCCAAACACCAGCCAGCGACCAGGTTGAACGGGACTTGGATCTCTGTGTTGCCATTTAGAGTCTGGTTTGCGCTTATCTGAAAACGAAGCAATGAAATGAGTTGAACGGAATTTTGGATTAGTAGGAACCTTCAATATGTCTGTCCGCTGCCGCGGGAACTGAGATTATGAAGCCTTTTTCAATATGGGGTGGCAGATGCACAGTTGTGCTAACTTTGAGCCAGATGGTCAATACTATATTGTGCGTGACAGGGAGCTAGCCCATCATCGCATATACACACTAAAATAGTACATAAAATATATACAGTTGTCTGCCTGATTAATGACTACGCGTGAACTTATATTATGACAAACAACACTAGAGACTTGAGAAACGCACATTACTTCTTGCCTTGAAATATCGCAACAGCTCTTCATCTTGAGTGTGTTTTAGGTTTAAAAGTAAATCTAGTATTTGCGACATAATCAATCGAACCTGATAAAATATGATAACTAACAAATTAAAACCAATCAATTCACGAATAGACCACAAAACAACTGAGAGTTTTGACAGTTAGTGTCACAAAAATATGCAACTACCGCCCGATTTTACTTGTCGCAAGCCGCTGGTAAAAATAAATAAAGCAAAGACCTCGTTTCTTTGTTTCTTTTTCTTTAGACTCCTCAGAAGCCTCCTTTTTCCGGCCCTTCCTTCGCATTGGCAGTCTTTGAACACTTTGGTTTTAGAAAACAGCGCGTAGAATACTAACAACACGATGCGATAACGCTTGATTAACAATTAGTTTCTGTTTCTGAACGCAATAAAAATACAAGTTTTCTGAACATAAAGTAAATCTTTTGTTTATAAAACAAGCGAACGATAGTTTTATAGAACGGAGATGCGGAATAGTTGTGATGTGTGTCAACAACAAATCATCTCGAAAGCGTAATAGATACTGGACGATAAGTTGCTCAGATGGGCGTTTGTTTGAGATAAAAATTAGAGTATTGGATGACATTTTAGCATCAACGCGCTTATTGGTAACGGGATGCGACGTAGAAAAGAGGGTTAACGAACCGGATTGTTTTGATAAGTGTAATTTTTTATTAAAAATTGTTCAGATTACGGAAACACTCTTAATAGTTTTCCCTCCAAAAACACGAAGACTCAGCGTCAGATAATTAACACGAATAACTGAAAATTGAGAGTTATATCAAGTTACGTAGTCACGATTGTGTCAACATAATAGGCAAGAGATGAAGGTACAAATAACAAGTGGAACATCTGAAGTAATGGAATTTGAAACAGCATCAGAAATAATTGACGCCGTACGACCTTGAGGTCAGCTGAAGAATCTTTCTTGAAACTTGGAATCTTGATCTTGAATTAAGTAGTTTATTTAATTGTAACATATCAATAAGGTTCTTTTCTTTGAGTTCAAATGAACCATGAATCATGCTACAGAGTGAAGTGAGTGATAGCTGTTTTTGAACATCAAAGGTGATGGTGATCTCGGCACACTCTAATCTGTGCAACCCTATAGCCGGCAAAACTAAGGGAAGGACGTTAGAAAACGGCCGTTTCAGATGATTTTCCTGATTTTTTTTATGCTTTATTAGTGGTTTATAGATGATTTCAAAATACGCGAACCGTCGTAAATAATTAGATTTCAAGATTTTTTTTTTAAATCGCCATTTCAAACATTCAGGACCGTGGGTATGTGAGAGTATTAGGGTGGGGAAATGACAATTTTGCTGTTTTTTAACGTTAGATGTCGTTCAAAGTTCATTGGCCTCGTGGCCATTGACCTTGATATTGACCTGTCTTGCATATTTCGCAGAGAATTCTCAGATTTGCCGTTTTTTGCCGCAAACCTTCACAGTCATTGACCTCGATATCATTGACCTCGACCTTGAAATTGACCTTTTGTACATTTTTCCCCTTCCCCCCTGACACCACTCCCTTGAAAGAGTAATGCAACGTTCTCGATAAAACTACTTTTTATAACTTCATTTTTGAGGTTATGTTTACATAATTTTCGCTACGAAAGTGAACTGTATCGCATTATTATTTCGAAATCACCATAGCTTCGGCTACTGCGAACTTGCGGCGATGCCCCCGCACTACAGCGTAGCCACGCTCATCTCCGACTCATAAAAAACACTAGAGTCTAGCTACAAGACTACTTAGCAAGGACTGCCTAGGTAGTGGAGTTCCCTAATTCGGATTTTCTATTTCGAAACGGTAAAACTGAGATTTGTCTGCGAAATGTGCACGAAATATAGGTCAAGATCAAGTCAATGACTTCGAGGCCAATGAACTTTGAATGACATCGAGCGTAAAAATGGCAAAACTGAGAATTTTCTGCGAAGTATACTCGAACGGTGAACTTCAAGGTCAAGTTCAATGTCAAGGTCAATTCAATTTCAATTCAATGTATTGCTTTCTACATTGTTATAGTACAATAGTAACATATTTGTATACGGGTACAGGTTGTTAGATGACAACGTAACGCCCTGTAAGAGCTTTGCAATTTATCTTAATAACTAAGTAAGTAGGTATCTTAATATATTTATTATTTTTACACAATCAAATTTAAAATAGTACGTGATCTCTAAATATAATATAAATACTACATACAATTACTATAGTTTAATTATATTATTATTACTTCATTATGGTGATTCAGAACTATTGAAGTATTTTATCTTATTAAATTGTTTTTAATAATTAATCAATTAATATTTTGAAAGAATTCATTCATGTTGTAATAGCATTTCTCTATTAGGTAATTTTTTGTTGTTTTATAAAAGACATTTAAGACTAAACATTTTTATATTATTAGGTATATTATTATATATTTTAATTACCATGGAGTGTCGGCTAGATGTGTATAATTTCATTGTAGAAAAAGGGACTTTTAATTTATTTTTACCTCGGTCGTTTCTTTTTATGGTTTTAATAGGAGAGTATAAATGCATGTGTTTTCTTATGAACTTACATGATTCGAGGATATAGATAGATGTTAACGTTAATATTTTATGTTTCCCAAAATGTGGACGACAAGAGTCTGACTGATTAATATTTGTAAGAATTCTTAAACATTTCTTTTGTAGTATAAAGATATCTTGTATATCGGCACAATTTCCCCATAGGATTATACCGTCAATGGTCAATGGCCACATGAACTTTGAACGACATCTAACGTTAAAAAGCGGAAAATTCGGCGTTTCCCAACCTTAATACTCCCACATCCTCATAGTCCCGAATGCTAGAAATGGCAATTTAAAAAAAAATACTCGAAAACTAATTATTTCCGACGGTTCGCGTATTTTGAAATCATCTATAAATCCACCATTAAAGCATACGAAAAATCAGCAAAAGCATCTGAATAGGCCGGCGTTCTAAAGACCTAGCTAAGCAATCTAAGTTATTTAAGTTAAACCTTAGATACTATAATCACGAATGGTTTGTATATTATGACCTATGCCCTTAATAATTTAATTTAAAATGAAATAAAATTAAATGTTACAATCAAACAATCATTTACAATATTTGCATTATTAATTTTATTTTATTGCGAATAAAATGCGGCAGTGATACCCTTGTAAAAATATAATTGGACTCAGTGGTATATTTACCGTAAAACCGTAAATAAGACTCGTATCACTAAAAACCACATCTATTCCAATAATAATAATTAAAAGATATCCAAGAAAATAATCTACAAAAATAACGACGTAGAGTATACATATTTTTTTCTCGAAACTTAAATGGTATTAATTGGTTTTTAAGTATTGACAACACTGTGTTGTAGGCCGATCCACACTGGACGAATGTGGCGAACGGAAGCAACTGACTAAAACAAAAAAGTATGTTTCCCAAATATTAATATAACTATTTCGCCTAATAAGCGTTATGTTTTATTTTACAGGTAACATTGAGGCAAAATCGAAATGTAGGTTTCTCGGGTAATTGGTGCGGCTACTTTCATACTCCATGTACAGACCCAGGTGCATTTATGAGCATGTGTGTGGTATTGATAGAAAATGCAGTCGGGTTATTTATTTTTATAATAATTTGACTTGTTTGAGTAATAAATTATACTCATAGCCACGTTGTGGTTTCTTTCATTAGTCCTTAAAAATAATAACCGCGTGATCTATGGATTATATGGTTCATTTATGGCCGGTCTCCATATTCAATCCAATCCACATTTTGACAATCTGGTTTAAGCGTATTGATACAAAAGATATACTCATAACTCGAGGAGAAGTAAGATAGGAAGCTGTCAAATCCTTGACTGTATCAGTAGATCGAATATTAATTTTGGCCGTTAGCAAGTATGAAACGAAACGCGATTGAAAAACTGTAGATAATTGGTTTTGTAGTAGTAGAATAGAAATGGCGAAAAGCGGTTATTTACCGTTTTTCATTCGAGTTTTGACACCTGAATGTTACAATAAAAACGATTGCTCTGTCAGGGAGGAGTTGCTCACGTCCGGAAGAAATACTTGGTTTCTACAGCCCTTCACGTCCTCCCGGGTAGTGCTAATGAGCAACGAATTATTATCATGAGGCTAATTTCCAGGTTCTCCAGGAACCTGACCAAATTCTTTAAAATACACTTGACACTGGCAAAATTAACCTGAAAAAAGGATAGTACGCCAAATTAAAAGAAAAAAAAACATTACTCTTTCAAATTGATAATGACTTCCATATTCGGTCCGCTCCGCAATTTTGACGATTTTAGGTTGTTGTTCGTACTGATTCTTGCTTTATATACGTGACTTTCGCTGTTGATCACCTAGACTTTGATATCTGCGTACCTGTTTACCTCGGCATTGTCACAATGAATACCGAACCAGAACCCACTACGTACGTACTAACTAACTAACTAACTAACGTGTACGTACTAAAAATAGAGGACAAGATGCAGAAACTCGACCAACTTATGGACGATGTCACAGAATTCTTCATTAAATGTTCAAGATGAAAGTGATGACGAAGATGATGATGATGAAGATGATGAGGACGACATATGAGACGACTCCACATGAACAGATGCATCATGTTGCATCCCTCAATGTTACCTTCTGTTACCCAAAGAGATTGTTATTTTATTATAAATAAAATATATTTATTTACACTTGTATTTTGGTTATTTTTATTTATGTTTCATCCTTGCAGTGCCCTCACTGGGTTCATTGTCGGTTCTTCAAATTCTATATATATAAATCACCATATACCACCACAATGTCGCAATAAACGTTTTGAGTTTGAGTTTGAGTTTGCTAAATGAATAATAAAATCCATGTATCACACTTTTTTTCAACCGACTTCAAAGAGGTCTGTTTTTTTTGCATATTTGTTACGCGGTTACTCCGTCAATTAAGGACCGATTTTGATGAATCTTGTTTTGATTGGTAGGTCATACTTCAGAGGTGGTTCCATATAAAAAATCAACAAATACAAAAAATATATACACTAATGATGTTTTGGTTTGTGGTTCCGTGCTGCAAGTTTTGATGAGGACTTTTCAATTAAACAACATGTCATCGAATAAACGCATAATGAGAAACTAGTTTGTTCAGAATCATGAGCAGAATCGATTTGACTGACTTTAAACATTGGTCATATTTTTCGAAGAAAGTTATTGTTGATGCTCTGTCTCTTAATAGCTACACTATCTTAGGCGCGACAGTCCAGTTTAACTGACCCCTGCCTATACTCTACTCACGCTGAAACAAAGCTCACACAGATGGCCGCCCATCAAAACAAACGTGATTTTGTTTTATTTACTCAGAAAAACGAAAGGATATTCTTGGTACGCTTATTTTCTTCTTCCGTATGGAAAAAACGAGACAGCGTCGACGTGGGGGTCGTCTCATCGGAAACATTGATCGAGTGAGCGAGTGCAAATCACGAAAGGGGGAGGGGTAAGGGTGAGGGGTGCCGGGATCTCCTTGTTTGTTTTGTTTAGTCCGTCACCGCACTGGTGCGCGTGCGCATGGTGCCGCGTGCCACGCAATTTCATTTCGATAGACAAATGTGGCGAACGGAAGCGATTGACTAAAACAAAAAAGTATGTTTCCTAATTCTTATTTAAATTATTTCGTCGATAAGCGTTATGTTTTATTTCTACAGGCATTTCAGTAAGCACTGAGGCAAAATCTAAATCTAGGTTCATCAGGATATTGGTGCGGCTACTTTCATACTCCCCAGGTGCATTTATGAGTTTGTGTGTGGTATTGATAGAAAATGAAGTCGGATTATTATTTTTATAACCGGCCCACAACACAGTGTTGTCAATACATAAAAACCTGTTGATACCATTTAAGTTTCGAGAAAAAATTATGTGTTACATCGTTGTTTTTATAAATATTTTTCTTGGATAAGTTATGAAATATTATTATCTTTGGAATAGATTTGGTTTTTAGCGATGCTAGTCTTTTATTTACGGTTAAAAATATACTACTGAGTCCAATTATATAATTTACACTGGTATTACTGCCGCATTTTTTTCGGCAGCTAATGAAAAACCGGATTTTTAATATTTTATTATTAAAAAATAAAAAGTATACTCGCACAAAAGACTGTCGTTTTCCTTTTTCCGCGTATACAATGTTATGGAACCCTTCGTGTGCGGGTCCAACGTTCTACTCGCACTTGACCGGTTTTATTTATTTTACTAGAGTGGGTGGTACCAAACATAAATGCAACAGACTTCTGGTCTGAAATAAGCTTGAATGGTTTGCCGATTAGAAAATACAGCCACTTTTTGGGCGATTCTACAATAGTAATGCTTTCTTTTCGACTACGGAATGGTTATGTTCGCTTTTGTCTCTTAAGTCTTGGGAGAGCGTGGCGGCGATTGTATGCTCGGAGGCGTCGGTCTCCACGGTGGAAAGGCATTTTATCTTCGATTCTCTGATTTTGCAATTACAGATTTTAGGTCGTTGAATGCTTTCAAAGCTTCTGCACCAAGTGGAAAGTGGAGTTGGTGTGCAAATATTTTACAATGACAATTATAAAATAAAGATCAACCATCCCTTTCATTGACCTCGAAAATTGTCTTGCTAGAATCTGCTTGGCAGAGTGAGAGGGCCCAATTTAATTATTAAAATAAATTTATTAGTTGTTTATAATTTGACCATTTAATAATTAAATTCATATTTTATTATTTTTATAAAACGGAAACAATAAAACGTTAGCATGACAACGTTTCATTGTTTCTTCTTTTTAATTCGGTCCCCAATCTTAATGAACTGTTCAAATGTATCGGACGTCGCCAGCACGCGGGACCACATCTCCGCGAGGTCGAGCTTATAGGCAATCTACTACAGAGTGGTACGAGTATGTATGTATATTCACCGTGAGCAACGTCGCGTTCAGTCCCACCAGGTGTTCGAACGCGTGCAGGTGCGCCTGCGGGTCCTGCAGCAGGTTGGGGTCGCCCAGCGCGGCGAGCATGCGGCGCCACATGACGGCGGCCACGTCGGGCAACCAGCCGCGTGCGCGCCCGCCCATCACCACGCCCACGCCGAGCGGGCCGCGTGACCCGCCCCCGCCCCCGCCCACGCCGCCGCCGCCGTCGCAGGGGGAACTCTCCGACCACTCTGGTGGGCGTCAATTTTGCTATTTATACGAGTGAATAATCACCAAGTTAAAAACTTAAAAACACCCTCATCAACTAACTCACCGAGACGATTCTAAAGAGCCAAAACTCGGTAGGATTGCGTTATTTTATTAGACAGTTCCCGTGACCTCCATCTCCTCCTCCAATATTGCATGGTCACCGAACTTACATAATTATTCCAAATTTTAGCTCAATCGGAAACCGCGAAGTGGGTCAAATTTAACTTGCAAAATTCCTTTAAATAGTTACTATACTCGTCGCGCCACGAGTTATGAGCTGTGGCCTTAAATATGCAGTAGTCACTTTTCAATACATATGCGCAGTAATTCCCGCCAACTTCGACCAGCGCTCTTAATTCGTGGCGCGAGTTATACAAGGATGTAAAATGAAATTATTCCAAATTGTGGATTCAAAACGAGCAACCAATGTCCATCAAAAAGAGGATGCGACGGTTATTCATAATTATTCATTTAGATTCGGAAAAGGTGTAAAATCGAATTTTTGCTGTTCTAATACAGGAGCTCCAAAGCGCTTCAGGACCCGACCGACATTAGGCCGGAGTTTACCCACAGGTCAATCGAATCCGTTATACGTGGTAAAGGAACCCTATAGGAAAATGCACTATAAGTACAGTATGATTACGATCAAACCGAGATGACTTACCGACATTGCCACCGTCACCGTCCGATGCGAGCTCGATCTGTAACGGCGAGTCCTTGATCGAACTACTTTCCACGCCGCTCGATGGTGCTGGTGATGGCGACCGGGAACCTACAGTTACCAACAACCGCGCTGATTAGTTATTTTCAGTCCTAGAGATGAACAAGAATTGCCTTTAAAACTTAACGCCAGCCATTTTGCACTTACCGCTGGCAGATTCCCTGTCGAGGTCGTGCGGCGTGTGAGTATGGCGCAGGGAGTCCAGTGAGTACCATCTCCTGGATTTTATGCTATTTGTTTCTTTGGTTTCGTCTGAAACAATCACAATAGCTTTAGTGAGTAGCATTACAAACCTAATAACTAATAAATTATACTAATATTAAATAGACCAATAAAGTCCCCACCGAGGGTCACAGGCTTACACCCGGGTACGAGTAAGATTGAGCCATCACAAACTAATAGTAAATCTATTTTATCGGTTAATAATGCACCATCAGGATTTTCCGCAGGGTTCTTTCCCTAGCTAAAGACCCCAGGGGTACCCAAGCCAAAAAGTAGACAGAAGAAGTTAGTCTTCAAACTATCGGTTGACTTACTACAAGATGCACTGCCTGGGCATAACACCGGATATAGAACCGTTACTTTTAATAGCCATCAATCAAATGGGTCCAGGAAACACCAGACCAGGAACAATACTATCTCCAAACGAATTGGCACATCAAGGGGTGGAAGCGCAGGAAGCTTTCGCAGGACAGCTCAGTCCCTGCCTCGTCTACTTGACCGCGCGCACTATTGCTATCGGACGTGGAGTTTAAGAAAATCATGCGTTGTATATCTGGAGCACTGAACTTTACTTTTTTTTCAAGATTACTTAAATGACAGTACTGTATGGGGTTAATCTAGCTCAACACAGGCCTTGCTGTTAATAATTTTGTAATTATTTATTCCTGCTTATTAATCATAATAATAAAAAAAACATATTTGTAATAGTTAAGCACAACCTGTTTTTAAAAGAGATCTAAAAATCAATCTGTGGTAGTTTCTACGCCATTCTTCTCCCACAGTGGTCCAATGTAGAGAAGAGGCAAAATTGACGTTTGCTAAGTATATGTAAATATCTACAGTAATAAAGTACTTTGACTTTGACTTTACTATAAAATTACGCCACCAACTGGTTAAGAAATTTAGATATATGCCTGTTGTTACGTCCCTATACAAATATGTCATACTAACAAATAAATAAACTCACTACAGTGCGTATTCTCACCGGCTGCGTGTTGTGCTAAGGAGGCGTGCTTGGCGAGGTAGGGGTCGCTGCGGCACCGCGCGAGACTCCTACGTGTTGAGCCCTCCTTCCGTGGGTGAGCCTCGTGGATCGTCTTCGGAGATTTGCCTGACAGTTCAAAATGTTGAGAAACGGCATTGGACGTCGGAACTAGTAATGGGTATGGGTAACTGTGCATCAAAATGTTTTACAAAGTTTACCATTATCTGAATAAGTAGAGCATTTTTTTAACAGTCTATAATAGAAGACCTTTAATAACTTTATTTTTACTTTAGGCAGTAAAGTAATCATTCATTTACACAAGGCAACCAGCCTTCGAATTAATAATTTCGTAATATTGTGCCACTTCACTCACCCGCGCCCCTGGCGTCGTGCCCCGGCGGCGGCGCGGCGGGCGGCGGCACACGCGGCGCCGGCAGCACGCGCCGCCCCGCGCCCGCGGCCCCGCGTCCCTCCCGCCCCTCCCGCCCGTCCCGCCCCTCCCGCCCGCGCTCCGCCGCGCTCGCGCACAGGTCCAGCGAGTACACGTGGCGGGCGAGCACGCGCGTCAGAGTGATCATGGTTTTCTGTTGGCAATGGGGATGGATTATGCCTGGTTAGCATTACACCCAAATGGGCACGGGAGTGAGCAGGAGCACAGCGTAGAGTCTCATTTCGTCATGTTAATGCCATTTCCAATTCTCACTCCGATGGCGGTTTTTCGTGCGGGAGTCAAAGGGACGGGGCAGCCGCATGAGACAGCGGCATGCATGTGAGCGAGAAGTACATCGGTGTAATCATTCTAATATCGTCGTCTAAAATCGTGGATCTTTTGAAAAATATTTCCGGCGGCACGAGTGGCAGTAGGCAGGTTGTAGTGTAATATAAGGCCAGCATTAGGTTGTAGCGGGTGTCCGCCGGGAAATTTCCTGTTTCAAACTCGCCTTATGCAAGAAACAAAGCACATGAGGGGCGTACAGGGGGTACCGATCGGTGCATGAGCATTGCGGGCGTTTCAGCAACGATGAGTCAGTGACAGGGATGCATCACGCGTTCGTTGTCGAAGCGTACTTTAAAAGTGGTGATTCATTACTTGGTGGCCGTCCACCTAACTAATTTCATCGTGGCTACAGAAGTTCAGGAGAACGGGATAGACATTCATTCTTCCACCGGGTCCATCAACTTCTGTGGCGAAACCTGAAAACATCAACACCGTTCGCGAAAAGATACTCAAAAATCCTCGGAAGTCCGTTAGGAAGGTTGCAGCTGCTACAGGTTTTTAAAAAAAGACAATAAATAAAATATTGAAGCGTCAACTCAATTTCCACAAGCTACTAATTGTGAAGGAATTGAATGACTTCGTGAGAAGGAGTAGTACATGCTCAATCAATTATCGACCGATTTGGGACGCCTGCGTGATTGGCCAATATTTTTTTTGGTGAAGAAGCCCATTATCATTTGGGAGGATATGTAAATAAACAAAATATGAGATACTGGTCGACACAAATCCAAAAAATCACCACCAAAATTCATTACACACTAAAAAACAAATGTGTGGTGCGCGATTTCTGCAAAAGGAATAATGGGGTTGGCAACTGTCAAAGTGGCGCTAGTATCGGTTGGTTCCCCTAACGTCAAAGTCACGCTTCTGTGTTACCAGTACAGTGTGTTCAATCGCCAGTCATGTGCGCATATAATAAAAAAACCCTGCCAAAAAGACAAAATTAAGTTGTATAGTAGTAATTACATGAGATTATATCATATACCTACTCGAAAAATTACTTTTGTTGTGTAGTAAATAGATTCCGATAACCAATTATCACAGAAAAAATTCCAGAAATTAGTCGATCGTTGAAAGTGGCAACTGGATAAAGGTACCAAATGCACGTGGCGCCACCTATGATTAGCTTTCACCGGCCAACCCCATTGGACCTTTTTGCTTTGACACTTACCAAACTATGACATCTGAAAGGTATTGTGCAATGATAGATAACTTTTTGTCCCAGCCCTGCAAAATGTTGATGGGTACAATAGTAGAACTCATTTTCAACAAGATGGCGCCACTGCGCATATACGGCTAGAGCAAAGTAAGAAGTGACCAGTAAGTTTGGGAACATACCCTAGCCCCCCAGATCACCTGATCTAACTCCTTGTGACTTTTCTTGTGTGTACAATAACTCCCCAAAAACCATTGAGGCTCTTCAAAAAATATACGGCAAGAAGTCCAAGAAATTTCGCTTTTGCGAGTCCAAGAAATAATGCGGTACAGGCTTGAGGAGTGCCTACGACTAAACGGGCCCACAAACGCACGCACGATCCAGAATTCCGCAAAATAATCATTTTTTACCATGTCAATTTTTGTTTCATTTATTTTAATTTTTGAAGCGGAAGGTCTGCCGCCGGACACACTGTAGTTGAGGTTTAGGCTATAAGAAGAGAAGTCACATCTTCAACGCCATATCCCACAAGGGGAGACAAAGGTATAGTTTTGCATTATACCTCAGTCAAGCGTGCCAAACGATCAAAATACTTACACCCTGTAGTGGGCGGAAACTGGTGTAAGTTTCACAAGATCCTTTGGTTTGTATGGATTGTAGTGTGTCGTGTGAGGATACGAACCTAACCAGAACCTAACAGAAAACAACCAGGATAAAATTTAGTAGTATCAGTTTATTAGAAGTATAGTATTTACAGTGAGGTCTATAAAAAAGATGATGCGAAGATGAGGATGGATGAGATGTGAAACAGGTTTTATAAAATACAGATGTCTGGATAGAAATAAGGAAGCGGAGAACACGGAGAGAAGTAGACCAGTGGGGTGATGACCAGGGTGCAGGTGTATTTGTTGTTGTAGATGTTGTTGAAATCGTCGTTGTAGGAACAGTAGCGGGCGTACTTGTAGTTACGCCTCTCAGGATCCCGTTGTAGAAATCGTCGTTGTAGGAACGGTAGCGGCGTTGGCACGGCTCGCAGAATCCCGTTGTAGAAATCTTCGTTGTAGGAACGGTAGCGGCGTAGGCACGGCTCGCAGAATCCCGTTGTTTGAAGATTGATTTGAAGGTTTTGAGGGAGTTTGAAGGCTCGCAGGATCCCGGGGTTGAGCGACCCCAGGATAAGGCCTTTAACTGGTACTTCCAGTTCAGAAGCTGACGTGAGACTCCAGAATTGAAGAAATGTTCCGCTTTTATACCCTTTTTGGAGAGTTCTAAAAATTATTTAAATTAAACGTAATTTTTGAGAGTGGCCAAGAGAGAAAGAGTATTTTTGTAAAAGTATTAAAGTAAACATATCAGACCGCTAACGAGTTTGAAAGGACATTGCCATGACAACCAGATAAACAAACAGTATATCAAATGTCAAAGTTTCTTTTCAGGCTCGTAATTCGGTAAACCATACGAAAAACATGAAGTAAATTACAAATTAACGAAAGAAAAAAAAGTAGCGCACCAGCGCGCACGAAGCCCGAGATTGCAGAGTTTCTGAGAAAGCCAAAAATAAGGTCACCAAAGGTAAACCGCTTCGCTATCGATTTAGAAATGCTGATAGCATGAAAATGCAGAGCGAACATGATTTATTACTGTGTTCTAATGGTTTAAAACGTTACAGGGTCCTATGGAAATAAAGGTGATATCCAATAATAAGCTGCACAACTCAGTCCTATGGAAATAAAGGTGAAGACCAATATCAGACAGTACAGCTCACCAAGTATCCAGCGTAATAGAGCAAGCAAGGACAGGAGCAGTTACCAAAGCTTCTTTAAGTTTCTCGAAAGCAGCTGCAGCCATGGAATTTTCAAGACATTCAAGAAAATAGCACGTAAGTAGTATAACATAACACTACAAGTGGTAGGTGTGTTTTTCGGGGCTTCCACAATTCTAGATTTGCATGTCATTTCCACATCAAAATACTGCATTGAAGATGGATTTTAAAATATTTACATTATTATATTAATGGGACCAATGCTGGAGGAAACACAACTACACTAATTAAAAAAATACTTGTGCAGCACAGTACACGTCATCGAAGTAGAACTAGAGCTTAGAAAATAGAAAACAATAAATTATTATTTTTTGGTTCCACTTTCACTTCGACTTGTTGACAAAAATGAAGTTGCACTGGTCATACTATGCAGTGCACTGCTAGTGCAGCTAGGATATTTTTCTATCACTTTCCAACGAAGTCTTGTTATTTCATCTATACACCTCCTCGCTCTAGGAACAACGCGGAAACCAGTTGCGATATGGTGAGTGAATTTATTTCGCGGTTGATATCTGCTCTGCTTTGATTTAATGTACTTTTCAATGCAAATAAATGAAATTAAGGCTAGTGACGTGTGGTTGTGGTGTTACTAGACCGTCAAAGTAGTACTTACTTTCCTTTTGACGGTCGGTGACCACTTCTGCTTTTGACCCCTTCTGGTTTTGTTCACTTCTGGATTCTGGTTTTGATCACTTCTGGTTTTGACCACTACTGTATTTGACCACTTCTGGATTTGACAACATAATGACCACTTTCCCATAAGTCCACAATCTCATAATGTTTACATTCCCTTGAAGACTACATTACCATAACGCACAACTTCAAATAGTATTTATGTTTTTGACAGGTGTCACTATTTTGACACCTGTCACTATTTTTGACAGATGTAAAATCAAGATACCTGTCAAAATAGTGATAGCTGTCAAAATTTCGTCGAGGGCTGTCATATCTCCATACATTGTGGAATAAGATCAGTAGTTTCCGAGATATCAAAGTTATAGTTTGATACTTGTCATCTGAAATGAAGATCTCGTCGATAGCAGTCATATCTCCGTACATACCAGTGGTCTAGGATCGGTAGTTCCCGAGATATGACAGATTTTAGTTAGACAGCTGTCAAAACAGTGACAAGTGTCAAAATATAAATATTATTTGAAGTTGTGCCTTATAGTAATGTATTCTTCAAGGGAATGTAAACATTGTGAGAATGTGGACTTTTTGGGAAAATTTTAATTATGGTGTCAAAACAAGAAGTGGTCAAATCCAGAAGTGTTCAAAACTAGAAGTGGTAAAAACTAGAAGTGTCTAATTCAGAAGTGGTGCTATCCAGAAGTGGCCAAAACCAACCCTCCGAAGGCTTATTTTCTCTAAATCATAGTCGTAATAAGGGTTTGAATTTCAGGTTGCAACGGAAATACCTACACATCGAAATTGGTGTACAGTGTTGAAGGCATTCGATACCAGATTACTAATAGAATAGAGCTCAGATTTAATGTATGTTGCTTTGTCTATAGCTAAAAACATGTTTCTTCTTAAAATAAGCTGTACTTTGGTGGGATTTAACAAAAAACGAGCCGGTGAAAAGAGCATGGTTAGGGGAATATTCTTACCCGCACGCAATTACCCTCTATACACATCAGGTTGATGAAAATTATTTTATTCATTTACTTTATTTTGTTTGAATTTAGTTAAAATGTTGTATTGTTTGCCTTAAAATCTATATCTTATTATTAAGCCAGTATCTTATATTACACGATAAATATTGTATTCTGAGCCTTATATTTTGTATCTTATTCTTAAGATAACTAGACATACAATGTGTTATTGTTTTATTTCTTACTTGTAATAAAAAAAATACGAAACTTTAACTAACACTTATAACATGTATTGCCCGCGACCTTAAAATCATTTAATAAAAATATATATATTTTTGTTTATTATGATCATTTTTAAATAAAAATAATTTATTGTATTGCTCAGTACTATTACTTTTTTATTTATGTTAAAAGTCTGTCTAATACCACTTGTGCCGGCCTTATACTATCAAAAGCCTATATTGCGTCTGGGGTGATTTTAATGCCAGTAAGAGGCCATTTTTTGGATAAAATTGAAAATTTTATAAAAGTCATTTCATTTCACTCATACATTAATATATTTTTTTACCCAAGGTAGTTATGCACAAAATTTTCGAGTTTACCGAAAGACTAAATTACAAAATTGTTGAGAAATATGCCTTCTAAGATCAACAAAAAGTAAGGGTAAAAAATGAGTTGACTTTAGATTTCTGGTACTGACTGAAATTTTGTTGAAATATAATAAAATCTACACGCATCTCTTGCCTACAGAGTCTAGATTTGGAGTAAAATAATATTTCAGTCATAACTTAGAAAGCCTTGGCCCAAGAAAATATTAACATCCAAGCGCTCTGGTCACCGCGAATGTGCGCGGAGAGCAGAATTATCAAACCATCCTAGCTAACAAAAAATCTAGGCGAGTTTATGCCGTTTTTAAATTAAATCGTAAGTCTAAACCCTTTTCAATCAGAAATAATATAAAATATGGATATAAATCACCAGACTTAATAAATTAATTTGAAATATTTGTCGAAAAAAAACAATTGTGCCGTGTTTGTACTGATAGGAATACGAAACCATTTTGGTAAAACGAATAGTCATAATTTTGTCGTATTCTGTGCTTTATAATAAAAAACCGCTCCATATAACCCAAACATCTGCGAGCAGTGTAAAATGTCGTAAATAATGTTTTTGTGGACCATTGGCACTGAGCGCAATCGCATACGCAACTTAGGGTCAGCGCGCGAAAAAATCGACGCAAGCAAGCGGCTATGGGTGTTTTAAAACACGTTCCGTTTCATGTTATTTTAGGTTCATATGTCTGCGGAGGCTTAGTCCCATTTATAAAATATATATATATATTTATTCATTTGTTAACTTATTGTCTAATTATCATTCTTTAATACGCCTTTCATTTTAATATAATCTGCCCAGTTAAAAATCGTTTTAAAATTAATGCGCTTTAAACAATCCTTGCGCTTAAAACCGTTCGTCCGTCTCATATTCTTAACCCCTCGTCTATGGGAATAAAAATGGAATCTATGGTCATCGCACAAGGGATTAGGCCGTCAGTTTGTCAGTTGAGTGAGTTAGTTAGTTGGTTTTGACTCCTGAAGAATCGCTCTGAATATGAGATAGCACTGTTCTGTGTGTTGCTGGAACCTTGAACTCACCGACCACTCGCTGATGAGCTCCTCCCACTGAGTGAGGCCGCACAGCAGCTCCGTGAAGCTGCGCCACAGCTCCGTCCGCACCGCCACGTTGAGGTTCGCCTTGATCCACGTCACGATTAGCGTCTGGAACAGCGCCTGCGCTAGGCAACCGCCTGAACAAAACGATACAACATCGATGTCAACGATGACAGTCCATCTCTCTTTATCTTCAACAATCGTCTAGGAGCATTCTCTTTCTCTTTCGCATACTTTTAATAATATTAACACTCGTATGTATATGTATATGTTACGCGTAAGTATATGTTACGGCTAAAGCTAGGTGTGAAACTAAACTTAAGTTTAGCCGGCTAGTGTTAAGATTAATTTCGAGCCGCGGCTAATGTCCGAAATAATGTTCATTGCGATAAATGATTTCAACATTAGGAGGCAAAACTGCAGTTTAGCCTAAGATGGGTGAGAAAATATGGTTGACATTAGCCGACTAAACTTAAGTTTATTTTTCTGGAATAAGTGATGATAAAGGTTCGGTAGCCGTAAACACTGCGGTAGCTTAGCTGAAGGATAAAGGGGGTGAGTGTGTTAATATTAATGTAAATATTAACACGGTTTTAATAGTCAATAGTCAATAGTCAAAGTACTTTATTACTGTAGATATTTACATATACTTAGCAAACGACATTTTTTGCCTCTTCTCTACATTGGACCACTGTGGGAGAAGAAGGGCGTAGAAACTCCCACAGATTTATTTTTAGATCTCTTTTAAAAATAGGTTGTGCTTAACTAATACAAATATGAAAAATTTAATTGTTATGATTAATAAGCAGGAATAAATATGTAATTACAAAATTATTAACAGCAAGGTCTGTGTTGAGCCAGATTAACCCCATACAGTCCTGTCATTTAAGTAATCTTGAACATTGTAATATCCCTTTTTCGACAAAGTCGCTTTAACATGCTTTTTAAATTGCTCAAGTGGCAATTTCAAAATCTCCAGAGGTATCTTATTGTAGTAGAGAATGCACTGACCCTTGAAAGAATTGCTAACCTTCGCGAGTCTAAAACGGGGCGCACATAGTCTGTGATTATTTCTTAGGTTAACATTACAGCTATCGCTAAGTTTGGAAAATGTTGTAAGGTTCTTGCGTACATACATTATATTTTCGAAAATAAATTGACTAGCTACTGTTAGTATGTCAATTTCTTTAAAAAGCTCTCTTAAGGAGTCTGTTCGTTTTAAATTATAAATTGCTCGAATAGCTCTTTTCTGTAAAATAAAAATAGTTTGAATATCCGCTGCTTTCCCCCACAACAAGATACCATAGGACATCACACTATGAAAGTAACTAAAATATACTAGCCTAGATGTAGCCACATCCGTGCTTTGTCTGATGTTCCTAATATACTTGTAGTAGTATTTTTTATTTATAATATGTTTTTTGAATGTACGATATTCATATACTTCTATTTAGTATATTATCAACGCATCACCCACGTTTTTCATTCTGAAAAATCCCAGTTCTGTCAATATGAATTCGTTAATATAATTATCATCACTAATGCTCTGAAAACAAGCATTTTGAACTCGATATGCGGGGGATAAATGCGGTAGTTTAGTAAAACAGTTATTTATATTATTTACTTGTATTTCTGCGTAGAGGACTACCTGTCACCTGCTTTAAATGTATGCTTTCCTTCTTGGGTTTGCTGTAAGCAGTCTCATGCCTTTGAAAATATCTTTTCTATAAGCTTGTAATGTGAATTTTCAATTGCAATAAATATATACGAGGCAATTGATGGTCACATAAAGATAAACATAAACATTTCTATAGTGCCACATACATACGTAAGTACAGAACGTATACGGAAAAGGATGTTTTGGGAAAGCGGATTTCCTGGGAGATAGCCTGTGCCGAGAGGCATTGCTTCTGGCCCCACACTAGGATAACCTGTGGTGGTGCCCTAGGATGCTTTTTTCCTCCTCCTCCTTCAAAGCCGGCATTTGAATTTGGGACCTCTCGCTTGGGAGGCAGAGTCCCGCACCGCAACGTCACAGAGACTGTAAACCTGTGCCACATAACTTGGTACAGTGAGCCAAGGAGTTAGCCGTGGCGGCCTACATAACTTGGTACAGTGAGCCAAGGAGTTCGAGTAGATGGCGGCCTACATACTAAATGTAGCCCATTCATGTCCCCACAAAGGGGCACAGGCCTTTAGCCGGATACGAATAACATTAAGTTTGTTACGGAATTGCACAAACTACAAGAAGAAGAGGGACTAAGAATTGCAAATAAAATAAATGCTACTCATATCAATCAATAGATTTTTCGTCGTATTGAATGCCAAAAGTCCTTTAGGTAAAGCGCTACTGCGACTCAATAATAAAGATTATGGGATGAGAATATTAGTTTGAAAGTCGACAATATTTAGCACAAATATTGGCGATCAAAATATTCTTTCTCATCGACGGAAAATCTCAGCCTTCGGATTTATCGTAAATACATATAGTACTCGAAATTTAGCCAGGGTTCTTTTAGAAGATCTTTAAGCCGTTTGGCTTAATTCTAAAATACTAGATAGTAAAATCAGGATTTTGATGACACTAAAGCAATTTTTTAACACTAAGCTAAATACTCTATTCACTCCACCGCATCCTGTTCAGTGCATAATGAATGACTGATGATCCACATGAATTGCAGTCAGTTAAGTCATTGGGTAACTCATATATAAATCTAAGAATGTTCCACCACGCGAAATCGAATACTTTAAGTAATTTAGGCCCTAAGATGATTGGTTTGCGACAGAAGCTGCTTAAGACAATTTTATTTAGACATGATTAATAAATAAAATATTTTTTAATGAATACAGGTGTTTTTATTTAACATGTTGTCATCGTAATTCATCTTCTAATTTCTCATCATCATCAGCAGTGCTCGGACTTTTCCTCGCACTCTATTCACTGATGAATGTACATTTAATTTAAAATAATATTGTATAGTAACAAACCTTGTACGATTTGATTATTCGGTGTGAATAGAAATGATGATGAAACGGCCGCCCGCCACACTCGCTTGGCTCCATGTTGCTATGCGCCCGCGCTCCGCGTTTGCTTTTGCTAGTGCCTATTGCTCTTTCTAACTGCTAATAATATTTCTTTTCTATATTATGTATATACCTGTTCTCTTAAAAAATAAAGTGTTAAATTCTAAACTACCAATGAATACTGTTCTTCATTCTTCGTACGACCTTCATTTCTCCTACCTGCTACCTGCTCTGCATATTGGGAACATCTTGCAGTAGGGTAGGACTCCACAACATTTCCCATAGGTATTATTATCTGGGTGGTTAGACTTACCAAGTGTGTCTTGTTTTCTCTTCGGTGGGATTTTCGGGAGCACCAACGACGTGATTTGTAATAGAACCAGCAGCAGCTGCTCCCTAAAACCAAAATAAAAAGCATTCAAAGCGGCTGGCGATGAAACGAAGGCTAATTTCGCTCTATAAGAAAAACCCTAAGTAATAACCGTGAAAACGAAGAAATTATAGCGATGTAACGTGACTACGGTCAGAAAGCACCAGAACCGTAATGTTACAGTGTGAGTCCGAACTCGGCAGCACTTCTGCGCCGTACTGCTAGTCCCCGTTGGAAAAAAAATAAACAGAAAAGAAAAATAGGCCGTGTTGCAGTTCTTGCACCGCATCTTCTCCGCTGCCATAAAACTTTCCGAAGCGGTAGTAGTTTTTCATGCATTATATAGATTCAAATGGAGTTCAAAAAGTGTTCATAAGAATCTATTTTGAATAAAAAAATGGAGTTTCTAAGTTTGAAAAATGTTTCGTTAACATTTACGGAGGTAAGGTACCTCCGTAAATGTTTCTCGGCAGGCAGGCCGCGGCAGCACTGCAGCCGACAAATGACACTCTATCACCGCGACAGGAAAGGAAGGTTTACTTAGAATAGGGAGAAGGCGGCACTCACCACGAGGCGTCATCCATGTTGGTGTGCATCACCATGTACCGGTATATGTTGAGCACGCGCTTGCACGTGTCCGTCTGTTCCTCGAGCAGACGCTCGCGGCTCGGCTCGCCAGGCGGCGCCACTGGCGGCGGCACCGCGAGGAACACCGTCGCCGCTTGCGTCATGAACACTTGCAGCACGTTCTGCGGACGAAGTGATGGAATAGAATAAAAATAAACTTTTTTAACAAGAACACAGTAACACTTATATTAAAAGACATTGCATAGAGATGTTGTTAATACGAACTTGCTGAAAAGACGGGTCTTAATTTCAGAGCTGGTTTTCAGCCGGCCCTCCGGAACACGATGATTATTTGGTGATTATTTTATTGCGTATTACATTCACCTATTTGTTCTCGATGATGATGATTGTTAAATAATACTGGAATTATTTACTGCGTTTTTAGCCACGTGGAAGCCGACTCTCCATATAGTGGTTCTTAGGGAACCGTATCTATTTTCTGGGTGAAAACAAGCTTATGTGGTATTCCAGGTATTAGTGTGTAGTATGTGTAACTTAAATGTCATACTAAGTGTCTCAAACCACACAACTACGCCTAAATTACGCGAGCGAAGTTCCGCGGCTGATTTTACGTTACGATGTAGACACACCATAAACGCGGAAATTACTCGACAGAAATGACAGAATTGTATACAGATGCGTTGCCGCCGAATATGTCCGAACGAAGTCCGGCTGTACGCCAATACGTGACGTAATTTCGGCAAGTATGATAGTAATTGAAATAGAATTGCAGGTGCAACCTCGCCGAACTTCGGTCGCTTCATTTCGGCATTGTTTTAGTCACTGACGAGAGCCAGCGACGAATTGGGGTGCCCAATGCATCCAGGCCTGTCTTTCAGCCAAATCGGTTCAGTAGTTTCATTCGTTTTTTTGCATGATCAGTCGAGGCCAGCACGTACCTGCAGCCCCGCACGCACCATCACGCCACCCGAGCTGACGGCGCCGATGTACGAGTCGTTGCGCAGGCGCCGCGGCGGCACCGGGGGCTCTCCCCCTCCCGCCCCCGCCCCCGCCCCCGCCGCCGCCAGCTGCTGCTCGTACGTGTTCTCCAGCAGGAAGGGGGGAATGTCCGAGCCCTGAGGATGGAACATTCTAGAAACTAAAGCCATAATACGGCATGACACGCACATATCTCTACACATTTTCACGTACAGGGTGGTAAAGTCGCAGATTTCCACTGTTTTACTATTTTCTGGTTTTGTTCTTCCGAGATAGCTAGTTAACTCCACGGATTTGGTTTACCTCGCAGATAACTGTATTTTTAACAGGTTTCTGCGTAGAAAATCAACCCTCGGAAGTAATTAGTTATCACCTAGGAATAGATTTTCGTTATAGATAACTGTTAAAAAAATACAGTTACCTGCGATGCAAAACAAATCTGAGGAACAAAAACTTCACAGATAACCAGTTACCTGACCATAGTTATCTCCAAGGAACAAGGGAAAAATAGGGGACCTACTCTATGGTAAATCTGAAGCAGAATCTATAAGACCAGTTTCCCTAACTGACCGCCTTTGTATCAAAGAAGTCACTCGCTGATGTATCCACAAACGCCTCGGCCTTCGCACATTCGTTCCTGAATGCCTTCATCACGCTGTTCAGGTCTAGGTTGGATCCGGTACCTGAGCGTAATCTCCCCCCGCCTAGAAGTGAACGAGCGATGACCTTGTCGCAGATTGTTGACACACATCGAACGCTCAAGGAACTCGCGAACGTGACGTCTTGGAACTTGTCTGAAGTTAAGAAGTTTCAGAAAGTGTTTCCCCGTCAACTGACCGTCATCTGTATCCACTCGCGGTAAAGCGTGATGACACGCCGCGCCGCGCCGGCATGCGAGAACGGCAGCAGGAACGCCTGCCGCAGCACCTCCAGTGTGAAGTTGATGTGCTCGCGTGTCCAGCAGCACAGCACGTCGCGCACCACTTGCTCGCTGCTCAGCTCCTCGAGGATCGCCGAACCTGAGGTACCTCGTCTTAGATATGTCGCAGTTGGTTGGTTAAATCAGACACTGAACAAACTCTCTACACCGTTAATTAAATACCGACGTTTAACCAAGTCAACATTTTGATTTAAATAAAGAATCGTCAAAAACGTTTAACAATCTGTCTTACCGAAAGCCAACGTGTTGGAAAACAAGATGGCGTCACGACAACCGCTGATTTGCACAGTTTATATCAGGGCAAAAGATTGCGGCAGCTTAGGTGAAGGGTAAAGGGGGTAAGCGAAGCGAAGCCCCCTTTATCCTTCGTGTTAGGTTGAACATGTAAGAACAACAAAAATACTTAGAACATAAACTTAAGTACACATAAAAAAAAAAACTTGTTGCCTAGGAACGGAACGTTTAGACAACTCGTTAAACGTAAAGTTCATTCACTTGTTTGACGGTATTTTAGTGACTTGGTTAAACGTCGGCATTTAATTAACGGTCTAGAGAATTAGTTAAGTGTCTGATTTAACCAACTAACTGCGACAGATACATTCAACTTGTGTCAATAAGAATGCATAGGTCGGACATAACGCGGTTCTACGCGACGTCTGTAGGTAGACGATATATTTAATTTAACTTCCATTCTCTCCCAACAAGCTGCCTAAAGCATAAGTTCATGAAATATTTTTAAGGATTTCAAGGTTTATTTATGCTTATGTTTTTCTGTGTATATTTGTAAGAAACTGTTTGTATTTTATATCCTTAATAAAGATGAATTAAAAAAATAAATAGGAAAAGCTAATACGATAGCACCAGAAATAAAGTGCGAGTCGGACTCGTCCATGAAGGGTTCCGTGTGGCAAGTAATTATGTGACTGGATGTTTGTGCTGTAACTTTGTTTTTCATAGTGTGTGTGTGAATGACAAGTTATCTTTAACTGCTAAACTGCTTATTTTATTTTGTTCAAACCAATTTTCGTTGAAAGAGTGTATTAAGATACACAACATATATTTTTTGTAGAATTTTTACTCCCTTACTTTAAAAAGGAACACACGCACACACATTTTTTCAATTTCGAAGGGTCTGTCTCTTAAACAATGATTTCAGGAACCTCAACGTCATTTTTAAAGACATATCTATAGACTTCCCACACGTATTGGTTTGATGAAAAACATATTTTTTGGTTTCAGTTCCATGTATGGGGAGCCCCTTTAATTAATTTTTTTTTTTAATTTTTGTATAAAAATCGTAAAGCGGTTCACAGAATACATCTACATACCAAGTTTCAACTGTGTAGTCCCAATAGTTTCTGCATAAAGTTGCTGTGTCGTACGAACGGACAGATAGACTTGACGAAACTATAAGGGTTCCTTGTTTCTCTACGGAACCCTAAAAATGGATGCCTATCGAAGCTGAGACCTGAGATCACTCGATGCACCTTCAAGATGGTCCGGCGACATAGCGAGGAAAGTCGGAAAACTTAAGACGCGGGTTGAAGTGTTACCTGATTCTAAGCTCTGATGCGGCGTGTTGGAGGCGGAATCATGCGACGAGGCCCGGCTGGAGTCGGACGGGTGTCCCACCGTGAACGAGGTCTCTTCCTCGTGGTGCATCGAGGGCGTCACGGTACCCGAGTGGCCATGTTGAGAACCTGTGGTAGTGTATTCCATTTCTAACTCAAGTCGAGAACCGTACAATTAACAAGTCGCACATTTCCCAACTGGATCCTTTTTCCTACTACAGGATTCCTCTGTTAGGCCTCGTTCGTTACTATTTTACGAGATGATGAGGGCGAAAAACCACACCAATACAAAAAGATAAGGAGTTTTCTCGAATGGTGCGGCCTGGCATGGCCAGAGGCATGCCATAATACGTGATACCGTGACTTCTTTGTAGACAAGTGCACATGCAACAGTATTGAAAACAAACAATACCTATACTCAAAATGGAGGATTTATCTCGTTGTCCATCATCGCTTGGCGGTTTCCGCGCCTGGTTGTTGGCGAAGTACTTCGTCACCCAGAAGATAAGCGCGACGCGACACGCCACGTAGTTGTCATCTCGGATGTGATGCTGCACCGGTAGTGCTGCGGGGTAACAACTAGTGTAGTGCTGATGAGTACAGTTATAAAAACTAATTAATCAACTTATCTAAAATAAACTTACCTAAATTAGGTTTGTAGAGCGAGTTGTTGTGATCAAACTGTGGGCATAGAACTGGGAGGTAATAAAGTTTAAATTTCTCCAACAGGAAAGCGAAGCATCTCATAGACTTCGAATGTGAACGATCTTTCCAGTAAATCTTCGTGATAGTCGTCGACATACCGTCTAGTAGCATTTCGAGGAAGTATTTAGTCTCATTCTCTATTGGCCTCTCGTTGGAACTGGCGGGCAGGAGAGGTTGGATGTCAATACTTTGCACAGGATTCAATGCGTTAGTGTCGTGGAATATCGACGCCGACACATTCGCCAGTCTTCCCATGAAGCCTGTAGGCGTTTGTTCGACGACTACTTTCTTTGCGTTGTCTACGGCATTGAAGTTAGGGTGTTGCATGATATCTTCCATCGTGAACTCTTTGCCTTCCTGCGAGATATTTGCCATGAAGTCGTATTGTTTGTGCTTGAGGGGCGAGCCGCTCGGCCGCATGCAAGGCTCGGGCAGCCCTGGCACGAGCGCCGCAAACATCTTGTGCACCTCCACTGGGGCATTGTCGCCAAGAGCTTGGTACCATAGTAGGAAGTATCTGAAAACATATTTATACCCGAATGGATGTAGGAAACGATTATATACGTAACTTGGAATGTTTACAAATATATTTCTAAACATTCCGAGTTACATATATAGGCAACATGCGTTTTACAGGAAAATGTATTAATTGTAAAGTTTAATATTCAACAATAGCAACAACAACAATTTAGCAAAAGGTATGTTCATTTTGGTATATAGGTAGTATACCTTTAGTAGTTACTTACTAATTAAAATGCGATGCCAGTAAATCCTTTATAAAGCTAACTTACCTGATGGACTCTGCTCTCAACTTCTGGGAGTTGCCGCTGTGTAGTAGTTTGGAGAAGACTCTCGTGAGTGAGTGCAGCTGCCATCTCTTGCCGATCAGCTCTGGCAGCAGACATAGAACCTTCTCGAGAAGAGATAGAGCCCCTTCTAACTCCTCCCTACCGGCCTTGTGGACTGGAATGCAGGTGTTCTTATAAACATCTATTACTATCAGTTCTAATTATTCAGATGATTTCTGATTTTTCTGTTATGTTAATCTCCAATCATGTGTTGGGGATGATGACAGGTGTCTCTGTTTATCAGAACTCAAAAATAAGATGTTCATCAAGATGATTGCGGGAGTAGTTAGCTAAAACTCTATTAGTATGTGATGACTGATGTGTTTCTATTATTTACAAGCAAGTCCTAGTCAAGCCAATCAGGTAATATGGTGGCAGCAATTACTATCAGCCCAGATAATTAAATCCAATAGATCAAATGAATGATGGCATTTCACATGACATGACTAATACTCAGTCCGATACTTTAACTTACCTAGATGGAAGGGGAGTTCTGAAGGCAAAAAGGGCAAATATTAAATAGATAATACATGGTTTGTATTGACTTGAAGTAATTTAAAGCCTTGATTTAGTCTAGATTATTGATAGTGGCAAGAGCAGTGAAATATAAATTTTAAAATAATTGTTTGATCTAGATTGAATTTGGGCAATTACTTTCAACTCTAGAACACATATTAAAATTTAGAGACTTGTTATGAAACCAATTATAAATCTAATAGACACTGTTAGAGACATTTATAATTACTTTTTAAGTGAGCACTAAGTAGAACTTTTATGCATAAATTAAACATCACACTAAATTTTCCTCAACACAATATTTACCTCTTTGTCGGAGATTGTTTTCAGCTTGTATGAAATTGTCATACAGTATGAAGTAGACATGACTGAAGTTGGCCTCAAAGTATTCCTTTGATTGTTCCACATCAAAATACTCTGCAAGTAAACAAATATAAACCAATAAGTATGATTCCTATTATAGTGGAGCAGCACTATATTCACTGATTATATGGACCTACAACTATTTCTGTAAGCTCATGAGAGAATGCAAGATAGGAACACATATGATTCATCATTTTTTAATTGAGGTCTATTTCACCTATGGGATTATTACATGTTCTGTGGAGAATATATCTATGACTAGGTGGGTACATCAAATGGACATTAACTGTAAGTAAATAGTGATCATATTATTTATTTAATATGGAGTATTAAATAACTGGCTGAATGTAGATATAATTGTGCCTCTGACACCCCCTATGGGAAAACTCAATGTAAATTACACTCAAATATGTTAAAAGTTCATAGTAAGTGAAGTAGAGTAAAAAGGGAACAAGTTATAAAACAATAATATTATTGTCTGAAACACATAATTGCGAAGTAGGAAATAAAGTAAACCACAAAAACATTGATGGTTTATGCAATTTCAGTGAGTTTTCTGCCCAAATAGGTTTCCAAGCATATGAATTTATTATTTAAGTTTTGATGGGTTTATGTTGTAAATATAGTAGAGCTGCATTAAGTTTATTAAGGCAACAACAATTTATGTACAAAATATTTACTTGTGTATTAGATTACATTCATATTATCAACATAATGTATTGGCTCTCCATGTTTTCATAGTAGTTGGAACAAAAGGAAGACGGTCATGATACACCTACAATACAATTAATTGACTTTTCTAGCGCAAGTAAGATAAGACGCGCAAATTACAGTTACTTACAACTAATTAGCATGAAGTACGGGACATAATAGCGAACGAACATAAATGTTCCACATTAATTTCATAAGATAACTGACCAGTAAATCTAATGTTCCTGCTTATCTGAAGCATTAAAACAGCTTACCTAGTATAATTTTTAGATGCTTTAGTCGGGTCGCAGAATCCTTCTTGGAATCCTGGATTTTAACCGACGATTTCTTAACATCTTGGTGGGATTTTTTGGTAAACATATCGATTACAGTTTTATATACTCATTACGCAGGTCTTTTTCATTCTTCGATGATAAAATCACACAATTTCACATTGTTTTCCTCAGAGTTCTTACTCCCATTTTAGTCGATTTGACATTTCGAAAATTTCTGACGTAAACAGAATTGGTCTTGTTCAAGTAATCTAGTAAAATAAAAATTTAGTTTTGCCTACACAACATGATCTAATTTGGCGCCCGTGCGAGCGCTAATGGGTCGAGTGCACCCGAGAAATTTAGACGCCTGAGCGAGCGAAGCGAGCGAGGGTGAATACAGTTCGATACTTACAAACCATCATAGTTTTAGAGAGCTGACTGAAATACAAAAGCATTACACTTTCTGACAAAGATTTTATTCCTTTTTTTGAACGCCATTTATTGAAATCTTTACAGGCTTTTAGTTATCGGTCTTTGGATTTGTTCGGTAAAAGATTTTTCAACACACCTGCTCGTAAACTGCTTATTTGTAACAAGGCATACAGGGCCACAATAGCGTATATTACACCCCGTGCTTTTTACTTTGCATGGGCGTACCCAGGTAGGGGCAGGGGTAGGGGGCTGCTGCGCATTTTCCTGGCAAGTGGGAATTAAAAACCTACCATCTTCTCGAAACAGGTATGAGCTGAAGCTGAAATCCTGGGTACGCCCTTGTTACTTTGTATTTTTTTTTCAATCTCAGGTGCGAGTTTTTTTGCCTACAAACAATGCAGATTTTTGAGAATATTTTAGCATTAAGTATAATATTATGATGAAACAATCATCTTTTTAACATTATTTCATAAAGTTATGTTTTTTTCGCTACATTTTACCCATAATTTGCATATTCAATGCCTTATTTTTTAAAGGCTGATTAGCGGTGTTGCCTTTGCCTTCATCAACAACTGCGCGGCCCAGCGCGTGAAAAAAGAAAAAAGCGCGCCAATTTGCACAAATCTTTCAAAGTCAAAGTCAAAGTACTTTATTACTGTAGATATTTACATATACTTAGCAAACGTCAATTTTGCCTCTTCTCTACATTGGACAACTGTGGGAGAAGAAGGGCGTAGAGACTCCCACAGAGTGATTTTTAGATCTCTTTTAAAAATAGGTTGTGCTTAACTATTACAAATATGAAAAATTTAATTATTATGATTAATAAGCAGGAATAAATAATTACAAAATTATTAACAGCAAGGTCTGTGTTGAGCTAGATTAACCCCATACAGTCCTGTCATTTAAGTAATCTTGAACATTGTAATATCCCTTTTTTGACAAAGTCACTTTAACATGCTTTTTAAATTGCTCAAATGGCAATTTCAAAATCTCCAGAGGTATCTTATTATAGTAGAGAATACACCGACCCTTGAAAGAACTGCTAACCTTCGCAAGTCTAAATCGGGGCGCACACAGTCTGTGATTATTTCTTGGGTTAACATTACAGCTATCGCTAATTTTGGAAAATGTTGTAAGGTTCTTGCGTACATACATTATATTTTCGAAAATAAATTGACTAGCTACTGTTAGTATGTCAATTTCTTTAAAAAGCTCTCTTAAGGAGTCTGTTCGTTTTAAATTATAAATTTCTCTAATAGCTCTTTTCTGTAAAATGAAAATAGTTTGAATATCCGCTGCTTTCCCCCACAACAAGATACTATAGGGCATCACACTATGAAAGTAACTAAAATATACTAGCCTAGATGTAGCCACATCCGTGCTTTGTCTGATGTTCCTGACAGCGTAAGCCGCAGAACTTAATTTACCAGCCAATTTATCTATGTGGGGTCCCCACTGCAATTTGCTATCAATGGTTATTCCAAGAAACTTCGTATCATTTACTAATTCTAACGTGCTGTTGTCTAACACTAAACTGGTCTCAACTTGCCTGACATTTGGAAGTGAGAATTTGATACACTTGGTTTTACCAGCGTTTAACAATAAATTATTAACTGTGAACCAATTCAAGGTTAAAGACAATACACCATTAACATCATCAAAATCTGCTTTTTGTCTTTCAATTTTGAAGACCATTGAAGTATCATAAGTAAATAACACTATGTCAGTTAATTTCTCCACCATGAAAGGCAGGTCGTTAATATATACCAGGAACAAGAAAGGACCTAATACGGAACCTCGTGGAACGCCAATTTTAACACCCGATCCATCAGATTTAACGCCGTTAACTTCTGCATTTTGAATTATATTGCTTAGGTATGATCTTAGTAGATCCAACGCTTTATTTTGAACTCCGTAATGATTTAATTTAATTAATAGCGTATTATGATCAACACAATCAAACGCCTTCGACAGGTCGCAAAAAACTTTAATTTATTAAATTTTTAATTAATTAATATATTTAATATAAATTATTAAACACTTATTATTTTCAATACCTGCATCCGTAGTCGATTTACCCCTAGTGAAACCGTATTGTTTGGCGTGGAGTTGTTTGGTACGGTTGAAGTGTGAGAGCATTTGATTGAGTATAATCTTTTCAAATATTTTACTTAGTGTTGGAAGAACAGATATTGGTCTGAAATTTGAAGGATCACCCTTATCTCCCGATTTGAACAGAGATATCAGTTTATTGTGTTTCATGAGGTCTGGGAAAGCCCCATCGTCAACACATTTATTGAATAAATAAGCTAAATGTGGGGCTATAACTAGAATTACTGAACCAATGACTTTGACTGATATACCCTGAATAGGGCCCAAGCGAACCACGTGTAGCAAGGGATAAATAAAACAATCTCTGCTCTGTGGGAACAAGCTACAAAAATTTATTCAATTTTCTATATAAGGAATCCGTGAAACATCTTAATACCGCGATGTAAAGTACTGGTGGTGCCATCTATGGAAAGGATAAAAAACTAAAAATGATGCACACCACTTACAAACTACAACTTGGACATTCCGCCCACCAAGAACGCTATTCTAATACGTTCTTACATATATAATACCGCCCACCATGAGGTCAAGAGGGTATAGTATTAACAAATCCTAATATTTTTAAAACTTAACATTATTCAAGTTAAACTCTATATGCGTATGAAACAACCATTGATCAAAATAAACAAAATTCCATATAAAGTTTAAACACTGACTATAACTTATGTAAACATAAAACTCTAAAGAGTACGGATAACAAAATAAACCTTAATTTTAATTTGCAATTGGCAATACACACAATTTAGAAGTTGGTCTCTTAATCAAGGAACCATTACATTTTAATGTTACCACTCGAGTAACCTGGTCCAAACCTGGATGTTTCTCAACAATTTTACCCATGAGCCAGCGAGCTGGAGGCAAATTGTCTTCCTTTACCAAAACCACATCGCCAACATTGGGTTCAGGGGTAAGTTTGGACCACTTGTATCTTTGTAGACAATTAGCTAAATACTCGTTCGACCATCTACGCCAAAAGTCTTGCATCATTCGTTGTGTCATCTGCCAACGCCTCAAACTGCCAATATTGCACCTTTCATAATTTCGTTCTGGGATGGTGATCAAGGGTTCGCCAATTAGAAAATGACCTGGTGTTAGTGGCAAGGGTTCGTTTTCATTATCTGGCATCTTAGATAGGGGCCTTGAATTTAAACAAGACTCCACTTGCGTTAGGAGTGTGGCTAACTCTTCATAAGTGAGTGTAGAATTGCCTATCACTCGTTTTAAGTGAAATTTTGTTGATTTCACCCCTGCTTCCCACAAGCCACCGAAGTTTGGTGCACGAGGTGGGATGAAGTGCCATGACACAGAATTGTTGTTTAGCCAGTCCCGAATTTCTGTAGCAACTGAAGATTTTTCGGCAGCAATTAACTTGTGCAGTTCTGTGGAAGCGCCGACGAAGTTTGTTCCATTGTCGCTCCAAATATTGCTGACATGTCCACGTCTCGCGACAAACCTTTTGAACGCTGCAATGAAACCTTCAGAAGTAAGGTCACTCACTACTTCGAGATGTATAGCCTTGGTGACCATACAAATAAATAGAGAAATGTAGCCCTTGTACGACTTATTGCCACGACCCTTTGAAACGCGAATGTTGATGGGGCCTGCGAAGTCCACACCACTGTGCAAAAATGGTCTTGCTGGTGTAACTCTGCTTGATGGTAGCTGCCCCATTAACTGATTTTTAGTAGCTGCAGCATGTCGAGTACAAGTGATACATTTGCGTACGTGGGTTTTGACTAAACCTTTAGCTGAAAGTACCCAATATTTGGTACGCAAGTAGTTCAGCATAAGAGTAGGTCCACCATGGAGCGTCCTTTTGTGCGCGTCATCAATCACTAAGTTAGTGAAGTGACTACCTTTTGGTAGTATTACGGGGTGTTTGACGTCAACGGGGACATCAGCATTTTGGATTCGCCCACCAACTCGTAATATACCCTTTTTGTCTATTATGGGACATAACGGCTTCAAGCTTTTCTTATCTTCGTCGAATCCATGGTTCTGACATTGCCTTATGCAAACTTCGAGAGCTTCAGCGAGTTCTTCACTTGTCGGGTAAGTTGTAAACCTTTTGTTTTCTAATTTGTTCATTTTGAGTTTCAGGAATCTTCGGCAGACTGCGACAACTCGAAGCAATTTTTGGATTGACGAATATTTCGTCCAAAGTGGAAATTCCTGATCTTCCTTTTTCGCAGACAAGTGAGCTTTTACTTTCCGCTGTTCAAGTTCAGTGGATATCGATTTGGGTCTTGTGTAGTTGATTTCAGAGTTTCTAAGCCACGCCGGCCCTTGCATCCACAATTCGTTTTGTAGCAATTCTGATGGTGTCAACCCTCTGGACGCCATATCTGCGGGATTATGAGCAGACTGCACATGAGCCCATTGCGTATTGTCCATTTTTGTCAGAATATCAGACGTCCTATTGCCGATGAACGTTGTCCAACGACTTGGGTGGCTACTAAGCCACGCTAACACCACAGTTGAATCGGTCCATCCATGAACATGAGATCGATCAATTGCCAATAACTTGGCGACTTCGGTGAGCAATTTTGCTAAGAGAACTGCTCCCATTAATTCAAGGCGAGGTATCGAGACTTGCATGGTAGGAGCTACCTTGGTTTTGGCAGTGACTAAATTAACGTGCACATTACCATCAGCATCGATAATTCTCAAGTAGACCACTGCTGCATACGCTACATTAGATGCGTCACAGAAACCTTGGAGTTCCACACATATATCTCCCGCCTTAGCTTCGACCCATCTGGGAACACGAAACTCGCGTAATTGAGTCAGTTCTCCTTTATACGACAGCCATTCTGACAGCAATTCGGGCGGTAACTCGTCATCCCAATCTATTCCTGACAGCCATAGTTTTTGGATCATGACTTTGGCCGGAATGACGCAAGGTGCTGCCCATCCTAAAGGATCAAACAACCGCGAAATGTCTGAAACTACCTTTCGTTTGGTGATTGGAGATTGTTGGTCTGGAAGTTGCACAGAGTACTGAAAACTGTCTGTTTCTCTGTCCCAAGAAAGGCCTAGAATCTTAATGACTTCATCCATCTTTATATCTACCTTTCCCTTTTGTTTGCCTTCTCCTTCAAATACTTCCGCCAATTCCCTGTTATTAGTGACCCATTTTTGAAGCTGGAAGCCACCCTTGGTAAGTAGTTCTGTCATTTCCTTATGAATTTGCTTTCCTTCTTCCACTGTTTGGCACCCTGTCATTAGATCATCAACGTAAAAATCTGTTTTCACCTTTTCAGCCACCATGGGATGCTTCTCTTCTTCGTCGAGTGCCAGCTGCTGCAGTGTCTTCACGGCCAGGTATGGAGCAGATGCAGTTCCGAAAGTAACTCTTACTAATCTATACTCTTCTATTTCAGATTCCGGATCATCGCGCCACACGAGACGTTGGAAGTCTGCATCTTCGTTTGCGACTATAACTTGCCGATACATTTTGACAATGTCAGCGCTCAAGCAAATAGGAGAGATGCGCCATCTGATGATAATGTGTCGTAAGTCTTGCTGCAGTGTAGGACCAACCATCAGTGTATCGTTGAGAGAAACCCCGTTGGAACCTTTGCATGAAGCATCGAACACAACTCTGACCTTGGTTGTTGTTTTGTCGTCACGTATGACAGCGTGGTGTGGTAAATAAACAGCCTCTGATCGCTTAGGATCGTCACCAGTCTGTATACGTTCCATATGGCCAAGGTCATGATATTCGTGAATCACTTCGGTGTACTTTGCTTTGATTTCTGGGTTCTTCATGAAACGATTTTCAAGAAGGTGAAATCTCTTGAGTGCAATGTTTCTTGAATTCCCGTATTTACACTGAGGGTCTTCATCACGGAAAGGTAGCCGTACAATGTAGCGACCTGTTTCATCTCTCTGTGTAGATTGGCTATAAGAATTCTCACATAGCCTTTCTTCTTGAGTGAGGATTTTCGTGTCAAAAGAATCAGACTCAATCTGCCAAAATCTTTTAAGCATCTCGTTGTCATCTACTTGTGAGTACATGCTCACAATGACATTATGGTAACAAATCTGTGAATTGGAGTGATCGTCATCCTCAGTGGGATGTGTAGGACCTGACAAGATCCATCCTAAGGCTGTATTTTGGGCTACAGGTAAGCCTTTAGGACCCTTGATCAAACCTTCTCTGATGATTTCTCCATAAACATCTGCCCCAAGCAAGATATCGATCTTGTTTGGAGTAGCAAAACTAGGATCAGCCAAAGTTATCTGTGCTAACTCAGGCCAATCACAGTGAGTTATCTTCTCAGAGGGAAGAAGACTCGTTATTGTACCTAATACATGTGCGCGTACTTGGACAGAAAAACTTGGATCATGGCGTGATTGAATAGTAATATTTACGATATACCTAGAGGCTAAAGCGCTCTTATCACCACCTAATCCAGAGATAACCGTTTTGGTCGGTACTTTCTTGAGTCCAAGTAGTTGCACTGCTGATTCTGTCACGAACGACGCTTGCGAACCCTGATCTAACAAGGCTCTCAACAACTGTGCGTGACCGTTCCTTGCCTGCACCTTTACCAATGCTGTGGCTAGCAAAACTTGGTTAGGTACACTCTCCTTCGAAAAATGTGCTGCAACGTTCGACGTTGATGGTTCCTCAGCTAACGATGCCTTAGCATTAGACACCGCTGAGCCGACTTCAACCGCTATATTTGGCTTAGAATCATTTGGATTAAGCGGTTCGTTGGTTGGCTTGGGGTTGTATGGATGAAGCAACGAATGATGTTTGCCTCTGCAAATGCGACATCTAGTGGTTACTCTACAAATGTGAGCGGAGTGGTTCTGACCGAGACAATTGAAACAAATTCCATTTGTTTGAACAAAGTTGTGACGTGTTTCATAATTTACCTTAGCGAACTCTTTACAATTGCCAATCTTGTGATCATTTTTACAGAATTGACACGTTTTATGAACATCAGCGGAAATTGCATGCATGACCTTTGGCTTGTTTGAAAAGTTTGGTTTCGGCTTCGGCTTGGGGTCTAGAAATTCAAGAGAGCGGAATCTAGACTCTAAGAATTCTCTCATTTGATTCAGCGTTGGAAGCTCATCAGATGTGCTAATTTTCAGTTCCCATTGTTTGCGAGATTCTGTATCCAATTTCGAAGTTATAATGTGAATAATTATAACATCCCATGAGCTTACATCGATTCCCAAATTCTTCAAACCATTCAACGTGTCCGTTGTTGTGTCTAAAAGATCTCTAACATTGTTACAGGACTCGACGTTGATATTTGGATAGTTCATAAACCGTTTCAATAAACAGTTTGACAAATACTTCTTATTGTTGTATCTGTTGTTCAACATTGACCACGACTCTTTATAGTTAGCGGCAGTAATCGGAACATGTCTTAAAAGCTGTTCTGCCTCTCCGACTAAATAGCCTTTTAAGTAGTGCATCCTTTGGACTTCGTCCAATGAAGTGTTGTTGTGAATGAGCGACAAGTATAAGTCTCTAAAGGTCGTCCATTCGCTATACTTCCCGGAAAATGTAGGAATCGCAATTTTGGGTAGTTTTACGTTGCCTTCACTTTTAGAACCCTTAGACATTTTTTCTTGTTGTGAGCTTGAGTTACTTGTAGAAGGTGTTGCCCTTGATAAAGCTTCTTTTAGTTCAACCAAATAGTCAAGGTAAATTTCTTCTACTTCTTGAAATATAACTTTAGTAAAATAAGCATTCTTTAGTAAGTCGGTTGGAGCATCTTGAGATAATTGATTATGCGTGGTGTAAAATATTTTCCAATATTCTTGCAAAGTGTCTATTCTAACTGACATGTATGAACCTTTAGATAGACGATCCCTTGGTGACTTTTTAAAGTTCTTGTAGGCATTTTCAATTATCTCTTTGGTTGCATATTGACTTTGAATCATTGACTCCAATCTAATTGACATGTTTGCTCACACAAATTTTTACAAGTCTCAAAATTCCGTGAAAGTTTTACAAGTGGTTGGAAATTAAACCGAAATTGGGCATAGGTTCCCCGTCGGAACACTTTTTGCTTACTGTGCTAAGTCTAACGTGTAAAGCTAGCATGCAAAGTTAAAGTCCCAAATTCCTATGAAATTTTCTAAGTCCAGTTTGAAATTCCGCAAATTTTTCTAAGTTCTTAACTCACTTGAAACACGCATGTATAAAATCACAAAATGTACTCACAATTTTTGCAATACACTGACCACTGTATATCCGCTTCGTCCGTGTGTAGTACTTCTCTGACGCTGCGTCACACTCTTCGCTGCTGCAACGCCGCAATCCTCACACGCTGCTGCATCCGACGACTTGTTGCTCCTTGGTTGAATGTGGTTTTGTCCACACTCCTCCTCCCGTCAACGATCGTTCCTCACTGGGACGACACGCCTCGGTGCGCACTCTCAGTGACAATCCGTCACCACTTAGTGCGTTATAGCAAAAAGGCGTCGGCTAGTGCAATACAGTTATCACCACAAAAATTCGCACTAAATCCGACTCTGAAGGACCATGAATAGGGCCCAAGCGAACCACGTGTAGCAAGGGATAAATAAAACAATCTCTGCTCTGTGGGAACAAGCTACAAAAATTTATTCAATTTTCTATATAAGGAATCCGTGAAACATCTTAATACCGCGATGTAAAGTACTGGTGGTGCCATCTATGGAAAGGATAAAAAACTAAAAATGATGCACACCACTTACAAACTACAACTTGGACATACCCCACAGGTCTTCCGTATTTTTTAAGTTAAGTAATTTAAACGTTTTGACAATGTCCTGGGGATATACATGATGAAATTTTAAATATACCTTACTGACGCTCATGTTATTTAGTAGGGGTACATTGGTGAAGAATGTTTCAAAAGCTCGAGCAACATCATCGCTCGATTTAACAACATCAGAAATCATTGTCCCTTGGTATAACTTTGCCAGTTTCACGGTTTATTATTTGCCAAACTGTTTTCATTCTATTATTTGAATTTTGAATTTTTCTATTAAGGCGATGATGGAATAAAAATGCGCTGTCGAGTGGAAGTGAGATGCAATAATTACTCGCGAATAAGAAAAAGCGGGATGCCAATAATGCACTCGCGACTAATCTGAAACAACGTAAGCGCCAAAACGTAAAAAAAAAAACATAAAAAATAAACTATTTCAGGGAATTAACTTTCAAATTGAAAATCGTTAGAAATAACAATTGTTCATACATTGCAATTATCACACAGTCATATTCACTTACTACTGCGGTGTAATAGGATACAACCATAAAAAAAGGGTTGACTTTATATTTATTTTCTATCGAGAAAATTTTATCCAAACATGTTTTCCAATTAAGAATCTCTAGATTATATAGTCAAATTACATATACCAGAAATTAATTACGATTTGCCCAGTATTACCTGAAAAACACATGAAAACAGCACCCCATATTTATTTAATCAGCGTCTTAATGTGTAAAGTTTTTGCAGTCCTACAAACCAACTTGAAAGCTTTGGAATATTTTTTAACATAGTCATGAAATTTTCGATCAAAGTTATAGGTTTTTTGATCATAAAGGTTATACAAGATAACTCTACTTTTACGAATTCCAAACGTTGCCCAGTCATTAAATTTAGATTTACCGTTGTAGTCACTGACTTTCTTTAATTTGAAAACTTTATTGAATTCTGTCTGAATAATGTTGAAGAAGTCTGAGTAGATTTTGTTTGGGTTCTGTTCATTAAAATCCGGTACTGGCAAATTTATATCTAAGTTTTTCGTATGTGTATGGCCTATAAACGGCCACTGTGATCGGAAGGTAAGCAGTTAATTACACTTTTACTTGTGAATGCACAGTCACAAAAAACGTTATCTAAGCAAGTTTGGCTGGTAAGTGTAAATCTAGTTGGCTCTAAAAATACATGACATAAGTTAAACGATTTGAATAAAGTTATTAATCGTTGTTTCATTGTTGTTCCTACAAGCAAATCTACATTAAGATCGCCACAAATAATTAACTTTTTTCTGTTATTACATAGTTTAGAGAGGGCTTCCTCCATAATTTTCTCAAATTTTTCGAAATTGCCATGGCCTTTTTCATCCCTCGGTGGCCTGTAGACACAAACAATAATATGGCTATCCAACTCAACACAGGATACCTCTATTTGTCTTTCAACAGTAAGTGCAAGAATATCTTTGCGTTGTTTCACCTTAATATTATTTTTCGTAGCGTTTTTGTTGATTATCAATTTATTGTCAAAAATGTCGACAACGACAAGTAGTGAAGAAGAGCAAATAGCTTTAACCCTGCCAGAAATACTCAGCGATACCTAGCGGCCTACGAAACTTTCCTACAGTGGAAAAACAGCAAACATACCCAGTCGTTTTCGGAGAACGCATTCCTGGCTTACTTCAATAATAATAATAATAATAAAGTTTTTATTGCAGAAATACAGAGCATTTCCATATAAAATTATAAAACATTAATAACTAGGGCAACACATAACATAAACATTTTAAAGAGAAGTACATAAGTAAAATAAAATCATAATAGTTTAGGAAACTAGGTTCGGTGCAAACAGACAGTAAATCTAATTCTTAGTACTAATTAGTCTTTAAATTTGAACATTTCAGGTAGGTAGGTTAAATAATATATAGTATATGACTAGTTAATGACTAGACATAGTTAATGACTATGTTGCTTTCGTGATTGTAGTTGGACCCACTGTTTGTGGATCGGGCTCGCGAGCCAAGATCGCACGGCGCACACGACGGTGTTGGTGGAGGCGCGCAGGCGCGTGGCCGCGCCGGCAGTCACGTGACGCACGAGCCCTGGCCAGCCGGGCAGGCGTGCCGAAACCAGCATCTCTGATGCGCTGCAGCTGTGCGGCAGGAGGGTTCATGGCTCTCCAGGCATTATTGTACTGCACCCGGAGTCGACTGTATTCGGCCTTTGTGTAGTTGCACCACAGTTCGGCCGTGTACAGTGTGGTGCAGTACGCAGTGAAGAGCAGCCGCTTCACCTCCTTGCTGCAGCGGGAGAAGCGCCGGGCGAGCATGTTACCTTTGACGCACAGTGCGCGTCGTTGACGCTCTATGTCTTTATCATCTTTCAGATCAGAGTCTATGATGTGCCCGAGGTATTTAGTCTCTTCTACTCTTTGAAGTGTTTGCTGGTTGAGGTGCAGAGGAGGAATTGTGGTCGGGGTATTTTTGGAGTCAAACACCATATAAACAGATTTAGTCGCGTTGTAGACCATATTTGTCTCTTGCGCATATGCCTCGCAGGTACTCAGGAGGCGCCGCATCGCAGTGACGGATGGTGCGAGCAAGACCATATCGTCTGCGCAACTTACGTGGTTTACGCAAACTCCATCCATATAACAGCCGAACCCTGTGTCGACTAAGCGTTGGCTCAGTTCGTCCATATATAAATTAAATAATATTGGAGAAGATGTTCCCGCTTGTCTCACTCCACAATTAAGTGGCATAGGCTCTGATAGAATGCCGTTCCACCGGGCAATGTTTTTCTGCTGATGAGGCCAACGTGCGAGAATGTGGATTATGTTTTCTGAGACACCTCGATTTCTCATTTTGTCCCACAGTACGGAGTGTGATACACGATCGAATGCTTTGCTAAGATCCAAAAAGCAGGCGTAGGTGGATGTTCGTCTCTGTTTATAGTACCCTGCAACTTGCTTAACTATGTATACTGCTGTGGTTGTTGATGAGCTTTTCTTGAATCCCATTTGATGGTCGGAGCTATGGAGGTGTTCCTCAGTGAGTGCTAACAGTACTTTTTCAAAAACACGTGCCACAATTGATGCCAGTGCTATCGGTCTGTAGTTTGATGAGCTAGCTATATCCTTCTGCTTATTTTACACAAAGGAACAATAACAGTGTTTGACATTGCCTCTGGTATATGTCCCGTCTTCAGAATGCTTTTAAAGATAATTGCCAGTATTGCACTCATGGGTGCGCCATCGTACTGCAGGTGTTCTATTGAGAGGCCATCCAGTCCGGGTGACTTTCCGCGCGCAGTGGCCATAACTATTTTGTGGACAAAGGTGGTTGTTATTGTTTGGTCATATGAGTGAGATATTGTCAGAGAAGGATGGGACACGGAATGTTGTGTGGGTTCAGGCTGTGTGAAGTTAGTTATAAAAAGGTTGGTGATATCCTTATCATCTGTTTAGCCATCTATATTGGATGGTAGGGAGTTTCGAGCCTTACAGATTGAATTTGTCTTTTGCCAAAATTTTGAGAAGTTTTTGTCATTCAGATTCCGTGCTGTGTGCTATGTCCATGTGGTGCTGATCGGCGTTCTGTTGGAATTTTTTCAAAGCTGTCTTGAAATTTGAACGGGTCTTCTTTCGTTGTTCGGCTACTTCACCTTCCGTTGGTCTGCCGCAAATATTCCACGTAAGAAGAGCTCTACGCGATGCAGCATACAGTTCTCATATATTCTCGTTCCAGCCTGCAACTATCTTTACCTTTTTGCCTGGCTTGTTTTTGTGTCCAAAGGCTTTAAGTGCAGCTTGTTGAATCACTGTGACTAACATGTTGTATGAACTATCTAATTGCTGCGGTGTTGTCGACGTGTCCCATAGACTGGATGACGTTTTCATGTATTTCTCTATGTTATTAGTGTAATGCTTTGTTTGAAGTAAGGATCGTGGTTTCCAAGCATACTGATTAAGTGTTTTATTTTCTGGTATGGCAAAATTAGTCAAACCTTGTACTTTCAGGAGTATTTTTAATGGCCGGTGATCTGTCCATGTGGTGCTCTAGTCGATTGAAACAAGGCAGTGGTCAAGCCATGATGTGGTGCCGTGTGCGTCACTGAGGTAGGTATATGAGTCGGCTGGTAGAAATTTCTGGTCAATTTGTTCGTATTTGTATTCTGTACAGAAACTTGACAGTTCTCGTCCAAATGAGCTGCTGGGATGGGCATTGAAATCGCCCAAGATCAGGCAGAAATTACAGTTACTGTTCTCTATTATACCGTGGACTTTTCCGAGACATTCAGCGTACTCATCGAAATTATCCGTTTTGCAGGTGGGTAAATAAACACAAACGTATTGGTTCGTTATTGCGGAGTGTGACTTCTACTGCTACTAATCTTGGTGTGTCGGTTTGTATGTTAGCGCTGGCTTTCAGCGATTTCTTGTACAGTATTGCCGCGCCTCCGTATGGTCTTCCCACAATAATAGCAGATGAGATGTCCACCGCCGAGGTCGCCACACTCAGGAAGTCAGAGTGAATGCTGTCTAGAATTTGTAAGTCGCTAGGTAACAGCCATGTTTCTTGGAGGAGGACGATATATCGTTTGTATTACAAAGCTCATTGATGAACTTCATGTTGCTCCGAAGAGATTTGCAGTTGACACTTACTATAGACAGCTCTTCCATTATAATTTTAGAGTAGGCTTGATATTGCGCTTCACATAAGCGTTATATAAATTATGTTTGTACACGCCGACAGTTATCCTCGGTGCCCACAGGTTCGGGTCCATAAGTGAGATCATCATGTCTTTGTTGATGTTTATTTTAAAAGCATTGCAATTGAATCCTTCGCGTTCTGTAAAAAGTTTAATTCCAACTATGCTGTCAGTGAATAGTTGAGAATGTTCCAATATATCATCACATGTTGTGGCTTTATCGAAACCTGATGCATATACTTCAACAGACTGTGTAGCAGCTCTTATTTGATTAAAAGTACAGGAAGCTGTGCCTTGTATGTTCGAGATACGCCTCGCTTTCTTCTTCGTTTTAGTAACCACTGTGACACCGCCATCTGTAGTTTGTTTCGCGGTTATTTGGGCATAGCTGGGTGAAGGCGGTGGCAAGGCAGATGAGTCCAGCTGTTTTGGTGGTGGTTGGACCGGTAGTGGCGGCGGCGGCGGCAACGGCGATGGTAACGGTGATGTCGGCAACAACGACGATGCATGTGTCAACACGGGCGGTGTAGGTGACGAAGCCGGTAATGTCGGCTTGAGTGGTGCCGGTGTAGTAGGCCACAAGCAGGTAGTCTCGCCTGGTTTGAAATCAGAGGTGACGTGCAGGCCAACACTTGCCTCTCTATTGTCTGCACCAGTATAGTTGGTCGTTGCAAGTCGTAGTTGACGTATTTCCTTAACCTCGTCTTTGACATTTTGCAACTCATCCACATAGACGCACTTTAATTGCAGGTCGTTGACCTGTCTTTGAAGAAGTACAATATTCTTCAGTAATGTAATGACATCTACATGGTCGAAGGTGACTGGAGGTAATTTCGAGAGTTTATGGGCTACAAATGTCGGCAACTCATTAGGATTGGTTTCTTTGACAATTTTAATGATATCTTCCATGTCTCTTTGTTCCTTGCCATTCCCTTTCCGTATTTTAATTCTGCCTTTCTGCGATGCTGGATTGAGTACATGTAGTAAGTTCTTCGCCTGATCTATGTCTGCTGTTGAGAAGCCACTAGCACAAATTTGTATCAAGCTCACATCGTCCATCACATTGTACTTGTCTGTCACATAAGCCAGCAGTTCATTGATGATAATATTACACGAACAATTAGTCATGGTTGCTAAAATAGACGCGAAGACGCCTGCAAATGACCGGTTATTGACCTCGGTGTTCGGTTATTAGAGCACCGTCCAAATCATATGGCAATTCGTAGCGGATAGCGCGGTGCGTAGTTGCGTAGGTGGTGGTCGTAGCACTAGGCGTAGCGGAGCATCTCGCCGTAGCACTGGTAAGTGACGCGCGGCAACGGATACAGATTTGAATGTTTGGAGGATTTTTGAAATTTGAAATGATGCTATTGGATATAATTTGTGAATGCGTTGATGAATCGAAAATCTGTTTGCACCACACTGAAGCTAACAATACCGTCTATTACTCAGTCTTAATCACTGCACTGTAAAGTTATTTTGAAATATTATTTTGATTTATTTATACGGAGCGATACGCGGACGGAAGTTAACGCGGAGATTCCGCACAATGCTACTGAAATCAATGAACTGCCAAATAAATATAAGCCCAGCACGCTTTTATCTATCTATTCCATGTTGAAAAGCACCGTCAAGATCAATAATGATATTGATATCAAAACAACCTACTGCAAACTTACGACACTAAAGCGACACCCGGACGGCTATTCTGGTCGGAAATCTAAAGTATTGTCACCAAACGACGATGAAAAGTTTCTAAAAGAAGCTCCGGATAGTCAGTACCTGGCAACAAAGGTCAGTTAAAATTTTTAAATCGAATGTATCATGTCTATAATTAAGGTACGTTATTGTAGCTAAGTTCTTAACCTAACCTAACTATTTGATGTCTTTGCAGGTTGCGTTAATATTCAGTGTTACTGGTGCATGTAGACGTCAAGAGCTTTATAATATTACAACAAATTATGTAGAAGCCCACGGAGAAATGCTTCTCGTAAAAATAACCAATACTAAAAACAAAATTCCAAGATCTTTTGTAATCGATGGCCCGTTTTATAAAATAGTAAAAAAATAGCATTCAACAAAAGCAAAAAGTGACCGCTTTTTGCAAAACTTTCAAAAAGATATGATATTATCATCTGACGACATTAAGCTTTAATTCATTCATTCAAAAATAAAAAAATTTAGACTAACAAAATTAACTAAACAAAATATACAAACAAACCGCCCCATGAATCGAATGTGAATTTGTGAATAAATTTGATATGTGTTTTCATTCAAAAATATTTTTTTCAGGTAAATGTACAGCTCAACCATCGTTGTCCACAAATTTGGAGCAATGCCAAAGGGCAAATTCGGGAGTTGAAGCGTCAAGGCGGATGACGATCTACCGCAGTCGCTGAATCTTATGTGGAAGATTCTATACATAACAAGACACTAATTAGCGCTAAAATAACAGGCTCAATTAATTTGGAGGAGCCACAAACGAAGAAGTCGTGCCCTGAGCCACGACCATCTACTAGTTTTGTGCCTTCTACTTTCACTAATGATCCCGCAGACATATATTATTCATTCAACTCATATGAAAATAATATACAATCACCGATCTTTACACAAGAAAATGTATAATAAAGAAATTATTACCAATACTATAACAATAACGATTAGGTATAACTTTGATAATTGAAATTTCACCAATTGTAATTTTTAATAACTTATGTGCATTGATTATTACATCCTTGGCCATCTTAACGCGCTCGCCTGGCGACTCGCGAGTATAATACCTACATCCTCGTGTGCAGCAATCAACTGTCCACACTTCTATCATAATGTACTATTGTACGACATCTTCTGCTTCGAGATGACTGAAATCAGGCGTGCAGGCCAGTTCTTCATTGAATGAAGTATTTGACATGCTGAACAAACTTTGTTACGTAGTAAAAACTTGTAATTACTTATTTTATTCCAGTCGCAAGTGAACAAACATTTAGATCAAATTAAATGAAATGCCGCCATTTTCACTGTTTTTTTTTAAGTAAAAAGTTTTGTTATCAATTTATAAGAAAATAGATTATTTTACCAAGGAGTTTGCTAGCTTAATCTGTAAAGTAAACTTTACAATTCAAGCTTAGAGTGACGTAAAGTGATTTGAAAAAGGAACGTTTTCTAAAAAACAATGCATTGTCTTGCAAATGCCATTGCAATGCCTCTTGGGCCGCCACATACAGCCGGAATTCCAATTCGGAATTCCAAATCGGGATTCCGTAAACACATCATACACATACGTTTATTTCCGTTCGGCATAACGATGCTCAGTTGAGAGACGCCAGCTATCGAGTTCATACGTTGGCGAATATGGACGACGATTTTCTGATTGCGATTGCATTGTTGCTGTATCTAGCTAAGAAGAAGAAAATACGACGCCGTTACTGGGTGCATCCGCTAAACACCCATAGATTGCAAAATAGTCAATATTATGGAAAGAGTGCCAAATTACGAGATAATCCAGAGAAGTTTTTTAAATATTATCGGATGTCTATAAACTCTTTCGACGAATTATTAAACAAAATAAGAGGAAAGATCACAAAAAGAGATACACATATGAGGCTTGCCATCATCGCGGAAGAAAAGCTTGCAGTTACATCAAGGTAAGATTTATTGAACATTTATTGATTGGTAACATTTAATAATTTGTTATGTATTAAGTAACATTTTACATTAAGTAGGTAATATACATAAGTGTATTAATCAGTCATTAAGTTAACATATTAATAAATTACACACATTGATCGACCCAAACTAGGATTCCCTGTATCTTGGGTACTAGACAACGATACACATACCTAAATAGATAAATATTAATACTTAGATAGATAAACAACCATGACTAGGGTACAAACATTCGTTCTCATGAAACAAATATTTGCCCCCACCGGGAAATAATCATAACAATCAGCTAACATCATGGTAAGTTTACTGTTTTAAAAGAGAGATATGCTTCAATGGGTTCGTCCGAGAGTACCACTGGAGAATTGTCCAATGGTTCTGGCGAGTTTAGTACTAATACATTGTCCTTATAGTTGTAAACATTATTATTATCCAAAACGGAATTCTGTTCTGTAATATTCAGAAAAGTTTGTGGTGGTTGTACAAGTGTTGACCGATTATTGAAAGCTTGCACAAAACTATTGGGATATGGTGTGGAAGCGCGAGATGGAGATACGCGATTTTTTCTTCGTAACAGCAATGAAGATGGAGCTTACGCGTAACTATTGGGGGATGGCAAAGGGCCAGGGATGTAAGTGTAAGAGCCAGGATTTGAATGACTTGAAGACGACGCTACATGGAGTTGTTACAACCATTAAAATTCATTTACCGGTAAATATAAATATAAATTAAAATTATTTACCGGTAAAATTCATTGATTGAATTTTACCATATACGCATACACACACATACACATTTTTAATATATTTCAATAGAATAAAAATATAAAAATCGAAAAAAAAAAATATTTAAACGTGTTTTTTTTTTCAATTTTCTTCAAAACTTATCTAAATTTTCAATATATTTTATAATATTTGTCCAGTTGATATGTAATGTAAATGACGTCATCACATGTTTATGCCATTATTGGCCATATGGTCAATATAGAGATTTGAAAATGGAACGTTTTCTAATTAACCAGCATATTCGTTGGAAAGGCCTACTTACGCGGGCTTGGATGCTTGGAGCTTGGATGATGTAAAACAAAATAACCAAAAGTGAACCGGTAAAATTCAGTCAATGAATTTTACCGGTAAAATTCAATGAATTTTAATGGTTGTCACAGCTCCATGTTATGTCCCAATGCAAATTTTAGGTATTTTCACTCAGCCTATTCCGATCCCTGATCATGACACGCAACGCATAACTTACAATGCAGAAGTGGTCTGGTAAATACAAAAGATGGAAAAGTTATTGATACTAAGGCCCACTATCTATAAAGCGGACCAGCACAATTCTCCGATTAACTTTGACATCTCCACACACATTTGTATGGAGTTGTCAAAGTTAATCGGAGAATAGTGCTAATCCGCTTTATAGCTAGTGGCACTCAGCTTAAAATCCATCTTTGTAGCTTTGGAGGCATTGTGCTCTGCAAGTATTCATATAACAATGGAAATTTATATGACATGATTTGTTCAAAATGTTATATAGTTAAATATAGTTAAATGTTGTATAGTTATTTAATGTAGAAGTAAACCGTCTTGATATGTTAATGGTTTTTTGAGATATGAGCGAAAAACTGTAAAAAGGGACCTTTTAACACGCCCCCATAGCCCTAGAGACACAAGTAAACAGGAGAAATTAATTTGACTCTTTTCAGGAGACCTGCCCCTACACAATACTGTAGCTTTTTGTTACTCTTGTTACTGTTTTTCCTGGACTATTCTGTAGTGTCTATGAATAAATATAGGGTGATATTTTTTATATTTTTGTGACGTAAAGTGACTTTTCACTGAAAGGCATTATTGTGAGTCTTTACCTATTTCGATTTTTAAACATACTGTATAGTGAAATTGCATTAGTGTGAGTATTTTGAACGCGCCAAGTTACAGTAAATGACCAATATTAAACTGTGTTTATAATAAAAAATAAAGAACTATTCCACAGATTACCACACACATACAGTAGTTTTCCGTTCGGGTTTTTTCCGATTCGGAATTCCGAATGAATATCCTGTGCGTCCAGACGGCCAGGACATCCTGGCAATGGTCGCACACCTCGCGCTCAGGCTGAGCGACACTGAACATGAGGTGACCGCACTCAAACTCCGGTAAGTGCAAGCTTCAGGACAGCAGTCTGGGTCACCCTCGGCACCCACCGCTCAGCCACAGAACATGGTCTCCTGCTACGCAAATGCGCTGAAGACGCCGAAAAGGAAGCCTCCCATGCAAGTGCCGCACAAGGGTCCCACGGTACTCTACCCCAGGCAGACACCATAAAGACGTCCGACGACACGAAGAAGGCTCTGCAGTCGGCGGTGAACCCATCAGAGTCGGGGATCAATCAAAGTCACGCAGGTACTCAGAGTGGGCAACTCAGGGGTTGTTGTCGCGAATGGCAACAGTCACGACGCGCAGGAGAGATGACTGAGCAGCGGCTTAATGACGAGCACCGTGCCTTTCGGGGGAGATACAAGAAAGCCATGAAGCAGGCAGAGTTGGATTTCTCAAGATTGCCGAGTCAGGTAACGACGATCCTTGGGGTTTAGCCTACAGAGAAGCTTCCGGGCGTGTGCGCCCCACGCCAAACATCATCAACAGCACCAAGCTTATCGACGGCCACACGGAATCCACTGGGGGCACCATGTCAGACCTCTTTCAGACGCTATATCCAGACGACCAGCCGCAGAGGGATACTATCTACCACCAGTCTGTCCGTGTAGCAGCTGCCTTCACGCCATCCGGCCGTGACATGGCAGCTCCCGAAAAGGTGATTGTCGAGCGCATCGTGCGCCTAACACGGCTCCAGGTATTGATGGTATCACGGCAGCGATAGTTAAGTGGGCGTAGAGGGCCATATCAGACGAGATGTGGCTCATGCTGAAGAAGTGCATCGCCGAGGGAGTGTTTCCCGATCTCTGAAAATTGGGCCGACTCGACTCGAGGTCCTGCCAAAGGGCAACGGTAAGCCCCTTGGCGACCCGAAGGCGAACAGACTAATAAAAACTATTAAACTATTGGAACGCGTAATAGTCTCCTGTGCTCCCTGCTTGCATCGTAATATATCGGAAGTGGGTTCACTCGGGGTCGTTCGTCAGTGCCGGCGCTGTGCCAAATTAACGAAATTGCAGATACCAGTCCAGCTCCGTACGTACAGCTTATCTTTCTGGACATCTCTGGTGCATTCGACAACGCGTGGTGGCCAATGATCTTCCTCAAGATGAAGCAAGGTGGAGCCCCGCCGAACCTTTACTGTATCTTGGTCAGCTACTTTAGCAACCGTAGAGTCATTTTCTATGTGGGAAGTCAGACCTGCTCCAAGGCAAGCACCATGGGATGTCCACAAGGGTCAGTGTTGGGCCTAACGTTATGGAACATCCTCCTGAACGATCTCCTGCTGCTGCCGCGACCTGATGGAGTGTTTTTGATTGCGTATGCTGACGACGTGACGGTGGTGATCGAGGCGTCTTCGCGCGCGGACATCGAACGGAAAGCCAGCGTCTTGCTCGGAGAAATATCGGGTCGGGGATCCCGCAACAGTTTCCCGCAACCTCTTCAGCGAAGTCCTTAACCATGACATACAAGGGGGGGTTCAAGCGAGTGCCAACGATCAGATTCGAAGGCGCGTCGATCAGGAGTGTGTCACAGGCTGCGTTACTCGGTCTCATTCTGGACGAGGCTAGGTCCTACTTGCCGCATGCGAATGCATGAATGAATGGTCAGAAGGGCGTTGATACGAACGCAGAGACCGGCGCTAGTTTTACTAACGAAGGCTTACCGATCGAGCAGCTCCGCAGCGTTACCTGTGCTTGCGGGAGTTTTACCAGCCGATTTGGAGGTCTGTCATGCAGGACGGATTGCTCAGGAGCAACACCAACTGGCCCCCAGGGAGTACCGGAAACTCAAGACGACGGTCAGGGCAGACGTCGTAGCTCAGTGGCAGGAACGATGGCAGGGTAGTATGGACGGCCGCGAGCTAAATGGATTCTTCCCAGACGTGGGCCTGAGGCTCAGTTCAGAATGGGTAGAACCGGACTTCATGGTCTCCCAAGTACTTACCGGGCATGGATGCTTCAGACAGCGCCTACACAGGCTAGGGCTGTGCGAGTCTGCAGAGTGCCCATGCGACGAGGACAACGAGAGCCGGGATCACGCCCTCTGGGAATGTAGGCTGTACGCGGACGAGAGATCCGAGATGCTGGATGCACTGAAAAGGACAACGGTTGGCCCAGTATTCCACGAGGAGCTAGTTTCTTGCGAGCTTCAAGGCGTTGCGCATGTTTGCGCACTCATGGCACACCAAGAGAAGAATATTTGAAGATTGAGGACAGCAGTGTACTACGTGGTACAGTTCGACGCTGAGTGAGGTGTTGTGTTGTCGAGCCCCATTTGGGGAGGACGAAGAAATAGTATTGTATGGCCTGCCCACAAAGGGAGAAAAGCCGGGACGCATTCAAGAACTTGTAGGGCATCAAGAAACTGCATGCCTGAAAGAGCCGAAGGCAAGTAGCGCATGACAGTGCCCAAGATTTGGTCTGTAACCCGCGAAGGCATGCTCTCAAGTGTCGTTTGCCGGCCGCGTCCGCATTACCCGTGTCTCCGGTACCGCGCCCCCCTCCCCCCCCCGACCAGTGAGGCACCCGGTGCCGACTATAGCGCGTACGCCCGCCCCGCCGGCGACCGCAACATAAGTGCCCGCCCGCCCTACGCACTCCGCCACCGCGCCCGCAAAAGTGCCCGCCCGCCCTATGCGCCCCGCCCACGAACCCGCCCGGCACCGCCACGACCACGACAGTGCTCGCCCGCCGTACGTGCTCTGCCGCTTCGCCCGCGACAAGGCCCGCCCGCCACTACCACCGTCCAGAACGCAGCCGCGACCGCCACCGCTGCCCCGGCGGGAGGCGCTGCGCCGAAGCAGCCCCGACAGCCGCGCTATCCGCCCCTATAGTGGAGGCCCTGCCCAACTGGGCCGACCACTTTAATGCAATAGCCAGCGAGCTCGGCCGGGCTCCTGGTGCGCGCGCCTACCCAAAGGGTAGACCTCACCCCCTGGGCAGACGACGAGTGCTAGTTTGTACAGCATCTGTGCAGACTGGAGAAGGACCACGGAGTTCGGTGGTTCTCTTACTCACTGCCGGCCGCCAAGACCCAGAAGGTGGCGATCCGCGGGCTGCCTTCCAATACCACGCCGGAGGAGATCGTCGCGGCGCTTGCAGAACTTGGTGTGGAGGCCGAGTACTGCAAGCAGATTCGGGCACGCAAAGGCCCCGGCCGCATCTTCTTCGCGTCCCTGCGGTAGAATCCTGACCGTGCCTCCGGTGCAGTATATGGGATCTCGGAGCTTATGTACATGCCGGGGGTGAAGATCGAGGCTTGGCGCCCTAAGCAGGGCCCGGCCCAGTGCCACAGGTGCCAGCAGTTACGGCACTCGTCGCATATGTGCCACCGCCCTCTGGCGTGCGTGCGTTGCGGCGGTCCCCACTCGGCGCGGGGGTGCCCCCGCCCGAAAGACCAGCCGCCGACGTGCGCCTACTGCGGTGGCTCGCACACGGCCAACAATGCGACGTGCCCCGTGTTCCGCCAGCCAACGCGCCTGGGCCTAAGAGCCGCAATGCATGAGCCGCTCAGGGTCGTCCACTGGAACACGCAGTTAGTCGCTGACAGGGAAGAAGCGGTTGCTCCACGTGTTCCTGAGGGACTACCGCTTCGACGTGATGCTCATCAGAGGGACATTCCTAGCCGGAAGCGACAAGCTGTCGCTGCCCGGCTACTTTGGACGAGAAGTCCACCAGCGGCCGGGCCTTTTGAGGCTTGGCAGTCATCTTCGGCAGGAAGATCGTCCACCAGCTCGTTGACGCCCAGGAGTATACATCCCTGTATGTTTTGGGCGTCGACCTCCAGGTCGCCGGCCAGGTGCTGCAACTTTACGCCGTGTACAAGCCCCACAGTTCCCCAATCCGCAACTCCGAGCTACGGGGGCTGATACAGTCACCGCATCTGACACTCGTCGCCGGCGACCTCAACGCCAAGCACACCGTCTGGAACTCCACCCAGTGTGCCCAGCTGGACGCACCATCCTTGCCAACTCCGTGAGCCACAACTACGATGTCATCGGTCCCGACGAGCCCACCCACTTCGATTCGCGGGCCGGATGGGACACATCGACGTCGTAGTCGTCAGAGGTCTCCGGACACTGCCGGAAGACGTTGACAGTCCCATTGCTGGAAGTCACCGGCTAGGATAACTGAACTTTGGGATTGTGACCTGACATTGCAATGCAGATGGCAGTTGCTTCGCATTTTGCTAGTTGGGGGGTGTCTATAGCGGATACGTGCGGAGATCGTTTATAATAGATGGCGGTACCGCCTTTGGGGTTTTTGGGTCAGTCCTGAGTCGTTAAGCGGTCAGAACGGAGGAGAACATAGTTGCCTATATAAAAGCGCCTATGTTTGGGTTTGAGGTAGGTAGGCAACATTTGGAATTCGTAAAAGTAGAGCTATCTTGTATGACCTTAAAGAACAAAAAATCTATAACTTTGATATAAAATTTCATGACTATGTCAAAAAATATTCCAAAACTTTTAAGATGGTTTGTAGAACTGCAAAAAACATATTGATAGAAAAATACAAAATTCTAATAATAGAATGAAAACGATTTGGCAAATCATAAACCGTGAAACTGGCAAAATTATACCAAGGGACAATGATTTCTGCTTAAATACAGATGATAATGTTGTTAAATCTATCGCAGAGGTAGCTCGAGCTTTTGAAACATTCTTCACCAATGTACCCTTACTCACAACAGAGCTTCTAAATTCATCTCCATGTGAAGCAGAGACTTTATTAAAAAACAGTAGTAGCATCAGTAATGTAGATTTTAAATTTCATCATGTATATCCCCAGGATATTGTAAAAACGTATAGATTACTGCAGTGCTTTCAGTGCTTTCAGCACTATACGATTATAATTGCCTACCTAATCTGCAGGGCTAGCAAGTTCAATTATAAAGACTTTGGTAATAACTGATTGGTTTTTATTGCTTTAGTTTACACTTTTTATAAAAGGGATCCACAACTGGCTCGATAGCCATTAAGCTATCCTAACTATATAATTTAGATCAGTCACTGGCCGAAACCTACGGTGAAGTGTCACATTGACTTCCCACATCCAAGCCTCTTTCTTTTTAAAACTACAAAATAAGTAACAGCGTCAAAGTGACACCCACTCTAAAGAGGCCCGTATACAATATAATCGCATAAACAAATATCGAACCTTACAATCATTCCCCCTCCCTTCAAAAAAAAAAAATCCATGGAAAAAAAAATTTAGGGCGGCGGCATCGGCGCTGGCGCGGTTTCAACGAACCCGATTATTCCAGCCGATAGCGTTATCCCTTCAGTCCAGCACTCGAGTACCCGCGGGTACCCGTACGATAAGACCCCTACTAGGATGGCAGCGGCGTCGTCGCTGGCGCGGTGTCAACGATCCCGATTATTCCGGCCGATAGCGTTATCCCTTCAGTCCAGCACTCGAGTACCCGCGGGTACCCGTACGATAAGACCCCTACTAGGACGGCGGCGGCGTCGTCGCTGGCGCGGTGTCAACGATTCCGATCATCCCAGCCGATAGCGCGGCTGGACGCCGCGACCCAACGCGGACCTAGGGCTGCCACCAGCGGTAGGACGTAATGAGAAATAAGGGTACCTACATGTTTTTACCCGAACCCATTGATTGCAGAATTAAACGTTTCTTTCAGGCATAATTCCTAACTCAAATTTATAGAATCTAGAGCACACATACAAGTTGATATGAGGCAGCGCTACGTTCAGCAAAATATGCCAAAGCCAGGTGTTGATCTGAAGAGAAATAAGAGCACTCTCTAGCACGTAACTCTTTATAACATTTTGTTACAATGTCAGCTGGTTTTTACTTTTTACCTAATTTTCTGTAAATATATATATATGTCGGAGTGCTGCCAACGCCCTCTGACGTTCGATAGCAGTACTTAGTGGTATTTGTGTTGGTAGTTGTGATTATTAAGATTTATAAACGTAAGACTCGTATTTTGTGTTTTGACGTAGGTAGTCTTGAATATTGTGATTCTTAAACGTCAAACTATTAAAGTATTCTGTGCTATTGATTTGAAACGTCAGGCTTCCGCCTGGGTGAGGTCGGTGCGGAGCTGGCAACACTTGTTTTGACAGATAGGTTGGTAGGCCTGCGAGGTTCGACCAATGAGAGGCCTGGGTTTGGTAAAACGTGTTTTGGGAGTCTACGCGCGAGGAGAGAGAAGCGCGGTCACTTTGGACTGAGCATCACTACGGAACACAACACAAGTGTACCTCTCCGCACTGAACTTGCCGCGTTTCTTGAGACCTAATCCGTCGATATCTTTTCAATCAAGCTGTATTTTAAGAAGATGATTGTAAAAATCAAATAACTAGAAGTGTGAAGAATCGGAAAACGTTTTATTTCGCCGCTGCGCCATGTCTGAAGATCCTGACGCCTTCCCCGTCTCGTTATCAGAAGTGGGATGTAATCCAGAAGTCCCACATGACCAAACCGAAGATAGAAGATGGGAATTACTTCTCGAACAACAAAATCGGAATTTCATGGCGCTGGTGCAAGCTATCAAGAAACCTAATTCGCCGCGTGATTTGAAACTGCCAGATTTCGATCCCAAGAAAACTGACGTCAATGCCCGAGCCTGGATTTCGACGGCGGATATGTGCATCGCCGATCAAGAACAACAAGGCGCCAAACTCATGGTTGCCCTCAGCCATGCTTTGAAGGGAGATGCGTCTACGTGGCTTTCAACAATCGCATTCCCTGGGATGACCTGGAGTGACTTCAAGGCTCTTTTCATTGCAAGGTATGAGTGCCCCGAAACTATTGCATCATTCCTGATCAATCTTCATGGTAATAAACCAAAAGACGACGAGTGCATAGCTGCATATGCTGCCTCCCTCATGTCATCCCTGATGTCAAGATGGAACACTCATTCTACTGAACAGATTGCGATTGGTATTATCTTGGCGCACATTTCCCAATTCAATCCACGTGTTCAACGCCTCGCATTCACCCATGATATAAAGACTCGCAATGAACTGCAACAAGAACTGAAGGCTGTGTCGTTTATGAAGAGGAAAATGAACAGTGATCAAGATGGACCAGATAGTAAGCGTGCACGGTTTTCTACGGTCCCTAAACCAGTCTGCTACACCTGTGGAAAACATGGCCACAAGTCTGTTTCGTGCAACCTCCGCGTCAAGCCTACTTCAAGGAAGATCGACGAGCGTCCAAAGTCTAGCAGCAGCGTCGGAACGGGGGACAAGTCGTCGGTTACCTGCTTCCACTGTCAAGCCCGAGGCCACTACGCTAGCAGCTGCCCGAAGAGGATCTCCAAACCCAACGCGAGCAACCCCGGAGCCAGCTCTTCGGAGAAGAGGATCGACGTATGCAACGTGAATGCACACACGGGACATCTTCGCACATCTGGTGAGCAGTTCTTGTTTCATTATGATTCTGGAGCTGAATGCTCACTAGTAAGAGAGTCTGTCGCGTGCAAGCTTCAAGGCAAGCGATTACATAATACAGTGACTATGACTGGCATAGGGCAGACTTCGGTTTACTCTACCATGCAGATTGAGACTGTTGTGGAGATAGATGATATTGCTATTGTGGTTGTTTTTCATGTGTTACCGGATCACTATTTGCGTTATGACCTTATGATAGGTAGAGAGATTATGATGCAAGGTGTAGAAGTGCATATGACTTTCAACAAACTGAGTTTTGTCAAAACGCGTATTGTAGAGTCCTGTAATATCAAGAAAACTGAGACTATTGACTTACAGACGATCGACACTGACGTTCCATCTGACAGTAAATCTAAGCTGATAGAGATCCTAGAGTCGTTTAGGGATTCTTTTATCGTAGGAACACCCCGAACTCCTGCTGATACAGCACCCATGCAAATTCGGCTAAAAGATCCCCATAGGACTGTCAATCGTAGACCTTATAGGTTGAGTCCTGCGGAGCGCGAAGCTGTTCGGATCAAGATTGTAGAGCTACTGGAGGCTAACATCATCCGACCTAGTTCTTCTCCGTTTTCTAGTCCAATACTCTTGGTACAGAAAAGGGATGGCTCCCAACGATTGTGTGTCGACTATCGCGAATTAAATGATAATACCATCCCGGATAGGTTTCCACTTCCGCTCATATCGGATCAGATAGCAAGACTTCATGGTGGCCACTACTTCACTGTGCTGGATATGGCATCTGGCTTCCACCAGGTCCCTATAGAGCAGGAATCGATAGAGCGTACAGCTTTTGTCTCGCCTGACGGCCAATTTGAGTACTTGACAATGCCCTTCGGGTTAAGAAACGCTCCATCTGTGTTTCAACGAGCAATAGTAAAAGCTCTAGGTGATCTTGTCCATTCATATGTTGTCGTGTACGTTGATGACGTGATGATTGTTGGAGGGACTGTTGCTGAATCATTGGAGAGGCTAAAAGTCGTCCTAGAGACTTTATCTGATAAGAACTTCTCCTTGAACATCAAAAAGTGCTCGTTCTTGAAAGAGAAAGTAGAGTACCTTGGTTATGAGGTTAGTCAAGGACAGATTCGCCCCAATCCCCGCAAAATAGAGGCTCTCACGGCTTTACCACCACCTGAGACGATAACACAACTTCGTCAGTTCATCGGGTTAGCGTCTTATTTTCGCCAGTTCGTGTCGAAGTTCTCGCAAACTATGGCCCCACTATACTCGCTCACTTCTGGCAAAGGCAAACTAACCTGGAAACCTGAGCACGAGAAGATTAGGCAGCAGATCATATCTGCCCTTACGAATGAGCCTGTGCTGAGTATCTACGACCCAGATCTCGATGTAGAATTGCATACCGATGCGAGTGCCATCGGCTATGGTGCGATACTACTACAAAAGAAGGAAGGTAAGATGCGAGCGGTTGCTTATTTCAGCAAGCGTACCACTGACGCCGAGTCGAAATACCATTCGTATGAATTGGAGACTTTGGCTGTCGTCAACGCAGTGAAACACTTCCGTCACTTCCTTCATGGCCGAAAATTTCTCGTGGTAACGGATTGTAATTATCTACAAATGTCTCGCAAAAAGCTTGATTTAGCCCCACGTGTGCACAGATGGTGGGCTTTCCTGCAAAGCTTTGACTTCGACATCATTCACCGAGAGGGTAAGCGCATGGCACACGTAGATTTTTTCTCTAGGAATCCTCTACCTTTAGAAGAGAAGGTCATCTCGAAAGTAGAGAAAAGGATCGTGAATTTCGCTGAGCTTTCGGACAATTGGCTTCTAGCTGAGCAACAGCGTGACCAGGAGCTTTCACAGACCCTGGCCGACTACAAAAATAAGGAGCTTCCTGAAAACGTTGCGAAAACGTACGAACTGAAGTCCGGTGTCTTGCATCGTAAAATTCAGCGCAATGGTAAGACCCACTCTTTACCCATAGTACCTCGGTCACTTCGGTGGTCAATAATAAACAATGTGCATGAAGGAATCATGCACCTGGGTTGGCAAAAGACTCTAGAGAAAGTATTTGAGAGTTACTGGTTCGAACATATGGCCAAGTATGTGCGACGATTCGTCGAGAATTGTGTAACCTGTAAGGTTTCAAAGTCACACTCTGGTAAGATTCAAGCTGAACTCCACCCTATTCCCAAGGTCGCTATACCCTGGCACACAGTGCACATCGACGCCACCGGTAAGCTTAGTGGGAAAAATAACAAAAAGGAGTACGTGTTTGTACTAATCGACGCGTTCACAAAGTATGTGTTCCTGCACCATACTCTACAAATTGACACGGTGAGTAGCATTAAAGCTTTAAAGGCTTGCGTATCTTTGTTTGGGACCCCAGTAAGAGTGATTGCAGATCAAGGTCGTTGTTTTGCAAGTAGAGATTTCAAAGACTACTGTAATTCTGTCAATATAAAGCTTCATCTCATCGCTACAGGCAGTTCCCGAGCAAATGGCCAAGTAGAGCGTGTTATGAGCACTCTAAAGAACATGCTCACAGCAGTTGAAGTAAGTAAAAAGTCCTGGCAAGATTCTCTACAAGATATCCAGCTTGCTCTAAACTGCACTCAAAGTAGAGTAACTAAGTTCAGTCCACTGGAGTTACTAATTGGTAAGGTAGCTAGACCACTAGATGTCATGTTCGCTGACGACGTAGAGCCTGAGGTTGACATAGAACAGGTGAGAAACCAAGCTATACAGAACATGCAAGCAGGTGCTGAGTATGACAAGTTACGATTCGATAGTACTAAAGCTAAGCTGAATCCGTTCTCTGTTGGTGATTTCGTTCTGCTCCAAAATGAAGAGCGCAACCAGACAAAACTTGATCCTAAGTACAAGGGCCCATTTAAAGTCAGTGAAGTCCTAGAAGGTAATCGGTACATTTTGAAATCACTTACCTCTAACCGAACTTACAAGTACGCCCATGACAGACTGCGTAAAATGCCAGATAGTGGTACTTTTGATAACAGTGTTATCGATGATGAATCTGATGACCAAAATGAATCTACTTAATTCTAATTGAGAGTGCTTAATTTTAAAATGAACTGAATTGAACAGAACCTAATATGTTTTATGATAATTTTTGGTACTTAACTTTTATTAGTTAGAGTATGATGGATATGAGTGATGCCAATAGCCCACAGCAACTGTAGACGTAGGCGTAAAAGGGTCGGACCATTCGGGACCTGATCTTCCCGTTGCAGTGCGGCCACCTTGATTGACGGTGGCATGCGGTTGCTGATGAGGTGTGGTGATTGGCTTTGAGTTTCTGATGCTGTTACCGGATGGAGGTGACACGACCATGACCGGATAGAGGTCCTTGGTGGGTGGATGACCGGACAGAGGTCACTGTTGGTGTAACCGGATAGAGGTTACGGTGTAAAGATGAGCTGTGCACATAGAAATGAGATGCAAGGATTAATCTTGTTTTGGTTTGGATCTGTTCAGTTCTAGTTAAAATGATTCTTATTTTATGACTGACTGTAATTTGGTTTCTAAATAATTGATGGATGTAATATTGCTATCGGGTATCAGAGCTAGTTGCCCACACATATCCCTTTGGTCAGGTTGGCCGAGTAACACTTTACTCTCCGGAAACTTATTGTCCTGAGGTACGTCCTCACGCGTGGACGCGTGATATGTCATGATGGCCGTGTCGGAGTGCTGCCAACGCCCTCTGACGTTCGATAGCAGTACTTAGTGGTATTTGTGTTGGTAGTTGTGATTATTAAGATTTATAAACGTAAGACTCGTATTTTGTGTTTTGACGTAGGTAGTCTTGAATATTGTGATTCTTAAACGTCAAACTATTAAAGTATTCTGTGCTATTGATTTGAAACGTCAGGCTTCCGCCTGGGTGAGGTCGGTGCGGAGCTGGCAACACTTGTTTTGACAGATAGGTTGGTAGGCCTGCGAGGTTCGACCAATGAGAGGCCTGGGTTTGGTAAAACGTGTTTTGGGAGTCTACGCGCGAGGAGAGAGAAGCGCGGTCACTTTGGACTGAGCATCACTACGGAACACAACACAAGTGTACCTCTCCGCACTGAACTTGCCGCGTTTCTTGAGACCTAATCCGTCGATATCTTTTCAATCAAGCTGTATTTTAAGAAGATGATTGTAAAAATCAAATAACTAGAAGTGTGAAGAATCGGAAAACGTTTTATTTCGCCGCTGCGCCATGTCTGAAGATCCTGACGCCTTCCCCGTCTCGTTATATATGTCACCGTAAGATAGTCAAAACCGTTCGTTAGTTGATCAATTATCGACATATAGTAAACCAGACCGACAGGGTTTAGAATTTACGTTTCTTTAGTTCTTACATGTCAACCTAACACGAAATCTATTCGGGGGCTTCGCTGCGCTTGCCCCCTCTAGTCTTCACCTAAGCTACCGCAGTGTTTGCCCTGGTATTTCGTTTGCAATTCAAGTTTAAACCAGTTTACTATTTAACAGTTTTAACCGTTAGTTTATCAACTAACGCGTCATGTATTAAGCAGTACGCTAGAGTTTACTATCTGTCGATGGTTGACCAACTAACGAGAAAAAAACAGTTAGTTTATCAACTAACGGTTTTGACAATATTACGGTATATCCTATTATTTCTGAGCACGGTCAACCCTAGCTCAAACGTCCAGCCATCAGGCCCTGCTAAATTTCAAGACGCACGCGGCAGTCATTCGCCCGCTCTTAGCAAGGCTGGCACATAAATGTAGGTGCAATACAGTTAACTATACTCGCACACCTATCTACCTACAAGCCTATATGTTTGTATAACTACTAGTATTCGTATCTACCTTAGGGCTATTTTAGTGTTGTGCGGATTTCATCAGGCACGCGGGGTTGGCCCGGGATAGACCCCGCGCGGGGGTGCTGGCTGTCCAGGTTCGCCCTCCGCGTCCCGCTCAATGCAAGTGCCACTAGTGGCTCTGTGAGGTGAATGTAGTCCTCGCGAGTCGGTTGGTGGAAAGCTGAACTCTAACATACAAACTTATGAATGTACCTGGGTTACGTACATGGAGTATCTAAGTAGCCGCAACAATAACTTTGTAAACTACTTTTTGCGATCTAGAATCCAACCAATTGGCAACCCTAACTCAAAGTCTAAAATCTAAAATGACAACCCTATCTCAAAGTCTAAAATCTAAAAAACATTAAATGTTAACATTAAGTGAGCTTGCTATGCTTGAACTCTAAAAAACAGTAAATATGCCGCAAGCATAATTTCAAATAACATCAAGTACCCTAATCCTTATCTGTCCAACCATCCCATTTAACCTACTCAATTAAACATTAAATAACAAAACCAAACTACACTTAAGGTGTAGGCTATGCACCTTAAAAAACTTAAATTATAACACCCTATGATCCCATCATACAATTATTCGCGGCTTAACGCTAGAAAACTCTCAATTACAATACGAAGGCACCATCAGATATAGTCCTAATCTGAATATCTTTAAAAGTCGTGTGAAGAAACATTACCTCTCCCTTTAGAGTTATAGGTAGTATGCATGTAAGTATGTATTAGTATAGTGTATAAAATAGTATTTGTAGTATATAATAAGTATTTAGTATATTATTATAGTTATTATTTAATTTATTTTATTTATTATTTTATATATTGTACACATAGGTCTACCCCTGCTCAACCATCAACTTTTCCCTTGTTTGCCTGGTTTGCTGGAAGAGATCTCTTATTAGAGATAAGCTCGCCTTTGTACACTTTTTTTTATGTAACTCTTGTTTTTTGTATGATTTGTGTGCAATAAAGAAATTATGAATTATGAAGGCAAACAGCTGAATCTAGCTAAGATTTAGCTTCTCGAATGGTTATCGTTCGACAAACTTTCTGACAATAAAAACTAGCGAAAAACTTATCAGACAACTATAAAACCTCCGTTCCTAAAATTAACACAACTCGATCTTTGCATCAACAATTGTCAACACATTATGAACTCTTTCCACCGAATATTTCATAAATATTTCAAAAATTAACGCAGGCAAAGATCAAAGAAAAAATTATCATTTTCAAGTATAGGAAACGTCAATCATATTAACAGGATTAATCTATAGAACCGTATTACTAAGCCACAGCTTACGAATGAGTTCATTAAAATACGTTCCAATAATACGATGAAATCAACTAGCTTTAAAACCGATACTACAACATACAATATCTCAACTAATCCATTGGAATTCAGTAAACTATCTTTTACTATTAACAGTTTAAGATAATCGCCGTGAGTTGCAACCAATTACCCAAGTAAAGACACTACAAAGAATCTCAAATGTGTATCGAATACCCGAGTTATCCCACATCAGAAATTACTTTCATTGAGAAACCTTCGTTACCAACTTCGTTATACAACCCTTACTCTCCCCTTACCAAATCATCCCAACTCTATACTTTAAGAACGCGGGAACCAAAACAGAACCCTATGTCGAATAGCCATTGCCTCGTCATACTGCTCTCATATCTCTCATATCAGATAAAACCAGGCGATCGGTTCAAACAATTATACGAACTTTCGTTTATAAAAGTTTCTCATATAAAGTTAATCTACCACGGAAATCTAGTGTGTTACAGATATTTCTTGGGTCTTTGGTGTACGGTCCTCATCAGACATCATAGTTCAGCAACAACATGAAAATAAATACCGGTTAATAAACAATTCATAACGCTACCGCATACACAAACCACAAACCATCAAGCGGGATAAAATTGTATTATACCTACTCCTAATGTATAATTATTTAATATCAGACGAATTCCTCAGCGCAGCACAAAGCGTTTTAAACGATTTGTGTTAACAATAACGCCCCGTGACCGTGAGTTCAGACGACGAATCAGCACATTAGACCTCCCAACGATCTCAATGACCTTGTATGGTCCTTGATACAGATGTGACAACTTCATACATCTTCCCGTTATCCGCCTTGGTACGTATAACAAAACTAAGTCTGAACCTTACATTGCTTAACTTAAAAAATACTGAAGACCTGTGGGGTATATCAGTCAAAGTCATTGGTTCAATAATACTACTTATAGCCCCACACCTAGCTTATATATTTAATATATGTGTTGACGATGGAGCTTTCCCAGACCTCATGAAACACTGTAAACTGATACCTCTGTTCAAGTCGGGAGACAAGGGTGATCCTCCAAATTTCAGACCAATATCTGTTCTTCCAGCACTAAGTAAATTTTTGAAAAGATTATACTCAATCAAATGCTTCAACCGTACAAAACAACTCCACGCCACACAATACGGTTTCACTAGGGGTAAATCGACTACGGATGCAGGTATTACTCTTATATCTCATATTTATTCTGCATGGGAGGCCGCACAGGATGCTATCGGAGTTTTTTGCGATCTGTCGAAGGCATTTGATTGTGTTGATCATAATACGCTACTAATGAAATTGAATCATTACGGAGTTAGAAATAAAGCGTTGGATCTACTAAGATCATTCCTAAGAAATAGAATTCAACAGGCAGAAGACAACGGTAGTAAATCTGATGGATCGGGAGTAAAAATTGGCGTTCCACAAGGTTCCATATTAGTCCCTTTCTTATTCCTGGTATATATTAACGATCTGCCTTTCATGGTGGAGAAATTGACTAATATAGTGTTGTTTGCTGATGAAACTTCACTGGTCTTCAAAATTGAAAGACAAAAAGAAGATTTTGATGATGTTAATGGAGTATTGTCTTAAACCTTGAATTGGTTCACAGTTAATAATTTATTGATGAATTCTGGTAAAACCAAATGTATAAAACTCTCACTTCCAAATGTCAGGCTTGTTGAGACCAGCTTAGTGTTAGACAGCAGCACGTTAGAATTAGTAAATGACACGAAGTTTCTCGGAATAACCATTGATAGCAAATTGCAGTGGGGTCCGTACATAGATAAATTAGCTGGTAAATAAAGTTCTGTGGCTTACGCTGTTAGGAACATCAGACAAAACACGGATGTGGTTACATCTAGGCTAGTATATTTTAGTTACTTTCACAGTGTCATGTCCTATAGTATCTTGTTGTGGGGGAAAGCAGCGGATATTCAAATATTATTATTTTACAGAAAAGAGCTATTCGAGCAATTTATAATTTAAAACGCAGAGACTCCTTGAGAGAGCTTTTTAAAGAAATTGACATACTAACTGTAGCTATCAATTTATTTTCGAAAACATAATGTATGAACGCAAGAACCTTACAACATTTGCCAAACTTAGCGATAGCTGTAATATTAACCTAAGAAATAATCACAGACTACTTGCGCCCCGGTGTAGACTCGCGAAGGTTAGCAATTCTTTCAAGGGACAATGCATTCTCTACTACAACAAGATACCTGGAGATCTTGAAATTATTGCCATTTGAGAAATTTAAAAGCCATGTTAAAGCGACTTTGTCTAAAAAGGGATATTACAATGATCAAGATTACTTAAATGACGGGACTGTATGGGGTTAATCTGGCTCAACACAGACCTTGCTGTTAATAATTTTGTAATTATTTATTCCTATTTATTAATTATGATATAATGATATTATAAAATTTGTTTTAGTTAAGCACAAGCAATATTTAAAAGAGATTTAAAAATCAATCTGTGGAAGTTTCTACGTCCTTTCTCCCACAGTGGTTCAATGTAGAGAAGTGGCAAAAAAAGACGATTGCTAAGTATATGTAAATATCTACAGTAATAAAGACATTTGCCGTCTTACTACAAAAAATAATGAAAACACAGTCACTTGTTTAGCAAAATCATCATCTATCAGTAAAAAAATGGTTAGCAAGGTTCTAAACGTTACCACAAAAAAGTGTTTAGTGAGTATCTTACTAAAAAACGGCTAGATCATTCACTTGATTTCGTTCGTTCATCAACTAGACTCAAAGGACTGAATGCAGGGCCGTACAACACAATATGAAAAAATATTTAAAAAAACGTTCATAGTTTCAATTTACGCGAATAACCTATGAATGAATACATAATTTGATGGAAAATTGTATGCTTAATGTAATTTATAACTTAGTAATAGAACATGGTCAGGTAAAGTAGTGGTAAATCCTTATTTTTGTGTAGAAAAACCGTTCAATTTAGTACTTTTATCAAACACGACTAAAAAATAAGCAGCGAAACGGAACGGAACTGTCACTGATAGTTCGTCAGACAATTTGTTTGTTTTGGTTCGGGATATTATTCTATATCCCTTGCAGGAAAGGAAATTCTTGGATCATACTGCCCGCCCTGCACTTACCCTGGGTAGTGATGACGATCAACAAAACAACACCTAATTTTCCAGGATTTCGAAATCTTCATAATCGTTTTCAGCACACATCAACCCACTTCAGGGCTCAGGGCATAGGCCTCTTGGTTAGTGAGTCAAGTCGATCAAAGACAAGTCTCTTCTATCGCTCCATTCTCCAAAGTTCTTTGCCAACTGCATGCAGAGAGATGTTGACTTGATAATGTCGTCGGACAATGCCCACTGGATGGCCCTATCTTTCCCCTAGTATTTTCTATCGCTACGGTCCACTGTCCGTCATCCCCTCTAACCAAGTGTTTCATCCACCTCTACATTAGCATTTTGGTATAATTTAATTGAAATCTTGTCTTTTCAGCACCAGCAAAGCCGCCATACATACTTGAATCAAATATGGAAATAAAAACCCACAAATGTGATAGAAGATGAACATGAATTGTGGTGTAAACATTAATCCCTCAGATAGAAACATTAATAATGGAGATAGAAAATCTTTCAAGGAATTGGCGATATTAATGAAATTGTTAATAAACAAATTAAAAATGTTGATATCAAAATGTGGTGTTATTACTGCTTCGCTTTATTTCCTTTCATTCCAGGGGTCCTTAATGAATAAAGCCAGCTTTTCACTATGGGATATAATCTAATATAAATTACATCTCAAGATGTAAAATAAATATTGCTTAATGGGCACTAGAAAGACTGGCAAGCAATATTTATTTCACAACTTGAGATGTTAAGCTTGGTTTACCCGAGGTCAGTGCTGGCTGGCTTGGTGTTGGCCTTGTAAAAACCTTGTATTGGCCTTATAACATCAAGCCAGTCCCGTGCTGTCTGCGAGTGCTGGGGTGAATAGAGCACCCGTCTAGCTAGATTTACATGAGGCAGTACTGGCTACCAGTCTCACTGGCACCAGCGCCACTGTCTTCGTGTATCTGCTTGCATCTTAATACATAATTCATTACATCCCATAGTGAAATGCCGGCTTATCTCCTTCACAAACTGGCCTAACTCCTGCACCAACTCCAGCTTGAGCGACCGCCCTGGATGGTTGAGTAGATCTCAGGCAGATGAAACTTCTCCAAAGATGTTGTGAATAAAACACGATGGTTGGATAGTGACTGACTTTATTTATTACTACCTCCATATTATCACAACATCTCTTCCTTGTAGAAAACAAGAAGTTTAATTAAGTAAATCAAAGTAAGTACATGATGATCCCATCACCAATGCTTTTAAACATAAGTACATACTTTCCGTACAACTAAACATACATTATTACAGCTATCGCATCATCTGCTTCTTTGAACTTAAGTCTATTAATTCAACAATCACCATAGGTACATTTTACAACTAGCTATCTTAATTACTTACCTCTTTTTATTTTATATAAAATGAATAAACAAAATGTATCGTTAGATATTTCTAGATTTCCTATACTTATTTAACTGCTTACAATTATAACTAAGACAGAACTTTGAGTTCCAAGTAGATAATTACCTACATATTATGCAAGTACTTAGGTATAGGTACATTAAAATACGCAGTAATTTTTAAAAATAGGCGCCTAAGTAGATATGCTTGTTATAAATGAGGAGGTAAAAAGCAAAACGTGTTTTGTCCGTCACCTCCAAATGATGGGAAAACAGAAAAAACTTCTAATTATCTCATAACTTGCAAAAACAATTAGATGTCTATTGTGTATGAAAGATATTATGTTAGGGAGCATAAAACTGTTCTGTTTACTTTTAGATTCAACCTGATTTAGCTAGAACATAGAAAATAAAATTGGACAAAACCTTTTTTTGCATGAACCTCAGGGACAAATCACCTTTTTCATGGATGGGTCTTGGATTTATATTGTTTTGCATGAAACTAAATAAAATAACAGCAATAGTTTTTATTATAATTATTTATTTTACTTCTATTTGTATGTATTATTATGGATAATACCTGTTCTAAACAGTCACAACTTAAAAATTACAGCAATGGTTTTCATTAATATTATTTATTGTATTTATATTTCTATTATATTAATAGGATACTTCCTCTTCTAAACAGTCAAGCTTGTCGGCAACTCTGTAAAGGTTTTGTCTTATTGCTTGAACCATATTTGGTCTTATCTTGCTACATTTAAATCTTTTATTAGAATAATTGTGAGTACAAGGCACATAGAACGTCTATGCTGCCAGAAGGAGCAGAGTGCCTTTTAATCTTCGCTTCAGCTCTTTTATACTCTATTTCATATACCATGGCCCGATGCACTTGAAGCTTAACAATAGGGCTCATAATGTTTGCCTTTTGTTATCTAATTAGGAGCACTTCAAAATGGCACGCGTCGGTCCAACCTGCATGCAACTAAAGCGTGACTAAAACATTTTGGTATATAAAAAAATTGTGTCAATAAAATAATAACAATCAGCTTTAAGACTAACTTAATTTAATTACTTTAAAAACATGTACATTAATTATATAAAATATTTAACAATTTTAAATATTTAAAGGCAAAAATTAATTATATACATTTATTCGCTTTCTGATGTATGTTCTTCCGAACTTGAGGTTTCGCAGGTGTTTATGATGACCGGATACACAGGGTGGGATAAAAACTCGTTCTCCACTTTGATAACATGCTCACAAGCATTTTTCCAAAGCGCTTTCTTGGGCGTCCTTGCTTAAAAATCTTCTCTTACGTTGCTGCAAACTAACGTCACCACTGGACGGGTTACTTGTGGGTGTTTCCCAAGGTCGAAACATAATTATTTGCTGCAGGTATACGTGTAATCACAAATGTGGTCAGATGACAACTAACATGAAATATTGTTTATGTTGATTACTAGGTTAAACGATCAAGATCATTAGGTTGCATGTAAAATACCACGCCGCAAAAGTGTCTGGCCAGGTATCTTTTGTTATCACTAATCCTATTGTTAACGCCTAATGACCGTCTCAAGTGCATCGGGCCATGGTACATGAAATGGAGTATACCTTCTGTAATTTTCTTTTTCGACTTCTACGCTAGCTTCTCGAACAAGAACCGTTTCAGTTTCATCTTCGTCCATTATTTCAACTGATAAACTGTTTTGAATAAGAAATTTACGAAATTGCACTGCAAAATGAATACAATAAAATTATAACCTCAAAGTCGTTATGTTACGTTCAAAAAGTGTTTTGTCCATTGGAAACTGACGCTCTGATTGGAGGAACGGACCAATCACTTTCTGAACGAAACTTCAGCTTGGACAAAGCGCTTTTTGCTTGTAAGGTCGTTTCTGAGCCAAGATTTTATACAAGACAGAACACGTTTTGACAAAAATCTAAAACACAGAAATGTTGCTATTTAGAAAATGGAGGGAATGGCAATCATAGTTTTTTTTCTTACTTTTTGTGACAAAACACGTTTTGCTTTTTACCTCCTCAAATTAAATCAAGCCTATTTATTCGTGTAATGTTTTTTAATAAGAGTGCGAGCCTGATGTGCAGCCTGTCGGACATGTTTGTGAGCGTCGTCCGGCCCCTGCTCGGCGCGCTCGTCGTCACTAACACCGTCGTTGTGTACTGGCAAAGCATCAGAAAATGACTCGCCACTACTGGCACTTTCTTTCATTTCACTTTCCTTATGTGAATAAGGATAGGAAGAATGTGCAGTTTCAGAAGGGTCTACTGTATTCATATGCTCGATTTTTAATAGATGGGGTCGATTACGCCTGTACCTTCTACCTGATTTGTCAAGGACAAAATAGGACCGAGGTTGATCAGCTTTTGACTGAACACACATAGAACGCCTCCTATTATCATCAACAACAACTACATTATCACCCGGCTCCAACTCGGGCAGCTGTCGCGCATGCGCGTCATAGTTGCGTTTGCTGCACTGACGGTTGCGCATCATAGTATCTTGTGAGTTGTCGCGGTCTGGCTGCAACTTCTCGTCGCACACTGGCAGACGCGTGTTGAGACGGCGTCCCATCAGCAGCTGAGATGGGGACCCTAGCGCGTCTCGCGGTGCAGCTCTTAGATTTAAGAGACCCAAGTAGAAATCAAAATTGGAGTTTGCCGATTTTTTTAAGTCTTTCTTAGTTCTAACCGCTCTTTCGCTTAAACCATTTGACTGCGCATAATTCGGAGAACTTGTAGTGTGCTTAAAACCCCATTCACTAGTGAATTTTTTAAATTCTTTCGACGCATACGCCGGCCCATTGTCCGTAATGAGCTCATTAGGTATACCGTACCTGGCAAATTGTTCCTTCATTACTGATACTACAGCCTTAGTTCCGATATTGTTCAATTGTGCCACTTCAATGAAGTTAGAAAAATAATCTACTATCACAAGGTATTTTTTTTTGCAAATTCAAAAATATCGGAGCCTACTTTATACCACGGAAGGGTAGGTACGTTGTGTGGCATGAGAGGCTCCCGCCTGGGTCGCGGCGCCGCCTCCGCGCACACCCGGCACGCCCGCACCGCACGCTCCACGTCGCGCGACATGCCGCACCAGAACATGACAGCAGCATCTCACTCCTCAACCCTTGCGGTACATACACCAAATTGTCTTTGAACAATACGCCGTCGACGTATTCCAATGCCTCCCTATGCGCCCAATGATGCCGTACCCTAGCATCACTATCACACTTATTACAAGGCCAACCTTTTAATATATAATTTATTAAAATTTTACACTCTTCATCTTCTCGTGTAGCCTGCCTTATATCGTGTAATCTCTCCTTGCTGAACCGAACATTTTCAAGCAAGAAACAAGACTGCTCGTCTATTTCAGTTGATAATTTATCCAACATTACATCCGGTAATGCTGCTCTCGATAACGCATCCGCTAAGTACATGTACTTTCCCGGCTTGTATACGACTTTAAAGCTATAACCTTGGATTCGGAGCATCATCCTCTGCAGACGGGCCGGGACAGAATCGAGGGACTTAAGGAACAGCGCCTCTAGTGGCTTGTGGTCCGATTCTACAATTACCTCGGCCCTACCAAAAACATATTGGTGGAATCGCTCCAGGGCAAACACGATAGCCAGTAACTCTTTCTCGATCTGTGCGTACCTGCGTTGAGTATCGGTGAGCGTGGTGGAGGCGAATTCTACCGGGCGCCCGCCCTGCAGCAGCACGGCTCCCAGCGCGCTGGCGCTCGCGTCCACCGTCAGCAGCACGGGCGCCGCCGCGTCGTACAGCGCCAGCACGGGCGCCGCGCATAGTGCCGCCTTCAGCGCTGTGCGTCCCAGCACCACGCTGCATGCTTTTTTAACAAACCTCGCAGTGGCTCAGCTGTTTCAGAATAACGAGGTATAAATTTCGACAAGTAATTAACCATACCGATAAAACGTTCAAGATCGGCTCTGTCACACGGCGTCGGCATGTCCTGCACAGCTTTTAATTTACTTTTGTCGATATGCATACCTCTCGCGCTGAACGTATGGCCTAAATAGGTAACTTCCTCGACGCAAAATACACACTTATCCTTGTTAAAACGTATACCTACCTCTCGAGCCCTCTCGAGTAGACATTTTAATCGCAAGTCATGTTCATCCTTGGTCGAACCCCAGCAGATTATATCGTCAACGAAGGAATCGACACCTTCCAGCAGTTGCCTTACCTTCGCATGGAATACTTCAGAAGCTGAGTTTATGCCGTACGGTAACCTCAAAAATTGATACCTACCAAAAGGAGTACCGAAGGTACATAGGTCTGAGCTTTCGTCATCAATCTGGACCATCCAGAACCCAGATCGAGCATCTAGCTTGCTGAAGAACTTAGCCCCTTGTAGCTTGGTCGCGATCTCAGTGAGTGTCGGCAGCGGATATTGCGCGCGCCGAATGACGCGGTTCAAAGGTCGCGGGTCGAGACACACTCGCAACTCACCACTCTTCTTAGGCGCCAGCACGATGCCGTTGACCCATGGCGTCGGATGAGTCCCCTTCCGAATCACACCTAACTGTACCATATTATTTAAGGGTTCCCTACGTGAAATCGAAACCTGTTTGTTCTAAACTCTTTACTTCGAACATTTTCTATCGACAGCTCAGTATTGCGATGGTTTATTACTTCGAAGCCTTGTTTGTCCGATGTAACGTTAGTGCGAAAGATTTTACATCGATAGTTATTATATCGAGAAGACGTTGTATCGACGATTTATTTGGTCGATGTAATGTTAGTGTTGATGAATAATCGAAAGTTTTTCTCCCGGTTAATGAGTTAGTTCACTTGGGAAGCTATAAGCTGCTACAGCTATTGAGAAACATTTTCGTAATAGTAGAGTAACACAGAATAACTAATAGTACGTTATAGATAGATAAAATGGATAATAGTATCGTAGCAAGTGGACATATATAGTTTCTGCCTACCCCTCTTCCGCGAAAAAGGCGTGAGCATATATTTATGTAGATAGATATATATGTATCATTCGCAACGCCTAGTTCCGGATGTTTGTTTTTGTTGTTTGCATTGGTTGCATAGTTTTTGCTATTGCGTTCTAAACAGGCGTTTATCGTACTACGTCTCTTAGTAAAGTAAGGACTTATAATTATAACTATATTATCAACATTATAACAATACAAACATTTTATACAATTTTATCAGTTTTAGCTCATAATATATAACTGCAGTTGGATATTTAAAAATAGTGGCAATACAACACAATCATCTCAAAATGAATTAATATGTGGGTACCTAGATATTTTCAATTCATTTGTCACTGTGATTGTGAGAATATTTACTGCTAGTTACTGTGAGTGGAAGTAGTAAATTAAGTCGTAAATATAATAATTCGCAGTTATGAAACATATCCTTGTAGTTCCTCTATCACCATGGATGATTGTGTTCTCGTAATAGAAAAATCAAAGCGCGGGAATGACATAATACTCGTTGATGGATATGAATATACTTTGAATAGAAATGTGGACAGTAAATATTACTGGTGTTGTGTGCTAAAGAACCAAAAACAGTGCCGAAGTACTTTGACGACTGAGTGTAGTGGAAATAGTGGACATTCTCTTAAAAAACGTATGACTGAACATACACATGCTCCCAGTGCTCCAGTACAGGACTCAATAATATTTAGGAATAAACTAAAGCGAGATGCCCATGCCTCGAGCTCAGTTGGGCCTGCAAAACTTATTCAAACAAATTTGGAAGCTGTACCAAGCACTAGTGCGTGCTGCTTACCCAACAAACATGCTTTGAGGCAAATTGTTTATCGAGCAAGGAAGAAATCGTATCCGAAGGAGCCAGCGAGTTTAGATGAAATTAACGTTCCATCAGAATATACTGTTGAAGGGGAAAGATTTCTGGCTCGAGATACAAAATACGGCGGAAATAAACGTTTACTGTTATTTTGTACGAAGCAGAACATAAGACTGTTGCGCGATTCACCAGTGTGGATTATGGACGGCACTTTCAGGACAAGCCCAGGGCTTTTTGTACAAATTTACAGTATACATGGCTTGGTGGGACATGACATCGAAAGCAGAAAAATTGTTCCTCTAGTTTATAGCTTTTTGGTGAACAAAACTGAAGAAACTTATATGGTGTTCTTTAGAGAACTTTTAGCATATGCTGAGGAATTCGAATATAATTTGAGTCCTCAACATATAATTACCGACTTTGAAACAGCCGTAATAAACGTTGTGAAAATACATTTTCCTGATGCCAATCACTGCGGTTGCCTCTTTCACCTGGCCCAAAACTTGTGGCGCCAAATCCAGAAATCGGGATTAGCTTCAAGATATGGAAATGACAGTGATTATTCTCTGAGATTACGCCACATAGTTGCTTTAGCTTATCTACCACCAGAAACAATACCCGAAGCATTTGCAGTTCTCAAAGAAGATGTAATTCCAGAAGACGCGACCAGTATTGTCGAATGGTTTGAGACCTACTACGTACTAGGAAAGACAAAATCTCAAACAAAGGGTACTACACTATCTATATCAAGGATCCCACCGACATTTCCGCCACAACTGTGGTCAGTTCACAGAATAAATGAACTTGGACTGCCCCGAACACAGAACAGTGTAGAAGGTTGGCATAGGCGGTGGAACAGTCTGCAAAACAATAATCGTCATGGTGTGTACGCGACGATTAGAAGTCTTGTGCAAGAGCAAGTGACCACAAATCATGCCATCGAAAAAGCCCAAGGTGGCATTGACAGGACCCCGCCGAAAAAAAGAGGAAAGAAGCATATGAATGCTATTTCCAGAATTTGCGAAAATCGACAGAATATGGAACTTGTACCGTTTCTGAGAGCTTTGGCAAATCACATTGAACTATAAGTTTCATTATTAATAATAATAATCTTTTCTCGTCGGTTTCGCCTCCCTGTAGCGTCGGTAGACCGATGCGATTAATTTGTTTTCAATCTTATGTAAGGATTTTGTTTAGTTAAATTATTATCACCGATTGTTTAAAAGTAGATAATCCTTTTTGTTACATCTTTTGTTCAAAATAATCCATTATTTATTTCAGCTAATAAAGTTGTAAAGTTGCGAATAATTTTCATTATCTACTTATACCACTGCTTTAATTACAAAAATGTTTCTCAATAGCTGTAGCAGCTTATAGCTTCCCAAGAGAACTAACTCATTAACCGGGAGAAAAACTTTCGATTATTCATCAACACTAACATTACATCGACCAAATAAATCGTCGATACAACGTCTTCTCGATATAATAACTATCGATGTAAAATCTTTCGCACTAACGTTACATCGGACAAACAAGGCTTCGAAGTAATAAACCATCGCAATACTGAGCTGTCGATAGAAAATGTTCGAAGTAAAGAGTTTAGAACAAACAGGTTTCGATTTCACGTAGGGAACCCATTATTTAATGCATCCAATAACTTATCCCTAACAACAATAGGTATTTTCCTAACAGGGCACACAGTCGGGCTCGCATTCTTTTCTAATATAATTTTATAACTTCCAGACAACTTTCCTAATCCGGTAAACAATTCACTATATTGGTCCATACTGATTGATAAGATCCGCTTTATTAACCCTAACTCATCACATGCATTCTTACCTAAAACACTTTGGCATTCGTGCGAAGAAATGACAAACAAAAGATTATAAACTTTGTTTTTATATAACCATGAAATTGTACATGTTCCAAGTACAGGAGGCCTACTATGACCTCTTAAATCTATTCAGTTTAAGGCCTTAAACTGAACTGCATTGCTAATTCGTACCATGACCTCTAAAAAGCAAGGCAGTTTAAGCCCTTATTACGTCCAGCGTTTTCATGCAGTTCACCTTTTTTTTCCTCCTAAAATCGTACCATGACGTGCCATTTGACAAGCGCTCGGCGATTACTGAAACGCTCAACTGTCAAAGTAAGCAATGTTTAAAAAGTTGCTCTGAGATTAACTTTATGTGAATTGTTGTCTTGTTGTTGATAGTTTAGTAGACTCTTTGTGATTGTTCAAGTGCTTTTGAGTTATTTTCTTTATAATAATGGCAAGTGAGTGAACAGGTATTGTTTGAATTTTTTGAAACGGACAATAACTTGAATGACAATTTGAAAAGAAATCGCCACCGCCTTACAAGGGAAATGTATGATCCCTTTCATTTAACTGACGACAAATTCGTCGAACTATCGGCTTACTCCCGACTTGGCTCAAAGTTTGTGCAAGGAACTGGCGACGAGTGGTAAACCACAGCCAAGTAAATCGTCGGATTCCACCATAGAAACAAAAGTAAGAGTTTATGGAAATACATTAGTTTTATTGTCAAGAGACTTAATGAGGTAATTTCTAGTCAAGAGATCTAGACAGTGTACATCTAAATACCTACTCTTTTCTGTTGCAGGGATTTACAGCTTTATCATTTTATGACTATGGAACATATCAAATGCCAACAGGTAAGATCCGTGGCTTTATTGCGTAACAAACCATATCCGCAGTACTGGGCATAGGTCACTGCAGCAATGAACTCAATAGAAATGGGAAATACCTATGAAGAATGCACACAAACTGTAGAAGAATGTTGTTCCTATGAATAGAATAAGTTGATTTTTTTATTGATACCATAGCTTTAATTATGTAGCTGTCAGACACCGGTTCTAAACAGTCGCTAACTTGAAAAGGTTATTTATAATTAACACTTTTTTAATTTCAGGTGTAATGAAAATTTTGGAGTAATGTTATTGGCTGCATTGATGGGACACAGGTAGCTATTGTAAGCCCAAAAGGAGAGGAGAGGTATATCTGTCGGAAGGGCTATAATTCTCTAAATGTTCAATTGATAAGATTAATTGAAGTGTGTTATGACTCTGCCTACAATGCGAGAGGTCCCGGGTTCTTTCCCCGGCTGGGGATAAATTAATAAAAAATTGGAAAAAGGTCTTGAATGTTTATGTGTGTGTAATGTCGCTGTAACTGGTTCCCACAACATAACAGTGTGGGGCCAAGCAATGTAAGTGCCTGTACATAAATGTTAATGTTTATTTAGTTGTATGTTGATGCCAGTTATGGTGGATCCACACATGACTCATTTAGATGATCAGTCCATCCTTCTTCCCAACTTCAAGACTATTTCAAAGGCCTCAGTAATAACTGTGGTAATAATAGAGACTTTTAGGTAAGCTGTTCTAAATGTATTTCCAAGAATGGATTATTTTGTTGGGATACCTGCCTACAGTACACCGACTATCAAAATAAAACTGGAATTATTTTATTTAGTAAACAAACAGAAATTTACAAATAAGTATGCTACTTATTTCTAAATTATTATAATAATAGTTTATAAAGTTAAAAAATGCCATTTCTTACAATCATACAAACCTAATAAGAATGCCCCTACCTCCCGCACTATTACTAGCAGTAGGTTACGAGATGCAGACAAGTAGCATTCTTATTTGTGTTGTCAAGTAACACTAAGAACTAGAGTATGTATAACTGTAAGGCCGTGGATGCGGGAGGCTCAGGACCGGAGTAGAGGGAGTGGCAAAGAATATGTGCCGATTGATGATGATGTTTAGCTAACTTAACATAGCAACAAAATTAATAATAAACCATTCACTATTCACATAAATATTTTATCTATTTAATAAAGTAAGTTTTAAAGAGGAGGTCTGTGGCGCACTCAGTCAGAAAGCCAGCAGTGAGCTGTTATAGGCTGCTATGATGATTAATAAAGTATAATAGTTATAATTACAATTGTGTCTAATATAATATTTTTACTTGCAGGTGACTCTGGTTATCCTTTGAGGAAAACTATGATGACTGCTTTATTGGATGCAACAGAAGGCTCATCTGAAGCCTACTACACTAATTGCCATGTCAAAACTAGAAATGTAATTACACAGTTATTGCAAGCATCAAAAAGTCTTCATTTAAGTTTTATGTAAAAATTGTGTTTTTTGTGTTGTTTAGTTTTTGTTGTTTTTTAAGTTACAATGTTTTTGTTTTGTAAAGATTTAATGTAATAAGATAAATATGCATGTATGTAAATATCTATACATACATATTTAGACAGTCATCATTTAGAAGCACCACAGATACTATAATATTATACTGTAGCACTGTTTTTTTTTGTCACTTTTTAAAGACATCATCATACATGTCATTTTGAATAAAAAATCTAACTTTGACTTAACTATTGAGTATATTTGTGTATGTAATTATTTTGATTTTAAACTCCAAACTCAAATAACGTAAGTAGTTAAAAATAATGCACTTTTGTACAAGTTTTTTTTTTTTTTTTTTTATTTATTTATCAAATTACAGAGTTTTAAATACTTATCTAACTTAATGCACTACTTAAACCACTAAGGTTTGTATGTAGCACAAAATTAGTCTAGTGTATTATGTAGGTGGGTCGATAAAAACAATATGTATAAGCATGAAGTCAGTTGCTGGCTAAAAGGCAAAATACAGTTTGTGTACGACTATGGAAGTAATGATATAAAGTATGATTTTAATTTGTGATTGATATTTTTGGGATGGATTGATGATTTGAGTTCCGGACAGAGACCGTTAAGAAGACGAGGAATTAGATAGCTAATTCGACGTTTCCCGTAAAAGTTATTTGCTCCTAAAGTCATCAGCTTTTTTTTCGTGCAGCTTCTGGTGCCGATTTTATGTGATAACGGTTTTTGGACGGATAAATTGAAGAATTGTTCTTTTAGTAGTGTGTATTCTACTTTGGTGTGTACTGGTAGTGTTTTACAGTATTTGAACAGTTTGAGCTTATCATTGGAGTACTGGAGTCTGATTTTTGGAGGTACTATATTTTTTAGAATTTTAATTTGTAGACGTAGTATGCAGTCTAGGGAAGTTTTATGCGTGAGTCCGTAGCTACTGAGCCCATAGGAGATTACGGAGTCTGCCAAAGCATTGTACAGCATTAACCTGATGTTAAAGGGCAGGCGATTTTTTATTATGTGCATGTTAGCCAGAAAAGCTCGAAGCTTTGTACACACCCGTTCTATATGACTATTCCAGTTAAACTTGTGATCTATTACCAGACCCAGGTAGACGTGCGAGTTGACGAGTTCTATATTGGGGCAGTGGCAAGATTTTGTAATATTTTGGTCATGCATACAAGTATGACTGTGTGATATGAGAGGTGTTTCGAGATTGCTTTTCATGTATGGTGATTTAATGAGTATGAGTTTTGTTTTATTGCTGTTTAAAACTAAGCCCGAGTCATGACACCATTGCTTGAGCTTGTCGAAGTCAGCTTGAAGCATACACATCGCGGAGTTAACATCGTCACTGGCAATAATAAAGCATGTGTCATCAGCAAACTGATAAGCTGTGCAGGAGTCAAGGCATGTGCACATATCATTCACATAGGTGAGAAAATGCAAGGGCCCGAGCACCGAGCCCTGGGCGGTTCCTACTGCGGCTGGCCTTTGGTCACTGAGGCTATCATCTATCTTGACACAAGAGGATCTGTTACGGAGATAGCTTTCACACCAGCGTAGTAAGGGTCCCCTGATGCCATTTGCGTCCAACTTACCAATTAGCTTTTTGTGATCAAGAGTATCAAATGCTCTGGAAAAGTCTATAAACAGGGCCAGGACTTGTTTTTTGTTATTTAGGTATGTATTAATATCATCCGTGAATTTGGAAAGTAACATAGTTGTATTTTTTTTGGGCTGAAAGCCAAATTGGCTTTTAGATATAATATTATTTTTTTGGTAGAACGAGTGGATCTGATCACAAACAAATTTTTCTATTATTTTGTTTATTGATGACAGCAATGTGATAGGCCGATAGTCTGAAGCATTTTCGCGCTTTCCCTTTTTAAAAACTGGTCGTATGCATCCTATCTTGAGCCCATCAGGATATTGCCCTGTTTTAATAGCGGTGTTAATAAGATTACATATAGCTGAGGCAATATTATTAGTAACTTTTTTTATGTCAATAACCCTGACTCCGTCAAGCCCCGGGGCTTTGTGATCATTCAATTGTTTGATAACCTTCGATATTTTGTCTGGTGTAGCTTTTTGGTAATATATACTTACACTAGACGTCCTATTGCGCTGTGCATTGCTTAGATTTATATTGCAGTTGGGTAGTATGTTCTGCACAGATTCATCAAAGGTATCAGCAAAAATGTTGGCTATCTCTTTAGAAGTAATATTTTGCGAGCTAAATGCGTTAAGAATGGCTTGGTCAATGGGGTTTGAAGTTCTACCACACATACTATTAAGAATTTGCCACATTTTCCTAGAATTTGAGAAATTATTTTCTATTTGTTTTTTATAGTATGTATTTCTACTGTGTTCTATAACTTTATGTGTTTTATTTCGTATTGTGTTGTAAGCTAATCTTTTTTTTTACATTACTAGTATCTTTTTTCCATATATTAAATGCTATATCTCGTTTTTCACACAATGTTATAATGTTACTAGTGATCCAAGGTTCACAAAACCGTTTTTTTGGTAAATTATGTGTTATTGTTTTAGCCATGTTTAACGCTCTGGTGAAGTTTGTTATTAGAAATTTGTAAATATCGTCCGGATCTTTCATATCATCAGTGGAATCCCAGTTTATTTTGTGTAACTCGTTCAACATAATATCACCTCGGTGCATAGTCGATTTTTGTTTGTTTCTACGAGCAGCCTGTATGTGACTCGATGAGCCAGCAACCGGTCTTGCGCACGCGGCGATGGTCACTACGCGATGGTCCGCCAGTACTGTATCAATAGCGGCAGCGTGACCACATTTAAATTGGTCAATCTACTTTTGCGGCTTTCGAAAACTACCAAAATCTACCACGGCCTTGGTCAAAATCTGTCACAAATCTACCTTCTTATCCTAACATGATAGGTAAATAAAGTAGAGATGAAATAAAACTAAATGGCATTATTTTCCCTCTGTATCTTTATTATATTTAACATCTTTGTACAAAATTTTGTCTACCATGCATTTTAACATTTTTGTATCAGGTATGAAATCTGTGCATGGTGTGACGCCTTGTCTGGCATGTAGAATCGCAGCTACATTTTTATTTACAAACCTATTTATATCTTTGGTTTTTATCCTATTTATTTCTGAAAAAATCTCTCTCATTGAACGTTCAAAACTGGTAGAATGAGCATGTCTTTGGCGAATTTTGATTTTTTTTATACTTTAACAATTTACTAATTTCCTCCCAGAACTGATCAATATTTATTGCAGGAGCAGATGCACTACTGGATTTTGTCAACCACTTAGAAAATTAAGAGTTTTGCTCCCACTCCGTTCGATATTGCCTTTCGTATTTCCTTTTCATGGCGATAAATGTATTAATAAGACGAAAACAAAGAACAATTTTATTGCTCACGTCACGATTTGGGCTGTGTACAACCAGACAACGCGCGCGCGCCTGCCCTTCCTCACTCAAGCCACCTGCTCACTCACACCCACCTGTCATACATATATTTGTTTCTTTCTCGCATATCCATAACTCCGTATTTGTGAAAGAGAGCGCTGACAGTCTGTCGGTAGATAATACTGCGAATGTAAACGGGATTCCCAGGGATACTTGATGACTTATTATTAATCTTTGGTATACGAAATATAGGGTTTCCATAGTACTAGATCCAAAATCTACCAAATCTACTGGCGGAAAATTTAAAAATCTGTAAATCTACCAAAATCTACCAAAATAATTTTCACTACCAAAACAAAGTCCAAAACGAGTCAAATCTACCAAAAAAGTAGAAATCTACCACATGTGGTCACGCTGAATAGCGGCCGAGTATTGGTCTAATGTGGGGAGGCGGGCAAAAATATGATCAATGCACGACTTGGATACTTTGTTTTTTCTCATTTCTATGCGTGTATAGTCAGAGACTCCACACATCAAACCGAACCCGGACAACATGTCTAGATAATAATCCCTATGCTTTGATATGGTCTTTAGATCTATATTTGTATCGCCTATGATCAGAATACAATCATCTTTACAATCGCTCATAATCAAGTGTTCAAGTTCCGTGATAAATAATTGTTTACTGAGTGATGGTGGTCTGTATATCGCACATACAGAGATAGCACAGTACGGGGTTTTTAGAGTACCTGTTATATTTTCGAAGTAATGTGTCTTAGTTTGTTTACGGGTGAATTTGAGACAGTTTTTAACATAAATAATAATACCGCCACCCTTACAATGATTACGTAGTTGTGTGTATATGTTAAATCCAGGGATGTTGAACAGATTAGATATGCCTTCTGAAATATTAACTTCTGTGACCACAACAACATCGAGTGGAGGCTTACACGAGTCGATGATTTGTATTAATTTAGGAAAATTTAATATCATTGAGCGAATGTTAACATGCAGACAAAATAAATGAATGTTTGATAATGAAGTGGTTGGTATTTTTTCCAGGTACGACTTTATATTTATACAATCAAAGATTTCGTTGATATTAGAATTAGAAGCCATAAGTATGGAATGATAGGTTTTATGTTTATGTGAGTAAGTATACTTAGTTATAGATGTCAATAGAATTACACAACTAGCTTTTCAATGTCGGTTGGCGATCGAATTGCGTAGATTTTACTTTTGTCGGTCTTCCGGCAGAGTATTTTGCCGTCTTTGCACCAAATGAACCGAAAGGTACCTCCGAGCTGTTGCCTTGTATTATACAGCAGTGTCTTCGTGTGTATGGTGAGAGCTTCTCGAATGTACACTGGATTCGCAGAAGCAGGGTTATCACGCGGCGACGCCGATGAGCTCTGGATGTCTTTCAGGTCTCTCACGGTCAATTTGTCTCTTTTTGCAGCTGATATCCACTGTTCTCGAGCTTCCGGTGACTTCATCTCTATATAGATCTGACCTGGTTTTTCCTTACGCCCTGGTAGGCGTTTTATGGTCTTCGCATCCGTTGCGTTGACATTCAGCTTGGTGGCCACTGTCTTGACTACATCTGCTACATCTTCCTCAGGTTCCTTTGGTATACCCCAGATTTCAAGGTCATTAGCCAGCAGTCTTTGATCAGATTCTTGAAGTCGCTGTTCCAGAACTGCAATTCTGAGTTCAAGACTCTTGTTCTGGTTGATCAGTGCTTGGTTTTTATTTTCCATGATCTTAAACTTAGCTTCCTGCTGGTCGACCTTCCCTTCAATTTCTACAATGAGATCGCCGTTGTAGGTCAGCGAGTGCTGGAAGGCATCAAGTTGTTCCTTTATAGTCTTCTTCATTTCAATGCTAATGTCCTGTAGGAGTTTCTTGACATCGATAGTCACTGCTTTCGGGTCGGCATCACGAGTAGGCTCATCCTCGTTGTCGGAGTCATCGCCCGGGACAAAGAAGGAGGAGCGTCGCGAGGAGCTCAAGCACACCTCACAGCACCACTCTAGGTTTGGCGCGGCGCGTAACGATGAGATTTGCTTGTTAGATATTTTGGCACAATCTGGGGAAGCATGAACCACTACCGAACATCGACTACACTCAAGTCCAGGGGACTTTTTTGTTATATTTTTCTTGCACGTATTGCATTTCTGTAACACCATAGCGAATTAGAGGGTAGATAAACGAAACTGGTATTTATTTAACGACACTTCTGTATTTGTCGGCGTTGGAACGGAGACTGAAGTGAAACACTAGATAAAATAAATCAAATATGATCAACAAAACTAATGAGTACATACTGAATCTCGCACAGACAAAGGAGACTCCATAAACTGTGCCAGTGCTTCGGATATGCGCCCATCAGAGAAGATAGCCTATTTCAATTGATTCTATCAGGCAATACACGCAAAAGAGTAACAAACATCCATCCTCTCAACCACAAACATTCGAGTCTATAGTATTAGTTAGATAAATAACCGATGACCATCCTTTCCTATCTTTGAATGCACCTTCACCCATCTAGTTACATTGCGTGGCAACTCTCTGCCACATTCTTAGGGTACAGATGGCTGAGTGGACTTATTATAGCCCAAGACTATGTCTCTGTGTGAATTTAAAAAAACACATAGAGCCCCAATTGGTCGTATCATCGTATGCACAGAGTCGTATGATACACGATGGGGGCGTCGTCGTATAGGCAATTCAACCAAATTACTGCAAGCAAATATAAATTTAATACACCTATGTAATGTATGAAAAGCTGACATAAAAAGGAGTATCAATAATTATATGTTAAGCATACGAAATATTTTAAAATTACACGGAGTCAGATTTTAATTAGAAATTATATGTAAAATATTATTTTACAGTTTCGACCCGCCATCCAGCGAGGTCAATGCTATGTTTGTTAAATGAGTATGCGTTGTTGTTTGTAGCGTAGCGAACGAGAAATAATGTATATTACTTAATAATATGTAATTAAATCAACACACAAAAGTACATCCCAAAATAAATCGTTAAATATTGTAAACAAACACATGCACCACTTGACAGTTATGAGTTGCGTTCAAAATCACTACATAGTATAAAACAAAGTCGCCTCCCGCTTCCTGTCCCTATATATGCTTAAATCTTTAAAACAACGCAACGGATTTTATTGCGGTTTTCTTTAATAGATAGAGTGATTCAATAGAAAGGTTTTTATGTATAATACATGCATAATATAGTAGAGAGACACAGATAATTGCTAAATGTCGTAAATAAACACATTATTTTGCGCTTACATTGCAAACGCTGGCTGAACCCTACGAGATAGATCAAAATAATGTACTATAGTAATGTAGACCTTAAAAAGGTCTACAAAAAAGTCTGCGATGGTGTATGTCTACCTCTAAGGGATAACCCACAATAACCATTGGTATCCTTTACTTTTTACGCTTATTTACGAAGCGATTTTAAGCGATACAGCATTAATCCTTATCTAAATAAGTGTCTTAAACATATTGTGCATTTAATATAGATCAATATTGTACTTTGAAGCATGTAATTTAAATGAATATATTCGAAGATATTACAGATTCTAAATGCATACGTAGAGGTTGCGGCGCGTCGGTGGTAGGTACCGGCTGGGTGGCCGGCGGCGGCGCGTACCTATAAATAGCGCGTCGTAAGCCGCGCTCCGTCCCCTCCCTCTGAGGGCGAAGCTCGGGATCTACAAGACCTATGTGAGATCCCGCCTCAGCTACGCGGCTCCGGCATGGTACGCCCTGTGCTCGGAGACGAACAAACGGAGACTCCGAGCCCAAGAGAACCTCTCTCTGCGTACCATCGTCGGCGCCCCCCGCTACGTGAGGAACGCGACAATCCAGAGGGACCTAAGATGGGAAACCGTGGACCAGTTTGTCCAGAGGCTGGCGAAGGGCATGTTCGCGCGTGCGGATGCATCACACCTTCCGCACATCGCCGAACTGGCGCCGCAGCACGCGCGCCCGCCCGACCGCCGCCGCCTGCCACGCGACCTGGTTGCCTAGCCGGCGATCACCCACTGCATACCAGCGCCACAAGAAGACCACCGCCCGCATGGGCCATCCGATGACCTGTCCACAGGAGTGGACCGAGGCGATTCTTCGGGAAGAGGTCCATCGACCTGACCCCGACTCCCCACGCCCCAGAAGGGGTGCGTGAGAAGATTATGAAGCAAGCGCTCCGTCCATAGTAATTTATGATACAGCAGCGATCGCACGCGTTTATCGGAGCTCTCTAGCGAATAAAATTACAATTATTACTTAATAAAAACTTGCTTTTCAGCGCGACAATTTTGTTCATACTTTAGTCGGTATTAAGGTTAATTTTTAAACCGCACTTATAGTAAGTACATTAGGTTAGGGCAGACATTAGGGTAAATATTTTTATTATAAAAATCGTAGTTTATGGCACGGTATTCAAGTTTAAAAAATAAATAAATAGAAAAGGTATCGTTGGTTTTTGATGAATAATTGTTGATTATCTTTTGTTACTAATAGCAAGTAAAATATTGATACTAATTGCCATATTATTAGTATGTCCTGCAGTAAAAATATTGTTCATAATCATACGTGTACTTAGGTTAGATAGGATTAGATAAAACTTCAAATTAGAGTTAAGGAAATTTAGTATTAGGGCAAGTATTTTTAATTATCGAAAATACGTTTAAAAATAACTTAATAGAATAGGTATCTTTTGTTGTTCATAATTGATGAATAACTTTTGTTTTTGGTCGAGCGAATAGTAAGTAAAATATTTTGTTATTAGTATATACTGCGTTAATTTTGTACAGAAATTAGAAAGTCATGTCTGAAAGACGTCGTCGTTCGAACCTAGGTCGTAGTACAGTGAATGCCAGAAGAGCACGTTCAGCAAGAGATAAAGAATCGTCCACAGAACGCGAGGCTCGCCTCAGCCAGCTTCGGGATATATATAGAGCTGAGAGAGAAAAAAAATCCTCAATAGAGCGTGAAGCTCGCCGCAGCCAGGATCGGGATAGACATAGAGTTCGGAGAGCCAAAGAATCGTCTGTAGAGCATGAGGCTCGCCTCAGCCAGGATAGGGATAGATATCGAATACAGAAAGCTAGAGAATTGTCCGCACAGACACATAGTAACACCGAACAAAATGAACAACCGAGCAGCCACATATCTTCATGGGTAATTAAAGAAAATTCAGCCATGAATTACGATCCTTCGATTCCTTACAAGGACGATCGTGTAGTATCAATAGGTACCATGTCAGTAGTGTGCGAACATTGCTTGGCATTAAAATTCAAGGATGAATCGAAAGGCGGGTGTTGCTTACAAGGAAAAGTAAAATTAGAAGAAATTCTTCCTCCACCTGAACCACTTCACTCTCTTCTTGCGGGTGATCATCCGAAATCCAAACAATTCATGCGCAATATACGCCGTTATAATAACGCATTTCGTATGACCTCTTTCAAGAGTAAGCAAGTCGTTGAGCGTGGCTTTATGCCTACATTTAAAATTCAAGGGCAAGTGTATCACTTAGCTGGGAGCTTGCTACCACTTCGACCCGATGATCACAAATTTCTGCAAATTTATTTTATTGCAGATCCAGATGCACAAGCATCAGCGCGGTGTTCAAGTGTCGCACAACCAATTGATAGAGATTTGATCAGATCTCTCCAAGATATGTTACATTCTCATAACCGCTACATACAGTCTTTTAAAACTGCGATCGAGAGTGTTCCAGTAGATACTCCTGACTTTAATGTCATAATCCATGCAAATAAAGTCCCTGTTGGAGAACACAGAGGACGATATAATGCGCCTTCCACGAGTGAAGTTGCAGTGGTGATAACTGGACAGCAATTTGACAAAAGAGGTATTGTGTTGCAGATCCATTCCATTAAATTCCATTAATATTTCTATTTATATAGTTTAATAAAACATTACATTTTCAATGTAAAAATATTTTTTTTTATTTTTAATTTGAAAAAAAATTCAGAGTTACACAGATCTTATGACAGCTTACAATATCCTTTGATGCTATGTCGTGGAGAAGATGATTATACCATCAATGTTTCTCAAGTTGACCCAATCAGTGGTGCAGCTCTGCATAAAACAGTGTCATGTATGAACTACTATTGCTACCGTATAATGACAAGACGTAACAATTTCAACCCTTTGCTTAGGTATGGAATGTTAACAAACCAATACTTGGTCGATCAAAATGCGAAAATTGAATCTGAGAGATTAGCCTACATCCGCAATAATCAAACTAAATTGAGAGCAGAAAATTACGTTCACCTTCAGGATGCTTTACAGGCGAATGAACACAGCAACGGCATTGGACAGTTGGTTATACTACCTTCATCATTCACAGGTGGACCTCGATATTTACACGAAAAATCACAGGACGCAATGACTTACCTGACGTAAGTCATTGCGTCCTGTGACATTACGGTAAACCTGATTTATTCATAACTGCAACATGTAACCCTAATTGGCCAGAAATCAAAGAAAATATTAACACCAATTTAACTCCACAAGACAGATACGATATAGTTAACAGAGTCTTCCATTTAAAAGTACAGAAACTCATGCACCTCATTAAGAAGTCTCATATATTCGGTCCGCCGCGCTGTCATATGTACACTATAGAATGGCAGAAACGTGGTTTGCCACATGTACATCTGCTGGTGTGGTTAGTGAACAAAATTAGACCCAATCAAATTGACAGCGTTATTTCAGCTGAATTACCGGTTAAAGAAGAAGATCCTGTCCTGTTCGAAATCGTTAAGAAACACATGGTACACGGTCCTTGCGGGACTTTAAACCCTAATTCTCCGTGTATGCGAGATTCCAAATGCAGCAAAAAATTTCCGAAGTCGTTCCAAACTCAAACATCTACTAGCGATGACGGATATCCCAAATATCGTCGACGATCACCAGAACAAGGTGGGCAAAGTGCCACCGTCCCAAACCATGATATTGATAACCGATGGATCGTTCCCTATAACCCGCTACTTTTGAAAATTTTTGATGCCCACATCAACGTAGAGTTGTGCAGTTCAATAAAGTCAATCCAATATGTTACTAAATATATTAATAAAGGTAGCGATCAAGCCACTTTCAGCATACAATCACCAAATGAAGTGGAAACATATCAGTCTGGACGTTACATCTGCAGCTCTGAAGCAGTATGGAGGATTTTATCATTCGAAGTGCACGACCGTGCTCCCACTATTGTCCACCTTGCATTTAATTTAGAAAATGGACAAAGAGTATATTTCACTGAGAACAATATACAAGAAGTTGTTAATAACCCGCGGGACACAACATTAACAGCATTCTTGAAGTTATGTGCTCAAGATGATTTTGCGAAAACACTGACATATGACAGAGTTCCAAGTTACTATACATGGAACCAGTGTTCTAAAACCTTTCAACGGCGAAAACAAGGTACTGCGGTCGATGGTTTCCCTGGAGTAAAAAAAACGGATGCTCTTGGCAGAGTCTACGTGATTCATCCCAACAACAGCGAATGCTTTTATCTGAGAATGTTACTGCATGTTGTCAAAGGCCCGACATCCTTTGCACATCTGAGAACTGTACACGGTGTTATTTATAATACTTATCAAACAGCATGCAAAGCTATGGGGCTCTTGGAAGACGATTCTCATTGGGAAAACACATTATCAGAAGCAGCTATTTGCAGTTCAGCTCCGTCATTAAGATATTTATTTGCCATTATAGTAGCATTTTGTCAAGTAACTGATTCTGTTACTCTATGGAATACATTTCAAGAAAATATGGCCAGTGATATTCTAATTCAGCGCCGACGGCGAGAGTTAGTTTCAGATGATGTACAATATGATTAAAACATATTTGACGAAGCATTATTTGAATTGAACAAAGTAGTGCAATTACTTTCGGGTAAATCGATCAAGGATTTTGGGCTGCCGATGCCAGCTAATACTACTAACTCAGATTTAACGAATACACCAGAGAAACATCATACGATCAATCGAGACTTTTACAAAATATAGCTCAAGATGAGCCACGATTAAACACCGACCAGAAAAAAGTATTAACTACATTACTATCATCAATTGATAACAACGAAGGAAAAATATTTTTCCTTGATGCCCCAGGTGGTACGGGAAAAACATTTTTAATCAATTTGCTTTTAACAAAAGTGAGATCTACCGGAAAAATTGCATTAGCTGTCGCGTCATCCGGCATTGCCGCTACGCTATTAGAAGGAGGCCAAACCGCACACTCTACATTCAAGCTCCCGCTGAAAATCGCCACCGATGATAATAGCAGCGTCTGTAGTGTTTCTAAACAGAGCAATACAGGAAAATTGATGTGTAACTGCTCATTGATAGTCTGGGACGAAGCCACAATGTCAAACAAGACGTCTGTGGAAGCACTGGATAGGACAATGCGCGATTTGCGCAGCAAAAATTCACTTATGGGTGTATGTACAATTCTGTTCTCTGGAGACTTTCGTCAAATCCTACCAGTTGTGACTCGAGGAACACGTGCTGACGAAATAAACGCTTCCCTGAAAAGATCCAACCTTTGGCCACACGTCAATAAATTAGAGCTTAAAACTAACATGAGGGTTTCATTGTCTTCACGTGAGAACAGGCTTTTTTCAGAGATGCTGCTAAAAGTTGGCAATGGAGAGTTAACACAAAGTAATGGAAGGATTAACCTAGAAAACCTTTGTGTTTTGATAGACAACATCCAAGAATTGGTCAACAATGTCTATCCCGACATGGATAACCTAAGTTGTAAGACTATATATTGGTTTAAAGAAAGAGCGATTCTGTCACCAACTAACGAACAAGTAGACAAGGTAAATAACTTGATTCTTTCCAAGATTGATGCGCCGACGCAAATATACTACTCGGTCGATACTGTACTCGATTTGGAAGAAGCTGTTCATTTTCCTACAGAATTTCTTAATTCTTTAAACCCATCTGGACTCCCTCTTCATAAAATGGTATTGAAATTAGGTTGTCCTGTTATTTTATTAAGAAACCTGAATCCACCTTAACTTTGTAATGGCACGCGTTTGCTGGTAAAATCACTAAAAACTTTCTTATTAGAGTGCACAATACTAACCGGATGTGGTACTGGAGAAGATGTATTGATTTCCCGAATTCCTTTAATACCATCGGATTTACCGTTCCAATTTAAACGCTTACAATTTCCGGTAAAGATATCTTTTGCAATGACCATTAATAAATCGCAGGGTCAAACTTTCAAAGTTGCAGGCTTAGATTTGAGCGTTGAGTGTTTTTCACATGGCCAATTATATGTCGCTCTTTCAAGAGTTACCTCGAAAGAAAACATGTCTGTATTGTCTAATGACAAACAAGCTGTGAACGTTGTATATAGAGACATTCTGTAGTATATAGTATCAGTATTGCACCCATGCGAAGCCGGGGCGGGTCGCTAGTGCTCAATATAATTTGAACGATCAATAAAAAACAACGCATAAGTTACTAAGTTTTATCACAAATTGCATTAAATAGTAATATGCGCGTATTACTTTTAAGCTTGAATTTTTTCAAAGTACCATTCGTAAATAATAAAACAAATAATAATATAAGATATCCTTATAATAAAAAAAACCGGTAAATACCGTATAAACAATAAACTTTGGTTAGGAACGGTCCTCCAGACAATGCGATGAGTAGTTCTTTCTTATGGAATCCTATATATTCCCTTCTCGTTCTTACATGGATGTAAGTTAACTAGCCAGAGACAATAAACCATTCACCTTAACAAATAAGCAGCTCAGAAGTCGTTCACCTTTTATGAGGTCATGGTACGAAATTAAGTCGTTCAGTTTAAGTACCTTAACTGAACTGCCTGGATTAAGAGCAGTTTCTGATAAGGTCATGGTAGGCCTGCAGGTATGTAATTTCCACAAAACGATTGAGCTTTTATTACTTTTGGTTTAATATCAGTTTAATTAAATCCTAATCTCTCAAATGTTGACAGTGATAAAACATTAAGGTCGGAACCTGTATCTAATTTGAACCTTATTTCCGTGCCATTTGGAGCTAAATTCAAATATTTATTTTTATTTTATTTATTTATTATTTTCCATTTATTATTATTCGTGTTACATACTTGCTCATCTATGGTTGATACATAAAACAAACCGTCATCTTCATCCTCGCACAGCTCGTAAACCTTTTTTGTATTTTTCATTGGACACATCACTTTATAATGACCTCGCTTATTGCACACATAACACTTGACTCTTTTTGCTGGACACCTTGAGCCACTATCACAACGCTCCGCACCGCAATCCATACAGCACCGCGCGGACCCGGCGGGCTCGTCCCGAGGGCGGGCGGGCGTGCCCCGGCCACTGTAGCCGCCGCCCGCGCCGCGCCCCGCCGCCGCCGCCGCCGCTCGTGAACCTCGGCACCCCGCCGTAAATCGCGTCCACGGCTCCAGCTGAAGCACTTGCCTTGGCACCTTCGATCTGCTGATTTTCCTCAGATGACATCTCGCTGGCTTGACATATTCTGACAGCTTTTTCTAGCGTCAGATCATCCGCCCTGAGCAATCGGTCGCGCACAGAACAATCCTGGACCCCACACACACAATGCGATCTTTGACTAAACCATCCTCGAGGGTGTCAAATTCACAATGTTGACTCAGTAATTTTAGGGCAGTCACATAATCGTCAATGCTTTCACCTTTCTCCTGGTTTCTCGTAAAAAACTTAAACCTTATCATTGTAGTATTCGGTTTAATATTGAAATGCTTGTCAAACATGGAGAAAATTTTGCTAACGTCATCCTTGTCTGCATCCTTTGTAAACTTGAACGTTGAGTATATGTCATAACCTTCAGGTCTGATGAAGTTAACCAGCAGGCTCGCCTGGACATCTGCAGATTCCTTATGAATTCCCGAAGCTTTTATAAATATCTTGAACTGTTGTTGCCACTTGCGCCACGCGTCAGCGCGACTCGCCGGCCCACCTTCCAAAACAAGTTCTGCCGGTGGTCTTGCGTGTTCCATATTGTTTATATGAAATTTAAACTGGACAAACTTTATTAAACAGTCAAGGAGCACTCGTATTCACAGATTTACAGTTATTAGTTAATTTAACAATTCCGCTGTCACCATGTTGTGAATAAAACACGATGGTTGGATAGTGACTGACTTTATTTATTACTACCTCCATATTATCACAACAGCGGCTAGTATGATTTTTATAGTGGAGTGGCGCACACCGGTAGCAGATGTACAAATTTCATCCCATAGTATAAGTAAGTTAAGAGCGCTGGGCGACGTTAGCAGGAATTACTGCGCATATGTACAGCTATTGAAAAGTGACTACTGCGCATTCAAGGCCGCTGCTCATAACGTGTCATACACTGTCTCCCAGTAGCCCACCATAAATTTCATCATTGGATGATATCTATTTAATCACCTTTCATCTTCCTATAATTATGTAACTTCGTTTTGATTGTCTACCATTGATAGATAGATAGATAAAAGATTTATTCACTGTAAGATTTTGGTGATCATTTAAATTGTTCTCAAAATTATATAAGTACGGCATACGTGGAACAGCGCTGGAATGGTTGAAAAATTATTTGTATAGCTTTATGCTATTTCGATACGGGGTGGCAGAGGCACAGTTGTGCCCACTTTTAGATAATTAAGTCCATTTTGCATGACAGGGGGATAGCCCATCGCGGCCACTAAGGAGGTTTCCCCACGATGTCCTATGGAGATATGAAGGTTTCCTCACGATAAAACTTGGACTTTAATGGAGTAAAACCGCTTTTTCATAAACAAAACCAACACAGCAGAACAGCTGGTCAATAATTCCGCCATCTTGACAAACAAGACACTCACTAAACAAGCTTTCTCGGTTGCCTAAATTGATCACATAATATAAGCCATGCCTATCCCTGCTAAGACGCTAAAATCAGTTTTGTGGTAACGATTTTTATAATCACGTGTTAAACAATGGTTAAAGTTTTTTGTGGTAAGACGGTTGGAATTTATTTGGAGTTTCTTGGACCGCCAGGATATCTATTTGATGTCTATTGAGAAGATCGGCGACTTCTTCTATCTGTTTGAGGCTGATTTTTTGAGACAAGGGCCAGTTACCTGAAATCAGTTTCTGGATTCAGTTACTGAAGTCTGGAGGGCTATTTAGAGTGTTTGAGGCCAGCCTTATTCTATTAATAAGTAGTATATGTGTTGTATCATACCTAACATTATAGTAGAACCATAACATACACTAAGGTTCTACTATGCCTAATTTTAGGTTTCTTAATTTCCAAAGCTGACAATATACAACGCTTCCTTAATGAACATACCAAAATTCACATCAGCATTTAATGTGGTCTTAAAATTACCATGTTTCACAAATTATAATTAATTACAATGTACCGAAATTACTAATGAATGGCCTCTGGTTGTTGGGTGATGAGGAGGCCAAAACGCTTCTTGATGGTTATCCGTTGTCTCGAGTATTTGTCCTCAGGAGAGAAGCGAGCTGAAAACAAGTAATCATTTAGAAATAAATAATTCTCTATATATACATCATCATAATTCATAATCATACCTATAGTAAAAAGGATATTGTGTGGATACAGACATGCCCCCTTTACATTACAAAGACAGTAATAAAACAGAACTATTGCCATGGTAGTTTCTTTAACACTATAGCGGTCAGCGAATTCCCAAGAATATGTCAATGAAGAAGTCATAGTGACGCGGATTCCATAGAATTTGTTCCTTGATCCTCTGTTTTGGACAGAAACTCTATAGAATTCGCATTTCCATTGCAGTTATAGGTAGCCCTACTATTTGTGTCCATGTAGGTACTTCCACAGGTTGGATAGTGTCATATTAGACCATTTTCGCACACATTGAAAAATTATCTCTTCCTTCTCACTCGCTCCTTCGGTTTACGCACACAATTATGTGTCCAAAACGTAATACTTGACATTCGGTCATTGTCCGCGAAAGAGTTAAGGTGTGAAATAGACACCTATATCTATATAAGGTATTGGTTCAACATTATTCATTACCTGGATGTGCTGATAAAGTAGGCTTGCCACTCGGATCAATGGTCTGAAAAAAGATAAAGAATACTTGACCCCCTTATCGACACTCCAACCAATCTTTCACATGAGCAAACTTAGTACTGGAATTTAATGATAGCATAATACCTAGTTGGTTAGCACTAAATGGTATACAGACTGCATGAAATAATTCCCAGTAGGTCTGCCGACAGAACTACTCAACAGAACAGGTGGGAATATCTGAGATTGAAGCAGGGTATAAAGCATAGTCTTATAAATCACAGAACTAATGGTAAAAAAATCCCAGTAGTTCTGCCGACAGAACTACTCAACAGAACAGGTGAGAGCAAAGGGCAATGTGGGACTTGATTTATAGGTTAGAAAATTACTCACTGCCAGTGTGTACTGTCTATCACCATTGTCATTGAGGTAATATCTGAGATACATTGTGGGTTCTAGATATAAAGGATTATCTTTGTAAAATATAAGTAACGTAGCAAGTGTATCGGCAAGGTTGAACGAACTGAACAATCTCAAAATACCACACCAAACCACAAATCACAATAATATTGATAGACAATTTGACATGACAATATTTTTTTTATATAATGTTCCTGGGATACTGTATACAAAGAAAAAAAAAACCGTATTGTGTGTCTAATGGTTATCTGGGGGCACGGCAGTGCCCCCGCCAAGAAGAGCGCGAAGCACTGGGGCACTACCCACCTTTTCTCGTAACACTTCGTTGTTATTTTGAATTCTCAGAACTTGGGTTTGGATTATACCAGATCGACGAAATTCTTGGGATATGATGTCAATAGTAGACACATTAAACCCAAAAAGTTTCAGGTGCATAGCTCTTAGACTTAAGATTTTATTGCTATAAAAAAACCCCGATTTCATCACTGACTTACTCATTCACTGTTGATCAACAAAACTTTTAGGGCAATTCCTGAAGTCCTAGAAAGCTGAAATTTGGTATGTAGGCTAATACGCACACAAACAATCGCAAAATCTTAAAACTTGGAATTTTCACCCCTCAACCCCCTAAACTAGGGGATGAATGTTAGTATGAGAGCATACAATCAGATACCCAACAACTTATCAGTGGCCTCTAATGCACCGCACTCGCTCTTTGTAGACTTCCCTTATCAATATGCATCCCGGATCTTATGCAACTTACAAAAAGAAATGAAGTCCCACCAAAACATTTTCATGTAAAAAATGTAGCCAAGAAGAGGGAAACAAAAAGTTATCAGATCTCAAGTAGAGCCAAGCTTCTAACTCTACACGCCCTAACTGTACAGCCCTAACTTCACAAACTCTAACACGTTACTCAAATATACGGCATTGCCGATTGGCTCACTTTTGATAAATAAAAAAGTTGTAATTTTTGTTTAAAACGGAACGCATTTTGTTGGAGCGTTGTTCGCGATGTTGGTTGGGCGGCAAACCAAAATGGCCGCGTTCATGACGCCATTCCGTTTTCTAGTAGTTTCGCGAATGTTCTATTTTCTTGTTCTCTCGATATTTACAAGCAAAAACAACTGGCTAGAGTAGGTTATTGTGGCTACTTTTCAATCGGGTTATAGGTTTTGTTAGAACGTTGAAGAAGCTAAACCGGAGCGGAGCGGAGTGTATGCAAACAAAAACGATTGGCTAGAGTAGGTTATTGTGGCTACTTTTCAATCGAGTTATAGGTTAGGTTAGGTTAGGTTAGGAACGTTGAAGAAGCAAAACCGGAGCGGAGCGTATGCAAACAAAAACGATTGGCTAGAGTATTTTATTGTGGCTACTTTTTATGTAAATATTGATGATAGCATTATGGAGCATTTGTGGAGGAGAAAGGTTTCGAGGCAGAAAAATGAATCTTTCGAAGAAAGCAATTAGGCATTACCGCGAGAGGGGGGCGGAGTAGTAAGGGGGGCATCTACTCCCTTCCCCCTCCCCCCCCCCCCCACTTCAAGATCAATGTCAGTCTAAATTTTGTTTTATTTTAACAACATAACCTCAAAACTTTAAATAATCATATCTCTGCAACTAGGCATTTGGAAGGCAAGGAAAGTTGGTCAAGTTCTAAAGTCCTTCCCAATTTTGCAGTAGATAAAAAATTCCCACCTGCATCAGTATCTTAATTACATGAGAGCTTTGCCTCCTCTTTATTCATGAATGTTTTGGTTACTGGAATTCGACATGAACTTTGACATAATCATAATTTTGGTAACTTGAGGTAAATTTCACGAATCTGCTTTTTTTTGGGTTCCGTACCCGAAGGGTTCCAAACGGGACCCTATTACTAAGACTTCGCTGTCCGTCCGTCCGTCCGTCTGTCACCAGGCTGTATCTCAAGAACCTAACTAGGTTCTTGAGATACAGCCTGGTGACAGACTTCAACTCTCTAGCTAGCTAGCTAGAGAGTTGAAATTTTCACAGATTATGTATTTCTGTTGCCGCTATAACAACAAATACTAAAAAACAGGATAAAAGAAATATTTAAGGGGGCTCCCATACAATAATTCTTTCAATACCACATACAAACTTATGGATGCACCTGGTTACGTACATGGAGTGTGAAAGTAACCGCACCAATAACTTTGTAAACAATATTTTGCTGTGTAAAATCCAAACTATTCACTCCACACCATCGCTTCCATTGAACGGTGGTACAGTACCCTTCGTGCGCGATTTAGACTCGCACTTGACCGGTTTTTTTTAATTTGCCGTTCTTGTCGTAACAAATAAAAACAAAATCATAAAATATCAAAACTAACCGCTGAATATAACCTACAATCACGAGAAGTCACTCATACATCACACTCACAGACTTTACAGGGAATAGATTGACGCTTCACATTGTTTTATTTTGTAGGTAAGACGGGCAAGTAAAGGCATTTTCACATACATCTATTGAAGATGTCATAGAAGGTCCAATGAATGTCATTGTGTTTTATTAAAAGGGATTCGTTTATTCAAAAAAAATACAAGTATCATGCACTATTACAAATTAATAATAATATTCTATCAACAATAAAATAATATATCTATATGCCAAAAACTAACTAAACAATCCGCCCCAGGACATCTCCCTGCCAAAGGTTCCCAAGACACTGGCAGCGTTACCCCGCTGCACAGCCAAGGAAATCCTCTGCATGAGAAATGCCCCGGAGCGGTGGTCAAAACCTCTGTCTCTGAGGCGTCGGCCCAACTCTTTCACAAATAGTCTGCCTTGTATCCCCCACACCCCAGTCGTCTCGACAGCAAGCGGCACGAAAATGTAGCTGTTAGCTAGAGCGGCATACTTTTGATACTTCAGCCTAGCGGCTGATTCAGCCGCAGCACCTGCAGTGGCTGTTGTGGAAACCACATGGGAGGCTGCGAACGTGCAGACACAAGTTTATTAAAATATATATATATCTAATTATTAATCTGATAATGAGAAGTTGTACAGAAGACATATTTCTCGAAATGGTTTGATATTGAGTGTTAAAAATGAGGATTTTCATTAAAATCTTTAACTAAGGTCATGTTATTCTTGATCAATGCATCTGAGGCAGAGTTGCCTTCGTTGTCGCTGTGGTTTATGACTTTTTGTATACCTGTAATAAAGTAAATTGAGTGTAGTCATTTCCCCCTAAATACGGTTCCATACCATGAACATGGCAACATCACACGTAGTGTTGTAAGCTTAATTGTATATTGCGTGCGACAATTTCGTTCTTGTGAAAATAAAACTCGTGCTTTGGACCATTGTTTTAAAGTTATTCGGGGCTTATTACATGACCTAAAAGGACAAGTTGCCAGAGCCATAAAATAAAACACAATCTTTAAAAAAAAAACTCAACAAGCGGAGGCCGGAAATTTGAAAGCGGCGATTTGTTTATTTATTTTTGGTTATTGGCTTTGGCTCACTAGCTGGGGCTGAAGCGAAGCCAAGCTAAAGCATCGGAGTATCTCTCTCTCCTCTTCCTCATCTGTGGCTGAGCCTTCTTGGCTTTCGAATCAATCAATACGATTGAAGTGATCACGCACGGCTCGTTGTTTGTTGGTGTTGCATCACGGAGTGTTTATGAGGCGTGCGTTCATTCGGAGTCAGTGTTTTAGCTCCAAAATGTCGGATCTTCCTCCTAGAAAGGCTCCATCTAACAGCAAGGCATACAAGCAAGATGCCTCTCCACTCCAAATTCTATTACAGATGGGCTTCCCCCGGCATCGGGCGTGAGTCATTAATAGATTTCATGCCTATAAATTTCATTCTACCTTATTAATAACGTTAACATATATATACTAAACCTCAGTTACTATTAAACCGGAAAACCGCTGCTATCTCCCGGTTATACTTACCTAAATCATCACAATATTTTTTTCAGCTTGAAGGCACTAGCAGCTACCGGGAACCGCAGTGTGCAGCTTGCATCAGACTGGCTATTGACCCATGTGTATGACACATTCATTGACACAGATGCCCCTCGCTCTTACATTCTATATGCATGCCCAACAGGCCCATTGTCCACCCAGTTGCATGAGTTCTGGGATAAGTCCAAGTCCATTGGTGGTTGGAATGGGGCACATAATTCTCCACCGCACATCACATTGGTGTCATTTTTTAAGGTAAAATAATTTGTGTTGTCCTCCTTATCTGAAGAATCGGAAGGAATTTAGAAAGAAGTTTCAGATGCTTTTTCTGATTTTTCTATGCTTTATTAGCCGCTTGCTTCACCGTGAGTACCCCCGGTACCCAAGCATTTTTCCACCGTAGATTGCCATTGGGTACCCTGAGTACCCAAGCGTTTTTCTACCGTAGATTGCCATTGGGTACTCGAGAGTACCCAGAAGCTTTGCGCGGCGACAAGAGTAACAAAACCTTTTGTTTCTTTTACACCAATGACTTAGACCATAAGGAACATACTCCGTCTCGTTCTCAGTGATATTAGCGTCATTTAAACATACGTCAAAACATCAACCAATCACAGCGCTTAAAACAAAATGATGCAATCAAGCCGGATCACGCCATGCGACGCCAGTCACCTCGCGAGCAGTGTGTGTTGTGATTTGAATCTGTGCAAAATATTAAATATTATAAGTATTTAGCTATCAGCTATTCATTTTCGATATGTATTATGAATACAGCAATCTATTAAAGACATAAAATGAGTAGGTTATCAATTTACTTTTTTAGATATATATTTTTATATTGACCCTAGTCCATTTTACGCTTGTAGTCTATGTTTACTGCTATGTATGACTGTAGGAGAGTATTGAATACAATCAACACTAACACCATTATAATGTTTAGTTTATGAGCAGTAACAATAACAACACTTCAAGCAGTAGTCTCCAGTACCCAAGTCATAAATAATGTTTTTGTAAGGGCAGCCATAGCGCAGCCATGGTCAGCCATAGCGCAGCGAGCAGGCCGGCGATGGCGTGTTTTTTATTGCAATCAACGTTTTTTTTTGCCGCGCCGCGGGTGACGTACTAAGGTTCGATTGGTGCGAAAGGTGAAGCAAGCGGTTAGAGGGTTCACAGATGATATCAAAATATACGAACTGTTAGAAATAATTTGACTCCGAGTTACAATTTTTTCAAATCGCACTTTCAAGCATTCCGGACCGTGGGGATGTGGGAGTATTAGTGTGGAGAAACTAAGAGGGTTGGGTTTTGATCACAATTTTTACTCTTTCCAATACATATTTCTTGATAGATGTCAAAGATTTTTATTCATAATAGCACAAAAATTGGGACTTAATGAACATCATAACATAATCAAGCATAATATAACAAAGTAGAGGTGCCTAATTATTACATAGAACATAATATATAGGGTGCAATGAACTGGTTTAATGCCAGATGTCAGTGTCTTGTGAAAAAGTCATTAATTTTGTAGTAGGCCTTAGTGTGTAGTGCTTTAATACATTTTTTGAATCGAGCGTCAGTTAAGTTTATATTTCTTGCGGAATTTTATTGTAGAAGCGTATATAGTGTCCCATAAAATAACTGCTAACTTTAGTTTGAACATTGGAAAAGAAAGTTTATGTTTATTTCTAGTTTGCTCATATGGTTTTAAATCTACTGATATTTTTCCTCACATACATTATGTTTTCATAGATATATTGACTTGCAACTGTTAGGATGTTGTTTTCTTTGAAGAAATCTCTCAGAGATTCTCTATTACAAAGCTTATAAATAAATCGGATCACTCTCTTCATCAAAATGAAGATGGTCTCAATGTCAGCAGCCCGTCCCCATTGTAGTATGCCATAATAAATAAATAAATAACTAAAATATAGAAGCCTAGCAGGTGCAACGTCAGTCAATTCCCTGATTCTTTTAACTGCATATGCTGCAGAGCTAAGTCTATGTGCTAATTTTAAAATATGGGGACCCCACTGTAGTTTGGAATCAATAGTGATGCCGAGAAATACAGTTTCATCTACTAGTTTTAGTTTTTCTTTCCCCAATACAATGTAACTCTCAACTTGCCTTACATTAGGTAAAGTGAATTTTATGCACTGTGTCTTTTTTGAATTCAGAAGCAAGTTCAGAAATAGTACTCGCAAGAGAGCATTATTTGTTTCCTGGAAGTCATTTTCCTGTCTCCTAATTTTAAAAATTAGTGACGTGTCATCTGCAAATTATACTATCTCTGACATGTTTTGTACCATGAATGGCAAATCATTTACATACACGAGGTAAAGGAATGGACTCGAATAGATCCCTGTGGGACTCCCATCTTCACCTGGGAACCCGACAATTTTGTCCTATTAATGTCAGCTTTTTGAACTCTCCCTTCTAAATACGATCTCATAAGCTTAGAGCTATTGCCTTTTATGCCGTAGTGTTTTAGCTTAAGAGCAAAGTTTCGCGGTCTACACAGTCAAATGCCTTGGACAGGTCACAAAAAACACCTATAGCGTCCCTACGATTTTCCCACGCATTAAAAATATGTTTAAGTAATATGACTCCAGCATCTGTTGTCGACCGCCCTTTTGAAAATCCAAACTGCTGGCTATGGAGAATTTGATGCGCGTTGAAGTGCGCCAGTAACTGACCCAATATGATCTTCCCAAATATTTTACTCAATACGGGTAGAACCGAAACGGGTCTGAAATTTGTAGGGTCATCCCTATCGCCGCTTTTAAAGAAAGGTACTAGCCTGCTGTGTTTCATGAGATCAGGGAAAGTACTCTCATCTACACATTTATTGAAGATTTTAGCTAAATTAGGGGCAACTTCATCTATCACCGAGCAAATAATTTTTACTGACATGCCCCAGAGATCCTCGGATTTTTTCAAATTAAATAACTTAAATGCTTTACATGCCATAGGGCCCAATATATGCGAATGAGAAATTTTGATTGCACTTTTGAACATTGACTTTTAAAAATGATGCAGCAAGATCCGGAGACGAGTCTAAAGAAGCCATAGTAACAATTGGAACATTTGTAAAGAATTATTCAAATGCTGCCTCGATGTCATCGTTAGAAGTTATTAGTTTATCTTCAATCTTAAGTAAATAGCTACGGTCTCCTGATTCCTGCTTCTCTATTTGTAATATTCCAAATTGTTTTACTTTTATTCGACGATGTAAGAATCTTCGTTTTTATGTGTTCACACTAAGCATTATGGCAGACGGCCCTAAATATTTTTGAATATAATTTTACATGTTGAATAAAAATTGGGTCATGTGTAGTAGATGTTTTTTTGCCATAAAGTGTATCCCTACTTTTACGAATTCCTTTTGTTGCCCATTCACTAAACCCTACTTTACTATCGCTATTTGTAAGTTTATGTAATTTAAAATTGTTTTCAAAACTATTTTAAAGTTTGTTGAATAAGTCCTTATAGTGATCATTCGATTTTTGAGTATTATTTTGAGTAGTTAGGCTACTTTGTAAATCTTGTTTAAACGATTCAATTTTTTTGTTGTGATTGGCCTACACAAGACCAGTTCCAGTGATTTCGAATCTACTTCTAAGTTAACAATTTGCCCACTGTGATCAGACTTTAAACAATTTACTGTACATTTCTTCAAAATTGCGCAACCGCAGAAGACGTTATCAAGGCAGGTTGCATTAGTTTCAGTTATTCCTGAGGGCTCTGTGAAGATGTTGACTAAATTCAATGATTTAAAAAATATTATTAATTTAGTATGCAACGGGGAGTCCACCAGCAAGTCTATATTGAAGTCACCGCAAATGACTACTTCTTTGTTACTACTAGAAGCTACTCTCAAGACATCCTCCAATACTGATTCAAATATACCATAATCACTGGTAGGGGGTCTGTATTATACGCTTACTACAATATGTCTACCAAGTTCAACACACTATAGTTCTATTACTTTCTCAACAGAAAGTCTGCAAAAATCCACTATGAATCTCTTAATACAGTGAACTAATTATAAATAAATCATTAACTAAGTTTCTTGAGAAGAACAATTTACTGTCAGATAACCAATATGGTTTCCGTGGTGGAAAGTCGACCGTACAAGCCGTGACTAGATTAACAGATTTTGTTGCAAGGGGACTAGATTCTGGAGACAAATGCTTGGCCATATTCTTGGATTTGGCCAAGGCATTTGATACTGTGTCAATACCGTTACTGAGGATTGGCGTGCGTGGAATTCCTCTTAAGCTATTGGATGATTATCTGAATGATAGATTTAAAAGTGTGGTTGCAGGAGACTCAACTAGCAATTCACTTCCGGTAGAATATGGCATACCTCAGGGAAGCATACTCGGCCCAACTCTCCCTTATCTACATCAGTGATCTGTGCTAAACTACGTTAGATAAAGGCGAAGTGATCACATTTGCCGATGATACAGCTTTGTTGTTTAGGGAGGGTCTTGGAGCTTAGTTTTTAAGCTTGCACAAAATGGCTTTAATTTAATATCACACTGCTACATGAGAATATATTAACACTAAACAGAGACAACAACATTTTTTTTTTACATTTTCGATACTTTCATGCTCACAGCATCCCTCCAACCAACATCATATAACAGCCCACCTTCCGAATTGTACTGCGAATACCTGCTCATGCATAAACACTTCAGAACATCAATAAGATAAAATACTTGGGGATCACAATTGATAATCATCTATCCTTTAAACCACACATCAAATTGCTAACTCAACGCCCAAGAAAGTTCATAGCCATATTTAAAAACATTAGGGAAGATGCTAATCCGCGACTAATTAAGATGATCTACATCTTCCTCTGCCAGTCGCTCCTCGCCTACTGCATACAAGCATGGGGCGGAGCATGTAAGACTTAAATTCTCCCTTTAGAGAGCCAAAGGGCCCTACTAAAGGTACCTAAGTACTTACCGACCACACAGGTATTCAACTGAAAAGACATTTGCGGAACGGAGTGTGTTGTCAGACAGGAAGTTATTTATTTATCAAATTATCCTAAATTGCTTATTCAAATATCCTGTGTTGCTTAATTTTTAACGGAAATAAATGAAAATGAATACATTTCATTGACCTCGAGTATATTGATGTTTTTTTCATTTTTCGGTAAAAATTTCGGGGGGTACCCCTTCCCTCCTGACACTACTCACATGAAAAGGTAATGCACCATTCTTGAGAAAAATTACTTTTAATAATCAAATTTTTGAGGTTATGTTTATATAATTACGCCAAGAAGGTGACCCATATCGCATTATTAATTCGAAATTGGGTTGTGGCGTTGCCCCCGCACTGCAGTAATAAAAAACACTAGTCTAGCCGTAAGACTGCATAGGAAGTGGTGATACGCACGAAAGGTCAAGGTCAATGTTCTCGAGGTGAATGATTTTTTAAAGAAAGCGAAAAAAGGAGAAAAACTGAGAATTTTCTGCGAAATAAATATGGAAGGTCAAGGAACATTGAACGACATCTAACGTTTTAAAAAAACGGTCAAGTGCGAGTCGGACTTCCGCAGCAAGGGTTCTTCCGTACACGCTGTCAGTATCCTATTATATTTTATGATGACGTCTTTGTTTACAAATGTCCCGGGAAACCGAAGCTCAAAACTATGTATATTCTTTAATTATTTCATTCATTTCATTTCAAGTTCTACAACATAAATAGAGACGCAGTAATTTATGAATTAATATTTAAAAGAAGTCTTTGTACTTAATTAAAGCAGACTTTTAACCATGACCTTTCCCCCCAGAGCGTAGTATTTAGTGACTTTATTATAGATGCGTGCGTGGTTACTGCAGTGGACTTTCACACAAAAATTACATATACTACCTATTTGTAATTGAGGATTGTCGGTTCAAAACATTTTAAAAATTTCCTATCTATCTTGCCATAGGAAAATAGGCTGACACTAAAAGGTCCTATTTCCCTATGACAAGAATATAGAAATAGGACCTTTTGAACAGACCTTTTCAGCAAAATTGAGACATATGCGGTATCTTTTGATTGCGTGGACCTATAAGTTTAATTTTTTCACTACTTAACCTCTGGAATGTCCCTGCACAGCGAATTCCGTGGACGCTAACGCGTCCAAGGTTCTGGCGAAAATAAACTTTCAATCGACTTGCGTTAGGAATTTGATAAGTTTGTTAGGTTATTTTATTTGTTTCCTAACATGTTATGTACCATAATAAAGTTTATGAAATTACCTATCTTGTGATGTATAGTACTCACATGTGATAATAAAGTTGATAAGGCTTTTCATCGATTGTTTGCAGAATCCATTATTTGACACCGACACCTCTAATTATATTTCGTTCTTACTGGCCAAACACAAAACTTACACTATTTTTCATTTTTCACATCACCACTATTAATTTCTCCAGCGATAAGATGTATTATTTTATTACAAAACACAGTAATTACTTCACAATAAATAAATATTGACAAACATAAAATGTAAGTCTGCGGCCGGTCGCCTGCCCAAAATGGCGACGGGGCTTGGTATTTTATTTATTTGATCTGATTTGGCTGTCTCAATGTCAGTTCCAATCATATCACACGTTTGCCAACTAAACTACTTATAATCTAAGACTACTTCCGGGAACTTTCTGAAACTTGGTGAATATTCAAAAAACGTCGAAGTTTGCAATACTTTCTATGCGCTTATGCAGCGCATAGGACGCTAGCCGCCCAAAAAAGTTATGCGCTTATGTAGCGCATAGGACGTTTGACGGGTTAAAGAGATCACAGACTTGAGTAATCGATATTAATTTCAACTTTATACCTCCATGCGTTTCTGAGAAAATGTCTTAACAGACGGTGAGACAGACAGACAGAAATTTACAGTTTTCGGATTTTTCCCTTTACTTGTGCTATAAGACCTTCCTTCATTCCAAATTTCATGACATTAGGCCAACCGGAAGTACCCTATAGGTTTTGATTCCCTTGCGAGTTCCACGCGAGTTCATACAAATTCAGCAAAATTATGACATAATATCGCGGTATCTTTTGATTGCGTAGACCTAGAAGTTTTTTCACTGCTCCAAGGGACCATAGACTTGAGTAATCGATATTAATTTCAACATGATACCTCCACGCGTTCCTGAGAAAAGGGGTCGTGACAGAAGGACTGACAGACAGACGGACAACAAAGTGATCTTATAAGGCTTCCTTTTTTCCTTTTAAGGTACGGAACCCTAAAAAGAAAACTAATTATTTCCGACGGTTCGCGTATTTTTAAATCATCTATAAATCCACTAATGAAGCATAAAAAAAATCAACAAAAGCATCTGAAACGGCCGTCTTTCGGCTTGGCCTCATTATGCCCCTTTTTCGGTAACTCTAAATAAACGAATTCTTAAAAAATAATCACAGAATAATAATATGAACACAAAATGGCATTGCAGGCTCCAGATGAGTCATCTCTCCAACTTGCGAAAGCCATCAAGCATGTAGTGGAGACCATTGGGGACCCACCAACTACACCTATGAAGCTGGAGCCATACATCTCTCAGAACTTCATGGGACTCTTTGTATCTGAGGAACATGCTGACTACTTAAAAAAGATTGCAGTACATTATGTCAAGGAGGTATCTTCGGCATGTAAGTATTATTAATAGTATAATATATGTGGTTTTATGTAAAAATATTATGGATCTCCATCCATAAAACAAAACGAATTAAATGTCAGTTATTCTAAGGTACAGCCTGCGCCAGTTTTCTTGGCCTCTGAATGTCGCCTGGAGGGGGTAGCGGCGCATGCGTACAAGAGAGATGCATACAACAGCGAGAGAGAGAAACCTGGCGTAGCTTGTATTAATATTAGTTTATCGTATTTGATATTTGTAGGGAAACTAGGTTTTTGACAATTAGCCTTCACCTGCTTATGGAACAGGTACTTTTAAAATACATATATAAATAGTCCTGGGTTAATAAGATTGATATGTGTTTCAATTATTTGTAAGCAAAATACTATGTTTGTAACACTAACAACTTATTACTATTGTGCTCATCTCTTAAATTATTACATTTAATTAACATTTATTAATATTTATTATTTGTTCTCTTAGTGGGTGTTTCTATGGATACTTATGAACATTTGGATGCATTGGGAACCTGCTTCCCATGGTGCACTATGTCACAAGAAAAACCCATCAAACGTAAGGAAGTATTATATTTGAGCTTGCTTGTTTCACATAACATAACCCATGTATATATATATAATATCTACATCTTATTATTTGCCTTTGTTTTCAGTCTAACAGCATGCTTGTAGATTGTGCTATGGAATATTTTTGAGTCACCTATGCTGTCTAATCTTATGAGGATGTAAAGGTAAATATTGTAGTTATCATTTATAAATTATTATATCACATTATTGACCGTGCGAGTGAAGCGAGCGAAGCGTCCAGTTTCGAGATTGGCCACAAAAGCATCTGTCCTTCTGTCTGTCTGTCTGTTCTCTGTTCTGTCCCCCTTCCCCCCGGCCCTCGATAGCGAGTAAACGTGCTTTTATTTCTGTTACTACATTTTAAATCAAATTTTAAGTTTAAATCAATTAATTTATCCGAACGCAATATTAGGAGTGCATAAGTTTGAAGCACCACAATCTGACTTGACATCAGCCAACCCGACTCCCAAGACTCCGCCCCCAAGTGCTGTCGACGCCCCGCCCGCTGCGTGGGAGCAGGTCTCGAGCACAAAGCAGTCTCCGCCCGCGCCGCTCCACCACCTTGCGCTGTGTCCAGCTGCCCCGCCCGCTACGCAAGGCCATACAACGTCGTTACCAGTTGTCCCCGCCCCTGCCTGAACCGGTCAGTACTCACACCTCTGCCTACACTCTGCGCTCCTGCTAATTGAATAGTATGACGACGAGACGTACTCCACCGACCGTTGCCGCCGCGATGACTCACCATCTATCGGAACCGAACTTGAGCGCCAATCCAGACCTCGATGCGGTTTCTGCCGCGCAGCATATTACTCAACGAAACAAGCGTAAAAGGGGTGATGTTGATTCCCAGGCCCTTCTGGATACTTTTAAGGATGAAATTCTGGTACTATGTAATAGTATTAGGGAAGAACAACAGAAACATTTTACGTCTTTGCGCAGTACGATGGAAGATATAAAAACGCAAAATACTAAATTACAAGAGTTCGCAGAATTTTCTTCCGCAAAATATGACGAAGTTTTAGCTGAAATGAAAAAAATCGATGCAGAGAGAACTGAAAACCGCAAATACATACAAAGCCTGGAAGAGAGAGTCGAATTCTTAGAGCGTCAAAATAGATCCACGAGCGTCAAAATCAGGAATATTCCCCAACAGTATGGAGAATCCAAACAAGACTTAGCCAACTTAATCATTAAAGTAGGAAAAGCCATAAATGTTCCTATCCAATATTCCGATATAAAAGATGTGCTTAGGACCAATCCCAAGAAGTCAACAATTAAGCCGATTATTGCCGAATTTACAACAGTCCTGGCCAAGGAAGCTGTACTTAAATCGGTAAAGAAGTATAATGAAGAACACAAGAACGATAAACTAAACACAGAGAATATGAATATTTCTGGCCCGAAAGAACCTGTGTATATTGCTGAAAACCTGACATTTAAAGCTAGAAAACTGTTCTTCTTGGCACGAGAATTTCAAACAACTCACAAATACAATTTCTGCTGAACGTCAAAGGGAAAAGTCTATCTGCGCAAAGCACACGAATCTCCCCTTGTGAGGTTTGATTCTGAAGCAGACATTGCGAAACTCAAAGAGCTGTAAATTTAGATATTACTATTAGATTCTGTTTAAATACCCCATTACACCTATACAACATTATACTGAGAGTACTCCCATTCGTTGTTATTATCTACTGCACACTCACACACTCCAATAACTCACCACTCAACAATTCACTCATATCAAATCAACAGTCTCAAATATCTATGTTCTTCCCAAACACCCCCCTATGTCAACAACTTTTGCGCTATCTATTTCTAAACATTAAAAGAGGGCATTATAAATAAAATAGATTAAGAATTAGACTTATTGGGAGCGTTCGAATCTTATCAGTATAGGAGATGAATGTCTATTACAGGTCTATAACTCCAACGCTAGTTTGAGACTCTCAAATTGAGAGTATTCCATATGAACATTCGCAGCATAAACTCTAATTTCGACAAACTGGCTCCTCTGCTTTCTTGTCTTAAACTTGGCTGGGATGTGATCGTTCTTACTGAATGCTGGTTAAGTAAAGCCCCGAACGTTCCCATACTTGACGGATGTCTCTCTTATTTCTCTAAGGAAGTAATAAACCAGAATGATGGAGTGGTCATTTATATCAGAAATAATATTGAACATAAAATCGAATACGCTAACTTTAAAGATGGAAATACAATAATTTGCAAAATAGGAAGTAGCTTAGCTATAGTAGCTATTTACCGATCACCCTCACATAATAATATCGATAATTTTTTGAATAGCCTACAAATGACTCTGACTGACCTAGCATCAATACCATCAGTGGCTGTTATTGGGGATATAAACATTGACATCATACCTGAAAACAAGCCCAAATTAAACCCAGACGATTACCTAAATTTAATATCATCTTTGGGCTACTCTCCTACCAACCAATTTCCCACGCATGATAGAACATGCCTAGATCATGTACTTCTTAAATCTAGACATAGCTCTAAAACAATCATCCTAAATGCCAGTATAACTGACCACGGCCCCACTTTACTGAATCTGGAGTTAACGATTCAAAGAGTAAAGCCCAAAAATGTACGACTTCAGATAAATTACGCATCTGTCAAATCCGATATTAATCAATGTGATTTTTCTGACGTAATTGTTTTAAATGAACCGAATGTTGTTGCAGAACTTTTGTAACCAAAATATCCAACATTATAATGACTCATTCTACGGTCAGAAAAATCCCACGAAAACAACGAACAATAAAGCCATGGATTACACCTGGCCTACTCAAATGTATAAGAAATAGAGACCGTTTATATAAGAAATACAAAAATCACCTAATAATCAAGTTAATAAAATTATTTACACTCGCTACAGAAATTACTGTAATAACCTGCTAAAGAAACTTAAACGTTCATACGAGAAGGATTAGTTCGAAAAGGCTAAAAATAAACCCAAGGCCACATGGGAAGTTATTAAAAAGATTACTCATACGTACAACAAGTCACCGCCCCCTAGGGAACTAATACATCTGTTACCTGACCACTTTGATTCTCTAAACAAAGTAAACCATTTCTTTGCAAGTGTGGGTGGCTCTCGCTAATAAAATTCAACACACCTCAAACGATGGTAACCGCAACACTGAGTTGCCCTCCCAATCCTTTCTCCAAGATACACAACTAAACACACTTGTTATTCTGGAAGAGGATGTTGCCGAGATAAATAAAATTATTTTGGATCTACGAAGCGACTCAGCAATAGGCTGGGATAGCATCTCTTCATCTGTTATTAAAACGAGCCATTTTGTTCTTGCGCCAATTATAACTCACGTGTGCAAACTCTGTCTCTCAAAAGGTGTCTTTCCAACAATTTTCAAAAAAGCTCTTGTTCACCCGATTCTCAAATGTGGTGACAGAGAGAACATTACAAAATATAGACCTATCTCTGTTCTTACTACCATGTCTAAAATATTATAAAAAGTGCTAAATAACCGATAGTAGGATTCTTAACTAAATACAAAATAAATGCAGACAATCAGTATGGATTCTGCAAGGGCAAGTCGACCGAGGATGCCGTTTTGAACTTAACGGAGAAAATATCAAGGACTCTAGATAAAAAATCTAAGTGCGTAGGCATCTTCCTTGACATGAAAAAAGCCTTCGACACTGTATCAATACCCCTATTAATAAATAAATTAAGTTCTGCTGGTATAAGAGGACATGCCCTAGACATTTTCAGAGATAATCTCACCAAACGTACTCAGAGAGTAAAAATAGAGAATCACCTAAGTGATGATATCGCTTTGTCATACGATGTCCCCTAGGGAAGTATCTTGGGCCCAACACACTATTTCTTTTATACATCAACGATCTGTGCAAACTTTCTATACCCAACTGCAATATTGTCACTTACGCCGATGATACTGCTCTCCTAGTTGAGGGTCAAACCTGGGATAAACCCAGGATAAACGCAGAGGTATCTCTCGAGGTAGTCATGAAACGGCTTGTCGCTAACCTTCTTACTCCAAATGTTGACAAAACTATGTATCTCACCTTTTCACTGACCTCCTCGGGGAAACCACCTCAAGGTTCTTTTAATGTTGAAGCACACAACAATTGCAACATTAGCGAATTTAGTTACTCAAACTGTTCTTGCCCGACGCTCAATAGAGTAGATGAAGTAAAATACTTAGGGGTAATTATAGATGACACTCTCTCATGGAAGCCACATATAATTAATTTAACAAGTCGCACCAGAAAGCTCATATCTTCAAAATGCTTAGACAGTCAGCAGACGAAAATGTTTTGTATACATTGTATAATACTTTGGCCCAGTCAATTATATCTTATTGCATAGCGGCTTGGGGTGGCGCACCAAAAGCACTAATTATAAAATTGGAAAGGGCTCAAAGAGCTGTCCTTAAAGTACTTCTAAGAAAGCCTTTCAGATACCCCACTGAATTACTCTACACTGAGTGCAGAATGCTCGGTAAGGCAACTTTTCATCCAACAGGCTATTCTTAGAACACACACAAGTCGCCGATACGATCCTTTGCTACTCCTAAAGCGAAGAAAACACAGAGTGTTTGAGATAGAAAGCTGTAAAACCGCTCATGCTCAAAGGCAGCTTTATATCACCGGCCCTCGTCTCTACAACAAAATTAGCAGGGACGTCGAGCTTTATCATCTACCCAAAACCGTCTGCAAACCATTATTAAAAAATGGCTGCTGAGGCTCTCCTATGGAGACACGGAGAAGCTTCTTGACAGTCCAAATTAGAAAACCAAAATAACAACATTACCTGGATTCCATACTTCAACTCATTATCCCCCCCTTTCCTTCACCAACTCCACATGCACAACACACAAAATTAGCACACACACACACTACACTCTACATTTATACTCTAAATCACACTACACACTCTCTTTAAAATAATTTAAATTAAGTATTAGTGTTAGTATTTTACCCACCAATTGTGTACCCTAATTTGTTTTTATACTGTAGATTATTATTATTCTGTAGATTTACCTCTTTTGTATACCTGCATAAATCTAAAAATAGTTAAGTACCTGTATTGTACAAAATAAAATATGTACCCACTGGGAAGTAACTGTCTCCCATGATACAGGTTTTTCCTACTTTTAGAGGCAGGGACCTCAAATATGTTAACCCTGTTATTTTGAACAATAAAATTATTCTTATTCTTATTCTCGCCTACAGGTAGTGTTGGGACAGCAACACGTTAGAATTAGTAAATGATACAAAGTTTCTTGGAATAACTATTGATAGTAAATTGAAGTGGGGACCCCACACATATAAATAAGCTGGTAAATTAAGTTCTGCGGCTTACGCTGTTAGGAACACCAGACAAAACACGGATGTGGCTACATCTAGGAAATTTGGATATTATCCTTACCTTTATCCATCCGCTTGTATATTGGGTATGCTCGGATACAACTCACTAGAGGTCAGACGTAACACCGAGCAGCTTCTGACTGTGTGTCGATTGTTGCGAGGCGATAGTGGCTGTGTCGCGCTTGTCGGTACGGTATGCGCGCTATTCGTGCCCGGAAAATACCTCCGCGCGCGCAGGCACCAGCGGCTATTAGCGGGCGGTGCGCACCACACGTTGGCGCGCCAGCAGTCTCCGCTGGTGAGGGCGCGGGACAATCTCAACGCTCTGTTGGCTGCAGCACCACTGACTTGATCTGTTTGGTGATGCATGGAAGCATATTGTGCGAGAATGTGGAAGGTTCTGCGAGGGGAAGGTGTGACTGGGTTGTGTCGTGTAATTAAAGTATAATGAACTGATTATTTTAAATTCCAAATGACTGTATTGACATTTTTATTATTGAATTATTATTATTATTGTTGACATTTATTGAAGTGACATGTACGATAATATATTTTTTTATGTTTCAATCTGGTTTAAATGGAAGGGTACATATGTTATTTGTATGTGTACAACGAATTGGACATAGTCTGTAATGTTGTGCATTAATCTGTATTAATAAATAAATAAAATAAATAAATCTAGGCTAGTATATTTTAGTTACTTTCATAGTTTCATGTCCTATAGTATCATGTTCTGGGGGAAAGCAGCGGATATTCAAACGATTTCTATTTTACAGAAAAGAGCTATTCGAGCAATTTATAATGTAAAAAGGAAATAATCACAGACTAGTTGCGCCCCGGTTAAGACTCGTGAAGGTTAGCAATTCTTTCGAGGGTCAGTGCATTCTATACTATAACAAGATTCCTCTGCAGATCTTGAAATCCCCTTTTGAGCTATTTAAAAACCATGTTAAAGCGACGTTGTTGAAAAAGGGATATTACAATGTTGTTAAAAATCAATCTGTGGGAATTTCTACGCCCTTCTTCTCCCACAGTGGTCCAATGACCAATAGAGTAGCGGCAAAAAAATGACGATTGCTAAGAATATGTGTAAATATCTACAGTAATAAAGGTATTTGATTGATTGATTGATTGATTGATTTGTTAGAGCGGATTTCAGTTTTTAATTTTATTTTGGAAAAATTCTACCTAATCAGACTACGCAGATCTCTCCGCCTTCACAAGACGAACCCGTAATCACCAGATTTGACCTTCTAGGACCAAAGGAAAAGCGAGTAATCGCCAAAACGTATATTATTTTGCTCAAAAGTCTGCATAGTATACATAGTCAGGTCATAAGTTCTGTCACATGTGCAATATGAAATAATTTAGACATGTTTATTATTTATGTAAACATTTATATAGAAAAATGAACTTAATAAAACATGAACATATTCAAAATGACCCCCGCGATTTTGAATACAGGCCTTTATTCTGCGCGGCCAATCGTCTATCGCAGCACGAACGAGGTCCATGTCAATATCGGCGGCTGCCTTAATCAAGGATGCCTTGAGTGACTCCAAATCAGGATGAGGCTTTGAGCAGGCCTTTTCCTCCAAGTGTTGCCATATCTTGTAATCTAACGGACTCAAATCTGGACTGGAGGAGGGCCAGTCTTCGTGCCGGATGAAGTCGATTTCACGCGCCGCCAGCCAGTCTTGTGTGCTTTTCGCTCTATGAGCTGGCGCAGAATCTTGTTGGAATACCCAGTGCCTGTTATTAAACATGGTATGAGAAACAGGTTCCACAAGGTTCTTGAGGACTGTATTTTGATACACAACTGCATTCGTTTTTACGCCTTTCTCACAAAAATGTACCTCAGTTAAGCCCCAATAAGAGACTCCCAACCAAACCATGAGCGAGGATGGAAAATGACCTCGTTGGACACGCGGAATACGGTTGCTCGCTTCTTCACTGCTGTGTGCGTACACCATACCATTTTGTTTGTTGTAGCTCTCTTCCACGGTGTAAATTTTTTCATCCGAAAAAAGAATTTCCCGATGCTTTTTTCCCGCGTACCGCTTCAACAAAGCGCGGCATCTCTTCAGTCTCAGGTCCATTAAACGAGCGTCCAAACGATGTCCTGTTTTTCTTCGATATGCCCTAAGCCCTAAGTCTTCATTTAACACCCTTTTCACCGTGGTCCTGCTTAACCCCATCTGAAGGGCCAACAGTTTCTGCTTACGTATGGGATTTCTTTGAATTCGCGCCTTCACAGCTTTTATCACTGCTGGAGTCCTAACAGAGCGAGGGCGACCACTTCTTGACCTGTCATCTACACTAGTCTTCATTGTATCGTTTTATGGTACGATAAACGAATCTTTTGGTTATATCCAAATTTTTCAGTAAGTCGAAAATCTGAATTGGCGCGTAACCGCAACGATGCAACGCAATAACTGCGACACGGTCTTCTTTAAGTGTCCACTCCATATTTAAAAATGAGGAAAATTCTAAAAAGTACACATTTTTATTTTCATGAAAAATTCGAAATTCGAATTCAATAAACTTTTTTGTGGCCAGCGTTCTAAATTCAAAAGTTTTTATTGTGTGACAGAACTTATGACCTGACTGTGTATATATGTAATTGAAAAATTCAAGCACCCGAAATTAAATTTAAGATTGGCATTTCTTCGTTAAATTGTTGCGCAAAATACCCTTGTATCGCATTATAATAAAGCAGTTTGTCCGTCAGTCGTGACAATATGTTGGAGTATTATGTATGTCGAAGGGCTCGCGAGGTCTACTGTTTACACAGAACCACTAGTAGTATCTATAGGTATTTCTGCCCCCACAAGGGGGAATGGGAGGGTTTAGAGTTTGTATGAAACTAAACTCAACTACTTGACCTGTGAAGTTGCAAGTCAGGTAGGTATAGAGGAGACTTCTAAACGCCTTATGAGGGATCAAGCGACGGGACCGTATTAACGGGGAGTGTGGGTTGAAGATAGTAAGAACTGGCCAATTTTACACGAATTTGAGCAAGAGAAGCCGCGGGTTTAAAATAAAATACACAAAAACTAGGCAGGAAATAACTCAAAAAATCTAGATGTTACCGTGTCACCCGTATCGTATTTGACTGTACGGCCTTCTCATCCCACTAGCGGTGTGCCTGGAGCCGCACGTCAAGTCGCTGCACATCACGCTCGCGTACCACTTCGACGTGTCGGCTTTCGACCCGCTGAAGGCGCTGGTGAACGAACTCGCGCCGCTCGAGTCGGGCTGGGAGCTGCGACTGTACTCGCGAGATCCGCGGTTCGACAATCATCAGGTATGTGTTAAATATACACACCTAGTGTCATCCGTTCGTCATGCATTCATATGGAAATTTCAAATAATTCACCAAGTTAACAACTTTAAAAAAACCGACTTCAAGCCTTATCTCTTCCTCCCCGGTCGGAACGCGAATGTCGTCATAATCATCATCATCAGCCTATCAGGAAACCCACTGCTGAGTATAGGCCTCCTCATGTACACGCCATTCAACCCTCGTAGACGCACTGTACCCGATTACCTCCAAAAATGTCGGTTTTTAATTCATGATCTCCTTCACACAAACATTATTAAATAAATTGCTTCCCGTTCTCTACCATGAAACATCACAAGGTACATTCGGGGGTTCAAAAGGATACTTAAATTTTATTATAGTATACCTAATGTCCTGATGAAGCTAGTATATGTAAAATTATTTTTCTGTAACGATCTGCTGCACAGACTCAACAGACAACTCACGAAGCCAAAGAGTTAGAAGACAGCAAAGGAAATTCCAAACAGCTATAGAAAAGTATCAATAATATGCTTCCAAAGGCCTACACGAAAGTATTCAAAGCAATTGCTTGACATTAAAAAAGGATTTACTCAACAACTGATATGAATACCTCGCTAAAGTGGGTCAATGGCTGGCAAACGTGACCTTAAACAATCTAGGAATAACGGAACACCAACTCGCAACAGACATACAAATCCCGAGTCAAAACCAAAACTCACGCTTTCTTCGCCCTACAGACTATACAGAGGTGATCCGGTTGATCCGCGCTCTTAAAACTGAATGTGCCCCATGCCCTGACAACATCAATAACCAGCTCATCAAAGTCATAGGCCCTAAAATAGTAAAACCGCTCTCTCACATTTTTTATCTGAGTCTTATGACTGGTATATTTCCGGAAGCATGAAAAATAGCCAACGTGTCGTCTATTCATAAAGGCGGATCCAAAACCGATGTGCCAATCTCTCTACTCAACACAATGTCGAAGATGCTTGAGAAAATGGTAAACAACCGCCTTATCGACTACTTAGAGAAATTTAGACTACTATCAATCAGACAATTTGGTTTCCGCAGAAACAAATCAACTGAGGATGCCACCACTCTTCTCACTAACCTAGTAGCTTCGCATCTGGACCCGGGCAAGAGACGTCTTGGTGATTTTCTGGACCTAGCTAAGGCCTTCGAAACTATCTCCATACCAATCCGGTTACAAAAGCTAGAACGAATGGGCATTCAAGGTTTAACACTAAAATGGTTTAGTAGCTACCTAACTGACAAGAGACAGTGTATTAAGATCAATCCCTGCACTGAGACGAGTGACCTGGCCCCAATTAGGTTTAGAGTCCCTCAGAGCAGTATTCTGGGTCCCACGCTTTTCATTGTATATATATATATATATATATATATAAATGATTTTCTACGTCTTCCTATCATGCATGCTGAGATCATTTGCTACGCCGATGATACAGCCATACTGTTCCACGGAAAATCCTGGAACACTGTTTACAGATTAGCCGACTCAGGTTTGAGACGGGTGGCGGATTGGTTGGATACGAACTTGGTCACATTAAACCCCAGCAAAACCAAATACCTAGCCTTCCATATAACCGAAGCAACTGCCCCTTCAGCAAACGTCAGGGTGCAAATTCATAAGTGCAATCCCACCTCAATATGTCACTGCCCTGAAGTGGAGCTGAGGGATACTTTTAAATATTTGGGTATAATGCTGGACAACAAACTCACATTTGGGGCCCATATCTCGATGGTATCCAATCGTATATGTACACTCATCAACATCATGAAGCTTTTGAGAGATTCGGCGAACAGAAGGCTACTTATATCCATTTACTCAGCTTTGTGTCAATCATTCCTTACTTACTGCATATCAGTGTTCGGTAGCGCGGAAAAACCCACCTATACCTTATTGATCAACAAACAGAGGAAACTGACAGCTTCAAACGTCACTTCTCGAAATAATGTTGCCGTTTACAGTTTGATAATGATGTTCTCATTCATTCTTAATAGAATGAAAAACTGGTTAATATATTAGAGTATTACTTTACAATAGATAAGCATTTGATATAATATTCAACAAATTAATTACTGGTTTGGGCGTTTTATTTTCACATTAGTAAAATTACGATGCCGGTTTTATCGGCGGCCAGGTACAAATTCGAATACAAATAGTTACGACGCGAGTGAGCGTGACAGCGAGCCTTGTACGGAGGTACGCTGTCATGCTCACTCTCGTCGTAACTAGGCTCTCTGTCTCGGTCTCCCACGTGCTGTCTGCATTTGCGATCGGATTCCAACGAAAACTTCGAACACGCTCGCCATTCAACTGTGCGAGCGCAACGCCAATATAATTTATGCGCGAGCGAAAGAGACAAGTGACTAGATGTTCATGTACGAAATTTCCCCTGCTCGGGGAACAGACTTACAGCACCCCTTTATTCTGACTGAGTGCACGAATGCGTTCTTTGATCCGTTGTAGTTTCGCTGTTTTTGTTGTTCCGGTTGTTGTGTTTGTTATTTTTGTTAAGTTTTATTTATTGTTGCTCGTTATTTGCTCGTTATGGACGCTCCACCAAGTACTTTGAGGGAGTGTTTGTTGCCGAAGAAAAAGAGACCTCGGGTTTCTTTTAGTGTTACAGAAAAGACTATGATCGAGTCGTGAGTTAGTTAACTTTGAACTTAACTTTGTTAGTTAAGATTTTTAAAACCGTTAGTTTATAAACTACAAGCCGGTCAGAATATCTGTGCACCTCGCTGGAATGCGGCGCCTCTCCCGCTTCCCCTGTCACCTCTCCGCGCACTCCCCGGTGCGACAGTGTGCGACAGTACGGTTAGCATCTTCGTTGCCGATACACGTCCCGATAATTTTGATATTTTCGCTTTGTTGGTGTTTTGTTTTTTATTTATTATTTATTGTTAAGTTTAGACTGTTTACTGTTAAGTTTGGACTGGTTCGGTTGTTATTAAAATTGTTGTAGCTGTTAAACTGAAGTCATGGGAAAAACAATACACAGCGAATCAAGAAAACAACATCACACATTTTTTAATACCACTAGGGGAAGACAGTTCGGAGAGTTCAGAAAGTGAGAGTGAGGAAGATACAATGTCAGGCATTGAGTCAATAATTTATAGTGACTGAGTTTAATAATAAATGTTTTTGTAATCAAAATTATTGTTTTTTAATAACAAACCCTTCATCAATGATAAATTGATTTGAATAGGTTAGTAGTTTTTTTTTACCTCCACATTTCTCGAAATAACTTTTTTTCACACCGTACCCAGACCGCCGATATGACGTCACGAGGTCAGGTGCACAGATATTGTGACCGGGTTGTAACAGTTTTAACAATCTTACGGTGAAATATCCATTGATATTTTACTGTTTTTTCTATTGATATTGTAGTAGAAGTTCAGCTAATTGATGTTTACTGGCAAAGCAAAGTAGCCGGGACTGACACCTTAATTAATAAGTCATGCAAAACAAGAAAGCGTCTGAAACAAAAACTACAAAGGATGGGGACACCCATCCACTACCCAATTTCAGTCGGATCAGATGTCGCTTGACCCGAACGCATTGCAAATTTTTGTGATTATTCCTGAAATAGCAATCTTAGCGAAAGTTGGGAATGAAAATCGAATTTTCTATATCAATACATACTAATATGTATACAATATACACGGTCACGTTTTATTCGTTTTGTTAACTTCGGGGGATGATTGTACCCATCAATATGAACAACTTTCCCCAAGAAACATATGGTCGCAAACGAAAAAAAAAAATTTCGTTCATCAGTAGGTACCCCATCAGATGATGAGTTACTAAGGAAGGTCAAAAATTTTTTTTCGTTTGCTACCATATTTTTCTTGGGGAAAGTTGTTTATATTGATGGGTACTATCATTCCTCGAAATTAACAAAACGAATAAAAAGTCACCGAGTATATAAAATTCAAAGTCCTGACTTATCAACTGATTGTCTGACTGATATCTATTCTGACTGATTCTGACTATCAACGCACAGCCTAAACCGCTGATCCTACAGACATGAAACTTTACAGAGATACCTTATATAGCGTAAGGTAGCACCACAGACATTAATACTAGTAGTAGACTCCGCAAACAAGGTCGAATGTCCGAGCGTGTAATTTTTTTACTACCTACTCTGACGTCACGAGCGCATTTTAGTGAAGATTGACATGTTAATCGTTGAACAGATTCAAAGGCGTGCCGCCAAATCGATTTAAACGGACCGCGCATGGTTGGAAATGCTTCTTTGGATAATTTGCGTTTCTTGGTTGTTCCACAGAAGTCATCTTTGTTGAAATGTATGGAACAAATCCTGCTATATTTACTAGGAAACCAATGTCTTTGTCCAGTGGAATCAATTCGTATCCCTTTTAGTAATTAATCCTTTGGATAACTGAATTATTTTTATTATAATAATTATTATTCATAATTCATTATACTTTAGTGCTCACAAATATTTAAAACTAGGTACATTAAAAGAAAAACTATGAAATATAAAATTAATACATAACAATACTAAATAATATCTCACTTATGTAATACTATAACTAAAACTAAAACTATTGCAATGAAAATGCAACGCAGAATTATCATTCTTCCGTCAACAAAATCGAATCGTCCAGCGATATTGCATGAATCGTCGCATTGTAGAACAATATCTGGTTATATCGACAGAAAAATGAAAAAATCTACTTTACGATGCAACTTTAAGGTTAACCAAAGTATAGTTTGCTTCATTGTTCATTGAGGACTATGAAACAGATGTCATGAATCGTGTAAAGCAGCAGTAGATGACGTCCATGGGAAATATATGCTATGTTTTATTTGTACATTATGACCATAATGTACCAAAATTTGTCAAATTATGACATTCAAATTTCGAACGCCGACGCCCGCCTGCGTGCCGCCCCTAGTTTGTCTGTGAAGTTGGTACTACAGAACAAGCTAAACAACTGCAGCAGAGCAATGATCAATGCCACAATGCCGGTTGAACATGCGGTTCCTGAACACATCAAAGAGAGCTTATGATATATGTGTAGATAAACTAGTATATGTTACTGTACATAATTAGGCATTAAAACTCTCGAGTGATATTATTATGAAACTCGCCTTCGGTCGTTTCATATACCCACTCTCGAGTATGAATGCCCTACATTATGTTGTAGTCACATAAATTACTATAAGTCATACCTCACACTCACTAAATCTAACACGTAATGAAATTAATCAATGCAACACAATTCGCAATTTTCCGCATACGATCGATATAATTCATGGCACTCAATTTGTGACGGTATCCGCGATACAGGTTAGCCTAGTGTGGAGATCGCAGTAACTATATTAAAATTTATCTAAGTGCCCACACATGTTATTAGTAAGTTTTCACAATTGTAATCAATTTTTGCAAAATAATCGTATTTGTATTTGTATTATATTCGCCCCCGCCCCCATACGGGGGAAATGGGGGGGTTAGAGTTAGTGATGAAAATCAGAAACTACCCCAGAAACCTAGGAATCTGTTAGGAGGGTGGGGCGATGGAGTTTTATGAAACTTATAAACTGTAGTTACATGTCAGGTACCTAAGTACATAGGGGACGCCTAAATGGCTACTGAGGGCTTCAGAGACAGGGCCGTATTAAGCGGGGGGATGGCGTTTCGGGCCCGGGGTGGGTGCGGGGAGATGGGAGAGGGGAAGGGAGTATTTGTATATAGTGCTTGTATGGACTGGCCATTTTTCATTTACCTTATATAATAGTATTCTTATTTTTTAATCTTTCCCTGCCACGTTGAATGTGGAACATGTCTGCCATAGCATATATATGGGAAAAGCAGTGTTACCAGATGAAAACTATAAACTACCGTGTTTATCTGTTAAAATTACGGTGTTTAAGACTTAAATTACCGTAGAATCATTTGGAAAATACTGTGTAAATTACCGCATAAAATGCAACCGAAACAACCTTGAATTTAGATGTTTTTCATATATGGCTGCCGTCATTTTTGATAACATGTTCTTAGTAGGTGAAAAATCAACACAGTTATGACCATTCCGGTGAATAGCTTGTTGAGCAAGTATATTTCCCTTAATGGTTTTCGGTATCAGCTTGTTCCTTTTCTTCGTTTTTTAAGTCGTCGATTTGACTGAATATTATTTCACACAAAAGTTAAAAAATATCATCGGATCTCTGCGACCCGATGTCGGCCTATTGGCCTATCTTAGATTTCAAACTTTTATTGTGTGTGCTATTTCCCTACACGGTAGTTAATATCTAAGAATACCGTAGAAAAAGACACGGTAGTGGATCGCTACCGTAGACCGTGTATTAGCCAAAAATACCGTGGTTCTACGGTAATTACCGTGTACCTGGTAACACTGGGGAAAAGAGGAAGCTATGTTGCTGTATTTTCTTCTTAGCCCGAGTTATATTGGTCAAGGATAGTGCCAAGTACAGTGGCTATAGTGGCGAGCACCAGACAAGTTCAGACAGTAACTGTTTACACTACGCCAGTGGGTAGTGAAGTGCTGCGGGGGGGAGGGGGGGGGGGGGGGGGTAGAGTGGGCGAGAGGGGGGCGCACTTGCCACAAAAAATAGAAAATAAAGTTGACTCGCTTCTGTTTACACCGCTGTACTTACTACTCGCTACTGGCCACTGTCCTTGATAATAAGTGATGATAGCCGCACGTTCCGACCTTGTGCCAGCCGTCGATCCATTAGACATATTGATATAACTAAACCCCGATATCGGCAGGGCAATTTGGGCGCTGGACGTTCTTAGGGAAGGGTAAGGTCGATAGTGTTTCTTTACCTGCAATTTAATTATCATACAAAAAAAAATACATGTTTGTTTTGTTGTTAGCTTGTTTAATTTCGGTTTTATTAAATGTATGAATGTGCCATAAAGATAACGTAGCCTTTACATCGTATGACATAAGTAAGGTAAGACTAGGTTAGGATATTTAGTTACGTAAGGTAAGATTTTTATTGATAAACATGTATTTTTATAGATATTCCTTTTTTAATTCGTTTCGTCATTTTTTACAAAATAAACATGTCTAAGATTTTCATTATGGTAGAGAAAAGTATCGAAGTATATCACACAATTATTTTACCCATCCCTAACAACGTCCAGCTCCCAAATTGCAGCGTCGTTAACGGCGGCGGCGCTTAGATACAACACTATCTTGATAAAATACGGTGACAAATATATTTATATAATATACGTTTACCAATACAAGTGTTGACTCCCAAATATATTAAATGTTTTCCAGATTGAGTGCCCCCATGTAGTTTCACAGAACCGTATTGGTTGCAATAGGTCACGTTCTGTCCGAATACTAAACTTAGGTATGTTGGGTTACACCTTTATAATACATCCTGGAGCCGAAGCGGAGCGGAACGAGGCGACCCCATGTAGTTTACTATAGAATAGGGTGTCATATTTTGGTGAAAAATTATTAATTTGGGTAGAAAATCTATGTTTTTAGTTGTAACTTTTTACTTTATTTGCCATAATAGTAGTTTATTTGTCTGATACATAATGCCTAATTATGTACAGTTACATACACTAGTTTATCTACACACATATCATAAGCTCTCTTTGATGTGTTCAGGAACCGCTTGTTTGACCGGCATTGTGGCATTTAGTTGTTTAGCTTGTTCTGTAGTACCCTTCACAGACAAAGTACGGCACGGGGCGGCACTCAGGCGGGCGTCGGCGTTCGAAATTTGAATGTCATAATATGTAGAAAATTTACACATTATGGTCATAATGTTCAATATTCAGGTAAGAAATGAGTTTTTTCAAAGTAGTTCAACATTATGCTGATCGTAACGTGCTGTTTTTGGACGCAGTAAAGAGGGTTTATGATACGTGTGTAGATAAAATACTATTACATGTTGGATTTAATATTTTCCTCTTTATTGCTCTTGTAACATTTCTCGACACATCCCTCCCGCACCAGGTACACAAAGTGAGCCAGAGCTACACTCCTCAAGAGGGCGACGAGCTGGAGCTGGTGCTCGGAGACTACGTGTATATAGACGAGAAGGAGGTAGCGGCGTCCGTCGACGGCTGGGTGACGGGCACCTCTTGGCTGACAGGCGAGCAACATATCTTCTTACCTTAGGCCTTACACTTGATGTCTCCACTTTATTTGAGCCAAAACTGCTTTTTAGCTCAATATATATAATAAGTATCTAATTCGGGAATGCGTCTCCTGACATTTACAAATATCGATGCCTTAGATACGCGGTGACGAGATTCAGAGTTGAGTGTTGGCTTGAGGTCAATCTAGCTCACTGTGCATCATAGATATACCGGACCATGCCCACAACTCAAAGTGTGATGGACCAGACACAAAAGTCATGGTGTCTCGTTCGGGAAATGACAGCGTCAGTAAGACATTTAAGTAGCGCTTAGTTGATAAGCAGTGTGCTTCGGCAACTAGCCAACTACGATGATAACATCAGAATATTACTGCCAACTAGACAGTTATGCGTGCCTTATGCTCGACTATGAACCTTAGCGGTCATTGCCCTCCTAGACAAATTCGACAACAACACAAAATGTATGCGATTTGACATTTGCCGTGAAAAGACAGTCAGTGATCAATTTCGTTGGTCGAGCGTATACCACTAGTGATAAATAACTCTGTTTAAGAGGGCTAGTCATCTGAGACAATGTGTACAGTCTGCACAAGCGTTAGTTGGTCCAGGCAGCATCTTAATTTAGTATGTAGCCTGGCATAGTTATTTTTCGTGTGGATTATACATTGAAGAGTGTGTTTTGATCATTTTCGACAATTATAAATCAGTTACGTATTGTTATCTATTTAATAGTCTCGTTCCAGGCGCGACAACACTAGGAAGTCAATAGGCGCGTTGACAATGCCTGAAATAGCTTTTGGTCTATAAAGGAGCTCATGAAGGAGAACTTCCGTTGTCCCTAAAACGCAAGGTCATGGACATGTGCATTCTCCTCATCCTTATCTGCGGAGCCCAGACATACAACAACACGGAGTTTTTTTTTTGAGTAACATGGAGCGCAGCATTCTCGGTTTTTGGCTTTTAGACCGGATCCGGAATACAGAGCTGCGCTCCCGGACAAAGATAATAGCTGTAGGTCTCTCAACGCTGCCCAACAAAAAATGGGACTGGACCAGCCACGTGGGAATGCTCCCGAATCATTGGGCCATGAGAGCCATAAACTGGCTCCCATAAAATGCATAGAGGAATCGTGGCCAACCCAGGTAGAGATGGAGTCATGAGATGACTCGAAATCGTGGCCAACCCAGGAAGAGATGGAGTCATGAGATGACTCGAGGAAGACCGTAAAATGTTTGCTGTAAAAAAAAAACTGCTTATTTGGGGGTCCAAATATTTTCGTCCAAATTCTTCACAAAAGTTGTTGTTTTGGTGAAACGGCTTATCCTAGGCTTTGGCGGCAAACGGTTTGATAATTGAAAAAAGTAATTCCACACAAATTACCACGAATATTTATGTAGCTGGCAAGATTTGTGTGTTCAGTAGTTTTCTCAAACCAGCAATTGGTCAAACGTGATCCTAACAGGAAATGGAATATCTCTGAAACCCGTGGACACACAAAACTGACTTTTCGGTCACATTTACCACTCACGACTCAGTAATAGTAAAAAAATAAACGATTAAAATCGAGTTATCTGTGAATGTGCGAATGTCGCCTTATAGGTTAGGTGGATTACCTGGTTCATACTATATCTTCGAATGAAGCGACGATGTATAATTGTTATTTAACCCACTTTCATTACACAGTTTACAGTACCTGCTGCCAATCGCTTATCGCGAAGCTAACTAATGCACTCATTGTATGAACTCTTAAACACTTCATACAATTTTTGTGAGTACTCATTACGTACACATCCACATGACTCTTTCACATTTACCTGCTATAGGGCGAACATGGTTGCCAACTAAGGAAATGCTGAGTCAGTATTTAATTTACATTTGAATAGCAGCGCGGGGCTGTACAGTGCAGCGATTTCTTATCACTCGCGGACTTTGACACCTTCATCATTAAACGTGACGACAAGTTACGCTGGAACTAATCTGGTGAAATGTCTGTATTAATCACTAGCCTCATAAAATGCCGTCTTATGGCTTCGAAGATTTCAGGTTCGTCAGGTCTTCGTCGTGAGATAAAGTGTTAAGTGACTTGAGGCTTTGTTGGGTTTTTATGTAAGTTTGTTTGATTGTGTACTCAGGTGTGACCGGGTGTCTGCCCGTTGTCTTCACTCACCGCACGAACGAGTCTGACGCGTGGACGCTCCATCGCGCGATTTCACTCGGAAATACTAGTAGTAAGTACGCGAATTCCGTAATTAGGTGTATCAGTTGTCCTACATTGTTTGAATTCCTTGTCTGTACTTCGATTGTTTGAATACTTTGATTACTCACTTTACAACAAGGTAATTTATGTAATATCAACACAATTGTTTGTATACACAGTACCCTATTATCTATTTATGTGTTTATACAGGGTTAGTGGTCGGCCCGTAAAAAGAAAATTTCAGTAGGCATTGTAAGTACACGAATTGGATAGTATAATTTGTTAGATCCAAATACATACTTTAAATTCAATAGTAGTATATGTGACTGCTACATAATGGAGGGCATTAATACTCACTCGAGAGTGGGTTTATGAAACGAGCCGAAGGCGAGTTTGATAATAATATCACTCGAGAGTTTTAATGCCTAATTATGTACAGTTACATACACTAGTTTATCTACACACATATCATAAGCTCTCTTTGATGTGTTCAGGAACCGCATGTTTGACCGGCATCTCCAGTTGTTAAGCTTGTTCTGTAGCACCAATTTCGGGCGCCGGCGTTCGAAATTAGTGTACACATCAAAGAGAGCTTATGATATGTGTGTAGATAAACTAGTATAAACTACTATTATTTGCAAATACTGGCTATTTTACGGTGTTATATAACTTTAGAGTAGTTTAACTATATTTGATCTTATTAGGATGTGCATTTTTTTATTATAAATAAAATATAAGCAATCAAATAACGGAGTCTAATACAAATACTATATTAAAAACCTAATTATTACATAGTGCACGAAAAGAAACAGACATTTATCAGAGTAGTGAAGTGTCATGTCACGGCCATTGTCAATGTAAATATTGCAGTTGAGAGTTTAACAGTTTAGAGTTATATGACACATATTTCAATCGGACACCATTATAAAGTACAACGCGCACGAAGACACTGGAAAAAAACTATGCGCGTTTCCGAGGCCAAAACACACCGTGCAATGCAAGTTACGTAGATAAGGAGTACATATTCATTTCTTGAATATATAACGAAAGTTTTTGCTGATTTGTAATATAGATTTTGGTGTTATATTGAAACCAAAGGGCAGAGCTAAGTATGCTTCAATCAGCCTTTCCCTTTCCAAGGAAACGGAGATTGGCGCGTAGCGCTGTCCTTTAATGTCGTGCACTCAGAATGCTTCGCAGGCTTCGTGGCTAATGTGCGCTAAGTCCACTGCTGAGTCAATTACGCGGTTACTGACGTAATGACACAGCCTTATAGTAGTTTATGTGACTGATACATAATGCCTAATTATGTACAGTTACATACCATACCATAAAATATCAGTTTAAATTAGTATGTTGTAGTTATTAATAATACATAGTTTTAATATTGATAAGCCGATGCTTGAAAGCGACCTGGTGTGTGTTGGGTCCTCAACATGACATAGCTGTTGAGTTGTCCATATCGTCAGGTAATCACACGTCACCCTAAACAGCTCTCATCTACCCGCATTATTGAATCAGTTGTTTAATTGTTACCACTCCATTATCGATAACCTGTTTATTAGTTTCTTAGTCTTAATTAGTTTCAACATCAATCGCAGTCTAGATCACTCCCTGCGAGATGTTTAACCTTAAACTCGTTGTCTTAATGTTGTGCGTGTGCGCAGATTGCGACGCCAAGTCAGAGTCGGACTCCAACACGGAAACCGAGATGAGTACCAACTACCCGCAAGATGACTCCGATAAACTGGCGCATGAGAAGTCTGAGGAGAGTTATCAGGAGTGGGGGAAGTACTGGAAGGTGGTGCAGACCACCAAGTCGGCCAGCATCCTCGACGTGACTCAAGGTCAGTGGATATGGATATACATGCTGTACTCATAGCTGTATTCTCAATAAGGGTTAACCAGAGTTGCAGGTTCAATTATCAAAACATAGAGCCCAGCGTCCGTTAAGATATTTGTGATTGACTGTAGAATTTTGGCCTCAAGTCTTATCAGTTTGACCTCTTTGTTGGGCAGGATCACAGTATATCCCGCATACATTTAATGTTATCGTGTGTAGGTACGAGCAGCAACTGGGGCGAGCAGAACGGGGTGGGACCTGCTGGTGACGCCGCTGCACCTGAGTCGGCGACCAACGTAAGAACTTTTTTTATTTTTATTTATCTTTATTTAGAAACAAACAGTCTCTTATATAATACATTATTACAATATAGGGTAATAAGAATAAGAAAGAAGTTGTAAAATCGATGCTACAAAAAATACCTTTACATTCTAACAAAAATAAAACATTTTTTTTTATATGAACAGACAAAAAATGCAATAAAAGTCAACGATTCATCATACATCCTACATGCTCTTCTAATGAAACCGTTTCTTGCGTATGAAGTTCGACTACGAGGAATATAAAAGAGGTACTTCTTTCTACATACTCGCTCACAACGACGGGGTACTCTAAAGGAAAGAGATTTTAATAACTCAGGGGCATCGATAATATTGTTAATGACTTTATAAAGAGTAATAACACCATTGCGTTCGCGACGCAGGCTCAAGGGTGAAATATTGTGTCTTTTCATAGCGGTGGTATAATCTATGTATTTATTTCCTGTGCGATAATTTGCCTTTACATTTTTTTTTTGCACTTTCCTATTCTATCGCTATGAGTTATATGTAACGGGTTCCACACTGTGCTAGCAAATTCTCATCGACTGTGGACATAACTATTAAATAATATCTTAAATGTCGAAGATCTTCTGAAATCCTTGCCTACGCGCAATATGAATCCCAACTGCTTGAAAGATTTATTTAAGATATTGTCAATGTGGGGCACAAAGGTAAGCTTTGAGTCCATGATTACGCCGAGGTCACGATTTGGTTCACACGGGTTCACACGTAAACTTTTCTAACTTACTGTCATTCACTTCTTCTTTTGTACAGGGAATAGAAATTTAGAATAGACACGCTGGATTTGACTGGTGCAGGATGATTTGGCATAGAGACCCACAGTTCTCCACATTTTAATAACTTTGTTGGTTTATTAGAATTCCTTATTTCAGGATACCGCCAAGAAGGGAGATACGTCTGGTCGCCGCTGGCTGTTCGCCATGCGTCACGGCGAGCGAGTAGACCTGACCTTCGGAGTGTGGGTGCCGCACTGCTTCGACAAGACAGGCAACTACACCCGGAGGGACCTGAACATGCCTATCACACTTGGCAAGAGGTCAGCTATGCTAGGTCACCTTAGATACATATACATACGTATGAGGAGTCGTGACGTCCGCTGAACATAAGCAGGTGCTGGGTTCTCTATTGTGACTATTCCACTCAATTCCCAGTAATCATCAAATTACAAACACATTTTAAATTGTATGTAACCCACCGCCTGGGTAAAGACGTTTCTCAGCACCTTATGTTTTTACCCGCCTAGACCGTATCAGCCAAAGAACAAATTATGTAGCAATAGCAAACCACACAGTTAACCGCTACGGGTGAAGAATGTCGTTATTTGATGGCGTAAACTCCTGCCTCTCTCAGAGCGGGCGGCCAAAACGCGTACGACCGCGACTCGCCGCTGACGCGCGTCGGCAACCTGCAGGCGTACCTGGTCGGCGAGGGCATGCGTCTGGCCGGCGTCACCGTGGCGCACGTGTACGCGTCGTGCGCGCTGCGCTGCGTCGAGAGCGCGCACTCCTTCCTCGAAGGTGAGTCCCCGTGACGTCACAGACTAGTGCGCACCTGGCTGGCCGGCGTCACCGTGGCGCACGTGTACGCGTCGTGCGCGCTGCGCTGCGTCGAGACCGCGCACTCCTTCCTCGAAGGTGAGTCCCCGTGACGTCACAGACTAGTGCGCACCTGGCTGGCCGGCGTCACCGTGGCGCACGTGTACGCGTCGTGCGCGCTGCGCTGCGTCGAGAGCGCGCACTCCTTCCTCGAAGGTGAGTCCCCGTGACGTCACAGACTAGTGCGCACCTGGCTGGCCGGCGTCACCGTGGCGCACGTGTACGCGTCGTGCGCGCTGCGCTGCGTCGAGAGCGCGCACTCCTTCCTCGAAGGTGAGTCCCCGTGACGTCACAGACTAGTGCGCACCTGGCTGGCCGGCGTCACCGTGGCGCACGTGTACGCGTCGTGCGCGCTGCGCTGCGTCGAGAGCGCGCACTCCTTCCTCGAAGGTGAGTCCCCGTGACGTCACAGACTAGTGCGCACCTGGCTGGCCGGCGTCACCGTGGCGCACGTGTACGCGTCGTGCGCGCTGCGCTGCGTCGAGAGCGCGCACTCCTTCCTCGAAGGTGAGTCCCCGTGACGTCACAGACTAGTGCGCACCTGGCTGGCCGGCGTCACCGTGGCGCACGTGTACGCGTCGTGCGCGCTGCGCTGCGTCGAGAGCGCGCACTCCTTCCTCGAAGGTGAGTCCCCGTGACGTCACAGACTAGTGCGCACCTGGCTGGCCGGCGTCACCGTGGCGCACGTGTACGCGTCGTGCGCGCTGCGCTGCGTCGAGAGCGCGCACTCCTTCCTCGAAGGTGAGTCCCCGTGACGTCACAGACTAGTGCGCACCTGGCTGGCCGGCGTCACCGTGGCGCACGTGTATGCGTCGTGCGCGCTGCGCTGCGTCGAGAGTGCGCACTCCTTCCTCGAAGGTGAGTCCCCGTGACGTCACAGACTAGTGCGCACCTGGCTGGCCGGCGTCACCGTGGCGCACGTGTACGCGTCGTGCGCGCTGCGCTGCATCGAGAGCTCGCACTCCTTCCTCGAAGGTGAGTCCCCGTGACGTCACAGACTAGTGCGCACCTGGCTGGCCGGCGTCACCGTGGCGCACGTGTACGCGTCGTGCGGGCTGCGCTGCGTCGAGAGCGCGCACTCCTTCCTCGAAGGTGAGTCCCCGTGACGTCACAGACTAGTGCGCACCTGGCTGGCCGGCGTCACCGTGGCGCACGTGTACGCGTCGTGCGCGCTGCGCTGCGTCGAGAGCGCGCACTCCTTCCTCGAAGGTGAGTCCCCGTGACGTCACAGACTAGTGCGCACCTGGCTGGCCGGCGTCACCGTGGCGCACGTGTACGCGTCGTGCGCGCTGCGCTGCGTCGAGAGCGCGCACTCCTTCCTCGAAGGTGAGTCCCCGTGACGTCACAGACTAGTGCGCACCTGGCTGGTCGGCGTCACCGTGGCGCACGTGTACACGTCGTGCGCGCTGCGCTGCGTCGAGAGCGCGCACTCCTTCCTCGAAGGTGAGTCCCCGTGACGTCACAGACTAGTGCGCACCTGGCTGGCCGGCGTCACCGTGGCGCACGTGTACGCGTCGTGCGGGCTGCGCTGCGTCGAGAGCGCGCACTCCTTCCTCGAAGGTGAGTCCCCGTGCCGTCACAGACTAGTGCGCACCTGGCTGGCCGGCGTCACCGTGGCGCACGTGTATGCGTCGTGCGCGCTGCGCTGCGTCGAGAGCGCGCACTCCTTCCTCGAAGGTGAGTCTCCGTGACGTCACAGACTGGAGCGCACCTGGCTGGCCGGCGTCACCGTGGCGCACGTGTACACGTCGTGCGCGCTGCGCTGCGTCGAGAGCGCGCACTCCTTCCTCGAAAGTGAGTCTCCGTGACGTCACAGACTGGAGCGCACCTGGCTGGCCGGCGTCACCGTGGCGCACGTGTACGCGTCGAGAGCGCGCACTCCTTCCTCGAAGGTGAGTTCACTCAACCAACAGAATAACTTTTTTCATGTTTAGATGACTCTAGTACAAGTCATGTAGCTATCTGACCTAGCCAGACCGATAAGGCACGATGAAATCTACGAAAAGAGCATTCGAAGCAGTAGCTTACAAAACATGAATTACGGCAGGCGATGTAATGCAAGTATCGTACAACTGGTATCTGTCGGAAGATCCGATATAAGGTATCTATGCCGCCATGATTCATTAGTTTAGGATTGTGAGATAAACATAATCACTGCCTATGACATTATCTTTATCGATTTATCCAAACACATATTATTGTATAACATATTCGATAAGCTTGTTCATATCGATGTGTCAGATAAAAACTGATGAAGACTGATGTGAAATCCATGAATGATCATGCACAAATGCATAATACGAGTATTGTTCCTGATCCCTTTCAAAAGGTATCCCAGCCCTTTAAACTATAAATCATCATATATTTAATAACCCTCTAATAAACAAAATAAACCACTAAAAGTTAAGGCTGTCGAACTAAAAAATGAAAATGCTCTTATTTTATTTTATTAAGTATGTATAATAAAAATAAAATAAAATGCTCTGATCGAATTTGTTTCGCAGATACATTTATTTCGAATGATGTATTTACCTGAAGACCCTTAAAATTGGTCGACAACTTTTTTATAATATAATGTTGATTCCTCCCACCAGGTCTTCAGGCAGGTCCTAGTGTGAAGATCCGAGTTGAGCCGGGCCTCTTCGAGTACAAGGGCTGGCATCTCACGAAGGGCATGGCCCCTTTCATGACGCCCCAGGAACTGCATAAAGCTGGCTTCAATGTTGATTTGGAGTGAGTTTCTTGAGATTTCTAAACGGATGACCTTGGGCGGGCCTGATAATGAACATCCATTCAAAATCAAAATGTCTTTATTACTGTAGATATTTACATACTTGGTAAACGTCATTTTATTGCCTCTTTTCTCCATTGGACCACTGTGGGAGACAAGGGCAAAGAAACTCCCACCAATTGATTTTAGGTCTCTTTTAATAGTAGTTTATGTGACTGCTACATGATGGAGGGCATTAATACATAACATCACTCGAGAGTTTTAATGCCTAATTATGTACAGTTACATATACTAGTTTATCTACACACATATCATAAGCTCTCTTTGATGTGTTCAGGAACCGCATGTTCGACCGGCATTGTGGCATTGATCATTGCTCTGCTGCAGTTGTTTAGCTTGTTCTGTAGTACCAACTTCACAGACAAACTAGGGGCGACACGCAGGCGGGCGTCGGCGTTCAAAATTTGAATGTCATAATTTAACAAAATTTTAGTACATTATGGTCATAATGATCAATCAATGAGTTTTTACCAAGAAGTTTATCATTACGCTGATCGTAACGTGTAGTTTTTGGACGTAGTAAAGAGGTTGTATGATACGTGTGTAGGTAAAATTGGTTTCGTATAACTAATACGTACAACATAAATTGTTATAAATAATACCAAATAATTAACAGCGAGTTTTGTGTTGAATAACCCATGCAGTCTTGTCATTTATGTAGTCTTGAACATTGTAATATCCCTTATTAGACAAAGTGGTTTTTACATGGTTTTTTAATTACTCAAATCGCAATTTTACAATGTTCAAAAGTTATCTTGTTATAGAAAAGAATGCATGGCCCTTGAAAGAATTGCTTTTCGCGAGTCAGTGCACGCAGCGATTATTTCTTAGGTTAAAATTGCAGCTATCGCTGATTTGAATGTTGTGAGGTTTTTGCGTACATACATTATATTTTCAAAAATAAATTCACTAGCTACAGTTTGTATGTCAATTTCTTTAAAAAGTTTTCTGAGGGAGCAATCTTTTTGATCCACCACACGAGTCAGTAGAAAGTGCACTCTGCAGACGAAGAGCATGCCAAATAGTTGCTCAATCTCTCACCCCTGTGACGAACAAAGGAGACCAAATAAAAGAGACTTATATAGTTAATAAATACATAAAATTAACATAAACATACATGCCCATACATTGCTGCTGGCCCCACATTAAGATACCCTGTGTCGATAACCCTTTGAGGCACATATAAATATACAAGATCCGTGATTTTCTTTACCTCAGTCGAAATCAGAACCCTTTGCTTGTGGTTGTAAACAGTTATTGGCGTGTATCAGCGACGAAGTGTGATAGAGGTGATTAGTTCTTTCGGTGAATCGTTATATCGATGACTTGCATCAGCGATGAACTGCGGAGATTCAATATTTCGACCACTAGTGACATCGGTGGAACATACACATAATTATAGCCACCAAAAACTAAGTTATGGTAGTACCATTAGCTAAAATAGATATTTAATATTATAAAACCATACATGACGTTATATTCTGTCCGTTAGTAGTTTAGACACTGCTCACTGTGGGAACGTTACACAAACTTTTTTACCGTACTTGTAGCTGGCCAGCTAATTAAAGACAATAAAAGCTGTGTTCTAAATTTTTTTTTTTTAAGAAAAGGAAACCTGTTCTCCACCTATACCTTATAGTGGCACTGTAACTATCACGTTTGTCTATAACGTTTGTTGCTATAAAAACAATGACACGGTTGTTTCGCATATACATGTATTGGGGGGGCTTGCGGTGTCTACATCTTTGTATGGTCTGAGTTGTGTACTGACGTTCCGTCGCAGGTACAAGCCGTACGTGGAGATCGACCTGGTGACTCCGGAGACGCTGGAAGAGTGCTACCGCCGCGGCGAGAAGGTCATGCACGAGGCCACCAGGGACACTGAGAAAGCAGGTCAGAGCATACACATGCACTTAGTGCCACCGTCCTTCCTGCACATTATAATTTAAACAAAAAGTAAAACTTTAGAAAAAAACTATTTCAATTTAAACCCTGTTCAGGCTTCTCGGCACCTAATGACCTCGTAGGGGCCCATCAGCTACGAGGTAGCGTAGCGATCAGATGCCAAGAAGTGTGAACGTCGGCGATTCACCGAGCCATTACTTATGGATTCGATCTAACCTGGTCTGTGCTTCGTTCCCGTCAAACTCCTGTCTCTCTGCAAGGCCCGGGTGCACCCTAGGCTCTTCTTGGTAGACAGGTTCTTCAGCCAACCAGGTATGACTGGCAGGCCAGCTTCGACGAGCACAGTGTTCCAACACAGGTTATGTTACGTGGGAAAAACCAATCGGCCACGTAAATGCGAACTTTATCTGGTTCGGGGAACCACAACACACTCAGCTATCTAGACAATCCTGAGGGAACCCCGAATACAATCCAGATGGCTTGCGATTTAAATTCAATACCCTAATCAATACGCGTTACATTGCGAGGGCTTTCGTCTGTCAGTTGTCAAAAAACTGCAAGGTTGGCAGCAACGTCAAATTCAAAATGGCCGTTCCGAAACCATCGATCGAATATTGATTTGGAATCGAACAATTACCCGCCCGGACAGGCACCCACCTGTCCCCTAATCTACGGGCAGCCGAGACAACGTTGCTACCGCTCGTTTTAGAACCGAGCCTCCTACTAGAACCTCTGCAGACCGGGGGGTCCCGTCCTTGCCAGGGAACAAGTTAACAATGCGCCCCCTGCGCCAACGTAGTGGCGGTAGGTTAGCATCCTTAACCAGAACGAGGTCACCAACACTAGGGGGGCTGGTTTTGTCAGTCCACTTAAGGCGCTGTTGTAAGATATGCAGATACTCGAGCGACCAACGCTTCCAGAAATTCTGAGTAAACTGCTGCAACATCTGATACCTTGACAACCGATACAATTTCACTCCCTCGAAGGGGTGCTCGGGCAACGCGTTAAGTGGCTGTCCTATCAAGAAATGGCCTGGGGTCAGAGCCTCCAGGTCATTTGGATCCGAGCTGAGCGGACACAACGGTCGCGAATTGAGAACGGCCTCGATCTTACAAAACAATGTCGCGAGCTCCTCAAAAGTCAGCGCGGTCTGACCTACTATACGCCCCAAGTGCGTCTTAGCTGACTTAACTACGGCCTCAAAAATCCCACCCCAGTGGGGGCAAATCGGTGGGCTGAAGGTCCACTGTATACCCCGACGGGAGAGGGCCGTTCCAATATCCACTTTATTTACATTCAAAAAGTTGACTATCTCTCGTAAGTATCGTTCCGCACCGACGTTGTTAGTGCCGTTATCAGAGCGGATCAAAGTTGGAAGTCCCCTTCGAGAAACAAACCTATCCAAACAAGCAATGAAGGCCTCTGTCGAGAGATCAGCCACGAGCTCGAGATGTGCCGCCTTGGTGGATAAACAAACAAACACACATGAGCTATACCGGTCCAGCAGAAACCCGGCGTCAGGGTCCTCAGCCTTCTGGGTAACATGCACGGCCGCTCTGGGGCCATGATCCGAAGATACTACTACATGGCTGTGGGGCCAGTCCGATTCTCTCCTGGCAAGCCAGGGTGGTCCCCACCACAAATGGTGTCTAACGAGTTCAGGAGCCCGACATCCCCTGGATGCACAATCAGACGGGTTCAATTCTCCTGGTACATGTCTCCAGGTCAGTGGGACCTCAGACGACACAATCTGGGAGACACGGTTCGCAACAAAAACCTCTAAGTTATGGACCGAAGCCTTCAGCCAGCACAAAACAATCTGGCTGTCCGTCCACGCGTACACCGTATCCTCCAAAACCACTGACCCACGCAACACTGTTAGAGTGTGATTCAAAAGTTTGGTCAAAAGAGCAGCCCCGGACAGTTCCAGTTTTGGAATCGTCATCCTTGTCCGAATAGGCGCTACCTTGCTTTTTGCCAAAACCAAACGCACGTCGACCTCCCCGGTGGAGGTGACGGTTCGCAAATAAACCGCTGCCGCAAACCCTCGTTCAGAGGCATCACAAAACCCGTGAAGGGTTGCCCTGTAATCCCCAGCAGGGACCAATTTCCTCGGCAGCGATACATTATTTATATTGAGGCCCAACCATTTTGCTAAATCATTCGATACAATGCAGCCCTGAGCTCCAGAATCTAATAGGGCGCGAACGTATGTTGGGTTGCCCGCCAAATCCCAAACAAGCACAGAGGCGATCGGTAACACCACCGTCTCCGGTTGGGGGGCAACAAATTGTTGGGCCGCAAATTCCTAGCGAGGGCCCCCGGGGCCCCACTCTGCCTGTAACCGATCAGGGATGCAGCTATACGCCAGCGGGTCCCATTGTACAAATGGCCCACGCGCCGGTTCCATTTCCAACCTACGATTCCCCGTAAAGGGGGGTGGGCGTGAATTCAACCGTGGCCGCTCCATGAGCGGGGGGGACATCACATGTGACCGATGAGGACGAGGCGACGAGCGGGGCGACATCTGAGGCGGCGTCCGAACCGCACCCGCATAGCTCGAAGGTGTCCCATGCCACCCGCCCGTTACGGACTGCTCAACACACCCAATGTCCCGCTGAGTCGGATGCTGAGTCGCAACCGAAAACTCAGGGCCCCCCATGTGATGACCCTGAGTGCGGCCCTGCACCCCTGGGTGGCCACGTGCTTGTGGCCCCATTGCCCGCTGAGTTGGATGCTGAGTCGCAACCGAAAACTCAGGGCCCCCCATGTGATGACCCTGAGTGCGGCCCTGCACCCTAGTACTGCCCTGTGCACGTGGGGACGTTGGCCCCTGAGTTGCGCTCCGAGTCGCAAACGAATTCTCAGGGCCCCATGCCGTGTCACCCTGGGTACGGCCCTGTGGACGTGGGGACGTTGGCCCCTGAGTTGCGCTCCGAGTCGCAAACGAAATCTCAGGGCCCCATGCCGTGTCACCCTGGATACGGCCCTGTGGAGGCTGTTGTCCGGACCGGTTCATGCACAACAGATTGTTGTGGGCCCCACCACAATATCCGCACATTTTTGTGCGCGTGCAGTCCCTAGCCATGTGTGGCCCGAGGCACAGGAAACACCAGCTCCGCTGCTTGGCCATCCGGCGCCGTCCCTGAACCCTAAGTTCCCCGAACTTATTGCAATTGGCCACAGCATGGCCAATCTGCCTACAACATGGGCAGGTCTCACTATGTGGGGTCAATGCACTCACAGTCCCATATGACTGCCGGTTGGTGCGGTCCTTCCTCGTCGGAGGGCCCCTACTCACAGCGCTCCCGGCAGCTCTCTGTGGCTCCGAAGGATGGGTGACCGTCAACCCCAAATTCTCTGCCCGTCGAGCCTCCTCTTCCAAGAATCCGACCAAGTCGGAGAAGGCGGGCAGGTCCTCGGCCGACCTCCCGTGAGACTGTTCGAAACGAGTCTGCACGTCAGAGGGTAGGCGGGAAAGTACAATGTACAGCAGTAGGTACGACCATTCACCAACCGGAAGTCCAAGATTCTCTAGAGCCTTGGTGACGGACAACAACGGGTTCAAAACCTCCGTCTGTATGGCCCCGACCTTGTTCACAACCGGGATACTAAACAAACGGTTCAGTTGGGCATCGGCCAACCTCCGTTTGTTATGGTAACGTCTGACCAACAATTGTCTGGCCGTTTCATAGTTACCCTCCGTAACTGTCAAATGAGCGACCAGCTCCCTAGGCTCACCCCTCAATGCTGCCACCAGCTGAGCCATCTTGACAGACTTGGTAATGTCCGATCGCATGTGCACCAAACTGTCGAACAGATTGATGAAGCTCATCCATTCACCGGACACTCCGTCAAAAGTAGGCATAGTTATGGCCGGTAACCTGGACCCTGATCCCTGAAGCGGCAGAGGTGCTTCAATGTCACCACCATGGCTGGACTCGCGCTGTCTACGTATGTCCGCAGCCTTCTGCGTGATAGCAGCTGCCATCTCCATACATTGGTCGACATCCCCTATCAACCGTGACAGCCTGTCAGGTGCGCAACCATCAACTGATTCCGCCTGCGCGGACAATTCGAGCGTCCTGTTGTAACGTTCCTTAACGTCCATAGACCGCTCCAATACCACATCATGCCTATCTAATCGGTCTATCAGACCGTGTGCGGAGGAAAACCATCTGAGTTCCTTAGAAACACCCTTCTGGATTTCAGATAACGACATGATCGGAACGATACTTACTCACAATTTGCAGTAACTCAATTTTATTGGACCCTCCAGTCTACAACCCAAACGAGGGAACCCTAAACCACAACTTAAATAATGCTGTTTTCCTTAAACAATAGGAACCGAGTTTTATATCTATATAAATTCTGTAAATACAATTTAGTTTCCCTTTATCATTATAACACACACAGATAGTCAATATTAGTTCAAGTTATAAATTGCTATAAACTGAAAACAATGCAATAGCCTGCTATCAATAGATGTAACTGCCTATGTTAACCAAAACATTCTTCAATAGCATTACTAGACCACTAATAGATTGACTAACTGGTAATTCAATGCAATTTTCAATTCAATATCTGTCTATCTACTACCAGCAATAGACCTATAGCTTACAATACTACCAATCTATGTGGATATAGGAACAACACCAAGTTAGCTAATAACCGCCTATACCTACAGATTGATAGTCCCAAATCGTGCGTTCCTGGAGCCCTTGACGGCTGCAAATCTCAGGAAACCACGCTCTGCTACCAAAATTGTTCAGGCTTCTCGGCACCTAATGACCTCGTAGGGGCCCATCAGCTACGAGGTAGCGTAGCGATCAGATGCCAAGAAGTGTGAACGTCGGCGATTCACCGAGCTATTACTTATGGATTCGATCTAACCTGGTCTGTGCTTCGTTCCCGTCAAACTCCTGTCTCTCTGCAAGGCCCGGGTGCACCCTAGGCTCTTCTTGGTAGACAGGTTCTTCAGCCAACCAGGTATGACTGGCAGGCCAGCTTCGACGAGCACAGTGTTCCAACACAGGTTATGTTACGTGGGAAAAACCAATCGGCCACGTAAATGCGAACTTTATCTGGTTCGGGGAACCACAACACACTCAGCTATCTAGACAATCCTGAGGGAACCCCGAATACAATCCAGATGGCTTGCGATTTAAATTCAATACCCTAATCAATACGCGTTACATTGCGAGGGCTTTCGTCTGTCAGTTGTCAAAAAACTGCAAGGTTGGCAGCAACGTCAAATTCAAAATGGCCGTTCCGAAACCATCGATCGAATATTGATTTGGAATCGAACAAACCCTATTTACTAACCCATCAAAAACCTAGAATGGAGTAGTTCCGGTGGCAATCTTTAGTCTTCGTCATCAGTTCCACTTCACTAATGGCGAAATAAGAGATCTGAAAGTCGCAGTTGAGTTCTTGTCAAACCACTATGATGAGCTTTTCAAGCTGGTGCAAGACAAAATTAGCGCCATCCAAAGCCTTGAGATGGAAAACACCGAACTCAAGGCCCAAGGCCAGGACCTGTCATCCCGCGTATCGCAACAAGAACAAATCTTGCGTGAGTGCAAAATGAAAATCGACTGTGTTCCCGAGTCGCGATACGAAAATGTGTAAAGCAGCTTGCCAGTACGATCTCGTTCCCGCTTGCTGATGATAAAATCCTGGCGTGCTTCAGGGTGGCTAAGCTAAGCACAACAAGGACTCTTCTCGCACAAGGTCCATTATCGTCAAGTTACCGAGCCCGCGCTGTAGAGACGAGCACAAGAGCCAAGATGCGGAAGACCCCTGATGAGCGGCTGAATTCATCCCATCTTTGTTTCGCTTGCAACAACGTCCAAGTACATGCCTCGGAACATCTAAGCCCCCGCAACAAGGAGCTCCATGCCGCTGCAAGGTTTGCGGCCAAGACTAACGACTACAGGCATATCTGGATTCGCAACGGCATCATCAAGATCCGCAAGGATAATCTTTCTTCAATCATCACGGTTCGGCATGTGGTTGCCCTGCAGAAGCTGTGCCTTAAACAATTTATTTAAAGCGCGATTGCATTGATTTAAATAAATTTTTAATTAAGGATAATAAGTCTAACTTACAAATTGACTAACAAAATTTAGATGGTATGGTATGAACAAAGACTGACATAATTAAAACTAGCATATTGAGCAATACTTATGATATAATTATTGTTAAAACAGATATGACCGTAAAATTAATACTTTAAATAGCAAGCTGAATGTGGTGGAGTTTTAATGGCTGTTTTAAAACAATATACATCCCACTATATAACTCGCTTGGACTGTGATCTAGAATTTATTTGGGTGTCAGTTCCTTTAGATAGTTGTAAGCTTAATCATTTTAATAAAATAAATATATGTGTAGTTTACTTACCCTCGTCTTTAAAAACTAATGTAGTGGAACAAATGTGTGATAAATTGGACTATGCCCTGTCTAGTCAATCTGATAAAAATGCCTGTTAATTAATTTAATTTGCCAAATGGACATTCAATGATGATTGCTCTGGACTTGAGCCTACTCTTACTTCAGGATTTAATGATAACCTGTTAATCGATTTTTTTAGTCGCAACAATTGACTTCAATTCAATAATTTTCGAAACTCCTTGAATCGAATTTAAGACCTTGTATTATCAGATGTACACATAAATGTAAGTCATGTAGATGAACCTATTTGTAACTAAGTCCCACATCACCCTGCCCTTAAACTTGAAATAAAAATAAAATCTTCTCAGCCCTTACGGCGAAATTGGTTAGTCTTATAACTTCTTTAAAACAAATTATACATTGTTAAATGCTGACATTGAAGCAACAGACTGGAATAATTTGCTTGACCTCTGTGCTGATGTTGACGAGGCGACTAACATCTTCTATTCTCAATTAAACAAAATTATTGATACTCACACTCCGCTGCAGATTAAAAAATCTAGCTCTTATCCAACTTGGTATAGTAAACCTTTAATTAAAGCTATTAAAGAAAAACAAAAAATTCATTTAAATTAAAAAATAAGTATATAATAACTCTTTAGATAAATTAACAAAATGTAAAAAAATTATAGTTTTGTAATAATACCTATTACAATAATACTGAATCAAATATAAAGAAGAACCCTAAGAACTTCTTCTGGAACTTTGTTAAATATACCAGATGGAATAGTCAGTCCATCCCTAACATCATGCACATTGGGCTAATATAGCTAGTGGTGGAACTTTTATTTGTAATTTATATGCAACTTTCTTTAATTCTGTATTTAAGCCTGCTTCTGTTGATAACTACCTTGATGTAGACCTTGCTCTAAGTAATTCTGATTTACTATTGATAGCAAACATCAATGTCAGAAAATGAAATTGTAAAAACCCTAGCCTCGCTTGATACCAACAAGGGGGCAGGCTTTGATTGCCTCACACGATATTTTATTAAAAACTGCTCTAAATTCCTTGCCAAGCCGCTCTCAATTGGCAGGCTTTGATAGTCTCACCCCATATTTTATTAAAAACTGCTCTAAATTCCTTGCCCAGCCGCTCTCCATTTTATTTGATAAATCACTTGAAACTGGTAAATTTCCTCTAAAATTGAAGCTAGCTCACGTTGTTCCAATACTTAGGTATAGGACTTCTGATTTATCTGATATCTAAGAGTTCTGATTTATCTGATATTCAAAAATACCGACCAATTTCCATTCTTTGTTGTTTAGCTAAGGTTTTCGAATCTATTTTAGTTAATAAATTATACTGGCATGTAAAGCCCCTTATTATTAATGAACAACACGGATTTCTAGAGGAAGGTCTACAGCAACAAATTTAACTCCATTTGTTGATAATGTTCTTACTGCTCTAGATAAGGGTGAGAAGGTACATCCTATACCGGGTAACTGTAAAACCTCTAGCTATATCAAAAGAGCGTACTCCTTGATAAAAGTACAAAATGCATGTTTTGTTACTTTCGTCTGCTTTCATAGTAAAATATTAAGTAATCAACCGTCAAAGTATTCCTACTAGTCCCGAATAGTGTTGTTGCCATATTTACCGCCCGCCCAGTGTTGATAACATCGCACCGCGGTTTCGCTTTGTGTAGCGCCGCGCTTTCACTTTGTGTAGCGCCGCCGCCGCCGCTGCGATCGTCTCGGCATTACGTAGGTAATGGTGAGACGATCGCAGCGGCGGCGGCGCGGCAATTTGTAGTTAAAATGATTCCTGCCTAGCTACTAAAGAATACGTTGATTTACTTGTAACAAACCTTCAAACTACTAGCTACCTATCTACCTAACTACCTACCTACCTACCTACCTACCTAGTCAACATTTCAAACAAAACAAATGGATTTTCGACCCGCAAACGACCGCTCTTGAGGTGAACGTACACTTATCGGCTTCGGCTCGCATCATCCGCACGGAGCGGATAGGCCTTGTCTAAGGAATCTTCCCTGCGACTCGTGTGTTGCTCTGTCGCACGCAACAGAAGGCAGAATGCTTCGTCCGCATACTCCGCGCCAAATCTGATGACGTCATCAGGATTTCTCCGGATTCCGACGCGGATAGGTGAGCGAGGTTTGGTATGCGGTGCGGTATTTCGGTGCGGACTATGCCGATAAGTGTGCGTTCACCATTAGATAGGTCTGTTTAACTAGTTTTTTGAGTGGGGGTCAGTAAGTTAGGGTGGATCAGTCAAGAAGCTACTAACCACCGGTGGGCCGCGATTATTATTTAGTTAGGTACCTACCTACCTACCCTAGCTACTGAGTTCTGGTGTAGGTATACTTATTTTCATGAGATGAGCACGAGTTTAGGTAAATACTGTACGTAGTTTGTAGTTTAGGATCAACTTGATGTGCTGCGAACTGAAGAAATTATTAAAAACAGTGATATTGAATACGTACCTCAAACTTAGCTGTACTTCAACAACTGTTCAAAATGCAATCCGTTCCTTTCTAAACACAGTCTTGCACGTTTCACTGCATTATGACGCACTTTTCTTAAGACTACCACATCACTTTTTACAGCGTCAAATGCACTTGTGATGCGGTCTTTAAGTTCTTGCCGGTTCTGAACCTCGTCCCAGTAGACACGCCGTTTTATTTCGCCCCACAAAAAGAAATCACAGGGTGTGAGGTCCGGTGATCTGGCAGGCCAAGGCACAGGCCCTCCGCGTCCTATCCACCGACCACTGTACTCATCGTCCAGGTAGTTTTGAACAGGTCGCGCGAAATGAGGTGGTGCTCCGTCTTGTTGGAAGAAAAAATCTTGTAGATATGCGAGCGGCACGTCCTCTAAGAAGTTTGCTATTACGCCTCGCAGCATATCCAGATACGTGCCCCCGGTCAGGCGGCCTTCGATGAAGTACGGCCCAATGACTTTATCTTCCACGATGCCGGCCCACACATTCACACTGAAGCGCACTTGGTGATGATGTTCTCGTATACATTTTGGGTTACTGTATGACCACCAATGTTGATTGTGCTGGTTGTAGAGCCCTACACGAGTGAACATCGCCTCGTCTGTCCATAGGATGTGCTTGTTCTGATTTTGTACCAGCCATTCGCAAAAATTGCGACGACGTGGCGCATCATCTTCATTTAATTGCTGCACTTTTTGAAAGTGGTATGGATGCTGTCCAGTAGAGTTCAGCAACTTCCACACAGAATACTGGCTGATTCCGAAACGATGAGCTGCGTCTCGCGTACTGTTTCGAGGGTTGCGCTGAAAGTACTTCAAGATAGCGTCTTCTACCTCCACAGCCAAACGCGGCGCGCCTCCACCATAAGCATGGCTTGGCACTGTGAACTGGCCATAATCCAGAAGCCGTTGGTTTGCCGCTAAGATGGTTTGACGGTGGGGGACAGTGGCGTTAGGTAGTCCTTGTGCTTGGAGCCGAGGGATGCTCTGCGTCTCGTACAATCTTCTGGCTTCGTACAGGTTTTCTCCACTTTGGATGAACACACGCACCATCTCGTAATATTCACGATTAGAGTACATCTTGTATGAGCGCATCAGACGGACACGGACTCAAAGATAAAAGTACCCGCGCGGCGAGGGGAATTTGTAGCGTGCGCACGTCAAACCGCGATAAGGTTGCGCAGGCGACTGGACTGGCGTCGGGCAGTCTGGCTGGCGGCGGCGGCGCACGTAAAGGCATTGCGGGGGTGAGCCGGGCGGGTGCGGGGTGCGGTGGGCGGATTAGACACCGCGAGTCACACAACGCCGCCCTGAGCGCGTAGGTCTTTAAATTCGAATATGGGAGCTATTTCCTATTAATCAAATATGAAAAAAAAAAAACGAAAAAAATGCTTTTTTGTTTTCTACTAGTGATTCTGATTCCAAAATTTTATTATAGCTAGGGGTTTTAAAGTCACCCTGTATACACGGATTTCAGTAAAGCGTTTGAAGTAGTAGATCATAATATTTTATTAGCTAAACTGAGCAAAATAGGTATTTATGGTTCTCTTCTTCGTTGGTGTGAAAGTTACCTTGAACGTCGTTCACAATTGGTTGTCTGTTGTGGTTATAAGCCCGATTACACACGATTTCGTCAGGGGTTTCTCAAGGATCGCATCTTGACCCTTATTCTTTAATATGTAAAATGGTTTGCTTAAAATTAAGTTCCATTTACTATTAAGTCATACTTAAGCATACAGATTGTAGTAAAACTTCTTTTTATTTCATTTAACAAGCTTACTGGCTGACTAGCCTTCTGAAAAGCAAAGGTTCAGAATTCAAGCCTGGAATTTCGTCTGGTAGCTCTTCGATTGTTTTTGACGCATTCCTTCCTTGAGCTCTGAATAGCTAAGACGTATCCTCTTCATCAGTTTATTTTTAACTCCTCATTATGCTATGGTTGCAGCGATTGGCTAGTCCCTCATAATTGTTAATATACATAATTGTGATAATAACTTGTGTTGTGTAAATAGAAGGCCTGTACTTGATGTGCTGTAATTAATTGCTGACCCCCACGTTTGGGTACGCAAACATTTCTATGCCTAGTAGGCCTTTCTATTTTCTGTGTATATAATTTAGTAAATGTCTCGTGCCTCCATCCCTACTGCTACAACTCCGTCTGCAATGCCTCCGATAGCTAGGTTCCTATACGGCTCTCCCACCTCGGCGAGCCTGTCGGAGCATTGCATCCAACCCTGGATCCTGGATTCTTTTCCGCTCCTCACGCTGTGTCCTCCGCAGGGTCCACCTGTGCCCCCGCCTACCTACCCTCCTGCTCACACCACTGGACCTGAAACCCCGGACTCCTCGCGGCCCTCTATTGGCCGTTGTGTGCTGCCGCTCCTGCTGCCGGACCTCACCAGGGGAGTCGCAGCCTAAACGCGCAAAGTCCGTCTAACGAGTTCACACCCACGACCTTGCTCTATCTTCCCTTAAATAAATCTTTGTAAATTGTGTAAACTATCTTTTCATACAAGGTCCGTTTACTGGCGCCCACCTATGAACTCGTTTGAATGGTTTGTGTGTTTTTTATGGTATTTAGCTCTCGTAGACATTGCCTCGTAGCTGTAGTGTAGCTGTAATTGTATCATAGTCATAAATGTGTAGATAGCAATAAAGATATTTTGTTTACATTTTATTTCCCTGACTTTTCTAACTCTGTGTCATTGTCTATTCATTTTCTACGCTATAGGTTGTTACCTCCTTTCATGTCATAATCGTACTATTTAAACCTCCAAATTCTAAAACACACTCTCAAGTGTCTAAATTGACCTCTTTGAATAACCTTTTCGAGTTTTCGACTTTTGATTTTCTTCCCTCTTGCAAATAAGAACTTCGGTAACGCACAGACTTGAATAGTAGGGACAGGGCACGGAGCGCTTGAAAGTGTCGCTACAAAAACAGTACAAAATCGGGAAAATTGGACTGTTTGCAATCAGTCGCGCTTGGACGGTGACAGCCGATTGACATATCGGCAGCAAAAACAAAAATGGTGACCTGCGACGTAAAAAGGTGTAAATCATACCCAAATCGCAAAACACAAAAACAGGGAGTGTCGTATCACAAGTAAGTATTATATTTTCAATTACTATTGGCTTTAAATTGATTATCTGTAAAATATTGTTCTCGAAAAAATCCTCAAACGAAAATCAACCATTCGACTGACGTAACTTTGTAGCGACGCGCGACGCACAGTGAAACTGCCCGCTTCCTATATTTGAAAAACGATCCGATTTGGTTATTTTTCTATTCGTAATGTCATTAGATTACTATTCGTAATGTCATTTGGTTACTTGTGTTGCTTATGGTTTTTAAGATAAATCACCTTGAACAGCTTCGGGTTGATATTCTCCAGTGATCTGAAAGAATTATATACTAAGTATATAAGGTGTTCAAGTGATCCAAAACTAACTATGTTTATGTAAATAAATTAGCTTTTTACGTTTCGCTGGTACTATATCAGCATTGTGGCTCATTTTATTGGGATTTGTGGACGGATTCATCTAAAAAGGACATATTTTTTTATACAATGCCAAACACTTGCTCTCAATATTTTAAGCTCCAAACTAAATAACAATATAGATACTACATTACCTCGTTAAAAATACGGTGTACTTTCAATATTGGAATAGCATCGGAAGATAAATATGTTCTTGTACTCTTATTCATGAAACTTCCAGCATCGAAATGTTCTGAACAAATCTTGTGAGAGATTAGAGCGAGTCCAAAAACGTTTTTTATATCATCTAACATATCTCACAAAACAAGTGCAAACAACTTCGATCTTATTCTGAAAGACTCGTACTTTAAATTAGAAACGGAGACGTACTCGCTCCGACCTTCTCTTCCTTTTTAAACTTCTTAAGAATAAAATAGACTGTTCAAAGTCAGTCTGTATAGTGCCTTCTCCTCGCCGCTATTGCTGGCGATACCATATCGCCTGCGCCGCATCCGTGCCACGCCGCTGTCTCGCCTGCGCCGCATCCGTGCCACGCCGCTGTCTCGCCTTCGCCTTATGCCTTTTATGTGCGCGTGAGGCCTAATGATGCTGCTATGGTAACCTAACTAACTTAAAAAAACTAACCTACCTTAAAAAGTGTGACGGATAATTTCATTGAAGTCCCGGGCCGCGGCACGCACGCCCCACAGAGTTGTGAATTTGTTGGAAATGACACAACAACTTGAGCCTCAAATATTTTCTACAATATTACGCAAATGTTTGTTGTTCTCAATATTTTTTATTATAAAAAAGAAGTTGGGGTGTATAAGGTTATGCGCTTTTTTACTCTACTTACTACTTACGCTTCTAGACAATTCATATGAAACACGTAATGAGCGGCGCCTCGCCGGCACCGCGCCCGCCTACGCCGCCGACGCCGCTTGTGTTTGCCCCGTGCCCAAAGCCCTGTATAAAACATGTGGTGGTCATTTAAAATTAATTGTATACTAATAACATCTTGATTTACGAACCTTTCACATTTTTTATGAAGTATTAACTTGTTGACGGACTTATAGGTATACAGGTTATTGTTTTGTAAAGTTACTCCTGACACAGGGGTGGTTATACACGACACTGACGTAAAAAACAGTGCATAATTCCTTAATATCATAATTGTGGCCTTAGCTCTATCGCTTGCTACCGCGCTCCCAATATCGGCACTTGGCGCGCGGTGCACGTACATTGCGGTTATTTCATGACAATTTAGACACGGCAATTTGTAAATCAAAAATCAAAATATTTTATTTAGATACGTAAACTATCGCCACTCAGTCGGGCGTAGCTTTACAAAACTTTAAAATAATTGTCCCGCCTGAAATCAAAAATCGAATACTCCGGAAATGAATCTAAACTATTCACATACTGCAATACAATCCCTATTCATACCAAACTACACTATACCCTACTCAAAGTGGAATTTTTCAACAATTCCCTACTGCATAAAATAGATCACCTCGTAGGCACGCGCCGTGTCGCCCAAGGTAATCTAACCACTACACGCGCGAATAATTTCTACGGTACTCGAACGCGCGCCTACTTGATTCCTTGATTAATAAACAATCTACCTACAGATATTAGAAACACATTATTACCCTTAAACATAAAACATGAACTTAACAAATACTTCTCTCCTTCCAATCCCTAACCCCACATCAATAGTTGTGAATGAAAACATGCAAATAACTTACCTACCAGAAAATAACATGATTTGTGAGATGTACTAATTAATTTAAGAATATATCATGTATGATAGCGTAAATTAGGTACCACACACAAACCCAAATGGTTTCCGTGGACCTTTTTAAGATGTTATATTACTCTTCAGTTTATAGTTAATAAATAATAAAAAAACAACGACACCCTGTATATTATTTATGAAATTGTCTGTTTGTAGGCGGCAACATAATATTCGTCGGGCACGCGTCCACACTGGACATCATGGTGATGGCGATGCGTCGGTTCGAGGCGCCGGCGCCGCGCGACTACCCGCCCTACCAGATCACCGACCACCTCCTGCGCGTGCCCTACTGCGCACTTGCGGCCATGCGGACCGGGCCAAACGAGGTGATGACGACTCATTGGCCAGATCTCATTTTCAGATGTTTTTTACTGTCCAACGCCTACTATGGAAGCCCATCCGCATCCGCGTACAGAGCCAGCGGCCCGCCTTGTTCAATCTTGTTTGAATTCAGGCAAAGGCCTGTGATCCGCGGGATGGATATTAATGGGCTACATTTATTATTTTATTGTTATAGCTGTTGCGTTTTCTGAGCCACGCATCTAAGGGTTCCGTACCCGAAGGGTCCAAACGGAGCCCTATTGCTGTCACTCAATGACTCAATTTTTTTTGCAAATAGGCAAAAATGCACTTTTGAAAGTCAACACTTATTAATCTTATTATATATAATAAATAACATAAAATAATGAAATTAAGAATAAAATATTAATCAAATATGATCAACTAAACTAATGCGTAACTAACTGATTATGGTTGAGTTTGAAAAAAGGAAGTTGATTCATGCCTGAATCTCGCTCAGGAAAAGGAAACTACCATTAACTCTACTAGTGCTTCGGAAATACGCCCCTCACAGTAGGTAGCACCACAAAACTCTACGGGAATGTTTTTTTTTATTCGTTTTTTTTATGCCACAATGTACAATATAAAAATAATCTAATCTAATGACAATTTTATAACATCGTATCTTTAAGGGCCAAAACTAACTCAAAATAACAATTTAACAAAAGAAATAAATAAGAACAAACAAAAGCTGTAATGTACATAACTTATGAGAAACCAGACTGGACCAGTCCCCCCAAGCAGCACCCGTTCACGGCTATGACTCGTGCACCAGCCATCACCCCCCTCGCCATATTTGAGGGAAAGGACTATCGACCTTAAAAATTCTTAATATGTTTTATTATTACTTATGTATATTTTGCTGTGGGCTTGAACCGGTGATTTGCTAACAAATACCAAGACATATTTATTTCCCTCATTTTTATGCATTTTATCAGTCATCCACGCACTTGGCCGGTTTATTTCCAGTGACTGAACAGGATAAGGTCAACATGTTTAGTCAAATATGAGTTTTGGGGTGTAAAGTAAACATAAACATTTACATTCACATACAAACAGGCACATACATTGCTTCTGGCCCCACACTAGGATGCCTTGTGTCGTGGGAACCACAAGCAGCGACGTCACACACATATAAACATCCAAGACCTAGTTTTTTTTGTTGTGCACTGTAGGTATACTTTACATTGTTTACATAACTTGAGGCTGACTGAGCATTTGTCCTCTCAGACATAATTCGACAATTTTCCCCGAACAACTGCTTCATTCAATTACGTTGCTCGATAGAGACATAATTGGTTCTTTCGCGACCATTTCTAATCTGTATCATAAGTCTCGAGATCTCCGCCTTTCAGGAACACCTATCATATCACGGTTTGCTGGAAGAAATATAAATCGCAATCGCTCATTTCCAGCTGGTGAACCCGCCCTGCCCGCCCTCCATCAACTCCAGCTCCGGCCGCTTCGACTGGAAGATCCTACTCGACGTTGGCTTGTGATTCCGCCGATAGTGACGCGGCGGCGGGCACTTCGCACACAGTATTAATATTAACTACTCGTATTAATTCAAGCTGTGCGCCCCGAATGATGCTGTCAGCACTTTTAACAGACTAACTAAAGGCGATTTCTATGATTTTGAAGCTCTAATTGTAAAGGGGTCGTTCACGTGCTGACAGTATAAGCATTCGGTTCTCTTTGATACATAAGATGACACCAATCAGTGTGACGTTGTACAGGCAAGACGCAGGCGAGACTACGATGCATGAGTTGAGTGAGAGTTATGAAATTATTATATTTATACGTAATATTATGATTGTATTTTATCAAACTCTATTCGAGACTGTGATGTGATGGTCGTGATGTCTGGACCTTAGATTATTAGCCCAGATTGTGGTGCCTCTAAATTGTATTTTATTATTATTACTTTTTTAAATGGACTATAGAATATGCACCAAGGGGATAAAGCACTGTTTCATGTCACGGGCGCGATATTGAATCTTGAACGTAACGAAGGACTCCAGATTTAACTGATGGAATTAAGACTCAGTCCTGAGTGCAGTGAGGGATTCAAGCGTGCCCAAGTCAAAACAGCTTGCTGCGAGAAAAAATAAAAAGCAAGGCTACTAAAAACAGCATATTATAGTAAATTTATGTGGAAATTCCTGAACACATCAAAGAGAGCTTATGATATGTTTGTAGTAACTGTACATAATTAGGCATTAAAACTCTCGAGTGATATTATTATGAAACTTGCTTTCGGCTCGTTTCATAAACCCACTCTCGAGTTTTAATGCCCTCCATTTTGTATCAGTCACATAAACTACTATTATTTAACTTACAATGTATATTGTATCTTAGGGTTAAAATTGGCCCGCTTCCCGATTTCCGATTGAGCAGAAATATGTAAATCGGCATGACACTACGATAACTTTTTAATAAAACGACGCAACCCTATCGAGTTTGGGCACATTGGATTCTTGTTGACATGTCATTTGGTACTATACAATATTTTCATAACATGGAGTTCCATGTCATGAAAATCAGCTGATCTGATGATGGAGCCGAAAGGTGCCCATGGGAAATCAGTAACAAAACGAGCAACCCTATCGAGTTCGAGCTCGTTTGATTCGTCTTGACAAGTACTCTGGTCCCAGATTAGTTAAATTTTTTGAAGTGATATCTTTTTCCTTATCTTTCACAGCGTTGTGGTGGCACGGAATACGATTTTTTTAAATTATCAACCGATTTCATTATGTTATCTCTAAAAATTGCTCTTCATAGCCGCACCATTCTAAACATTTCTCATTAATACTTCTAGTTTATTAAATTCAATTAAAATTTAAATCTTATTAACAGGCTAAGAAACATTTGAACACAAATAATAACACAGCGTTATCTAAAAAATATTGTGACACCATTTGACTACGACGTCACATCTAGTATTCCACAGAACTCGCTAAACAAAATTACCGATTTGACAGTTCCCAAAAAGTATCTATTTTGACTAGCAGTCAAATACCGTATTCTACCGCGTGAGTGTTTTTTTCCATGCATCCTTGCTGCTTTTTATTTTATACTTACATTTCATGGTTGAATTTAAATAATGACTATCAAAGTATAAATAATAAAAAATAATATCTGAAAAGAGGCCGGTCCGAGGACAGGTAGGACGTAGGTTTGATGAAGTTACTCTTATAGATGCAACATGTCGGATTCCATCAACCGATGTTTGTAACACATTCAAGATTTTATTTCGCTATTCTGTACCTGTACTGCATGCCATATTGGACTGACTAATGAATTAATGTAATGCATGTTATTGTTAAGACAAATAAATAGTATTGACCTTAATTAAAGATGTTTAATTTATTTGTCTATGTTACAGATATGATATAAGTGAAGCCATATTAACTCAAGATGGTCAATAGTATGGTTCAAACTCACAAAAGCCTATTAATTTATAGGAAAAAAAACATATTGCATTATTAACTTAAATTTAATTAAAAGTACGAAATTTAATTAACAGATACGATGAAATCATTAGAAACCTTGATGACTAGATACATATTATTATACATTATCTTAACGTTAAAATTACAAAATGCACAACGAATTAAAAACAGCTAGCGTTTTTCCATAAAATAGCCTTATTTATGTTTTTTTATGATATAAAAAAAGGAAAGGCACGAATACTCACACACTGACAGTATTGTGTTTGCTATTGCAAAGACCACATTCAACAACACCTAAGTATCGTATTTCGACCGGCAAAGATTGGGCAAAACGTACATAGGTTTCTATATACGATAAGTGGAGGGATACACGCTATCATTTGATATGTCAGAATTTACTTTTTCCTAGCAATTCTCTCATTTAGTACTTCTTCGACGATTTGCTGAATGACCTGTCTATCCTCGGCCTTTATATCCTCAGGTTTTGTCTTATCGTCATATATCTTTCTATCAATGAGCCTCACTATTACTTCTTCTACTATTGAATTTACGTTTTGATTTTGATTATGTATCACATCACTAGTTTGAGCAAATTCTCCAACTATTTTTTCTTTCTCTGTATCTGTCACATCAGGTAAGACTTCTTCAGGCTCCTCAATATTGACTATATCGTCTGGTACATCACCTCTGCCGTGTACTTCTTTACTTTCAACTTCTGCTAAGTTTTCTGAAAGTTCTTCGGCAATATGTTTATGACGTTTCATTAATTCCTTAAGTTTTTCTTTGGCTGAAGCAACTACTTCCTTTCGCGTTTCAGATTTTATTTTCGCAATTGCTCTTCGTTTTCGTTCCTTTCGCAAAGCTTTTAAATCTTCAATTATTTCTTCTGGCTCTTGATTTTTAAATGTTCCTGCATCGTTTTCAATGTCTACCTTTTTGTCTGATTCAACAATTGTGTCACTATCTTCATAATTTTTTGAATTCCCTTCAATTGTCTGTTCCAATGATTCTGACTTTGGCGTTTCAATAATCCTATCTTCTTCCATGGATGTTTCAGTCTCACTAATTTTTTCATCTTCTTTAACATCGTCATTCATGACACTGACTACCTCTTCCCTTTCCTCTTCGCCAGACATTTGACTCGAGCCACTGTCCTCAGATGCTAACGACTTATCAATTTCTGTCCAGTAACCCTTGGGATAATCTCTGAAATCTTTTCTCTCTAAAATAAATATTGCTGGTTTCGTTTTTATCTTGATAGGTGGTATGAGTTTGGAGTTCAGGCTGATGTGGGAAAATGTATCAACACTGTCTAAGATAACATGTGTGTCGGCAAAATACTTTAGATTGGCGGAGTACTTGCTCTTGGATTCGACTAGCAGATGGGTGTAAGCCTGCAGTTGGTCAGGGCGTAGGGACTCGTTTTTGCTGTACATCCAATGCTCGTTGATCTGAGTGAACCTGGTCACTCCGGTTTGTGCCGCCAGGTTGCAGATGTGAAGGTGGACGAAGGGCTCGTCTTTCACAAGCTTGTGGAACCTGGAAGCAAATGGATATTTATATATTTGCTTTAATTTATCTGATTGAAAATATTATACATATTTAACTTCTTATAATACAAGAATTGGGCCAAATAGTCTCCTTTCAGGCCAGAAAAGACAAGAGAGGTAGAAACGAAAGACGAATTGATGACTCTCGTAAGAGCTATTGGTCGACGAAAGAGTTGATGAAAGGAAATCTCCCTTCAACTCTGAAGCGTAAACTTATCGACGTGTGCTTTCTCCCGTCCTTACCTACGGAGCTCAGACTCAGGCTCAGACTTGGTTTGGACTCAAGTTTGGACCAAGACTCCAGGTCCAGACTTGAGGTTGGCCAGCGAAATATGGAGCGCAATATTTTGGTGGTCCGCTTATGGAACCGAGTCCAGAATACCGAGTTGCGTTCCAAAACTTAAGTAAAAGGCGTAGCGGAAAAAGCGGCCGAACTGAAGTGGGACTGGGCCGGCCACGTCGCTCATAGCGAATGTTCCGTTGTATACAAAGCATACGCTACAATAGTGACCTCTTCGTGTACATTTCGGAATGCTCAAACTCACATCTGCAACTACGAAATATACACGAATTTTGCGGAAAATTTGTAGTGAATGCGTGCGTAAGTTTAGTTCCAAACTATACAGTGTCACTTACGCACCCTATCAAAGGTTTTATTTAGTCACACTTAAAAAATACTGATTTGCACAGGAAAAAAGGTTCAACAAACACGAAGGATATAGGGGGCTTCGCTTCGCTCAACCTTCATCAGGGAAAACACTGCGGTAGCTTAGGTGAAGAGTAAAGGGGGTGAGCGAAGCGAAGCCCCCTTTATCCTTCTTGTTAAGTTGAACATGCAATAACAACAAAAATACTTAAAACATAAACTTAAGAACACACAAAATATTTATTGAATAACACGAGTATTTACACTTGGCAATAGCGCAGTATATAACGGAACCATAAAAGTGGCGTAGACCATTCCGAAGTATACACGATTGCGAAGTAATGCTGATGTATATTTCGGTACGCGATAATTTACAGACCCCTGCGTAATGGCCTTGTTTGTTACGGAAACACGCTCGCTCGTATATAACCCGATGGCGATGGGCCAAATTAGCATCTCTCTGGATCCCCAACGCATAACGAGGACGTGGTCGCCCCAAGAAGCGCTGGGGTGACGAGCTGAGGGACCAAGACAAGAGCTAGTGGGAAATCACAAGAGGAGAAGAGGCCTTAGCCCAGCATTGCGAAAATGGGAATAGCTTGTATGTACGAATAACAATAATAATACAAGAATTTAAAAAAAAATTGGCAAAATTAATGCAGTCTATCGATATATAAGCTGGTTATAGAGCGAAATTAAAAAGGCTTATGAAAATTGTTGCTCGATGGCACAACCCAGAAGACATGTGCAGGGCGGTGATGTACAAGAATATCCTGCGGAAATCAGTAAGCACCTGACCGTTAAGGTTTAAAAAAAAAACTTGAATGCACAGCGAATTGAGGTGGCATTGTATAAATTTTCAGCTGATTTATAAGACTATGAGATGGTTTTACTTACTCATATTTAATTTAATTTTTGATAGATAAGTAAGTAGTGTTAAACGTTTTCAAAATCCTTACAAAATAGGCCGATTTTTTATAAACTTGGCGAGGGTAGCACAGTATGTGTTTTTTCGTTAAAAAATTATAATAATAATAGTATGGTTATTTAGGATCATGTTGGTAAAGAAATCGTAGGAGAATTGCTAAGTTTGTTGTCACAATTATGTATGTGGTGAGGGATTATGATTTTATATTTTTTTTAAATACTTATGCTAATATTTTTTTAACCGAGTGACATAGTTTTATTTTTTTAGAGACTGTGTATACGCTGGGCTTTCAACTGGTGCCCGCTTGACGCTGAGTTTCCGGATACCCTGTAGATATTTAAATAAATAATTATTAATACACACAAACATTGCTAGCCTGTGTCGTGGGAACCAGAAACAGCAACATCACACACATATAAACATCCAAGACCTGAGGTTTTATTCCCCAGCCGTGTTTTCATGTATCGTGTACGGTTTAATACTCTTTCTGGGCCGCGGGGAGTTAACATACAACCCGGAGGGGGGGGAGGGTACATACATTTCAACTTCGCTCTATATCCTACATATTCAAAAGAACTGCATAAATTTTGCCAATTTTACATACATTGCTTTCTAGAAATCTTGTAATTGTATCATAAATTTTGCCAATTTTACATACATTGCTTTCTAGAAATCTTGTAATTGTATTGCGTATATTTTTGTTGCACATGACAATATAATACACAAGCAAATAGAAAAGATATATGCAAAGGAAAGCTTCTCTCTAACAAGAGATTTCTTCCGGCAAATGCATGATAGAAAGGATAAATATAATAGCAGTGACAGGTAGTCCGATAAGCATAAATTCTAGCAAATCTATCTTACTACTTACTACGTTCTCACGTTAGTCTTACTAAATCTTTTAAATAGCCCGATCGGTTTATATAATTCCTTTTGTTTTATTCTCCCCAGTCCAGAGGAGGTTTAGATAAAAAATGCACAAAAAAGCAAAAAAAAAACAAAAATATTTTGTATGGAATGTTAAGTTAAGTTTTTTGGTTATGGCTTCTAGCGTGTGTTGCCACAATAATTTCTGCCTCTTTCGCTAGATGGCGTTGATAGCCATAGAGCTACCATCACTCGACTACATGAACTTGTTCGTCGTTGATTAAATCATTTACTAATGTTCTAATTAATTGTGAGCATCCTCACTGCCAGAGTTTCTTTTACTGGACACTTGGAGGCCTTTTACACCTCCAAAGATTAATTTAATTATACAACTCTTGACTGTGGGGACCATTTACATCTCCTATTATCATTGTATTATTGACTAAAGAGACTATACATCTCTGTTATTTATATTTTAATTATTTTATTATGACATGAGACTCTTTACATCTCTCAGAAACAATAATTAAGTACTTTTTTTTTTCTGATAATATGATAATAATACCAAATGTTCTGTAAAAAATGAAATGAAATGACATGTGAAAGTGCCCTTGTGGCCTATTTACAGAATAAACGTTTTGAGTTTTGAGTTTTTTGAGTTTTGAGTTTACTACATTCAACCTCTTTGTTGGTAGAACTTATGTTTGACAGTGCGATGCATGCAAAGTGTTTCGTTAATCTGCGGTCTGATGCGTATTATGCTCAACAACGGGCCGATAATGTCGATATGGATTGCAGAAACCTAAGAAGGTGGGTGCCTCTAAAATGATAAACGAATAGTTTTATGACGGGCAACTATGAGAATACGAAGAACGCATTGCGAAGCCGCGCCACTAGCAGCTTGTAGGTAACCATTTTTACTAGACTACTAAATACAGACAGAATTACGTGTATAACATAACATAGCGTCACGCCTTTTCCCATACTGGATGGCAGAGGCACAATTGTGCCCACGTTGAGCCAGTTATTCTAGCCCATCACCGCAGCTATGGAGTACATGTATACCTACAGTATATAAAAATAAACCAAGATGTACTGCTAGATGAAATCTCTTGTAAGATAAGCTCGCCTTTGTACATGTTTCTTCTATTATAAGTTATCTGTATGTCTGTTTTAGTAGTGTAGTACAATAAAGAAAATGCGAATTAAGAATTAAATAAATCTCAAATAATCAAATATACATCAAACATGATGATAACCATATTGATGGATAAAGTCAGTAAAAGCCATACCTAGTGATGGCGACTCCACCGGGGTAGTTGTTCATGGCGACGGAGATGAACGCGAGTGACAGCAGAATGTTGCCCACCACCACCACCACGACGCCCCAGAATAACAGCTCGAAGATTGGCGCCTTCGACCGACGCGTGTATCTGCAAGTGACAATTACATTACTTCTCAATTCACCACTTCCGTGTGCAGTATTTCAGACAAACGAAACGCCCAAAGACATGGGATTTAATTGAATTGTATATATTACAAAAATAAATGGTTTAAATACTCACATATAAGAGCAAGCAGCTGATGACGTCATATTAAGCAGCGGGAACACATAAATGATAAACCGCAGTTCTTTATGCGGCAGGAAGGAGAACAGTAGCACGAAGGTCAACGCCGGCGCTGCGATGCTCACGAACCGACGGTCCAGGTAGACGCCGACCGGGACGAGGACCAGGCTGGGGCCGAGGCCCCGCGGCAGGGCTGAGTAAAAGTACCAGAGAAAAGGAGATGTCTGTGCTGCGAGTTAAGGAGACTAAGGAGATTTTATAGTTAGGTAGTCAAATGGTAGGAAATAGTTGGAGTACCACACATCAATCGTGGCATATTAAAATGTTTAATAGAAAATAAAAGTAACATGCCTACAATACCTCATGCCATAACAGATCCAGTTATAGTGTGAGGCGACTCTCTCACACGCTACACAAGAGAGCAGGATCAGCCTGCTATATTTGTATCCAGCCTGGAACAGTTATATTAGTCTGGAAAAAGTCGATGTAGGCTAGCCTCCAGTCCCCTCGCGTGTATCGAGTGGCACTACTTTGTCAGGTCTCAATCAGAAAATGTAATATTTTGCAAATCTCGGTAGTCTTCTCTAGCATAGTTAGTGAATGTAAAGGATACACCCCAGTCGGAGCTCTTATTCATCACGGTGTTGAACCAGAACACCTCAGCCTCCGGCCACAGTAGCCGTCGCCAGAATATCGAGTCCACCACCACAGACAGAGCCACCAGGGCCGCGCCAGCTGGTACCACGATATTTAGCAGGCTGAAATAAAACCGCCGTGAGTTGCGCTATTAGGCACTGATGCACAACTGCCCAAGAACAACCTCAAGTCTCACTGGCACTCAAAATCATGCTGAGCGCCAGCTGACTCGTTAGGTAAATGTAGGGCACTTTTGTTGCACTATAATGAGAACATATAATTTAGAATATTGGTGGGATGACGAAGATGTGCCACATGTTGTAGGTAGAGTTTCAAGGTGTCACTAGAATTATTGTTTACTCAAGAGGTTAATATTTTCAGAGTGGTTGCGAAATGCTGTCATTAAAGAGCTGTAGAATACAACAATTCCAGAGGATGGCGTGTGTGGCCATTGCGGGTTGCTTAAGCAGCAGCAATCGGCAGCTCTGGAAATTATACTAGGAATACTGCCACTGGATTTTTTGACGAAGTCACAATAGACAACAGAGCTGACTCCAAACTTCGAGATCAACAAAATAACAATAACAATATGACACCCAGAGGGGGCATCTGCTCACCCGAACTGAACATCAAACATTCACCCCTAAGCTTCGGATGGGACAGAACAGTGGGAGAGAAATTGTTTTTGAAACAGATCTATATTCTACGCATTATGAAAACCACCAACCGCTAACAAAATCCAAACTCAAACGAATGTCATGAGATGCTCAACAGAATGAGAGAGAATAATAAAGTCAAAATGCAGTGGGTAAAAGGTTACCAACAAGACAAACGAAACTGAAAAACTAGCTAAAACAAGAAGAAGAAGGGTGGCGTTTGGCCCTCCAACTTTCTCGCTCCTATCAGTTGAAACAATACAGAAAAGACTCAAAGCAGCTACAGGCAAGCAACTTAATCATTTGTGCGCGGGCAGGGTAGACTGCACCAACACTACATTATTTCTTAACAGACAACCACAAACTTACGAATTACCTCATAAGACAGTAAACAAGACTGCTAGGCAGTAAATAAAAATAATAACTGGACCACTGAAACAAACACTTGAAAATTACAGGTGCAACAGATATCTCCCTATACAGGGGGTGCATGGAAGGTGGAGAGCAGCATGGCAATCCTGGGAGAAACATCGTCGGCAGACCTCCTCGAATATCCAGACCTCCTACTACAGCTGGTGCAGGAGTGAAGACGGCTGAATTAGATAATTGTGTGGATGCATGCGACATTCACAAAAGTGAATGTCGCCTGCATCCACACAATTATCTAATTAATAAAAAGCGCCCCACTTGCGGGCTTTTGCCCGCAAGTGGGGCGCTCACTTTAATTGGCGACCTCTGTGGCGCTGTGGTTGTGGCTCTACCTATCACCTATCCTGTAAGCCTTCAAATTTAGATGCATAAAGGTGAAATATTCACCTTTGTATATTGATCTTCTTTGCTTGCAAGTCTATGAGCAGGAAAAGGCCAAAGAGCATGGCCAGTTCAGACCGAAAGATCACTATTGATGCTCCAGCAGATACTAAGAACTGCTTGTAGTTCCCTGCGAGTGATCCATCAAATGCTAGAAGAACTGAAAATATGAACATTGCATATTAGTGATACTATTCTGAGGTTTTGAGTTAATGATAATACTATAATGATAGTGTGTCTTACTTCAAACCAACCTTTACTTACCTAAAGGCATCGCCATAATATTAGGTAGAGGCCGACTCATATAAAACATAAAGTGGTATTGTGTCACAGTGATCACTGTGAACCACCATGCAAAAGTTGTACCAAACTGCTTCTGCAAGGTATTGCGTAGTCGGCTCCATGCCGCTACTATTGTTAGGGCCAGAGTCAGACGCACTAGAATATAGAAGGTGGAATAAAAATTATAAGATTGTAGGTATTTTGTTTTGGGTTGCATTTAGAGCCAAAAATAATAGCAGGACAATGGTAAATGTAAAACTTGGCATTATATTTAAGAAACATCAGTAAATGAAAAATATGCAGCAAAAAACATCAATGAGGTAATATTTGGCAGAGCAGCCAAGCTAGTAAAGTAAATTTCTATGGCCTAAATATTCTATAGTAATGAATATATTGTATGCCTCTAAGATACCCAACTGTATGTTAGATCAGCAGCAATATAATTGTACATTTACTTACCAACATATTGCATCCAGAACTTAGGAATGCCAGTCAAATGCAGGATGCTGACTACTGGTGCTGAGAGCAATGAGGTGACCAGAGGTCCCACGAAGGTTCTTGGCACCACGCCTGGGAATTCATTGTGATCATACTGGAACCAAAAATATGAGGTTAAGATTATCGCTTCAGGCCGGACACTATTCCAAAATTAGACTTCTTCATACCTGTGAGAGGTTATGGCGGTGATATAAAATATCGTGAGCAGCCTGGATACTAAAACTCTCTTCTACTTTAGTAAAAGGACATAAGAGAACATGAAAACCTGCTATGATATATAATATTTGGGCCATTTTTACAGCGTCAAAACACCAATTTTCAGCCCATCCATAGTTTACGAAAAGCACTCTTCTAGCAAACGACAAACGTCACTAAATGACATTTGTTGAATCAGCTGTGGCTGACACAACTCGGAACGCACTGACACGGTTCCCTCCGTATCGGTGCGTTCCGAGTCGAACCGTAATCGATTATAGCGTCTACGAGGTCGTTCCGAATGAATTTTAGCGTGACAAAGATAGCTCAAAATTTTCAAATTTTCAAATTTATTTATTTATATTCACGAGTACATTTGAATTGCTTAGGCCTCCACACTAGGTTTGACCTGTATCGTGGAGGCCTAGGGGTATATAAAATAAATTAAAATAAGCAAACACACAAACAAAACAGTACAAAACAAGACTACTACTTAATTAATGACATATACTTACTAACTAATTAATTAATTCATTAATTATTGATTTGACTGTTTACTTACTTGTTAACTTAATTAAACGAAATCAATAATAATAATAATAATAACATTAATAAGAATGATGAAATGATGAAGTAATTAATAATAATAAAAATAATGAATGAATTTATTTTAGGAGTAAATAAGTAATAGATAGCTAATTCATACTAGATGCTCTATTAGGGCTTCTGTGCTGTTATAATCGAGTGATGCAAGCCATTTGTGCAGTGTGCGTTTAAATTCGGGGACAGAACTGCTTTTGAAATCAACGTGCATCATCGACTGCACGCGGTGAAAAGGTATGGTAGAGAAAAAGGGCTAAAACGTCTGGCGAATGCGGTTTTCACTGGGGGGACCTGTACTCTGAAAACTCTTCTTTTCAGCAGGAGGGGGTATTCCTCCGTGTTGACCGAGCTTCGGTTCTGGAAAAGTGAAGCCCTGAGAATGTAGAGCTGTCGGACTGACAACACATTGCACTCGCCGAGGATGTGTTTTGTGGGGTAGCGGAACGGTTTGCGCATCATTACCTTTAGGATAGAGCGTTGAGCTCGTTCCAGAGTTATGAGCTTGGTCTTGTGAGTTCCACCGGGTATTTTTTCCAACACGAACTCATTCGTATGAAGTTGAGGGGGGGAGGGGAGGGAGGGGGGGGGGAGGAAGTAACCCCCCGCTAAAATATCCAGTCTAGGAAATGTATGGTTTTTTTGTTATGAATTTTCAAAAATCCATTTTGAGGTTATTTTTTACTATAGGATTTTTACAAAAAGTCATTGTTTGTAGTATTGATGTTCGAAATCGCCTTAGCTCCGGCTACTAGGGCTCATAACAAAGGCAAGTATTTAATTGCACATCAAAAATACTGATACTGACCGGAGCTAAGGCGATTTCGAACATCAATACTACAAACAATGACTTTTTGTAAAAATCCTATAGAAAAAAATAACCTCAAAATGGATTTTTGAAAATTCATAACAAAAAAACCATACATTTCCTAGACTGGATATTTTAGAGGGGGGTTACTTCCTCCCCCCCCTCCCTCCCCTCCCCCCCACAACTTCATACGAATGAGTTCGTGTTGGAAAACCAACCCGTTCCACCCCATGCCGTGATGCAGTATAGGAGCAGGGACTGACAAAGAGCCAAGTAGACTAGCCTCAGCACTTCTGGCTTTGCTCCCTGGCGTAAAAGTTTCATCACTGGGATGAGTTAACGAACCCGGGACGCCATGCTGGTAATATGATGCTTGAATGATAGTTTTTCGTCGATGGTGATGCCTAGATATTTGATCAGTGACGCCTTAGTTATACCAGGACAGTCGCAGGACCCTGATTCGAGTTGACTGGGCACGAGTGGAGCTTAATATTGTTGTAGTCCAGAGGTGGTTGGGATGCTGCTGTCTTATGAAAACAGAGGAATTTCGTTTTGCTATAGTTAAGTGTGAGCAGGTTATCCTGGAGCCATCGCGCATACAGGTCGTTACCGTTACGAGGGCATGGTCCCACGAGTCTCCACAGCATATCAGGGCAGTATCGTCTGCGTTACAAAATACGTCCACTTCTTTTCTTTGACTAAATAAGTTGCATACTTCGTTGATGTAGATTAAAAATAACGTCGGGCCCAGGACACTGCCCTGAGGTACTCCGAACGTCATGGAGCTTGGTGAACTCAAGTATTGCGAAACTTTTGTGCTCTGGGTTCTGAGGTTCAGGTAGGAGCGAAACCAATCCAAAGCAGATCCTCTTATACCGATGGCTTCAAGTTTGCGTGTCAGAATTGTCGGGGACACCGTGTCGAATGCCTTAGCTAGGTCCAGAAAGACGCCAACACAGGCCCTGCCGGTGTCCAGGCCCGAGCTGACAACATAGAGAAGGCCCGTGACGGCATCCTCCGTGGACCTGCCCTGGCGAAATCCGAATTGTCGCTCAGATAATAGCTTGTGAGACTCAAGGTAACCCACGAGGCGCCTGTTAACCACCCTTTCCAAGAGTTTCGAGAGGGCGCTAAGCAATGAAATTGGTCGATAATTGGAGGGTGTTGTTTTCTCGCCGCTCTTAAATATGGGTACAACTATTGCCTTTTTCCAACAATTTGGGAAAATGCCAGATGAAAGACTGTTGTTAAATATGTGGGTTAGGGGAGCAAGTATTTGTTTTGAGACAGACTTCAGCAGCTTGTTGGTGATCCCAGCCGCGCCTGGTGCGCTTTCGACCTTGCTGTGTAAGATAAGAGTTTCTACTTCTTTTTCATCAGTAGGTTGTAGAAAAAGGTAGTATGGATGCGACATCTCTGTCAGGTTAATCTTCTTAGCGAGCTCTGCTTCATCTGTGTTCAGCTTGTCCATTATGTTATTAGCTAGTGATTGGCAAATGTTGGTGAAGTATTGATTACAATGGTTAATTGAGTCTTCGACTGTAGCTTTGCTTTTTAGTATAGCAGTAGATGGTTCTCTTTGTTTATTTATGACACATATATTTTTGATTGCCTGTTACATCTTTTTTGGGTGGTCACTACTGTCAGCTAGGGTGGCGTTATTATGTTGGTGTTTTAAACGTTTTAGGAGATCGTTGCAGAAGTTCCGATATCTTTTATATGTTGTTTGCAGTGTGATGTTGTTGGGTTCTTTGTGGGTTTGCTGGTGTATCGCGTCACGGTTTCTCATACAGCGAATGAGGCCTGGTGTGATCCAGGGCTTCATGGTGTATTTTCGGCGACGTACCGTTTGTGTGAAGGTGTGTTTTTTAAAGGAGTCAGAGACTATATTTGTAAAGGTATGTGCGCTCATTGAAGGGTCAGCTTCATTTAGCACTCCAGACCAGTCCACTTTTTCTAGGTCATTGGCAACAGCTGGGAAGTCGATCTTGGTAACCATTATTTTTGTTGTTGCCTTTTTTACGAGCCAGATACTGCCGATTGTTACTCGATGATCTGTTATAGTATTGTTACAGACAATTCCTTCACCTTCTGCATGCGAGCGAACAAAAATATAGTCTAGGCAGGTATTTTCTCTAGTAGGTTTGGTGATTAGTGCTCTGAGGCCATTTTCAGACAGTAGGTTGAGGTAGTCCGGGAAGTCATTTTCGTCCAGGAGATTTATATTTATGTCACCCGCTAGAATCAGGTTTGGTATGTGGGTCTTTGTCGATAGTACAAGGTCCAGGGACTCAATGAATTTGGTAGGATCCCGGAAAGGTGGTGACCTGTATGTTGCCAAGACTGAGTTGGGAAAGTCAATGATGAGATTGTTGGATTCATCTTTGTCTGGTTCTGCAACATTAACTTCCCAACCATCCCTGACAAACACAACTACTCCACCACATTTGTTAATAAACTTGAGTGTCCTGTGTGTCGAGAAACCAGAGATAGTTCTTAGAAGAGAAGATTCATTGAGATGGCATTCGGTGAGAATTATTAAGTCAAACGTAATATCGAGTCTCTCAAGTAGCACCAGAAATGAATCAAAGTTCCTTTGCATGCTTCGTATATTGAAGGAAAGCAGCGTAAAACTCCGGGAAGACTTCAGGGTCTCTTTGCAATTTTCTGGGAAGTCTATTACATGGCACGAGTTACTTATAAAGAACTTGAATTAGAATTATTTCTAAAAAATTCTGACATTGATATTATTTGTGTTACAGAACACTGGTTGAAGGAAAATATCATGTATTTTAACATAAATAATTACAAAATTGTCAGTTGTTACAATAGACAGACTGCTGATAGAGGTGGTTCTTTAATCTTAGTGAAAAATAATATTAAGGTGAAACAACGGAAAAATATTCTTGCACTTACTGTTGAATGACAAATAGAGGTATCCTGTGTTGAGTTAGATAGCCATATTATTGTTTGTGTCTACAGGCCACCGAGGGATGAAAAAGGCCATGGCAATTTCGAAATATTTGAGAAAATTATGGAGGAAGCCCTCACTAAACTATGTAATAACAGAAAAAAGTTAATTATTTGTGGCGATCTTAATGTAGATTTGCTTGTAGGAACAACAATGAAACAACGATTAATAACTTTATTCAAATCGTTTAATTTATGTCATGTATTTTTAAAGCCGACTAGATTTACACTTACCAGCCAAACTTGCTTAGATAACGTTTTTTGTGACTGTGCATTCACAAGTAAAAGTGTAATTAACTGCTTACCTTCCGATCACAGTGGTCAAACAGTTTCATTCCCAATTGCTATTAAGGATAAGACTGTTCCATCATTTTATAGGCCTATTACATCCCATAGACTAGAGATATATACGAAAAACTTAGATATAAATTTGCCAGTACCGGATTTTAATGAACAGAACCCAAACAAAATCTACTCAGACTTCTTCAACATTATTCAGACAGAATTCAATAAAGTTTTCAAATTAAAGAAAGTCAGTGACTACAACGGTAAATCTAAATTAAATGACTGGGCAACGTTTGGAATTCGTAAAAGAAGAGTTATCTTGTATGACCTTTATGATCAAAAAACCTATAACTTTGATCGAAAATTTCATGACTATGTTAAAAAATATTCCAAAACTTTCAAGTTGGTTTGTAGAACTGCAAAAACTTTACACATTAATAGAAAAATTCAAAATTCAAATAATAGAATGAAAACAGTTTGGCAAATAATAAACCGCGAAACTGGCAAAGTTTCCAAGGGACAATGATTTCTGCCTAAAGATAGGTGATGATGTTGTTTAATCCAACGCTGATGTTGCTCGAGCTTTTGCAACATTCTTCACCAATGTACCCGTACTCATAACAGACCGTCTAAATTCATCTCCATATGAAGCAGAGACTTTATTAAAAAATAAAACTAGCGTCAGTAATGTATATTTAAAATTTCATCATGTATATCCCCAGGACATTGTCAAAACGTTTAAATTACTTAACTTAAAAAATACGGAAGACCTGTGGGGTATATCAGTCAAAGACATTGGTTCAGTTATTCTAGTTATAGCCCCACACTTAGCTTATTCAATAAATGTGTTGACGATGGGGCTTTTCCAGACCTCATGAAACACAGTAAACTGATACCTCTGTTCAAGTCGGGAGATAAGGGCGATCCTTCAAATTTCAGACCAATATCTGTTCTTCCAACACTAAGTAAAATATTTGAAAAGATTATACTCAATCAAATGCTCTCACACGTCAACCGTACAAAACAACTCTACGCTAAACAATATGGTTTCACTAGGGGTAAATCGACTACCGATGCAGGTATTACCCTTATATCTAATATTTATTCTGCATGGGAGGCCGCACAGGATGCTATCGGAGTTTTTTGCGACCTGTCGAAGGCGTTTGATTGTGTTGATCATAATACGCTATTAATTAAATAAAATCATTACGGAGTTAGAAATAAAGCGTTGGATCTACTAAGATCATACCTAAGCAATAGAATTCAAAAGGCAGAAGTTAACGGCGTGAAATCTGATGGACTGACATAGTGTTGTTTGCTGATGATACTTCAATGGTCTTCAAAATTGAAAGACAAAAAGGAGATTTTGATGATGTTAATGGTGTATTGTCTTTAACCTTGAATTGGTTCACAGTTAATAATTTATTGTTATACGCTGGTAAAACCAAGTGTATCAAATTCTCACTTCCAAATGTCAGGCAAGTTGAGACCAGTTTAGTGTTAGACAACAGCACGTTAGAATTAGTAAATGATACGAAGTTTCTTGGAATAACCATTGATAGCAAATTGCAGTGGGGACCCCACATAGATAAATTGGCTGGTTAATTAAGTTCTGCGGCTTACGCTGTTAGGAATATCAGACAAAGCAGGGATGTGGCTACAACTAGGCTGGTATATTTTAGTTACTTTCATAGAGTCATGTCCTATGTTATATTGTTGTGGGGGAAAGCAGCGGATATTCAAACTATTTTTATTTTACAGAAAAGAGCTATTCGAGCAATTTATAATTTAAAACGAACAGACTCCTTAAGAGAGCTTTTTAAAGATATTGACATACTAACAGTAGCTAGTCAATTTATTTTTGTAAATATAATGTATGTACGCAAGAACCTTACAACATTTTCCAAACGTAGCGATAGCTGTAATGTTAACCTAAGAAATAATTACAGACTATGTGCGCCCCGTTTTAGACTCGCGAAGGTTAGCAATTCTTTCCTCTTCCCCCGGACCTCGACAAGAGATAGACGTGCATATAAAACCGCATTTGTTTTTTGTTTTGTTGATATTTAAAGTTTAACTAAACATTTTAATCGAGTGAAATATTAGGAGTGCAGAACTAACCAGGAGCTATTGTGGTGCTGCGTACGGCCGCACATGAGTCATCTTCCCCCGATCACCTCTGCGCAAGCGACGTCACCACGCCCCAAAAACCCGTCCGGACGAGCCACGCCCCCTACTTCTACTGATGGGCATGTCCTGCGCGTGAGTGTTGCTTCCGCCCCTTGACCAATCACGTCGCACGTCTGCCGTCGACCCACCCCCATCCGCAATACCTGTTTGATGCGAACTCCTTACTACTCTGCGGCCCTGGTACTTCACTGAGGAAAGCAGTATCACTGGGATTGGAGAATTAGTGCTGATACTGTCGGCTGACACCTGTCAACTATCGCTGCGTACCTGGTATCTCATAACTTCTCTTTCTTTTAACTACATTAAGTACACTGCGCTCCGTACTATCATATCGATGTCGTCACTACAGCGCACCCCACCCCCCACACCCCAATCGAAGTCTACCAAAAACATGGATTTGGGGGAGACCGAGGATGGAGCCCCCCCGCAACTGCAGCAGCCCGGGCCTCCCCCCGCAGCCCTCTCTAACGCCCCGGCTGTGAGGACCACGTCGCTCTCCGGAATTCCTCTGCCTGCACTCTTCTCGCTCTCAAATTCAACTCCAAACCTCAATGAGAGCACTAAATCTCAAGACGACTCAAACGTCACTCTTCGAGCCAATAAGAGAAAGCATGATAGAGATGAGTCAGCCGAACTACATGTTATCACGAACTCATTGAGAAGTATGTTTTCGTCCTTTTCTATGGATATAGAGATGCGTCTAAATGCCTTACAGGACTCTATGAAGGTCATTCGAGAGCAAAATACTGAAATAACAAAGAGTGTGGAATACATGTCAGATAAACATGACGAGTTGCTTAACCGGATCGAGATGCTTGAGAGAGAAAAACGGGAAGACAGAAGCTTAATCCGCTCACTGGAGGAAAAGCTTGATTTTTTAGACAGGAAAGCTCGCTCAACTTGTGTCGAGTTAAGAAACATTCCCATGACTCAGACTGGAAAAAATAAGTATGAGACAAAAAAGGATCTCTGTAACCTTGTCACTGTTTTATCAAACACATTAAATGAGAAACTGGACGTCTCGGAAATAAGAGATGTATATAGAACAGCGGAAAGGAAAGACTCAATGAGGCCGATTGTTGTTGAGTTTGGCAGCGTCATTAAAAAGGAAAGTTTCTTGCAGGCTGTGAATGATTTTAACAAGAACAAATCAACTCACAATAAATTAAACACTGGCCACTTACACCTCGATGGTCCAAAAAAGGGAGTCTTTGTATATAGTCAATAGTCAATAGTCAAAGTACTTTATTACTGTAGATATTTACATATTCTTAGCAAACGTCATTTTTTGCCTCTTCTCTACATTGGACCACTGTGGGAGAAGAAGGGCGTAGAAACTCCCACAGATTTATTTTTAGATCTCTTTTAAAAATAAGTTGTGCTCAACTAATACAAATATGAAATTTTTTATTGTTATGATTAATAAGCAGGAATAAATAATTACAAAATTATTAACAGCAAGGTCTGTGTTGAGCCAGATTAACCCCATACAGTCCTGTCATTTAAGTAATCTTGAACATTGTAATATCCCTTTTTCGACAGAGTCGCTTTAACATGCTTTTTAAATTGCTCAAATGGCAATTTCAAAATCTCCAGAGGTATCTTATTGTAGTAGAGAATGCACTGACCCTTGAAAGAATTGCTAACCTTCGCGAGTCTAGAACGGGGCGCACATAGTCTGTGATTATTTCTTAGGTTAACATTACAGCTGTCGCTAAGTTTGGAAAATGTTGTAAGGTTCTTGCGTACATACATTATATTTTCGAAAATAAATTGACTAGCTACTGTTAGTATGTCAATTTCTTTAAAAAGCTCTCTTAAGGAGTTTTGTTCGTTTTAAATTATAAATTGCTCGAATAGCTCTTTTCTGTAAAATAAAAATAGTTTGAATATCCGCTGCTTTCCCCCACAACAAGATACCATAGGACATCACACTATGAAAGTAACTAAAATATACTAGCCTAGATGTAGCCACATCCGTGCATTGTCTGATGTTCCTAACAGCGTAAGCTGCAGAACTTAATTTACCAGCCAATTTATCTATGTGGGGTCCCCACTGCAATTTGGTATCAATGGTTATTCCAAGAAACTTCGTATCATTTACCAATTCTAACGTGCTGTTGTCTAACACCAAACTGGTCTCAACTTGCCTGACATTTGGAAGTGAGAATTTGATACACTTGGTTTTACCAGCGTTTAACAATAAATTATTAACTGTGAACCAATTCAAGGTTCAAGACAATACACCATTAACATCATCAAAATCTCCTTTTTGTCTTTCAATTTTGAAGACCATTGAAGTATCATCAGCAAACAACACTATGTCAGTTAATTTCTCCACCATGAAAGGCAGATCATTAATATATACCAGGAATAAGAAAGGGCCTAATATGGAACCTTGTGGAACGCCAATTTTAACACCCGATCCATCGGATTTTACGCCGTTAACTTCTGCCTTTTGAATTCTATTGCTTAGGTATGATCTTAGTAGATCCAACGCTTTATTTCTAACTCCGTAATGATTTAATTTAATTAATAGCGTATTATGATCAACACAATCAGACGCCTTCGACAGGTCGCAAAAACTCCGATAGCATCCTGTGCGGCCTCCCATGCAGAATAAATATGAGATACAAGGGTAATACCTGCATCCGTAGTCGATTTACCCCTAGTGAAACCATATTGTTTAGCGTGGAGTTGTTTTGTACGGTTGAAGTGTGAGAGCATTTGATTGAGTATAATCTTTTCAAATATTTTACTTAGTGTTGGAAGAACAGATATTGGTCTGAAATTTGAAGGATCGCCCTTATCTCCCGATTTGAACAGCGGTATAAGTTTACTGTGTTTCATGAGGTCTGGAAAAGCCCCATCGTCAACACATTTATTGAATATATATGCTAAGTGTAAGGCTATAACTAGAATTACTGAACCAATGACTTTGACTGATATACCACACTCTTCTATTTTTTAAGTTAAGTAATTTAAACGTTTTGACAATGTCCTGGGGATATGCATGATGAAATTTTAAATATACATTACTGACGCTAGTGTTATTTTTTAATAAAGTCTCTGCTTCAAATGGAGATGAATTTAGACGGTCCGGTATCTGAGACCCTAACTCATAAAACGCAAAAGTTGTTTTATATGACTCGCGAGTTCGCAAAGATAAATAACTACAACTTTTGCTGGACCTCTCGTGGCATGGTCTATATACGGGAGGCTGAAAACTTGCCATATATTAGAATTGTGAGTGAAAGTGATATTGATAAGCTAAGAAAGGTCAATTGACTAGGTTTATACTGTTGGACCTCTATATTAATAATCTCTCTAGGCACGCTTTTTGATAAAACTCTACTATTTAACGGCATATACTATTATTTAATCATTGTAAACTCAAGCACCCATACACACACACTTTCTCATTCTTACAATCACACAGAGAAATCAATCATCTTACACAAACACACGTTACTTACACGAAAACAAATATCCTCATCCCTGATACCCGAATCGAAAATGTTAAAAAAGTCCTTACTCTCTGTTTCCCAGCCAAAAATATGGCAAAATCACATTTCTTTCCAAAAAAAGTTTTTTAAAAATATCAATTATTTTCTTATTACGACATATCCAACTCCAGACTCTTTTACGAACTATTTCTTTTAATGGCTTCTAATGACTTACTTGAAGATCTAGATAGATTTATGGAAACCAAATCTATAATGACTAACCCTGAAGACTGTTTAACAGATATCCCTATTTCGAAAAACAGCCTGAAAATAATAACCCAAAATATTCGCAGTGTCGGATATAATTTAGAGGGATTTTTAGCTCTTTACCACGTACTAAAGGTTGACTGCGATATAATTATTTTAACTGAATGCTGGCTGTCATGTTCTCCTGTGATACCTATTGTTACGAGCGTGGGGTTCGTATTTGATAGAAAAGCACGAATTAATCCACTAAATAAAACACTCACTTTATTACCCAAATTAGGCACTTACAATTCACACGAACTGTACATAAAATCCACTAATTAAAACACACATACTATTTCACTAATTATGCACTCACTATTCACACGAAGAGTCTTTCTCTCCGATTATCCTTGTACTAGCACTCGATCGCAGTTAAAATGTAACTAACTCGCGCCGGCCGTCGGCGCCTTTTATATCCCGCGGAGCCGCTCTGGACACATTGTCCACACATATCGCGAATATTCTAGTAAGGACCAGCGTGCGGGCCGAGAACATTCGAGACCATATATGTCTCACTCTAATGTTGCACTCTCTCTGTCACTCCCTTCTCGAATGTTCCGAGTATAGCTATCTCTTTCTAGTAGTGATATCTCTGTCACACACTTCTCGAATGTTCCGAGTATAGCTATCTCTTTCTAGTAGTGATTTCTCTGTCACACACTTCTCGAATGTTCCGAGTATAGCTATCTCTTTCTAGTAGTGCTATCTCTGTCACTCCTACCGGATATTTCGCCATATAACGATTTGTGCTTCAGAGGCCCATAAGGGGTCCTGAAAACGCCTGAAAACGGGTTTTCAGGTTATGGCGTCATCTGATAGAGGGTGCCCTGAAACGGACTGAAAACATGTTTCAGGCGCCTGAAAACGACGGCAACTTGGGTGAAATTTCGATCTTTAGATATGTGATAGATCAACTTCTGAAACGGCCTGAAATGACTTTTCAGCCTGCTGAAAACGCCTCTAAAGCACTGAAATTGACGTTCAAAGTTTTTAACCTAACCTACCAGCGTAACACTACCCCCTCCTAAGACATGCTCGTCCCGAGCATCATTATTTCCGTGGTATCTGGCCAGCCGGTCAACATGAACAATCTTGCTCGGACTACGAGGATTCCGCTGGATTCGATACGTGACGTCGTTTATTTTGGTGACCACCTTGTAAGGCCCTTCCCAATTCGGAGATAGTTTCGGGGACTTTCCTATTCGTCGCATAGGGTTATGTAGCCACACCAACGAACCTTCCTCAAAACCCACTTGATAAGACTTCCGGTCATATCGGGTTTTCATCTTTATGCTAGCGTGGAGCCCGTGTTCACGTACCAGGCTGTGAACATCATCAATCCGATCCCGCAAATCACTTGCATATTCCGTGATGGTCCTTGGTGTATCGGGCGGACGTCCAGTCAGGAGATCTGCAGGCAGACGGAGTTCTCTTCCAAAATTCGCATACGATGGAGTAACCGCCGTACTTTCGTGATTTGCCGACCTATAAGACATCAGGAAGAGGGGGATATGCCGATCCCAATCTTTTTGATGGCTCTCAACGACCTTGGCTAGATGTCTCTCCAGTGTCTGGTTAAATCTCTCAACCATTCCATCTGACTGTGGATGGTACGCCGTAGTCCTCGTCTTATGAATTCCCATTATGCGACAAGTCTCCTGAAAGACCGCAGACTCGAAGTTTCTTCCTTGATCACTGTGGATTTCGAGTGGTACCCCAAACCGGCAGAATACTTCGTTCACTAACTTTTCAGCTATGGTTACCGCTTCTTGATTAGGAATGGCAAATACTTCAGGCCACTTCGTGAAGTAATCCATCACGACAAGAATGTACTTGTTTCCGGAGTCCGATGCTGGGAATGGTCCTGCGACATCTAATGCAACCCTTTCCCAAGGGGCTCCCACGTTGTACAACTTGAGTGTTCCTCGGCTACGGGTATGCGGTCCCTTGACTGATGCACAGTTAGTGCATCGTTTACACCAATTTTCAACATCTTCTCGGCAGTGAATCCAATAAAAGCGTCGCCGGATTTTCATTAGGGTCCTTTTTACTCCAAGGTGTCCACCGGATGTTCCATCGTGAAAGCTTCTCAAAACATCTTTCACCCTTTTCGTTGGGACAACGACTTGCAGGTGAGCATCCTTCCCATTTGTTGATTCCCATTTTCTACATAGAACGCCATTATGCATAACCAAGCTATCCCATTGTGCCCAGTAGCTTTTTGTTACCGCACTCATAGGAGCTACATCACACCATCTTGGTTTAGGTGCGCCAGCATTAATCCAATCAAAAATGGGTCTCACGTCAGGGTCCTCTTGTTGCGCTTGCTGCATGATTTCATCACTCCACTCGTCACTAACCGTATCAGTTCTTATCATTCGAACACATTCCCTGCCTTCTTGTCTTGAGCAATGTTTACAGTCGTCCGCACAAGGTCTACGTGATAGGGCGTCAGCATTTCCATGTGATTTCCCACTACGGTGTTCGATGATGAAATCATACTCCTGCAGTTGTTCAATCCATCTCGCCACTTGTCCCTCGGGGTTTTTAAATTCTAGCAACCACTTTAAAGCAGCATGGTCAGTTCTGATACGAAACTTTTTTCCCAGCAGGTATTTGCTGAAATGTTGTAACGTCTTGACAACTGCTAGCAATTCCCTCCGAGTTACACAGTAATTCCTCTCTGGTTTTGACAATGACTTACTAAAATATGCAATCACAACTTCGTTATCTCCTTTCTTTTGCGACAAGACACCTCCAATTCCAGTGTTACTAGCATCTGTATCCACAATAAAATCCTCGTCCGGGTCTGGATACCCCAATATTGGCGTTTCACTACGTCTTCCTTTAAGGTCGTTGAAACTTGACTCACATTGTTCGTTCCAGTCAAATGATCGCTTTTCTTCCGTTAGTTGATGCAAAGGCTTTGCTATATCCGAGAAGTTCTTCACAAAACGTCTGTAGTATGAACAAAGCCCCAAAAAGGCACGTACTGCAGTCTTGTCTTTTGGCGTCGGCCAATCCTTCACGGCGCCAATCTTCTCAGGATCTGTCTGGATGCCGTCCTTCGAAATCACGTGTCCCAAGTAATTCACTTTACGTTTGAAAAACGAGCATTTCTTCGGACTGAGTTTCAGATTTGCCCCTCCTAGTTTGCCTAGCACCTGCTCCAATTTAATCAAGTGATCGTTGAAGTCTCTACCAACGATAATGATGTCATCCAAATAGACCAAGCAAGTTTCTCCTAGAAGTCCAGCTAATATTTGTTCCATTAATCTCTCAAATGTGGCTGGTGCATTACACAGTCCAAATGGCATAACATTGAACTGCCAGAGTCCCTTGCCAGTAGAGAAGGCCGTTTTCTCCTTATCCTTGTCCTTGATTTCGACTTGCCAATAGCCACTTTTCAGATCCAACGTTGAAAACCATTTCATTCCGTTCAATGTGTCTAAAGTGTCGTCGATTCGTGGAAGTGGATAACTGTCCTTCTTGGTTACATCGTTAAGTCGACGGTAGTCAATACAGAATCTCATGGTGCCGTCCTTCTTCTTAACCAAAACTACGGGAGAACACCACGGGCTTGTTGAAGGTTCAATAACGCCGCTTCTTTGCATTTCCTCGATCATGCCCTCAACCTCCTTCTCCCGAGCTACTGGAACTCTCCGAGGGCGCTGTCGGATAGGCATAGTTTCCCCAGTGTCGATCTCATGCTGAACCACTCCAGTTCTTCCAATGTCATCATCATGCGAAGAAAAGACGTTGCGATATCGTAGCAGTAAGCTACGCGCCTTAAGGAATTCCTCCTCGGTAAGGTGCTCCCTGGAGTCATTTAGTAATTTTTCAACATCCATTGAAGGCTTAACATGACCAGGTTTCACGTTTACCTCAGATTCTCGGCAGCCTCTTATCCAAGAAATTTCTTGGCATGATCCGACCAGCGTTCCTTTATTGAGGACGCATTCCGTGTCACTTGGATTAAGGATCCTTACAAATGCTGTAGATGCCGTGGTTACCATTGTACGGGCTGTTATCCACGGTTTATCAGCATCCAACCTCTCTACCACCACACAGCGATGAGATTGCAGCCTTGTGGAGTTCGGCAATTTCACTGGAACTAAAACCTGTGACCTTGATTGAAGAATGGTTCTCCTGGTACAGTAAACATTTCCATTTACTCCACCTTCTATAGGAATCTCATCAACTCCAAACTTTAGAACTCCAACCTTCAAGTCGATTTTACAGTCATGTCTCCTCATAAAATCCAATCCAATAATGCAGTCGTCGACGATGTTAGCAACGATCACTTTATGCCAGTATTCTTTTTCACCAATTTTCACAGCTAACTCTCGTTCTCCTTGGACGGAAATGTACTGGCCGGTAGCAGTTTGCAGCTGGAGATGCCTAGGTCGGACTTGATGTTCTCTGGTCAGGTGTCTCAGTAGCCGAGAGCTGATCACAGTCCGAGAAGCTCCGGTGTCTATGGTAAGGAGACATGGTATTCCACAGATTTCTCCATTGACAACCAGACTATTCCCGTCGTTTGCCTGTGAGATCATAATTGGGACATTTCGACCGCCAGCCAGCACTCGTCCCATAGTCCTGGCTTTTATTCGTTTCCCTGTTGGGGCTCTGACTCCACAGAGCCTATTTTCCTCGCCATTGGAGCGGGGTCTCTGTCCCTCCTAGTCCTTTTTGGACAGCCTGACTGCAGGTGACCACGTTCTCCACAATGGTAGCAACGTGGCCCAAATTCGCGGCGGGAATCGACTGGCTTCGTAGTCGACACTTCTCGCACCCTGAAAGGCCTGGATGAATCCTGTCGTACAGCTTCCACCTCGAGAGCGTGGGCTACTGCATCCTTTAGGCTGCCATGATGTCCCAATCGCATGGCTGCCCTCACTTCCAGATCCCGGATCCCATCGATGAAGGCCTGCACCAGCATACTGTCCACAAAGGATGCTGACGTACGTTGGTAGGCCTTCCTAACCAACTTCTCGATTTCCAGGGCCCACTGTTGTAAGGACTCGTTACGTCCTTGTGTCCTGTCCTTTAACTGAGCTCGGTACACGTGCTCCAGGTGACTGTCACCGTATCGTGCCTCCAAGGCTTCTAGAAGGCGGTCGTACGTCCGGTCGTTTCCTAGAGCCTCTAGTATGGTAAGAGCCTCGTCGCGCAGCGCCAACGTCAGTGCTGTCCTGGCTTGCTCCTTACTCCAACCATTAGCCTGGGAAACAGACTCGAACTGCAGCTTATAGGCAGTCCACGATGAGCTACCGTCAAAGGGAGGCACTTTGAACCTGCCGCCTCCGGACACCGATGCGTCGGGTACATAGGTACTTGGACCATTAGCCACTTTGATCTCAAGTTTTTGGAGACGGCTCTCACAGGTCTCAATTTTTTTATCGACATCATGGACTCGACTCTCTAGTTTTTCATCCATATCGGCCAGTTTTTCCTGGACCTCGAACAACTCTCTCTTCCATTCGGTCGTGGACACATGTACCTCACGAAGCATTCGTGCCTATTCCTCCTGTTTTCGCGACTGTTCCTTTAGGAGGACGAAGAAAGCGTTGAGGTCTACTCCTTGTGCAGCTGGAGCAGGTGATTCCGACGTACCAGGCATCGAGTCTCCAGACCCAGACGTTTGGCTTCGCGTCGTCACTCCTTTTGGCTCGGTTTCTCGTGGCATTAACGGCATTTTGTATCCCACTTCTGACACCAAATGTTACGAGCGTGGGGTTCGTATTTGATAGAAAAGCACGAATTAATCCACTAAATAAAACACTCACTTTATTACCCAAATTAGGCACTTACAATTCACACGAACTGTACATAAAATCCACTTATTAAAACACACATACTATTTCACTAATTATGCACTCACTATTCACACGAAGAGTCTTTCTCTCCGATTATCCTTGTACTAGCACTCGATCGCAGTTAAAATGTAACCAACTCGCGCCGGCCGTCGGCGCCTTTTATATCCCGCGGATCCGCTCTGGACACATTGTCCACACATATCGCGAATATTCTAGTAAGGACCAGGCTGAAAAAATTAATTATAGCCACGAGAATACTGATCCAATTTCACCACTTAGATCGAATAATAAGCTGGATTCATTCGCATTTCTAAAAACAGACCTAGAGGAAGTGAACATGCTTATAAATAACCTAAAAACTGATTGTGCAATTGGCTGGGATAGTGTCTCAAATAAGATATTAAAAGAACACAGACATATATTTGTTCCTATCCTATGCCATATTTTCAATCAATGCCTTGAAGAAGGCATCTTCCCTGATGCACTTAAAAGATCTGTGGTTCTACCCATTTTTAAGGGGGGTGAATCCGACCGTGTCGAGTGCTACAGGCCCATTTCAATCCTCCCCTCCCTTTCAATGATTCTGGAACGCATAATAAACTCCAGACTTGTGCGTTATTTGGAAAACAGTAATTTACTGTCCGAAAATCAATTTGGTTTCGCTCAGGGAAGTCTACCTCTGACGCCATACATGTGGTAACAAACTTCATCGCAGAAGCCTTGGACAAGCGCAAGAGATGTTTGGGAGTTTTCATTGACCTTGCTAAGGCATTCGACACGGTCTCGATTAAACTACTCTTAAACAAACTCCAGAGCATGGGTATCAGGGGGACTCAGCTAGATCTTTTTAAAAGCTACCTGACTAACAGGAGGCAGAGTGTCAGGATAGGTAGAAATGTGAGTTCTACACAACCTCTCGAATGGGGGGTACCACAGGGAAGCATACTTGGCCCAACACTCTTCCTTATATATATTAATGACCTCTGCAGCCTTCCTCTCCCCTACGGTAAGATTGTGTCTTATGCTGACGATACTGTGTTACTATTTACTGGTAATGACTGGGGTGAAACGTTTGAGAGTGCACAGCAAGGTTTTGACAAAGTCTCAAAGTGGCTACAGCAAAACATTTTAACACTTAATGCCGAAAAAACTAAGTACCTAACTTTCTCAATAATAAATTCTACCCAGCCATCGCAAAACTTGACCCTTAAGGCCCATATGTGTAGTAACATAACCAGCTGCTCCTGTGGAAATCTAGAGAGAACACAGTATATTAAATACCTTGGAGTAATAGTTGATCAAAATCTCAACTTCAAAAAACACGTTCAAATTCTCAGTTCCAAAATTCGTAAACTAATATATATTTTTAAAGGGTCAAGACATGTTGCCGAACCTACCCTTCTCAAAAACATCTACTATGCCCTGTGTGAATCTCTTCTGAGATACTGCATCTCATGTTGGGGGGGTACACATAAAACAACTATTCTCAAACTCGAACGTGCCCAAAGATCCATTTTAAAAGTATGCACCTTCAAACCAATCCTTTTCCCTACTGCTGATCTATACTGTTTTTGTGAGGTTTTATCTGTTAGGCAACTTTTTGTTATGAGTATAGTTTGTTACAACATAAAAGTGTGCCCTTTCTAACTATTTGTAAACGTCGGAAGGACATCGTTTGTGACACCTTTGCAGCGCATACAAGCTTTATGACAAGATTTTATAAATTTCTTGGCCCCTTCATCTATAATAAATTGAACAGACTACTCAATATTTATCATACAAATCATTTTCAATGCAAACAAATAGCTCATCAGCGAGACACCTAGCCGGAAGCGACAAGCTGTCGCTGCCCGGCTACTTCGTCTACCGCAAGGACGAGAAGACCTCCAACGGCCGAACCTTTCGAGGCTTGGCAGTCATCGTCGGCAGGAAGATCGTCCACCAGCTCGTCGACGCCCAGGAGTATTCATCCCTGTATGCTTTGGGCGTCGACTTCCAGGTCGCCGGCGAGGTGCTGCGACTCTATGCCGACTACAAGCCCCCCAGTACACCAATCCGTACCGCCGAGCTACGGGGGCTGCTACAGTCGCCGCACCCGACACTTGTCGCCGGCGACCTCAACGCCAAGCACACCGCCTGGAACTAACTAAAACGTATGATGAAACTGAAAGTATTTTCTCAATCACGTCGTAACTTAAAACATGAAAAATAGAATGAAATTTAGTATAAAGTTATATATGTACACTTACATGCACTACCCACTACGCTGAAATACATACATACACTACACACACATACATCTTCTCTATCCACACACACAAACTTTCTCATCATGTTTTTCTGTAATTTCTTATTATTAGTTTTGATTTATATTTTTACCTTTTGCTAGGTTATCTACTTTTGATGTCGACAAGATAAAAAACTTGTTATGTACCGCTATGTTACTCTGCGGGAAGAGCGCTCTACTCATCCTAAAACACAGGGTTCACCCTTCTTTAGGGAGTAGTGACTCACCCATTGTTATAATTATTGTAATAACTATAACAAGTATTGTACCAATTTTTATGGAATAAAGCATTATCTTATCTTATCTTATCTTTCAAGGGTCAGTGCATTCTCTACTACAATAAGATACCTCTGGAGATTTTGAAATTGCCATTTGAGCAATTTAAAAAGCATGTTAAAGCGACTTTGTCGAAAAAGGGATATTACAATGTTCAAGATTACTTAAATGACAGTACTGTATGGGGTTAATCTGGCTCAACACAGACCTTGCTGTTAATAGTTTTGTAATTATTTATTCCTGCTTATTAATCATAACATTTAAATTTTTCATATTTGTATTAGTTAAGCACAACCTATTTTTAAAAGAGATCTAAAAATCAATCTGTGGGAGTTTCTACGCCCTTCTTCTCCCACAGTGGAAACTCCCACAGTGGTCCAATGTAGAGAAGAGGCAAAAAATTACGTTTGCTAAGTATATGTAAATATCTACAGTAATAAAGTACTTTGACTTTGACTTTGACTTTTGACTTAGGGGCGATTGTTCCAGCCCCAGATAAAGAGTCGGATAACTATCAAGCGAACATTTTTACCTAGCTGTTTATCAGTCTGATAGTAAGTCGCTCATTTTTCAATGGTCATTTATTCCTTAGTTAGCTATCTGACCTTTTTATTTCAATCCTGGCAATCCGAACTCAGAGAGATGAAACAAATATATAGAAAACAGTGGTAGTGGAGCAGGACAGACTATCGTCATAATTTCCCTTCATTTGCAAGATGGCGTCTCAAGCAACAGCTGATTTCAATCAACGTGGTGATTACTTCCTCTGAGGTTATTGTTTGGTAACATTTAGTTTGGATCGTCGATATTGTGATTTTATTTACTGAAATTTGCAATGGAATCTCAAAAAAGTGTATTAAAAAGAGAGCCAAGTCGTCAATTGTATCAAATACATCCATAGCTATTCGCCAAATCCGTAGGAACGTGGTATAATAATCAGTAACAGAAAAATTACTAGAAATAACCAATGGAAATAACCTCAAACTGCTCAAACCAAACCAAATAAACCAAGTGACATATGACTTTTGGTGACACACAACTACTTTATTCTACTGAATACAGTTATCTGGCCGTTGAAGAGGCGGATAGATTTATTCCTCTGATAGCAAAGTTATTTCACTGTTATATCCTACCCGACGATTGAAAAATTCAGTTTATTGTTAACTGTCGAATAAACAGACAGATAGACTATCTGCCTGTTTATCTGGGGATGGAGCAATTGCCCCTTAGTGAGATATCTATATCAGTTTCAATATTTAGGGGGCCATTTAAAGCAATTGATATTATTTTTATAGCATTGCGTTCTCTTTTAGACCACTGTTGAATAGAAGAAAATTGATTGATAGAATTTGCATGTTCATAGTTCAGGTGTATCCGGATAATGAGCACAGGAGAAGTATACAGTATAGTAAATATACATACTATATATATAGGTAGATAGTGTGTTATTGATATAGTATGATGTTAATAGATACATATAGTGTGATATTGATTGTGATATAGAATAAATTAATATTTTCAAACATACATTATTATTATTCCTGATATTGGTTTTCCGTGAATGTGTTGTTTGCTGCGGTTGGACCCATTCTTTCTTCGACATCTGCGCGGCTTTTAATTTGATAGGCTGGCGCTTTTTCGCGTCTACGAATGAAGATGGTACCGTTTTTGATCCAGCAATACTTGAATCCTGATGTTTTTGCTCTTTCTCTGCACTCCCGAAATAACCGCCTGTTTCCCTGGGTAAGGCGTTTGTTGATAAAAACATCTTGTGCTGGGTGGTAGGGTACAAGGTCTTGGGACGATAGCTTCTTTCTTAGTTTTGCCTCTTTGAGTATCTCGTCGCGCTTCGAGCGTCTGACTAGCTTTACGACGATGGGGCGGGTGAACTCCCCGGCTTTCTCCTTTTTGTTGCGGCAGCATATGAGGGGGGTGGTTCCTTGGGTCCTACTCTGTTTGCCCAGTTGATGTCACAATCGGTAAGCTGAACGCCGTTTGTTGATGCCGTGAGTAGGACGAGGTGCTGTAGGCTTTCATTAGGGGTCTCCGGAATTCCGATAAGCTCGATCTCATTGCTAAGTGATGTCTGGGCCTGTTGGTTCAGTTGGTCTTGAAGGTCAGTTATTGTTGACTCTAGATCTGAGTCTAGTTCTGGACTCAGTTGATCTTGCCTTCTTCTACGGACTGTTCCAGAGCGCTGAATTTCGCTTCTAGAGCTGTTAGCCGATCGTCAGTGTTTCTTATTGCGATATTCACATCAGAAGTTATTTGGTGTTTAAGGTTTATCATCTCCTCACGTACTGCACGCAATTCATCACGAAACACTCTGATTTCCAGCGCTAGTTCAAGCTTGAAATCCTGAGCTGTATCGAGAGCGGTGTTGTTGAAGTTGTCTTTGTCTGGGCCGGCGCGCCGAGGGACGTCTGCTTTTGATGTTGTCGGAGGGTAACATTAACAACAGCTGACGCTATATTTGACATGACGGATTTCGTTGCGGAGGCTCTAAACAGTAAAAAAAATGTAATGACGGTTCTCCTCGATCTTTCGAAAGCATTCGTTTATGTCAATCATGGTATCCTATTATCCATTATGGATAGATATGGGATCAGGGGGGTTGTGGGTAAATGGTTTGCATCATACCTTAAAGAAAGAGAACAGAGTGTCCTCCTTCCAATCTTGAACCAATCAAGGACTCTTATAAATAATGAATCTAAAACTACAACAATACTTAAGGGCGTCCCACAAGGTAGCATACTGGGGCCCATTCTCTTCCTTCTGTACGTCAATCATCTTCCAAACCTGATAGACGATAAGGTAATAATGTTCGCAGATGACGTCTCTGTCTTTTTCAAATTTCAGCGAGGAGAAGGGACTAACTTAGCAGATCGTATAACGCAATCAATAAATATTGTTATAAACTGGTTTAAAAAACTTGACCTAAATACCAATCTTAATAAAACGAATGTCTTGTACTTTAGAAATTACAACACCCCGGATGTTGCTCTAGAAATTAATTTCGATGGTAAAAATTGCTGTACAGTATCAAATGCTAAATTCTTGGGGATCTATTGTAACGAAAATATGAACTGGAAGAAACATGTAGAGTGTCTGGAAAGTAAGCTAAGCAGCTTCTGTTATGCCTTGAGATGCCTAGCAGCTATTTCAACTTCAAGAGCCACTATGCAAGCTTACTACGCCTTTTTTCAGTCTAGGGTGCTCTATGGTTTAGCAATATGGGGGAACTGCGTAGAAATTAAAAATATATTCATCCTACAAAAAAGGTGTGTGCGGATCATCGACGGACTCAAGTCAAGCAGGGAATCGTGTAGGGAATCCTTTGTCAAACTGAATATTCCTACTATTACTGCCCTGTACATACTTGAGCTTTGCAAATTGGTGAGGCGTCACCCGTCAAAGTTTCCTCTAAGACCTATGGGAGTCAGCGTTCGGTTAAATGAAAGGTACCAATACAATCTAGAGGAGCCAACCTGCCGGACTGTCGCGTACTCGCGGTGCGCGAGGATGGTAGCCATAAAAGTGTATAATAGGCTTCCTGACGAAATAAAATCACTTCCTACACCTAGTCTTATTAATAAACTCAGACAGATACTTATAAAAATTTGCCCCTATGACCTAAATGAATTCTTTAAACATAAATTTTAATATTATTTATCTGTATTGTTATAAATTATGATCCAATGTTGTATTATTATTAATTGTTAATTTATGGACATGTACCAATGACATTTTGTAAAACTAACTTATTTATGGATGTAAATATATCTTAATCATAATATTGCTACGCCCTAAGGGTAAAATTACATTGAAACTACTGTACTTATTTAAGACCTTATGTAACATGTTTTTTATTGCAATAAATATATTGAATTGAATTGAATTTATTGGTTCAAGCAGTTTGGATTCACTGCCGACAGTAGTGTTTTGGTTGTTTAATTTCGGTTCGGCGTAGCGGCATCCAGGGCATTTCCAGGCAATTACATCCTCTTTGGGCATCAGGTAGAAGCGGGCTGGAGTAACGCTTGAGCACATTAGATCATACGATAGACTACACCAAGATACAGCTCAGAAATTCCTTGCTCTCGATGACTTCTTTACAGCCCTCGCAGGTAGCTGCATTCGGCGCAGTAGTAGACATAGCGGGGACCGGGTCGAAGCGAAGCTCCAGTGGGGTGCTGAAGTTGGTTGGGGCACTCGGCGGGGAACAGAGTACGCGATTTCGCGCGGTCTGTTAGACCGATGGTGCCCTCTGGTGGTCGCAGACGGTAGCTGTGCAGCGTGCTTGCGCGTGAGCTTGCTAACTTGCTAGTGCTTAGTTAGTCGCAGGTGGAATAGATCATCAAGTTATCATCTCACGCACCCATTCTGGGGCGTGGGGAGTCAGGGTCAGATCATCGGATCTCTTCCTGAAGAAGCGCCTCTGTCCACTCCTATGGACAGGTCATCGGAGGGCCCTCGCGGGCGGTGGAAATCTTCTTACTTGGGGTGTTCCATTGGATGATCGCCGGCTAGGCAACCAGGTCGCGTGGCAGGCGGCGGCGGTCGGGCGGGCGCGCGTGGTACGGCGCCATGTCGCGGATATGCGGATGTTGTGAGCTATCCGCACGCGCGAACATGCCCTTCGCCAGCCTCTGGACAAACTGGTCCACTGGTTCCCATCTGAGGTCCCTCTGGATCGTCGCATTCCTCACGTAGCGGGGGGCGTCGACGATGGTACGCAAAGAGAGGTTCTCTTGGGCTCGGAGTCTCCGTTTGTTCGTCTCCGAGCACAGGGCGTACCATGCCGGGGCCGCGTAGGTGAGGCGGGATCTCACGTAGCACTTGTAGATCCCGAGCTTCGCCCTCAGAGGGAGGCTGGAGTCGAGAAGTGGACGCAGCTTGGCGCGTGCCACCTTGACCTGGTTGACGACGTTGTCGACATGTTGCTTCATGGTGAGCCGGCGATCGATGGTCAATCCCAGGTACTTCACCTGCGGAGATCACGCGATGTCCTGTCCTTGGAGCTGGAGTGGTGGTGGAAGGGGGGACTGGCCTGTGATGAGCGCCTGGAATAGATGGCAGCACGGCAGAGTAGATATTGTTTCTTTGCTTCTTCCTAGCGCGGCTATTATTTGGTGCTGGCAACACTATCCGTCGAATATCACAGACAAACGTCACTGTGAGTCATCCGTTCCTTTGTGTTTGACAAAAAAGTTCACGGTAGTCTTGTGCCTGCTCGGTCATCAGAGAGAGCGCTCCGTACTAGTACATTTCAGTCAGTGTACTAGTACACTCTAACAGCTCTATTAGTACTATTAGGACGTTGGATCTTAAGAATAAAAAATATGCCTTCTCGGTCATCAGAGAGCGCTCCGTACTAGGACATTTCAGTCAGTGTACCAGTAAGATCTAACAGCTTTATTAGTACTATTATGTATGACGTAGGATCGAATACAAAATGGAGCTAATAGGTTAACATTTCCTTTCGTGCAGAGCAGAAACTTGAGGAATATTATACTCTGATAATATTAACATATTTATACAATTCTATGTGTCTGTTTGCATAGCAGAAATAAAAAGTTAAATAATATTTGATTTCCCTTCATACTTAAACAGGCTTTAGGACTGTCATTCTAGTCAAGATGTCAATGCCGTGTCTGTGTGTGCGAGAGCGAGTCGGCATGGCTCAATGCCTCCCGCCCGCCACCGCCGCTCTCTCGGAGCGATGTCCTAATAGTCCTAATAGACCGAATGTCCGATTAGCGTAAAGTGGGTGATAGACGTACGAACTTTAAGTACGCGGTTTTTAAGATCGCGAACTTACTCGGCTCGACGTTAGTGACACACGTGAAGCTTACTCACTCTGTATTGCGATGTCGTCGACAGAAGAAGCTCTGTGTTATTTAGGAATTCTATCATATTACATTTTAATAACTAGAAAAAATAGACGAAGTCGAAAAGTGTGGGTAAAGAACTGGCTTACGAAAAGAGAGCGTTTATCACATGTGAATTCATTTTTTTCTTGACGTTCTCAATCGTAGCATCTCTTTCCACCTTACGTATAATTTCTAATAAATTATTGTATGCTAGAAGCTTCATATTTTTGTTTCTGTAATCGTCGCTTCTAATTTTCCAAAGGCAAGGGTTATTCCGGAAAGCTTCTATAAATTCGGTTAGCAGTTCATGCGAATAAATTCGGAAATCACTCATTTTGAGAATTTTCTGAATTAGTATTATCAAAAATTGCAAAAATCTCTAAACAAGACAAGCGTGCGCGTCCACGAACTAGCAAAACAAAATGGCGGCTCGCGGCTCGCAGTGCTGCCACACGTACGAGCCAAAACGAGCTACGAGCAAGATTTCAAACCGGTTGGAACGCCGACGATTTTGCGCGGCGGTTTTAATGTACGCGTACTTATGGTGACATGACACACAAGCGAAAAAGGTCGTCGAGCCATAAGTACACGTACTTGCTCGTACGTCTATCACCCCCTTAAGGAAACGTTTCTTTTCGTTCATTGCACAGTAACGTTTCCTATTCGTTCTTCGTACATGACCGACACAAGACTAGTTCACGGGTTTGAATTGGATGCAGTGGTTATTGTCCGTTTATTTGCGGTTCAAACTGTGTTTATGTGGTATATACAGCTATGTCTATAGTGCAGTGCTACACACAAAGACCAGGATATCCGTGCAGATCTTGATTTTGCAGGGAGTAATCGGAGTAACAGTTGGAAGTACTCACGGTTTGAGGTTATGTGAGCGATCTTGATAACATTTCTTTCCTTAATCTGCACTTCTAGCACGTTTATTGATTATTCTTGTGTCGGGTACTTTGTGTACCTACGTCTTTCCTAGCTCTATATAAAATGGTTGATATAAACGTCTGAAGGTCATCATTAGGCCGCCATGTTGTGCTATCATCGCCCATGCTTTTGAGCGTCAGCACTGTGAGCGATCTATCAAAAGGGACATCTGTCACGCTGACAGCTGACAATTAAACTTAAAACAGCAACCAGCAGCGACTCCTGGCGCTCCATAATTGTTTATTTCCTCACTTATTCACCCAAAACAAAGCTAATATAACTATTACGACTGCCTACGACTCGAAATGTCAATAACTAACAAAAGTTGGGTTATTATAGTGTCATCTGTCCGTGTCAACGTCTACCGTCGCGTCCCAGTATACATAGAACAGTAGAACATCAGAGCCGGTTTAGGAGCGTTCGTTACCTAATTTCGCTCGATGCGCAGGGCTGTGTCACGTTTGTGGCTTGGCATACCTAAAATAATAATTTTGCTTTTAAGTCGGTACCTATGCAAAGTATTTCTGTTAGAGTTTAATAGACAATATTGTTTACCCAAAGTAATGATATTACAGATCGTTAGGTATGTGTTTCTAGTTTCCCACTTCATCGAATATTTTAATATTCCTTGTAAGATTAAAATATTTCCTTGTAAGTATAATAGTAGCTAAACTGCACTAGGTAGTTAGAAGCCTATTCGGCTCCTCGTGATATCGTGCGTAGCACTGGGGCGGCTCGCTGTCTTCATACGTATCACGGCAACGGCGCCTGTGACGGCGCAGCCCCGATTGAAGCAGTCTGGCTTGGTGATCTTCTCACACCCCTTACAGGGCCCATTGCCCCGGGACCGCAACCCCCGCAAGTTGAAGCAGTCTCTATCATTCCCGAAAGCTATGTGTGCGTGCGTACGATGCATGCGATACAGCCGTGCGATGTACCTTTATTCGATGATTTTATCTACTGTTCTATATGTATACTGTGGTCGCATTTAAAGCGTTCCGAATGGATATCTATGATAGTCGTCAGTTCCCACTCGGAACGGGCATGATGGTCGTGACGTCACATGAGCGATGATGGCTTTGTTGACGTGACTCGGAACGCGACAGCATCGGATTTTGAAATAGACCAACTAGAGGTGGGCATTACTGCTAATTATAAATGATTTATATAGTTGCTGTGCTATTTTATTTAAGCTGCTAAAATAAATGGCTATTCTGCTTAACTTGCTTTATTGGTAGATGACGAAAATTATATTTGCACTTGCCGTTGTCGCTTTTTCATACTATTCACTGCACTTACTCCTATACAATATATAAATTAATTATTATAACATGCTCCTGTCAAGAAGGTTAAAGTTAAACATCTCCCCGCTCCATGGCTTACTGATACCATTAAGGGTCTGGTGGCTAAGAGAAACCGTGCCAAGACTAAATACAAAAAGGATCCGACCGACGAAAATCTCTTAGCATACAAAAGTCTTCGTAATCGCTGCTCCCGTATTTTCGAGATGCCAAACACCGTCATATATTTGAATGTATCGAAAACTACGCCCCTGCACAAGTTTGGAAATTTCTGAAGACCCTTGGTATTGGTAAGTCCCAGGACCTGACGGTTGGTAACATCGACCTTAACGGTCTCAATCATTTTTTTGCTGTCCCCCCCGTCCAGATGGATCCATCTGTCAAGGATGCCACACTCCGTAACTTGCTTTCCAGGACTGTCTCCTGCCACTCTTCTTTCAATCTGCGTCATGTTGGAATCGCTGCAGTCAGGAAAGCAGTGCTAGCAATCTCATCAAAAGCCGTCGGCGATGACAAAATCTGCTCTCAAATGTTGACAAGTGTTCTTGGAGAATTGCTGCCGGTTATCACTCACATAATTAATGCTTCAATCTCTGACTTTCACTTCCCTAGTCAGTGGAAACGTGCTCTCGTGATCCCTTTGCCTAAATCATCCAACCCAACTTCCTACAAAGAATATCGTCCTATTTCTATCCTGCCCATCCATTTCAAAGTCCTTGAATCCATTGTACACACTCAACTATCCACCTATCTTTCCTCCATGAATCTCCTTAATTCTTTCCAATCGGGTTTTAGGCTGGGTCACAGCACTACCTTCTTTCTCTACTCAAAGTGACAGATGACATCCAACTTGCGATGGATCAGAAGAGGATGTCTGTGCTGGCACTGCTTGACTTCAGCAGCGCTTTCAACTGCGTGGATTTTGATATCCTGGTTGCGATCCTCCATTCACTTAATGTCTCCTCTCATGCCGCCTGGTTTGACTCCTATCTCAGAGATCGACAACAACGCATCAATTCTGAGGAAACATCCACCGATTGGTGCGATCTATTCACTGGGGTTCCTCAAGGTGGCATCCTTTCACCCCTTCTGTTCTCGGTTTTTATCAACTCAATGACTGATTTACTTACTTCTTCATATCATCTTTACGCAGATGACCTCCAAATATACCGGCATTTCTCTCCGCGTGATGTGACTCCCGCTGTGGAGGCTCTGAATGCTGACCTCGAGAATATCAGGAAGTGGGCCCTCTCATATGGGCTTCTGGTCAACCCGAGAAAGTCGCAGGCCTTGATCTTGGGAACCCGATACTCTCTTAACCTGTTACAACTTCCAATCGCTCCTCTAATATTTGATGGAACCGTAAACAAATACAGCAATAAAGCTAAAAATCTCGGAGTTGTATTCGATAACATGCTGTCTTGGTCGCCCCATGTCTCCCAGGTCAGCAGACGAGTCTTTGCATCGTTGCACTCTCTTCGGAAATTACAATACTTCCTTCCACGGCATACTAAATTCACTCTAGCCCAGTCCCTTCTACTTCCTTTAATTGATTATGCCGATGCTTGCTGGGTGAGTGCGAACGAAGAACAACTGAATAAACTCGAACGACTTCAGAACCTCGGGATTCGGTTCGTCTTCGGGCTGCGCAAGTATCACCACGTCTCGCAGTATTGCAAGGAACTGGGTTGGCTCCCGATTCGTCTTCGCCGTGATTTCCACATATTGACTTTACTTTTTAACATCTTGAGAAACCCCAGATATCCTTCCTACCTTGGTGAACGTTTTGAGTTCCTTTTCTCCAGAGGTAAGGAGCGGAGATCTCACACGTTGTCTCTTCTATGTATTCCGCAGCATAACACCGTCGCCAACGAGCACTCGTTCAGGCTGAGGGCCATTCGGCTGTGGAACGCACTTCCCTGCACTATAAGGGACAGTCCCACTCTTTTCTCCTTTAAGAATCGCTTGAAAGAGCACTTACTTTCTCTTTCATCATAGGTATTGTATATAAAAGCATGTAATTGTATTTATCTATTTATTATTATTATTTGTTTATTCTTTGTTTCTAATTGTATTGTTGTAATGTTCTGTGCAATAAAGAATTGTGAATTGTGAATTCTTATTTTATCTACTATTTCTTTGATTTTATATATTTTTATAGTAAGTATCATATTTTATTGGTATTTGGTAAGTATTTAATTGCACTAGACTACCCTTTTCATTTTATATGTATCCTATCCAGATAGGTTTGCTGGAAGAAATCTCTGTTGAGAGATAAGCTCGCCTTTGCCTTTTAATTTCGTGTATAATTGTATTGTTGTAATGTTCTGTGCAATAAAGAATTGTGAATTGAATATTTTTATATTTTTTATTTTTATATTTTTCAAATCAAGTCGAAGAGGGACCTGTCCAAAATTACGTAATCTACAACTATTACTTTTAGTACCATTCAACATTTTACAAACTTTGAGAACCACTGCTCCCTGGTACTATCCGATATTGCCAATGTTTTCGCCTGTTGCTACACACACACACTACTTCACTGCCTAGTAAACAACTTTTATTCCAACACCTTTTTAACTCAGCACGTAATGACCCTAATGAGCCTTTCTGCAGTTTATGTAATGTCTAATTTGCCTCGTCGTCGCTGCCGCCGTCCGCTACCGTACTTGCCTATAACTGATCATTGCTTTGATAATAACCCGTTCCTATGTTACCGAGTTCGCAGCAAGTGCTTGTTGCTTTGCCCGCTTTATTTGTTAATTAGTTTTTGCTTAGACATCTATTTAGTTTGTGATATTACAAAGCCGTAAATAATTTAAATCTGTACTATCAGAATGTAAGGGGACTGCGGTCAAAGACTGATACTATTTTTCAGAATATCTAACAATATTTAACAACTATGATATTGTCGCTTTAACCGAGACCTGGCTTCCAGATGAATTTTCAGATAATGAAATATTCGATGATAGGTACTTAGTGTGGCGTCGCGACCGTAACTATGCATCAACTGGGCAGACAAGAGGGGGAGGCGTATTGATAGCTGTTAAGCGCGAATTATGCTCGACGATCTATGCATGTTGGCAGTCCTCCGCAGAGTACATATGGGTAACGATTCCATTGACTTGTAACGAAAAAATCGTTACTACATTACATTTGTGTTCACTCTATCTGTGTGACGAAAATCTTGGTAATAGATTTAAGACACAACTTGAAAACTTTTGTACCAAATTAATTCATTTAATGACTAACAATCTCCATGATAAATTTTTAATAGTCGGAGACTTTAATATGAGTAGTATAACCTGGTCTTCCATTGATGGCGGTCTTTATCCATGTAATCTGGTAGGTGAGTATGTGAAAGATTTTATTGACACTCTTAACACTTGTGGTCTTCAACAATTTAACAGTTTTGAAAACAGCTTTAGTCGTATATTGGATTTAGTATTGTCGAATGATAGTGTCGTGGTAATGTCATGTCCTGACCCATTAGTGGCGGAGGACCCATACCATAAGGCTTTGCATATAGAATACCTGTTGCATTCTTCACCCCATTAAAATACATTCCGCATGTTTCCTTTAATTATTCCAAAGCTGACTATAAGCAAATACGTAAACACATCCATGATTTTGACTGGGTAGCTAAGCTTGGTAGTGGTAGTGTAGATGACGCTGTTGATATTTTTTATACATTAATTTATAAACAACGTGACTCATATGTTCCTACTCGCAGCTTATCTAAGAACAATTACCCACCTTGGTTTAGCACAGCTCTAATCAAAGTCATAAAGGAAAAGTTCAAATATTTCAAAAAGTCTAAAAACTATGGGAATCATTATGACCAAATGTCTTTTTCAATTTTACGTGACCGAGCAAGTAGAATGGAGCGTGAATGCCACGCTAATTACATAGCTAAAATTGAAGATTCTATAGTTAAAAATCCTAAGACCTTCTGGTCCTATATTAAGTCGAAACGCCAAGGTAGTGCATTTCCCTCGAATATGTCTTACGATGGTAAAACGTCCGACAATGGCAACACCATTAGTAATTTCTTCTCTGATTACTTTCATTCTAATTTTCTTATTACATCCAGCTCTGACAATGATAATGTGGGTCAATCATATACACACGTCGAATCGCAGTGTCTGTGCGATATATTTAGTATCGCAGTTAATAGCTCCTATGTTCATAAGCTCATTCAGTCTTTGGACCTGTGCAAGTCTGCCGGGCCTGATGCTATACCGGCTTCGTTACTAGTTGCTTGTGCAAAAAAGCTGTCCGTTCCCATCACAATTTTGTTTAAAAGATGGTGTCATGCTGTTTCGTTGGAAGTCTGCTTTTATTTCCCCCATACATAAAAAAGGTTCCCGTGAGCGCGTTGAGCATTACAGGCCTATCTCAAAATTGTGTCTTATAGCCAAGGTTCTTCAGCGTGTCGTATATACTCAATCATATGAAGCGCTTCAATCTAGTTTCAGTCCTATGCAGCACGGTTTCTTAAGGGGCAGATCGACGGTATCTAACCTTGTACTTTTCCATGACTATATTAGTGAGCGTATGGACAATAACGACCAAGTCGATGTCATTTATACTGATTATAGTAAAGCCTTCGATCGCATCGATCATGACATCTTGCTGAAAAAACTCAGCAGAGTTGGCATTAGAGGCGATCTGCTCAAATGGTTTGCTTCGTATGTTGCAGGAAAATCTCAAGCCGTAGTTCTCAATGGTTTCGGGTCGTCCTGGATGAGTGTTCCGTCTGGAGTCCCACAAGGATCGCTTCTTGGTCCTCTGCTATTTATATTATTTATCTATGATATTGATCAATATTTTCAAACCTCTAGATTTCTGCTTTTTGCCGATGTCATGAAGATTTTTAGAGTTGTTAATGGGGTCTCGGATGGTGAACTCTTACAGAGTGACCGTAAATTAAAACCGTACATAAATAATTATCAAATTAAGGATCTTCCGCTTTCTAGAGTATATAACAGCAGAGTCCTTGGTGTTGTTAGTGACAGCAGACTTATCTTTGACCATCATATTGATGCAATTGTCAGTAAAGCCTCTAAGGCACTGGGGTTCGTCATGAGGTCATCGAAGTCGTTTAAGCGAATGAAAACTATTAAAATTCTATATTGTGCTTATGTCCGCAGTCATCTGGAATATGCTTCGCAGGTTTGGAACCCGTGCTACGACGTCTACATCAATAGACTTGAACGGATTCAGAAGAAATTTACAAGATATATCGGCTTTAAGTTCAAGTTGCCCAAGCTCAGCTATGAGTATCGCTGTGCACGTTTACGTTTGTTACCACTGAAACTTCGCAGGGATATCTCAGATATGGTATTCCTGATGAAAATAGTTAAGGGCACTGTTGACTGTCCATCGCTGCTTGGTAGAATTAAGTTTACGGTCCCTAGTCGTAACGTTCGTAGACGACCGTTGTTCCAATTGCCTCTCGTGCATAGCAATTACAGAGAGAACTCCTTCTTGATAAGAGCGTGTTCTACTTTTAACCGTCTCGGTGACAGTGGCGACAACGGTGCTGACGGTGTTGATGACGATGATGATGACGACATTGATATATTCTGGAGCAGTGCGCAAACATTAAGGGCTCATATGATTCGTAAATTTTTAACATCTTTGGACAATGCTGGGTGAAGTAGTGGGGTGTTTTACAGTCGATTGTGTTACTGTTTAATGAATAATGATATCTTCATATGATTATTTGCTAATATTGCTGTAAGCAGATATTTTCCTAAATCACGTAATTTTACTTCAGCGTGTAGTTCTGACTAAAAAGTTAGGTGTATTTTTACAAATTCTTTGTGTGATTCTTTACATTAATTTAAAACTTCAATGCAAGAAAGTTTTGCGTGTAGTAAAATAATTGTGGGAGGTTATTATTAGCTCTTTAGTTAATATAGTGTTTTGTATTTAGTGAGTAATGTTACCTCTCCTAAAAATGTAAAATAAAATAAAATAAAATAAAATAAAACAATAATTTACACAATACACATACTATTATATACATACTTGTTAGTGTTTCAATAGAAAGTCTATTTCTGATGTTGGTTTTCGTAAAATTTATGGCATAAAACAGATGCCCGAGATTTGCACAGCTATGTGGCAATTTTAATAAATTTTGCGTAAATTAAGCCAATAAAAGAAACATTTGAGACGAAGCGCCTTTTTGAATTTTTGAAATATGACGCCAAAATTCGTCTTCTTTGATCATGTGGTTCTTTTGAAATGAAAGATTTGTGTTTCTGTTAAGAAACACAAATCTTTCAAAGAGGTTACTCTTGAATACTACCGGGTGGGGCGTTAGACGCCACTTTTCCGTTATAGGTTTTAAATTTTATTACCATGACCTAAGGTTCAAAATCGCGAACCATTCCAAATACCTTGTTTTTTGAGAGGTAGTAAAGTCTCCATTGGACAAACGGAATAAGAATTTTTTGTGTTCGTGAAAAATTAAAGGTTCAGCTAATAAGCTAAGTTATTTTACAAAATTTTATATTTGATAGAAAAGACGTAGATTCTGGGACTGAAGTTAGTAGATTCGCAGGAAATTCCAAAAGAGTTGACAACGCTGCTGTACTGTGCTGTGTTCAGGCTGTGTTGTGTCTTTTCGATTTTGGAATTGAATGTCAACTTTTTGGCGACAATCACTCGTGCTCATAAAAATTACGCGCCCGCAGAGCACTATATCCGTTTCGTTACCTCCTAAGAAATTGAAGTAATATATTTTGTATTAATTTTTTGATTTTACTGTTATTTTGTAAACTAAACATATGAATTAAATATTTTAATAAATAAAAATTAATAGACCTTCAAAGTTACTAACAACTATAATGCTGAATAAAACATAAATAAACTACAAATTAACAAAACGCTAAACGTTGGTTGGTTTTTGACAACAATGGTGGAACGGAATCCGTGACATTTTACGGCCGTGTTCTTTCTTCGTCGTTTATATCAACAAAAATTATCAAAATGATCAATATTTTTATTGTTATAGCATATGCGAGTGACTTGCTATAGAGTTTCACACCAACTTTACAATATCTCACGAGAATGTGTGATGTTTGCTCGGAGTTTTCACAGCTTTTACTGAATTGTGAGTTACTTTGTTTCGGTACAATCCAATTGCTTTTTCATGTATTTCTGGCTATATTGTCACTGTTGTAGGATTATACACAAAGCTAAAAAGATCAAGAAGCACCCCTTCAATAAGTGTTATAATTTTTTCGCAGGTGAAGCCAGATTGACTGACGATGTGTCCCAGTATCCCACCATTAGTCAATCAGAATTAGAAATAGTGTTGAACTACATTCTCTCATGGCCACAGAGGTATGTATCATACATATACATTGCTATTAGGGGCTTGTAAGTTTTAGCCAAAAAGACAGCCCTTTTATTTGATGAACTTCCCCTTTCACTTCACGTGATGTCAAAGCAAGCTGCAGGTTTTGGTAGGTATAGAATTTGTCACAACATTGTCATGACAATACATTGTAGTTGTTAGATATTTCTGTTCTCATTAGTAAAATCACACCTTAGTGATTCCTATGAAATTTGTATTTAAAACCAATTTAAAAAAAATGTAATCTTATTTATGTTCTAGGCAATGTATGTGCTGCTACAGAGATGTAAAAAATTTCGAAAGATTCTATCTTGTGGTGCAAAGTATACTTTGTCTGTCAGTGTGCCAACTGAAACTGCTCAAAGATGACCTGATTCAAGCAGCTAGCACTCCATCTATCAAGGATGACACCACAAAGGAGTCCAAGCCTCCTGATGAGGTCAATGAACCTAAAACACAAGAAAATGTCAAAGTACAAGATGAAATGGCTGAAACAGAAGTTGAGGTTCAGAAGCAATCAGAGCAATCTGATAAAGCCGAGCTGAGAGAAGCAGAGCCAACAGATAAACCTTCCACTTCCAGTGAGGAAGGAGAGGTTTGGCCGATGCAACAGAAAGAAAAACTGATGCATATTGTTTCCAAAATATTTTTACTTAACTTCCCATTGTACTTTGCGTGTAAACACTCTGCCCTTAGTCGCCTAGATGACCTATCAGCTCAAGAAATATCAAACTTAAGTTCATATTGTGACTTGCAAGACACAGAGATTCCAGCTTACCTGCTCAGGAATGTCAGCCTGTTTTGTAAACTGGGTGGAGTCTGTGCTATGTCCTCAGTGTTTGAATATGCGACACCAAACTCACTGCCACTGTCTATGGCTCATGCTATTGTAGCTGCTGTTGGTAACCTCAAGCTATGGCTTAACTTCAGAGCTGTTGCACAGTTGTTTATGCCACTGAGAAGCAAGATTTTAAAATATATGTGCAATTTAGAAGACAAAGATCTGAGAGTGCAGGCAGTGAAGTCTATGGCAGGTAAGATGACCAAATCAGTACCTATTTTATTAACCTTTAATTTGACCAAAACAGTGTTATAAATAGCTTACTTGTGCCTATTTTAAGGAGTAGATTACTGACATATCAATGACACCTACTTCTACAAGGGGTGTAGTGCCTGCACCTGGCCCACTTGAGCCGGGCCTTTGTGCATGTCCCCTTCGCCTGCACATCTACTTCAGCCATCCCAACTCCTGCACCAGCTGGAGAAGGAGGCCTGGGTGTTCTAGGAGCTCGTGGGTGTTTGTTGTGTCTCCTAGGATAGCCATCCTGGTTTCTGTTGTGGATGGACATGCCTGTAGCATATGCTCTACTGTTTCATCCACTTCCATGCACCCCCTGCACAGGGGGCTGTCCGTTGCACCTGTAATTGTCAAGTGTTTGTTTAGTGTACAATGGCCTGTAATAAGGCTTGTTAGAATTTTTATTTTACTGCGTGGCAGTCTCATTAAGTAATTCGTAAATTTATGGTTATACTTGTCTATAAAAAGTTTTGTGTTTTTGCAGTCTTCTCTGCTAGACCATAATAGGTTTTGTTGCTGTACTGTGGCTTCTCTGAGCCTTTTTCGTAGAGCTTCCGCTGATAAGGGCGAGAATGGTGAAGGGCCGATTGCTGGCCTTTCTGTCCCTAATTTTGCTAGCTTGTCTGCCTCCCAGTTGCCTTGGTCACCCTGGTGACCTTTTACCCACTGGACTGTGACCTTGTTTTTCTCACCTAGCCTGTTGAGTGCCTTGTGGAATTCTAGTATGAGTTTTGATTTTGTCAACGGTCTTTTTAGTGAGCTTAGTAGGGCTGCGCAGTCCGTTTTAAAGGTTATGTCATTCCTACATTGACACCTACTTATTACATTACACCTTTTTGGAAAAAGACTGATAGCAAGTTAATCCATACCTACGTACATATGCTCACGCCTATTTCCCGGCAGAGGGGTAGGCGGCGACTAAAGACCTGCACCTGCTATCCTCCTGGCATGCATCTCTCACTTCCTGAACATTCAAAAGTCTACATGCAAGCTCGCTGATTACTGATACTTTGTATTTGCCCCTTCACTAACAAATCACAGATTTGGTCTTTATAGGACCTTCTTGGGTGTCCCCATCCAATGGCTCCTTTTACACCCGCTGTATAAATCTGTTTCGTCCGATCTCCTTTGGTTCCTGCTTACAACGTGACCAAACCATCTAGGCTGGCCTTTCTCTATCCTTGTCACTACACAGTCAGGTCATAAGTTCTGTCACACAATAAAAACTTTTGAATTTAGAACGCTGGCCACAAAAAAGTTCATTGAATTCGAATTTCAAATTTTTCATGAAAATAAAAATGTGTACTTTTTAGAATTTTTCTCATTTTTAAATATGGAGTGGACACTTAAAGAAGACCGTGTCGTAGTTATTGCGTTGCATCGTTGCGGTTACGCGCCAATTCAGATTTTCGACTTACTGAAAAAATTGAATATAACCAAAAGATTCGTTTATCATACCATAAAACGATACAATGAAGACTCTAGTGTAGATGACAGGTCAAGAAGTGGTCGCCCTCGCTCTGTTAGGACTCCAGCAGTGATAAAAGCTGTGAAGGCGCGAATTCAAAGAAATCCCATACGTAAGCAGAAACTGTTGGCCCTTGAGATGGGGTTAAGCAGGACCACGGTGAAAAGGGTGTTATATGAAGACTTAGGGCTTAGGGCATATCGAACAAAAACAGGACATCGTTTGGACGCTCGTTTAATGGACCTGAGACTGAAGAGATGCCGCGCTTTGTTGAAGCGGTACGCGGGAAAAAAGCATCGGGAAATTCTTTTTTCGGATGAAAAAATTTTCACCTTGGAAGAGAGCTACAACAAACAAAATGATAAGGTGTACGCACACAGCAGTGAAGAAGCGAGCAACCGTATTCCGCGTGTCCAACGAGGTCATTTTCCATCCTCGCTCATGGTTTGGTTGGGAGTCTCTTATTGGGGCTTAACTGAGGTACATTTTTGTGAGAAAGGCGTAAAAACTAATGCAGTTGTGTATCAAAATACAATCCTCAAGAACCTTGTGGAACCTGTTTCTCATACCATGTTTAATAACAGGCACTAGGTATTCCAACAAGATTCTGCGCCAGCTCATAGAGCGAAAAGCACACAAGACTGGCTGGCGGCGCGTGAAATCGACTTCATCCGGCACGAAGACTGGCCCTCCTCCAGTCCAGATTTGAGTCCGATAGATTACAAGATATGGCAACACTTGGAGGAAAAGGCCTGCTCAAAGCCTCATCCTGATTTGGAGTCACTCAAGGCATCCTTGAATAAGGCAGCCGCCGATATTGACATGGACCTCGTTCGTGCTGCGATAGACGACTGGCCGCGCAGAATAAAGGCCTGTATTCAAAATTGCGGGGGTCATTTTGAATTAACTTTATTACCATAAGAATCTATGTTTTATTAAGTTCATTTTGCTATATAAATGTTTACATAAATAATAAACATGTCTAAATTATTTCATATTGCACATGTGACAGAACTTATGACCTGACTATGTATATCTTCTTTCAATCCACAGCGTTCCCATATAACTTGATTCTTCAATCTATCTTTTAGTGCTACTCCAGACATACTCCTCAAAGACCTCATTTCTACAGCGTTTATTCTGCTTTCATGCTTCTTCTGCCATACCCAAGATTTGCTCCCATACATCAATGTCGGACTTAACACTCCATTATGAATCGCCAAACGTAGGATTAACGCTTTTGGGACACCATTTGGCTACTCATCAAGGAGCGCAGTGCCCCATTGATTGTATTGCCCGCACTCTCCTTTCAATATCACCCTCACATTTCCCATCTCTTGTAAACAGACCCAAGTATATAAATTCATTCACTTGTTCCACTTGTCCATCAACAATCATAATCACACATTCAGTTACTTCTTCATCCTTTTTTAAAACCATGACCTTCGTTTTACTTCACTTTCATTCCCTTCTTCTTAAGTGATTTGTTCATGAGAGTTACCATAACCTGCAGCTCACCCACCAACGACGCAAGAATAACTTGATCATCGGGGTATATGAGGCACTTGATAAGTTACTCACCCATTTGCATCCCACAATCATGCTCTTTCAAATAATTCAGACAACAATCCATGAACAGATTGAACAGCCATGGCGATGCTACACAGCCATGTCTCGCACCATGGTCGATAAGATAATCCAGTTATTAATTTATGATATATTTCAAACACCAACAGACTTCATGTGGGGAGCAGCAAAGGAGCCTTTAGATGCACCGCTCGCTTTCGATGGCGACGGGCTTGCCCTGGCATTCAAGTACTTCAACAGCAGCACATTAACGATGCGGCTTGCTGGCATCGCGCAGATCAACGCGCATATTGTCGCGCATAACGAGCTGTGTGCGGGGGAGCCGGCTGCGGATGCAGAGATGGCTGGACAACAGCTAGCACAGTGGCTGACCAATAATAGCATTATTGAGCATCTCTTTGGCCCAAATTTGCATGTTGAGGTAAGCTTTTAGGTTCTCTGAATCAAGCTTATGTGAAACGAACTTATGTGATAACGAAATGGAATTACATATCTTTAACCAAATTAAAAAAAGGAGGGGTTTCTAATTTGCTTGGTTTAATTTTACTTATTTTTTATGTTTGTTACCTCCAATCTGGTATTATTTATGAAACAATTTAAAAAATCTTTTGTTGTTTGAAAGGCAAGACCTCCTGTTTGGTCTCATTTATTGAAAAATACAAATCTGTCCAGTAGGTTGGTTTCTAAATTAAAAAATAACGGAATTATGATGTCATTGCGGTAAACGAAATTGCTTTCCTGTGACTTTTCAGTTGTATTTACAGTTATTGTCATGAGATGAATTCTAGCTTCATGTACCGTATATTTGTGTAAGTCTTGTAATATGTGTGGACTTGACTGTCAGAAGACATGAGACTATGTCGTTTTCGTGTATGTAGTTGACATTCCAGATGGTCTGATGACATAGTGAGGATAGCAGGAAAGCAATGGAATTTACTATGGTATCAAAGATAACGCGTTAACATTAATGGAATCTTATTTAATGGAAAGATTACTAAAAGTAGATATAAACAGATGTAAGTACACTGGAACCCATATGAATATTGGTGTACCCCAGGGTTCTATCTTAGGTCCTTTCCTTTTCTTACTGTATGTGAATGACCTGCTGTATATGGTGGAAAATATGACTCAGATTGTTCTATTTGCTGATGACACATTTATTATTTTCAAGGTGAAAAGACAAGAAGAAATTCTAGACGACGCAAATAGTACATTCTCTCATGTGTTAAGTTGGTTAAATGTAAACAACCTGTTATTAAACTCAAAGAAGACTAAATTTTTCCATTTTTTGTTTGCCTAATGTACGACAGATTGAAAGCAGTGTAAGAATAGGATCTGAAAGGTTGGACTTCGTTGAGGACACAATCTTTCTCGGAATCACTATAGATTCGAAACTTCAATGGGGTCGTCACATAACTAATCTCGGACGAAGACTTAGCTCAGCCGCTTTTGCGGTCAGACAAATCAGATATCTTAAAGATGTTGAAACTGCCAGATTGGTTTACTTTAGTTATTTTCACAGTATTATGTCTTATGGAATATTGCTCTGGGCGAGAGCAGCAGATATAGATACGATATTTGTCTTACAAAAAAGGGCGATCAGGGCGATATATCAATTAGATGCTAGAGAATCATTAAGAGAAAATTCAAAGAAATTAATATACTTATGGTTACCTGTCAATATATATATAAGAATATCATGCATGTAAGAAAAAAAATAGCTTTATTTAAAATTGTAGGTGATAGCCATACAATTAACACTAGAAATATAAATAGGTTAGCACTACCATTATTTAGACTAAGTAAAGTAGACACATCATTCATGGTGTACTGTGTTCGCTTCTATAATAAAATACCACAGGAATAGTTGATCCTTCCTGAAAAGAGGTTCAAAAACTGTTAAAAATGAGCTGATAAGAAAGTCCTATTATAGTATTAAGGAATACTTAGATGACAAAACTGCATGGTCCATACCATCTCAGCGCACAGAAATTCGACGAGGGGCGATGGATCAAGTCTATCACTCGCCGGCGAATTTCCTTAGACCGAAACCGACTTTACAATAGGTACTATTGTAAAGTCACGTTTTTAAAAAGAAGGTATGGGGGAGTTTCTTGCCGTTTCTTCTTAACCCCGAGGCCCACCTTCCGAAACGGTGTAGTCTTTTTTATACTAAAACAATTGTCTTGTAGTAATAAGTAAGTATTATTTTGACGTGGAATAAGATAATTTATTTATTTTTATTCTATAAAAAAATATATTCTGATTCTGATTCTGAATAAGAGGCCTATACTCAGCAGTGGGTTCCTTGACAGGCTGATGATGATGATGACGACATTCGAGTTCTGACTGGAGAGGAAGAAATAGGGCTTGAAGTCAGTTTTTTTTAAGTTATTGATTTTACAACAATAATTCCATTACAAATGTAAATTGAAATATTATATCCATCTACCCCTAAACATTAGAGAAGATATTGTTAGACGTAAAGAGCCGGCATAGATGATGCTTTGATAGCCTACTTGAATCAGCTGGTTTCTTTACTGAAGTTCTTTGTAAACGTTATCCATACAAGGGATTACTTAGCTGTGAGAGTTTGTGGTTAGAGAACTCGCTACGCCCTTTAGGTTAACGACCTATATCAAACCCCTCCACCCAACAGGTGATAAAGCAGTCGCACATGATCCTCAAGTTCCTGGCGGTCGAGGGTCGCATCACACCGGAGCACATTGAGCTGGTGTGGGCGGCGGCTCAACTGAAGCATTGCGGCCGGCAGGTGTACGACCTACTGCCCGGCTTTATCAGGGCCCTAGCGCCAAAGCCCTGCACTCATCTGTACAGTCTGCTTTGCGCATTGCCACCGAGGGAACATACTGAACAGGCAAGCTTAATATACCCGTGTCCCAATTTTGCGCCGCATGAATTGACCAATCTAAATAGTATTTACTGTCCATGTCAAGTTTAATGGTATTTTTTTAAGTGAGGTAGTCGATGTCGATAGTCTACCGAAAAGGTACCGTTTCCGTTTTAAGTTCTCCAGTTCTTTTCTAGCTAGTTCTCTTGCTTGAACTTTGAGTTATTACTCAAAGGCTTGAGAATGGTTTATTGGACTTTTATATAGACGAAGAGGCATCCAATTCAATTCAATTTTTGGTTCAATGGCTTCTACTGTGGACCCCTACAGTAATTCCGCCAATATCACGTTTTGAAGATGACACGAAGGGGATCACATTGTACGGTTATCGATGAATCTTTCCAATGTGATTTTGAATACACAAGTACAAGTGCAAGTTTCAACCGTACCGATCAACAGGGTCGATGCGGAATTGTGCGCAGCGCTAACACAGGGCCTTTGCGGGTGTGCGGGACGTCACCCCCTCCGGCCATCAATCCTGATATGGACTATACATATACCTACATTTTGCAAGCAAAATAAATGGAGTCGTGGCAGCCTGAAACCAGACCAGCGCACTTTATACCTATGTATTTATTTGTAAATAACATACTTTGTTTATGTTGAAAATATAATCAGTTTGCCTTTGGCCATTCTGAGTAACTCTTGTGTCCCTCTCATATCAGCTACACCATCATACACGTACTCACCCTTACAATTGGTAACCCCGACAACACTGAAGAACCCCGAAGTTGAAAACGATTAATAACCAAGTGAAATCCCGACGCTGAAAAACATTTACGTTGATGAATCCCGACGTTGAAAAACCTGACGCTGAAAGTTCACGACGACGAAAAATATCGAAAGGGAATCCCTACGCTGAAAAATCTCAACGCTGAATAATCCCGACGTGATCACGAAACAGAAAGATTTTCGTGATTTCCTGAGGACCGACGACGGGCACAAATAGCCACAATAAAAGCCTCACTCCGATATGAGATGGCACCAAAGACGTCGAAAATATGTAACATGAAATGCACCCCTATTGGTAATTCCCCGGTTAATAATATTTTGCATGCAACATTGGAATCTGTCCCAAGTAATTTAAATTAGTTCATAAGACAATAGAGGAAATCTCTAGCATACAAGAGCCATTAAATATGTCAAAGGGTAGGCCCCACTTAAATATTACCCATAAATATTACCCAGATCCAGGGGCTACCTGGCAAAGAACTTGTATTATAATTATTTCTAAAAAATTCTGACTTCGATGTTATTTGTGTTACAGAACACTGGTTAAAGGAAAATATGATGTCTTTTAACATAAATAATTGCGAAATTTTCAGTTGTAGAAAGACTGCTGATAGAGGTGGTTCTTTAATCTTAGTAAAAAATAATATGAAGGTGAAACAACGGAAAAATATTCTTGCACTTACTGTTGAAAGTCAAATAGAGCTATCCTGTGTTGAGTTAGATAGCCATATTATTGTTTGTGTCTACAGGCCTCCGAGAGATGAAAAAGGCCATGGCAATTTCGAAATATTTGAGAAAATTATGGAGGAAGCCCTCACTAAACTATGTAATAATAGAAAAAAGTTAATTATTTGTGGTGATCTTAATGTAGATTTTCTTGTAGGAACAACATTGAAACAACGATTAATAACTTTATTCAAATCATTTAATTTATGTCATGTATTTCTAGAGCCAACTAGAATCACACTTCCCAGCCAAACTTCCTTAGATAACGTTTTTTGTGACTGTGCATTCACTAGTAAAAATATGATTAACCGCTTACCGTCCGATCACAGTGGTCAAACAGTTTCATTCCCAATTGCTAGTAAGGATTAGACTGATCCATCATTTTATATGTATACGAAAAACTTAAATAAAACAGTTTGGCAAATAATAAACCGTGAAACTGGCAAAGATGGGTGATGATGTTGTTAAATCCAACGCTGAGGTTGTTCGAGCTTTCGAAGCATTCTTCACCAATGTACCCTTACTCACAGCAGAGCGTCTAAATTCATCTCCATATGAAGAAGAGACTTTATTAAAAAGCAACTCTAGCGACAGTAATGTATATTGAAAATTTCATCATGTATATCCCAAGGACATTGTCAAAACGTTTAGATTACTTAAAAAATACTGAAGACCTGTGGGGTACATCAGTCAAAGTTATTGGTGCAGTAATTCTAGTTATAGTTCCCACACTTAGCTTATGTATTCAATAAATGTGTTGACGATGGAGGAGTCGGGAGTCAAGGGTGATCCTTCAAATTTCAGATCAATATCTGTTCTCCCAGCACTAAGTAAAATATTTAAAAAGATTAGACTCAATCAAATCCTCTCACGCTTCAACCCTACAAAACAATTCCACGCCAAACAATACGGTTTCACTAGGGGTAAATTGACTATAGATGCAGGTATTACCTTTATATTTCATATTTATTCTGCATGGGATGCCGCACAGGATACTATCGGAGTTTTTGGCGATCTGTCGAAGGCATTTGATTGTGTTGATCATAATACGTTATTAATTAAATTAAATCGTTTACGTAGTTAGAAATAAACCGTGTTACCACAAAACATATTAAGCAGCGCTTAACCTCAAAACAAACGTCAAATCCCATACGTTTTTGTTTTGAAAAAAGTGTTGAACACTTGTTTTTTTTTTGTGGTAGGGCCCAAAGCGTTGGATCTACTAAGATCATACTTAAGCAATAGAATTCAAAAGGCAGAAATCTACGGCGTTAAATCTGAAAGATCGGGTGTAAAAATTGGCGTTCCACAAGGTTCCATATTAGGCCCTTTCTTATTCCTGGTATATATTCACGATCTGCCTTTCATGGTGGAGAAATTGACTGACACAATGTTGTTTGCTGATGATACGTCAATGGTCTTCAAAATTGAAAAACAAAAAGATTTTTATGATGGTAATGGTGTATTGTCTTAACCCTGAAATGGTTCACAGTTAATAATTTATTTTTCAACGCTGGTATAACCAAGTGTATCAAATTCTCACTTCCAAATGTGAGGCAAGTTGAGACCATTTTAGTGTTAGACAGCAACACGTTAGAAGTAGTAAATGATACGAAGTTTCTTGGAATAACTATTGATAGCAAGTTGCAGTGGGGACCTCACATAGATAAATTAGCTAGTAAATTAAGTTCTGCGGCTTGCGCTGTTAGGAATATCAGACAAAACACGGATGTGGCTACATCTAGGCTCGTATATTTTAGTTACTTTCATAGAGTCATGTCCTATGTTATCTTGTTGTGGGGGAAAGCAGCGGATATTCAAACTATTTTTATTTTACAGAAAAGAGCTATTTGAGCAATTTATAATTTAAAACGAACGGATTCCGTAAGAGAAAATTGACATACAAACTGTAGCTAGTAAATTTATTTTCGAAAATATAATGTAAGTACGCAAGAACCTTACAACATTTTCCAAACTTAGCGATAGCTGTAATGTTTACCTAAGAAATAATCAAAGACTAGTTGCGCCCCGGTTTAGACTCGCGAAGGTTAGCAATTCTTTCAAGGGTCGGTGCATTCTCTACTACAACAAGATACCTCTGGAGATCTTGAAATTGCCATTTGAGCAATTTAGAAACCATGTTAAAGTGACTTTGTCGAAAAAGGGATATTATACTGTTCAAGATTACTTAAATGACGGGACTGTATGGGGTTAATCTAGCTCAACACAGACCTTGCTGTTATTAATTTCGTAATTATTAATTCCTGCTTATTAATCATAACAATTAATATTGCAATATTTGTATTAGTTAAGCGCAACCAATTTTTTAAATATATCTAAAAATCAATCTGTGGTAGTTTCTACGCCCTTCTCTCCCACAGTGGTCCAATGTAAAGAAGAGGCTTTAATATGACGATTCCTAAGTATATGTAAATATCTACCGAAATAAAGAACTTTGACTTTGACTATTGCTATAAATATTAGAATGAATGCATAATAGAGCTTGTCCACCCTCCACCCGCCACCCGCAGAGCCTCTACCTCGCGTCCGCCCTGCAGCGTGCGATGTGGTCCCGCGGCACCACCACCCCCGGCGCGAGCGGGCTCGGCACGCCGCCGCTCGGCGACGCGTTGCGTGCGCCGGCCGCCTGCAAGCCGCTGCACAACTCCTCTTCCGAGGCGAGCGTGAGCTGCGACCAGACCAACTCGGACGACGACCCGGTAATGGAAAACATTCATTGATTATATTTCTGCTTTCATGTTGTTCGTATATCAAGTCGAATAGACCATGAGCATATTAAAAAATTAAATTTCTTTCATTTATTGCGGCGTTGGGCTAGCCCCTTGTCACGCATAATTGTGTATTGAATAACTGGCTTAAAATGGGCACAATTGTGCCTCTGCCACCCCGTATAGGATAAGGTGTTACGCTAAGTTATGTTAATTTATTTCCAAAAATTGCGAGTTTAAACTGGCAGTTGACAATTTGGCGCGAAAACGGACCAAGAGCGGAATTGACGTGTTTTGTATTGTCAGTAAGGGTCCTGTTCTATCCGAAAAAAAGAGATTTATATTGACTCATAGCTCTGTCCATTACTGACAATACAAATTACGTCACTTCCCTTGATGGGTGTTTTAAAACACGCTCCGTTTCATGTTACTTTTAAATTCACATTTGCCTGTTGAAATTTAATACTAAACAAAATAATAACGTGCAAAAACGGGGCTTTTTAAGTTTGAAGTATTGTAACTGAAGCATGCGTGTTTAAACAGCTAAGTCCCGTTGCCGTTGCCGTAAGTATATGTGTAGAGTACATGTACATCTCGCGCCAAATATCTAGAGCTAAGTTGCCACGTTTCGTGCCGCCATAACAAATAATACGGCGCGGCGCTATTTGGAAAACTTAATGTTTGGCTGAAGCTGTGTTGGATTGTAGTGTAATAATAATATAATAATAATAATACCTTAGACACTATTTACACACATTGATCTAGCCCCAAACTAGGATTCCCAGTATCTCTTGGGTACTAGACAACGATATACATACTTATATAGATAAATACTATACTTAGATAGATAAACAACAATGATTAGGGTAAAAACATCCGTTCTCATCAAACAAATATTTGCCCCCACCGGGACTCGAACCTGGGACCCTTGGCTTCGTAGGCAGGGTCACTGCCGACTCGGCCATTGGGGTCCAAAATTCCAAATGTCTTTATTACTGTAGATATTTACATATACTTAGCAATCGTAATTTTTTGCCACTTCTCCACATTGGACCACTGTGGGTCGTCATAGTGTAGTTACAGTAGCTCGCAAACGGACTGTCTCTTGGATTTAAGTTAGACTTATTGGGAGCGTATCTTTATTATGTTTTTTCTATTGTCAGTGCGAAGAGCTGAGCACCTCAGGGGAAGAGGCTGGTCCGACGCCGAGGAAGCAAACAAAACATCAACGTGATCTTACAGGTGATAAACATATAAACACTCAAAACGCCACAAAGTTAACTTGGCACCCGAGAGGAATGCGTCTCCCCTCCCTCCCTTTTTCGCTAACACTCGCCCTCGACGCTTCGGTAGCATAGTGACGAACGCGAAGACGTCATCAGAGCGAGGTGCCAAAATAATTTTGGCATGTTGTAGATATTTTATGGCTTATGTTTAAATGTTTACCAAATTAAGTAAAAAATTACATATAAAAAAACCCATTCCAGATCAACTAAATGTTGACCAAAATTTTACATCCTATTTTATACTAAACTATACGGGGTCTCCTCGTTCCGCTCCTCTTTGCTTCAGCTCCAGGTTGAATTAGAAAGTTGTGATTTATTTTGTTTATTTGGGATGAAAAATAGCCACACAATATAATATGTTAACAATGATGAGTACTAAAGTACATATAATTGTGGAGCCCACGACAACATCCACACACCATAGATTTAGGTGAAGACTAAAGGGAGCGAGCGCAGCGAAGCCCCTAATCCTAATAGTCTTCGTGTTAGGTTGACATCTATAACACAAAAAACACCACGTAGGACTGAATACAAATTCTTTTAAAAATATTTGTTTTCGTGAAATTTCCATTTCTTGATATAGTCCAAATGTCGAAAATGTCCAAATAGTCCAAAATGGTTGGCTATTTCATGAAATAATCAAATTCTATGATATAGCTACGACACACACATAATATGAATGTGTTGCAGACATACCTCAACCCGCATGTGTTGACTTGGATTTACATGTGCATGTGCATTATTTGTTATACATATATACACACTAATTTAACAAAAATAAATTTAGTATTCATACAGAAAATGACACATAGCAACCAATATGGTTCTGTGAAACTACATGGGTGTACTAAATTTGGTGAACATTTAATATATTTGGGAGTCAACACTTGTATTGGTAAACAATATATTTGTCACCGTATTTTATCAAGATAGTTTTGTATCTAAGCGCCGTTAACGACGGTGCAATTTGGGAGCGCGACTTTGTTAGGGATGGGATGGTGAGCACTAAATTTGGTAAACATTTAACATATTTGGGAGTCAAAACTTACATTGGTGAACAATATATTTGTTGCCGTATTTTATGACATATTTTTTTTAATAAATTCATGCTAAAGCTTTGATTTACATTATATAGTGAAGCTTTTAAAAATATTGTGTCATTTGATGTTTATTTTAATTTACAGCCGATCAGGCATGGTTACGCGAAGGCGATGAGCTGACTAAAAAGGAATGTTCAACGCTCAAATCTTGCCAAAAGTAAGTTTCTCGGACATTCTCTGCGCGCTTCCTGCAATGGGAAAGAATAAGATAAGATTAAGATCCACTTGCACGACATTCACTGAACATTTACCCCCGGTTTAGTACGTATTTACTTACATACTTTTTACTTTATTGCTCAAAAACACAAGATACAGATTCATCAAAATGGAAACTACGTGTACAGCAAACCTAGAATGGCCAGGTTACATTAAAAGTACAGGCAGACCTAAGAGCACAACATTAAATTATTATACATAGTCGGTCCTTAAGTTCTGTCACAAGGTTTTTGATAGATAAAACTCAGCAATAAACTTTTTCTTATTCGTATTATACATGATTAAAAAGCTTATTTTAAACGAATCAAACTGCAATACAATACATTGTGTACGATTATCGCAATATGACAAAAAACCTTATAACTTGAGACAATCGCGAACCCAAAACACGCCGCAACTGACAAAAATACCACTTACCACAAATTTAATAAAAAAACAATGTTCCAGATAACCAACAAGGTTTTTTTATTTATTCTGAAACCTCGATTTTAGACCATGCTTAACATCTAGCATTTGATTTTCTGTTAGCTTTCCTTTTACTGTTACTTTAGCTGTTACTTTTTACGTTTTCAGAAAAACGTATAAAAATGATCTTGTGGGCAACAAGTACACTACGTGAAATGTGAATATGAAAATTAGTTTTACCCAGACTTAGTTATCTTATGCTTCAAAATGAAGGTAACGGGTTCAGGGAGGGTTCTGACTAAAATCTCACGTAAGTTTGAAAGGTTTTAAGTGTCATGGAAAAAAAGATAATATAAGTGCAAAATCTCTGAAGAAACTAGCATTTGTGTAATATGGCTTTAAGCATTTAGATCCAAAAATCAAGTTCTAATTTATCAGTATTTAATGAGCTATCAAACCATATATATTATTAAATAAGCAAAATATTTGTGACAGAACTTATGGACCGACTAGGTAATAATAAACTTACCAACATAAATACAAATTATTAATACACATAGAAAAAATGTACTACAAAATATACATAAATACAATATAATATGTCATCTATAATATATATATATATCTTGGTATCTATTTGGCGTCCACTATGGCCTTTTTTGCATCTGATGTGGCGTCCACCTGCTTTCGGCGTCCGGTATACGGACGTCACATCGGCAATAGCTCTAAATCGCTTCTACTGTTGAAGCACATCACAGAAATGTTAAGATTTTTTTTTTACTCGGACGTCATTTAGTCCTTATTATGCCTTGACTGTACATTTCTATAGTTCTGCTATTTTCCCCATCAAATTACAGTGGCGCTAGAGTCGCAAGAAACACTTTCATGTTAGGCCGCATTTGACGTCCGCTCGAAGAATGAGACGTTGCCAAACTTCGTCCATACTGATTTTTTTATCGGAGCGTGTGGAGTTACGTACCTACATAGTCCACAGTTTAATATGATTGAAGTGTTCGTTGATTTCGAAGTTTGCGTTCATAATAATTTATTTGCCTTGGAAGTAATTGTGAAAAAACATAAAGAAATACATGTTTAGATACTATATACAATGTCTAGATGAAAATGAAAATGAAATTTATTCACCAAAGTAATATACAGATGAAAGATACATTGGAACCTTAAACTAAGTTTAATAAACCTGTGTTTTAAGGCCCATCTGCCTCTCCCTTTAGACACTATTTAATGTGTGAAAGAATTAAGTAACCTAGGAACATTTAACTTAACATTTGATTATGAATAAGATGTTTTATAATTAGATAATAAATGGTGGAACTAATTAGGTAATATAATTATTGCAGCTCAAACATGCGTAATAAAATAATAGAAAATGATTTCAAATTGAGTTCAGCGACAACACAAACTCTTTCAAACTCTTATTTTGTTTCCTGAAAGGGTTTGTAGGCGAAATTATGGGTATTTTGGATCCTGTTAAGTAGATGGAAAGGAAAAATCAGGGAAACGGCGTGCAAATATGGTCCTGGTAAGTACCCGTACGTGAAGTTCTATCATTATTGTATAATAATGATAGAAATTCACGTACGGGTTCTTCGTATGAAGGCTCCATCTGAAGAATTGAGTAACCTAAAGTAAGAGATAATACTATGTAGTAGCGCATCCAGCGGTCATCACTCAACACTGTATTTGAGGGTGTTGGTGTTTTCTTTTCGTTTCCTCCCGCGCCTCCGACATCGGTCGTTCGTCATTCACGTTTTCAGTTTCGATCACTCAGCAAGCATCTTTCGATTTCTAAAAAGTAAGTTAAAACTTCGCCATGCCGAAACGAAAAGATTATGAAAACAGAAGAGTTATCTCAAGGAAGCTAAGAAAACTTGGAAAAAAGAAGATGGAGAAAAATAAATATCGATGTAAAAGGACTATTTCATCGTTGTCGAAAGAAGGTTTGAGATCTCTAGAGAAAAAAGATAATTTTACTTGAACCTTTGTGCCTATAAATTACGCAACCCGTACGTACGTAATTTGCAACCAGGTTGGCTTTCCAAGCCCTCCATAGCAGAGTTATAATACAGCTACTTATACAATGCCTCGGCAGTGACGCGAAAGATAGTGTCGCTCTAGATGGTGAAGCGCTATCCCTGGTGAAGATCCAACATACACCACTACATATGCATCTTATTTCGGCATGTTTGACACAGTGGCGGCTTTGGCCCTTTGACACAAAGCTGTATAAATTGAAATAAGTGGGATATTGTTCGCCGAGTGTCTCAAAAGTTTAATGTTTTTATTTTTTATCACCACCTGTCTGACCCGGCTCGGCTGTTCTGTAAACAATATTCCAGTATTTTCCATGGAACAGAATGGCTTTGTAATTGGCATACCAAAAGATCTCGGCATCCAGGATGCGAAGATGTAGAAGGTTATTTATATCATTCATTCTGCTCTTCGCTGTCAAGTGATACACTTGTGTCGAATATTTGAATTTAAAAAAAAAAGTACACTACCCTCATAATAATGGTTTTGAAAAAGTGCTCCACCTGTAACAAAAACATCACAAAAAAGTGCCCAGGAATCGAATGTAGTAGATGTGAGAAGTGTGTCCATGCTACTACGGACTGTGCCAAGATTTCCAACAAACAGCTATCGGCCCTACGCTCTACAAATGGCCTCGAATGGAGCTGCGAAAACTGCCTAAGTAACATGTCCAAACGGTCGTCATTCTTTATACCTGAAGAAGACTCGGATACAGATGAGGTTAAATCAGTCAACATCGACGTGAAAAAGCTACTTCATGACATAACCATTAAAATGAGAAAAACTATAAAAGAAGAACTAGAAACATTTCAAGATTCGCTGGAATTCATCGGTGAACAAGTAAGTAGGATTGAAGAAACTATTAAAAACCAAAATACGAAGATCAAACATCTTGAACATAAAAATATGGAACTGCTAAACCATAATAAAAACCTAGACATCCGGCAATCAGCCATGGAGCAACGGCTACAAGAAATGGATCAAAAGCTACTCTCAAACGTCCTGGAAATTGCAGGAATTCCCAAAACTCAAGATGAAAATGTGAAGGATCTAGTCCAATCAGTAGCATCGAAGCTCAATGCTGATACTAAAGACGTGCATGAGATTCGTCGTATAACTGGTAGAACTGAAAAATCTAGCTACATCATGGTCGAAATGAACACAAAGGTCAGTCGTGATAAATGGCTACAAGAGGCGAAGACTCGGACTATCCAGGTCAAGGATATCACCACAAACACTCCACCGGAATCTGCATCTGCCCGTGTATACGTTCGAGAAGCTCTAACCCACTCCATGAAGACACTATTGTACAATGCTAAACAAAAGCTACGGGGTTCATTCCAGTTCGTATGGTGCAAAGCGGGTAAAATATTTGCAAAAAAGGATGAAAATGCTAAGCCTATCATAATCTACTGCCTACAGGACCTGGATAATCTAGTTAAGTAATAAGTATTCCTATAGTTTCCTTTTAAGTAACCACCTACATAGATATTATAGTCACTACTTTATCGAAAATAATAAACAAAATTCAATATTACAGTAAGCAATAGTAATATATCATCCTATGTAACTGAATTATTTAATTGCATTGATACAAACCATTTTTTCAATACTATACCTTGTAATAACATCCATTTAACATGCCTGCATGTAAACATAAGATCGATGCTAAAAAACTTCATAAAACTACTACAAATTATCGAAAGTTCTACCATTTCTATTGATCTATTAGCTGTAACTGAGGTGGCAATATCGGACAGTATCTCTGGTTTATTCACAATTCCCGGTTATGTTATGTACCCCCAATTACGCAGTAACAAAAAGGGCGGCGGGATTATTTTATATACAAAAAAAATCTAAAATTTACACCAATTATAAAAAAAACATCCACATTCGAAAACATAACAGGCACTTTAAAAACTTCTTCTAGTGAATGCGCAGCCATATGTGTAGTTTACAAACCCCCACGAACTAACAAAACTATATTTACAATGGAGCTTCATAAACATCTCCACGATTCAACACTCCATAACTATAATTTCCTAATTTTACTAGGTGACACTAACATCGATCTCAAGTTAAACACGCCATTTAGAAACTCTTATTTTGACATGCTTTCTGCCCTCGGTTTAATGTGTGGTATCTCCGATTATACTCGTATTGAAAAAAGGAAAGATATTGTTACGAAATCATGTATTGACCACATATTTACACGATGCCACACGTTAGAACCGTACACAGCAGCTGTCGATACTGTACTGGCTGATCACCGAGTGACCATGATTTGCTTTGCCGGCCCTCCGGTTTCTCACATACAGGATGTGCAAAAAACTAAGCCTGTGATTGATAGAAATGTTTTGATTAAGAATTTAAAAACCGCAAACTGGGCTCAAACAAATGAAATGGACGAGCCGGAGGATATATATAAGTTTATTAAAGATACATTTGATCAAGCATTAAAAAAATCTTCACATATGATAAACTTTCGTCAAAAAAAACGTAGTCATGCACCATGGATTAACAATAATTTGATAAATCTATGTACCAAAAGGGACGAACTACACGCGTTATGGCGAAAAGACACAAATAACTACCAAAATCGACTGCTATATATTAAAACCCGGTATAAATCCAACAAAGCAATTGAGTACTGCAGAAATAAATATTACAAAAATCAAATAATAAATAAATAACTACTCCAATCCTAAAAACCTTTGGAAAATCATAAACACAATCTGTGGCCGAATATCTTCATCTATCGACCAACCAATCATTGATGCATTTAGTTCTGCAAATATTACTATCTCTGAAATAGCAAACAAATTTGCAGATGAATTTGATTCCTCTGTCAAGAAGATATTACCTAACTGTAATAATGATCTTTTAAAAATTCAGCCTTCTTCGGAATATGAATCAAATTTAAGCATGCGATTTAAAAAAGCTACAAATCTTAAAATAAAAACATTGATTACTAAGCTTAATAACCGATAATCGAACGGTCTAGACAACATTAAAGTTAAAGATATCCAATCTATCAGTGATAACATAACAATTGCTCTTGTTAATCTAATAAACACCAGCATCCAAACCGGTAAATATCCTGATAAACTGAAACAAGGATGCGTTGGACCGATATTTAAAAAGGGGAAGAAAACAAATCCTGGTGACTTAGACAAATTACCCTACTTTCATCGATTGATAAAATTGTAGAAAGATTTATTAGTGATCAAATTCACTCATTCTCTGCGAAAAATAATATCATCAATGAAACCCAATATGACTTTCAACCAAAAAAGAGCGCCACATCCCTTCTTTCAAAGTTCACAGATGATATTAATAGTGCACTAAACGAGAAAAAGAATGTCCTTGTACTCTTTATTGACTTTTCTCGAGCTTTCGACACGTTAGATCATAAAAAACTATTAAAATCACTTAGTTTTACAGGAATTCGTGGCCCTCTACTAACATGGTGTCATGATTACCTAACGAATAGATCGTATCGCGTGAGAGTGGGGGATGAGCTGAGTGAGTCCATCGAAATCACGCAGGGAACTGCCCAAGGATCAGTTTTGGGACCTTTACACTTTTTGGCCCACGTCAATAATATGAGTCACTTTTCAAATAATTGTCTGCTCTACCAGTTTGCAGATGACACGTGCCTTTTATCCTCAGACCACAATATTGATGTTGCACTAAATAAATTACAGGAGGACTTCTCATGATACTGGTCTCGTTCTTAACTCTATTAAAACAAAATTAATTAATATTCGATCCCCATACCTCAAAAGCGCCGAAATTGTACCTAAACTAATCGCCCATACTCACGCATGTCTGCATGACAGTCGTGATAAGTGCGACTGCCCTCAAATTGAGATTGTGAAGGCCCATACATACCTTGGCCTGGTCATTGACAACAGATTCAGCTGGGGACCACATATACAACGTGTCTGCGACAAGCTACGCGCCCTGCTCGCTAACTTCTATGTCAAAAACAGAATTCCTCAAAAAACAAGAATTCTACTTTACAAGTCATTTTGTGAATCCACTATAAATTATGGATTAACGAGCTATGGTCGCACATTTAAAACGTATCTTGACTCCATTCTTAAACTACAAGTACAACTTCTAAAACTAATAGTACCTTTTAAAATAAAAAATAGTTTTAAAAATGATGAAGGAAAACTCTTTGAGTATTGTCAAACCCTTCCGATACACACTAACGTCAACTACATGCTTCTCAAAGAACAGTTCTTCAACGCTAAACTACAACAAGAAATAAATCATCCTGTACAAACTCGACGCATCACACAAAAGAAACTGGTTACAACACGGGCAAATAACTTTTACGGCGAGCGAACCAGCTCTTATCTTGTACCGCGACTTGTCAACAACCTACCCACCGTAACTAGACAATCACTGACCCAATTAAATATTAAAATCAAACTAAAAAACTATTTTCTAGCGATGCTTTAGTTTAGAGCTATGCCATTGTTTCCATCTTACCTACAACCAACTGATTCTAGTTGTTGTTCTTATATCCCATATATCTACTTATTATACCTAGTAACTACATATATATTGCTGCCTTAAATTATAATATTTTATTAATAATTACCTACCTACCTATGAATGAATTGACTGAACTACCTATGAATTGTAGCTATAAATTATTACCTATTCTAATTATACGGTTGAAATGAAATTTGTCATATCATTATGTATTACCTAACCTACCTAACCGACCAAAAATGAAAACCCTGCTTAGAGCCTAGATTAAGATTTTTAATTTTATGTTAAATTATGTTATGTACCTAAATAATAAATAATATTTTAATACCTACTAACATATTAAATTAAGAATTTTGTTGTATACTTATAAATCAAATGTAAAATACCTAATTTAATTTGAATATTGTAATACCTACCTACTGTATAACGCAGAATGAAGGTGCTGCGCACAATCCCACGAGGATTATGTAGTATCTTATAGATTGTGAATGTGTTATGTATTTCTTACCTATAATTCAATAAATAAAAATAAATAAAAAAAATAACGAAAAACGTGGGACCCAGGATGCTGCCTTGAGGGATTCCGAAACTCACTGGAGCCGAGTCCTTCGTCTCTGAGCAGGGAACTTCTCAAGCATCTTCGACATTGTGTTCAGGAGCGAGATTGGTGCCTCACATCGGTTTTAGATCCACCTTTATGAAAAAGTGACACGTTGGCTATTTTCCATGCTTCCAGAAATATAACAGTGGATTTTTTAATTTAAGATATATTTTAGGTTGTGATATCCTATCATATGGATTCATTTTATTAAGAATTTGAATTTGCATATTAATAATCACAAGACTCAAGTTGAAAATTTGTGAGAGCGCTTTTACTATTTTATGGGCTATGACTTTGATGAGCAAGTTATTGAAGTTGTCAGGAGTTGGATCACCGCTGTGTCGTCTGTAGAGTAAAGAAAAAGTGTTGTTTAGGGTCATGTGGTCGAGATTTTGACCCACTTTAGCAATGTATTTGTTGAGAAAGGCCTTGACACTATTTTTAATGTCGAGCAGTTCCAGTGAATACTTTTGTATAGGCGTTTTGAAGCATATTATCTGATAGGTTTCCATAACTGTTTGGGATTGCCCTGGCTGTCTTCTAGCTCTTTAGCTTCGTGAGTTGTTTTGAGTCGGTGTAACAGATCGTTTTTAGTACCTCTAGTAAGTGACCCTGAGTAAATTGTTATTGCTATCCTTTATTTGTTCCAAGTGCAGCTTATCTTAGGAGACCGGGCGTGATTCAAGGCTTCGAGTTGAGTTTCGATCTGCTAATTTATCTATGAAGTATTTTTCGCAACATCTATGTTTGGAGAATTGATGTGAAAATCTCTACGGCTTTCAGTGTTAATGACTGCTTTCCAGTCTTCCAGTCCCAGGTAATTTCTGACTGCATCATAGTTTAGTTTTTTTTCTTGACGATTTCATATTCAAGATGCTTTGGTGTGCTTAAAACCATGGCAATATCATGATTGGTAATGCTGGTCAATAAATATCGCGGATTCCGCTCCATACCTAGTCCTTTTAAATATGTGATCGAGGCAGTTTTCCATCCTAGCTGGTTTTGTATGGGCTGGATTATTCCAGCCCCTGTCCATGCTCGGCTAGGCGACTCAGGTTTTATATTTTGCGGCTATCGTCTTCATCTGGCATTATGTTGATATTTATGTCCCCTGCAAATATGATGAAAGAGTTTATCTTTAGCGACTCAAGTAGAATGTCTACGGATGAGATGACGCCGTTGTTCATCGTCAACGTTGCATATTGATAGTGTGCGATAGGTCCCGATAACCTTGGGCCCATTTTTGATATCTACAACCACGCCATTAGCATCTTTTACGTCAGGTTCATACGTCAGCAATTCCTACCGTCCCCCACCAGCTTTATTTATGTATTTGGTGGAGTTAAATTGACGTAACTCTCTATTTGCCTTATAAAAGAATTACTGTTCAAATGACATTTGGTTAAATACCATGAAGTCCATATGATATCCATGCGTTTCAGTGCAATGATAAATAACATCATCAAAGTTTCTGTTAATGCTACGAATATTAAATGTCATTAGTTTTAAATTATACTGATAGCTTATATCACTTTTGCAGCTCTCTTAAACGTTTGGTTTTGTGCAGCTTACATTTTGATTACTATCTATTTCATAAGTTATATTTTCAGACAATACTTATATGTCAAAACAAATATAAGCTCGTACATAACTACTGCTACAGCTCATTGAAATGTGAAGGTCGTTCACACATTTCAATGCTCTAGGGAATGACGAGGAACAATCAATCCGCATCATTCATTCGCCTTCCATTACTTCTCACTTTTACTAAATTGTCTGCCTTAGCGCATTGCCACACTAAAATCAACACACTTCCACAATAATAGCCTGGAAAATAAAATTTTGAAAAAATGCCTAAGCTATCAAATCTTGATTTTCCGCAGAAATCCGTTTTTTTAAGGTTTACAATTTTTTGCGGATAAAAGAAAAGATAAGCCAAAGTTGAGAATCAAGTCAAAATAAGCGTTACCTCAATATATAATGATCATTTTGTGATTTTTATAGTAGGTTTCATTGGAAAATCATAATAACAATTTCAATCCAATTCATTTTTGTTAATGGTGGCAAGAGGCAAATTCGGCCAGGATCAGTGGAAGACATGGAAAAGGCACAAAAGGAATGGAATGGAAAACTAATATATCATAGTAATGAGATTTGTCGTTATGACAATATTCTTCTATTCTTCGACTAGACAGGGCTGTATTCTCCTTTAGACCACAATATTATTTATTTTATTTTTCAAATAGTTCAAAATTTTAAATACCTGTGCAACTTACTATCTATCTATGGGAGATCGTCAGCTGAATAAAATTATTAATTATTAGTTCACCCGTACTCTTCTCAGCTTTCTTAAGCCATTTTTTCATTAAAAAATGGTATGTGGATTATCATTGTTTTCTTTGTGAGGTAAAATTAATTTCAGTCATCGTTTTATCTTTGGAAAGTGTCTAATATGTTTTTCTTTAATTTAGTGAGAACGAGTCAGAAACACCATTGTATTACTTCTGCTGATGAAGTCAACAGCACTTTTAATTTAAAAAATATTATAATTTACCACAATTTTTCTGTAACACGAATTGTTCTGATTTTATCCGACAGTAGCCGAATCACATCCTAAATTCTCTACTACGGTCGCCGAGCAGAAGGAATTTCGTACATCTAGCCCTAGCTACTGGTCTCTCTCGCTCACGCGTAAATTATATTGGAGTGGCGCTCGCACAGTTCAATTGTGAGCATGAAGACGATATCATTTACGCGCGAGTGAAAGATACAAGTAGCTAGGAGTCAATGTGCAAAATTCTTAATTCATGCGACCGTACTTTACTGTACATATTTTTAAAGCAGATATAGTTTTGACAAGTCAAGTCAAGTCAAAGTACTTTATTACTGTAGATATTTACATATACTTAGCAAACGTCATTTTTTGCCTCTTCTCTACATTGGACCACTGTGGGAGAAGAAGGGCGTAGAAACTCCCTCATATTGATTTTTAGATCTCTTTTAAAAATATGTTGTGCTTAACTAATACAAATATGAAAAATTTAATTGTTATGATTAATAAGCAGGAATAAATAATTACAAAACTATTAACAGCAAGGTCTGTGTTGAGCCAGATTAACCCCATACAGTCCTGTCATTTAAGTAATCCCTTTTTCGACAAAGTCGCTTTAACATGCTTTTTAAATTTCTCAAATGGCAATTTCAAAATCTCCAGAGGTATCCTATTGTAGTAGAGAATGCACTAACCCTTGAAAGAATTGCTAACCTTCGCGAGTCTAAAACGGGGTGCACATAGTCTGTGATTATTTCTTAGGTTAACATTACAGCTATCGCTAAGTTAAAATGTTGTAAGGTTCTTGCGTACATACATTATATTTTCGAAAATAAATTGACTAGCTACTGTTAGTATGTCAATTTCTTTAAAAAGCACTCTTAAGGAGTCTGTTCATTTTAAATTATAAATTGCTCGAATAGCTCTTTTCTGTAAAATAAAAATAGTTTGAATATCCGCTGCTTTCCCCCACAACAAGATACCACAGGACATCACACTATGAAAGTAACTAAAATAAACTAGCCTAGATGTAGCCACATCCGTGCTTTGTCTGATGTTCCTAACAGCGTAAGCCGCAGAACTTAATTTACCAGCCAATTTATCCCCCCAATTATTACCCCAGAAGTGGGGTCCCCACTGCAATTTGCTATCAATGGTTATTCCAAGAAACTTCGTATCATTTACTAATTCTAACGTGCTGTTGTCTAAAACTAAACTGGTCTCAACTTGCCTGACATTTGGAAGTGAGAATTTGATACACTTGGTTTTACCAGCGTTTAACAATAAATTATTAACTGTGAACCAATTCAAGGTTAAAGACAATACACCATTAACATTATCAAAATCTCCTTTTTGTCTTTCAATTTTGAAGACCATTGATGTATCATCAGCAAACAACACTATGTCAGTTAATTTCTCCACCATGAAAGGCAGATCATTAATATATACCAGGAATAAGAAAGGGCCTAATATGGAACCTTGTGGAACGCCAATTTTAACAACCAATTCATCAGATTTTACGCCGTTAACTTCTGCCTTTTGAATTCTATTGCTTAGGTATGATCTTAGTAGATCCAACGCTTTATTTCTAACTCCGTAATGATTTAATTTAATTAATAGCGTATTATGATCAACACAATCAAACGCCTTCGACAGGTCGCAAATATTTTCTTTGTTAATTTTCTTAATTCGTTTACTGTGGTAATGTGACGGAAAAGTATGATAATGTGGCAAGGAAGGTAATTTGGTAAAAGTGAGAAGTAATAGAAGGTTCTACTGAACGAATCGGATTTATTCATCCTCGTAATCTCTCTTGTGTATTAAAATGTGTTAACTACCCTCACATTTCAATGAGTAGTGGTAATCATTTGTCATGGCTATGCAAGAATTTAAAGAAGACTTATGAAGTCAAGATTAAACAAAAACGATGATAAGCTTTATGCCTACCCAGAATGAATGAAACAACAACAGATATATATATTGGGACGCCAGATATTTGAAAATTATTCATACTGTGTTTAGTTTGGCATCCATATATGTTTTTGGTTTGTTATTTCAGTAAAAAATAACCTTTGTGTAATGTTTTGTAGCGCCCTAATTATGCTTTTGTTGTGCTTACTGTCACTTTGTGACAAATGTGAATTTATTAATTCTAGAAGGACTATTTTTTAAAAAGATTTATACATATATGCGGACGCCAGATATATCAAAATCGTAGATATCGTGTTTAGTTTGGCGCCCATATATGTGTTTGTTTTAATATGTCAGTAAACAATAATCTTTGTGTTTTGTTTTGTAGCGCATTAGTTGTGGTTCCGTTATAAAAATAATGTTACTAACTTAGTAATAAATATGTGTTAGTTAATTCTAGGCTGCATATTTTTGAGACACATATACGGATGCCAGATGGGATAAAAATTTCACACCGTATTTGGTTTTGCGTCCGAATATGTTTTAAATATTTTAAATTTTTAGGGACAAAGGAGCCAAAAATCTTCCAAAACATGTATTTGACCTTGTTTAAATAATACCTACGTTTATTTTTCTATTTCACTGTTTAGGTTTAACAGTTCAGTGATCTTATAACATCAATAAATAATGTTATTTTCATATTGTTTTGTTGTTTTGGCTCCTTCATCCGCCTACGCCGTCTACCCGGCTCGTAATATCTATCCAGCTTGCTGTCTTATAGAGCACCCCACACAGCCCGCATAGTCTTTCATTCGATACTATGGTGCTTTTAATGGGATTCTGTTTCTGTCCGTCGAACACATGTTTCTGGGATTATTTTTGCATTCTAAGCTTTGCAAGCAAATCAGACCGTTGTCTCTTGTAGTAAAGCTTAAATTTGTATGCTTGAAGTTATTGGAAGTTTGGCAACGTCGCATAAACACGTGGACGTTATATAGTCGATAGTGTAAAAATTATTTTAAAATATACGGCGGATGTCCTTTTGATGTTATTATGAAAGGGAGTTGAGATTGGTTGCATAGTGATTGGCAATATACATATATTTGTATATCAACATTTTAGAGTTTATAATAAAAAAAAGATGGTTACTGTCGTCAGATAGGTTCAATGTATCAGTATACATTCAAAAAGTTTCAATAAGTCAACGTCATCTGGTGGACGCCATAATAATGCAAAGTGAAAGGACGCCAAATAGGTTGCGGGATTTATATATATATACGTCAGTCTAATATGGGAGAGAAAGATAGTGTTCTTTTAAGCGACAATATTAAGTGACGGTGTTATGTCCAGAGTCTGAGCCCATGTTCTATTGCGGAGTCATAAGCAGTGACCGAGTGTGAGATCTCCGTGGCCTATTCGAAGAAAGAAATTCAGAACGATCTCGTAAGAAGCCAGGGCAGCGGGGATTAAATCAGATGTTGAAGAGGCAGATGAGGATGTGAGAAACCCAACGATGACGGTTAGGCAGCTACTTCAACTCCATGCGATACTCCGAGACGTGGTCATACACTCGCAGGACGAAGACAAACCACATCCCTAAGTTTTGAAGTGGCTTGAGTTTGTTCAGTTACTCTTCGTTTGCGCTGACCCAACGTACATCAGCGTAATCGATCAGGGGAAGGAGAAGAGACTGGGCGATCGTTATTTTTGTCTGACGAGGCAGGATGTTTTGAAGTTACCTGAGGGAGTGAAAAGTGGCAAATACTGACCTCGCTGACATGCGCTGACCAGGAAATTTGGTTATCTATGAAAACTCCTAGGTTTTTCGCCTTTGGTACTAGATAAGATTATTATAAGATTAAGGTTCCATCATACGTTACAGGGGCAATGGACAGATGCTGTAACAAGTTAAAGGAAAACCTGGAACCAATAATCAAAGCCTGCTACTTTCTAAGGTTGATAAGTAGTCCAAAAGAATTGGTCCAGATTTTCTCGAGATCGGCATAGAGAGATCTACAGCATAGACGATATCACAGGGAGAAATAGCGTTCAAGTGCGAGTCGGATTCGCGCACGAAGGGTTCCGTACCATCGTACAATGGTAGGGATGGTGTGGAGTGAATAGTTTGGATTATAAATAAAATGTTGTCATTTTACCCCCCACTTTTTCTTAGGAAATATTTTTTTTCATATTAGACTTGAATTATGTTGCGGTTATCAGGATAAGTATTTTTGCAGAAGATTTCAAGACTGATCTCTTATAGTTCCTGACAAAAAAGCCTGTGACAGACGGACGGAGAGAAGGACACGCGAGTGATCCTATAACTACTCGTTTGTGGGTAGATCAAAAAATGACTCACGATTTTTAACCTTATTGCTTTTAATAAAGTTCAAAACATATGAAAAATAATCAATCATCTGTTGATGGCCCCACAGCTGAGTGGATAAGGGTTCCTCTTTTTGAGGCACGGAACCATAAAAATCACGATAAATCTGAAGATTGACTACGTAAATATGATATGATGAGAAGAGAACAACCGAGATGGAATTTATGAAGACAGAGAAAAGAAGAGGAGAGGGAATACCACCCTGAAGGACCACGCAAAGAGGTCACACAACTCCGTTGAAGTCACCCCCGACTTAATACGTTGCTGGCGAGGTAAGAGTCGAACCAGCGAGCAGAGACTGAGGTCATATTCAGGGACTTCAGTATCTCGACGAGAATATCAAAATCGACGCAGTTAAAGGCCCTGCTGAAGTCGAGCAAAAGCAGGCACAATGATCTTTTTCTCGTCCATCGCATGCTGAATGTCATCGGTGACTTTAAGTAAGCCCGTGACAATGCTATGACAGGGCCTAAAACCGAAGTACGTACGTAACTATACTCAGTAGATACCTTCTGAAGAGTAACCTCGGTGACTTCGACAAATCAATAAAGAAAGAAAAATAGAATAACAACAACCACAATGTCATGCTTTTTACGGGATGACAGAGGGTACAAAATTGAAGTGTTCAATGAGAAAAAGGGAAAAGAATTACGTTACCTGTGATCTGAGATCTGCAGTCTAAGATGGGTAGCTTGGCCAGCAGTTACATTTGACCACACTTTCAGAAACTGGGGGTTAGGGCCTTAAATTGATTTAGCAACTCGTAGTATATGCATTTATTTGCTGTATCAGCACAACCACACCCAAATATAAAAGTAATCAGTTTAACTCGATAAACAAATTTAAAGGAAAAAAAAACTTAGTCGAATATTTCTTTCCTGTCAATGTTAAAACCGTATCCCGTGTGCAGACGCAGCAAGCCGCGCGCCGGCAGCAGCGGCAGCGCCAGCAGCGGTGCGGAGGAGCTGCTGCGCCCGCGCAAGAAGAAACTCTATAAGAAGCGCCACAAGACGCTCAAGCCGAGGCATTTCTGTGAGTTGCATGTAGGGTAGAACTTTTGTGGGTTTGAAACAGTTGAGGAATGTTTTGTATAAACCAGTTGAGGAATGTTTTGTATACAACAAACACGTATCATCTTGAACCGCGCTAGATTGTTTACTAAAGCAACAAAACATTGATAGTGTCGTGTTGAGACTGTGTGTGGCTTCTGCAGCTAATGTTTGTCTGTTGGGCAGAGGAAGTGACGACGCTTCCTCAACGACTCGGCAAGCTTACAACACGATGGAGAATCTGCACCGAAAGCATGCAGAGAGCTAGCCGCGCGGCCACTTCCTCGCCGGGCTCTGCATGCTTTCATCTTTTGATGTTGTACAGTCGTGTCGTGTCGAGGGGAGACGGGACGGGGGAGAGGACGGCCACTCTGCACGAGTCGGGTGTGAAAGCTCTCATTCATAAGACGGGACTCTGCACATATTCTGCACGGATTCGGTGCCGTGCAGAGAGCTTGCCGAGCCGGTGAGGAAGTGGCCTTACTTACGAGCTACGTTTTTGGAGGATTTTAAAATGTTGATTTATTGCTGCCTTACTCATTAGATCGATGTTACTCAATGCTATACGATTATAATTATGTAAATGTTTTAATTTCACTTTTATACTGCACTTCTGGACACATCTATTGGCCCACCTTAGAGTTTAGGTTTCGATGACCCCTACCTAAATATTATTGCTAGATCGAACAAAAACTATTGATGCAGTGTTAAACCTGATACATTTTACCATCTTTTTCGATCGCGTTGTTTTAAATTTGAATTCAGAATACCACACAACATGAAGCTACGCCTATCAAGTCGGGTATGCGCCTTGATGAATGCAGTTGATTTTTGAATAAAAAACATGTTTTATCAAAGGCAAAAGTTTATTTTTGAATAAAAAAACATGTTTTATCAAAGACAAAGGTCTAATTAATAACGCGTATTGCCTCCATGGGCATCTACGACAGTTCTCATGCGATTAGGCATAGACTTTATTAACGCTCTATGAAATTTTGGGGGATCATTTCCCATCCCTGTTCTATTGCAGTTCTCAACTCTTGCATCGTCTCGGCAGCTGGCTGACGTGCCCTAACACGTCTTTTGAGCTCGACCCACATGTGCTCAATCGGGTTGTCCATAACTGGGATGTTCACATCCCGAAGATATTCCCTGACGATGCCGGCCGTATGGGCTCTTGCATTATCATGCATAAGAAGGAAATTTGGGCCCACATACTCCGCGTATGGCATTACGTGAGGTTCTAAGCACTCACGAATGTACCTTTGAGCATTCAATGTTGGCAGCCGTGGTCTCGTAACAACTTCAAGTTGAGTTTTGCTACTCGCGGATATACCGCCCCAGACAGTCCATGATCCACCGCCATAAGCAACCCTCTCTTCAAAGCAGCATTGTGCAAAACGCTCTCCCTTAGACCTTCTTCCTTCCATCATTGCCGTGTAACGCAATTTTGCACTCATCAGTAAAGAGGACACGGCTCCAACGCTACGGAGTCCAATTCAAATGAGTGCGCGCGAAATGAAGGCGCGCCATGCGGTGGGCTCGCGTTAGTTTGGGGCCGTTAGCGGGCTTGTGTGGTACCATGTCGCGTTCCTTTAACCTTCTCCGAACAGTTCGAGCGCTCACAGCTACTCCGTGGAAGTCGCGAAGTTGGTTTTGTATCTCAATGGAGGTAACGAGACTATTTCTCAAGCTGGTCGTAACGATGAACCGATCCTGCCTCTCAGTTGTGACCTGAGATCGTGGCCTTCCTTGGCGACGTACAAAGCCGCCAATCTCTAGGTACCCCCGATAAACATTTCGGACCACAGATCGACTTAAATTATGTTGAGAATTCACATTAGAACCTCACCTTAATGTCAAGAATAAGTAAGTTTTGTTGCAAAACAAAATAGAAAAATCAAACTTTCAAGAATTAAATCCAAGTAAACCAATTCCAAATCAATTTTTTCTTATTATTCGATTGTTTGATATCAACGAACAGGCTCCAAATTGTCTTTTGTTTCTTTAAATTCTGTGTTCGGAATTCAAAAAAAGACTAAAATAAAATTATGAATGTGCCAGGTTGAAAACTGCATAAAAACTTTTTGCTCGACCTAATATAAATTTTTAGCTAGGACCAAACGAAACTCAAAATGCAAGGTGGGCCAATAGATGTGTCCAGAAGTGTATTTCACATCATACTGTGGGTGTGTAAGTTACATTGTTTATAGAAAACGTTCCATTTTCAAATCTATTTGCGTCACACTCCTTGGTGAAACAATCTCTTTTCTTATAAAATAGTAAGAAAAAAATATGGAAATAGCGGCATTTCACTTCGTTTGATCTATCTAACATAAGAAAAGGCTGTATGGTCTAGAAACCTTTGCCTGCCTGACAAGGCAAATGAACCAAAAAAAAAAATTAACTATCTAATGTTGGTTGCCCAAAGTTCACTCGCGACTGGAATAAAATAAGTAATTACCAGTTTTTTACTAGTTAAAAGTGTTAGTTCAGCATGTCAAGTTCTTCATCCGATGAATTATTTTACCTGCATTATTTTACCGAACACATCCAGAGACCGATACCTAAAAGCCTATGAAGATTTCCATAAATGGCGTGCAGAAAAAGGAATAAAATCTTTTTCAGAAAGTGTATTGCTTGTGTATTTCAGTCAGCTCTCTAAAACTTACGAAACAATAATCATTGTGGAGTTTCTACTCTATGCTTAAAATTACATTTGTCATGTCATGGTTTATTTATCTCGTATCAATGATGTAAAGTTACCTCGGTTGCAAGTAGCTATTACACCCACGAACTATATTCGTCTAAATATCTCGGGTGCACTCGATCCATTAGCGCCGTTTGCGAGCTGCGATCGTACGGGCGCAAATCTGATCTTATTCTGTGATAGCTCACTTAGGTCCCTTGTGTAATACTACTATAATATAACATCACTCATGGTCTTGGCACAGTGGCTTCGCAACTGAAGGCCGGCGAGGTCGCGGAGTCTGCGTCGGACGTGGAGGAGGAGTCGTCGGGCAGCGACGCGGCGCACTGCGACCTGCTGTGTGACAACGTCGACGCCAGGTAATGTAATACACAAGGTGCAAATCCCCTGTCACCCAGGAGATGCTTGACAGAATCCCGGTTGGATAATGTACCAATGAGATAAGTGTACCCTGTACATTATAAAGATATTCTGACGATGATGGAAAACATCGTGAACAAATCAAGTAACCTTCATATCTCCATAGCTGCGGCAGTGTAACTAATTTACTATTGGAATTGCAATGATTTGCTGATTTATAAAAGTTGGTTCGACCTCATTGGTAACGCCCCTCCACCTGGGTCCGCAATTAATGAGTTTTCTCTACTGCACTTATTGGATATGAATTGACAACATTTAAAATTATAAACCCCCTAATTTTAATAGCTAATTCGAAAGTTGGTCGAGAGCTTAAGGGATTTTCATTTGACAATTTTATAAATTGTCAAATATTATTTTTTATCTACACACGTATCATAAACCCTCTTTACTGCGTTCAAAAACCGCACGTTACGATCAGAATTATGTTAAACTACTTGGTAAAAACTCGTTTCGTATCTGGAAAACTACACATTATGGTCATTATGTGTAGTTTTTCTACATATAATGACATTCAAATTTCGAACGCCGACGCCTGCCTGCGTGCCGTCCCTAGTTTGTTTGTGAAGTTGGTACTGACATTCAAATTTCGAACGCCGACGCCCGCCTGCGTGAAGTTGGTGCTACAGAACAAGCTAAACAATTGCAGAGCCAGAATGCCGGTCAAACATGCGGTTCCTGAACACATCAAAGAGAGCTTATGATATGTGTGTAGATAAACTAGTGTATGTAACTGTACATAATTAGGCATTAAAACTCTCGAGTGTTATACCACTGTAAAACCCACTCTCGAGTTTTAATGCCCTCCATTATGCAGCTGTCACATAAACTACTAATAAAATTTAGATTTTTCATATTTAAATAAATTTTTACATTTTGAGTTTTTGGAAAAAGTTGATATTGGCATAATGGACCGAGTTACCTTTGGCAGAACATAAAAAAATGTCATTGTCAAGGCTTTGTCTTTGACTGTCCCAGAAAGTAAAAAAAAAAAAAACTGCGTTCGGTTTGAACGTCTCAGTTGACGCCCGCCATGAGCTCATCATACATGCTTTCTCTTTTGCAGGCGTAGAACTTGTATAGTGCTATTCTTCTGTTAGTTTTATGCTGGTGTGGGTGGACGATCAAGCAAATCGACGGCACGGTTATGCTAAATACGATATAAGTTAGATGTTATGGTGACATTGAAAGCTAGTGTCAGCTAGTATTTTTTTATGCTAGGAAATTTAATGTAGTTCTTCTGCCTACATCCTCGATATCTGAATTATTTTTAAAGTATCTTTAAAACGAATGAATAGAAAAATTTATTTAAATGTGTTTCGTATCAAGCATTCTGATATATCTCAATGGACATTAAATCTTTTTACCTAAACAAAAATTAAATGTTGTCAATTGTGGAAAGTAAGTTTAGTTTTTGTGCTTGGAAACAAACTTCAATATTGATTATTTATACGAACGCTACTATCGGAAAATGGGTTGCTTTTCTGCGCAAAAGAAAACTGTCAGCGGAATTATTTGTTGTGTAGAATAATACGTTTCTATGTAACGAACGCCGACCTCCGAAAACACGATGCCCTGACTTTAGACGGCTGATGGAGCTCCGCCTGATGGAGAGCTACAAGCGGCGCGCCGGCGAGGAGGAGGAGGGCTCCGCGTCGTCGGCGCTGTCGCCGCACTCGCGCCACCTGCCGGACCTGGACGAAGACGACTCCGCCTGCGAGGAGGAGCTGGCGAGGCTCGCTGCTCAGGTAACAGACACGTCATCCTCGACCATCAAGCCATGCCAATAAGGTTGAAGTTTCATCACGTCGGAGTACCTTCGAAGACGATCGCGTCCACTTTTTAGGGTTCCGTACTCGAAGGGAGCCAAACGGGACCCTATTACTAAGCCTCCGCTGTCCGTCCGTCCGTCCGTCTGTCACCAGGATGTATCTCATGAACCGTGATAGTAAGACAGTGGAAATTTTCACAGATGATGTATTTCTGTTGCCGCTATAATAACAAATACTAAAAAACCGAATAGAATTAATATTTAAGGGGGCCCCCATACAACAATTCTTTCAATACCACATACAAACTTATGAATTTACCTGTACATGTAGTGTGAATGTAGCCGGTCAGGGCCTCCGAGGTAAGGCCCGCACAATCACGTCACCACATAGTTGCCCTAACTGTGTTCTTTGTGTTGATGTTCTAATTGTAATAATTATAGTTTCAACATATTTTTGTTAATTGATCTTTTGTTTGTTTTATTTAGATGCATTTATATTTTAAATTATGTGTTTGTACGATACGTTTAATGAATAAATGAATTTATCTATCTATCTATCTCATACCCGAGATTTTCAAGTTGTTCCAGGTATTGTTCAAAGTCAATTTGAAGTTGGCGAACAGATTTCAAAACATCGATTTGGAAGAGATTGATTTCACACATACAAAAGAGCTAATGATTTCACGCAGGCAGCTCGTTACGACCGAAAGCATCAGGTTTAGGTCCTATACTCCCACGAAGAATGCAGTACAACATTGGTTGTATCGCTCTCTGCGCAGGCACAGTGCCTGCAGTCGTACGGCGCCGCGCACACGGCGCTCGCGGCGCTGCGGCCGCCGTCGCCCGCCGCCGTGCCCGCCGCTGTGCCCGTCGACGACGTGTGCCGGCCCGGCAGCACGCTGCTGTGGGACCTGCTGCAGGACGGCAACATTGTGAGTGTGCCGTATCGACCCGACAGATGACTCGGCTACGTTCCCCGCTTTACTTTATTAACTTTACGTTACGTCTATTTGTACCTGATCTGATAGAAAACTTTTTATATACTATCAGCGATGCAAACAGACTGTAAATAGAGTGATAAACGCGCTAAAACGCTCTTAACTACGCACGGAATCGTGTACTACATGTACATATGTATACCATAGAAACCGGACTTTTTAGGATTGAATCACCGCGGGCTGTTGTAGCCTACAAATATCATTTAAGCGCATCCCACAATAACGTTTTCGGTTGGGACTTCAATGGGCTACATTTATTTTTACTTTCACGTGTCTGTTCTTATCCTCACTTACCTATTGTATTAGTCCGTCAGTTGTTTATTAATTTGTCAACTTCGACCCCCAGGAGCAACTCGGTGAAGGGCTGGCGCTCGAGGCAGAGAAAGCGCTGTGTGCGCTGTTGTGCTTCAGCACCGACAAGTTTATACGGATCAAGTTCATTGAGGGTTGCCTCGATAACCTTGCCAATCATAGGTCAGTCCAATCATCATTATTATATCAGCAGCCTCTTGATAGGTAAAGCCCTTCTTAGGGTTCCCAAAAAAAGGAACCCTTATAGAATCACTCGCGTGTCCGTCTGTCCGTCCGTCTGTCCGTCCGTCTGTCACAGGCACTTTCCCCAGAAACTATAGGAGATAGAGCCTTGAAATCTGAAAGCAAAAGTACTTATCCTGATAACCGCATCATAATTTAAGTGTAATATGAAAAAAAAAATGCCTAAAAGTGGAGGGGTAAAAAGACGAAACGAAAAAAAACAACAACTCCGTAATAAGTCATGTAGGGTATCGTTGAAAAGGGCTCCTAATAAACATGTAATTTTTTTTGTTTTTTATTTTAGACGACCCCCTTAACTTAACTTCAGATGACCCCTCCCTCTCTTTTCTCTGAAACTACACTCTAAGATTATGAAAAAATACAAAATATAGAACTAAAGGCAAAGGTTACAGGAAAACCAACCCGGAATTGTCAAGGTTTTTATTTATTTGTAAACCTTATACAAACTTATAAATGCACCTGGTTACGTACATGGAGCATGAATGTAGCCGCACCGATAACTTTGTAAACAATATTTTGCTATGTTATATCCTAACTACTAACTCCACACCATCCCTACCATTTTACGGCGGTACTGAACCCTTCGTGCGCGAGTCCGACTCGCACTAGACCGGTCTTTTAAAGTACACTATTTGTTTGAAAGGACTAGCAACTTTCGATTGATCTTTATCTGGGGGCACGGCAGTGCTCCCGCCAAGACGAGCAAGCGAAGCACAAGGGCACTACCTACCTTTTCTGATGTCAGTAGTGGGCTTATTATACTAAGAAAGTTTCAATAACATAGCTCTTATACTTTATTTTTTATAGATATCTAAAATACCCCATTTTCGTCACTGACTGACTCACTGATTAACATCAAAATTCGTAGGTACTACTCAAGTCCTAGAAATCTGAAAATTGGTATGAAAGCTAGTATTTGTACATAAACAACAAAACAAACGTAAAACTAGGAGTTTTTACCCTCTACCCCTTAAACTTTGTATAAGACTCGTAAATTTTGATGCCTGAAAATTTTAAAAGGGACTCCTTGTTTTAAATAATAAAACACATATTTCAAGATTTTTAGTAAATCAATCCCTAACCTTTTAATAAGGGGATGGAAGTTTTTATGAGATTTCCGTAAATTTTGATGTGGTCTGAAAATTGATAGCTAAGGGACTCCATGTTTTAGTAAAACTCCTCCCACGTTTTAAATTAGGGGATGGAATTAGGTGCGCGCAAAACGCCTAATGTGTAGCCAAACATCGGGCTAAGAATGTTGTCAAATCGCGAGTGCGGTGCATTAGAGGCCAGTGATAGCGCTGCTCCCTAGACGACAATTAGGTTGCTAGATATCAACATGAACCGCAATCGAAAAGCCAAGTCTAAAACAGAAATGACCATGCATATTATACAATAGTTCTTGTAGTAACAGTGAATGTTGTAAAAATGAAATAGATTTGTTTATGTGGACCTACAAGAACTGTACTCGTTACTACAAGAACGGATTCTATGAATAAATCTCATTACTGCAAGAACGGATTGTATGAAAAAATCTCGTTACTGCAAGAACGGGTTGAATGATTGGAAAATGAATGAAAGGTTATAGTAAAAATTAACATTGAAAAATAAAAGTAATGAATAGTGAAAAAAATTGTTAACTTACGCCCATGTGACGGTAGCGAAACGGCCAAGCCACATATTTTAACTAAGGTGTAGAGTTTGTGAAGTTAGGACTTGTAGAGTTGGGGCGTGTAGAGATAGAAGCTTGGCTATATATGAGATCTGATAACTTTTTGACAGTGCTAGCCATATGGTCTCGTCTTGGCAACATTTGACATGAAAATGTTTTTGGTGGGATCTAACTTTACTTGGTAACTTTACTTTCCTTTCCCAGGTCTGTGGCAGTATCGCTTCGACTTCTGCCGAAACTTTTTTCGTCGTTCCAACAGTTGCGCGGTATGGATATGCATCAGGTAAAACACACGATTCTGTGATACTGTATTCTGTTTCTTTGGTCCACCATATGTTTTGTAGCTGAGAAGGATTTATTCAAAATTCATATGAATTGAGCACTTTGTGCCAATTCTTATAAAATTGTGTACGTTCTTGGGTATGGTCTTAAGGATTTAGGAAACCACCGCTAGCAATGTGTGCGCGACCTCTGGTGGCCTGTTTGCTATAAGTCCAATATAGCTGCCATCTGTGTGGGTATTGTTAATAGATGGACGTCTATTAGACACAAAACCTAGAGTAATACCACTTTTATAGGTTATAGGATGCGAGGAATTTATTTCCAAGGTTTAATTCGTGTTTAAAAATAATTTCAAGGTAAAATTCATAATTCAAAATACCAAAATATTTTTATATTACCTACATTTTTCTTACTACTCGACAGTTTTTAATTATTGACATATCGAAGAACGGCTTTTCTTCGTACTTGATTTACGATACAGATAATCATGTTGTCATTATCTGAAATCTCGGTAGAAAGTTGCCGATTCCAGCTCTAAAAGCCTGCAACTTAAAAATTTCTCACAGCTCATTTATTTCTGACATATTGAGGAACTGCTATTTTTTGATATATCATGGTTGATTAATGATATTTATGACACAAATAGTCATGTCTGATGTGTCATTATCCGAAATCTCGGTAGAAAGTTGGCCGATTCCAACTCTAAAAGCCTGTAACTTAAAATTTTCTCACCACTCACTTATTTCTGACATATTGAGGAACTGCTATTTTTTGACATATCGTGGTAATGATCTTTATGACACAGATAATCATGTCTGATATGTCATTATCTGAAATCTCGGTAGAAAGTTGACCGATTCCAGCTCCAAAAGGTACCAACTTAAAATTTTCTCACCACTCACTCTCTCAACAGATTTAAATTTCTGATAAATCGAAGAACGGCTTTTCTTTGTAAAAAAATATAAATAAAATTATTTTATTAAATTGATGAAAATTAATTTTCCGCAATCGGGAATCTATAAAAAGTGGTATTACTCAAGATTTTGTGCCTAATAGCATAGCACAAGCTGCTTGCGATGGTTTCCTGAATCCGTAAGATCATAACAAATTTTAAGACCTGCCACAAACTGCATGATTCTTGTGAATTTCCCCTCAACTTTTCTCAGTACCTATATAACTCCATCCCATGAATTCCCTTCCCCAGGTGGTGATGTGGGCGGAGCGCGAGCGCGGCATGATGCGGCTGTTCCTCGAGGACCTGCGCCACTACATGCAGGCTGCGCGGCCGGGCGGCGACGCGCAGCACTACGCGCACATCACGGAGCTGACGGTGCGCCTGCACTTCCTCACGGCTATATTCAGCCCGGTCGGCTCGCCGCAGAACTTCCGGTAAGTGGCTTTACTTCTGGGATAAGTTTACTTTTTTTTCGTTTTAAACATACTTGTTAAACCTTTATTCTGGGTAATTTAGCTATATATTAGTTTTATGTAGGTGGAGACTTCTTATTAGCTTGTTAGCTATTCTGATATTTCTAATTGTCTTTTCTATTATAGCTGTTAGTCTTCCTAAAGCCAATAAATAAATAAATAATAATATAATAAATATATAAGCTAGAGTTAACTAGGGAGCGCCATGATCACGACAATCGCACTGTTAGTTACTACTTAATTTAGGTTCAGGGACCTTGACTATCACGAAGTGTATGATTGATTATTTTTCATAGGTTTTGAATTTTATTACCAAGTAATAAGGTACAAAATCGCGGGCCATTTTTTGATCTACTCACGGACTAGTGTTTTTATCAGTTGGCTGTGTCCAAAGAAGTGCATGTCATTTCAATTCGGCACGCTCTCTATTTCCATACATCGACATAATGGTCGACTCTTAGCTCCTTAGCCGACGTATTGAATGAGGATGATTACCCAAATCATTTTGGTAGAGGGCACTGTGTGTCTCAGACTCGTCAAACATTGTCAACAGCATAGTTCTATGGATATTGACAATTCATTACTCTGTTTAACGAAACTCGTTGCCTATACTTGCTTTACTTACTCCTTTTTTAACCTCTTGAATGAAACTCTTTGCTTACTTTCTCTGTGTTGGTATCAGACACTTAGCGCGCCCTCTTGGTGGACCTAACTCGACAGTTTTCTTCCCCATTGCCATTTTTATTCCTGCCGTCCAAGTAGCCCTCTAGTGAGGTCTACACTACAAAGTAGTCTCTCCCCCAGGCTGACAGTAGAACAAGTCTCCGAGCTGTGGTCGTGCCTAGTGTCGCGCGGCTCGCCGTCCTGCGCGGACTGCCTGTACTCGTGGCTGCTCTCGCACAGCAAGTCCCCGGAGCAGCACGCGCTCGGCCCGGACGCGCTGCGCTACCTCTACAAGGAGAAAATGCCGACGTTGGACCCACAGGTATTGTTTATTTATTTATTTATTTATTTATTTATTGATACTAAACCCACAGCACATGACGATTTAAATATAAATTAACAATTATACATTGCTAAGGCCAATTACGGGCTTTCATTATTTAAATCTAGACTTATGGTATTAGTTGCGTGCAGAAAATATTTCAAGAAATTTTACTTATTAAACTAACTTAACTTTAACTAAATTAACAGTTGGCGAGAATTTATTGTAACATGTTTTACTTGCATAAATGAATGTAGCCCATTGTACCCATCGAGAAGCACTGGCCTTTACCTGAATACGAGTATGATTGAGCCATACCCCCCATACCACTTGCGCAGTGCGGGCTAATGGAGGGGTTTAGGGCTAGTGGCCAACTCGACTGTCGGAAGTTTTCAGGATGCCCTATTAGGGGTCACTGACACAGCTTTTCGACTACTACCACTTCTAAAGGGACACCCATGTCTCGTTCAGTTGTTGCTATCAGAAGTTTCTGAGATGCGAATGCCGCTAGGAGATGGACGCTTTTGAAGTGTGAAAAGTTCATTATCAGTGCTGTTTTAGACATACAACGCACCAGCAACTGCGCCACTGCAAATCGCACGCCCACTATTATATTGTTATGTTTGGCTTTGTTACATGAAGTGAAAATACCAGTTAAGATTCAAACTTCTTTATATTCGTCTGTGTAAATATAAATCTTGACTTAAGATTAGATTAGGCAATTTATGTACAAGAGCATTAGCAGTGAGACTGAATCAAGATGTTGACATTACGCCTGAACGTTACCAGACGTAAACTCGCTCAGAATGCAATAAATTATCTGGAAATCTGCTAGGGTTTAAATTTCTGATGAAATGACCTAAGCAAGAGTATTAGCAGCAACATTGGATCAAAACGTTTACCATCATGCTAAAACGTTACCAACTATAAAAGTTAGTGTAAATTACTAAATAGCAAGCGTATCTAATGGCAACTCAGGATCTTAATAATTATTAGATGCAGTGTAAATTACTCCCTCAGAAGTTGTACACAACATTACTTGTTACAAAAGGCAAACATATGATCGACTATTTATAATTATGTTATGCGGGAATGGTGCCATTAAGCAATCCCCTTAATACTATTCTAAATAACTATCTAACTAACATATAATGTATGACAATTACACCTAGGCACAGGCTTTGTTATGAGGTTCACTATTTTTTAAAGTATCTGTATCTATTTACATCAAAACTTGCTACAATATTTAGTCTACACACTTATCCTATCTATGCAAAACACATCTTACTCTAAAATGCGAGAATGTCTGTTAACTTCCACATTAAGTTGTAAGTTAAGTTTGTCATAACCGACATCAGTTCCAAAGTCCAACTCGGTGCTGTGGCCTCGAAGTAGAAATAGTAAAGAAACTTACAGCATGACTCGAACAAAGGAACGTAAGGTGTCCTACCAGTTACCGTTGCTGGACGCAAATAATGTCCTGTTCAAAAAGGGCATGCCTCTAGGCCCTTTGAAGTAAATATGCACTACGTAGGAGTTACAAATGTGTATTGCTGAACCTTCCAGTTAATTACGTTAATTTCACAAATACAATTAATGGCTCGCTTGCATTTCACGCGTCGACATCCTCTGTTCGGTGATGTCAAGGTTCCCTCCAAAATAATGTATTATTGAGCTACCTACAATTTATTATCTAAATGAAATGGGGAAATACAGTGAAGGTCTAGTCAGGATCGGATCCGATTCGGCTCAAGCTGCAAGCGCACACACTCCCTTTTTCATGTGGCCTGCACGTTGCATAAAAAGTATGCGATGAGAGGTGTTAAGAAGGGCGGCGTTTAAAATGGCTTACAAGCCGGGCAGCGAGTAGCCGGTAAAATCCGATAAAGGGGCGGCTGAAGCTCGGAAAATAAACATGGCTATCAAAGCAAGTAATAAACATCTAATATATCCTGTTACAGGGGCGGCGATGTCACATAGCTAACTGAATATATCCCACCTCCACCAAACTCATTCCGACTTCATGTCACTAAGAGGCTATTCAAGCATAACTGTTATGAAGGGCGAAAGCCGCCCTAGAAATTTCTCATGGCTAGTCAATCGAGAAATGGCATGACTCCCATGAAATCTCACTCCCCCTGGATCCGTCCTTTTTTATATGAAACCGTATCGTTAATATTATGCGGTTTCCAATAATTAATATAGAAGTGCGGCTTGCCGCTGCGTTACGCGCCATCATGGCCAGCCGCTAGAGCGTTGTAGGCCTAACACGGGACAGATCCCGCAAACGGAGTATGTCAGAACTAGCACCTCACAGATAATCCTGGGTCTGAGCAACAATTTCAATTGTTTCGTATCTGTTTGTCTTACTACTGTCTAACATTTTTATGTTTATTGTGCAATCCTCACAAGTCTCTCCTCCCGCAGCTTGGCTCTAAACGCGAATGTTTCCCCCGACAGACGATAAGCATCATGGGCCTGAGCCTTTACCAGCAGCTGTGCAACCTGGCTCGCATGGCGCTCGGCACCAGCGACGCGCATGCGCTCGCCATGGACCATCTGTGGAAGATCGCGCTGAGGGCTAACAGCACAGGTACCAACCAACATTACTGTTACTAGTCCTACGAGTATGGTGTATTCTAAGGGGTATGGGATAGAAACAAGTGTCTAGAACTGTCCACAATCTCAATATTTTTACCTATATTTTCTGTGTCGTTGTTCACGCTAAAGGCGTGACGTTAGCGCATGCGTGAATTGCATTCGCCTTTCGGCCAATCACCAACCGCGACGTGTCTGTCTGGCAGGCTATCTGGTCGAGCATGTCTGGCTCGAAGGACCAAAGTATGTGACCGCTAGTCACGTTATGCAGATCTGAGATGGGGAAGAGTCGGGAGTGGGTATGTGTGCGGCAGGTGCCTTGAAAGGTTTCTTGGCCTTGGCGAACAGTCGTACTAGTGGGCTAAAGAGTTTCCTCGTTGACACCAATCATGCGTCACCGCAACGCATGGATTTCAACAGACTGAGTGCACACGAGCGCTGCGAAGTGGCAACGCAACGAAACTTACTCCGACGTCGCAGCGTTGTTGTTGGGTGTGTCAGTCAGTCCGTACTGAGCTGTGCAGCACCCCTCCCCGCCTCGTCTCCCTGGGCGACGCAATGTACCGGCATCGCCCATGTCGCCCGGCATCGGCATGTCGTTCAGATTTATGTGTATAATTACGGAGCGTCACCGCTCAGTCGTCGCAATGCAGCGGCAACGCCCGGGTGGCGTCTCTTTATTGTCCCGCCACATTCATTGTGGTTGTTTTAAACTCTTGCAATATATTGGAATTATTTCTTCAGACGTCTCAATGGGCGCGATCCAGTATCTCAACAGCTACTACATGGGCCAGCAGCTCCAGCAGGAAGACGACTTCGTCTCCAAGTGTATGTTCCACCTCTCCTCCGCCGCCGAACGACTCATGTCCAAAAACCAAGATGCCGACCAACCCTCCACCTCGCAGGCGCAGGAGGCGAGGATGGAAGAAGCCGAGGAGAAAGAAGAGAAGACCATAGACAAGAAGGACATCTATGAACATATGACAGAGGAAGCGGCGCTACAGTGCATACAGAGGGCGCTGTTGTTGCTAAAGACTCATTTGGATACGTTCAAGAGAAGGTGAGATCTTTTTTCCTTTAAATTCGTTGATATTTACAATGTCAATTATTTATCTCACGAACAAGTGAAAATATCAAGTCTTTATAAAAAAAAACAAATGCGGTTCCGGATCGCACACGTACCATCGTACAAGAAATCTTAAGCATTCAAAATAATAAAACTAAATCAAAAATGAAATAATATTATGTCCGAACGTGGATTCGAACCCAAAACTTAAAAGATGCGTGACCTATATCAAACCAAGCGCCACCACAACAGTCTCATAAGCCGTGAAATCAAAGATGATATTTGAATCATGCACCCCTAGCATGCCGACCCCGCGGGGGGGGGGGGGTGTTGGCGCGGGCAAGTGAGGGACAGAGACACCTTCGCGATGTCCCTCACAATCGGCATGCTAAGGGAGATGATATGAGTTGTGTAATTGCGAGTCTTGGTAATACACGCACGTCTCTTCTATGGGGACTCCCTAAAATGTATGAAATCTCATGTAGTTTTATTATTTGTTGCTATAGCTTAGAAACATCAGACAAAACACGGATGTGGCTACATCTAGGCTAGTATATTTTGTTACTTTCATAGTGTCATGTCCTATGGTATCTTGTTGTGGGGGAAAGCAGCGGAAATTCAAACTATTTTAATTTTACAGAAAAGAGCTATTCAAGCAATTTGTAATTAAAAACGAACATACTCCATAACAGAGCTCTTTTAAAGAAATTGACATACGAGTACTAACAGTAGCTAGTCAATTTATTTTCGAAAACGTACTTATGTACGCAAATTGATTTATGTACGCAAGAACCTTACAACATTTTCCAAACATAGCGATAGCTGTAATGTTTACCTAAGAGATAGATAATCACAGACTAGTTGCGCCCTAGTTGCGGTTTAGACTAACCCTAAGTACAATAACTAAGGTTCTTCCGTTTTGCTGCAGAATTTAGAATGATCTGCCGCCGCCGCCGCCGCCGTTAAGCCTACCTATGTACAGAGATGCTTTCATAATAAATATTAAGGAATATCTATTACTTGAACAAAGCAATAACTGCAATCTAACCTAACCTAACCTAACCTATCTAGCCTACATTTAACTTGTGTTTTTTTGTATTTATAATCGTTTTGTAGTTTTCCTTACTTTGTGTAAATGTTTTGTTCCGTTTTTTGTTTACATATATTATTTCAACTATTATTACCCACATGAAAAATTGTACTTTCTGGTGTTCTGGAGGGCCGGTCGAAAAACAAGCTCTTAGGCTGAGTCCCGTCTCAGTTCAACAATGCTGCACAGGTTCTTATTAACACTATCTCTATTTATACCATGTAATGTGTCGTACGTGTAAATATAGTAATATCAATATCGTTGTAAAATCGTTAGTTTATAATCTAACGTTTTTTTACTTTTGTTTACAAACTATCGGTAAATTGCAAACTGTACCTTACTGCTTATGATATGACGCGTTAGTTTATAATAAACACAAGTGAACTGGTTTAAACTTGAATTGCAAAGGAAATACCAGGGCAAACACTGCGGTAGCTTAGTTAAAGACTTGAGGGGGCGAGCGCAGCGAAGCCCCCGAATAGTCTTCGTATTAGGTTGGCATGTAAGAACAAAAGAAACGTAAATTCAAAACCCTGTCGGTCTGGTTTCCAATTCGTTGACATATATAAGGAATATAGTCCTGTAAAAAAACCGCTAAAGCATGTCGACACATTAAGGAAATAAGTCAAAATTTCAGCAACTTTTGAATGTACACCCCCAGGTACGCGTACCACCTGCGTCGCTGGGCGCTGCTCGAGAGCGTGTGGTGGGAGGGTCTCGGCGGAGCGGGAGCGGGCGCGGGCGCGGGCGCGGGCGGCATCCGTCTCACACTGCAGCCGGCGGGCGCGGGGCCGCGAGCCACCATTGTGCTGCATCATACTGATCTGGTGGCGCACTTGAGAGCGCACGTGCATGTGTGGTGGGAGAAGCAGGTGCGTCGGGCTCACTATTATTATGTACTACTCTTATTAGAAGCGTCTGTGGCCTAGCGGTATTCGCACATCGGAAACGATCGTGTGGGTAGCAACATCTGGCCGAGACGGCCTGGATGGGCGCTTTCCGTGTTCGCTACTCGGTGGTAGTCAATGACTACTAGTCATCGTAAAGCTAAGCACTAGCCAGTTGGGTTGCCATTCGCCCGCCCACACTCCTCTACAAAACCGCACTGAGCCAGCGAGGTGGATCGTGGCTCAATCTTACTCTTTTTCGGGTAAAGGCCTTTGCCCCTCGGTGAGGACTGTGTATTATTAACAATAATTATATATTATTATTATTAAAAATCTACACTTCCTTTGTCGCCGACGTGCTAATTTACACCTTTGTCGCCGACGTGCTAATGTACATTTCCTTTGTCGCCGACGTACTAATGTACACTTCCTTTGTCGCCGACGTGCTAATGTACACTTCCTTTGTCGCCGACGTGCTAATGTACACTTCCTTTGTCGCCGACGTGCTAATGTACAATTCCTTTGTCGCCGACGTGCTAATTTACACTTCCTTTGTCGCTGACATGCTAATGTACACTTCCTTTGTCGCCGACGTGCTAATGTACACTTCCTTTGTCGCCGACGTGCTAATGTACACTTCCTTTGTCGCTGACGTGCTAATGTACACTTCCTTTGTCGCCGACGTGCTAATGTACAATTCCTTTGTCGCCGACGTGCTAATTTACACTTCCTTTGTCGCTGACGTGCTAATGTACACTTCCTTTGTCGCCGACGTGCTAATGTACACTTCCTTTGTCGCCGACGTGCTAATGTATACTTCCTTTGTCGCTGACGTGCTAATTTCCACTTCCTTTGTTGCCGACGTGCTAATGTACAGTTCCTTTGTCGCCGACGTGCTAATGTACACTTCCTTTGTCGCCGACGTGCTAATGTACACTTCTTTTGTCGCCGACATGCTAATGTACACTTCCTTTGTCGCCGACGTGCTAATGCTAATTTACGTGGGAGACACATGATGGCCTCTGGAAAAAGATAACGGCAAATTGCTCGATAGATGAGGAAGTACCGACTGCAGCCGCTCTATTCGCGGTCTCTGACAACTATCTAGATCCCTTTCAATTCGCCGTTGACCAATCTAGCCTTTGTGTATTTCTGCCATCACTACAATGTATTTCTTAGTCATCTGTCAAAAAAAAAACTGACTCTTCAACATTTGACACATGGCGCGTCCACACTGGACTAGGACCCGCGGCGAGCGCGACTGACTTTAGTGTGTGGTGTATTAGAGTAGTGAATTAGTGTTAATGGTAGTAATGTAATTAGGTGGTGTAGTTAGTTATCCTTGAGGTCGTTTCCTGATTACGTTAGCTAGTAGATATGAATGAAAACGAGTACAATTTATTACTCAAATAAGTAGAATTGTTATAAAAATAAATAACACTGTATTTTCAATCAATACTACACACATGGAGTATGAAAGTAGCCGCACAATAACCCTAGGAACCAAGATTTTGATTTTGCCTTAGGGCTTGCTGAAATACCTGTGAAATAAAACCATCAGACGAAATAATTTTAATAATTAGGAAACAGACTTTTTTTGGTTTTATCTTTTGCTTCCGATTGCCACATTCGTCCAGTGTGGACCGGCCTCACAACAGTGTTGTCAATAATTAAAAACCAATTGATACCATTTAAGTTTCGAGAAAAAATTATGTGTACTACGACGTTTTGTTTTTTTGGATAACTTATAAAACATTGTTATCTTTGAATAGATATGGATTTTAGTGATACGAGTTTTATTTAAGGTTAAAAACATACTACTGAGTGCAATTATATATTTTATCTACACACGTATCATAAACCCTCTTTACTGCGTACAAAAACCGCACGTTACGATCAGCATAATGTTAAACTACTTGGTGAAAGCTCATTTCTTATCTGAAAAATTATATATTATGACCATAATGTGTAATTTTTCTACATATTATGATATTCAAATTTCGAACGCCGATGCCCGCCTACTTGCCACCCCTAGTTTGCCTGTGAAGTTGGTACTGACATTCAAATTTCGAACGCCGACGCCCGTCTGCGTGAAGTTGGTACTACAGAACAAGCTAAACAATTGCAGAACCACAATGCCGGTCAAACATGCGGTTCCTGAACACATCAAAGAGAGCTTATGATATGTGTGTAGATAAACTAGTGTATGTAACTGTACATAATTAGGCATTAAAACTCTCGAGTATTAATGCCCTCCATTATGTAGCAGTCACATAAACTACTATTACAATGGTATCACCGTCGCATTTTTTTTGGCAGCTAATGAAAAAACGGATTTTTGTCAAATCGAAAAATCTACCGGTCAGGATACGACTATTCTACCACGAGCTGTCTTTTCTTGCGATGTGATTGGTTGATTTCGAATTTAAATGGCATTGCGACAGAAATCCGAGTACATAATGAGGTTACTGAGCGCGATTTATTATTGGTGTCAGGAGCTGTCATTTAAACCGATTGTCATTGGTGAAACGTCAGTTTTAAAGGAATCGAGATATGACAAGAGATACTGGAGCTCTAGGTTATATTGTAATAACAGTCAGGATAGCAACCCTTTAAACTGTTTCACAATGAAACCGATTTGAACTGACTAACTTTAATTTTCACTCTACAAGTTTTAGATTAACACGCCATTCTTGAAATTCAGTTTTGATATCTCCATCACGAATGAGTTACAATTCCAGCTTTGATTTTAGATTCAAGGGGAAGAGGGAGTGACGGCTCTGTCGACGGACGGGCCGCTGCGCATGATCACGCAGGGCCAAGAGTTGACCATCGACTACGATGAGAGAACGCTGTATGACATGGGCTTCAAGGATAATCAGGTATTGTTCATACGGGACATTCCCTTAAATCCATAACTGTGGCTCAAGCAGGAATCAATATCAGGGTGAAAAAGTGTTCGAGTTCAGATAAAATGAACCTTATATCATTGTACATAAAAGTCACTGACAGTTCGATTCGCATACTTTTTCGAGGCGTAATTGTTCCTGCTTCCTTCACTGAGCTCCGACAAACCCATCTTCGACATGAATTTTCTTCGACACTCAAAGGTGAAACGGGCCGAGTGTGCGGAGGTGGGCGAGACATCGACCCCTCTGTGACTTCCTCTTTCCCCCATGGCCATGGCCCACCTGACGCGAACCATACGTGTTCGTGTTCCAGCTGGTGTTCGTCTCGGTGGGCGTGCCGGGGCGCGGCGGTGCCTGGTCGGAGTGGCCGTCCGCCCAGCCTGCGCCCGCGCGCGCCCGCCTGCCCACGTTGCTGCTGCTGCAGCCGGGCTGCTTCCACCAGCTCTTCACGCTGATGCAGGCGCTGGGCCAGATGCAGAGCACCTGTACGCAGTCCGGGGTCAGTGCAATCTAATATATGTATAAAGTAATGTATCCCGAAATGTGTTGGACCAATTTAAACATTTATATAAAGGCACATGCATTGCTTCTGACCCCACACTAGGATACCCTGTGTCGTGTGAATCAGACACAGCGACATCACACACAACCAGCCGGAATCGAACCCGGGACCTCTCGCATGGTAGGCAGAGCAACAGTCGCAGCGCCACAGAGATCGTCAATGTAGATGAAATCGTTTTAAAACTATTGGTTGACATCTAAGGAAGATACTTACGGAGAGAAAAAGTTTAAAAACTCGAAAGGGAACAACCGAAAAATGCGAAAAGCGCAGTGTGCTTGTAACATGTCAAACATTGTTAACAACAAAGTTCTATGGATATTGAGAATTTATTTCTCTGATGCGAAGCTCTGCTTAAACATGCTTTATTTACTTACCCTGTGATTCATGTGTAACCTCAGATTGCTTGCTTAGTGTGTGTTTGTTACAAACACTTACCATCCTCTACATAGAACTCTTGATAGTTTTATCCCCGATTGAACAAACGTTTTTCTTAACAATGGTCAGTTTCCCCCACAGGACACAGTAGCGCACATGAAAGCGCAGCTGCTCTCTCGTCGCGTATGGGACATCCTGCAAGCCGTGCCGCTGAACCCGAGCCTGCTGGAGGCGTTCCAGAACCCCACCGAGGGGAAGCTGCCCGAACTGCTCGACCCGACCAGTCCACAGAAGCTGATGTACTCGCTGCATATTATAGGTGAAGGACATTTTGATATTAGGATTTATCTTCAGGATGACATTGAATTAGCTGACCAAAGCACGATGTATGAAATAAAACCCAAGGCCGACTTTTTTTTTTAGGGTTCCTTACCCGAAGGGTGCCAAACAGGACCCTATTACTAAGCCACCGCTGTCCGTCCCTCCGTCCGTTCGTTCAGAAAATAACAGTCGCAAGTAACCGTTTAAAAATATCGTCACGGGGGGTGTTATTTAAAACATTGTTTAAAAAAGTATTCAGACATCTTTTATGTACATTTATTTTGCTACGTCCATTTTTGTTAAATGTGATACATATCTATGATAGACAAGCTGAGCTCCACTGGAACTGCACCAAACGTCCCGAAAGAGCCCTCGGGCGCCGACAGGGGCGAGGAGGAGAGGGAAGCCGTCGACAACTGGAACGAGCTCTTCATCAAGAAGGGCGGCCTGGGCATCCTCTACGATATCATGATGTCGGGTATGAGTCTTTACATTACTTGGGAATGACGTAATTTACTCACAAAAGCACCCTGCGATTAGAATTTGTCACTTTTTGTAATCCAGAGGTGGCAGTAGGAGTAATAATTGCATATTAACCTAACCTAACTAAATTTCAGATGGCGCTCATTTTGAAATGTAAAAATAGATTTACAAATAGTTTGGTTTGTTTTTATAGCCTCTATCTAGATATTTTAAACAAAATGTAAATAAATTATCAAAGACAAATCGGTTGTTGTTCTCTTGAAGACGATCCCCTGTCTCCTTTTTTTATTATGGAGTAGCCGAGTCACGAAATAACAACTCTCTACGTCATTCAGTTTTTTTTTGAAAATTCACGAAAATAAACACAATATTTGTTGAGTTCGACATTTGTCAATTCAATGCGTCAATTCGCTCAAAGACAAAGAGTCAAATACTTTTTTATATCAAAGTAGTTCAGTTCATAACTCTTTGCCCGCCGCGACCAGCCGTGATGAATGGACGTGTGCTGAATCCACGTCGCTCGCTCCTTATAACATGGCTGCAGCCACAGATATGGAGAGATAAGCCCTTGGCGCTAAGCTTGTATCGGAACCAGTGTCGCCGAAAACTAAGAACACGCATACATTTACACCACTCGTACATCAATCCCTCCGCTTTTATTGTTCAGTGCAATGTCATGCACCTATCGCCCGAACACACCTACACTACCGCAGGTATACTAGCTAGTCGAGCTAGTGTTGGGACAATGCAAGGACAGCGTGTATCATCGATCGATTATAATTTATAGACACTGGGGTAGACAGTCGTATACAATGCCAGGTTCTATAAATAAAATAGTAAATTGTTTGTAAATACGACATATTTATACGACATACGACATACGAGACCCCTTTGCCTCTCTTCTTTTTTCAACGGAATCCTTACAGCTAGAAAGAGAGGCAAAGAGGTTTCTGAAGGTAGAATAACAGTGAACTCTTCAGACCTGACTGAAAGCATCGGAATTTCCGATCAATACATATAACACCCCATTATCCTTCGTCGGGCGAGGTTTTAAACAAACTTAAAATCTAAACTGCCTGGTTGGCAATCATTGGAATAACTAACAATAAACTTACGTATTATGAGCAATAAAATAACTATATTATTACATTAAATATATTAGTAATTGCGGAATGATAAAATCTATCGATTCAAAAACATAGTTCTCCTATCACTATCCCCATCACGTCGTCTCTGTGTGCGTGTAACAGTTCGCCTCCGTATCACGATGCATCTTTGCTTTCGTACTTAGATAAGTGTGAAATATTCATTGCGTGTTAGCTTGGCAATAAGTAGTGAAATTAAGATACAAAACAAGCAATGTATAGTAAACTTAGCGAGAACAACATGACATTGTCACTTTAATGTCAATTCGTGACGAATTTTCCGCGAATGATTTATTTTCGTAATAATGTTTATTTCTTGTGTTTTAAGAAGAAATAATAGTTGGAATGAGACTTACAAGTGATATGTGACACCGGCGTTCTTGGAGTTCACAATCTCGCTTCTATTTTTGCACATGAGTATTGCACAGGTCGGCATTTTCGAAAATCAACGGAAATTAATTCGTCACTGCGGTCGCCCGGTGACTGCCGAGAATTTTTAATATCTAACCTGTCGGAGCTACATTTGTTCGCACGTGCCACGCCCCTCAACCTATCTCTCGATATCTGTGGCTGCAGCATTTCGTGGAAACCGCCATATTCAAATATCCTAGCGCCATCTTGTGGTATTTGCAATACTGCAACAGTGGTGCCCCAAGCGACATAGGCCTCGAACTAACGACGGATGCAATCATCTCTGATTATATCGGTGACATTATTTTGTTTTACATGGTCTATCTATATTCTTATAATTCTTATATCTCTGAAAAAAGGTATTTTTGAAGATTTGTATTAATTTTTGGAGGTTTGTTTCGAACCTAGATTCTGTATCTGACTATTGGCACCAATAATATAATATGGTCAGAGGGAATAATGTACCGTATCTAAAGGGAATAAGCAAGAGCCAAATAAGATTAACAACTCCTCAAAATCTCGATGTCACCACGATGCATATGACAGGTGTGCTGCAACGCAGCGACGACAGCGAATGGCGGCAGGACTGCTTGGCTCTGTTGCTGCAGCTACTCTGCCGTATCGGGACACTGCCGTCGGCGGACCCCGCACAGACACCCAAGCTGCATCCGGTAAGCTTCAGAGACTCTCTACTTATGTAGGCGATGAGCTGGGCGCGTGTTAACGCTAAGGAAACATGTGCCCTAAATGGTTAAATGGAAAAAAAGAAACAATACCTCTCACCTATATGCTTATAACAATCCGCAGGAAATGTTAATTCACATATTTCATTTGAAAAATTGGAGTTCACACATAAGTGATAAACACACACAACTCTTTGCTGCAGCATTTTTTGGTAAAAAATACTTCGGCATGAGTTTAGAAGTAAACTAATTTAAAAGTAATGAAACTCATCTTATTTTTTTCAGTCATTGCTCTCGTTGATGAGCGTGGAGGAAACAACCGATAGGCTCATATCAATACTGTGCGAGGCGGCGACAGCTAAAGATCCTACTACTTATAAGACTGGATTCTGGGGACGAGCTCAGGTAATATTGTCTCAAATGTCATACCATGTAAACACTTATAATTCAGGAAACATTAAAAACATCGTTTCCAAAACACCCAACAGAGACAGTAAATATAGCTAGATATCTGCTTGTACTGCTGCATCGACTCGAAAGAAAGTTTAGTAATAATACAACTCGAGAACCCAGGTTCGTTTAGAAGGTACTCTTTTGCCACAGACAACGATTTGTTTTCGAAATGTTTGAACCAAACGTGACGGTTTTAAGCGTGCTGGTCGTCCGAACGAATCTGACGCAATGATCATCCTCTGTGAATGATTTTATCCCGGTACTGAGTTGAATTCGGTGTATGCCACTTGGTAAGTGTATTGTAGATGATGCGCGTATTGATGATTGAGTGTGTATGCAGGTAGTGCAGCATGCGATGCGCATGTGCGTGTGGTGGGCTCGCGGCGGCGGTGACGCGGCTGCGCTCGCGTGGTCGCTTCGACGCGCCGCGCCGAGGTTGCTGCTCGACGACGCGGACCCAGCCGTATGTCACTCCTTATATACTATCAGATATGTTGTTTCTAACTAACAGGAAAACATTTGTCATGGGCACCAGAAACAGCAACGTAACAAACATTAAACTTCCAAGACCTTGTTTTTTTCTTCCTACCCGGCCGGGCTTCGAACCGGAGATCTCTCTCTTGGGGAGCCATCACTCGTCAGAATTTATGCGGGCCCATATTTAATGATCCGCATCTGAAGACATGTCTCTTGTGGGATAACTTTAATATCTCTCCAGTAAATCCGCGTCTACATTCCCTTAAAGTTGAAACTATGGAAAATACAAACTCCTTAATTCTAAACAGGCTTCTCTCATCAGTTCTCGCAACTGCATAGTTAAGCTTGTCTTCTATTTCCACACAAGTTTATTCAGTCACCCCAGGCGGCCACAGGTTTGTTTTGAAAGCCCCTTTCCGCGCAGGTGCGCCGCGAGGCCGGCAGTGCCCTGTACCGGCTGTGCGCAGGCGGCGAGGTGGCGGTGCTGGCGCCGCTGCTGCAGCTGCTGCTGCAACACCTGCCGCGCGCCGCCGACATGCGCCCGCACCCGCAGCCGCACCACCAGCACCATCACGAGGTGACAACACGAACCGCTAGATGTCGCTATATATTTGGTTGCCATTTTGATAAATTAGGCGTTTACTCAAAAGCCCGGGCCGTTAACTAAGGGCCACTAATAAACAGCTGATAATAAATGGCTAAACACTTTTCTAAATGTGCCTAGGTGAATGATTTACACAATACGACTGACCTTGCACCATGGGATCGCCTCTCTCCGCTCGGCTCCAACTTGTACGTAAATGTGATAAAAATACAAACAACCTAACTTTAGTATTCGGACATAAAGTGAGCTATATCAACCTATTCGTATTTTGGTTAAGTTGGCTGAAAGAAATCAGCTGCTGCTTTGACGCCAACTTGCAAAAACGAATTAGGCCCTCCATTCCTATAAAACAAGAGGCGACTTTCGATAATGCTGGCTGTTAAACTTTTACGACGATGCTCTATTTTAATCAAAAATCCATTTGCTTAAATAAATTACAAACACATAAATTCAAAACCGGTGAGAAATAAAAATATGTATATTGTAAAAAAACTGAATTTGTGCTGATTTCTAGAGACTTCAATCGAGCAAAAATAATCAAATTAGCTTACACTCAACTGTACAGTTTGTACATAATTAATAACGACCTACTTTTAATTTGTTAGCGTTGCACTTAGCATGACGTTAGTACCTATACAAAAACAAGCAGTAGCAATACGATATTGATCGGGTTTACATCTACCAAGAAAGACTTGCCTAATTTATCTGTATTTCGTGTTATTAAGTGACAATATAGTGCTTTACTGAACTTTGGTGATCTTTCTCTAACTAACTACAACAACTACAAGAACCCATTATAGCTACCAGAGCTTAAACATAACTTCCGATAACATCTTCAAGACGTGCGGCCACTACACCGTACATCTTTATGGTCCTTCGAGCATCGAGAAGCAAGTGCCACAAACTAAGCGATTCTTTGTTCCTTCTATTCCTCACTGATAACGGATCGGTTCTTTCGGCCTCCACCAGCGGAATCACCGAATTGAATTGAGAAGTCGTAAACATCGGTGCAGGGACGGAGGGGATTGAGATTCACGGCCGTGATCACTTGCATCCATTATCCAGCGAGCTCTGAACTGAAACTACTTACTTCAATCAACAACAACTTTACCTTTTCGCGTTACTGTGAACTGCAGGACGTGAAAGTGAACAAACAATAACAACTTTACCTTTTCGCGTTACTGTGAACTGCAGGACGTGAAAGTGAACAAACAATAACAACTTTACCTTTTCGCGTTACTGTGAACTGCAGGACGTGAAAGTGAACAAACAATAACAACTTTACCTTTTCGCGTTACTGTGAACTGCAGGACGTGAAAGTGAACAAACAATAACAACTTTACCTTTTCGCGTTACTGTGAACTGCAGGACGGGAAAGTGAACAAACAATAACAACTTTACCTTTTCGCGTTACTGTGAACTGCAGGACGTGAAAGTGAACAAACAATAACAACTTTACCTTTTCGCGTTACTGTGAACTGCAGGACGGGAAAGGAGGACAACTAAACTTCGCCGAATCCCTGAGCGTTCAAACTTGAGGAACATCATGGAACATCTAACTTTACAACTTGAACTTTTTAACAAATTCAAACAAGGATGCATTAATTATGGGAAGGACGGCTCATCAAGGAAGACTAAGGACTACCTATCGAATACGCTCTCCAAATTCGGCGACTACTGGCAGGAGTTTGAAGAAAGGCATGGAACAATTGAGGCCACGGTTCCTGAAAAGAACATCAAGTACTTTACCGATGACGTCTATGCTATGACTAAGAAAATGTATGAAAAAACGAAAGATGACATTTTGAAGAAACTGCAAGTTCTTCAAGGGTTAAAACCAACCCCTACCGACTACAACATCAACTTTGATTTGGCGGGGATCCCAGAGGCTAATGAAAACAACATCAACTTACTTATGTTCAAGCAAGAAATTAACATCAAAGCGCTTGATCGCGCCATGGCGAAAATCGATTTTCAGTCGATCACTGAAAAATGGGAACTGGAAGATTGTTTAGCCATCTTAAAGTCGAAATGGGAACCTGTCGACAAACTGCACTGTGAGATTGAGGCAAGTCTGGCGGGCGGCGGGGGTCCAGTGTGAGGCATACAACTGTCGCATCCTGAAAGGCGAACAGGATTATGAACAATTACGCAAACAACTAAAAAACAAACTACATTCAACAATGCACTATCAGCACTCTGCGCCGCGAGTCGACATACCGGAATTTAAAGGAGACTACAGACAGTGGATTTCTTTTTAAGATCTATTTACGGAAACAATCCACAACAACCCCACTATAAACAAGGCGCAAAAGATGCAGCATCTAAAGACGAAACTTCATGGTGAAGCTGAGAGGATTGTTCAACACCTATCGATCAGCGCGGATAACTACGATTCATGCTGGGCACTTTTAGTGCAAAGATACGACAATCGTCATCTGCAATTTGTGACCTTCATGAACACCATAATGCATTTGCCCAACATACAACAACGCGACGCGTTCAACTTAAAAAAGATGCATGACGTCATAAACGAAGCTGTCAACGGTTTCGTGAATATCGGCCTAGAAGTACAAACATGGGACCCCATCATTGTGTATTTGATGTCGCAAAAACTGGACGCAACTTCCTATGAGGACTATGTGAAGACTCGGGTTGATCAACGAGCGATTCCGAAACTTGAAGAATTTTTAAAATATTTGGAGGGAGCATTTCTCGCCTTTGAAGCAAAGAAAAGCACAAGAAAAGAAAACTCAACGAAGCCCTTCTCCATCCCGTCGAATAAACAAACTCAAGAAAAAAAACATTTTGACTACAAACCAACATTTAACAAAATCTGTCATACAACTTATGGACAATGTCCTTTATGCAACGAAAATCATGTTTTGATGCAATGTCCGAAGTTCGTCGACATGGATACAGCGAAAAGAAACGGCACAATTGCGAAACTTCGTTTATGCAAAAACTGTCTTTTTAGCCACGGCTCGGACGCTTGCAAATCAGCGAAAACATGCAAAGAGTGCAATTTGAAACATCATACGATGCTTCATTACGCAAAGAAAACAACTGCAAACATAAACATCTCAACTCAGCAATCATCCAATTCGGGTCAAGCAAATACTTCAAATCACGCACCAACTAACGATAAAGAGATTTTATTAACAACAGTTCAATTGAATATTAAATCTATTGACGGAACTTACCAAAATCTTCGCGGACTTCTGGATCAAGGAGCACAAGTAAACCTGATCTCGGAAAGGGCGGTTCATCTTCTAAAACTACCCCGAAAGAAATTTAATGCTAGCGTCAATGGAATTGGATCATCTTCAGGGGAATGCAAAGGAAGGCTTCAAATAAACTGTAAATCAATTAACTCGGATTACACGTTTGAAACTCAAGCGCTGATTATGAAAAAAGTAACTAACAACTTACCGAACGTGTCATTCCCCAAGGCTAACTGGCCTCATTTAAGCAACTTAAAACTCGCCGATCCGGAGTATAACATCTCTCAAAACATAGATTTCTTACTTGGGGCAGGAGTGTACGCTGAAATAATTCTGGACGGCTTACTGAAAGGCAATCAATCAACCCCTATTGCACAACAAACGCAGTTAGGGTGGATATTATGTGGCAGCATAACTAAATCATACTGCTGTAATGTAACTTTGATTGACCTACAAGAACTAACACGCTTTTGGGAAACCGAAGACATCTCCCAGCAGCAACCGGATACGCCAAGGGAAGAGCAATGTGAAGAGTTTTACAAGAAGACTGTTCAGCGTAATTCTCAAGGACAATACATTGTTCAGATGCCCTTATGTTCGGATTTTGAGAGAAAACTTGGCAATTCAAAAAACATAGCCATCTCGCAATTTCTTCAACTTGAAAAGAGACTGGAGAGAAAACAACAACTAGCGACCATGTATCGAGATTTCATGAAAGAATACGAAGATTTAGGTCACATGGCGCCATCACAGACCACAACATCAGCTCTTCAGTGTTTTCTCCCACATCATGGAGTGTTGAGAGAAAGTTCAACTACAACCAAACTTCGAACAGTGTTTAACGCATCTCAGAAGACATCTAGCGGCTACAGCCTCAACAGCCTGCTAGAGAAGGGTCCGAACCTACAAAAAGACATTCAAGCATTGATTTTGAAGTGGAGAACTTACCGCTATGCCTTCACAGCGGACATTGAAAAAATGTACCGTTGCCTCTGGATTCAGGAAGAACAACGAGACCTGACGAAAATCATCTGGAGAGCCTCACCAACAGAAAACATGCAAGAATACAAATTACAAACTTTAACCTACGGTACTAAGTGTGCTCCATGGCTGGCGATGAGAACTTTGAAACAATTAGCTAGTGATGATGGAGACAAGGTACCATATCCAGGTGCAGCAGTGACCTTGACTCAAGAGTTCTACATGGACGACCTGATCAGCGGTCATTCGTCTCTGGAAGAAGCTAAAAAGCTACAAAAATCACTCATCATGTTGCTACAAAGAGGCGGCATGAACCTAAGAAAGTGGAGCGGAAATCACCCTGCTCTGCTAGAGGAACTAACTGAAGAGCAAATTTCGACAAAAAACAACTTTGAATTTAAATACGAAGAATCACAGAAAACCCTTGGTCTAACCTGGAACCCGGAAGCGGATACATTCAAGTTTAACTGGCCACTCCAACAAACCTCAAAACTAACAAAACGAACACTCCTATCAGAGATTTCCAAACTTTATGACCCGTTGGGCTGGCTATCTCCCGTTACACTAACTGCCAAGCTTATCTTTCAAAAACTATGGATAAGTAACCTGAGATGGGATGAAGAGGTACCAAAGGAGGTTAAAACAGAATGGCTTAAACTGAAAGGTGAAATACCAATCATTCCGGAAATGCGAATTCCCAGATGGATTGCCGGATTAAATAACAACATCGAGCTATTGGGATTTAGCGACGCAAGTGAAAAAGCATACTCCTGCGTTGTCTACAGCCGAGTCCTAAATAAACACGGAGAGTTTGTTTTAACCCTACTGATCGCAAGAACTCGTGTGGCGCCAATATCACAGAAAATAAGCCTACCAAGAATGGAACTATGTGGCGCTCTCCTGTTAGCGGAAGTAATGAAAAAAGTTCAAACAGCTCTCGCCGGCTACAACATAATCAAACGAGCGTGGTGCGACTCACAAGTGGTGCTAGCATGGATACAAGGTGAATCATCGCGGTGGGAAACCTACGTAGCAAACAGAGTCAATAAAATAAAACTTATATTGCCAGCTAACACTTGGCAATACGTGAAATCGGAGCTCAACCCAGCTGATTGTGCATCCAGAGGTTTACAACCAAGTAAACTACTCAACTTTAGCCTTTGGTGGCAGGGCCCAGAGTTCCTAAAGGACCCCGAATATACCCTACAAGAAACATCAACATCGTCTCAACAATGCCTCTATACAAACTTAACAGAAAGCAAAGAAAGCGAGAAACATAACAGCAACATAATAACTATCAATAAAAAACCCGAGCATTTTATAGAAACATTACTGGTGAATAACAGTAATTTGACCCGAGTTCGCCGAGTCATTGCCTGGATTTTGCGCTTCGTCACAAAAACGCAATCTACTGCAAGTCAACAAATACCTCACATAACAACAAACGAATTGACCAAAGCGAATGAACTGATAATTAAATACGTGCAGGAAAAGGAATTTGAGGTCGACTACAAGCTACTTCAGAACAATAAACCTTTACCTTCAAAAAGCAACATCAATAAACTTAACCCTTACATGGACGAGAACAACATTATGCGTGTGGGAGGTCGACTGAACAAATCAATATTACCAGGTGGCATGAAAAATCCTGTAATTCTCTCACGCAACGGAAGATTTACAAAACTTATGATCGAGCACGCGCATCTTTCGACATTGCATGGCGGAGCGCGGCTCACACTAACATACATACGGCAGCGGTACTGGATAATCGGGGGCAATAGAGCCGTCAAATCCATCTTGCACAACTGTGTTCGATGTCGTCGCTTCGGTCCTCATAAAAATTTTCAACTGATGGGAGACTTACCGAAGCAACGCATCACCCCATCGAAGCCATTTACGCACACCGGCGTGGACTTTACGGGCAGCATTGACATCAAACTAAACAAGGGAAGAGGAGTGAAAACATCCAAGGGCTACATCGCAGTCTTTGTGTGTTTGGCCACGAAGGCTGTACACCTTGAACTTGTATCCGATCTCAGTACGGAAACATTCCTCGCCGCATTCCAGAGAATGTGCGCTAGGCGCGGGACGCCGAAATGTGTATATTCAGACTGCGGAACCAACTTTATTGGAGCTTCAAGGGTGCTTCGACAAGAGTTCGTCGACTTTAAGAAGATGATGACTGAAAAATTCTTCAACGAAATCAGTAAAATGGAGGTGACATGGCGGTTTAACGCACCATCATGGCCGACAGCCGGAGGACTATGGGAGGCTGCGGTCAAATCCATGAAACACCATCTTCGCCGAGTACTGGGGGAACAGAAATTAACCTATGAAGAGTTCCTAACTTTGCTAACGAAAATCGAAGCATGCCTTAACTCAAGGCCACTGTGCCCCTTAACTGAAGATCCAGAGGAATTTTACAACTGCCTGACACCCGGGCACTTCCTCACCGGTGGCGCAACGTTGACACCACCGTTATCGGATTATACGGACATCAGGAGCATCGACATACGGCGCCGCTGGCAATTAACTGAACATATGGCACAACAATTTTGGAAAAACTGGTCAAACGATTATCTAAATCAACTTCAAACTAGATGCAAGTGGAACAAGCCTAACAAAAACATCAAGATAGGAGATGTTGTCTTGGTTAAGGAAGACAACCTCCCCCCCGCAAAATGGGAAATGGGACGTGTGATGGAGGTTCACCCCGGCGCTGATGGCTACGTACGCGTAACTACTTTAAAAACTCAAACTGGAACGATCAAAAGACCCGTAACAAAACTATCATTATTGCCTACCGAATCGGAAAAGAATGAAAACAGAACAAAGTACGACGAAAAACATGTGGACCCGAACAGCAATAACATGAAAACCCAAAGAAAGGTTCAAAGGGTCTACGCGGCTTTCTCTGTTCTGACGACGATGCTATTAATGTTTACATTCATCACTGGAACGTACGCAACTTCAACAAAAACACAAATAAACAAGGTGGAACCCGAGCGGCCGATTTACTACGATAAGCTAGGAGCGCTTCAAGTTACACACGATGAATGGACATTAGTCATGTATTATAACTTAACTAACTACTGGGATGGAATTCGACGAATGGAAGGATATCTCAACGACATTAATAATTTCTGCCAAAAAACGGACCCCAGATACTGCAAAACGACACTGGATCAACTTTACTACGAGAACGAAGAACTTAAAATATACAATACTATGCTACTGTCTCCACATGCCCACCTAGGCGAGAGAAGAAAGAAACGGGGACTGATCGACGGAGTAGGCTACGTCGCAAACAGCCTGTTTGGAGTGCTGGATCAGCGATTTGCGGAAAAATATCAAGATGATATTCAATCGGTGCAATAAAACGAAAAATACTTATTACAACTTATAAAAAATCAGACCTCAATAGTCGAACTCCAAAACGACTTACTCAAGAAAAATGAAAATAATATACAACAACAGTTCAACATGATCGACGGCTTTATCAATCAAACCAACATTAACTTTGCAACAATTAAAGAAGAATTAGAAGTCGTAATGGCGACAACCTACTTCAGCTCGGCATCCCTGTCAGCCTACATGCTTATTAACAACTTGAAAAAAATACAAGAAATAATTTTCAATACCCTCACTGACGTGTACCAAGGACACATTGACGTTCATTTGATTACACCTACTAAGTTAATGGAACAACTGAAAAACATAAACGAACAACTACCGAAGACCCTGTCAATCCCGGGCGACACTGATGTCACGAAGAGCATCAAGGAATTATACAAGCTTTTGAAGGTCAGAGCTAGGGTCACAACTAATTATTTTCTGTTTCAAATCCAAATACCATTGGTGGCGGAAGGGGACTACGCTCTATATCGGATCATTCCACTGCCGATCAAGATGGGCGCTGAAATAGTCATAATCCAACCGAGAACCCCATACCTAGCAACAGACTTCAAAAAGAATACCTACATGTCGATAACTGATGAAAATTTACGCTCCTGTACTGTACACAATCAAGACCAGTACATCTGTCAACAGAATGTGCCGATCTACAATCTTCATAACAACATTGACAAAACTCCGTGCGAAGCAAAGTTACTGGGTCACACAACGACCTTGCCCTGTGACGTTAAACCGGCGTCATGCAAGACAGAGTGGATCGAGTTGCACCTAACGAACAGTTGGCTGGCAACATGCTGCGGGACATGCACTATACGGACTATCTGCAACGAAGACATCGCATCATACACGCTCACATCTGCCGCTATCATAACAATATCACAGGGGTGTGTGCTACAGTCCGATGATCTAAGCATCTTCGCACACAACAAATACAAAAGTAATGCAACAATAAACTATAACATTCCGGAAGCAACAATAAACTCTACTGTAAACAACATAGTGAGCCTGACCTATCCTAAGGTGCCTTATCAACTTACGAGCGAAAATGCTGACATGAAGAAACTCAGAGAACAGGTTGAATTTCAGAAGAGAAAGGAAAATAGCCTGCCCGCCAACTTAACAAGACATGATCTGAACCACTACGTGGTTGGCTACTCGATGGTCACCGTCCTCATCATCGTCGGCATCGTGTGGGTGGCGAAGACTCACTGCCTTCCAAAATGTACGAGAAAACATAATGCAGTCAGAGAGCGGCGCGAGCAAATCGAGCTATCAACGATAAGCACAGAACTGCAGAATCAGCAAAAACCAACACGGGGCAATCCGAGACCGATGACGCCTCGAGCGGATGCATCGCGGCGGGACTTTATTCTCGGTGCAGACAATTTAGTTTTTAATTTTGATTAATTTTATTGTTAAGGCAAATCTTTCTTATCATACTTTTATCTTTTCTTGGGGCTTCCAAGATGTACAGTTTGTACATAATTAATAACGACCTACTTTTAATTTGTTAGCGTTGCACTTAGCATGACGTTAGTACCTATACAAAAACAAGCAGTAGCAATACGATATTGATCGGGTTTACATCTACCAAGAAAGACTTGCCTAATTTATCTGTATTTCGTGTTATTAAGTGACAATATAGTGCTTTACTGAACTTTGGTGATCTTTCTCTAACTAACTACAACAACTACAAGAACCCATCATAGCTACCAGAGCTTAAACATAACTTCCGATAACATCTTCAAGACGTGCGGCCACTACACCGTACACAACAAACAAGTAAGAAACTACTGCTTTTACATACCTATTTTGCGTAGCTTGAGATCAACAAAAAGGCTGTTTTGGACTGTTTGTTTTTAACCCTTTTGCCCCCTTTATCTATAGCTCAAATCCACTGCAAAGCATATGCAGTTTTTTTTATTAATGTTTGGACAACATTATTTTCCATGATTGCTAAGGAATGAGCAGATGCCTATGTCGGTGGCATAAGATTGTTGAACAAGACTTTACTTAGTAAAGTTGATACAATTCAGTGAACTTCCTTGGTGTTGGTGTTATGTTAGCAGGTGGTGCACCATCACACTGAAGAAGGCAAGGAGCCGTACGGGCCCGCGTGCCGGGATTACTTCTGGCTCGTGTGCCGGCTGATTGACGGCCTGCCAGAGGACTTCTTCAAAGGTTGGTGTCTTCTTATTACGCCACAATGTTAAGGGGATCGAAATAATATATATGTATAAAAGGAATACGAATCTAAACGAAAGCAGGGTGGTCTCACTGTAGAGTTTAGGTACGTTCGACCGGCCAACCCGATGGGCGGGAATTCAGTTATGTTGCCGCTCGCTTGGCTGGCAGTGGCGTTGTGCACGTGCGCTAGCCGCTCCTCCTAAGCAACTTTTCTATTATTTTTGCAACAACAATGTCAAGTACCTAACATTTTAGGGTGTCTAAAGGAATTGTTCACAAATAAAATTCGATTCCTTTTTAATTGAATTCCTTTTTGTTTAACAAAAAGTAAACACTTTAGACCCAGTATAAAACAAATGACAATTACATAAGTAAGGAGTTAGGTATCTACCTAGCCTTAGAATTTACCAATAGCCTGAATAAGTACTAATAACACCTCTTAGATAGAGTGGACTAAAATTCACAAACACTAATAATCGCCCGTAGGTAACCCTACCGTGATCAAGCGAGACAGGAGTTTACAGGACGACCTTGTGATAACAGAGTAAAAGAAGCTCTCAAGCGTAGTAATGCGGCGCAATCTAGCCTGCACGGGCGGGGCAACCGGTTCTGTAGGTGCTTAGCGATTGTTGTAGGTAGCGCAGGAGCGGCTAGATTGCGCCTTATTGTCGCGCAGCGAGAGTAGCTATTTATTTAAGTGTATTTGAGGAGTAATCTTTCTGTACGTAGTACTATTAAGTATTCTGTGACGAAAGTGACTGCGTTAATTACTTCCACATAAGAAAGAAAAGAGAGCTCAAATAATGCGCTCGACTAAAACTAAAATAACGTAACGCCAAACCACATAAGAATTGTTCAAAAATAAACTACGCTATTTTGTCAAAAATATTTTCAAGGAGAGTTTACTTATACAAAATATCTACATTTTGAATGCATTTCCACAATGGTATTAGTTAATATTTTAGAATGACAGGAAAAAGTTAAATAATTTTGAGGTCTTAACCACATAAGAATTGTTTAAAAATAAACTGCGCTATTTTACAAAAAGATAACATAAGGAGAGTACTAATATATAATATCTACATTTTGAATGCAATTCCACAATGAAATTAGTTAGGATTTTAGAATTACAGGAAAAAATATAATTATTTAGAGGTATTTTCGTAATTAAATTATATCGAGAAAATTTCATCCAATCGCGTTTTCCTTCAGTGCGAATCCTAATCAAATACTCAATAAACGTTAACTCAAAAATCAGATCTGTATAATGGAGTGAATGGATTCGAAAAAAATACCTTTTTTTTGGTATCGCCTTAATTTGGCACCCGCGAGGAATGCGTTTCCCCTCTCACTCCCGCTCTCGCCCTCGACGCGTCATTAGACGCTATGACGTCATCAGAACGAGGTGCCAAGTTAACTTTCGCATGGATGCAGAACCTCTGTTGATCTCTTTTGTTGTGGTGACGCGACGACCTCTGTGGCGTTGCCTCCCAAGCGATATTTGCCGGGTTCAAATCCCGGCTGTGCAGAAAAAATGAAAAAATGCCTGGTGTTTGTCGCCAGCTTTGTGTTTTACCATAACATAAACATTGCATGTTATGATAAAAATTATCCAAAATGAACGCAATTTTTTTTTTTTGGTTAGTTAAAAAACTTGGCGGTGATATCCGGCAGAAGTATGAAGACTTATATTATTCAAATTAAGCTTTTTTAAAACCACAAAAGATCAAAACAGGTTTAGAAAAACAAACAAGCTTGTGTTCACTAGCAACCTAACCTTTTTCCTTCAATATCTCCTCAACAAAGACCTATGAGCTCTGAGATCTTTCTGATGGGAGTGGCTTTGTGAAAATGTCAGCCAACTGGTCCTCACATACATTTTTGACAAGTATCTAACCATTGGTCACCATCTTTCTTACAAAAAGTGTCGGACCCGTATATGTTTGGTCCGCCGGTGAAATCCAGGGTTTTCAGCCAGCTTTATTGCGGCTTCGTTGTCCACTCTCAAGCATGTTGTCTCTTTGAGAGCCCCTTAGTTTGCTCAAAAGCCAAAACAGCCATATGGCTTCCCTGGCTCCTTCTCTCACAGCTACGATCTCTGCCTCCATGGTCGATATCGCCACACTTGCCTGTCTTTGGCTAAGCCATGTCGTTGCGCCACCCGCGTACATGCTAACACCCCACTCGTGGATCTCCCTGTGCTAGGGTCCCCTGCATGATCAGCATCACTAAAGCATTATAAGGTTCCTTTCTCGTAGTCCTTTTTATACATGATGCCTAAATCTGGTGTGAACTGTAGATAGCGCATTGTGCGCTTCAGGCGAACACAGTCTAACTCTTCTGGTTTCTCCAGACTTCTTGAAACTATACGTGCATACCATCAGGTAGGCCAAAGCCCCAACAATTTGCCTGTAGTATTTTTTCATATAACTAAGATCTACTTTTTCACTATATGTACAATCTTTCACAATCGGCGTCGAGACTGGTTTGCAACTATCCATCCCGAATTTCTTCAGGATTTTCTGTACACTCTTCTGCTTTCTATTTCTATCCCTAGAAAATAGGAGACATGCTTTGTGGTGACTTTGTAACGCCTCTTTAGCTCCTCAATCATTTCTTGAATTAATTCTTGAGTGGAACCTGCCACAAGGCCATCGTCCACATACAACGCCATTATTACTTTTTCTTATCAAAAGTCAAGGACCTGCTTCATTTGTCTTGAAGCCTATTTCTTTAAAGAAATCTAGTATACACCGGTTCCAGCACCTCGGTGCCTGTTTCAACCCATAAAGACTCTACTTCAAAAGATATACTCGACAGGAGCCGTCATCATAGCCTTCCGGTTGTTTCATGAAAATCTCTTCATCCAGAGAGCCATACAGAAAGGCAGTTGCGACATCGAACTGGAGCATCGCCAATCCTTCGCTAGCTGCTACACTCAGCACAGAGCGAACGGTAACCATTCTGGTTATCGGGCTAAAAGTCTGTTCATAGTCGACTCCTTCCTTTTGGTGAAAACCTTTTATGACTAATCTTGCCTTATATTTATCGATCGAGCCATCAGCATTTGTCTTAACCCTAAAAACCCACTTCCATGGAAAGGCTTTTCTTCCTTTAGGAAGGTTTCTAAGCTCCCACGTGCCTAATAAATAATTCCAAAAAATAATATAATTATTAGGGCAATTTCCAAATAAATTCAATGTCAATAAGATTACCATTTGACTGAAACAACAGGGCGTATGGTTTTCCAGTCTATCTTGTACAAACTACCATACCTCTGTCTTTTTCCTGTTAAGACAACCTTGCCATTGACCTCTAAGGAACACGTCGTAACCCGTGATTCAAATATGCTCGTGGGATTTGATCTTGTGCGCTCAGCACAGAAAACAGGTTCTTGCTTATCTGAGGAACATACCACACATTTCCTAGGGCGAGGATCTAAATTTGTCCGCCAATATTGGTTTCTAACTGGACTGTGCCTTGTCCAACAGCCTTTATCACATTCACGTCTGCCGTAGTTAATGTGTGACTTCCTCCAAAGAATTCAAAATCTTGAAATAGATCTCATCGCATCGTAACATGATGTGTAGCCCCGATACTTACAATTCATCACGATCAGTGCCACAATCCGTCGAATTCACTGTCAGTAACATCATATTGGAACTTTGAGCTCTTTCCTCCTTCTTTTCGCCAGCCTTCGGGCAATTCCTTTTCAAATGACCTGGATCCTTACAAATGAAACATTTGAACTCAGACTTTGTTCCCTGTACAGCTTGTTTATTCGTCCTTGCATAAAGCGCGGCCTTACTAGACTCAGCTACTGCCGTCTTAGTGTTCAGTGCCTTCTCATGTGTACATAGCTGACCCGTGATATTGTCTACTGTTCTGTCGTTCTTCGACATTAGAAGCCAACTCGACTTAAATGAAAGTATGTTTCTGGTAAAGTGACCAAGATCTTACATATTAGAATAACTTCGGGCAGTTCCACGTTTTATTCCTTTAGTAACTCTTCCTTAAGACAGTGACATACGTTTTGAACTTTTGAGATGTGAGTTGCAATGTCATCTGATAAGTCCCTTTTAAGTTTAAAGAAATCCAAGCTAAGATCGTACAGTCGGCCTTCATTAGGATCCTCGTACAGTCTATGGAATTCATCCCAAACTTCCTTAGGCGTAGACCGTCTGATCACTTTATCCAGTGTTTTGTCCGTTACGTTTCCAGTTATCAAGAGCAAGGCTGTACTCTCTAACTTCTTCAACTCTCGCAGACTTTGTTATATCTCTCCGTTTCTGCGTCGCCGCTTCCTTCTGCGAGTTTCGCCGGCTTTTGTGTGTTTCCCTCCACAATATTCTTGAGTCCCTCTGTACCTCTTAATAATGCCAGCATCCGGTACTTCCATGATACCCAACTGTGGCCATTAACTTTCGGAATTTGAATTTTGTGAAGCTCCATTATTGTTTAACTTCTGGGCACTGGGCACATAACCACTTGGCGGTGATAGTCGGCAGAAGTAATAAAATTAACTTTATTAGAATCACAAAAGATCAAAACAGATTTAGAAAAACAAACATTGCGAAATTTTTACACTGACACAGAATAACATAGGCTTACTTACTCAATAAAAGACACGTATGTCTATGAACGAGTTCTGACACCACTCGTCCCCCGTCCCCCCCGCAGAGGGCGCCACATCCGAGGACAGCGGAGCGCCCGACCTCAACGAGCTGTGCTCACAGATCCGCGCATCCCTCGACTCGCGCGAGATCATCGAGAGGCGCACGGCGCCGTGCACGCCCGACGACGGGCTGTACGGGCAGCTCAGTCTGCTGACGCATCTGCTAAAGCACCCGCTGCGGTTCAAGACGAGCGACCAGGGCGCCGCCACGCTGGAGATGGTGAGTCTTCATGGGCCTAGTGTATGCTAGTCTAATACTGTGTGTCGACACACCATGTCCGAAAACTTCGGCCTGTAATTCAAGAACGTAAAAGTTTGCCACTTAACTTTGGCGTGTTTTCGGCCATGGTGTGTCGACACAATTAGGTCGACAAGCTAGACGGTGAGTTAAAATTAAACTCACCTTTTGACAGATCCATAAAATAAGGAGTTGTCAAAGTTTACTCGAGATTATGCTTGATTATTTTGACTCGAGAATATACGTCTCACGATAACCAAACCCTATTTACAATTATACTTTTTACAAAATGTTGCCTTGTTCGTAGGTATTCGGCTTCCTATTTGACGTGCCTAATCCGGAACAGCGGAATCTACCGAAATGCAAGGCTCAGAAGTCGCGCGCCGCCGCCTACGACCTGCTTGTGGAGCTAGTACGCGGGGCGCCGGACAACTACATGGTGCTACACCATCACCTCATGGGTCATCACAAACCAGGTCAGCTAGATGACACTGTAATACCACGGCCGGGCCGCTGTGGCGCTGCGGTTGTGCTTCGCCTACCATGCGAGTGGTCCCGGGTTCGATCCCCGAATGGGGATAAAGAATGAAAATATCCCCAGGTCTTGGATTGTTATATGTGTGAGATGTCGCTGTTTCTGGTTCCCACGTCACAGGGTATCCTAGTCTGGGGCCAGAAGCAATGTATCTGCCTGTATTTAAATGTTTGATTAATATCACGATCTACTCCCTCCACCGCCGTAAAAGTCTGTGTGCATAAAGTTGTTCATATCAATATCACCGGCCTGGTGGAAGTGTCGCAATAAAGTAGATCAGCCACATTTACATACAGACACCCTCCACCCTCTTGTCGTGGGAACTAGTAACTGCAATCTCACAAAATATAAGCATCCAACCCATTAATATCCGAATGAGACACCTCCTCTCAACTCAACAGAGATTTTATTAGGAAAACATACAGTTTTTATATTGATTTGAGGTACAAAAATGCCTAAGTTTAAGCCAATTACAAGTTGTCGCCTATGTTTGATACAAATGGGTACACATCACTTAAGCAAGGCTTTGTTTAAATTGAGTAGGTAGGTAATTTTATTTGCTATTCAATGATGCCAAACTATCTTGTGTACTTAATACTAATATAGGACGGAGATAGCGCGAGGATCTGCAGCCTTATTATGTATTTCTGATATAAATCGCCATACCTGTCGAATTGAAAAATAGACCAATCGGAACAGGAGCCGCAGTTGCATAAACAAGCAAAGTTGCAATAAACGACAAAAAGTGTCAAATCATCGTTTTCAGTGGCTCAAGCAGGAATAAGGACCAAAGTGAAAAAGTATTCCAGTTCACATAAAATGAACCTTATATTATTGTGCATAAGAGTCACTGACAGTTCGATTCGCATTCTTTTTCGACGCGTAATATTTCCTGCTTCCTACACTGATTGGTCGATTTCTCAATGCGGTTGATATTAGAAATACATAATTAGGATAGTTATCTCCCGAATTGCCAGGAGAAGGCAAAACATCGGGAGGGGTGTACTAAGAGTGAAAAACAATGGGAAACATCACAGGCTTCGTAAAGAAAAAATTGGAATGGGAAGATGAAAACATGATTGCATTTTGTTTCCAGGCCCGCAATCGCCATACCCCTGGGACTACTGGCCGGCGGAGGAGTCGCGCTCGGAGTGCGGCTACGTCGGTCTCACCAACCTCGGTGCCACCTGCTACATGGCGTCCTGCATGCAGCACCTGTACATGATGCCGCAGGCGCGCGCTGCCGTGCTGTCCGCGCATCCGCCCACCAGCAAGCACACCACCACGCTGGACCAGATGCAGCGCATGTTCGCCTACCTTATGGTGAGTTGTTTAATGGGCAGGGATTGGAATGACTTACACTGACCTAAAAAGCACATTTGTGCTGCCCCCAAACCATTGTGGAACTTGTAGCCAGTACAGGCCGCGCCGCATCTTTGACTTAGATATAATCTACGAAAACATGGCGCGCCCCTCTTGAGTGACAGTGAGCATACTTATGACGCGAGTGAGTGTGGCAGTGTATCTATGGAGACGTGGAGGGGCGCGCCACGTTATCGCAGTTTATCTCTTACAACTCTTAATATCATCAGAGACACGATACGCCCACGACCGTTCGGCTTGGCCGCCAGGTATCGCTTGTTACCACAGCTTTAAGCTTGTGTTGAATAAAATACAGAGTTCAGATCCGTACTTGGATTGGAAAGGACTAAATTCTTTAATCCCCCGTTTCAGGAAAGCGAGCGAAAAGCCTACAACCCGCGCAGCTTCTGCAAGGTCTACCAGATGGACCACCAGCCACTCAACACTGGCGAGCAGAAGGACATGGCGGAGTTCTTCATCGACCTCGTCTCCAAGCTAGAAGAGATGACGCCGGAACTCAAGAAACTTGTGAAGACGTTGTTCTGTGGCGTGCTGAGCAACAACGTCGTGTCGTTGGTGAGTGATATGCGAATGTACGAGGGTGGTCCCAGAAGTAAGCGGCCTAACAAATATAACACAAAATAATTCAAACAAAACTTATTTATTTCTCAATATAGTCTCCTTTTAACGCAATACACTTTTCCCAGCGATGTTCGATAGCTTCGATACCCTGTTTATAGTAGTCTGTCCATCAACAGCAGACTAAACCTCTTCATTATTGGCAAATCTTTTTCCACCGAACCACTTTTTCAAGTATGAGAACAGAAAATAATCCGAGGGAGCTAGATCTGGCGAAAAAGGTGCATGGGGAAGCAACTTTAACTTCAACTCATTAATTTTTGCCATTGCAAAAATGGACTTGTGAACCGGTGTATTATCCTGATGAAACAACACTTTCTTTTTCGCTAAATGCGGTCGTTTTTTCTTAATTTCTTCACGCCAACGCTGCAATAGTTTTACATTTCGCCTTTTTGAAGATAATCAATTAAAATTATCCCATGTGCATCCCAAAATACTGACGCCCATGACCTTGCCAGCAGATGAAACTGACTTCGCCTTCTTTGGGCCGGTTTTCCCTTTTCAGTTCGTTGTTTCGACTATTCTTTCCCATCCCATGTTGTTTCGTCCATCGTGGTGAATCGTCGTAAAAAGTCGGCTTTATTGGGACTTTTGGGACCGCCTACGTAACTGAAGTTGTTGGTATGAGATGCTTGTCCGGGCTGCTGTTTGATTTGTTCCGTGTGTATTTCATCGCTGGTCCTAGCCTGATTTAGGTCCGATTATTGACATCATTTGTCCCATCTGAAAACAAAGTTTTGAAGATTGATTGTATTCTTCATTTTTTGCATTCCATTCATGGTTTTCTGGAGAATATATTTCGTGTCACAGACAACCTATATGGTACGCACTCGTTAACACTTAAGCTCGGCGCACACGGACCAAAGAACGTAGCCATAAAACGCCTCCTAGTGAAGTGATTCAACAACTCAATTTGTGTCGGTGTGCTCTTTCACGTATCAATTCCCTCTTCCGCACAGGACTGCCCGCATGTCTCTCGAACGCTAGAAGAGTTCTACACAGTCCGCTGCCAAGTGGCCGACATGCGCAACCTGCATCAGAGCCTCGACGAGGTCACTGTGAAGGACACGCTAGAGGGAGACAACTGCTACACTTGCTCGCAGTGCTCGAACAAAGTGCGCGCTGAGAAGCGGTGAGTGTCTTTAATTAGTTTGATTTCATCTCTTTGATTAAATCTCTATCTTCTTGAACCATCCGTGAAGCAAGTGATCGCCCGTTGATCTATTTCTATGACCCAATTTGCTTTTGTTCCTTGGATTCAATATTTTTCATAAATTCATAGTATCTTTCTTTATCGGGTATATCAAGTATATACCGTGGGTATATCGTGATATATGTAATCACAGGTCCACTTCTCAAGCCAAAATAAAAGCAGTAAGGAATTACCTTAAAATTAAAATAAAATAATTGGTATTATTAATGTTGAAAGAAAGTATATGTACAAAAATACATAAAATTGCATACCTATCACCACAACAAACAAGTTAAGTTCTACAATTGTGACGTCCCTACTTGGAGAGGAATAAAAAGATTCCAAATAGGTAGCCAACAAGAAATTTTATTTAACGTGGGTTCTCCAAATGTAGTCTGACCCTGGTTACGCAGCAACGAATCTTCCCTGCGGGTTTTGCCGTAGTCGGAGTGCCGCTGACGTCGGAGAAGTAACGGTCCGAATGCAGCCGGAGCAGGGAAGCAGGTTAGCCCGAAGCGGTGTCAGGAACCGGGAAACCGTAGGGTAGCGAGGAAAAGCGGTGATCCCGAAGAGGTGCCAGGAACCCCGAACTCAATCGGGGTTAATATGAAGCACAGACAAAACTAAAACGTAACTACTAGTAGTACGTTATGATTAAACGTAAGTAATTACTGTTTAGAGTCGTTCGTCGGCGTACGGTAAAAAGGGACCGTTACAGAGCGCCAGTAGGACGGACGTGCGTATAGTGCTGAGTGAGTTTTCGGAATCACGCCGGCGCCGCAAAGTCAAGTTGCGGTCACGGCTAGTTAGTTTAAAACGGGCCAATCATAGCAGAGCGAGTGAGTTGTCAACAGTGGAATGTTGCTAGTACAGCGCGTGAAAATTAATACTGTGATTACTAGCCTCATTTGGTAGTTTTATTAAGAGAATTACTACTTAAATTTAAAATAAGACCAGTTAATGATAGAGTGAAGACAACGGTAACTTACAACGTTACAATACCCCCTCGCCCAGTAAAGGGTTTTCATACGTAATGAAAATCCAAAACCTAATTCTAAATATTCTTAACTATACTCTATCCACCGAAACGAGTTAATAGAGCATTGTCTCTGTCGCACAATCCCTTACAAAAGATAAGGACACAAAAAGGTGAGTGGGCGTCAACTATACTGATAAAAAGTTAAGGTGTGTTCATATGCGATGATTTTGTGCGCTCAATAGTAAGCACTAAAACCACTTAAGTATTTTGTATTGAACTTAGAGAAAGAAAGAAAAATATTAAGACAATGTTTTAAAATAAAATTATGTATATTTAAATAGTTTAACATATACAATTAATTAAATTATTCCGACGTATCACTACTGTCGCTGTCACTTCCCACGTTTATTATGAATGTTTCGGTCATTGTTTCCACATTTCTGTCCAAGGCATTCATTTTCGGTTCTACTATCTCTTCGACATGTTTTATGCATTTTTTCCATTTTGCAGCGTCAATATTTTGAATTGAGTTGTTTAATAAAATTTTTAATTCTGCCATCTTGTATGTTTTGTTGCGGGATGCGACATGTCCTTTAACTTGAGCCCAGATCAACTCTATCGGATTTAATTCGCAGTGATACGGCGGAAGTCGTACCACAGTTTTATTTTTAGCTTTCGCCATTTCGTCTACGACACGCGCCTCGTACTGCTCCTTATGATTTTTTACGATATTCAGTAGCTCTCGTTTTAATAAATCATCCTGAAAGGGGATTTGTTTTTCTTTCAACCAATTAATTATCTCTTGTTTTTTATTTTTTTCAGTCGGAATTTGCTCTACTTTTCTTGAGTGGTACGAAGCGTTGTCCATTACAATAATACAATTATCATGTAACTTTTCAAGAATATTTTTGAACCAATTCTCAAACACTTCGGCATTCATATCTTGATGGTAATCTCCTTGCTTTTTTGACTCGAACACGTGTAAGCCCCCTTCTACAAATCCATCATCACTTCCAATATGAGTAATTATTAACCTTTTTCCTTTTCCTGGAACAATAAAAAATTGTATTGAATGATCTGATACAAAGTTAACGCTCACACAGTTTAAGATAACATAACAAACAATAAGTGCCGCCAATTAAGGATCGCTCAGGTACATTCAAACCTTTTCAAAGAATTGCATTAATGACAAAGACAGTTTTAACAATGGAATTATGTTAAAGAACTTACCGGAAGGATTTTTTAATCCAGTTGTCAGGCCATCAAGGAATGCGTCGCGTTTATTTTTCACATTTGTATCAGTCCATACGTTTGTAGTAGTATGGCCTTCATTGAGCCAAGTCTCATCCAAGTAATATATTTTTTTCTTTTCTTCTCTTGCCATTTTCATTGTCCGCAAATAATTCCTCCGCCAAAAAAATATGTCGTCACGATCAATCAATAAGCTGTTCCTGCATCTTTTAATGTACCTAAATCCAATCATTTTAAGGATTTTATGAAGTGTTGATCTTTTGAATGTCCCCAAAGTACCATCTTCATTTATTGAATTCATTATTTTGTCCAATGTCGGTATCTCATTTCGGGAAAATAAATCGTGAACTTTTCTTCTTATAGCACATTTAGTTAAGTCGTCGATTGTGTCTACAATGAAAGTACGTTTTCTTGTTTTTTTGGGTGAATTTAAAACATTTTTAGTTTCTTTCTCTTTCAGAATTCTATAGATGGACATCCAATGAACACCCATAGATGATGCAACAGCTTTCATGACGTCATTGTTTGAAGGGGATTCCATGGAACTCCTCATAGATTGATACATGTTCCATATCATTGTTTTTTCAGTCGAGGAAAAGGCTCGTCGTCGCCTTTTTTCCACAGAGTTACCTCCATGTAAACTGTCGGCCATCTCACTTAGGCAAATCGACAGTAAACTCAAAAAGTCCGTTATACAAGCGCCAAGTCTTTAGGAATGCAATCAATCACAAAGCCGGGTCACACGTAACAAAATTATCCAGAGTCCAAATAACAAGCCGAGTCAAAAAATAAAATAATAGATTGCACTAGCACAGTGAGCACGTCTGAACAGTACGAGTCGCACGAACAAACTAAAAAAACTCGCGCTGTGAACACAGCCTTAACGTCATTGTTCGACCAATCACATGCCAGTTCATTTTTCCCCTATTAACTCGTTTCGGTGGATAGAGTATAGTTTTAGATCCTTAACATGCCAGGTGCCTAAGTCCTTTCCCGTCATATCCTCTAAAATGTATACCAAGGGTGATTTCTTAGCGGAGACGCGACATTTGGTATATTTGGGCGCTAACTTTTTACTAAAGTACTTGTCTTTATCACTCAAGACATAAGCACGTTTTAGGACAATGTCGCCTACGCTGAATTCTGCCTCTTTCCGCCTAAGATTATAGTGCGCCGTATTTTTTTTATGTGCGTGCCAAAGAGATGCCTGTACCTTATCAAAATATTTTGACAGGTGACCCAGATTTTCAGCGTAAATGTCGCGTGGCAGAAATAGTAGTTCCTCACCCAGATCGTTATCTGTATAATGAGAACCACAAGTAACCGTTTCTCGTCCGTACACGAGGAACGATGGAGTGTAGCCAGTTGCTTCATTGACGGAGTTGTTAATGGCATACTGTATTTTGGGAATATTAGTGTCCCAGGTTCTGTGGTCATTGTCCACGTAGGTGGAAATACATGTAACTATTGTTTTGTTATAGCGCTCGACAGTGTTTACTTGCGGAGTATATCTCGGAGAGAAGAATACGTTAGGTATCTTGTATTTCTTAAAGAGGGTATTTGTTACCGAGCTAATAAACTGGGTACCATTGTCAAGGAATATTGTCTGTGGGATTCCGTGGACCAGAAACACAGAGTCCTCCAGAGCCTTGACGACAGCTTCCGAAGTAGCGCGTCGCATGGGAAAAATAAGGCAATATTTTGAGAAGCAACATGTTACGACCAAAATATAACTATTCTGCTTTCGACTGACCGGAAGTGGACCTATGAAATCAATGGATATCATTTGAAACGGCCGTGAGCATTGTTTAGGTCGACCCATCGTACCCAGCGTCGGATGGTTTTGTGGTTTGTAAGTGAGACATTTTGAACAAGAACCAACAAAACGTACGACGTCTTGGTGCATGCCCGGCCAGTAGTATCGAAGAAGTAAGCGTCGATAGGTCTTGAAAATACCCAAGTGAGCAGCAGTAGGGTCAGCATGATTCTCCTCTATGACGCTGTCACGCAATTCTTTCGGCACCACTTCCTTCCAGGAAAACTCCGAAATCATTTCGCACTTATTTTTGGAGTGGCGATAGAGAGCACCACCTTCGATCAAGTAGTTAGGAAAGAGGTTCGGCTTTTCTAAACAACCGTTATAAATGTTTTTGTACCATGTGTCAGTAGTAGTCAAATTAGAGTTGACCGTACTGATAGAAGCACATGGGAAAGCACGAGATAGTGCATCTGGAATGACATTATCGACCCCACGACGATGTTTAAGTTCGAAATTAAAGGCAGACAACCTCACACACCAGCGTGCTAGTCTTCCGGTAGGGTTGTCCAGTGACAAGAACCATTTGAGCGCGGAGTGGTCGGTGTAAACGGTAAAGGTTTTTCCGTTTTCCAAGTAACACCGCCAGTGTTCTAGAGCGGTTAAAACTGCTAGCGTCTCCCTCTCGGTTATACTGTAGTTCTTCTCAGATCCCGACAACGCCCTACTCATGTATGCAATCGGATGTTCTTTACCATCAATCGTTTGTGTGAGCATGGCACCAATCCCAAAATTGCTCGCATCAGTGTGTACTTCGAACGGTAAATCGTAATTGGGACAAGAGAGAACCGGGGCTGATACAAGACACTCTTTTAGCTTATTAAAAGCATCATCAGCTTCAGTTGTCCACTGAAACTTGGGTGCGTTCTTCTTACTTGAAGTCAGCTGGTTGAGTGGTCCGGCAATAGTGCTAAAGTTGGGGACGAAACGGCGGTACCACGTGGCTGTTCCAAGGAAGCGTTTAAGATCTTTTTTTTTTGTGGGTGTTGGGAAATTAAGGATAGCCTCGACTTTTTCAGGATCAGTGCGAAGGCCATGCGCATCCACAACATAACCCAAGTACTTCAACTCATTTCTGAAGAACTTGCATTTTTCAAGGTTGATGGATAAGTTCGCTTGTTTTAATTTATGCAGCACGCCTAGTAGTAAGGACACGTGTTCCTCAAAGCTGCTGCTGATGATAATAATATCATCTAAATATGCGAACGCCTTTAGATCAAAATTCCCGAACAGAAGATCGACAAGCCTTTGTTGAGTGGCAGGGGCATTGGTGAGACCGAAAGCAGTGGTCTTAAAACGGAGAGTTCCTCTGCCTGGAACATAGAATGCAGTTTTGTCTTGATCTTCTGGAGCTATTGGAATTTGCCAGAACGCTTTCGACAAATCTACGCTAGATAAGAATTTTGCATCGCGTAGGTTGTCTAATATTTCAGTTATATAGGGTAGGTTATATGCGTCCTTTTTTGTGACCGAATTCAGTTTACGGCTGTCGAGGCAAAAGCGAGGTTGTCCATTCTTTTTATAGACAATGAGGACAGGGGACGACCAAGCGCTCTCGCAAGGTTCAACTACATCTAACGCTAGCATTTCGTCGACTTGCTCTACCAAAATTCGCTGCTTCTCAGGTGACATTCGATAGTAACGTTGTCTTATAGGTTGAGAGTCACCAGTATCGATATGGTGAGTTATAAGACTAGTTCTACCAAGGCCCATACTGTCAGTGGAGATTTCCTGGAATTGACTGACAATTGAATCGGCTGTGGACTTTTGTGAATCAGAGAGATTATCGTAAGACTGTATAAAAGTCTCATTTTTGTCGATACTTATTTCTGCCAAAGAAGAGTTGGACAAGGTGATGCTACCTAAGTATTTGGGACAAATATTGAAAATCCGCCAAAAGTCAATGCCTAGGATAAGTGGGCTGTCCACATTTGGTAACACGTAACCCTTAATAATGTGGAATTGTTCTTCAAAGTGAATGGGAAGATTGATGTAGCCAATACTTTGAAGGGACTGGCCTCCAGCAGCAGTCAAGGAGATACAATCATCGGTAAATACTTTTAGACCATGGTCCGACAATAATTTATGAGAATCATTGCCGAGAATAGTGACAGCAGATCCAGAATCGAGTAGACCAGAAGCAGGGATGTCCCCGATTCTAACGGAAATATAGGGTCTACTGTCCTTTGTTGGTTTACTATCCAGAATTGAGGCGACTCTGAAACTAGAGAAGAAGTTTCTAAGGGTTTGTAGCTATTTTTCAAAATCTACTCTATCGAAATGACCCTTAGAACCGTCCCAATTCTGGCTAATTAGTTTTTTTGAACGGTAGGAGTACATTTAGGGCATTCAGGTTTCTTTACACCTTTATTACCGCACCCAAAACAGACGATGACGTCACGACTAACCTTACACTGACGAAGATCGTGAGTGTTAGAGCGGCATCTTAGACAAAAGTTATTTGACTTTACAGTTGTTGCAGGAGCGATCGCAGAGACATGGTTGTCAGATTTCGTCTTACATGGCTTGTAAGCAAATTCGGGTGCTAGTGTGTGTGTGGTAATCGTTGGTGGCTCGCGAAAGTGTGACATACGGGTTTGTATATTTTCGTAATTTTTGCACAACGTTCTCAATACCCCAATATCCACAATCTGAGTTGCCGAGGCCAACGTACTCGCATAACATGGCCGGATATTGTGCAATAGTATCTCTAATTTGTCCTCTTCGGATAATTGTTTCGATAAGCGCGAAAACATTCCTGCCATTATGGAAAGATAAATGGTTATCGTTTCTGATTCGCCCTGAGTGCGAGCCCTAATTTCAGAAAGTAGACGATAATCATAGTCAGTTTGGCTGAAATCCTCTAACAACAGAGATTTGAGATCCGACCAGTTGTTAACGCTATCTCTTATACTTCGGAACCAGTGCAATGCTTGATCGGTGAAAATTTCCGTTGCATAGGACAGAAGTTTGGAGTCCGAAATATTTCTGGCCTGACACAGTTCCGAAACCCTTTCGATAAAAGCCCGAACACATGATTTCCCGTCGTACTTCAATTTACTAAGTTCGGAAGTATTGCTACGCTCGCAAGTTACAGAAATCACGTTCGCGCCACTAACAGATGGCGTTGATTCCCTACACGCAGTATTAGACGAGGAAGATATTGAAAGGGGATCCTTTGCTTGTGATAAGAGAGCTAGGATCTTCGAATAATATTTTCGGTAAATCTCCGACAGTTGATCATGGCCCGTTTCGAACTTTTCATCCGTAGGTACCCGACTTAATCTGTGATAGACGTGGTGCATCAGATTTTGTGTCCTAAGAAGAGAGGATCTATCTGGTGCAGGTCCGTCAAGAGTAGATTGCACTTTGTCCAAGATTTTGACGACTGCAAGTAAGTCGTCCTTAGGTTCAAGGTGAGATAACAGAACGTCCTCTGACGGGTATTCTGTCACAAGTTTAGTTATTTGTTTACGTAAAATTTCTACGGTAGTGCCTGGGTTTTCACCTCTGATGGCAACTTCGTACTCCAGTTCTGCTTTGTTTAGAGAGAGAAACTTAATTTGAAAAGACATGATGCAGCTCAAATAATAAATACCAAAGAGATGAGTAGTGAAAGTGTACTGATTCCTTTAGTCGCCTCTTACGACATGCACAGGAGGAAATGCAACTGCCGTATTCTTTTTTGATTTCCCGGGACAGCACAGGAAGAGAAATCAAGGAATTGAAAATGACGCTACTAATTAGTCTCCGTTCTGTTACAAAATGATTTATGTACGTTAGGTTTTGACGGTATGAATGAAGTGAATGACGATGTAGAAAAAAATATATATGTTAAAACTGCAAATAAAAATATTGCAACTAGTGGGTAGGTGGTTAATTTTTTTATAAGAGAACGAGAAATTAAAACCAACGTAGGAATTTGAAAAAAACACTACAATTTAAAAGTTTGAATAATAACCACGTACACAGAAGTTGCTAAGCAAAACCAAAATTACAACACAGGTAAACGTTTACAAAAACACGCACACACAAACAACTAACTACTTACAGCGTAAGCAAGGCCAGACTAACCACGTTATGGGCGCCACTGTGACGTCCCTACTTGGAGAGGAATAAAAAGATTCCAAATAGGTAGCCAACAAGAAATTTTATTTAACGTGGGTTCTCCAAATGTAGTCTGACCCTGGTTACGCAGCAACGAATCTTCCCTGCGGGTTTTGCCGTAGTCGGAGTGCCGCTGACGTCGGAGAAGTAACGGTCCGAATGCAGCCGGAGCAGGGAAGCAGGTTAGCCCGAAGCGGTGTCAGGAACCGGGAAACCGTAGGGTAGCGAGGAAAAGCGGTGATCCCGAAGAGGTGCCAGGAACCCCGAACTCAATCGGGGTTAATATGAAGCACAGACAAAACTAAAACGTAACTACTAGTAGTACGTTATGATTAAACGTAAGTAATTACTGTTTAGAGTCGTTCGTCGGCGTACGGTAAAAAGGGACCGTTACAGAGCGCCAGTAGGACGGACGTGCGTATAGTGCTGAGTGAGTTTTCGGAATCACGCCGGCGCCGCAAAGTCAAGTTGCGGTCACGGCTAGTTAGTTTAAAACGGGCCAATCATAGCAGAGCGAGTGAGTTGTCAACAGTGGAATGTTGCTAGTACAGCGCGTGAAAATTAATACTGTGATTACTAGCCTCATTTGGTAGTTTTATTAAGAGAATTACTACTTAAATTTAAAATAAGACCAGTTAATGATAGAGTGAAGACAACGGTAACTTACAACGTTACACAATATGCTTAATTCTCAAACCCGCAGTTTGTTTTGAGACATCGTGATTTTGGACCTTATGCCATGATATTAGAATTCAAAACATATAACGGGAAAATGGTATCATATGATGCCTTGGGTCGTTGAGAGGAAGAGCATATTGTAGTTTGAATATCAAACGTGTTTATTTTTGTTATCAAGAACACTTCAATAATTTGTAACGACAATACATATGCAATTTTGCAGCCGATGAATGAAAATCTTCTAAAAATTCCCTTATGCAAAAGCTGGACAATCAGAACAGTTTGACTTCAGGATCTCAGCATCAGTATCTTACTTAAATGAGGGCTTTGGCTCCTCTGACTTGATTAATGTTGTGGTTGCTGAAATTCGACATGAGCATAATTTTGGCAGCCTCTCAATCTCAGTCCTCACTTTACTTAAGAATTAAGCAGCGACAGCTACACTCATACATTCTATCTATTTATTTGAAACGGTCACACCAAAATGTCGATCCAACCTGGTTGGTTCCAATTTTCCAAGTTGCATTTATCAAATATCCGTTTTCAGGGCGTGCTTCAAGAAACTCCCGCGCATTCTGTGCTTCAACACGATGCGCTACACGTTCAACATGCTGACGATGCTCAAGGAGAAAGTGAACACGCACTTCTCGTTCCCGATGCGGCTCGACATGTCGGGCTACGTGGAGAAACATCTCATGCCCAAGCAGTACCAAGGTAGAGTTTCTGAACACGCACTTCTCGTTCCCGATGCGGCACGACATGTCGGGCTACGTGGAGAAAAATCTCATGCCCAAGCAGTACCAAGGTAGAGTTTCTGAACACGCACTTCTCGTTCCCGATGCGGCTCGACATGTCGGGCTACGTGGAGAAACATCTCATGCCTAAGCAGTACCAAGGTAGATTTTCTGAACACGCACTTCTCGTTCCCGATGCGGCACGACATGTCGGGCTACGTGGAGAAACATCTCATGCCCAAGCAGTACCAAGGTAGAGTTTCTGAACACGCACTTCTCGTTCCCGATGCGGCACGACATGTCGGGCTATGTGGAGAAACATCTCATGCCCAAGCAGTACCAAGGTAGAGTTTCTGAACACGCACTTCTCGTTCCCGATGCGGCACGACATGTCGGGCTACGTGGAGAAACATCTCATGCCCAAGCAGTACCAAGGTAGAGTTTCTGAACACGCACTTCTCGTTCCCGATGCGGCTCGACATGTCGGGCTACGTGGAGAAACATCTCATGCGCAAGCAGTACCAAGGTAGAGTTTCCGCCAGACCTTATCAACTTTGGCCCTCTTGTCTAGAAAGTTTAGAAGAAATCCTGTTCATTACTTGTTTAAACACAAAAACATATGGGATTTGACGTTTGTTTTGAGTTTAAACTATGTTTAATAATTTTTGTAGTAACACGGCTTATGTTTATCACAAGGGCAGATTTAGCATGGTTCGATAGAAGATTTGAGTAAATGCTTTCGGTTTCAGAGGAGAAACTGAAGTCTGAAGAGATGAAGAAAGATGGGGAGAGCAGCCCTACGTCGGAGGAAGATAACCCTGAGTTCGATGAGCATTACGAGTGAGTGTTTGATGTGTTACCATGACAGCGTCACTTCCCGCGACGACTTTATTCATATTCATATTATTTATTGCATAGATAATATAAGGTTACAGACAATTAAAAGAAATGTAAGAAGCAAAGGCAAAAAAATTTCTTCCAGCAAACCTATGCAAGACAGGAGAGTTAATTATACAGGAAAGTCCTAGTTCGCAATAACACTCTCTACATACGTACGAAAATTACTTTCAAAATATATATAAACTATACCAAATATAAAATAAAAATATATACTTCAACTACATAAAATACAATATACACAGTCAGGTCATAAGTTCTGTCACACAATAAAAACTTTTGAATTTAGAACGCTGGCCACAAAAAAGTTTATTGAATTCGAATTTCGAATTTTTCATGACAATAAAAATGTGTACTTTTTAGAATTTTCCTCATTTTTAAATATGGAGTGGTCACTTAAAGAAGACCGTGTCGCAGTTATTGCGTTGCATCGTTGCGGTTACGCGCCAATTCAGATTTTCGACATACTGAAAATTTTAAATATAACCAAAAGATTCGTTTATCGTACCATAAAACGATACAATGAAGACTCTAGTGTAGATGACAGGTCAAGAAGTGGTCGCCCTCGCTCTGTTAGAACTCCAGCAGTGATAAAAGCTGTGAAGGCGCGAATTCAAAGAAATCCCATACGTAAGCAGAAACTGTTGGCCCTTCAGATGGGTTAAGCAGAACCACGGTGAAAAGGGTGTTAAATGAAGACTTAGGGCTTAGGGCATATCGAAGAAAAACAGGACATCGTTTGGACGCTCGTTTAATGGACCTGAGACTGAAGAGATGCCGCGCTTTGTTGAAGCGGTACGCGGGAAAAAAGCATCGGGAAATTCTTTTTTCGGATGAAAAAATTTTCACCGTGGAAGAGAGCTACAACAAACAAAATGATAAGGTGTACGCACACAGCAGTGAAGAAGCGAGCAATCGTATTCCGCGTGTCCAACGAGGACATTTTCCATCCTCGCTCATGGTTTGGTTGGGAGTCTCTTATTGGGGCTTAACTGAGGTACATTTTTGTGAGAAAGGCGTAAAAACGAATGCAGTTGTGTATCAAAATACAGTCCTCAAGAACCTTGTGGAACCTGTTTCTCATACCATGTTTAATAACAGGCACTGGGTATTCCAACAAGATTCTGTGCCAGCTCATAGAGCGAAAAGCACACAAGACTGGCTGGCGGCGCGTGAAATCGACTTCATCCGGCACGAAGACTGGCCCTCCTCCAGTCCAGATTTGAGTCCGTTAGATTACAAGATATGGCAACACTTGGAGGAAAAGGCCTGCTCAAAGCCTCATCCTGATTTGGAGTCACTCAAGGCATCCTTGATTAAGGCAGCCGCCGATATTGACATGGACCTCGTCGGTGCTGCGATAGACGACTGGCCGCGCAGAATAAAGGCCTGTATTCAAAATCGCGGGGGTCATTTTGAATAAACTTTATTACCATAAGAATCTATGTTTTATTAAGTTCATTTTGCTATATAAATGTTTACATAAATAATAAACATGTCTAAATTATTTCATATTGCACATGTGACAGAACTTATGACCTGACTATGTATAACATAATAATAATAATAATAGCATGAACATACATAAATTAAAATAAATCATACATATACCTACATAGATATGGTACCTTTTACGGAAGAGAAAGTAAATGCACTTTCAATCTTTTCTTAAAAGTGAAAATTGAGGGACTTTCCCTAATAGCGCAGGGAAGTGCGTTCTATAGTCGGATTACCCTTAACCTAAACGAGGGTTCGTAAGCAGCAGTGTTATGCCGTGGAGTTGAAAGGAGAGACACCGTGTGGGATCTCGGATTGCTATCCCTGGGGAAAAGAAAGACAAAACGTTGGCGTAGATATGTGGGGTATCGGGGATTTCGCAAAATATTGAACAGATAGGAGAGAATGTGCATGTCACGGCGAAGACGGATCGGGAGCCACCCCAGCTCCTTGCGATACTGGGAGACATGGTCATACTTGCGCAACCCGTAGATAAACCGAATCCCGAGATTTTGAAGTCGTTTGAGTTTGTTCAATTGTTCTTCGTTGGCGCTGACCCAACAAACATCCGCATAGTCTATTAAAGGTAGTAGAAGGGACTGAGCAAGAGTGATTTTAGTCTGCCGTGGCAGGAAGTACTGCGAAAGTGAAATGACGCAAAGACTCGTCTGCTGACCTCACAAATATGGGACGACCAGGACAGCAAGTTGTCAAATATAACCCCAAGATTCTTAGCTTTCTCACTGTAAGTAATTATGGTACCATCATACAATACAGGATCGACGGGCGAATTCTGTAATAAGTTAAGCGAGTGCCGCGTACCCATAATCATGGCTTGAGATTTTCCCGGGTTGACTTGCAGCCCATATGAAATAGCCCATTTCCTGATGTTGTCGAGGTCAGCATTCAACGCCTCTACAGTCAGTTTCACATCACACGGAGAGAAGTGCCGATATATTTAGAGGTCATCTGCGTAGAGATGATAAGAAGAAGTAAGAACGTCAGATATGGAGTTTATGAATACTGAGAAGAGGAGAGGAGAAAGGACACCACCCTGCGGGACACCCGTGGAGAGCTCACACCAGTCCGTGGAGATACCTCAGACTCCTCAGACTTAATGCGCTGCTGGCGTTCTCAGGTAGGAGTCAAACCAGCGAGCCGAGTGCGAGGAGACATTAAGCGACTTTAGAATTTCAACCAGGATATCGAAATCGACGCAGTTGAAGGCGCTACTGAAATCAAGCAGTGTAAGGACCGTAAGCTGCTTCTGATCCATAGCCGATTGAATATCGTCAGTGACTTTAAGCAGAGCCGTGGTAGTGCTGTGACCCGGCCTAAAACCTCATTGATGGGGATTTAATAAGTTTTTTGAGGAAAGGTAGGAGGAGAGCTGGATGTGAACAATTGATTCCAGGACTTTGGAGAGCATAGGCAGAATAGATATGGGACGGAATTCTTTAAAGGCGACGGGATTGGACGTTTTAGGTAGGGGAATCACAAGTGCCTGTTTCCACTGAGTGGGGAAGCAAGATTGTTCAAGCGACACATTAATTATGTGGGTGATGATAGGTAATAGCTCATCGATGATGCTGGTTATCATCTGATAATAGATCTTGTCCTCACCTATGGCCTTTGAAGATATCGCTAATATTGCCCTCTTTACTGCGCCGATTCCGACATGGTTAAAGTTGAAGGGTGAACTGTGGGCTGTGGACCGTAGTTTACGGAGGGTAGCTTCCTTGACGAGGGGGTCCATCACGACAGGGGGGATGGCAAAGAAATAGTTGAGACCGTTAAGGTCGACATTTCCCGCAGCCAAGTCCTGGGACTTACCTACACCAAGAGTATTCAGGAATTTCCAAACCTGTGCTGGAGTATAGCTCTCAATGCACTCGTAGATGTGACGATGTTTGGCATTACGACACAGACGAGTGCAAAGATTACGGAGGCGTTTGAAAATTAAAATGTCAGTCGGATCCAACTTATATCTCCTCTTGGCACGGTTTCTCTTGGCCATCAGACCCTTGATGGTGTCAGTAAGCCACGGCGCAGGTAGTTGCTTAACCTTAACCCTCTTGACCGGAGCGTGCTTATCAAACAAGCTCAGGATAATAGAGTTAAAGTTCCGGACTTTGTCTTCAACGGCCTCGCTATCAACGACAGGGGACCAGTCAACAGAGGCGGCATCTGATTTAAGGGAGTTAAGATCCATGCCCTTGAAGCTACGTATGTCAAGGAATTTAGTTGCGCGCTTGGGAGGCCTTAACTTGAATGAAAGGTAAATCAAATCATGATAGGAGAAGGGGGCATTAAGTTGGCCATGCACAGCAACCTTAGATATGTTAGAAGTGATCATCAGATCCAAGAATTAGGGTGTCACTATAAAGAGGAGTCAGATCATTGAGGAGGGTTTCAAGTGAGTCAAAATAGTCAATGCGAAGAGAGGGGCTATAATAGATACCCAGAAGGACTTTATTGTGACGCAAGCAAATCTCCAAGAACAGATGTTCAGCGGTACCAGAGTACAGGCTTGGCGACTGGCTGATGACTTTGCATGGAATGTCGGCACGTAGGTATATGGCTACACTGCCATCAGCCTTGCCCGTCCTATCGTTCCGATAGAGACTGAACCCTGGCAGAGCATACATGGCAGAAGGAAGTGAAGGTTTAAGAAAATATTCCGAAACAAGAATACCATGTATGTTCTGATCGCTAAAAGTTACAACGACGTCAGCATAGCTGGTGTGAATGCTTTGTGCATTGATATGGACAACGTTGAAGTTTGTATCAAGATTAGAAAACACCCGCTTCAAGTCATCCGCTGATGACCCTACACTTTCCGCACTAACGGGAAACATCGCTATTAGAACAAGAGAAGAAGCTGTCACCAAATTTGTAGGTATCCATATACTAGATATAATATAATAAATACAAATACAGAAATAAATAAAATAAAATATGTAAACACAATACTTATTTAAAACAAAAGAAATAAATTTGCCTGAACCCAGTCGTACACTGAGCTTACTGGGAAAGAAATTGGACAAACTAATACAAACTTACAAACATTAAAATTAAAAACTTATGCTGGACTTACAATAAAAAGTAAAATAGACGAAACACAGTAAGTATAAAACACAAAACATAATTTACATGAACACACCCAGCATTCCATTAATACACCATCGCTACTACGGCTTAATGTCAAAATTAGGCCGTGGCAGCTCAACGTTGGACAAACCATGGAACAATGTTGGGAACTTGCTTGCTTGATTGACCTCACATGCATGTCGTTGACATGGTGTTGTACAAAATTTTTACTTGATTCCATTGCAAAACAAAACCAAAACATGCTAAGAACAGAAGGCTATGGAATATTTTAGACTATCTACCGAGTAAAAGTGAAAATGAGTTGTATTACCCGTCCAACTTGCGAGAACACGGAAAAAATAGAGAATAGCTTGAGTACGAGATTTCTACTTCTTGACTCCCTTTGCACCAGCGCGCCTGGAGCTCCGACATACTCTCCACCTTCTGTCTGGACTTGTCAGGAAGCAGCAATACTATCCTGCCCTCAGTTGTCCAGCAATTCAGCATACCGAAGTGTTTTCGCGCCGCCACAAACACCTCATGCCTGAATTTTGTAAGGCTCGACTTCCACGACTTACCATTTTTCCTTACTTCCGTTCCGTACTTTTAAAGGAAAAAAACGAACCCTTATAAGATCACTTCGTTATCCGTCAGTCTGTCTAGACCCTTTTCGTCAGGAACGCATGGAGGTATCAAGCTGAAATTATTATCAATTATCAATTATTATAAATATCAATAAAGGTCAATGCAATCAAAAGTTACCGCCGTTTATGTCACAATTTCGCTGAATTTGCTTGATATACGCAAGGGAATCAAAACCTACGGGGTACTTCACATTGTCATAGAATCAAGAAGTTTGGCACGAAGCAAGGTACAGCACAAGTAAAGGAAAACACTCAGAAAACCAAAAAAATGTACTTCCATCACTTTGTACATCCAATTGTACTTCAACGAAAATGTGCGGAAACCCTCGGTGCGCGATTCCTTCTCGCACTGGAGCGGGTTTTTTTTTTATAAAATAAATAGAAGCTTCGTTTAATATATTTATCACATTTAATAATATATTGAGACTTTAAAACATAAAAGATCTCTCTTTTGCACGTTTTTATTTTATTTGGTATTCATTTTCAACAAATAATACGGATTAAGTAACTTCAAACAGCAATTGTTTTAAAACGGGGAATGATAAAACGACCGAATAAAAAAGTATCGATAGAATTTCCATGAACAGCGAAAAAAAAAAAACTGAATTGCGCAACAAAATTACTGATTTGCGCGACTAAATTACTGAATTGTTTAGCACCGCTTATTGGCTAAATAAAGGCTGTCTGGGCGAAGTGGTGGGTCACAGATAAAGGGGTGAACGAAGCGAATAAAAATATTACCCTTTTAAAACATGCCATCAGACGATGGGATGTAATAGTTACGTTTAAATATTACCCTTTTAAAATATGCCATCAGACGATGTGACGTAATAGTTACGTTTAAATATTACCCTTTTAAAATATGCCATCAGACGATGTGACGTAATAGTTACTTTTAAATATTACCCTTTTAAAGTATGCCATCAGACGATGTGACGTGATAGTTACGTTTAAATATTGCCCTTTTAAAATATGCCATCAGACGATGTGACGTAATAGTAACGTTTAAATATTACCCTTTTAAAACATGCCATCAGACGATGTGACGTAATAGTTACGTTGAAACATTACCCTTTCAAAACATGCCATCAGACGATGTGACGTAATAGTTGTAGTCAGTAAAGGACAGAGGTATGCGTCAGTCTCCCTTTCCTTTTCTGTGTGAAAAAAAGGAGAAGGAGATTGAGTATGTATACTGTTAACTTTCAGTTGGATCCCGCGATTAATAGAATTAAATTATAGTATTTTATCGTTTTATTAAGCTCGTAGTCTACTCGACATGATATACGTGAAAATAAAAACCAAAATAAAATCAATTCATGTTTTCTATTTTAAGTACTGCAGCATAGTAGACATGTCCGAGGGAATGCGTACACTAATTATATTAGCATGTCTCCCGACTAGCTATGATGATGTTACCCCCCCCCCCAGATACGAGCTGATCGGCGTGACCGTCCACACGGGCACAGCAGACGGCGGGCACTACTACTCGTTCATCCGCGACCGCGAGCGCGCCGGCGACCGCTGGCTGCTGTTCAACGACGCGGAGGTCAAGCCGTTCGACCCCGCGCACATCGCCGCAGAATGCTTCGGCGGCGAAATGACGGTATGCTCACACCTGTTTCCTCCATTGCGCTGGTGAAGGGACGGCTTAACCTATAGCCAGATTTAAATCTTCAAACAGAGATTTATTTGTTAGCATTTGAGGGGATGGATTTCTAAAGCTGTTTCCGCTGATTTCCTACGACCCTGGTTCTTGAAACCACTTGCCGCAAAACAAATCCCACACCTAGACACAAATATTTCTTAAGTACTAGTTTCTAACATTAAGCTGAATCTTTATCTATATCAATTTACATAAAGCACGTACCACTAATCAACACTTTGACCACCACACTCAAATTCGCCTGGTTCTGACAATACCAGGGTTACAAGTATTCCTGTAGCAAATGCTGAGCCGGAACCGTGTTTTTCCAATAAGCATGTACTATAAGTGGCAGCTGTGGAGACCCCTTTAAAAAAAAAACCTTGCGGTAAATCCTTGCTTTTGTTAAACTTTTTGTCGAATTTAAAAGTCATTTTGTTTTATGACTTAAGTGTTGGGCTGCATGGGAAAAGAACCCTTACAGTAAATACATGTCACCGTAAGATTGTCAAAACCGTTAGTTTATAAACTTACGTGTTAGTTTGTAAACTATCGAGAAATTGTAAACCAGACCGACAGGATTTTGAATTTACGTTTCTTTTGTTCTTGCATGTCAACCTAACACGAAGACTAATCTAGTATTCACCTTAGCGACCGCAGTGTTTGCCTTGGTATTTCGTTTGCAATTCAAGTTTAAACCAATCCACAATTTAACGGTTTTATTATAAACTAACGCGTCATATCGTCAGTACGGCACAGCTTATGATTTATCGATAGTTTGTAAACTAACGAGAAAAAACGTTAGATTATAAACTAACGGTTTTGATAATCTTACGGTGACATACATATATTAATTCTTTTTGTTTTCTATTCTACAATTTTTGTTGATTCTATTATTATATGCCAACTTGTTGTATATTCTGTGTTCAGAGCTTGTAGGCAAGATGCAAAACGCTAATGACAATCGTACGAAACGCAAAAAAACCGGCGAAGTGCGTGTCAATCAGTCAGTCGTTGCGTAACAAATGTACAATATAATCCTAAAAATGAGGGAATTCTATAGAAAATAATCTAATCTATCAATATATTGGTATTTGTTTGTAAAATATACGTAAAAATAAACGTTATCACCAAATTATATGGCCATAAGCCATTAGCAAGTCAAACAAATTGTAAAAATAGCTGACTTTGGTGGGGTTTCCAATATTTTTTAAAACAAAAATACAGTATTTATCTACTCAACGAGCTCCAAACAACGATACCCTAATAGATGGATAGGGTTTTTTATTTTCATGTCCCCTTTTAAAAACATTAAAAAAATGACAATTTGTATGGCTTTGAGTCAACAAGATGTTTATATTGTGCACATTTTAAGACTGTAACATGAACCGTTTGGCTTTAAAACGTGTGTGACAGACGACGGACGGACGACCGGACGGGCACGTGAGTGACAAAAATAGGGCTCCTTCGGGTAAGAAACCTTGTCAATCCTTGTCAATGTTTCCTTCGATTGTTATTTACGTCTTGCATCTTACTACGGGCTATGTTAAGTGTATGGTCTAACATTACATGATATGCCGACCACTGAAGTCACAAAGACACAACCTTCCCGCACCGCTGCACTACCCCTGGAATCTACACAGTTTGCGCGAATTATGCATCTCTATTTGCGTTTATTTTCGTATTCGATCAGGACTAATATACCCTCATCACTAAAATTCAATAGCTGCCCAGTAAGGCAGCAGCGATCAACATGTTATTCAGAATGAATTAATATATGCTTGTCTGCTTCAGAGTAAGACGTACGACAGCGTGACGGACAAGTTCATGGACTTCTCGTTCGAGAAGACCAACAGTGCGTACATGCTCTTCTACGAGTTGAGCCCGCCGCACAGCCAGCGGGGCTCTGACTGCCAGTCGGAAGGCGCACAGGTAACATACTATCGTGCACACTTGTGTTTAGAGCCTGAGATAATCATGTAAAAGAAACTCCATTCACTACACTTGTATTACATATACACATACATTTGTACGTATACATTTGTGTTGTGAGTAATGTCTTAGGAGTTTATTAGGTTTATGTTAAAACGATTTTAAGCGACTAAAACCGAGAAGTGTCGAGTGGAAAAGAAAAAATAATTGACTGTACATTTGTATTTTTAGGCTGAGATAGGTTATAGGAGATAGGGTCTGAGATAACGATTTACATTTGTATGTATACGCTGAGATAATGATGTACATTTGTATTTACACGCTAAGATAATGATGCAGACTTGTTTTTATAGGCTCAGATACATTCTTGATATTATTATACAGTGGTTATACATGGAGTTGGATAAGTTTACCTCTGTCTAGCACAAAAAGCTTGAGATACAAGCATACGCGACTCTCAATCTTAGCCTTAGTGACACAACTCAACTAAGACTGCTCTCACCTTACATGTCACTCACTAGTATAGCATGAATATCTACTGAGGGTCATCTTTCTGAACCACTTTAAGAGCAACTTTATTTTTCACTTCTCCACACAGCCCTTAAAATTTGACTTTAACACCTTATGTATATGTCGCAGTTGGTTGGTTAAATCAGACACTTAACTAACTCTCTAGACCGTTAATTAAATGCCGACGTTTAACCAAGTCACTAGCATTTTGATTTAAATAAAGCATCGTCGAAAACGTTTAACAATCTGTCTTACCCACAGATATCGAGAGATAGGCCCTTGGCGCTAAGCTTGCATCGGAACCAGTGTCGCCGAAAACTAGAGATGGGCAGTGCTATTAATCATGTTAATATCATTTGGCTAGTAACAGGTTAATAACCGGTTAATAGCCAGTTAGTAGCCAAAATGGCTATAAACCCTGCTATTAATGTTTTTTATACCAATCATGTTTTTTTACGGTTATATTATCATTAGTGATCGGAAATTCAGATGCTTTCGGTCAAGTCTGTTGCGGACTTCTCAGCCAAGTGCGAATCAGAATTTTCGGGAAGTTTTGACGGGAAAAAGTCGCGAAAAGGGTGTCGTAGTTACTAATCAAATTTGCTTCAAAATCAATATCTGGGGATCCGGTTGGAGTGTGATCATGATTCTGATGTCAGATTATGAAAAAGTGGCCGTCATTTTGAACTTTGCAGTCCCTGGTCCGATTTGCTTCAAAATCGATATCTGGAGATTTAATATTGCCTAAACATTCATGCATATATGAACGCAGAACATTTTCAGATATATATTTGTGCCAGAAAGAGATGGAGTGCGTCTTTGCCGATCACTTCTGCCTGCGTGTCCGGTCAAGTACCAAAACTCCAGCCAATGGCGATTTTGAACCTTAACTTAAGGTATTAGAGTTCACGACCTATCACGATAAAAAAATGAAACAGATTCACTTAGCTGGTGGGATAGGATTTGCAGCTCTACTCAGTTGCATAAAATTGCAATTGCGAATTTGTCAGCTCCTTGTACATCAGCAGCTACTGAAAGGACGTTTAGTGCTCAAGCTGATGTACATAATGCTAAAAAGAATAGGCTAACTACAGAACGGGCAGGAAAAATAACGTATATATCCCACAATTGAAACATAACAAACAGACCGTCCTATTCAACAAGTACACTAGTCACAGAAAAGGATCAGATGGATTGCACTCGGAGTCACAGCCACCAACACCAGATATATACGAAGTCGATGAAGATGACATCAACCCAACAAAAATTGTTCCATTATAATCCGATCCTATCCAAGAAGCCGATCCAATCCAATTGCTAATCAGGACAGAAGGCAGTGATTGGGCTGCAGAAGAACTTTTTAATAAGGCACATAATAAAACATGAAAGCAAAAAAAAAACTAAAAAAAAAAACAAAAATCATTGTAAATAAAATAGCTGATTGAAACTTTTTAAATGGGCCAGGTTAGTTCCTAAAAATTGCATTCACATTGTTTTAGATTTAGATTTTCCTAATAACCATGGAGGGAAATTTTAAAACAATAATAGCTGGGTTAGGTTAGATTATAGGTAATAACCTCTAGAGGGCGCAACATCCCTTTGGCTTTGCCATAGTCAAATAAAAAGGGCGGCCACTTTTTCAAAATCTGACGGCAGAATCATGATTAGACTCCAACCGGCTCCCCAAATATAAGTTTTGAAGCGAACCAGACCAATAACTACGAAGTTCAAAATGGCGGCTATTTTATCAAAATCTAACTTCAGAATGATGAAACCACAGATATCGATTTTGAAGCAAATCGGACTAGTAACTACGACACCTTTCCCCCGACTTTTTCCCGTCAAAATTCTGATTCGCACTTGGCCGATAAATCCGCTACTGACTTGACCGAAAACATCCGTATTTCCGATCACTAGATAAAATGTACAACCATAAAAATCAGTTTTGTATTAAAAACATTAATAGCAGGGTTTATAGCCATATTGGTTATTAACTGGCTATAAACTGGCTATAAACCGGTTAATAGCCAAACGATCTAGCTATTAACTCATCTCTACCGAAAACTAAGAACACGCACACATCTACACCACTCATACATCAATCCTTCCGCATTTATTGGTCAGTGCAATGTCATGCACCTATCGTCCGAACACACCCACACTACCGCAGGTATACTAGCTAGCCGAGCTATTGTTGTGACCATGCAAGGACAGCGTGTATTATCGATCGATTATAATTTATAGACAGTCGTACACAATGCCGGGTTGTATAAATTGACTGAAAGCATCGGAATTTCCGATCAGTACTTATAGCACCCCATTATCCTTCGTCGGGCGAGGTTTAAAACAAACTTAAAATCTAAACTGCCTGTTTGGCAATCATTGGAATAACTAACAATAAGCTTACATATTATGAGTAATAAAATAACTTTATTATTACATGAATATAAGAGTCCGAGCATAATTGCGGAATGATAAAATCTATCGATTCAAAAACATATATTTCCTATCACTATCCCCATCACTATACGTCGTCTCTGTGTGCGTGTAATAGTTCGCCTCCGTATCACGATGCATCTTTGCTTTCGTATTTAGATAAGTGTGAAATATTCATTGCGTATTGTATTGCCAAGCTAACATACGTAGTGAGATTAAGATACAAAACAAGCAATGGATAATAAACCTAGCGAGAACAACATGACATTGTCACTTTAATTATCAATTCGTGACGAATTTTCCGCGAATGATTTATTTTCGTAATAATGTTTACAGTTGGAATAAGACTTACAAGTGATATGTGACACCGCCGTTCTTGGAGTTCACAATCTCGCTTCTATTTTTGCACGTGAGTATTGCACAGGTCGGCATTTTCGAAAAAAAGCGGAAATGAATTCGTCACTGCGGTCGCCCGGTGACTACCGAGAATTTTTAATATCAAGACTATAGGGGCTACATTTGTTCGCACGTGCAACGCCCCTCAACCTATCTCTCGATATTTGTGGTCTTACCGAAAGCCAGCGAGTTGGAAAACAAGATGGCTTCACGGCAACAGCTCATTTGCACAGCTTATATCAGGGCGAAACATTGCGGTAGCTTAGGCGAAGGGTAAAGGGGGTGAGCGAAGCGAAGCCCCCTTTATCGTTCGTGTTAGGTTGAACATGTAAGAACAACAGATAATACTTAAAACATAAACACATGTACACATAAAAAATAATTTATATTGTATATGTCTTATTGCCTAGGAACGTTTAGACAACTCGTTAAACGTCTGACGGAATTTTATTCAATTGGTTAAACGTCGGCATTTAATTAACGGTCTAGAGAGTTAGTTGACCGAGCGACCGAAGGGCTCCATTTCGACAAGATAGGAGGCCGATTTTGCCTCGATTTTGCCGACTTTTCTCGATTTTGCTCTCATAATTTTTTTGTATGTGTTTTTTGTTTTCTGAAACCTATCGTGTGGGGTATCAAATTAAAAATATGAATATAAAATATTAAAAAATACTACACCTTACGGCTGCCTGTTTTTTAAAAATCCAAGAAATATTTTCAAAACATACTAAGTTTGGACTCCTCGAAGTAGGACACGGATTAGTAAAGAGGATCTACACAGACAATGAGAGTGAGTGAAGTAGACTAACTATTTTCGTGAAAAGTAAATAGATTGTATTTTAAATCGCAAAATGTAGTTTACAAAATTATTGGTGCGGCTACTTTACTCCTTGATTTTAATTGAATCTAAAATACTTACCTATAAATTGGTTCACAGTCCCCCCTGTTAGCGAGGTCTACTGCCCACAGGACCACTAGTTAAGTGTCTGATTTAACCAACTAACTGCGGCATATACATAATCTATCATCTCTACAAGCATAATTTTCAATCAACATATCCCCCCACAGTCGTCCACAACCGAAGGCGCGAGTCCCTGCTCGGCCCTCGAGCGCCGTCTCAGCGGCGACGTGACGCCGTCCGTGAAGCTGCCGCCGGAGCTGCTCAAGTGGATCTGGGACGACAACACGCAGTTCCTGCACGACAAGAACATCTTCCAGCATGCGTACTTCACGTGAGTCGCGCAATGTATTGTATTGGCGCTTTAAATACTATTATTAGCTTAATGTTAAGCTGAGAGTTTTGTCCGGTATAATTGAAGTGGTCCATGAAAAGGGAGGCCATTGCCCAGCAGTGAGACACAAACCAGTATACATAAGAAAACTTACCGAGGGTTCCGAATCTCATTTTTTTGTGAAGTATTCGCTTTTCAGATGTTTTCCTTTACTTGTGCTATTGACCATGTTTCGTGCCAAATTTAATGATTCTAGGTCAACGGGAAGTACCCTATTGGTTTTAATTATCTTGCGAATCTCAAGGAATTTCAACAAAGTTGCAAAGTGACATAATGGCGTCATCTCTTTATTGCGTTAACCTATAAGTTTGATCTTTTGTCAACTACAAGAGACCACAGACTTGATTAACCGATATTAATTTCAACTTGATATCTCCACGCGTTTCTGATAAAAAGGGACACATGAACAGACAGACGGACAACGAAGTGATCCTATTGAGGTTCCTTTTTAGGGTTCCGTACCCGAAGGGTGCCAAACTGGACCCTATTACTAAGCCTCCGCTGTCCGTAGTCCGTGTCTATTCGTCGACCGAAATAGGTAGAGAGCTGAAATGTTCACAGAGGATGTATTTCTATGGCCGCTATAACGAAATAGTAGTTTATGTGACTGAGACATAACGAAGGGCATTAAAACTCGAGTGTGTGGTACTGAAACGAGCCGAAGGCGAGTAAGCTCTCTTTGATGTGTTCAGGAACCGCATGTTCGATCGGCATTGTGGCATTGATTATTGCTCTGCACTTGTTGAGTAGTACCAACTTCACAGCCAAACTAGGGACTAGGGCTAAGGGCTAAATAAATTACACAATTTCTATCCACTTCCGGTTTCAATAAGCAAAGGGTTTCGTTAACCTGAGTACATACATAGTTACATATTACATAACCAAAACTTTTTTCAATGTTTCGATGAACGGCCTTGAATGTAGCCCTACCTAATATTTAATATTTTATTATTAAAAAGGTATACTCGTACAAAATACGTTTTTTTCCGTGTACAATGGTATAGAACCCTTCGAGTGCAGGTCCGACGTCCTGCCCGCACTTGACCGGTTCTATTTCCTATTAAGGTCCGGAACTCTGAAAAAGGACTTGGCAACTAATAGATACTTCGAATCCCGCGGTCGAATCCCGGCTAGGGTGGAAAAAAACCACAGGTCTTGGATGTGTGTGTGACGTCGCTGTTTCTGGATCCCGTGACACAGGTTATTCTTGTGTGGGGCCAGAAGCAATGTATGTACAATACGATTAAAATCAGTTAACGATTCGGCCAACCTCGGAAATTGTCGTGAATCCCTCAACTCTCACATAGAGTTATCAATTTACAGATATGACCTCGTTGTCTTATTGAATACAGTACAAGAACGATATGAGCAACAAAACCTCCTTTGTAGCTCAAAACTAACACAACCTTTATATTGAAATAAGAAAAATAATAATACTAGATGTTATTAATGTTTAAATTCATGTCGCTTCTGCATAATACATTTCTTAGGTCTACCTGTTAGTAGTGTCATCTTGGCAGATGCTATACATTGCGTTTTGATTTCTTCAAATTTAATGCTACCTTAACGAAATCGCGGTAATGTATCTCGTGTCATTTCCGTCTCCGGATTTAGGCGATGATATCCGAGAAAAGCCGAATCTTTAACTGATTTTAATCGTATTGTATGTTCCTTTAAATAAATATTTTATTTAACTTACCTGGAAAATGCATTTATTTCAATATGTCTTTATTGTAGTTTCCGGAATAATTTACAATGTTGAATTCCTTCTTGTTACAGTTTCATGGGACAAATGTGCAGTTCGGTGCCGCAGTCACTGTTGACATTACGTCCCGAGATCACGGAGGTCGCAGCGAGGCTGTCAACCTCCTTCTTCATCGAGACATTCATACACGCTAAAGAAAAGGTGAATGCTTGATAATTCTATATTATGGACAAAGGGTCATTTTACTTTGCATTCACAAGATCTGACTCGTTTAAAACAAGCGCCACTGTCATCTAAACATGACATTTTGCCATTATAGGTTTTGAATTTTATGACCATGAAATTTGATACAAAGTTGCGGGCCTTATAACGGGGTTTGGGGCTCGTGAGGTTGAGACAGCAATGAGACTGTGTTTAAGGTATAAGTCACTTTTTCTCTACGTGATCCTTACCTAACTCAGAGTTTCTTGTTTCTTGTGCGTTCCTCTCTGAGAAGAATCTGCTTTTGGAACGTACACCTAGTATTAAATGTCGAGATAAGAGATAATAATATAATAATACCTTGGACACCATTTACACACTTTGATCTAGCCCCAAACTAGGATTCCCTGTATCTTGGATACTAGACAATGATACACATACTTATATAGATAAATATTATACTTAGATAGATAAACAACCATGACTAGGGTACAAACATCCATTCTCATCAAACAAATATTTGCCCCCACCGGGACTCGAACCCGGGACCCTAGGTTTCGTAGGCAGCGTCACTGCCGACTCGGCCATTCGGGTCGGATTTGCAAATATCCATCAGAATACATAATATTTTGATTGATTGATTGACTAAAGTGTATTCTATGTAAATACCTCCAATATTTAGACGGTAATGCTTGTATTTCCAGCCGACGATGGTATCCTGGGTGGAGTTGGTCACGAAGCAGTTCAACGCATCGGCAGCGGCCTCCGAGTGGTTCGTGGGTCACATGGCCGACGACACCTGGTGGCCTATGCAAGTTAGTGTATAATACAATTGAATAAACGGCTACGTTGATTGTGCAAATCATATCTGTTTACCATGACCACGGATTCTGCGATACTATCCCTTTGTTCGCTAAAGGGCAACTTCCTACGACAAAGAATTGCAATATAACACGAATGTCTTCTTTACTTCGCAGGTACTCATAAAGTGTCCCAATCAGATGGTTCGGCAGATGTTCCAGAGATTATGCATGCACGTCATACAGAGGCTGAGGTTTGTGCCCATCTATCTTACCATCAATCCAATATAGACCACACCGCTCAGTCGTATTCTAAAATTGGTTGAACTCTGTTTCAGATCTAGTCATTGTGCCTTGTACCTACAGGGTATGGAAGAAGGCGAGGATAATAGCAAGTTGGGCGAAGCGAGCTGTGTTACTAGGTTTATAAGGATGTTGCTTTCATTGGTAAGTTAATATTAGTAATTAAATGTGTTTTGGTTTTTGACTTTTAGTTTGAATTTGAGTACTAAAGACATCACATCTTTTCAATAAGAGCACAATCAACACGTATAATAAACGTGAAAATGATTCCTCACAGATGGAGAATGGAGCGCGCTCACACTTGCGGCACCTGACGGAATACTTCAGCCTGCTGTTCGAGTTCAGCAAGATGGGCGAGGAAGAGGGCAAGTTCATGCTGCGGATCAATGCGATCGCCAGCATGGTCAACTTCTATCTGGGACAGACTCCCACGGTGAGGGCTAACAACGTCAAATTGAATCCTCGCATGACAGAGTGTCCTCCACCGATGGTGATCTTGTTTTGTCAATAGAAACACCTTATCTCACAAGCTAATTGTAGATGGCGCTGATGTTGCTGAAGGCTGTCCATCTGTCAACGTTGTCAATTTTTATTTACTTATGATATATGACGTGCTAACCTCATTTGAGCTTAACTTTGCTACTGTATTACAAGTCTCTTGTATAGCTTCCTTTAATTTATAAAACCTTGTTTAGGTCATTATTTTTTTCAGTAGCGTCACCAGAAATAAGCATTCTGTGAAAATTTCAACCCCTTGCTTATAACGATTCAAGAGATACAGCGCGTTGTTTGTGTAATAATTATCTTGTTTATAATGAACCTACCTCAATGCAAGAGTATAATCGAACCGTCACGTCACGCCACGAATGTCGAAAGTGTAACACCAAATGATTTAATTAAATGTTAATAAAATACCTTTCCAGGCGGAGTCCCCGACTGAGGAGCCGCGCGGCAGCGTCAGCGGCAACACCGAGTCGTCCGGCGACAAGCTGCGGCCGGGCGCGCTGGACAAGATGGTGGCGCTGGTGGCGGGGCTGGTGGAGCGGTCGCGCGACCCCGCCGGACAGCTCGCCTTGCAGGAGCCGGACGCGAGACCGCTGCTGCACGCCAAGGTAGACAACACGTGACATCCTTGTTGCGGCAACACTGACACTTGTGAACACGCCGAGTCGTCCGGCCACAAGCTGCGGCCGGGCGCGCTGTATAAGATTGTGGCACTGGTGGAGTGGTCGAGCGACCCCGCCGGACAGCTGGCCTTGCAAGAGCTGGACGCGAGACCGCTGCTGCACGCCAAGGTACACAACACATGATATCCTTGTTGCGGCAACACTGATACTTTGGGAAACACGAGTCGTCCCGCATTATGTGAGTGTGACTATCACATGCTAACACTTACCCCTTTTGGCGAGCCAATTCCGTGCTATTGTATTTACTTGTATTTAGTCAATGAGGTAATACTGAGACGTTCGGAGATAAGAATGCTGTGGCGGCAACAGATGCTAGTGTAGAGAAGCGGTTTCTGGTTCCCATGACGCATCGATCTAGTGCAGGACTAGAAAAAATTTGTGTGTCTGCGTAAATGTGTTTACACGGTTTCCCCGTTTCTCTCGCAGGGCTTCCCGTTCGTGTACCAGCAGACGCGCGATTGCCTCAACCTGCAGCAGACGCGGCAGCTCATCTTCGCGCTGTGCCGTTGGAACGAGCCGCTCGCGCAGAAGATCGTACAGATGATCTTCCAGGCGATCGCTAAACATTCCGAGGTAGAGTTGTTGCTTTTGTTAAGTTATGAATGCATTGATATAAGACAGATAAACAGATACACTGTAGTCATCATGCGAATGTAGAATCATGCGATTTCCAATATATAGTGACAGAGGCATATTTTTGCACCCACTTTCTCAAATTACATCTGTGCTATTAAATTGCAAATAATTGAGCTTATTTTATTCTAGCTCCTAGCCATTCTAATTGATAAATAATAATACAATTAGAGAAATATTCCGTAGTGTAAATTAGTCGAAGTTTATCATGAAAAACTACAATAAATTTAATGTTATTTGATTTTTCAATGTTGTATTTTTCATTCTCTTAAGTGGTATGAAAAGTTGTATGTGCAACACGAGACCAAAGTTATTTGCATCTCGTGCCTTGAGTCCCTCGCTCACTCAGGATTCTAACGTAGAATCCTTCGCTCACTTGGGACTCAAACTACTCTGCTCTCTTGTTGCACAAATGACTATTTCATCCCAACTATTCGAAAAAATGCGAATGGTTTCTCGGTAAGTGCGAGCAAAATGGGTTTTCGGCGCACTTAATAACAGTGACGAAATTAATTGTGAATTCGGAACACCATTTAATTAAAAAGTTTGAACGCAATTCACTTCAATAAAGTCCTGGCTGGTAGTAAAAAAACGCGCGCCTGACGACGCAGCATTCATTAACCAAATTTTTAAAAAATACGCGGGATTTCTTATCTTTTTATTATTATTTTTGACACTCATATATTAGGTTCACCTGTAACTAAGGAAAGGGAGTACATATGTAATAAATCTTGCAAGCTAATGTTGACCCACTTCCCGGTTTCCGGTTAAGCTAAGATTTGGAATAATTGACTATTCACTTTCTGATATATATATTTTTAATAATTTATTTTGAATATATAGACCATTTTAAGAAACGAATTTAAATATTTTTTGGGTTTTGTTCATTACATCTATTTATTATTATTGTGATATGATTTAAAAAATCTAATTGTTTTTCATAATGGGTATCTATTTTATTTATTTATTTATTTATTATATTTGGGACATCAACAGCGTATATATTATAAATTAGTTACAGTAGGTAAATACAAAAAATTAAGCCGGTAACAGATATCCACAGAAGGTACAATAAACAAGTAGAAGAAGAAAAAACTTAGCGGTTATCTTAGCAGTATAAATATAGACATTCAGTTTTAGGAAATTAGAAATTTTATACATGTACAGGATGATAATAAGGGGATATGTGAGGAGTGTAACTGTATTGTTTGTGTAAGGGTGCGTGTGTGTGTGTGTGAGTGTATTTATGTAAGGGTGTGTATGTGTGTGTTGATTCACTTGTTACCCTCGTCGTCTATCAAGACATTTATAATGTCATGACGGAACTTGGCTTTGGAGGATGAAAATGGATCCAAATCACTAAATAGTTTATTATATTCAGAGGCGAGGCGAGCTATGGTAGAATTTTGGGCATAATTAGTATGTGCTAGAGGGACGGAGAATAATCTATTGGATGTATGGCGAGTGCGGCACTTTGGGACGCAAAAAGATAGTTCAGATAGTAACGGGGGAGAATCGAGGCGGCCAGATAGAATATCGTGGAGTACCATCATGTCTAGTAATACTCTACGATCTTCGAGAGTAATGAATTGATGCCGGTGACAGGACTCCTCGTACGAACGGTCCTGGATACGGGATCTGAAGTTCAGGTGTTTCAGGAATTTGTATTGAATACGTTCAATTCGCTGGATGTAGGTAATGTAGTTCGGGGACCAAATACACGACGCGTATTCTAAAATACTCCTGACATAGGCATAATAGATCAGCTTTATGCATCCCAGATCGCTGAAAGGTTTGCAGATACGAATGACAAATCCAAGATTCCGAAATGCGCGACCCACGATGCTTTCAATGTGCTTTTGAAAGGTTAGTTTACTATCCAGTATGACACCCAGATCTCGGATCGAGTCGACGCGAGTGAGTGGTTGTTTATTAATATTGTAATTATATACTATTGGTACTGGACACCTGGTGAAGGATATTTGGACACATTTGCTAGCGTTTACAGAAATTCTGTTTTGTTTATAATATACACTAAGGCGATCGAGGTCGGACTGCAGCCTATCACAATCAATACTATTGGTCACATCAAGAAAAATCTTTTTATCATCTGCATATAACAGGAATCTGCATTCACGAAATACTGTGCAAATGTCATAGAGATAGGCGTTATAGAAAAGAGGACCCAAATGAGAGCCCTGTGGTACCCCCGATGGTATGTTTATGAAGTTGGAATGATGTCCCCCAACAACCACAGCCTGCTGTCTATTAGATATATACGATGTAATCCACCGGTAGAGGTCACCGTGTATTCCCAAGTGGAATAATTTGCGCAGCAGTATGACATGGTCTACACGATCGAAAGCTTTCTCGAAATCTGTGTAGACCACGTCAACCTGTCTGCGTCTGTCCATCATGCCGAGAACAAAATTCAAAAATTCAGAAAGATTACTAACGGTGGATCGACTCTTAAGGAACCCGTGTTGCTGTGGGGGGATTCCGCGCGAAACAATGGGGTAAATACTGTTGTAAACGGCTTTTTCGAATACTTTGCCAAACACATTGAGGATGGATATTGGCCTATAATGTTCAATATTATCCTTAGTGCCCTTTTTATGGATCGGAAGGATATGCGCTTTCTTCCAAATATTCGGATACGAGCCTTCCTTCAGCGATCTGTTGAATAGGATGCACAGAGGAAGACATAATTATTTCGCGCATCGTACTATGAAATATGGTGGTATCTTGTCACTACCTGCACCACCATTGATATCAAGGGACTGAAGCAATTCAAGTATAGAGTCAGGGTGAAACTGAGTGGTACTGATAGTGTTGTTATCGTCACAAAACGGTGGAGCCAAAGGAAGATCGGGATAGGATGTTGCTGGTTGACTGAATACTGAGCCAAAAAAATCGTTAAAACCTTTACAAATGCTAGGACCATCGGAATACTGCACACCATTGTAGACTAGTGATTGCGGGTAGGCCGATTTACATCTACGTGCTTTTACAAATGACCAAAATTGCTTAGGGTTGTTTTTTATATTTGTTTGCATTGATTCAATATAGCGTTTAAAACATTCATCTTGAAGAGCCTTCTGCCTTTTGCGTAGTATTGAGAATTCAGTGTAATCTAAAGGATTATTGTAGAGTTTCCATTTCTTGTGACAGTTGGCTTTAACCCTGTTTATTTTAATAAGTGCCTCGCTAAACCACACAGGATGTGACGTTTTTTTCCTTCTGGTGTCCTTAGGTATATGATCACTAATTGTCTTATTAATAGTAACATAAAAATTATTAATCGCATCATCAAGAGTGCCCTCATTGAGGCATTCGGACCAGTCGAACTTGCTGAGTATATTACAGATTGCATCATAGTCGCCCTTGTGAAAGCGGTGTCTAGGACAGTTTGCTTCGGAAAGAGGTTTGGATGTTAGGTCGTTGGCAAGTATTTCTAGGGAAGGGTGGGCTAGATCTTCCTTAATGAGCGGGACGGATGAACGTGAAATTTCAAGTGCGAAGTTGCTGAAAATTAAGTCTAAGGTATGACCGCTCACATTGGTAATAGTGTTGAACTGATTAAATTCAAGTGCCTGAAATTCATCGACTAAATCAGTAGCTGCTTCTTGGACTGCTATAAGTTCCCTGCGCTGATGCTCAACACCGGTGGAAGACCATCGCAAGCAACGCAAGTTAAAATCGCCAGCGACGATAAAATTTGAATCAGGGTTTTAACATGGTTCACGGATGAAATCAAATTATTAATGTGGAGGTGGAGAACCGGATAGAGGCCGCTTTTTTCGGGAAGATATGCAGCACATATGCATAAGTCCTTGGAAGTACCACGAAGAGCCTTAGCGGGTATGGTAACCCATAGGTATTCCGTGCTAGACGTAGTCCATTCAGGACGCGCAACCGCGTTTAGTGTGCGACGTGCGATAACCAATACTCCACCACCATCCTTCCTACCCGTGGCGATACGGTCGCGGTCAAGGCGAAATACATCGTAACGGTCATCGCATAGTTCGGAGTCCAGCACACCATCTACGAGCCAAGATTCAGTAATAATTATCAGATCAAAATTGTTTGCTAAAATACTATTATATAATGTTAACGTCTTTGTCCTCAGTCCTCTGACGTTCTGATAATAAATATTAAATTGATTAGCCGCGAATGTAGTTCAAGTGAGGTTCTCCAGAGAAAGTAGTTACAATAGTGATGAGACAATGCTTGGAACACATTAAAGCCATGATGCGGGAAGACAAGTGAGGGAGGTGTGTGTGTAATTGTGCGTGTAGAGTGGCGATTATCAAATATAATGTTAAAATGTAGAAGCAAATAGCGGCGAAAGTACTAATCACACGATTTTGTGAAAATCCACAGGAGTACGAATATGAATCAGGGGGCAGTTATCAGCTTTCCGGGCATATACATTGCAATGTTTGGTCCATACATAGGTGTAGTTATGCTTATTACATATCTCTTTTAGATCCATAAACATTTTTTTGTTGGATGGTGTGAGATGGTCGTGGACGTAAATTTTTTGCTCATCTCCAGAAAAGCCAATGTCCGATGTTTTGATGCCCTTTGTCTTGATTAGCCCTGCAACGATAGCATCTTTGTGCGAGCGGTTGCGAAGCTTTGTTATAATGACTTTAGGGCGACCAGGTTTAGCCTTAATCGGCTGTACGCGGTGCGTGAACTCAATGTCTTCGGGCTTGAGCACAACTCCCGCGTGCGCTGCTATTTTGATAGTTATATTACGGGGCGATTCATTTTTCAGCTCGGGGACTCCGGATACCTCCAGGTTGCTCATACGTAGCCATTGTTGATGTGAGCCAAACTGGTACTCAAGTTCCGTGACGCGTTTCTCGGAAGCCAGTAAGTTGTTTTCGAGCACTGCAACTTTGTCGCTTTGTTTCTCAACTTCTACAAGTCTGGCCTCGAACTGGACAGTCAAGGATGTTACTTGCTTTTTTATTTCAGACTCAATAATTAGCCTGATCTCCTTCTTCAGTGCTTCGTTTCCCTTATGAATAAGGGCTTCGAGACGAGTCTCCAGGGAGGTGATGTCAAAAGCGCTGTTGTCCGACGACACAGGTTTATCGTCGGCCGTAACATTAGGCTGAGGTGTGTTGGGCGAGACGGGTGAACTCACTTCGAACGTCGCGAGTTTAGCAGTGGCAGCGACAACAGCTGCGGCGGCGGCGGAGGCGGCGGCCGATGTTTGTAATGGTGGCGCCGAATCCTTAAGGCCTTCCTGAGAGTGTTTCCAAAGAGTGTTTCGTCCCATCGATTTAAAACAACAGTGATAACCCGGATTTGTTATTCATATCAATTCTAGAACTTCTGCGAGAAGAATGGTTTCAAGTGAACGCAGATTATTTCTAGAATTATTCGCAGTTTTCTTTTGGCTACCTGGATCAATTTGTAGTGTTAAAGGCGCTAAGACAACCAATGAATAAATAGGGGCTATTCAATTAATGCAAGGCAACCCTACTCATTTGAAAGCGTTTCGGAAGTTATTATTGCATGGGTCCCTGGACACGAAGGGATCCAAGGAAATGAAAAAGCAGACAAGCTGGCAAGATTCGGTGCAGACCAGATTTATTGGGCCAGAACCCAGACTGCCTATAACAGCAACTCATGGACAAGGAGATTTGGGAAGGGAAGTCGGCTGAATCAACAATAACCGGTGCTCAAACACTGGGAATTGGGTGATATAGTCAGAATAGAGGACCCTTCACCCACTCGTGTTCAGCGGGCGTCACACCTCATCATCGATCTATCTATCCGTGGTATTTATAGCAGTATCAATGCTGAGTCAGCTATGGCCAGCTGCACAAATTAAATTTTGTGTATAATATTTTTAGTATATGTTTTGTTAAATAAAACCATTCATATTCTTAGAAAGGAGATGTGTACTTTTTCCAAGAGAGTTGGTACTTTATTCGAAATAGTCATGAACCAAGTTAAAACCGTATTTATATGAAAGAATATAATTTAAAGGTTCTAAATACATATCGTGATCATTTTTTAAAACCGCCGTTTTTTTGTTACTGTGATTTTAAAATAATTATTATTTTAAATAAAACAGCCACCCAGAACAATAATTTATTATGGCAACACTGTTCTGTCACGTCATTGTCAAGAACCCCCTGTTCCGAGTCACGCCACAATCATCTACGAAGCCGTTCCGATTTAGCTTTGGCGATACAAAACGATGGCATCGTAGACGCTGTAATCGATTATTGTGTGACTTGGAACATGGGGAAAGTGTCAAAAATGACAATTGAATGAATTACAGTTTTTTTTTTTGCTGCAAAGTTAAGCAAAGGATGCAGGTTATAAATCCTACCCATACAAATCATTTTTTCAAAATTAATAAAGAATGGCGGTTTTAATAAAATAAATAATTTCGTAGGCTTTATTTATACTCGTTTCCCTACCAGAAAAACCGCATATGATTATGGTTCAAAAATCAGTACCGAAAAAGTACATCTCCTTTAGTGTATTTTTACTATATCATCCAGCAAATTTATCATCCCACAAGCAATCATTACAATTTGATCCAAGTAGCCCAAACAAAACTGCGAACAATTCTAGAAATATCGTGCGTTCACTTGACGACCCATTCTTCTCGCAGACGTTCTAGAATTGGTACGAATAACAAATCAGGGTTAGCACTGCTGTTTGAACACGATGGGACGAAACACTATTTGCTTCCCATTATGAGAAAAAATTAGATTTTTTTAATTATATCACAAAATAATAATCAATAATTTTATTTTAGTTAGGTTAGGATTAACATGAATTACGTGATGTTTGTTTGACAGTTGACTTCACTCTTTGGTTTACGTGATTTTTGTTTGACAGTTGACTTCACTCTTTGGTTGACTTGACTGCCACTTTTTTTTTGTGGTAGGCAAGGAAAATTATCCTATTACGTCTCTTGGTGACGTCAGGTTTACTTTTGGCGGGTAAAATTTTAGCTTAGTTTTTTAAGAGACGCAATGAATAAAACCCAAAAATATTTAATTTAATTTATTAAAATGGTCCTATATATTTAAAATAAAATAACAAAAAAAAAACAGAAAAATGCATGGCAAATTATGTGGATCTCTTCAACGGTCAAAGTAAAATACCATAACGGGATTATGGAAGAACTTACGGCGAACAACTACATATTCGAAGCCAAGGGTCCCGGGTTCGAGTCCCGGTGGGGGCAAATATTTGGTTGATGAGAACGAATGTTTGTACCCTAGTCATGGTTGTTTATCTATCTAAGTATAATATTTGTCTATATAAGTATGTGTATCGTTGTCTAGTACCCAAGATTCAGGGAATTCTAGTTTGGTGCTAGATCAATGTGTTTAAATGGTGTCCAAGGTATTATTATTATTATTTGTATTTTGGTTATGTCGATATAAATATTCGTCGATACTATAAGAATATCTTATTTATTTTTTCATAGAGGGGGATGATGAGTGTGCCACGCGGTACCAACATTATTTAACCTCGAGCGTCATACTTAGTAGAATCTCTCGCTACGCTTAGGATTCTTAAAACCCTCGCTATGCTCGGAATTCAACTGTAGAATCCTTCGCTTCGCTCTGGATTCAAACAATCGCTTTCAAACTAAATACATTATTTTGGCCCCTTGTGACACAATTTATTATTGCGGTCACTGTAAGCAACGCTTTCGCTCCAACAGAGCTGCGGGCCATTCTTCAAGCTGCTTACGCTGCTGGTGGAGGGCAGCGGCGGCGGCGCGGGCGGCTCCGGCGGGCTGCCGTGCTTCACGCAGCTGGCTCTGGCGCGGCTGTGGGACGCCTGCGACGCCTGTCCGCACGCCGCGCTCGAGTGGCTCGCGTTGCAGGTATGCTTCTCTGATTATTTACAGACATCGCATTACTGAAAAACCTACTGAGAAATGTAAAGGATGCTTCTGTTTGATATGTTATATATTTATGTATCTTATCTCTCCTGCGGCAACGCTTCACTACCGCTGGCTTTGTGTGGACGGGTCGCCGTTCATCCTCACAGAGTTGCACGAATGAGTCTCGCCTAACACCAATAAAGACGATGAATAATAACTGTAACAGTTATTAATATATCACAATAGAGGTATCACATTATGAGCATACGCACTAAACTAGAAATTAATGTAAATTCAACCACACATTGTTACGAAGTGACACTCATAAAAAACAAACAACTCTAGTTATTTTTATTTAAATTCTAAATATGAAATTATTATCTGCAAACTAGTTTAGTTAAACCACAGATACTATAATACTATATAGTACAGATGGACAACGTAGAACAAAAAATGTCACCGGCGTAAACAGAGATGCTACGGAAGCATCTTTAGTTCGAGGTCTATATCGCTAGGTGCAGCACCATCGCAATATTGCAAATACCACGAGATGGCGCTAGGAACTTTAATTACCTACTGCGGATGCCACGAGATGGCGCTAGTGCAGCTGGTTTCTTTCTTGTCAAGTCAATGTCAAAAGGTATTGCTCTGTAGGTATTGCTTATTAGATACTACCTACCTAAAATGTACAATAAGTCAACTCTATTTTATGCAAATGTAATTACTCCAAATCCAAAGACCAACTTACTCTAATACTCAATGGCTGACTATGTAGTGGATTTGGATTTATGTGCTCTTCGTTTACCTACCTACTAGTTTCCTTCATCTTTTTCGACTTCAGCCTACGACCTGGACCCTTTAGAAAAGACGATGCTTCCGAATACCGGACACCGAATCTCAGCATCAGTATTCGACTTGGAAGAGTTGAAACAGAACTTTGTTGTTTGTGCCGGACCACACGCCGCGGCGTTGCCATACTTCTCTGTTCATTCATGGATGGCTTGTAATTATAATTAAATAGAGAAGGCTGAGCGTGAGCAGCGTCATGCTTGTCAATCGCATCGATTCGAAACAGTGTTTCCAACTCCGAAAATTCCATGTCGCTAGGCCACGCCACGAAAATACGCTAGATGATTCATTCAACCAAATATATGGCTTTTGAAGAAATTATTAATCAGAACATCGCTTTTAAACAGCAAATTCGAATTATAAGTACCTATAATACAGCTCGTGTCAAATAATTGTGTTGTGATTGGTAAATTTTTTCAAAAGCGTTTGATATTCCTAGATGTCAGAATCACATGTAAAGGCCACAGTTCTAAAAGCTAATTCCCTGCAATAGCTATCGTTGAGGTAGGGTCCAGTAATTTTTGAATACGACTGTAATCAACCCTAAAAATGTATGAATAATTTGCAAATATAAAATAAAAATGTAAGAATATTGCACAAAATAATGCCAACAGACAAATAAAAATGGAAAATACATGCAAACAGGCATTTAATGGATGTAAATCCATTTTTTTTTGTCTAGGACTTAAGCAATAATCGCCATTTCTAGCGACAAAGTCGCTAAATGGCGGCCCAATCAACGCGGCTACGTTGCCAGATTTCAGAAGACGGCTGGTACTGCGCAAATTCTCTTCTCTGATGCAGCAAGCTCACTACAACCTCAGGGGTCATCCAAGTATTACGTAAGCACCAAGATGTGGTTGGGGGAGGATCATTACTTAGCATATTTTAATATAAGGGGGGCCGGGGGAGTTTGGATGGTGATTACGTCAGCAATATATTACTCCATTTTTTGTTTGAGTAAAAAAATTGAATAAAAATATCGTTTAAATGTTAATAATAAAAATATAAACGATACGACGTTAATAATTTGTCTTTCGCAAATGATGTGTGTGGTGTATATGAATAGAAGAAACAAAACTACTAAAATTATGCTTACGTAATACTTGAATGATCCCTCGAAAGTTCGCCTCCTCATCGCCCGTACAAGCAGACTCTTGACCAGTTTTGAACCCTTTTACCAAGCTATAAGGTTGACAATCGCGGGCCTTCGGACAAAAACCCTGCAGATTCTATTTGCGTCAGCTTGCAGGCAGCACAGATACTATAACACTATACAGCAGCAACCTCTTCTGCCGTGCGCCGTGTGCCGTGTGCCTTGTGGCAGACCATTCAAACCACGTAACTATATAGATAGGTATAATATGAAAGAAAAATAGACAAAGTAGGTAGGTAGCTACTATTATATTACCACATACACTAATATTGTACTATATGAGTATGAAAAACAAACACGTATAAAAAGCTTTTATTTATATATTGACGTATGTATATAATTACTTAATTACTAGAACACAGAAGTATTAATACTAGTGGTTCTTTCAGCGCTATAGTCTGTAAAAAAACGATCTAACATAGTTAATGACGTCACGCGAACACTGAGGTAATTTAAACATTAAGGACCATACCACAAAAAATTAACTACTGTTCAACACTTGTTTAAAAACAAAAACGTATGGGATTCCACGTTTGTTTTGAGGTTAAACGCTGTTTAACATTTTTGTGGTAACACGGTTAAAGTCGAGCGCGATGTTTTGTGTCCGTGATCCTAGCCAGAATTAATACTAATATCACTATCTGCATCATCACCATCATGATCATCGCTGACATGAATTATTAAAGAGTCTGAGACTGTGTCAATCAAATCGTCAAGATTGCACATCTTATTTCCATCTTTGATTGCATGGCTGATATATTCTTGCCTTTTATCAGGAGTAGAGATGTAAGGTCCGTATTAAACCGATTGTTTAAATACCAACTATACACATTTAACCGCACATGTGCGGGTAATCCGTTTTGATCGAGGGTTTGGGTTTAATGCATCTTTTATCGCAACTACTTGAGTTACATTTTTATTTGCATTGTTAGTTCCTCGTGGATTGCTAAAGAGTTCTATAGACGGATTTCCCGATGATAGTTACTACAGGAATAAAAATTATCGATTTAAATAATCATAAGGGTTCTGAAACCTAAATTGTTCCGCGGTTTGGAAATAATTTCTAAGTATATACATACATAAATAATTAACCAATTTAACTGCACAAAAGGCACAGTAACGAGCATTTAATCGTGCACTTTTGGGTTTAACGATTAATTTATAACTCTAATCAGGAGTAACATTATTTATACATCGAAACGTCATATTAGCCAGAAAGTGAGAAATCGAAATATTTTGTGTGTCGTGAGTGGTAAATGTGACCAAAAAGCCAGATTTGTGTGTCACATTTATATGAAGGCTTGTGTTTAAAGGACCTATTTTACTACCAATAAATTCAAAATGACCGCCAGAATGGATAAATGATCACCAAATTGTGTTTCACGAAATACTGTAGAAATTAAGCTATTTTTCTTTTATGTTTTGTTGCTTAAGTTTATGTTTTAAGTATTTTTTCTTGTTCTTATATGTTCAACCTAATACGAAGGATAAAGGGTTCTTCGCTTCGCTCACCCCCTTTACTCTTCACCTAAGCTACCGCAGTATTTTTCCCTGATGTTTGCTGCCACTTTTGGTGATCATTTATACATTTTGGTGCGAAAAAATCATTTTGGTTTTAAATTGTAGCCATTTATATCTAACAACACACAAAACATGTGCATAATCAGAAATTATCAGAATCTGTATAATATTTATAGTTCATACTTTCTGGCTAGGATCACGGACAATAGGCGACATTGGTCATTGTTGTTGAATGTATCCACTATCCACAAACTAAATAGAGTAGAGAGTGTATCTGTCACAGGCAGGCGTCTGTGTGTAATATGTATGTATCTGTGGTTCGTTATTAGGGGTGCTAGCGATCACAGATACAGCGATGCAGGCGCACTTTCACAGTTGCAAAGTCCCGCCATCTATGGGATAAGAAGAGTAACTAATCTGCTTGAAATGAGCGTCCTGTGGTGCCATCTAGAAGTGTGTTAACTGAAACCATAGCGATAAACTACAATCGTTACTGCTAGCGCCATCTCTGTATAACGAAGGGTTACTAATTCTAAGCTGTAAGGGACTAGCACCCACTGGTTAAACGAAGATGTTAACCTACCTAAAGTTTCAGACCTCTTTCAGGCCTTTAGGGCTTTATCTATCTTATTCCTTCTTGATCTTCATCTGTCTACAATCCGCTCACTCTTGTAAACTTGTCGTGACATATTGATCATGATCCACTCGAGTTAATAGCGTCACGCCTTTTCTCAAACGGGTTGCGAAAGGCACCATTGTGCCCAAGTTTAACCAATTATTGAACACTCAGTTTACCACTCAAGTTTTTTTTTCTTCCATAATTTTTTCCGGACACTGAAGTTCGCTGTCACCGTCTCTCGCTCGGGACATGATGGCGGCAGTATGACAGTGTCAGTGCGTGTCGGCAGGTCCCGCGCAACAAGGCCGCGCACGCGTGGGCGCTGCGCACCGCCGACCGCTGGGTGGAGGCGCAGCTGCTGGCGGCAGCGCCGGCCCGCGTGCGTGCCGCTGCCGGCCTGCTGCTGGTGGCGCTGGTGCCGAGCCAGCACTTCCGCGCCGGGTACGCGCGCCGCCCGCAGCCCGCGCCTCCGCCACCGCCGCCGCCGCCGCCGCAGGCCAAGCTGCCCGACACGGCGCATCATACGCTGCACCAGGTTAGGGCGCTTCAGTTTGTTCAGCTTCTCCTCTAGAGAGCCCGTAGACAAGATGCAAAACGCTAATAACAATCGCATTCAACGCTAACAAGATGTATGGTATTTGACACTTCGTGACTCTAAGTTACGTCTCGAAATGTAAAATCGTGTATTTGACACTTCGTGACTCTAAGTTACGTCTCGAAATGTAAAATCGTATATATTTACGACAACGAAAGTGTCAACGGGGAGTTATTGCTATTTTTGGCAATTTTAAGGCTACAGGACTAGTTTTATAATAAACTGTCTTCTAAGAAAATATAAAATTTCCTTTAATTCTTGTCTCAACCTCATTTATTTAAAATCAATAGTTTTAGCGTACGAGCGTCGCCTAAGTCTACTTCAACATGCGTTTGGGTCAAAAATACATTTCCACGCCACCATGCGGTAGAAGTAAGTGGCGCATTTTTCAAGCTTCCATACCTGAAAGGTGCTCAATGGAACCCTAAAACTAAGCCCCTGCTGTCCGTCCGTCCGTCCGTTCATCCGTCATTCCGTTGGTGCGTCCATTCTTCCGTCTGTCTATCAGCGGGGCTTATCTCAAGAACCGTAATAGGTAGGTACACAGTACTCCAAAACTGACAATGAACATAGAAATCTTCGCCAGTTGTCGTATTCCCGAAAACACCTGAATCATACAACAGTATGAGTCCTAAACACTACACGTGCAATGTGTTCCTTGTTCGAAAGAAATAATGAAATAGTCTCCCGAACGCTCGGAAATACTACCCTTGACGAACAGTGGCGAAGATTTCTATCCAAATTATTTATACATGTTACACATGACATTGACTCCTTTTTCTTTCGAACAAGGTACTTATTGCAAGTGCAATGATTAGGGCTCATACGAATATAAGATTCGGGTGTTTTCGGGAATACTATGCGCATTATCAGTTTTGGAGTACGAAGACAAATTAAGCGTTTATTTGTTGCCGCTTTAGTAATCAATTATGAACCATACGCGTTTTAAAAAATTGAAGGGAGTCCCTTACAAGAAATGTATTTTTTAATCGTTTCTTGGACGCGTTTATTTCGTAATGTAACTACAAATTTACTTATTTCGTCTTTTTCTATACTTACGCTGTATGACCTTGCCACTTGCCAAATTTCATGATTCCTATACGATATTTTCATTCCCTGGGAGTGTCGAAATACGCGGGAATATTTTGACATATCTTTTGATAGCGTTGACTTAGAAATTTGTTTTTTTTTTCATAGTTCTATGGTACTGCATACACCAGTAATTGATATCAATTTCGAAAGAGAAAAGGGAATAACGGATGGACGGACAGACAGATTGACAACGAAGTTATCCTAAAAATGTTCACTTTTTTCGCTTTGTGGTACGGAATCCTAAAAATGTCAAAAACCACATCTCTTGTACGGGGAGATCCCTTCATTTATCGGCCAAAACGCATGCTGAAGTAGACTTTGCTGCGCTCCTACACTGAAACTATTGACTTAAAAAAAAGAGGTGAATAATCTTGTTTATTTTCTTCGAAGACTGTTATATCATGAGGAATAGTCTTTTAGACTTAAAATAGCCGTAAAGGTGAAATTTCCGATGTTTTTCGGCCACCAAAAGTTGTCCCCCCACCATCGAAGTCGCAAACTTAGGTTTGGCATACGATACCAAACGATCCCAGAAAAATACTTTTGTTGCAATAAATGTAAGCTGAAACCCCACTATATCCACTCGTCTCAATCGTGGGTAGATCAAAAGCTATTAGGCTATAAAGTAAATGTCAGTGTTCGCGGTGCGTTCTCGCTTCTGCGTTCACGCTGCGCGCGGAAATAATAAATGCCCTCGTGCTATGCACTAAACTGTACTGTATCCCACTAATATTATAAATGTGAAAGTTCGGATGTTTGGAAGATGAAAACGGCAGAAATCTGTTAAATGAAATTTAGCACACGGATAGCTTGTTAGCTAGATTAAGGCGATACCTCGTCCGTGCAAAGGTCCCCGTTACTCCAGGCGGAAAGACCCGCAGTGTGAGAGGGACGGAATCGGGTTTTTTTTTAAAACGTAACGCTAAACCACAGAATAAGTGTTCTAAAATGAACTGCGCTATTTTGTAAAAAAGATTTTTAAGGAGATTTTGCGAAATCATAATATCTACATTTTGAACGCTGCTCCACAATGAAATTAGTTAGAATTTCAGAATTACAGGAAAAAATAAAACAATTTAGAGGTGTTTTCGTAATTAAATTATATCGAGAAAATTTCATCCAATCGCGTTTTTGTTTTAGTGAAAATCTTAATAAAATAAACGTTAAACCAAAAATCTAATCTGTAGATGTCTTCATGGTGTAGTAAATGGATTAAAAAAAAAACCATTTATTTTTCGTAGCACCTTAACAAACACAATACTTTTTATTTGACCGCACCAGAAGCAGGCTAATGTTTTCTCGGTAAATGATAGTTGTTAGGCACACACCAACACCAACACCACCGAGAGAGTTGCGAGAACTAGATAGTATGTATTGCAATATAATTCGATAGTCTAACTAAACAGTAATGTTATTGGGCAGGTGTACACGATGCTGCTCGGCAAGCTGAAGGCGGCGCGCAAGTACACGGACATCGCGGTGCACGGCACCATGAAGCTGACCGCCTACTTCGGCGTCATGACCTACTGCATTGTGTCGCGCGTCGAGAAACTTATGGTGAGTGTTATCGAAGATGACATCATCCTCAGAATAGCTAGACTAAGCCCGGCGCACATGAACCACAAAACGTCGCCTACAATAATGTAGACAAATATTATAAAAGGATAAAAGGACCACGTGCGTGCAACGCATTTGTTTCGAACGGGTAGACTTAAGAGCGGGGAGCGAGGGGTGGGGTTCGCACGAGTGGCGTTTGACAGCGTCTTGTGGCGGCGTTAAATGGCCGCTGGCGATCACAAGATGCGAGCAGCGACGATTTGTAGCGTGTGTCGGCCACCGGCGTTTACTGTGTGCGGCGAGTCCATATCAAATGTATTTAAATTACAGGAAAAAGGTGAGGGGGGCTAGGCGCATTGTGGCGACGTTTTGTGGTTCGTGTGCGCCGAGGCTATGCACCTGAAACCTATACTTGCTAAGATCTTGGCTTCTATCTTTTCTTCTTCTTGTTCACCAGCTTAGCCAAACGTACGAAGCTTCAGTCTGAGTGACGTGTTTTCAATTTATGGTAGAGACTAAATGAGGACGCTGGACTTAATCTTAAAATTACTATTTGTTGTCATTCCGTGCCGTTCCTTTTGGCATCGATGTTAACTTTAGACAACGTTCTACCCTGCCGACACTGGCCGATTATGTAACAATGGCGACTGCAGCATCTTCATCCCTGTCCCCCCAGTTCGGGCAGTACTTCAACGACCTGTGGGAGCTCTACCACCCCGCGATCTCGGAGCCTTCCGTCGCCGTCCACCCGAACAAGCAAGCGCTGCTGCAGTTCTGGCACGCCGCCTGCGCCGACTGCCCGGAGAACGTGCAGTTGGCGGTGGCCAATCCGCGGGCGATGAAGCACGTCGCCTTCAACTATATACTGTGAGTACATTGTGTGTGTGTGTGTGTGTGTTACTCATACACACGAACAAGCAAGCTCTGTTGCTTATACTTGAGTATAAGGGTATGTGTGATAGAGAGAAAGAAGGTGAAAGGAGTCGCCATTAGCTGTGCCCCCCGACAATTCAATTTGCCATTTATCTATCCTGACCGCTGTGATACGAATTGCAGCAATTGATATATTAATTCGATTGACATAACAAATGCCCCACATTCCCCAGAGCGGACCACGAGGACGGCGAGGTGGTCGCATACAACCGCGCCATGCTGCCGCCGTACTACGCGCTGCTGCGGCTGTTCTGCCGGCGGTCGGGATCGTTCGCGCGCACGCTCGCCCAGCACCAGAACATACACTGGGCGTTCCGGAACATCGCGCCGCACGCGCATCTCTACCCCGGCGCCGCTGACGAGCTACTCAGGTGGGACTAGCACTCGCTACACGTACGATTCTCTACTATGATTGTTCCGCCGGCGTGCGGGCTCCGGCCGCTTAAGAGCTGAGATTGATTTTCGGGCTCTGTTTGGACCCCGCTCTAGGAATTTAGGGTTTTAACCCATACATTTTAAATTAAATCTCTTTTTAGGCACACGTTCTTTTTAATAGTGACAGATACTGGATATTATGCCTGGGGTTTTTGTTTCCAGTCATCACGTATACCGTGTAGCATTTGTTTATCTGAATAAATTCAACGTAACGTAACGTTGTACAGACTGGCGCGGATATTGGCAGCGCGTGGCGGCGGCAGCGTGGCCGGCGGCAGCAGCGGCAGCGGTGGAGGCAGCAGCAGCACTAGTACGGACGGCGGCGACGGCAGGGAGGCAGCTGCCTTCCGACGGAGCACGCTCTCTGCTTATCTGCAGGGTAATACACTTTATTGCCCTCACATTTCGCTCTGGAATTTAGGGGCTTGGGTCTGTTTTTCCCTTACCCACTCCCGGACCCGATAGCGTAAAGCCAAAACCTGTGTGTTGAACAATGCCGAAGGTTTTGAGCCTGCACAATTAGTTTCCTCCCATCCCCTATTTCATCATTTCGGGAACTTAACATGAACAAAACCCATATGTATACCTGTCAACTCAGCCTACGGAAGGTGTTGACTAAAGTAAAATGTAAACTCACTTTAAATATTTACTATAACAACCAATTCGGTTTTGTAGAACTACATTGGGTTGCCTGGCTCTAGGTTGTATCATAAAGTTATGACCTAACATTACCTAATTTTAGTATTCAGACAGAAAGTGACCCATAGCAACCAATTAACAACTCTAGGTGTTGAGGCATATGCAGATTTTTTCAATCGGTATGCGCATGAGTGAAGGACAAGGTCTGTGTAGTGTTTAGCACCTGACAACATTAAGCCATTCACAGGTTTTGGCTTTGCGTCTTCTCTATTGCCCAATACACAACAACAATGTAACAATATAGGTGCAGCAGTTATCGAATGTTTCCTGGGCCTTGTAGTCTTGCAGTACGTGCCCCAAGTGTACTGTACCCATGACATAATGTTCAGTGTTTTGTCTGTCAGGCTTGAACGGGCGCACTTGCTGGACGACGCTGATATCCGCGTTCTGCACGCTCGTCGAGAACGAAGACGACAGGCTGTACGTCGTCTACAACGGCGGACTGCAGATGATCTTTGAAGTAAGTACTGCATTATAGTAATTTATGTGATTGATACATAATGGAGGGCAATGCCTAATTATGTACAGTTACATACACTAGTTTATCTATACAGATATCATAAGCTCTCTTTGATATGTTCAGGAACCGCATGTTCGACCGGCATTGTGGCTTTGATCATTGCTCTGCACTTCTTTAAATTGTTCAGTATTACCAAATTCACAGACAAACGGGCGGCAAAAAAAAAATCTAATTTCGAAATTCTAATGTCATATTATGTCGAAATATTGATACATTATGGTCATAATGTTCATAATGTATCAATATTCAGATAAGAAATGAGTTTTACCGAGTAGTATATTATTATGCTGGTCGTAACGTGCAGTTTTTGGACGCAGTAAAGAGGGCTTATGATACGTGTGTAGATAAAATTGTTTACTGGTTCATCAGACGTTCCTTGAAAGTCACTAGGTGGTTCTGTCGTGATTAATAAATAAAGCTAGGTTAATAACCGCCTACCCAAAATAGATATTTTGCCATAAAACACTAAATAAAGCAGTGAGAACAGTATCAAAGTGTTCAGTTATAAAAATTGTTTAGTGTTCAGTTATAATTCACCATTGAAAGTGTTACCTACAAAAAACTATCAGTGCTTTTAATATAAACCGTCAAAGTGAATAGTGAACCTACCGCTTAGAGTCACCACAATTCCTCGCTAGTCCATACAAACAAGTGGTCAATAATTTACTCTTATTAAATAAAGGTGTAACCCTCTAAACATAACGCCAACAATAACGGTTACCTGCATCAATTTAAATCCCAAACTCTCTTATCTCTTTATTTATACACTTTGCTACCAAATGCAATGCCTAGCAGATAAAATTATTGGAAAACCGGTAAAACTGAGTCTGAATTAGCTGCCTTTTCAAAGCCCCTTCAACCCCAAATTTATCATTCTATCTTAGTCCCACTGACAAGAAGTATCTGACTGCAATTGAAAAACGATAGCGCACCCGGTCTGGATAAAATTAAGAACCCCTATTAAAAAGCCTTAATTAATTCATTCAAACCACTTACCCATAATTGCAACCTGAGTCTCTCCAGTGGCTGCTTCCCAGAAACCTGGAAAACAACAGTGGTTACGCCAATATTTAAAGCTGGCGATAAATGCACTCCGTCAAACTAATCTCGCTATTTTCTGTCGTCTCCAAAATACTCAAGAAAATAGTAAATCACCTACTTGTGAATTACCTCGAAATATAAATCAAATTATTGCCCCCCACTCAGTTTAGCTTCAGGCGCGGCAAATCCACCGAAAATGCCGCTGCACTGCTTGTAGACACAATCTTCTCATCCTTAGACAAAGGAACATTCTGCAAAGGTGTCTTTCTCGACCTGGCTAAGGCCTTCGACACGGTCTCAATGCCCATACTCACGAAACAACAACAAAACTAGAAAATCTAGGTATAAGAGGGCAAACTTTCAACTGTTTCCAGAGCTATCCTGCGAACAGAAAACAGCTCGTTAAAATAGGAGATATGCTTAGCGACACTTTACCCATCAACTTCGGCGTTGCTCAGGTAGCTTACTGGGACCAACATTATTCATTATTTATATGAACAATGTGGACACAGCGAACACTCCAACTAGCAATACTAACATCTTGCGCTATGCCCACGACACAGCTATTTTGTATTTCAAACAGACATACAAACGAAGTGAGGAGGGTCTGGCCAAAACTGCGACCTGGCTTTCCAATAACCTGCTCACCCTCAATTTATCAAAGACAAAATACCTCAGCTTTCACAAAACTAAAGCCTCACCCCCCGCCGGTCAACAATTACAAATACATACCTGTAACTCCCTGTCAACGCAATGCTCATGCGAAGTAATTGACAGAGTGGTTTCCATAAAATACCTGGGTATAGTTTTAGACGAAACACTAAAGTTCGTAGACCATATAGAATACATCTCGGGAAGAGCACGAAAAGATTCAAAGATTCAAAGATTCAAAGCTTTATTTGTTAAACATAGGTACAGTATGTATAGATTTTAAAGTAGGTATAGTAGGATCTCTATGTCTGGCCAATGGCATACAAATATTATTTGTTCATGCAAAATTATTAAATTTAAGATGTAGGTCAATTTTATATTACTGCAAGATAAAATATACCTGGATTGATGCAACCGGACGGGTAACGTACGAACTATACTAGTGTTGTTGTGTGTTTAGTGTGGTGTCATGCAAATATTCTGTTATTGAGTAGTATACCTTATTAACTAGTAGTTTCCTTAGTTCTTTCTTAAATTTTAGAATATTGTCCATGCTACGTATATCTTCCGGCAAACGATTAAAAATGGTACGCGTCATGCCGAGTATACTGTTCTTAAATAGAGCAGTTTTATGACTGGGCATAGCAATTTTTGACTGGTTACGTTTACTGGTATACTTTGTAAATATGTTAGTGTTTGTTTTGACAAAGATGGCTACTTCGTAGATATATAGTGATGGAAATGTCAGTATATTCAGCCGTTTAAAGTGTGGTTTACAGCTATCCGTTCTACGAATCCCACATATAGATCTAATACACCTTTTTTGCGATATAAGCACTTTTTCTTTACCTGTCGCATTTCCCCAGAAAATTATGCCAAATCTCAAAACTGAGTCGACATAAGCGTTATAAGCTAGTAGCACCGTTTCTTCACGTACAGTTTTAGATAGTTTATATAGGACATAGGTGTACTTATTAAGTTTTTTACATGTATTTTCAATTTGTGACTGCCATTTCAAGTCATTATCTATATGTATTCCTAGAAATTTTGTGACTTTCGTTTGTTCAATGTTTTTTCCTGAATAATTTATGTCAAAGTTAACTGTTGATGTCTGATTATTATTTTTGAATGTCATTATTTTTGTTTTGTCAATATTTATTACTAAGTCATTGCAATGAAGCCATTGTATTATTTTATGTATAGCCTCATTAATTTCGATTTCCAAATTATTTGGATCTTCACATGATATGATGACTGTACTGTCATCTGCAAATAACACCATGGGATGATGAACTACTTGGGGCAAGTCATTTATATATGCCAAAAATAGCAGGGGTCCCATCACACTGCCCTGTGGTACTCCTCTTTTTAACTCTCTACTTTGAGATAAGTATGATTCCTCAATTTTTGAGTTGATACATATTTTATTGATTTGTGTCATCTGTTGCCTTTTATCCATGTATGATTTGATAAGTTCAATCGCGTTACCTCGAATTCCGTAACTTAACAGTTTATTGATAAGAATTGAATGGTTCACGAAATCAAAGGCTTTGGTCATGTCCATAAAGATGGCTACTACTGGATTTCTTTTATCAATATTTGTTACTATTTTAACCATAAATTCATAAATTGCCATATTAATAGTTTGGTTTTTTCTAAATCCTTTTTGTTCTGGGGCAAATAGATTGTACTTTTCAAAATATGAGTATATATTTCCGTACATAACTTTTTCAAATATTTTTGCAAACACTGGTATTAATGCAACTGGTCTGTAATTATTAATGTTAAGCTTATCATCCTTTTTGAATAATGGTTTAACTACGGCAGTTTTTAATTCATTGGGAAACTGGCCATACTCCATACATTTATTAATGATGTGAGACAGTATTGGTGAGATAACAAGCACCACATATTTGACAACCTTCGTGTTAATCTCATCATAGCCTGTACTATTAGTATTTTTCAATGATATAATTATTTGTGATATGTCAGATGATGTGACTGGATTTAGAAATATAGAATTATAGTTATTTGTCAGATTATAAATAGAATTATTACATGTCATATTATTATTTGTATTTAAATTATTATTATTATTTGTCATGTCTATAAAGAAATTATTGAATGTTTCTGCAATGTCCTTTGGTTCAGTAATCATTTTACCGTCTCTCATAACTTTTTCTATATATTCTTTTGGCATGTTTGCTTGGCATTTCTTTATTATGTCCCAGCTTTCTTTACATTTATTCTCAGCATTTATTATTCTATAGTTATTTTGCGTTTTTTGTGTCAATTTTATTACCTTTTTTAGTCTATTTGCATACTGAATAAATATATTTTTATTTTCTGCTGTACGACATACTCTGTATTTCCAGAGTAACTCTCTTTTACGCTTACAACATAGTCTAATTCCTTTTGAGATCCATTTGGGTTTCCTCAATAGAGAGATTTTTACTTTTATCACCGGAAAACATAATTTATACAGCAAAATAAACCAATTAAAAAACTCAGAAAATGCATAATTCGGGTCGTCTGCTTCGTATACTTGACTGAAGGATAGTGAGTTTAAATGTTTAGCAAACATCGTCATATTTTCTTTGCAGTAGTCACGCTTTTGTATATACCAGTGTTTTGTTGTGTAACTTTTCTTAACGGGGCACTGTAGTATTTGAGCAGAGTGATCCGATAAAGCGAATTCCAAAACCTCACTTTTACATCCTCTAATATTGTGGAGTATATTGTCAAGACATGTAGAGCTAGCTGGTCTGGTTGGCTGTCTTATTTCTATTTTCAAATTAAATCGCAATGCCAATTGCTCGAATCTTATGCTGTTCTTGGTTTTCCTAAGTAGATCATTATTAAAATCCCCACATAATATGATGTTTCTGTTTCTATCATATAAAAAATCATGAAGCAGGTCATTTAGTTTACAAAAGAATGTCTCAAATGTCTTGTTATCGTATCTAGGAACTCTATAAACACATATTACAATAATTTTTTGGTCCATTAGTTCTACACCGCTACATTCAAAGACATTTGGTATGTTGTGTTTCTGAATGTTATTTATCTCCTTGAATTGTAGAGAAAACCAATCCACATCGTTCGATTACTCCGAAGGGGTGCCGATACAGAGACACTACGTACTGTCTACATGGCCCTCTGTTAGTCAGTCCTTGGCTACTGCATAACGTGAACCCAACTTTCCATATTAAAAGTTATGACCAAAAATCCAAAAAGGTTTCCCAGCACAGACCTATAAAAGGAATGCCGGGTACTGACTGTCAGACAGCTATTTGTTTGTTACGCACATACCTGTTAATGCACAGCGAAACCATTAACGCTGTAAACTACCCCAATCTCTTAACGAAAAGAGTTTTCAGAGTACCTGTCCCGACAACCAACACTACTTTCGCTCAAAGATTTCCCTTAGACTTGGGTAACTCGAGAGTAAGATATAATATGACACACATATCGCTTGACGTCCTTTATATCCTAGTTACATCCCAGCGATATGAATCATATCTTACTCCCCAAACAAATCTCGCTCTCTCTGCCCAGGCTACCTACACTAAACACAGTTGTGTGAGAACAAACCAGCAAAACCAGACGTCTTCCAGTTTTAAAATGTCACTATTAGGCAAACAGCAACCTTACCACCTTAACATTTGGTCTACATTTGGTCCACATTTTGTTGGCAAATACACAATTGACCAAACCAACCACACGTATTTCAGTCTTAAATGTCACTTTTAGGCGAATAGCAACCTTATCACCTTTAATCCTTGGTCCAAATTTGAGTCGGATACCTAGTAGTAGCGATAGCGAAGGCGAACACACACTAACCGCACCGAACGGATCGACCACGCTGCTCTCGCGCGTTGCTCTGTCGCACTCGCACGCCTTGCATGACCGGATAAGCATGGATAGGTGTGCGTTCACCTGTACACCAGAGCGAGATTCGCGGAAACGAACAAACGTGGGTTTTTTCGGCTATCATCGGTTGGATTAAGATGAGCGAGAAAGAGTATGTGTTTGTCATAATATAATAGGCATAATGTTTCCAAAAGTTTGCTTATTGATTTGAATCTTATCGCATTGCAATAAGCTCGAAAAGCAATAAAAAATCTATGGGATATAACGTTCATAATAATGTATGAAGAAGCTATGGAGGCCTCAGTTCGCTGCCAAGGCAAAAGTGATCAAGGGATCGAAGCGGGCAATAAAAAGTGGTCTCTAGGTAAGTTGGTTAAGGCATAGTTCAAATGGTGAAATTAAAATGCAACTGTTGCAATTCGTTTGTTTATATATTTTGTATTGAGTAGGTTATTTTTCGAGACTCTTCCAACTCATCAACTCATTAAACAAATATAAGAGCCTTGTGAGATAAAAGAGTAAGAAATAAGTGGGAGTTGGAGCGTTATGAGAAGCCATAGATTTGAATGAGTGAGATATGATAGAGATATAATGTGTCACCGAATCAATAGATATGAGATATGATTACTCCCTATAAAGACACACTTTGCGCAAGTCTAATTTCCCTGGTTCCTCCACCCATACACCTACAACCAAGCTATTAAATCTTGCGAGATAAAACAAGCTTCAGTACAAGAGGCAAACATATATTTAAGATAATTTTAATTCAAGAGAGAGATTTTTAGTTGAAATTATGCAAAAACGGAGGTGTTATTTAATAGTAGTTTATGTGACTGATACATAATGGAGGGCATTTAAACTCGAGAGTGGGTTTGTGTTTGAGTTTCATGATAATATCACCCGACAGTTTTAATACCTAATTTTATATGTAGTGGTGATAATAAATGCGTTTTAATTTTACATACTTACACTATTAATAGTGAGTGCCAGAGGCCAGGTAATGATGCACTGTTACAGTCACGATGATCGCTTTAACTATTGTACTCGATCATGGGCTCATACGAGGCCTCAGTACCCAATTTCCTTCGAAATGATTCGACCGACTGCATTCCACAGGCGCTGCACAGCCTCCACGCGCTGTACCACGAGGGCGCGAGCGGCGAGACGCCGGTGCGCGCCGAGCTGTGCTCCGCGCTGCGCTGGGCAAAGGCGCTGTGTCGCACGCTGCGCACGCGTCGCGACTGCAAGGAGGCGCGCGCAGTGCTGCTCGCCTGCAAGGACTGGGGCGAGTGCGCGCGCCGGTTGCTGACGCTGCTGAACCTGCACACGAGACCGAGGCATCTCAGGGACTTGGCGCTGGGTAAGCGACTAGTTTGAGAGTGAAACTGTCGAACGGTTGGTACGTGAGAAACTCGCAAACGGCTGGACCGATTTGGGTGAACGTTTTAATAAAATATTCATTGAAATCTTAGAAAGGTTCTTAAGGAGAGAAAAAAAACCGCAAAAGGCACAGCCGAAAAATCACAAAATCTTTGGTTCAGTTTATGCTTCTGTCAATAGATGGCGCCGTAGTCCAATAGTTTTTGACAGAACGACGTCTGTCGGTTAAGCTAGTACTCAATAATTTTTGATATTACTGGTAAATTATTTGTTAAAACCACCGATTATTGTATTTTCCCTGCATGAACAGCATAGCGCAGTAACACGTTTCAGTCGGGTGTGAATTTTTGACATAATTTCGTAAAGTACGATCGATGTAATTACAATATTATCGTAACGTATGATCGGAGGCGCTTTATACTAGTATGCGATAGAAGCAACGGAAGAGAGTTGTAAGTATACTCCCCTTCCCCACAGGCGTGCTCCGCGAGCTAGTCCTCATCGGCGGTGGAGCCGCGCTGGGCGCGCTGGTGCCGCTGCTGGCGCACGCGCATGCCGCCGCGCGCGCCGCACCGCCGCCGCACAAGCGCACGAGCGCGCCGCGTCCCGCGCTGCACATGTGCGTGCCGCCTGTCCGGAGAGCTGAGGCGCACGCGCTGGACCACGTCTATAGACCCTATCATCGGTTCATAGGTGAGCTACTGTGTGTCTAATGTACAGATACCGCAAGGCTTCTTGGCGTGTGAACGAACTGTCACCTCTCCCTCTCTCGCCCATGGGCTGCATTCAGACGCCAACAATATTTGCGTCGGCGGTACCTAGGGAGCACATCGTAGATACGACAGCGAGGACGTTCATTTTGTGGATAAGTGCGCTGCGCTCGCATCCCTATACCACACTACTAGCGTACGGACACGCCTACGATCGTCGTCGTCGTCGACCATGTTGTATATCTATGTACCGCTGATGAGCAGGATTGAGGTACGTACACTGCTGCATGTGTATAGCCCATCACCGGTTTGTATCCTTCGTAGCTATATCGTACAACTTGATCATGAAATGATCATAAAGCGATAAATTCCAAGAAAATATATCGTTTATAGTAGTTTATGTGACTGCTACATAATGGAGGGCATTAATACTCGAGAGTTTTAATGCCTAATTATGTACAGTTACGTACACTAGTTTATCTACACACATATCATAAGCTCTCTTTGATGTGTTCAGGAACCGCATGTTCGACTGGCATTGTGGCATTGATCATTGCTCTGCAGTTGATTAGCTTGTTCTGTAGTACCAACTTCACAGACAAACTAGCGGCGGCACGCGGGCGGGCGTCGGCGTTCGAAATTTGAATGTCATAATTTGACAAATTTTTGTACATTATGGTCAAATTTTACGTTCAAATTTTCAGATTAGAAATGAGTTTTTACCAAATAGTTTTACATTATGCTGGTCTTAAAGTAAGGTTTTTAGACGCAGTAAAGAGGGTTTATGATACGTGTGTAGATAAAAGCATTTATAAACAGAACTATGTGGTGTTTTTTGTGTTATACATGCCAAACTAACATGAAGATTGTTCGGGGGATTCGCTGCGCTCGCCCTCTTTAGTCTTAACCTAAGCTACCGCAGTCTTTGGCCCTAAAATATTTCTTCTCTGAGATTTAGGTACTCTCTTCTAAGGTGTAGTAGACATAGCTATTACAAGTAAAATATCCATCCATAAAAATGGGGGTAAAACCTAGATACGTCAAAATGATCTTCACAACAGTAAGCAGTATTTTTATTTCCAATAGTGTCTGCTCTCCTTATGGCGTTCATCCATTTTTTTCTAATTTTTGGGTTTCAGGGAATACAAAAAAATAACTTATTTGGTTTTTTCACACTCGAGTTTGCAATTGGGCACAATACAGTATTTCGTGGTCATTTTAGTCTTTATTCGTGAGTATTGTGGGGAGTTCTTTACAGTATGGCGCGCTTGAGCTTAACGAGCCCGCTACTAATTAATAACTAACTAACTAATAAATTAATAAATAATAAACTAAACTAATACATCTTCAGACGACGCGCTTCGTACAATTATGATAGAACTTCACATACCAAGGTAAATTCATTTAATAATTAATTACCATGGCATAAGTTTCAAAATCTCGACCCTTCCCAACTATCCTCGGTTTTTGAGAGGTTAAACTCCGATGAGACCAAATACGTTGCATTCTCTATCAGAAACAATCAGTACTGATGGCTCGCTAGTTGCTCATTATTGCTCTGATCCAAACAGTGGAACCTGCTCTTGCCCAGCCCTGAATAAAACCTCTACTATTAAGTATCCGAGATTCTTATTTATTTAGTATGTTATTGTGGATCAGAATCTTACTTTTGGTCCCCATATTCAATTGGTAACAGGCAGAATCCGTATACTTATTTAAATTTTCAAAACACTTCTTCATGTTGGTGCTGCTGGATTGATGAAACGAGTTTATTTGGCACTCTATCAATCACTACTACTGCTGTGCTACTATCACTACTGCATCACAACGTGGGGAGGCTTCTTCTCCTTTTTCTTCTCACAAACTTTTCCTTTTAGTTTAAGATTAAATATGTGTTTTTGCCTCAGTTCCTGATAAAGACCTGTGTAATTTTAACTAGCAATATTTTTAAGGGAAGAGCACTGAAGACAGAAATACAGTTTTACACCTAGCTCAGGCTCAGATGTTTCAATTATTTCAAGTGTCACATCTTAGCTAAGCACCTTCAATCTTGTGAACTTATCTGATTTTATTTGCCTAAATAAACGATTATTATAATTTTTATCCGAAAAAAAAAATACATTTCAAAAAACTTTTATTATAAGGACAGTGAACACACTACAATTACAACAAAGAAACAAAACACAGAGATGAAAAATAGTAATGACACAATTATAATGAACGTATATTAGAAATTACAGTTTCGTCGTATAAAAATATAACACGTGAAAAAACAACTGACATAAACAATTACACAAACAAACCGCCCCAAGAATCTCCCGTCCCAAAGGTGCCCATTACACTGGCAGCGTTCCCGCGCTGCACAGCGAGTGAGATTCAGAGCGGTTGTCAAACCCTCGGTCCCTCAAGCGGCGCCCAATGTCCCTGACAAAGGCCCTACCCTGCGAACCCCATACCCCTGTAGTCTCGACGGCCAAAGGAACGAACAGATAACTGCGCCATTAACTGCGCGTATTGAATGCACTTCTGCCGTGCCGCTGACTCGGCAGCAGCACCCGGGGTTACTACAGTTGAGCCGATGTGGGATGGAGCAAGCGTGGACACACAGGTCGCATCCCATAAAAGACAACGACCCCTCTCCCACGGGATTAACGTCAGACCGTCCGGTCGTATTCCGTCGCTGCGACACAATCCAGGAGGTTCAAGAACCGCCGGGATGTTAGCAGAGACGAGTGCCCTCCGGACGATGTCGTTGATTGAGTGATGGCGAGAGAGTCTCCCTGCACTCCGAACACAATGCAGCCCGTGACGCCCCAGCGAATCAACTGCAGCACCGCAAACACAGCGATGTGGTTCGCAGATTTCGCAACCTAAACGAAGCGCCACAGCCACACGCAGGGAGTTGTCATCTAAAAAGGTGCCCAACTGCTGAGATGGCAACGCATGTAGCCAGGCGACAGACTCTGGTTGGGATGCCTTATTTCAAAAAATAAATTTCACTTCATTTAATTTAATTTCATTACAATTAGAGAAATATTCCGTGTTGTAAATTATTCGAAGTTTATCACGAAAAATTAAAATAAATGCTATTAGATTTTTGAATGTTGTATTTTTTTTTCTCTTAATTGGTATCTATTTATTTATTATGTTAACCAACTGATGATGCACCTTAGACATAAATCTACAGACATACAAAGCTTTAAAAAGAAGTATGGGTGTAACCAATAAAACTTTGAAATGAAACAAAAACATCCAAGCAGTTTTAGGTGTCTTAAATCTAAATAACTGTTTACGAAAACTATATAAACTATAATTGAACAAGTTCATGTATGTTCTCATTGCAGAGATGAAAAGTTGTATGTGAAACACGTTATTTGCATCTCGTGCCTTTGAGTCCCTCGCTCACTCAGGAATCACTCTCCTTCGCTCACTCCGGACTCAGACAATCTCGCAGCAAAAATTGTTGTACAAACAACGATTAAAGCCAAAATCGTATTTTGACTTATAAATTCCTGCTCACAGATTGTCAGAATAGAGTGGCAAAAAGTAGGTAGATTGTGGTTTTCTACTTAACTCAAGTATAAGACTTATTCGAATACGGTACGCAAACAGAATTGGTGTCCGTCTAACACGCCACCTATTTCGACTCCGCAGACACGTGCTGCCGCGTGGCGCGCTCGCAGCGCTGCATGTCGGAGCAGCTGGTGCTGCTGTCGGCGCTGTGCGCGCTGGAGGCGGTGCCGCTGTGCTTCAGCTACTTCGCCGCCTTCTGGAAGGACGTGGCGAACACACCGGTCAGTAGTGGACTCTTACCTTTAGATTCTTTACCTTTCTTCATACTACACCCATTACAATAACATAATATGTATACTACTACGGAGAGGGGGAGAGAAAAACTACGATAACTTAGCGCGCCCCTCCGCTACTCTCGGTGAGACAGCGAGGGTAGTTACGACGCGAGTGACCGTGACAGCGTAACTACTACTGGTAGTGGAGGGGCGCTTTTTTTTTTTTTTTTTTTTGTTGGAGGGGAAAAAAATGGAATTACCCATGCCCAGGAGTCAGACCTCCCTGCTATGTCCGGGTCCCCACATATTGAGCGGGCATCAGCTCGTGTGGTATACGGACTAAAAACAACCCCTTTGTGTTTACAGTTGTCTTATTAAGAATTAACTGTGAGCCATGGTAGTGGAGGGGCGCGCCATGTTATCGTAGTTTATCTTCACTGACACAGATGTTGCCTAACACGTTGAGTGCCCATGTTGCGAATGTGCGTTTCTTACATTTCCAGTCAGTGCCCCGGGCGCACAATACGCAGTTTCATAAAATGCACTGTCGATTGAACCAATATTATAATAGGCAAGTTACTACTTTCTTAGTGGGCATCCAATGCATAGTAGGGACATCGCACAAGGTTTTGAAAATGTCTCCACTTCATTTGAGCATAAAATGCCTTGTGGCTCTATCGAAAGTGTGAAGTGACAGTGACAGATGTTGCTTAATGTAAGTGAGATGCCAACAAATTCCGACAGGGGCGCTGTTATGGTACCGAAATAGTTTGAAGCTTAGTTCGAGAATGCGTATCTTTACAATTACATCGATGGTTTTATTGTCTTGTTTCTCTACCTTTAGGCGGACTCGAAACTGGAGGAGATGGCCCTCGAGTGCAGCGTGGTGACTGAGTACATCGACGCAGTGCTGCTGGACGAGCGGGACTCACTCGAGGACCCGAGCATACACCAGTTCATGCTGCACTACTACCCCAAGGTACGCTGGGTTTACTTTGCAGATAAATGATCAATGGACGGACACATGCTTTGTTTCATGCCCAGCGAACTAATAAGCGTGCAAAGTGCAGTGTCACTCCTCCTCCCACGGTATCGTAGAAAACTGCTCAGATATTCGCTGAGGAGAATCGTGACCTTCCAAGGTCTTTTAGGAGCGCATTGGTATATCTTTGCTGAAATCTACCTATATAATTTGTTCGCCATATACTTCGTAGCGTAGGTACAATCACGTTCCAAATGTTAAGTAATTCTGCATCCATCTGACAAAGCAGGTCTTTTGAGTGCACACTTTTAAATTATTCGCTGTGGGGCTGTGTGAACTGTGTCCAATGGAGCGCAACACTGACAGCTAAACGTCGACAGCCACAGAACAAATATTACTCCCACGTCAACGGTAGTACCTTGTTTACGTTTGTATCAAGTAGTATCGGGTTTCAATTTTGTGCTTATGATTGCGATATAAAACCACAAAATGTATTCGCTGATGACTGTGCGGGAATTTCAAACTGAGCTTCGAAGGAGAAATGCATCAGTAGCTGGAAAAAAGCTCATCTGATAGAAAGGTAAACATGTTAAGAATTCGAGGTAATGTTTCGTATTTTCCTCAAATTGATGAAATTCATTTACAACTATGTGGTTACTGTTCAAGATTGGAGGCGTACGACCGAAACAAACACTTTGGAAGGTATTAAGACATTCCAGAAGACCATCCTGATGTATAGTGCCCTCAGATACATACCGAGATATCAACGCTGATACACCACTTCATAACATAAGCAAATCTCATCAAATTATGATAAGCAGTATCTGATCGTAAATCTATTTACCGCCTTTTTAATTACTTATCCCTAAATAATCCCTTTCATTGAAATACAATGCACACAGCCGCGAATCAGTCGCGATGCGTTACTTGCCTTTGAAGTTTTTTAATACACAAGGCACTTTCCCACAGTCTCCTTCGTGAGAAATTGGCAGTTTTGCGCCCTATTGTGTGTGGCATCCCTGATGTTTAGTAGAAACTGGTTATTGAACGTGAAACAGTCGAATTTGCTGTCCCGATGCTGTTAACTAAACAGCGAGTGAAGGCACGCTGCGAGTAGAAGGGGAGGAGGGGCGCCGGGGACGTGGCTACTCGCAAATAAAATGTATACTTCTATTTGCCTCACTTCGCTGATTACTGATTAGTAATCACTCACACTTAACACTGGCTGTTCAGAGGTTGCTAGCATTTTACACTACAAAGCCACACTTTACACCTGCACTGTACACTAATCAAAATGAATAAAATAATAATTGTCCTCATAAATAACGGAATAAAAAATCAGAGTTTAGTTCACTTATTCAGTATGAACGAAATCACTAATAATATAACATTGTTTAAAAGTAATGGCTCAATCGGCAGTATGAGTTTGATAAAAATAATCATAAAATTTAAATGTATTTTGTAATAATGGTCCATATTTCTATGTGGTACTGAATCCAGGACAATCCGAATGCTGGACTTCCTTTGACAAATAGCACGTGAAGGGAAAGTTTATATAAATGGAAAGAAAAATAGAAGGTGTAAAAACAAGGGAAATACCACCTGCATGCTGATGTTATCACCAGGAATAGCTGCAGCTTGGTCTACACGAGGCAATACACACAGTCCAGGACAGAACAAAATGCAGATCCTTGGTCGAGCCCGGTACCAACAACCATGACAGTCACGATCAGATGTAATGAATATTATTAATAAATTATGTCCATGTCTATGTATCTCCACTCGTATGTGGGTAGTTCAAAAATGGTCCGGGATTTTGGCCCTTATCGCTTAGTAATAAAGTTCAAAACTTATGGAAATAATCAACCACCTGTTTGATGGCCCCACAAATGAGTGGATATGTCAATGGTCAGCCTTGAGCCATGAGGAAACGACATGAAAGAAGATGTAATAATGCGTTTGCTTCATTTATTAATAATTATAGAGTACATTCAACTCTATAAGTGTAGTGGGTTATGTCGCCAAAACTTCAGCTTCGTTTATCCGGAGAATCGGGAAGTCCGGGGCCATGTTATATATTTGGTGTTGTACGCAAACACCCGTAGATTAAGCTAAAAAAAACAGCTCGAGCACTTTTAGGACAAAGTATTATAGTATCTGTGGTACCAAGTCCTAAAAGTCTCGCTCCATACATTATTTTTATTAAATCATTTTTTTTCGCAAACTATAACATTTACATCAAAAAGTGCTCTGAGAGAATATGGAACTTAATTAGGACTATCAATTACCATAAATAAATTTAAAAAAAATTTTTTTTTTTTACAAAGCCTATATTGTGTCCCACTGCTGGGCAAAAGCCTCCCCATTTCGACCCCACACATCTCTAGTCAGAGCTAGATTGACCCACTCTGGTTGGAACGTGTCCAGGTCGTCCCGCCATCTCCTTCTGGGCCTTCCTCTGTATATGTAACAAAAAAAAGTAATTCCGGAATTTCGAAATCCGTCCCTCTGTGCGCCCGCCCGCGTCAGGAGAGATAGCGATATGTCGAACGAACATTGGCGTTCGCCTAATATTGCACTTGATCGGCTCTCCGCCGGCGTCTTAAGGCGCCGCAGTAAGGCCTCATTTTGTTAATCTTAAGATACGCAAAGTATGAATATTAGAGCAGTTGTTTCTTAATACTAGCTTGTTGATCATGTGTTTCTGTTTGCATTCGCTAACGTGTAAACGTAATCCCACAAAAAAAAACATGTTAAATGTTGCCAAGACGAGACCATATGCATATGGCTCGCACTGTCAAAAAGTTATCAGATCTCATATAGAGCCAAGCTTCTAACTCTATACGCCCCAACTCTACAAGCCCTAACTTTACAACTCTACTCCTTAGTCGAAATATGTGGCTTGGACGTTTTGCTACCGTCACATGGGCGTAAGTTGAAAAGTTAATTCACTGTTCATTACTTTTCTGTTTATTTTACAATAGTTTTTGTAGTAATGAGTATAGTTCTTATGGGTACGAATAATCAAATCTATTTCGTTCTTAAAACATTCATTTTTACTACAAGAATTATTATATAAAATAAAAGTAACGAATAGTGAATAATTTTTTCTCCCTGCCCCCATACCATGTAATGTAAATGTATCCCTGGGAAACGGCCAAGCCACATATTCCGACTAAGGTGTAGAGTTTGTAAAGTTAGGGCTTGTAGAGTTAGGGCGTCTAGAGTTAGAAGCTTGGCTCTGATAACTTTTTGACAGTGCGAGCCGAGTGCGGTCTCGTCTTGGCAACATTTAACATGAAAATGTTTTTGGTGGGATTTCATTCGATTGCGGTTGACATCTAGATTTGACAACCTTCTTAGCCCGATGTTCGGGTGCAGATCAGGCGATTTTCGCGCTATTAATTCCATCCCCTAGTTTAAAGCGTGGGGGGTGATTTACAAAAAATCCTGAAATGTGTGTTTCATTATTTATAACAAGGAGTCCCTATATACATTTTCAGACCTCTAGCATTAAAATTCCATCCCCTAGTTTATGGGGTTGGGGGCTATACATTCCAAGTTTTAGAATGTTTTGTTGTTTTTGTATAATATTATAATAGTATAATACTAGCTTACATACCAAATTTCAGCTTTCTAGCTTGAGGAAGTACCCTAAGAATTTTGGTTATCATCGCGTGAGTGAGTCAGTGACGAAATCGGGGTATTTAAGATATCAATAAAATCTAAAGTATAGAGCTATTGAAACTTTTTATGTATATTGAGCCCACTACTGACATCGTATTCCGAGAATTTTGTTCAACTGCTATAATCCAAACCCAAGTTGTGAGGGTTCAAAAATCGACGAAGCGATTCGAAAAAAGGTAGGTAGTGCCCTTGCGCGTCGCTTGCTCGTCTAAATTTGATTATTTTTGTTCAATAGAACACTCCCTCTGTCCTCTAACTTAGAGGCACTAAGAGAGTTTTTTTAACATTTATTCCCCTATAAGTAAGCTGAAAGTGACTTTAAGTTCCGCTGCCGACGTGTCCAGCTATGTAACTCGTGTCTAATAGATAAAGCGTGTGTCACAGATGGGCTCGGGCGCGGCGGCGGGCCCGGCGGCGGCGGCGCTGACGGACGAGCTGGCAGGCGTGGCGGCGCGCGCCGCGTGGCCCGCGCTGCTCGCCGCGGCGCGTGCGCTCGCGCTGCTGGCGGGCGGTGCTGCGCGAGCCGGCCACGCCGCGTCGGCCGCGCGCGCGCTGCAGCGGGCGCACCAGGCGCTGCAGCTGAGGATCGACGAGCAAGCAGGTCACTAGTGACGTCATGCTCTCTGCACTCCCCCTGCGCCCTACCGAGTCCTTATATTTGTGAGGGATTGGCTGGGTGACGATCTTTCTTTAAAAAAAGTCCATATTTATTGAAATGTAGACTTATTTGTAAATAACTCCCCATATCTTATTTTGACGCGCCCTAGTAAATACCATTAATATGGACTTGTTTTTTGCTGTCTTAACTTGGCAGCATTAGATGGAATGTTTAGATCTGGTGGTGTTACTAAACCGGGTGTAAACACAGGTAATTCAATACTATGTGTAAGGTACCTCCCATATCTTAATCTGATGTAAGAAACTCACGAAATCCCCTCCTGGCCTCCCTGAGCTCAGCAAAGATATGCGATATGACATTTTGCATGAATTTCCAACCCGGTTGTTTCCGCCTCGCAGAGGAGTCCGCCTCGTCGTCGGAGAGCGCCGCGGAGGCGACGGCGGCGCCTCCGCCCCCGCGCTGCGGCTCGCCGGACAGCGCGGACGAGCCGACGGCGGCGGACGAGGACGAGCCGGCCGAGGACGAGCCGCCGCCGCCGCCGCGCCGCCGCGAGTACGCGCTGCAGCTGCGCGCCGCCACGCAGGCGCTGCACGCGCAGGCCGCGCAGCTCGGCGCCGAGGACACCTAGACTGACGGCACGCGACCTGCGTCGACTCGGGTCCACGTTGCCTGTGAGTGCTCCGGAGCTGTACCGGGTTCGCCGCCCCGCCGCCCCGCCGCCCCGCCGCCCCGCTGCGCCCGACGAGGAGGGCCACCGGGAGTTTACTTTGACAACTCATTTGTATTGTACTTATCGATGGTATGCTAGCGGTTAGCGATCGTTGTTATCATTGTGACGGAGATGGCTTTAAATAAATCGAACTGCAACGATTTTCATGTGGAATATAAGATTTTATGGAATCAGGAATAGAAATTTTCATCGTTTTGATACAGATTTGTCAACAACAAATAAACTTGTCTAACGTTTAACTCGAGGCTCCTTGGTTATTAGTTGGCAATTCAGTTTAGATATTTATGTATTGCTAATTCGGAATCTTTAATTTAACGTCTAGTATAACCACAACCTTTGTCGCAGTTATATAGTTATTACGTTGCCCCCATGCCAATATACTTGGGTTGTTGTATACAACACACGTATACAAATAGTTATCGATCTATATCACAATTAAATAATAACACAGATACTAAATAGCTTAGTTAGAATAATATAACGCAGGAATAGTTTAGTATACAAGGGTTGCGCAGGAGCCGGTTGAGTGACGTACACACGAGGAGGCGTACACTCAACAGGGATTCCCTGACAGACTGATAATGATGATGATGATGAAACATGTTGTGGCCAAATCATAAAATTTATTATTTCATGATGTGGCCCACTCAGTACCAAATTGTCTATGTAGCAAAATGTCCAATGAAGCAAATCGTCCAAGAAGCGAAATGTACTATTAGCATTTTGTCTAATTAACGACGTCCATAACGTAACACATTAAAATAGCAATTAGTCTGTGTAGCATAATGTCCAAACTTCATAATGTCAAAAGCTATTACCACAAATGGCACATTGTCAAAACTTATAGAGAGCTGTTAGCCCAAGTAGCATAATAACCAAAAAGTAAATCGTCCAAATATCAGATGAAATATCACTTACCAATAAATATGTTTCAGTGTTTCAGTGTTTCGATGGTAAGGTGGTACTCAGACTATGTACGTTTTTGATGATATAAGACTAATTAAATTTTGAGGTGATAGAACCTCGTGCACGTTCGTCCAGATCCAACTATCACGGTCTTACCCGTTAATCCCCCGCCAAATAACAATAGTTGCACTGTTGTGTTCCGGAAGGGTGAGGCAGCCGGGGTACAAGATTACTGGCACAAGAGGCTTTTCATTGTAGTCCTCTGGGCTGCCAACGCATCTGCAGTTGCCTTGGTGCTGCAGGTTTATAAAGGCGGTGGTGATCACTTTGCCCACTTGCTTGTATGCCAGCCTCAGTATATAAACAAACGTCCTATCCTAGACCTAGTTCTATAGGATTGATAGGTTATTATTTTAAGAGTACTAGAAAAATTAAACCATAATTCTCAAAATAACGACTCCTTTGTATAAACAAACACATACTCCAGTTGTAATATAACTAAAAACATAAAAATGCTTTTAAAATAACTGCCTTGTACCTACTTATTCCAATAAATTTTAATTTAATCCATATTCAATATCTTTATTATTAATCGCAATCGCTTTAAAATATCAAACGTCGATGGCATCCCTCAAGCAAGTCCGTTGTTGGTGCGATGGGCTTCGGACGAGCAGTCATGAGCAGACATGCGGCATGCCGGCAAATGATGAATTAACCCACTGCCTTTGAAAATATCTGAAGAACTTTATCATATGTTCATGCTCTTGAATGGGCTCCCAGCAGTCTGCGAAATATGCAAAAGTGGCATATTTGCGCAAATACCAATAAAAATAAATCAATCATTATTATTATTGTTTTCTGGAACGTCAAGAAGTCTGGCTTTTCTAAAAATTGCCAATAGCAGCAATGGAAAGTGGCAGCCAGATGTTACTTACTGCTTTTGGGTATACTGCTTTTATTGCGTTAGTAAGTGGTATCTCGAAGTCGCACGTCACTTTACTTATATTAACATGAAGACAATCTTTGATTAGCAAAAAAAAAGTCGTTAAAAAGTCACTTGCAATTTGTCTGGCAGCAAATCGAATATTACACCCATAGTACTCGTAGATATTCAAATCAAAAAGCAAGGATAGCAGCTGATAAAACAGCTTTTTGCAGCTCTTAAAGGTGCCATCGATGAAAAAACATCTGTCACTTAAACTCGGAAGAACACGTCGGCTCTGTTTTGTGTGGAATAATATTTTTTTTTTACGAATAAATCTGGAACAACCACAGCTTTTACTTCCGTGTATTCTGTCCGGTTCTGGTGGATATGCTTTCTCCTTGCCCTGTACAAGGGATCTTTCTTTGAAATGGAAGTCAGGAATGAGAAAATCATCATTCATTCCGCTGAAGACGCACTCTTTTTTTTTACGGACTGGTAGTTCTTGCATATATTTTTTTGTATTCAGAAACTTTCACGTATATTTCATTCTTATATGGGTTCGCTTTACACATATTCTCACTTTGTCGTAATATCTGATTTTGATCCTTATTTAACGAAGTGGAAGCATTACACTCTTCTCTATATAAACGCCTCCAAAGTGACGATCCACTTTTATTGACTACATTTTTAGTATACCAGTGTCCACCCAACAGTGATGCCAGTTGTGCTTTTGTCTTTCAATCAATACGAAAGGTGTTTCAGCAGGTTCCGCAGAAATAATGTCGTGAATATTATCCATTACTCGTTAATTACCTATTTAATTGAAAATTCCTAGACAAATGCATAGAAATGCAGATAATGACAATCAGAAACAAAATCAATTGTTGTCAATATTGAAACTCAGAAATATTTGAGCTTCAAGTGGCCAGTTCATATTATCAAGAGCCATAATTTATTAAATAGCCCAATCTCTTTGACTCTTTACAACATGGTACACGTGACATTAAACATTTTGGACGTTTTGCTATTAAGGTGTTCAGCTCTTGTATGGTCGACATTACCTAATTTGCGTTTTGGACTTTTTGCATATTTGACATTTTACTGTGATTTGTTTTTTTTATTTTTTTTTGTTGTGATAAGGCCGTGTCGCTGGTGTCGATGGACTATAATTATGCTAATTGTGTATTTACGACTTAGCCATTTTCACAGAATGGTCAATTATTACATAATGGACGTTTTGCGTTGCAGAGCACCTGAAGTTCTGGCCATGTTGCCACATAGACGATTCGGTACTGAGGGATGTGGCCAATCATTTTTAAATTAGAAGTTTCATTGAACGAATAAATATTTTAAGGTAAAGCGGTGGCATAGGTATAGCATAAAGGGGGCGAGCGTATCTATGTATATTTATAAATATATGTAAAAATGAATCCCAAAATTCATTCCTGTAACGGCTAAACTCGCAAGCGGCTGGACCGATTGGGTGAACTTTTTTAAAACTATTCGTTGAGGACTTAGGAAGCTTCTTTTACGGAGAAAAAAAATTAAAAATCGAAAAGGTAACAGTCGAAAAATCATTTAGTATGGGGATTTAGGCGGCGGATATCGGGGGGTCACGCATGCAATTGGAAATTGTTATCTAAATATGTAGATTGAAATTTTCAAATATTTTGCTTTGTCCTCTAAAATGCAAAACGGCCATTTCTTTTAAAACACCTAGGCGAAGCTATTTTATTTATAACTAGCTGACCCGCTCTCGCTTCGCTGCGGGTAGCTCTACCCCTACTTTACCCTTACCCTACCCTACCCTACCCCGACCCTACCCCTACCCCTCCCCAACCCCTACCCTACCCAACCCCTACCCTACCCTACCCCTACCCTACCCTACCCTACCCCTACCCTACTCCTACCCTACCCCTACCCCACCCCTACCCTACCCCTACCCTACCCAACCCCTACCCCTACCCTTCCCCTACCCTACCCCTACCCTACCCATACCCTAGCCTTACCCTACCCTACCCTACCCCGACCCTTCCCCTACCCTACCCCTACCTCTGCCCTACCCCTACCCTACACTACCCCTACCCTACCCTTACCCTATCCTACCATACTTTTAAACCTTTCCTGGTCTACAACAAACATTTCAAAACCAAAATCAGCTAAATCGGCCCAGCCGTTCTCGAGTTTTAGCGAGACTAACGAACAGCGATTCATTTTTATATATATAGATTACTCCTTATATCGAAAAGATGCCTTTCTGCAAACATTATTTTATTATTTTACGGAGATGTACTGCTGGGTTGGATAAACGACTAAATATATCTTACTTAACAAGTGATATCCACCAAAATTAATTTGTCCTTGACATGTCTTCTATGCTTATTTGCTAAAGCGTCTCAAGGCAGTTATCATCCACTTGGTGTAATCTGTATTTTAAATGGAATCTCATATTTGTCGACCTCTGTGGCGCAGCTGTTGGGGCTGAGGTGAGAGGTCCCGGGTTCGATGCCCGGCTGGGGGTGGAAAATAAACCCAGGTCTTGGATGTATATATGTGTGTGACGTCGCTGTTTCTGGTTTCCACAATCGACACAGGGTATCCTAGTGGTGGGCCAGAAGCAATGTATGTGCCTGTATGTAAATATTTATTGTTTGTTTATATCAATGCAAAAGTTCATGAATTGACTATTTATTATAGCTACTGTACTGATGCTGTGATTTTGTAAATGCTCAAAAATCGGTGATCCGAGCATGTCCCTAAATTGTGAATATTAATTATTTATTCTATTCCTCTTTTGCGGCGCAAAGTATGAACAAAAATATAAATTACCTATAAAATAAGTGAAATATATCTTTGTCTAGTTGTTTAAATGATGCCGACGTATCAAATTCATTCTATTACTCACATAAATTTAAAAATAAATACGAAGACTACCTAAAAGAGCATTTAAAATTTTTGGAATACTTAATTGTCCACCATTTTGTAACATCTTGATTTTTGCGGCCAGGGTATTTGTACGTTTGAGAGGGTTGTTAGGAATTCTATAAACGATTTATTTTGCAAGAAATCTGAGTTCAAAGAGCGAAAAACATGGCAACATCAAAATACATATTTATCACCTTTTGGGGGCAGCTTGGTAGGTATTGTATGGTATGCCAGTCTCCATACAAAATTGATTAAATTAGAACACTTTTGCAATGAAATAATCTATCGATTAAACAAAAGTATGTATGTAGTTATGAATTCCGTAAAAGATACACTTTTTAAAAACGTATTTGTTGCAAAAGAAACAACAAATTACAATAAAATAGAAAAGACATTTACAAAGCAAGCTCATCTCTAATAAGAGATTTCTTCTTAAAGAGTGGCAGCTAGGCCTATGCGCTGAAATACAAGTAAATAAGTGTTTTTACTAAGAAGTACAGCAGTCGGTTTAAAACAACACAGCCACAATATACAACCACTTATTATAGGCTGTGTTTTTTTTTAACACTTCTAGATGTCTAATATTCTCATTTGGTTTATGCTATTAAACACCATTTACACTAAGAAAGTATATTCTCGTTATTAGGGATCATATGAAATAAGTCCTAAACTAAGATAAACTTGTTGCCCGTCCAAAGTTATTTCCGATTTGCAGCTCACGATACCTTTGCTTTGTGTCCATTGACAAACACCACGCTGCATATTGTTCCTACGCCCCGGAGTTACCATCGAAAAGTTGATCTGTGTGGTTTGCACTGATAGTACTTCACTTTAGTTGTCGTATTAGTCGTGACAATTTGAATATGAACATAAAATGAATTTTTAATAAATACTTATTTGTAATGTAACCCAACGAGTACATTCAGGCTCGCGTTTTAATGTTGTCGTACGAATGTCGTGATCGAAAAATTTTTATTGTGGAGCTCGTTGCTCCCCTTAAGGTCGATTATGAGCACTTCCCATTTCTTCAGATTTTCATTATTATGTCAATTCGAATCTTCCCGTTTTCACCACCTCCCATATCGTCAGCTGTTCATTCGTAAGTCAAGAACGAACTTTAATGACTTTAACCCAAAGCTTCTCTATCCAAGAGAGTCTCTGAGACTCTCTTTACTTAATAACTCTTTGGGACCTGCCCACGAGTTACGGGGTTAAATGTAGGTCAAATAATGATAATAAGGGAAGTGGTCAAGTAGGGAATTTACTAAATTGGGAAGTGGTCGAAGTGGGAAATGGTCAAAATGAGAAGTAGTCTAAATAGGAGCTTGTAATTGTCCCCTATGTAGTGTGTCTACTTTCACATTAAACAAGGGACATGGCTGTGCAGTGCCAATGACTTCTTTGTATTTGGGCAATGCATACATCTCCCTTCCATTAACTAAACAAAACAGAGAAAGGGATATTGACACATTGCTGTGACCCTTGTCTATATGTCAGTAACGTGAACTCGGGTGGTAGGTAACATTATTGCCGGGTAAACCGAAAAGTCGTGCTGTGAGTATTTTTCATGAGTTTTTAGAACTGTTTTTGTAGTTGAAAGTTTGTAGCTCCTGCCTACAAACATTATAATGTTAAAAACTTAACAATAAGGAATACACTGCCCGATACTAAACAAATAAGGATATCTACATAAAATATTGCACATAATGATGGTTTTATAGAAAGGCACTAAATAAAATAACATTTCATAACATACCTAATTATAAAAATGTCCATGTTTCTGTGTTGTTTTTGTAATTTTTACTCTATTCTGGTAGATGTAGGTATCTGTATCTGTAGGTCTACTTCTGGAATAAAGCCCTCTTGTGTATCTATGTAAAGTCTACTAATATAGCAATTAAAACACCTCAAATTCGAAAAGCAATAACAATTTTGTAAGATAAGATAACAAATACGATCTGTACAAATAAATACATGTCATCAAAACTGTATGTAATGTTTGACACAATTGCAATTAGTTTATTATTTGGTTTATCAGGTGAATGATATTTGTGGGGCAAGCAGTCACTGATCAGTTGATCACTGCAGTCAATACGTAGTGCAGTGAGATTATGAAAAAGATTCGTGGTGCTATCACGACCGAGTGACTGAGAGTTAAGACAAAATATTGAATTAATTTTTGTCCTCATTTTAGAGCTTATTAATATACATATGTAACTTGATATAACTATGATGTAATTATTTTTTATTAATTTTAAGATATTTTATATTTCCACAATAGGACGTATCACAGCGCCACTGCTTGTTGTAAACACATCGACTCTGTGATGCGCGCTGTTTTTATTATTGTAAAGTATTTGTAAAGCCTGTCACATAAAATGCTATACCCACCTATTGTATATTTTTTCGAGTAAAATTGGTGTCAGATGTGGAAAATTCCGCCGAAGGCTCGTTTCATAAACCCACTCTCGAGTTTTGATGCCTAATTATGTACGTATGTGTATGTATGTAACTACATACACTAGTTTATCTACACAGATATCATAACCTCTCTTTGATGTGTTCAGGAACCGCATGTTCGACCGGCATGGTGGCATTGATAATTGATCTGCACTTGTTTGGCTTGTTCAGTAGTACCAACTTCACAGAAAAACTAGGGGCGGCACGCAGGCGGGCGTCGGCGTTCAAAATTTGAATGTCATAATTTGTCGAAAATTGATACATTATGGTCATAATGTATCAATATTCAGATAAGAAATGAGTTTTTACCAAGTAGTGTAACATTACGCTGGGCGTAACGTGCGGTTTTTGGACGCAGTAAAGAGGGTTTATGATACATGTGTAGATAAAATGTTTTAAATTGCCTGTTGCAATCCAGCTCTCCTAATGTGGAATGAAATAAACCTGTAATTTTACGAAGCCAATGGAAAGGCTTTAATCATAGGATCATATCTGTCCAAGAAACACAGCATCTTAAATAAAAGGAAGACCCTGAAATTTTACATTTTATTAAAAAGTTTGTCCTGGGGAATGAATAGCCTTTTCCTTAGACCGTGTTTCAAACAACCAACTGATTCAAAGAATTACTACTAGGTACTATAAAAATCTTTCAAAGGGTGTCAAAAAATTATGGGGTTATATTTGCTCACATTTGGCCGGTTGATTCCCAGTTAACACGTGAGATTTTAAATAAAATTTGAAATTCAGTTAATGTTGCTATTTAAAACAAAATAAAGTCTTTAAATATTTAAACTACTTTCCAACCATGTGGCATAGCCGTGGAACATCCTGTATTATGTGTATATCTGTATAGTGTGTGACGGGCTTAAGTTGCAAAAGATTGAGCTCGTGTATTATAATTATAAAATCTATGTTACTGAAATTCATGTTTCAGTTTAATTAACTGTGTTATAAATTTTATTTGTGCAAATTTAATGAAAAATACTGTGTAAATCTGTCTGAAAAGCCAAAGTAAACAGTATTTTACAATATATCAAATTGTTTTAATGCCATGATATACACTTTCCCCTACACTAATATCGTAAGTTGTGCGTCCTGCAACTACTTTTATCTAAACCCATATAAACCCTCCATAATGCGTTCAAAAACCGCAAATTACGATCAGCTATCTGTTTTGTTAGAACACATTTCTTATCTGTGAAAATGTTATTATTAAATCATAATAAAATCAAATTCGATGTACTTATTACAATCAAACGTCGAACATCTCTGAAAAACAAAGCAATCAAATCAAAGCAAATGATTTGACATCAATTCTATTATCAGTTGAGATGACATTCTATTCAAAATTAAATGTCAATGTGGCAATCTCTAACTTTACTGACTAACGGTTACTGAACACCTCATAGAGAGCTTATAATATATGTGTGAGTAGATAAGGCAGTGTATGTAACTGTACATAATTAGGAATTATGTAACAGTCACATATACTACTATTATAAGGTCATTGTTATAGAATGATTAAAACTTTCTGAAAACCATTTCAAAAATATAGGTAAGTATAAATTCAGCTGGATTTCCACATCTGGGTATAAACTCAGATCTCAGGCAGTTCTAAATCAAAGATAATACAATTGAAAACACTGATGTTGTAAATAAATTATTTTAATTATTTCTTTATGTGCATCAACTTATTTTTAATCTCTACTGGGAATTTGTCAATTGAATTATTAGCACACTCAATACAATATGTTTTAAGGTAAAACAAACTGCATTGCTTGTTAATGCATACAGCCTTTTCACATATGGCGCAATCAGATCCAAGAACCAGTATTTCGCCTTGTCCTGGGGTGCTGAAGGGGTCTTTCATCACATAACTGGGGTACTTGAGTAATATGTTTCGAGAAAATGGTGGAGATCTTCCTTTGTAGTGCACTTTTTCACTCAAGTTGCATTCTGAGCATGTAAAATTGTGAATCACAGGAGTAGAGCTCCTTTCATCTTTCACTTTTGATTCATCCATTTCAATACACCTGGAACAGTAAAGAATAATGAATGAAAATGCAAACAATGAGAAGATAATTTAGGGAACAAATAATATTACAATACTACATACATATAATCACAAAGTTACTCTGAAGTAGTTTCAGATTTGGGAGTATTAATTTTCTCTTTGGGTGCTTCAACAGGCCACCAACTGGGCTTGAATGTTTCAAGCCTATGAGTACCAACAGTCAATACTTTGGTGTCCAATGCTTCTTTTATTCTCATCAAGCCTAGACCATAGCCCTGCACAGCAACTTTTAATTTGCCTAAATTTGACTTAGGGTTATCTGAAGCTGTTATCACTGAATCTTTCTCGATAGACTCTTTGACTAGGCTGGCAAATTTTAGTGGCATAATTCGTTTCCTAACCACTCCTGTGTGATGTACTCGAGCTGTTACTTCTTGGCCAATATAGCAACCTTTGTGGAAGCTGACACCATGTAAGTAGTCACAGTTTACTTCAAGTGGGAAACTTGTGCCGGGGGGTAAGTCATCTGCACCCTCACTTACTCCTAATTTATACCTGAAAAGTTTGTATTTCTCCTCATTTTCTATACTTATTGTTTTCCCGATAGATGAAGCAACTTCATCACTCTTAATGGAAGAAGGTGTCACAACTCTAAACCCCAAATTGGTGAGTCGAGGATCCTTGTAAATATTTATATCTTTGTAAGGTTTTATTTCTATATCTGTTCCAGCAACAGTAGGAGATATCAAACACCAAACATTGAAGTCATTGCTCATGTCTTGGACATCAACTCTGCGCTTTAATTTGTATATTTTGAGGTGTTTGTATAGTAAGCCTATTACTTTCTTGTCGCATTCTATCAGGAACGTGTTTTCGCTTTCCCATTTGTGGACAAGTGTATCGTACAGCACCCTGCCTTTATTGTTGAGGAACATTGCGTACATTGACTTGGCTCCTTCTTCGAAATGTCCCATATCGTTCGTGATAAGCCCCTGCAGGAACACCGGGGCATCTTCACCAGCTATTTTAAGTAATTTCCTACTTTCCAGGGGATAAAGTACTCTCGTTGAAGATTCATTGTGCGCGTACCGCAGTAATTGGAAGAGTAGATTTCTTTTCGGTAGTATTTTATTTACCTGGTTAAGTAACATAATTTATGGTTCTTGAAATGTTTCGGGGCCTCTTTTTAAATAAAAAATAGCACACACAACACTTCGTCAAATTCTAAATATTTTTCTGCTGTGATTCTGATCTGACACGAACGAACGCCTTCACTTCACTTCATCAGCTGTCAAAAAACAGCTGATTTTAGACGTTGACTTCTATATTTTTTTTCATGCATTTTTAAACTGACCGAGTCACAGATTAGAAATTCAAAGGTATTGCACCATATGAGCGTACGTTGCACTACCCGCACGCAATGTGCGACCCACTTGTAGGCTTGTCGAAAAAATATCGATATATCGATATTTTTCGACAAGCCGATCCAAATCGATACAAAATATCCAATCGAAAATAGTATAAAAATCGATATTTTTTAGCATCACATCATATCACTTTATGGCTTCTGCCGTAAATCTGGCGGATCCTGACAACAGGAGCCGGCTGACAGTGGAGCATGTGAACAACAGTTTTTCTACTTGCGCTACCAGAGAAATACTGGTTTGCCTGATATAATAAATAATTATAACAACCTTCGTTTTCACAAAGATTTTCGCACATAAGTAAAGTGCGAGGTCTTAAATTTACTATTGATATTACTGAGCTAGGCTGCTTAAAACATTATTATTTTAAAACCTTAAATGTTCTCTGAAAATTAGACCGGTAGTTATATCGATGTCGATATTTTTTCGCGTAAATCGAGGCCGATATTGATATTTTTATAAATATCGATGTATGTTTTCACTTTCCACATCCCAATATTGCAGCCCGCAATGCTTCGTATTCCGTAGCGTAGTACTGGCCACGCCCACCACAGTGCGCAGCGCGGCCCCATACCTATTGCACTGCTCGCAATAGTCATGGATGGGGCCCAGTAGTTCGGGGCGGTGCAATACCTGGCTGGTCTGGGCCTAGGACCGAACAATGTAAGGCAACAAGACAAGTTAGGGAATATCTGACAAAGTGCTTCGCTCAGACAAACGACTCTTTGTGCTTCGTCACTAGATAATAAGAGTACCTACGTAGTACGGTACGGTAAGTAGGTAGTGTATGTGCCGGAACGCCACTAGTTTATAATCTCAGGGGACTATTCTCCCGAGATTGTAAACTGTCGATAATTTGTGAACTGACCCGTACTACATACAATCGTATTCATTTTCGATAATTTATCATCCGTCCGTATCTGTATAATCTATCAGTGTCAAACAAACCGTTAAATTGTTTGTTTTTTAAAATCTATACAAAGAACTTTGTACATTATTTACATTACATGACTCGCTCTATAGGACAAAAAATCATAAAAAATAGACAAACAAAATAAACACATGTCATTACCAATGATAAAAAACCTACCTACCTATTCCTACTTCTATATAACATCTTACAGAAAAAAAATACGTAGGCTCCAACGCGAAGCAGGTCAATCAAAAACACACCCCGCGCCACTTAAACGATATCATAAAATTGATAAAGTTTTGCTTTAAATGTAAATTTTTGCTAATTTATATAGCATTATGGCTTCCCCGGAGGTTGGGAAAGCCAGAATGCTGTTACAACCACCCACACCCAAGAAAAACTTACACTTAGTTGTGACTGATTAACTGCATCCTAAGGCCTCATTCCGGACACACTCCGTCAGGACGTCCTCAGACGTCCCACACTCATCACAATTTGGGGATCCTACTTACCCCATTAAATATACGCATTTATTCAGAGGAATGTGTCCGGAACGAAGCCTTCGGGCAAGTACGATGTCACTTATTTTCAATCTCACTAGAAGCGAACCTAGGGTACCGAGGAGGTTCAGGCTAGAACGTTTCATACCAGTTGCCTGCGGTCAGATTTTTCGTTGAAGTATCATTTCCATAATGTGGCGCATTGCAATTTCACTGCGGGAATCAAGGGGGTTACCACAATCTTTTTCCGATTCAAATTAGGTTCAAAACAAGAACATCACCATGGCAACCACTTCCATTCCAATTCGCCATAATGGGCTTTATTTACCTAATAACAAGACTCGTTTTAAGACGGTCACGGTAATTTTGCGGATCAAATTAGGTTCCTAATCTGAATCGGCATAAGACGTTGTGGTAACGCTCCAGGTCAGTAAAAAAAATATGCGAGAAAGTATGCATCTCCAACCGAACTCGCGGACTTAGCGAGCCTGTCCAGCCTCCTCGTTCCGCGTTCCTGCAACACCTACATGGGACGGTATCCAAGCACTGCAACATAATTGTCTTGCCAGACTTCTTCAGATGCATAAACATACCAAGAATGGTATAGGCAATGGGTGCCCCTCGACATTTGGAGCAGCATTTTCTAATGTACTGCAGGCCACTCTCTGAATCTAATGTACTGCAGGGCACTCTCTGAATCTAATGTACTGCAGGGCACTCTCTGAATCTAATGTACTGCAGGGCACTCTCTGAATCTAATGTACTGCAGGGCACTCTCTGAATCTAATGTACTGCAGGGCACTCTCTGAATCTAATGTACTGCAGGGCACTCTCTGAATCTAATGTACTGCAGGGCACTCTCTGAATCTAATGTACTGCAGGGCACTCTCTGAATCTAATGTACTGCAGGGCACTCTCTGAATCTAATGTACTGCAGGGCACTCTCTGAATCAGTTAATATTGCGAATGTGTGGCCTTAACATATGACAAAGCTTCTGCAATTGCGATTAGCTCTACAAACATGATAGATAAACTGTCAGCAATATTAACAAGTTTGTGGAGGCCGGTTTGTTCGTCAAAGAATGCAGTTCCTGTTCGAGTACCATCCTTCGAGCCACCGGTGTATATTTTATAGAGGCCTTTATACTTAATCCCAATCAACCCGTCACAGCATTCTTTAAGCATCATAATGTCCATTTCTCTCTCTCAAATAATGTGTTTTTACACCATCTATATTACAGCATATATATAATGTCGGATATATTTATGTTGCTCACCCAGGTATCTAAAGAGAAGATTCCCACATTACTTATTAGACAAATGCATAGGAAGGTTTTTAAGTGACTAATGAGTCACTTAATGATATATATAAATAATGATAGAGAAGAGTGGTTTCCTCTTATTAACCCAGTATCTGCCCTTGGTCAATGCAGAAAGTTCATCTATGATGTCAATATTGATACTATCCATTGATTTGGACTGTAGCCAATTTTTTTAGCTAAATAGTGTCTTCGAACCGTTAAATTGTGAACTGGTAAACTTGAATTGCACACGAAATATCCGGGAAAAGTGATGGTCGAAGGTAGATGAAGGCTAAAAGGGGGGAGAGCCAAGCGAAGCCCGTTGTATCCTTCGTGTTAGGTTGATATGTAAGAAACAAATTAAACATAAATTTTTGAGCCCCGTCGTCGGTGTGAAGGTTTGAAATGGATAGATTATAAACTATCGAACATCAATTCTTTACTTTGTATTGTTTGGTATGTTCATGTTAAGCTCACAATTTATCATATACTACTCAAAAGAAAATAAGGGCCACTTACATATTTCTGTTTTTGAGTAAATTTTTTAGATGTAAACTAATTAATAAGTGACTAATTAATGATGTCCGGCCTCCTTCAGTATCCAACCTCTTTAATGCTGGTGTTTAAGTCTTACAGCTGGCCAGAAATTGAAGCAAATAAAAAAACGAGTTTCAGGTCAAATTCCTTTCAGATGGAATCACAATTTTATTCTGTTAAAAAACTATTTCTGTCCATCTTTTGCTTCTTTTAACATCTTTTGTTAATAATGCCACGTCAACGAAGGCATATGGATACCATTACTGCCACCAGAGCCGTTACATTGATTGCTGAAGGTCATTCACAGCGGTCTGTAGCTTTTTCGTTGGGTTTCTCTCGCCGAGTCATCCAAAATGTGTGGGATCGGTTCCAAGAGACTGGCAGTGTTGCAAGAAGGCCTGGATCGGGCAGGGTGCGAGCGACTGCGGCACAAGAGGATCGCTACATCCGATTGAGTGCCCGTCGAGAGCGCTCTGTGACGGCACGTAAGTTACAAAATCGCCTACGGTTGAAAACGGGGACTCGTGTTAGTGACCAAACGATACGTAATCGACTGCATGAAGACCAGCAAAGGTCCAGACGCCGAGTAGTACGAATTCCTTTATCTAGGGTTTAACGTGGAAATCGTTTAAGTTTTTGCCGCGAACATTCAGATTGGAGCATGAATCAATGGGGTATGGTGCTCTTCACAGATGAGTGTAAAGTGAAGCTTTGTAGTGATGATCGGCGGATTAGAGTATGGAGACGACAGGGTGAGATATTTTCCGATGTCTGCATCAAGGAAATTGACCGCCTTGGTGGTCCTAGTGTGGTGGTTTGGGCTGGGATTAGCTTACAAGGCAAAACTGAGCTGGTTTTCTTAAATCAAGGCACAGTAACTGCACAACGGTACATCGATGAAGTCATCAGGCCTCAGGTGATTCCATTTTCACAGAGAGTGGGGCCAGGGTTCTGGTTAATGCATGACAATGCCCGCCCACACACAGCTCGGGCCACTCAGACTGTACTGGATGACTCCCATATTCGTGTCCTACCATGGCCAGCGTATAGTCCGGATTTAAATCCAATAGAGCAAATGTGGGACCAATTAAAACGAAGGGTTAGGGAGCATGAGCAAGAGGTTCACAACCAGCAACAGCTTATGGATGCTCTGAAACGTGCGTGGGAAGAGATACCTGATGAAAACATCAGAAACTTAATCGAGAGTATGCATTCAAGGCTCCAGGAGTGTGAAAACAGGAGAGGAGGACACACCCGTTACTAAACCATTAAAAAAAACAGCTTGTGTCAGTTTTTGTTTTGTTTTGCAAAGAGTTTCTGTTTAGTTTTTGCTGTTGACAATGGACTAATTTCATGTTAATTGAAATAAGTGAAACAATTGACTACACAATTAAATGGTTATTAGCATAAGTTAAAACAAAAGCCTTGTTACATGTTATTTTAATAAATATACATTATTACTGTTTACTATATTTTTCACGTAGCAATCAAAATACTTAGTGGCCCCTATTTTCTTTTGAGTAGTGTACAATCTCACTCGATAGATTGTAAATTAACGGTCATCACAATCTTACGTCACTAAAAGTGATAGGAATAGTAATACTTCAGGTCTTCAGCATATTTATACTCGTAATACATAGTCAAACCAGTATTTGTATAAAAACTTACTCAACCATAAAAATGCAAATGTATAAGTCATTAAAAGCTAACTCACATATCTCTACAACGATGTAAACTTAACACGATCTACAAACGTTGATTTTATGCAAAATTAACCATCTCTTCTTAACTAGATTATTTAATATCCATTGAGCTCGTGCGGACTATGCGCCATTTCCAACGCCTCCTCTTGCTCTTTCACGGGCGTCGTCAGCAGCGATGTAGGGGCGGAGTCCAGTGCCGGCCCCACTGAGGCCGTCACCAGCTGGGTGCTGATGGTAGGCTCCGATCTGACGGAGAGCGTGTCCCGGGGAAGCGGGGAGCGGGTGGAACTGCGGGCAGATCTGCGCGGCGACTTCAGGTGCGGGATGATTCTCTGTGGAGTGATATACATTTTGATTTACATTTTTAAACAACCTACACTGATATAACTGTAGATTGATCTTGCTTGATTCCAAGTAAAGAACCCCTCACAAAAAAGCCTACGGGTTAGATTTTATTTTTTATTTAACGAAAACGTCGTACAAAAAACATAAAACTATATATAGGTTTTCTTATAACTAAATAGTTTTCCGAACTTACAATTTTTAATTTATAATTTGTGTCGTATCTATTAATTTAAACCTAAACTCTTGTAAAACAAAACGGATTCTAATTATAAATGTAATTACCTACTTGCATAACAAATGAGCCAGAGGCTAATTTATGACATGGAATGGAACTCTGATAACCCGACGACCGGTATAGCCTAGCGGGTAGTGACCCTGCCTACGAAGCTGATGGTCCTGGGTTCGAATCCCGGTAGGGGCAAAAATTTGTGTGATGAGCTTGCATTTCTGTTTCTTAGTCTTGGATATTTTCTTTGTATGTATTTACTTAAGTATTTATCTCTATCACCCCATAACAATAATAATAATAATACCTTGGACAAACAAGCCTTACTGAGCTTACTATGGGCCTAGTTCGATTTGTGTAAGATTGTCCTCTAATATATATTCTATTTATTTATAGCTATTTCTATATAAACTCACTAGTAAGGCATCCTCACCTGCCCAGGATCGTCAGTAAGCGTAACAGCCGTGCGCTTCACGGCAAAGTCTGGCGCCGCCATGCACCGCGCCAGCAACAACGCGGCTGCGCACGCCCATCCGCACCAGACGGCGGCGCTGGCGGCGCGCGTGCCGGCAGCTAGCACGCCCAGTGACAGAGAGGAGTTCCAGGAGCGCTCGAGGTAGGGACTTGCGGCTGAACAACTAAATGTAACAAGGCCAATTAGACGAATGGTCACAGACCGCACGAACTGGAGTTTCTTTGGTGGAAGGAAAACATGCTGAAGAAGGAGAAGACACTAAATCAATGGCTTGTGCACGTATTGAATTCTAAGCAAAACGAGGGATTCTAGAGAAATCTATCGATAAGCGACACAATTCTAGAACCCCGACCCGAGTGAGCGAGGGATTCAAAGTCCTAAGAGAGAATTCTTTTACAAGTTAACATAATGTACAAGTGATAAACACACCTAGCCATGGAGTAAAAGGTAGGTAAGTACCAATTTTACTTACGTTGTAGCATTAGTATAGTTGTAAAATGCGCCACAGAAGGCCTGCAGTCCCCCGTTGGTGTGTACGAAGCCGTGGCCTGTGAGTGCGACAAGCACAATCGCGCACACCAGCGCTGGAGTCAGGATGCGCCAGGGTTGTTGCAGGCTGTGGGGAAACGCAACATATACATATAGTTACGCCCTCAGAGCTTTCATAGCCTCTGGGCCTCACCAATATGGCAAATATAATAATCAGTGGTTTGGTACCAGTAAAAGCGACTTTGTCTAAAAAGGGATATTATGTTCAAGATTATTGAAATGACGGAACTGTATGGGGACTAACTCTACACAGAACACGCTGTTAATAATTTTATCTACATACGTATCATAAACCCTCTTTACTGCGTACAAATACCGCACGTTACGATCAGCATAATGTTAAACTACTTGTAAAAATTCATTTCTAATCTGAAAAATTACACATTATGACCATAATGTGTAGTTTTTCTACATATTATGACATTCAAATTTCGAACGCCGACGCCCGCCTGCGTGCCGCTCCTAGTTTGTCTGTGAAGTTGGTAGGTACTACTGAACTAGCTAAACAACTGCAAAGCCACAATGCCGGTAAAACATGCGGTTCCTGAACACATCAAAGAGAGCTTATGATATGTGTGTAGATAAACTAATATATGTAAGTGTATGTAACTACATAATTAGGCATTAAAACTCTCGAGTGATATTATCATGAAACTCGCCTTCGGCTCGTTTCATAAACCCACTCTCGAGTATTAATGCTCTCCATTATGTAGCAGTCACATAAACTACTATTGTAATTAATTATCCCTGCTTATTATGAATAATAATAAGTATTGTAAATTTTAAAAGAGATATAAAAATCTATATGTGGGCCCTACGCCCTTCCGGTCCCACAGGTGGTCCAATGTAGAGAAGAGACAAAAAATGACATTTGCTAAGAATATGTTAATATCTACAGTAACAAAGACATTGCGAGCACTTCTTACCCGTGGTACTACCGGTGGTACTATTGGTAGTACCAACGGGATTATTTTTTACTCGTAGTACTTGCTATCCTGTCTGGTAGTACCACGGGAGATTTCACATTACCCCTGGTGCTACTATATATATTTAACAAAATAAAGCTGCAAGAGTGTCTTACCCAGACCTGACGCGGCCGCCGCTGGGGCAAACGACGAAGAGCGTCGTCCACAGCAGCGCCACCATAGTGGAGACTATAGGCATGTACTCAGCGAACTGGCAGTCCTCGTCAGCGCCTATGAACTCGTCCGTGCTAAGCACCAGACGGCTGCTGATATTCCCTGAAAGTTGGTGAGGTGACCTTTTGCAGTGGGTATACATTTTGAGGATTTTAGCGCATCAATATCTATTCTTCAACTGCCAAAAACAACATTAAATTGTTAAATGCCAATGGAAAACAACACAAAAGTTGGTAGTTAAATTTTGAAAAAATCTATTACACGCACACACGGGAAACAAACTTTTTAAAACAGTAATTACTGTCCGCCTCTTTTTGGGTTTCTTGACAAGAGAGATGAAGAATTCAAAGTTGGTGGTAACAGTCGAGCCAGGAGGGTGATGCACGCGACCTTTGGAATACAAATATAAACAACTCAATAAGTAAGTTTCTACTACTATGTACTAGAAAAGCGTTGACGATCACGCCATACATAAGAGAAGAGGTACCCAATACCCAAGCAGAGTGTAGCAACCCAATTAATATATTCAGATCACAACATAATGTACCACTGAGGGATCTCTTACTATTATACGTAGAAAGTATGAGTTATTATGAGTAGTGCTTGATTACCTACCGCTCGACTTTATCCATTCCAACTAATAGTATAAATGTGAAAGTAGCGATATTTGGACGTTTGGATGTTTTTGAGCCTCAATTACGCTAAAACGGCTGGACGCATTTGAATGAAATTTAGCACAGAGATTATCATATCATATTTGGGGCAGATTATCATATAGGATACTTTTTATCCGACTGCACCAGAAGGAGGTTAACGTTATCGCGGTAAATGATACTTCCTAGGAACACGCAGATGAAGTTGCGGGCATCAGCTAGTCTTCAATATGTGCGACTTACTCGTTGAGTGAAGGAAGGTAAGATAAAGCATTCCTGGTCTGAGATACGTTACTAGTGGAGAATCACCCTGTAAGGAGGAGGATTCTCGCACAATATAACCACTCGATGAAATGGCGGACATCGAGTGATTCCCATACAAATCCGTATATCGAATGCGCGGGTCCTGGAGTAAGATAATATATTGTTTAACCTTAAAGACCATGAAAAGTCAGAATTATCTACTTGTATTGTGCATTTTCATTTCCTAATAATTAAATTAATACTAAAAGAACAAGTCACTCTAATCACGAACATGCAAGGATAATTAGGAAAATAAAGGAAAATCTCCTTTACATAGAATGTGCTATTTCCAATATTTAAGGTAGTTGCCCTCCATGAGCCGTTCGTTGTTTCCAGCCTGTGTATAAAACATTGATTTTCCCACTGAGGGGCAGGCCTGCCCTGCCCACAACTCCCAGGCTGTGAGGACATATTTGGACCAACAATTTCCAAATCGCTGGATTGGCCGACGAGGGCCGGAAGGATGGCCTTCTCGTTCGCCCGATAGGACGCCTTTATTAGATATTTTTTTAATGGGACACGATGAAGCAACGGGTTTATATCATGCCCATCAACACGGAGAACAGATCTTATAGATCGGTTTTAAAATTGACAAGCTATAGTTAGCTTGTCAATTTCTTTAAGAAGTTATCGGGATGGAGTCTGTGCGTTTTAAATAATAAATTGCTAGAATAGCTCTTTTCTGTGATTTAATAATAGTTTGATATCCGCTGCTTTGCCCCACAACAAGATACCATAGGACATGACACATAAGTAAAGTAGTGAAAATAACTAAAATATGACGACTGGTTTAGCCTAGCGGGTAATGACCGTGCCTACGAAGCTGACGGTCATGGATTCGAATCCCGGAAAGGGCAAATATTTGTGTGATGAGCTTCAATATTTGTTTCTTAGTCTTGGATAATTTCTATCAATTTTCATAAGTATATATCTCTATTAAATATATCGTCGTCTAGTACCCATAACACAAGCCTTGTTGAGCTTAGGACTATTGGCCTAGTTCGATTTGTGTAAGATTGTCCTCTAATTTTTATTTATTATTATTATTCTAGACTAGATGTAGCCACATCCGTGTTTCATCTGATGTTCCTAAGAGCGTCAGTCGCAGAACTTAATTTAACAGCTAATTTATCTATGTGGGGTCCCACTGCAATTTGCTATCAATTCCACGTTATTCCACGAAACTTCGTATCATTTACTAATTCCCGTCTAACACCAAACTGTTCTCAACTTGCCTGAATTTGGAAGTGAGAATTTAATACACTTGGTTTTACCACCGTTTAACAATAAATTACTTACTGTGAACCAATTCAAGGTTAGACACCATCAACAGTATCAAAATCTTCTTTTTGTCTTTAAATTTTGAAGACCAGTGAAGTCACCAGCACAACACTATTTCAGTCAATTTCTCCACCATAAAAGACAGATCGTTAATATATAGCAGGAATAAGTAAGGGCCTAATATGGAACATTTTGGAGCGCCAATTTTTACACCCGATCTATCAGATTAAACGCCGTTGACTTCTGCTTTTATAATTCTATGTCATAAGTAAGTATGATATTAGTAGATCCAACGCTTTATTTCTAACTCTGTAATGATTTAATTTTATTAGTAGCGTATCATGATCAACACATAGAAAATAAGAGATATAATGGTAATGCCTGCATCTGTAGTCAATTTACCCCTTTAGCGTGGAGTTGTTTTGTACGGTTGAAGTCTGAGAGCATTTGATTGAGTAGGTATAATATTTTCAAATATTTTACTCAGTGCTGGAAGAGCAGATTGGTATGAAATTTGAAGGATTACCCTTGTTTCCCGACTTGAACAGACGTATCAGTTTACTATCTTTCATGAGTTTTGGGAATGCTCCGTTGCCCAGCACTTTGATATTCCTACCAATATTAAAGTTTACATTGATGATATTGTTGCAAAGTTATGCTTTTCAGATTCCTTAGATCGTATCCTCTCTGCTAATTCTCGATTTGTATAAATAACAGATGAGGCGACTACCCTCATAACAAGTGACCGAGACAACCTGTCGACATTTACGTAGAATACCCTAGGTATTCTACGTAAATGTCGATAGATAAATAGTGGGTATACCTGCAGTGAATTTGTAGGATTTGGAGGAAGATACAGACAGGTGAAGATCATAAACTTACCAACAAGCTCTAAATTGTTTTCAGGCGTGGTTTCATTCATTTCCATAGCACGTTCTTGTCTATTCGCATCTTTCGGCGGTAAACTTTGTTGGTCATCACTGATATTTGCAGCATCAGTAACAGGAACTGGTAGCTCATCATCTGGCATTTGCACTGAGTGGAATTGCATCACACGAGGATATAAGAAGCATTTGCCGTCCACCAGCTGTTTCGTGCTTTCGAATAACGTGAAGTCTGCGATACCGCAAACTGCGATCAGGATGTAGACGAGTAGGTGCCATACTGTAAAATATATATATATTTTAAGTAGATGAAATACCTGCCTGCTAATAAATATTAGGAAAAATTATACTGGCCTACTTTTTATACGTGTAGTATATTAACTTCTCTTGAGAAGTTATTATAATAGGTCTGAAAATTGAAATAGGTAATTTTGTGTTTTCTTTACGTTTTAAGACCTGGAGAATCATTTGCAATCATTTTTAGAGTGATGTCTGTGTGTGTGTGTGTGTGTGTGTGTGTGTGTACGTACGTATGTACGTGATCAAAATTATGGAATTCGTTTTCTCAATAACTACTGGACCGAATCGCTTTGATGACCATATCAATCGATACGCCACGTCATGACTTAGATCTGAAAGGAGTCTAGAAAAAATCGGTCCAGCGGTTCGTTTTTTATTTGTAAAAAACTGACTTTTTTGAACACGCAACGTTAATTTTGTATGTAATTCCAAGTATTGAGGGGTAGATGTGGGTTTTTGAGGGTGCTGGTTTCGAATCTTTCATCAGTTTTTTAAAATTCAAAATGGCGGACCCACTATGACGTCATCTTTTTCGTGAAAACATCGGTATCGAAACATTAAAAAAAAGAATTCTTCTCAAGAGAAGTTGCTTGTACGGTACTTGCTGCCGAACCGATTATTTTAGTAATATCCTCGTTGGCGCAGCGATCGATGACCCATTTGAAAAGAGCGTACCTACCTATAAATTAAATGGGCCACATTCACATGGGACTTGGGACATGAATAGGTACGGTATAGTGATTCTAAAGGTAGTCCCAATGTAAGTGGGTAGGTAGAGCTCGAGAAATAATTATTGAATAGTACTTAAACGTAAAATTATTGTTTTTCCTATTTCGATTAAAAAAAATATGCAGTAGAAAAATATGTCATAAATACTGTTTTTTTTTTAAATAAAACAAAACTGTAACTGAAATATTTTGAACCCCCTGAAAACCTATAAAATATGATTAAAATAACAACTGTATTTCTTTCAAAATATGGTTTCATTTATTATGAATTAATATTTAAAAAAAAAATGGCGGTTATTAACAGAATATGTTAATGTGTTTTGTTTTATCTGAGGTAAATTTTTCCTTATTTATATAAAAGAGTAAAGTGAGAGAACACAAAAAGTGAAAGAACACAAATAAATTATTTCATTAATTTTTACGAATTCTGCTAAGTGGAACGAAACAGAATGAGGTTAAGTAGGTACCCTAGGTAGTTGACTCGACAGAATAATAATAATAATACCTTGGACACTATTTACACACATTGATCTAGCCCCAAACTAGGATTACCTGTATCTTGGGTACTAGACAACGATACACATACTTATATAGATAAATATTATACTTAGCCCCACTAGTTATAAAGCCGATTAGCACAATTCTCCGATTAACTTTGACAACTCCTTACAAATGTGTATGGAGTTGTCAAAGTTAATCGGGGAATAGTGCTAATCCGCTTTATAGCTAATGGCACTTAGATAGATAAACAACCATGACTGGGGTACAAACATTCGTTCTCATCAAACAAATATTAGCCCCCACCGCGACTCGAACCCGGGATCCTTGGCTTCGTAGGCAGGGTCACTGCCGACTCGGCCATTCGGGTCGACAATGAAGTAATTCTTTGGGGTCTGCTTTGTGACACCTAGTAGACCTACAATTAAAGTAGTTATTTACCGTAGGTACTTACTTTTCCATATTCTCAGATGCTTTCCAGCTCTTTCTTCTAGTTCACAGTAGTCGTAAAGAAGAATAGTCATCGTAAATCATAGTTGTCTGCAAATATAAAGTAGGTACTATTTGTAATGTAAGTTAGGTAGGTACAATATGAAATTTATTATCGTATAGTATCGTAACAGCCAACTAATATGTACATATTATATGAGTGGGCTGTTATGTATTATAAAATGTGAAAGTTACAATGTTTGGATGGAAATTTGTGGACTCAATCACACTAAAACTGCTGAACGGATTTTACAGATACACACAGGCACACAGATAGTTTATGAGCTATATTAGCATATACAGTGTGTCCGCCGGCAGATTTTACACTTCAAATCATCTGCGACGCCTAGAAAAGCGGTAGACGGGGGGAGCGGGGTATCATTCGGTGCGCAAGTGTTGCGGGTTATTTAGTAGCCAGTCAGTGGACCGGAAATCATCGCGATTTTGCTGTGGAGGCATATTTTGCAAACAATAATTCAGTGAATTTAGCGAAGCGTCGTTTTTGTTCGCACTACGATATTCCAAGAATAAAGGATGGCCCGTCGAACCAGTTGATATGGTCATGGGTAAAGAAGTTCAGGCAAACAGGATCAGCCAAAAATATTACAAAGCCTGGTCCTTCAACTTCTGTTTCGACTCCGGAAAACGCAAATCGAGTGAGAGACGAAATTTCTCGATCTCTGCAAGCGAGTTTTCAGGGACATGAGGACAAGATTGGAAGAATGTGTCCGGAAAAATGGACGCCATTTAAGAGAAGTGATTAAAAAAAAAACGGATCATTCTACTGTATTATAATAAATAAATAACTTTGAATACTTTAATATTTGAATTTTTATTATTATTCAAAGTGTAAAATCTGCCGGCGGACACCCTGTACTCAGGATAATTTATGTGGGACTGCACCAGAGACCCTCCCTCTGGTCAGTCGGACAATGTTTTCTCGGTTAAATGATAATTCCTAGGTAAACGCAGACGGAGATACGAGCACCAGAGAGTAATCTAATTCATATATTTAGGTACTTATATAAAAAAGAAACGCTAAAATAAGTGAAACGAGAATAGCCAAGCGAAATAAACTTTTGTACATAATTAAAGGCCTTTTGTAAATGGTCGATACGATATTAAAACCAAGTATAAAAACAGCTGTTAAACAGCTGTTAAACAACGGTAGGTTAAGCTTGGTTCAGTAGATAGTGATGATCCTGGAGTCAAACGGTTCTGATTGTCCAGCTTCTGCAGGTGGCTGCAACCATTCCCTAAATTTAAAAAAAAAAAAAAAGTTTAGAAACATATTCATATTCTTTATTGCACAGAAGTCTTAATGGAAAGATAACAAAACATTTTATGAGAAAATGCCTGATAAATAATTATCAACAACGATTATTCATTGAAATAATATAAATCAGCATCGTGATAATTCTATAGCAAATACATTTGTAATGAAATGAAATGAAAAATTAAATGAATTGAAAAACTTTTATTGATTTTAAACTTACATCCTAATTATTGAGCTGGCCCTAACTCCCAAACTAGGGTGACCTGTGTGTCAGGAGCTAGAAGTCTAACGGAACATAATCTTAATTTTTATGGCTAAAGTCAAAGTCAAGTCAAAGTCAAAGTTCTTTTTATATATTCTCTTCTCTACATTGGACCACTGTGGGAGAGGGGCGTAGATACACCCACAGATTGATTTTTAGATCTCTTTTAAAAATGGTTAATGCTTAAGTAACACAAATATTACCAAATTAATTATTATCATTAAGAAGCAGGAATAAAATTACAAAATTAATAATAGCAAGGTCTGTGTTGAGCTGGATTAACCCCAAACAGTCCCATCATTTAAGTAATCTTGAACATTGTAATATCCCTTTTTCGACAAAGTCGCTTTATCATGCTTTTTATATTGCTCCAATGGCAATTTCAAGATCTCCAGGGGGTATCTTATTGTAGTAGAGAATGCACTGACCCTTGAAAGAATTGCAAGTCTAAACCGGGCGCAACTAGTCTGTGATTATTTCTCGCTAAGTTTGGAACATGTTGTCAGGTTCTTGCGTTACGTTATATACGTTATATTTTCGAAAATAAATTGACTAGCTACAATTAGTATGTCAATTTCTTTAAAAAGCTCTCTTAAGGACTCTGTTCGTTTCAAATTATAATTTGCTCGAATAGCTCTTTTCTGTTAAATAAAAATAGTTTAAATATCTGCTGCTTTCCCCCACAACAAGATACCATAGGACATGACACCATGATATTCCTTGTTTCTCTACGGAACCCTAAAAAGACGCTAAGTTGCAGGTGCTAAAGAAAACTTTTGATGCTGCACTTATAATATCCCAAAAACAATTGCTACAAACCCCATGGTGCTAATTTAGTCAGTCCCAGTACCTCATCCCTATTGTGTCATGTCATCATCATAACATCATACTTCAGTTCCCCAAGTTCACTCGAGGCCAACAGGTTTGGTCAACAACACTGTAGTATCTCTAGCGGTCGGCACACACACCCACAGCATTCGAATATCGGTAGATGACATCATAGGTACCTACTGCTATAAAGATAATTTTAGGTTTGGTTGTTTTGTATGTGGTCGTCTGCGTTGCACAAATCTTCTAGTATTATTCGTAGTACCACAACGAGGAACAGCAATTTTTCAATGTTTTTTTATAATTTTACATATTTATCATTGTTTACTGTTGTACTTAATGTACCATACCTAGATGCATATCAATGTGATAAGTTTTACCAAATATCATTTTAGAGCCCCGTCGAATACTGAGTTAATTTGGGGCTCCTCCAATTTCTAAAGAGCAGTCAACTGTAACAGGCGAAAATCGAAGACGAACTCAAAATATGTTTGGCTGAAATTACTTTAACAATAGTTTACCAAGTTGTCACAGCTACTTTTCCTTTCGGAAACCTAGTCTAGCTCTCAAACGGTTGAACAGATTATGATTGAGTTTTAAGAGGAAGGGACTTTGTTTTACTCAGTACTTACAACAATGGTATAATTACTTTATTCGTCAAATACAATGACAATGCAAAGTAAAAAACTAAGCATTATCAACTAGTAAAGTGAGCAGCAAGGTCAAGCTTCCCATCTTATCTCTCTTTCTTGTGTAACGTAATTCTGATCCCCCTCCTAGAACACTATCAATTTTGTACCCTCGTTCATCCCGCAGAGTAAAAGTTAAGGTACATTAAATCCGTTGTTATTATATTTACAAATATATTTATAAAAAAACCCCAGGTCTGGAATGTTTATATGTGTGTCATGTCGCTGTTTCTGGTTCCCACGACACAGGGTATCCTAGTGTGGGGTCAGAAGAAATTCCAGTGCCTGTGTATAATTGTTTATGTTTATAAATGTTTACGTTAATGGTACTTAATTACTTACTTAATTAATTACTTTCTTTAATGGTTTGGCGAGTCACCGAGGTTACACTTCGGTAGGTAGGTTCTACTAGCTTAGAGGTACTTGTAAATAGCTTACTACTTCGTCTTAGACTTCTAAGATTATAAGTAATTTACCACAGAATTTATGGCTTGCGCGTAGGTACCGGGCTTGTATAATTTAGAAGTAGCTTTCGAATGCTTTCAATTACCCACGTTCAGCATTTTGTGTTGACTTTTAATAGCTTGAGTTTCCCCACATTACACATTAGGCTGGAACTACGCCAACTGTGTGGAGCGATCGCAGATTTGATCCAAATGCAAATGCAGGATATACGTGTTTCATGTTATCCCACATGTTACCTACTGACCACCGGTCGTAAACAAAATTGCTGCAGGATTTTGGACTGAAAAGGTAAAGTGTGTAATGTAAGTAAGCGGCTAGAGGACTTGGTTGTCCAAAAGTGTGGACTTTTGGACAACCGGATTTAAAAGGAACTCTAACCCTGCCCTAGACCTAATTTACGGCTAATAAAAGTTGATAATATTAAATACACCCGTCCTACCTATTCTTCAGTCACTATCGCTGAGAAATCTATTACCTGTAAAAACTATAGTACCTATAATAGAAGATTTTAGAAGTGCATAAAAGAAGCCATTTTACCCCGAGCATGGCGAGAGCTAAACGGCTCGACGTTATGCCTGAGTTACATACCTACTCTGCTTTTCACTTCTATATTGAGCTTCGATAATGCACTTGAATATGCCATTGTCTTCGTTTAATCACTTTTCACTTCAATTATGTTACAAAATTGAAGTAGATAATAGCTACGCTTGCTTCTCACACAGGAGATGCAGGTTCGATTCCTGACCATGTACCAATGAGATAATTAATTTATCTTAAGTACATTAAACGGACGTCCTAACGGTGATGGAAAACATCGTGGACACCTTAATTACTCCATAGCTGCGGCGATGAGCTAGCCCCCTGTCACGCAAAATGGTCTGAATAACTGGCTCAAAGTGGGCACAATTATGCCTCTGCCACCCCGTATGGGAAAAGGCGTGACGCTATGTATGTATGTATGTATGTAAGTATAATAGCTAATTCCCGCCACGAAACATTTTAAAAGTTTTTTATTTTTATTTTCTTTCTTTAACTTCGAGTAGGTTATACAAGTAGGTATGAAGCAGGAAAGATTATTTTTAGGGTTCCTATTACTAAGCCTCCGCTGTCCGTCCGTTCGTCCGTCCGTCCTTATGTCCTTCACCGGGCTCTCTCTGGTGGATCGAAATAGGTAGAAAGAGTTGAAATATTCACAGAGTGTGTGCTATTGCTGCTATAACAAAAAATAATGAACTAACGCATTTTACAAAATGAAAATCTCCACCATATGAGGACCACATACAAGATACGTCTTTACAACAGGGGTGGCAAAGAGATTATGTACGGCCTCCTCTGATAGAAACAAAAAAAATAAACGAATTGGAGCGGAAGACATTATTATTATTTATTACCCGAGGCGCCGCGCCGCCGCCGTGCCGCCCCGCCCTATTTGAAAAACTGGCCGCGCGCCCCGCATCGCTATTTACTTTATCTATAAGAAAAACAAATTGCAATATATTCGCAAACGAGGTTTGTCGTTGGATCCGCAATCTGTAGAAAATGGAAACTGGCATCGAAAAATCGGTATTTTCTTTTTGTTTTCGTTTTTTCTTCTAGCGCACACGTCAAACTTTTTTCACTTTTAACTTACTCCAGCTTGTAAGTAAGATAAAATTAAAAATGATTTTGCACATTAATACTATCTAAAATTACAATTAAGTATATTAATAATTAAAAGAGGATAGCTTTGTCTGGGTTTTAAAGTAATTAATTGTTTTAGCATCGGAGACCCAATTTGCACGGTATCGCACACTTCAAGCCTTATATCGGTCAAATGGTGCCCTGATATCACACACATATTCTAAACGTGAAAGGAGGATCAACATAACATAATTATATAGGAAAGTTAACATGAGTTATCATATCATGGAAAAATCTTATTACTTTTTTTAGTAATAAAAATTGCACAATAAGCGGCATTTTTGAAGGTCATAAAACACGAGAAAAAACAGAAAAAATTGTTGTCTTGTTCTTGTAAGAATATAATAATAATCACAAACCAATGTGTGGTCCATTGTGTTCGGGAGCTTAAAGAGTAATAAACCTTTCATTTGGCGCCAAAATTGTCAAAAAAAATGTGGGGTAGAGTGTAGTAATATACTTTCAGCCAAGGCTTTTCGTGTACCTATATAACACCTTTTATGTCCTTATTGTGTTCCTACGAAGATAACTGACAAACAATCAGACAACGCTATGTAACTATGTTAAACATAAGGACCCATATTCAAATATAACGTTTGTGCCCAACGTAATAAAGTCCAAAATTATGCATTAAAAATGTTAAGTATGTTGTTGATCTTTACACGTGTGTGCAATTAGGAATTTATGATTATAAACGCTATATTGTTATGTCTAGACTCAGAATATGAGAATCAAAAATTTGGTATATAAAAAAGATCATTTTATTTCTATAATCGATTTTCTTGTATCGCACACCTGTACGATACTAGGATTTGTGCGATATATCGAAGCCAATCGCCGTACACCGATTTATCCATCGAATACCTATACCTAGTCCAACATAGGATGATCTCTGACAGCTGTCAGTGTCAAAACACGCCTATGAAGTATCGTATTTTTCGACGGTAAAATGTATAGAGACAATTTAAATACTTTATTGGCAAATAGTGACGTGCTACACTTATCGTAAGACAAGTTATCGATCTTGACTCGAAACATATAATAGAATATTGATGATATTTTGTAAATAAAATAGATTGCAAACAACAAGGTAAATGAAATAGAAATACTATTAAAACAACGATAAAAAATAGTTTTATTTTTGTTAAAAGCAAACTGAATTTTTAACGAGTGGCGCTTCATGGGCGCTCCACACTCGCGCGTGAAACAATAATGAAATCCCATTCATTCATTCATGCATGTTTCGCGGGCTTTGCGCAAAACTACAAACATCTCTTGAAGACGCTGAATTATTTAAAGGTGGCCACTCGTCGTTAGCCAAAACACTAAAAAGCATCGGGTTCCGCTACAAAAAAAGTGACAAAAGAAAAATACTAATGGAGCGGACAGATGTTGCGCTCAAGAGAATTGATTTTCTCCGAAAAATTAAAGAGATCTCAAACTGGGACAAAGTGGTTTTTCTGGACGAAACGTGGCTAAACGCAAATCACACAGTTTCAAGATCTTGGACGGATGACACAGCTGAGTCAACTACAAAAGTGCCCGAAGGCAAAGGGCAAAGATTAATTATAACACATGCTGGGACGTCGTCTGGCTTTGTGCCGAATTGTTTGCTGGCGTTTAAATCAGTAAAGACCACCGAATATCATGAAGAAATGGATTTCGAAAGATTCAAAAAGTGGTTTTTAACTCTTTTGGAAAACCTGAAAGAACCGCATACCATCGTGATGGACAATGCATCGTACCACTCCGTACAAAGAGATAAAGCACCAACGTCAAGCAACCGGAAATTGGATTTAATTTCGTGGCTGCAAAGCAAAGGTATAGAGGCCAACGAAAAGATGTTGAAAACTGAATTACTACGATTGGTCCGTATACACAAACCCCGTACTCCAACATACATCTTGGATGAAATAGCAAAAGAAAAGGGCCATACTGTAATTCGGCTACCTCCATACCACTGCCAGTACAACCCGATAGAGCTGATCTGGGCTCAAGTCAAAGGTAAACGTGCTTATGTGTTTCTTTCACCATCGCTCGCATTTCTCTCGTTTGCTTGAAAAAAGTCAATTAGATTAATATTTGTAATTTATTGTACTCACATAAAATTATAATCAAATACATTTTGATAGCATAGGAAGATAAGAATGTAAAAATATCTCATAAAAAATCAATTAGCTAATAAAACATCGATTAGCTATTAAGACATCTCTTCCAACAAGCCATGGTGTGTTTTATATGTATTTTATTTCTTTGTTACAGGTTACGCAGCCAGACATAATACAACACCGCCTTTTACAGCAAATAAAATGCTGAAGTTACTGAAGGATGCATGTGACAGTGTCACATCGGACAATTGGAAGAAAGACATAGACAGAACAAGAAAAATTATGGAAGATGATTGGGAGCGTGACGTACGATTCGACCAATCTACCCAGGAACTGATTATAAATCTACAAGACTGCTCCAGCGAGTCAGAATCAGACTTTGATGATAGTGATTTGGGCTGTGAACCGATTTAACAAGAATAAAAACATGTTACAACATCCTTTTGTTTGATTTGCTTGAAACATTCAGAAACTTTGGTTAGAATATCGATAATTTATTTCGACATTATCCCCATGCCTAGTAAAGTCACAGTGACAAGCTGTCAGAGATCATCCTATGTTGGACTAGGTATAATTATAATTAAGTTGAAACAAAAAATACCACAAACAGAAATATTGGTACCTATATGTATATAAATACATAAATATAAAATGATTAATGAGGTACTTAAAGTATTCAACTATTTAATATACGAGAACCTATACTAAATACTATTTATGTATCGGTACTTCAATGTAAACAGCCAATAGGAATAAAATAAAATACCCACCTCGTCCTGTCACATAGACTTAGTCAATTCAAACGATTCTTCTCACTTTAATTCGGCGGACTTTATTGATAAAATCATATTCATAAATAGTTTGTTTTAAACTCAATATTTTCTGTGTACACCTCACTGAGAGAGACTCACAGTTTCCGGTGACTGTGAGCACATAACAGTACACAAAGACTGACTGAACCCTGAACGAGCACGCGCGCGCCCGAGCGGGCAGGCAGGAAGGAACGAACGAACACAAAATTCATTTTGTTATCATTTCGCAGATACGCCGTTTTAGTTTTGACCCGGTCTTGGAAAATCGACGTGCAGGAGCGAGATGGCAGGAAAATAAGCATGCGAAGAGAGAGAGAGAGACGAAATGAAGGCAGTTTTGTTTACGTGACGTAACCACATGAAGTCATGGTAACGGGGCAACCTCGTGTTTTTGCTACTTTGACCGGGCGGTGGTTTTGATCTAATCGCAACAGAATTAGAATGAATTTGGGGCCGAATGCTTCTGTATTACTTTTGGCATGATAGCGTCCTGTTTGAATTAGACCCCAAATTGCGACTATCCGCCACATTAGGTTCTATTGCGGGCATTGCGGGAACCACTGGCAGACAGCATCCTTCGTGCGGCGTGCGGCTGGCCTTGGGCTGGCCGCAACGATGCGTTTTGGAGCTGCGCCCGCCCCGCCCCATCGCGTCGTGGCCGCAAGTTGCTTTCCACCTCTCCCCTCCTCTTCGAGAGCTAAAGCTATTCGAAAAGATAAAATAAGAAGTAGAAGAATTCTTATTTTATCTTTTCGAATAGCTTTACACCTGGCATTTAATGTCATTGTCGCCGATGTCTATACAGAAGTTGGCAGTTTGCTTCGAGATTGCTGGTACTTCTCGCCGCGGTTAGAAGTAATAAATTAAACAAACTGCTAGCTAGTACAGTTTGCACCAATTTTATTTGTGTTTGAGCGAGCTGTGCTGTGACCTCTCTTTCTCACATAGGGTAAGGTGGGGAGAGAGAGTGAACCCTAGGTAGGTATTTGTATCAGGGTCCCATAGGAAGGTGCGAAGAACGCTTGCGCGAAGCACGCTTTTGCGAAAAATAAAGCTAGCTCAAAGTTTCGAATGGTCGTTTTTGCGAATGACGTAGTCGCGAAGAACGTTTATTATGCGAAAGCTTTTTTAACTGCTTCATAGTGTTCTATACTATAATCATCAAACTATAAACTATAAATATAACTTTTGCCAGTTTTTTGACTGGGTAACAATGTAGATGACTTTAAAATCCTTGATTATATGAGAGGAAATAATACAACCATGATATTATCAACATAAGGTAATGCCGCCGGGCATATCCGTGTCTGTTATTACCATACATTGGCAGTTTTGACCGCCAGGCACGTCTGGCGGGCAAAATCTGCAAAAGAGAGACGCTGAAAAAAGTAATGTCATAATATGTAAACTACCAAATAAAATGAAAAGATGTCTCCAAAGAGTCGTTGAAACGAACTCTTCACAATGGCTAACTATCATCCCGACCTCCGCAAATAATACTGATCTCACAGCTACCCAGTTTAGGGATGCTTTAGCTATTAGATACGCCCATGAACCTGCAAACCTCCCTCAGGCCTGCGACGGATGCGGAGAGAGTAATTTCGACCTAAACCACGCATTAAACTGCAAGAAAGGAGGATTAATAAAAAAAGGACATGATCAACACAGAGATGATTGTAAAAATTGGGCCGAACTAGCCTGGGGAACTAAAACAATAGAACCCATAATGCAAGATGCAAATATAAATCAACCAGCACTTATAGGTGATCTGTTACTAAACAGTGTTTGGGAACCTGCAAGGAAAGCGTTCTTCGACGTACGCATAATAAATGCTGACGCTTCCTCTTACAGCAACCTCACCTGGTAAAAAAAGCACAGAGACATAGCCGAGAGAAACACACAAAATACGACTGAGTAAAATCAAAGTCACAGTCAAAGTACTTTATTACTGTAGATATTTACATATACTTAGCAAACGTCATTTTTTGCCTCTTCTCTACATTGGACCACTGTGGGAGAAGAAGGGCGTAGAAACTCCCACAGATTGATTTTTAGATCTCTTTTAAAATAGGTTGTGCTTAACTAATACAAATATGAAAAAATTAATTGTTATGATTAATAAGCAGGAATAAATTATTACAAAATTATTAACAGCAAGGTCTGTGTTGAGCCAGATTAACCCCATACAGTCCTGTCATTTAAGTAATCTTGAACATTGTAATATCCCTTTTTCGACAAAGTCGCTTTAACATGCTTTTTAAATTGCTCAAATGGCAATTTCAAAATCTCCAGAGGTATCTTATTGTAGTAGAGAATGCACTGACCCTTGAAATAATTGCTAACCTTCGCGAGTCTAAAACGGGGCGCACATAGTCTGTGATTAGTTCTTAGGTTAACATTACAGCTATCGCTAAGTTTGGAAAATGTTGTAAGGTTCTTGCGTACATACATTATATTTTCGAAAATAAGTTGACTAGCTACTGTTAGTATGAAATTTCTTTAAAAAGCTCTCTTAAGGAGTCTGTTCGTTTTAAATTATAAATTGCTCGAATAGCTCTTTTCTGTAAAATAAAAATAGTTTGAATATCCGCTGCTTTCCCCCACAACAAGATAACATAGGACATCACACTATGAAAGTAACTAAAATATACTAGCCTAGATGTAGCCACATCCGTGCTTAGTCTGATGTTCCTAACAGCGTAAGCCGCAGAACTTAATTTACTAGCCAATTTATCTATGTGGGGTCCCCACTGCAATTTGTTATCAATGGTTATTCCAAGAAACTTCGTATCATTTACTAATTCTAACGTGCTGTTGTCTAACACTAAACTGGTCTCAACTTGCCTGACAATTGGAAGTGAGAAATTGATACACTTGGTTTTACCAGCGTTTAACAATAAATTATTAACTGTGAACCAATTCAAGGTTAAAGACAATACACCATTAACATCATTAAAATCTCCTTTTTGTCTTTCAATTTTGAAGACCATAAGTATCATCAGCAAACAACACTATGTCAGTTAATTTCTCTACCATAAAAGGCAGATCATTAATATATACCAGGAATAAATTGTGGAACGCCCATTTTAACACCCGATCCATCAGATTTAACGTCGTTAACTTCTGCCTTTTGAATTCTATTGCTTAGGTATGATCTTAGTAGATCCAACGCTTTATTTCTAACTCCGTAATGATTTAATTTAATTATAAGCATATTATGATCAACACAATCAAACGCCTTCGACAGGTCGCAAAAAACTCCGATAGCATCCTGTGCGGCCTCCCATGCAGAATAAATATGAGATATAAGGGTAATACCGGCATCCGTAGTCGATTTACCCCTACTGAAACCGTATTGTTTGGCGTGGAGTTGTTTTGTACGGTTGAAGTGTGAGAGCATTTGATTGAGTATAATCTTTTCAAATATTTTACTTAGTGTTGGAAGAACAGATATTGGTCTGAAATTTGAAGGATCGCCCTTATCTCCCCACTTGAACAGAGGTATCAGTTTACTGAGTTTCATGAGGTCTGGAAAAGCCCCATCGTCAACACATTTATTGAATATATAAGCTAAGTGTGGGGCTATAACTAGAATTACTGAACCAATGACTTTGAGTGATATACCCCACAGGTCTTCCGTATTTTTTAAGTTAAGTAATTAAAACGTTTTGACAATGTCCTGGGGATATACATGATGAAATTTTATATATACATTACTGATGCTAGTGTTATTTTTTAATAACGTCTCTGCTTCATATGGAGATGAATTTAGACGGCCTGTTGTGAGTACGGGTACATTGGTGAAGAATGTTTCAAAAGCTCGAGCAACATCAGCGCTGGATTTAACAACATCATCACCTATCTTTAGGCAGAAATCATTGTCCCTTGGTATAACTTTGCCAGTTTCGCGGTTTATTATTTGCCAAACTGTTTTCATTCTATTATTTGAATTTTGAATTTTTCTATTAATGTGTAAAGTTTTTGCAGTTCTACAAACCAACTTGAAAGTTTTGGAATATTTTTTAACATAGTCATGAAATTTTCGATCAAAGTTATAGGTTTTTTGATCATAAAGGTCACACAAGATAACTCTACTTTTACGAATTCCAAACGTTGCCCAGTCACTAAATTTAGATTTACCGTTGTAGTCACTGACTTTCTTTAATTTGAAAACTTTATTGAATTCTGTCTGAATAATGTTGAAGAAGTCTGAGTAGATTTTGTTTGGGTTCTGTTCATTAAAATCCGGTACTGGCAAATTTATATCTAAGTTATTCGTATATGTCTCTAGTCTATGGGATGTAATAGGCCTATAAAATGATGGACCGGTCTTATCCTTTATAGCAATTGGGAATGAAACTGTTTGACCTCTGTGATCGGAAGGTACGCAGTTAATTACACTTTTACTTGTGAATGCACAGTCACAAAAAACGTTATCTAAGCAAGTTTGGCTGGTAAGTGTAAATCTAGTCGGCTCTAAAAATACATGACATAAATTAAACAATTTGAATAAAGTTATTAATCGTTGTTTCATTGTTGTCCCTACAAGCAAATCTACATTAAGATCGCCACAAATACCTAATTAACTTTTTTCTGTTATTACATAGTTTAGTGAGGGCTGCCTCCATAATTTTCTCAAATATTTCGAAATTGCCATGGCCTTTTTCATTGCTCGGTGGCCTGTAGACACAAACAATAATATGGCTATCTAACTCAACACAGGACCCCTCTATTTGTCTTTCAACAGTAAGTGCAAGAATATCTTTCCGTTGTTTCACCTTAATATTATTTTTCACTAAGATTAAAGAACCACCTCTATCAGCAGTCTTTCTATTGTAACAACTGACAATTTTGTAATTATTTATGTTAAAAGGCATCATATTTTCCTTCCACCAGTGTTCTGTAACACAAATAATATCAATGTCAGAATTTTTTAGAAATAATTCTAATACAAGTTCTTTGCCAGGTAGCCCCTGGATGTTTTGATGGGCAATATTTAACTGGGGCTTACATTTTGACATATTAAGTGGCTCTTGTATGCTAGAGATTTCCTCTATTGTCTTATGAACTAATTTAAATTACTTGGAACAGATTCCAATGTTGCAAGCAAAGTATAATTAAAAGTTGAATTCCCAATAAGGGTGCATGTCATATTACTCTTAACATAAGCTGATGTCAAGTTGAACTTGGTTAAACCAACTACAGCTGCGTCGCATATATTATAAGCTAACAATGTAGCTACTAATTTTCTATATTTATTAGACAGGTACAATGTATCCTGTGTCAGAGTAAAGTTATGAATAAAATTATTCATGTCGAATATAAAATAGCATCGCTGTGATGACATGTTAAATTAAATAAATGAATATTCATTGTATGCACAGATTTGTTCTGTAGTTCTGTCAAATTACAGGCATATGGAAAATTGCATAGTATAAATTTGCATTTCATCCTACTATGTAAGTCTAGAAGTGTTTCAACACTTTTATTCAAATCATTCCGACTAATGTTTGAATACAAATCTCAGTTATAAGAGCAGTTTCCATGAGAGTAAGAGGCACGAGAAAACATGTCAGGGCCTTTCAATGCGAAGATGGAGCAGGAATACTTTGGTGACAGCTTGATCTCCTAAAACAGAAATACCTACATAGGTTTTATTTATATTTACTTATGTATACTTTACAAATTATAGGTGTGTTATATTATATGCCTACTTTTCGTATCTTCTAAGTTCTATTTGGTGTATAACTTGTAATGAATAAATTCCTACAAAGGTATCGGGATAGTTTTCAAGATAAACGGAATCAAGCTACTGCTTACTGAGCTGCTCTCTCAGTCGTCAAAGATAGATGACATTGATTCTACACTTTTATCGGAACCACTTAAGCTAGAAATCTGAAATTTCGTACTTTGGAATCTCTTAAGTCTTTTCTATATATGCTGCACATTTCAACTCTCTGCTCTGTCAACTCGAGATATTTTCAAGTATGAAGGTATCCGTGAACATGTTTTTTTTGATCAGATAATCAGAAAAATCATAGTTTTCAAATTACCTGTAATTTCCCCAGATTTCTTTGATTTTAATAAATTATCTATTGTCCCGAATAAACTCCATCAGACCTTCGTTCCCCCTTATCCTTTCATAGCAAGCAATGATAAGACTTTCATGTACATGCCCGAAGTTCGATCATCAGTATATCTGCGAAGCAAATACCAATCATCCCGTAAGAAGAAATCCTGACTGTATTCAGCACTTAATCACTAAACAATATCTGGATAAATCCTACCAACCTACTACTATCTCACTAACAAAAGGAGCCATGGAGAAACTGGACGACTAGAACTACTCACTTGCATTCCCGGAACCAACAGCGATTCAACCAGTCTGTAACCGAGAAGAACATCCTATACTATAGCTATCTCGCCGTCATCCCTCACACCTGCCTTCTACACACTGAATAATTCACAATAATGAATGAAAACTACCTACTCAAAGGACAACCGCTGAAAATCATGAAGTTACCTAATAACACCGACATTACGTCACCAACCGTTCCTGTACCACATATCAAACTAAACTCTTTCAACCTGAGAGGACTTCATAACGCTGAGGACAAGATTCTGCTTCAACCGCCTCTGCAACTGGACCAGCTAACTTCTGAAACACTATATCACACGACCATACCATTCTACGTGATATTCTGCTGTGCAACTCTAATCGCAGTAATCATGATCAGCCGCCGCTACTACACTCTACGCAGTACATCGAATCCTGAAACGGAGCCTTCATCGGATCCAGTATATGAAGACCCTGAAAAACTAACGGCTAGAAAACCCATACCAAAAATCAAGGCTATAAACGCCATTCCAGAGACATTTTCTCTCCATGTTCTAAAATAGTCACTGATCTTCGCGGGGAGGTGTTACATACCCTGCATTCATGGAATCTGCTGACGGGGTCTCGCCGCCCGGCACATCGCTTTGAAGACGACATTGCGCAGGCATAATGATAGTTTTAGGTAGTAACTAATTATTTCACTGTAATTTTCCTAGGCAGCGTAAGCAACCCGTGTAACCTACATACTTTTATACTTTATTAATTTTTAGTGCCTTTTCTTTTGTTAACTTTAGACTCACTTCAATTCTAGCATCGATTGAATATAGACATAACTTTTAATTGTAATTATGTTACAGGCTTTGTCCTTTGAGATTAGAGATATACTTGTAGTAGCACGTAGTGTCTGCCATTCATCCACTATAGTTAAAATACATAGGGTAAACCGAAAAAACTTTTTATCGAGTGTGCCTTGTTGCTAGCCCCACGCACCCAATCACCCAATGGATCATTCGCGTTCTAGTGCTCCGCCGTTCACCACATATTTCGTGTGCTAAATTTGTGTTTTGGAATAGTTCATCAATCATACTAAAAACATGCCTAAACGCAGTCACAGTGATGAAGATAGTGATTATCTTCGTAAAAAAGTGCGAAAATTAGAAAAGAAGTTGGAAAAACGTAAGAAACGTTCGCGCCGTTCCCGTACTAGGTAATCGTCGTCGGATAGTGAAGGTCACGGTCACGCCTCACGGGCGCCGCCGCCGCCGCCGCCGCCGACCCGCCCGGACGTAGACGACCTGGAGCCCCCTGTTGAGTACATAGACATGGACGACGAGCCTGAGACGTCAAATCGTTACAGTAAATACTTCATAATTTCATAATTTCTTTATTGCACACAAATCATACAAAAAACAAGAGTTACATAAAAAAGTGTACAAAGGCGAGCTTATCTCTAATAAGAGATCTCTTCCAGCAAACCAGGCAAACAAGGGAAAAGTTGATGGTTGAGCAGGGGTAGACCTATGTGTACAATATATAAAATAATAAATAAAATAAATTAAATAATAACTATAATAATATACTAAATACTTATTATATACTACAAATACTATTTTATACACTATAATAATACATACTTACATGCATACTACCTATAACTCTAAAGGGAGAAGTAATGCTTCTTCACACGACTTTTAAAGATATTCAGATTAGGACTGCTCCTGATGGTGCAGGGGAGTGCATTCCACAACCGAATGGCCCGGGCTCTAAACCCGTTCTCATAGAAAGCGGTGTTATGCTGTGGAGTTGTGAGCATGGAAACTGCGTGAGTTCTCCGAGGTCTGCTGGAAGAAAGAAATTGAAAACTGTCTCGTAATAAAGTTGGGTAGCGTGGATTACGTAAAATGTTGTAGAGGAAATTGAGGATGTGTGAATCCCGACGAAGACGAATCGGCAGCCACTTCAACTCCCTGCGATGTTGTGACACATGGTCGTATTTGCGCAGCCCGAAGATAAACCGAATCCCGAAATTTTGAAGTCGTTCGAGTTTGTTCAGTAGTTCTTCGTTAGCACTGACCCAGCAGACATCAGCGTAATCGATGAGGGGTAGAATGAGAGATTGAGCAAGAGTGATTTTGGTATGTCGAGGCAAAAAGTATTGAAGTCTCCTGAGAGAGTGAAAGGTAGAAAATACTCGGCGACTTACCTCATTGACATGCGATGACCAGGACAACTGGTTGTCAAAGATTAGACCCAGGTTTTTAACTTTATCGCTATATACGATTGTGGTACCATTAAAAGTGACAGATGGAATGGGATGTTGCTGCAACAAGTTAAGAGAATGTCTAGTACCTATTATCATGGCCTGGGACTTGCTCGGGTTAATCAGGAGTCCGAAGGATGAAGCCCAACTTCTTATTCCCTCAAGATCAGCGTTGAGTGCCTCCACAGCAGAGTGTGCATCGTTGAGAGAGAAGTGGCGATAAATCTGGAGATCATCAGCGTAAAGATGATATGAGGAGGACAGGACGATACTTCAATACTTCAACAAGATTAAAAATCATAATGTCTTGATGTGTGCATCTTGTGGGGATGCTACCTTCATAAATTACGAAAATGTTCGCGTGATGTGTACATCTTGTGGTGATGTTACCTTCACAAAAAATAGTATTGTGGATAGTTTATAAGGACTATCTCGTGCTTAATAGAACATACTTCAGTCAAACATTTTTCTTCATACAATAATTAATCAACTTTTAGTGTAGTGTACATCTTGTAGGGATGTTACCTTCACTTCAAAAGTACTGTGGGTAGCCTATGGGGACTTTCTCGAATGTTATTACATAAATATAGCCATGTAAATACTTCAATATGATTAAAAATCATAATGTCTTGATGTGTGCATCTTGTGGGGATGCTACCTTCATAAATTATGAAAATGTTCGCGTGATGTGTACATCTTGTGGGGATGTTACCTTCACAAAAAATAGTATTGTGGATAGTTTATAAGGACTATCTCGTGCTTAATAGAAGATACTTCAGTCAAACATTTTTCTTCATACAATAATTAATCAACTAGTGTAGTGTACATCTTGTAGGGATGTTACCTTCACTTCAAAAGTACTGTGGGTAGCCTATGGGGACTTTCTCGAATGTTATTACATAAATATAGCCAAAAGTTTGTTTTTAGGCATTCCCAACGATACTTCTATGGCTGACACGCCGCAACAGGGTCCTCATGCGTCAACTAGCCACAGCGCCAACACTGATATTGGCGCCAGCGCTTACGCCAATATTGGCTCCAGTAATAACGATAACAATGAACACGCGGAGGCCCCGGATGAAGATATTATCATTTTGGATGATGAAATTTTGGAGATGCTGGGAAAAACTCCGTCGAAAGACAAAACATATGCGCCAAAAATTCAGAAAGACTTAGCGTTGAGATGGGAATTTGTCGCTACTTCTGGATTGACTAAAGAAGAACGAAAAGAGCTTCTCGAAAAGCACCTTGTGCCTGAAAATTGTCATAAGATTGAAGCGCCACTGTTGAATGCTGAAATAAAGGCAGCCCTAACCGATACTCTTACCAAGAAAGATAAGGCCATCGAGAATAAACAGGGACATATCAGTGCTGCCATCTCATGTATAGGAGAGGCTCTAACAAAGATATTCTCTCAGAATAACAAGGATACGTCAGTGGTCAAACTCCTAATTGAGGCTGGACGAATAATGTGTGATATACAACACACTGAATCTATGAACCGGCGCAGTTTCATATGCGGGGGAATAAGGAAAGAGATAAAAGATCACCTCTACGAGACGGACATTGATAAATATCTTTTTGGGGAAAAACTCGCTGAAACACTCAGATCGGCAAAAGCTATTAGTAAGTCTGGCGCTGAAATCAAGATTCAAGCTTCTGCAAAGAACACAACTACTGCCGCAAGGCCGAAAAGTGCACGTCCTTTCGGTCCTTTAAACTTGAAGCCCCCACTTCCGTACAACGCGGGGACGACAGTGGGCCGGTGGCAAACACCCGCGCCCCCGCTGCACACTGCGCCGCCGCCGCCGCCTCGCCGGCGCGCGCCGCCCCCGCCGCCGCCGAGGTCCGCGCCGCAGCCGCCGCCACCGCAGCAGCGCTCACAGTATCGCGCTCCGCAGCGACGCCAGTAGATTCGGTATGTGGAAGACTTTCATATTACCATGACCAGTGGCGTCTAATAACAAGTGATCCTGTTATACTATCTTGGGTACAGGGCTACAAAATACCGTTCATAGAACAGGTTGCCCAAATACATACCCCAAGACAATCAATTTATTCAAAATCGGAGCTTGTCGATTACGAAAAATCTATTAATGACCTCTTACTAAAAGGAGCCATATCTCAATGCCAATCAATAGAAGGTCAATACTTGTCAAGCTATTTCCTGATTGAGAAAGAAAATGGCAACAAGAGATTTATTTTAAACTTAAAGTCGTTAAATAAATTCATTAGGGTTTATCATTAATGAAGATAAGAGTTGTACAACTCCACAAACTACCTGTAAATACCTTGGTTTGATTATTGATTCTAAAAAGGGATTAAAACTCTCGAGTGATATTATTATTAAACTCGCCTTCGGCTCGTTTCATAAACCCACTCTCAAGTATTGATGCCCTCCATTATGTGGCAGTCACATAAACTACTATTATCTACACACGTATCATAAACCCTCTTTACTGCGTCCAAAAACCACACGTGACGACCAGCATAATGATATATTACTTGGTAAAAACTCATTTCTTATCTGAATATTGAGACATTATGACCATAATGTATCAATATTTCGACATATTATGACATTCAAATTTTGAACGCCGACGCCCGCCTGCTTACCGCCCCTAGTTTGTCTCTGAAGTTGGTACTATTGAACAAGCTAAACAAGTCCAGAGCAATGATCAATGTCACAATGCCGGTCGAACATGCGTTTCCTGAACACATCAAAGAGAGCTTAAGATATGTGTATAGATAAACTAGTGTATGTAACTGAACAAAATTAGGCATTATGTATCAGTCACAAAAACTACTATTAATGTTTTAATATGCTCATGGTTATTCTATGCTATTCGACATAATGTGAAAATTAAAGCAAAAATAAAATAATTCGTGACCCAATGGTACCAATGGGATAAATATGCTACGAATACGTTATTAATCCTTTGTATTTAGTAGGTCACCCTATCACCATTATTGCCATCAGATAGTAACTAAAATCGCATGCCTGTTGTAATTAACGCTACTACCTAAACGTATGCAGGACATGAATTTACTTTTATCAATATTCAGTACCTGGGTGACCTAACTTTGCTCGGTGACCATCGGCTCGATTGTCTGATGGCTCAGAAGCGAACGATTAATCACATGACTTTTCACGGAAATTGTGAAATCATGTACTATCGAACCAACTGAATCATGACCCACTTGCCTGATAATTCGTTTGAAACTTTCAAACTTGTAAGATCTATCTATCTGTCAGTATCTAATCAAATGATAGCAAGTTCGTTACCAAGGAAATAAACCTTCAAGCGAATCTCGACCTACTTGCATTTAAGGGGTTTAGCAAAATAAGCTTATGGTGGGTCATGATTCAGATGGTTCGATAGTACATTTTCTGATTTTCGAGTCGACTGATAAGTTATTGCAACTTGGGAGGCAGGACCTGAGTAGATAGCGTGATAAATAAGAGGCCTTCACCCATCATTGGGTAATGTAGGCTGGTTGCTTGATTGATGGCTCATATCACAAGCATTATGTATACATCAAAGATCCAGACCTACCTCATACAAAGCGGTGTACAGCTGTACATAATCACTTGTAGCTAGTATTATATTCTGGTCCAACTCTGTCTCCGAAAGAACAGTCGTTTTCGAGGCACCAGATTCCACAACGAATTGTTTCATCAGCTCGGCGTAAAACAAACTGAGAACATAAAACATAATTGCATTTGGCCCTACACTAGGATACCCTATGTTGAAGATAGATAGATAAGCGTTTCGTCAGTCGTCACAATACACAATATAAAATAAAGATGTTACAAGAAATTAACACGCCGAAGGTAGATACAACAATGATACGAGATTTTGAAATGGGATTGGAAAATCTGGTCATTTTTATAAAAGTATGCGATGTATTGTGGCGTCACCTATCAGGCGATCCACATACCAACATACAAGATGGATGTCAAGCAAAAACAAACGTAGCAGTTGACAGAAGTTGTCAACAGATGACATCACGGATCACAGAAATAATTGACAATCGATCCTGCATCGCGTAAGAGAAGTTGCTTCGGTTACTAACTTCTCGTCATAGAAGGTCCGAGCATAAGCTCTTGGACCAGTAGCGTAGCAACCAGAAGAGCAGAGATCTCCCTTTTAAAGATCAAATATCCGCAGCCACCGGACAAGAAACGGAAGTTAATCAAATCAGAATTAATACATTTTAAACAACTCAAGCGTTGTACCATTCGCAGTTTTGCGCGACTTTTAGGCCTCCTTACATCTGCTTGCCCTGCCATCCAATACGGCTGGCTTTATACCAAGCAATTTGAGCGGGTTCAATATTTGGCCTTGTTGAAATCTGATGACTACAGCGGTCACATGACTTTGCCGTCACATTTACAATGTGACTTTAAATGGTGGTTAAATAAGATTGACCGAGCTGTCAACCCTATCAGGGACGACAATTACTGTGTGGAAATTTTTTCTGATGCGAGCAAAACAGGGTGGGGGGTGGCTTGTGGCGGGGAGACCGCCAGTGGTCGATGGTCTGATGAGGAAAGTAAGGAGCACATTAACTCCCTTGAGTTAAAAGCTGCTTACTTTGGTCTTCAGTTCTTCGCTAGGAACCTTCATGATTGTCAAATTCTATTAAGAATAGATAACACAACTGCTATTTCATATGTTAATCGTATGGGTGGTGTAAGATTTACCCACCTTAACATAATATCCAGAAATTTGTGGCAATTCTGTGAAGAGCGTAGGATATTTGTGTTTGCTTCAAAAAAAAAACTCAAAAAACTCAAAAAAAACTCAAAACGTTTATTCTGTAAATAGGCCACAAGGGCACTTTCACATGTCATTTCATTTCATTTTTTACAGAACATTTGGTATTATTATTTGTATCATATTATCAGAAAAAAAAAAGTACTTAATTATTGTTTCTGAGAGATGTAAAGAGTCTCAAATGTCATAATAAAATAATTAAAATATAAATAACAGAGATGTATAGTCTCTTTAGTCAATAATACAATGATAATAGGAGATGTAAATGGTCCCCACAGTCAAGAGTTAGTATAATTAAATTAATCTTTGGAGGTGTAAAAGGCCTCCAAGTGTCCAGTAAAAGAAACTCTGGCAGTGAGGATGCTCACAATTAATTAGAACAATTCAGTCCCAAGCATTTTTATCGTCTATGTACTCTTTAATACTGTAGTAAGCTTTAGAAATAAGCCTTTGCTTGATGTATTTCTTGAACTTATTAATTGATAGATCTGTCAAAGTGCTTGGGAGTTTATTGTAAAATCTTACACAATTACCCTTGAACGAGTTTTTTATTTTATGGAGCCGAGTAGTGGGCACTGCAAGTTTGTCCTTGTTTCTAGTATTAAAGTTATGTATATCACAGTTTCTTCGAAAGTTAACAATGTTCTTATGGACATACATAATATTCTCGTAAATATATTGACTATGGACTGTCAATATATTATTTCTAAGAGAATCTCTATTATTCATTTTATAAATCGCACGAACAGCCCGCTTCTGCAGCACAAAAATAGTATTTATGTCAGCAGCACTGCCCCAGAGCAGAATACCGTAGGACATAATACTATGAAAATAACTAAAATAAACTAATCTGGCTGTTTTTAAATCTGTCAAGTGACGGATTTTCCTGCATGCAAAAGCTGCAGAGCTCAGTCTGTTCGATAGCTTATCAATATGTGGACCCCATTGGAGTTTGGAATCCAACGTTATACCTAGAAACACTGTGCTGGTTACCAATTCCAATTCCTCATTTTTAATTGTTATACATGTCTGATTATTTTTAACGTTAGTAGTAAGAAACTTAACACATTTAGTCTTTTTCTCATTTAATAGCAAATTATTAACATTAAACCAATTTACCACTCTTGATATGGTATTGTTCACGTGATCATCAGTAGCGTGTTGGTTTCGCTTTGTTTTAAAAATAAGTGAGGTGTCATCAGCAAACAGTACCATATCATGACAGTCCCTTCCTAGATAGGGTAAGTCGTTTATATAGATGAGGAATAGGAAGGGTCCCAATATTGAGCCCTGTGGCACGCCCAAAGAAACCAATGATCCTGGTGATCGTTCTCCGTTTACGTCTACCCTTTGTATTCTTCCGTTCAGATAAGATTTTAACAAATTCAATGACGTGTCTCTAACTCCATAATGATGTAATTTCCTGATCAATGTTTCATGACAAACGCAATCAAAAGCCTTAGATAAGTCACAAAAAATGCCTAGGGCATCTTGTGACTCTTCCCAGGCATCAAAAATACTTTCAATGAACTGAATTCCGGCATCTGTTGTTGAACGACCGCGAGTGAATCCAAACTGTTTATTATGCATTAGCTTATTTGATTCAAAATGATGTAATAGCTGTGATAAGATTAATTTCTCAAAAATTTTACTAAAAGTTGGTAGTATTGATATAGGTCTGAAATTGGTGGGGTCTTGAGTACTACCTGCTTTGAAGAGGGGAATTATCTTACTTTGTTTCATTAAATCAGGAAATTCACCGCAGTCTATACAATTGTTGAAAATGACCGCTAGGTCAGGTGCAATTAATTCGATCAGGGATTTAACGACGTGAACAGAGAGTCCCCAAAGATCATTCGTTTTCTTAACATTTATCAATTTAAATGCCTTTACGACATCTGAACTTGTGACGTGCTTAAAATTCAAGTATGAAGCACACTCTGAGACATTATCTTTTAATATTGCAACAGCAGACAAAGGTGACGAATTTAAATACTTAGTCGTGGAAGCCGGTGCATTAGTAAAAAACGATTCAAATTCAGTTGCAACTTCTAAGCTAGAACTCGTAAGCTGTCCATTGATTTTTAGTTCGTAATCGTGACTCGATTTTTTACTACGACCGGCCTCCTCATTAATTATTTTCCAAGTCGTTTTTATAACATCGGAACTATTCTTAATTTTACTACTCAGAAAATTACGTTACTTTACTTCTTATATCAGCTCAAAGGACAATGAAATAGCAGATGCGGAATCTAGGAGACAACACCCTGATATCGAGTGGGAACTGAGTGCTGAGGCCTTTTCAATGATAACAAGTAAGTTAGGTACTCCTGAGATTTACTTGTTTGCATCAAGAACAAATAATAAATGCTATCGTTACGTATCTTGGCAAAGAGATCCGGGGGCTTGTACAATTAATGCGTTCACAATAGACTGGAAAGATTGTAACTTTTACGCATTTCCGCCTTTTGCAACTATGTTGAAGGTACTTAAAAAGATAATGACAGATGGTGCCGAGGGTATTGTTGTTGCACCTGTGTGGCCTACTCAGCCTTGGTTTCCACTCTACCAGAGCCTCCTTTGCTCAGATCCGTTGATTTTAGATCCGACTGATATGGTCTTATTTTCTTCAATCAACAGCGCGATCCAACCCACGCTGACTCTTATGGCAGGCAGATTATCCGGGAGGCGTTCTTGAGAAGACGCGTGCCACCTGCATCCCTAGATATAATATGCGCTTCATTAGCGGATAATTCCTTAAAGCAATATGAAGTTGGCTTTAGACGCTGGAAAAAATTTTGTGATCATAATCAAGTTGATTTTTATGAGGCTTCGATCCCAAATGTAATCTATTTCTTAACAGAAGTTTTTATTTCAGGTGCTCAATATGGAACTCTCAATTCTATTCGTTCTGGTTTATCACTAATTTTGGGCTCTAAAGTAGGGAGTGATGACAGAGTGCAGAGATTATTCAAAGGGTTCTATAAGATGCGGCCCCCTACCCCTAAATATGGTGGTACATGGGACCCATCCATCGTTCTCGATTATCTCTCTCTTAAACAACCTAACGATTCGTTAGATCTTGTATGCCTGACCAAAAGTCAGTTACTCTTATAGCATTAGTTACAGCGCATAGAATGCAGACAATTTCAAAGATTAAGCTAACATATATTCAGACCAACTCAGATAATATAAATATCAATATACCTGACCTCATTAAAACTTCACGACCAGGTACATCCTAACCCAATTTGTATCTCTACTTTAGAGATCGAACAGAAATCTGTCCAGCTTTGACTTTAAATCAATACATTGACAGAACAAGGGAACTGAGGGGAAATATTGATACATTATTTATAAGTTTAAAGAGACCTTACAAGGCAGTGACATCTCAAACATTAAGTAGATGGGTAAAAGAGACACTTTGTGAAAGCGGGATTGACACATCGATTTTTTCTGCGCACTCTACCAGGCACGCTGCCACATCGAGTGCGTATAAAAATGGTGTAAATATGGACACTATCAGACGTACCGCTGGATGGAGCGGGAGATCTACTGTATTTGCTCGGTTCTACCAGAGAAATGTTGTAAATAATGATAATCACCAATTTGCATTATCCCTGCTGAATTAGGTGCATATTATGAAGTACATAAAACTTTTGAATGAATATTTAAATTAATCATAGGTTAAAGATATTCACCTTCATTGTCTTGAGTACTGATAGAAGAATGTAATGGGACATGTAAATGTTTCATTAAATAAATTCGTAACAGTTGTTTGTGGTTTTTCAATAGTCTAGTAATATTCCACTTAGACTTTCAAAATCTACAAGTATATCTCTAATCTCAAAGGACAAAGCCTGTAACATAATTGATGATTAATCGAACTTACCTGTAAGTGAAGTTCTATCATAATTATGTGAAGGCTTTGTCCGAAGAGATTAGCTCCCGCCCGCCCAATGTAACCCATGTAGTGGAATATTACACCTGGTACTCTTGGAGCTTTGAACTAAATGATCCATTGGGTGATTGGGTGCGTAGGGCTAGCAACAAGGCACACTCGATAAAAAGTTTTTTTCGGTTTACCCTATGTATTTTAACTATAGTGGATGAATGGCAGACACTACGTGCTACTACAAGTATATCTCTAATCTCTTCGGACAAAGCCTTCACATAATTATGATAGAACTTCACTTACAGGTAAGTTCGATTAATCATCAATTTATATTCCTTAAAATAAAGGATTAAATTATAGCAATTTTACCTGAAAATAAAATTGTTATTATACATACTTACCTGGCTTTAAACCTAATATTGAGTAGCATACTTGACTTCCTTTCCGGTGCGACTAAATTAGCCCCAAACAGCTCACTTCCTGTTTAACTCCTAAAATACATGTAATATCCGTTTTGAACCTCAGCAACATTGCGCGCGTAAAGTTTCAGAAATGGCGGCAATTGTAGCCAGCGTTATTGCGCGCGCTCAATTTTCAGGTCATTGGCAACTCAATAAAGAGCTGATCGTGTCTAAGAATGTATCACGATCATGCAATGCACAGTAATTTGCACAGAAATGTGCACAGCAGGCAGCGATTTACCTAGGCTTAAAGCCAGGTAAGTATGTATAATAACAATTTTATTTTCAGGTAAAATTGCTATATTATACCTGACGTTACCTGGCTTTAAGCCTAATATTGAGTAGTGTTTGGTATCGACTGCTGAGTTAAAAACGCCAATGTGATATGACTAGGAGTTCATTTATGGAAACCTTATATAAATTATGATACTGAACGTGTATTCATCATCGTGTACGTGATGCAAAGATAGACTGCGCAAATGCAACTCAAAAATAAGGCAAATAGATAGAAACAAACACAGACTCAAGAAAGGTCTGATGAAGTCATTTTTTTTTTAAGCCAGCCGAGTTTCGGGCTGGCTAGATTAGACTTGGTTAGTTAGTTTCTATCTATTAAGACTCATCTAATCTACAGTGTGAGTCTTTATAAAGTGCACATATCAAAACCAGGGAAACTACACACAATTTCATCGACGGATAAATTGTAAAAAAAAAAAAAAAAACAATTTTTTATGAATAATTGAAAATTTTATGTTGCAGCTGCTAACCCTATTTAAATAAATTATTATAACTTTTAAACTAATTGTCCTATTAAAATGGAATAAATTTTGAAATTATTGTTAATAATAGGCCGTTCCAAAAAAATAATAATTTCAACAAAAATAAACGCCATAAAATTAGAATAAAAAGGTATTTGCTAAAAATCTAGTATTTTTTTCATCATTTTTACAGTAATTTTAAAATTTCTCGAAAAATCGTCATCTTTATCTTCCCTTTTTTATTTTAAATTATTCTACATCGTGTTAGATTTCTAATGGTAAAAAATGCACTTTTTTAATTAGCGTTTTAAAAAAGCACTTATCTCAGTTAAGAGCCGTAGCAGGTAGAGAAATAAACAATTGATTTTTTTTTATTTTATTTTTTTTTACAATTTATCCGTCGATGAAATTGTGTGTAGTTTCCCTGGTTTTTATATGTGCACTTTATAAAGACTCACACTGTATATGAATCAAAGAATATGCAAAGCTTTACCTCCAGTAGGTTTTCCCTTCAGTCAACACTTACGTACAAGTTCACCGAGATAGGTGCTCGGTGGTTGGCTGCTAGCTCGCCATTCACCTCGGCGACTACCAAGACTGCAGTTGTGAGGTGAGGATATCAGGTCGGTCGCCTGACCTACGAAACTCGGAGCTAGAGACGTAGGCTTGCCGAATCGAATACATGTGAAAATGAGTTATTATAATTTGTACCTTGCACAGACAGGGCCAATCTGATTTAAACACGAAACATTGATGAAATTAGTGATTAGCAGTAGGTATAATCAAATTACTATTGCTGTATCTTGAATTGGGTGTGCGCCTCCTGGATGCATTACCACTGTTTATGTACTTCCACATATGATTGGTCTTTGCAAAAGACTGGCGAACAAGTCTGTAATCTGACTTTAATAATAAAGTAACTCAATTAATCTAAATACCTTCTCGTATCACTTCTGAGTAGAATAGCTAGATGTGGCTGATTCTATTACAGGAGCTAGTGTGGCTATCTGACTAAACTGAAGATGCTTCTACAGTGGGCAAGCATAGTGAAAAAGACAAGTTTACGCGTAATAAGCATATTTGTAAATGCCTACAGTGATAAAGAAGTTTAGTATCCATCGTATTCAATTATCATTAATCAGATACCTAATACAAGTATCTGAACGCGTTTTCATTAGTATCCGCAGCTGTGTAGACAACATTAACTGAAACCATGTTACTGTTACGCCGGTAGGTTAGGTCAAAAAACTTTGAACGTCATTAGTAATTTGGGTAATAAAGTGAGTGTTTTATTTAGTGGATTAATTCGTGCTTTTCTATCAAATACGAACTCCACGCTCGTAACGTTACCTAGGACTGAACCATAAAAGTCAAATATACATACTTCACTGGGATAATCCAGCGTGGTCATAACATTCATTAAAATAATAATGTGTAATGGTTATAAAAGTTTTAAAAAACTGTCATTAAGCTAGTTCACTGGTAGAAATACCAGGTTGGTGTCCTAACATAACAAAGCGTCACGCCTGTTCCCATACGGGGCGGCACAATGGCGCCCACGCTCAATATGCTAATGTATATCATGCTCAGTCCGATATTCAATACTCCATTGCTACTAACTTTATAATTATTATTCCTTTACTATGTAGGTACTCTACAGAACAGCTGTAGAAATATTAAGGAACTCTGCTTGTGGGCTGTATGCCGCACCAGCCACATCCAAGGCACATTATGGTTAGATTACCCCGATTTCGTCGACTTGGTTAAAGCTGCCTTTGCTGTTCGCTTGGGATATGTCGAAGTAAAGCGACTATTGAGAAACAACCAAATTAATAGTGGAGATGTGAAAAAATCACGATGTATATATAATCTCAAATTTATATTAATGTCCTGAGAGACTCGAGGACTGTCATCAGCTTGTTTTGGCTAATATACTGAAAAGTGCTTTCTTACAGCCACTTACCTAGTGAATTATGAAGACCTGAGCGGTCCAGTGACACGTAGGTCATTTGTGAGAAGTAATGTAGTTAACTTCTCTATATGGCTCCGACAATATCCTGGTGGATTACTGTCTGAATAATATTAGCAGACTATATCTTTGGATAGTGAATCTGAAAGGTAATAATAATAATAATAATAATAATATAATAATAATAATAATAATACCTTGGACACTATTTACACACATTGATCTAGTCCCAAACTAGGATTCCCTGTATCTTGGGTACTAGACAACGATACACATACTTATATAGATAAATATTATACTTAGATAGATAAACAACCATGACTAGGGTACAAACATCCGTTCTCATCAAACAAATATTTGACCCCACCGGGACTCGAACCCGGGACCCTTAGCTTCGTAGGCAGGGTCACTGCCGACTCGGCCATTCGGCTCGTCTGCAGGTGACTGCTACAATGATAATTGTCTGAAGCAGTGAAGTAGGCATATTGCCGACCATATCCTGCCGGCTTGATGAAAGTAGTCGGGTTGAAAAACGACGGCTCTGTTAGATTGTAACGCGTTGTTATATTAGGGGTTGGAGGAAATCAGCTAGGTAGGTACTCAAAGTTCTTTAACAATGTGGTTTAACTTATTAAAGCTAAGACCAACACCACAATAAGAGTAGTTTATGATTACCCTTTTACCCTTTGAATATTGTATTATATAGATAGCCGGTCCTCCAGCCACATACCTAATGCTTAGAACTCCGTATGAAAATGTCGCTTTGAACCTTGCACAGATGGAAACGTTGCAGAGACTGAGTTAGATCTCAAGTTTCGCCGGGATACTAGAAATGCACGACAACCAGCCATCAGATATCTACATCTTTGCGCAAGATGTTTAATTGAACCGTCTCGCATAGACTGATTCATTTCATACTCACACGAGCGTTTAGTAGCGATGTCCCCTTACGCGCAGGCACTACCGCCATAACCGCGAACGGCTGACATAACTGCATGTCAATGTCGCTTTAAACCTTGCAGGTGGACTAAGTTGCAGAAACTGTATCAGCGGTATATTACCATCGAAGATTGATCAACAGGTCACGCCGCGCTGATTAGTGTACTATGGCGCTCAGACTGGGCTGCGGCACCAACACGTGGCTGCTGCTCGTAGTCGCCGCGCCGTCGTTTGCCTCCTGCCTGCCCTCCGCGCACGCGCCAGCCTTGCGCAGGCTGGCGGCCCGGAGCGCTCGCCGTATGCCGGCTCCGGGCGGCGGGGGCGCGTCACCGCTGCGCGCGGGTGCGGGCTAAGTGTAGCAGGCAGCCAGCAACGCAAGGGCTCACCTTCTCTACTCGCCTTGCTCTGGAGGTCGAACTCACGAAAATGCACGCAGTCGCCGTGTCGTCGTTTGTCTCCTGCTTCCCCTCTGCGCGCGCGCCAACCTTGCGCAGGCTGACGGCCCGGAGCGCTAGCCGGGCTCCGGGCGGCGGGGACGCGACACCGCTGCGCGCGGTCGCGGGCTAACAGTTGCGGGGAACCCTTTGCAAAAGGGCTTGCCTCCTCTGTTTGCCTTGCTCTGGAGGTCAAACTCACGAAAATAAGCTCAAAACCCCCTGAATTTGAGCCCCTTTTTCTATGACGTTGTACTGCTAACTTCACAAAACTAGCCTCCGTACCTCGAAAACTCACAAGTACCAGTCCAGCGACTAGCAACTGCGTCATCCTTATCCGTAAACGCAAAGGAACGCCGGCCATCCCAGTGCCCAGCCCAGTGCCCATCCCAGTGCCCAGCCCAGTGCGGTCAATCGAGGACTTCGACTGGTCTCACTCACTGAAAGCGAACCTCAATCTGAGTGACAGTTTGTCATCATTTCTGCCCACCCGCCATTAAAAAGCATGTGACCATTTTAGATCAAATGGAGTTAAATACAGATTCTGGACTAGCGATTTTCGCGCTATTTTTCGGTTCTACCCGTTTCTTTCTAGGACATTTAGAAATGGTGCCCAAAAACGACCCAAATGCAGAAGAGCCGGAACATCTGGTGTAATACCAGTAAAAATGCAGCGAGTTGTGCAGTATTTGCTTAGCTGTTGATTAGAAAACTGACTAACATAATTATTATTAATAGTTACTACTAAATAATTACTAACATAGATTTACATTATATATTTTTGTAAACTAGTTCAAACGCAGTTATAGCTTAAATATTACAGCTGAACGTAAATTTTCATGTTACTGCATTTTATTTTTATTTGTTACGTTTTTCTCAGAAGTGCTTTTTTATCATTACTGCGTTTTACTGGCGGGTGTGCAGAATAGCCCAAGCTTATAGTTACATTTTCCTCTTATTTTAAAATACTATAAGACCAACACACTTATATTTATGTACACTCGTATATTTATCCACCACACATATTTTTGATAATATTTTATATATTAGTTATCATAGTAGAATCGTGCATACTAGGACCAGGACAGATATTCGGCTCACATAACAATACAAGTCCATTTTGCCTAATTCAATACTGGAACGCTCAAAAACCTCCACTGGCAATCAACTCTCGAGATGCTCTAGAGTTTATTGTTCCAGCAAGAGCGCATGGCGGGAAAATAAGCGGGTTGGGATTTACGGGCACTCATTGCCCCCCTGACTCTAGAAGCAGAATTAGACAATTCTCTATAATGGGTTTTTTAATTTGAGGCCAGAAATGTAAACAAACAACTGTCATGTTCCAGTACAAAAAACGTCAAAAGCAAAACCGTTGAACGTCAAAGTCAACGGTTTTGTTCTAGAAAATGACAGTTGTTTGTTTGCATTTCTGGCCTCAAATTAAAAAACGCAGTATAGACATACCGTGCCAAGTTTTCAATTTGCCGGAACAATTGAAGGCAGCTATAATAAAATAAGTAAAAAAAGTTTTAAGTTAAACGGTTTTATTGAAAACGCAGATGTATATATAGATATATTTTCATGTACTAAAAGCTCAAAAATAATTCAGTGTTGTTCCTAGGTACCATACACCAACCATCACACCATTCTCCACGTAAATCTAGGACATTGATCAGACAAAAAAAAAAAATAGTGGGGCGTAAAGAGTACACATGAGAAATCTGTAGCAATATTGATATGTGCGGATAACTGATTTCACAAGGGCCCCACGATTTTATTTTTTTGTCTGATCAATGTCCTAGATTTACGAGGAGAATGGTGTGATGGTTGGTGTATGGTACCTAGAAACAACACTGAATTATTTTTGAGCTTTTAGTACATGAAAATATATCTATTTAAACATCTGCGTTTTCAATAAAACCGTTTAACTTAAAACTTTTTTTACTTATTTTATTTTTAAGTTTTTAGTTTTTATTCAGTTCATTTTATATTTGTTTGTTTTTTTAGTTTATTTTATATATATTTTTTTTGTTTTTTTTTTATTTATTTAGTTTATGTAATTTTTTTTTTTTTTTTTATGTTTATTTGTGTTTTTTTTTTTTTTTAAGTATTTACATATTTATATTCCTGAAATGAAAAAAAAATTGCTAATGGAACTAGAAATATCGGTACACAATATACAACAAGACTATATACAAGAACACACAAAAAGACTATACATACAAGGCTATACACAATAACACAAAAAAATACCTACAATTAAATTATACAACAAAAGCCCCTGCAGTAGGTGCCGTTCCCGTGGGATTTTCGGAGAATAAAAACTATCCTTGTACTCCTTTTACAGTACTTTACCTATATTTGAGACAAGTATACAGTCATATATATACAAGAATACACAAAGATACTATCCTACAACAAGACCGTAATATAATACAATAAGACTATACAGCAAGACTATATATACAACAAAACTTTATATAAGAACACACAAAAAGACTATACATACAAGGATATACACAAGAACACACCAAAAGGCCTACAATTAAATTATACAACAATAGCAGCGCCCCGCAGTAGGTGCCGTTCCCGTGGGATTTTCGGAGAATAAAAACTATCCATATACTCCTCTTACAGTACTTTACCTATATTTGAGACTAGTATACATAAATATTTGTGACAAGTTTAACTCCAATTCGCCCAGTAGCTCAAGTATGAAAGCGTTATAATACGATGTGATATTTTCGCAAAATCATATTGAAAAATGGTTTTTATTGAACGCAGGTAGGTACATCAAATTAGGGCAATACCGTAAAGAGACACCCTTGAAACGCGCGAGTGTCCTGTATTGTGGCAACGTAGCTCCCAAACGGATAGACCGATTTTGATGCGGGTTTTTTTGTTTGAAAGCTGATGTAATCGAGCGTGTTTTTAGCTATGATTCATCAAAATCGGTTTAGCCATTTCTAAGATATGAGGGTATAAACATCAAAATCTCATGGTTTTAAAATTAACTCCCGAATGGATGAACCCATTTTGATGCGGTTTCCTTTGATGGAAAGGATGTTGTATTGAGCACGTTCCTAGCTATATTTCATCAAAATCCGCTCATCCGTTTTCAAGATACGGGGTGAATGAACATCAAATTCTGAGGTTTTTTAAATTTTCAATTTAGAGTTATTTAATTAAATAAGGATTAATAATGTTCTACATAAAATGTACATAAAATACTTGAATTTCTTTCTTTGTGTTACCGTCCTTACTCCCCCTGATCGGCTCGACCGATCTTGATAAAATTTTGTATGTGTGTTCGGTAGGATGAGAATAGGTTATTTTATACCGAAATTCTTTATTTACGGCGGTCTATGGGGGACCTCCACCGAAATGGATCTGACTCAATCTATCTAAGTCGAATCTTATACAACACAGAAAATTAACGATTTTTCTTCTACAATATCTTACCAAATAAACGCAAATCCTCGGTTGGTGGCTTAGTCCAGGATACTGAACAACTTTCATTAAGGGAAACAGCTATCTTTTTCAGGGATTTCGAAGTTGGTCATAGTTTTCTACTAGTCAGACCCTTTCATTTAATACACATATTGAGGGGGTTGTGAACAATTATTTTGTAACCCGTCATTTTGTAGAGGTGGCAATCTTGGATTTTAAATTTGTCACAGTATATGGTATTCTGCTAGTCAAACCCTTTCATTTGATACCCATATTCAAGGGGTCGTGAACAATTATTTTGTAATCCGCCATTTTATGGCGGCGGCCATCTTGGATTTCAAATTTTCATAGTAGGTGGTATTCTGCTAGTCAAGCCCTTTCATTTGATACCCATATTGAGGGGGTTGTAAAAAAAAATAGAATATGCGTTTATAGAATAGAATAGAATATGCGTGTATTCAAGTGTCACAATACACAACACATAGCACAAAATAGGAATATACAAAAATAGGAATACACATGGACAACAACAAAAGTGGGTATATTATGTGATGTAAATGGCTTCTTAAGAAAACAGCGTAGTGTGCTGGTTGTATACGGCGACGGTGAAACGGCTCCGGCTCAGCATTATGCTACAGGGCCTACAGGAGGACCTGAAGCGCTGGTATTCTGTCGGAACCGGTGTGACTGAGTGTGTTGTTTTGTACGGTGTTGATTAGACTACGTAATATGCATAGATAAGAGATATAAACAATAAATAGCATAATATAAATGTAGGGTATATGAGTATAGAGTTTGTGTGTGGCATGTAAATAATGGTATGAAGTACGATAAATAAATAAATAAATAAATAAATAGGCACAGTAATTATGATAAATATGAATAATGTACAAACATGTTTGAAAAATGCAAGAGGTTTTGGGGGTCAGAAACGAAGGCTGCCGATGCAGACTGCAGAGATAGCTTCAGTTATCCGCTTTTTGAAGGGCTAGTAAATGGGCTTTGTATGCTGTTTTATAGCTGGTTAAAGTAATTTTTTCACGAATTGGCGGAGGGATATTATTCCAGCATTTTGTAGCCAGAAAATGTGGTCCGCCATTTTGTAGCGGCGGCCATCTTGGATTTAAAATGAAATTGATTACATCTTATTGTATTGTCATCATAACTAGAGGCATCTGCCAAAAATGGATTGGATCGGACCGCACCCGCCGAGGCTACACGTCAAAAACAGCTGTGCTGTATTTTAAATAAATTAATTTGTTTTAATTCGTCTATTTGTGAATATAGTGTTAATTTAAGTGTTTGTTTAGTCAACTAAAGTGTGCCAGTGCTAAATGTGGTCAGAATTGTAATTGTGATAAAATAATCGATCACGGACCGAAAGACAAAGGAAATTTCAAACTGCCAACGGAAAAACCCCGGGGGAGTATTGTTTTCATATTTGCTTATTCATATTTTACAAGTATATGACTTGAACTTAACTATATACTTATACACTACATACTGCTCAACTCTCACTATTGTGAGAAACGTCCATCCTCACACCGCAGCGTCTTTGTTTTGTCTCTTAGCACTTGACAATCTGTGGAAGTACTTTTGACGATAAAACTAGCTGTTCACTCATAATTATTACACGATATACACAAGTGCACTGGTAGGTTAGACCTTGGCAATTAGTGCGAATATAATGTAAGCTTGTAGGTGATTCTAGAGACATATTAGGTACTCACTTCACAGCTGATCATCACAACACTTGCAAAACGACTAAAATTGTTAGATAATAAGTATAACTTTCATTAGTTCAAGACATTTATACTGTTAACCTATATTGACTTGTAATAGTTTAATTGAAACTTGTTGACTTTGACGTAGAATAGCTATATAGGGAATTAGGAACTATCATATCAGTACTACAGCTACTAACTGCAAGTCTTTATTCCTTCTGTTTTATTTTAATTTTGTTCGGAGCACCCATTCTTTTTTATTTTATTTCCAGGCATGGCATCCAACATTACTACGCGGAGAATGCACGCACTACAGCAACAACTAACTGACGCAGAGGAGTTAAACCAAAGGCTATTGGAAGAGCGCAATGAAAATGACTTTGAGTTAAAAAGCTTGAGAGCCAAGAACTCACAGCTTAGAGATAGTGTGTCTACTTTGCGAGAAACACACGAGGAGTCGCAAAATGAGATTCAAAGATTGGAAAAACTTGTGGAATCTTTTGACACCCTGCGCACTGACCTTGCTTCTGCTTGTGATCGCAGTAAATTCCTCCAATACCAACTCAATGAGGCAAACTTGAAGTTGACTGATATGTGCATAGAAAAAGACTACAATGAATCTCGCCACATTACCTCTATCCAACAAGAACTAGAAGTAGCCAACCTAAGCACTATTGTTCAAGCCATGCAGACAAGCAGCAGAAAAATTAAAAAATATTTTAAATTAAATAAATTCATCAAGAAAACTAGAGGTAATATAAAAGTACTGAAATTAGCCTTGAAACGGCAATCAAACAGAATATTAAGAATCTCCTTAATGCAAGAGCTCCGGGGAAAAAATGTAGGTTTACAGTCGGACCTTCAACATGCCCGAGTAGAAATCCAGCATCTACATGACCTGCTAGCAAATACACTACAATGTTATGCCAAAGAGCAAAGTGAGTTAGCAGAACTCAGAGCCGCGACGTCTGAGTTAGTACAGCTACAACGCCAGAATGCGGAATTGGTGGGCATTCTAATTGAGAATGAGGAGAATGAGACCAGCAAGGAGGACGAGCCCACATCACTAACTTTGGTCTCGACCCCCCTCAACGAGAGTGTTGCAGCGTCCACCGCTGCCCCAACCAAAAAACAGCGTCGCCGTCGTCGACGAGGAGACACCTCGCAGCTCAACAGCGCGAGCACCGCGCCGCTCGCTGTCCCTGCTGAGGCGTGTGTCATGCCGCAAGCTGCTCCGACGGCCGCGCCGTTCGCCGTTGCGCACGTTGCGACGCTCGCTGCCGCGAATGCCGCGCCAACCGCCGCCACGTGCATCAAACCGCACTCCAACACGTGTGTCCCGCCACTCACCTCCACTCGTGTACCGCCAGCTGCCAAAATATGTGCTCAGAGAAAAACTCTGTTGTTCTCCGACAAAGTAGGTGCAGGATTTGGGACTCTATTACATAACCGGCTTAACCAAAAAGTAACGAACATTTGCTGTCCAAATAGTTCATTTGTAGATCTAGTGAAGATGATTAGTCGCGGTATCTATGATGAGTACAGCACAATTGTAATTATGGTAGGAAATCATTCAAACATTAGTCGGAATGATTTGAATAAAAGTGTTGAAACACTTCTAGACTTACATAGTAGGATGAAATGCAAATTTATACTATGCAATTTTCCATATGCCTGTAATTTGACAGAACTACAGAACAAATCTGTGCATAGAATGAATATTCATTTATTTAATTTAACATGTCATCACAGCGATGCTATTTTATATTTCGACATGAATAATTTTATTCATAACTTTACTCTGACACGGGATACATTGTACCTGTCTAATAAATATAGAAAATTAGTAGCTACATTGTTAGCTTATAATATATGCGACGCAGCTATAGTTGGTTTACCTAAGTTCAACTTGACATCAGCTTATTTTAAGAGTAATAAAACATGCACCCCTATTGGGAATTCACCTGTTAATTATACTTTGCATGCAACATTGGAATCTGTTCCAAGTAATTTAAATTAGTTCTTAAGACAATAGAGGAAATCTCTAGCATACAAGAGCCACTAAATATGTCAAAATGTAAGCCCCAGTTAAATATTGCCCATCAAAACATCCAGGGGCTACCTGGCAAAGAACTTGTATTAGAATTATTTCTAAAAAATTCTGACATTGATATTATTTGTGTTACTGAACACTGGTTGAAGGAAAATATGATGTCTTTTAACATAAATAATTACAAAATTGTCAGTTGTTACAATAGAAAGACTGCTGATAGAGGTGGTTCTTTAATCTTAGTGAAAAATAATATAAAGGTGAAACAACGGAAAGATATTCTTGCACTTACTGTTGAAAGACAAATAGAGGTATCCTGTGTTGAGTTAGATAGCCATATTATTGTTTGTGTCTACAGACCACCGAGGGATGAAAAAGGCCATGGCAATTTCGAAATATTTGAGAAAATTATGGAGGAAGCCCTCATTAAACTTTGTAATAACAGAAAAAAGTTAATTATTTGTGGCGATCTTAATGTAGATCTGCTTGTAGATACAACACTGAAGCGACGATTAATAACTCTGTTCAAATCATTTAATTTATGTCATGTATTTCTAGAGCCGACTAGAATTACACTTACCAGCCAAACTTGCTTAGATAACGTTTTTTGTGACTGTGCATTCACAAGTAAAAGTGTAATTAACTGCTTACCCTCCGATCACAGTGGTCAAACAGTTTCATTCCCAATAACTATTAAGGATAAGACTGGTCCATCATTTTATAGGCCTATTACATCCCATAGACTAGAGACATATACGAAAAACTTAGATATAAATTTGCCAGTACGGTATTTTAATGAACAGAACCCAAACAAAATCTACTCAGACTTCTTCAACATTATTCAGACAGAATTCAATAAAGTTTTCAAATTAAAGAAAGTCAGTGACTACAACGGTAAATCTAAATTTAATGACTGGGCAACGTTTGGAATTCGTAAAAGTAGAGTTATCTTGTATGACCTTTATGATCAAAAAACCTATAACTTTGATCGAAAATTTCATGACTATGTTAAAAAATATTCCAAAACTTTCAAGTTGTTTTGTAGAACTGCAAAAACTTTACACATTAATAGAAAATTTCAAAATTCAAATGATAGAATGAAAACAGTTTGGCAAATAATAAACCGCGAAACTGGCAAAGTTATACCAAGGGACAGTGATTTCTGCCTAAAGATAGGTGATGATGTTGTTAAATCTAACGCTGATGTTGCTCGAGCTTTTAAACATTCTTCACCAATGTACCCGTACACACAACGGACCGTCTAAATTCATCTCCATTTGAAGCAGAGACTTTATTAAAAAATAACACTAGCGTCAGTAATGTATATTTAAAATTTCATCATGTATATCCCCAGGACATTGTCAAAACGTTTAAATTACTTAACTTAAAAAATACGGAAGACCTGTGGGGTATATCAGTCAAAGTCATTGGTTCAGTAATTCTAGTTATAGCCCCACACTTAGCTTATATATTCAATAAATGTGTTGACGATGGGGCTTTTCCAGACCTCATGAAACACAGTAAACTTATACCGCTGTTCAAATCGGGAGATAAGGGCGATCCTTCAAATTTCAGACCAATATCTGTTCTTCCAACACTAAGTAAAATATTTGAAAAGATTATACTCAATCAAATGCTCTCACACTTCAACCGTACAAAACAACTCCACGCTAAACAATATGGTTTCACTAGGGGTAAATCGACTACGGATGCAGGTATTACCCTTGTATCTCATATTTATTCTGCATGGGAGGCCGCACAGGATGCTATCGGAGTTTTTTGCGACCTGTCGAAGGCGTTTGATTGTGTTGATCATAATACGCTATTAATTAAATTAAATCATTACGGAGTTAGAAATAAAGCGTTGGATCTACTAAGATCATACCTAAGCAATAGAATTCAAAAGGCAGAAGTTAACGGCGTAAAATCTGATGGATCGGGTGTTAAAATTGGCGTTCCACAAGGTTCCATATTAGGCCCTTTCTTATTCCTGGTATATATTAATGATCTGCCTTTCATGGTGGAGAAATTAACTGACATAGTGTTGTTTGCTGATGATACTTCACTGGTCTTCAAAATTGAAAGACAAAAACGAGAATTTGATGATGTTAATGGTGTATTGTCTTTAACCTTGAATTGGTTCACAGTTAATAATTTATTGTTAAACGCTGGTAAAACCAAGTGTATCAAATTCTCACTTCCAAATGTCAGGCAAGTTGAGACCAGTTTAGTGTTAGACAACAGCACGTTAGAATTAGTAAATGATACGAAGTTTCTTGGAATAACCATTGATAGCAAATTGCAGTGGGGACCCCACATAGATAAATTGGCTGGTAAATTAAGTTCTGCGGCTTACGCTGTTAGGAACATCAGACAAAGCACGGATGTGGCTACATCTAGGCTAGTATATTTTAGTTACTTTCATAGTGTGATGTCCTATGGTATCTTGTTGTGGGGGAAAGCAGCGGATATTCAAACTATTTTTATTTTACAGAAAAGAGCTATTCGAGCAATTTATAATTTAAAACGAACAGACTCCTTAAGAGAGCTTTTTAAAGAAATTGACATACTAACAGTAGCTAGTCAATTTATTTTCGAAAATATAATGTATGTACGCAAGAACCTTACAACATTTTCCAAACTTAGCGATAGCTGTAATGTTTACCTAAGAAATAATCACAGACTATGTGCGCCCCGTTTTAGACTCGCGAAGGTTAGCAATTCTTTCAAGGGTCAGTGCATTCTCTACTACAATAAGATACCTCTGGAGATTTTGAAATTGCCACTTGAGCAATTTAAAAAGCATGTTAAAGCAACTTTGTCGAAAAAGGGATATTACAATGTTCAAGATTACTTAAATGACAGGACTGTATGGGGTTAATCTGGCTCAACACAGACTTTGCTGTTAATAATTTTGTAATTATTTATTCCTGCTTTATTTATTAATCATAACAATTAAATTTTTCATATTTGTATTAGTTAAGCACAACCTATTTTTAAAAGAGATCTAAAAATAAATCTGTGGGAGTTTCTACGCCCTTCTTCTCCCACAGTGGTCCAATGTAGAGAAGAGGCAAAAAATGACGTTTGCTAAGTATATGTAAATATCTACAGTAAAAAAAAAAAAAAAAAAAAAAAAAAATCAGATCAATCCGTTAACAGGAAGGGTGTGAAATTTCAATTACTAGATTTGACCCAAACAAACAAATAAATAACACACAGGTCAAGCTAAATAAAACCGTTTAAAAAACTGAGCGCAACTTCACCATACTTTCATTTTACATTAAAAGCATGCAAAAAAATTTGGACAAGTTCCTGGTACTGTTAGAGAGATTTAACATAACTTTTGATGTAATAATCCTGACGGAATGTCATCTAACTGATTTTTCTTTAATTAGATCAATTAACGGCTGGCTACTCTGCGGTTAGAACAACAAATTTATTAATAAGGCCGGGGGCGTTGTTGTATTTGCTCGGGATAATTCGACAGGGGATGTTCAGGTATTGGCCGATGTAAACGACCTTCTAGTGGAATTTCCAGGCTCGGTTACCATACTCTTACTTACACTTACTTTTACGCTTTTACGTTTACCATGCTGCATGCATATCGCTCTCCCTTTTTTTTGCAACATATTTTATGAAATCCCTAGAAAGCATCCTTACTACGGGATTATCTACGAATTTCATTCTGGCGGGAGATATTAACATCAACATACTTGACGAGAGAGACAGCCTAAAGTACAATTGACTAACAGCGGAGTCAGGTCTCAAGCCAGTTGTCACAAAAGCTACTAGAGGACTAAGCTGCCTGTATCACATTTTCGTAGGGTCGAAAATTGTAGCGGCGGGCATTGTCTGCGGGGCGGCCGTGACAGAACACGTGTCACCATATATCTATTTCCCCGAAAAAAAATAGGTTCAACAGAAGCTTCATCAAAACAGACTTAGTCAAAGTCAAAGTCAAAGTCAAATTTCTTTATTACTGTAGATATTTACATATAATTAACAAACGTCATTGTTTGCCTCTTCTCTACATTGGACCACTGTGGGAGAAGTAGGGCGTAGAAACTCCCACATACTGATTTTTAGGTCTCTATTAAAAATTGCTTGTGCTTAACTCATACAAATATTACAATATTTATGTAATTATTATAATCAATAAGCATGAATAAATAATTACAAAATTATTAACAGCAAGCACTGTGTTGAGCTAGATTAACCCCATCACTAATAATGTATTCTGTGAACCCCATACAGTCCCATCATTTAAGTAATCTTGAACATTGCAATATCCTTTTTTCGAGCAATTTCGGTATGGTATGCACTGAATAATTGTTAACCTTCGCGAGTCTAAACCGGGGCGCATTTAGTCTGTGATTATCTCTTAGGTAAACATTACAAGTATCGCTAAGTTTGGAAAACGTTGTAAGGTTCTTGCATACAATATTATATTTTCGAAAATAAATTGACTAGCTACAGTTAGTATGTCAATTTCTCTCGTATGTTCGTTTTAAATTATAAATTGATCGACTAGCTCTTTTCTTTAAAAATAAAAATAGTTTGAATTTCCGCTGAATTCCCCCACAACAAGATACCATAGGACATGACACTATGACAGTAACTAAAATATACTAGCATAGATGTAGCCACATTCTTGTTTTGTCTGATGTTCCTAACGGCGTAAGCCGCAGAACTTAATTTACGAGCTAATTTATCTATGTGGGGTCTCCACTGCAATTTGCTATCAATGGTTATTCCAAGAAACTTCATATCATTTACTTTTTAATTCTAACGTGTTGCTGTACAACACTAAACTGGTCTCAAATTGCCTGACATTTGGAAGTAAGAATTTGATATAGTTGGTTTTACCAGCATTCAACAATAAATTATTAACTGTGAACCAATTTAAGGTTAAAGACAATACTCATAATCATCAAAATCTTCTTTTTGTCTTTCAAATTTGAAGACCAGTGAAGCAACATCAGCAAACACTATGTCAGTCTGAGGAGGTCTGGGAAAGCTCCATCTTCAACTTATTTATTGAATGTATAAACTAGGTGTGGGGCTATAACTAGTATTACTGAATCAATCAATCAATCAATCAATGTCTTCAGTATTTTTTAAGTTATGTAATCTAAACGTTTTGACAATGTCCTGGGGATATATAGGTACTTGATGAAATTTAAAAGTTACATACGCTATTGCTATTTTTAACAAAGTCTGCTTCATATGGACATGAATTTGGAAGCTCTGTTTTAAGTAAAGGTACATTGGTGAAGAATGTTTTGAAAGCTCGAGCTACCTCAGCGTTGGATTTAACAACATCATCACCTATCTTTAAGCAGAAATCATTGTCCCGTATAACTATGCCAGTTTCACGGTTTATAATTTACCAAAATATTTCATTCTGTCATTGCAATTTTGTATTTTTCTATTAATGTGTAAAGTTTTTGGAGTTTTACAAACCAACTTGAGAGTTTTTGAATATTTTTAACATAGTCATGAAAATTTCTATCAGTTATAGATTTTTTGTTCATAAAGGTCATAAAAGAATGATACAAAGGAGGATAGCCTACCCAACATCATAAATTTGTGTCCCGCTATTTAATTAAATTAAAATTAAATTCAGTGCATTAATTTTATATTTTTTTATTTTAAACAAGGCCTGGACCCTTTACCTCCACTGGGTATTAATATTTCTAACATACCTGAGATTTCTACACTACTTGCACTACTCACTATGGATCTCTGCACAAAAATCAGTAACATGGAGCAGATGGCAACCGACTTCAACAGCAGGATGTCCCGGTATAAGAAGGAGCTCCGTGAGTGCGCCACAATGTCCACATCTAGCAGCCCACTCGAGGTCAACTCCCTGGCCAGCGAGTTTCTCGAGTTCAAGGCGTTCACGTGGAACTGCCTTAACTTGCTGTGCAACCAGGTTGACTTGTTGCTTGCTGGACAGGACAGGCTGGAGACGACGTCACGTCGAAAGGTGCTCCTTCTCCATGGAGTCCCCGAAGATGAGAAGGAACGGGTGAATGATGTGGCTCAAAGGAACTATCCGACCAAATGAAAGTGTCCCCTGAGTGCATCGCGAGCGCTTCTGTTGTTCATCGTCTTGGACTTAAGAAGCCAGCCAAAACGCGCTGGTGAGATTCTCCACACTCGGTTCACGTATGGAGTGTGGAATGGCCAAACCGCATTGAAGGGCGCTGCAACCACCGTATCAGAGTTCCTGACTAGGGCATGCACCCGGGTATACCCGGTTCCTAACTACCCGGGTATACCCGGGTATACCAAGGTCTCGAAAGACCCGGTTCTGAAGAAGCATACCCGGTTCCCCCGGTTCTTGAAAAATACTAAAATTAACTACTAAAATGGAAAATTCTTTAAAGAAAAGGTACTCGCAGCGACGACTTATAGAAGCAGCTACACTTCAATACTTAACGAACCCGGACCAATACTTTGCTGATTTTCTAAATGAAGATTTGGCTGTATTTCCTCGGCCCTCTTGCGATTAAATGTGCAGGGGGGTATCGTTAATCTCGTACAGCCATTGTCAATGATCGAACAATGCGATATATGTGAGCAAGGTGAAGATGAGGTGGGAAATGCAGATGAAATCGATGTAATTCTTGTCCCAGACTTGAGCTTGATATAGAGATGCAAAAAGCTACAGCCGTAAAAATTAATAAGACGAGACATCAAGACCGCGACGCCTACTTTACAACAGTCAAAATAGAAATGGCATTGTTTGAAAACGGTGGAAGTCGTGGTAAAAACCTTTTACTAGCATATAACTATTTAAGAACCATACCACCAACAAGTGTAGAGCCTGAAAGAATTTTCTCCTCAGCGGGCTACATTTTATTTTAGGCACTAAATGACGAATTTTAAACTTTAAATTACCTTCTTTAAGTTTTAGATAGTTGCATTACATTGAAACTGTAAAAGTACTTGATTTGGTCTGCTAATTTTTAGGGTTCCGTACCCAACGGGTAAGAACGGAACCCTGTTACTAAGACTTCGCTGTCCGTCCGTCTGTCACCAGGCTGTATCTCAAGAACCTAGCTAGCTAGAGAGTTGAAATTTTCACAGATTATGTATTTCTGTTGCCGCTATAACAAAAAATACTAAAAAACAGGATAAAAGAAATATTTAAGGGGGCTCCCATACAACAATTCTTTCAATACCACATACAAACTTATGGATGCACCTGGTTACGTACATGGAGTGTGAAAGTAACCGCACCAATAACTTTGTAAACAATATTTTGCTGTGTAAAATCCAAACTATTCACTCCACACCATCGCTTCCATTGAACGGTGGTACGGAACCCTTCGTGCGCGATTTAGACTCGCACTTGACCGGTTTTTCTTCGTTCATATCTTTAGGGGAAGAGCCTCGCTACTTATCCCAAAACACAGGGGAAACCCTACCTTGGGGAGTATCGACTCTGATGTTACTTTTCCTTACTACCAACACCTATTCTCATAAACATATGATGTATCTATCTTTAGTTAAGTTTATATAACATGAAACTGTACCTTTCTTATTATGTATTCTTTTGTCATTTTTGTAACTTTTTGTGAAATGTTTATTGAAAAAAAATAAAAATAAAATAAAACATTTGCAATCGCTTGCGCAGCTCGTTAAGTGACAGGAGCAAGATGTGATAAGTTACTTACAATCTCACTACCAAGAAAAAATATTTCCAATAAAGCTATTCATTAAAATTAAAACGAAAATATGGTGATTTGTTGCTTTAGGTAATAAAAAATAAATTATTTGTTGTGTTTTATCATGTTGATGTTACTCATAAGAGTATAAAAAGATGATTTATGCTGATTTATTTAAAAGACTGATTAATGTGTAGTTAAAGCTTTTTGAGTACCTATAATATTCCTGTTATGTAATGAGAAAAATTACTGTTTGAAACTATAGTGTCCTAATAAATGTTGATTTGATATAATTTGCCAACTTTCTTATTTCATACCTCGTAATAACGTTATATACTTTCAGTTTCTGTGTGATTTATTTGATATTACAGTTTTATGAGCCGGAACCGGGTGCACCCGGTGTACCCGGTTCTGACGGCTCCCAGAACCGGGTCTCAAAAATCTGGAACCGTGACTGGTTCTGAATGCCCTATTCCTGACCAAGTCCAGAAACGATGTGTTTGTTACTGCCCGGAAACACTTTAGCATGCAGAACTGCTGGACTTCTGGAGAAAAGGTTGTCGTATTGCTTCCCGACAAAAGCAGACAGAAGGTGGAGCGTATGGCGGAGCTTCAGGTAAACACCAGCCCCTCCCCCCAGTTCCCTCCCTCTGCTCTGCAATCCGGGCAAAAGGTCGCCGACTCGACTCGTAAACCGGCTGTGCTAGTGCCTGTGGCTGGGGCTGCGGCTGCGGCGAAAGGTCCTGCGGCGCCCGCGGCAAGTAAGCAGCGAGAACTCTACTAGGCGTGCCGCCGCCGGCCAGACGAAGGCAGGAACCAAGAAGAGGTAGTAGAAGAGTGCCACGGCCTAATTTTTACGTAGTAAGCAGCGATGGTGTAATTTTGGAATGCTGGGCGTGTTCTTTCTTTTTCGTAAATTATGTTTTGTGTTTTATACCTACTGTGTTTCGTCTATTTTACTTTTTATTGTAAGTCCAGCTTATGTTTTTCATTTCAATGTTTGTAAGTTTGTATTAGTTTGTCCAATTTCTTTCCTAGTAAGCTCAGTATACGACTGGGTTCAGGCAAATATATTTATTTTTTTAAAAATAAGTTTCGAGTTTACATATTTTATTTTATTTATTTACATATTTGTATTTATTATATTATATCTAGTTTATGGATACCTACAACTTTGGTCACAGCTTCTTCTCATGTTTCCGTTAGTGCGGGAAGTGTAGGGTCATCAGCGGATGACTTACAACTTGAAGCGGGTTTTTTCTAATGGCAACAAATATAATGATGACCAAAATATTTTTTTCCTACCCAAAATGAATAAATGAACACCAAGAGTTGCAAAAAATATCAGGGCAAAATACTGCGGTAGCTTAGGTGAAGGGTAAAGGGGGTGAGCGAAGTGAAGCCGCCTTTATCCTTCGTGTTAGGTTGAACATGTAAGAACAACAAAAAATACTTAAAACATAAAACTAAGTACAAAAAACATAAAAAGAAGTTTGGTGATCATTTATCCAAACACAATTTTGGTGGACATTTATCCATTCTGGCGTTATTTCGAATTTATTGGTAGTAAAATAGGGGCGTTTTTGGTAATCGTTTAAACACAAGCCTTTTCTTATCTTGATACAAACTTCAACGTTGTCCATATTAATATGCACAAAGCATTCACACCAGCTATGCTGACCTCCGTGTAACTTTTAGCGATCAGAACATAAATGGTATTCTTGTTTCGGAATCTTTACTTAACTTTCACTTCCTTCTGCCATGTATGCTCTGCCAGGGTTCAGTCTCTATCGGAACGATAGGACGGGCAAGGCTGATGGCTGTGCAACCATATACCTAAGTGCCGACATTCCATGCAAAGTCATCAGCCAGTCGCCAAGCCTGTACTCTGGTACCGCTGAACACCTGTTCTTGGAGATTTGCTTGCGTCACAATAAAGTCCTCCTGGGTGTCTATTATAGCCCCTCTCTTGACTATTTTAATTCATTGCGAACCCTCCTCAATTATCTGACTCCTCTTTATATTACATTGAAACTGTAAAAGTACTTGATTTGGTCTGCTAATTTTTCTTCGTTCATATCATTAGGGGAAGAGCCTCGCTACTTATCCCAAAACACAGGGGAAACCCTACCTTGGGGAGTATCGACTCTGATGTTATTTTTGCTTATTACCAACACCTATTCTCATAAACATATGATGTATCTATCTTTAGTTAAGTATAAATAACATGAAACTGTACCTTTCTTATTATGTATTCTTTTGTAATTTTTGTAATTTTTGTGAAATGTTTATTGAATAAATCATATCATATCATAGCGACACCCTGATTCTCGGCGACCTTAACACTTGCCTTCTCAAAAACAACGGTCGCTCAACAAAGCTGAAATCTCTTGTAAGTTTTTTAAACTTACTTAACTCCCTTAAATCAGACGCCGCCTCTGTTGACAGGTCCACTGACGTTGGTAGCAAGGCCGTTGAAGACAAAGTCCGGAACTTTAACTCTATTGTCCTGAGTTTGTTTGATAAGCACGCTCCGGTCAAGAGGGTTAAGGTTAAGCACCTACCTTCGCCGTGGCTTACTGACACCATCAAGGGTCTGATGGCCAAGAGAAACCGTGCCAAGAGAAGATATAAGTTGGATCCGACCGACGAGAATATTTTAATTTTCAAACACCTCCGTAATCGTTGCACTCGTTTGTGTCGTGATGCCAAACGTCGTCATATTTTCGTTGTATTGAGAGCTACACTCCAGCACAGGTTTGGAAATTCCTGAAGACTCTTTATGTAAGTAAGTCCCAGGACTTGGCTGCTGGAAATGTCGACCTTAACGGTCTCAACTATTTCTTTGCCATCCCCCCTGTCGTGATCTACCCCCTCGTCAAGGAAGCTACCCTCCGTAACCTACGGTCCAAGACCGCAGCCCACAACTCACCTTTTAACTTTAACCAGTAAAGTAAAGTAAAGTGAAGTATTATTTATTTGCATGAATATAGGTTTACAACAGTTCTTACAGAGAATGTCACATAGAGTTTCTCTATATTCTGCCATGTCAAATCAAATCAAAATCAAATCAAAAATCATTTATTTCCATAGGATGTTGTTACATCACTTAGATCCGTCATTACATTTTTTTGGGTGAGTTCACTAACACAATGGCGGAATCTGTGGAGAAGAGCTCACCGAAGAAACTCCACAGTCGTCGCATCTTTTGGGTTTCCTTTTTTAAATAAAATATTGTCAAATTACAAAATGAATGCTAATTATATATCGAAACAGCCTGTTACTCAAACAATCTATTCCCATGGACATCTGTCCTCTATGTAATCAGATATCCTATAGTAACCTTTTTTATACAATTTCTGTTTTATTATTATTTTAAACTTGTCTAAAGGTAAGTTTTTAATATCAGTAGGGACCTTATTGTAATAGCGTATACAATTGCCTTTAAAAGAATTACTAATTTTATGTAGTCGGCTTACATAAGCAACCAACTTGTCTTTATTTCTAGTATTAAAATTGTGTATATCACTGTACTTCTGAAAATTAGTTATATTTCTTTTTACATACACAAGATTGTCATAGATATATTGAGACACAAATGTCAGAATATTGATTTCTTTAAACTTTTCCCTCAGTGACACTCTAGGCCCTAATCTATAAACTGCACGAACAGCCCGTTTCTGCAGAATAAATATACTATTAGCATTCGCAGCGTGACCCCACAATAAAATACCATAGGTCATTAGACTATGAAAGTAACTAAAGTAGACTAGTATAGCGGTGTCTACGTCGGTAAGAGCTCTAATTTTTTAACTGCGAACGCTGCCGAACTCAGTCTGTTCGACAATTTATTTATATGAGGATCCCATTGTAGTTTGGCGTCTAAAGTAATGCCCAAAAAGACAGTCGACTGCACAAGGTCCAATCTCTGTCCTTTTATAAATATGTCTGTAGTTACCGGGTTCACATTGGGTAACACGAATTTAATACATTTAGTTTTCTTTTCATTGAGTAATAAATTGTTAACCTTAAACCAGTTCACTATACTAGAGATAGCATTGTTTACCTCGTCATAATTTGATTGCTGTCTTTTAACTTTAAATATCAAAGAAGTATCATCGGCAAACAATACTAACCCATGTTTTGCTTTAACAAGGTAAGGTAAATCATTAATATATACTAAAAACAAGAAAGGACCAAGAATTGAACCTTGCGGTACGCCCATACTTATTGAAGACCCAGGTGATCTTTTCCCATTAACATCGACCATCTGAACCCTATCTGTTAGATATGACTCCAGAAGGCCAAGTGCCTGATCTTTTACACCATAATGGCGTAACTTCCTGACAAGAGTGTCATGATGGACGCAATCAAAAGCCTTGGATAGATCGCAGAAGACACCTATTGCATCCATTGCGTCTTCCCAGGCATCAAAAATATTGTCGATTAGTTCAACACCAGCATCGGCTGTTGAACGACCCTTTGTGAAACCAAACTGAGCAATATGAATTAAATTATTGAGATAAAAATGACTTTGCAATTGATTAAGTATGAGTTTTTCAAATATTTTGCTAAGCGTTGGTAGTATCGATATGGGTCTAAAATTGGTGGGGTCTGATGTACTACCAGCTTTGAATAAAGGTATAACTTTACTTAGTTTCATCAAGTCAGGAAACACACCATTATCTTTACATTGATTAAATATACAACAAAGGTGAGGTGCAATACAATCTACAATGGAACTAATAATTTTTACTGATAGACCATGGGCGTCAGCTGTCTTTTTCATTTCCAGGGATTTAAACGCTTTTACAATGTCTTCATTATTTACGTGCCTAAATTTAAAATCTGTTTTACAATCCTCAAAGTTTTGTTTAAGTATAGATTCAGCAGCAGCGGGAGATGAATTTAAAGACTTGGTTGTTGAAACTGGAATGTCCGTAAAGAAATTTTCGAAAGCTTTTGCTACTTCTAGGTCTGTACTTAGCAATTGATTATCTATCTTAAGCTTGAAGTTATTATGTGTAGCTTTGGCCTTTCCAGTCTCTCTGTTTATAATTTGCCAAATCGTTTTCATTACATTGCTACTAGATTCAATTTTGTTTTTAATGAAATTAGATTTAGCTACGGCACAAACGCGTTTAAACATTTTTGAATAACTGCGAACATAATCTAGAAAGGCCGTATTTTTGTTATATGATTTATCTTCATAGAGTTCATATAATCTTCGTCTGCTCCTATGAATTCCAACTGTCGCCCAATCACTAAACAAAGCTTTGTTATTAACTTTTATAGTTTTTGATTTAAATACCGTATCATATTCATTTTTGACAAGGTTAAATACTGAGTTGTACAACAAATTTGGATCGTCACTGTATGGTATTTCCCATAGTTTATCTAAAATATTATTCCTGTAGTGTTCAAGCCGAGTGTCACTAACGGGCACACATGTAATATCCTCTTTTTGGTCCTTTTTTATTTTAATATTGAATATACCTATCTGACCAGAGTGATCAGAGGTTAATTTATTGATGACCGATTTGAAAATGGGCGTAATGTTAGTAAATATATTGTCAATGCAGGTAGCAGATGTTGCAGTAATTCTAGTAGGCTCCAAAAACAGATAGTTCATGTTGTGACATAAAAATAAAGATTTTAATCTAGTACAAATATTATTATCCTCTAACAGATTAACATTAAAATCACCACAAATTATAAAAAAATTGTTTTTATCGCTGATTTTAATCAACACTTCATCCATTTTCTTTTCGAATAAATCGAACGTATGTCTACATATTTTGTATCAAAATTACATATGTGATACAAAATATGTAGACATACAAATTTTGTATCACATATGTAATTAAATTTTTTAATGTAATTAAATTTACATATTATTAACAATTATTATTTTAGTACAATATAGTTAAATAACAAATTAATTATTATAGTTAATATTAGTACATGTCGCAATCATTATTCAATATTTTATTTTAATGCATTGTCAATTTATCATCTAAGAACTCCTGCACACTATAGTAAGCCTTTTCGACCAGGAAATTTCTCAGTAAAGCCTTGTATGAGTGCAGTTGGTTAGCATCCCTAATTGATTTCGGTAACTTATTATAGAGCCTTGGCGCCATACCTAAAATACTCTTATCATAAAACGCAGTGGAGCGTAAAGGAGCACTTAATTTGACCTCTCTTTTACTATTCATTTTCTTAAATAATTGCCAGTTTGTCTTTACAAATAGAGCAGTCTCATATATATATAATGATGGCAACGTTAATAATTTTAATCTTTTAAAATGAGGAATGCAGCTATCTGTTGGCTTTAGTTTACAGATTGACCTTATGCACCGTTTCTGTGCTTTTAGCGCCTTATTTTTGTCGGTAGAGTTCCCCCAGAATATAATCCCATATCTTAAAGTTGAGGCGACGAAGGCATGGTAGACTGTTAGTAAAGCCGATTGTCCAGTTACTTTTGAAAGGATGTAGAGTGCATAAGAAAACTGACTTAACTTTTTATATTTTTTTATTATTATATTATTATATATTTATTATTATATTTTACCATGTCGGAATCAGCGCAGTAAGGAGGGCAATATTAGCGATATCTTCAAAGGCCATAGGTGAGGACAAGATCTGTTATCAGATGATAACCAGCATCATCGATGAGCTATTACCTATCATCACCCACATAATTCATGTGTCGCTTGAAAAATCTTGCTTCCCCACTTAGTGGAAACAGGCACTTGTGATTCCCCTACCTAAAAGGTCCAATCCCGTCTCCTTTAAAGAATTCCGTCCCATATCTATTCTGCCTATCCTCTCCAAAGTCCTGGAATCAATTATTCACACCCAGCTCTCTTCCTACCTTTCCTCAAGAAACTTATTAAATCCCCATCAATCAGGTTTCAGGCCGGGTCACAGCATTACCACGGCTCTGCTTAAAGTCACTGACGACATTCAATCGGCTATGGATCAGAAACAGCTTACGGTCCTTACACTGCTTAATTAGCAATAATAGCGCCTTCTACTGCGTCAATTTCAATATCCTGATTGAAATTCTAAAGTCCCTTAAAGTCTCCTCGCACTCAGCTCGCTGGTTGACTCCTACCTGAGAGACCGCCAGCAGCGCATTAAGTCTGAGGAGATCTCCACGGACTGGTGTGAGCTGTCCACGGGTGTTCCGCAGGGTGGTATCCTATCTCCTCTCTTTTTCTCAGTATTCATAAACTCCATATCTGACGTTGTTACTTCTTCTTATCATCTCTACGCAGATGACCTCCAAATATATCGGCACTTCTCTCCGTGTGATGTAAAACTGACTGTAGAGGCGTTGAATGCTGACCTCGGAAACATCAGGAAATGGGCTATTTCATATGGGCTGCAAGTCAACCTGGGAAAATCTCAAGCCATGATTATGGGTACACGGCACTCCCTTAACTTATTACAGAAGTCACCCGTCGATCCTGTATTGTATGATGGTACCATAATTACTAACAATGAGAAAGCTAAGAATATTGCTATATAATTGGGGTTACATTTGACAACTTGCCGCCCTGGTCGCACCATGTTTGTAAGGTCAGCAGACGAGTCTTTGCGTTATTTCACTCCCGCCGAAGATTGCAGTACTTCCTGCCAATGCAGACTAAAATCACTCTTGCTCAGTCCCTTCTACTACTTTTAATAGACTATGCGGATGTTTGTTGGGTCAGCGTGAACGAAGAACAACTGAACAAACTCGAACGACTTCAAAATCTCGGGATTCGGTGTATCTACGGGTTGCGCAAGTATGCCGTGTCTCCCAGTATCGCAAGGAGCTGGGGTGGCTCCCGATCCATCTTCGCCGTGACATGCACATTCTCTCCTATCTGTTCAATATTTTGCGAAATCCCCGACACCCCACATATCTACGCCAACGTTTTGACTTTGTTTTCCCCAGGGATAGCAATCGGAGATCCCACGCGGTGTCTCTCCTTTCAACTCCTCGGCATAATACTGTCGCTTACGAATACTCGTCTAGGTTAAGGGCAATCCGACTGTGGAACGCACTTCCCTACACTATTAGAGAAAGTCCCTCAATTTTCATATTTAAGAAAAGATTGAAAATGCATTTCTATTCTCCTCCGTAAAAGGTACCATATCTATGTAGGTGTATGTATGATTTATTATTGTTTATGTATGTGCATGCTATTTGTATGTTTGGTATAGTTTATATATATTTTGAAAGTAATTTTCGTACGTATATATAGAGTTTTATTGCGAAATAGGACTTTCCTGTATCATAAACGCTCCTGTCTTGCCTAGGGTGGCTGAAAGAAAGCTCTTTTTAGAGATAAGCTCGCCTTTGCTTATAATATTTCTTTTAACTTCCTGTAACTTTATATTATCTGTGCAATAAAGAATATGAAAGTAGTTGTTGGTATGTTGATGTACTCGTGTGCAGTGCAATCTATGCCGCGTGATTTGGTCGGGTTATTTTTTGTTATAACTTATTGTTATTTTACGTAAAGGGTCTACATTGAATTAGAAGAGATGATTCACTTTTTAACTCGACAAGTCATTTTCACTTGACAATGTACATCAGAACGTTTGGCCAGGATTTAGTAACTAATTGGTGACTCGTAAATATGCCAGCCAGATAATTAGTGATTCAAAGTTTGCAAATTTATCAGCTTTTATGTCTAGCCGAGGGGCCTGATATCAGGCCCCTTGGCCAACCTGAATCTTCAAAACTAAAGACCCTAGGGACACTCTAACTGAATAAAGATTTAGTGACTAAGAACCACTGCTTTACCGTTTAGAAGCAAAATGTGTTTTAGTTCCAGGAATATCAGGTCGTTTGGCCAATGTGATTTACATAAATAAGGATCTGAGAGAGACAAAGAGAGTGGAACATTTAGTGACTGCACTAAAACGAAGTTTTGTTGCTCTCTTTGAATTAGTGACAGCCCCATTAGAGAATAAACGTGAAAAAACATCGATTATAAGCTCCAAATATTCGAGTTTCATTTCTCTTTAACGAAGAAGCCTAGAGCTACCGTTAATCAATAAAGATTTAGTGGCGATTTCGTGACTGAGAACCACTGCTTTCCTTTTATTCCTAGTGTCACTGTTTAGATGCAAAACATGGAACATCAGGTCGTTTTGCCAGTGTGGTCAAGCGCGGGTCGGCCACGAAGGGTTCCATAGTACAGTAAAATGTAGTATAGTTCATTATTCGTTGCTGCCGGTACAGCAACAGAATACACATTCTGTGAAAATTTCAACTGTACGGTTCCTGAGATGTCTGTAATGTTATGCGTTTAACTGTATTAATAAATATATAAATAAATAAATATAATTAATTTAAATTGTAATTTCTTGATCAGTATTGTGACCATGTTATAATGCCAAACAGGTAAGTCAGAATGGGGATGACATAAGTTGCTTTAATGGTATTGCGGGAGTTGAGTTGTGATTTTAAGATTTGATTAAGTCGTTGTTTAAATTTTATTGTGAGGTTTGTCCTGGTTTATTTAAAGTTTATTTTCCGTGCCTGTTGAAACCTTAAGTACTTGTCGGCAAGGAAGGGTCATAGATTGCAAGCACCGGTTTTTTGATGAGAAATTCTTCTAGGTCTTTGCGTGTAACCTACAGTTCCGGTCTCTAATTGAAATGAATTCCATGCCGAGTGAAAGCAGCAATTCATTCGGTTTTCTGAGCAAAATAACAACTTTATCATGGCTCGGCCGTACCTGACCCTCGCTGATAGTCATGCCTGCCAAAACATTCAATATCCTTCGCTAGGAAGGGACATTTATTAGAACCACTGTCTATTGTCACTGTCTAGTATTATAGTATCTGTGCTGAGATACAGCCCGGTGACGGACGGACATTCAGACAGACAGCGGAGGGAGAGGCTTAGTTTAAGGGTCCCGTTTGGCACCGGCGCGGACGAAATGTATCTTAAATTAAAGAGTGTAATTAGTATAGTAATTCCAAAAAAGAATTAGTGTCAAATTCATAGCTTGAGTTTATTATTTGCCTTCTAAAGTCTTGCAGGCGTTTATACAAACTATGAACTTTTCGGGAATGAAATCTAAATTATTATCACAATACTCTTTAATTGGATATAGGTGCCTACATTTCGTTCGCGCCAGGTCTGGGTTTTTTTTGTATGGGATTAGATATATCTCCTTTCACTACGAGGAGACGTAAATAAATAGATGCAACTTAAAACAACGCTTTATTCCTAATTAGTAATCCACAAAAGGTTCATATTAATTTGTACTATTTAGAATGACAGTTAAGTTGTTTACCATGAGAAAACATAGATTTCTTTCGGTGGGGTCCCGACAATATTAGTATCAGTTTAATAAACTAGATTACACATTTTACAATTAAATATCAGTTCCAAAAAACAGAAAAAAAACTATAAACCTAAAATAATATTTTTTGAATAGGTATACTAGTCGACAACATTACGGCATTATTTCAGAAACAGAAACAAAAATCGTCTCCACTTGTGGCGACGACACCTGACCACAAAACGTCGCAACAGAACGTCGCCTCTTGTGGTCAGCCATTCATAATACAAAAACACCGCAAACGTAGACAAATGTAATAAGGATTTCGAGAATCTCTTAAACCATCCAGATAAGTTTTACAAACATTCAAACGTCGTTTTGTGGCGACGGTTTGTTGGCACATGTTTCAGTTGTAACATATACTACCCTTTTTTGATAGTGCTGCTAGTAGTTCTAGATAAATACCTATTGATAATTAATCATATTTGACTAGCACGAGAGAAAACTGACGCAGGCTTACCTTATGGCCAGACCTACCAATTTATTTCAATAGGTACCTAATATTAAATCACAGTAAAATCACATTTTCGCATTATAGTAGTAAATAAATCAGTCAGATAATATATTTTTTGATGATAACAATAACCACCATGAGCACTTCTTCAGGTTGCAGGCGGTCCGACTGTGGAACACACTTCCTTGTGCGATAACGATAAGAGACAGCCCCACTCTTTTCGCTTTAAAAAACCGGGTAAAAGAGCGCTTCCTCTCTCTTTTGTGATAATTGTAGTATGTATATTATTATTATTTGTAAACTATATGTACAGGTTTATCTATGTATTGATACGAATTTAGTAGTTTGGTATATACGAGTATGTATTTTATTTACCGTATTTTATAGATATTTAATCTACTATGTATTTTATTATTGTTTAGATATTGTGCACTGCCTACCCTTTATTGATAAAATTTTCTGTCATGCCTTGGTTTGCTGGAAGAAATCAAACCCGTTGCGTTTTGTAGAAAGCGCAAGTTTTCAAGATGATGATTTTTATGTGTTGTGGGACAGTCAAGACATAGGCAAGCTTCCGGTAACAAGCAATCTAGGAAGAATAGATGGGGAGGTTCGAGTACTTCAATAGACAGTGGTTCTAATAAATGTCCCTTCCTAGCGAAGGATATTGAATGTTTTGGCAGGCATGACTATCAGCGAGGGTCAGGTACGGCCGAGCCATGATAAAGTTGTTATTTTGCTCAGAAAACCGAATGAATTGCTGCTTTCACTCGGCATGGAATTCATTTCAATTAGAGACCGGAACTGTAGGTTACACGCAAAGACCTAGAAGAATTTCTCATCAAAAAACCGGTGCTTGCAATCTATGACCCTTCCTTGCCGACAAGTACTTAAGGTTTCAACAGGCACGGAAAATAAACTTTAAATAAACCAGGACAAACCTCACAATAAAATTTAAACAACGACTTAATCAAATCTTAAAATCACAACTCAACTCCCGCAATACCATTAAAGCAACTTATGTCATCCCCATTCTGACTTACCTGTTTGGCATTATAACATGGTCACAATACTGATCAAGAAATTACAATTTAAATTAATTATATTTATTTATTTATATATTTATTAATACAGTTAAACGCATAACATTACAGACAATGTCCAATTCATTGTACATATACAAATAACATATATACACTTCCATTTATATCATAATAAATTATAGTATTTTACATGTCAGTTCAATAAATGTCAGTAATAATAATAATAATTCAATGATAAAAATGTCATTGCAGTCATTTGGAATTATACCTTAATTACATAACACAACCCTGTCGTACATTGTCCTCGCAGAACCTTCCACATTCTCGCACAATATGCCTCCATGCATCACGAAACAGATCAGTCAGTGGTGCTGCAGCCAACAGAGCGTTGAGACTGTCCCGCGCCCTCACCAGCGGAGACTGCTGGCGCGCCACCGTACGATCCGCGCCGCACGCTAATAGCCGCTGGTGCCTGCGCGCGCGTAGATATTTGTCGGGCACGAATAGCGCGCTTACGGTACCGACAAGCGCAACACATTCACTGTCGCCTCGCAACAATCGACACACAGTCAGAAGCTGCTCGGTATTACGTCTAACCTCTAGTGAGTTGTATCCGAGCATACCCAATATGAAAGCGGATGGATAAAGGTAAGGATAGTACCCAAATTTCCTCTTATAAAGGTATCGTAGGAAAGCTTTGTGTACCTTCTCGAGCAAAAGTATGTAAGAGCTTTCGTGCGGATTCCAAACAACTGAGCTAGATTCGAGTTTGGTTCTCACTAGGGCCGTGTATAGAAGCTGGACCACACCCAGATTCCGGAAATCCTTACTATTTCGTACCACGAACCCCAATCTTTTAAAGAATTCCTTGGCTAAAGTGCTGACGTGCTCATGGAATGTAAGTTTGGGGTCGAACGTAACACCGAGGTCCTTAATCGAATACACTCGAGTCAAAGACTCCGTACTGAGTGCATACCTCGCGCTTATAGGCTGAGAAGAGCGCGTAAATGACATAACATAACACTTAGCATTATTAAATAGGAGTTTGTTGTTCACACTCCACCTAAGAACCGCGTCTAGATCATCCTGCAGCAAACTACAATCGTCCTCTGAACTCACGGGAAGTATCAGTTTCAGATCGTCCGCATATAGAAGGCAATTGGCGTATTTCAGCTCTAATTCCAGGTCATTTATCATAATGATAAATAACAACGGACCCAGAATAGACCCTTGGCTAACGCCCGACCGTGTATGGTACGGTTGGGACTCAAAGCAGCCGTGTCGCACATATTGCTGGCGGTTCCTGAGGTAGTCAGCGAAGAAAACCAACAGCCGTGGGGCAAAACCAATGGCACACAACTTCTTCATTAGGACGTCGTTATCGACTGTGTCGAACGACGATATATATCGAAGATATATATCTCCTTTCACTACAAGGAGACGTAAATGAATAGATGCAACTTAAAAGAACGCTTTATTCCTAATCAGTAATCCACAAAAGGTTCATAATAATTTGTAATATTTAGAATCACAGTTAAGTTGTTTACCATGAGAAAACATAGATTTCTTTCGGTGGGGTCCCGACAATCAGTTTAATAAACTAGATTAAACGTTTTACACTAAAATATCAGTTCCAAAAATCGTCTCCAATTGTGGCTACGACACCTGACCACAAAACGTCGCTACAGAACATCGCCACTTGTGGTCAGCCATTCATAATACAAAAACACCGCAAACGTAGACAAATGTAACAAGGATTTAGACCATCCAGATAAGTTTTACAAACATTCTAACGTCGTTTTGTGGCGACGGTTTGTTGGCACATGTGCGCCGATGCGTAAGGTCAGTTATAACATATACTACCCTTTTTTGATAGTGCTGCCTAGTTCTAGATACATACCTATTGATAATAAATCATATTTGACTAGCACGAGAGAAAACTGACGAAGGCTTACCTTATGGCCAGACCTACCAATTTATTTCAATAGGTACCTATTATTAAATCACAGTAAAATCACATTTTCGCATTACAGTAGTAAATAAATCAGTCAGAAAATATATTTTTTGATGATAACAATAACCACCATGAGCACTCCTTCAGGTTGCAGGCGGTCCGACTGTGGAACGCACTTCCTTGTGCGATAACGATAAGAGACAGCCCCACTCTTTTCCCTTTTAAAAAACCGGGTAAAAGAGCACTTCCTCTCTCTTTTGTGATAGTTGTAGTATGTATATTATTATTATATGTAAACTATATGTACAGGTTTATGTATGTATTGATACGAATTCAGTAGTTTGGTGTAGACGAGTATGTATTTTATTTACCGTATTTTATAGATATTTAATTTACTATGTATTTTATTATTGTTTAGATATTGTGCACTGCCTACCCTTTATTGATAAAATGTTCTGTCATGCCTTGGTTTGCTGGAAGAAATCTCTTTTTAGAGATAAGCTTGCCTTTGCATATATGTTTTCTCTAAATGTATCTTTTTTAAATAACTGTGTTCAATAAAGATTTATGAATTATGAACTACTTTGATGCTTTTTCGTATTATCAAATACAGCTAAAAATTCAAATGAGTAAATAATGTAAGTAGGTAGTTAAAAATATATTTTAAGGAACCAGAGGCCGAGGTGACTTTTTAAAAATAAACACGACTGAACCTGACTGATTATAATTTGAACAAAAATGGACTCTAATAACAATTATCAAAACGAATAAAAATATCGGACAGTGCGACAACAATAATGGCGAGGTGTTGAATCTTTGACGACGGCTGGGCAAGTGCGTAGCGCGTTCAGTCAGGTTATCTTCTCACGCACCCATTCTGGGGCGTGGGGCTCAGGGTCAGATCATCGTATCTCTTCCTGAGAAAGCGCCTCTGTACACACACTCCTATGGACAGGTCATCGGGGGGCCCTCGCGGGCGGTGATGATCTTCTTACTCCGTGTTCCGTTGAGTGATCGCCGGCTAGGCAACCAGGTTGCGTGGCAAGCGGCGGCGGTCAAACGAGCGCGAGTGGTACGGCGCCAGTTCGCGGATTTGCGGGTGGTGTGATGCAACCGCACGCGCGAATATGCCCTAGATGATAGATGATAGATGATAGATAGATGGCAATTGGCCTTCAGGAGTAAAAGAAGAAGAATAAGAAGAAGAAGAAGAGGAAGGAGAAGAAGAAGAAGCAGAAGAAGAAGTAGAAGAAGAAGAGGAGAAGGAGAAGAAGAATAACGAGAGCGAGAGCGAGAGCGAGAGCAAGAGCAAGAGGAGGATGAGGAAGAGGAAGAGGAAGAGGAAGAGGAAGAGGAAGAGGAAGAGGAAGAGGAAGAGGAAGAGGAAGAGGAAGAGGAAGAGGAAGAGGAAGAGGAAGAGGAAGAGGAAGAGGAAGAGGAAGAGGAAGAGGAAGAGGAAGAGGAAGAGGAAGAGGAAGAAATCTGTAATTTCTTGATATCAGTTTGTGACCATGTTATAATGCCAAACAGGTAAGTCAGAATGGGGATGACATAAGTGTTAATTGTTTTAATGGTATTGCGGGAGTTGAGTTGTGATTTTAAGATTTGATTAAGTCGTTGTTTAAATTTTATTGTGAGGTTTGTCCTGGTTTATTTAAAGTTTATTTTCCGTGCCTGTTGAAACCTTCAGTACTTGTCGGCAAGGAAGGGTCATAGATTGCAAGCACCGGTTTTTTGATGAGAAATTCTTCTAGGTCTTTGCGTGTAACCTACAGTTCCGGTCTCTAATTGAAATGAATTCCATGCCGAGTGAAAGCAGCAATTCATTCGGTTTTCTGAGCAAAATAACAACTTTATCATGGCTCGGCCGTACCTGACCCTCGCTGATAGTCATGCCTGCCAAAACATTCAATATCTTTCGCTAGGAAGGGACATTATTATTAGAACCACTGTCTATTGAAGTACTCGAACCTCCCCATCTATTCTTCCTAGATTGCTTATTACCGGAAGCTTGCCTATGTCCTGACTGTCCCAAAACACATGAAAATCATCATCTTACATACAAAAAAAACCAGACCCGGCGCGAACGAAATGTAGGCACCTATATTCAATTAAAGAGTATTGTGATAATAATTTAGATTTCATTCACTAAAAGTTCATAGTTTATATAAACGCCTGCAAGACTTTAGAAGGCAAATAATTAACTCTTTTTTGGAATTACTATAGTCAAAGTCAAAGTCAAAGTCAAAAGTACTTTATTACTGTAGATATTTACATATACTTAGCAAACGTCATTTTTTGCCTCTTCTCTACATTGTACCACTGTGGGAGAAGAAGGGCGTAGAAACTCCCACAGATTGATTTTAAGATCTCTTTTAAAAATAGGTTGTGCTTAACACAGACAGTTTGCGCGCGTGCTTCACAGTGTGCGGGCGTCTTCGCGTTGTGTGATCGCGAATTTGTCGCCGTCAAATAAAGTGAAATGCGCGAGTTGTAATATCGTGATCGACGAGCTACTATCCTTCATCCAGAACAAGCTGGATGTCATGGATGAGGCCAGCCTCATCCAGATCTGCACTACATCGTTCTCGGCGGAGGAGATTGTGTCGTCGAAGTCGTTGCTGTTTGAATCCTTATCAACTGGCAAAGAGAGGATATATCGTAAGGGAGGTAATAAACAACACCGTGACGTCCAGGACATGATTTCACTATTTAAGGACATGCAACCAGATACCATGCCACTGTTTATAGCCCACGACCTGCAAAAATTACCTCCCGTGACTTTTGATCATGTGGATGTGACTCATCTGTTGAAGGACTTGCTTAAACTGAAGGAGCAAATGCAGTTTGTTCAGGAGAACTACGCCACTAAGGCACAGGTTGACGAATTGCGAGAAGAACGGCAAAACCCTACTACAGACTCATTGAGGTAAACAATGCGGACACCGTGTTTATCCTCGGGGATTTTAATGCGCATCCAGGTGAGCCTTTTTTTAATGAACTTATTGACTTTTGTACAGAGCAGTCATGGTCTACGGTGGACGTGGAACTGTTGCCAACGGACTCGTACACGTTTGTAAGTGAAGCACACGGGTGCAAAAGATGGTTGGACCATACAATAGTGACTAGTGCCGCGCGTCAGACTGTACTCAGTGCCAGTATACTTTATGATAGTTACCCGTCAGACCACATACCTATACAACTTGAATGTAACTTTAGTTTAGTTAAACCAAAATTACCTACCATTCTTTCTAGTTATAATAAGGTGAAGTGGGGTGTTCGGGACTCGGATCAAATTATGAAATATCAAGAATTTTGTAATTCTAAGCTGAAAAATGTTGACTTTCCGACTGAATGTATTCACTGTGCTGATTCATATTGTTCAGACTTACATCATAAGCATGTTTTAGATAAGTTGTATGCAAGTATTGTTGGTATACTGGTTGAAGGAGCTAGTGTCAGTTATCGTGACCTACCAGGCAAAAGGCGTAAATATATTGCTGGCTGGAACAGACACGTAGCAGACGCTCACAGGCGGGCCCGTCTCTGTTTTCAGACATGGAATTTGTACGGGAAACCCAGTTTTGGTCTAATTTATCAGGAAATGTGTGAGTCCAGAAAATTGTTTAAAAATAAATTAAAATGGTGTCAGAATAACGAGCAACAAATTAAAATGGACATTATTGCAAAACACCATAGGGACAAAAACTTTTCAAAATTTTGGAAGTCTACTAATAAATTAAATCCGAAGGCGAGTCTTCCTGTGAGCGTGGCTGGCGTGCATGATCCGACCGATATAGCGGAGGCCTTTCGCACTCACTTCAAAGTGGAATCGCCTTTAGGAGCAGCGTCCTCGCGCGTGCCCGATGCTGCGGAAGTGGGGCTCACCGCTGATATTGTAAGGATTGGAACTAAGAATGAGCAACTCTTATCACCAAAAAAAAGAAGAAGATAAAGTCTAAATCCAAGAATCGCTTTGTAGGTCAGATGGGACAAGCTGACGTTGAACCTGGCGGTCTTTTCAGGGCGGCTGACCCAAAAGTCCCCTTGTTTATTACAAATGTCAACAAAGAAACCAAACCTAAGGACATTGCAGACTACAAAGACGCAAGAGAGAGTATACTTGCGACAAATTGTCACACAAGATGGAAGTGATCATCACATTGCCTTTAAAGTGTATGTGTCTAAAGAAAAACTTCCTTTTTACAAAGACGCCAAGTTATGGCCAAAAAGAATTTTCTTCGGCCGCTTTGTACCTTATAAGTACAATATGGTAGACAGAGTTCAAAACTCTGATGATTCGAAGCCGCCATCACAGAATAATGTATAGCACACCATCAAGAAAACTTAGTCAGCTTGTGAGCTTTAATTGTCAATCGGTGAAACCTTCAATGTACAACATAAGATCGTTATGCGATAAGGCGGACGTCATCGCACTGCAAGAGACATGGTTGATGCCCTACGACATTCCACTTCTGGGAGCCATTCACGATGATTTCGAATATACAGGGAAATCAAGTGTCGATCTAGCTACCTTTACCACAGGGCGACCGTATGGAGGCGTGGCCTTGTTATGGCGTAGGCATGCGTTCTCGTCTGTGTCGGTGTTCAGTGCGATAGTGATAGAATAGTTGCTATTAGAGCGTCGGTTTATGATCGCGATATTGTTATAATGTCTGTGTACATGCCGACGGATATACCGGACAACTTGGCTGAGTTTACGGAGTGCCTGAGTGAGGTAAACGCTTTAATTGAGAGTAATGAAGTTGAGTCTGTGTTCATACTTGGAGATTTTAATGCCCATCCTGGTCAATTATTTTGGAATGAATTGTCGCGGTTTTTCCGTGATCAACAATGGGTTTGTGCAGATACGGAGACTTTAGGTATTGACTCTGAATCATATACGTACATTAGTGATGCGTACGGGTGTACAAGATGGCTAGATCATTGTGTTGTTACATCATCTGCATGGCCAAGTGTCAAAAAGGCACATATTTTATATGATGTGACCTGGTCGGATCATAAACCTTGTCGTGTAGCGACAAGAACCTAACCAGAACCTAACAAGAAACAACAACCAGAATAAAATTTAGAAATGACAGTTTATTATGTTAATGTACAATGATTATTTTTAAAAAAAATGATATGAGGATGAGGATGAATGAGGTGACACAGGTTTTACAAAAATACAGGTACAAAAGATATAAAAAGGGGAGCGAAGGACACGGAGCGTAGGAGGGCAGAACAGGGAGCACGCGGCGGTGGTGCCCGGGGCCTGGAGTAGTGGCGAGTAGTTGGAGATCCGGAGGTGGTGTAGGAGGTGGCTTGAAGGCAGCAGCACGTCAGGGTATAGATGGTTGGAGACGGCAGCACGTCAGGGTATAGTTGATTGGAGACGGCAGCACGTCAGGGTATAGGTGATTGGAGACGGCAGCACGTCAGGGTATAGGTGGTTGGAGACGCCAGTAAGGCAGCAGCAGCAAACTGTAGGCGACTCAGCAGAGGCTCGCAGGATCCCGGGGCAGTGCGGCCCCGGGATAAGGCCTTTAGGTGATGGTTCCTTTTCAAGAGCTGAAGCGAGACTCACTTGATTTCATCATTGTTCCGCTCTTATACCCTTTTTGGAGAGTTCTAAAAATTATTTAAGCTAAAAGCAATTTTTGTGAATGGCCAAGAGGGAAAAAGTATTTTTGTAAAAGTATTGACGTAAACATATCGGACCGCTAATGAGTTTGAATGGACATTGCCATGACAACCAGATAAACAACGATATCAAAATATGTCAGATTTTGATGTCAGACTCGTAATAGAGAAAACAACAAGATAACAATGAAAATTGGGACAGTTACAGATACATAAAAAGGTAGCGCACCAGCGCGCACGAAGCCCGAGATTGCAGAGTTTCGGAGAAAGCCAAATACAAGGTCACCCAAGGTAAACCCCTTCGACATCGATTTAAAAGTGCTGATAGTGTGAAAATACGAAGTGAAAATGATTTGTTATTGTGTTCTTATGGTTTAAAACGTTACAGGGTCCTATGAAAATAAAGGTGATACGAAATATCCAGCTGTGAGATAAATGCAGACCATCAAAGCAGAAAATGGCATGTAAGTAGCATAACACTACATTTTCCCCCAGACCCTGGAAAATTTTTTGACTCAGCAAAAATTTTGATATGTATAAAAACACAGCTTTGCAGAAACAGACATCACCAGGCAAAATCAGATATACCATCTCTTACATTCATCATCTTCATTCAGGTAAAGGTGGAGTTCACATTCAATGACTACCACTCTAAAAGTGTGTTTTCGAAAGGACATTCAGGCTTACTTAAGGAGTTGTCATCCGCTCCTGCGTGGAAAAAAAAATAAGTGGAGGTAAAAAGAAACAAATTAATCCTAAGGTAGCTTTAGTCGCTTGACTTAAGAAAAGATTAAGAACGGCCAGAGCGGTAGGGCTCGAAGCCAGAGATCAGCAACATCGCCAACGAGATGTGTCTGAAATAAAGATAAAAAAAAAGGTGAAGACTAACCAACGAAGATACGAGGTCCTAAAGTAAAATGTGTTGAAGAACACTGGATTAAAGGAAGAAATAAAAATAATAAGGTGAAAATGATGGTGATATTTATATATATATACAAATTAACAGTTAATAGAAGTTAAGAAAATTTAAGATTTTATATCTTTAATGTGCCACTTGCCTCTAACTCCGTTAGGGTCTTCGAGAATGTATACTAATGGTGAAAGTTTGGTTATTATTTTACACTTAATGAATTTAGGGGCAAGTTTAGCATTAAAGTATGCGCCAGCATTGCTTAAAACATGGTTTTTACGCCAAACAGTATCTCCCACATTAAATTCTTTAAAAGACCGGCGAAGATCATAGCGAGCGCTATTTTTAGCGTGAGCTATGTGAAGTTTAGTTTGAGCTCTGTGAAAGATAGATGAGAGGAGACCAGCATTAGACGCGTTAATATCACGAGGCATAAATATCAATTCCTCGAGATTCTGAGTTGGAGTATAGAAGGAACCACAAGGTATTGTTTCCCTACCAAAGACTAAAAAGTTTGGAGTAAAGCCAGTAGCAACGTTTGTAGCGCTGTTCATTGCGAACTGAATCTTAGTAAGATGGTTGTCCCAGGATCTATGATCGTCTCTTACTAGGGATGCTAGAGCTGTAATAATCGTACTATTAAATTTCTCTGTAGGATTAACCTGAGGACAATATAAAGCTGTGTGAAAAATACAAGGAACGTTATAAGAATTTAAGAATGAGTGGAATTCTCGCGACTGAAATTGAACAGCGTTGTCCATTATAATAGTTTGGGGAATGCCATGAACTAGAAACACTGAATTTTCTAAGACATTAATGATATTAGCTGAAGTAGCACGTTTAAGGGGAAAAATCATAGTATATTTAGTAAAATTGCAGTTAATTACCAGAATATACTGATTTCTTCTCCGGGTCATAGGCAATGGACCCATAAGATCTAAGGATATAGTTTGAAAAGGTCTGGAGCAATGTTTAGGTTTACCCATAAGACCATAGGGAGAATGATTAGGGTGTTTGTAGGTTAAGCAGGTTTCACAAGTCGAGATTAAATTGGCAATGTCCTTAAACATACCAGGCCAATAGTATTTTTAAGATATTTTCTTGAATGTCTTGAAGATACCAAGGTGGAGTTCTGAAGGGGAACCATGGCTAACTTCAATAAGTGCATGTCTATCTTGCGGCAGTGGAACTTCTTTCCAAATAAAGTCATCGCTTAGACGATCGGGAGAATGGATGCAGCGGTAAAGTTTGTTATCCCTGATAGTGTAGTTGGGATATGCGTCTGGGTTGTTGGAGCATCCGAGAAAAATCTTGTTGTAGTGCTCAAGTTCACGATCAGGTGGTTCTTCAATCGTAATAGGATGTACGCCTTGAGGTGAAGTTTCTCGTGTATCAGGACGTTCTTTATTCTTATGTCTTGATAATAAATCAGGAACAACGTTATCTTTTCCTTTTTTATGTTTCAGGACAAAATTAAAGCATGATAAGCGTAGAGTCCAGCGAGCAAGTCTTCCAGATGGATTCGATAAGTTCTGAAACCATTTAAGTGCAGCGTGGTCAGTATATATTGTAAATTCTTTACCATTGTCTAGGTAACATCGCCAATGTTCTAGCGCAGTTATTACAGCCAATGTTTCTCTTTCAGTAGTTGAGTAGTTTTGTTGATTTTTGTTTAGTGCTTTACTCATGTAAGCAATCACGACTTCTTTGTCATCTTGATGTTGAGTAAGCATTGCTCCTATGCCATAATTTGATGCATCACAATGTACAGAGAAGGGTAGTTCGAAGTTAGGGCAAGCAAGGACAGGAGCAGTTACCAGAGCTTCTTTAAGTTTCTGGAAAGCAGCTGCAGCCTTGGAATTCCATAAAAATTTAGGAGCGTTCTTCCCGGAACAGGTTAGTTGGTTGAGTGGAGAGGCAATAGTGCTGAAGTTTGGAATAAATCTTCTAAATCAGCTGCAGGTGCCTATGAATCTTCGAACTTCTTTTCTGCAAGTAGGTACAGGATATTCTAGAATAGCTTTTATTTTATCTGGATCAGCACGTAGACCATACTCGTCCACTAGAAAACCAAGGTATTTCAGTTCTTTCCTGAAGAATTGACTCTTTTCAAAGTTAATAGTCAGATTAGCATATGAAAGTTTTTCATGAACTTTCATGAGAAGCGATATGTGCTCATCAAAAGTCTCGCTAATAATAACGATGTCATCCAGATAGCAAAATACCTTGTTCTAGGAGTAAATAGCGTATCCATTAATCTTTGTTGAGTTGCAGGTGAGTTAGTGAGACCAAAAGGCATTACTTTGAATCTGAACAAACCTCTTCCAGGAACATAAAATGCTGTCTTATCTCTATCAGCAGGATTCAAGGGAATCTCCCAAAATGCTTTCGCAATGTCGATGCTTGATAAGTATTTGGCATTTCTCAGGTTGTCCAAAATTTCGCTTATTAGAGGCAGACTATAAGCATAACGACGTGTAACTGAGTTAAGCTTCCTGCTATCTACGCAGAAACGCCATTCACCATTCTTCTTTGGAGTGATGAGGACTGGAGATAACCAAGGACTTTCGCATTGTTCAATGACGTTCCATCCCAGCATCTTGTCAACTTCATTAATTAATGCCTTTTGTTTTTCAGGAGACAGTCTGTAACATCTTTGTTTGATCGGAAGAGAATCACCAGTGTCAATCTTGTGGGTGATTAAGTGTGTGTTTCCCAGAACACCTTTTTCTTCAAAAGAGATTGTCTTGAAGCGTTGGATGATGTCATTAGCGATGTTCTTTTGATTAGGAGTTAAATGCTCATAAGGTAAAACTTTAATATCTTTAGTGTCGATAGCAAAGCATTTAGGATCTGTAAAGTTAAGAGAAGCTAAAACACTAGGTAGAAGGTTAAATTTTCTCCAAAAGTCAATACCTAGTATTAGAGAAGGAAATATTTCAGGGAAAACATAAGCTTTAATCAAGTGAGTTTCGTTATTGAAATGGAGGTAAGTCAAAATAACCCAAGGAATTAATTTTTTGATTATTAGCAGTAGAGACAGTAATAAGATCTGACTTGAGAAGTTTGCAGCCCAGTTTAAGAATTTCCAAATGAGAAATATTACCCAGAATATTTACTGAGCTGCCAGAATCTAGTAAACCAGATAAAGTTAAGTCATAAATTTTGACATTAACGAATGGACGATTAAGATCTTGTGCTTTGGAGTAGAGTGTAGAAGAGATTTTGTAGCAAGCAAAGAAGTTTTGAATTGTTTTGATCCTATTAGTCCACTCGTCCTTATCAAAGTTTGAGTTACTTTTCAAGTCAGCAGTTAGTTTTTTTGTACTAACTAGTATTAGGTTTGGGAGAACAAGTAGGGCAATCTGCAGTTTTAAAACCCTTAAGACCTTATTTGAAACAAATCACGAATCGTGGTTGAGTGCAACTGTTCAAAGTATGACCTAGTTTACGACAGCGAACGCAAAAAGAACTTTCTTGGGGAGCTGCAGTTTGAGAGAGACTATTAACTTGTCTAGAAGGGTATTTGTAGGGTGGAGTGAATTTATTCATGAAGGGAGGAGAAGGTCGTGAGTTATTAGAAGAGTTTGGAGAGTCAACTGAACTTGAAGTGGAATGCTTGTAGTTGAATTCAGAAACATGAGGACTTTGTTGCAAATTTGGTTCTTTAAATTGTTTGTCTCTGTCTAGTAACTTTTCGTAGTTTTGGCAAGTGGCCAGAAGAGAATCGATAGAGTCAATGTTTTTTAGAGCTACGAAGACTGAATAACATGGGCGAATATTTCTCAAAATAATCTCCAATTGTTCTGTTTCAGAAAGTCTTTTTGAAAGGCGAGCGAACATTCCAGACATGATGTAAATATAGATGACGATAGGTTCATCACGACCTTGAGTACGATTCCTAATCGCTTCTAGAAGTTTATGGTCATAATCAAAACCACCAAAGTCTTTGATTAGTAAAGAAGAAAGTTCGTTCCAAGTTAAGTTTGGATTCTGATTATATTTAAATCTGAACCAATGAAGGGCATTGTCGGTGAAATTTTCGAACGCCTGAGAAATCAACAAGTCCTTGGACAAGCCACGAGCTAAGCTATATTCTTCAAGTTTTTGAAGAAAGGATCTTGGACAGCTTTTACCATTGAAGGTGTGTCTTTTCAGATCTTTGAAGACGTTAGTTGGAGGGAAAGATTGAGGTGGTGGTGGAGGATACGGGGTATGGGTCTGGACAGAAGTTTGAGAAACAAGAGGGGGTTCCATGACAGTCGGGTCAGCAGGAAGGTCCAGTGATGGAGAGTCATTTGCAGTTGAAGGTGGAGTCAAGGATTCGAATTGTTTAGAAATAGCGTCAAATTTCATCTTCAAAGTATCGAAACTAGCTTTAGAGTCTGGATATAAGTCAGTATCAATTCGCTCCAATCTGTAAAAAACATGATTAATAAAAGTTTGTATTAATCGTAAGTATTTGGTTTCACCTTGTAAAAATTTTTCAATTTTACAATCCAGGTAAGTCAGAGTAGAACCAATTTGAGACAAGTCATCCTCAATCGGAACTGGAGAAGTCAGAATATCTTCAGGGTGAGAATTCGCAACTAAACGCAAAACCTGTTTTTTAAGAAGCAAAACAGTATTAGCTGGTTCCTCACATCTAATCTTTACTTCGTATTCGAGCTCGGCCTTGTTAAGGAATTCGTACTTAATAACCCTTTCCATTGTTATAGTTAAATTGAAAATTTTACCTCTTTCCGGTTATCTAGAATAAAAATATTAATGTGATGAAGTGAAGTGAAGTGAAGTGAAGTGAAGTAATGTAAGTTAAATGTAGGCCTAAATATAATCCAGATGAGTTGAAAAACTAGATGAAGTTTTGTTTTAGAATTTGGAAAATATGAAAAGGACGAATAGATAAAGATTTAAGAGCGAAAGAGAAAGCAAATCAAAAGGAAAGAGACAAGGCGCAGAAAAGGTGAAGAAGGGTGAAGAAGAACTTTTACGTTGGGCGCCAAAATGTCGTGTAGCGACAAGAACCTAACCAGAACTTAACAAGAAACAACAACCAGAATAAAATTTAGAAATGACAGTTTATTATGTTAATTTACAATTATTATTTTTTAAAAAATGATATGAGGATGAGGATGAATGAGGTGACACAGGTTTTACAAAAATACAGGTACAAAAGATATAAAAAGGGGAGCGAAGGACACGGAGCGTAGGAGGGCAGAACAGGGAGCACGCGGCGGTGGTGCCCGGAGCCTGGAGTAGTGGCGAGTAGTTGGAGATCCGGAGGTGGTGTAGGAGGTGGCTTGAAGGCAGCAGCACGTCAGCTTATAGATGGTTGGAGACGGCAGCACGTCAGGGTACAGTTGATTGGAGACGGCAGCACGTCAGGTTATAGGTGATTGGAGACGGCAGCACGCCAGGGTATAGGTGGTTGGAGACGCCAGTAAGGCAGCAGCAGCAAACTGTAGGCGACTCAGCAGAGGCTCGCAGGATCCCGGAGCAGTGCGGCCCCGGGATAAGGCCTTTAGGTGATGCTTCCTTTTCAAGAGCTGAAGCGAGACTCACTTGATTTCAGCAATGTTCCGCTCTTATACCCTTTTTGGAGAGTTTTAAAAATTATTTAAATTAAAAGCAATTTTTGTGAATGGCCAAGAGGGAAAAAGTATTTTTGTAAAAGTATTGACGTAAACATATCGGACCGCTAATGAGTTTGAATGGACATTGCCATGACAACCAGATAAACAACGATATCAAAATATGTCAGATTTTGATTTCAGGCTCGTAATAGAGAAAACAACAAGATAACAATGAAAATTGGGACAGTTACAGATACATAAAAAGGTAGCGCACCAGCGCGCACGAAGCCCGAGATTGCAGAGTTTCGGAGAAAGCCAAATACAAGGTCACCCAAGGTAAACCCCTTCGACATCGATTTAAAAGTGCTGATAGTGTGAAAATACGAAGTGAAAATGATTTGTTATTGTGTTCTTATGGTTTAAAACGTTGCAGGGTCCTATGAAAATAAAGGTGATACGAAATATCCAGCTGTGAGATAAATGCAGACCATCAAAGCAGACTGGAAAATGGCATGTAAGTAGCATAACACTACAACCTCTTGTAATGGAATGTGATTTAAGTACTGTTATTCCAAAAAAACTGCAAAGTAGTTTACAATGTAATAAAATTATTTGGGTTCAGAGACAGGCGGATCAAATCTTACATTATAATAGCCTATGTAATAATAACTTAAGAGAGATTGATTTCCCTGAGGAATTCCAGGATTGTTGTTCTAGTTTGTGTAACAATTCAGATCATAAATTGTGTTTGCCAAATATGTATAGCTGTCTTGTAACCAGTTTAGTGCGAGCTTCTGTGGGAAGTTATAAGGGATCTGAAAATAGGAGGGCCGTTATATAGATAAATAGAAATATTGTGGGGTGGAATCGACACGTATATGATGCTCACCGGCAGGCTCGGGTTGCATTTCAACAATGGACCCTACATGGTAAACCAGCTTGTGGTAGGATATATGATGAGATGTCTATAGTCGTCGCATTTTTAAATCAAAATTAAAGTGGTGTTTAAAAAACCAAGACCAGCTTAAAATGGACATTCTAGCTACTCACCGTGAGAATAAACATTTTGGTTCTTTTTGGCGCGCCACAAATAAACTGAATTTGAGGCCCAGCCTGCCGGCGAGTGTAAATGGTATAAGTAAGCCCGGTGATATTGCTAACCATTTTAAAGACCATTTTAAGGTGTTTTCTCCGTTGGGGCCGCCCGTGCAGCAGGTGTCTGATGCTGAGACCGGCCGTGACCCAGACAGGGTTTTGACCAGGTTCACAGCTAAGGAGGTTAAGAATGCGATCATGGGTATGAAAAGAGTGAAGTCTCCGGGTCACGACGGACTCAGCATCGAGCACCTGCTGTACGCTGGTGTTCATCTGCGGCGGGTGTTAGCCTTGTTCTACTCTGTTTAATTCCACGCCTCAACCGAACGGCGTGGAATCATGAGGGGCTGGGTTTTGCCAGCATGGGAGAGAAAATCTTGATTGTTACCTTACCTTGCCGTCGTAGACCGGAAATCGAAAGCTCGATTCGAGGCAGGAATACGGGATAGGAGCACAAGTTTGGGTAGGATAGGGACTGAATCTCACTATTCGCTGCCCGACGCTGTCGCCGGCGTGCTGCCTGCCGACACGAGGAGTCACCGTCCGATACGACGATGTCCAATCACAACACGGATCACTCAACCGCTGACGCGAATCTACTTATTTCCCGACGATGTAGATGATTAACACTCCGACCAGGCTCGACACCTGTATTAGACAATTGTTACACCGAAATACAATCAATGGCCCGACGCCTGAGCAGACATGTTTTTTCTCCCGACAAGAAAAGATAACCTCTAATTTTTCATCTCGTTGGTACGAGTGACAGCTGCGGTTCCGTTTCCGCTAGTGATGTCCCGATTACTCGCGGTCGATCCGCGCAACAAAAACCCGGTGCGTTCCGAAGCATAAATATTAAACAGTCACCCGCCCGGACAGGCCCGAACCTGTCCCTAATCAATAGGAAGGCGAGAAAGTGTAGCGACCGCTCTCTTGAGGACCGAGTCCCCCACCTTGACTTCTGCTGATCGAGGCGTGCCATCCCGACCCGTGTACAAATTGACGATCCGTCCTCGTCTCCATCTCAATGATGGCAGGTTCGCATCCTTAATCAGCACCAAATCACCGACTTGAGGGGGGCTCGTCCGGTCAGTCCACTTAAGGCACTGCTGCAAGATGTGCAAGTACTCAAGGGACCACCGTTTCCAAAAATCTTGAGCCATCTGCTGCAACATCTGCCACCTAGTTAACCGACTTAACTTAACATCACCGAATGGGTATTCTGGCAGGGCGTTAAGGGGCTGACCTATCAGGAAGTGACCCGGCGTCAACGCTTCCAAATCATTTGGATCCGAACTGAGCGGGCACAACGGACGCGAGTTCAGTGTCATTTCAATTTTACAGAACAGCGTCGCAAGCTCTTCAAAGCGTAGAGAGGTCTCACCGATGATCCTCGTCAGGTGCGACTTAGCCGATTTAACCGCAGCCTCAAAAATTCCTCCCCAATGAGGACATCCCGGCGGACTGAAAACCCAATCAATGCCTCGCCGGGAGCAAGCCGTACCGATGGCGTCCTGGTTACCGTTCAGGAATTGAGTGACCTCCTGCAGATATCGCCTGGCTCCGACAAAATTTGTACCGTTGTCCGAACGGATTAATGTCGGGAGGCCCCTTCGTGAGACGAACCGATCTAGACATGCGATAAATGCCTCTGTAGTGAGGTCACTGACCACCTCCAAGTGGACTGCCTTCGTGGCCAAGCACACGAAGACGCACAGGTATGCCTTCACTAATCTGGCGTTCCGTAGCTGTGAAGACTTGACCATGAATGGTCCCGCGAAATCCGTTCCGACACCCGCAAAGGGCCGGATTTCGTTAACCCTTTCCGAGGGCAAATCGCCCATCTGGGGCTGCATCGTAGCCGCCTTGGCCCGATAACAAGGCAGGCACCGAAATACGACGCTACGCACTAAGCGTCTTCCCGATAGAATCCAGAACTCGCGCTGGAGAAACGCCATTAAGGCGTGGCATCCGATATGCCCATTCCGAATGTGTCGATCCTGTATCAACAGTACGACCAACTTCCCTTTCCTAGGGAGTAATAACGGGTGGCGAGCCGCATAAGGCAGGTTAGCATTCCGCAGCCGACCTCCTACCCTCAGCAATCCTTGAGGGTCAATAAACGGGTTGAGCCGAGCCACAGCTCCCTTCAGTTGGACGCGTTCGCGTCTCAGAATGTCCAGTTCGGACTTAAAGTGCACCGTCTGCACGTTCCGTACCAATGCGAAAAACGCATGGTTCCGTTCCCGTGGTGTCAGGACCTGTGTCCGCACTCGTTGCGCCTCAGAATTCCGACAATTCCGCGCAAATCGGCAGATCCAGGCGGTCACATTGACCAGCTTGTCGAGCGAGCTGTACCGTTCCAGCAGGCTGAACTCCTCTTCCGGCTCTGGTTGCGTCGTACAGACACCGACTGTCAAGGCGCCGTTCGCCATGGTAACGCGTGGAATCATTGCCCACCACAAGGGATGTCCAACCAACTCCGGAGTGTGACACCCACGAGACGCACAGTCTGCTGGGTTCATTTCCCCTGGAACATGTCTCCAGATTATGGGAACCTCTGAATTCAAAATCTGCGAAACCCGATTCGCCACAAAAATCTCCAGCTTGTGAACTGAAGCCTTCAGCCAGAATAACACGATCTGGCTGTCCGTCCAAGCGTAGACCGTATCTTCTAACGCTATTGACCCACGAAGAACCGTCATCGTGTGGTTGAGCAGACGAGTCAGGAGAGCCGCTCCCGAAAGCTCTAACTTGGGAATGGTCAGGCGAGTGCGCAACGGCGCAACCTTGCTCTTGGTCATGACCAACCGCACATCAACCTCCCCCGAGGAGTCGACCGTACGCAGATATACCGCAGCTCCGTAGCCCTTCTCCGAGGCATCGCAAAACCCATGCAGGGTGGCGGTGTATCGTTTGGTGGGGACCAACCTCCGTGCCAGTGAAATCCGATTGATGCCAGGGAGGGTCGAAAAGAACGAGTCCCACTCTGAGCTCAATGACCCGCCGATCGGGTCGTCCCATTTCAGCTCAGCAGACCACAATTGCTGCATAAAACACTTGAGCTGAAATGTTACCGGGGTGATCCACCCGTTTGGATCAAATGTCCTAGCCACCGTTGAGAGGACGTTCCGTTTCGTCCAGACCTTCGGGGAGTCCAACTCGACCCGATACGAAAACTTGTCTGACACCGGCTGGTACTGGACGCCTAATACCGACAACATATTTGGATTTTCCAAATTTTCAAAAATGCGGGGATCCTGCTGGTAGTCATCCGGAAGACCAGTCAGTAACTCTGGAGAGTTCGACATCCATTTCCGGAGCTCGTAACCTCCACCCCGTAAGAGCTCAACTAGCTCGTCCCGTCGAGCGAGCGCCTCCTCTACGGAATCTGCACCGGTACAGATATCGTCCACGTAGAGATCCTGCTCCAGGATCGCTGCTCCTCTAGGGAAGTTTAACCGTTCTCGATCCGCTAACTCCCGCAGAGTGCGAATCGCCAAATAAGGACTAGACCGTAGCCCGTACGTGTTGGTGTTCAGCTCGTACACCCTGATGGGCTGATCTGGGCTCTCTCGCCACAGTATCAGCTGATACCGTCTATCGTCAGGGTGAATGACCGTCTGCCTAAACATCATCCGGATGTCAGCTACAAACACAACATTGTGTCGACGGAACCGTGTGATAACATCCGCGATGTCATGGTTCAACTTCGGCCCTGAATGCAAACACTGGTTCAGGTTCATGCCGTTAGATGTTGATGCCGATCCATCGAACACTACCCGTATTTTGCCCTCCGGGGTCCTCAAGACCGCGTGATGGGGCAGGAAGCAGTGGTCTTCACGCTTCCAGTCGATACCCGAAACCGACATGTGGCCGAGCGACTCGTATTCCCGCATGAAGTCGACGTACTTCCGCCGGAAAATCCCGTCACGCTTCATGCGTCGTTCCATCGACAGAAGCCGCGTCTCGGCTGCATGGTGTGAACTGCCCAGCGGCGGGCGTTCACTCCGAAATGGAAGACGTGTGAGAAATCGACCTGACCGAAGGCGACCAGTATTGTTCCGATAAAACTGTTCACACTCTTCTTCAACCGGCTCCAACCGGCGGACCGTAGGTGGTTCCTCCACCTCCCAAAACTTTTGTATCACCTCCGAGAGTACAGAACCGAATAAGGGACTACGAGTCGCTAGGCGTGGGGCAGCCGGCATGATCGGACCCATTACCGCATGGCCCAGTCTGGTGTTGACCGAAACCAGACCAGTCGCCTGCAACATGTGGACACCTGGCACTAACATGTATCCTAAGGCATCGACACCCAATAAAATGTCTACTGGGCCCGGAATATCGAACTCCGGGTCAGCCAGTGACAACCCAGCGACCAACTGTCGCACCGAGGGCGACAACCGTACGTGAGGGTGTGAGCCCATCACATTAGGCATGACTAATGCCGTGACCGTCAGATTCACCGATGAATCCACCCGTGACGAGAGAGTTATCCGACATACTCCCTTAACGGAACCGACTTCCGTGTTCCCAATTCCCCGAATGGAATGTGGATACTCCCTTACCGAAATGCCCAACCGTCTTACAAGGTTGCACGAGACTAAGCACCCCTGGGCCCCCGAGTCCAATAGTGCTCGTGCCACACAAGATTTGCCGTCCGAACTCCACGCTATCACCAAGGCGGTGGGGAGCATGACCGTCTGTGGAGTGGCGGCACCCTGTAAGTGGGCGGCGTGTCCCTAGCGGGATCCGAACCCGCTGGGACCCCCGTCGGCCTGGTAACTCGGCTGCTGATATGCCACCGGTGGCATATCAGACCGTATGTACATCAGGGGGTCCCAACCCGCATAATAGGCCCCTCGCTGTCCCGGTACCCGACCATACCGGACTGTGAACGGTGTGCCCGGTGGCCACCGTGGATGGAGGGGGGAGAGCGGATCCAACCTGGGGCGCTCTAGGAATGGGGGCGACATCCGACTGTTCGCCTCCCTGTTCGCCTCCCAGAGCGACGGGCAGGGTGGCGCAGAAGGTGGTGGGCTCCCAGCCTTCGCGCCACTCATAGGTGCCATCTGACACCCGCCCGTAACACGCGGTGAGCCAGCGGCCCGAAGTCCTCGCTGACCCTGGACAGCGGCGACCGAACCCCGGCTATCCCGCCTGTTACCCCCCGCGCTGCCCCCTTCCCCTCGGGGGGGGGTCCCGTCCGCGGGTACCCCAGTCACCCCGTTGGTGACTCCCGTTGCCCGGAGGGGGACTGGGTCCAGCCCTGGTTGGGCCCTGTGACCGAGCAACCTGAGTCCGGCCCTGGTGACCGTCCGAAGGGCCTGACCGGTTCAGGCACAACACGATGTGGTGCTTGCCACCGCAGCACTCACAGGGGAACGCGCGTGAGCACTCGCTCAGCGGGTGCGGCCCCAAACAACCGAAACACATTCGGTGGCGGAAGACTACCTTCCTGCGGGCAGCTACCCCGAGCGCCTTAAAGTTGGCGCAACTGATCACCTCATGACCGGCACTGTCGCAGTGCACACAGCCGTCACCCGACGGCGCGGCATTCAAAACGTCAAATTGTTTTGACCGCCCACACCCCCGTGGGGGCAGGGGCGCGGCCCCTCCCGCATCCGCGCGGGTTGGCGCTGCACACTGGCCTCCGTATCCAATGTGTCGCATCGCCTGCATTCACCCTCCAAAAAATCCGTTAATTGGACGAGCGTGGGCAGTTCCGAGCTACTGCCCCCATGCAGCTGTTCAAACCGACTTTGAACAGCTGCAGGCAACCGTGACAAAACCATATACAACACGATATATGACCATTGGTCTACCGGCAGACCAAGGTTCTGAAGGGCCTTAGTGGCCACCAGCACAGGGTTGAGCACCTGTACCCGGATGTGAACATCCCGGGTTACTACTCAGCTGCGCATCAACCAACCGCCGTTTGTGCTGGTAGCGGTCAAACAATATGGACCGGGCTATCTCGTAATTGCCTGCCGTGACCGTTAGGTGACCGACCAACTCCTTCGGTTCACCCCGCAGTGCCATCAATAGTTGGGCCAACTTGTAGGCGTTGTCCAGGTCGTCCCGACCGTGGACCAAACTATCGAACAAATTGATGAATGCCGGCCACTCATCAATTGCCCCACCGAAGGCCGGAATCTCCAGGTGTGGCAGCCGTCCAACAACACCCTTAGGGGGCGGGTGTCCGCTACCCTCCCCGCGGTCATTCCGTCGCGACCGCTTAATTTTCTCCGCGCGACGCTCGATGTCGCCCAAGCACTCCATCGCTTGGTCAGCATCCGCGCAGAGCTGCTTCACTGCAGCCACCGAAGCCTCATCCGTAAGCCCGAGGGCTTCAGCCTCCGCAGCCAGCCGACACACCTTCCCGACGCGTGTCATTGCGTCCTCCACACGCTTGAGCAGGACATCGTCCATGTCAGGTCGCTCGACATACTTGTGAGTATGGGCGAGCCATCTCATCTCCTCACGGACACCATACCGCAGTACCGTCAAGGGCGAAGGTGCCATGGTTAACGATTCAATTGTTTCTGGTCCTATGCTTCACTACCGAACTAAGCACAGCCAGAGACCAGCACTTGCCCGTCAGCGCTGGGCACAGAAATTAAAACTAAGTTGTAAAAACCAAGGCAACCACTAAAACAATTAAATCCTAAACAATATTTAATATGGTCGCCCTGTGGACATACACCTTATAAATATACACTCTAAATCAATTAGAGAATGCTACCATAAAACACAATACAAAAATAACCCACAAAACTTGATTATGAAAACAATACAAAATAATAAGTGGTGGGCTCCGAGACTATAAACCTAAACAATATAGCACCCTACCACACTGGATTCCGAAATCCAAGCCATTTTTAATACAATGAAGGTAGCTGTGACCTTCTAGAAGTGGCCCCTCCGATATGACCCACACTTCTACTGAGGTCAGCAAAATCAGCTTAATACCCCTTAAATAGCCTGACCCTGCTCTGTAAACCGAAATAACACTGCAGTACTATAGAACCCGACGTTCTACCGCAAGTAATACAATCTAGTTACTTCGCAGAATGACTGTTCAATCTTTTATGCGCACAAACAGTAGTTTCCGACTACAAATTTATAATAATTGTTAACTAAATTGACACTTATGCTTTCACTAACCGAAAATGAACTTTAATTGTGGTTTACCGACCACAGACTCATTGCCGACTTGCCGGCCAATCTGAGATATTCTTTTCTCCCAACTACAATGTGGCAAAAAAAAACAACCCTACAACCGTCCGTGAATCGGTGATTTCCCACTAGGAAACCGCGCCTGCTACCAAAATGTTTAATTCCACGCCTCAACCGAACGGCGTGGAATCTTGAGGGGCTGGGTTTTGCCAGCACGGGAGAGAAAATCTTGATTGTTACTTTACCTTGCCGTCGTAGACCGGAAATCGAAAGCTCGATTCGAGGCAGGAATACGGGATAGGAGCACAAGTTTGGGTAGGATAGGGACTGAATCTCACTATTCGCTGCCCGACGCTGTCGCCGGCGTGCTGCCTGCCGACACGAGGAGTCGCCGTCCGATACGACGATGTCCAATCACAACACGGATCACACAACCGCTGACGCGAATCTACTTATTTCCCGACGATGTAGATGATTAACACTCCGACCAGGCTCGACACCTGTATTAGACAATTGTTACACCGAAATACAATCAATGGCCCGACGCCTGAGCAGACATGTTTTTTCTCCCGACAAGAAAAGATAACCTCTAATTTTTCATCTCGTTGGTACGAGTGACAGCTGCAGTTCCGTTTCCGCTAGTGATGTCCCGATTACTCGCGGTCGATCCGCTCAACAAAAAACCGGTGCGTTCCGAAGCATAAATATTAAACATACTCAATGTGTGTTGTTCATTCATACTTGCCTGATGACATGATGAAAACGGTTGTGGTGCCTATAGTGAAGAACAGAACAGGCGATATATCGGACAAAGCAAATTATAGGCCTATATACTTGGCCACGGTAATAGCCAAAGTATTTGATTGTTTAATGGAAAGACGTCTGAACCAAACAATTCAGATACATGATGCACAATTCGGTTTTCGGCAGGGCCTTTCAACCGAAAGTGCCATCCTAGCCCTGAAGAGCACAGTTAGGTATTATACGGACAGAGGCACTCCTATATATGCGTGCTTTCTAGACCTTTCTAAGGCTTTTGAGATGGTCTCATACAATATCTTATGGGACAAGCTCAAACAGTCGGGACTACCACCTGAGCTGATCTCTGTTCTTCGCTACTGGTACAACAATCAAACAAATTATGTAAAATGGTCCGACCACGTCTCTGACTGCTATAGGCTGGAATGTGGGGTGAGGCAGGGGGGATTGTCCTCCCCAATATTGTTCAACCTGTACATTAATGGCCTCATCGAGGAGCTCAGCAGTTTACATGTCGGCTGCCATATTGACGGCATATGTTTAAACAATCTCAGCTACGCAGACGATATGGTGCTGCTGAGCCCTACGGTGGGTGAACTTAGAAAACTGTTGTCTGTGTGTGAGAATTACGCAAATAGTCATGGTCTGCTATATAATGTAAAAAAGAGTGAATATCTCATATTTAAGGCAGACTCGAGGCCGCTTGAAAATGTACCGTCTATGAGCCTAAATGGTTGCTTTTTAAATCGGGTAACCGAATTCAAATATCTGGGACACATAGTGGACGAAAGTTTGAGAGATGAGCCTGACATAGAAAGGGAGCGTAGGGCGTTGACAGTTAGAAGTAATATGCTGGCTCGCAGATTTGCTCGGTGTTCAGAACAAGTAAAGATAACTCTTTTTAAAGCTTACTGTCAATCTTTTTATACCAGCAGTCTGTGGGTCAGATATACGCTGAAAGCTTTCAGCGCCCTGCGCGTTCAGGCTTTAGGAGGTTGTTGGCGTTGCCACGTTTCTGCAGTGCATCGGCAATGTTTGTCGAAGGTTTTCACGCTATAATGCGGAAAAGGGCTGCTTCACTACTAGGTAGAATGCGTGGCAGCAAAAACAAAATCCTGAATGCTTTCTCGGAGAGGTGGGACAGCCCGTTCACCCTCCACTGGATAAAAATGTTAATTTGATTTTTAATTGATAATTTGAATTTATTTTGACATTTTATAATTTGACATTTTGTTTTGATTTAGTTTTATTTATTTTGTAGATATTGTAATAATGGACTATTTATTAATTGTTAATGTAATATTTATTTATTTATTATAATTTTGTTGCTGTACAACTATGGATCTCTTGTGTCTGATATGAAATAAATAATAATAAATTAAATAATACAAATATGAAAAATTTAATTGTTATGATTAATAAGCAGGAATAAATAATTACAAATCTATTAACAGCAAGGTCTGTGTTGAGCCAGATTAACCCCATACAGTCCTGCATTTAAGTAATCTTGAACATTGTAATATCTCTTTTTCGACAAAGTCGATTTAACATGCTTTTTAAATTGCTCAAATGGCAATTTCAAAATCTCCAGAGGTATCCTATTGTAGTAGAGAATGCACTGACCCTTGAAAGAATTGCTAATCTTCGCGAGTCTAAAACGGGGCGCACATAGTCTGTGATTATTTCTTAGGTTAACATTACAGCTATCGCTAAGTTTGGAAAATGTTGTAAGGTTCTTGCGTACATACATTATATTTTCGAAAATAAATTGACTAGCTACTGTTAGTATGTCAATTTCTTTAAAAAGCTCTTTTAAGGAGTCTGTTCGTTTAAAATTATAAATTGATCGAATAGCTCTTTTCTGTAAAATAAAAATAGTTTGAATATCCGCTGCTTTCCCCCACAACAAGATACCATAGGACATCACACTATGAAAGTAACTAAACTATACTAGCCTAGATGTAGCCACATCCGTGATTTGTCTGATGTTCCTAACAGCGTAAGCCGCAGAACTTAATTTACCAGCCAATTTATCTATGTGGGGTCCCCACTGCAATTTGCTATCAATGGTTATTCCAAGAAACTTCGTATCATTTACTAATTCTAACGTGCTGTGTTCAAACACTAAACTGGTCTCAACTTGCCTGACATTTGGAAGTGAGAATTTGATACACTTGGTTTTACCAGCGTTTAACAATAAATTATTAACTGTGAACCAATTCAAGGTTAAAGACAATACACCATTAACATCATCAAAATCTCCTTTTTGTCTTTCAATTTTGAAGACCATTGAAGTATCATCAGCAAACAACACTATGTCGGCGCAAGCGCATTTGATTATTCGATCATTTAAAATTGAATCGATTCCTACAACGATTGAGTGAACCACGAACGCGCCCAGACTGACAGATGACATTTGGCGGCACGAAACTGTGGTTGTAAATGTGACGTGAGCCAATGAGAAGGCAGCGCGCCAGGCGTCGACCAATCAGAACGATCCGTGGATCAGGTGATACACTGGGGGTGGTGCTCCGTGGGCGGTTTGGCGCGAGAGAGAAGAGTCAGAATGAGTCCGACCGGCGCCAACTCAGTGTATCAATAATTGTGTGTGAATCACGACTGAACCACAAAATATAATAAGTAATTATCGGTAATAAATAAGTGTGTCTAATTTACGGATTACTATGGATATCCTCTTCCCCCCGGACCTCAACTTGAGTAGACGTGCCTTAAAACTGTATATTTTTATTTAAACAGAAAATAAATCAAAAACCAAAATAAATCAGTGATCAAAAATTAGGAGTGCAGAAGCAACCAAGAGCTATAAAAAGTGTGCGATCGTCGTCCTCAACTATGCTGCAGTGACTCACCTGGCCACGCCCGGAAACCTGTGCGTGAGTTTAACCCCGCCTACTCAACCAACCACGGCTGGCCCCGCCAGCATACCTGCACCTGCGCCCCGCCCGCTTCGATCTGCGCGTGAGTCATCCCTCCTGCCTACCAACCACGGCGCGCAGCTCATACGGCCCGCCGCAAGGAACCACCCCTACCACTACCACCTATACAACGACTGATTAGTCACCTCCTGTAGATCGCTGTCGCCCTGGTACTTTTGCTCGGTGCTTACACTCACGTTAACACCAACCTACTGACGTGACGAGTGAGACTCACACACCACCGATATCTGCATATTTCTGCTGACCTAGTACTGTCTGTCTGAGTACAAGTATGGACTCCCCTGCGACAGTGAACTTCGGTAAGGCGCAGTCAGAATCGAATCTAGCCGAGACAGATCCCAGTAGAACACCACCCGATTATGTATCAACGCGTTGTTACAAAAGAAGGAGAGAGGATGACACAGGTTTTGACTTTAGTGATTTTAAGGAAGAGATGAAAACTATGATGAAGTCTGTGATGGAAGAACAAGAGAATGAATTGAAGAAAATTAATCCTACACTTAAGGAAATACAGCAAACAAACCGGAATATTGAAAACTCTATTGCTTTTTTAACCAGCCAGAACGAAGAGTTTAAAAATAAAATTGAACAATTGGAAAGTCAAGCAAAAAAAGATCGGGAACAAATCAACCTTCTTGAGGGTAAAATCGAAGATATGCAAAAAGAAGATCGCAAATCTAGCATAGAAATCAAAGGCGTCCCAAAGATTAAAGATGAATCTACCGAAGATCTTATCGGAATGGTGCTGCATCTCTCGAAAAGCATAGACTGTGTAGTCACAAAACCCGATATCCGAGATATCTACCGCACAAAGGGCAAAAAAGACGGAAACAAAAACTCACCTATTATTGTCGAAACTTCCTCAAAAATTCTCAAGACAGAGATACTTAAAGCTAGCAAAGCGTATAATGTTAAACACAAAGACGATAAGCTATGCGCAAAACACTTAGGCATCAAGGAAAATGAAAATACTTCAATCTTCGTGTCTGAGCAACTAACAGCCAAAGGAGCTCGCCTACATTATCTGGCAAGAGACCTTGCAAAGTCGAAGTCCTACAAGTTTTGTTGGACCTCATTTGGTAGAGTTTATGTGAAGAAAAACGAAAATACATCAGCTATACCTATAACCAGCGAGGCCCAAGTCCATAAACTTCTGCAAGGGGACTGACTAGGCGATTTCCTACAAACGTGCTATTGTTCTCTGTCAATTTACGCAAATACATACAACATATTTATTACTTTATACCTATACAATATTATTACACAATTATTCCATACATGCATACTCTATAACATTCTAGAACCATTACTGAACAACACAACATACACCGTACAACAACTACGAAACAAACGGGAAAATCCAACAAAACAACAACTGCTACTTGCTACCACTTCACTTAAAAATCCACATATGCTTAATATAAAATATCTTACCATTTTAGCGAGTACATCCAGACTTCTGTATCTATTTCTTTATGGATAAGTCTCTACAAACAATGAAATCAATAGACGAAATAGAAATAGCACGCTCAACCGAGTGTACAATACAGGATCTAAACAAAACAATTAATATAAAAAAATCGGATATAACAATTATGTCTCAAAATATCAGGAGCGTCTATTCCAACATTAATGACCTACAAATAACTCTACATGAGATAAACTTTGATCTAGATATAATGATATTGACGGAATGCAGAATCGACATGCACAAAAACATACCGAATATTCAGACATACTCTACATTCATGACGACTAATCATCTGAATCAAAATGACGGAGTTGTAGCGTATATAAAGGATGGCTACAAAGTAAGTGTCAGGGAAATAAAACTGATACATGCGTCCTGTCTAGAGATTGCTCTCGATGACATGATAATTCTAGGAATCTATCGCTCCCCTTCAAATGATAATATAGATCCTTTTATTGACTCATTAAATACACACCTAGACTCACTTAAATTTTCTAAAAACATTATAATAACTGGGGATATTAACATAAATATTATACCCAAACCGTCAGAAAAAGCCAATGAACGTAAAAATAGACTTACTTATCTAGACACTCTGGCTATGCATGGATTACTACCCGGTCATTGTCTACCAACTAGAGAAAATAATTGTCTGGATCACTTTAATTTAAAAATTGATAAAACTAAAATAAAAGCTTACATAGCTGTCCTAGACACATCAATTACGGATCACTCAATGATATTAATGAAACTATCTACAGTTACAGAACCCTATCTTTGTCACAAAACTAAAACTGTAATTAATTATGAAAAAGCTATGAATACATTAGAACAGAGTAAACTATTAGATTTAATGTTGGAAAATGACCCTAACAAACTAACAAATGTAATGGTAAGCAAAATTAACGAAGCAATACAAGAAAACACAACTATAATTAAAATTCCTAAGTGTAAACGAGTCATTAAGCCTTGGATAACAATAGGTATACTACGCTGCATTAGAAACAGGAACAAAATGCAGAAGCAATTAAGCTCAGACCCAGATAATATAATTCTTAGGATCACTTTTCGAAGATACCGAAATTTTTGTAACAATCTTATTAAGAAACTGAAAAGAAATTATGATAGAGCAGAATTAGAAAAAAGTAGTCATAATCCAAAATCATTGTGGAACTCAATAAATAAAATCACTAACTATAAACAAAATAAAAGCTCAAATCTAGATCTTTTGAAATATAAATCATCACCAGACACATCAGTTAATTCTGCTAACACTTATTTTACAAATGTCGGGAAAACACTTGCCGAAAATATAATGTCAAACGCAACCCACCAAAGTGATGAGGTTAACCTACCTTTCCCGCAATCACAAACTTTTGTTCTACTTGATACTGACCCTCAAGAAGTAGAAACTATACTGAGGAGTCTCAAATCTCAAAGTGCTCCAGGGTGGGATGGAATAACAACACAATTCTTAAAATACGCGAAACATCTTGTTATTCCCATAATTTCACATCTCGCAAACGTTTGTTTTAAAAATGGCGAGTTTCCACTATCTCTGAAGCAATCGATAATCACGCCAGTATTCAAAAGTGGGGATAAAGGAGAGGTTGGCAACTACCGGCCAATTTCCGTGCTTCCGTCTATTTCTAAAATATTAGAGAAATTAATTAATAACAGATTGATTAAATATCTACAAAGGTTCAACATACTCTCTAAATCTCAGTTTGGATTCCGTCAAGGTTTATCTACGGAAGATGCCGTCACGGCACTCACATCACTTGTCACGGAAAATGTTGACAAAAAGTTAAAATGCCTGACCGTCTTCCTAGATCTCAGAAAAGCATTTGACACTGTGTCCGTGCCCATTCTAATACGGAAACTAGAAAACATAGGTATAAGAGAGAACTCGCTTTCTTTATTGACCAGCTATTTGAGTTACAGGAAGCAGCGTGTTAAAATAGGTCAATACGTCAGTGGGGATACTGACATCACTTATGGGGTACCTCAAGGCAGCGTCTTGGGCCCCACGCTGTTTCTAATATACATTAATGACCTATGCAACATGAGCCTCAGACATGGTCAGATCTTCTCGTATGCTGACGATACAGCAATTGTCTTTGATGGTAAAACTTGGGTTGATTTGCACGAGACAACTGAGATGGGGCTTGCTAAAGTAGGTAAATGGCTGAGTAATAATCTTCTTACCTTAAACACATCAAAAACAAACTATATATGTTTTACCCCATATGACTCTACACAAAAACTTGCAAACTTTAAGGTAAAAATACACAAATGCAATAACGACACTCGTCCTTGTAACTGCTCGTGCGATTCAATTGAAAAGGTATCACATACAAAATATCTTGGTGTTTATGTAGATCAACGACTTTCCTGGCACTTTCAAATTGAAATGATTCTAAACAGAATACGCAAGCTTGTCTGGCTCTTTAAACACTTGAGACACATTGCAACAATAAAAATATTAAAATCAATATATATATCCCTAGCTCAGTCACTAATTACTTATTGCTTACCAATCTGGGGAGGGGCGGTAAAAACAAAAATGATTGACATCGAACGCGCACAGAGAACACTATTAAAGGTTATATATTTTAAACCACGAAGATTTCCGACAACAGAGCTTTATAGCCTTTGTGAAGTGCTGTCTGTGAGGAAATTATACATACTTAACGTAATATTAAAAACACATAAAACACTTAAATATGATCCTAAAACACTCGAAAAGAGAAGGTGTTATATGGTGATTCCGCCACACCCTGTAAAAACTAAATTTGCCGAAAGACAGATTACAAAAAGAGCTACCACATTGTACAACTTAGCAAATAAACATATAAAAATATACGAAATGACAATATATGAATGCAAAAAAGCAGTGACTAAATGGTTAATGGATAAATCGTACGAGGAAACTGAAGCTCTTCTTGGAACCTGAACAATCAAAAATGATATTTGGATACATAAGTATATTAAATACAGATAAACACAGATAAATATATAAAATATTTAGCAAATAAAAACAAATGTATGGACGTTTGTATAGGGTTTATTTTATTTATTAGTTTATACATTTATTTATTTATTTATTTTATATAAAGGATATAAATATTCTCAATGTATATAAGATAAATTTATTAAATTTCATAATATTTTTGATAGAATTGTATAACTTATTAAATTTTTTATTACATAAACAATATGAATGCCAATGATATGTCTATGCCAATAAATTAATTATGCATGAATTTTATAGATTAATATAGTACTTACAGTATTTTTTAGGTACCTACTTTTTTTTATGTAACGCACTAAATGTTAATGTAATTACGGAAGAGCGGGTTCTCCTGGCACAGGTATTTTTTACTTAAAAGGAGGACTCCACAATTATGTTATTGAAATAGTGTGTTAAAGAAATAAATGAATTTTAATTTTAATTTTAATTTAAGTGAAGACGAGGATCAAGGCAGGTCGTCTCCTATCCTACCTATCAGGTCACGCACCGATATCAGAAGTGGCCATGGCCCATCCCCTGGATTAATCAATAGTCAAGTAAGTGGTACTGAATACAATCAAAGTCTGACCTCGTTAGCCACTATACTGGAAAATTTAACCCGCCAACAACAAGAAAATTTAAAAGCCAATAACAAGTTTCTTGCGGCTATATTGGCGAAGGCTGTGGCTCCACCACAAAGGTCTAGATTACGTGACGTGTATATAGCACCCTTTGACCCTGAAGGCGATGTATCGATACGCGACTGGTGTGAACATGTTGAAGTATGCACTAAGATATCTGGACTATTGAATGGTCGTGCCAAAACAGTAGGCAACTGGCTTGTGAAATCACCGTTATGGAGTGATATGAGAAACGCATTGATTCAAACTTTTGAACCGGAAGCCAGATACTCCAATGATCTCTTCAAGCTCCGCAACTATAAATTTGATGCTGCTAATCCTGCTGAATCAATAACGAAAGCTTGGAATCTTTGGACGAGAATCATGAATGGTGACAAAGAAAAAGATGCTGTTGAAGCTGTTATAGGATGCATTGACAGTGAATATTTAAGAATGCGCTTGCTATCAAGTAAATGCTCAAGTGTTTCTGAGTTGATTTCAGTAGTCTCTACAATGAAGCGGGAACGAGATGGCAAATCTGGACCAAGTGACGCACCGCAACCCGCAACGCGAGCACGCCTGCGGTTGGGGCGTGACATTACCTGTTACAAATGTGGAAAGGCAGGTCACCTCTAATCAACCTGTACAGCGGAAAAGGTAACCGAACCAAAATCATTATTGACAAACAATGATGCGAGAAATATTTTCAGCAGAAATGAGCGAACTGGCCCGAAGTGTAATTATTGCAGCAAAACGGGTCACATAGAAGAGACCTGTTTCAAAAAGATGTCAGACGATGCCAAAAGAGTAAATCTAGCCGGTACAACAGACTGTCAAGTTTAAACACCTATGTATATAAACATTGGTAACCAAAATCTAGTTGCGCTATTTGATAGCGGTGCGGACCGTTCCTTGGTAAGAAGATCACTCAGCTCATCAGTACCAGGAAAACGTGAAGATTACTCACTGATGCTAAAGGGCTTCGGAGCTGGGGTGCCAGTTATGTCATATCAAAGAATCATCGCTACTTGTGAGACAGGAAACATTTTTGTGGAGATAAATTTTCATGTGGTGGAAGATCATGAAATTCCTCGTGACATCTTAATTGGGAATGACCTAATGCGAACTCCGGGTCTTTCAGTCGTTATAAATAAGGATGGGGCGACACTGATTAGGACTAGTGTTATCATGAACGTGACAGAGGAGAATTTCATTAATTCTATTGACACCGACTTGACAGACGAGACACAAATTCTGGAGCTTAGGGCTGTTCTGGAAAAACATCAAGATGTTTTTGTCACCGGTGTACCGACATCAAAAGTTAAAACTGGTAGCATGCACATTCAGTTAAAATACCCCACCAAAGTAGTATCTCGTCGTCCATACCGAATGACGCCGATAGAGCGTGAAAAAATAAATAGTATTGTTGAGGATTTGACTGTTCACGGAATTATTCGCGAGAGTACGTCAGAATTTAGCAGTCCGGTGATCTTAGTAAAGAAGAAGAATGGCGACGACCGGATGTGTATCGATTACAGGGAACTAAACAGCAATACGGTCCCTGTCAAGTTTCCACTACCAATAATATCTGACCAAATAGATAGATTGTCAAACGCTGTGTTCTTTATATGTCTTGACATGGCACAAGGCTTTCATCAAATTCCTGTAGAAGAAGAATCGATCCACAAAACCGCTTTCATAACGCCTAATGGCTTGTATGAATACGTTATGATGCCGTTTGGGCTGATGAATGCCCCCGCTATCTATCAACGTTCTATAATGACAGCACTGCGTCCATTGCTTAATGACATACTAATATACATTGATGACGTGCTTATCAAATGTCAGAATTTAGGAGAAGGTCTACAGATGCTCGATAAAGTTTTGTCATTTTTACATGATGCTGGGTTTTCAGAAAATCCTAAAAAATGTTCCTTCTTCAAAGAGAAGATCGAGTATCTTGGAAATGTGATTTCTGGTGGGACTGTGAGACCAAGTCCGCGAAAAATTGAGGCCCTAGAAAAGTTTTCTGTGCCCCAAACAGTTAAACAGGTCCGGCAGTTCTGTGGTTTGGCGAGCTACTTTCGGAGATTCTTTATTGTACTACACAAAACAGTCATACAGATAACTTATAATAGAAAAAACATGTACAAAGGCGAGCTTATCCCTTAAAAGAGATTTCTTCTAGCAAACCAAGATGGTAGTAGAGGTGATGGTTGAGCGGGGGAAGACCTGCGCGTACAATAAAACTCTATAAATACTACGACTATTATATACTACAAACAATATTATACTGATAACCCTAATTGCTAAAAATAGACTGCATACACAATTACTTAAATACAACGTAAAAATATGAATAAACCGTATAATAAACTAATACATACAAATTTATATATATATATATATATCTAACTGGAAAGGGAGAGATAGTGCTTCCTTAGCCGGTTTTTGAATATATTTAGAGATCGAATGTCCCTGATAGTGCAAGGAAGCTCATTCCACAGTCGTACGGCTCGGATTCTGAACCCGTGCTCGTAGGCTGCAGTGGAGCGATCTGGAGCTTTGAGCGTTGAGATTGAGATTCATCCCAGCATTCTCGAAGCGAATGATACCTTTATACAACCTGACCAAGAAAGACTCAAAATTTGAATGGACAGCCGAATGTGAGAGCGCTAGGCTGGACGTCATACGAAGACTAACATCAGCCCCAGTCCTTCAGATCTTCCAGGAAGGGTTGCCTATAGAACTACATACAGATGCAAGCAGTACAGGTCTGGGTGCCGTTCTAATTCAAATAAAAGATGGACGTCAGCATGTAGTAGCTTATATGAGCTTGAGAACAACAGTACCAGAGAGTCACTACCATTCTTATGAGTTAGAGACGCTTGCCATAGTCCGAGCAGTCAAACATTTCAGGCAATACGTTTACGGACGATCTTTCACGATAATTACTGACTGCAATGCCATTAAAGCGTCTACCACGAAGCATGAATTACTACCCAGGATTCACAGATGGATGGCATACCTCCAGCACTATGACTTTAAGATTGAATATCGTCAAGGATCTCGGATGAAACACGCTGATTTCTTTAGTCGTAATCCGGTGGCGTGTATCAATCTCGCAAACAGTACTGAGTCATGGCTCAAGGTAGAACAAAGACGTGACCCAGAGTTATCTGGCATTATCAAAAAATTGGAACGCGGAGAAGAATTGAGCGAATACCGTTTGAGTGACATGGTGTTGCAAAGAAAGCAAACCGATGAGGTTGAGCCAGGGCAAGGCAGTTGGAAGAAAGTAGTCCCAAAATCTTATCAATGGTATTATTGTATACTGTTGACATGTAATATCTTATTATCAATAAAATATGAATATGAATATGAATATGAATATGAATATGATCAATGCTTACCATAGCTCAATTAAACATTTTGGATGGGAAAAGACGCTTTCAAAACTGCGTGAAGAATTCTGGTTTCCTGAGATGTCCAGCACAGTAAGAAAATTAGTGGATAACTGTGTTATTTGCAAGACTAGTAAGGGACCTTCGGGAGCTAGGCAGGTGCAAATGTATCCGATTGCAAAGGAGCCAATTCCTTTTCACACGATACAGATTGACATGACGGGAAGATTGACCAAAAGAAATGGCAAACATGAATACGTTGTCGTAGCCATTGACGCCTATACCAAGTATACAATGCTTACATATGCTACTGACAAAACAGCAAGATCTATGCTCTCAGTGCTAAAGAAGGTTGTGGCACTATTTGGAGCCCCAAAACAAATCATCAGCGATCAAGACACAGCTTTTAAGGCGGAATTTGAGGAATACTGCACACAGTTTGGAATCATACAACATTTTATTGCACCTGGAGCAAGCCATGCCAATGGCCAAGTAGAGCGAATGATGGCTGTGGTGAAAAATGGACTGACGATAATTCGCAACTATGAAACAAATGACTGGAAGAAAAGCCTGGATGCTTTACAATTAGCCATCAATTGTACGAAAAATAAGACCACCAATGTAAATCCACTAAAAGCTTTGACAGGAACACAATGTGCAGTTCCGTCCGAACTTATTTCATTGACTGACGAAGCAGAAGGAACTGTTGATCGAGAGAAGTTGGATACATACAAAAAAGGATAGAGGATAAAGAAAAGGAAGACAAGACACGAGTCGACAAGGGTAAAGCTCAAGTAAAACGATTTCAGAAAGGAGATATTGTTCTTTTTAGAACAAATCCCAGATGCCAAATTGGACTGGATCTAAAGTACCCAGATGCTTATGTAATATGGAAGATATTACCTAACGACCGTTACTATATCAAGAAGATTACTGGCAGAGGCAGACCAAAGAAAGCTGCTCATGATCAACTACGTGTGGCGCCAAAATTGATTCAAAGCACAAACCAGGAACCCGTGTCGGCGATAGATGAACACCCAGATGAAGTCAATGACACATTGTTAGATGGTGAAGTGGGGTCTACTCCTATTGAGTTGGGACCAGTTGATTAATTGTTGAAAAGTCAGATAAAACCATGACAATAACTATGGATAAGGGTGAGTGTTGACAAACGTTTGTTCTAGAGATTACATTGATTTGTACTTAGGGCGTAAGTGTTGGATGTATTGTGTGTGTGTAGTTGAGGACAGAGGCCACCTAAAGAAGTTTTGTTTTAGTTAGTTGAGGACAGGGGCCTCGTAACGCTGTTTGTGTAAATTAGTTGAGGACAGGGGCCTCCTAATGCTGTTATGTGTAAATTAGTTGAGGACAGGGGCCTCCTAATGCTGTAATGTGTGAATTAGTCGAGGACAGGGGCCTCCCAATGCTATCATGTGTGAATTAGTCGAGGACACGGGCCTCCTAATACTGTAATGTGTGAATTAGTCGATGACAGGGGCCTCCTAATGCTATTATGTGTGAATTAGTCGAGGACAGGGGCCTCCTAATATTCTTGTGTGAATTAGTCGAGGACAGGGCCTCCTAATACTATTATGTGAGAATTATTCGAGGACAGAGGCTTTCTAATGTTGAAGTGTGAATTAGTTGAGAACAGGGGCCTCCTAATTATGTTTTGTTTGAATTATCTGAGGATAGGAGCCTCTTAATGATGATGTGTAAGTTAGTTGAGGACAGGGGCCTCCTAACGGTGTATTGATTGTTTGATATAAGGAGTCAAGCCTCTTATTAAATATTTCAAGTGAAAATTGATAATAATGATCATGGTCCTGGTCCTGGTCTCTTATGTGAAGTTGAGTTTAGTTACTTCTTTATTTGAGACTGTGATAATTTTGAAAAATCCTGGTCATGAAAGGCCGAGTGGTAAAGCTCAGGTTGTATGTGGGCAAATGATTTTGTGGAAACTTTTATTTTCAGAGCATGTCGAGCGCGACCTGCGGCAGGGTGGCCGTGTCGGCGCAAGCGCATTTGATTATTCGATAATTTAAAATTGAATCGATTCCTACAACGATTGAGTGAACCACGAACGCGCCCAGACTGACAGATGACATTTGGCGGCACGAAACTGTGGTTGTAAATGTGACGTGAGCCAATGAGAAGGCAGCGCGCCAGGCGTCGACCAATCAGAACGATCCGTGGATCAGGTGATACACTGGGGGTGGTGCTCCGTGGGCGGTTTGGCGCGAGAGAGAAGAGTCAGAATGAGTCGGAACGGCGCCAACTCAGTGTGTCAATAATTTTGTGTGAATCACGACTGAACCACAAAATATAATAAGTAATTATCGGTAATAAATAAGTGTGTCTAATTTACGGATTACTATGGATAGTGAAGACGAGGATCAAGGCAGGTCGTCTCCTATCCTACCTGTCAGGTCACGCGCCGATAACTATGTCAGTTAATTTCTCCACCATGAAAGGCAGATCATACAAGGCAGACCCTTTCTTATTCCTGGTATATACACAGTCAGGTCATAAGTTCTGTCACACAATAAAAACTTTTGAATTTAGAACGCTGGCCACAAAAAAGTTTCGAATTTCGAATTTTTCATGAAAATAAAAATGTGTACTTTTTAGAATTTTCCTCATTTTTAAATATGGAGTGGACACTTAAAGAAGACCGTGTCGCAGTTATTGCGTTGCATCGTTGCGGTTACGCGCCAATTCAGGTTTTCGACTTACTGAAAAATTTGAATATAACCAAAAGATTCGTTTATGGTACCATAAAACGATACAATGAAGACTCTAGTGTAGATGACAGGTCAAGAAGTGGTCGCCCTCGCTCTGTTAGGACTCCAGCAGTGATAAAAGCTGTGAAGGCGCGAATTCAAAGAAATCCCATACGTAAGCAGAAACTGTTGGCCCTTCAGATGGGGTTAAGCAGGACCACGGTGAAAAGGGTGTTAAATGAAGACTTAGGGCTTAGGGCATATCGAAGAAAAACAGGACATCGTTTGGACGCTCGTTTAATGGACCTGAGACTGAAGAGATGCCGCGCTTTGTTGAAGCGGTACGCGGGAAAAAAGCATCGGGAAATTCTTTTTTCGGATGAAAAAATTTTCACCGTGGAAGAGAGCTAAAACAAACAAAATGATAAGGTGTACGCACACAGCAGTGAAGAAGCGAGCAACCGTATTCCGCGTGTCCAACGAGGTCATTTTCCATCCTCACTCATGGTTTGGTTGGGAGTCTCTTATTGGGGCTTAAATGAGGTACATTTTTGTGAGAAAGGCGTAAAAACGAATGCAGTTGTGTAACAAAATACAGTCCTCAAGAACCTGTTTCTCATACCATGTTTAATAACAGGCATTGGGTATTCCAACAAGATTCTGCGCCAGCTCATGGAGCGAAAAGCACACAAGACTGGCTGGCGGCGCGTGAAATCTACTTCATCCGGCACGAAGACTGGCCCTCCTCCAGTCCAGATTTGAGTCCGTTAGATTACAAGATATGGCAACACTTGGAAGAAAAGGCCTGCTCAAAGCCTCATCCTGATTTGGAGTCACTCAAGGCATCCTTGATTAAGGCAGCCGCCGATATTGACATGGACCTCGTTCGTGCTGCGATAGACGACTGGCCGCGCAGAATAAAGGCCAGTATTCAAAATCGCGGGGGTCATTTTGAATAAACTTTATTACCATAAGAATCTATGTTTTATTAAGTTCATTTTGCTATATAAATGTTTACATAAATAATAAACATGTCTAAATTATTTCATATTGCACATGTGACAGAACTTATGACCTGACTATGTATTATACCAGGAATAAGAAAGGACCTAATATGGAACCTTGTGGAACGCCAATTTTAACAACCGATCCATCAGATTTTACGCCGTTAACTTCTGCCTTTTGAATTATATTGCTTAGGTATGATCTTAGTAAATCCAACGCTTTATTTCTAACTCCGTAATGATTTAATTTAATTAATAGCGTATTATGATCAACACAATCAAACGCCTTCGACAGGTCGCAAAAAACTCCGATAGCATCCTGTGCGGCCTCCCATGCAGAATAAATATGAGATATAAGGGTAATACCTGCATCCGTAGTCGATTTACCCCTAGTGAAACCATATTGTTTAGCGTGGAGTTGTTTTGTACGGTTGAAGTGTGAGAGCATTTGATTGAGTATAATCTTTTCAAATATTTTACTTAGTGTTGGAAGAACAGATATTGGTCTGAAATTTGAAGGATCGCCCTTATCTCCCGACTTGAACAGAGGTATCAGTTTACTGTGTTTCATGAGGTCTGGAAAAGCCCCATCGTCAACACATTTATTGAATATATAAGCTAAGTGTGGGGCTATAACTAGAATTACTGAACCAATGACTTTGACTGATATACCTACCCCACAGGTCTTCCGTATTTTTTAAGTTAAGTATATACATGATGAAATTTTAAATATACATTACTGACGCTAGTGTTATTTTTTAATAAAGTCTCTGCTTCATATGGAGATGAATTTAGACGGTCTGTTGTGAGTACGGGTACATTGGTGAAGAATGTTTCAAAAGCTCGAGCAACATCAGCATTGGATTTAACAACATCATCACCTATCTTTAGGCAAAAATCATTGTCCCTTGGTATAACTTTGCCAGTTTCGCGGTTTTTTATTTGCCAAACTGTTTTCATTCTATTACTTGAATTTTGAATTTTTCTATTATTGTGTAAAGTTTTTGCAGTTCTACAAACCAACTTGAAAGTTTTGGAATATTTTTTAACATAGTCATGAAAATTTTCGATCAAAGTTATAGGTTTTTTGATCATAAAGGTCATATAAGATAACTCTACTTTTACGAATTCCAAACGTTGCCCAGTCATTAAATTTAGATTTACCGTTGTAGTCACTGACTTTCTTTAATTTGAAAACTTTATTGAATTCTGTCTGAATAATGTTGAAGAAGTCTGAGTAGATTTTGTTTGGGTTCTGTTCATTAAAATACCGTACTGGCAAATTTATATCTAAGTTTTTCGTATATGTCTCTAGTCTATGGGATGTAATAGGCCTATAAAATGATGGACCAGTCTTATCCTTAATAGCAATTGGGAATGAAACTGTTTGACCACTGTGATCGGAAGGTAAGCAGTTAATTACACTTTTACTTGTGAATGCAAAAAACGTTATCTAAGCAAGTTTGGCTGGTAAGTGTAAATCTAGTCGACTCTAAAAATACATGACATAAATTAAACGATTTGAATAAAGTTATTAATCGTTGTTTCATTGTTGTCCCTACAAGCAAATCTACATTAAGATCGCCACAAATAATTAACTTTTTTCTGTTATTACAAAGTTTAATAAGGGCTTCCTCCATAATTTTCTTAAATATTTCGAAATTGCCATGGCCTTTTTCATCCCTCGGTGGCCTGTAGACGCAAACAATAATATGGCTACCTAACTCAACACAGGATACCTCTATTTGTCTTTCAACAGTAAGTGCAAGAATATCTTTCCATTGTTTCACCTTAATATTATTTTTCACTAAGATTAAAGAACCACCTCTATCAGCAGTCTTTCTAAGGTAACAACTGAAAATTTTGTAATTATTTATGTTAAAAGACATTCATATTCTTTATTGCACAGAAATCTTAATAGTAAGGTAACAAAACATTTTATGAGATTTCTACCAGCAAACCTAGGCAGGACAGGAAAAATTGTGCAACAGGAGAGTCCTAGTGCGCAATAAAACTGTTCACATCTAATTGTTTACAACTAAAACATAATAATGTAATAAATGATATACAATAAATAAAATACAAAAGCAAAAAATTAAATATACATCAAACATATACTACTTATATATATATACATATATAAAAATACCTATCACGAAAGAGAAAGGAAATTCTCTTTCAATCTTGTCTTATAAGTGAACATTGAGGGACTATCTCTAATAGCGCAGGGAAGTGCGTTCCACAGTCGGATCGCCGTTAATCTAAACGAGTGTTTGTAAGCGGCAGTGTTATGCCGAGGAGTAGAAAGAAGAGACATCGTGTGGGATCTCCGGTTGCTATGCCTGGAGGAAATAAACTCGAAACGTTCTCGAAGATATGAGGGGTAGCGGGGATTTCGCAAAATTTTGAACAGATAGGAGAGAACTAGGGCATGCAGTACCGGTTTACCGGTTTTAATTTTTACCGGTAAACCGTCAAATTTGGCAGTCGGTAAATTACCGGTAATGAAACCAAAAACCGGTAATTTACCGTTGAAATTACTTGAAATTGTTCAGCTTATTATTCGTGTTTATTTTGACTGTGCACCGTTAGTCTGTGTAAGAAATGTCTAAATCTATTCAATTTAGTTATTTCAGAATATATCTTAATAAATCCATCTGATTTATACAAAAATAAAACAAAATTTCGCGCGGAAAAGTGCGCGCCACCGCGAGAGCGGCGGGAACGTGCAGGCGGAGGGTGGGGTGTCCGAGTCCGATACATGCGCGCGCAGTGAGTTCGCTACTCGAAGGCGCCGCCGCCGGCCGGTGTCTCGCTCACTCGCTTACCGCTTAGTGCCATATCATCTTTGGTGCAGTGAGGGTGTGCGTGCGTGCGCAAGCCAAGTAACAAGTTAACAACTCTTCGGTAAGTAAATAATCATTTATACAACGAACTCGCTTACTAAAAACACGCGTTCTACTGCAAAAATGGCGCCACATGACACGAATCTCTTCAAGTGTGTGAAGCAACGAAGTAGTTCCCTTTTCCCTATGTACTTACTACCGATTTGCACTGCCATCAAAGTGTATATTCATGTCTCACTTGTTGTATCGAATTTGGGTCTTTTGAAATATGATAAGCTTTTTAGGACGCCGTACTCCAAGACTTCGAAAAACAATAAAATTATAATTTCTTTTTCAGCTTCACCATCATGTCGCAAGCGAAATATAAAGAATTCAAAAGGTCTGATCCAAACAAATCTTCTGTTTGGGAACATTTTTTAAGAGCAGAAGATGGTGCTTCGGCAAAATGCAAACATTGCGAAAAAATAATTAAGTGTGTGGGAGGATCTACGACAGGAGTAAGATCACATTTGCAGTCATATCACGCTATAGTCCTAAGCAAATCTGGAAAGTCCGGAAACGTGACTTTCGCGACTGATAAACCTGATGTAAGACCAAGCAGCACGTCTCAAACATCGTCATCGGCATCAATGTCATCAATAGTGCCGACAAAGAAAACAAAGCTGACGGACTTCTTTCTATCTGAGAACAGTATGCAATATATTATATCACGTATGACTGCACTGGACGGGCTTCCGTTCTCAATTTTTTGTACTTCTAAAGACCTGCGTTCACTTATGCAGAAGAGTGGACATAAAGTACCGAATTCACCGAATACCATTCGAGAAATAGTATTAAATACAGCAGAAGAGATAAAAAATGGATGTAAACAAAATATTTCAAAACTGAACGAACAAGGGAAAAAGTTCACAATAAGTTTTGACGAATGGACTTCGTTATCAAATAAACGCTATATGAATGTTAATTTACATTACACATCAAAAACAAATGAGACCGACTTTGTCAATCTTGGGCTCATAAGAATTGTTGGTAGCATGCCTGCTCAAGACTGCATCAGGTTGTTGGATGAACGCCTCGGTGAGTTTAATCTTAGCCTTCAAAATGATATTGTGGCTATGGTCACTGATGGTTGCAGCTTGATGAAAAAAGTAGGAAGGTTGTTACCATGCATACACCAAGTCTGTTTGGCTCACGGTATGCAACTAGCTATTCTCGAAGTAATATACGACTCCAAAACCACTTCTTCACTTGAACTGCAAGACACAACAGAACTAGAGCCAGAACCGGAACGTCCAGAAACACATCATATATCTGACAGCGAGAGTGATGAAGACGAAGATGTAGAGAATTCCGGATTTCAAGTATTTTTAGAGCCGTCTTCATCTCTACGCCTGCATCAATCCTGTCCTTTAAAACAAAATCAAGCCCTGGTAAAAAAAGTCCGAAAAGTAGCAAAGCTTTTCAAAAAATCACCAGTCAAAAACGCCATACTTCAGAAATATGTCAAAGAGGAACTTGGCCAAGAACTGCAAGTCATAATCGACTGCAGAACCAGATGGAGCAGTTTAGCAGACATGCTGGGTAGATTTATCAAGCTACAGAGTCCCATTTCAAAAACACTAATTGACATCAAGTCTGCCGTTAGATTTAGTGCAACAGATATTCAGTCTATTGAAAATATTTTCAACTGCTTCAAAAATACGCTCGAAGTAATATGTAGACGTGATGCGACGTTGTTATCCGCTGATGTCGCATTCAATTTTACTCTGAATGCATTGAAAGAGTTTAACAACCCACTGGCTCGCAATTTGGCAGAGGCATTGTCAAAAAGGCTAAAAGAAAGACGACTCATCGAAGCATCCCTTCTGTTGTACCTCCACAACCCTGTTAAATACTTTTCATTGAATGAAGAATATGACATTTTTCGCAGACTGTCATGCGACGATACGATTGATACACTGATAGGCCTAATTCAAAGACTTGACTCCGACTTAAATGTTGAAACAGATAGGAGCAGTGCTGGGAATAATGAGGACATAAGCTTCGACGAAAATGAGATCGTAGTGGCAAGCGCTACCACAAGTATTAAAGAGCAAATGCAAAATTGATGCTACGTTAAAGAGAAAATTGCCAACTATCACGACCACAATGGAGCAAAGTGATCTCAAACGCTTATTGCAAATAGAAATGGCTCTTTTTGATAATAATGGAGATAAAGGAAAATACTTGACTAGAGTATATAACTATCTAATGACTATTGTTCCCACATCAGTGGAGGCTGAACGAGCATTTTCGGCAGCTGGCATTTTGTGCACTAAATTCCGATCCTCATTAAGTGACAAATCCCTGAATGCCCTGTGTTTTTTAAGAAGTCATTTCAAATCAGATTAAAAGATTCCAAGCGATAAATTAGGTACCTACATACCTAGAGGAATACAATGGTTCAGTTAGTTCCTTCATAAGATATCTAAGAGTTCCTAGTTCCTATATGTAAGACTGATTTGTTACTTTTAGACACAAATTACCTACTTTATGAAAGTAAATATTAATGTTATTGTTTTTAAATGTTTCCTTCTATTATAGCTTTCAAAGTTTTTCAGGAAGAGAAACGATAAAGATTATCATTGTGTGAATGCGTTATATTGTGATTTTCTAGTTAAGTAGTCTATAACTATTCAGTTATACCTTGCAGCTTGCAGCCTTCTAATAGTTCTAATGTATGCTAGGCAATAAAGACCTAAGGTTATGTTACATTTTTTTTAATATTTTTATTAATAACTAAGAAGAAAGACTAATTTTGTTATCCCATGTGATGTGATTGTGATTTGTAAATTTTGCTAAAGGTTAATAAAGAAAATATATTTTAAAAAACTTTAGCTTAATTGATTTTTTAACGTCGTGTAAAGTTGGTTTTATTTCCCTAAAAATTAAAATAACTAAAAATAGAATGATTTTGAAGCATCTTTACAAAAAATTGATTTTTACCGGTAATACCGGTTTACCGGTAAAAAATATTTAGAGACCGGTAAACTTACCGGTAATAAAATGGCCGGTAATTGCAACCCCTAGAGAGAACGTGCATATCACGACGAAGGCGGATCGGAAGCCACCCCAACTCCTTGCGATACTGTGAGATGAGATCATATTTTCCTTCAACCAGTGTTCTGTAACACAAATAATATCAATGTCAGAATTTTTTAGAAATAATTCTAATACAATTTCTTTGCCAGGTAGCCCCTGGATGTTTTGATGGGCAATATTTAACTGGGGCTTACATTTTGACATATTTAGTGGCTCTTCTATGCTAGAGATTTCCTCCATTGTCTTATGAACTAATTTAAATTACTTGGAACAGATTCCAATGTTGCATGCAAAGTATAATTAACAGGTGATTTCCCAATAGGGGTGCATGTCATATTACTCTTAACATAAGCTGATGTCAAGTTGAACTTGGTTAAACCAACTATAGCTGCGTCGCATAATTTATAAGCTAACAATATAGCTACTAATTTTTTATATTTATTAGACAGGTACAATGTATCCTGTGTCAGAGTAAAGTTATGAATAAATTTATTCATGTCGAAATATAAAATAGCATCGCTGTGATGACATGTTAAATTAAATAAATGAATATTCATTCTATGCACAGATTTGTTCTGTAGTTCTGTCAAATTACAGGCATATGGAAAATTGCATAGTATAAATTTGCATTTCATCCTACTATGTAAGTCTAGAAGTGTTTCAACACTTTTATTCAAATCATTCCGACTAATGTTTGAATGATTTCCTACCATAATTACAATAGTGCAGTACTCATCATAGATACCGCGACTAATTATCTTCACTAGATCTACAAATGAACTATTTGGACAGCAAATGTTCGTTACTTTTTGGTTAAGACGGTTATGTAATACAGGCCCAAATCCTGCACCTACTTTGTCGGAGAACAACAGAGTTTTTCTCTGAGCACATATTTTGGTAGCTGGCGGTACACGAGTGGAGGTGAGTAGCGGGACACACGTGTTGGAGTGCGGTTTGATGCACGTGGCGGCGGTTGGCGCGGCATTCGCGGCAGCGAGCGTCGCAACGTTCGCAACGGCGAACGGCGCGGCCCTCGGGGCAGCGTGCGGCATGACACACGCCTCAGCAGGGACAGCGAGCGGCGCGGTGCTCGCGCTGTTGAGCTGCGAGGAGACTCCTCGTCGATGACGGCGACGCTGTTTTTTGGTTGGAGCAGCGGTGGACGCTGCAACACTCTCGTTGGGGGGGGTCGAGACCAAAGTTAGTGATGTGGGCTCGTCCTCCTTGCTGGTCTCATTCTCCTCATTCTCAATTAGAATGCCTACCAATTCCGCATTCTGGCGTTGTAGCTGAACTAACTCAGACGTCGCGGCTCTGAGTTCTGCTAACTCACTATATAATTACACTAATAACTATACTAATTACACTCTTTAATTTAAGATACATTTCGTCCGCGCCGGTGCCAAACGGGACCCTAAAACTAAGCCTCTCCCTCCGCTGTCTGTCTGAATGTCCGTCCGTCACCGGGCTGTATCTCAGGAACCGTACAGTTGAAATTTTCACAGAATGTGTATTCTGTTGCTGTACCGGCAGCAACGAATAATGAACTATACTAGATTTTACTGTACTATGGAACCCTTCGTGGCTGACCCGCGCTTGACCACACTGGCAAACATATCATAAGCTCTCTTTGATGTGTTCAGGAACCGCATGTTCGACCGGCATTGTGGCATTGATAATTGCTCTGCACTTGTCTAGCTTGTTCAGTAGTACCAACTTTACAGACAAACTAGAGGCGGCACGCAGGCGGGCGTCGGCGTTGGAAATTGGAATGTCATATTTTGTGGAATATTATGGTCATAATGTAGGTATCAATATTCAGATAAGAAATGAGTTTTCACCAAATAGCATAGTATTATGCTGGTCGTAACGTGCGGTTTTTGGACGCAGTAAAGAAGGTTTATGATATGTGTGTAGATAAATAGTTTAAATCACGCTTCTAATGATAGGATATCACTGATATCTATTTATTTTGCAAAACATCGATAATCGTGTCATCGATTTTTTTTTCAAGTACATGACTTCGCATTCGCATCCCTAATTGAAGATTGCTTTGCTTGACAACAATAAATAACTTGGGTTGGGTCTTATATAAGACACATTGAAATTTGAAGATTGGAGTACTTAGGTGGTTAGGGGGGGTCCTTAGCTATCCTCTGATACCATTTTCTGATTTAGGAAACATCATTTTAGCACTTTAATTATAAAATATGTTTACGCGATTTTTACAACTTGGCCAATCTCGGAACGACAAATGTCAAACCCAAAAGCTCCAACGTTGGATATTGGTGCATGATTTTAGTACAAATTACAAGATTTTGTTGTAATGGTAGAAATTTGCGTCAGCAATTTAGTATTTTCTGACATAATGACTTGCTCATTATTTCATTCCGATTCCATCCGTGTTTCGTGAATGTTCTGTTGCGCTCTCGTTTTATCCGTGATTCTCTGGATGACTTTGGCTTTGTTTACTTACTAACTACTTTATGGAGTTTATCAGAACCAAATTGGTTGCTTTAGTTCACTTCGTGTTTAAAAACTAAAGATTGGTTTGTTAGGTTCACACGTTACAGCAGACCCGGGAGCCGGAGCGAAGCGGAGCGGAGCGAGGCGACCCCCTACTTGCTCATTTCATTCCGATTCCTTCCGTGTTTCGTGAATGTTCTGTTGCGCTCTCGTTTTATCCGTGATTCTCTGGACGACTTTGGCTTTGTTTACTTACTAACTACTTTATGGAGTTTATCAGAACCAAATTGGTTGCTTAGGTCACTTCCTGTTTAAAAACTAAAGATAGGTTTGTTAGGTTCACACGTTACAGCAGACCCGGGAGCCGGAGCGAAGCGGAGCGGAGCGAGGCGACCCCCTACTCTTGGCAACCCCTCCTCTAACCCCTCTCCTCCTCCAACTCCCCCGAAATCCAAAAAATGTAGGCATGTTCTTCAATCTTTGGACCTCCATAACATAAAAACTAGTGGTTTCCTAAAAGGGGGGGTCTCCCCTCCCCCCCTCCACGCCTCCCTCCCCCAAATTCAATGTGTCTTATACAAGTACTTACCCGATAACTTTGCCAATACACAGCAATAAAATCTTACTCGCTCGACTCATACTTATACTATAATTAATCTCTTTTGAATGAAAAGTTTTGTTGAGTGGGATAATTCGATGTTTTAGTGTTTATATAGTATTACTGTCGCGGTCTGTAATGTAATGACTGCGTTGCTGGTCGCACTGATGGTGGCCGAAAGCGCAGCAGCGCAGCTCAAGGCCTACACAGCGCGATCAGCATAGCTAAGCTAAGCTCGAGCCCATCATAGTGTGGCCAGCAGTGCAGTCATTGCGGACCAAGACTTGTATAGTACTTGAATCAAAAAATGCGAGTAATTAAATAAAACCAGCTTATTTAGGTATAATGGTTTAATTATTAATGGTTTTAATTAATTACTCGCATTTTTTTGTATAAACATTTATTAAAATGAAGAATGAAGTTATAAGGGAACTCTGTGGATTGAAAGAAGATATAGTGACAAGGATAGAGAAAGGTCAGCGTAGATGGTTTGGTCACGTTGATGGGTAACTCGGTTCAAACCGGTTTGACGATCGAACGATTCAACTCGGTTCAAGGATTGGTGCAAACCGATTTGTAGGTGCGATTCGTTCGCGCGCGAGTTTTGCTTGCTGTACCTACTTGGTTATTGATGTGTTGGTCAAGACGTTTCGCGCGCGCTTTGAACCTGTTGCGACTTGTGTAGGCGACTAGAAGTTTTTGTTTGCAGTGAAGGAAATTTGAAAATAGAGTAAAAAATTGTTAAAAATATTAAAAGAGATAAGTGTTACACCCATATTCTTAGTTGTTTCCTCACCCTCACTGAGCGTTTACTCAACCTTCCCTGAGCGAAATCTTATCGTTAGTCGTCAAAAAACGTCATACACTCAAAATATTTTCTCACTTGAGGGTAATCCATGAACTGTCAAATGTAAGGTACCTCTCGACCTACCTTACAGCGTCCTCACTCCTCACTACTCCTCAAAGGTTGTTTTGAATGTTTTGGTAGGTACTACTTAAATCTGCACAAACGTGATCGTGAAGTGAAGAAATATTCGCGGAAAACGATGATTTCGAAGATTTTATGGACTATGTTTATGATGAAGCCCCTTATAACTATCCCGCAAGGAGGTACTTGCGAGATAATATGAACCCGCTTAAAGCATTCGACAACGACGAGTTCATACAACGCTACAGGTTCTCGAAAGAAGTAGTCGTCAACGTTCTGCTGCCGTTGGTTAATTTGGAGAACCATAATAATAACAGGTGTCAACATTAGTGTCAACAATAGTTGACTTTGTTTCGTAATCTGTGTCCACAATGCCAGGGAACAGAAAAAAAACGATAGTTTGGGAACACTTTTCTGGACGGGAAAACGGTATGTTAAATGTAACATTTGTAGTCAATCTTATAAGTTCACCGGAAATACGAGTACAATAATGGCACATTTGAAAAACAAATACCCGCAATCGCTGATAGAGGCTACAGGAGGTAAATACAAGACCATCTACGGCTGAAATTAGAAAAGTTGCATCGGGCGATTCAGTGTTCGCTCTTTTGTATGTATTCGCCGGTGTAAACAAAGAAAACCGGTTTTCTTTGTTTTTCAAACCGATTTAACCGAGTTGCACTTTGGAGCGAGTTACCCATCACTAGAAAGGATGAATGAAAGAAGATCGACGAAACAGATTTATACAGCAGGTGTGAAAGAAGCCGTCGGGCGGGGACGCCCATGAAGGTCCTATAAAGACCAAATCGGCGATTTGTTAGTGAAGGGACAAATACGAAGTACCCGTGACCGGCGAGCTTGCATGAATAGACTTAGGAATGTTGAGGAAGCGAGAGATGTATGCCAGGATCGTAGCAGGTGGAGATCTTTGGTCTCTGCCTACTCCTCTTCCGGGAAATAGGCGTGAGCATATGTATGTAATCAGTTATTTAATAAAAATGATATTATGTAAATGTACAGTTACTAAAATTTAAGACTGCCTTTCCAGGGTTTATCGGGGGGCACGGCAGTGCCCCCGCCAAGTCGAGCGCGAAGCAAACACTGCCGTACTATCCTTTACTGGAACCATTTCGCCGCATATTCAGGCCCCTATTTGAGAACCTCTGGATAAGACCAGAATGCAGAAATTTTCGTCATCTAGTAAGTTATAATCACATACTTAAAATCCAAAATTTCAAGTCTGTAGGTCGTTTAGTTCCGAAGTTAAGCGAAAGCAAAGTTTCGCATTTATGACACTCACTCAATCATGATCATCAGAATAAAACTAGTACTTCCCATAAACTCAGAGAGCTGAAATTTGGTACAGAGTTAGGGTTTAAGGGCCACATAAAGATAAAACTATAAAAACTAGGATAATCGAAGATCTGGAGTACCTGGTGACCCTGATAAAATAAATCAATATGCCCACGTTTCTACAAAAAGAAGTGAAATCCCACCAAAAACATTCTGTAAAAACTATCCACGTCTCGATGGAGCTGCTTGTTTATCTCTAAAAAGTAATGAAATCTAGACAAAGTCGTGCCAAGTCTAAGGTTCCTTACTGCAATTTTTTTATTATTATAGTTAATGTTGTGTGACTTGGCCGTTGAACATTATTTATACGTTAGTGGATACACGTCAATTTTGAACTGCGTCGTATTTAATAACAATAAATTACAAGCTGCACGTTTCCTGCTAGGGACACGTTATGAAATATTAGAAAATGACTGCAGGCGCTTTCCGTGATCGTTTTATGCTGCTCGTTAATGGTGTACAAAGGAATTATATTTTAAGCAAATTAGTATGTAAAATAAAAATAACTTTGCCATGACTTATTTTTATTGACATTGAGAGTAATAGATATAACATAGGCAGTTACAACAGATATAACATTACGTGTTAACAAAATTGACTTGTACCCACTAACGTATAAAGAATGTTCAACGGCCAAGTAACACAACATTAACTATAATAATAAAGAAATCGCAGTAAGGAACCTTAGACTTGGCACGACTTTGTCTAGATTTCATTACTTTTTAGAGATAAACAAACAGCTCCATCGAGACTTGGCTAGTTTTTTACAGAATGTTTTTGGTGGGATATTACTTACTGATACTAGTTGCGTTAATGCTGGTGCGGTGTTTGGTATTTGTATTTGATATTCATTTTTCACAATTGTTTTGGCACACAACAAAATATTAGAAAGAAAATTGAGAGTGGCAAGAAGATCTCCCGCTCTTTGTTTTTTGTCACACATAACCAAATTCTGAATAAATCCTTTTTGCACTGTCTTTTTTTTACCATTTTTGAAACAAAGCTCGACAATCATGAATTTTCACAGGAAATAGCCGATCGCTAAAATACGACAGTAATGGATTTTCACAAGAAATTGCCGGCACCTTTGCTGGCTCCTCCAAGTAGCGCGGCAATGTAAACTTTGCTCAAAGAAGGTTGTCAAAATACAATACAATATACAAAAAAAAGCACTTAACTTGCTTTGTTTGAGTAAATTATTATTACAGGCAGGTTTCATAAACGCTCACAAAATACGTCTTTCCCGTACAACCTACTCACACATCCTTAAGCATGCTTAATAAAATATAACTCAAAGTAGGTATGTAGGTATACGTCGCGCCACGAGTTATGAGCGGTGGCCTTGGATGCAAGGTAGTCACTTTTCAAAACCTGTACATAAGCGCAGTTATTCCCGCCAACGTCGCCCAGCGCTCTTAATTCATGGCGCGAGGTATACATTAAATGGTTTACTTACGGTTTTCAACATAATATTGCAAACAAATTCGTTCAAATAATTATTTTATTACGGTTTCACTTCCTCACTTCTCCAGCCAATAGCCAAGCCAAGTTTAGCCATTTTCAGGGTTCCAATAGACAAACAAGGAACCCTTATAGTTTCGTCAAGTTTGTCTGTCCATCCATCCGTATGTCACAGCAACTTTATGCAGAAACTATTAGGACTACACAGTTGAAACATGGTATGTAGATGTATTCTGTGAACTGCTTTACGATTTTTATACAAAATTGAAAAATTTTAATGGTTAAAGAACATGGAACTGAAAATTTTTTTTTTCATCAAACCTATATGTTTGGGATGTCTATAGATAGGTCTTTAAAATGATGTTGAGATTTATGAAACCATTTTTCCTCAAAGTTAATCGTTAAAGAGACAGATCCTTCGAAAGTGGAAAAATGACCCCCCCTCTATCTTTTGAAGTACGAGTGTGAAAAATCTACAAAAAATATATGCTGTGTATCTTTATACACACTTTCAACAAAAAATGATTTGAACAAAATAAAATAAGCAGTTTTTAAGATATAAAACATTTATTAAAAACCGCAGAGATAACTTTGTCATTCATACATACACTATGAAAAACAAAGTTACAACACAAACATCCAGTCACATAATTACTTGCTAGAACGGAACCCTTCATGGGTGAGTCCAACTCGCACTTGGCCACTTTTTTAAGGTAATCTACGTACGACCCTGGAAACTAGTCCTTTTAATGATCGACTGTGACTCGTTAGTTTCAAATAATCAAATTAAACGCTTAGGTATATGATGTTGTGAAAAACTAAAAACATCGGTCTAAACATCCGTTCTAGATAACATCAATGCATCGATGTATCATTCATAGAAACAACGATGTTTTGTGAACGATACATCGATGTTTCAAAATATCGAGGTATTGTTCCATCCCTAGCAACCTCCCTCCTACCTGTGTCAGTGTCACCTCTGTCTGTGTTGTGTTGTGTATTCAGTTGATGAGGTTTTGTTAATTTTACTTGTGATTGTTGTGAGTTATGCTCTATAAAGAATTGTTTTCCTGTTTATTCGTAGTTGAAGTAAAGTATTGTACAGTATAATTGTTATGCTAAATTATCCATTTCAATCTAAATCTAAAGGATAAATAACCTCACCATCCGTCCTCAAATGCGATCATCAGTCACTAATTTTGTCGCACTCGCAGAGCTACAAAGGTTACGGATTCAAAAATAGACAGAAATAGATCCGGTAGTTTTGATAGTTCTGGGGTGGTCATCCGTGCAGCATGGAGAACCAAGTGAGATGCTTCGACGATATTTCCTCACAAGTACTTGATACTGAGAAAGTGCTAACAGAGACAACTACTGATCAGGTAGAGCACAATTCTGTATTATATGCTTACGTGTTGTATTGTGGGTCGGAGTTGATAAGAGAGTGACCTGCCCAATGTATTTTTTTTTAATCTCTTTGAAGCCACTTTTGTAGAGGAGACATATTTTATTGATTTTCAGATCAGGGTTGAGAAAGTAATCCTATCAATTTATAAGGAGTTTGAAGAAGCAGCAGCAACAGATCCAGATCTCCCTATACTCTGTAAAAATATTCATAGCAAAGTTTTGAAAAGATGGCTTTTGAATTTACCTAAACATTATGAGTGTCTGGATGCTAGCAGGCCTTGGCTGATATACTGGATATTGAATGCTCTGTGGTTGCTTGATGATCTGCCAGATGCTGAGATATTGTCCAATTGTGTTCAGTTCTTGAATCATTGCCAACATGCAGATGGGGGCTATGGAGGTGGGCCATTACAGTTTCCTCATCTTGGGACAACATATGCAGCGATCAATGCTCTCAGTATTATTGGCACAGATGAAGCCTATGATTCTATAGATAGAAGTTCATTACAAAAGTTTTTGTGGACTGTAAAAGAAGTAGATGGTTCCTTCGCTCTTCAGCGTGGAGGGGAACAGGACATCCGAGGAGCTTACTGTGCCCTCAGTGTGGCCAAGTTGACCAATACATACACCGATGCATTGTTTGACAAAACTGCTGAATGGGTTGTAAGTTGTCAAACATATGAGGGAGGCTTTGGAGGCTATCCGAGTATGGAGGCTCATGGAGGATATGCCTTCTGCGGTATTGCCTCCTTGGCTCTTATGAACAGAACCCAGCTGTGTGACACAGAAGCCCTGCTGCGTTGGTGTGTAAACAGACAAATGCGTGTTGAGGGTGGCTTCCAAGGTAGAACAAACAAATTAGTTGATGGATGCTACTCTTTTTGGCAAGGAGCAGCTTTTCCCATCATCAGTGCCATTTTAGCCCAAGGTAACCAGATTGAGAATTATGATTTATGTATACAGGGTTACAGGAAAAGTCGTGCTAGATCCGTTAAGGGCATGGAGTACCCATAATTTCTGACTTATTTAACTATGAAACACCCTACCCTAAACTTAACCCTTTTCGAGATATTCGATTGTTAGGCTACTAAATTTAATTTTGTTTATTTTGTGTGTCTTATTATTATTATTATTGCATTTTCATATGTGTAATAAGATGCTTTAGAATGTCAATCATTAAAATAGTGCATAAGTTAATTGAATAGGCCGAGTAGACAAGTGAAAGTTAAGAAATTAAAAAAAAATATTAGAAAGTTTATTTTTCTCTAAGGGATATCTAAAAAAAATATTATGGCAGTTGTTCGGCAGATGTGTTTTAAAATATCTACGTTTCATCAGCTATCTAACGAGTTATAACAATCTAGGGTTTTATTTAAATTAATTGAAAAAAACTTAGTTTCCTAACCCTAAAAAGTAAAATAAAACAATAGGTAAGCATGTTGTCATTTATTAAATCAGGTTTTCACACAACATGGCCGCCTCTGTTTCTAATCCATTGTCGCATCCTTCTACGGAGACCAGTCTTCACTACTCCAGTGATCAACGTTGTCCTCATTTGATTTGCTGCATCCACAATCCTTTCTCTTAATTCTTCCACAGACGAAACTGGATTTGGCTCGCTGTAGACAAGACTTTTCATGCGCCCCCACACATGAAAATCCATGGGGGTTAGGTCCGGACATCTTGCTGGCCATGGCAACGGCCCACCTCGTCCTATCCATTTGTTTGGATAATTTGTGTCCAGCCAGTCCCTGACACTTCTCCTGAAATGGGCAGGGCAGCCATCATGTTGGAACCACATGTCCCTGATCAAGTTGAGTGGCAGATCATCCAGCAAATCACTCAAGTCTCCTCTCAAGAAGTTTTCGTAGCTTTCCCCATCTAGATTGTCCGGGAGAAAGTAAGGTCCAATCAAATGATTGGAGATAATGCCCATCCACACATTCACGCTGAATCTTCGTTGGGACCCCTTCACTCTTTTCTTATTGGGATTCCTTAGTTGTTTTGGGGCCCAGTAATGGGCATTGTGATAGTTAGTTATGCCATTGGATTCATCTGTCCACAAGATATTTCTTAGAAAATCTGGGTCTACTACGTCAGCATGTACCATAAATCTGCAGAAGTCCAACCTTCTTGCGGGGTCTCCTTCTTCAATAACGTGTATGCACTTCAGTATGCACTGTAAACCACACTCTCCATTGCGAAAGTCCCAGATCACGGGCAACAATATTAGTGGAAGTAGTCGGATCCGCTCGAAAGCGTTGCAGTATCTCATTGTCCTGTTCTTCGTCGTCAACAATTCGTGGTCTTCCCATGTCTGTATTTCGTCTCAAAACAGAGCCAGTTTCTCGAAGTCTTCGATAAACTCTGTCAAAAACGGCTACATCCGGCACTCGACGACCGGGGTAGCGAGTTATGTATTCGTTGCGAGCTTGCGCAGACACACAATCGCAGTATCGGTAACAAATGAGCATATCAGCATATTCCTCAGGTGTGTAGGACGTCATCTTCAACACTTCCGTATCACAAGTACTAATCAGAGTCCGATTAACAAGCACGTAGTCACAAATCAGAAGAAATAGTCCAGAATCACAGCCAAGTCGAGAAAAAGAGCAAAACGATATCACATCTACTGTACGAAGCACAAAAGCAGACTGACAACCAAAACAATATCCCGTGTTGTATTCCAGCCCTAACCGGTCTCTACACATTTTTTCTTTCATTCACACCTACATAAATCGTCACTTGTCTCGCTCGCACGGTGCGTCTTAACTTGAAGGACAATAAGCGCGGGGCCGTTACCTGGAGCGTCCCAACTACTTTTATATCCACGAAATGTAATACAAATTCTAGATTGTTATACCTCGTTAGATAGCTGAGACATGAACTGTAGAGTAATAAAAAGTTGTGTGAAAACCTGATTTAAACCCCACCCTCCCATAAGGACACCGGTTGAACAAACTAACAATGGAGAACAAAAGACGGCGAGGCAATGAAAATGACATTTCATGCTTACTTACCTATTGTTTTATTTTACTTTTTAGGGCTAAGTATTAATTTTCTTCTCCACTGTCGCCTATGAAACTAAGTTTTTTTCAATGAATTTAAATAAAACCCTAGATTGTTATACCTCGTTAGATAGCTGATGAATCGTAGATATTTTAGAGAAAAATAAACTTTCTAATATTTTTTTTAATTTCTTAACTTTCACTTGTCTACTACGGCCTATTCAATTAACTTATGCACTATTTTAATGATTGACGTCCTAAATCATCTTATTACACATATGAAAATGCAATAATAATAATGATAAGACACACAAAATAAACAAAATTAAATTTAGTAGCCTAAAAATCGGCAATTTTAAATAAAAAAATTAAAAGTCGAATATCTCGAAAAGGGTTAAGTTTAGGGTAGCGTGTTTCAGAGTGAAATAAGTCAGAAATGATGGGTACTCCACGCCCTTAACGGATCTAGCACGACTTTTCCTGTAACCCTGTATATTTACTATTACTTCGAAGGTATTAGAACAATCTAATTTATTACATTTTCTTTCAGACAATAAAGAACTAATGGAGACAGTACTATTTAATCAAAGTGCCTTACAAGAATACATAATTATATGCTGCCAATCACCTGATGGTGGTTTGAAAGATAAACCTGGAAAGTAAGTATAATATAACAATAAATTAACACCAAACCTTATAGTCAGCTTCCTCAATGATTAGCTTATCTAATATTTATTATTCCTATTTTCAGACCAGTTGATGCATACCACACCTGCTACACACTAAGCGGCTTGTCTGTAGCGCAACACGGCAGTGGGGTCGGTGAACCCTTCATTGTAGGTACTCCACAGAATGAGCTGAACAGAATTCATCCCCTTCACAATATTGCACCACACCTTGCCTACAATGCTCTGCATTACTTCATCAGACATCCACCACCAGTGAAGGATAAGAACTAATTTAATGACTTAACATCACAATTCACAACAGGGTGTACTGAACTACATGATCTAGACAAGTTGCAACTCAATGGCTCAAAGGTACAATACAAAGTAGGTTTTAGGATGCTATCAAAGCTGGTCTACTGAACTGGAGTGTTATAAATTAGTCATTATAAGGAATATCCGTTGTATTTCGTTTGCAATATTTACAAATTATCAACTATTACATAATACTTTTATAAATAAAATATATGTAATCCATGGTTATAAATTTCTTTTATTCAAAATAGCAGCAACAATTTTTTTCCAATATGTGAACTGTATATTTACACATTGAATCTAATAATCGTTCCAATCATTCAAGCATTCTCATTGCGAGATACACATTAATTTGTACTAGATACAATGCAACACATAACAATAGGTTGAAATGGTTCTTGCCACCATGTAGGAATTTTCCATCAATTCATTATTATGTTAACAATTATAATCTCTTTGTAATAAGTTATTTAATAATTAAGGTAGGTTTCTCGTATTTATTGTTCAGCCTCAGATACACAAATGATGATACCTACTAAAATTATATTAACAGATATGGTTCCCATGTTACAATAATAAAGATAACAACTAAATTAAAACAAATTCTTCTGACTCAATGTCTGTGTCACTATCATTTATTGCAGGGGTTACCCAATGCTGCTCCGACTCATAAATTGAATATCTTATGTTAGGTGGGTTCATCACATTTTTCCGAGATCCATTGTCTATGCTGAATATGGGATATTCATGGCTAGAGGAGACTCCTTGTGGAGTTAGGAAAGGTTTGATGATGTTAATAAATGTTTCAAAGTCACTCTCTGTTGAGAGGTAAAAACCTAAACAACAGGATGGGTCCATTTTAGTTATAGGCATTTTTCTAGGTGAGCGGCAGTGAAATGTCTGCAGCAAGAAGTTTGGTTGCCAAACATCAACCATTTCTTGACAATAATGTGGATCCAAATGTATAAGTCTGTCATCTTGGTAGCCCACAAAATATAAGGAATGTTTTGGTCTTCCCCCAATGATGCCAATACAAAAATCAAGTGTGAGCAGTGATGTAAGACATGGGCCATAAATAGGATTAAGTTTATCAGTGCCCAGTTTCACAGGAACTAAAAGTATTAGTGACTTCCAAGTGCCATTTGTCTTTCTGCATTGTGAGAGCACATCTTGTACATACACAGTTGAATCTTGAGCAACATAAACATTCAAATTATCAAATTCATAATTCTCCTTGGAAGCTTCTGCAATAACGGCTTTCATGCAATGCGCAACTGAAGCCGGTCCATACCAGTCTCCAGGCTTCTTTCCTAAACTCTCTCCTAACAAGACCATCTGATGAATAGACAGTGGGCTATTTACTGATGACTTATCTCCAAACCACTTGATAATCATACGATGAAGACAGTCTTCTTGGAACTCGTGAGCATTTTGAATAGGTTTGTCAGGTGTCCAGCGCCATGACCTTCCAAGAAAGTGACAAACAAGCGCCTGGGCCAGCAGCATCTGGCCACTTCGTAACATGCAGCCCCATCCACAGTCTGTAGTGAAGGAGGAGCCAAACATGGCAGGGAACTCTCTTCTGTAGGTCATCCATACTCTGCTAGAGAAATCTGATTTAAAGCCTTCAATCCCTTCACCATATATCTGCTCAAAAGGCTGATGAGGAGTTGCTTCTGTACCAATCTCTGTGGATGACTCCAGCGAGCCTGTGGGACTAAGCTTGCGGTGATAACAACGACCAAGTAACCATACAGGCGATTCTTTGGAAAAACTTGTCTTCAATTTAACAGTCCAACCGAATTTGACGTTATTCCACATCGACAATAATCGTGACTCAACCTTTCCCTTGAGGTCTACTAAATCTTCTGTAGCGTCGCGTGCTTGCGTCTGGGGTTCAGCAGAACTGCTTGTGACGTTGTCTCTGCCCGTATTGAGCGTGCCACTGTTCGCTGATGCGACGCTTTGAGGATTGTGAAGCCCATAACTGCTTGGACCATTCATAGTGGAGAATTTAACATTTCATTGACAAGATTATCACAAAAGGCACAACTAATACTGTGCCTATAGTGAAGCACACCTTTATCTTCATTTATCACATGTTTTCACTAATCGTGGTACCAATTTTACGAACAAATATTCATTTGAAAATCACAAAACAAATGTTGATTTTCTTTCCTTCCTACATCTGTGTTCTAGTGTGAATATTTTATTTATTTTCCTTGAAGTGACAGTTTACGCGCTGCTTTTATCGTCATCGGTGTGGTGTGTGTGTGTGCGTGTGTGGCCGTTCGGTTGGGCTTCGGATGGGATGATCGGAGTAGAGGAGAGGAGTCGGATGACCGGTTTCAGAAAACTACTCTGTGTGTAATCATAAAAAAAAAACAGTCTAAACAAAATAGTCTTGTGCCTTCTCGGTCATCAGAGAGAGAGAGAGCGCTCCATACTACTACATTTCAGTCAGTGTACTAGTACACTCTAACAGCTCTATTAGTACTATTAGGACGTTGGATCTTATGAATAAAAAATATGCCTGCTCGGTCATCAGATCAGAGAGCACTCCGTACTAGGACATTTCTACTCCTACTACTACGACATGTATACTCGGCGCCACGACTAAAGAGCTTTGTCCTTGAATACGCAGTAGTCACTTTTCACAAGTGTTTGGCGCGGGGAAGTGAGGAGCGACGGGGGCGGTAGTCAGCGCCGGCACCTGATTCGTTGATCAGTCGCTTCCCGATGCCCGCACCGAAAGCACGTCTCGAAGCTTCTTGAGTACAGTCGCATACAATATTACCCAACGTTATCTTTCGCCCCGGTCGAAAATGCCGAAAAATAAAGTACTGACTAGGCAAGCTAGAAAAATGGTTTACGATGTGAACTGTTATATCAAAAAAGAGTCTGATGAAATACTGATGAAGAAGTCTGATGAAAAACTTAATTGTGGTTTAATTGTTACAAATTATTAGTCAGCGGGAAGAAAAGAGTGTGCAGGACTATTACTACAAGTATCTATATTCACTAGGCCCTAGTGACTAGGGGCATTCTATGCTAGGGGGTTATTTATATATAGGTTTCAACCTTGACGTTAACAAATGTTGTCAATAGAGAGTACCTATAGTTTATTTGACACAAAGTCCATTATTTACATCGGCTAATATCCCAATCAACAAAATATCAAACAGAGAAAAAATAGAAGTGAAGAAAGTCCTGAACACTCATTCCTTCACACTAACCCTAAAAACGCACTTCGGAATTATGCCGCGACTGTACACATGCGCAGTAATCCCCGCCAGTTTCTCCGAGAGCTCTTTATTCGTGGCGCCGAGTGTATGACGTAGGATCGAATAAAAAATGGAGCTATTAGGTTAACCTTTCTTTTCGTGCAGAGCAGAAACTTGAGGAATATTATACTCTGATAATATAAACATATTTATACAATTCTATGTGTCTGTTTGCATAGCAGAAATAAAAAGTTAAATAATATTTGATTTCCCTTCATACTTAAACAAGCTTAGGACTGACATTCTAGTCAAGATGTCAATGCCGTGTCTGTGTGTGCGAGAGCGAGTCGGCATGGCTCAATGCCTCCCGCCCGCCGCCCCGCTCTCTCGGAGCGATGTCCTAATAGTCCTAATAGACCGAATGTCCGATTAGCGTAGGGAAACGTTTCTTTTCGTTCATTGAACAGTAACGTTTCCTATTCGTTCCTCGTACATGACCGACCAGTGTGACCAGATTCAGTATTTTAATACTTTTTCAGTATATTTCATCGATTTTTCCGAACATCAGTATATTTTCAGGTATATTGCTGGGAGTCAGTATTTTTGGGTATATTATGGTTGACGTTATGGCAACACCGTAGTGAGTGATCGTCCTTGGGACAATGTTTGCGGAATTCCCCGGAACGCGAACATTGGCTGGGGGCTTTCCCGGATTTAGTTTATACATGTTATCTATGAGCAAAGATGAGTAAGTTACAGATATGACAAGAAAGACGGCCGTCGCCGGCGTTGTAGTATTGTAATACTACCTATACAATTATCAATCAATACGTAGTATAAATCAGAGTTGCACAATGTATGTTCGCCTAAAACTTTACAACTGCTGGACCGATTTTAATGCGGTTTGCAACATTAGATATAGTGTAATTTCCAGATTTCATACATTCAAATCCGTTTGTTTCATGAATATCAGTCTACCCGGACGAATTCGGGACGGACCGCTAGTTTATCTATAATTTTCAAAACAACGTCTAGTTTTTAAGTTTTCAGTTGCATGAATAGGTAGTAGTTAGACATAAAAGATACTTAATTACTAGTATTAAATCGTCTAATACGGTTCAAGTGAAATGATTGTCTCTTCTGCACTCGACTTAATCTTTGAGGACTTTCTTTCGATAATTCGGGAATTTCCCCAAAATAGGAGATGTTTTTGTCATCATATAAATAGATTGCGATTTTCGTTATTTTTATTTACTTAGTTGCATCCATCCGGACAGCATGTCTAGTTTTCAGCAAAGTTATTTAGCTAAGTGGGAACAAATTCCGGAATTTTCTTCGTGGCTTTCACGTTATAAAGATGATGAGTTCACCGCATTTTGTAAAGCATGCAATGCGAAACTGCAAAGTAGATTAGCATCTATAAAACAGCATGCAAATACTGAAAAGCATAAATCGAACTTGATAAAATATAAAGGACAGTCAAAGGTAAGCATAACTCGCTTTACTTACCTAGTTCAAGGAGTTTTGATATATTTTAATTCAAAGTTAATCATCCTGGTTTTGTTTCCAAAATAACCAAGTATTTTTTCATTTAATTTTCAGGTTGATACATTTTTCAAAAAGGCCCCACTGAAAGACGAAGTCAAGAAAGCTGAGCTGCGTTTATGCAGTTTTCTGTCGGAACACAATATCCCATTTAGAGCTATGGACCATCTTAGTGAAGTTCTAGTGAAGTGTTTTACCGATTCCGATATTGCGAAAGAATTTTCCTGCAAGAGAACCAAAGCAGCTGCTATAACTTATAATGTTTTAGGACCCGAATTCGAAAAAGATATGATTGAGGACATACTTCGTACTGCATCTCCTTCAGGTAAACCAGTATATTCAATTATAATCGATGAGAGTACAGATGTTGCGACAGTCAAAGTATTGGCGATAGTAATTAAATACTTCTCTGAAACTAAATGTACTGTACAAACCAAATTCCTTGATTTAGTTGATTTAAGTGGTGAGACCGCAGGTCATTTATTTAATTCGTTGTCATCAAAATTATCCGAATTAGGTTTAGAAATAAAAGACGTAATAGGATTCGCTGCTGATACTACGAATGTGATGTTTGGTCAACACTCTGGCATTGTTGCAAAAATTAAAGAAGTAAACCCAAAGTGCTTTTTCATAAAATGTGTTTGTCACTCTGCAGCATTAAGTGTTAGCCACGCCTGTAAAATACTGCCTAGAAATTTAGAACAAATAGTAAAAGAAGTATATGGATATTTTTCTCAAAGCAGCAAGCGTCAAAGAGAATTTGCTGAGTTCCAAAATTTCACAGACACTGAAAATCACAGAATCTTGCGTCATTACGACATAAGGTGGCTTTCACTTCATGCCTGTATTAGTAGAATAATTGAGCAGTGGAGGGCATTGCAATTGTTCTTTCAAGACCAATACTTGAGTGATCGCAATATGTCATCAGAATTTTTATATAATTCTTTTACCACTGATATAAACAAATTGTACTTTCACTTTTTGGACTACATTTTGCCGATTGTAAACAAATTTAACGTAATTTTTCAAGGCGACTATCCGTGCATTGATAGACTGTATGATGATGCATCTAGTATGTACTTGTCGATTTTGGGTTGCTTCATGAAAACTAATTACATCAAACATACAGAAAATGTATTTACCTTAGACCCAAAGTCACATGTAAATTATTTGCCATTGAAAGATATGTACTTAGGTATTCAAGTGGGCCAAGAATTAATCAAACACAGGGGAAATGTAAACATGAAAGAACAGATTGCTGAGTTTTTCAGAAGGTGCCAATCATTTTTAATTGAGCTAAGCACGCAATTGAAATCACGTTTGCCTTTTGAAAATCCAGTTTTTAAAGAACTAAAATTTCTTGACCCACACACTGCCGTGCATAAAGAATTTCGCAGTTTACGAAATGTAATAGAAACTTTCCCATGCGAAGTACAGCCAGAACAAATGCAGTTAATCGACGAAGAATATAGAACCCTAAAGTTTGATCGCGAAGTAAGTGATTTGTTACAATCTTCGAGCACTGGCTCACCCATCTCATGTGAACAATTTTGGGTGGAAGTTGGGAAAATTTCTAACAGTGATGGCATGTTAAAATACAAAAATATAACTAGTTTTAGTAAATCTCTGCTATGTATACCGGTATCGAATGCTGCATGCGAGCGCATATTTTCACAGATAAATTTAATAAAAACGGACCAAAGAAATAGATTTGTAAACAAAAATGTGTCAGCAATTTTAAAAACAAAGCAAGGTGTTAAGGATGAAGGAGGTTGTGTAAAATTTAATCCTTCGAAAAAGATGTTAAAATATAACTCTAACATTTATTGTGAAAATGAATAAATAAAACCTGTTAAGAAAATCAGTATTTTTATTGGTATATCTGTCCTATGTAAATCGGTATATTTCAGTATTTTTTTGAGGTGCCTCGGTATTTTCGTAAAATTTAATCTGGTCACACTGTGACCGACACAAGACTAAAACAAAACCGCTTTTGTTTTTGTGGTGTGTGTGGTTCATATTTTGGGGTTATTTTCGATTAGTATTGCTTTGATAAAACAGACAAATTGATACGATACATAAATATACCATCAGTTTCAATAATATTTGACATAGCAATAGTAGAATTGAATCAGTGGTTAACATACTATTTCATGAAGTAACCTAGAATAAAGTTATTTCTTGGCATTCTTGGTGCGCCCCGTATAGACGTTTTTGTCTATTGTCTATAGAGACAGAAGGCAACATGGTCAAAGGTAAGAGTAAATCCAAGTATCAAGGCAAGCGAAAAGGCAGTAAGTTCCGGCCTTCAACGAAGAAGAAGAAAAGTAAAGACACCGAAGTCGTCAACAAAAAAGCAATTTTCAATAGATACAAGGACAAGCAGAAACTGGAAGACGCTATAGTGAGGAAGACTCGGCTGGACCGAGCACTGCAGAGGAAACAGCAACAAGATGTCTTCTCGGAGAGTGAGGAGGAGGAGAATGCATATGGTCAGCTGGTGTCTTGTTTTACAAATAAAGTGGAAGGGAGTGCAGTGATCAGTGAGAGTGAGAGTGATGAAGTATCGGGTGTTGAAGATGAAGATGTTGAAATGGATGGTGACGTTGACTCTCATGATAAGGCAAGTGATGTGAGTGTGAGTGAAGACAAAGATGCAGAAGTAATTCATAGTGAATCTGAATCAGATGAGATTCAAGAGGTTTGTGTTTCAATATTAATCCAATTTTGACAAACCCAATGGTAATTCCGCCCCCTTATCGACACTCTGGCCATGTTTAGTGTGTAGCTTTAAAAATTATGAAGCTTTAGCCTATATTAATTATATATATTTGTTTCAGAACATTGAAGAGGTGGAGTCGGATGCTGAGGAGGAAGGCTCAAGTGATCCCTTCTCCAAACATTTGAAATATGAACTATCAGACGAACTACTTGTGTCACTCTCAAACAAGTCCCCAACTGTTGACAGTACTGCCAAAAGTTGGCCAACTCTTGGCGGTGTTAGCATTACAATCCCTAAACCAATTCCAACATTGACCAAAGAAGTTAAACCCAAAATCTCTATATTGGAAGAAAAGATTTTTACCACACCAGGAACTCTGCCTACCCTAATCAACAAAGTGAATTTCGATCAGCTACATATAAAAACACAAATTCAGGGAAACATTGCATCAGCAAACAAAAACAATTTAATAAAAAGAGACTTGGAATTGACAGAAATGCTGACTCCATTACAAAAGGAATTGTTTTCTGTGATCAATAATTACCAAGACTTGTACTACCCAGAGAGAAGCTTCACAAATGCTGATGAGATTCGATTCATATACTGCTTGCATGCTGTCAACCATATGCTGAAGACACGAACAAAAATAATTCACCACAATGCAAAGTTATCTAAAAATTCTAATGTGACTGATGATTATCGAGACCAAGGATTAGTCCGACCAAAAGTAATTATGTTTTATCTTTATTGTACCTAATGGCTGCTTTTATAGTAGCATTTCTATGACACAATATCCTAGGAAAATAAGGGATAGAGCTATATAAGGTGCATAGCTGTGTCCCTATACTATACTACCATGTATAACAAAAACATTGCAAAATGCTACACTAAAAAAATGCATAGAACCTAGGATATATAAATTCTGCACAAAGGTACTAGGGTCCAATAATTACGTGAGGTGTTCAGGGGGGGAGGAGATGTTTGATCCGGATCTCTCACCTAATCTCATGTGGGGAGAGGTGGCACATTTCCCCTCTCTAAAACAGAGTACAGAGTGTAAAATTGCTGGGGGGAGGCTGAACATCGTCAAAAACATGTATTAATCGGCGCCCCCTAACTATGAGATAACCAATAATAATCATAGAATATTTTTTGTGATATGGTTCCTTGTTATATTTATTTCTTGTATATAGCATGTTTATTTGTTGTAGGTTCTTATCATAGTGCCATTCAAAGATGCCGCATACAGAGTTGTTAACACAATTATGGACATCCTGATGCCAAAAGAGGCTGGGCAGGTCGTCAACAAGAACAGATTCGAAGATGACTTCACCGGAAGTCAGCTGATGATGCCCAAGAAAAACCCAAAGCCAGAAGACTATGAGCTGTTGTTCAGTGGCAACACTGATGACACCTTCCGTCTGGGCATGACTATAACTAAGAAGACCCTCAAGGTAAATAATATGAAATAAGTTTTTAACATTTTTAAAGTACATATGTTGTACGTTCTTACTGGATATACACTGAGTTGCTGAATCGATATTTACATTTGAAACGAGCCGCAGAACGCTCATGGGCGTAATGTCAAGGGTCAAAGGTTATGAACTGTCTTGAACATTATGTACTTAGAAATACGAGCCATCTTATATTATAATAAACGGTGCAGTGGTGCGACTCCGACTCGCCCACATACTGCACAATGATATTGATGTTTATTGCATGGGTATTAGGTATCTTTAATTTTTCTGTATGTTAAGAGAGCAAAATATAGTTTACAAAGGTATTGGTAGGGCTACTTTCATAGTCCATGTAACCAGGTGCATTTTTAAGTTTGTATGTGGTATTAAAAGAAATGTTGCCCCTCATATTTAAACCATACATCATGTACGGTGCGGGCTGCTATGATCACACACCGAATGTCAGATAGTATTTCGAGGGTTGAGAGATGTCAAAGGAGAGACGACCGATACTAATGAATGCCTTTATTGCACTAAAAAATATATTACAAATAATGAGTGGCGTAATTTAGGTAGGTACTGCAGAGTAAGCATAATTAAAATGTACTAATGGCTTGTACACACTGCCAACATTTAAAAAGAAAGAATACAGAAGAAGATTGAAGATACACTGATTTTATCTCGACTCAACTACGGAGATATAGTTTATGGTCCGCGTCTTCTATTGAAGACTCAGCGTTTAGTGCAGCGCATACAAAATGCCTGTTGTAGGTTTTGCTTTGATGTACCACCTCGCAGTCATATCACCCCATACTTAAACTCTGCTGGAATGCTCAAAATGGAACTGCGTAGGCACTAACACCTTTCAAGTGTAGTGTTTGATGTCATCAAGTTTAAAAAACCTGAGTACCTGTACCTAAAATTAAAGGTGGCAACATCTCACCCCAGATATGGCATGAGGGATATTCGAGCACCTCTTGAAGGTCATATTCACCGCACGGTGGCATTTAGAGGTAGCTTCCGCTTCCAAGCTACCAAATGTTGGAATGATATTCCGCCGCCCATAAGAAATCTAACCTCCAAATACACCTTCAAAACACTTAAGAAGTCGCACCTGATTCAAAAGCAAAAACTAGGAATTTCTCTTTCCAACATTGGATAGTCGGGCTACCTCTGCCATTTTCATATATTTTTTAGTTAGATATCTTATGATTTTAGTAAACATATTCACACTATACCCATTCTGCTACTCACTACTCACGTGGCATAATACCTATTTATATAATCTTCATGTATATTTTGTACTATCCTACTCATGAAAGTATTGAAACATATTTATGTGCAATGTATTTATTTATTTCCACATCTTTAAACACTTGTAAGGATATATCTATTTCTGACACTTTTTTATTATTATTCTTTTCATTCAAATTCACATTCGGATGTAACTGCTGAGTCTCCACGTCTCCTAGGTGAGGGCTGAAAACCAGTGCTGCTCTTAACGAGCAATAAACACTGAGCTTTGACCTTGTCGCGTCAATGCAGCGCGCCTACATACCGACCTATATTCTTCTTTTTGTTTTATTGTTTTAGTAATAATAATAATAATAATAATCTTATGAGTTTTTTTTATTACTTTGCTTTCATTTAAGTTATTTTATAGTTGCACCTCCGTATCACTTTTAATTTGTATGTGTGCTGCTTTGATGCAATAAACGTTAATCTAATCTAATTTAATCTAAGAAGAATCTCTAATCATCTATGATAGTGCAAATGCTGTAACGAATGCAATTATGTTGACATGTCAAAGTCTAACTTGTCTAAAGTGGATGTTGGTTTATTTACACTGTTCACTGATTTATTGTCCTTTATCACTGCGCATCACTGATGAGTTCACTTTAGCATCATTTAGAGACGTTTCTGTCACTGCTTTGCTTTCACTATTTTCAGCTGATACAGATGTCAATTCTAGATCTGTTTGCTTCTGGATTGACCAAGGGCGTACCCAGGATTTCAGCTAGGGGGGGGGGGGGGCAGCTCATGAGAGCGCGAGAAGATGGTCGGTCAGGTATATTGAAACAAAAATCGTTGACGTTTATTTTATCTTCTAGGGGTAGGCAGCAGCCCCCCCCTGCCCCTACCTGGGTACGCCCGTGGGATTGACTTCGATTTGCATCTTTGCTTATGTTTTGAGATTGTTCCTCCAGTCAATATTGCTATTATGACGAACAACACGGTGTAGGTAACTATGTAATGAGTTTAGTCATTCGGTAAGGTTTGCTCCAATGTTTTTGTACGTAACGACTCAATTTTGGCTTGGATATTCTGAAACATTTCCTTATGATCTATTACATTCAGGATATCATGACGTAAAGAAGTATTGATCACGTCATTTAATGTGGATACAGCAGTAATCGGTGTTTCAATCTTCTGTTCTATAAACATCTGATTTACGTAGTCATGATGGACATGAATCATAAAGGATTTTCCTTTGATAACGCAACCTTGACCTATTGTTATAAGACCACTGCCGCGTAGGAGCTTTGTAGAGTAACCGGCTGGTTATAAAATGCGGATTGTGCATACCTGGCAACACGAGAATAGCCACGTGTCTCTCATGTGTGTAAACTGATCCATTTGTCGGTACACTCCTTGACTTCGGACGTGCAAAATGTGTCATTTTTATTGTTTATAAACAATCGAGTGTTACAGATAGACTCATGGGACTTTATATTGTAAATTGGGCTATTGATGGGGCATAACATTTTCTGGTCGATATGTTTTATGCACAATTCTAGATCATATTCTGTCATTGGCATCATTATATTGTTTCTTATATTGACTGCTATATAGGGTGCCTCTTTCTTAGTGTAGACTGCTCTGACACCTTTCATCTGGGGCACCGATATGATTTTATCAAGTTCGAACTGATCACGATTGATAAGCGGAATTCGAATTTTCATAATCAAAAATCTGCTTGTAACTCTTGCTCGTAACTTCAATAGTTTGTATAGATCCTTGACGCTGCTCACTGGAACTTTAAAGTCTTTATTTAATTGACCTGAGACGATGTTCAGTTGGTCTTGGATTTGCTTCGGCGATAGTAAGTGAAAGTCTAATCGACCGTGATAAATGTCAGTGATAGTGTCGATGAGAGTTTCCTGAATTCTTCGCAAATTTGATATGATGACGTCAGCAGACACTATTATGTAGAATGCTTGTAAGGCATTGTTGTTGTTGTCGTTTAACATGTTCATTTCGTCTGATATACTACTGAGGTGATTATTGATGATAGTGAATTTTGTTTATTCACGATGTTTTCATTTCGTTTCAGGATATTGTTTTCTGCTTCTGTAATTGACGTCAGGTTCTTGAAGAGAGTGAACAAATGGTTTTCTCTTTTTCCAATGATTTCGATGTCCTGCTCAAAACGTCTGGCAAATCTGTCATCCAGTACACCCAATAGGCTATTGGCTACATAACCGATTCCATTTATTAATCCCCTCCTTTTACGAGATATGTTAGTGTCCTGAGTTGTCATTAATTTATTATAATGTTCGAGTTCGCTAAGTTCATGTTCAAACTGAGCTGCTATTGTCATGAAGGTTGGTTGTGTTTTGCAGATGTCACTTATATGGTAAACATAAGATTTTATATCAACCAAACTCTGCCAGTATGTTGTCAGGTTGTAGTATACGATAATTTTCCACTGGTCCTGTATAATTCCAAGCTCAGCAACTTTATCAAAATATAGCGTGTTACTGTTATTTAGAGTGGTGATCTGAAAATTGCTAGCTTGTTGTTGTTGAACTGTGGACGTTAAACATGTCATAAAGAGCAGTAGCGCTATCACAAGTAAGTTAGGACGTTTATTCTTGCGACTCCTCTTTGATATCGGCGTGTTGTCAATAGGTTTATCTGGCTTGTCATTGTCATGCTGATGATGCACCGGCAGGGGTGCTAATTTAATAATAGGACGTTTCACGTGCCCTCCCTTTGTTTTCAAAGTTACTACCCGTACATGTCCATCCTTGCCTGGGTGTGTCTGTCACTCTTCCGAGGGCCCATTTAGACAGTGGCATGTTGTCTTCTCTGACAAGTACTATGTCATTGATTTTAGTATTTTCCTGTGGTTGTGTGTGTCTGAAGTATATGCAAGTAGTCTGTTGACCATTTCTTCCAGAATTCACGATGCATCTTTTCTGTCATTTGCCATCTTATCCTTGGGCAGGTGATGTTTATGTCAGAAAATGGTGATGATAATATTGGACCACCTACTAAGAAATGGCCTGGAGTCAAAATATCATCATCGATGTTTTCTGTCAATGCGTAGAGGGGTCTGGAATTGAGGCATGCTTCAATTTGTGTCAGGAGAGTATAAAATTCCTCAAATGTCAGTTTTTGATCCCCTAATATGCGTTTTAGGTGATGCTTCATGCTGCGTACAGCGGCTTCCCACAGACCACCTGCGCTTGGCCATGCCGGAGCATTAAAGTGCCATGTTATTCCCATTTCTGCAATGTCTGAGAAAATTCTTGTCAATTAGTTCTAAGGCTTGCTTGTATTCCCTTTGTAGGATTTTCGAACTTCCTTGAAAGTTTGTGCCGTTGTCGCTCCATAATCCTTTTGGAGTGCCTCTTCGGTTGCACATCCGTTTGAGTGCTGCAAGAAATGCTGCTGAACTCAAATCCGACACTAGTTCTAGGTGGATTGCTTTTGTGGCAAGGCAGACAAAAACAGCAATGTAACCTTTTGTTGTTTTGATCCCCCGTCCTTTGTTGACCTTTAATTCCACAAATCCAGTAAAGTCAACTCCGGTATGAGTAAAGGGTCTTGATGGTGTTACTCTTGGGGCGGGTAGATTGGACATCAACTGATTATGACTGCTATTGTTGAATCGACGACATTTCACGCAATGTCACGAATATGTTTTTTCACTGTTCTGTTGCCCCCAACCACCCAAAATTTGTTCCGTAAGTGCGCCAAGGTTAGTCTTGGTCCACGATGCAGCGTGCGTTTGTGAGCTTGATCAATGAGAAGTTCTGTCAGTTTCGAATGCTGTGGTATGATGATAGGGTGTTTGGACTCGTCTGTCAATTGTGAATGCTGTAGCCGTCCTCCTACTCTTAGTATGTCATTCTCATCCATATATGTATTAAATTTTAATATGTTGCTCTTTTTACTCAAAATTTTGCTTTCCTTGAGCTGGGAAATGACGTCATTATACTCCTCCCACTGTGTTGTCTTTATGAATATGTTGTAAGCATTTTCTATTTCTGTCACTGACAGGTGTCTGGTTCGAATTGCATTTGCTCTGTCGCGTGCGTTCGTTATGAAACGTGACACCCAACACATCACTCAGACGGCATGCGATAAAACACTGTGTTTATTTAATAGTTCGTCGATGATAGGTACTAATAATTGAGTCGTATTCGCTGTGATTTTTCTTTTCAACTCAATCTGAGGGCTGTCATATGTGGTTGTTTTGTCAGTTATTTGAGATTTGAGCCAAGATGGGCCCTCCCACCACAACGCATGTTCTTTCAGTTGCGAAGGAGTCAGACCTCTCGTTGCGCAATCTGCTGCATTGTCACTTGATTGCGTGTGCCGCCAGCATGAGGGTGGTTGTGCCACCCTCTATTAACCAGATTCTATGATTTCCTGGACTCTATTGGCGACGAATGATTTCCATCGTGATGGACTGCTCTGTAGCCATCCCAGCACAATCATCGAATCCGTCCATGCAAATGTTTCAATGTCAGTTTGCTTCAGTGCCTGTTTGACTTTTGTAAGAAGTCTTGTAAGTAGTAGTGCTCCACATAACTCCAATCGTGGAAGCGTTACGGTTTTATTCAGCGGTGCTAATTTTGTTTTAGCTGCAATGATTCGAATCGTGATGCGGCCGTTATTGTCAGTTGTTTTTAAATAAATCGTGCAGGCGTATACTTTCTCCAAGGTATCAGAGAATGCATGTATCTGGGATCTAAATTCGATATTTCCGATCCATCTCGGTATTTCAAACTTGTCGATGTTGCGTAGATCGTCCCGGAATAGTGTCGATTCAGCTTGTAATTCCGCTGACACCAGATCATCCCATTGAATGCCCGATGTCCAGACACGTTGAAATAGAAGTTTTGCTTTAATAGTAATCGTAGACAGCCATCCGTGTGGGTCAAACAACTTGGATATATCCGATAGCATACTTCGTTTTGTATGATGTTTATGTTTTTTGTCATTTACCTTGCTTTTAAAGCTAAATGTGTCATTTTTCGGATTCCAACGTAATCCTAGTGCTTTTGTAGAGTCAGCCGTTTTGAAGTCGACGATTGTCGGGTTTAGTTGGCTCTCTGATAGATCTTGTAAAAGCTTTGGGCTGTTGCTGGACCACTTGCATAAATTAAATCCAGCCCCTTTTAGCATCCTGATAAGTTGATTTTGGACTTCTTGTGCCTGCTCGCTTCCACTCAACAAAAAAGTCATTTTCAAGAACCGCGTCGCCAATGGGTACGTTTGTGACTCATCCTTTGCTAGTTGTTTCATGACTCGCATAGCTAAATATGGTGCTGCTTTCATCCCATAAGTAATTGTACACAGCTGATACTCTCGAAGTGCTTCATGGGGTGTCGCGGGGCTTCGCTTCTAGTACACAACACAATAGCGACATAAAGGAAAATTGGGTAAATGATTTCATGAGGGGGTAGAATATAGCGACCCCGAGAGAAGCCTCTCTTGTTACTGATACTAGTAACGAAACTATTGCCACCCTTTCTTTTACTCTGTGTGAGGGCCGCTAAAAAGGGAGCGGTACAGGTAGGGCGGACCTGTCACCCTCGGAGCCTAGGGGAAGACGTGGTTATCTCTGGTAGCTGCACGTCTTCTAGGTGGTCATACCATGTGGTTACACCCCTAACGAGTACTGAGCCACGGCAGATACTTTAGCCGCGGGACCTCCAAACCTCCCCTACAGTCCAACCCCTTGCCACACGGATGCTCAGTACTCGTCCCTAGAGATCCATCAAGGGTCAGAGACCAGCTCTTATTTCACTACGAGCTCTTGCACATTACTTTGCATCATTCATTACTTTGCACTGTCACTTTGCAGATTGCCTATCTCAAGGTCGCCAATTCGCCATACTTTACCGAGAAGGCTACACCATATCAGTGAGGGATAGTTGAGTAGTAAACAAGGGGAAACTCACCAGGATCACAGTGGAGAACTATACCTCCACTAGGAGTTCACCTCTAATCCTGTTACTTCTGGGTACGCTCGCTATTCTCTTCCCTTTCCCGCCATTGCACCTGTGGCTCTCGTCTCCTCCAAATTAAAAAACTCCTGTCATCAAGTGAGCAGAGAAAAAAAACATCTCTGTGTTGCCAACATAAAATACAAACTAGTTTATGCTCACCGAATGTTTGACAATCGCGTCCTCCGCGACACTCCCCAGGCAAAAAAGGGACTTTACAGAAGCGCAAATAACAGGCGCGTCCACTCAGCAATTTTCTCGCGAGCTCGGATGGCAGCTTCTCTCCTTACTCTGGACTCTGGGGTGATGTCAACTTCTTGTGATGCCTCCTCTGATTCTATGCGTGTGGGCGGTACTTCGGCTTCACCTGCCTCTACTTCTGCTTGTTCAGGAGAACCTTCTACGTTAGGTTCAGGATCAATTTCCATGGACTCTAGAGATTGATTCAGCCTTGTTTCACGCTGATCTGATGCTGTGTTTTAGTTCTCGGATGGAAGTTCTAGATCAGGAAGCTCTATGAACTCTGGAGGATGGAGAAGCTGTGGGATCATTATGGGCTCCATACTTCTTTCCATATTCACTGTAGGGCTGACATCTTCACCGTCCATGTCTGCCTCCAATGGGTAAAGAAAGATGTCCCACAGACCGAACATAGTCTTGCTCTCCGACTCTTTGCTACCCGGCACTCACCATCTTGGCCTTTCATAAGGGTCGTGATCTTTCCCACCTTCCAGTTACTTCGGTTTCTTGGCGCACCTTTTGAATGAGTCGATCTGTGAAAGGGGAATCTTTTGGGATTAGGACTGGATACTTTTTGTCGTAGGACCAACTCGTGTGTGCCATGCGTCCTTTGCTCCTTAGTACACCTTCCACGTCTAAGAAGAGCCCTGGGAAGTGAGTCTTCTGTAGGTCTTTAATCTCTGTAAGGCTTTCGTCACTATCTGCTGTTGAGGGTGATGCTTCTGGTCTCTCTTCAGTATCACAGCTTGTTGTGAATCCTGTCTGGTCATCATCCTCATAGCCCATGATTGACATCTCTGGGCCATCTACTGTGCCCAGACCCTCCCCAACCAAACAGATGTTTCCTTCTTGAGTGAACTGTTTAATTTTGGGCGAATGTCTTTCTTCTTTAGATAGGAAATTTGGGCCATGAAACCATAGGTCTCGTTTCTGATGCCACAGCTCTGGTCTGGTCGCTACATCGGCAGGATTGTCTTTTGTGTTAACGTAGCACAACTCCATATCTAGGGCTTTCTGTGTCTGTCTGATTTCATTCACCCGTCTGGATACGAAAGGTGGCAGCAACTTGTTGCTTTTCATCCAGGCCAAGACAACCTGACTGTCAGTCCACAAATATACTTTCGAGACTTTTAGCTCCAAGAGACCGCTGACATATTTGAGCAGTCTGCTGCCGATCAGATATCCTAAGAGCTCTAGCTTGGGAATCTTAAGGTCATCTTTATCTTCTATTGGTGTTACTCTCGATTTTGACATGAGAAAAGACACTTTGATCTCGTGCTCAGTAATGACTCGAAGATACGCCACCGCCGCAAAACAATTTTTCGAACTGTCTCTAAAGCAATGTAACTGGTACTGTTTTACCTCCTCAGTTATTCCATTCGCGACGAATCGCGGTATCTCGATGTCTTTAGTTGCTTCTAAGTCCTTTACTATTGTCTTCCACTTCAACTGTGATTCCTCCGGTAGGAACTCGTCCCATTTTAGTTTCTGTGAACAGAGCTCTTGGAAGAACAGCTTACCCGGTAGCACGAGTGGTGACGCGAATCCACATGGGTCGTAGAGACGAGCCAAGGTACTTAGCACAGCCTTCTTCGTGACACAATTGTCCTCAATGGCATTGACGATAGATAAGTTGTCAATCTTGAGCTTTAACATGTCTTTCTGTAGGTTCCATGACAAGCCAAGGATTTTTATGGTATCAGCCTATTTGGCTCTGTGTTCAGTGGGAATCTTCTGCATGAACTCCTTATTGTTTGAAGTCCAGTCTCTTATGTTCATTCCCAGTTCGTTGAATACTTTAGTGGTTTCATTATGTAGTTCAAGCGACTCGCCTTCAGACTTCGCCGATGTTACTAGGTTGTCCACATAGCATTTGTCTGCTATCTTTGTAAGAAGTGCTTTTTTAGTTCTGGCTGGACATGTGATACCGTATAGTTGCTGTAAGAAGGAATGGGCAAGATGATGCCAAATGGTACTCTGCAAAACCGGAAGTGGATAAGATTATCATGTGTCAACTCCTTCATGGGGTCTTTCACCCACAAGAATCTCGTGACATCTTTGTCTTCGTCTTGAAGACCAACTTGCAGGAAGGCCTTCTCGAAGTCGGCTGTAATTCCAATTTTGTCCATTCTGAATTTTAGCAACAATCCAGTCAGGTCTTCCAACATCGATGGTCCACGGTACATACATTCATTGAGACTCTTTTCATCCTTCACTTTAGCTGAAGCGTCATATACTATCCGTCCTCTTTTGTCGCCCTGTTTCACCATATGATGAGGCAAGTAGTGTACCGGGTGAGATATTTGACGCAGTGGGACAGGATCGACAACTTCTATGACATCGGACTGCAACGGTTCTTGAAGGATTTGATTGTAATCATTCAACATTTCCTTAATGGATCTTCTCAGCAGGCTTTTCAACCTTCCTAGTGCTAGACCATAGTTTGTAGAAAGTACCGGTGGATACTGGAACCAGGGCCATTTGACTTGGTATCTTCCGTCACTGTACTTGACAGTTCTGTTGAAGTGCTGTACGGCTTCCTCTTCCCTCGTCGTTTTGGGTGAATCCGTGATTACGATACTCTCGAGGGCCCACAAGAACTTTATATCGATGCTTCGGAGAGGAAGGACAGGCTCTGTAAAATATGGGCAACCTGTATCATGACATTGACAGTATGTGGTAACTGTCAAAGTATCCCTTTCATTCCTTTGGATTTCCACATTTCCAGAAATTATCCAGCCGAAATCAGTGTCAACTAGGTATGCGTGATTTTGCATCTTTAATCGTCCTGTCCTCAGGAAGGTAAAATATAGTTCGCTACCAATCACAAGGTCTAAGCTTTCGCCAGTTGATTCATCATCAGCTATAATGTCGATAGGGAGAGAATCTTTCTTCATAATGGGTATTCTGTCTGTAATATGTGGGACAATATTGACTCGCAGATTCGTTTCAATACCCCGTTTTGTGATAACAGTTATTTCTGCAGACGGACTGGAAACTTCTCTTGGCTTGTTGGCCCCAAATGTGTAAATCGTGATCTCTTCTGTATCAGGTATTAGTTGTAAGTCTTTGGCCAATGTTGCGGTGATATAGCTTCTTTGGCTGCCTGAATCAAGCAAGATCCTGCAGGGTACTCTCCTGTCCCCCGCTACTGCTTGTGCTACTGCTGTCTGTAAAAATATTATTTTTTTCGTCAGTATTGTAGCCATGTTTGACGCGTCATTGTTGACTGTATGTACATTGCTATTATCACCATTAGTTTTGAGTCGACAGAGGGCTCGGTTGTGTTTTTTATTACAATGAAAACACATTCTATTAACCATGCACTTTCTGGCTACATGGCCGCTGCGAAAAGATATGAAACATTTGTATTTTAGCATATTAGTCCTTTCCTGGTAGGTTTTATATTTGAGACAGTCTTCGCTGTAGTGGGACTCTTCATTACAAAATGAACAGACTCTTTTGGACCTCTTGTATGGTACCTGCTTCCGAGATCTGGTCTCTCTCCTTTCGGAGCTGGCAGGCTGCCACTTTCTCTTCCTTGACTCTCTTCTGCCTTCTACCTTCAAATGGAGGGCTGCTGCTGAGGTCAGCGGTGTAGCGGCAGCACTGGATGGTACAGACGGTCCTGGAGCTGAGGCAAACTTTGATTTTTCCAGCGCGGGGACCACAGAATTCAGAGCTGCTCGGATCGACGTTACTGAAGAGTCGTTGATGGTGAGTAGATTCACCTGATAGAGCACATTCTCCGGAAACTTGCTTAATATCAGAACTCGCAGGTGATTGTTGCCCACATCCTCTCCCAGCGTCGCTAATACCCTGAGGTGCTTCTCAATTCTGTTGAGCATTTGACGGCAATCACTCGCACGATGGGAGCTCCTCAGTGTCTGATTGAGAGCATTGTAATGGGCGTCGACTACCTTGTCCTTCGAGCCGAACATCTTCTTCAGTACCTCGACAGCGATGGCATAGTTTGCATTAGTTGCGTCGAGACCCTCCACTGTTTGTAATGCTCGACCCTCCAGCCTGCTCAACAAGTAGGAGAGCTTCTCAACGTCCGCGATCAGACGGCAGCCAATGGTCGCCTCAAATCGATCCCAGAACTCAGTCCATTTCAGAGGATCTCCGTTAAATTTCAACAAGTCAAGTTTTGGGAGTCTCGCCGTTTGGTTGTACGATGGTTTCTCTGTCCGATGTGTCAATAAGGTAATCTCCATGGAAGTAAGCATATCTTCCGCCTTCATCTGGTCTTTCATGTACTCCTTCATGCTCGGTAGGGAAGTAGATGGCCACTTTTCTATAAACTGAGTTGTCTGCCGCTCCAGAGTGTCGATTGACAGCTTCAAATCCATTTTTAGCTTTGAAAAGATGTTCAGCTGAACACCACTCTCTATTTCCGTCATTGCGGTTGCTTGGGATAGCAACTGTAGAAGCCTTTCATGCCGCAGTTGCAGGCGCTCGCGCTATGCTTCCTCCATAGTGACGCTGAATGAAAAAAAAATATGTTGAGAGGAAAACAACATTTTCCATTCGGAAACTTGTAGGTTTGGTAGGGAGGTATTTTCCGAACAAATGTTTTAACCTGATATGTACTCACTGCGTGGTTTTCAGCGATTGGTGTGGAGGAATTATGCCGACGGGGCGCGGCTGTGGCTCCTTGTCACTATTGTCTTCTCCCACTTTGAAAATCTGTAACACGGGTTGAGGTTTTCTCTATAGGATCACCGATAGCAGACGGCGTCGTCGTACGGTGTTGTGAGGTTTCTGTGCTGAAACAAAACTTACCTCCTATTTCGATTTGTCACAAAACGTGATGGCGATTTTATCGGCGTCTCGCCTCCGGCGCAGGTCGAGACTCACAAACGCAACGGCAGCACAAAAAGTTTCAGTTTAATTTCGCCTTTTTCAGTGAAGTTTACCGGTAAAATAAAATAAAAGTAGAAAACAAAAGTTTCCCCTTTTTTTTTGTCAAATAAGGACCACAGATAACACAATTGCTCGATTCATAACTTGCGCGTGCAAGAGTCGCGAGTTGCGAGTCGCAATCACGACGAATCGTAAAGTATTAATTAACTTAGTAACTATATACATTGCTAAAAAAATATTAAATAAAAATGCACCCTTGTCCTTAAAATGGTTTATTTCGATTATGGAGAAGTAATAATATCGTAGAACGTCAGAAAGATATCGATTAAAAAAATTGATGCATGTGCGAGTGTGTGTGGACATGAGGCTCCACAGAACTATCCTTTATTATTTATTTTCCCTTTCATTGTTGTCTTTGGTAATAAGTATTGTTATATTCCCGCCAAAACAAACGTCAGAAAGAAAATGGCAACGGCGGATAAAAAATAATTATAGAAAGTATTGAATATGTGAAAATTGAGCTGGATCCACTCTGCCCATGCCTTTGAATTGACAAATACTACTTTTATACTTAAACGCTTTATGCGAAGGGGGATAAGGAAAGTAGGACATGGACTCTCAACTTTGCAACAGGTTTACAGCCACGTCGACCTCTCACTTTTGTCGACATGGCAGCACAAGGCGGGGGGCCGAAGCCTACACTTCGCGCACATGTGCCTCCCCGGTGTCCTACTCCACTAGAGATACGTTACTAGCGGCCCAATACGTCGGGCTACCCTTCTCCTCTCCTTCCAGAGCAAACGTCAAAACCACTACTTAGGTTGTACAACATTCGACCTACATGAGCAGCAGCAGATCCCAGCATCTCCACCAATTTATGTCGCGGGGCTTCGCTTCTAGTACACAACAGCGACATAAAGGAAAATTGGGTAAATGATTTCATGAGGGGGTAGAATATAGCGACCCCGAAAACAGCCTTACTGATACTGGTAACGAAACTATTGCCACCCTTTCTTTTACTCTGTGTGAGGGCCGCTAAAAAGGGAGCGGTACAGATAGGGCGGACCTGTCACCCTCGGAGCCTAGGGGAAGACGTGGTTATCTCTGGTAGCTGCACGCCTTCTAGCTGGTCATACCATGTGGTTACACCCCTTACGGGTACTTAGCCACGGCAGATACCTCGCGGGACCTCAAAACCTCCCCTACAGTCCAACCCCTTGCCACACGGATGCTCAGTACTCGTCCCTAGAGATCCATCAAGGGTCAGAGACCAGCTCTTATTTCACTACGAGCTCTTGCACATTACTTTGCATCATTCATTACTTTGCACTGTCACTTTGCAGATTGCCTATCTCAAGGTCGCCATACTTTACCGAGAAGGCTCCAACATATCGGTGAGGGATAGTTGAGTAGTAAACAAGGGGAAACTCACAAGGATCACAGTGGAAAGCTATACGTCCACTAGGAGTTCACCTCTAATCCTGTTACTTCTGGGTACGCTCGCTATTCTCTTCCCTTTCCCGCCATTGCACCTGTGGCTCTCGTCTCCTCCAAATTAAAAAACTCCTGTCATCAAGTGAGCAGAGAAAAAAAACATCTCTGTGTTGCCAACATAAAATACAAACTAGTTTATGCTCACCGAATGTTTGACAATCGCGTCCTCCACGACATGGGGGCTGTTTCTCTAAATGATCTTCTGAAGGTGTTGGTCGTCTTCATGCACTAATGTCATTCGATACATTTTTTCGCAGTCTGCCATATATACGTATTTATACGTCCTCCAACGTAGAAATAGGCCTTGTATGTCCTGTTGGAGTTTGGGTCCACATTCCATCAAGTCGTTGAGGCTGTGGCCTGATGATGTCTTAGCAGATGCATTAAAGACGACGCGTAGCTTCGTCGTGCTTGAATCTTGTTTGATAACGGAATGATGTGGAAGATATAGCATTCCGGTTGCTTGTTGGTGAGACATTTGAAAAAATTGAAAAAAAAAGAAAGATGGCGCTTTCAAGTAAACATTGAGCTTCGTATCATTATTCAATATTAATTTACCACCTTTGATTATACTATTAATATACAGTGATATCGGTACATAGCAAACCGATTACGTTGTGGTATTGTTATCAAGTGAAAAAACACAGTGTTAGCAAATATATTGTGATATCAATATGTGACTTTCTAAAGATCACCAAAACAGTGAAATACTCTCAAAAAATCATCTTGTGCCGAGATAATTATAAGAATCAGTGAAAACTGTGAAAATAAACACCAGTGCCATTCATAAACATTGACTAAATCAACAATAAATCGCATCCGATACACAAAGACATAACGGGATTATAACCGACAAGTGACAAGTGACACTAGCGCTTCTAATTGGAACTAGCAGGCCATACAACACCTAGGGAAGGACAGTCCTACTACTGAAAGTTCATCATTACGGTATGTAATACAACGCCCTGATCATAGATGTCGCTACGCTTGTAAGTGCCGATCGCCGAAGCTATTAAGAAATTTTGCAGCTCTCTGTAACATCTACGATGGCGTATGCGTAGCACACGCGCCTCAAACCCGAGAGTCCCAGGTTCGATTCCCGCCCAAGAAATTTTGAGATTAACATTTTGTCATCTGTAAGAAGCAATGGCAGCTAATGACGCCTCACTCAACCTCTACTACGTAAATACACAAAGGAGGAAGAACATACGAACAAGCATGAGTATGAGTACGCTCGACTTATCCCACAAAAGTACGTTCCACAACTCCACACTTCTTGATAACTCGGTGAGTACTAGCTTACCGAACGTGTCAATGAGCGACACATCAGGTACAACAGAGCTGAAAAACCAAGTACAGCAATTAAAAATAGATTTAGATATCGCAAATGAAGAAATTTCAAACTTAATAATGGAGCTCTCTAACCAGAAACTTCAAAACGAACAACTCAAAAAGAAGATCGAGGCATTTAAGAAAGTTACCAGCACAGATCTACTTAATGGAAACACAAACACACCGAGAAGGTCCTCAATGCCTTTTCCGTTCAAACCAACCTTCAGAACTATAGTCAAACCATTACAGTCGAGTTTAACACGTGGTCTCAATAAACAATATTCACAGCCCGTATGTAGAGAACTTGAGAAATCATTCGAAGAGCTGACAGAAGGGAATTCACATCAAATCAAAACTCAGGAAAAGACAGAAAATATGATATTTAAAACACACGCAACACAGAATAGGCGAACCAATGATATCACGGCCAAACCTGCAGAAAAAAAGATACTTATTTTAGCAGATCAACAAGGACGGAACCTTCGAGATCTTCTACAAGAACTGGTTGGGCAAAAGTACCTGGTTACCTGCTTCAGTAAACCAGGAGCAGCACTAGAAGATGTTTTAAAATCTGAAAGAGAAGAAGTTTTGAAAATGACCAAAGAAGACTTCGTAGTAGTACTTGGAGGGACGAATGACACGAATCCCTACAGATTCCAATTCGGACTTCAATGTTGGATAAATGTGGCTAGCAAAACAAACATTATTACATGTGAAGTTCCGTACAATAGGTATTTAAACAAGAGGAAGTTGAACCATGAAATGAAGTTCATAAGTAGTCAACACGGAAACATTTCATTTGTCCATACTAATACGAACTATTGTCGATATGGGACAAGCCAAAACATGTTAGAATATAAATTGTGTAAATCAATATCAAGAGAAATACAGAGAGTAGGGTCCAAAGAAGAATTGACAACAGTAAATGTAATTTTAAATTGTAACACAAAATCAGACCAGTCGACGCAGACAGTGGAGACAGTTGTAAATGTTAATGATAATGTACAAATTAATGATGAGGTAAATGTCAATAATGAGATAGTTGAAAGAGTTGATTAATGTTATAACGGAAATTATAATGAAAGGGACAGAATTGTATGCAGACAAAATGACAATAATAAGGATTTTTTTCGTTTATAATAGTATATTTATAATGCATCAAAATATAAACGGCTTGATTTCAAAATCAGATGAGTTAATGGCTCATCTTGAAGAACTAAGAAGTAGCGGTAAAGATGTTGACGTTATATGTGTAACAAAGCATAACATGATAGAAAGTGACTGGAATCAACTAACCATCCCCAACTTCAAACTAGCTTCATGCTTTAGTAGAAATCAACGTAATGGTGGATCATGCGTACTGCTAAAAGACATCCATGATTTTAAAGAATTATCAGAATTGAAGAAATTTAACGTGCCGAATGTACTCGAATGCAGTGGTATCGAAATATCTGAACATAAAATTCTTGTCATATGCATCTATAGAGTGCCTTTATATAATAATAAGGCATTTGAAATCTTCTTTTGTGCACTCGATGACATTCTTCATGATTTCTTGTACGCTAGGGATTTTAAACTAATACTTTGCGGAGATTTCAATAACGATTTGCTTATTAAAACTAAGAATAGTATACGCTTCGAACATCTAATTATGAGCTATAACTTAAAAATAGAAATCAGAGAACCGACACGACCCGCAAGCTCAACCTGTCTTGATAATATTGCCCACAATATACGAGGATGTGCAAGTGAGGTTATAGAATTTGCTTTATCAGACCACTCAGCGCAAATTTTACAATGTCCCGTGAAAAAAAGTTATACACTAAAATATTGGTACATCAAAAAGCGTGACTACTGCCAGGAAAACATGACAAAGTTTGCGGAACATTTAAATTCTCTGTCTTTTAACGAAGTGTATGAGTCAGATAATCCGCAACATACATTTACGAGGTTCTTTGATATCTTTATCTTGCTGTATAAATTATGCTTCCCAGTTATAAAAGTAAAAGTCTCTTTATTACGCAAACAAAAATGGATATCAAAGGGAATTCGAATATGCTGTAAGAGAAAACGAGAATTACTGTGGCAATATAGAAGGTCCCGTAGAGAAGAAAATAAACAGAAGTTTAAAACATATGCGAAGCGATTTAAAAGTATAATTAAACTCACACAAAAGTCACAAAATAACTACAGAATAAATACCGCTGAAAATAAATGCAAAGAATCTTGGAATATTATAAAAAGGACGCAAAATAACACACCAAAAGAATACATTGATAAAATTAATAAAGACGGTATAATAATAACTGACCCAATGGACATCGCAGAATCATTTAACAATTTTTTCATTGACCTCACAAATAATAATAATAATAATTTGACATATGATAATTTTAATAATATAAATAATAATGTAACGAATAATTTTAAATCTATATTTTTTAATCCAGTGACACCTTTTGACATTTCCCTAACAATTAAATCACTAAAAAATACAAATAGTGCAGGTTACGACGAGATTAACACTAAGGTTTTAAAATACGTGGTCATTATAATATCCCCTATTATTTGCCATATACTCAACAAATGTATGGAACACGGTAAATTTCCCGAAGAATTGAAAATCGGAGTAGTAAAACCACTGTTTAAAAAACAAGATAAACTAGATTTGAATAACTACAGACCTGTTGCACTCATACCTGTTATCGGAAAAATATTTTAAAAGGTAATATATCGAAGTATTTATACTAGGGATGCAACGATATGTCTATTACGATACCGATACGAATGACGAATACATCGTAAAAGCGAATACAATAACGAATGCATTACGTTTTTTTTATTTACATCTAATAAATCAAGACAATTGAGTAAAATCAACATTTATTTAAATTTTAGACAATTTACCACCTTTATGTAACATAATTAATTTCAACTTCTTTTAAATTCTCGTTTAGAAAACATAACATTTTTAAATTATCAGGTTTTAGTCTATTTCGTATATACATATGGATCAAACCAGCTGTAGAAAACAATCTTTTTGAATCGACGGTAGCTGGTTTGATGGACAAATATTTTTGAGCCAATTTTTTCAAATTCGGAAATACTGTATTTTTTTTTCCAATAGCTTGAATAGTTTGTTGTATCCATCTCTGCATTGGGTGCATTTAAATAAGCATTAATTTCATCCATGTAGCCATCTGAAACAAAAAAAAAATAAAAAAAAAACAAAATTATGTAGGCACATTATTTTATTTCATTAAAATTAGAAATAATATTTGATAACTAAACTAAGTAGTACTTGGTAAGTATTGCATTATTCTAAGTTTCTTCAGGTTAGTACTACCTATACCTAAATAATAAATAAGTAAATCAGTAGTATCTAAAATTGTAAACACATAAATCACTTGATGAAATTGAAAAGTTTGATAGAGGTTCCTCAAACTCCTTGTCTGATATTATCTGTTGACAAATATTCCATTATTTTTTTTGAAGTAGATGGTCCAGGGTTCGTTTGAATTTCATTTATGCATGATGTGGTAGAAGCAACCGACTGCATTTCTTCCTTCAATCTCTCTTTAACATGTTTAACAGCATTAGGATGAGAACGTCGCATATGTGTCCACATGTTTGTGGTAGTAAAACCTTTGGATACAGCATTTTGGCCACCTCGCGAAATTTCGGTTTTGCAGTAGTTACAAACAGCTTTATTCTGTATGGTGGTGGGCCTTTAGAAAAATGCTTCCATATCTCACTGTGTTCGTGCCTTTGTTTTCTATTAAAAATCACACCAAGACGTAAAAAACAATAAATACTACACCACAACCTTACTCGCGCGAAAAACAAATATCACAAAATAATTGTTGTTAATGTCAGTGTCAAACTTCAAAAATATGAAAGATGGCTGACATTAGTGTTGCCAGCGCAAACATCCATGCTGTCTTACATTCCTTTTCACGAAAAAAATTACATTAAACTAGTTTTAAGAATCGTTATAAATCGTAATACGTTTTACGATACCGATGATCGTCAAAAATAACGATAACCTGCGGTTTACGATTATCGGCATCGGTATCGTTGCATCCCTAATTTATACATATTTTGAAACAAATTATCTGTTTGCGCCGCAACAAAAAGGGTTTAGGCAAAACAAAACAATAAACATGGCAATTTATGATTTTCTTACCCCAATATTAACAAATGTAGATAGACGGATTCCCGTGGTGACAATTTTTATGGACATGAGTAAAGCATTTGACTTTGTTGACCACGATATTCTTTTAAGTAAACTAAATAGATACGGGGTAAGAGGCAATGCGATAGATCTCGTAAAATCGTACCTGGAGAAAAGACAACAGGTTACACAAATAAATAAAATATGTTTAAATTCAAAAACTGAACAGACTTATGTATCTAACCCAAGAGAGTTAAAGCGCGGTGTACCTCAAGGTAGTGTCATGGGGCCATTATTGTTCCTGACCTACATAAATGACTTACCGAAAGTTGTACATCATCCTATTGCGGTGCTATTTGCGGATGACAGCACAGTAATTATTTCTTGCGATGATCCAAATGACTTTGAGAATGAAATCAATAATACCCTTCATAAAATAATTAAATGGCTTGACAATAACAATCTAGTAATAAAAATTGATAAAACAAAAATAATGAACTTCCAAACAAACCAAAATACATTAGTTGATAATATGGACATTAATCACATTGGCAAAAAAGTTGAGCAAACAAAGGTAACAAAATTTTTAGGATTATATATTGATAACAATTTAAAATGGAAAACACATATCGAGAACACATGTAAAAAGCTTAGTAAATTTTCGTATGCATTGTATAAACTGTCAAAAACAGTATGTACAGATACAGTTTTATTAGCATACAATGGATATGTAGACTCCACATTACGATTTGGTATAATTTTTTGGGGGAACGGGACAGGCAAAGAAAATGTGCTTATAGCCCAAAAAAGTGTGTTAGGTCTATATCTGGCCTTCATCGCAGAGACAGCTGTAAGCCTCACTTTAAAAGGCTAAATATTCTAACGTTCCCTTCACTATATATTTACGAGCTTGCTACCTTTGTCAAAACTAATTCGAATCTTTTTACCAATTTCACAAGTAAACGTCACAAATCTAGAATATGTATGCCTCAACATAGAACAGCTCTGTTTAAAAATAATATTTATGGCATGATACCAATAATCTATAACAAGCTACCAGAGAGTATCCGTAATATAGATAATTTGATACAATTTAAGAGGGAACTGAGAAAGTTACTTATTAATAAGACATACTACACTATAAATGAATATATAAATGACCCAATATTGTAATGTAATAAAAATAAACATGGACCTTTGACTTGCGTCAAATAGGTTACTAAATACATGCATGCATAGAGTAAAGCTAAGATAAAATTATTGCTGCATGTACTACCTAGTTATAGGAAATATTTGTATGCCCTGTGGCGAAACATAGTGATCTTTACCATAATATAATAACCTTATGTACCTATGTTTGACAAATAAAATCATTTGATTTGATTTGATTTGAAAAACATATCTTCATATGCCCTAGTGCTATATATTCATGTATGAACTGATGATAACTGTCATGTAAATTGTTGTTCCTTGAGAGTATCCTCTCTAGTTGTTTAAACTGGGCCACTGCTTGTGGTTTTGAGGTTCCAAGCTGCTTGTCAAAGTCTGTTTTCATAGGTATTCGCACTTCGTATCTCCCATTTGGAAGACGGTTTATAGTTGACAGGAACAATTTTACACAGTATTGATCCTGGCTTGTCATGTCGTTGGAGTCTGTTGTTATATCTTCCATTTCCCAGTATTGAGAAATATCTTCCATATTGTTCATAACAACGGTACAGTTGAAGGTCGCTGCCACTTGCCCTGACAGAATCCATCCCATTCCTGTTTTCTGCGCGATCGGCTGATGTATTGAACCTTTCATAAGTCCTTTCATGATTATTTCTGAGTAGACGTGTGCGCTAAGTAAAATGTCAATAGGTTTTGAAATGTGGTATTCAGGATCTGCTAACTAAAGGCTAAAGGTGTTGAATGTGTGAGTACTGCTGGTTGTCAAACGAGTTGGCCGGAAGATTGTTTAGAACCTTGTTCATAATAAGTGCCTCTGTAGTGAAACTGAACTCATTATGAATAGACTTGCAATCTAATTGAATCTTTCCTTTGCTTTTCTTCGCTACGGTTCCCACGCCAGATATGGAAGCATTGAAACTTGACGAGGTAATCCCAGCCTTTGTGCAGCATTTTCTGTAAAAAGGGTGACTTGCGAGCCCTGATCTAAAAGTGCCCTTAGAAACATGTAGGTTCCATCCAATGCTCGTACACGCATTTGTACCGTGGTGAGTAGTATGTCAACATCATTACTTGCTACGTGATTCGAGTTATGACGTTATTGCGGCTTATTTGCTGAACTCGACGTCGCCGTCGCTTGCATTTGTGTTACGGCGTCATGCAGTAGGCTATTGTGAAAGCCTTCGCAAATTTTGCAACGTTTAGTGGAATTCCAATTATTCTTTTCGTGAATATACAGACAATTTAAGCAGATGTTATGTTTCGCAATTGTTTTTAGTTGAACGTCCGGTGACATTTCAAATCATTTAATTTATGTCATGTATTTCTAGAGCCGACTAGAATTACACTTACAAGCCAAACTTGCTTAGATAACGTTTTTTGTGACTGTGCATTCACAACTAAAAGTGTAATTAACTGCTTACCCTCCGATCACAGTGGTCAAACAGTTTCATTCCCAATTAGTATTAAGGATAAGACTGGTCCAACATTTTATAGGCCTATTACATCCCATAGACTAGAGACATATACGAAAAACTTAGATATAAATTTGCCAGTACCGGATTTTAATGAACAGAACCCAAACAAAATCTACTCAGACTTCTTCAACATTATTCAGACAGAATTCAATAAAGTTTTCAAATTAAAGAAAGTCAGTGACTACAACGGTAAATCTAAATTTAATGACTGGGCAACGTTTGGAATTCGTAAAAGTAGAGTTATCTTGTATGACCTTTATGATCAAAAAACCTATAACTTTGATCGAAAATTTCATGACTATGTTAAAAAATATTCCAAAACTTTCAAGTTGGTTTGTAGAACTGCAAAAACTTTACACATTAATAGAAAAATTAAAAATTCAAATAATAGAATGAAAACAGTTTGGCAAATAATAAACCGCGAAACTGGCAAAGTTATACCAAGGGACAGTGATTTCTGCCTAAAGATAGGTGATGATGTTGTTAAATCCAACGCTGATGTTGCTCGAGCTTTTGAAACATTCTTCACCAATGTACCCGTACTCACAACGGACAGTCTAAATTCATCTCCATTTGAAGCAGAGACTTTATTAAAAAATAACACTAGCGTCAGTAATGTATATTTAAAATTTCATCATGTATATCCCCAGGACATTGTCAAAACGTTTAAATTACTTAACTTAAAAAATACGGAAGACCTGTGGGGTATATCAGTCAAAGTCATTGGTTCAGTAATTCTAGTTATAGCCCCACACTTAGCTTATATATTCAATAAATGTGTTGACGATGGGGATTTTCCAGACCTCATGAAACACAGTAAACTTATACCGCTGTTCAAATCGGGAGATAAGGGCGATCCTTCAAATTTCAGACCAATATCTGTTCTTCCAACACTAAGTAAAATATTTGAAAAGATTATACTCAATCAAATGCTCTCACACTTCAACCGTACAAAACAACTCCACGCTAAACAATATGGTTTCACTAGGGGTAAATCGACTACGGATGCAGGTATTTCCCTTGTATCTCATATTTATTCTGCATGGGAGGCCGCACAGGATGCTATCGGAGTTTTTTGCGACCTGTCGAAGGCGTTTGATTGTGTTGATCATAATACGCTATTAATTAAATTAAATCATTACGGAGTTAGAAATAAAGCGTTGGATCTACTAAGATCATACCTATGCAATAGAATTCAAAAGGCAGAAGTTAACGGCGTAAAATCTGATGGATCGGGTGTTAAAATTGGCGTTCCACAAGGTTCCATATTAGGCCCTTTCTTATTCCTGGTATATATTAATGATCTGCCTTTCATGGTGGAGAAATTAACTGACATAGTGTTGTTTGCTGATGATACTTCAATGGTCTTCAAAATTGAAAGACAAAAAGGAGATTTTGATGATGTTAATGGTGTATTGTCTTTAACCTTGAATTGGTTCACAGTTAATAATTTATTGTTAAACGCTGGTAAAACCAAGTGTATCAGATTCTCACTTCCAAATGTCAGGCAAGTTGAGACCAGTTTGGTGTTAGACAACAGCACGTTAGAATTGGTAAATGATACGAAGTTTCTTGGAATAACCATTGATAGTAAATTGCAGTGGGGACCCCACATAGATAAATTGGCTGGTAAATTAAGTTCTGCGGCTTACGCTGTTAGGAACATCAGACAAAGCACGGATGTGGCTACATCTAGGCTAGTATATTTTAGTTACTTTCATAGTGTGATGTCCTATGGTATCTTGTTGTGGGGGAAAGCAGCGGATATTCAAACTATTTTTATTTTACAGAAAAGAGCTATTCGAGCAATTTATAATTTAAAACGAACAGACTCCTTAAGAGAGCTTTTTAAAGAAATTGACATACTAACAGTAGCTAGTCAATTTATTTTCGAAAATATAATGTATGTACGTAAGAACCTTACAACACTTTCCAAACTTAGCGACAGCTGTAATGTTAACCTAAGAAATAATCACAGACTATGTGCGCCCCGTTTTAGACTCGCGAAGGTTAGCAATTCTTTCAAGGGTCAGTGCATTCTCTACTACAATAAGATACCTCTGGAGATTTTGAAATTGCCATTTGAGCAATTTAAAAAGCATGTTAAAGCGACTTTGTCGAAAAAGGGATATTACAATGTTCAAGATTACTTAAATGACAGGACTGTATGGGGTTAATCTGGCTCAACACAGACCTTGCTGTTAATAATTTTGTAATTATTTATTCCTGCTTATTAATCATAACAATTAAATTTTTCATATTTGTATTAGTTAAGCACAACCTATTTTTAAAAGAGATCTAAAAATAAATCTGTGGGAGTTTCTACGCCCTTCTTCTCCCACAGTGGTCCAATGTAGAGAAGAGGCAAAAAATGACGTTTGCTAAGTATATGTAAATATCTACAGTAATAAAGTACTTTGACTATTGACTATTGACTATTGACATAAATTCGAATTTCCTTCCAATGTATGTATACAGCACAGTTGAATATAGTTGAATTGCTTTGGTATGATCTTGTTTTTTCAGAGTTCCATGATGACCTCTGACTATCTTTGCTCTTCTGATTGTAGGGAGGTTTTGATGTAAATTGCTTGATTGTAGACGTCGCGTCGTTTCATCGCTTTTCTTGTTCAAAGGCTCTAAGGCAGTGAATTTTGCCTCGAGAAATGAGGTGAATTCCTCAAATGAAGGAGTTTCACGAGGAGCTTTGCGTGACTCCATGTAGTCACTGTATGTGACATTATCCAGCTAAGAAGCTGGATAAGCAGCAGATGTACAAGAAGTGGATCCCATGTAGATGTATCTATCCCTAGGTTGTGGATAGCATGGATGCATTCCATGGTGGTGTCATGAAGTTTTTTGATATCGGCAGAAGATTATTTTTGTATGATAGGCTGATTTAAAAAACATTATATCTGTTTGGTAAAGAGAACTTGCTTGTTGTCATATCGATGGGTCAAAATCTCCCAAGCCGTATCATAATTGTCAGATGATACATTGAGATGCTGGATGAGACGCTCAGCTTCTCCTTGCAGTTTCCCCTTTAAATGCTGCATCTTCTGCGCCTTTGTCTCTTTGTCTCTCATTGTGTATAATTTCCCGAAAATTTCAGTAATTTTTTGGTCAGGTTGCGTGCCCTTATCCTGCGTATTTGTGTAACTGGATATAATTTCACGAGTATATTGGTAATTTTTCTTCGTAATGTTATAAATGTCCTTGGTGTAATATTCATGAGTCTTGATAGGCTCCATCATGAGTTGATTGTCATTCGCCTCAAACTCCGCCCAAAGCGTATCCAAAGCTTCCACCCGTGTTTTGATGTACTCTGGAGTCTTCCGGCTTGGAGAATCTTTCTTAAAATTGGTCAGCACTTGTTCAAGAGAGTGCGTGATCTCTTGCTGACGAGATATGAATTTTTCCATATTGCAATGTCAAGTTGTCAAAAAAGTAAGAAAATGGAAAGATCTTACTTGTATTTGCTGCTGTAGTTCACTCACACCTGTGAGGACCGAACGGAATGAGTGATTTGTCTCCACACCCTGGTACCGTGCCCCGAACTGTATGTAGTCGCGGCTGCTGGCCGGCTGCTGCTTGCTTCTCGTACAGCAGGTCTGCCTGAGCTGCTGTGGCTGCGTGTCCACCCGGGTTGCATATAATGTCGCTACAAGTGGGTCTGACCCGCAGTATACTGGTTACTGGTGGCTTCGATTTTTTATTACTCGAAGTGTGCAGTGCTTGAGTTTGTTTGTGTCAATAGAGTTTGATTCACTCTACACTGTCACTGGTGTCACTATGAACTGTAATCTGAGTTGCTAGTTCCAAACTTAACCACAAATCCGAGTCTCAAATTACTGCACTGAATTTAGAGTCCCGAAACACAAAGTCAAATCCGGCTCGAAGGACCAAAATGTACGGTGCGGGCTGCTATGATCACACACCGAATGTCAGATAGTATAGCGAGGGTTGAGAGATGTCAAAGGAGAGACGACCGATACTAACGAATGCGTTTATTGCACTAAAAAATATATTACAAATAATGAGTGGCGTAATTTAGGTAGGTACTGCAGAGTAAGCATAATTAAAATGTACTAATGGCTCGTACACGTCACTCATTATTTTTCTTGGAGTACTTAAGATTTACGTAATTAAAAAAAAATTGGATTAGAAGTTTCGGAGATAAGGGGTGGGGAATGGTCTTTTTGCCTATTTTATTAACTAAGTATTTCAAAGACATGAAAAAACCGGCCAAGAGTCAGTCGGACTCGCGCACGATGAGTTCCGTACCATTATCTATAAAAACGGCAAAAAAATCACGTCTGTTGTATGGGAGCCCTCTTATATATTTATTTTATTCTGTTTTTAAGTATTTGTTGTTAAAGTAGCAACAGACATACATCATCTGTGAAAATTTTAACTGTCTATCTATCATGGTTTATGAGATACAGCCTGGTGACAGACGGACAGACAGACAGACAGAAGGACAGCGGAGTCTTAGTAATAGGGTCCTGTTTTACCCTTTGATATATTTGAAATTCTCGCAACAACCCTTTTAATAAATAAGTCACACAGTATAGTTTGCAAAACGCTTTTTTTATTTTGTGATTCGTCCAATCATTTCAAAATGTATTTGCTTACCTAACACGTTCCAGTTTGTGTCACATAAATACACAAGTGTACCAAATTTTAACTTTATCAGTTCAGAATTTGGTTGATTTATTTTACATTATTTACACACCTCTGAACAGAATTTTCATAATTCACAATTCATTATTAAAATGATACATTAAAAGAAAACACATCTACAAAGGCGAGCTTATCCCTAAAAAGAGATTTCTTCTAGAAAAGCAAGGCATGATATGAATATTTAGGCAGTGCATAATATCAAATCTATAATAAAATACAAGTAACTAAATTATATATGAAATACATATATACCAAACTACTAAATAATACATGCTTACATAAACCTGCACATCATACTACAACTATCACGAAAGAGGTAGTCCAACAGCACCTGTTCGAATAGCACCTACGCGAATAGCACCTAGCCTAGTCCACGAATAGCACCCAGGTGCTATTCTTGGACTAACATTTATTTTTACATTTTTGTCCACGAAGAGCACCTACGACATACAGAACGTTATTAAATGAAAGATATTGATAGAAATCATTAGAATGTTAATAATTACACGTACTTAACTTGCGTAGGTACATATGAAATCTGTCTAGGCGACATTTAAAAATGAAAAATAATACTTTGCCGGTTTAGGCAATTCCTGACGACTACCTTCGGGAGACGTAATAAAAGGCTTGGAATATGCACAATTACTATCTAACTTTATTATTGTAAATACTTGGTTTATATATGAATTGATATGAGGTCTTACCACGTACTTAGATTAGGTACGTGGTATGATAAATCCATTATCTGTGATGGCTGACGCGTGCCTGGGATAAAACTCAAATAATACGTGTGTACGTGAGGTATCGAATCAGCCGGCAAAAATACAGATCACTATGACAATAATTATTAATCTTACCAAATAATATTATTATTTTCAATTTCAATATTTTTATTTATAATGATTTACGCAGAAATAAAAATAAATATGTGCATAAATATATATTGGATATACAATATAAAAATATAAAAAATTCAAATATATTATTAGAATATTTTCACCAAATAATTCTCGTTTAAAGGAATGTACGATTACTACAGACGGTAGACTTTACTATGGAAGGTTCGTAGAGGTTTGTAGTAAAATATTTTTGATAGTATTTATAAAAATAGATATACTGGATGTGATATAGTAAAAAAAACTTTTTTGGTCGTAATTTTTTACTGAATAATTCTCGTGCAAACAGCCAGGCTATGTACGTAAGTATTACACATACTTACGTTCATAGCCTAATATTAATAAACATTCTAATGATTTTTATCGATATCTTTCATTTAATAACGTCCTGTGTACATCCCAGCATCCCAGTAGGCTGCAAAGTTGCAGGTGCTCTTCGTGGACAAAAATGTAAAATAGGTGCTAGCACTTCATCTCTCACGAAAGAGAGATGAAGTGCTCTTTTACCCGGTTTATGGAAGCGAAAAGAGTGGGATGATCCTATAATGTTTCCCTTTTTTCTTTATGGAACTGACACGCTATTAGGGATTTGCAGGTGTTTAGTAAGCCTACGCACAAGGCGGTTGCGGTCGCGGCTAGCCGCAGCCCGTGTGCCGAGTGACCGCTGCGGTTGGCCTCCAGTTTTTCATGCAGGTTTCTGGACATCCAGCCGCGCTGCTGGCAAACCGCATCCGCCTAGCTCGTAGGCCCACTTAAAATTTAAATATAGTTTTGCGACTGTCTCATAATTCAATAGAATTTAACATTTGTTGAGGCAACGATCGTGATCAATTTGTCTTACTTACTTCCAAATTTAATCACATACCGTTACTTCCAACGGTAGCAAACAGCACATCATATGGCTTACCCATTTGCTTCTACACGTATCAACTTAATAGCCCCCCCCCCCCCCCCCCCCATTATACTAGTTACACTTCAATAAATAAATATTGCAGCTATACACCGCCTTCTATTCATCCGATATTATCGTCGCATCGCCGCTCGGTCTCCGCATGATAATCGGCGCGGAGGGCGAGGCGGACCGCGACTTTGACTTCCTCGCTTCCATCGAGCTTCTAGTCGTGGACCAGGCGGATGTGGCGCTCATGCAGAACTGGGACCATCTGCTGCACGTGTTGGACCACATGCACCTTCAGCCGCACAAGACGCACGGCGCTGACATCTCGAGGGTGCGCGCGTGGGCGGCCAACGGCTGGTCCAAGTATTACAGGTATCGTCAATCTTCAATCTTCAATAGGGGGCCGTAGTGCCTGCACCTGGCCCATCACGACCTCTGTGGCGTCGCGGTCCGAGGCCTTGCCTCCCAAGCGCGAGGTCGCGGGTTCGAATCCCGGCTGGGGACGAACAAAAATAAATCCCTAGGTTGGATGTTTATATGTGTATGACGTAGCTATTTCTGGATCCCGCGACACAGGGTATCAAACTGTGGGGCCAGAAGCAACATATGTTCCTTTTGATTGTAAATGTTTATCCTGTTCTGGAAGGGGCTCCTAGTTTTGGTTTCCATTTTGCAAAATTAGGCCATCTCATCATCTCTCAGGATTTATTAAATAAGTAAAGCAAATGAACTATGTATTCACCAAGAAGGATTGAGTTTCTTTCTTCGGATAGGTCTCGGAGATCAAACACTCGGTCGCTGCTTGCAACTCCTCAACACAACTCAGTCGCATATGGGCAAGGATTCAGGATCAGTGCTATCAGGCTCTGGAACAAGCCCCCCAGTGCCATCAGGGACAGTCCGTCACTTAACGTTTTTAAGATTCGCTTGAAAGATCATTACCTCTCTCTTCCATAGTATGTATATATAATTTGTATATGTATGTTATGTATGTATATAACTTGTATGTGTATGATATGTATGTATGTATATAATATTATATAAATTAGGTGTAGTAGTAGTATTAGGTATATGTACCTACGTATATTATTATTGTGTATGAATAATTTTGTTGTGCAAATAGGTTTTACTCTCACAATCCACTTTCCTTTCCTATCTGGGTTTGCTGGTAGAAATCTCTTTTATAGAGATAAGCGCGCCTCTTGTACATATATCTTTCTTTGTATATCTCTGTATGTTTGTTTTGTGCAATAAAGTATTCATTCATTCATTCATTCATTCATTCATTCATTCATTCATTCATTCATTCATTCATTCAAGAAGAAATAATAAGAGTCTCTCAAAAACCACAATGGTTTAAGCCATAGTTTTTTAAAACAGAACATAGCGAGACCTATTTTCTCGTACGGCCTAATTTTTGTTTGGCCAGTAGTTTTCATTTAGACACTATCAACACCCAAGCTTTCATGTTTGCCAACACAGGCAAACATTGTTGTTCTCTTCCGTCGCCCTCCCGGAGATCAGAGCAGTTATGAACAAGAGATGTGAGAATTACGCGGGAAAAGTTATTGTGGCGAATCCCATCGAGCTCGGCAGTATACGACAGGTGGTGAAGCAAGTTCCCCAGATATATCACAGGTAAGTTAATGACAAAATGACTGGCTTATTAGGTAAATGTTAAAGTCTAATAGTGTAAGACCAATTCTCAGTAGTCGGTACCAAATTGTTACCAAAGTACATCTACCAAGTAAATATTTTGTCCACTCCACTGGAAATCTTGCGAAAGATGGTCAAAAATGGGGCCGCAAAACAAGGAATAGTTAACCAGGAGTCCAGAACAAACATTTCTGGCCTGTTTGAACAGACCAGAAAAAACATGGCTTGTTTGTTATGGTTCTGTCACATGGCAACAGATGGCGCTTCATGTCATGTCAGTTTTTACCGACATAGCGTGTTATGCTGTCGCGCCGGTAAAAGCATGCCTGACGTGTGCTGTCAATTGCGGTAGATGGCGGAGTTTCAAACCTAATTTTAGCTAAAAAATATATGTTCTTTATAATAAATTTTAGCAGTAGTCGTGGAAAGCTCTATGTAATGTCTCGGCCAAAAGTGCGATGGACCCAGCAGCTCGGCCCTCAGTCTCACTCGTCCATATATTGCTCAGTTTCCAGTCTCTAGACTAGAACAATGTACTAGTAAATGTTGCTAAATGGCAAATATCTGTGCTTATATTGCAAAAAAACTGGCCGCAGCAACTAAAACGTAACGATACTTCTACGTCTTTACAGATTCAATGCATCGAGTCCGCTGTCGGCGGTAGAGTCGAGATTCGATTACTTCGTGAAAGAAGTTCTACCGAAACAGCGCGACCCGCTCATGAATCACACTCTTATTTACGTACCGAGCTACTTTGACTACGTGCGGGTAAGGAACTACTTCAAGAAAGAAGACATCAGTTTCGTGCAGATTTGCGAGTACTCCAAGGTAAGTTGTTACTTTAACCTTAACATTACATACACTGCTCGGACGACGACGTGATGACCTCTGTGACGTTGTGGTCGAGGTTCTGCATAACATGCGATAGGCCCCGGGTTTGAATCCGGGCTCGTAAGCAGAATATCCTCGGCTCTTGGATGTTATGTTCGTGACGTCGCTATTTATGATTTCCACGCCACAGAATAGCCTAGTGTAGGGCCTGAAGCAAAATACAAGTATGTGCCGGTACTCTGTAAATGTATATGTAACATAACAGGCATACATGTACATACATTGCTTCTATTCCCACACTTATCCATGTTTATTCCTGATTGGGCAAGTCTACAGGCAAAAATGGGAGACCCGAGAATTGCGATTGTGTGCGTGAGCAGGGCCGGCAAATAAGTTACTTGACAAGAGTACACCACACTGACGAAAGTTACATAGACACGTCTCACACTTCGTCGGCGTCTTAAACTGAATGAAGCACTTACACAAACGCAATTCCCATGATTCCCACCTTCCCGCTTGTAGCAAGCAACACTATCTGAGTTATGACGTCAAAATCACGTGCACTCAACGAAATGGCTGCGAGATGAGCATGGTTAGCTTAATACTATGTGTACCTGATTGTACTCAATACTAAGAGTGTGAGTACGCCTACTTCATCGAAACGTCTCTATGCTACGTCCCAGGAAGGCAAGATAGCGCGCGCGCGCGACATGTTCTTCCACACGGAAGCGCACTTCCTGCTGTACTCGGAGCGGGTGCACTTCTTCCGGCGGCTGCGTGTGAAGGGCGTACGTCACATCCTGTTCTACCAGCCGCCGACCTACCCGCACTTCTACTCGGAGCTGTGCAACCTCATGCAGGTAGGAGCAGTCACACAGTAACACTAATCATAAGCTTCAGTCTATTCAGCGTATAGCTTAACTGTTGACAGCTAAAAAACCATACACGTGCGACAAGTGCAATGAAAAACATTTCTTAATAAGTATGCAAGGAAACGTCAAAAAAGAAAGTAACAGGTATAATCAGTAATATATTTAGAATCGCACAAGAAATTCCTTCGTCAGACCTACCTGGTGCTAAAAAGGTAATACGATAATTTTGACAATTGTCTGTCGCACAGTCAGCATTCGATCAGATATAGCAAAGGCTCTTCCTAGTTAAGATCTCGATAAATCAATCTCAAACTCCAACTAGGAAACCCTCCAATGTAAAATCTTGTATGTGACTAAGGAGTGATTGTTCCATCCCCAGATATAACAGCCTTTAGTTTATTTGACATTTCACACGAACAAATACTTTCAAATTCCTCAGGTAATATATAAATAAGTCGATAAACGTTATCTGAGGATGGAAAAATCGGCCGTAAATGATTTTGCCCAGCCAAATGATGTCTACATCCTCTGTGTTAATATCACTTTGACAGTTTGGTGTGTAGCACTTTGGGTAGCTTGCGTGCTCACTGCTCATATATATCTGATGCTGCCTGTTTATATGCGAAATGTAGCAAGTAGTCCCAAAAAGGTTTATAGTTTTACCCAATTTATCGTCCTTGCTGAAAAGCACAGGCGTTTACTTGCAAATGCTTTGAATCGGGCAATATCGAGCTATACTCCACCACGCTGTCTCAACGCGGGTGGGTGGCGGGTATCAGGTTAGCCATTTCAAGCATCCCGATAAAACAATTTCACGACTACTACCACCAGCCGGTCCAACAACATAGTGTTCTCTGTAGTAAAAGTGTCCATTTGTTACAGGAGTCCAACCAGAACAAATACGGTGGCAGCGAGTTCAACATGAGTGTTACAGTGCTGTACTCCAAGTATGACCTGCAGCAACTATCCGCAGTCCTCGGCGCAGAGAGAACGATCAAGATGGCCACCTCCGACAAAACAGTGCACATGTATATGACCGGCGATTAGAAGTACTAATAAACTCAAATTCATGTTGACACATCTTACACTTTTAATTACTTAGCCTTGTGCTGAGCAGTAATACCTTGTAATATGAAAAGAGAAATTATTTATTTGAATGTTTGAACTAGTCAAAGCGGGTTTACATATTGTGTAGTTATAAAATAAATATATGTGTTGAGTGGACAATTTACTGCCTAATCAGCGTGTCAATTTTAACATCTCGATGCCGATGCATTTGTTACTGTGTAAAATGTAAACCAGCATCGAGGCATACGGCTGCGAGGGTCGGGAAATCCAAAAAAAAAACAGGAAAAATAAACTGACATGTTACAAAATAAATAAATTGTATTTTTTCCATCTCTACACTGCATCAAATACTCTATCATGAGACGAAGATACTATTTCAGTTTTAGATAGAAGTGCAGATATATGAAGTGTCACTCTTAACAAAATATTTTAGTTTATACATTGTACAAATATATAATTTAGGCTGGTTTTAGTTAAATAGTGCCATGAAGATTGATTGATAGAATGTTCTCTGGTGTAAGTTGTTACAAGTAAGTATCTAGTAGTATAATAATTTTGGACAATATTAAGAAAGATTTAATATAGTACTACTAATAGTTATGATAGTATTTAGGCAGGTCTGTATCTAAGTTAAAACATTTCACGCCGTGTCTATCATTTTCTACTATAACATCATGTATGTCATAAACTGTATATCAATTAAATAGATCATTCATGATCATTTCTTTTTATATCACACATCACAAGAAATCCAATCTATAATAAATAACTCACTGATCGAATCAAATAAAAGTCCATCGTCCTTTTAAAACTGATCAAAACGTTCTAACAATAATGAGATCACTAACAATTACACAAAAAAGATAACATCGATACGTACTTAGCACAAAATGACTAGTAAACATAAATATTCACGTACATAATAAACAGTTAATAGGTATATCACCTTCTCGTTACATTGAATAAGGCAATCACTAAACAACATAATTCGTAATTTAATTAGCACAATGAATAAATCATGCCTTATATAAAAATCTCTATACTGAGTATAATCATTTCTTTAAATTGGTGTCATATTTTAAATACAATATTTATGTAAATTTTTCTACTTATAAGCTTTCAGATTTTAGCTAGAAGCTGGTTTTCACTTTGCGTAAAAACACATGGGTCAGTAAGCCATATTTTGACGCAGTACGCCGTCCGGTCTGAGACATAATATTACAAAATCATATTTTCAGTAATCGAGCCAGAAACAGACATTGTCAAAGATATGTTGGGCCACCCAGTTCTAATTAATGGTTGATAATAGAGAAAATAATGTGTTTGCTTAATTGCTAACCCCACAAAGGTCGCAAGTCAATAGTAGGATTTACGTAACACTCGAAAAATTGTCATGTTGAAAACAGCGCGCTTGCTGGTTGTTACTACGCCAAGTGTAAACCAGCCTCTACAGTAGTATCTACTGTCACAGAATAATAACTAACGCGTACTGTGCAGAAATATCTTTAGCTTAACATGATTAAGTATAAGCCACCCGAGCCCGAGCCTTGAACCCTTTGAGCCTTCGAGCCCTTTTACACTACACTACAAGCTTGATACCGTTGTTAACATAGAACTCATAAATGAATTTAGTATAGTGATGGAAATACAAATAGTATCCTTCCTACATAATATAGTGCAACAGGGCTCTACCTATCTAAGTTGGCCGCCAGCACTAACAGTGCGTGTTACGTCAAAGTGAGTTTCGTCAAGTTGAGGAACCTCGACGTGAACAGTCGTCATGTGACCGAGTTGGTGGAATTGAGGAGGTAGTCCTCACTAGTGGTGTGAGTTTCTTCAGGCCCAGGATCAGGATCCGGGGGGTCAGAAAGGCTGGGAGGGACGTCTGAGGGCTGCGGAGATTCGCTCGTCGGTTGAAATGTCTCGCTCTCGAATGGCTCTTCGCTCGAAGAGTCTCTCATTGTGAGATTGCTTCCTCCTGAAAATTAATGTGGCTTTAAGTGGGTATGTTGATTTGAGCAACGGACTGTTTAACTATTGTGGCGGTGTGGCTTTTCTTATAACTCAATTAGTTAAACTCAGTAGTAAGAGTCGGCGAATCCACGCAGTTTCGCATGAAAAAATATACCAAACATAAAAGCGTCCAACCATCTAGGAGATGAATCATCGCGCAATTCGCGCCGGTACTAGAATTAAACAAATTTAATCACTAAATTAAACATTAAGCTACATTTTTCTCATGTCCGTCCGTTAACTTTGATCATTTGTTACGGCCGGCTCTGTTTGTATGGGGTGTTCTATTTTCGTCAATTCGACAGATTTCATTGGTGATTTATGGCAGATTCGCCGAGAGGAGCCTGTTGTGGAGTGTATATTTAGAACAGGGCCACTCGAGGCAGCCGCCTGCTCCGCGGCTGAATTCATTCCGTCCGTGCTTCTGATTGTACATCGTGTAATCAAAAGTTATTTTTAACCAACTTTGGAAACTCTTGGAAAAGTTGCGAACTTTCTGGATATAAGGTTTCCAACAACTCTTTCGTTCGTGAAGAAATTCCGTTGCTTTTCTTAAAGAAAATCCATGTTTTATTTTTCACCGATATACGTGTGGTGGTGTTTTTATATCCATGGTCCGTGGTTAGAGAACTAATAATGTGGCGATCCGCTCATAATAACATAAATTTATGACAGCTATTAAATTAACGTTAATAGCGCTCTTTCTTATGTGCCACAAAGACTACTATCGATTGATTCGTACCTCCTATGGTTATTTGTAGAACTACGGGATAATACACGGTACCTTTTGTACCAATTTATCCAATGAACTCTGTAATTCCCGGTTGGGGAGGAAAAAGATAAAAATACTCCTGGTCTTGGATGTTTATATGTGTGTGACGTAGCCGTTTGTTTCCCACGACACAGGGTATCCTAGTGTGGGGCCAAAAGCATAGTATGATTAATGAAACTGTAGACGGATACAAATGAAGGTATGCTGTAAATCTATTCTATTCTATTTCTAATCATCATTATTGTGCGTATTACTCGTAAATGTATTCATATAATTTACTCCAAGGTAAACTTTTTTAATAACATATTTCTGCAGCCTTCTTAAAGGGTTGTTTGTTGGAAATATAATAGCTTCATAAACCTCAAGAAGGTCGTCTTTATGAATATTTATAGCGCCAAACGACTTCATCGCAAATATCTTGCGAGACATCTCAAGGAGGCGCCGGCTTCTGCCGCCGCCGCAGCCATTTCACAATTAAGTAAAAATATCCTTTGTTGTAACGAGATGTCTCGGGCACATGGAGGAGTAATTGAGGCTCAGTCGATATATGTACTGATATTATAGTATACTGGTGTTAGGTATAAATTGGTCTTAGGTTTTTTAATTATTTACTTAAATTAAATCTTCAATAATCATTTCGATTACACCTTCTACGCGTATTGTCACAGAAGCATAGCAACAGTTTCTGCACCATTAGGTACTCGAAGAAATCGTACGCCATGACATAACCATAACGGCTGACCTGTTTCCATAAATCACGAACACAAGTTTAGCTACGGACAGCAATCTAGACACTTGCATACACAAGCCGGACAGTGTTTGTGCGATAGATAACCATTCCAAGCCAGTACACTCCGAAGTTGTAGCTACAGAAATTAATGCCGTGTACATTTTTGTGAAGTAAGTATTTCAATGTGCATTTGAAGATAAATCAGTGTGGCGCAATAACACATCGCATCATTTGCCAGATATGTATTTAAGTATTGTAAATAATAGCGCCCTTATCCCTTTGTACAAAAATCTAATACATCAAATATATAATGTAATACCTTGGACACTATTTAACACATTGATCTAGTCCCAAACTAGAATTCCCTGTATCTTGGGTACTAGACAACGATACACATACTTATATCGATAAATATTATACTAAGGTAGATAAACAACCATGACTACGATACAAACATCCGTTCTCATCAAACAAATATTTGCCCCCACCGGGACTCGAACCCGGGACCATTGGATTCGTAGGCAGGGTCACTACCGACTCGGCCATTCGGGTCGTCAATATAGATAATGATAGCGGTTAAAATGGTGTAATGGATTTTCCATACAATGGATCCCTGAATACGATTCTTTAATTGTTGGTTGGTCCTGAGTGATATTTTTATGCTTACGAAGAGTCGTTGACTCTGGTGGATGCATTCGTAGGTACTATCTTGTGCATCTCTCATGTGGCTAACGATTAAAATTTATCCCATGAAACAAATAAAACATTCATCTAACTACCACATCGAAAGTGCCCTTGGTGCTTGTTGGTCGGTAGTTACACCCCAAGGTAAATAAGGAGAAATCGGTCAAGTAGGTATGGCATAAGTATAGATAGTAGAGTGTTTACGTTGGCGCGGCAAAGGCGACTGCTAGTAGTGGGTAATACAAAAGTTTAATATTGACTGATTTATAATTGTGACAGTTATCCCGAGAAAGCGCTGCCCCCGTAACCAAATTGCATTCGCTAACCTACGACGTTTGCTGAGCAAAGTCACTTGATACTTTGCACGGCAAACGTCAAATCGCATACATTTTCTTAGGGTCGTCGCATCGGTCGCACCGAGTGATAAGTTAGCAAAAGCAACATGGCTAGGGGGGATGTAGTTAATTATGGCGGTTGGTATTCAATTTTACTAACTCCGTGATTTTCTTAGAGTTTTGTGATTATTGTTTAAGATATGCAAAGTAAGTTCATCTGCGGTACACGGATGTGAATTTAGTAGAAATAGAGTACTTATGTTAACAAAATAATTTCATATTTTGTGTATAAGCTTTGAAAAAGAATGCACCAAAGTTCATTAACCTAAATAGAGGAATCGACTCTGGCTTACAATACAACTACAGAATTATATGTTTTTTTGATTAAGTCCATTAGTGTGTTTACTTCCTACTTCGAAAAGGTCAGCAAATAAGATAAGTGTAACCCAGAATCGAGAGCAGAGTAAAGCAAGTCACTAAGTGGGGAGTTGCGTTGCGTCTAACCGCTTTCTTTGTATTACGTCAGAGGCAATGCGAGGGAAGCGGGGAAGCGATCGGTCGTGTGACCTACCGGTGTAGGGCATTAAGCATGTGGGCATTGGTGTGGTGCTGGTTTGCTTCTCTACAGTGTGAGCCACCTTGCTTCGCGCGTACTGCGCGTCCTTGGGCTCCCAGAAGAACACGTAGTATAGCGAGAGCATGATCGCGGCCAGCGACACGCAGAAGACGTATATGATGACAGTGAGCACGCGCACGCTCTTCTTGTCCAGCTTGCGCTCGTAGAGCGACTCCAGCACGACCTCATGGCCGGCTGTGAGCCGCACGGAGCCGCCGCAGGAGCGCACGCTGCCCGACCGGCCCGACATGTCGCCCGAGCGCTGCTGCCGCCGCTGCAGTGAGTGATGCCGACAGCCACAGAGGGTCACTCGCCCGCAGGTAACTGGGGCACGCTATCGAATGCCCCGGTTGCGCCGATGCGCCGCGGGTCACGGCGCTGCCGGTGTCTGCCGCTTGACACCTTCGCACACAAACTGGAGTCTCATTATTCTCGCGCCTGCCGAACAATCCATTGTTTATCCTTTAATATCCCCGGCGTGTGAATCTATTCCAGTTGCGCTGACGTAGTTAGGCGTTCGGGGTACGTCTGTCATGAATGCGCCTGGATAACGTTGTTAACGAGAACGATTGTATTTTTATTTCGCTTATCCGGTCGCGATCGTAGGCACATAGAGACGCGGCACGTGGGGATCGCACTCGTAAGTAAGGGGAGTCGAGAGTGTGCGATGGATGATTGTTATTTGCGCGCTCCGGTCAGACAAACAAGGCGACAAACGAAGTTAATTTGTCTGTAGGCGCGAGTGTCGCTCGGAGCAGGTGAGTGTCGTGCGGGCGCCCGGCGCCGCGGCCGGGGGACCGGGAGTGCCGCGCCCGCCCCGCGCACGCCGCACCCTCACCCCGCACCCGCTCTTCGCCCCGCCGCGCGCCAGCCCGCTCCTCGGGACAGCCCGAGGGATCGATAGCAGGCGACACTCGAGAGAGATGCACTTGTAGGCACTTCCGAAATTCTTATAGCTTGTTCCGAAACCCTTCCAGTTGTAACGATTGTTCTTCTTGAAATAAGTGTCCCACTCTCATCCCTTTGTACCCGAAGGAGATAAGGCATTCGTATATTTCGCAACTACGCAGGGGTCGTTAGAGCTGTTCCAATTGTTATGTCTTTTAGCTGCCGAGTCAGACAGAAGTCAGAAAATAAATGTTTTTACGATAACGACTGCCTGTCTCCAGCGTACCTCGTCTCGTCGTTGACGACGGTTGGTAATGTTATATTGAGGAAACATCTTGAAATTTTACAGCCCCGCAAAATGCTAATGGCTTAACGTCAGGACGTGTGAACTGTCATGAACTTTATGAACTTAGAAATAAGAGCCATGTTTTATCAAAAAATATTTCTTTAGGAAACCGAATCGTTTCTATAACTGGCTGACAAACTATTTGACCTAAAGGGCTTTCAATCACAAAATGACCCCCTTTTGAAATCTATTTATGAGCATCGCGATTTTACGAAAGAGGTCAAACCCCATGTTTGCTGATAGTACAAAGCAATCTCTCTATTTTCCGCGCGACATATGAGGCAGGGTGAAGCTGATGGATAGCCTGTTATGGTTTGACCTCAAAATCAATTCAAGTGAGCGATCTTAATCACTGACTTCAACAGGTTGATGTACCTACTCTTGGCTAGGAATCGAACCTGCAATGCTCTTCATACGGTTGCAGGTACCATCTAATCTGAATGATCTACGAGTAGAAGTTTTAAATAGAAATGTCGACGAAGACGTGATAAGTTTATTTATTTTCGCGAAAACAACGGTGATTGATTGTCAATGTGTCGTGTAGAGTGATTGATTGTGGAAGCATCTCAATCTTACAAAACACATCTACACGTCTGCGTGCATTGAAAGATGCTCAGCCTCATCTTGGGTTAGTACGAACTATCAAGAATGGCCTTATCTGAAAAGCTCATTGCAGATGCTGCTGGTGTTATTGGAGGCTGTCTTTCTGATAAAGTCGTCAAATTCTATTTACTTCCTCATAGATGGCGTGCTTACCTCAGTTGAGATTAATTTCGCCAATGTGAAGTGTATTTGAAAGATCACCTGACGTGTTATTGAACCTAACCTCAGATGAATGAAACTCTTTGGCGGGCATCATAGGCGCCATTGTGTACGTTTCCTCTCTCGAACGAATTAAATTTCAACGACTTACTAACGACAAAAAGAGCTCCGTGGTATCATGGTTTTACACTTGCTTATCACGGAGGAGCTAATAGCCGGGTAATTTTTAAGGCGTCACTCTATGTTGCATGTAGAATAATTAATTAAATAAATGCCATATGTACCATCTTAATAACATAGTCTATGGCCGATTTCACCAACGATCCCTATCTTTTAGGGGACACTTTATTTCTTTCAGGGGCCACCTAGCGGTTGTCACGATTTGCCCTAAGTGTAAGGGCCATCTAGGCTCCTTGGGGACCCCCTAAATATAAGTCCGGCCACCGAAACAATCGCTAGACAGCTAATAAAAAGAGCTAAGTGTCCCTTAACGGTTGGTGAAATCGGGCATAAGCCCTTAGTAACAATTTATGGATTTGTTTATCTGAAATAAATTATTATTGTGCAAGATTTCATTCGCCAGCTCACGACATTCTGCGACAAAATTATTGTCATGCGTACATGACAATAATTTTGTCGCAGAAGAAGCATGTCGTGTCTGTTGCAGTCAAGATCTGAGTATGCAAAAACTCGTGTATAGAAACGACATAGAATTCAACATTACATAGAGGCCGGGCCTATAAAATTGTCCAAAAAATATCATTTATATTGAATCATTGTTTTGTTCAGCATGGATCTCATATTTCCAGGATATGTCCTACACCATCCGGTGTGAGCCAGGATATGTCCTACACCATCCGGTGTGAGCCAGGATATGTCCTACACCATCCGGTGTGAGCCAGGATATATCCTACACCATCCGGTGTGAGCCAGGATATATCCTACACCATCCGGTGTGAGCCAGGATATATCCTACACCATCCGGTGTGAGCCAGGATATATCCTACACCATCCGGTGTGAGCCAGGATATATCCTACACCATCCGGTGTGAGCCAGGATATATCCTACACCATCCAGTGTGAGCCAGGATATATCCTACACCATCCGGTGTGAGCCAGGATATATCCTACACCATCCGGTGTGAGCCAGGGGTCAATCTTATGGGCCCAATATTATTCTCAATGACCAACGACCTACTTGTACCGACGCGACGGTCAATAATGCATCCCGTCTACTATACGCCGATGACTTGAAGATAATCCTGGGGATTCGGGATGGGAACAGTTGTCGTCGGATGCTGGAAGGTCTGCAGTATTGAATAGACTACTTTTCAATCGTGCAAAATGTTGCTTCATGACATTGTGCTGCATTGAGGCTGCATTATATAGGTTGAGCACTCACGCCATTGCACGAGTTTTCTCAGTGAAGGACCTAGGGGTCGTGTTCGACCCTACACTAACTCTTCATAAACACATTGAGTCTCTCACAGCCAGCTGCTTCAGGACGCTGGGGTTTGTCGTGACTCATGAGTACCTAATGCGCGCGACTTTACAAGCCCTAAGACTGTCGAGACTCTCTTCTCTGCCCTGTCCGTAGTAAACTTGAGACCTGCTCAGCAGTTTAGAACCCATACGAAAAGAAATATGTTCTCGTGTTAGAAAAGGTTCAGAATAAATTCCTTGGGTTCTATTTAAAAGGAAATACGATACTATCCCTATTTATATCCAACTTAGTTTTTAGTAGGTGTCCTTGGATATAACTCGTTGAAAGTGAGGCGGGACACGACACAAACCAATTGCTCGCATCGGTACAAATCCTTCGGGGATCTGTGAAATGCCTCATACTGCTGGAAAAACTTTTAAGACTTCATGTCTCCGATAGGTTTCTTCTCAGGCAACGGAGGCAGAGGCCGCGATGGAGCCAACCAAGGCGCGGCGCAGGTCTCCGTCGCTGCGCTCACTCAGGCGCTTCAACTCGTTGCAGGAAGTTTAATATGGTTGACCTGTAGCGGGGCTAAATTGTAATATTTATAAATATTCTTTTATTAATCATTGTTCAAAACATAATTTCGATTCGATTAATCTGCAGGAAACTTCGACAATAACTTAAAACTAAACTTAAACACTTGCTAAGCTAAAATAAGATAAGTATACAACTTTACTATAATTATAAATATATACTTATAAATAAATAGTTTTCTCTCTCTCTTTCATCTTTATGAGTTCTGTGTGAAAGATAATGATATTGGAGCTAAATGATCATCACGTTAAACGCCATGTAGCTCACCGGTGACCTCACCCAGGCTAAACGCCATGTAGCTCACCGGTGACCTCACCCAGGCTAAACGCCATGTAGCTCACCGGTGACCTCACCCAGGCTAAACGCCATGTAGCTCACCGGTGACCTCACCCAGGCTAAACGCCATGTAGCTCACCGGTGACCTCACCCAGGCTAAACGCCATGTAGCTCACCGGTGACCTCACCCAGGCTAAACGCCATGTAGCTCACCGGTGACCTCACCCAGGCTAAACGCCATGTAGCTCACCGGTGACCTCACCCAGGCTAAACGCCATGTAGCTCACCGGTGACCTCACCCAGGCTAAAAACCATGATAAAAAAACTTTTTCGAAAATTGGCGTTGAACCGCTTATTGGACAATGAGAGCGACCATAGACCCGGCGACTTGTCTTAGCATTTACAACCACCCTACGGCACAGAATACTTAATAGCCTAAGGTGGTGTGTGAGAGAAACAGAGAGGTCACATTGTATTCAGAGCCAAAGATATTTAGCGAGATCTTTACCTGAGTAGATAGATACCCACCCAGCTAGGGTTACCAGACACAACATTTAAAAAGCCTGAGAAAAAGCCTGATTACCATTAAAAAAGCCTGAGATTTTCTCGAATTAATATATTTTAATTAATATATAATATTTAATAGCTTTGTAGGTAAAAAACATAGTATTTTTTTAGATCTTGTTTTTTAAAATAACAAATAATACTCTATAATTAGATATTAATTATTATCTATTATTAGAGATTAATACTATTTTGCCAGAGGCAATTATAAGGAGAGCGACATCTTCGGGAGTAAAGTAAAAGGCTTGAGATGCGCGCAAATACTAGACTAAACTAGACTATTTTATTATAGGAAATCCTAGCTTATATACTAAGTTGGTACATGTTATTGATGACGTGCATAAGACATAGTACGTGATGAGATATTTCCGCATATCTGTGGCGGGCGTACGTGATACTCCCCCCTTTAGGGAAAATAAATAAATTAATGTACTTATAACAATGAACAAAAATCTAAGTTAGAATCAAATAATAACCTTAAATGAATCGAATTAACTTTAGAAATGTGTATACCATAACAAACTTATATCTACTGCAATAATAACTAGTAGTATTTTAATAAACATAAAACCAGATCTTAATTGTGCATACTTTAACTTAATCTATTTTTATATATAAGGAAAGTTATTGTTAAATAAAACTAGACAGTAATAGAGCATATTTCAACTTAATCTAAAGGTAACTCTTACACGAATTAGGAAAATAAATGAACTACGGTTATGTGAATTCTACATAAGTTTAAAGAATAACATAATATTTACCTACAGGCGAGTCTTGTGTCTGGCCGCACACTACATAAAATAAAGTAAAAACTGGAAAACAGAAAAACACTAGGAAAATGGGGCTTCGCGGTTAGTAAACTAACCTAACCTATAACTGGAAAAGATCCGCAGGAGAGTCGTCTGATGCTGTAGCCGCACATGTTTTTCAGGAAATGATGAGTCAATTTACATCGCACGTCGTTGAAGTTGTAATCACTGTTTGTTTATAATTGCGACCGTACCTACACAAGGATGATTGTGCTGAATCAGCGTCAGCATTAAATCTGTAACCTTGGCTGTAGGCAGTCAATGATCTCGTACGTCATATGTACGTGCGTGCTCTACACTCTTGAGTGAATATTAAGTTGTCGATTGATGAAATTTGTGTGCCTAAAAACCTTGGAATTTGGCAACATAGGGCACATCTTGTACACCAATCGTTTATATATATATATATATATATATATCTCTCTCTCTCTTCAGTGATTTGATTATTCTTCGTGCGATGTTCTTCCTGGATGATTTCAATATTCGTTGAATTAGGTATATCGATGATGTTTCAATACTCTTCTGGGGGCTGGAACGGCTTCCTATGTCTTGAACTTGAAAAAAAAACTGCTTGCTGTGAATGAATTTGCCGACGCGTTCGTTTCTGCTGGTGCGAGCTCCATTTTGTTAAATCAGCAGTCGGCTGACTATATCGGGTCATTGTTCTTGCGGTATCTTGAGTTCGATGCGGGAAATCTTCAGTTGAAATTATTTATCTTTTGGCTTCTGGTCCGTCATGGCTTGCTTGATGTCGTCTTGGTTTGGGTGGGGTCTTGAGTATGGATTTCTGCAGCTTGGTTTGAAATAGGTATGCAGAAGTCGGGGCTCGGCGATCTTGGACGAAGTGCTTCTTGCTTGCACTTCTAAGGTGGCAGCACACGGAGTTTTCTTCGCGGCTGGGTCCATGCTGCTATTACCGAAGGTTGCTGATGTTCAGGAGTCGGGTCACCACTTTGCCAGAGGCAATTATAAGGAGAGCGACATCTTCGGGAGTAAAGTAAAAGGCTTGAGATGCGCGCAAATACTAGACTAAACTAGACTATTTTATTATAGGAAATCCTAGCTTATATACTAGGTTGGTACATGTTATTGATGACGTGCATAAGACATAGTACGTGATGAGATATTTCCGCATATCTGTGGCGGGCGTACGTGCCGGCACAACTATATTATTTGTTATTGTAATAAACTAGATCCTAAATCTGGCCGGCATCCTGAGATGAACCTGAAAAGTCTGAGAAAGCTTGACATAGGTCTGAAAAGCCTGAGATATGGTAACCCTACATCCAGCTAACAACAGGATATCAATGTCCAGTGCCCCCAATGTGGTGTCACGGTGAAGCTTTTTGGTACGTCACGGGGGTCACGCCCCATTGGATTTTAAGAGCAATTCTAGCATTGGACTCCTGGCTATGGATTTGAAAGTTATTCGACTTATATAGGTACCTAAGGGAATAAATTGCCACGAGGGAAAATAACATGCCTTATTATGTTGTTTTTCGTCGTGTTGTGTTGCGCCACTATCATATAGAGTTCTTCGAATATCTGTTTCTGATAAAAGCGGCATTAATATCATGAGCAAATGAGCAAATGCACAATGATTATTTATCTATTGAATAAAAAATTATATTGCACTACCCTCATTGTTTACCACAAGTCCGTGCTCCCTGTGTGGTGCCACGAGAACACATAAAGATAATTCAGAAAAAGTTAATGTTTTTTCCCCTAAAATATCTTAATTTGTGGAAACTGGGGTGGTGGTGGGCTGGTGCTATGTATGGAGACTGTTAACGCGTTAAATATGCTGGGATGCTGGTCTTTAGTGAAATGCGAGGATTTTCCATCTTTATATATTTAGATATATGCTAACTATCTGGGGGGCTCTCTGAAATAGTATGTTTGACCCCGTTGAGTTTATCTCCAGCTTTCGGCACGTTTTGGCTTCACTCATCTGTTCAAATCATTGGGAAGCTTGCGCAATCGTTACTTTGACGATATTGTTTGATCTCTGAGGCGTGGGATGAGACTTTCTATCTTATACCTGCCTCTCTCATATTCATTTGATTTATTTAATACGAATTCTCGTATAACAAAGTGTGTGGAGCGCTTTTCGGAAGGAATATTCACGGGCTTCTTGGTAGGTATATCCACGCGATTTCTGTCAACCGCGAACGTTATTTATTTGCATCTGATGTATGTCGTTGTGTTAAGAGGCCTATAGCAGGTACTTACTAATGTATCTACATTATACATAGGATACCTTTACATTAAAACGTTTTTTTTTTTTAAATAATCACTTTTGATTACACTCTCATTTATATAAAACATCGGGATATGTCAGTGCTCTGTGCTTGTAGCGTTAGTGATATTCAATCGTGTGGCTAATAGGATCAGTAATTTAAAGTAATGGCGAGGCGGACTGTATGGGCGGGGGTGACAAACAACGCGTAATATTTAAGGCTGGGCACCCCGACCGACTGTGAATCTTCAGCTCAGTTAAAGAGGAATAGGATTGCAAATGTTGAAAAGGCTTATAGCCAATGTAAAGACGATTGCAGAGCAATGTCACTTAATATGTTTTAACGATTAAATAAAACAACAAGTACATACATGTAAATGCGGTACGAAATCGTAAAAAAAAACAATGTATATTTGTATTAATTAAAGGCTAGTATTTAATCGCACATCAAAAATACTTTTTATGTTTTAAGTATTTTATGTGTACTCAAGTTTATGTTTTAAGTATTTTTTGTTGTTCTTGCTTGTTCAACCTAACACGAAGGATAAAGGGGGCTTCGCTTCGCTCACCCCCTTTACCCTTCACCTAAGCTACCGCAGCATTTTGCCCTGATATTTGCTGTGCAAATCATTATTTTTGATGTGCAGTTTAATATTTCCCATAATTAAACACAACGTAGTTTTAAAAGAGTTCTCAAAATCAACCTGTGGGAGTTTCATTGCCCTTTTTCTCCCGCAGAGCGGTCCAATGTAGAGAACAGGGAAAAATGACGATCATCAAATGTGTAATGTTGTTAATCTACAGTAATAAAGAAAATTCGACTTTGGCTCATTATTGTAAATAAACAGATCTTGTAATCCTTTCAGGAGACTTTTCTATCGAGCAAAAATAATCAAATTACTTACGTTTATGCGTAAGGGAATGGATGCTGACACTCAAGATCAACAAGCTAGTATAAAGAACCAAGCAACTGCTATAACACTTATATTTTGCTTAATTTGAGATTAGGAAAGGTTGTTTTGGACTTAACTTCGGTTTTTGCCACAATTGGGTTAATCTACTACTAATTGCATTAGGGAAGCCCACGGGAAGCCTTTTGCGCCGAATTACCGACAACGTGAATGTAAGCATATTGACAGAGCAAAGTGAACTACCTAATTTTACTTTGCTCTGGATTAGTCGTGTATTCTTACATAATACCGACCCGAATGGCCGAGTCGGCACTGACCCTGCCTAAGAAGCCAAGGGTCCCGGGTTCGAGTCCCGGTGGGGGTGAATATTTGTTTGATGAGAACGGATGTTTTTACCCTAGTCATAGTTGTTTATCTATCTAAGTATAATATTTATCTATATAAGTATGTGTATCGTTGTCTAGTACCCAAGATACAGGGAATCCTAGTTTGGGGCTAGATAAATGTGTGTAAATAGTGTCCAAGGTATTATTATTATTATTATAATATCTATAATGCAGAACAACGTAAGTTGTGTTTAATTTTAGCTATACTTGTGTGAATTACTGACATATGATTATAACGTAAGATCTTTCACATTATCCGCCTTTCCTATAGGTACGTGGTACGTGGTGGGCGGTGGGAGATGCACAGCTTCATCAGCTAGCACCCACGTGGTCCAGACATTGAACACAACTTGCCGCCGACTTCGAAGAGGTAGAAGGGTCCTACCTCGTTTTAACTCTGAACAAAATCACATAAAATGCAACGTTAAAGCTGCTTTCGATAATAAATTAAATGACATATTTATGAGAATCTAAGAACGAAGCTCGTAAATTTATGGCAGTGGTCTAAAGGGATGGTAACGGTAACGTCACCTAAGTGATATTATGTTATTGACCGAGCGACAAAGCGTCTCCGTTTCAGCTTGGGCAAGTCACAAATTTTCAACCGATTCTCGTGATTTTTTTTGAACAGGTTCGATAATTATGTATTTTTTGTCGATTCTGTTTTTGGAAATTTTTCAACATGGCTGCGTTATGGGGTTATACATATATTGGTGCGGCTACTTTCATACTTCATGTATGTAAATATTGATGCGGCTACTTTCATACTTCATGTATGTAACCATTCAAAAGGTGCATTCATAAGTTTATATTTGATATTAAAATAATAAATGTAGTCGGGTTATTTGTTTTAATAATAATTTCACTTGTTCATCCGATAAACTTCAAAGGGTCGAGGGTGGTAAATAATTAAAAACGCAATTTCCTTTGTCTCTCGCGAAGTCTGCCGCTCACAGAGCTATTAGTTATCTTTAGAAGAGTCCTTAATAGGCCTATGTTCAACATTATATTTACAGACTTATACTGTATCGTGCTGTGGACCAGGTTCCCAAATGAATATCCGCCTTTAATTATAAAACCAATTTGTTGAGAGCAGAACAGAGCGACTTGATTTTCATTCTTTTAAAAATCCTGAAAACATACGGAGGAGTGAACTATACAATTGATCATCAACAGAAATGTATGGATGCACGATCTGCTGCTTCAATAAGGTGCAACTTTGCCACTCTCCCTAGCGAGAGTCAGTGAAAACATGATTTTAAATGACTATCCTATGTAATGTATCCGAGTCAGCTGTGCAAAATAATGTCCCAAATCGCCTCATAAAGTTTTATAAACCTTTCATTCGCGAATAAATAACACGGTAACGGACAGTACGGCAAATACCTCGCTTATGCCCTTTGTACATCAGATCGCCTATGAACATATGTTTTCGTTAATGTTACGGTTTTATTTATATGTGCAGTAAAGCAAGTAAGACCTGAATGATTTTCCGGTTGATAGGCTAATGTGATTCGTCACACCAGCATCGCTGACCCGCAACCTGCTCAAAAAAGGAGTTAGAAAAACTCACCCAACAATCTGAGCGGCATCAGTCCCTCCGAGTAGTTGCCGGCATGGCCGCCGCCTCTCCGCGCGCTCACCTGCGACTCCTCCGTCTCATTCAACGGCGGCAGCTCGGGAGACTTCCACACGCACACATAGTACACGGACAGCAGGATCGCCGCCAGCGACACGGACAGCAGGTAAGCCAGCACCGTGAGCACCCGCACTATTGTGCTGCCGGCCTTCGGCTCGTAGATGTCCCGCACCGGAGCCCCCGCCTCCTCCGACACGCTGTCCTCGTCGGGGCTGGCGCACACGGACATCGACATGCCGACTGTGAGCCGCTACATGCCTGTCGGGCAGCAATATCGGCAGTGATCACTGCCGCGGCGGTCGCGCGTCTGCTGCGCGTACCCAATAGTTACGTGTCCGGTGTACGGTACCAGAGTACTCCCAGCACACACACACGTCACCGGCTTACGTGTGTTACCGCTGGTAAGATCGGTTTTCAGTTTTATGAGCGGCTCTCACAATTATTTAATATACACGGAAATAGATCTGGGCCGAGTTGTCTATAACGGATAGTTATTTTAAGTTATGTATTGACTTTGGATGAGCATCCGATCGGCCTTGATCGAGAATCGCACTCGAGATTCTTGACTGGGTGAAACCGGATATTAACAGACACTAAGATAAGCAATACCGATATTCGTTTCAGAATTGGCGTCTAGATAGTTTGAGTGAAGTACATAACAAACAACATATTCTATGCACATACATAGATTATGTTATATTATATATCCGCAATCACCACTTGACTCCAGTTATCTACTTATTCATACAGTCTTCACCTTATTCAACGTTATTACATCAGTGACACGGACGCGGTCACCGGGCCTTTTAGTTTGTGAAAACTTTAGTGATGAGTCAGTAAAGCTCTACATCACTTGTATCCTGTAATACATGGATTACGTGCACTGTGATATACCCTGTAATATAACCTGGAGAGTTCCGTACCCGAAGGGAACCCGCCAGATGGGACCCTGTTACTAAGTCTATGCTGTCCGTCCGTCCCATCTGTAGGCTCGTCTCATCATGAAACTTTATAGGTAGAGAGTTGTAAATTTCACAAAATGTGTATTTGTTCCCTTTATTACTGCAGTACCATAAGATGGTACCATCAGTGGAACTGGTGACACATTTATGCATCGTTAGTACATTTTAAAACTGCACTAATTAAAAAAAACAGGGTTTGCCTGCTAAACGAATGACATTGGTACTACTAATACATTAGAAAACCCAGCTCATCTTATTACTGTATTACGATACTACACAACATTTTAGAAATAAAAGCGACCCCCATGGCAAGACACGTGTTCTAATATCCCCTGCGAATTACCATATCAACATTATTGCATATTATCACCGCAATTTTTTTCCACGACGTGTCGTCGCTAGCGCAATCGGTTTGACGTCGGATCACAAACTGTAGGGACTGCGGTGTCGAAACCAAATCCTAACTTATATTTTGTTTTAGTTCCCTTAACTCATGGCCTTACCCGAAATGGGTCGGGATTTTCATCCTTATTGCTTCGTCATAACGTTCAAAACCTATGAAACCCATATATGGGTTAGTATTTGGTAAAGGGTTAAGTTTTCTCGTACCATGGTACGGAACCCTTCGTGTGCGAGTTCGACCCGCACTTGACCGATTTTTTGTTTCAAGTTAGCAACGCGCTAACCTTCTCTGGAGAGCCGGGAGTTTCGTCCATTAACGATAATTGGATCAGTTACCCACGTTCAGCCACAAAGGCCCGCCCCGATGTCGGCGATTTCGCTTGTAAAAAATGTAGAGAGGGCCGTCTTTGCACGTGGTGGGTGTTTAAGAGGCAACTAGACATCAACCTACGCGTGGCTGGCAACAATCAATCACTATTGTAGTACCTACTTGGGACAAGCGTCGCCGAGGGATTTGCGTGCTTTTTATTAGCAATAGCAATACTTAGCTGGACGCAAATACAATAGATAATAAGGATATCAAGGGCTTCCTAGATAATGCAACATGTGTTTGATATCATATGTCTATGGAATACTTTAACCATATTTTCAACCTTATGGCTTGGTAATAAACTCTAAAACCAATGAAAACTTATTTCTCTTATGCCTTATAAAGGGTTAAATAGGCAAAACCGTAAGTTGATAAACTGACGCGGAAGTTGATCAACCATCGACAGATAGTAAACCAGACCGACAGGGTTTAGAATTTACGTTTATTTTGTTCTTACATGTCAACCTAACACGAAGACTTTTTTGCCCTGGTATATATTGGTGGCCCTGGTAAAGTATATTGAAAACGTATTTGTACAAATACAACAAAGCAACAATAAATTCTCATAAGAATGTAAAATATGTAAAAATGCAATATAAGTAAGAGAAGCACATACAAATCCAATCCTAACATAAGTTATTCGCGCACTTCTGATAGACCACATATCTTGTCAATTATTTTTGATGAGCGGTCAAGGAAAGCAACATATCCTCTTCACGCAGAGCTTAAAGAACAAAGCTTTATTATCATAAATATTATGTTTTCCCTTGCAGCTGACTGACTAGCAGTCTGTGGCGGCGAGAGGCGACCCTCGTCATGCAGCTGACTGACTAGCAGTCTGTGGCGGCGAGAGGCGACCCTCGTCGTGGCGGGTATTGACTGACTAGCAGTCTGTGGCGGCGAGAGGCGACCCTCGTCGTGGCGGGTATTGACATATGGTCCTCTTCGTTCAACATTGATGTGTATGTTAATGTAATTTAATGCGAGTGGGTAAGTGAAAGGGTAATTTGGCCTGCCCTTAAAGTGAACTTTAAGACCGTAAGTGGTTAGCCAACGCAGGTTAGGTAAAGGTTGGGTAGCTCTTATTATATTACAGTGGGTTAAGGTAAGGTGGTGAATGAGACGAATAATTGGTTTAATGCACAGGCGTTTAATGATCAATATTTGACAGGATAAGGTGAAGGTGTGTACATACACTACAACAATATCCCTAATAGTACTTAGGTTTAAATTGTAAAATGTGTAAAAATGCTATAAAAATATAATATTACAACATGTTCAAAATGCAATTGTTCTAATACGTTTATGAATGTAAAATTATAAAAATATACCGTAATCTTTTTACACGTATTGTAAAATGTGTATAAATGCATTTTTTTGGAAATATTGAACTAGTAGTTTATGTTACTGTTACATAATGAAAGCCTGCCTGTCCGCTCGTTACACAATCCCGCAAACGTATTTAATACCTTATTATGTACAGTTACATGCACTGCTTAATCTACACGTATTATAAGCTCTCTATGATGTGTTCAGGAAGCACATGTTACGACCGGCATTACGGCATTGACATTTAATTTCGAATAGAACGTCACCTCGACTGATATTACAATTGAGGTCAAATCAGAGTTTTTCAGAGATGTTCAAAATTTAAATGTAATAAGAACATCCAATTCGATGTTATGCTTCATAGTGCATGCTTTGTTTTTCAGAAATATTCGAAATTTGAATGTTATAAAAAGTCGAATTCGATGTAATAACATCGAATTCGAATTCATAATAATGAAGCAATAATAACATTATTACAGAACCCGGAAGAAATAAGTTTTATTAGTTTTATTATTAAGAATAAGTTTTTCTTTAATCTGGACGTAATTTGCGGTTTTTGAACGCATTATACATGGCTTATGATATGTGTTTAGATTAAATATGTAAAAATATTTTTATTCTAATTCTATTTCTACTCCATAACTAAGCCCGTTGTACATTACATGTGTTTGTACTAAGTGTGTAAGATTGTATTGGCACTCGAATTCATTTACAATTCATAAATGTTTGTTCTTTACATGAAATTATTATAGCTTGCCTATGAAATTGGCGAAATTTTCTTTCAGATTAAGTAGTACATAATTCGTGTAATTCAATAGCTACTTCCATTATTTTTTTATCGTTTAAAAGTAAATTTCAAAGCTTTCCATCTACATATTAAATTTTCTTTTAATTTTCAGTTTGTAAACTAAAATTGAATCTTCAAAATCAGTTCGTCCTAAATGAGACCCATTTTCATGATAAAATTCGTAACATATTTTAACAGCTGACAATTATCAAAAATTAAATCAAATTTGCCATGACCTAAATGTTGTCTAATTCATACAAACAAAGTTTTATAAAATTAGGATTAGTCATTCCTAAAAAAAATGCAAAAATGTTTGTACTGAAAATTGAGTTTCCTTCAATTTCTCCATACAAAGCGCAGATGTATATAGGTAAGCACCTAATATTCATTACATGCTTTTACTCCCGCCTTCTCCCCAGAAGAAGGCAAGTAGAGCCTAAATTAAATGAAACTACTTCCCAACCCGACACCATCTATGGTTCCTGACCTGAAATACAACTGAGAAACAGAAGTCTTAACAGGGGGGTTAACACACCGTCTTATGCCGATTCAGATCAGGAACCTAAGTTGATCCGCAAAATTACCGTGACCGTCTTAAAACAAGTCTTGGTATTAGGTAAATAAAGCACATTATGGCGAATTGGAATGGTAATGGTTGACATGGTGATGTTCTTATTTTGAACCTAATTTGAATCGGAAAAAGATTGTGGTTACCCCTGGTCCAAATAAAATTTTCCCTAAAATAACGTTTTTAAAGGCGTGAAATATCATTTTGTTTTTTTCGGGGACTATTTGTTCTTACCGAGAACACAGCACAAAGCGCCGTTTGCAACGTGCGAAGTTTATCGCCGTACTCAGAGCATTTTAATGAACCATTGCTACGATTCCTTTGAATGGACATACAAAAGCGTTCACTAAGTAATCGTCAGTGAGTCTGGGCACGGCGCGGCGGTAAGTAGGTCGTACACAGTTAAGTTTATAGTTTACTTCTGTTGGCAGTGGCGAGCCTTTCCTTGAGCACGCGCCGCAGGATCTTGCCGGCGGGGTTCTTGGGTATGTCGCTTACGAAGATCACTCCGCCGTGCAACTGCTTGTTCACCGACAACTGTCGAAGGGATTCCATGATCAAATTATCAGATGAAATAAACATGAAGGAAGCCCCATGGCTGAATATCGTGACTGTCATGGTGTTAGTCTAGGGATCGCCATTTTGTTCTTTACTGTATTACGTGTAAGACACTGTAGAGCAAGCTGTATGTATGTATCACTGTAGAGCAAGCTGTATGTATGTATCACTGCATATGACTACTCCAGCGCTTTATTTCAGACGTTATTCGATAGGTACTGAGATGATACTACACTCACTGCCTTTCTATAATGCTACCCCCTCGATTCTACAATTTGTAACTTGACACGATATAAGTTCCTATCTTTTGCCTGTCAGTTACAAGAAATTTAATAAGCAAAGGCGAGCTTATCTCTAAAGAGAGATTTCTTCTAGCAAACCTAAGCAAGAGAGGAATGTTTATGAAATTGGACAGTCCTAGTGCGCAATAAAACTGTATACATAAGTACGAAAATTAATTTCTAATTATAAGTAAAATATATACTTGAACTATATAAAATATAGATAGCATGCACATATATAAACTATAAAATATCATACATATACTTACATAAATATGATGCATGTTACGGAAGAGAACGGAAATTCACTTTCAATCTTTTCTTAAAAGTGAAAATTGAGGGACTATCCCTAATAGTGCAGAGAATTGCCTTAACCTAAATGAGTGTTCGTAAGCGGCAGTGCTATACTGAGGAGTTGAAAGGAGAGACACCGTGCGGGATCTCCGGTTGATCCTATCCCTGGGGAAAAGAAACTCAAAACGTTCTCAAATATATGTGGGGTATAGCGGGGATTTTACAAAATATTGAATAGATAGGAGAGAATGTGCATATCACGGCGAAGACGGATCGGAAGCTAACTAAATTTCGGGTAGTGAGGAACACAGGCAAGCGACAATGTATCAAACCACAAACAGGGCCATAATTATCGTGATCCTGATTGTACCTTGGTAGCGACAAACTGCACAAGCTCGCCCTCCGCGACGCTCGCCCCCGGCCTGCGCAGCACGAAGGCGGTGGCGCGCTCGCCGCAGCGGAGGTCCTGCGCGCCCACCACGCCGCACTCCGCGACTGCAGGGTGCTGCAGCAGCACGCTCTCTACCTCCGCTGGCGCCACCTGCCGACCGAGCACAATCAGCGCTGTCATGCTGTCATCACTGCCTCACGGTCGGGAAATTACATTTGGCACTTAGCAAAATTTAGTAACATAACATAAACATTTACATACATTGCACAAGCCCCACACTAGGATACCCAGTGTCCACACATATAAAAATCCAAGACCTGGTGATTTTCTTTTTCATATCCCAAGCTGGGGATCGAATCCGGGACCTCTTATATGATAGGCACAACCACAACCGCAGCGCACTGGGGTCGTCATTAATGCAGCTTAAAGTTTATGTTTTATTAACCTATTGTGCAAATCAAAACTGTCGATTTATACTGGGATAAATAGGCTTCAAAATCTATTGATAACAATTTTTGCGATTGGAATCATTACCGTGCCTAATTTTGACCTGCTTCATGTGAACCTAAAAATAGCACTCATTTGGTACATTTACTAACCTGGTGTCCTTTATACTTGATAAGCTCTTTCAGTCTGTCCATAATGAAGATGAATCCGTCCTCGTCGTAGTACCCAATATCCCCAGTCTTCAGATATCCCTCATCATCGATGATTTCCTTGGACGCAGCCTCATTGCCCTTGTACTCTTTCATGAGGTTTGGCCCTTTCACACAAATCTCGCCCTTTTCATATGCACCCAGTTTCCGTCTGTTCTCTATGTCAACTATCTGAAACAAGGCATTTTTTAAGTTCATGTGAGATACTTTGCAAATGCATATTTACAATAATTACACGCCATAGAGCCGCCAACATGCACTTGCATTGCATTTGGCTAATGATCAAACATTTGTATTTGAACAATTTATATGCGAAAAAATCCAAATGTTATAAAATATAAATCTTCACCGGATTAAGGAGTATGTATCCAATCAAATAATAGTTGATATGCACCAAGGGCATAAAGCACGGCCACGATATTGAATCTTGAAAGTAACGAAGGGCTCCAGATTTGGTGTTATTCGTTAAGGAAGAGTCCTGAGTGCAGTGAGGGATTTAAGCGTGTCCAAGCCTAAACAGCTTTATGCTTTATACTCTAATTTTCGCACCTCCTGCGAGAACATATAAAAAGCGAGGCTACCAAAAATCGCATTTTATTGTAATGTTACAATGTTGTTTGTCTGTGTTTCGCAACAATCGCGTTTTTTTAAATTTAAAACGTGTTAATCCGCCCCCCCCTACGAGGAGCTGGGTTGTGAGCGCCGTGCGTATTTCACGAATTTAGATTTTAAGGCCATAGCAATAAGAACTATGCGAAGTGAATATCACTTAAACCCTGGTTGTGATTTAATGAAATTTACAACTTCATGTGACCGCCAAAGGCTAGAGCTACTATAATGACTTGTTTTAGGTAAGGTTTGCATGATTTATAAAGTGTAATTTTCGAGCAGGTTGTGCAAAAAGGATATAAAAATTTACGTTGACATTACCTACATACTGAATATTGACATTATGTTATAGAAAGATTATTTTAACATCACCGCTCGACACTTCTAGACTTTACTCGCTGAAAGTGTCCGCTCAAGATGTCCTGGAAACTTGAAATTAGGGACAGAGCTGTATCATGAAGAATATATTAACGTAAAAATCTGAAAACTGTTAATTGATTTACGATTAAAAACAATAAAAAAAGCTGAGAAGCGTCGAGCGCTAGTTAAAATACGTACCTTAATCCTCATTCCGGCCACCGGTAGCCCGCCACTGCCCGTCTTGTATGTAGACCCCTCATCATCCGAGTCCGAGGCGACGGACAGGCACGTCTCCGTCATGCCATAAGCTTGGAGCATGCCACGGCAGTTGGGGAACCTGGGTGGGTGAGGACACGTTATATGACCAAACTGGTCAATTAAGTACGCAATATTAAGCGCACCTCTCTGCCACCCCGTTTGGGAAAGGATGAGACGGTGGCGTTGCGGGCTAGGCTGTGCTTCCCAAACGAAAGGTCCTGGATTCGAATCGCTGCTGGGGAGGAAGAAACAAAAGTCTTGGAGTTTAGGTAAATGTTTGTGACGTCACTGTTTATGGTTCCCACGACCGACGCAGGGTATCCTAGTGTGGGACCAGAAGCAATTTATGTGCCTGTATGTAAATTATTAATTTATTTATGAATTACCGGCCTTACTAATAAAAAAAATATTCACTGTTTAACTTAAACAGTGTTTTCTCCTTTTCATACGTTGAGTAAATGTCAAATGCCAAAGCAAGACAAAACACTGTATAAGTTACAGAGTGAATAACTTCTTTTATTAGTAAGGATGTATATATTCAAGTGAATAAATGCTTTTTGAGCTACTAACCTAACATACTAAATGAGCGAGCAGTTTAGTCACACATAGTTTTATTCCATTTATATTTTCCTTTTTAGGGTTCCGTGGACAAACAAGGAACCCTTATAGTTTCGTCAAGTCTGTCTATCCGTCCGTCCGTCCGTCCGCATGTCACAGCAACTTTATGCAGAAACTATTAGGACTACACAGTTGAAACTTGGTATGTAGATGTATACTGTGAACCGTTTTATTGTATTAATAAAACAGTAAAACTTCTCTCTTTTTATAGATAGGGGAAATACATTGGCTAATAGATTTGAATTGTTAAATGGTACCAGTGAGATGAAATGACTTGCAGCTTGACTTGAGCTTCATATGTACTAAGTGAAGACCATTTCAGGAAGCGTCCGTGGCCTAGCGGTATTCGCACATCGGAACCGATTGTGTGGGTAGCAACATCTGGACTTGGACACCATTTACACACATTGATCTAGCCCAAAACTAGGATTCCCTGTATCATGGAAGACAACGATACACATACTTATATAGATAAATATTATACTTAGATAGATAAACAACGATGACTTGGGTAAAAACATCCGTTCACATCAAACAAATATTTGCCCCCACCGGGACTCGAACCCGGGACCCTTGGCTTCGTAGGCAGGGTCATTGCCGACTCGGCCATTCGGGTCGTCAGTTGTCGTAAAGCTGTCTCAGGCCCTAAACTAATAGGGCAACTTGATGTCTTCTGACAGTCGGGTCGTCCACAAGCCAGACAGCATGGAGGTGTACGGCTCCACCTTGCTCGTATCCGGGTCCCGGGTAGAGGCCCGTGCCCCTCGATGGGTACATTAATGTGCTACATATATTATACCGTTTCATAGTTTCATCGATAGTGTCCTTAGTGAGCGGAGCGGCCGCACAGAAAATGGTCCTTACGGAGCTCATGTCGTACTGACTCATCATCGGAGACTTGTTGAAGAACACGATCATAGGTGGGACCGTCAGCAGCACATCTATCTGCAAACATGATGCTACAGCTACATTTCCAAAAATAGCACTATTTTTGTATAAACATATTGCACACCACAGTTGACCAGACGCCCACTTTGACCACAGAACAATATAACTTTGAACAATTACTACATTTTTATTGTGTGATTGTGTGCTGACACATAGAATACATGTTCATTCTATTCTATTCTAAAAGCTGCTAAGACATGGTAAAAAAAACATCAGTGGAGATTAATAACATGGGTTACGTTTAAAAAATAATTAAAAAGTACTTTTTATGTGCAGTCAGTATACCTTATACTTTTGTACAGCGTTCAAATAGATGTCTGGGATGAATGCCGTCATAAAATGCACGCTATTTCCTTTTGCCATGAAAGCCAGAGTTGTTAACAAACCGTAAGCGTGATACCATGGCACGATCGTCAGGTATTTTTTGGAGGTACTAGAGCTAAAACGAAAACGTCGCCAACATTAAATAGTATTCTGATGAAGTAGACATACCTATTTTAGGCGGACTATTTCACATGGTGACAGAGTATCTACAAAAATATGGTATAGTATTGAACAAACATCTAACATATTCACCCCCTTTACCCTTCACCTAAGCTACCACAGTATTTTACCCTTATATTTGCTGTGCAAATCATATGTTTTATTTTTTTAAATAATTTGAACAAATTAGTTCAAAGTTATGAAAAATATATTGAGATCCTCGCAACCTTTGCATTTGACATGCCACACGGTTTAGCCTTTTTTTCTGATTGGACCCTCAAAAGTGCCCCCCAAATTCAGAATTAATTTGTTTATGTAACACATTCGTGTTTGGGTCACACACACTCCTACTCCTACATACTCTGTGAACATTTCATCTCTCTAGCGCCTAGCTATAACGGTTTATGGGGTATATGTATATAGGTTGTTGTTTTGTAAAGTTACGTCCGACTCGAGTCAGGTCCGGTAAAGTCCGGTTATTTAGACAACACTGAAGCAAAAAATATATATAAAAAAATCCAATGAAAATACCTAAAAATCATTTATGCAATTGGGGCCTTTCTTCTAGTGCTTGCTAATGCGCTCGCAATATCAGGCACTCGGCGCACGGCGCGCGCACGCTTCGCGGGCCGGCCGGGCGTGTCAGTTTGTAAATCAAAATTATGCCAGAGAAAACTAAAACATTTTTTTTGTTACAAACAATACCTAAACTATTGTCCCTGAGACGGGCATAACTGTACAAAACAACACCTATATGTAACACAAAAGTTTCTTCTTTTATCATCCCATCTGGCTCCACAATGGACCATCACCTCCACATATTTTGCTGCTCATGGCTTCGGGATGTTTCTGATACCACTTAACAAATATATTGGGGCTTACAGCTATACCTATACTTGTACATAAAGATATAAAGGTAACTTACACAGCGCATGCAAAGAATAATACATTGACATGAGTGAGAACCACTCCTTTAGGCAGACCGGTAGTGCCTGATGAATACAGAATAAATGCAGGATGCAAGCTGCCTTCAACATCAACAGCCATGAAGTTAGTCACATCCACATTTCCAGTGATCAAACTCTTGTACATCACCACACTCTTGTCAATAGGAATGGAGTCATCAAATTGTATGAGTTTCTTCAGGAAGTTAAACTTCTTCAACTTTTTTATGTGTTTCTTAAGGGCACTAGTGGAGCAGAACATGAACTTTGGTTTGGATATATTCATTATATGATTCAGTTCATCTGAAATAGGCAATTATGATCTCTTTACAAAAATCTGTGCCGCAGCGGTTCTGTCTCTACCTACCAAGTGAGAGGTCCCGGGTTCGATCCCCGGCTGGGGGTGAAGAAAAAAAACCCCAGGTCTTGGATGTTTATGTGTGTGCTGTTGCTGTTTCATGTTCCCACAACACAGGGTATCCGAGTGTGGGGCCAGAAGCAATGTATGTAAATGTTTATGTTTATCACAATTCAGATATCTGTTGTAATATCATTGACATGTTGTCATCAAATTCATATAATTATTAATTACATTGTGTAATAATGATATAGATATCTATTTGTTGCTTAATGACTAGTGAGTCAAACTGCCTAAACTGATACCAAATTAAATAATTACAAAATTTGTCAGAACCATATAAAAATAAACTTACAGTCAGTGTAAGCCACATTAGCTGTGGTGACAGTGGCTCCACAGTAGAGTGTTGCCATCACTGCCACCATGTACTCCATTCTGTTTTCACTGCAGAGGGCAACCACATCTCCCTTTCTCACTCCCATCTTCTGGAGATTGATGGCCAATTCTGCAGATATTTGAAGAAGCCCTTTATGGGTAAGCTCTTCGCCAGTTTCAACATTTACCTGGAAAAATATGACTGACATAAAATTGTATAGTATTATACCCATAATGAGCCATAATAAAGAAAACCAATATGAAAGATTAGGTAGATACTTATACAGGGTGAAAGACAATTTCAAAGCAGTATCGCAAAAATAAATGTTTTTGCGACACTGCTAGAACAATTCAGTAAAATCTGCTGAATCTGAATATGCATATGTCACCATAAGATTGTCAAAACCAATAGTTAATAAACTAACGCGTTAGTTTTATATTGGTCTCATTTTTTAAAGAAAATGGGTAAATGTAAGAGTTGTGACCCCAATACCAGAAATTTTATAGTTGGTTTAAATTCAAGACATGTTTGAACGTACATGAAGATCCCAGGACATATAGGGTGTTCCGTAAAGATGGTATACAATGCTTTTAGTCATTTAGCTACACACGTATCATAAACTCTCTTTACTGCGTACAAAAACCGCACGTTACGATCAGCATAATGTTAAACTACTTGGTAAAAACTCATTTCTTATCTGAAAAATTACACATTATGACCATAATGTGTAATTTTTCTACACATTATGACATTCAAATTTCGAACGCCGACGCCCGCCTCGTGCCGCCCCTAGTTTGTCTGTGAAGTTGGTACTGACATTCAAATTTCGAACGCCGACGCCCGAAGTTGGTGCAACAGAACAAGCTAAACAACTGCAGAGCCACAATGCTGGTCAAACATGCGGTTCCTGAACACATCAAAGAGAGCTTATGATATGTGTATAGATAAACTAGTGTATGTAACTGTACATAATTAGGCATTAAAACTCTCGAGTGATATTATTATGAAACTCGCCTTCGGCTCGTTTCATAAACCCACTCTCGGGTATTAATGCTCTCCATTATGTAGCAGTCACATAAACTACTATTAAACAACATGAAACAACAAATAATGTCCCAAGAAAACTTCGCCCACGGAAGACTACATACACTACGTGAGGACAGGATTATGGTGCTTTTGGCTGAACTTGAACCGTTCAAAGGGTCAAAGGACATAAAAAATGAACACGGAAAGTATCCGCAAGACTTATGCACAGGAGATTAGTAGAGCATGGTTTACACGAAAGGATTTGCCGAAAAGTACCGCTTCTTACCAAGAGGCATGAGGAAGCCCGTTTGACTTTTGCCAGAAAGTTGATTGGACCGATCAAGAGTGGAAAAAAGTACTCTTTTCGGACGAAACGAAGATTAAATATGATAAATTCGGATAGCAAACGATATGTTCGTCACCCTGTCAACAAGCCATTTGACCCTAACTTTACAAAGAAAACAGATAAACATGGTGGTGGAAACATAAAAGTATGGGGTTGCTTTTCTAGATTCGGGATTGGTCCCGTGAGAAAGATTAAAGACATGCTGAATCAGCACCAATACAAACAAATATTAGATGAGACCATGATTGCTTATTCTGATGAACATTTACCGGTGACATGGATCTTCCAACAAGACAATGATCCGAAGCATACCGCAAACAGCGTGAAGGCCTTTATCAGAGAACAATCATTGTCAGTATTAGACTGGCCCGCAAATAGTCCGGATATTAATCCAATTGAAAATTTATGGCACACGTAAAGAAGGTTTCGGATACAGCGAGGAGGGTGCACTTTATGACGGATTTGTAAAAGCATGGAATAGAATTACTCTGAACACCTGCGAAAATCTCATAGCGACAATGCCGCGTCGCTGTAGAGCCATAATAGGCTAACTCTACTAAATATTAACTTGATTAAATATAGTGTAAATATTCCTGATCTAATGGTCACCAATGTTTTTTCCTGTTTAATTAAAAAAGTATTTTTACGAGTCTATTTATTTTGTTTCTAATTAGTTGTCTATCTACACGCCTAGTCAAATTATGCTCAGTCTAAGATAATGTTAGAAAAACTTTTTTCTTGTAAGTGTTTTAACTAAAGTGTTTTTATTTAATTAGTACACTAATAGTGTGACTACTTAAATACACCACCAACATTATTTTAAGGTCACTATAAAAAGTCCAGAGGAGTTTAAACTCAATGTATTGGTTTTAGTACTAGGCATTTCTAATTATCTGGCCACAACTGTATGTTGGCTATGTGGTTTTAATTAGGAAGATTTCTTGTATTGTGTTTCTTTCTATAAAATGTGTTTGATAGTTTTTCTTAACGAACATTAAATGCTTAATAATTATAATTAATCATTAATGCTAGGATCAATGGAAAAGTTAGAATTTCAAATTTTTTCATGTAGGGTTTGCAGCTTTCTGTCCTTTTTATGCCAGCGATGGCTCTAATACATTTTTTCTAAATATTTTTGCCAAATATTTTATCCCTATCAATAGAATTACGGAAAAAGATGATACCGTAACTATGGATGTAATGAACATAACCGAAATAAGCACTAACAGCTGCCTCTGTATAAATTATTATTGCCTCTGTATAAGTTATTATTGCCTCTTCATTAATTAAAAGGCTAAACAAAGTTGAATAGCGAACAGGCTCGACGAAAATCAACCGGTTGAACAAGCTGGGTTTAGAAGGAAATTTAGTACAATTAATCATATCCACTATATAATGAATACTAGAAACCTATCTACATCACTTTCATAGATTAATCTAAAGCATTCAACAGCCTAAGCTACAAACATATATGGAGAAGCCTATGGCAACAAGGAGTGGAGAATACTTACATAAAAACAATTCTAAACCTTTATAGCAAGAGTAATAGCCAAATAAATCTGGAATCAATAGGTGAACCATTTCCGATCAACAGAGGCGTCAGACAGGAAGACCCATTATCCCCCAAGTTATTCAATGTTGTGCTCGAAAATATCTTCAGAAAATTGGACTGGGAGGAGTTTGGTCTTAACATCAATGGCAGCCACCTAAACCATTTGAGATTTGCTGATGACCTAGTCCTACTTAGAAGAAGATCCTTACAAATTAAAAGCCATGATCCAAACACTACCAGATAGAAGCAGAGAAGTTTGACTCCTAATGAATGCAAACAAAACAAAAATGATGATTAACTCCAAAGAGGTTGACATAGAAGTGGATAGAAATGGATTAGAATTTGTGTACTTGGGGCAAATTATTTCCCCGGATGATATGCTGTCAAAGGAGATGGACAAACGAATAGCAACTGGCTGGAGAAAATATTGGTCACTCAATGAGACCATTACAAGTAAAGAATTAAGCCTATGGCTAAAGACAAAAGCATTTAACGTCCTTCCCTGTCTAACATATGTTGTTGTCGTATGTTGTGGATATGAAACTTGGGTCCTAAATAAAAAGCACCGAGACAAACTAGCTAGTTGCCAGCGAGCGATGGAGAGAAGAATGTTGGGAGTAAAACTAAAAGGCAGAATATGGAATTCAGAGATAAGAAATAAAACCAACATGACTGAATACTTACTCGAGTAGATCATCAAAAATAGGGCTGGACAGGACATTTGCTACGCTGCAACACAAACAAATGGAGCAAACAAGTGACACTATGGTATCCGAGAGATGGCAACAGAAAAAGGGGACGTCCAACAAGAAAATGGGAGGATGATATCCGTCTAACATTGGGACCATATTGGGTAATAGTGGCTGCAGATAGAAAAGAATGGAGACAGTTGGAGGAGGCCTATGCCAAAAGGTACACCGAATTAAGGGACACCATATAATGGATAAGATAAGATAAAATGTAAAATGTGAATAATTGACCAGAATTTGGAATAAAAGGCCATTATTATCCATCCATCATTAGTACCCTGAAGATCACTGAGACATGTTGTATATTGTTGATACTGTCATACACATACCGTTGATACTGTCATACACATTCCGTACCGTGCGCGCGACTGATCGGACGTGTTTACGGTTGAATTAAGAAGTGTTTTTATTAATATCGTAAAATTAATGGGTACAAAGTGCGATGGGTGTGACTCGGCATTGTACGATATACTGTATCCCATCAAAAACATCCTGTAAAAAATACCAAGTCTCGCAGCTCTGTGATTCTACCGTAAAAAGTTGTGAGATCCATGTTATACCAAGTCGGTTAACTGATTTAGTCCCTACTTAAGGGGCCTTCTGTCTTAAGTTAATACGTAAGATATTTTCATATCTATATTCAAATCTTTTACTTTTTAAATAAAAATATCGACTTGGCCATCGCATGAAGGCACAATGTATCTTCGAAATCATATCTACATTATATTAGGTTGTTTAGAGTATAATTGCGTTCTACACGATTAAAACTTGGTTCCAAAACTAATATATGTATACCTTTAACAAGCGGCAACAATAGAAAATGGAAGACTAGTGCAACAAAATTACTAATGCTCTAGTTATTTTCAGTCCATTAAATTCCAGTACCTTTCACTTCTTTATGCATTCGGAAGGAATTTGATGAAAAACCAGGTTTCTGGCTCTTAGTTCTGTGTGATAGATAACGTATTTGTATATATTTATTACACGATACATGACAGGACATAAAAACAGAAATAACATGTACCAAGGTCAGCTTATCTCTAAATAGAGATTTCTTCCAGCAGACCCTGGTTGTAAAGGACTAAACAAACTAAGCATGCGATGGCCAAGTCGATATTTTTATTTAAAAAGTAAAAGATTTGAATATAGATATGAAAATATCTTACGTATTAACTTAAGACAGAAGGCCCCTTAAGTAGGGACTAAATCAGTTAACCGACTTGGTATAACATGGATCTCACAACTTTTTACGGTAGAATCACAGAGCTGCGAGACTTGGTATTTTTTACAGGATGTTTTTGATGGGATCTCACTTCTTTTTGTAAAGTTCTACTTTTTAAAATTTGGTACCTTTGGTACTTTTACAATAACAATAAAAAACATAAAACCTGTCTTATGATTATTTCTTATGTTTGTAGGTAGTCTTTCTCTTTTTCTTTTCTGGTATTACTTCTTGAGCTTCAGCTACAGTTTTTCTCAAAGCCCACTCCCTGTCACGATGTGTTTTTCTCTGAGGCTTTGATGTTAAAATTTTTGACAAATCTGGGCGGTAAATGCTTCTCAATCTGTTGTATTCACAAATTGATGATTCCTGAGCTTTAAAACTTCCGAAATCGACATTAATTAGATGTAAACCGCCCAGACTTGTTACTCTCGAAAGTGCCACGTAAGCTTGACCGGATGTGAACACTGCAGAACCTATATCCATCAGCGCATTATTTAGACTTAGGCCCTGACTTTTGTGGATGGTTATAGCATAGGCTATACATATGGGAAATTGTTCGCGATGAACATATGCCCTATTAATAATTTCAAATTTAGTTTTGACCGGACTAAGCTCGTAAATTTCATGATCATTATTAAACTGAATGCATATTTTCTTAATTATTTTTGGATCATCTGGATCAATCTTAACTCTTCGCACTATACCGATAGAACCATTGACCAAACCGAGACTTACGTCAATATTTCGCCTTAACATGACTTTTGCTCCTATTTTTATAATTATGTTCTCTTCCAGGCCTGCAGTCATAGACGCATCGTCTTCATATTTCTTTATGCATTCACGAGCTCTTTTTGTTAGGTATCTGGGACAATCTATGCTATCTATAGCTGTAAGTATTATTTCAGGATATGGGAGAGACCTGAGCATTGCAGTATTTAATTGTAGACACATATTTTTTGTAGGTAATAAGCAAACAGTATCATCAGGAAGTTTCGAGAGGTGTTCAATTATTTCATTTAATCGGTTTTTATTGGAATCGGATTTAAGATGTAATAATCTAGTCGAGAGTAAGTCGCGGTCTTTTTGTGTAGTCACACCTAATCTGATTCTGTTTAACATTTCAACAAAGTCAGAATCATTAAGTTGTCGCATGTTAATTGTAAGTTCATCGGATGTAAACAGTTCAATCCACAGATTCGGCATACTGAGGGAACCTAGCAATTTGTTAGTTTCAGTTACTGTCAGTTTTTCAAAAGGGGACTTTTCTCTTACGGGCGGAAGCTGTAAGAGATCCCCGAAAACTACAAGATGTTTTTTTCCAAACCACCCGTTTTGATCGTCGTCTGTGTCGAAAATCTCAGACAAGCGTAAATGAATATATGTTAAAGTAACATTGGATATCATCGACACTTCGTCTATGATAAACAACACTACTTCTTTTAAATCTGATCTCAGAACTTTAAGCACGTCATCAGAAAGTGGTTTGTACTTCGGCGTTTGCTTGTGTTCTATAGGCAACTGCAACAATCTATGTATAGTCATTCCATTCACATTAAATGCAGCTATGCCTGTCGGAGCACTAACTGCCACTTTTTTGTTTAAATACGTCTTAACCCAAACTTTTAGAGCTTTTATTAAAAAGCTTTTACCCGTACCACCAGTTCCACTAATAAAACACCGTAAAACATCAGCGTTATTAAGAGAAATGTCCATTTTATTTGTGATCATATGGAACACTCTTTTCTGATCGACATTAAGTTTTACGATCATGCTTTGAAGATCAGTCTGTTCTTCTTCTGCCATGTCAATCCCCTGAAAATCGATCATTGCATTTGCAGCTTCCACAGCTTCAAAGTCTAAAGGGTTTTCAGGACCATCGCCAACTTCAGAAATTTCCCTACCTTCGTACAGTTCGTTCGTTATCTCAGCAACTTTTGATTCTATCATTTCAAATGCATTTTGTATCTTGTATCTTGATTCTATCATTGAATTACCGTAATCTACTCCTTCTTTCAGTCCTTCTTTTGCCAAATTGAAAGCCTCCGTGTATGTATCACACCCCATTTTGAGTTCATCTAAAGAACGCCATGGCTTGAATAAAAGGAGTAAAGAGAAAAAGTATTTCTCTGGTACCTGTTCTCCATCGTAGAAATAATGATTGATTAAATATGGTTTAGCTCTTCTTTTCAGGAACTTTTTACCGTCACCTATCTCGTAGCACTCGACTTTAGATGACACTGGGCGTGTTTTCACAATATCATAATTTCGCGCAAAACTGTACAAATTAGTAGTCTCTAACTCTTTAGGCCGTTTAGGATAGTGGTCATCAATCCAAGACTCGTAATAGATATCGGTGGACTCCGCTTCTAGCATCATCATATCAGGTTTACATTTAACGCGCCGGTTACGAAAGATGTTGACGTCCAGCCATCGAATTGTGGTGGTAGGATCTGTACCGTACAAAGAAATACCTAGTAGAGTGTCGCTGGCTTCCAAAGAGCCGCACTCCCTGCTAGACAGAACTCTAAGTCCTATGTTAAATAGGCGGCTTCTTAAAGGTTTTGTCGAGTTTATGTCTTGAAACATATCAGCAGCGTGAGTTTTCTCGCTTTTAGTTGTATATTTAGTGACGTAATAATTTAAAATAGCCGTTTTTTCGCCTACGTATTGTATGTCTATGTTGCCGTTCCATGCCAATAAAATCGCGGGATTATAATCATTGACCATAACCCATTCTTTTTTTCGTACAATATAGTAAAGTCTACTGTTAGACGACAGTGTTTTTCTTGCAGCTATTGATTCTATTATATCTCTAATAGTAAGTACTTCTGTGACCGGACGGGGGAATCCGAAACGACAAACTTTTACGAAACCTTTTCTTGTTTTTTTATGACGCATGCAATACTGATTGTGTTTATGAGTCTGATATGACGTGACTCGTTGAAAGAGTGTTGGTGAAAGATTCTTATATGGTATGGCACAATTTACATACTTTGTAATAAATGATGCTACCTCATCAAGCGAGGACTCGTGAAGTATGGTATGTATTACATAATATGTTTATAGAATCTTGTTTGTAAAGGCATATTTTCCTAGGGGCATTCAATGATTCGTAAACTGCAAATGTAACTTTGTAATCCTATACATTTTATATAAGATTACAAAGTTATTGATGCAGATGGGTTTTCTGGAAAACTGTACATAAGCTTGAAATGTTTAAGTTTTCCCTTGATAAGAATACTAATTACTATTTATATCCCAAATTTGAAGGTTCTATGTCTGCTAGAAGTGCCTGGGAGTTTTGATGATCGGTCAGTCAGTCAGTGACAAAATGAGGAAACTTTGACATGTTACAATTCTTAAACTACTGGTTCAAATTGAATAAAAAATTTAATATATCGTGTTGATATAAGGCCTAATTAGTAACAGAAAAATCAGGCTTCTTGTTTTATCCACAACGAAGTTTTAGGGGGGTCGAATATGGCCTGAATTGCTTCGAGAAAAGGATGGTACGGCTGTGCTTGCTCGACTAGGTGGTGCACTGCCGTGCACCCAGATATGGAGTGCTCGCAAGAGAGGTGTAAAAAGTTGTATCATCTAAAGTGCCTTGGATTGACTAATGAACAGTTCGAGGCTTTAAGTGAGAACGAAAAGTGTTCCTGGACATGCCCAGCGTGTAAGTGTAGTGTCCCCAAAACGGGGAATTCGGAAACACCAGTCAAGTTTGGACAAGTGTTACCGGGAATAAATGACACCTACCTTTACGCCGAGCTCTTTCGTCAACATTCAGCCGCGAGGTTTGCGTAACATGGAAGAAACAGCAAATCTTCGAAATGATGCCGAAATTCTTCGGGTTCTGAAGGAGGTCAAGATGGAGTTGAAGTCTCAACAAGAAGAGCAGTTGAAGAGCTTCAACCGTCTTCAAAAACAGCTTACGACGATTGAAACTGAAATGAAAGATCTGCGGAAAAATATGAAGGTAGTCGAAGAAAACGCCAAAAAGCTAGATCAACTGGAAAACTTAATACTAAATGGGAGGTCACTAAAGAAATTGTTGTACCGACGGATATTTCCACTATTGCAGGACCTTCATTCGCTAACATCGTAAAACAAAACGACATAGCAAAAAAATTGCCTGCAAAGGAAAGTCGGGCCAAGAAACCGGCGGCTTTATCAGTAACGGTTACCGGCAACAGCGGCATGAAAGAAAAGCAAGAGAGCCAGGAAGAAGCGTGGCAAACGGTAAATTGGACCAAGAAAAGGTACCCTCGAAAAGAGGTGAAACAAGGAGGATGTACGCAGTCTGTAGAAATTGAAGGGACGGAGCAGAGAAAATACCTTCATGTATGGAATGTGAAAAAAGGCACATCAGTTGAATCAATGGAAGCATTCGTCAAGAAGATCTGCGGTGAAAATGCGGAAACAAAGGTCGAAAGCATCAAACACAAAAATGAGAGAAACTATGCATCCTTCATTATAACGGTTCCAGAAAGTTTATATGACAAACTATGTGAGGATAAAAATTGGTCAGTAAAAATTAAATATACCTTGGACATCATTTTACACACATTGATCTAGCCCCAAACTAGGATTCCCTGTATCTTGGGTACTAGACAACGATACACATACTTATGTAGATAAATATTATACTTAGATAGATAAACAACCATGACTAGGGTACAAACATTCGTTCTCATCAAACAAATATTTGCCCCCACCGGGACTCGAACCCGGGACCCCTGGTTTCGTAGGCAGCGTCACTGCCGACTCGATATTGCGAGTGGGAGTGGTTTTTTCGAAAAGACATATAAGGTGAGATATATTAAACCATTGGAAATTTACTATCAGAATGTAAGAGGAATGAGAACCAAAATGGACCGCTTTTACACAAGTATTGCTTCGTCATCTGCAGATTTATTTGCGGTAACAGAAACAGGGTGCCACGATTCTATCCACGACGCCGAACTGGTACCACCGGGTTACAACATACTACGATGTGATCGAGCGGACGGCCGTAAGCATGGCGGAGCACTTTTAGTGGCCGCATCCGGAATTGAGCTGCGTCGAGTTTCGATACCGGGTGACGTCATCGTCGACAATCATCGGTTTGAATTAGTTTGCGCCGCCGTGTACTTTAAGGATAAGTTTCTGATAGTCATTTGTGTAGCGTACATAGCGCCAAAGAGCACGGACAATGAATACATGGTTATGTTTGGGATAATCGAACAACTTTGTAATAAGTACAAACAAATAATAGTGTTAGGAGATTTGAATTTATATTCCTGTTCAAATAATATAGTTAATTACTATGAATACGTTGTGACCTATTGTGGATTCATTCAGAGCAACGGAATACTTAATAGTAATAACAGAATTCTAGCTCTAGTACTGAGTACTGGGGATGCGCGAGTGTGCGTGTCGGCGGCGGACGAGCCCCTGTTGCCCGTGGACGCGCACCACCCGCCGCTCGAGTGTGCGTTGCGCGCGCGCTCGCCCCCGTCCCCCGCCACTGCCGCCGCCGCCGCTCGTCCGACCGCTTGGAACTTCAATAAAGCGGACTTTCCTCTACTGTACTCTTCAATAGCAGACATTGACTGGACTCCAATTTATGAACTGGATTTAGAATCGAGTTTAGATTACTTTTACGGTAAGATTAATTCAATTTTTGATGATTGTGTTCCCCAAAAAAGGGAGGCAGCGTGAGCTCGAGATATAGTTATCCCGAGTGGTACACAATTGAATTAATTCGCGACATACAATTAAAAGCACGCTTTCATAAACGATATAAATCGAGTAAAACTAGGATAGACTATGAGTGTTTTTCACAGTGTAGGGCTAGAGTAAAAAGAAAGATTGAATTTACCCATGAGCAGTATCGTAGTAAGGTTGAACTGAATTTGTCAAAAGACCCTAAATCATTCTGGAATTTTATTAAATCAAAACAAGGTACACGAAATGCACAAACGATTTTAAAAAACGGAGAAATTCTGACTGGGGAACGGTGCGCAAAAGAGTTTGCTGATTATTTTTATTCGGTATATAGCACAAAAACAGCAGTATTAAATGTGGAGACAGCACAAGTAGAGGCTGGGGACGCTAACGGAGCGGCGAGAGTATACGTCGAGAGACTGCAGCTGAAGGAGGTAAAGCACGCACTGAGACAACTCAAGCCGAAGAGATCAGCGGGCCCAGACGGCATCCCGGCCTACGTCATCAGGGATTGCCAATTCGTATTAACTGAGCCACTACTCTACATATCTAAGTACAGCGGTGTTTCCAGCCAGATGGAAGAGAACACGGGTGGTGCCGGTTCCCAAAGGTCGAGCAGGTCCAAGGGTTGAGGAGTACAGACCTGTAGCTGTACTTTCAACTCCAGCAAAAGTGTTAGAATCCGCTGTCTACCAGGAAATATTTTCACATGTAAGTCCGCAACTGTCGGATGCCCAGCGTGGTTTCCGCCCGGAGAGAAGCACCACCAGTAACCTCCTCAGCTATATGGCGGAAGTAGTGCCAGCAGTGGACAGCGGGTTGCAGGTCGACGCAGCTTACTTTGACTTCAAGAAGGCATTCGATTTGGTCAACAATGATGTGTTGCTGAGGAAGCTGGCTGGATTTGGTTTTACTCCACATCTGCTCGAATATTTTGCAAGTTATCTGAGAGATAGACAGCAGTATGTGGAGTATAATGGATTTAGATCTGAACCATATTTCACTAAGTCAGAAGTAAGCCAAGGCAGCAATCTGGGTCCATTACAGTTCATATTAATGATAAATGATCTTCCCAATGTAGTCCAGGACACAAAGTGCCTTTTGTTTGCGGATGACCTCAAACTATCACTCACTATAAAAAGTATTGAGGACTGTAAAAAGCTACAAAAGGACATCGATAGAGTAGTGGCCTGGAGTGCAGAAAACCAGTTGCAGTTCAACACCTCTAAGTGCGTCACAATTAGTTTCACTCGATCGCACACTCCTATGCTGCACAACTATCTATTGAATCGGGCGCCGATGACGAGAGTCAGTGAAGTTAAAGATCTGGGAGTCACGCTAAGGGCTGATATGACATTTAAAGAACACATACTTAAAAGCTGCAAAAAAGCATTTCGGAACTTAGGCTTTATATTGAGAAGGTTGCAGAACTTCAAAAACATCAAAGCCATCATCGCACTATACAACTCTTTGGTGACAAGTCATTTTGAATGCAATGCGATTATTTGGGCTCCGCATGAAAAAATATATAAAGACATGTTGGAGAAAGTACAAAACAAGTTCCTGCGATATTTATATAACCTCTGTACTGTCAAACCCAAAAATGCAAAATGGCCGCGTCTGTCACGGGGTCGCACGCGAACTCCGCCCGCTAACGTCCCGTTTCATTAAAATGACGATATCTCTATTTTTTCTATGGGAGCTCTCTAAGAAAGTTATATCGTTGGAATGGCTTTTAAATAAGCTACCGGATAAAAAAGAATAGTCCAGTTTTGCCTAGCAATATATTTTAATTTTAATTTTAAATCTATTTTTTTTATTTTTTTTTATTTTTTTTTCCAATTATTGTAGAAAAAAATGAAAAATGGAAAAAATATAGCATGTTTGTAGTTTATTTACATCTAAATACGTTATCGCACATAAATAAATAACAATAACATGCCTCCCCAAACAATAATCCTGGAAAGCAATCACCACAACCACACCACCACTCAATAAGCGCTGGCAAGTGACTGACGGCGCGATATTTCATTGCCTCGGTCAACCACTAATGCTTGCTTTAGAGTAGAAACAAAGGATGTTATGCCTTTCTCCTTCTTTCGGCAACGTTTAGTGGAAGTTTGAGCAAGATAGACAAACGCTTTGATTAAATAACGGTCCTTATTTACCGCCTTTTACGCATCGGTCAAAATGTGTCCGCGTGACAGACTGGGGTATTTTGCATCGGTCAAAATGTGTCCGCGTGACAGTCTGGCGGATAAGAGGCAGTATGGGGTCTACCCGTTCTACCCACTGATGTACCCAACTTTATTTATTCTAGGTATGGTTGGGTACAATGAACTTAGAGTAAGAAGGGATTTAGCCCTAGTGACGTATGTCTTTAAAATATTACAGGGCAAAGTATGCAACGCGGATATTCTACAGAGAGTAGGTCTGTGCGTACCGAATGGATACGTGTAACTTGCTGGGCAAAGCGCCGCTCACATGCGCACTCTCTACGCTGAACATGATAGCGGATGAGATAGATCTGTTCTCCTGCGCTCTGAATGAATTCACAAGGGTAGGCACTTGCTATAATAAGCTATAAAATATGAAATGTTAAATGTAATATAATATGTATATTATAAATGTAATAATATACTACACTATCACATTAGGTTAAGCCTGTAAAGATAGCGTATATGTGGATAAATAATTAAATAAATAAATAAAAATAAATAAATGTTTTAAAAATATTGTGGACTTATTTTTTCTAAAGGCATTCTGTTCGCCTAAAAATATGTTGTGCACTTCTAGAAAGGAATTTCATCTGTTATATATTGCCTGTTCACATATTTTAGATATTATAGGTTTAAGAGCTACTGGTCAGTATTTATTTTTATTTACAAAGCTGGAGATATAAAAGGTGATGTCTTTTATATCTCCAGCTTAGGGTTTATAACAGAAGTTTTAATTCAATCTGGATAAGTGCCTGGTTCAAAGCACATATTTATAACATATGATAGTGGCACGGGCAAGATGTGGGAGCTATTGTAGTCTTAAGTAGGTATTTTGGTGCTGATTTCGTTCTGCATCCTACTTAAGTATTCAAGATAACATAGATAGTCATTCATTATATTGAACTCTGCACATTCTTGTAGTCAGGTACAAAGAACAAATTAAGATTTTATTTTTGGCAAATGCATCAACTATTGGCTACCCTGATAAGATGTAAAGGAGGTCACTGGACAGAGATAAGCATAAGCATAATGAATATGTTTAATTTAATACCTATGAAATGACTGCAGACTTTGGTATTCCCTTAAACAACAGACTTTAAATCAATAGCTAAACTTATGGGGTTAAAAATACTCACAAATGCCATGTTATCTTCGCCATAGCGTAGTCTGTCTATCAGATACTGCCCAAAGGACAAATGCGCTGGGATGTCTAGCACCGGTCCTCTGTACAGAACATTGTCAGAAATTGTCATTTTTACGAGAAGAATGTTGCAGGTGGAATGTTGTCGTGATTGTATTTTCCTTGGTTGCAGGTGTAAAGTACTCGCTCGGTTAAAGATTTAATAAACTGCCACCAACTGTTGTAGAATTGATTGTGCGAAACAAACACGACGGAATATATTAAAAAAAAAAATGAAAAATCAGACTGAGCCAAGACTAATAAAATAAGGTACTCTGTGGGTGAGCCGTTATTAAGTTAAATAGTATTTTTTTTTCTTCAGGTGGCAAAGAGCCCTGGCTCGTATGCCAATGTATAAAACAAGAACGAAGATCTAAATTCTAAATATATACAAATTACAACTTGTATATATTTAGAATTTAGATCTTCGTTCTTGTTTTATATTGTTTTTGTCTAAAATTTGTGTTAATTTTTATTAATTTAAAAATTGAAAAAAAGGCGGGTACGGAGGGTATTGCTTCTTTGTACGACCAGGATGTTGTGTCGGCGGCGCCTGCAGTGCAAGAGCTTGCACCCTTCCACGACCAGTATAACCACCACTATCGCCAATGTTGTATATGATATTGCTTACTGGTTTGCGTCATGTGTTGAGACAGTATCTGGTAGTATGCTTTGTTTTTGTAGCGTCTCAATTTGTTCTGGAGTTCGTCTAGGTTTCTAGGGTGATGAAGTCTGTTGTTATTTATTTTTTAACACCCTTGCTCGTAAAGCTGATGTAATTCCACCGGTTTTAAATATGTAAAGCGGGTCATAAAAAACGCGTGTGTTACCAAAGCAAATAGTTAAGTTATAGTCCATACAAATTCCATAACAGTATTATTTGCCATTTCAAATATGGAACTGATCGCCGCCGCACGACTCCAGCTAGTGAGCAGCGCGCTGTTGCTATTCTCGAACTCAGACAATAAATTTGGAGCCACAATCGAAGAAGTTTTGCCCTGAGCCGCGCCCCTCTACTTCTACTGATGATACTTTTTTATTTACAACTAATGACGAATTACAATGCTACAAAACCAACTACAACTACATATCATTTTAATAATTGTAATTTCACTAACTGTTTCAATAATTAAAAATGAACAAAATATAAAATGTTTTTTTTTCTGTTTCCTCGCAAATGTGTTAAAAAACGTCGTACGATATACGTGCGTATTGGTTATAACATCTTAACGCACTAATATCGTAATGTACTATTTTGGGTGGTGATATCGCCCGACTGATAGCGATGCTGTTGAAATCTCCCAAATCTTTGTACGGAACTGGAATTTGCTGATTTATGTTTATGTTATTCTGAAAAAATAGTTGTGTGTAAATTGTCGCTTCTCCATGGTAGGCCTTGTCAAACGGGTTGGTAATCCTGTGTTTAATATACATAATATAATATAATAATATAATATATAATATATATAATAATACCTTGGACACCTTTTACACACATTGATCTAGCCCCAAACTAGGATTCCCTGTATCTTGGGTACTAGACAACGATATATATACTTATATAGAGAAATATTATACTTAGATAGATAAACAACCATGACTAGGGTACAAACATCCGTTCTCATCAAACAAACATTTGCCCCCACCGGGACTCGAACCCGGGACCCTTGGTTTCGTAGGCAGTGTCACTGCCGACTCGGCCATTCGGGTCGTCATAAATTATGACTATTCACAATATCTAACAGTCACTATTATATTAATTTCAACTTTATACCTCCATGTGTTTCTGAGAAAAAGTCTTAACAGACGGTGAGACAGACAGACAGACAGACAGGCAGAAATTTACAGTTTTCGGATTTTTCGAGTTCATACAAAATCAGCAAAATTATGAAATAATATCGCGGTATCTTTTGATTGCGTGGACCTAGAAGTTTAATTTTTTCACAGCTCTAAGGGACCATAGACCTGAGTAATCGATATTAATTTCAACATGATACCTCCACGCGTACCTCCATCCGGTTGGAGTCCAATCACGATTCTGAAGTTAGATTTTAAAAAAGTCGCCGCCATCTTGAAATTTTTAGTAACTAGACCGATTGGCTTCAAAATCGATATCTGAGGATCCGGTTGGAGTCCAATCACGATTCTGAAGTCAGATTTTAAAAAAGTCGCCGCCATCTTGAATTTTTTAGTAACTTGACCGATTGGCTTCAAAATAGATATCTGAGGATCCGGTTGGAGTCCAATCACGATTCTGAAGTCAGATTTTGAAAAAGTAGCCGCCATCTTGATTTTTTTAGTAACTAGACCGATTGGCTTCGAAATCGATATCTGAGGATCCGGTTGGAGTCCAATTACGATTCTGAAGTCAGATTTTGAAAAAGTTGCCGCTATCTTAAACTTTTTAGTATTTTATTATTTTCAAAATCTGACTTCAGAATCATGATTGAACTCCAACCGGATCCTCAGACATTGATTTTGCAGTAAATCGGTGCAGTAACTAAAAAGTTCAAGACGGTGGCGACTTTTTCAAAATCTGACTTCAGAATCATGATTGAACTCCAACCGGGTCCTCAGATATCGATTTTGAAGCAAATCAGTTTAGTACAACTACATGGATGTTTTGGCTGTAGCTATTTAACCCTCGAACTATATTCGCCATAATGATAATTATGAGTATGGTTTTAAGGTTTTATTGGGTGCCGGTAACGAATTTAGGGTCCCTTTTGTATTTGATGATGTCGGCCATGACAAATTATAGTTTTAAAAGTGAATGTTTTCTTATAGGTTTCTCCGCCCTGGTCATGAAAAAAGAGAAGCATGGATAAGTTTTGTCCAAAGAAATCGCAAGGAAGATACATGGCTACCGAGTGGCGCTACAGCCATATGTTCAGATCATTTTAAAAATGAAGATAAATACACTACAAAGACTGGTCGAACATATCTCAAGAAATGCGCAGTACCGTACGACGGTAGCGATTCAAAATCAACTACTCCAAAATCGGTGGGACCAATTATATCTAAACCAATATCTGAACCCGTGATTCGAAGTGATTCGGAATCAATCTTCGATACTCCTCGAAAGATGGTGCTAAAAAAGAAGTTAACAGACGAAACTACAGCTAGAAAAGTACTTGCAGATAAATATAAGAAAATAATACGACAAAACAGATACTTAAAGAAAAAATGTGAATCTTACGAATTGATGGTCAAGGATATGAAAAGTAAATTTGGATTTGATGCACAAATAGAAAACGACCTAATGCATAAAGCTGAACTTGTAGAGCTGCATAAATCATTTATAAAAAAATCTAAACAGAACAGACATTCTCTACTGTAAACGGCACCACTACGAAAGTTCGCACTGACTTTGCACTATTATTCCCCAGCTGCCTATAAATACATTCGAGAAACTTACAATAAAGCCCTTCCGCACACGAGAACAATTTGCCGGTGGGACTCAACAGTGAATGCTGAACCGGGCTTCACCGAAGAAGCTTTTCAAGTGTTAAAAAAGAAAAGCCAGTTGAACGAAAAGCCCGTGCTACGTTCTTTGGTTTTCGACGAGATGGCACTAAGAAGTCAAAAATTATTTAATAAAGAACGCAAACTTGGCACAGTCAACTTTGGCGCAGGTCCTGTCAAAGGTGAAGACGAGGATACTACAGCAACACAAGCTTTAGTATTTATGCTAGTTTCATTGAATGAAAATTGGAAATTGCCAGTTGGGTATTTTCTGACATCTGGTATTGACGCGGAAAAAAAATCAAATTTAATTAAAATTTGTTTAGAAAAGTGTCACGATGTTGGCGTGAATGTGGCAAATCTCACGTTCGATGGATGTACTACAAATTTAAAGACAGCTGTAATATTAGGATGTCAATTGACCGATTTAAATAATATAAAGACTCACTTTCCTCATCCGTCCACATCAGAAAAATTGTGCATTTTCTTGGATCCTTGCCATGCAATCAAATTAATCAGAAACACATTTGAACGAAAACGGTTGATATTTGATGGAAATAATGGATAAATTAAGTGGCAACTGCTAATCAATTTGAACAAGCTCCAGCAAATTGAAGGTCTTCATTTTGCTAATAAATTGACACCGCGTCACATTCATTTTCGCAACCAGATCATGAAAGTAAAGCTCGCTACCCAGTTACTTAGTATGAGCGTAGCAAAAGCATTATTCCTCTGTGATGAAATTTTAAAATCAAACAAATTCAAAGATTCTGGTCCCACTGTTAAGTTCATAACTCTGATGAATGACTTTTTCGATGTCATGAATTCAAGGAAATTCCATTTCTATGGTTTTAAATGTCCAATAGATCATAAAAATAAATCGGAAATTTTTGCCTGCTTAAGTGAAGTCAAATCATATATACTCCAGCTACAAATTCAAATGAAATCAAAAAGAATTATCAAAAGAAAGAACCGACATCCTAAAATTGTACTGAATATTACAAAAAAAATGTGGAGTCTCTAAACAAAACAGGATTTGTAGGAGCTATTATTTGCATTGAGTCAATTAAGACTCTGTATAATTACTTAGTGGAAGAAAAAAAACTCATTAACTACATTTCAATGTACCCCATAAACCAGGACCACCTAGAACTATTTTTTGGTTTGCTTAGGAAACATGATGGATACAATAATAATCCAAATGTACTACAATTCAGAGCTGCCTACAAAAAAACGCTGAATCACCTGGAATTACGATCATCTTTCAGTGGAAACTGCCTTCCTTTAGATAACTTCACTATCTTAAATTCGTCATCCGTAAATATTATCAATAGCGCATCCAGTTTTAACCGGCACGATGAAGAGGCATATGAAGTTCTTCAGGCAACACGAGCACTTGAATCTGATTTGGAAATGGAAAACAATTGTGAACTCTTTACAAATATGCTCAATTATGAAAATGCAACAGAAGCTTCACAACTCATAGTTGCCTATATTTCAGGATATGTATCCCGTCATCTGACAAAATCTTTGAAATGTGAAGAGTGTGTTGACAGCTTAACCACAACGAGTAAACTTCCGCATCATACACTGATAACGCTAAAAGATATGGGAGGTTTATGTTACTCTTCTGAGGATGTTTACAAAATATGCCTCTCTACCGAGACTATCATACGTCATTTAATAAAGAAGAGTGGCGGTAAATTTCTTTCTTCCAAATACAACTACACTTACATCACAGTGATACCTTAAAAGTATTCATGGAGAAAGAAGTATTTACTTATTTAACGCAGCATGCATTAGATCAACCTTCAACACTTAACCATCGAATTCACCTAATTCGAGCAATAATAAATAAATACAGTACTATTCGCTTATATCACGAAGCTAAAGTTTGAAATGATTATTTGTCTGAGCGTCAGAAACTTACTAAACTTATTTTGTTTAAAGGTAAATAAAGTTTATAATATACAAAATATGAATAGGAATTTTATTTCACTTCGTTCATTTATTTCATTCCATTCCCAGCCAGGCTTTGATTAGGCAGATTTTTCATTAGGTTTCGCATTTATTACCAAAAAATAGGGTTTAGTTTCAAACCCCAGCTTCGTGTCGCCGACCGCGACTGCACGTGCGAGGCAGAGACAGAGAGCGCAGTTATGACGCAAGTGAGCGTGACAGCGTAAGCGACTGCAATGGGTTTCTTTTTTCATTAGTTCCAAATTTAGTCACTAGATATCGCAGGCGAGACGTGGGGTTGGCTTTTATATCGTTCATCCTTAATTTGATTATAAAAAGGTGTTCAATGCATAGCTGGCAGTCACTTTTCACACCAAAGTGCTTTTATTTTTGCGAGGAAATGCCTAATGAAGCTGAGGTTTCATAATCATGCCATCATGGGTTGAAAAAAAAAGGTTAGGTAGATAACACACATAGGTAAGGGCTAAGGTAAACGTCACGTCTGGGCGGGAATTTTAAATTTTGGCTGTTTTCTCAACTTTTTTTCTTACTTAGGTAGGTTATTTTATTACATTTTGTAATAAACTGCACTCAAATGATGTGATTTGAGTGCAGTTTATTACAAACATCTATAACTTCTACAATCTATACGTGCGCTCGTCCCGCCCGCACCCCGCCCCCCGCTTCCCACGTGTTCAAGTAGCGACACGCATTTTGTTTGAGACAACGCCTCTATACGTAGTAATGGTAGCTCAATGTCTACATTACATATTAATAATATGTAAAAAGTTTAGGCTATGCCCGAAATTTTAATCTCACGGCTAGAGGCACTGTTTCCCAGCATGTTTTTTCTGCGTGAAGTTAGGGGTTGAAATTATTGAGTTTTTTCTAAGCTTTTGGCAGAAGATAAGTATGCAAATTTTGAATTGCCTTAAGTAAAGTTTCAAATTGCCGTATTTATGGAAATAAAAACACAAAATTGCCGTATTATTATATTTATTTAAGAAATGTTTATTCTACTAATTGCCGCTTGTTAATAATAACAACACTGGGCTGTAGCATTCACCTGCGCAATGTCACAAGTAAACACCCCCCCCCCTCCAAATTCCCCCCTTTGACGGTACCTTCTATAATGTGTGTTTGATTTATTTATTGTTTCCTGACGACCCTTTCTTGTTGAAATCCAGTAACATCCGATATAACCAAATCACTGTTCGAAATTTAGTTTTTTGAAATAGAAACAGTTTTATTTTGAATTGAAACATTTTATACTTTATTAATACATAGGTACTTTGTGAAATTAAATCAATCTAAAAACATTGATGAAACAAAATTCTGAATTAATTTTGTTCATTCAACATTAAATTTTATCAGATCTCGGCCCTCAGCACTATGAAATGTGACATTTTATTGATCCGCCATTATTGTTATTGGTTTGGTTGGCTTAAGTTGTCAAAAATGGACTGTAGGTAAAGTTCGCGCCAAGTTTCTTTGGCTCTGAGCAAGCTGTCCCCTTTACACCTCTCTCTCTCTCTCTCTCTCTCTCTCTCTCTCTCATCCCACCTTACTGTATTCGAGAAAGAGAGGTCAGAGCTCGCTCGGAGCCAAAGAAACTTGCCGCGGCCTTTATATACCATAGGTACTATTTAAAGCCGGTCGGGAGTTTATCAGTCCCGCAGAATCATATATTTAATTAACTGACTCTGGTTATTTTTTGTTATTGTGATTATTTCTTGAGCTTGTCTTATCAAGTATAATTTTTATAATACTGAAGTAGATCATATTTTTTTAAATGATCCATTGCTGTCTTATTCCAATCATTATTTACAGATCTTGGACTAGGGTGTGGCAAATACAAAATCTGAAACAAATAACGTATTTAATAAAAATATAGTTTCACACAAGAATAGTCTTATTTTTCTTTTTTTGTTTCTGTTATAGCCTTCGTTTTTTTATATCTTTAATACAAGAATTATACCATGAGGGGGGCGAAAATCAACTCAACAACAACAGCGGCGCTACGGCACCACCGCCATGTAAGTCAACAAGCTTCAATCCATTCCACAGTGATCCATAGGCTGTTTTTATTTTCCTCAGAGTAACTGTCGTGTTGTGGGAAACTGAGGGACATAACTATCTAAAGCGCATAGCTCTGCCCCTCTCTTTCCTAAGGCACGACAGTTTTTCCTGGAAGATTAACAATAGCTATACAACACTGGCTACCGTGCCTACACATGGCGAGGAACCGTAGATTTTCTTGCCAGGGACAGCTCGACCCGAATAATAATACCAGAAACTATGTCTAAAAAGTGGTTTATATCGTCGTCATGAAAAGTGTCGTCCTCTTAAAATAAGTGGCAAGGTTTTAGACTAGGTGAGGATGCGTGAAGGGTAAACACGAAGGGAGTGGGATTGGGATTTCTCCCTCCTACTTGCAACATTTACCAATCATGGCGGTGTAAACAAATTGCTATGTCATTATCTTGATAATATGAACAAATTTCCTAGAAAGAGTGAATAATTTAGTTCTGCAGTGTGATCCCACTATAGGTTTTTTGGTATTTTTAGAGCTTTTGTGGCACCATTTCAGAGCACATATCGTCATTTTGTTTGTTTCCGTACCAAAGCGCGTTCGAAAAGTGAATGACTGAGATTTATATACTCAACACTCCTGTCAAATTTCTTGGAGTTGGCGAAACGAGTTTCCACGAGTTCTAGGAAATCGTCACTTTTAAGTCCACGACGTGTTCTTCACTGCTAGTTCTAGCAGACAGAGTCTAGCTTTTTAACAGAGCAGATTATGATAAAAGCATTATACCTAGTCCAGTCAAATGATCGAACAACAATTTTGACATTCTTGTTGCGGTGCTGGGTTCCTTGAGTAGGTCCTCTCATACGGTTCACTGGTTCAACTCTTATCTGAGAGATCGTCAGCAGCGCATTAAGTCTGAGGAGACTGAAACTCAATGGTGTAATCTAACCGCAGGAATGCCTCAAGGTGGTATTCTTTCTACTCTCCTGTTTTCAGTCTTTATCAACTCCATTTCCGACGTCCTCTCTTCTTGGTATCATCTCTACGCAGATGATCTCCAAATCTATCGCCATTTTTTCCATTGCGATTTAGTTTCATCCATGGAGATGTTGAATGCTGACCTCGAGAATGTGAAGGACTGGGCCTCGCCCCACGGGCTGTTGGTTAACCCGATAAAATCGCAAGCTATGATTATTGGAACCAAGCACTCTGCTAAGGCGAAAAATCTTGGGGTCTTCTTCGATAACCAGCTGTGTTGGACTCCACATGTCTGCGAGGTCAGCAGACGGGTCTTTGCGTCTTTCCATTCCCTCGGGCGACTGCAGAACTTCTTGCGACGGCAGACCAAAATTACCTTGTACATTCCCTTCTCATGCCGCTAATCGACTATGCCGATGTTGCCTGGGCGAGTGTGAACGAAGATACTGAATAAACTCGAGCGACTTCAGAATCTCCGGGTTCGGTTTATCTTCGGACTGCGAAAATTCGACCATGTTTCTCATTATCGCAAAGAGTTGGGGTGGCTTCCGATTCATCGTCGCCGATAATAAATAATGTGAGAGTTCACATTCACACAGGGGAGGATATCTGATGGGAGAGCAGAAAAAATATTTCTTCATGCTTCCTGATGTTCTGTTTCATGTGTTGTTGATTGATTTTCTAGGTTCTGCTCTGCTGGGTTGTCCGATTTGCTTTCAGTTTCGCTGTCTGTTTCCGGGACCTGGTATATTAGATTTGAGGCGGCCCTAACTTCATCCTATTGTGTGCTATTTCCATCCAGTAGCTAGGATACTTTCCATAGTATTTAATATCGAGTCTGAGGGAGTCTTTCCAGGTGTATATGGGTCGGCCAACTTTCTTCTTACTAGTTTTGTAGTTCTGGGCGGCTTGGTGTATGTATTGTTTTGGGCGTCTTAAGATATATGTAAAGTAGCACATTCTGTGATTTTTTAAACGTTTGGTTATTGTTTTCCCCTGTAGGATGTCGTGTATTTTCCTATATTTGGGGTGATTTTCGGCGTTCGCGAGCATGTCGCACAAGATCATGCGTTCATATTTTCTTAGTCTTGAGCGGTTAGCTTTGGTGAGGGCTGCCACTTCTGGTCCATATAAAATGCACGGTGAAATAACCATTTTTTATATTAAGCGAGCTATTTTCCAGACCATGTTAGTCTTCTTTACAAAGTGTATTAATATTAAGCCTTTAGAGTTGCATACTGCTTGTTGAGATCTTTTCCTAATGATGTTTCTCCTGCGATGTCCTGGAGTAATATAAGTGCCGCGATATTTTATTTCCGTCACCGGTCGAATTGAAACTCTATCCAATACGATGAACTGGTCGCTGAGAATCAATGGGGTCTCTAATTAGAATTTTAGTTTTGGTGTCATTTGTCACAAGGCCTACTGTTTTCAGTGTTTTTAGGTGGGTTACGATTTGGTCGACAAGATCTTGGCATACAATGATGAGATCGTCCGCGAAGAAGATAATAAGAGGTAAGCTGATTTCTTCGTCCTGGTCCAGTTTTATATTGGGGATTTCATCTTACAATGGTCTGAGGACGTCGTCCATTAGGATAGTAAATAGCCTTGGTGACAGTGGTTTGACCCTCTTGTTTGACCCCATGACCTTTATTAATACATGCGCTTTGCTGCCCGAACCATTTGATACACGGGCGCTGATTCAGACAGGCTTTAAATACCCTGTTAAGATCTTATTTGTCCTTGACAGGAGAATGTCTCTTAGCGCAGTTAGGTTTACTGTATCAAATGCTTTCGCAACGTCAAGGGCTAATATGAATGTGCGGTTACCAGCGCGCCATTCTTCATCTAATACCCTGCGTTATGTGAAGATGTGGTCGTCTGCGGATGTGTAGAAAAGCTGCTTGGTAGTTTCCAACTTCCTTTATTGTTTTTAAAACGCTTTTTAACAAAGAAAATTATATAAAAAATGTAAATAAAAATGTTTGTAGTAAATAGAAAAAATATATATATTATTAATATTAAACGAAGACATAAATAAGAATTGGTATTAGCCAATTCTTATTTTTTTTGGTTTCTATATTTGTGGGTGTTCGTAACGAAAATTAAATATACGTGATACCTCAATACACCTCCCCCCCTATCTCGAGCTTCAAGTTATTAATGAACGGCATAATTGAAATACTTATCCACTTGGAGATCGTTATTATTTCCTGCTTTGTAAGGAAATATAATAAAAAAACGTAATTATTTATTGAAAATTATCGCTTTTCTACCTGTCTGGTATTATTATTCGGGTCGATTCCCAGACTCAGATTGTGGGGCTTTTCACGGTGATAAAAATTTCTGTGCTCAAGAGAACTGTAGTTCGTTATAAACGGGTTTGATTTTATTGATCACTTAATAAATTCATTTTTGATTACCTACCAATGAATCATGCTGGTTCCTAAAATAATAGATCTGTCACCAGAATTGCATCACTAAATAATATTAAATTGGTCACCTAATAATAGAAGTGTTACATAACGTGTATCACCAACCAATTACAAATTGGTCAAATCGCTTTGCTCCCCACTTTTAGCATTATGGATATTTGCCCACCCCACAACTTACAGATGGTGGCGGATTTTTTTGTTTTTCAATGGACATTGATTACGGGTAACCTGCACGGATCTTCGTAAACGTTTAATCACAACAAATTACGACAAATTGCCATGAACAGGCGTGCCATTTTTCGTCTTCATAAGACGCGTAACTTACAACTTCGAAAACCGGGAAACGATTGCGCAGCAAAATCTTGGATTTCGCCATAACCACAAGAGCGAAAAATTTAGCTGTTTGCCGACAAAGGAATTGTATTTTTTCGGTACTGATTTTTTAATCATATGCGGTTTTTCTGATAGGGAAACGAGTATAAATAAAGCCTACGAAATTATTCATTTTATTAAAACCGCCATTCTTTATTAATTTTGAAAAAATGGTTTGTATGGGTAGGATTTATAACCTGCATCCTTTGCTTAACTTTGCAGCAAAAAAAAACTGTCATTCATTTAGTTGTCATTTTTGACACTTTCTCCATGTTCCGAGTCACACCATAATCGATTACAGCGTCTATGATGCCATCGTTTTGTATCGCCAAAGCTAAATCGGAACGGCTTCGTAGATGATTGTGGCGTGACTCGGAATAGGGGGTTGTTGACATAGACGTGACAGAACAGTACTGCCATAATAAATTATTGTTCTGGGTGGCAGTTTTATTTAAAATAATAATTATTTTAAAATCACAGTAACAAAAAAACGGCGGTTTTAAAAAATGATCGCGATATGTATTTAGAACCTTTAAATTATATTCTTTCATATAAAGACTGTTTTAACTTGGTTCATGACTATATCGAATAAAGTACCAACTCTCTTGGAAAAAGTACACATCTCCTTTAACGATTTATGAAGTAATTGAATACCAAGTTTCATCAGTCCATTTTCAGAAATAACCAACGAAACTGTTTTTCAGAAATAACTCCTAAACTATATAGTCAAACTCTGCAACTAATTATTATATATACCAGAAATCGTCTAGAGCACAACTTTTAGAAACAGAAAAGAGGGATCTGTTATTTATGAGATTTTCGTGATCCAAAATTTTTATCAAGTAATTAAATAATATTTGTAAGCTTTATTTTGTCTGGACACAGACTCTCTAAGTAGCAAAGAGTTTTATTTATCATAGCAAAATCGTTTTTGATTTTTGTCTAGGCACAGATATTGTTTTTATTTTTGTTTTTAGTTTCTTCCCCCTTTTTTTAAATAAAGACGACTGCGAATAAATAAACAACTTCTTACACAGAAGTTATAAAATTTTATTTTAAGAATTGTGAAAATCTGAAATTACCTAAAACTTTTGAAACATGGAAAACTGATATTCAGCCTTTCATTCGCGAGGAACAATGCTTATACATCTGTGGGGCAGTCGACTATACATCGAATTAGCCATGTACTTTACACAAACACAAGGTGACACAAAATATTGTGCCCATTCTATCAAGAACCATTAACTATAAATGATTATCCACCAGATATCTACTTAATAGGTATGACGACGCCCTATACATAATGACTTATATAATTTATGGCCTAGAAAGAAAAATATAAATAACTAACTTGCCTGGATAGAAGAAGATGGTAAAAAATTATCCACAACTTTCTTTGCCCTTTTTTCACAGAATTTTCCAATAGCTATAATTGTTTTAACTTCATAAAGCTTCAGCACTTTAGCAAATATTGGATCGCATACATCATACAACTCCTTCATTTGCGCAACCTGCAATAATAATGTGTGATTAGACTTTAAGATATATTTTGTGTGTTTCACTACAGATTATAATATCTATCAATGCACACTTACTTTGAAGTCACTAGGAGTTATATTGCAACCATTTTTTTTCATCCACTGCTGTGGCAAATAGTTATACACGAAGCTATATTTGAAAAAGTTTTCAGGAGTACCACAAATATTTTTAAATAATCCCCAGAACCTTTTACCGCTCACCTGCAAACAATAAAATTAAACATCTATTCATACTTTTTTGAGGTTCTCAATAAATAATCAGGACGAATATTGAACTTTTTGCACTACCTAATGGTACATTTGTAACCCCCATACTGGCAAAGTGGTTCTTTTAAATGTTTTGTTACATGTAGTAATTTTTCTTGTGTGCCCTTATTTAAAATAATGGTTTAATGGGTTTACCTCAGATCTGGTGCATTGAAATCCTTGGATGGGTCGTGATCTAATTTGATTTTTTGGTTTTCCCACTGGTCCTTCTATTTGTAACCAATCTCTAACAAAATTGATTTCTCCAAAAGGTACCTGCAAGCATCTTAGTTAGATGAGATATAAGTATACACCTTATATATAAATGTTTACTTCGAGTGTCATGCGCTGGTGTTCTGCACCTAACAAACCACTCAATCACTATATGCCTCTTGTGACTCAGGTGTTTTTTGATATGAAAATATGACATTACAGCGGACATGTATGATAAGTGATATGTATATATAATTCCGTAAGTAAAATACCGATGAATACTTACACCAGTCTGTGACATCCCCCATGGCCCAGGATTCATTCCCAAATACAATAGGGGTTTTTCAGTATTACAGTAGTTTCGCACATACATTTCAAATGTGTATCTTGCATATTCAGTAGAGTTATACACACAGTGCACAGGGTCAGGAATTTTAATAAATTTCAGTTTATTATTTAGTTCCTCAACTAAAAAGATAAACTCATCACAGATATCACCATTGTCATTACTCTTGATTGTTCCTTCACTATAATAATTTGCCACAAAGTATGATGATACTACCCCTGTATCGCTCATTGTAGAAACACTTTACAAGTCAACACGGTATGCATGCAGTGATTTTATTCTCTTTGAAGTCACCCTTTTGGAAGTTTACCTTTCCTTGCATTGCAATCAAAAACAAAACAAACCCTCAAATCGACCGAAACAAATAGTGGAAATAATCACACAGATGCAGGCTATAAAATGTGCTCTGTGGGCTCCTCTACCAATGCCCCATGATGGTAATTTAAACGTCAAACCCAAAAGTTCCGGTTAAATGTTTGTTATTGTGCAGTTTTATTATGTACATTACGATATTAGTGCGTTACGATGGTCATAACATGCGAGGCGGAATTTCAACCCGAGCCGAAGGCGAGGGCGTAATTGAGCCGAGTATGTTATAACCAATACGCACGTATATCGTACGACGTTTTTTAACACATTTGCGAGGAAACAGAAAAAAAAAGATATTCACAATACAAGTAGGTACAAAGAAAAGAAAATTTGAGAAAAATAGCGCGAGGAATATTTTCTGCCGTGGCTGCGTGAAAATGTTGGCAAAGATGCTAGAGCATGCAGCCAAGTTTTTAAATTACCGAATAAACTGTATTTTTTGACGTGATAACGTCTTTAAAATCGTTTTAGTCGGGTGACATGTTCAGAAACTTGTGTCACACCAAAACCTCACGAGCGCGATCGCAGGTATAACGAGAGAGAGACGGACCGATCTCCCGTCTCATCTCGAGCGCTGCCAGTCATTCCGTGAAACTTGTCACGCGGAATCCTCACGAGCGGAGGCTTATCACGTAAACATCTCGATCGTAAACCTACTTTACAAACAACCAATTTTTTATTTTAAATAAACTCAATCTGTGAATGCACACTGTCTACTGACTGGCGCCGCGCGGCGATTAGTTCGAAATTTGCATAGCAACAGCGCGCTGCTCACTAGCTGGAGTCGTGCGGCGGCGATCAGTTCCATATTTGAAATGGCAAATAATACTGTTATGGAATTTGTTTGGACTATAACTTAACTATTTGCTTTGGTAACACACGCGTTTTTTATAACCCGCTTAACATATTTAAAACCGGTGGAATTACATCAGCTTTACGAGCAAGGGTGTTAAAAAATTGTATTTATGGATTACTGCTCCGTGGTTTAATGGGTTTCACGCTTGCTTCTCACACAGGAGATGCAGGTTCGATTCCTGACCATGTACCAATGAGATAATTAATTTATCTTAACACGTTCCCGCGAACAACCGTTTATGAACGTTATACAAGTACATCACGAAAGCGCACAACGTCGATACACGGTGGAGTAGATGACTTTAAAATCTGAACAACGTCTCCCAACGGGCGCTTTTGCACCAGATTGCCTGTAAGTTAAGTGTAAGTACTTATGACGTCAAAATGCTAGGCGCGCCGTAGCTACCATGTACCTCACTCACACATGCACAACGTTGATACACGTCCCCCCGCTACCGCCCTCCCGTAGCTCATGCACCATTGACCAGGCCTCCCAAGATGACACCGCCCTTCACCGCCTGAACCGCAGCCTGACGTCAACTCCCGAGCCGGTCTGCCCCATGTTTGATCACACGGGCAGGCGCCGCTACGCCGCACGAGATCGAGCCGCCATCCTGGCAGACCACTTCGCTGGGCAGTTCCAGCCCAACCCCATCGCCGACTACGAGCACAACGCCGCTGTTGTGGAGCGCGTAGAGCGCTTCCTGGCGGTCCCCGCGCCTCCCCTCGCCGGCGACTACTTCATGTCGCCCCGCGAAGTCCGGAAGGTGGCCCTGAAGCTGAACCAGCGGAAGGCCCCGGGCCCGGACGGAGTCGTCGCGGGGGCCCTAGTACAGCTGCCAAGGAAAGCCGTCGTCTCGCTGACGCGGCTGTTCAACGGCATCCTGCGCACCGGTCACTTCCCCGCCCTCTGGAAGGAGGGCAAGGTGATCGTCATTCCCAAGCCGGGGAAGGACAGAAGACACCCGGGAGGCTACCGCCCGATCACCCTGCTGCCTCATATCGCCAAGCTGTTTGAGCGCCTGCTGTTACGGAGAATCCTGCCCCACATCCAGCTGAGGGCAGAGCAACATGGCTTCCGTGACAGCCACAGCACGACGCTCCAGTTGGCGAGAGTCCTACACTACCTGGCGTCGGAGCTGAACAGGGGCCGATACACCGTCGGGGTCTTTCTGGACATCGAGAAGGCCTTTGACCGAGTGTGGCACGAGGGGCTCCTCTTCAAGCTCCTGGACGCAGGTGTGCCCCCAATGATCGGGCAGATCGTGGCCTCCTTCCTGGAAGACCGGCGGTTCTTCGTCTCGGTCGAGAATGCACACTCCCAGACGAAGGCCATCAGCGCAGGAGTCCCGCAAGGCAGCTGCCTTTCGCCGGTGCTCTACGCGCTCTACACCAACGACATCCCCACACTCGAGGGCCATCTCGAGGAGGGGGTGGAAGACGTTGTGCTCGCCCTCTACGCGGACGACAGCGCCTACTTCGCGTCGTCGCGCAAAATTGAGCTCGCCTGCAGGAAGATGCAGCGACTCCTGGACCTGCTGCCGCCCTGGCTGGACAAGTGGCGGACCGCGGTGAACGTCGGGAAGACAACAGCCCTGTTGACCACCCGCTCCCGCCGTCCGACCCCGCTACAGCTGAGGGGCCGGGACATCGAGTGGCAATCGACGGTGAAATACCTCGGTTGCAACATCGACTGCTCGCTGCGCATGGTCCCGATGGTGCAACACTGCATCAACCGGGCCAAAGCCGCGCGGGCAATGCTCCGGCCTGTCCTGTCGTCCAGCCTGCCTCTGAGAGCCAAGCTGCGGGTGTACAAGGCCTATGTGCGCTCGCGGCTCACCTACGCGGCTCCAGCATGGTACGCCCTGCTGTCGAAGACCCAGAAGGCACGGCTGCAGCGGTTCCAGAACATCTCCCTGCGGGTGATCACAGGAGCCGGGCGGTACGTGCGCAACACCACCATCATGAGGGATACCCGGATGCCCACCGTGGAGAAATTCGTCGCACGGCTGGCACGGCGCATGTACGATTGCGCGCGACAACAGCCGCCACGCACATCTCCACGACATTGCTCCGCATCACGCACGTCCGCCTGAAGGCAGACCACTCCCAAGAGAGTTGCTGCTCATCCCACTGTCGCCAGTGTAAGCCCGCAGAAGAGGGCGAAAGCACGGCACAGTGAAGAAGAAGAAGCTCCCGCACCGTTGTCGCCAGTGTATGCCAATAGACGGCGAAAGCACAGCACAACGAAGACCACACGAGGCCCCTGACAAGTAGGGGCCACCCAAGACCGGGGGGGGACGTTACCCCCCGAGTTGACGCCGCGGGCATGAGGCAACCATAAGTCCTCGACCCTGCAACCGTAGTGGTTCTCGCGCTCCGCGCGAGAACACACTCCGCAGACCACACGGCTCCGTAGCTCATTCTGGCTGCGCGCTGCAGAGGGGGTGCGCGGCGCGTGCGTCAGTCTCGCAGCGGGCGGAGACCGTTAACAAAATCGAAGATTTTGTTTTTAAATGTAAGTATAGCGATTGTTTTATAATTCCATCATGGCGGCGCATAAATTTTGTACAAGACCAACATAGTAAAATATTCGTATTGCTTTAGATGGACGAGTTCAAACGCGAAAGGTGGAAAAAATGTTCGCCGAAGAGTCATCGGGCTCGTCGACTCCAGAACCTTTCAGTGACGACGGCCAGTACGGCTCAAATGGAGATAACGATCCAGAAGGTAACATTTCAAGCTCATCTGGAAGTGATACCTCAACCTCAAACGATAACAGAAGTGGACGATTTGCGGCACAAGATTATGACTCGGAAAGTCAAGATGAAGGCAAATTATTACATCAACTCACGTTCATACTGAACCAGCTCCACTTCAGTCGAGCGCAGATGGTCTCGAAAGTCAAAATATAGAACTTTATTATGAATCCCGTCCTTTGAGAGACACTCAAAGTCCCTCGATTATCCAAGAAAACAGACCTTATAATAGGATACTGTAACGGCATAAAGGCTAAGGTCGAGCCACCGCTATCAGAAGCTATGATCGTCTATTCTATCTACCCCAAAAAGAGATGTCCCGATTCAGCTGTAAAATTTGTAAGTTAAGAATGATAAGTCTGAATTTCTTGTTCGTTGAGAAGTTCGTTAGGCGTACAATAGTCGAACGGAAGATTGGTTCAGGAAGTTAGAGTTTCAAGTTAGACAGAGAAAGCATGTATGCCCGCAAGCCGGTATTTCGCATGAGTTAGCGGTGTATTGCGCCAGATCGATCTTTGTTGTATTTTGTGTGATGGTACCATTTATTTTTTGTATATATGGGCGCTTGGAACTTCTTTTCGTGTGGTCGACCACAATTTATAATATTTGTTTGGGATATCGTATAAATATCCGTCGTAGTGTTACGACGTGAGTACTCAACGATATTTCATGTGCTCGCTAGTAGCGGCTTGTGGTGGTTCCAATTATATAATTAGTTCACGGCAATAACGATCCGAATAGACCGGGTTTACACAATTGCGATTTGATTTTCCGAAATGGGTTTGAACTAGCGGTTTCCTCAAAAGGTCCGTAAGGTTTTGAAACCTTCAACTCTGCGCAATTTGAGCTGGATGTTATCGAAACGTTTTCATTAGCGCTTTTGGAGATCTAACCCACTCCACAGCGAGGTACATACTTCGGTAAATACCGATCTATGTATCTCACTAACCTCAGCACTTCCTCGACTGGGCCCAGCAATAAATACTAGACGCAGCCTACACGTTAGACCTCCAGCGAAATTTACATTTAATTTAAAGATGCAACTTGAATCCAAACCGATCCAAGGCAAAGCAAAACAATCTACCCGTTCCTAAACAATGAACTTTAGACTGTAATTTGATCTCTTCGCGCGTCCCCGACAACATCAAATGTCAAAAATATCAACAGGATAGGTTATCTGAGTTGACATCGTTTATACTTTGTTCTGAACCCGTTATTTCCATCCGCGGAACCTCATCGATCAAACAGTCTCCCTATGCCCTGCCAACCTAGGTTTAGCCGCAACTAAACTCCTGTCTAGCCTAGTCTAAAATCCTAGTGTTATACCACGTCCATTATCGACACCACTCGAAAATGGTTGAGTTTGACTTGAATGTGTTTGTATGTTTAATGATTGTGTGTGTAGGAATTTCAAAACTCGCTACACGAAAGGAATGAGGAGAGGATTAGCCCGCGAATATCCTAAGAGCCAATCCAGGAACCCTATGGTGAAGGAAAAAGGAATTTAGGGTCGCTCCAAGCCCAGACTCAGACTCAGATCAGTTAACCTACAAGTTCTTATCTAACGACCCAAGGATAGTTTTGGAATTTGGGGTAGGTTGATATAAAGGATAGGAACCGAGGTATATCTCGGCGCTTCAGACACTCACGAAAAACCACTGAAACTTCGCAATCACAATTCGTACTAGTTCTGACGCGTAACACGGCAGACAAAACTGTTTAGAACTCGTGAAAGACGACTGTCACAGTAGCTAGACGCTGAGACTGAATGCTCTCCCTTCTTCTTGATAATCTTCTCACGCACCCTTTCTGGGGCGTGGGGAGTCGGGGTCAGGTCGACGGACCTCTTCCCGAAGAATCGCCTCTGTCCACTCCTGTGGACAGGTCATCGGATGGCCCCTGCGGGCGGTGATCTTGATGTGGCGCTGGTGTGCAGTGGGTGATCGCCGGCTAGGCAACCAGGTCGCGTGGCAGGCGGCGGCGGTCGGGCGGGCGCGCGTGGTGCGGCGCCAGTTCGGCGATGTGCGGAAGATGTGAAGCATCCGCACGCGCGAACATGCCCTTCGCCAGCCTCTGGACAAACTGGTCCACGGTTTCCCATCTTAGGTCCCTCTGGATTGTCGCGTTCCTCACGTAGCGGGGGGCGCCGACGATGGTACGCAGAGAGAGGTTCTCTTGGGCTCGGAGTCTCCGTTTGTTCGTCTCCGAGCACAGGGCGTACCAAGCCGGAGCCGCGTAGGTGAGGCGGGATCTCACGTAGGTCTTGTAGATCCCGAGCTTCGCCCTCAGAGGGAGGCTGGAGTCGAAAAGTGGACGCAGCTTGGCGCGTGCCACCTTGACCTGGCTGACGACGTTGTCAACGTGTTGCTTCATGGTGAGCCGGCGATCAATGGTCACTCCCAGGTACTTCACCTGCGGAGACCACTCGATTTGCTGTCCTTGGAGCTGGAGCGATGGTGGAAGGAGACTCTGGCCTGTGATGAGCGCCTGCGTTTTCCCAACATTGACGGACAGTCGCCACTTGGCGAGCCAGTCGGGCAAGATGTCCAGGGTGCGCTGCAGTTACGGTACTGCTACGCGTAGTAGGCTGCGTCGTCTGCGAAGAGTGCCAGCTGGGCACCCGGCCCGACGGGGATGTCGTCCGTGTATCGGGCGTAGCAGGCGGGAGACAGGCAGGAGCCCTGGGGGACGCCGGCTGCGACGGGATGTTCCTCGGAGACGGCGTCTTCCACCATCACTCGGAAGCGGCGATTCTTCAGGAAAGAGGCGATTGTCTTGACCGTTCTTCTTGGGGCAGGGGACGTCGACAGCTTGTACAGCAACCCCTCGTGCCATACTCTGTCGAACGCCTTCTCCATATCCAGAAGTACTGCGACAGTGTATTCTTTTTTGTTCAAACAAACCGTCATGTCATTCAGTACTCTGGTGAGCTGAAGCGTCGTAGAATGCTCGGGCCTGAAGCCGAACTGTTCCGGGCGCGGCTGGATGTGGGGCAGTAACTTCGCTAACAGGAGCTTCTCAAACACCTTTGAGATGGTGCTCAGTAGGATGATCGGCCGATAGCTCTCAGGCAGCTTGGTGTCCTTGCCCGGCTTGGGCAACATGATAACCAAGCCCTCCTTCCATTGGGTTGGAAAGTGACCCGTGCGCAAGATACCGTTAAACAGGCGCGCAACGGCCGCCACAGTGCGTGGCGGCAAATGTAACAGCGCCGTGTTGGGTATTCGGTCTGCGCCCGGGGCTTTCCTGGGCTTGGTACGTCGGAATGCACGCACAATCTGGCCAGGCGTGACGACGATGGGGTCCTCTTCGGGAGCTATCGGCGTGGCGAAGTACTCTCGCAGGTGTCTCTCGACTGTTGCGACGTGCTCCACATCATCCGTTGGGTTCGGCTTGAATTGCTTCTCGAGGCATTCGGCGAAGATCTCCGCACGGTCTTGGGCTCGGAATCTTGGTAGGCCGTCGCTGCCCAGGATTGGTCGAACAGGAGCAGGAGTGGTCGACAAAGCCCGGCACAGGCGATGCACGGAGGGGACGTGGTCGCCTATGGACTCGACGTGGCGTTCCCAAGATTCTTCAGCGTGGCGATCAAGTTGGCGCTTCAGCTTTGCCGTCATGGCGTTGAGCCTGGTCTTCATCGTGGGGCAGCGGGTTTGCTGCCACTGCTTCCGGAGAGCGCGCTTATCGCAGATGAGTGCGCGTAGCTCAGCAGGAAGAGGATTGGGCTTCCCCCCGCGAGCTACGGTGTGCGATGATAGGTCGAGCGCGTCTCGGATCTGAGTAGTTAGCAGCGATGCCAGGCGGTCAACGTCTTCCGGCTGGTTGACGGGGCAACTGGTGGAGGGTTGGTCTAGGGCGGCGGTGAAGGCGCCCCACTGGTAGCGGCGACGTGATGCTGGCGGAGATACCCGGGTGGGCAGGTCCGCCAGGACGAGAAGAACAGGCCTGTGGTCCGAAGGGAGGTCAGGGAGAACCTCCTGGCTCGGCGGTGTCCGGAGACCTCTGACGACCACGACGTCAATGATGTCCCATCCGGCCCGCGTGTCGAAGTGGGTGGGCTCGTCGGGACCGATGACGTCGTAGTTGTGGCTCACGGAGTCGGCATGGATGGCGCGTCCAGCTGGGCACACCCTGGTAGAGTTCCAGGCGGTGTGCTTGGCGTTGAGGTCGCCGGCGACAAGTGTCGGGTGCGGCGACTGTAGCAGCCCCCGTAGCTCGGCGGTGCGGATTGGTGTACTGGGGGGCTTGTAGGCGGCGTAGAGTCGCAGCACCTCGCCGGCGACCTGGAGGTCGACGCCCAAAGCATACAGGGATGAATACTCCTGGGCGTCGACGAGCTGGTGGACGATCTTCCTGCCGACGATGACTGCCAAGCCTCGAAAGGTTCGGCCGCTGGAGGTCTTCTCGTCCTTGCGGTAGACGATGTAGCCGGGCAGCGACAGCTTGTCGCTTCCGGCTAGGTGTGTCTCGCTGATGAGCATCACGTCGACGCGGTAGTCCCTCAGGAACACGTGGAGCAGCCGCTTCTTCCCTGTCAGCGACTGCGCGTTCCAGTGGACGACCCTGAGCGGCTCATGCATTGCGGAGCAGAGCGGTGAGTCTGCCCAGGGCAGTGGGGTCGCTGAGGAGGGCGAGCAGGGCTGTGAGGTGCCCTAAGTCCTGCTGCCCTATCGCCGCAGCCGGAGTGGCGGCGCCAGCGGCGGCCGCAGTCTCGCTGGCGGCGAGAGTAGCCGCCGCGGCGCCGGCGGCAGGTGGAGCCGTCGCCTTCTTCTTCTTCTTCCCCCCCCGCTTCGTCTTCTGCCTGGGGGCTCCGTCGTTCGCCTGCGCCATAAGCGAGGCGGGCGCCGTTGGTTCCTGCAGGTCGGGACGAGGCAGAGGGGGAGGCTGCACCTTCTTGGGCCCGGGCGCGTTGGTGAGCGCCACAGTGCCGGCCTTCTTGTTTCGCGCCTCCTGGCGGAACACGGGGCACGTCGCATTATTTGCCGTGTGCGGGCCACCGCAGTTGGCGCACGTCGGCGGCTGGTCTTTCGGGCGGGGGCACTCCCGCGCCGAGTGGGGACCGCCGCAACGTACGCACGCTAGGGGGCGGTGGCACATATGCGACGAGTGCCGGAATTGCTGGCACCTGTGGCACTGGGCCGGGCCCTGTTTCGAGCGCCAGGCCTCAATCTTCACCCCCGGCATGTACAAGAGCTCCGTGATCTCGTACACAGCGCCGGGGGCACGGTCTGGGTTCTTCTTCAGGTTGGCGAAGAAGATGCAGCCGGGTCGTCCTTTGCGCGCCCGGATCTGCTTACAGTACTCGGCCTCCACACCGAGTTCTGCAAGCGCCGCGACTATCTCCTCCGGCGCGGTGTTAGAAGGCAGCCCGCGGATCGCCACCTTCTGGGTCTTGTCGGCCGGCAACGAGTATGAGAACCATCTCACACCCTGGTCCTTCTCCAGCCTGCACAGGTAACGCTGCACAAGCCGGTACTCGTCATCGGCCGTTGGGGTGAAGCGCACACCCTTTTGGTAGGCGCGCGCGCTGGGAGCCCGGCCGAGCTCGCTGGCTATCGCCCTGAAGTGGTCGGCCCAGTTGGGCAGGACCTCCACAATAAGGGGCGGATAGCGCGGCTGGCGGGGCTGCTGTGGCGCAGCGCCTCCCGACGGGGCGGCGGTGGCGGTGGCAATCGCGGCTGCGGCTTGAGTGGCGGCAGTGGCTGGCGGCGTTGGGCGGGCGGGCGGCATTGGGCGGGCGGGCCCTATCGCGGGTGCGGCGGCGTGCGGGTTCGCAGGCACAGCGGCGGGGCGCGTAGGGCGGGCGGGCACAGTCGCGGCGGTGGGCGGGTTCGCGGGCGCGGCGGCGGGGCGCGCAGGGCGGGCGGGCACTATCGCGGGCGCTGCGGCGGAGCGCGTGGGGCGGGCGGGCACTCGCGACGTGGTCGCCGACGGGGCGGGCGGACGCGCGGTTGGCGGCACCGGGTGCCTCACTGAACGGGGGGGGGACGCGGTGCTGGGGCGCGGTGCCCCAGACACGGGAATTGCGGTCGCGGCCGCCGCGGCAAACGACACTGTGGGAGAGCACTTAGTATGTAAAACACTCGTACCTTTCCTTTCCAGTGTTGAAGCGCTCTCACTGTCTCTTTCACTCGCGGCGGTCGGTTCGTGGGCGGGGGCGGACCCGGATGCCTGGGGCTCGCCCGGCAGGGGCGAAAGCCTTGGCATGTCCAGGCCAGTCTTCCTAGGTGTAGGCGGGCGGGGCGGGGGGGATGGCGAGTCGGCGAGCAAGGCCCGCTTTCCGCTACCCCGTAGTATCTCATCGGATGGGCTTTCGCTGCGCGCCCGCCTCGTCCCGCGGGGCGGTGGCGGCAGTATGAGGGGCTGTTCACGCGCCTGCTCCAGCAGTTTCGCGTCCAGAATTTCCTCGCCGATGTCAGCCGCAGGCGTACCCTCCAGGGCAGCGCGGCTATCGGCGATGTAGGCCTCCATGGCGCGTAGTAATCCCGGCGAAAACAGTTTGGCTTGAGCGGCCCGGATTAGATATAATCCGTCCAACTCAAGCTCCGCTCTCGGCGAAACCGGACGACGTACCACAGGCGACCCATATTCCGTCGACGTTGAGACGGGGAGCAGGCGGTCGAGGGATGTTGATGAGGTAAGGCGACTACGGCGCGGGGTGGCCCCCAGCGGCGGGCTGCTCATATCATCAACAACATGACATTCACTGGCGCTAGCACTAGCGCTGTCCACACTAACACTAGCACTGTCACTGTAGCCCTTAGAAGGGCTTTTGAACTTGTCCATAGCAGCGGGCTATGGACAAGTTGGCTGCCCGAAGGGGGTACCGACCAGGTACGACCTTAGGCGAAGCCGGCGTCCGTTCCTAGAAGGTATTCCCCTCCGTGCAAACACTCGCGACGGTAATATCGCGACGCGCACGGGCGCGTGTTGCGCACGTCCGCTTACGACGAAGCGGCGGGCGAACTGCGGAGGAACGGCGAGAACTGCAGGTCCGTATACGCGACGGTCGACGACACTCCATGCTCTCCCTTCCCCCGCCATCGTATTTATACACCCCACACGTCTGAAAGAAAAAATATGGCGTCCTTTGCGAACACGCTCTGCCCAAGCGAAGCTTCTTATCACTAACTACACAGGGTCTAATTTCAACCGTGCCATGCAGATCCGCCGTTCTACAATTTGTGTATGCATATTTACTATGATCAACCGTCGGTTATCACTCAAGTCATTTGGTATTGCGATACACAAAATTTGTTGATCGCTGACCATAAAAGCTGTTGCGATTAATTAAGCCTTCCCGACCGCTAGCGTCTTAGACAAAGATCACTAGAATGATATTCAAACCCGTGATGTCAAACTCACCATTTCGTACCAAACAAACGCAATTGTATATTTGCAGTCAACATAATAGCTTTCTCCGTATCGTTCCATAATAACCTTCCATTATTTAGTTATTCATAATTTATTCAGCGCGCACCAAATCGGCTCTGATTCCTACACATTTCGCAGGAATGCGACAAAAAAAACCTGACTCGACCTTGCTTCTCCGAAACAACCACGTTCTATGGCTCTTTTTTTTTTTGTCAACTTACTTCGAACTACTCGATAACCCAGCGTTAAAGGGACTGACACAACTAATTCCGAATCTCACTGTAAACTGATTGCATTCCTTAAGCGATGTTCCATTACAATACCACCTATTGATGGAGGCATAACAGAGCTACCAACTGGCCTGACTCAAATCCCCTGTTCTAAATACGCCAATGGAAAAACCACCAACAGCAGGTTGTACGTGTGTTGACGACAGCAGATGGCTATGTGCTAAATGTGATCATTACAGGCAAAAAACACTGCCTTAGAAACTGGCAGCAAGACTGAGAAGCCTGTCATGCGATTGATGAGGCCATATTTGCTGAAGGGACAACATTTATTCATGGACAATTTCTATAACTCTGTGTCTCTGTCACAAAAATTGTTAGACTTAAGATCACACACTAATGGGACTCTCAGGGTGAACTGAAAGGAAAATCCAAAAGATCTGGTGAGTAAGAAACTGAAGAAAAAATCAACATGTATGGGTTAGAAAGAACAAAGTGTATGTATCCAAATGGCACGACAAAAGACCAGTTTTGATGATAACAACGAGAAATCACCCTAAGATGATAGAAGTGTCAAACAGATATGGGGTAAAGAGAATGAAACCAGAGGAAATAGCAATATATGACGATTTCATGTCAGGCATAGATAGAGAAAATCAGATGGTATCATACTACTCGTCTCCCAAAAAGACAGGACAAGGAGGTAGTTGATTTGTCCGTCAGTCATGCTGTTTTATGTTTCATGTGTAATATTAATTAATATTATTATTATTAATATGGTTTTGTTTGACTGATAAGTATGTCAAATTTTGTTTCTTTTGAGAATTTATTTTGTGTGGTTCTTAGATTTCACATTTAATGTCATGCAAATAAAGAGTTTTTTATTAAAAATAAACCTTTTATTTATGAAATATTCCAGAACGTTTATAAACGTTGTTGCACAATGCGACAAGTAGTTTACATTTGAATAGATCACAGATACGTCGACCGTTCATAGGCGTTGTGCTAAGTAGCAATGGTAGGCAAGATGTGTGATAAAGCACAACGTCTACAGACGCCCAGACATTTTGTATGGAGAAATGCTGTGCGTTTTTTCATACTCACGGAGACGCTTATGTTCGCGGGAACGTAGTACGCTAACGGTGATGGAAAACATCGTGAGGAAACCTTCATTACTCCATACCTGCGACGATGGGCTAGCCCCCTGTCACGCAAAAAATGGAGTGTTCAATAACTGGCTCGAAGTGGGCACAATTGTGCCTCTGCCACCCCGAATGGGAAAAGGCGTGACGCTATGTTATGTTATGTATTACATGGCGACACTAATTCAGATTGACATAACGTTCAAAACTGATGTAAGATGTAAGAAAAGGCGCATGTAAGAAAAGGCGTTTTTATTATTATTTGGGACACATATAATTGTGAATATTTTTTATAAAATATTATAATTAAGTTCTTTTTTTTTATTTTATTTATTATTAAGTATCTTAAGCCTTTGAAAGAAAGTTAAAATGACTATTTTACCGTTCCAAATTTCATTTACACGGCTCCACAAAATGCAGTTGTGTGAGCGACCAACTGGTCGACTTATTTACGCGTGAAGGGGTGACAGGGAGAAGGTAAAAAGGCGCGGGGCGCGGGATGGCAGACAAAACACAGAACCAGGATACACCCTTTTCGATGTAGTTTGCATGCGCCTCCGCATTGCAATTAAGTAGGCAGTTAGTTTTTCCAAAACAAATAAAACATATTTGGCTCTAAAATTAAGATTTACCATATATAAATATATTTTCATACTTTGACCCGGTACTTAGAAATAATTTCCAAACCGCGGAACAATATAGGTTTCTCTAGAACACTTATGATTTTTAAATCGATATTTTTCTGATTCATATGCTCCTCTTCCCTGACACGAGCAACTAACAATGCGAATATAAATTAAACTCCGTTAGTTGCGATAACAGATGCATTTTGCTCAAACCCCCGACCAAAAAGGGACGCGCACATTTGCGGTTGAAAGTGCACAGTTGGTTACCAAACGGTTAAATACCGGCCTTACATCTCCCTGAGCGGCGAGTACAGGCACGCTGCGTGGCGCACGCAAGATGTCATAATCGTCTGCACAGAGTCATCGTCTGTGAATGGCCGTTGTACTGTAATCGGTAGCTAAAGGTGTACAAAGATGGATGTAAGTTGATCACAGAGTAAGTAAGTAAATAAAGGGAGAGCTATTTTCCATGGACAAAAGTTAGTATACTGACACTCTTTACTCATACGACCGTACTTCTTTGTATGACTGATAACATTGACAGGACAGGTCGCCTACCATTTTATTGACAACCAGCGATGGGGTAAGTATCGATAGAGTACGGCTATCGGCAAAAAATTAAGATAGTTACTTCTTTGTTATCGATACTTTAGAAGACTGATATGAGAGGTGATGTTTAATTAAATAATATCGATAAACAAAGTCGAAGTGATAATTTATTTTCATACTACGAAATAATAATACCTTGGACACCTTTTTACACACATTGATCTAGCCCCAAACTAGGATTCCCTGTATCTTGGGTACTAGACAACGATATATACTCTTATATAGAGAAATATTATACTTAGATAGATAAACAACCAAACATCCGGTACAAACATCCGTTCTCAACAAACAAACATTTTCCCCCACCGGGACTCGAACCCAGAACCCTTGGTTTCGTAGGCAGCGTCACTGCCGACTCGGTCATTCGGGTTGTCGGTCAATTAATAAACACAGTCTTTAAATTAAATTATAGGGTCAATAACTCAATAAACAATTTCAAATACCTTGGTCATATAGTGACTGAGGACCTGAGGGTTGACATAGTCATACAGTGGGAGCTTCGCCAGTTCGGGCGAATATTTTGGCTCGTAGGATTGGGCATTGTAAAAAGCCAGTAAAAAACCTCAGACTTCAAGGCACACTGTAAATCAATCTACACGTGCAGCCTATGGGTCAACTATACCCAAAAGACTCTCAACGCTTTGCTCGTCCAGTATAACAATGCTTTTAGGATGTTGCTGGGGCTGCCATGCTACTGTAGTGCATCGGGCATATTTGTTGAGGCACGTACTGATGGATTCCATGCCATCATACATAAGAGATCGGCCTCCTTACTGAATCAGAACGCAAGGCAGCACCAACAGTATCCTAGAGGTCATTGCAGGTCGGCTCGACGGAGTGCATGGAAAACTGAGCTATGCAATAGGCAGGCCTATTTAGATGAAATAGATTGAATTGAGTGTGATATGAAGAAACTAATAAAGATATAGTAGTTTGTCTGTTGCAAACAACATATGAATCCTTAAGTGTTCCGAAACAAAAACATTATTATTATTTAAAAAAAAAAAATATAATCAATAAAAAGATACAGATAGTTAAATCGTCAAATTCAAAGCAATAGACAAATGTCTTTACAAATTAAACACTAATTTACATTTACACACGATTAATTAATATAAATCACTAATCACGATTCTATAATACACACATCAACACTGTCTAGGGATATTTTGTATTTCTTATTTTTTTTGATAAACTATAAATATTTTGTTCAGAGAAGTATATATGGAATTAAACCTCAGTTAATGCCCAACTTAATTATATAAATAAAAAACATTTAGGATCTTCAAATATTTTTTTTAAAATAAAATAACAATGAGACTAAAAATGGTGCTAAGTCTACGAATGAAATTCATGAATAAAATGGATAATTTTATTTAAAAAAAGAACTTAAAGTGAGACATTTTAACTCTTAATAATCAGTGTTGCCACCTATCACGTTAATAAGAGTTTGGCATCGGTTATTCATACTGTGAATTAAGGTGTCGATGTCTTGCTGTGGTATGCGTTCCCAGGTTCATTGCAGGTGCAAGAAAAGTTGCTCTTCTGTGGCCAGATTTGGAGGGAGGGCATGCATAGCCCTTCGCTGCAACATGTCCCACGCATGTTCGATGGGATTCATATCGGGCGACTGCGCAGGCCATCTCATTACCGTGACGTCGTTGTCTTGAAGTGCGGCTGATACCAGCCTCGCAGTGTGTGGACGAGCATTATCATGCATGAGTACGAACTGCTGGCCGATTTGCACCCTATGCGGAATAATAACAGATTCCACCACCTCATCACGGTATTTCTGAGCATTCATGTTGCCTCTTACAAAAACGAGGTCGGTTCGCGCGCCTATACGAATTCCTGCCCATACCATGATTGTTCCTGCTTGGTACGAATGAACCTCTTGTGGATGCTGGAGCCGGCTTTCCCTGCCTGGAACTCTCCAAACTCGTGTTCTTCGCGAATTTGGATGAAATCCAAACCGAGACTCATCCGTAAAGAGCACTGTCGACCACTGTTCATTATCCCATAACACGTGTTCTTGAGCCCACAATAGTCACCTTCCGCGATTGCCTCGTCGCAAAGCAGGAACACGAATTGCCCTGCGATAATGAAGATTAGCTTCATGTAGCCTTCTTCTGACAGTTTGGTCGCTAACCAACAGCTGATGCTCCTGTTGGAGCCTCTGTACCATTTCCATGGCCGTCAGAGTAGGTTCTCTCCTGGCGGTATTTTGGAGAAAACGGTCCTCTCTAGGGGTGGTCACCCGAATTCTGCCAGCATGCCGTTCTGCCACTTCCCCAGTATCACGATAACGTGACCAGAGCGTTGATATCACATTCTGGCTGGTGCCTAGGGTCTCGGCAACAACGTTTTGGATAGCACCAGCTTCCAACATTCCTACCGCTCTTATCATCTCGTCTCTCGTCAGATGTCGACGTTGCATGGCACCAACAAGATGACACAAACAGTAAAAATCACCAAAACAATTGATAGAGTTAGTTAATTAATGTTTTTCTAAATAAATCTCCACACAAAACTAGCACTGTAAACTGAATCAATCAAATGCGTGTTCCCGCGCTTTCTTTATTTTCATAAGTTTTTTTTTTTCAATGTCAGTTTGAAAATGGAACAAGGAGGTTTAATTCCACATATAAACTTTTTCCTAATTCTGAGTAGTTTTTCTGAAAAACTAAGAAATGCAAACAAAAATCTAATATCCCTAGACAGTGTTGATGTGTGACCCTTGACGTACCGTGACGAAGTAAAACATCAGTAAAATATATTGAAAATTACCAGCAGCACCTACGAGTATAATGTCTATTGGGATATTTTGACGAATCGTGAATGTCGAATCTCGTGTGAATGAGCTCTTACTTTAACAACAGATGTGAACGAGAGATTAGTGTTGGTATAGTAGTTTGTATTAGCCAGCGATTTTTTTTCTAGCTGATAAAATAAAATCTTCTTGAGAATTCGCGCGTGTTTTTGCCATCCAGCCGCGAAATCGCAAGTATCTACACATTTAGCAATAGTTTTTCACCAGGAAATCTAAAATTAAAAGGGCAGCATTTAATTACACATGAATTTTCCCACATCAATGTTACTTTGTGGAAAAGGTTCATAAATACAGATCAAGTCAGTGCCAACGAAAATTACTTTGAATGCAGTTAAATTTCTAAAAAATATAGCAAAATTCTGTGTTTTCAGTTTTTCGATATCTTAAAAATTGACGGAGTTATTAAAGCTCAAACTTCGTCTCGCCGCGAATGGATTTTGTCAACTGAGCGGAGCATGTAGGATCAGCGATGACGTCACTTTACCCGTCAGGTGATTGGATCTGCCGGGCTCGTTCCGCTCAAGCGCGCCATACTGTAACGAACTCCCGACATGCTCAAGAATAAAGCCTAAATGACCAAGAAATACTGTTTTGTGCCCATGTGCGCACACGAGTGTGATAACACGAAATAAGTTATTTTTTAAAGCCCAAAAATTAGAAAAAAACAAAGGAGAGCAGATCCTATTGGAAATAAAAATACTGCTTACTGTGTGATGTAATGATAGATGTGAAGATCATTTTGACGTATCTAGGTGTTACCCCCATTTTTAGATGTTTTACTTGTAATACCTATAAACCTAGTTGTTAGAAGATGAATTTGTATCAATAAGTCAGGGATATCGTAAGCCATAACGGTCATTCACCCACTGTCAAGTGTCCTAAAGAATCAAATGACCGAATACTTACCTAGTCTTCAGTATGAACTTGACTCTTTGAATAAATGTCACCTTTTGTATATTATATTCATTCAAACATATTTAAAGATGATACTGTCTCCGAGTCCTCATTCTCGAGATGGAATGGGGACTTGGAGACAGTACTGAAGCTCAGGAACCAGAAATAATAAGGCAGTCGTGTTTGCTTTGTGTACCCTTTTGTTGATGGTTTTTTTTTTGTTTACAATGGGGTTAAAACTGTCTTTTGCTCACTTCAGATGTCACCAGTGTTGAGTGTTCCATGAATTTGACAATTCTCCTTACTAATTATGTAAACGAACCAATTGGTTTATGAATAATTTCTTATAATGACTCTTTGTGCAGCTGTTGATTGCAAAAATACGGGGATTCATTTATTCCCCAAAGAAGCTAAAAGAAGAAAACTGTGGGAGAAAGCTCTTCGTAGAAAAAAATGGAATGAACTTCGTCAAGGTTATGTGCTGCCCATTTTTTGCAACATGACTGCCTTACATTTCTTGGTTACTGAGTTCCAGTACTGTCGCCAAGTCCTCATTCCATCACCAGCTCATTGACACCAAGTTTGCAAACCAGCTTATCATTATTTACTATATTAGTTCAAACACGACTGCTCTACGATTATTCCTCATATACTGAGGTACCAAGCTATTTTCGACGAAATTAACCGAATAAGAAGTAGGTAAAGTTTTCAGATTAGCGTGTGACAAATCCCTCATCCATTATAAAACTATATGATTATATATACTACATTATACTCTAAAACACGCGTAATTTTATAATACTTCAACAGCAAAAACTGTTGTAAGAACATAGGAAGAATAAGAAATCACTTTGCGTCTGCTAGGTCGCGCGGCCGGCCGAACTTAGACTGCGAGTCGAAAAGTGACGTCATCATAAGCATCGATGCCGTATGATACATTTACAAAGTGTTTTGGAAATGGCCGATATGTTTTTGGCCATAATTTCGGTAATACTGTGATTATTAAAACGAAACAAAAAATAGTGTAACGTCCACAAGCCTAGTTTTGATACTAAGTACTTCTTTTTGCAACATTCCGATACTTTAGCCTTATTAATTAAGCACTATTATTTATTACTATACAATTTATCATATTATTTTTTTCAAATCACTATCGATATTTCTTGTTTCTTGGACAATTTCGTGCTAGATAAATTATTGTAAATACGCTACTATAAACGTATTTCTGATATTTCTTGGCCGAAATTATTTGAGATATCCTCCGCCTCCGCCGTATCCAACACAATTTATAAAATACAAGAAAATCAACAAAAATAAAAAACAAATAATATTAACCTGTGGTAGCCTTTGACTAATAATGTATAAATACTAGAGAAGCTAGCTCGAGCAAAATATGTGCCCGGCCTCTTGACGAAAGCGGGCGTGTCAGTTGTCATAGATAAAAATCTTTGCGCTCAGATGCGACATGCCGAAGTCTTACAGTCGCCTTTGCCCAAAAGTATACCTTTCGAGTGAATCCTGCCTATACTGGTTGCATACTTTTAAGCGCAGGCGACCTATAATGTGTATTTAGGAATAAAATAAAAGAGAATATGCACATTTCCAATATTTTAATTGTTTTTTTTTCATTGGTTGTGATGTTGTTAGTCAGTTTAATAAATAAATTGACAGTTCTTTAAATTTTCGACAGATGATAATTATCATTAATTAATTGCGGTAGTAAAACATGAGACGTATTTCTACGCAAGGGTCTACCTGTCACTGCTATGAAATTTATCCTTATCATCTCGGGCTTGCTGGAAGAAATCTCTTGTTAGAGATAAATGCAGAGCCTTTAATATAGAGAAATAAAGAGCCTTTGTAAATGTCTTTTCCATAAGTTTGTAATGTGAATTTTCATGTGCAATAAAAAATTACAATTTATATGACATGCATAACGTTGGTATACGGAAATGACACATCCGCATGTAAAAATTTTGTTACTCTTTGATTTTCAAAGAGAAAACATGGCTGACTGGCTGTAGCTTTGTTGATTTTTGTAATTCACAAAATATTGAATATGCGTATTTTACTGATAATACAGGGTAATTAATATTAAAAGTTATTCCTCGGCTTTTTTGGTCTGTACGGTGTAGTTTTTACAGTACCGCAGAGCACATGACGGCATTATTTAGTTTCATACTCTCGCATCGAGCGTCAAGGCTCGGCAAGCGCTTGGCACAGACCAGGCGTGTCAAACTTAGAAGAAAAATGTTGGAAACGAACCATTATAAAGATTCCCAATTATGAAGTACAGTGCCGACCTTTGGTTTCTGTTAAAATAATGTGTATTTAATTTAGTCGTATTATAAAACATAAGTTAAAGATATCGACGCTGGAAAGGCAAAATTGACTAAGCGCCATTTTTGGCAATATGAGTTATATACATCATTAGAATTGTCTTTTTTTTCTGAGTCGAATGGTCGAACTCCCGTGTCTCTAGGATGACTTTTATTGGCGCTTGGTAAATTGATAATTTGTGCAATTCTCTTTATTTTCGGCGTCAGAACTAGTCCAAACGACTATAAAATATATAAATCTGTAAAATTTGTCACTTGGGACAACCATTCGATCCGTATTTTTTACTTAGTTAATATTTGCTGCATTTCTTTTTGCAATATTTGCATTTAGTCATTATTGCCGTGACCTTAAAAAAAACTAAATGGCGGCTCGATAATTTTGCCTGTTTTGACTTTAATACTATTTGGCGTTACGATATTTTACCCAGGCGTTAAAAGATTTGAACTTGTCGCTTGGTAACTATTTGCATTTCTTGAATTAAAAAAACAATGTCGGTTGGTCAATTTTTACCCGCCCAGTTTGATAGTAGTGTCGGCGCATAGATACCTAGTGCATCTTGGATTAAAAAAACAATGTCGGTTGGTCAATTTTTACCCGCCCAGTTTGATAGTAGTGTCGGCGCATAGATACCTCCTAGTGCATTTATTTTGTTGTCGTCTGCCCGTGCGCACAAGTAGCAGTGAAGTGGCGTTCAGTAAGTAACAGTCAGCTCATTCCGCGACGGAGCGTCGGTTGGGTAGGTCGCGGCCGCTGTGTATTCGCACTTGGGATATCCACGTGGCAGCGACTTCAGGTAAGTTATCTATTTATTATTAAGTATTTCACCTTTTTAGTTATGTGATTTTATTATATTACCAAACGTATTGATGAAGCACTGTTTATTTATAATGAATATTCACACTATAGTAACGATAACAACAACATAACCTAACTAATACTTTAAAACTAAACTGAATAGAAAATGTCCCTAAGGTCAAATGTATTTTATTTCAGAACAATGGAGAGGAAAAACCGCGTAAATAAATTAATAACTCAAGCTTTAGAGAATGCCGGATTACCGTCAGATTCAATAATTAATAATAATGGTGCAGGGGAGAATCCGCTTCCAAGACCAAGAGACCTGAATCGGAAGAGTGCACGGAAAAAACTTACATTTGATACTATCCAGGTAGGTACCTATTTATTATCTATAGAAAAACCTACCCATTATTCAAACACAGAGTAGGTATACTTAAATTAGTACACAATATTTTTGTCAAAACACACGCGCACTCACATTACTACAGTACAGTCACGATCACGAGCAGCCTGAGTCACCCCATTTGGACTCTGTAGGTACCTTTTTTATAATATTTTAAATATTATATAATAGATATAGGTATCTACTAACTGTTTTCAGGATAACACGCCAATGCCGGGAGACAGTCATGGCAACGTAGGATACAGCAAAACACCTGCGTTTGTCAATCCAGAGGTACATAGTAGTAACCAAATTTGTACACAATAAAGTCAAAGCACATACTCATGCACTCATTTACATACAAACACACGCGCTCACATTCGTAGGTTCATTCATACTAAGATAGTAGGTACTTACTGTTTCCAGGATAAACCACTAATACCGCCCCTCCAGCAAAACAATGTATCACCTGCAATTGTCAATCCAGAGGTACGTAATAGTTAATTTGTACACAATATAGTCAAAGCACACATTCATGCACACATTTACACACATACACACGCGCCCACATTTGTCGGTTCATTCATACTAAGTTAGATTTTTAAAGTATGTACTTACTGCTTCCAGGATGCACCGCTAACACCGCCCCTCCAGCAAAACAATGTATCACCTGCAATTGTCAATCCAGAGGTACGTAATAGTTAATTTGTACACAATATAGTCAAAGCACACATTCATGCACACATTTACACACATACACACGTGCCCACATTTGTCGGTTCATTCATACTAAGTTAGATTTTTAAAGTAGGTACTTACTGCTTCCAGGATGCACCGCTAACACCGCCCCTCCAGCAAAACAATGTATCACCTGCAATTGTCAATCCAGAGGTACGTAATTTTAGTTGATTTCAATTTAGGTAAGTAAAGTAACTGACGAGTTTTAAGCTAGCAGAAAGTCAAGTTTTATTTGCAAACTAGCAAACGCAGCGAACATTCTGTGCCTGTAGACAATGTTAAATGCTAAGGCTAGCGAAACGAAACAATAACTTTTTATGTATGCAATTTGCTATTTCAATTCCTAAGACCAGTCACCTAGCTAGTCACCTAGCGAATCCAAATGTCAAGTCGCATACATAAAAGGTTATTGTTTCGTTTCGCTAGCCTTAGCGCTTAACATTGTCTAGGCCCCCTGTCCTGCCTAAACGATGTTAATCACTCTTTGCAAAGATTTTAGAATTCGCACTAGCACTTTTTAAATATTCCTGTGTGATGTATAAATAAGGTAAAGACTCCATGTCTAATGTTATAGGATAACCCATATACTTATGACACCATTAGGAGTCTTTGCCTTAGTTACTAATTTTAGCATTATGTCGCTTACCGAAACATTTCTTGTAGGAAACCGCTTGGGCGACTAAAAATCCATCTACAACTACCGAAGACGAAGAAGTTAATAATAACATACCGATGTTTGATAATGAACTATGTGAAAATGTTGACTGGAACGTTGATGAGTTTCGTGAAATGACAGCTAATGCTAACTTTTGCTCACTCCAAACGATCTCCACCGCCGAAAATGATACTACTGAAACTGCTTCTCCATCTACGGTTAACGTTTGCACTCAGAATGACAAAGACGCTGACATGCCAGTACTAGACTCCCCAAAAGACAGCAGTTATGCAAATAAAAAGCATGCACAACCATCACCACCTCAGGAAACTCCAAATTCAGCTACGATTTCTGCTCCCTCTGAAAGTACAAAATCCACCAACAAACGAAAACGACGATGCAAAACAGATAAAAGGTACATAGACTACTTATCGGATGAAGATTTTTCCACGTTTATGGAAATTTATGACTATGTACAATCTGATGAATGGGTAGGATCGGACACTTCTGAAGACGAGGAAATAAATGAAACAGGAAAGAAAAGAGCTCGAAAAACAAAGAAAAAAAAAGCTATTTCACATCAGGCTGAAATAGTTGAAGAAGTTGAAGAAGAAATCGTAGGCGAAGCAGGTTTGAAAAATAAAAAGAAAAACAAGCGGAAGGAGACACAGAAAAAAAGGGCAAGTGGGCAAGAATTTACGAAAAAAAATGGCTCAGTTTCACGTGCAAAAAGTGTCCAAACCAATCCTTGCATTGGTAAGAAATGCGGCAATAATTGCGAAATTATTCCCAATGAAAAAAGACAACAAGTTTTTGACCATTTTTGGAAACTTGCTGTGCAGCGTCGACGTGATTGGTTGGTAAGTTTGACCCGAAAAGAAACTGTAAACCGTAAGCGCACACAATCTGAAATACGCACAAACACTTTTAGATATCACATCAACGACGGAGAAGGCCAAAGAGCAGTGTGTCTACAGTTTCTAGCCGCAACTGTAAATGTTTCGTGCAAGACTATATATCACATTGTGAAGAACGCAGATTTTGGGAGCGCCAAAGATGATTTACGTGGAAAATGTGAACCGGCAAATAAAACAAAACCAAGCACTCTTGCAACCGTTACGAATTTTATAAAAAGTTTGCCCGCAGTCCCATCTCATTACTGTCGACAGGACTCTTCTAGAGTTTATCTCCCAGAAAAATATAAAAACACCAGCAAAGTGTATGAAGCTTACAAGACAAAAATGGAAACGAACGGGGTCGATTTTGTCAGTGAAAAAGTTTTCAGAAGAATATTTACTGACGACTTTAATATTGGTTTCCATGTGCCAAAAAAAGATAAATGTGTGAAGTGTCTGAAATTCGAACGGACTGAAATCATGAATGCAATAATGACAGCAGAAAAAGAAGCACATGAGACTGAAAAAAATGAAAGCTATAGTAGATTTATGGCACATAAGAAAATTCATAAACAGGACCCTCATACACTTTGTGTCAGTTTTGACCTTGAAAAAGTTCTGAACACTCCACACGGAAAATCGATGCTATTGTATTATTCACGTAAATTTGCTGTGTATAACTTATGTTTCTACGAAAATGGTACACGACGAGTATTCACTTATTATTGGGATGAAAGCAACGCAAAGAGGGGGGCCAATGAAATTGCCACAATACTGTACAAGTACATTAAATCAGTGGATAACAGAGGCAATGTTAAAAACTTGCTTCTTTATTGCGACTGTTGCCCAGGACAGAATCGCAACCGAGTGATATTGGCTATGCTTCACTCAACTTTGTTAGAGTGCCAAAATATTGAGACGATACAAATCAACTACTTGCTTACGGGTCACACGTACATGCCTGTCGACAGCGTGCACGCTGTTATAGAGTGTAATTTAAAGAATACCATCATTCATGCACCATCACAATGGTACACTGTCTTCACAACAGCAAGGAAGGAGCCATTCCCGTACGAAGTAGAAATGCTTACTTTTGGCGATTTTAATAGATGGGATGTAGTAGCTGACAAATATTTCAAGGGCAATTTGATGGGAAAAGTTAGCAAAATTAGAATTGCAACCTTTAAAAAAAACAAGCCTTCCTGTATGTCAATAAAATTCTCAATGAATAAATCTGCTAAGTCCACAATTGTTGAAGTTCAATCCAAAACAATAGTGGCACCCATGCCTTGCTATCGCACACGTCTTCCTATTTCAAAACAAAAATATGACGATTTGGCCAAACTTTGCAAGGACAATGTTATTCCAAGCCAATTTCAAAAGGAGTTCCTAGACTTGCCAAAGGCTTCAACTGTTAAGGACACATTGGCCGTGTCAGATGTTGAGGATATTGATGTTGCTGAGCCTTATATATAAGCAATTTTATTGTAAAGTGATGCGTGATGCCTTTAATGAATGACTGAATTTTGTTCTTACGTAAAAGACTGTTAACATTCTAAGAATTTAGAATATTTTTATTTTTGATTTTATGAATATTATGTTTACCTTTTAATAATGTTGCATGCCACCGATTTGGACGGAAAATGCACTAAACTAAAATGGCAACTAAGGTCTCTAAATTTAGTTACTATCAAGAACTAAAATGAAAGTAGTTATACCGTTTAGAGGGCTTAGTTGCTTTTTAGTTTAGTGCACTTTGCTTCTAAATAGCACCCAATGATTGATACATTTACAAAAGTTTTGAAATTCGTGTTTGCATAGATATAAAAATAATTTGTTGTAATAACTTTAAAAATATGTCCTTTTGTTTAATTAATTCTACCTAGATTAAGTATTTTGATACTACTATATTCATCGACTGAAACGCTCATGTATCTGTTGCAATTAGTAACACACTTTATATGTCTATGCAATAAAACTACGTCTAAGGTAAAATATATGAGTATGCAAATAAGTAATAGTCACCATAACTCCTTAATGTTTATTTAAAATGTTGAAAGTTTATGTTTGTGTTTTTAGATATTATTTTATTGATCTCATTGCGGCCATTGCAAATAATAAAAGTATAATAAAGTTTCTGATGATTATTTAATTGTTTTATTTACAGTGGATCCTATGTTCTGTATGACTGTAAGTTTCCTGTAAGTAGGTAGGCGTTTAGTAAACTTTAGTATGAAAATTGCGGGTATACTTATTTCTATTACATCCATAAAGATATATTTATCCTGCAGTAACCAGCCTTTAATTTGAGTTAATGCCTTTTTGCACTTACAAAAAAACACAAATTAAATCACTTGGTAGTTTTATCTTTTACCAAGATAATGGTAATTTATCGCTTGGATATTTTCACCTGCCAAAATTTTTGTATTTTTTTTACTATACGACACAAACTCGCAAATTGCTACGAATTTTGTTACAACATTAACTCCATTTTATAGATGCTTCAATAACCTTTCCATAAATGTAACATATTCGACTGTAGGACATTCAGAGAATCTTTTATGATTTTTTTTCAAAAAAATCCAACTTTAAACAGCTTTTACCAACATTTTGGTCCGTGTCGCTTAGTCAATTTTGCCTTTCCAGCGTCGATATGATACTCAGGTAGCGCTGGTAGCTATGTAATTTTTATTAGTGCTTATGTTAAACGATTAATGTCGCTGAATAATTAGTAACAGCAATAACCACAGATGTCGCTTAACAGTTGGTTGAAGTCAGGATGCCATAGTGTTGACACAGTACGGATTTTTAGCTTTCCATACCCATAAAAAGGGAAATTTGTTCGGATTTTCTCTGGTATATGCCTCGTAATACTGACCATTGTATGTAAAGCATACAGAAGTGATTTGGATTGCTTCATTGATGGCTCCCATTTGTCTCGTACTACTGACCTACAGAATGTTGATTACGTCAATCCACGAAATTTTAAGTCTAAAGAAGAAAATTATGTTAGCACGAAAATAGCAATTTCGTTAGAATCAAATAAAAAATGAAATGAATTTATCTCACAATATCTATTTACAAAATTGACGGTCTTGGCTAATAAACTAGGTTATAACCTGAAAGCCTTTCAATTATAATTGTTCATAAAAATATGGTTACAAATAAGTACATTTCAAAAGTATAAAATAAAATGTCAATTTAATTTGGGTAGTATTTAATCGCATTGCATAAATACTGATTTTCACAGCAAAAAAGGATCATGAATGAATGAATGAATGAATGGTGCTTCTCCAGCCAGGGTTCTAAACCTGTTCCGGTCTTTCGGCCGGCATACCAGAGGGCACAAGTTTTGAGGGGGGGCGGAATGACCTGCTCTGTAGGAAGGGAAGGATAGTGAATTCAATCGACCGACTCTTCAGCCTGAAGCCAATATAGGATATGTGGAATGGGGAGGATGTGGGATTTGGAGAGCAGCTGTTGTTTTCTTCAAGTTCTTGTTTTCCTTCTATTTTCAGTTATTGTTAATAGTTGAGTTTCCTGAGTCGTGTTCGTTTGGGTTATCCGGTAAGTTCCCAGTTTCGCTTTTGCTGTCTGTTTCTGGGATACGGTATATTTGCCTCTAGGCCATCCTGACTTCGTCCCTGTTGTGTGATGATTCTGTCCAGTAACTGTGTTCTTCACCGTAGTATTTGAGGTCATGCTTAAGGAAATCCTTCCAGGTGTATATAAGTCGGCCGGCTTTCTTCTTCCTTGCTTCGTATTTGAATGGAGCGTGTAGTAAGTGCTGTTGTGGGCGTCGCAGAATATGTATAGTAACATATCCGGTGGTTTTTGATTAGTTTGGTTATCGTTTTGCCCTGTAGTCAGTCATGAATTTTGTGGTATCTTGGATAGCTTCTGGCGTTCTCAAACATGTCTCTGAGGATCAGGCGTTCATATACTGACTGTCAACTGTTTGCTTTAGTGAGGGTTGCCGCTTTTTGTCCGTATTTTATAAACAGTGCAATGACCATTTTGTAAATCAGGCGCACTATATTTCAGTCTATGTTGGATTTCTTTATAAAATGCATTAGGGCCTTGGAATTTCATATGGCTTGCCGGCACCTCTTTTTTATTGTGTCCTATGTCCTGCCGTAATATATTTGCCGAGATATTTGATTTCGTTTACGGTTCGTATTGGAACTACGTCCAATTCACTGGTTGTTTATGGGGTCTCTTATAAGAATTTTCGTCTTTCTACTTTTAAGTTTGCCATGAGCAGTTCTGCGATGATATTTAATTATTCACTTTTAGCTACTCCGCGGCATAGCAGCGCTGCGTATAAACGCTCTTTCAGGTTGCGGGCGGTCCGACTCTGGAACGCACCTCTTTGCACTATAAGAGACGGTCCGACTCTTTTTTCTTTTAAGAAACATATCAAAGAGCTCTACATGTCTCTTTCGTAAAAGTTATTGTATTTATTTTATTATATGTAAGGTTTATGTATATATCGGTAATTATTTCGTATTTGCTATCTGTATTTTACAGATATTTTAATTTATTCCTAGGCATTTTAGCTATAGTAATTATTGTGCACTGCCTACCCTTTTATGATAGCAATTCCTGTAATGCCTTGTTTTGCTGGAAGAAATCTATTTTTAGAGACAAGCTCGCCCTTGTACATGCGCACTATATTTCAGTCTATGTTGGATTTCTTTATAAAATGCATTAGGGCCTTGGAATTTCATATGGCTTTTCTTTTGATGTTACTTTTAAAATATTTGTGTGCAATATTGTGAAGGAGGTTTGTTCCTATAATTCCCTTTTTCCTGTATTTCTTTATAGCGTCTTGTCCGATGCGAGCATACAGATACCAGAGATAGTGTTTTGACATATGTATCATGTTTGTTTCCTGTATATAGGCTATGTGTATGTTTTTGTTAGTCAATTCCGCGTCAATGTTGAGTCTTTTAGTTATTTCGGCGCATCCTCTAACCTTCCAAGTAGCAATGCGCATACGCTCGCATGTGACTTGTGGTTTAAATATGGGGCTGTTTCGTATCATCGTATATCCGGTGTTGTCTGGGATGTCTTCTGTTGATGTTATGGTTGACCCTGAGGAGGTCATGGGTGTTGCATTAAGTATCGGCGAAAGTATGGTGTTATCAGTTTGGTTATCGGTTGCTTGATCCGTGGGTAAATTTGGCGATTTAAGCAAGTAAACGCTGTCGTAGTGGTGTCCTGTGACGTTGAGGTTGATAGATTTCACTGCATCCGCTGGATTCTTCGGCGTGAATGTGAGCGATGGTGTATTTTGCTGGTGGATTGTTGCGTTAAGTAGAAAGTATTCGGCAGCTGGTATTATAATCTCCTCTCCAGCCCAAGTACCGTAATTGCGTAGATTTTCAGTGTTGAGTTGTTAAGGATTTCAGGCTCAGTGATTGCGAGCTTTGTTCTGTTCATCGCCGTTTTCTTCTACATATTTAACTAGGTCCTTACGAATGTGAGTGTGGTTGCATGTTAATTGACATAGGTGATTAATTTGGTCAGCAATTGCGGTGAATAGGCAGTTTACCATCTCAGCGTTGGTAAGGCTTCCATTAGGTTATCTTCTTGGGATGTTGTTGAAAGAAAGAACTTAGAGATAGCGTGATTTATTTGAACTACCTTTGTCTACGATTAACAGATCGTACGGGTTGCGATTGTCAAAGTTTGTGCGTATCTTCGTGCACCCTTATTCTCGGTAGAGAGCCGCTTAGGACAAAAAGACTCCGATTTTATTGTTGTTATTGTTCATCAGTAGAAGTCTTTTGTTAATTACCTGTTTTCTGGAAGATGGTGAAATGATCCTTTTATGATGTGCAATTGTTTGCTGTTTCTCGCTATTTCTCAGAATATGCAGTTATGCAGTAGACGGGCTTGCATTATTGTTTTATTTTTGTGGGCTTGTCGGACCGGATAAAGTTAGAAATGGTTATGTTTTGTTTTACTGTTATTGGGTAGGTTCCTGCTTAGTTTTGTATTGAGGTATACCTATCTCCTACCTACTAGTACGGCACTGTGCCTGGGGAATAGTTTGGAGTTGGCGTAGTAATTTGAAGCGAGCGTGGTATCTGTTTATGAAATGGTATTTAGCATTACGAAGGGGGTTACCTGCTAGATATAGAGTTCGTTTTGCCTTTTGATCTGAGTTAGGGCTATCATAATCGCAGCGATCTCACCAGGTGGCTCAGCTAGTGAGACTCATTGCACTGATATCACCTACTTCAATTCACTTCATTAGTGCATATTAGTTAGGTCCGTGACTCGGGTCGAAGTTCAGTCCGTGAACAAGGCGCTAAAGATGAAGTACCCGGTTGTATCTGACCCGGCGGAGGGGGATGCATGTGTTTGTGGCATGTGAGTGTATGTGTCGGTACGGTAAGTATCAAAGTCATTGGTCATCTTATCTTGAGTTGTGCATTTTGGGTAGGCCGGGGGAAGGTGTTTAGATTTACCGCTATCATATTATCTGTTTTTGGGGCGGTTGGAACTTGAGGGTACTTTGGTAGTCGCGCTGTATTTTGGTATGGGAAAAGTGAGATGCTGCGATGTAGATTTGACTGGTTGTTGATAGGTTGTTGATTACGTTTTGGGGCTCTATTATGTATGCGCTGTCGTAGTGGCTGTCGGAAAAGGTCAAGTTGATAGTTCCGACTGAGTTATATTCTTGTTGGGGGCTATATACGATTGATGGGCCATTTTGTTGATGGATCGCTACACTTATTACGTAGAACTCCGCGGCTGCTATGATAATTTCTTCACCGCCCCACGCGCCCTGTATGTGGAGATTTTTTATGTACTCAGTGAAAGCTTCTGCGTTTGGTGCGTCGATCGCATGTTTGATGCGTGGATAATTTCTGTTAGCTTCCACGTATCTAGCTAAGTCGCTTCTGATGTGGGTATGGTTGAATGTCGCTCCAAACAGATGGTTGATTTAGTCTGCAATTGCATGGAACAGGCAGTTTCCATCTCTGGGCATTGGTAGAGTTTCCATTGTGAGATATTACTACAGGAGAAAGCCTCGTGGTATTTTAGCTAATATGAATGTGTGTGTGTGGGTTGTTTCTAAGAGGTGTACGGCCGGTATGATGAGAGACGCTGTTTGGCTTTTTACGATCTATTTTTATTCTAATATTTCCCGGTATTTCCAAGATGGGTTGACACCATAGAATGGGTGCCAGATGTGTGAGGGAACGTTGTGAGCCTTTTGTGCTTCGAAGCTTTTTCAATTGTTCCTAAATAGCAGTCAATTGTTTTGTCTAGTTTCTGGGAGTTTGGTGAGATGGCCTTTTTATGGCCTGCACTTGTTTAGTTTTTGTTTATTGTCGGGTTTAGTATATTTGCAGTTAAGCTACATAAAAATAATTCTAGGATTGTTAAGTTTTGAGTTGGCTTATTCACTGAGTTTCAGGGTTTAGTGAATGGTTATTGTTAATGACTGTTTTGAATGGTCTTTCGAAGATGAGGAGAAAATAAATCTCGAGGAGAATTATCTCGAATTTATTTTCAGGCAAAGCAATATAAGTATATGTAGCTATAATAATGTTTTATGAGTTGATTTTGATATTGCGTAGGTAGGGAATTGTTATATCCTGCCTATGACGCACCTATAAATGTGATTATGCCTTAGTCAATAGGGGCGACCGCGGCCGCGGTAAGTGGTGGTTTATTATTGTCAGGCGGCGAGTGGTGCTGAGAGAAATAAAGTTAGAGGTAGGTAATCACTATCAATGATGTCCTAATCGGAATGATCTCACCAGGTTGGTGTGTTTAGCCTGTCGCTGCGTGGCTCAGACGTGCACCTGGCCTAGAATAAATTCTAGGGCTTGCACAGATGTGATGCCTAAGAGTATCGCGCAGTTCTCTGGGCATTCATTACACTTGACCGCACTAGTATCATCACAATCACTGAAATGCGTGGTATTGCACAGATGGGGTGCCTAGATGGATCGCGCACATTCCCCAGGTAACCCTTACAGTAACACGCGGTATAAGCCAGCCTATAAGCCAGGCTCGTTTTCGGGCCTCCGGAGGCAAATCAAAAATCAAAATCAAAAATCATTTATTTCCATAGGATGTTGTTACATCACTTAGATCCGTCATTACATTTTTTTGGGTGAGTTCACTAACCCAATGGCGGAATCTGTGGAGAAGAGCTCACCGAAGAAACTCCACAGTCGTCGCATCTTTTGCGTTTCCTTTTTTAAATAAAATATTGTCAAATTACAAAATGAATGCTAATTATATATCGAAACAGCCTGTTACTCAAACAATCTATTCCCATGGACATCTGTCCTCTAAGTAATCAGATATCCTGTAGTAACCTTTTTTATACAATTTCTGTTTTATTATTATTTTAAACTTGTCTAAAGGTAAGTTTTTAATATCAGTAGGGACCTTATTGTAATAGCGTATACAATTGCCTTTAAAAGAATTACTAATTTTATGTAGTCGGCTTACATAAGCAACCAACTTGTCTTTATTTCTAGTATTAAAATTGTGTATATCACTGTACTTCTGAAAATTAGTTATATTTCTTTTTACATACACAAGATTGTCATAGATATATTGAGACACAAATGTCAGAATATTGATTTCTTTAAACTTTTCCCTCAGTGACACTCTAGGCCCTAATCTATAAATTGCACGAACAGCCCGTTTCTGCAGAATAAATATACTATTAGCATTCGCAGCGTGACCCCACAATAAAATACCATAGGTCATTAGACTATGAAAGTAACTAAAGTAGACTAGTCTAGCGGTGTCTACGTCGGTAAGAGCTCTAATTTTTTTAACTGCGAACGCTGCCGAACTCAGTCTGTTCGACAATTTATTTATATGAGGATCCCATTGTAGTTTGGCGTCTAAAGTAATGCCCAAAAAGTCAGTCGACTGCACAAGGTCCAATCTCTGTCCTTTTATAAATATGTCTGTAGTTACCGGGTTCACATTGGGTAACACGAATTTAATACATTTAGTTTTCTTTTCATTAAGTAATAAATTGTTAACAGTAAACCAGTTCACTATACTAGAGATAGCATTGTTTACCTCGTCATAATTTGATTGCTGTCTTTTAACTTTAAATATCAAAGAAGTATCATCGGCAAACAATACTAACCCATGTTTTGCTTTAACAAGGTAAGGTAAATCATTAATATATACTAAAAACAAGAAAGGACCAAGAATTGAACCTTGCGGTACGCCCATACTTATTGAAGACCCAGGTGATCTTTTCCCATTAACATCGACCATCTGAACCCTATCTGTTAGATATGACTCCAGAAGGCCAAGTGCCTGATCTTTTACACCATAATGGCGTAACTTCCTGACAAGAGTGTCATGATGGACGCAATCAAAAGCCTTGGATAGATCGCAGAAGACACCTATTGCATCCATTGCGTCTTCCCAGGCATCAAAAATATTGTCGATTAGTTCAACACCAGCATCGGCTGTTGAACGACCCTTTGTGAAACCAAACTGAGCAATATGAATTAAATTATTGAGATAAAAATGACTTTGCAATTGATTAAGTATGAGTTTTTCAAATATTTTGCTAAGCGTTGGTAGTATCGATATGGGTCTAAAATTGGTGGGGTCTGATGTACTACCAGCTTTGAATAAAGGTATAACTTTACTTAGTTTCATCAAGTCAGGAAACACACCACTATCTATACATTGATTAAATATACAACAAAGGTGAGGTGCAATACAATCTACAATGGAACTAATAATTTTTACTGATAGACCATGGGCGTCAGCTGTCTTTTTCATTTCCGGCAGAACAAAAGGCGCGCGCCGGGGATGAAAACTATTGTTTGTTTAAATGCGTTTGGGAGATCTCGGGGGGACACGTCCGTTCGGTCCGGCAACACAAACGCCACCTGATTTTCACAGCAAAAAAGGATCAGCAAAAATATTTTTTATGTTTTAAGTATTTTTGTATTCTTCCCATCCAATATCATAAAAATATTATAATTGTGAAAGTTTTGTGTGTGTGTTTATATGTTTATGAGTCTTCTACGCTTGAATGAAATTTAACACACGTAGTTTATGAGCTATATTAACATATAGGGTACTTTTTATTCGATTGCACCAAGAAGAGGGTAATTGGGCGTGGGCGAAGCCGCGTGTAACAGCTAGTAATTTATTAAGTTAGGAAATGTATACTTTTTCAGATATGAAATTAAAAAAAAAATGCGAAAAAAAAGTGAGGCCGCGACATAAAATTGCGAACAAAATGACTGTATCTCTACATCAGGTAAGTAAAAATAACTTCCGTACCGTATAATTTTACTTATTTTATTTTATTTTATTATATTTGGGACATCAACAGCACATAGATAAACAAATTACAAAGAACAAAGATACAAAATTAAAGCCAGTAACAGATATCCACAAAAATACAAGAGATAAATTTAAATTGAGAAACTTAAACAGATAGAACAGTGTGCAAACTTAATAAATAAGATCTCTTACATGTATATAGCGTTAAGAGACAGGTATGTTTATTATGATGTTTATTTAAAGGTATATGTAGAATAAATAAATAAATGATGTAAGATTTATGACGTGTTTGTGTGTGAGTGTATGAATGAGTGTGAGAGGGTGTGTGAGTGCATGTGTGAGGTTCACTTATTCCTCCTTGATATTGTGTAATTTTTTAATAATGTCCTGACGGAATTTCGCCTTAGACGATGCAAACGGATCGAAATTGTTAAAAAGTTTATTAAATTGATTGGTAAGGCGAACCATTGTTGAATTTTGAGCATAACTGGTATGCGTGTGGGGGATAGCAAAAAGCCTTTTGGAAGTTTGACGAGTACGGCGCGATGGGACACAGAAAGATAGTTCAGAGAGAAGAGGTGAAGAATCAAGGCGGCCCGATAGAATATCATGGAGTAACATCATATCAAGCAAAATTCTGCGATCCTCAAGACTGATGAGGTGATGCTGGTGACAAGACTCCTCGTAAGAGCGCCCAAGAGTGTGAGACCTGAAATTCAGGTACTTTATAAATTTTGATTGAATAAGCTCAATGCGTTGAATGTATGTAATGTAGTTTGGAGACCACAGCGTGAAGAGTATTCCAAAATGCTTCTTACGTAAGCATAATATATCTGTTTTATACAACCCAGGTCGCTAAACGGTTTGCAGATTCTCAGAACAAAACCCAGATTTCGAAACGCACGGGCCGTGATGTGCTCAATGTGTTTTTCAAATGATAGTTTACTATCGAGAATGACACCAAGATCGCGGATAGTATTGACGCGGGCTAATGGCTTGTTGTTAATGGAGTAGTCATATATAATAGGGAACGTGTAACTTCTAGTGAACGAGATTTGGACGCATTTACTAATATTCACAGAGATCCTATTCTTTTCATAGTACTGACTTAGGCGATTAAGATCGGCCTGTAGCTTATCACATTCGGTGGTACTGTTTACATCAAGGTAGACCTTTTTATCGTCATCATATAGTAAAAAGTTACAGTCATAAAATGCAGTATAAATATCACAGAGATATGCGTTGTACAGTAAAGGACCTAAGTGAGAACCTTGAGGAACACCCGACGGGATATCAATAAAGTTCGAGTTATATCCACCAACAATCACAGCCTGACTTCTCTTAGAAACATAAGAAGTAATCCAACGGTGGAGGTCACCCTGAATCCCCAGATGAAATAATTTGCGCAACAGGATGATATGGTCTACGCGGTCAAAAGCCTTCTCAAAATCCGTATAGACAACATCAACCTGCTTCCGCTTGTCCATCTTATGAAGAACAAATTGTAGGAATTCCGCAAGATTACTCATGGTAGATCGGCCTTTGAGAAACCCGTGTTGCTGAGGAGGTACACCACGAGAAATAATTGGGTAAATGCAGTTGTAAACAGCCTTCTCGAATACTTTACCAAATACATTAAGAATAGATATTGGTCTGTAATTGTCGATCTTCTTTCTTGTTCCTTTTTTGTGTATCGGAAGTATGTGAGCTTTCTTCCAGGCAATAGAAAACGAGCCTTCTTTGAGGGATCTATTGAATAAGATGCTTAGAGGATGACACAATTGCTTCGCGCACTTTCCTATATAGTATGGTGGGATATTATCGCTACCTGCACAACCGTTAATATCAAGTGAGTTTAGTAATTTTAGTGTTATATCTGGATGGAACTGAGCAGAATTGATCACATTGCCGTCTTCACAAAACGGTGGAGCGAGTGGCAGATCAGAATACGAAGACGCTGGGTGACTAAATACTGAATGGAAAAATTTATTAAAACCCTTGCAGATGCTTGGACCATCTGAATAATGAACACCTTGGTATTCAAGGGATTGCGGATAGGCAGAGTTTTGTCTACGAGCTTTAACAAAGGACCAGAGCTGTTTGGGGTTCACTTTAATATTAGTTTGCATAGATTCAACGTAAAGTTTGAAACATGTATCCTGCATAACCTTTTGTCTCTTTCTGAGTAAGGAGAATTCTTCGTAATCGAGTGGATTTTTAAACTTTTTCCATTTTTTATGACTATTGGCTTTATCCCTGGTGATCTTGACAAGTGCCTCACTGAACCAAATCGGGTGATATGACTTCTTTTTACGAGTATCCAGGGGCACAAGTTTACAAATAGTGTCGTTGATGATGGTGTAAAGCTTATGAACCGCGTCATCAACCGTTCCTTCAGAGAGGATCCCGTACCAGTCAGACTCGTTGAGCATAACATGAATGGAATCCATAGTCCCCTTTGCGAAATCTGTACCTAGCACGGTTGGACTCTGAAATTGGTGACGCTGTTAGATCATTGGCCAGAATTTCAAGCGATGGATGAGCAATATCCTCTTTGATGAGTGGTACGGGGGAGCGTAAGAGGACGAGTGCGACATTGCTAAAGACCAGATCGAGAGTGTGTCCACTGCTGTTGGTAATGGTGTTAAACTGGTGAAGTTCAAGAGCCTGAAATTCGTCGATAAGATCAGTAGCTGCTTCCTGGACACATACTAGTTCTCTACGGAGGTGTTCAACGCCGGTGGGCAACCAACCCAAACAGCGCAGATTGAAATCGGCGGCGATTAAGTAGTTAGCATTGGGATGTAACGATTTGACTGAGGCGACAGATGATATTATATTATTTATATGGATATGGGGAACTGGGGTACGTCCTCTCTTTTCCGGTAGGTATGCTGCACATATATGAAGGTCATCAGCTGTACCACGAAGAGCTTTAGCGGGTATGGTGACCCATAGACATTCCGTATTGGACGTTATCCACTCTGGACGTGAAATTGCATTTAAAGATCGACGTACGATGACCATAACTCCACCACCATCTTTTTTACCCGCGGCAACGCGGTCGCGGTCCAGTCGAAATACGTCGTATCTATTGTCGCATAATTCCGAATCTAGTACACCATCCACAAGCCAAGTTTCAGTTATAATGATTATGTCAAAATTATTAGTCACAATACTATTATACAAATCTAATGTTTTGGTTCTCAAACCTCGGACATTTTGGTAGTAAATGCTAAAATTATTAGATGCGAATGTAGATTAGATAAAAATTTATGGAGATAATAGATGCACTATTAATATTAGTGATATGGGCGGGGCAGAACAGAGACCCAAGACATCTTAAAGGCGTGAGGGCGGGAATTAAGTGAGTTACGTGTGTTTGTAAATGTGTATGTATATGTTGTGGAGTGGTGGATATAAGTAATTTTACGGGGTATATAGATAAAATAATGTGTGCTTTGGCGACTCGAGTACAAATCATACTATCTTTTGAAAATCCTCGGGAGTACGAATGTGTAGCAAGGGACAATTTTCGGCTTTTCGAGCATAAACATTACAATGTTTCGTCCAAACGTATGTGTAGTTCAACTTATTGCAGATCTCCTTTAAATCCATGAACATCTTTTTGTTGGAGGGTGTAAGATGATCATGCACGTACAGTTTATGCTCGCTTCCTTTTATTCCGATATCCGTTGTCTTTATACCTTTATTCTTGATAAGGCCAGCTACAATAGCATCCTTGTGAGCGCGGTTGCGAAGTTTCGCAATGATTGCTTTTGGGCGACCAGGTTTGGCTCTCATCGGCTGTACACGGTGCACAAACTCTATGTCGTCTGTCTTCAGCTCAACTCCGGCGTAAACTGCTATCTTGATCGTTATATCACGGGGCGATTCATTCTTCAGCTCGGGGACTCCAGAGATCTCAAGGTTGTTCATGCGCAGCCACTGTTGGTGCGTGCCGAACTGGTACTCAAGTTCAGAGACTCGTCTCTCGGAGGCCGATAAACTATTCTCGAGTTCCGCAATTTTCTCGCTTTTTGTCTCAATTTCAGATAGCCTGGACTCAAATTGGGCAGTCAATGAAGTGACTTGCTTTTGAATTTCACTTTTAATAATACTCCTAATCTCTGACTTCAGCGCTTCATTGCCCTTATGAATCAGGGCTTCAAGTCGATTTTCCAATGAAGCGATATCAAAGGTATTACCACCAGGGGCCAGATAGTCACTGGTAGTGGTAATGGTGGGAGCAGTAAAGTGTACAGTAGGCGAGGTGTTAGGATTTGGTGCAGATGCCGCAAGTTTAGCAGTGTCGGCAACAACGGCAGCGGTGGCGGTTGTGGCAGCAGCTCGCAGAGGGGTATTCGAGCGTTGCTCTGCCTTGCAGCTGTCGCATTTAGCCACTTTGCGCCGTCTTTAGGCAGTTTTTTGAATACCTCAGCTGACACATCTAAGCATAGGTGATGATAAATACGCGAACATGATTGGCAGCCCATAGTATCGAGGGCGCCTATAAATTTTCCACAAGCTTCACATTTAGAGACAGTGGCTTTTGGGGGCATCTTGGACGTTCTGCTATCTATACCTATATGTTCCACCTATACTAACTTAACATTAACAATTAAATTAATCTAAAACTTATGATGTGTGTGTGTGTGTGTATGCATATATAAATGATAAACACAAACAAATATGTAACTATGTATGAAGATGCAATTGTAAGATAATTTAGGTATTTTTTTTACAGGTATTAACTATTTAACTTAAACAGAAGTATTCGATAACAAAAAAAAAAAAAAAACCAGTAGTGTCTTAAGTAGCCGAGACTCGAACCCTGATCTATTGCGCACGATTCCGACGACTGCACAGTTGAGCTACGTAGAACTTGCTGATAGCGGCGAATTCGCAGAATTGGCCGGAGCTGAAGACTGGTTTGGTTAGCTTACGTAGCTCGCAGAGATGTGTCTGTCTCTTTTGCTCGACGGTCGCAGGTAGCCGCTGACGCAGCAAGGTCGCAGAGCTCGCGGAAGTGCGCACAAAGAAATAGGCCGTATGATAATGGGAGAATGGTTATGATTGCTGTTACTGTTTGTGAGACTTATATAGTATATTAGCGGGAGCAACCGGTAACACGTCTGCTCTGTATAGTTTACTCGGACGAAAATCCCAAATAATGCAAATATATACTTTTAAATTAAACCTTATGATTGAACCACAGACTGAATTGGGGTTTAGTGAATTCACTCTACTTATAGCTGCAAGAAAGTCAGTTTGCGCGCCTACTCTAATATTTATACATTATTATTACTGAAAGGTGGTAGCTGATGAATTTTTTATTATGATTGCTCCTGTAAATTTTACCCATGGCAAATTACTTTCTAATCCAATTTTACAAGCTTTTATTTAGTTTCACCTGTCCCGTTGTCTGTCTGTCTGTAATCAAATCTTGCAAGTTAAATTTGATCCACTTCCCGGTTTCCGATTGAGCTGAAATTTTGCATGCATGTATAAGTCGGTTGACAATGCATGAAATACTATGTGACGTCATTTTCAATCCAACATGGCGGCGTACGCAAAATGGCGGACCAATAATTTTTTATACATTCCTACAATATGGGTATCAAATGAAAGAGCTTGCTGAGTATAACAAAAATGTGACGTCACTCTAAATCCAATATGGCGGACTTCTAAAGCTTGAAAGTCAATTTGGAAGCAGATATCTTTAACCCATTAAGCTGATTTTCAATGCAATCCTACAATAAGAAAGAAAAAAAAGAAAGAAAGAAAAACATTTATTGCCACACATTTGATTAAATAATAAACAATAACATTTGGCAAAAGGGCCACGCTCAGTAATGCTGTGAGCATGAGCTGCACAGCGCTGGTTTTCAGCAGGGCCCCTTTCTCAAAACATTTAGCATTAAGAAAAGGCGCGAGTCGCATTTACTTCAACATGGAAAAAAAGGCTTTTTATAAAAAGCTTATTTCGTTTCGGTGTTAATACTCCGAACAATTATAATAAATTGCAATTTCAAATGTTAATAAAAAACAAATAGTTAAATAATAATTAAGTAATTCTATACATAATTTCATCAACAATATTTTTAAAGCATTGTCTAGAGTCGTTTATATAATTATCAAATCAAAAAGCAGAACAGTAGCAGAATAAAAAACGGTTTGATATGGGTATCAAATGTAAAAAAAAAATCTTCCCGTTTTTATCACAGTCCCAATTTTATATATAAAAGCGTGTTACATTGTGATAGCGAGAGGAAAAGAAGGTGCTAAATGTTCTTAATCATACCATCAAAATGTAACATGCTTTTTTTTATAAAATTGGGACTGTGATAAAAACGGGAAGATTTAACAATTAAAGTGTAAAGCTTTTGATATTAAAAATATATAATTATGTGCGGTATGTAATTATTTTGTCGTAGACGAAGAAGCTTAATTATCGTTAAAGATTACAATGAACTTATAAAATGATATATTTGTTATTGGAGATAATTTATTTTAAACTTTTTAGTTCATTTTTAATAAAAGCTTGTTTTTAAAAAAGTTTTTTTTATAATTTATCTCACTGATCGATCACTTTTATAATTAAAATAACGTTTCCTGTCGATTTGAAATATTCATACTTTGTTTATGTTGGTTATTGGACTTGGTTATTACTATGAGCAGTGTTGCATTCGAGCTGTCAAAAAATTATAGTCTATGGAATTAAAAAGGATAGTTTTTGACGAAAATAATAGTATGATTTTGTAACTTAAACTTTATTTGAATAAAAATGTAAATAAGTACATATTATACGTGTAAAACTCTATTTTTTTTGGCAGGATTATCTCAACATCTACCTTTTTCATGGATAAATCGTCTTTCGTATTAATTATAATCGTATTATTGGTCGGTTGAAAAATTCAATGTTATTTTTAGTCTTGCTTTCTTTAATAGCTTCACATGTAAGCAATAAAGCATCAAACGACTTTACACCAAACAGACCACAGTACTAACTTGAAATGTTGTGACTAAGGGCACACATTATCCTACTCTGTAGAACGCCGTAAATTCAATGGCGCCATCTGGCGAGCTGCTTTGATAACTGAGCTGTCAGAAAAACCCTAATCGACAGGATCGTAGGATTTTGCTTTGGGACTTGAGAATAAGGAATTCTTTGGGAATAGGATTTGTTTATGAATGTTTCGTTGTTGCCATACATATATGCATGGGCGTATTAGATTGAGTCTCAAAGGACAAATTATAGTATTTAAGTATACTATCCTATACGGACGATAGTATTTATTTATTTATTATCAAATTTTAAATGTGTTGTTGTATTACGGAAATGGCTCCAAGTCATTGTACACATACGGGAAAATAATACGGAGGATAAAAGGCATTATAAAAATAAATTAAATTCCAAATTATCCGTCAAATACGTCAAATACAATTAATAAATGTCAAGATTAAACTAAATTCGATTTCAATTAAAACATTTCAAATAGAAAAATAATAATAATTGTATTATTATTATTTGTGACTGTGTTTAATTTGTAATTAAACACAGTCACACATTCATCTCGCAAAACTTTCCACATTCTCGCACAATATGCCTCCATGCATCACCAAACAGATAGTCAATGATGCTGCAGCCAACAGAGCGTTGAGACTGTCCCGCGCCCTCACCAGCGGAGACTGCTGGCGCGCCACCGTACGTTGCGTGCCGCCCGCTAACAGTTGGTGCCTGCGCAGTATATAGTACTCAATATTAAATTGTAAACTCAATATAAAATACCATTGAGTTACATTTGTAAAATACTATAATTATAGTACGGAATGTAATACTGACTATGACAGATGCTGTTCGATGCACTTTGTGTATAGATTTATCACCTGTATACGAATTGGGTCCATACTAATCTTCAGGTAGAAAATGGGCAGCACACATCGATATAAGTCTGTGGCAGCACATAACCTTGACGAAGTACTAGCATTCCATTTTTTTCTACGAAGAGCTTTCTCCCACAGTTTTCTTCTTTTAGCTTCTTTGGGGAATAATTGAATCCCCGTATTTTTGCAATCAAGAGCTGCACAAAGAGTCATTATACGAAATTATTCATAAACCAATTGGTTTGTTTACATCATTAGTAAGGAGAACTGTCAAATTCATGGAACACTCAACACTGGTGACATCTGAAGTGAGCAAAAGGCAGTTTTTAACCCCATTGTAAACCAAAAAAAACCATCAACAAAAGGGTACGCAATGCAAAATTGACGTTACATCTATAAACAAAGAGTTTCGTTTATAGAAGTTGATGCTACTTTTGACAGATGAACAATCTTACCGACAAGTTGTCGGTAAGATTGTTCATCTGTCGGCGACAACTGACTATTACAACCGAATATTAGAAATAACTTAACAACTAGGTATTTATTTAAATATAGAAATACTGGTCGCCAGTTTTGCGATTATCCTTCCGAACATCGCCACTCGCAAACAAATTAGCTCTTATATTATATCTTATATATATATAACATCTCGTTTTATTATTGCTGACACCAAAGCGATTTTTGTTTTCATTTCAACGCGAAAATCACTGCTTATTTTGTAGTAATAGGGAAATTTAAACCCTATTGTCTGTGAGCTAAGCCGCCTCCTTTCTCGATCTCTTAAAAATCAACCGCGATTCTTGGTTTCATTTCAACGCGAAAATCACTGCATATTTTGTAGTAATAAGGAAATTTAAACCTTATTGTCTGTGAGCTAAGCCGCCTTCTTTCTCGATCACTTGAAAATCAACCGCGTTTCTTGGTAAGTCAGTTATTAATTTAATAAAGCTTGAATTATAAAAAGTGGCCAAGTGCGAGTCGGACTCGCCCATGAAGGGTTCAAGCAATTACGTGACTGGATGTTTGTGTTGTAACTTTGATTTTCATAGTGTTTGTATTTCAGTTCCATGTATGGGGAGCCCCCTTTCATTATTATTTTTTATATTTTTTTTCTTTAGGTTTGCCCCTCAAGGGTTCAGGCAAAGGTCTATTGACCATGCAGCCAATTCTTAATTTTAAATTTTTGTACAAAACTCGTAAAGTGTTTCACAGAATACATCTATTTATCAAGTTTCAACTGCACACACAGTCCTAATAGTTTCTGCATAAAGTTGCTGTGACATACGGACGGACGGACAGACAGACTTGATGAAACTATAAGGGTTCCTTGTTTCTCTACGGAACCCTAAAAAGAAGCGGAAGCTATCCGATTATATTTATAAAATTATACTGTATGTTTTGATTTGCATGCACTCTTAAAATGTCATCGATGAAATAGCTATTGTACCTTGAATATTTAAATGAGGTCGTAGGACTATTGTATAGAACTCAGTTTTCTATGTTTGACGTGACGCGCCTTCGCGATTCTCGCGTAGCGATTTATCGAGTTTAATTAATAATGTATGAACACGGACCTTGATGCTACTGGCGTGATACGAATTTGACAGAAGAATGAAACCGAACCGATGATGCATGGATGCATGGCATTCAAAGAAAATTAATACTCAATGGCATTCAAACGTCAAAGTCTACATGATGTTCAAGCTCCTAGCACTTACGTTACGCACTAAGGCTGCCGAAGCAAAGCTTTTCTGACTTCCACACCGGCTACCATAGGATAGTAGGTAATCCAAAAAGTTTATCACATACATAAGGCAGGGGTTAATGGAAGGGGTCCTTCCTCTCTGCTCCTCTGTCTGTGCTGTGGCTTGGATGGCTGGTCCTTTGCCCTCTGAAGGTATTTTTTGCCATTCGTCTATTCAATTCAAGTACCTACCTTGAAACTTATCTTGGTCCTAACAAGTAAATTTAAGATAAGATTCATAGTATCTATGCTTAAACCGATAGCCAATAACAGATCAAGCATACAGCAATCTTATCAAGGCTTTTGTGAATATTTTATCTGAAACCGATAGCCACCAATAAAAAATAGTTGATATTGTAAGATCTCTATTTCTACAGCCATCCACACTCAAAGCAATGTCTGCACGAATTCATAATAATGTGGTTTACGGACCTGAAGAGCAGGCTATCCCTGCTCATCTGTCATATGGACAGCTTATGTTCAACCAGCTCAAGAAAGGAGGAAACAATGTGGCCCAAGTAAGTTATACCTACCTGACTATGCAGACATACTTACCAATAAATGCCCCATATCTATCTGACTCCTATGTGGTTAATATTTTATGGCACCACAGATGACTGGTTTTTGAACAGTTTTTCAACTAACACTCAAACAGAAGAACCAAGTATTAATTTTAACACTCAAACAGAGGAACCAATATTTTGTAAAACCAATTTATATATCCTGGCAAAACTGGTACTTCTTAACCAGACAGTAGTATTCTAGTCACTTTTATATTAGGTCTTTCTCAATTCCAGGTATGTGCTGAGACAGGTAATGTAGCAACATACAGAGAGATACTGCAGCGGAGTGTTAACCTGGCAGTGGCACTGCAACGGCTTGGCTTGCAGAAGGGTGATGTGGTCTCTCTGAGCAGTGAGAACCGGTTTGAGTTCACAGTCGCTTCATTGGCAGTTATGTACTGTGGTGCTGTGCTTTCTACATTGAATATTACTTACTCACCAGGTACAGTGTTATTATTAAATTAATTAGAGCCTAATGATCTTGACTGATACAGCATTCAAAGAAGATTGTTGATTGTTTTTCTGACTATGACTATTGATTGCAGGTGAAATCACTCATGTCCTGAAAATAACTAAACCAAAGTACATATTTTTATCACCTTTCTCTGCGCAAAACATCCACAAATGTAGTGAAGGCCTGCCTTTCATACAAAAGCTCATCATCTTTGGTGACTTTGATGTAGTGCCAGGACTAATGTATAATGACCTCATTAAGGAGAACATAGATGTTGAAGACTTCACCTTGGTTGATGTTACCGGTGGGAGCGACACCCTCGCTATCATGTGTTCCTCCGGCACTACCGGCTTACCAAAAGGTGTGGAGCTGACTCATGTAAATTTCCTTACACTAACAGAGCATTTAAGGTAAGCTAACTAAACAAAACATAAACAATTAAGTATATGCAAGCAATTTGAATATGGTCCACAGTACAGCTCCACACCGGGGCTTGTCTTGGAGAAAGAGTTTGACACAAGTCTGTAAATTTTTTTTGGTAAAATTTGCGAAAGGAACTTTAACTCTCACTGCATATGTATGATGTCATCAGACTCACACAGCACTTTTGTTTTATTTCAGATATTATTTCAATACATCCATGGCACAGAGGCAGCACACCATTCAATCATTCCTGGCACTGATCCCTTGGTTCCATGCCTATGGGTTTATAACATCTTTTGGAATTTTAGCTCTGAATATAAAGACAATATTCATGGTTAGATTTCAAGAACAGCTGTTTTTGGAAACCATACAAAACCATAAGGTACCGCATAGCTAAATTATTAAAGCTTAGAAGCCTTTATATATAAACATAAACATTGATATACAGGCACATACATTGCTTCTGACCCCACACTAGAATAGCGAAATCACACACTTACACATCCAAGACCACCCCTGGGTTCCATCCCTGGCTGGTGATAAAAGAAAAAGAAATCCCCACTTATTCTTTTATCACCAGCCAGGGATGGAACCCGGGACCTCTCACATGAGAGTCAGAGCCACAACCGCTGCGCCACAGAAGTTGTCCTGTGTAATACCCTAAGACCCCGCAGCTATCCTCAATGTATTCAGTAATAATTTGTTGTGATTAATGAGGATCGTGTTATGTTTTTCTCAGGTAAACATGGCGACGATAGTGCCTCCACTGGCAGTGTTTCTGGCGAAGCACCCACTGGTACGCAAATATGACTTGACCTCTCTCAATGAATTGTGGTGCGGTGCTGCCCCACTCTCCTCCGAGATACAGAAAGCTATTAAAGAGAGGTGGGTAATGCAACGTCATGCTTGTGCTCCTAGATAGATGTTTTTTTTTCTTTGGACACCTATGACGAGTTAAGATTCTAAAGGAATTAGGTTAATTTCGGAGGAAAGCAATTAGGTAAAAATAAAAAATTGCATTGCTTCGTCCCACACAAGGATACCCTGTGGTGTCGTGCGAACTAGAAAGATCGATGTCACAAACATGTTTATATGTTTGTGACATCGATCTTTCGATCGATCCAAGACCTGGGGATTTTTTTGTTCCTCATCAGTCGGGATACGAACCCGGAACCTCTCTAGACTTTACTATTATACTTTGTCCGTCCCTTTGTCGAAGTTGTTTGTATGGGTGTACTATCCATGATCTATTGGTGAAAAAAGTGTCCTGTTTTTTGGGGAAGGCGACAGCGGCGTATGTTAGGGGGTGGGTGTTGTCCTTGGAGCGGGAGGGTGTGCTCTATGGGATTGGGGGCGCTTAACCTTTCGAGCCCTGGACCTGGTTATGATGATTCATCGCGATTTTGAACCTTATACCATTTTAATTAAATTCAAAACCTATAACGGCACAATGGCGTCACCAGGGCTTAAGGGGTTGGAGGAAGTGGGGCCGTGGCACGTAGCCGTGTCCTAGGGGGAAGGTGGTGCACGGCGGAAAGAATGAGACACGCCGGCCGCGTCCTACACCCGGAGGTGGCGTGGTTGCCTGCGCATTTCACGCAGCGGGAGGGACCCTAGTAACGGCTTTGGGATGGCAATTGTAGCATTGGGTTAAAGTGTTTCGTGTGCACTGAAAACCCCGTGTGGCACAACGCAGCGTCGCGCTGTAGCGCTCTGGCTTCTGGAGCGGTTCAACATTCTGAAAAGCCCGCGATGCACCACGCGCGCGACCCAGCGTTGTACCCACGGACTTTTCAGAAGACGCTTCCCGGCGATGATTTTTAGATATGTTTCATTTATGTTACGTACCTGTCTAGGCTGGGTGTTGGCCACGTGCGCCAGGGCTACGGATTGACGGAGGTGACGATGGCGTGCTGCGTGGACTTGTCGCTGCACGGCAACCCCGGCTCCTCCGGCTCGCCCGCTCCCGGCATGGCCATCAAGGTGAAGCGCGACTTCTACATATCTGTACAGCCCCCGCTCCCACCTTACCCTGTGCGACAGGGAGAGGTGACAGCTTGCTCAAACGCCAAAAACCAGGCGGGGACTTTATCAGCCTTTCAGCTCATGGCATAGCTGGGTATACAAACAACTGTAGACCGCTCCCATTGTTATTTTCTCCCATATATATCATTTACACATATATATCGCCCAAATGGGCAAACTACAGATAGAAAGCCTTCAGCATAAACCGAGGCCATGGTTCGCATTACTGCTACACACACTAAACAGGGGTTGTTTTTAGTCCGTATACAACACGAGCTGATGCCCGCTTAATGTGTAGGGACCCGGACGTGACAGGGGGGTCTGACTCCTGGCCGTGGGTAATTCCTTTTTTACCGTCCAACAAAAAAATAATTTTCTTTCCTTTCCTTGCTACTCTGGTATTGTGCTATAATTCGAATTAGGTACTATGTTTATTTTTTTTATCACAGAAGTAAATTAATTCGATATCGCCATAATCCGTAATCGTGTGAGTTTGCCAAATCAAACCGGAATCATGTGATAAAAATTACCTAAAGTTGACGTTACTTCATTATTTCAGGGGCTCAATTCTCTTATGTGAAACGCATAGCGATATTCAGGGTTGCCAGATGAGATTTCTCTAATTTCCCCAGATACAAAACTATTTTTCTCCAAAATGATACTTTTTTTTAGAAAAATCCCCCAAACCTAATTTGACGTAATTTAGAAATAAATACATTATTTATTCATATTAAAATATACTTTATAGCACACAAAACACGTAATAAAATCTGGACAAAGAAACAAAGAAAGATTACATTGCAAACATAATATAAATAAATTCATGCGTTATATAACACTAAGACATATAAAACTACTAATGCTACTAATTTAAAGGTTGAAAACTTAAAAGGGACGAAATAATTTTAATAATTCGACGTCGTCGTCTGCGGCAGAGTAAACGTTCGGCTTCACAAGCCGGCCTATAATGTCTAGCCATTATATTCTTCTTTATTTTACTAAAAACAACACGAAAAAAACAAACAAATGCAGGATACAAGTTTTGTACAACGATCGTAGAGAAAGAAAAGAAGCAATGTCTCTATAGACAAAACAAAACAAAAGCCAGGGTGGCCAATTAGCCATAGACAATTCCGGCGCAGCACACGGTATGGATGGAGCGCACACGGCACACACGCACCGACAAGGCGGGCTCTATGGTCAACCGACCTTTTTTTTGCGCTGGAATGTGTGATGTGCGTTCAGTTTGAACTCCGGGCGATCGTGCGTAATATCTCTTGCACAAATTGAATTTAATTTATCCTGCTGTCAGTGGTCATCGAGCGAGCGTCGTCAGGCGATCAAACTGATGTTACTCCAGATCCAGATCTATAGACAAGACTTCGTTCGGAAATGGTAAATCCCAGATTTCCCCAATTTCGAAATCTCTTCCCCAAAAATTTCCCCAAAGATATAATTTCCCCAAAACTTCTCCAAATGCCATATTTTTCCCCAAAATGGGGAAAAAAAACCCAATCTGGCATTTCTGGCGATATTGCTCATATCATTGCGCAAAATTCCGTATTCGGCGACTGCCTATTGCGCGCCTATTTTGTTTAATGACTGACTAGTCATTAAACAAAATAGTCGCGCAAGACAAATACGTCATTTTGCGTCCTTGGGAGCAATTGTGATGCTATCGATATCGTTTTCCATGACTATTCCAAAACTGTAAATTCACCGGCAGATGAATGAATGGAATCTATAGGAGGAAGAATAGCCCAAGTTTGGCGGTCCAAAATGTTTTATTACTTAGAATACTTCAGTCCAGACTTTTTGGTTCAAACTGTGTCTAAGAAATTATTTTTAGTTTTTCATGTTTTCATTTTTACATTACGTACTGTTAATTTTCATAATTTCTTTATTGCACACAAATAACACAGATAAAAATTACAATATGTAAATAAATAGTGTAAGGGCAAGCTTATCTCTAACAAGAGACCTCTTCCAGCAAACATGACGAGCAGGGGTAGAACTGTGTACAACATAAAACATAAGTTACCTAATACTACTGTTAAACTAAAAATCATTTCCTAAACAAAGATAACTAGGTTATCTTGACTGAATTATTGCAAAAAAATCTATATTTGGACCACACCGATTAGAACCTCGATCGATAGATACCTCGATGAAGGTGTCGTTAAGGGTCGCGGGTTCGAACCGGTGCTAACTACTCGCTTCCGCCAGGTCCTGCACCTAGACACCGGCAAGAAGCTCGGGCCCAACCAGGAGGGCGAGCTCTGGATCAAGTCGGCCCTCCGCATGAAGGGCTACCTGGGCGACCCGGCGGCCACGGCCGAGCTGTTCGACAGCGAGGGCTACTTGAGGACCGGCGACATCGGCTACTACGACAAGCAGGGCTACTTCTACATTGTTGATCGGTTGAAGGAGCTCATCAAGTATAAGGGATTCCAGGTGGGCTTCTAGTTAAATATAAACATTTATATACAGGTACATACATTCCTTCTGGGCCCACACTAGGGTACTCATAAAAACACGACCTGGGGTTTTTATAATAACCAATAACTTCTCGCTTGTGATGCAGAGCCTCGATTGCAACACTAAAAGTCGCCGACACAGGTTGAGAGTATTTAAGGTCTGAAATGAAAATGAAACATTGGCTTGTGGTATATCGAATCCCTTACTTTGTAATGTCAACCGTACAAGACATTGCGATTTTTTAGGGGTCGCGATTTTGAACGTTATGCCATGAACATTCAAGACCTATAACGGGATTTTGGCTACCCAGTCAATCGTGGTTTACATAAAATACATCCAAATGGGAAGCGAAGTGAGCAGGAGCATAATGTAAAGGCTCATCTCTCATGCCGCTCGACATGCTTCGTCCTGGCAGTTTCTCGTGCAGCAGTTGAAGGGCCAGGGCCGCCGCATGAGACAGCGGCATGCGTGTAAGCGAGAAGTATATAGGTGTAATCAGTTGTAAAAGCTCATTCTCGCGGAAACGACCTCCATGGGGATGTCCGGGTCCCTACACATTGAGCGGGCATCAGCTCGTGTAGTATACGGACTAAAAACAACCCCTGTTTAGTGTGTGTAGCAGTTAACCTGAGATGTTAATGCGAACCATAGCCTCGGTTTATGCTGAAGGCTTTCTACCTGTAGTTTGCCCATTTGGGCGATATATATGTGTAAATGATATGTATGGGAGAAAATAACAATGGGAGCGGTCTACAGTTGTATACCTAGCTATGCCATGAGCTGAAAGGTTGATAAAGTCTCCGCCAGGTTTTTGGCGTTTGAGCAAGCTGTCACCTCTCCCTGTCGCACAGGGTAAGGTGGGAGGGGGGGGGGGGGGGCATGGCGTTATATAGAGAAATATTTCCGGCAACACGAGTGGCAGTGGGCAGAGTGTAGGGAAAAGCCTGTGTAATAAGGAAGCTCTCGTCCAGTGGCGGCGGCGGTGGACAAACGGCGTATGGATAGTGAGATAAAGACTTATCCCCCACAGGTGGCGCCAGCGGAGTTGGAGTCGCTGATCCTGCAGCTGGGCGGCGTGGCGGAGTGCGGCGTGGTGGGGCGGGCGGACGAGGTGGCCGGCGAGCTGCCCACCGCCTTCGTGGTGAGGCAGCCGGGGGCCAAGCTCACGGAGGAGCAGGTCGTCGGACACGTCGCGACCAAGGTATCTCTTAAGCTGCCACCATACTAAACATTTAGGCCTTCCAAACATTCCTCCGCAAGGCTTCATAAAAGTTGCGTGCGGTCGTGTTGCAGTCGCGTAACGCTATGTGCCGAAGCCCTTATACATGTCACCGTAAGATAGTCAAACCCGATAGTTGATAAACTAACGTTTTTTTCTCGTTAGTTGGTCAACTATCGACAGATAGTAAACCGTAGCGTACTGCTTACTATATGACGCGTCAGTTGATGAATTAACGGTTAAACCGTTAAATAGTAATCTGGTTAAAACTTGAAATGCAAACAACATACCAGGGCAAACACTGCAGTAGCTTAGGTAAAGACTAGAGGGGGCGAGCGCTGCGAAGCCCCCGAATAGTCTTCGTGTTAGGTTGACATGTAAGAACTTGTCTACCCTGTCGGTTTGGTTTACTATCTGTCGATAGTTGATCAACTAACGCGTTAGTTTATCAACTGACGGTTTTGACTATCTTACGGTGACGTATATATATATACTTAAGTCCGGTCGCTAAGCAAATGAATTCATACAATGTCCTCTTTGTCAGCAGTGGGTCACAAACATTTATGAATGAGCGCGAGGTAGGTAGGCGGCGCTGATTACTGTTTAAAACCGTTAAGAAAACTCAACAATGTGTAACGTAACAAGATAACAAAACAACTTAACACTGAGAAGTTTTCTGAAAATGTCTTGTAAAACACCGGCCAAGTCGGACTCGCGCGCGCTCCGAGGGTTTCGCACCATATTTTGTGAAGGAACTTAAAACTTTTGCTTTTCGGATTAATAGGTTCGGAGATGGGGGGGGGGAGTTGTATTTTTTTGTTGAGTTTATAAAATCAAACTGCTGGAAATATACAATTCTGATATTGTCAAACGTTTTTGTTGAAATTAGTTCAGCTTGAGATACGTTTCTAGATTTATTGGACTACCTTGTCAAATACTATTTTTACGTCATTTATTTTTATTTTTTTATGCTACAATGTACGATATAAAAATAATCTAATGTAATGACAACATTATAATATCGTATATATAAGTGCCAATAAGATGTCTCAACATAAAAATAAAATACAAAAGAAATAAATAAGAACAAAAGCTGTAATTATCATAAATTATGAAAATCAAAACTGGACCAGCCCCTCCAAGCAGCAGTTCACGAGCATGACTTGTGCACCAGCTATCACCCCCCTCGCCATATTTAAGGTATCTTTTCTCCAGCTCCGCCGAATCTGTTTCTCAGTTGAACGTCGACAAGAAGTTAACATGTACATAGGTATACGGCAACGTACATTGCTTCTGGCCACATACGGGAAACCAGAGACAGCAAAGTCCATACTCTATCATCAGAGATCCAAGGCCCGGGGATTTTTCTTCTTCCCCGATCGGGATTTGAATCCGGAACCTCTCGGTGGTGAGGAGGAACCTTGGCAGTTTAAGAAGAAGGTGGAAGGTAAATCTAACTTATCTAAGAAGAGCCCCAACCCAACTAGCATATTTATTTATTTATTTATATCAACAATACAAACACAAACATTATAGAGCAAGTTTAAGAAATCAATTAGAGATCACAACATTCACAATTTTTCAAATCAATCTGCTCAAAGAAATAGTATATGAACATAGTAAAAATTAACACCAAAGCTAGCTAAGATTAGGTTTTTCTTAAGCAACACAAAAGAAACATGACAATGCAATATTTTACAGCAATGACGGAGAGCAAGATTGCATATATTTGCTTTCTATGCTGGTTTGGGTTTAGCCAAATATTTGGGTATATTAAGTATATTGGGTGTCAACGGTATCTAATAGGTCATCGCTGACTTAATCTGGGCATTCACGGTCAGTTTCGGCGGAGAAAATTGGACTGTCGTCCGTTGAAAATGACCGTTAGCATGAAATATGGTATGGAAAATTTTAAGTGATGGCAACTTTTAATTTTCCGGGCGCACCGTAATCCGATATACTCTATTTGCCTAAACAAGTTAATGGGAAAGAAATGCACTAGCGATTGGTGTGAACACGGCCTTAGCGTCTTGTCACACTGCCAGTATTTTTTTAGTTTTTTCGTTCGACTCGTACCGTTCGGACGGGCTTTAATATCTTGCATTTGTGCAATTGATAACTTTTTTCTAAGATCCGGTTTGTTTATTGGACTTTGTAATTGATTATTTTGTTAATGACCTGGCTTTGTTTATTGGTCTTTTTGATAGAGTGCATAACCTGACGAATTAGCGCGTATTATGTGTGAATTAAATTATATAAGAATAAACTGCTTAATAAAGGTTAATATGAAATCGTGTATTTTTATTTGTACTATACATATAAGTATTTTTATTTTAGAAATACACCTTATAACTGTCTACTAACTAGACTTACTCAAAACAGAAAAATATTTAGATGAGAGTATAAAACGTAGGCACATCATAATGCGGCGTTTACTTCTAACTAGTTTGGGTGACACTCACTAGCCATGTTTTGGTTTTGTATAAAATTGTGTTACAGAGACAACGCTCCATTAACTTGTTTCGGCAAATAGAGTATAGCTTCAGTCCTTTTGCAACAGTTCGACAGAATGGCGGCTGGACGTGGAGTAACTATGAAGTGTTCGTCCATTAAGTTACAGTTGAAAAAATGTGCTTTCTATTCTATTCATTCTCAAATCGCTACGGCTTTTACAGCGATAGCTCATTAAAAAAAAACAATATGAGATAATTGAAATCTCTTTTTACCCGACTGCACCTGAAGGAGGGAAATGTTTTTCGAATGTTTGGACGTATGTGTGCCCATTTCGCGCTAAACGGCTTGGAAATATTTTGTATTTTTTTGTTTTCTAGTGACAGCCGCAATAAGTCGAATTTCCTCTAAAGAATCCGGACCCATTTATTTAACTAACGTGTTGCGCTTACATCTGCGCGCGGCCCCTTCCATCGAGAAATGAAAGCCAGTGTTATGCCAGTAAGTGGGAAAATCTTTTTGGCTTCAGCCTTTATAACTGGCGTCAGACCAAACAGCTCGCTGTACGTGCTAACTTATATCGCCAATGTAACAGAGCACAAGATACCCCTAACTAACATATTTTAAAATGACTTGGACTGAATAAATTGGGCTGACGCCTTACTAGCATCAAACCGGCTTTCTTTTCTCGACCGAGCCACGCATAGACGTGCGTTCCATATGGGGCTAGCCAATTTTTCGCTAGGTCGCCAGTTGAATAAATGGAATCGGATACTTTGCCGCAACGTACTACTCGCTCGATGTTTACCTACAGAGCTCAGCCTAAATCCGATATTTGAATGAACATTCTTTAGCTGTGCTGGAACATAGTCGTTTACGTCAGCTATGACCTTTGCCCCACAGTTTGACTGCTCTAAAGTTGTAGTGATAGTTGTTCAGAATGAGGTCACCAATGTCATATAAATTACACTATGTATTGTTGTTATGTATGTATGTCAATACACAACATTTAAGAAAAACACTAGTGTTGCTCATTTGAACCAAGTTTGATCTTTCTTTGACTGTCTGGCAAACAAGACTTATCAACACTTAAATCTTGTTCTGTCGTCGTTCAACAAAATTCTATTCTAATTTGCATTACAAGTAAAGAACAGTGTGTGTGATACCTAACTAAATACGCAAGACTTACTATTCACAGCTGTTTAAGCTACGCTTATCGAGATATATATTTACAACTGTGTTGCGACGCGATTATATTATATTAACTACTGGGGATTAATATTGTATTGTATATTGGAGTCCAACATCTATAGAGCTGACACTCGCTCTACAAAGCCATAGGCCATTGTCCCTAGCAAGCCCGGTGTGCAATATTTATCACCGGCTAGCTATTACGAGTATACCTAACACTAGGAGGAGAGCTAACCTAATTTACCTATCGATACTTGTTTCGATTCGATGTTCAAATGGCGATTATTTGTTTGCAGGTGTCTTCAGCGAAGCACCTCCGCGGAGGAGTGATCTTCGTGGAGGAGATACCCAAAAACGCGTCAGGAAAGATCCTCAGGCGCGAACTACGACTTCTGTTGAATCAACCAAAGAGCAAACTATAACAGTGATAATCTATGTGATAGTATATTTTAGGTACAATTTTACCTAGTGCATTTTATTTGTTGACATTTTTTTACAGCCATTTTATTATAATTTATTTAAGAATCTGTGGCATAGCGGCTTAAGCTCCCACAACCTCTTCATTCATGTTGGCTCTACACGAGGACAGATGGCAGCAGAGTTTGATATCAGCACCAGGAATCTATTGCGGATTCGCTTCACACCTTTAACAAAATATGTCGTCGCCTTTAGTCAGCCCCCCAAACCTGACGCTTCATCCCCTTACTGAAAAATGTGTCCCCGTTGACGTTTTTTTTACTTTTTCGGGAAATAAATACGATGAAAGTGTCAAAGGAAAGAATAAACAACAAAGGAATGAATAAACAGAACAAGGATTTAGAATGTAATTAATTACCATGCCAAAAGGTTGAAAATTTGGGTTATACCACTTTTGTCAGTCTTCATTTGCCACTCTTTTTTGGCGTATCCCTTTATTTATTTTGTATAGTATATAACTTAAATAAAAATTGGCAAAAGTGGAATAACCCAAAAATTTGGTGGGAATATATTTCCCCTTACCATTATTATGAGTTAAATAGTTGACTTTGCGCTATAACTATTGACTTCACAAAAAGAGGTTGAGATACAAGCTAAAGGCCTCTAGTTTATTATTGAGAGAGTGGGGTGTGAAAGAGAATCGTATCGCAATCATCGCGCTTCACAAGTGTAACAAAATACCAGTCGACATTTTCATTCTAAGTCTCGATATATGTATTATGAAAGGACACGACTGCACTGTCAACAAATTCACTGAGATGCCTTCTATCGTTGACTGACCCAAAAGAGGCCGTCCGCGTGTTTTCAGGACGCCAGCAGCGATAAAAGCTGATGCAGAACAAATTCGTCGAAACTGAGCTTCATTTTTGCAATCAAGGCTTAAAATCATGGCAGAAACCGAGCAGTTCGTAATTTATTTTCCAAACAGCACTTGATATTCCAACAGAACTTGCACACAAAGCGCGAACCACACAACGCTGGTTTAAGGACAATTTGCCGGATTTTATTGCCGCCGAAGATTGGCCCTCAGGCATCTCGCAACTATAACCAATCAGACCAACGACTATTGGAAGTTTTAGAGGAGAAAGCCAGCTCGATGCACATAAAAAAAAAAGTCGGCCTAAAACCGCACATTACGACCAGCCTACATTAGACGGGGACACATTTTACGGTTAGCGGGTAAAGCGTCAGGTGCAGGGGGGGAGTTGCAATTTTAACGCCACACCCAAAGGTATCATGTGACACAAGTATTAAAACTTTATTCATTTAATTAGTTTATCTGAATGACTCGACTATTAGCCGAAATAAGAATAGATTCCTTTAGGGCACTTTCTGTCCGTACTTCATTTAGGTTGTGTTCACTTCACTTGCGGATGCGGTGGTGGCGGAGGGGCTAGGGGGCTCAAGCATCCCCATAAGCAGCAGCTGACTTAGGACCGGATAAACGGCGCGGCGCGGCGCCGCTGCGGCAAGGGAATTTTATGGGCGTATCCCCGCCTTTTCTTGTTTATGTTTCGAGGCCGTCCCGCGCACGCACTAGCGGAGACTGCTGGCGCGCCACCGTGCGGTGCATGCCGCCTGCTACCAGCTGGTGACTGCGTGCACGTGGGCACGTACAGCGCGCATACCGTACTGTCGAGCACAACGCAGTCACTACCGCCTCGCATCAATCGACACACAGTCAGAAGCTGTTAAGTGTCACGTCTCAGCTCTAGTAAGTTAGATGCAAGCATACCCAATATAAAAGCGTAAAGGTAACGGTAGTATCCAAATTTCCTCTTGTATAGGTATCGTAGGATTTTTCAACCGGTAAAGTTTACAATATCTACGATAGTCAATGTTAATACAATAATAAGAAATCTCTTTTCTGTCGTAGTTAATTATACCTACATAGATATTCACTTGCAATTTCTTGGGTAGGTACCTTAATTTCAATTGTGATCAATCCCCCCCAAACGAGAATCCTGGATCCGCCACTGGTATTTCTTAATTAATGGCGGTCTAACATTTATAGGTTAATTTCGCCAATGTCACGTGTTTTTCTAGATTTAACGGTATTTATTAACGCTTAACGTTAAAAAAACGTTACACCAGTAAAGTTACAGAACTTTACTGGCGTAACGTTTTTTATATTAACTTTTACCCGGGACGACTCGCGAAATACTTACTACGTAAATTAAAATTGTTGCCAATAGAAAAAAACAAAGTATGTTGTGTTACTTTTTATTGCACAAAATAGGAAATAAAACAAAAACCTTTTTAAACCAACTTAACTAAATTAAACCTGAAATCTATTCATAACGTGTTTTAATTCGATTCACATTCGCTTGACAAACTGTCGTCGCTGTCTTCTTCCCCAACTTGAATTATCATTTCATTATCAATCTGCGTACCAATTATCTTCGAAAATAAGGTTTTTAGTATTTTCGACGACCTAGCTTCGCCCAGTCATCTCTTGTGACTTCTTCACTGGCTTCCTTCAGAAGGCCCATCATCTTTTTTGCGCCGAATAGCGGTGCAGTGTTGTGGCGAGCTGCATACTCAACTCAATCGCATACTGGCAGTGGTAGGGGATGTGGTAGGTATTCTCAGAACACGATGACCATATTCCAAAGCCAGTTCATCTATTCCGTATCGCACATACGGAGGCTTATTTTCTTTAACTAATTTCAATAACTCTGCTTTAATCATCTGCTTGTTGGCGTCAACGCCCTTTTCTTGAAGCCAAGACACCAAATCTTCTTTTTTGTTGGCTTGGGTCGGTGCTTTCTTCATTTGTACCGAATGGTCAGGCGCATTGTCTATAAACATTACTGAAGGCTCTGGCAGGCCGGGCAGTAGCACTTTCTGGAACCACTCTTTAAATATAGCGGCATTAATTTCTTCTATGGTAATCGGTGGTGGTTTTTGACTCAAATGCCAGTAAGCCTTTTCCCACGAGACCGTACTTCGAAGTACCGGCTTGGCATAATATGAGCCGGGCCCCTTTACTCATCGGTACTTTCAACATCGATGCTTGTGCCGTCTGGCCAATACCAAGACACCGTGTGATTGGCATTTAGCCATGTCGCGTCGATGAAAACCACATTGCTCCAGTCATCGATTTCCTCGCTTCTCTTAAAAAAGATAGTATTTTTAAATAATGTCGTATCGCTCCAGAAGAACTTTCCTCTTGTCCGTTTTTTTATATTAAAACCCAATTTGTTTTAAAACTTTGATTAGGTCCGTCTTACCTCCCTCAAACAAACCAGCTTTTTTCAAAGATTCCAAAAGCTTGTTTTTTTTGTGGGTAGGTCTCGATATAAAAAGTAATTATGCAAAGTTTCAACTTGCGGAGATTCTCAGTAATTTAGAAATTAATTATTGAAAATCGCAAATTTTAGTACTATTTTTGCTTGACATGAATTTACTGTTGACATAACCTTGTAACAGCGGATATGGATTTGAAATATAAACATTAAACATTGCAATAAACATCGGTTTCTTCATTATTTAACATTTAAATCATCATCAAAAATAACATATAACATTGTAACTTCACAATAATGATATAGTTCGAATGGTAATTATTTGTTATTAGTGCACATTAACAATGTTTTTAATTGAAAATGCGACGCGCTACTTCAAAGTTACATCGTCCGTACGATCTCGACCTGCCAGGATCGCATTCTCTCAGCGGCCAGACACAACTTTATATAAGCTGAATATGATAACTAGCGAAATCGATATTTTCAACTGCTCATCTAATAAGTTTAAACATTGCAATAAACATAGGTTTCTTCATTATTTAACATTTAAATCATCATCAAAAATAACATATAACATTGTAACTTCACAATAATGATATAGTTCGAATGGTAATTATTTGTTATTAGTGCACATTAACAATGTTTTTAATTGAAAATGCGACGCGCTACTTCAAAGTTACATCGTCCGTTCGATCTCGACCTGCCAGGATCGCATTCTCTCAGCGGCCAGACACAACTTTATATAAGTTGAATATGATAACTAGTGAAATCGATATTTTCAACTGCTCATCTAATAAGTTTAAACATTGCAATAAACATAGGTTTCTTCATTATTTAACATTTAAATCATCATAAAAAATAACATATAACATTGTAACTTCACAATAATGATATAGTTCGAATGGTAATTATTTGTTATTAGTGCACATAAATAATGTTTTTAATTAAAAATGCGACGCGCTACTTCAAAGTTACATCGTCCGTTCGATCTCGACCTGCCAGGATCGCATTCTCTCAGCGGCCAGACACAACTTTATATAAGCTGAATATGGTAACTGGCGAAATCGATATTTTCAACTGCTCATCTAATGAGTTCCAGAAGGCCACATTAAATATTCTAACTTTTAAGTTAGGAATTAATATGTTTCTGATTATTATTATTTTTTGTTGTATATGTTAAGTTGCTTCACTGTCGCAAATAAGTTAAAATATACTTACCGCATAAGTTTAGCCTGTAATGGTAGGTGTTTATGGATAAATAAATAAATAAAATAAATAAGTATTATAAACTCGAAAATTATCTCGCGAGTGTAAACTATTGATAAATTGTAAACTGTATCGAACTGCTTACAATATAACGAATTAATTCTCGTTAATTTATTATCATGCCGAATTTAAACTTGAATTACAAGCTAAACATAAATTTGAAACCCTTAAAATTTATCGATAGTACATAATCTCACACGATAGTTTATAAACTAACGGTTTTTTAACACTTATGGTGACATTTACAACATGAAGCCCAGCCACAGAGTACTGATCATCACGCGCGTAGGGGCAAGGCCAATCAGTCTTGTTCTAATAATTTGCCTAGGCGCGATAAGGCAACTCGTTAAACGTTTCGTTCAGCTATTTGCCCGAAGGACCTTCAGCCTTTTGACTGAATTCCAGCCCTTAGTTATCTGCCCGGGCTTTTGACTATAATTTATCCAAATGACAGTGACATATCTACTATCAATTGTCATCAGCTGTTATGGCTAAGAATATGCAAGCCTTCCTATACATTGTTTTTCCGTTTGTTGATTGTGTCATACTTCTGTTAATTCGTCTGCGCTCACACAAACTACGTCTAATCGCTATCCTAAAATAGATTGAACTTTGTCTTTCAAGTAACGTCAAGGTGTTTACATTGTTTACTTTAATCAAAAACAATTGCTAAAACAAATGCTACAAAATTTTATTCCTTAACAATATTTACATCCACATGTCCATTACTATTACAGCTAGAGCACCTGACCTAACCAGAAGCCTTTGCCTTGGCTTCGAGTGCGTCTTTCAACGCCTGCGGTATTTTCTCTAGCGCGTCGCTGTGTAGCTCACTATTGACAGCTGCTAGTACGCCCGTCTTGTTAGGATGGTCTTCTTCAGCGCCATACTTGTAGCAGCGTCCGAGGATATCCGTCAACTTGCCCCCGGCAGCCTCCAGGACTGCCTCGGGCGCGCAAGTGTCCCACTTTTTGCAGCCCGCGCTGGCGAATACGTATACTGAAGCTTTACCTTCCAGCAGTTGGAGCACCTGTGGAGGTAAATAACACGTGTTAACGATTTATTGTCAGTAAAGGTGTAAAATAATAAAGCATAAACGGCAAAGGGATTCTGGTTGACGCATAGCGCATCCAGTAAATATTCTAATATTCTCTCGAGCTCTAGCTCAGTAAAGAGTAAGCTCGATAAGGCTTGTGTTATGGGTACTAGACGACGTTATAATTAATAGAGATAAATACTGATGTACATACACTGAAACCATTCAAGACTAAGAAACAAATATTCATGCTCATCACACAAACATTTCCCTGACCAGGATTCAAACCCAGGACCGTCAGCTTCTTAGGCAGGGTCACTACCCGCTAGGCTACCGGCCGTCGCACTGTAAGGTTTTCTTTAATCATACAATATATAAACCCACTGCTATGTTTTCAAAGTCTAGCGAGAACTACAGGATCACTTATGGCCCCAGTCATATTTTTAGGAAAATCGGAGCCAGATATGTATTAAAACGAACAAGTCACTATCTGTAAGTGATTTCTCGCGGTCTACTAGAATAAAGTTAGTTGGATAGTTAGAGGCTAGAGCTATGGCTCGGAGTATTACATTACACTGATTCAGGGTCCCTGAACCCTTAATACTTAAGTGAGGTGTAATAAGAGTACGGACTCCCATATTGGAGGCAACGTCCACCCTTAATGCAGGTCCCTGATTCAGGCTAGTGCTAGGCACATATTACACTATTATATGTATATGAGTCTATCATAGTTATTTCTCTCTCACCCAAAATGAGTATGTGTAAAAGATAATGATACATCATTCATTCATATGATCATATATACAACGAGTCAATAAATAAGCGCTTGATAAGTTTTTTCAGAATCTTGAGCAGAGACGATTTTACTGACTTTAAATATAGGTCAAATTTTTGAAGACAAAATGTTATTGTTGTTGCCCTGTCTATTTATTGCTAAGCTAACGTAGGCGCGACCGTCCAGTTTAACTGAACGCTGCCAGGGGGGTCTCACTCAATAGTTTAGGTACGTTCGACTGGCCAACCCGCCCGACGGGAATTCAGTTATGATGCCGCTCGCTTGGCTTGCAGTCGCCTCGCGCGCTAACCGCTCCTCCCTGTGATTTTTGCAACAACAATGACTTAAGTACCTAACATTTTAGGGTGTCTAAACGAATTGTTCACAAATAAAATTCGATTCCTTTTTAATTGAATACCTTTTTGTTTACCTAAAAGTAAACACTTTAGACCCAGTATAAAACAAATTACAATTACGTAAGTAAGAAGGTAGGTACCTACCTAGCCTTAGAATTTGCCAATAGCCTGAATAAGTACTAATATAACAACTCTCTTACACTGAGTGGACTAAAATTCACAAACACAGATCGCACGTAGGGAACCCTAGCGTGATCAAGCGAGACAGGAGTTTACAGGACGACCTTGAGATGCCAATCTAGCCTGCACGGGCGGGACAACCGATTCTGTAGGTGCTTAGCGATTTTTGTAAGTAGCGCAGGTGCGAGCTAGATTGCGCTTTATTGTCGCGCAGCGAGAGTAGCTATTTATTTAAGTGTATTTGCGCAGTGATCTTTCTGTACGTAGTACAATTAAGTATTCTGTGACGCTGCCTATAAGTTAAAAGAACGTCTGGTTATCTTTGCCAAAATGACGCTTTCTTTACTAAGCAAAACGAAAGGATACATTCGTAGGTTCGGCTTACTTTCTTTATCCGTATGTAAAAAAAGAGACAGTCTCTGTGTCGCGGTCTTCGTCGGCGGAAACATCGAGTGAGCGAGTGCAAATCACGGAAGGGGAAGGGGTAGGGGTTGATGTGAGGGGTGTGGGGATCCCTTGTTTGGTTGTTTTGTTTAGTCCGGCGATGTCATCTATCTGCGTTCAGATGCGCGAGCTCATGCGTGGCGCATGCCACGCAATGGCATTTCGATAGCTACACAAATGTGGAATATTGTGAAATGGTGAGAGTACTTACTTGAACAACGTAATGACAGTGTCAATCAAGCTGTGTCGGTATTCTTTGAGCGGTTCGGGGGACTAGTCTCACAGAACAATGCTAAAGCAGCTACATAGCGACTACTACCTACATTTCACACAAACGCAGCCCGTAGGTACAGTACCATTTTGAGTTCATTCAACTCGCGCGCGGAGTTTAGGTATCAGGTACCTACAATACGTCGAAAATTATCTAGGCATTTTAAATGATTGCACGTCCCTTGCTTTCGTCCCGTTTCATAACTACAGGCCGTGCCAAGTTTCTGTGGCTCTGAGCGAGCGGTGATTCTCTAGAATGAAACTTGGCGGGAACTGTACGGTTACTGAGGGCAGGGGCGGGTAACACGAAGTGCCCAAATTTTTGCGATGTTTGGTAATTAGTAGGTACCTAACCCAAATCTTTCAGTTTTACTTCATCTTTTCATGGATTTCTAAATAATTTACCAACCAGTAAACAGTACCAGTAAACCAACCTTTAGGTACTTGCTGCCAGTCCAAAGCCTGGAAAAAGTGTGATGGATAATTTGATTGAACTCGCGGGCGGAGGAGCGTGGCACGAGTTGTGAATTTGTCAGAAAGGACTCTACAACTTAATTCTCAAATATTTTCTACAATATTGGGTAAATATTAGTTTTTTCTTTCTCAATATTTATTATTATTGAAAAATAAGTTGGGTGTATTAGGTAGGTTATTCGTTTATTCATTGACAAGTTGTTTATCTATGAGCACATGAATGAATGATGAATTGATTAAAGCAGATCTTATCGTTACTCTTAACTAGACTTGCTAGTCGTTTCCGTGACGTCTTACGACGCCACTCATAGCAGATCAAGTGGGTTGCTCATTGCTAGCCATGTGAAATTACCGGGAAGTATGGCCGTTTTACCTTATACCCCGCCCCGCCGACCCGCAACACTTGCGCAGCCTGCATGCACTGCAGCGCGCCCTCCACCAGCGGGTTGGAGTGGGAGCGCGTGGTGGTGATGATGAGTGAGCGAGGCGGCGGCGCGGGCGTGTAGCCGCCGACGCCGGCGCCGGACAGGCCCCAGATAGTGCGGCCGAGGGCGCCGCCGGGGGAGACCTGGTAAGCGATCAATTTCATTTCAACTCCAGGGGATTATAAAACCTGCACCTGACTCACAACATCTCAACAGCCGAGGGTAGTTGCGACGGTTAGCGATTTTGAACCTTATGCTATGGTAATAAAATTTAAAACCTATAACCGAAAAGTGGCGTTAGCTAACGCCGGTGGTATTCAAGGGGTCAAGGCTGGGCACCACCACAGCGGAACTTAGGATTTCACCTTCAGCTAACTTGTAGGGGAATAGGAATTCAAATATTAAAAACGCTCTTTACCTATCTGTAGAATAACAGAGCAACAAGATTTAATATTATTTATAAAGATTAAATAAATATCAAGTACATTGAATCAAATCGGGTGCAAAATTGTATTTCTTTTTGTGATAAACAGATTTTGTGAAACTTCGGGGACTTTTCTATCGAGAAAAATAATCAAATTACGTATATACGTTCCCTTCTGACAGGCATGATCAACAAGCTAGTATAAAGAAACAACTGCTTTTACAAAAGGCTGTTCTAACCTACTGCGGCGTCTTAAGCGCGGCCTTGTTGCATGCATAGCCCCTACACCCACTCCTCCACATTTCAGAAATCCTAACTACCGCTCCAGGTAGAGTTGAAGGCGAGCTCTATTTTTGAATCACTCGCCTCGGAAGCGAGCGCTTTCCAAGAGACACAATTGCTAGTTACGTCGAGTGATATGAAGCAATCGTTGCGCGTGGCGAGCGCTCGCCACGACGCGAGTGATTCAAAAATAGAGCTCGGGTTGAGGAGTTGCGATGATAATTTAAAAAGAGAAACAAACAAAACGTAGCGTCACGCTTTTCCCATACGGGTTGGTAGAGACCCAGTTATGCCCACGTGTAGCAAGTGATTCGAAAGTCCGTTTTGCGTGACAAGGGAGCTATTATAGAGATATGACGGCTTCATCATGATGTAAATGTTATATGTCAAATTAACGCATTATCCCGATATAGCAATAAGATGTTTCTGTAAAAATTGCTTTACATGTTGTTTTGTAAAGTTACGGCCGGCTCAGGGACGATAGTTTAAGTGTCGTTTGGAACTAAAAAAATGTTTTATTTTTTCTCCCATTATTTTGATACTCGCACAAATTGCCGTGTGAAATAACCGCAACGTGCGGACAGTCCCGGCGCGGCGCCGGTCGAATTCAGGCCACAATTTTATGTTTTTTTTTCTTCAATGTCGTGTAAATAACCACCCCTGAGTCGGGAGTAATTTTACAAAACAACAGCCTGCATATCGATTTCAGTGAAAGTTGTTGAATAATGTTCCTATGACTATGGTTTCGATAGTTTGCAAAAACAGGATAATAAACATATCCATTTATATACAGGCACATATACATTGCTTCTGATACCACACTAGGATACCCTGTGTCGTGGGAACCAGAAACAAACACATATAAACATTCAAGAATTCTTTTTTTACTTATCCCTAGGAATCGAACCCGGGACCTCACGCATGTACGCAGAGCCACAACTGCAGCGCCAAAGAGGTTGTCATACAGATAATAATAGTGTGACAAGTATTTACTTGATTGACCACATCCTTAGAGGACATCCTTTATTCATGTGTTCACGGGAAACAATGATAATCGTACATACAGCGCAATATGGTTATTTCAACTGATAGGACAAATGCTCTTACTGCCAGAAATCGAGTCACTTAATATTATTACGAAATACTTGTACTATGTATTTATTTAATTCCTACTGAATTACCTTGTAGTAGGGTTGGTGGATTACTCCAGCTATCGGCTTCTCATTCACAGAAATACCAATAAGTACCGTAACATGTTCCAGGAATCCTGAAGCAATAACAGAAGATGATGTAATAAAAATGATATGATTTATGAGCAATATTAAAGGTACATACAAGAGTAGACATAAATCTTATGAAGTTAACAATGTGACAACAACATGATTTATTATACTCCCGTTAAAATTTTCCATAGATTATTCAACAATTAATTAAGTGAAGTTAAACTATAATGATATATGTAGCTGCTACATCATTATGGTCGTAGCAAATTTTCTTTTCTAGAACAGGGGGAAGGTCTCATCCTGAGGTATCTCTAATTAAGTTCCTTTTGTTTATAAGATTAACAGTGAGTTGCAGAAATTATGCTTACATTTTAAAGCCCCGCAAAACGCTAATGGGCGTAAGACAAGACATCAAGACGTGTGAAATGTCTTGAACATTATTTACTCAGAAATAAGAGGCATGATGCATGTAACTGACACACCCTTAGCGCTTTGGGGGGCTTTAAAATTTAAAGATTGTTTCTGCAACTGGCTGTAAGTTAGTTAAGTTCAGTAACCCAGTAGGAAAAATTTGCTATATTATACATAAGACCAATAACCACAGAAATTGCATGCTTGTTAATATTAAAAGCAACATTATTAGACTATTTCTAAAAGACCTTAAGACACCTACAGTTAAAAACCCATCAATCAGTGCAGTTCAATGTAAAACTTCCATTTACCATAGTGTGATTGCAGTAAGCTTAGGTACCACTTCATACTAATAAATGGATGGGTCATGTACATTTTCCATCTTTCCCAAGGATCTCGCTTCAACATTAGGGCACCTAAAAGTAGTAATAGCATAATATTGTTCATAAACCACTACAAATTACACATTTATACCAGATAACATTTTTTACCATAAATTGGGACTCACTGTAACAATTGAATAAGTGCTTTCAGAGTGACAGTGTTTCATTGTTATCTGAGGAATAGACTAACATTATTAAATAATTTATCTATCTTCCAGAGTAAAACTAATACATGAGGTACATACAGGTGGTAAATAATGTTAGAAATACCTACCTTGTGTATACTCAGAGGTTCCATCAAGTGGGTCAACCCACACAACTATGTCCTCCTCCTTTACTCCACTCAAGGCTCCAGGACACGCAATCTTCAAAACCTCCTCATCTGCCTCGGTCACTATCCAATCATTTGGAGTTTCACTCTAGAAAATACTACCTGATCAATATATATTTTCAAGTTAAAAATGCATGTTATCACAGAATATTTTGAGCAGTTTTTTAATAAAATGTAGGATATAATCATGAAAAGATATTATAACCGTGAATAGTTTTTCCTAAAAACCCTATTACTTAACTATTTGGAAGCCTAATGTTAAGGCTGAACTAGGTCTTACCTCAGTTGCAAAGTTTCCTTCTTCACCAATAATGCTCATCTTTGGATACTGAGCGGCAAGTGAAGCAATGATGCATGTCTGAGCTGATCTGTCAGCCTCCGTTTGAAAATCATCTTTACCCTGAAATTATACAGTCTTCATATAACCTCAGAATATGGAAAATTGCCAAAATATGTGTTCAATTAATTAGATATACAATCAAATATGTGTCACTCAAGTCAAGAGGCAAGTACTTTAAACATTGTAAGATTTTAGTCGAAAAACTCAAAGGGCTACTAAATGTTAGATTAACTATATTTTTAGTTACCTTCTCGACAATGCCCAGTTCTCCTTTACTCATCACATCCCTTACTATTTTTCCAGCTCTACCTGCAATAGACACAGATGAGGCCAGCACTCGAACTACAAGAGGGACTGAGGCCGACATTGTTGGTACGTATGTTCGAAGGCTGTACCTAGTGGATTTCACACAAAGTAGATTCCGTTACTCGTTAAGAATAATTCGTGAGCAAACCATATCACGAGACGAACCAGAATGAAATGAAATAAAATGAAAGTGAAAAACTTGCTTTGCAAAATGACGTAAACAAATCGCGAACTTCAACGAATGACGTTTGTTTGACAGTTGACAGTATACGATATTCTGTGGTTGACAGCAATCGTTTTTTTTTGTAATGTTTTTCCTTTTTTTTTTTTTTTTGCAATGTTTTTTCCTTTATGGAAAAGGCTAAGAGCTAAAGCCCATACCGCCTGGTCTTATTTTAATTTCTTTTCTTCTCTTCATATTGATTGAGGCAAAAGCCTTGTCTTTCCGTAGGTATTTTCTTCAGTCTTTATTATATATTCGAGGCATATAGCCTTGTCTAACGTATTTATTCTTTAACTTCATAATCCAGTATATTTAGGTCAATCCGTGTTGTCAAATCAGGTAGGTATCAATTTTCCTCCAGTATTTATAGGTCACATCCGAGTTGTCAAATCAGGTAGTATAGGTATATTCCGGTGTATTATTATTTTTCAAATAACTCCAATGATACTCTTGATAAAATTATAAATAGGGTAAAATGCTTCTATATTCTTAAGGAGATCCTGAATAGAGCGCGGGACATTTATTTATTTATTTATTGAATTATAGGTAAGAAATACATAACACATTCATAATATATAAGATACTACACAATGCTCGTGGGATTGTGCGCAGCACCTTCATTCTGCGTTATACAGTAGGTAGGTATTACATTATTCAAATTAAATTAGGTATTTTACATTTGATTTATAAGTATATAACAAAATTCTTAATTTAATATGTTAGTAAGTATTAAAATATTATTTATTATTTAGGTACATAACAGAATTTAACATAAAATAAAAAATCTTAATCTAGGCTCTAAGCAGGGTTTTCATTTTTGGTCGGTTAGGTACATCCAGGGCTTCTTTGTAAATGTTAATAAGCTGTCAATGAATACTAGTCTTTGTATATTGAATTGAGGGCAATCAAAAAATATATGATTTAGAGATTGGTTTTCAGAATTACAAAATGTACAATTTGGGGAAGGAATCATTTTCAATCTAGGTAACTGTTCATAAAATCTGCCATGTCCAATTCTCAAACGACAAATTGTTGTGTAAAAGTTTCTATGTAGATATTTTCCGACGATAAACCATGGTCTCAATGTCCGAGTTAATATAGCTGTACCATTTTCCTTTTATTTGTGTCGTTTCTCTCCAATGAAGCATCCATTGATGTTTATTATTCGTTCTAATGTCGGTTTTGCAATCTGAAGCGGGCAACTTAATGTTCTTGACAGGTATTTGGTGAATATTGGGTTTTTTTTATTATAGAGCTGGCAAGTTTATCAGCGAGTTCGTTGCCAGAGACGCCAATGTGAGATAAAAGCTTTCTTACTTTTTTGAACTGCACACTTTTCATTCCACCATGGCAGAGGATGATGCCGGTATTTAAAATTGCCTCCTGTCTGTTTCGAGCTATTATTATTCATATTTGAATTTTGGGCCTGACTTCTAAACATCGATTGATTAATAGCTTTATGAATGATATCACAATAGTCATAGTAAGACTGTAGAATATCGTTATGGTTAATAATAAATTCTTTAAGCATAGTGTTGGCGAGCTTTGAAAACTTATTCCAATTTACTAGCCGTAGATTAGGTCTTTTGAGTGCCGCTGTGTTATTTTGAGAAATAAAGTTGTTTGTAGAAGAATCAGTGATAGTGTTGAACAAAATTTCAGTTATTGTGGGTAGATGATAACTTCCCAGGGGATCATCATATACTGTCCAATTGCAATTAAGGGCTATAGAGGGACTGACTATTGTTAAATCCAAACCATTTGGTCTCCAGTTATTTGTACCTACAGTTGTTGGTTGTGTGTCATTTAATAACACTAAATTACATTCATTTACAGCGTCGAGGACATCTCTTCCACGAGGACTGACAGATTGGCAACCCCACATGGTGTGATGTGCATTGAAATCACCTGCTACTAAGCATGATTGTGGTAAGGTATTAATAAAATTAACAAATTTTGTTTTTCTAAAAGTAGGACTAGCCATTGATAATAAACTGTTATTAAAGTTTATTTTGATAGCAATATTCTGAAGTGAATCATCAAAAAATGTTTTTAATCTACTGTATTGTATGTTGTTAGGAATGACTATGGCAACACCATTGTGTTTATTGCCACAATCATTGCGTTCTATTGAGTATCCTTTAATATTTAAACGTTGTGTAGGCTTGAGCCAAGTCTCGCAAACTAAAGCTATGTCAATATTATTTTCATACAAAAATTGAGTAAAAATATGACGATTACATAACAGACTTTGAGCATTCCACTGTACTATCTTTAATTTGTCTGTGAATTTGTACTAATGTTCTTGGTATCACTGGAGTTGAAAAAATCGCTTAAAACATCTAACACATTTTTAAAGGATATTGGGGTATCTTGTGTCTTATTTAATGTTATAATTTTTATAATGCTTTGCACTAAGAGATTCAGTGCCTTGTCATTTGATTTTAATAATGTCAAGAGATCAAGAGGCTTCTTAGGGCCGAGAGGTGGGAAATTTCCATTTCTGAACTTTTTGTCTGTTTTCTTGTATTTTCTTTTGCTTAATTGGACACTGAGCTGAAATGCTAACGTGATTGCCATCGCAATGGAAGCATTTGGCCTATTCGATCGGAGTTTTACAAACTTTATATGAGTGGTCTTCTTTACAGATGGAGCAGCGCTCGGAGTTCTTGCAAAACTTTGCTAAATGGCCATACCTGAGACACCGGAAACATTGTTTGACTGGTGGAACATACGCTGAGATGTCATGCCGCCAACCGTCCAAATCTACGTAGTCTGGAAGAACTGCATTGCATGCATTAGTACCAAAGGCTATTTATGTGACTGAGACCCCACTGTCAATGGATGAACATCCCCTTTGGATCGAATTATTTGAGAAACTCCGGCCACTTTATAAATTACCCTCAAGGAAAACCATTTCCACAAAAATGCATCATGAATTGAAAAAAGAAATAACATCACAAAAATGTTTACATTTATAGCTTGATGGATAGTCAAATTGTAGAAACGAAGGCATTATAAATGTATTAATATCCACACCGGAACAGATATTCGTTAAGAGCATTGCAACTAAAGAAAACAGACACACAAGCGAAAATATATGTGAAATAATTTCAAACGTTTTGAATGATTATGGACCTAACAAATTTGCTACACTCATTGGAGACGACGCAAGCAATATTAAAAGAGCCTTTCGTTTGATGCAATATATTTACCCACCCGTAACATGCCTCAATTGTGCTGCTCACACTCTCCATTTACTCTGCAAATATATCGTCAGTAAATGCTTGCAAAGAAATAGCAACCATCGTTGTCAAATCTATAAAAAGAAGTCAAGTTTTGACGTCTTTACTTGTGAAGATAGTAAAAGAAAAAAAAGCTGGTGATACGTTAAAGCTGCCGGGCGATACACGATGGGGTGGTTATTGTAAATTGTTTCGAGTTTAATGCTACCAATAAGCATTTAAAGAGATTTAATAAAAATATGTACGATTTCAAGAATAAAAATGAAACTGAAAATGTGGAGGATGTGCAAATTGAAAACGAGGAAGTCTTATCAGAAATATTGTAAATTTGTTAAGGTTTAAAGTTGTTTTATTACTACAAGTATAATTTTATTACTTTATTATGTTGTTTTATTGATTGCTGCTATAAAATAATACAAAATAAGAATAGCTGTAGATTTATAGTTCTGTAAGTAGAAATTTACAGTTTTCTACAGCTTTTTGAAAGCTTGTTTGCAGTTTTAGTCTAGATTGGGGTTGGCAACACTGCACACAAGTGCCAGTGCTACACCAACTTTCTGAAATTTTGATAGGTACGGAGCCTTAACGCAATAGTACGTGTTTACGCAGATTCGACAGGACAGCACACTGACGTGGAGGCCTTGTTGTAAACCTGTGTGGACGGAAAAACCAACCGCGGGCTCCACAAGCCTCCCACCAAGGTGACCCCTTTGGAAGCCTTGTTTGCAACAGTGTGGCACGGGTTAAACATTCACGGTGTATGGCATCGAGCCTTATCGAGCGGAAAGGCATATTTCGAAAAGTAATTTTGTTTTATCAAAATGTTGAGCTAGAAGAGTTTTCATGTTCTTTATAGATGAACCCTCACATTTGAAGTCTTCAATAAAATTAAATTTGACATTGTTTAAAAATAATCCAGCCAGACATGGTCCACAAAGAAATCTAATTTAATTTTCATTAATATTTCAAATATGAGGAGAGAAGAAGATGAGTTACCTTTAGATTAGAGTTAATAATTCGTATTTTTCATCATCTCATAATTAACACACACATACCTACCTAATACTCCAGAGAGCAGACACTGGAAGCATTTCGGAAATGCTTCTAGCAACAAATTAATAATTGTATCAGGAGTCAACGGCAGTTTTATTGCATGCAATTATTAATTTGACGCTACGAGCATTTTCGAAATTCATGCCTTCGGTCGTGAAAAAGAGTCGTTCTTTTGAGCTTCGCGGCCGTCGCGACGATCCGCCGCGGCCCGCGTTGCGCCTTCATGGTGTGTTCAGAGTTTCTTTGTTTTCAGAGTTTCGATAAATATCGATTCTTTTTAACAACCAATAGTTGATAAAAAAAAAAGTAAAATGAGAAACAGAAAATGGCGGATGGCATTTGTTGACGTGTTGAGTTTCGATTTTGATCGTTTGATCGCCCTGCGCCTGAGTGAATATTATTGCTAAACAGACGAAACGAAACCGTGACTAGGACGTTGTAATAGGAGGAATTTGAGTGTAAAGTTATCATGCAATTTTAATGCTGACTAGGCTAACGCAATCACAAAATGGAACCGGAGAGAACAGTGGACAATTTGGAAGTTACTCCTAGGGCTATTAGAAATCGAAAAACTGTTGTAAAAGCGGAAAATGACGAAGGCGACACAAAACCTGTTGTACCGAAGAAGGGGACTAAAAAATCAAACAACCGAGTTCCTTGTTGCTTCTGCAAGAAAACATTCACGAAGACCGGACTTGTACGGCATAAGCGACACTGCAAAAAGTACAAAAACTCCAAGAAACTTAAGAAAAATCGTCGCCCTAAACAAGTACATTAATCCACCTATAACTTTTATTGCCTCCCAATTTATTAGTTGCAAAACATGACTTACCAAACCAAATTCAGCCAGGCAAGGCGATCTGTGTACCATAGCAATATGAACATAGACTCTGGGTTCATTGTTTACCTAAAATATACTTTAACCACTCGAACATCGATGGGAAAAGTTATCCCAAGTTAACACAGACTTGATAAATAAACATCAATTCAGTTCTCAATATGGTAGCACGCAATCTATCTTGCTCTAATAAAATAAATCATTTTCAGTTCCAGACCTTACAGTGTGATAAGTGTGAAGCAAAATATAAGTTCAAGAAAGCTTTTAAACTTCACAATATAAACGAACATTCGGAGGCACCTGATAGTATTCCCTGTGAACACTGTAATGTCCGATGTCCAAATCAGCAAGTCCTAGAAGCTCACAAAGAAAAAGCTCATACAAAACTGTTGTATGGCTGTCAATACTGTAGCAAGACATTTGTCAGACATTACCATGTCGTCCGTCACATGATGCAGAGTGGCTGTGGAGGTTGGGAGAGCACTACACTGAAGTGTGAAGTGAGTACCTATTTGCTTTTACTACATGGCATTTTCTTCTATTAAAGCTACATAGTTAAGGGTGAAACAAGTAAACAATTAATGGTAATATTCAACTTAAAGTGTCAAGTTGAGAACATTGATTCTTTAATTCCAACTATCTGATATCTACCTAACATGATGTCTCATGCCCGCAAAAAAGTTCGAGTGCGGTCTACAACACCCTCTATTGGATTTTGAAAGTATCACATTCTTTTAGTCAACTTTGAAGATTCTTGTCATGGAGATGCAGTATTATATGAATGTCCTGAATATGTTTAATGATTTGGGTTGGAGTGTAGTAGGGGCTTCCGCCCCCTTATCGACACTGAACATGATTTGATAATATTTTACCTAATATTTATGTTCAAAATGTATTTCAGATTTGCAACACTACATTTACAAGGAAAGACAATCTGCTAGTTCACCTCCGATCGCACCTCAATAGAAAGGAATATCAATGCAAGAAGTGCTTGGTGTTTATGACCTCAAAGTTTTCGAGATTAATGACTCATGACAGAGAACAACATTCAGGTATGGACTAGCATAAGACAAAATGAACTTTTGTATGACACTTATTCTGTATTAGCTTGTTGCTCCAATCTACATGCCTCCTATAGGTCACCTCACTAATTGAGAGCGCTGGGCGAAACTGGCGGAGATAACTGCGCATGTGTACAGTCTTTACAAATGACTACTGCACACTCAAGACCACTACTCATAATTCGTGAAGCGATGTGTACATACTTCTGACAAAAGATTCCTTCATTATCTAAAACTTGGATTATTCAAATCCATTCATTTAATAAGTGGCATTAGCTTCTGGTTAAATAATTTTTTCGTTCACCAGAGCCGAGGTTAGAGTGTCATCACTGTAGCAAGGTGACAGCCTCACGCGGAGCAATGGCCAAACATTTGGAGATACATGGCCCTAAGAAATTTGCCTGTGAAATGGTAAGAAAGTCTGCACAACATATCGTTAATAATATTACATTCCTAAATGTGTGTTTCAACTTAAATTTATAATATAATTTAAAATTTTCCTTTGATGCTCTCTGTTGTTCTAAGAAGGGTAAGTTCATATTTTAATAAACCATTAAAGTATGACAGTATGCATTGCTACTTTGGAGGAAAATGTAAATTTTTCTGAAATAATATTTTCCTTGTATTTTTTTTCCATTCGCCTTTTTTCCCATGATTTATTTTTTCTATACAATATTTTTACTAGTAGTATAACTTTCTACACTCTTTAATTTCTACTGTTTCTCTTTGCCGAACATATATTTTCCTATGCATTTATTTTCTCAATCCATATTTTTCATAACATATGTTTAACTGTTATTTTCCAGGCGCTTATTTTTTCAATCCTACACTTTATGCTTGATTTAACTTAAATCCATACACGACACGTCTTTTCTCATACGGGTGGCAGAGGCACAGATACGCCTCCGTTTAGCCAATTTTCACTACTCCATTTTGCGTGACTGGGGATAGCCCATCGCCCCAGCTAAGGAGATATGTATGAGAAAACCAGCACACTGAAAATATTACAAGTTAGGCATCGCGGAGACAAATCGCCAGCCAGCCTATTTAATAAATCGCACGCTATTGTATAATGTTAGTCCGTTATTAGTATGTACACTATGTGGAAGTTCCAACAGTGATGGAAAACATAGTGAGAAAATCTTCATATCTTCTTAGCTGCGGCGATAGGCTAGTCCCCTTGCAAGCAAAATGGACATGCATGGATGTCAGGTAAATCAAGCATTAAGTGTATGTCGAAATAAACACCTGGAAAATTGTTATTGAGATGACTGCTGACACATAAACGATGCTGGATGGATGATAGATTTTTCACTTATTTATACTTTCATATTAAATAGTCCAAGTTGCGAATATTTAGACATTAAGCCGATCGCTGAAACTATTGAGATATAATGGTTCCCTCACAATGTTTTTCATTGCGGTTAGAATAAAAACAAGGGATATAGACTAATTGATGGGTGCTATCGTTATATCATACTAAGGTTGTTATTTTCGCGTGGATAAACTATTATTATGATAACAGTGCGGCTACACTTCTCACACGTTCGAAGTGATGCGTCGTCACGTGATGCGTCACGTCGCAGAGAAGCCTCACAAGTGCGACGTATGTGGCAAATCCTTTATCCAGAGCGGGCAGCTCAAGAAGCACCTGCAGCTACACCTGAGGCAGGAGTGTGCGGTCTGCCATGAGACCTTCACCAGGAGCAAGGAGTAAGTATTCGGATTTCCGTTTAAAGCCTGCTTACAATAAATATTATTACAAGAGACACAATGAGCTACTTAAGTCTCTGAACACCTACATTACAACATTACTCATGAGTATGAGTAATGTTGTAATGTAGGTGTTCAGAGCATATTGTTTATTGTTGTAGAGAGAATATTGTTTATTGTCTTTTCAGTTTAATGGTCCATGCGCGTACGCATAACGGGGAGGAGCGTCTCTTGTGCCCCATCAGCGGCTGCAACGCCAAGGAGTTTGCGTTGGAAAGAAGCCGCAGAGAACACATCGAAGCCGTTCATAATAATGATAATCGTAAATATCTCATCCTATCTTGTCTTGTTGGAAAAGAGGTCTCGAGCTTATCTCTCTAGTCTCTTGTTTAGTATTAGCTCGTCGTTGCAAGGATCCGATCCTACACAACTCACGAACTAAACTAGCAATTCGCCAAATAATATATACCAATGAAGCAATTTTATAATTTTAACGGCCATTGCAGCGTACAAGTGCACCGTGTGCTCCAAGAGGTTCTCGACGGAGATGTTCCTTAAGCGGCACACCGTGACGCACGAGCTGCACCGGCCGCGCCGCTGCATGTACTGCGCCATGCCGCGCGCCTACATCCGCGGCGACATGCTGCTGCGGCATGTGCGCATCAAGCACCCGGCAGTGTTCATGGAGCACCTCGAACACGTGCGACAAGTGATGGTCAGTATGTGCCGTGCTACATAAAATAACGCGCTCTTTTAATAGTAGTTTATGTGACTGCTACATAATGGAGGGCATTAATACTCGAGAGTGGGTTTATGAAACAAGCCGAAGGCGAGTTTCATAATAATATCACTCGAGAGTTTTAATGCCTAATTATGTACAGTTACATACACTAGTTTATCTACACACATATCATAAGCTCTCTTTGATGTGTTGTGACTCTGCAGTTATTTCGTCGGCGTTCGAAATTTGAATGTCAGTACCACCTTCACAGACTAGGGCGGGCGACGGCGTTCGAAATTTGAATGTCATAATATGCAGAAAAATTACACATTATGGTCATAATGTGTAATTTTTCAATAAGAAATGAGTTATTACTAAGTAGTTTAACATTATGCTGATCGTAACGTGCGGTTTTTGTACGCAGTAAAGAGGGTTTATGATACGTGTGTAGATAAAATAATGAAAGATCCTGCTATTGATAATTTAAAAAGACAGCTATCAAATAAAGCAGCTTTCCTAAGAACATGCTGCTGCTGGCTCGCGAAGTTGTCATTTCAGTTTTTACAATACATTGCCGCTCCGCTGCTGATCATATGTCGCCCGGCGCGGCGCGGCGCGGCACGGTACGGTTTGGCAACTGCGCGCCCGTGTGCATGCGGCGTTGTTTGTTTTGTTTTTATTTTAGTACATCGCTTATTCCCATTGCGTAATTACGAAATTTGCGTGGCACGCGTTCGCATGCCTACTTGTATGTATTCTTGTTTCTCGTAAAAGAGTGGTCGTGCATGAAAGACTATTTTAGATCTCTTTTAGAGATTAGATGAGTAGACATTGTACATAGGTACATAGTGTATAGGTATTTAATTAAGTGCAGTGATTAGTAAATAAACATTTTACATAATGCTTAACTCGAGGAAATCAGTTCTATTATGATAAAAGGGACGTTGACAAAGAACGATTTGTAAATATTATAAAAATTCTACATCATATTAATCTACCATAACAAATTAAAAAAATCACGGAAGTTAATAACGGAAACGGAAGTTTATTTGATCGTTATAATGTTTGTTATAAACAATAGTTAACAGTAATGTCACACATTACCAAATAACATCAACACACTTTTAAAACTACAACGTTCGAATGTAATTTTCATTACCAATTACTTATAATCGAAAAGCCGTTTTCAATAACAGTCCTCATAAAATAACACAGCTATTATTTGCATTTTTTAAAAGATCCGTTATTCCCACCTCAAACTCTATAAATTTAAAATGTAAAATACCCTCGACTGGTACTGCGCCACAAACAAAAACTATACATTTAAAATGTAAAACACCCTCCACTGGTACTGCGCCACAAACAAAAACTATAAATTTAAAATGTAAATTACCCTCGACACATTAATTAAACCTTACGACTAAATGTTGGTTCATTGTTTTCTATTCAGGCTGATTTCTTATGAACCGCAGAATCGATCAATAAAATACTATAAGTACTATACTGTAAGTCTACTATAAATAAAAAAAATAAAAAACGCATTAAAATCCTTTCAACCGTTTGAGCGCTAGAATGCCAAGGAAAGACAGAGAGATGCTGCAAACCTTTTTCGTCGGGGGTATAAATGATAGCATTCTTGACCCAAATTTATAACCCTTTGTGTCAGGTCAGGCCACGCAAGCTCATTTTTTGGAACTGTGAGTCGCGGAATTTCGGCTACATTCGGTTTCATACAAAATTCCTGTTTCGTTCACACGGGCGTCGCAAAATGAGTTGTCTGCCGACTCACGCGCACAATCCCGACGTAACTGCGTTCGCGGCGAGAGGGGAGCGAGGGGAGGGAATCGAATCGTTTATACGGCAAATTTCGTGTTATCAAATACGGCAATTTAAGCTTTTGTATTAATTCACAGACAGTGTATAGACTATCGCTAACGCAACAACTCTAGTTTCTTGACACTGATTTAGTAATAAAAGGTTTTAAGAGATGTAATAATTCTTTAAAAACTTATAATGGCATATGGTAGTAGTTTTGAAATAAATCTGGATTTGCATATAAACGTTCATACAAGATATGAAACTGTCCACGCATCACTTCCACCACTGAGATGATTCACCCAGCATTTTCTTCTATTATCATCTTCTATGTGTTCTCAATATGCCTCGTAAATACACAACGTTTTTATTACTTCCATTCCAAGGCACAAGCACTATGTGCAAACTTTAAATAGCAGCTGAATAAATTACGCTCGCGTGGCCGACCAACTGAATTGTACTGCACAACTGAACTGCAGAAATTTCGCAGCCAAAATTCAGCGGCTCACAACTCAAAGAAATGTCTGCCTGAAACTTTAGCCCATTATTTCGAGTTGTTTACTGTAAGGTTTCCAATCAATCGGGTAATCTTCTCACGCACCCATTCTGGGGCGTGGGAGTCAGGGTCAGATCATTGGATCTCTTCCTGAAGAAGCGCCTCTGTCCACTCCTATGGACAGGTCATCGGGGGGCCCTCGCGGGCGGTGGAGATGTTCTCACGAGGGGTGTTCCATTGGATGATCGCCGGCTAGGCAACCAGGTCGCGTGGCAGGCGGCGGCGGTCGGGCGGGCGCGCGTGGCACGGCGCCATGTCGCGGATATGCGGATGTTGAGAAGCATCCGCACGCGCGAACATGCCCTTCGCCGCACGTGCGGTTGCTTCTAAGGTTTCCGAAATGACACTGAACCCTTACCTTCCCCCAGGGCGTGGAGTCGTCCTCATACGAGCGCGTGAGCAAGTCGGAGATGGAGTCGGTGCTGCAGCTGCTGGACGCCATCGCGGACCGCATCCTCCAGCAGAGCGACGGCGCCGTGGTGCTGTACGGCGGCATGCAGGGCGCCGTCGCCGACCCGCCGGCGCCGGAGAAGGTGCGTACCGCTACAAGAGGAAACCCGCTATAGTCACGAAACCAGTCAAAATAATGGCAACTTTAAAAAATCACGTCACCTTTCAAAATAATAACAGCTGTCAAAATAATAACAGCTGTCAAAATAATAACTCCTAATAATTGACACCTGTCAAACAACATGACACGAATCAAAATCTCTCGTGATGAAATGTGTGGGAAAAAGAAAACGAAATACGGTTAATAAAGATAATTTGTTAGCTATTTAATAGGATCGGCTAGATCTAAGGTGATTATAAGAAATCGGTCAAGTGCGGGACGGACCCGCACGAAGGGTACGAACCGTACCATCGTATAGGACAATTTAAGGACACAAATAAAACAAAGAAGTTTATGTTCAAACTAGATTTCCAACATCCAGATAGCGGATCCGACGTCAAACCAATTGCGCCACCGAAATTTGACGCGAAATTATCGATTATATTTAAATGACGATGATTTGGTACATGGAAACATGTCTCATGTATGAGGCCCCCTTCAATTTATAAAATTTCGTGTAGTTCATTATTTGTTGCTGTAGCGGCAACAGAAATATTGAAATTGTAACCTGAAAATAACATTTGCATTATGTTTCCTAAGACGTTCGAAGTCCTTGTTTGATAGGACATCACTTTCATTCATTCATATTCTTTATTGCACAGAAATCTTAATAGTAAGGTAATAAAACATTTTATGAGCAAAGGCGAGCTTATCTCTAAAGAGGTCGCAAACTTTTTTTATAAGAACTAAAAAAATAATACGCTGTTATCCCTAAGGTAATTTAATCTTATAATCATAATTTATGGATCAAGTAATCACGTAATTATGTTATTTTTTAAAAAAAGTTATTTAAATTTTCTTATCTTCCGCCAACATCTGTCCGCTAGGTGTCGCTGCTATCGTGTCGTCTTTTCGCGCGGGAGTGCCTGTCATGATTATAGTGGCGCGGCATTTCAAGCCGATAACTAAAATGATGATAGTATTATATATATATAATAAATAAACCAGGAGTAGGTAGGAATGGCTAGATAAGTATTGAGTTGATAGTATCATGTAGAATGGGTATGCTTACCCCCAGTTTCCGAAAAAGATCATTAATTCAATATAGCGGCATGTGATTGGCTGAAATGCGTTTAAGAAGAGTTTAACAAGTTGTCAGCTAATTTTCCTTTTAGAATCCGGGCGTTAGACTTGTAAGTGACCACTAAACTATACTTTTTGCTAAAGGCACTGCTTTGTTAGTTACAGACAAAAAGAAACGTATGATAATCATGATCATATTATGATGTATTATTTAATCAGTAAGTATGACTAAGAATCAAATTTGGCGTATTTCTTACGATAATTTACGGCTAAGGGGTGAGCCTCTCGTAAGTTAACTCCACTAAATCAAAAGTATAAAATCAATTAAATGAATATCATGAATCACTGGACTATTGTGTTGACAATAAACGAGAAAGTGATTGTTCGTTTGATTTGTTAGAGAGTCGATTCCTCTGATAAAATTATCTAAAAGCAGTGTCGAATCTCCAATTTGCCTTTTAGTTTTATTTTGCAGTATTGATTGAACCAGAGACTAAACGGGTTCCCGATATAAAGGTTTTTCCCTTTATCCTGAGTGATACCCGAACCACTATTTCTGATAACGGGAATCATTTGAAACCGAAACAGATATTTTGCTATAACAAATCGTTATGGGAACCTGAAAATACGGGGAACCGAAATCTTTTTGTTTACTCTATTTAAGCGGACCGGCAAGTTAGAGCGGGAGGGACCAACGGGTTCCCGATATGAAGGTTTTTGTGAGTTGTACCCGAACCACTATTTCTGATTATGGGAACCATTTGAAACCGAGACAGATATTGTTCAGGCTTCTCAGCACCTAATGACCTCGTAGGGGCCCATCAGCTACGAGGTAGCGTAACGATCAGTTGCCAAGAAGTGTGAACGTCGGCGGTTCACCGAGCTGAAGTTAATTGGGGTCGATCTAACCTGGTCTGTGCTTCGGTCCCGTCAACCTCCTGTCTCTCTGCAAGGCCCGGGTGCACCCTAGGCTCTTCTTGGTAGACAGGTTCTTCAGCCAACCAGGTATGACTGGCGGGCCAGCTTCAATGAGCACAGTGTTCCAACACAGGTTATGTTACGTGGTAAAAACAATCGGGCACGAAAATGCGAACTTTATCTGGTTCGAGAAACAATAACACACTCAGCTATATTAACAATCCTGAGGGAAACCCGAATACATTCCAGATGGCCTGCGATTTAATTTCAATACCCTAACCAAAACGCGTTTACATTGCGAGGGCTTTCGTCTGTCAGTTGTCAAAAAACTGCTAGGTTGGCAGCTAACGTCAAATTCAAAATGGCCGTTCAGAAACCATCGATCGAATATCGATTTGGAATCGAACAATCACCCGCCCGGACAGGCACCCACCTGTCCCCTAATCTACGGGCAGCCGAGACAACGTTGCTACCGCTCGTTTTAGAACCGAGCCTCCTACTAGAACCTCTGCAGACCGGGGGGTCCCGTCCTTGCCAGGGAACAAGTTAACAATGCGCCCCCTGCGCCAACGTAGTGGCGGTAGGTTAGCATCCTTAACCAGAACGAGGTCACCAACACTAGGGGGGCTAGTTTTGTCAGTCCACTTAAGGCGCTGTTGTAAGATATGCAGATACTCGAGCGACCAACGCTTCCAGAAATTCTGAGTAAACTGCTGCAACATCTGATACCTTGACAACCGATACAATTTCACTCCCTCGAAGGGGTGCTCGGGCAACGCGTTAAGTGGCTGTCCTATCAAGAAATGGCCTGGGGTCAGAGCCTCCAGGTCATTTGGATCCGAGCTGAGCGGACACAACGGTCGCGAATTGAGAACGGCCTCGATCTTACAAAACAATGTCGCGAGCTCCTCAAAAGTCAGCGCGGTCTGACCTACTATACGCCCCAAGTGCGTCTTAGCTGACTTAACTACGGCCTCAAAAATCCCACCCCAGTGGGGGCAAATCGGTGGGCTGAAGGTCCACTGTATACCCCGACGGGAGAGGGCCGTTCCAATATCCACTTTATTTACATTCAAAAAGTTGACTATCTCTCGTAAGTATCGTTCCGCACCGATGTAGTTAGTGCCGTTATCAGAGCGGATCAAAGTTGGAATTCCCCTTCGAGAAACAAACCTATCCAAACAAGCAATGAAAGTCTCTGTCGAGAGATCAGCAACGAGCTCGAGATGTACCGCCTTGGTGGATAAACAAACAAACACACATAGGTACGCCTTGTATTGCCTAGCGGTACGCAATCGTGAACTCTTCACCATAAACGGTCCTGCAAAATCCGTACCAACACCTGAAAACGGTCTGACCTCATTCACACGATCAGGGGGCAAGTCCCCCATGAGAGGTTGCATCGTGGCAGCCTTAAGTCGATAACAAGGCATGCACCGAAACACGATGTTCCGTATGACACGGCGGGCAGATAAGATCCAAAACTCCCGCTGGAGCGTGGCCAACAACGCGTTACAGCCGGCATGCGCGTTTTTAATATGACGATCAGTCACCAGCAATTCAACTAACTGTCCCCCTTGGGGAGCAGAAGTGGGTGACGAGCCGAATACGACAGATTCGCATTGCGCAATCTTCCTCCTACCCGAAGTAACCCGGTCGAATCAACAAAGGGGTTGAGACGCGCGACGGCTCCCTTCAATTCCGAACGTCCACTTCGTATAATCTCCAATTCTGCCCCAAACTTCGAGGACTGTACCAACCGGACCAAATTCAATAGCGACTCGTTTCGCTCTGCCGGAGTCAGAATAGGGTTCAACGTTCGCTGATCGCGAGGAGTACGACAATTTCGAGCGAATCTCCTAATCCAAGTGGACACGTTTATCAACTTGTCAAGTGAGCTATACCGGTCCAGCAGAAACCCGGCGTCAGGGTCCTCAGCCTTCTGGGTAACATGCACGGCCGCTCTGGGGCCATGATCCGAAGATACTACTACATGGCTGTGGGGCCAGTCCGATTCTCTCTTGGCAAGCCAGGGTGGTCCCCACCACAAATGGTGTCTAACGAGTTCAGGAGCCTGACATCCCCTGGATGCACAATCAGACGGGTTCAATTCTCCTGGTACATGTCTCCAGGTCAGTGGGACCTCAGACGACACAATCTGGGAGACACGGTTCGCAACAAAAACCTCTAAGTTATGGACCGAAGCCTTCAGCCAGCACAAAACAATCTGGCTGTCCGTCCAAGCGTACACCGTATCCTCCAAAACCACTGACCCACGCAACACTGTTAGAGTGTGATTCAAAAGTTTGGTCAAAAGAGCAGCCCCGGACAGTTCCAGTTTTGGAATCGTCATCCTTGTCCGAATAGGCGCTATCTTGCTTTTTGCCAAAACCAAACGCACGTCGACCTCCCCGGTGGAGGTGACGGTTCGCAAATAAACCGCTGCCGCAAACCCTCGTTCAGAGGCATCACAAAACCCGTGAAGGGTTGCCCTGTAATCCCCAGCAGGGACCAATTTCCTCGGCAGCGATACATTATTTATGTCCGATAGCGAGGTGAACATTCGCGTCCAATCAGTCAACAAATCACCTGAGAGGTGGGTGTCCCAGGTCAACTGAGCCGCCCATAGCCTTTGCATAAAACATTTGAGAGCAAAGGTGACTGGAGAAATCCATCCATTCGGGTCGAACGTTCTCGCAATCGTCGACAGTACTGACCGCTTCGTCCAGGCCTTCGGTGTTTCTAAAACCACCCGATAGGTAAACTCATCATGGACGGGCCGGTACTGAATTCCAAGTACTGACAACATGTTAGGGTTGTCAGGATTCTCAAAAACGTGCGGGTCTTGTTGAAACTCATCTGGGAGACCAGCCATCAACTCAGGGGAGTTGGACATCCACTTACGTAGTTCATAGCCGCCTCGTTCCAGCAATTGAATGAGCTCGTCACGTCGGTTCAGAGCTTCCTCAACACTGGCTGCCCCTGTGCAGACGTCATCGACGTACAAATCTTGCTCCAGGATAGCGGCGGCTCTAGGATAGCTCACACGGTCACGCGACACCAACTCCCGCAGGGTACGCATCGCCAAATACGGGCTAGACCGTAACCCATACGTGTTCGTGTTTAACTCATAGACCTTGACTGGCTCGGCCGTGGACTCACGCCAAAGTATCAACTGATACCTTCTGTCAGCCGGATGAATTACCGTTTGCCTAAACATCATCCGAATGTCTGCGACAAATACAATCTGGTGCCTCCGAAAGCTCGTGAGAATATCCGAAATATCACGACTCAACTTGGGTCCCGAATGTAGACACGGATTCAGGGACATTCCGTTTGAGGTAGGTGCTGACCCATCAAAAACAACTCGAATCTTGCCGGTAGGGGTTCGTAGGACGGCATGGTGTGGAAGGAAACAATGATCCTCAGATCTCCAGTCCACACCCGATACCGACATGTGTCCTAACGACTCATACTCCCTCAGAAAATCAACATATTTTTGTTTAAATACGGCGTCCCTTGTCATCCTACGCTCCATCGACATCAATCTCGTCTCAGCCATCTTCCTAGATTCTCCTAGTGGCGGTCGATCGGCCCTGAAAGGCAGTCGAGTTACAAAACGACCAGAACGAAGGCGACCAGTACTATTCTGGTAAAACAACTCGCACTCTTCTTCGTCTGCGTCGACTCGACGAACGGTGGGAGGTTCCTCTATCTCCCAGAAACGTTGAATAACGTCTGACAACGCTGAGCCAATAAGTATGCCATCTGACTCGGCAGGCCTAACCATTGGCAATGCCGGACCCATGATCACGTGACCAAACTTAGTATCCACAGCAATCAACCCGTCCGGCTGAAGAACTCGCTGATCCGACAACAGAAACCTACCCAGAACGTCTGCTCCCAGTAGCAGGTCGACCGGGGCTGGAGTGTCAAAATCGGGATCCGCCAACTTGAGTCCTGATGTCAGGAATCGAACGGCCGGATTCAACTTCACCAAGGGGTGTCTGCCCATGACATGCGTCATTACTAAAGCTTGCACGGATGTTTTTGTCAAAATGTCATAACGTGGAGAGAACGTGATCACCGATTGACCAACTACATTCGTAACCGTAACATTCCCCACGCCCCGTATTGATTTATTATACCTATTTACCTTGAGGCCCAACCATTTTGCTAAATCATTCGATACAATGCAGCCCTGAGCTCCAGAATCTAATAGGGCGCGAACGTATGTTGGGTTGCCCGCCAAATCCCAAACAAGCACAGAGGCGATCGGTAACACCACCGTCTCCGGTTGGGGGGCAACAAATGGTTGGGCTGCAAATTCCTAGCGAGGACCCCCGGGGCCCCACTGTGCCTGTAACTGATCAGGTATGCAGCTATACGCCAGAGGGTCCCATTGTACAAATGGCCCACGCGCCGGTTCCATTGCCACCCTACGATTCCCCGTAAAGGGGGGTGGGCGTGAATTCAACCGTGGCCGCTCCATGAGCGGGGGGGACATCACATGTGACCGACGAGGACGAGGCGACGAGCGGGGCGACAACTGAGGCGGCGTCCGATCCGCACCCGCATAGCTCGAAGGTGTCCCATGCCACCCGCCCGTTACGGCCTGCTCAACACACCCAATGTCCCGCTGGGTCGGATGCTGAGTCGCAACCGAAAACTCAGGGCCCCCCATGTAATGGTCCTGAGTGCGGCCCTGCACCCTGGTACTGCCCTGTGCACGTGGGGACGTTGGCCCCTGGGTTGCGCTCCGAGTCGCAATCGAATTCTCAGGGCCCCATGCCGTGTCACCCTGGGTACGGCCCTGTGGAGGCTGTTGGCCGGACCGGTTCATGCACAACAGATTGTTGTGGGGCCCACCACAATATCCGCACATTTGTGTGCGCGTGCAGTCCCTAGCCATGTGTGGCCCGAGGCACAGGAAACACCAGCTCCGCTGCTTGGCCATCCGGCGCCGTCCCTGAACCCTAAGTTCCCCGAACTTATTGCAATTGGCCACAGCATGGCCAATCTGCCTACAACATGGGCAGGTCTCACCATGTGGGGTCAATTCACTCACAGTCCCATACGACTGCCGGTTGGTGCGGTCCTTCCTCGTCGGAGTTCTGAGTTCCTTAGAAACACCCTTCTGGATTTCAGATAACGACATGATCGGAACGATACTTGCTCACAATTTGCAGTAACTCAATTTTATTGGACCCTCCAGTCTACAACCCAAACGAGGGAACCCTAAACCACAACTTAAACAATGTTGTTTTCCTTAAACAATAGGAACCGAGGTTTATATCTATATAATTCTGTAAATACAATTTAGTTTCCCTTTATCATTATAACACACACAGATAGTCAATATTAGTTCAAGTTATAAATTGCTATAAACTGAAAACAATGTAATAGCCTGCTATCAATAGATGTAACTACCTATGTTAACCAAAACATTCATTCAATAGCATTACTAGACCACTAATAGATTGACTAACTGGTACTTCAATGCAATTTTCAATTCAATATCTGTCTATCTACTACCAGCAATAGACCTATAGCTTACAATACTACCAATCTATGTGGATATAGGAACAACAACCAAGTTACCTAATAACCGCCTATACCTACAGATTGATAGTCCCAAATCGTGCCTTCCTGGAGCCCTTGACGGCTGCAAATCTCAGGAAGCCACGCTCTAGCTACCAAAATTGTTCAGGCTTCTCAGCACCTAATGACCTCGTAGGGGCCCATCAGCTACGAGGTAGTGTAACGATCAGTTGCCAAGAAGTGTGAACGTCGGCGGTTCACCGAGCTGAAGTTAATTGGGGTCGATCTAACCTGGTCTGTGCTTCGGTCCCGTCAACCTCCTGTCTCTCTGCAAGGCCCGGGTGCACCCTAGGCTCTTCTTGGTAGACAGGTTCTTCAGCCAACCAGGTATGACTGGCGGGCCAGCTTCAATGAGCACAGTGTTCCAACACAGGTTATGTTACGTGGTAAAAACAATCGGGCACGAAAATGCGAACTTTATCTGGTTCGAGAAACAATAACACACTCAGCTATATTAACAATCCTGAGGGAAACCCGAATACATTCCAGATGGCCTGCGATTTAATTTCAATACCCTAACCAAAACGCGTTTACATTGCGAGGGCTTTCGTCTGTCAGTTGTCAAAAAACTGCTAGGTTGGCAGCTAACGTCAAATTCAAAATGGCCGTTCAGAAACCATCGATCGAATATCGATTTGGAATCGAACAGATATTTTGCGATAACAAATCGTTATGGGAACCTGAAAATACGGGGAACCGAAATCTTTGTTCACTCTATTTAAGCGGACCGGCAAGTTAGAGCGGGAGGGACCAAACGGGTTCCCGATATAAAGGTTTTTGTGAGTTGTACCCGAACCACTATTTCTGATTATGGGAACCATTTGAAACCGAGACTGATATTTTGCGATAACAAATCGTAATGGGAGCCTGAAAATTCGGGGAAACTAAATGTTTATGTTTACTCTATTTAAGCGGACCGCGCGGGAGGTGGTAGGTAGGTAAATACCCTACGTGGCGGCGGTACTTCAAAGGACTGCTTGATCACACTCCAATCGCGCAAGTTTTGCCAACACAGTGGATTTTCCACTAGATCTGATGGTTTAGACTTTCATTTTAGCGGTCAAAAATGGTTATAGTGGCTAGTGGATTTTCTAGTGGATTAGGTTGATTCAGTTATTCTTTAGGTACGCCATTCAACTACTATACTTTGTCCACTCTATTAATGTTTTTTTTTTGACAGTTAAAAATCCCTCCACTTTTGACATCTTACTGTACGCAATTAGGAAATGTCAAAAGTTCAATAAAGGATTGGACAGAGTATAGCATAGTTATCATAATTATTCTAGATAAAAACATGGTGGTTTTCGGGGATTCCTCGAAACGAGTTTTTCAATTTCTTGTTTGATTAAAATCATGGACTTTATTTGTATGAAAAGTAGGTCGAGTTTAATTTATTGAAATGTTTGTTTATGATGATTCCCTTGGTTTGTTTATGATGTATGTACGTGGTGACCTTTGAGTAATAATGTATATATTATTACTTAAAGGAGATGACCGCTTTTTTATTTTAGGTAGAAATTGCATACATTTTTATAATTATCTTTCAATATCATTCATTATGTGATACCCCTGATGGAATTAGAAGATTTTTTTCTTGCCACACAATATGGCGTACAGAATCTCAATATAGCAGATTCTGTACGCCACGCGTTCATAAGATGACGTCATATACCTTCCTATGAGACTTGGGATAACTTCGATTCTAACGATACCGTAAATAGCTAGGAATGTCAAATTCTTAAATTGGTTAAGTAGTTTATTATTATTATTAATATTATTATTAAAATAATCTCACTCATATATATATATATATATATATATACTTAGATACGTACATAGATAAGTCATATAGGTAGTCGTAGATGAACCCTGAAAATATGTTAAACCCGTCAAGTGCGAGTCGGACTCGCACACCAAGTGTTCCGTACAATCGTTGCAAAAAATAATCTCTTACGGAACCGAAAAAAGGTTGTATTTTTTTTACAAATCATGTTCCCACCTATCGAGTTTTGATTGATAAAATCTTCGGCTGTAGGATTTCATGTAATTCCTCAAAGGTGTTCTTACTTATATTGAAGTAAGCATAAACAGCATATAAAGCGAGTCAGACTATTGTCTTTAAAAATAAAAAAGTAAAAAAGAAAAATAAATGTCACCACCGGGAATTAAAGCCGGAAACTCGAGAATTGAAGTAAGAGCCTAAAATGATCGGCTATCACAGAGCTTGCCAACCGGCGCAAAGTTATGATACACTTTGTATGCACAAATGTTCTGTTTGCGGAAAACGTTATAAAAAACGGCTCTTGTATGGGGACCATCTTTATTTAAAACAAAACACTACACAAAATTAACATTAGCGAATAAAAATATCATATCAACTTCAGTTAAGTCTAACAGGAGAATTGACAACGGCAATTTAATCAATTGTATGCTCTTTGTCTCTTACGATAGCAAACATTTACTTATTACAGTAGATATTTTATTCTAAACCAACGGAAGTGATATTTCTGTCGCTTATTGATTGTATGCTCTATTTCTCTTACGATAAAACACAGTTTGACACAATTACTGTTATTGATATTTTTATTCTTACAAAAGGAAGTGAAGTTTCAGTCAGTTAAGTGAATGGTTGATTGTTTAGTTCTTGAATCAAAATATTATAATTATTTAATATTAACCATTAACCAATAAAAAAAACAACCAATAATCTCATCTCTAGAATGGAGCGGCGTATGACGTCAATTGACGCGCCGCCGGTAAACGACAACGCTGTGGGGAAAGCACGTTACGTGGAAGTATTTCTTTTTAAATGTGATGATGATACTGATTCTGATATTTCATACGAAGAAAGCTCAGAGAGTGAAGGAGATGCTATGAGTGGAGTAGAAGAATTAGAAAATTACCTTTAGTAGTATTATAGTAATAAGTAAATTAAATGATTAATATTATTAATCTGACTGTTTTTCTGACCCTACAAGTCGTCACTGTCGCGTACCGCAACTCCAAAAGGTCCTATCCTAATAGCAACTGGATTTGATACTAACAGTTCAATTTTTACTTCGAAATAAAGGGATCTCTGTTTTGAGGGAACCATACCGAAATGAAACTGTTTTTAGAAATAAAGGTTCCCGTTATTTTAGAGAAACCCTTATGATTGGTAACTCTTCAAAGAGGTTCCTTAAAGAGGTTATATATATATATATATATATATATATATATATATATAGTGCGTAGCTCTGACCCATACTTTCAATAGTAATAGAAATAACTGTTAGTATAGTCAGATTAAAAAGAGCCATTGGCCAAATTATTGTGGCGACGGCAACAAACGATACAAGCCATAACCCAAAAATTTAACTACGCAGATATAGTTTGTTATTTCAAAATATCTGTCAAAATGAGCATGCCTATAAATTTTAACATTTCTCATAGAACCTTGACACTGTCAAAAAACATACACATAAAAATCACTCAGATAATGTGAAATTGGGATTAGATATTCTCTCTCTCTCTCTCTCTCTCTCTCTCTCTCTCTCTCTCTCTCTCACCTTTACGAGTTATGTGTGAAAGGTACATTGGGTTTACAGTTCACAGTTCAAATAAAAGTTGAAACTTGTTGGCAGGAGGTCGCAAAGCCCACGGTGATGTCTGAGGAGGACCTGTCGCGCTCGCTGGAGCTGCTGATGAAGCGGCTCATCGATGCCAATACGCTGAAGGGGTTCGGGTGGCCGGGCGAGAGCGTTGATGTGGTAAGTGCTTCTTAAATCTTGAATAAAACTTGACCGGTTTTATTCAAGAAGTGAAATTCTGTAACGAATCATCTTTGACTTGCAATAAAAAAAACTAAACGAGGCTTTTTTCTTGTTTTTTTAAAAATTCGCTGATCTATCTTCTTTCTAATAATGTACAATAATGCCATAAAAACCATTGTTAAGTTTATTAATTTGTCAACTTTGTGTATCGGGCGGGAGGGCGATACTTGTATCGCTTATTGCGAGAAGTTTTTGGCGGACTGGGCTTTTAAGGTAAGCTTTTGCCCAGAAGTGGAAGACTACCCAGAAAAAAGACTGTTATTGGCGCGTTTTTCGAACATTTGTTTTTTTCCTTTTTGATTTGTGTTTTTTTTTGTATTGGTTAGCGCCGCTTACCTTCCCGCCACACATTTCAAAACACATACCGACGCGAACGCGCTTACGCGAAACTGGCAATCTTAGATGTAGTGAACCTAGAGGGATAGTGATTCGACATAACGTCGAATTGGACGAACAGATTTTGGCGCTGTTTGCTGAACAACCGACCAGGAGCATAAGGAATGTTGCTCTATTGCTGGACATTTAAATCTGGAAGGTGTGGGAGGTTCTTCGGCAAAAAGACAAACATGAATTTTATTACACTTATGTACATGGTACGCATTTTTGTACAAAATTGAGTAGTTACAACTAATATCACATTGCCTGAAACCCAATCCTGATTGATCCAATCATCACTCTGTCTCTTACGATAGTGTACTTAATTCTCATTTTAATTATCTACATGTTGACAATTACTGATGCGTTCTCATCCGTATTGTACAGGTCTCGAAGATAACGACTTTGGGACACGTGTCAGGTTTTGTCGTTTTCTGCTGCACACAGACCTGGAGGATCGTGACTTTAAAAAAAGGATCCTGTGGACGGACGAGTCTCCACAATCTGCACCACCGGTCGTCGAAAGGACAGAACCCTCGGGTCAAAAGACAGAGGCGTTTCCAGAGGAGATTCACTATCAATTTTTGTTCAGGAGTCGTTGGAAATGAAGTCATTCTACCACACTTCCTACCCGATATTCTAGACGGGGAAAATCACCTTGATTTTTAGTCAATGTCCTACCAGAATTGTTGGCAGTGGTGCCACTTTTCAATGAAGACAGGCATATCGTCTTCCAGTAAGACGGTTGTCCAGCTCACTGGAGAACTGCAATCAGGGAACACTTGGGACAGACCTATTCCATGGCCTCCACGTTCTCCAGACTTGACCCCTTTGGACTTCTACATCTGGGGACGGGCGAAAGAGTTAGTCTACGCTACATAAGTCGAAACTAGCTGATGGTATCCCAACGGATACAATCAGCATTCGCCGTAATTAAAGAAGAAATAAGCTTACGAACTACCACTTTAGAAATAAGGAATCGATGTTACGCGTGCAAAGGCAATGAGGGTCGGCAATTCGGGCAAGATTTGTAATTAATTTTTATAAATAATGTGTTTTTGTGATTAAAAAACAATTGAAAATTTCTTTCTCCCTACAAAATCATGTTTATTCTTACATACCTATCGAATATCAGCTGTATGCGTACCGCCCGCCCAATACAAAGTTGTCAAAGTAATGAACTTAGTAGTGGTTTTATGGCATTATCGTACATTATTAGAAAGAAGATAAACCTGCGAACTTTTTTAAAAATTTCTAGAAGAAATCCTCGTTTATTTTATTTTATTGCAAGTCAAAGATGATTCGTTACGTTGCAGAATTCACCTCTTGAAAAAACATTTGTAAGTAAATAAAAAAAACTAAGTAGATAATAATTTCCAGTATTTTTTTACTAAAAAGAACCGTACAACATTACACAACCAATAACAGTAAATCATTGCAAGTTTTATCAATAACGTTTTTATTCATTCAAGTTTAAAGGAGTAATTCTGGAGAAATTTAAATAAAAGTTAAAATATTAAAATAAAAAATCAGTTGGGCCAAAAAAAATTTTTTTGGTAGTGGTAGAAAATGACCCCTTCCATCCGCCATTTTAATTTGGCAAACGATGCACCAAACACCCTGTACAATGTCTTTCATGCGCTCTCCTCGGCCTGTTAACGCAACATATACCTACACTCGGCACGGAGTCTATGACTCGAGTGTATTCGATGAAGGACCTCAGTATTACGTTCGACCATTCCATGAGCACATTACATTCATTACATTATATTACATTCCATGAGCACATGAGAACTTTGGCCTGTGAGAGGTTTGTGATACGCAATAGTAAGGGTTTCCATAATTTGGGTATGGTCCAGCTTCATTATTCATCCGCTTCATCCCTAGTGATAACCAAATCTGGCATGATTGTTTGGAATGCACACGAATGCTCATATGCCCTTATGCTCGAGAAGGTACACAAAGCTTTTCTACGATACCTTTAAAAGAGGAAATATGGATACTACCCTTACAATCCATCTGCTTTTATGTTGGGTATGCTTGGATACAACTCACTATAGATGAGATGTAACACCGAACAGCTTCTGACTGTGTGTCGATTGTTGCGCGCGTAGACACCAGCTGCTACCGGACGGCACGCACCGCACGGTGGCGCGCCGGCAGTCTTAGCTAGTCCGGGCGCGGACAGCCACAACGCACTGTTGGCTGCGGCACCACTGAATGATCTGTTTGGTGATGCATGGAGAGACATAGTGCGAGATGCCTGCATGACTCCTTTATCCTCAGAATATAAATTAGTATGTATGAAATAATTTTGTAATTTAATGTATTTATAATACGATTATGAATGTACAATTTGATAATATGTATATTTAACTAAATTGCATGCGTGTTGATATTACTGTCCATGATCAATCAATCGCTTAGTAGCCGCCAGGAAAGTGTTTACTGCAGGAACCTGTGGGTTTGCGATGCCCTGCATTCTGAGATGGTTCAGGTGGTCCGGTTGTGCGTAGAGCCGTCGAGCTTCTGCTGTGTTGTAATTCGCAATAGCGTATTGTTGCACCATACTAAGATACTCAAAATTTGATACTCCAAAATGCGTTATGCCGATCCATTTTCGCGCGTTTTTTAAGCAGCGTCACGTATCTCACTAGTGATGTGCTGTGGGTAACTAAAGACGCGTGCGCCGAAAATCAAAGGTTTGGGGACGGCACCAGATAGCATGCGTTGCGGCCTGCAAGTGCGGTGATTGGCTAATGGCATGCGCTTGCACTAGGCGGCTAGCTTCTTTGAAGGCCTATGACGTTGCCGACTTGCCGTGCGTAGTAAAAGAGGGCTACTAATTTTTCTCACTGTTTCGAGATTGTTTCGAGATATTTTTCGTTTAAAAAAAATATATTCCTCGATAAAAAAAAAAGACAATATGATATAATAGACGCCAAACATCTTGAACAAAATGTGACGTGGTGGGGGAAAGTTTGCGCATGTACAATTACGTGCAAAAAAATCGGCGCATTTGAAATTCTCATTCCTACGTCTACAATTTAATTCCTTCTTTAGAGGTAGATCAATTTTGTATGTGTGTTCGGAAATGCTTCAAATGGAAATGCACATGGAAATGCACATGCATGAGACAAGAAGTAGGTACATGTGCTGAGTCCAACTAGATTTAATGGTTTGTGGGTATGACTATCAAAATAAAACTATACTTAATTAGCGGTATTTGTCGGCTTTATTGGTAAATAACTAAACTTAGTCTTGAGGTAAATAAGATATGCCTTCCATCAAGTCGTAACCTTGTCCAGTAGAAGCAGAGCTTGTGCTAGGTCTTGGTTCTTCGTCATCGAAATTTTCATAATCAGAATCAATCTCGTCCTCATCATCATCATCATCATCATCCTCCGAGTCGCTGTCATCACCAACCAAAATAATAAATTGGTCAGTTACCAAATCTACAACATGATCACTCTTTATATATTCTGTTTCAATCTCTATAACTTTTTGGCATAATTTTTCCCATTCGCTTTTGCCCATATTAGCAACTTTCTCCTTTACCAGATCTATAACTTTGGTAATGTTCCATTTGACATTTCTGCTACCGACATATCCTTTAATGGCTGCCCAAGCCATTTCAATGGGATTGAGATCAGGATGGTATGGAGGTAAGCGAAGGACTGAATGGCCGTGTTCAGTTAAAATCTTATCAATGCTATATGATTTGTGTTGCTGTTTATGTAGTCTTATCAAGTTATACAGCTGTGGTTTTAACATACTTTCATCGAACTGAACGCCTTTTTCTTGCAACCATTTTTGCATGTCTGCTTTTCTTGAGTTTGTGGTTGGGGCGGGATCGGACTGCTTATCGGACTGCTTCCCCGGAGTCCGGAACACCTTGAGCAAGTCGGAGTTTTTACAATCGCTGATTATTCTTCTTACCGTACTCAACGATGTTTTAGTTGCTTCCGATGTCTGTTTCACGGTTTCAATATCAGGTGTTCCTTCTCTCTTTAAAAAGCAATATACATCGCATACCATCTTTCTGGCTTGCCTTTTTAAAACTACGTTCGGCCGTCGAGGCATTTTTAGCCGTAATTTCACTGCACGCAAGTGTATTGGGTAGTGACGAGACGTGAACTCAAAGCGGGAAGCGATGGTCGACTGATCTACCAATAGCGTGGCTTGGCGCGGTCGATGCGATGCTCCCTCCGCACGCCGCGCCCCGCACCGCATACCCCGGCCCTTAGAATCGGTTTCTGCGCATGCAAGGTCATTTGTTCAAGTTGTTTGGCGTCATTTATACCTACTGCTCAAGGCGATTCACCTAGCCTCCGCTTTAAAACCACTAAAATGTCAAGGTGTATTTATATATTCACTTTAAAAATAAATAATTGTCCTATGATAACCGCAGTTGTTCGATTCCAAATCGATATTCGATCGATGGTTTCGGAACGGCCATTTTGAATTTGACGTTGCTGCCAACCTCGCAGTTTTTGACAACTGACAGACGAAAGCCCTCGCAATGTAACGCGTATTGATTAGGGTATTGAAATTAAATCGCAGTCCATCTGGAATGTATTCGGGGTTCCCTCAGGATTGTCTATATAGCTGAGTGTGTTGTGGTTCCCCGAACCAGATAAAGTTCGCATTTACGTGGCCGATTGGTTTTTTCCCACGTAACATAACCTGTGTTGGAACACTGTGCTCATCGAAGCTGGCCTGCCAGTCATACCTGGTTGGCTGAAGAACCTGTCTACCAAGAAGAGCCTAGGGTGCACCCGGGCCTTGCAGAGAGACAGGAGGTTGACGGGACCGAAGCACAGACCAGGTTAGATCGACTCCATTTACCTTAGCTCGGTGAATCGCCGACGTTCACACTTCTTGGCAACTGATCGCTACGCTACCTCGTAGCTGATGGGCCCCTGCGAGGTCATTAGGTGCCGAGAAGCCTGAACAGCAGTATTATAGTTCGATTTTGACCTGACAGAACGTTAGCATATATAATGTTTTCTGGGTCAGAAAGGGACAAATATAAACGTGCTCGCCTCGAGATTCAAATCGAACGGTAACGTTAGGTTTGTTTTCATTATGGCTGATAGTGAGCGTCTGACTGTCTGTCTCTCTTCGCTTCAGTCAACCGGGCGAAATCGTATATGACACTGCAAGGGACGGGGTTCTTGCAAATTCAATGCTTATTAATACATATTTGTATGTCAAGTCAGAACACAGATATCTGTAAGAGTAATGTTATTGTTAGCTGTGTTCACGAATGTTAACCTTCAGGTGCTGGAGCGCGTGATAGAGAACTGCGACCAGAAGCCGGCGGACCGCTCCCGCTGGACGCGCGTGCAGCGGCTCCGGGAGAACGCCAAGCATCTGTTCCTGCACGTCACAGACGACAAGGAGATCGCTCGCATGCTTAACACACACACCATCGACCAGGTCAGTACAGTTCGGCAAGTTTCTCTTTCACCCCACCGTACCCGAGAAAGAGAGGTCACCGACAGCTCAATGAAACTAAGGATTACTCAATATTAAGGGTTTTTATTTAACTGTTTACCAAATTAAGTAAAAAGTTGCATCCAAAAAATACATTTTAATCACAAATTAACTAAATGTGTACCAAACTTTAAGACCCTACTTCATACCAAACTAAGTGGGGTCGCCTCGCTCCGCTTCGTTTCAGCTCCAGGTTGTATTCTAAAGTTGTGACCTAACAAATCTAACTTGAGTATTCGGACAGAAAGCAACCAATACGGTTCTGTGAAACTGCATGGCGACACTAAATTTGGTGAACATTTATCTGGGAGTCAAAACTTATTTTGGTAAAGAATATATTTGTTGCCAATACTAAGTGAAAGCCATTTAGAACTTTAGAACTAGAAGTTTTAGAAATCACAAACCTGATGATGTCTTCCATTGTCCGCCCAGAAGTAGTTTGATGTGATTATTGCACCATGCACTATTTGCTCCATAAAAGGCGATATTACATTGCATTTAAAGATTCTACGCGTGTAGTAAAGATATAACATTATTTGTTTACCATAAAAGAGGTATATCGGTCCAGTCATATCCGCTCTACGCCATAATATCCGTAATGCAGTTAGTTGCCACCCAATGATGGACTAAGTAAGGAGTATTTTCTGATGAATGTTCGTTAAAAATACTTAACTTTTATACATCGATTGTCATTATACTCACAAGTATACGTCGGCAGATTCCATGTCACAACATGGAATCTGCCGACGTAACTGTAAAGCTAGTTAATGAGGTAAAATGGTAGAGCAACAAAATAAAGAGTGCCATTTTTTCAGGTCGTCATGCACATATTGGACGTCAGTGAACCCGACACGCCAGACGCAGACGAAGACAACGCGTGAAACAAATAGGGAATAGGAAACAATACCCTACTTGAACAAAATAGGTGCAACATCTTAGACAAATAACTCATAGACAGAATGTGCCCTTCAAAACGCCGTCAAAAAGATCCGCCACAATTTTGTCAATAGGTGAGTGTTGCACGCACACATTGATATTGCTTGCTTTGTTGGACAAACGTCGCCGCGCGCAGTGGCGCAGTGGCTTAACAATAATGATACCACCTCATCTGTACTTTACTTCAAAATGAGCAATTTTAAATCATAGTCCATGGCAGGAGTATTCAACAAAAACGCGCGAAGTGGGTTTTTTCCCCTCGTTATTTTAACCTGTCATGGCGGCGTACACAAATTGCTATGTGTTTATCTTATATGAACAAAATGCATAGAAACATTGAAATTGAAATTAACTAACCAGTGCAGTGTGATTCTAGTAGGTTTTTTGGTATTTTTGGACCTGTCGTGGCATCATTTCAGTGCACAAATCGTCATTTTGCATTTTTACTTCGTAGATGTTTTTGTAGCAAAGCACGTTCGAATATTGGTTGATCCGTAGTCCACCCTCCTGTTAAAAGATATGTGACTTTGCGATGCGTGTTTAGGGGGCACGTATTAGGATTGTGGGAGTCATTATTGTAAGAGAACACCTACGTTTTTCCTATGACCAATGCCGAGCTTGAACAAAATAGGTGCTGCAGCAGTTTGTTCTATGGATCACCGTTGAATCATTAATAGACATATCACATACACTATCTGTTAAGGTGCCTTAGTTAACTAATTGAAAGTATTGTCGGTATAGCCGTGTGTTTTTACAAAGTTTTATGCTAGTTGTAAGTTATAATTATGTTATAAAATATCTGATGTATAATTTATGAAGAAGATGATGTAATGATTGATGATGATACGTTCCATATGCATGTTGTAGTTGATGTTAACTATTGATTAATTAAAAGTTTAAATGGGTAAAGGGTTTTAGATAAAACTGTTGAACTTAAGCTTAGTTTTAAATCGGTATCGTAACTTGCGCCAGCGACTTTTGGATTTGGCGAAATTCATCCCCTAAAGAATGGAAATGGTAGGTTACAGTTTTTATGAAAATTGAAACTTACTTGACTTATGTAGCTGAATTTTTGCAGGTGGGTAGTTTAAACGGGTCGGTCTCTAACGGTCTTGAACACAATATGACTACATGTGATGTTTGACTAGAACTTAAAGTTACTATAACTTTATGGGTCTAGAACTTAAATCTACCAAAGCATAAATTGACTAGAGCTGAAACAACCTACAACAGATTTTGCCTACAGTTGTCTTTTGTTTTCGAATGTACAGTCGGTACAAAATGATCATACAAGGTAACATAAGCAAAATTTCATTTTTTGAACAAATCAAAATTTACAGACACTTCTGGTGAACATACAACATACCTAACCTAATAATAATGTAACATAACATGTGGCGCTTGGCCGTTTTTTACTTCAACATTCGCTTAATGTCCACAATAGCTTTCAAGAAATCCAATGTAGTGATTTCTTCAGTATTTAAATTATTCAACTCAGCGCCATATCTTTTGTTGAAAAGAATATCTTTCTTCTTTTTATTTTCGTGTTTAAAAAAAGCACCAGCCAAAGCGATGCCTTGATATTGGGCTTCCTTCTTCAGCTTAAAAATAAATTTTATGAGGGTGGGGTTTCTGTTTAAGCGTACTCCTAGACGGCGATGCCACGCTTCTAGCATATTCGTAGTCCTGTGCCTTTCCTTGCAACAGGATATCAATGAAATATTCTTTAGCCATTGCTTTTGGAAATAAGTAACAAAGGCATTCATTTCTTCGCTTTTAGGTCCGCGCTCAACTATTTTCTCCCAGCCTTGATGGATAAGGTTAGCTGGTAAGAAAGGCAAGTTGAGGGTTAGTGCTATTATGCCCTTCCCCTCTTGTGTTGCAGTCAACCCTTTTTTTTTCTGCATTGTCACACACCGCCTTACAGAAATGGAAATAGCATCCTGAAACGTTTCCATGTGGGTAAACCGTTTTAAAGGCAATTATCTGGGCCAATTCGTAGTCGCACTTGTAAGTCTTGATATTTACCTTCAGAACATCTCTCACGATTGTAAAGAAAGCAGTATACATGCTTGTGCTCTTATTTGGCAATAACGTATAAATTGCTGGTCTTACATTGCTTGAATAATTACAACTGTTAAGATCCACATGTAAAGTAAACAGTTGACAAAAGGGCTGCGGCACCACCTTAAATGTCCCGTCCCCAAATAACATTTTATTTTCTTTGGCGTTTAACTGCATTACTTTTTGTGAGGATCTTTGGCAAAATATCAACATTTTGTTGTCGGAATCTATTTCATACTCGCTTACGAGAAAAATTTTAGCAATAATTTCCGGTAACATGACATCAATGGATTTTGAAAATTCAGTTTTCACCACATCCAAGTACTTCAATCGCGTTCTACGCAGATTTTCTCGCACTGTTTCAAATTGTTGAAATTGCACTTGACAAGAAGGGTTACCTTCAATAAACTTCGTCATGGCTTTTTCATAATTTTTTTTCAGGGAAGACATGTTTTCACATACCGGAGTTTTAGCATTTTCGAGGACATATTCTCTATACATTTCGTCAATGTTCTGCTCGCACGCATGTAGAGATGGTCTCTTGCGGGATATTACTTCATCATTTTCGTTAATGGTAACAGATGCACTGCACTCATTTCGCTTCGAGCATCTCCAAAATGTATTGCCGGTTTTATTTGTAGATACAAAATTGTACCAGAACCCATCGCGCCAAAAAATTGTTCTGTTACTTAGAAATATCTTATTTATATCCATTTTCCAAATAACCGAAATTGTCGTGAAACGGCCACACAAACTGTTTGACGTAAATTATATACTCTTTGTGTTTGACATACAGCGTATAAGTGGCCATCTATTACTATAGAGGCCGTTTGTTCCTACTATCAAAAGAGGTTTTATTATGAAATATTGTGCAATGTTTGAATCTCAATTTTATTATTAATTATTTACATTACATACAGGATGAGTTCGGGACCAAGGTTTTCCAGTCATTTAGTTCAAAAACTTATACTTAATAGAAACATTATCTTCTATACCTGACTGTGTAGGTAGGCAGTTTGTGTTCATGTCACTATGCAATGTGGACAAAATACACACTAGTCAATTTGTCTTTCGGTAGATTTAAGTTCTAGACCCATAAAGTTATAGTATCTTTAAGTTCTAGTCAAACATCACATGTAGTCATATTGTGTTCAAGACCGTTAGAGACCGACCCGTTTAAAGACATTCGATATCAATTCAGTTAACTTTTTGCCCCCACAAGGGGGAGAGTTTGTTTGAAAATCAGAAACTACTCGACCTACGAATCTATCTGTATCTGAATCTGTATAATTTGGTAGATAGGAAGTTGAACAATGAAGGAGATCAGCTCAGCTGTATTGATTGGCCATTATTACGTGGCTGCGCGATCGAAGCCGCGGGGTACGTGCTGGTAGAAAATATATACTACAGCCAGCAGTAGCGGCTGGCTAAACAAGTGGTTTATATTTATAGCTTTAAATATAATGTAAGCGCAAAATTAATACTATATACCCTAATGCTTCTATACTCTTTGACATAAGTTACACATCTGTCTCTATTGCTCGCTTTATTAAGGCTGCTATTAAGGAAGCGTAAGGAATAGTTTCTTTCCTACTTTAATGAGGTATTTCATTAAGGTAGGTTTGCCGGAGGCAATTATAAGGAGAGCGACATCTTCGGGAGTAAAGTAAAAGGCTTGAGATGAGCGCAAATACGAGACTATACTAGACTAATTTATTATAGGAAATCCTAGCTTATATACTAGGTTGGTACATGTTATTAATGACGTGCATAAGACATGTGCGTGATGAATATAAATATACCTTATCTGTGACGGTCGTCAACTTATCTTAACATTACGTGAAAATATGACTAACATAGTCGACCGGCACAGATACTCCCCCCTTTAGGGAAAAAAATAAATGAATGTACTTATAACAATGAAAAACATAAAATAAACTGGCCGCACACTACATAAAATAAACTAAAAACTGGAAAACAGAAAAACACTAGGAAAATGGGGCTTCGCGGTTAGTAAACTAACCTAACCTATAACTTTAAAAGATCTGCAGGAGAGTCGTCTGATGCTGCAGCCGCCCATGTTTTTCAGGAATCGATGAGTCAATTTACATTGCACGTCGTTGAAGTTGTAATCACTGTTTGTTTATAATTGCGACCGTACCTACACAAGGATGATTGTGCTGAATCAGCGTCGGCATTAAATCTGTAACCTTGGCTGTAAGCAGTCAATGATCTCGTACGTCATGTGTACGTGCGTGCTCTTCACTCTTGAGTGGATATTAAGTTGTCGATTGATGAAATTTGTGTGCCTAAAAACCTTGGGATTTGGCAACATAGGGCACATCTTGTTCACCAATCGTTTATCTTCAGTGATTTGATTATTCTTCGTGCGATGTTCTTCCTGGATGATTTCAATATTCGTTGAATTAGGTATATCGATGATGTTTCAATACTCTTCTGGGGGCTGCAACGGCTTCCTATGTCTTGAACTTGAAAAAGCTGCTTGCTGTGAATGAATTTGCCGGCGCGTTCGTTTCTGCTGGTGCGAGCTCCATTTTGATAAATCAGCAGTCTGCTGACTATCGGTTCATTATCATGCGGTATCTTGAGTTCGATGCGGGAAATCTTCAGTTGAAATTATTTGGCTTCTGGTCCGTTTTCAAATCTGGTCCGGTCATGGCTTACTTGATGTCGTCTTGGTTTGAGTGGGGTCTTGATTATGGAGTTCTGTAGCGTGGTTTGAAATAGGTATGCAGAAGTCGGGGCTCGGCGATCTTGGACGAAGAGCTTCTTGCTTGCACTTCTAAGGTGGCAGCAAGCTTTTTCTTTTCTTCGCGGTTGGGTCCATGCTGCTATTACCGAAGGTTGCTGATGTTCAAAAGTCCGGTCACCACTTTGCCTATGAGTGTTAAAATCTGCTAAGTACAAATTTAGGCTACATTAATTGGCTGCATGAAATTAGCGTGAAGTTGATGGTGCAAGCGTTTTTAAGACACCTAATGCCTTCTCCAACTCGACCATACCCCGGGTCCCGCCTGCACCAAATCTGGCAATCTTATTGGGCAAACTCGACTTTTGGCTCGCCAACACAGAAGCCAGGGTTTGTCCAGCGTTATTCTTTACAGAGGCAATCCTAGCAATGTTCTCCTTCGAAACTTTTCCGCTCTCTAGCTGCTTCAGCGCGCAGAGTAACGGTAAGTACGTGAAAACCTTGGTAAAGTGCTCTGCCCCAGGTGCCACAGCATAGTATAAGATCCGGTCCCTTCCGACATCCAGCCCTAGTGAAATCCCCATTGCACATTTTGGAGAGAATGCTGCACTCTGACTAGCAGCGATCGCAGCACACATCCCAGTCAGTCGATTCAATGTGTACTCGTCATCTGCAATGTTTACGTCACCTCCTCCCTTCTTGATAACTAGGGGTCTTCCTGAATGCATCACAGCGTCACCAATTTGCAACATTTGTCCCGGCTGCAGATTCTTTAGCTGGGTCCTCATTTTCTTTCCCTGGCAAAGTATACCTTCCACTATCTCGAGGCTCATGAGGAAAGTATCGTTTTTATGCATGTCATAGAAATCACTTCCTTTAAATGTAGCCTCCAGTACACTTGCATCGAAGTTGTAAGTTTGTGCCATTATGACTATTCCTCTTTCCACAGTGGTTTCTAAATTTATTCTTAACGCTGTCTGAGACAAAGATACTGGCTTTTTCCTACCTTGTCTGTTGGCTTTTAGGAAAAGATCTAAGTCGCTTTTACTATGATCAGGATCACGTCAGGGTCACCACTTTGCCAGAAGCAATTGTAAGGAGAGCGACATCTTCGGGAGTAAAGTAAAAGGCTTGAGATGCGCGCAAATACGAGACTATACTAGACTAATTTATTATAGGAAATCCTAGCTTATATACTTGGTTGGTACATGTTATTAATGACGTGCATAAGACATAGTGCGTGATGAATATAAATATACCTTATCTGTGACGGTCGTCAACTTATCTTAACATTACGTGAAAATATGACTAACATAGTCGACCTGCACAGTAGGAAAGAAACTATGTATTGGCAAATACCTAAATACTTCGATAGATGAATAGAAACTGTTAAACTATCGAAGCGCGCAATCGTAAGAGAAACAAAGTGTCACTATTGTCAAAGAGTATGGAAACACTAAGTTCTATTGTATTGGCGGTATTACATTGTTATATCTATGATCATAGTTCTTACCTCTCACCTTATTGAGTTAGGTCCGAGCCTCACGATGCGGGGCGCGGGCGGAGGCGTGGGAATTGTATGGGTGTACTCCTCTCCTCCCCCGCCACGTCTTGTCTCGCCTTGATGCATGCGGCGGCGGCGTGCGGCATCGCGTGGTCCGGCCCTTAGGGTTAGCGGCCTATTGCCATAGAATACTTAATAGTACTACGTACAGAAAGCTCACTCCTCAAAGACACTTAAATAAATAGCTACACTCGCTGCGCAATAAAGCGTAATGTAGCTCGCACCTGCGCTACGTTCAATAATCGCTAAACACCTACAGAATCCGCTACCCCGCCATGCAGGCTAGATTGCGCCGCATCTCTTAGCCTGAGAGCTTTTTTTACTCTGACATCTCGCGATGCGACTGCGAGCCAAGCGAGCGGCCACCTAAGTGAAACCTGAGCTGCGGGTCGGCCAGTCAAACGTACCTAAACCGCTGAGTGAGACCCCCCAGCTATTGCACTGTCATATATCTGTCGGCGCTATTTGGACGTTCATTAAGGACCGGCTGTTGAGCAAATGGCGAAAAGGTCCGTCGGGCAACTAATTGAACGCAACGAGTTTCCTAAACTTGCCCAGGCAACGGATTCTCAGTGTGGCTTTGCAGCATGGGATGGATAGCCTCGCTCCACCCCGCTTCGCTCGGTTCCAGATTGTACATAAAGTTGTGACAGAACACAACCTTACTTTATCATTCGGTCATAAAGCGACCTATAGCAACTAACATACTTGAAAACAAGTATTTCAATTGGGATGAAATAATCATAGATCTGAAAATGTAACACCGCCCTAACAAAGGCTACTCTTCGTCGGGTGGTAGAACAATATTGTATAACATTACTGACTTCCAATCTGTGCCTTAGCAAATGTGAAAAAGTAAATTCTTTGTATTGTATTGTATATCGATCAATGTTTTAGGCGATAGTGAGACATTAATGCAGAAGCATCTGTAATTTTTTAATTATTTTTTAAATTATTTGTAAAAAATCGAATACCACTTAAATACGCAACACGCAAAATGTAGGTAGGTATAACTGAGGCCGTAGAAAATGAGGGAATATTATAATTATCATAACGTAAGAAAGACTACTTAGGGTAAGAATATTTTGGGCTGGCACATATATTTTTATTATAATCAATTGTATTTTCTATTGATTTCATATAATGGTAACCATTTATCCGGTGTTTGCCCACCGTCCACCTCCCAAGACCACCTGAGTGAACCGTGGGAAGTATTTTTTACTACGGTCTACCTTTGAATTTTAATATTGAAAATCCTAATATTTATATGGGTGACAGTCCCTCTGTAATTTAATACTGGCTTTTATAACAGCTATGGATTTCCGGTGGTTTTTGTTTCATGAAGAAATTATTGTTACCATAATAAGCAACCTTTGAATTTTAATATTGAAAATCCTAATATTTATATGGGTGACAGTCCCTCTGTAATTTAATACTGGCTTTTATAACAGCTATGGATTTCCGGTGGTTTTTGTTTCATGAAGAAATTATTGTTATCATAATAAGCAAAAGTCATCGATCGGAAATCTGCCATATGAAAACTAAAATTTGTTCAGGCGGGGAACAAAATATAATTAATAATTATCATAACTTAAGTATATTGATCAACGTGACGTAGCGTAGTTTATCGGGCGTGTAGCCCACCCATATTTCCCCATTTAGGAGTTGAAGTTGTTTATTCATTATGTCATCATCATATTCAATATGTTTTTCTTCTTCTGCTGGGTGGTATTTCACAGTTGACTCTAATTCAATTAATTTACCCAAAAGTCTCCAACGACGTATTTCGTTTATTTATATACTTATTAAACTTCGAAGGAAATGCCTCTGTCACATTATTAGTTCTGTGACGCTCTCTTCTGTCGCTTATCAGTCATCCAAAATCTATCAATATATCTGAAAAATAATGTAATATTTTCTTTGCCTCTGCTTTCATTTTTTTCGTATTCCAAACCATCTTTAATGTTTTGAGCAAATTTCCCTGTTTTTTTGCCTTTTTCCAGACCTGAGAGACAGAGGCTTTACACCAGTGGATGCTTTTATCCCTTCAAATTCATTGACGGATTCCGTCAATAAATTCCAGAAATAAATGCTTTCAAAAAAGAATTTCCGTCAGACGGAAATTCTTTTTTGAAAGCATTTATTTCTGCTTTTTCAAATTCGCAATGTTATTTTTTAGGTTTGAATGTAGGCAGTTGTGATTTTATTAATTGCAACACTATTGAGTAAGTTTCGTCTTTTTTATCAGGCATGAGAACATATATTAAAGGGATCGTTGCCTTTTTGTAACACCAATATCGCCATTCATTATAAATAATTGAGAAAATGGTTTTGGGCATGAGGCAAATATAGCGTCACCGAAATACTCATCAATAAATATATGTTTTTCTCGAGCCTCCTTTGAACAAAATATCAATAAACGCCTTTTGGTTTCTTCGTCGTGATAATTTGCTATTATTAAAACGGGATATTTCACCGGCACAGAAATGTCGTAAAAATTTCGGAAAATTGTTTTTTTTTCACCTCTAGTGATTTGTTCCTCAGGTCATACAAGTTTATTTCACCAGCACGGTATCCTGAATGTTTTCACATGCATTTTGGTATGGTATCGACACTGTTTTTTACTGATTCCTTAATTTTTTTTATCTCGATAGCCATACATTTTTAGACAGATCCGATGTACACGAGTGGATATTTTTTATAGTCTTCTTTCTAGAACAAAAAGTAGTTACCTAAGCAGAAAAATAGGAGTTTTGATAAGGCGGTGTACAGTGGAAATAAAAAATATCCAATGGAACACCCAGGTGGACAAAGGTGGACCGTAGTAAAAAATACTTCCCACGGTTCACTCAGGTGGTCTCGGGAGGTGGACGGTGTTATTAATTGACGTCGAAAAGCCTGTGCTTGTTTTATATCTTCATAATTATTGCGAATGTTTGTAATTTTAGATTCTTGTGTGTATTTTATTGTTGAAGAGCCTAATTAAAATGTTAAGCTTACATTTATTATGTTTTATTTTACTTGGTAACTATCCTAATAGCATCAAGACGTTTTAGTTGTATGAATGTTGTTTTGCATAGATTAGATGATGCCAGTTAGTATTTTGTCAATTTATAATATTATATAAGTTAACTTACTACCAGTTGTCTCAATTTCCAAAAGTTCTCTTGGGAGTCTGTTCATTTTAAATTCTAAATTGCTTGAATAGCTCCTTTTTCAATATAAAAACTATTTTATCTACACACGTATCATAAACCCTCTTTACTGCGTACAAAAACCGCACGTTACGATCAGCATAATGTTAAACTACTTGGTAAAAACTCATTTCTTATCTGAAAAATTACACATTATGACCATTTTGTGTAATTTTTCTACATAATGGAGGGCATGAATACTCGAGAGTGGGTTTATGAAACGAGCGGAAGGCGAGTTTCATAATAATATCACTCGAGAGTTTTATTGCCTAATTATGTACAGTTACATACACTAGTTTATCTACACACATATCATAAGCTCTCTTTGTGTGTTCAGGAACCGCATATTTGACCGGCATTGTGACATTGAGTTGTTTAGTTGGTACTAACCAACTTCACAGACAAAGTAGAGGAGGGCGTCGGCGTTCGAAATTTGAATGTCATAATATGTAGAAAATTTACACATTATGGTCATAATGTTCAATATTCAGATAAGAAATGAGTTTTTACAAAGTAGTTTAACATTATGCTTTATCTTAACGTGCGGTTTTTGGACGCAGTAAAGAGGGTTTATGATACGTGTGTAGATAAAATATTTTATTTGTACTTCAGTAAGTATTTTTTGTTGTTCTTACATGTTCAACCTAACACGAATGATAAAGGGGGCTTCGCTTCGCTCACCTCCGTCACCCTTCTAAGCTACCACAGCATTACCGTCAAACGGGGTATCTTGAGCCGGGGGTCTATCCTGAGACGATTAGAAACAAAAAATATATTTTGATATGGCAACACTAATATGAAGTAGATAGGGACACGGTATCGAAACAAAAGTATCGATATTGTACTCATAAGAAGTATCGAAAGAAAAGTATCGATACGGTATCGGTATCTGTATCAAAAGTATCGATACTTCAAGGTATCGAGTACTTTTTACGTAGAATAAAATAGACAGTTGAATGGTCTGTAAACTGACATTTTTTTACGTAAGTCTTCATACTTTATATGTTTTGAAATAAAACAAGACAAGAAATAAATCAATCATGCAATTTTAATTAAAAAAATTACATAAAAAAATATAATTTCGCTTTTTCACGGGCATAATTTTCAATTAACAGCAAAGGACTTATCACCTATCAAGTCATTTACATTAAAATAATTATTTAACTGCAAAAATTTGTTCAACAAATCTAGTACTAAAAATAAAACACGCAGTAAATTGCAAATTTTGGCGTCATTTAATGTCTAGCTAAATGATGGCAACGTTTGCAGACTACTGCGTGTTTTCTATAACATATTTTATTTGTCAATCAAAACACGCACACTTATCGACTGGATTGAAAAAGTTATTGTTTTTAGGTGATTGCACATAAGAGAATTGGGAACTATACGTTGTATTTATAGTTCCCATTCATCTTCTGTACAATCGCCTAAAAATAATAACTTATTTAAACGTTTCGATGCCAGCCTATTACGAATCTTGGTCATCGTAGCGCCCGCTTTCGAAAATAACCTCTCAGATGGCACTGAAGTTGCCGGTATGGTGAGCAATTCCTGAGCTATTTTATATAAGCACGGAAATGTGTTACGCATATCCTCCCATTGAGCGAGAGGATCTGTGGAAAGTGGTGCCACAGGATTAGATAAATACAGTGAGACCTCGTCTGGTTTTAAAAACAAACTTTCCCTTTCGCTGCCCTTTTTTTGTTTATTGTGGGCCAACGTTTTATGGTGGCTCCAAAAATCGTAAGCCACTGTTGTACCAGCGGAACTGTCACTGTCAGTTTCACTACTGTGCGTCTCCTGCATGTTAGTGCACAAACGGCGAATATGTGCAATAGCGTTTGAGCATGCTCTTGGGTCTTGGAAATGCAGACTTTTGAATTTTGGATCCAATAAACAAGAGGCAGCTAAAAAATAGTTGTCTTCAATGGGTCCGAATCTGGTCCCTATTTTAGATAAGAGTGTGGATTGAACAGATTTTGCAAGAGGCGAAGCTGACACATCTATATTTTGAATTTGAGTTTTAAGGCAATTTACGATTGGTATAACCTTGCTAATGGTTACATACTGCTCACCTGATATTTCCTTCGTGACGTGTTCTAAGGGCTTAAGAATAGTTAGCATCGTTTTTATCTCTTGTAGTTCAATTGCAGTTGGTGTTGGTGGGGCAGTAGTATTCATCATCAATATTTGATGTACCAATGGAGCCAGGGTAACGTATCTTTCAAGCATGTAGTAAACTGAATTCCATCTCGTTTTTACGTCTAGAATCAATTTTAGAGGGGTTTGATTTTGTCTCTTTCTTAATTCGTCACTTCGGATAACACTTGTTTTGAAAAATTTTACGATTTCCCTTACTTTGCAGCACAAATCGTTGAAAGCATGTACCGACATAGCTGATTCGGCAATCAAATTAATTGTGTGAGCAAAGCAAGGTAAATGTTTCGACCTGTTCAAAAATTTTGTAATGCCTGCTACCATGTTAGCCCCGTTATCTGTTACCACAGCAGTAATTTTAGGCAAAGCTATATGCAAATCAGTACATATTTCAGTCAATTTTGTGTTAATATAATCAGCTGTATGTCTTTCATGAAGTGCAATTGTTGCGATGCAACGCGAAACTACTTTTGAATTTTGTATATAATGAGCAGTGACCCCTAAATAACTTGTTGTGGTCATCATTTCTGTCCATATATCGCAAGTTAATGCAACATGACTTACATTCTCAAAAGTAGATTGTAGTTTATTTAACATAACTTGGTAAAAACTATCCAAATGTGATTTCAATGTGTCAACATTTGGGAGTTTGAATGAAGGGCACGCCTGATGCATTAATCGCTTAAAACCTCGACCTTTTACGATATCAAATGGTCTTTTGTCGACACATATAAAGTAAAGTAGACATTTAACCAGAAGACAGTACATTGTTCCTCCTACAGAATAATCTTGCTTTCGCTGTAAGGCGTCAGTAATGGACAGTTGTTTTTTCATTGGCGGAATGTAGTCCTCTTCTTTGTCACCCTTTGCTTTAGATGATGTCGATGGTCCGGATGTAACTGCGACATCCGTCACCGATATATTCGGGGATGTGGATAGGCTTAGCTCCTTGCTTGCTGAGGATGGTTCACTCAAGCTGAAAAAAAAGCAATATTGATTAGTGTTTAAACGTTTCGTTTTACGCCTTTCGGATGCATCTACCTACACAAAATATAATTTTTCTCCCACCCGCTTATTCCCCAGACTGAGTGACAGATTACTGATTGCCTTGTGTTGCGAGCTGCCGTGAAATAAATATGGTGTGATTTTGTGCCTGAACTAATCCAAACGAATCCCAGTGCTGTGCCCCTAAACCCAAGTGATAATCCCGTAAAGACCATTGGACCTCAAGATATTTGCCGAGAAGAAGGTAACAGACGTGACCCATATAAAATATTTCCCTAACAATTAGATATATGAAGGGTACAGGGAAAGAAGGATCATAGTCAATATTTTTCCAAAACAGAGTTGACAATGCCATCTAGTAGTAAATTAAGAAAGCTATCGAATGGTGAGATCAAAAAATGATAAAAGAAATCACTGTCAACGTGAAGCTCAAAAAGTTTACTATGGCTGTAAAATCAGTCATCAGATCAGTCACCTCTCTTGTTTAAATCAGTTTTTGATATTTATTTGTATAGTTATTTGAAAATAAAACACTACACCATCATCATGTAAATAAACGAAGCATTAACTATCAGGGAATTCGAGAGGTGATTAGTATCGGCGATATTTTTTTAGAAGTAGGTATCGATATCACATCGACAAGAAAAGTATCGACATTATGTAAGTAAATCTCTAGTTGCCGATAATCGGAAACGAAAGACCGTTGTTATTCCTTTCTATATTTGTACCTAATGTTCATAAAATTGCCAAGCAAGATAATGATTTCACGATACATGTTTAGTTTGCAGGTAGATAGGGATTTTGTTTTATAGTAGCGTCGGTTTCTTACCTTGAACTTTCATGAGCTGAATGTTTCTTCTTCATATGTTTATTCAAATTTGTTGTATTACCGCATGTTTTTAAAATTTTAAAACATAATTTACACTTTGCTTCCGTAGCATTTATTTTTTGGAAATTCTTCCAAACATGACTTTTCGGCGGCGCCATGTTGATCAAATTACGATATAATTTTATACGATACGAAATGAGCGTACCTAGTTAGCAAGTATATTTACTAAATCCTTCAGAACAATAACTAGAGCACTGAGACTAAATCCAACGTCCAGAGTTTAGGCCTGATTCAAAACAAAACGAACGAATAATAACAGATTAAATGGAAAATAGCGTCTCTGCGTCTGCGCTGTCTGCTGGCTGGCACACACACACAACAACAAAGTCAGTCAACACAACCACACAACACAACAATCGACTGACTGAACGACGCGACGAGCGAGCGAGTTTTTTTTCCAATTTTACGGCTCTGGATACTGGTCCTTTAGCCGAAGAGCGAGAGAGAGTAACTGAGTGAAGGCGAGACGACGCGCAGCAGGTAGTGGGGCGCGGTTCGATTGGATTTTAGTTCCGTCATGTTGTCAGTCATAGACTGGAATCGATACTCACTTTAAAGTACTCATATCGGTAAAGAATCGAAAAAAAAGGATCGATGCCAAAAGTACCCGGTATCGAAAGGCAAGAATCGATTCCACCTAGGAATCGATTCTTTTTTCGTGTCCCTAGAAGTAGACTGTAGCAATGTTGTGAACCGATTGCGCTTACGCTCTCCATTTTAGCCGAAGTCGCAACTTGCCTCAGTTTTTTGTGGTAAGTTTTCTAATATTGTAAAAATATAATGCTTAGAACATACGCAGGATAACTTTGCTGCTACTGGTAAGAGTTTTTGTTGTATTCTTTTGAGATTTAAACTACCATAACCTCAAAATGTCTTCGGCTTTCTGTTTTGTAATAATGGACAGTACTACCAACACACAAATAATAAAAAAAAAAGTTGAATGAGGATTGTTGCCGGGTAAAATGAGACGCGTTTCGTCGCTTTCTCAAGTTGTCCCAATGTCTCAAATTAGCCGTGATAATTTAATTGTACGCTGTGATTGTGTTGTTGTTTTTAAATTCGTGAGTTTTATTTATTTTATTCGTTTTAGGGCAAATATGGCACGAAAAAAAGCGTGGCTGTTTGGAGGTCGACCGTATGTGACTTACACAACAGAACAATTACACAAAGCTGTAGATGCGGTTAAGAAAGGCGTATGAAAAGTTTGGAGTGCCCAGAGCTACAATTAAAAGACACGTAAGAGGTAAAAATACTGGGAAATATGGGCGACCACAATTTTTATTCAGAAAAAGACGAAGCAACTATTGCAGAATGTATTTGCTTAGCAGGAGAATGGGGTTTCCCTTTTACCACGTACGACATTCGATTGATTGTTAAATCATTCTTGGATCGGAATGGATTGACTGAAAGCAGGTTTTGTAATAATTTACCTTCATCAGATTGGGTGCGCTCATTCCTTTCCAGGAATAAAGCCGAACTAACAACTAGATTTAGTCAAAATATAAAAAGATCCCGTGCAGCTGTTGACGTCAAAATTATAAATGAATATTTTGACGTGAATATTTTGACGAACTCCCCGAAACTTTGAAAGACGTTGAGCCTAGTTTAATCGTGAACTACGACGAAAAGAACCTAACTGATGACCCTAAACGGACAAGGGTCATTGTGAGACGAGGTTGCCGTCACCCTGAAAAAATAATAGACAGCAGCAAAGCAAGGTCGTCAGTCATGTTTGCTGGAGCAGGTGATGGTCATCTACTTCCACCGTACGTAGTATACCGAGCAGAGAATCTTTACGATACTTGGGTACGTGGCTGGCCTCCTGGTACGGTGTACAATCGTTAAAAATCAGGATGGTTTACAATGGAAATATTTGAAGATTGGTTTACTAAAATAATTATACCCTACTTCAAAAACTTAGACACAGATAAACCAAAAGTTTTACTCGGCGACAATCTTGCCAGCCACGTGTCGAAATGGGTAATCAATCAATGCACTGCATTAAATATAAAATTTGTATTATTACCGCCGAATAGCACAGGCATCTGCCAACCTCTGGATGTGGCGTATTACAAACCTTTGAAGACAAAATGGAGCCAAGTGCTCTTAGAATGGAAACTTAAACACAGAGGTAGATAGATAGATAGATAGATAGATAAACGTTTATTGCATCAAAGCAGCACACATACAAATTAAAAGTGATACGGAGGTGCAACTATAAAATAACTTAAATGAAAGCAAAGTTATAAAAAAAAAAACTCATAACATTATTACTAAAACAATAAAACAAAAAGAAGAATATAGGTCGGTATGTAGGCGCGCTGCATTGACGCGAAAAGGTCAAAGCTCAGTGTTTATTGCTCGTTAAGAGCAGCACTGGTTTTCAGCCCTCACCTAGGAGACGCAGAGACTCAGCAGTTACATCCGAATGTGAATGTGAATGAAAAGAATAATAATAAAAAAGTGTCAGAAATAGATATATACTTACAAGTGTTTAAAGATGTGGAAATAAATAAATACATTGCACATAAATATGTTTCAATACTTTCATGAGTAGGATAGTAAAAAATATACATGAAGATTAAATAAATAGGTATATAAGTATATTATGCCACGTGAGTAGTGAGTAGCAGAATGGGTATAGTGTAAATGTGTTTACTAAAATCATAAGATATCTAACTAAAAAATATATGAAAATGGCAGAGGTAGCCCGACTATCCAATGTTGGAAAGAGAAATTCCTAGTTTTTGCTTTTGAATCAGGTGCGACTTCATATGTGTTTTGAAGGTGTATTTGGAGGTACTATCCCAAAGGACACTTTTTCCCGACTTTTGAATCAAATTGCAATGAGCAATAAGACAAAAGAAAACGTACAAGCTGGGTTTCGAGCTTCAGGGTTAATCCCGCTTGATTGAGAACAAGTATTAAAAAGGCTCACAAAGAAGACACAACAAGCAACGGTTGACAATTAGACTAGTTTCATGTCCTTCTTACAAGAAACCCGGGCAAAAGAGATACACCCACTTGTAACTCCGACAAGGGCAAAACTAAATGTGTTGCCAGGAAGAGGCATTGATGAATCTATACTGCTTACCCGCCCTTCTGGTCCCAAACCCAAACGTAAACCCAAAACTAAGAATAAAATTGATGAGAGCATGCCTGGACCCAGTGGACACGAAAGTGAAAAAACCGGTCAAGTGCGAGTCTAAATCGCGCACGAAGGGTTCCGTACCACCGTTCAATGGAAGCGATGGTGTGGAGTGAATAGTTTGGATTTTACACAGCAAAATATTGTTTACAAAGTTATTGGTGCGGTTACTTTCACACTCCATGTACGTAACCAGGTGCATCCATAAGTTTGTATGTGGTATTGAAAGAATTGTTGTATGGGAGCCCCCTTAAATATTTCTTTTATCCTGTTTTTTAGTATTTGTTGTTATAGCGGCAACATAAATACATAATCTGTGAAAATTTCAACTCTCTAGCTAGCTAGGTTCTTGAGATACAGCCTGGTGACAGACGGACGGACGGACAGCGGAGTCTTAGTAATAGGGTCCCGTTTGGAACCCTTCGGGTACGGAACCATAAAAACGAGAGAAAAAACAAATGGCTAAGGATACAGAAACCGAATAAGAAGATGGAACAATAACGATCCATGACGAATCTGGTATAGAAGATCTTGACGAGTTGCTATTGAGGAAGAAGTTTCTTTTGATGGGGATTTGAACGTTGAAGAAATTTTAGAAGTTTTATGTGACGACATGGACATTATTTATGACAGTGATTTAGTAGGCAAAGCGAACGGCGATCCTCTATCTCTTCCGCCAGAGCCTTTAGTAGATAAAGTGAACGATGATCCTCAATCTCTTCCGCCAAAGCCAGACATTACCAATTGTCCAGAAGGTTCATTCCTGGTTGTAAAATTTATTTACGGTCATGGGACAAAAAAACTAATAGAGAAATGTTTTATAGGCGAAGTGATAGAGTCAAAAGTTCAGGGCGACATCAATGTAAAATTCATGAGAAACTCAACCAAGGTAGAGGATGTGTTTGTGTTCCCTCCGGTTGAGGATATGCAACCAATAACACCTGACCAAATATTACAAAAAAATATCCTATAAAGATTTCTAGGGGGAGATATACTTTTTCTAAATTAGTTCGTAAGTTTAATTGTTCCTAAATTGTCTTTCCATTTTTTGCTGCGAAAATTGCATAAAGAAATGATTTCGAATAAATTATTTTTGTATTTTGATTTTTTATTAGCTTCCTTGTTAAATAGTTTGTGTCTCAAGTAAGCAACACTTCATTTGATACCTATATTGGCGAAATTTTGCAGGGTAACTTGAAACACCAAATTTGGCAAAATCCTCTAAGATAAACGACGTTTTTTTGTGTTTCCTATGTTTGAAGATGTCCAACCAATAAAATGGGACCAATACTGCATGATATTATGCCTAAAAAGTTCCTTAAAATAATTTCGTAAATTCAAGGGTTCCAAATTAACTTTTTTATTTGTATCTTTTTTCTATTTCAATTTATTATTGAAGTGTCAAAACGAATTGGTTGTCAATGGTATTAAAAACAAATTCAGTGTCTCAAGTTACTCTTATCCTTGTCTAACTCGAGATATTATATAAAAAGTATCAGTGTCACATGATACCTAGACATGATACTACCTAGATACCTCATGATACTTTAGACAGTAACTTTTTATTTATATGTCGGAGTGCTGCCAACGCCCTCTGACGTTCGATAGCAGTACTTAGTGGTATTTGTGTTGGTAGTTGTGATTATTAAGATTTATAAACGTAAGACTCGTATTTTGTGTTTTGACGTAGGTAGTCTTGAATATTGTGATTCTTAAACGTCAAACTATTAAAGTATTCTGTGCTATTGATTTGAAACGTCAGGCTTCCGCCTGGGTGAGGTCGGTGCGGAGCTGGCAACACTTGTTTTGACAGATAGGTTGGTAGGCCTGCGAGGTTCGACCAATGAGAGGCCTGGGTTTGGTAAAACGTGTTTTGGTAGTCTACGCGCGAGGAGAGAGAAGCGCGGTCACTTTGGACTGAGCAACACTACGGAACACAACACAAGTGTACCTCTCCGCACTGAACTTGCCGCGTTTCTTGAGACCTAATCCATCGATATCATTTCAATCGAGCTGTATTTTAAGAAGATGATTGTAAAAATCAAATAACTAGAAGTGTGAAGAATCGGAAAACGTTTTATTTCGCCGCTGCGCCATGTCTGAAGATCCTGACGCCCTCCCCGCCTCGTTATCAGAAGTGGGATGTAATCCAGAAGTCCCACATGGCCAAACCGAAGATAGAAGATGGGAATTACTTCTCGAACAACAAAATCGGAATTTCATGGCGCTGGTGCAAGCTATCAAGAAACCTAATTCGCCGCGTGATTTGACACTGCCAGATTTCGATCCCAAGAAAACTGACGTCAATGCCCGAGCCTGGATTTCGACGGCGGATATGTGCATCGCCGATCAAGAACAACAAGGCCCCAAACTCATGGTTGCCCTCAGCCATGCTTTGAAGGGAGATGCGTCTACATGGCTTTCAACAATCGCATTCCCTGGGATGACCTGGAGTGACTTCAAGGCTCTTTTCATTGCAAGGTATGAGTGCCCCGAAACTATTGCATCATTCCTGATCAATCTTCATGGTAATAAACCAAAAGACGACGAGTGCGTAGCTGCATATGCTGCCTCCCTCATGTCATCCCTGACGTCAAGATGGAACTCATTCTACTGAACAGATTGCGATTGGTATTGTCTTGGCGCACATTTCCCAATTCAATCCACGTATTCAACGCCTCGCATTCACCCATGATATAAAGACTCGCAATGAACTGCAACAAGAACTGAAGGCTGTGTCGTTTATGAAGAGGAAAATGAACAGTGATCAAGATGGACCAGATAGTAAGCGTGCACGGTTTTCTACGGTCCCTAAACCAGTCTGCTACACCTGTGGAAAACATGGCCACAAGTCTGTTACGTGCAACCTCCGCGTCAAGCCTACTTCAAGGAAGATCGACGAGCGTCCAAAGTCTAGCAGCAGCGTCGGAACGGGGAACAAGTCGTCGGTTACCTGCTTCCACTGTCATGCCCGAGGCCTCTACGCTAGCAGCTGCCCGAAGAGGATCTCCAAACCCAACGCGAGCAACCCCGGAGCCAGCTCTTCGGAGAAGAGGATCGACGTATGCAACGTGAATGCACACACGGGGCATCTTCGCACATCTGGTGAGCAGTTCTTGTTTCATTATGATTCTGGAGCTGAATACTCACTAGTTAGAGAGTCTGTCGCGTGCAAGCTTCAAGGCAAGCGATTACATAATACAGTGACTATGACTGGCATAGGGCAGACTTCGGTTTACTCTACCATGCAGATTGAGACTGTTGTGGAGATAGATGATATTGCTATTGTGGTTGTTTTTCATGTGTTACCGGATCACTATTTGCGTTATGACCTTATGATAGGTAGAGAGATTTTGATGCAAGGTGTAGAAGTGCATATGACTTTCAACAAACTGAGTTTTGTCAAAACGCGTATTGTAGAGTCCTGTAATATCAAGAAAACTGAGACTATTGACTTACAGACGATCGACACTGACGTTCCATCTGACAGTAAATCTAAGCTGATAGAGATCCTAGAGTCGTTTAGGGATTCTTTTATCGTAGGAACACCCCGAACTCCTGCTGATACAGCACCCATGCAAATTCGGCTAAAAGATCCCCACAAGACTGTCAATCGTAGACCTTATAGGTTGAGTCCTGCGGAGCGCGAAGCTGTTCGGACCAAGATTGTAGAACTACTGGAGGCTAACATCATCCGACCTAGTTATTCTCCGTTTTCTAGTCCAATACTCTTGGTACAGAAAAAGGATGGCTCCCAACGATTGTGTGTCGACTATCGCGAATTAAATGATAATACCATCCCGGATAGGTTTCCACTTCCGCTCATATCGGATCAGATAGCAAGACTTCATGGTGGCCACTACTTCACTGGTCTTGGTATTGCATCTGGCTTCCACCAGGTCCCTATAGAGCAGGAATCGATAGAGCGTACAGCTTTTGTCTCGCCTGACGGCCAATTTGAGTACTTGACAATGCCCTTCGGGTTAAGAAACGCTCCATCTGTGTTTCAACGAGCAATAGTAAAAGCTCTAGGTGATCTTGTTCATTCATATGTTGTCGTGTACGTTGATGACGTGATAATTGTTGGAGGGACTGTTGCTGAATCATTGGAGAGGCTAAAAGTCGTCCTAGAGACTTTATCTGATTAGAACTTCTCCTTGAACATCAAAAAGTGCTCGTTCTTGAAAGAGAAAGTAGAGTACCTTGGTTATGAGGTTAGTCAAGGACAGATTCGCCCCAATCCCCGCAAAATAGAGGCTCTCACGGCTTTACCACCACCTGAGACGATAACACAACTTCGTCAGTTCATCGGGTTAGCGTCTTATTTTCGCCAGTTCGTGTCGAAGTTCTCGCAAACTATGGCCCCACTATACTCGCTCACTTCTGGCAAAGGCAAACTAACCTGGAAACCTGAGCACGAGAAGATTAGGCTGCAGATCATATCTGCCCTTACGAATGAGCCTGTGCTGAGTATCTACGACCCAGATCTCGATGTAGAGTTGCATCCCGATGCGAGTGCCATCGGCTATGGTGCGATACTACTACAAAAGAAGGAAGGTAAGATGCGAGCGGTTGCTTATTTCAGCAAGCGTACCACTGACGCCGAGTCGAAATACCATTCGTATGAATTGGCGACTTTGGCTGTCGTCAACGCAGTGAAACACTTCCGTAACTTCCTTCATGGCCGAAAATTTCTCGTGGTAACGGATTGTAATTCTCTACAAATGACTCGCAAAAGCTTGATTTAGCCCCGCGTGTGCACAGATGGTGGGCTTTCCTGCAAAGCTTTGACTTCGACATCATTCACCGAGAGGGTAAGCGCATGGCACATGTAGATTTTTTCTCTAGGAATCCTCTACCTGTAGAAGAGAAGGTCATCTCGAAAGTAGAGAAAAGGATCGTGAATTTCGCTGAGCTTTCGGACAATTGGCTTCTAGCTGAGCAACAGCGTGACCAGGAGCTTTCACAGACCCTGGCCGACTACAAAAATAAGGAGCTTCCTGAAAACGTTGCGAAAACGTACGAACTGAAGTCCGGTGTCTTGCATCGTAAAATTCAGCGCAATGGTAAGACCCACTCTTTACCCATAGTACCTCGGTCACTTCGGTGGTCAATAATAAACAATGTGCATGAAGGAATCATGCACCTGGGTTGGCAAAAGACTCTAGAGAAAGTATTTGAGAGTTACTGGTTCGAACATATGGCCAAGTATGTGCGACGATTCGTCGAGAATTGTGTAACCTGTAAGGTTTCAAAGTCACACTCTGGTAAGATTCAAGCTGAACTCCACCCTATTCCCAAGGTCGCTATACCCTGGCACACAGTGCACATCGACGCCACCGGTAAGCTTAGTGGGAAAAATAACAAAAAGGAGTACGTGTTTGTACTAATCGACGCGTTCACAAAGTATGTGTTCCTGCACCATACTCTACAAATTGACACGGTGAGTAGCATTAAAGCTTTAAAGGCTTGCGTATCTTTGTTTGGGACCCCAGTAAGAGTGATTGCAGATCAAGGTCGTTGTTTTGCAAGTAGAGATTTCAAAGACTACTGTAATTCTGTCAATATAAAGCTTCATCTCATCGCTACAGGCAGTTCCCGAGCAAATGGCCAAGTAGAGCGTGTTATGAGCACTCTAAAGAACATGCTCACAGCAGTTGAAGTAAGTAAAAAGTCCTGGCAAGATTCTCTACAAGATATCCAGCTTGCTCTAAACTGCACTCAAAGTAGAGTAACTAAGTTCAGTCCACTGGAGTTACTAATTGGTAAGGTAGCTAGACCACTAGATGTCATGTTCGCTGACGACGTAGAGCCTGAGGTTGACATAGAACAGGTGAGAAACCAAGCTATACAGAACATGCAAGCAGGTGCTGAGTATGACAAGTTACGATTCGATAGTACTAAAGCTAAGCTGAATCCGTTCTCTGTTGGTGATTTCGTTCTGCTCCAAAATGAAGAGCGCAACCAGACAAAACTTGATCCTAAGTACAAGGGCCCATTTAAAGTCAGTGAAGTCCTAGAAGGTAATCGGTACATTTTGAAATCACTTACCTCTAACCGAACTTACAAGTACGCCCATGACAGACTGCGTAAAATGCCAGATAGTGGTACTTTTGATAACAGTGTTATCGATGATGAATCTGATGACCAAAATGAATCTACTTAATTCTAATTGAGAGTGCTTAATTTTAAAATGAACTGAATTGAACAGAACCTAATATGTTTTATGATAATTTTTGGTACTTAACTTTTATTAGTTAGAGTATGATGGATATGAGTGATGCCAATAGCCCACAGCAACTGTAGACGTAGGCGTAAAAGGGTCGGACCATTCGGGACCTGATCTTCCCGTTGCAGTGCGGCCACCTTGATTGACGGTGGCATGCGGTTGCTGATGAGGTGTGGTGATTGGCTTTGAGTTTCTGATGCTGTTACCGGATGGAGGTGACACGACCATGACCGGATAGAGGTCCTTGGTGGGTGGATGACCGGACAGAGGTCACTGTTGGTGTAACCGGATAGAGGTTACGGTGTAAAGATGAGCTGTGCACATAGAAATGAGATGCAAGGATTAATCTTGTTTTGGTTTGGATCTGTTCAGTTCTAGTTAAAATGATTCTTATTTTATGACTGACTGTAATTTGGTTTCTAAATAATTGATGGATGTAATATTGCTTTCGGGTATCAGAGCTAGTTGCCCACACATATCCCTTTGGTCAGGTTGGCCGAGTAACACTTTACTCTCCGGAAACTTATTGTCCTCAGGTACGTCCTCACGCGTGGACGCGTGATATGTCATGATGGCCGTGTCGGAGTGCTGCCAACGCCCTCTGACGTTCGATAGCAGTACTTAGTGGTATTTGTGTTGGTAGTTGTGATTATTAAGATTTATAAACGTAAGACTCGTATTTTGTGTTTTGACGTAGGTAGTCTTGAATATTGTGATTCTTAAACGTCAAACTATTAAAGTATTCTGTGCTATTGATTTGAAACGTCAGGCTTCCGCCTGGGTGAGGTCGGTGCGGAGCTGGCAACACTTGTTTTGACAGATAGGTTGGTAGGCCTGCGAGGTTCGACCAATGAGAGGCCTGGGTTTGGTAAAACGTGTTTTGGGAGTCTACGCGCGAGGAGAGAGAAGCGCGGTCACTTTGGACTGAGCAACACTACGGAACACAACACAAGTGTACCTCTCCGCACTGAACTTGCCGCGTTTCTTGAGACCTAATCCATCGATATCATTTCAATCGAGCTGTATTTTAAGAAGATGATTGTAAAAATCAAATAACTAGAAGTGTGAAGAATCGGAAAACGTTTTATTTCGCCGCTGCGCCATGTCTGAAGATCCTGACGCCCTCCCCGCCTCGTTATATATATATTTTTGGGAACGTCCTAGGTTTGTAAATGCATCAGGAATCTGTGAATGAAATGTAGACTAATAGTTTGCGTAAATGTACCGTTTGATTTTATTGACTATTAGCTTTTGGTATGAGTTCAAAGTTCAAATTGGTCTCAAGTTACCCCATTTAACGGTATGTCCTGATATTTGTTGTGCAAATCAGTATTTTTGATGTGAAGTTTAATATTTCCCATTAAAAAACCTTGGCAATTCCGGGTAGGTTTCATAATTTTAGACTGTAGTTTCGGAGATAAAAAAATTGGGAAATTTTTGGTTTTGGTAATTTTTGAGGTACTGAATCCTAAAAAGTATCATAAAAGGGTGCCTAACCTCACCAAGTACTAAATAAGTATGTAGCGTAGTGTATTACGTTTTATAATTTTTAATTGATGTTTGTATGTATTTTGACGAAGCGTGTGTGGATATGTAGAACTTTGTTTGTAATTATTTTTAGATGAGTTAATAAATGTCACACTTATGAATCATTAATTAGTGAAAATATTTACATATAATAATAAACATACGATAATTTTTACAAAAGACAGAGTGCTCTTTTATATGTTTCTTAAAAGAGAAAAGAGTGGGACGGTCTCATAAAGTGCAAGGAAGTACGTTCCAAGTCGGACTGAAAGAGTGTTTTTTTTACGCAGGGTTGTTTATTACGATATTTAGAACCCATCTCGTAATAATATTTGTATTTATCTTTCTTCTATACTTATAAAAAATGAAATAAAAATAACGTACAGCGGTTCGTTACAAAATCTCTAAAATGGCCCGACCAGTTCGAATAATTCTTACTCACATGTGCTTACATTTAGTCCGGAGGGGGTTTAGGTTAGACAACAAACCAAAAATGTTTTGTATGGGACGTGGAGAAGTCTCAGCTTCTCATCGCTAGATGGCGTTGGTAGCCATAGATCATTCTCCTTTGATAATAAATTTAACTTTGTTGGAAGCGGACTTTTCTTTTTACTTTGCGATGCATATAGTTACTACGCAAAGGATAGTTGGCGTTAGTAGCGCAGGTCTTTCACTTTCACATGTAAATTACTAACGAGTTTTATTTATCGACCAACTATTTTAGTCTAGTACCCAAGATACAGGGAATCCTAGTTTGGGGCTAGATCAATGTGTGTAAATAGTGTCCAAGGTATTATTATTATTTTATTACTCACTTTTCTCGCCCCGAATTAGGGTTTTTACCATATTACTTATTATACAGTTTTTTAGGTGGTACGAAGTACACCGGGTCAGCTAGTGCACTCATAAATGCGGCGCCGCTTGGTTTTGAGAAACTTACGGTGGCACAAGTTTCGAAGGCGTTTCAATGCAAGGAAATTTTTATTAGGATCTCTTATAACGACCTTTTGCCATTAAAGCCATGATTGTGTCAGCCAACCAGGGGGTAGGAAGTTGTTTGACCCTGACCTTGTTTACTGTTGCGTGCTTGTCAAACAGCCCCAGGACAATGGAGTTGAACTTCAAGATTTTGTCATCAATGCTTTCACAAGACTTCTCTATCTTATGAATGTCATTATCGGGGGTCTTCTCACGCACCTCTCTTGGGTCAGATCAACGGATCGCTTCCTGAAGAATCGCCTCTGTCCGCTTGTGCTTGTGGACAGGTCATCGGGGGGCCCTCTCGGGTGGTGGTCTTCACACTAGATGACGTGTTCTATTCAGTGATCGTTGGCTAGGTAATTAGGTCGCGTGGCATGCGGCGGCTTAACTTAATCAACCAGCTAATTTATCCATGTGAGGTCCCCGCTGCAATTTGCTATCCATGGTTATTCCAAGAAACTTCGTATCATTTACTAATTCTAACGTGTTGTTGTCTAACACTACTGTACTACTATACTACTGTAGTGTTTACAGTATATGTAGGTAATGTTGGGTGATAGATTGATTCTAAACCCAACGACTGCTGTTTTGAGAATGCCTTTTATTGTATACTTATTCTAATAAAGTTATCTCGGTTCGCCTAGACAAATATCTACAAACTATGCATAATGTACTGCCTAATGTGCGATTGCTAACATAGCTCGTACATCCTGCCGACTCAAAAGGATAAGGACTAAACAAGTGTAAAAAAGAAAATTTAAAATGTAAATAAAAGGGTAAAAAACTTAGAACTATCGCAGAGTTTTAAAGTTTACTTTATGCTAACATGTGGTATGACTAATCTAACGGAGTGACTCCTGCGCAGCTTCTGCGTTGATCTCGGTGATGTCCCCCGGCTTTCAGTGGTCTCTCGTAACTCTACCCATGGTCCAACTGTCAAGATACTCATTTTATTGTTATGACCCGTGGTACAACTGAGGGGCAATAGTCCAACTGTTATTTAAACAACTGCTATGTCCAACTGGTTGTATCACGGGGAAGTAAAATTACCTCGGGTCCAACTGTCAGAATACTATTATTATTGACAGGACAGGTGTCACAGTGTCATGATCTTGACAGGTCTTACTATTTTTGACAGGTGTAAAACTAAAATCTATCATATCTCGGATAATACTGATCCTAGACCACCTCGTATTGAGATGTTACAGCTCTCGACGGGACCTTGATTTCCGATGACAGCTGCAAACTAAAAACGGTTATATCTCGGAAACTACTGATCCCAGACCACTGGGCCCCGATGCTTCTAACCACAAGCCTCACACAAGCCTATCGCAGGCTCGGAAGTCACGTTTCATCGAGTCGGGAGAGAGAGAGAGAGAGATATAGCGCGAGCCTGCGATAGGCTTGTGTGAGGCTTGTGCTTAGTAGCATAGAGGGCCTGGTTAGAATGGAGATATGACAGCTCTCGACGAGATCTTCATTTCGGATGACGGGATTTTGAGAAAATTAACACCTTGGTTTAGAGATCAATAGTTTCCGAGATATGGCAGTGTTTAGTTTGATTAAATGCCAATTCCTCTTAACTGTACAGCCTGAGTCATAATTAGCATAACTTTTCTTTTTACTTTAGTTTACATACTGCATACTAAGTCAGTATGCTGGCTGGCCCAGCTAATTAATAATATTGTACTGAATAAATTGTTTGAAAGGGGCCTCTACGTGTTGGACCCATGTGCCCCCGCAAGCCTCCAAAAAGGATCGGGACAGTATTCCCGTGAAGCCTTAAACTCAGATACAAAATACTAATAATAAAAAGTTTATTTGAACACGAGTGGTGTAGGTACATTGTATATCATAGATATAATCATTTGAGGAACACGGGAACAACCCCGACAGATTCCACTTTCAACAGAAAACAGACAGCCGAAATATTTATGCTGTTAATGAAGCCGCACCAAAAACTTTCAAAACAAATCCAAACCAAATATTCAAATAAATAATATCAATATTCCAATCTGTGAGCAACGCACTCTATTCAAACTATTGTTTAACTTCCGATCAATATTTCTGATACAATTTACATGTTGGAAATATATACTGAGATGAAAACCAAACGATAGCGCGAGGCAGACTACAACTAACGCCATCTAGGGGTGATAACAAATAACCCTACTGCATTTTCTTTCAATAACACATACAAACTTATGAATATACCTGGTTACGGTACCTAAATAGTTAAACAGCAGAGAAGCACATTACAATTACAAAACACATTAATTACAAATAAAATCAATACGTAATACCTGGTTACGTACATGGAGTATTGAAGTGGTCTGTCTCGGTTGAGCACGTAGGAACACATAAATCACAAAATATAATATCTTGCATAATTAACATGTGTAACGGGTCAATAAAAATATGTGTCAGTTGGTTCACTACTTTAGAGCGAGCGACAGAGATCACGCATAAACCATGTAGGTTTCCGTGATCGCTCCGTAAACATTGTCTAAAATAAAACAATTTGTAACATGGATAAATAAAAAAGTAGCCGCACCAAATACTTTGTAAGCTACATTTTGCAATTTTTCACTAAAATGATATAGTCTGTGTGACATAGACAGTGTCGTTGGATTCGTGGTGACCGTGAGAGTGACTCTCACGGTCACCACGAATCCAACGACATATCATTTGTAAAAATCCGTCAAGCCGTTTGGGTTGCAGCGGTTTTTTACATTTTCAAACCCCATATCTCCGCCATTTTGAAAAAAATCCAAAAACTGAATCGCCTCTAAAATTATATTTAATTATCCAACCTGCTCACAAGATTTCACGAGAATCGGTTGAGAAATGCGACCTGTAGAGGAGAACAACCGGACAGACAGACAGTCAGCCAGACATTTTGCCCAATCCTGAAACGGAGACGCTTTTGTCTATATGTTAGTTGATCCATGGGTAAATTAAATTTCCGTGGTACAACCAGTTGTACCATGGGTAAACGTACTTTCTAGTGTTGGACTACTGATAAATTTACTTGCTCGTGGTTCAACCGGTTGGACCACGGTTAAACTTGGTTCCCCGTGGTACAGCCGGTTGGACCACGGATAAACTTGGTTCCCCGTGGTACAACCAGTTGGAAATAGCTGCTGGACCACGGGTCGGTAGTGCTTTGGATTTTGGCCTTCACGGCACCACTTGTGCTGGTTTCGGCAGTTTGTGATGCTCTGTTAAATGTTACCTCGTCTATCCATAAAATTTTCTTAAAAAATTCGGGGTCGGTAGAGGTCCTCCTTTGGACCCAACTCTTCGCGGAGATGTTGTACTCGTTGATAGTGGTACGGGTGAAGATCCTCCTTCCTCAAAATTCGCCAGACAGTTCTTTGAGAGACGCCATGTTGTGCTGCCAAAAGTCTTGTGCTGATGCCTGGATCCGCAGATAAACTCCTTGATTGATTCTTCCACGGACATTTTCGTAAAATTCTCGTCCGTAAACCGACTTTACAGACAACCAATTATTTTTTTGCAGTTGGAACCCAGATAACGCATTTCAATATTAAAATGGCTATAAAAATTGGGAAGGATGAGTTTTTTTTATTTTCGATGATTTTCGATGTTCTTCACCCAGGTACACTTTATGAAGATTCACTTTTCAGATAAACGAAACTCTTTTACTTACTTACTCTGTGAGCCTGGTACGGACTGGACAGTCAAGCTGTTTGGACTGCAACAGATTTTTTAAATTTACAAAAACTGAATCGACATAAAAAATATAATATCGAACCTGCTCACAAAAAATCACTAGAATCAGATGAGAAATGCGGCCTGCAGATAACATCCGGAAGCGATTTTGCCCATTCCTGAACGGAGGCGCTTCGCGCTCGCTCAATTAAGACTAGGTCAACTTGGCGATAACACGGTAAGGATCATATTATAACTGCCGCCGCCGCGCGCCTCCGTATTGTACGTTAGTTCAATGCAATAAAGATCAAATTAAATTAGTAGGCCACATGGCGTGTAGTGCAACGTGAAACCATAGAAACCAAATGTAAACACAAAAGATACACAACACAAATCTTGTCAAAAAGTATAACCCAAAAAGCAAGTCGAAATAATATGTGAAATGGAAAAAGACATAGATCCAGACATAATAAAGGCTACTCAGAATTCCCTTGGTAAATATGTGAAACGCCCTCCGCTGAGTGAGAAGCTATTGAAGAAGCCGCCTTTCAGATTCTTGCACGACATAGTGACCACGGCAAGTATTGATTTAATCTACACGTGCCGCCAGGTTTCTTTCTTGGCCTCTGATCTAAATGCCGCCTGGCTACAAGAGAGAGATTAATATATGGGCGAGAGAGAGCAGGGGAGGGGTGACAGCTCGCTTAAAGGCCAAGAAACCTGGTGGGGCCTGTACCTATATTTTTATAATCTTACACCTATGGTCCATTGAGCCAGCCTGATGGAGTATGGCTCAATCTCAGTCGTATCCAGGTAAAGGCCGGCGCCCCTCGGTGGGGACATTAATAATAATATAATAATACTTTTACACACATTGATCTAGCCCCAGACTAGACTTGAATGGGCTACATTTATTATTATTGTGGTCCTTTGCACCTAGCTGTGATTGAATTGTATACCTCGCGCCACGAATTAAGAGCGCTGGGCGACGCTGGCGGGAATTACAGCGCATATATACAGGTATTGAAAAGTGACCACTACGCCAAAGGCCACCGCTCATAACGTATGGCGCGACGTATACGTAGCACGCTGCATAGTTATCGGCAAACATTCTGCGCCCGATAGGTATTCCGGATTCTCGTGTGATGCTGCCTGTCACTCTGGATTACTTAAGTAGTATGACCTCCATAAGGGCGTACATAAACAGATAGGTACCTACCTTCTAGAATAGAGGCTATTTGTAAATAACCTAACGACTTTATTTCGATTTCAGATTTTAAAGACAACGGGTTTTCTTGATGGACTATTTGATGAAGGAGAATTGACTTCTGAAAATGTTAATGATAGAGAAAGTAAACTACTATTTCTGAAAAAAGTTATTGCTGTTTTGGGTAAGTCCTTGACATACTTGGCCAAATATGTGATAATTTACTATCATTCAGCTAGAACATGTATTAATTAAATTTCAGCCACAACCACTGGTAAATCGATTGCTGCCAAACCTTCAAAAATAGTAGCTGGACAAGAGCCAGAAAAAACCAATGAACTATTGCAATGCTTAGCTTACGCCTTGGACAATAAGCTATCATCAGATGAAGCTGTCAAGATCTATAAAGATGGGGCAGGAAAACCGGCAGCAGCTGAGAAATCAGACAAAAAGCCTAAGGAAAAGGAGCCGGGAAAAGTACTCAAAAAACCGGCCGAAGACAAAAGATTTAACTCTAAAAGTAATGAAAAATTAATAACGCATAATAAAGATCCTAAAGAGCGTGAAAAGAGTCAAAAAAATAAAACAAACAGTATCAAAACCAAAGTAACAAAAGTCGACAGCAAAGAAAGTATCAGTAAAAAGGAATCTCCTCCAAAACATAATAAACCACTCAAAACGAGTATAAAGGAACCAAGAGCTGAAAAAGTTTCAAAAGATAGAAATAAAGTATCACAAGAAATCCATGAAAAAAATGTTGCTATTGGTGATAATAATGTTAAAGAGGGTAATCCAACTCTAGATAAAGTGAACACAAATGGGGATTTGTCTCGGCATATTAAAAGTGCCAAACATGAAGACTCTGAAGACAATACAAAAAATGAAGGCCAGGGCGTTCTCAACACTTCATACGTGATAGCTCCGACTGATTTGAACTCTTCATTATCATCACAAGATTTAATGGAAGTCGAACATAACAGGGAAGAAGATGTTGAAATTCTACATGCAAACATTATCAATAATGAAACAAAATTGCTTAAACAAAATTCAACAGACAAACCCACTAGTAAACAAGAAAGAAATTATATTGGAGACAAAGATAACATATCAAGAGAAAATAGCACAGAACAGCCGATAGAAAATTCTAAAGGGATAATGTCCAAACAGTCCTCAATATCAAATGACGATAAATCTTCTGTTACTGATGACACTGCCAAAGAAATGCAAGACAAACCTGTGAGACCAGTGAGTGTCCGGCCTTCGTCCTCACGACCTGGAGCACCGCGCCTGAGGGAAAAACATGAAAATGTTGTAGCAGGGAATGACACACTAATCGTAGGCAAAGTCAATATCATCCAGGAGACAAATTACATTGAAGAGGTGGGGACTCAAAATCATTCAACATGAATGATTTTGAGATTTGAAACAAGTTTGGAATTTATTTTGTGAATTATTTTCAGGAAGAATATACTAGTATAGTAATTGTAGACTCTAAGGCTGATGAAGCACAAGATGACGCATTGAAACTGACGTCAAATCAACATGGGCACTTGGTGCAGCAGATATTGGAATCCAGTAAGGAATTTTCGCAATCAAAAGGGAAAACTGAAATCGTAAGTATATGTATATACTAATTAACTGTTCAAAACATGCGTTTACCATTGCTTGACTATGTACTGTGGAAGAAAGTGTAAGGATATATCAAGACAACATTATTTTGATAGGAATGGCAGTTTGATGCACTGAAGTCAAGAGAGGCAGCAAGTGAAGAAGTGGACAAAATTAGGGTAAACATACAAGCACTGTCGCGCGTGGCGAACCCACTGGGAAAACTACTGGACCATATTCAGGAAGACGTTGAAGTGATGCGCCAGGAGCTTCAGCAATGGACAAAGACTTACGAGGAGACATCGAAGGAGCTACTCAAACACAAAACGTAAGTTTCAGGAGCTTGAGAGAATTGGAATTGCTGGAATTACATGTTACCTGAGGAATGATCTATTAAAATCTTAAATATCTACATTTATTTTCAGTGCGAATGACGAGTCTTTGTTGCCTCTGCAATCAAAAATCAAGCAACTGGAAGCGGACATAGAAGAGAAACGTGACAAAATCAATGACCTCAAAGTAATAATACATAAGAATGCTTCTCGAATAGACAAGTTACTTGCTAGTGGCAATGGCAATGTGCAATAAAAAGCCGTTTTATTATATACTTAATTATTTATTACACCATTATTACTATTATTACAGTATTGCAAAATAAAAGTTTTTGTTAGAACATACTTATGTTATTTTTGTGACATTGTAGTTCAGCTTTAGGCACATCCCTCACCACGAGTATTAGAGTACCTTTATTCAATTAAATAACCCAATCAAATATAAAATATATGATAATATTACATAACATGGGACTGAGCGCAGTGAGGGGCTTAGGACGCTGGGTAACGTCCATATTCGGTCAAATGCAGTCTCTGAAGCGCTATTCCTCCTAAAGGAGACACTTTACAAATCCAAAAATAATATAAGTTTGTTATGAAGACAATTGAACTACATGAAAAAATAAACAAGAAAATATGTTTTTTTAATAAAATCTTGCTATTTTTTGGAATCTAAATAGAATATTGATATCGTCTTTGCGTCAAAAAAAAAGATTTTTACCAAAAACTTGCTATTTCTTGGGGTCTAAATAGAATAGTTATATCGTTCTTGCGTCAAAAAATAGGTATATTCAAAATATCTCAAAACTGTTTGTTTGAGACTAAGAAACAATATGTGGTTTTGAAGAAATAACTAAAATACACAATTTTCGCAACGATCTGCGCCATCGACCGATGTAACGTAACTAGCAGCCCTGTTGCAGTGTGAGCTGTTATGAACTTTATTTTAATATGGTTATGCCCAAATTTTCAATCACCACGAATCGAGTTGCTAATTTACCGATAGACGACCTTTAAGTCACAGATGTAGGTACTATCAGCCACAAAACACCACAACAGTCACAAAAAATCGCGAAAGCGCCTTGTATGCTTGCGCGCCTCTTACAGCGCACTTACTAAATAAGATCACCATCTCACGCATTAAAAATAATTCACCAAGTTACAAAACTTAAAAAAACCGACTCCAAGCCCTATTTCTTCCTCCCCGGCCGCGACGCGAATGTTGTGTACATACACGAAAACAGGGGACATGGGTATAGGACGGTCAAGTGCACTCTTATACAAGACGAATATACATTACTTATAGCCAGAATGAATCCTGTAATATAGTTTCTAGACAACGTAACAAACAAAAAATTGTAGGACATTTAGAATACACCCCGAAATACATCGTTACGATCGGAGAAATCGAGGTTAGAATACTATGAATATCGTATAAGTATACCGTATACTTAGACGATATCATAGGACATTTATTCATTATTGTTGGTTATTAGACAGGGTGACATTAATTTGCTGACCATATTTTGGGCAATGAGAGCAATCAGTGTGAACCCATCAGTATGAACAACATTCCCTAAGAAAAAAAGGCGTCCCTCAGTACATTGACCCTATCAGCTGATTACAAGTTAACAGAGATTGGGGACCCCAATATTTTTTCTCGTTCGCAACCGTTTCCCATCCATTCCTTAAAATATGTTTAGCTAATTAAATGTCAACCTGTATTGGTGTCGGGCCAGAAGCAATGTATGCTCCTGTTTATGTATGTATTTCAATGTATTCTTCTGACCCCACACTAGGATACCCAGAGTCGTGGGTACCAGAAACAGCGACGTCATACACATACAGGTGTCCGGTAACAAATAGTCCGACGTTAAGGGCAAGATAGCCCACCTAACTTCCTAAACGTAATTTAAATATTTGAATAATAAAACAGTAAGGTAACCAGGAAGATTTTTTCCCCCGGAATTTTCCATTCCGTCTACTTAACTACAGCAAAGTATTACATTTCCAAGATCAAATTTCCAAGATCATTTTTGTAAATCAAAACTACAATTTACCAATGTATCAAGATAACAGTTTTGTTACGTACTAACTTTTAATAAATGACTTGACAAAAATCCCGAGTAGAAATATTTATTTTTCTGGATTTAGAAGACAGAAATTTAAAAGAAATTCCTCCAAAAAACAGTGTCACATGGAACTGGACCATTGTTTTAAAAACTTTTAGACCTAACCAGCTTATTAAATTGGTATAAAACAAGCGCTTAGACTTAGTCGTTACCAAAGTTATTGCTAATAATCGAAAAATGGGCGGTTATTTTTAATAATAAAATAAAATGTGCGTTAACCCCTTATCGCATACTAACCCATATATGGTTTCATAGGTTTTGACTTTATTACCAAGCAATAAGGTTGAAAATCGCGATCCATTTTGGGTAAAGCCATGCATTAACGACGTATTTTAGTGTCTAAAATGTCTGCCTAAGAGCTTGACTCACTAATAAAGACACCATTCGTTCCTTACCAGAAGGGCGCCAAATGGGTCCCTATTAAAAAATAACTTACAAAGCGTGTTATGTGTATTTTGTTTTAAATAATAGTCTAGTTCACTGTGTTACATTTTTTTTAAAGATTATTTCTAATTTCGGTCATCTGAAGGCAGATAAAATAATATGTTCACCCGGGTTTTTTCCCAAATCATTTTACAAAGGTTAGTAAAAAATCTGTTATCTGGATTATTATTCTAAGTCTGGATATATTGGTGAACTATTTAGTTTTTTTTTACAAAATCAGATCTTGGCAATATCATAATTTGCAGTAACAGCATTAAAAAACATTATATCCCATTCTGTCTACCGTACAATGGGAAATTCAGGGAAAAAAGTGTGCTGTCTGATCCTTAACGTTGGACTATTATTTAAGGGACACCTGTAAAAACATTCAAGACCTGCGGAAATGTTTGTCTTCCTCCCCAGCTGGAATTCAAACCTCTCTCCCTTGGAAGGCAGAGCATTGAACGGCAACGTCACTGAGGTTGTCATTTTGTTTGCCAATAGCTTCCAACGATACTGAATGGCCTTGGTGAAGCTGTAAATAATTTATTTTATCGCTATAACTATCGAAAAGCTAGGTATAACTATTCTAAACGAAACATATTTTACTAAAAATATAGACAAAGAATACTTTCGGCACATGATGTCAATATTTCAGGTAAACACATTTGAAAAAAAGTAGCTTGATGGCCGGCCTCAGCTAGGCTCAGATATCCTTAATTAAATATTTTTCCAATAGTAGAAGCATTATTACAAAGCAAATTTGAACTCCTCGTCTCTTCAGCTACACATTAAATATCTTTAAAGATGGTACACAATAAAGTGAAAGTAAATCTATTTCTATGTACTTAATGACATAAAACTTAATTCAGTAGCCTATTAATATATAAACATACAGCATTTCAAGTTTGCTGGGGCTGAAAGGTACAGAATGTGAGTGGTTACGTGAAAAGGGACCTGTAGGGATTGTAAACGCTATTTCGGTTTTTTAATGATTTTGATTCGTTGGACTTTCCTCTTTAATTGGTCCAAACAGATTTATTTTAAGTGGTATTGTTTTTTTATAATATTTTTAATGTCACGAGTCGTTTTTAATGTCAATAACCGCAACACTTCAGTTTCAAATTGACACTTGTACACTTCACTGACACTATTACATTTGCAATGCACGTGTTGTTGTTTACTGCCAAAGATGCTTACTGACATAAAAACAGACCTGCAAGTGCAAGGACACGAGAAACTCCGCGTCATTCAAAAAACCATAAACATGTCTGTACACGACTCCAAACTTAGAAACTCGATATACACAAAATATATTTTTCCCTACAGGTCCCTTTTCGCGTAACCACTCACAAATGATGTCACAGGGCGTCATACCGGTGCAAAAATGACGGTCAGAGTGTCGATAAGGGGGCGGAAGCCTAAGTTTTTTTTTCCTTGGCGCCCCCTTATCTACACTCCAACCAAAATGACAAATAAGTTGTACTTGGTGGTGGGTAGAGCTAATTTCTAGATCAAAATCATTATTTTGTTCACGGAAATGAAGTAAATTATAGGCCCTGTTTACTCTCTTGTACGCGAGCTAGCACCAACTTTGATGAATGATAATTTATTTTCCCTCTCCTCTTAAAAACTAACACCAATTTGAGTAAGAAATTGCATATACTGCTATGCAAAACTTTTCCTTTTTTACTCATAGTGGAATGTGGCTTGCACAACACAACAGCTACTATAAACAAAAACTCTAAATATCAGAGTACTGACTTTCTGGGTAAAATTGGACCACCGGTATAACATTGGACCATACCCTGAACAAACACTTTTAATTATTTTTAATCTGTATCCGAACTTGCTGTAGTAAAATGCATGTTCCGAACATGAAGTATAAAATCTATATACTACAAAAAACTGAACTGACACGCAAACGATGTCACTTGTCAAAAAAAACAGCTGGTTTTTTCTCGTCTTGCAGTTGGTTCAGATATTCGCTGTATTTTTGTATTTTTATGTCAAATAATTATTGGTTTTTTGATTTGAACGTCTTTTTTAACTGATACACACTCCGTTATAACTAAAATTAATCTTGAAGCCGAAATATCAATTAATTTGGGATAACATTTTTTTTATAAGAACATAAATAAAATCTGGGTAACTTTGGACAATAATCTACATTTTTTTTAGGTACTATATTATGCCTCGCAAAAAAAAACATAAGAGTCAGGTGTGTGAAAATATGGCACGATATCAAAATTATCAAATTACACAGAAGATGTTGGAAGAAGCCATAAATAAAATAAGATCAGGTTCATGAAGTCAAAGGAAAGCCAGCAAAATGTATAAAATAACTAAAAGCACAATTAATCTTAAACTAAAAAATAAATACAACAAACCTGTGGGCTACATGCTTAACGATGGATGGATGGATGGAAGAGATTATTTTCAGGCACCACTTGCCTGCACTAAGTGATATGGGTATTCCAATTGGTTCACAAGATTTCAGAGATGTAGTCAAAAAGTACTTGGATAACATTGGCAAAACAATTCCCGTGTTCAAAGACAAAAGTTCTAGATGCGAGTGGGCACAACTTTATAGGGAACGACATCCAGCTATTAGAGAAAAAAATGCTCATAAGATCTAGATCTCCAGGAAACGAGCCCAAGTTAATGCAGACATGATGAATGAGTTCTTCGACAGGCTAGAAAAAGATATTGAAGACAAGCCCTGACAATATATATAATATGGACGAAAGCGGATTCCATGATGACCTTGAAAAAAACTTTTATTCAGACGTTCCACTGGCCACCCAGAACAGGTGCAAAATTCCAGTAAGTCTTGTTTTACCGTAGTATTTGCTGGTAATGCAATTGGAGACATAATTCCTCCATTCTTCATATTTAAAGGGAATAATTATTGGTCTGACTTGCGTGTTAATGCTCCAAATTCTTCAAAAATGGCCGTTTCAAATTCTGGTTGGATAGACGCTGACATTTTTCAAGAATGGCTTGAAAAACATTTTGTGCCAATTGGCGCCAAAAAGAAAGAAAGAAGATTTTACAGACAATTTAAGTGCACATATAAGTGTGAAAGCCCTAAAGATCTGTGAAGAGCGCAACATCAAGTGTATTTGTCTTTAACAACCCTTAGACGTAGGATATTTTTCGTCATTAAAGTCAGCTTGGCGAATAGTGCTCAACAAATGGCGTCAAACCCAACGAGGCAGAAAAGCTGGATCACTACCTAAAAACGTGTTTTGCCAGCTTGTGAATTCTGCGCTTCAACTGAATGAATCCATATCAGGAATTGATATGATAGCAGGATTCAGAAAATGTGGTATTTTCCCAAGCGCAATAATTTAAGTCCTACAAGTTTTACCTTCATATGCAACTGCCCAGGTCCAAGCTATTGTTGGAGAAACATTTAAGGAATACTTGCATGAAATAAGAGCTTCACTTAAATATCTGTGGGACAACGCAGGAAAAAGCAGGAAAGGCGGTTTCCGCTGAAGTGGAGATTTTTTACAAAAATAAACAAAGAGCAGGAGAAGAAAAAGGAAAATCCTGTAAAAAAGGGAAGGCCCAAAGGCTCTAAAAACAAAAAGATGACAACGAGAAATGTAGCAACGATCGAAATAAGTGGACAGGCAGCAATGAACACAAGAGGGCCAAGAGTCACAAACTGAACCTTTTAATTTGATAGTTAACACAGCTCAAGTACACGATGAGCCGAACAACCGAGAGGCACCGAAAAACGTAATTCTGAATTGGACGAAATTGAAGAATGGATTGTAGGCAACGTACCGATGCCCAAAAATGGAGTAGAGGTGATAGATGACTGTATTGCTGATTTTGCCCGAGAACAACAAAACAGAGAGAAAACCCCAAGAGAAAAGAAAAGAAAAACCCAAAACTAAGAACAGTGAAACCAAGTTAAACATAGAAAACCAAAAAACTAAAAGTATGAAATACAACGAATTAAACGGAAAAATTAATCTGAACTGAAACCAGCAACAAAAAAAACAAAGTCGATGACATCATTACAAAAGATACTAACCTAGACATTATACTAGAGCAGTGGACGATCATGTGCCAGTCCATGATCGATACAGTTACCAATAACGAATTTTCGTGAGATAATCACTGGGGAATACATTGTTGATCAAGACAATGGATGACTCATCAAATTTAAAGACCAAGATCAATATGAAGTATACAAATATTGCGTATTTCAAGACGAAGGAAGTCTATTTCCAGGGCACATCTCTGCCAATATGAAATGTGGGTGAGCTGCCTGAATAGAAGGTTTGAAGGAGGCTGGACTTGGCCAGCAAATCCAGAGATAACTAAAATTACTGATTCAAAGATGATAAAAAAGGTTACAGCACATGAAAGCATTATTCGACACGGGGACGTTATTCACATTGAAGATGACTTTTTGTACCTGGGGAGTATTGGGGAGAATAATGGGGAGTGTAATTGCCGATTTTAACCTAAAGATGATTACTGTAGGTAAATTTCATGCAAATATTTCATTTAAGATTGTTGATTTTTTTACAAGGGATTACAGGCGTGAGTGCTTATGTTATGTTATGTTATGATTTTTGTATATGTCTATAAGACTGTTGAGCCTAGTAAGGGAACAAGTATGTATATTTTCTCATTAATCTCACTCTCTCTGTTCCTATATACATGTGTAAGTGATAAAACTTATTTTGTTATAATTCCCAAAGATTATAGATTTTTCTAAACTTTACATTTATATGTTTATACTTTATCATAAATAATAAAAATTACCTCATTACCTTCCTTAGCCGTCTCCAATAAAATGGCGCCTTTCGCTTATTCGAGCTCATTGGTATGAATTTTTACAACTGTGGTACAAAGACTTCTTTCGCAACGTCAACTTGATGATCTAGCATTTAACATGGTCAAATGTTACCCAGAAAGTAAAAACAAGAGATAAAATGAGTTTTAAGGTGAGAAAAAATGATGGTCCAATGTTACCCCAAAATCAATATAACTTTGCACCACAACTATTTCTCTCTCTGTCTCTCCTGAGACAGAGACAGAAATAGTCGTGGTCCAATTCACACATGATTTGTATTTTTTTTAATGTAATTGGTATATACAACAACAAAAGATCAAATAAATCAGTTACACTGTAGTCATTTACTACATTTTATTGGCTTACTACCGGAAATTGTCTCTTAACCTTTCAAAAACCGAGGGTAGTTGGGACGGGTCGTGATTTTAAACCTTATGCCATGGTAATAAAATCTAAAACCTATAACGGAAAAGTGGCGTTAGTATTCAAGAGGTTAAGTGGTCCAAAGTTACCCAGAATGACTAACTATAACAAAACTATTATAATGTTACGGACATACATAGGCAGCGAGTGATGCTATCGGTACTAAATCAAAGTAATGCAGTGTGGGAGAAAAGGAAAATTTGAATTTTGTAATGGTCAGCCATGGAAAACTTGAAATGAGTCTGGAGTATACACATTTACTCCCTACAATGTCTTAACAAATGCAAATGTCATGAGCATTGAGATTTTCACTATCATGTATTGAGAAAGAATGTGTTTAGTGACCTATTATAATTTTGAAGTTTATTTTTTTGTTTTCGAGATACACATTACTTTACGAGTAACCTAAACCAATAATAAATATTATTAGTATCTATTCAGGAATAGGAGGGTCATTAGAAGAACTCCCAGCAGAGTCATAGAGGTTTACATAACAGTTTTGACCAAAACGTCGCCGTTGACTCTTTAGCGCTATCGTAGCGTGCTCAATGCGCATCACCATTTTGTGTTGACTCTCCAGACGTTCCATGCAGTTCTTGCAGATAGTCTTTGGCAAAGGATCTGATCGAGACACCTGTAATAAGAGGATATCAGTTGTATAATATTTGAAGCACCACCCAATTACCCGACAAGGTCTTTTGTGTTTGTTTACAGCTGTATATTTTTTGATAGCGATCATGTTTGGTTGAAATGATAATTGTATTTTGATGATTTAAATAAATGAAACAACTTACATTAATTGAGAGATATCTATTGATCTTTTCAGATAAACACAAGCGCAATCCTTCATCACCATAAATATGTATTACGACACGATGCATCTCTGAACACAGACGGCAAATGAATCCTGTTAGGACGCCTTTATCTAGACTGCCCATTCTTGTTTTTTATATCTACAAAAAATTAATCACACAGCAACAATATAATATTTTAATGGAAATGTATCATGTATTTATTTATTTCCACAAAAAAACAATTCGTCGTGCGCTAGAGGTAGAAGCACCTATGTTTTTTGTTTGTTTATTATGGCAATATGTACGTCTCGTACTTTTGCCAGCGTCAAGTTTTTTTTTATAGTATAAGGTGAGGAAACGTATTTTCATTTTGAAAGGAACGGATTAAAATTGAAATTGGAAAAATATAATAGGCATTAAAATTTATAATCGGTCATAGTGTCGATAAGGGGGCGGAAGCAACCGACCATTTATTATAGAACCATTTGAGTCAAATTGTATTACGAAATCGTATGTAAGTAGGTACAGTTAATCGAAAATAACTACAAAATTAAACTATAATTGGATTATTTTTAAATTCATTTTAATAGAACACCTAAAAAAGCATTCTAATAAATCTTTATTATTACTTATATTGCTACAGCTGTAAAGAATAAAAATGTATGAAAAAATTAAAAATTAAATAAAAAATATGGGCCAGATCACTGCCGCAGTCAGTGGGCAGGGTGCCGAGAAGGCAGGCGGCGTTGCCTTGCTGTTAGTAAGACACGGCCGTTGCCCAAGGAAGGCTACAGCCCTCTGGTAACACGAGGCATCGACCAGGCGCTTAGAAAGCTCTTTAAAAAGTGCTCGCGCTTCCGGTCCCCATGGCCCGAGTGTCTCGACGCCAAAAGGTACAAATATGTAGCCCAGCCCAAGAGCTGCATATTTGCGCCTCTTCTTGCCTTCCGCGGTCGCCGCTGCCACGCCAGCCTTGAGCCTAGGTTACACGGTGCGAGCTGGCATGCGAGCTGACCCTGTCAGTTACTGAGGTGCAGCTACTCGCACCGTGTGACCGCATCGTACGAGTAACTGTTATGTGCGAGTGTGACAGTTGCTCGCATCCGAGTTACTTCAACACTTTTTGTTTTTACTCGCCACTCGCCTTCCCCCACCACGCCACTCGCACGCCCCGCTCGGCCGACACGATTTTTCGAAATGACAGTAGCTCGTACGCTCAGGCCCACGCCGGGTGCAGTGTTTCTTGTGTTGGCGTCAAAATGGCGGACAGGTGGACATCCGATCAAAATATAAAGTTTGTGGAGCTATACAAGGATCAAACGAACTTATGGAATTGTTTGGATCCTAATTATAGGAACAGAGATTTGCGTCTTTAGAACACATCCGCATAGAATGTAATTTACAAAACACGAATGAAGTTACAAAAAATATCAAAAATTTACGTTCTACGTATAACCTGGACTTATTGAAAATTGCAAAGAGCAAAAAAGTGGTTCTGGCACTGATGAGATCTATAAACCATCTATCAAATGGTTCGATTCTATGGATAATATTATGAAAATAATTAATCTAAAAGAAAAAGAAACATCAAGTAATCTGGTAAGTTTTTTATTTCTAATTACACAATCATGTTATTTTGCCAGTTAACTGCTCCCTCGGCATTGAAATATTTTTTATATTTATGGTGCATTTTCTCTGCTATAGCTTTCGATCTATTATTGCTTCTCGAGCGACAAATACTCGGTATTTCATTAATTTCGGACCTCCACTGCCCCAGAATTATTTCAAAGTTTATGATGTCTTCATAATCTGTAGTTCCTGGAGGTGTATAAGGGTTTGATGCAGTGGTACGTAACCAGTTAGAAAGAAAGAAAGAAAGAAAGACATTTATTACACACAAAAAGTTGTGTAATGTACATGCACATAAGACGATTTTGATCGTAGTTTCCACTTTAACTTGAATTGGCTTTCCCAAAACATGAAAACGAGATGCTAGAATGCCAAACCCATTCTCCACAATCCTTCTTGCTCTGCTCAGTCTATAATTAAAAATCTTTTCTGTGGTAGTCAATGTATTTTTTTAGGGCTTTAGTAAATACGACTTTAAAGGGAAGGCATCATCTCCAACTAGAAAACCATTTTCAGGCAACAATAAATTGTTTTCTAGATAGGGATACAAAGAGCAGTTTTGGAATACCCCGCCATCTGCATTACGACCATATTAGCCTATATCTACATATCTGAAAGTATAATCGTGATCCACGGCGGCCATGAGCACTATACTATTTGTTCCTTTGTAGTTATAATATTCACTGCCACAATTTGGTGGTGCTTGAATTATTATATGTTTCCCATCAATAGCTCCACAACAATTCGGGAAATTCCACCTCGAAGCGAATCCTACTTGTATATCTCGCCATTCTTCCACATTCGGTATCTGAAAAATAAAAGAGTAATGTTAATTTCAGGAACCACATCATGCATCAACGTCAGGAAGTAACGTTGAAACAGCGTCAGGAAGCAAAGTTGCATCAACGTCAGGAAGCGAGGCCACGAATAACGAGGACCTTGATGCTAGTGACAATAGCAACAACGCCGTTCATATAAAAGTGGTGAAGCCACCAAAAACCCCAAAATTAAGGACGAAATTATCATCAGAACGGTCTGAAATTCAAGCAGCCGTGAATGAACTCAAAGAACTAATAACAGTTTAGTAAACGTGTCTGCACCGATCCCAAGAGAATTAGAAGATGAATGTGATGTTTTTGGAAGACACGTAGCACTGCAGCTCAAACAGTTACCTCCAATTGATAGAATTGATCCGACAGATGAAATACAGGCAATACTCCCTAAATACCGTAAGAGCGCCCTCAGTGCTAGAATTGTGTATACACCTTCTAATTACAGTTCCGAATGTACGCCATCACCACAGCCTGTAGTAAATTATCAACTTATTGAACCTACAATATCTGCGCTTTCTACTCAACAGGAACAATCTTCACAATCTATACTCCATAATGAATGTACCCTATCACCACAGCCTGTAGCCTGCCAGCCTGTAGGGTTCGCAGCCGGAGCTCCAGTAAATACTTCACAAACAATGTCTGTACATTATCAACCTGTTGAACCAACAACATCTGCACTCTCTACACCACTGCTGGATCAATTTTCACAATCTATACTCCATAATGATGTACTTGCTGCAGTAATGACAATCGTGTAGTATTAGTATTTACCGCATTAGGTCTAAGCCTGTAATGGTAGATATTTATGATAAATAAATAAATAAAAAATAAATAAATCTCTAATATAAAATAACGAATTATAAGGTATGTAGTTATTAAGTATGACTATATAAAGTTCACGTTTAATATGTGCAAAAACAAATCCGTTGTGAATTTGATTATGAATAATAAAAATTACTTTGATATAATCCTTTAGACTTTCATTGATAGCAGCACACACTTCTGGTATTATTTTAATAATGGATGCTTTTGAAACTCTGAAAAATACCGACAACAGTCTATACGACATCCCAGAAGAAAGGTATACTAGGGTTATTTCTAACTTCACCCTTGCAGGTATCGCATCCCTCATTAGTGTATCATCACGTTGAATTTTTGGAGCAATTAACTTTAAAAGTATTACCACTTGTTCAGGTGTCACTCTCATAACCGCTTTATATTCTCGGGGATCTTCATCATATAGCTCTTTAAATATTGTGTTCGTTGCCCCTTTCCTCCGCAGCCAAGTCCTGACCCAAATACTTCTTTTCTTCTTCTTTTTTTGTATAGCTCTTTCAATTCTAAGTATTTCAACACAAAGTATTTTCGTAACCGCTTTTATTGTGGCATGTACTGTGATTAAACGAGTATTTTGCGACAACATTGCACGAGACATGATTACAGACGAATGCGAGTACACAGGTGCAGTAGCTGTCTTTTGCGACGCCGCCAGCAGTTTGCATAGTGTGACCGAGCGAGGCGAGTCGAGCTACTGTCATACGAGTACACAGGCACGGTAGCTGTATACTGTCATATCAGCTGCTCGCACTGTGTAACCTATCCATTACGGGCGGTCGCCTGTACGTGGGACTGTGCCAGCGTGTCCGCGCAGGTTGCGTCCCACACAAGAGAATGCCCGTTTTTCCACGGGATGTTTGTCATACCGTCCGGCCTTTTGAATTTATTATTTGTGTATCTGTTACTTCAGACCTTCAGACCTGTGAAGAGCACGATAAATTTTCAGCAACAAAATACAAGTTCTTCGGACCTAATGAAAAAAAAAACCGGTGAAAGCTTTTATGTGCAAATCATTTTAAAACATGCTTGGTTATTGCTTTACCATGTGAGGTATCAGTTACTCAGATACCTTACACATAGTTGAATCGGACCTACAAACCAGATTGAGGGGAAGCGGGGAAGCATAGTTTTTTTTTAAACAGACTGATACTAACGGCAAACTTCACATCGACATTGACTGCGCAAGCGAGATAAGGCGACTCTTTGGTAGTAAGAGAGAGAGAGCGAGAGGGTTCCCCCACTACGTCAAATCATGTTCAAGAAGTTTGCCGCGATCTATATGAACGGTTTAAATTTATTTAACTTCTCTCTCTCTCTTTCGGGTACATACATCCGTGCCTGTATGCCTGGATCAGATCCACAGATATATAACAACATACCATCTTATTATCTCATCGATCAGATCCGAGATACATCCAACGGTTAGGCCGGCCACATACAGTCGGTTTTTCGATTCGGAATTCCAAATCAGGATTCCGGACGCAGTAAATCCATACAAATCTATGGACCTACCACACACACACACAGTAGTTTTCCGTTCGGGTTTTTTTCGATTCGGAATTCCGAATGATAGCCTGTGCGTTCGGAATCCCGCACGAAAAAAATCCATTCCGGACGCAACTCTCCAATACATTTTGTACGAGTCGCAACTCACATTCGGGAATTCCGAACGGAAAGCCAGTCAGTGAGCGTCGCACGACCGAACAGAGTAGGTGTTTATTTGTCGAGCTCCTGCGCAGCTTACGCGAAATGTCCGAAACGGAACTCTTCATTATAGCCTTGGAAGGGAACCCATGTATATGGGACACAAATCATGAAGACTACCGAAACAGACACCTTAAGGTCCTGGCCTGGCATTTAACTATATTTAACTACATATTATAACATTTTGAACAAATCATGTCATATAAATTTCCATTGTTATATCAATACTTGCAGAGCACAATGCCTCCAAAGCTACAAAGATGGATTTTCAGCTTCTTAGCTAGATACAGCAACAATGCAATCGCAATCAGAAAATCGTCGTCCGTATTCGCTAACGTATGAACTCGACAGCTGGCGTCTCTCAACTGAGCATCGTTATTCCGAACGGAAATAAACGTATGTGTGTGATGTGGTTACGGAATCCCGTTTCGGAATTCCGAATCAGGATTCCGGACGCAGTAAATCCATACAAATCTATGGACCTAACATACACACAGTAGTTTTCCGTTCGGGTTTTTTCCGATTCGGAATTCCGAATGAATAGCCTGTGTGTCCGGAATCCCGCACGGAAAAAATCCATTCCGGACGCAACTCTCCAATACATTTTGTACGAGTCGCAACACACATTCGGGAATTCCGAACGGAAAGCCAGTCAGTGTGCGTCGCACGACCGAACAGAGTATGTATTTATTTGTCGAGCTCCTGCGCAACTTACGCGAAATGTCCGAAATGGAACACTTAATTATAGCCGTGGAAGGGAACCCATGTATATGGACACAAATCACGAAAGAGTTTATAGACATCCGATAATATTTAAAAAACTTCTCTGGATTATCTCGTAATTTGGCCCTCTTTACATAATATTGACTATTTTGCAATATGGGTGTTTAGCGGATGCACCCAGTAACGGCGACGTATTTTCTTCTTCTTAGCTAGAAACAGCAACAATGCAATCGCAATCAGAAAATCGTCGTCCATATTCGCTAACGTATGAACTCGACAGCTGGCGCCTCTCAACTGAGCATTGTTATTCCGAACGGAAATAAACGTATGTGTGTGATGTGTTTACGGAATCCCGATTCGGAATTCCGAATTGGAATTCTGAATCGGAATTCCGGCTGTATGTGGCGGCCCTTACATTCATACGTGTATGCCTGGCTAATACGGCTCAAGAAATTTGCCGCGATCTATAAGAACGTTTTAAATTAATTTAACTTCTCTCTCTCTGTCGGGTACATACATCCGTGCGTGTATGCCTGGATCAGATCCACAGATATATAATAAGTACATATTACGTATCTTATTATCGATCAGATTCGAGATACATCCAACGGGTACATCGTGCGTGTATGCCTGGTAGAGCCTGGCTAATATGGCTGGGTATGTTCGTGGTCAGACTTGTTTTTCACAGCTCAGCTGTCATAACAAATAAGTACTATGAATGATCTGTATGAACTACTTAACCTAGACCTAACCTCAAAAAAACGTAAACGTAAAAGTAAACGGCTACGGACGACACGCTTTGTTTGCTTGAAAGTATTCTGAATAATATTGCGTTTCATTTGTTCAATTAATCAGTACATTGATCTAATACTTATAGTGCAACCCTAGCGAAATGCCGAAAACATTTGATCAGCCAAAAGTGCTTTTAGAGGAATTTAGGGTCAAGGTAAATGAAAATATTTCGACTTCGCATTTTATGTTCGACTCGTTGATTAATTAATTCTAAATGAATATTTAGCTACATACTCGTTAGTGGCACTCCACCACCCGCCAACACCATAAATCTGGGTCTATAAATAATGTATTTACAAAAATTACCTTTACACAGAATGCACCAGACGATTTTGGAATGGCAGACGAGAAATGGAGTTTCAAGAAGTTCAAGAAAAACTTTCGTATCGTGATAGTCCGTATGAACAACATGGAAATGGAATTTGACTTAATTGGTATCCAACCTGCATTCGCCAATGCTTTCCGGCGACTAATGCTTTCAGAAGTCCCCAGCATGGCGATTGAGAAAGTTATGATAAAAAACAACACTTCCATTATACAAGATGAAGTGTTAGCTCACAGATTAGGCTTGATCCCGCTAAAGGCTGACCCCAGATTATATGAATATCGTTCACCAGGTAAATACCAACATGACTTTTTTCTTGTCAAAAAACTTATGTTTAGTAGGTACCTTATTGACACTCTGACCTGTTTTTCCATTACTTTTTTTTTACAGATGTAACAGAAGGCTCAGAGTTCAATACATTGGAGTTTTCTTTGAAAGTGAAATGTACAAACAATGCATCACAACCAAAGGACTCCTACAGAGTGGAAGACTTGTATGAGAACCATAGCGGTAAACTTTATTTGCTGCCATTATTTTACAGTGTAAAACCTCTCTTTATCCGCTAGACCGCTGAAAATACCCCAGTCTGTCACGCGGACACATTTTGACCGATGCGTAAAAGGCGGTAAAGAAGGACCATTATTTAATCAAAGCGTTTGTCTATCTTGCTCAAACTTCCACTAAACGTTGCCGAAAGAAGGAGAAAGGCATAACATCCTTTGTTTCTACTCTAAAGCAAGCATTAGTGGTTGACCGAGGCAATGAAATATCGCGCCGTCAGTCACGTGCCAGCGCTTATTGAGTGGTGGTGTGGTTGTGGTGATTGCTTTCCAGGATTATTGTATGGGGAGGTATGTTATTGTTATTTATTTATGTGCGATAACGTATTTAGATGTAAATAAACTACAAACATGCTATATTTTTTCCATATTTCATTTTTTTCTACAATAATTGGAAAAAAAAAATAAAAAAAAAAATTAAATTAGATTTAAAATTAAAATTAAAATATATTGCTAGGCAAAACTGGACTATTCTTTTTTATCCGGTAGCTTATTTAAAAGCCATTCCAACGATATAACTTTCTTAGAGAGCTCCCATAAAAAAAATAGAGATATCGTCATTTTAATAAAACGGGACGTTAGCGGGCGGAGTTCGCGTGCGACCCCGTGACAGACGCGGCCATTTTGCATTTTTGGGTTTGACAGTACAGAGGATAAAACATTCTGTTTTTTCTGTTGTTTAGGATTCTGAGATATGAATTGAGAGAGTATGAGATAATTCATTATTAAGTACAGTATCAGACCTTCAGTGTTCTTCTTCTTCTCTCCAGGGGGTCATAGTGCCTGCACCTGGCCCACTTGAGCGGCGCCTTGGTGCATATACCCTACACCCACTCTTCTAATTCAGCCATCCCAACTCCTGCACTAGCTGGAGTAGGAAGCCTGGATGTTCTAGGAGCTCCAAAGGTGTTGTCGTTTCACCCATAATTGCCATCCTGTTTTCAATTGTGGATGGGCATGCAAGCAGCATGTGCTCCACAGTCTCATCAACTTACATGCATCCCCTGTCTGCTGAGCTGTCTGTTGCACCTGTAATTTTCAAGTGTTTGTTAAGTGTACAATGGCCTGTAATCAGGCAAGTTAGTATTTTTATTTTACTGAATTTATGATTATATTCCTTAAGAAATAATTTGGTGTTTTTGCAGTCTACTCTTTTCGCCCATATCTTATTAGTTTGGTCGGCTCTGGCTGCTTTGAGTTTTATCCTTATTGCCTCAGCCGATAGCAGTGCGAAAGGTGGGGGCTTATCACTGTCCTCCTTGCCCCTGCTTTGGCTAGCTTGTCCGCCTCGCAGTTTCCTTGGTCTTGGTGGTGACCTTTTACCCACTGCAGCTTAACTTTGTTGTTCTCACCCAGTCTGTTGAGCATCTCGTTACACTCCAGTATGAGTTTGGAGTGGTTTTGTTAGTGCGCAGAATAGAGATGCAGTCTGTTTTAAAGACAATGTCTTTCTCCTCTTCGCTTCCTGCTACTTCATATGCCCCATGTAGGATACTAAGTGTTTCTGCCTGTAACACTGTTGTGTCAGCTCCGAGAGCTTAGTGAAAGTTTGATGTCTAGTTCGGGCGAGTAAATGCCCCCCCGCTGTGTGACATCCTTTTTTTTGAGCCATCGCTATATATTGTTAGTTTGTTATTGTTGGTTTGTTGTTCTCTACGTTCTGAGTCAACTCTTCTATATCTACCCTGACTTCATATTTTTGTTAAAAAGAAAGGCTTTTTTTATGCGGTCTGTCCCTATAGTGGCTTCAGGGACTTCTTTGAGGTGCCTTTGCCAAATGGTGCAGTGACCGTTGTGTCCTGGTTGACCTTTCCATTGTGCCGTATTGTTCAGTCTTAGGGCCACAGATATTGCTTCCTGCTGCACAACGAGGTTCAATGGTGGTATTCCCAGTATAATTTCCAGGGCTGCTGATGGTGTTGTCCTCATGCAGCCTGCGATGGTTACACATGCCATCCTCTGGAATTGTTGTAATTGTGCTTCGGTTGTGCTTTGCATTGTGCGTTGCCACCATGCTAAGAAGTGTATGTAAGAAGTATATAGTATGTGGCTTTTAGTCGTGACTACTGCTGTGTACAGTACATCCATTGGCATATCTTCTGTATTAGTCCCCATTTATCGCCCACCATCTTTCTGCATTGGAAAAGTGATATGGTGGCTTTCTTTAGAGTTGCGTCCAGTTGTTTGTTCCAGCTTAGTTTGCTGTCAAGAAATACGCCTAAGTGTTTAACCTCCTTAGTAAGGGTTAGTGTTTTATTGAAGCGCTTAGGCAGCTTGAAGTTGCCGAGTTTGATCTTTTTGTGAATAGTGCCATCTCAGTATTTTTTTGGGTTTACTGGGAGTTTGTGTTTGTCACACCATGTCTCTATGTTACGCAGTGCTATTTGCATGCGTTCCAATAGGGTGTTTATAGACAGGCCATTTTCAAAGTATCGTTACGTCGTCAGCGCAAGCTATCGTCTAAAACCCTTTCGTGCTTAATTGGACTATGAGGTGGTTGGCTGCTATTACCCACGAGAGTGGGGATAGTACTCCCCCTTGAGGACAGCCCTTTGCTGCTCTGCTTTTAATTTTATCGCAGATGGACAAGGAGATCATCCTAGATTCCAGCATTTTGTTTATCCAGTATATCAGGTGCGGACTAGTCCCTAGTTGTTCTAGCCCCGTTCTGATACCACTGGAGTTGGTTTTGTCAAACGCGCCCTCGATGTCTATGAACACCGCTAGGCATGATTGTTGATTTAAAATAGAGCATTCTATTTTTCTGTTTATAGCGCTGTTTCCGTTGATTTCCCAGCTTGGTACGCATGTTGGTTTGGGTGAATGGAGTCGATCCCTTATGTCCCTGTCACACAATCTTTCTAGCGTTTTTAGAAGGAAAGATGTCAGGCTTTATTGGTCTGAAGAATTTTGGTTCTGTGTAGTCGTCCTTTCCAGGTTTTGGAAGGAACACTACTTTCACCTCTCTCCAGCATTTTGGTATGTATGTAGCCAATTGCTATACAAGTCCGGTATATGGCTACCAGTCGCGACCTGACCAGCTTGTTCCCCCATTGCAGGAGGGCTGGGATTTAAGTGTTTTGAATAACACATTAAGCTGTAGGTCCTGGCTACTATCGCTACGTCGTAGTGATCTTAAAAACCAGCCAGCTTGGTGGAGTAAGGTTTAATCTCACTCGTAACCGGGTAAAAAACTGTGGCCCTCGGTGGGGACATTAATGGGCTACATTTATTATTATTATTATTAGGTTTCTGTACCCGCAGGATCCAAAGGGAGCCAAAAAGCACTTGACCGGTTTTTTGGGGTACCGTAAGTACCCAAAGGGTGCCAAATGTGTCCCTCCCTATTACTAAGCCTCTGCTGTCGCTCCATCCGTCTGTTCGTCAGTCAACCAGCGCGGGCTGGATCTTATGAACCGTAATAGCCGCTACAGCAACAAATAATGAACTACATGATTTTACAAATTAACTTTTAGCAGCAGTCTAACTAGATCTATCCCTCTTTTAGTGTACTCGTCACAAATGAAGTGGCACCCTATCGGCAATCAGGCATCTGTCTACAAGGAAGCTGATGTTGGGCCGGTACACGGTGACATCCTGATATCAAAGATGCGCCCCGGCCATGAGTTGGATCTTCACTTGGTCGCTGTCAAAGGCATTGGCAAGGATCATGCCAAGTTCTCCCCAGTTGGTAAGTGTAGTAAGAGATCGTTATCAAACAAGTGGTTTTTAGGGTTCCGTACCCGAAGGGTTCCAAACGGGACCCTATTACTAAGACTCCGCTGTCCGTCCGTCCGTCCGTCCGTCCGTCTGTCACCAGGCTGTATCTCAAGAACCTAGCTAGCTAGAGAGTTGAAATTTTCACAGATTATGTATTTATGTTGCCGCTATAACAACAAATACTAAAAAACAAGATAAAAGAAATATTTAAGGGGGCTCCCATACAACAATTCTTTCAATACCACATACAAACTTATGGATGCACCTGGTTACGTACATGGAATGTGAAAGTAACCGCACCAATATCTTTGTAAACAATATTTTGCTGTGTAAAATCCAAACTATTCACTCCACACCATCGCTTCCATTGAACGGTGGTACGGAACCCTTCGTGCGCGATTTAGACTCGCACTTGACCGGTTTTTTGTAAAGTTTGATTTAATTCATTAAACATTTCACAAAATGACAAATTAATACAAGATATACATTTTTGATAGCCTATCTATGAGAAGGGTCTTTTCGCAGCATTTTAGGATAGGCGACAACTTAATTACCGTCTCTCTCTGCATTTATTTCCATGCCCTTCCCTATTTCTAGTTCCCACGACACCACATTTACAATATACCTAAAAATGATTGTTTCCACGTGCTCTTTTATTCACTAACTTCAAACCACAGCTAAATCGATGTTCTCAATGTCAATTTCCGGCCGATTTTAGTTCCTGAGATTTGAGGATGGTTCTTCTGAAACAGACTTATCTGAGTCGGGCGTAACTTTACAAAACAACATCCTATAACGTTGCCTGCAGCGACGGCGTCCTACCGCCTGCTCCCGGATATCCTGCTGACCCGCGAGGTGCGCGACGGCGCCGCTTCGCTGCTGCAGCGCTGCTTCTCTCCCGGTGTCATCGGCATCGATGCCGGCCGGGCCTTCGTGCAAGACGCGCGCTATGACAGCTGCAGCCGGAACGTGTATAGATACGACGAGATCAAAGACGCCGTGGTGCTGAGTCGTATACGGGACCATTTCATATGTGAGCGCTTTGTCTCCCATTCCTTAATTATTTGTGGGCATCCTAATAAAAAATTAAGATCTGGTTGAGTTACCTCAACGCAGAGGATCGTAGTACCCGAGACGCAAAAAAATATGCACGGTGCCAAGTTCGGAAGGCATAAATAAGTGGATTTGAGGAACTATTATTTTATACGTGTAGTTATTTTATAGAGTGCTTCCTGAATCTACCGTTTTCTTTCCTAGCTGTATGCGACAACGTACGGCTGATGGCCCAAAGTTAACTGCAACTTACGGCCCCGAAAGATCAAGAGCGAGTCAATCAATAATCCTATAGAAGTAATAATGGCGCTGTCATTTTCTTGACGAGAGAGCGCCATCAAGACTTTGTTACCTCTGTCAATCTTTGATGGAGTTTGTGCATCGAGATCGAGGTCCATGTGATGTAACAAAAAGCACACCGGATTACGAGCATCGATTCTCTTTCCTTGTTTGTCCGCCGGTCCTATAGTTTAGATACGTAGGTATACCTCGCGCCACGAGTTATGAGCGGTGGCCTTGAATGCGCAGTAGTCACTTTTAAATACCTGTACATATGCGCAGTAATTCCCGCCAGCGTCGCCCAGCGCTGTTAATTCGTGGCGCAAGGTATACGTTATCTAACAGAACTAAACTCCACTGATTCCCTCAATCGAGTCTTGTGACTCATGCACGTTTAAGATGTTTCCTATTTATGTCTCAGATCAGTACGTATGTATTCCCATTTCCCAAAGGTAAGTAAGTAATTGAAGTATTTGTTATTTTCTTTTTAGTTAACGTGGAGTCGGTGGGCGCGCTGCCGCCAAGCGCCATATTCGTGGAAGCCGCCAAAATACTGAGAGATAAATGCAAATCCTTGTTGGAAGAACTGAACAAAATATAAAGTGTTGTAATCAAACTACCTACTGGGTTATTTTTTGCATTGCTTTTTCATCAAAACTGCATTAGCCTTCTAATTAGTTTCAAAGTCTCATTGCCACGATCTAATTTAAACGTTTTTATAATATCAAGTTGTTAGGAAGTTTCTGCGTAGCTATGTGTAGCTGGTTAGTAAGACTTAGTAGGTATACGACCATAGATTACAGATACAGATCATAATCGGTCAAGCAAAAAAAACAAAAGCCAGCGAAAGTAATTTGTCCGCCAAATGATATCTGAATCAAAGTGGTACTCAACTTATGCAACGGCACCTGAGCCGGCGCCGGCATCCACTCCGCTCGCCGCTAGTGCCCCGCGAAGAATCGACTCGCGCGCACACAACACGACAACTATACAACCAGTGCCATTCCCAAACAAATACCTATTTATTGGTTTTATTTTTTCTTTGACAACGCCTAATTTTATTAAAACCTAAACAAATAAGTTTTTTATTGGTGCTGATTTACATCATTCACAATGTATTTTGGAAACTTTGTACTGCTGTTTATGTTTACAATTACAAGTTTAAATTCTGGTAAGTACATAATAATTATAATCGTTATCTTAGTATTAAGTTGTAGCTTTATATAACACGGACTGGAAATGGTTTGAATGTAACGGACCAGTTTACGACTGCGCGCGAAACATGCATTACAAGAATTCATATAGATTACGTCAAACTTTAACAATAGGGAACTCCAAAACTTATAGTCAAATCTCGAGATTGTGGTTTTAAGCAATTTTCAGTGCGTTCTTGCATCTGATCTGTCTGTAACTGTAGGAGTAGGGTTGATGTACTTATGTCGTCTAAGAATGAAATCGGGATACATAAAGGACCTGATGTTGTAAGGTGAACTTACATACATGATAGTTATAAGATGAGATAATAATAATAATACCTTGGACACTATTTACACCCATTGATCTAGCCCCAAACTAGGATTCCCTGTATCTTGGGTACTAGACAACGACACACATACTTATATAGATAAATATTATACTTAGATAGATAAACAACCATGACTAAGGTACAAACATCCGTTCTCATCAAACAAACATTTGCCCCCACCGGGACTCGAACCCGGGACCCTTGGCTTCGTAGGCAGGATCACTGCCGACTCGACCATTCGGGTCGTCGATGGTTGGTATTATTTAATATATACCGTCGCGTCGTTACAGTTGCTCTACAAATGTTTAACTCGAAAATGCGACCTTCACCAAACGCTAGGTCGACGGAACTACAAAGTAAGTAGGTACCTATACACAAGTGTAACGAGAATGCAATCACGGCGGGTAATGGCATGATGGATGTTGATGAAATTCCCGGTTTGACTCTCTGACATCTCGGGCACAGTTCACTGAGAGATCTTAAGGTTAAATTACCCGAGCTTTATAATGTTCTAGATTCTTGATAAGTATGCCGAAGTTTGCCAAAGATCATCGGCGTAATTTCATTTCAACATGGCGGTGGTTGGCTTATTATGTGAACGTAACACTTTCAAAGTGCAGCAGATAAGCTCTTTGCTGAAGTTGTCAAGCAAGTTTGATACATGACTTTTTTAAATAGTTGGTTATTCATTATAAACTAGGTAGGTACTGCTAAATCACAATCAAAGGGAGCTATTCGAAGTTATAAAACAAATCTTAGATTAGGTACCGTCTACGTCTACGTAATCCTCTGAGATGCTTCGCTTCTTGTGTATAATTTACGTAATTTTATGATATCATCATGAGGTTGTTGCCAATACAACTATTTATGGAAATAAGTGGGGAAGTACACTCGTCCTCAAATATCAAGCAACATCCACAGGCGCTTCATTGCTAGCAAATGCTGCTGACTGATAAGTCCTGCTTTGATACTAAAGCCACTCTAAGAACACGAAAAAGATGAATAACCGAACTTAAATTATTCCCTTGTACCTACCCAGGTTAAAACTGAGAATAATTTAGGATGTGTCTAAAACCAGTTAGTGTATTTTGTAAACAGGTAATGATACGCGTAATTACTCCGTTCTTATGAAGCTAAGTAGTTAATTGTTTATTAATTATTGCGTTTTAGATAGCGCCTCTTAGTCATGTCAAGGCTGTTCTTTAGCGAAAATCTTGTCACTGACTGGAGGGTTTCGCAAATAAAAAAGCGGTTTGCATCTAGACCACCAGTTTGGCATTTATTGCCCTGTGTTTTTACTAATTTTAATTGATTGTTAGGAATACCTGACGCCGAGTTACTCGGCGCCTGAGTGCGAGTGAGTGAGAAAGGGTAGCGTACAGCGGTGCAAGAGATCGATGCATACATGGGCGAGAGAGAGATGGTGACCTCGCTCAGGCGCCAAGAAACCTTAAGATATCTGTGATTATATAAATTTTTGCAGATTGGTCAAAGTTGCAACATGGTTCAATGATAACTGGTTAATTAATGGCCTACTTCGCGGTGCATTTTATTGACCTTCACAGGTGCATTCACTCTCTAACTTTTATATCTAGGCTATAGCTTTAGCCGACTGTCTGCCTTTTATATTACATAGGTACTTATATTAGACTCGGTAATATTTCCATAAAGCTCGCTTTACGGGGAAAATATTCCGTAACTGATTACAGACACCGGAGACGTGGACTAAGGTTAATAAAATGAGGTATTAACCGTGGTCCCACAGCTATTGACCCACAGTGGGTCCACGGGTATTATTTTTTCCCCGTAGACCCACTGCTCTAGTTTTAATTTATGCTTTTTAATCTGGCAGTTTCTGTGGGCCCACGGGTCATGCTTCTGATAAGAGGTATTAACCATGGTCCCACAGCTATTTTTTCCCGTAGACCGGTATCAAACTGACTATATATCAGAAATTAAATTTAAATAAAGAACCACGCAAGCGTAAGTCGCCACCCACCACCATCTAGTAAAGCAGCTAAGTAAATAAAATGCCGGCCAAGTGCGTGAAGGACTTCACACATTTAGGGTTCCGTAATTAATGTAGAATTGTGAAATGTATAAGCCTAAAAATGATGGATTTTTGAAAATGATGATGATAATGAAAATATAGACGGAGAAGTCAGACAACTATTGGGCGACATAATATGTTATCTTCTCTCTCATCTCTTACTCCGGACTCAAGCTTTCGTTGAATTTTGTAAAACTTAAACCGAGTAGCTGTAGTGCCATTGACCTTTAGAATATTCTGAAGTCATTAGTGGTTATAATGGAAGTGTGACACAATCTTCGTACCGCATAGGCACAATAACCTTAAGCATCATCATTACTCCACGGTCGAGTCGTTATGTGGGGTGGGTAGGTATACATCGTAATTTTGTTGTCTCTTTATTCGTCTTCCGTTCACTCAACCGCAAAATCCGCAAGCCTCTAATGCAAGAGTTCAATGGTACGACAAACACTCCACCAAGAACAAGTTTTTTATTGAAACTATTCAGTGATCCAGTAGAGTCTGCTGGTGAAGCGAGCGGGAGGGCGAGGCTTGCTGTCCGGCAGGGCGGGGGTGGGGTCCGGGACGGGGGGGAGGCAGGGGCAGGTCTCACGCTCCGGCTCCTTGCTTTCTGACTCGTGCACCCGGCCGCGGCAGAAATACCCGAAATCCGGTCGCTCCATACCCAGCTTCTCCTCCATGCACTTGTCGAACACGGCTTGAGTGTTCCGACAGTAGCGTAACTTGAAATCACCGGAACTCTTTTCGACACAGTTTGCGTATTGGATAAACTCGCGGCAGCAGCATTTCTTCACTTTTCGGAAGAACTCGAGGGTGCAGGCGGTGACCTTTTTTCCGAGGTCGACGCAGGCTCTGGGGTCGTCCAGCTCATACTTGCACAGCATGAATTCATTGTTGACGGCCTCGCATTGTTTTCCGAGGTACGGCGCGGCGGACAGGAGCGTCGCTGTTGAGAGATTCGCTTCCTCCTCGACGGTAAGGCTCTCGATACTCGGAAGATCGACTTCACAGGTTACAACCATGCTGTCCTTTGCGTTTGTTGTGTCTCAAACACAGACGTCTCAAAATTATATTTTTCATCGATGACACGCAAATGACAGCAATGAGACGTGCAGTTAATAGGATCTTTTTAGGCAAAGGAACGTTGTAAAAAGTTGTAAAAATCTAGGTATACTTATTAGGAAATTGAAAGGTTGATGAGCGTGGAGAGCGTGGATCTGGAGCAAAGCAACGATCTTCGTATGCCTCCATTGGCAGTTGGAGGTCGCAGCAATCTGAAGTATATGTAAAGCTGTAGTAATGTTATTGTATTTATTGTGTAGAGTAGAGGACAGACCGAACATCTCAAACGATGTTGCAGGGAGACACTCAAAAACGCTTTCCTTAGTTAGACGGTACAAGGTCGTCTTACGAGTTTTATATTAACTAAGGACAGACCGCAATAAATAATTTGTGGTCACGACGTTAACTCAGTTCGTGCAGGCTGATCAGCTATTTAAAACAGAGCAATTTACTTATATTTTATTCCATTACAAAGAGGTGTCCTCTAGAATTTAGTGCCTTCCAGAAATACTTCCTCGCATTCATTGATAGAAACACGAATAGGTAGGTATTAACTTTTCGAGACTTGCGCTCTAAGTATAGTTGCCATGACACTTTATATTGTAAACCGGCTGGAAGACCAAATTGCTTCTGTAATTCCAGAATTTTGCGATTGGCTTCATTTTCGTCTATAAATTATAATTGATTCGTAGGTAAGGTAGTTGCAGCATAGTTAGTTGTGCCTGTAGAGGCTCGGTTGATCTTACTTTTGTAAAAATGTCATCTCCTAAACATTCTTTATTAATTTATCCCAACATCATCAGCATACAGCCAGTCAGTCGTATGCCCAGCAGTGCGCACCACCAGCGGCTGGCTTGACCTGTTCCCGCTGCCATGCACCAAACACGCAGATTGCCAACCTATGGGCGCCAGGCATCTGTGCTGCAAGGGATACTGCACGAAGGGCGTCAAGAAATCCGCTGCAATACGGTTGGTAATCGTCTGAACGAAGCTGCACGGATGTAATAAAACACCTAGATTTTTGGTTATTTTATCCGTGTAACTTTCGTATATCCTTCGCAAGTCCCTGGGAAATGAACGCTTAGCGACAGCTTACAGTAGGGTCCTGGGAAGCCCTTGTAAATAAGAACTATCCTCGCATCTAGGACCCTTAGCTACGAGTAGGTAACACCTCAGCATCCATTTTTCGCAAGTGATTCACATTTGTATATAGCCCAACCTTGTAATCTTTGAACTAATTTTCTACTAATCAATGTTTTATCTAAATACTTACAACTATTTACATTTAACGAACTGGGTGAATGCAATAGTATTGGCGAATAAAAATAATAGTTAGCGTATCGGCCTTGGAGCATGACGAGATCAGTAGTCACTACCAATATAAGGCAATAGGCATATCATAATAACTAGAGAAAAATATACATACTGGGCTAACCTCGATGTGCAAGAAAAACTGTTCCATATAAGTAAGTTGATTTTTTGAGGCGCGGGGGAAAAACATTCATTTATATCAATCATATCGTTCGTTACATTGTAAAAAGGCTCATTTTGTGCCAAAACTTGCAATATCATATCAGGTCAATGCCAAATAAGAAGGGGTAAAATCGTTTATAAAATATAAATTTAGCAATACGCATGTAAAGTATAAAAATACGCAATCGTATCGGAACTTTTATGACAAAATACGTAACATTACATTACGCCATAGGTGTATGTCACTTAAAAACGGTAATGTTCTGTATAGTATCTGTGGTTATATTTAACTATTGAGTTGATTATGTACGCCAATCAACTTAAATCTTAAGTTTATTCAACTTCAGTAAGTACTTAAATTAAGATTAGTATTTTTGGTCCCACAATACAATAAAATTGTTGCTATTGCTATTTCAATTGATGTTCTAAATATAGTAGTACCAATCCATATACTTATTCCTAAATGCAGCATAACAATTGGTCGTTAGCTCCTAACTTTCGGCAATCAGTTATTGGGTATAAATAAGCTAATAATCCATCAATCACGGTCCTAGAAACTTAGGTAACTTTAAAATATATCTTGCTTTAATCGCTTCTACTGTATATGAATGCCGTTCCTGACAGTTTGCCTTTAAAGCGTATACTTTTAAACTTGTTTATATTATGACACTACCAGTTTCCATATGGTCAGGTTTCTTAACTTCTACTCGAAGTAAACTGTAAACTGTAGTATTTATCATCTTATTTCAACAACTCATACTCGGTACTAAGCACCACTTACCTAGTTTTTAGAGATAGACTTTCAGAATATATGTGTATTATGTTTCCTAATCACAAAGCACAGCGATCACTTGTCATAATAAAACACTTCACCAAGCAATCACTACTTCAGCATTAGCCCACTACCCTTCGCTTCCAAGCCTCCTTCAACCCTGCCCCCCCCAAAGTATATTCCTAACGATGTTTTCGTTGTAGAAGCAACGAGTCAGCCACGAGTAGCGTAGCCCCATCGAGTAGCAGTAGCACAAGCACCACCATCCCATCAACAACCATCGCACAGACGACCACCACATCTACCACAACTCCCCCATCTACGACGACTACCACATCGACAACCACATCAACCAGCACAACCACTCCACGACCGACCACTACATCCACGAGTACCACCAGAAAGCCGGCGCCTGCCACCACAGAAGAGTCACCGAGGCCGTTCCTGCAGATCTTGCCGCTGCAGACCACGCAGGCGCCGCAAGTGAAGAGGGCCAGCGCCAACGGCAAGACGTCGAACAAGAACAAATCTTGTGAGTATACCTTGAACTTACATCCGTTTTAACAGAAACTATGTGTAACAAATCAATATATTTCAGTACAATGTAACTGGAACGGGATAGGCGAACTTAATTAATATCAGTCTAATCAAGGTGGTAAAAGGCCAGAGGCAATGAATGTGAAACTTGCTCAGAAAACATGATACAAATATCCAAAGATAAAGATAAAGAATTACTTATTCAAGCTCCAACGAATGATGTATAAGTTGTAAACTAAGGATCGTTTGGTAAGCTATGTTCCATGTATTCGCATCCAATGCCAACTGGCTTTTACCTGAAATAACATCACATCGACTTAAATTCATAATTACATTCTACGTAATTGCTTTAAGGATGGACATTTGGGTGGTATTACTAATGCAAAAAATGGGGCCATAGTAGAGATAGAGAGCAAAACTGTGTAAAAAGTCCTATAACCTGAAAAAAACACCTGGTGTATTGCTTTCAGCTAAGCAAGCCTCTCATAAGTTTGTATGCCCTAAACCTGGGCAAGCGCCACTCCTGCTGTTCCCCATTCCGTGTGAGAAGACATCGCAGTGCCGCGCCAGCGGGAGCGCTAACGAGGTCTGCTGCGACCGACGCTGCGTCAAGGGAGTCCCTGCGCCTAAGCCCACCACGCCGGCTCCCACCCACCAGCGTAAGTCATATCCTTTCCTCGAAATACAGAAAGATCGAGCTATTACAACGAAACAAAAGTTGGTGTAATGTCCACAACCCCATGGCTTTAATACTAAGTGATAGGTAGCTTTTTGCAAAATTCCGATACCTTAGCCTTATTAATTGCAAAAATGTATGTGCAATGAATAAGGTTATTTAGTGAATATTTAGTGAACATCTCTGAACTGCATGATCCTTTGAAGTTTTTCTAGCACGTCATGCTCTAACAGATCGATTCGTTAACCAACTTTAAACGCAACGCCACGACCTATGTACAGCAGTCGTTTCCCCCGCAGCTCTTCTCGGGTTGATTCCCCGCGAGTGTCCTTCAGCGCCGCTGGGCGAACTGCTCTTCGAAGTCCAGACCTGCAAGACCGACGCGCAGTGCTGGCCGAGGGTATGCTGTCCCGACGGGAAACGATCCTACTGTCGGACTGCGAGAGCCAGACTAGACCTCGTGCCTGGCGCTAATGCTATTGACAGACGTTAGTTTACATACCTACCACTATCCCATAAGTACAAGCAGCAGGTTCATTATTAACCTTTTGAACGCCACAGTCGGCTCCGACGGCCAGAGCCGACAAAATTGAAGATTAAAGAGACCTTGGGGGTTACCACAACGTCTTATGCCGATTCAGTTTACGAACCTAAGTTGATCCGCAAAATTACCATGGCCGTCTTAAAACAAGTCTTGGTGTTAGGTAAATAAAGCCCATAATGGCGTATTGTAATGGAAATGGCTGCATGGCGATGTTCTTGTTTTGAACCTAATTTGAATCGCTTAAGGTTACTACACCCTTTTACCTAGAATACCTAGCATGAATTTAGTTGAAATTTGTATAACATAGCAAACTTGTCTGGCTTGGAAGTGATACCTAGGTTTAGTGTTTGATGGAAGGCGTTCAAAAATTTAATCAACGAGACCACGACATTCCTGACCCGACGCAGATAGAAAACCCCAAAAAATGGCGTACTGAAGCAGAGAGTCTTAAATAGACTCAGCAGTCAGTGGTAGTAGAATATTGCCGGAGCCCTGTTGCAAAATCGCCTTTAAAACATCCGAAAGGAATATTTAGAGCTAATGGAGGCAAAGTACCTTAAATAACATTTTACGGAAAGAAGGCTTTATTTTGTTTTTAAAATTAATTTAAAAGCATTCAAAGATATAATAAAATCCCCTGGGTTAAGCGGGAACCGAACCCACCGATACCTAATGGAAAAAAATAACCCTGTAATAAAAAGGTCATGAAGATCGGGTTTGTCTGAGAAACAAAGCATCTTAAATAAAGGGAAGAGCATGGAATTTTACATTTTCTAGTTGTAAGAAACTCCGCGAAATTTGTGAAACAGCTTTGCGTTTTGCAGAACATTTTTTTAAATACAATTTCAAGGTCTTCCTTCTATTTAAGATGCTATGGTGTCTTCTTAAATTATCCTAATTATTGACCCTTTCCATCAGTATCGTAAAATAACAGGGTTATTGTTCTCATCATTCGGCGGGTTTGATTCCCGGTGTTAACAGGCGATTTTTAAAAACCTATGAAAGCAGTTCATATTGTTTTAAAAAAAATGTCAGTTTATTAAAATGCTTCTCTACAATAATTCAGGCACTTTCCTCCGTGTTGCATCACCGTGGGACACTCTGTATATGTATACTGCTCTACTACACCTGAATTCTATATCTCATGACTTGCGAACTGACCCCTAGCCCCCGTTTCCACTGCAGCGGTCCGAATGCTGGAGCAGTACCTCCAGTGCACCCCGCCGCCGCAGTACGACTTGTTCCCGCAGAAGTGTTCCTCCTCCGTGGACTGCTTCCCCAACCTGTGCTGTGCGGAGGGCGGGGCGAGACACTGCCGGCCGCCGCAGCGCAGCCTCATCGCGCTGCTGGCTGGCGTCGGCCAGGTGGGCTTTATGGCGTTTATAACTTCTCAACTTTTGGATTACATTACATTACATGCGATAGATAGAGCGTGCGTCGATTCTAGAGAAGTCATCAGGAGTATTGGTGGTTAATATAACGTAGCCGTTAAAAATAGCACGCTATTTACTTGTAACGAATAGCGCATGCTATAAGTCGAATCAGAGAGAGCAATGTTATAACGAAACGTAACGACGCCATGCGTGCTGCTGCTACTAGCGCCTGCGGACTATATGGCATTACGTTAAAAATAGCATAGCGCGTGATTGATTAGTAGCATATCTCGCAACCACGCTGGATGTTGCGCGATTTCGCGTGCTTTCTCGTACTCGATCGAACGTAACTCGTAAACGTTGACTCTCGTGTAATCTTTGAATAAATGTAAATATTTGTGTGATGATCGGAAGATGTGTTTTAGACAGTTACAGTAGTGTTTGTAAATAAATAGTACAGTGACCGATTATCTGTTTTCACAATTCACAAAACACACAAAAAACATTTTCAAACAAAGCATGAAGGAAAGTTATAGCAATATATATTATAGCAATGTAATTTAATATTATAATTATTTAGCAGACTATTAATCTAGTGCAGGATTGTAACATAGCGCTCGCTAACGTTAACACATTTACAACGATTTCGCCTTCGAAGCGTTCGATATAACATAGCGTCTAAAATAGAATGCTATAAAATATAGAAATATAGCCGTTATGACCTCCACTAATCAGGAGAGAGCATAGGGCTCAGCTGTACAATATCTGGCATCGAGTACACGGTTTATTATTTTTTATAAATTGTGCTCGCCATGACTACTTCTCGCTAAAATTTAAGTTCGGAGCTGCTTTTTTGCGAGAACAAAATAATAAGAAAATCATATAATCTTTTACCAATTTAATGGCACCATGACACTTGTTTTGAATTTATATGGAAAAAAGATGTTCGCAAGTAAAAGCTTATACCAAAATTTCAAAAGAAATTTTCGAGTTCAGCCCGGTTGGAGTCGATGCTGTTAGGAAGGCAGTGCTGGCAATTTCTTCTAAAGCTGTTGGAGATGACAAAATTTGTCCTCGAATGATCAGGAGCGTGCTCGACGAGCTGCTTCCTGCAATCACTCATTTAATTAACTATTCTTTATCAGTGTGTTCCTTTCCCAAAGTATGGAAGAAGGCACATGTCATCCCTTTGCCTAAAACATCCAATCCTTCCTCCTTCAAAGAGTTTCGTCCCATCTCCATCCTACCGCTCCTTTCCAAAGTTCTTGAATCCGTTGTCCATACCCAGTTCTCTTCCTATCTATCCAGAAATAATTTGATCAACCGCTTCCAATCCGGCTTCAGGTCAGGTCACAGCACCGCAACGGCTTTGTTAAAGGTCACGGATGATATCCAGTTCGCTATGGATAACAAACAGCTTTCTGTGCTAGTACTGCTTGACTTCAGTAGTGCCTTCAACTGTGTTGATTTTGACATTCTCACTCAAATATTAAGGTCCCTTAATGTCTCGTCTCGCTCGGCCTGCTGGTTTGACTCTTATCTTAAAGATCGCCAGCAGCGTATGAGGTCTGAGGAGACCTTTACTGAGTGGTGCGATCTTTTGGCGGGAGTTCCTCAGGGTGGTATTCTTTCCCCTCTCTTATTCTCTGTCTTCATCAACTCCATCTCCGATGTTATCTCCTCCCCATATCATCTCTATGCTGATGATCTTCAGATTTATCGTCATTTCCTCTTTAGTGATGTGAACCTGGCTATAGACACACTGAACGCTGACCTTGAGAACATCAGAACCTGGGCTTTGTCATACGGATTGCTGGTAAACCCCAGTAAGTCCCAGGCGATTATTATAGGTACTAGACACTCTTTAAACGTATTACAACAATTGCCCATACCGCCGGTTACCTATGACGGTACTCTAATCGCCTACAGTGACAAGGCCAAAAACCTGGGTGTCATGTTTGATAGACAACTCTCCTGGACTAACCATGTCAGCGAGGTCAGTAGGCGCGTCTTTGCCACCTTTCACTCACTAAGACGGCTTCAGAACTTTCTGCCCCATCAAACAAAAATTACTCTTGCTCAATCTCTTCTTCTCCCCTTGATCGATTATGCCGATGTTTGTTGGGCTAGCGCCAACGAAGAGCAACTGAACAGACTCGAGCGACTTCAAAATCTCGGGATCCGGTTTATCTTCGGACTGCGCAAGTTCGACCACGTCTCGCAGTATCGCCAGGAGTTAAAATGGCTGCCGATCCGTCTTCGTCGGGACACACACATCCTCACTCTTCTATTCAACATCTTAACCAACCCTCGATACCCTAGCTTTCTCCGTGAGCTTTTTCAATTTCTCCCTTCGGCTCGTCCACGTAGAACTCACACGGCTTCCCTGCTCTCTATACCTCATCACAACACCGTCGCATACAAGCACTGTTTTCGATTGCGGGTGATCACTCTCTGGAACTCGCTTCCCTGCACTATCAGAGATAGTCCATCTCTGCCCGTCTTTAAGAATCGTTTGAAGGAGCATTATCTTTCTCTTTCCTAGATTTGAGCTTTGTATATACTAGTTTATTTAGGTGTATTTATATTTTTATATAATATTTATGTACTTGTGTATGTAGTGTATCTAGCAGTTAGTTCAATAGTTCAGTATTATATGTATGTATCTTATCAGAGCACATAGGTCTATCCTGTATATTAAATTATTCTTATCAACCTTGGGTTTGCTGGAAGAGATCTCTATTTAGAGATAAGCATGCCTTTGTAGATGTCCTTTCTGTTTATTATATCTTATGTTGTTTTATGTGCAATAAATATATACGAAAATATACGAAATACGAAGAAATACAAAAATGAGTAAAAAAACAGGTGCTTCCTTACCCCCTTAAAAGAGGGTGAGTTCCCCTCCCTCTCACCTAAATTGATGCCGCAGGAACTAAACCTTTACTTCACAAATTTTCCTCAATTTTGAAAAAAATAAATACCTTTTTCCTATGCTTTTCCTGATTTAAAAAATACGTTCACCCTTTTCACCCCAAAAATATTTATTTGGGAATTTTGGCCTGCCAGATATTGAACAGCCCTTCCGAACACCCTGACCGTTTCAACACCTTAAGAATTTCACAGATTGATTGCCTTTACCACGATTGTATTTTCATCACCTTTACCTTTACAAGAGTGCAGAAGCATTTTCAGTATGTAGCATACACCCATAGCTATGTTTTGTCACAACAAAGAGCCTTACCACAAAAAAATATACTACGGTTCAACACTTGTTTAAAAACAAGTGTATGGGATTTGACTTTTGTTTTGAGGTTAAACGCTGTTTAATATTTTTTTACACGGCTATAGTTTTAAAATGATCCAGTGATGATGTCAATCTTAATCAAAACTACTTCTATTTCAGAGAGTTGGATCAACGATTGGGAACCTGCGGCAAGCTCAAACAAACGCAAACCAGAACAATATTTAGCTGTAGTGTGCTGCTTAGTTGTGATTTGAAAAATCTTTTGTAATTGTATACCTTTTGTAGTCAAATTATTAAATGTTGTTATTAGTTAATTACTACAAGCAATTCTTTAGGCATCAAATTAGACTAAAAAGTTCAGATGATGGCTGCTTAACCTTTTGTCCGCCATATATGAAATACAAAATGTTCCACTCACACGTCAAACATGTATGCTATGCAAAATATAACTTAATTCATACGAGATAAGATCCCTTTTGATGTAAAATTGTGTTGGCAGTAATAGCAGACAGTGGCGGCAGTGGCACAACTTTTAGCTGTTGGTCAGTGCCGACTGAGGCGCTCAAAAGGTTAAGCTAGCTAACAAACCTATTTTAAATTAAATTCAGTCGAACTTGCTGCCAAAAGAGTACACGCAAATGTCTCTTTTTACCTTTTCTTCAAGAAAACACAAACTTGGATGTAGAAGGTTTATTTAGGTTAGCTTACATCTATGCACTGACTGCACCAGCTTAGTCCAGCTGAAAAAGAAAAAGAAATGTTTGAGCATAACAATAATTTTTGCGATGAACGACTATGAATGATTTTGTATGTAGAATAATCCGATGGCAATTAACATCATTATTCGACTTCAAAAGTAGTGATCGCTAACCCTGATAATCAAATGACAACTACTAACTTCAAGTCGACTAATGCACCCACTGTAGTAACCGAAAGTTGTATTTGTTTATAGGCAATGACTGCACTTTAAAATTATAGCCTTATCCCCTCAGTTATCACCGCCACTTTTCTGTTATGAGTTTAAAATTTTATTACCATAGCATAGGGTTCAAAATCGCGATTCGTCCCAACTTCCCTCGGTTTTTGAGTAGTTAAGGTTGAATCTTGCTTGCATTTGAAAGTGAAGCTGGTATAGCTGGATGGAGTTCAATATACTAACTATCAAAAATTAGAAACACCTCAAGACACATTGATGATAAAACCTTACTGCTAAAATAACTGATTTGAGATATCCGCATCACAAATCCGAATAAACAAGTTGGGCGTGTCAGTTAGGAGTCGAGTCAAACACCAACTGTGGCTGTCGGCTAGTGGTGGAGTTGTTGCGAGATGCATAATCAAATGATTTTGGTGCTCATTCAACTAAGTTGAGCGATTGCCAAAATCAAATAATCGCGCAAGTCTAAATAATTTGTTATATTGTATAAGCCTGTTTTTTTAAAGGGGTGTTGAATTAGGGACTTTATGGAAACAAATCCCTGCCTTCTACCATTTGGTAAAAAATATGAAAGTATTCATAAAAATACCCAGAAAGACTGATTATAGTTGATGAAACGCTATAAACATATTTGTGCAAACTCAGGATCACCTAGGTTTGCGGTTTTCTTACTACTACTACGGTAAGTACTGCCGTTAGAGCACATGATAATTAATTGGCTAAGACAATGAGAACACCATCTACGAAAATGATGGAATCACCACAATCACTCTTGGTAAGAACATGTTTACATCAATATTCCATGAATCCTTTGTACTATGCGATCAACAAAACCAATCAGGATGAAAGGTTACAAGGATTTATGGCATACAGTACAACTCCTCGACATAATTTGAACAAACTATAATAGGCCTCCACTATTACCTTCTTGAATCCAATGTCGTTGGCGTATTCCCTGAAGCACTGTCTGCAAATGTTCAGACCGTACTTGCGGATGAGACCGTGACGGTTAGAGCAGGCCCGGCTGAAATTAAACAACAAAACACGTGTTACACTTACACGCCGAAATCCTGAAGCTAGTTAGGTTATGTCAAACATCTATCTCCTGCCTCCCATATCATTACACAAATTAGTACACTCACCAGGAGCGGGAGCCCTGTCCATATTTACGAGGGTGAGAATACCAGATGTTGGCGTGACCCATTTTGTATTATAAGATAAACGCTCAGGAAAGGCGAGAAAACACGTCCAAAATGGCGTACGTATTCGAACCGGAAAGAACAATTTGACAGCTTGGAAATCGTTCTGAAACAAAAGCGCAGAAAAAATACCGGTATTTTGTTCAAATCAAATGGATTGATTGAGTTCCACTTCATCCTCTACTGATGAAGACGTGATCTATCTTTAGTTGTGCAACAAGGCAATGACAGTGGACTATTCTCCATATTCATAAATATCTTTCCAATTTGTCCTAAAGATGGGCGATTGTGAATTGTAGCTTTTATTCAAATTATTCGAATAACTTCATCAATCGAATTAGAACAATCGATAATCGAGCATCGTTTTATTCCTTATAATAAAATTTCATTATTAGTTCTCTATGTTTTGTAAACTCTATTCAGAGTATTTTAAATAGAAAAACGTTTCAATTTCGTGTGGTAAATTCAATCAGTTAACGAACTTTATAAATATTACAAGTTACTAGTTTGTATTCGAATTTTCCTAGTCTTTATTGCGCCCCAATAAAAAACTATTTTGATTGAAAGCTAGTTGTTATCTTTTACTTGTACGAGTGAATAGAAAGATATTTAAACGAAACATGTATAAGTGAGAATGAATCATAAACAAACATATTGGCGTTAACTTCTTCCGTTCCCGCCGTTTTGTGCCGATGTATGTTCGACGCGACGCGCTACGCGCAAGGTAACAGTAGATTGCTATATTTAATAATCTGCGCAGTATAATGTTAGACAAAAGTGTTAACGCGATAACATAACATAGCGTCACGCCTTTTCCCATATGGGGGGCAGAGGCACAATTGTCCTCACTTTGAGCCAGTTATTCAATACTCCAATTTGCGTTATAGGGGGCTAGCCCATCGCCGCAGCTATGGAGTAATGAAGGTTTCCTCATGATGTTTTTCCATCACCGTTAGAACGTATTGTATACTTAAGATAGATTAATTATCTCATTGTTACATGGTCACGATTCGAACCTGCATTTCCTATGTGAGAAGCAAGTGTGAAACGCATATATTGACCACAGAGCTCACAGTTAACGCGATTACCCGCGAAGTTCTTAACTGTGATCCCCTAAATAATATATTTGTCGACTAAATAGTAGATCTGTCACGTCAATAAAAGATCAGTTCCTCGTCAGATGCCCACCAAAATATTCGTAGCTGGAATTGTTTTTTTTTTTCGAAATAATAAAAAAACATCCAGATATGAAGTCAATCTACAATATAAAAGTTTCAAAGTAAACATAAAAAAGGATTTCATTTCTACATGGTGGGATGGGAGCAGAATTTGGGCCAGGAGTTGCGAAACCCTTTCCCGTGTCAGAAGAAAAACCCGATTCAGAATCACTGATGTTTTTAAACTCATTCATCCGTAATTTCATCGAGCGGGACCTGGTTTCGCACGACGACGGACGTTAAATAACTTTTTTGCGCGACTGTACTCTAGGACACGATTAGCGTGTGCTGGCGGGATGGGGGTAGCAGGGGACAGAGAGTGACAAAGTGCATGCATGCACACGAGATAGAATGGCGCCACCACGTTACTATGGTTACGCAGTGACGCGAATAAGTAGTTATAGGTATAACTACAAGTAACAACAACAACAACTAAAAGTAAACCTTAATTACAATTAAATTCGAATTAATGAACTAGCGGTTTGCAAATCAGTAACTACTTATACGAATATCAAATAAAAGTAGACTGTATCGTCCGAGACTAATGCTCAATTTTGTATGGCAAAGTGAATGAATGAACTAGCGATTTCATTCGAATTTGAAAACTAGTTATCGATTGTTTTTTGATTCGAATCTTATTATTAGTAGCATCAAACCCTTCGAATATTGGAATCATTCACAATCGCCCATCATTAATGTGTCCTTCCTTGACTCTTTTTGATAAACTTCCATGTCGTGCAGCTATGCCAACACTACGTATTTTTATGTAGATCTGCGTATTTTAGGCCTTTCCTGCGAAGCTACGAACTTCGGTCCCAGATCTACGTATTTTCTATCAAATATACAAATTTATAAGTAGAACCTTTATTTCTTCGCGAAAAGAAAACATTCCGATTCCGTTTCATGCCGCAAGCTCGGCTCGCCTCGCCTCATTACCACCAAGCTAAATCACATGTCACATCAATACATACATTATGTCCAACAAATATGACGGAATACGACAGGGAATGACGACCGAATGGCCGAGTCGGCAGTGACGCTGCCTACGAAACCAAGGGTCCCGGGTTCGAGTCCCGGTGGGGGCAAATGTTTGTTTGACGAGACCGGATGTTTGTACCCTAGTCATGGTTGTTTATCTATCTAAGTATAATATTTCTCTATATAAGTATGTGTATCGTTGTCTAGGACCCAAGATACAGGGAATCCTAGTTTGGGGCTAGATCAATGTGTGTAAATGGTGTCCAAGGTATTATTATTATTATTATAATGAACTCTAACATAAATCTTCCATTTCAATCAAGATTAACAGATGATCAAAGTAAACAAGTTTTGGCATCATATTTCATGAATAAGAAAATGTGATTCGTCTCTATACATTATTATTACTCAAAGTTCGTCTCAAATGTTTCCTTTGTTGGCTCAATTTGCGCAAAATTTATTATTATGTTTATATAGCAGTGCAAATGTCGAGCGTCTGTTTTCTGCGATAAATTTGGGAAAACCAACATCTGCATCAGAAACAAACGTTTCACTGAAAATAATGTAGGTACTCTGTGCACTGAAACACTAAACGTTATGGTCCCGGAGACGATCAATCTTGCATGACATACATGCATGATATCAATTTTGATTGATGGGATGCATGAGGGCCCATCATGCCGCACGACACAGTCGCCTACCGATCTGCATCAAGTGCGCACGTCACAGTTGCTTACCAATCGTTGCCAAGAAAGTCGTGTACTCTCGTCTCGTGTATAAAATGATTTCCAACGCAGATATGGCATTCCTTGCGATAACTCTAGCGTTGCCTATAAAAAAAAAAAGAGACGATAGAAATGCTGCCATTTCGTTTTCGGCACAGACATAATTAATTATATTATGATACTTAAGTATCAGACCGCCAACTCTATGGTCAATCTTTAGACTGTGTTGTGATACATTGATGTATGACAGTTATTTTTTTTGTGGAGGCAATGGAACCGACTTGTTTGTGCTTTCACGTGGGTGGGTATGGACTTATCCTCTTTGGTATGGACTCCATTGGGTAAACAGCAGCCTTATGGCGTAAGTTGTCTGAGCTATGAACTTCATATAGACTTTTACGTTAGACACCTTGCACCAGCTTCATCTGTCAAATTGCTATCACGCAAGTAGCATCGTAATGGAGGCCAAACCCAAGCTCATTGAATGAAGCCTAGAAGCCTTCGGTGATACCCCGCAATCGATGAAGTTGTATGAGCATGAGATGAACCATAGACATACGCTATGAACTTCTGAGAGTTACGCCTTAAGGCTGCTGGTGGCATTCGTAAGTTTGTTTGTGGTATTGAAAGAAAATGTATTGGCGTTATTTTTTATAATATTTCCACTTGTTTAGTTTTTTATTGAAATTTATGTAAATTTATAAAAAGTGCCAAATATTGCTATGTACGCACAGATTTCAGGTAAAAAAAATATAAATGTAATTAGTGTGTACAGTCTGTGCATACCAAGATATTAGTATTTATAAATTAAAATCAAGGGAATAAATTCCAATAAATACTAAATAAGTGGTAATATCAGAAAAATAAATAACATGACTTAATTTTCTTTCAATACCACATACAATTTTATGAATGCCACCTGTTTACCCACATGGAGTATGAAAGTAGCCGCACCAATTACTATCTAAACCACATTTTGCAATCTAAAATCCCACTTACTACCACTGCCACTTACTATCACCACTACACTTACTTTCGTGTCACTAAAGTCTGACTTTCGTATCACTAAAGTCTGACTTGAGTGTCGCTAAAGTCAGGCGTTAGTGTTTAATGCCGTCTTTAAATTTTAAAGACGGTACCTGCAACTAAGTGTAAATCACTCATATGTTCTATAGGAATCCAACAACACCTCTCTTGCTAAAATCTGTCAAGTTGTTTGGGCTGTAGCGCGTCCTAAATGGTCATACATACATACATACACTCGAAAAACATTACCTTCGTTCTGGTTCAGTCAGGTAAAAAGGAATAAAACAATCGAAATCAGAAAACAGAAATCAGAAAGTTTATTTGCATATCATGGTTTACATTTGGTCTTAATATTTAATTTCAGTTTCACATGTTATATTATAAATCTTAAATAGGTATTATGCAAAATTATTTATTTACACAACTTAATTATTAGTTATTTACTTTGATATTTACATTTTATGTTTCTAGAAATAAAAAAATATTATTATTAATTCGCCTGCTGTTCTAATTTTAATTTTTGTGTTTTATGTTTTTAAATGTTCTAAAAATTGGAAAAATACTTCTTATTGATTACCTGGTATTAAAGATACGCTAGTATAGTAATACTATAATATTTACAGCACAACATTTATTTAGCTGCTAGAAGTCATCAGTACCTGTAAATATTAAACATAAAATGTCAGTTTTAGCAGTTCTAAATAAAATAAAAAAAAAACATATTGTTCTGCAAAGTTGTGCGTTAGGGAAAAGTATTTTGCATTGAACGATGGAGTGAGCTCGCTTTGTCATTCAATAGACCACCAGATGAACAAGAGTCTGGATAAGGTACTGTACACATTTAATAAATAAAAAAATGGACAGATTCCAATGGCTCCACGCCAAAGGTTCCACTGACGCTGGCAGCATTACCACGCTGCACAGCCAGAGAAATCTTTTGTATAAAAAATGCACCAGAGCAGTAGAAAAAACCTTTGTCTCTGAGGCGGCGGCCCAACTCCCTGATAAAGAATCTGACTTAAGTTTTAAATGTCGGCTTTAAAATCACAGACCGATAATTTATGCATCAGACAGTGGGTCCTATAGATAACTATATCAAAATAATGCATGGCCCTTATGCTTTTAAAAATGCTTTGCTTTGCTTTTAAAAATGATTTACTAATTTCTGAATGTATTGTTGCTCTGTTTTTGATTTTATGTACAGTCGGAAACCTATAAACCTGAACAACCTCAACAAAAACAAATCCAGCCTAACATATACATGACCTTTCACTGTTGCATCAGTATTGTGGATTAACATGAGATTCTGCATGTTTGTTACAAAATACTTGTTTCTTGTGTTCGTATAATGATATAATGGAGGCACAGATTGATGGGGAACGCTAAACTACAATAGCATACAGGAGGAAGATTTCATAGCGTCATATTTACCAAGATCTTGATGAATTCTTCCTGGTGCACCACTTTCAATTTCTTCAGGGGTAAATAAGCTTGGATCACCCTAGACTTCGGCGTTGTAAAACGGCTATCAAAATTCCTTTCACACACATGTAATTTTGAAAGTTCTTCTTTACTCAGACTTAGAAAGTCACTGCCCTAGCTTGTTAGCCACCTTTGGAGTCTTTCTTTGTTTGCCGGGAAACGGTGTAGCGTCCTTTCGTAAACTACCACAACCACTAACATAGCACTTGCATTGCATTATAACGTAAAGCCGGCCAGAAGAGATCATTTCACTTTAAAACGTGGAGAGGTTATGAACGGAACATTGACATAACTTCACTCGATCAAACACTAACTATGTTGTGATCAATCACTATCTCACACTGCACTTGCGTTGCATTATACTGTAACGCCAGCCAGAAGAGATTAAAGACAGTAATATTACTTTAAAATTTGGAGAAGTTTTTCACGGAACTTTGACATAACATCACTCGTACAAACATTATTGGTTAAGAACGTCATGGCGGACGATGATGACGTTAGAGGGGAACGCGGAGGGTGAAGGAAGGGGAAAACCTGTCATACATCAATGTATCAGAGTGGTCGATTGGTCAATTTGGAAGTTGGCGGGGCATGAGCTTCGGCTCCGGTATATCATTAGGGGAGGCGCCAGACCGTATAGCTTTCTCAATTCTGGTCTTTTCCCTATTGTAATTACTCCTCAATCTTTCTCTTTAGTAATTCTTCTGTGTAGTTGGGTTTATATATCTGCAGCACCTTAACGATGTTTGCCAAAGCTATAGCTCTTTTATTTTTATTTGCGTACTCGTTTGATTTTGATTTCCACAGAGAGGGGAAATCAAAATCAAAGAAAGAAAAAAACAAAGTCTCGCTCGGTAATTATGCCGGCGCCAAGGGCACGTCTACTTCACCTTCATCCGCCATCTTCAACGTTGCGCCCTCAAAAAACTCGTCAAACCGCATGATGGGCCGTCATGCATGCGCATCAATCAGCCCCGTCAATCAAAATTTCTGTCAATCTCCGTCATGCAGCAGAAGCATAATGTACGAACCGTTTACCGTGAGGCATGAAGGTAGCGTCATGCCTCACGGTAAACGGTCAATTTTGCATGAATCATCCATGCATGTCATGCAAGATTGATCGTCTCTGCGGCCCTTTAATTTTGTAGTCTAAAATAGGGTCAGAGCTACACGCAATATAGGCGTCTAATATTTTTTTTTATTATCAACACTCAACCTACAAATTTCTGAACGAAAAATGTAAGCGTTTGTAAAGATGGTTAAGAAAACTGTTTGAATTCGACCGACAACAAATATCAGTTTTTTGTTTGTTTCTTAATTAAAATAAATATGGACCTTAAATTTTGTAAATCACAATTATGACAATAAATATAACGTATAGGATGTTATGCTAAATCAATTGTAATCTAGGTTTTTCTAGACCACTACGAAAATAAAGTAATTTCTCTAACACACCTTAATAAATTTGTGTAGGTATTTTGGATCCTTGACATGACATTGACAGATAGTCAGGCAAAAAAAGGGTCAATGACCACATTTTATATCTGTGGTCTTGTGGATGTGGAAATTGTGTTGATATCCGAAAATTTCTAATAAATTGCAGGTATGTAACTGTATTATTCAATTATTGTAGGACATTTACGATCACTAAGAGAATCCAATCCAACATAATTGGTTTTTAGGGCTTTTTGACACTGCTACTATTTGACCAGTATCCTTTTCAGAGTGTGTGCAGTCCACGTAGCGTTCTTGAGGTGGGGTTACGTTACGTCGCAGGTCCATAATTTAGATCTGTATTTATCGCGCCTTGATTATACATTGTGGTAAGCCTCACAATGTATAATCATTATTACTTTATTTTAAAGAAAAAAAAAAGATATTGTCATGATTTTGCCATTCAATATCACTTAGCCTCCATCAAGATGGACTTTGCTTTCTTCTAAATGTCGGTAAGATTCTCAGTAGCTGAATAACATTTCATTTGTGCTAAACTGGGTCAGAGTGTCGAAGTAAGGGGCGAAAGCTTATTTAAGTTTTTTTTTCCCTTGGCCCCCCTTTTCTACACTCCAACCCTAAACTGTACTTCCGCCCCCTTATCGACACTCTGACCCTTGACCTTGCAACACCTGAACGTCTACTTGTATGACTAATAATAATTCTTGTTTTGTTGATTGTCTTGCATAATAATTTTTCATGTTACAGTTGTCTGTAGGAGTGTCTAATTTTAGTAATTAATACTTTAGAATATGGCTTAATACCTATTTTCTTTTACAATGAAACAGAAATATGCAAGCAAATAGCTAGAGTATAATATTCAAGCATTTTTTGTATTGTGGAGTGGAACCACCTGACAACTTGTTTACTGACAACTTGTTTCAGATTCACCATGGGATTCATAGCCAGCATATTTAGATGCGGCTTTATACTAGCTGCATTTGTTGCATTTATTGTTCTCATCCCAAACCTGCCGCCCTACACCACTTTCACAACCATTGAGTAAGTTATTTGAGTTCTACCTGTTTTGATTATTTATGAGTGTCTGAGGCTCATTTGAATATTTACGCCCAGCTTTGATTTTTACCTATATCATCATCATGATCATCATACAGCCCACATTCACCCACTGCTGGATATAGGCCTATTCTTGACAACGCCATCTACTCTGGTCCTGAGCCTTCCGCATCTACCCTTATCAGGCAGAGGAAAATATTATTATATTCCCAACTTTTCAACTTTATATCTAGACAAGAAAATCCAAAACCAATGACAATTTTTGTATGCTTATGAGCGGTAAGAGGTTACATATGATTTTCAAATTGTAACACTTATCTTTAATATTTTTCTAGACTTGAACCCCCTCAGGCCCGTGTTGGGGGCTTGGCACCAAACACAGCACTAAACAATGCACAGAAGCTTTACCAGGATAAGTTGCGTAGCCCAGAAGCATTTGTGTTGTACAATGGAGAAGTGTACACTAGTCTGGCGACCGGTGAGATTGTAAAACTGTCTCAAGGAGGTCATATAACATTTGTGACCAAGATCGGGCAGCCCTGTGGTGAGTCTTCTGTAGATATTGGAAATTTTGGGCATTAGAATTCAGTTTGAGTCTATAGTACAGAAAATAATCTTGTTGTAAAATTTGGTTAGTATCTTTGTAAAGTAGATACATATTTTCATACCTAAAATATTTTACCTATATATACAAAACTCAGTGCTCTTCTTTTAATCAAAAAGTGTGTCAAAAGAGCACTCATAAAAAAAAATATTGCAACACAATATAATATATATTAATCGTAGCAAATTTTGTAGTCGAATAATAATATTAGTAGTCGTCCGATCATTGGAGTCACAAAATCATCAGTCTTCCTGGACATATCACAGGCTTTTGATCGCGTCTGGCATCAATCTGGACTGTTCTGTTCCTGAACTCTTACCTAGAAGACAGACACTTCTTTGTCAAACAGCGAGACGAAATCACAAAGCAGGAGTCCCATAGGGAAGTGTCCTGGGACCAATCCTATATCTGCTGTTCACTGCGGATCTACTGCTGAAGTCCTTACGGGAACATTTGCGGACGATACACCTATTCTGGCAACAGACTCTTGACCAAAGAATGCCTCGAACAAACTGCAGGCTAGTGTGGTTAAGCGACTTTCTATATTGTTCAAGTCTTTAAGAGACTTGAACAATATAGAAGTACCTCAAGCGGAGTCCTGCAGATATCTAGGTATATACCTAGACAGATGCCTTACACGGAGAACCCCTATATTCACCAAACGCAAAGCTCTAGGACAAAAACTACATAGTTTGTACTTGGTGATGAATAGAGAATCACAAGCTTCCCTGAAAAGCAAACTACTCTGTACAAATGCATCTTGAAGCCCATATGGACCAAGGCCTGCAACTCTGGGGAACAGCCGCCAAATCTAACATTGCAATTTTACAAAGGTTCCGGTCGAAAACTCTGTGAATGATGGCTAATGCCCCATAGTACAAATGAGAACATCCATAAAGACTTGAGGATTCCCGCAGTGCAGGAAGAAATAATATCCAGCCTTAAAAGATACAAAACTAGATTAGGAGGGCATCCAAACATATTGGCTACAAACCTGATGGCAGAGACATCAACATTTAAGAGACTAAAAAAATTAAAATAACCCAGGATGGGACTCTGGTTCTATGCCTACAAGTCAGTCCATAAAACAAAACTACTGATAAATGTCCCATATGACAGATTGCAGTAAGAGAAGACGTAATAAAATAAAATATGCATGTTAATTGTAGCACAGACAGAAATAGTTTACCTATACATACATGTTAATTGTTGTAGGTCTTGTGAGTACAAACATTTTATAGCCTATTCATAAGAAATATCAACAATTTTCTGTTCCAGCTGGAATACATGAAGAGGATAAATGTGGCCGCCCTCTTGGCTTCGCGATTGACGAGAAAGAAAAGGAACTCATAATAGCTGATGCCTACTACGGGATCTGGAAGGTTGACCTTAAGACTGATAAGAAGCAGCTGCTAGTATCCCCACGGGCCAAGATTGATGGAAGCCAGCCGAGTCTGTTCAACAGTGTGGCCCTGGACAAGAACGGAGATTTCTACTGGACAGCTTCCTGCACTGACTTTCAGCTGAGGGATGGTCTATACTGTATGATCGTTGACCCCAGTGGACGGTATGTTGGTCTTTAAACCGCCTTATCTAATGTCTTATTTAATATAATATATGTATCCAACTTGCAACAGAAAATAATTCCGTACCTACTTTGCCTTACTCTTACATCAGGATTTTATGACCAACGTGATTTTATTGAGATTCGGCTTGACTTTCTTCCCCCTGAACGCCTCATGTAGGTAATGGCCGTCCCCTAAGATGTGGCGAGGGCCGCGTTGAGCCCTCACTAAAGCATTAGTCTGTGTGATGCCAGCTTATCACCGCAGCACAATTAAGGCATTGCACTAATAATTTTTTCCCTCCAGATTGTTTCACTACAACGCCGCAAGGAACGAGAGCAAGGTCCTAGTAGATAACCTGTGGTTTGCCAACGGCGTGGCACTCTCCGCTGACCGGCAGTTCGTGGTGGTAGCTGAGACGGCTCGCTACCGGCTGATGAAGCACTATGTCGACGGACCGAAAAAGGGAAAGACAGAGGTCTTTGCGGCTGGATTGCCAGGTACTATTTGTAATACATTTGGGAGGTATCTGCAAGTCTTAAGACGAAGCTGGTAGTTATAAACTACGACGGCGCGCTACCACTCCATAGTTACGCTGTCACGCTCACTCCCGTCGTAATTAAGCTCGTTGACTAGAGGAGCCCGCCATGTTATCTTAGTTTATCTCTAAGAGCATTTAGGACCATTTGAACCATTAATTAACCAGGTGAAGTGTCTTTTGTGCGGCTTATGTGGCCATTCACCCGCATTTTTAACATGGTTTCTTGCACTGTAAAAAGATACAATCCTTTACCTTTACATTATATTTTAACCGCCGACGACAAAGACGACTTTATAATTTTAAAGCATCTGTCTGTGTGTGTGTGTGTGTGTGCGGGCGGACGGATTTTAAAACGGTTTTCTGTAAATATACTTCCCTGCGATGCTTCTCAGCCATGTTTTATTAAAATCGGCTTAGAAGGCTTGGTTCGAAAGCTGTCAAAGAAACAATTCAGCCAAAGTAAAGACAAGGTTCGGTTTAGTGTGTCGGGGGTATTTTCATCCCAAACACTACCGGCGATTACCCATTCATACTTTTATCATACTCCTACTTTACCCAGGCTCACCGGACAACGTACGCGCCCTCCCCGATGGATCCGGCGTGCTGGTCGGCCTCTTCACCGTATTCGACGAGCAGCACCCGTTGCTCGCGCGCTCGATGGCCGCCGCGCCCGCTGCCAGGAAGTTCGTCGCGCGGCTCATGCGGCTGATGGAGCTGCCCTTCGAAATCCTGAATTCTCAGTACCCGCATATCTTCTTCCAGACTGTTACTCATTCTGTAAGTCTATATATATATCCAGCCCCCTACACCCATTACGCTATTTATTTCGGCGGTTGTTTTGGAGATGTCCATCCGACCTCGGGTAGTCTGCCTCTCTGCGCGCGTTGGCCACCATTCCGTCACCGCCTCGGTCCAATTGCCGTCGTCCCTACTAGCCATTCTGTAAGTGACTGGGAAATATCAGATTGTTGTTCTTATTGTCTCTCTCGACTCGAAGGCAGTCAAGCCTCCACTCCTTACGCTGGCTGCAGCATAACAAATATATTAACATCCCCATCGAGCGCAGGAGTTTCTTTAGACGACATCGAGTTTAAAAGATTGTTTGGATCGGAAACAGTTTTCCACCAAGTAGATTTTATTTTATGAATACCTTCGGCACTACTCGGTGCAACTACCCCTAAGATTTTGAAATGCCATGATAACTGTAAATTTTGTGTTTTTAGTAACATCGCGACATTTAATTTTACACTTACATTTTTCAGATCGGCAACTTCAAGAGCCTATACAGCTCTTTGCCCCCAATGGCGGGCTTGGTCCATATCGACTGGAACGGTAACATCGTCGCATCTTACTACAACACGGATCGCAGCGTTGCCGGCATCAGTGACGCCGTAGTGTTTAATGACATGCTGTACTTAGGAGAGCCTCATTTGAATGACTTCGTGGGAGCCGTGTCGGCGCCGGAGGGCTTGAAGAAAGCATTTGCTCAAAAAGAAATTACGAAAGAAACACCTAAAGCTCAGCCCGTCAAACAAGCGCCAGTCAAAGAGGCCCCGAAGGTAGATAAACCAGCAGAAACCAAGCCGAAAACCGAAGCCCCGAAGCCCACACAACCGCCGCCGAATCAGGCAGAGAAACCCGCCGCACCCGCTCCCAAACCTACCACAACTACTCCCAAACCTACCACGAATACTGCCAAACCTACCACGACTACTCCCAAACCTACCACGACTACTGCCAAACCTACCACGACTACTGCCAAACCTGCCCCTACTACTCCCCCGCCCAAGCCAGTCGAAACTAAATCAAAACCAGCCGACCCTAAAGAAGATAAGGCTAAAAAAGTCGAAGCTAAACCGGAAAAGAAAGCACCTCAGCCAAAATCTGAGGAAAAGAAAGTGCCGAACGCCATTCCGATAGAAGAAGACATACCTTCGGACACTATCAAGCCAAAGAGGGAAACCTTGAAGGTTATTAAAAAGGAAGGTCCAGCAGAGATACCTGTCCGACCCTAAATAAGTATCAGGTGATGACTAGGAGGTATGCGAATCTAATTCGTAAGAGGATCAAAATAATGAACGAATTGTTAAAATATTTTCAAGCGAAGTTGAATCAACGAAAGACTATAATTCTTGGAATTATTAGTTCTTTACACGATTATGTCTTAGCAACAACAAATAAAACATCAACAAGTACACGGTACTAAAACATTCTATAGTCTGTTCCAGGGGCAGGCAGAAATACCTACACAACATAGTGACAGAAAGTATTTACTTTCTGTCACACTACACTACTAACATAGTTACCTATAATATTCACGTTGGAAACCCATATCTATCGTTCTCTGTCTGTATGGCTATTTATTTATGGTTCATGCATGCCGATACGTTTTTCCTCCTGGATCAGACTTTAACTAATATCATTCCAAATGACATTCCGGTGTTTTTTTATTATTTTTTTATGCGGCTGCACTTGTTAAATTGATATGAAATATCCATTTACATAATTTTAGCTAGTTTCAAATTATCGACAGAAAGCATTTGTTTTATTTTCTTTGGACAAAATATATATTATTACAGGTGCCTGCTTATCATGTTTTCCTTACTTGAATTTGAATCTTGTCATCACATTCCGTTGCATCAATTCATCAGTAGTTACCGTAGTGTGCAATATTGTCTATTGTAAATATCTCCATAAGTTTTGTAGATCGTTGGCACAAGTGTTTATGTATAATTTACTCTATGGTGTTTATTTTTAACCTTGACTGAATTACCTTTTATGCTTGGGCAACTAGGGCAGCAGCAGCAATACAACAATTTGTTGTATTGCTGCTGCTTAGTGCTGCCTATCCATAATGTCCTTACATGGCTCTTTGGGTTAACTCTATGAAACTCCGTGCATTCAAAGAAAGGCGAAATGGCCAGGGCCTAATCCAGGTCCCTGGAATATGGTCGAGTAGTTTTGTAGGTTAGTTAGGTATGTGTTATAGATTTTCTAAAGGATCCGTGATATTGAGAGACGTTAAGTCGTCTTGCTATGAGTTATCGTTTGTAACTTTACATAAGTCGGCACTCAGCATTCACGAGCTTCATGGAAGGCTCATTGTTACATTTCAGGTACATATTTTTAATTGATTCTATTAAGCGTCCAATTTTATGTGATGTGTCTTTTATTGTATGTTTATTAAAATGTGAAATTATATGTTTGTATTGGCTGGTATCTGTCGTTATGTTATTGGGGTATTTATTGAAGCGTTTAAGCAATAAACATTTTGTATTAACTTCGTTTTTATATATGATGTCCTTATTTTCGGCACCCTTTGCTACTTGAACCACTACAAGTCTAACAATAAAAACGTCGTATGTTGAAGGCTGAGACACATGCTCGTGTCTCAGCCTTCAACATACGAGAAGACACCTGTAATGCGAGCTAAGGTTAAGTTAAGCATAGTTAACCCATACAGGTTTAACCAAAGAAAATACAACGGGACGCAGAGTAGAAGGGATTTCGTACAGCAGGACTAGGACCCCCTAGGCCGAAACCAACGCAACGGCCGCCGGAGAGAGCCGGATCAAGAGTAGTTTAAATAAGTATCCATCCGGCGGCCGTAGCTAGATAGAATCTTTGTGTGAATGAGCCCTTACATTATAAAGATTATCTGCAATAAATAATGTACTGCCACGACAAGAAAAAAAAACAATCTAAAATACCCATATGTATCCTATTTACTTTACATCTTACACCTTTACAAATTAACTATAGTACCCACGAGACTCTTCCTTAACCACCCGTGCCTGCCTGCTCGAGCTAGCAAAAAGTTTCTTGATCATCCACACCTGCACCGTGCCCACTAGTACCATGAATGCGATTTGGAAGGCCGACCACGAGTCCACGATGAAGGTATCCTTGAAGGCGAGGTAGGTATCCCGAGTCTTCACCGCTCCGTAGAACTCCAGCATCTGACGAGCTCGTATAACGTGCTTCAGTGTGCGCGTCAATGACTCTGAGATCACATCGACCTCGATGAAGTATTGTTCTCCGTCCTCCGTAAATCCTCCCCACTCTATTATTACCTCGTCGTCGCCTTCCTCATCTATGTCACCTTCTGCGTCCCCCTCCCCATGAACTTCCATTTCTCCTTCCAGATGTCCCTCCTCTTCCCCTTCCCTAACCTCTTGGTGTTCCCCTGCTTCGTTGGTCCCGTTCATTTGATTTTCTACATTTCCATCTTCACTTTCTAACTTCCCTTCGGGGTTTCCACTTTTCGCTTTGTCCTTCTTCTTTTTGCCTTTCCTCTTCTTCTTTGGCTCCGTCTCTGGGTGCGCTTTGTCGTCGATCAGCACAAAGACAAACACCAATTTGGAGTTCATCACACTGAAGCTGTTGTCCATGCAGAACGCGTAGTCACCTTCTTTGACCAGCTCGAACATTACCGAGTTCTCAGACTTCTTGTAGTCTTGCAAGATCTTCTCTCCCCCAGGGTCGATAATGTCAAACGATATGTCGAGGTCGCCGTGTTGGCCGTCCATCACTTGGTACCGGGTTTCCAGCATCTGTCCTATTTTGCCTCGTTCGAAGAAACACGTCCTGCCTCCGGCCTCTACTCTGAAATTCATGTCGCTTTTGCGGATTTCATGAATCGAGTGGGAGCTGACATGATTTGTGATTAGAAATAGCAGAGCACACGATATGGACAACATTTTTATAGAGTGCCAAATAATATTAAACTACGATTGCAAAAGGTTGCTTCACAGACAGTGTTTCACATGTCGCTTATTTGCACAGCTGTGTTAACTCCGAGCCGAAGATCTTAGTAGGTTTCATAACCTATTTTTATTTTTATTAATATGGATTAAGAGTGTGTTGAGTCGTCTTGACAGTCTAATCGTTGGTTCAGCAAGATAACCTGTTACTAAACTGTAACTTAAACTATCTGATGAAGTTGATGTTTTTGGGTTCCGTGGTCACAATTAGGTGCTTATTACCCCACCATTATATTGTTGTAGTCTATGTCTAAGCACGTGCAATTTAAAACTTTAATTAGTCGAAATTACATGGGTACAACAAGTACACAGTCACTCAGTGCGATTCTTCAGGCGCCAAAACCAATTAGCTAAGGCACTAAACTGTCAACCTTGAATAAGTACCACATCTCTTGTGCGGTAGCCATAGATTCCATTTTCAAATACAATTTTTTAATTAGTTTAGTGGTGTCGCCTCCAGCATCGGTCCCAATTACTTACGAAAGTTAGTGAGTCAAGTGTCAAGTTAAATGTTTTTCTTATGATAACCTTTGTTATGGCTCAATCTCACTCGAAAACGTATAAAGGCCCCTGCCCCACGGTGGGGACATTAATAGGCAACATTTATTTATTAACCTTTGCTATTCGTACGTTAATAACACGCCCTTGACTTGACCGGGTTCTTTATAATGTTCGTGTAAGTGAATGTAGGTAAATGTTGATACAATAACCACTTATTTATTTAATGCCTGCCACTGCATGATCAGTAATCACGTTATCATGTAGCCTTGTATCTATAGGCGTCACGAACTGCATATATACAGTAATTTGTGGGTATTACGATACCTGTTAAGTGCGCTTTTAGATTATTCGACCGCCCCGCCCCAGGTAGGTAGTTTCGTTTTCGTAATTTTGGTTATACTTTTGAATTCATAAAGATTTACTAAAAAATGCCTATACTGTGTTCATTATTCTGACAACCTTCTTTGAGCAAAGTCGACCTTGTCGCGCTGCGTGAATAGGCGCCAGCAAACTTGTATGGAAATGCATTGCTGGTTGGTTTTATGGTTTAAGCTACCAGCAATTTCCTGTGAAAATCCATTCTTGTCGAGTTTGTTTCAAAAATGGTTAGGTGCAAAACGATTTTATAAAGAATTCGATTAATTTTCGTGATAATTAAAATTAATTTCTCGCATTGTTTGAGAAAAGCACTATACAAAACTTGGTCCGCAATAACTGAACTGCTGGCTACGCTATGATGGCCTGGAGCTTAGCTCGCTCTCGGTTTTTAATCTTGTAGACCGGGAGATGGTGACACAAAATGTCAGGGCATTTGTACCAGTATGGCGACCCTTTAGGGCCCAATTACGTAAGGAAAATGATAGTCATAGGGCTGGTACCGGCGGCCCAATCGCGTGTGCGTTAATCGAACGATTTGTTCTAGTATTTTCCGATAGTCGATAAAAATAGAATTAGGTGGTAGTGTAATGCCATACTTCTTAGGTGTGACTTACAGCCCGCCATACCGACGAGAACACATTAATACAAATATAAAACAATTCAACCATTTGTGCAAGGCAGTCCCGAAAATCACCATGCCATACTTTTCCGACCGTTCCAAATAGCCGCCATACCGCCTCCGCAAACCAGTATTTTTTCCTGGGCTATCCACTGAGAGAACATCTTGAGTCTGAAGTATATTGTTGGATTTAAACAGACAGAAAAATATGGTCTATGGTTATTTTTTGGATTTGTCTAAGGCCTTCGACTTGGTTCAATACGAAATGCTGTGGAAGAAATTAGTACAGGCCAACCTACCAGAAGAGGTCACATATCTTTTTAAATAGTGGTATACAAATCAGGTGAATACTGTAATATGGGCGGACGTTTAATGTGACGCATATCGGTTGGAGTGCGGTGTGGGGCGGGGGGCTCACTTCGCCAAAGCTATTTAATTTATATATGAATCAGCTGATCGAGGGGCTTAGCAGCATGCCGATCGGTAGTTCTATTGATAACACGATGGTCAACAGCATCAGCTACGCCGACGACATGGCGTTGCTGGCCCCCTTGGTCAGCGCCATCAGAAAGCCTCACGCGGATTGATTGTCTTTAAGGCGGGCAATAAATGCCCTTTCTATATACCACCGGTAATGTTGAACGGTATAGCGTGGAAGAGAGTATCAGCTTTCAAGTATCTCGGTCACATTTTGACTGATAACTTATGTGACAATGCAGATGCGGAGAGGGAACGAAGGGCGCTGGCGGTCAGGTCGAATATGATGGCCCATAGGTTCCCGCGATGTACATTCGAGGTCAAATTAACACTTTTCAGGGCTTACTGAACATTGCTTTACACCTGTAGCCTGAGGATTGACTATTCGAAAAAAGCTTTCAGTGCCCTTCGCGTCCAATTCAACAATGCATTCAGGGTGCTGTTGCGGCTGCCGCGGTAGTGTCGGGGGAAGCGCGCGTCGACTGTTTCTATATAACGTAACGCAAGCGCTGAACATCATCGCCCCGCGCCAGCCGTAATAGCATAATGGCGGTGATCGCAGACCGATTTGGTGGCCGCCTGCTGAAGCATTGGTATAATATACATGTAATAAATCCTACTAACATTATTTATTGTATTTTTATGAATGAATTAGTTACTAACAACAATGGATTGTATCTGACAAATAAAGTAATTATTTAAATAAAAGATTGATTACTTTTTTCTATCGCCCTCAAAAACGTAGATCGATCTTTTAAATTATAGATCTGTCATCAAATTAATATATTGGTAACCTAATAAGTAATAACGCATCAAATCTGCTGAATTTCTTACGAAATATCAGTGCGATGTGGTGGGTTAGGTTAGGTGAAGGCTAAAATTGAGTGAAACGTAGCCACTTTTATGCTTCAATTTGATGGAACAATCGCCCCTTAGTGAAACAATTTCGGTGACAGATCTACTTTTTTGGGAACCAACATTATTTATGAGGTAATCAAAAATGGAAAGGATAAAACAACCGAATAAAAAACTATTAAGCGAGTGATTACATATGGACAGCGGAATTTTCTGAAATGAATGAATGAATGAATGAATGGTGCTTCTCCAGCCAGGGTTCTAAACCTGTTCCGGTCTTTCGGCCGGCATACCAGAGGGCACAAGTTTTGAGGGGGAGCGGAATGACCTGCTCTATAGGAGGGGAAGGATAGTGAATTAAATCGACCGACTCTACAGCCTGAAGCTAATATAGGATATGTGGAATGGGGAGGATGTGGGATTTGGAGAGCAGCTGTTGTTTTCTTCAAGTTCTTGTTTTCCTTCTATTTTCAGTTATTGTTATTAGTTGAGTTTCCTGAGTCGTGTTCGTTTGGGTTATCCGGTAAGTTCCCAGTTTCGCTTTCGCTCTCTGTTTCTGGAATACGCTATATTTGCCTCTAGGCCATCCTGACTTCGTCCCTGTTGTGTGATGATTCTGTCCAGTAACTGTGTTCTTCACCGTAGTATTTGATGTCATGCTTAAGGAAATCTTTCCAGGTGTATATAAGTCGGCCGACTTTCTTCTTCCTTGCTTCGTATTTGAATGGAGCATGTAGAAAGTGCTGTTGTGGGCGTCGCAGAATATGTATAGTAACACATCCGGTGGTTTTTGATTCGTTTGGTTATCGTTTTGCCCTGTAGTCAGTCATGAATTTTGTGGTATCTTGGATAGCTTCTGGCGTTCTCAAACATGTCTCTGAGGATCAGGCGTTCATATTTTCTTAGTCAAGAACTGACTTTCAACTGTTTGCTTTAGTGAGGATTGCCGCTTTTTGTCCGTAGTTTATAAACAGTGCAATGACCACAGCGGAATTTTCTGAAATGAGCGAAAAAATACTGAATTGCGCGACAAAATTACTGATTTGCGCGACTAAATAACTGAATGGTTTAGCGACCGCTTTCTGGCTAAAAAAGGACTGTCTGGGCGATGTGGTGGTCCGGGTAGGTGATGGATAAAGGGGGTGAGCGAAGCGAAGCCCCCTTTATCCTTCGCGTTGAGTTGAATTTCGAGTCGCGCAAGTCAGTAATTTTGTCAGACGAAGCCAGTATTTATAGTCACGCTCATTATTGTCGCTATTCAAAAACCAGTATTTTTGCCAAGCAAAAACTGGATTTACAGATACGTTTAAATATTACCCACTCAAAAGGGCATTTATTAGGTGATCAATAAAATCATACTCATTTTTTAATTAAGACAAACACATTAAATAAACAACTTTTATTTTCAATTCTCCGTTTCCGAACTTTGATAAAAGTAACAATTAGAATAGTATTTATACACTTTCCATCAATAGTTACTTACAACTATTTGTCCATGAGCAGGGTATTTCACATTTTCTATAAGTATGTTTGCTATCGTACACACAGACCATTATTGTCTGCGATCTTACATATAAGCAGCATAATTGCTGCTGAATAGAAACTAAACGAGCAAGCCAAACCTTGGATCCTTCATAAACTAAACTAAAATTGACAGGAATAAAGTTGACACTTGACACCACACTTTCCTTCGCAAACATATAAAGAGGCCTACTGAAACGGTTACTTTTAACCGTTTCTTGAATAAATTCAAAAAGTGGTACAGCTTTTATCGGAATGTGTTATCTATCACATCGGCGTTTAATTTCCTGTTTTGGACAAGCTACGATATCACCAACAATTTTCCTTTCCTTGTTTCACTTCAAAAAGTAAAAGAAGTACGACGAGACTAGCTCTATCCCTTTCTCCCCGTAGACGTGCCATTTTCCTCAGGCCTTAAGACGCTGGGCACTGTCAAATGCCTATCTTTTAAGGGCTATTCCTGTTTGGAGACACTTCCCAAAAATACAGGACCTCCTACGGATATGCCACACAGAGGGAATGTACCCTAAATATTGCAGATAAAACATTTTACTTAAATACTTTATTTTGTTTAAAAATCAATTTGAACTGCATTCACCGATTTTTTTAAATTGCCTGTGTTAACCGGGTATCGAACCCGCCAATGTGGAAAAATATAACCCTGTAAATTTACGAAACATTTAACATAAAGAACATTTAGTTTATAATTTTGTTAATATGCTATGTTAATATGCCTTACATTCACACACTCTTTAAGTTTGCAATGTTTTTAACAACTGACTGATTCAAAGTATTACTATTAATCATTAAGGGCCTTACCACAAAAAAATAAACTACGGTTCAACACTTGTTTAAAAACAAAAACGTATGGGATTTGACGTTATTTTAGAGGTTAAACAATGTTTAATATTTTTGTGGTAACACGGTGAAAGTTTTTGAAAACAAAGTAAAGTCTGAATGGATTAGCCGTGGGACAACATGTATGCATATGTCACCATAAGATTATGAAAACCGTTAGTTTATATTATACATTAACGTGTTAGTTTGTAAACTATCGACAAAGTGTATATCAGATCTTTCTGATATACACTTTTAGAATTTATGCTTCTTTTGTTCTTACATGTCAACTTAACACGAAGACTGTTCGGGGCCTTCGCTGCGCTCGCCCACTCTAGTCTTCACCTAAGCTACCGCAGTGTTTGCCCTGGTATTTCGTTTGCAATTCACGTTTAAACCAGTTCACAATTTGAAGGTTTTATAATAAACTAACGCGTCATGTCGTAAGCAGTACGGTACAGTTTACAATTTATCGATAGTTTGTAAGCTAACGGGGAAAAACGTTAGATTATAAACTAACGGTTTTGACAATCTTACGGTGACATAAACACATGTTGAAGACATCCTTTTGAAGGCTTGCTAGATCCCCTTAAAATAATGTTGATATGGTTCTTGCGTCAAAAATAGGTATTGAAAATATCTTAAAACTGTATCATTGAATTTAAGAAATTATCTATGGTTTTTTAAAAATAAATAAAAAACTCAATTTTCGCACTGTTCTGCCGCAGCGACTGTTATGAACTTTATTTTAATATGGTTGTGATTTGTCCAAAACTTCAACCACCACGAATCGAGTGGCTAATTTCACCGATACACGCGCCTTAAAGAACGATATTCAGTGCGTATTCGGGGAATCCCAACTTTAGGAAAATACGGACTTCACAGACGCCTGGGACTTCCCAGGCTGGGACTTCAATAAATACTTATCACAACGTATGCAGGAAATGCTATCTCTGCCAAAATGATTGTTTTTCGTAAATTTTAATTATCCTGATTTTCTAACAATAATTTCACTAATGTGGGGGAGGGTGACTTCCTTAACTGTAAACATATCATCTCCTGAGTCTTATTTTAAACTACCTATTTGAATAAAATCGACATAATTTTGCAAAGAAGGTGCATTGTTTTTGGTCAGTACTTCTGGTTCTAGGTGATTCGCGATTGATATTTCAACGGCCGAAAACGCAGTTGACATGTAATAATGAGTTTTGCGGAGTTCATAATATATAAATTTCACCAAAATTTATAAATTATGTATGATATTTACACGATTTTGACTATCATCTGCGTCTGTGCCTCTCCACAATAGTGTGCAGGAAGGCCATCTCTACCAAAAGTTGTACCACTCGACAATACGCCCACTTGCAATCTAGGTATTATAAATCTTATCCTAAAATACATCATTAGGTGGATGACCGGAACATTTGGTAGAGATACACAGAATAAATAATAGTCATTACTATCCGGCATAACTACACTTACCAACCGAAGACTACGTCACAAATCAAGTCGCTTATCAACGAGGCTAAATAAAGACCTGTTCGGCGGCGAGCGCGTCCGCGAACGGCTTGACAACTCCGCGCGTCGCGAAGTAGAATACCAAACCGAACGTGATGGAAATGGGCAGGGCGGGCAGCGCCTTCTTGAGAATGGCGAGCAGCAGCAGAGTGAGGCAGAGCCCCTGGGAAAAAGAGAGGCAAACACATTTTTACCGACGCTGGAACGGAGATTGGTCCTTAGAGCCGGATATCTGTTCGGTCCCGAACGCAAAGTTGGGGTCGAAGCATTCCAGGCTGCCCTTTTTAGTTGGGCTGCTGCTGCCGAAAGCTTCGAAACCAACTTTGAGTGTTTGGTTTAGGGTAAGAGATTATTTGTGCACTGCGATACATGCACATAATTATCAGGTCGATTTAGATACCGTAAACTGTAAAGGGTGTGTTAATAATAAATGCTGATGATCGATTGCTTAACGAACTTGGTGCTTGGCCCAGATATGTTTGGGGGTGACTGTGTATTATATATAACTTATAAGTATAGGCATTGAAGGCTGAATATTAATTTAGTATGTATGTCCAGTGAACTCTTGTATAATGTACTCACAATGAGTATAGCGACGAAGCAAGCGAGCGTGGTGTTCCAGTCTCCGTACGAGCTCGCCTTGCCGACCAGCACGCTGTAGAATATGAAGTCACCTAGACCTAGCTTCACGCCTTCTGCAATGAAAAACCGAGACTTTTATTATTGTGTTTTACTTTGGTCTTTTACGATCTTGCAAAATCAAGTCTAGTTATGATAGGTGCACTCTGAAATCAAAACCCTCCGAGTAGCGTCGCTGCCCTAGTAGGGTAATAAATAAAGACTACGTATACTGAATAAAATTACCGTTGCCAAGAAGACCATGTTATGAACAGAAGACAGCACTAAAATTTCCCCAGCCACACTGCTCCTCGCTCTGCCACGATTTTGCCCATCTGTCCACGCGCAATTAATCGCGACGCCCGATGAGGCTATGGCCGATATTGCCGGTCCTTTGACTCGCGCTAAAAAAACCGACAAAACAGGAAGCGGTGGGCAGAACGAGAAGCATAACGAATAACGTGACCACACTACCTTTCCATCGCAGAATGTACCTTTCGCAAAATGTACCTCATGAGCAAAACGTACTATTCTCAAAAAGCTCCTTTCTCAAAATGTACCCTTCTCAAAACGCATGCTTCTCTGGCTGGCTGTTGTAATATGTGTTGTGAAATGCTGTCTGAACACATATTTCTGGTGCGGTTAGTAACCAGTAACCCAGACAGACAGCGTTTATTGATCAAGCGCTCATAATGTCCCATTCGCAAAATGTCGCTACGTAAATATTGGTCCCTTTCTCAAAAAGTCCCTTTCACAAAATACCCCGTTTATAGCTCTATCAATTTACAAGTTTTTTTCCCATACGGGCCACCCTGTAGGGGAAAAATCTTGTAAAGGCAGAGGCACAATTGCCCACGTTTAGCTAGTTATTCTCCATTTTGCGTGAAAGGGGGCCAGCCCATCGCTGCAGCTACGGAGCTGGAAGGTTTCCATCACCGTTACAATCTCCATTAAAATGTCCTTAAGATAAATAACTTAAATCATTAGTACATAGATGGTCTGCACCGGAGGACCCTATGTTATCGACAAAAAAACGTTTAAAAAAAACCACACCACTTATTTATTTTTTACAGCCATTTGATTATAAATTTTCGTGAACCATGCACCAATTTCAAAAAAATATATAACTTCGGACTGAAAGGATTTGTCGTGGTCAAATCAACTGCATTGTAATGATGGGAGCAGGCAGTACTGCCAGTTACAAAATGCGTAATGTTAGTAAACATTACGCTTTGTTTTTGAACAATTGTGATTTTTCGACTACATTTTTTTAGTAATTGCAGTTTAATTCAGAATTTGGCCCCCAAAAAAGACACGTCGTATCATAGTTCTATGATATGACGAAATATTATTCTCCATCTCATTAGCTTTCAAATAGCACCTACACTATGATAATAAGTATTTTTTTTTTAAATAAGACCGTGATACCCCTTTTTCCTTTTCGGAACTAAGATTAATCCTCGCCTAATGATACTTCCAGTGGGTTAATGAGGTGAGATAAATAAATGTAGCCCATCAATGTCCCGGGCCGGCGGGCCGGCGGGCCGGCGGGCAGGCGGGCTGGCGGGCAGGCGGGCAGGCACAGGCCTGCGGACCGGATACGAGTAAGATTGTTGTTGTAGTTACATTACGTCGTCGATGGATTTCCTTTGTACATAGTGTGTGGTGGAAGCGTTGTGTGGAGCACGTCATCAAGGAAGAAAATAACTTTTATGTCAAAATTGAAGAAATGATAGATAAGACAGTAGACAATTTTGTTATCCATATAACTGATTCATTGTCTAACGACTTGTTGGAATTGTCCAACGACAGTTATTAGATGTGTGTGTGTTTTAAGTTTTAACACAATTATATCTCTGTATAAAAATAAAAATAATTACAAAACTGTTTTATTTTATTTGATCAAAAGGTTGCGAAACCCTGAATGTGTGTTTATGAAATTTCTAGCTTCTCGTGACGCTGACTCTAGGTTATACCTGCGGTGAGGCAAGCCCGCCCACCCTCTACATATATACCTGCGGTGAGGCAAGCCCGCCCACCCTCTACATATATACCTACCTGCGGTGAGGCAAGCCCGCCCACCCTCTACATATATACCTGCGGTGAGGCAAGCCCGCCCACCCTCTACATATATACCTGCGGTGAGGCAAGCCCGCCCACCCTCTACATATATACCTGCGGTGAGGCAAGCCCGCCCACCCTCTACATATATACCTGCGGTGAGGCAAGCCCGCCCACCCTCTACATATATACCTGCGGTGAGGCAAGCCCGCCCACCCTCTACATATATACCTGCGGTGAGGCAAGCCCGCCCACCCTCTACATATATTACAAAGCCTATACCTATATTACCCGATAATTTAAATGGGGCGAACTATGAAAACTTCCTGAGAGGAGAACTCAACGATTTGATGGATGATTTGCCACTGTACCTAATCAGGGCCATGTGGTTCCAGCATGATGGCTGCCCTGCACATTTCCGAAGAAGTGTCAGAGAGTGGCTGGACACAAATTATCCCCATAAATGGATAGGACGAGGTGGGCCTTTACCCTGGCCAGCCAGAAGTCCGGACTTAACCCTCATGGATTTTTATGTGTGGGGGCACATGAAGAGTCTCGTCTACAGCGAGCCCAACCCAATTGCGTCTGTCGAAGAATTGAAAATCAGGATAATCAACGCGGTAAACGAAATTAGAAGAACATTGATTACTGATGTAGTAAAAACTGGGCTTCGCAGAGGAATGCGACGATGTGTACAAAACAGAGGACATGTTGAACACGAACTTTAATCTAGGAAGTTAATAAATTATATTTTGTACAAACTTACCTATTGTTTTGCTTTACTTTCTAGGGCCAAAGAATAAATAGGCTCAATAAGCGTAATTATTTTTACGTCCACTATCGCTTTTGAAACTAAGTTTTTTCCTACGAGATAATCAAGACCCTAGAGTATTATACCTTGTTGGATAGCTGATGAAACGTAGATCTGCCAAACGTCTGCTATACTTTTTTTTTACATATTCCTTAAAGAAAGGTAAATTATCATTTTTTTATTAACTTCTTGAACTTCCAATCGTCCAGAACAACGTATTTAGTTAACTTACGTAGGATTTCGGTTACTTACTTCATAGAGCATCATAAACTGCATGTAAAAAATAAATAATGTTGTCCAAGCGGACCATGAGGGACGAAGCGAGGGGGGTACCACCGCCGGACCGTCGCGCGCGCAGCCAGCGTGAAGCAGAACCAGTCCACAAATAAGGTCAGCGCGAAGCGCACGCGCCACCTCGCACCAATACCTATTATTTTATTTCAACGATTCCCTGCCGCGACAGGGAAGCTGGCGACCGTGACAGGACTGCGGCACTCCACGGATTACTATACAAGTGAAGTCAGAGAACAAAGGAATTGCGCATTACATCAAGGAAACAGGGTGTCAACTTCGCTTCGAAGACTAAAAGTGAGCCCGTTCCTTACTATTTTGTTTTTTTTAATCGCTATTTCATTGTTTCTATCTGTAAGTAGCTTCTCAGTCTGTGTCGACAGTGTCGATAGTCACTTAACGTACCTACTTTCAAATATCATCTCGATATTTCATCCGCCATTTTGGTCATAGTTTTGCTATTCACTAAACGATTTCTCACTTCTTCGCACATTACTTGGCTTTAAGCTATTGCAGAATTGAATAAATAAAGTAAGTTGCTTTGCTATTTAAATTAATTCAGTTTTTCCTAAAAAAAAAATCACTGCCATAAAGATTCAAATTCTAGAACTGGGCTTACTGTAGTGATTTATACTGTGCTTATTTTACATTATAACTGCATTATTTTATTCAATTCACTGCTATTGACTTGCATAGGTAGCTTACAGGCAAGTTAATTGTGCTTACTTGTCATACCGAGCTACTACTTGCTATATACTTTGCCACATTTATGAAATATTTCCCATTTTAGCTGTCATATTTTACGCAAAATTCATTTGTAGATATTTAGATAGCTCCCGGTCGTGCGATCGGGTTTGTAAATTCCAGGAATACTCGTACAAGGTATCATATTCGGTCGACCACACCTCGCCCGCCACGGGCCACGCGCCACGTTTCGAGTTAACCTCACGCTGCGCTTGCGTTCGCTGCACTTCGCATCGAGCTGCGCGCCGTTTGTTAACGTCATTGGATGCGTGGTACCTACCTACTTACCGCGCTTGAGGTTTGGACTTTGACCTATATTATTGTTCGTGAATTCGTGGTTATTGTATTGCTCGGGTGATTTTTACTGCTATGGCAGAATCACAACTTAAATTGTTAGTACGACAAAGAGGTACTATTAAACAACGTTTAACGATTTTTCTTAAATATTTAGAGCCATTGTTGATTACGTCATCAAGGGACTTGGATGAATTGCAGATCGGTGAACTGTCTTTGCGTGTAACGAAGTTAGAAGTAGCGTTTTCAACTTTTGATAATATCCAATCACAAATTGAGGAGCTAGATGATTCTGGTGAACAATTTTTAGAGCGAGAATTAATTGAAAATCAATTTTTTAAATTGATTGCAAGAGCAAAACGGCTTCTTTCACGCAAGGAAAAGGGAAGTGATGAGAATTCATCAAACTGTAATTCAAATCATTGCAACCATTTACGTAACGTCAAGTTACCCACTATTAAATTAAACTCCTTCGACGGAAATCATAATAAGTGGCTGGAGTACCGGGATACTTTCCAGTCTCTTATACATTCCAACGATTCCATTGATGACGTAACTAAATTTCATTATTTGCGATCTACTTTAGAGGGTACTGCGCTTACTATTATCAAATCTCTGCCAGTATCTTCTGATAATTATGAAATTGCATGGGACTTGCTCTGCGAGAGGTTCGACAACAAGCGTTTATTAGTGAACCATCATTTAAGAGCCTTGTTTGCGATCGAGCCGCTTCCTAGGGAATCTGATAGGGCTATACGGTATTTGATTGACACTGTCACTAAGAATATACGCGCTCTTGAATCAATTGGTGAGCCAACCATTGATACGTTACTCATTTACATGATGTCAGTTAAATTGGATGCCAACACGGCCAAGAAATGGGAAGAACATCGTAATACCTTGAGTGAGTCGCCTAAATTAGAACAATTTTTTAATTTTCTGAGACAGCGTGCTGATGTTCTACAGAGCGTCTTCTCTCACAGAACGGAGCGTCGCTCTTCTAATTCTGTCACTTCTACAAATTCAAATGTAGTGAACCCCAACACTAAATTAAAATCATTCGCTGCATCTACTACTGAAATTAATGAAACTAGAAAATGCGCTTTATGCCTACATGATCATTTTTTATATGAATGTCAAAAATTCAAAGGGTTGTCGGTTGACGAACGAAGTCATTATGTGTCTCAGCTGAATGTTTGTGGTAACTGTCTTCGTTCCGGTCATCCAGCTCGTAGTTGTCGTTTTGGTTCTTGTCGTATCTGCAAGAAGAAACACAACACACTCCTTCACAAACGCAGCCTACAGGATGCTACTAATGCTACTATGGCCATGCCTGCTATTTCTGATGGTTCTTCGGAGGACCCTTCAGCGGATGGACCTTCAGCTCCTGCTATAGACTCGTCTGTAAACGAACATGATGATGACAATGAATATCTCTCATTGTCTGCAGTGGCTTCGAATCAAGTACTATTGTCTACTGCCTTGGTTCGCGTCACAAATCACAAAAAAGAAACATTTACTTTACGTGCTGTCTTGGATAGTGGGAGCCAAATGTCCTTTATGTCCGAAGCTGCAAAAGGGAGGATTGGCGTTATCAGCTCAGCTACTACTTCACCCCACTGCGTAACAGGCATAAATTCAGCGTCAATGCAAATTACTCAACATTGTAGTCTATTGATACAATCTCTTCACAAACCTTTCAAGGCTAAAATCAACTGTTTGATTATTCCAAGGATAAGTGATCGCCTTCCAAATAAAAAAATAACTACTAATCTAAATATACCTACCTGTATCGTTCTCGCTGATCCCGGGTTTCCTCAGCCATCCGAGGTGGATCTTCTGCTTGGGGCTGACATCTACTGGGATATAATGGAATCTGGAAGGATTTCACTCGGACGAAACTTACCTGTTTTGTTAGACTCGCGGCTAGGTTGGATAGTTACCGGACCTATCGGTGACACAAGTAAGTTAATTACTAACAAAACAGTTAATTGCAACTTCACTCAAGATTTAAGAAATGATTTACAAAAATTATGGGAACTTGATTCATTTGACATTTCAAAAAATGTTTATACTACTGAAGAAAAGATTTGCGAAACTCACTTTAATGAAACTACTACGCGTGATGAATCTGGCAGGTTCGTAGTTCAGATGCCCTTTCGTGAGACGCCAGATTCACTGGGCGATTCTTACTGTCAAGCTCAAAAACGTTTGCTTAATCTTGAAAGGCGTTTTATTAGGAAACCGGTGCTTCAGGAATTATATACAAAATTTATTCATGAATACGAAGCTTTAGGTCACATGACTGAAGTTACTGATATTGCAAATCTCCCACCAAATGTTTATTTCTTACCGCACCATGCGGTTAGCAGGGAAAAAAGCGAAACTACAAAATTACGAGTTGTTTATGATGCTTCGGCTAAATCTTCCTCGGGCAGATCTCTGAATGATATTCAGTATGTAGGTCCTAGGGTACAGGATGATTTGTTTTCAATTCTCCTCAGGTTCCGGCAGCATAAATATGCAATTTCCGCTTGTTGGAATCATGTGCCGGGCGTTCTGAATCCAACTGACTTGGCTTCTAGAGGCGTTGCTCCTCACCTCGTTCATGCTGCATCCTTGTGGTGGCAGGGCCCTCCGTATCTGCTGCAGGATTCTTCTAACTGGCCTAAGCGTCCATCCGAATCCGTTGATCTACCTGAAAAGAAAAACAAAATAAAAAATATAAAACCTGAAAATGAAATTTTTACTTACCTTACACTGAAAACGCCGCTTGTTGATGTAACAAAGTTCTCCAACCTGAAAAAGGTAAAAAATATTATATCATACATAAATAGATTCATATATAACTTAAAAAATCCTAGTAATCGGCGTACAGGAGTGCTAGATGCATCAGAGCTGGAATCGGCAATGAACATTTTAATAAAACAATCACAATCGGAGTGTTTCAGTGAAGATATTAAATTATTAAATAAAAAACAAAACTTACCAGCTAAATCTTCTCTTATATCCCTCACTCCGTTTGTAGATGACGACGGAATTCTCCGTGTGGGAGGACGGTTACAACAAGCTTCCGAGACTTATGATAGGAAACACCCTATACTATTACATCCTTCTCATGCCTTCACAAAGTTGCTATTCAGTTATGAACATAACCGATTACTACATAGCGGTCCGCAGTCCTTGCTTAACTCTATTCGAGATAAGTATTGGCCTATTAGAGGCAGAGTGTTAGCAAGATCTTGCGTAAACGCTTGCATGGTGTGTAGGCGCATGAAAATGAAGATCATTAATCCATTAATGGGTAATTTACCAGCACCACGAGTCACTCCAGGCTTCCCATTTCAAACTTGTGGCACAGATTTTGCGGGTCCCTTCTTAATTACGGACAGAAAGGGTCGTGGTTGTAAGATAACAAAATGTTACCTATGTATATTCATTTGTTTTTCCACGAAAGCAATTCACTTGGAAGTGGCTAGTGACCTAACTAAGGATGTTTTCATTGCATGCCTTCGACGTTTCATCTCTCGCAGAGGAAAACCAAATTTTATCTATTGCGACAATGGTACCAATTTTGTTGGAGCGAACAATGAGATAGGTTATTTTTTGAGTTCAAACCACGAGCATTTTAAAGAATACGCAGCCAATGACGGTATCAAATTTTTATTTTCTCCGGCGTATTCGCCGAATTTCGGTGGGCTTTGGGAAGCTGGCGTTAAATCCGCGAAACATCACCTTAAACGTATTCTTGGCAATACCCATCTTACGTTCGAGGAACTATCGACACTTTTTACACAGATTGAGGCTATTCTTAATTCGCGACCGTTGACTCCGCTTTCTTCGGATCCAAACGATTCAAACCCTTTAACACCTGGCCACTTTTTGGTTGGACGGGCATTGACATCCCTGCCATCAGCGCACCTACTGGACTGCAATAGCAACCGCTTGTCCAGATTTGAACGCATAGAGCAGATAAGACAACATTTTTGGGAGCGTTGGAGAAACGAGTTCCTGTCTGAGCTTCAACAACGATCAAAATGGAGATCTCATCAACGTCCACTCCAAGTCGGGGATATGGTTGTCCTAAAAGAAGATCATCTTCCACCATTAAAATGGCGTCTTGCAAGAGTCGCACGTCTATATCCAGGGAAGGATGACATCACCCGTGTTGCTGACTTCAAAACTGAAAAGGGAATTGTTCGTCGCGCCTTGAACCGCGTCTGTCCCTTGTTCGACGACGAAAACTGAGACATTGCACCGTACGATATCAGCAATAGTCCATTAACCCATAAGGACTGATTGCTTACTTACAACTTCTACTGCTTCAACTTCAACTGCTTCAACTTCAACTGCTTCAACTTCAACTGCCTCAACTTCAACTGCTTCAACTTCAACTGCCTCAACTTCAACTGCTTCAACTTCAACTGCCTCAACTTCAACTGCTTCAACTTCAACAGTTTCGACTACAACAGAGACTCTATTACAAATTTGAAAGAGCTCTTGAAAACTCCTACCGAGCTTTCAACGGGGGGCAAGATGTCCAAGCGGACCATGAGGGACGAAGCGAGGGGGGTACCACCGCCGGACCGTCGCGCGCGCAGCCAGCGTGAAGCAGAACCAGTCCACAAATAAAGTCAGCGCGAAGCGCACGCGCCACCTCGCACCAATACCTATTATTTTATTTCAACGATTCCCTGCCGCGACAATGTTAATAATAATAAGGCGCACCAATTTAAAAATATCAATCATACTTAATGGCAAAAAGTCGGCAATTTTTCTAAAAAAAATAAAACTCGATTATCTCGAAAATGGTTAGGTTTGGTTCTAGGTTACGTTCTAGGTCGACTTAACCTGTAACCCTGTATACATATCTAACCGATTTAACTGCACAATAGGAACAGTAGCGAGCATTTAACCGTGAACTTTTGGGGTTAGCGGTTAATTTACAACTCTAGTTTGGATAAGTTGAGAAATTCGTCACGATGATCCAAATTTTATAGGAAATTTGGATCTCCGTGAAGAAGTACAAATTTTCTACAAAATTTGAAAGCCAATTTTAAGGTCGGTAAATAGATTTTTATACATTTATTTATCCTGCCTACCCTATACCAAAATCCTATACACGCCACTGATTTTGCGATAGGTGGTACATTTGACGACCCGAATGGCCGAGTCGGCAGTGACGCTGCCTACGAAGCCAAGGGTCCCGGGTTCGAGTCCCGGTGGGGGCAAATATTTGTTTGATGAGAATGGATGTTCGTACCCTTGTCATGGTTGTTTGTCTATCTAAGTATAATATTTATCTATATAAGTATGTGTATCGTGGTCTAGTACCCAAGATTCAGGGAATCCTAGTTTGGGGCTAGATCAATGTGTGTAAATGGTGTCCAATGTATGTATGTATGTATTTTACGAAGGGAAAGTTTTGCGAAAAGTGCATTTCCCACTGGGTACAGTTTGCGAAAAGTGCATTTTCCACCGGGTGCAGTTTGCGAAAGGTGCATTCTGCGACTGAGCCTACACGACGTCTCCTTTCCTCGTTATTTCCCACGCTACTCGGCGAGTGTGTGGCAGGGCTATTTCTGTTACAATCTGTAAATTAGTTATACTCACTCTCTTCCTCATCACTATGCTGCGGGTCCAACCGCGTAGTAACCTGCGCGTTCTCCGACCGCTCGACCCTCGTCTCTCTCGCCGCGGCCCCTGCCCCGCTGCGTTGCCGCTCCGCCGCGGCCCCAGCCCCGGCCCCGCTGCGTTGCCGCTCCGCCCACGCCGCATCGAAGCCGGCGGCGGAGTCGCGCGAGTTGCGCGGCTCGCCTGACTGCACCGGAGCGCCTGCGGACATCGACATTGCCTTGCTGACGGTGCTTCCCAATATACAATACGCCAAAGGAGGAATGCGAATTACCTACCCTCCCTCGCTCGCTCTCGCCCTCGACGCGTCAGTAGAACAGTGACCAGGCGCTATGACGTCATCAGAGCGAGGTGCCTAATTAATTTTGGCGTGCATTTAATTATTTCTTTAGGCTTCCGTACCCGAAGGGTGCCCAACAGGCCCCTATTACTAAGCCTCCGCTGTCCGACTGTCTGTCCGTCAGCGTGATAGGGTATTATCGTATCTGTGGTAATAGGTAGAGATTTTTTTACAGAATGTGTATTTGTGTTGCCGCTACAGCAATTTAAATAATTCACCAAGTAAAAAACTTAAAAAAACTGACATAAAGTTCAATTACCCTATGTCTTCCTCACCGGTCTAGTATTGTATGACTTTGTGCGTGTTTGAGTATTCTATGACTTTGTGCCTGTTTGAGTATTGTACGACTTTGTAACTGTTTGAGTATTGTATGACTTTGTGCGTGTTTAAGTATTGTAAGACTTTGTGCCTGTTTGAGCATTGTATGACTTTGTGCCTGTTTGAGCATTGTATGATTTTGTGGTGTTTGAGTATTGTATGACTTTGTGGTGTTTGAATATTGTTCAACTTTATGCCTGTTTGAGTATTGTATGACTTTGTGCGTGTTTGAGTATTGTACGACTTTGTGGTGTTTGAGCATGTATGACTTTGTGGTGTTTGAGATTGTATGACTTTGTGCATGTTTGAGCATTGTATGACTTTGTGCCTGTTTGAGCATTGTATGACTTTGTGGTTTTTGAGTATTGTATGACTTTGTGGTGTTTGAGTATTGTACAACTTCGTGCATGTTTGAGCATTGTATGACTTTGTGGTTTTTGACTATTGTATGACTTTGTGGTGTTTGAATATTGTACGACTTTATGCCTGTTTGAGTATTGTATGACTTTGTGCGTGTTTGAGTATTGTACGACTTTGTGGTGTTTGAGTATTGTATAACTTTGTGGTGTTTGAGTATTGTATGACTTTGTGCATGTTTGAGTGTTGTATGACTTTGCGCATGTTTGAGTATTGTATGACTTTGTGCATGTTTGAGTATTATATGACTTTGTGCTTGTTTGAGTATTGTATGACTTTGTGCATGTTTGAGTATTGTATGACTTTGTGCATGTTTGTGTATTATATGACTTTGTGGTGTTTGAGTATTGTATGACTTTGTGGTGTTTGAATATAGTACGACTTTATGCCTGTTTGAGTATTGTATGACTTTGTGCGTGTTTCAGTATTGTACGACTTTGCGGTGTTTGAGTATTGTACGACTTTGTGGTGTTTGAGTATTGTATGACTTTGTGGTGTTTGAGTATTGTATGACTTTGTGCATGTTTGAGTGTTGTATGATTTTGCGCATGTTTGAGTATTGTATGACTTTGTGCGTGTTTTGAGTATTGTACGACTTTGTGGTGTTTGAGTATTGTACGACTTTGTGGTGTTTGAGTATTGTATGACTTCGTGGTGTTTGAGTATTGTATGACTTTGTGCATGTTTGAGTATTGTATGACTTTGTACGTGTTTGAGTATTGTATGACTTTGTGCTTATTTGAGTATTGTATGACTTTGTGCATGTTTGTGTATTATATGACTTTGTGGTGTTTGAGTATTGTATGACTTTGTGCATGTTTAAATATTGTATGACTTTAAGCATGTTTCAGTATTGTATGACTTCGTGCATGTTTGAGTATTGTATGACAGTCAACGTTTCGAATATGACTTTTTGCGTGTGACCCTATCAACAGATACATTTAATTTCAAAATGCTACAGAATCGGGGATGCAGGATTTTAGTAAGCAGAAGATGGGAGAGCAGTCGTACAATACTAGAGCAGATGTAAAAACGAGTATACACCCTGAGACCAATCACGTGCGACGTCTGGAACCACATACAGAATGGTGACTAGAGTGTATACTGGTCCTGCTCAATCGTATGTGCCTTTCCACGGGAGTGAGTGCGAGAGAGAGCGTTGTGAACGGACCGTGCGGGTTCAGGGCACTCAGCTCGCGTGGCTCACCTTCGCCGGCGGTCGCCGTCGTCGTCGCCGCCAGGCAGTACATCACCGTCGCTGCAACAAACGGGGCAAACATGAAAACGGCACTTTGCGGAATAAACTATCAACTAAAAAAAAAAAAACTTTAAGAAAACGACTTAAACCCTATTTGATTAGCAACTATTTAAGCAACCGTATCCCAACCCATTCGATACCTAGAATTGAGTAGTTTCGTTAGCAATCTGTTGTCTCATCATCAGTTCCTTAAAAAAATTATGCTTTCTGAGTAAATGCACGAGTTACAGTAAAAAATACAAAAATCCCTATAGGTCTGCCTATATTTGAAGAGTTCCCTTAATTTCTCCAGGAAGTCATTAAGACCAATCGGAAGGTAAATCCTCTCGAACAAAACAAGAATTTGGAGAAATCGCTGAACATATTTATAAAAAAATAACAGCCAGGTACCCACTTAACTATTTAGGTTGTATTTAAACTACATTTAGTGGGTGTCAAGTAAGTGGTAAAGTTGTCATTTGTTGCGCGGAACAAGGTCACGTAGGATAAAAAACAACTACAGGTGTAAGCTATCACATATTCAACTCTCCAATAAGTCTTTTACCCTCTGATACCACGGGACTAGGATATCTAGTGAGTTTTCCTTTTATAATTTCGTCCTTCTTCTCCTGCCGTGTGTGTGTTTTTATTTTTAAATTTTTTGACATTTTTATTTTGTAATGATTTATTTGAATTTGAATTTTATTTTATTGTTGACATAATGTGTAATTTATTCTATGGGCTTTTATGCCTGCAATAAACGATTATTATTATTATTATTATAAGTACTTTTATAAGGTCGTTCTTAATAGTAGCTTATGCTTTGTTCAAATAAGATCTGCAACATTCGTCTTGCAATGATTTTTGTCTCTTTCTAAGTAGAGAGAAAGTAATGCAATCGTTAGGATTACTGAACTGCTTCCACTGTCTGTGTACCTTACATTTTCTCTAATGACACAGATAAGAACCCAACTATACCAAATATAATAGCGCTTGGAAGTTCTGGCGATGACCTGGAGAACATGCTCTTCGCAACCTCCTGTCGCAACAAACACTCCTATTACAACTCAACAATACGCAACAATAAGGCGTATCCATTGTAAACCCTCTTGGCAAACACTTAATATATTCCATATTCGCAGGGGCAGCCAAAACTATAGGATGCAATGTAATAAAGACAGAGGATCTGGAATACATTAACATACATGAGTCTTATACCATAATTAATGATTTTACATTAGTGAAATACTCACATGAATAAATAAGAGCTGGGAAGATTGGCTCATTCCTTTCTTGTGCCGTTTCAACTAATATCCTTAGTGGTCCTCTAGGCGTTAATACTGCTACTAAATCTGTAAACAAAAAAAAACATATTGTATAGGTGTAATATCCTATGTTGATGTGAATGGTTTCGCACAAAGTACTGATTGCAAAAGAGGTGATTGATGAACGAATGAATAAATGTCAATTTACAGCAAAACACACCTACACACGAAACTAATGTAATATCTTTAAAGTAATTCACCCTAAGTTATATAAAAATTCAGCCTAATAAATAAGAAAAACGATATGCGCAAAGTACTTTATTTTCTGCTGGTAGTGGTACCTGATGAATAAGATGCCACAACAAGTATTTTTGGCTATTGCGAGCTTCTTTGGTGTGCTCTCATATTGCACATGTGTTGATGATGGTCCTGACTAGTTTCGGCCACACCGACTGGATCTGATTGGAGGGCTGCTTTTCTGGTCTATTCGTACAGTGATCATCTATAGTCTGTCCGTCAATGCCATGTGGCAAATCCGCAGTCTGGACTTACCTACTTACTCTGTGCACCAATTAATCTAACTACGACCATAGCTAAACAGTTTGATGAAGCCTCAGATGAATGAAAACCCTTTTCTTATACCAGCACACGACATTTTATTTATTGCTAGTGGTGTGACGTCGCAAGATACTCAATCATGTTCGACCGCGTTTCAAATCTCGTTATGAAATACAAATAAGAAATCTATTTTTTTAAATGCAAAAACACATTGTGAAATTATTTTTATCGTATAAGGTAGATACCATATCTAATATATTTTACAATTTATCTTTACAACTGTCTAGTAGCCAATTGGTTTGTCCCCCTCATTCTCATAAAATTATCGATTTTCGGATAAAGAAGCTATTCACTTCAGATTAGTCGACATCGATGTTTATTTTAATTTTATTAGTTATTGCAGTTTTCTGTAGAGTTTGCTGTCGCAACAAAATAATATATAGATTTAAAAATTACGCAGTCACCTTCGTCTCGTTTTCGTTCATCAACATATCGAGTTAAATAGCAGTCAAGTTTTCAAATGGTCTCATAATGGTCATTCATACAAAATAAAAGATTATTCACCAAGGGGATAAAGCAATGATTTAAGTCGCAAGCGCTCACTGGACACGTCTTTATTCCTTTGCAACGCTATAGTATAGGAATAGTAGTTTATGTGACTGATACATAATGGAGGGCATTAAAACTCGCCTTTTCGGCTCGTTTCATAATAATATCACTCAAGAGTGTTATTGCCTAATTATGTACAGTTACATACACTAGTTTATCTATACAAATATCATAAGCTCTCTTTGATGTGTTCAGGAACCACATGTTCGACGGCATTGTGGCATTGATCATTGCTCTGCTCTTGTTTAGCTTGTTCAGTAGTACCAACTTCACAGACAAACTAGTTGGCGGCGGCGTTTCTAAATTTGAATGTCTTAATATGTCGATATATTGATACATTTGGTCATCATGTATCAATATTCAGATAAGAAATGACTTTTTACTAAGTAGTTTAACATTATGCTGATCGTAACGTGCGGTTTTTGGACGCAGTAAAGAGTGTTTATGATACGTGTGTAGATAAATTAACTTATAGCGGAGCCCTTCGTTATGTTCAGGATTCAAGCGCATACTCTACTTTTCTCACCTCTTGCGAAACCATAAAAAAACAAGGCTACTAAAAACAAAAAAAAAGTATTGGATATTTATAGTCCAGTTGTGGAATAGAATGCGGTTGGCCGGTGAAAGCTAATCATAGGTGGCGCCACGTGCATTTGGTTCCAACATCCAGTTGCCACTTTTATATGATAATTGGTTATCGGAATTATTTACCTTCGGTCGTTTTTAGAATGCGGTTATGACATTTCCTTAATGCATAATAAAATAAGCAATATTTTTCATTGCAGATGTCAAAAATGTATGGGTTTTGAGCTGTCAGGATCGCATTATCTCGGCGGCCAGACTTTACATAACAAATGTAATTTTTCGTGTATATGATATAATGTCATGTAATGAAACACCTATACAACTTCATTTTCTATTTTTTGGCAGCGGTTTTTTTCAATACACAGCCCTTGACTGGCGGTTGGACACACCGTACTGGTAAAACAGAAGCGTGGCATTGACGATAGAGGAACCAACCAATACTAGCGCCACTTTGACAGTTGCCAACCCCATTATAAAGTGGAATTTTATGTTCTATTTTTATAGAATCTTTGCAGTTTCACTACGTATATTGCAGCATCTTGCATGACTCCCGGCTTTTGTTTTATTTAAAATGTGTTCCATTCAGCTTGCTCTACCAGCTCGATTTACGAATAAGTTCGTCGCGGCGCCGCCGCCTCCCTTGCCCCCTGGGGGCTGGGCTGTGCCGCCGCCTCCCTTGCCCCCTGGGGGCGGGGCTGTGCCCCATGCGTATATTACGAAATAAGACTAAGGAAATAACAATAAGAATGAGAAGTGAAAATCACACTTATAAATAGCGGGTGATAATGAAATTCAGTACAACATTACACCCAGGTTAAAGCCAAGGGCTATAATGACTAGCGTCACGTAAGGTTTGCATCATATATAATTTGCCATTGTCGAACAGGTGCGGTGTGAAAAATATATTATTTTTCCATTTTGTTTCCCACTGCAGGAAGAAGGTTTAATTAGGTTTGCCGTCCACCTCACCCCAAATCGAGATGACAGCGAGCACCGCCCACGTGGTCCACTCCGGCAGATACTTGATGAAGACAAGCGCCATCAGCGCCGCGATGAAGATCAGGTAGCCCTGCTGAAGGCGCAGCGGGCCGCGCCAGTGGATGACCAGCATGCCCACAGCGCCGAAGTTCCAGAGCACGAGCGCCAGGGTTATGTAGTCCATGGGGATGTTCCATGCTCGGAGGGCCTCCCTGCGGAGAAGGTTGGCGTTGGGTTAGTGGGGGAACCAGAAACTTACTGTGGACTTGTCTTAAATATCTCAATAATGCGTGCCTGATTTTGTGATTTTAAGGGATAAGTATGTAGTTGTGAAATCAACTTACTCCGCATATAAGTAGGAGAACAAGAATAGCAGCATTAGGGAGGACATGATCAGCCAGCCATGGATGACCCGATAGCACCGCTTCTTGTAGAGTACTATCAGTAGGACAGTCATCAGGGCGATGACACACAATAGGATCATGGAGTTGGCGAGGGCGTTCCACACCTTGGTGTAGGCTGAGGAGCTCTCCTCGTGGAATGGTGTGTATGCACTGTGGAAATAGATCAGGTTAAGAGGATTTTTGGCAGTTTAACAGCCTATCTATTATATCTTATACATAACATAACTTACTTGGCCATCTACTTTTAATTGCAGTTAACTTATTTTTCATTGATGCTCATCAATATTTATAATCTGTCAGAGAAATTGATGAGTGATATGACTGGTCCAGTGATACCAGTTTTTTAAGGAAAAAAAAAAATGTTGAGTATATATGTATATTCCTTATTTTTCGTTCAGTGGATGATTTATTGCTTAATTACTGAAATAATTTTTATAGCCCATATAGGTGCCAGAATACATATATTTAAAAGGATTCAAATAATAATCCAAATGGCATGTTTACTTCTCCATAGCACCGCAATATAATAAATTGTAAGTCATTCAAGTGATAGGAGTGGAGAGAAAGAAGGTTGAACAAGTTCGCAAGCCCTAGACTGGGTGGTTCCTTTTCTTCTGTCTGCTTAGAGGTACCGATTTATTGAACGGCACTGACTTCCTCAGGTCGCGCTGGTAGATCGGAGCAACTGTTTCTGGCTAATGCGCTCAGAAACGATTCTCAGGACCGAGTCAAATCTACAGCGATGAAATTGTCTATGAAAGAAAAACTATTTGTTCATCTGACTGTTTTATTTAATTACTTCAATTGATTTAAACTAGATAGTTGGGACGGGAACGGAAAAGTGGCGTTAACTAGTCGCCAGTGGTATTTAAGAGATCACTATGATTCCAGAAACATTTCAAGCTGTCAAATCACATTGATCCATTCCTGAATGGATTATAGCTTGTTTTACAATATCTTACAAATGATGATGATAAAGCCATACTTACAGATAAACATCTTTCACAGAGTAGAAGTTGATTGACGATATTGTTGCCACAACAACTATCATACACAGAGTAACTGGCACAAAGAGTTTGATGACATGCCGGGCTCCATACTTCAGTTCCAGCTCTTCTATGTTAGACTCTCTGGGTGCAGGTCTTCGTGGAGGTCTGTTGTCTCCAGTTGTCCCACTGCTTGAGGGGGCTTGCTCATTGCCATCGCCACTAGAGCCACTTGGTTCCACAGACTGCAAAACAGAAATCATTATGTAGAGAAGTTTCATACAATTTTTATTGTATATAATCTAACGGATAAGTTTTCCAACACTGACAGTTTCGTGCGAGGTTGGGAGGGGGGGAGAGTAGGTAACCCCTCCTGTAAAATATCCAGTCTAGGAAATGCATGGTTTTTTTGTTATGAATTTTCAAAAATCCATTTTGAGGTTATTTTTTACTATAGAATTTTTACAAAAAGTCATTGTTTGTAGTATTGATGTTCGAAATCGCCTTAGCTCCGGCTAGTAGGGCTCATAAAAAAGGCAAGTATTTAATTGCACATCAAAAATACTGATATTATATAAACAAACACCTATTATGTTTTAAGTATTTTTGTTATTCTTACATGTTCAACCTAATACGAAGGACCACAGTATTTTGTCCTCCAGTCTTTGCCCTGCAGTCCAAAAACACAGCAAAAGTCATCGAAATAGCACAAAACAAGCAAGAGAGAACATTCACGCAACTCGAATAAAAATGGAATGACTTGACACACACACACACAAACCCAGCAAGGTTTTTTTACGTTCAAACAGCGACGTTACGTTCCGTTCCACACATTCTAAGCCTAATTGACATTCATCTTAGCCAAAATTTTACGAAAGATGTTTCGTTTCTCCTGATAATATTCATAAGTTTAATTAATTCATAATTAATTAAATACTTAACTCCTAATATTAAAAACTGGATAAATGGTTCAAGGTGGACCCCATCTACCCCCTAGTAACCAATTTTACTAAGTATCAAGCTGTCAGTGTTGGAAAACCAACCCAATCTAACTAACAACAAAGTTACAAAGTACTAAAGCTACATATTATTTTATGTTTGAAGAAAATAAGGAGTTTCACCATCTGTTTACTTTTAGTAATCAAAACAAAGGCCGAGGCTCACCAGGCTGTGAAACTTTCCATTACATTAAAGTAAAATTAACAAACAGTAAAAGTGACAGGGAGATTTGCGTTCCACGTTAGAATAAAACTGATTGTTCTATGAGATTAGGTATCGTGTAGGCGTTATGGTGATGAATCACAATCACAACTCCCGGGCGACTTTGGGTCAGAGTGTCGATAAGGGGGCGGAAGATAGATAGTTACACGAGCGTCTGTAGAACTTACGCCATATGTACGTTGGTTTTCGGTCTTAGTTTTTCGTTTTCTGGCGATCCTTTCTGCGACTTCCCGGTCGGGGCGCGCTTCAGCGATGTGGCCGTCCATCAGAGCGGTTTTCTCGGTCGCCTCGTCGCTATCACTGCTACTTGGGTCACTCATTCATGGAACAAAAGACTCACAAGCATTTTGTAAACGATAAGCCACGTTCGGAGTAGAAATTCTCACGGAAATACCGTAATTTGTGATCTACATACGAGCGAGAAGCTTTTGCGGTGGTTTGTATAAAGTAGCTTTTTATATTTAAAAAGTCTAGTTATAATCAACGTTTGTGTATAGTTTTCCCCTTTACTCTTGAGTAAGTTTGTTTTCTTGTCTCATTTTATGATGTAAGAATTTGACTTCTATAAATGGCAGCATTGTATTGCAGTGACAACTGAATGACGTTTCGATGAAAGTTCAGAAATAGAGTCGCTAAAGTAGGTAAATATTAACACAAAGGATATAATTTCAAAACTTATGTTTCACTTTATTTATAGACTTCATGAAAAATATAGGACTACCAAGAACCGCCAACAATATGTGTGACATGGCTATTTTGAGTTTCAACCGCATCGATATAAATACTATAAGGATAGGCCTTCCCGTACTAAATTTCTTACCATTTTGAGGCTAAGAAAAATAGCGCCCCTGTCGGAATTCGTCGGAACCAAGACAGTACGAAAAATTGTAACGGCGTCACGGTCGGTCACGTTCCGATTTGTGGTGTATAGACACAATATTAGGAAAGTTTATCTACGGATAACTCTCAAGTACCCGGTGACTTTTAATCGGTGATTAGGAGTAGAAATAAAATATATCTAGCTAAAATTTTACTTAAGGGGCGAGGTCTCACCCAATTACCTCATGTTTAATTAATAAAAAGTTGAAACATAATTAAATAGGCATATTAATTTTTGTCTTTGCCGTTAAATTATGAAAGAGGATGTAAGCTCACAAATACACATTAGTAGCGTGACTTGGAATTTAAGATCTTGATTTTGATTTATAAGTAATAAACTACCTAATCATAGAAAAAGTTATGAAAATTGGTACCTGATATCACTGATTAAGTCATCGTGTATAAAATAGAGTATTTAGCAATACATTACACGCGTAACATAGCGTCACGCCTTTTACCATACGGGCTGGCAGAGGCACAACTGTGCCGGTCTGTGCCCACTTAGCTAGTGATTTAATACTCCATCTTGCGTGTCAGGGGGCAAGCCCATCGCCGCAGCTAATGTAATGAAGCCGGAGTAATGAATATTTCCACACGATGTTTTCCATCACCGTTAGGACATCCCGTTAGATTATTTATCCTTATATTATTCTGTTGCGGCGACGGGCTAACACTATTTCACGCAAAATGGAGTCTGAAATCCAGCGGTTCCATACCAGGTATACCATTATAGTAGGTATTATTGTGACAATAAAATTATTATCTATGGAGTAATTTAAATAAAACATGGCTTTCATTTGTACAATTTATTATATATTACACATTTATTTGTAACTAAACCCTTAAGTATATACCCTCATTAAAACAAAAAATAATTCACCAAATATCAAACTTAAAAGAAAAACACTTGCCGTGTTACCACAAAAAATATTAAACACCGTTTAACCTCAAAACAAACGTCAAATCCCATACATTTTCGTTTTTAAACAAGTGTTAAACGGGGTTTTATTTTTTTGTGGTAAGACTCTTAAGACTTATTATTATTACTTAGTCCTGCCTGCTCGTGGTTCAAAAGTCATCTTTATTATATGAAAACGAGCCAACGAAATCTGTCATCTGATAGTTTAGTCCACACAATATTATACACAATATAACACCCATCACCCAAAACGACTGATCGTAAACACCCCAAAGTTACAGAAAGGCAAAAATACGTAATATGTTTACATGGATGATAGCAATGACTAGAATCAAAAGTAATAATATAATGTTGACCAAGGGAGTGTTAAAGAATAGTCTTGTGTCGGTCATGTACGAAGAACGAATAGGAAACCTTACTGTGCAATGAACTAAAAGAAACGTTTCCCTACGCTAATCGGACATTCGGTCTATTAGGACTATTAGGACATCGCTCCGAGAGAGCGGCGGCGCGGCGGGCGGGAGGCATTGAGCTATGCCGACTCGCTCTCGCACACATAGACACGGCATTGACATCTTGACTAGAATGACAGCCTGTTTAATATGAAGGGAAATCATATATTATTTAACTTTTTATTTCTGCTATGCAAACAGACACATAGAATTGAATAAATATGTTAATATTATCAGAGTATAATATTCCTCATGTTTCTGCTCTGCACGAAAAGAAAGGTTAACCTAATAGCTCCATTATTTATTCGATCCTACGTCATACATAAAAGTACTAATAAAACTGTTAGATCTTACTGGTACACTGACTGAAATGTCCTAGTACGGAGCGATCTCTGATGACCGAGCAGGCATATTTTTTATTCATAAGATTCAACGTCCTAATAGTACTAATAGAGCTGTTAGAGTGTACTAGTACACTGACTGAAATGTACTAGTACGGAGCGCTCTCTCTGATGACCGAGCAGGCACAAGACTATTAAAGAACTATTTTATGGGCGATTATATCGGAGTATTTTTTGAATCCAGAGGGAGCGAGGGTTTCAATGCACTCACTCGAGCCAAAAATAGTTTTTACTCCTGATATAATATAAAGCTTGTTGCGAGATTTACTTGTCTAGATTTAACTAGGTAGGTAAGTACCTAGGTAGGCACATATTTCACACAAACTAGTAAATCTTGCAATAATATTGTATATCATATAAATTGTGTAATGAACTTGATTGACGCATTATTATAAACTTTACTTATTTATAACTTAACTTAATTAATATAAAATTTGTTTAAAATGTTTCTTTTACTTTTAATTTATTGATCAGATCAGATAGATGTATATAATTGTCTTTATCTACGGTTAAATTTTGAATAAAAAAAATGACCTTAAAATGAAAAATTTCTCTAATAGCTTATTACTGCCCTTCAAATTGAATTAATTTTGTAAATTTTTGTCGTTTGCTTGTTCTGTCGTTATTTTCTATTTTGCATTCATAATTCATTCTACAATTAAGGTATTTTTCGATTAAAGCCCTATTCAAATGCAACCTGTGGTTATCACTGGCAGGCTGATCCAATGAATGTTTGCTTAGGACTGAAAACGTATCTTTTCCTATAAATGTTTTCAATTTCAACGCTATTAGGCGTTGTGTGTCTGATTTCTGTGAAAACGATGGTCTTGTTAAATTTGTCAGTGATTTTTCGGTTTGTAAACAAACTTCATATGCGTCGTTCGAAGGAAAACATAGTCCACCCATATGTTTTATTTGTATCAATTTGTGGAATCTCACCTTTTCGTCGCTCAAGAGACTTGTAATACAGGTTTCACACTTTAGTTTTTTTGTGATACCCCTGACTACCCAACCTGCTATAAGGTAAGTTCGCCTAATAAGGACCAGGTTTTTTTAAATCTTTATAAATCTGATTTAAGAAGTATTTTAACTTAAAAACATATGAAATATACAAATTGCCTATATTAGAAATAAAAACATTAACCAAAAATCATGAATCCAAAGTAAATTTATGACAAAAATTGTTTTTAAAAAGCTTGTCAATAGACCTTATTATGAATAGGTGATCTCAATAAGGCCCATTCCTGCCCCTTAGATAATTGCGAAACCACATAATTTAATTCTTTTATTTCATATTTTTTGTTAAATGTTACAATTGTTTTTGTCATTCCAGATGGATTAATCCAAAAATTCATAAGAATTGTAGTGTTGGTCCTTAAAAAGTCTATAGAAACTTAAAAGCAGAATAATAGATTAGATTTGTCTTTTATTAAAACACGGTTTTGTATTGTATTGATATTTACTAAGTGAAACTATTTTAAGCATAAAACAACATATTAAGGAACATTTTCAGTCATTAGCCCTTGGGCCTTATTAAGTCTTTAGAAATCACATTTTTGGCGGTGGGCCTTATTTGGACCTATCAAATAATAAAAATAAATTGAACTCAGGAAACTCAGTGTCACAAACTGGTCTTAGTAATTGACAGCAACATAAGCAACATAATTTTGAAATTAAATCAAGACAGGGTTATGCCATGTCCAAAAATGCACGTAACAATAATTTGTCACTAACTCATTCCTAAGTTCTTGTAAGTACCTACATATTAAATATTAGGAACTTTAAAACTGAAAACAAAAGATAAACTCAAAACAAAACCTACATAACAAATCAGATCAAAACAAATAATAGAAATATCTCTAACTCAGGAAACTCAACAAACTGGTTTTAGTAATTGACAACAACATAATTTTGAAATTAAATCCAGACAGGGTTATGCCATGTCCAAAAATGCACGTAACAATAATTTATCACGAACTCTTTCCTAAGTTCTTATACATATAAAGTAGTGAAACGGCATTACAAAAATAAAACTAAAAAATATTTTTCTGATTAACAAGAAGTCATTGTAAAACTTACAAGCAATCCGGACATATAAAGTCACCTAAATCTTCTTTTGTTAGGCCTACACATTCCTCGTGATACCACAAAACGCAGATTTTGCACTGACGCATATCTGCCACATTATTGCTTTTGCAAGCAGTATCCTGCTTGCAAAAGTAATAATGTGTAGGAAGACTGGTACTATCGTACCAGTCTTCCTTAAGTATTTTAGATTTATGTATTTTTGTCTTCCGTGTCGAATTCTCTTTGCTTTCATTTTGTTGTTTAGCTTTAGACTTAGATGTTGTAGTAACACTTTTGTAAGTGTTTTTTTTTTGTTGGTACTCTGCTGTCTTTTGTTTGTTAGCTTTAACGTTTTTGTGCCCTTTTTTACCTTTTTTGGTTTGTTCTTCCTTATATTTCTTCTTCTTGGTTGATTTTTGGTTTTTCTCTGCTTCCTTGTCTTTGAATAAATCTTTGGTTATGCGTTGTCGTATGTAATTAATCGCTTTGCGCCTTGGCTTTGCCTTAGTTTGGGCATAATTAGGAGTCGGAATAAATTGTTGAAAAGGTGTCCTTTGCACACTAGAAACGTTTTGCTTTTCGCTAAATCTTGATAATGGGGTATCGTCATCATTGGAACTGTCTGTCACCATCACCTTTGATCCAACATGTTTCTGAATTGGTATCTCATTTTGTTCTTCGTCAGATGCCGTAGAGGATGACGTATAAATTCTGATATTCCCAACATGTTTCTGAATTGGTATCTCATTTTGTTCTTCGTCAGATGCCGTAGAGGATGACGTATAAATTCTGATATTCCTTACTGGATAATTTAGATGAATTGGCAGATGGTGTTCAATGTCTGAACCTTCAGACGGGGAGGATAAAAGGGTAGGTGGACGACGAAGGTGCAATCCTGAAGGGCCAGGAACGGGAGTACTGTAGCGAACATGCAATCCTAAAGGGCCAGGAACGGGAGAATCGTAGCGAATATTCTCCATTGGTACATTGTTTGCGATTGAATCTATTTCCCCTTGTGCTGATTCAGTAGAAGAGCTGTAATCCACTATTTTTTTTAAAGTATGATTAGCCTGTTCCACCTGTTTTTTTTGCTACTAGATTTTGAGCTGAGTTATCTTCATCATAGAAAGTGACATCTGGGTCGAAGGTGTCATGTGGGACTTGAATACATTCGGGAGAACTTGGTGCCGTCACTGAAATTTGAGCTGAGTTATCTTCATCATAGAAAGTGACGTCTGGGTCGAAGGTGTCATGTGGGACTTGAATACATTCGGGAGAACTTGGTGCCGTCACTGAAATTCCAGTACCTGAGGGTGCTAAAGTCAAATGAGTCAGTATAGACGGCGCGAAAGCTTCTTCTGGGATCGCACTTGGGTCCCAGGGGTATAGACCAGTTGCCCTGAATCCACTCTCAATATTGCTTTGAGTCATGCACTTTGGCCAAACCTTTGTCAAGATTTTATTGAAACGAGCTTTAGTGAGCTTTTTTGTGGGTTTTGGTAATTAAACTGTAATATCTGTTCGTCCCAAAAGTGCTCGAAAGACCTCGAAAGAAATTTAGTATCGGGAGCGGGATTTTTGAAATGGTGGCTCTTATTAGGAACCGGTCCTTATTAAGCGAACATACCTTATATCCCACAATCAGTCCGATGTCTTCTGAGAGGTTTGAAAGATTTTTATCCAGCAAACTGATAAATAAAAAAAAAAAAAATCATGATCTAATTCTACGGAGCTGTCGGTAGAGCTACGATCGCTGGTGCTCGTCTCCTCTTCGTGACGAGCACCAGCGATCGTAGAATTTATTTATTTTATTTTATTTTATAATAATTTATTTTATTTTTACACTTGAGACGGCTATTTCAGCATTAGCACTTAGAGCGGTCTCAATTTCTGATGTGATTATCTTTTTCTGTCTTAATTCTGAAATGGTGCTCATTAAAGTGTCCATTTTTTTTTCATGCGGATATTTCTTCTTTGCAGTCTTTTAATTTGTTTGATGTGTTTTTTTATTATTTTTCAGTAAAGTTATTGTTTTTTTTAATTTCACTTTTCTAGGGGAGTCAAAGATGGAATCCAGATCACCGATATCCACGTCCATAATGTTGACATCCTGTGAACATAAGAAATACTAACGTGTAATATAAGTAATTTTAAAATAGACATTGTTCTGTTTAATTAAAATGAGCATATTAACTTCAATTGGACTTCTTGGCTTTGGCTTGGATTGGCTTGGAGTGTTTAATTCTTCTCCTTCCATTCGGTCTTCGTCCTGTAAACACAAATATATCATTAAATATAAATAATCCTTTGCACTACAAAGATTCGTAAGTCTGTCATATATTTATCATAGATGAATTTATCATAATTAATGTATTTCTTTAATTGGACTTCTGCTGGGCGTTTTCATTGAACTGCTTCAGTGACAAAAATACACATAAAAATTGTGGCACTCAATCACTGGCCACAACACAAAACTTTTGATTAAATAAAAACAAAGAGAGTTGATGGAGCATCACGCCTTTTCCCATGCGGGGTACAATTGTGCCTACTTTTAACTATTTACTCAATTTAAAATGTTCAGGCTTCTCGGCACCCAATGACCTCGCAGGGGCCCATCAGCTACGAGGTAGCGTAGCGATCAGATGCCAAGAAGTGTGAACGTCGGCGATTCACCGAGCTAGTAATTATGAATCTATCTGACCTGGTCTGTGCTTCGTTCCCGTCAAACTCCTGTCTCTCTGCAAGGCCCGGGTGCACCCTAGGCTCTTCTTGGTAGACAGGTTCTTCAGCCAACCAGGTATGGCTGGCAGGCCAGCTTCGACGAGCACAGTGTTCCAACACAGGTTATGTTACGTGGGAAAAACCAATCGGCCACGTAAATGCGAACTTTATCTGGTTCGGGGAACCACAATATACTCAGCTATATAGACAATCCTGAGGGGAACCCGAATACATTCCAGATGGCTTGCGATTTAATTTCAATGCCCTATTCCAATACGCGTTACATCGCGAGGGCTTTCGTCTGTCAGTTGTCAAAAACTGCAAGGTTGGCAGCAACGTCAAATTCAAAATGGCCGTTCCGAAACCATCGATCGAATATCGATTTGGAATCGAACAATCACCCGCCCGGACAGGCACCCACCTGTCCCCTAATCTACGGGCAGCCGAGACAACGTTGCTACCGCTCGTTTTAGAACCGAGCCTCCTACTAGAACCTCCGCAGACCGGGGGGTCCCGTCCTTGCCAGGGAACAAGTTAACAATGCGCCCCCTGCGCCAACGTAGTGGCGGTAGGTTAGCATCCTTAACCAGAACGAGGTCACCAACACTAGGGGGGCTGGTTTTGTCAGTCCACTTAAGGCGCTGTTGTAAGATATGCAGATACTCGAGCGACCAACGCTTCCAGAAATTCTGAGTAAACTGCTGCAACATCTGATACCTTGACAACCGATACAATTTCACTCCCTCGAAGGGGTGCTCGGGCAACGCGTTAAGTGGCTGTCCTATCAAGAAATGGCCTGGGGTCAGAGCCTCCAGGTCATTTGGATCCGAGCTGAGCGGACACAACGGTCGCGAATTGAGAACGGCCTCGATCTTACAAAACAATGTCGCGAGCTCCTCAAAAGTCAGCGCGGTCTGACCTACTATACGCCCCAAGTGCGTCTTAGCTGACTTAACTACGGCCTCAAAAATCCCACCCCAGTGGGGGCAAATCGGTGGGCTGAAGGTCCACTGTATACCCCGACGGGAGAGGGCCGTTCCAATATCCACTTTATTTACATTCAAAAAGTTGACTATCTCTCGTAAGTATCGTTCCGCACCGACGTAGTTAGTGCCGTTATCAGAGCGGATCAAAGTTGGAAGTCCCCTTCGAGAAACAAACCTATCCAAACAAGCAATGAAAGCCTCTGTCGAGAGATCAGCAACGAGCTCGAGATGTACCGCCTTGGTGGATAAACAAACAAACACACATAGGTACGCCTTGTATTGCTTAGCGGTACGCAATCGTGAACTCTTCACCATAAACGGTCCGGCAAAATCCGTACCAACACCTGAAAACGGTCTGACCTCATTCTCACGATCAGGGGGCAAGTCCCCCATGAGAGGTTGCATCGTGGCAGCCTTAAGTCGATAACAAGGCATGCACCGAAACACGATGTTCCGTATGACACGGCGGGCAGATAAGATCCAAAACTCCCGCTGGAGCGTGGCCAACAACGCGTTACAGCCGGCATGCGCGTTTTTAATATGACGATCAGTCACCAGCAATTCAACTAACTGTCCCCCTTTGGGGAGCAGAAGTGGGTGACGAGCCGAATACGACAGATTCGCATTGCGCAATCTTCCTCCTACCCGAAGTAACCCGGTCGAATCAACAAAGGGGTTGAGACGCGCGACGGCTCCCTTCAATTTCTGCCCCAAACTTCGAGGACTGTACCAACCGGACCAAATTCAGTAGCGACTCGTTTCGCTCTGCCGGATTCAGAATAGGGTTCAACGTTCGCTGATCGCGAGGGGTACGACAATTTCGAGCGAATCTCCTAATCCAAGCGGACACGTTTATCAACTTGTCAAGTGAGCTATACCGGTCCAGCAGAAACCCGGCGTCAGGGTCCTCAGCCTTCTGGGTAACATGCACGGCCGCTCTGGGGCCATGATCCGAAGATACTACTACATGGCTGTGGGGCCAGTCCGATTCTCTCCTGGCAAGCCAGGGTGGTCCCCACCACAAATGGTGTCTAACGAGTTCAGGAGCCCGACATCCCCTGGATGCACAATCAGACGGGTTCAATTCTCCTGGTACATGTCTCCAGGTCAGTGGGACCTCAGACGACACAATCTGGGAGACCCGGTTCGCAACAAAAACCTCTAAGGTATGGACCGAAGCCTTCAGCCAGCACAAAACAATCTGGCTGTCCGTCCACGCGTACACCGTATCCTCCAAAACCACTGACCCACGCAACACTGTTAGAGTGTGATTCAAAAGTTTGGTCAAAAGAGCAGCCCCGGACAGTTCCAGTTTTGGAATCGTCATCCTTGTCCGAATAGGCGCTACCTTGCTTTTTGCCAAAACCAAACGCACGTCGACCTCCCCGGTGGAGGTGACGGTTCGCAAATAAACCGCTGCCGCAAACCCTCGTTCAGAGGCATCACAAAACCCGTGAAGGGTTGCCCTGTAATCCCCAGCAGGGACCAATTTCCTCGGCAGCGATACATTATTTATATTGAGGCCCAACCATTGTGCTAAATCATTCGATACAATGCAGCCCTGAGCTCCAGAATCTAATAGGGCGCGAACGTATGTTGGGTTGCCCGCCAAATCCCAAACAAGCACAGAGGCGATCGGTAACACCACCGTCTCCGGTTGGGGGGCAACAAATTGTTGGGCCGCAAATTCCTAGCGAGGACCCCCGGGGCCCCACTGTGCCTGTAACCGATCAGGTAGGCAGCTATACGCCAGAGGGTCCCATTGTACAAATGGCCCACGCGCCGGTTCCATTGCCACCCTACGATGCCCCCCGAAGGGGGGTGGGCGTGAATTCAACCGTGGCCGCTCCATGAGCGGGGGGGACATCACATGCGACCGACGAGGACGAGGCGACGAGCGGGGCGACAACTGAGGCGGCGTCCGAACCGCATCCGCATAGCTCGAAGGTGTCCCATGCCACCCGCCCGTTACGGCCTGCTCAACACACCCAATGTGCCGCTGAGTCGGATGCTGAGTCGCAACCGAGAACTCAGGGCCCCCCATGTGATGACCCTGAGTGCGGCCCTGCACCCCTGGGTGGCCGCGTGCTTGTGGCCCCATTGCCCGCTGAGTCGGATGCTGAGTCGCAACCGAAAACTCAGGGCCCCCCATGTGATGACCCTGAGTGCGGCCCTGCACCCTAGTACCGCCCTGTGCACGTGGGGACGTTGGCCCCTGAGTTGCGCTCCGAGTCGCAAACGAATTCTCAGGGCCCCATGCCGTGTCACCCTGGGTACGGCCCTGTGCACGTGGGGACGTTGGCCCCTGAGTTGCGCTCCGAGTCGCAAACGAATTCTCAGGGCCCCATGCCGTGTCACCCTGGATACGGCCCTGTGGAGGCTGTTGGCCGGACCGGTTCATGCACAACAGATGGTTGTGGGCCCCACCACAATATCCGCACATTTTTGTGCGCGTGCAGTCCCTAGCCATGTGTGGCCCGAGGCACAGGAAACACCAGCTCCGCTGCTTGGCCATCCGGCGCCGTCCCTCAACCCTAAGTTCCCCGAACTTATTGCAATTGGCCACAGCATGGCCAATCTGCCTACAACATGGGCAGGTCTCACTATGTGGGGTCAATGCACTCACAGTCCCATACGACTGCCGGTTGGTGCGGTCCTTCCTCGTCGGAGGGCCCCTACTCACAGCGCTCCCGGCAGCTCTCTGTGGCTCCGAAGGATGGGTGACCGTCAACCCCAAATTCTCTGCCCGTCGAGCCTCCTCTTCCAAAAATCCGACCAAGTCGGAGAAGGCGGGCAGGTCCTCGGCCGACCTCCCGTGAGACTGTTCGAAACGAGTCTGCACGTCAGCGGGTAGGCGGGAAAGTACAATGTACAGCAGTAGGTACGACCATTCACCAACCGGAAGTCCAAGATTCTCTAGAGCCTTGGTGACGGACAACAACGGGTTCAAAACCTCCGTCTGTATGGCCCCGACCTTGTTCACAACCGGGATACTAAACAAACGGTTCAGTTGGGCATCGGCCAACCTCCGTTTGTTATGGTAACGTCTGACCAACAATTGTCTGGCCGTTTCATAGTTACCCTCCGTAACTGTCAAATGAGCGACCAGCTCCCTAGGCTCACCCCTCAATGCTGCCACCAGCTGAGCCATCTTGACAGACTTGGTAATGTCCGATCGCATGTGCACCAAACTGTCGAACAGATTGATGAAGCTCATCCATTCACCGGACACTCCGTCAAAGGTAGGCATAGTTATGGCAGGTAACCTGGACCCCGAACCCTGAAGCGGCAGAGGTGCTTCAATGTCACCACCATGGCTGGACTCGCGCTGTCTACGTATGTCCGCAGCCTTCTGCGTGATAGCAGCTGCCATCTCCATACATTGGTCGACATCCCCTAGCAACCTTGACAGCCTGTCAGGTGCGCAACCATCAACTGATTCCGCCTGCGCGGACAATTCGAGCACCCTATTGTAACGTTCCTTAACGTCCATAGACCGCTCCAATACCACATCATGCCTATCTAAACGGTCTATCAGACCGTGTGCGGAGGAAAACCATCTGAGTTCCTTAGAAACACCCTTCTGTATTTCAGATAACGACATGATCGGAACGATACTTACTCACAATTTGCAGTAACTCAATTTTATTGGACCCTCCAGTCTATAACCCAAACGAGGGAACCCTAAACCACAACTTAAACAATAGGAACCGAGTTTTATATCTATATAAATTCTGTAAATAACAATTTAGTTTCCCTTTATCATTATAACACACACAGATAGTCAATATTAGTTCAAGTTATAAATTGCTATACACTAGCTGCACAATAAACTGAAAACAATGTAATAGCCTGCTATCAATAGATGTAACTACTTATGTTAACCAAACATTCATTAGCATTACTAGACCACTAATAGATTGACTAACTGGTACTGGCAAATCTATTCTGAGTCACATCTCAGTACAACTGGTCATTTAGGGAAAACTGTAATATCTGTCTGTCTACTACCAGCAATAGACTTATAGCTTACAATACTACCAATATAGATTGGTGGATACAGGAACAACACCAAGTTAGCTAATAACCGCCTATACCTACAGATTGATAGTCCCAAATCGTGGGTTCCTGGAGCCCTTGACGGCTGCAAATCTCAGGAAACCACGCTCTTGCTACCAAAATGTTCAGGCTTCTCGGCACCCAATGACCTCGCAGGGGCCCATCAGCTACGAGGTAGCGTAGCGATCAGATGCCAAGAAGTGTGAACGTCGGCGATTCACCGAGCTAGTAATTATGAATCTATCTGACCTGGTCTGTGCTTCGTTCCCGTCAAAATCCTGTCTCTCTGCAAGGCCCGGGTGCACCCTAGGCTCTTCTTGGTAGACAGGTTCTTCAGCCAACCAGGTATGGCTGGCAGGCCAGCTTCGACGAGCACAGTGTTCCAACACAGGTTATGTTACGTGGGAAAAACCAATCGGCCACGTAAATGCGAACTTTATCTGGTTCGGGGAACCACAATACACTCAGCTATATAGACAATCCTGAGGGGAACCCGAATACATTCCAGATGGCTTGCGATTTAATTTCAATGCCCTATTCCAATACGCGTTACATCGCGAGGGCTTTCGTCTGTCAGTTGTCAAAAACTGCAAGGTTGGCAGCAACGTCAAATTCAAAATGGCCGTTCCGAAACCATCGATCGAATATCGATTTGGAATCGAACAAATACTTTATTAGGCGGCAGGTAGCTAGCTAGGCTGGCTAGTTCGATTTATTTTTACCAAACCCAATATAGGTTGATATTTCATCTAGTGCCCGCTTGAAGTTTAGTTTCGGGACACTCTTTATAAAATAATCAGATTAGTTTTATACATACCTTTAGGGAAGGGATTGCAGATTTTTTTAGATTTCGACGACCTGTTTTCGTTATAGTAAAGTCGTCCTTTGAAAAATGCAAGGAACAAATCCTTACGTGTGGTTTGAAAATATAATTGTCACCGTTATAATGCAACGCAAAAATGCGACGCCATATCTCGCGTCGCTCGGGATCACGAGGGACACTGAAATTAAACAAAAAATAAAAAGCCAACTCCCTAAAACAAGATCCACTGAAAAGGTTTGTTTTCAAAAAATCACTTCGCAAACATTGACATCTGATTTCTGAAGGGTTGCGTCGTTTGGTAACAGACTTCCCTTGGTTACGTTCCAGCTCCACCTTCGGGCTCCATCATCAGTTTCATCACACACGCGGCGCCGGCTGCGGAGTGCCGGGTTCCTATATTTAACGGATCGTCATCCGTAAAAGTAACTGTTCGTTTTTCTTAACCAACTACGAGTCGTTATTACCGTTACACAATTTACTTTCCGTACCTGCTGCTATGACCTACGGACGTCCGTTTGGTTTTGGTCATTGAAATACCGAGGGATCCTCAGGCGTTGCGTTATACATAATATTATTAAAAGTATTGAAACACTGGCTAAAAGTGGGCACAGTTGTGCCTCTGCCACCTCGTATGGGAAAAGGCGTGACGCTTTGTTATGTTATGTGTTGTTTTATCACTCCATAGCTGGGCTATGCCCAACTAACCCCCTGTCATCATAACTGGCTAAAAGTGAGCACATTTTCAGACTAAAAGTGAGCACATTGACTCTGTCACCCAGTATGGGACACCGCGAATAGTGTACCTTGTATTTCAACGTAAATACGACGAAACGTAATTAATAACATTTGTAAATTAAAACGAAAACAGTGAAATACAAACTCTAACTGACTGAAATAGGGGGGGGGTAACCAAATGACATTACGAATAGTAATCTAATGACATTACGAATAGTAATCTTGACATTACGAATAGAAAAATAACCAAATCGGATCGTTTTTTCAAATATAGGAAGCGGGCAGTTTCACTGTGCGTCGCGCGTCGCTACAAAGTTACGTCAGTCGAATGGTTGATTTTCGTTTGAGGATTTTTTCGAGAACAATATTTTATAGATAATCAATTTAAAGCCAATAGTAATTGAAAATATAATACTTACTTGTGATACGACACTCCCTGTTTTTGTGTTTTGCGATTTGGGTATGATTTACACCTTTTTACATCGTAGGTCACCATTTTTGTTTTTGCTGCCGATATGTCAATCGGCTGTCACCGTCCAAGCGCGACTGATTGCAAACAGTCCAATTTTCCCGATTTTGTACTGTTTTTGTAGCGACACTTTCAAGCGCTCCGTGCCCTGTCCCGTGCTCAACCGTAACACACATGGTCGGGTGTTAGTCAAGGCTATGTTCTTGGTCTTTTGTTATTTATCATCGTGATAAATGACGGAAGCAGAGCTGAAAAACGCCAAATGCACTTTGTATGCGGACGATCTGAAACTGATACTTCCCGTGAAGTCAGAGGACGATTTTAGGCTTCTGCACGAAGATCTAGACGCCGTGAATAGATGGAGTGTGAACAACAAACTCCCATTCAATACTGAGAAGTGTTTCATAAAGTCCTTCCATTGAACTACTATTACTAGCGTATGGAACGGACACCGCGAACCATTTCTTTGCGCCATGACCTAATGCCAACTGGCGTTATTTATTCCCTTTCGTCTAGTCTTGTGCCTGCTCGGTCATCAGAGAGAGCGCTCCGTACTAGTACATTTCAGTCAGTGTACTAGTACACTCTAACAGCTTAATTATTAGTACTATTATATATTTAATAAATGTGTTGATGATGGAGCTTTCCCAGACCTCATAAAACACAGTAAACTTATACCTCTGTTCAAGTCGGGAGACAAGGGTGATCCGTCAAATTTCAGACCAATATCGGTTCTTCCAGCACTAAGTAATTTTTTTGAAAAGATTATACTCAATCAAATGCTCTCACACTTCAACCGTACAAAACAACTCCACGCCAAGCAAAACGGTTTCACTAGGGGTAAATCGACTACGGATGCAGGTATTACCCTTAAATCTCATGTTTATTCTGCATGGGAATCCGCACAGGATGCTATCGGTGTTTTTTGCGATCTGTCGAAGGCATTTGATTGTGTTGATCATGACACGTTACTAATGAAATTAAATCATTACGGAGTTAGAAATAACGCGTTGGATCTACTAAGATCATACCTAAGCAATGGAATTCAGAAGTCAACGGCGTTAAATCTGATGGATCGGGGGTAAAAATTGGCGTTCCACAAGGTGCCATATTAGGCCCTTTCTTATTCCTGGTATATATTAACGATCTGCCTTTTATGGTGGAGAAATTGACTAACATAGTGTCGTTTGCTGATGATACTTCACTGGTCTTCAAAATTGAAAGACAAAAAGAAGATTTTGATGATGTCAATAGAGTATTATCTTTAACCTTGAATTGGTTCACAGTTAACAATTTATTGTTAGATGCTGGTAAAACCAAATGTATTAAATTCTCACTTCCAAATGTCATGTCCTATTGTATCTTGTTGTGGGGGAAAGCAGCGAATATTCAAACTATTTTTATTTTACAGAAAAGAGCTATTCGAGCAATTTATAATTTAAAACGCACAGACTCCTTAAGACAGCTTTTTAAAGAAATTGACATACTAACTGTAGCTAGTCAATCTATTTTCGAAAATATAATGTATGTACGCAAGAACCTTACAAAATTTCCCAAACTTAGCGATAGCTGTAATGTTAACCTAAGAAATAATCACAGACTACTTGCGCCCCGGTTTAGACTCGCGAAGGTTAGCAATTCTTTCAAGGGTCAATGCATTCTCTACTACAACAAGATACCTCTGGAGATCTTGAAATTGCCATTTGAGCAATTTAAAATCCATGTTAAAGCGACTTTGTCGAAGAAGGGATATTACAATGTTCAAGATTACTTAAATGATGGGTCTGTATGGGGTTAATCTGCCTCAATACAGACCTTGCTGTTAATATTTTTGTAATTATTTATTCCTGCTTATTAATTATGATAATGACTAAATATTATATTTTGTATTAGTTAAGCATAAGCAATTTTTTAAAAGAGATCTAAAAATCAATCTCTGGGAGTTTCTAAGCCCTTCTTCTCCCACAGTGGTCCAATGTAGAGAAGTGGCAAAAATGACGATTGCTATGTATATGTAAATATCTACAGTAATAAAGACATATGGAATTTGGAATTAGGACGTAGGATCGAATAAAAAATGGAGCTATTAGGTTAACCTTTCTTTTCGTGCGGAGCAGAAACTTGAGGAATATTATACTCTGATAATATTAACATATTTATACAATTCTATGTGTCTGTTTGCATAGCAGAAATAAAAAGTTAAATAATATTTGATTTTCCTTCATACTTAAACAGGCTTAGGACTGTCATTCTAGTCAAGATGTCAATGCCGTGTCTTTGTGTGCGAGAGCGAGTCGGCATGGCTCAATGCCTCCCGCCCGCCACCGCCGCTCTCTCGGAGCGATGTCCTAATAGTCCTAATAGACCGAATGTCCGATCAGCGTAAGGAAACGTTTCTTTTCGTTCATTGCACAGTAACGTTTCCTATTCGTTCTTCGTACATGACCGACACAACTTGACACAAGACTACTTTAGTCCCTCGCCAGCGCTCATAGCGGATATTGTGACTAAAATAGTTCAAAAATGCTTTCTGCGTCATGCGAAATTGTAAAAAAAGACTAGTACGAAGAAAAAAGATAGTGGCGTGACGTATCATCAGTAAGTAAGCAAAATATCAACTAAAATAATCCAAAACTAACTTTAAACATTATTTTCTACTGTACCCAACTTTTGTATGAAAACCATAGAATATGAAAAGTGAACCGTACAGATAAGACACGTAGGTACTGTAAGGTTCGATATTTGTTTATGCGATAATATTGTATACGGGCCTCTTTAGAGTGGGTGTCACTTTGACACTGTTACTTATTTTGTAGTTTTAAAAAGAAAGAGGCTTGGATGTGAGAAGTCAATGTGACACACTTCACCTTAGGCTTCGGCCAGCGACTGAGCTAAATTATAGTGAGGATTAGCGTAATGGCTATCGAGCCAGTTGTGGATCCCTTTTATACAAAGTGTAACTAGAAATCAAATAAAAAGAAAAGTTAATACCACTAAAGTCTTTATATTTACGAAATGCAAGTAGGCAGTGATCGTATAGTGGTTAGGAGCACTACATTCGCGGAGGCGCCAAACGAACCGGAGAAATAGGAAGACTGCTTCAGAAGGAAGGTGACGTCATAAGAAGTGGCGTAATAGAAGAGGATAGTGATCGTCGATCCAGACCTTGAAGAATCGAGGAAGGATCGAAAGTGCATTGTAGGGAAGTGTGTTTCTGTACTTAAGTTTTTTATTTAGGAATTACCTCGACCTGCCAAGCGAGTGAAGAATCGAATAGGAAAATATTGTGGGAAGATTTTTATAGCGGCGGACATTTTGTGAAAAATTTTATGAAATTATTTCATGATGGAGGATTTGTCAACGTGTTTTTCGGGGAGTCCTCAGGAGTCCTTTGAAAACTTTTTAGAAGACTTGAGAGATGCTGCATCGAGGAAGAAATTTATATCGTCGGAGGAATTAAAATTATTATTTCCTTCGTATTTAAAAGGTGGAGCCTTATATTTTTTTAGGGAAATTAGGGGCGGGCAGTGCCCAGTCATTTGACGAGGTGGTGAATAAATTTAATGAGGAATTTGGAAGCACAGACTTTGCAGAGAAGTTCTACAATGCCAAGCAAGAGAAAAGAAGTTTGTTGGACTACTTCCATTATTTAGGGGACCTGGCGAGGAAGGCTAGAGTTACCAAAGATGATATTTTTATAACGCAATTTTTAAGAGGATTGCAAAACCATCTTAGAAATAAATTAATGTTGAGCCATTTTGTAGATAAGAAGGCGCTAAGGGCGGTACTGGTACAGATGGAGAAATTAAGTCCGGGAAGTGATGATAATGTGAATGTGTTTAGGAACCCGGCCACTTTTGGACCGAATTTGGCCCATAGCAATAGGGGGGGGGGGGACAGACCGTTTCACACACAATTTAATCAAGGCCCTACTCAAGACCCACGACGAATGCCGAATGTTTCGCCGTCGGCAAGTGGTCAGGAACCACATATTAGACCTGGTACTAATAATTATAATTTGCGTCCTAGGCAAGCGGATTTTGCAACACGTCGTCGCTAGAGGCCGATAGCGGTGACCAGGCTGACCTGTGGAATGAGGGCCTCAGACGAGCTCAGCAGCGTAGCACAGAAGCGAAACGACCAATGGGGAAGATCGTCGCAGTCGAGGCGGATCAGCAGGTCAGACCATTAGTTTTATTGACTTCTTCTAATGTAAACGTGGTAGCTCTTTTAGATACAGGCGCTACAGCTTCATGCATCAGCCCAGCCGTTGCAGATCAAGTGGGTGCGAGATGTGTGCAAGAAGAGAAAAGACGGGTTAAGGCGGCAAATGGCAGTTTGCTGCAAATTGTAGGGAAATGTTTTATAGATTTTAGTTTGGACAATTTTAACTTTTCACAGGAATTTTTAGTAATAACTGATTTAAATTGTAGCATTATTTTAGGGGTGGATTTTTTAATAAAGAACGGTATGAATATTGATTTTGTTCATTCGTGTATGTGTTTTTTCCAGGGAAAAATACCGTTTTTCAATAATTTCCATACCAAACAAAACACGACGCCGGTAAAACGAAATGTCATGTGCGTAGGGATTCTTTCAAAACAAAAGATAGGGTCGGACTTTCTAGACGGTTCTAGAAGGAAACAAGTGAACTTCGGGGAAACCACAGTTATCGAGGATCGTGACGTGATAAATTCTATCGACTTTCAGGAGTTAAGAAAGGGCGATTACGTTTATTTCTCGGGGTTATCGGATTCGTGCGAATTTGCGTTTGGGATAGAAGATAAACGGTTTATCGTAAATGAGGATTTATGTGAGAATGATAAGCGGGTATTATTGGCGTTGTTGGATAGGAATGCGGATAGATTTGCGTTTGCAACTGACCAGTTAGGTAGGTCGGAGATAGTGTCGGTCGATATTAAGACTTATGATGAAGAGCCGGTTCATTGTCACCCGTATCGCGTTTCGCCGGTGCAACGAGAAATTATTGAGGAGCAGTTCGCGGAGATGTTGAAACTAGGTGTTATTAGGGAATCCACTAGTTCTTATGCTGCGCCCGTTGTGTTAATTAAAAAGCCCGATGATTCATGGAGGTTTTGTGTAGATTATCGTAAATTAAATAAGAAAATTTGTAGGGATAGTTATCCTATTCCGCGGATAGAAGACATTGTCGATAGTTTGGCCGGGGCCAAGTATTTTGCGGAGTTAGATCTCAATTCAGGTTATTGGCAGACGGTTATTACGGAAGGTAGGCATAAAACGGCTTTCGTTACGACCACGGGTCTTTATGAATTTAATGTTGTTCCTTTCGGTTTGGCAACGAGTCAAGCGGTTTTCCAACGGATGATGGATAAAGTTTTAGCTTTTAGGATTTAAGATTTAAAGGGGTTATGGTTTACGTAGACAATGTAATTTTGTATGGTAGAACGTTCGAGGAGTTTACCGATACGTTGCAGAAAGTTTTTGGGCGGTTTAGAGAAGCGAACTTGACCTTCAAGCCATCCAAATGTAAATTCGGTTTTTGCGAGATTGAGATGCTAGGTTATCTAATCTCGAATGAAGGAGTAAAACCTAGTGAGAAAAAGCTGAAGGCTATGCAACAGGTCCAACTCCCACATATACGAAGGATGTGAAACAATTATTAGGTTTATTTTCTTATTATACAAAATTTGTATCGAATTTTGCGAGAATATCGTTACCTCTCACTAAATTATTGAAAAAGGGGGTAAAGTTTCAATGGAATGAAGAATTGCAGAATTCGTTCGAGTATATTAAGAAGGTTATGTGTAGTGCGCCAATACTTTCCTATTATTCGGGGGATAAGTCGGTTACTACGAGAGTTTATGTGGATGCGTCTAACGAGGCGTTGGGTGCAGTATTGATGCAGGGCGTTGAAAAAATGAGTCCGGTTGCCTATGCGTCTAGGAAGTTAACGGATGCGGAGAAAAAATATAGTACGACGGAGAAAGAGTGTCTGGGGTTAGTATGGGCGCTAAGGCACTATAGGCATTATCTTTGGGGATCGTATTTTCAGGTTGTTACAGACCATAGCGCGTTATGTTGGTTACAGTCGAAAAAAGATATGACTGGTAGGTTAGCGCGATGGGCGTTAGCGATACAAGAATGGGATTTCGAGAAAGTTCATTGCTCGGGGAAAAGCAATGTAGTGGCAGATTTTTTGAGTAGGAATCCGCTAATGGAAGAAGGGAAACGGGAAACAGAAGGACCTCAGTCTTCTTCTCGTTCTGAACCTGATGATGATGGTTTGGAAGTTTTTAGTATTAATGTAGAGTCGTTACAGGCGGATCAAGAGAACGATTCATTTTGTAGTAGATGGTTAACGCGGTTGAGCGAACGTCCGGAAGCGTGGCGTAGCGGTTTTTGTTTGAGAAATAATTTATTATATAAAAGCGTACGTAGAGATGGAGAAATTAGGGAGGTATACTCGGCGCCACGACTAAAGAGCTTTGTCCTTGAATGCGCAGTAGTCACTTTTCACAAGTGTTTGGCGCGGGGAAGTGAGGAGCGACGGGGGCGGTAGTCAGCGCCGGCACGTGATTCGTTGATCAGTCGCTTCCCGATGCCCGCACCGAAAGCACGTCTCGAAGCTTCTTGAGTACAGTCGCATACAATATTACCCAACGTTATCTTTCGCCCCGGTCGAAAATGCCCGGACGAAAAAAAAATAAAGTACTGACTAGGCAAGCTAGAAAAATGGTTTACGATGTGAACTGTTATATCAAAAAAGAGTCTGATGAAATACTGATGAAGAAGTCTGATGAAAAACTTAATTGTGGTTTAATTGTTACAAATTATTAGTCAGCGGGAAGAAAAGAGTGTGCAGGACTATTACTACAAGTATCTATATTCACTAGGCCCTAGTGACTAGGGGCATTCTATGCTAGGGGGTTATTTATATATAGGTTTCAACCTTGACGTTAACAAATGTTGTCAATAGAGAGTACCTATAGTTTATTTGACACAAAGTCCATTATTTACATCGGCTAATATCCCAATCAACAAAATATCAAACAGAGAAAAAATAGAAGTGAAGAAAGTCCTGAACACTCATTCCTTCACACTAACCCTAAAAACGCACTTCGGAATTATGCCGCGACTGTACACATGCGCAGTAATCCCCGCCAGTTTCTCCGAGAGCTCTTTATTCGTGGCGCCGAGTGTATTAGTATTGCCTAGGTCTTTGTTTCAAAATGTAATGAACGAATTATATGATGAGGCGTGGACAGGAGGTCATTTGGGTCTCGCAAAGACGTTGAAGAGGTTTCGGTCGAAATATTTCATGCCGAAAGCCGATAAGGAGATAGAGCGTTATATAACTTCGTGCGTGCCGTGTCAAGAAAGGAAATTAGTTAAAAGCGTAGCAGATTTGATGCCGAATAGGGTCTTGGATATTTTTGAGAAGGTAGGAATCGACGTGTTAGGAGCGTTTCCACGTCTGTCGAGAGATATCCTTTTTATTATAGTCGCGGTAGAGTATGCGTCGCGGTTTGCGATATGTAAGGCGTTACCTAGGGTTACATAGGAAGATGTAGTGCGGTTTTTAGTTGAGGAAGTTTTCTGTAGGTTCGGGCCGATTAGGGAAATTATTTAAGATAGAGGAACAGTTTTTACGGCGGGAATTGTAAAAGAAACGGTAGAGCACTTTGGGGCTGAAATGATACATACAAGTTCGTTTCACCCACAGAGTAACGGTTTGGTAGAGCGAATGAATAGAACGTTAACTTCGATGTTATCAAAATATTTAGGTAGTAATCAAAGGCAATGGTGCTCGGTTTTACCATTGGTAGTACATGCGTATAACACTAGCGTGCAGGCGTCAACGAAAGTGTCGCCGTATAATATTTTATTTGGTAGGGAACCGTGCTCAGTGGTGGATCGATCATTAGGATTAAACGCAGTTGGTTTAGACGAAACGATAGATGAAAGGGTAAATCGTGTGGGTAGGCTGCTGACTAAGGCGTTAGGAAATATTGCGAACGCACAGCGTGTACAAAAGCGGTATTACGATATGAGATCAAAACCCAGATCGTTCCGGGTAAATGACTTAGTTTTGTTATACGTACCAAGGCGGATAACGGGAAGATGTATGAAGTTGGCACGTCTGTATCAGGGACCATACAAGGTCCTTGAGATCGTTGGGAGGTCTAATGTGCTGATTCGTCGTCTGAACTCATGGTCACGGGGCGTAATTGTTAACACAAATCGTTTAAAACGCTTTGTGCTGCGTTGAGGAGTTCGTCTGATATTAAATAATTATACATTAGGAGTATAATACAATTTTATCCCGGTTGATGGTTTGTGGTTTGTGTATGCGGTAGTGTTATAATTTTATTTATTAACCGGTGTTTCTTTTCATGTTGCTGCTGAAATATGATGTCTGATGAGGACCGTACACCAAAGACCCAAGAAATATCTGTAACATACCTACTAGATTACCTTTATATGAGAAACTTTTATAAACGACAGTTCGAATAATTGTTTGAACCGATCGCCTGGTTTTATCTTTGAGAGCAGTATGACGAGGCAATAGCTATTTGTCATAGGGTTCTGTTTTGGTTCCTGCGTTCTTAAAGTATAGAGTTGGGATGATTTGGTAAGGGGAGACTATGGGTTGTTCATAAAGTTGGTAACGAAGGTTTCTCAATGAAAGTAATTTCTGATGTGGGATAACTCGGGTATTCGATACACATTCGAGATTCTTTGTAGTGTCTTTACTTGGGTAATTGGTTGCAACTCACGGCGATTATCTTAAACTGTTAATAGTAAAAGATAGTTTACTGAATTCCAATGGATTAGTTGAGATGTTTGTGAGTTGTAGTATCGGTTTTAAAGCTAGTTGATTTCATCGTATTATTGGAACGAATTTTAATGAACTCATTCTTAAGCTATGGCTTAGTAATACGGTTCTTTAGATTAATCCTGTTAATATGGTTGACGTTTCCTATATTTGAAAATGATAATTTTTTTCTTTGATCTTTGCCTGCGTTAATTTTTGAAATATTTCCATTCGGTGGAAAGAGTTCACAATGTGTTCACAATTGTTTATGCAAAGATCGAGTTGTGTTAATTTTAGGAACGGAGGTATTATAGTTGTCTGATAAGTTTTTCGCTAGTTTTTATTGTCAGAAAGTTTGTCGAATGATAACCATTCGAGAAGCTAAATCTTAGCTAGATTCAGCTGTTTGCCTTCGAATTGTAATTGAGAGTTTTCTAGCGTTAGGTAGGTTAGTGTTAAGCCGCGAATAATTGTATGATGGGATCATAGGGTGTTATAATTTAAGTTTTTTAAGGTGCCTAGCCTACACCTTAAGTGTAGTTAGGTCTATATTAAGTAGGATCTACACCCTAAGTGTAGTTAGGTGTGTAACTTAACATATGACCTTCGGTAAGTTTATTCTATTTCTTGTCAATTTATTCTTATTCATGTCAATGTTTTGTTTTGGTACTGGTCTTATGCGTGATCAGAATTTAATATTAGGGTACTCGATGCTATTTAAAATTATGCTTGCGGCATATTTACTGTTTTCTAGATTTCAAGCATAGCAAACTAACTTAATGTTAACATTTAATGTTTTTTAGATTTTAGACTTTGAGATAGGGTTGTCATTTTAGATTTTAGACTTTGAGTTAGGGTTGCCACTTTGAAAAATTATTTTTTTTCCGTTTGAAAAATTTTTTTTGAAGGGAGGGGCAATGATTTTAAGGTTCGATATTTGTTTATGCGATTATACAGAGTGTTTTTGTTGAATTCCCATAACTGTAGGGTATTGATAAGACCACCTTTAGAAATCGAATGTAGAAAACTTGTTTTTTAATTACTTTAGACTTTAGAAAACTTGTTTTTTAGTTACTCGATTTTTTTACTTTTTGCATTTTTCATACAAAATAATTCAATATTTTTTCAATACTCGCTATAACAAGTCCTTTACTAAGTCCGGCAACGTCGCAATGTCGGAACTCGCCAATCTATGAAAATGAAATTCCCGCGCTTTTAATAAAAGATCATGTGTCTCTTGCTACTGCGCTGATTCGCATATCTACCTTTGTCTTTCTTGTGTGTGTTTACGCTTTTTTCTTACTTGTGGTGTCTGTGTGTTTACGCTTTAGTCTTACTTGTGCGTGTGTGTGTGTGTATGCGGCTCGCTCGAAACAATAACAAGCAACTAGTGACAGTTTCGGTAAGGTGTGACAGTCAATAATCAATCCTATACCATTGAGATAAGAACTATTAGCGGTATTGGGGGTCTAGTTTTCATTGGCGAGGGCATCACACAGTCAGGAACACCCCCACGTGCGCGTAACGACAGGTCGTGACAAGTCAGATCTGCCCAGGCGTGCACATTTTGGTCCTACTGAACGCAAAGCAAATCTCTATCGCTAGTGCAATTAATTACGGAGCCGTCATTATTTGGAATCGTTTATGTTTCATATCATAACAAACACTTCTAAATAGGTATCAGCAAAACCTTTATCAGTGTTTAAGGTTACTTATTTGATTTTAAGTAAGTACATAAAGATGGTAAGTAAGTAAGCACCCAAACTTGCTCACTGACCCAACATCAGAAGTCCAGGCTCAAGGTTTGTCAGAGAGAGATGGAGCGTAGTATTTTGGGAGTCAAATGTGCAGGCCTCATTAGAAATACAATAGTAACTGCGCATTACAACATTATTACATTACAATTACAGGGAAATGTATGAAGCACTACACACCAAAGAGTAAAACAAACACACAAAGTAGAAAAAAACTAATTTATTTCATTTTCGAAGTGTCCACCATTAAACTCTAAACATAAATTGAGACGTTCGCGAATGTGTCTGTTTAAATTTATTTGCACTGCTCTCATTTCGTCTGCTGCTCGGTTTATTCTTTCCATTAAATGTTCTCTGGTTAAAACTTTTTCAGCGTAAACTTTACTTTTTGATGTACCCCAAACATAAAAATCGAGAGGCGTTAAGTCGGGTGAGCGAGCTGGCCATGCCAGGGTTTGACTTCCGCGACCAATCCAGCGTCCTGGGTAATTATTATTCAGATAATTACGGACCTCAATTCCATAATGTGCAGGTGCACCGTCATGTTGGATCCACATTGTTCGTAGTGTTTCCAGATTGATGTCTTCGAAATGCTCCAAATTTTCAATGTTTCGCAGAAAATGTAAATAATTTTCTGAGTTTAATCTTCGCGGTATTTCAATTGGACCAATCAGTTGATTGTTTAGAATACCAGCCCACATGTTTATTGAAAATTCTCTTTGGTGAGAAGATTCCCATGTTTGCTTGGGGTTTTCTTCTTGCCACTCATGTTGGTTTTTGGAATTAAAAATTCCAGCTCTGGTAAATTGGGCTTCATTCATCCACAAAATTTTTGATATGAAGACCGGATTTTCCATGAGGAGTTCATTTACCCGCTGACAATATGCCATACGGGCAAAATTGTCAGCTGGTAGTAGTCCTTGAACTTTGCGATAGTGATATGGATGCAAACCATACCGCTTCCAAAGTCTCCACACCAAACTATGGGAGACGCCTGCTATACGTCCCACACGTCTTGTTGATAATGTGGGATCCTCTATTATCAAATTCATTATTAATCTTTCTTGATTAACGGTCAGGTTGATAACTCTTTCATGAGGAGTGTATCTGATGCCTGACTCCCGAAATCGTTTGTGCATCTGTAACAAATAATGTACGTAGATTATTTTTTTATCATCAGCATTATTTCTTGTGTTACCACCACATTTATCCATTCATCGTTAGCCTCCTCCTGCTTTCATCTTTGGCATACTGAACGTATCATTATCTAATTTTATCAAATAGGTATGAACTTACGTTAATGAATGTTTGGTTATCAGGTAACCTACGGGCCGGATAACGACGCCGGTACTCTCTCACTGCTGCTGCAGAATTCCCGTTGCAGAAACCATATACGAAATGTATGTCTGCCTGATGTTCCGGCGGATAATTGTAACGCGGCATCGTAGAAAACGAGCTCCAATGCCCGAAAACAGTTCAACGAGAAAACCTTTCTGATCGCAAAATAACAAACTCAAAAACAACACGTGTACGCTCCGAAAAGACTACAACATAACTCAACGCTCAAAGGATCCGCCGACAAGTCACACACACACACAGTCACACACAAGCTAAGTAGTTTCAACTCACACCCGAACAAAAACGGACGAAAAATAATAAATCGCCGTTGAAAAATAGTTCTTAATATGAAAAACATAAAATCGCTTCCCGCCCGTTTGCTTGTTTGTTCATAGGTTGCGCTCCTGCGGGTACAGTTGAGCGAGATACGAAATACTTGTTAATGCTTTATTCAAATTTTTTGATGTTCTTTAGATTTGTTACTCGTAATTAAACAACAAGGTACAACTAACAAGTAATCTGTGGCAGAAGACAAGTTTGTGTAAATAAATAGTAAAGATAGGTTTTTCATTTTATAAAAAATAATCAATGTAACTAATAACGGCCGATTTTTTCCATCCTCAGATAACATTTGTCTGCCAGTTTATCTGAGAAATTTGACAGAATTTGTACGTGTGAAATGTCAAATAAAGTTATCTGACTGTTTATCTGGGGATGGAACAATCGTCCCTAAAGGCTTTTTCGTTATTCTCTCGTTAGGCCTTATCTGACGATTGAAAATTCGACAAAATCAAATAAAAATCGGCCACGTACGAGGCAAGCACGAAGGTTCCAAAACTACTTGGCAAAACAACTTGTAAGGTGTAAAAGGTAAGTCCCTTGTCTACCTACTGCCATTATTTAGAGCAAAAATTGTTTTAAAAAAATCATGTTTTCTGCATTAGAGCCCCCCTTTAATGGCATGTTTGTCTGTTTTTAGTATTCTTTGTAGCGGCAACAGGAATACGTCATATCTGAAAATTTCAGCTGTCTAACTAACGGTTCATGAGATACAGCCTGCTGACAGACAGACAGCGGAGTCTTAGTAATGGACCCTATTACTAAGACTCCGCTTTTCAGACTCCTTTTCACTCTTTGGGGATGAAACCCAAATCGGTAATTCGGTACCATCACCATGAAAATAATACAATCAATCGACTGTACCTGCGCTATACAAACGCATTTGTTTGTTTACATGGCATTCGCTCGACTAATAAAAAATGCGGAAGAGAGATGGATGAGACTGTTAGGTAGCGCAGGAGTGAATGTGACATCCGACTGTCCTTTTGTAAGCTATGGCTGTATTGGTTTGGTGTTGATGTGTGCGTGCAGTAAAATTGACTACATCGCCTGCTCAGTATGGATTGAAATTATTGTAACTTGCACCAAGTACGCAATGGTTTGGAAATTGAATTGGAAAGAAGTATGCATGGTGAAAGTTGATGAGCACCAGTGTTGCCAACCCTGTAATCTAGCGGATGGTAGAATTCTTCTAAAAATACGGTAGATTCTCCTGAAAATGGTGTATTAGTTCTAAATACGGTAAAATTACCTTGACTATTTTTAGTAGGTAGTACAGAGCCACCACGCGATAACAAGGGAACGGCGGATTGTAGGGTGTAGGTAATATTAGTTAGATAGATAGATTAAATCAGTCTTCGTTACGGGAATTCCCGAAATCCGAAAATCTCTCCAAACCCGTACATGACACTATCGAAGATTTTAGCTCTAATCTCTCTCTCTATCACACACACCGACATTCGGTGTTCATGTTGGCGCTTTTTTCTCGTTTTGTCATAACCTATAACTGAAAAATAGGATAAATAGGACCTTGAAATCCTTCAGTGCGTATTACGGTGTTTTTTGCTACATTCCTACGGTAGTTAGTAGATCTATGCTAATTACGGTGTTTTCACCGTAGTTACGGTGAAGTTGGCACCACTGATGAGCACCCGCAGAATCAATGAATGAGATCGATGTGGCATCGTTGTAAAATAAGGGCTCGTTGCAACGCAGAAAAAGAAGTACAGTAGATTACAAAAAAAAAATCATTTCTCCGTTTCTATGCATTTTTGAACAGATGTTTCTTCGACAATATTTTTTATTGAGACTGAAGAATGTAACCCTTAAATTATGGGAATTCAACAAAAACACCCTGTATAGTATACGGGCCTCTTTAGAGTGGGTGTCACTTTGACACTGTTACTTATTTTGTAGTTTTAAAAAGAAAGAGGCTTGGATGTGAGAAGTCAATGTGACACACTTCACCTTAGGCTTCGGCCAGCGACTGAGCTAAATTATAGTGAGGATTAGCGTAATGGCTATCGAGCCAGTTGTGGATCCCTTTTATACAAAGTGTAACTAGAAATCAAATAAAAAGAAAAGTTAATACCACTAAAGTCTTTATATTTACGAAATGCAAGTAGGCAGTGATCGTATAGTGGTTAGGAGCACTACAGTACTAATGGTGAAACGAGAGAGCACTTCACAAATTTTTGGGATATGATGGATGTGGTATATATGGGTAGGGGACTCCTAAACTAAAAAAATATGTTTGGTAATATTTCAACACGACTGCCCCCAAAAACGGAGTGTATTGTTTTCAGGGTTCATGAGGGTATTTTTCTTAATTCCACCACAAATTCTTAAAGCTTGAACCGATTTTGAAGTGTGTGGTATCGCTAGGATCTAGCATCCTAAGTGGAGAAGGCTATAAATATATATATGTCACCGGAAAATAATACGATCCGCAAGTTTATAAATTTCCTAGGAAATTTATAAACTTCCTTCTAGATTATATTAGGCTAGGTTAGGTTAGGTTAGGTTATGTTAGGTTAGGTTAGGTTAGGTTAGTATATTTATAAACTTGCGGATCGTATTATTTTCCGGTGACACATACAAGGTGTAAAAATTATTTACTTTTCAGTTCATTTTTTATAATTATGGCAGCATAGATAACGATTACACATAGCTAATGCGAAAGCGCAAGTCATTTACATAAACCTTTGTTTAAATCTCGGTTAAAATGAATACTTACGTCGGTACATTTTGTAATAGACTGCACTCAATCAAATGAAGTTTTGTAGGTATAAAAGCGGTGTCACTTCTGTGGTGCGTAATCTAAAGGGACGACACGTCGAGCTCACGACAGGTCGCACCATCCCCCCGCCCCGCTTGTGATCTAGTCGCGACTAGTTTTTGGTTCGAGTCAGCGTCTCTATAATAATGGTAGCTCAATGAGTCCTTCACGCGTTCTCCTATGTCTATTAGCGCATTTTATGACTCGAGTGTATTCGGTGAAGGACCTCGGTGTTACATTCCACCCTAAACTTACATTCCATGAGCACTTTGGCCAAGAAATGCTTTAAAAGATTAGGGTTTGTGATACGGAATAGTAAGGGATTCCATAATTTGGGTATGGTCCAGCTTCTTTACACGGCCCTAGTGAGAAGTGTTTGCCTCATTATGACATGACGTCGGAATGAGGTTGGGTGGAGGTGGGATATGTCCTGGCCCTAGTGAGAACCAAACTTGAATCTAGCTCGGTTGTTTGGAATCCACACGATAGCTCTTACGTACTTATGCTCGAGAAGGTACAAAATACAAGCTTTCCTGCGATACCTCTACAAGAGGAAATTTTGGTACTACCCTATTATCCATCGCGACAGTGACTGCGCAGCGCTTGTCAGTATGGTATGCGCAATATACGTGCCAGACTACTATCTACGCGCGCGCAGGCATCAGCTGCTAGCGGGCGGCTCGCACCGCACTGTGGCGCGCCGACAGTCTCCGCTAGTGCGGGCGCGAGACAGCCTCAACGCACTGTTGGCGGCCTGACCATCCACAACGTCGAGGGACAGCCGACGACTTTCAAGGGGCCTAACGGCGAGTCCAACATCGACCTAACTTTATCTACACGTGGAGTGCGAATTAATGAATGGGAAGTACAAGAGGCAAAAAGCCTTATCGACCATCAACTTATCACTTTCAGCGTATACGGAGGCCGGGTCGAAAATCTATACGAGAAGCCGTATAGATTTTCTGTGTTTAGGGACCGGGGTGGACTGGCCAAGATTTTAATCATGAAAAAGGGTAGACTGGAACTGAGAAAACGGCCGAACGTGCTGATTTCGAACGAACGGCGAATTAATGCCTGGGAACTAAAGGCTGCAAGAATGATAGACGTTATGAATGGTGGAATAACAAGTTACAGCGATCGCGAAGAAGGCCTAAGAACCTCGCAGAGCCTGTCAGAGCGTGCGAAAGAAGGGCGGATTGTTGGAAGAGATAAGACGGAAGAATTTTCAAGAGACACGTACGAGCTACCGACAATGGAGCGACATACAGCGAGAAGGCCAAGAATCTTGGGGTTGTATGTATTTGAAATTTGATAAATTGTTGTCCTTGTCGCTCCATTTTTGTGAGGTCAGCAGACGAGTCTTTGCGTCATTTCACTCCCTACGGAGATCGCAGTACTTCCTGCCTAAAATCAGTCTTGATCAGTCTCTCCTATAACTACCTTTAATCGACTACGCGAATGTTTGCTGGAGCAGTGCGATCGAAGAACAACTGGACAAACTCGAAAGACTTCAAAACCTCGGGATTCAGTTTGTTTTCGGGCTGCGCAAGTATGACCATGTCTCACAGTATCGCAAGGAGTTGGGTTGGCTTCCAAGCCGCTTTCGACGTGATATGCATATTCTCTCATCTGTTCAATATTTTGCGAAATACCCGCTACCCCAAATATTTTCGAGAACGTTACGAGTTTCTTTCCCCCAGGGAGAGCAACCGGAGATCCCACACGATGTCTCTCCTTTCAACTCCTCGGCATAAAACTGCCGCTTACAAACACTCGTTTAGGTTAAGGGTGATCAGACTGTGGGACGCACTTCCCTGCACTATTAGAGATAGTCCCTCAATTTTCACTTTTAAGAAAAGATTTAAAAATCATTTCCTTTCTCTTTCGTGATAGGTATTTTTATATATAAGTAGTAATATTTGATATATATTAAATTTTTGTGCTATTTAATTTAATTTAATATACATATTTTATTATAACAACTTTTCCTGTCCTGTCTAGGTTTGTTTGCTGGTAGAAATCTCTCTTTAGGTGCTCTTTAGAGATAAGCTCGCCTTTGGTCATAAAAAAGTGTTGTTACCTTACATTACGATTTCTGTGCAATATAGAATATGAATATGAATTAAGATCTCTTAATGGTGGCAGCGGAAAGCAGATTCCATAGGGAGATGGGCGAAACCGGTAACGAAGACCCATGGGGACGAGCATATCGACTGGCCAGTGGGCGCTGGCGCCCACCGACCCACATTATTAGCGGCACTGAGCTTGCTACCGGCTTCGCCGGGGACGTGCGGTTGGCTATGCAAAAAATGCTCCGGGCACTTTGTCCTGATGACAATGAGCGCAACGACTCTGTACACCACCGAAAGATGCGCTTATGCGCCGCCTGCTCGCCTTCCGGCCCGGATACCCCGCTACTGTCTCGTGCTCAAGGCTCTGCCCAACACGGCCCCCGTCTGGATGGTATCACAGCTCGCATACTGAAAAATGTGTGGCATGCAGCAGCAGCAGCAGCAGATATTACGTATGTCTTTGATAAATGTGTGAAAGAGGGAATATTTCTTAATCAGTGGAAGGATGGATGTCTGTTAGTCCTGCCAAAGTGCAATGGCAAACCAATGACGGATCATGAGGCCTCTCAGTCCTCGGCCTCGGTAAGATTCTTGAGCGAATTATGCTGGACTGTGCCCCGCAAATATCGAGGGGCATTTCAGAATTCCAGCACGGCTTCTCTCCGGGTCGGTCGACTGTCACAGTCTTGAATAACATTGTAAACACCGCCAGGGGCTCGGAAGCCAAGAACATACAGGCAATCTTTTTGGATAATTCGGGGGCCTTTGATAACGCCTGGTGGCCGATGATTTTGTTGTAAGCGAAACTTGGAGGACTACCCCCTTACATCTATAAGATGTTAGTGGATTACCTTAGTAACTACCACGTAGTGCTATTCATCGGTCCGCTGGTGGAATGGAAGGTCTCTACCATGGGGTGTCCTCAGGGATAAATGGTGGGACCGACGCTCTGGAATGTGCTGATGGACGACCTGCTGCGATTGTCACTGCCTGCATGCACTATGCTCATAAGCTACGCAGACGACGTTACTATTCTGATAGAGTCCAATTCTCGATCCTCAATCGAACGCTCGGCCTCTAGGGTGCTTGAAGGCGTCTCGGAATGGGATGCCAGAAACCGCCTGAGCTTTTCTCTGGCAAAATCACTTACTATGACGATCACAGGCAGGTTCAAGCGCCCGCCAACGGTCAAGATGAGAGACGACTCGGTCAGGAGGGTCGCGCAAGCAAGTGCTGGACCTTGTTCTCGACGAAGTACTGCCATTCGCTGCACATGCGTCATAAATAGGCGAGCGCGATTCGGCAAAGCGTCGCGTGTATCCACATCAGTTGTAGTGTACGTTATCGTGCTCTGTGCATACTGTATACCGCAACCTATATCTCCACCGTAACGTATGCCGTTGCATGCTGGTACAGGCGTGTGTCTTTCCACATTGTGCGTGCCTCACAATGTGGAAAGACACACGCCTGAGGCACCGGCTCCGGGGCCGGCTTTGGAGCTCTTGATCAAAGCCGTTCATGCAGTATGGCGGGCCTACCGGTACTGGCAGGCGTGCTGCCGGCAACCTGAAGCTCATCCGATGAGGCACGGGAGGGTTGCACTGGACGTTGGATGAATGAGACGAAAGGTAGATACCGCTTCTTTCCGGACATGGTGGCTCGCCTCAAGACCTCTTGGGTTGAGCCGGACTACCAAACTTCACAGATATTGCCGAGACACGGGTGCTTCAGAAAAAGATTGCATGATATGACTTTATGCCCGATAAGTGTATGTGAGTGCGGCATAGAAGATGAAGATATGCATCATGCTCTTTGGGAATGTCCACTATACGACGAACGGAAGAGAATGATAGACTGAATCACTCGAGCGGATGAAGGACCCGTCTACTAAGAGGTTCTCGTCTCGTCATATCACGAATAAATATAACGATAATTTATGTGGCAAATAAATGACCTATTATATTTTTATAATATTGCATTCTCTAATCTCTACCGTTTTTTAATAAGCCACATTGTAATCTTCCAAGCTGATCACGATATATCGGGCATTATCAGGACGGAAAGTGAGACAGATACGGAGAGGTCGCGGGCAGAGTCGGTAGGATGAGGCGATCAGCCCACTCCTCGTTCCTCGTCGCACCGACGATCGTCCGACTCCGCCGGAACGGAGACGTGGAGTTGCGCTTTCTCTCGTTCCTCAATCCTCTTCGTGGATTTGACCCCGCCGGACTATGAAGTATGTTAATTTAGACAGATCGGACCGGAATGATGTCGTTCTGAGTTCGGATACGTCTACTGGAACTATTACGGTCCGGAACGACTAATCTTTACACAACACTATGAACATCACATTTTATTGGGCAGCCTCTGTTATTGAGTTCGGCCAAGTATAGAAGCCTCGATTAACGTCTATCGATGTCGGCAGCCCTCAGCTGGCTGACTGATTAGTCGACAGCATAGATTTAGGATGCGAAAATCATAAGTCTATGGTCGACAGTGTGACAACCTGTCATGCTTAAGCTGGGCATTCACGGTCAGTTTGATCGACGATAGAGCGCTTTTATTTTTTTTATATCGCAATACAGGAAATGAGTTCGGATGTATAAAGTCGTAAAGCATAGAAAATAGAAGCTCTTTATACTTATAATACTCTTTGAGCTCTATTGAATTAAGAGGCTGGCTATATCTAGGAGGGGAGATTTTTCTAAGAATGAATTTTATGTTGATAATTATTATTAATTAATGAATTATTTTGTTACAATGAGACATTTTCGAATAAAATAAATGAGAGTAATAATATCATGTCTTTCTGTTGAAAATATGAGCTAAATCTAGCCCTTTTTTAAACCTTAAATTTTATAGAATCTAGTGCTTTTTTGAGCATTGTAAGCCCTGAATGGGGTTCTGATCAGATCCCATTCAGGGCTGACTGAAAGCCAGTTTTACGCCAATGAGTGGAGAAATCGAACGGCTTCATCCGATCTATCGAACGTCTCTGATCGTCGATAGATCAAATCAGTTCTATCGTCGATCAAACTGACCGTGAATGCCCAGCTTTAAGATGTAAACTGCCAGTTTCATTTATTTATTTATGTAACAAAGGCTTCTATTTTTTAAGCCAAACATATGGTATTAAACTTAATACAAAGAGAAAAAGTTTAATTATGTCAACATAATCTGCCAGAGGTTAAATTACTGGACTAACTTACTGCCAAAAAGGCAGGAAGCTGCCACATATGGTCGCACTGGTGGTCGAGCGCACCCGCCGCCCCGCGTCAATGAGTTTACGTCGGTGTAAGAACCCTTAGTGACAATAGGCGGATTGATACCTAGGCCTAGGTACTACTATTCACTCACATTCACATTACTTACACAACTGAACCTAACTAACTGTTTTGTTAGAGTCTCTATGTCAAAGCCTTCCATTATTTTTGCTTTTTCGGATTTAAATACATATATGCTAAATAAGAACTTCGAATACATATGCTCTAAATTAAGCATTTATTTGTAAATAAAATAATACATAGCATAAGGAAATGAGACGAATATATTACAAGTAGAGACCCTCTGGCGTCCCCTCCTTCTTGCGGTAGAGGACGCTCTCCTTGGACTTCTTGAAGTCTTCGTTGGTGACCTTCATGCGCCGTTCACGTAGCGCCATCAGCCCTGCCTCCGTGCATATGGCCTGCGTAAGAGAAACGAGGGCATTGTACAGGTCATTTGGCTAACTGAGATGATGTTGGCCCCCACGCTAGGATAGCGACCAAAAAAATAATAAGTCAAATCCCCGGGTCTTGGATGTTTATATGTTTGTGACTTCTCTGATTCTTGTTCCCACGACACAGGGTATCCTAGTGTGGGGAACTAAGTAATGTATGTGCCTGACTGCCTGTATATAAATGTTTATGTTTGAGTCCCTAGCCCTAAAACAAGAGCACTTAATTTGCAAGGTCCAAAACTTGATATCATAATCATCATTTCCTGGGCCTGTCACCCCGCACCAGGGATATAAGGCTCTCAATACAGATCTCCATTTGTTCCGATCTTAGACCATCCTCCCCCATTCCGGCCAATCTGAGCTTACAATGACGGCCTCTTTCTCCCTTGAATATAATATGTATAATAAAGTAGCCCATTAATGTTCCCAACGAGGGGCACAGGCCTTTACCTGGACACCAGTAATATTAATCCTTACTCCACCATTCTGGCTCAGTGCAGGTGGATGGAGAGGTTTTACGACCTATCACTATCGCATAGCGATAGCAGCCGGGACTTTGAACAGCCAAGCCCCAGAGTTCCACTCCAGAGCGGCAGCAAACAGGCCCCGATGCAGTCGGGGAAAGTTCTGCTGCTCAACCGCAGGACGAGCACGCGCACTGGGAGGCCATGCTGCTTGGTGAAGGCGATGAGCCAGAACCAGCAGTGGTGCCCTCTGTGGGCGAGGAGCTGTCCATGCGGCTGGAGGAGGAACTCGTCTTGGAGGTGGAGGAGGGGTTGACCAATAATGGCGTCCCTCTCCCGCGATTGTAAAATCCTCCAAGCCAACCTCCAACACAGCCAAACTGCAACGGCCCAGTTAAGACGCTGGTTGGGGGCAAACAGCACTGCCGTGGCTCTGATCCAGGAGCCGTGGATCAACCGCGGTAGCATTCGAGGGCTCGCCAATTTGAGAGGTAAGCTTTTCGGTACAACTGATCACGATAACCCTAGAACGTGCATCATAACTACTAACAACATCCCAGCACAGCCATTAACAGAGTTCTGTTCCAGGGACCTGTGTGCCATAAGGCTGCAACTGCCCGACACAGCTAGGTGCCGCGAGCTCGTGGTGGCCTCCGCCTACATGCCTGCGGAGGACAACCCGCCTCCACACGACCTGTGCCGGCTGGTGGACCACTGCGAGAAGTCGGGCCTCCAGCTCATCGTTGGGGCCGACTCGAACGCGCATCACCCACTGTGGGGCATGCCAGATATGAACAGCAGAGGTAAGACACTTGTTGAATACCTATTTACTACAAACCTCAATGTGCTTAACATAGGTTCTGAACCAACTTTTGTTACCAAGCGGAGCAGAACTATCGTTGATATTACCCTGGCAACGGCGGACATATCCGACGACGTTGGGGGCTGGCATGTGTCCAACGAGGCGTCATGCTCTGATCATCGATGGATACGCTTCGAGATCAACGCAGCGTTCTCCCCAACTGTCCCTAAGAGAAACCCACGCAAGACTGACAGAACCAGGTACAGAGCTATCCTAGGTGAAAGACTTGCTTGGGCTGAGACTCTACCAGATCCGGAGGGACCCGAACAAAACGAACAACAGGTAACAGATTTTACAAATACTTCAATAGACTGCTACCATTCAACTTGCCCGCTTAGCACACCAGCGCCTACCAACATCAAGGGGCAGCCTTGGTGGGGTCCTGATCTAGATAGGATGCGTGCTAAGATCAGAAGACTGCTAAACAGGGCGATGAACACCAGTGCTGATGAGGATTGGGACAACTATAAAGATGCCAAATCCAAGTACAAGAAACGACTACGGTTCAAAAGCAGCAACTCATGGAGGAAATTCTGCAGCGACATTGAAACCGTTGATCAAGCAAATCGGGTAAGGCAAATACTAGCTCAACAAGGAAACTCCAGGCTAGGGTCGCTTAAAAAACCCGATGGAACATATACCTCTTCCACCACAGAAACACACAGTCTCTTGTTGGAAACTCACTTTCCCGGAAGTAGAACTATTCAAGAGATTGTGTGGCCGGAAGAGGTTCACCATGAAGCTGTCGACCACTTAGACATAACTAATAATATTATCACTGCTGACAAGGTGAGATGGGCCATTAATAGCTTTAAACCTTTTAAATCAGCAGGACCAGATGGAATCTTCCCAGCACTTCTACAGTGGGGTGGGGAACCCGTCATCAATATAATGGTCCGAATCATGAAAGCATGTCTTAGATTCGGATACGTTCCCAAAAGGTGGAGAGTAGTAAACGTAATTTTCATACCGAAGCCAGGAAGGAGCGACTACACTAACGCTATATCTTTCAGGCCGATTAGTCTCACCTCGTTCTTGCTTAAAACTCTCGAACGTTTGTGCGAGAGACACCTGAGAGATGGAGCGTTAAAACATATACCCTTACACAAGAATCAGCATGCATATAGTTTGGGTAAGTCTACTGAATCGGCTCTCCATGCAGTTGTATCCACAATTGAAGAGGCGATTCAAAACAAATGCGTCTGTCTTGGAACTTTTATTGATATAGAAGGTGCCTTTGACAAGACGCAGTATAGCAGTATAAGTGCATCTCTAACAAGGCATGGGGTGTCAACAGCTGTAAACAACTGGGTCACAAACATGCTTAACAAACGTATCGTGCGTCTAGCTGGAGAGTCCCTATCGGCGGAGGTAGTGCGGGGATGCCCGCAGGGAGGAGTGCTCTCCCCGCTTCTGTGGAATCTGGTCATTAACGACCTGATTACCAAGCTTAACGCTAATGGATACTACACCGTAGGATACGCCGACGATTTGGTAATCCTCATCACAGGTAAATTTGCGAGCACAGTATGCAACCTTAAACAAACAGCTCTTCGCATCGTGGAGCGCTGGTGTTTAGAATATGACCTGGCGGTTAACCCAACAAAAACGGTAATGGTCATGTTCACTAACAATAGGGCTCTTGGTAGGTATACCCTACCTAAGCTCTTTGGAACGGAACTCCAGCTAGCAACTGAGGTGAAGTACCTGGGCATAACCTTGGACAGCAAGCTCAACTGGAGTAGCCACATCGACAACAAACTAAAGAAGGCGAGTATTGCTTTCTGGCAGTGTCGGAGAATGGTGGGGAAAAAGTGGGGACTTTCTCCCAACATCATTCTTTGGCTGTACGTAACGGTGATCCGTCCTCTTGTCTGCTACGGAGCTGTGGTGTGGTGGACCAGGATCAAACTAACCACAATGGTAAGCAAACTCCAAAGCTTCCAAAGGCTGGCCTGCATGGCTATCACAGGTAGTATGAGAACTACTCCAACAGCAGCAATGGAGGCCATGCTGTGTCTTCCGCCACTCCAGCTGTATATTAAGCAGGAGGCCGCGTCATCTGCGGTGAGACTCAACACCTTAGGACTTTGGAGGAAAAACAGGACCTCACACACCGCCATCCTAGGGGAACTTTACAAAAAATTTCCCATCTCTATGGCTTGCAGTGACAGAATCCCTAAACAATTTGTTTTTGACAAAAAATACAATATACAGTTACATGAAGACCATCGGGTTGAGGGGCTCGACGTTAAAGAGCTCAGAATTTTTACCGATGGTTCAAAAACTGAAGCAGGCACTGGTTCAGGCACCTTCTCGGAGGACCTAAACATCAAGATAGCCATTCCACTGGGTGCCCATAATACTGTCTTTCAAGCTGAATGCATGGGCATCATCTCGGCCGCTAATGCCATAGCATCGAGAAAGGTAAGAGATTCCTCCATTCGAATCCTCTCGGATAGCATGGCCGTCCTACAAGCCCTAAATAGCAACACTATTAACTCAGGGCTAATCTACGAGTGTCACAAACGACTAATGGAGGAATGTCAACACAACCGCGTAATCCTTCAATGGATAAAAGGACACAGCGGATCAAGAGGTAACGATGCAGCGGATGAGTTGGCGCGTAAAGGATCTAGCTTGACAGCGTATGGTCCCGAACCTATCATCCCTCTTCCCTTCAAGATGGTACGCTCATTTCTGAGAGAGTCGACCAGGAATGATCATGCCACTCTTTGGACAAACCATGAGGAGTGCAGGCAGGCTAAGCTGGCCTTGCCGTCCCCTAGCGCTAGGCTGGCTAAGACCTTGCTTCGACTTAGTAGGCCGCGCATGCGACTGGTAACTGCAGCACTTACTGGCCATGGTTTCTTTAATAAACATCTATATGTCCTAGGTGTTACCGACAGCCCCCTTTGCAGAGCCTGCTTGGAGGCAGAAGAAACGGCTGCTCACGTCCTCATGGAGTGCACAGGAGTAGCGGACTACAGGGCTAAACACCTCGGTCAATCGAGGGACCTTCCAGGGATAGTCGGTAACGTAAAGGGCCTGCTGGCGTTCCTGGAGGAGTTGGGTTGGCTCGAATGATGTCGCATTCCCACCCACACGCAAAATAGGCGCTTTCGTCGTCGAGTTGCGGAAACCAGCCCGTCTTACAATTGACAATTGACAAAATAGCAGCCGGGACCTACTGCTTAACGTGTCATCCGAAACACTGAACATCCCATAATGTACTTAAGTTAAATTAATTATCTCATGGGTTCGAACCTGCATCTCCAGTGTGAGAAGCAAGCGTGAAACCCATTAGTCCACGGAGCTCTTTGATACTTGAGATAAATACAAATTATACTTAGAATAACGCAAAGTAAGCTTCCAAATATACAAGCAAGTATTAACAGGCACAACAAGTGTACCTTTATGTCTGCCCCAGACAGATCATCCTTTGCCATGATCAGCTCGGAGAGGTTGACATCCTCAGCCAGGGTCATGCGGGACGTGTGTATGGTGAAGATGCGTTTCTTCGTCTTCTCGTCCGGCAGGGGGAACTCTATCTTGCGGTCGATGCGGCCTGGCCGGATCAGCGCCGGGTCGAGCGTCTCGATGCGGTTCGTGGCCATTATCACCTGCGGGTATCGAACGGGTGATAGGACAATGTAGTCCTTACTCATCATATCACACATTTTCAGCCAACAGCTCCGCGAAGGGCTCTACCAAAGTATGACTGTCAGATTGGCCGCCCGGTGCTCTTCTCCTGCCTACTCTCTGAGCCACATATTACTATATACAGGTGAAACAAAAAAAAAATATAGTCATATTTTATGGGGTTTTTAGGGACAGCATAACATTTTGGAGCCGGCGGTCAGCTGATTTGTATGGAGAAGTGCAAAATAATGTTGCTCTAATCAAATCGGTTTCGTAGTGAAAGTTGTTCGGAATGATGTAGTTACGAAGCTGACGGTCCTGGGTTCGAATCCCAGTAAGGGCAAATATTTGTGTGATGAGCATGAATATTTGGAGTCTTGGATGTTTTCAATGTATTTACATAAGTATTCATCTCTATTAAATATATCGTCGTCTAGTACCCATAACACAAGCCTTGTTGAGCTTACAATGGGCCTAGTTAGATTTGTGTAAGATTGACCTCTAATATTTATTTATTATTTTATTTATTCAACTATGCGAAAATACTAACCTTTACATCACCTCGAGAGTCGAAGCCGTCCAGTTGATTCAAAAGCTCCAACATAGTTCTCTGGATTTCTCTCTCACCTCCAGAATTTGAATCGTAACTACAAAAAGAAGACAAGATTCAGTAATGAATGATTCAGTAGTAGGACTTAATCTTCATAGACCAACAGAAAGGCGCACTTTGGAGGGATAAAAGTTTTACTCAACTGACCGTTTAGTTCCAACTGCATCAATTTCGTCTATAAATACAATAGAAGGTGCGTGTTCCTCTGCTACTCTGAACAGCTCACGAACCAGTTTGGGGCCATCACCCTGTGAAGAATAAATATATTTATAAAAACCATACTTGGTTTTGGTTAGATCTGCTCTAATCGACATTGAGGAGCAAATAATGTCACGTAACTTTCATTCGCGAATAAGGCATATACGCAGCGGTAATTGGAACATTTCAAATTAGTATGTTCAGCCAAACCAAGAATGTAAAAACGACGCCATGTTGCGGAAAAGCTATGAAATTTCTTCAACTTGCAACACTTGCTTTAAAAAGTAATTAATGTCATCTGGCGATTGCTGTCAAAGTGGGGCGCCGATTGAGCATGGTTTATTTCTTGTGTTTTGTGAGTGAAAATGCCGAAAACTATTAAAAGTGGCGTAACAAAATTTATTATCCATCGAATAAATAAATAAATAAAATATTTGTCGGATAGAAAGATTGGACTCTGTTCCTCTAAATAACCTCACTGGCCTTGTTGTCAATACGACTGTTAGCTACGTGATATAGTATGTGCAATGCGAATTGGCTAACTTGTAACTATTTATAAGGAAAATATTTTGTTGTATTTTAGGCATATCCCGATCTTCCGTCATGAAAATACAAAACGAAGGCCTAAGGAAAATAAACCTAAAACCAAAAAGAAAAACTTATTTAATTTTATGTTCCTGGTTGGGCTTTAGATGACTTATTTACTCATACATCATACATACATCGTATTTACATAATTCACAAGCACAGCCAGGTGAAATCCGTAGTATGCAGCGGGCTGTGTGTTACAGTCCACGTCACAAATCACAAAGACGGCAGCCTGAGCAGCCATTGGATAGCCTATTCGTCAGCGGAGGTATTTTTAGCAGTCCACTCTCGATCGACCATGTAGGACAGTCGTCCGTGAGACGGGCCATGCTCTGAATGGCTCCACAGGAGCAAAAAGGATTGTCTCAGTTCGCCGCAGCGGCCCTGGCCAGTCCGGAGTCGGTTCAGCTTGGTCCGGCAGTTGCGTGGGAGGTTGAAACCGTGTGGCCGATCGTTTGGGTTTTTGACCAGATGCGCGTTTGGAGTGGGGGTGGAGACCCATATCTCCGCCTATTTCTCAGCTGCTGACGTGGTTCCTTCGGAGATTTGAGATGCGATGAATCCGAATGGTCTCCGAGATTTGAGGCTAAGGTTGTCGTTTGGAGGTCCTCGTTGATGGGGAGGCGAGGATTCCCTTTTATTTTGTCGAACTGAGACTAGACGGCTGTTTCTCTACGAGGATCAGGAGGTATGGTGTTGCTAAGCACGGGCTGCCAGGCTGTGTGGGTGGGCATTACCATTCCTGAGACGAGCCGCATAGTGGAGTCCAGTTCGACGTCCACGGTGTTCGTGTGGTGGCTGCCAGCCCATACGTGTGAGCAATAATCAGCGGTGCTGTAAACCAACGCCAGTGCAGATTTTCGCAGGGTTGGCGCGCGGCATTCCCATGTCGTTGAAGCGAGCTCGTGTTATAGGTTGTTTCTGCTCGAGAGCTTCTTCTTTAGTTTACACAGGTGCCTTTTGTATGCGAGGTTGCGGTCTAGGGTGATGCTGGTTACTGGGATTTGGCTTCAGGCCCCAGTACTTGAAGTGGTCCTCGAGTATGCCTACGTCTCCCCGCAGCTTTTTCTCGGTCTGACCGAGAGTTCGCGCCTGGGCTATTACGGCGATGTCGTTGGCGTACATAAAGAACCGGCCACTTATTTTGGGGATATCGCTTTGGTTTACGATGTAGACTTGTAGAGCCCTGAGCCTTGTGGGACGCCGTTGGAGATTCTTCGATTTGCTCTTAACCCCGATCTTGCTCATCTGAAATACCCTGTTTGACAGGAGGGCGTCGACGAGGCGGAAGAGATGCAAGCAACGGAGTATTCTTGTTAGTTTGAGTAGTAGGCCTTTCCAGACGAGAAATCAACAGACATAACTCACAAACATTAATTTGAGTTACAAATCAGAAGCTTCATAATATTTGAGCGACCTAATATGCGTTTAAGTGTCAACCCCGATTGAAAGGCAGCCACAATAACCTACTCTAGCCAGTCGTTTTTGTTTGTATACGCTTAGCTCCGGTTTAGCTTCTTCAACGTTCTAACCTAACCTATAACCCGATTGAAAAGAAGCCACAATATCCTACTCTCCGTATTTCTAGTCGCTCACTTAGTAATTTGGTCGCACAGCTAGAATTTTCCGCCGCTCAAGTTATTAAAACAGTATCTCATCATAAGTCGCTAAGTTGTTTTTTTATTCGATCGTTTTATAATTCCCTTTCCTTTTTAACAACCACGTTACGGCTCACCTAAGTAAGTCTCTCAATGAAGTTCTATGGTTTTTTATTTGCCAACTTACCAAATATTTCTGGATGAGCTCCGAGCCCACTACTCGTAAGAAGGTGGCCGATGTCTGGTTGGCCACGGCCTTGGCCAGCAGCGTCTTGCCGGTGCCGGGCGGGCCGTACAGGATCACGCCCTTGGGTGGCTTGATGCCCATCTCCTCGTAGTACTCCGGATGAGTAAGCGGTAGCTCTACTGATTCCTGCGTGATTTTAATTTTATATAAATTATGTATGTATGTGTGTCGACACTTCTGTTGCTGGTAATTGAATTAGCATTGCAGGCGCGATTACCAGCACCAGCAAAGCACTTGCCAAAATGACGTCGAGTTTTGGAATACGACCGAACTTCGGTCGGGCGTATTCGGCGTAGCTGCCGATCTACTACTGCAATTTTTTAACGGGTCGCGAATTTGAACTTTATGCCATGGTAATAGAATTTAAAACCTATAACGCTATTTTGGGTTCCCAGGGTACCCAAAGTCAATCTATGGGCTGACAATTCTGTATTTCTGTTGCATGATATACGATCAGCCGCGGAACTTCGGTCGCGTAATTTCGGCATGGTGTGTCCCGAAGTGAAAATAATTAACAAAAAAAGATCATACCAATCAATCCATCAATAATTATGTCAAAATTTGATATATTTAATTATATTTTTATTTCTAATTTTTCTTAACCTTTCTGCTGTGGCGGCCATTTTGTTGACAAGGGTTTTCGAGCGCCGGTTATTGGCTTTTAGTGAATTTATCTTATTCTAATTAGAAGGTTACTTCTTACTAGAATAATTTAACTTTTTCTTCCAATTGCACTATATTCGAATGTCTTTGCAGCTAATGTGTCTTTCAATAAGTAGGTACCTACCATAAATTTTACTTGATTTACTGAAATATTTTAAAATATTTTTTTATTGTCTTGGATGGTAAAGTGGTGTAAAAACCAATGTGACCAGAGGAAAAAACATCCAGGAATCACCTTTCATAGGTAAATGAATAAATAATCACTTATTTCCATATAAAATATGGGAAAATACGGTATTATTAAGTTCAAATTATAATTCGATTATTTATTTAAGCGAAGTTATTTTTGGCAGCTCTTTAATTGGTCGGGATGTTGTTATACGGTCAGTTGAATAAATGAATTGGCAGTTCTTAAATTCTCGTCTGATGAAAATTTGAACTTCGAAGTTACTTGTCCGATTTTCTTCACAATCGATATCTAGGGCTCTGGTTAGAATCCAATCATGATTCTAAACTCAGATTTCCTCGTATTGACTGGTCCGATTTGCTTCAAAATCAATATCCGGGGAACTGGTTGGAGTCCAATTATGATTATGAAGTCGGATTTTGAAAAAGTGGCGCCATTTTGAACATCGTGGTTATTGCTTCGATTTGCTTCAAAATCCGAGATGTATCCGGTTGGAGTCCAATCATGATGTTCCTTTAGAACAAATAGCAATACTGAATTGTACCTCGGCCACACAAATCATAAACACAATTACGCCAGGATACAGACATGAAGAAGATGACGAAAGTGTCGACTCTTCTTTAGGATTTCTAAAAGAAATAACTAAAGAAGATAGCAATTTACCTACACGACTAAATACTGAAGAATTTAATAATCACCGCAAATTGATCATTGGGTATCTGGCAGGTAGCATTTTCCATTATGCAAACAAAAATATAAAGTGTGGAAGATGCACTGCGCGGATGTGTGCTGAAGAAAAGCTATATTTTCACAGACTAACATTTAAAATCAAGAGGAGGAATACATTTTCCATCAAAAGATATGTTCTATATTTGTTGCATTTGCGAAATGGTTATACGAAAGATTATAAAAGAAAACATCACATTATACAACGAAAGGCAACATGAATATATTCTCACTAAAATTTTAGAAAAATTTGTTGGCAATGAAAGTGTTTTTATGAACTTAGACTCTGAACACACCTTCGCCGGAACAGAACACAAAATGAATCTTATTAAATATATAGCGAAAAAATATTTAACGATTCGGCTTCACCACATTTCAAAATTAGAAGATATATCAAGAACCTCTCAATGTAAAATACACTATTATAACAAACTTACTCAGCATTTGGGATGTTAATCACTTTTACAGCAGTCATAATCGGTAGGAACAGTTAAAGTTAAAGTTAAAGCATGTTAGTCAAGTTAGGTACTTTTTAATAACTGTCAAAACAGTCGATTTATATGGGAGTTGTATTGAAATTCGAAACATGACGTCATATTTCGTTGAAATCAAACGCACTCTGGCACAAAATGATGTTAATAAATTCAATTGCTTAAAATTGTTAACGACTGATATTGACGGTCATTTTTCTTGTTGGGCTATCAATTTAAACAGAATTAGTATTTTTGTCTACCATTCAGGTATTATCTCCATTAGGTATTTTTTATACAACTTTGCAGAAAATCCAACTGATGGTGCTGTGAATCGCAATTCGTTTCTTGCGCTTTTATTACTCAAACGGGTCCATAAATCGAAAAATGGTCCTATGATATTGATATTATTTCTAAAAGATCTATACAATGATACCTCTTTTTAGGGTTCCGTACCCGAAGGGTTCCAAACGGGACCCTATTACTAAGACTTCGCTGTCCGTCCGTCCGTCCGTCCGTCTGTCACCAGGCTGTATCTCAAGAACCTAGCTAGCTAGAGAGTTGAAATTTTCACAGATTATGTATTTCTGTTGCCGCTATAACAACAAATACTAAAAAACAGGATAAAATAAATATTTAAGGGGGCTCCCATACAACAATACCACATACAAACTTATGGATGCACCTGGTTACGTACATGGAGTGTGAAAGTAACCGCACCAATAACTTTGTAAACAATATTTTGCTGTGTAAAATCCAAACTATTCACTCCACACCATCGCTTCCATTGAACGGTGGTACGGAATTCGTGCGCGATTTAGACTCGCACTTGACCGGTTTTTATTTATATTATACTCTATCCCATAGTTTGAGATGTCATTGGATAGATGTTTTAAAAATAATATCAATATGACCATTTTTCGATTTATAGACCCGTTTGAGAAAAGAAGCGCAAGAACCCAAGAGCGATTCACAGCACCATCTGTTGGACTTTGTGTAACAGTGTTTTTCTTCTTCTCTCTCTCATTACAATATTTTTATTTTTTGACTGTGTTTTATATAGGTAAAAATTTGGCTAACTTGGCAACCCTTAATTCACTCACTCATATATATCCGCCGCCATTACGGTTCCTCAGTTTTGTCTTAGCGAGACTACGTCCGACTTTTTTTATACGTCCATGGTAATCCATTTAAAAGTAGGTTTACAATTTACAAGTGTTCATTTTATAAATTCATTCACTAGCTAGCCTGTTCCTTCGCGTGCTTTTTGAACTATGCTAAAAAGAGATTTATTTCTTTCTATAACTACTTGGTATCCAGAACCCAGATCTTCGATTCCAACAAGAATATATCTTATTGGCCCTATGATGGACTTTTTCCCACGTACATGGCAGTTACACCCATATTCAGCCATTCAAGTATAGCAGTTAGCAGCTGTTCAGGCTTCTCGGCACCTAATGACCTCGCAGGGGCCCATCAGCTACGAGGTAGCGTAGCGATCAGATGCCAAGAAGTGTGAACGTCGGCGATTCACCGAGCTAATACTTATGGAGTTGATCTAACCTGGTCTGTGCTTCGGTCCCGTCAACTTCCTGTCTCTCTGCAAGGCCCGGGTGCACCCTAGGCTCTTCTTGGTAGACAGGTTCTTCAGCCAACCAGGTATGACTGGCAGGCCAGCTTCGACGAGCACAGTGTTCCAACACAGGTTATGTTACGTGGGAAAAACCAATCGGCCACGTAAATGCGAACTTTATCTGGTTCGGGGAACCACAACACACTCAGCTATATAGACAATCCTGAGGGGAACCCGAATACATTCCAGATGGCTTGCGATTTAATTTCAATACCCTAATCAATACGCGTTACATTGCGAGGGCTTTCGTCTGTCAGTTGTCAAAAACTGCTAGGTTGGCAGCAACGTCAAATTCAAAATGGCCGTTCCGAAACCATCGATCGAATATCGATTTGGAATCGAACAATCACCCGCCCGGACAGGCACGCACCTGTCCCCTAATCTACGGGCAGCCGATACAACGTTGCTACCGCTCGTTTTAAAACCGAGCCTCCTACTAGAACCTCTGCAGACCGGGGGGTCCCGTCCTTGCCAGGGAACAAGTTAACAATGCGCCCCCTGCGCCAACGTAGTGGCGGTAGGTTAGCATCCTTAACCAGAACGAGGTCACCAACACTAGGGGGGCTGGTTTTGTCAGTCCACTTAAGGCGTTGTTGTAAGATATGCAGATACTCGAGCGACCAACGCTTCCAGAAATTCTGAGTAAACTGCTGCAACATCTGATACCTTGACAACCGATACAATTTCACTCCCTCGAAGGGGTGCTCGGGCAACGCGTTAAGTGGCTGTCCTATCAAGAAATGGCCTGGGGTCAGAGCCTCCAGGTCATTTGGATCCGAGCTGAGCGGACACAACGGTCGCGAATTGAGAACGGCCTCGATCTTACAAAACAATGTCGCGAGCTCCTCAAAAGTCAGCGCGGTCTGACCTACTATACGCCCCAAGTGCGTCTTAGCTGACTTAACTACGGCCTCAAAAATCCCACCCCAGTGGGGGCAAATCGGTGGGCTGAAGGTCCACTGTATACCCCGACGGGAGAGGGCCGTTCCAATATCCACTTTATTTACATTCAAAAGGTTGACTATCTCTCGTAAGTATCGTTCCGCACCGATGTAGTTAGTGCCGTTATCAGAGCGGATCAAAGTTGGAAGTCCCCTTCGAGAAACAAACCTATCCAAACAAGCAATGAAAGCCTCTGTCGAGAGATCAGCAACGAGCTCGAGGTGTACCGCCTTGGTGGAGCTGTGGGGCCAGTCCGATTCTCTCTTGGCAAGCCAGGGTGGTCCCCACCACAAATGGTGTCTAACGAGTTCAGGAGCCCGACATCCCCTGGATGCACAATCAGACGGGTTCAATTCTCCTGGTACATGTCTCCAGGTCAGTGGGACCTCAGACGACACAATCTGGGAGACACGGTTCGCAACAAAAACCTCTAAGTTATGGACCGAAGCCTTCAGCCAGCACAAAACAATCTGGCTGTCCGTCCACGCGTACACCGTATCCTCCAAACCCACTGACCCACGCAACACTGTTAGAGTGTGATTCAAAAGTTTGGTCAAAAGAGCAGCCCCGGACAGTTCCAGTTTTGGAATCGTCATCCTTGTCCGAATAGGCGCTACCTTGCTTTTTGCCAAAACCAAACGCACGTCGACCTCCCCGGTGGAGGTGACGGTTCGCAAATAAACCGCTGCCGCAAACCCTCGTTCAGAGGCATCACAAAACCCGTGAAGGGTTGCCCTGTAATCCCCAGCAGGGACCAATTTCCTCGGCAGCGATACATTATTTATATTGAGGCCCAACCATTTTGCTAAATCATTCGATACAATGCAGCCCTGAGCTCCAGAATCTAATAGGGCGCGAACGTATGTTGGGTTGCCCGCCAAATCCCAAACAAGCACAGAGGCGATCGGTAACACCACCGTCTCCGGTTGGGGGGCAACCAATGGTTGGGCCGCAAATTCCTAGCGAGGACCCCCGGGGCCCCACTGTGCCTGTAACCGATCAGGTAGGCAGCTATACGCCAGAGGGTCCCATTGTACAAATGGCCCACGCGCCGGTTCCATTGCCACCCTACGACGCCCCCCGAAGGTGGGTGGGCGTGAATTCAACCGTGGCCGCTCCATGAGCGGGGGGGACATCACATGCGACCGACGAGGACGAGGCGACGAGCGGGGCGACAACTGAGGCGGCGTCCGAACCGCATCCGCATAGCTCGAAGGTGTCCCATGCCACCCGCCCGTTACGGCCTGCTCAACATACCCAATGTCCCGCTGAGTCGGATGCTGAGTCGCAACCGAAAACTCAGGGCCCCCCATGTGATGACCCTGAGTGCGGCCCTGCACCCCTGGGTGGCTGCGCGCTTGTGGCCCCATTGCCCGCTGAGTCGGATGCTGAGTCGCAACCGAAAACTCAGGGCCCCCCATGTGATGACCCTGAGTGCGGCCCTGCACCCTAGTACCGCCCTGTGCACGTGGGGACATTGGCCCCTGAGTTGCGCTCCGAGTCGCAAACGAATTCTCAGGGCCCCATGCCGTGTCACCCTGGGTACGGCCCTGTGGACGTGGGGACGTTGGCCCCTGAGTTGCGCTCCGAGTCGCAAACGAATTCTCAGGGCCCCATGCCGTGTCACCCTGGGTACGGCCCTGTGGTGGCTGTTGGCCGGACCGGTTCATGCACAACAGATTGTTGTGGGCCCCACCACAATATCCGCACATTTTTGTGCGCGTGCAGTCCCTAGCCATGTGTGGCCCGAGGCACAGGAAACACCAGCTCCGCTGCTTGGCCATCCGGCGCCGTCCCTGAACCCTAAGTTCCCCGAACTTATTGCAATTGGCCACAGCATGGCCAATCTGCCTACAACATGGGCAGGTCTCACTATGTGGGGTCAATGCACTCACAGTCCCATACGATTGCCGGTTGGTGCGGTCCTTCCTCGTCGGAGGGCCCCTACTCACAGCGCTCCCGGCAGCTCTCTGTGGCTCCGAAGGATGGGTGACCGTCAACCCCAAATTCTCTGCCCATCGAGCCTTCTCTTCCAAGAATCCGACCAAGTCGGAGAAGGCGGGCAGGTCCTCGGCCGACCTCCCGTGAGACTGTTCGAAACGAGTCTGCACGTCAGCGGGTAGGCGGGAAAGTACAATGTACAACAGTAGGTACGACCATTCACCAACCGGAAGTCCAAGATTCTCTAGAGCCTTGGTGACGGACAACAATGGGTTCAAAACCTCCGTCTGTATGGCCCCGACCTTGTTCACAACCGGGATACTAAACAAACGGTTCAGTTGGGCATCGGCCAACCTCCGTTTGTTATGGTAACGTCTGACCAACAATTGCCTGGCCGTTTCATAGTTACCCTCCGTAACTGTCAAATGAGCGACCAGCTCCCTAGGCTCACCCCTCAATGCTGCCACCAGCTGAGCCATCTTGACAGACTTGGTAATGTCCGATCGCATGTGCACCAAACTGTCGAACAGATTGATGAAGCTCATCCATTCACCGGACACTCCGTCAAAAGTAGGCATAGTTATGGCCGGTAACCTGGATCCTGAACCCTGAAGCGGCAGAGGTGCTTCAATGTCACCACCATGGCTGGACTCGCGCTGTCTACGTATGTCCGCAGCCTTCTGCGTGACAGCAGCTGCCATCTCCATACATTGGTCGACATCCCCTAGCAACCGTGACAGCCTGTCAGGTGCGCAACCATCAACTGATTCCGCCTGCGCGGACAATTCGAGCACCCTGTTGTAACGTTCCTTAACGTCCATAGACCGCTCCAATACCACATCATGCCTATCTAAACGGTCTATCAGACCGTGTGCGGAGGAAAACCATCTGAGTTCCTTAGAAACACCCTTCTGGATTTCAGATAACGACATGATCGGAACGATACTTACTCACAATTTGCAGTAACTCAATTTTATTGGACCCTCCAGTCTATAACCCAAACGAGGGAACCCTAAACCACAACTTAAACAATGCTGTTTTCCTTAAACAATAGGAACCGAGTTTTATATCTATATAAATTCTGTAAATACAATTTAGTTTCCCTTTATCATTATAACACACACAGATAGTCAATATTAGTTCAAGTTATAAATTGCTATAAACTGAAAACAATGTAATAGCCTGCTATCAATAGATGTAACTACCTATGTTAACCAAACATTCATTAGCATTACTAGACCACTAATAGATTGACTAACTGGTACTTCAATGCAAATTTCAATTCACCTACAATGTACCTAAGTTGAGTACCTACTATTCTGAGTCACATCTCAGTACAACTGGTCATTTAGGGAAAACTGTAATATCTGTCTGTCTACTACCAGCAATAGACTTATAGCTTACAATACTACCAATCTATGTGGATACAGGAACAACACCAAGTTAGCTAATAACCGCCTATACCTACAGATTGATAGTCCCAAATCGTGGGTTCCTGGAGCCCTTGACGGCTGCAAATCTCAGGAAACCACGCTCTGCTACCAAAACTGTTCAGGCTTCTCGGCACCTAATGACCTCGCAGGGGCCCATCAGCTACGAGGTAGCGTAGCGATCAGATGCCAAGAAGTGTGAACGTCGGCGATTCACCGAGCTAATACTTATGGAGTTGATCTAACCTGGTCTGCTTCGGTCCCGTCAACTTCCTGTCTCTCTGCAAGGCCCGGGTGCACCCTAGGCTCTTCTTGGTAGACAGGTTCTTCAGCCAACCAGGTATGACTGGCAGGCCAGCTTCGACGAGCACAGTGTTCCAACACAGGTTATGTTACGTGGGAAAAACCAATCGGCCACGTAAATGCGAACTTTATCTGGTTCGGGGAACCACAACACACTCAGCTATATAGACAATCCTGAGGGGAACCCGAATACATTCCAGATGGCTTGCGATTTAATTTCAATACCCTAATCAATACGCGTTACATTGCGAGGGCTTTCGTCTGTCAGTTGTCAAAAACTGCTAGGTTGGCAGCAACGTCAAATTCAAAATGGCCGTTCCGAAACCATCGATCGAATATCGATTTGGAATCGAACAGCAGCAGTTATTCGATGTCCTTTAGCAATACAAGGGGCTAGCATATATAGTGTAATAGCCGCTGGCGCGCGTCTGGTATAGGAACTATATTAACAATTTTCGGACGGATACAGCGCCCGTTATGAAAACTATACCGCAAGGACTTGTTGACAAAAATGTAGTTGCACTGGTCTTACGCGTGCAGCTAGGATTTATGTCTATCTGTTTCCAAGAACACTTCATCTATATGTTACCGTAGGATTGCCAACACCGTTAGTTTATAATCAAACGTTTTTTCTCTCGTTAGTTTACAATCTATCGATAAATTGTAAACTATAGTATTGCAACACGATATGACGCGTTTGTTTATTATAAAACCGTTATATTGTGAACTGGTTTAAACTTGAATTGCAAAGGAAATACCAGGGCAAACACTGCGGTAGCTTAGGTGAAGACTAAAGAGGGCGAGCGCAGCGGAGCCCCCGAATAGTCTTTGTGTTAGGTTGTCATGTAAGAACAAAAATAACGTAAATTAGAAACCCTGTCGGTCTGGTTTACAATTTGTCGGTAGTTTTATAAACTAAGGGTTTTGACAATCTTACGCTCTACCTCCTCCTCACTTTAAGACCAATGTTAAAGCCAGTTGCGATATGTCTTCGTAGCGCTTCGTGGTGAGTGAATTTATTTGGCGGTTGATTTCTTCTCCGCTTTGATTTGATGTATTTTTCGATACAAATAAATGAAATGAAGGCTAGTGACTTGTGCTAGTGCTGTTACTAGAAGTATTTTGGTGAAAGTAGTATTTATTTTTCAAAGAAATTGTTGTGATATGCGTTTGAATTTCAGGTAGCAACGAAAATACCTACGCATCGAAATTGGTGTACAGTGTTGAAGATATTCGATTACCAGATTACTAATAGAATATTGCTCCGATTTAATGCCTGTTACTTTGTCTAATGCTAAATACTTGTTTCTCCTTAAAATAAGCTATACTTTGGAAGGTTTTAACATAATTTTAACGAGCCGGCGAAAAGAGCTCGCTTAGAGCATTAAGCTCAATAAATTCGCATAAGTTAGGGGAATTTTCTTAACCGCACGCAATTAGCCTCTATGCAAGTTATTTTGATGACACAGCTGGAGCCAAATTGTTTTATTTCTTTACTTTATTTCTAACATGCGATGAATTATTTTGCTTTAATTTTGTTAAAATATTGTATTGTGTGCCTTAAGGCGATACGAAAAAATATATATATAAAGGAATACGAATTTAAACGAAAGTAACAGCGTTAATTACTTTATTACTTTGCTGGAAGAAATCTCTCTTTAGAGATAAGTTCGCCTTTGCCTATAAAATTTATTGTAATTGTCTGTTTATCTATATTTTCTGTGCAATAAAGAATATGAACAGGAATATGACAATGAATACTTCCACTTAGGAAAAAAATGAGTGCGCAAACAATGCACTCAACTCAAACTAAAGTACCGTAGCGCCAATCCACATAACAATTTATAAAAATAAACTTTGTTATTTTGTCAAAAATATTTTCGAAGAGAGTTTACGAATACATAATATCCACATTTTGAATGCATTTCCGCAATGACACTAGTTGGGATTTCCAAATTAAACGAAAAAATAAAAAAAAATAACAATCTTAAACAAATACTCAATAAACTTTAACCCAAAAATCAAATCTGTAGATAACTTTATAGTGGATTCAAATGGATTAGAAAAAAAAAACCTTTTTTGTTCTCAAACTACACATCACTACATTAAACAAAATTATACTCTGTGCCTTATATTCTGTATCTTATTTTTGTTCTCAAACTACACAACACTACATTAAACAAAATTATACTCTGTGCCTTATATTCTGTATCTTATTTTTAAAATGAAAATTAAATATACCTACAATCCTACATTTAGTTGTTATTGTACTACCCTACATTTAGTTGGTATTGTACTACCCTACATTTAGTTGGTATTGTACTACCCTACATTTAGTTGGTATTGTACTACCCTACATTTAGTTGGTATTGTACTACCCTACATTTAGTTGTTATTGTACTACCCTACATTTAGTTGGTATTGTACTACCCTACATTTAGTTGGTATTGTACTACCCTACATTTAGTTGGTATTGTACTACCCTACATTTAGTTGTTATTGTACTACCCTACATTTAGTTGTTATTGTACTACCCTACATTTAGTTGTTATTGTACTACCCTACATTTAGTTGGTATTGTACTACCCTACATTTAGTTGTTATTGTACTACCCTACATTTAGTTGGTATTGTACTACCCTACATTTAGTTGGTATTGTACTACCCTACATTTAGTTGGTATTGTACTACCCTACATTTAGTTGTTATTGTACTACCCTACATTTAGTTGTTATTGTACTACCCTACATTTAGTTGGTATTGTACTACCCTACATTTAGTTGTTATTGTACTACCCTACATTTAGTTGGTATTGTACTACCCTACATTTAGTTGGTATTGTACTACCCTACATTTAGTTGGTATTGTACTACCCTACATTTAGTTGGTATTGTACTACCCTACATTTAGTTGGTATTGTACTACCCTACATTTAGTTGTTATTGTACTACCCTACATTTAGTTGGTATTGTACTACCCTACATTTAGTTGTTATTGTACTACCCTACATTTAGTTGGTATTGTACTACCCTACATTTAGTTGGTATTGTACTACCCTACATTTAGTTGTTATTGTACTACCCTACATTTAGTTGTTATTGTACTACCCTACATTTAGTTGGTATTGTACTACCCTACATTTAGTTGGTATTGTACTACCCTACATTTAGTTGGTATTGTACTACCCTACATTTAGTTGGTATTGTACTACCCTACATTTAGTTGGTATTGTACTACCCTACATTTAGTTGTTATTGTACTACCCTACATTTAGTTGGTATTGTACTACCCTACATTTATTTGTTATTGTACTACCCTACATTTAGATGGTATTGGACAATCCTACATTTAGTTGTTATTATACTAAGGGTAAAAGGATACTATGTTATTCTTGTTTTATTATTAAAAATATATATAACTACACTTTTACAAAAACTTATAACATTAATTGCCCGCGATCTTAAATCATTTAATAATTTTATTTTTTTGTTTTTATTTTGTTTAGATTTAATTTTTAAATAAAAACAATTTATTGTATTGCTGAGTAGCATTACTTTTAATTTGTATAAAAAGTCTGTTTTTTAAAATCCCACTTGTGCCCCTTGTGCACCTACATGGCCTTAGAGGCAGTTTTTTGGTAAAATTTTAAATAAAATATAAGTCATGCACATTTCGCTCATACATTAATTATAATTTGTACCTGGGTAGTTATGTTCTAAATTTTCGAGTTTACCAAAAGACAAATCTTTTAAAAATTTATGAGAAATATGCCTTCTAAGATCGACTAAAATAAAATGACAAAATTGACTTGACTTTAAACCTCTGGTACTGACTGAAATTTCGTTGAAATATAATAAAACCGACACGCATCTCTTTCTTATAGAGTCTAGTTTTGGAGAAAAATAATATTTCAGTCATAACTTAGAAAGCCTTGGCCCAAGAAAATATTAACATCCATGCGCTGGTCACCGCGAATATGCAGGGAGAGCAGAATTTTCAAATCATTCTGGCTAACAAAAAATCTAGGCTAGTGTATGCCGTTTTTAAATGAAATCGTAAGTATAAACCATTTTCTATCAGAAATAATATAAAATATGGATATTAATCACCTTAGAAAAATTAATTCGAAAAATTTGGCGAAATAAACAGTTGTGTGTTTGGACTGATAGGAATACGACACCCTTTTGGTAACATGAATAGTCATAATTTTGGCGTCTTCTGTGCTAATAAACAAACGTTCCACAGAACCCAAACATCTGCGAGCAGTGTAAAAGGTCAAGGAACGATATTTTGGAGAAACAATTATGTTAAGCAACATATGGTCAGCGCGCGAAAAAATCGACGCAAGCAAGCGGCTCATACCTTAATCTCCTGGATCTGGGTGTCAAGACCACCAATGTCTGCATAGGTCTCCTGAGGAGCCTTCTCCAGCTTCATGACTGACACCATCGGGTCTGTGTCATCTCCGAGCACACCAACTACCGCATGGACCTGAAATACAAATTATGGACCATTGTATTAAAAGTGGTTCTTTCTGATTTTAATACTATGACCCTTTATGTGAAATCTTTTATTTCTGTTTTATTTTCATTTATAAGTCTAAAATAGTTATCAATTGTGAAATTTTTCCAAGTTGAGATATGAATTTGAATGCCTAGCAAAATACCAGTCATCAGTTTAAAAAATTTACCTGCATTTCTGTAACCCTCATGACATCACAAGAAATAAAATAAAATACAAAAGTAATATAAATTATAAAGAATTGATGAATTCTCACCTTATGATTCAACAACACGGAGCATCCTGGCTCCAATTGATCCTTATCTACGAAGGAGAGAATGCTGACATAATGCTCGCTGCCAACTGATGTGGAAACTATAGCATGATTGTCATCAATGATCTCCTCTAGGTTGCCCACGGACATGGGAGTCCCTCTCAGGTCATCAACCTGAAAACATGACAATGAATAATTAATAAATATGTGTATGTCACCATAAGATTGTCAAAATGGTTTGAAAACATGACAATAAATAATCAATAAATAGGTATGTCACCATAAGATTGTCAAAACTGTTAGTTTATAAACTATTGACAAATTGTCAACCAGACCGACAGGATTAAGAATATATGTTTCTTTTGTTTTAAATATCAACCTAACATAAAGACTATTCGGGGGCTTTGCTGCGCTCGCCCCCTCTAGTCTTCACCTAAGCTACCACAGTGTTTGCCCTAGTATTTCCTTTGCAATTCAAGTTTAAACCAATTCACAATTTAAAGGTTTTATTATAAACCAACTCATCATATTGTAAGCAAACTAACGACAAAAAAACGTTAGATTCTAAACTTAGGGTTTTGAGAATCTTTTGGTGACACATATAAACAAAACACTAATCCTATCATCAACAAGAAAAAACACATAAATTAAGAAATGAGCAGAGCCCTAAACATACTCAAATAATGAGAACATGCAAGAATAGAAGATAAGGCTAGAATTTAGAAAGACGGATGTTTCAGATGCTTTTGCTGATTTTTTATATGTTTCATTAGTGGATTTATAGACGATTTCAAAATATGCAAACCATCAGTAATTGTTTTTTTTAAATAGCCATTTCAAGCTTTCAGGAATGTGTGGATGTGGGAGTATTAGAAACGACGAATGTTAACATTAGATGTCGTTCAATGTTTTTGTATATTTTGAAATAATTAAATATACTAATAAAGCATAGAAAAAAATCAGCAAAATCATCTGAAACTGCCGTCTTTCTAGAGTTCTTCCGAAGATAATCTTTCTAAAGATGTATTTGCTGTTATTAGGTATGATAGGAATGATGTGTAAAATGAGGTCAACAAAGAACAATGGAAATATATGGAAAGTATGAGAAAGGGCTTACTTTAGACCGTTCCTCTTCGATCTTCTCCTCTTGGGGCTTCAGCCTCTCCTGGTTCCTGATGAATTCCTCCTCCATCAATAAGTAATCCTTGATTCTCTCCAGCTTCAGCAGTTTCAGTCTACATCTCGTGTGCGGTGTTACTTGTGGCAACTTCAGGGCGGCGTCGGGACCCTTCGCCTTGCGCTTCTTCTTGCCAACCCTGGTCGGGATTGGGGGCTCGTACTTCTTCTTTTTGTCTTTATCATCTTTTTTGTCACCACCGCTACCTCCTCCAGACTGATTTTGACCCTGCAAGAAAAATTAATGGTGTGTTTTTTGTACCCAATAGTAGCTTGGGAATTCTAGTTGCTGTTTTGAATTAGTGACTTACCATTTAACTGGGTTTAATGGTTAAATTTCCCTAAAATCTGAATCAATAACCTTACTTGAATGACAGACAGGATTACAAAGCGATTTTTTTTCTTTTTAAAAAAAGATCGCCATAGTGTTGAATTTAAGGCTGTACTTCCACGCCGCTTCCAAATGCCGGTTTTATGATAAAGAAAAATACATCATCATGAACACAGAGATATTATCAAAACGTTTTGTTTATGTATTGAATTTGAATTTTAAATTATTATTTGAATTGCACCAAAGAAGTCAGTCACTAAACAAAACGCAAACTTTTGACGTGTTGGGTCGTCGTGTTCGGACCTTGTCATTTTTTTTGTCGTGAAAACTAAGAAATAGAAAGTGTTTACCTACTAATCATCGCTGTTTATTTAATTTTATAGATGTTATCCTTAAAAAAATGATACATGCTGTTCTATACTAGCTTCCCCTGAAACTCGTAAACCAATTACTTTGAAGGAAGGCAGATAAAAACAAATTCATAATGGTTTTAGCAGATTTAGGTCGGAAAATTACAACAGCCCTGCAATCCTTGAGCAGGGCTACTATTATCAATGAAGAGGCAAGTCACTCAAGCGTTAATTTGCTTTCATTTCCACTGTGATAGACATATTGGAACCAATAAAACTTTTCTATCCTTTCCTTGCAGGTCTTGAATTCAATGCTGAAGGAGATTTGTGCCGCCCTGCTCGAGGCTGATGTAAACATCCGTTTGGTCAAGAACCTTCGTGAAAATGTCCGCGCCGTCATCGACTTTGACGAAATGGCTGGTGGTCTCAACAAGAGACGCATGATACAATCAGCTGTTTTCAAAGAGTTAGTCAAGGTTGGTACATCAATACTTTCATTGATAATCATCCATTAGAGTAATTTAGCGATTATGAATCAACTGGTACAATGATGAAAATCGGGATAGTAATGGTTCCAAGGTGGTAATATGGTATTTGACAAGGTAGTCTAATAAATCTAGAAACATGTCTTAAGCTGAACCTATTTCAATAGTAAAAATTGACAATATCAGAATTGTATACCTATTTCCAGCAGTTGCATTTTATAAACTAAATTTTGGTTCAGAGTTGATAAGGGGACAGAGCTAGCAGTAAATTTTTATTTTTTTTTCACTTTTTGATGGTTCCTTTCTAAGTCTTTTTTCCCTTGGCGCCCCCTTATCCCAACCCAATTTTGTGTTAAAAGACAGCATTTAACTATGACATCACATGCTAGTATTTCATAGATTTCGTGAACAAAATTACCGTTTTTACAGTTCCTAAAAAGTATCTTTTTTGACTAGCAGTCAAATACATTCAATGATTCACATTAATTAAAACTTTCTAAAATTATAAATATATGAAAAATAAAGCCTTTTTATTCTGAACAACAAATATTTTACACTCTAAAACAGACACTTTCAAATGTTCAATGTGCCTTCTTAAATTATAAACAGTCCAATAATGGCTATTATTCCCAATTCCAGCTGGTAGATCCAGGAGTAAAGCCCTATCAGCCGGTGAAAGGCAAACCCAACATTGTAATGTTCGTTGGTCTCCAAGGTTCCGGCAAGACCACTACCTGTACAAAGCTAGCATACCACTACCTGAGGAAGAACTGGAAGTCATCACTTGTATGTGCGGACACATTCAGAGCTGGTGCTTATGACCAGGTCAAACAGAACTGTACAAAGGCTAGAATACCTTTCTATGGAAGGTAAGACAATAGGTTAATTTTATTGCTAGTTTCTATATTCTTCAGACTGGGGAAGACAAACTAATGCATATGGTAAGATCAGACCTATCCATTCTACTTACAACCACAATGCCACAGAAGAAAATGCATATCCCGCAAAACAAAAAGAAAATTAAAGAAGGCACCTACATCACACATGATAATGACAAAAGTAAACAAGAAGAGGAAAATATCTGAGTTCCCCAGCCCAATAAACATCCAAAATAAAAATAAATTATACAAAATAAGGCATAAGCACAATGATGTTCTAAGGCAATATTGATAGAAAACGGCAAATCAATGTACAGGATAGCCGTTTGGTACACGGCTTCTTTAGGTTAAAACAATCATTTTGAGCGGTAGTGCCTAAAAATATTGCCATAATGAATTCATAATTTTTTTGATTTTTATGTGATAAGTTTAAAAAAATTCAGAATCTCAAAGTTTTTATAATGTTTTTTTTTTTAAATAAATAGTGAATATCAATATTTTTGAAATCACCATTTTGAGGTTTGATATGAGTATATCATCAGACATTTGGCATATGTTTTACAAAAATTTACTTAGCCATCTCTTATCTGGAGGAGCCCAATCTTGGTATGTTTTGAAAATATTTCGTAGTATATTTCCAGAACTGGCTCATGATGCCTTTTCATTTGATACCACACACACGAGGTTTCTGTAAAAAATATATTAAAACCCCATACAAAAAATTAAGGATGTTATTACTGCCCTCCCCATGAGAATATTTTAAGGAACTACGTACCGCTCAAAATGATTGTTATAACCTAAAGTTCCCATGTACGAAATGGCTAACCTAACCTAACACCAACACAGGAATGTCCGCTTTGTCCTCACTGTACACACATAAGAACACTATATTTACCTACTCGCTTGGTGGTAGTAAACGACCTTTATTGCATTCCGTGGATTGAGGGTGACGTTTACGGTTATGCTAAAAAGTACTTGGGGATAAATCTCTTGTTCAGGCTCTGATTCCATCCATGTGCATCGATTTGCGGTTTTTGTACGTAGCTCGATCACTATAGTCCATTGAGCTTCATAGGCACATATATCTCTGCTCCACTGTGTAATTAATTACCTAGGTGTGCCAAAGTGCTTGCTTTTCAGCGAGTTTTTTTTCGGATCACTTGTGGCCCGTTAAGTAGCTGCATGGTTTTGGAGTCCGTTTTTTAGTGTCCTGTTTTAAAAAAGATACAGCTAAAGTTTCTAAAAATTACCAAGAAAACGGTTGGAACTGACCTACAGCAACTTCGAGATCGATAGTGTCGCTGTTAGACAGGTGAATAGTGTGCATCCAAGGTGTACTGTGCGTCTATCACTGTAATCGGAGGTGTATGCTGGAATATTTTCCGCAGTTGCTAAAGCATGTAGTTGGTGCAGTTACGCAGCGACTGAAGTACTAGTACTGGTATCAAATCCAACACACGGACAAGATATTTTATTTTAATTTGTGTTCTACTTCAATTCCAGTTTCATTCATCTGAGGTTACGTTCAAAAACACGTCACGTGATCTTTCAAATAAACTTGACACTGGCAAAATTAACCTTAAATGATGATTATGATACCATATATACCCTAGTCATGGTTGTTTATCTATCTAAGTATAATATTTATCTACATAAGTACGTGTATCGTTGTCTAGTACCCAAGATACAGGGAATCCTAGTTTGGGGCTAGATTAATGTGTGTAAATAGTGTCCAAGGTATTATTATTATTATTATATTAAAAGACGAAGTCTATAGAATCAGCCTCCAACTACACCAGCGCCATCTGCAATGAGCTTTTCAGATTAGAAGCCATTCATTGCTGAGATGGCGCCGGTTTCATGCAATGAAACCCCATAAACATGCTGCCAAAAGCCCATTGCTACAAGAGATGTGCCCCTAAGTTAATAATAAGTTAATAAATATCACGAACGGGGAACGAGGCGCTGACTCTACTCAATGCGTGTATTGCTCAGCATTCAGGGGAGAAAGACGTGTTTAATATGCCTTTGTGGAAATTCTACACAATTATAAATATTTTTCTTAACAACTGTAGGTGATATACATGTGAAGTGTATAATGTATGTATCTGATATGATAAGTATTGATAGTTTGTTTTGTATGTATTCGCCAAGTGCATATTACATTATGTTAATTATTTAATTTATGTTCTGTGTCGTTCTCAAGTAAGTCTGACCTGCTATTGTAAATAAATCTTTTATCTTTCATCTATATAAGCAAAATGAGAAGACTTGAGGGAAAAATTTAAAAACAATGAATATTAATATCCCAGAAAGGAACAGTGGCAGGGCAGCATGGGGTAGGCTTTTTAATAAAACGACACCTGAAGCAATATATATGTCACCGTAAGATAATCAAAACCGTTAGTTCATAAACTAACGCGTTAGTTGATCAACTATCTACAGATAGTAAACCAGACCGACAGGGTTTAGAATTTACGTTTCTTTTGTTCTTACATGTCAACCTAACACGAAGACTATTCGGGGGCTTCGCTGCGCATGCCCCCTCTAGTCTTCAACTAAGCTACCGCAGTGTTTGCCCTGGTATTTCGTTTGCAATTCAAGTTTAAACAAGTTTACTATTTAACGGTTTTAACCGTTGATCTATCAACTAATGCGTCATTTAGTAAGCAGTACGCTACAGTTTACTAACTGTCGATAGTTGAACAACTAACGAGAAAAAAAACGTAAGTTCATCAAGAAATAAGAAATAAGAAATTTATTTGTAAAGACAAGGGTAAAAAGGTTCTAATATCATTATAGAAATAGAATGAACAACAGAACGTTTGGCCAATGGATCTAGTGAGCTGGTTGCTACTCCAGGATTTAGTGACTAATTGGTGACTCATAAATATGCCAGCCAAATAATTAGTGACTCAACGGTTGGAAAGTTATAAGCATTTATGCCTGGCCGAGGGGCCTGATATCACTACAACTAATATACTCAATACTCAATAGCTTATTGCATTCCATAATGGTACATTTGGACTTAATAATTATAATAAATTGTCACACATTATGGACCCTTACGGGCACAGCAACATAGGGAGTGAGAAGGCAGCTAATTTATTTTTGTAGGTTATCATTTAAATAGTCTATCTATAGTAGCTTTTATTTATTAACATTAATTTTAGTTTTTTTTAAGAAAATGCTATCTTTTGTTTCATTTGTCAATGTGATTTCGGTAAGTTGTTATACATTTTTATTGCCATAATATATGGACTGGAAGAGTGTGGTTTCAACTTAGAATGGCAAATGAAGTCTTTTTTATGTCTCAAATTATTTGGATTCATTTGCTCACGGCGATGGAAGAAATATCTGTATTTCCGGACGAATTTACATAGTTCCAAAATATAAATTGTATTTCCGGACGAATTTACATAGTTTCAAAATATAAATTAAAGGGAGGGTAAGGATTTCATCTTTTTGAAAAAAGGGTCGACAACTATCTGTTTGCCTTAAGTTAAAGATGATTGGGATCAGCTTTTTTGCATTGTAAATAGTCGAGGTGCGTCGACGCTGTTTCCCCACAGTGTAACACCATAACTTAGCCAAGCATACGCAAAAGCGTAATACATGGCTAGAGCAGAGGAAAGGTCAGTGGATTTTTTATTTCTCTCAGAGCGTAACAGAAGCGTAATAATTGCATGTGAATTTTTTGAATACTTATGCTTTTTCCAGTTATCATGGGTATCTATATCTATACCCAATAAAGTAAATTCATTTGTGGTTTGTATTGAAATATTATTGTAAGTAAGGTTTAGGGCAAGAGGTTTCTTTTGGTGGGGTTAAAAGCCATTATTATAGTTTTTGAGTAATTTATTTGAAGGTTGTGATTTAGCATCCAGTCAGTAACTATATCGAGTATGGAGATAAAGATATACACTGTAACTGAATAAAGATTTAGTGACGATTTAGTGACTGAGAACCACTGCTTTTATTTTACTCCTAGTGTCAGCGTTTAGATGCAAAGTGAATTTTAGTTCCAGGAATATAAGGTCGTTTGGCCAGTGTGATTTCTGTAAATAAGGACCTAAGAGTGATAAAGAGAGTGAGAACATTTAGTGTCTGAACTGAAACGAAGTTTCGTAGCTCTCTTTGAATTAGTGGCAGCCCCGAGAGAATAAACATGTAAAAGTTAGATTAAAACCTCCAAATATTTGGGCTAATCGATTTCTCCATAACGAAGAAGCCCAGAGCGACCGAGAGAGGGGGAATATTTAGTGACTATACTGAAACGAAGTCTCATTGCTGTTTTTGAATTAGTGACAGCTCCATTAAAGGATAACTAGAAAATTTCAGATATAACCTCAAAATATTCTACGTGGGATGCGGTTGGTGATTGAAATAGCGTGACCATATATTCCAACGAAAAATGTACAACGCATCCACAAAGTCAACTTGGCACCCGCAAGGAATGCGACTTTCCCTTTCCTGGTACAGACGTGTCAGTAGGACAGTCACGGACGCTATGACGTTATTAGAGTGAAATTTCATTTATAGGCATTAGGTACATTAATTGAGGTAAAGTCTGTTCAAAGTAACCCAAAAGTCATATAGGTATGACCCATAATGTGACTTTCGGAGCCATTTTCGGGTAATTCTGTTGATATTTTCGATAAATTTATATTTTAGTAAGGTGAACCAATGCCAAAAACTCTAAATATTACAAAAATAAACACGTTAATTTGATCTGTTTTTTTGTTAACTTTTTTATATATTTAAGAGTCAGATTTGATATAAAAAAAAAAAACAAATTAATCGTTTACATACGATAACTTGGCCCGCGACTCCACAATACTATTCAATTCACAAGAAGCTTTCGAATCGATGTATGTTCTCACATGGTGATCCAATTTAACAGTGATACTAAAAAGTACAAACAAGTAATATATAGAGATTTGAAATTTTCACAGAACGCATATTCTATTGCCGCTACAGCAATAAATAATGAACTACACGAGATTTTATAAATATGTATACGTACATAAACACTTTGCCATGATATGAGTTGTGCAAATCAGTATTAATCATATTCACCACAGACGTGTGCTGATTATGTATACTAACCGGTTAATGTGATAAATCTTACTGTATTAATTCCTTTAACCATCGATATTGGCTAATATGATTAATAGCCGGTTAGTATGCATAATAACAGAATAATTATCTTGACAGTAGCATTTAAATAATGACTCAAAATATACGTGATACTAGGTGGAACACGTCCTGCGCTTGTGGACCAGGTGACGACTAGTATTGAAAAAGATTTATTCGCATGGCGTCAACCCGCTTTACTAAACCCGATACTTTCATTCGCGCTGCATCAACTTTTAGTTTATTCTTTAATAGACCATAAATACCTAGTGCCGGGACCTGTTCTAGTATATACGCCTCACCTCTTCTCACCAACCGCATCCACCATACCATACCATAGTAAATTTTAAGGTTATATCTGAAATTTTCAATTTATTCTTTAATGGAGCTGCAACTAATTCAAAAAGAGCAATGAAACTTTGTTTCATTATAGTCACTAAATGTTCCCTCTCTCTCGGTCGCTCTAGGCTTCTTCGTTATGGAGAAATCGATTAGCCCGAATATTTGGAGGTTGCAATCGAACTTTTACACGTTTATTCTCTAATGGGGCTGTTACTAATTCAAAGAGAGCAACGAACCTTCGTTTCAATGCAGTCACTAAATGTCCTCACCCTCTTTCTCTTTCTCAGGTCCTTATTTAAGGAAATCACACTGGCCATACGACCTGATGTTCCAGTAACTAATATTCATTTTGCTTCTAAACGGTGACACTAGGAGTAAAAGGAAAGCAATAATTCTCAGTCACTAAATCGTCACTAAAACTTTATTGATTAACGGTAACTCTAGGCTTCATCGTTGTGGAGAAATCAAACTCGAATATTTGGAGGTTATAATCGAACTTTTACTCTTTTATTCTCTAATGGGGCTATCAGTAAAGTCGAGTCAAGATAATAGGCGCACTGACAGCGTCTCTGTCACTGACGAGAGTATGAGTGTAATACGGTTGAATTTAGTTTTGTCCAGTGCACCTATTATCTTGACCCGACTTTAATTCAAAGAGAGCAACGTAGCTTTGTCTCAGTTCAGTCACTCAAAAAAAACTCAAAAAACTCAAAACGTTTATTCTGTAAATAGGCCACAAGGGCACTTTCACATGTCATTTCATTTCATTTTTTACAGAACATTTGGTATTATTATCATATTATCAGAAAAAAAAAAAGTACTTAATTATTGTTTCTGAGAGATGTAAAGAGTCTCATGTCATAATAAAATAATTAAAATATAAATAACAGAGATGTATAGTCTCTTTAGTCAATAATACAATGATAATAGGAGATGTAAATGGTCCCCACAGTCAAGAGTTGTATAATTAAATTAATCTTTGGAGGTGTAAAAGGCCTCCAAGTGTCCAGTAAAAGAAACTCTGGCAGTGAGGATGCTCACAATTAATTAGAACAATTCAGTCCCAAGCATTTTTATCGTCTATGTACTCTTTAATGCTGTAGTAAGCTTTAGAAATAAGCCTTTGCTTGATGTATTTCTTGAACTTATTAATTGATAGATCTGTCAAAGTGCTGGGGAGTTTATTGTAAAATCTTACACAATTACCCTTGAACGAGTTTTTTATTTTATGGAGCCGAGTAGTGGGCACTGCAAGTTTGTCCTTGTTTCTAGTATTAAAGTTATGTATATCACAGTTTCTTCGAAAGTTAACAATGTTCTTATGGACATACATAATATTCTCGTAAATATATTGACTATGGACTGTCAATATATTTACTTCTTTAAAGTTATTTCTAAGAGAATCTCTATTATTCATTTTATAAATTTTATAAATCGCACGAACAGCCCGCTTCTGCAGCACAAAAATAGTATTTATGTCAGCAGCACTGCCCCAGAGCAGAATACCGTAGGACATAATACTATGAAAATAACTAAAATAAACTAATCTGGCTGTTTTTAAATCTGTCAAGTGACGGATTTTCCTGCATGCAAAAGCTGCAGAGCTCAGTCTGTTCGATAGCTTATCAATATGTGGACCCCATTGGAGTTTGGAATCCAACGTTATACCTAGAAACACTGTGCTGGTTACCAATTCCAATTCCTCATTTTTAATTGTTATACATGTCTGATTATTTTTAACGTTAGTAGTAAGAAACTTAACACATTTAGTCTTTTTCTCATTTAATAGCAAATTATTAACATTAAACCAATTTACCACTCTTGATATGGTATTGTTCACGTGATCATCAGTAGCGTGTTGGTTTCGCTTTGTTTTAAAAATAAGTGAGGTGTCATCAGCAAACAGTACCATATCATGACAGTCCCTTCCTAGATAGGGTAAGTCGTTTATATAGATGAGGAATAGGAAGGGTCCCAATATTGAGCCCTGTGGCACGCCCAAAGAAACCAATGATCCTGGTGATCGTTCTCCGTTTACGTCTACCCTTTGTATTCTTCCGTTCAGATAAGATTTTAACAAATTCAATGACGTGTCTCTAACTCCATAATGATGTAATTTCCTGATCAATGTTTCATGACAAACGCAATCAAAAGCCTTAGATAAGTCACAAAAAATGCCTAGGGCATCTTGTGACTCTTCCCAGGCATCAAAAATACTTTCAATGAACTGAATTCCGGCATCTGTTGTTGAACGACCGCGAGTGAATCCAAACTGTTTGTTATGCATTAGCTTATTTGATTCAAAATGATGTAATAGCTGTGATAAGATTAATTTCTCAAAAATTTTACTAAATGTTGGTAGTATTGATATAGGTCTGAAATTGGTGGGGTCTTGAGTACTACCTGCTTTGAAGAGGGGAATTATCTTACTTTGTTTCATTAAATCAGGAAATTCACCGCAGTCTATACAATTGTTGAAAATGACCGCTAGGTCAGGTGCAATTAATTCGATCAGGGATTTAACGACGTGAACAGAGAGTCCCCAAAGATCATTCGTTTTCTTAACATTTATCAATTTAAATGCCTTTACGACATCTGAACTTGTGACGTGCTTAAAATTCAAGTATGAAGCACACTCTGAGACATTATCTTTTAATATTGCAACAGCAGACAAAGGTGACGAATTTAAATACTTAGTCGTGGAAGCCGGTGCATTAGTAAAAAACGATTCAAATTCAGTTGCAACTTCTAAGCTAGAACTCGTAAGCTGTCCATTGATTTTTAGTTCGTAATCGTGACTCGCTTTTTTACTACGACCGGCCTCCTCATTAATTATTTTCCAAGTCGTTTTTATAACATCGGAACTATTCTTAATTTTACTACTCAGAAAATTACGGTTAGCTGTATGATAGTCTAATTTAAATTGTTTGGAGAACTGTTTGACTTGTTCTTTAAATTCGTCACTCATGTTGAACCGTCGTTCCTCATACAATGCATACAATGCTTGCCTGCGTTTATGCAACTCTGCAGTAGCCCACGTACTAAAGTCGTTTGAACCACTAACCACAACCGATTTTGAAGTGAATATCGCGCTGTACTGTTTCATAAAGGTTTCAAAGAATAAGTTATACATTATATTAGGAGACTGTTCAGCAGCCAAAAACGGTAGTTCCTGGGCTAAAGAGTATCTCATTCTTTCTAACCGGTCAGCAGTTATTGGCACAAACGAAATTTTCTTTTTAATGACAGGTTCTCTAATAGAATCAAATTGAAATAATTGACCTAAATGATCTGAATCCAATTCACTGACAACACTTTTACTGATTGGAATAACATCAGTAAAAATGTTGTCAATGCATGTAGCACTAGTAGCAGTCACTCTTGTTGGCTCCATAAATAAATGGCTAAGCCTAAATGATGAGAAAAGATTTATTAATCTAACGCTGAAAGTAGTTCTTTCTAACAGATTAACATTAAAGTCACCACATATAATTAATCGTTTCGTACTGTGTGATGAAATAGTTAGGACGGATTCCATTATTTTCTCGAACATTTCAAAGTCGCTCAAGGGTGGCCTATAGACACATATAACGATGAACTGTTCTAATTCCACAGCTGCAAGTTCTATAGTTCGTTCAACAGATAAGGAAACAATGTCCTTACGTTCCTTGAATTTCACTAAATGTTCTCACTCTCTTCATCTCTCTCAGGTCCTTATTTATGAAAATCACACTGGCCATACGACCTGATATTCCCTAAATCTTTATTCAGTTACAGTCTATCTAGGGTCTTTAGTTTTCAAGACTCAGGCTTGATATCAGGCCCCTCGACCAGACATAAATGCTTAAATAACTTTCCAACCGTTGAGTCACTAATTATCTGGCTGGCATATTTATGAGTCACCAATTACTCACTAAATCCTGGAGTAGCAACCAGTGGGCCTACCGCCCAAACCCCGTCGGCTTGATCCCGATACCGACGCTTGAATGGACTTGCCGTATTGTCATAATGATAAAGTTCATTCTTGCACGAAGCTGTCAAAATGAAGCCGTCACCGATGCCGACGGAGCTTACGCGGTAGGCCCACAGCTCCCTACATCCATTGGCCAAACGTTCTGATGTACATAAAATAGAACGCCTTAGTCAGCTATTAAATTGTAGCATGCAAATTTTTGAGGTTTGTAGTCATTAAAACATAAAGAACAACGAAAGCCAAGGCCGGTTTCACCTACTTTTAAAGTTAAGAAATTCGTCAACAGACTAATGACAGTTTTGCAGAAGCCAATGGAATAATTTACGTTTAAAAGTATTCAACTAACGGTTTTGACAATCTTACGGTGACATATATAAGATATAATAGGAATATCAGACAAACTGGCAATACTCAACATTATTCTACCAAACTATAAAAAACCATGGTCGATAATTCAAGCCTATACACCACACTATACACCAACCGAGAAGGCAGAACAGTTAGTATACAGACTCATTCTACGAAGACTTATCACAAGTTATAAACAAACATATGGATCAACACATTATACTAATGGGCGACTTTAATGCACAGGTAGGTGCAAGACAAAATGATTGTGGATATGTACTTGGCTCATTTGGCTATGGAAAAAGAAGCCGCAAGGGCCAAAAATTTGTCGAATTTATCATGAAGCACAATCTGATTTAATTTTATTCCGGGTTTAAGAAATAGGCTAAGAATGAAATGAACCTGGATTTCACCCGATGGAACAAATAAGAATGAAATAGACTACATAATGACCAACCAACCAAAAACTTTCACAGATACAACAGTCATAATGAAGCTAAACTTCAACACAAACCACCGCATGGTATTCAGCTTCCCGAAAAAAAGTACCTATGAAACCACCAAGGAAATATATAAATTATAGTCACAACCACGTAAGAATCTCGGGTGAAGAAAAAGATCAAGCCTCTAAATCCAGACGACCAGCCTATAAATGATATGAACAATGTTTAACAGAAATGCAATTCCCTAGAAACACAATTGAAATGCCTATGTATTTCAGAAATAAACTAGAATACCCATAAACAACTGAGCACCAAACCCTACAACTTATAAACAAAGGAAGAGAGCGTGAATACAGTGAAACAAAACGGAACAAAAAAGAAGACATCAGGAATATGACAGGAATCAGCAAAAAAAATTGAGGCAACATCAGAAAAGACCGAAAAACTAAAAGGCTCAAAACTTAGTATCATATAAAAAAAATCAGGAGGAGTGAAGAAAGCTCTAAAAGAACTACGCGAAACAGGAAATCTGGATACCAAACCTGATAAGAAGAGAACAAAACTTAACACAACGCAAGAACACCAGCTACCTAGGAACTAACTTCTACAGACAACTCTTGAAAATACGACAAAAATTCCAACATCTACACAATGTTAAAACCCGAGCCGAAAATTCTACAAAGCGAGGTGGTAAAAGCAATAAAAAGCCAAAAGATTGAAAGTCACCAGTCCCTGGAACTATGCAAGAAATTTGCAACAGATATTTGCTTCAACATACTGTCTAGCAACCTCATCTCATAGCAATGGACACATTATTACATCATCTTGATACACAAGAAAGGAGACATAGGATATACCAATAAGCCTCTACAAGGAATTCGCGAAGATCATATTAGATAGGATCATCCCAATTCTGTCTAGGCTAGCCTGTTGCCTATCTGCCTAATTAATCCCCACTTTCTATAATTTTTCGTGGCGTAATGGCGGCGTGTGGAAAGTATGTGCCATTGTTTACTGAATGATGGACATCATCTAAAGTATTAGGTCTAAAGCTTTGAAATTAAAAGAGGACTCATATTTATTGATGCCTTTATCTGATTTTATGACCATATACCCCATCCAATTATGCCTCACTTATTTGTAGGCAGTCAAATCACAGCCATGAGAAAAATCGACGTTTCATTTGATTTTTATTTCTAACACTGAGGATAATTATGTATCAAATTTACGACTTTTATTATTCTTAATACCTTAATAATACCTTATCAATTCATACATTATTTTACTATACCTCCCATACATCATCACTAACAAAAACGGAGTCAAAGTTTGCGCGAAAATGCGAAATTACGAAACTGAAACAATGGCCGCCATAAAATAATTATGTTGGAAATGCGGGAGCTCTGATAAGTACCATAGTAGATACATAATACGATTACGACAATTACGTTTTAGTACAGTCTATTCACAGTTTTATTGTAGTCTTGACACAGACCTTGAACACAATATACTGTAGCCCTTTTTATTGCTTACGCGAATGCGTTGATTTCATATTACGCTTTCGGCAAAAAACAAGATAAAATCACATAGATAGAGGATCTATGAATAGAGGAAAACTATTTGTCAATCACCTTATCGAGAAATACGGTCACAATGAATTATTATCCTCGAGCATTCGACACGAAGAATCCAAAACAATAGCTGCCATAAATACCAGTTGAAAAAAAAAACATATTGGAATACTGGTAGCTTTGATAAGTACCGCAGACACAAAATACGAATACAACACTTTCGCTTTAATGTTTAATATTACAGGTTTTATTGTACAACGATTGAACGTGACATAATCGGGCATTTTCGAATCCTCGATTTCGCGCGCAAACGGCAGCCCTTTTAGGCGTACATTTCATATTTCGCCCTTTTTAGGGCTAACGTGTGCGAGCAGGCTAGACGATCAACAGCCAGGAGGACAACCCGGCTATAGGAAAGGTTACTCTGTAAACCACATATGTATATACAGTGAAACAAATATTTGAGAAATACCTATACAATGAGTACATCAATATAATCGATATCGCTATCATCATCATCATATGGCACAGCCTTCGACAGCTTGCACCACAACTATATATGGGATATCCTAGACTAGAGCAACAAGGAATACCAGTAATCTACAGCAATATAAAAAAGCATATATATGAGAACAGCCAAGCTAGAATTCAATTAGAAACACTGGGCAACAATTTTTCAATTTGTAAATTTTCACCTTATCTTTGACCTTTTGACCGCCCCAGTCGGCACTGGACGACAACTGAAAGTCGTGCCACTGGTGCCACGTCGGCTATAGCCGACACTATTTTTATAATAAAAGAGACTTTATCTCGTATGAGTTAAATTGTATTTTGCATAACGCGACTCATTGTGAATTTGATTATGGCAATCAAAAGGGAAGTAGTTCAACTAAGGCTGCACATCCATCAGGCAAATAATCTTGAGACTGCTCCTCAAATTCATTTGTCTGTAGCTGCTATCAAACTTGATAATGATTTATCAATAACATAATTTCATCACCTTACAGTTACACTGAAGTGGATCCGGTGGTGATTGCCACAACCGGTGTGGAGATGTTCAAAAAGGAAGGCTTTGAGATGATCATCGTGGACACAAGTGGCCGGCACAAGCAGGAGGAGTCCCTGTTCGAGGAGATGTTGGCTGTTGCTAATGCTATTGTTAGTATTATTAAGTGAAATTTACTATGAAGGCTATTGGATTCAAAGGTGTTTGCCGAAAAGTGTTGTGAAAACTGACGGCTAGCCTTTAGAAAGACGGCCGTTTCAGATGCTTTGGCTTATTTTTTATATGCTTCATTAGTGGATTTATAGATGATTTTAAAATACGCCAACCGTCACAAATAATTCGTTTTCGAGTTTTTTTTTTTTCAAATATCCATTTCAAGCATTCGGGACCGTGGAGATGAGGGAGTATTAGGGTAGGGAAACGACGAACGACGACGACGTTATATGTCGTTCAACGTTCATTGACCTCGTGGCCATTGACCTTGACCTTGACCTTTCGTGAATATTACGCTGAAAATTCTCAGTTCTGCTATTTTTTACGTTAGATGTCGTTCAAAGTTCATTGACTTCGGGGTCATTGCCCTTTACCTTAGGATTTCAAAAAATATATGTTTGAAAACTAATTATTTCCGACGGTTCGCGTATTTTGAAATAATCTATAAATTCACTAATAAAGCACAGAAGAAATCAGCAAAAGCATCTGAAGCGGCCGTCTTTCTAAAGTCCTTCCGAACTGAATACATGCCTTAAATACCTACTAATGTGCTCTTTCTCCCATCAAGATTCATATAAGAAAATAAATAAATATTTAAATTTCAGAAACCAGATAACATAATCTTTGTGATGGATGCCACAATAGGTCAGGCTTGTGAAGCTCAGGCCAGAGCCTTCAAGGAGAAGGTCGATATTGGTTCTGTCATCATCACTAAGTTGGATGGACATGCCAAAGGTGGAGGTGCACTTTCCGCGTAAGTTTTTTTTCGTTTTTCGTTTTGGTTGAAGACTTCTTAATTAGTTAGGGCAAATAAATATTATACCTAAGAATTCGAACTACAAAAACATAGATGCTGTAACCGCTATTACTTAATTTCCTAACTTTTGATAACAGGGTGGCAGCAACACAGAGTCCTATCATATTCATCGGAACTGGAGAACACATAGATGATCTGGAGCCGTTCAAGACAAAGCCATTCATAAACAAATTGCTGGGCATGGGAGATATCGAGGGACTCCTTGATAAAGTCAATGAGCTGAAACTCGATGATAACGATGAATTACTTGAGAAACTAAAGCAAGGACAGTTTACTCTAAGAGCCATGTATGAACAGTTCCAGAACATTATGAAAATGGGACCGTTTTCACAGATTATGGTAATGACATTATTAAAGGCTCGAGTGGGCTAGGTGCAGGCACTTTAACCCCCTGGAAAAGAAGAATCAGACCTTATTATTTTGATTTAAATTTATTTTATTTGATTTTGGTATATGTGGAATCTTTCCATAGAATGATTTATTCATATAATTCACATAACAAGTGTCAGGCCAAGGTTCACATTTCAAAGAAGCGAAATTCTTGCCTGGGTGTGTGCTTGGCCCATGCATTGGCATAGAAATTGGTGTGTGCACTCCAAGGTACTTTATGATGAGCTAATGTTTTGTTTGCTTCCAGGGCATGATACCCGGATTCTCCCAAGACCTTATGTCGAAGGGAAGCGAGCAGGAGTCCATGGCCAAGCTAAAGCGGCTCATGACCATCATGGACTCCATGCACGAGGGCGAGTTGGACCACCGCGACGGCGCCAAGCTGTTCTCCAAGCAGCCCACCAGGATCACGAGGGTCGCCAACGGCGCCGGCGTCACAGAGAGAGACGTCAAAGACCTCATCATGCAATACACCAAATTCGCCGCCGTGGTCAAAAAGATGGGTGGAATCAAAGGGTTGTTCAAGGGTGGGGATATGGCGAAAAATGTGAACCAGACGCAAATGGCGAAGCTTAATCAGCAGATGGCGAAGATGATGGATCCTCGGATCCTGCAGCAGATGGGCGGCATGTCAGGCCTGCACAACATGATGCGCCAGCTACAGCAGGGCTCCAGTGGCGGCTTGGGTGGCCTCATGGGAGGGAAATGACAGTAATGGGATAATGAAATAAGGCAGGATTTGTAATAGGATTCCATTATAATTTATAATCAATACATATTTAAAAATATTATATTTCTGTTTGATTCAAACATCCTCCGCATCTACAACAAAAATAATTGAATAACTTTGCTTTGACTCGAGTGTATTCGATGAAGGTCCTCGTTGTTACGTTCGACCCTAAACTTACATTCCATGAGCACATGAGCACATGAGCACTTTGGCCTAGGAATGCTTTAAAAGATTAGGTTTTGTGATACGGAATAGTAAGGGATTCCATAATTTGGGTATAGGCCAGACGGCCCTAGTGAGAACCAAACTTGAATCCAGCTCAGTTGTTTGAAATCCACACGTAAGCTCCTTTGCGTCCTTTTGCTCGAGAAGGTACATAAAGCTTTCCTACGATACCTTTACAAGAGGAAATTTGGAACTAACCTTACCTATATGCATCCGCTTTTATATTGGGTTTACTTGGACATAACTCACTAGAGGCCACATGTAACACCGACCAGCTTCTGGCTGTGTGTCGATTGTTGCGAGGCGACAGTGACTGCGCAGCGCTTGTCAGTGCGGTATGCTTGTCGGTTCGATATTTACGACGTACATACGATACCTATTAGCAAACAAGAAACAGCGCTAAGATTGCAGTCTGCAGCACAGTACATAGCGGTCAACCTAGAAAGAAACGCGTACTTCAAAATGAACAAAGAAGAATTTAAAAAATGCAAACAACGACGTAACAATAGCTACATCTGCTCAACGAGCCCCTCTATCCATGACCTACCCGGAAGAAATTTGCCATGCGAAGCTAACCTGATAAGCCACCGGCCGACCTTACCATGTCAGTTGACACCCACTACCTGTCATAACGAGTGGATTGAACTCCGAGCGAAAAACACATGGCTAAGCATTTGTTGCGGTAATTGTAAATAATACTTTTCGGGTCATATGTGAGGATCGTCTTACAACACAGCGAACTAATGGCGCAACTATCGTTACATTATCTCAAGGATGCCAACTTCAAGAATCAGATACAACAGTTTACTCTCACGACGTCATCAAAACTCCATATCATGGGACGACAATCTGCAAATCCATGGGATATCGAAAAGTACGTCGATCAACGACTTAGTGAAAGAAACACTAAAGAATCATCATCACTCTCACATGGCAACAACTTAACTTACACATCGGAGATTCAAGATATCGACGAGAAACTCCGATTCCAATAGGCCCGAGAACACTTCCCGGCTACTATAACAAACCACGACATCCATCAGTACGTCATCGTGTATCTGGCGCTGGCAGGAGCCATACTCGACATCACCTTATATGCCTGTATCAAATGGAAGCGAGCAGCAACACCTACGATGCGTCATCACCGCCAACGAGAGAGACGAGCAGACATCGAGCTTCGAGCGACAACGATGCCAGCGAAGCATTCTTTGACGCAGGGAAGCAGCAACATTGCGTTTAACTTTGAAGATGACACTTATATTTAAGATCCATTTTTGACGACCCGAATGGCCGAGTCGGCAGTGACCCTGCCTTCGAAGCCAAGGGTCCCGGGTTCGAGTCCCGGCGGGGGCAAACATTTGTTTGATGAGAACGGATGTTTGTACCCTAGTGATGGTTGTTTATCTATCTAAGTATACTATTTATCTATATAAGTATGTGTATCGTTGTCTAGTACCCAAGATACAGGGAATCCTAGTTTGGGGCTAGATCAATGTGTGTAAAATAGTGTCCAAGTATTATTATTATTATTATCCATAAATTTACTCTGCGTTTATTTCATGTTTTATTATTTTTAACTTCGTGTTTAACTCTGCGTTAATTTAAGTTTATTTTAACTCTGCGTCAACTTAACTTCTTATTTCTTAGATTCTATCCCGGTTTGGGAGCATGTACGGTCACGCCGCACAATATTGTGATGAGCAACCTAGTTTAAATCACGCGTCATGCGAACTTACTTGTATGATATTTAACTATAGATTAGTACAGTCTTTATACATCGTTATAACTAGTACCTAACATCAATAAATAGTAATCCAGCAATAGTTCTGGTTTAACTCATAACTTCAACAACTATTTCGAGTGTCTGGGATAATCTCGTAAATAAACTACGGGTTAGACCATACCTACAGTTATGATGATATGAAGTGTGAACTAAATCAAGCTCTGTTGACATAAAAATTACAATGCACACTACCTATATCATGCATAACATTAGAAAATAATTAGCAATTACTAAAATAATTTACCTGCTTAATTTAGTAGAAACTCATCAGTCATGCGCTGTTTGTCCACCGCCGCCACCGCCACCATCGGGGCGTCAACGACAGCAGCCATAGAAATATCGGGTTAGTTCATACGGATCCCGGGATTAGATCAAAGTTCATACGGATCCCGACGATTCGTTCACACCGATCCCGCGTGGGATCAGTTGACCCCGTAATAAAATGTAGCAGTGCACATTGATCCCGTTGTACAGAGACACGAAATAAAGAATAATAAAAACGGATGTCATACATACAATACATACATACATACATACATAGCGTCACCCATTTTCCCATACGGGGTGGCAGAGGCACAACTGTGCCCACTTTTAGCCAGTGATTCAATACTCCATTTTGCGTGACAAGGGGCTAGCCTATCGCCGCAACTGATGTCGTATATGCATAAAATCGATATCCGAGGATCCAATCATGAGTCAGATTTTGAAAAATTCACGGCGCCATCTTGAACTTTTTAGTTAATTAACCGATTTGCTTCAAAATCGATATCTGAGGATCCAGTTGGAGTCTAATCATGATTCTGAAGTCAGGTTTTGAAAAAGTCGCCGCCATCTTGAACTTTGTAGTTACTACATCGATTTGCTTCAAAATCGATATCTGAGGATCCAGTTGGAGTCCAATCATGATTTTGGAGTCAGATTTTGAAAAAATCGCCGCCATCTTGAACTTTGTAGTTACTGCACCGATTTGCTTCAAAATCGATATCTGAGGATCCAGTTGGAGTCCAATCATGATTTTGGAGTCAGATTTTGAAAAAATCGCCGCCATCTTGAACTTTGTAGTTACTGCACCGATTTGCTTCAAAATCGATATCTGAGGATCCAGTTGGAGTTTAATCATGATTCTGAAGTCAGGTTTTGACAAAGTCGCCGCCACCATCTTGAACTTTTTAGTAACTACACCGATTTTCTTTAAAATCGATATCTGAGGATCCGGTTGGAGTCCAATCATGATTCTGAAGTCAGATTTTGAAAAAATCGCCGCCATCTTGAACTTTGTAGTTACTACACTGATTTGCTTCAAAATCGATATCTTTGGATCCGGTTGGAGTCCAATCATGATTCCGAAGTCAGACTTTGAAAAAGTTGCCGCCATCTTGAAATTTTTAGTTACTACACCGATTTGCTTCAAAATCGATTTCTGAGGATTAAAAGAGCCCGCTTGACTATGACGTTGATGGAGGAGTGCCGAGGAAGCCTGCCCGCGCTTTGCATGTAGTGCAGACCGTGCCGACGTGAGTCCACACTCGCACCACACACGCAGTCATGAGGCTGGCAGATGCCAGGTGACAGCCACGCGCAATGTGTCATTATCTGATCTGATCCGGGGATCGGTGTGAACAAACCCAAATCGGTTAAGTAAACTAAAAAGTACAAGATGGCGGCGACTTTCTAAAAACTGAGTTCAGAATCATGATTGGACTCCAACCGGATCCTCAGATATAAATTTTGAAGCAAATCGGTTTAGTAACTCAAAAGTTCAAGATGGCGGCGACTTTTTTAAATCTGAGTTCTGAATTATGATTGGACTTCAACCAGATCCTCAGATATCGATTTTGAAGCAAATTGGATCAGTTTCAAAAAAGTTCAAGATGGCGGCGACTTTTTCAAAATCTGACTTCAGAATCATGATTGGACTCCAACTGGATCTTCAGATATCGATTTTGAAGCAAATAAGTCAAGTTACTAAAAAGTTCAAGATGGCGGCGATTTTTTCAAAATCTGACTTCAGAATCATGATTAGACTCTAATCGGATCCTCAGATATCGATTTTGAAGCAAAGCCCTGGGGGACGCCGGCTGCAACGGGATGTTCCTCGGAGACGGCGTCTTCCACCATCACTCGGATGCCGCTCCGAGTCCCGTACTCTGGTTTATATAGGCCGGCGTTGCATGCTTCGTGGTGGGTGTCGCTTCGCTGCTGGGCCGGCGTGGAGGGGCGCCGCGCGTGGCGAGGTAGCTGCGGGCCGATGACGTCATCATTATGTGCCCGCGCTCGTCTGTGCGGTCGTGGATGCTTGTGGCGATCACGTGCGGCCGGCGTGATCGTTACATTTTTCTCCTCCTCAATTTGATTTTTCAATCTGAAAAATCACCATATTAACGTCTCGATCTGGTACCTAATATTTTTTGTTTAGTTTTATAATACCTTGGACACTATTTTACACACATTGATTCCCTGTATCGACAAACTAGGATTCCCTGTATCTTGGGTACTAGACAACGATACACATACTTATATAGATAAATAGTATACTTAGATAGATAAACAACCATGACTAGGGTACAAACATCCGTTCTCATCAAACAAATGTTTGCCCCCGCCAGGACTCGAACCCGGGACCCTTGGCTTCGAAGGCAGGGTCACTGCCGACTCGGCCATTCGGGTCGTCAAAAATGGATCTTAAATATAAGTGTCATCTTCAAAGTTAAACGCAATGTTGCTGTTTCCCTGCGTCGAAGAATGCTTCGCTGGCATCGTTGTCGCTCGAAGCTCGATGTCTGCTCGTCTCTCTCGTTGGCGGTGATGACGCATCGTAGGTGTTGCTGCTCGCTTCCATTTGATACAGGCATATAAGGTGATGTCGAGTATGGCTCCTGCCAGCGCCAGATACACGATTTTACTATCTTGATCTATCCTAACGTTTCCCTTTTTGTTTACTTATTTTTCCTGGTTACATTTTTAATTCTTCATACATCTACCTAAATATTTATCTATATTGTAGCTATCTTTTCTCTCTCTTATTTTTTGTGTATTCTCTTATGCAATTTTTTTTTTTTAATTTTTTCATTTATTTTCTTTTTCAATGACTCTTTAGCAATCAAAACTCTTTTTTTCCATTTGTTTTCTTTTTTCTTTGACTTTTACAATTATGTATATCTTGAGAACTAAAAGAAAATAACATCTTAATACCTTTTTGGCACTATTTAAACAAAACTAACCAAATTCTTATCTATTTCTAAACCCTTGTTTTTTAACTTTAGTAAATACTTTCTTTCTGTTGAATACCAAAAAATATGAATGCCTTATGGCACTATATAGACAAAACTTACTTAATAACTGCTTCTAACTAACTTTTAACATGACTAAATACTTTCTTTCTGGTTAACGAAAAAAAATCTTTTAACTTTCTAAACACGCTATGGTGAGTTATTCCTTATTTTTTTATTACTCATTTTCTGTCTGCTTCTCCGAGTACTTTTTTCTTATTTCGGCAGTCTCACCAGCCTTTCTTTTGTCTTCTTCTTTTCCTCTTTCCTGATCTTTTCTTCTTCTTTGGGGATTCAGTAGATGTTTTGCCGTCTTCATACATCTGACAGCACCATATGTTCGCGGGGGAGTAGGTACCGATTCTCTCTAACTCGTCATATGAGTTGGACGGTTTCATGGTAGGTTCCTCGGCTGATTTGAATTTCTCCGTGTCCCACGTCGCTCCGCCTGAGGGTTCCTGTGATCCGGTCTCCAGAAAATCTTCGAAGGTTGATATGGGGGCATGCTCGGCTCCGTGGGCATCGGTATCAGCATCTTGTCAATTTCTTGGATCGGTGTACCGTTGTATTGCTCCGGTAACGGCGTGGTCTCATGTGGGTTACACATCTGCTTTATTTGTTTGTTATTTTTCAGCTTTATTTATTGTAGCATCCAGGTCGTTTCTTTTGGTGCGTTTACGCGATTTCTAATAATTTCTTGTAAGTCTCTTTGTTGTTGCGGTGTTATTGGGTTGTCTTGGAATATGCTTATTGGGTTTTCCGTAATTTTTATCTCATTCGGTTCCTCTCCTATTTGTTCTGTCTCGACTGGGCATATTTCTAATTCTGTGCCATGGTGCTTTTCTTTTTCCGGTTCCTGTTTTACCTCGCTTCCGGTTTTCCTTTTCGCCTCTCTTTATTTGGTTCCTTCTTTTGCTCTCTCTCTTGGTTTTCTGGTTGGCGTTATTTGGTCTTCCTTATTTCGATTAGTCCTGGCTGTGAGTGTTTCGGTGTCGGTGCTTTGTTGTTTATTTCGTTCTGTATCTTGTTCTGCATTATTTCCCGTTGTCTTTTTCGTATCCCTTTGTTCGATTTTATCTTTTGTTTCTTTTTCTGGTTCTTCGTTTGGTGTTATAAGGTTTTCCTTCGTTTCCGTCGCTTCCCATTTTATCATAAGACCCACTCGTTGTAGTATGTTCATTCCCAGTATAATGTGAGGTGCTGTCTTCATTATTTTCAACTGGTGTTTGAATGATTTTCCTTTCATTTCTATTTTTAGTTCTATCGCTTGTGTGACTTGTATTCCTGATCCGTCTGCCATTTGTACCCGTGTTTGTATCTCTATATTCTTGGCGTTGCTGAATATTGCTGAATGATGGCATCGTACATACGAACTTGTTGATCCGGTGTCTACTAATGCTTGGTATTTTATTCCCTCTATTTCTACTGTCGTAAATATTCTATTGTCTCTCGTCCTGCTATTGCCCATGGTGTAAGTTTTTTCGTTAGTCGTCGCATACTGTGTCTTGCAGCATTTTATACACATTACTCCAATCTTGCTGCAACTACTGCAGAATTGCAAAAGCAAATTACCCTTTGGCTACGACATTCCGTTTTGTTATGGCCGCTTTTCCGCAATTCCAGCAGCATGTCTCTGGGTTAAAGTTATTTATATGTTTTTGATTTTGCCTTCCCTCTTGATTATATCTTCTTTCCCGGTAGCTTGGGCCTGGTGCTTCTATTCTTCCGTTTCTGAGATCTATTTGATTTCTTGTTTTATATATAGGGGCTCCCTGTCTCCAGTCTTGATTGAACGTGGCTCCTTGATTGTTGTTCCCGGTTTGATATTCTATATTGACTCTTTCTCTTTTGAACTTGGCTATATTTTGATCATGTTCTTCTACTAGTGTTTCGTATTCGGTTGTTTTCTGTATCAGTTCCTTCCGATTTTTGATTTTTTCTCTTTTAATGTACATTTTGTAATTGACATGCATATTTTCATAGATTCTATCTAGGGTATCATCTGCCTTTAGTTTCCCGTATCTTCTCGTTAGAGTTTGTATTTCGGTAACGTACTCGATGAAGGGTTTTTTAGACCTCTGTCTTTGTGCTATTAGCTTGTTAGGAGGGTAGTATCATATTTCCTCGGGAAGAAATGTAACTTAAAATCTTCTGTGAAGTGATGCTGTGTGTGATCTTCTTATTGTTACGGCACCACTGGAGTGCCCATCCCTTCAAAAGTCTTGGTAGTGTTTTAAGTAACTGTTCGGGTTCAATTTCGTTTGCCTAGAGGAGCTCTTCTGTCCGTTCTAAGAACTCTACGGGGTCGTTAGATGTGTCGAAACTTAGGTCCCATGAGTTAAATTTGTCGTCGGTCTCGTATGTTTCCTTGCTGGTGTTTTCTTGTTTTAGTGTTCCTATTAGGTTCTTTCTCATCTGTTCTACCTTTAACCCTTTTGTCGGTTGTGCTCGGTTTTCCAACTCCTCTGTGAGTTCGATTTATTTTTCTTGTACACCCAGGAGGTCATTCGGTAGGATATTCTCTTTTCCTGTTTTTCTATCTATTTTACGCGGGTTTTATATTGAGTGAAAATGTTTTTATTTATTAATTTTTATTTATTTGCTTCACGGTTTCACTGTCTCTTTTATTTCCGGTATTCTCTTTTGATGTTATCCCTATTTATTATCGTTTATTGCTGCATTTTCACTCACACTTTTTCACTTTCGGTATTATTATTATTTTATGGTCCATTTGTTTTTGCCTACACCTTTACTTTATTTATTGTTAATCAGTTTGTTCACTTTTATTTGTTATGCATTTTCACTTTTGTTTTATATTCCACTGTTTATTATTTTTATTTCTTCCGCGGTTATATGTTTATGTTTTGGTTCGTTTATTTTCCTCTTATATTTATTTATATTTACGTATTTTTAATTTATTTATTTTTCGATATTCACGGGGGTTGTTAACTTTTCTTTAAGGGTTTTTGTCGATTTTTATTAGGTTTTTTTTTTTTGCGGCGGTTTCATTTTTTGCGGTTAAAATCCCTGAATGTCCCTTTGAGATGTGAGTTTTTCAGTGGGGCGCCAGTGGGGCGCCAGTGTGACGGGGCACCCTTCGGGCTAACTCAGCCTGGTTGCCTCGTCCACGAAAGACTTTGCACTTCTGCAATGAGCCTAATTCTATCTCAATTATAGGGTCTAGCTACGTAGCCTAATGTGGGAAACATTCAGGGAAAGATTGGTTTGACGGTACGGTATTCCTAACTAGGTGCCGCAATGTTTATTACAATGACCAAAAGATTATGTTATCTAAATTTTAACTAACACATGATCTAACGCTAGGCTAAGTAATTTACTTATTATGAAAGACGCCCCAGATTCCCTCCTTCGCAACCCGTGGCATGAATTTACTGGTAACACGGAATGGCCACGCTATCTACGGTTGTGAATGACTACATGTCTACCCCTGAAAACAACCCCTTTACGGTTGCGGTTCGAATAGCACGCGGGCTCGGTACTATACGCGGAGACGGGGGTTGTGTGTTGGCAAGGGTGGAATTAGGTGAGGACGGGTTCGGGGAACGGCGGGATCCCTACGCAACAAGGGGGTAACCTTGAGATCGCCTAGGGGTTTGGAGGAATGGGAAGGGGAGGGATACTCCTCAATTAGAAACCAGGGGGTAACCTTGAGATCGCCTAGAGAGGAGGGCAGTTGACTGAGGCCGGAGCGTCGGCCAACTGCCGCTCCGACTTCTTGGTGATCTTCTCACACCCCTTCCAGGGTGCGGGGTTGCGGTCCCGGGACAATGGCCCCCTTCCGCGGAGTCTTTCGCTGGCTGTGACTACGGCCAGGTCATTGGGTGGCTGAGGTGTTCGTCGGGTTGTGTGGCCTCAATCCAGGGGTGCTGCCGACTCGGCAACCAGGTCTTGGGGTAGGCGGCGACAGTCAGGCGGGCGCGCGTGGTATGGCGCCAGGTCTCGCACAAGCGGGTGTTGAGAGCCGTCCGCTCGTGCGAACATGTTCGTCGCCAGCCTCTGGACGAAATTGTCCAGTGTCTCCAATCCTAGATCCCTTGTGATCCTTGCGTTCCTCACGTAGCGAGTTGGTACGGGTGGACGACGATGGTACGCAAGGAGAGGTTTTCTTGGGCCCAGAGTCTCTTCTTGTTGGACTCCGAGCAGAGGGCGTACCATGCCGGCGAGGCATACGTGAGGCGGGACCTGATGTACATTTTATAGATCCCAAGCTTCGACCGCAGGGGGACGCCGGAGTCCAGGAGTGGACGAAGTTTCGCCCGTGCAGCCCGGACCTGGTTTACGACGTTGTCGACGTGGGTCTTCATCGTGAACCGGCGGTCTATGGTAGCCCCCAGATATTTCACTTGGTGCAGCCACCCAATGTCCTTCCCTTGGAGTTGGAGTGGTGGTGGCAGGTTGCTCTGGCCGGTGACCATGGCCTGCGTCTTCCCGACGTTAACGGAGAGCCTCCATTTGGCCAGCCATTCAGGCAGGGTGTCCAGCGTGCGTTGCATTTTGACGGCGGCGTGGGGTGCTTTGTAGGACGACGCATAGTATGCTGCGTCGTCAGCGAAGAGGGCCAGCTGTACACCAGGGCCAACTGGGATATCATCCGTGAATCGGGAGTAGCAGGCGGGTGAAAGACAGGAACCTTGTGGGACGCCGGCTTCGATGGGGCGGGTTTCTGACACGGCGTCTTTCACCACCACTCTGTAGCGGCGACTCCGTAGGCACGAGGCCACGACGCGGGTGATTCTTCGTGGAGCTGGGGACGTCGACAGCTTGTACAGCAACCCCTCGTGCCATACTCTGTCGAACGCCTTCTCCATGTCCAGGAGTACTGCGACGGTGTATTCTTTCTTATTCCGATAGACCGTCATGTCGTTCAGTACCCTGGTGAGCTGGAGCGTCGTCGAATGCTCTGGCCTGAAGCCGAACTGTTCCGGGCGAGCTCGGATGTGCGGCAGCAGCCTTCCTAGCAGCAGCTTCTCGAACACTTTGACATGGTGCTCAGAAGGGTCATGGGCCGATAGCTCTCGGGCTTCTTGATATTCTTGCCCGGCTTGGGGAGCATTATGACCAGGCCTTCCTGCTGCTCCGAGTCCCGTGCTCTGGTTTATATAGGCCGGCGTTGCATGCTTCGTGGTGGGTGTCGCTTCGCTGCTGGGCCGGCGTGGAGGGGCGCCGCGCGTGGCGAGGTAGCTGTGGGCCGATGACGTCATCATTATGTGCCCGCGCTCAGCTGTGCGGTCGTGGATGCTTGTGGCGATCACGTGCGGCCGGCGTGATCGTTACACTGTATTTGATAATACGAAAAAGCATAAAAGCGGCTATTCCTATTATCAAAAATACACAGTCAGGTCATAAGTTCTGTCAAACAATAAAAACTTTTGAATTTAGAACGCTGGCCACAAAAAAGTTTATTGAATTCGAATTTCGAATTTTTCATGAAAATAAAAATGTGTGCTTTTTAGAATTTTCCTCATTTTTAAATATGGAGTGGACACTTAAAGAAGACCGTGTCGCAGTTATTGCGTTGCATCGTTGCGGTTACGCGCCAATTCAGATTTTCGACTTAATGAAAAATTTGAATATAACCAAAAGATTCGTTTATCGTACCATAAAACGATACAATGAAGACTCTAGTGTAGATGACAGGTCAAGAAGTGGTCGCCCTCGCTCTGTTAGGACTCCAGCAGTGATAAAAGCTGTGAAGGCGCGAATTCAAAGAAATCCCATACGTAAGCAGAAACTGTTGGCCCTTCAGATTGGGTTAAGCAGGACCACGGTGAAAAGGGTGTTAAATGAAGACTTAGGGCTTAGGGCATATCGAAGAAAAACAGGACATCGTTTGGAAGCTCGTTTAATGGACCTGAGACTGAAGAGATGCCGCGCTTTGTTGAAGCGGTACGCGGGAAAAAAGCATCGGGAAATTCTTTTTTCGGATGAAAAAATTTTCACCGTGGAAGAGAACTACAACAAACAAAATGATAAGGTGTACGCACACAGCAGTGAAGAAGCGAGCAACCGTATTCCACGTGTCCAACGAGGTCATTTTCCATCCTCGCTCATGGTTTGGTTGGGAGTCTCTTATTGGGGCTTAACTGAGGTACATTTTTGTGAGAAAGGCGTAAAAACGAATGCAGTTGTGTATCAAAATACAGTCCTCAAGAACCTTGTGGAACCTGTTTCTCATACCATGTTTAATAACAGGCACTGGTTATTCCAACAAGATTCTGCGCCAGCTCATAGAGCGAAAAGCACACAAGACTGGCTGGCGGCGCGTGAAATCGACTTCATCCGGCACGAAGACTGGCCCTCCTCCAGTCCAGATTTGAGTCCGTTAGATTACAAGATATGGCAACACTTGGAGGAAAAGGCCTGCTCAAAGCCTCATCCTGATTTGGAGTCACTCAAGGCATCCTTGATTAAGGCAGCCGCCGATATTGACATGGACCTCGTTCGTGCTGCGATAGACGACTGGCCGCGCAGAATAAAGGTCTGTATTCAAAATCGCGGGGGTCATTTTGAATAAACTTTATTACCATAAGAATCTATGTTTTATTAAGTTCATTTTGCTATATAAATGTTTACATAAATAATAAACATGTCTAAATTATTTCATATTGCACATGTGACAGAACTTATGACCTGACTATGTATATTTTTAACTTGGTACCTACTTACATTATTTACTTAAATAATTATTTTTTTTTAGCTGTAGTTATTATCAAAAAATATATTATCTGACTGATTTATTTACTACTGTAATGCTAAAATGTGATTTTACTGTGATTTAATATTAGGTACCTATTGAAATATAAAGGTAGGTAGGCGACGTTTTGTAGCGACATTTTGTGCTTAGCTTAGGTTTCGTCGCCACAAGTGGAGACGTTTTGTAGCTATGTTTCGTGGCCCGTGTGCGCCGTGCTAACTGAAGAATGCCGTAATGTTGTAACTAGTATACCTGTTTTTAAAAATATTATGTATTTTAGGTTTGTAGCTTTTTTTTGTTTTATGGAACTGATATTTAAATGTGAAATGTGTAATCTAGTTTATTAAACTGATATTAATATTGTCGGGACCCCACCGAAAGAAATCCCATTTGACAAGTTTCTAGTCAAGTTCAAGACACAAGAAGCTGTCCAATCGATCCATGGTATCTCGTGGTAATCCAATTTAATTGTATTTCTAAATAGCACATAATACCTGTCTTGCCTAGATTTGCTGGAAGAAATCTCTTTTTAGAGATAAGCTCGCCTTTGCTTATTACATTTCTTTTAATTGTCTGTAACCTTATATTATCTATGCAATAAAGAATATGAAAAAAAAACAAATTATTATGAACCTTTTGTGGATGACTGATTAAAAATAAATCATTATTTTAAGTTGCATCTATTTATTTACGTCTCCTTGTAATGAAAGGAGATGTATCAAACCCCATACAATAAAAACAAGACCCGGTGCGAACGAAATGTTGGCACTTATATCCAAATAAAGAGTATTGTGATAATAATTAAGATTTTATTCACTAAAAGTTTCATAGTTTATATGAACGCCTGCAAGACTTTAGAAGGCAAATAATAAATTTAAGCTATGAATTTGACACTTATTCTTTTTTGGAATTACTATACTATAATTACACTTTTTAATTCAAGATACATTTCGTCCGCGCTGGTGCCAAACGGATAAAACTAAGCCTCTCCGCTGTCTGTCTGAATGTCACCGGGCTGTATCTCATGAACCGTAGAGTTGAAATTTTCACAGAATTTGTATTCTGTTGCCGGTACAGCAACACATAATTAACTACACTAGATTTTACTGTACTGTGGAACTTTTCGTGACCGACCCGCACTTTATTTTTATGCTGTGCTGGCTTGATTAGAAGTGCAATATACAAAAACCTAGGTTACGTAAACATTCATATACAATCACATACATTGGTTATGATATGGCGTTTGCAGTGGCGGCTTTGGCCCTCAATACTTACTGAGGCGCCGCACCGCCCGATAGAAAAAATGGCCAAGGGTCATACTTGCAGACTTAGGGCTCCGTACTATGGAAAGTTTAAGATATTAAAAATAAACGTTCTATTTTCACCGATCTTAACGTCTAATAACTTAAGTGACGATGTATGTGTAAGTGTATAGTCAGCATACTTATTAGATAAAAATCTCTCAGTCAGACATTTTGTCATTCATATCACAGTCATTATGATAGATAATGTTGTCATGTCATCATCGAGATTACAAATATATAAAAATCCACAAATATACATAGATATATTTAGTAAGTTCTTAAATAAAAATAATAATTGAGATATTTTAAATATAGATAGTTCTTAAAGGCCGTGTTGCTCTATGCTTAAGTACGATAAATAATTGTGGATTGGAATTGAAATTTTCAGATTTTTAATTTTAATTCAATATTGCGTTGTTTTTTTTCTGCAAATGTATCAATTATCCGGTCGTAAAAAGTTTCATTTTGAGTTGTTAAATTACGTAGAAGCTCTTTTTTAATAACTTGAAAAATTCCCTAAAAACTTCGTCAATATTATTCGATTTCATGAAACGTAACATGTCAATTAGCGACAATAAATAGAACTGATGTTCACGGTATATTATTATAAGTTCTGATCGAAGTCTATCAAAATTAAAGAGTGTTCTATATTTATTTGGTGTTTTTTTTTGGAATTTGGTGGGTCCACTTCGCATGCTCGATCTCTTTTGATCAAGCATTCATACAAGCGCAATCGAAATGCTTTTAGGCCCACTTTCTTGTTCTTCTTCCTGAACAACAACCAAGCATTATTGATGCACATGTCCAAAATTTGTGAAAATATATTTAGGTACCATTTCTTGGTTTTGAGTGGAGTTCTGTAAATCTCAATGAGCATGTCAGCAAGATCAACCCCGCCCATATTCTTGTTGTAATGTTTCACAACGTCTGGACAGTCTACGTCCACCTTCTTTTTCGCTTCTTTGGAAAAACTTTTGATCTTTTGCACGGGGTAGGCAACTTGGCATGAACTCAATAAAGTCACGCATTTATTGTCAAGCCACTTTACAAGAGCCAGTTTGTTTCTGTTACAAACAACCTGTGAATAACTTCCACGAGGTCTTTTCTTCAGAGCCTTATCAGTTACAAGGAGCTGTTCACCACCACGAATGCGATTGGATCGGACTGTGCCAGTGCTGAAAATACCATGATGCTCTCTTAAGATGTAAACTAGTTCAGGCGATGTGAAAAAATTGTCAAAATAGACTGTAACTGGTTTTTTTATATGGTCTGACACAATGCGAGAACGACCAAGCCACCTAATCCCAGAGACGCCTCTTCTTCTGAAAACTTGTAGTTCTTGAAAGTGTCCTTTCCCCCGTACAAAAGAAAGTCATAGACAAGACCTGACTTGCCAGCTCGCACAAAGTTCTTGAATCCCCATTTGTTTGGTTTGTTTTGAATGTACTGTTTCCGGTTTCCAGCTTTTCTCCCTTTGTAACGAATTATCATTTCGTCTATGCTGTAGTTCTCTTCTTCATTCATCTTCAAACAGTTTTGTCTAACTCTTTCATATACAGGACGGATTTTGTAATACCTGTCTCCATCGTCTAGGGAGTTGTCATTGAAATGAAGACAGCTTCTGATCTGCTGGTAGCGTTTAAGTGTCATAATATCAGCTATTTTAGCATATCTCAACTGAAGGCTCCAATAGTAAGTATATGCAGGCATTTTGACCACGCCCATGACAACATGTATTGCCAAAAAATCCAAAAACTCTTCTTATGACATTGAAAGAGGACGCTTTTTTTCCTGAATGGCATAAAGGTTTGAGTTTTCGACTATATCAGCTATTATGTCAGGTGACAAAAACCGATAGAACAGGGAAAGGGGATCATCGACCTGGTCCTCGTTTTCAAGATCAGTGTTATTATCACTCCATGCTTCAGTCGTAGCCCGATGCCTGAATTGACGTTTTTTCCAATTGTAATTCAAAGAAAACTCCTGTATATTTTTTATCTTCTTTGAGACCGTCTTAGGTGGTACTGGCTTGCGTCTTTTTCTAGTAACTTTAGCGGTTTCTGGAGTAGAATGATTTATGATTTGTGGAGATTCTAAGTTTGAGATTGATGGTAATGAAGGCAGGGAACTCAATGATGGTACATTATCGTAGTTGGTAATGGAATCTGATGGACAAACATTCCGAATGATCGGTGTTAGAAGCACTCTCTCAGTAGCTTCATCATCGCTTGATTTTAAATCAATCATTCGCTCCAAGTTTGAATCAATAGAAATGATACTGCTACAGTCAGAAAACGACTGTCTTCGAGCTCCAGTTTCATTTGCTTCCAATATTTGAACTTCCTCGTCAGATGACGAGCTACTTGTTTCGGAAGGTGCATGAGGAGGTGGTAACAAAGCGAGTAATTTGTTAGTGCGTGCTCTTGAAAAGCGCTATGGGCAAAGAAAAAAGCAAGCCATATAAATCATCCACCAAAAAGCAAGTAAAAACAAATAGATCAAAAGCAGTAAAAAGAATCACCCACACCTTTAAAGTGGCAATGTCCAACCCACTTCACATACAAAATTAAAACTAGTATTGATAAGCCTTAGCAATGTCCAGCCCGCTTCCCATACAAATTTAAAACTAGAATTGACATGCCTTGGCAATGTCCAGCCCGCTTCCCATACAAATTTAAAACTAGAATTGACATGCCTTGGCAATGTGAAGTATACTGGACATTCACTTTAAAAGCAAAATAACTTAGTAATTAGGCATAAGAATTCTGATTTATCAATTGAAACACGTGAATTATTATATAATCATTCTAAAACAAGCTAAAAACAAACGGTTTCTGACCAAAAACTATTTTTTTATAATTAAAATCTTACCTGAGATGAAGACACCGCCTTTCGTCTTGACGCCATCTTGTCTGCTAACTTTTTAATAGTGTTGATGGCAACCGGATTTATTTTTTTGTCCACATTTATTAATGTAATTTACCATTTGTAAAAGAAATAACCACAAGAAAAATAAAAATTAGACCTGTAGATTTCTTTGAACTCAGCGTCCAGCCGGCTTGACATAGTCAAGTTAAGGGTTAAGTCATTTTTATACATTTTTTTAAATTCAGGACAGGGGCGGAAACACGTTTTAATGATATTAGATTTTTCCGATTCATTGCGCAATGCAAACGGGGTTATTAGTAATAAAGCTACAATATCAAATCTTGGGTACATGACAAATTACGCACGAACTGCCGCGAGACTGGCCTACCTACAAATTAGAAGAAGAAAAACGCGTCAATAGCTAGCCGTGTCCGGTCTGCGACTGATGGCGATTCTGGCGTAGCGCCGAACCGTCTCGGATGGGGGTTCGGGACTCGTCGGTGTGACATGTCTTCTCACTCTACCCAATACAACGAATATATCTCCTTCCTTCGTTAGGCGCTCGACTGAAGGCGCCTCTCGGCCCCTCGTACCAAGATAATGATTAACCCGGACTCATCAAAAAACGACTCTGATACAAGGTAATAGGATTCTCCGAATTCATCCCGTTAAATTTGTAAAATCTCTGTTGCTTAATGCTATAGTATAGAGGCGGTAGACAATTTTTAAAACATCCAGCCTCACGACGGCCGGCCGCGGGGCCCGGCGTGAGTTACAGCAGTCCAAATAGGCAAAGCAAATTGTGTGCTATGGCTACGTACAGAAGGTCGCGCTGCGGGTGGGTAAAATAAAAATGGTTTTCGGTGCAGCGATGATCGCGGGAATTTCGGCAGGATATCCAATTTTGAAGTAGGCTAGTTTTTATACTATAGATTAATTAATAAAAAAATATTGTACCGTACACTAAGTGTATTAATGTATTTGTATTTTGATGTAGGTGGTAGGTAGGGTGCATAGTGAGAGGTGAGGCGCAGCCTAAGTTGCCTCCCCTGGAAAACCGCCACTGGGCGTTTGATGATTAAGGGATAAGATTTACAGACAGTCAACTTGGTAAAGTTAACTTGGTAAAGTTAACTTGGTACCTACCTCACGTCATAGCGTCCGCCACTGTCCTACTGACGCGTCGTGGGCGAGAGCGAGCGCAGAGGTGAGGGGAAATCAAATTCCTCGCGGGTGCCAAGTTAACTTTGTTGTCGCGTTGTACTTATTTCCTTGGAACATATGGTCACCCTATTTCATTCGCCAACCGCCACCGCCGTAGTACATTCTGAGGTTATATCTGTGATTTTCAATTTATCCTTTAACGGTGCTGTCACTAATTCAAAGATAGCAATGAAGCTTCCTTTCAGTATAGTCATTAAATGTTCCCCCTCCCTCGGTCGCTCTAAGCTTTTTCGTTATGGAGAAATCGATTAACCCGAATATTTGGAGGTTATAATCGAACTTTTCCACGTTTATTCTCTAATGGGGCTGTCACTAATTCAAAGAGAGCAACGAAACTTCGTTTCAGTGCAGTCACTAAATGTTTTCACTCTTTTTCTCTCCCTCAGGTCCTTATTTATGGAAATCACACTGGCCAAGGGATATGATGTTCCTGGAACTAAAATTCATTTTGCTTCTAAACGGTGACACTAGGAGTAAAAGAAAAGCAGTGGTTCTCAGCCACTAAATCGTCACTAAATCTTTATTGATTTACAGTGTCTCTAGGGTCTGTACTTTTGAAGATTCAGGTTGGCCGAGGGTTCTGATATCAGGCCCCTCGGCCAAATATAAATGCTAATAACTTTGCAACCGTTGAGTCACTATTTATCTGTCGCATATATTAAAGACGATCTAAAAGTTATATTTGAGGAACCGCAATGTTCTGGGGCAAATTGCCTCTTAATCAAGATTGGGATTGAAACGTCTATAGTTGCAATTTATCGCTCTCCTTCGGAAGTCAATGTGGATCCATTTCTTGACTCGTTAAATTATATCTTAGGTACACTAAATTCATATAATCATATTTCTATAATAGGCGACATTAACATAAACATTATGCAGGATGTCACAGCCACTAGAACTTTTGACTATCTAAATCTGTGTGCCTCTAATGGTCTCCTTCCAGCGCACACTTTACCTACGAGATTAGATAAAACGTGCCTAGATCACGTTATGCTAAAAACAAAAAACCGCGCTATAACCCTAGTTGCAAATTCCAGCTTGACCGACCACAGTCTTGTCCTTTTGTCCCTCGACAGCAAACAGAAAAGAAAACTCAGCCAGACCACTGTTACTAGGCTAAATTATAACGGATTAAGTTCTGACTTACTTAGCATCAACTTGCAACCAATATATTCCTCATCTGACCCTAACTCTGCTCTCAACTACCTTATATCGTCTGTCCAAACAGCAGTTGATCGTCACACCTCTACTAAAAAACTCTCATGTCGTTTCAAAGTTATCAAGCCATGGATCACACCTGGACTTATACGATGCATGCGAAATAGAGTCAGATTACATAAAAAATCAATAAATTCTCCGGAAAATGAAATACTTCTTGCTTCGTACAAGAGGTATAGAAATTTCTGTAACAATCTGCTCAAAAAACTTAAAAGGTGTCATGAACGGAATGACCTCGCAAAGGCTGGCAATAATTCCAAACGACTCTGGGCAACCATAAAAGGGATCACCAACACTTCTACCTCAAAGAACTCGGCGACTGAGTTGCTGGGTTCTACAGACAATCCAAATGCTACCGATAATGTTAATAAATTCTTCGCTGATGTTGGTAAAAATCTCGCAGATAAAATAAACTCTTTGGGTTCATCACATTTTCCAGTTGATTCAACTCTCCCCACGCTAACCCCAAACACACTCAAATCATTTGTCCTATTAGAGACTGATATGGGTGAGGTTGGGAGATTGATTTCTGGGTTAAAGAATGTCAGCGCTGTTGGCTGGGATAACATTTCAAACCGTGTTTTAAAAGTTTTTAAAGAATTCTTTGTTCCTCCTCTAACTTATATTTTCAATAAGTGTCTGACTCAGGGAATCTTTCCCAAATCCCTTAAGCGATCAGTTGTAATCCCTGTACATAAAGCTGGTGACAGAGACCGTGTCAACAACTACAGGCCTATCTTTATTTTGCCTTCTATATCTAAATTACTGGAGCGAATTCTAAACTCACAACTTACTGACTACCTTGAGAGTAACAGTCTCCTTTCAGATAACCAATTCGGTTTTAGAAATGCGCTATCCACCAGTGACGCAGTTCATGAACTCACTCACTCATTTATGGTTAAGAAACTTGACACTGGACAGAAGGTTTTAGGGATATTCCTTGACCTTGTTAAGGCGTTCGACACGGTCTCTGTTCCCATCCTCCTCGGAAAATTGCACAGACTTGGCATCCGTGGGGTCCAATTGAAACTTTTTGAGGAGTATTTGTCTGGTCGTACTCAATCTGTAAAAATAGGGGATCACTGTAGCGGCGAACTGCCAATATTTTTCGGGGTTCCTCAGGGCAGCATCTTGGGTCCCACGCTATTTTTAATTTATATCAATGAGCTCTGTGATGTTAATCTCCCTCAAGGAAAAGTTATAAATAATGCTGATGATACTGCCCTTCTTTTCTCTTTCAATACTTGGGAGGAGACTTATGAGGTTGCCCAGGCTGGCTTTAATAAAGCTACACTTTGGCTTCATAAAAACATTTTAACTTTGAATGCCGACAAAACAAAGTACATAACTTTCTCCATTAGGAACACTCACTGTACCGACGGCCTGATACGTGCACACAACTGCTCACTTCCCACTGGTGGTACCTGCTTATGTCCAGTCCTCAACAAAACCCCCACCATTAAATACCTTGGTGTTGTTCTAGATCAAAATCTAACTTTTGGTCCACATATTCAGCTAGTAGCATCTAGGGTGCGTAAGCTCATCTACATCTTTAGAATACTTCGCCATGTTGCTGATGCAAGATTGATGAAACAGGTTTATATGGCACTCTGTCAATCTGTGCTCTCCTACTGCATCACCTCGTGGGGTGGTGCATCTAAGACTTCAATACTTCAAATAGAGCGTGCCCAGAGAGCTGTTCTTAAGGTCTCTACCTTCCGTCCCCGCCTGTTCCCCACTGTCTCTCTCTATAACTCCTGTGACGTTCTTACGGTAAGGCAGTTGTTTGTATATCACATTATTCTGAAACAGCACTCATCCATTATCTTTGACCCATGTATTATCCCCAGGCGGCGCAAGGATAGGGTTTGCCTGAATACAAATTTAATATTCCGCACATTTTACGCCCATAGGTTTTTCTGCTTCCTCGGTCCCTTTCTGTATAATAGAATTAATAAAATTGTTGACCTTTATGCCCTACACACATGATCTTAAAAAAACCATATATAAAACCCTGCAAGCACTCAATTATGAGAAAACTGAAGAGTTACTTTTGACAAATAGGTAGGTAGCTCTATCATAAACAGTCTCATATTTTTATATTTAATATCAAAATTATAACATATAAAATTACAATTACATATAAATCATTTATAATTATTACATGAACTTTAGCTTACATTACGTACATATCGTTATTATTATTATTTTCTCACTCACCCTCTCACACTCACTCATACATTCCCATAATACACAAGGAGAGGTTCACATACTCACTCTTCCCCCCCCCCCTTAAGTTAGTGAATATTAATTATTATTATGATTATTTTGATCTTTGTATCGTTTATTTTTACGTTTTGATTCTTTTTCTGTGCCAGCTCTATTAGCAATTATCTTATTTTAGGGAAGAGTGCTGAGCCTGAAATATAGGTTATACCTAGCTCAGGTTCAGTTGTTTTCCGTATGATTACTCCAACTATAGCTAAACACATCTTAAATATTGTAACTGTTCTGTTGTATTTTGTTTGATGAATAAACGATTATTATTATTATTATTATCATCTGGCTGGCATATTTCTCAGTCACGAATTAGTTACTAAATCCTGGAGTAGCGACCAGCTCCCTACATCCATTGGCCAAACGTTCTGATGTACATCTGACAATTACCTAAGCCCGCGCAAGCACCGGCTACTAGCGGGCGACACGCACCGCATGATGACGCGCCGCCAGTCTCAGCGCACTGTTGGCGGCAGCACCACTGAATGATCTGTTTGGCGATGCATCAGAATCAGAACGTTTATTGTGGATCGTAGCTTTGGATTAGTTCTTACATTTTTAATAGGTAGTGCGCCTACGTCCATCCATTAGGTATACAAACAGAAATAAAAATAACAAACGCATACTTATAAAGTCATAAATTAAAAGAATAAAAATTGTCAAAATTGCATGTCAACACGTTACACACATACAAATAGGGTCGCTCGGCTTCATGTGGGTTAATGACGTCATGTCATGCATCGCTAGAATTTTATCGGTGACTCGGATTGGCCTCTTACGCGATGTAATCGCGAATCGGAACGCGCTGATAATGGTCAAAAGCAATACGTCAAACAAAACAAAACAAAGTGCATGTGATGGATGTCTAAGATTTTGAGATTTTTTTGAGAAAATATGAAATAACTTTACTTAATTGAAATACATTCATAGATGTCAGTATTTAGATTCTTTCGAAACGCAATGCGAGCCATATCCCAAGGATTTATGACGATATTTCGCTACATTTTTATTAGGGTAACTTGTTTCCGCACATGACATCATACCTGTCTAACTATATTTTGCTTTCGTTCTTTCGCTTATAATTATTATTTTTTCAGTCCTATGCAACTAAAGTAGGCTCCGGTAGAAGGAGATTAAGGTCTAAAACCGACATGGAGCTGAAATCCCGCGAGAATCCAGTTGTCACCACCCTCGACACTCCAGAGTTCAAGAAAATATTTTCGCCAGAGGTTATAGACTTGAAAAAGATCTTTGAGAAGTACCAGCATGATATCCGAATAGCTGGTGGGGCTGTGAGGTAAACCGTATTTTTTAATGAGGTTTAATGCTTTAACATAGTGCCTTATCAAATAAATTTGATAAGGCACTATGTTAATGGGAAAACCTGAATCGCTGATATTATCAGTCCTATTCCTATTTGAATTGTATCAAAGATGGAACAGAAATGTGTAGTAATTTTCTTGGGGTAATTTAAAGGTGTTGTTGACACATTCAAATATCTTACAGAGATCTGCTCATGGGACAGGAGCCAAAGGACATAGATTTTGCTACCACTGCAACACCAACACAGATGAAAGATATGTTCACAGCAGAGAATGTCCGTATGATCAATATGACTGGTGAGAAACATGGCACTATAACTCCGAGGATCAATGACAAGGAGAATTTTGAAGTGACAACACTCAGGATTGATATGGTCACTGATGGAAGGCATGCTGAAGTGGAATACACAACAGACTGGAAACTCGATGCTAATAGACGAGATCTTACAATAAATTCAATGTTTCTTGGTAAGAATTAATATGAGCTACAAAACATAATATGATAACTGCTCTGTAATATAAATATATCATCAGATCTATATATCAAGATATCATATCATCTTTATTTTCAGGTTTCAATGGGGATGTCTTTGACTATTTCTTTGGCTATGAAGACCTACAAAAGAGAAGAGTAGCATTTGTTGGAGATGCTGATGTTAGAGTGAAAGAAGACTATCTCAGAATAATGCGTTACTTCAGGTTCTATGGGCGTATAGCTGAGGAACCCAACAAACATGAGGTGGAAACCCTCAAAATAATCAGCAAAAATGTTGATGGTTTGGAGAATGTCTCTGGGGAACGTATTTGGATGGAATTGAAGAAAACATTACAAGGAAATTATGCTGGCGATCTGTTGAAAACAATGTTAGAGACAGGAGTTGGAGTATACATTGGTTAGTAACTCTAATCCTTACATACAAACTGCTGTTTCTATACAAAAAGAAAAAAGGTTATTGCATGCATGATTTTGAAGACCTACCTCAGACCATATTTTCTGAAACATTTTTTTTTTGTGGAAAAGTGTTCTATATCGCAATATGAATATGTTTGGGTGTAAAAACACCTCAGTTATAGTCGCATACTGGTGAATATTTAGGCCTCAATATTTAGTTGAGTGGAAAAACACCTCTCATCCATGGATGAGGAAGGTTTTTACAACCAAAGTGTTGGTGGTGGTTGAGGATGAAGGAATGAGGTGGGTTTTTACAACTTAAGTTTTTTACTACCAAATCCTTCACTACAGGAGAAGTTGAGAAGGACGACAGAAAATTATTATTATTGTAAGAAAATTGGTATTTAATTAATGAAAATATTAATTAAAACACACCTGCTGGTTCAAAAATCCGACTTATCCAAAAAAATAATATATAAATAAGCCATAGACTTTGAATTTGTTTTTCTCTATCAACACTGATTTAAAAAAAGGTTCCATAATAATGTTTTTTGAAAATAAAAGGTTTTTATTTATTTTGCCTAAAGTTTGGTCTGAGTTGGGTTTCTACAATCAAGCATTTTATATCTGTATGCAACGGACCGTTAATTAAATTTACCTTCAATATCTCCTAATTGAGAAGGTTCCAAAAGATAGTTGGTATTAAACTGCCTCAATTTTGCAGGCTTGCCTCCTAACCCCGACATGTGTGAGTTGGAGCGCGTGTTGCGCGGCGAGCGGCTCCAGCTGCACCCCATGTGCTACCTTGCGGCGCTGCTGCGTGACCTGGACGAGGTGTCGCTGCTGCATGTCAGACTCAAGTTCTCCATCTTTGACCGCGACCTGGCCTACTTCCTGGTGGAACACCGACGGGACATTGTGGAAGACCACAAGAGACCAATAAGGTGGGTGTGTCAGTCAACATATAGTCAGGTAGACATGGTTTAGAAGAACTTAACTCTCTATTGCAACATTATGTAGCACTAGATTTAACTTTCCAATTCTTGCAATAACATCACTTAACATAACATTTACATATAGGCACATACATTGCTTCTGGCCCCACACTACTATACCCTGTGTGGGAACTAGAAACAGCGACCTCACACACGTATAAACATCCAAGACTGGGGGTTTTCTTATTCTTTACCCCAGCCAGGGATTGAACCTGGGACCTCTCGTTAGTTAGGTATGTGTGTGAACCTTACATTAAAGCTGTATTGCATCTCTTTACAGGCCTTATGAAAAACTAGTGCTGTTTTCTAAAATCAAGAGCAAAGATATGATGGAGTATGTACGTCAATTAATCAAGTACAGAGGTGACGAGGAGATTTTGGAAAAGTTCAACAAATGGGAGCTTCCTCGCTTTCCAGTAGGCGGGAAACAACTAAAAGAGAGTGGAGTCCCTGTTGGGACCATATATGGAAAAGTTATCAGCCAACTCAAGGAAATGTGGTTCGAGAGTGAATACAAACTGACTGCCGAGGACTTAGTAGAGCTAATACCTGAACTGATAAAAGAATTTGATAGTAGGAGATAAATTAGACAATGATATACAAATAAAGAAAAGAAAGTGAACAGAGATGGATTTTATTTACTATGCTAAGGTAAATATTATTTTTGTTTAACATACCAGTAGAATGCTGCAACTTTGCCTGCGTTTTGAAGTATTTGTTCGATATATTTTTTTTTTGCGAAACTTCATATATTTTACCATTTTGAGGTGCAAATCTGAACCTTATCAATCGCCATAAAACTACTTGGGCTATATATGCTTTTAAAGATCCAGGCAAAGTTGAGTCCAATAGGTACTGCAACTTTGCTTAGCAAAATACCTCACTAAGTATATAAACTGTTTTTTAAATAAACTGATTTGATATCTATACGGAATCAGCTCCTTTTCGGTGCACAACGTTTATCCAGCCTATTTAAGACAAAATTCCAGAGCTTGTCCATACAAAATTATTAAAAAGTTACAACCTTAAGCGTAGGCAAAGTTGTGTTTTCTCCTGAAAATTCTTTTAGTAATAACTCAGTGAAAATATGACACATTATTGTCTGGTAGGACAGACTTTGCCACGCCTTCATCATGCGATATGGCCGACTAATTGCATTTTTTAGTGATGGAACTACAAAGGACACTGTTCACTTTGTATGGGCGTTTCGGCTAAACGTGAACAGAAATTTAAATCGAAACTAACTATTAGGTTTTGTAGTACAGGTTGGTAAGAAAATAAAAACAGTAATTATTTTGTGTCAGTTTTTCTGAGGTTATGTTCAAATAAAAAAACAGTTCCTTCGAATATATCTTTATTATACTGACTCAAATACTATTAATATATTTTCAAAAAACTGGGCAGGTGGATTGATATTGTCTTGATACCTGGCCCAGCTTAAAAACCATATGATAGTCATTATATGAGCACAGCAACCCACTGTCCTTCGGCCCGCCAAACAGTTGCAATAGTATTCTTTGATGGCTTGCTGCCCTTGTCCATTATTTTGAATTTTCCCTCTTAACATTGTGCTGTTGGGAGCCGCAGGAATGTCTTCCAGCAGGTTGCTGCCTCTATCGGAAATAGCCCTGCACACTTCATTGGCGTAGGCACCGTTAGGCTTTGTACTATATTCGCCATAGTAGTTTTCCTTTACTTGCTTCGTGCCAAATTTCATGATTCTAGGTCAACGGCAAGTATCCTATAGGTTTTGATACCCTTGCGGTTATCAAGCAAATTCAGCAAAATGGTGACAAAATCTCTTTTCATTGCATTGACCTATAAGTTTGATTTTTTCACAACTAAGAATCCACAGACTTGAGTAACGATATTAATTTCAACTTCATACATGCGTTTCAGAGAAAAATCGTCTTGACTGCCGGACAGGTAGAGACATAAAGAACAATGGCGAAAAAATAGTTGAGATTTTTTTGAGCGTCTTACACACCTAGACTGAACTAATAAATGATATGAAATGAAATGAACTTCATTTTGTAATTTTACATGTTTTTTCAATTTATCTCAAATTTGGAGGAGGCCAGGTAAAAAAGCAAATATTTTAAGAATGTAACTTGAGCAGTTTTGTTACTTTGTCACTTATCCTAACTTCCGGTCACAGAGCAACGCGGTTAATCTTTGCTTCCGGCACAACTTTTGTTTTCAAACAGTTTAATGGGCACTTATATTGAATTAAAACTTGAAGAGGTTCCAAAAAAAAAAAATGTTATACTGATGCTATTGACACCTTATTTAAATGCTATTTGGATAGAAAGTCATTGCAGTTCAAAATAAATTACATTTTTAGGGTTCCGTACCCGAAGGGTTCCAAACGGGACCCTATTACTAAGACTTCGCTATCCGTCCGTCCGTCCGTCCGTCCGTCCGTCTGTCACCAGGCTGTATCTCAAGAACCTAGCTAGCTAGAGAGTTGAAATTTTCACAGATTATGTATTTCTGTTGCCGCTATAACAAAAAATACTTACTAAAAAACAGGATAAAAGAAATATTTAAGGGGCTCCCATACAACAATTCTTTCAATACCACATACAAACTTATGGATGCACCTGGTTACGTACATGGAGTGTGAAAGTAACCGCACCAATAACTTTGTAAACAATATTTTGCTGTGTAAAATCCAAACTATTCACTCCACACCATCGCTTCCATTGAACGGTGGTACGGAACCCTTCGTGCGCGATTTAGACTCGCACTTGACCGGTTTTTATTGTTTGTTGTAAGTTTATTGTTTTTAATTTTGGTAGGGCAACCTATCAGGCAAAGACGCACTGTAATTATGCCTCTTAAAGCGTGACGTCTTTTGCGGTTCGAAATCCTTATCAACATTGAATTATTGGGTAAAAATTCCTTGTTTGAACAGACTGCACTAGTGGCGATCATTTTCTCTCATTCACATCAATAAAACTGTCAATTTGAGGTAAAATAGAACATTAGTAAGGTTAGAATTTATTCACAATTCATCAAGCAATATCTCAGCAACCTGACCTCGTCTAGCATTAATTGTTATACATGCAAGTTTATAACCATAAGCAGAATATTTTAAATATTTTTTCATATAAAGACGCAGAATATTTAGCCCAACTATTTTTCACTATGGGGGTTCGCCATCGTCCTTTACAATTTTCGATTTTTTCCCTTTATTATTTTAACTTATATAAAAAACGGACAACAATCATAAAATTACGTTATTTGGATATACACAACATATGGTTCTTGGTTGCTCTTCAAGATATGTAAACTCAGGTAACAACATGGTAGCAATATTAATACCTATTTAATAATAAAATTACAACTTTATAGTAGTTTATCTACGCACGTATCATAAACCCTCTTTACTGCGTCCAAAAACCGCACGTTACGATCAGCATAATGTTAAACTACTTTGTAAGAACTCATTTGTTATCTGAATATTGAACATTATGACCATAATGTGTAAATTTTCTACATATTATGACATTCAAATTTCAAACGTCGACGCCCGCCTCCGTGCCGCCCCTACTTTGTCTGTGAATTTGATACTACAGAACAAGCTAAAAAACTCAATGCCACAATGCCGGTCAAACATGAGGTTCCTGAACACATCAAAGAGAGCTTATGATATGTGTGTAGATAAACTAGTGTATGTAACTGTACATTATTAGGCATTCAAACTCTCGAGTGATATTATTATGAAATTCGCCTTCTCTCTCGAGTTTTAATGCCCTCCATTATGTATCAGTCACATAAACTACTATTATGTGACTGCACGCCTGTGGCCAGCATTAGGACGATGCGGGCTTAGCATATTATAATGATGATGTATGTATGATATACCAGCCTATCAGTTATTGAGCGATTATGACATTATTTTGATGCAAGACTGATGAAAGCATCAGTTACAGCTCCTAATTTTTGTGTTAGTGTAGTTATTTCTTAGGTTGACAGTTTTATTATGAATGAGGGGTGGTGATCAGTCACATTTTTTCTATAGTATATTTAGCCTTTCACCCCCTTATTAATAAAAAGCTTTACTCCGGGACTAAAGTTAATCCGGATGTAACTACGGGACAGAGCTAGACTGACTAGCTCTGTTTAGCTCTGTTGTTCATTATTGTGTTTTATACTTGGGTGTATACGTGTGTTTGAATTTTCGAACACTAAACGCCGGTTGCACCAAACTACGTGTATGTATACTACTTACTCACACAAAGAAAATAAATGTCATCCACACCAGTGAGTTGCAAGCACTTCCTAAATAATTGTTAATTTAAAAGGCCGTTACAACGAAAACGGCAACATACGTGTAAAAATGTGACTTACAGTGTATATGTACGTGTAACTGTAGGTACGAGTATGTACAAAATGTTCGAATTTATCATTTTATACAGCATAATGTAGTAGTATTTGTTAGTTCAGGACATATCCCACCTCCACCCAACCTCATTCCGACTTCATGTCATAATGAGGCAAACGCGGGGGAGCAAGCCAACGAGTTAGATTTGCATGGAGCTCTTGTAACCCGCAGCTATTAACTTATTATTACTTTAGTTCAGTTCAGTTCAGTTCAAAGATTTTTATTCATAATAGCACAAAAATTGAGACTTAATGAACTTGTTAACATAATCAAGCAAGCAAGTAGGTGCCTAATTATTATTACATAATATATAGGGTGCAATGAACTGGTTAAATGCCAGATGTCGTGGTCTTGTAAAATGTCATTAATTTTGTAGTAGGCCTTTGTGCACAAAGTGTGCTTTATATGCATTTTTTGAATCGAGCTTCAGTTAAGTTTTGTATCTCTTGCGGAATATTATTATAGAATCGCTTCTACAATAAAATTATTTTGTTATACTTTTATACTCATATAACATTGGAAAAGCAAGTTTATGTTTATTTCTAGTTTGCACATTGTGGCGGCTATCAATGGTTTTAAAGCTACTAATATTTTTCCTCACATACATTATGTTTTCATAGATATATTGACTTGCAACTGCTAGGATGTTGGTTTCTTTGAAGAAATCTATCAAAGACTCTCTATTACATTGCTAATTAATAAATCGGATCGCTCTCTTCTGCAAAATGATGATGGTCTCAATGTCAGCAGCCCGTCCCCATAGTAGTATGCCGTAGGTAGGACATACTGCTATGGGAATAACTAAAATATACAAGCCTAGCAGTTGCAACGTCAGTCAATTCCCTGATTCTTTTAACTGCATATTCTGCGGAGCGAAGTATATGTGCTAATTTTACAATATTCCCCATATTGTAAAATTAGCATTGTAGTTTGGCATCAATAGTGATGCCGAGGAATATAGATTCATCCACTAGTTTTAGTTTGTCTTTCCCCAATACAAGTTACTCTCAACATGCCTTACATTTGGTAAAGTGAATTTTATGCACTTTGTCTCTTTTAAATTCAGAAGCAAGTTATTGGCAGTAAACCAATCGCAAGAGAGCATTATTTGTTTAATTAAGTCTTTTTCCTGTCTCATAATTTAAAACATTTGTGACGTGTCATCTGCAAATAATACTATCTCTGACAAGTTTTTTACCATGAATGGCAAATCATATTCGACACGAGGAAAAGGAACGAACCCAGAATAGATACCTGTGGAACTCCCATCTTCACCTGAGAATCCGACGATTTTGTCCTATTAATGTCAACTTTTTGAACCCTCCCTTCTAAGTACGATCTCATAAGCTATTGCCTTTTATGCCTTAGTGTTTTAGCTTTAACAGCAATGTTTCGTGGTCTACACAGTCTTAGGCCTTGGACAGGTCACAAAAAACACCTATAGCGTCCCTACGATCTTCCCACGCAATAAAAATATGTTTAACTAACATGAATCCAGCATCTGTTGGCGACCGCCCTTTTGTAAATCCAAACTACTGGCTATGGAGAATTTGATGCGCATTGAATTCATTCATTCATTCATTCATATTTTATTGATAATAAGATATTACATGTCAACAGTATACAATAAACGAAAATAAATACAGTACGTATTGCACCAGCAACTGACCCAATATAATCTTCTCAAATATTTTACTCAATACGGGTAGAACTAAGATGGGTCTGAAATTTGTGGGGTCACCCCTATCGCCGCCTTTACATAAAGGTAATAGCCGGCTGTGTTTCATGAGATCAGGGAAAGTATTCTCATCTACACATTTATTGAAGATTTTAGCTAAATGAGGGGCAAGTTCGTCTATCACCGAGCTAATAATTTTTACTGACATGCCCCAGAGATCGTCGGATTTTTATGAACCTCGAACTTAAATGCTTTAATTATGCCATAGGGCTCAATATAAGCGAATGAGAAATCTTGATTGCACTTTTGAACATTGTCTTTTAAAAATGACGCAGCAAGATCCGGAGACCCTTTCGGACCACAAAGTTGAAATCCTATAATGTTGAATTCACAAAATGTTGTATTCCTATAATGTTGAATTCTTAAAATGTTGAATCCTAAAATGTTGAATTCCTATAATGTTGAATCCTAAAATGTTGAATTCCTATAATGTTGAATCCTAAAATGTTCAATTCCCTTAATGTTGAGTAAGAGTAAAGGAAATGGTATGTACGTAGGAACATACATAACATACATACATACATAACGGTGAAAAATATAACCCTCCCTTTGGGCTTTACCGCAACTCTGTACAATACATTTCGGACAACAAAGTTGAATTCCTTGGGAAATGAAACCTTTTTGCAACTAACTGAACACGTTGAAAACAAAGTATTTGGTAGAGACTTAAATAGAATCTCTTTTCATTAAAATACTACACTGATAACAATGAAACCTCTTTGCACATGATACGTAAATACCTGGCCACTTGTGATATGATGACAAGTGATTTGTCATTATCCTTTACTATTGTCAGTCGAGTTTATGATAAATAGAAAATAATTTATTTTTTAAAAGAGTAAAATTTATATATATTTTTAAAATGAGTCCATTCAAAGTTATTGCGTTTTCTAAAAACAAAAACAAAAAGGATCTAGTAATAATAAACGGGAAGTACACACTTACTTAAGACGGTAAGACGAATCATGATGATAGTACGCGGTGGAAATGCACACACCGTGAAACATGTACAGCTACCGTTACCCTAAGCGCAGACAAAACAAAAATAATTTTGAAACTACTCATAAGTGCGAAATTGATCAGAATAAAATCAAAATTTCCGAACTTTTAAATGCTATTAAGAAAGAAGTGCACAAATTTGAATCCAATTGAACACATTTTTGAAGACATGTTGCCGGAATTCGTTGAATCAAACCATAATGTGCATATCATATCATAAACCTGCATATCAACTACCAACTTTTTCGTCAGTAAAAAGTACTTTATATAGAGAACGTAAGCTATTATTGGGTTCGGATAAACAGGCATTTAAAAAAATCGAAGATGTTAAAATTCCAGAAGGCGGAAGTAAGGACAAAATTATTTTGTTCTGTTCTCGGAAGATGCTGAAAATAATGCAATCTGTGAAAAGTATTTCGTATTATGGTGATGGTACTTTTAGATAATGTCTCCGGCCATTCTACCAGCTTTATATAATACACCTTGATGTATATTCTAATGATACAAGTATAAATATTTATCCTGCAATTTATGCTTTTTTGCTTAATAAACAACAGACGGCTATTTGACATAATTAAGAATCTTGGAGTTAGTATTGTAACGTATAAATGGGATTAAGAGTTAGCTCAAATTAATGCAATACAAGACGTATACCCAGATGTTAAAGTGAGAGGATGCTTTCAGCACTTTAATAAAGCCATATGGAAAAGGGCAAAACATTGTGATTTGGTCAAGAAAACCGGCTGTAACAGCTCTAAAAACAACAACCACAACAAACATGAAAGAAATATAGTAAGATTTTGCTCATATTTTGTGCTGCTTCCACCACAACACATGACAGAAGCCTGGCGGGAAATTAAGAATGCTGCTCCTAATTGTTCTGAAAAAAATGATAATTTTCTAGAGTATTTTGAAGACCAGTGGTTGAGCATGGACCATAGTTTGATTAGCTGTGCAAACGATGCACATAGAACGACTATTCGTGTGAAGGATACCACCGAAAAATATATTCAAGAATTCCAATAAGACCGAATTTATTATTGGTTTTTCAAACGTTACTAAAAGAAGCTCATTATTATGACCAAAAAGTGGTAAGATCTTTGTTTTTTTCCTTTAAGAAAAACAGAAGAGCAAAAGGCCACATTGTTTGATAAACAATATGCAATTATGTTGAAGAAACTTGGAAAACAAATGTTACGGCCTTTACAATTTTTACGAAAAACCGCTATGGTAGACTTAAATTAGGATTTTAATAAATATAGATTTTAATAATAATAACAAGTTTTTATTTGAGAAATAATAGGCGAGGAGATAGGTATTTTGTGTTTTGTTTGAATTTAAGAATAATAGCCGAAGTATAGATTTTAATAATAATAATAAGTTTTTATTTGAGAATAGTAGGCGAGGAGGTATTTTGTTACAATTTAAGAATAATAGCCGAGGACAAAAGTCCTCGGCAAAAGCTGTTCTTACTTTTGTTGATTTATTGTTTTTAGTTTGGTGTGTACTTATATTCATATTCATTTATAGTAAATATATAAGTAAGTATGACACAACTTTTCGTTTTATTTTGTTTAAATTGGATTCTAAAAACCCAACATAAAGGGTGTTTTTTAATTAGTTCGCCATATTCATTTTGCTCACATATTTTTTGTGTTAGTTTCATGTTATTGATCTTGTTGATGGTGACGTTTTTTGAAACTTTGTGGCGTATACAGTATACATATTTTTGCCTTTGACTTACCTGTTACATAATAAACATTTAAAAAAATTCGGATTTCTAGGTTCAATGGTGTCTGTGCGTTGTCTGTCTCAGTCAGTCAGTCACTGGACTGTTTTATATGGATCAGGTCGCATACGGCCACTTCCTAGGATGGCCACCAACCCAATTCCTTGTTCGGCCACTTCCTATTTCGGCCATTTCCCCGAATGACATTCAACTATGTGGTCCGAAAGGATCTTGACGAGTACTTACGTAGAAAAGTGAAAAATCGACAAAGTACTAGAATATATAAATTCACAAGAGTCGATTTCTGGATTAGTCCTGACCATCCATGTACTCCTCGTACTTTTTCATAAAACATAAGGCATTGTGAGGTTCATGGGCCCTATGCACAGGGGTTGGCAAAGTCGGGACCACGAGAAAACGGGGCTAGCTAGATCTTGGTCAAACCAGTTGGACTAAATAGTTTGATCACGAAGAAGAACCGAAAAAGAATACAGTTCAACATGTTGGGATTCAACATTATAGGAATTGAAAATTGAACATTATAGGAATAGCAAATTCACCATAAATGAATTCAACATTTTGGGATTCAACATTATAGGAATTCAACATTTTGTGAATTCAACATTATAGGAATTCAACTTTGTGGTCCGAAAGGCCGGAGACGAGTCTAAAGAAACCGTAGCAATAGTTGGAACATTTGTAAAGAACTGTTCAAATGCGGCCGCCAAATGTTCAAATTTATTTATTGTTCTTGTTGGTTGGTGGTATGTGTAAGAATTATTCACTTTGAATAAGTAAACTGACCCTAAATTATTATTACATTAAGTTTTATTATTATTAATAAATGCATCTGAGTTATAGCCAACTATTTATTTGCATAGAATATCTACTCTTACCTCTATTCTGAATTATAATTTATTCGTAAATACTTTTAATAACAACAGAATTAAAGCTCATTACAATAATAATAATAACAACAATTCATTTATTTGTCACATAATACAATCCATTGTTAGTAATTAATTCATAAAAATATAATTAATAATGTTAGCAAAACTTATTACTAACATTATATAAACATACATGTATATTAAACCAATGCTTCAGTAGGCGGCCATCAAATCGGTCTGCGATCACCGTCATAATGCTATTGCGGCTGGCGCGGAGTCTGACGAGCGTCGACTCGTCGAGGTGCAGCGCTGGCGTCATTAAATTAAACAAGACACTGGTGAAACATACCTTGTTGCTTGAAATACAAAATGCAAAAAAAAACTCTTGAAATGCAAAATGCACCGTAAATTCGTCACTGGAACCCTAAAAACCTAGAAAATCATACACATATTGCAAAATCTAAGATGAGACAGTTTGCTACCTATAAATACACTACCTAATTAAAGAAAACACTCGATTGTTCAAATATCCTAAAATAAAATAACAAAACGACCGAATCAAAAACGAATGACCATGAACAGCTGAATTTTCTGAAATGAGCGAAAAAAATACTGAATTGCGCGACAAAATTTCTGATTTCCGCGACTAAATTATTGAACGGTTTAGCCAACGCTTATTGCCTGAATAAACTGGGGAAGAGTTGGGTCAGGGGGTGAGCGAAGCGAAGCCCCCTTTATCCTTCGTGTTTGGTTGAAAATGTAAGAACAAAAAAATCCAATGCTCGTTTTGTACTTATATTACTGTTTTTAGATTTCTAGTCGTGCAATTCAGTAAGTTTGTCAAACACTAGACGGTTGACAGACACAGACTAGAAATACAGTTAGCCTGTATTTCTAGTCGCGCTCATTTTTTGTTGCTATTCAGTTATTCAGCACAGACAAAACCAGTATTTTTGCTAAGCAAAAACTGGATTTACGGTCATACCTTTAAACACTACCCCATATTTATGAATAAAATAGTTTTATATTGTACACCTGCTTGGAGTCATATAGCACATCATCGCGGCATAGCCAACCCACATGGTATGATTCGTGTTTTTACAAAAGAGCGAAGACTGCTCGACATTTTTAAATTTTTCGCTATTGTCAATTTCTTTTTTAAGATGTGGTATCAGGTTGACTAAATCTTCAGTGGTTTGTCTGTATTCATTCTCAAACCATATGTCCTTTAGTTTCTCGAAGACACCTCTGTATTTGCTGCCGGTCTGAACTCCATTTTCTTCGATTTGTTTATCGTTCAATGGGAACTGGGGAATCTCCCAGTTGTTAAAACCCTCCAACAGCTTTTCTTCACCTTTATACTTCAATAATTGTCGGACAAACTCAACTGTATTGTTTTTATCAGTGCTTGAAAAAAGCACAAGCTTTTCATAAGGCCTGTAAAAAGATAATAAGTCAGAATTTTTCAATATTTGCTAAGGAATTACGAAATTAAGACGATTACTGCACTGCATCAATCAATCAAACTAATATTATGAATGTGAAAATAGCGATGTTTAGATGTTTGTGTGTTTGTGCTTCAATCAGGTTGAACGGATTTGAATGAAATTTAGCACAAAGATAGTTTATACGACTGCACTAGAAGGAGGGTAACGTTATCTCTGAAATGATACTTCCTAGGAACACGCTGATGGAGTTGCGGGCATTAGCTGGTATCTTATAATCTTGAGTTTGTCATCCCTCTGAACTTCCTCCCCTTAAGAACATTATTCATTTTGCTCAATAAGCCACTCACCTCATTGGCCTCTCATGGTCTTCCACGATGTCCAGACGGTGTGCCACCAGGAAGTTGGCCAGGTCGCGGTTGAAGATGGAGAATTTGAGCCTGGCGTGCAGCAGCGACACCTCGTCTAGGTCACGCAGCAGCGCCGCCAGGTAGCACATGGGGTGCAGCTGGAGCCGCTCGCCGCGCAACACGCGTTCCAACTCACACATGTCGGGGTTGGGCGGCAATCCTGCAAAATTGAAATAAGCAGAACTGTTATAACGTAGCTAACGCAGTTTTTCAGACTTATGTGCAAATTGCAAACTAGAACAAAAGTGTGAAAAACTGCGTCAGCTATGCTCTCTAAGCTGAATTAAGTAAGCTTAGTTTTCGGTCTGTAACCCGCATAATGATACCAACCGAGATAACTTCCAAGTCCTAAATTCAACATGGTTTTCAAAAGATCGCCAGCATAATTTCCCAGGAGTATATTCTTCAAGTTCACCCATATTCTTTTACCAGCAACCATGCCTAGCTTAGCAGCATTGCTGCTGATAACTTTGAGGGTTTCTTTGTCATGTTTGTCTGGCCCCTCAGCAATTTTACCATAGAACCTGAAGTAACGTACTATAGAGTTGGGATTAATATTCAGTTGTCGGGCTGCGTCACCGGTAAATACAACTCGCCTCTGTATCAGATCGTCATAGCCGTAAAAATAGTCGTACAACGTCCCATCGAAACCTGAAAAGGGATACCTAATTAAAACTCAGACTGAGTAGACAGTTGACAGCGGTCCGGGACAGCTCGACCCGAGTCAACTCGACCCGAATAATAATACCAGATATTTCACCATTACGGTGATTTGTAGAGTCAGAAAATCGATAATTTGAAATAAATAATTACGTTATTTTATTTCCTTACAAAGCAGGAAAACATAATGATCTATGACCATAATCATATAATGCTTATTTCAATTATGACACGTACATACATATTATTTATATCGCAAAACTCACACAATCAATCAATCAAAATATCCTTTATTCTTTTTATAATAACATATCTCTTAGTCTTAGAGCAAGGCATTCATTTATTAGTAGGTGTACGTTCCTAAAGCAGATACTTCTCAGAGATGAACGGAGAAGAACGGTTGCTTATATCGAGTCTCCAGTATGAATTAGGCTATATAAATGAAAGTCACCTTATATAGTTTTTAATTATAAATATAAAAATATTAATTATAAAAATATTTGTGAATAATTATTTTTTAAGACTGTGATTGTATAATATTGCAACAATTAACGCACTTTTTATAATATTTAATAAAATTACTTATTTTATGCACAACACTTACATAATTACTCAAAAACGGGGTGGAACGTGTTAGCGTTAACACCTTTGTCCGACATCGTGTTTAATATTCAAAATCCGTACAAAAAGTGAAAAGTTACAATAGAATTTAGAATCACTGTAAAGGGGTCGGTCTCTAACGGTCTTGAACACAATATGACTACATGTGATGTTTGACTAGAACCTAAAGATACTATAACTTTTTGGGTCTAGAACTTAAATCTACCAAAAGACAAATTGACTAGTGTGTATTTTGTCCACATTGCATAGTGACATGAACACAAACTGCCTGGACAGTCAGGTATAGAAGATAATGTTTCTATTAAGTATAAGTTTTTGAACTAAATGACTGGAAAACCTTGGTCCCGAACTCATCCTGTATGTAATTTAAATAATTAATAATAAAATTGAGATTCAAACATTGCACAATATATAATGTTCAGGCTTCTCGGCACCTAATGACCTCATAGGGGCCCATCAGCTACGAGGTAGCGTAACGATCAGTTGCCAAGAAGCGTGAACGTCGGCGATTCACCGAGCTGAAGTAATTGGGGTCGATCTAACCTGGTCTGTGCTTCGGTCCCGTCAACCTCCTGTCTCTCTGCAAGGCCCGGGTGCACCCTAGGCTCTTCTTGGTAGACAGGTTCTTCAGCCAACCTCCTATGACTGGCGGGCCAGCTTCAATGAGCACAGTGTTCCAACACAGGTTATGTTACGTGGTAAAAACCAATCGGCCACGTAAATGCGAACTTTATCTGGTTCGGGGAACCAAAACACACTCAGCTATATAGACAATCCTGAGGGAAACCCGAATACATTCCAGATGGCCTGCGATTTAATTTCAATACCCTAACCAAAACGCGTTTACTTTGCGAGGGCTTTCGTCTGTCAGTTGTCAAAAAACTGCTAGGTTGGCAGCAACGTCAAATTCAAAATGGCCGTTCAGAAACCATCGATCGAATATCGATTTGGAATCGAACATATAATAATAAAACCTCTTTTGATAGTAGGAACATACGGCCTTTATAGTATACAGTATATAGGCCACTTATACGCTGTATGTCAAACACAAAGAGTATATGATTTACGTCAAACAGTTTGTGTGGCCGTTTCACGACAATTTCAATTATTTGGAAAATGGATATAAATAAGATATTTCTAAGTAACAGAACAATTTTTTGGCGCGATGGGTTCCGGTACAATTTTGTAGGCTCACCTTTAGCGGATGACCTACTCACTGGGCCGTCCAAACTTTTTTAACATCATGTTGGGGTCATTTGATCATCTTCCTGAAAGTTTCAGGGTGCGGAATTCAATACTTTTTAAGATATGATTTTTTGAAAATCTGAAAATACTTTGTAAAATTATGTAACGCAACGCAAATAATATGTTTAAATCTTGTCTGTGTTTAAAATACATTACCTACATTTCGTTGTACGCATATTTGAAAAGATGAGAATTCTCTAAAAAAAGGAGGAAATGTGGAATCTTTTTTTAATGATACCTATTTTAATAAAAACGTTCATTTAACTTGCAATTTATGTTTGTTTATTTATTTTACGTCAATCAAAGTTAATTTAGTATTTCTTTCGTAAAATATCACTTTTGATAATAAAAAGGTAATCATTTATGTTTAAAACGGAACGCATTTTGTTGGGGCGTTTTGCCGCGTTTTTGGTTGGGCGGCAAAGTAGTAGTCCCTTTTCTAGTAGTTTCGCGAATGTTCTATTTTCTTGTTCTCTCGATATTTACAAGCAAAAACAACTGGCTAGAGTAGGTTATTGTGGCTACTTTTCAATCGGGTTATAGGTTATGTTAGAACGTTGAAGAAGATAAACCGGAGCGGAGCGGAGCGGAGCGGAGCGGAGCGTATGCAAACAAAAACTATTGGCTAGAGTAGGTTATTGTGGCTACTTTTCAATCGGGTTATAGGTTATGTTAGAACGTTAAAGAAGCTAAACCGGAGCGGAGCGTATGCAAACAAAAACGATTGGCTAGAGTAGGTTATTGTGGCTACTTTTCAATCGGGTTATAGGTTATGTTAGAACGTTGAAGAAGCTAAACCGGAGCGGAGCGGAGCGGAGCGGAGCGCAGCGTATGCAAACAAAAACGATTGGCTAGAGTAGGTTATTGTGGCTACTTTTCATGTAAATTTTGATGATAGCATTATGGAGCATTTGTGGAGGAGAAAGATGTCAAGGCAGAAACATGACCCTTTCGAAGAAAGCAACTAGGCATTTCCGCGCGGGGGGGGAGTAGTAGGGGTGGGGGCATCTACCCCCTTCCCCCTCCCCCCACTCAAAGATCAAGGTCAGTCTAAATTTTGTTTTAATTTAACAACATAACCTCAAAACTTTAAATAATCATATCTCAGAAACTAGGCATTTCCGCGGGGGGGGAGTAGTAGGGGGGGCATCTACCCCCCTCCACCATCCCCCCCTCCCCCCGTCACGGTCAACAAAAGTAGGTCATCCGCTAAAGTCCTTCCATTTTGTATCTACAAATAAAACCGGCAACACATTTTGGAGATGCTCGAAGCGAAATGAGTGCAGTGCATCTGTTACCATTAACGAAAATGATGAAGTAATATCCCGCAAGAGACCATCTCTACATGCGTGCGAGCAGAACATTGACGAAATTTAAAGATAATATGTCCTCGAAAATGCTAAAACTCTGGTATGTCAAAACATGTCTTCCCTGAAAAAAATTTATGAAAAAGCCATGACGGAATTTATTGAAGGTAACCCTACTTGTCAAGTGCAATTTCAACAATTTGAAACAGTGCGAGAAAATCTACGTAGAACGCGATTGAAGTACTTGGATGTGGTGAAAACTGAATTTTCAAAATGCATTGATGTCATGTTACCGGAAATGATTGCTAAAAATTTTCTCGTAAGCGAGTATGAAATAGATTCCGACAACAAAATGTTGATATTTTGCCAAAGATCCTCTCAAAAAGTAATGCAGCTAAACGCCAAAGAAAATAAAATGGTATTTGGGGACGGGACATTTAACTTAAGGTGGTGCCGCAGCCCTTTTATCAACTGTTTACTTTACATGTGGATCTTAACAGTTGTAATTATTCAAGCAATGTAAGACCAGCAATTTATGCGTTATTGCCAAATAAGAGCACAAGCACGTATACTGCTTTCTTTACAATCGTGAGAGATGTTCTGAAGGTAAATATCAAGACTTACAAGTGCGACTACGAATTGGCCCCAGATAATTGATGAAAATGGCCTTTAAAACGGTTTACCCACATGGAAACGTTTCAGGATGCTATTTCCATTTCTGTAAGGCGGTGTGTGACAATGCAGAAAAAAAAGGGTTGACTGCAACACAAGAGGGGAAGGGCATAATAGCACTAACCCTCAACTTGCCTTTCTTACCAGCTAACCTTATCCATCAAGGCTGGGAGAAAATAGTTGAGCACGGACCTAAAGCGAAGAAATGAATGCCTTTGTTACTTATTTCCAAAAGCAATGGCTAAAGAATATATCATTGATATCCTGTTGCAAGGAAAGGCACAGGACTACGAATATGCTAGAAGCGTGGCATCGCCGTCTAGGAGTACGCTTAAACAGAAACCCCACCCTCATAAAATTTATTTTTAAGCTGAAGAAGGAAGCCCAATATCAAGGCATCGCTATGGCTGGTGCTTTTTTAAACACGAAAATAAAAAGAAGACAGATATTCTTTTCAACAAAAGATATGGCGCTGAGTTGAATAATTTAAATACTGAAGAAATCACTACATTGGATTTCTTGAAAGCTATTATGGACATTAAGCGAATGTTGAAGTAAAAAACGGCCAAGCGCCACATGTTATGTTACATTATTATTAGGTTAGGTATGTTGTATGTTCACCAGAAGTGTCTGTAAATTTTGATTTGCTCAAAAAATAAAATTTTGCTTATGTTACCTTGTATGATCATTTTGTACCGACTGTACATTCGAAAACAAAAGACAACTGTAGGCAAAATCTATTGTAGGTTGTTTCAGCTCTAGTCAATTTATGCTTTGGTAGATTTAAGTTCTAGACCCATAAAGTTATATTAACTTTAAGTTCTAGTCAAACATCACATGTAGTCATATTGTGTTCAAGACCGTTAGAGACCGACCCCTGTAAAGCCTACAAAAAGCTGCGCAAGATTGTGTAAAGTGAAGCAAAAATAGTGACCGATATTAAGGATAAACAAAGCATTTTTGTTTCAAAATCTTCTGTTGGCGATGTACCCCTGACCTACGACAACTTGCAGACGCTCGCTGCGGTGAGTCACCTCCCTTGGCTGTATCGGCTGACTTGTTGAAATACTCTGCTCCTGATCTATAACGCAGGCACTAACGCTAATTTGCGTACGAACATTGCTAACATTTTTTGCACAGGCGCTTTTGGCAAACTCAAAATTCGATCTGCTGTATCTACTATCAACTTTATTACTAAGATCCTGAAAGTGAAATTTATTAGAATTAATTAGTGGAGATGCCAGTTGACCGCTCGCCCGTTAAGCATTCTACATCTCAGCTTAGACTCAGTATGACAACCGGTAGCCAATGTTCTTCTGTCCCTAATCTTTGCTCCGAGTCTGACCTGGATTCCAATATTACAATGCGATATTCCAAAAGAAAAAGGCTTGAAGACCTGGGTTCTCCCGACTTCAAAATGGAGCTCCAAAGCATGTTTAGGGAATTCAAAGAAGATCAAAAACTGCAATTTGGCGAACTTAATGGAAAAATTGACGATCTGAAAAAACAAAACGCTGAGCTTAAGCAAGCTGTCGAGTTTAATGCGGCCAAATATGATGAGTTTTTAAATAAACTAGAGCAGCTCCAATTAGAGAAAAAGGAGGATCGTAAGCAGATTCGTTTGATGGAGGAGAAAATCGAACAACTGGAGCGTCAAATTCGTTCTACAAGTATTGAGATCAGAAATATTCCAACTCATGAATCGGAAACCAAACAAGATTTGGTTAATACTTTAGTCAAATTGGGAAAAGCCATTGACGTGCCCATTCTACCAACTGAGGTCAAAGACATTTTTCGCATCAAGTCTAAATCACAGCAGAACAAAACCATTATAGCTGAACTGACTACTGTAATCGCTAAGGAGAATATTGTTAGGTCTTTAAAGGAATTCAATAAAGTCCATAGCAAAGATGAGAAACTTCACACAAAGCACCTACATATTCATGGACCGAAACTTCCGGTTTTTGTTTCTGATAATCTTACTCCTATGAACAAGAAACTGTTCTTTTTGGCACGTGAGTTCGCTGCCTCTCATGATTACAAATATTGCTGGACTTCTTTCGGAAAGGTCCTTCTGCGGAAAGGCGAAGGCCTTCCACTGATTCGTATTAACTCAGAAATGGATATTCGTTCTCTGGAACACCCTAAGTGACTAGTAATCATCATATTTAAAATTATACTTGTTTTTTTCCTAGAATTTTTTGAAGTAATGTTTCTAATTTTCTATTCATATGTTTGGATTTATTATAAGTTTTGTCTAGTTCCATTTGTAACTGATGACTCCACTTCATGTTCAATACACATTTACCCCATAAGCAACTACAGCTCTTTCACAAAATACACATACACACAAACGAAATCAAAATCTTACACTGACAATTACACCCTAAAAATCTATCAACATATAAACAAAAATATTACACCTAAACACAAAAGCATTGTCACAATACATTACCCAAAGCATAAACAATTACTGAATTTAAATAATTATGTTACAACAAATTTCTACAATTTTTACGTATTATCAGATATTACTTCCCTCACACTTGTTACCACTACTATTAACCTAAAGCTACTGAACCTGATTCATATAATCATTATTTTTAAAATTCACTCCCCATAATATAGTGCAGTCCGACGATACGAATAATCCTAAATGTATTAAACTAAGTGATGCAACCAGTTTTTCTCAATATGCGAAAAACGAGACTTTTGGAAATGGAATCTCGGTAATTACTGTTAACGTACAAAGCATTTTTTCAAATCTAGACCGATTTCTTCTGTTTGTGGCTGGCCTGTGACGTTTTAGCGTCGCATAAATGTAGGTAGATTGAAGCCGGTCGAAATTAAACAACCCGAAAGGAAATTTACAATTATTTATTAAAAATGAAAAGTAGACTCGACTAGGTCGCGGGTTTATATCTGGCTGGCATTTAGTGTGAAACAACGTCCTTGTAATTGGGGTCACTTCCCTGCACTGTCCAACGGCACGTAGTCCACGTAGATGTTGAAGCGGGAGTTCGAGGTTCCGGGATTCGGGTCTGCAACGCAGGTCTACCGGATACGCGCAGGAGCATGCGCGTGAAGGTTGGTGAGCTCCAAATCAAACCCCAAACTTGGTCCCTGGAATTCCCGGAAAATAGTCGTTTCACAAAAAGTCCAAATTCGTGTAAGTGACTGCGACATCGGGATTTATTGTTGAATAAATATGCTCGCGTTTTAGTTGGCTATATTAGTGAACCCCAAAGCATTTAATGGTGATCAAAAGATGTGGCAGTCACAAACAAAATCAACAGTTTCATGATCAAGCAAAATATGAAATGAAATTATCAAAACCTTATGAAGAAATGTACTAAACTAATTACAATATGACCAAAAGCATTATTGTTGCATTATACTGCGATTGTATATGAAATTACAATTTAATTAGCTAGAAATAATGTAATTTAGCTAATATTACATGAGTTTTTTATGAAGTGGGTAGATGATATTTCTAGAAGCCTTTAGAAGCGTGATAGTCCCAGCATGATTCAAATGGGCAGATAATGTTATAACATGATTTAGACTAATGTACCGTGAGAACTAGTTATATTTTTAATATTTTCTACATGTAAAGTGATTTATAACTATCTATGATAACTTAATCTAAGTAGTAAAATATTCACAACACTCACCCAATTCGGGGAAATACTGGCACTTAATTTTAACACAGGTTATAGGTATTGATGGTTCACTCCGAAACTTAGCATCTGTCACACCATCATAGTTAGAAAATCTTTGGGAATAAATCCCATGGTTATTAAAGTGGTTGACCTGTCGCGGTCCTCGCCGTAATGCAAATGTCAGTGGCGTGCGTGTCGCCTTCGCTGGTCGCGGCCGCGTTCTTATCGCGAGTCGGTGACGTCACTCATTGTATTCGTAACTAGTTTGCCTAATAGTAAATGTGCGCAAACGATTCTGTCTGTATGTAAATACATTATATTTATTATAGTTGTAATATGTGGATTGGATGATTTTTGAGTTTTAAATATATAGTTAGGCTTTTAAATATAGTATAGATCTTTAATTTAGTAGAAATAAAGGTAAACCGTTACAGGCCTCAATTGTCCTATTGATGTCCTGGTCTTGACAGAGTGTTGGACATCTGAACAGAGAGTGCCTCCAAATATAACAGGTTGCAAAACGTATTACACTAAGTCAAGTATTAATCAGAATGATGGTGTCGTTGCCTATGTTAGTAACGACCTTGAATCAAATGCTCAAGAACATAACTTATTTCAAGGTAACTGCCTTATTCTACATCTACTTAGTGTTGATACTAAAATTATTTGTACTTACCGTCCACCATGCTTCTCGAACCCTTCTGGTTACATAGACTCTCTAAATGTTCTTCTTGAAGATATTAAGTGTGCAAACGTTATCTTAGCAGGTGACTTAAATATGGACATTTTGCCGGGACAAATATTAAATCATACTGCCAACTACCTGACTCAAATGGCTTATCACGGTCTTCTTCCTGGAATTAATATACCCACTAGATATACCAGATGCATTGATCACTATATGATTAAGTCCAGACACAAATGGTGGACATTTGTGTTTGACAGGTTCACTGATCACTCTCCAATTTTATTAATTATTGATAACTCGCATACTAGGCAAGCTAAATCTAAAGACAAACTTTGTGTGGATTACAATGCTATCAGAGAAGCACTTGCCCTTCAAAACTGGGATGAATATTTTTCCCTTTCTGATGCTAATGTGGCTGCGGAGTATATTGTGGGAAAACTAAAGGACATAGTTGGTAACTGCACAAAAACTATAAAAAATTCCTGCAGGAAACGGCCATTGAAACCATGGATTACCCCCGGTGTACTAAAATCTCTAAGAATAAGGAACAAGTTACAGCTCAAACAAAAGAAAACTCCTAACGACAACAACCTTAACAACGAATATAAACAATATAGAAATACGTGTAATTTTATGATAAAAAAATTAAAAAAACAATACTATGATACAAACTTTGAAATTTACTCTAAAGATAAAAAAATGACATGGAAGCTTATTAAAGAGGTTGGAAATATTAGTTCTACCAATATACCTGCTCACAATTTATTAAAAATTACAGAATCCAAAACAGAATCACTAGATATTACTAATAAGTACTTTAGTACTATTGGCAAAAAACTAGCTGATGAAACTCTAAACAAACTCAGAACAACAGACTCTGCATTAGCCTCCAAGGCTAGATCTAATAAAACACCCGTCAACTCATTATCTATGTTCTCCACTGATGAAGTAGAGGTTAGACACACGATTAATAGCCTTAAATCAAGCAGTGCGCCAGGAGTGGATAACATTCCGACAAAGATAATAAAAGATAATGATGATATCCTTGCTAAGCCCATTACATTCCTTTGTAACTTAAGTTTTGATACTGGAATTTTCCCAACAATCTTTAAGAAAGCTGTTGTTACCCCAGTTTATAAAGCAGGTGATAAATTACAGCCAACTAATTATAGACCCATTTCTCTACTATCCTGTCTGTCTAAAGTGATGGAGAAGATTGCAAATAAAAGACTTGTCACGTTTTTGGAAAATAATGATCTCCTAGTTGAGGGAAAATTTGGATTTCGTAAGAATAGATCTACTGAAGATGCTGTTCTGCACCTTACATCTATTATAGTTAATCGACTAGAAAGGGGGGACAAATGTCTGGGCGTGTTCTTAGATCTGAAGAAGGCGTTTGACACTGTCTCCATCCCAATATTACTCTCTAGTCTAGAAAACCTCGGAATACGGGGCCTCCCTTTGCTGTGGTTCACAAATTATCTTAATGGAAGGAGCCAGACTGTACGTGTAGAGGGTGAGGAGAGTAATCCTGACGCTTGCACTTATGGTGTTCCCCAGGGAAGTACGTTAGGGCCTACTCTCTTTCTCACCCACATAAACAATCTTTGTGATAATAAGTTAATAGGAGCGGACATTTTAATGTTTGCGGATGATACCGTTTTATTATACAGTGCTAAAACCTGGAAAGATGTTTTTGAAATTGCAGAAGTTGGTTTGAAGCATGTGACGGCATGGCTTGAGGATAGCTTGTTGTCTCTTAACACCTCCAAGACTAAATATTTATGTTTTCGGAAAACTGATGCTACAAATCCAGATAAAAATTTCAAATTGAAAATTCATACTTATCCTTGTAATAGGTGTGCGCGTGAATTACCAGTATTACCTTCCTGTGATTGTCCTATTCTAGAACGTTCAAGCACCACTAAGTACCTTGGGGTTGTGGTAGATGATAAGTTATCCTGGATTCCGCAAATAAATTCTGTTGCCGGTCGTACTAGGAAACTTATATACGTTTTTAAGAGTCTTAGGGATGTTCTTAGTCAGGATATGTTAATACGTACTTACAAGGCGCTGGCTGTATCTGTTCTCACCTACTGTATTACTTCTTGGGGGGGTGCTGCAAAGACACATTTGATAGAGGTTGAGCGTGCACAACGGGCTCTTCTTAAGGTAATGAAAAGATTACCTTTTCGCTACCCTACGACTACATTATACAAAGAGTCCAAACAACTTACAGTCAGGAAGTTATACATTCTCCAATGTGTTTGCAGATTTCACCGTAATATCCATCCAATTCCTGATCACATTGGAAAAAGGGTAGATATAGTCCCATTACCCAACTTTAGGTCTGCCTTTGCTAGAAGACATTTCATATACAATGCACCACGTATTTATAACAAACTAAACAAAAGCAACTCCATAAGACGACATAATATTTATACACTTAAAATATATATACACAACTGGTTTAAGGAGTTTGACTATGAAGCAATTGAGCAATTATTTAACTATGCATCTTAAATCTTTACATTTCACGATCACGCACACACTCACACACACGCACTCACCCTTACACACACACACACACACACACCCTCACCCTCACACACCCACACACACCCTCATGCATATACACACGCAGGTCACTTAGGGAGCCTTAATAACTTTCTTTTTACTTAACATATTTTTGTAAATACTTACCTTATTTTCGTGTTTTCTTTACGCTAACATGTTTACAAACGATCTATGTAACTGAGTTAAGTAAATACTGAAGCCTGTAACACAGTGTATACTACCACAGGCTTCAGGGTTACTGTAGATTTAAGACATTGTATTATGTTAAAAATAAAGAATTTTATTATTATTATTATTATAATTGTTTATTTTGAAAGCCTCATACGAATATTAATTAAGTACCTTAGTCCATAAATCTGTCCCTCTTGCACAACAAGTTCTTAATATTAAATTTTATTTAAAATAATGCATTAATATATAATTATATCAATAATTTAAAACAACCTTAAATATTTTAGGAGGACGGTACTTTTCATGCCGGTACAAAGCACTTTTTTGACGTAGTGGTATTATTGTTCGGGCCGAGTTGTCCCTAACCCGACATAGGTACAGATGTTCTATTTCACTATGAAGGTTTGAGTTTGGTTGTTGTTAGCCGTGCACATGCACATTGTGTCAGTGTGCGTAGTCTCCGGAGCGGGTAGTCACGTTGACACACATACAAACGTGGCTGTCTGTAGTGTCTGTACATGTCACTACTACAACCAAGAACAAAACTTTATAAATTTTAAATAGTTTATCTGTACATTAATGTTGAATTCTGGTAACTGACGCGTACCTAAATACATTGAGTTTATTGTTAAATCTCTTCTGCGCGCATCTGTTTTCCAATCACTAGGTGATTCGTGCGACCAATCGGTGGCAAAGTCAACATCGGTCCCAAGTCCAAGAGTGGTCACTTCAAACTTTTCCTTGTTGTTGACTTTCACTGTGATGGTGCCGTGCTTCTCGCGAAATGACCAGATGAGAGTTGTGTTCGTGTCTGTTCTAAACATGAGTTCCATCTGCCACGGTGACGCTGTAGTTGCAAGATCTATATCACGTGGATCTTGTCCTAGTATCAAATCTCTGAAACGAATCTTGTGATACTATACATTTTTCATTTCAGCCCTAAGTAGTTACCTAGTACCTAAGCGGTTAGGTACACACCTTACGGCGCCTCCAACGATATTGATCTCGTGCTGGTTTTTATCAAAGAGAAGCTTTAAGTACAAAAGCTCTGGCGTCAGCAGTTTCTTGAATTCGGGAGTGTTCAGGACCATCACAACTGGGTTTTCTCGGCTCTTCAGTTCCATGTCGGTTTTAGATAATTTCCACCTTCTGCAGGACGCATGAATGGAGGTATACGCCTGGAAAATTATAATTCTCCGATACTTATTGAACTCATTTATTACAGTCGTTAGGCCCAAGCCAGACAGAAAAAACGTAAGGCGTGGACGTACTTTCATACAAAATGTATAAAGCGTCGAGAGACGCAAAACGCTTACACGTCTGCGCAATACGGGGTATGTGGGCCAACGGGGGCGGGGGGACGATAAGCTGGGGCGGGGGGGGGGGGGGGGGGGTTCGTACGAGCACATGACTAGGGAATAGGAACAGAGACAAACCTTTGAAGGAGCGTGCAAAATTATGTTATAAAATACTAATAACAATGACACTGTTTTTTTATTAATAAGAGATAAAGATGTGATAACAAACAAATAGTTACATTAAATAGATTCTATGAAACTTAAGCTAGCCCGGGGTATTGTCCCCAGCGCGCCGGCCTTATTTCCCTGCTGAGCCTTTAGGCATAGTAGGGACCTGCCCTTAGGTCGCCAGACACACTGACTATTTTTTTAGATAGATCTTTCACTATGCCTTTAGTGTCTGACGACCATAGCCCGAACGTTGCTACTGTAAATGCCGCAAATATGTAATTGCTTTTCAAAAAAGCATATTTGCGGCACTTGACCAATTGGGCGTCATCTGCGGCAGACCCCGGCTTTCGGGCCGAACGCCGGACGTGTGACGGGGCCAACGTGTCCACGCAGGTCACGTCCCACGCCAGAGGTCGCCCCAAAAACCAGGGCACAAGCGTGCAACCGTCAGGTCTTTTCCCGTCCGCCGCAGCCAAGACAGCCGGCTCCAGGGTAGATGGTATGTTTGCCGTCCCAAGGGCTCTGCGAAAAAGGTAGTTTAGTGTCCTGTGCCTGTAATATCGGCCGGCGTTCGACTGGCAGTATAGTCCGTGGCGCCCAAGGTCGTCTACTGGGTTACCGCAGCGGCAGCATGGGTGTGGTTCACAGACTTTTACTTAGATTACACAGACCAAGACTGAGGCAATATCGTTACACACAGGGAAGCCGGGTCCAAATGGGATTCAATCCAATGTTCCTCGACGGCAAAGCGAGTAGCCAAAGCCCCGTCTTAGGCTCGGATATTGCCAGCAGTCGAGCACGCTCAGTATGATTTGGACAGTTTGCTAAAAGTGATTTTGATTTCCATTCGAAAATTCTAAATCAAATAGTGGGGTTGTCCACTCCCACTCTCCAATAACGTCCACCTAAGAGTGGCGATCTCATTAAAGCCGCTGAAAGGCACATATTAAAATATGCCACTTCAAATTCAAACTGGACTGCTTTTTTCAAGAATTTCAATGCATTCTCAACTCGAAACGAATTCCTTCTAGCAGTCGCCTCATCAAACTATCGCCGTCTTTGGGAGAAGATAATCTTTTGCACTTGGCTGGAAGGATTAAAGCCATAGATGGCATCGACCCTGACTCACGTTTCCCGATCCCACTTGACGGTCGTAACCCAGTTGCACGGTTATTGGTGTAACATTACCATCGCTTAGCAGGTCACGCAAACCACGAGTCCGTGATAAACGAGATGAGGCAGAGATTCTGGTTTTTGCGACTTCGCGACACGGTCAGAGCTGTCGCAAACGAGTGCCTGTTCTGCCGAATTCGCAAATCGCAACCACTGAACCCCACTACTAGAGATCTTACACCACAAGGACTTGCTCATCACCAGCGAGCGCTTACATACACTGGCGTAGATTATTTCGGTCCTGTAATATAACCGTTGGACGCCGGCATGAAAAACTCCATGTGGCCCTTTTTACGTGCCTGAAGACCAGGGCCTTCCACCTGGTACTGGTACATAGCCTATCCGCCGCTTCTGCTATTATGGGTCTACCCCATTAAGGCGCTTCTTCGCCAGACGAGGGATTCCAAAGACTATGCACTCGGATAATGGAACCGCTTTTGTTGGCGCAAACCGAATCCTACGCAAATTCTACACAAATAACGTACACGATTTTGCAGCCACAAAGAAAATTAAATGGAGTTTTATTCCTGCTGCAACGCCTACTTTTGGAGGATGCTGGGAGCGTATTGTCAGGACGGTAAAAGTAGCACTTAAAAGCTACGCTCAATGAGAGATATCCCAAGGAAGAAACTTTCTTGACCTTACTAGCGGAAGCCGAGGCGATTGTAAACTCGCGCTTTCTCTCGCATGTATCCACGGACCCAGATGACCCGACAACCTTGACGCCGTTCCACTTTCTCGTCGGATCTTCGTCAAATCAAACTCTCCCATCAACATTAGAAGACCGTGACCTGATCGGACGCTTCAAATGGAAGAAGGCTTTAAAATTATCGGATCACTTTTGGAAACGCTGGGTGCGCGAGGTGCTGCCTACGATGCAAACACAAACCCAGGTTAAGGGAGATCGTGGGCAGGACATTGGGATAGAATACGTGGTTATTATTGTTGTTGAACATCACCATGAACACGAGGTACATGGCCACGTGGCCGAATTGTAAAGATGTTTCCTGGAAAACATCTTTACAATTCGGCCTGGCGTGAACAGGGTGGTAGACGTTGCAACGGCCGTGGGTACGTTGCGCCGGACCCTTAAAGTTCGATTTCATTGTCAATTTAGTATTTGTGAACTACGCTATCTCAGATAATTATTGTGCTTATTTTCTATCTATTTTGATAATAAATTACATTTAAAAGGTAATATCATATTTTCATTCATCAAAGGAGTACAGTCCACACCCCCGTTATTTTCAGAGGGATCTAGACATTGATACTCAAAGAAAACAACCAAGCGCTCTTACTATTTATTTTGTTGCTTACTTTTACTTTTTCTTGTGTGTAATTTCCTCTTTCAAAAATTTCTGTCCCGTGAAATCTGTTGCAAAAAAGTCCTCCCTAAGACAATTACGTAAGGGAGAGACTATCCGATTTGAATAGGATTTTGGAAAGTGATGATTTAGATGTAGATATTTTTTATTTAAGTACCCTAATAGCGATAGTGTTAGTTTAGATACCCTGTCTGTACCTAATTTTAAAATCATGACTATTGACACCGACACCATTTTCAAGGCACAACGCCTTGTGTACGAATTCGATGGTAACCCGAATATGTAACTAGATACTAGAATATATTAATACAGTATAAGAAACCGGAAACTGGTTCCGAGCTAGCTGATTTAAATTTGATCAACGGAATATTAAACAAAATTACTGGTCCTGCCGCGAGGACAATCAATTCAAATGGAGTAGCAGAAAACTGGATAGGCATCTATCTGTACAGCCCTGATTAATAATTTCTCCGACCAAAGGCTTGAAACCGGCCTATGTATAATGAAATCTCGTTGGTGACGCAAGAACAGCACCATAGATAAAAATGTATAGTAGGAAACAGGACAGCACTATGGTCAGCTGTCACGACAAATGGACATATTTTTCACAAAAATACTTCATTTCAATATTATTTCCTTTAGACCCATTTATTTATCAACAAAATCCCTTGTTTTTATTAATCTTACCCTTATCCGAGAGCTAAACAACAAAATAAATAATGATTCATTACAAAAGTTCCTTGTACTATTACTGTCTACCAGTTGACATCATAATATTGGTGTTTGTTTAATCGACATAATTACTTCGAAAAATATTTTCTGAAATAATAAAATCTAGGGCGGTCTTCTAAAAATTATCACGGCTAAACTACCAACCTCAGAGAAAAGTTTACTTGAAAAATATTGCTTATAATGATGCCACCTATCAGCTGAGTTCATAATAATATATGGTTTATTAGACAAACATTTTGTACTTTTCTGAAGAAAATTACGTCTCGGAAGATTTCAAAAAATTATTACGGCAGAATTACCAACTTCAGAGAAAAGTTTATTTGACAAATGTTGCTTATAATGATGCCACCTATCAGCTGAGTCCATAATAATATATGGTTTATTAGACAAAAAATTTGTACTTTTCTGAAAAAAATACAAGTGTCAGAAGTTTTTGAAGAATTATTACGGCTAAACTACCAACTTCAGAGAAAAGTTTATTTGACAAAAACTTAACTATTTACTGCCCTTAATAAGAGCCCATCAACAACAGAGCAAATATACGAAATTTAAAAAATCTCCTAAATTTTTCTGTCCTGTAAAACAGTAATGTGTCCAAAAAGTCGAAAATACGCGTCTAAGAAAAAAGTTTATTTGACAATATTTGTTTGTATTAACGCATTGAACAACCCCCCCTTAATGATTTAATAAAAGGAAGAAAAAATAAGTCTTTTGCGCACACCCTTTCGTTAACACTAACCGGGACAACGTCTGTAACCTTCAAGGCAAGCTATATGACCTCCCATGCGGTACTGCCAGTAGAAAATTCGTACACACTCTGGCCGACGAAATTGAGCATCTAACCAAATCAACCTACCCCTCTGAACGCGTATTAACCTTTGCTGCGGTCATACTGCAAAGAGACAAAAACGTTACAAAAATGAAAGATATACTGAGACTACTCGATCGGCGCCTAAAACTCTGGGCAGACAAACGTTTCGAGGAACTCACCACGGAATCCACCAAAGCAGATAAATCTATATGGAATACAAGAAACCGGAAACAAAACAACAATGACCAAGGAACAAAATCATTCACACGACTGATACTACATGGAAAAACGCGGGAAGCGCTCAACTGGCTCCTTACAAAAGACATGAGCAAAGTTTTAAACTAAGACACTGAAGTTGATCCATCCGGTAAAACCGTCAGTGATGTGCTGAGAGAAAAGCACCCCCCGCCTAATACTCCAGATCCCGCTTTATTCACCCTCCCCAAAGCCGTCACAAAACTCCCACCACTCCTTGAAATCGAAATAACTTGTGACCATGTCAAAACAGTTGCGAGAAAACTACACGGCGGCGGAGGCCCCTCTGGATACACAGCCGAAAACTGGAGAGATTTCTTACTCCGCTTCAGCAAAGCAAGCGCCCATTTAAGAGAGAAGTCACAACGAAACATAGCAACGAAGCCATACCCTGGACCCAAATACAAGCATTAATGTCAAGCCGACTTGTTGCTTTAGACAAATGCCCTGGCGTAAGACCTATCGGCATCGGCGATGGCCTACGAAGAATATTATCCAAATGCATGATCTTAGCAACAGGCTCTAAAGTCACTGAAGCATGCGGCCAGTCACAGCTCTGCAGTGGACTGGGCAGTGGCATCGAAGGCGCCATTCATGCCATGATCGATGTCTTCCAAAGATATTGCCAACCTGGTTCAAACTGGGGAATGCTCCTCGTTGACGCGAACAATGCTTTTAACGCCGTGAATAGACAACTAGCCCTCTGGCAAGCAAGAATATACTGGCCACACTGCGCCCGCTTTCTTTATAATACTTACAATGGCCACGCTGAACTAGAATTTCGTGATTCTGATACAAGACTATATAGCAGAGAAGGCGTAACCCAAGGAGACCCACTCGCAATGCCACTGTACGCGCTTGCAACACTAACAATAATTAACAAACTTAAAACCGAAAACACAATGCTGGTACGCCGATGACTCCTCCGCGCAAGGCACTTTCCAAAGCCTACGACAATGGTGGGACAACTTAAACAAAACAGGCCCAGCATACGGCTACTTACCACAAGGTAAAAAATCATTTCTAATAGTGTCCGAAACCGACAAGTCTACCGCAGAAAAGACGTTCTCCGGTACCAACGTCTCCATAGTTACCGGCTCCCGCTTCCTAGGAGGCTACATAGGGACAGGAGGGGACGACTTCATAAAAAAGAATGTAACCGAATGGATATCTATCATCGAGAAACTCATAACAAAGAAAGGTGCGGCTCAGCATACGCTACAGGGAACCTTTAAAACTGATTCTGCCGAACCATATAGTAGGCAGTGTGAGTCAATACAGTCTGTGATGCATAAATATAACGTGTGTCATACATACGGTGCAATATCTAGTAATGACATCGATTTTACCAAGAACAACCCTTGCACAAAACCAAGATAGAATTGAATGTATCCTCTAATACATCTCCGATATGTGCAAATTACAAAGCCCCCATTAAAATTATTGTTGGACACCACCGGTGCAAATAAATCTTTCATTAATCAGCCCCAAAGCTGTGCAAAAATACTTTTCGCACATACCCCTAAATTACAACCCCTTTGAAGTGACCAATGTACACGCAACTAAAAATGACTATTCTATTACTATTCCGAATTTAATGATGATCAGAATATAAAATTATTCGTCTACAAGTTCCACAGATATTACATTTTTACAAAGATCAAGTTATACAGATATTTTATATTCGATCGACTGATAGGTCTTGACTTACCAGACGGACTCGAAATAGATCTTAAAAAGAACATGTATTTCTAGTTATAAGCAACTTGCTCATAAATATGCCAGATATCTGTTCACACCATTTTAGAGTTGCCTACTTCTTTAATTGCAGCACATTTCTCAAAATGAATTTGCATGCCAATGCAAGCCTTGACGGTGACGTAATGTTTCCTGAACAAATTTCCTGTAATTGTAATAATACACGAATGTATTACGACTGTGACTGACCGCGAAGGAATTGTAGAAGTAGAAAACTTATCCGACAATGACATCAATACCTACTTTCATTCGATACACCAGTTTATGCCGAGCTCTTTAATATAGTGCATGAGCACCGATGATGACTTGTGCGCGTGAAGTGATATCATGTTTACGAAAAAATCACTTAAATCAGAGAGAGAATATTAAAGCATCAGGGCCCATGACGAAATCCCCGTTTATACGAAGAGCTATCGCTTCCCCTTTCTATACCGCCACGATGTTAGAGACATCTAAGATGTTGGATCAAGGCATCATAAGACCCTATGATTCTGTATGGAGCTCACCTACATGGGTGGCCCCCAAGAAAGTCGACGCATCTGGAAAACAGAAATGGCGATTAGTGATAGATTTCCGTAAATTAAATGACAAGACTATTGCAGATAAGTACCATATCTCGAACATTAATGAGGTCCTTGACAAACTTGCCAAGTGCCTGTACTTCACGACATTTGTTTTAGCGAGCGAATGCTGTCAATTAGAAATGAAACAATCATCAATCAATTATAATTGCAATTGCAATAATAATTGCAATACATGAGACATGGTTGCGCCCGGGAGAGGAAGGTCGCGCCCCGGCCGTGCCTGGTTACCAACTGGTTCATAAAACCCGTGGCCAGAACGGTGGTCGCGCGCGCGGTGGTGGGATTCTTCAGTAAGGGCATGAAAGCTTGGACTTAACCACACCCCCCTTCCGAAAGCAAAGTTAAGCAGATGTGGCTATCAGTTAATGTTAACTCGTCTAAAATTATAGTTGGTACTGCTTATCGACCGCAATGGATGAATGTCGATGCCTTTATAGAATCCCTTACTCAATTTTTAGCAGCTTTTTCACAGTATGACAAAGTAATTTTATTGGGTGACTTCAAAACTGATAAAATTTCTTGATTCACTAATTTAATTAACTGTGTGTCTGAGCCAAGACACCTTACGGATCATAGTGCGACATTGATAGATTTGGTATGTACAAACGCTCATGTTTCTCGTGTTACAGTTGACCACATTCCGGACCTGGGTAGACACGCACATAATCGTGGATTTCAAAATAAAAAAAGAAAAGATCTGCGCCCGCTGTATCTTAACTAGGTCACTTAAAAAAATTACCCACCCTCTTCGAACGAACTAGGTCACTTAAAAAAATTGACCCACCCGAATCGAACACAGGTCTGAGTCATTGACTCGGACCTGTGTTCGATTGATTGGGACTCCATTTCAAAGATTGTAGAAGTCGCACTAATGGTTTTGGCTTTTACTAAATCTATAATGGACTTGTTTAATAAACACGCGCCAGAGAAAAAATGACAATTAAAGCCATACACCTCCCCTGGCTAACTAGCGATGCAGCTTAGAGATAAGTCTCACGATACATTTAAGCAGACCGAAATGCCGTCGCACCGTGAGCAATACAAAACTCTAAAATATCTCGTCAATGCTAGCCTATTTGCAGAGAAGAAAGCGTTCTTTGAAATTAACACAAATAAAAACAAAAATAGGCCTAAACAACAGTGGAATAATCTTAAAGATTCGATCTTACCTAGGTTTGTAGGACCTCTTGATCTGTCGGAACATTTTAACGACCCGGACGAAATCAGTGAACATTTTGCAAACGTACCGGGTAGTGATCTTGTCTAATTATTCGACATGACATATTTTCAATTTAAAAGGTTTGACCCCGCTACTTTTAGGTTACTGACAGTAGGTGAGGGTTGCGCAGCGAAAATATTTTTTCATATGACGTCTAACGCCTGCTGTTCTGACCAAATTGCTAGAGACATGTTACTATTAACCATGCCACATACACTTAAAGTCATAACCGCTATCGTCAATAGGTCTATAACAACTTTTACCTTCCCGCCGCAGTGGAAAACCGCAGTTGTGCGCCCTATACCCAAAACCACCGATCCCCAGACTGTGGCTGATCTTTGACCCATTAGCCTGCTACCATACCTATCAAAGATTGTTGAAAAGGTTCTGTACAATCAGGTGATTTCTTATGTTGAACACAATGATATTTTACCCATTCTACAATCAGGTTTTAGGAAAGGACGGAGCACGACATCCGCCTAACTTGATGTTGTTGATAACATACGAGCGGCACAAGATAAGGGCGATGGCTCCGTTTTAGCCCTTCTCGATTTTTCAAGAGCCTTCGAATGTCTTAACATTCCTCTACCCTATCAAAACTGACATAATATGGTTTTCATGTATCCGCGGTTAGATGGTTTAGTTAGATATTTGAGCACACGTTGTCAACTGGGGTTCCTGAGATACAACAATAGTTCAGACCAACTATCTAAAAGTGTTCTGTCTGACCTCGGTCAGTGCCTCAAGGGTCTATTCTAGGGCCATTGCTTTTTATTGTTTATAGTGCCGACATAATAGGTCAAATACATAAGTGCAAGTATCACCTATATGCCGATAACCTGCAAATATATACTCATCTCAACTATAACACTTTTGATAGCCGCATTCATGAACTAAAATGATGACCGTGACCGCGTTTCGTCTTGGTCTAGATCTCATCTAGATGCTCATTGGTGCTTAACCCGAAAAAATCTAAATACATAGTCAGGTCATAAGTTCTGTCACATGTGCAATATGAAATAATTTGGACATGTTTATTATTTATGTAAACATTTATATAGCAAAATGAACTTAATAAAACATAGATTATTATGGTAATAAAGTTTATTCAAAATGACCCCTGCGATTTTGAATACAGGCCTTTATTCTGCGCGGCCAGTCGTCTATCGCAGCACGAACGAGGTCCATGTCAATATCGGCGGCTGCCTTAATCAAGGATGCCTTGAGTGACTCCAAATCAGGACGAGGCTTTGAGCAGGCCTTTTCCTCCAAGTGTTGCCATATCTTGTAATCTAACGGACTCAAATCTGGACTGGAGGAGGGCCTCAAATGAAACCCTAATATAAAATCTAGTTTTTTATTTGTTCAGATATCATCTACCCATATTTACCACAAAAAGACAGGAGTATCTTAAAATCCAACTATCTATCAACTAAGCGATTTAGGAATAAACCCGCTGAGAAATAATCCTATTGCTGTGCGACAATTGTAAACCCTCTCACCAGTACCTATCAGTACTTTGTACAACACCCAAAGAAACAGTCTTCGTGCTGGATGAAGTCGATTTCACGCGCTGCCAGCCAGTCTTGTGTGCTTTTCGCTCTATGAGCTGGCACAGAATCTTGTTGGAATACCCAGTGCCTGTTATTAAACATGGTATGAGAAACAGGATCCACAAGGTTCTTGAGGACTGTATTTTGATACACAACTGCATTCGTTTTTACGCCTTTCTCACAAAAATGTACCTCAGTTAAGCCCCAATAAGAGACTCCCAACCAAACCATGAGCGAGGATGGAAAATGACCTCGTTGGACACGCGGAATACGGTTGCTCGCTTCTTCACTGCTGTGTGCGTACACCTTATCATTTTGTTTGTTGTAGCTCTCTTCCACGGTGAAAATTTTTTCATCCGAAAAAAGAATTTCCCTATGCTTTTTTCCCGCGTACCGCTTCAACAAAGCGCGGCATCTCTTCAGTCTCAAGTCCATTAAACGAGCGTCCAAACGATGTCCTGTTTTTCTTCGATATGCCCTAAGCCCTAAGTCTTCATTTAACACCCTTTTCACCGTGTTCCTGCTTAACCCCATCTGAAGGGCCAACAGTTTCTGCTTACGTATGGGATTTCTTTGAATTCGCGCCTTCACAGCTTTTATCACTGCTGGAGTCCTAACAGAGCGAGGGTGAACACTTCTTGACCTGTCGTCTTCGTATTATATATATAATATATATATTGTATCGTTTTATGGTACGATAAACGAATCTTTTGGTTATATTCAAATTTTTCAGTAAGTCGAAAATCTGAATTGGCGCGTTACCGCAACGATGCAACGCAATAACTGCGACACGGTCTTCTTTAAGTGTCCACTCCATATTTAAAAATGAGGAAAATTCTAAAAAGTACACATTTTTATTTTCATGAAAAATTCGAAATTCGAATTCAATAAACTTTTTTGTGGCCAGCGTTCTAAATTCAAAAGTTTTTATTGTGTGACAGAACTTATGACCTGACTGTGTACATGCTTTTAGGCTCTAAACACCAAGTCAAAACTCTCACTGATCGTAATCCACGCATCGTTATTGCAGGAGCTCCCGGATCACATGTTTCTCAAATTGTAGTTCACAATCCATCAATAACCCAAGATTACGCGCCTCTGTTACTCGCTCCGAGTTGAGTCTGGCAGAACGTGGGTTGTTCCTAAGGAGATAGGTGTTGAAATCACCAAGAATGAGGGAATCGTTGTAAAGTGGTGTCATTTCATTGAGGAGTGATTCAAAAGAATCGAAATAATCGATGCGAACAGAGGGTCTATAAAGAACACCGAGGAGGACCTTGTTATGGTGAAGAACAATTTCGAAAAAGAGATGTTTAGCAGACTCGGAGTACCATTATTTTATTTATGGTAATCGATAGTCCTAAAGGCAACCATATGTTCTAAGAGCACTTTTTGGGGTTCCGTAGAGAATCAAGGAAACCTTATAGTTTCGTCAAGTCTGTCTGTCCGTCCGTATGTCACATCAACTTTGTACAGAAACTAAAGACTACACTAAACTTAAGACTACACAGTTGAAACTTGGTATGTAGATGTATTCTGTGGACTGCTTTACGATTTTTATACAAAAATTGAAATTGGCTTGAACAAAATAAAATAACAGTTTTTAAGATTTTTTTAAACCGCAAAGATAACTTTGTCATTCATAAAAACACTATGAAAAACAAAGTTACGACACAAACATCCAGTCACATAATTACTTGCTACAACGGAACTCTTCATAGGCGGGTTCGACTCGCACTTGGCCACTTTTTGTTGTAAATGTTATGATTGCGAGAAAATTTTATTTAATAAAAATAATGCATGGAGCGTAGATGTGCGCGCCGCGCTACTGTTACCCAGCGGCGGCGCGCCGTCCTATCGGGGTCGGCGTGGTGGCGCCGCGCCGGCGTGGGTATTTATTTTTAATGAAAAAAAAATCTAGCAGCTATCCAGCAGTAGGTACCTATTTCAGTATTTTGAGTTACTAAATTAAAGAAAAATAATTGCGTATGACCGAATGAAAACTTTTATTATTCACTTACTAACTACTGTGTGTGTTCTTTACATGACTCGTAATTATTATGAATAAAAATAATTTTATTCACGCGTCCTGGGATCAGTCGTGATCTTTTTGCAGTAACAGTAAGTCCTGCAATGGAAAACACTCGTTCGCTGGGTGTGCTGGTGGCTGAAATTGCTAGCATAGCCCTTGCAAGTTCGCTTAAAAGGGGAAAGGCTTCTTTTTTTTCCCTCCAATACTGTAAAATTTCTTCATTCATGACATCGTTTGGAGTAGCAGCTGTCAAGTACCTCCAGCACTCTTGGTCAGCTTCACTACATTCAATATTCATCATATTAGAGTTGGATGTGGTGCTGCTACCATGCTTACGTGACAACTTTGCCAATAATGAATCATTGGCTGAGCTAGAACTAGCATTAGCAGCAGGAACCACGATCGCAGATACTCTTGAAACGTCAATATCTTTTTTTATGTACTCAGCGAGAAATACAGCACTTGTGCTATTTTTTTGTTCCAAGTAAGTATCTATTTGAGTCAGGCTTATAAACCGAGGATCCAACAGCGCCGCAACTACAATTTTGTCAGTGATTGGGAATCTTTTTTCTAACTTTACCAGCATTTTCTTTTTAAGCATTATAAGCGTTTCTTCATCTGTCACTGAATTAAGTATATCCCTGATTTTCAAATTAAACACCAGCGCTAAATTCAGTGAAGCTGTCTTCTGTGTTGATAACATTTCTACGACTACACGGAATTTACGTAGAAATCTAACAAGATCTTCTAATACGTTCCACTCCTGTTGACAAATTTTTAAATCACTCTTTCCTATCTCTGACAGCATGTTATTAACTGGTTCTCTGTTACAAAAATGTGCCAGACTTTCCAGCATAGCTAGCACACTATGCCAACGAGTTGGTGAAGAAGTTTTGATAGTCGGCACATGTTTATGTTACCGAATTCATCGCTGATGGTTTGCGATTCGGAAACCAAGTATGGTTCTGGCTCCTCATTAACAATTGGCTGATTTTCATCCATTTCTAAATGGTTTGATACTTCTTCCATAGATTGTAAAAGTTTTAGTTTTTCTTCTTTTGCAGAACGTTTAAACTCGGGTAAACGATAGCGAACCGTCTTGACTATCTTTTTGAATTTTTTGACCAATGATGATAATTCGGGTACACTGTCAATTCCATCTTTACATCGAGTACAGATGTAGTGAATAATCCTTTCCTATCGGCAAAACTCTGAACAACGATAACACCCGAATGGTGCCGATGTGTCTATGAATTACTGTATTATTAAATTACGTGTAGGCACAGATATCGAGAGATAGGTTGAGGGGCGTGGCACGTGCGAACAAATGTAGCTCCGACAGGTTCGATATTAAAAATTCTCGGTAGTCACTGGGCGACCGCAGAGACGAATTCATTTCCGTTGTTTTTCTAAAATGCCGACCTGTGCAATACTCACGTGCAAAAATAGAAGCGAGATTGTGAACTCCAAGAACGCCGGTGTCACATATCACTTGTAAGTCTCATTCCAACTATTATTTCTTCTTAAAACACAAGAAATAAACATTATTACGAAAATAAATCATTCGCGGAAAATTCGTCACGAATTGACATTAAAGTGACAATGTCATGTTGTTCTAGCTAAGTTTGTTGCTACATTGCTTGTTTTGTATCTTAATTTCAATACGTATAGCCAAGCTAACACGCAATGAATATTTCACACTTATCTAAGTACGAAAGCAAAGATGCATCGTGATACGGAGGCGAACTGTTAGACGCACACAGAGACGACATATAGTGATGGGGATACTGATAGGAGAATTATGTTTTTGAATCGATAGATTTTATCATTCCGCAATTACTAATATAGTTAATGTAATAATATAGTTATTTTATTACTCATAATACGTAAATTTATTGTTAGTTATTCCAATGATTGCCAAACAGGCAGTTTAGATTTTAAGTTTGTTTAAAACCTCGCCCGACGAAGGATAATGGGGTGTTGTGTTATGAGTATTGATCGGAAATTCCGATGCTTTCAGTCAGGTCCGAAGAGAATTTCTCGGCTAAGTCCGAATCAGAATGAACTCCGTTAACAGTTATTCTACCTTCAGAAACCTCTTTGCCTCTCTTTCTAGCTGTAAGGATTCTGTTGAAAAAAAGAAGAGAGGCAAAGGGGTCTCTGGAGGCAGAACAACTGTGAACGGAGAATACACGGGTAATTTCGACGCAAACAAGTCGGAAAAAAGGGGTTGCATAGTTATTAGTCCGATTTGACTCAAAATCTATATCTGGGTATCCGGTTGAGGTCCAATCATGATTCTGTCATATTTTGAAAAAGTTGCCGACATTTCGAACTTCGTAGTTACTGGTCCGATTTACTTCAAAATCGATATCTGGGGACCCGGTTAGAATACAATTATGATATAGAAGTCAGATTTTGAATATTGGCCGCCATTTTGATTTTTATAGTTACTGTTCCGATTTGCTTCAATGATAAAGTTATGTATTTTATTACGCTAATCAATGTTTCAATTTTCCTGGTGAACCAAAAATAAAAGAAAAATGGATCGAAGCGGTAATGAGAGGGCCTCGCTGGTTTCCACAAAAACAATGTAATATATGCTCAATTCATTTCGAGGAGAAATGTTTTCAAAAATTAAAGAAATACAGGTGAATGTGGCCATGGGCAGTGCCGACGATTAAAATACCAGTTATGATGTCTCATGTTAGTAATTTTTATTTAATTTCATACAATGGATAGGTTTAAAATATTTCTTACACCATACCACTATAAAAAGACTGTTTCTAGATTATTAATTGAATATCTACTTGAAATTATAAATTCCTTTACTAACTACATATAACTTTTAGTAATGCATCTTATTTTATTAAGGTACCAGAGATCCAGAGAAAAACCATATCAATGAATGCGTCTCTGTAGGAGATAGCAGTGATCAGGTGTATTTTTTTGAAATTTCAACATGAAAAACTGCGTGATACGTATTTAAATACTGATTGCATGCACCTTTTTGTCTCAGGATACCATAAAACCAGAGAAAACACATTTGAATGAATTCGTGTCTGAAGGAGATGGCAGCAATGATGTAAATCGGGTCAAATTAAAACAATTTATAAAAATCTTCGGGTTACTTATTTACATCTTTATTTTTAGACATCAAAACAAGCTGAGTCTGAAGAACCGTCTTTGCTGAGCACGGACAGAGTAGGTAATGAAAATGTAAGAAATGTATTTGAGTTATTATTTGAATTGTAATTAAATGTAAAGTAAACATACAGACAGTGTCACGCCTTTTTCCATGCGGGGTGGCAAAGGCACATTTGATCCCAATTTATCTTAATTTAAAGGTACCTTTCCTTTTTTTCATACTTCTATCATCCATTCATATTCCTGTGATAAGAAGACTAACAGCAACTAAATTAAACATACAAATTACAGGACAAGGACCAAGAAAATCACAGCATTTTCGAGACCCCACGCAAGAGGAAGCTGCGCCATCGGATAGACCAATTGGAAATCGTACTCGAGCAAAAAAATAAGAAAATTAAAACTCTTCAAAAACAAAACAGCCGCTACCGCAAAAAATAAATAAACATGAAGGATGTTCTGAGATATCTTAAACATCAAAAATTAGTTAATTCTGATCAAGTCACACAATTAGAAGGTTTAGGTGTAGGAGTGGCTGATCTCATTGAACGATGTGAGAAAAAACAATCTGTCGACAAAAAATCCACAGAAAAATACTTAGAAGAATTGAGAACTTTTGCCTGTACACTTCATTTTTATTCGCCTAAGGCCTACGAATATGTGCGACAAAAGTTTCAATCTTGCCTTCCCCACGTTCGCACCATAAGGAAATGGTGCGAGGCGATTGACTCCGACCCCGGGTTTACAAAGGAGTCATTTGAAGCTATCAAGCTGAAAGTTTAAAATACAGATTATACACTGGTGTGTAATGTTGTACTACGAGTTATAACTCTCGTGTTAATAAAATTCATCTATAAATGTATTAACTTAGTAAATAAATTAAATAATTCGTTTGACTAAGTAACTACAGATCCCCTTAGTAAACACCGACCTGTTTTAGTTAATATTTAAGAATTGTATTGCACTACCTTAGTGCTATTTTGCATGTCACTACGTGGCTAGATATGCAGTGCCGATTAAATGTTATTTTACCACCTACTGTGACCATATCTACGTAAAATAAACATATTTGTATTTGTATTTGTATTTGATGAAATGGCCATTCGCCGTCGTGTAGAGTGGGACAGTGAGTATATGCATGGATATGTAGATATATGCAATTTCAAAATGGCCGATACAGATTCTTTGCCCGAGGCAAAGGAAGCTCTAGTTTTTCGAGTAACCGCAATTAATGCCCCTTGGAAGATACCTGTCGGGTATTTTCTAGTCGCTGGTGTTACTGGAGAACAACGAGCGAATCTAGTTACACAATGTCTTGAACTATTACAAGAAACGGGAATCGAAATAACATCACTTACTTTTGACGGCTGCCCTGCAAATATGACAATGACTAAAGAACTTGGGTGCTCACTGAACATAGAAGACTTTAAAACAAATTTCGAACATCCCGTTGCAAAGAAACCGATCTTCATCTTTCCCGATCCATCTCATATGTTGAAGTTATTGAGGAATGCTTTTGAAGCCAAAGGAAGCTTTGTTGATGAAACCCAAAAAGAAGTGGAATGGGCACATTTAAAATAATTGAACGATGTCCAAGAAGAAGAAAAGATGCACTTAGCTAACAAATGGCGTCGAGGCCACATATTCTTTAAAAACCAGAAAATGAAAGTGAGATTGGCATCCCAATTGTTCAGCTCCAGTGTGGCAGTCGCATTAAAATTTTGCTCAGAACTAAATTTACCAGGTTTTCAAAATGTCGATGGCACAGTCAACTTTCTGAAAATAGTCAACAATCTATTTGATATATTGAACTCCAGACATGTAGCCCAGTTACATTACAAAAAGCCAATCTGTGAACAAAATAAGGTTGAAATCATTCATTTTCTGGAAAAAGCCGATAATTACCTGAAAAAATTGAAGCTTGTGGATGGTACGGCAGTAATTGACTCATCGAGGAAAACTGGTTTTGTCGGATTTTTGATCTGTTTATAGAGCCTCAAAGATTTGTATGTTCGGCTAGTTGAAAAAGAACGAAAACTAAGCTACTTCCCTGTTTACAAGATTAGTTAGGACCATTTTGAGCTGCTTTTTGGCCAAATCCGAAGCCACGGGGGTTGTAATACAAACCCAACAGCACGACAATTCAAATCAGTATACAAAAAATTGATGGTCAAGTCAGAACTCAGAGAAAAAAAAAAAAAAAAAGTCAGAACTCCGAGACGTGGACAGTGGGAACTGCCGAGCACTCGAAAAGATGTCCCTTCTGACATGTTCATCGGCTGTTCGCATCAACCACACTATTGATCCCCGATTACGAGATGAAGAGTGTGACGACATAAATATATTACATGAAATGGCAATATTCGACGAAGAAGTAGAAATGATGGTTGATGATTTAATAGAATACAGCTCACAAACCATAACTTACGTAGCTGGCTTCGTCGTTCATGCTCTGATTAAAACTGTGAAATGCGACGTATGCACAAGCGCGCTACTGTCAAGCGGCCCAGACGATACACATAAGTTTATAAAACTCAAGGATAAAGGCGGCTTAATATATCCTTCCCATGACGTTAAAACAATTTGCAAAAACATGGAAGTGATCATAAAATCAACTGTGCTTACCAAAGACAAAATAAAGGTTAGGGTTAAAAATCTAAAACAATCATTAATGTCCAAAGCACTACCCCGATTCATTGGCATGAATCTGTTCAACGAAATAGATTTTCACCAATTCGAACAAAACCCAATGGATAATCATCTAATATTACTGATAAAAGCTGTAATGGAAAGATATACCAATATAAGACTGCATTACTTGGCAAAAAACGCTACGCATAATTTGTCAAAACGGCAAGTTCTTAATAAATATTTACATTTTTCTGGTCAATAGGTAGTATTTAACTGTACAGGATTTTACAGAAAGGGTATATATGCCGAAAGTTGCCTTGTGTCAGTCAAGTACGAAGAACGAATAGGAAACGTTACTTTGCAATGAACGAAAAGAAACGTTTCCCTACGCTAATCGGACATTCGGTCTATTAGGACATCGCTCCGAGAGAGCGGGGCGGCGGGCGGGAGGCATTGAGCCATGCCGACTCGCTCTCGCACATATAGTCACGGCATTGACATCTTGACTAGAATGACAGCCTGTTTAAGCATGAAGGGAAATCATATATTATTTATTCATAAGATCCAACGTCCTAATAGTACTAATAGAGCTGTTAGAGTGTACTAGTACACTGACTGAAATGTACTAGTACGGAGCGCTCTCTCTGATGACCGAGCAGGCACAAGACTAGCCGAAAGACGGTTGTTAAGGCCATCATTCTGAACATCTTTCTTGATTAAACTGATTTGATCAGCATTGTTTTTCACTTTTCAGTACATTTTGGGCCGAGCTGCAGGTCAGCTGATTTGTATATAGGGAAGTAAAAAATAAAGTTGCTCTGATCAAATCAGATTCATAGAGAAAATCGTTAAAAATTATGTCGCAAACAACTCTTTTCGGCTTGTCACCCCGTATCTGTTACACCCTGTATACACAGTAATAGGTATTTCTTGTAAAATAAATATGTCGTATTTACAAACAATTTACTATTTTATTTATAGAACCCGGCATTGTATACGACTGTCTATACCAGTGTCTATAAATTATAATCGATCGATGATACACGCTATCCTTGCATTGTTCCAACACTAGCTCGACTAGCTAGTATACCTGCGGTAGTGTGGGTGTGTTCGGACGATAGGTGCATTACATTGCACTGACCAATAAAAGCGGAGGGATTGATGTACGAGTGGTGTAAATGTATGCGTGTTCTTAGTTTTCGGCGACACTGGTTCCGATACAAGCTTAGCGCCAAGGGCCTATCTCTCGATATCTGTGCGTGTAGGTATCAAATAAATCGCATACTTTATTTATTAATGTCAAATGTCAAATTACCCGTTTGACGTATATTACACTGAGATGTTAAAACCACCACGATTATATCATATAAAGAATTCGTTAGGTAAACAAAAATATAACTAGTTACTGAGGACGTTTTATTTCAATAAAACGCACTGATAAAAACCAAATTCCGGTTGGGATGATCTAATGATTCTATAAGGAACCCCAAAAGTCTAACTATAAGTCAAAACTACAGTAGGATTTTGCAGACCTTTTTTATAACAATAAAATTTTGTAATTAATTAAAAATACTATGACATAACAAAAAAGACACCTCAACATAAAACAAAACAAACCAGCAGAGAAATTAATATAAATAAATATGATTTTCTGATTGGATGAACGACTTCGATTATGACAGCGGGATAAGAGGAGGAGGAGCGGGGTGGACAGTGTGATGCGAAACAATACTTCCAACTTCCATATCACAGTCAGAATCAGAACTATTTTCTGGTGTATCATCGTCAGAGTTTTCATGAACGGTGATTACAAAACTAGCCATATAATTTTCCAACTCAGGTTCGTGTTTTCGGTACTCGTTTTCGCATTTGATGGCGTGGTCACATACTTTGGCCCAAACATCGGAACCAATCATATTAACCTTTTCCTGTACCAATTGTTTCACAGTAGTCATATTCATACTGATGTTTCTTTTGGATACGTATCCCTTCATTTGAGACCATATATTTTCAATCGGATTGAAATCAGGATGATATGGTGGCAATCTTAGTACGCTGTGTCCATATTCGTTCATAAGTTTATCTATAGAGTATTCTACAAAGTCTTGTTTGTACTTGCAAATAATTTCATATATTTCAAGTTTTGTTACTGACGGATCAATCGGAACGTTATGTTTGGATAGCCAATCAATCATGTCTTGCTTCCTGGTATTTGAATTAGGAGGTTTTTCTACGTACTTATTATGATATGCAGCATTATCTACTACTAGTACCGAATGTGGAGCTAAGTTTGGAATGAGTTGATTACGAAGCCATTTTTCATAGTTTTCATTGTTCATCGCGTTGTGATAGTCACCTGTTTTATCAGTATACTGATACATTAACAATGCCCCAGGTATAAACCCCTTTCTACTACCAGCGTGCACTATTATAAGACGTTGTCCTTTAGAAATTAACTGTTTCACTCCGTTTTCTGACGAGTCAGCCCAGCTTTTACCTGCCAAATGTGAGGTATGGATGTATGTTTCATCCATATAAACAATCTCTCTTCCTTGCAATCTGTACTTTTTTATCGCGGCTAAAAACTTTACTCTTTTTAAACGAACATCATCTTTCTCGATAAGTAATTTTCTGTTGTTTTCAACTTTTTTATACCGAAATCCCATTTTTCTAAGAATTTTTCTTAGCGTAAAGTCACATCCCTTAAAATTTATAACTTCGGATAACTTGGACTTCAGGGCTTTAATTGTAGGTACTTGTTTGTATATCAAATGGAAATTATACACTAATCGGCGTATAACGTTGTAGTCAAAATCGTCAAGACCTAGACAAAATAATTTATTTGGTCTACCCAACTTTGCCGACTTCGGACTATTGGAGGTGGATTGATTTATGTATTATTTTTGCAATATTTTATTTACTGTTCGTTGAGAAATTCCATTGGCCTCCGAAACTCGTTTTTGGACTTTACAAAAGTAAGCAGTATAGTTGGTATGTTTGAATTTATCATTTTCAGTTAAGAAATATAAATAAATATTGAAAATAACTTCGCAGGCTTGCCGATCTAAATGTTTCCCTTTTCTTAGTGCTTTCGGCATGTCTGTTATAAATTGTTTATGTGGATCGAATACAATCAATGTTTATTATTTACAAAAATGACAGACAAGAGTTCACTCTTGTCTGTCATTTTTGTAAAGTCAAAAATAAATAAATATAGGTGGCATGCATTAATACACGAGTCCATGAAGTTTATCACAAAATCTAACATAAATATCAACAAAATATTTCTGTGGTATTAACTACTTATATAGATACTTCCTCTTGCAATGCGACCGTTCCCTACGTTGTCTCGATGGGTACTGAGTGCGAGTGAAGTAGTAAGACAAAAACGAACATTTCCGAGAAAATACGAAAGGAAAGGATTATTCACTACATCTGTACACTGTCATTCGGCCATCCTCGGCGCGCCGAGGGAATGTCTCGGCGCGCCGTCGCGGCGCGCATGTCTAATGGAGCGTTACACTTAGTTACTTTTAGCGATATAACTCACTACACTGATAGAATTGAATTAACTCTATAATTATTAATAAATGAAGGAACCGCATTATTATTACTTCTTTGTAGTCGTTTCCTCATGGCTGAGGATTGGCATATCCACACAGATGTGGGGGAATTTGTTAATAATTTTAATTATGTACATCTGATCGTGACTGTCATGGTTGTTGGTACGGGGCTCGACCAAGGATTTTGTTCCATTGATTTGGCTCCATTTTGTTCTGACCTGGGCTGCGTTATTGCCTAGTTTAGACCAAGCTGCAGGTACTCCTGGGTGTGACTACACCAGCGTGCAGGTGGTCTTCCACTTGTTCTTGCACATTCTACTTTTCTTTATATTTACATAGGTACAGGTCCCATAAAAGTGCTTTATATATTTAAGATACGCTTTGCAGACCAGTACTACAGAGAGTGAATCAACAAAAAACAGACAGATAGACAGAAATTTATAGTTTTCAGATTTTCCCCTTTACTTGTGCTATAAGACCTTGCTCTGTGTACAATTTTATGATTCTAGGTCAACGGGAAGTTCCCTATAGGTTTTGGTTCCCTTGCGAGTACTATGAAAATCCAACTTTCTTACAGCATATCGTTTGATTGCGTTAACCTAGAAGCTTGATTTTTTCACACCTTTAAAGGACCACCGACCTGAGTAATTGATATCAATTGATGAGATACTTGAATCCTCCACGCGTTCTCGATAAAAAGGTCTTGACACACGGACCTTTTTATGTATTAAGCTACGGAACCCTAAAAATGGTTGATTTAAAACCGTTCGTTTTTTTTGTAGTTTTATTTATTCATATATTTATTTACTAGTTTTACTGCCGTAAACTCGGCTCTCTCATGGTTCGCGGGACGTGAGGCGGGGGGTGCGCTCTAGGAATGAGTAGTCGTCGTTTTTTCAATGAAGAGACGAGACCCGTTTCTACAAAATAGTCTCGTTACTGGTTTTGTTTGATACATTGTTCCATGTGATGTAGAGATTCAGTTTATGCTGTAGTAGGCATGAGAACAGCTTGTGTTTCAAAAAAATAGTGGGAGGTGTGAATTAAAATTAATTAGGCTTTTTATTATATATTTTTACACTCATTGCGTAATAATTACTTTGGTAGCTTTTTAGCTTTTTAATTTGCTGAAATGGCAATTTCAAAATCTCCAGGGGTATTTTATTGAGAGGTCGCTTTAATATGCTTTTTAAATTGCTCAAATGGCAATTTCACAGTCCAATCTCCAGTATCTAATTCGAATCTAAACATAGTCTGTGATTATTTCTTAGGTAAACATTATAGCTATCGCTATGTTTGGAAAATGTTGTAAGGTTCTTGCGAAAATACATTATATTATCGAAAATAAATTGACTAGCTACAGTTACTTTGTCAATTTCTTTAAAAAGGAGTCTGTTCGTTTTAAATTGTAAATTGCTCGAATAGCTCTTTTCTGTAAATTAAAAATAGTTTGAATATCCGCTGCTTTCCACCACAACAAGATACCATAGGATATTATGACACAATGAAAGTAACTAATAGGCGCATCAAATTAGCAGAACCTGGACACAATTCGATAACCAGTTGTTTTTATTATTTGATCGGATATTAATATTAAGTATCAAATATTAATTAACTTTATGATTTAAAAAATCCGGGGTCGTAACGCATAACGTATTGCATAATCATGAATTATCGTAAACTACCTAACTTTTTCCTAACAGCTAAAAAGTTAACCAAATAGCTTGTTGGTATAATTTTTAGGTGCATTCAAATGCGATCACTTATAAGCAAAATTGAACTGAAAACTAATCTGCATGTACGTTTTTGTCACAGTTTTCATCTGATCTCAATATCTAGACAAGCAAAAATGGTAACTATTATCATTATTCGTCCATGCTATTATTTTTTAATCTGTTTTAGCTATTATGCGTTTTTTTAGACATTTAAGGCAATTATTAAACATTTATTTTTAAAGCTTTAATAATAATAACAACTTCTCAGTAGTTAAAAATCATAACTGTGAAATTTTTGTTTATTAATAGGTTTTTGTGTAGGTACCGTAAGGTAGGTTGTAAGTATATTGTATACGGGCCTCTTTAGAGTGGGTGTTCACTTGGACACTGTCACGTTATATGTAGTTTTAAAAAGAAAGAGGCTTGGATGTGAGAAGTCAATGTGACAGACTTCACCGTAGGCTTCGGCCAGTGTCTGAGCTAAATTATAGTGAGGATTAGAGTAATGGCTATCGAGCCAGTTGTGGATCCCTTTTATAAAAAGTGTAAAATAAACTAAAGAAATGAAAACAGAACAGTAACAACAAACCAGTCCAGTGTTATGATTTATAATTATCAAGTAAGCACTACATCACATAGTGATAGGATCCCTATTAGCACCAAGAGCGCTACAGTACTATAGGTATAATCATGTTTTCATCAGAATTAATAGTAGTTTATGTGACTGCTACATAATGGAGGGCATTAAAACTCGAGATAATAATATCACTCGAGAGTTTTAATGCCTAATTATGTACAGTTACATACACTAGTTTATCTACACACATATCAAAGGCTCTCTTTGATGTGTTCAGGAACCGCCTGTTTGACCGGCATTGTGGCATTGAGTTGTATAGCTTGTTCTGTAGTACCAACTTCACAGAAAAAGTAGGAGCGGGGCGGCACGCAGGCGGGCATCGGCGTTCGAAATTTGAATGTCATAATATGTAGAAAATTTACACATTATGGTCATAAGTTCAATATTCAGATAAGAAATGAGTTTTTACAAAGTAGTTTAACATTATGCTGATCGTAACGTGCGTTTTTTTTGTGCGAACTTGTTTTGTAGCATACCTACAGTATTGTGGAATGCATGCGGTGGTGGGCGGGGGAACAGCGGCGAGCTAGTATAATATATACATAGATGCGTGCGGGGCCCTGCGGCACAGATTAAATAATAGTTACTACGTAACTGCGGTGCGCAGGACTAATTAGTCTAGTCTTGTTTCGCATACAGATAATAGAAATATGTATAATGGAATATCCTTATTGTAGGATATGTAAATGTGCGTTGAACTTTGATGTGGTGACTGTATGTCTGAAAGGACAGATTACGTTGATTGCTGCAAGTAAAAGGCGTAGACAGACTTAACCAAGTTCGTTGGAATTTTGCACTACTTATAACTGTCTAAATACTAAAAAAACTGCTCTGCCTATTGTAAAAAGTAAAAAAAAATGAAATAACCTACTAGAAAAAGTGATTAAATTGAAAAAACCAGAAGTCATCAAAAACCAAAAATTTCAATATGCGGAAATTTAAAAGTTGATTGACCTAGGTTCGACACCAAAGTGTGAGAGTAGATAAAGTAGTGTATGAAACTGCACATAGCTAGGTATTAAAACACTCATTAAAAACCTCGCCTACTACGGCTCGGTTTTTAAACACACACTAGTGTTTAATACCCCTCATTATGCAACAGCATAGACTATTATAAAGATACCAAAACAAAAGGCTAATTAATTGATAAGAAATGATACCTATGTATTACTTTGTTTTGTTTGGCAATATTATATATTTTTTGGAACTGGTAAGAAATTAGGTATATGTATAAATTTATTTTGTCTGACCCTATTATAAAGAGCTCCTTGGTCTATAGGGTTTCACGCTTGCTTGCATAATAGATGCATGTTTGAAACCTGTCCATGTATCTTAAGTTCATTTACGGATGTTTCGGATGACACCTACTACTGCTACGTGGTAGTGGTCGTAAAATCCCTCCATCAACCCGCACTGAGCCAGAGTGGTGTAGTATGACGACCTTCAAGCTGTAATCCTGACCATTGAAACCTTCCTGAAAATGGAAATTTGGCAATGCTAAAAAATATTCCAGACATAGTCTTAATCAGTCCACCAAAAAAGAAATATACAGTCCACTTATAGTATCGAAGTTATAGCTATAGGTCGGTGCCTCATCTCTCGTGCAAGCAAACGGAAGGGCCTACCGACTTGGTTAAGGTTTCAAAAATTAGTCCAGAAAGGTGAGGATTACAGCTTGAACATTTCATATCATCAAATATCTCCGGACCGCCTACGACTTTGTTTGAAATTTGAGCCAAAACTAGTCCAAAAATAATTACCGAAATAATAATAATTTCACCTTTGAAGATGTGCATTAAAAATACAATGATTACTTTCCCATAATTTTCAATAAATGTACAGTCGTGTACAAAATAATAATGGGGTAAACCCTAATAAACCGGTTCATTCCAATTAAGCTCCATGGTCTAGTGATTTCATGCTCGCTTATCACACAGGATATGCATGTTCGAATCCGAATGCTGGCCATATACCATTGAGATAAGTAATTTAACCAATGTACGTACATTATGCAGACGTTCTTACGGTGATGGAAAACATCGTGAGGCAACCTTTAACCTCCATAGCTGCGGTGATGGGCTAGCCCCCTGCTGTAGGCACCTAACTACCTACCATCCTGCAGAGGTATAAATCATCTCACCATTTTCACTCAATATGAGGTTACAATTATATTACCCCACTGCGCCAGACTGGCTGCGCTATGCGACAAACAGTGTTGGATTTAGGTGCGTTGAAAAGGACAGCAAAAAAATACAAATATATAAAATTTTGAAAAAAAGTATCTTCTAATACTAATTTAAAAGTGATGAAAATATTGAAAATCAACATCAGTTATTCGCAATTTTCATGACTTTACTGCCACTTTCTATAATAATTGAACTCTACTGACTACTCGTTGGGTTAGAGATCTAGCAATTTTTTTATTATTACTTTATTTCAGATTAATATTCATATATACATTACATTATTACTATTGACACTTACATTATTTTAATTATAATTATATTTTATATTATGTGTACCATACTATGGTGCCTCAAAAACGGGCTGTCCATTCTCGCACTTAACACCATCAGGATGCCGTTGGGACTGTCGCGGGTTCTGCGCATCAAAGAAGCTACACGATTATACTTACTTAATTTTGACTGTTTTTTTGTAGATATGATAATAAATCATAATTTATAAGTCCATTACATTTGATGAATATACAGGCTTCAAAAGAAAAGTGTAGTCAAATTAGGGGTTGTTAGAAAGGTCATTCTGAACAAATTTCACTATGAAACCGTTTTTATATTAATTTCATAATGATGGGAACTGTAGTCCCTGCGCCGGGCGTAACTTTATAAAACAACAGCCTGTATATTCATTTTTGGAAGAGGTTAAAAATAACGTTGCTCTGAAGATGTTTCATGGCGAAAATTGGTCACTATGAAGTCCCTAATAACCCCTTTAAATTTAACTATACCTTTATGTATACTTATATCCGGGAGGTACAAATTATTGAGAGATAAGCACTTAATTAATTAAGTACCTAAAATTGAAGTTATTAAGACTGTAATTAATCGAATAATGTTTGATGTGTGTGATGATTTTACCAATGAACCGACTGTGATTATTGTGATGAAAACTAAGTTATGTATATACATTTGATATACACATATATATATATATATATATATATATATATATATATATATATATATACATCTACTGTGATTTAAACAAGTTAAGTACATGTATTTGCGTATTTTTAACTATAATAAACATAAATGGATATAAAAACATCTGTTTTTTTCTTTTCAAATTAAGTTTTGTGAGTACAGAAGCTAGCATGTTAAGCAGCAAAGCAAAGCAAGGTCTTTACACTTTCCTCCATTACAATGAAGTCGTTATGGCAATTGTTCATGTACCGATTGATGTGATTTTGAAACAGTCATGCCATAATTTCCACCGAAAAATGTTGTCTTCAAAATTTTGGCAAAATCGTATTTCGATGAAATTTTGCCAGCACGTTCGCGATACTAATTCCGTCATTGTCTTTTACATCTTAGTTCAACTATATATATACCATATATATCATAGCTACAACCGAGGCTTGAAAACACGTTCAATATCCATATCGCTGCCACGCACTTATGTACAACAAAAAACTCACTTAAGTTTCAGTCTTGTAAGGGCTTTTAACAGCCGCTAAATACAGTTTAAATTAAACACAACATAAGCACAACAAGCAAAAGGCAAGTAACGTAGTCAAGCAGGCCAAGCTTATTGCCTGTCAGCCAGGTTACCCCTTAACTAGCCGTTGTGACGTCCCTACTTGGAGAGGAATAAAAAGATTCCAAATAGGTAGCCAACAAGAAATTTTATTTAACGTGGGTTCTCCAAATGTAGTCTGACCCTGGTTACGCAGCAACGAATCTTCCCTGCGGGTTTTGCCGTAGTCGGAGTGCCGCTGACGTCGGAGAAGTAACGGTCCGAATGCAGCCGGAGCAGGGAAGCAGGTTAGCCCGAAGCGGTGTCAGGAACCGGGAAACCGTAGGGTAGCAAGAAAAGCGGTGATCCCGAAGAGGTGCCAGGAACCCCGAACTGGAATTCGAAACCGTTCCTCCTTTAACATCTGTTACTGCACTCCGTCCGAATGCTCCACCCGCCAAGAAAAGAATAGTGTTGTCGTGGTGGTAACAATCAGAACGGAGTTACATATACAAAGGAAAATACAGTGCTAGGAATAAAAACAAGCAAGCATTCATATTTGTTATCGGCAGACCCCACTTGGGACATTTTACAAATAATCGGACATTCTACAAAATGTCCAAATGTGCAATCTGCCGGTAACATTAATTATTTCTATATATGAAAAAAAGGATATTTATTTGTTTATCGGCAGACCTCACTTGGGACATTATGCGAACAATCCGGACATTTTATGAAATGCCCAAATATGAAATCTGCCGGTAACAATCAACAATTTCCACACAAAAAGGTAGCTAGTATAATTTAGTAAGCTGAACATATTTTCCAGACATTCTATAAGAAGCCAAGACACACTAACGCGTGTCTAAAAGCGGGTAGCAATTTGCGTTACAATGCGATGTGAATATCGCGAAATAATAATTAGCGAGTCTAAAAGGAATAAAACGCAACAAGCAATAAATGAAATGAGATGATTCTGGACACAAATGAGTAAGCCCGAAAGTACCTAACGGTAAGATGATTTTAAAACAGTATCTTTCACCACTCACCTCAATCGGGGTTAATATGAAGCACAGACAAAACTAAAACGTAACTACTAGCAGTACGTTATGATTAAACGCAAGCAACCACTGCTTAGAGTCGCTCGTCGGCGTACGGTAAAAAGGGACCGTTACAGAGCGCCAGCAGGACGGACGTGCGCACAGTGCCGAGTGAGTTTTCGGAATGACGCCGGCGCCGCAAAGTCAAGTTGCGGTCACGGCTGGTCAGTTTAAAACGGGCCAATCACAGCAGAGCGAGCGAGCTGTCAACAGTGGAATGCTGCTAGTACAGCGCGTGAAAATTAATACTGTGATTACCAGCCTCATTTGGCAGTTTTATTAAGAGAATTACTACTTAAATTCAAAATAAGACCAGTTAATGATAGAGTGAAGACAACGGTAACTTACAACGTTACAATACCCCCTCGCCCAGTAAAGGGTTTTCATACGTAATGAAAATCCAAAACCTAATTCTAAATATTCTTAACTAGTTTTAGATCCTTAACATGCCAGGTGCCTAAGTCCTTTCCTGTCATATCCTCTAAAATGTATACCAAGGGTGATTTCTTAGCGGAGACGCGACATTTGGTATATTTGGGCGCTAACTTTTTACTAAAGTACTTGTCTTTATCACTCAAGACATAAGCACGTTTTAGGACAATGTCGCCTACGCTGAATTCTGCCTCTTTCCGCCTAAGATTATAGTGCGCCGTATTTTTTTTATGCGCGTGCCAAAGAGATGCCTGTACCTTATCAAAATATTTTGACAGGTGACCCAGATTTTCAGCGTAAATGTCGCGTGGCAGAAATAGTAGTTCCTCACCCAGATCGTTATCTGTATAATGAGAACCACAAGTAACCGTTTCTCGTCCGTACACGAGGAACGATGGAGTGTAGCCAGTTGCTTCATTGACGGAGTTGTTAATGGCATACTGTATTTTGGGAATATTAGTGTCCCAGGTTCTGTGGTCATTGTCCACGTAGGTGGAGATACATGTAACTATTGTTTTGTTATAGCGCTCGACAGTGTTTACTTGCGGAGTATATCTCGGAGAGAAGAATACGTTAGGTATCTTGTATTTCTTAAAGAGGGTATTTGTTACCGAGCTAATAAACTGGGTACCATTGTCAAGGAATATTGTCTGTGGGATTCCGTGGACCAGAAACACAGAGTCCTCCAGAGCCTTGACGACAGCTTCCGAAGTAGCGCGTCGCATGGGAAAAATAAGGCAATATTTTGAGAAGCAACATGTTACGACCAAAATATAACTATTCTGCTTTCGACTGACCGGAAGTGGACCTATGAAATCAATGGATATCATTTGAAACGGCCGTGAGCATTGTTTAGGTCGACCCATCGTACCCAGCGTCGGATGGTTTTGTGGTTTGTAAGTGAGACATTTTGAACAAGAACCAACAAAACGTACGACGTCTTGGTGCATGCCCGGCCAGTAGTATCGAAGAAGTAAGCGTCGATAGGTCTTGAAAATACCCAAGTGAGCAGCAGTAGGGTCAGCATGATTCTCCTCTATGACGCTGTCACGCAATTCTTTCGGCACCACTTTCTTCCAGGAAAACTCCGAAATCATTTCGCACTTATTTTTGGAGTGGCGATAGAGAGCACCACCTTCGATCAAGTAGTTAGGAAAGAGGTTCGGCTTTTCTAAACAACCGTTATAAATGTTTTTGTACCATGTGTCAGTAGTAGTCAAATTAGAGTTGACCGTACTGATAGAAGCACATGGGAAAGCACGAGATAGTGCATCTGGAATGACATTATCGACCCCACGACGATGTTTAAGTTCGAAATTAAAGGCAGACAACCTCACACACCAGCGTGCTAGTCTTCCGGTAGGGTTGTCCAGTGACAAGAACCATTTGAGCGCGGAGTGGTCGGTGTAAACGGTAAAGGTTTTTCCGTTTTCCAAGTAACACCGCCAGTGTTCTAGAGCGGTTAAAACTGCTAGCGTCTCCCTCTCGGTTATACTGTAGTTCTTCTCAGATCCCGACAACGCCCTACTCATGTATGCAATCGGATGTTCTTTACCATCAATCGTTTGTGTGAGCATGGCACCAATCCCAAAATTGCTCGCATCAGTGTGTACTTCGAACGGTAAATCGTAATTGGGACAAGAGAGAACCGGGGCTGATACAAGACACTCTTTTAGCTTATTAAAAGCATCATCAGCTTCAGTTGTCCACTGAAACTTGGGTGCGTTCTTCTTACTTGAAGTCAGCTGGTTGAGTGGTCCGGCAATAGTGCTAAAGTTGGGGACGAAACGGCGGTACCACGTGGCTGTTCCAAGGAAGCTTTTAAGATCTTTTTTTTTTGTGGGTGTTGGGAAATTAAGGATAGCCTCGACTTTTTCAGGATCAGTGCGAAGGCCATGCGCATCCACAACATAACCCAAGTACTTCAACTCATTTCTGAAGAACTTGCATTTTTCAAGGTTGATGGATAAGTTCGCTTGTTTTAATTTATGCAGCACGCCTAGTAGTAAGGACACGTGTTCCTCAAAGCTGCTGCTGATGATAATAATATCATCTAAATATGCGAACGCCTTTAGATCAAAATTCCCGAACAGAAGATCGACAAGCCTTTGTTGAGTGGCAGGGGCATTGGTGAGACCGAAAGCAGTGGTCTTAAAACGGAGAGTTCCTCTGCCTGGAACATAGAATGCAGTTTTGTCTTGATCTTCTGGAGCTATTGGAATTTGCCAGAACGCTTTCGACAAATCTACGCTAGATAAGAATTTTGCATCGCGTAGGTTGTCTAATATTTCAGTTATATAGGGTAGGTTATATGCGTCCTTTTTTGTGACCGAATTCAGTTTACGGCTGTCGAGGCAAAAGCGAGGTTGTCCATTCTTTTTATAGACAATGAGGACAGGGGACGACCAAGCGCTCTCGCAAGGTTCAACTACATCTAACGCTAGCATTTCGTCGACTTGCTCTACCAAAATTCGCTGCTTCTCAGGTGACATTCGATAGTAACGTTGTCTTATAGGTTGAGAGTCACCAGTATCGATATGGTGAGTTATAAGACTAGTTCTACCAAGGCCCATACTGTCAGTGGAGATTTCCTGGAATTGACTGACAATTGAATCGGCTGTGGACTTTTGTGAATCAGAGAGATTATCGTAAGACTGTATAAAAGTCTCATTTTTGTCGATACTTATTTCTGCCAAAGAAGAGTTGGACAAGGTGATGCTACCTAAGTATTTGGGACAAATATTGAAAATCCGCCAAAAGTCAATGCCTAGGATAAGTGGGCTGTCCACATTTGGTAACACGTAACCCTTAATAATGTGGAATTGTTCTTCAAAGTGAATGGGAAGATTGATGTAGCCAATACTTTGAAGGGACTGGCCTCCAGCAGCAGTCACGGAGATACAATCATCGGTAAATACTTTTAGACCATGGTCCGACAATAATTTATGAGAATCATTGCCGAGAATAGTGACAGCAGATCCAGAATCGAGTAGACCAGAAGCAGGGATGTCCCCGATTCTAACGGAAATATAGGGTCTACTGTCCTTTGTTGGTTTACTATCCAGAATTGAGGCGACTCTGAAACTAGAGAAGAAGTTTCTAAGGGTTTGTAGCCATTTTTCAAAATCTACTCTATCGAAATGACCCTTAGAACCGTCCCAATTCTGGCTAATTAGTTTTTTTTGAACGGTAGGAGTACATTTAGGGCATTCAGGTTTCTTTACACCTTTATTACCGCACCCAAAACAGACGATGACGTCACGACTAACCTTACACTGACGAAGATTGTGAGTGTTAGAGCGGCATCTTAGACAAAAGTTATTTGACTTTACAGTTGTTGCAGGAGCGATCGCAGAGACATGGTTGTCAGATTTCGTCTTACATGGCTTGTAAGCAAATTCGGGTGCTAGTGTGTGTGTGGTAATCGTTGGTGGCTCGCGAAAGTGTGACATACGGGTTTGTATATTTTCGTAATTTTTGCACAACGTTCTCAATACCCCAATATCCACAATCTGAGTTGCCGAGGCCAACGTACTCGCATAACATGGCCGGATATTGTGCAATAGTATCTCTAATTTGTCCTCTTCGGATAATTGTTTCGATAAGCGCGAAAACATTCCTGCCATTATGGAAAGATAAATGGTTATCGTTTCTGATTCGCCCTGAGTGCGAGCCCTAATTTCAGAAAGTAGACGATAATCATAGTCAGTTTGGCTGAAATCCTCTAACAACAGAGATTTGAGATCCGACCAGTTGTTAACGCTATCTCTTATACTTCGGAACCAGTGCAATGCTTGATCGGTGAAAATTTCCGTTGCATAGGACAGAAGTTTGGAGTCCGAAATATTTCTGGCCTGACACAGTTCCGAAACCCTTTCGATAAAAGCCCGAACACATGATTTCCCGTCGTACTTCAATTTACTAAGTTCGGAAGTATTGCTACGCTCGCAAGTTACAGAAATCACGCTCGCGCCACTAACAGATGGCGTTGATTCCCTACACGCAGTATTAGACGAGGAAGATATTGAAAGGGGATCCTTTGCTTGTGATAAGAGAGCTAGGATCTTCGAATAATTTTTTCGGTAAATCTCCGACAGTTGATCATGGCCCGTTTCGAACTTTTCATCCGTAGGTACCCGACTTAATCTGTGATAGACATGGTGCATCAGATTTTGTGTCCTAAGAAGAGAGGATCTATCTGGTGCAGGTCCGTCAAGAGTAGATTGCACTTTGTCCAAGATTTTGACGACTGCAAGTAAGTCGTCCTTAGGTTCAAGGTGAGATAACAGAACGTCCTCTGACGGGTATTCTGTCACAAGTTTAGTTATTTGTTTACGTAAAATTTCTACGGTAGTGCCTGGGTTTTCACCTCTGATGGCAACTTCGTACTCCAGTTCTGCTTTGTTTAGAGAGAGAAACTTAATTTGAAAAGACATGATGCAGCTCAAATAATAAATACCAAAGAGATGAGTAGTGAAAGTGTACTGATTCCTTTAGTCGCCTCTTACGACATGCACAGGAGGAAATGCAACTGCCGTATTCTTTTTTGATTTCCCGGGACAGCACAGGAAGAGAAATCAAGGAATTGAAAATGACGCTACTAATTAGTCTCCGTTCTGTTACAAAATGATTTATGTACGTTAGGTTTTGACGGTATGAATGAAGTGAATGACGATGTAGAAAAAATATATATGTTAAAACTGCAAATAAAAATATTGCAACTAGTGGGTAGGTGGTTAATTTTTTTATAAGAGAACGAGAAATTAAAACCAACGTAGGAATTTGAAAAAAACACTACAATTTAAAAGTTTGAATAATAACCACGTACACAGAAGTTGCTAAGCAAAACCAAAATTACAACACAGGTAAACGTTTACAAAAACACGCACACACAAACAACTAACTACTTACAGCGTAAGCAAGGCCAGACTAACCACGTTATGGGCGCCACTGTGACGTCCCTACTTGGAGAGGAATAAAAAGATTCCAAATAGGTAGCCAACAAGAAATTTTATTTAACGTGGGTTCTCCAAATGTAGTCTGACCCTGGTTACGCAGCAACGAATCTTCCCTGCGGGTTTTGCCGTAGTCGGAGTGCCGCTGACGTCGGAGAAGTAACGGTCCGAATGCAGCCGGAGCAGGGAAGCAGGTTAGCCCGAAGCGGTGTCAGGAACCGGGAAACCGTAGGGTAGCAAGAAAAGCGGTGATCCCGAAGAGGTGCCAGGAACCCCGAACTGGAATTCGAAACCGTTCCTCCTTTAACATCTGTTACTGCACTCCGTCCGAATGCTCCACCCGCCAAGAAAAGAATAGTGTTGTCGTGGTGGTAACAATCAGAACGGAGTTACATATACAAAGGAAAATACAGTGCTAGGAATAAAAACAAGCAAGCATTCATATTTGTTATCGGCAGACCCCACTTGGGACATTTTACAAATAATCGGACATTCTACAAAATGTCCAAATGTGCAATCTGCCGGTAACATTAATTATTTCTATATATGAAAAAAAGGATATTTATTTGTTTATCGGCAGACCTCACTTGGGACATTATGCGAACAATCCGGACATTTTATGAAATGCCCAAATATGAAATCTGCCGGTAACAATCAACAATTTCCACACAAAAAGGTAGCTAGTATAATTTAGTAAGCTGAACATATTTTCCAGACATTCTATAAGAAGCCAAGACACACTAACGCGTGTCTAAAAGCGGGTAGCAATTTGCGTTACAATGCGATGTGAATATCGCGAAATAATAATTAGCGAGTCTAAAAGGAATAAAACGCAACAAGCAATAAATGAAATGAGATGATTCTGGACACAAATGAGTAAGCCCGAAAGTACCTAACGGTAAGATGATTTTAAAACAGTATCTTTCACCACTCACCTCAATCGGGGTTAATATGAAGCACAGACAAAACTAAAACGTAACTACTAGCAGTACGTTATGATTAAACGCAAGCAACCACTGCTTAGAGTCGCTCGTCGGCGTACGGTAAAAAGGGACCGTTACAGAGCGCCAGCAGGACGGACGTGCGCACAGTGCCGAGTGAGTTTTCGGAATGACGCCGGCGCCGCAAAGTCAAGTTGCGGTCACGGCTGGTCAGTTTAAAACGGGCCAATCACAGCAGAGCGAGCGAGCTGTCAACAGTGGAATGCTGCTAGTACAGCGCGTGAAAATTAATACTGTGATTACCAGCCTCATTTGGCAGTTTTATTAAGAGAATTACTACTTAAATTCAAAATAAGACCAGTTAATGATAGAGTGAAGACAACGGTAACTTACAACGTTACACCGTGTTTTATTAAGGTTGTATTTTAACTGTATTTAGCGATTATCAATTCTGGTGTAAGTCCACCTAAATCGGAGAACATAAAAGTTAAGTGTCGTGAACGTGAGGGACAGAGCTATGCGCTATTTATAGCTCTGTCCCTCACTTTCCTACAATATTACACTACCGTTACATTTCAGAGATTAAAAACAGGCCCTTTGATTGAATTAACCGGTGTAAACCGGTTTATTCGGGTTTACCCCATTATTATTATGTACACGACTGTTACATGTATTGAAATGTATGGGAAATTAAACATTGTATTTTTAATGCACTTCTTCAAAGTAAACCAGGTGGAAATCATTATTGTTTCGGTGGACTATTTTTGGCTCAAATTTCAAACTGAAAGTCGTAGGCGTTCCAAAGATATTTGATGATATCAAATGTTCAAGCTGTAATCCAAGCTGTAACCAAGATGTCTTAATAATTCTGGAATCGTAGGACTATTTCTGAAATTTGGCATGTCGTGTGGACTATTTCTGGACAAATTTTTGAAACCTAAACAAAGTCGTTAGGCCCTTCCGTTTGCTTGCACGAGATGAGGATTACAGCTTGACGTCAAGCTGTAATCCTCCCCAGCCTACAGCTATTCGGAAATATAAGAGGACTATTTTTCTTTCTTTATGGACAATTTTTTAGCAGTGTCAAATTTCATTTTCATGAAGGTTTCAACAGTGAGGATTACAGCTTTAAGGTCGTTTAGTATGGCTTGATCTTACTGTAACGGCCTTACTTACGGGTAAAGGCCTGTGCCCCTCAGTGGGGACATTAATGGGCGACATATGCGAATAAACCTTATTCTATTCATTATATTTTTTTACTCCTGATTTTCCATTCAATGATATTTGCAAAAAATATCGCATGATTTTTGCGAATGCGAATGCAGTTGTTCAAAAAGCTGCGAACTGCGAATGTTCGTTACATCATAGATCGATATCACCGTTACATTACACTTACCCCATCTTCAAGTTCGTGGCCGTGATGTTTAAGCTTGTGGTGGTGGTATACGAACTCAATTGAGAAGTAGGCTATGATGCATATGGTGCAGACGGCCGCCGACAGTATCATTGAATTCATCAGGATTCTACTCGACATTTTTGACATTTTTAAGTCTCTGCTTCCAACCATCATATTACCGGGGTTCACTTGAAGTCAGACTGCATACTGATCATTGAAATCTATCACCGCATATGGTTTCAGATGGTTGTTTAATTAGTAACGTAGCGTTGTCTCTAGATAAATAAATAGGTATATAAAATACCCATTTACTTATTTATGGATTGGAAGTCTTGAAGGACACTTTGTTGTAAACTACTACAATAGGTACTACAAATGCAGGCAACGTCTTGCGTGAGCATAAAAGCGAGACAGCGAGTGAGTGAGACAGCAGTAGGTACCTACTACTCGCTGTATGTTGTAGCTCCGCACCTGGCACCCTTACAAATCCAAACGTAAACAAAGAAGTGTTGATAAATAATAGTTTGTAATATTATCAATAGCATAGCAATATCTTGAAATATTATATATTTGTTGACGTGTTCACACGTGGATTTAGTTATTGTACTATTTAGTTTTCGGCTTATAAGGTTCATTTCGGTTGCAGCCATCGTCGTCGTCCTTATGATCTAGGTAGCAGCGTCTACAGTACAGGTAGCGGCAGCCGAGACACCGCAGTGTTGCGTCTTCGTTGCATATCTCACAGAAAGGCAGCTCGTCGTCCGTAGATGGATAAACTTCATCTTCTGGGTCTTCTAGAGCGGCTTGTTCTTTGTACTGTGAATAAATAATGAGAAACAAAGATAATAATACTAAAACAAAACATCGGGGGACTGCGTCAGGCAGGGCGCACAGATAAAACGATGAGAGTTCCGTCATTTTACTTTGGCAACAAATATAATGTCCACCAAAAGTTGCAGAAAATAGCAGGGCAAAATACTGCGGTAGCTTAGGTGAAGGGTATAAAGGGGGTGTGCGAAGCGAAGCCCCCTTTATCCTTCGTGTTAGGTTGAACATGTAAGAACAACAAAAAATACTTAAAACAAACTTAAGTTCACAAAACATAAAAAGAAGTTTGGTGATCATATCCAAACAAAATTTGGTGGACATCCATCCATTTTGGCAGTCATTTCGAATTTATTGGTAGTAAATTTTCGAATTTTTTGGTAATCGTTTAAACACAAGCCTTTTACTTTGGCTTAACATATGCCTCCCTGAATAACTTTTGTAAAAAAATAACACTGCATTAACATTGCTATTAGTCATTTTTAAATGAGAGACGAAGAGTCAAAGTCAAGGTCAACTTTCTTTATTACTGTAGATATTTACACATCTTAGCAAACGTAATTTTTGCCTCTTCTCTACATTGGACCACTGTGAGAGAAGAAGGGTGTAGAAACTGCCACAGATTGATTTTTAGATTTTTAAGAATGTGCTTAACTAATACAAATATTACAATATTAATTATTATTATTAATAAGCAGGAATAAATAATTACAAAATTATTAACAGCAAGGTTTGTGTTGAGCTAGATTAACCCCATACAGTCCCATCATTTAAGTAATCTTGAACATTGTAATATCCCGTTTTCGACAAAGTCGCTTTAACATGCTTTGTAAATTGCTAAAATGGGAATTTCAAAATCTCCAAAGTAATGTATGGGTTATTCCATAATATTGGGTATTTTTGGACAAAATCCCGAAATGGGAGAGTTGGGGGCCATCCTTTAAACAACGATGCATACCTTAGCAACAATCTTCTTCACGGCGTCCTCTTCATCTTCCGAATTCCCCTCCGCTTCAGCAGGACCGGCAGGTTTCCCATCGGCTCCTTTCAACCTCGTCAGCCGAGCCTCGATGTCTGCGACAGTGCAGTCAAACTCATCCTTGTACTGGTTGTCTATTTTAGTTTGCTCCAAGTACTGTCTCATGAGGTCGTCGGCTTGTTCCTGTTCCGATCTCAGATCTGGTGTTGGCAGCACTGGCTAGAAATATGTTTTTATTGGTTATATAAATATTAATAGGTTTTAGTTCTATCAAGTACCTACTGAGAAATCAGATTGTAATAAAGTCTTCGTGAAATCCTAACATTAGAACAAGGCTATGTGGCTAGTGGAACAAATGGATTAAAGGTCCACTCAGGAGCAAAAATAAGCTACTAAAATTAAATTAAAATTAAAAGCTAATAAAACATTTCGGCATTACAACAACAGAAACCTTTACATTGCTTTCATAGACTATTCGAAAGCCTTTGATTCTATCAGTCATAATTATCTACGGCAAGCATTAGAAGAACAAGGAGTCTCTGCGAAATATGTAACAATTCTGAAAGAAATACACAAACAAACTAGTAAAGCTACCGTAAAAATGGATAGACGTGGAAAGACATTCGAAGTTAAGAGAGGCGTAAGGCAAGGTGATCCTATATCACCAAATCTTTTTACGACACTCCTGCAACATATTCTCTCGAAGCTGAACTGGAACAAGAAGGGGATCAACATCAATGGAGACTATCTGAATCACTTACGTTTTGCAGATGACATAGTTATACTAAGTGAAAACTATGAAGACTTAAGATATATGATTGGAAGCTTGGATACAGAAAGTCGAAAATGTGGTCTTCATATGAATTCAGATAAAAGCTGTCTCATGACCAACAGTATAAAGCATCCACTTGAACTACATGGCCAGAAGATTGAATACGTGCAGGAATATGTTAACCTGGGTCATAATATAACATTCCAAAACCATACATTAAACGAAGTAGAACGAAGAATGAAGATAGCTTGGGCAAAGTATTGGTCGCTGAAACACATATTTAAAGCCAAAATACCAATGAGACTGAAGAAAAAGGCAATGGACAATACAATACTTCCCATCTTGCTGTACGGCTGTCAGACCTGGGCTCTGACGCAAAAGATCATAAAGAAGATACAAGTATTCCAAAGATCCACTAAAAGAAGTATCCTTAACATCAAACTTAAAGACAAACAAAGGAATAATGATATAAGACAAAAGACTAAACTGATAGACGCGGCGGAATTTGCCTGTAAGGTCTCGTGCCACATGTCCTGCCCATCTCAAATGGAGATGGGCAGGACATGTGGCACGAGCAGTAGATGGTCGATGGACGGAACGAGTCCTACATTGGTACCCACACGAGGACAAGAGGCCGCGCGGACGACCACGACGACGCTGGAGAGATGACATCAAAGAAGAGATTTCTGGGGGAGTCACCTGGACGAGACTGGCAAGGGATAGCCGGCCTTCACCCGAAAATGGGTGTCCCAATAAAATGAACTTTAAAATTTTACAATTTATTGATTATGTCATTTGAAAAATAAAAATGTAAAACTAATAATAAATATGACATGCATGAATACTAACACAATGAAATTTATATTATCAAACAATGTTATGCAAGAAATATTTTTTATCTGGGAAATAAATGGCTTATTATTATTATTATTTTTTATTAATTCAACATTTTGAGAAATTATACATTTTGGGATATCAGCTTCATGAGAATTCAACTTTCTGTTCCGAAAGGGTCCTAAAGTATCAAGTTTGGAAGAAATTAGATTTCAGAACAAATATGTTTTGGCCTTGACTTAAATAAATCAAAAGGAGGCTCTTTTACCATCAAGACATATAATTCATATAATTATCCTGAAGTGAAATTATATAGTTTCACTAATGTTGTCACAAATATGACAATATTGTAATCCGCAGTGTCAAGAATTTTTTGTTTAAAATATTTTTGAAATGATGTTATACGTCAATGTCGAAAAGAGATGTGGCTGGGAATTCGGCTAAAATGTTAAATGACAAACATGCGGCATCGGCACCGAGCTCACACCGTTTGTGTGTGTCACATCAACAGAGGGGTGCGACGCTGCTATCTTTTCCCCCGCGCCCCAGAATGGGGAGAGGCGGGAAGAGGACAGGCGGAAGGCAAAGAAGGCCGGGAAGTTATACTCATAAGCTATTTCATTTGTTTTTATGTTTTTAGTAAAATCTTTCAAAATGTTTTCTCCCCGTAACTACTCCTCTTCGGAGGTTGAAACTTCTCTATATTGATAGCTATTTTTTCAGTTTCTTATTACCGGGGTATACATAACTCCATAAGGAACCTTTTTCTACCTATGGGACGAATGTCACATATATAAATAGTAAGCTATATATACACAGGTACTTGCTTACTATTTTCTCAATCACAAGCAACAACAAAAAAACAACTACTACTACATACTTACTGCCTGCCTGTAGTTAGGTAGGTATATGTACGTAGGTGCAAGATCAATTTGCAAAATACATAAACAGCATTTATTTGTATTTGTGTTATAGATTATATTGAAACAGCAGCAGTTTCTTACTTTTATTACTCACACTGCATATTTTGCTAAATGTAACTGTGGCATCCTTAACCCTTAATAGGGCCAGGAGCCATACATTACCACATAATTTTCAACCTTACGACTTGGTAACTCATTTGAAAACCAATGAAAAAAATCTGCATTCCTAGGCCCCATTAAAGGTTAAAGAACCTGCCACATGGCAGAAAACATGCTGGCAGCAAGTTGCCAGCAAGTCGCCGACCAGCGACTACACGGCATACAACAACAACTTCACAGACTGTGCCATGAGGTTGAGCGGCCACTTCGGGGGTTGGAGATCGTGGTTGGCAACAAGCGTCTAAAACAGGGCTCTCCATACTTTGAAGCCTTTTAGGGCCATTATTTTTTTCGGTATGTTCCAAGGGCCAATACAATTTTTATTTTTCTGTCCACCTAAGCTAACAATAGCTTTTGCTTTTCATTTAATTTTGATTGTGTATTGTGACACGTAACAACATCTAGTGGCGTGTCATACTTCAGCGATGGTCCCATATAAATTTTAACAAAAATTATTAAGCGCTTTTTGAAAAAATCAACAAAAACAAAAAAAATATACACAGATGGCGTTTTAGTTTTTGGTTCCGTGTAGCGAATGTTTTGATGAGGAGTTTTCATGTAGATAGACTTCATTCGCACCCCGGCCGGGGAGGAAGAAATAGCGCTTGAACTTGAATTCGGTTTCTTCAACTTTTTAACTTGGTAAATTATTTCATTATAAGTTATAAACGGCTAATAAACCTATTTTAATGATAATTCCGTTATAATTCGTTAGTCATTGTCTGCCACCTTGAAATTGGTGTAAAAGGACAAAGCACATTTTAGCTATCATTGGTTTGATAAGTTTTATGAATAAGGAGGTGGTAAATGTATAAAAATAATTTTATTATTTTTAACTAGTGCCTTTTTTCAGATTAATAGCAATAACTTAGTAACGAAAAAGTCAAAGCGTGAATTTCATACCAATTTACAAAGCAGGTTTATCAACCCTTACCCGTCTCTGCTGACCGGAAAAGGAAAAAAAGGTCATAACGATGAAGGCAAATTTAATGTTGTTGCCCCACAAATGCTCACAAAGAATCTTCAGTACTCTAGGTGACGCCTGTGAATAAGTTCCTTATTAGGTGCTCTGCGTCTACAGGTTAAAGGGTACAATTTATTTAAATAATGGTCCAGTTAAATGTGGTACATTTTCTTATAAAACTGCGGCTAGTGCAGTTACACGAGAAGGACTAACGTCTATATTCAATCACTACTAGTTAAGTTTACACCATGCGCAACATAGATGGCAGCACATGGCTCACATTTTAGATATTACTTTAACACCCTCACTATATCTAACAAAACAAACAATCTTAAATGTTAACATTTTGCACTCCTAATTTGTTAAAAAAATATACCATGTTATTACAAAAACATGGTATATTTGACATGACAAACAGACACAGTTTGGTGTCACAAATGGACACCAAACTGTGTCTGTTTTTGATTGAATTGTTGTCATTGAGAATTGTTTTGGTAAATTTCCATATCAACAAATAATTGGTTGTCTAATGTATTAAGCAGTGCTGACAAGACCGGATATTGCTTATGCGGTAGGATTTTTAAGTCAGTTTAGTAATTCTTATTCCAGAGAGCATAGTTCATATGGACAAAGGTTATTGAGATATTTATATTTACATTTTGGTTTAAAGTACACTGCCGATGACAGTTCCATATTAGAAGGGTTTGTTGATGCAGATTGCATCAACAAACCCAGGGTGCAAATATCATTGATAGAAGGTCATACACTGGAGTATGTGTTACTTTGTCTGGTTTTGTGATTTTTTGGTAATCAAATCAGCAATATGTAGCTTTATCTAGTAGTGAAGCAGAACACATGGCGATCACTGATGCCTATAAGAAAGCTGTTTATTTGAAGAATTCACAGTATGCGATAACACAAAAATTGTACACTATTTATATTTCAATAATAATCAAAGGGCCCTGAGATTAACTTCAAATCCAGTTTTTCACAAAAGAACAAAACATTTCACTTTTGTAGAGAATGTGTGTTGAAGATTCTATTGTGGGCATTTGTGGGGCAACACCGCAACAACATAAAATTTGCCTTAATTGCTATGACCTTTTTTTCCTTTTCCGGTCAGAGAAGGGTAAGGGTTGATAAACCAGCTTTGTAAATTGGATTGAAACTCACGCTTTGACTTTTTCATTACTAAGTTATTGCTATTAATCTGAAAAAAGGCGCTAGTTAAAAATAATAAACATTAACATTTTTTTTCTACATTTACCACCTCCTTATTCATAAAACTTATCAAACCTATGATAGCTAAAATGTGCTTTGTCCTTTTACACCAATTTCAAAGTGGCAGACAAAGACTAACGAATTATAACGGAATTATAATTAAAATAGGTTTATTAGACGTTTATGAATAAGGCGGTTACACTATCTATCTTAAATCTTCTACAAGGGGGTTGTAGTGCCTGCAACTGGCCCACTTGAGCGGGGCCTTTGTGCATGTCCCCTTCGCCTGCACATCTACTTCAGCCATCCCAACTCCTGCACCAGCTGGAGAAGGAGGCCTGGGTGTTCTAGGAGCTCGTGGGTGTTTGTTGTGTCCCCTAGGATAGCCATCCTGGTTTCTGTTGTGGATGGGCATGCCAGTAGCATGTGCTCTACTGTTTCCTCCACATCCATGCACCCCCTGCACAGTGGGCTGTCCGTTGCACCTGTAATTGTCAAGTGTTTGTTTAGTGTACAATGGCCTGTACTAAGGCTTGTTAGTATTTTTATGTTACTGCGTGGCAGTCTCATTAAGTAATTCGTAAATTTATGGTTATACTTGTCTATAAAAAGTTTTGTGTTTTTGCAGTCTTCTCTGCTAGACCATAATAGGTTTTGTTGCTGTACTGTGACATCTCTGAGCCTTTTCCGTAGAGCTTCCGCTGATAAGGGCGAGAATGGTGGAGGGCCGATTGCTGGCCTTTCTGCCACTAATCTTGCTAGCTTGTCTGCCTCCCAGTTGCCCTGGTCACCCTGGTGACCTTTTACCCACTGGACTGTGACCTTGTTTTTCTCACCTAGGCTGTTGAGTGCCTTGTGGCATTCTAGTATGAGTTTTGATTTTGTCAACGGTCTTTTTAGTGAGCTTAGTAGGGCTGCGTAGTCCGTTTTAAAGGTTATGTCATTCCGCTCTGCATCATTTATCAAGTGCATTGCCCCGTGTAGGAGACTCAGTGTTTCGTCTCCTTTCCGAAGCTTAGGGAAAGTTTAATGTCAAGCTCCGGCGAGAAAAGACCTCCGCCTGTGTTCTTGCTTTTCTTTGAGCCATCACTGTATATTGTTATGCTTTTATGATTTGGTATTGTTGGTGTTTCCAAGCCCTTGGCTGTGATTTCATATTTCCTACCGAATAGGAATTCTGTTTTTATGCGATCAATTCCAATAATAGCTTCCGGCACTTCCCCGAATGCTTTTTCTAGAATTGTGCAGTGTCCTTTATCTGCTATTTGTCCTTTCCATTGTCCAGTACTGTATAGCCTTATGGCCGGGCGGTTACACTATAACTTATAATGAAATAATCGACCAAGTTAAAAACCGAATTCAAGTTCAAGCGCTATTTCTTCCTCCCCGGTCGGGGTGCGAATGAAGTCTATCTACATGAAAACTCCTCATCAAAACATTTGCTACACGGAACCAAAAACCAAAACGCCATCTGTGTATACTTTTTTTTGTTTTTGTTGATTTTTAGAAAAAGCGCTTAATAAATGTTGTTAAAATTTATATGGGACCATCGCTGAAGTATGACATACCAATTTTAAGAATAATCATCAAAATCGATTCATAATTGACGGAATAATCGCGTAACAAACATACAACAAAATAAGTGTCTTAAATGTCTGCGTAAGAGCCTGAACCACTAATGAAGACACTATTTTTAGGGTTCCGTACTCGAAGTGTGCCAAACGGGATCCTATTAGTAAGCCTTTCCTATCTGTCCGTTCGTCTTTCCGTCACCGTATCTCATGTATCGTAATAGTAGAATGTTGAAGTCTTTACAATATGTGTATTTCTGTTGCCTATTGCGGTACATGATATACAGCCCGGTAACGGACAGACAGCAGAGGCTTATGGCTTAGTAATAGGGACCCGGGTATGGAAGCCTGAAAGCGGTGTCTTACATGCAATTGCATACAATGCACATGAAAATTCACTTTACAAGATTATAGACAATTTACCAAAGCTTATCTCTAACAAGAGATTTCTTCCAGCAAACTCAATATGCAAAGAATCAATTTAATAGCAGTGACAGGTGGGTCTATGTGCAGAAATACAATTAAATAATACAAATAAGTGTATACGGTTGCCCATTTAAAACGGTCAGTTGGGCGAAATCGGAAACTGTAAGAGATAGATAGACGTTTTTGTTGTTAGGAACGATGACATCAATTTTGATAAAAAGCAAAACTGCATCATATACATTTTTTAAACTATTTTCCTAGCCGGGGATCGAGCCGCCGATTTTTAAACTATTTTCCTAGCCGGGGATCGAGCCGCCGATTTTGAAAAATTCAGTCACCTGTGTTATTATTACACTATCCGATATTAAACACCTGGCTCTGATAGGCACTTACATGGATACGTGTTTAACCTTATTACCTTGGCATAAGGTTCAAAATCGCTATTTATAACGGTAATTGTGAATTGGTTTGGTACATTTTGAGCTAAAGGGTCAATTACTGGGAAGACATCCCAGAAATCGATACGGCAAAACAGAGGAAAGTGGTTACAATGCAGATATAAGGGAAGAATTGTTTTAATTGAGTATAATACTTATTTATTCGGAGAACAGGCAGGCAGTGGTAATTTTAAATGAAGGATCACAGTTACTCAGTCCCTATGGACGTTTCTCATGGCTTGTGTTTAAACGATTACCAAAAAATTCGAAAATTCGAAGTGACTGCCAAAATGGATGGATGTCCACCAAATTATGTTTGGATAAATGATCACCAAACTTCTTTTTATGTTTTGTGTACTTAAGTTTATGTTTTAAGTATTTTTTGTTGTTCTTATATGTTCAACCTAACACGAAGGATAAAGGGGGCTTCGCGTCGCTCACCCCCTTTACACTTCACATAAGCTACCGCAGTATTTTGCCCTGCTATTTTCTGCTTCTTTTGGTGGATATTTAGCCATTTTGGGTAGGAAAAAAATATTTTGGTGGTCATTATATTTGTTGCCGTTTCTCACTGAGATATAATTTGTTATTGTAGGAAAACTACGTACTTACATGCGGATTGTACGGGAATACATTGTTTGGCTTAAATGTGCTTATTTTTTTAATGATTATGATATAATGCGATTTGAGGGATTTGGATGGCGAACAGTTTGATTTTATTTATTATGGGATTATGCGTATTTGGAGAATAGTAAATTATGTACCTGGTTTTTATATTTACTTAAAGTGAGTTATCTAAGATGTCGACTGAATCAAGGTTTTTGTTATAGCTGCTACCCTTCGCAAGGATGCTTTAAGGCCAGCTTCGTTGTTGCTTTTGGGTACTGCATGTACGTTTTGTAGACGTGTTGGACGTGCAGGGGCTCTGAATTTAATTTGGTCTAAGAATTGCGGGCAGTTATACAAATTATTGCGTATTTTAGTGTTGTTGCTTCTGTCTTCTTCGGCAAGTGATAATAACTTGTACTGGTACAGTAATTCTTGGTAGTGTAAGTGGTAGCGGGTCATTCTGTAGTGATTTTTTTTGGATCATTTCAATGCTATCTATGCATAAAGCATAGAACCGGTCCCAGGCTTAAGATGCATATTCTAGCTGGGGGCGAACTATTGTTTTTTAAAGATTAATAAAAGTCTCCGTACTCCTATTTTTGCCCCTACTTTTAATATGAATCCTAGCACTAGGCCTTCTACATTCTGTCTGTCTGTGGTCGTCAACTGTAATTTTGTTCAACACTTGTTTAATAGTAGTTAATGTGACTGCTACATGATGGAGGGCATAAATACTCGGGAGTGGGTTTATGAAACGAGCCAAAGACGAGTTTCATAATGACATCACTCGAGAGTTTTAATGCCTAATTATGTACAGTTACATACACTAGTTTAACTACACAAATATCATAAGCTCTCTTTGATGTGTTCAGGAACTGCATGTTTGACCGGCATTGTGGCTCTGCAGTTGTTTAGCTTGTTCTGTAGTAACAACTTCACAGACAAACTAGGGGCGGCACGCAGGCGGGCGTCGGCGTTCGAAAGAATGTCGTAATATGTAGAAAAACTACACATTATGGTCATAATGTGTAATTTTTCAGATAAGAAATGAGTTTTTACCAGGTAGTTTAACATTATGCTGATCGTAACGTGCGGTTTTTGTACGCAGTAAAGAGGGTTTATGATACGTGTGTAGATAAAAACAAAAATGTATTGGATTTGACTTTTGTTTTGAGGTTAAACGCTGTTTAATATTTTTGTATTAACACGGACAAGTTCTTATGATGCAACTAAAAGACAAGACACATATAATTTATAAGCAATCAAAATCTCCAAATCTTCGCCAGGAATATAAATCACTCAAAAACCTTGTCTGTAGTAGTCTGTTTGCTGAAAAAAAGCTTATTTTGAGCAGCACATAAACAAAAACCGTAAAAACCCAAAACTCTTATGGCGTAAACTTCGGGAAACATGTGTGCCTAACTTCAAAAAACCAAATGAAAGCCAAAAGATTTCGCTAATCCTGACGACATTATGGTTCAGCTCAGTTAATTAATATCCCTGGGAAAAATGTTGTTAGTATATCAGACCTCACCTTCTTCGAGCATCATAGGTTTTGCCCAGGTAGTTTCAGACTGAAACCATGAGTTTGTGGTAGAGTGAGTATATATTAATTATTTATTAATTACACTTATTATGAATAAATCTCTGACTTCCTCAATCTTTCCAGCATCTTGCAAGGCGTCAATTGTGCGCTCGACCCCAAAAATGAATAACCCCAAAACCATATCCGATCTCCGACCTATAAGTATTCTACCACATCTCTAAAATTCTGGAAAAAATTGTATACCTACAATCAAGTGATTTCATATGCAGAAACAAACGGCCTTCTTCCAAAATATCAATCTGTTTTTAGAAAGAATCGTAGTACAACGACGACACTTCTTGATGTTATCGATAATATCTTCCATCCCAGGACTCTGGATATGGCACGATTCTTGTCCTGCTTGACTCATCTAGAGCTTTAGATTCCATCAATATGGATATGATGCTCTCCAAGCTGAGCTATTATGGATTTGATAACGACTCTGTAAAATGGTTTGAAAGCTACCTTCTAGACCGCAACCAGCAAGTAGTATTGAGCAATAGCGACGGCTCGACCAATCATTCACAAAAGGTCGCCACCAGTAGAGATGTTCCTCAGAGGTCCATACTGGGTCCTTTGTTATTTATACTACTGTACTGTGCTGATATCACGAATTTTATTTCCCACTGCAAATATCATATATATGCCGATGATTTGTAGCTATACATTGATGCAAACAAAGAAACACTTCCCGATGCTGTTTATAACATAAATGCGGATCTTGAACGGATATCAACCTGGCCCTCCATGAATGCGTCCCAATAAAATCAAAGTAAATCCAAGTATCATAATACTTGGATCAAGACATGTCTCAACTATTGGCGACATGAATCCTCAAATTAACATATCGGGGGTTCCAGTCGACCGTGTCGAAGAAGCGCAGAACCTCGGCCTGATCATGGACGAAGAACTACGCTATAACAAACATGTTCTCGAGTTGGTCGAAAACTGTTTTTACAGGTTGAACATCCTATATAAAATAAGAGCTTTTATAAACGAAGAAATGCGAGAGAGCCTCTGTGAGTCGTTGGTTCTATCTAAACTCAACTACTGCATCGCAGTATACGGGCCACGTTTGTACAAGCGTACTGAACGTCTAGTTCAGCGTGTGTAGAACGTTTGTGCTCGCTACTGTTGCTTCGTTCCTCCCCGTACTCACACAACACGTTATTTAAATTGAGGCAATATTATGAAAATGTAGGGCAGACAGTTGTTTGGTGTCATCAAGAGAGGAATGCCGTAATACCTACTCGAAAATCTCTCCTGGAAAGCCTCTCGTCACCACCACACTAATCGCAGCTTAACAAGCATCCTATCTATTCCCCGTCACAGGACCGCTGCTTTCAAAGGCAGCTTGAGATATTTTCTTTCTTTCTTTCGTCTGTCTCTGTGTGTATGTTTTTTTTTCTGAAACCTTTCGTGTGAGTTATCAAATTAAAGGGCTTGAGCCGGTTCTAAAAATATACTACACCATTACCTTTTGGCCGCCTGTTTTATAAAAATCCAAGAAACATTTTCAAACCATACCAAATTTGGACTCCTCGAAGTAGGAGTAGGAGGAGGATCTATACAGACCATGAGAGTGAGTGAAATAGACTATAAGATTTTTCGTGAAAAGTCAATAGATTGTATTTTAAATCGCAAATTGTAGTTTACAAAGTTATTGGTGCGGCTACTTTACTACATGTTTTTGATTGAATCTAAAATACTTACCTATAAATTGGTTCACAGTCCCCCCCTGTTAGCGAGGTCTACTGCCCACAGGGCCATTAGTCTATTCTATTCTATATGTTCCACTACCAACAAAGAGCATGTGGTAAATTAATTACGACGAGTTTGAGTGATGTGAAATAGGCTGAACTTTCCATTTTATTTTTTTTATTTTTTATTATTTTATTTTTACCTAAACCTCCTCTGGATTGAGGACAATAAAACCAAATAGGAATTATACCCTTTCATTACTAGGCCATTTCAGAGGTTTCGTTAGACTGACGTACAGCGATTTATTTTTATAAGTACTTATAGAAGAAGGTTGTTGTTTTACACTCTTTGACTTGTGCAGATTTATTCATTGGTTGCCTTAGCGCCTTTAAAGCTGCCTGATTGTCAGAATAAATGACAACGGTCTTATTTTTTATTTCTGGTGTTTCCGTTTGTGCTTCAGCAGATTCCATTATGGCAGATTTCTGCTTGTAACATGTTGGCATATAGCCACAAGGAATTTGAACTCAAAGGCTCCTGCTAGTTTTGTGCTTTCTCTTCTTGAGCCATCCTTGCCTCAAATTACAGCTGGTTGGCCTGTTTCTATTTGCCAGTTTTCGCTCGTTCTTCTATGGATTCGGTATTTCTTGTCGAATCGTATTTTCCTTCTTTGTCATATCGTTGTTTGTCACTTGCCAATGTTCCACCTGACGTTTCTACAATGGAGGCACGGCCTTTGCCTATAGAGTTGCCTTTCCATTCTTTTGTTCATTTTCATTCGATACCATTGTTCAGTTGCTGTCCTTCGTAACTCACACATAGATAAGACCAGCAGTGTAACTTGCTCATTTGACCGCTTGAATAAAACTAACAGGTACAGTAATTTTGCTATTTAAGGATGAAATTTTGTATTTAACTTAGATTCGCTTGTTTAGCATAGTGATGATTAGTCACTTGTTTACTTAATTATTAGCACTTTTTGACATACGCGCAACATTACAATGTTTTGAAAATATATAGTAGTAGACAATAAAACAATACATGTTCTTCCTATGAGGCCAGAGCGTTTGACTAAGTTCACTACACGGTATAAGTACTATATCATTATTTTTATACTGTATGAATATTGAATAATTTTATGAAAAAATGAACACTTCCTCTCTATTCTATTCTTCTATAAGGGGTTTGTAGCGCCTGCACCTGGCCCACTTAAGCAGGGCCTTTGAGAATTTCCCCTTTGCCTGCACATCTAACTTTCCACTCTTTTGCCATATGACATTACTTCCCAGAAATTCATTCTTATCATTATTGAATTATATAATAATACAGGTGGTTTTTCATTTCGAAATCTGAGGGTTCAATTCGCGTGAAAAAATTCCTTTTTTAAATTGAATGATGTAGTTTTGCTTTTTATCAAAATCAATGTCATGGTTCCAAATAACGAAAAAATGTATCTCATATATAATTCGAAACCCTACTGACCCTTTAAAATGGGCAACCCTATATATAATATTCATATCTCCGTGAATACAATTATATGTTCTTATTACCTTAGTGGATGTATCAGAAACATTGGGCATCCCTCTAAGTCTTGTCAACCGCTCTTGAATTTCAGCATCGGATGTTGTTGGAATATTTTTCATCTTCCTTAGTCGATCAGCAATCTCCTCTTCTGTACTTCTAGAGCTGTTGCGATTTTTATCCTCTTTTAGCTTTTGTAGTCTTTGAAGTATTTGCTGGTCTGTTTCATTTCCTCTACTAGGAGCGGAGACTGTATTGGCTGCATGTGGCTCATTAGATGTGGCACCTATTCTCCTAGAAGGTAAGAAACAAGGTTTAAAATTTTGAAATTTCATCAATATTAAAAAAATAAAACATTAATGTTTTTTTATGATTGCATTTAAGGTTGTTTTCTTGGTTCTACTAACTTGAAATACGCATCTGGTGGTTGTATTTTTGACCCTTCATCAGACTGAGAATCCACTGTCCTTTTGCATTTTACACAAACCTGCAAATGGCAAGAGAAAATTATTTTGGCTAAGTACATTGTTGAATGTTTAGGTACACACAGAGACAGGGTATTTAAGATATATTAAGCTCTCATTATGTCCCACTATGGTAAACATGAGGAAAGTTGAGGTAACATGTTATGTAAGTTCAATAAAAATATGTGTAGATAGGTGAAGACAATTCAGGAAACTTTATTTTAGAGCTCAGGAGCCTTGCCGGGTGTGGTGTGACCCATAACATGAAGAAACCTTAATCCAGATGGTCTATTGTTCTCTGAACTCGGTCTTTCGGACAATTGACTGGTGAATGTAGTGACCCCCTTCCAAGGCAATTATAGTTTGTAAGTGTAATGCAATAGAGATCAGTTTTTGCTTATGCAAAATGCAATCCAAAGCTTCGATTTTCTTTACAAACTCCTTTTTTTTATTCCACTCACAAATGCATGACTCGGTTGCCAATGACTAACCAACCTATTACTACAATGTTTTGAATGTGATTTTGCATGTTAATTTCACATGGACTTGTGGGCCTACAAAGAAAAGGATAAAGTAGTAGCTCATTTTTTTTTATTATGATCCAACATCCTAATAGTACTAAAAGACTTAAGAGCATACTAGTACACTGACTGAAATGTATGTATGGAGCGCTCTCTCTGATGACCATGCCAGAACAAGACTATTTAAAAATATTCTTGAAGGGATATGTATTTTTTCATAAATTACATTTCGATCAATTACATCGAATTTCGGTCATTAACCTGATATTTCCAGTCTCTGCCGCTCCATCACACTCGCACAGGTGCAATGACCTCCGTCAGAGTGAGTGTGATGTTTAAATAATCACGTGGAAGGGACTGAGACAAGTAATAACAGTTTAATGACTGAAATTCTTTCTGCTCCCATCTAACTTTAAAGCAGCAATTAGCCGATTTGATCATGTAGAGTATGTAAAAGGATATACTCATAGCTATTTGTGTGTACTTAGCCGATTTGATCATGTAGAGTAGGTAAAAGGATATACTCGTAGCTATTTGTGTGTACTTAGCCGATTTGATCATGTAGAGTAGGTAAAAGGATATACTCGTAGCTATTTGTGTGTACTTAGCCGATTTGATCATGTAGAGTAGGTAAAAGGATATACTCGTAGCTATTTGTGTGTACATTTTGTATGACAGAGGTGTTGTAAAAGGATTTTAAAGGGTTAGTGGTATACCTTAGCTTCAGCATTTATCTTCTTCAGGAAGACATTGTATTCCAGGCATTTTGAACAATAACTAAAGCCACATCCAGGACAGCCTTTCTGAAGAAATAATCAAACATGTACCAAGGTAGTGTTCTACTAAGTACAAAAGTACCGACAATGGGAACTGTGAGTAATAGGTACTAAGAAGTTTGGAAGTAAATGAGATGTGATATGTGATGTACCTACCTCTCTTCGAAGTAAAGTAAATGGTTTAGCACAGGAATTGCAAGCCATTTTTAAACTATGTCAGTGACCTCTATTTTCTTTCTTGTAACTTCAACTTTTTTTTTATTGGTTTTGTATGAATCATGCGAGACACGGAAATAACAGTGGATTACTTATGACTTTAATATCTGAAATTAAACAAACACTGAGGAAATAACAAATACTGTAAACTGTAAGTGTAAACCTGTAGAGGTAAGATTGATTGAAAAACATGGAATGGAATCAGCTGATATTTTGACAGTTGGGTGTGTTCATGAATACCCTTTTGCTGTTTGACATTATAGTACTTGATGAGATTTAATAAGAACCCTATTGCTATGACCTTAAAGCTCTAATTCTGATGGTTATGACAAGTTGTAACTTTTTGTAGTTTAAAATGTCACTGTACTGTACAACTTTGGAGACCAAATATTTTATATCACAAACTTACTGTTTATTACCTTCCTTATTATTGAAATATTAAAGTCCTTGTACACCTCTAGAAGTAACAACAAACTCAGCAACAGAAGTTGCAATGTCTGGAGCAATTTCCACTGCCAGCTGTCTCACTTGAAGTGGCACAGAACTGTCTGGGACTTCACAAGGAATATAACTAGCATATCTCATTGTCTTCCTTAGACTCAGTCTAGTTGGTACCATGTTTGACCAAGCAAGCCCCAGTGAAGGTATGATGTTGTCACCAGAGCCTTCAAGAGAAGCCGTTACTTGGTTTATGCAGATAACAGCAATACTGTGTTTCTGGGCTATGTTGATTAGATTCATAGCAAACTCTCTCAATTCTTCAGCTCTGTGTATGTAGTTGGTACATTCTGTACGAAATGGCCCAGCCACTGAATCAATCACGATGAGAGATACAGCATTGTTGCTTAATAGTTTAGGAAGCTGTACTCTTGTGCAGGATAACAGTTCATGTGCCTCAGTGACATGTTCCAAAAAAGTATTCTTCCCATAGTCATACCCAAGGTTGTAGTTTGGCAAATATTGCTTTATCTGTTCGAGCCTCCTTACAGGAAACAAATCTTCAGTGCATATGTAGACAACACCTTTAGACCAGTTATGAACTGTTGCTTGAATTGCAATTTGAGTTTTGCCTGATCCACTTTCACCATAAAGCTCGGTTATTGTGCCTCTTCTAAGGCCTCCATGCAACAAACTATCTATAACCGGGCAACCAGTGCTAACTTTTCCTAGTTTATTTTGAATTTCAAATAGTTTGTTACCTGTTACAGAAACTGGACAGCAGCATTCTGCAGCGACAGCCTTTAGCAAGGAGATATCATCTGCATTCAAATTGGTCAGTTTTTTTAAATCCCATGGAGAAAGAATTAGTATTTGTTTTGCGGAGTTTAAACCAGCTCTTTCGATACTTTCGTATATTTTGGAAGGTAGCGAATCCCTGAGTTGCATCGCTCTGCTGTGACTTTAAAATCAAACAAGGAACACGTTTTATGTTCAAATGTTCAGTTGGGTCAACTCAGTTTTGGTGTTTTTCTTTCTTGCTTGAAGAGTAAAGGAATTCAAAATAAAAATAAAATTAAACTACCTGTACTATACATTCACGGTCAGTTTGATCGACGTTCCATGCCAGTCATGCCACCACAGAACAATATATAGGGTCCATGTTCCAAAACCTGTACACTGTGTACACTCCCCAAAAGCTGACCAAAACGAACAAATTCTACCGAATTAAGAAATTATGGCAATATAGGTGGGTATATTTTGTGTATTTTACGAGCAGCAACACTACACGTCACCTGACTGTAAACAAAGATTCCTATTGGCCGAAATATTGGACATTCTTGCTTTCGAAGATGTTTTGTTCGATCGACTAACAATGTTTTTTATTCTTTCGCTGCGTTATCGGTTTGAATCTGGATGGATTTAGGGGGTTTTGATATTTTTTTGTGTTGGTGATATGAAATGGGGATAAAACAAGCTACTGACACTAACATTTTTGCTATTTCATAAACCATGTGGTTCTGATGGTGGTGGTTATGTTTTAGAACTGCTAAATGTGTTTGTTCTTAAAGCTGACCACTGTGGTCAGGTATTGGTTGTTTCATGTTTTAATAATATATATATTTTTTAAGCTTAAATGCAAAAACTAATACTTTTTATGTACAGCATACTTTATCATACTTAAATACGTGTTCAGGATCCAATAATTGTCCAGATCGAAGAAGTGGTCAACGTTTGGGACTTTCTTAAAATAATGCTGAACCCAATGTATGACCACTCACCACCTTTTGAAATAATTTCTTCATACATATATTTTTTCTTCTTCTTGTTTCTTTTTCCTATGCTTGCACGCTTTTTTGTTTATATTGCAATAAAAAAGAAGAAAGATATGAAAATATTAAAGTACCCCGACTCCGCAATGCAATCTGCAATACAAGCAGTACGAGAGAAGAGGTTTAAAATCAGGGAGGCTAGTCGACACTATGGTGTGCCTCATAGCACCCTGATAAATAAATTAAAGAGTTCCCGAGAAAAGAAAAATGGGTCGAAACACCTACTTGTCCGAGAGGGAGGAAATGCTTTTAGTGGAGTACATAATAGCAAATGCCAAGAAAGGTATACCCATTAAAAAACGAACATTGGTGGAAACGGTAAAAAATATTATCGACGAAGATGGCCGTAAAACCCCCTTTAAAAAAAATCGACTGGGGAGAAAATGGGTTGATTTATTTCTAAATCGTCACTCCCAGATAACGGAGAGGACTGCAGAAAGTATATCTACATCTCGTGCAAAAGTGACAGAAAATGATCTTCGGAATTGGTTCCAATCTGTAAAAGACCATTTGGCTTAAGATAACATGCTGGATATACTAGAAGATCCATCAAGAATTTACAATGCCGATGAATCAGGCTTTCAAACCTGCCCCAAGTCTGGATTAGTGCTCGGTCCAGTTGGAATGAAAAACTTTTATGAAGTAAAGTCAGGCAAGGAAAAAGAACAGCTTACTGTCATGGTGGGAATCAATGCTGCAGGCCAAATTGTCGCCCCAATGATAGTTTATCCACTGGTTCGCATCTCAAAAGACATTGTCAATAATGTACCAACAGATTGGGCAATCGGGAAGTCACGCAAAGGGTGGATGACTGGTGCCCTGTACTATGAGTACATAGTTAACATATTTGACCCGTGGTTAAAAATTAACAATATCCAAAAGCCGGTCCTACTTCTCGTCGATGGCCACCGCTCTCACGTTACTTTACAAGTTGCCGAATACTGTGCAGTAAACCAAATTGTGACGTTTTGCTCTCTATCCCAACTCAACGCATATCACACAACCAGTGGATGTATCTGTATTTAAAAGTCTGAAAAGCGGTTGGAGAAACACAGTATTTGAATATAAACAAAACACTGGGAATAAAGCAATCACTCGTGCGAGGTTTGCGTCATTACTTAAAAAAGTATTTGAGGATAATGTGACTACGAATGTAGTAAAAACGGATTTGAGAGAAGCGGGTTATATCCATTTAATCCGTCAGCAGTCGACTATAAAAAGGTTATGGAACATGCTGATCGCAGAGTTGTGCCAAAACCAGCTGAAGCCGCAGCCATAGTGCCCGGAGTAGAAATGGTGCTACTGCTGGAATCTTGTATGAGACATGGCCGAGCGGAACAGTTCCGAAAATGCATGAGCGCTTGTCGTGATTGGGACGGTGATGATACTGCAAAAGAATTGTATTATGTTTGGAAAAAGTTTCGCCACCATTGTTTGCAAGATGGCTCTAATGAACCTACCTTGATTCCGCCATCACCAACACAAGGACCTTCAGGAACTCGCAGAGACGTTCAAACACCACCATATGAACCTACCTTGATTCCGCAATCACCAATACCAGGACCTTCAGGATCTCGCAGAGATGTTCAAACACCATCAAATGAACCTAACTTAATTCCGCAATCACCAACATCAGGACCTTCAGGATCTCGCAGAGATGTTCACATACCACCAATGACTTCTAGAGAATCTACAGTTTCTCCCACTATTTTCCAGACAGCGCCAGTGGTTTCTGGAGAAACCACGGATTCTCCCATTATTGTTCAGACTCCACCAAAGGTCTTGGTATCAACAGAAAATATTTCATCGCGTAGGCTTTTGCAGACGCCGCCAATCCCTACGAATAAAACACCAGAAAATCTGTCATCTAACCTTCAGAGCAAGAAAAACACGCCACAAAAAGTTATCAGGATTGTTCCTTACTCTAATGAAAATATGGTACGAATAATTACTCAGGAACAGAAACTAATAAGTCCTGCATTCGCTAAATGCCTACTTTTGCCGTCTGACTCACCAATAAAAAAGAAAACAAAAGAAAGAATTCCACTTGCTATAACATCGTCTCAATTTCGAGAATATCACCAACAAAAAGAAAAATAGAAAGAGGATAAACTGAACGAAATAATGACAAAGAAGAGATTACGAGAAGAGAAAAAGATGGACAAGGCTGTTACAAAAAGAAGACGCGTAGATGAAAGTAAAAAGCTAACTATATCGAGAAACAAAATTAGAAAAATACGAAGACGAATAATAAGAAGTGATACCAAAAGTGACAGCGATGAGGCCATGAAAGGAAGCGATTCAGATGCCAAAGATGCACCAATAAAACAGACATTGTGTGAGGGTGCTTACGCAATAGTAAAATATGAAGGAGAGTACTTTCCAGGAGTGATAGAAGGAGTACAAAATTTTCAAAGTGCTACTACTTACGAAATAAGCACAATGAATTTTTCCACCTGTAAAACTTTCAAGTGGCCAGAAAAAAAAGACAAAATTTGGTATCCTGAAAGTGATATCGTTGAAATAATAAGCACTCCAGTCTTGACAAATAAAAGAGGTTTTTATCTGGTAAAAGAGATGGCGAAGTATCTAACGTTCACGGTTTAATGTTGAGCTACTTATAAGTGATTGTAATTACTTCTTTAATTATCATTATGAAGAAACCTTATGTATGTTTATGAATAAAATAACATATTCTTACACATTTTGTTTAAATAATTAGAAATCCTGAATGGTCATTTATTGGTACATTTAATGGTCCACTTTTAGGTAACACTGGTCAGTTAGTGGTACATTTCATATTTTTGGAGTAAATTTCATGTATGTTAGAAACCACATAAACTAGAATTCAAATTTATATTTTAATTACAAGATATAATAAATGTTTAGTCACTGATAGCATGAAATTTCTCCAACCGTTGATAAATAGGTCACATATGCAATAAGCATCAAAAAAAGCGCTTAAATGGTCAACTTGTGGAACAGTGACCCTACCCTGGCGTGCCACACTGTTGTAAACAAGGCTCACGATCGTTTCCACACGGAGTAATTTTGCAGCCGCTTGTTTGCCACCAAAACTCGTTTGACCTTTCCACAACATTTGTGGACGGGCGTGCGTTGTCAACCACATGTGGAGGCCGACGTTTTCCACACACAGTGTAGACGCTTGTTCCACCACACACGGTCGTCAGTTGCGCAGTGGCGGCAGTCTGTGCGTGCTCTTGTTATTAATGTTTATTATTATCAAGTGTATTTAATTTTCGTTACGAACACCTACAAAAATAGAAACGAAGACATAAATAAGAATTGGCTAATAATAACATTATTAAAGTTTTGTTATTGTTTTAACATTTTTCTCTGACTATACATATTTATTTAAAACTTTATTTTTATCTTAGGCTGCTCTTTTAAAAAACGTTTTTAAATGTATACGTTTTTAACAGTAATGAACTGACACGTCGTCGACCTAAAAAGTGATGATTCCTTAGAATAATGACTCATTAAATCCTAATCGCGCCATCAAAACACGCATCGCCAACTCCAAGAATTTTAACAGGAGTGTTGACTATGGAAATCTGTCAATCACTGTTCGAATGCGATTTGATACGAAAACATCTCTGAAGAAACAATACAAAATAACGATTTGTGCTCTGAAATAATGACACGAAAGGTCTAAAAATATCAAAAACCTAGTGGGATCACACTGATTCATTTAATGCAATTTTTCTATGAAAGTTTTAAAAAAAAACATTACGTGTTTAATGAACGGTACCTATTGAAATAAATGAAATACTAATCGCTCACTCATTTTTCCAAAAGGCAAAAAAGAACAAGTCTTATGCTCACATTATTGTCCATCTGTCAAGAAGACAAGACCCTTTTCTCAGGAAGGCATAGAAGTATTAAGTTGAAATACATATTGAGAACCCCTGGTCTGCAGTCCTATAATATTACAATAGGTATATTTACGATGTGTCCGGAACCCTCGATGTGGGAGTCCAACTCGCACTTGTCCGGTCAGTTTTAATTCCTCTAGAGCCAAAATCCCACCGTGCGCCGGGGCGGCTGTCTTGGCGGCAGGGCGCAGCAGCTGTCATTTTATTCATTCAACCAAGTAAAAAGTGTGCCAACAAGGCTTCCTTAAGGGTTACCTTGGTGGAAGGCTTGTGCAGCCCGCGGTTGGTGTTTCCGTCCACACAGGTTTACATTACAACAAGGCCTCCACTTCATTGTGCTGTCGGCTCTGCGTAAACACGTACACTATTGCAATATGGCTCCGTGGCCTATCAAATTTTCGGAAATTTGATGAAGCACCTCCCTTTGATAGTCAAATTTTAAGTGGTCGATATTGTTCTGAGTTGATGTTTCATTCTTAATTTCTCTGTCAGCATACTTTATTCATTTCACAGCATACTTTTTTTTGGGCCCATTTCGTTAGGATATAAATATGTAAATCATTAGGCACGCATTAGGTTAAGCTAAGCCTGTAATAAATAAATAAATGATTCGGAGGATAAGTCTTAGAAAAACGGCATGTCTTTATATAACTCGATAAACTTGGTTAGATAGAACTTCTTTTTCCTCTCGCCTCGCCATTTTAATGATTTCACACGTTTTAAAAACAAAAACTAATTTAAAAACACATCTGCGCGCACAGACAGACTGCCGCTGCCCAAGTGACCACCTTAGTGTTAGTGTATGTGGTGGAACAAGCGTCGACACTGTGGAAAACGCCGGCCTCCACACGCGGTTGGCAAAGCACGCCCGTCCACAAAGGTTGTGGAAAGGGCAAACGAATTTTGGTTGCAAACAAGCGTCTACACAGTCTTAAACCCCGTGTGGAAAGCCTTGTTTGTAACAATGTGGCACGGTTTACTGTGTTTACATGAATCGATGGAAATCGAAGATTCGAATGAAATAATTTTGTGAGGCATGATTTCAGCTCGTTCGTACATTTTAATATCGTTTTCGACTTTATCGACGAAAAATTATAAGTTTCGTTTTTGCTCGTGTTTTTACTAGGTAATATTCATGATTACGTTTCGTTCTAAACCTTTAATTAAACCAAAAGCAACTCTATCCTGCAGACATTATAGCTCACATCGTGCTCTCCGTACGTATGAACCAGTTGACATGACAGATTGCTGAATATTTAATTGTATAGAATTGTTTGTTTTGTTGTGAAAAAACTGAAAAGGAAAACGAGTTATCCCTCAAAATAAGAAGATAATTAGTTTATTTTTAATGGTTATTTTTCAGTTCCTTGTAGCCGTAGTGTAGCGTAGGGTATGGTTGCTCAAACAATGGAGCTGGGAAGGTGTTTGAAGAGCGCGGGCGGTTTGATAGCGCTACCCTTTCACCCCGCAGCATCCGCGGCGGGGACCGCGGCGATCAATGCTACTCGAGTGGCCAGACTTGCCAGCGTGTCCAAGGCTTCTTCAAGGAAAATGGTGAATATTCATGCTAAATTCGTGATTTTTAAAACTGCTGAGCCTTTCTGTGCGCCTTTTCACTCCGTTGCACAGTACTATTAGGAATGTTCAGAGTGATCCGATATAGATAATAGCAACAGGTGTTTATTTTTCTCCGAGTTATAATATTGAGGGTCTTTGAGGGTAATTAATTTCACTAGATAAAAACAACCAGGCACCTTGTAAATAAGGTGCTGGTTCCTTTCCCTTATCAGCACTGACCAATTTATCTACAACCCCGGTCAGAGTGTCGATAAGGGGGCGAAGTTTTTTTTTCCTTGGCGCCCCCTTATCTACATTCCAACCACAACCCCTTGATCTAGCTATCGGGCTTGTAACCCTATATCCCATACTAAAAACTGTGCTGCAATTGAAGATCTATGCCCATCTGATGATAGAACCTTACCTTACTGTACCTTAGGTCGCTAGCACAGTACCTGATAGAGTTATAGCCACCACCAGGCTATACTTTGTGTTACATTGTGTATGTGCCACACACACACACACTTACTAAGTAAATCCTGGTGGCAGCTCTAAACCTGTCAGGAACAATGTTGGCCTCCCAATATTCTACCCCGGGGCAGAATTTCTGGAGCATATGGGAGTAGACATAATTGACTTGGTACCTATCCTTTTAGGCAGACAAATTGAGCCAAGATAGTCGTGAGTCTCTGCTCCAGCCACTGCTGACAAGTGGATGGAAGGTGCAGAGCAAAAGGGATGCCATTGAGAAAGAGTTTGCATTCAAGAACTTCAATGAGGCTTTTGGCTTTATGAGCCGCATTGCGCTGCTTGCGGAGAAGATGGACCACCATCCTGAGTGGTTCAATGTTTACAACAAAGTTCAGGTAAGATTTTATCTCCATAACAGAGAGGATTGTTGAAGTTCTTTGTTGTAAAAATCAAATGTGTTATTTTATTGACTTATCAATTATTTCGATAAATCAGAAATGTTGATGGTTAATTTTCTTCCATGGAATATTGCAAGAATCTAGAAAAATTATTAAACTTGCATTACTAATCTTGTAGATTTAATAGAAAATTTTGTCACTGTTTTTTACTTGTTCGGTGGCTTTCAATGCAAAGCTTTTAAAGTTGTTCTAAATGCACTTGACAAATACTGAGTTCTAACAGACCCACCTAACAAGTAAAAAACATAACACAAAATTTGTGAACAACATTTTACTTATTTATGTAGACCTGATTATTTTTCTATATTCTTCCAAGAAAGAAAATTAACAATCCACATTTTCGAAAGTATTGATAGTCTATAAATATCACATTCAACTTCAAGTGGAGTCTCATTTTTGCTATGAAAATTCCGCCCCCTAATTTTCCATTTTTAGGGTTCCGTACCCGAAGGTTTCCAAACGGGACCCTATTACTAAGACTTCGCTGTCCGTCCGTCCGTCCGTCCGTCTGTCACCAGGCTGTATCTCAAGAACCTAGCTAGCTAGAGAGTTGAAATTTTCACAGATTATGTATTTCTGTTGCCGCTATAACAACAAATACTAAAAAACAGGATAAAAGAAATATTTAAGGGGGCTCCCATACAACAATTCTTTCAATACCACATACAAACTTATGGATGCACCTGGTTACGTACATGGAGTGTGAAAGTAACCGCACCAATAACTTTGTAAACAATATTTTGCTGTGTAAAATCCAAACTATTCACTCCACACCATCGCTTCCATTGAACGGTGGTACGGAACCCTTCGTGCGCGATTTAGACTCGCACTTGACCGGTTTTTTATTATTATTATTTATAATTATCACAAATTATCCATCCCGAGTCCCATGAAATGTATTTATTCTCGGAGAGGATAAATGGCTCTCAGGCCAACAATTTACCTTGACCTTTATGTCCAGATAAATTGTCACGCATTAAGTGCACCATATAGACAGTTACTACTGCAGTTGAGGGATCTCTTGATCTTGGTGACTTACTCCAAACATTGAGTAATTACAATCAGAGTCATTAAAGCAATAACTACAAGGCTATTGTCACCATTAAGACAAGACAACTTTTACTTATTAGGTAACAGGTGTTGCAACGTTTAGTAAACTTATAATACAGTAGCATTCTTTCATAACGTCAATCAACCTTAATAGATGGAAAATGATGAAATTGTGGTTTCAGGTTACACTATCATCTCATGATGTGAATGGACTGAGTCAGCGAGATGTCAAGATGGCTACATTCATGGACCAAATCTTCAAATAAGAACTGTTGAAGATTCTAATCAGGTGACAAGTTCTATTAACGATTGTATCAGTAAGTCTGTATAATAATTTGTCTTAATTTGTTGTATGTCGTATTATCGTGTGATAAGAGAACAATATATTTCATGTTGATGATTACATACTTATTTTTATTTTTTTATCTTGAATAAATGTCAATCAATAAGTAAATTACATTAAAAACATCTATATCCCGCTTTGGCCAGATAGCACGAGGGATACAAGTAAACATCCCCTTTGCTGTAACAGAGTTTAGCTTATCTTGAACACGACGTGATTGTTTTACCACTTGGGAGACCCTTCATTTGAGGACTCGTGTATTTTCTATTGTTGTTTTTGACATATCTCTCACTAGGGTCGTGCATCAGTAACTATAGCTTGACCGCCGTAAACTCGACCCTCCCGTTACGCGAAAATAATCTTACCTGTTTGAACAAACACCTCCCGCGGACCACCGGTCGAATTTTCGAAGGCCAGCTGTTGTAGACAGTCGATATCTTTACTTACCCGTAACAGAGTGTTTTAGCAGATGTTCTTAATGCGCTTGACATAGCAAGGGCAGGTGGACCTGTCGTTGAACGGCTCGGTCTCGAACATGCTGGTGTTGGGGTAGGCACGCTCAATCAGACGTTTCAAATCCAAGGCATGCTCCAAGCCTTGCGTCTCGCACACAAGCTTGAACTGTGAAAAAAATATAGTTACGATAGTCATAAATTTAATATGCCCGTTTTACAACGAGAGACATTTACAAGTTGAAGCGATCATTTATCATCGCGTCATCGTCATCATTTATCAAGCGATCATTTTCGTCGGTTCTGAGTCATAATTATGTATTTAGGGCGAGCGAGGGCGTTATAATTGATCCAAGCGGAGGATTCGCTGTTTCTGGTTCCCACGACACAGAGTATCCTATTGTGGGGCCATAAGCAATGTGTAAATAATAAATAATGAATTCTGAGCTCCGTGCTCTAATGGCTTGTACGATTGCTACTCACACAGGAGAGACAGGTTTGAATCCTTGTACATGACCAATGAGATAATAAATTTAATTAAGTACATAATCGGTACATAATTTCAGTGTTTCGAATGACACGTTAAGCTGTAGGTCCCGGCTACTACTGCTACGTGGTAGTGGTCGTAAAACCCCTTTACCAAACCGCACTGAGCCAGCGTGGTAGAGTATGGCTTAATCTTACTCGTATCCGTGTAAAGGCCTGTGCCCCTCGGCGGGGCCTTGATGGGCTAAATTTATTAATGTTACTCTCAAAGCCGAAATAATTTCGGTGACTATCGATTGTATCACTCGAGTTATCAATTGGGGTCTGTACATTGGTTGATAATGGAGAAATCATCCTCAGATGTGCAAGGCTTACCTCTACGTTATAGACTTCGTCATCGACCCACTCGCGATTCCTCAACTGATGAACCACGTTGTACCCCCCGGCGGCCAGGAGACGCATCAGTTGCGTCGATGCGGCTGGCGTGTCCATCACGCCAACCTGTCATATGCATTGGGTATAATTTAAATCCTTTCCAAAATTTACACTCATCAAAGTAATTTAACATTTTGTATCGGATATACTTTTTGACTAACCCAAACGGATTGACTGTCATCAAATTTTGTTTTACTGAAACAGTAATATAACTACCAAAAATTCTATCTATTAAATTATCCAACCCCAATCCTAAATATATTATTGTCAAACTAAGATTACAGTCGTTTCCTTAAATATATTTATACCGGGAGCCGGAGCGAAGCGGAGCGGAGCGAGGCGACCCCATGTTGTTTTACCGAACCTAATTGGTTGGTATAGGTCTCTTTCTGTTTGAAAACTAAAGAGAGGTTTGTTAGGTCACATCTATTCAGCGATAAAAAGCCTTTTCGAACGAGTTAGGAATAGAATTTTTCGCCTGAGAACCCAAAATCAAGCTGCGAAGGTGCTATTTTTAGCTCAGAAGTCGGAAGGAACAACAAGGGCATAAAACACGCCATTTCACCCGAGCCGCAGGCAAGGGTGGATAGTTAAGTCGAGGGTAAAATGGGGTTATTATACACACTGCTTATCACTTCGAATGTGAGAAAATGAAACAGTGATAATTTAAAAAACATCTTCTGTATTCGACTTGTTTGCCGCTTCTGCAGAATGAAATTTTCATACGTTTTAAGATAAATTTGCTTGGATTTAGGCGGCAATATCTGTTCAATAACTCCTTTTGCCTTTTTTCCAATAGTATGTTAGGCGTAAGCATTATTTCTTCTTCACTTGACGACATATTCATTTATTTTCGTAAAACAACAAGTCTTGCAAACAACTAAATAAAAGTCAAAAACAAACAAGTCTCTTTTCCGCCACTGTATTGTTAGGGTTCCGTACCCGAAGGTGCCAAACGCGACCCTATCTATTACTAAGCCTCCTCTGTCCGTCCGTCCGTCCGTCTGTCACCAGGCTGTATCTCATGAACCGTGATAGTTAGACAGATTAAATTTTCACAGATGATGTATTTATTTTGCCGCTATAACAACAAACAGAATAAAATAAATATTTAAGGGGGCTCCCATACAACAATTATTTAAATACCACATACAAACTTATGAATGCCCCTGGTTACGTGCATGGAATGTGAAAGTAGCCGCGCCGCACCAATAACTTTGTAAACAACATTTTGCTATGTAAAATCCAAATTTTTCACTCCACGCCATCCCTTTCATTGTACGGTGGTATGGAACCCTTCGTGCGCGAGTTAGACTCGCACTTGACCCTTTTTATTTTTGTTTTTTAAATTTTCTGCATATCATTTTTAGCTTAAGTCGTACGTACACGATACTGCCGAGTCATATTTAGTTTTTTTAATGTATTTGTGAATTATTCTTGTTTTTGTTAGTTTTTAGGGTTCCTTACCCGAAGAGTGCTTAACGGGATCCTAATACTAAGAATCCGCTGTCCGTCCGTCCGTCCGTCCGTCCGCCCGTCTGTCACCAGCCTGTTCTCATTAACCATGATAGTTAGGCAGATAAAATTTTCACAGATGATGTATTTCTGTTGCCGCTATAACAACAAATAATAAAAAACAGAATAAAATAAATATTTTAGGGGCTCCCATACAACAATTCTTTCAATATCACATACAACCTTATGAATGCACCTGGTTAGGTACATGGAGTGTGAAAGTAGCCGCACCAATAACTGCGATGATAATTGAGTTACGTCATATTATAAAAAAAAACATTGACACCAATAGATACTTTTTTAAACTTTTCTAATGTTGGCAGTATGAGTATTTTAATTTTTTTTCAGTATCTTGTAATAATAATAATAATAATAATAATAAACCCCCCAGGCGAACCACCTTGACGTGGTGGGGGGGCTTACAGGGAAGAGAAACCCGTTTTTAGTCTATCCATCTAGACGCGATACCCGATAGGAAGTACTATTTTCAGCGTCTACACTAACTTGGCTAGCACCCTGCCCAAACTAACGGTTCCCAAATCGGGGTGGAAGGGGATATGAATCATGGAAGTTAAAAAACTTACTGCCTCAGGAGGGTACCGGCACTGCCGGAGAATCCCTCCCCGAGCCCGGTGAGCCTGGCTCGTCCGGCGCGGGCAGCCCATCGTCTAGGGGGCACAACGACACTTCGCGCAGTAAAGGAAGACACAGTCTACGGCCGCTTCCCGTAGGTCGCCTGGGCGCACCTGGAGCCGTTGCTGGGTGCCGCAGCATGCGAACCATCGGCGGCGAGAAGCTGAACAGGCGGGCTCTCGCTGGGGCTCTCCATCATCACCACACGGCATAGCTTCTCGAGACAGACTTCTCCCATCGCAACCCCATCTTTACCAACAATAATCAGCCGGACAGATGTAGTGCAGGAGGCACTCGCCAATATTCCTGCTCCCACTGTTGCCAGGACCAGCACGAGACAGAAGTGGACGGAAGATATGAACCGCTCCATATGGCGTGCATATCTCATAGCATCTAACTTAGAACAAAATACTAGAACATATTTACCTGAAATGCACCGTGTATTTACAACTTGTCGCCGACAAAGGGTGGGAGATCAGAGAAGTGCTATCCTCAGAGCTAAATTACTGTCTCAAATAGTACTTGACGAAATAAGAGTAGAGGTAGCTTCTTATCTTAACAATAATTCTCACACAAACACAGAAGATCAACATCACCAGACACACAATACTCACAACCAACCAACAGTCAACTATTCTCAGTCTCAGAAAGTTCGCAGACCACAAATAACCCACGACAAAGAATGTCCTGGAGCAAGGACGTCAATGAAACCATACTTGGAATTTACTACGAGATGACCAAACTAGAGTCAAACAGAACTGCTTACAGACCGAAACTACACACTGCTGTTCTATCTGCACACCCTCACCTACCACACGTCTCTGAGTAGAGAATCTCTGACCAACTCAGAGCTCTAAGTATTTACTTAACCAATACTAAAACACAAGAAATACGAGACGAAGTGACCCTCTGACACTGATACACATGACCTCTCACAATCCTTTCAACCTAAAAAACGCACACACTTCATTCAACTTCACTAAAAAGCAAAAGCTAGGCTGTTTTCTCACACAGTGGAAAAGCGTATTTTTCTAACAACTTATAGATGATTTTAGTTTATGCTTCCTGTTATATTGTTCATGAATATTACAATGTTCATATTTATTCAATCTTTGAGGTCTTTAATGCATACTTTTGCGTCAAACGACCTAAAATCGGCATGGGCCTTATTATCGACACCATTTTTAGTAAAGCCCAATAGAGGTTTTTAAAAACGTTCAAAAAGTAACTTAACCTCGTTATAGCTATAAAAAGTACATTTGTTTGGATTTTGAAATAATCATAACTTTCATTGTAAACCTTTTTTTTCTTGAGGGTGATTAAATAAAGCTTTTATTTCTATTTGTAAAAAAGCGGGCCTTACCATACGACTTTACCGATGTATAAAACTAATCTAAGAGTAAAAAAGATAATTTTTATTATTAGTTAGATTATATACATAGTCAGGTCATAAGTTCTGTCACATGTGCAATATGAAATAATTTAGACATGTTTATTATTTATGTAAACATTTATATAGCAAAATCAACTTAATAAAACATAGATTCTTATGGTAATAAAGTTTATTCAAAATGACTCCCGCGATTTTGAATACAGGCCTTTATTCTGCGCGGCCAGTCGTCTATCGCAGCACGAACGAGGTCCATGTCAATATCGGTGGCTGCCTTAATCAAGGATGCCTTGAGTGACTCCAAATCAGGATGAGGCTTTGAGCAGGCCTTTTCCTCCAAGTGTTGCCATATCTTGTAATCTAACGGACTCAAATCTGGACTGGAGGAGGGCCAGTCTTCGTGCCGGATGAAGTCGATTTCACGCGCCGCCAGCCAGTCTTGTGTGCTTTTCGCTCTATGAGCTGGCGCAGAATCTTGTTGGAATACCCAGTGCCTGTTATTAAACATGGTATGAGAAACAGGTTCCACAAGGTTCTTGAGGACTGTATTTTGATACACAACTGCATTCGTTTTTACGCCTTTCTCAAAAAATGTACCTCAGTTAAGCCCCAATAAGAGACTCCTAACCAAACCATGAGCGAGGATGGAAAATGACCTCGTTGGACACGCGGAATACGGTTGATCGCTTCTTCACTGCTGTGTGCGTACACCTTATCATTTTGTTTGTTGTAGCTCTCTTCCACGGTGAAAATTTTTTCATCCGAAAAAAGAATTTCCCGATGCTTTTTTCCCGCGTACCGCTTCAACAAAGCGCGGCATCTCTTCAGTCTCAGGTCCATTAAACGAGCGTCCAAACGATGTCCTGTTTTTCTTCGATATGCCCTAAGCCCTAAGTCTTCATTTAACACCCTTTTCACCGTGGTCCTGCTTAACCCCATCTGAAGGGCCAACAGTTTCTGCTTACGTATGGGATTTCTTTGAATTCGCGCCTTCATAGCTTTTATCACTGCTGGAGTCCTAACAGAGCGAGGGCGAACACTTCTTGACCTGTCATCTACACTAGAGTCTTCATTGTATCGTTTTATGGTACGATAAACGAATCTTTTGGTTATATTCAAATTTTTCAGTAAGTCGAAAATCTGAATTGGCGCGTAACCGCAACGATGCAACGCAATAACTGCGACACGGTCTTCTTTAAGTGTCCACTCCATATTTGAAAATGAGGAAAATTCTAAAAAGTACACATTTTTATTTTCATGAAAAATTCGAAATTCGAATTCAATAAACTTTTTTGTGGCCAGCGTTCTAAATTCAAAAGTTTTTATTGTGTGACAGAACTTATGACCTGACTGTGTATATATTATATATAAATCCCGCAACCTATTTGGCGCCCTTTTACTTTGCATTATTATGGCGTCCACCAGATGACGTTGACTTATTGAAACTTTTTGAATGTATACTGATACATTGAACCTACCTGACGACAGTAACCATCTTTTTTATTATAAACTCTAAAATGTTGATATACAAATATATGTATATTGCCAATCACTATGCAACCAATCTCAACTCCCTTTCATAATAACATCAAAAGGACATCCGCCGTATATTTTAAAATATTTTTTACATTATCGACTATATAACGACCACGTGTTTATGCGACGTTGCCAAACATCCAATAACTGCAAGCATACAAATTTAAGCTTTACTACGAGACACTAAGAGACAACGGTCTGATTTGCTTGCAAAGCTTAGAATGCAAAAACAATCCCAGAAACATGTGTTCGACGGACAGAAACAGAATCCCATTAAAAGCACCATATCGAATGAAAGACTATGCGGGCAGTGTGGGGTGCTCTAGAAGACAGCAAGCTGGATAGATATTACGAGCCGGGTAGACGGCGTAGGCGGATGAAGGAGCCAAAACAACAAAACAATATGAAAATAACATTATTTATTGATGTTATAAGATCACTGAAATGTTAAACCTAAACAGTGAAATAGAAAAATAAACGTAGGTATTATTTAAACAAGTCCCATACATGTTTTGAAAGATTTTTGGCTCCTTTGTCCCTAAAAATTTAAAACATTTAAAAAATCTACCATATTTGGACGCAAAACCAAATACGGTGTGAAATTTTTATCCCATCTGGCATCCGTATATGTGTCTCAAAAATATGCAGCCTGGAATTAACTAACACATATTTATTACTAAGTTAGTAACATTATTTTTATAACGGAACCACAACTAATGCGCTACAAAACAAAACACAAAGATTATTGTTTACTGAAATATTAAAACAAACACATATATGGGCGCCAAACTAAACACGATATCTACGATTTTGATATATCTGGCGTCCGCATATATGTATAAATCTTTTTAAAAAATAGTCCTTCTAGAATTAATAAATTCACATTTGTCACAAAGTGACAGTAAGCACAACAAAAGCATAATTAAGGCGCTACAAAACATTACACAAAGGTTATTTTTTACTGAAATAACAAACCAAAAACATATATGGATGCCAAACTAAACACAGTATGAATAATTTTCAAATATCTGGCGTCCCAATATATATCTGTTGTTGTTTCATTCATTCTGGGTAGGCATAAAGCTTATCATCGTTTTTGTTTACTCTTGACTTCATAAGTCTTCTTTAAATTCTTGCATAGCCATGACAAATTATTACCACTACTCATCGAAATGTGAGGGTAGTTAACACATTTTAATACACAAGAGAGATTACGAGGGTCAATAAATCCGGATCGTTCAGTAGAACCTTCTATTACTTCTCACTTTTACCAAATTACCTTCTTTGCCACATTATCATACTTTTCCGTCACATAACCACAGTAAACGAATTAAGAAAATTAACAAAGAATGAATTTGCGACCTGTCGAAGGCGTTTGATTGTGTTGATCATAATACGCTATTAATTAAATTAAATCATTACGGAGTTCGAAATAAAGCGTTGGATCTACTAAGATCATACCTAAGCAATAGAATTCAAAAGGCAGAAGTTAACGGCGTAAAATCTGATGGATCGGTTGTTAAAATTGGCGTTCCACAAGGTTCCATATTAGGCCCTTTCTTATTCCTGGTATATATTAATGATCTGCCTTTCATGGTGGAGAAATTAACTGACATAGTGTTGTTTGCTGATGATACTTCAATGGTCTTCAAAATTGAAAGACAAAAAGGAGATTTTGATGATGTTAATGGTGTATTGTCTTTAACCTTAAATTGGTTCACAGTTAATAATTTATTGTTAAACGCTGGTAAAACCAAGTGTATCAAATTCTCACTTCCAAATGTCAGGCAAGTTGAGACCAGTTTAGTGTTAGACAACAGCACATTAGAATTAGTAAATGCTACGAAGTTTCTTGGAATAACCATTGATAGCAAATTGCAGTGGGACCCCACATAGATAAATTGGCTGGTAAATTAAGTTCTGCGGCTTACGCTGTTAGGAATATCAGACAAAGCACGGATGTGGCTACATCTAGGCTAGTTTATTTTAGTTACTTTCATAGTGTGATGTCCTGTGGTATCTTGTTGTGGGGGAAAGCAGCGGATATTCAAACTATTTTTATTTTACAGAAAAGAGCTATTCGAGCAATTTATAATTTAAAACGAACAGACTCCTTAAGAGAGCTTTTTAAAGAAATTGACATACTAACAGTAGCTAGTCAATTTAGTTTCGAAAATATAATGTATGTACGCAAGAACCTTACAACATTTTCCAAACTTAGCGATAGCTGTAATGTTAACCTAAGAAATAATCACAGACTATGTGCCCCGTTTTAGACTCGCGAAGGTAAGCAATTCTTTCAAGGGTCAGTGCATTCTCTACTACAATAGGATACCTCTGGAGATTTTGAAATTGCCATTTGAGCAATTTAAAAAGCATGTTAAAGCGACTTTGTCGAAAAAGGGATTACTTAAATGACAGGACTGTATGGGGTTAATCTGGCTCAACACAGACCTTGCTGTTAATAGTTTTATAATTATTTATTCCTGCTTATTAATCATAACAATTAAATTTTTCATATTTGTATTAGTTAAGCACAACCTATTTTTAAAAGAGATCTAAAAATCAATCTGTGGGAGTTTCTACGCCCTTCTTCTCCCACAGTGGTCCAATGTAGAGAAGAGGCAAAAAATGACGTTTGCTAAATATATGTAAATATCTACAGTAATAAAGTACTTTGACTTAACTTGACTTGACTTGTCAAAACTATATCTGCTTTAAAAATATGTACAGTAAAGTACGGTCGCATGAATTAAGAATTTTGCACATTGACTCCTACTTGTATCTTTCACTCGCGCGTAAATGATATCGTCTTCATGCTCACAATTGAACTGTGCGAGCGCCACTCCAATATAATTTACGCGTGAGCGAGAGAGACCAGTAGCTAGGGGTAGATGTACGAAATTCCTTCCGCTCGGCGACCGTACTTTAGTAGAGAATTTAGGATGTGATTCGGCTACTGTCGGATAAAGTCAGAACAATTCGTGTTACAGAAAAATTGTGGTAAATTATAATATTTTTTAAATTAAAACTGCTGTTTTTCTGACTCGTTCTCACCAAAGTAAAGAAAAACATATTAGACACTTTCCAAAGATAAAACGATGACTGAAATTAATTTTACCTCACAAAGAAAACAATGGTAATCCACATACCATTTTTTAATGAAAAAATGGCTTAAGAAAGCTGAGAAGACTACGGGTGAACTAATAATTAATAATTTTATTTAGCTGACGATCTCCCATAGATAGATAGTAAGTTGCACAGGTATTTAAAATTTTGAACTATTTGAAAAATAAAATAATAAATATTGTGGTCTAAAGGAGAATACAGCCCTGTCTAGTCGAAGAATAGAAGAATATTGTCGTAACGACAAATCTCATTACTATGATATATTAGTTTTCCATTCCATTCCTTTTGTGCCTTTTCCATGTCTTCCACTGATCCTGGCCGAATTTGCCTCTTGCCACCATTAACAAAAATGAATTGGATTGAAATTGTTATTATGATTTTCCAATGAAACCTACTACATATAGCAATCACAAAATGATCATTATATATTGAGGTAACGCTTATTTTGACTTGATTCTCAACTTTGGCTTATCTTTTCTTTTATCCGCAAAAAATTGTAAACCTTAAAAAAAACGGATTTCTGCGGAAAATCAAGATTTGATAGCTTAATCATTTTTTTAAAATTTTATTTTCCAGGCTATTATTGTGGAAGTGTGTTGATTTTAGTGTGACAATGCGCTAAGGCAGACAATTTAGTAAAAGTGAGAAGTAATGGAAGGCGAATGAATGATGCGGATTGATTGTTCCTCGTAATTCCCTAGAGCATTGAAATGTGTGAACGACCTTCACATTTCAATGAGCTGTAGCAGTAGTTATGTACGAGCTTATATTTGTTTTGACATATAAGTAATGTCTAAAAATATAACTTATGAAAGTATCAATCTTAGTAATCAAAATGTAAGCTGCACAAAACCAAACGTTTAAGAGAGCTGCAAAAGTGATATAAGCTCTCAGTATAATTTAAAACTAATGACATTTAATATTCGTAGCATTAACATAAACTTTGATGATGTTATTTATCATTGCACTGAAACGCATGGATATTAATATGGACTTCATGGTATTTAACCAAATTTCATTTGAACAGTAATTCTTTTATAAGGCAAATAGAGAGTTACGTCAATTTAACTCCACCAAATATATAAATAAAGCTGGTGGGGGACGGTAGGAATTGCTGACGTATGAACCTGACGTAAAAGATGCTAATGGCGTGGTTGTAGATATCAAAAATGGGCCCAAGGTTATCGGGACCTATCGCACACTCTCAATATGCAACGTTGACGATGAACGACGGCTTCATCTCATCCGTAGACATTCTACTTGAGTCGCTAAAGATAAACTCTTTCATCATATTTGCAGGGGACATAAATATCAACATAATGCCAGATGAAGACGATAGCCGCAAAATATAAAACCTATGTCGCCTAGCCGAGCATGGACAGGGGCTGGAATAATCCAGCCAATACAAAACCAACTAGGATGGAAAACTGCCTCGATCACATATTTAAAAGGACTAGGTATGGGGCAGAATCCGCGATATTTATTGACCAGCATTACCAATCATGATATTGCCATAGTTTTAAGCACACCAAAGCATCTTGAATATGAAATCGTCAAGAAAAAAAACTAAACTATGATGCAGTCAGAAATTACCTGGGACTGGAAGACTGGAAAGCAGTCATTAACACTGAAAGCCGTAGAGATTTTCACATCAATTCTCCAAACATAGATGTTGCGAAAAATACTTCATAGATAAATTAGCAGATCGAAACTCAACTTGAAGCCTTGAATTACGCCCGGTCTCCTAAGATAAGCTGCACTTGGAACAAATAAAGGATAGCAATAACAATTTACTCAGGGTCACTTACTATAGGTACTAAAAACGATCTGTTACACCGACTCAAAACAACTCACGAAGCTAAAGAGCTAGAAGACAGCCAGGGCAATCCCAAACAGTTATGGAAACCTATCAGATAATATGCTTCCAAACGCCTATACAAAAGTATTCACTGGAACTGCTCGACATTAAAAATAGTGTCAAGGCCTTTCTCAACAAATACATTGCTAAAGTGGGTCAAAATCTCGACCACATGACCCTAAACAACACTTTTTCTTTACTCTACAGACGACACAGCGGTGATCCAACTCCTGACAACTTCAATAACTTGCTCATCAAAGTCATAGCCCATAAAATAGTAAAAGCGCTCTCACAAATTTTCAACTTGAGTCTTGTGATTATTAATATGCAAATTCAAATTCTTAATAAAATGAATCCATATGATAGGATATCACAACCTAAAATATATCTTAAATTAAAAAATCCACTGGCATATTTCTGGAAGCATGGAAAGTAGCCAACGTGTCACTTTTTCATAAAGGTGGATCTAAAACCGATGTGAGGCACCAATCTCGCTCCTGAACACAATGTCGAAGATGCTTGAGAAGTTCCCTGCTCAGAGACGAAGGACTCGGCTCCAGTGAGTTTCGGAATCCCTCAAGGCAGCAATCTCCTGGGTCCCACGTTTTTCGTTATTTATATAAATAATCTTCTACATCTTCGCATCCTGGATGCCGAGATCTTTTGGTATGCCAATGACAAAGCCATTCTGTTCCATGGAAAATCCTGGAATATTGTTTACAGAACAGCCGAGTCAGGGTTAAGACAAGTGGTGATAAAAAATAAAAACATTAAAGTTTTGAGACACTCGGCGAACAAAATCCCACTTATTTCAATTTATACAGCTTTGTGTCAAAGGGCCAAAGCCGCCACTATGTCAAACTTGCCTAAATAAGATGCATATGTAGTGGTGTATGTTGGATCTTCACCAGGGATAGCGCTTCACCATCTAGCGCGACACTATCTTTCGCGTCACTGCCGAGGCATTGTATAAGTAGCTGTATTATAACTCTGCTATGGAGGGCTTGGAAAGCCAACCTGGTTGCGAATTAAGTACGTACGGGTTGCGTAATTTATAGGCACAAAGGTACAAGTAAAATTATCTTTTTTCTCTAGAGATCTCAAACCTTCTTTCGACAACGATGAAATAGTCCTTTTACGTCGATATTTATTTTTCTCCGTCTTCTTTTTTCCAAGTTTTCTTAGCTTCCTTGAGATAACTCTTCCGTTTTCATAAACTTTTCGTTTCGGCATGGCGAAGTTTTAACTTACTTTTTATAAATCGAAAGATGCTTGCTGAGTGATCGAAACTGAAAACGTGAATGACGAACGACCGATGTCGGAGGCGCGGGAGGAAACGAAAAGAAAACACCAACACCCTCAAATACAGTGTTGAGTGATGACCGCTGGATGCGCTACTACATAGTATTATCTCTTACTTTAGGTTACTCAATTCTTCATACGAAGAACCCGTACGTGAATTTCTATCATTATCATACAATAATGATAGAACTTCACGTGCGGGTACTTACCAGGACCATATTTTTCCTTTCCATCTACTTAACAGGATCCAAAATACCCATAATTTCGCCTACAAACCCTTTCAGGAAACAAAATAAGAGTTTGAAAGAGTTTGTGTTGTCGCTGAACTCAATTTGAAATCATTTTCTATTATTTTATTACGCATGTTTGAGCTGCAATAATTATATTACCTAATTAGTTCCACCATTTATTATCTAATTATAAAACATCTTATTCATAATCAAATGTTAAGTTAAATGTTCCTAGGTTACTTAATTCTTTCACAAATTAAATAGTGTCTAAAGGGAGAGGCAGATGGGCCTTAAAACACAGGTTTATTAAACTTAGTTTAAGGTTCCAATGTATCTTTCATCTGTATATTACTTTGGTGAATAAATTTCATTTTCATTTTCATCTAGACATTGACATCTATACATCTACATATAGTATCTAAACATGACGACCCGAATGGCCGAGTCGGCAGTGACGCTGCCCACGAAACCAAGGGTCCCGGGTTCGAGTCCCGGTGGTGGCAAATGTTTGTTTGACGAGAACGGATGTTTGTACCCTAGTCATGGTTGTTTATCTATCTAAGTATAATATTTATCTATATAAGTATAAATATCTTTGTCTAGTACCCAAGATACAGGGAATCCTAGTTTGGGGCTAGATCAATGTGTGTAAAAGGTGTCCAAGGTATTATTTTATGTATTTCTTTATGTTTTTTCACAATTACTTCCAAGGCAAATAAATTATTATGAACGCAAACTTCGAAATCAACGAACACTTCAATCATATTAAACTGTGGACTATGTAGGTACGTAACTCCACACGCTCCGATAAAAAAATCAGTATGGACGAAGTTTGGCAACGTCTCATTCTTCGAGCGGACGTCAAATGCGGCCTATCATGAAAGTGTTTCTTGCGACTCTAGCGCCACTGTAATTTGATGGGGAAAATAGCAGAACTATAGAAATGTACAGTCAAGGCATACTAAGGACTAAATGACGTCCGAGTAAAAAAAAAAAACTTAACATTTCTGTGATGTGCTTCAACAGTAGAAGCGATTTAGACCTATTGCCGATGTGACGTCCGTATACCGGACGCCGAAAGCAGGTGGACGCCACATCATATGCAAAAAAGGCCATAATGGACGCCAAATAGATACCAAGATGTATATATATATATATAGTTTACGTTCCTGCATGGCTCATTGAGTAGCACGCAGGGTGAGTTATGTATGTGTTGTGTTTGTGTGCAGTGTGGTGAATGAGTGTATATGGTGTGGTGTATGTAGTGTGAAGCAGTTCCAATTTAAAATCAAAAATTAAAAATAAGATGTCTAAGTTATAAGAAGAATAAGTCAATTCATAGTTCAACGATTGCTGGGTTTAGGCGACAGGTTGTAGGAAAGCCTCTGTGAATTAATACGACGAGTTATTTTGTCACAATATGTTTACATTCAATCTTGTTTAGGCTGCATAGAGGCAGGTGTTGGCAAAGTTTATTAAATATATATGTACCTATAAACACTAATTGGCGCTGAGAGGAAGGCTAACAAGTACTGACTCAGCTGCATTTTTTCCTGCTCTTCGAAAGTAATTCTTGGGTAAATGACAGTTTACTGTGAGTCTTTAGAGCAACATGCAGGACATATAGTTTACGTACTGTCAGTACTTCACATTCATCTTAAAGTTTATTTGTGTGATAGAGGCACGGTTTAAAAGTAATAACTTTGAGAATAGCTCTCTGGGCTCGTTCTACTTTCAGTAGTTTTGTCTTGTAGGCTCCTCTCTATACTGTTTTACAGTAGGTTATGTTGGATTGACACAGGGAGTAATATATCGTGCGGAGAACGGATGTCGAAGTTTGGCAAACACCGAAATGAGTTTCCTTACTCTGTGTCGATCCAAGAGATGATGACTCCAGTTTAGATGCTCATTGACCACTACTCCTAGGTATTTAATAAATGGAACCCTACCGACCTCTTGCCAGTTGCATGAGTATTTTGGTTCGTTACAACGGCGAGCTCGGATTTTAATGCCATTTATAACCGATGAGGACGATATCCTGGTCGAGAACGCTAGAAACTTAGTTTTTTCTAAGTTGAGTGTGAGTAGATTTGTATCAAGGTGATGCATGACTGTTCTTAGATCCGCCTCCGTTATACGAACTGCATCTGACCAGTTTTTGCCGTGGAAAAAGAGTGCGGTGTCATCGGCGTAGGACAAAATCTGACAGATTTCAAGGGATAGGTTGAAGATTTGGTTGATGTAGATGAGAAACAGCGTCGGGCCCAATATGCTGCCTTGCGGCACACCATATTTTACATCAGAATCATCACTCGTAAGCCTGCCTATTTTTACTCGTTGTTTCCTATTTTGTAATAAGCTTCCAAAAATATCAAGTGCGAGACCTCTCACGCCAATTTTTTCCATTTTTGCAAGCAAGATAGGGATAGATACTTTATCGAACGCCCTTGTATGGTCCAAGAATACCCCGGTATATTTTTTATTGTTATCCATCTTCATCGACATGTGATTTGATAGCTTAGAAATGGCGTCCTCCGTCCATTTCCCGGATAAGAAAACGACTTAGTTTTCTGAGATAATTTTGTGTTAAGCAAGGAAGTTAACTAGTCTGATATTTATGAGGCGTTCAAAGATTTTAGATAGAGCTGGGAGACTGCCACAGATTAGATAATAGTTACTTCGTAACAGATACATCACAGACCTACAAAAGCGAACTTACCTACGCTATAATAGCCTAAATATTATTTATAATACTTGGAGTAAACTGCAAGCAAAAATATGTCTATTGTACGCACACCGAGAACGCTGTACCAACCGCGCGAAGTTCGTCTGCTTACATCATTAAGCGTACGTGATAGGGTTGCACAAAGATGACAAAGTGAAATAAAATATCTAAAGTAATTAAATTATTTTTATTGCTGATCAAATATGTTTTAATTTAATAAAATGTTTAGAGTCTGGCAAACGAAAGCGTGACCTGTGAAAACTTGGTAGAATTCATAAAACCTCTATGTGGTATCACTAACATAAATCACTACACTACGTTCAGTTATTCAAAAGATCTTTGCCTCTCTTTCTGTTATTTGTAAGAATTGAAACGGATAACAATGTCAAAGTAGATTACATTCAATAGAATTTAACTAATTGTACCCTGTTCCGTAAATCATACGCTCGGGCAAGCGGCCGGCAGCCCAGTGATATTGTGTTACAGCGGGGGTACGCAAGTGAGTAGGCAAATAACTCGGGTCGGTAATTATTCACTTCTTCTCGGTTCCCTGCTTTGAAAATAGGATGGATCAATGCAGTTTTAAAAATTACGGAGACTTAGGTTACACAGATGAGTAATGTAGGGGGCTAGAATGTATATCGTTGAATTGAGTGTCTTTGCTGAATTACCGTCCCAACCAGTAGCGCAATCGACTCTGAGATTCATGATAGTAGATTCTACTTCAAATTCATTTGTTTCCAAGAGAACCATGGAATTTGGAACATTTATTACGTCTGAAAGTTCCGCAAGAGGAGGTTTGGTAATATTATTTGCAAGCTTTTCTCCATTGTTCACATTGTTTTCTTTAGCAGTGGGTTGCTATGGTTTCTAATGTTCGCAATAATTTTAATGACATCCCAGGTTTTTTAGGACCGTTCTTGGCTTTTCCTAGTTCCGTGCGTTGGTATGCGTGCTTAAGGTTCCTTCGAAGAGGATAATAGAAGTTTCTGTAACGTGTAGTCTGAAGTGTATGATATCTTCTCAATATAATTTGCAGGTTTTTTTTTGTGTGTTTTAGATGTAGCATATCTCTATGTTTTGTGCACCAAAGGAGACCAGGAGTAATCCAGGGTTTTATTGGGGTATTCTTACGAGATAGAACTTGCTGTGTTGGGTTTTTCTGTATAATGGGGGTAAGCTTATTAAGGACAATATTGGTAGCAACGTTTGCCTCAGTTTGTTGTAGTATTTCCCTGAAGTTTGTACTTTCAATATCTTGTACAAGTTGGTTGTTGTTTATTTTAATTTAAACCTGTTCTTTATACTTTTTAGTCACTCAGGTTTGCATAAATAGTACAACTGTATAGTGATTCGTAATAGTCGTAGTAATTTCGTAGCAATTCGTGGGTAGTCTAGTATTCGTTTTGAGCATAACGTGATCGAGACAAGTAAGATTGCGGGTCGGGATAACATGTGCTGGGCGGAAGCCATGTTCGGCGACTAGATTTAAATGTTTCTGTGAGGTATCGTTAAGATTTCCTGGGACTATATTTATATTTGAATATACTTTTATAATTCTCCAGTAAGAATAATGTTTTTATGCGTATACATGGAGCATATTAGATTGTTTAACCATTTATTAATCCCAATTACAATATATATATAACTTATGCTATGTATATTGAGGACTAGGCAGTTTGCATCTGCTAATACTGGTTCTGATACTGTATGTTTCAAATTGTTTTTGACGTAGACCATAACGCCATCATTCAGTAGATTGTTAAGATTGGTGGCGTAATGTGTATAATTCTGTACTTTGGGAGGGTTAGTTGGTTTATTTAGCCAGCATTCTGTTAGTACCATTATGTCGAAGTCGATTTTCAGTGTAGATAAGAGAACGTCAAAGTGGTCGTAGTAACTATGACCACTTTGACGTTCTCTTATCTTTACTGAAAATCGACTTCGATTTCTCTTATCTACACTGAAAATCGACTTCGGCATAATGGTACTTTTGATTAATCAGCGAAAGCGTTTTAGTACTGTGGTGTGTAGCGATATGGGATAATTGTTCTTATTGTATCCGTCGATCTTATCTGCAATCAGGTTAATAGGTATCACGATCATTTAAATGTATGTAATTGTAGCAATTAGAGATTGATGCTGCTGATCGCGGTTCAGTTTCTTGGTAAGTTTGTTGTATTTTTTGTGGGTGATATTTGGTTGTGGATTTGATTTAAGTGTTTGTATGTAAATTGAAGGTAAATTCTAATGAGTGTTTCCTCTCAGTATCCGAACGCATCAATAGCTGCAAAGTCAAAATACCGTTGGTTACCGCGCGCAGCTATTGATGCGCGGGTGACTCTGTGTTTACAAACCGGTATTTTGGTACAATTTTAGTGCATAATGTTGGCATGCTTGGCAAGTGTAAATGCGGCATTAGTCAAACTCTACCATGAACATATTTGTTTGTGGTCTTTCGTTGAAAAAAATATTCAGACTGGAAAAAACAAAATCACTTTTTCTCGCGCGCGAATTGTGACTGATCTTTTCTGAGCTTTTATGGTGAATAGTGAATTGTTTCTATAAGAACACACTAATGTTTTTATTGTTTTAAAAAGGTTATCTTGTGTAGATTACGTAGGTATCAAACAACATGTATATTTGTTAACGTGTTTCTCATGTCGGCAAAATTTGTGTCGAGAGGGAACATTTTCATAGAAGTCGGTGATTCTCATGTCGGTACAAAAATAAATTAAGGTCTCAGTGACATTTTTTCGCATAAACTAAGAGAGAGTTTCATTAGCTACTCAGTTCTACAATTAGTATAGTTCTAAGAGTTACCATTCCAACAGAATCACTTGATACGTCAGTCAAGTGCCGCGCGCGGGTGGGCCCAAAATATGCCGCGGATCCTTGCCGTTTCGCGCCGGGGCGGCCCGGATTCGCGGAGGTTAATAGTAAGAGTTTGTTCGAGTGAGAGGTAATGTAAGAAAGAAAGAAAGAAAGAAGAAAGAAGAAACATTTATTATAAAAGCAGTGAACACAGACACAAATTACAATTCAAGAAATTTTTATGAAAATAAGGAATATATATATTAAACACAAATGGAAGAATTTAGAATGAATAGAAGAACACACTAGTTTGGGGCTAGATCAATGTGTGTAAATGGCGTCCAAGGTATTATTATTATTATTATTATTATTCTTGTATTTATTCATACAATCGTTCAATCATTCTGAATCATTCTATCGAGCGATATCGACGGTCGTGGTGTGTCACTGTCATTACAAATGGCATCTGACTCAGCAGTATGCTGAAGTCCATGCTTTCAGCGCTGATTTTCAGTCAGCACCGAGTGTTACCCCGCGAGCGTCACAGTGTATGGCCTTTGTTTGTTCATGAGACATTTGTTTTGATTGTTATGATTAGGAAGTATGACTAGTCGCTGTTTTTTCCTAGGTCATTTAACCTGTAGACTCACGTAAACCCTAAAACGGTACTTTTATGACAGACGTCACCTAGAGTAGTTTAGATTCTATTGTGGGCATTTATGGGCAAAAACATTACTTGCCTTAATTTTTGTGTCAATATTTTTATTTTCCGTCAGCAGAGAAGCGAAAGGGTTAAATGTGCTTCAGTCTTGTTTAGGATCAGGGGGGCATTTTCATATTTGCGCAGATATATTCTTACGTTTGTAGTCCAACAAAAGTCGTAGTTAAGATCTCTACCGGCTTGACGTGCAAGATAAAACAGCCGTTAGGATTTTTTTAGTATCTCTGAGTTATAGATGGGCTCGGGGTTCGTTTGTTCTCCTAGAACTGCTGAGTTCAGTTTGTTTGTTTTGTTCCTGACGTGATATTGTTTAACTGCCCTAATGATTTTTTCTTTCAGTATAGGTGTCGCGAGTGTAAAAAAGACTGGTATTGGCTCGTTGTTCTTTGTAGGCATTCTGTATGTGTCATGAATATTCCTAATTCTTCAGCTATAGTTATCTCTTTCTTTGACAGGTCTACCTTTGATTCCTTTCAATTTTGTGGTATATTCAATATTGTCCTGCAGAGTCAAAATAAGATCAGACTGAATTTTATTTTCAGTTTCCACTTGTTGCAGTTTTTTTTAAGTCATCGTATTGCTTTGACATAAATTTTACCGACTTTTCAATTTCTATATTGGTTTCCTGGAGTAAGTAAGTTTTGCTTCCAAAGGGCAGCGACCTCCTCAGTGAGTTTACCAATAAGAGTGCTCTCTGTTCGGTTTTTAGTTCATGCAGAAGGGACTTTATTTCATTTCTGAAGATTTCAGTCGGAGACAGCATCTGAGATATCGGATACTTCTGCCCGAGAGGACGTGGCATGTACATCTGTCATGGGCACGACGGCAGGAAATTTCAGTTTTTTGTTAGTGTACATTTTATTTAAGTGGAGTATTTGAGTTGCCAAGTTTCCGACACTTTGCCTTACATTCCGGATATTTCCACTGGGTTTGTTTGTCTGATGTATCGGTGATTCTCACACAAAGTTTGTGGAATATTTGGTGGCATTTATGCCGAATTTTATCCTCTCTTCCTCAGTGACATACTCGGTGCAAGCGCCGCAATCGTTGGTTTCACATTCCGTACAATGCCACAATGAGCGTTGCTCCTTGATATTATCGACAGTTAAGCCTGAGCATTTAATGTGAACCGAGTTCGAGCAGCCCTTTTTTGTGCAGACATGAATGTGGCTACATCTCCGGATGTGGCTACATCTAGACTAGTATATTTTAGTTACTTTCGTAGTGTGATGTCCTATGGTATCTTGTTGTGGGGGAAAGCAGCGGATATTCAAACTATTTTTATTTTACAGAAAAGAGCTATAAGAGCAATTTATAATTTAAAACGCACAGACTCCTTAAGACAGCTTTTTAAAGAAATTGACATACTAACTGTATCTAGTCAATTTATTTTCGAAAATATAATGTATGTAAGCAAGAACCTTACAAAATTTCCCAAACTTAGCGATAGCTGTAATGTTAATCTGAGAAATAATCACAGAATACTTGCGCCCCGGTTTAGACTCGCGAAGGTTAGCAATTCTTTCAAGGGTCAATGCATTCTCTACTACAACAAGATAGCTCTGGGGATCTTGAAATTGCCATTTGAGCAATTTAAAAACCATGTTAAAGCGACTTTGTCGAAAAAGGGATATTACAATGTTCAAGATTACTTAAATGATGGGACTGTATGGGGTTAATCTGGCTCAACACAGACCTTGCTGTTAATAATTTTGCAATTATTTATTCCTGCTTCTTAATTATGATAATGACTAAATATTATATTTTGTATTAGTCAAGCATAAGCAATTTTTAAAAGAGATTTAAAAATCAATCTGTGGGAGTTTCTACGCCCTTCTTCTACCACAGTGGTCCAATGTAGAGAAGTGGCAAAAAATGACGATTGCTAAGTATATGTTAATATCTACAGTAATATAGACATTTGGAATTTAGAGTTTTGCATTGTAGCTTGTCCTTCGCCAACACGTTAGCATTGCACACTTTACGTTGGGAGTTAGGACAGCTCGCCTTAAGATAGGCGAGAGCTGAGGTATACTTGTGTGCTGTGGATGTATGCGGCCGGCGGGCTGTGGACACTGGACAGGTGTGAAGGTCTCCCGGTAGTTCGGTCATTCACCCCGGCAGCGCTGAGTACACATCGACGACGGTTGATAGGTCAGGCTTCACAAATTATTAGCACTAATAAACGTCCATATTTTCCAAATCCGGGGGCAAAATGAATCACGGTTTTCGGCACTTAGTGGGGCGATTAGTTCCTCACTATATTATTATGATGAAATAACAGTTTTTACGAATTCAATTTTTAGTTAAATGAAGACCTAAGAGCAACTTTTAAGCGGTTTCGATGTCTCGAAAGCGCCAAGCTGACCGGGGTCTACCGCGCAAGCTCCGTCGGCATCGGTGACGGCTTCATTTTGACAGCTTCGTGCAAGAATGAACTTTACCATTATGACAATACGGCAAGTCAATTCAAGGGTAGGTATCTGGATCAAGCCGACTGGGCTTGGGCGGTAGGCCCCCAAGAAAGTTGTAAAAAATAACAATGCAAGTTTGCAATAGAAAAAGCGGGAACACGAGATTAAATATAAATACCGTGTCCTTTTTTAGTTAAAATGGTTTCGAAAAGTGATTCCAGTGACATGGACATTGATTTAACTCCCGCTCCCGATGAGATAAAAGAACAGGCAAAAGCTGTTGTTAGCAATCTGTTACCGCAGTGCTCTAAGGAGAGATATCTTAAGGCATACAAACATTTCATGAAACGGAGTCTGCTAAAAATGTCAAGTCCCTTTCGGAAAATGTGTTTTCCGCCTTCTTATCTCAAAATAATACCTTCGACGCTTGATTTTGGGTTCTCAGGCGGAAAAATTCTATTCGTAACTTGTTCGAAAAGGCTTCTGTACAAACCTCGTTACGACCCTCGCCTTCGGCTCGTGCCGTAAACTTTTCGGTTTGTAAATATAAGCCTTTGCGAATTGGTAAGAAATTTACTACTTCCTCACAGTCCAAACGAAAATTAGAGTGTTTTACTTGGCTGAAAGTGACCCATTTCACCCTCGAACTATTGGCGCTCGAACGAACTTCGGTGAAATGGTTCACTTTCCACCCTTGGTTAACAATCTAACATTAAAGGCGTTTATATATTTTTATGGTATACAATAAAATGGAAAATAGCGTCATTTGATTCGATGAGAATTTATCCATTTTGTGAAGGGTTTAGAATTTATTGGTAGTAAATAGGTGCATTTCTGGTAGATGGAAAATAGCGTCATTTGATTCGATGAGAATTTATCCATTTTGTGAAGGGTTTAGAATTTATTGGTAGTAAATAGGTGCACTTACTCAGTTCTAATCTATTCAGTGGACTAGATCCAATGGCATGGCTCTCAAATTCCAGTGTTGGCAAGTAAATGCTGACCAAACAACCACCGATAACAGATATTCATAAGTATGTACGTACCTACTACTACTTTTAACCCGATCTAAGTGATCAGTGCCTAACTGGGTTAAACGCATAAGACTTGGTTTACATGAGTAGCCAGCTCCAATCAAACTAGGCCTAAACTCAATATCTCAAAATGGTGTTCATAGTCGGCGTTTGGGAACTAAGTATAGAGATAACGAACCAAACCATATAAATTACGTACAGTGAATTTGATCAATCGACCTTCTACCGCTAGACCCCTGTCGACACAGCGCGAAAGGGTATGAGCATCGATGTTCCCGCCAGTGAGCACGCACACCACGCTGTAAATTAACATTCCGCATGTTTACCTACGTTCAGCTAATAGTAAGAAAGTTATTACGTAGGAAAATTGCAACTTCGATTGTTGATGGCAAAGTGGTAAGTTGGCAGGTGAAAAGAACCGCTTCACAGTGCGAATGAATAATTTTCGGAGGATTATCAAATATCGGCTGGGGAAGCTTAGCTCACTAACTTATTATTTTCAAAATATAAACTGACTGCTTAGTTTTAAATTCCGGCACAAGATTCCCTATAATTGCAGCCAGGGAGCAGGCGCCGCCTCCTTCAACTACTAAGCGCTCCTTCTCTACCAAATGCAGGATAGATTGTGCGATCCAGTCTTCTTTCACCAGTAACTGCAACATAGAGCACACAAGTCGGTGCCTCGAAAAGAGTGCTGTACTAAAGGATAGTAGAAAATTGACCTTGGGGAATTTTAAAGACCATAAACCCAAAGCAAATCATTCGGGATGAGTTACATACCATTTTGTCGATTAATGGGCGTGCCGTGTTGAACGAGTTGACTCCCGCGACTTGAATTGCCAAGCTGTCCGCTTCGGTTGCCTGCACCGGTATTGTGACAGGGTCACCTTCTTCGAGAGCCTTAAAAAATACTGGCATGCTCTCAGCCTGGATACCCTGTGTTACACAAACAGTTGTAATATCTCCTATCAAACTAATTGCGATGAAGATGTGTGAGTGAACTTGATGTTTTTACTGAAGTGGAGATAACCCAGGGTATAAAAAACACACAGGGTGATGACAAATTAAAAGCCACAGGCAGTATTATCCTTTAAGGGCTTTAGGCTGAAGAGTAGGTCGATTGAAATTACCCTCCTTTCCATCATTACGAGCAGGTCACTCCCCTACTTTCTAAACGTGAGCTCTCTGGTATGACTACTAAGACCGGAATGGTTTAGAACCCTGGCTGGAGAGAACCATTCATTATTTCATTGAAGAGGCGACTGAGATATTCAACTAACGTATACAAGGCACATCGGCTTGGTTTGTTTTACAATGGTGGCTACAGCACTCGCCAAGCCTCCAGATCCGACCGGCACTATGATTGCGTCGACAAATGGAAGCTGTTGTAGAATCTCCAGTCCGACCGTTCCATATCCCGCCAGGAGCTTAGGGTGATCACGGCTGGAAGAAAGTAATTAAGAAAATAATCATGTTGCATGGAAGTTAACTCCATAAAAAAGTGAACAAGAGGACAGAACATCGCATAGGTATTGGCTACTTGACAATGGTAGCTAACATACGATACTTTTTATGAACTCTCAAAACATTTTTTGTTCTTCAATTGTATGGAAACATTGAGCTGTGTCGTTTTTTTTTGTCAAAGAGTGGTCTTTTTACACAAAATTATCTTTCTAAAATATTTATTTATTTATTTATTTATTTATTTATTTATTTAGATACAAACGGTCATTTAGATACATTATTTATAAGTTGAAATATAGTATAGAACATTTAGACCTATAGTATCCTAAACTAAATAAAAACAATACTTAATCCGAAATAAAATTTAGAAAGTACATTAGATATTATTTGAAGCCAAATTGGTTGAATCCGTCAATACGAGAAATATCTACAACAGAGATGTGAAGAGAATATAAGCACGCATGACCTTGTCGCCGCTGTCGATACAAGCATTAAAAGGTTCAACCAATTCAATCACAATTTGCAATCTGCTTTTTGAAAGTAAACAAAGATTTGTCAAATAAATCAACATGACTAAAATTGTTATTGTAAGATTTACAACTCCGCCTAATATAACTATTGGCCACGTAACAACTCCCGCTACTCTTAATTGAGAAAAGTGACTTCTTTCTAAAACTGCGTTCATTCCTGCTAGGTACTCTTAAATACAATTTTGAGAGAAGATCTGGAGCATCAGTATAGTTCTGAAGTAGTTTATATAAAAAGAGTAAATCCGCACGCTGACGACGATAGACTAGCGAGGCAACCTTATGACGTTTTGAAGACGTGACGTAATCAGAATATGCAAAACCAGTCCGAAAGTCCAAAGACTTTACAAACTTTTTTTGTAAGTTTTCAATCCTATTGATATATTTCTTAAAGAAAGGATTCCACACAGTACTCGCGAATTCAAGATTGCTACGAACAAAGGCGTTGTACAAAAATTTGTAGGTGGAAGCTTTTTTAAACGGTTTTCCCACTCGCAAAATAAATCCTAACTGCCTATAAGCCTTATTTAATATTTCTTCAATGTGTGGTGCAAACGTTAGCTCTGAGTCCATTAATACACCCAAGTCACGAGTCTGTGTAACACGAGTAAGCTTTACGTTACATAAAGAGTAATCAAATATTACAGAATTCTTTTTTCTGCTAAATGTGATGATGTGACACTTATCAGCATTAAGAAATAGTTTATTCGTATAACAAAACTGCTCAAAATGAGCAAGGTCAGCTTGCAGAACTTAACAATCTTCAGTATTACTAATGATCGAAAATATTTTTGTATTATCATCATAGAGCAGAGTTTTTGAGTTAATAATGCTGTTACTTAAGTCGTTCACATAAATAATAAATAGCAATGGCCCTAAATGGGACCCTTGCGGTACACCAGACGTAGCAACCTTATACTGTGAGCAATATCCGCCTAAGACAACAGCTTGACATCGATTTTTTATATAGGACTTGATCCATCTAAAAAGGTCTCCATGCACGCCAAGTAGCCAGAGCTTGTTTAAAAGAGTGTCGTGGCAAATTTTATCAAAAGCCTTGGAGAAATCTGTGTATATCACGTCCACTTGACATTTGTTATCCATTGCGTCTAATGTATACTCAGTAAGGCTCAACAAATTGGAATCAACACTTCTCCCCCTGTAAAAACCATGTTGTGAGGGTGTAATATGTTGCCTTATGATTTGTTACAATTTTTTCTAGAATTTTGCCAAATATACATAATTTTGAGATGGGGCGGTACTTAAGTATATCCTGAGATACAATGCCTTTAGGTATAGGAGTTATCCAGGCTCTCTGAATCTGAATTTACAATGCTTATATCGTCGAGCCCGGTTTGTGTTTAAATCTTCAACGTCTGACATGAGTTTTATATTTGTTGGAGTCTAGTAGCCTACTCGCCATGCTGAAAAAATATACGATATACTTTTTATTTTATGTTTTAGCGTATTTTAACAAAATTATTTATATATTTCGAGTGACAGATGTCCAATTATTTTTTAAATAATATTTAAAATAACACCTGTTGCTGCTGTGTTGTTGCATTCCGATTTCTGCCAAACCGCATCGTCTACGAACATATACAACATATATTTTTGCTCTCTTCACTCGTTAATTCAACCTGGTCTACAAAACACAAGTACACTTTCAGCACTCCTGTGTGGTTAGGGGTTAGGTCAATATTTATTTGGTAGTGTAGTTGTCGTTTTGATTTGTGTTAGTTATCGAATTGTAGCATATTTGTAATATTATATTATTAATATATATTATTCATATACATTATAGAGCGTTAACTCCCTTGTGGAGAGTGCGCTATTCGATAAACTTACGTCTGTCTTTGCGAGCCTGGAGAATGATTTTAATATAGTTCATATTAACGCGAAGAGCATTCACTCCAGTTCACCGGACCTACTCAGGCGTTCAGTAGGAAACATGTGGATGGTATTCTTGAAGCTGAATCTTTTCTCAAGCCGACTTTACCATCCACTATGTACTCGCTGCCTGGATTCCAGCTCTATCGGAACGACGGAGTTGGGAAAGCGAATGGCGGCGTAGCTATTTACATTCGCTCGGATATCCCTTGCAGAGTTATAAGTGCCTCCCCGAACAAATAGTATTCCGAATCAGCAGAACATCTTTTCTTGAAATCTGTCGTCACCATAGTAAAGTTCAGCTCGGAGTTCTCTACAGTCCCTCACTTCGTACTTTGACTCTTTTGAGACTGCTCCATGAACTGACTACTCTTTATGATGTTACCCTGATCCTCGGCATTTTAAATACATGTCTTCTTAAAAATTATTCCCACTCTGCTAAACTCCAGTCCATTGTTAATTCTTTCGATTTGCATATTCTTACTCTCAAAGCTACTCATTTCCAACCACATCGCACTCCCTCTCTCTCTCTCACTCTCTCTTGATCTCATGATAGTTTCTAACTTGGACAAAGTTGCGACACATGGACAACTTACCTCTCCTTTCTCCTATCATGAACTGATTACATCTCATATAAGATTAAGCCTCCCAAGAGCAGAGCAAAATTTTCACACATTCGTAGCTTCAAGGGTATTCATTCTGCATCCCTTAATTCTGATGCCGCGTCGATTGACTGGTCACCTATTATCTCTAGAGAGACTGCTGATGACAAGATCCACCACTTCAACACAATTATTCTGAAACTGTTCGATAAACATGCACTGATCAAGAAGGTTGAGGTGAAACAACTTCCGGCACCCTGGCTTACCGACATTATCAAGCGTTTGATGGCTAAAGGAACAGAACCAAATGCCACTATAAAAAGAACCTTGCCACTTTCGCCGAGAACCTTGCCACTTTCAAATGCCTTCGCAACCGCTGTAATCGCATGTGTCGTGATGCCAAGCGCCGTCATATATTTGAGTTTATTGAAAGATACATACCTGCTCAAGTGTGGAAATTCCTCAGAACGCTTGGTGTCGGTAAGTCTCAGGATGAAGTGGCTCTCATGTTGATCTCAACGTCCTCAACATTTTTTTCTCAGCTGTCGTCATGGATTGACCATGCACCATTGCACCATTGTAGATGATGCCACCCTGTGTCACCTGCGCTTGAGGTCCCCTTCCACCTCCACTCTATTTCACTTCAGACTTGTCGGAATTGATGCGGTTAAAAAAGCAGTGCTCGCCGTTTCCTCCAAAATGATCAGCAGCGTGCTCGACGAGCTTCTTTCAGCTATCACACGTATAATAAAGTTCTCTTTCCAATGGTTCCTTCCCTAATGGGTGGAAAAAAATATTAGTTATACCATTACCCAAAACATCAGATCCCTCCTCTAATAAAGAGTCGTCCAATTTCCATTCTGCCTATCCTCTCCAAAGTCCTAGAATCCATTATCCATTCCCAGCTATCTTACTAGCTATCCTCACAGAACTTGCTGAATCAACTCCAATCCGGTTTTAGGCCCGGTCATAGCGCTGTAACGGCCTTACTTATTTACCGATGACATTGAGCATGCTATGGACGAGAAAAAGCTCACTGTGCTTGCACTGCTCGACTTCAGCAGTGCCTTTGACTGCGTCTATTTCGATATTCTCGTTGAGATACTGAAGTCCAATGTGTCCTCTATCTCTGCTCTGATTCGACTCTTACCTGAGAATGCTGTCGCAAACAATGTGTTAAGACGGAGGTGACTTCAAAGTGGTGTTACCTCTTTGCGGGGCTCCCTCAGGGTGGTATTGTCTCTCCTCTTCTTTTCTCTGTCTTCATCAATACCATCTCGGATGTTCTCTCCTCATCATATCATCTTTACGCAGACGATCTCCAGATTTATCGTAATTTTTGTCCCCGTGATATGTCACGGGGACAAAAATTACGATAAACAGAGAGATCAGACAAACAGATCCCTACAGCAGAGACCATAGTCTCTGCTGTAGGGATATTAAATGCCGATCTCGAGAGAATCAGGGACTGGGCCACTTCTTTCGGACTACTGGTCAACCCTAGTAAGTCGCAGGCTGATTATTGGTTCCAGGTTTTCCCTTAACTTGTTACAGAGTCTGCCATTGCCCCTGTAACCTATGTTGGAATCATAATCTCATTAGTACTAAGCCCAAAAATCTAGGAGTTTTCTTCGATAACTAAATTTCCTCCAAATTTCATGTCAGCGACGTCAGTAGGGTTGTCTTTGCAACTTTTCACTCCCTCTGGCGACTTCAAAACTTCCTGCCTCGTCAGACAAAAATAACGCTTGCCCAGTATCTTCTCATTCCCCTGATCGATTACGCTGACGTATTTTGGGTGAGCACGAACTATGAGCAACTGAACAAACTCGAGCGACTTCAAAACCTCGCGATTCGGATTGTCTTCGACCTGCGCAAGTATGACCACGTCTCGGAGTATCGCTTTTTTCCAGAACGAGTCATAACCATGGCGAAGTCTGAGTTTTTTGAAGAATGGTTAAAATATGACTAAAACGAAAATATTCAACGAATTATATTTTTTTTTTGCAAGAATCATAGTGTCGTTGATATTACTTATGAGTCTTTGAGAAACCTGAAGATGAAATTGTCCAGTATATCTGCAAAGTCCGCATTCCAGATTGGGCCGTGCCCCTCAACATCAACAGAAAGTGTCCAGTCCTTAGGCCGACCTAAGAAAACTTTTGATGAGTTATCGTTGAAAACGAAAAGACGCGGAGTTGAAGTACTTTTGGCGACTCGAAGTGCCAATGAATTAACAACTGCTGTTGAATTGGCTAATCGGCGAGAAAGTCACCAAAATACTGCACACAAAATAAGAGAAGTCAGTGAGAGTCCGAAGAAGAAAAGTGACAGTGTTTGGGATAGGGCCGTTACGTCTACTTCCCTTTACGTCCATGTACCGTTTTAGTCCGAATACCTTAATGACCATATCCCGATTCGACTACATCCACATACGACTACATACCGTTACGACCACATCCTATTACGACTAAATCCCGATTGGACCACATCGTGTTTTGTTTTGTGAAGTACAGATAAGAACAAACATCTGAATTTTCTTAGATATTTTATCAAGCCTTAGCTGGCGCGGACTCCACGTGATGCCGCCAATGGTTTCGAAATGCGCGCATGCGCAGTTTATTTTTTATTTTTTTTATTTATTTAATATACACGTAGACGTAACGGCCCTATCCCCAGTGTTTGCAGTGACCGTAGTAGGATGTTAACCCCGAACAAAATCTTCCCGCTTTCCATAAACCAAAGACATCCAACGACCTTCCGCAGCTTATTATCGAGGAAGATTATTTATATGATTATTTATACAGAATATGATAGTGATGGCGATGGATCGTCTGATGATAAATATTTTTTTGACTGAGAATAAGAAATGTATGTAAACTTAAGCTTGTTTAAAATTATAGTTATATTTTATTTTACTTTTTGTTGTAAAAACTTTATTGAATAAATATTTACGTATCAGGCAGATTTTTTTCCCATGGCTCCATCATCAGACCCTGGAAATAATCCCGGACCAAAGTACTAGTCAAGTACAAACTAAACGAGCCCAAACTCGTCGGGGTTGCATCGTTTGGTAACCCTTGGCCACCTTCCGGCTCCATCATCAGACCCAGAAAATACTAGGCCCAAAGTAGTTGTCAAGACGCATCAAACGAGCCGAAACTCGATGGGATTCCGTCGGCTCATTACAGAGCCACCTTCCGTCTCCATCATCAGACCAGCTCCATGTCAAAAAAAGCATATATATACTACAACGCATGTTACGGCATATTCAATCAAAATATGGTACAAAATAATTAGCTTGTATTGGACGAGTCACTGTGTTCATATACACAATTTCTTGGTTCACTCCCTAAGATGATTTTATTTTCCTGCAAATAACTACAACATGAACAAAGAACTAAATAAAACGGACTGGATATCTGTATTTATGAATCTTGGACCAGAAGAATGTACTGATGTGTTATACAATATTCTAGATGTATTTATTAATAAATTTGTTCCTAGCCGTATGTCATGTTCATCTTCATCTCGAACTGTGTGGTATACTAAACCATTAGTAAAGCTTCTGAGTGAAAAACGTCATTACCACAGTGTATGGAAAACGTATTATAACCGATAAGATTACCAAAGCTACAAATTACTAAGAAAAAGAGCCTTAAAATTAGAATCAGAGCTATGATAATTTTGTGGATAATTCAGAGGCAAAAATAAAATCTTACCCCAAGTTTTTCTGGACTTATATTAAATCTTTCATTTCTGGATCTAATCTACCACAATAATATACTATAAGAACTCAACGGCTTTTGATGGTAACGACATTGTAATTTATTTAATGATCATTTTCATTCTGTGTTTGGACCTGCCAGCCCACCCCAACAGATATTAGTAATCTTCAACCTGCCCCCGATCCAGTTATTGACTTAAGCACCATTAATATTACTTGTGAATTCGTCCACATAGAATCCTTCCTTTCCTTTAAATAGAAATAGAAATAAATGTTAATAAAACGGCAGGTCCTGATAGGATACACCCTATATTAATCAAAGAATGCTCTTCCAGTTTAGCGTTCCCACTTACTCTCATTTATTAATTCTATCAAAAATGGTCAGGTACCTAGTATCTGGAAGCGCGCGTGGATCACTCCTACTCCGAAAGGCATTGTTAGTTCGGATGTAGAAAAATATCGTCCAATATCTAAATTGTATCAATTCGGAAAATTTTTAGAGAAAATTGGTATAGTTATTTTTTTTTTCAGAAGTTCAACGTTACATCGCACCCGTCCAACACGGGTTTTTCAGGGGTAGGAGTGTGGATTATAATATAATTAATTTTACTAAGTTTATACTTGATGCTGGGGGGGAAAACTGTTAGGTAGTTTACACCGATTTTTCTAAAGCGTTCGATAATATCTGTCACTATACCCTTCTGAAGTTACTATGGAATCTCGTTGTGCATGGTGATCTCTTCAGATGGATTAAATCCTACCTCGAAAACAGATGTCAAGCAGTTGTGTTGGGCGGGTTTTGCTCACAATACATGCGTATTTGTTCAGGAGTACCACAAGACTCGCATCTAGGCCCCTTGCCCTTTTTAATTTATGTGAATGATTTACCAAATATTTTCAAAATTCTGAAACCTTACTATACGCTGACGATACCAAAATTTACAAATTAATACGTAATCATGGTGATTGTATAACCCTGCAGGATGATTTGGCACGCTTTCATGATTTCTATAAAATAATTAAGTTATTTCTTAACCCTGATACACGACATGTGATTACCTTCACCAGGAAAAAACCGTCTTATCTTGTTTATTTTTTAACCCCTCAGTCACCACCAGCGTTAGCTAACGCCACTTTTCCGTTATAGGTTTTAAATTTTGTAAAAGCCAAGGCCGGTTTCACCTACTTTTAAAGTTAAGAAATTCGTCAACAGAGTAATAACAGTTTTGCAGAAGCCAATGGAATAATTTACGTTTAAAAGTATAGAACGGCAACGTTTTTATTTCATCCGGTATTGTGTTATGAATAGTTACACGCATTGCTGAACAGTTTTTTAAATACAGTGATTATCTTGGCGTGCGATTAAATACGAGCCTGTTCGGGTTTCTAGTGTTCCTCGAGTATTAGTCATAATAATTGATTTAACGAATTTACCGATTTCAACTATGTACAGACAGTACTGGGGTATTGGTAATATTTTTAATCTTTTAAATGTTTGTTTACAAGACTCATATGGTGCCATACCACAAATAGCAGGCACACATTTTTTTTGGGCAATAAATACTGTATTAATATCTGTTTCGTTACCCCAAATTATCAGGCCATATCTTATGACGGATTCTACATAGCCATGATAGGCAACCAGTGCGGTTTTTTCTCGGCTGTTTTGTGCAAACGTCTTAGCACAAAAACAAATCTGTTTATCTTATGACCAACTCTATTAATGTATTATTTCCACTTCAAATGTCGATCAATTATAATACCTAAAAATGTTACACTGTTAGCCTCCTCTAGAGTTTGCCCATTATGATTTATATTTAATGTCATATTACTATTATAGTTTGCCCATTATGATTTATATTTAATGTCATATACGAGGTTATTAAAATTTATATACATTGTTTTACTTAAATTTACTTGCAGATTATTATTATTTAACCAATTAATTATAGAGGTAATAGTTGCATTAAAGTCTGATTCATGAAGTGAAATGTCATCTGTAATCACGCGAGATACATTTACTTATATATCATCAACAGATAGAATGCAGTTTTATATTAGTAACTTCCGGCAGATCATTTATATAAAGTAAGAAAAGAAGAGGTTCAAGTACACTGCCCTGAGGAACGCTAAGTTAACAATTTACCTCATTGTTTTCATTAAGACGACTTATTTCTACACTCTGTACCCTATTGTCCAAGTAAGTCTGACGCCAGTTTCGTGCTAAGCCTCTTATACCATTTGCCTCGAGTTTCGATATCAATAACTCATGTGCAACAAAATCGAACGCTTTGGACATGTCGAAAAATAGTACTGTATTATAGTTTTTGACGTCTTTATTGTGAACAATTTGGTCTACAAGTTTGAAAGTTGACAAGGTAGTCGACTTATCTTTTTGAAATCCATGCTGCTCTGATTTTAACACATTATATTTTATGAAAAAATCGTAAAATCTAACATGTATCGCTTTTTCTAAAATCTTTGACAATACAGGTGTGAGTGTGATAGGACGTCAATTTCCTATTTCTGATCCCTCAGCCTTTTTGTACAACGCCTTTACAATAGATAGTTTTAGTTTGTCAGGAAAACATCCTGTTTCTAGAGACAAATTAATCAAATGGTTTAGTACAGGCGCTATATCCAAGCAACATGCCTTAATTATTTTGGTAGATATACCATCAAAGCCTTCTGCATTGCATAAGTACTACAACTTGAACTACAGGATACATTTTAGTGCTATTAAAGTCATATCATCTAAGCGTAGTCTTGAAATTGGTTACCTACGTCAAACTTACTCTATTGAGACGCTTCGGATACGATATTTATTACATTTCATAACATTTTGAGCCCTAAAAACATAACAGGTCCATATTAAATGAGCCATACTCCACCGATGCCGGCTCAGTTCGGGTTGGTTTTACGACTACTACGAGTAGCGATGCCGGGTCCTTTAGCGTATCAGCCGAAACACGGAGCTTCCGATAGTTAAATAGAAATAGAAATATAAACTTTATTTGCTTATCATGGTGTACATAAGGTGTCTTAAATATCTAATGTTAGTTTCACATGATATAACCATAGGTATGCAAATTACATTTTAGTACACAAATGAATTACAAGTCAAACGTAGCTAGGTTAATAAAATATGATTGTAATGTCAGTCCATAATATAATTAAATTATTTATTATTCTCATGTGTAAGGCAAGTATTCGTTGACTGAATAAAAAGTTGCATTAACGGCAGAGTTTTTAATTTATTTTAAAGGCATGTAAATGCTTGGCTTCTCTAACATTTTTCGGAAGCTTGTTAAATATTCGGGTTGACATATTGAATATACTCTTGCCATAGTAAGCACAGCATGCCATAGTAAGCATGTTGCTCAGCACAGAGCTTATTTGCATGACGTTTGCTTTCTAACGTTTTATAGAGGTGTAAATTACTCTTTACAAATACACATGTTTCATATATATACATAGACACGGCAAGGTCAGAAGTTTAAGTTTATTAAAAAAGGGTTTGCAGATCCGTAGGGACAAGTTTACACACTGCCCTAATACATTTCTTCTGTGCTTTAAATATTTTGTCATTGCCTGTAGCATTGCCCCAGAAAATTATACCGTATCTCAAGGAAGATTCAACGAAGCCGTGGTACGCAGCAATTATGGCATCAGTGTTTACAGTCTTGGCGAGCATGTACAGGGCATACGAAAACTTTTGTAGTTTTTCGATATGCGTGTTCCAGGACATGTTGCGATTACGTTAAATGTACGTAAGATAGATAACTTATGTCATTGGTACGTGCTCAGCAACGGATTCGAAGAATTCTCTCCTGCGATACAAGCAATTGTAAACCCACTATACCACGGAGTATAAGTTTAAGTTATATGCCTGCTTTGCTGGTCAGGTATGTCGTGGTGCTCACCTGTTGAGATAAGTTTGCTTCTTCTCAATTGCAATAGCTCTTGCGTATTTCTGCGACTCGATCAAATTATTGCCGTGAACCAGAACGTTTCCACCCAGTTCATGGCATTTTTGTGCTGCAGCGATAGAGATCGTGTTTGGCAGCACGACGGTCACAGGAACGTGTAACTTGCTCGCGTGGTGGCAGAGGCTGATGGCTTCGTTCCCTAGTGAGGCCACAACAATTCCTTTCTTCCTTTGGGGCCTGCGCAGTGACTCCAGGAAGTTCACGGCGCCACGTATTTTGAAACTGCCGGTATAATATACGAAAGGGAGGATATTACTATAGTGAAGAGACCTGTGGTGAATCTGCATCTGCTCTCTACTGTAATATCAAATGTCAAGCTGGTATCAATTGTTGAAATTTATTGATCAATAGTTGAAATACGTATGGAAATATCTACCTTCCGCTTTTTTGGAACTGCTCCATCTTGTAATATAGACGTATAACGAAGTCCTTTTGATGATGGGAAGCCTGCAATTAAGACGCATTTACATTGATTGAGATCCTTGACACCTTATAGACGAATAGATAGGTTTGCATTATAAGCAGATATCGTTTTTTAGAAACCAGAGCATGGGCATGACGAGTATGGTATTATGGACTTACAATGCATGGTGTATAGGTCACATGAGGTTTGATTACGTCTGCGGCTTCGGTTATAGCTTCAACTGTGACAATGTTCGGGTTTTCCGGGTCACAGAATTCGTCGTAGTCTTCCTGTATTCGGAATATATGACAGGGTAATTTATTGGCAATTAAAAGAGTAGAATTATGTCATCACTTTGCTTTATGAATAAATAAATGTAGCCCATTTAATGTCCCCATCGAGGGGCACACGGCTTTACCTGGATTCGAGTCAGATTGAGCCATACTCTACCACGCTGGCTCAGTACAGGTTGTTGGAGGGGTGTAGAGCTAGTGGTGGGGACCGGCTAACCCGACTGTCAGATGCTTTAAAGCTGCCCTATTAACCTGGACGCACACTTTTATTGCTAAATTATCATGTTGGCGACACTTTAGGTAAAATGATTGGTAATATTCATTAATCGACAAACCAAAAAATCGGAGCCTCGTCTACAGAGCCATCTCATGGATTTTAAAAAAACCTGCTCTGAAAGTATCCTATTGATAACCATATTTATGTCCAATAACGATGAAATGACCAACCAATGCGTCGCGTTTGCTTCGAACGGGTTGACTGAAGCGCCCCGGGCTCTAGAGAAGTACAGTTCGCACGAGTGGCGGTGTGTTTAGTAGCCGGTCGCGGCTACATAATGCCAGCAGCGACGATTTGTAGCGTGTCGCGACCACCGGCATACCATAAAGAGTACAGGGAATAGGGGAGGACGTGCAGCAATTTGTGGCGATGTTTTGTAGTCCGCACGAGCCATTCTGACGTACCAGTCTGCTAGGCGGGCGCTTATTATATTTTGAGTGACCTTCCACTGCATTTGTACTTACGGCCCTTGGCATTCTTGTTGTGTTCCGGGACTGGGTATTACAGGTAGGCTTGTACCAATGACCTGATTTGGTCTTGTTTTAGGGATCTCGAGTATTACTAAAATTATGGTTACAGGTTACACAATAATTTATAATTAATTTCGGACATTTTTATTTTTATTTGACAAACAAAGAAAGAGTAAAGATAATCGATGGCTCTTCGAAGCAGGAAGATTGTCTATGATATACGGTGTATCCGGCAGAATCCTACCTACGCGAATCCTTCGAATACGCTATGAATACTTTATTTTATAATACAGGATGTTTGGTCAGGGCCGGTTTTAGCACTACCAGCGCCCTGGGCGAGATTTTCACGGCGCCCCCTAACTGCACTTCAATTCCATACGTTAAAGGCAATGGGTATAAGAAAAAAAAATATTAATAAAAATTATCCATTTATTTTAAAAACTAACAAAATTTCACTTTTCTAGCCTTTCTATCAGCGAACTCTTTTATTAGAATATCAAAGTCGATGTTTTCAGCAATTTCATTTTCGATTGACAAAGTTGCCAAGTTTGTCAATCTAGATTGACATATTGTCGATCGCAGATAGGTTTTAATCAGCTTAAGCTTAGAAAAACTTCTCTCCCCACTAGCAACCGTTACAGGTATAGTCAATAATATTCGCAATGCTATCCATACATTTGGATACAGTTCTTGTAAGTTGTTATCTTTGATAAAATTTAAAACATAAGCAGGGGTAACCAGATTTTGATTAGGCAAAAAAGATTTCAGGCTTACGAGTTCATCACATAACATGCAACCATCTATATCTGATTTAGAGTCTACAGTTAATTTCAATTGGAGATCACCACACAGTTTGACAAGTTCGGGTTTTTCCGGAATCTGGTTTATATTATACAAAAAAGACCAAGATTCCGAGTACTCATTTAACTGTTCGAATCTTTCATTAACTGAAATTAATGTAGTGTCCAAGAGAGCGTTGAAAAATTCAATCTCAAATTTTTTTTCTGGAGAAATTATAGGCTCGTCGCGGGCAGTTTCACCAGCTTGACGCTTGACAAATCGAATTCTTGTTGTGGCTCTAAACACAGGCTCAATTTTCAGTTCTTCAGCCAATTCCTTCGCAGTTTAAATGGCGCTTTTAAAGCCTGTATTTCTATATTCTTCCAAGAAAGTGCAGCATTTTTTTAACATTTCTGTGCATTTACTGAGATCCATATCTTTTGATTGTAGAGATTTACTGACGACATTAATTTGAAAAAGTATGTCATACCAAACAACCAATGAAACAATGAAGCTGAAATCTTTTAACTGTTCGGCTAGAGTTGTAGCTTCATGAGATATTTGGACATCAGTGTGCTGTGTTTCAATTGCCAAATAAATCAATGCATCATGGATGGCACTAATTTGATAACGGACTGCTTTAACACTGCTTATTCTTGCTTCCCATCGTGTGTCACTAAGCTTTTTTAAAGTATATAATCCCAAGCGATCGGTTAGAATTTTCCATCGATGAACAGAAGCTGAAAACAATGTGAACAACCTCTGAAGTACCCCAAACAAAGTGACCGATTTTACGGATGACTTAGCGGCATCGCATAGTACGAGATTGTAGCTATGACAGCCACAAGGGACATATACAGCTAAGGGGTTTATGTCCAGAATTCTCCTTTGAACACCAATATTTTTTCCTTTCATATTTGCTCCGTTGTCATAACCCTGACCCCTACAGTCGTTCACTTCCAGTTCATGTTTATTTAAAACATCAATAATAACTTCAGTCAGTTTTTCACCAGTTGACTCATTTACAGGTATAAATTCTATGAAATGCTCTTTTACTGATATTTTATTGTCATCTGATGATAAATCAACAAATCGTATTGTCAGTGAAAGTTGTTCTACATGACTAATGTCTGGAGTACAGTCAGCTATAAAAGAATAATATTTTGATTTCTTTGCGCGTGATATGATTTCTGACTTCACTTTTTCACCCATCAGCTCTATTAATTCATTTTGAATGTCTTTTCCGCAGTAGTGATCTGAGACATCACCTTTCATAGCTAATCGCAAGTGCTCCTGCATAACTGGATCGAATTTGGCTAGTAGTTGTACTAATCCCAAGAACTTTCCGTTATTTGGCTTGTATAGTTTGTCAGAAGAACCTCTGAATGCCATATTGTTTTCAGCTAAATAGAGTGTGATATGCATCAATCTAGACAAAACATTATTCCATCTTGTGGTTTCCTTTCTAATCAAATGTTGCTCTTGGCAATCGATTGTTTTTCCTGTTTTTAATCGTAGCTCAGTATCAATCCATGAAAGGTAAAACTTCTTATGTGAAATGCTATTCTCATGATTTTTTAACATTTCAGACAAGTGTTTCCAGTCGTTATATCCTTCAGATACTAAACTCGACGTTGAACTAATATCAAATAGCCGGCAACAAAAACAATAAACTCGATCCTTAGAAACGGAGTATACCAACCATCGACGCCGAATTGTTTCATTGTTTGCTAGTTTTTTTATGAAATGCGAATTAGAGAAATGTCGCTCTGTATCATTCTTCGGATAATTATCAATGTGAGTTTGCACTGGGCCACTAGTTATTATATGATCAATGATTTTGCTATTTCGAATGAGTGGCCAATTGGCTGGATCCGTTATATTCGGGACAATAGTACTAAAGTCATCTAGCATTTGTATTTGTTGTACATCACCAATGGAGTCATTCTGAGCAGCATCTGTAATCATAGCACCACTTGTTCCCCCACTTTGGGAAACTTCGTCCACAATCTCTTCAACAGCTATCTGATCGGATTTTTTAGACAGAGGCTCCACTATCGATGCATTCGTTTGTATTCCAGATGTAGATGCCACATTCAGGTCTTGATTTTTTGTTGTGATATATTTATCTATATTCATAAACTTTTTTGCTTTTTTTAATTCCTTTTCTTTTTTTGCTTTTCGTTTTCTATAATTTGCCCCAGATAGTTTTTTTTTTATAAGATCAGCGTTTTCAGACATTTTATACTAATTGGATAGTAATTAATAAAATCTGCAACAAAAGAAATCTTTGTGAATTTAAAATCATTTCTCAAATACATTTAATAAGTACTCATAACAAAACTTCATTATAATAGCGTTTCTTTTTTGTCTTATTTTCTGATTTTTTTAAATCATTAACTACCACGAAAAATCAAGAGCTCTTTTCAGTCCACTATGAGAAAAAAAGTTGGGACAGATCTGGACGAAAAAATCACGATCACCCACTCATTCCCATGGGAATGAGACTTTTTCTCGCATTAAAAAGTAGTTAAGTAATCTATGTATTTCCTACTCGGGATCTATTTATCTCCGTACTAAAATTTCATCAATATAGTATGTTCCAGAGATTATACCGCCCCAAACGTTTAAAACATACAAACAAAATGTCATTAGAGATCGATGGATAAATAGCAGAGAGAGAAAAAGTTAAAATAGAGTGTAAGATAGTTAAAAGTTTTGTGCTTACCTTATGAAATGATCCGTCAAAAAACGTAATTGTACACTGTTATTTAAACTTTCCAGGTAAAACTAATGTCACTCGGTACCTACTCCGACTCGGAACCAAGAGTGGAACGTCTGATTTACCTACTGCGTTTTATTGTTTTTAAATATTTGGAATAACTGTTTTAAGTGCGTTTACTCGTTTATAAATGAGAATAAGCTGAGTGCAAGTTGTGTGTTTCGCTTCGCTTTGTCAAAAATAGCGCCCACTCTTTTAATAAGCATGTTAAAAAGAGATAGATAATGTGTTTCTCTATGGTCGGGGATTCTCGGTTAAATGAACTTTGCGTCCAGGGCTGGGTTCAGAAACATCGCAATGAGTGTTATTATTGTCGGGCGAATGTCGCCCGATGACAGTTCCCCATACAAATCTATGATCGCACTGACTTTCTGAACGGACTGGTGCGTCGGCGGGCGTGAGCGGGCGATGTTTCTGAACTCAGCCCAGTGCTCCATTCTAGTGTGGCCGATATAATTTTTTTTCCCTTAACTTAGGGAAACTGGGAGTAATTCGGTTTGAGCGAGTGAATAAAAAGGGGCGCCTGCGGCGCCCCCTCTCATCCGGCGCCCCTGGGCGGTCGCCCAACCGCGCCCTACCCTAACGCCGCTTCTGTGTTTGGTAGATCCCTCTCCCCCCCGGACCTCGACTAGAGTAGATGCGTGCAAGCCCGCAATTAATTGTTTAATAATTATAAGTAATAATTTAAAGTTTTTAAAATTAAATAATCTGTGCGAAAAATTAGGAGCGCAGCAACCACCAAGAGCTGTCCTCACTTGTCGCTGCACTACAACGCCGAGCACCTTAGCCCCGCCCTGCGAACCAGTTCCTGCGCATCCGCCCTGCCCACCATTGTCCTGCGCGTGAGTTGCCCCCGCCCCTTACCCTTGTCACGGTGCGCATTGATCCAAGAATCGCCCACAACGCGCAAGCAACATCTTGCTAATAGCTGCGGCCCTGGTGAAATGAAATGAAATGAAATGAAATGTGTTTATTTGCATAAAATATGGTACATACAATATAGATGGTAGAAAGAAGGTAATAGGTTCAACATATTTCGTCACATAGTGGCATGCAAATTTTCGATTTCTAAGATAAATTACAATCATAAAATTAATATAAGTATGTAAGTTATAAAATGTCTGATAAATTGTAAAATTATTATATTATATATCTCTGTTTAGAACCGTGCCTTACAATTAAAAAATTCTTTGATATTGTAGAAACACTTTTTTATTAGCCATTTTCTCAGCTTATGTTTAAATATGTCAAATGGTAGGTCTTGTAACTCTATCGGAATATAATTAAAAATTTTGATCGCCATCCAGTGGCAGTTTCGCTTCAACAGTTCTGTGCGCGGCATTGGTATGCTCAGCTTATTGGGAAACCTTGTATTGAAATTACATGTTGTTGATTTTCTTGTGAATAGGTCCATATTTTGCTTAACAAATACACAGATTTCTAATATGTAGATCCCTGTTATGGTGAGGAGATTTAGTTTTTTTAAAAAGTGGTCTACAAGATTCAAGAGGGCTCACTCCGCATATTGCGCGCACACATTTTATTTTATTTTATTTTATTTATTTATTTAATTAGGCACATCAACAGCACACATATATAAAATTAGACAATAGAAATATGGCGGTATTGTTCTTATATGAGTGCCTATTATAGATGTGCACAGCATTCACCATTTAAGTACTAAAATTTAACATTTTATTTTGTAAATAGGTAATTTAACTTAGAATGTAAGTATTACAATAATAAATAACAATTAATTAGAATTTGGAATTAATGTAGCTATATAATATTAATAATAATATTTAGGAATTATAAAGATAATTTTAGGTGCAGGTTAGTTTGCTCTTTCAGGATTTTATTCCTGAAGACAGGCAAGCGATCACGAAATATGTCTATGTCGGTTTCACTACAGGTGTTGTTATATTTGTCACACATTCTGGGTATCGGCGAGTGCTTGTAAATATTTGTCCTGTATAGAGGCGTATGGAAGGTGTTGGAGATACGTTTGCGTGGATAGTTATAGGGGACTGTCAGTCCAATCTGGCTCAGGATGTTGCTGACATCTAATTGATTATTACAGACCTTATGCACATTTCTTTTGTATAAGAAATAAATTTCCGACTTCCACTGCGTTGCTCCACACAACTATGCCGTATCGTAGGGCAGACGCGACATGGCCATGATAAGCAAGCATTGCTGTTTCATGTCCTGCAACTTTAAGCAACCTGTAGAGTACAAACACAAACCTATTGATTTTTTTAATTATATTTTTAATATGTGCCCCCCATGATAGTTGCGAGTCAATCGTAATACCTAAGAATTTCATTTCATTGGATTCCTTTATTTCTGAATTATTATATTGGACTGTCACATTGATGTCAGGCTTAATTTTATTATAAAATGTCATATAGGATGTTTTGTCAATATTTACACAAATATTGTTTATTTCTAGCCAGTTAACTATTTTCCTAATCGTATTATTTATGTCAGTTTCAAAATTAATAGCATTATTATATTTAATTATTATGGATATGTCGTCGGCAAATAGAGTACATTGGTGGTCTGTTGCATCTGGAAGATCATTTATATATAAGAGAAATAGAAGTGGCCCCAGAACGCTTCCTTGTGGTACTCCAAATCTATTCTCTCTCAGTTTTGAGTGTAGGCTTCCATTGTTAGTTCTTGATTTAATTTACTAATTTCAACTATTTGTGTACGTCCTTTTAAGTATGATTCGATCCAGTGATATGCTGGACCGCGGATTCCGTATTTTTGACACTTTGTTAATAGGATATCGTGATAGACAAAATCAAATGCTTTAGTCATATCAAAAAATACTGTTAGGGTAGGGATCTTTGAGTCAATACTTTCTGCCAGTATTTTTACCATATTGAAACAAGCCAGTGTCGTAGATTTGCCTTTTTGAAAGCCATTTTGTTCCTTTTTAATGATGTTGTGTTTTGTTACGAAGCCGATCAGTCTATTATAGAATATGTTTTCGAAAAATTTTGATAAGATTGGTACTAGTGTTACCGGTCGATATTTGCTCATGTTTTCCTTGTCGTCTTTTTTGAATATTGGTTTGACGACGGACATTTTTAGTTCAGCAGGGAATTTTCCTTCTTCCAGTGATTGATTTGTCAAATGTGTAAGGATCGGGGCTAGTTCTGTTGCGGAAAATTTAAGGATTTTTGTGTCAATTTCGTCATATCCAGTTGCAGTTGTGTTGTTCAAAGACTGTATGGTCCTAAGTGTTTCTTTTTCATAGCATGGGGTTAGAAATATGCTAGAATTTTGATAAGCCATATTTGATATAGATACTGAGTTGTTTTGTAGACTTAGGGATTGACATGTGTTTGTTATTGTGTCTATGAAGTAATTATTAAAAGCTTCAGCTATGTCATTGGGATTGTTAATAATATTGTCATTAATTTTTATTTGTTGGATTTCTCCCGTTTGTGGTTCGTCTTCGTTTTTAATTAACTGCCATGAAGCTTTACATGTATTTTTTGAGTTTCTAACAAAGTTTTTGTTGTGATTTTTTTGTGACCATTGTATGCATCTACGAAGAGTTTTACTGTACTTGTTGTATTTTGATTTATTTGTAACTGTCTTGTTTCGGTAGTATTCAAATCGTAGGTTTCTTTTTGTTACGCATGATCTTTTTAGTCCCTTAGTAAGCCACTTAAGTTTACCGTTCGAGTTACCTCTATTCAAAATCTTATATCTTGGGAAGCAGAGTTTATAGAACATTGTAATGTTTTCATGGAATATTGCAAAACTTTCTTTAAAGTTTTGTGCATTATAAACCTCAGTCCATGTGAGACTTTGGAGGCATTCCCTGAATTTCGCAATGTTTTCTAAACTATAGTCTCTTTTATATGTAAACCACTGCTTAACAGGTAGCTTCTTTTTTGTCGTTGGAAGAGTGAGAACTTGTGCTGTGTCGTGATCTGAGATTCCTAAACGGTGTGTTTTTCCTTGGGCCCCTTTGATGTTGCTGGCTATGTTATCTATGCAGGTATTTATTCTGGTAGGAGTATTAATGTGTAATTTTAGTCCGTAATTTTCCAAAATACTACGTAGTGGTCTTGCCCTGGGGGAGTCAATCATAGTGTCTATGTTGTAGTCACCTGCTATAATTACTTTATTATTCTTAATTTTGTGACGGAATTTGTATAATAGTAAGTCTAGCCTATCCAGAAATGCTGTCTTATCTGCTTTTGGTATTGTGTATAAACATATTATTATGCAGTCATATTCTAGAATTTCAACACCGCAGCATTCGAAGATAAATGGGGTTGATAAATCTGCTACAATTTTAAGCTCCTTTGTTTCTATATAGTTTTTACTTAAAATACAGACACCTCCACGGTTTTTATTAGTAGGGCAGTATGAGGCATCTAATTTAAACCCTTTAATCTGAATATTCTTTTCACACCCTCTCTGTATAAATGTTTCAGATAGGCAGATTATATCAATATAGTTATCCATTTCTTCAAGTTCCTGCAAAGCTATCTGTAAGCTATCTTTTTTGCTTTTAAATCCCTGTATATTTTGATGAATTAACTTTACATTGTACTTATTGACGAAAAAACTTTTTTGACATCTTCTCCGACGGTTTATTGGCCGTATTACTTTGCATTGCATCAAAGTAATAGGGTATTGTACCTTTTCTTAATCTAGAATTAGTGTTTACAGACATCGTTTCATTTACTTTTGTTTGGCTTTTTACATTCTTGTTTTTTAACCTGCTTATGTATTCACTGATGTTAATGCGGATTGCTTGATTTAACAGGGATTTTGGTAACTTTTTTAATGATTCTACAAATGTACAAGTACTAAAATTATTGCTTATTAACTTAAGACGTTGATTTAGTGCAAATTCGTTTAGGTATTGGCTCATCGCTATGCCAAGTATGATAACTCTCACATTAACCTTTTGTAGTGTCTTTAGGATAGTACTAAGTTCCACAGTTAGCTTAGTCGGGTTGTCGTCATGTTGGCCAAGGGAGAGAACCACTATGTCTTCTTCCGTCATTATCTTACTATCAATTGATTCCACGATATTTTCGGCTGGAGCAAACGGTTTGACGAAGGAATTAATTTGATACTCCTCCGAGACCTCTTTACTATTCACTAGTTCTGTGGCAAGTCCTACACATTGCTTTCCTCCATATATGTATAAGTTTTTGCGTTTATTGTTTTCTTTATGTCTTACAATCTTAGGTGCGTTGTTGTCTTTGGAGTCTTCTTCTCCTGTTGTGTCTTGGGTCGTGATTTTTTCATCTTTGGTTATTTGTTGCTCTCTTCCGCTGTTGTTATCCAAACTCTGGTCCCCTCTGACTACCATTATTATAGAATCATCAGTTACTGACCATTCTGCAATCGTTATCGGTATTAAGACGTCCGCCACACGTGACCCTGTTTCTTACGTAGCTAACATAATAGACTATGAGGCCCTGGATAGGGATATGAAAGAGCTACACCTATCCAAGCTTACTACTTTGACTGACCCGGACCTAGCAACTAAATCCCTCGTTTCACTCCTCGGTAATGTCATTACAAAAAATACATCGACTAAGACCTTGCCCAGGAGAAAAACCATTCTTAAGCCCTGGATCACGCCTGGACTCCTGAGGTGTATGCGAAATCGGGATCATATGCATAAAAAAACAAAAACCTCTCCTCTCGATCAAGTACTAAAAATAACCTATACCAGATATCGCAATTTCTGCAACAAAGTTATTAAAAGGGCCAAGAGGTTTTATGATGCACAAGACCTAACAAAGGCAGGTAAAAACTTAAAACTAATTTGGAAGTCCATCAAACGTATAACTAATTCCAATAAAGTTCGTCACTCATCTAGTCAACTGATATGTCCCAGCTCCACCCCGAGGGATTCGTGCAACAAAGTAAATACCTTTTTTACAAACATCGGCATCGATTTTGCTAATGCTATTCCTCCCAATACCTTGCTACCCACCCAGCATACGTCTCCATCTCCTAGTCACTCCTTTGCCCTCTTGGACACTGACCCAGCATAAATAAACTCCGTTATTCTCTCTCTAAAACCATGTGCAGCCACTGGTTGGGACGGTATCCCACCATTTCTTTTAAAAAAATATCCTCAACCGTAGCTCCCGTCTTAACCCACATCTTTAATCTTTGTTTCAAAAAGGGTATATTCCCAACGTCATTTAAAAAGGCCATTGTCCATCCTATCTTCAAGGGCGGGGATGGGAACTCAGTTAATAACTATAGGCCCATAGCTGTATTATCGACGCTTTCTAAAGTTCTCGAAAGACTTATAAATATCCGTCTTGTTACCTACCTAGAAAAACATGATCTTCTATCTAAAAATCAATTAGGATTTAGGAAAAATATTTCTACTTCAAACGCCGTGCAGAACCTCGTCAACAATATTGTTAACTCCCTCAGTAACCGAAAAAAGGTTATAACAATATTTCTAGACCTTGCCAAAGCGTTCGATACCGTTCCCACCCCATCCCTTTTACTTAAATTACAGTCAATTGGCGTAAGAGGCACCCAACTTAGTCTTTTTCAATCATATCTGTCTAGCAGAACACAGATGGTAAAAATTCAAAATCACATTGGCGATGAACTAACAATCCGCTACGGTGTCCCCCAGGGCAGCATCTTGGGCCCTACCCTCTTCCTCGTTTATATAAACGATATCTGTAATTTAAATATCCCAAGCAGCAACATCATCACCTACGCCGACGATACGGCTATCACCTTTTCGTCCGATTCCTGGTCACAACTTCAACTCGATGCACAAAACGGTTTTAATCAAGTATTTGACTGGCTAAATTATAACACCCTAACACTTAACATAGCTAAAACAAAATTTATGACCTACTAACTCAAAACCAATTCCCAACCGTCATCACCGCTCCTTATCTAGGTTCATTCTTGTCCCACAAGGCAAAACTGCAACTGTCCACACATAAACTTTACACACTCCATCAAATATCTTGGAATAATTTTAGTTGCTAATCATCACTTAATTTATATGGTTTATCTTTCACTCTGCCAATCTATAATTACTTACTGTATTGTCACCTGGGGAGGAGCAACTTTTAACCACTTTAAAACCGCTTGAGATAGCACAGAGATCTATTCTAAAAATTGCGACCTTTCGGCCTATCCTATATCCTACAAATGATCTTTATAGCGAGTGCAAGGTTCTAAATGTAAGACAACTTTTTATATTCAGCACAGTTATTCTTCAACACACTAATACTACCGACATTGAAATCACTAAGCGACGCAAAGATCGTATTTGCTGTACTATAATGCCAAATTTCACCTTCACTAAAAGATTTTTTCCATACCTCGGACCATTTCTTTACAACAAAATAAACTCATGCTTACCTACCTGTATACGGGCTCACCCAGACAAATTGTCGGCAAAACGTACAGTCTTTTCTTGTCAACTTAACTTATGATGAATCGGAAGCATTCATACATTCATAAATAAAATATAATTACTACACCTTTTAAATAGATCATCCACACTACATACACTACCGAATGCACACACATCCAAACACACACCAACATACACACACACACTCTCAAACACACCCACACACACACACACACATACACACCCTCAAGCTTACCTTGTATAAAACAAACTCTGTTAAATTATAATAAGTTAAATTTATAATCTATGGTTATTGTTAAAGTTATAATAAACAAAAATAAAAGTAAAATCGTAAGTAAACATAAATATTAAAATAAACAAAGGAGGTTTAAAATAAGATATGTTTTAAAACATTCTAATCACCCTATGTAAGGGGCTGGGCCTGGTATTCCTTAATACAGATTATTACATAATCTAGCTAGGATACCAGCTGGTCTCACATACTAAATGTACTAAAAGGTCTATTATGTAATTGTTTGACTTTGTTTGCTTACTGTACATTTCTTTTTGAAATAAAATATATTTGATTTGATTTGATGCAAAGCCTTAAAATGAACATGCAGGCCAAATTTACGTCAGTCAAACTCGTACCGCTCCACATACTGCTCAGATAAACGAAATTCTTTGCTTAAATAGATGTAGCGTCAATTTTGAATTGCGTGATTGCGTACTCTTTCTTCGATATTTGGTGAAATTGTGGTGTTTCTGTTTTTACGTTACTAGCAACATATGGATTGGACTGTGACGCAGTAACAAGACGAGTTGAAAACCCGAGAGGGACTTTAAAGGATCGTAAAGCAGACAGTCAGAAGGTAAACAATTGATAAATTATATTAGAAACTAAGTAGGTAAATAAACTCCGGTTGTATTTTGTATATTTCAAGTAAACTGTAAACTGAGAGCAACAAATATAATGATCACCAAAAGATTATTTTCTTACTCAAAATGGGTAAATGCTACCCAAAATGGGTAAATGATCACCAAAAGTAAAGGGGGTGAGCAAAGCGAAACCCTCTTTATCCTTCGTGTTAGGTTAAACATGTAAGAACAACAAAAAATGCTTAAAACATAAACTGTGTACTTAACACAAAACATAAAAAGTTGTTTGGTGATCATTTATCCAAAGACAATTTGGTGATCGTTTACTAATTCTGGCGGTCGTTTTGAATTTATTGGTAGTAAAGTAGGCGCGTTTTTGGTGATCGTTTAAACATAAGCCTATACGAAGTAACACCTACTTTTCAAGTTTTCAACATTGCCTTCTGTATTTAAAAACATAAAGTATAAATAATATATTTATTTTACAGGCTGGAGTCATTTGACCGGAATCGTAACTTTAGAATTCCTCAGGACCATGAAACGGATGACATAAAAATTGATTTACCACTGTTGGAAAGCTAGTGACCTAAAATACCGTAGCACCATACGTCGAATTTGAGGAGGCCTTGAATTTCCGAATCTTAGTGGCATTTTCCCATAGCTTTCTCAGTCTAACATCTTTGGGATAGTATTTTTATTACATCCTATTGCCACAAAATGCAACATTCTACGAAAAAACGATAGAAAGGTAAACGTAAAAAACTTTATCTACACACGTATCATAAACCCTCTTTACTGCATACAAAAACCGCACGTTACGATCAGCATAATGTTAAACTACTTGGTAAAAACTCATTTCTTATCTGAAAAATTACACATTATGACCATAATGTGTAATTTTTCTGCATATTATGACATTCAAATTTCGAAGCGGCCCCTAGTTTGTCTGTGAAGTTGGAACTGACATTCAAATTTCGAACGCCGATGCCCGCCTGCGTGAAGTTGGTACAACAGAACAAGCTAAACAACAGCAGAGCCACAACGCTGGTCAAACATGCGGTTCCTGAACACATCAAAGAGAGCTTATGATATGTGTGTAGATAAACTAGTGTGTGTAACTGTACATAATTAGGCATTAAAACTCTCGAGTGATATTATTATGAAACTCGCCTTCGGCTCGTTTCACAAACCCACTCTCGAGTATTAATGCCCTCCATTATGTAGCAGTCACATAAACTACTATTTTGTATATATTTTGACAGATATCGTCGATTGCTATGGGTCCGACGGTAACGGTAACGGTAGCTGATTATATTCTCTTTGGGTCCGACGTTAGCAGCGCCTCGGTGGCGATTTTTGTCTACTATACATTTTTATCTATGGTTTTATTCCCCATTGCGTCGAACTGCAGCGGACTTTTTTACTTTTAACTGTTATGATCTAAGACCGATTTAGTTATTTGTTTTCCTATATTATTGTTCCTAAATAATAATATCTAATAATAATAATAATAACGTTTATTGCAGGCATAAAATCCCATAGAATAAATTACACAGTATGTCAACAATAAAATTAAATGAAAATTCAAATAAATAATTACAAAATAAAAATGTCATTTTTTTTTTAAATTACAAACACACCCTCACATACACTAGCACAGCAGCGGCGGGTCCCACGGTCCAGCCAACGTGCGAAGAATGGAGTTGGGGCTGCCGCGTACGCGCGCTAATAGCGAGGCGCTGCGTTTCCTAATGATCGCGGCAAAGCCTCCGCAAACATGCCTGAGGCGCTGCAGTACCGCGGCAGCCCCATCATCACCCTAAACGCATTGTTGTACTGAACACGTAGGGCGCTGTATGCCCCCTGCGTATAGTTGACCCACAGGTTGCACGTGTAGTAAGACTGGCAGTATGCCCTGAACAATGTTAATTTTGATTCTTTACTACAACGAGCGAACCTGCGAGCCAGCATGTTATAGCGAACAGCCAGCGCCCTACGCTCCCTCTCAAGGTCACAGACATCTTTGAGGTCGTCGGTGACCCAGTGGCCCAGGTACTTAAACTTCTTAACCCTGTTCAGACTGGAGGCAGCTCAGAGTATGTTTTCGTGCCTGACTTGAAAACCATTAGCTCACTCTTTTTCGCGTTGTAACTGAGCCCATGGGCCTCCGCATAGGACTCACAAATACGCAACAGTGCGCATAGCGCACCGACCGAGGGGCTCAGCAAAACCATATCTTCAGCATACGAGATGTTATTAATATTTCAATTTTTCAAATTATATCCAACTCTAGTGCTGCTGAGCTCCTCAATCAGGTTATTTACATACAAATTAAAAAGTTTAGGAGAAGTGAGCCCCCCTTGTCTCACACCACAGTCCAGTCTGTATGCACCAGATCATGACCCCGCCCACCTGACACAATTGTTTGGTTACTGTACCAGAATCCAAACAAACGTGTTATTTCTGGCAGTACACTCGTTTCATTCCGCATTTTCGCCCAGAGTATGTCATAGTTGACTAAATCAAATGTTTTAGACAAGTATAAGAAACATGAAAAAACTGGCGTATTCCTGGCGGTATACTACTGAACAGTCTGCTTGAGACAGAAGATAGCACTTTCCATTGAGAGTCCGCACCGGAACCCGAACTGATGGTCATTCAATGTAAAGTGCTTAGCTAACTGTTTATCAAGCAAACTGTCCAGCACTTTTGCAACGACCGTTTCCAAAGAGATGGGCCTATAGATATTTAAATCAGAAGCATCTCCAGTTTTGTTTTTGACAATTGGAATAACCAGCGTGTACATAAGGTTATTAGGAAAGTAAGAGTGACTTATACACAGACTAAAAAAACATCGCTAGTACCCTACCTAGATGGAACTCAGCATGCTGCAAGGGATTGGCTTCTAACCATATTATTAATTACTGTTCGAACCTCTTTAGCAGTGAACCTAACATTAAGGTCCCCGGTGAGCCCCACTCCCGCAGCATCGGGCACGCGCGAGGACGCTGCTCCTACAGGCGATTCCACTTTGAAGTGAGTGCGAAAAGCCGCTATATCGGTCGGATAATGCACGCCAGCCACGCTCATAGGAAGACTCGCCTTCGGATTTAATTTATTAGAAGACTTCCAAAAATTTGAAAAGTTTTTGTCTCTATTGCAATAATGTCCATTTTAATTTATTGCTCGTTGTTCTGACACCATTTTAATTTATTTTTAAACAATTTTCTGGACTGACATTTCCTGATAAATTAGACCAACACTGGGTTTTTCGTACAAATGCCATGTCTGAAAACAGAGACGGGCCCGCCTGTGAGGGTCTGCTACGTGTCTGTTCCAGCCAGCAATAATTTACGCCTTTTGCCTGGTAGGTCACGATAACTGACACTAGCTCCTTCATCCAGTATACCAACAATACTTGCATACAACTTATCTAAAACATGCTTATGATGTAAGTCTGAATAATATGAATCAGCACATTGAATACATTCAGTCGGAGAGTCAACATTTTTCAGCTTAGAATTACAAAAATCTTGATATTTCATAATTTGATCAGAGTCCTGAACACCCCACTTCACCTTATTATAACTAGAAAGAATGGTAGGTAATTTTGGTTTCACTAAACTAAAGTTACATCCAAGTTGTATAGGTATGTGGTCTGACGGGTAACTATCATAAAAGTATAGTGGCACTGAGTACTGTCTGACGCGCGGCACTAGTCACTATTGTATGGTCCAACCATCTTTTGCACCCGTGTGCTTCACTTACAAACGTGTACGAGTCCGTTGGCAACAGTGCCACGTCCACCGTGGGCCACGACTGCTCTGTACAAAAGTCAATAAGTTCCTTATAAAAAGGCTCACCTGTATGCGCATTAAAATGCCCGGGGATAAACACAGTTTCCTCATTGTTTACCTCAATTATCGCCAGAATCTCACTCAAACACGACGTAAACACAGCAAGGTTCTCGGCCTTGTCAGTAGGCATGTACACGGAAAATACAACTATAGAACGATCTTGGGTCACTATTTTGATTGCGGCGACCCGCTCACTATCACAGGTTATAACATAACAGATACCGAGGGAAAAAGCGATTTTTTCCACAACAACGCGACACCTTCGTATGGCCTGCCACGAAGAATACCCGCCGAAGTGTCTACAGCTGATTTCCCGAAGTAGGCGAAGTCACTATCTATGTTGCCTAGTGAAGGAATGTCGTGAGGAAGTATACTATAGCCAGGTTTCCTGCAGCGCGACAATGTCTGATGTTTGACATAATCTTCTCACACAGTTTACGGAAGTTTTTACGTTTTTACAATTAAAGCTGGTCAGCTTGCATTGGTATGTACAGGGTGTACTAGACATTTAAGATGTGATATGCCAGCAGACACACCAATGTCCCTGTCTAATACTTTGTACTTGGAATGTACCAAGCGTCGGAAATTAATTCTCTTGGGCCACAAGTTGACATCGTTGTTTTATTTTTTTTTGACGAAAAAGCCCAGAATACTTATTTACAGTTAATCGGTAATAATTGCGACTTTGATCAATAGTTGATTTATTTTTCAATAATTTCTAATAAAGTATCCACTGTTTAAGTAATCTAACAAAACTTGTAGGCACAGAACTTTAAATATTCATATTTAAAGTTTTGTGTTTAGGCAGGCATGGTTTTTACAGACCTTTGAAGTGCTAGAAAATATCCTCTGCTTTTTTAAGCAAATATCTGTAAAATTCTGGATGTTTTCTTCAAAAACAATAAAACGTCGATTAAAACGGTAAGACTTCGGCTAAAACAAGTTTGGCCTAAAAAATTGTCTGTACTATCTTCGTTTTAAGGCTTTGCATCGATCTACCAAACAGCCTGTATGTAATTAAAATTCTACCATGCGCATGATGTATCTGGATGTCTATTCCTTTCCTAAATTAAATTCGCGAAGCTACACGAATAAAAACAAAACTTAAACACTTGAAGAGATTTCTTTGAATTATATTATCTTTCTACTGTCCGGGGAAGCAGGCACAGGTCAGCACCGGCGTGAAGGGAGTCTCGACAAACTGGCACCTCCCGGGGAACACCCGCTCCATCACACGCCGAAGCCTGCAGCCGTGCACCAGGCCCCGCGTCTCGCAGGATAACTGCAGCTGCAAACCAACCCCACAAAAAGATAAAAAAAACGTACATACATTTTGGTATCAAACAATTAATGGAAATAAGATAATGACGTAGTCCACTCTACGGATGATCTATTCTTGATGATGATATTTAGCTGCCCAATGCCTCCTCTGCCGAAGACGTCTTCAACCAAACGCTAAATTAGGTGCTTTCGTATTGTACGATTGTACGAATAAAACAACAGTCTCGAGCATTATAGAACGATGAGGTGGAGCGGCTTCTCTGGTACTTACATAGATCCTGTTTATATCGTCGTCTAACTTCCACGGTGCCGGCCTGATATCCATCTGTTGCACGTTGGCTCCAACGGCAGATAGTATGGAAAATACTTTTGCAAACATAATCGAATCACCCGCCGGTAACGCGACCTGGGGGAAAAATTATTACGAGTATAAGTTGTCAAGAAAACACGAAAATCCTTAGTCAAAATTCAAGAAAGACATTGCACAACCAAACTTCCTGAAGTGTCCGTATCCCTAACTTAGATCACTATTTATATTCGTTTGCGTATCTGAATCTGTACATGCGATGAAATAGCCTGGTAACCACATTCCGGAAAGAAAAATGTATTTAATTCAAAGTAAGAAAAGAAAATGGCTGTCAGCCTAATGTTTTGCCATTAACCTTGAAAACGATGGTAAGACCCTCGACACATTTAGCTCGCTGCACGATGCGAACCATTCCTAATGGGTTGATGTTTCCTCCAGATACCACACACACGACACTGCAAATACAATAGTTTGGTTAGAAGACACAAAACACCCAAGTGTCTCTCTGTGTATATGTTTATTCTGTTATATTTACGTCTTGTCTATAAGTTCCGGCAGTACGCTCGGAAGAGGCAATAGGGCCGCCAAACCGTATGCTCCGCGACTCTCAACTACCATCTTTTCTTCTTCCACTAAATGCAGCACTGCTCGTGATATCCAATCCTCATCTAACAACACCTGTAACATCAATGTAAGATATTAGTTAACAGATCATTAGAATTTATCATTCACTTATATACCTATTGAAATAAATATTTGGCCTAAATAAGCTTACCATTTTGTCAACCAACGATCTGGCTGTGTGGAAAGCATTATATCCAACTGACACAAGATCTGAGCCCGAGACATAAGGTCTCTCATTCTCCATGGCTTTGAAGAAGCTGCATGATTTCGCCGGCTCCACTCCCTTAAATGCAAATTAAATAGGTACACTCAATGTTAACATAAAAAAACTGGTCAAATACCAGCGTTTATTTTCAAACTTATTAATAAAGTCCAAAACTAATAAAAAAATGTGGTGTATTTGACCAATTTTGATTCTAAATGACGCAATTATGCTCAGGTAGCTACAGTATCTGAGCTTACATAAATAAGTATTTCGGGGTGCTTATGTTTGATTGCTGCAGCTATTCCAGCAAGCAGACTTCCGCCAGTTACTGGCACTATTATTACATCCACATTTGGTAACTGGTCCAGAATTTCAAGTCCAATCATTCCATTGGCTGCTATAACGTGTGGATGGTCATACCTGACGAAAACACAGATTCATTCATTGTAATGGGTAAAAAGTAAAACTAAACCATTATAATGTAAATGTTCAGTTCACCCATTGAGATACGTAAGACCGTGTCTTGATGCAAGAATCATGGCGTGTCGCTTAGCTTCCGCCAAGTTATTTCCGAGAACTACCACAGTGGCTCCATATTCCCTGCATCTCTCAATTGTTCTTAGATTGGCATCATTTGGTATGACTAAAGTTACTGGGACACTCCGTTTCCATCCATGGTAAGCCAGCGCCTGTTCAAACAGTCAATTTTATTTATTCCTAGTTATATAGCCTAGTCATATATATAATATGAGAATAATATAATATAATCTTCCTTACCAATGCCCAGTTCCCTAAAGACGCACTGATTACTCCATTCTCTTTCTGTTTGTCGCTCAACCTCTTCAAACTATAGACTGCCCCACGGACTTGGTAACTGGAAAAATTGTTGGGAACTGTTCTGATACTGTGTATTGAAATGAATAATTGTTTGCCTATAATGCTCTAATTCTTAAAAAATAAATTGATTAGTTGATTACGTAGGTATAAGTTTACCTTCCGGTGGGTTGAAAAATTTCAACTTTGTAATACAACTCCATTTTGAACTTGTTGCACAACCGCGATCTCTGTAATAGTAGTTAATACACGAAGGGGATAAAGCGATGTTTCATATCACGTGCGTAGTATTGAATCCTGAATGTAACGAAGGACTCCAGATTTAACTCGAGAGCGTAGCGAGGGTATTATGAGTTGATTTCCGAGCAAAGCCAGGGTATTAAGACTGAGTGCTGAGTGCAGTGCGAGGTTCAAGTACGCCCAAAGACAAAAACAGCTTTATAAAAAAAAAATGGTTCATCCATAGTAACTTGTAATCCGTTGATCGGGTCAATATACTGAGGGACGTTTTTTTTTCATTTGCGATTATATGTTTTCTGAGGATAGTTGTTCATATTGATGAGTACTATCATTCCTCAAAATATGGTCAGCTAATTAAATGTCACCTGTATAATGTGGCATTGTTGAGCAGGTGGTGTGAAAAGGTGGATTATGTACCTATCTGTAAGTGTTGGGTGAAAATATACAAGAGACATGTTATTGTGGTACTGACCCTTATTGGAGTTTTCGGTATGTCTCCTTTAATCGCCAATGTTGCTTTAACAACATCTTTGTAAACTATTTCCCTTGGAAAATCTGGATCGCAGTTAGGATCAAATTCTATGTCGGGCTCCTATAACAACAGACCTTTTAGCTAAAGTAATCCCACCAAAAACATTTTCATGTAAAATGTTGCCAAGACGAGACCATATGGCTTGCACTGTCAAAAAGTTATCAAATCTCATGTAGAGCCAAGCTTCTAACTCAAGACGCCCTAACTTTACAAGCCCTATCTTTACAAACTATACAGTATACACCTTAGTCGCAATATGTAGCTTGGCCGTTTCACTACAGTCACATGGGCGTAAGGGGAAACGTTAATTCACTGTTCATTACTTTTCTGTTATACAATAGTTTTTGTAGTAATGACTACAGTTCTTATAGGTATGAATAAACAAATCTTTTTCATTTCTACAACATAATTTTTTACTATAACGTATTCTTTCATTTTCCAATCATTCAATCCGTTCTTGTAGTAACGAGTATAGTTCTTGTAGGTACGAATAAACAAATCTTTTTCATTTCTACAACATTCATTTTTACTTCAAGAACTATTGTATAAAATAAAAGTAACGAACAGTGAATATTTTTTTCTGCTTACGCCAACCCCTTGTGAGGGTAGGAAAATGGCCAAGCCAAATTTCGACTAAAGCGTAGAGTTTGTAAAGTAAGGGCTTGTTAATTTAGAACGTCTTGAGTTAGAAGCTTGGCTTTACTCGAGATCTGATAATTTTTTGACAGTGCGAGCCATATGGTCTCGTCTTGGCAACATTTTACATGCAAATATTTTTGGTGGGATTTCACTTCTTTTTGTAAGTTGCCTAAGACAATATTAAATATTTTGTTCATTTTGTCTTTCTTTTTTGAGTTCCGATTCGCAATAAATGATTGTTGAATCGGGATTCAGCATTATCATTTCGATTTTAGACTTGACTCGTCGATTGCGGCTCAAATTGATATCTAGCCACCTAATTGTCGTCTAGGGATCAGCGGTATACAATAGGATACCCAACAACGTGTCACTGGCTTCTTATGCACCGCGTTTGCGATTTCACAATAAACGTAAGGCGATTTGCGACTGCTTAATTCCATCCCCTAATTTAAAGCATGTGGGGTGATTTACTTAAAATCCTGAAATATGTGTTTTATTATTTATAACAAAATTCCTTTTATCAATTACCAACAAGAGTCCCTTCATCAATTTTCAGACCTCTAGCATCAAAATTTACGGAAGTCTCATACAAACTTCCATCCCCTAGTTTAAGAGCAAGTTTAAGATTTCTTGTTGTTGTTTGTGTACTAATTAACGAAATACATAAGTGTAGTAATATTATTTGTATTATTATGTACTAATATTTTGAAACCTGATGAGAGCCCTATCCCCTACTTTAAGGGTTGAGGGATGTTTTTTGAAAGCTTGAAACTCGTGTTTTCTTATATGTAATATACATTAATAAGAAGAAGTAGTTGTATAATTTTCAGATCTCTATCATGAAAATATGTTTGTGTGGGAAAACGTGTACGAACTTATATCCCCTAATTTAAAGGGTGGGGGTGATTTACTTAAAGTCCTGAAATATGTTTTTCATTATTTATAACAAGGAGTCCCTATATACATTTTCAGACCTCTAGCATCAAAATTTACGGAAGTCTCATACACAATTTCTTTTTGCCCTTAGTTTAAGGGGTGGGGGGTAAAAAACCAATATAATCTTAAGTATAGGAGATATGCTATTGAAACTTTCTATGTAAATTGAACCCACTACCAACATCGTAACTCAAGAATTTTGTTCAACTGCTTTAATCCAAACACAAGTTGTGACGGTTAAAAAGATCGACGAAGCGCTTCGAGAAAAATTAGGTAGTGCGCTTCGCTTGCTCGTCTTGGCGGGGGTACTTTCGTGCCCCCAGATACTATATACAGGTTGTTTTTTTGTAAAGTTTCATATTTATCGAGTATAACAAAAAAAAAAATTATTTTTCCCTCGCATAATTTTGATTTACAAATTGCCATCTTCAATTTGTCCTGAACCTGTCGTGTGTGCCGGTTCACGTACGAAGTGCGCGTTCGCCGCGTACCGAATACCGGATACTGGGAGCGATGAAGTAAGCAATAGATCAATTTATGGTATTTATTACTTATATGATTGGTTCACCTTTAGCGGATGACCTACTCGCTAGGGCGTCCAAACTTTTTTAGCATAATGTTGGGGTCATTTGATCATCTTCCTGAAAGTTTCAGGTAGCGGAATTCAATAGTTTTTAAGATATGATTTTTTTAAAATCTGAAAATACTTTGTAAAATTATGTAACGCAACGCAAATAATATGTTTAAATATTGTCTGTGGTCAAAATACATTACCTACGTTTCGCTGTACGCATATTTGAAAAGATGAGAATTCTCTAAAAAAAGGAGGAAATGCGGAATCGTTTTTTAATAATACCTATTTTAATAAACCGTTCATTCAGCTTGAAATTTATGTTTGTTTATTTATTTTACGTCAATCAAAGTTAATTTAGTATTTATTTCGTAAAATATCACTTTTGATAAATAAAAAAGTTGTAATTTTTGTTTAAAACGGAACGCATTTTGTTGGGGCGTTTTGCCGCGTTTTTGGTTGGGCGGCAAAGTAGTAGTCCCTTTTCTAGTAGTTTGATAGTTTCGCGAATGTTCTATTTTCTTGTTTTCTCGATATTTACAAGCAAAAACAACTGGCTAGAGTAGGTTATTGTGGCTACTTTTCAATCGGGTTATAGGTTATGTTAGAACGTTGAAGCAGCTAAACCGGAGCGGAGCGGAGCGTATGCAAATAAAAACGATTGGCTAGAGTAGGTTATTGTGGCTACTTTTCAATCGGGTTATAGGTTAGGTTAGAACGTTGAAGAAGCTAAACCGGAGCGGAGCGTATGCAAACAAAAACGATTGGCTAGAGTAGGTTATTATGGCTACTTTTCATGTAAATTTTGATGGAGCATTGTGGAGGAGAAAGGTGTCGAGGCAGAAAAATGTCCCTTTCGAAGAAAGCAACTAGGCATTTCCGCGGGGGGCGGCAGTAGTAGGGGGGCATCTACCTCCTTCCCCCTCCCCCGTACTTCAAGATCAAGGTCAGTCTAAATTTTGTTTTATTTAAACAACATAACCAAAAGTAGGTCAACCGCTAAAGTCCTTCCGGTGTACCTTATCAAACCAATACTTATTTTCTTCAAATATTATTTGGAGTAAGTAACGGTAGTGCTTCTTACTTTACACCAAGGGGTCGGTTTGTACGGCTTTCTGTTAGCTAAAGCAGCAGGAGATAATCCCATGGAAGGTCCTGAACTCCTGGGTAGTTCTGTTTCAATTACTTTCCTTTTCATTGTGGAGCTGATTGGGTAGTGGGAGGTTGCGATTAATGCGAGAAAAGCATTTTTTAAAGATGGGCTGAACTGCAAGCCAAATTTTCAAATTCCTTATTTCTTTGTGGATACATTTTGTTGTAAATATTGGCGGCTTAAATAAAATATTTTTTTTGGTAGGACGGGCAGGACTTGTTTTGATTTTAGACGTTCTTCAGGGATACCTACTCTGTGAAATTTGTTATTGGTTTTGGGCATAGAGTAAAGAGTTTCGTTTATCTGACGATGGGGCGATTATGTGGGAAAAACTGTGGAAAAACTATAAAAATAAACACATGGCCACAGTTTCCCATTTCTGCAGATTTTCGTTTCAACATTATCCCTCGCTTACATAATACCTTGTCTACAAATTCCCATTTCTACAGATTTTCGCTTCAACAGAAACCCATGTGTCATGCTAAACCATGCATGTCGAAATAATCTGTGTTTTCTCGGATGGAGTGACGAGGCATAACTGAATATTACTCCTATCGTAATGATTTTTTTACTGCTGTCACTAGTTTTGGTATTTGTCTAATAATTTATCCCACAAAGAACACAAATGTAAAAACGGGAGCCAATTTCAATATTAACAATATCGTGGCTGTCGACTTCGCCGATAAAAGATTTGAAATCTAAATGAATACTAAGTTCTGTACCTATGATAATCTTGAAATTATAACGTAGGAGATAGCTTAACATAAATTGAAGTTAAATATTTATCTTGGCTAGTTTTTACCGGCAAATCAAATTTTGGAAGGGAAGATATGTTGACCCCACCAATATACAATGACGTAAGAAGCATAAAAACATTATAACACTAACAAGTAAATTATTATCTTATTATCAAAAGACAAAGGCGTTTCCAAAGGAGATTCAGTGTCGATGTTTGGGCAGGAGTCGTTGGAAATGAAGGCATTGGACCACACTTCCTACCCGTTATTCTGGACGGGGAAAATTACCTTGATTTTAGTGTCAATGTCCTACCAGAACTGTTGGCAGTAGTGCCACTTTTCAATAAATACACGTCTATCGTCTTCCAGCAAGACGGTTGTCCAGCTCACGGGAGAACTGCAGTCGGGGAACATTAGATAATGTTTTCCCAAATTCGTGGATAGGGAGGGATTGACCTATTCAGATCTGGAGAACGTGGAGGCCAACGTTCTCCAGACCTGACCCCTTTTAACATCTGGGGACGGGCGCAAAAGTTAGCCTACGCTACGGAAGTCGAATCTAGAGAAGATTTTTTGGCAAGGATACAATCAGCATTCGATCGACCACTGTAGAAATAAAGAATCGATGTTACGCGTGTGTTAGGTTTGTTTCAAAATAGTGATTGTAAATATATATGATATTCAAAACAAATGGTAATTATTAATATGGGAATGTGTAATTTATTTATTAGTCATTGTAATGATTATAAGCTATAATTGAAAAATATAGATGTCATACATAATCATTGATGTGAAGTCAAATTTTAATAGTTTTGTTTTAAATCATTAATATCCGAAATTAGGAGTATTATTGTATCATAGTAATTACTATAATTATGAATAAGAATTTAGGGATCGTTAGATAATTGTAAAGTCATCGATTTATATTTAAAAAAAATAGTAAATTGGTAGTCAAATAAGGGTGGAATGCAGCGCTAACAACGTTGGTATTTCGATATTGATGTGATTCGGCAGTTAGCGTTAGAAGAAAAGAAGTTATAGGATAAGAATTAAAGCAGTAATAGTAGCTTTGGTTAGTTATACCTATCCATACGATATCCCTTTTTCTTACACGTGCTTACGCAATGAAGGTCGGCAATTCGAGCAAGTTTTTATTTTTTTTATAAATACCTTTTTTTATTAAAGAACAATTGAAATTTTCTTTCTTTCAAAAAAATCATGTTATTTCTTACATACATGTCAAATATCAGGTGAATGCGTATCGCCCGCCCGATACAAAGTTGGCAAATTAATGAACTTAGTAATGGTTTTTATGGCATTCTTGAACATTATTAGAAAGAAGATAGATTAGCAGCGTTGTTTTTAACTTTTAAGAAACAAACCTCGTTTAGTTTTTTTATTGCAAGTCAAAGATGTTTCGTTACAGAATTTCACTTCTTGAAAAAACATTTGTGGGTCATTAAAAAAACAAAAAATCAATTTCCAGTATTTTTGACTATAAAAGAACCGTAAAACATTACACAACCAATAACATCAAATAATTGCAGGTTTCATTAATAACTTTTTATTTATTCAAGTTGAAAGATGTAATTCTGGAGGATTTTTCAAAAAAGTTAAAAATATTAAAATAAAGAAATCCGTTAGGTTAAAACCTTTTTTTTTGTGGAGAAAGGAGATAGCAAATGACCCCTTCTATCGGCATTTTAATTTGGCAAATGATGCACCAAACACCCTGTATAATTCTCAAAATATATATAATTGTAAAAATCTGTAAACCCCAAACCCGATAACCCCATTGTAGGCATTATTGCACATTATATTCTCTTTGGTATACACCAAATGTCAAAAGCAAACGTCAGTCAGTTATCAATAATAATAATAATAATATTTTATTTATTTCAGACAATTAAGGTCCATAGTTAAATACTAGTTATTAAGATAATTTAAAAAATATTATGATGTTATAATCTGGGTATGGAGCTGCATCCAAAGTCGCAGCATTGGGGAGTCCCACCTGTCTATAAACACATACAGCATCCCGTTACTGCCACAGAGGCGCTCCGTTTTCTCATTATTGCGTAGAAGTCATCCGTATGCGCCTCTGCGAATATCCCCGAAGCACTGCATCTCCACGGCAGCCGCAACAGGACCCTGAATGCGTTGTTATATTGGACACGCAGGTCACTGTATGCCCGCTTTGTATAGTCGACCCACAGACTGCAAGTGTAATATGATTGGCAGTAGGCTTTAAAAAGCATAATTTTGACTGCATTTGTACACTTTGCAAATCTGCGGGCCAACATATTACATCGGACAGCCAGCGACCTGCGTTCCCTCTCAATGTCCATGTTGTCTTTTAGATCGTCGGTGACCCAGTGGCCCAGGTATTTAAAACTATTCACTCTGCACAAAGGTGTACCGCAGAGAGATACTTCTGGTACATCAGAGTATGTTTTTGAGTAGGACTTAAAAATCATATACTCACTTTTTTTAGAGTTATACCTGAGCCCATGTGCCACCGCATACGATTCACAAACATTCAGCAGACTCCTTAGAGCACCTACTGACGGGCTCAGCAGCACCATGTCATCGGCATAACTAATATTGTTCATACAAACTCCATCAATATGACACCCAACCTTGGTGCCGCTGAGCTCGCCGATCAGCTGGTTCATGTACAGGTTGAAGAGGCGGGGCGAGCTCAACCCCCCCTACCTCACCCCGCACTCCAACCCGTACACGTCCGAGCTAGCTCCCGCCCACCGCACACTGTTCTGTTGATTACAATACCAATACCTAAACATTGAAGTAAGCTCGGGAGGCAATGTTGTTTCCTCATTTAGCTTTCGCCAAAATACGTCATAATGTACAAGATCGAACGCCCTCGACAAATCCAAAAAACAGGCAAATACAGGCGTTTTCCTAGCAATGTAATACTGGACCGTTTGCTTAAGGCACAGTATGGCACTCTCCGATGACAGACCTGGCCTAAACCCAAACTGAGCGTCATGAAGTTCAGAGTGCATAGCCAGCTGTTTGTCAAGCAGACTATCCAGTACTTTGGCTACAACGGTAGCCAGGGAAATGGGCCTGTAATTAGACAAGTCGGAGGCGTCACCGGTTTTGTTTTTAATCATCGGCACTGCCACGGTAAACATTAAATCTTTCGGCAGATAGCTGTGAATAATACAAAGGTTAAAAAACAATGAAAGAACCCTTGGCAAGTGCGGTCCGGCGTACTTAAGGTGCTCAATGCTGAGACCATCGTGGCCCGGTGACTTCCCTCGTACCATATCTCTAATAATGGTTGCAACATTTTTAGCCTTAAACATGATGGGGGTCCTCTCGTTACTGTTCCCAGGATCATTCACCCGATGCTCGCGCGGTATGGGCGATTCCACTCTAAAGTGCCGCTGAAATAAGTTATCAAGATCAGTCGGCTCACCCACACCAGTCACGCCCGCAGGCAAACCCGTCCTTGTATTAAGTTTATTAGTTGACTTCCAAAATTTACCAAATTGTTTTTCTGAGTGACTTTTTGCAACATTGTCCATTTTAATTTGTTGTTCGTTTTGCAAACAGAACTTTAAATTAGCTTTAAATATTTTCCTAGTTTCTCACATTTGATCATAATAATAACCAGAGTTTACTCCACCATGTAACAACCACATTTTATAGCAAAGACGGGCCCGCCCATGAGCGCCACTGACATGGGTATTCCAACCAGTCACATACTTATGTTTTTTAATCTTACTTTTCCTTTCGTATGTACATTTAGCACCCTCCCTAAGGATAGTTATCAGTTTATTATACAAGTCATCCAATAAAGAAAAATGATTGCTATTTTGACACATTTTAAAAGAACACTCAGTGTATTCAGTGGGGAAGTCAATTAATTTCAACTGAGAGTTACAATATTCGTAATACTTTGCTATTTGATCATGATCACGTTCTCCCCACCTCACTTTATCACAAAGTAAAACGGGTGTGGACAATTTAGGTTTGATAACACTAATTTTACCATCGAAAATAACTGGATAATGATCCGAGGGATATACTCCATACAAAACTGACGCTTTTATGCAGCACTCGTTACAATACAGTGATCAAGCCAGCGTCGCGAGCCGCTTGCTTGACAAACAAAAGTGTGTGAATCACTCGGCAGTAATTCACTATCAATACATGACCAAGTCTGCTCCGTACATATACTCAGCATTTCTCTATAGAAGCGTTCACCGGGATGCGCATTAAAATCGCCCAATATAATAACTGACTCCACTCCTTCACTGTCAATTATTGCAGTCATTTCACTAAAACATTGGAAAAATCTATAAGGATATCACTCTTTTTGTTATTAAACGGCATGTATACACAGAAAATCAATAAAGCTCGGTTGTTATGGATTAGTTTTATAGCGACTTTGCGATCACTATTACACGATATAATCGATACTGACTGGAAAGCGCACTTCCTCCACAATAAGGCGACACCACCATACGGTCTTCCACTGATGATACCAATAGACGTATCAATGGCTGACTTGCCAGTGTACGCAAAGTCATCATGCAAGCTGCCAAGTGCAGGTACATCATGCGGCCATAACCACGTCTCCTGTAGGGCGATGATGTCAGCAGTTTTGCATAGTTTCCGCACACACTCAGTGGACCTGATCAGACCTTTACAGTTAAAAGTTGAGAATATAACGTTCTTGTTTTCTTCGTCCATTTTATTAAAAGTTAACGACTTCCTTTGCAATCTGAGGATTTCCTCTGTCAGTTTTCTTAAAGAAAATGAAACGTCGGAACTTGACTCCCTCTGGCCACAGTTTCTCATCCAAAAATGAATCTAACTTACTTTTAGGTACATAAATCTTGTATGCACCATAGGATTTTTTTGTTTTCATTTTCTCTAACTTAATACACTCCTGGGTCTTCATTTTTACATATTCCCCAATGTCATGTTCCGTAGTCTGTTTATTCACATTCTATACGAAAAGAGGGATCTTTGTGTCGGCGGCTTTGAATTTTCCCGTCGGCGAAAGTGTTGAGGTTTTATGTAGAAGAATAAGCAAACTCTGTTATTTATCACAAGCCATATTATATTCATAGAAACATTACCACGACACAATCTACATAACAAGAGAATGTAACCATAGCAACCAGTCAACATTACTAGTGTGGAGACACGCAGCTAGTGCTGTACATCTCAACACTCCTCCTAAATGATAACATGGTTTACAGTTATTATTTAATACACAACTGTATCTAACTTAACTAAACAAACAGTAAACTAACCAACTAAGAATTAGCACAAGAACTTATCAATGCATTTATAAAACTTCTCTGTGCTCAAACTTTTAGTCATAACATCCGCTAAATTTTCATTGGTACAAATATGTTCTATACTGATCACCTTATTGACAACCAAGTCTTTTAAATAATGAACCCGTATATCAATGTGTTTTGTACGCTTAGAATTCTCGTAATTCTTGGCCATTGATATCGCACTTTTGTTGTCAACAAGTAACACGGCATTTACATCACAATTTAAGTGTTTACATATGCCTTTTAAATTAACGATTTCCTGTGCTAATGATGCGGCAGCTATGTACTCGCTTTCGGCAGACGATAAAGCTACACATTGTTGCTTCTTTGAAAACCAAGCAATGGGGTTTTGCCCTTGTAGGGTAATACCACCGCTAACACTTTTTCTGTCGCTTCTATCTCCAGCCCAATCGGCATCAGAAAATCCGTATAAATTATTGTCATTTGTCTTTTTAAATAACAATACTTTTTCCTTCGTTTCTTTTAAATAACGTACTACTCTTTTTCCAGCTTTCCATAATTCTTCGTTCGGTTTATCTAAAAATCTGCTCAGATATGATACTGCAAATGTTAAATCCGGTCTTGTTGTAACAGTAAGAAAAATTAGACTTCCTATTAGTTCTCGATATGGTACATCTAAAACTTTTGTATCGTCCTTTAATTCTATATTGTAATTTCTTTCCATGGGAGTTTTAATTCCGTTACATTCATCCATTTTGAATTTAGTCAATATCTTTTCAATCATTTTAGTTTGTTTAAGTTCTAAGGTATCTTTATTTCTTTTAACTTCCATTCCAAGAAAGTACTTCATTTCGCCCATACATTTTGCGTTAAACTCCTCCTTAAGTGCTTTAATAGTATCTTCCCCGTTTCCAGTGATCAGGATATCGTCTACATAAATCAGCATCCAGCAATCTTCTTTGTAATACAAACAGTAATCATATTCTGATCTTTGGAATCCATTAGCTTTCGCAAATTCGTCAAGTGTTTCATTCCAACACTTTGGTGATACAACCAATCCATACAATGCTCTCTTTAGTTTTAATGCTGTATTATTATTTTTTATTTCTAGTCCTTGAGGTATTTTGATAAATACATCAGACTTCAATTTTCCATTTAGGAATGCAGTAGGAATGTCCAGTTGAATAATCTTTAAATCATCTTGTACAGCTTTTGATAAGATCATTCTTATTGTAGAATGTCTAGCAACGGGTGCATAAATGCTGTCGAAAATATCTTCTTTCTTTTGTTCGAAGCCTCTAGCGACCAGTCTTGCCTTTTTTGTTCCATCTTCTTTATGCTTAAATATCCATTTTGTATCTATGAGCTTTCTTCCATCGGGTATTTCTTGTTCTTCCCATGTTTGTAATCTTTGGAGTGCATCTAATTCTTTATTAATTGCGTTTTTCCATTCTGGTTCTTTAACAGCTCCTTCGAAAGTTTCTGGTGCATTTGCACTAAGGCATATAACAATGTTAGTTTCATTTATGTTTTCTACATTTGTCGCGTAATCTTTAAGATAAGCAGGAGGTTTTATTGTTCTTTTGGGTCTGGTTGGTTCTTCTTCAGTTTGGTCACTGTTCATTTCTGCATCTTTAAATTCATCTTCATTTTCTACTATATCTTTCTTTTCTGTATTGATTTCTTCTTCTTTGTCTTGATAATACCTTACTTGTTTCACTTCTTCGTTATTTTTGAACTTAATGTCGCTTTCATCAAATCTTACATCTCTGGAAATAATTATCTTATCTTCTTCTGAATCCCATAATCTGTAACCAACAGTTCCATAACCTACCATTATTGTTTGTTTTGCTCTCTTGGCTAACTTGTCTGGTTTGGGTACTATAGTAGCCCAAGCTTTGGAACCAAATACTCTCAATCTCGATAGGTCGTTTTTACCAAAAAATATTTCGCTGGGTGTCTTGAAGCATATGGCCCATGATGGCGATCTATTCAATTGGTAAACTGCACATTGTATCGCTTCGCACCATAGATGTTTTGGCAAATCGGTTTCCGCTAATAGAGTCCTCGTTTTGTCGCATAATGTGCGGTTCATCCGTTCTGATATGCCATTAAGTTGTGGCGTGTACGGTAATGTATATTCTAAAGTAATCCCTCTATTTCTGCATAGAAGTTTCAAACTATTGGCAGTGTACTCTCCACCATTATCGCATCTAATTTTTTTTACTTTATTCCTCGTTTCGTTTTCAATTCTTAATACATAGTTCATCAGTCGTTCTGTTGTTTCAGATTTGCTCTTTATTCAACCAGCTTTATTCAACCAGCTACATTTGGTCGAAGGACCAAATGTAGCTGGTTGAATAAAGCTGGGCTATATAAATAATAGGCACTGGTTCATAACATGGTACAGAAGACTTTACTCTCAGGAAAAAAGAAACGAACAGAACATAACGAGAATCAGACTACGACATGACAGAAATACTACTGACAGATTCTAAAATAAAATATAAAATTAATACAAAAAAAGGTATAAAAAAGAAGAAAAGGTTTCCAAATAGGTGCGTCGTGCACATTCCTCCCCTTTTCTATTAGAAGGGCAGCTTCACCAGCTTACGGAGGGGCCGCCGCATGACGCCCATCAGGGTGCGAACATCAGCCACCCGGATGAGCCAGTTTCAGCCGATCCTGAGCGTTTCAGCTCTTGGCTCAGACTGGTGCGTGCAACTGCTACAGCGCATAAGTATCTCACATTACTGCGAATGCGTAGTCTAACTCGAAGGGGCTTATGTGTAGATAATTTAGTTCGATTAGAGGGAGGGCTTTGTACTTTTATGTTTCAGCCTACGAGTCAATGGCAACAGTTCACTGCTCCGTGTTCCTCACATGGCTCAGCTAGAGTTTTGGCCGCCACTGACATTCGTCTAGCAGAGACGCACATCTTGCTCAAGTCCCAGTGGGGCTCATTTCTCAGCGAGATGACGCACCTCAATTGTCGTCCTGCTCAGCTCTTGCCACGCTCCAGTCGCCTGTCCAAACTGGGGGTTCTCATCGGGGAAGATAGACTGATGCGATTGTCCGGCCGCATTAAGGCAGCGTCGCACATACGTCACGAAACTAAAAGTCCGATTGTACTGGACGGAAGACACCCAGCAGTGCGTTTGCTTGTGGAGCACCATCATAGGAGGGCCGCCCACGCCAATACAGAGAGGGTGGTCAATGAGCTCCGGCAAGATTACCACTTATTAAGCCTGAGAAGTACCGTCCGCGCAGTCGCCTTTCACTGCCAGTTTTGCCGCATTCGCCGAGCCGTGAATTTCCAGCCACCTACAGGAGACTTACCCGAGGCACGTTTGGGACATCACAAGCGGCCGTTTACGTTCACGGGGCTTGATTACTATGGACCAGTTCAAGTCTCTATCGGCCGAAGACGAGAGAAAAGATATGTCGCTCTCTACACTTGCCTCGTCGTCCGTGCCGTCCATCTGGAAGTGGTTGACAGTTTGTCCACGGACTCCGCGATGATGAGCCTCCGTCGTTTTATAGCCCGGCGAGGCACGCCAGCAGAGCTCTGGTCAGACAACGGGACCGCTTTTGTAGGCGCCAACCGAGAGCTCCGTCGCCTCTACGTCGAAGCCACAGCGCAGTACGCTGCTTCAGAGAAGATTAACTGGCGTTTTATACCACCAGCCGCTCCTTTTATGGGCGGATCTTGGGAACGACTGGTGAAGAGCGTAAAAGTGGCTCTCAAGGTGACACTCACAGAACGTGCCCCAACGGACGAGGTGCTTCGCACGCTTTTCGCAGAGGCTGAGGCACTTGTCAACTCGCGCCCACTCACCCATGTCGCCGTCGATCACAACAGCGAAGAAGCGCTCACTCCCACGCACTTTCTTCTGGCTGCATCTTCAGGCCGCCCGATACCAGCCACGTTATCAGACTCGAATTTTGCCTCAAGAAGCAGCTGGCGCAAGGCCGTTCGACTGGCAGACCATTTTTGGCAGCGATGGGTCAAAGAATACCTGCCAACACTCATCCCTAGACGCGGGCGTGGAGTAGCTCCTGAGGTGGCCATTGGCGACGTGGTGTTCATCGCAGATCCAAACTCTCCCAGAGGCACCTGGCCACGGGGACGAGTCACAGCAGTTTTTCCAGGGCCCGATGGAGTAATCCGGGTGGCTGATGTTCGCACCCTGATGGGCGTCATGCGGCGGCCCCTCCGTAAGCTGGTGAAGCTGCCCTTTTCTGTCCGTCGTGGATTATAATAGTATGGTACAGACTCGGTCAACAGCCAAAGCGATGAATATGGGTAATGAAAATGGTGAAGGTAAGATCGTTGCGAGTAGAAAATCGGAGCAGCCACCCGCGCCCGATGTCTCACATGCCGCTTCGGCAAGCGCACCCACGGCGCCTTCCCGTTCATCCGCCACGGTGGTAGCTAGAAGGTTAGCAGCTGAGGCGCAGCACGCACGCCGCCTCGCCGACTTGGAGACGCAAGAGATGCGCCGCCTCGCCGACTTGGAGGCGCAAGAGATGCGCCGCCTCGCAGAACTGGAGGCTCAACAAGTCAGTCGCCTCGTCGCCCTAGAACGTGAGACCGCCGAGCTAGAGCACCGTGCAGAACTCGCCGCCATCGAGGCAGACGCGAGTCATCACAGCTCTAGGAGCAGCCGTACTGACATCGAAAAATGGTTCAGTAAGTCCAAGATTAGTAATCCTGAACTAAATAAACGTAATGTTTTCAGGTTACCAGACCCTAAAATGAGCGTTGTGCCCCTCACGGAGGCAGCGACAGCGCTCCAGACCCGACGTGCCGCCCCGAACGCGGCCGCGGCACCCAGCGACGGCGCGGAGGTTCCGCACCTTATTAAAAGTCTCGAGGTTTTGTTTGATAAAGTTAATAAAGGCAATAGCCCCGCATTTAATATCTTACCTCGCTTTGACGGCAAGTCACATTTAGACTGGCTCAGTCTGAAAAAGTGTTTCGAAAATACGCAAGCTTCATAAAGTGCTGTGAACAACCTGGCAAGACTGAACGCGGCGCTGACGGGCGCGGCGCGCGAGGCGGTGGCTGCGCTGCTGGTGTCAGCGCGCGAGCCTGGCGTCGTGCTGCGCGCGCTCGACACGCGCTACGGCCGCCCCGAGCTGGTGGTGGCGCACGAGGTAGCCGCGGTGCGCGCGTTGCCGCGCGTGAACGGTGAAGGTAAAGATTTTGCCATTTTTGCCTGTAGAGTTCGCAATTGCGTGGAAGTCATTCGTTTATTAGATCATACGGAATATCTGTCATCGCCGGAACTCTTTCAGAATTTTCAGAATTTAGACTATAAGGTTAGGCAGGATCTAAATAAACTTTCTTTTGAAACCAATTGTGAATTAGCGTCAATAGAATTAAAATCATCCAAGACAGTTATAGTTGCACTATATCGATGATCACTATATGATATGAGTCTATTTTTTGAAATATTAACTAAACTTCTGAATAAAATTTGTCGAGAAAATAAGCGAATAATAATAGCAGGAGATTTGAATTTGAATGTATTAAAATTAGACAAAAATATAAAAAAGCTGAACAGAATTCTTAATAACTGTAATTGAAAATGGGTTCTTAATGAACCCACTAGAACTGAAACTAACAAAAATAACGTTACTACTTCTACTTGTATAGACAATTTCATTGTAAATTTTAACGAATATAATGGTTCTGTCCTTAGACATAAAATTTCAGATCACAATGTTATTAAACTAGAATTATTAAATCAAAATGACTTGTGTAATAATACGACCTATGTAGCCAGAAACTTTTCTATGAGTAATCTGAAGTACTTTAATTTCATATTTAATAACAATTATTTTAAAATAAAATCAGAAATCCTTTTGGCAAATGACGCGAATGCAAGAATGAAGATTCTACAAGATGCTGTTAATTATTGTTACAATATCGCTTTCCCAAAAATAAAAAAAAGAGTTAATAACAAACAAAAACACTGGTCAACTTTAGGTATAGAAACAAGTAAAAATAATTTATGTAAATAAGAATTCCTTCAACAGCATTACCCCAGCCAAAAGACAAAATTAAGAATTAAAATGTACAGAAAAATTTTGCAAAAAGCTATGCTAGCCGCAAAAAAACTACAGTATAAGGCTAGGATAGCTAAATCGAAAAATAAAATTAAAGAAGCGTGGCAAATCATAAATGAACAAGTAGGACATAAAAAGCGACAAAATACAAAATCACAGATAGAACTCTTAAAAGATGAAACGGGAAATGATGTTAGAGAACCTGAAAAAATTGCAAGTCTATTTAATGACTTTTTTCGTAACATTGCACAAAAACTAACAACTAAATTAAATATCAATGAACAAAATTGTTTAAAATACTTAAATATACAGAATAAGCCTCTAACAACAATTGTATTTCATCCATTATGTTTTAGTGAGTTTAGAAAGATATTAACGAATATGAAGCAAAAACCTACTTTAGATATCTATGACATGAGTACGAAAACGTTAAGAAATATTGTAATAAATAACAATAACTTATTTGAATTAGTACTTCTTGTTGTCAACTCTTGCTTATCTGAAGGCATTTTCCCTGATGTACTTAAGCCGGGTAGGGTAGTACCGCTCTTTAAAAAAGGAGATGTCACAGATCTTAGCAATTACAGGCCAGTATGTGTATTACCAACTTTATCAAAAATTTTAGAAGCAGCTATAAAATCTATTGTATTGAATTGTAAAATACTTCGAGGATAATAACATGTTTACAATAGCACAGTTTGGATTTAGAAAAGGTAAATCGACTGAAATGGCAATTAGAAAAGTAATTTATTACATTCTTGATTCCTTAGATTTTTCAAATAGATGCGCCAGTATTTTTTGTGACCTTTCAAAAGCTTTCGATTGTTTGCGTCACGATATATTAATATTAAAATTGCAGTACTATGGGTTTCAAGGCGTTGAACTCAGTATGATGATAAGTTACCTAAATAACCGCACACAAATTGTATCGGTAAATAATCATACTTCTCATCCAGGAAAGATGTCGATCGGGGTACCACAAGGGTCAATCCTGGGTCCCGTATTGTTCTTAATATATATAAATGATCTTTGTAATATACTTCCAAGTGAAGCTCATTTGAGCTTATTTGCTGACGATACACATATTGGCTTGAGAGACAAAAGTAAGTCGCAGTTAGATGATAAATTAAACAACGTCATAAGTTTGCTTAAAGAATCGTTTGATGCTATCGGCATTATTCTCAACTCTAATAAAAGTATTGTAATATATTATCAATCAAGATTAGGCATTTTTGGTAACTCGACTTCTCAAGAAAATGTATTTTAGGATATACAATAGACAATACGACTAGTCACAAAGGGCATATTGATAAAATTTGTATGAAATTAGCTAGCAGCAATTATGCTCTTTTTAAACTTAAACCATTATTAGATAAAAAATCACTTCTATCTGTTTATTATGCGTATATACATTCAATTATTAGATATTCTATTACTGTATGGGGTAATGCTACAGAAATTAACAGAGTCCTAAAATGTCAAAAACGATCAATCAGAACAATCAATGGTTCAAAAAAACGCAGCCACGCAAGAGAGCACTTTAAAAAAGACAAAATTATGACAGTTATTTCTCTTTACATTTACAATAGTTTGTTAGAGGTTCACGAAGATAGGGAAATTCCGGAAAAGCAAGATACTGCTTTACCCTATACTTTCCGTGATAATAAAAAACGAACAATAAAAAATAATGAAACCCGTATAGTACCAAAAACAAGATTAGCTAAAGTACAGAAACAAGGTCGTTACTTTAAAATCCTGATGTATAATAAATTACCAAAAAGTCTGACCACTCTAAAATTTAACTTGTTCAAACAAAAACTAAAAATATTTTTTGAAAATAATCCATTTTATACTGTCAAAGAATATATGTCAATGGAACTTGTAGAATCTTTGTTCTTGGAAAAATTATAAATAAAATAACTATCATTTCACTGTAAAAAGTTAAATGCAGTAATTTAAATGTCAAATATTTAAGTAATGTAAAATTTGAAATATTTAAGTTAGAATAGGAATTTCAAATATTTAAGTAGTATGTAAGTGTAAAATGTAAATGACTTGCCTGTAAATTATTTTACTTCGAGGCCAATAAATATTTTTATTCTATTCTATTCTATTCAGGCAATTATTTCAAAGATTTCCCCTCTATTGCGATCCAAATGGCTAGATTATGCCGCTCGTTATGAGGCTGGTGGTCTATCAAAGCTAGAAAATCTAGCCGATTTCCTAGCACACGAGATCGACCTCCAGTCTCGCTTTGGCATGATACCTGAGCCGACTACTGCGTCGCACGCGGTAGATAGTAGGCGGGCCAGGGATAATGTGCATGTTATCGCTGAAAATCGCTCGAATTGCAATTCAATTTCGCATAAAAATAAATTGAATTCATCGACGACTGCACCTAAAATTAATTCGTGCATTGTATGTCAACAATCGCATGATTTAGTTCAATGTCACAAATTTGCGTCACTGTCAGTCGATGACAGATGGAAATTGATTAAAAAGAAAAGAGTCTGTCATCGATGCCTCAAAGTAGGTTGGCATAGATTAAGTTTGTGCAAGGCAAAGAAAACTTGTGACATTGACGGTTGCGTTTTCCGTCATCATTCGTTGTTGCACAACCCGAATTATGAGCGCGCCGCCGCCGCGCACGTGGAAGTGGAGGATGACGAGGCCGCCGCGGGCACGTCCAGCGCCGCGCCGCGGGCCGCCGCGCCCGCAGCAGGCCCCGCCGCCCCGCTCGCACCCGCTTCATATAATAACGATGAGATCCTGTCTCATACATCGACTTCAATTGCAACTGAATCCTCAGTGCATCCGTTGTTCCTCCGTCCGTTATTAAAGGTCGTGGCCGTGACCGTTTCCGGTCCATCAGGTACCGTAGACACCTATGCATTGTTGGATGATGGTGCATCAGCGTCTTTCTTAGATTTGGAGATAGCTGCTAAATTAGGAGTCTGCGGGCCCGAGAGACAAATACGTCTCGACTGCGTAGGCGGGTTAAGCAAAGACACGACGGTTCAGTATGTTGATTTTCATATAAAGGGACGCCACGCAAAAGAGACTTATATGATTCGTAGGGCTCGGGCAATTAACGGGTTAGGTTGTGCAGCGCGACCGACGATTGACAAATCTGACGTGTCAAAATTTAGTTACCTTTCTGACATAAAGGAAGAATTTTGCTATGACAACGTAAAACCGACAATTATCATTGGCATTGACAACTGGCATCTTACTATGTCTAGCGCCACTCGAAGGGTTCTAGGACACAGCCGGTTGCAATTTATACCGCCTTAGGGTGGGTTTTATTCGGTTTTGGCTGTAGCAAGACGACGCCAGTTGACACTGTCAACCATGCGACTGTTAGTGAGCCCCTGGTTGTAGATATTAGTGATCGCGCGGTATTAGAACAATTAATTCGTGAGCAATATAGTATAGATTCGATTGGCATTTCTGAACGCGAAGCGCGCAGCTCCGATGACGAACGAGCTGTCCAAATTCTTGAGCGCACGGCACGACGCCTACCGAGCGGTCGTTATGAAGTCGGGCTTCTTTGGAAAACTGACAATCTATTTGTGCCTGACAGTTCTAAGCTTGCCTTGTCTAGGTTTCTTAGTCTAGAAAAAAAGATGTGCAGGGACTCTAACTATGCAGAGCGATACCGTCAAAACATACACGACATGATTCGGAAGGGTTATGCCGAATTGTGCACGGAAGTGCATACCGCCAAGTCGCCTGTTTGGGTTCTGCCACATTTCGGTGTAACCAATCCGAATAAGCCGAATAAATTAAGATTAGTCCATGATGCTGCTGCGAAAAGTCAAGGAGTTTCCCTGAATTCGCTCCTGTTAACCGGTCCTGACCTTTTGCAGCCCCTGCTTGGAATCCTTTTGCGTTTTAGGGAAGGCAAAGTTGCCCTGATGGGAGACATACGCGAGATGTTTCCTCAAGTGAAAATTCGTGTGGAGGATCGTGATGTGCAAAGATTTCTCTGGCGTGACAACCCTACAGAGCCAATTAAGACATACCGCATGTCATCAATGATTTTCGGTGCCGCATCTAGTCCTTTCACTGCCATTTACATTAAAAATAAGAATGCAGTGGAGTGGCAAGAGCGCTATCTGAGCTGTAGCTCCTGAGGTGGCCATTGGCGACGTGGTGTTCATCGCAGATCCAAACTCTCCCAGAGGCACCTGGCCACGGGGACGAGTCACAGCAGTTTTTCCAGGGCCCGATGGAGTAATCCGGGTGGCTGATGTTCGCACCCTGATGGGCGTCATGCGGCGGCCCCTCCGTAAGCTGGTGAAGCTGCCCTTCTAATAGAAAAGGGGAGGAATGTGCACGACGCACCTATTTGGAAACCTTTTCTTCTTTTTTATACCTTTTTTTGTATTAATTTTGTATTTTGTTTTAGAATCTGTCAGTAGTATTTCTGTCATGTCGTAGTCTGATTCTCGTTATGTTCTGTTCGTTTCTTTTTTCCTGAGAGTAAAGTCTTCTGTACCATGTTATGAACCAGTGCCTGTTATTTATATAGCCCAGCTTTATTCAACCAGCTACACCCTCCATACAAGGACTTAAAATTCTATCAGATACAGGTTAGTTTAATATATGTAGGCTTTTCCTATTCAAATGACCTAAACGTTTATGCCATAGATCTGGTGCATCAGTAACATTACAGACTTCATACTTACATAATTCGGCTTGCAACTTATACAACTTTCCATGCGCGTTGCCGCATAAATATGTCTTTTTATTAAATATTTTAACATTGTTGTTATTAAAGTTTACGTTAAAACCTGCCTCGACAATCTTTTTCACTGATAACAAATTGTATGAAACATCTTTCACAATTAGAGCATCAATATTGATCTTAGTATTTTTGTTATTTTATTTTAAGTTTACCTCTTTTGTTGGTTGTAATACATTGGCCGTTAGCTACGAATATTTTAACATTTTTATCTAAGTACGTAATATCCGTCATATAATTTTCATATTTTTCATTTATTAAATGCTCCGTACATCCCGAGTCTACAATTAGTTCTATGCTACCACACTCACCCACATTAGCAATAATATCACTAGCAATGAAACCTATTTCTTCGTCTTCTGTGCTTGCTGCTGAAGCATGTTGATACGTTGTATGCCGTGCACCTGAATTTCCTCTAAATGAGCGTCCACGCGCCCTTTGGTAGCCCCGTCCTCGTGTCAATGACCGTCCTCTACTCGGTCGTCCTGATCCTCTGCATTCGAACGACTTGTGTCCACGTTTCCCGCAGGAGTGGCACGTGAGGAAGGCGTTATTCTCATAACTTTTACTATTTCCGTCCATTTTTAACTTTGTCTCCATATCCAGTAGTCTTGCTTTAACAAATTCTATGTTTAGCTGTTTCTCGGAAGCCATAGTCTCTATTGATGTAATTATTTGATCGTATATATTTGGAAGAGAAGACAGCAGATAGCAAATTTGGTCTTCTACATCGACGTTTACGTTGATTGCCGCTAATTCACTAAGAATTCCTTCAAATCTTAGGAAATATTGTTGTAAGTTGCTTTCATTGTCATACCGCATTGTTATGAGCTTCCGTTTTAAATAAAATTTGTTACAGACTGTTTTCCGTTCAAATATTGCCTCTAATGACGTTAACATTCCTTTGGTCGTATTCGCATTTTTTACAATGTCAATATATTTGTCGCTCAGACATTGTACCAAAATTGATTTAGCTCGTGAGTCATCTTTCAAAAATAATACTAGAGCATCTTTATCTGTCGGTATCTCTTTTAACAATACATTGCTTAATTGCTTTTCTTCCAGCAGTAATTTCAGTCTAAATTTCCAATGACTGAAATTTGAATTTTCAGTCAAAATCGGCAAGAGAGACCCCGCAGCTGTCATCTTTCTTTCTTTTAAATATTGCCGATATTATTTTTCGTGGATCGCAACCCAATATATTTTTATTTACTTACTGCACGCGATCTGCTACCATGTTGAGGTTTTATGTAGAAGAATAAGCAAACTCTGTTATTTATCACAATGTAACGGCCCCAGGGCTAAGGTCGTGCCGCCGCTATCAGTAGCTATGATCGTCTATTCTATCTATCCCAAAATGAGAGGACCCGATTCAGCTGTAAGATTTGTAAGTAAGAATGATAAGTCTGAATTTCTCGTTCGTCGAGAAGTTCGTTAGGCGTACAATAGTCGAACGAAGTTTGGTTCAGGAAGTTACAGTTTCAAGTTAGACAGAGAAAGCATATATGTCCGCGAGCCGGTAATTCGCATCAGTCAGCGGTGTATTGCGCCAAAACGATCGTTGTTATATTTTATGGTTGATGGTACCAATTGGTTTTTGTGTATATGGGCGATTGGAACTTCTTTTTGTTTTAGTGGTCGACCACAGTTTATAATATTTGTTTGTGATATCGTATAGATATCCGTCGTAGTTTTACGACGTGAGTACTCAATGATATTTCATGTGCTCGCTAGTAGCGGCTTGTGGTGGTTCCAATTATATATTTGGTTCACGGCAATAACGATCCGAAAAGACCGGTTTACACAATTGCGATTTGATTTTCCGAAATGGGTTCTGAACTAGCGGTTACCTCAAAAGGTCCGTAACGTTTTGAAACCTTCAACTCTGCGCAATTTGAGCTGGATGTTATCGAAACGCAAGCATTATTGTTTTAGGAGATCTAACCCACACCATAGCGGAGTGCATAGTTCAATAAATACCGAACTATGAATTCCACTAGCCACAGCACGTCCTGGGCTGAGCCAAATCATATATACCGACTCAGCCTACACATTAGACCTCCAGCGAAATTTACATTTAATTCAAAGATGCAACTTGAATCCAACCTGACCCAAGGCAATGCAAAACACCTACCCGGACCTAAACAATGAACTTTAGACTGTAAATTGATCTCTTCGCGCGTCCCCGACAACACTCAAATGTCAAAATATCAACAGGATATGTTATCTGTGTTGACACCGGTTTAACTTTGTTCTGAATTTGTTATTTCCATCCGCGGAACCTCATCGATCAAACAGTCTCCCTATCCCTGCCAACCTAGGTTTAGCCGCAACTAAACTCCTGTCTAGCCTAGTCTAAAACCTAGTGTTATACCACGTCCATTATCGACACCACTCGAAAATGGTTGAGTTTGATTTGAATGTGCTTGAATGTTTAATGACTGTGTGTGTGGAAATTTCAAAACTCGCTACTCGAAAGGAATGAGGAGAGGATTAGCCCGCGAATATCCTAAGAGCCAATCCAGGAACCCTATGGTGAAGGAAAAGGAATTTAGGGTCGCTCCAAGCCCAGACTCAGACTCAGATTAATTGACTTACAAGTTCTTTTGTAACGACCCAAGGATAGTTTTGGAATTTGGGGTTGGTTGATATAAAGGTTAGGAACCGAGGTATATCTCGGCGCTTCAGACACTCACGAAAACCCACTGAAACTTCGAAATCACAATTTCGTATAGTTCTGACGCGTAACACGGCAGACAAAACTGTTTAGAACTCGTGAAAGACGACTGTCACAGTAGCTAGACGCTGAGACTGAATGCTCTCCCCTCCCACGCTCTCGTATTTATATGCGTCCTTTGCGAACACGCCCTGCCCAAGCGAAGCTTCTTATCACTAACTACACAGGGTCTAATTTCAACCATGCCATGCAGATCCGCCGTTCTACAAATTGTATGTACGCATATTCACTATGATCAACCGTAGGTGATCACTCAAATCATTTGGTACTGCCGATACACAGAATCTGTTGATCGCTGACCAATAAAAGCTTGTTGCGATTAATTAAGCATACCCGACCGCTAGACGCGCGTAGCAAAGACCACTAGAATGCTATCCAAACTAGCGGTGTCAGACTCTCCATATCATACCTCAATCGCAATTGTGTATTTGCAATCAACATAATAGCTTTCTCCGTATCGTTCCATAATAACCTTTCATTATTTAGTTATTCATAATTTTATTCAACGCGCAGCCAAATCGGCTCTGATCTCTACACATCTCGCAGGAATGCGACAAAAAAACTGACCTGTAAACTTCTCCGAACCATCCCAAGCGTCGGCTCTGTTTTTTTTTTGCTAACTTGCCACTTAGCTACGCAAAACCCCCAAACGTTATCTGAACCGATTCGTATTCAAAACAGCGCGGCGTTGGGCTAGCCCTCTATCACGCAAAATGAAGTATCAAATGTACCGACTCTCGTGTACCATTACAGCCCCCTCCCAGACCTTGAGACACTGTTTATCTCAGTTAACATGGCGCAAGGATCTAATTACCACTATGCTACCCATGCTTTGTCCACATCTACTCTATATGTACGGACATCTCAAATCATGTACACAGACCGATGAATCTGTCAATTATGTATATAATATTTACACAACTCGATTGAGCTCTCTCCTGTCTTATCTTATTTATCTATCTAACTATACAACCTCGCTTACCCGCAACTTATCCTAATTCGTATTACTATATATATATACGAATTGTTTTTTTTTTGTTTTTTTTTTTGTTTTGTTTCCAAACCATGCAAGATCCTTAAGTCTACAAAGTAGTTACTCAAATGTACAGCTTACAGCTTAATTATATAACTTTTATTCACTATCTTATTTATCTACGCCATTATTCGTCCTCACATAATACCTGGCTATATTTATAGTATTGAAGTTACCCAATATCTCATTTGAACCCGGATCTACTAAAGTATAACAGTTAGGATATACCATTGGCGAAATAACATAAGGCCCTTTATACAACAACGAAAATTTCCGCATGATTTTATGTTCATTATTTGAACGCACAAAAGTCTTAAGTTTCACATAATCACCTATACGATAGACTTCTAACTTACGCCGTTTGTCCGCCTGTCGCTTACGTCGTTCACTAGAACTTTTAGAGTTTTCTATCGCTACATTTCGCACCTGTTCCGTATCTCGCACACTATGGCCTAATAACCATTCATCGCCTAATTCCTTGTCAATAGTTAACGGTTCCCGCCTACCAAACGCTAACTCATTAGGCGCAAAGCCTGTGCTTGTGTGTTCGATATTATTATAGCAATTCTGAATGTCCGGTAACACGTCGACCCAACTACGATTACTTCCGCCGCAATAAGTTCTAATCAGTCGACCTAGCTCGCGATTCACTCTTTCTACGATATTAGAATTTGGACAATACACCGACGTATGAGTGTCCCGAATCCCCAGCTGTTTGAGTCCAAATTCCCAAACTTTCGATATGAACTGTGGTCCTGAGTCCGTAATTATAGTTTCGATAGGTATTTCCCTATTAAATCTCTTTGTACAAGCGAGCACGCTCCTACCTGTCGCTTTTCGCATTGGATATAATTTTATTACTTTACTGTACACGTCTTGAATCACATATATATATTGATATCCGAATTTACCTACGGGCAATGGCCCATAAAGGTCCGAGAAAACTTTCTCACCCAACTTTTCCGCCAACACCGGTGTACAAGGACCAACGGTATTGTTAGTACTTGGCTTGACCTTTTGACATATGTCACAACTTCTTATCACCGCGCTAATCACCCTACTCATATGAAGAAAATAATATCTGTCCTTCATCAGTGCTAATATTTTATATCTGCCGTAGTGACCTATTTCTTCATGTATGTGTAAAATTAGTTCCTCCTGTAGTGATTTCGGAATTACTAGCAACTGTACGTTCCGCTTCGGCACGTGAAAATATAACGTATCACCTACTAGCTTGTAATTTTCAAAACCTCTTGTCCCCGTATCTACGACACTACGTCTGATACAACCGCTAATTCGATTTAACCGTTCATCTTCGCTTTATAATCTCGCAATGTCCCATAAACTCGAAATAACACTTGCGGTATTCGATGCCTGAAACCAGAATATCCCCGGCTGAACATTTGTACTGTCAATCATACCTCCAGGTCCCGCTATTTGCCTGCTTAGCGTGTCGGCAATTTGATTATCAGTCCCTCGCACAAATTCTATGTCGTAATCGAATTGCTCTAAAAACATAACCCACCTAGTTACGCGTGCACCCAATAAAGTCCACGACTTAATGAACGTCAAACTTTTATGATCAGTTCTAATAATAACTTTTTCTCCCCGCAAATATATCTCAAATCGCTTTAAAGTGTATATAACTGCATACATTTCCTGTTCACTGATAGCCCATCTCGTCTGAGCCCCCTTAAATGCCTGCGAACAGAACCCTATAATTCGTTCCTGGCCCGAATCATCTAATTGATAAACATAACCCCCAATTCCTATAGCGCTGGCGTCACATTGAACATAATATGTTTTTCCCGCCAATGGCTGACTCAATATTATACTTTCTGAAAATTGTTTTCTTATCTCGTCAAAAGCACTCTGCACGTGCGCACTCCAGACGAACTTAACTCCAGACCGTAATAAATTGTACAAGGGCTGTGTCAACGTTCCAAAATTTTTTATAAACCTCCTAAAGTAATTTATGAACCCCAAAAACGCCCTCAATTGCCTGACAGTTCTGGGTGACGGATATAATTTAAGTGTTTCAATTTTGTCCGGGTCCATTTGCAAACCTTGTGTAGACAAAATATGCCCCAATAACTTGACCTTTTTTTGTGCGAACTCGCATTTTTTTAGTTTGCATGTGAAGCCCGCGTCTTTCAATTTACTCAGAACCGTGTCCACTTGAGACAAATGCTGTTCGAAGTCACCCTCAGTTAAAATTGCCAAATCGTCAACAAAATTTAAACAATATGACCTAACCTCTGGCCCTAGAATTAAATCCATCGCCTTCGAAAATGAACCCACACTGGTTTTCAACCCCTGAGGTAAAACGTTGTAAACATAACTTCTGCCTTGATATACAAAACCCGTGTATCGTTTAGATTCGTCTGATAATGGTATCGAAAAATACGCATCTTTGATATCAATAACCACTATGTAGTTTATCCGGCGCCCGGATTGCAATATCTCACTCATTAAAGGTGTGGTTTCAACCTCCCCAACCATTCCCGTGTTTAATTGTCGTGCATCTAGCAAAATACGGACCTCTCCTGATTTCTTTAATGTACAAGTCAATGGACTGCTGAAATCCGTAGATTGCCTGCTAATAATACCTATCACTTCCATTTCTTCCAATCGTTTTGTTACTTTATCGCGATATGCGAACGGTATGGGATAGCTTCGTTTTACGAAAGGCGTTTCATCTCTCATTTTTATCTCATGTAAATATTCATTTGTCCGACCTACCCTATCGCTAAACAACTCTGCATGTTTATTTAACACCGGCAATAACTTTGTTTTGTGTTCAACAGGTATTGATGAATTATTCACATATTCCTCTATCATATTTCTACAGGTATCTTGGTTCTGTACTTCCATTGTACAACAGCAAAAATCCTGATTAGGGCCAGTACCTAATGGTATTTCACACATCCGCCCGGCGCTTCGTATAATTAGCCTCTTATTGCCCTCACACATTAAACTGGCTCGCGTCTGTTGTATAAAATCAAACCCCAAAATTAAATCTTTAGGCAACCTTGTTAATACTAGCATTGGAGTATCGATAACGCATTCACCTATTGTTAATGGTAACGTAACTAACTTATCAACCCTTTCCTTACTGACTCCAAACGCACCTGTGATTCTCAAACTTGGAATCGGTATTTCCGTCGGTTTTCCCAATTGACTGCATACTTCTTCGTATACTCTCCGACTTATTACACTGATTTCGCTCCCCGAATCAATCAAACTCCTTACAACAATATTCCCAATACTCACATCTATCTCAGGTAATGTCAATGTACTACATAAATCGCGCCCACACTCAGTCGAATCGTCGTCTCTGAATATCGTATGTAAACGTCTGTCATTGCGGCCTATACAATTCGATCTAGATTTTTCATCTAAACACACGGCATATCCGTGCGCTTTATGCGCTAATAATTGAATAAATTCATTCACACCCACGTTCGAATCCAAATTACACAAATCATACAGTCTATGTTTTTTTTCAATTTGATCGGCTGTCCACCCGAACCGTAATAAATATCTGAGCGCGAACGACCCGCGCGAGTCCACTAGTTTTTTGAATTCTGATTTATCGCATTATTCCTGTCACTTGAACTTTGTCCTGCCTCTGTATTATCTGAACCATCATTCCCCCTTTGGAACCCTATTGCCTTGAAACTAGCCTGAGGCTGTCTACCTCTACCGCGAAAATAACCGCGACCGCGCATCCCAAATTCGTTTCGCCCCTTCGTTCCCGCGTTATAATTATTCCTACGACTCACCGCGTTATAACGTATTGTATTTACTCGCATAGCTCGATATTGCCCACGCATGTAGCTATTCCGCCTTACGTCGTTCGTATTCATCGTATCCGAACCCTGCAACGCACTTAATCCCCCATCGACATTCCGTTCTAAATGCCGAAGGAATTCGACCGCATCCCGTATCGTCATTGGTTCCTTTCTAGCAAAAAACGCTACCTGAATATCACGCGGCAACTGTCTGAAAATCGTGTTGATTTTCTCCGTATCAGTAAACGGTATCGTAAGCTCATATATGCTATTCAATTGAGAGGCAAAGAATTCTTCCATACTTTGTCCTTTCTTAGAATCAAACTTCGCAGTTAGGAATCTTTGTTTAATTAATTCCTGTTCATTATCACCCCAGAATACCTCTCTGAAATCTTTTTCAAAATCCGAATAGGTTCGCCATGAGTCTCTGTATATGCTCATTCGAACTTTTGCAATTCCTACCAAACTATCCGTTGCCCATATCAAAGCCCTAGAACTATCTCCCGAGACTTTAATATAAGCCTTTAAATCTCTTAAGAAAATCATCGGATTTTCCGAACTCCGCCCATCGAATGTCGGCAACTTCTGTGTCATTTTCACAATGCATGATTGACGTTTTTCTACCGATTGTTCAAACGTCTCTAGTTCCTGTCTATCAGTCTGTCTGTCCGAAGTCCTACTAGCATTGCTTGTGCTGGAACCCCTTTCCAAACTGTCTAATCTATTCACTATTTCAGATAACAATTGCGTCACCTGCCCTGACGCCATTTCACTTGTATGCGAAAGTGAAACGTCTCGTGCTACCCGGCTAACGTTTTTCCTAAGCCGGCCGGACATTATTCCTGAACACTAAACCGTCGTAGCTCGTCTGAAAACAATGCCCCTTTTTTTTTGCTTATTTCTTATTTACAAACCTGAACTGTTTAAAATCGTTTCTACGTTGTGTTATTTTTAAAAGTAACGCGTTAGACCTTGATTCTTTTAGAATATCTAGGTATCAGACTATCTAGGATATCCTTCGGTCTCGGCACCAGGAATCTGTAACGGCCCCAGGGCTAAGGTCGTGCCGCCGCTATCAGTAGCTATGATCGTCTATTCTATCTATCCCAAAATGAGAGGACCCGATTCAGCTGTAAGATTTGTAAGTAAGAATGATAAGTCTGAATTTCTCGTTCGTCGAGAAGTTCGTTAGGCGTACAATAGTCGAACGAAGTTTGGTTCAGGAAGTTACAGTTTCAAGTTAGACAGAGAAAGCATATATGTCCGCGAGCCGGTAATTCGCATCAGTCAGCGGTGTATTGCGCCAAAACGATCGTTGTTATATTTTATGGTTGATGGTACCAATTGGTTTTTGTGTATATGGGCGATTGGAACTTCTTTTTGTTTTAGTGGTCGACCACAGTTTATAATATTTGTTTGTGATATCGTATAGATATCCGTCGTAGTTTTACGACGTGAGTACTCAATGATATTTCATGTGCTCGCTAGTAGCGGCTTGTGGTGGTTCCAATTATATATTTGGTTCACGGCAATAACGATCCGAAAAGACCGGTTTACACAATTGCGATTTGATTTTCCGAAATGGGTTCTGAACTAGCGGTTACCTCAAAAGGTCCGTAACGTTTTGAAACCTTCAACTCTGCGCAATTTGAGCTGGATGTTATCGAAACGCAAGCATTATTGTTTTAGGAGATCTAACCCACACCATAGCGGAGTGCATAGTTCAATAAATACCGAACTATGAATTCCACTAGCCACAGCACGTCCTGGGTTGAGCCAAATCATATATACCGACTCAGCCTACACATTAGACCTCCAGCGAAATTTACATTTAATTTAAAGATGCAACTTGAATCCAACCTGACCCAAGGCAATGCAAAACACCTACCCGGACCTAAACAATGAACTTTAGACTGTAAATTGATCTCTTCGCGCGTCCCCGACAACACTCAAATGTCAAAATATCAACAGGATATGTTATCTGTGTTGACACCGGTTTAACTTTGTTCTGAATTTGTTATTTCCATCCGCGGAACCTCATCGATCAAACAGTCTCCCTATCCCTGCCAACCTAGGTTTAGCCGCAATTAAACTCCTGTCTAGCCTAGTCTAAAACCTAGTGTTATACCACGTCCATTATCGACACCACTCGAAAATGGTTGAGTTTGATTTGAATGTGCTTGAATGTTTAATGACTGTGTGTGTGGGAATTTCAAAACTCGCTACTCGAAAGGAATGAGGAGAGGATTAGCCCGCGAATATCCTAAGAGCCAATCTAGGAACCCTATGGTGAAGGAAAAGGAATTTAGGGTCGCTCCAAGCCCAGACTCAGACTCAGATTAATTGACTTACAAGTTCTTTTGTAACGACCCAATGATAGTTTTGGAATTTGGGGTTGGTTGATATAAAGGTTAGGAACCGAGGTATATCTCGGCGCTTCAGACACTCACGAAAACCCACTGAAACTTCGCAATCACAATTTCGTATAGTTCTGACGCGTAACACGGCAGACAAAACTGTTTAGAACTCGTGAAAGACGACTGTCACAGTAGCTAGACGCTGAGACTGAATGCTCTCCCCTCCCACGCTCTCGTATTTATATGCGTCCTTTGCGAACACGCCCTGCCCAAGCGAAGCTTCTTATCACTAACTACACAGGGTCTAATTTCAACCATGCCATGCAGATCCGCCGTTCTACAAATTGTGTGTACGCATATTCACTATGATCAACCGTAGGTGATCACTCAAATCATTTGGTACTGCCGATACACAGAATCTGTTGATCGCTAACCAATAAAAGCTTGTTGCGATTAATTAAGCATACCCGACCGCTAGACGCGCGTAGCAAAGACCACTAGAATGCTATCCAAACTAGCGGTGTCAGACTCTCCATATCATACCTCAATCGCAATTGTGTATTTGCAATCAACATAATAGCTTTCTCCGTATCGTTCCATAATAACCTTTCATTATTTAGTTATTCATAATTTTATTCAACGCGCAGCCAAATCGGCTCTGATCTCTACACATCTCGCAGGAATGCGACAAAAAAACTGACCTGTAAACTTCTCCGAACCATCCCATGCGTCGGCTCTGTTTTTTTTTGCTAACTTGCCACTTAGCTACGCAAAACCCCCAAACGTTATCTGAACCGATTCGTATTCAAAACAGCGCGGCGTTGGGCTAGCTCTCTATCACGCAAAATGAAGTATCAAATGTACCGACTCTCGTGTACCATTACAACAAGCCATATTATATTCATAGAAACATTACCACGACACAATCTACATAACAAGAGAATGTAACCATAGCAACCAGTCAACATTACTAGTGTGGAGACACGCAGCTAGTGCTGTACATCTCAACAGAAAGTACTGCTTTGCCTGTCCTACCAGCAAAACGATAACTAGTAGACCTACGTTTCTGAACTAGTGTCCATCCCTCATCTCGGCTACAGTCAGTCGGCCATACTCCTTCCTTTACCACTTCTGCCATGGTCAGCTGTTTGGTATTAGTTAGACCATCAGCATGCTGGCTACTACGTGACGACTTGTCTAACAGCGTCGAGTTTACCGGTGCAGGTGGAACGGTCCCGTTCTGCGATCCACAGTCCACTCTTGGTTGAATAATGGAGCGATATGCCAGTACATGATCTGCCTAGTCACCACAGCTCAGCCGGCCGGCCTTGTCGACGGTGGTGGTGGCGGCGGCGCTCGTGTTTGCCGCCGCTGTGACGTCACCCGATATATCCAGTACGTACGGCGGTAGCCCGATTGGCCCGCTATCCGTCATAGCTGTGTACCCACCTCTTCTCGTGTTGATGTTAGTATTAAACAGCGATACTGGTATCTTAGACTGCTCTTTTAAGTCTTCAAGTTGACCTTTTGTTACGTAGGTTTCCTTGATTTCTTTAATTTGCGCTTGCACCGTCAACACGTCCTTCAGAAGTTTCGTGACATCAACATGATCAAAACAGATTGGCGGTAATTTATGTAGTTCATACGCCACAAAAACAGGTATTTGCTCTGGGTCAACGGTTTTGAACACTGAGATCACGTCTTCAAGATCCTTTTGTTTCTTTTGTCTACGTCTTGAAATGCACTTTTGTTTAGTCATGACAGACGCAAACAACAAATTCTTCGCCTTATCAATATCTTCTTCGGAGAAGGCCGATTCACAGATTCGTATGAGACTTTCATTATCCATAACATCGTGTTTGTTACGAATAAATGCTAAGACTTCAGATATAACAACATTACAACTTGAACACTTGAGCGTATTCACAGAAATCGTAATTCGCAACACACAACCGATCGGTAGCGCATCGACGCGAGACTGAAACATCAATGATCGAATGTTAAGCAAAGAGTTTCATTTATCTGAGAATTTATGCGGTTGTTTTTTTTTGTTTGTTGGAGCACAGAGTACATTTTGACACATACACACCGACCTTTTTTGACGTGGTAACATCTTATAAATCGATGAACGCCGGCTGCACACACAAAAAATCATGACTCATTGTCAAGTTCCGCCTGAGCCGAGCGTGCAAACGAGAGCGCGGAACAAGGGATAGAGAGCTGCGATCGGCCTGAGCTTTCACCTTATGACGTTATCACGTAAAATTATCGTCCGTAAACCACAGACTTGAATAGTAGGGACAGGGCACGGAGCGCTTGAAAGTGTCGCTACAAAAACAGTACAAAATCGGGAAAATTGGACTGTTTGCAATCAGTCGCGTTTGGACGGTGACGGCCGATTGACATATCGGCAGCAAAAACAAAAATGGTGACCTGCGACGTAAAAAGGTGTAAATCATACCCAAATCGCAAAACACAAAAACAGGGAGTGTCGTATCACAAGTAAATATTATATTATCAATTACTATTGGCTTTAAATTGATTATCTATAAAATATTGTTCTCGAAAAAATCCTCAAACGAAAATCAACCATTCGACTGACGTAACTTTGTAGCGACGCGCGACGCACAGTGAAACCGCCCGCTTCCTATATTTGAAAAACGATCGGATTTGGTTATTTTTCTATTAGTAATGTCAAGATTAATATTCGTAATGTCATTAGATTACTATTCCTGATGTCATTTGGTAACCCCCCCCACCCCCTAACTAATTCATAACTTTTTCTATGATTAGGTAGTTTATTACTTATAAATTAAAATCAAGATCTTAAATTCCAAGTCACGCTACTAATGTGTATCTGTGAGCTTACATCCTCTTTCATAATTTAACGGTAAATACAAAAATTAATATGCCTATTTAATTATGTTTCAACTTTTTATTAATTAAACATGAGCTAATTGCGTGAGACCTCGCCCCTTCAGTAAAATTTTAGCTAGATATATTTTATTTCTACTCCTAATCACCGATTAAAAGTCACCGGGTATTTGAGAGTTATCCGTAGATCAACTTTCCTAATATTGTGTCTATACACCACAAATCGGAACGTGACCGACCGTGACGCCGTTACAATTTTTAGTACTGTCTTGGTTCCAACGAATTCCGACAGGGGCGCTATTTTTCTTAGCCTCAAAATGGCAAGAAATTTAGTACGGGAAGGCCTATCCTTAGTATTTATATCGATGCCGTAAACCGACTTTTCAGACAACCATTTTTATTATGTTTACGGCTTTGGATTCTCTTCCTTCAGCCGACATCCACAGACTGTAAAAGAACAAAAGAACCTACAACAGTGTTTTAGTTAAAACTGACTCGCTGTACTTTTATAAATCACAAAAACATAAAACGCTCTTTAAGATTTATAGAGAATTTTGCTGAAACAGGTCTACAAACATAAATAAGTAATTTTTTATAGGTAAAATTGTAAAATTTTATAATTTGTTTTCAAAAATGGCGCTGACAATTGAGAATTTGCGCGAAAACGGACCTAGAGCGGAACTGACCTAATAGTTGTTGTCAGTAAGGGATAGAGCTAAGAGTCAATTTTCTCCTCCTTTTTCAAGGAAAGAGAGATTGACGCATTATTGCTCTGTTCTTTACTGACAACAATTATTACGTCACTTCCTCTAATGGGGTGTTTGAACGTCCCATCTAGGTGCGTGGTGTTATACCAAACGAACAAAGAATGCGAACCAAGAACTAGAATTCTTGCACGATGTTCTTGTAGATGTTTAGACCAGCCTTTTGTGTCAATACTGTCCTAGTTGGGAAGACCGTCTGGGTGGCATAAGGGAAGATCGTCATATGCCGGTCTTGCCTTTGGAACAGAGGTCACCAATCATTTTTGCGGCATCCTTCAAGTGATACTCACAGACTCAAAAAGGAACGGAATAGGTAGTGACTAGTGTTAGAGACTTTGAATAATTTTCCCAAAGAAACATGGGTCAATAGCTCAAAAAAGAATTTCGTGTTCTCATAATAAGCGCGCACTGATATACAGGGTGTTTAGTGCATCGTGTGCCAAATTAAAATGGCGGATAGAAGGGGTCATTTGCTATCTTATTTGTCTAAAAAAAAAGGTTTTAACCCAACGAATTTTTTTATATTAGTATTTTAACTTTTTTGAAAAATCCTCCAGAATTACTTCTTTTAACTTGAATAAATAAAAAAGTTATAAATAAAACCTGCAATTATTTAATGTTATTGGTTGTGTAATGTTGTACGGTTCTTTCAAAGTAAAAAATACTGGAAATTAACATTTCGTTTTTTTTTAATTGACTCATTAATTTTTTAACAAATCAGCTGTGACTTGCAATAAAAAAACTAAACGAGGTTTGTTTCTTAAAAGTTTAAAAAAAAGTTTGCTGATCTATCTTATTTCTAATAATGTACAAGAATGCCATAAAAACCATTACTAAGTTCATTAATTTGCCAACTTTGTATCGGGCGGGCGGTACGCATTCAACTGATATTCGACATGCATGTAAGAATAAACATGATTTGTTAGGAAGAAAGAAATTTTCAATTGTTATTTAATCACAAATACACATTATTTATAAAAAAATAACTACAAATCTTGCTCGAATTACCGACCTTCATTGCGTATGTACGAGTAACATCGATTCCTTATTTCTACAGTGGTAGTTCGTAAGCGAATTTAATCTAAGTTAACTACGGCGAATGCTGATTGTACATATACGTTGCAATAAATCTTCTCTAGATTAGACTTCCGTAGCGTAGACTAACTTTCCCTCCCGTCCCCATTTGTCAAAAGAGGTCAGGTCTGGAGAACGTTGGCCTCCACGTTCTCCAGATCTGAATAGGTCAATCCCTCCCTGAAAACATTATCCATGTTTTCCCTGACAGTTCTCCCGTGAGCTGGACAACCGTGGAAGACGATAGACCTGTCTTTATTGAAAAGCGGCACTACTGCCAATAGTTCTGGTATGACATTGACAAAAAAATCAAGGTAATTTTCCCCGTCCAGAATATCGGGTAGGAAGTGTGTTCCAATGCCTTCAATTCCAACGACTCCTGCCCAAACATTGATTCTGAATCTCCTTTGAAAACGCCTCTGCCTTTTGACACGTGGGTTCTGTCCTTTCGACGACCAGTGGTGCAGATTGTGGAGATTCAGAATTGCCTCTTTTGCAAATTTGGACTCGTCCGTCCACTGGATACTTTAAAAAATGTCAAGATCCTCCACGTCTGTGTGCAGAAGAAAACGAAAAAACCGGACACGTGTCCCAAAGTTGTTATCTTCGAGACCTGTAAAATACGGATGAGAACGCATTTATTTTTGTCAACATGTAGATAATTATAATGAGAAGTAAGTACACTATCGTAAGAGACAGAGTGATGATTGGATCAATCAGGATTGGGTTTCAGGCAATGTGATATTGGTTGTACATACTTAATTCTGTAAAAAAATGCGTACCTTGTACAGGAGTGTTATGATTATGAAATGCATACAAAACTCATACATAATAAGCATAATAAGCATACTCTCATACATAATGCCTCCTTATTCATATCTATAATGGACAGCCATATGCAGACTCGTAAAGCTCGCCAGGTAGAATCCCAACTAAAACTGGCTTTAGAAGAATTAAAAATACTTATCTAGGGAATTGTGTAGCCAGTTGACGTGTGACCAGGAGAACAATAAAAATATATTGCTAGAAGCATTAGGTCATAATACTAAACTAAAAACCGAGCTGTCTTCGTTACACTCATAATATGAAGATGTACTCGAAGAACAAAATAGGTTACAAATGATAATTTATGGTTTTGATCAGTGCGGTGCTGAATATGAGTATGCTTTAAAGAGAATATCTATCCTAAAGCGGGAGCTTTGTGATGCCCACAATAAAATCACACAATTAGAAGAGGGGTCTCATGGTTCAGCAGCACTAAAACAAAACCCATTTTTTTTTTTGAAAAATTGATGATAGCGGTGATTTTTATGTTGCACCTAGAGATGTGTCCAGTTCAGTGATTGATTTGACTCATGAAGACTCAGTGGTGGGTACTGGTTCACCATGGAGCAAAAACGCATTAAAAAGATATGTTAAAATCTCAAAACATTCTCAATATGAGTTTTAATAATAAGAGTAAAATTTTAATTATGGAAACAATTTAAATGTATATGGCAGAGTTAGAAATTAATAAAACAAAATATGAGAAAGATCTGCAAAATCTTGAGTCTGAACTTGCCAGTGTCAATGGTTGCTTGAGATCGATTACTGCCCGCTATGAAAAATCTCAAGAGGCCATTAGGGTGTAGTCGCTGGCCCTGAATGAGCTGCTTAAATTGTCTCATAGTAATCAGGAAGTTCCGACCGAAGTGCAACAGCCGGAGAGACCAGCTTCACCCACGAGCGTAGGTAACCACGTACTAATGTTTGAGTGGTTTCCCCACTCAAACATTAGTCGGAGTGCATTAGATACCGGTATAGATGTACTGCTCAATTTATATAATAAGACGAAGTGCAAGTTTATTCTATGTAACTTTCCTTATTGTTCTAATTTATCGGGGAAACAAAATAAAAGTGTACATAGAATGAACATGCACCTATACAATATAACGTGTCATCATAGTGATGCTATATTATATTTCGACATGAATAATTTTATTCATAACTTTACTTTGACTCAGGATACTATGTACCTGTCTAATAAAACAAAAAAACAAGTAGCTACATTGTTAGCGTATAATATATGCGACACAGTTGTAAATACTATAACGCAGTCGCCTTCAGTTTTAGTTAGTATTAGTACTAATAGTAGTGTTTTAAACTAGATTGTTCAACAAAAGAGCACCCCTCAAAACATAAGAAAAATTTTCAATATAAGTAGAGGTTTTCTGGCAATCAAATGAAAAATACTAGGACAAAGGGTAAGGCCCTCTTCAATATTTCCCATCAAAACATGCAGGGGCTACCTGGCAAAGAACTTGTATTAGAATTATTTCTTAATAATTCTGACACCGATGTTATTTGTATTACAGAACACTGGTTAAAGGAAAATATGATGTCTTTTAACATAAATAATTACAAAATTGTCAGTTGTTACAAAAGAAAGACTGCTGACAGAGGTGGTTCTTTAATCTTAGTAAAAAATAATATTAAGGTGAAACAACGGAAAGATATTTTTGCACTTACTGTAGTAAGACAACTAGAGGTATCCTGTGTTGAGTTGGATAGCCATATTATTGTTTGTGTTTACAGACCTCCGAGAGATGAAAAAGGCCATGGCAATTTTGAAATGTTCGAGAAAATTATGGAGGAAGCCCTCACTAAACTTTGTAATAGCAGAAAAAAGTTAATTATTTGTGGCGATTTTAATGTAAATTTGCTTGTAGATACAACATTGAAACAACGATTAATAACTCTGTTCAAATCATTTAATTTATGTCATGTATTTCTAGAGCCGACTAGAATTACACTTACCAGCCAAACTTGCTTAAATAAAGTTTTTTGTGACTGTGCATACACAAGTAAAAATGTAATTAACTACTTACCCTCCGATCACAGTGGTCAAACAGTTTCATTCCCAATTGCTAGTAAAAATAGCACTGATCCTTCATTTTATAGGCCTATTACATCCCACAGTCCAGAGACGTATATGAAAAAGTTAGATACAAATTTGCCAGTACCGGATTTTGATGAACATAACCCTAACAAAATCTATTCTGAACAAAAAACCTATAACTCTGATATAAAATTTCATGACTATGTTAAAAATATTCCAAAACTTTCTAGTTGGTTTGTAGAACTGCAAAACTTTACACATTAATAAAAATACATAATTCAAATAATATAATGAAAACGGTTTGGAAAATCATAAACCGTGAAACTGGCAAAGTTATACCAAGGGACAATGATTTCTGCTTAAAGACAGGTGATAATGTTCTTAAATCCCACGCTGAGTTAGCTCGAGATTTTGAAACTATCTTCACCAATGTACCCTTACTCACAACAGAGCGTCTAAATTCATCACCATATGAAGCAGAGACTTTATTAAAAAACAGTACTAGCATCAGTAATGTAGATTTTAAATTTCATAATGTATATCCCAGGATATTGTCAAAGCATATAGATTAATTAACTTAAAAAATACTACCTGCGGGGTGTATCAGTCAAGGTCATTGGTTCAATAATACTAGTTATAGCCCCACACCTAGCTTATATATTAAATAAATGTGTTGACGATGGAGCTTTCCCAGACCTCATGAAACACAGTAAACTGATACCTCTGTTCAAGTCGGGAGACAAGGGTGATCCTTCAAATATCAGACCAATGTCTGTTCTTCCAGCGCTAAGTAAAATTTTTTAAAATGCTCAATCAATCAAATGCTCTCACACTGCAACCGTACAAAACAACTCCACGCCAAACAATACTGTTTCACTAGGGGTAAATCGACTACGGATGCAGGTATTACTCTTATATCTCATATTTATTCTACATGGGAGGCGGCACAGGATGCTATCGGAGTTTTTTTGCGATCTGTCGAAGGCATTTGATTGTGTTGATCATAATACGTTACTAATGAAATTAAATCATTACGGAGTTAGAAATAAAACGTTGGATCTACTAAGATGCTGGTACAACCAAATGTATCAAATTCTCACTTCCAAATGTCAGGCAGTTGAGACCAGTTTGATGTTAGACAGCAGCACGTTAGAATTAGTAAATGACTCGGAGTTTCTTGGAATAACCATTGATAGCAAATTGCAGTGGGTACCCCACATAGATAAATTGGCTGGTAAATTAAGTTCTGCGGCTTACGCTGTTAGGAACATCAGACAAAACACGGATACATCTAGGCAAGTATATTTTAGTTAGTTTCATAATGTCATGTCCTATGGTATCTTGTTGTGGGGGAAAGCAGCGGATATTCAAACTATTTTAATTTTACAGAAAGGAGCTATTCGAGCAATTTATAATTTAAAACGCACAGACTCTTTAAGAGAGCTTTTTAAAAAAATTGACATACTAACTGTAGCTAGTCAATTTATTTTCGAAAACATAATGTATGTACGCAAGAACATTACAACATTTGCCAAACTTAGCGATAGCTGTAATATTAACCTAAGAAATAATGACAGACTACATTCGCCCCGGTTTAGACTCGCGAAGGTTACCAATTCTTTCAAGAGTCAATGCATTCTCTACTACAACAAGATACCTCTGGATATCTTGAAATTGCCATTTGAGCAATTTAAAAACCATGTTAAAGCGACTTTGTCATATTACAATGTTCAAGATTACTTAAATGACGGGACTGTATGGGGTTAATCTGGCTTAACAGCGACCTTGCTGTTAATAGTTTTGTAATTATTTATTCCTACTTAATAATTATTATATAATGATATTATATTTATTTATTAGTTAAGAGCACAAGCAATTTTTTAAAAGAGATCTAACAATCAATCTGTGGGAGTTTCCACGCCCTTCTTCTCCCACAGTAGTCCAATGTAGAGAAGTGGCAAAAAACGACGTTTGCTCAGTATATGTAAATATCTAAAAACATTTAGAATTGGAATTGGAGCCCTGAAATAAGTATCCGACCCAATATTTCAGGTTCGCATAAAACAATCTGATGTTTTGTGATGAAATTGGAAGAAACTTAAGCATATTATTATATAAGTTGGGATACTCAGTCATAAATAACTGTTTACCAAACTCCAGCTGTCATGATGTTATGCCAAAAAATAACAAAGTCACTTTATCTGACACCTGAATCAAACTCATGTTTGGAAGCAGGGGTAAAGTAAACAAATAGAACTAATTAAATAATTTAAAATACTATGCTCACTGAACGTTAATACAATTGTTATGTTTACATTTCCATACAGTAAAAGCTTGCCACAAGCTGAAAATTATCTAAGATATAAGCTAAACATGACATTACATACAATGTCATATAATGATAGATTGATTCATCTGGTTGAATCTAACAATTATGTTAGTGATACTGTTTATTTGACCAAAGGTAGTACTACCTTTCAGATTTTTACAAACGACCAAATCATTTAATTTAAGTCATATATTTCTAGAGCCGGCTGGAATTACACTATTTGCTCCACGTGAATATTGAACTGAAGTTTAGAGTCATGATATACGCCCAGCTCACGAACTCCTTCACGTCTCTGCAATTGCTGTCCTTTCAGTCTATAGGAGGTATGAAGTGGATAGCGTTTTCTGCTAAACGAAATTACGGAGCATTTGATAGGGTTTAGGTCTAATTTGTTGTTGCGACAGTATTCATCGAGCCTTGTGGAGTCAGATTGGAGATCTATCCATCCCTATCATTAAATGATGATATAGAAGAAAATATATTCATAACATCAGCAAAATAAAGAAGGTTAGACTTAACGCGTCAACACGTGTCCATATCGTTCACGTTAATAATGAAGAGTAACGGGTCCATCAGGGATCCTTGGGGAACACCACTAGGAACCGAAACCCAGCTCGAAATGTAGTTGCTGATAACTACAGCATGATACCTGTTATCTAAGTAAGACGAAAACTAGCAAAGTAGGTCAACTCTAATACCGATGCTAAAGAGTTTTGCTTTAAGTAAGTCATGATCAATTCTGTCAAACGCTTTGCTATAGTCCGTATAAACGACATCAATCTGCGCATCTTTGTCCATACTAAGTGTTAAAAAGTCATTTAGCAAAGCTAGGTTGGAGATTGTTGAACGGCCCTTTGAAAAACCGTGCTGTGAAGGATTAAAAGATGAACTAAGTGCTGCATAAACCAGATCATAGATTAATCGTTCAAAAACTTTAGCCAGTATACACCGTTTAGGAATCGGGATATAATTATGCTATGTATTTAATTTTTGATGCTTTTTATTAACCGGCGTTATAAAGGCAGTCTTCCAAATATGGGGCACCGAACAAGTTGATATGGATTTTTTAAATAATAACCATATTGCTAAGGCAATAGATTTAGCAGAATTAATCAGGAAAACAGGTGATAAATGGTCCGGGCCTACTGATTTTGAGGGATCTAGTTTACTAAGTAGCTTACCTATATCATCTTTATTAATTTGAATGGAATGATTATCGGAGATTATATAAAGATTAGAAGTAGTTTGGGAAGAACAATTACTATGGGGTGGGCCTGAGTCACTGCCAGGGTCGAGAAACGTAGAATAAAAGTAAGAAGAAAAAGCATTGCAAATGGACTTAGGGGAAGCTACTGCCACGTCGCTATATTTAAAAAAGCTTGGCAGGACATTAGACTTTGATCGCTGCTTAACAAATCTATAAAAATATTTCGGGTTTTTTTTTAAATAAGGTTTCAGTAGCTGCGGCGTGATAAGAGTAAGAAACTTGAGGCCATGGCTCACAGTTAATTCTTAGTAAGACAACTGTAAACACAAAGGGGTTGTTTTTAGTCCGTATACCACACGAGCTGATGCCCGCTCAATATGTGGGGACCCGGACATAGCAGGGAGGTCTGACTCCTGGGCATTGGTAATTCCATTTTTATCCCCTCCAACAAAAAAAAAAAGGGTAAGAAACTTGTTCAAGATTTTTTACCCTTTCACGCAGATGTTTGAAAGTCGCTGCGTCAGAGAGTCTACCATACAGCTTTAAATTATGTAGATACTCAGCCATCTTTTTCAACAAACGCTTAAGTGAAGGCTTATACCAGGGTGGATAAGAGCTATGAAAGGCTGATATTGTAGGGACTAACCTACCTCGAATATCAGCAATAGTGTCATAAAAATATTTCATATTCATATTCATATTCATATTCTTTATTGCACAGAAATCTTATAGAAATAGTAAGGTAACAAAACATTTTATGAGCAAAGGCGAGCTTATCTCTAAAGAGAGATTTCTACCAGCAAACCTAGGTAGGACAGGAAAAATTGTGCAACAGGAGAGTCCTAGTGCGCAATAAAACTGTACATCTAATTGTTTACAACTAAAACATAATAATTTAATACATGATATATACTAAATAAAATACAAAAGCAAAAATTTTTATATATATCAAACATATACTACTTATATATACATATATAAAAGTACCTATCACGAAAGAGAAAGGAAATGCTCTTTCAATCTTGTCTTAAAAGTGAAAATTGAGGGACTATCTCTAATAGCGCAGGGAAGTGCGTTCCACAGTCGGATCGCCGTTAACCTAAACGAGTGTTTGTAAGCGGCAGTGTTATGCCGAGGAGTAGAGAGAAGAGACATCGTGTGGGATCTCCGGTTGCTATGCCTGGAGGAAATAAACTCGAAACGTTCTCGAAGATATGAGGGGTAGCGGGGGTTTCGCAAAATGTTGAACAGATAGGAGAGAACGTGCATATCACGACGAAGGCGGATCGGAAGCCACCCCAACTCCTTGCGATACTGTGAGACATGGTCATACTTGCGCAGCCCGAAGACAAACCGAATCCCGAGGTTTTGAAGTCGTTCGAGTTTGTTCAGTTGTTCTTCGTTCGCACCGATCCAGCAAACATCTGCATAGTCGATTAAAGGTAGTAGGAGGGACTGGGCAAGGGTGATTTTAGTCTGCTGTGGCAGGAAGTGCTGCAATCTCCGTAGGGAGTGAAATGACGCAAAGACTCGTCTGCTGACCTCACAAACATGGGGCGACCAGGACAACAATTTATCAAATACAACCCCAAGATTCTTGGCCTTCTCGCTGTATGAGATTATGTTACCATCATACACTATAGGGTCGACGGGCATTTTCTGAACTAGGTTATGAGAGTGACGAGTACCCAAAATCATGGCCTGCGATTTGCCCGGGTTGACAAGCAGACCATAAGAGGTAGCCCATTTCCTGATGTTATCGAGATCAGCATTCAACGCCTCTACTGTCAGATTCACATCACACGGAGAGAAGTGCCGATATATTTGAAGGTCATCTGCGTACAGATGATAAGAAGAGGTAAGAACGTCAGAGATGGAGTTAATGAATACCGAGAAGAGGAGAGGAGAAAGGATGCCTCCCTGCGGAACACCTGCGGAGAGATCACACCAGTCCGTTGAGATCTCCTCAGACTTAATGCGTTGCTGGCGGTCTCTCAGGTAGGAGTCAAACCAGCGAGCAGAGTGCGAGGAGACATTAAGTGGCTTTAAAATTTCGACTAGTATATCGAAATCGACGCAGTTAAAGGCGCTACTGAAATCAAGCAGTGTAAGGACCGTAAGCTGCTTTTGATCCATAGCTAATTGAATGTCGTCAGTGACTTTGAGCAGTGCTGTGGTAGTGCTGTGACCCGGCCTGAAACCTGATTGGTGGGGATTCAGTAACATTTTTGAGGAAAGGTAGGAGGAGAGTTGGGAGTGGACAATTGATTCCAGGACTTTGGAGAGGATAGGCAGAATAGAAATGGGACGGAAATCTTTAAAGAAGGCGGGATTAGACGTTTTGGGGAGGGGAATCACAAGTGCCAATTTCCACTGGCTGGGGTAGCAACATTGGTCAAGCGACACATTAATTATGTGGGTGATGAGAGGTAACAGTACATCAATGATAGTTGTTATCATCTGCGAACATATCTTGTCCTCACCTATGGCCTTCGACGAGATTGCCAGTATTGCCCTCCTTACTGCGCCGATTCCGACAGGGATGAAATTAAATGCTGAGGTGAGGGATGATGCCTTGGACCGTAGGTTACGAAGGGTTGCATCCTTGACGAGGGAGTCTATCGCGACAGGGGGAGTTGCAAAGAAACTATTGAGACCCCGGAGATCGACATTTCCGGCTGCCAATTCCTGTGACTTACCAACACCAAGGGTCTTCAGGAACTTCCAGACCTGTGCTGGAGTATAGCTCTCGATACATTCGTAGATATGACGGCGTTTAGAATCACGACACAGGCGAGTGCAACGATTACGGAGGCGTTTGAAAATTAAAAGATTCTCGTCGGTCGGATCCCTCTTATATCTAGACTTGGCACGGTTTCTCTTAGCCATCAGACCCTTAATGGTGTCAGTAAGCCACGGTGCAGGAAGATGCTTCACTTTAACCCTCTTGACCGGAGCATGCTTATCAAACAAGCTCAGGACAATAGAGTTGAAGTTCCGTACTTTGTCATCAATGGTCTCACTACCGTAGACAGGCGACCAGTCGACAGAGGAGGCGTCTGAATTAAGGGAGGTTATATCCATGCCCTTGAAGCTACGAATGTCAAGGAATTTAGATAATATTTGATAGCGACATTAAGGGATTTGTTAACAAGAATGTTCTGCCAATCAATTGCTGATATTTCCCCATTGATGGCCACAAAGTCTGCTTTATTAAACAAGTACCGGGTATAAGGCGCCGGCTTTAAGTATTGATATTCTGCAAAGTTAACGTCAATGTAAAGTGCTGGGTGATATTTATCAACAGGAGATAGCGGCGTTAGAAATTCAAACACTGAAACAAAATCATTGCACAGAACCAAATCCAAAGTCGTAATGGTTCCTTGGTTGTAGAAAGAAGGTCCCTTGTTCGCTCAGTGTTCTGTAATTATCAATCCATTTTCAGAGTAGTAGCCAGTAGTTTTCGTAAATTTTATAAATCCTATCTCTTATTATTGATTCTGATGATTATATTTGTCTACATAAATTACGTAGTTCATTTTTAAATTCACTGTCGTTTGAAATCGTTATATTTAATTGATTATACTGTTGAAAATTGGCATCAACTTGGCTTAGAAATATATTTAAATCTAACGTCTTAAAAATAGTCCACGGGTCAATCCTCATCACTGCCGTCTCAAATTTTATCGGTGCTATTCCCGGATTTGTTTCCAGACTTTGAAGTTCCAGGCTGTTTGATCAGACCTGGCTTAACCTGTGGAGGACGTTTAACATCATTAATTGCCACTCTTGTCTTTCTTTTCTTTAATTCTACTGGGATTACATTTATATTCGGTTTACCTATTACTTTAGCCTTTTCATAACGCGGTAAGTCTTTTGCTTTTCGCGTCCTAGTATTTTTCATGAATATCTTGTCACCTTCTTTGATTCAATTCAATTTGTTTATTGCAATAAATTACACGTTAGATGGAGGTGTTACAATTCGCATCACTTAGGTACAATGTAATTTTACCCTTAAGGTGTAGCAATTAGTATAAAATAAGTATTTACATGAAAAAATATGTGCACAACAATATTCATCCTCATTTAAAGTAAAATAACACGCCTATAATTAATTAATAGTAAAATAGAAAACTGTGGTCATTTGATATTAATTTATAGGTCATAATAATGTCAGTCATAATAATTAGGAGATAATTTCAAAATGCACATGCACACACAGGATTCCATGTCAAAATTATAAAGTTCACTTAGGCTATGAGGACACACATGATCACCAAAAGTTTCCCTAGTGCTACAGTTAATTGCATTTAATAATAAGGTGTAGGTCATAATAATCAGTCTGAATTAGGAGATAATTTCAAAATGTCATATACACAGGATTCAATGTCAAAATTACAAAATTCACTTAAGCTGTAAGGACATATAAACACCAAAAGTTTTTTTAGTGCTATAAAAAAATTACGATATTCTAAGACTACTAAGGCTTCTGGTAACTTATTGTAAACCTTTATGGCTATCATTTTTGTTCCCCGAGAGAAGGTAGTAGTTCTACATTGAGGAACTTCTAGTTTTTTATGATTTATTTCGTTCAGACGATTGCTGACACCAGGTGGTCTTTGAGGGATTTTTTCAGGGTGACGTCTGACCAATTTACACAACTCAATTATATATAACCCTGTTATAGTGTGTAGCTTAAGTTTTTTAAAAGAATCCCTGCACGAATCTCTGTTACTACCAAGGTTATCCAAAATACGGACGCATTTCTTTTGTAGGACGAAAATTTTATTTACGTCTACACTATTTCCCCACATTGCTAGTCCATAGAGGGTTCTAGATTGGAAGAAGGCGAAGTATGCCTGCAGGGCGGCTTTTTTTGTAGCTATTTTGTAAAGCGATCGTAATGCGTAGCAGAAGCTACTGAGTTTGTTCTCTAGGATCTCAATGTGTTTTTTCCAGTTTAGGTTTTCGTCGGTATATATTCCTAGGAACCTGGCATTTGGAACTAATTCAATATTTTTTTGGTCTAGCTTTAAGTTTAAGTTAAAAGGTTTAGTGTTGCAATTTCTGAAATGAATCAACTGTGTTTTGTTAGCATTTGTGTTAAGGTTAAGTGTCTTAAACCAGTTTACTATTTTGGTGACTGATTCTGAAATCACATTCGAAAGCTTTTAATTTTGGTCTCTTTGGAATTTAAAAAAAACAGATACATCGTCAGCAAACATAACAACTTTATCGTTTACGATTTTAGGTAGGTGGTTTACATACAAGAGAAAAAGTATAGGGCCTAGTATGCTACCCTGTTGCACTCCTCTGCCTATGTTTAATGTCTCAGATTCAATATTCAACATGGTTTTGGATTTATCCAAGATAGGCAAAACCACGCTTTGCTGTCTACTTTCCAGGTACTATCTGAACCATTTATTTGTTTCTGCCCTGATTCCATACCTATCCATTATATCAAGTAGGATGTTGTGATTTACATGGTCGAAGGCCTTCGACAGATCTAGTAAGACAGATATAACATTTTCCTTACGATCCAAACTTTCTGCCACAAAGTCACACATATCAAAAATTGCATCTGCTGTGGAGACACCCTCCCTAAAACCAAATTGCTCAGGTGATAAGATATTATTCAATGACAGGAAAGCTCGGAGTCTGTGTTTACCTTTTCAAATATTTTTGATAGTGTCAGAAGGAGAGATATGGGCCTATAGTTGTTAATGTCTAACTTATCGCCTTTTTTGTGGATCGGTCTAATTCGGTCTGTAAGATCGGTATGATTCCAGATGGTTCTCTCCAAAGAGAACATAATCACAACCGTTTCTTCTCTCCACCTCTATTTTCCCTTACTTTAACCTTATCTTCATGAAGTTTATCTGTGACATATTCATATAAAACCTTCAACCGTTTTCCATGATCTTGCAACAATTTTTGCATTAGATTTCTTCTACGGATTTCTTTGTCTATCAATATCAAACACATTGCTAGTATTGCCAAAAACTATTTGAAATGGTGTGAAGTTATCAGTAGAATGGATGGAGTTATTATATACCTTTATAGTCCAAGCGGTGCGGATTTTGTTGTATGGAGACTTCCGAAAAATTCCTCTGCCTTTGAAATTTGGCATCTGATAAAGTCAAGTAATACAGACTACAGAACTTGCTAAGAGAAGTTAGGTATTTTTACATAAAAAGGAAAATCGCTTAAGACTCTCTGTGAATATTTCCTCTTTCTGAAATAATTTCTGTATATGTACGTTCGTACTATTAAGAATAGGTATGTTTAAGAATCCAACATTTTTTCGATTACAAAGATAACTAAAATGTACTTTTTAATATTTTTCTCTCTATCTTCTACTGAAAAATTACTCTGTCAATTTTTATTTTATTATATGTTTTTATATCCTAAAATACATAATTTCGTTCAGTAATCCGATAGATTTTTTCTTTTTAAACACTGTTTTATTATTTTTGCTTAAAAACTTAGTGTGAAAAATTTCTCCGTCCATTTTTATACCTTTATTAGTTTGGAATGTCTGTTTTTAATAGATTTTTCAATAATCCCACTTTTCAAACATTCATATACTTTTTAGGTTATGTTCGCTGATTTATACTGACACACACATAGCCACAATCCATTCCGCGTAAGCACACGCCGCCGCCGCCGCTGCCACACGCTCACATTATGAGACCGATGCCAGAACAGACAGACAGACCTACATAGAACGTTATTATCCTCATAACGTTATGCACCATAGCGCTATGGAAGGCGTCTTATAACGTTATAATTCTTAAACGTTATATGGCTATAACGTTATTATCTTGATTTTAAAACGCTATATTCAGTAGCGTTATCCACAACATAACGTTATAAATAATGTTATCATAACGTTATAGAGCATCTCTTTAACGCCCACACTTCTTTGTTAGAATCTATCTTTATCACGCATCGCGCGCGTGAGTAGTGTAGGTACCTAAACAAAACACAGCAGAAATAGCGTACGGCAACAGCGCAATAACTTTATTCATAACGTTATTTTGATTTCGTTATATTTCTCCTACAGTTTTTTTTTATCATAACGTTATAATAGCTTTACAATAATGAAACGAATTGTTTATAACGTTACATAACACAATATAGCGTTATATTTTATAACTTATGAAGGTCTGCGCTCGAGTTCATTCTACAAGTTGTGTGTGTGATGAGAACTTGTCTTGCATCTTGCTCTTTGTATAGCCCTCGCATTCGCACGCTCTTCCGACGCCTGAGCAGAGCGACAATCCTAGTTGAGCCAGAGTAGTTAGGCATCATTCGAGGCGCTTTGAAGAATTTGACTTAACGCATTGGACTAAAGTTGTAAACTCGATTTGTCCTTAACTGGCATACGAGGTAAACAAAGATGACGTGATCACAAAAAAAAACGATATTTCACAAGGATCACTCGATGGCGGTTTTCACAATCACTCACAAAGACTACTTTAAACATGACTACACTAAATTTCACTAAAAATTTGTCGAAATTCAGCTTAGAAATTACATTATTTCCCAAAATTCTAATTACGAGAAAAAAGACACTCAATATGATAGAACAAGTTAAATAAATAAAATACACGGCAACGAAAGTTGTGTTATTAAAATATGTAAAAAAAACAAATGAAAGTGGGCGTTACACCTCACCAACTTAAAAAGAAACTTTTGCTTTTCATAGGAAGTGAATACCATGGCATAAGGTTCAAAATCGCGATGCATTATAAAAAACCGGCCAAGTGCGAGTCGGACTCGCGCACGAAGAGTTTGTGTTTGTTAATTATTTATTTCTAAAGTGAATAATATACCTCAATATGACTTCAATATAACTCATAATATGCCTCCTTAAATATTTATTTTATTCTGTTTTTTAGTATATATTGTTGTAGCGGCGACAGAAATACATCATCTGTGAATTTCAACTGTCTAACTAGATGGTTGCGGGTAATAGCGGCCACTTAACAAAATTTTCGACTTTACAAAATCCTACAGTCATTACTATAGCATCAAAGTAGTTGGTGTATTTTTTTATCGATACTTTAGTAATTAAAGAATCTATATTATTTTGATTATAAATAATTTTAAACCAGTAGGATTTTTAAAATAATAACATGTTCAAAAAGTCAGAATGTCGCTAATTGCGGCCACTCTGCTTCTAATACCGGCGTTTTGTGTTTCTAATGGCGGCCCCCCTAGGGTCATGCCAAGAGACTAAAGTTTATTATTTTTTTTATTGTCAAATAGAGAATCTAATTTAGATTTAGATAAATCAATTTAACTATCTATGTAGGTACTAACACATTCTTACGAGAATAAAATAATTTATTTTACTCGATGCTTCATATTCTTGCTTTACACTAGGTACCAATTTGTTAGATTTTTTATGTCTACGTATTTATTAATAATAATAATAATCTTTATTTCAGGTTTAAACATAAAAAAAAATCATAAAAACAAAAAAATGGTAATACAAAAATCTTTACTCTTTATTATAATCTATGGCCTATCACAAAATAAATGCAAGCACAATCGTTTAGGTAGGAGTAAGCACTCAGTACCTACTCACTATATGTGTATATGTTACTGTAAAAGCCCGAAATACGGTAAATCCTAAGATGTACCGACCAATGTTCGAATTGTAGAAAAGAGAAACAATATTTGGACTTTTACCACTAGAAACTGGTACAACTGGCTGGTTGGTTTTGGGAAGAAAAAACAAGTAATTTTACTTTATTTATTTAAATTGTCTATCAATAATCAACAAAGGTATTATTAATCGTAATTATCTATCAGTAATCAACAAAAGTATTCTTAATCGTATAGTTCGCGTATTCTAAACAGATCAAGTCTAATATTTCTAACAGTCTAATATTTTGATCTATAATAAAAAAAACCTACTGAGATTGTTTAACATAGAATTATGTTCTAATCAACAATAAAATACTTAAAATGATTTATTTATGCGTTTTACAGACGACAATGTATTGTATACCTACATACATATCAGTTCAGGTAGTATGGATAACTAAGTAAATAAGCCTAAGATGGTCATAAAGGTACCTTAGGGCTCATACTTTGGATAATCCCTCAGCAGTACGTTCATTTAATATGGGGTGCCGTTCCATAAACCCTTCATACCAAGCACGCCCTGGAAGGTCATCTTTGAATGGGTTTGCTCTTTTGTCCTCTTGTAGTATTTTCTAGACGGTGTTAAGGATGTCGTGGCGTTTTCGAGGAAATCCACATTTTGCTAGATCGATGAGCCAATTTTCCAGTAACTGTTCTTCCTCTCGTGTTAAAACACTCCGTCTCCCGAGGCGTGGAGTCTTACTGGATTTTCGACCACTTATTCTGTCTTGGAGTGTACTACGCGGAATGTGGTATACCTGAGATGCTTTTCCTGCTGATATGCTGACCTGGGATGGGAATAGATTGTTTGAGTAACAGGCTGTTTCGATATATACACAGTCAGGTCATAAGTTCTGTCACACAATAAAAACTTTTGAATTTAGAACGCTGGCCACAAAAAAGTTTATTGAATTCGAATTTCGAATATTTCATGAAAATAAAAATGTGTACTTTTTAGAATTTTCCTCATTTTTAAATATGGAGTGGACACTTAAAGAAGACCGTGTCGCAGTTATTGCGTTGCATCGTTGCGGTTACGCGCCAATTCAGATTTTCGACTTACTGAAAAATTTGAATATAACCAAAAGATTCGTTTATCGTACCATAAAACGATACAATGAAGACTCTAGTGTAGATGACAGGTCAAGAAGTGGTCGCCCTCGCTCTGTTAGGACTCCAGCAGTGATAAAAGCTGTGAAGGCGCGAATTCAAAGAAATCCCATACGTAAGCAGAAACTGTTGGCCCTTCAGATGGGGTTAAGCAGGACCACGGTGAAAAGGGTGTTAAATGAAGACTTAGGGCTTAGGGCATATCGAAGATAAACAGGACATCGTTTGGACGCTCGTTTAATGGACCTGAGACTGAAGAGATGCCGCGCTTTGTTGAAGCGGTACGCGGGAAAAAAGCATCGGGAAATTCTTTTTTCGGATGAAAAATTTTTCACCGTGGAAGAGAGCTACAACAAACAAAATGATAAGGTGTACGCACACAGTAGTGAAGAAGCGAGCAACCGTATTCCGCGTGTCCAACGAGGTCATTTTCCATCCTCGCTCATGGTTTGGTTGGGAGTCTCTTATGGGGCTTAACTGAGGTACATTTTTGTGAGAAAGGCGTAAAAACGAATGCAGTTGTCTATCAAAATACAGTCCTCAAGAACCTTGTGGAACCTGTTTCTTATACCATGTTTAATAACAGGCACTGGGTATTGCAACAAGATTCTGCGCCAGCTCATAGAGCGAAAAGCACACAAGACTGGCTGGCGGCGCGTGAAATCGACTTCATCCGGAAGTTTGAGCAAGATAGACAAACGCTTTGATTAAATAACGGTCCTTATTTACCGCCTTTTACGCATCGGTCAAAATGTGTCCGCGTGACAGACTGGGGTATTTTGCATCGGTCAAAATGTGTCCGCGTGACAGTCTAGCGGTTTAACAATAGGCCAGTTTCTTGCGCACCGTATTCTCCTTTGATCCAGACATCTGAAATAATATATACTAATTGAGTATTTGAATTTATTGTTAATTTTAATTATTTACTACTTTTTATTCTATTTGCTTTATCGTTGATGATTTTTTACCATTTTGTAAGTGTTCACATTTAAACGAAATGGATTAGGAATGATTACTATTATACTTATATTATTACTACATTTTATGATGCAAGTAGAAATTTACACGAGAGGCGATATTATTCGAGCGAGCCGAGGCGCGTGCGAAAAGACAAGTTTGTCGATAACACACTCCACATGGTTGTCGTAGAGTACCCAAAGTCCTCGCCACCACTCATGGCTTGCAGCGGAAGCCGAACTAAACATGACAGAATACTATTTCCTATACGTAAGAGAGAGATGTCAACACTTTCCTACGGAGACAGAGGCGCCGCGTCCAGGTGCAATGAGTAGTGGCGCGGACTTTAACTAGGAGTACATAGTTTGAAGTCGTTTGGAAATAGGTACAAAAACTTAATGAATAAATTCGTGTTATGTAGTACATTTTTCACTAAATATACTAAAATTCAGTTAAATAATTTATCAAAATATTTTATTCATATATTCACTAATAAAAAAATCAATGAAATAAATAAAAATGTAAAACAACTTGAAACAGTGAGCTAAATACTCCACATTTTTTGTAATGCTTTGTTGCACTTGCACACCTTATCAGGAGCGGCAATATGACATCACAATGCCAGGTGCACAGATATTTGTGACCGAGTAAGCAGTATACCTACTTGTACAAACATGTATTTACTGTAATATTACGTTTAGACATCTACAATACCTACCTAATACACAGGTACCAGCATATAAAACAATGATTTAATTATTATCAGCATGCCCTCTCCCGTACAAAAACATATAGATTTTCCAATTTTGAATTTTTGACAACCCTAACCAACCATAGGCGGCCGCCATTAGAATTTGTGCGTTTTTTAATTACGGCCCCCCGGCCGTTATTAGAAAATTCACACATTTCGTGTTTGTAATGCCGGCCACCCATTTTGCCACGTAATTACAACATAAAACTCAAAAAACTAATCGGAAATCAGTGCATTAGAATTTCAAGAATCATAATCAAAAGAAAAACAAACCCTAAAGCATAAATAATGCAAATTATGACTTACCTTCTGGGGTCCGGAAGATAGCAAATTTTATTAGAAAAATGCATAAATCCTCTTGCTTTTTGCTTTGAGGGAACATTGCAAATGGCTGACATGGGCCAGTGTTGCCATTTTTTGTTCAAAATTTGTACCAAAAATATAGAATTAAAATAAAATATTTAACATATAGGTGGCAACAGTAGAATCCTTAGTACCAAGCCGCAACCACCTATCACGGTTCATGAGATACAGCCTGATGACAGACGGACAGACAGACGGACGGTCAGCTGAGTCTTAGTAGGGTCCCGTTTTACCCTTTGGGTATGGAACCCTAAAATATAGCAGCGAATGTGGTGAACTCGGTTCAAAAAATGTTGGGCTATTCTATTGATAGATTTGAAGTTGCTAATCAGACAGGAAGGGAAGTAGTATCATAGAGGTCAGCGCTCACCTAGCCGCAAATGACGTGGGAAAGGACCATGCGTCAGTTTGGGTCCACTTTTCGATATTGTCAAACAGTAATATAACGCATGTCATATTTAAGCTCGGTGTACTTCGTTTCATATTATAGCAGCTCAGTTCAAATACAGCGCAAAAATGGCGTATTGGTATTTTTTTGTTAAACGTATCAAAACACTCATTGTTACCGCTAAATTTGAACTTAACTACCATAATTTAAAACAACGTACACCTTAATGTTTAGTAGGTACTCGGGTTCTATTTTTTGAAGTTGTTGTCTTGTCTAGGGAGGAATAATTAAATACTAAAAAATAAAATAAAAGTCGGTTAAGTTAGAGTCGGACTCGCGCACGAAGGGTTCCGTACCACCGTACAATGGTATGGATGGTGTGGAGTGAATAGTTTGGATTTGACATAGGTATCAAAATGTTGTTTACAAGTTATTGGTTCGGCTACTTTCATACTCCATGTACGTATCCAGGTGCATTTAAAAGATTGTATTTGGTTTACAGATAAATAAATGAAAGATATTTACGCATCGGCAAATAGTAAGAATAACATCCACTCAGCAATGAATTTATTTTTTCACGCCTTTAACGCTCCGCCGCGCCGCTTTCACTTACATACCTACATTGCGTAGCCGGTAAATAGGATAAATAGCTGGTATTAGAGGCATATTATTAATTTTACTAATCAGCTAGGAAACGTAAATCAATTGGGGCGCGGGACCCGCTATGCAGCAGAGGCCTTTACAAAGTGAGGGCGTCATTTGGCGCATGATAAGCGCTGACCCTTAGTAGGTTCATATTATTACAAACGTTTCAGAGATTTCACCAAGAGTTATTTTATGTTTGTTAGTGTTTTCTACAAAATAATTAAATTGGATCAGTGAACGCAGAATGCTGAAAAAACATTACAAGAAAATTGCTTAACCCTTAGAATATTATTCGTCAAAGACCTAACCTATAAAGGTATTGTAAATTGTTCGGACACCTTTGAACGAAACATTTTTTCCTAACTCGACTCATTAGGTGTTTTTCTAAACATTTATATTAATTTATTATACTAATCGATTTTTTTTCGCACATTGTACAAAGTCCTTAACAAAGTATCGAATGTTTTGTACAATTTTTGTACATATTCCTTCATTTCTAAACTTGGTTTTAGTTACGTTGTGCACATTATCCTTAGACTAAATAAACCCAAGATACAGCATTACCTACATATTCATCGCCAAGAAGTGTCCTTCATTCGTTGCAATTGTGCACGTACATACTCAAACCAAGATTGTACTCAAAATCATGTTATACAGAATAAAAATATCGCCACACGTAAATTTGCGTCCATAACTGTTTAATTTATTTTTGAAAACAGACTATTCCTCAAGTGTTGAATTCTGTGACAAAAATCTACGTAACTTTCACTTTTATTTCGCTTCAAGGACTCTAATCCATTGTCAATCATTATTCGGACCTTGGATCACCGAACTTTTTATTTTTTATTTTATTTATTTCCAATTAGTAAAATTGTGCCATTACAGACAGGCCAAGTCGACACAACATACACATTTTAAAACAAAATAAAATTTCGGGATCCAGACATCAATATAAAATATAAATACTTAATTAACAATATACAATTGACAATTCCAAATATTATAAAATTAATAATAATAATTCCAATAACTCAGTAATATACCAATAATTCAATAATTCAATAATAATTCGAAGTGTGCATATTAAATATAAAATATCAATATTAATAACAGAGACAAAAACTGGCCGCCCTTGTGAACTCCGTCAGAGAACAGTAAAATAAATCCACATCCGTTCTATCTGTTATTTTGTTAAACAGTAGCAGAGCCCTCACCACGGGCGCTTCCCGCAGAATGCCAGTTCTCGCTAGCGGCTCTCGGAATAGCGAGTGACTTCTTCCTCTCAAAGTCTTCCGGTAGTTGTCTGGTACATGCAACTTCAGCATCTGTAGAACCTGGGGATTGTGTAGCATCCCTATCCACACCCTAAACACATAGGTAGCTAGTGCGAGGCCCCTTCTCACTCCCAGCTCATTGTACCCAACCATGCCCAGCACGAACAAAGTCGGATACATGAGGGGGAAGAAAGGATAGACCCCATACTGTTTTAAATACATATAACGCACAAATCTATTTTGGACTTTTTCCAACATAAGGCCATATATTTAGCCTCATGTGGATGCCAGATGATTGCATTGCTTTCTAGTTTACTTCGTACTAAAGCATTGTAGAGGACCCTTGCCACCCCAACATGTTTGAACTGACTCGCTTGTCTCAAAATGAACCCAAGTTTCTTAAATGCTTGCTTGCAGATATCCCCGATGTGATCACGAAACGTTAAGTCCGTAGTCATCAACAATCCCAAGTCCTTCATCCGGGATACCCGGGTCATCTCTTCCTCTTCCATCGTGTACCGGGGATGGCGCCGCTAGTATGCGCGGCTGAATGTCATTATCGCACATTTGGTCACATTGAAATAGAGCTTATTTCGATGGCTCCGGTTGTGCAAAGATGGAGCAGCGGTTCTTCCAAGACCATTCTGCAGTCCTTGACTACATATGGTGGTATACCATCGGGGCCGGCAGAACGTTTGGGTTTGAGCTGACGGAGCGCGGCGCGCACCTCACCCAGTGTTAGCTGAGCAACATGCACGCGCCCCCCCCCCCCGTTGTTGGCTTAGGAGTTGTTTTAATTCATCCCATGTTTGAATGAATTCCCTTTCTCCTACTAAATAAGCAGCTTCCCCAGCAATTCGACTGGTAGATATTCGTTTTGTAAGTTTACCCTTGAAGATTTTGCAAAATATATTCACATTTCAAGATAAATAGAGGTAGTGCTCTGGTTTCTCCATTCAACACTGGTATGATTTTGACCATTTCCAAGGGAACCCTAGTAATATCCTCCATTTTGACGGATAAAAAAATTTGCCGATAATTAACCATACCTGACGATCTATTGACCAGGAAACTTTATTCAAGAAGAAATGAATTCTCGAATAATGTTACTATCCACACGATAATATCAAGGCGTTTACTAATCCCTAACAACACGTATAGATATTATATCAGGGTATTGGAAGTGAAGAGTAAAGGAATGGTGAATAGGTGTACTAACAGCCCCGTAGCACAAAATAAATAGGTACAGAAATCAATCTACATGCAAGCGCGCTCGAGCAACGCACTCATAGATACTGCTCACGGTCACGATATCTCAGAGCAGTTCAAACCAGTGCGAGCGTGAGTGCCATCCGCTTGACACGCGCGTCTGTTAATGCAAATAATGCAACAATGGAGCAACGGAAAAAATAGTACATTACGATATTAGTGCGTTAAGATGGTTACAACACGCGAGGCGGAATTTCAGCCCGAGCCGAAGGCGAGGGCGTAATTGAGCCGAGCTTGTTATAACCAATACGCACGTATATCGTACGACGTTTTTTAACACATTTGCGAGGAAACAAAAAAAAAAACATTTTATATTTTGTTCATTTTTAAATATAGAAACAGTTAGTGAAATTACAATTATTAAAATGATACGTAGTTGTAGTTGGTTTTTTAATTATGTTATTATTATTATTACTATTCATAATGTCATTGTTTTGTGTTAGGGTAAATGTTAGAAACGACGAAACTTCTTGAAAGGCGGCAGAAGAGCATTGTAATTCGTCATTAGTTGTAAATAAAAAAGTATCATCAGTAGAAGTAGAGGGGCGCGGCTCAGGGCATAACTTCTTCGATTGTGGCTCCAAATTTATTGTCTGAGTTATTTTGGCACTTATATTTACTTTGTTTTGGATGGAATCTTCTACATAAGATTCTGCTACTGCGTTAGAACGCCACCCGTCATGCCGCTTTAAAGTCAATATATCAGCTCCCGAATCGGCAAGTAATGTAGCTGACGTTCTTCTGAAACTGTGCCCTGCATAACAATCAGCATCCGGCAATCCTAAAAACTTGGCGACTTCCTTTGGCATGGCACCGAATTTATTTATGCCAATAGGTTGCGCAGTTCATTTACCTTTTTGGTAATTCTGAAAGATATGATTATTTTTTGTCTTAGTCGTACGCAGAGCTTCATATTTTTTGACCACGTCATAAAATGGGCCGTCGATAATAAAAGATCAGGGTATTTTGTTTTTAGTGTTTGGGATTTTTAACATAAAGCATTTTGCCTTGATTTTCAATGTCTTTTGTGGTAATATTGTGAAGCTCTTGCTGTCTACATGCACCATGAATACCAAATATTAACGCAACCTGAAAAGAAATAAAAATGTGTTAGATAAGGTATAGGTACTTAGCTTACAGACGGTCGTTAAAAAATATGTAAAAGAGTATGTACAGTAGGTAGATCAATACATAAAATAAGGAGGCAAACTGACCTTTGTTGCCAGGTACTGGCTATCTGGAGCATCTTTTAGAAACTTTTCGACGTCATTTGATGACAGTACCTTAGATTTTTTCTTTATAAAACCATCAGAGCGTCTCTTTAAAAATGCAATGAGATTTGTATATAAATTAATATCGACACCATTTTTCATCTTGAGGGTACCTTTCAGCATAGAATATGTTGTCCACAACGAGCTAGGCTTATATTTACTAGCTAGTTCATTAAAATACGCCAAAACTACATTTTCGGAAAATGACTTGGCATTTTTCATGTTTTTCCACTTCAAGAAATTTTCATACGTGGTTATGTATCTGTCCTTCCCGATCCCGGGATCAGTGTGAACGAAAAAAATATAATATTTTAGTTCACACCGATCCTGAATCCCAATGTACAGAGACACGAAATATAGAATAGCATTTTACGATGCTGATTTCTTTATATTATATTATTTTTATACGTAGGGTTTTAGGTAAAAAATAATACTGGTAAATTAGAAGCCGTGTGAAGCGTAAAAGAAACAGTAATATAGCCCCCGTACAGGGTGTACGGGGGCTATATTATAACATTCTGTTTATTCATCTTTCCCCCCAAATAATTTGAATAAATTGGACAGAGAAGAGACATGTGCCCAGCGGTGGGTCAATTTGGGCTGAAAATTATATCAATGATGAAGATGACGATTTATAGCCGCCATTTAGAACTTTTTAGTTACTGGCTTGATTTGCTTCAAAATCGATATCTGAGGATCTGGTTGGAGTCCAATCATAATTCAGAACTCAGATTTAAAAAAAAAACGCCGCCATCTTGAACTTTTGAGTTACTAAACCGATTTGCTTCAAATTCAATATCTGAGGATCCGGTTGGGGAACAATCATGATTCAGAACTCAGATTTAAAAAAAACTCCACCATCTTGAACTTTTTAGTTACTAAGCCAATTTGCTATCCGGTTGGAGTCCAATCATGTTTCTGAAGAAAAATTCAAGATGGCGGCGACTTTTTAAAATCTGAGTTCTGAATTATGGTTGGACTTCAACCAGATCCTCAGATATCGATTTTGAAGCAAATTGGATCAGTTTCAAAAAAGTTCAAGATGGCGGCGACTTTTTCAAAACCTGACTTCAGAATCATGATTAGACTCCAACTGGATCCTCAGATATCGATTTTGAAGCAAATCGGTTAATTAACTAAAAAGTTCAAGATGGCGCCGTGAATTTTTTAAAATCTGACTCATGATTGGACTCCAACCGGATCCTCGGATATCGATTTTATGCATATACGACATCAGTTGCGGCGATGGACTAGCCCCCTGTCACGCAAAATGGAGTATTGAATCACTGGCTAAAAGTGGGCACAGTTGTGCCTCTGCCACCCCGTATGGGAAAAGGGGTGACGCTATGTATGAATGTATTGTATGTACGACATCCGTTTTTATTATTCTTTATTTCGTGTCTCTGTACAACGGGATCAGTGTGCACTGCTACATTTTATTACGGGGTCAACTGATCCCACGCGTGATTGGTGTGTGTGAACGAATCGTCGGGATCCGTATGAACTTTGATCTGATCCCGGGATCCGTATGAACTAACCCTGTATTTCGATAGTTCGTTTTAACGTTATATATATAGAACAGTTAGGTAGGTAGGTAAGGTCCCCGAATAATATATCTAAGATCGATTTAAATAAATAACAGTTGCCTATTTTTCAATCAGTATAATAAAATAAGTATTAACAAAAATTTTGTCAGGTAAATTCACGCCACCTTACTTACGTAAGTTGAAAACATGTTTTTTTGTTTGTGTAGATATTGTTTTGTTTTTCATGTCATTTGACAGGTGTAGGTCTAAAACGGACAGAGCAATAGAATATTTGTAACTCGGGTAGTCCGTTTAAAAGTTATCAGGGATTTTCGGTAGTGAAAATTGACAAACGTAAAATTATGTAGGTATTTTTCTGATCTGTAAACCTTTTGTATTGTAATAGTAGTGCAATGTTTTCATTCTTCTCGTTTCATTCTTCATAATAAATCATACAACTAGGTAGGAGCGCCAGTACCACGATAGTTTTTCGTGCATAAGCCGTCGTAGTTGACAACCATAGAGCGATCGCCGAGCGTAGCTATGAAAAGTGAAGTACTTACATACTTGTGGTTGATTTCTGTACCTATTTATTTTGTGCCCGTAGCTACTATGTCCTTCCGGAATATTGCTAGTCTCTAAGCGTCCTCTGCCTCTGGTCCAGTCATTGTCGGGACCTTGTTCCTGGTCCGTCGCTGCTTGGCTGCTTGGCTCCACAGGAATTTTACTCGGCTTCTTCTTAATACAATTTATTTGTTCGAGGGTCTCAACTTAACCGTCGTAACGGATGGTGATGCACGTGCGGTAACGCCAAACCAGCTATTGAGATCCTGTCCGCAGCGCCAATTAAGATGGGAAGACGGGTTAACTTTATTAAAATGAGTTATTAAATTAACAGAGTAACGTCTAAGAGTAATACTAATAAAATATTGACTTATTCTTAGTTGATATTCGTATTTATAATAAAATAATGAAAACTAAGCATTGACGTCATGACCTAATTTAGGGTAGCGCTGACAAATGACAATTGTAGTGGTCGGACTGCCTTAACTCGTGCCTCATGCCGCAGCCAAGCGTACCACCACCTGCGTTCTTCGGCACCAGCGCCGAGTGGGCCCACCTGCACCACGCTGATCACGTCGCGCTCGTCCACCGTCACACTCAGCTTCACCGCGTAGAGCGACACCAGATGCAACGGGTTCTCGCCGCGTTCCTCCGTGACATTGCTGAACTGTAGGTCATTTGCCAGCATGTTTTGGTTCCGATCATTCTGCTCCATTTGTAGGTTGGTAATGACCTCCGCCAAGATCTTCTTTCCTGTTGACACCACACAATGTGAGTATACACAAAATATTCTGCATAATATTTTGTCAAATATTTCGACGAGTACGCAGAGCGGACATCCTTTGAGAGCCAGTACTTCGGCGCCATGGCTGCTGCGCACTACCTGCTTAGCAAGCATGCTGCGCCCGCCGAAGCTGCCTCTGCGGGGCACGAGAGCAGATCGGTGACTGGTTCAGGGGATGCTGCATTCTCAAGTAAGCCATACATTAAACTTCCAACGATACATCTACCGACTTTCTCTGGTCGTTATCAGGATTGGCTAGAGTACCACGATACTTATAAATCTCTTATACACGATAACATGTCGATACCTAAAATCCATAATTTCCACTATCTAAGGAATTCATTAAAAGACAGTCACTAATCATTAAATCTTTAGAGTTTTCAACTGAGAACTATGACGTTGCTTGGGACTTGCTGTGCGAGCGTTTCCACAACAATCGAATTCTAATCAATAATCACATTCAGGCTCTATTTAGCATACAATCAGTTACACAAGAGTCTTCAAAAGCCTTGCGTAACATGCTAGAATGGGTCAATAAGAATTTAAGAGCACTAACAACATTGAACTTACCCACTGAGCACTGGGATGTTTTAATTATTCATATGATGACCAATAAGCTCGATGCAGTCTCATTGCGTGACTAAGAGACTGAACGCAACAAGATTGAAGGTGTTCCCTCGTACAGCGAGTTCACTCGGTTTTTAAAGGGTCACGCTGACCTCCTAGAGACTATGGAGGAGGATCAGGTGCAATCTAAGGTGCCTCGAAGGCACAGTGACGTCACTTACAACCGCCCAAAGACATTTGTTGTAAACGAATCGTTTAAACAAAGACAATACAAATGCCCTATATATAAAAACTATCAATTCCCTAAATTCAAAGTTATATTTCAAAGTAATCTCGCATTGAAAAAATCAAACAGCTGAATCTTTGCACCAATTGTCTTCGGGCGGGGCACGATGAGTCTCACTGTCGGCTCAGTTCATATCGCTTCTGTACAGATAGGCATAACACGTTATTGCACATGAAGAACCAATCTTCAGAACCACTGGCTAGCAAACACATTTCTAAAAGTGACTATGTTGTCTTACCAAATGTGCAGGACCAATCTAAACCTGTACAAGACACCGTCACACTATCTTCAACACACCATAGCCAAGTTCTTCTATCTACTGCTATAATCAACGTCCAAGATCAATTTGGTCACACACACCAGGTTCGTACTTTGTTTGACAATGGATCTACTTCTAGTTTTTTTGACAGAAGCTTTACAAAGGCAATTAGGGATACCCAGTTATTCCACCTCGATTTCAGTTCAAGTTCAGTCAAACTTCAAAGATCACAAAACGATGTGTTGTTACGATATCGTCGCTATACAATAGTAGTTATACTACCGAGGTTAACTGCTTTGTGGTACCTCAGATCACCCAGCTGATCCCAACTAATCCAATCAATTGCAATACATTCGAGATAACCCCTCACATCCACCTCGAGGACCCATCATTCTCCGCACCATCAGAGGTGCAGATGTTGCTGGGAGCTGACCTATTCTGGGAAGTACTTTCTTCCAACCAAATATCCTTAGGCAAGCACCAACCAACTCTAGTTGAAACAAAACTAGGGTGGCTTGTCTTGGGTTCGACATCAGTGCCACTTAAAACGAAACAATATAAAACAGTCCATTGCCATTTCTCCAACACAGAGCTAGATGACAAACTAAACAATTATTTTGATTATGACGGCTTCTCTAATATAGAAAAAACATGCACTAAATCTCAATCTGATATCACTATCACATGTGAACGAATCTTTAACAATACTACCAGGCGACATCCGGACGGCTAGTTCATTGTAACTGTACCTTTGAGAGAGTCCCCCGAGGTGTAAGGAAACTCTATAGATCATGCTTTGATTCGTTTTCATTCATTAGAACGCAAATTTAAACGAGATCCGAATTTCAAACAACAATTTACTGCTTTCATTCAAAAATATATAGAGTTAGGTCATATGTCAGAAAAAAAAGATACACAAAACGATACAGTTTCCTTTCATTTTCCGCACCATGCGGTATGCCGCCAGGAAAAACTCACCACAAAGTTGAGGTCGGTTTTTGATGGCTCCGCGGTTACAAGTTCAGGAAAGTCATACAACGGCATTCAATATGTAGGGCCAGTCGTCCAGGACGACCTATTGAGCATACTCATTCGATTTCGACAAAACAAATTTGTTGCAACTTCTGATGTAGCTAAAATGTACAGACAGATTTATGTAAGAGACGATCAGCGAAGTTTGCAGCAAATCTTGTGGCGGTCTGATCCCACACAACCTATAAAACACTATAAACTAAATACAGTCTCCTATGGCACCGCTTCAGCTCCTTGGTTAGCAACTAGGACATTGAAACAAATAGGTTTAGACTGCCAGGATGAAAATGTAAGGGAAACAATCTTACATGACTTCTACGATGATGACTACGTAACTGGTCACGACGATGAAAAAACACTCATAGATACATGTAAAGCTGCTGTTAATGAGCTGGAGGGCGCTCATTTCCAATTACGGAAATAGCGGTCTAATACACCTACCATATTAACTCAAATAGTTAATGAAACAAATAATGATGACTTATTACAGTTAAACACAGAAGAAACCGCCAAAACTTTAGGTTTGCTTTGGGCTCACAAAAGAGACACATTATTGTTTTCATTCCCCCATACAAGTGTGGGGCTTAATCAACCCATGCATGTTGCAGGCGAAGCTCATTCTGCAGGCTCTCTGGGCGCATAATGTCCCGTGGGACTGTCAGTTGCCAACCGAGGTTGAGTCACAATGGAACCAGTTTGTTAAATACTTACCTGACATTTCTAACCTTGAAATTCCTCGTAGAGTACTATGTGATGATTATGTAACTAGTAGAGTACAAATGCACGCATTTAGTGACGCTTCAATTAAAGCATACGCTGCTTGTGTATACGTGCGAGCAGTGTCTAGCAGTGGAGAGGTAACCGTCAACTTGTTTGTCGCTAAGAGCAAGCTGGCGCCACTAAAGCAAAATTGAACGATTCCAAAATTGGAGTTATGTGGCAGTTTGTTAGCTACACAACTAATGAAAAAGCCTATAAATTCGTTACGCTTAAAAATTTATTTCCAATACTTCTTTCTGGTGTGACTCAACCATTGTGCTAGAATGGCTAAAAACCTGTAAAAAACAATTAAAACTATTTGTACAGAACAGAATTAACCAAATAACTAACAATTTTAATCCATCAGCTTGAAACTATATTCCTACTAACATGAACCCTGCTGATATTGGGTCTAGAAGGCAAAATGCTTCTCAGCTCAAAAATTCAACTTTGTGGTGGGAAGGTCCAGATTTTTTTGCACGATAAAGACATTCAATTGCCCTTACAACCTCAAGGTGTGGACATTGCTAATTTACCTGAAATTAAGTCTCAATATCACACTTCAACAGCTGCCGATAAGCAGGAAAATTACAGTACTAAAAGGTTTTAAAATTTTACTAAAATGCAGCGCATTATTAGCTTACCTATACAGATTTAAATATAACTGCCAAAATACAAACAAACGGATTGGTCCGTTAAGCATCTCAGAATTACGATCAGCGTTACACTTTTTGTGTAAAAAGGTACAATTAGAAATGTTCAACTTTCTTTGCTTCGTAAAGGGGCACTTACCCCAAAGGATAATTTAATCAAATTAAATCCCTTTTTTGATGAGGAAAACCTTATCAGAGTTGGAGGTCGGCTATCCAATTCGAACTACGATTATAACACTAAATATCCCATTTTTACACGCTGGACCACAATTGTTATTATCCACGTTAAGTCATAAGTTCTGGATAATAAGCGGTCACAATCTTTGCCGAAAAATAACAAATGACTATATAACTTGTCTTCGTTTCTCAGGTCGTACTTACCAACCTATCATGAGTTCACTTCCTGCGCAAAGATTGCACGCTGAACACGTGTTTACACACACAGCTACAGATTACGCGGGTCCTATCGCGATTTCGAACAGAAAAGGTCGCGGCTCTCATCTAATAAAGTCATACATAGTTGTGTTTGTATGTTTGACGGTGAGAGCAGTACACCTTGAGCTCGTCACTTATCTGTCACCTCAAGGTTTCATTGCCGCTTTAAATCGATTTATTGCCCGCAGAGGTAAGCCGGCAACTTTGTATTCAGATAACGGTACTATGTATGTAGGTACATGTAACGAACTAGCTAAATTTCTAAACGACAACCACAATTTCGTACTCTGCTGAAAACGAAATAAGATTCAAATTTGCCCCAGCATATAGTCCAAATTTTAACGGTATGGCAGAAGCATCAGTCAAGTCTGTAAAATACCATCTGAAACGCGTTCTATAGATAACGCCATCCACGACGACGCGCCCCACTCTTTTTCATAATCGCTTACAGTGTATGTGTGCAACCTTTCAGCAGTGTGGTAGTTCTGTCTATACACATTAATTGCCCAGGAATGAACACGCACACTACGATAAATTTACTAATCAGGAGAGAGCATTACGGACAACTTGAAAGATGCTCTACTTGATTTTTATAATTTCTTGTGATATAACTGTACTCCAAAACAGATACAGGTCTGAAGAAGGTTTTGTAAGAGCATGATGATGAAACAACTTTTTATCCCAACAGATATAGAAATAACATGCGCATATATATTGAAGTGACTTATCGGGTTCTGAAACAAATATTATTCTGAATCTTCGCTTGTATCAGAAATATTTTCTTCAGAGTCCGACGAATCTGTGACATTTATGTTAAAACTGAAATCGAGATCTGAGTGTTTTAAGTACTCGTCTTCAGTTTTTTCAACGTGCTGACACGTATTACGCCAGACGTCTTGAGTCACTCGATCAAATTCTTCATTTAGAATGGGCATAATTGATGAATAATTTTGATTTACATTGCGCCTCGCAACGTCGTTTTTTACAATGCCCCAAATGTTTTCTATGGGGTTTAGACCTGGGTGATAAGGAGGCAGCCGGAGAACCGAGACAATATTTTCTTTTAATAACTCGTCTACCTTGTACTTGCGGAATCTTTCTTTATTTTTTTTAATTAGGTCGTAAAGTTCTGGTTTTCTGAATCTTGGTTCGTAATCAATATCTTTTTCACGCAGCCAAGTCTGCATTGCCAATTTATTGGAGTTGGATATAGGAATTTTTTCCGAGCTTGAGTTATGGTAGGCTGCATTATCTAAGACCACCACGGCATCTTTCGGGAGATTTAGTACTAGTTTTTCTTTCAACCACTTTAAGTAATTTTCGGTATTCATGTTGTCATGGTAGTCTGCGGTTTTAATTTCTGATCTGTATGTTAATAACGGTTCGATCGCCAGCCGCGATTTGAACTCGGGACCTGGCGGTTATAGCGGCACCGTGCACCGGCGAACACCAATTAGGGATATTACCTACTTTCTAAACAATACATTTCATATCATATCACATACCTGACTTCTTAATACTACACGCTGAGATTTCTTAGACATTTTGAATTTTTAGTAGAAGAGCAACATTCGTGTCGAGTCTAGATAATGCGGAACGTGGAGTAAATTAATCGTGTGCATCGGCTTCCCGCTCGCGACTGACGCTCTTGTCGAACCCCCCGCACCCCGCCATCCCTTCAATTGAAAAGTAGTGGGGCGCGTCGTCGTGGATGGCACTATCTATAGCGATGGCTAATTTAGACTACGAAGAAATGAATACTTTATTGATTCAAATAGAGGGGATACTGAATTCTAGACCTCTCACTCCTATTTCGTCTGATCCTTCCGATCTAACTCCACTTTCTCCAGCGCACTTTCTAATTGGACGGACTTTCACATTGCCACCTGCACCCCAGGTGGACGATACCCGGCAACTATCAACACTCTCCAGATACATGAGAGTACAACAGTTGAAGGCTCATTTTTGGATAAGGTACTCAAAAGAATACATTTCAGACCTCCAGTCAAACAGCAAGTGGCGCACCCAGGGAGCGCAACCGCAGCTGGGAGAGATGGTCATCGTCAAGGATGACCGCCTACCACCCAACCGATGGCTGCTTGGACGGATCACAGCCGTCCACCCGGGCAGCGACGGCGTCAACCGCGTCGCCGACATCCTCACCACTTCCGGGACCCTGCGCAGGGACTACAACCGGGTCTGCTCTCTGCCATTGACTTTGGAACAGGCAGCTCCTGACCCAAGGGGGGCAGCCTGTTAACGCGCCATCCATGATTGCGCATGCGCACATCGTAAACGCCTGCACGGCGCCGCGGCCGGGCGGCTGCGCGTTGGCATTCATCCATTGCATCGACTCGACGCCGACCGCACGCAGATAAGGGTCGCGCGGCCGTACCGTTTCCATATTTTGTAAATTAAATTGCTCCGAAGAATAAATAATTTAAAACTCCAAACCATATGTGTAGACTACATTATTTGAAGAACCTGCGCCAACAGGGTCAAAAAACACCATTGCCGAATACGCGACCGAAGTTCGGCGTGATTACGCCTGCAAAGCTATGTCAATCACGTAAGGTACAATTCAGGATCGAAAAATTGAGCAGCGGAACTTCTGCGCGTTGTCGACCATGGTGTGTCGAAACACTTTCGCTTACATCTCAAAAACGACGCGTCATAGGAAATTTTGATGGGGAAAATGTTGTGCAAATACCACATAATGAAACCTGCATCCGGAGCATGTCGACCCCGCGGGGGATGTTGACGCGGGGAAGTGTGGGAAAGAGCAATACGTTTCATAATGCTCTTTCTCTCACTTATCGCGACAAAACCCTCCCCGCGCTGGGCATGCTACGGGTGCTGGTTAAATTCTCCACAACTTGAATTCTATACAATTTTTATGTATTCGCAATCCCTATCCTATTTTATGAACCCTAATTTATCGCGCAAACGTGACACTTTAGAACATTACATTACCTTACATTTTATGTTAGTTTGGCCATCTATCGATTTATGTTAATATAAATATGCAGCATCAACTTGAAGAAAAGAGAAGAAAAAATAATCACTCCTAGGAATTTAATCTCACGAACTACTTCTAGTCTTGTGCTTTTCAACGAAATGGGAAGCATTTCAATATTTTTCCATTTATTCGTGAAGAGAAGTAGCTTAGTTTTCTCCGGGTTTAGGTCAAGGTCATTTTCTTGACACCACCGTAAGACCTTTCCTATTGCGTTCTTCATAATATGTCGCATCATATTTAGCATTTTTCCTATTAAAACAATAGCCCATAATCTGAACGTACCTGTTTTCAACATGAATATATAACTATTCATGTTGGCAACGCGAGTTATAAGGGAGTCTATATGTAGACACCACGCAGCTGTCATCAGACCGATAATAAGCTACGGCGCGATAGTTTGGTGGCCACGAACCAAATTATCCACTGTCGAAGCTAAACTACAAAGACTCCAGAGGCTGGCTTGCATGGCAGCAACGGGATGCATGAGGACCACACTCACTGCGGCCATGGAAGTCATACTGGATCTGCCGCCGCTTCACCTCTTCATCAAACAAGAGGCGGCTGCAACTGCGGTGCGTCTTAAAAAAATTAACCTATGGAGACATGCTAGGGTACCCCACACTGAAATAATCGATGAGTACATATGTAGGTAAGGAGCCGCTATTAGAAGCGGCGACTGACAGGAAACCCAAGCAATATGTCTTCGACAAAAGGTATAAAATACAACTGCATGAAGACCCTTGGGAGGATGGGAGGAGGAATGGTAAAACATTCAAATAATAAATTACAAAACACTTTTAAAAACAAAAAAACTTAAAATAAAAATATATTCAGATAAGAATTGAGTTTTTACTAAGAAGTTTATCATTATGCTGGTCGTAACGTGTAGTTTTTTAACCAGTAAAGAGGTTGTTTGATACGTATAGATAAATTTATTTATTTATTTCAAGACACACCAACGGTACCAAATATTGTGACTGTCATTGCTGTGCTGACTATGCCAACGTGACCCCTTTTGAATATACAGAATTAACCTCCTGCAATAGTCTGTTGCCCTGGTACTTTATGGAAAAAGGACGACGAGAGGGTGTACCACGGGTAGTTTTTTTTTTACCTGTAGAACTACTGGACCGCTTGGTTGTTTCACGGGAGATTTTTCACTGTCTTACTTTAACCTCTCAAAAACCGATGGTAGTTGGGACGGGTCGCGATTTTGAACCTTTGACATTTTAACGACACAATATTTTTTCCAGTGTGGAAGGTCTGTCTCTTTAACAATTTACTTTGAGGAAAAATGGTTTCAGGAACCTCATTTTTAAAGACCTATCTATACACATAGGCTTGGTGAAAAAATTTTTTTTGCTTTCAGCTCTATGTATGGGGAGCCCACCTTAATTTTTTATATTTTCAATTTTTGTATAAAAACCGTAAAGCAATTCACAGAATACATCTGCATAGTAAGTTATAACTGTGTAGTTTTGATAGTTTCAGAATAAAGTTGCTGCGACATACGGACGGTCAGACGGACAGAGAGACATGACGAAACTATAAGGGTTCCTTGAATCTCTACGAAACCCTAAAAAGGTAACCTCGTTTACAAACCTATGAAGAAGCAATAAAAATGGCACTGGCATTTAAAACTTGGAAAAAGAAATGAAGGCGGTACATACAAATATAAAATTAAATAATAAGATTAGAATTGTTTTTAGTTTATTTTTTGTTACTCAGAGCCTCAGAGTATGTTAGTTGTTTTGTTTTCCGTTTTTATTTTAAAGAAATTGCAACGTTTGTGTAGTTATATAAGTAATAAACTAGTGCTCTGAGAGCTGGTTCTTATTGGTACTAGATTTATGCATCATCTGAGCGGAATCATGTTATGTACTACATTTAGATTAATTGACGTTTCGTTGGGTGTTAAATCCGTGTAACATTATTGTGTTTTAATCATGTGTAATGTTCGTCTTCCTTCCAATATAACAACCAGGCAATTGGCTAAACTTGTAACATTTTTTATAAAACTCTGTATCTAATAAACTTTGTTTTATTTCTGCACTGTCATTATGAAATAATCTTTATAATATTCATGTCTTTATGATTCAGTCATGAACGTTACGGTGTGTTATGGGTCATTAACTTTATGGTACAACTTTTCGCGGTTGGACTCGTAGCTATTCGATTCGATGGAAGCTTAGATTTGGTGGAGTTACTAAACAGGGTTTAAGGTATCTCCCATATCTTAATCTGACGCACTCGAGTTACTCACCCTCTTGGCGTACCTTTCTGGTCAAGTTAACACATTCGCTGCCATTTTTATATACCTAGCGATTTTGATCCTTATGCCATGGTATTACAGTTTACACCCTATGAAAAAGCAAACTTTCCTGTTTAGGTTCTCTGCATCTCAGCAGCAAAACGTATGGAATACATGCTAAATGTCCTCCCCCCTACCTACTCTATGCTCCTACGTTTATTTTTGGAAGATTTTACAATCGTTACTCCTATCGACATCTCTAGATTACGAAGGGTTACTAATTGTATGAAATGAGCTCCCTGTGATAATAGCCAACCTGCTGCGCTATCATGAACATAAAACTATCGACAGAGGCATTTAAGACCTGGGTATATGACCGACCAAAGAGCTCATTTTGAAACGGAAAAAGGTATATTTGAATTTTTCGATACAATGGCGATAACGAATTTGTCAACTGTTACAATATTGTGAAATTCTTCTCTTATTTTGGTATCCGCGATCTACTAGAGTCTACTTTTTCATGCAGACAGGATTGGGGGCGAGGCAGGGCCCTCTGCGTGGCTTCTCAGTCTTGGGTGCCTTGTCGCCCATATCTTGGAAGAAGTAGTCCTTATAATTCTTCTTGATCACCTCTACCAGCTCCTTGGTGTGTTCCCACCCTCTAGTCTCGGCAAGCACTTTTAGCTGAAAGTAAAATTTAACTATACCAGTCTGGTGGAATACTCACGCATCCATGAGTGTATTACTATACCTATATAAGATGACTTTAAATTATCGGGTTATTTCAGGTGCATTTCAAACGATGTGAATTCATCGTTAGATTTTTTTTTGGATATATTTATGACACGATGTCATTTTAATTAATTCTGTACCCGATATGTATACAAATGTTGTCAATCCCTGACAGATTAATTTTACACGTCGACACTGCAAACGAATACAAGACATTGAGTATATCTCTCTCACTCTTCAGTCACCCAATAGGCACTATCTTATTCTCGCACGCGCACGCACACACAGCACTCACTCACTCACGCAGTACGTGCCGCTACATCGACACGGCGGCGCGCGGCGGCGGCGGCGGCGGCTAGGACACCGGACACGAGTCACGCACATACACTCATACATACTCCACCAGTCGTGACTCAGCCTCGGCCGTCTTCGCACTGCGCCGCGTTCAGTGACTTCACTCTGCGCGCCCGCATTCGACGTATACCTACCTAGAAGTCCTAGAACGCAAATGCTAGTCTAGTCTTGCCCGCAGTATCATGTCATCCATCAGCAACGAGAACCAAAAGTGGGTGTCTTGTCAATCACTCAAAACCAAGACTTCACCTACCAACTACACTAAAAAGGAATGATTTTTAAAGAAATAACAAGAAATCAGAAAAAAAATCTAATTAGCAAAACTTCATCATAATAATGGGTACTAAAATACCCTAACTTTGTGATCGATATTTTAAAGATTATCAAAGATTTGTAGGGCTCAATGTTTGGTGAAAAAAAAAACTGTAAGCGTAGATAAATTGACAATATTATAACTCTATAAGCAGAAAACGATTTTTTAGCAAGTAATTAAGTAGTATTTGAACGTTTGATAAAATAGGTAGTAATTTTGCATGACAAGATAACTGAATTAAGAGAGAAACTAAGCGCGACTAGAAACACTCGCTTTGTCTGATAAAATAACTGAATGGCGCGGCTATAAGTCTAAAAAACAGCAATTTGAAAATCTTAATTTGGGTAACATGTAATAGACAAACCGCGAGGTTTATTTTATTGTCGTTACTTGTTCAATTTTTCAAAATAACACGAAGAATACATTTGCTTGACTCACCCCCTGACCATTACCGTCTATTGTAATGGAAGGGGAGTTTCTTCTAATCAATAATTTGTCTATTTTGTATCATACGGGGAAGCTGAGGCAGAAAAAAATTATGCAAAAAAGACTATCACTCCTTTTTTATGGGGTGGCACAGGCATAACTTCACATAAAAATTATATGTATTTTTATCAAATGGGAATCTGACCAAACGCAACGAAACGCTAAATGTTACAGCTGTTGGCCTATATAGATGTGAATGGTTTCGCAATCAGCAAAAAATGTGATTGATGAACGTATGAATGAATTACATTAGTTTACAACAAAAAATACCCACGAATGAAACCAGCGTACAACAAAACCTCTTTTATAAGTCGCATCAGCTATACTCGTTCACGCAGAATAGTGCAACCTGATGCCAACAAGAACCGAAATTGATAAGCATCGCAATAGGTATAAACCTTATTGTTTTAAGTTTCATTTTAAAATACAGGGTGGACCAAAAGTCTTTTTATATTTGAAATGATAATAAAAATAAAACTAATTATAATAGGTAAAAACTCTATATTGTTAATGAATGTACACAAAAGGGGAATTTATATTTTAAAATAACGTCATCCATATGCGATCCTTCATTATTCTGGCATTGCTGCAATCTAGAGCGGAAATTTTCGAAGACAGCTTGACACGTTCTTGATAAAATGTTTCGGATTCCTGCGCGAATACGATTCTTTAATTCTTTAAGAGTCACTGGGTTGGTGCCATAAACTTTACTTTTGAGGTATCCCCAAAGAAAAAAACCCCATTGGGGATAGATCCGGGCTAGGAGCCGGCTAGTGAATGTCCTCTCCTTTCGATATCACTTTTGGGCCAAAAATTTCTCAAGCTGCCTTTAATGAGTCATTAGAGGTGTGACAAGTAGCTCCATCTTGTTGAATCCATGCCCGTTGATTAAAACCAGCAAAATCATGCAGCGCTGGAACAAAAACGTTTTGTAACATGGTGATATACCGCTTTCGAGTTGAAAGTCCAGGTTGGTCACGAATAGGCGCTCTTACGCGCTCCACGTTTTCGGGGTCCCTCGATGTTCTAGGTCGGCCAGATCATGGTAAATTTGTTGTTGAACCCTTCTCCTCAAACTTGAGCACCCATTTTTTAATCAATTGAACTGAGTTTTATTTCTGTGCCATATGTTGTAATGAGCGCTAAATTTACGTTGCGCTAAGGTAGCAGAATCGTTGTTACTATAGTACTCGCGTACACAGAACGCATGTTGGCTACCTCTGAACGACGCCATGGCACTAAATTCCCATTGGCCACTTTTTTAATGCGTAGCCCCTCCGCCCCACCCCGCCGCCGCTGCTAGACGCGGCAACCGATTTAAATATAAACGGACTTTTGGTCCACCCTGTATAACAACACCAAAATTTCTCGTTCTTACTAACTTACGTACACTTCACGGTAAAGAAACACCCCTGTTTTTATTACTGAGAGTAAGTAAAATAAAATTCAATCAGACCTATGATTTAAATATATTGCATCATCGTTATTAATGATAAATTTTATATAATTGCATCATGATTGCTCACATAATTGGTTTCATCCGAAGACGACGTTGATGAAGATAAGCCACCTGCAATAATGATGAGTTGGTCTAGGTGATCACCAATAACCTTCAGTGTCATAAATTCTACCAGCATTTCAATTATTTTATTCATATTCAAAGAGAGCTTATGATATGTGTGTAGATATACTAGTGTATATATAACTGTACGTAATAACCTTAATAAACTAAAAGTATCAAAACAACCCAGTCCAATGTACCAGTCAACTCTACGACACGCTTTAAAATCAAAGATTGAGTTTGATTTAAGCCTTCTTTTTCCCTTTATTATACGATACAAATTGAAAAATTTTTTTCTCGTTTAACATCGAAGTGGCTTTTTCGACATTTTCACAAAAACAGCAATTTTTTAAGGAGGTGTCACAAAATCTCCGCAGCGGTTGACAGAACTCAATTTGATTTGACGGTGATAATTGACATTGCCATATGAAAATCACCATAAGATTCCGGTAGACCCTTAGTATATTTTTACTTTTGTATTATTTCATATCTTCCTCTACTTCTTTCAGTGCCTCTCCACTACTGAAGGTTGCCAGTCAGCTCTGAATATCCCTCTCTGTTCTTCGCTAGGCTAGCTATAACGGTCCACTAACGTATATTCGAGAGCCACGATGTCCTTCTTCTTCCGACGCTCCTTTTACTTTCAACCTTTCCCATCATGACCACTTGAAGCAGTTAATATCGATCGTGACGAAGAACAAGTCCCAGATATGCAAAGTTTCTTCTCTTGATGGTGGTCAGGAGTTCTCGGGATTTTTCAGCTCGTCATAGAATTTTTTCATTTGTAATTTTTCAGTATGGATCCAGCTAATTTTTAACATCATGCGGTAACTACACATCTCGAAGGTCTCTAATCTTTTGCACGTATTATCCAAAGTGGTCCAAGCTTCGAATCCGAAGATGACTATCAGCCAGATGTAGCATTGGACTACACAGTACCTTACGCATTTTGTTGAATGACGCACGGGCAATTTTAATACGGGTCTTTATCTTTTGCTTAGATTACTATTTTTCATTTACCCATATACAAAGGTACTTATACTTCTGGATTCGCTCTAGATCGGTCCCAGCTATTCGGTTTCAGTGTTGCGTCTCTGGATACCAGCATAAACTTTGTCTTGGATAAATTCATCGAAAGACCCGCTTTCTGACTGCACACGTGGTCGTTGTTCACTATCAGTCCTATTGAACGGCGTGATATTCCGGCGTGGAGGCTATTAGCGCAGTGTCGTCGGCGTATCGGAGATTATTGATAACCTGTCCGTTGATGTTGACGCCCCACTCACCCACCTCCAGCGCTTCAGTGATAATGGCCTCCGAGTACAAGTCAAACAGAAGCGGAGACAGGATGCGTCATTGACGTACGCCTCTGTATATTGCCACTTCTTCGGTCTCTTCACTTTTCACTCTGTCGGTGCATATTTGGTACTAGTATAGTTTTGGATGATCCGTATGTCCTTGCCGTGCAATCCGATATCTATTAGTCTACGCAGTGGTACTTCGTGTTGAAGACGATCAAAGGCTTTTTCTTAATCTACGAAGCAAATTATGACTATCTCTACATTTCTAGACAAGAACGTTTAGAGCGAATAGGGCCTCTCTGGTCCCTAATCCCGATCGAAAGCCAAATAGAGTTTCCCCAAGCAAATCATCATTTTTACGCGTATTCTCTCATGGATTATCGAGCTTCGGCTTATAGTCCGGTACTACAGAGTACCACAGCATTTCTTTGCAATTGGCTTTTTCGGTAGCGTGATGAATGTGGACTTCAACAAAACATTTGGCAAAACTCGGGAGTTGTAGATGTTGTTAAAGAGCTTGGTGATTGCGTCTATCAGATGGTGTGCAATGAGCTTAAGTATATCTACGTGTATGTGATCCGGTTCTGTAGACTTCCCAGTTTTAGCTCTCTGTAAATCTTTTGTCACTTCTGATCTTACTATTTCAGGCCCGGTATCGTCACAAGTCATGTTCGCTGCACCTCTGGTTACATCAGCGAACATTTCATCGACGTAGAGTTTCCATACCCTCTTTTTACTCTCCACGTCATTTAGAAGGGCGCCGTTGTTATCAACTAACACATTCCGGCCCTGTCCTTTGCTCAATTCTGCCATTTCTTTGTGCAAATTAAAACTGTCATGCTTTTTGCTAAGATCTCAATGGGCTAGATCAATGTGTGCAAATAGTGTCCAAAGTATTATTATTATTATTATCTTCCATCATTTCACACTACTTTTCGTAGAATTTTGAACGAGCTACACGAATTTCTCTTCATATCACTAAGTTAATGTTCTTATACACCGTGTATAAGCCGAAAAAAATACTGCAACTTCGACATTTGACGCATGGCGCGTCCACACTAGACGAGCGGTGAATAGGAGCCGAGCGCGGCGAGCGCGACTGACTTTAGTGTATGGTGTATTAGAGTAAATTAGATGGTGTATTTATCCTTGTGATTCTTGCCTGATTGCGTAAGCAATCAGATATGGGATGCGAATCATTGATGAATAAAAGCACGATCTTCGATCAAACATAATTTATTAGCCGAAGCACAGTGAAGTGACAGTTCTTAGCAAACACAATACAGTCAATTTAGTGGAACACTAGTGAGGATATAAATAGATATAGGTAAAGCATCTTTAGCTGAAAGAAAGAAACCTTGATTTGGTTTTAGGAGGATGCCGTGCACATATATCAAGACTAAAGATGAAGATAGCGTGCTGCGAATGCATATACATACGTATGGCTATTCGCAGTAAAATATCTAATTACAAAATTAATTGCCTTGTTCTTTGATTTGAATTCTATATCAAAGTAAATTACAATTTTATATAAAAATAACCAAAATACAAGGGTAAATAAATATCTTTTATCTACACACGTATCATAAACCCTCTTTACTGCGTACAAAAACCGCACGTTACGATCAGCATAATGTTAATCTACTTGGTAAAAACTCATTTCTTATCTGAAAAATTACACATTATGACCATAATGTGTAATTTTTCTACAAATTATGACATTCAAATTTCGAACGCCGACGCCCGCCTCGTGCCGCCCCTAGCTTGTCTGTAAAGTTGGTACTGACATTCAAATTTCGAGCGGCGACGCCCGAAGTTGGTGCTACAGAACAAGCTAAACAACTGCAGAGCCACAATGCCGGTCAAACATGCGGTTCCTGAACACATCAAAGAGAGCTTATGATATGTGTGTAGATAAACTAGTGTATGTAACTGTACATAATTAAGCATGAAAACTCTCGAGTGATATTATTATGAAACGAGCCTCTCGAGTATTAATGCCCCCCATTATGTAGCAGTCACATAAACTATAATTATTTATAATAACAATCTCTTTAGGTAACAGAATGCGTACAGTCTTCACAAAATAAAGGGCCCGGTGACAGCGACCGTATCACTGACGCTATAAGGGTGAATTTGGTTTGGGCCACCGGGCGTTTTATTTTGTGAAGACTGTAGTGTAGTGGGTTCTGGATCGGTAGCCATTGTGACAATGCCAAGGCAAACAGGTAAGTAGATATCGAAGTCCAGGTAAACAACAGCCCAAAGTCACGTATAAACCAGGAATAAGTACGAAAAATAAGCGAAATCGTAAAAATTTTGGAGCGCACCGATCAGAGGTTACTTATTATCAATTTGACAGAGCATTATTTCTATATTTTTCTTTTAATTTACGTGCGTGCTCTTTTGAGGTAAGCACGCCAAATTAACTTAAATTACTTAATTCTACTTCAGCCTTCAAGTGTGAAGCGTACTCAAAAATGTAATATTTATTGATTACCTACTTTTGGGAAGAAACTGTCTCTCAAGACACAGCTCACGCTAATTTGATGGACAGGGAATTCCATCCATGATTTACTTTTGTTAACAAATTAACGTAATTTTTACTTTACTTTACTTACTTTACTTTGAGGTAATTTTGCCCGTATCAAGTGTATTTGAAAGATCACATTTTTTATCGAGAACCTGGAAATTTGCGTCTTGAGAATAATTTGTTGCTCATTAGCACTACCCGGGAGGACGTGAAGGGCTGTAGGAACCATTCGGATTTCCTTCGGACGTGAGCAACTCCTCCCTGACAGAGCAATCGATTGTATTGTCACATTTAGTTGTCAAAATATGTAAGAAAATTGTAGATACTGGCTTTTCGTCATATAAATCAACATTTTTATGCTAACTTATTCATATAATCCATAGATCACACGAATATTATTTTTAAGGAATAATGAAAGAAACCAAAATGTGGCTAAGAGTTAATTTATTACTAAAAAAAAGTAGAATTATTATGAAAATAAATAACCCGACTGCATTTTTTATCAATATCCCACACAAATATGGACGCTCACGAAGGAGATTGTGCACAAAGTCACGGTAGCACAAAGAGCCATGGAGCGTGCCATGCTAGGCATCAGGCTGTCAGACCGTATTCGTAATACCGAAATCAGACGCCGAACCAAGGTGGCTGATGTGGGTAAGCGGATAGCACGGCTTAAGTGGAAGTAGGCAGGACACTTGGCAAGGCGAGAAGACAGAAGATGGATCAGATCGGTGCCAGAGTGGTGGCCAAGAGCAGGTCAAAGATCGGTCGGCAGACCATCTGCCAGATGAGCCGACGATGTGCCGAGGGTGGCAGGAAAGCAATGGACGCTGGTTGCGCAGGACCGTCCTGAATGGCGTGTTTATGAGGAGGCTCATACCCACAGTGGGTCCCCTGAGAGGCTGATGATGATGATGATGACCACAAACAAACTCATAAATGCACCTGGTTCTGTACATGGAGTATGGAATTAGCCGCACCAATAACCCGAGGAACCTAGATTTAGATTTTGCCTCAGTGCTTACTGAAATACCTGTAACATAAAACATAATACTTATCAGACGAAATAATTATGTTAAGAATTAGCTTTAGCTTGTAAACAACATTTTGCTATGTTAAATCCGAACTATTCACTCCACACTATCCCTACCATTGTACGGTGGGTGATACGGAACCCTTCGTGCGCGATTAGCCGGTTTTTTTATTTCCAAGCATGGCATTCTCCAACGTTACTACGCGAAGAATGCATGCAGAGCAGAAAAAATCAAAACTGCAGCAACAACTAACCGATGCGGATTAATTAAACCACAGGCTAACGGAAGAGCGAAATGAAAATGAGTTTAAAATAAAACGCTTGAAAGCCAAGAACTCACAGCTATGCGATACACGAGGAGTCGCAAAATGAGATTCAACGATTAGAAAAACTATTGGAATCTTTTGACACCCTGCGCACTGACCTTGCTTCTGCTTGTGACCGCAGTAAATTCCTCCAATACTAACTCTATTTGACTGGTATATGCATGGAAAATGAAACAACGAGTTTTGCTACATTACCTCTCCAACAAGAACTAGAAGTACCCAACCACTATCCGTCAAAATTGACTTAACGAATTAGACCAGTTTTTAAAGAAATCTAGTCTATTTGTGTTTTAAATTGTCTCTACAACCGAATGTGATAACCAACATCGCCCTTTGACATATTTAGTAGCTCTTGTATGCTAGAGATTTCCACTATTGTCTTATGAACTAATTTAAATTTCTTGGTACAGATTCCAATATTGAATGCAATGTATTATTAACCGGTGAATTCCCAATAGCGGTGCATGTCATCTTACCCTTAAGGGCCGTCTCCGCCGCCGCCCGGCGTCGTTTCTAGGCATTTGAACGTACCCACACAACAACCGGCGCGCTCACGCATACATGCAAAGCCGCACAGTGGGACAAAAGACAACCGCAGCCCGCGACTTTTGCAGAAAGATGTGCAGACGAGAACAATTATTATTATTATTGTTGAAACACGCAGTGGTGTTTATTGATTATTGTCATTGTACCTATTGTATGTTGCGATTATTTTTTGTCTGGCATTTCTTGCCAAAGTATATCTAATTATCTACATATTATTATTCATACTTTTGACAGAGTTGATATCTTACCTGCTTTATATTTAAAATTTAAACAACATTAAAACATTTAAACGATGTTTAAAAAAAAAGTTTAAATATTTAATATAGATCACCATTTAGACAGGTGTCAATATTAAGACAGATGTCACAATGAAAGGTATGATGATTTTGGCTGTCAACTAAAAACTGTCATATCTCGGAAACTGCTGACCCTAGACCTCAGAACAATAACTAAAGCACCCTAGACCACCGGTTTGTATCGAGATGTGACAGCTGTCAAACTAAAAACAGTCATATCTCGTAAACTAGTGACCCTAGCTGGACCAAAACGGCTTGTATGGAGATGTGACAGCTGGCTATCGATTGATATTTTAATAAAATACAAAAATATTCTTTGACAAAATGTTGTATTGTAAATAATAGTGTTTCTGAGATAATTTAGTTTTAATGTGTAATTAGATGGCTACGAAATTTTGTCAAAGAATATTTGTTGTTTTTAAACTGTCCTTTTGCTCTGACGTCTTTTGTTCTCCATTGTAAGTTTGTTCGGCCTATGTCCAAAAGAGAGTATACCGATTACATCCTCAATCGATAGACATATGCTTTAGGGTACAACGCAGTAATGTTAGATGCGTTTATGGTAAATAAACTACACCAATTTTGTTTAGAATACCAATCGTACCTTAGAAATAAGTTTTCTATTTTGATTTCTGAAACTAATTAAAAGCATATTTTATACATAAGTAACATATATTCACTACTCTTATAAAAACACAAAATAATACACAATATATAATAAAATAACACCCAGGAACACAACAAAACATACTAACTCAATAACTACATGGCTAAACAGGAGTACAGCGTTATAACATACCCCCCTTTTGATTTATTTATTCATATTTAATATGTGAAATGGCTAGGCATCTGCTACCCTACCGTATGGGAAAATGTATACTACTCACACAATATAATATAACATAACATAATATAGTGTCCCGTCTTTTCCCGTACACATATATATTATATGTGTATAATGTGCAAGAACTCAAATTAGTGATCACTCCCCCTCATTCATACGAAAACTGTCAACCTAAGACTAGAAGAGAAGAATGTTTTTATACTGCTCAACCGGTTGAACCGTCAGTCGACGTCGATCGACAGTTTCTAGTACACCAATCGATCGACATTATCATCCAGAGAGTAAGGGTGCTTTTCCACCAATCGATCGATGTCAATTGACCGTCGATCGATGGCAGAATGGAATAGTTGATACCGTTCGACTGTTTCTATTACACAAATTTCTATCACACAATCGATCGACGTCGATCGACGGCATCGATCAATGGTCGATCGACGGTAGAACGCATCAGTCGACGTCGATCGACAGTTCCTAGTACACCAATCGATCGTCATTATTATCCAGAGAGTAAGGGTGCTATTTAGAAATGAGTCGAAATACTCGACATTACTTAGTCGAATTTACGTACATACTTATCAGATTTGAATACATAATCGTCAATTATAGTTGTAAGTTTTATGACTACGGAAAAATTTAGGGTGCCAAAACACGCGTATTGAATTCTATTTGGATAATTTAAAAAAATATATTTGAAAAGTTAAATACTTTTGGAGAAAATTAAAAAAAAAACACGTTTTCTTTTGTTTTTTCTTTTGCTATTTTTAATTTTTTATTATAAAGAATACATAAAATGTATGTACATATTTTTTTGATTTTTTCCAAAAAGTGAAAATTAAAAAAGTTATGATTTTTTTGAACTCCCTGACATGGTCGGTCTTTTTCGTCTCTTACGAGGTCTTCGTCTATAGTAGACCTCGTCGGATTTTCTTTTCCCCATTTTTCCTAAATCAGACAAAAAATCTTAACAACAACTTCATAATAAGTCACATCATATAAAATTTCAATTACGTAGTATGTTCCAATTCAACTTACGGACCGCTGTGCGGCAGTGTTTTGTGTCGATACACAAATTCTGCGATCTATTGTTTTTGACACAAAGCGATGTGCTCTCACTCCGAAGGCCCGCAGCCGACTGAAGCCATGCTGTATCTTAGAGCATGGTTGTCAAAAAAGTTCGGTCGCGCTATCTACCGGCTAGGCATAGGTCTAACATGTCATTGGCACAACGTGGTCTTGCTACTATACAATTATTATTTTCTAGGGTAGAAAATATTATATACGTTTTTTTAATGTGTATGTTGTATTTAATATATCTCTAATCTGAAGTTTATCACAGTTTATTCATGATTATTTATTTGTTTTAGCTAACCATGTTTTGAACAAGATATCGTTGGGTAATAAAAGTTTAGGATAATTTAGTAGTAATTCTGTTTTTTGTTAATGCTTTGTTTCATGTATTAGTCAACGAGAAAATACGGAAAAAGTTTGAAAGTTTTGTTTGGCGATTTAAAATTTTTCATTTCAATTTTATTATTTGGTGTCGAGCAGTTTGTTCCTCCAGTTCAGCGTTTTGATTAAAAACAGGACTTTCGGTTGGGGTATAGATAAGGCCGGTAGTTTTGAGATAGGACTACCCGTGCAGTGCAGTGCAGCGTAAATACTTTTATTAATAAATTCTGGTCTCTAATTATGTCTAGGAATAAATGTTGCATGCCTGGTTGAACAACTAGCAACTCTGACGGTATGTACATACAACATATTGTAACGTAGTAACAAATTGAACCCACTGAATTTATCGTTACCACTGATTTTTCCTGGACTCAGGTTCTTAACAACAAAATTATTTCAGTTCAAGGTGTCCCGATGCATTATTTTCCTAATCCTTCCAATGATGGCGACCGTTTTGAAACTTGGAAGGCAACAGCAGGATTAGTCGGTTTTGAAGACTCGTATATTTTCTCGGACAGAAAAGTGTGCCACAGGCATTTTGAAGATAATTATCATGGCAGCAAAAACAGACTTGTTAGAAGTGCTGTACCAACATTACATCTAACAGGTTAAACAGCTATTTTATTATATTTAAGTACCTGGAGCGCTCCTAAAAAGATGCAATTAAATGATAAATAAACCGAGTTTCTATCTAAGTAAGTTACTATCTCCATTTTTCAGAAAGGAGCTTAGATACCCCTATGGATGTTGTACAAGCAAACACTTTTGATATTCATCAAACCGCAGCTGGAAACAATAAAGGTATTTTTTACAATAATAATAATAATAAATTTGCTTAATTTAAAGGAACCCTAAAAATAAAATAATGATATAACCGTTCTTGTTTTCATTTAATTTCAGGAATTAATCGAAGATTCAAGGCAACAACTGCACAGGAGAGACAACTTATGAAATCAATCTACAAATTGAAAACGATGTTGCATAAAAAGGATAAACTAAATAGGTCATTTAATAGAAGATTGAAACTTGTTGAAAAAATAAGCTCTTCTACAGCATTTAATATCTTGAGATTGAAAATGACCAGACAAGCGAAATTATTTTTTGAAATGCAAATAACGCATTCTGAAAAAAAAGGAAAAGGCAGACGATTCACATGGGATCAAACATTTTTGGCACTCTCGCTATATGAGCCCAGCCCAAAAACATACCGACTTTTGAGTCAAATGTCTATTTTACCAAAAAGAAAAACACTGCAAAAACTCCTGGCGCAAGTAGAGCTAAAACCAGGCATTCAAGACACAACATTTGACCAGTTAAAACGGAAAGTCGCAAAAATGCCTAGAGAGCACAGGTACTGCACTCTAGTTTTTGATGAGATGGTGATAACCCCAAGTGTCAACCTGGACAGGAAAATCGATTTTATAAATGGTTTAAGCGACAATGGAGTAGAGAGGAAAAAGGCCTTTTGTGACCATGCTCTAGTTATGATGGTTAGAGGCGTTATTAAAAAATATAAACAGCCCATTGCTTATACATACTGCAAAGCTCAACATTGTCGTTAGTTATGAAAAAGATCATACAAGGCTGCATTAAAAAATTGCAGGAGACAGGCCTCAAGGTAGTAGCCACAGTATGCGACCAAGGGGCGACTAATGTAGCCGCAATTAATTCCTTAATATGCGACACGAAAGAAAAATATCTAAGAAGGGAAGAAGAATACAGAGGAGGGTTCTTCGAAAAAAATGAAGAGAAAATCTTCCCCATTTATGATCCACCTCATCTCATGAAAGGTGTAAGGAATAATCTTCCTACTAAAAACCTCGAGTACAAAATTAATGGTCAAGAAGGTGTTGCAATGTGGTCAGATCTCCTAAAACTCTATAGGAGGGCACCAGGTTATAATGGAGTACGCATGGTGTCAAAGCTAACCGCCCAGTATGTGGAGCCTGTAACAATTCGAAAGATGAAAGTGAAATACTGTACTCAAGTCGTCAGCAAGTCCGTGGGAGTAGCACTTGGTTTTATGGCTAGTAAGTATAATAATTCTATAACTAGATAATTATAGCAGCAGTAATATTTACCTTTCTATGACTTATAAATAAGCATTGGTCGTCTAAACGTAGGATGCTCTTAAACAAGAGATTAGACAAAATGGTATGGCATTGGGTCAACAAGATGCCTATAATGTGAACATTTGAAGACTGTAGCTCTAACCGTTTGGCTGTAAAACCTGTGTGACAGAATGATGGACAGACGATGGCGACTAAGCCCAAACTATCTCTCCGACAGAAGGCCTGAGCCCAATGGTGGGACCCGTATAGGGCTTATGGAAAAAAGACCCCTTTTTCTAATTTTTTATTAAGATGTTTTTGTTTTATATTTCAGGTGAGGGATTACTTTCAAAACGCTCTAAGGAGACTGCTGATATACTGCTGTTTTTCAACAATTTATTTGACTCTGAAAATGGGAGTTTTAGTGAGCCAAGAGGCGGAAATTATTTGAGAAGTGCAGTCACTCCACGTTCTCAACACCACAAATTGTGGCAAAAAAGCCTGCCCGTCCTAAAATCCATGCGGTACATTGCAAAAAATAAAAAGTAGCAGTGCCTACTTTGTCAAGCTGGGTGAAGACGATTGAAAGTTTTCAATAGATTGTGGAACATTTTCACAAGCTTGGTCACAGATCTCTACTACTGCGCCACTTCAATCAAGACCCATTAGAAAACTTTTTTGGTGCTGTAAGATCACATGGTTTTAGCAATATCATGCCCAATGCAGCGGCATTCGAATCTGCATACAAAACGTTGTTGATAAACCATCTCACGTCTGCTCACTCTGTGGGAGCAAACTGTGAAGAAGACGAAACCGAATGCTTGCATAATTTAAAAATATACTTCAACCGACAAAACTGCGCTCCTATGGCAGAAGCCATCATTTTTGAAGAAGATTTAAACATAAGGTTAATAAATACTGACTTATTGCTAAAAAGCCGAGAACGTAATGACGTTGAAAAATGCGCGGCAGTTGCATATTGCTGTGGCTGGCTTATTAAAAAAGCAAATCAACGCGTCTATAAATCATGCTAGACTTGTCAAAAATCAGTGGAGACAGAAAAGCTTGAACAATTTCACTCCTTTATAAAGTTGAGCGAATAACAAAGAAAAAACCTGGCTTCAATACCCAAACAGGCATTTTTTGACGTCTTCGTCCAAATTGAGAATGTTGTGCAAAACATTTTAGAAACGAAATGTAACATAAAAGGCATTACTAATTACCTAGAGATAGTGGTTTTGACTAACATTGATTTCACCTTTATAAATTGTAAAGACCACAAAAATGCACTAACCGAATATTTAATAAAAAAGTCAATAGATTTTTTTGTTACAAATTGGTGCAGAGAAATAAAAAAACTCCTTACTAATAAGGTGATTGTCAGTACAAATGAAACTCACGTCGAGATGAAATTAGTCGTAAAAAAAATTGTGGACAACAAAAAAGGGAAAAGGCTAAGGCAAACGGGAGTTGTACTTGCAGTTTGATCGACTGTATTGTTTTAATTATTTTGATTTTAAACTTAATTGATTACCTCTGTAAAGTTACTTCCATAGTATTAATATATGCTGCCAGTTTACTGTGAGCAAGGTAATTCTACTCATGACATTTACCTTTTGTCCTGCAATAGTTTTGCAAAAAAATATCATTAGTCCAAACAAAATGTCAGATGCCATACTCACTTGATACGAAAACGGACTAAATTTTCCTCTTTGATAATTAATTACGAAACAGAGAAAAATAATTCATCTTTCGTAGCCAGTAAATTCTGCTTAGAAAATACATTATTTCCCGAAATTCTGCTTCCGACGAAAGTCTGAACATAGATTAGCAAGAAGTGTCATAATTAGTTTTAGTGATTTGACGAAAGAAAGTTTGCTAAAATTCAATCCTGAGTCGTTTACCAAATGCACCGAGCACGTCATAAAAGAAGAATCGAAAATGAGGGAGCTCGATGGGCATTAAAATATCAAATGAATTTGTATGATATGTATTTGTAACGGCTAAAGCTGGAAGAGCGGTTATTTCTAGGTTTAACTGATTGTTCAAGTTCCTAGGATAAAGCCCAAAGTAGGTATTACAATAATAAATACGACTTCGGTTTTTGAGCGGCTAAAATACGACTTCCGGTTTTTAACGGCTAAACCTAGGTAAGCTGATTGGTTGGTCGATGTTCGATTTTAGGTCAATAAATAAAAATGACAGGTTTTATAACTATATAAAAAGATATCTTAGACATTTTGGTGATTCATATTTAGAAGATACCTACCTACTTATAATCAGTCAGTATACAGTCTGTGCGGAAAGAGAACCGACGTATGATTTGTGGATGCAGCTGTGTTAAGTTACCGTTTTTGTTATGTTGACAACACCGTTTGTATGTAAATGTTATTTATTTTAGCAGGACAATCCAATAAATATCACGATAATATATGTATCTTTGTAATACTTTTGTAATACTTTATTGCACAAAACAATGAAAACAAAACAAATATTATAGAAAGAACATGTGCAAAGGCGAGCTTATCTCAAACGAGAGATTTATTCCAGAAAACCTAGTATGGAGAGGAAAAAAAGAAACTTAAGGTAGAACCACGTGCACAACAACAAAAATGTTAATAAAAATAATAAACTACTTACCAATATCTACATAATACTACTAAAAATAATGCTATATGTAAATATGTAATATATACATAAATAGTAGATACAAATAAATACTAATACTTATCATGGAAGAGAAAGATAGTGTTCTTTCAAACGACTTTTAAAAGAGTGAATTGACGGGACTGTCTCTGATGGCGCTGGGAAGTTTGTTCCAGAGACTGATAGCTCGTAATCTGAACCCATTCTCATAAGCGGCAGTATTATGTTGCATAGTTGCAACTTGCAAGTAATGAGTGAGTGTGAGATCTCCGTGGCCTATCCGAAGACAGAAAAACGAAACGATCCCGTAAGAAGCCAGGATGGCGAGGATTACATTAAATATCGAAGAGGCAAATGAGGATATGGGAATCCCGTCAAAGGTGAACCGGGGGCCATTTCAACTCCCTGCGATACTCCGAGACGTGGTCGAATTTGCGCAGACCGAAAACAAACCGAATCCCGAGGTTTTGAAGTCGCTCGAGTGTGTTCAGACGCTCTTCTTTTGCAGCAGACATCAGCGTAATCGATCAGGGTAAGAAGAAAAGACTGGACAAGCGTAATTTTTTTCTGATGAGGCAGGAAGTTTTGAAGACGCCTGAGGGAGTGGAAAGTGGCAAAGAAACGTCTACTAACCTCGCTGACATGCTCTGACCAGGACAGCTGGTTATCAAATATAACTCCTAGATTTATGTATCTATGCAAATATATAACCTATTAGATTTTTTATGATATTGAATTCTCTAATCTCTACCGTTTTTAATTTTCGACTTAAAACTTATCACCAGAGGTCGGAATCAGGTAGAGTTATTTATGTTACTTACACTGATTTCAAACAGCGAAAGAAAAAAGTGGATATGCCTTGAATCCCGGGATTACATTTTAAGAGCAGAAAAAATGCTTTGATTTATTTAATAAAAAAGTTATTTACTTTTACATACATAATTTAAACCACTGCAGGCGCGACGTTTCCAAACTTACATCAACGACGCGCGATGTTGCCATGTTTGTAGTTCGCACAACATAGCTTGTGACAACAAAATAAACAAAAGCGGAACTGCAGAGCACTCCCCGCTTAACGATAAGTACTAGATTTTGTCTCTTTCTTCCGCATTCAAACATTCTATTTAATCCAGTCAAAATAGACATTTCAGTTTGCGAAAATTCGCATAGAGCTGAAAATTGGCGGAGGTCTCAAGTACACCATTATATAAGAAATATCAAGTCCCCATCGATCCGGATTGTGCAAAAAAAATTACACAAGTTCAAATGTCGAAAATATCACTTTTTCGCATTTTTCTCATAAATGGTAGGTATTATTGCTAAAATAGGTCAGACGAAAGTTGTGGATCACTTGATGTTGTTTCACTGTACAGGATTTACTTGAAGCAGATCGTCCCAGTACATCGTTCGTCCCAATTGAGAGCATAAGGCGTGCCTTCAAGCCGATTACGATCGAATTCATATGTCGAGTCAACAAATCAGGTAGAAAATCAACCTTCACATAATGTTGCTAACGGCGACCCTTTCCAAAGTTCGCTAAGTATAACTAGACCAACTGCAGAATCGTCATCGAAAAAAATGTCAAAGAAAACAACAAAAAATGTTGTCAAATGGCAGAAAAAGATTTCTAAAAAAGCACTGTTACTGGACAGCCTTATACTTTGAAGGTGGTAACAAAGAACAAAGATGTTGAGGCCCGATCTTTGAAACCGTCTTGCACGTGTCGGGCAGACGGGAAAACATCTTTAAAAACTTTTGGGCAGAGTCTGTTGGGTGGGAGCAAAGACGTAAATATATTGCAGACAGGGTAACCAAGACAATTAAAATAAGGACTCGAGTGAAGAGCACCTGATAAGACGATAAAAGGAAATAAAATTTTAATTAACATCTACAGGTAAATGGGGATCTCATCAGTGTTTGCAAAGTGATGTTTTAAATACACTTTCATCGGAGAAAATTACGTAAAGATAACACTGAAACAAAAAGATGAAAACGGTCTAACAGAAAGAGACCAGAGAGGGAAACATGTCCCTTCGAACAAAACTAGCGAGGCAATAGTGATATCGATAAAGACCATATTTCATCTTTTCCTAGTTATGAGAGCCACTATACGCGGAAGAAGAGCCGGAAGAGGTACCTAGGACCAGAATTATATGTAGCATTAATGTATACACATTATAAAGAGAAGATGATAGAGGAAGGAAAAGACCTGAAGCAGTACGCCAAAGAATGGCTTTATAGAAAAACTTTTAACACCAAGCTTAACCTTTCATTTAAACTGCCCGGTATCGATACGTGCGATGACTGTGATAAATTCAACCGACTGATCAAAGAGGAAACCAATTTAGAAAAAAGATGCAGATTACAAAAGAGAGGGATGACCATTTGCAAAAGGCAAATATACGGTATGATTTGAAAGCAAAGGACAAAAGTACCTCTGTTTAATATTTATGCGTCGGAAACGCACCGGTTTTTTGTTGCGCGAATCGATCGCGAGTAATCGAGACATCACTAGCGAAAACGGACCGCAGATGTCACTCGTACCGGAACGAGATGTAAAATTGGAGGTTATCTTTCTCTTTGTCTTGTCTCATCGGGAGAATAACATGGCGGGTCGGGCCCCGTGGCATTGATGGTATTTCGGTGTACCAATTATCATACAGGCATCGGGCCTGGTCGGAGTGTAAATCTACCTCATAGCGTCGGGCTATTGATCGTAATTAGATTCGCGTCAGCGGTCAAGTGATTTGTGTTGTGAAGCACATAGTCGTATCGGCGGCGACTCCACGTGCCGCCAGCAGCGCGCCGCCGACGGCGTCGGACAGCGACGGCAAGGGTTCGATCCCATCCCCCATTCCAAAACTGTCTCCTCTCCCGCATTCCCCTGTCTCGAATCGAGCCTTCAATCTATCCTGTCTGCGGTGACAAGGTAATAAAAATTCATCAATTCTTTTCTCTCACGTGCGGCCAAAGGCACATCCCCCTCAGAATTCCACGCCGTTCGGTAGGCGTGGGAAATTAAACATTTTGGTAGCAGAAGCGCGGTTTCCTAGTGGGAAATCATCGATTCACGGTAGGGTTGCCTTTGTCACATTGTAGTTGGGAGAAAAGAATATCCCAGATTGGCTCAAGTCGGCAATTAGTCTGTGGTCGGTATACCACGATTAAAGTTCATTTTCGGTAAGTGAAAGTATAAGTGCCAATTTAGTTAACAGTTGTTATAAACTGTAGTCGGAAACTACTGTTTGTGCGCATAAAGGATTGAACAGTCATTCTGCGAAGCCTAGATTATATTACTTGCGATAGAACGTCGGGTTCTATAGTCCTACAGTGTTATTTCGGTTTACACAGCGGGGTCGGGCTATTTAAGGGGTATTAAGCTGATTTTGCTGACCTCAAAGGAAGTGTGGTTCCTATCGGAGGGGCCACTGCTAGAAAAATAGTTTTTTTTATAATAACCTTTTGTGTGTTATTTGTATTGTACCACATGGTGGCATTCTCTAATTGATTTAGAGTGTATATTATAAGGTGTATGTCCACAGGGCGACCATATTAAATATTGTTTATGATTTAATTGTTTAGTGGTTGCCTTGGTAAGACCCAAGGCAACCACTAAACAATTACGGTATGGTCTTACAACTTAGTTTTAATTTCTGTGCCCAGCGCTGACGGGAAAGTGCTGGTATCTGGCTGTGCTTAGTTCGGCAGTGAAGCATAGGACCAGGAACAATTAAATCGGTAACCATGGCACCTTCGCCCTTGACGGTACTGCGATATGGTGTCCGTGAGGAGATGAGATGGCTCGCCCATACTCACAAGTATGTGGAGCGACCCGACATGGACGATGTCCTGCTCAAGCGTGTGGAGGACGCAATGACACGCGTCGGGAAGGTGTATCAGCTGGCTGCCGAGGCTGAAGCCCTCGGGCTTACGGATGAGGCCTCGGTGGCTGCAGTGAGGCAGCTCTGCGCGGATGCTGACCAAGCAATGGAGTGCTTGGGCGACATCGAGCGTCGCGCCGAAAAAAATAAGCGGTCGCGTCGGGATGACCGCGGGGAGGGTAGCGGAGACCCCCCCCTAAGGGTGTGGTTGGACGGCTTCCACACCTGGAGATTCCGGCCTTCGGTGGGGCAATTGATGAGTGGCCGGCATTCATCAATTTGTTCGATAGCCTGGTCCACGGTCGGGACGACCTGGACAGCGCCTACAAGTTGGCCCAGCTATTGATGGCACTGCGGGGTGAACCGAAGGAGTTGGTCGGTCACCTAACGGTTACGGCGGGCAATTATGAGATTGCCCGGGTCATATTGTTTGACCGCTACCAACACAAAAGGCGGTTGGTTGATGCGCAGCTGGGGAAGCTGTTCAGCATCCCAAGAGTAACCCGGGATGTTGACATCCGGGTACAGGTGCTCAACCCTGTGCTGGTGGCCACTAAGGCCCTTCAGAACCTTGGTCTGCCGGTAGACCAATGGTCATATATTGTGTTATATATGGTTTTATCACGGTTGCCTGCAGCTGTTCAAAGTCGGTTTGAACAGCTGCATGGGGGCAGTAGCTCGGAACTGCCCACGCTCGTCCAATTAACGGAGTTTTTGGAGGGTGAATGCAGGCGATGCGACACCATGGATTCGGAGGCCAGTGTGCAGCGCCAACCCGCGCGGATGCGGGAGGAGCCGCGCCCCCCACCCCCACGGGGGTGTGGTCGGTCAAAACAATTTGGCGTTTTGAGTGCCGCGCCGTCGGGTGACGGCTGTGTGCACTGCGACACTGCCGGTCATGAGGTGACCAGTTGCGCCAACTATAAGGCGCTCGGTGTGGCTGCCCGCAGGAAGGTGGTCTTCCGCCACCGATTGTGTTTCGGTTGTTTGGGGCCGCACCCGCTGAGCGAGTGCTCACGGGCGTCCCCCTGTGAGGGCTGCGGTGGCAGGCACCACGTCGTGTTGTGCCTGAACCGGTCAGGCCCATCGGACGGTCACCAGGGCCGGACTCAGGTTGGTCGGTCACAGGGCCCAACCAGGGCCGGACCCAGTCCCCCTCCGGGCAACGGGAGTCACCAACGGGTTGACTGGGGTACCCGCGGACGGGACCCCCCCGAGGGGAAGGGGGCAGCGCGGGGGGTAACAGGCGGGACAGCCGGGGTTCGGTCGCCGCTGTCCAGGGTCAGCGAGGACTTCGGGCCGCTGGCTCACCGCGTGTTACGGGCGGGTGTCAGATGGCACCTATGAGTGGCGCGAACCACCTTCTGCGCCACCCTGCCCGTCGCTCTGGGAGGCGAACAGGGAGGCGAACAGTCGGATGTCGCCCCCATTCCTAGAGCGCCCCAGGTTGGATCCGCTCTCCCCCCTCCATCCACGGTGGCCACCGGGCACACCGTTCACAGTCCGGTATGGTCGGGTACCGGGACAGCGAGGGGCCTATTATGCGGGTTGGGACCCCCTGATGTACATACGGTCTGATATGCCACCGGTGGCATATCAGCAGCCGAGTTACCAGGCCGACGGGGGTCCCAGCGGGTTCGGAACCCGCGGAGGTTCCCGCTAGGGACACGCCGCCCACTTACAGGGTGCCGCCACTCCACAGACGGTCATGCTCCCCACCGCCTCGGTGATAGCGTGGAGTTCGGACGGCAAATCATGTATGGCACGAGCACTATTGGACTCGGGGGCCCAGGGGTGCTTAGTCTCGTGCAACCTTGTAAGACGGTTGGGCATTACGGTAAGGGAGTACCCACATTCCATTCGGGGAATTGGGAACACGGAAGTCGGTTCCGTTAAGGGAGTATGTCGGATTACTCTCTCGTCACGGGTGGATTCATCGGTGAATCTGACGGTCACGGCATTAGTCATGCCTAATGTGATGGGCTCACACCCTCACGTACGGTTGTCGCCCTCGGTGCGACAGTTGGTCGCTGGGTTGTCACTGGCTGACCCGGAGTTCGATATTCCGGGCCCAGTAGACATTTTATTGGGTGTCGATGCCTTGGGATACCTGTTAGTGCCAGGTGTCCACGTGTTGCAGGCGACTGGTCTGGTTTCGGTCAACACCAGACTGGGCCATGCGGTAATGGGTCCGGTCATGCCGGCTGCCCCACGCCTAGCGACTCGTAGTCCCTTATTCGGTTCTGTACTCTCGGAGGTGATACAGAGGTTTTGGGAGGTGGAGGAACCACCTACGGTCCGCCGGTTGGACCCGGTTGAGGGGGAGTGTGAACAGGCTTGTCGGAACAATACTGGTCGCCTTCGGTCAGGTCGATTGTGTCACGCTCCGGAGTTGGTTGGACATCCCTTGTGGTGGGGTCCAAAATGGTTGACTCAAGCCGAATCGGATTGGCCAATGAGTCCACGCGTTACCACGGCGAACGGCGCCTTGACAGTCGGTGTCTGTACGACGCAACCAGAGCCGGAAGAGGAGTTCAGCCTGCTGGAACGGTACAGCTCGCTCGACAAGCTGGTCAATGTGACCGCCTGGATCTGCCGATTTGCGCGGAATTGTCGGAATTCTGAGGCGCAACGAGTGCGGACACAGGTCCTGACACCACGGGAACGGAACCATGCGTTGTTCGCATTGGTACGGAACGTGCAGACAAGTCCGAACTGGACATTCTGAGACGCGGACGCGTCCAACTGAAGGGAGCTGTGGCTCGGCTCAACCCGTTTATTGACCCTCAAGGATTGCTGAGGGTAGGAGGTCGGCTGCGGAATGCCAACCTGCCTTATGCGGCTCGCCACCCGTTGTTACTCCCTCGGAAAGGAAAGTTGGTCGAACTGTTGATACAGGATCGACACATTCGGAATGGGCATATCGGATGCCACGCCTTGATGGCGTTTCTCCAGCGCGAGTTCTGGATTCTATCGGGAAGACGCTTAGTGCGTAGCGTCGTATTCCGGTGCCTGCCTTGTTATCGGGCCAAGGCGGCTACGATGCAGCCCCAGATGGGCGATTTGCCCTCGGATAGGGTTAACGAAATCCGGCCCTTTGCGGGTGTCGGAACGGATTTCGCGGGACCATTCATGGTCAAGTCACACAGCTACGGAACGCCAGATTAGTGAAGGCATACCTGTGCGTCTTCGTGTGCTTGGCCACGAAGGCAGTCCACTTGGAGGTGGTCAGTGACCTCACTACAGAGGCATTTATCGCTTGTCTAGATAGGTTCGTCTCACGAAGGGGCCTCCCGACATTAATCCGTTCGGACAACGGCACAAATTTTGTCGGAGCCAGGCGATATCTGCAGGAGGTCACTCAATTCCTGAACGGTAACCAGGACGCCATCGGTACGGCTTGCTCCCGACGAGGGATTGAATGGGTTTTCAGTCCGCCGGGATGTCCTCATTGGGGAGGAGTTTTTGAAGCTGCGGTTAAATCGGCTAAGTCGCACCTGACGAGGATCATCGGTGAGACCTCTCTACGCTTTGAAGAGCTTGCGACGCTGTTCTGTAAAATTGAAATGACACTGAACTCGCGTCCGTTGTGCCCGCTCAGTTCGGATCCAAATGATTTGGAAGCGTTGACGCCGGGTCACTTCCTGATAGGTCAGCCCCTTAACGCCCTGCCAGAATACCCATTCGGTGATGTTAAGTTAAGTCGGTTAACTAGGTGGCAGATGTTGCAGCAGATGGCTCAAGATTTTTGGAAACGGTGGTCCCTTGAGTACTTGCACATCTTGCAGCAGCGCCTTAAGTGGACTGACCGGACGAGCCCCCCTCAAGTCGGTGATTTGGTGCTGATTAAGGATAAGAACCTGCCATCATTGAGATGGAGACGAGGACGGATCGTCAATTGTACACGGGTCGGGATGGCACGCCTCGATCAGCAGAAGTCAGGGTGGGGAACTCGGTCCTCAAGAGAGCGGTCGCAACACTTTCTCGCCTTCCTATTGATTAGGGACAGGTTCGGGCCTGTCCGGGCGGGTGACTTTGGTAGCAGAAGCGCGGTTTCCTAGTGGGAAATCATCGATTCACGGTAGAGTTGCCTTTGTCACATTGTAGTTGGGAGAAAAGAATATCCCAGATTGGCTCAAGTCGGCAATTAGTCTGTGGTCGGTATACCACGATTAAAGTTCATTTTCGGTAAGTGAAAGTATAAGACCCAATTTAGTTAACAGTTGTTATAAACTGTAGTCGGAAACTACTGTTTGTGCGCATAAAGGATTGAACAGTCATTCTGCGAAGCCTAGATTATATTACTTGCGATAGAACGTCGGGTTCTATAGTCCTACAGTGTTATTTCGGTTTACACAGCGGGGTCGGGCTATTTAAGGGGTATTAAGCTGATTTTGCTGACCTCAAAGGAAGTGTGGTTCCTATCGGAGGGGCCACTGCTAGAAAAATAGTTTTTTTTATAATAACCTTTTGTGTGTTATTTGTATTGTACCACATGGTGGCATTCTCTAATTGATTTAGAGTGTATATTATAAGGTGTATGTCCACAGGGCGACCATATTAAATATTGTTTATGATTTAATTGTTTAGTGGTTGCCTTGGTAAGACCCAAGGCAACCACTAAACAATTACGGTATGGTCTTACAACTTAGTTTTAATTTCTGTGCCCAGCGCTGACGGGAAAGTGCTGCTATCTGGCTGTGCTTAGTTCGGCAGTGAAGCATAGGACCAGGAACAATTAAATCGGTAACCATGGCACCATCGCCCTTGACGGTACTGCGATATGGTGTCCGTGAGGAGATGAGATGGCTCGCCCATACTCACAAGTATGTGGAGCGACCCGACATGGACGATGTCCTGCTCAAGCGTGTGGAGGACGCAATGACACGCGTCGGGAAGGTGTGTCGGCTGGCTGCCGAGACTGAAGCCCTCGGGCTTACGGATGAGGCCTCGGTGGCTGCAGTGAGGCAGCTCTGCGCGGATGCTGACCAAGCGATGGAGTGCTTGGGCGACATCGAGCGTCGCGCCGAAAAAATTAAGCGGTCGCGTCGGGATGACCGCGGGAGGGTAGCGGAGACCCCCCCCTAAGGGTGTGGTTGGACGGCTTCCACACCTGGAGATTCCGGCCTTCGGTGGGGCAATTGATGAGTGGCCGGCATTCATCAATTTGTTCGATAGCCTGGTCCACGGTCGGGACGACCTGGACAGCGCCTACAAGTTGGCCCAGCTATTGATGGCACTGCGGGGTGAACCGAAGGAGTTGGTCGGTCACCTAACGGTTACGGCGGGCAATTATGAGATTGCCCGGGTCATATTGTTTGACCGCTACCAACACAAAAGGCGGTTGGTTGATGCGCAGCTGGGGAAGCTGTTCAGCATCCCAAGAGTAACCCGGGATGTTGACATCCGGGTACAGGTGCTCAACCCTGTGCTGGTGGCCACTAAGGCCCTTCAGAACCTTGGTCTGCCGGTAGACCAATGGTCATATATTGTGTTATATATGGTTTTATCACGGTTGCCTGCAGCTGTTCAAAGTCGGTTTGAACAGCTGCATGGGGGCAGTAGCTCGGAACTGCCCACGCTCGTCCAATTAACGGAGTTTTTGGAGGGTGAATGCAGGCGATGCGACACCATGGATTCGGAGGCCAGTGTGCAGCGCCAACCCGCGCGGATGCGGGAGGAGCCGCGCCCCCCACCCCCACGGGGGGGTGGTCGGTCAAAACAATTCAACGAGGATCATCGGTGAGACCTCTCTACGCTTTGAAGAGCTTGCGACGCTGTTCTGTAAAATTGAAATGACACTGAACTCGCGTCCGTTGTGCCCGCTCAGTTCGGATCCAAATGATTTGGAAGCGTTGACGCCGGGTCACTTCCTGATAGGTCAGCCCCTTAACGCCCTGCCAGAATACCCATTCGGTGATGTTAAGTTAAGTCGGTTAACTAGGTGGCAGATGTTGCAGCAGATGGCTCAAGATTTTTGGAAACGGTGGTCCCTTGAGTACTTGCACATCTTGCAGCAGCGCCTTAAGTGGACTGACCGGACGAGCCCCCCTCAAGTCGGTGATTTGGTGCTGATTAAGGATAAGAACCTGCCATCATTGAGATGGAGACGAGGACGGATCGTCAATTGTACACGGGTCGGGATGGCACGCCTCGATCAGCAGAAGTCAGGGTGGGGGACTCGGTCCTCAAGAGAGCGGTCGCAACACTTTCTCGCCTTCCTATTGATTAGGGACAGGTTCGGGCCTGTCCGGGCGGGTGACTTTGGTAGCAGAAGCGCGGTTTCCTAGTGGGAAATCATCGATTCACGGTAGGGTTGCCTTTGTCACATTGTAGTTGGGAGAAAAGAATATCCCAGATTGGCTCAAGTCGGCAATGAGTCTGTGGTCGGTATACCACGATTTAAGTTCATTTTCGGTAAGTGAAAGTATAAGTGCCAATTTAGTTAACAGTTGTTATAAATTGTAGTCGGAAACTACTGTTTGTGCGCATAAAGGATTGAACAGTCATTCTGCGAAGCCTAGATTGTATTACTTGCGATAGAACGTCGGGTTCTATAGTCCTACAGTGTTATTTCGGTTTACACAGCGGGGTCGGGCTATTTAAGGGGTATTAAGCTGATTTTGCTGACCTCAAAGGAAGTGTGGTTCCTATCGGAGGGGCCACTGCTAGAAAAATAGTTTTTTTTATAATAACCTTTTGTGTGTTATTTGTATTGTACCACATGGTGGCATTCTCTAATTGATTTAGAGTGTATATTATAAGGTGTATGTCCACAGGGCGACCATATTAAATATTGTTTATGATTTAATTGTTTAGTGGTTGCCTTGGTAAGACCCAAGGCAACCACTAAACAATTACGGTATGGTCTTACAACTTAGTTTTAATTTCTGTGCCCAGCGCTGACGGGAAAGTGCTGGTAACTGGCTGTGCTTAGTTCGGCAGTGAAGCATAGGACCAGGAACAATTAAATCGGTAACCATGGCACCTTCGCCCTTGACGGTACTGCGATATGGTGTCCGTGAGGAGATGAGATGGCTCGCCCATACTCACAAGTATGTGGAGCGACCCGACATGGACGATGTCCTGCTCAAGCGTGTGGAGGACGCAATGACACGCGTCGGGAAGGTGTGTCGGCTGGCTGCCGAGGCTGAAGCCCTCGGGCTTACGGATGAGGCCTCGGTGGCTGCAGTGGGGCAGCTCTGCGCGGATGCTGACCAAGCGATGGAGTGCTTGGGCGACATCGAGCGTCGTGCCGAAAAAAATAAGCGGTCGCGTCGGGATGACCGCGGGGAGGGTAGCGGAGACCCCCCCTAAGGGTGTGGTTGGACGGCTTCCACACCTGGAGATTCCGGCCTTCGGTGGGGCAATTGATGAGTGGCCGGCATTCATCAATTTGTTCGATAGCCTGGTCCACGGTCGGGACGACCTGGACAGCGCCTACAAGTTGGCCCAGCTATTGATGGCACTGCGGGGTGAACCGAAGGAGTTGGTCGGTCACCTAACGGTTACGGCGGGCAATTATGAGATTGCCCGGGTCATATTGTTTGACCGCTACCAACACAAAAGGCGGTTGGTTGATGCGCAGCTGGGGAAGCTGTTCAGCATCCCAAGAGTAACCCGGGATGTTGACATCCGGGTACAGGTGCTCAACACTGTGCTGGTGGCCACTAAGGCCCTTCAGAACCTTGGTCTGCCGGTAGACCAATGGTCATATATTGTGTTATATATGGTTTTATCACGGTTGCCTGCAGCTGTTCAAAGTCGGTTTGAACAGCTGCATGGGGGCAGTAGCTCGGAACTGCCCACGCTCGTCCAATTAACGGAGTTTTTGGAGGGTGAATGCAGGCGATGCGACACCATGGATTCGGAGGCCAGTGTGCAGCGCCAACCCGCGCGGATGCGGGAGGAGCCGCGCCCCCCACCCCCACGGGGGGGTGGTCGGTCAAAACAATTTGGCGTTTTGAGTGCCGCGCCGTCGGGTGACGGCTGTGTGCACTGCGACAGTGCCGGTCATGAGGTGACCAGTTGCGCCAACTTTAAGGCGCTCGGTGTGGCTGCCCGCAGGAAGGTGGTCTTCCGCCACCGATTGTGTTTCGGTTGTTTGGGGCCGCACCCGCTGAGCGAGTGCTCACGGGCGTCCCCCTGTGAGGGCTGCGGTAGCAGGCACCACGTCGTGTTGTGCCTGAACCGGTCAGGCCCATCGGACGGTCACCAGGGCCGGACTCAGGTTGGTCGGTCACAGGGCCCAACCAGGGCCGGACCCAGTCCCGCTCCGGGCAACGGGAGTCACCAACGGGGTAACTGGGGTACCCGCGGACGGGACCCCCCCCGAGGGGAAGGGGGCAGCGCGGGGGGTAACAGGCGGGACAGCCGGGGTTCGGTCGCCGCTGTCCAGGGTCAGCGAGGACTTCGGGCCGCTGGCTCACCGCGTGTTACGGGCGGGTGTCAGATGGCACCTATGAGTGGCGCGAACCACCTTCTGCGCCACCCTGCCCGTCGCTCTGGGAGGCGAACAGGGAGGCGAACAGTCGGATGTCGCCCCCATTCCTAGAGCGCCCCAGGTTGGATCCGCTCTCCCCCCTCCATCCACGGTGGCCACCGGGCACACCGTTCACAGTCCGGTATGGTCGGGTACCGGGACAGCGAGGGGCCTATTATGCGGGTTGGGACCCCCTGATGTACATCCGGTCTGATATGCCACCGGTGGCATATCAGCAGCCGAGTTACCAGGCCGACGGGGGTCCCAGCGGGTTCGGAACCCGCGGAGGTTCCCGCTAGGGACACGCCGCCCACTTACAGGGTGCCGCCACTCCACAGACGGTCATGCTCCCCACCGCCTCGGTGATAGCGTGGAGTTCGGACGGCAAATCATGTATGGCACGAGCACTATTGGACTCGGGGGCCCAGGGGTGCTTAGTCTCGTGCAACATTGTAAGACGGTTGGGCATTACGGTAAGGGAGTACCCACATTCCATTCGGGGAATTGGGAACACGGAAGTCGGTTCCGTTAAGGGAGTATGTCGGATTACTCTCTCGTCACGGGTGGATTCATCGCTGAATCTGACGGTCACGGCATTAGTCATGCCTAATGTGATGGGCTCACACCCTCACGTACGGTTGTCGCCCTCGGTGCGACAGTTGGTCGCTGGGTTGTCACTGGCTGACCCGGAGTTCGATATTCCGGGCCCAGTAGACATTTTATTGGGTGTCGATGCCTTGGGATACCTGTTAGTGCCAGGTGTCCACGTGTTGCAGGCGACTGGTCTGGTTTCGGTCAACACCAGACTGGGCCATGCGGTAATGGGTCCGGTCATGCCGGCTGCCCCACGCCTAGCGACTCGTAGTCCCTTATTCGGTTCTGTACTCTCGGAGGTGATACAGAGGTTTTGGGAGGTGGAGGAACCACCTACGGTCCGCCGGTTGGACCCGGTTGAGGGGGAGTGTGAACAGGCTTGTCGGAACAATACTGGTCGCCTTCGGTCAGGTCGATTGTGTCACGCTCCGGAGTTGGTTGGACATCCCTTGTGGTGGGGTCCAAAATGGTTGACTCAAGCCGAATCGGATTGGCCAATGAGTCCAAGCGTTACCACGGCGAACGGCGCCTTGACAGTCGGTGTCTGTACGACGCAACCAGAGCCGGAAGAGGAGTTCAGCCTGCTGGAACGGTACAGCTCGCTCGACAAGCTGGTCAATGTGACCGCCTGGATCTGCCGATTTGCGCGGAATTGTCGGAATTCTGAGGCGCAACGAGTGCGGACACAGGTCCTGACACCACGGGAACGGAACCATGCGTTGTTCGCATTGGTACGGAACGTGCAGACAAGTCCGAACTGGACATTTTGAGACGCGGACGCGTCCAACTGAAGGGAGCTGTGGCTCGGCTCAACCCGTTTATTGACCCTCAAGGATTGCTGAGGGTAGGAGGTCGGCTGCGGAATGCCAACCTGCCTTATGCGGCTCGCCATCCGTTGTTACTCCCTCGGAAAGGGAAGTTGGTCGAACTGTTGATACAGGATCGACACATTCGGAATGGGCATATCGGATGCCACGCCTTGATGGCGTTTCTCCAGCGCGAGTTCTGGATTCTATCGGGAAGACGCTTAGTGCGTAGCGTCGTATTCCGGTGCCTGCCTTGTTATCAAGCCAAGGCGGCTACGATGCAGCCCCAGATGGGCGATTTGCCCTCAGATAGGGTTAACGAAATCCGGCCCTTTGCGGGTGTCGGAACGGATTTCGCGGGACCATTCATGGTCAAGTCACACAGCTACGGAACGCCAGATTAGTGAAGGCATACCTGTGCGTCTTCGTGTGCTTGGCCACGAAGGCAGTCCACTTGGAGGTGGTCAGTGACCTCACTACAGAGGCATTTATCGCTTGTCTAGATAGGTTCGTCTCACGAAGGGGCCTCCCGACATTAATCCGTTCGGACAACGGCACAAATTTTGTCGGAGCCAGGCGATATCTGCAGGAGGTCACTCAATTCCTGAACGGTAACCAGGACGCCATCGGTACGGCTTGCTCCCGATGAGGGATTGAATGGGTTTTCAGTCCGCCGGGATGTCCTCATTGGGGAGGAATTTTTGAAGCTGCGGTTAAATCGGCTAAGTCGCACCTGACGAGGATCATCGGTGAGACCTCTCTACGCTTTGAAGAGCTTGCGACGCTGTTCTGTAAAATTGAAATGACACTGAACTCGCATCCGTTGTGCCCGCTCAGTTCGGATCCAAATGATTTGGAAGCGTTGACGCCGGGTCACTTCCTGATAGGTCAGGCCCTTAACGCCCTGCCAGAATACCCATTCGGTGATGTTAAGTTAAGTCGGTTAACTAGGTGGCAGATGTTGCAGCAGATGGTTCAAGATTTTTGGAAACGGTGGTCCCTTGAGTACTTGCACATCTTGCAGCAGCGCCTTAAGTGGACTGACCGGACGAGCCCCCCTCAAGTCGGTGATTTGGTGCTGATTAAGGATAAGAACCTGCCATCATTGAGATGGAGACGAGGACGGATCGTCAATTGTACACGGGTCGGGATGGCACGCCTCGATCAGCAGAAGTCAGGGTGGGGGACTCGGTCCTCAAGAGAGCGGTCGCAACACTTTCTCGCCTTCCTATTGATTAGGGACAGGTTCGGGCCTGTCCGGGCGGGTGACTGTTTAATATTTATGCGTCGGAAACGCACCGGTTTTTGTTGCGCGAATCGATCGCGAGTAATCGAGACATCACTAGCGAAAACGGACCGCAGATGTCACTCGTACCGGAACGAGATGTAAAATTGGAGGTTATCTTTCTCTTTGTCTTGTCTCATCGGGAGAATAACATGGCGGCTCGGGCCCCGTGGCATTGATGGTATTTCGGTGTACCAATTATCATACAGGCATCGGGCCTGGTCGGAGTGTAAATCTACCTCATAGCGTCGGGCTATTGATCGTAATTAGATTCGCGTCAGCGGTCAAGTGATTTGTGTTGTGAAGCACATAGTCGTATCGGCGGCGACTCCACGTGCCGCCAGCAGCGCGCCGCCGACGGCGTCGGACAGCGACGGCAAGGGTTCGATCCCATCCCCCATTCCAAAACTGTCTCCTCTCCCGCATTCCACTGTCTCGAATCGAGCCTTCAATCTATCCTGTCTGCGGTGACAAGGTAATAAAAATTCATCAATTCTTTTCTCTCACGTGCGGCCAAAGGCACATCCCCTCAGGATTCCACGCCGTTCGGTAGGCGTGGGAAATTAAACAACCTCCTATGCCGATAAATCAAAAAGAGTCCTTTTTTCGGCTCTACAGAAATGGTTGTCAACGCCGAGCCTCAGTACTAATACTCAGTCTTTCTATATAGACTTGTAAAACTAATTAATAAATATTTTTATGTGTTATGCTTTAATTAAAATTATAATTAATACTATATTTTGTCCTTTTATTTATTATATCTACCTGCTTTGAAATTACTATTGTTTAAGACACCATGAGATATTAATTTTAAAATAAAACCTGCACCGCATTAATAATTTCAGAACCAAAGGTTCGTTACACACAGTTTAGTCATATGTTTCATTTTCAAGATTTTTTAAATTTTATTTCGAGGCAAATAGTCATATATCGAGGTAAGTCCTAGATATTTATATGTTTTAGAGATATTTAATCTGATGTAGACATACGCAAGCCAAAAATCATGTAAAATCCAATTATCCCCGAACCATAGAGTCTATTGTTACCATACATATAGGGATAATTTTAAGAGTTATTTTATTTTTTTTGGATCTAAAGTCCGATGTTAACCTCAGCCTATTTTTTGAATTATCTATCCGATATATTTTTTGAGCTAAAAGGTCTCATTTCAACATCATCCTCTAGCTAGTGTTTGTATAAACTGTACAGCCATAAGGTCTTTTATTGACATGAGCTATTATTAACTTACTATATGCAGCCGAAAAATGGGGCTGATATCCATACCCAAAGAAACAAAAACTGATTTTATCGCCAATAAAGCAGAGTTATTGATTTCAAATTAGCGCTTTTGTATTGTCACTAAACAAACCACACTAAAGTTGTATTTGGACTCCAAAAGAAGCATCTGTAGTTAGCTTTATAGTTAGGTAAAAGTTTATTTTACCTCTCCTGAAAATTTTCAAAAATGGACATAGGCACTAATGGCTCGGATGTCGAGAGCTTTCGTCTGACCTATTTTAGCGATAATACCTACCATTTATGAGAAAAAGGCGAAAAAGTGATATTTTCGACATTTGACCATGTGCAGTTTTTTTTGCACAAGCCGGTTCAATGGGGACTTTTGATATTTCTTATATAATGGTGTACTTGAGACCTCCACCAATTTTAGATTTTTTGCAAACTTAGCTTTTTTTTGTCTATTTTGACTGGACTAATTTGCAATAAATCAGTTAACTCATTCCCTTACCTCGATTCGTGGAATGCGCTCGCTTGCTTCCTGTTGTGTTTTGTGTGGTGAATCCTGTGTGACCCTGGCTTGTTTATTGGATTCTGGGCTCTACTAGTCATATCGTACTAGTCGTAGTACACTTTGATTTGGCCTTACTTTATTGGATGATTGGATATTTGAAGTTGGTGAAATTTGATATACTTGGCAAGTTTCTTGTTGATATTTTATCGGTATTGTTTTACATAAGAGGTTCTTTGATACAATCAAAATAAAGTAGCAATGATTTCAAATGCTACTGAAGAAGCTTAATGTACGGGTCGCTTTTTTAATTGCTTTAATGTTTAAGGTTAACGATTGTAATACGTATTAAATGGAAATTAAGTATTGTTTTTCTGTATAAGGTTAACATGTGTTTGAAGACCGTATACGTCATTTAATTAATTATCTGTGAGAATATATCCATCTATCTATTAAGAGAAGAGAGAGTTTGGGTTTAAAAGAGGTGATAGCCCAACTACTACGCAACTGTTGTGCCCCATCTCTCTCATACTTACAAACACAGTCATACAATTTTCTAAGATGCACTATTTTTTGCTCCAGATTACTCCTTTGATTAAGAGTATTACGATGGCGCAGACTTCAATCAAAGAGGCCACCGTCAACAAGTAGATCAAAGATAATTCGGAGCTGTTTTACGATCATGCAAGTGGATTAATTTACTGCTCTAAATGTGAAGCACATTTGAGTGCAACTCGTCAGAATAACGTCAAAAGACATGTAGAAGGAGCAGTACATAAAAGCACGAAGAAATAACACCACACTCCTTTAGAATTTTACTTTGACTTAATCGAATTTATAATTCTTTGAACAGTAACATACCATGGTCCCAAATGGGCAACAATGAATTTAAAATATTTTTTCAAAAGTCCATGTGTATGTACATGTGTTGGAATTGTTAAAATATTATACTACCTAGTGAATACTTATTAAGAATAGTTTACATTGATCAGCTTTTTAAAATCAAAGTACAATAGAGATGCAAAGTAAGATTGTAGATAAAAAACTATAGCTTTCAGTAGACGAAACTACGGATTTCTTAGGAAGAGCTGTCGTACATTTGTTGGTGAGACCATTAGAACCTAATAGGTGATATCGGCCTTTCTTAGTGGTATGTAAAATGCTAAATACTGCAAATGGAACAGCTATATCACAATTTATTCAAGATTTTCTAAAAAATATGTGGGGAAGTTCATTTGAGAGCAAAGTAGATAATGTTAGAATGTTATGTACAGGCTTACATGATGACGACGCGTGAGTGAACTGTAGGTACATGTGGCGGTATTGCGGATTACCAACCCCTACAATTGCACGATGAGAGCTCTTAGGTAGACGACGAGGAATCACCAAATGAAATGGTACTCACCAAGCCAGCTCCTGCTCCTGTTGCAGCTGTTGCTCACAAAAATGCGGGGTCAAAGATTGACCTTATAAAGCGTGGGTCGAATTGCAACTGTAGATATCGCGGGCGCGTGCGGCGGTCGCTGAGGAAGCACTGCCTTTTTTCGGACGCTAGGCGGCGTGGACTTGGCGCGAAATTATTTCAAATTGTAATCCTGTCGATAACAAAAGAGCTCTTTCTCGCGCGTACACATGATATCTGCTCGTAGAATGTTAAAATAAACTTTTCCAAAAATGTTACATTTCACATGTTTAGCCCATGCTCTAATCTTATTGCAGGACAGATTAGAAAAGAGAACCCTAATGTTGACAGTGTAATTACAAATTTGAAAAAAGTATTTTTCAAGGCACCAAAAAGAAATAAAATCTTTAAAGAAATGTGTCTGGATTTACCTTTACCTCCTGCACCTGTAATTACTAGATGTACTTGGCTTAATGCAGCATTCTATTACGCTAAGCATTTCGATGAAATTAAATGTCTGTATTGTCTGTGTTGAATAGTCAAGAGGCAAAATCAATAGAAAATGCTTTAAACATTTATAATAATAATGACAACATAAAGGATGTTTTGTCTCGTATTTACGAAAATTGAAAAGATTTTCATGTTGATCATGATATATCGTGCATTATCAGGACGGAAAGTGAGACATGTACGGAGAGGTCGCGGGTGGAGTCGGTAGGATGAGGCGTTCCTCGATCCTCGTCGCACCGACGAACGTCAGACTCCGCCGGACCGGAGACGTGGAGTTGCTCTTTCTCTCGCTCCTCGACCTCGGACCATGGAGTATGTTCATTTAGATAGATCGGACCGGAATGATGTCGTTCCGAATTCGGATGCGTCTACTGGAACTATTACGGTCCGGAACGACTCATCTTTAATAATTTAATAATCTAATCATTTATTCATTGCTTACATGTGGTAAAAACATGACAAAATAAGTACATAACACTATGAACGTCACCTTTTTTTGGGTGACCATTTCTGTAATTGAGATTGGCCATATAGATTATAAAGTCCTCTAAAGGAGGAAAAAGAACGAGCATTTTGAAATATTTGAGAAAATTATGGAGGAAGCCCTCTCTAAACTATGTAACAACAAATATATATATTTGTGGCTATCTTAATGTAGATTTTCTTGTAGATACAACAATGAAACAACGATTAATTACTGTATTTAAATCATTCCATTTATGTCATGTATTTCTAGAGCCGACTAGAATTACACTTACAAACTAACAAACTTGCTTAGATAACTTTTTTTTAACTGTGCATTCACAAGTAAAAAATTTAATTCCTTCCGATCACAGCGGTCAAACAGTATCATTCCCAATTAATAGTAAGGATAAGACCGATCCATCATTTTAAAGGCCTATTACATCCAATAGACTAGAGCTGTATACGAAAAACTTGGATATGAATTTGCCGGTACCGGATTTTAATGAACAAAACCCAAACAAAATCTATTCACTCTTTTTCAACATTATTCAAACAGATTTCATTAAAGTTTTTAAATTAAAGAAAGTCGGTGACTTCACTTTGTTTTTTTTTTTATCTAGGATTCCGGTCAGCCTCGAGTCCAAAACCCTAAAGAACTGTTCAAGCGTCATTGTTCCTACAGTCGATGGTCCTAGTACTGGTATAGGAGCCTTCTTCATAGCGCTCAGATCATCCAGTTGGAGCTGCTGATGGTCCTGTAGGTTAGGCACTACAAAACTGCAGTCAAGTTTGGAGGTATCCCCGAGATTAGATGATGTGCCGTTCAAGGATCCGTCACACAACATCGCGTCTATGTTATCATTGCTATCTAACTTGCGAACAGGGGTGTTGTCGTTCCTTTGGGCCCGCCTCGTTACGTTTTGTATAGGGAACCTTCCCATTTCTCACCGACTACGTCTATGTTGCACACGTAAGAATCAGAATCTATACCAAGGCACTGGTAATGGTACGTTGCTTTGCAAGTGCGGCAACATATCATCTCATTCACTAATATCAGCTCGACACACACTAACACTTCATGTTGTGGGTGACTTACACACAGACAAGTTCCAGTACTGCGAGAAGGCGGCGATTCTGACGTGTGACGTAGTCGCGCGGCACCAGTGCTTCGGAAATACGCCCGTCAGAGAATATAGCACCAAGAAACTCTACGGGGATGTAATTTTTTTTAATTTTCGTCATATATTTTTTTAATAATCACACATTGTGATATAAAAATATCTAATTAATATTATTACATCGTATCCAAAGTGCCAATAAGATATATCAAAATAACAATCTAACAAAATAAATAAATAAGAACAAAGACAAGCTGTAATGAACATAACTTATGAGAAATCAGACTTGACCAGTCCCACAAATTAGGTTATAAATATAAAAAATGTAGAAATCAAAGGACGATACATATGGAGCAACCTAATATAGTGGCATGGAGGGACTGGTACCCACATGAATTCAAAGATGTAAGGGAGAGTGGTATGCCTGTTCTATACCTTGATGAAAGCTATATTCATAATTTGCTCAATCATGTAAAATGTTGGCAAAGCGAAAATGAGCCCGGCGTATGTAAATCTGTAGCTACAGTAAAAATATACATAATTGTTCATTGTGGTGGCAAGACTGGGTTCGTTCCGAACGCTTTGTTAATTTTTAATGACAAAGAAAAAAAAGCTGATTTCTATGATGCCATGAATAAAGTTAATTTCAAAAAATGGGTAAGTATTGAATAAATTATTACCCAACCTAAATGAACCCACCTGTAAAGTCATGGACAATGAAATCAGAGAGAAAATCATTCAAGCCAAATTAACAAACCTCCAAGCTGGGTTAATAGAAAAAATGAATTTGCAGAATGGCTTACATCAAATAATATTGCATTGCATTGCACCAAAGCCACCAAAAGTATGTTGTTGTTTTTGGTAAAACAAAATAAACCTGACCCAGTATACGAGATTGATAATTTAGTACAGGGTTATGGTCACAAAATACTACGACTGCCGCCATATCATAGTGACCTGAATCCGATAGAAATGATATGGTTTTGTTTAAATTTTCTGTGTAACCATTTCTTGTTTATATTGTGTTTTATAACATAACTTAGGTCCTTTCTTGTATATTTTTAAAACAATTTATTTGAATTTTACCACTGTAGTTTTAAAAATGCTTTGATTGTTTACAATGCTATGCGCATCTATAATTGATGCAAACTCTTGTTTTGTTTTTGTAATATTGTCTTTCTGTGTTTGTGTTTGTATTGTTGATGTGCCTTATATAAATAAATAAATATGGAGCATAGTGAAAATAAAGGTTGCCACAAATAATGTTGGTTTAGATAATATCACGTTCCTGCAGCTTGTAAAAACTGTTTTGAGGATATAACTGCTGATACATGCAATAATTTCTGTGAGCATACAAAAAAACTAGAAGAGGAATATATATGCAGGGGACTGGTAATTGATAGAGAAATTACAACTTATTATAAATGTTGGCGACAGTGATAGTGAAATATCCAGTCTTACAACTGACAATGAGTCTTATATGTCCAAATTGAACTAGTACAATCGATCATGAAGATCATGAAATGTCGTATGAATCTGTTGAATATTTAGATTCTGAATTTGATGACTAATGAAAAATATGAATACATAATCATAATGTTTTTATTTTCTATATCTAAACCAGACTTCAGGTACTTACTTTAGTGGAAGATTATTTCATAATAATAAAAAATAATAGTAGTTAATGTGACTTCCATAATGAGAGGCTGTAATATACGAGTGTTTCATAATAACAACACACGAGTATTTTAATGCCTAATTATGTACAGTTACATACACTGCTTTATCTCTAGATATCATAAGCTCTCTATGATTGTTAATTTATGGTTATATTTAAAATGTAACTTCTAATAAGTTCGATTTTGAAATAAGTTTGGCAATTAGCGAAGCGGCCAATTGGCATGGGTATACTAAGTATTGCTATATATAAAGTTATTTAGCACCCTCAGACCAGGTTTTTTATGTTCCTGGTTGGGCTTTAACTTAAACTCAAACTCAAACTCAAAACGTTTATTGCGACATTGTGGTGGTATATGGTGATATATACATATATATAGAATTTGAAGAACCGACAATGAACCCAGTGAGGGCACTGCAATATCTTACAGTATTTTATATCAACTTCTTACAACTTACTGCTCTCCTAGTACAGCTGTGTTCAGAAAACGAGACGTAGGTGATAGCAGAATTTTGAAATCTATGTTCTATTGTGTAGGGACAGCAAACTCAACTTAACTGCAATAAGTAATAAAATAAAAATTTACATAGCCGTCGACAAACTTTTCAAGTGAATAACTTCTTTAGCTGTGATTTTTATGAAATGAAATATGGATGAGAATGAGGGGTGACAAACCAATGACTATGAAAGTGATGCCTATTTTTTTCGGCTATCAGCCAACCCTTGAAATATCAATGCTAGACGCTAGATAACATGTCTAACTAAACCCAAATAATCAAGTATAAAAACAATTGCACTTATTTTTAAAACTTGATTCATAATTATGCTTCAATACAAACATATTTTTTTCGATTTTAGTAAGGGGTCAACGTTGACTAACTTACTCAAAAGATGCAGATGTACCACTTTAATAAAAAACGCCGATGTATAAACCTATGCAGATGTTTATAATTTACCAAGGTGCGCAAACATTTAAGCCAATCATAGCGCGGCCTGTAAACGCAATTTCTTCCGCTAGTGGTTGTTGCCACAAAGCCAGCGGGCCAGCACCACACGCGCCTCAGTTGCTTTTCTCCGACGGCACTTTTACTTTGTCGAACACTGTCGAGGCAAGCAACTATACCACCTATTTACGTATTTATACTCTGAAAGAGGCAGGCCTTTAAGGGGCCAGAATAGAGAAATTGTATATATAAGCATCAGTTCATGCAAAACGAAGCTGAGTTCGCTAAAATCAGGTGTTTAGTGCAAGTCATATTCAAAGCATCATGGAACGTACTGCCATGGTACTGCGTAGGCAACGGGAGTTTCCCGAAAACACCGTTGCTGGTCCAGCACACTGTGATAAGAGAAAAAAGAGTGTTCTTCACGTCAACGAGTTGTCATACTTTCAGAAGCAAAAAAAGATGATGAAGTCAAACGCTTAGCGCAACACTCGATAAATTTGTTAATCAAGTAACTCGGCGCAAAATTTACCATTTTCATACAGTTGAAAATCAAGTTCCTACTGTCAAAGCCTTACGTGAGGTGTTGAAACGTGACATTAGTTTTACCGGAGTACGCGAAAATTTAAGAAAGATTATGTAAGAACTTGGTTTCAAATTGAAGAAAACTGAGACCAACGGAAAACTCAGCGCTGCAAATTACGAGGTACGTTTACTAAGAATAAGATACCCAAGAGAAATAAAAAAAATATCGAAACGAGGGAAGAAACATTGTTTACGGCGGTGAAATCTAGTACTACCAAAAGTTAGTAGACTAACATTTGGTAGTTTCCTACCAATAGACGTGTGAATGGATATTACAAACACTAAAGAAAGCAGACAGATGAAAGTGGAAAAGGTTTAAAAAAACCTATTTCAAAAGGTCAGCCACTCATAATAGTGGTGCACGCGTGTTACAAATGGAATGGTGCCTAGTGGTTTATCGATGTATAAATCATTCCCCCAGTCCTCAGTCATCGCAATTCACTGGGGACTACCAAAAAGCAATGAACACGGTTAATTATGAAATGTGTCATTTCATAGTCAGTTTCTGTAATAGACAAAGCAGCATACCAAGAAAAGGCGCCGAATTCTAACTCAAAAAAGTAGGAAATGCAAGATAGGTTCAAAAGAAAAACATGAACTGAACATGATTCTGCTCTGTTAAACCAGAAATATATGAAATAATACAAAAAGTGAAAAAGACTACATCGAATATTCATTAGATAAAAAAAGGAGGAACATGGACACAAAATTGATGAAGAAGAATGGCGTTGTGTGGTTGATCATGATATAAAATGTGAAGGCTAATGTAAGACGCCCGAGGCAGCCACTGATGATCGCCTGGACCATCATTAATTCTGGTGATTCATTCAGTGATAAAAATAAAAAAGGGGTGTATTTCATTGCCATGAATTGTACAAGTTAGTAAGAGCGAGATAACACGAAATTCTGTTGTTATATTTTTAAATGAAACTTAAGACAATAAGGTATAAATTTCAATGCTTTTCATGTTCGGTTCTTGTTGGCATTAGGTTGCACTATTCTGCGTGAGCGAGTATAGCCGATGCGACTTATAAAAGTGGTTTTTCACTGGTTTAATTCGTGGGTATTTTTTTGTAGCAAACTACTGGTATTCATTCATTCGTTCATCAATGAACTTTTTTACTATCAGTACATTATGCGAAACCATTCACATCAACAGAGGCCAATAGCTGTATAGCGTTTCGTCGCATTTGGTCAGATACTCATTTGATAAAAAAAAAAGCCTCTGCCACCCCATCTGAAAAAAGGAGGAATAATCTCTTTGGCATAGATTTGCTCTGCCTTAGCATTCCCATATGATACAAAATAGATAAATTTAATATCCGTAACAGAACTCCCATTTAATTAAAATTATTTCAAGTGCCATAGCGACAACGCTCGCCAAGCGGAGAGCGGCGGGCGGCGGCGTGGCGACAATAGGTTCAAGGCGTAGGCCAAGAGCAACGTAAAGTCTGAGTGATGTAAAGATAACATTTCATCCTGGTGTGGGGCCAGAGCAATGTATGTATATGTCTGTATAAGCAACACGCAATTCTGTTGTGCATGGTCATTCACTCAATTAGTCTTTTATTTGCTCGTTGTATTATTATAGTTGAAAGAGTCAGCCCAAATTCTACGGAAGCAAGTCCAAATTAATTGAAAGAGCACGTACCTCCATACTAAAAACATCACCCTTCACCCAGACGCGTTCCGGGATGCAATCCCGAATGTTGACTCCTATGCCGGCCATCAACGCGCAAAGACCAGCCATGTCACCTGGCCGGTCGTACACAGTGACCTTGAACTTCACCAGCCGACCCTCAGCCGACATCCCGCGTTCTAATGCCCGAGCGAGGATACGAGTATCGATATTGCCACCGGATAGGATACACACAACTCTGCAATGGAAATTAACCACTATTTATTTTAACCTACTTGCACTTGTCTGTTTTTGTTGCTGGATAATTCTAGTTTATCCTGTGTACTACTCTAAATTTCTATGCAAGGTTTTATTTTAAGATTCAAAGTAAGAGGTATTTTTTACAAAAAGGGTAATCTTACTTCTTTCCTTTTAGATTAGGGAACAGTCCAGCCATAATTGCGGCTATAGAGACAGCTCCAGCACCTTCGACTACAAATTTTTCCTCGTCGACAATGTGCATGATGGCACGGGCCACCCAGTCCTCTTTCACTACTACCTGCAACCAAATTATCATTTTATAGCCATAGACATCGTTAATTAGTACCGGTAAAAGGGGGCTGATAGGAATTGAGGGGCTAATTGGAACTTATACAAAATGCAGAGATTTGGCCCCCTTTTACGATTGTTGTTGTAACCAAATCCTTCTCTACTTCGTTCAAGATATATTAACCTCCTCCGCATTACAAACGAACATTTATTGTTTTATTTTTTAATATGTGGAAGCCAAGATAATTCTTACCATTTTATCAATAATTCCTTTGATGCTGTGGAAAGTATTGACGCCAACCATATTCTTTGCAAGTGCATCGCAGATAGTGTGATCAATATCTAAGGAGATTCGTTCGTTCTTTCTTAACGACTCCACCATTGCACATGTTTTATCTGTTTGCACTCCCTGAAAAACATCTTGAGTTATAATTGGCTACCACCTGAGCCGCGTTTGTTTTAATTTTTCCTATAATCATGCTTACGTAAATTTCAGTATCAGGCTTCAGGCATTTAATAGCTGTAGCGATACCACAGATCAGACCCCCGCCTCCAACTGGTACAAGCACAGCGTCCACATCAGGTACCTGCTCGACAATCTCGATACCGATAGAACCTTGTCCTTCCACGACCTGTGGATGGTCATACCTGAGAAAATGGTCATTTTGTTAATTCTAGAACACATTGAGATTATCTGTAGAGTCAAAGGTGAGTGGCTCACCCGCTGATGTATGTCATATTTTTATCCTTAGCTATAGTCAACGCGTGCTGTATGGCTTCCGATAAAGAATTCCCGTGAATGATGACTTTGGGTCCTGACATCTCCTGGCATTTCATCACCTTGCTTATGCCCGAGTTCGTGGTCATTACGACAACACAGGGTATGCCCAGCTGAGAGGCATGGTAGCTCATCGCAAGCGCATGGTTTCCAGTGCTTGCTGTGATTACACCCATTTTTTTCTGCTCGTCAGGCATCGCCAGCAAAGCGTTTCGAGCGCCTCTTTCTTTGAAGCTGTTAGAATTGGAATGTATTTTTATTGGAGTTTCTTAACCTATATATGACTTATAAAATTGTGATAGATATAGTTAAAGGTGCTTTTTACAAATAATAGCCTGAGCAACGAGAATGTCTGTATTTATATGCTCACAATAATTGAATATGTAACTAAGTATGAACATGGCTGACCTTCCAGTGAACTGCATAAACTCCTGCTTGCAAATTAACTCCATTCCAAGTTTCTCAGACATGTGTGCTTTCTGAAAGATATGCAGATGATATTTGGAAATGTAGAGTCACCCGATCATTTTTTTTTTACTAAAAGGTAGATTAGGCAAAATTAAATAATGAAAACTCAGTATACAAAAACACAGTTATATTCTTGACATGAACATCCTACGTACCTATCAAGTCTAGAAATTATGTCACTTTTGCTGTGGAGTTGGGCTATCACTTTACACGAAATATGGAGTACTGAATAAAACGCTAAAGGTGGTGAGCTGTTCCTGTGCAATCTCGTATGGGAATAAAAGTGACGCAATGTTGAAGTATTTTCTTTAATGTGTCCTGTCCATTCTAGGTTTTCTGGAAGAAATCTCTTTTTAGAGATAAGCTCGCCTTTGTACACATAGTTTCCATTTTGATGTACCTGTATCATCTGTTTTTGTGCAATAAGGTATAATGAGTAGGTAGTAATTAAATCTTGTTGTGGACTTACCACGCACGGGGTCTTCACTACAGCGCCGTTGATACGTCGCGCCGCGGCGAGGACGTCGTCATACAGGATCTTCCTCGGGTTGTTTGGGTCGCATTGCCCGTCGCATTCAACGCAGTCGGTCTGTGTGTAACAACGAAAGTGTAAGCGATGGGAAAGAGTTCACGATTTCTTCGTCGCCTGAGAAACGGCCTCGGTGAATATTGCTACTTACGGCAATCATTTTGCATTTGTTTGGCTAGTTACTGGTAATTTTGTATGAGTATAAAGTGTGGTATTGAACAAAAACTGTTTTTATTTAATGGTTTGTTTGCATGTTTTCCGAATCGTTTTCTAAAATATTGACATCGTATTGACAGACAACGCTATGGATTCAGAGATATTTTTAATGACTTGAAAAAGAAGGGCAACTTCGGAGTCCTCAAAAAAGTTTTCGTTCGTGCCAGATGCCAGTAGTGGTCAGCATCGGGCATCGGCACAGCAGCAGCATGCAGCACAGCCTCTTGCGACATAGATAGGGACCCGTCGTCGTACTGCTATAGTGTGTTGTGTGCACTCTTGTATAACTAAATTATATTTTCGAGCGTTTGCTATGTAATGAACTATAAGATTGATTATATTGAACTTTTAACCGACTTTAAAAAAGGATCGGTTCTCAATGCTATATGTAATATTATCTATCAGAAACGCAAAATAAATGTTATTATTTTAGGGCTTATATTTATAAATATACATAAAAGGGGGTTCGAAGAATAGTTTTAGAGAAACACGAAGACCAACATACATAAATTCGTATGTATGTTGGTATTCGTGTTTCTCTAAAACTAAAGATCAATATACTTTAATACACGGTAAATAATGGGTAAAATACATTAACACTTAGGCGCAAAGGCGAGTTTATCTCTAAAAATAGATTTCTTCCAGCAAACCTAGACAGGATAGGACAGTTTGTTGCTAGTAAGGGCAGTCTGGTGCACAATGAATTAAATAATCCACTAACATATAAAATATAATAGTAAAGAGTAATTTAATATATTTAAATACAATCAATCAATATATTTATTGCCATAAATGTCATGTTATAAAGGTCTTAATAATAGGTTTAGTAATTGTTCATGTCATTTTACCCTAAGGTGTAGCAATGTACTTATACAAATTTATGAGATGCTAGATAATGACACATATGCTTTGTGTTATGAAGAATATTAATCAACCACGATATAACAACCATATATACGATTATTATTATGCGATTTTTACATTATTATTCTTTTTGACATAACTTTTATTATTGACTTTTATTAGTGAGTGTATTACTATTGTATTATTGTACTATCCTGACATGTTATTCATAATCATTATGCCAGCTAATTTAATTTATTTTCGTTTATTGTATACTGTTGACATGTAATATCTTATTATCAATAAAATATGAATATGAATGAATATGAATATGTCAAAGAATAGCCGTTCTTCGATATGTCAGAAATTAAAATCTGTCAGGTGGTATGATTTAAGGCTGCTAACTTTTGGAGCCAAATTTAGCTAAATTCCAACCAAGATTCCAGAAAATGACATATAGAAAATAATGCTCTGTGTCAAAAGAATATTAATCAACCACGATATGTCAAAATATAGCCGTTCGTCGATGTGTCAGAAATTAAAATCTGTCGACTGGTATTAAAACTCTAGCTACTGGCATTTGGAGCCAGATTCGGCCGTTTTCCAACTGAGGTGCCAGATAATGACATATCAAACATAATGATTTGTGTTATAAAAAATATTAATACACCAAGATAATAATAGCTGTTTTTCGATGTGTCAGAAATTAATATTTGTCAGGTCGTATGATTTCAGGCCGCTGGTATTTAGAGCTGGATCATTTATCATCTAGGATATGTCAAAGAATAGGCGTTTTTTTATGTGTCAGAAAATAAAATCTGTCGACTGCTATTAAAAATTCTAGCTACTGGCATTTGGCGCCAGATTCGGCTGACTTCTAACCGAGGTGCGAGATGATGACATATGGAACATAGTGCTTTGTGTTATAAAAAAATATCAATCAACCACGATATGTCGAAAAATTGCCGTTCTTCGAAGTATCAGAAATAAAAATTTGTCAGGTGGTATGACTTTATGCTGCTTCATGCTGGAGCCAAATATTTATTTACAACCGAGATGCCAGACAATGCCACAAGAGACCTCATGATATGTATCATGGAGATTAATAATCGACCACGATATATGTCAGAAATTTAAATCTGTCAGGTGTTATAACTTTAGGCTACTACATTTGGGGCTAAATACTGTCGACTTTAAACCGAGATGCCATATAATGTCATATCAGACTTGATGAAAAGTATCATAGGGATCATTAATCAACCACGATATGACAAAGATTTGCCGTTTTTTTTTCCTCGTATGTAAAATTTAAATTGTTTCCCTATATAATGTAATTATATCTATACATGCTAACCAGTCTTATATACAAAAACAGAATAATATCCTGACATTTCATGATCGTCCAACACTTGCACCACGTTACCGAAGAGCTCGATGATATAGCAGTATCTGAGTCTAGGGCCTGTGATGTAGAAGATTGCGCTCAGTATCTGCCTAACCCCACTACCTGCCTCACCCTGCTTACTCAGTATATTAGTAGCATCTAGTGCAACTTAACTTCATACCGACCCATGTCTTGCCAGCATGACATTTTCCCGTTACCGTTGAATTTTATTACCATGGCATGAGGTTCAAAATCGTGATGCCTTAAATGATTGATTTCTTAAATGAATTTCTGGTACTACAAGAGAGCCTAAATGTGGTGTTAAATGGTTTATGGTTTTAACCATGCCCCAAATTCCTAATTCTGCTCAATATGCTAGGATAAATAATAGGATGGAAAATGATGGTGTGGTCGTTTATGCATGGGGGGGGGGGGGGGGGGGGGGGCAAACTGCCTCATAACAAAAATTTAAATGGAAACAGCTATTGTTGCCATATATCGCTCTCCTTCTTAAGACAATGTGGAACCATTTCTTGAGAAATTAAATACCATCTTAGGGACATTGAATCTTATCGTATAATTTAATTTCAATAATAGGAGACATACATTTAATGCTTATCATGAACTCGTTCGGGCACATACTTTACCTACCAGACTTGAGAAATCATGTCTTGATCATGTCATATTAACCCTTTCACTTCTCTGCTGGCCGGAAAGGAAAAAAAAAATGACATAACAATTAAGGAAAAATCCACTCCCTTCATCCATGTACTCTCTTCCAAGTTTCAGGCTATATAGGAACGACAGAACCGGAAAGGCAGACGGAGGTGTCGCTGTTTACCTGCGTGCAATTTGCGAAGGTGATTAATGTATCCCCTAGCCAGTACTCCGAGTCTGCTGAATACCTCTTCCTTGAAATTGTTCTTCATCACAATAAGGTGCTGCTTGGTGTCCTCTATAGCCCCTCTCTTCGTGTTGACTACTTCGACACCTTTGAATCCCTTCTTAATGATTTGACCCCAATTTACGACGACACTCTCATTCTTGGGGATTTCAACACCTGTCTCCTCAAAAAGAATTCCCGTTCTGCCAAACTCAGGTCCATAGTTAATTCATTCAATCTCCACATCTTGCCACTTGAGGCCACTCATTTCCAGCCGCATTGTTCTCCCTCTCTTCTAGACATCATAATCGTCATCGACCAAACAGCAACACAACCCTAAAATTTAGTTCATTTAAATAGTTTTTAACTTTATTTTAAAGAAAGTTGTACAGGTAACTTTGTAGTTTACTTTCTTTATACCCAGTTAGGGGAAAATAATTAAAGTATTTCACTATGTGGTAAACAATCATATCAACATGGATAAAGTAAAAAAGTACTCAAAAATCTTTAGAAAAGTTTGTCAAATTGCAAGATCAAATTATATCAGATCTAAAATAAGAAAAAGTGATAACAACATTAAATCAACTTGGGATATAATTAAAAGTGAGACTGGAAAGGTCAGTAAATTAAACACTTATTAAAAACAAAATAAGTTTAACTTAATAACAAAATTTAATTTAACTAAATTTAATTTAATTTAACTAAAATTTATTTAACTGACCTTCCAGTCTCACTTTTAATTATATCCCAAGTTGATATAATGTTGTTATCACTTTTTCTTATTTTAGATCTGATATAATTTGATCTTGCAATTTGACAAACTTTTCCAAAGATTTTTGAGTACTTTTTTACTTTATCCATGTTGATATGATTGTTAACCACATATTGAAATACTTTTTTTTTATTTATTAAAAACAATGAATATGAATAAAAAATTAATAAAATTACTTTCAAAAATGATATTGATGTAGCTAAAGCGTTTTTTTTTTACTGACATCCCAATCTCTACTACAAAGTCTTTAGACTCTTCCAAAGAAGTCGCTGAATCTTTGCTAAAAGACTATGTACCTAGATGTGAAAATCAATTCTCGTTTAATTATGTAGATGATAAAGATATTATTAAAGCCTTTAAATCAATAAATGTTAAGAAAACTGCAAACCTCTGGGATATTTCTGTTCATGTTGTGAAGCCCCTAATAAATGTTATTGCACTTGATTTAGCTTTAATTTTTAATGCATCTATTGAATCTGGCGTGTTTCCTGATTTAATGAAACACAGTAAAATAGTACCTTTGTTTAAATCGGGTAGTACATTTGATCCTTCTAACTTCAGACCGATATCGGTATTGCCTACATTTGGTAATGTTTTTGAAAAAGTAATTTTAAATCAACTTCTTACACATTTCAACACCAACAACATGCTCCACTGTAAACAATTTGATTTTACACAAGGCAAATCAACTACTGATGCCGGTATTGAGTTAATATCACATATATATGATGCCTGGGAGGAGTCGCATGATGCTCTAGGAGTATTTTGCGATTTTTCTAAGGCATTTGATTACGTTGACGTCCCATGGTCAACGTAATCAAATGCCATGTTTTTGGTTTATATTAATGACCTGCCACATCTTGTCAGAGATAATCATGAGATTGTACTGTTTGCAGATGACACTTCACTTTTGTTTAAAATGAAACGACGCAGTTTGAACTTTGACGATGTGAGTAATGCAATCTCAAAGGTAGTCAATTGGTTTAGTGCCAATAATCTTTTACTGAACAATAACAAAACCAAATGTATTCGGTTTATACTCCCCAATGTTAAACAAGTCTCGGCTAATTTTAATGTTAAAGGTGAAAATTTAGAAATTGTAGTTAGCACGATATTCCTAGGAATTACCTTAGATAATCAGCTTCAGTGGGGCCCACACATAGATAACCTATCTAAAAAACTCACTTCAGTCAAAAAAATCCTTCTTTTTACAGACGTGGAAATAGCTAGACTAGTTTGCTTCAACTACTTCCATAGCATTATGTCTTACGGCATACTGCTGTGGGGGAACGCTGCAGACATTAAGCATCTAAAACATTGAGGTGACGGAATTCAAATTGAGTTCTATATTTCCCTGTACCTTATACATGTGTTAGTTTAAGATTTGACATTCTCCAAATGTTACCTATGTGTTTCTTATGGAAATAAACTCTTTTTGAATTTTGAATTTTTAATCTTGATGCTATGCAGAAGGACTATTGCTAAGTATATCTTCAGTAATAAAGAGATTTTATTGATTGATTGATTGGTATTAGGTATTTTCCTTGATCTTGCTAAGTTATTTGACACGGCCTCTGTCCCCATCCCCTTGGAAAACTGGACTGACTTGGTATACAAGGTGTGTAGTTAAAGTTATCTCACCGGTCGTTTTAAATTCTAAAAAAAATGCGATAACTGTAGTCGTGGTTTGCCATTTACGTACAGTGTCTTTTCTCATCTACATCAACTATCTATGTGACCTAAATTCCGACAATTGCAAAGTAATAACAGTACTTTAGATCTGTTTATAACTGATATAACAGTACTTATTATCTGTCTTACTTTTCTGATCGAAACTGCATGTACTGTTGTATGTTGTTTACAATTAGTGATAAACGATAAATCAAATGTAAAAAACTCTCAAACACTAACAACAGGTACCCAATAAGACGTAAATATAACGTATAGTTTTGAAATCAATTGTGACATATAAAATAGTGCCTGAGTAGCTGTAGGTAACCTTTTTTACGTGATGTCTTTGTGCCCGATAGGTACGTAACATTTTGAATTCAATTCATATGAATATATGTGTTCAATGTGTGTGTTCTTAAATGAGGTATGGATTGAATTACGGCTATCAATCATATGTGTAAAAGTAGTAGTCAAACCTACCCATAGTCAGGAGCCTATCATAAGTGTCGTGGCGGTCACTTTGTAATCACTAACAGGTAGAATACCAAGTGCTCATTCACAGCTTCAGAAGCAAATTCAGTAAGCCATTGCAATACTACCAGCCGAGGTTTTATGGAACTTGGTCCCGGCTCAGACAATGTAAATGACCAGTCGTCAACCCGTAAGCTACCTATGAGATGATGAAATGTTGAATTTGAGTCATTGTCTATGTTTATCACACTTTCATTATGTGTTTATATTGTGTTCATTCTTATCACTGTTGTTATCAAGGAGGCTTGCATGTGTTCAGCCCACCTTTTCTCCTGGGTTTGGAGGAATGTTATCCAAATTAACATGCTTTTAATTTGTAAGGTCGATACTATGGAGCAACCGTTCGATTGTCATTCAATATGCTGTCTGTTTCTGAAATTACGGTTCATGTCTCAACCAGTCCTTCATTCAATCAAGCTTTACCCATAGGACACTGCTTTGGGCAGTCGTGTGTCAAAATTATATTCTCAGTTTAACCTCTCCTTTCCCGGGAGTTCGAGACGTCAAAAACGACAAATACCGGAGTGTTTTTGAGCGTGCGGGCTGCGCGGCACTTGACTAATATATCAAGTGATTCTGTTGGAATGGTAACACTTAGAATTATGGGAGTTGTATATCTGAGTAGCTAATGAAACCCTCTTTTACACAATGTGTAGAAAATGTCACTGTGACCTTAGTTTATTTTTGTACTGGCATGAGAAACACAAACTTCTATGAAAATGCTCCCTCTCGACACAAATCTAGCCGACATCAGAAAATTATCAACAACATGTACATGTTGTTTGATACCTACGTAATCTACTTAAAATAAACTTTTCAAAACAATAAAAACATTAGGGTGTTCTTATAGAAACTTTCGAATATTTCAGCGTTTCAAATTTTCATAAAATACGGAAAGTAAACTGACGCATCGCGCGAATTATGCAAATCTTGTGAAATTATTTGTGAAGAGACTAGACTACCTAGCGTTATATTTCTTAGTTCCTAGGATAGGTAATTTATTCAATAAGAGGAAAACAAGTGGTATTTGCCACTAAATCATAAATGATAAGTGTGAGGACGCCATATCTCGCATGGAAAGTATAAAATAGGTAGAAATCAACACTTTGTACTATTATTGAATTTAGAGGCAATAGGTGATACTTATCATTCTAGAATTAGTGGTTCTAAGTAGAAGACAAACTAGGCTTTCTAACAGTGTATCGTACTATGTACCTTTTCATAAAAAAATAATTCAAAATCATGCATGTTATTTCGTGTCACGGTGTGTTGTTTCTGGGCTTTTTCAAGGTCACGGCAGGTGTACGATATGCGTTTATACAGAGTGTGCAAAGATGGAACGAAGAAAATGTTTCGCCGTGATTTGATTCTAGGTAAAATAGCTAAACTGGTGTTTCGTTCGTGTAGGTATGGTGTAAGTTTGAGTTAACTAGTATTTAGTTGTTATGTGTATATGAAGTGTTTCCACGCGGCTCCGTTCACGCGCAAGTACAGATACCTACTGTTCTTACAAAGTGTAATATTGTGTAATATTGTGTTAACTAGTGTTATGCGAGATCAGATATGTACTTTTGACAATTTAGTGTAAGATTACACAAATTTGTAAAAAATAAACAATTATTTGAAATGTGTAATTAGTAATTAGCTACCACCTACCTAATGTGTAATTGTGTAATTAGGTTTTGGAAAAATAAAAAAGAACAAAAATTTATATAGTTATATATTCACATTCTTTATTGCCCTGTGCATAAAAATGTACTTAAAAGAAATTTTATAACAACAGGCGAGCTTATCTCTAAAAAGATATTTCTTCCAGCAAAATTTATATAATTTAGCCAGCTGCTGATGATTGTGAAAATAGAAAAATACATTATTGTATATGGTATGGTACTAGAAAGCATGGAAGGATAGCTGGAATAGAAGAGTAGGTGCAGGAGAAATGCACAAAGGCCCCGCTCAAATGGGCCAGCTGCAGGCAGGCCACACCCTGTTGGAGGAGAAGAATGGTATGATACCACCGGTGATCTATCTGCTTGCTAATCAGAATACCTACCACCATTTCTTCAGCCAGCGAGCGCCGGCAGCGCCTTGATGTCGACGGCTGCGGGGAGGAGTCGCCCTCGCTCCCGCTCCGGCCCAGAGAAGCTGGTTGCTTCACCATCAATAACATAAATAAAATAGGCAAATTAAATATAAACAAAATACCAGACTGGCAGTCAGTGACATTTGCAGTATAATTATTTGTGTCCTTTTAGTATAAAACTTCACATTTCCCAGGTAAATATTTAATTATACTTGGTAAAACTATATTCAGACCGTTTAGGCTGCTGAATGGAACAAATTTATGGATATGTATATATATAAATATAAAAGGAAACGAAGCAAAAACGATGCGAGTGAAATTTCAATTATTTACCTTCATCCGACCGGAGCGGGAGCGCACATACACCAGCTTCTCATCGGATAGAATGCGCACCGGCGGCGACCGACGCGCAAGCTGGGCATGATAGTCATGATCCATTCTGAAAAAAGTAGCTAAGGCATTAGGATCAAAACGTACACTCTGTGCACTTTTACAAATTTGTGTAATTTTGCATTTTTTTGTTATTTTACACTTAATTGTCAAAAGTACATATCTGAACTTGCAGGCAAACGAATCCGCCTAAAAAGACAAGTAAACACAATATGACACAAATTTGTTATTTTTTTATTTTATTTTTATTTTTTTTATTTTGATATTTTCACTTGGGCATCGTGTAGGGTGTCTTACGAGCATAATTTTATGTCATATGCATGTTTTCCCTAGGACCAATATTTATAGAGATATCGATATTACAAACATAATATGACGTATATCTCGAAATCGGTGAGGTGCACGAGGAGAATGTTTATAACCAAAAGTGATAGCAAAAAGCAGCACTACACGATTCCGAAGTAAAAAATAACAGTCAAAAAAAATATTTTTTAACACAATTTTTAACACAATTTTTTTAAGTCGCTGGATGCTGGATTTTTCCATTGATAAAAAAAAGGGGCTTCCGCCCCCTTATCGACACTGAACTCCAATCATAAACCCGCGGAACCTTTGATATGGAAACCCCAATCATCACATCACCCCGAAACCTATGATATGGAGTTTCACCGAATATGACTGAAAACACCCGCACCCTGTAGTGAGATTCTGTCTGTGTGTGAGTAAAATGGCGTCGCGGAATGCTTATGTGTGCGTGTGAAGCATGTGAATTGGATGCCTGATCACGTTTCTGACGGAAAATCAGCAAATTGGTACATTATTTTGATAAAGAAACCTATAAAAATGGATTCCTTATAAGATTTCCAATAAGATATGTGTATTTTTTATTGAAATCTAACTGTATTTCTCATTGGAATTACAAATAGCATTGGGGGGAATCCGTCTGGTTGCATGACGTATCATGTAAATTTGCCGATTTTCTGGACATCTTGATGAATTTTACTATGATTTGTGGTTTGTTTATCGCAAATAGAGTTGTAAATATGAATAAAACAAATACTTACCTCAATTCACCAAAAAAACACACTTTTCTCTCAATAAAATTTCACCACCACATACGTTGGGAGCGTCCGGAAGAAAGTGATTTTCAAAACGCGGTTGAATTATTTTCTCTACGGAAAAGCATAAACTAGCACACAGACCATAAAGTTTGTCTAATTGGGTGTCCACACATGATCGAACCGTAAAAATTGGTCCAACCGTTGGATAAAAAATACCGGTTTCAAAAATATTAGTCATCCCGCTGCTTATGCTGACAGCGGTACATAGAGTGATCGGGGCCGCGCTGCTTATGCTGACGGCGGGAAAGGAGAGGTTAATCTTGCTCAATAAACACCGTCACGGTTGGTCGTATCATAATATATAATCTCAATTATCAGTAGTTATCAGCCTTCATTAATGTAGAGTGCCTCAAGTCACTAAAGTGTAATCAACAAACTAAAGTCAAGTTCTTCTATCGTCTATCTTCTACAAGGGGGTTGTGGTGCCTGCACCTGGCCCACTTGAGCGAGGCCTTTGCGCATGTCCCCTTCGCCTGCACATCTACTTCAGCCATCAAACTCAAACTCAAACTCAAACTCAAAAGTACTTTATTACTGTAGATATTTACATATTCTTGGCAAACGTCATTTTTTGCCTCTTCTCTACATTGGACCACTGTAGGAGAAGAAGGGCGTAGAAACTCCCACAGATTGATTTTTAGATCTCTTTTAAAAATAGGTTGTGCTCAACTAATACAATTATGATTTATTTTTATTTAATAAGCTGGAATAAATAATTACAAAATTATTAACAGCAAGGTCTGTGTTGAGCCAGATTAACCCCATACAGTCCTGTCATTTAAGTAATCTTGAACATTGTAATATCCCTTTTTCGACAAAGTCGCTTTAACATGCTTTTTAAATTGCTCAAATGGCAATTTCAAAATCTCCAGAGGTATCTTATTGTAGTAGAGAATGCACTGACCCTTGAAAGAATTGCTAACCTTCGGGAGTCTAAAACGGGGCGCACATAGTCTGTGATTATTTCTTAGGTAAACATTACAGCTATCGCTAAGTTTGGAAAATGTTGTAAGGTTCTTGCGTACATACATTATATTTTCGAAAATAAATTGACTAGCTACTGTTAGTATGTCAATTTCTTTAAAAAGCTCTCTTAAGGAGTCTGTTCGTTTTAAATTATAAATTGCTCGAATAGCTCTTTTCTGTAAAATAAAAATAGTTTGAATAACCGCTGCTTTCCCCCACAACAAGATACCATAGGACATCACACTATGAAAGTAACTAAAATATACTAGCCTAGATGTAGCCACATCCGTGCTTTGTCTGATAAACTCCTGCACCAGCTGGAGACATCCCAACTCCTGCACCAGCTGGAGAAGGAGGCCTGGGTGTTCTAGGAGCTCGTGGGTGTTTGTTGTGTCTCCTAGGATAGCCATCCTGGTTTCTGTTGTGGATGGACATGCCAGTAGCATATGATCTACTGTTTCACCCACTTCCATGCACCCCCTGCACAGTGGGCTGTCCGTTGCACCTGTAATTGTCAAATGTTTGTTTAGTATTCAATGGCCTGTAATAAGGCTTGTTAGTATTTTTATTTTACTGCGTGGCAGTCTCATTACGTAATTCGTAAATTTATGGTTATACTTGTCTATAAAAGTTTTGTGTTTTTTCAGTCTTCTCTGCTAGAACATACTGTACTGTGGCTTCTCTGAGCCTTTTAGTAGAGCTTCCGCTGATAAGGACGAGAATGGTGGAGGGCCGATTGCTGGCCTTTCTGCCCCTAATTTTGCTAGCTTGTCTGCCTCCCAGTTGCCCTGGTCACCCTGGTGACCTTTTGCCCACTGGACTGTGACCTTGTTTTTCTCACCTAGCCTGTTGAGTGCCTTGTGGCATTCTAGTATGAGTTTTGATTTTGTCAACGGTCTTTTTGGTGAGCTTAGTAGGGCTGCGCAGTCCGTTTTAAAGGTTATGTCATTCCACTCTGTATCATTTATCAAGTGCATTGCCCCGTGTAGGAGACTCAGTGTTTCAGCTTGAAACACTGTCGTCTCCTTTCCGAAGCTTAGGGAAAGTTTAATGTCAAGCTCCGGCGAGAAAAGACCTCCGCCTGTGTTCTTGCTTTTCTTTGAGCCATCACTGTATATTGTTATGCTTTTGTGATTTGGTATTGTTGGTGTTTCCAAGCCCTTGGCTGTGTTTTCATATTTCCTACCGAATATGAATTCTGTTTTTATGCGATCAATTACAATAATGGCTTCCGGCAGTTCCCCGAATGCTTTTTCTAGAATTGTGCAGTTTCCTTTATCTGCTATTTGTCCTTTCCATTGTCCAGTACTGTATAGCCTTATGGCCGCCGATTTGGCCTCCTGCTGTACGAATAGGTCCAATGGTGGTATGCCTAGCATGATTTCTAGTGCCGCTGATGGCGTTGACCTCATGCAGCCTGTCATGGCTACACATGCCATTCTCTGGAACTGCTGTAGTTGTGTTGCAGTTGTGCATAGTGTTGTTCGTTACCACCATACCAGGGAGCCGTATATGATGATGGGTCTCACCACAGCCATATACATCCATCGACATATTTTGCGCTTGAGTCCCCATCCGTTCCCTACCATCTTCCTACACTGGAAGAACGATATGGTGGCTGGCAACAAGCACATGGAAGCAACACTTAAAAAAGTGTTGCTTCCATGTGCTTGCTCCAACTTAATTTGTGGTCAAGCCATACACCTAAATATTTCACGTCTTTTGATAGTGTTAGTGTTTTATTAAAGGGTTTGGGCAGCCTGTAACTGCCGTGGTTTATTTTTTTTGTAAATAGTACCATCTCAGTTTTGGCGGGGTTTACTGAGAGTTCGTTATTTTTGCACCATGTTTCTATGTGTCGTAGTGCTAGTTGCATGCGGTCAAATATCGTGTTTATAAAAAGGCCGTTCACGAGTATTTCACGTCATCGGCGTATGCTATTGAGTAGAATCCTCTTGTGTTGAGTTGTGTCACCAGGTCGTTAGCTACTAGTTCCCACAGTAGTGGTGATAGCACACCCCCCTGTGGACAGTCCTTGGCCACTTTGCATTTGATTTTATCGCTGATTTCCAGATAGATTATTGATTCCAGCATTTTTGTTATCCAGGTTATCATGTTAGGGTTGGTGCCTAGTTTCTCCAATCCAGTTCTGATGCTACTGAAGTTTGTTTTATCAAAAGCTCCTTCGATGTCTATAAATACCGCCAGGCACAACTGTTGGCTTAGTATTGAGCTTTCTTTTCTTCTGACCACTGCGTTAAAGGCGGTCTCTGTAGATTTTCCCGCTTGGTACGCATGTTGGTTTGGGTGTATAGGGTTGGTTCTCATGGGACCGTCCCTTATAAATCTATCACACACTCTTTACGTTTTCACTACTTACTTTAACTTACTTTTACTACTTTACTCTAACGTTTTCAGAATGAATGATGTGAGACTTATAGGTCTGAAGGATTTACGTTCACTCGTCCTTGCCTGGTTTCGGCAGTAAGACTACTTTCACTTCTCTCCAGACCCTGGGCAGGTAGCCGAGTGCTAGACATGCCTTAATCAAAGTCAAGTTTAAATTCACAATCATCAATCAACATCACAAGCCCTTTGGAAAGGGGTGGTCGCTGACGTGCTGACAATTTACCACGCAGTCGTGGTTGGTGGCCCAGCCTTCGGTCCTGTGCTCTGATAGCTCAGGTCTGGCTGGCATTGCACATTCCTGCTGCAGTCATCAACGTTGGCTTTAGTGCGGCTGTCTGCTCCTAGCCACCTGAGCATCCAGTTTGGGGGTTCGGCAAATGGGTGTCTTAGGTGATATATACCCCTGTCACAACATCATTTAGGTTTCCGAGGAGGTACCTACCCCTTTCATCGAACACATTTGAATTTGATTTGAACTTGTATTTGATCAAGATCTACTTAATAGTCACAGGTATCTTATCAAATGGGAAGGACTTTTGCTGATTTTTTCTATGCTTTATATGTGAATTTATAGATGATTTCAAAATACACGAAACGTCGGAAATTAGTTAGTTTTCGAGTTATTTTTTTTTGAAAATCGCCATTTCATGTATTTGGGATCGTGAGTATGTGGGAGTATCAGGGTAGGGAAACGACAAATTTCTTGTTTTTAACGTTAGATGTCGCTCAAAGTTCATTGACTTAGCATGTATATTTCGCAGAAAATTCTCAGTTTTGCCGTTTTTGGACGCTTGATGTTGTTCATAGTTCATTGACCTTGTCCTTGAAATTTACCTTTTGTGCATTTTTCGGTGAACAATTCGGGGGGGAACCCATTCCCCAAAGACCCTGACACCGCTCCCATGAGATCTAAAAATCAATCTGTGGGAGTTCTACGCCCGTCTTTTCTTACAGTGGTCGAATGTAGAAAAGAAGCACAAAATTACGTTTTCTAAATATATGTTAATATTTACAGTAATAAAGAATAATTTTGATTTGCGCAAACAAGCATGCGCTTGATCACGCAACATAATATCCTCCTCCCAATTAACCAAATTTAAATCAGAAAAAATTGTTTTACTAATAGGCCTGACCATACTATACCGCGTCTGAATTTTTTCCTTTTTGATTTTCAACGTTACCATAACCATTAGTTATAAATAAATAGAATGTTTAGTAAAGAGACGTTTTTGTGCAGAAAAGGTCGAACAATGTAGCACTATGAGATGGGGCGTGGGCGGGGCGGCACCCCCCTGGCATCCGGGAAGCGCTTGGGGCCGGCACGGTACACGGTGACCAGGTCCCGCTGCTCCAGGTACATGGCGAACTTCTTCGCCACAAGCAACACGACATGGCCGGGAGACTCCTCCTCATACTCTGGCACGCCGGAAATGTCTACATCGCTAAGCAGGTCTTTACGGTCCCTGTCCTGAAGCTCTGTCTTGAGCTCATTAATCGTTTCCCGTAGCGCGGACACATCCTGGAAATCGGTAGAACTCTGCACAGCTTGCTTGTCTACCATCTGGTATTTGAGTTTCTCATTTTCGGACTCAACCGCTGTAAGTCTGGCGGTCAAACTCGACAACTCCGAATGCATTTTAAAAAATGCCTGATTTATTTCTAGGCTTAACGAACGCTTGATGCCATCAAATTTTGTATCTAGCAGTATTGAGAACTGCTCAAAATTAATGGACGGAGCGTTCTTTATTTCTGACATCAGCTGCTGTATCATCAAGCGTAAATTCTTGCACTTCAAATAGATTGCGGGTCAGGGTGCCGTTCTTTCCTAGGCCGGCGGATGACATTTAGGCATGATGGGCAGTGCCAGTTAAGCAAATTATTGCCAAAAAATTGCCAAATTACTTGTTTAATGGTCAGCCGTCATACCCAGACACACAATGGTATGAGGCGTTACAGGGACGACATTGTAGTAAGCTGGTAGCAACTACGGACGTCTCGCAGGCAGCGCACTTCATTGTATCAATCAATGTCTAGAAGAGGTAGATACAAGTAGGTACACGCTTGTCAGCTGATGTTACCAGGCGAGTCCTGCCTATGTGTGTAACGCAGACGCAGCGGTAAATGGCCCGAGAGGGATGGATATAGGCGCCCGAGCGAGCAGCACTATGTGTGTCGTTGACTGACCTTGAAATCAGCTGCGACGAACCGGAGTTCGCTGTGTCAGTACACAGCGAATTTAGATTGATGTGATCTAAAATCTAGGTAACATCACTTTCACCGAATCACTGAACTGTAAAACTTCACCACAATTGCGCAGATTTAAGTAAGGAAACTGACTGTATATTTTTCAAATAGATATGTTTTAAATAGACGGAGTAATTATTAAGATTAAAGAGCAGCTTAGATTTGATGTGTACTCAAGGCGCGCGCGTTCCGAGTCCTGTATCCGAGGTATGTATAGTTACCTACAGTTACATATTTTTTTCTGCGAAATTGACCTATATCGCATTATTAGTTCGCCTCGGTTCGCTCGGTGCGAAGCAGTACGCAGTCGCCTACTCCCCTCCGCACCTCCGACTCATAAAAAAGTTCTAGAGTCTATCCACAAGACTACCTAGAAAGGACTGCCCAGGAAGTGGGGTGCCCTGATTCGGATTTTCTATTCAGAAACGGCGAAACAGACAATTTTCTGCGAAATATGCACGAAAAGTCAAGCAAGTCCAATGACTTCGAGTTCAATGAACTTTGAACGACATCGAACATGGCAATACTGAGAATTTTCTGCGAAATAAACACGAAAGGTTAAGTTCAAGGTCAAGGTCAATGGCCGCGAGGTCAACGAACATTTAACGACATCTAAAGTTAACGTTTGTCATTTCCCCACCCTAATACCCCCACATACCCATGGAATACCATACCCGAATGCTTGATATGTATTTTTAAAAATAATATAACTCGAAAACTAATTATTTCCGACGGTTCGCGTATTTTGAAATCATCTATAAATCTACTAATGAAGCATATAAAAAATCAGAAAAAGTATCTGAAACGGCCGTCTTTCTAAAGGCTAGCCATCAAATACATCATTGAAACTTATTTGCCTGTAAGGCTGAGGTACGAAAAAACTTTGAAAAATATATCAAAATAAACTTAAAAATTATTTAAATAAAATTATTGTATTGCCGTTCCGTACCTAAAGGGTAAATCGGGACCCTAATACTTTGACTCCGGTGTCCGTCTGTCTGACTGTATGTCCGTCTGTCCGTCTGTCACCGTCTGATAGTCAGACAGTTGAAATTTTCACAGATGTATATGATGTATTTCTGTTGCCGATATAACACCAAAAAAAAAGAATAAAATTAATATTTAAGGGGGCTCCCATACAACACTTCCTTCAAAACCATATACAAACTCATGAATGCACCTGGTTACGTACATGGAGTGTGAAAGTAGCCGCACCAATAACTTTGTAATCAACATTTTGCTCTATAAAATCCACACTATTCACTCCACACCATCCCTACCATTGTACGGTGGTACGGAACCCATCGTTCGCGAGTTCGACTCGCACTTAACAGGTTTTTTATATCCACCCAAGTTTCAAACAAAACACACCATGGCCGAAATTACGCGCCGAAGTTCCCTGGCTGATTTAACGTACCTGAATGGAACCTTACGTATTTGACATAGCATTGCAGGCGTCATCAAGCCGAACTTCGGTTGCGTTATTGCGGCATGGTGTCTCAACTCACAAATTCACCCTAGAATTGTAATTTCAAAGTTGCACATTCGTAATTATCACATGTGATAACTACGATAAAACCATCGATATAAATGTCGATACGCCAGGACATTTCTAGCGCATACAAATAGACACAAACTAACGCACAAGTGCAATTCAGTTTTTGGTTTCATTAGACAGCTCATGACTGTTACTCTATTCCGGATAGGTATACTAACTTTATAATTACAATTGTCCATTAAGCTATGTGAACAGGAGGCCAGTGCTGGCTGCCAGTTTGGTACTGGCCTCTTACGGTTTTCAAGCCAAGCCAGCGCTAGCTGTCAGTCTCACTAGCGCCAGTGCCATTGGTTCGTATATCTTACCTAATAGCCAACTTGCACTATCTTGATCAAGAACATGAAACGATCGACAGAGGATTTTGGTACCTTGTTTTAAGATCGACCCATGACCGATCAAATAAGAGCTCAATTTGAAACGGAAAATGATTTATTGGGATATTTCGATCACATGACGACAATAAATTAATCAACTGTTACAATATTAACAATATTTTGAAATTCTTCCCTTATTTCGGATTCCGTGATCTACTGGAGTCTACTTCTGCATGCAGACAGGATTGGGGGCGTGACAGGGCCCTCTGCGTGCGCGCGCAGTCTTGCCTGCCTTGTTGCTCATGTCTTGGAAGAAGTAGTCCTTATAATTCTTCTTGATCACTTCTATCAGCTCCTTGGTATGTTCCCATCCTTTAGTCTCAACAAACACTTTTAGCTGAAAGTAAAAAAAAATACTAAATATATCTTATTTAATGTTGACGCACGCGTGAATGTATCACAATATATATAGGTTAAGTATTTGCTGGGTCTAATGTTCGATTAGTATAATTTTATAAGCCTATATAGATAGGTAAATATTTACAATAGTATAACTGTGTAACCAGAAAACACGTTATTTAGCTATTAAAACAGTTGTTAGCTTTTAAAAGAGTCAGTTCCAATTTTTTGGAAAAAAGTACAAATTGATTGAAACAGCTCGCACCTCCATGCTAAAGACGTCGCCATTTACCCAGACGCGTTCCGGGACGCAATCCCGTATGGTCACTCCTATATCGGCCACCAACGCGCAAAGATCAGCCAAGCTACCGGGCCGGTCGAACACCGTGACCTTGAATTCCAGCAGCCGACCCTCAGCCGACATCCCGCGTTCTAATGCCCGAGCGAGGATACGAGTATCGATATTGCCACCGGATAGGACACACACAACTCTGCAATGGAAATTAACCACTATTTATTTTTACCTATTTGCACTGGCCTATTTTGTTGCTTGATAATTCTAGCTTATCCTGTGTACTCTAAAGTTGTATGCAAGTTTTTACTTGAAGGATTATTCTTACTTTTTTCCTTTTAGATTAGGAAACAGTCCAGCCATGATTGCGGCTAAAGGGACAGCTCCAGCACCTTCGACTACAAACTTTTCCTCGTCGACAATGTGCATGATGGCACGGGCCACCCAGTCCTCTTTCACTACTACCTGCAACCAAATTATTACTGCTGTGTCAAAATCCTTCTCTTCTTTCTTTAAGAAATATTATGCTCCTGCGCATTACAAACGAATATTTATTGTTTTAATTTTAATGTCTGGAAGCCAAGATAATTCTTACCATTTTATCAATAATTCCCTTGATGCTGTGGAAAGTATTGACACCAACCATATTCTTTGCAAGTGCATCGCAGATAGTGTGATCAATATCTATGGACATGCGTTCATTCTTTCTTAGTGACTCCACCATGGCACATGTTTTATCTGTTTGCACTCCCTGAAAATTATTTTGAGTTCTTATTGGCCACCTTGACCTAAGCCGAGTGTGTTTTAGTTTTGCCTATTTATGCTTACGTAAATTTCAGTACTAGGCTTCAGGTATTTGATAGCGGTGGCGATACCACAGATCAGGCCTCCGCCTCCAACTGGTACAAGCACAGCGTCCACTCCAGGGACCTGCTCGAAAATCTCGATACCGATAGAACCTTGTCCTTCCACGACCAATGGATGGTCATACCTGAGAAAATTGTCGTTTCGTTATTCAAATTCAAAATTATTTATTTCCTGTAAATAGTATATTTTGGCTCTTCTCTACATTTAACCACTGTGGGAGCAGGAAGGCGAAGAAACTTCCACAGACTTATTTTTAGATCTCTTTAAATATAGGTTTTGTTTAACAAGTACAAATATTACATATTATAAATTCTATGCAGGAATATTAGGCAAAGTGGTTTATACATGTTTTAAATTGCTCCTATGGCAATTTCAAAATCTCCAGAGGAATCCTGTAGTAGCAGAGAATGAATTGACCCTTGAAGTAATTGCTAACTTTCGCGAGTCTGAAACTATCTGTGATTCTTTCTTAGGTTAACATTACAGCTATCGCAAATTTTGGAAAATATTGAAAGATTCATGCATGCATAGTAACTGTATGCAGGCATGAATCTTTCAATATTCTCCAAAATTCCCAAAAAGAAATTAATATACTAACTGTATATTCATTTCTTTTAAAAGTAATTAATTAACTTATTTAATAGTAAAGTATAGTAAAAGTTATTTCTAGACCACAATGAGATTTAATGTAAAGTCAAATGTAAGTGGCATACCCGCTGATGTAGGTCATATTTTTCTCCTTAGCTATAAACATCGCGTGCAGCATAGCTTCCGCTAAAGAATTCCCGTGAATGATGACTTTAGGTCCTAACATCTTCTGGCATATCGTCATCTTGTTTATGCCTGAGTTCGTGGTCATCACGATTACACAGGGAATACCCAGCTGAGCAGCATGGTAGCTCATCGCAAGCGCATGGTTTCCGGTGCTTGCTGTAATTACACCCATTTTTTTCTGATCTTCAGGGATCGCCAGCAAAGCGTTCCGAGCGCCTCTTTCTTTGAAGCTGTTGGAGTTGAAATGGAAAATTATTTACTTTTTCGACGGAGTTTCTAAACTAATATAGGCCAGATTTCTTTAAAGGGGCTGCTCCTGCATGATACCAAGTCATTATGATTCATATATCACGCAAATTCACACTTAATAACGTGCATGTGGACCGAGAAAGACAGCATTTGTATGCTCATAATCCATTGAATATCCGACTAACGAGAGTTATGAACAGGGCTAACCTTCCAGTGAACTGCATAAACTCCTGCTTGCAAAATATCTCCATTTCAAGTTTATTAGACATTTGTGCTTTCTGAAAGATATGCAGATGATATTTTGAAAATAAGTTTTGACTAAAAGGTAGCATAAGATGTAGATAATGAAAACGCAGTACAATAAAAATGGGTTAAATACTTGGTCGCAGCAAGTGTAGAAATGATCAGTGATTTGTATACTATGTATGTACTTTAGCTGCGGAAATGGGCTAGCCCTTTACTCGACGGCCCTAACGACGACCCGAATGGCCGAGTCGGCAGTGAGCCTGCCTACGAAGCCAAGGGTCCCAGGTTCGATTCCCGGTTGGGGAAAATATTTGTTTGACGAGAACGGATGTTTGTACCCAAGTCATGGTTGTTTATCTATCTAAGTATAATATTTATCTATATAAGTACGTGTATCGTTGTCTAGTACCCAAGATAAAGGGAATCCTAGTTTGGGGCTAGATTAATGTGTGTCAATAGTGTCCAAGGTATTATAATTATTACTTGCAAAATGGAGTAGGTATTGAGTATGACGCTAAAGGAGGGCGCATAAGTATGTTCCGCTGCTACCCCGGCGTGGGAAATGGCGTGACGCTATGATGATGTTTTATTGTGGACTTACCACACACGGGGTCCTGACTACAGCGCCGGTGATACGTCGCGCCGCGGCGAGGATATCGTCATACAGGATCTTCCTCGGGTTGTTTGGATCGCATTCCCCGTCGCAGCTAACGCAGCCGGTAGTCTGAGTAAAAACAAAAGACTAAGCGATGGGGAATAGTCCTGAAAAAACTTTAATTTAATGAAAAGTTAGGTTAAAACTTCATTAACAGGGCACGGCTCTGGTTTTAGTTGATAGGGATTCCTTCACGATTATACCTAATGCTACCACTCTCATTACAACGTAACTAACTAACTAACAAGGCACACATTCATATTATTAAAACAATACGAAAAACAATATTCTAACCTCGAAACGAGTAACATCACAAGATGATTTCACACTTTCCAAAATTCCTCATAAGCTCGAACAGCTGGTTGGACAATTCGCTCTAACCTAACCTACAAGTTTCATGCAAAATTCGTGTTTTTCGAAAAATAAATCATTCCGTTTCAGTATCTTCAACACCACAACCTTTCCATATCAAACATTCGCTGTGTTAACCATTCGATGCAGTAATTGTTCGACATCGAGACATTCGATGTGGGGACCATCGATGTGACGTACGGCGTACAGTGCTACCAAATTAGCTGTTCTGGTAATCAAAATTAGAACTACGGCCCGTCATCCGCCATTTCAAAAACGTTATACTGCTTTCGGTTTCTGTCTACTGTGATTACTCCGTGTTTTTTGTTTGATTTCATTGTGAAAAGTGCCAATAAAATGCTGAAACCTCTCAAATGTGATGCACTGCTAGTTATTTTAAAGGTTTTATCTTTTATGAGAGAAGGGAAACGCCTTCAAGCTCCAATAATACCATTCGAAAAGCTGAATGAACGCGTTGCTATTGTGATAGGTGAGTGCTGCCAGGTATGAAAAAACCAGCCAAGTGCCAGTCGGACTCGCGTGCGAAGGGTTCCATACCATTATCTATAAAAACGGCAAAAAACATGTCTTTTGTATGGGAGCCCCCTTAAATATTAATTTCATTTTAATTTATTTATTTATTATAATACATATATACAGTGGTGGTCATATAATTAAGAACGACTATTTGAAAACAAGCTTTTTTCAAACTTACGAGAATAACACTTATTGCATATCGTTTCGTATCTCTCTCGGTATCGTATAACTGTTTTACACAATCGTAGCATACAGTTATAATATGATAAATTCAACAATATTATTATATAAGTAAACTTTTTGTATATAATATATCTTAACATGTTATTGCAAACTTACTGGCTGGCCACATAATTAAGAATGCTGGATAGTTTATTTTTTTATTCAAATTTAAATAGAGAACACTCTGTAACTAGGCCACTATTCGAGTAATTTTGGCGCCATTTAGTTCTGTAAAAGTCAAAAAGTTGATCGTTTCATAATAAAAAAATGGGAAAAAATAAAAGTTGTGATGCATCTACAAGGGAAGTAATAATAAAACTTCGCGATATGAATTGGTCATATAAAAAGATTGCCAATCATTTGCAGTGCTCAAAAACGATGATATTCCACGCTGTGAAGCATTTTAACACACATCAAACAACTTTAAATATTCCTCGTGTACCTAAACAGAGAAAGTCATCTCAGCGAGACGATCGAAATATCGTGCGTTTGGCAAAACAATTACCCTTTTAAGGGGTCTAATGAGTTAAAAAAAGAATACTTTGGTGAAAATAACCCTTCAGCGATCTCAGCGCGCACTATTCGAAGGCGATTGGTAGAAGCGAAGTTGAACGGAAGGATAGCAAGAAAGGTGGCCATGTTGAAACAGTGTCATAGGCAAGCCCGGCTTGCATTTGCTAGGAGGTATGAAAGCTGGACAGCAAGACAGTGGAAAAATGTTCTTTTCTCTGACGAAACAAAAATTAACAGAGTATGTTCTGATGGGAAACGATATGTTTGACGCCCTCCGAATACAGCATTCGACCCCAAGTACACAAAAATGACATTGAAGCATGGTGGTGGAAATGTGAAAATTTGGGGATGCTTCTCTGGTCATGGTGTTGGACCTGTTAGACTGATAGAAGGAAACATGGATCAATTCCAGTACAAAAATATACTCGAAGAAACTATGTTACCATATGCTGAAGACGTACTTCCGATTATTTGGACATTCCAACACGACAACGATCCGAAGCACACTGCACGCACCGTTAAATAATTCCTCACATCTCAATCAGTTTCTGTCTTAGAATGGCCACCGAACAGCCCAGATTTAAATCCCATAGAGCATCTTTGGTACGAAGTCAAGAAAAAGGTTTCAAATCGACGATGTGGTAACCTAACTGAGTTATATAACGTTTTTTTAGAAGAATGGCGCTCTATTTCTCTTGAAAAATGTCAAAAATTGATAGAATCAATGCCTCGTCGGTGTAAGGCAGTTATTAAAAGCCATGGTGACGCTACAAACTATTAACTTAGAATAAAATGTATTAAATTTTAATTTTTAACATTGTCACTGTCTTATTTAATGTGATTTGTAAAATCTAAGTATCTACGGAAACAACTCTCGAGCAGCTTAAGAATCGTTCTTAATTATTTGTCCAGCATTTTTACTACTTGAATTTGTAATTATCGATAATCAATTAAATTTGTAAAAAAAATAGTAAATGTTTTAAATATTTACTCCTAATCCCGTTTACTTTATCGATGTAGCTATTTCATAACACAACTAATTACTTTTAAGAAGGAACTTAAAAGTACACATAGCATAGTTTTGAAAAAAAATATCTGGTACTACAAATCTTTCTTAATTATATGACCACCACGTAAATATATATAATTTAATATTCTGATTTATATATGATAAGTGAATATTTCAAGCGTCTCTATGTTGCCGATATCAATATCGAGCAAAAACGAACAAAAAATCACGTTTGTTGTATGGGTGCCCCCTTAAATATTTATTATATTCTGTTTTTTAGTATTTTTTTATAGCGGCATATAAATACATCATTTGTGAAAATTTCATTTGTCTAACTATCAGGGTTCATGAGATACAGCCTGGTGACAGACGGACGTACACCGGAGGCTTAGTAACGTTTGGCACCCTTCAGGTAAGGAACCCTGATAATTCCATCACTGATTATTAAAAAAATATTTTTTTAGTTGGTGATTTTATTAAAAAATAGCTAGTATTATATCGCACATCAAAAATACTGATTTGCACAGCAAAAAAGGATCAACAAAAACACTTTTTATGTTTTAAATATTTTATGTGTACTTAAGTTTAAGTTTTAAGTATTTTTTGTTGTTCTTACATGTTCAACCTAACACGAAGGATAAAGGGGGCTTCGCTTCGCTCACCCCTTTTACCCTTCACCTAAGCCACCCACCGTATTTTTGAATACTGATTTGCTGAGCCAACTATCAGAGAAAAATGCTGGGGTGGCTTAGGTGAAGGGTAAAAGGGGTGAGCTAATCAATGTGTAGTTTAATATTTCTCTTTAGAAATCTACCTAATATATATTTGTTGGTGTATTCATTTATAATTATCCTAAATTACCGAAAACAATCTGAAAGTAGTAACTAAAGTAATGCCATCATAATTTATTTAAAGCGAGGGTATGTTATGTTAAGGAAGTTCATAAAAAAATGGCTTATGTTTAAACGATTACCAAAAAAAATTTAAATTTACTACTAATAATTCGAAATGACTGCCAGAATTAGTAAATGATCACCAAATTGTATTTGGATAAATGATCACCGAACTTCTTTTTATGTTTTGTTTGCTTACACTTGTGTGTTTATGTTTTAAGTATTTTTGTTGTTCTTACATGTTCAACCTAACACGAAGGATAAAGGGGGCTTCGCTTCGCTCACCCACTTTAACCTTCACCTAAGCTACCGCAGTATTTTGCCCTTATATTTTCTGCAACTTTTGGTGATCATTTACCCCCATTTTGGGTAATACAAAATAATAAAGCCATATTGAATATTCTCTATGTTAGTTAAACTTGAATGATTGATTGTAGTATATTGTTATTATTTTATGGCAACAAATATAATGATCACCAAAATTTTTTTTTCCTACCCAAAATGGATAAATGAACACCAAATATTTGCTTCCCGCAATGCACTATTATAATTATCCTATATTAACTTTATATTTTTATGATATTTTAACTTATCCTATAACACAGGGGAAACCCTACCATAGGGAGTTAAAGTCACTCTGACACTGTTATAACGTTTTTAACGTATGTATAACAAGTGAACTGTAATCACTCTCTCGAACACAAATAAACTATTTCATTTCATTTCATTTCATTTCATTTCATTTCATTTCATTTCATTTCATTTCATTTCATTAAAAGTGTGAGATATGTGGAGTGCGAAGCGGTCGCAATGATGGTGAAAAACTTTTATTAATGGCAACATTTCCTTTCGATAGTTTCAGTAAGTACATCTATATTGTTCTTGTTACCCTTTTTATAATAAATGAAGAAATTGAAAAGTAAAAACAATTTTTTAAACTAAATTTTGAAATTGAATAGTGATGGGATAGTGTCGATACGCAAGGTATCCGAAACAATCTTAAAACAAAGTATAATTGTTTTTTTTTACGAGTGCATTATATTTCTTGAGGTATACACTAAACACCGCGTTATGGTACTTTGACCATCACCATCATACGTTTTTTATTTCGTATGTTTTTTGTTTGTGCTTATTTACTCTTAAGAAAAGGGTTTGATGACATACATATACATAATATTCTATTCATTTGTCATGTGACAGCTGTCAAAGTTTGGCATTTCTAAAAAGTGGTCCGAGTTGCATGAGACTTGGTATTGGGGGGTTTTGGAGTCGCTGACCACTGTCATATAACAATAATATCTGCGTACCACGCAAACTATAGTAGATAATTACAGATGCAAGCAGTGGGTGAAAGTCACAGGCAATGAAGACCTCATTTATGTGCCAATAGAAAAGTTGCACTCATTAAAGTAGATATATCTGCGGAAAGCACTTTCAAGAAAAAAACTTCAATAAGAAGATAACGCGATTGAAGAAGTCAGCCATACCAACTAACGAGGCAAAGCAGCACCACTTCCTGATGCGTTAATGCATGAGTTTCCTTGCCATGTGTATACAGATTCGTATGTTATTTCATTATATTTTTAACCGACTGCATCAGAGGTAGGGTTGTGTTTTTCAAGTGTATATGTGGTATATCGAAATTATAAAAAAATATGGCTGAGTTGTGGCGCCATAATGTATTAAATTTTGTTATACCTCAAAATAATTATTTAATGAAATATATATATCACATATATATGATGCCTGGGAGGAGTCGCATGATGCTCTAGGAGTATTTTGCGATTTGTCTAAGGCTTTTGATTGCGTTGACCATGGGACATTGATCAGGAAATTACATCACTATGGAATTAGGGCTAACTCTTTAGATCTTCTCTCTTATTATCTAAATAACAGGATACAGAGAGTTGACATTAATGGAAAACGATCTCCAGGGTCTGTTGTTACTATGGGTGTACCGCAGGGTTCAATACTCGGGCCATTCCTGTTTTTGGTTTATATAAATGACCTGCCACATCTTGTCAGAGATAATCATGAGATTGTACTGTTTGCAGATGACACTTCACTTTTGTTTAAAATGAAGCGACGCAGTTTGAACTTTGACGATGTGAATAATGCAATCTCAAAGGTAGTCAATTGGTTTAGTGCTAATAATCATTTACTGAACAATAACAAAACTAAATGTATTCGGTTTATACTCCCCAATGTTAAACAAGTCTCGGCTAATGTTAATGTTAAAGGTGAAAATTTAGAAATTGTAGATAGCACGGTATTCCTAGGAATCACCTTAGATAATAAGCTTCAGTGGGGCCCACACATAGATAAGCTATCAAAACAACTCAGTTCCGCAGTTTATGCAGTTAAAAAAATCCGTCTTTTTACGAACGTGGAAACAGCTAGACTAGTTTACTCAGCTACTTCCATAGCATTATGTCTTACGGCATACTGCTGTGGGGGAACGCTGCAGACATTAACATAATATTTGTGCTGCAAAAGAGGGCTGTTCGTGAAATCTACAATGTGGGTCCCAGAGAGGCACTGCGTTGTAAATTTAAGGAAATTAACATTATGACAGTGCCGTGTCAGTATATTTATGAAAACCTAATGTACGTCCACAAAAATATTGATAAATTTCCTAAGAATAGCGACAGGCACAATGTCAACACTAGAAATAGGAATAAATTAGCTATACCTACTACTAGCTTTTACAACAAAATACCGATTGAGTTACAAGAATTGTCTGTAAATAAATTTAAAAATGTTGTTAAAAATCACTTACGTCAAAAAGGTTACTACAAAATATCAGATTATGTAGAAGACAAGAAAGCTTGGGAAGGTGTTTGCTCCAATTCTGTAAAAAATAACGTATAAAGCTGGAGGTTTCTAGTCGCCTCTTTGCCTCCAGCATCTAAAACATTGAGGTGACGGAATTCAAATTGAGTTCTATATTTCCCTGTACCTTATACATATGTTAGTTTAAGATTTGACATACTCTAAATGTTACCTATGTGTTTCTTAAGGAAATAAACTCTTTTTGAATTTTGAATTTGAATTTTGCAATAACCGATGAAGACCGTCTACTTCAGGCCAGAGTCCCACTTCACGGAAAAACAAAACGTCACTAGACTTAGGTAATCACTCAATATATTTTTTCTTATAATGAATTTGTAAAAAATATATTTTATAACCAATGAAGACGAAACATGAAAAAATAAGTTTGACTACTGAAAGGTCTTACAATCATTTCAGTTTATTAACATATACTCGTTAAATAATGATTTGAACTACGTAAACGCAAATTTGTTTTTTTTCTTTCTAACTTCGGAACAGTCCTAAAACACGGAATAGAAAAAGACCACTGAACTGAGGTAATCGATACATTAATTTTTTTCTTACCTAGTAGAAGTTCGGAAAATACAATAAACCGACGGAGACACCACAAATAAAAAAATATCGAATAATGATGGGTCTTTTTAACCGAATTTCATCATGCTTTTCTGAATGAATAATGATGATTTGAACTACCTAAAAGCATAATTGTTTTCCTTACAGTGCCATCTACTTCGGGACAAAGTCCAACGTCACTGAAAAGAAAAAAACCATTGGATTTAGGTAATCATTACATTAATGTTTATGGTTCCGTACCACAAAATTAAAAAACCCAGTCTTACAGGATCACCTCGTCGTCCGTATATCAGTCTGTCTGTCAATACCATTTTTCTCCAGTTCCGTATGATATATCAAGTTGAAACTGATTCTTTTACATAAATCTACAGCCCAAATATGCTGTAAAAAATCGGGCTTCTTACTCGACGCGACGCGAAAAAAATTTTTGACACTCGCAATGGAATCAAAACATAAACTGTATTAGACCCTTTAGTTAGATACATACAGTTTAATAGATCTAAAGTGTCAAGTTGATTTGGTCTTTCATGACTGAAGTGGCATTATTTACCACAATATATTTACCAACTCTTTTGTGTGGTGGTACAGAAAACTAGTGCTCGTGTCCGACACACACTTGGCCGGTCTAACATAATACAACGATTTTTAAAGAAATATAAAAAGTCGATGAAGACCCCACGTATAAATAAATTGAGGTTGGCCACTGAAAGTCAAACTTCATCTCACCCCTTTAATGATGTTTTGAATGACTGAACCACATGAAAGTAAATTTCTTTTTCTTACAGAGTCATATACTTCAGAACAGAGTCCCACTTCGCGAAAAAGAAAAATGCTGCTGAACTTAGGTAATCATTATATTGTTTTTTTTTTAAATCGACCAAAATCAAATAAAAATAAAATTATTTTAATGACCGCCTCTGCAACTGAGTGGTTAAGCTTTTGCTTATTAACCCAGAGGTCGTGCGTTCAATCCCAGCAGGGTACGATAATTTGTGTTCGGTCTTTGTGCTTCGGAAGGCACGTTAAGCCGTTGGTCGATTTTTGGCTCAAGTACGGCGATAGGGCTCGCCACTCTTCACGATTAGGACCTAATAATCTTCGGTGAAAAGCTTGTGTACCAAATGTGGACTTTGACTATATACTTATATATGACTTATAAGTAAAAAATATATTTTATATTACAGATCCAGAAATAACGCCTCGCAAAAAGAAACTCATGAAACAACTGGAGAAAAGTAAACGAACAATTCGGTTTCTACATAAAGTAAGCATTTTTAAAGATTGAGTCAGTAGCTTTAAAAACTTTGATAAAGTCATACATCCGTAACCAAGAGAAAACTACAAGGAAATCGTTGGTCTCCTAATGAGAAAAGCTTGGCTTTGGCAATTTATAAAAAATCTCCAACAGCTTACATACTTGTAAAGCTCTTAAAAAGTTGCCCTCCCCATTAAAAAACATAAATCATAAACTACTTCAGAGCATGAATTTGGAACCAGGAATTAGTGAAACAATTCTTGATCATTTAAAAAGAAAGGCTGTGAAATGTAGCGAGAAAGACAAATTACGTGCTCTACTTTTTGATGAGATTGCTTTGAATTAGCGTCTTATTTTTAATTCGCGGACAGATAAAGTGGAAGGCTTTGTGGATTTGGGAGGTGAAGACTACAGACAAAATAAAGAAGCTGGTCATTCGTTAGTATTCATGTTACAAGGGCTACATAAAAAGATCAAACAACCCGTAGCATATTATTTCGTCAAAGGAACAGTTTCATCTGAAAACCTGTTTGTGATAATAAAAACTGTCATTGGAGCCATTACAAATACTAGCTTCAAAATATTAACGACGGTTTGTGACCAAGGACCGACTAATATAGGAAGTCTAAATATTTTGAAGAAATTCAGCAACGTCCCGACAACTGCCAATTACTTCGTGATAAATGACACCAAAATTTTTATAATGTTTGTCACTTTTCTGACACCTTTTCAAATCGATACGAAATAACTTCCTACAAGGTGGATAAATAGTGATCAATGGAAAGAAAGGCAAATGGTCTCACATTATTGAATTGGAGATTTTTTTTATTAACTTTGCATTTTTAAAAGATGTCAACCACAAGTACAGATAAAAAATGAAGGTGAAGTATGCGGCAGAAAAACATGAAGGTACAGAGAGGGGTCGAGATCCACATCCACATCCAGAAATCATCAACAACTGCTCAAAAGACTTGGGAGCCAAACTGGACTGTCTGGAAGTGGGATCAAGGACCAAGAAGAATCAACCTAAGAGTTCTGCACCCTCAACAGCAATGAAGTCCTACGCTGGTGTAACAGCGGATCAGTGTGACCAGCGGGGCCGGGGCAGCCAGGGTGAGCCAGACCAGTAGGCAACACTCCACCTGTGAATGAACCACTTGCGAAAGAACCACCCCCCAATGTACCATCCGTGAAGGAAGCACCCACGAAGGAACCACCCCCGAAGAAACCATCCGCGAAGGAACCACTTGCGAAAGCATTACCTGCGATAGAACTTCCCAAACCGAAAGGGGGCTCAGAAAAGCTGGATGATTACTCCTCCTAGGAGACTGGAGATGGTAGTGACTGGAAAGAAGTAAAGAGGAAACCGCGCCAACCGAAGTCTTTGTACTGCACGGCTGGACCTGATGTGACGACGCTGAAAGCAGTGTCTAACTGATAGGACTGTGAAGTCCTATCAGTTAGACAATTATTAATTCAGAGTATCCTTCTAAAGCAACACCAAACACTTTATTACAAACCACTATCAAAACGTCGCAAAGATAAAGTATGCATAACCATCTCTTGCAAAACAAGCTTTATGCAGCGATTTTTTAAATTTCTGGGCCCACATTTGTATAATAAAATCTGCCAATCTGAAGATATTTACTCAAAAAATACATATGAATTCTAAATAACTATTTACAATTGGTTGAGGTTAAATAATTATGATGCAACAGAGAAATTTATAACCATCCTAAGTTAATATCTCTCATTAATTTCTTAGTAAACATGTAGGTGCTATTGTATATCAAATACATTATAACATTCATTACACACTACACTACATACATGCATTACACTTATCAACTTCTCTTTCATAACTCACACTATAAACACTCCAATAGCGATTAGATGCCTTTTCAAGTAAGTTTTGTGTCACATATTAAAAAAAAAAAACGGTCAAGTGCGAGTCTAAATCGCGCACGAAGGGTTCCGTACCACCGTTCAATGGAAGCGATGGTGTGGAGTGAATAGTTTGGATTTTACACAGCAAAATATTGTTTACAAAGTTATTGGTGCGGTTACTTTCACACTCCATGTACGTAACCAGGTGCATCCATAAGTTTGTATGTGGTATTGAAAGAATTGTTGTATGGGAACCCCCTTAAATATTTCTTTTATCCTGTTTTTTAGTATTTGTTGTTATAGGGGCAACAGAAATACATAATCTGTGAAAATTTCAACTCTCTAGCTAGCTAGGTTCTTGAGATACAGCCTGGTGACAGACGGACGGACGGACGGACGGACGGACAGCGGAGTCTTAGTAATAGGGTCCCGTTTGGAACCCTTCGGGTACGGAACCCTAATTAATCCCATTTTATCAAATTAACTTTTAACTATTATATAAGATCCTTAACTTTATAACTTTAAATGTTACTATAAATTTAAATTAAGTCCAATATTTTAACTGTATGTACTTAATTAAATTACAGAACATTTCTCTTTTTTGTTAGACAATATTGTTGCATATAAGTAGGGAGGAGCGTATGTTACTTATCCCAAAACACAGGGGAAACTCTACTTTGGGGAGTAACGACTCTTATATTGTCTGTACCAATGTATGACAAAACTGTAGCAATATTATTGAATAAACATGATTATTATTATTATTATATAGTGGAACGGCGTCGTTTCTTCCATCTGTGGAATATGCTTCCTGGAGCGGACGAAGTGAGAGCATACCTTCAGCAACTGTGTGCGCCGGGAGTAGGGTTGGTTCATGAGCTGAAGCCGAAAGGGAACTATAAATCATATAAGATAGGCATTCCTGTCGATCTTTACGATAAATGCTCCTCAATCAAGGTCTGGCCTGATAACGCCAGAGTTAAAGCCTGGACTCCCTTTCGTGGAGCCAGGTGGAAGACTGGCTCACCAGGGTAGGCCGCATCCTACGACGAGCACTCCTAAGACACTCGGAATCCTATACCAAAACGTTCGAGATATTAAGAGCCGCTTGGAATTCTGGCGGAACAGTATTGGCCTCCTGGATCAAGACCTCGTCGCTGCCACAGAGACCTTTCTGGATTCCTCCGTCGGCGATGCTGAGTTGACAGAGGGTGGCTGGAGCGTTCTATGCCGCGATCGTGCCACCCCATGTGGAGGTGTGCTGCTCGCCGCTCGCCCTGGTATCGCGCTTCGCCGATGTTGCGACCTCGAGACGGAACAGGGACAGGACCTGTGGGCTTCACTGGACGGTACCCAACACATAGTGTGCGTGGTCTACATTGACCCAAGTATGAGGAAAAATAAGAAGCCAATAACCTAAGCCGAAAAGGATGCACAGTACCTTAGTTGGTTTACCAAGACAGAGGAGAACGTCTCACAACTCAATGGAAACAGTGTGATTATACTTGGCGATCTCAATTTAAATAGTGCGTCGGTCTCTGTTGCTAACTACTATTGTTACTTTCTCAGTGTTTGTGGTTTGTGTGAGACGAATAAGGTGATGAATGCACATGGAGGCGTGCTTGATGTGGTGTTGCTGCCGGAGAGCGTGCGTGACATAACTGTGCGCGCTTTCGTGCCAGACAGCCTAGTGTCACGCACTGACGCCTACCACCCGCCTCTCGACGTTATTGTGCCCGTATTGTGTGCGAGGGGCCCCGACCAGCGATCCGGCCGTTTGGTTCCCAGCAACATTGGTGGCCGCAATGACTGGAACATTGCCAAGGGCAACCACGCAGTCCTGTACGAACTCATATGTGGCTTATCCTGGGACAATGTTGTTGATGCTACTGATGTAGAGACGGCAGTCGGTAGCCTCTACGATACCATTTACGATGTGTTTACAAGTGTATTCTTAAGAAGAACAGACTCACCCAGCCTTCAAGGAGATACCCTGTGTGGTTTACTGGTGACATAATAAAGGACCAGGCCAGGAAGGCCAAGCTCCACCGGAAATGGAAAGCGTGGAGGAGGCCGGCTGATTACGTCTCATTCAGCAAGCTTAGAGCCTGTCTCAAGTGTCGCATAGATACCGCCTACGCTGACCACATGAGTAGTATAGAAATCAATATAAGACATAACCCGCGCTCTTCTTGGAAACATGTTAGTGGCCTACGATCGAAGGGTGCTTTAGAACCTCGGGTCACGCATTTGGGAGGATAATGTGCTGGTGAGGAAGCAGCAGCCGCTTTTGCAGACCACTTCTCAGACGTTTTTCTCCCTGATGAGCCAGTGCTCGATCCGGATTTGGTAAATAGTTCCAATGACTCGTGCTCCGCCAACTATGTGCAGATTTCACATGTTTCCCGTAAAGATATCGAGGAAGGGCTGAAGCAGCTAAGGCCAAGGAGCGCAATTGGACCTGACAACGTCCCTCCTTACTTCTTGAAGGCCTATAGCGATCAGCTGGTTTTACCTTTGGGTCGGACATTCAGTCTGGCCCTAGAGCAAGGTAAATACCCAACCAGCTGGAAGGGGTTGGTCTTGGACTGTCTAGAACACAATTTGACTACATTTGATGTTTGCCTAGAGCTTAAAGTGACGACTACATAATCGGTCTGTCACTCAAATCTACTATAACACAAATTGACTAGTGCATATTTTTTCTAGATAGCATCGTGACATGAACCCAAATTGTCTGGACATTTGGGTAGAAAATGGGTTTTATTTCCCGTCTTTTAATGTTTACCTTTCTGTTAAGTTAAGTACTACGAGCTAATAAAGATAAACAATATCACTTCACAGATAAGTACAATAGTCTATTACAGCAAAACTCTTGTTAATCATCTTTGTGTTCATTTTACCGTACTAACCACTTATAATATACAGAAAAATAATGACAATTTTGAAATTAAAAATAAAAAGAGTAAAATATTGTATGTCATGCGGCTGAAAAAATTGCAAGATGAATGAAAATAAGTTATTGTTTTTAGCAAATAAAAAAATTGCCTGGAATGACGGCTTCCGATATAACTTTGTATCATCAAACAAAGTGGGAATTTCGTTTTGGAGATGTGCGAAGAGGAGTGAGTGCAGTGCAAGTATGACTGTGAGTAAAAATGACGAAATTATAGTTCGTAAGAAACCGTCACTACATTCTTGCAAGCCCAATATGGTACCAATGTACAGAGAACATGTTCTTGAAAACGCTAAAACTTATGTGTGTCAAAACATGTCCGGATTAAAGAAAAACTATGAAAAAGCCGTGACGGATTTCATAATTTACTACCCATCTGTTAATGTGCAATTTCTGCCATATGAGTTAGTGCGAGAAAATCTACGTAGGACACGACTCACGTACTTGGATGTGGTCAAAACAGAATTTGCGACATCCATCGAAGTTTCATTGCCAGATATGATTAACGAAGGTTTTCTTGTAAGTGAGTATGAAATCGGAGAAAAAATATATTATATTCTGTAATCGATCGTCTCAAAAAGTCTTCCAGTTAAATGCCCACCAAAAAAAAATGTTGTTTGGAGATGGAACTTTCAAAGTAGTGCCGAAACCCTTCTATCAGTTATTTACATTGCATGTTGACTTAAACAGCTGCAACTATTCGAGTAATGTCAAACCTGCAGTTTATGCGTTATTGCCAGATAAGACCACAAATACGTACCTAGCATTATTTACAATTCTGCGTGATGTGCTGAAGGTTAATATTAAAATTTACAAATGCGACTATGAAATGGCCCAGATAACGGCATATAAAACAGTTTACCCGAACGGAAAAGTTTCGGGATGCTATTTCCATTTTTGTAAGGCGGTTTGCGATAATGCTGATAAGTAAGAAAGGGTTGACTTCAACACTTTCTGGTAAAGAAATAATCTCACTAATACTGAACTTGCCTTTCTTGCCATCTAATTTAATTAGACAGGCTTGGAACAATGTTGTCAAGAACGGACCGAAACGTTTATTGTTTATTTTGAAAAAAAAAAATGGCTAAGAAATACTGCTGGATTTCTTGTTGTAAAGAACTACACAGGACGACGAATACTTTAGAAGCATGGCATCGCCGTTTGGGGGTCCGCATGAACAAAAATCCAACTCTAATTGAGTTTCTGTTCGAGCTAAAAAAGAAGCAGGATATCAAAGCATGTCGTTGGCAGGTGCCTTTTTGAAACGGGAGAACAAGAAAAAGAAAGATAAACTTTTTAATAGAAGATACTGCCGAGAGTTAACTAAATAAAAAAATTGCACTAAACGATTTTTTAAAAGCTATAAAAGACATAAAAAGAGATTTGAAATGAAGTACCAAACTTATTTTAATATCGTAAAGATTATTTTTTAGTTATTTAAGTGACGGAGTTACTTTTCTTTTTACTTTAATTTGCTGTCCATATGAATTAACATAATATATCTATAATTTATGACATAGTGCTGTATTTTTATTTTTGACATCGCCTGTACATTCAAAAACAAAAGACAACAGTAGGCAAAATTTGTTCTAGGTTTTTTCGGTACTAGTCAATTTGTTTTCTAGTACATTTGAGTGTTCGACCCATTATGCAGTGTCACTTTAAGCTCTAGGCAAACATCAAATGTAGTCAAATTGTGTTCTAGACAGTCCAAGACCAACCCGCTGGAAGTTTTCTCGAGTCAGTCCTACCCCGAAGTCAAGTGACACTACCTCCTTTGATCAATATCGACCCATAGCGATCCTGAGTTCTTTGGCAAAGCTGTTCGAGTCGATCCCTGATGTGTGGATCTGGGATGTCAGGTGGACATTGCCTATATGGACTTCCGTAAGGCGTTCGACAGAGTCGATAACGACGTCCTTATGAAGAAGTTATGTGCCATTGGATTTGCCCCTCGGCTGTTGGTTTTCTTCGCTGACTATCTGAAGGACCGCCAGCAATATGTGCGACATGGCTGTTTCGAGTCTCGGCCGTACCATACACGGTCGGGTGTTAATCAAGGGTCTATTCTTGGTCCGTTGTTATTTACCATTATGATAAATGACCTGGAATTAGAGCTCAAATATGCCAATTGCCTTCTGTATGCTGACGATCTGAAACTGATACTTCCCTTAAGCTCAGAGGATGATTGTTGTTTGCTGCAAGAAGATCTAGACGCGGTCTATAGGTGGATTGTGAATAACAAACTCCTTTTCATTACTGTTAAGTGTTATTTAATGTCTTTCACGCGCTGTTTTCAGCCTATCAGCGCGACGTATACACTCGGTACGGAGTCTTTGGCTCGAGTGTATTCGATTAAGGATCTTGGTATTACGTTCGACCCTAAACTGACATTCCTCGAGCACATGAGCACTTTAGCCAAAGAATGCTTTAAAAGATTAAGGTTTGTAATACGGAATAGTAAGGGATTCCAGAACCTGGTTGTGGTCCAGCTCCTTTACACAGCCCTAGTGAGAACCAAACTTGAATCTAGCTCGTTTGTTTGGAACCCGCACGAAAGCTCATACGTCCTTATGCTCGAGAAGGTACACAAAGCTTTCCTGCGATACTTGTATAAGAGGAAATTTGGATACTACCCTTACCTTTATCCATCCGCTTATATATCGGGTATGCTCGGGTACAACTCATTAGAGGTCAGACGTAACACCGAGCAGCTTCTGACTGTGTGTCGATTTTTGCGAGGCGACAGCGACTGCGCCGCGCTTGTTAGTACGGTATGCGCGCTATACGTGCCCGACAGATATCTCCGCGCGCGCAGGCACGTACTCAGGCTGTTAGCGGGCGGCACGTACCACACGGTGGCTCGCCGGTGGTCTCCGCTGGTGAGGGCGCGGGACAGCTTCAACGCTCTGTTGGGTGCAGCACCATTGACTGATCTGTTTGGTGATGCACGGAGGCATATTGTGGGAGAATGTCGCAGGTTCTGCGAGATGAACGTATGAAAGTATTGTCTGTGAATTATTTTGATATTGTCATTATATATATTTTGACATCTCAGATATGAATCCCCTAACATTATCTGACATACTGTGACATTATCTGACAATATTGAATTTAATTTAAATTTGCTTTTATTGTGTATATTGTTGTTTAAATTGTATTGTGCTTTATTTAAAATGGAACCTGATATGTAATTTATATGTAAGTATACATAACCCTTTACCTCTATTTGTATTTTGTATAGCGCATTGGTCATTTGCCTGTAATACTGTACATCATACCTATGTAATAAATAAATAAAAAATAAATAAATAAATCTCTTCAACTGCAGGCATAGTTGAATTGTTCGACAATCTCTTTGATTGTACTAATGGACCGGCATCTGAAAAGGACATCAAAAGGGGAATCCGGCAAAATGTCTCGAGAAAAAGCAATCACCTCGAACTTTGAAGAAAATACAAACTTTTGATGTCAACGATGTATTTTCTAAACTCTGTAAGTTTTTTTGAGATTACCAAATGTCATTATGTTCCCTTGAAGATAATTGGAAGTATGTGCCATCCAAGGCTTACAAGTATTTAAACATGCGGCAACCACATCAAGATGCCTGAGAAAACCTTTTTGGAATTATCAGGCAACATTGCCCAACTAATAGAAACCCAACCTGTCACCATTTCACAACTGCTTTAAAATCTTATATTCTAACAAACTTAACTGCGCCTCATAGTAGGGGCTCCAATTGCAAAAATGACGGCAGTGAAGCTATGATTGACTTCGAAGACTTATTTAAAAATGTGTCACAAAACCATCAAGACTAAAATACGACTGTATCAACAGAAAACGTCCAATTGCCTATTCTTAAAAATTCCAGATGAAATTGATAAAGAAGATTTTGAAATCGAAACGCAAATATTTGAAAATTTTGAAAAACAGCCAACGGTGTACGTTGCCGGATATTTAGCCTCAAGGGTTTTAAGAAATAAAGAATGTGAAAAATGTATCCAAAGTCTAATGATGGAAAACCCTCACATAAGACTCCGTGAGTGGTGGCAAGACAAAAAGTCCCTTACTGACCCAACTATAAACTGTCATTTAGTTAACAAGTGCACCAAAATGATTGAAGATATTTCAAAATATGCAGTAACATTAATGCTTACACACTACAACAATGTGTTATGGATTTGTGGTGAACATAAAGATTTTCTGCTTGATAATTTGCTGGTTCGTCTCAGCCATTTACTAATAAAGAACGAATGTTATCGCAGAAATCAAATAATCGCCGGCGCCGTAGAAATTTTAGCTGATAATAAAAATAGCGCAACAAAAAGGGACCGCGAAATAATTCTGGATTGATACAATTTGTTGTAGGAGTTTGAAACCGTCTTAAATTGTTTATCAATATTATAATTAGTACTAAAGTTTTTGCACATATTATTTTTCATGTACAATCGAACCATCTGAATCATGACCCACCATAAGCTTATTTTGCTAAACCCCTTAAATGCAAGTAGGTCGAAATTCGCTTGAAGGTTTATTTCCTTGGTAACGAACTTGTTATCATTTGATTAGACACTGACAGATAGATAGTTCTTACAAGTTTGAAAGTTTCAAACGAATTATCAGGCAAAAGGGTCATGATTCAGTTGGTTCGATAGTACATAGAATTAAACAAAATGAACAGAATGCTTTTCATTTTTATCATAAAAGGGCCTCAAATATATTTTGAGAGCTGTTAAAATAAAATTTATATGATAATTATATTTAAGATTATTAACAGCCCTCAATATATAATTTTAGTCTCGTAATAGGCCTTTATTCATTACAATTCCTACGGTAGCATTGTTGTTATTGTCATTTCTGTATTGTTGGCACAGACTTGAATTGTATTTATATCGATGATTGTTGGTATTAGTTTGTAGCGCAAAATACGTGTTATTCGGATATACCTACGGAAGTCCCGACTCTTCTTACGTGGTAAGTTATATACTCTTTGGTTAGGTACGTAGCCCGTTTTGATGTTACATTAGGTTTTCATTTACGATAATTTCTTAAGAATATTGAGTTACCTTGTGATGAGAATGGTAACATTGTGAAATAATCCAACTAAAAACACAGCCTTACCTCTCAAAGCCGGAACATTTTGACTAAATCCAACCCGATTGTATTGTAAGTGCATGCATGTTATACTTACGCCATACATTTTGGTTTGGCTACTGTGATAATTTTGTATAAGTATAAAGTGTGGTATTGAACAAAAAGTACAATTTGTTCTTGTTTACTTGTCTGTTTTCTGAAATGTTTTCTAAAATATTGACATCGTTTTGACAGACAACATTATTGATTCAGAGATCTTTATTAGGATTTGTTAAAGAAGGGCAACTTGCAAGTGCTCAAAAAAGGTTTGGTTCGTGCCAGATGACAGTAGAGGTCAGCATCAGCATAGCAGAAGCATGCAGCATAGCCTCTTGCGACATAGACAGGGATCGCGTCATATTGCATAGTGAATAGCGTGTTGTGTACACTAATACTTAGTCAATATACATAATTGATTGCGCCGTGTCAGTGATCGATGCCGATGGAGTGAATTAAGTAGACAGAAATACTTGCTTATGAAGTTACGATGGGAATGGTTTAAAAACACTAAAACTTTTTAGTATTAATTAATAAGTTGATTTATTTTTTTAATTCGCAGTCCTACAAACGTCTAAGAAAATAACATATTGTTACAAAAATAATTCACAGATTTCTGAATATGGTGTAGGGGTATTCTTTTAATAACTTTTTCTGAAGATCTTGTGCATGGGTCGAGTCGACTGTTTCGATCAGCATACCCACCTGGAAATAAAACCGACTTTAGTATACGACTAGAGGCTATATAATCAGGTACCTAGGTTAAGCATTACGTTTTTTACCTATACATCATCATCATCGGCAGCTTGTTTCCGCCCACTGTTGGGTTAAAGCTTCCTCATTTTTGTACCAACTTATCAGGTCCGTGGTATGATTATTTTGTACTTGGCTACAGTTAAATTTTAAGTTAAGAGAGGTCTATTCCTCTGCCACCAAAAATGGGGTAGGAGTAGCTGTGTCTCTGCCACCCAGTATGGAATAAGGCGTGAAATAGTGCCACGAGTAGTAAATAAAACACAGGGGTACGGGGAACTTTTATCTCCCAACTGTGACCATACCGAAGTAGTGGCAACATCCTGCGTCAACCAACCCAGCGGGGCTGCGCTGGGTGTCACGCTTTTCACGTCAGCGCCCGTCTCCGTCAGCCTGGCCAGCAGTCTGTTCAACGCGCCGGGCGCCTCCGGCAGAGCGGTAGTGACCTGCACGCATGAAGTTACAGTAGTTTTGGTAAAAATTGTTGAGTACCTAACTACCTATTGAATTACTGGCAAAACATTGGCGCAAAATAGAAACCTTCAAACATGTTGACGATATTATAATGTCGTCTGACCAGCTAAGAAACAAAAATTCTCTTCGAGAACATTTGAGTTCGGACTACGTTTCTGGAGTTGGGCTAAAAGGAATCACTTCCAAATTAGCTATCAATTGAGATGTTGAAGTATGCAAATAGCGCAATGTAGAAGGCTCTCACCTGAAGCAGCCGCCCCTCAGCGGCTAGTCCGCGCTCGATGACGCGTGGTATGTGGCTGCTGGGCAGGTTTCCGCCAGAGAGGATACACACCACGCTGGGGAATTCAATTAAGTTGTAATGCAAAACGTGGGCGCGACATCCTCTACCACGCCGAATGGGAATTGGCGTGGCGCCACGTTGAGATAAAACTAAAACGATAAACAGAAAACGCAAGCAGATATAAGATGAACTCAAGCTTATGGGTTTTTGTGTGTGCTCGAACTGGCGAGGCCTTTGCCCAGCAGTGGGACACCATATATGTTTTTAGAGTTCGCCGTGATATATTCAGATTATGATGATGGTTTGACGATAACTGTCAATTTATCTTGAAATGAGGTGATTTATCTCGACCCGGTCGTAAATATTTAAACAGTAGGATTGACTGTTTAAGTTTCCCTTTTTTATTGGCTTACTTCATATTCTTCAGCTCGGTCACCTTGTCGGCCAAAATGGCAGCAACGGGGCAGGCAGCCGCCCCCTCTACCATCATCTTCTCTCGCTCCATCAGGTGAATCATGGCACGGGAGATCGACAGCTCGTTCACCGTGATCTGGGGATAAGGGGCAGCTTACTACTTCCGATTCATTCGATTTTATTGCTTAAGGGAGATTAGAGTACATAAAGTACTGCGCCGTCCCCTTTATTCGCGGACTCACTCTACCCAAACTACCGAAAATTGTTGAAAGTTTTATGTATGCATTCACAGAATCTGCATAACTAAAGATTTTGAGTGAGAGACTAGAGGTTGCTGTGACTTTAGGATCATTGGAATCGGCGCAGTCAGAAAGGCACTACTAGCTTTCACATCCAAAGCTGGCTGGTAGCGACAACGTCAGCCATCAGATGACCGACAGCGTCCAAGAGTTCCTTCCTCCCACCCATTACCCACATTATCAACTTCTCTCTATCTGTTAGCTCCTTTCCTAGTTTGTGGAAGAAGTACTCATCATTCACTGCCCGAAATTCCAATCCTTCTTCCTTCATATATTATAGGCCCATATCTAGCTTACCCATTCCCTCCAAAGTCCTTGAATCTTGAGTCTACTCCCAAATATCCTCTTATAGTTATAGTTAATCGCGGTGCCGATTTTAATTTGAGCCTATTTTGCGTGATGTGGGTTGGGGTCACTACTCCGGCCAAACCAGCTCCTGTAGGAAGCTTAGCAAACCATTGATGTTGCCTACGACTTCCTGGAGCAACCTCGGCGACCTGAGGTGTGTTGCCCGGTAGATGGCCACGCCGGTACTGAACCCTTAACTTTCGGGGGAGGTGTAATGTGTGAATTACACTCACACTCTCAAACAACACACTTTGACGCACATAGGTACAATATGTTAAGTAAGCATTTATATTACTATAAATAGCTATGTAACTTAGTTTAAGTCTCTCTCTTATACCCAAATATACAACATTATAACGTTATGCTGTTTGTCTCCTGAGCCACCTATCGCCCTAAGATCCCATGTTATCTCATGGCGACCTTGCAGGCCACCTGCGATCAGCGTTCAAGAATGAAGATCAAGACATCCAGTGAAATATTATGAAGACGAAACTGAAGACTACCCATTGGAAATTATGCAGAAAAACGGAAACACGCGTAATGAAGAAAATTAGAAGAAAATTCCAACGGAAAATGAAGACAAAATTACCTATGCAGTAACTTTTTAAGAAGATAAATAATAAGCGGCCCTCGTGTGAAGATAACTAAATAAACTCAAGCAACACTATCAAGACATCAAGATTGACTGCGACCGGACGGGGAGTACAGGGTGACCCGGCTCGTTAGAAGACTGACTGCGACCGGAAGGGGAGTCCAGGGGTTTCCCGGCCACATCAAGAAGATGACCTGTTCCTGCCTCGTGGAGTGCCCAGCTGCCGTCATGGTCAGCGCCCCGCCGCCGCCGCCGCCGCCAGCCTCGTCACGTTCGACCTAGATTAGTTAAATCTGCCAGTACAGCAATCAAGTAAGTTATTCATTATGTACTGTGTTATTTTTATGTTGCAGCGATAGGCGAATATTTTTTTGAATTTATAATGTTACCATGCCTAAGGAATTAGATGATTTGCGTTTGAAATTAGATTACATAAGGGAATATTTAGTTAAATTAGGTCCAGAGAAAATAAGTAGTGAGTTAGCCTACAAAAAGTTTTATGAAGCGAAACAGAGGTATAGTGAACTGTCAGGAATCGTATCGGTATTGAACGAAAAGATCAATCAGTCGAATATTGGTGCTGAGGATGTGCCAGTTGCTAAGAGTTTAGTAGAAGAAATACATAGGATATATAGTAGGATTTGTGAGTTAGTTACCTTTAAAGATTCTTCATCCCAGACTTGTGATAATAGTTCAGAAAAAGTGTTCACAATGGCTAGTAAATTTGATATCAAGACAGCGATTGCCTTGTTACCTGTGATGACAGGACAAGAGCAAGTCACAAAGCAGTTGATAGATGGGATTAAGTTATATAGTACAATGATTAAAGAACAGTCGAGAATCATGCTGATAGGATTTGTGTTAAAGACCAGACTTTCAGCAATTGTGCAAAGTTAAGATTGAGATCATCGTATCCAAGCGTTAGCGATTTAGTTAGCGATATGACTAAGTTCTTAGTACCGAAGAAATCGGCTGAAGTCTTACAATCTCAGCTGTATAGATCAAGACAGGGACGTAGGACGGTACAATCATTTGGCTCAGAGTTGGAAGAGCTATTCGTTAATCTTACAATAGCCCAGGCCGATGGTGATGAAGGGAGATATGAGATATTAAGGCCTCTCAATGAAAAGACTGCAATAAAGCGTTTTGCAGATGGATTATCTGACTCAAGATTGAGTACGATTATTGCTTCGAGGCAATTTTCCTTACTGACAGAATCCATACGAGCTGCTATCGATGAACAAACGATGTCATCAACAGAGCCCTCGTCATTTCATTTTAACCGCACGCAAAGTACTCGGGGTCAGTATCGCGGAAACTACCGATCTAGGAACAATAGGTTCTCTAGGGGTTCTTTTAGACCGTCATTCGGTAATCAAAATCAGAATTCGCCGGTGAACGTAGGGAACGTAAATGAACGAACGAATTCAGGTCATAGAGGAAGAGGTCGTTGGCAGAGTTCAACGAACAGAGGTTCGCATGGCCGAGGCCGATTCTCGCAGAGTCAGCGCGTACAGCACATAAGCTCTGACGTAGACGCCGCCACCGACAGCAATCACTACAATTGCGCTGAGGGCGAAAAATGTTTTCGTACCTCACTTGAGAATTTTTAACGTGAATAATACTTCTATAATATCATGTAGCGTAAATAATAAATCGATAGATCTTTTAGTAGATAGTGGTGCAAGTATATGTATGATAAGGTATGAATGGTTACAAAAATATGATTTTGTACCAAATATTATTGAGGATAGAATAAAGATTAATGGTATAAGTGGTAGTTTAGTTTCAGAGGGATATGTTTATTTAAATTTAGAATATAATGGTTTAATTTTTAAACGAAAAATTTACGTTTTTAAGAAACTATCATGCAGTGCAGATGGAATTGTAGGACAGAATTTTTTCACTCGCTATCAAGCGATAATTAACTACAGAAATTGTACTTTGAGTTTGAAGAACCAAGGTCAAGCTGTCACAATCCCGATAGAGAGTACAGAAAACTATATCTATAGTATAAGGCCACGTTGTGAGATAGTAAAATACATCCAAACGTCAGCGGTCAGAGATTGTGTAACTTTAGCGACCGAGATACAGGAAGGTGTTTTTGTTGCGGGAATTATTACAAAACCGGAAAATGGTAAAATACCTATTCGAATATTAAATACCACAGATAGACAAATAGATATTGATTGTTCTAGTTTAGAGACTCACGAATTAGACGAATATTTTGACGTATGTAATTTTGACCAGAGAAAGATAAGTCCAGACAGAGTTCGTACGTTATTAAATCTGTTAAATTTATCGTCATATTTAAACGAAGAGGAACTAATGGGTATTCAGAAGATTTGTGCTAAGTACGCAGATGTTTTCCATTTGCCAGGAGATAAACTATCTGTTACTAATTTATTGCAGCATTCCATTCAATTAAAGGATAATGTTACTCCAGTTTACAGAAAACCTTACAGGCTTCCACAGGCATTGAAAAATGAGGTTCAGAAACAGATTCAGGACATGTTAGATAACGACATTATTGAGGAAACCATTTCCGAGTGGTCCAGCCCCGTTCTTCTTGTACCGAAAAAGACGGATAAGTCAGGTGAGAAGAAATGGAGGCTTGTAATTGATTATAGGCAGTTAAATAACAATATTCAGGACATTAAATTTTCTTTACCAAACATAACTGAGATCCTTGAATCATTATCACATTGCATTTACTATACGAAGTTAGATTTGTCACAATCATATTATCAGTTGTTGCTTGATGAGTCGTCACGCAAGTATACAGCCTTCACAGTCGATAAGATGTATCAGATGAAGAGGTGCCCCATGGGTCTTAAAACAAGCCCAAGTGTATTCTCTCGATTAATGACCATAGCTATGTCAGGATTAAATTACAAAAAATGTTTTATTTACCTAGATGACTGTATCGTAATTGAAAATAGCATAGAAGATCACAATAGAAACTTGATACGTGTTTTAGACAGACTTAGAGAAGTAAATATGAAGTTAAATCCACTTAAATGCGAATTTTTACGTAAGGAGATAATGTATTTAGGTCATAAAATCACAGCAGAAGGGATTTCACCAGACCCGTCTAAAATAGACACTTTAGTTAATTACCAACGACCCAATAATGTAGAGGAAGTAAAAAGGTTCGTTGCGTTTGCCAATTATTATAGAAGATTCATCTCACGATTTGCAGAAATTTCACATCCTTTAACTCAGTTATCTAAGAAAAACGCAGTTTTTAACTGGTGCTCGAAATGTGAAAATGCATTTCAAACATTGAAAAACTCTCTTATTCAGCCACCCGTACTAGATTATCCAGATTTTTCAGATAGTAATAGCTTTACTTTACAGACAGACGCATCAAAGATAGGGCTAGGCGCCGTATTGTCTAACAAGAATGGTCGCGTGATAGCGTACGCGAGCCGTAATTTAAAACCAGCCGAAACCCGACATCCTGTTATTGAGTTAGAATTATTAGCAATCGTATGGTCAATTAAGCATTTTAGACCTTATTTATATGGCAGAAAGTTTCTCATACGAACTGATCATAAGCCACTGATTTATTTATTCAACATGACCGATCCATCGAGTAGGTTAACGTTTAGACTTTATCTCGAAGAATATGACTTTGATATAGAGTATGTTCCGGGACGATGCAACGCAGCTGCAGATGCATTGAGTCATCTTCCGAGACCTTCAGAACTTCCTAAAAATAGTCAAGAGTTGCAAAAAATGCATGAAAACGTTGTATTGGTCATGACTAGAGGTCAGAAAAGAAGATTACAGCCTGACTTGACTGACAATGAGATTTCCACTAATTCAAGGTCTGATCAACCTCGAGCGGTAGAGATTCTCAAACGACCGAAAAATACTGATTTAGTAGAGTTGATGATAACATGTAAAAACTATTTAAAGTTTGAAAACGTAGAAAAAGTCACTAGTGCAAATAATTTATGTGTCTACGTTCCCTCAATGTCTGTTATATACCTAACTTCTCGATCGTTATGTTCCGTGAGTGAAATAACGAGAGAACTAGAGTTCCTTTGCAGAAAATATAAAATTGAGGAGTTAATTGTTTTAAAAGAAAAAAGAGAAGTAAACTTTTTAACGTGTTTATCAAGAGAATTAAAACTTATGAATTGTACAATTCCAAGATTATTGATAGTAAAAGGCGTTAGTCACATTACGAATAAAGATGACATGACTATTATTTTAAATGACTTCCATTTATTACCCACAAGCGGTCATGCTGGGGTAGATAGAATGTTAAATAACATTAGGAAACAATACTACTGGCCAGGTATTTATAATGACGTCACTGAATATGTGAAGAATTGTAAACTCTGCCAGATGCAGAAACACACAAATAAGCATACACGGGAAGCAATGGTTATTACAACCATCCCAAGTAGCGCTTTCGAACGAATAAGTATAGATATAATGGGTCCATTAGAAATAGACAACCATGGTTATAGGTATATATTAACATTACAGTGTAATTTAAGTAAATATGTAGAGGCGTATCCTTTAGAAAGGAAAGACACCGTTTCTGTTGCATCGGTATTAGTAAATAACTTTATTTTAAGATACGGTATACCTAGAGAAATAATTACTGATAAAGGAACCGAGAATATGTCAACAGTGATGACAGAAGTTTGTAGTTTACTAGGTATTAATAAGTTTAATTCGACAGCGTATCATCATGAGACTATAGGTGCTCTTGAGAATAGCCACAAAAGCTTAGGCGCTTTCCTCCGCATCCAGTGTGCCAACAACACTAGCGACTGGAGCACCTGGCTACCCTATTGGTGTTTTTCGTTCAATACTACGGTGCATTCACATACACAGTACACACCGTATGAGTTAGTTTTTGGGAAAATGTGTTATTACCAAGTAATCTGACCAAAATAAAATCTATAGATCCTTTGTACAATTATGATGACTATCCTTTAGAGTTAAAATTTAGACTGCAGAAAGCTCAGTTAGAAGCTCGGAATAATTTATTACAGTGTAAATTGTATACTAAAGTAAGATATGATAAGAAAATAAATACAGTTACTTATAAGAAAGGTGATTTTGTACTATTGAAAAATCAGACAGGTAGTAAATTAGATGATGTATACTTAGGTCCGTTTGAAGTGTTAGAAGATTTAAAGTGTAATGTAAAAAAATTGAAAGATAATAAAGAATATATAATTCATAAAAATTATACAAAATTATTTTACCAATAAATTATTATATGATTGTTGACAACCTTAATTAAGTGTTTTGTTATTATGTCATAAAAAATGTGTAAGCTTATGTGCGACACATTTTTTTTTCAAATAGGGAGGTGAACCCTTAACTTTCGGGGGAGGTGTAATGTGTGAATTACACTCACACTCTCAAACAACACACTGTGACGCACATAGGTGCAATATGTTAAGTAAGCATTTATATTACTATAAATAGCTATGTAACTTAGTTTAAGTCTCTCTCTTATACCCAAATATACAACATTATAACGTTATACTGTTTGACTCCTGAGCCACCTATCGCCCTAAGATCCCATGTTATCTCAGTACATTCCAGCAGGACGTGGGTGGCTGTCTCCTCCACCTCAATACAAACTCTGCACGGGACCTGTCCGTAACACCTAGAGTGTGTACCTAAGTGTTTGTTTTGAAAAGTGTGTCCAGTTATCGCTCTCGTTACAAGGCGTGGCTGTGGCCTGTTAAGCTTCAGAAGCTTACGCCATAATCTGGGCCTGATCGTCGGGAGGGCCTGTTTGTCTTGCTTGCAGGTATCCAAGATTGACCAATAAAGTTGGTAAGTTACCTCTGAGTGTTGTCGTAGGGTTTTCCTCAACCGGCTGAATGGCAGTGGTATTGTAGGTTCTAGTCCCTCCACCATCTGTTCCGAACCCAACCTTGCCAGTGCGTCGGCTGCGTCTATCCACTGCAAAGTAACAAAACTGTGGTTTCATACCTGTGACAGGGCTTGGTGACACTCGTATGTAAGCCTAGCGATGACGGTGCTGCTTTGTAGGGCCTGCAGAACCGCTCTGCTGTCGGCTAGTATGCAGATAGAGAAATACTTTACCTCTCTTTCTGCAATAGCTGTAGTAGCCATTATGATGCCCATACTCTCGGCTTGGAAGATGATGTTGTGGGCACCTCATGATGTTGATTTCTTCATGTTTAGATCTTCGGAGAATGTTATGTAGTTCTCTTTGATTGAGGCCTTCCCAAGGGTCTTCATGTAGTTGTATTTTATACTTTTTGTCGAAGACATATTGCTTGGGTATCCTGTTAGTAGCGGCTCATTACCTATATACTCTTCGAGACCACCTAGCATGTCTCCTCCACAGGTTGAGTTTTTTAAGATGCACTGCTGTTGCAGCCGCCTCCTGCCCGATGAAAAGGTGAAGCGGCGGCAAATCCAGTACGAATCCCACGGCCGCAGTGGGTGTGGTCCTCATGCATCCCAATGCTGCCATGCAAGCCAGCCTCTGGAGTCGTTGTAGTTTAGCTTCGACAGTAGATAATTTGAATCGTGGCCACCAGATATGGCGCCGTAGCTCATTTTAGGTCTGATGACAGCTAAGTATAGCCAAAGGGTAGTTTTTGGGGTTAGCTCCCAGGTTTTACCTATAGCTTTATCGATCTTATTCAGATGATTGCTCCAATTCAGCTTGCTATCTAGTATAACACCTAGGTACTTGTTACCTCAGCAGCAAATTGTAGCTCTGTCTGCTCTGTCCAATAGTTGCCCAGATTGCGCTTGCTGGTGCACATTACCATTTCCATCTTATATGGGTTGACTGATAGTTGGCTTGTTGTGCACCAGCTTTCCACGATCCGCAGTGCTGCTTGGGAGACATCAGATACTGCGACGTGTGACGATTGAAGATTGTGACGATTTCACTTGTTAGTATCACTATATCACCGGCATATCCTTCCTTGTAATTATACTGGTTTTGATGTGTTAACTCTCAATATGAATAAAGTGTGTGAAATCAGCTAGCAATGTAACGACTGTTTTACTTTTATTTCCCGATAAACAACAACTGGCGACGAGTAAATTAAGTATTTTTATCAGTGTTTAGTTGTTACAAAATTCATTAAATATGGCATACGCGTTAATTGGGAATCTTCCGACCTTCAACCACGTACCCCAAGATTGGATGGTGTTCAAAGAAAGACTGGAGCATTCCCTCCACTACCACATGGTCTTTCCTGCCTTCGCGGCTTACAGACCGAATCTTGGGCACTTTCATGCGCTACTTACCTTCGGCTCATTCACGCATGCAGTTTCTTGATGCCCTACAAGTTCTTGAATGCGTCCCGGCCATTTTCCCTTTATGGGCAGGCCATACAATACTATTTCTTCATCCTCCATAAATGGGGCTCGACAACACAATACGTCACTCAGCGTCGAACTGTACCACATAGTACATTGCTATCCTCAATCTTCAAATATTCTTCTCTTGGTGTGCCATGACTTGCGCAACGTCTTGAAGTTCTGCTCGCAAGAAACTAGTTCCTTGTGGAATACTGGGCCAAGCGTTGTCCTCTTCAGTGCATCCAGCATCTCCGATCTCTAGTCCGCGTATAGCCTACATTCCCAGAACTGGAGCAGTGGTTCTGCGCAAACAATATAGAGGAGGCGGAAGACAAATCAGGTACAAAATATCGAGCTATACTCCTGAGCACACTCAAAGACGCCAAGCATAAATTAGTACGTGACCTAGGTCATCCCAAGGACATAGGCAGCCTCGCCTTTTTTGATGTGGTCAGTTTACTGCAAGAACATTTCCAGCCCCGTAAATGTATTATCGCCGAGAGACATCACTTCCATTGTGCCACTCAGCAAATCGGAGAAGGACTCATTTAGTGGGTAGCCCGGGTACGAAACCTGGCGGCTCTCTGCAGGTTCCAGTCACTTGATGAGACTCAGTGAGTATCAACAGTGCTCGTGACGCCTCTCAGCAGACGAGTGCATTTTCGTCGCAACAGCATCAGTATGTGCCCAGTGCACAAAATGAATCATGTAAAAATGGCAAAAAGTGCTAAAAGGTGTTCTTTGTGTGGTTATAATAATCATAGTAAAAAGCAGTGTCTATATACTAATTATACAAGTAGTGGATGTAAATCAAAGGGCTATTTATTGAAGATGTCCCAAATAAAAATAAGACTGTCCAACATCATTATTTAGACAAGACGAATGTGGAGAGTGATGATAGTGAGATGTCTTATATAAGTAATATTCATTCACAACATGGGGCAGCTATGAGGATACGAGTAACTTCACAGGTTAACGGTATCGATTGAAGTAGACAGTGGATCACAAGTTTGCACTATTTCAGACCAATTGTATTGACAATTATTTTCGAAGATATCACGGTTAATAACACGGTTTTAAAAGTATATACAGGGACGAAAATTAAGCCAATAGGTATTTTGCAAGTACCAGTAGGGTAGGGTAGGGCAAGTACCACGGGCACGGTCGGTGCAACTACTTCCGACACAAGTGGGGTTGGAGAGATAGTGCCATGTGTGAGTGCGGGGTAGAAATACAAACCATGGAGCACATCGTTCAGCGCTGCCCTTTGACAGCTTACAATCGAGCCCCCCGAGATCTGTTTGACCTTCCTCCTGACGCGGCCAACTGGCTCAGCACATTGAATATTCCCCTGTAGCCTATTCATTCATTCAAGCCATACGATTAAATTAAATAGGAGGTAATCAGCAAGTTTGGCATAATGCAGACGTTGGTCTCAGATAACGGGACTTCCTTTACCTCCGCTAAATTTAAACAGTTTTGTTTGATTAATGGTATTAAACATGTGACCACGCCTGCGTATTCACCATCTAGCAATGGTCAAGCGGAAGCTTATGTCAAGATAGTAAAGAAGGGAATGAAAAGCATCATAGCTTCCAGCAATAATAAAACAGATTTTCAAAATAAGCTGCGTTAATTTTTGTTCCTTACAGGAATTCCCTGTGCTCCACTACTGAGGAGTCGCCTACCAAACTAATGTTTAGTAGAACATTGCGTAGCGCTTTGACTTATTAAAGTTAAATAATGTTAATTAACCATAATCACTGTTATCAAATAACAAAATTACATTATACAGGGTGACTGGTAAGTCGACCTACATACGTTGGGAGATGCTAGCACGGATCAAAACCAACCATTATTACTATGAAACACCCTACCCGAAAATTTACCGTTTTCGAGTTAAGGGCCTTTAAAGATTTTCGAGGAAAAATCCCACTTTACAACATATTTCGCACCAATTTTCCTAATCTAGGTGATTAAGTCCAGGTATTTTGCTGGTATAAGGTAAAAATAGAGTTAATTTAATGAAACAAAAAAGAACCGACCACAGCAAAAAAAAACCTATAATACAGGCCTATGGTGAAAACCGAATATCGCATGTTTACTTAATGGGTTGACTTTGAAGCCACTGCTCGAAATTTAACCTATTAAGCCAGTAATTGACAAACGTCACCTAGAGTACTGAAAATTCAAATTTCGAAGAAAACATAATTTTCCTAAATTTTTATGTCAAAACTTTTCTTTTCGTCTCGGCCTCATTAATTTTTGGATTATTCTAAATGATAAAACTTTTTCACATCAGCTGTTCTGTAATGCATTTTCCCCATGAATTATAATAATAATAATAAATCTTTATTTACCAAAAAGTTGATACAAATTTCAAATAAAGAGTGCACTACTCCCCAAAAAAGGGCTAAAGCCCTGTAGATTTAGGTTAAGTAGGTTTCAACCCTATATAACATTTTAGGTAACCACTGGTGAACTAGTATATTTTAGTTAATGAAGTATACACGAACTAAGAAAAAAAAACAAATATTTTTAATATTAATTTAAACATGCCTATAGGGGCATGCATAGTAACTTAACTCTATAAGCATTGTGTTAGGGTGTGTGTGTGTGTGTGTTATGTGAGTATGTTTGGGTATTGGTTTGTTTATGAGGATGTCTATATGTATGCATGTGTGTGTGTGTGTATGTGTGTGTGTGCATGAGAGTGTAAAGTATCATGAACCCATTTAAAAAAAACACGTCACTCATCAACCTTCAACAGTGCCTCCGTTTCTTCATACGTCAAGCCGGACAGCCAATTGGCTATCTTAAGTTTACAGTCGTAAGGGTTTAGCTCGTGAATGTTCAATATTCTATTTGCATTATTGTAAAGATATGGTAGCATCTGTGTCGGGTCAATCAGGGGTGTGTTTTCATGCTGTTTCATTAATGTGGCTATAATAAAAAGCTTACGGACGGACAGCACTCCACAATATTTGTATAAACTGGTGGTCGGATACCTGAAAAGTTTAAATGTACTGACCTTCACCTTGCCAGTCGATCACATGGACATTGGTTAGGATTAGTACACTGGGGCAGATGAACCACAAGACTCTCAGAAACAGGTGGCTGCGTGGACTATAGAGAAGGTGATGTATTTTGTTTTATCACTATTTAGCGTCAACACATTTTTGGCCAACCAGCTTCTAACCTTGTCGAGACCAGCTTGTGCCGCTGCAAACACACTGTCCCAACAATCACCCTCAAATATCAGTGCCGTATCATCAGCGTAGGACAGTATTTCCCCTCCAATATCTAGGTTAGTCAGGCTATTTATATAAAACAAGAATAGGGTGGGTCCCAAGATACTGACCTGCGGGACACCAAAGAATACTGACAAATCATCACTAACATACCTTCCAATGTTGACACTCTGGTACCTATTACTCAAGTAATCCGTGAAAATCTTTAATTGTATTCCACGTACACCCACTCTTTCCAGTTTATCCAGTAGAAGGGGGATAGAGACGGTGTCGAATGCTTTGGCCAGATCTAAGAAGACAGCAATCACCCTTCTTTTTTCATCTAGCTTGGTAGAAATATAATGAGTTAGATGATGAACGGCATCAGCTGTAGATCGACCTCTTCGAAAGCCATATTGGTTTTGTGAGAGAATCTTATTTTTTTACAAGAATCCAATAAGCCTTTTATTTAAGACCTTCTCCAGTATCTTAGATAAGGCAGGTAATATTGAAATTGGCCTGTAGTTACTTACACCGTCTCTATCCCCGGACTTATAGACAAGAACTAGTATTGCCTTCTTGAGTTGTTGAGGAAAAATACCTTGCTCCAGACATAGATTAAAAATGTGTACGAGTAGGGGTGCCAAAACGTGCTTCATCTGCTTGAGTACCGTGTTGGAAATTTTATCCCATCCTATTGAGCACTCATTCTTTAGGCCAGTTATCAGTGTATCAATCTCGTCCACGTCTATATGCTCTAGGACAAGGGAATGTAATGGAGATTTCACAGATGAATTTGTTTCTCGATCTGAAGATACCAGTTGTGAGAGTATACGCTCTGCGAGATTTTAACCTACATTGGCGAAATATCTGTTTATCTCATTTACCGTTTTTGTATCAGCATGACCGGTTAGTAATTGATAAGAGCTACTGTCCTTCTGGTTCCCACTTGTAATTGATTTTATGGCCTGCCACAGAAGCCCAGGATTCTTGCCTGCCTTATTTATGAGATCTTTATCATACTGTCTTTTTAGGCTTTTTATTAAATTGAAGTAAAAATTTTTGTACCTTGTATACGTAGTTTTAAGTATCTCATTGTGTGGATCTTGTTTATGTTTTTTGTGTAAGTTATCCTTGTTTTGTTGAAATCTTAAGAGATCCTGTGTCATCCAGGCTTTAAGTATTACTTTACGGTTTGATATTTTATAAGTTTTTGAGTTATTGTCCAGAATACTTTGTATTGATTCAATTAAGTACTGTATCCCAAAAGCTGGATCGTCACTTTGTAAAATTAGGTTGAAGTCGAATGATTCAAGTTCTTTATACACTGCTTTATAATCAACTTTTGTGCGAAGTGATAACGGCTTTGATCGTGGCGACATTAATTCAAGATCCAGTAAAACTGATTTATGATCAGTGATCGTACTTGATAGTACTATAGTATTTGAGTTACATTTAGAGTTAATAAATATGTGATCCAACCATGAGCCGCTTGCATCACGAGTGACAAAGTTATGACACGCAATAAGACCATTTTATGCCAGGATATTTAAATACTTTTCTATGTTTATATTTAAATCGCCAATCAAGATAACATCTCGATAATCACTATGTTTTTGCAAAATATCATTTAGCTCAAAAATAAAGCATCAATGTTTTGTTGCTTCGTAACTTCATTTGCATCGAAAGCATGTGCACGATATATAGAAAAAATAATTAACTTATCCAACTTTATCAAAAGACAATTACATCTGGAAGTACTAAGCTTCTCGACAAAAACAGTAAGATTATCTCTGAAGTAGACAACGACTCCATCGTTCTGATATCGATTGAGTATGGTAGCCGCTTTACTGTAACCATTAAAGTCAGGTAGCTAAGGGCAATGAAGCAACCAGCACTCCGTCAGAACCAGTATATCACACTCGAACGTGAGAGAAGTCAGCAACAGTATTAAATCGGAAAAGCGATTTGCTTCACTAACACTTCGAATGTTTTGTGTAAAAACCTTTAAACCATGTGATGTCACATATTTTTTACAGTTTAGTGGTTCACATTCATAGGCATTTGATATCGTATGATTGTTATGTCAATATCTTTAATAAAAGATAAACTGTCCATTTACTGAAATCATTTTGATAAAAGGAGACCACGACCATATGAGACTACTGCAATAATTTAGTAATATAATTTTTAAATAATATTTATGAGATTTATGACCTGTTTTGAGGTTCATCATCAGAAGTCTACTGCCATTTACCGAAAACCGCATCAAAATCAGTCCATTCGTTTGACCACTATTCCTTTTTAAGCAGATAACTTTCGAACGGCTTAACCGATTTTAACAAAACGTATCTAAGAACCACCGCAGAGATGTCTACTTTTATTTACAGAAAACGGCATCAAAATTCGTCCACCGGTTTGACTTCTAGAGTGCCAGGGACAAGCATACAGACAGACAGACCGACAGACTGACAGACGCTTCAAACTTATAACACCCCCTTTTGGACATCGGGCGATAAAAATAAAATAATTTTGCCCTTACAACATCTTAAAACCCTTTTTTTAAATCACCGGTCATCTTAGAGTCCGCTACCTTATCTACTTTGTCGCCCAATTTTACCAAGAATAATAAACATTTTATTTGACTATTGTACCTCATTGAATAGCTAGAGAACTGGAGATGTTTTAGGTTTTGTTTGCACAAACAGTTACTAGTTTTTTTTTTGGTGAGACTGCTTCAAAGTCAACCCATTAAGTAAACATGCGATATTCGGTTTTCACCATAAGCCTGTATTATAGTTTTTTTTGCTGTGGTCGGTTCTTTTTTGTTTCTAAATATTAAATTAACTCTAGTTTTATCTAATACCAGCAAAATACTTGGACTTAATCACCTAGATTAGGAAAATTGGTGCGAAATATGTTGTAAAGTGGGATTTTTCTTCGAAAATCTTTAAAGGCCCCTAACTCGATAACGGTAAATTTTCGGGTAGGGTGTTTCATAGTAACAATGGTTGAATTTTGATCCGTGCTAGCATTTTCCAACGTATGTAGGTGGACTTACCAGTCACCCTGTATAACAAAAACAGTGTTTACAGAATAAATATTATCGAGGGATTAGAAATATCAAGTTTGAGAAAAAATATGCTGTGTTTGTACGACGTACAAAGGACTATTAAGAAGTAATATATACATTGTATTTATACCTACTTTGAATTTGTATGTCAAAAACACACGAAACAGATTATGAAAACCAATATACCTACAAGACCTGTAGAAGCATCAATGTCAAAACAAAATCAGGAAAAAGTCACTCCGACGGATTTTTGTATGTTTTCACAACCATCAGGTGATCATCGTCGAAAAATGTATCTGTAGTTTTAACACAGACTGAGAATGAGGAAGTAAGTTCACCTGTCAACGCTAGTTCTTGTAATACAGATGTAGATCAGAGATCCCCAAACTTGTCGGAGAGGGGGTGCTTGCCCTAAAATAGTTTGCAAACTAGTGCAGAGGATAGTGACTCTTCACATAGTTCTGTCACACAAGTTGAGTCAAGAATTAGAACAGGACCCTATTTTCTGAGGAAAGTTCCTCCAATTAAGATTGATTTCGGAGGAGTGTTATAACGTATAATTGGGGGGTATTCGTTAATACGGGTTTTGGTGTGTTCCCTCTCAATATGAATAAAGTGTGTAATTAGCTAGCAACGTAACGACTGTGTTCTGTTTTGATTTCCCAATATAAAACAGTAATAGTGTTGTACGTTCAAAGCAGCGGTGAGATGACACCTCCCTGGGAGCATCCCCTCGATTTTTTCCTCCTCCTACCTTTCATCAAACAAATTTCTCAATCCATTCCAATCTGGATTCAGAGGTGGGCATAGTACTATTACAGCACTTTTGAAAGTTAACAATGACATACAACTAGCAGACATGGATCAGAAGTTGGTCAGGGTGCTATCCCTGCTTGACTTGCAATGCCTTCAACTGCGTCGATTTTGACATTCTTGCCGCTACATATATTGAGCTCACTCAATATCTCCTTCCACGCTGTTAACTGGTTCGACTCAGACCTGAGAGATCATCAGCAACAAAGTAAGTGTGAAGATACTAAAACTCAATGGCGATATCAATGGTGATGGCCTCAAGGTGGTATTTTCTCTCCTTTTCTATTTTCATTATCAACATCTCCACATTCTCTTTTCTTCATATCATCTGTACGCAGATGATCTCCAAATTTATCCCCACTTTTCCACTGCGATGTAGCATCATCTGTTTTTTTTTGTATAATTTATCTGCGATTGGCCTCCGGCCATGAACAGATAGCTTGTGAGTCGTTAGCGGGTTGGGGTAAATCTCCACTGAGGGAAACACCCATTATTCCTGCTGGGGACTCCTTTTTTGTAGCTCCAAGATATTGTGTCTTCTTTTTGGGCTTAGGCTCAGTGAGCGTTGTTGCAAGTTTATTGGGGTGCTTAGCAAGTCGTTTTGTACAGGACTAATCCAGGGCAACAATTTCCTCTTTTGCAGTTTGATCCCTAGGGTTTGATGTGGGGCGGTTGACATGCTTTTCAGTAACGCATTTTGCATACGTTGGATGATGTTTGAGTCTGGTGCGCTGTCCTAAAGCTGTATTCCTTACGTCCATATGGGTTTGATGACTGCCTTGTATACCAAGAGTTTGTTGCTTAGTATTAATTTAGTTTTCTTCCTAAGAGCCAGTACAGGAACTTGAATCTAAGGTAGCCTGCATCTCTTTTGGATTTGATGTGCTTTTTCCTAATTAATGCGCGATCTAGGTGAATACCAAGGTATCTGACGGTGTCTTGGTGTGGAAGTGTTTGAACTCCAAGAATCACTGGAGGGAAATCCCTTTTGTGTAGGGTGAAGGTGACATGAGTAGACTTTGAGGCACATGCCTTCATTGTCCATGTATTCAACCACTAATCTATATTGTTCAGTGCTAACTAAAGGTTTGCTGATGCTGTAGACAGGGCAGTAGGGCTGTGTCATCTGCGAATGTTGCTGTTGTTACTTCTGGTGTCTGCGGTAGATCAGCAGTGTCGAAGTCAAAGTCAAAGTCAAATTTATTTATTGCTGTAGATGTTTACATATAATTAGCAAACGTAATTTTTGCCTCTTATCTACATTGGACCTCTATGGGAGAAGCAGGGCGTAAAAACTCCCACAGATAGATTTTTAGATCTCTTTTAAACTTTGGTTGTGCTTAACTAATAAAATACCTATTACATTATTAATTATTATTATTATTGAGCAGGAATAAATAATAACAAAACTAATAACAGCAAGGTCTATGTTGAGCTAGATTAACCGCATACAGTCCCGTCATGTAAGTAATCTTGAACATTATAATATCTCTTGTTGGACAATATCGCTATAACAAGCTTTTTAAATTGCTCAAATGGCAATTCCGAAATATCCAGGGCGGTATCTTATTGTAGTAGAGAATGCACTGAGCCTTGAAATAATTGCTGACCGGGGCGCAACTAGTCTGTGATTATTTCTTAGAAAAATATTACAGCTATCGCTAAGTTTGGAAAATGTTGAAAGGTTCTTGCGTACATACATTAAATTTTCAAAAATAAATTGACTAGATACAGTTGGTATGTCAATTTCTTTAAAAAGCTCTCTGAAGGAGTCTGTTCATTTTAAATTATAAATTGCTCGAATAGCTCTTTTCTGTTAAATAAAAATTGTTTGAATATCCGCAGCTTTCCCCCACAACAAGATTTCACAGGACATGACACTATGAAAGTAAGTAAGATATACTAGCCTAGGTGTATCCACATCCGTGTATTGTCTGATGTTCCTAACAGCATAAGCCGCAGAACTTAATCACAAGCTAATTTATCTATGTGGGGTCCACACTGCAATTTGCCATCATTAGTTATTCCAAGAAACTTCGTATCATTTTTTACTTCTAACGTGTTACTGTCTAACACTAAACTGGTCTCAACTAGCCTGACATTAGGAAGTGATAATTTGATACACTTGGTTTTACCAGCGTTTAAAAATAGTTATTCACTGTGAATCAAATCAAGGTTATAGATAATACACCATTAACATTATCAAATTTAGAAGCTTCCACACCAGATTCAGATTAGATTCATTTTTTTTTTACCTGAGCTGGTGTGTAACTTTCAATACTCTCGTGGATGTGCCGACATTTAGCATCACGACAGAGATGGTGGCAGCGGTTGCGAAGATATTTGTTAGAAATGAAATTGTCATCTGTCGGGTTCTTACAGTATTTACACTTGGCTCTGTTCCTCTTGGCCACTAGACGCTTAATAGTATATGTTAGCCAAGGGGCGGGTAGGTGTTTTACTCTCACTTTTTTTGTAGGTGCTTGCTTGTCGCAGAGACTTAGGACTAAGGTATTAATATTGTCGTCCATGGTCTCGCTGGATATAACAGGGGACCAGTCGAAAAGGTATAGACAAACCTGATGATATTGCGGAAATTTTTCCAAAGGAATTTGATAAATCAAATAACAATAATACAGTGAATGCTAGCAAGGCGTTGAATTACTTATATGAGAATACAGATAGAGTTAATGAAAATTAAGTCATAAATACTGTGACTGCCTATGATATTACTAAAATTGTTAACAAGATGCAGGCCAAAAAGTCATGTGGAGTAGATGAATTGCCAATAACGGTTATAAAGGATAATATTGATATCTTAGCATATCCTCTTGCAGCTTTTTACAATGAGAGCATTGAAACTGGTACGTTTCCTGACCAGCTAAAGATTGCTAGGATTTTACCAATATTTAAAAAGGGTTCGAAAACAGATTCTGCTAATTACAGGCCAATATCTTTATTACCAATTTTGTCAAAGATTTTTGAAAAATTAATTAAGAATGCTCTAGTTGTACACCTTAATAAGAACAAAGTTCTCAGCACAAGGCGATTCGGTTATAGAACAGGCGTTAGTACAGCAGATGCAATAGAGGCACTACTTAATGATGTGCTTACAAACCTGGATAGAAAACACAAAGTTGCAGCATTATTTTTAAATCTAAGTGGAGCATTTGATACAGGTGATCATGAACTTCTCATTAAAAAATTAGAACACTATGGCGTAAGAGGACAGCCATTAAAAATAATTCTAAGCTATTTGCAAAATAGATACCAGTTTGTTGAAGTCAGATCAATTAGTAAAATGAAAGGACAAGTAGTTTTTTCTAACTTAGTTAAAATAAGAAGAGGTGTACCGCAAGGATCAATATTGGGACCCATCTTCTTTGTGGTTTTTGTAAATGACTTGGTAAATGCTATCATCAATAACTCAATAGACACTAAGTTAGTCCTATTTGCTGATGATACTAATGCAATAACCTCGGCAACCAACATAGTCGATCTTAATAGAAGACCAAATTTTAATATTGTGCTGGCTTGTTTCAAATATTGGTTCTTGCACAATAATTTAGAATTGAATGGCACAAAAAGCAAAATAATACTTTTTAAAACAACCACAAGAAACACTGAGACCTTGGACATAGTTTATAATAATGAGAAAGTCAATGTCGTTAAGGCAGTAAAGTTTTTAGGGGTTCATATTGATGAAAATCTTAACTGGAAGGAGGAGGTGGAAGTGATTGTAAAATCCATTAGTTCCGCTTGTTTTGCTATGATGACCTTAAGGGATGAGGTCTCTCAAGACCACCTCAGAGCAGTGTATTTTGCATTAGTAGAATCTAAATTAAGATACATTATGAAATTTTGGGGTAACAGCTACCAACGCAATATTCTTAGTGCCTTTAGGATGCAAAAGAGAGCAATCAGAGTATTAGCTAGAGTTCCTCAGTGGATCTCATGTAAAGAATACTTTTTGAAGTTTCGTGTATTAACTGTCCCTAGTCTCTATATACTTATACTACTGACTACCCGAATGGCCGAGTCGGCAGTGACCCTGCCTACGAAGCCAAGGGTCCCGGGTTCGAGTCCCGGTGGGGGCAAATATTTGTTTGATGAGAACGGATGTTTGTACCCTAGTCATGGTTGTTTATCTATCTAAGTATAATATTTATCTATATAAGTATGTGTATCGTTGTCTAGTACCCAAGATACAGGGAATCCTAGTTTGGGGCTAGATCAATGTGTGTAAATAGTGTCCAAGGTATTATTATTATTATTATTATTATTATTACCCTGAGTAAACACCTGAGTGACCTAGAAGGTCCGGTAGAGAAACATTTAAGAAACATTTCCAGGAGGCAGGACATTAAACTTCAGATAATTCAACCTCGCCTGAACATTGCCAAGCAAAATGTTCTTTATCAATCCATAAAATTGTATAATTAATTACCGAAAAAATTGAAAATAATTGATAAAACGAAGATGTTTGAAGGAAAAATTAAAAAATATTTGATGGAAAAATCTTTTTATGACATTAATGACTTTTATGCTGAACCTAATTGTTAGAAAAGTTGAATTGTATATAATTTATCAACTACACGATATGACAACATGTGACATTAATTTAAATTATTGATTTATTTTGAAATTTAAATAAAGTAATAATATTAGATATTAAGTGATTTCAGACACAATTTATAGTGTTAATGAATTAATAAATAAATAAATATCCGACCTAAGAGACTTTAGGTTACGAATATTAAGAAATTTTGCCCTGCTTTTGAGAGGCCTGGTCTTGTTCGGAAGATAGATAAGGTCATAGGTTCTTGATTATTTCGACATGGTAATGTCACTTCTTCATGATTTTTATGTTTGGTTTTGAGTACATCTGCATGTGATCGCCGGCCCAGAGAGGGAAATGATTTTCCGTCCATAATGGCTGGCTGGCTTTCTTTTTACTCACCATTTTCTTTGCTGGTTGCTTTGGTTGTTGCTGGTCAAGTTTTTTTTTTGTAGTTTTTTTTGGCAATTTCTTGGTATATTTCACAACCTTTTTAATTGGCTGGATGGTTTTCGAGACAGTCTGATGTCTTGTGGCCCTATGCACATTTCACACAATGATAGGGCCTGAGGCAGTTGTTCTTCGTATGGCCGTACTGCTGGCAACACAAACACTGGGCTACAGTCTTACTCTTGCGTGAGTCTGCTATAGTAATAATGGTGTTTAAAATATATTTTATATCTTTAATATCAATATGATTACCACTTGATCCCAGATTCACAAAGAAGGTGGAAGATGTTTTTTTTTGTGATCCAATTCTTGCATTGATTATTTCTCCTCTGACCTTATTGCCTGTTTTCTCTATTTCTTCAAAAATGGCTTTATGTACAGTAGGATGGTGTTTAAACCTAATCACAATGCGATAACATTTTATTCCTTACTGGTAAAGGTGTGGCCAATCAGTTACTTTTACCTCACTAAATTTATTTGCTTTTTGTATATCTCTGCTGAACTACAAGTGACCCGCAGCTGGTTTTGATTAACAATCTTGATATTAATTCACTCTTAGTTATTACAGTTTGTATTAATTCTAGCAGTTTGTTGACGTCTTCTATTTCATATAGGATTAGTGGTGGGGGTTCTTTATTTCTTTGGTTCTTTGTGAAGGTTCTTTATTTTCTGGTTTCTTCATCAACAGTGAGCACTGAGAATCTGTTGTTGGTTTGGTATCACAGTTGCGGGTGGGGAATTCGATGCTCGAGGTCGTTTTTTAGATGGTGAAGCATCATCTTTTAGCACACACAATGGTGCCACCTTCTGCCAGGATACGTCTTATTTGAACTATGTATCTCGGGTTTCAAATTCTATTTGACCGTAATTTGGTTTCGTTTGTTTGTGGAAAAAACTTCTATGGAAGATTTGTTGATAGTAATTTATGAATGGGCACTTGGATCGTGTGTGTCGCTACTCATTAAGACTTTGTTAGTCGTGAAATAGTTTATTTCTTCCTGGTTCTGCGCATTTTCCACCAAAAAAAATAATTATATTTTTGGGGTAGTTTCACTTCATTTAGTTATGATGTGGATTCGATTGACTAAGTATCAATTTATTTACCTTTATTATTGGTTAGTTTATACTCAATCAAATGCTCTCACACTTCAAACGTACAAAACAACTCCACGCCAAACAACACGGTTTCACTAGGGGTAAATCGACTACGGATTTAGGTAGGTCTTATATTTATTCTCCATGGGAGGCCGCACAGGATTCTATCGGAGTTTTTTGCGACCTGTCGAAGGCGTTTGATTGTGTTGACCATAATACGCTATTAATTAAATTAAATCATTACGGAGTTAGAAATAAAGCGTTGAATCCACTGAGATCATACCTAAGCAATAGAATTCAAAAGGCAGAAGTTAACGGCGTTGAATCGGTTGTAAAAATTGGCGCTCCACAAGGTTCCATATTAGGCCTTTTCTTATTCCTGATATATATTAACGATCTGCCTTTCATGGTGGAGAAATTGAGTGACATAGTGTTGTTTGCTGATGATACTTCAATGGTCTTCAAAATTTAAAGACAAAAGGAGATTTTGATGATGTTAATGGTGTATTGTCTTTGACATTGAATTAGTTCTCAGTTAATAATTTATTGTTAAACGCTGATAAAACCAAGTGTATCAAATTCTCACTTTCAAATGTCAGGCAAATTGAAACCAGTTTAGTGTTAGATAACAGCACGTTAGAATTAGTAAATGATACGAAGTTTCTTGGAATAACCATTGATAGCAAATTGCAGTGGGCACCCCACATAGATAAATTAGCTGGTAAATTAAGTTCTGCGGCTTACGTTGTTAGGAACATTAGACAAATCACGGATGTGGCTACATCTAGGCTAGTATATTTTAGTTTCTTTCATAGTGATAGTAGTTTCACAACAAGATATTGTTGTGGGGGAAAGCAGCGGATATTCAAACTATTTTTATTTTACAGAAAAGCAAATTCGAGCAATTTATAATTTAACATGAACAGATTCCTTAGGAGAGCTTTTTAAAGAAATTGACGTACTAAATGTAGCTAGTCAATTTATTTTCGAAAATATAATGTATGTACGCAAGAACCTTGCAAGTTTTTCCAAACTTAGTGATAGCTGTAATGTTAAACTAAGAAATAATCACAGACTATGTGCGCCCCGGTTTAGACTCGCGAAGGTTGGCAATTCTTTCAAGGGTCAGTGCATTCTCTACTATAATAAGATACCTCTGGAGATTTCGAAATTGTCATTTGAGCAATTTAAAAGCATGTTAAAGCGACTTTGTCGAAAAAGGGATATTACAATGTTCAAGATTACCTAAATGACGGGACTGTATGGGGTTAATCTAGCTCAACACAGACCTTGCTGTTAATTGTTTTGTAATTATTTATTCCTGCTTAGTAATCATAATAATAAAAAAAACATATTTGTATTAGTTAAGCACAACCTATTTTTAAAAGAGATCTAAAAATCAACCTGTGGGAGTTTCTACGCCCTTCTTCTCCCACAGTGGTCTAATGTAGAGAAGAGGAAAAAAATGATGTCTGCTAAGTATATGTAAATATCTACAGTAGTAAGTACTTTGACTTTGACTTTTTCACTATTAAACTCAGAGAAATACATTTTTCGCAAACAATTTTTCGGAGCTAAGTCGCTCATTTGACAGCTGCTGCTGAGCATACAGTTACAAGTGCCACTGATTGCTGTCCTCGAGAATGTTAAAGTATGTGCCTCATCATATGGGCTGTTGGTAAACCCAACCAAATCACAAGCCATGATTTTAGGAACCAGGCACACTTCTTCTTTATTACACTGTTACTGTATCGCACAGTGAAATCATAAGTATATTGTACCGGCACCAGGCCAAGGTCGGAGCCGCCGCTATCAGTAGCTATGATCGTCTATTCTATCTATCCCAAAATGAGAGGACCCGATTCGGCTGTAAGTTTTGTAAGTAAGAATGATAAGTCTGAATTTCTCGTTCGTCGAGAAATCCGTTAGGCGTACAATAGTCGAGCGAAGTTTGGTTCAGGAAGTTACAGTTTCTAGTTAGACAGAGAAAGCATATATGTCCGCGAGCCGGTAATTCACATCAGTCAGCGGTGTATTGCGCCAGAACGATCGTTGTTATATTTTATGTGATGGCACCATCTGGTTTTTGTATATATGAGCGCATTGGAACATCTTTTGTTTTAGTTTTAGTGATCGACCACAGTTTATAATATTTGTTTGTGATATCGTATAGATATCCGTCGTAGTTTTACGACGTGAGTACTCAATGATATTTCATGTGCTCGCTAGTAGCGGCTTGTGGTGGTTCCAATTATATATTTGGTTCACGGCAATAACGATCCGAAAAGACCGGTTTACACAATTGCGATTTGAGTTCCGAAATGGGTTCTGAACTAGCGGTTACCTCAAAAGGTCCGTAACGTTTTGAAACCTTCAACTCTGCGCAATTTGAGCTGGATGTTATCGAAACGCAAGCATTTTGTTTTAGGATATCTAACCCACACCATAGCGAAGTGCATAGTTCGATAAATACCGAACTATGAATTCCACTAGCCGCAGCACGTCCTGGGCTGAGCCAAATCATATATACCGACTCAACTTACACATTAGACATCCAGCGAAATTTACATTTAATTTAAAAATGCAACTTGAATCCAATCTGACCCAAGGCAATGCAAAACACCTACCCGGTCCTAAACAATGAACTTTAGACTGTAAATTGATCTCTTCGCGCGTCCCCGACAACACTCAAATGTCAAAATATCAACAGGATATGTTATCTGTGTTGACACCGGTTTAACTTTGTTCTGAATTTGTTATTTCCATCCGCGGAACCTCATCGATCAAACAGTCTCCCTATGCCCTGACAACTTAGGTTTAGCCGCAACTAAACTCCTGTCTAGCCTAATCTAAAAACCTAGTGTTATACCACGTCCATTATCGACACCACTCGAAAATGGTTGAGTTTGATTTGAATGTGCTTGAATGTTTAACGACTGTGTGTGTGGGAATTACAAAACTCGCTACTCGAAGGAATGAGGAGAGGATTAGCCCGCGAATATCCTAAGAGCCAATCCAGGAACCCTATGGTGAAGGAAAAAGGAATTTAGGGTCGCTCCAAGCCCAGACTCAGACTCAGATAAATTGACTTAAAAGTTCTTTCCTAACGACCCAAGGATAGTTTTGGAATTAGGGGTAGGTTGATATAAAGGTAGGAACCGAGGTATATCTCGGCGCTTCAGACACTCACGAAAACCCACTGAAACTCCGCAATCACAAATTCGTATAGTTCTGACGCATAACACGGCAGACAAAACTGTTTAGAACTCGTGAAGACGACTGTCACAGTAGCTAGACGCTGAGACTGAATGCCCTCCCCTCTCAAACTCTCGTATTTATATGCGTCCTTTGCGAATACGCTCTGCCCAAGCGAAGCTTCTTATCACTAACTACACAGGGTCTAATTTCAACCATGCCATGCAGATCCGCCGTTCTACAAATTGTGTGTACGCATATTCACTATGATCAACCGTAGGTGATCACTCAAATCATTTGGTACTGCCGATACACAGAATCTGTTGATCGCTGACCAATAAAAGCTTGTTGCGATTAATTAAGCATTACCCGACCGCTAGGGCGCGTGGCAAAGACCACTAGATTGCTATCCAAACTAGCGGTGTCAGACTCTCCATATCATACCTCAATCGCAATTGTATATTTGCAATCTACATAATAGCTTTCTCCGTATCGTTCCATAATAACCTTTCATTATTTAGTTATTCATAATTTTATTCAACGCGCAGCCAAATCGGCTCTGATCTCTTCACATCTCGCAGGAATGCGACAAAAAAACTTGACCTGAACTGAAATTCCACGAATGAACCCACGCGTCTTTTTTTCAAAGTTTGCAAACTTTGCCAGTAAGCTACGCAAAACCCCCAAACGTTATCTGAACCGATTCTCGTATTCAAAACAGCGCGGCGTTGGGCTAGCCCTCTATCACGCAGAATGAAGTATCAAATGTACCGACTCTCGTGTACCATTACAGCCCCCTCCCAGACCTTGAGACACTGTTTATCTCAGTTAACATGGCGCAAGGATCTCATTACCACTATGCTACCCATGCTTTGTACATATCTACTCTATATGTTCGGACATCTCAAATCATGTACACCGAGCGATGAATCTGTCAATTATGTATATAATATTTACACAACTCGATTGAGTTCTCTCCTGTCTTGTCTTATTTATCTATCTAACTATACAACCTCGCTTACCCGCAATTTATCCTAATTCGTATTACTATATAAATACAAATTGTTTTTTTTTTGTTTTTTTTTTGTTTTTGTTTCCAAACCATGCAAGATCCTTAAATCTACAAAGTAGTTACTCAAATTTACAGCTTATAGCTTAATTATATAACTTTTATACACTATCTTATTTATCTACGCCCTTATTCGTCCTCACATAATATCTGGCTATATTTATAGTATTGAAGTTACCCAATATCTCATTTGAACCCGGATCTACTAACGTATAACAGTTCGAATATATCACTGCCGAAATAACATAAGGCCCTTTATACAACAATGAAAATTTCCGCATGATTTTATGTTCTTTATTTGAACGCACAAAGGTCTTAAGTTTCACATAATCACCTATACGATAGACTTCTAACTTACGCCGTTTGTCCGCCTGTCGCTTACGTCGTTCACTAGAACTTTTAGAGTTTTCTATCGCTACATTTCGCACCTGTTCCGAATCTCGCACACTATGGCCTAATAACCATTCATCGCCTAATTCCTCGTCAATAGTTAACGGTTCCCGCCTACCAAACGCTAACTCATTAGGCGCAAAGCCTGTGCTTGTGTGTTCGATATTATTATAGCAATTCTGAATGTCCGGTAACACGTCTACCCAACTACGATTACTTCCGCCGCAATAAGTTCTAATCAGCCGACCTAGCTCGCGATTCACTCTTTCTACGCTATTAGAATTTGGACAATACACCGACGTATGAGTGACCCGAATCCCCAGCTGTTTGAGTCCAAATTCCCAAACTTTCGATATGAACTGTGGTCCTGAGTCCGTAATTATAGTTTCGATAGGTATTTCCCTATGAAATCTCTTTGTACAAGCGAGCACGCTCCTACCTGTCGCTTTTCGCATTGGATATAATTTTATTACTTTACTGTACACGTCTTGAATCACATATATATATTGATATCCGAATTTACCTACGGGCAATGGCCCATAAAGGTCCGAAAAAACTTTCTCACCCAACCTTTCCGCCAACACCGGTGTACAAGGACCAACGGTATTGTTAGTACTTGGTTTGACCTTTTGACATATGTCACAACTTCTTATCACCGCGCTTATCACCCTACTCATATGAAGAAAATAATATCTGTCCTTCATCAGTGCTAATATTTTATATCTGCCGTAGTGACCTATTTCTTCATGTATGTGTAAAATAAGTTCCTCCTGTAGTGATTTCGGAATTACTAGCAACTGCACGTTCCGCTTCGGCACGTGAAAATATAACGTATCACCTACTAGCTTGTAATTTTCAAAACCTCTTGTCCCCGTATCTACCACCTTACGTCTGATACAACCGCTAATTCGATTTAACCGCTCATCTTCGCTTTGTAATCTCGCAATGTCCCGTAAACTCGAAATAACACTTGCGGTATTCGATGCCTGAAACCAGAATATCCCCGGCTGAACATTTGTACTGTCAATCATACCTCCAGGTCCCGCTATTTGCCTGCTTAGCGTGTCGGCAATTTGATTATCAGTCCCTCGCACAAATTCTATGTCGTAATCGAATTGCTCTAAAAACATAATCCACCTCGTTACGCGTGCCCCTAATAAGGTCCACGACTTAATGAACGTCAAACTTTTATGATCAGTTCTAATAATAACCTTTTCTCCCCGCAAGTATATCTCAAATCGCTTTAAAGTGTATATAACTGCATACATTTCCTGTTCACTGGTAGCCCATCTCGTCTGAGCACCCTTGAATGCCTGCGAACAGAACCCTATAATTCGTTCCTGGCCCGAATCATCTAATTGATAAACATAGCCCCCAATTCCTATAGCGCTGGCGTCACATTGAACATAATATGTTTTTCCCGCCAATGGCTGACTCAAAATTATACTTTCTGAGAATTGGTTTTTTATCTCGTCAAAAGCACTTTGCATCTGCGCACTCCAGACGAACTTGACTCCAGACCGTAATAAATTGTACAAGGGCTGTGTCAACGTTCCAAAAATTTTTATAAACCTCCGAAAGTAATTTATGAACCCCAAAAACGCCCTCAATTGCCTGACAGTTCTGGGTGACGGATATAATTTAAGTGTTTCAATTTTGTCCGGGTCCATCTGCAAACCTTGTGTAGACAAAATGTGCCCCAATAACTTGACCTTTTTTTGTGCGAACTCGCATTTTTTTAGTTTGCACGTGAAGCCCGCGTCTTTCAATTTACTCAGAACCGTGTCCACTTGAGACAAATGCTGTTCGAAGTCACCCTCAGTTAAAATTGCCAAATCGTCAACAAAATTTAAACAATATGACCTAACCTCTGGCTCTAGAATTAAGTCCATCGCCCTCGAAAATGAACCCACACTGGTTTTCAACCCCTGAGGTAAAACGTTGTAAACATAACTTCTGCCTTGATATACAAAACCCGTGTATCGTTTAGATTCGTCTGATAATGGTATAGAAAAATACGCATCTTTGATATCAATAACTCCTATGTAATTTATCCGGCGCCCGGATTGCAATATCTCACTCATTAAAGGTGTGGTTTCAACCTCACCAACCATTCCCATGTTTAATTGTCGTGCATCTAGCAAAATACGGACCTCTCCTGATTTCTTTAATGTACAAGTCAATGGACTGCTGAAATCCGTAGATTGCCTGCTAATAATACCTATAAATTCCATTTCTTCCAATCGTTTTGTTACTTTATCGCGATATGCGAACGGTATGGGATAGCTTCGTTTTACGAAAGGCGTTTCATCTCTCATTTTTATCTCATGTATATATTTGTTGTTTTGTGTTCAACAGGTATTGATGAATTATTCACATATTCCTCTATCATATTTCTACTGGTATCTTGGTTCTGTACTTCCATTGTACAACAGCAAAAATCCTGATTAGGGCCAGTACCTAATGGTATTTCACACATCCGCCCGGCGCTTCGTATAATTAGCCTCTTATTACCCTCACACGTTAAACTGGCTCGCGTCTGTTGTATAAAATCAAACCCCAAAATTAAATCTTTAGGCACCCTTGTCAATACTAGCATTGGAGTATCGATGACGCATTCACCTATTGTTAATGGTAACGTTACTAATTTATCAACCCTTTCCTTACTGACTCCAAATGCACCTGTGATTCTCAAACTTGGAATCGGTATTTCCGTCGGTTTTCCCAATTGACTGCACACTTCTTCGTACACTCTCCGACTTATTACGCTGATTTCGCTCCCCGAATCAATCAAACTCCTTACAACAATATTCCCAATACGCACATCTATCTCAGGTAATGTCAAAGTACTACATAACTCGCGCCCACACTCAGTCGAATCGTCGTCTCTGAATATCGTATGTAAACGTCTGTCATTTCGATCTCTATAATTCGATCTAGATTTTTCCTCTAAACACACGGCATATCCGTGCGCTTTATGCGCTAATAATTGAATAAATTCATTCACACCCACGTTCGAATCCAAATTACACAAATCATACAATCTATGCTTTTTTTCAATTTGATCGGCTGTCCACCCAAACCGTAATAAATATCTGAGCGCGAACGACCCGCGCGAGTCCACTAGTTTTTTGAATTCTGACTTATCGCATTATTCCTGTCACTTGAACTTTGCCCTGCCTCTGTATCTCCTGAACTATCATTGCCCCTCTGAAACCCTATTGCCTTGAAGCTAGGCTGAGGCTGTCTGCCTCTACCGCGAAAATAACCGCGACCGCGCGTCCCAAATTCGTTTCGCGCCTTCGTTACCGCGTTATAATTATTACTACGACTTATCGCGTTATAACGTAACGTATTTACCCGCATAGCTCGATATTGCCCCCGCATGTAGCTATTCCGCCTTACATTATTCGTATCCATTGTCTCAGAACCATGTATCGCACTTAATCCCCCATCGACATTCCGTTCTAAATGCCGAAGGAATTCGACCGCATCACGTATAGACATTGACTCCTTTCTAGCAAAAAACGCTACCTGAATATCACGCGGCAACTGTCTGAAAATCGTGTTGATTTTCTCCGTATCAGTAAACGGTATCGTAAGCTCATATATGCTATTCAATTGAGAGGCAAAGAATTCTTCCATACTTTGACCTTTCTTAGAATCAAACTTCGCAGTTAGGAATCTTTGCTTAATTAATTCCTGTTCATTATCACCCCAGAATACCTCTCTGAAATCTTTTTCAAAATCCGAATAGGTTCGCCATGAGTCTCTGTATATGCTCATTCGAACTTTTGCAATTCCTACCAAACTATCCGTTGCCCATATCAAAGCCCTAGAACTATCTCCTGAGACTTTAATATAAGCCTTTAAATCTCTTAAGAAAATCATCGGATTTTCCGAACTTCGCCCATCGAATGTCGGCAACTTCTGTGTCATTTTCACAATGCATGATTGACGTTTTTCTACCGATTGTTCAAACGTCTCTAGTTCCTGTCTGTCAGTCTGTCTGTCCGAAGTCCTACTAGCATTGCTCGTGCTGGAACCCCTTTCCAAACTGTCTAATCTTTTCACTATTTCAGATAACAATTGCGTCACCTGCCCTGACGCCATTTCACTTGTGTGTGAAAGTGAATTTTGTGCTACCCGACTACCGTTTTTCCTAGGCCGGCCGGCCATTATTCCTATTAAACCGCCGTAGCTCGTACAAAGAATTGTGAAAACAATGCCCCTTTTTGCTTATTTCTTATTTACAAACTGAACTGTTTAAAATCGTTTCTACGTTGTGTTATTTTTAAAAGTAACGCGTTTGACCTTGATTCTTTTAGAATATCTAGGTATCAGACTATCTAGGATATCCTTCGGTCTCGGCACCAAAAATCTGTACCGGCACCAGGCCAAGGTCGGAGCCGCCGCTATCAGTAGCTATGATCGTCTATTCTATCTATCCCAAAATGAGAGGACCCGATTCGGCTGTAAGTTTTGTAAGTAAGAATGATAAGTCTGAATTTCTCGTTCGTCGAGAAATCCGTTAGGCGTACAATAGTCGAGCGAAGTTTGGTTCAGGAAGTTACAGTTTCTAGTTAGACAGAGAAAGCATATATGTCCGCGAGCCGGTAATTCACATCAGTCAGCGGTGTATTGCGCCAGAACGATCGTTGTTATATTTTATGTGATGGCACCATCTGGTTTTTGTATATATGAGCGCATTGGAACATCTTTTGTTTTAGTTTTAGTGATCGACCACAGTTTATAATATTTGTTTGTGATATCGTTTAGATATCCGTCGTAGTTTTACGACTTGAGTACTCAATGATATTTCATGTGCTCGCTAGTAGCGGCTTGTGGTGGTTGCAATTATATATTTGGTTCACGGCAATAACGATCCGAAAAGACCGGTTTACACAATTGCGATTTGAGTTCCGAAATGGGTTCTGAACTAGCGGTTACCTCAAAAGGTCCGTAACGTTTTGAAACCTTCAACTCTGCGCAATTTGAGCTGGATGTTATCGAAACGCAAGCATTTTGTTTTAGGATATCTAACCCACACCATAGCGAAGTGCATAGTTCGATAAATACCGAACTATGAATTCCACTAGCCGCAGCACGTCCTGGGCTGAGCCAAATCATATATACCGACTCAACTTACACATTAGACATACAGCGAAATTTACATTTAATTTAAAAATGCAACTTGAATCCAATCTGACCCAAGGCAATGCAAAACACCTACCCGGTCCTAAACAATGAACTTTAGACTGTAAATTGATCTCTTCGCGCGTCCCCGACAACACTCAAATGTCAAAATATCAACAGGATATGTTATCTGTGTTGACACCGGTTTAACTTTGTTCTGAATTTGTTATTTCCATCCGCGGAACCTCATCGATCAAACAGTCTCCCTATGCCCTGACAACCTAGGTTTAGCCGCAACTAAACTCCTGTCTAGCCTAGTCTAAAAACCTAGTGTTATACCACGTCCATTATCGACACCACTCGAAAATGGTTGAGTTTGATTTGAATGTGCTTGAATGTTTAACGACTGTGTGTGTGGGAATTACAAAACTCGCTTCTCGAAGGAATGAGGAGAGGATTAGCCCGCGAATATCCTAAGAGCCAATCCAGGAACCCTATGGTGAAGGAAAAAGGAATTTAGGGTCGCTCCAAGCCCAGACTCAGACTCAGATAAATTGACTTAAAAGTTCTTTCCTAACGACCCAAGGATAGTTTTGGAATTAGGGGTAGGTTGATATAAAGGTAGGAACCGAGGTATATCTCGGCGCTTCAGACACTCACGAAAACCCACTGAAACTCCGCAATCACAAATTCGTATAGTTCTGACGCGTAACACGGCAGACAAAACTGTTTAGAACTCGTGAAGACGACTGTCACAGTAGCTAGACGCTGAGACTGAATGCCCTCCCCTCTCAAACTCTCGTATTTATATGCGTCCTTTGCGAATACGCTCTGCCCAAGCGAAGCTTCTTATCACTAACTACACAGGGTCTAATTTCAACCATGCCATGCAGATCCGCCGTTCTACAAATTGTGTGTACGCATATTCACTATGATCAACCGTAGGTGATCACTCAAATCATTTGGTACTGCCGATACACAGAATCTGTTGATCGCTGACCAATAAAAGCTTGTTGCGATTAATTAAGCATTACCCGACCGCTAGGACGCGTGGCAAAGACCACTAGATTGCTATCCAAACTAGCGGTGTCAGACTCTCCATATCATACCTCAATCGCAATTGTATATTTGCAATCTACATAATAGCTTTCTCCGTATCGTTCCATAATAACCTTTCATTATTTAGTTATTCATAATTTTATTCAACGCGCAGCCAAATCGGCTCTGATCTCTACACATCTCGCAGGAATGCGACAAAAAAACTTGACCTGAACTGAAATTCCACGAATGAACCCACGCGTCTTTTTTTCAAAGTTTGCAAACTTTGCCAGTAAGCTACGCAAAACCCCCAAACGTTATCTGAACCGATTCTCGTATTCAAAACAGCGCGGCGTTGGGCTAGCCCTCTATCACGCAGAATGAAGTATCAAATGTACCGACTCTCGTGTACCATTACAATATGATAAAGCGAAAAACCTCGGGGTTATTTTTAAAAGCCTTTCTTGATCTCCACATATCCTCGTGGTCAGCAGACGGAGCTTTGCGTACTTCCACTCCCTCAGACACCCTTGCACAAACCCTTCTCCTGCCACTAATCAAATTCGCTGATTTCTGTTGGACAGCGCTAATAAAGATCTACTGAACGAACTCGACGACTTCAGAATCTTGAGATTCGGTTTCTCATCGGGCTGCTACGCAAATTCGATCATGTTTCTCAATATCGCAAAGAGCTGGGGCGGCTTCTGATTTGTCGTCGCCAAGACTCTCATATTGTTTCTTTCTTTTCAATATATTGAAAAATCAGCACTAACCCAGATGCTTTTGAGACCGCTTTAAGTATCTCTTTTCAGAAGATCAGCACCGGAGACCTCACACGGTCTCACTCTTAGCCACACCAAGGCACATCACCTCGGTATATGAGCATTGGACGCCCGACATTCCGTTTGACTTGAGAACGCACTTCCTTGCACAATAAGAGACAATCCGACTCTTTTCTTTTTCTAAAACTGGGTAAAAGAGTTCTTGACCCTCTCTTTCGTGATAGTGAGAGCTTGTATATTATTACTACATGTACAGTTATATATATGTATGTATTGATTAGTATGTAGTAGTCTGATATATATAGGTATTTTATTTTCAATATTTTATAGATTTTTAATTTAAAATTAAACCTGAACATTAGAACTCCGAAATGTTCTTTTAGTCCCACCTCGTAGCCAGATTTGGTAGCTAGCTACGCAATTGGAAATGTGCTTTCTCATCTCGAAGCCAGCTACGAAATGGGAACGACTTTCCCAGCTCGGAGCTTCATTACCTAAAAGGTATGGTAGCAGGTTTTTCCGATAAAAATACCGGAATCGTTATTTATAAAGTAAAGTAAAGTAAGACGACCTCTGTGGCGCAGCGGTTGTGGCACTGCCTACCATGCGAGAGGTCCCGGGTTCAATCCACGGCTGGGGGTAGAGAAAAAAACCCGGGTCTTGGATGTTTATATGTGTGTGACGTCACAGGGTATCCTAGTGTGGGCCCAGAAGCAATGTATGTGTCTGCAAATGTTATGCATGTTATGTTATAGTAAACTTAATTTTCTACAAATTGAGTCTAACCAGAGCTCTTCAGGTCCATTGATTGCGGAGATACAGCCAGTCAAAGATGTTGCAGAAAGGATAGATCCCTATCCTATACTCCTTTTACCAATGATCCAACACCCTTAGCGATAGATATTTTCCTTTTGTCATTGGGAAATGGAGCATTTCTGCAACACTTTCTTACATTTGTTAGCCACCATTCTGAGTAGGGTCTGGGGAAGGGGGCCCAGCGGGCATAAGACCAAGTAAGCAAGAGGCCCATCTCCAGTTCTACAGATTTCGTGGACCTCCAACCATAATTGCATTTGGTGGTAATGGTAAGTGCTCTAAGAATGATATTTTGCAGCCTCTGTGGTAGGGGGAATACGGGCAAGATTGGCTTTGGTCGTTACCGATTTTACAAATGCCTCATCCAGATCTTCTCGCCAGCATTCGTTTGGAGTTTGGATCATAGAAAACGCTGGCAATCTCTATCCAGTGGGGGTTTATTTTGAGAACATTGCACCACTACATATTGCCTTGCCAGAAAAGGCCAGAGGTTGTATCACACCCACTGATGGATTGCATGCAGGAATAAAAACATCCTTCGTGAAGCCTGCATTTCTCCAAATGTGAAGGAATTTTCTAAATAACTTATACAATTCAAAGTCCTGACTCCGAAATACATCACCTGTAAAAAATCAACTGTCTAACTATCACGGTTCATGAGATACAGCCTGGTGACAGACGGACAGCCGAGACTTAGTAATAGTGTCCCGTTTTTACCCTTTGGGCATGGAACCCTATTAACTACTTCACGTCGACTAATCAAGCGATTTTCCATTTAAAAACCGCTTGATTAGTTGACGGCTCATACCTCTCCATACGATTAAGTACCTAGATTTTATGTGAAATTTGTAAGGACATAAAAAACTAATGATATGTAGGTAGTTTATAGAAAGGAGACGTCAGTTCAGTAAAGTTGTAATCCCAATTTGCCCCCACAGAGTGAAAAGGGGGCCTGTTAGTGCCCAGGATTTCAAGTTTTTGAGCACCGCGGGAGTATCACAGGATTTTAAGGGTTTCAAACTTGTGTGTTTATAAATTAGTGGTACTAACAACATAAAAAAAATCTTAGATACATGCGCGTTTGCGACGTGTGCTTTTTTTGTTGATACAAACTGTACCTTTATAAATAACTGACCATTTTATCCAAGTATCCTCTAATGATATTGTAAGCATTAGCACCAGCGATTTTGCAGCCTAAACTTTCGGCAAGCGAGGATCGTGTTTCAATCAGCACAGGCTTCTTGTCCCTGAGAGCCTTGGTCATCGTGGGTGCAGCTGCGCTTTCGACACCCTGAAGATATTCAAACAAAATCAGTATGGCCCTTGAGTACTTGAGGGTCTCTGGATCTGGAAGAGACCCTAAAATCCAAACGACTTGTGAAACAACAGTTTAACATGTCGTTTGGATTGTAAAAACATAATAGCAGTATTTTAAGGCCAGATCTAGATTATCGGGATATACATGGCTGACACCGCCGGATATATAACTGGTCACCACAATGACTATTAGTTGGTCTGTAAAGAATGTGCTATATGTGCCAAACTCGTGGGTTATCCCCCGCCTTTTCCTTTAATCCACTAACCTTTTTCCACTAACCACGTTATGGGCGCCACTGTGTCAGGCCAGAAATATTTCGGACTCCAAACTTCTGTCCTATGCAACGGAAATTTTCACCGATCAAGCATTGCACTGGTTCCGAAGTATAAGAGATAGCGTTAACAACTGGTCGGATCTCAAATCTCTGTTGTTAGAGGATTTCAGCCAAACTGACTATGATTATCGTCTACTTTCTGAAATTAGGGCTCGCACTCAGGGCGAATCAGAAACGATAACCATTTATCTTTCCATAATGGCAGGAATGTTTTCGCGCTTATCGAAACAATTATCCGAAGAGGACAAATTAGAGATACTATTGCACAATATCCGGCCATGTTATGCGAGTACGTTGGCCTCGGCAACTCAGATTGTGGATATTGGGGTATTGAGAACGTTGTGCAAAAATTACGAAAATATACAAACCCGTATGTCACACTTTCGCGAGCCACCAACGATTACCACACACACACTAGCACCCGAATTTGCTTACAAGCCATGTAAGACGAAATCTGACAACCATGTCTCTGCGATCGCTCCTGCAACAACTGTAAAGTCAAATAACTTTTGTCTAAGATGCCGCTCTAACACTCACGATCTTCGTCAGTGTAAGGTTAGTCGTGACGTCATCGTCTGTTTTGGGTGCGGTAATAAAGGTGTAAAGAAACCTGAATGCCCTAAATGTACTCCTACCGTTCAAAAAAAACTAATTAGCCAGAATTGGGACGGTTCTAAGGGTCATTTCGATAGAGTAGATTTTGAAAAATGGCTACAAACCCTTAGAAACTTCTTCTCTAGTTTCAGAGTCGCCTCAATTCTGGATAGTAAACCAACAAAGGACAGTAGACCCTATATTTCCGTTAGAATCGGGGACATCCCTGCTTCTGGTCTACTCGATTCTGGATCTGCTGTCACTATTCTCGGCAATGATTCTCATAAATTATTGTCGGACCATGGTCTAAAAGTATTTACCGATGATTGTATCTCCGTGACTGCTGCTGGAGGCCAGTCCCTTCAAAGTATTGGCTACATCAATCTTCCCATTCACTTTGAAGAACAATTCCACATTATTAAGGGTTACGTGTTACCAAATGTGGACAGCCCACTTATCCTAGGCATTGACTTTTGGCGGATTTTCAATATTTGTCCCAAATACTTAGGTAGCATCACCTTGTCCAACTCTTCTTTGGCAGAAATAAGCATCGACAAAAATGAGACTTTTATACAGTCTTACGATAATCTCTCTGATTCACAAAAGTCCACAGCCGATTCAATTGTCAGTCAATTCCAGGAAATCTCCACTGACAGTATGGGCCTTGGTAGAACTAGTCTTATAACTCACCATATCGATACTGGTGACTCTCAACCTATAAGACAACGTTACTATCGAATGTCACCTGAGAAGCAGCGAATTTTGGTAGAGCAAGTCGACGAAATGCTAGCGTTAGATGTAGTTGAACCTTGCGAGAGCGCTTGGTCGTCCCCTGTCCTCATTGTCTATAAAAAGAATGGACAACCTCGCTTTTGCCTCGACAGCCGTAAACTGAATTCGGTCACAAAAAAGGACGCATATAACCTACCCTATATAACTGAAATATTAGACAACCTACGCGATGCAAAATTCTTATCTAGCGTAGATTTGTCGAAAGCGTTCTGGCAAATTCCAATAGCTCCAGAAGATCAAGACAAAACTGCATTCTATGTTCCAGGCAGAGGAACTCTCCGTTTTAAGACCACTGCTTTCGGTCTCACCAATGCCCCTGCCACTCAACAAAGGCTTGTCGATCTTCTGTTCGGGAATTTTGATCTAAAGGCGTTCGCATATTTAGATGATATTATTATCATCAGCAGCAGCTTTGAGGAACACGTGTCCTTACTACTAGGCGTGCTGCATAAATTAAAACAAGCGAACTTATCCATCAACCTTGAAAAATGCAAGTTCTTCAGAAATGAGTTGAAGTACTTGGGTTATGTTGTGGATGCGCATGGCCTTCGCACTGATCCTGAAAAAGTCGAGGCTATCCTTAATTTCCCAACACCCACAAAAAAAAAAGATCTTAAACGCTTCCTTGGAACAGCCACGTGGTACCGCCGTTTCGTCCCCAACTTTAGCACTATTGCCGGACCACTCAACCAGCTGACTTCAAGTAAGAAGAACGCACCCAAGTTTCAGTGGACAACTGAAGCTGATGATGCTTTTAATAAGCTAAAAGAGTGTCTTGTATCAGCCCCGGTTCTCTCTTGTCCCAATTACGATTTACCGTTCGAAGTACACACGGATGCGAGCAATTTTGGGATTGGTGCCATGCTCACACAAACGATTGATGGTAAAGAACATCCGATTGCATACATGAGTAGGGCGTTGTCGGGATCTGAGAAGAACTACAGTATAACCGAGAGGGAGACGCTAGCAGTTTTAACCGCTCTAGAACACTGGCGGTGTTACTTGGAAAACGGAAAAACCTTTACCGTTTACACCGACCACTCCGCGCTCAAATGGTTCTTGTCACTGGACAACCCTACCGGAAGACTAGCACGCTGGTGTGTGAGGTTGTCTGCCTTTAATTTCGAACTTAAACATCGTCGTGGGGTCGATAATGTCATTCCAGATGCACTATCTCGTGCTTTCCCATGTGCTTCTATCAGTACGGTCAACTCTAATTTGACTACTACTGACACATGGTACAAAAACATTTATAACGGTTGTTTAGAAAAGCCGAACCTCTTTCCTAACTACTTGATCGAAGGTGGTGCTCTCTATCGCCACTCCAAAAATAAGTGCGAAATGATTTCGGAGTTTTCCTGGAAGGAAGTGGTGCCGAAAGAATTGCGTGACAGCGTCATAGAGGAGAATCATGCTGACCCTACTGCTGCTCACTTGGGTATTTTCAAGACCTATCGACGCTTACTTCTTCGATACTACTGGCCGGGCATGCACCAAGACGTCGTACGTTTTGTTGGTTCTTGTTCAAAATGTCTCACTTACAAACCACAAAACCATCCGACGCTGGGTACGATGGGTCGACCTAAACAATGCTCACGGCCGTTTCAAATGATATCCATTGATTTCATAGGTCCACTTCCGGTCAGTCGAAAGCAGAATAGTTATATTTTGGTCGTAACATGTTGCTTCTCAAAATATTGCCTTATTTTTCCCATGCGACGCGCTACTTCGGAAGCTGTCGTCAAGGCTCTGGAGGACTCTGTGTTTCTGGTCCACGGAATCCCACAGACAATATTCCTTGACAATGGTACCCAGTTTATTAGCTCGGTAACAAATACCCTCTTTAAGAAATACAAGATACCTAACGTATTCTTCTCTCCGAGATATACTCCGCAAGTAAACACTGTCGAGCGCTATAACAAAACAATAGTTACATGTATTTCCACCTACGTGGACAATGACCACAGAACCTGGGACACTAATATTCCCAAAATACAGTATGCCATTAACAACTCCGTCAATGAAGCAACTGGCTACACTCCATCGTTCCTCGTGTACGGACGAGAAACGGTTACTTGTGGTTCTCATTATACAGATAACGATCTGGGTGAGGAACTACTATTTCTGCCACGCGACATTTACGCTGAAAATCTGGGTCACCTGTCAAAATATTTTGATAAGGTACAGGCATCTCTTTGGCACGCACATAAAAAAAATACGGCGCACTATAATCTTAGGCGGAAAGAGGCAGAATTCAGCGTAGGCGACATTGTCCTAAAACGTGCTTATGTCTTGAGTGATAAAGACAAGTACTTTAGTAAAAAGTTAGCGCCCAAATATACCAAATGTCGCGTCTCCGCTAAGAAATCACCCTTGGTATACATTTTAGAGGATATGACGGGAAAGGACTTAGGCACCTGGCATGTTAAGGATCTAAAACTAGTTAAGAATATTTAGAATTAGGTTTTGGATTTTCATTACGTATGAAAACCCTTTACTGGGCGAGGGGGTATTGTAACGTTGTAAGTTACCGTTGTCTTCACTCTATCATTAACTGGTCTTATTTTAAATTTAAGTAGTAATTCTCTTAATAAAACTACCAAATGAGGCTAGTAATCACAGTATTGATTACTAGCCTCATTTGGTAGTTTTATTAAGAGAATTACTACTTAAATTTAAAATAAGACCAGTTAATGATAGAGTGAAGACAACGGTAACTTACAACGTTACAATGTTAAAGGCAAAACAGTAAAACATACATAAATCAAGCAGCTAGGCTTCAGAGTCTTGATCGCCAGCACGAGACTGGCCACTAGTCCTCCTGAGCCCACAGGGCAAATTACCGCGTCCAGTTGGTCCATCTGAGTGAGTAGTTCTAGTCCCATCGTGCCGTAGCCGGCGATGAGATCGGGCCGATCAGTCCTGGTGTAATTGATACTTGATGATGTAAACAGCTACTGAGCATGATCAAGTAGGTACAAAGTGCTACAGATTGATGAGGTTTTAAACAACTGTCACTTGTAAGGGCCATATTATATCGTCATATATATCTATGTAAATCACTAGTTGACACCGTGAATTTCGTACTGTCTAACAGTCAATGGCACTTCTATGCCCACTATGCTCCCGCTCGGCGGTGCTGGTGTAGTTGGAGGCAAAGAGTTTCATTCATCTGAGCTTAAGTTCAAAAACACGTCACGTGATCTTTCAAATACATTTGACATTGGCAAAATTAACCTCAAATGAAGTAAGGATGCCATAATATATTAAAAAACGATGTAAATAGAATTTGACAACTTTTACAGTTAGGCAGCCTCCAACTACACGCCATAGTTGTTCTGTTATTTGGGGCGGAGACGAATCCTACAAATAAGAGATCATCACAATCAGTCCAGCTAAGTCGTGTACATAACTAACCCGATTTTGTTTGATATTTAGGTATAACTTTGATCAAATATCATTATCTTTCACACATAGCTCATATAGGTGAGAGAGAAAGACTATGATAGGATCAAACCTTAATTGACAATGTATTGGTTGTGTGTGTGTGTGTGTGGGTAATACGGCCTACGTATAGACTGGTGGCCGGCAAACCGTAATTAGACGAAGCCCGCAACTTCATCTGCGTGTTCCTAGGAATTATCATTAACCAAGATAACGTTACCCTCCTTCTGGTGCAGTCGGATAAAAAGTATACTATATGTTAATCTAGCTCATAAACTACCTCTGTGCTAAATTTCATTCAAATACGTTCAGCCGTTTTAGCGTGATTGGGGCACAAACACACAAACATCCAAACATCCTAACATCGTTACGTTCAGATTTATAAAATTAGTTAGAAAATGCGGAAAATTATTGACAGTATCATAGGGTAGGTTACCTACCATACGTTATGTTAGGGTAGGTTACCATACATGTAGTCATTTTATAAAAACGTCTTTCAGACTTATAAAGGTAATGGCAAAAAATTCTAATCACCCGTGAATATAATTCGACTTGATCTCCTCCGAATAACACAACGAATTCAAGTGAGCTGCAGTAGGGTCATCGCCGTACACCTTAACAATAGCAAAGTCCTCCTTCAGGCGTTGTCTGTCAGCTATGGGACAGTCTTTAGGGACAACAACGTTTATAGGCACCGACTCTTTCAATCCGTAATGTGCCATTGCGTACATGAAGTTTCTTCCGCCTGATATAGTGCAGCCGCTGCTTTTAGCTGATGCTGACATGGACTTTAGGACATTGCATGCGCCGCGCGCCTTGTAACTGGATGAAAGGAGACATTTTTGTATATATAAATGTCACCGGAAAATAATACGATCCGCAAGTTTATAAATTTCCTAATCTTTTTTCCGCAAGTTTATAAATATACTAACCTAACCTAACCTAACCTAACATAACCTAACTTAACCTAACCTAGCCTAATATAATCTAGAAGAAAGTTTGTAAATTTCCTAGGAAATTTATAAACTTGCGGATCGTATTATTTTCCGGTGACATATATATATTTAATTCATTGAGGTAGTTACAGTAACTACCTATACTTCGAGCAAAATTCAAAATTCAAAATTCAAAAAGAGTTTATTTCCATAAGAAACACATAGGTAACATTTGGAGAATGTCAAATCTTAAACTAACACATGTATAAGGTACAGGGAAATATAGAACTCAATTTGAATTCCGTCACCTCAATGTTTTAGATGCTGGAGGCAAAGAGGCGACTAGAAACCTCCAGCTTTATACGTTATTTTTTACAGAATTGGAGCAAACACCTTCCCAAGCTTTCTTGTCTTCTACATAATCTGATATTTTGTAGGAACCTTTTTTACATAAGTGATTTTTAACAACATTTTTAAATTTATTTACAGACAATTCTTGTAACTCAGTCGGTATTTTGTTGTAAAAGCGAATACATTGCCCTTTAAAAGATACATTAACCTTATGGAGCCTAGTAGTAGGTATAGCTAGTTTATTCCTATTTCTAGTGTTGACATTGTGCCTGTCGCTATTCTTAGGAAATTTATCAATATTTTTGTGAACGTACATTAGGTTTTCATAAATATACTGACACGGCACTGTCATAATGTTAATTTCCTTAAATTTACAACGCAGTGACTCTCTGGGACCCACATTGTAGATTGCACGAACAGCCCTCTTTTGCAGCACAAATATTATGTTAATGTCTGCAGCGTTCCCCCACAGCAGTATGCCGTAAGACATAATGCTATGGAAGTAGCTGAAGTAAACTAGTCTAGCTGTTTCCACGTCCGTAAAAAGACGGATTTTTTTAACTGCATAAACTGCGGAACTGAGTTTTTTTGATAGCTTATCTATGTGTGGGCCCCACTGAAGCTTATTATCTAAGGTGATTCCTAGGAATACCATGCTATCTACAATTTCTAAATTTTCACCTTTAACATTGACATTAGCCGAGACTTGTTTAACATTGGGGAGTATAAACCGAATACATTTAGTTTTGTTATTGTTCAGTAAAAGATTATTAGCACTAAACCAATTGACTACCTTTGAGATTGCATTATTCACATCGTCAAAGTTCAAACTGCGTCGTTTCATTTTAAACAAAAGTGAAGTGTCATCTGCAAACAGTACAATCTCATGATTATCTCTGACAAGATGTGGCAGGTCATTAATATAAACCAAAAACAGGAATGGCCCGAGTATGGAACCCTGCGGTACACCCATAGTAACAACAGACCCTGGAGATCGTTTTCCATTAATGTCAACTCTCTGTATCCTGTTATTTAGATAAGAAGAGAGAAGATCTAAAGAGTTATCCCTAATTCCATAGTGATGTAATTTCAACGCAATCAAAAGCCTTAGAAAAATCGCAAAATACTCCCAGAGCATCATGCGACTCCTCCCAGGCATCATATATATGTGATATTAACTCAATACCGGCATCAGTAGTTGATCTGCCTTGTGTAAAACCAAATTGTTTACAGTGGAGCATGTTGTTGGTGTTGAAATGTGTAAGAAGTTGATTTAAAATTACTTTTTCAAATACTTTACTAAATATAGACAATACCGATATCGGTCTGAAGTTAGAAGGCTCAGATGTACTACTCGATTTAAACAAAGGTACTATTTTACTGTGTTTCATTAAATCAGGAAACACGCCAGCATCAATAGATGCATTAAATATGATAGCTAAATCAAGTGCAATAACATTTATTAGGGGCTTCACAACATGAACAGAAATATCCCAGAGGTCTGCTGTTTTCTTAACATTTATTGATTTAAAGGCTTTAATAATATCTTTATCATCTACATAATTAAACGAGAATTGATTTTCACATCTAGGTACATAGTCTTTTAGCAAAGATTCAGCGACTACTTTGGAAGAGTCTAAAGACTTTGTAGTAGAGATTGGGATGTCAATAAAAAAAATCAAACGCTTTCGCTACATCAATATCATTTTTGAAAGTAATATCATTAATTTTTAATTCATATTCATTGTTTTTAATACTGACCTTTCCAGTCTCACTTTTAATTATATCCCAAGTTGATTTAATTTTGTTATCACTTTTTCTTATTTTAGATCTGATATAATTTGATTTTGCAATTTGACAAACTTTTTTAAAGATTTTTGAGTACTTTTTTACTTTATCCATGAACTCTTCACTATGATTCCATTGTTTTTCACTATATAATTCATATAAATTTTGTCTACTTTTAAGTATACCTACTGTGGCCCACTTACTAAAGTTAAGTTTGTCTGAGAACACAATCGATCTGGTAGTAAATACTGCATTGAACGCATTGCTGAATTTGTAAAAAAAATACAATATGACTCATTAGGGTTATTATGACTATGTGAGTCGAGTCGATGATGGTTATTTAGTACAAACATTTATTTATGATAACTTACCTCCCAGTGTGCTGCAGATTCTCGCATTTGAAGTATACATTTGCAAAGCCTTTACCAATAAACTTAGCAGGCTGTAAGTTAATAAATACTTTTTATTATGATCTTTTTAGAATAGGTGAATTTTAATTATGGGATCATATTTTGAGGTATGATAGTATCCATAATTATCTCAAAGGAACATACCTATGGTCGCAAATAAAAAAGATGTTTACCGATCTTCAAGAAATAGACCCGATCAATTTATTACTGGTTACTTACTATGGGAGACCCAACAATGTTTTCGTTTGCGACTTTAGGTTTCTAGGGGAAAGTTTATCATAATATGACCCAAAATTTGGTCAGCTAATTTAATAATACCCTGTATTTAGCTCCTCTTATAAAGTTAATAAATTAGGAAATAAATGGAAAGCTCGCCGGGGCAAAATACTGATTCATATTTCAACTTTTTGTTCATGGTATGATATTACTAACAGTGAAGTCATAAAGATACCGATTCATTATGCATTCAGTAGGTAATCAGATTCAATAGTGGGTATTTTTCATAACATTCAGCAAGCACTGAATTGATTACATTCAGCGTGTTCGTAATAATGATACACCCAAGACAATATTTTGGTCATAGAGTGGTGTAGTTTTGATACTTACTACCACGGGTGTGACAATAACATCTCTATTGATTCTTTTGTGAGCATTCTGTATGTCTTGCAACTTTAACTTGATGTTACTACTATAATAACTGTTGCTCTCTCCACCCTAAAACATGGCATCAATAAGACTGTTACAGAATCTTTTAATGATAAATCATTGAATATGTGACTTACGCATTAAAACATAAGTCTGCAATCGAAATAGTAGAGTAATGAATGTAGGTATAAGATAAACTTACTTCATTGCACACAGATGTGGACGTTACAACTTGTTTACTATTATCAGTGTCTCCAAACACTGAAATTCTTTTAGTTGCATTTGCAGACATAGTGATATAGTATTATATTATTTAATTATGTTCAATATTTCACTGGAAAATTTAAAATATTTAGTGCATTGTTTAAAAAAAATTGAATGTTGTGTTGTTGATGTTGTTGTGGACAGCACAGGACAGCACGTCTGCAATGACATAGGCTGTTAAATAATGAGGACTGTAGTGAATATATTCTCTTTGGAGGACAGAATGATGTGAACGAGAATGAAAACCTCAGATAAATGAATCTCTTTGCTACGAAAATGATGCGTAGATGACCGCGCAATTTTAAAATATTTGTTCTATTATGCAGCGAGCCCAAAACCACAGAACACTGCAATAAGTAATAAAATTAAAATAAACATGGACATCGACAACCTTACAAGTGAATAACCTCAGATAAACGAAACTCTTAATAACTTCTTTAGCCGTGGCTTGGAAATTTACAAGTAGATGAGAATGAAGAAACCACACCAAAAGCATGGAATTTCCTTTTAGATCTATGATCGGTCTTAGCTCGGATTGTGGCAACACTAAGGTCAACAGCTGATTGAGATTTATCCTATGCTATAAAATTTAAATTTAAATTGTTTTCTTGTTTTGTTTGACAACAATTTTAGTTGCATTTAGGTACTAGAATAATCGTAAATATACGTGAGTCTATAAATATTGTGCATGAGTGATGTGTATTTGATGCGAAACTGTTCAATCTTTTTCGGATACATAATCACTACAAAGTTTGAATTTCATTATTGTGTCGTTATCTCGGTTCGGAGTGATATGGTTCTACTTACTTTGTATTTTAAGCGAACATATAACATCTGGAATCTAATTTCCACCTAATAAATCACGTAAACCCAGACATTTCAAACACGGCTTAGCTATCATAACCTCAATTGCCTGACAATTATCCTACTAGAAGTTTGTTGACATTCATACATAATACATGCCTATTAATTCCCACTGAGCAAGCGAAAGTTGCTATAACCTTCCCGAAATTAACATTTGGGAGTCTGTAAGTTACAAATGCATGGTTGCAATGTTATGGCAAGAAACGTTGCGAGAAACTGCGGAAGCGTTGGGGCAAAGCTGTAATGGCCAAACGTTCCATGTCATTTGAAAGTTGCCACTTTAAACGTAACGTAACGTAACGTTTAAACAAAAACGTGTCCTATTTTGGAGCGATGCCATCACTCTCGAAATGGCTGCTTACAGAAATGCATAGGACATTCCGCAATATGAGCATGTTTAAACGCACGGTCGCACAATCATTTTCGTCGGACGCACGTAGGATCGCGATAGCGCGCAATAGGACGGCGCCTAATGGTATATTATCCTAACATAGGCAACATTTTACGGCGGGAAAATATCTTATTCCTACAGGAAACTCAAATTTAACACGGGCAGCGCCGCGGGACGGAAAGCTATAACGAATAAACTCAAAAACTACTGGACATTTATTTCAAAAAGTCTAATAAAACTATATAATATTTAACTATTTTATGAACATTTGCTTCATGATTAAATTGGTTTTCTTTGTTTTAGGCAATTCATAGAAGAAAATTTAGTGAGCTTCTTCACGAACCATCTGGAGAGTTCCACAACTTTTGCCGTACGAGTTTTGCAGATTTTTAATATTTGTTAAACAAAATTTCTCCTATGATTTGTAAGGAAGATACAGACTTCAGAGAAGCCATACCTGCTAAATTCCGTCTTGCAATGACATTAAGATTCATCGCATCTGGTGACAGTTATAAAAGTTTACGCTACTTATTTAAAGTATCTCCCCAAATAATATCAACAATCATACATGAAGTCTGCAAAGCTATAAATGAAGTTCTGGAGAATGAAGTAAAGGTAAAGTATGATTTGATGAACCGTAGTGTATCATCATAAATAAAACAGATTATTCAAGAAATTATGTAGAAATGTAATTTAATTCAGTTAAAAACTAACTTTGCTGTCCCCCCCGTCCAGATGGATCCATCTGCCAAGGATGCCACACTCCGTAACATGCTTTCCAGGACTGTCTCCTGCCACTCTCCTTTCCATCTACGTCATGTTGGAATCGCTGCAGTCAGGAAAGCAATGCTAGCAAACTCATCAAAAGCCGTGGGTAATGACAAAATCTGCTCTCAAATGCTAACAATTGTTCTTGGGGAATTGCTGCCGGTTATCACTCACATAATTAATGCTTCACTCTCTGACTGTCACTTCCCTAGTCAGTGGAAACGTGCTCTCGTGATCCCTCTGCCTAAAACATTCAACCCTACTTCCTACAAAGAATTTCGTCCTATTTCTATCCTGCCTATCCTTTCCAAAGTCCTTGAATCTATTGTACACACTCAATTATCCACCTATCTTTCCTCCATGAATCTCCTTAATCCTTTCCAATCGGGCTTTAGGCCGGGTCACAGCACTACCACGGCTCTACTCAAAGTGACAGATGATATCCAACTTGCGATGGACCAGAAGAGGATGTCTATGCTGGCATCGCTTGACTTCAGCAGCGCTTTCAACTGCGTGGATTTTGATATCCTGGTTGCGATCCTTCATTCACTTAATGTCTCCTCTCATGCCGCCCTCTGGTTTGACTCCTATCTCAGAGATCGACAACAACGCATCAAGTCTGAGGAGACATCCACCGATTGGTGCGATCTATTCACTGGGGTTCCTCAGGGTGGCATCCTTTCACCCCTTATTTTCTCGGTTTTTATCAACTCAATCTCTGATGTACTTACTTCTTCATATCATATTTACGCAGATGACCTCCAAATATACCGGCATTTTTCTCCGCGTGATGTGACTCCGGCTGTGGAGGCTCTGAATGCTGACCTCGAGAATATCCGGAAATGGGCCCTCTCGTATGGGCTTCTGGTAAACCCGAGCAAGTCGCAGGCCTTGATCTTGGGAACCAGATGCTCTCTTAACCTGTTACAACAACTTCAAATCGCTCCTCTAATATTTGACGGAACCGTAATCAAATACAGCGATAAAGCTAAAAATCTCGGAGTTGTATTCGATAACATGCTGTCTTGGTCGCCCCATGTCTCCGAGGTCAGCAGACGAGTCTTTGCATCGTTTCACTCTCTTCGGAGATTACAATACTTCCTTCCACGGCACACTAAAGTCACTCTAGCCCAGTCCCTTCTACTTCCTTTAATTGACTATGCCGATGCTTGCTGGGTGAGTGCAAACGAAGAACAACTGAATAAACTCGAACGACTTCAAAACCTCGGGATTCGGTTCGTCTTCGGGCTGCGCAAGTATGACCACGTCTCGCAGTATCGCAAGGAACTGGGTTGGCTCCCGATTCGTCTTCGCCGTGATTTCCACATATTGTCTTTACTCTTTAACATCTTGAGAAATCCCAGATATCCTTCTTACCTTCGTGAACGTTTTGAGTTCCTTTTCTCCAGAGGCAAGGAACGGAGATCTCACACGGTGTCTCTTCTATGTATTCCGCAGCATAACACCGTCGCCTACAAGCACTCGTTCAGGCTGAGGGCCATTCGGCTGTGGAACCCACTTCCCTGCACTATTAGGGACAGTCCCACTCTCTTCTCCTTTAAGAATCGCTTGAAAGAGCACTTACTTTCTCTTTCATCATAGGTATTGTATATATAAGTATGTAATTGTATTTATCTGTTTATTATTATTATTTGTTTATTTTTATTTTATCCACTTTTTCTTTTATTATATGTATTTTTATAGTAAGTATTATATTTTATTGGTATTTAGTAATTTTATAATTGCACTAGACTACCCTTTTCAGTTTATATGTATCCTATCCTGATAGGTTTGCTGTAAGAAATCTCTGTTGAGAGATAAGCTCGTCTTTGCCTTTTAATTTCTTGTAAAATGTTTTGTTTTAATGTTCTGTGCAATAAAGAATTGTGAATTGTGAACTAACTTGGTACCATAATGAACTAAATTAACAAATAATAGAACATGTCCATGTGAAATGAGGCAATGAATGAACCACTATTTCTTCTTTTTTCTCAGAAATCTTCGTAGGCCTTCAAAAAAGCTTCATTAATAATGTTTTGGCTTGTTGGTGGTACGAGTACTTCATTTGATGTAATATGAATGGTTGGAGTTTGAAAATTTGAGAGGCCCGGTTCGGTTACTATGTAGGTTTGAATGTTGTTTTGAGAAGTGGAAGTAGAATATGACATTTGGGTGTCTGAAGGACGGTTTGGAATCGGTGATGTATTTGGCAAAGGTGCGGAATACGACGATTGAGAGGATGAAGAACGGTTTGGAATCCGTGATGTATGTGGCAAAGGTTCGGAATATGATGTTTGGGAGGTGAAAGGACGATGATTTGGAATCGGTGATGTATTTGGCAAAGGTGCGGAATACGACGATTGAGAGGATGAAGAACGGTTTGGAATCGGTGATGTATGTGGCAAAGGTTCGGAATATGATGTTTGGGAGGTGAAAGGACGATGATTTGGAATTGGTGATGCATTTGGGAAAGGTGCGGAATACGACGATTGAGAGGATGAAGAACGGTTTGGAATCGGTGATGTATGTGGCAAAGGTTCGGAATATGATGTTTGGGAGGTGAAAGGACGATGATTTGGAATTGGTGATGCATTTGGTAAAGGTGCGGGATTACCACGATTGAGGGGATGAAGAACGGTTTGGAATCGGTGTTGTATGTGGCAAAGGTTCGGAATATGATTTTTGGGAGGTGAAAGGTCGATGATTTGGAATTAATTGGTGATGCATTTGGAAACGGCACGTAATATTGTGAGTAATTGGGAGATGGTATATCATGCCTAATTCGCTTCTCCTTAATCCTATTGTTTAATATTTATGCTTCGGAACGCACCGGTTTTCGTTGCGCGGATCGACCGCGAGTGATCGGGACATCACTAGCTAGCTGTCACTTGCATAGAAAAAAAATGGCTAGCTAGAGGTTACTTTTGCACATAGTAAAATGTCGGCGTCAGGCATTCGGGCCTTGGCTGTATGTTATTTGTAATAATATCGGAATAATCGTCAGGAAATAAGTAGATTTCACGTTATCGTAGTGAGTGCTTAGTACTGTGAAAGGTTGAAGTGGTTCGGTCACCAATTCGTCGCGTTCGGATAGCGACCCCTTGTAGTCGGCAGCATCACGACCGCACCAGTATCAGCTACGAGACGAGTAAGATTCGACTCCCATCACCCCCCACCCTCGTGTTCCTCATCCCGTACTCCCGCCTCGAATTGAGCTTTCGAATGCCGGTCCACGGCGTCAAGGTCAGTACTGCTTGTGACATTCCAGTGAAAAACAACCCTACCAAGATTCCACCCCTTTTCGGTTGAGGCGTGGGTTCTAACATTTTGGTAGCAGAGGCGCGGTTTCCTAGTAGGAAATCGATTCACGGACGGTAGTAGGGTTGTTTTTTTTGTAGTGGGATAGGGTACCTCAGATTGGTCGGCAATCATTTTGTGAGTGAGTCTTGTGGTCGGTATACCACAATTTAGGTTAATTTTCGGTTAGTGAACGTATAATTGACGATTTAGTTAATGATAATTATAAATTTGTAGTCGGAAACTACTGTTTGTGCGCATAAAGGATTGAACGGTCATTCCGCGAAGTAACTATATTGTATCACTTGTGGTAGAACGTCGGGTTGCAGTGTTATTTCGGTTTACAGAGCAGGGTCAGGCTACTTAAGGGGTATTAAGCTGATTTTGCTGACCTCAGTAGAAGTGTAGGTCATATCGGAAAGGCCACTTCTAGAAGGTTCACGGCTACCTACATTATATTAAAAATAGTATTTTTTTTCTTATAATAAATTTTTGTGTGTTATTTTTTATTGTGCTTTATGGTGGCATTCTCTAATTGATTTAGAGTGTATAGTTATAAGGTGTATATCCACAGGGCGACCATATTAAATATTTTTAGGATTTAATTGTTTTAGTAATTGCCTTTGTTTTGACAACTTAGTTTTAAATTATGTGCCCAGCGCTGACGGGCAAGTGCTGGTCTCTGGCTATACTTAGTTCGGTAGTGAAGTATAGGACCAGAATCTATTAAATCGGTCAACATGGCACCTTCACCCTTGACGGTACTGCGGAATGGTGCCCGGGAGGAAATGAGATGGCTCGCCCAAACTCAACAGTATGTGGAGCGTCCGGACATGGATGATGTCCTGCTCAAGCGTGTGGAGGACGCAATGACACGCGCCGGGAAGGTGTGTCGGCTGGCTGCGGAGGCTGAAGCTCTCGGGCTTACTGATGAAGCTTCGGTGGCCACAGTAAAACAGCTCTGCGCGGATGCTGACCAAGCGATGGAATGCTTGGGTGACATCGAGTGTCGCGCGGAGAAAATTAAGCGGTCGCGAAGGAATGACCGTGGGGAGGGTAACGGAGACCCACCCCCGAAGGGTGTTGTTGGACGGCTGCCACACCTGGAGATTCCGGCCTTCAGTGGGGCAATTGATGAGTGGCCAGCCTTCATCAATTTATTTGATAGTTTGGTCCACGTTCGGGACGACCTGGACAACGCCTACAAGTTGGCCCAACTATTGATGGTTCTGCGGGGTGAACCGAAGGAGTTGGTCGGTCACCTAACGGTCACGGTGGGCAATTATGAGATAGCAAGGTCCATATTGTTGGACCGCTACCAACACAAACGGCGGTTGGTTGATGCGTAGCTGGGGAAGCTGTTTAGCATCCCCAGAGTAACACGGGATGTTGACATCCGAGTACAGGTGCTCAACCCTGTGCTGGTGGCTACTAAGGCCCTTCAGAACCTTGGTTTTCCGGTAGACCAATGGTCATACATTGTCTTATATATGGTTTTGTCACGATTGCCTGCAGCTGTTCAAAGTCGGTTTGAACAGCTGCATGGGGGCAGTAGCACGGAACTGCCCACGCTCGTCCAATTAACGGATTTTTTGGAGGGTGAATGTAGGCGATGTGACACACTGGACACGGAGGCCAGTGTGCAGCGCCAACCCGCACGGATGCGGGAGGGGCCGCGCGCCGCGCCCCCACGGGGGGGTGGGCGGTCGAAACAATTTGGTGTTTTGAATGCCGCGCCGTCGGGTGACGGCTGTGTGCACTGCGACAGTGCCGGTCATGACGTGACCAGTTGCGCCAAATTTAAGGCGCTCGGGGTAGCTGCCCGCAGGAAGATTGTCTTCCGTCACCGATTGTGTTTCGGTTGTTTGGGGCCGCACACGCTGAGCGAGTGCTCGCGCGCGTTCCCCTGTGAGTGCTGTGGTGGCAAGCACCACATAGTGTTGTGCCTGAATCGGTCAGGCCCTTCGGACGGTCACCAGGGCCGGACTCAGGTTGGTCGGCCACAGGGCCCAACCAGGGCCGGACCCAGTCCCCCTCCGGGCAACGGGAGTCACCAACGGGGTAACTGGGGTACCCGCGGACGGGACCCCCCCCCCCCCCCCCCGAGGGGAAAGGGGCAGCGCGGGGGGTAACATGCGGGATAGCCGGGGTTCGGTCGCCGCTGTCCACGGTCAGCGAGGACTTCGGGCCGCTGGCTCACCGCGTGTTACGGGCGGGTGTCAGATGGCACCTATGAGTGGCGCGAAGGCTGGGAGTCCACCACCTTCTGCGCCACCCTGCCCGTCGCTCTGGGAGGCGAACAGTCGGATGTCGCCCCCATTCCTAGAGCGCCTCAGGTTGGATCCGCTCTCCCCCATTCATCCACGGTGCGCACCGGGCACACCGTACACCGTCCGGTATGGTCGGATACCGGGACAGCGAGGGGCCTATTATATGGGTTGGGTCCCCTTGATGCACATATGGTATGATATGCCGGTAGCATATCAGCAGCCGCGTTACTCCAAGGCCGACGGAGGTCTCAGCGGGTTCGGATCCCGCGGAGGTTCCCGCTAGGGACACGCCGCCCACTTACAGGGTGCCACCACTCCACAGACGGTCATGCTCCCCACCGCCTCTGTGATAGCGTGGAGTTCGGACGGCAAATCATGTGTGGCACGAGCACTATTGGACTCGGAGGCCCAGGGGTGCTTAGTCTCGTGCAACCTTGTAAGACGGTTGGGCATTTCGGTAAGGGAGTCCACATTCCATTCGGGGAATTGGGAACACGGAAGTCGGTTCCGTTAAGGGAGTATGTCGGATTACTCTCTCGTCACGGGTGGATTCATCGGTGAATCTGACGGTCACGGCATTAGTCATGCCTAATGTGATGGGCTCACACCCTCACGTACGGTTGTCGCCCTCGGTGCGACAGTTGGTCGCTGGGTTGTCACTGGCTGACCCGGAGTTTTATATTCCGGGCCCAGTAGACATTTTATTGGGTGTTGATGCCTTGGGATACCTGTTAGTGCCAGGTGTCCACGTGTTGCAGGCGACTGGTCTGGTTTCGGTCAACACCAGACTGGGCCATGCGGTAATGGGTCCGGTCATGCCGGCTGCCCCACGCCTAGCGACTAGTAGTCCCTTATTCGGTTCTGTACTCTCGGAGGTGATACAGAAGTTTTGGGAGGTGGAGGAACCAACTACGGTCCGCCGGTTGGACCCGGTTGAAGAAGAGTGTGAACAGTTTTATCGGAACAATACTGGTCGCCTTCGGTCAGGTCGATTTCTCACACGTCTTCCATTCCGGAGTGATCGCCCACCGCTGGGCAGTTCACACCATGCAGCCGAGACGCGGCTTCTGTCGATGGAACGACGCATGAAGCGTGACGGGATTTTCCGGCAGAAGTACGTCGACTTCATGCGAGAATACGAGTCGCTCGGCCACATGTCGCTTTCGGGTATCGACTGGAAGCGTGAAGACTACTGTTTCTTGCCTCATCACGCGGTCTTGAGGACCCCGGAGGGCAAAATACGGGTAGTGTTCGATGGATCGGCATCAACATCTAACGGCATGAACCTGAACCAGTATTTGCATTCAGGGCCGAAGTTGAACCATGACATCGCGGATGTTATCACACGGTTCCGTCGACACAATGATGTGTTTGTAGCTGACATCCGGATGATGTTTAGGCAGACGGTCATTCACCCTGACGATAGACGGTATCAGCTGATACTGTGGCGAGAGAGCCCAGATCAGCCCATCAAGGTGTACGAGCTGAACACCAACACGTACGGGCTACGGTCTAGTCCTTATTTGGCGATTCGCACTCTGCGGGAGTTAGCGGATCGAGAACGGTTAAAATTCCCTAGAGGAGCAGCGATCCTGGAGCAGGATCTCTACGTGGACGATATCTGTACCGGTGCAGATTCCGTAGAGGAGGCGCTCGCTCGACGGGACGAGCTAGTTGAGCTCTTATGGGGTGGAGGTTACGAGCTCCGGAAATGGATGTCGAACTCTCCAGAGTTACTGTCTGGTCTTCCGGATGACTACCAGCAGGATCCCCACATTTTCGAAAATCTGGAAAATCCGAATATGTTGTCGGTATTAGGCGTCCAGTACCAGCCGGTGTCAGACATGTTTTCGTATCGGGTCGAGTTGGACTCCCCGAAGGTCTGGACGAAACGGAACGTCCATTCAACGGTGGCTAGGACTTTTGATCCAAACGGGTGGATCACCCAGGTAACATTTCAGCTCAAGTGTTTTATGCAGCAATTGTGGTCTGCTGAGCTGAAATGGGACGACCCGATCGGCGGGTCATTGAGCTCAGAGTGGGAATCGTTCTTTTCAACCCTCCCTGGCATCAATCGGATTTCACTGCCACGGAGGTTGGTCCCCACCAAACGATACACCGCCACCCTGCATGGGTTTGGCGATGCCTCGGAGAAGGGCTACGTAGCTGCGGTGTATCTGCGTACGGTTGACTCCTCGGGAGAGGTTGATGTGCGGTTGGTCATGGCCAAGAGCAAGGTTGCGCCGTTGCGCACTCGCCTGACTATTCCCAAATTAGAGCTTTCAGGAGCGGCTCTCCTGACTCGTCTGGTCAACCACAGGATGACGGTTCTTCGTGGGTCAATAGCGTTAGAAGATACGGTCTACGCTTGTACGGACAGCCAGATCGTGTTATGCTGGCTGAAGGCTTTAGTTCACAAGCTGGAGATTTTTGTGGCGAATCGGGTTTCGCAGATTTTGAATTCGGAGGTTCCCTTAATCTGGAGACATGTTCCAGGGGAAATGAACCCAGCAGACTGTGCATCTCGTGGGTGTCACGCTCCGGAGTTAGTTGGACATCCCTTGTGGTGGGGTCCAAAATGGTTGACTCAAGCCGAATCAGATTGGCCAATGAGTCCACGCGTTACCTCGGCGAACGGCGCCTTGACAGTCGGTGTCTGTACGACGCAACCAGAGCCGGAAGAGGAGTTCAGCCTGCTGGAACGGTACAGCTCGCTCGACAAGCTGGTCAATGTGACCGCCTGGATCTTCCGATTTGCGCGGAATTCTCGCAATTCTAAAGGCGCAACGGGTGCGGACACAGGTGCTGACACCACGGGAACGGAACCATGCGCTGTTCGCATTGGTACGGAACTTGCAGACGGTGCCTTTTAAGTCCGAACTGGACATTCTGAGACGCGGACGCGTCCAACTGAAGGGAGCTGTGGCTCGGCTCAACCCGTTTATTGACCCTCAAGGATTGCTGAGGGTAGGAGGTCGGCTGCGGAATGCCAACCTGCCTTATGCGGCTCGCCACCCGTTGTTACTCCCTAGGAAAGGGAAGTTGGTCGAACTGTTGATACAGGATCGACACATTCGGAATGGGCATGTCGGATGCCACGCCTTGATGGCGTTTCTCCAGCGCGAGTTCTGGATTCTATCGGGAAGATGCTTAGTGCGGAGCGTCGTATTTCGGTGCCTGCCTTGTTATCGGGCCAAGGCGGCTACGATGCAGCCCCAGATGGGCGATTTGCCCTCGGATAGGGTTAACGAAATCCGGCCCTTTGCGGGTGTCGGAACGGATTTCGCGGGACCATTCATGGTCAAGTCTTCACAGCTACGGAACGCCAGATTAGTGAAGGCATACCTGTGCGTCTTCGTGTGCTTGGCCACGAAGGCAGTCCACTTGGAAGTGGTCAGTGACCTCGCAGGCACCGAAATACGACGCTCCACACTAAGCGTCTTCCCGATAGAATCCAGAACTCGCGCTGAAGAAACGCCATCAAGGCGTGGCATCCGACATGCCCATTCCGAATGTGTCGATCCTGTAACAACAGTTCGACCAACTTCCCTTTCCTAGGGAGTAACAACGGGTGGCGAGCCGCATAAGGCAGGTTGGCATTCCGCAGCCGACCTCCTACCCTCAGCAATCCTTGAGGGTCAATAAACGGGTTGAGCCGAGCCACAGCTCCCTTCAGTTGGACGCGTCCGCGTCTCAGAATGTCCAATTCGGACTTAAAGTGCACCGTCTGCACGTTCCGTACCAATGCGAACAACGCATGGTTCTGTTCCCGTGGTGTCAGGACCTGTGTCCGCACTCGTTGCGCCTCAGAATTCCGACAATTCCGCGCAAATCGGCAGATCCAGGCGGTCACATTGACCAGCTTGTCGAGCGAGCTGTACCGTTCCAGCAGGCTGAACTCCTCTTCCGGCTCTGGTTGCGTCGTACAGACACCGACTGTCAAGGCGCCGTTCGCCGTGGTAACGCGTGGACTCATTGGCCAATCCGATTCGGCTTGAGTCAACCATTTTGGACCCCACCACAAGGGATGTCCAACCAACTCCGGAGCGTGACACAATCGACCTGACCGAAGGCGACCAGCATTGTTCCGATAAAACTGTTCACACTCTTCTTCAACCGGGTCCAACCGGCGGACCGTTGGTGGCTCCTCCACCTCCCAAAACTTCTGTATCACCTCCGAGAGTACAGAACCGAATAAGGGACTACGAGTCGCTAGGCGTGGGGCAGCCGGCATGACCGGACCTATTACCGCATGGCCCAGTCTGGTGTTGACCGAAACCAGACCAGTCGCCTGCAACACGTGGACACCTGGCACTAACAGGTATTCCAAGGCATCGAAACCCAATAAAATGTCTACTGGGCCCGGAATATCGAACTCCGGGTCAGCCAGTGACATCCCAGCGACCAACCGTCGCACCGAGGGCGACAACCGTACGTGAGGGTGTGAGCCCATCACATTAGGCATGACTAATGCCGTGACCGTCAGATTCACCGATGAATCCACCCGTGACGAGAGAGTAATCCGACATACTCCCTTAACGGAACCGACTTCCGTGTTCCCAATTCCCCGAATGGAATGTGGGTACTCCCTTACCGAAATGCCCAACCGTCTTACAAGGTTGCACGAGACTAAGCACCCCTGGGCCCCCGAGTCCAATAGCGCTCGTGCCACACAAGATTTGCCGTCCGAACTCCACGCTATCACCGAGGCGGTGGGGAGCATGACCGTCTGTGGAGTGGCGGCACCCTGTAAGTGGGCGGCGTGTCCCTAGCGGGAACCCCCGCGGGATCCGAACCCGCTCAGACCTCCGTCGGCCTGGTAACTCGGCTGCTGATATGCCACCGGTGGCATATCACACCGCATGTACATTAGGGGGTCCCAACCCGCATAATAGGCCCCTCGCTGTCCCGGTACCCGACCATACCGGACTGTGAACGGTGTGCCCGGTGGCCACCGTGGATGGAGGGGGGAGAGCGGATCCAACCTGGGGCGCTCTAGGAATGGGGGCGACATCCGACTGTTCGCCTCCCTGTTCGCCTCCCAGAGCGACGGGCAGGGTGGCGCAGAAGGTGGTGGGCTCCCAGCCTTCGCGCCACTCATAGGTGCCATCTGACACCCGACTGTAACACGCGATGAGCCAGCGGCCCGAAGTCCTCGCTGACCCTGGATAGCGGCGACCGAACCCCGGCTATCCCGCCTGTTACCCCCCGCGCTGCCCCCTTCCCCTCGGGGGGGGTCCCGTCCGCGGGTAACCCAGTCACCCCGTTGGTGACTCCCGTTGCCCGGAGGGGGACTGGGTCCGGCCCTGGGTGGGCCCTGTGACCGACCAACCTGAGTCCGGCCCTGGTGACCGTCCGATGGGCCTGACCGGTTCAGGCACAACACGACGTGGTGCCTGCCACCGTAGCCCTCACAGGGGGACGCCCGTGAGCACTCGCTCAGCGGGTGCGGCCCCAAGCAACCGAAACACAATCGGTGGCGGAAGACCACCTTCCTGCGGGCAGCCACACCGAGCGCTTTAAAGTTGGCGCAACTGGTCACCTCATGACCGGCACTGTCGCAGTGCACACAGCCGTCACCCGACGGCGCGGCACTCAAAACGCCAAATTGTTTTGACCGACCACCCCCCCGTGGGGGTGGGGGGCGCGGCCCCTCCCGCATCCCCGCGGGTTGGCGCTGCACACTGGCCTCCGAATCCATGGTGTCGCATCGCCTGCATTCACCCTCCAAAAACTCCGTTAATTGGACGAGCGTGGGCAGTTCCGAGCTACTGCCCCCATGCAGCTGTTCAAACCGACTTTGAACAGCTACAGGCAACCGTGACAAAACCATATATAACACAATATATGACCATTGGTCTACCGGCAGACCAAGGTTCTGAAGGGCCTTAGTGGCCACCAGCACAGGGTTGAGCACCTGTACCCGGATGTCAACATCCCGGGTTACTCTTGGGATGCTGAACAGCTTCCCCAGCTGCGCATCAACCAACCGCCTTTTGTGTTGGTAGCGGTCAAACAATATGACCCGGGCAATCTCATAATTGCCCGCCGTAACCGTTAGGTGACCGACCAACTCCTTCGGTTCACCCCGCAGTGCCTTCAATAGCTGGGCCAACTTGTAGGCGCTGTCCAGGTCGTCCCGACCGTGGACCAGGCTATCGAACAAATTGATGAATGCCGGCCACTCATCAATTGCCCCACCGAAGGCCGGAATCTCCAGGTGTGGAAGCCGTCCAACCACACCCTTAGGGGGGGGGTCTCCGCTACCCTCCCCGCGGTCATCCCGACGCGACCGCTTAATTTTTTCGGCGCAACGCTCGATGTCGCCCAAGCACTCCATCGCTTGGTCAGCATCCGCGCAGAGCTGCCTCACTGCAGCCACCGAGGCCTCATCCGTAAGCCCGAGGGCTTCAGCCTCGGCAGCCAGCCGACACACCTTCCCGACGCGTGTCATTGCGTCCTCCACACGCTTGAGCAGGACATCGTCCATGTCGGGTCGCTCCACATACTTGTGAGTATGGGCGAGCCATCTCATCTCCTCACGGACACCATACCGCAGTACCGTCAAGGGCGAAGGTGCCATGGTTACCGATTTAATTGTTCCTGGTCCTATGCTTCACTGCCGAACTAAGCACAGCCAGATACCAGCACTTTCCCGTCAGCGCTGGGCACAGAAATTAAAACTAAGTTGTAAAACCCAAGGCAACCACTAAACAATTAAATCATAAACAATATTTAATATGGTCGCCCTGTGGACATACACCTTATAATATACACTCTAAATCAATTAGAGAATGCCACCATGTGGTACAATCCAAATAACACACAAAAGGTTGTTATAAAAAAAACTATTTTTCTAGTAGTGGCCCCTCCGATAGGAACCACACTTCCTTTGAGGTCAGCAAAATCAGCTTAATACCACTTAAATAGCCCGACCCTGCTGTGCAAACCGAAATAACACTGTAGGACTATAGAACCCGACGTTCTATCGCAAGTAATACAATCTAGTTACTTCGCAGAATGACTGTTCAATCTTTTATGCTCAACAACAGTAGTTCCGACTACAATTTTTATAACAACTGTTAACTAAATTGGCACTTATACTTTCACTTACCGAAAATGAACACTTTAATCGTGGTATACCGACCACAGACTCATTGCCGACTTGAGCCAATCTGGGATATTCTTTTCTCCCAACTACAATGTGACAAAGGCAACCCTACCGTGAATCGATGATTTCCCACTAGGAAACCGCGCTTCTGCTACCAAATGATTAATTTCCCACGCCTACCGAACGGCGTGAGAATCCTGAGGGGTTGTGCCTTTGCCACGTGAGAGAAAAGAAGTGATGAAATTGGTTACTGACCTTGTCTCCGTAGGCAGGAAATCGAAAGCTCGATTCGAGACGGGAATACGGGAAAAGGGCACAGTTTGGGATAGGATATGGAGTGAATCGAAACCTATCGTTGCTGCCGACGCTGTCGCCGGCGTGCTGCCTGCCGTGACCGTGGAATCGCCGCTACCGATGCGACGATGTCCAATCAACCGGGATCACTTGGCCGCTGACGCGAATCTAATTACCATCAATAGCCCGACGCTATGAGGTAGATTTACACTCTGACCAGGCCCGATGCCTATATGATAATTGGTACACCGAAATACCATCACGGGGCCCGAGCCGCCATGTTATTCTCACCGATGAGACAGACCAAGAGAAAAATTAACCTCCAATTTTACATCTCGTTTCCGATACGAGTGACAGCTGCTAGTGCCGTCTTCGCTAGTGATGTCTCGATTACTCGCGATCGATTCGCGCAACAAAAAACCGGTGCGTTTCCGACGCATAAATATTAAACAGTGGTAGTGCGCCGATCACAATATAATAGGCGTGAGTAGCGATACCTTTACCTATGTGAGTGAGATTAACGGCGCCCGACGGTGGTTGGACCACTGTCTCACGACAAGAGCGGCTTGGACTACTGTTGTCTCGACGCATGGTTTGTATAACGTCACCTGGTCTGATCATTTCCCCCTCTGGATCTGTGATATTTTATGTATGCCATCTGTAACTTTAAGCTCAGAATGTACTAAGCAAAATTAGGTGGGGTGAAAGAGGTGCAAGTCAAGCGAAAGCTTATTACTTGTACTGTAATATTAATTTAAATAGTATAAATGTGAAGATGCCTTATGTTGGATGTGTGGATGGATTGTGTGAACAGGTGACTGATCATTTTACTTTTATTGACGAAGTTTATTCTAATATAGTTAATGTAATGCAGACAGCGGCCATAGAAAGTGCTAGGGAGTATTGTAATGCACAGTGAGCTAGAAAGAAAGTTCCGCGGTTGCATTTCCAGTGCTGGGTGGGGGCAGGGACACCCTCCACAGGTACAATATATGAGCAAATGTCTGAAAGTAGAAAACTGTTTAAGAATAAGCTAAAATGGATAAACCAGTTTAGCTTATTCTTAAACAGTTTTTCTAACGAAAAATTAAGAGCAAATTAAAATGAATATTTTGGCCTTGTGTAAGAAAGATAAAAACTTTGGTACTTAAATTTTGGAACTCAACCAAGAAGTTTAATTTTAAGCAGAGTTTACCAGTGTCTGTGGAGGGTCTACCAGATCCCTTTCAGATTGCCGATATGTTTGGCCGCAGGTTCAAGGTAGTTGTTAAAATCCACGCCTCAACCGAAAGGGCGTGGAATCTTGGTAGGGTTGTTTTACCATGGAATGTCACAAGTAGTACTGACCTTGACGCCGTGGACCGGAATTCGAAAGCTCAATTCGAGGCAGGAATACGGGATGAGGAACACCAGGGGGGTGAGGGAAGTCGAATCTTACTCTCGTCGCAGCCCGATGCTGTCGCCGTCGTGCTGCTTGCCGACACAAAGGGTCGCTGTCCGCAACGCGACGAATTGATCCCCGAATCACTTCAACCTTTCACAACACGAAGCACTCACTCCGATGACGTGAAATCTACTTATTTCCCGACGATTGTTCCGTGATGATTATTACAATTAACATTTCGACCAGGCCCCGATACCTGTGTTAGGCAATTATTACAAAAAACATACAGCCAAGGCCCGAATGCCTGACGCAGCCATTTTCCATGTTCAAAAGAGTAACCTCTAACTCATCATCTCGTTTCTATACAAGTGACAGCTAGCTAGTTCCGCTCCGATCACTCGCGGTCCAATCGCGCAACAAAAAAAAGCTGCGTTCCGAAGCATAAATATTAAAAAGTCACCCGCCCGGACAGGCCCGAACCTGTCCCTAATCAATAGGAAGGCGAGAAAGTGTTGCGACCGCTCTCTTGAGGACCGAGTCCCCCACCTTGACTTCTGCTGATCGAGGCGTGCCATCCCGACCCGGGTACAAATTGACAATCCGTTCTCGTCTCCATCTCAATGATGGCAGGTTCGCATCCTTAATCAGCACCAAATCACCGACTTGAGGGGGGCTCGTCCGGTCAGTCCACTTAAGGCGCTGCTGCAAGATGTGCAAGTACTCAAGGGACCACCGTTTCCAAAAATCTTGAGCCATCTGCTGCAACATCTGCCACCTAGTTAACCGACTTAACTTAACATCACCGAATGGGTATTCTGGCAGGGCGTTAAGGGGCTGACCTATCAGGAAGTGACCCGGCGTCAACGCTTCCAAATCGTTTGGATCCGAACTGAGCGGGCACAACGAACGCGAGTTCAGTGTCATTTCAATTTTACAGAACAGCGTCGCAAGCTCTTCAAAGCGTAGAGAGGTCTCACCGATGATCCTCGTCAGGTGCGACTTAGCCGATTTAACCGCAGCCTCAAAAATTCCTCCCCAATGAGGACATCCCGGCGGACTGAAAACCCATTCAATCCCTCGTCGGGAGCAAGCCGTACCGATGGCGTCCTTGTTACCGTTCAGGAATTGAGTGACCTCCTGCAGATATCGCCTGGCTCCGACAAAATTTGTGCCGTTATCCGAACGGATTAACGACGGGAGGCCCCTTCGTGAGACGAACCGATCCAGACATGCGATAAATGCCTCCGTAGTGAGGTCACTGACCACCTCCAAGTGGACTGCCTTCGTGGCCAAGCACACGAAGACGCACAGGTATGCCTTCACTAATCTGGCGTTCCGTAGCTGTGAAGACTTGACCATGAATGGTCCCGCGAAATCCGTTCCGATACCCGCAAAGGGCCGGATTTCGTTAACCCTATCCGAGGGCAAATCGCCCATCTGGGGCTGCATCGTAGCCGCCTTGGCCCGATAACAAGGCAGGCACCGAAATACGACGCTACGCACTAAGCGTCTTCCCGATAGAATCCAGAACTCGCGCTGGAGAAACGCCATCAAGGCGTGGCATCCGACATGCCCATTCCGAATGTGTCGATCCTGTATCAACAATTCGACCAACTTCCCCTTCCTAGGGAGTAACAACGGGTGGCGAGCCGCATAAGGCAGGTTGGCATTCCGCAGCCGACCTCCTACCCTCAGCAATCCGTGAGGGTCAATAAACGGGTTGAGCCGAGCCACAGCTCCCTTCAGTTGGACGCGTCCGCGTCTCAGAATGTCCAGTTCGGACTTAAAGTGCACCGTCTGCACGTTCCGTACCAATGCGAACAACGCATGGTTCCGTTCCCGTGGTGTCAGGACCTGTGTCCGCACTCGTTGCGCCTCAGAATTGCGACAATTCCGCGCAAACCGGAAGATCCAGGTGGTCACATTGACCAGCTTGTCGAGCGAGCTGTACCGTTCCAACAGGCTGAACTCCTCTTCCGGCTCTGGTTGCGTCGTACAGACACCGACTGTCAAGGCGCCGTTCGCCGAGGTAACGCGTGGACTCATAGGCCAATCCGATTCGGCTTGCGTCAACCATTTTGGACCCCACCACAAGGGATGTCCAACTAACTCCGGAGCGTGACACCCACGAGACGCACAGTCTGCTGGGTTCATTTCCCCTGGAACATGTCTCCAGATTAAGGGAACCTCCGAATTCAAAATCTGCGAAACCCGATTCGCCACAAAAATCTCCAGCTTGTGAACTGAAGCCTTCAGCCAGCATAACACGATCTGGCTGTCCGTGCAAGCGTAGACCGTATCATCTAACGCTATTGACCCACGAAGAACCGTCATCGTGTGGTTGAGCAGACGAGTCAGGAGAGCCGCTCCTGAAAGCTCTAATTTGGGAATGGTCAGGCGAGTGCGCAACGGCGCAACCTTGCTCTTGGCCATGACCAACCGCACATCAACCTCCCCCGAGGAGTCGACCGTACTGTTATGAACTACTTTATTACGTGAATAGAGCAGACGCATGCAATTTACACTTCATTTATATAGAGTTTTGTACCTAAAATAGTCAGTCAACCCATAACCGCGATACTGAAAAGTTGTCTTACTTATTGTGAAAACTAATAAATCTGTGTTATTAATTAAATAGTTTTTTTTAAAAAGACCTGCGGCACGGACCCCAAAACAAGTGGTGTCAGAAGTGGGATGCCAGAAGAAAAACCTTGCTTCGTGTAAGATCTCGCATTTAAAAGAACTCGCGGTCCCTGTCGCATCAAGAAAGGTCTGTAAATTCAGTGCCGTGTTGCCCGATGATAAGTCTCCGCCTTCGCGTGAGCCGCGTGTAGCCCGCAGCATCACTGGTCACCGGTTCGTCGACAGTAAGCCTCAGCTCTCGAGCTTGAGCCTGCACTAACTTTCCCCTGGTCGACGGTCAGTCTCCACACATCCTGCTGTGCGAGCCCGCATCAGAAGAAGACAAGCAGATCATCATCATCGGTTCATCGAGTTGACTCAAACTTCATTTATATTCTTCATTTTATTCACATTTTCCAGCTCAATTCATCAAAACCAGTTTCGCAATAATTATTGCACTACGTCGTGACTCCAACTTCAAACAGTAGCCGTCGAAGAATTCCGTAGAAATACGACACTTTTGTGTCGCCGGACACTCGCCGCTAACTACCTCACCTGTACCGACGTCACTGCTACAACGTGACTACGCCAGTTTTGGTACTTCGGGTCACTTCTTTCTACATCCCCGGGTTCTCCGAGATGTTCCTGGTTCTCCTGTGAGTTGATTCATCTTTTAAATTATCTGTGAATTGTGTTTTTGAGTGTGAATTTACAGTGTTTCTACGTTATTTTTACATGAACATTTTTACGTGAACATTTTACAGGGTTTATTTTATACAACACGTTTACACGTTTACTTTTACAAGTCTAGTTTACAACATTTTAGTTTTGTGTGTCGCATATTCTGTTGCTCTGGATTTTAAATTTCATTCATGGTTCAACCGAAAAAGGAGGAATTTGTTGACGTGGAATCTGCCCTCGAAACTTCTGATAGCTCTGGAAGCGAGGCAGAACCCGAACCGAAAGTAAAAGCGCCTAAGAAAAAAATGGCTTCTTCAGTAACTTTGTCGGTTCTTACTAAATTCATTCGGCCCTATAATGGTGACCGAGAAACCCTCCCGGCTTTTCTCACTAACTGCGAAAATGCAATCAGTTTAGCTACGACAGAACAACAGAATGTGCTTATAAAATATATTGTATCACAGCTCGAAGGCAAGGCTCAATTAGCCTGTTGTTTGAAAAATTTTGAAAGCTGGAGTGATATCAAGTCTTTCCTGAAAACTACTTTCGGCGAAAAGAAACACTCCACGCATCTCTTAGTAGATTTGCAAAATTGCCGCCAGAAAGCCGACGAGAGCGTGACGCAATATTCATTGCAAATAGAGTCGTGTTTAACTCGACTTCAATCCGACATCCATTATAGCTGTGTGGATAAGAGCGAGCTTGTAGGAAGGCTAGCGGCGATGGAGGATTTAGCCCTCAACACTTTTATGTTAGGGATGAACACCAAATTTGCACATATTGTTAGGTGCCGCAACCCCAAGACTCTTTCCGAAGCCATCACACACGCTATCGAAGAAGAGAAAATCTTCAATCTTTCCCGGGTGTCTCAACGAGCATCCCTACAATGCTCTTTCTGTCATCAAAGCGGTCATTCCGCTTCCGATTGTTTTAAAAAGAGAAAACAATCTAATGAAGGTCATCGTGTTCATGCTATCAATTCTCCTCCCTCTCAAAGCGGACCTTCTTCTTCAAAATTTGACAGGAACAAAAGTTGTGCCTATTGTAAAAAGGTAGGGCATCTTATTACTGAGTGTTTTAGATTGAAACGCAAAAACGGTGAGTCATCATCGTCTCCTCAAGCCAGTGTCCACATTGCGCTTGAACACTCAGATGAAATCGAAATCGAAACTGATTTAAACTAAAATCGGTTCCGGTTCCGTGTCTACCGGAGCCTAATACTCCTATCATAAAAGACACGTTATCAAAAAAATCTGCGCCTTCACTCCCCGAGCTTCTACCCAAGGCCAGTTCTGCTAAGCCTCCACTCAAAAAAAGGGTTACCCCTAAGGCTAGCTCAAAAAAATCAAATGCTAGGTCTTTACTCAAAAATGAGTTTCTACCCAAGACTAGCTCTACTACTACGCCTCTACTCAAAAATGAGTTTCCCCTTCAGGCTAGTTCTAATACTCTCAATGAGTCCACGAATCTCTCCCCTCAAGATAACTTGAGTTTTCCGGGGTTTACCCCTAGAGATTCTACATGTGAAGAAAGCACAGTATATACTGTTTTTAATCTCAACCCTAGGGTTTCGCTTCCTCACGTGTTTTTACAGACGAGCCGTTCACAGAAACCTCTCTGTTTCTTAATAGATTCCGGGTGCCTCAATTTCCATTGTGAAATTCTCAAGTTTAAATAAGCATTCCGATTTGGGACCTCAAACTATTAAAATTAAAGGTCTAAATGACGACGATTCTCATGTAGAATCTCTTGGGTCCCTTGAACTTGACTTATCCTACCGATTTTCCCAACAGAGTATAGTAGCGCTGAACTTCAATTTACACGCGATTAGTGACTCAGTGCGCTTGCCATTCGATGGCATTCTCGGTAGCGATTTTCTGGACAACTATAAAATGGATATTAAATACTCGACTAAGACTTTGCAAATGCAAAAATTCTCTATTCCATTTTCGCTTAGCAATCCTTGCTTTATTATACCTGCTCGATCCGAAGCAGTTATTGAATGTCTTGTGTCTAATGACATTTCGGAATTAGACTCTTTGCGCGAAGCGCTGATACTCGATCACACATTCTGCGAAGGTGTTTACCTTGCAAACTGCATTGTCACAGTTAAGCCGAACTATAGAGTTAATGTCTCTATTTTAAATACATTGGAAAACCCAATCGAAATCAAAGATTTCTCAGTTCGTCTTACTCCTATGGATTTACCTGTCGACTCTTTTCAGAGCCCATCTCAGAATGTCTTCTCCACTTCTCATGAAGTTACCTCAGATAGAAAACAACGCGTTCTCGATCAAATTCGTCACGAACATTTAAATTCAGAAGAGAAAAAGGTTCTTCTAGACTGTTGTACACAGTACACAGATATATTCTATCTCGAAGGCGATCCTCTCACGTGCACAAATGCAATTCAGCATTCCATCAATACGGGTGATGCCCCTCCGATACATGTTAAATCATACCGTTTCCCCGAGGTTCATAAGCAAGAAGTTGAAAACCAAATGCAGAAGATGCTTGCTCAGAATATCATCAGACCTTCTATTTCACCTTGGAGTGCCCCAGTTTGGGTGGTTCCCAAAAAGATGGACGCCTCTGGCAAACAAAAGTGACGCGTTGTCATTGATTATCGTCGTCTAAATGACGTTACCGTTAATGAGGTTTACCCTATTCCTTTGATTACAGACATTCTCGATCAGTTGGGTCATTCGAAGTATTTTTCAACCCTTGATTTGGTATCAGGTTTCCATCAGATCTGTCTTAATCCTGCTGACTCAGCAAAAACAGGATTTACTGTAACTAACTCAAATGGCACTTCAGGCCACTACGAATTCGTTAGGATGCCATTCGGACTCAAGAATGCTCCTTCTACCTTCCAAAGATTGATGAATACCGTTCTATCCGGCTTACAAGGACTACATTGTTATGTTTACTTGGACGACTGTATTGTCTATTCCCATGATCTTGATTCGCACATCCAAAAGCTGAAACTCGTTTTCGACAAATTTCGGGAATTTAACCTAAAAATGCAACCCAACAAATGCGAGTTTCTGAGACGGGAAGTCTCCTACTTAGGTCACATGATTACCGATAAAGGTGTGTCTCCTAATCCCGAGAAAATCAAGGCCATTTCAGAATTCCCTGTTCCTCAAAATGCTAAAGATATAAAATCTTTTCTTGGTTTAACTGGCCATTACCGCCGTTTCATAGATAACTTCTCTAAAATCACAAAACCATTGACATGCCTTCTAAAAAAGGATATCCCTTTTATATGGTCTCAAGAACAAGAATTTTCATTCAATTTTCTCAAGGAGAAATTGATTACGGCTCCTTTACTACAATATCCTGACTTTACACAGCCTTTCGTGGTCACTACTGACGCTTCTAATTACGCCGTTGGCGCAATTCTTTCCCAAGGCGAGATCGGCAACGACAAGCCCATCGCCTATGCGTCCCGAACTTTGAACAAGGCCGAAGGAAACTACTCTACTACAGAGAAAGAACTTTTAGCTATTCTTTTTGGAATTAACACCTTCCGCCCTTATTTATATGGGTATAGGTTCAAAATTGTTACCGACCATCGTCCCTTAGTCTGGCTGTTTAACGCTAAAGACCCTGGAGGTCGTCTTCTACGTTGGCGCTTAAAACTAGAGGAGTACGATTATGAAATCGCGTACAAACCCGGCAGAGTAAATGCGAATGCAGATGCTCTTTCCCGTAACCCTGTCAATGCCATCTCTCATTCTAACCTAAACAAATGCTCTTATGAGATTTACTTTAAAAAGCAATTCACAAAATCAGTATCAAATGATACTCAAATTCAAGAACACAATGAGCCATTACATCTTTCAAAACATAAATTAGTCGCTTGTCCGACTTCTCTAGATTTCGACTACTCTATGCCGAGCTGCGAACAATTATTATCCACAGTAGACAATTTTGCTGACTTGCTATCAGCCGAGCGCGAGCCCGAGACCGTGCTCACCGCTCATTCTAATAATAAAAAGTTTTACTTTTTATTTACCAAGGTTCATCATTACGATGAAACCTCATATAGAGTCATTTACAACCTAATAATGAAATTACGTGATGTTGTTATTGCTGAAGATCAAACAGACTTAGCAATTCCCGATTTTTCAGAACCTTTCACGAAATTAGACTATACAAAGGTTTACAATATCATTTCTTTTGTGTTTCACGGCACTAATATCAAGATTCATATCTACAAAAATCAAATTAATTACCCTTCACCCGTCGAAGTTCCAAAAATATTGAAAGAAAATCACGGTACCACTATTGCTGGTCACCCAGGCATTCAGAGAATGTTTAACAGAATTAGAGCCACTTATTATTGGAAAGGTATGCGCTCCGACATTGAGCGATTTGTTAAAGACTGCAGTCTATGTAAAATAAATAAACCCTTACGGAAATGTAACAAGGCTCCAATGATTATAACATCATCTAGTACCAAGCCCTTTGAGCGATTAGCTCTGGACATTGTTGGTCCTCTGCCTGAGGCTGGATTTCAAAAGTTTAAATTTATCTTGACACTTCAAGATGATTTGACCAAATTCTCCTGCGCTTACCCTATGATTGGGTCTACTACAGATCAAGTTGCGCGTAATTTGATTCACTTCTTTTCTCTTTTTGGATTTCCAAAGATGATCTTATCCGACCAAGGTACATGTTTTACCTCTGAGTTGTTTTAACAACTCACGCAAATTCTTAAGGTTAAATCCCTTTATTCAACTCCTTATCATCCCCAAACCAATGGTGCGCTAGAACGCAGCCACGCTACTCTTAAAGAGTATTTAAAATCATTCGTTAACGAAAACCACAATGATTGGCATTGTTATTTAGCTACAGCTATATTGGCCTATAACACTACTCCTCACTGCACAACGCAGTTCACTCCTTTCGAGTTACTTTACGGTTACCAACCGTCTATCCCAAGTAGTGTCTACGACTCTAATGACGGTACTACCTATCAAGAGTACATTAGGGCTCTACAATATAGGATGAAATATAGTAGACAACGAGCCCTTGAAAATATACAGAAAAGTAAAGAGTCCTCTAAAACATATTATGATGGTTCCACCAAGGACATTAAATCCAAAGCTGGAGATTTAGTATATCTCAAACAGCATCACAGGCTCCGAAAAGCCTTATCTCCTATCTGGAAAGGACCCTTCAAAGTTTTAAAGGTCCACGACAAAAATAACGTAACTATTTGCGTCAATCGCAAACACGTGAAGTATCACGTTAATGAACTGAAACCTGGTTGAAAGCCTCTCTCATTTGTTTCAGGTTTCTCCACTTTCAAGGTTCTATATCAGAACCCGTAATACAAGAAATAGTCCATAGTCCTGGAATCTATTTCGACCCGACTTCCGTCGCATACTTTTATGATGATTACTGGAATGTGGTCACTCACGTCGAGGTCTCACATATCAAGCCTTATCTTGACAAAATTGAACAATCTATGAATAGTATTTCTTATCTTTGTAAACAAGCTCAGAACTTAGCTTATAACGTTGATTGTAAGGATACTTTTAGTCCTTTAGAAATATTACTTAATGCTGACTTACTGAAATTCGATTCCCTATTCCATATTATCTCTCAAGAGCCTCAGACACGTTTTAAAAGGTCCTTAGAATTCGGTGGTGAAATATTGAAGTTTTTCTTTGGAACATTAGATGCAGATGATGCTCGCAAGTATGATGCTGCTGTTTCAGCCTGTCAACAGAACGAAAACGAGATGTTTTCCTTGATGAAAGACAACATCCATGTTGTTCAATCTACGATTAATAATTTTAATGTGTCTATCCGTAAACTTAATGATAACGAAGATAGAATTAATAAACAGATAAATAAGCTTAACATAGTCTTATCTGAAAATGCTAAGATTAATAATAATTATATAAATGTAGCTAAAATTAATGGTTTAGTTAATATTCTTGAAAGCTCATTGTTAGCTATTTCAAATATCTTAGATACTATTTTGAATGCTATTTTATTTTCTAAGTCTAATATTTTACACCCCTATGTACTTACCCCTACAAGGTTGTTTATTGAACTATCTACAAATAGTAAATCAATACAGAAAAATGTTGATTTTCCTACTCCCCTAACTCAAGATAACATTCATACTATTATTGATCTTTCCAAACTGACGTCATATTATTACAACAATAAGTTATTTTTTATTTTGCAAATACCTTTAATTAAACTTCAGAAATTTAATGTTCATAAAATGATAGCTTTGCCTACCCCTCATGATACAAGCTTTCAGACTTACGCTCTTATTTACCCCACTAAGCTATATATGGCTGTAACAACTGATAGGTTGAGTTACGCACTACTTGATGATGTCAATGTATGTAAAACTGTTAATTATGATTATATTATATGTCCTTCCGTATCCGTCTTATCAACTATTAGTAACCCGTCTTGTGAAACTAAGCTGTTGACTGAAGTCACTTTGTCACTTCCTGAAATATGTAATTCTAAGTTGTTATATGGTAGTATTAATTTGTGGCAAAAGCTTCATGATGGAAAATGGATCTATGTTCAATCTAAACCTAATAAGCTCACTGTTAAATGTAAAGATGAAATTAAAGATTATACCTTATCAGGTACCGGAATATTATCACTTGAAAATAATTGTGTTGCTTACTTTCAGACTTTACAGCTTTCACCCTCTCATGTTTTTACTTCAACCCTTCCTCGTCAACTCTCTATTGACTTTGATATTACAGAAGATGAATGCTGTAATCGCAAGATTATTAATAACACTATTGATAAGCTATCTCCTTTACATTTGTCTCATATTAATTTAGAATCTTTAAATGTGGCCTCCCATAAATTGGATTATTTAGAAAACCAGATAAAGCAGGCACAAAGCCAATCTCATATCGTAAAATATGCATCTTATTACTCTATTGCTACTTATATTATTCTTGCTGCTATTTTTACATATGTTACTTATAAAGTTTATAGAAAATGTTTTGTTACTGATAAAAATACTTCTTGTTGCATTCAAATCTTTAATCAATGTTATAATAAGAAAATTAAAAGGGATCAAAATAAAATTAATAATTCTATTGAACTAACTGAGTTCACTGATGATGAAGAATGTGACAAGAAGTCAATCAAGAGCCTTCCAGAGGCTTTACCATTTAGTGATAAGAAAACAGCATTTCAGAGATCTTCCTCTAGAAATCTTAGTAACTTTTAAGTTTTGGGTTAGTAATACTAAGTTTTCTTATCTTGTATACTCATAGCAGTTTTCACACAGCCATCCCTACCTTGCATTATATTCTTTTTCAGTTTCTACCCTTCGTTTATCTTAATGATAACCTTCGTCTTATTGGGGGAGCTGTTATGAACTACTTTATTACGTGAATAGAGCAGACGCATGCAATTTACACTTCATTTATATAGAGTTTTGTACCTAAAATAGTCAGTCAACCCATAACCGCGATACTGAAAAGTTGTCTTACTTATTGTGAAAACTAATAAATCTGTGTGATTAATTAAATAGTTTTTTTTAAAAAGACCTGCGGCACGGACCCCAAAACAGTACGCAGATATACCGCAACTCCGTAGCCCTTCTCCGAGGCATCGCAAAACCCATGCAGGGTGGCGGTGTATCGTTTGGTGGGGACCAACCTCCGTGGCAGTGAAATCCGATTGATGCCAGGGAGGGTCGAGAAGAACGATTCCCACTCTGAGCTCAATGACCCGCCGATCGGGTCGACCCATTTCAGCTCAGCAGACCACAATTGCTGCATAAAACACTTGAGCTGAAATGTCACCGGGTTGATCCACCCGTTTGGATCAAATGTCCTAGCCACCGTAGAAAGGACGTTCCGTTTCGTCCAGACCTTCGGGGAGTCCAACTCGACCCGATACGAAAACATGTCTGACACCGGCTGGTACTGGACGCCTAATACCGACAACATATTCGGATTTTCCAAATTTTCAAAAATGTGGGGATCCTGCTGGTAGTCATCCGGAAGACCAGACAGTAACTCTGGAGAGTTCGACATCCATTTACGGAGCTCGTAACCTCCACCCCGTAAGAGCTCAACTAGCTCGTCCCGTCGAGCGAGCGCCTCCTCTACGGAATCTGCACCGGTACAGATATCGTCCACGTAGAGATCCTGCTCCAGGATCGCTGCTCCTCTAGGGAAATTTAACCGTTCTCGATCCGCTAACTCCCGCAGAGTGCGAATCGCCAAATAATGACTAGACCGTAGACCGTACGTGTTGGTGTTCAGCTCGTACACCCTGATGGGCTGATCTGGGCTCTCTCGCCACAGTATCAGCTGATACCGTCTATCGTCAGGGTGAATGACCGTCTGCCTAAACATCATCCGGATGTCAGCTACAAACACAACATTGTGTCGACGGAACCGTGTGATAACATCCGCATTGTCATGGTTCAACTTCGGCCCTGAATGCAAACACTGGTTCAGGTTCATGCCGTTAGATGTTGATGCCGATCCATCGAACACTACCCGTATTTTGCCCTCCGGGGTCCTCAAGACCGCGTGATGAGGCAGGAAGCAGTGGTCTTCACGCTTCCAGTCGATACCCGAAACCGACATGTGGCCGAGCGACTCGTATTCCCTCATGAAGTCGACGTACTTTTGCCGGAAAATCCCGTCACGCTTCATGCGTCGTTCCATCGACAGAAGCCGCGTCTCGGCTGCATGGTGTGAACTGCCCAGCGGTGGGCGATCACTCCGGAATGGAAGACGTGTGAGAAATCGACCTGACCGAAGGCGACCAGTATTGTTCCGATAAAACTGTTCACACTCTTCTTCAACCGGGTCCAACCGGCGGACCGTAGGTGGTTCCTCCACCTCCCAAAACTTCTGTATCACCTCCGAGAGTACAGAACCGAATAAGGGACTACTAGTCGCTAGGCGTGGGGCAGCCGGCATGACCGGACCCATCACCGCATGGCCCAGTCTGGTGTTGACCGAAACCAGACCAGTCGCCTGCAACACGTGGACACCTGGCACTAACAGGTATCCCAAGGCATCGACACCCAATACAATGTCTACTGGGCCCGGAATATCGAACTCCGGGTCAGCCAATGACAACCCAGCGACCAACTGTCGCACCGAGGGCGACAACCGTACGCGAGGGTGTGAGCCCATCACATTAGGCATGACTAATGCCGTGACCGTCAGATTCACCGATGAATCCACCCGTGACGAGAGAGTAATCCGACATACTCCCTTAACGGAACCGACTTCCGTGTTCCCAATTCCCCGAATGGAATGTGGGTACTCCCTTACCGAAATGCCCAACCGTCTTACAAGGTTGCACGAGACTAAGCACCCCTGGGCCCCCTGGGCGACGCTCGATGTCACCCAAGCATTCCATCGCTTGGTCAGTATCCGCGCAGAGCTGTTTCACTGCAGCCACCGAGGCTTCATCAGTAAGCCCGAGAGCTTCAGCCTCCGCAGCCAGCCGACACACTTTCCCGACGCGTGTCATTGCGTCCTCCACACGCTTGAGCAGGACATCATCCATATCTGGTCGCTCCACATACTTATGAGTATGGGCGAGCCATCTCATTTCCTCCCGGACACCATGCCGCAGCACCGTCAAGGGCGAAGGCGCCATGTTGACCGATTTAATAGATTCTGGTCTTATACTTCACTACCGAACTAAGTATAGCCAGAGACCAGCACTTGCCCGTTAGCGCTGGGCACAGAAATTAAAACTAAGTTGTCAAAACTAAGGCAACCACTAAAACAATTAAATCCTAAAAAATATTTAATATGGTCGCCCTGTGGACATACACCTTATAACTATACACTCTAAATCAATTAGAGAATGCCACCATAAAGCACAATACAAATAACACAAAAATGTATTATAAAAAAAAGCTATTTTTAATATAATGTAGGTAGCCGTGAACCTTCTAGAAGTGGCCCCTCCGATATGACCCACACTTCTACTGAGGTCAGCAAAATCAGCTTAATACCCCTTAAATAGCCTGACCCTGCTCTGTAAACCGAAATAACACTGCAGTACTATAGAACCCGACGTTCTACCACAAGTCATACAATATAGTTACTTCGCGGAATGACCGTTCAATCCTTTATATCCGCACAAATAGTAGTTTCCGACTACAAATTTATAATAATCATTAACTAAATTGTCAATTATACGTTCACTATCCGAAAATGAACCTAAATTGTGGTATACCGACCACAAGACTCACTCACAAAATGATTGCCGACCAATCCGAGGTATCCACCCTCTCCCAGCTACAATGTGGCAAAAAAACAACCCTACAACCGTCCGTGAATCGATTTCCCACTAGGAAACCGCGCCTCTGCTACCAAAATGTTAAAATCCACGCCTCAACCGAAAGGGCGTGGAATCTTGGTAGGGTTGTTTTACCATGGAATGTCACAAGTAGTACTGGCCTTGACGCCGTGGACCGGAATTCTAAAGCTCAATTCGAGGCAGGAATACGGGATGAGGAACACCAGGGGGGTGACGGGAGTCGAATCTTACTCTCGTCGCAGCCCGATGCTGTCGCCGTCGTGCTGCTTGCCGACACAAAGGGTCGCTGTCCGAAACGCGACGAATTGATCCCCGAATCACTTCAACCTTTCACAACACGAAGCACTCACTCCGATGACGTGAAATCTACTTATTTCCCGACGATTGTTCCGTGATGATTATTACAATTAACATTCCCAGGCCTAACATTAACAGGCCCCGATACCTGTGTTAGACAATTATTACAAAAAACATACAGCCAAGGCCCGAATGCCTGACGCAGCCATTTTCCATGTTCAAAAGAGTAACCTCTAACTCGTCATCTCGTTTCTATACAAGTGACAGCTAGCTAGTTCCGCTCCGATCACTCGCGGTCCGATCGCGCAACAAAAAAAAGCAGCGTTCCGAAGCATAGTCCCGCAGCCAATTCGGACTGATACACAGCAGGAGACTGCCTCTTAGTCTACCGCTGCCTCTGAACAGCTGATTCAATTCACGGCTGCTGATGTGGCACGTGCAGTACGGAAGATAACCTCTGATTTGTCAAGCCCAAAATATATTGCATCGACGATATATTGCATGAAGAGACGAAAGTCGCCGGGCCACGATGGTTTAAGTGTGGAGCACTTACTACGCGAGGGAGATGAGTTTTTTGTAAAGTTGTCAGCATTTTATAACATTTGTGTCAGGTTTTGCTACCTCCCTGTTGCCCTCATGAAAACTATTGTGGTCCCAATAGCAAAGAACAAAACGGGTGATCTTGCATCTGCGGCCAACTATCGTCCAATCTCCTTGGGGACCGTTATAGGTTAAACACTCTAACTACTTCTGCAACCCGAAGTGGTGAGCAAGCTAGAGATAGATGATGCGCGGTTTGGCTTCCGTCCTGGTCTCTCGACAGACTCAGCAATCATGAGTCTGAAGCATGCAGTAAACTACTACAAGGACAGGGGTAGGGCAGTTTATGCGTGCTTCCTGGATTTAAGCAAGGCTTTTGATTTAGTGAATTATAAAATTCTCTGGAACAAACTGCTGAGCTCAAACATTCCCAAGGAGTTGGTGGGTCTGTTGAGATACTGGTACGGGAGCCAAACGAACTGTGTAAGGTGGGGCGACGCGACTTCTAGCGAATACAAACTAGAATGCGATGTTCGCCAGGGGGCTCACCTCTCCGGACCTCTTCAATCTCTACATCAATGACCTAATTGTGAGGTTGAGGGGCATCAAGGTCGGCTGTCATGTTGGGGGTGTTTGTGTAAACAACTTCAGCTATGCGGACGACATGGTGCTCCTCAGCCCCTCTATCGAAGGTTTAGGGAAACTACTTTCAGTTTGTGAGCATTATGCCGATGAACACGGACTGAAGTACAATATCCAAAAAACGGAGATGATGGTATTCAGGGAAGGCAGAGGACCGGAGAGGGTGCCTCAGATAGTACTGAATTGCTCGCTGGTTCGGGATGTGGATCGTTTTAAGTAACTAGGTCACATACTGACGGAGGACCTCCGTGACGATTGTGACATGGAGCGGGAAAGAAGGGCGCTATCTGTCAGATGCAACATGCTCGCTCGCAAGTTCCATAGGTGTAACCAAGATGTTAAAGTCATTCTGTTCAAGGCATTCTGTGAAAACCTTTACACATGTCACCTGTGGATCAACTACACGAGAAAATTCTATAGTGCCCTGAGGATTCAGTACAATGCGCGTCCGCGTCCTCCGCGTGGGGGAGACTGAGAGGCTCGGGAAATGCAATCGTGCGTGCCGTTTGTGACGATACCTGCAATTCATTGCATAGACACTGTCTCTCTGTACATATGAGTGCTAATAGAAAATAACTTACACATTGAATGATTACAATTTTAATCCTGGCTGTATGTGATATATATCTGCTTTATTTTCATGTTATTGCATTTTTTTATTGCATTTATACTTTTTATTGTAATGACTGTGTATTGTACATTTATGCCCGGTTCCTATATTTAAAAAACGATCCGTTTTAGTTACAAATGGTAGTTAATTCTACGAGGCGTAAGCTAAAACCGTTCCTATAACAAACGTCTCGTTATGCAACCAACCGACGGCTGGCTACTAACGGATGGGAGGGTTACCGGCAACGGAGCGTAAGCGTATCGTATGGAGATGTCACTTGGTTGCGTTCCTATAAATATTTTAAACGTCAGTAGACTTTCCAGATAACTATTCGTAATGTCACTTGGTTACCCCTCACTCTCGGTCGGTTAAAGTTTATATTTCACTGTTTTCGCTGTAATTTTGAATTTAAAATGTCCAGTTCATCAAATAGTGACAGAGAAGTGATCGAAATTATATCGAACTCCAGGGAGACTGACTCAGCAGAAGATAATAGGTAAAACATGCAGCCCAGGACAGAACAAATTGGAAATCACTGAATAAGCCCCGTACCAACAACCATGACGGTCACGATCCTCAGCCATGAGGGAGCGACTAGAACGAAAGAACCGACAGAAATATCCCTGAGTCTTAGCCCTGGCTTGGCTAGGCAGACAAGTAGATAAATCAAATGGGAAGATGATAGGTACTCACCGGCGTAATATACATTTCAAACCACCAACAATTTGTATTATTTGAAGAATTAGTCGACTAGAAGAAGACTCAAACTTTTTGCAGGATATTTTCAATTGATGGATGTCAATGTCGAGTCAAATGTCTTTTTCGCGCGCTGAACGTTCTGTTCTTGTTATGTATTCTATGCATTCTATTAAGTTTGGTAAGGAAAAAAATATGTCACGGAGATGCCTGCGTTCATATAGCTCTAATAAACATCATAAGTTTAGAGAACTCTAAGATCAATTCGTATGTAAATATAATTAGTATCGGCTTGAACTTTATCTTATTACAAATTTCAATCCTGCATATAACGAAACGCACATCTCTGAGTGAAGAGGGCGCATCGGTATTTCAATGACATCTATGACCAACGGACGTCCGTAGGTAAAAGGTACAGAAAGTAAATTGTGGAACGGTATTAACGACTCGTAGTTGGTTAGGGAAAAACGGACAGTTGCTTTTACAGATGACGATCCGTTAAATATAGGAACCGGGCATTACTGTGCTATGGGTATTTTACCTGAAATAAACGTTATTATTATTGTTATTGTTAAAAAAAAAATCGGGGAGAAATAAACTTTTGTTATCGGTCTTTTTATGTTGTTTAAAACTAAATAGTAATTTATGATTTTTCTTTTCCTTTTTAAGTTTTATAAAATTGTAAGTAGTTTAATATTTAACTAAATATACATACAAAAGCATGCTGTGGTGGTAGCCTTTAAGTGTGTTATATTACTCATATTGTAACTACTATCTTTTGTAAAAAAAATACTTAAATACCTACTGTTATTTAGACATGTTGGCTGTCCTTAAATAAAGAAATGAACCATAATGAAAAAACTTTTTCTTACCCCCTCTGTATTAATTGTTGCAGTGCTGGTATAAACAGGCACTAAAAGTGACTCCATCAGATCATACGCGAACCAGATAGGTTTATATATATATCATCAGATCCTGAAACAAAAGTTCATATGCAAAGTCAGGCATCATACTATTTGTAGCATCAGTACCCTAACCAGGAATGTCATCGTTAAAATGTTCTAGACGTGTGTTTGCTTGGCGCGGGTTTGCATGGCGCCATTGCTCTTTGTGCATTTCGTGTTATTTGATATTGAAGTGAAAAATTGGTTGTAGTGATGTTTGTGACATAATTTCGTGCGGATTAGGTACCAAACAGCTGCGGAAAGCGACCAACATAACACGAATCTCAAATAAATACAAAAACAGAACATAAGCTTTGGTTCAAGTTAACTTGTGTGGTGTTTTTGGCGGCATCGCAAGTGCTTCCAAGATCAGTGCAACCAACATTAAAAAACCTTTACTGAAGACATCGGCTGTATGGGCTAGATCCCTTTGCCAAATTCCTAATTCCAAATGTCTTTATTACTGTAGATATTTACATATATGTACTTAGCAATCGTAATTTTTTGCCCCTTCTCTACATTGGACCACTGTGGGAGAAGCAGGGCGTAGAAACTACCACAGATTGATTTTTAGATCTCTTTTAAAAATTGCTTGTGCTTAACTAATACAAATTTTATAATATCATAATTAATAAGTAGGAATAAATCATTACAAAACTATTAACAGCAATTTCTGTGTTGAACCAGATTAACCCCATACAGTCCCATCATTTAAGTAATCTTGAAGATATTACAATATCCCTTTTTCGACAAAGTCGCTTTAACATGGTTTTTAAATTGCTCAAATGGCAATTTCAAGATCTCCAGAGGTATAATTAGTTTTATTTTATCATTAATATTATGATTGATAATTCCTTATTATTTTAATATAATTAGTTTTAGTTATCTTGTTGTAGTAGAGAATGCATTGACCCTTGAAAGAATTGCTAACCTTCGCGAGTCTAAACCGGGGCGCAAGTAGTCTGTGATTATTTCTTAGGTTAATATTGCAGCTATCGCTAAGTTTGGCAAATGTTGTAAGGTTCTTGCGAACATACATTATGTTTTCGAAAATAAATTGACTAGCTACAGTTAGTATGTCAATTTCTTCAAAAATCTCTCTTAAGGAGTCTGTGCGTTTTAAATTATAAATAGCTCGAATAGCTTTTTTCTGTAAAATAAAAATAGTTTAAATATCCGCTGCTTTCCCCCACAACAAGATACCATAGAAATAGAAATAGAAATATTTATTTAAAAAAAATAAAATCGGTTCGGCAGCAAGTACCGTACAAGCAACTTCTCTTGAGAAGAATTCTTTTTTAGTTAAAAATTAAAAAAAAAAACAATTTTTTAACATTACACAATAATTAATAAATTTTATCGAATTTAAAGAATTTTCACGAAAAAGATGACGTCATAGTGGGTCCGCCATTTTGAATTTTAAAAAACTGATGAAAGATTCGAAACCAGCACCCTCAAAAACCCACATCTACCCCTCAATACTTGGAATTACATACAAAATTAACGTTGCGTGTTCAAAAAAGTCAGTTTTTTACAAATAAAAAACGAACCGCTGGACCGATTTTTTCTAGACTCCTTTCAGATCTAAGTCATGACGTGGCGTATCGATTGATATGGTCATCAAAGCGATTCGGTCCAGTAGTTATTGAGAAAACGAATTCCATAATTTTGATCACGTACATACGTACGTACACACACACACACACACACACACACACACAGACATCACTCTAAAAATGATTGCAAATGATTCTCCAGGTCTTAAAACGTAAAGAAAACACAAAATTACCTATTTCAATTTTCAGACCTATTATAATAACTTCTCAAGAGAAGTTAAAAATAAGCAGGTTTCCAAAAGAACATTAATAAAGAAATAAAAACCTTAAACGCTACAAGTATGATTAACTGTGGCCCCACACTAGGCAGAGCCTGTATCGTGGGTACCATAATTATGATTCACAGATAGGAGATGGGAGTTCAGCGTGGGTACAATTTAATTATTAAGGACACAAAACAACAGGAAAGAGTGGGTATTATAACCGAAAATATAAACAAATAGATAAAACACAGACTAACAAAACAAAGACAGTACATTATTTTAAAACTTTAGAGTACTACAGCATATAATCATGTGGGACATATCGACAGTATTTGCATAATGACGAAAATTCCTATTGAAGGGCTCCTAAGACCATTTCAATGGTATCGTATGTGAGGGATAAAAGCCATTTTTGACACTTACGTTTGACTTCAAAACTACTACAATTTCTAAAGTTACAAAAACTGTTGGCCTTGTTGTACATGTAAGGATGAAGAAAATCAGGGAATCTTTGCGCAAAGGTAGTGTGTACAGCGTTAATAGGAACCTTGTAGGTCCGTTTCATTAGAAGTTTGTTGTATACAGGAGAGTTGGTTATATTTTTATGAACTAAAATAACAGACCTCAGAATAAACAGCCTACGGATACTAAGTATATCATTTTCACCATGTATTAGATCAGTGGGGTAGTTTTTTGGTTTCCTATACATAACTTTCAATACCGAACGTTGAGCTTGCTCTGCGTCTATTAAGATTGTCTTACTACATCCACCCCATACCGAAATACAGTAGGTAAGAATCGACTCACATATAGCAGTATACACTCCCTTTAGGAGTCCATAGTCGGCACCATAGGACATGACACTATGAAAGTAACTAAAATATACTAGCCTATCTAGGCTAGTATATTTTAGCTACATCTGTAGCCACATCCGTGTTTTGTCTGATGTTCCTAACAGCGTAAGCCGCAGAACTTAATTTACCAGCCAATATATCTATGTGGGGTCCCCACTGTAATTTGCTATCAATGGTTATTCCAAGAAACTTCGTATCATTTACTAATTCTAACGTGCTGCTGTCTAACACCAAACTGGTCTCAAGTTGCCTGACATTTGGAAGTGAGAATTTGATACATTTGGTTTTACCAGCATTTAACAATAAATTATTAACTGTGTACCAATTCAAGGTTATAATACTCCATTAACATCATAAAAATCTTCTTTTTGTCTTTCAATTTTGAAGACCAGTGAAGTGTCATCAGCAAACAACACTATATCAGTCAATTTCTCCACCATGAAAGGCACATCGTTAATATTATATATACCAGGAATAAGAAAGGGCCTAATATGGAACCTTGCGGAACGCCAATTTTTACTCTCGATCCTTCAGGTTTAACACCGTTGACTTCTGCCTGTTGAATTCTATTGCTTAGGTATGATCTTAGTAGATCTAACGCTTTATTTGTAACTCCGTAATGATTTAATTTCATTAGTAGCGTATTATGATCAACACAATCACACAACACAATGCCTTCGACAGATCGCAAAAAACTCCGATAGCATCCTGTGCGGCCTCCCATGCAGAGTAAATATGAGATATAAGAGTAATACATGCATCCGTAGTCGATTTACCCCTAGTGAAAACGTATTGTTTGGCGTGGAGTTGTTTTGTACGGTTGAAGTGTGAGAGCATTTGATTGAGTATAATATTTTCAAAAATTTTAATTAGTGCTGGAAGAACAGATATTGGTCTGAAATTTGAAGGATCACTCTTGTCTCCCGACTTGAACAGAGGTATCAGTTTACTGTGTTTCATGAGGTCTGGGAAAGCTCCATCGTCAACACATTTATTAAATATATAAGCTAGGTGTGGGGCTATAACTAGTATTATTGAACCAATGACTTTGAGTGATATACCACACAGGTCTTCAGTATTTTTTAAGTTAAGTAATCTATACGTTTTGACAGTATCCTGGGGATAAACATGATTAAATTTAAAATCTACATTACTGATGCTAGTACTGTTTTTTAATAAAGTTTAAGCTTCATATGGAGATGAATTTAGACGCTCTGTTGTGAGTAAGGGTACATTGGTGAAGAATGTTTCAAAAGCTCGAGCTACCTCAGCGTTGGATTTAACAATATTATCACCTATCTTTAAGCAGAAATCATTGTCCCTTGGTATAACTTTGCCAGTTTCACGGTTTATGATTTGCCAAACCGTTTCATTCTATTATTTGAATTTTGTTTTTTCTATTAATGTGTAATGTTTTTGCAGTTCTACAAACCAACTTGAAAGTTTTGGAATATTTTTTAACATAGAGTTATAGGTTTCGTGAAGGAAAATCACTTTTAAAAAAGTTAATAATTTAATTATAAGAAACAAGTAATTATTACAAGAGCGGAAATGAGAATGAGCGTTAAACAAATTAATATTAAACGAAGACGAACTCGCTGATGATGCGTCCTGTTAAGTGAAACATGTATTCAATCTTATTGGTCTGTTAGTTACTGACCTACTTTGTGAAAGAGTTACTATGCTTGTTACTTTGAGATTTACCTGTCAATAAAATTCAATTGTGTACTTTCTACAACAATGTTTTATTTATTTATTAAAGTGGTAGCAGAGATTTAAAAAGTATTTATACCAATCGCAAAGTCATCCCAATAAGTTATTTTGGTGAAGAAACCAAGACTGTGTCAGCAGGACACAAGATTCGTGTAAAAGTTACTCTACAAGGGAAACGTCAAAATGGACAATTCTATCGTAGAAGCTGCCAAGGTTCGAATCGGGAACTTATCAGGGACCGATGACTTCAAGATGTGGAAATTCAAAGTTTTCATGGTGCTGAAGGGTGTACCAGGTGCTAAAGATTTGTTGGAAGGTAGAAAATCCAGACCAGCAAGTTTGCAAGGTACGCCAACATCGGAGCAAATTGCGAAACATGGAAAGGAAGTACAAGAATTTGATAAACTAGATAGCATAATAATAATAATAATAATAATACCTTGGACACTATTTACACACATTGATCTAGCCCCAAACTAGGATTCCCTGTATCTTGGGTACTAGACAACGATACACATACGTATATAGATAGTTTCTGTCTTGATCACTACGAATTTGCCAAACGACATAGTTACAAAGATGATGCGCTTCGATAACGCTAAGGATATGTGGGATGGACTAAATCGGCTGTACGGAGGTTGCATCGTAGACAAATCCTACGAAATGTGTCAAACATTCTTCGGATACAAGAGGGATACCAAGCATGACATGGCTACACATATTTCAACGTAAAAGAGTCACTGGCACGAACTCAATGTAGCATTAGAAGAGACAAATGAGTTGCCAGCAGCAAAATTGATCTATAAGATATTGGACACTTTACCGAATGAGTATTTGGGATTCAAGTCAAGCTGGAATCTAATGACGAAGACTGAGCGCACGATAGAGAACCTTATAACACAGTTATGCGCACATGAGAAAATCCTAACAAATCAACAAGCAGATATTAAGGCGGAAAGCAGCGCAGAAGGCAATAGTAGTGCAGAGGCATAATATGCGAAAGCAAGAAATAAAGGCAATAAGGATAAGACAAAAAAGAAAGACGTTCAAAGTCACAAATGCAACTATTGCGGAGAATCTGGACATTTTGTAAGAAAATGTCAGAAATGGATCGCAGATGGCAGACCACCAAAGAAGTCGACTACCGTAGATATGAACCTAGCTATTTTCTCAGTCGAAAACCTTGATGGTAAAGTCAGAGACACGACGAACTGGTATGTGGACAATGGGGCAACCAGCCACATAACAAACAGAGACGATCTCCTTAAGGATTTTAATTATTTCAAGGGTTCACACACGGTTACTGGAGCTAACGGACAGACAATCCCAGCAGTAGGGATGGGTTCTATTCGTGCAGAAGCTGAAGTAGATGGTCGAAGAGAGCAAATCCTTTTGAAGGATGTTTGGTACGTGCCTAGCATTAGCAGGAACCTATTTTCTGTCCTTGCCGCACACGACATCGCTAATAATAGCACCTTTGAATCGGATCCCACTACGTGCATAATGAAGATTAATGGCGAGACCAAGCTAATTGGCAACAGAGAGAAAGAGGGTGGGCTGTACCGTATGAAACTAAAATGCGTGAAGCCAGCTACCCCAGATAAAAGTGTTGAAGTAAATCTATTAAATCTATTACAATGATACCATGAGCGGTTCGGTCATCAAAATAAAACACACGTGAAACAGGTATTGGAGAGAGACTTAAACATAAAGACTGAAGCAAAGACAGAACTCTGTGAAGGCTGTGTTTATGGGAAATCTCATAGATTGAAGTTCGGGACTAGGGAAAAAGCCACTCAACCTGGAGAATTGATTTGCAGTGATGTGTGTGGACCATTCCCCTGCTCGATCGGCAAGAATAAATACTTTGTTTTATTCAAGGACCTATACACGAAGTACCGCTGGGTATACGTAATGCGTCAAAAATCTGATGTCCATGAAAAACTACTACATTTTATAGCTGAAGCTAAGACAGCGTGTATAAAAATAAAAGAAGTTTTAAGTGACAATGGTGGCGAGTTCGATAATGAAAGGGTTCGTGCTACACTAGTGAAAGAAGGTATCAAACAGAGGTTCACGATGCCTTATACCCCACAACAAAATCCCACTGAGAGGGAGAATAGAACTGTTGTGCAGATGGCGAGAGCCATGATGCACGCCCATGTGAAAATTCCAAATGGCTTGTGGGCTGAGCTGATTATGACGAGCGTGTACATTCTTAACAGGACAGGCCCAGGTCCTGAAGGAAAAACACCATATGAAGCATGGCATGGCAAGAAGCCAAGGATAAGTCACATGCGGATTATTGGAACCATTTGTTACCCGCACGTTCCAAAAGAAAAACGTAAGAAATTGGACAAAAAGGCTCAGGAAGGTATTCTCATTGGGTACTATTCTGAAGAGGGATATCGAATTTGGGACTGCGAAAATTTCAATCTGATAAGGTCTCGAGACGAAGTTTTTGATGAAACTCTCTTATTGAAAGATGTCAAAAATCTGACCAGAACTGATCAAGAGCTTGAAAGCAAGACCATAACTGAGGAAGATAGTTCAAGTCAGAAGTTAGAGCCATATCGCCAGATTGAACTTAAATTTCGGGGTTTTACGTTGAATCCTCAAACCCAATCGGATCCAAGTGTGGAAGAATCACCTGCAGTTGAACATGATGAGGAGCCTGAAACAGAGAATGAGCGATCAGAAGAAGTTGCTAACAATAATGAAGTTGGAGAGAACATAGTTGACAGTAGTGTAGAACAAACAGATGAGCAGATGGAACAGAACATTGAGCTTGAAAGGGAAGATGACATTGTAATGGAATCTGAACCTAATCAACTGAACGCTTTTGAGGTAGAAAATGAGAGAGGGCTAACACTTCGTAGCCGTGCGAACCTTAGACAGCCAAGTCGATACAGGGACTATGTTTGCAATATTGGTCATGCCCAGACTACTACTGATCTAATAGAACCGACTATATTTAAGTAAGCTATACAAAGTGCTGAATCTTAAAAATGGATAAAAGCTATGGAAAACGAAATCAACTCTCTCAACGAGAACCATACGTGGGAAATGGTAGATTTGCCTAAGGGAAGGAAAGCAATCCCTTGCAAATGGATTTATAAAGTTAAAACCAATCCTGATGGTACGGTTGATAAATATAAGGCTCGACTCGTAGTGAAGGGTTACTCGCAGAAAGAAGGAGTGGATTACTACGAAACATTTAGTCCTGTAGCAAAGACCAGCACTATAAGAGCACTTCTGAGTGTTTCTGCTCAAGAAAATCTGACGTTGTCCCAATTTGACGTTTCAACGGCTTTTCTGTATGGTCCATTAAATGAAGAGACATATATGAAGCCACCTGAAGGGTTTAGTGATGATTCAGGAAAAGTATGTAAACTCATAAAGAGTTTATACGGTCTAAAGCAAGCACCAAGATGCTGGAACTACTGTATAACTGAGTACATACTAAAAATCGGATTCAAGCAAAGCCATAGTGATCCATGTCTCTTTATAAGAAACAAGGATAGTAACAAAAACTCAATCCTAGCATTATATGTTGATGACGGATTGTCGGCGTCAGCATCGGAGTCTGAAACGCAAGTTTTTCTTGATGAGCTGCGTCAGCACTTCAAGATCACGACAAAACCTGGTTCATATTTCTTAGGCATCGAGATTGCCAGAAACGATGATGGATCGATTACCATAGACCAAAAAGGATATGCAAAGAAACTGTTGGAGCGATTCGGCATGCACGACTGCAAAGCTGCCGTAACACATATTGTAAAAGACTCTGTTACTACAGAAAAAGAGATGGAAAGTGATCCATTTCCATATAGACAAGCAGTTGGCGCACTCTCTTATCTAGCAGTTGGGACACGCCCTGATATCACATTCGCAGTGAGCGTAGTCTCCAGAACTTTAGATAACCCTTTGCCAGGAGATATAGCCAAAGTCAAAAGAATACTGCGCTATATCAAAGGCACACAACATTTTGGTATTACCTACCATTCATCTGACAAATCGAAATGCCTGAAAGGCTTCAGCGATGCAGATCATGGGGGGGATAACACAAGTGGACATTCAACTTCTGGAATGATTTGTCTCTACTCAGGAGGAGCTATTGCGTGGCAGAGTAAGAAGCAAACTTCAGTAGCCATATCCTCTACCGAAGCGGAAATAGTGGCCGCAAGCGAAGCAGCCCGAGAATTAATATGGCTAAAAAGAATTCTGCAGTTCATGTTGCCACTCAAAGATATCAGAACACTGTTATACCTAGACAGTGAGTCAGCTATTCGACTTGCACATGATCCTCCAGTGGAATGCCATCAAAGGACAAAGCATATAAGATTGAGGCACTTCTTTGTGAGAGAATGTGTCACGACAGGAATTTTGTCAACTCTCAAAGTGAAAGAGGTCGACCAGGTGGCGGACTTCCTGACGAAGCCCTTCATAATAATTTCTTTATTGCACACAACTTATATATGGACAACAAGACTTACATAAAAATAGTGTACTAAGGCGAGCTTATCTCTAATAAGAGATCTCTTCCAGCAAACCAAAACGTGGCCCTTATTCTGGCCACGACATAAAGAGCTTGGCACAAGAGCTGGACTCAACATCACCAATAAGAAAAACGAGACGGGATGTTAAGTGAAGCATGTATTCAATCGTATTGGTCTGTTAGTTACTGACCTACTTTGTGAAAGAGTTTCTATGCTTGTCACTTTGAGATTTACCTGTAAAATAAAATTCAATGTGTACTTTCTACAACAATGGTTTATTTATTTATTAAAGCGTCCTAGTTTCGGCTTCCTGCCATACGCTGCGCGGGGGCATGGTCAACAAGTACCAGGGCCTTTAGCCATGGTAACTCCTCCCTTCTTCAGATAGAAGCACGGTCCCCGGCTTCCAGGGTATTATCCTGGTTGGGTGATGGGGCAGGATTGCTTTCAGTTTTTCTGGTGTAGTACAGATAAAACTTCCAGATCCTGTATCCTGTTCCGATGATGTAGAGGAAAATTGTGCTCCAGCTGGGGGTAGCCATGATGACGGTCCAGTACGGGATGAAGCTGTGTTCCTCGAGGTTCTCTGCTTTATTTATTAACTGGTGGATGCTGTCTAGTGAGATGTCTTCCAAATGTAGTTCATATTGGATATTTCCTGGGATGATGTGTGCTTCGCTCGGTAGTGGGATAACCTCCTGCGCTAGATATCTTTTGCTGTGGGTTTGCAGTGTCATGTTAAAGAGATGAATTCTGCATTGATCTGTAGTGGAGATAAGATTTGTTCCCGTGAGTTTCTTATAAGATGTTTTCTCGTTGCATGTGATCTTAGCGATGGTTTCCTGCTTCATGATCGTGAGCCAAGTGTTGGGGTCTATCTTTTGAATTTTTCCTTTATTGAGATTCATCTTAGCGTAGGTACAGTTTCCAGCTTCTTGTTGGATGAGGGATATCACACAGTCTGCGGATGTCTTCATATTCTGAGTGTCCAGCCGCTTGCAAAGATGCGTGTCATCGGTTATCTCCTGACACGTGTCTTCCAGGTAAGAGAACTCCTCGTTCCCAAGTTGGATTTAGGGATAATGGTAAGGTTATTGATATTTGGAATTGAATAAATGTGGATAAGGTCATATGAATTGGGATCAATGCTGGGAATTTCTAGGAAAAAATTCAAAGTGCTTTCCGTACTATAGGCTTTAACCTCTATGGACCTTTCTAAAGGGTAAATATTATCTATGTTGATCTCTGCAACTGGGGTGATCAACAGTTTTGATTTTAGCTGAAGCATTTCATAAATTAAGGTTTGAGGACTTATTATACTAGGATGCATTACACCTAATTGAGAAAATGTCTTGGCATCTTCTAGGAGCATGAGCTTATCTAATATTATCTGTAAACTAAAATCTATTTGAACGTAAATATAAAAAAAATAACTGATTATATACTACGTTAGAACCACTAGTAACATTAGTTAGAGCAGCAAGTATTCTATTTTGATTTTCGTTTACTATAATTAGTTGTTTTTGAAATTCTTCCATACTTTTACGGGCTATACTCTCTCTTAAAAATCTTTTTTGAAAATTTTGTGCAAGATTCACTTTGTTATTAAGATTCGCTATTTCCTCTTCAAATTTAACGGCATCTTCATGATCTAAGTTACCAGTGATTGACTTAACTACTGAGCCTAATCCGTCATTAAGGCCGCGTTTAACCCTAGAATATGGAGCTAAAAATACTAACTTATTATGTATTAAACTAATGGTGTGGCTAATTTGGTCCTTATATGTTTTATGCATTTCAACCGATGTTAATTTAGCTTCGACAGCTTTAGTGCTTACAAAAAGGGACAAAAGCTTAGAAGTTGACAGTCGGAGCGAAGTTATATTATAAACGCATATTAAACTAAAGGTATCTACTTGTTTGAGGACCTTTCCTTGAGAAGGAGGATTCCGTTGGAATTCTCAATGGGTTCAATTCTCATGGTGGCTGATGCGTAGAGTACGATGGCTCCGGCGATGAGCGTTCTGGAACAAGGCGAGGTCTACAGTTTGAAATGGACTCGAATGGATTTTGAATTTGGATGGGTTCCTATAATTTCAACAACATTGTTAGGATGTAAGTCTATAATTTTATAAGGACCTTTAAAGACTGGTTTAGTCTTGTCATTTCGTGCTGTTTTCGCTACTTGTTTGTAGACGGTTTCATCTACCTTAAAATTTATCTCCTCTGCGGCCTGGTTCCTTTTGTTAATTACCTGTACTTTATTTTCAGCGCTGTGAGCTGCAACGCATTCCTGTACGGCTTCTGCGTTTAATCTATGTTTCAGAACGTAGTCTTGGTAGAATTCTTTAGTGTAATATTTCGAGAGGGTTTCTAGCCACTGTATGGCCGAATAAAAGCTCATGTGGGGTATATCCTTTCGACCATTCATGCTCTCCGTGTGTATATTTGTCATTTAAATAGTGCTTTGTTATCATTACTACTTTAGCGCATTTAGGTTCTATTTTGTTTTTTTTTTTACGGGATAATCAAAACAAATCGAGATCTCTGCTGTCGCTGTGCGCAGCACCTTGTTTTTAATATCTATGTTGCTAGATAAACTTTTGAGTAAATCGAGACCAATAAGGCCTCGATATTTATTATCAAATCGAATATCAAAAATTTATGAGTTAGGTAACTGTTAAACACGGGTGGCAATGGAAAATATACAACATTGTCGTGGTTGGTAACGGCATGTGCGGTTTTAATGTTAAAGGGGTCTTTCACTATGTAATTTTCAAAAGTAGTACCACAAATAGCACTATATGAAATTAAAGAGTGAGAAGCTCCTGTGTCAATTAAAAACTTACCTTTAAATTCCGGTAATTCTATATAAGGTAGGTGGTCCTTGTCTTGGTGATTTAATTTAACTAGGTTGAATGTTGGTTGTTCGGGCCCTCTGAAATTTTTTGAGTATTACGCACCCCTTCGTCCTCGATATCTGTGATCTCGCACGGCTGCTCGTCGCACTTCGGGTTGTAGTCGTAAGACTCATAAGCTTGGGGTTCATAAAGTACCTAATCATTATTACGGTTATACTGGAGCGTGGATGCGTGGTCGTTTGGCATGTAAAATAATTCATGCGATGTGAATGGGGGTGGTTTAGGCTTACCTACTGATCTCATCGTCATGTCCGATACCTTTTGTGGTGGGTCCACTTGTTGGCGGGGAATATTTTGCTGCTGACTCCTAAAATTACCGGAGTTGCGGAACCTACCAGAATTAGTATTAAATTGTTGGTTCCTCCATGGCTGCATAGGTGGTGCCGCCGACTTTTGTGTGGGCCAGGTATTATTGCTAGGGTCACTACGCTGTTGTGTAAAAGGTGCGTTGAACATTGGAGGGAATGACCTGTTGCTAGGCCCGGGTTGCTTAAAACGAGGGCTAAATGATGTGTTTGGGTGTTGGTTATTCGATTGATGAAAAGTTTTAATATGATCTCTGGGTTTTTGGGAATTAACGGGATTGGAAAGTGGGTTGTTGCAAGCCTAGCCTCATCCTGTCGGGCTGTATAGATAGCGGCCTCCAAAGTAGCGGGCGCCGTTATCTTCACGCCTTTAGATACGTGAAATTCTAAGTGATTGATGTATTGTTCGATAGCCATTTTTTCGTAATTGGTTTTATCCGTGTGCGCGCCGATCGAATACACGGTATCTAATACCTCTCTAATTCGCTTCCCAAATGACGCGGAATCCTCATTCCTATTTCTACGCAAATGGGTTAATTCCTGCATCACTTGGACCTCATTACGGGGGTCACCTAAACGTCTTCTCAAAACTTCCTTAACAGAATCCCACGAATGGACGTTCGGCTCGTTTGCGATGGCGTCTAAGGCCTCTCCTTCTAATCTATTTTTAATTAACTGCACTATTAAATCAGATACTGGGCCTTGTAAATCAAATAAACTTAAAAATTTCTCTACTTCATTGATATAATAATTCAAACGTTTCTGATTACCGTCGTACTTAGGTATCAATGCGGACAATACCTTGAAATGTGATTCCGCCATTGTTACGAGGTTAATAGTGGATAAACAAATAAAATACCTAATCTAAAAATAAAATGCGCGTGAAATGTATACGAGTCTACAGCGATTATAGCCAATAGATCGGACAAAACACAAAGAAAAATGCACTTAGAAATAGGATAACAACAGGGCAAAGGAACTTGAGAGTTAAAGAGCACTCATCCCAGCATCTTCTGCATTTCCCGTCGGCTTCTCGTTCCGCTGCAGGATTACAATTCTCCAGGCTCCTACGTATCTCCCTGGGCTTCTTGAGCAAAGGTTCGGTTCGTGGAGCGGCGACTCGAAGTTATGCGTGAAGAGGCTATTCGCGCACCAAAGAACCTGAGGTTAAAGGTTCCTGTCTCGGTCTTCCCACGAAAATAGACGACTGCGCCAGTTATAGGTTTCGTGAAGGAAACTCACTTTAAAAAAAGTTAATTATTTAATTATAAGAAACAAGTAATTATTACAAGAGCGGAGAGATGAGAATGAGCGTTAAACAAATTAATATTAGACGAAGATGAACTCGCTGATGATGCGTCCTAGTTTCGGCTTCCTGCCATACGCTGCGCGGGGGCATGGTCAACAAGTACCAGGGCCTTCAGCCATGGTAACTATAGTCATGAAATTTTATATCAAAGTTATAGGTTTTTTGTTCATAAAGGTCATACAAGATAGCTTTTTTTACGAATTCCAAATGATGCCCAGTCATTAAATTTAGATTTACCGTTGTTGGCACTTTCTTTAATTTAAAAACTGAATTTAATTCTGTTCGAATAATGTTGAAGAAGTCAGAATAGATTTTGTTAGGGTTATGTTCATCAAAATCCGGTACTGGCAATTTAATATCTAACTTTTTCATATACGTCTCTAGTGTATGGGATGTAATAGGCCTATAAAATGATGGATCAGTCCTATTTTTACTGGCAATTGGGAATGAAACTGTTTGACCACTGTAATCGTAGGGAAGCAGTTAATTACATTTTTACTTGTGAATGCACAGTCACAAAAAACGTGATGGGAAATATTTAAGTGGGGCTTACCCTTTGTCCTAGTATTTTTCATTTGATTGCCAGAAAACTCCTGCTTATTTTGTAAAATTTTCTTATGTTTTGAAGGGTCCTCTTTTGTCGAATTTAACCACAAATAAAGTACTAGACGTGTAAAAACATGAGAAACGTCAAATGCATAGGATATATGCCCTTCGCGCTCCCCTACTAAATACACTTCACTCTTGGGACTAAATAATTCATATGTTTGACGTTTGTCACATTTTTACACATCTAGTACATTTTAACGATGATATTCCTGGGCCCGTAGACAAAGTAACATTCTATTACGCTTAGAAAATGACAGAATGCATAGATTTGACATTAAGCTATCGAAACAATTTGACGTTTGCTTTCGCCACCAATTTCTTATCGTTTCGCATTTCGTCAAGTCCATACATTTTGTCCGTTTCTACTAGCGTCAACGCCAATAGAATGTTACTTTGTCTACAGGCCGTTAGGCTACAAATTATGTAAATATTGGAACTTGTCATATTTGTAATAAAATAATGCAGCAAAAGTTATAACTTACCTGCACCAGACCGAATGGAGTCCTTTTTTTTAAGATGTCGTCGGAACGTAGCCATTAGTTTTTTATTCTTGTTTTTGAGTTCCTTGACATCTTTTTTTCATGACATTACTAGTGCGCGTCCACGCGTCGTTAACCATCTTTCTCTTTTTGTTATCATCATGCTTCCATACACATTCTTCTTGTTGGTAGGCTCCTAAAAATATCAACGTTGTGTCCGTAGACCAATCAGACATTTTCCTGAAATAGTAAGTAATTACAATTTTATTAGCTGATGACACACAAAAAGTCGAAATCCACGACTCCTAATTTCCGACATATCAAGATAATAATTGGCACCCAAAAATAAAATACACCTTTACTTACGTTGATTGATTACAATAGCACACAGAGTAGATAATTAATAATAATAACCACTTATAACTGAAGCGTCCGCCGACGGCAAGCTCGCACGTACTTACTAATGATTTGATTAGGAATATGAGTGAGCGTTTCAAAGAGGCACCCGAGGGCGTACCCAGGATTTCAGCTATGGGGGGCAGCTCATACCTGTTTTGAGAAGATGGTCGGTCAGATATATTGAATCATGAAAATTGACTTTTATTAATTAGTTTGATTATGACACAAAACAAAATATTATATATATATATATATATATATATATATATATAAATATATATATATAATATTTATATTATAATATATATTTATTAATATAAATGAATATATATATATATATATTAATTTAACAGTAATCTTCTCGGGTTTGCCGAAAATTTGTCTATGACAGTCTTTTCAATAAAATCACTGTATTCCTTTAAATAATTGCTATGTACGCTCATCAGACATAAACCCATACAGACATATTCAATACAAGATGTCGCTATCTATTGACCGTATTAATTGATGCTTGATGCTATTTCTCTTTACTGGAAAAAGTACTGTCGTCCGTGACTAGAAAGCGCTAAATGTTGTTTTCTACTAATTATATTCAGCTTTAATCCTAGATGTCTCTGATTATTTCGTCGGGAGCGGAAACTACGAGATGCGACGGTTTCGCGGGAGATTTCAATTATATTGCGTCGCTAACAGTAGGTATACTATATCGAATGTTGTAGAATATTATATATAATTAGATATAAAAAATATTAAATCAAAATATCTGACTGAAAAGATATTTTGTTTCCAACACTTCATTTTGCGCAGAGTAGGTAACACGTTTTTAATTCCCACTTGCCAGGAAAATTGACGTTTATTTTATCTTCTAGGGGGAGGGGGGGGGGGGGGCAGCAGCCCAAAGGCAGTACTTTACTAAACCGGTCGGCCAGCAACGGTTCGCAATCGCACACTAGTCTCGTCCGCAAACCGACTGTTTCGCACCGACCTGTTTTGCACCGACCGGTTTTGCGCCGACCGCTTTGAGTTCGTTCGTCTCGTCCGTCGTCACAAAGTTTTCATCGGCTGGCAGACCGATTTGAGTTAACAGCGGCAGTGTTGCCACAATCAACTTTTAAAATCCCTTCCATTACACCATGGTTAAAAGATAAATAGTAAGTAATCCGTCATTCCGACTTTTAGAATTACTACCATCATATTCCATCCTATTAGCTAAATTGACTACGAGCAAATTGAGCGAATGTTTCCAAAGATCATACCAATAATATATCAGAGAAGGGCAAGGCTGACAACCTCAAAAGTCGAAAAAACTATGTAAGTCAAGGTAAATATGTCGGAAGATAGATTTGTAGGATTTATAGCAATAATGTACATAGTAACTTAAACAAACAAAAACTAACAAAAATGCTATAAAAGAAAAAAAAACACCTATACTGGGGGGGGGGGGGGGGGGGGATCGCATAAGGGTGCCACTGAACGTAGAAAGACGGGTTAGGTAGGGGGAGCCTCCAAAGGGGCGTTCCTAGTCTAAAATGGCCTCTAAGTGAAATCACGTGACACGCAACTTTTCTTTAGTCCACAAACGATGCTAAATGATAAACCGATGACCGAAGAGAAGCCAACGAGTATGAAAGCCGTGGGCTACAAATCAAAATCCTACATCACACGGACATTGCATCAAACAAAACCAGTCGCCAACGAAACCGTTTTGAAAACTTGTTTTCGCATGGGGCAAATCGGTTTCGTCTCGTCATTGAAAAAAACGAACCCCTACTACTGATTGATACAGCAAAAGCGTCTGAATACACCGCAAACACGTTTGTCGAACATTCTTTGATTTGTGCAGAAAAACCGACACCGACGCCGATCACTGGCACAAACAGCGAATACCAAACAAAAACAGGCAAAAAACTATCCGCACGTTCGTGTTTGTTGTATGGTGATCGCTGTTTGCCGTTGTTTGCCAAGCATGTGGATGGCACTTAACGTTTCCCTAGGCTGAACACATGTCATCGCATGCCTTCATATAAAAAAAATCTATAATCATCAACTATTTTCTTTATCCAATAACAAATCGAACGATGTTGTGTTTGTCAAGAAAACACTTTCAACGTTCGGTGAGTGGTGAAATAATCCATCCAACAGATTCCAACATACATTGATTGATACCTAGCTATCTTGTCATGAAAAGAAAACAGTCACTCACAGCATCAATTATTATTTAGATGCCTGTGTGTGCTTCTTTGCTTATATTGTTCTATAAAGAACACTTGTTTTTAGTGTAAGATGCCGTACGCTAATCAGCCTTCGGTGCACATCACAGAATTGACCGACGAAAATGTTAAATTCGTTGTCGAAGACACCGAACTCAGCGTTGCCAACAGCATGCGAAGAGTGTTCATCGCCGAAACCCCAACAATGGCAATAGATTGGGTGCAACTGGAGTCAAATTCTACCGTACTCAGTGACGAGTTCCTGGCACACCGCATTGGGCTCATTCCACTCATCTCCGACGAAGTAGTAGACAAGATCAGGTATTCTCGCGATTGCATGTGCGCCGACTTCTGTTCCGAGTGCAGTGTAGAGTTCACCCTCGATGTAAAGTGTTCTGATGAGCAGACCCGACACGTGACGACCGCCGACCTGAAGTCTAGCGACCCTCGCGTGGTCCCGGCCACCTCGCGCCACCGAGATGAAGACCAAGCAGACTATGGTGAGACTGATGAGATACTAATCATCAAACTTCGGAAAGGCCAAGAGTTAAAACTGCGAGCCTATGCAAAAAAAGGTTTTGGTAAGGAGCATGCTAAATGGAATCCAACTGCTGGAGTGTGCTTTGAATATGACCCAGACAATATTATGAGACATACATTATTCCCGAAACCAGATGAATGGCCAAAGAGTGAACACACAGAACTGGATGAGAACACATATGAAGCAGACTTTAACTGGGAAGCGAAACCAAACAAATTCTTCTACAATGTAGAATCTTCAGGAGCATTGAAACCCGAGAATATTGTCCAGATGGGTATAATAGTGTTGAAGAATAAATTATTGAACTTGCAGGTACAGTTAGCACAGGAAACTCAGAATGATGCTCTTGCTATTAATTAAGTGTTGTGAATTAGAATTAATAAATGACATCTTACTATACTTTGGTTTTTTATACAATTAGATAGGTATACCCCTGCTGAGGGTTTACAGGATTAGATGATGTTGATGAGATAGGGGATACTTGTTTAGGGGTGTAATGTGCTAATAACATTTTTTTCAGCATAGGCTGAATCTTGTATCTCATATCATAATCAAAGAAGCAAGTATTGTATCTGCTGCATGACCATAAACATATTTGTGGTTACTCCGAGTCATGCATTTTGCTATGTGTAAAACACAATGCATGAGTCGAGTCACCACATCTACAGTGCATTTTCTTTTAGAGCCTGTTCATACTATGTCAGACCTACAGTTTTGCTGGATCGGGTAAGGTTGTATAGTGGTATTTGAATTTCAATATCACAGTTCACATTAGCGTTGGTGCCGACATATTTGCAGGTTGTTCAGCCAATATTTCTGTTGGGTTGATTGGATGATCATGTTAGGTTAGACGGTAAGCTGGCAAGAAATGGCGCTGATGAGCGTTTTATTGGACCAGAACCAAGATTACCTATATCAGCGACTGTCACAAAGAACATCTTCAACATGATAGCTATGCGAGATGCAAACCAAGAATGGAAGAACATCAAAGACTGTAGGCAGTCTAAGATGTTTATCTTAAGGAAATACACCAAAAAGGCTAAGTATTAACTTAAATTTGACCCGAATGGCCGAGTTGGCAGTGACCCTGCCTACGAAGCCAAGGGTCCCGGGTTCGAGTCCCGGTGTGTGCAAATATTTGTTTGATGAGAATGGATGTTTCTACCGTAGTCATGATTGTTATCTATCTATCTAAGTATAATATTTCTCTATGTAAGTATGTGTATCGTTGTCTAGTACCCAAGATACAGGGAATCTTAGTTTGGGGCTAGATCAATGTGTGTAAATAGTTTCCAAGGTATTATTAAAGTAAAGTATTAATCTTAGTAGGGAAAACTTAGCAATACTGTTAGGTGTAGTGACAGGTCACTGTACACTAAACAGATACCTATCATTATTAAGGCTCGTACAGTACCCATCATGCCCTCACTGGGGCTTGGAGGATAGTAGCCAGCACTTCTTGGGAGAATGCGTAATGTATTCAAACATAAGATGGCAAACTCTAGGGATGGATAACATTAAAGCAGATGATTTGCGACATCCTAGAATTTATTAAACGAACAAGAAGATTTGGGGATGTATATCTGTTGAACCAACAGTAACCAGTGCCCAAACACTGGGAATTGGGTGAAATAGTCACGATAGAGGACCGATCACCCGCCTGTGGTTCAGCGGGGGTCCCACCTCATTAACATCATCATAGGTCAGACGGGCAGCCTAAAACGTGAATAGTAAATTCTGATACTCGTCCAGTGGCAGAAATGTAATCTATACCCTCCTTCTTCCTTTAAATATAGCGTGCTGACCTCTTGAGATTAATTTGGCTAGTGTCAAGTGTAATTTAAAGATCACAATTTGGACAGGTTTTCTAATGAGAACCTGGACATTAACGTTATTGAGAGTGGTTTTTTGCTCCTTAGCACTATCCGGGAGGACATCAAGGGCTGCAGAAACCAAGTATTCTCTTCAGACGTGAGCAACTGCCTCCCAATCAACAGGTACCTTTTTTTTTCTTTTCTTAAAGGGGGTGTAGCGCCTGCACCTGGCCCACATGATACAGTGTGCATGTCCCCTTCGCCTGCACATCTAGTTAAGCCATCCCAACTACCAGGTGGAGTCGGAGACCAGGGTGATCTAGGAGCTCGTGGGTGGATATTGTATCACCCTGAATAGCCATCCTGGTTTCTATTGTGGATGGACATGCCAGCAGCATGTGCTCTACTGTTTCATCCACTTCCTTCCATACACCCCCTGCATAGGGGGCTATACCTAACGAGACCATACGTCCCACTTTGGGCGGGAGAGTCCCGCTTTCAGACTGCCTGTCCCGCTGTTCCTCCGAAAGAGCAAAAACCCGCTTTAGCTCAGTTATTTTTAAAATGTTTAGAAACCACACTATTTAAACCAATTGACTTCTATATTTAAAAAATGGAACCAACCAAACTGAAGTCACCCATCCTTTCAAAAAATATTTTAGCCAGCCTTTAGAAAGACGGCCGTTTATTTTGCTGATTTTTTATAAGCTTCATTAGTGGATTTACAGATTATTTAAAAATACGCGAACCGTCGGAAATAATTGAATAAATAGCTTACCCACAGATCTCAAACATTCAATAAATCATAATAACATAAAAAGGAAACTTAAAGTTCCACTGGGCCAATTCCCTTTCCATCCCTAACCCCTATTGTAAAACATAGTTTTCTGTCTGTAATATTACCGACTTGCTTGTTAGTTATTTAATCTAATAGTGTAATTATTAAAGTATAAACATATATTATATACTTACCTTGTATTATTTCTGAGTAGGTAACTTGTATTGTGTTTTGGTTTATAATAAATAAAGGCTAGTATTTAATCGCACATCGAAAATACTGAATTGCACAGCAAAAATACTTTTTATGTTTTAAATATTTTATGTGTACCTACAAAGGTTTATGTTTTAAGTATTTTTTGTTGTTCTTGCATGTTCAACCTAAGCATTTTGCCCTGATATTTGCTGTGCAAATCTGTATTTTTGAAGTATATTTCCCATATTTTTTTTTATAAGCTAGGTTCCCCACCTGACCAACGAACGTAAACGTTAGATGTCGTTCAATGTTCATTGACCTCGTGGCCATTGACCTTGAACTTGACCTTTCATGTACATTTCACAGAAAATCTGAGTTTTTACGTTTGAGGTAGTTCAAAGTTCAAAAGTAGTTCAAAACTCCAGGTCATTGGCCTTGACCTTGACCTTTCGTGCATATTTCGCAGAGAATTCTCATTTTCGCCGTTTCGGAATAGAAAATCCGATCAGGGCACCCCACCTCCTGGGCAGTCCTCCCTAGGCAGTCTTATGGCTAGACTCTAGAGTGTTTTTTATGAGCCGGAGCTAACGCGATTTCGAAATAATGCAATATAGGTCACTTTTGTAGCGAAAATAATATTACTGTAGATAGTTGGATATTTAAATATAAAAAGAGTTCATAATAGACCGCATCTGGGTTGACTGCTCTCTTCTAGCCTTGGGTACAGAAAAGAGCCCCCTCCTCTTCGTAGCCATAACCTCAAAAATGAGGTTATATAAAGTATTATTTCTCAAGTACGGTGCTTTACCTTTTCAAGGGAGCGGTGTCAGGGTGAAGGGTTAACCCCGATTTTTTTTACCGAAAAATGCACAAAAGGTAAATTTTAAGATCAAGGTCAATGAACTATAAACGACAAAAAACGGTAAAACTGATAATTTTCTGCGAAATATGCATGTAAAGTCAAGATCGAGGTCAATGAACTTTGCACAACATCGAACGTAAAAAATCGCAAAACTAAGAATTTTCTGTGAATTTTACAAGGTCGAGTTCAAGGCCACGCTATCGCCACGAGGTCAGTGAACTTTGAACGACATCTAATGTAAAAAAACGGAAATTTTTCTTATCCCCACCCTAATACTCCCACATCCCCATGGTCCCGAATGCTTGAAATTGCGATTTTCAAAAAATTGTAACTCAAACGCTAATTATTTTGATTGAAATTGAAATCATCTAAAAATCTACTAATAAAGCATAGAAAAAATCAGCAAAATCATCTGAAACAGCCGTCTTTCCAAAGTCCTTCCAATATTTTTTGACACAGGTTCATGTGACGTTTTGAGGTCACAAACATAAAAAATCTAATTAAGAGTTTGAAGTTTGTTAAAGAAGCAGTTAAAAAAGCATTAGGTTCCTTTTTTAATTTTTAGGGATCCGTACCTTAAAAGGAAAAAGGTTACCCTTATCAATCTGTCTGTCTGTCCGTCTGTCAAGCCCATTTTCCTGAGCAATAGTGGAGGTATACCTCGCGCCACGAATTAAGAGCGCTGGGTGACGTTGGCGGGAATTACTGCACAAGCAGGTATTGAAAAGTGACTAGGTACTTCGCATTCAAGGCCACCGCTCATAATTCGTGGCGCGAGGTATATCAAGTTGAAATGTATATCAATTACCTACTCAGGTCTGTGGTCCCTTGGAGCTGTAAAAAACAAACTTCTAGGTTCGCAAACAAAAGATACGGCCGTTTTTGCAGCAAATTTGCATAATTTACTTGATACTCGCATGGGAATCGAAACCATACTGCTCGGTGACTTATAATCGTGAAATTTGGCAAGAAGTTATTTATGATAGCACAAGTAAAGGGCGAAATCCTCAAAACGTAATTTTGTAGTTCCTTCACAAAAATAATGCGATTTGTGAGGAACCCTTGGTGCGCGAGTCGGACTCGCACTTAGATTTATTTTTTTCAAATATCCGCATGCGTCCCGCTCCGTCGAAAAAAAAAATTGACCAAGTTAGCTTACCCTGAAATGCTCAAATAATGAATCAAATCAGCTTCAAACATAATTTTAATTCTAAATATTAGGTCCTTACATATGAAATTGGCGTTTCGCCGTACTGGCCACTTAGATCTCAAATATCTCCTCTATGGTTAGGAATTCCAAATTCAAATTTATACAGCTATTTACTCATGTATTTGTGTTTCTAAAATTATAATTCATTTGTTTTTTCCTCAATTGTTTTTTTTCTTGCGCCACTCAGCTTACAAAATGGAAAATATTAAATATCGCGTTATTTACGAGTATGAGTTCTACCGTGGCCATGCTGCAGAAACGGCTCGAAGGATTAATTATGTGTATGGCGACGGTGCCGCAATAGAAAACACAGTACGTTTTTGGTTCCAACGTTTTCGTTCTGGAAATTTCGACCTGCAGAAGAAGCCCCGTGGACGGCCGGAGACCAAAGTTGATAATGAAGAATTGAAGGCTATTGTGGAAGCGGATCCATCGCAAACCACGTCCGAGTTAGCTGCAGGCTGCGGTGTTAGTGATAAAACTGTTTTAATCCACTTGAAGCAAATTGGGAAGGTGAAAAAGCTTGAAAGGTGGGTACCTCACGAACTGAGTTAAGCAAATCAACAAACGCGCGTTGACTGCTGCGTTGCATTACTCACCCGGCACAATAACGAAAGGATTTTAAATCGACTCATAACCTGTGATGAAAAGTGGATCCTGTGCGATAATCGGAAGCGCTCATCGCAATGGCTGAACCCTGCCGAACCAACCAACCATGCCCCAAGCGAAAAATGACTCCAAAAAAGTTACTTGTGAGCGTTTGGTGGACTGGTGCTGGTGTCGTTCACTACAGCTTTCTTAAATCTGGCCAGACGATTACGACAGATGTCTATTGTCAGCAATTGCAAATCATGATGGAAAAGCTAGCTGCTAAACAACCGAGGCTGGTCAATCGATCTAGGCCACTGCTGCTTCATGATAACGCTAGACCACACACTGCACAACAGACGGCTACCATATCAGAGGAGCTTCAATTGGAATGTCTAAGACATCCACCGTACTCTCCGGACCTTGCTACAACAGATTACCATCTGTTTCGAAAATTGGATAACTTCTTGAAAGGGAAATAATTAATATCCGATGGGGCAGTCCAAACCGCCTTCAAAGATTTTATTTATTCCCGTCCGAATGTTTTTTTTAGTGAAGGTATCGAAGAACTACCTATGAGATGGCAAAAGTGTATAGATAGCAATGGTACATACTTTGATTAAATAAATAAATTATATTAAAAAAAAACGATTTTATGTTCCGCCCATGCAAAGCGCCAATTTCATATGTAAGGACCTAATATAATGAAAAACTAGATAACATCGATAGAATATTACTTTACAATAACTATTTGATAAAACATTTTACAAACTCGTTTTTAGGGTAGGTACCGTAGAGAAACAAGGAAACGTCTGTCCGTCTGAAAACCGCTTTACAATTTTTATACAAAAATTGAAAAAATAAAAATTAAGGGGAATACATGGAACTGAAAGAAAACATTTTTTTTTCATCAAACCTATATTTGGTGTCTATAGATAAATTATTTTTTAAAATAAAAATTAAAAATTAAAAATGACGTTGAGGTTCTTAAAACCATTTTTCCTCAAAGTAAATAGTTAAAGAGACAGACCCTTCCAAAGTGTAAAAAATTGTGTTCCCTTCCCTCTAACTTTTAAAGTAAGAGAGTAAAAAAAAATATATGTTGTATATATATATATATATATATATACACTTTCAACGAAAATTGGTTTGAACAAAATAAAATAAGCAGTTTTTAAGATATAAAACATTTATTAAAAACCGCAAATATAACTTCGTCATTCATACAAACACTATAAAAAAAGTAATTATTGGGTGGTGAAGAATGATACTGATATTTTGGCTAGGTGGATCAGGTATATGTGAAGTGAGTACCTTCCTAACTTATTTTTTTGGCTTTTATTCTATACAGGGTAACAGGCTAAGTCGACCTAGATCCGTGTGGCGTGTGTGGAAGGGCGTGTAGTACCCATCTTTTCTGATGAAACACCCTACCCCAAACCTAACCATTTTCGAGATAATCGACTTTTTTTTTTTTTAGAAAAATTGGCGATTATATTTTGCCATCAAATATATATATTATATTGTCAGAGAACAGGAGCCGAGATGATTTTTTAAATGAAACACACTGAAAGTGACTGATTATAATTTCAACAAAAATGGACTCTAATAACAATTATCAAAACGAATAAAGATATCGGACAGTTCGACATCAATAATGGCGAGGCGTTGAATCTTTGACGACGACTGGGCAAGTGCGTCGCAAGTTTTTTTTATTTTTTTTTGTTGGAGGGGAAAAAAATGGAATTACCCATGCCCAGGAGTCAGACCTCCCTGCTATGTCCGGATCCCCACATATTGAGCGGGCATCAGCTCGTGTGGTATACGGACTCAAAAAAAACAACCCCTTTGTGTTTACAGTTGTAAGACTTTACTGTGAGCCATGGCCTCGGTATATGCTGAAGGCCTTCGACCTGCTAATTGCCCTTTTGGGCGATATATATCAGTATATGATATTTATGGTAGTGCGTCGCACGCGGTCTGCGCTGCGCTTTATATAGGCGCGTGGCAGCGCGCCCCACGGCTGTCTTCTGAAGCCGCTAACACGGCCTCTCCTGACACCCTGGCGTCCTCGACAGGACTCTCAGGCAGATCAGGCGTTGAACAAGGCCCAGATGCTGGTCCAGGCTGACCTGGTGCAGATGAGGGTCCCGGTTGATCAAACTCTCGATCACCGCTTGGATCAACTTCTTCATAAGTCGGATCTGAAATCATACATATGTACGTTACAAATCACAGTGGTTGCGAGTAGTTTTACCTGTGTTAGTTTGTTAAGGTTTTGTTTAGTTGCCCACAGCCACACAATAAATGAAGTGAAAATAGATAAGCTGAAGCAAATTCATTAATGATTTTGTTCAAATCACAAACAAATAGCCCCAGATAAAATAAAGAGACCAACATTCGTGCACCACAACACCAATGACAGAGGACGGAAGGCTCTCAGTTCAGTCTCCGGCATCGGCATTGAGATCGCTGACTCCAGCTCGTAGAAGGTGAAGCGCTGTCTTGTGGCTCATGGGGTACAAACACAGCGGCGGCGCTCAGCAAGACAGCGATTCTGGCTCAGGCTCGTAGAAGATGAAGCGCTGTTTTGCGGCTCATGGGGTACAAGCACAGCAGTGGCGCTCGGTAGTACAGCCATGCTGGCTCCGGCTCGTAGAAGGTGAAGCGCTGTCTTGCGGCTCATGGGGCACAAGCACAGCGGCGGTGCTCGGCAGAGGTACTGGGCTGCTAGTCGTCATCGGCAAGCAACCTGGCGTTAGTAGACAGCTAATCGAGCCCCGGAGTCATCTGGTTGGCAGCTAAAGCAGGCTCCTGATTCACATAGATTGAGAAAAAATATTCTAGGTTACTTGGCAGTAGTTGCGTCTGTGGCTGCTGTACTAATGTGTGGGTCAGTAACACCGCACACCACTATCGCCGAAATCAATTCCTAAGGCCCCGGACAGTCGGGCATAGTGGTTTCATTTCATTATTGAAACTACACCACGTACCATGTTGATTATCTACTCAGTAAATGCATCTCCTTTAATGCAGTTACCCATCCACGATAGACATTCGTAGTTCACTGCAATTGTTTTGCGATTTGGCGCGATCTACCTTATCAAACAAATCCTCAATGTTTTGAAAATTATAGATATATAAATGATGGTTAGATCTCATCGTAGATACCAATCGACCGAATCGCATCCACAAATTGTTCTGCCATCATACTATTTTTTGTTGGCATAAATACCTCGCTAGTATTGACGTTTGTATGAATACTTTCCGACACAGACCCAGCAGGCCCGCAGACTCGAGGCACGTGCGTGAGTGTGGAGTGTCACGCATCGAGCCAACTCAGGTGCATGGCGCCATGCTGGCGGCGGGTCATGCGCCAAAATGCTGCCGGTACATGCTATCGAAGAAGGAGACCCCGCGAGAAGATTAGATTTCTGCAGATTCATGCTCAATGCGGATTTGAAGACCCGACATTCCTAAGAAATATCTTGTGGACAGATGAGTCCAAATTCGATTCAAAATTGCACCAACAGAATCCTGAGCGTATTTATAGACCGGTGGGACTCCCCAATGTTGAGTCGTTGGGTGCAGCTCCACACTACGAGATGAGATGCTCGCGTGTGTGTGTATTTTATTTTAATTTTATGTTTGTTACTAACTCTAGACTTTAAGATATTGTTACTAACACTATGGACTAAACGGTCTGAAATAAATGAATATTGAATTGAATTGAAAAAAATTCAAAATTCAAATAGAGTTTATTTCCATAAGAAACACATAGGTAACATTTGGAGAATGTCAAATCTTAAACTAACACATGTATAAGGTACAGGGAAATATAGAAACTCAATTTGAATTCCGTCACCTCAATGTTTTAGATGCTGGAGGCAAAGAGGCGACTAGAAACCTCCAGCTTTATACGTTATTTTTTACAGAATTGGAGCAAACACCTTCCCAAGCTTTCTTGTCTTCTACATAATCTGATATTTTGTAGTAACCTTTTTTACATAAGTGATTTTTAACAACATTTTTAAATTTATTTACAGACAATTCTTGTAACTCAGTCGGTATTTTGTTGTAAAAGCGAATACATTGCCCTTTAAAAGATACATTAACCTTATGGAGCCTAGTAGTAGGTATAGCTAGTTTATTCCTATTTCTAGTGTTGACATTGTGCCTTTCGCTATTCTTAGGAAATTTATCAATATTTTTGTGGACGTACATTAGGTTTTCATAAATATACTGACACGGCACTGTCATAATGTTAATTTCCTTAAATTTACAACGCAATGACTCTCTGGGACTCACATTGTAGATTGCACGAACAGCCCTCTTTTGCAGCACAAATATTATGTTAATGTCTGCAGCGTTCCCCCACAGCAGTATGCCGTAAGACATAATGCTATGGAAGTAGCTGAAGTAAACTAGTCTAGCTGTTTCCACCTGCGTAAAAAGACGGATTTTTTTAACTACATAAACCACGGAACTGAGTTTTTTTGATAGCTTATCTATGTGTGGGCCCCACTGAAGCTTATTATCTAAGGTGATTCCTAGGAATACCGTGCTATCTACAATTTCTAAATTTTCACCTTTAACATTAACATTAGCCGAGACTTGTTTAACATTGGGAAGTATAAACCGAATACATTTAGTTTTTTTATTGTTCAGTAAAAGATTATTAGCACTAAACCAATTGACTACCTTTGAGATTGCATTATTCACATCGTCAAAGTTCAAACTGCGTCGTTTCATTTTAAACAAAAGTGAAGTGTCATCTGCAAACAGTACAATCTCATGATTATCTCTGACAAGATGTGGCAGGTCATTAACATAAACCAAAAACAGGAATGGCCCGAGTATGGAACCCTGCGGTACACCCATAGTAACAACAGACCCTGGAGATCGTTTTCCATTAATGTCAACTCTCTGTATCCTGTTATTTAGATAAGAAGAGAGAAGATCTAAAGAGTTATCCCTAATTTCATAGTGATGTAATTTCCTGATCAATGTCCCATGGTCAACGCAATCAAAAGCCTTAGACAAATCGCAAAATACTCCTAGAGCATCATGCGACTCCTCCCAGGCATCATATATATGTGATATTAACTCAATACCGGCATCAGTAGTTGATCTGCCTTGTGTAAAACCAAATTGTTTACAGTGGAGCATGTTGTTGGTGTTGAAATGTGTAAGAAGTTGATTTAAAATTACTTTTTCAAATACTTTACTAAATGTAGGCAATACCGATATCGGTCTGAAGTTAGAAGGGTCAGATGTACTACCCGATTAAATATGATAGCTAAATCAAGTGCAATAACATTTATTAGGGGCTTCACAACATGAACAGAAATATCCCAGAGGTCTGCTGTTTTCTTAACATTTATTGATTTAAAGGCTTTAATAATATCTTTATCATCTACATAATTAAACGAGAATTGATTTTCACATCTAGGTACATAGTCTTTTAGCAAAGATTCAGCGACTACTTTGGAAGAGTCTAAAGATTTTGTAGTAGAGATTGGGATGTCAGTAAAAATAAATTCAAACGCTTTAGCTACATCAATATCATTTTTGAAAGTAATATCATTAATTTTTAATTCATATTCATTGTTTTTAATACTGACCTTTCCAGTCTCACTTTTAATTATATCCCAAGTTGATTTAATTTTGTTATCACTTTTTCTTATTTTAGATCTGATATAATTTGATTTTGCAATTTGACAAACTTTTTTAAAGATTTTTGAGTACTTTTTTACTTTATCCATGAACTCTTTACTATGATTCCATTGTTTTTCACTATATAATTCATATAAATTTTGTCTACTTTTAAGTATACCTACTGTGGCCCACTTACTAAAGTTAAGTTTGTCTGAGACCGCAATCGATCTGGTAGTAAATACTGCATTGAACGCATTGCTGAATTTGTAAAAAAAATTACAATATGACTCATTAGGGTTATTATTAGAGTAATTGATAGGTAATTCAATTACTTTTCCATACAATCCCAATTCAATTTAAACCTTTCAAACCGATGTGCAGTCACAGGTATGTATTGTATCTTTCTTGTAGAACTTTTTTAAGTTGAATTTCTAGTCTGTATTGACCTAAATGGTCTGACTTTAAATTACTTATAATTTTTTTAAGTACATTTTTTTCATTTGGATAAGCAAATATATTGTCTATACAATTTGCTGAGGTTTCAGTTATTCGAGTAGGTTGTGAGAAAAGTGGCTTTAAGTTGTGAGAATTAAATAAGTTAGTTAGTCTCGTACTAAGGGAGTAAGTTTCTAATAAATTTACGTTGAAGTCTCCACATATCATAAGAGTTTTATTAGATTTTGATACTTTAAATAATATGTCATCCATGACTTTTTCAAAAACATCAAATGAACCTGATGGTGGGCTGTAAACGCTTATTACAATTATGCGCTCCAATTCAACACATGCTACTTCAATGTGGCTTTCAACTGATGAACATACTATGTCATTACGATTTTTAAACTTTATGTGTTTATTTAGAAATATTAGAGAGCCTCCACGAACAGCATGTGATCTGCAAAAAGAACTACCAACCTGGTGGTTACTGAAATTGAACATGAGCTCATGGCTTTTTAGCCAATGTTCTGTTAGACATAAAATATCAATATTAAAAGAGTTCATGTACAATTAGACCTTGCTGTTAATAATTTTGTAATTATTTATTCCTGCTTATTAATTATGATAATGACTAAATATTATATTTTGTATTAGTTAAGCATAAGCAATTTTTAAAAAGAGATCTAAAAATCTATATGTGGGAGTTTCTACGCCCTTCTTCTCCCACAGTGGTCCAATGTAGAGAAGTGGCAAAAAATGGCTATTGCTATGTATATGTAAATATTTACAGTAATAAAGACTTTTGGGATTTGGAATTTGGAATTTTGATTCCAACTCTAATAATTTACTGCTAATACCTTGAATATTTTGGTGGACCAGATTAGTAAACTTTTCATTTATTTTACAATATTGAATTTTTCTGTTTTTATTATGTACTTTATTAATATTATTTGACGGGCTAGAGACTTCCTCTATTGTCGTTGTATCTAATTTAAATGACTTGGAAAAGCTTCCAAGGTTTTGTTTGAAACATCAGTATAATGCTCAATAGAGGCATTATGTGTAGCCAAATTTTTGGCTGTTATATTGAAATAATAGGACAGCGAATTTGCTACTTGTCTTTTATAATAACTAGGAAGGTAATATTTACCTTTAGTCAAATAATATTTATTTCTACTAACAAAATTGTTAGTATCCATTACATGTATATTATTATTGCATGATATAATATGCAAGGTCTTATTCAGCTTATATCTAAGGTTTTTTTCTGATTGTGGCAGGCTGTCGCTGTAAGGGAATGTGAACATAACAATTTGTTTTACTTTTAAAGAACAGAGCTTGTCTAAATATTTAATTAAGTCAGACTTGTTCACATTACCCCTATTACCGAGGCATATGATTAAATAACAGTCATCACTATATGTAGCATTATCTACTTTTTGCATAATATCATGCAGATTACAGTTGGGTAAACAATTATTTATTACCGTATGCTCCATATATGTACATATTTAATAATTGGCCCATAATTTTTCTAAGTTCATCTCTGTACATAATTGTTTTTATACCTGGATATGAAGTGCTAACATCCAGAAGGGAAGTAACTGATGGAGCACAGTCCGGCACACAACACGATAAAGATGGGATTACCAATTACCACACCGCTCATTACTAGGCCCCAAAAGAAATCTGAAAAAGAAGAGGGTAAAGGGGTCCCAACGAAGATTTAGCGTAAACGTGTGGATGGACATTATGTGTTTTACCTACCTTGTTGGATAGCTGATGAAACGTAGATATTTTTAGGCACATCTGCCAAACCTCTGCTATACTTTTTTTTGATATTTCTTAAAGAAAGGTAAATTGTCATTTTTTTTATTAACTTTTGGAACTTTCAATCGTCCAGAACAACGTATTTAGTTGACTTACGTAGGATTTTGGTTACTAAGTTCATAGAGCATCTTAAACTGCATGTAAAAAATAAATAATAATATGTGCGAAGTCCGACACGCACTTGGCCGGTTTTTAATTACCGATTTGCGTTATATTTCCACATGTGGTTAGTCAATCATGGTTTTGCATTAGGTAAATAATTTTCTCAAATATAAAGCAGGTAGGTACTTGTAGCTATCGTATAATTTAATGATTTCATTCAATTTTGATAATCGAATGAACTAAATCATTCCTTAGCCGCTCTATTATTTTTTGACGAAAAAAAGTGCCAGCATCGGACCTGTCAATTCCTTCCTTACCTATTTGAGTCATTGAGCAATAAGGGTATAAGGTAAGACGGGGAAAGGCCGGCATGCTTTTGATAAAGTTGAAATCAAACAATGATGGTGCCAAAGCTATTAAGACTTTAATAGTAGTTTATGTAACTGCTACATAATGGAGGGCACTAAAACTCGAGAGTGGGGTTATGAAACGAGCCGAAGGCGAGTTTCATAATAATATCACTCGAGAGTTTTAATTCCTAATTATGTACAGTTACATACACTAGTTTATCTACACACATATCATAAGCTCTCTTTGATGTAGAGAACCGCATGTTTGACATCTAACATCTCACTGCTGTACGGCGGCGGAGCCATCGATCTCGCAACCAGTTTATGCTGACCCATACCAGCACTGTAACACGCTCTCCGCTTTCTGCTAGCCTGGTACTCTTGAAGCCGCACGTACTTTCTTCTTCTTCTTCTTCTTATTCCGGCCTCTCAAACCGATAAGGGCAATGTCCTCTAACATGCTGAAGTGTTCGTGCTGCAATATTTTACAGCCTGTAGACGTAACACAGCTTTTAACAGACATAGTAGCTGTGCAAAAAGAACTGAGAGAGATCCAGGAAAAATTCGCGACTGAAACCTCAAAGTACGTTACTGTGAAGGAGTTCGAGCTATTAAAAGCGGAGCTGAATAGCTTGAAAAAAAACGACGTCTGCCTCTTCCAACACCAGTAGTGTTTATAGCAATCCGCCTTACGTAAACATACGGAGAGGTGCATTTTGTGCTCAAGAAAGCTGGGAATATCAGCGCAATAGCGGCCCTATCGGCCTGTCACACATTAGCGCAAACAGATCATTGACCCCCCCACCTGAGACCAAAGTGACGAAACCGGAGAGTGTAGCAGGGGCAGCATGCACGCCATTCCCATCGTATGCGGAGATGGCACAGCATGCATCTATCCCGCCCACACCTACGCCTATTTCGCTCACACAAACACCTTCGCCCGGTGGCAATACGAAGCGGTTGGTTGAAGGTCACAAACCAAAACTAAGTGGCACCGCAAGCGCAAACAAACAGCCGATATCGACTGCAGCGCAAGCAAAAGTTCCCACACCGGCACCAGTACCTCACAATGTGACTAACGCCAAGGACTTAAAGGAAGATGGTGGGGAGGGATGGACCAAAGTCACTAGGAAGCCACGAAGGCCCCGGTCGCTGCGCGGCACAGCAGGACCCACAATTACCACTCTTCGCGCGGTGGAGCGACAGCGGTTCTTCCATCTCTGGAATATGAGGTCGGGACTGGAGGAAGTTAGGGCATATTTACAGGAGTTGTGCTCACCCGAAACCGGCACCGTGGTAGAGTTGTCGACAAAGTGGGCGTACAAGTCCTTCAAAATAGGTGTTCCAGAGTCGCTTTTTGACACCTGCTTCTCCATGGATGTGTGGCCTGTTGACGCCTGTATCAAGGAGTAGCTGCCCTTTCAGACCTACATTGAGCTCTACAAAAACAGTAAAAATAAATCACCGCCCCGCCCACCCCAATGAATATCTTGATATCCTTTATCAAAATGTCCGCGGTATCAAAACGCGGTTGGAGTTTTGGCGGCATAACCTGCTGGTGCTGGATCACCACTTCGTCGCCGCTACGGAGACGTTTCTAGACTCGTCGGTTGGAGATGCCGAGGTCACAGCGGGAGGCTGGAGCGTGCTGCGCCGGGACCGCGCTACCGCGTGCGGAGGCGTGCTGCTCGCTGCCCGCCCTGGCATCACACTGAGACGACGCCGCGACCTTGAAACGCCGAACGGTGCAGATCTCTGGGTGACTGTGACTGTTGGGGTAGTGACGGTTACCGTCTGTGTAGTTTACATAGATCCCAGCAGAAAGAAAAACAAGAAGAAAATCACCCAAGCGGATAAGGACGCCGAGTATATGAACTGGTTTTCGAAAACAGAGGAAAATGTAGCCCAAGTGAACGGTACATTAATTATTCTAGGAGACCTCAATTTGAACAGTGCTTCAGTTGCAACACTTAACTATTATTGTTATTTTCTAAGTGTATGTGGTATGTATGAAACGAATGAAGTGAAGAATGATCATGATGGCGTGCTTGATGTGGTGTTACTGCCGGAGAGTGTGCGTGACGTAACTGTGCGCGCTTCCGTGTCAGGAAGCCTGGTGCCACGTACTGACGCCTACCACCCGCCTCTCGACGTCATTGTGCCCGTGTTGTATGCGCAGAGAGCTGGCCAGCGATCTGGCCGCTTGGATCCCAGCAACATTGGAGGTCGCAATGACTGGAACTTTGCCAAGGGCAATCACGCAGTCCTGTACGAACTCATGTGTAGCATATCTTGGGACAGTGTTCTCGAAGCTACTGATGTAGAGACGGCAGTCGGTCGCTTCTACGATTCCATTTACGGAGTCTTCAACAACTGTATCCCGAAGACGACCAGACCAACCCAGCCTACAAGGAGATACCCGGTGTGATTCACTGGTGATATAATAAGGGACTTGGCCACGAAGGCCATACTCAACCGTAAATGGAAAATAGGGAGGAGGCCGGCTGACTACGTCTCATTCAGCGAGCTAAGAGCCAACCTCAAGTGTCGCGTAGATACAGCCTACGCCAACCACATGAGTAGTATTGAAAGCAATATTAGACATAACCCACGCGCATTTTGGAAATATGTAAGTGGCCTACGATCGAATGGTGGTTTCGAACCTCGGGTCACGCATCGGGGCCGGGAACACGTAGGAGAGGAAGCAGCAGCCGCATTTGCAAACTACTTCTCAGACGTTTTCCTCCCTGATGAGCCAGCGCTCGCTCCAGATCTGGTAAACATTTCTGATGACTCGTGCACTGCTAATCACATACAAGTTTCACATATTTCCAGTAAGGTCATAAAGGAAGGGCTGAAGCAGCTAAGGCCAAGGAGCGCAATTGGACTGGACAACGTCCCTCCCTACTTTTTGAAGGCCTACAGCGATCAGCTGGTTTTACCTTTGGGTCGGATATTCAATCTTGTTCTTGAACAAGGTAAGTACCCCACCAGCTGGAAGCTTTCTCGAGTCAGTCCTTTCCCCAAGACAAGTGACACTGCCTCCGTTGATCAACATCGACCTATTGCGATCCTGAGTTCATTGGCAAAACTGTTCGAGTCGATCATAAAAGACAAAGTCAGTTCGCAGATTGCGCCTTATCTGAGCGACTCGCAACACGGATTCAGGAGTCGCCGCTCAGTTAACACCAACTTGCTGACTTTAGTCGAGATTGTGTCGAAGTGCATGGACAAGGGATGTCAGGTGGACGTCGCCTATATGGACTTTCGTAAGGCGTTCGACAGAGTCGATAATGATGTCCTAATGAAGAAGTTATGTGCCATTGGATTTGCCCCACGGCTGTTGGTTTTCTTCGCTGACTACCTCAAGAACCGCCAGCAATATGTGCGACACGGCTGTTTTGAGTCCCAGCCGTACCATACACGGTCGGGCGTTAGCCAAGAGTCTATTCTCGGGCCGTTGTTATTTATCATTATGATAAATGACCTGGAATTAGAGCTTAAATACGCCAATTGCCTTCTGTATGCGGACGATCTGAAACTGATACTTCCCGTGAGTTCAGAGGATGATTGTAGTTTGCTGCAGGAAGATTTAGACGCGGTTCATAGGTGGAGTGTGAACAATAAACTCCTCTTCAATACTGCCAAGTGCTATGTCCTTTACGCGCTCCTCTCATCCTATAAGCGCGATATATACACTCGGTACGGAGTCTTTGACTCGAGTGTATTCGATTAGGGACCTCGGTGTTACGTTCGACCCTAAACTTACATTCCATGAGCACGTGAGCACATTGGCCAAGGAATGCTTCAAAAGATTGGGGTTTGTAATACGGAATAGTAAGGGATTCCATAACCTGGGTGTGGTCCAGCTTCTCTACATGGCCCTAGTGAGAACCAAACTTGAATCTAGCTCGGTGGTTTGGAATCCGCATGAAAGCTCCTACATACTTTTGCTCGAGAAGGTACACAAAGCTTTCCTACGATACCTATATAAGCGGAAATTTGGATACTACCCTTATCTTTATCCATCCGCTTTTATATTGGGTATGCTCGGATACAACTCACTAGAGGTCAGACGTAACACCGAGCAGCTTCTGACTGTGTGTCGATTGTTGCGAGGCGACAGTGACTGTGTCGCGCTTGTCGGTACGGTATGCGCGCTATACGTGCCCGACAGTTATCTCCGCGCGCGTAGGCACCAGCTGTTAGCGGGCGGCACGTACCGCACGGTGGCGCGCCAGCAGTCTCCACTGGTGAGGGCACGGGATAGCCTCAATGCTCTGCTGGCTGCTGCACCACTGACTGATCTGTTTGGTGATGAGTGGAGGCATATTGTGCGAGAATGTGGCAGGTTCTGCGAGATGAAGGAGTGAAAGTGTTGTCTTAGAAATATTATTATTATTATTTTTTGCATTGACATTTTAATTTAGTACCCTTGACATACCTAATAATGTTTAATACTATTTGAATTTGACCTAAAGTTAATGTTAATGTGATTTGATATGTAGTATTTTCTACGAATTTGTACCCTTTGTTCCCTACCTGTGAAATCGACTTACCTAAATTGATTCTGACATTGTATAACTATTAGACTTTGTACAGCGCATTGGGTGTATACCTATAATGTTGTACATCGTAATTGTATATTAAATAAAATAAATAAATAAATAAAAAATTGACCGCCATTGTGGCTCTGCAGTTGTTTAGCTTGTTCTGTAGTACCAACTTCACAGACAAACTAGGGGCGGCAGGCAGGCGGGCGTCGGCGTTCGAAATTTGAGTGTCATAATATGTAGAAAAATTACAAATTATGGTCAAAATGTGTAATTTTTCAGATAAGAAATGAGTTTTTACCAAGTAGTTTAACATTATGCTGATCGTAACGTGCGGTTTTTGAACGCAGTAAAGAGGGTTTATGATACGTGTGTAGATAAACATCTTAAATGTACAAAAATATCGAGAAATTATTCGTCTCTACAGTACTAGCTGATGCCCGCAACTTTATCTGCGTGTTCCTAGGAATTAATATAATTTATTTATTTATTTATTTATTTATTAACATAATTTATTTATGCCTTGACAGCCGAGGCCAAATCTACATAAATTACAGATATATACCTAGACAATAGATTAAGTACATTCCTTACACTTACATATAGGATTGACAATAATTTATATTAATTAGATTCAATATTCAAAAATAATAATAAAATAAAATATTTACAATCCAAATTAAAATTCACAATATGTCATCAATCATAAATCAATTAAATTAATTAATGAAAAACCAAATTCAATGTTATAATTTGACATTACTGTCATTCCATCATCTCGCAGAACCTGCCACACATTTGCACAATGTCCCTCCACGCATCACCAAACAGATCGTTCAGTGGTGCTACCGCCAACAGAGCATTCAGGCTGTCCCGCGCCCGGACAAGCGGAGACTGCCGGCGCGCCATCGTGCGGTGCGAGCCGCCCGCTAGCAGCTGGTGCCTGCGCCCGCGTAGGTAATTGTCAGGCACAAATAACGCGCATACCGCACAGACATGCGTCGCGCAGTCACTGTCACCTCGCAACAATCGACACACAGTCAGAAGTTGTTCAGTGTTACGTTTCACCTCTAGTGAGTTATATCCAAGCATACCCAATATAAAAGCGGTTAGCTATCCAACCGCTTTTATATTGGGTACTACCCTTATCTCTATAGATAAGGGTAGTACCCAAATTTCCTCTTATATAGGTATCGTAAAAAAGCTTTTTGTACTTTCTCGAGCATAAGGACGTATGAGCTTTCGTGTGGATTCCAAACAACCGAGCTAGATTCCAGTTTGTTTCTCACTAGGGCAGTGTAATGAAGCTGTACCACACCCAGATTACGGAATCCCTTACTATTACGAATCACAAACCCCAATCTTTTAAAGCATTCCTTGGCTAAAGTGCTCATGTGCTCATGGAATGTAAGTTTAGGGTCAAACGTAATACCGAGATCGTTCATCGAATGCACTCGAGTCAAGGACTCCGCGCCGAGTGTATACGTCGCGCTAGGCCGAGGAGAGCGCGTGAAAGATATAACGTTACCGTCCTTCTGGTGCAGTCGGATACAAACTATTGTATTGTATTCTATACTAACATTTTATACTGCTGATAGTTATTAGTGATTTGTAAATTAATCAAAAAGGCATGACTTTGACTCCGACCACAATCCGCCCGCCTCCTCCGTTCGAAAAGATCGCCCCCTACCTGCGGTGGGAGGGACGAGTCACAGCTGTTGCCTATAAAAACGAGCTTCACACCAGCGGAGCGACAGCCGCCCCGGGGCTTGATAAAATCAATAATATGGCAATTAAATCTTTCCCTCTCAGACTCCTAACAACCCTTACGGTAATTTTCAATGCCTCCCACCGTCTCTGTGCCTTTCCAACCGCATGGAAAGAAGCTAACGTTATTGGCTTTCACAAACCCCGGAAAGATCGAACCGACCCCACTTGCTATCGCCCCATTAGCTTACTCTCTTCAATAGGCAAAGTCTATGAACGGCTTATTCTCAACCGACTCAAAGACATTTGCATAGATAAAAACCTCATACCCAACGAGCAGTTTGGCTTTAGACCCAAACACTCGTGCTTCCAACAGGTGCACCGCATAAAGGAGCACATTTACAAAGGGTTCCACACAACGGCAAAGTCCAAAGATACCGGTGCCATATTCTTTGACGTAGCGAAAGCTTTTGACAAAGTTTGGCAGAATGGTCTTATTTATAAACTTTACCAACTCAACCTCCCCGATAGGCTTGTAATCATTATCAAAGACTACCTCACTGAGCGCAGCTTTTGCTATCGAGTAGAAAAATCGCGCTCTAGGCCCCACTCCATAGCCGCCGGAGTCCCGCAAGGCTCAGTTCTCTCCCCCACCCTCTTTTCACTTTACGTCAACACTTTCACGCACGCCATACGTCGAGCTAGCCCTTTACGCTGACGATACGGCTCTCTATTACACCAGTAGGAAGAGGGCGCGCGTTTGTCAAGTACTCCAGAAAGCAGTACCCGACCTCGGTGAATGGGCTCTCAAATGGAGAATAGAGATGAACACCGAGAAAAGCGCAGCCGTGCTTTTCTCAAGGGGTAAGACTCGAGCTGACCGCGCGTCCTCTTCACTACACGAAATCATCCTCTTTGACCGCCCTATCGCCTGGGAAAATAAAGTGAAGTATTTAGGCGTGACATTAGACTTCCGACTAAACTTCAAATCCCACATTAAAACGGTCCGCGACAAAGCAGCCTTTTACATGAGTAGGCTTCACCCGCTCATGAGAAGTAAAAGCAATCTCCCATTGCGCTGCAAAATAACTCTATTTAAAACTTGCATCCGTCCGGTCTTCACGTATGCAAGTCCAGTCTTTGCACACTGCTCCCACTCCCTTAAGCCCCTTAAGGTTTTACAAAACCGCTTCATGCGAAAAGCCGTAGTACATGTGCAACGTCGACCTCCATAGTGACTTTAGACTCCCCACAGTAAAGCAATATATGAAAGAAGCGTCCGAACGCTTCTTCATTAATGCATCTAGCCACCTAAACCCGCTTATAGTACAAGCATCCCTTATGATCCGACCCCAGATATAAATAAGAAACACCTTTTCAAAAGGCGCCCCAAAGACGTCCTCCTAGAACCGGAGGACGATATCACGAAAGCTCTTAAAGCCCAACCACTCCCCGCCCCTCAGGGAGGTCAACTTGATGAAGGCTGTGTTCCCGAAGCACTACAGCGGCTCAGATACCAAATTTGGATTGAAAGAGATCGCCGTCTTGATTCGACGAACACACAATCTCCCCCTGCCCCTTTAAACCTCCCGGACTGAGGTCAGAGCCCCCCTAAATGACCCAAATATAAAGTAGTTTAGGATGAGGAAAGGTTTTAAATATATATATATAACCACCTCTTAGTAGCGGGGGCTATCTGCCCCCCTAACATGCCGCTATCATGCCCGTTGACTATGAGCTGATGTCCGCTCATAAAATCGGGTAAGCAGGCAAACTCCTCCCATATATATCATATACACATATATATCGCCCAAAAGGGCAAATTGCAGGTAGAAAGCCTTCAGCATATACCGAGGCCATGGCTCACAGTAAATTCTTAATAAGACAACTGTAAACCAAAGGGGTTGTTTTTTTAGTCCGTATACCACACGAGCTGATGCCCGCTCAATATCTGGGGACCCGGACATAGCAGGGAGGTCTGACTCCTGGGCATGGGTAATTCCATTTTTTTCCCCTCCAACAAAAACAAAAAAACGGAGCGACAGACAGGACTCAACGTCCGGCAGCCGTGCAGGATGGTCGTGTTTACTTTCCGCCGCTGCCGCCCCGGCAGCAAGTGTTCCCTCCCCTTCACCCGCGCCTCGCGTGCGACGGACCTCTCTCGCACGCCCGTGGGACCCCTCGGGTCAGTGCTGCCGCGTGTGATTGTGTAGTTCCTAACTCGGATTTTTTCGAGTCAGGTCGTATTATTTTATTTGTTTACCTTTCTTATGTACTACTCACCTCGAACCGCCTGCACACAGGCGGGTTCGGTTCGAGACACAAATAGGTATACACCCACATAGTAGCTAATTTCTGAGGACACTCACTTAGCCATGGCCTCATCCTCCCTAACACTCGATAAAGAGAATCTAGAAATGGTAAACTGTTAGATCCGGACCACTCTTGCTGGAGTGCATATTCCAGAAAAAATCCCAAATCATCTCAGACAACCCGTCAGTCTTTTATGTCAGGACCGCCGACCCACCCGCTAGCCCCTCAACTAGCTCCAACGCTAATTTCCCTCCCCATTCAGACAAATAAGTACTTACAGGTGAAAAGTAACGTTTTCTTTTTGTAAATTTGACAATTGCGATTTCTTTTTGCACCAAAATACACTGCCAGTCGGTATTTACGTTGGAAATTTTTGCGGGCACTGCATTTTAATAATTATGCGGTACGCGCGGCAACTAGTTTTATATAACGGTAAGATTGCTAGTCTTCTTAACGTCAAATTTCTTGGCAGAAGGTTAAGCATGTCCGTGAGTACTCCTTTTGGTTGAATGCTCTAAGGGTAGATAATAAGTCCATGATTGTGTCTCTCTTTTGGGCGAGAATCCCCCAAAGAGTTGCCCCCTCTTCAAGGTTGCGAGGCGATAAAGCAATGAACCTTCATTATTTGAAAGAACCAGAACGGGAGTTCCTCTATCTCTTTGGTCGATACAAAAATGTCAGTTGTCAGATATTATCGTATCACTAAAATAAACACCAAAATTACTGCTATTTCTGTCTAAAAATATAAGAAAATTCATTCTTTAAAAACAAACCTGGCCAACCATGACCTTACGCCTAAACGATAATTTTGGTTTCTTTGCGGTAAGATAATACATATACTATTTATTATAGGCAACTTTATTTATTGCATATTGCAACTTACAACAGCCTATCTTAGAATAATGACTCTTTCGTCTAAGAGCGTAATGAATTTTCATTTCATATTTAGGAGACCAAAACAGAAAAGGATGAAAAGCCGAAAAATGCATCTCCAACCCTAACATTCAACGACATAAGAGAAGCTTTCGAAAGGATTGAAAATGGTATTATTCATACCCCTCTTTGCGTGAGTAATACTTGATTGTTAATTCCTATAAAAATCTTACGTGATTTTTTTAGAGTCATTAACACACTCTCCAGCCTTATGAAAGTAATTGCCTTCCTTAATTGGCCTATTGCAGGAAGCTAAAATCAGTAAGTTTATGGACTACAATATTTACTTGAAGTGCGAAAACTTGCAATACACTGGGAGGTAAGACTTGTCTTTGTGAACTACTTACTTCTTAACTTTATATTTTAGAAAGGCCGTTTACCTCAACATTGGTTTTGTTCCTCTTGTTTGTACCAGTTGCGCAGAGCGTGGAGTGCGGAATGCCTTCCTACAGAAAATTGATGAGTTTCGAGCGAAGGGCGCTATCGTTCCCTCCAAGGGCAATGTGGCGCTTGCGGCTGCTTACCATGGAGTGGCCCTTGGTATACCGGTTAGTTACTCTACGTACGTACTTAATCGTCACTTTTACCGGTTTAAGATAGTCCATTCTTGTAAGTGGCAACTGGACATCATCTGAGTTAGGCGGGAAGCAGATTGTAATACCTTGTTGTATATATTATACACAACAAGGTATGACAATGGTGTATATATTATAGTACCTCCCATACCTACATATTTATCACCAAGCATGAAGAAATTAATAACTACCAGCCTAACATCTTCATTGCGACCGACTCTATTATCAGGGTATAATCTAAATATCTGGGAATGCATGCATGATGAACGGCAGGTTTCGGCGGTGATGCCGGACAACACAACACCGGCGACTGCACAGCGCTGTTCAGACCTCGGCGCTGACGTCATCCTTGTCGGGGACACGGTGGAAGATGCTGTATCCTACGTTAGGAAGGTTCAGCCAGACAGTGGCCAACTCACCCTGAGGTAACATAACTTATAGTATTGTAGATGGTTTTTGGTAATCGTAAAATGGATTAGAATTTAGGACTAACTACAAGCAGATTTTGGTCAAATACCTAACTATCTTTCGGAGATTAATCTCAACCCCAAAAATTGGTCAGGCAGATTCCTACGCACCTAGCTCCTCCCATGCATTGGATGACCTCCATGTGTTGCGGATGAAGCTGTGCTGCTTGCCGAGCGAGAGGTCCCGGGTTTGAATCCCGGCTTGGTATGAAGAAGAAGTATAGCTCCAGGTTTTTGATGTTTACATGATTTTGACATCGCTGTTTCTGGTTCCCACGACACAGGACATAGTTTCGGTATCCGAGCGAAATACCACCATTGCCGGTGTGCACCACTCAGAAGCTGAGAGAAGAAGCCGGCGGTCACACCTTTTTCTGGAGAGGAACGGCTGCCTTGGAACCCAGGCGCTCTGGAGTGGGATTTGCGATTAAGACAAGGATATCGAGAAAATAAGACGAGAGTCCTGTCCACATCTCGGATCGCACCACCACACTGCGCGCCACTGCCACACAATAACAATGACCTCAATATGATAAGTGTATACGCATCAAATATGGATAAGTATGATGATATCAAGGACAGGTTTTATGAAGAAGTCTCGCGTAAGACAGAGAGAATTTTCTCAAGTCCAAGTAAATCTGTCATGCGTGATGCTAACTGCTGGACTGACAAAACTGTGACTCCGCCTCCATCCTCCTCGTAGATCTCAGAGAGAGAAGTGTCAAGAAGTCAAAAGGCTCAAAAATCTAGATATCAGGGAGAAGTACGTTGAGACCCTGGAAACCGCAATCCAGACACTGCGCTTAGAAGCTGTTTGTTAGTTTTTTACTAAATTAAATTAAATATTAAAAATGCCGATTATAAACATAGTGAAAGGTGTAATACTACATAGCGAGCTAAATTGCAGCAATCATCTGAATAACAAGATTGATAAAGCGACTGTGTCATTTTGGCAGTGCCGAAGAATGGTAGGTAAAATCTAGGGGCTATGGCGAGATAGTCTGGTGTCCACAAACCAAATTATCCACTGTCGAAGCTAAACTACAACGACTCCGGAGGCTGGCTTGCATGGCAGCAACAGGATGCATAAGGACCACACTGCGAACTTGGAAGTCATACTGGACTTGCCTCCGCTTTACCTCTTCATCAAACAGTAGGCGGCTGCAACAGCGGTGCGTCTTAAAAAACTCAATCTATGGATACATTCTAGGGTACCCCACACTGAAATAATCGATGGGTACATAGGTAAGGAGCCCCTATTAGAAGCGGCGACAGACAGGATACTGAAGCAATATGTCTTCGACAAAAGGTATAAACCACTTGATCTCCAGTTGTTCCTTCCGTAATGTGTGAAAAAAAGCATTAGTTATCCCTTTAACCAAAACATGAAATCCCTCCTTCTTTAAAGAGTTTGGTCCGATATCCTCTCCAAAGTCCTAGAATCCATTATCCATTCGCAGCTCTCCTCCTACCTATCCTCTAACAACTTGTTTAATCGATTCCAGTCCGGATTTATACCGGTTCACAGTACCGTCGCGGCCTTACTCAACTCACTGACGACATTCAGCAAGAAATGGATGAGAAACAGCTCACTGTTATAGCTTTGCTCGACTTCGGCAGCGCCTTTAAGATACTCGTTGAGAATCTGAAGTCCTTGAACGTGTCCTCCGTCTCTGCTAACTGGTTCGACTCTTATCTGAGAGGTCGCCAGCAGCGTATAAAGTCGGAGACGACTTCAATGAAGTGGTGTGAACTCTCGTGGGAGTCCCCCAGGGTGTTATACTATCCTCTCTTCTTTTCTCTATCTTCATTAATTCCATCTCAGATGTCCTCTCCTCATCATACCACATTTACGCTGACGATCACCAGATATACCTCCATTTCCCCCCCTGTGATATGGCACCAGCTGTAGAGGTATTAAATGCCGATCTCGAGAAGATCAGAGTTTGGGCCTCGTCTTATGGTCTCCTTGTCAACCCTACTAAGTCACAGGCTTTGATTATTGGTTCCAGGTACTCCCTTAACTTGATAAAGCATATTTCTATTGCTCCTGTAACCTATGATGGAACCGTAATCTCATACAGCACCAAGGCCACAAATCTGGGAGTTATGTTTGATAACCAGCTGTCCTGGTCAGAGCACGTCAGCCAGGTTAGTAGACGTGTCTTTGCCACTTTCCATTCCCTCAAGCGTCTTCAAAACTTCCTGGCTCGTCAGACAAAAATCACGCTTGCCCAGTCTCTTCTTCTTCTCCCGATCGATTAAGCGCTGGGCAAGCGTTAACAAAGAGCAACTGAACAAACTCGAGCGACTTCAAAACCTCGGAATTAGGTTTGTTTTTTTCGGTCTGCGCAAGTTCGACCACGTCTCGGAGTATCGCAGGGAGTTCAAATGGCTCCCGATTCGCCTTCGACGGGATTCCCATAACCCAATTTGCAAATCAAATCAAAATCAAATCAAATCAAATCAATTATGCGAATGGGTTCAGACTACTACTACGAGCTATCAGTGTCTGGAACAAATTTCCCAGCGCCATCAGAGACAGTCCGTCAATTCACACGTTTAAAAGTCGTTGGAATGACCACTATCTTTCTCTTCCGTGATAAGTATTAGTATTTATTTGTATCTACTATTTATGTATATGTGACTTAATTATATATAGCATTATTTTTAGTATTATGTAGATATCGGTATGTAGTTAATTATTGTTGTTAACATTTTTGTTGTTGTGCAGATAGTTCTACCTTAAGTTTCTTTTTTCTCTCCATTCTGGGTTTGCCGAAAGAAATATCTTTGTTAGAGATAAGCTCGCCTTTGTACACGTTCTTTCCTTTATATTTATTTTAGATAAGATAAGATAATGATTTATTTCACAAAAGAGTTTATAGATTCACATAATAAAATAAGTAGTTTCTAAGGAATCAAAAAGGTAGTAAAGATTATCGGTGGCCCTCACACTAGGTTAGACCTGTATCGTGAGAGCCCAGTTCTTTGACATAGGAATTACAACAAAGCATTGACTGACGGCATGAGTTTATATAAACTTTTTACTGTTTAGCAGATATGAAATTAAGCTTGTTAATAAATTACTTAAATCAAGAATTTTATAAAATTGGAGAAGTTAAAAGGATACTGAATAGAAATACATAAATTTAATAAAGGGAAAGGAGGGACAGGATTATATGATTATTTTAAGAAAATCTTCTGTTTCTCGATAGGTATGTAAGCGATTTCAACCACTTTAGTATAAGGAGCTTAGAAGAGTGCTTTATGTCGCAGTGTCTAAGAACTTTGTTGTAGATGAATCATGAATTTGGGGAGACGACGGGAAAATGATGTTTTGGCTGCCGTATGCCAAGAAGAAGATTATTTTATTCAACAGGTCTTCATAGTTGATACTGTGTAGTGTCTTGTCGTGCATATGAGTAACGGTTTTTAGAATATAGATTTGCCCTACGCTGAGTAGGTCCGCTTCAGCAAACAGAGCACCAGTGGGGAATCTGTATGTTTTTTTAAGCATGACTTTTATAACCGATCGCTGCGCTCTCTCTAGTTTCGGCATGGCAGTCACGCCAGATCCTCCCCAGACTGTTATGCAGTAGCTCAGTATTGAGTCGCACAGAGTCACATAGACCAGCCGAAGGACACGCTTGCAGGCCGAGTTACGTAACGCACGCATGACATATATAAGTTTCCTAACTCTTTTAGCTGTGTCGGCGATATGCGCTTTAAAGGAAAGTTTCTGGTCGATGGTGACACCCAAGTATTTGAAGGTTTCAGCACGATCTATCTCCTCACACTTTCATGACATCGAGTTACAGAAAGACTGAATCCGCATACGAGTACAAAAGTTAGGCTCTGATGCTCGAGTTTTGTGGAAACAAATATATTTTGTTTTTTGGCCGTTAAATGTAAGGAGATTGGTGTTCAGCCATTCAGCAAGACTTGACAATCCTAGTTCTCCCTTTTTTAGAACATCCTCCCAAATACCTGCATTGAAAATGGCGACGGTGTCATCAGCGTAGCAAAGGATGTTTGCGTCTGGGGGTGAAGCATTATGGATATCATTCATACATATTATGAAGAGGGTGGGGCCAAACACGCTTTCCTGTGGTGCGCCGAAATTAATTGGCAACTCGCGGCTGATGTTATTGCCAATTTTGATGCGCAGTCTTCTGTTTGTGAGATAGCTTCTGAACCAATCGAGAGTCAGCCCTCGGAATCCTTTGGTTTTAAGTTTTTTAACAAGGGTATAGATACGGTATCAAAGGCCTTCGCGAAATCCAGAAATACCCCAACACAATTTTTCCCTGAGTCAAGGTAAGATGCAACCTGGTTAATCAGAGTCCCGACGGCATCCTCAGTGGAAATTTCCTTTCTGAAACCAAATTGTTTCTCCGAAATCAGCCGATATTTCTCAAGATAGGACACTAAACGCCTGTTCACTACTTTTTCGAGATTTTTTGAGATTATTCCGAGGAGTGATATGGGTCTGTAGTTTTCTGGAGATTTCTTATTGCCACTTTTGAATAACGGAACGACTTTTACTAGCTTCCATGTCTGTGGGAATATGCCCGTTGAGAGACTGATATTGAAGATATGGGTCAAAGGGACAGCGATTTCGATACATATCTCTTTGATGAGTTTTGGGGTGTGACCATCATGACCCGGGCAGCTATCGTTTTTTAGTTTAGCGATGATCCTACGTACTTCGAAAACGTCCGTTGGCTGCATGAAGAAGGATTCAGGAACCACCTCATTGAGTATGACCTCAGAAGTGGCTTCCCAGAAGCAGTCTTGAAGCAGTTGGCTTGCCAGATTCTCGCCCACATTGGCAAAGTAGTCGTTACAATGATTCAATGACTCTTGGGGAGCAAGTTTTATTTTTGTCAGTTTCTGAACTTAAGAGGTTTTTTTTGTACAATTGCTAATATTCTTTATTACTTTCCAGAGCCCTATAGGATCACTCTTTTTGCTTTCTAATTCAGAACTTTCATGAGCAAACTTAAGTTTGCGGAGCAGTTCCACACAAAAGTTTCTGTATCTGCTATAGACAAGCTTACGTACTGGATCATTTGGATGTTTTCGAGTTTTGACATGGAGTTTGTCACGGTGTTTGATGCATCTCATCAAACCTGGTGTTATCCATGGTTTAAGGATAAGTTTTGATCTACTGACCCGCTTCAAAGTCGTGTGTCTATCCACAGCATTATCCAAAATCTGGTTGAATTCAAAGACAGCCTTTTCCACCTCGGTGGCTTCCATTACGGGTACCCAGTTTGTATTTCGCAGTTCAGAAGCCACTCCAGGGAAGTCAACTTTTTTCATGATCCTGTCGGGTTTTTTCTGGCTAGCGTTCGGCACCGATAGCACCAACACCACTATATTATGATCGGTTATATCTGTTATTATATCTGTTATCTACCAGGCCAAGGACTTGTTTGGTCTTGGCTCGGACGAAAATGTGGTCATGACAGCTGTTTAATCTGGTGGGTTTTGTTATGGCAGGGATGAGCCCTGATTCCGCCATTGTATAGAGATACTCCGTGCTTTCGATATCTTGCTCGTCAAGGGTATTTATGTTAATGTCGCCCACAACAATGACCGTTTATTTATTGTTAAGGCCGTTCAGAAGCTCGTTTAGTGAGGCAGTAAAGGTTTCAGAATTTGTGAAAGAGGGGGCTCTATATATGCCTAGTATAGTAGTAGAATTTGGAAGTTCTATGGACAGGCATTCATCTTCAGCTATGGTGGGCTCTTGAACACTTGCATTCCAAGAGTCCTTTCTGTAAGCAGTCACTCCCCCACTGTGATTGTGTTTTTTTTTATGATCTCATTTTAGAACTTTTTATACATAGTACATGTCAGTTTTATAGTAGCAAAACAAAAGTAGCGACCTCTTAATTAATCTATAAATAAACTAAAAAGCATTTGAGCGCCCTCACTACGCGGCTCTGATATATAACCGTTAACACAACCTACATTACTCATTTCTAAATTTAAATAGTTAAAAACATTTAATATTTTTGTTCTAATCCGTACACATTCCATCAAAATATGAAAAACATCTTCGACCACACCACATGCGTCGCATTTTGGGGAGGAAACTAACTTAATTAAAAACTTAAATTTATTTAATGGAATGTGGCCAGATCGAACATATACATCGAATACCCAAAAAGACCACGAAGGATATTACAATACATCGATGGACCTACTCCGCTTGGGCGCGTCGCCCCTGTGACGACTGCTAGCCAACGTATATAACCAATGCGTCAGCGAAGGAGTGTACCCCACTGTACTTAAACTAAGTAAAATTTTCCAATATTCAAAGGAAAGGGTAACAGAGACGACATTGATGTCGAGACAGAGACGACAGGTAATACCTGCGTTAACAAAGGTACTCGAAAACGGTTTCAGTAAGCGTCCGACCGACAGTATGCCTGTCGAGAGGGCCGCTCTTCGACCGCACTCGCAAGAGACTTAGTGCGCCGCATTGTGCTTGCTCGGGAGCGGAAAGTTCAGGTTACGGTGCTGTTCTGTGTCTTATCTAAAGGATTTGTTGTTGCGGATCACATCGTCCTCGCTGTGATCCGCAACAACAAACCTCGCCCTCGCTACACTATGGTAAAGTGTCTTAGCTTCGCAGCGAGCCGCTCACTCCCTGCTGACCGACTTCATGAAAGGGAGGTCGCAGGTTGTAGTCAGCGGTGGTAGTGGGGCCGCGTCTGACCCTATTGCCACCACGTTGGGTGTAGCTCAGGGCTCATCTTTGTCAAATATCATTTTCTCGTTGCTCCTTAACGACCTCCCACAAGCCGACGACACCGCAGAGGTACTCATGTACGCGGACGACGTCGCGGTGGTAGTAAGCGCACGTAATATCGATCTTTTGGATCAACGATTGAACAACACCGCGACTTCTCTGTTCAGCTGGTTCAGTAAAAACGGACTGGTCTGGAATCTGCGAAAGACCAAGTTCCTCCATTTCTACTTCGGAAGTCCCCCCCCCCCAGGGCAATAAACACCAAAGTAGGGGGAACTACGTATGAGCAGGTGCTACCCACCACATTTTTGGGCTTCGAGCTAGACAGAGACTATCCTGGGAACAACACAGTCTATAACCGTCTGCCGGACGACATCATTTCCGCTCCCAGCAAGCAAATCTTTAAATTCAGACTGAAACTCTGGCTTGTCGAGCAATCGTTCTGCCACTATAATTAATTTCTTACGCGTAATTTCCAAGCGTATAATTTTTAGTCTTTATTATTTTGCTGTTTTTACTCTTAATTTTATTACATACTTTAATCAATTATTATTAACTCCGAATTTTTATTAAAATCTTATTTTATTGACACTATTCTATTGGCATTGTAATTTATTATTTTAATTGATCAAATTCAATCGACTTATTTTTTTTGCAAACTCCAAATGTAATTATACTGTTAATTAAATTGACATGTAATGAAAGTTACGAATAAAATATATTATCTTATCTGATAAGATAACACTCGGAGAAATGATTGTTTCGACGATAATTATCTTAGTCTGACATAAACGTTAAGGGAACACCGGGCCATCCTACAAAGACTGCGTACAAGGAGACGTCTCTGATGAGGTAAAACTGAGTGGCTCTGAGTTAGGCACACTTATAACAAACTAAAATGACAAGTGGTGGCAAGAAAATATCCTTAAAATATATGATACGAATTAGCTCGGGGAATTTTATGGTGAAGTTTGAAAACTCACTCAACTACCCATCGAGTTGTGTACCCCTGAAGTCACTTGATGGGAATCAGCTACTCACAAGCAAAGAAGAGGTCATCAAGCGATGGGCTGAGCACTTCATTTGTTACTCAATGTCGATAGACCAGTTGACCGCACATATCGCAACTATACCTGAGCTTCCAACAGCAGATGAGTGAGATGAGTCATTGCCATTAGATGAGGTTATAGCTGCTATCAAATAACAATAAATCAATAAGGTGGTAAGCGTTGATAACATACCAGGAGAGTTGTACATACCTTATACAAAAACAAAGGAGACAGGTCAGACATCAACTTGTACAGAGGAATTTCACTTTCATCTCCTGGAAACATCTTCGCCAGGACTCTAATCGACCCCTAGAAATGACTATCAGAAACCCAATTTGGTTTCCGCCCAAAAAAAGGTACGTGTGAAGCTATATTCTCCATTCGTCAGAACAAGATAGAAAGCTTTATCTCTGCTACGTTGACCTAAAGAAAGCATTGGATTGCGTGCCGCAGGAAGCCTTATGGAAGATGCTGTATAAACTAGAATTAACGGAAAAAATTGTGAGGTTACTTCGTCTTCTGCATGACATCATGGAATACTGTTTCACAATAAATGGCGAACAGTCTAATTGTTTCCTTGCTAGTTGTGGCGTAAAGCAAGGATGTGTGGTTGCGCCCACTCTATTCGCATGATTTGTGTTTTGTTGCGGAAACCCATGAAAGTCAGCAACGGTTAATACACCAATTCGATGAGTCGTGTCTTATTTTTGGTCTGAAAAACAATGTAAAAATGACTAAAGTTATGGCTAAGTTCACAAATGTTATCGAGGAGCCGCTGAAAACAGTACTTAAGCAGATGTAGGGGAGGAAATCAGTACTGCATATATACATAGTCCGGTTATAAGTTCTGTCACATGTGCAATATGAAATAATTTAGACATGTTTATTATTTATGTAAACATTTATATAGCAAAATGAACTTAATAAAACATAGATTCTTATGGTAATAAAGTTTATTCAAAATGACCCCCGCGATTTTGAATACAGGCCTTTATTCTGCGCGGCCAGTAATCTATCGCAGCACGAACGAGGTCCATGACAATATCGGAGGCTGCCTTAATCAAGGATGCCTTGAGTGACTCCAAATCAGGATGAGCCTTTGAGCAGGCCTTTTCCTCTAAGTGTTGCCATATCTTGTAATCTAACGGACTCAAATCTGGACTGGAGGAGGGCCAGTCTTCGTGCCGGATGAAGTCGATTTCACGCGCCGCCAGCCAGTCTTGTGTGCTTTTCGCTCTATGAGCTGGCGCAGAATCTTGTTGGAATACCCAGTGCCTGTTATTAAACATGGTTTGAGAAACAGGTTCCACAAGGTTCCTGAGGACTGTATTTTGATACACAACTGCATTCGTTTTTACGCCTTTCTCACAAAAATGTACCTCAGTTAAGCCCCAATAAGAGACTCCCAACCAAACCATGAGCGAGGATGGAAAATGACCTCGTTGGACACGCGGAATACGGTTGCTCGCTTCTTCACTGCTGTATGCGTACACCTTATCATTTTGTTTGTTGTAGCTCTCTTCCACGGTGAAAATTTTTTCATCCGAAAAAAGAATTTCCCGATGTTTTTTTCCCGCGTACCGCTTCAACAAAGCGCGGCATCTCTTCAGTCTCAGGTCCATTAAACGAGCGTCCAAACGATGTCCTGTTTTTCTACGATATGCCCTAAGCCCTAAGTCTTCATTTAACACCCTTTTCACCGTGGTCCTGCTTACGTATGGGATTTCTTTGAATTCGCGCCTTCACAGCTTTTATCACTGCTGGAGTCCTAACAGAGCGAGGGCGACCACTTCTTGACCTGTCATCTACACTAGAGTCTTCATTGTATCGTTTTATGGTACAATAAACGAATCTTTTGGTTATATTAAAATTTTTCAGTAAGTCGAAAATCTGAATTGGCGTGTAACCGCAACGATGCAATGCAATAACTGCGACACAGTATTCTTTAAGTGTCCACTCCATATTTAAAAATGAGGAAAATTCTAAAAAGTACACATTTTTATTTTCATGAAAAATTCGAAATTCGAATTCAATAAACTTTTTTGTGGCCAGCGTTCTAAATTCAAAAGTTTTTATTGTGTGACAGAACTTATGACCAGACTGTGTACTTAAGTCATTATAAGGAAAACATCGTGAGGATACCTTCATTACTACATAGCTGCGGCGATGGGCTATCCTCCTGTCACGCAAAATGGAGTATTGAATAACTGGCTCAAAGTGGCCACCATTGTGCCTCTGCCACCCCGTATGAGAAAAGGCGAGACGCTATGTTATGTTATGTTATGAATTATTTCAAAACAATCTACTCCCTAGATTTCACTTCACCCCAAATTGACCCACTTTATCCATATAAGCACATTGTTAGAACTCTGCTACGGAGGCAACTGACCATAAGTTTATGTGTGTGATCTCGCTGTTTCTAGTTCCCACGACACAGGGTATCCTAATGTGGGGCCAGAAGAAATGTATGTGCGCAATGTTTATGTTTACAGCTCAGATGATATATCAATGATGGCAGGCCTCGGCACAGTCGCAGTCGAGATCATTACCCAGCTGCCTGAAACTGATGCAATCATCGTTCCGGTCTCTGGAGGCGCCCTTCTCGCTGCTGTGCTCACCGCGTGTAAGAAGCTCAAGTGCACGTGTCTGGTCTATGTGAGTTCACTTCTAAAGTTCTAACGGACTTCCTTACTTCTTAAGAGTGAAGCGTGGACAACGTGGTAGGAGGACATATACGTTTGGTAATTAAATTGAAAGGTCACGTGCGTGACTAAACTGGACGACGTCATCCCGACCTACTATGCTCAAGTACATGTGCTACCAGTACGGAGTGGCAAAATGGCATCGGATGATAACGTGGGACGGTCCAGTTCGATTAAGCACCTTAGTTAACTCATTCAGGAAACTTTATTAACTAAGCTAGGTAACTAATGGGTCGTTTTTAACAGGGGGCAGAGTGCTCGAAAGTCCCGACCATGATGATGTCCCTGCAAGCCGGCAAGCGGCAGCCGGTGTCGGTCGTGCCAAACCTGGCAGACGGGCTCAACTCAACGTGCGTGGGGGAGAACAGCTTCAACACACTCAAGGGGAAGCTGGATAGAATGGTAGGAATAGGAATCGATGTAGCGTTGCTTCGTCGTAAGGGGAATTAAAGCTGTCCGTTTCTAATCCTGAGAAATCTTAATTAGTCCAGTCGCCGCTGAGGGATAAAGGGCGGCAGCCATGTTTCATTTAAAAACACGACATTATCGCAATCTTTTACTTTGTTCATTTGCCGTAAGAATGTTAGTCGCTTCAGTTTCACATCCTGCCGCTTCATTTATATTTTACTCTTGTCAGCTTTTTTGTATTTGAATCCTATAATAGCTTTCAAACCTTTTTTCAGAGATGTGTTACATCCAAAAAATAAGCCTACGTTTTTTAACGATTTTAATAGCTTTTTAGTAGTAGGATATTATTTTCTAGCGTAGTATCCATAAATATGTTTTTTTATTGCTTCCGCATCATAACTATTAAAGCCAACAATTACTTTTGTCTCTTTCTAGAATTTGGCGTTTTCAAAGCATTGTCTTCGAGGCCCGATTTCCCGTTTTTTCTGTAATTATTTGGGAAACTGTGTTTTTGATAATGCCAAGAGCTGCGGCAACGCGATCTCTAGGTCTTGTTAACAGAGGCCCGCCATTATCTTTTTCATTGTGAAAGTAGTTAAGTATATAAGTTTACTATCTACTCCCGAGCTTGAGCGTTGAGAATGGTTGTTTATTTCGACATCGACATGATAATTTACAAGAACAGCAGAACAATACATTAAGCAATCGGAAACCAAAATTATAGCCAGCTACGTCAGAGTAGATATCTAAAATCAATAAGTCCGTTGATAAATGCCGGGAGAAAGAGAATAACAAAGAGTGAGATCAATCCAATGCGAGAATTGGATTAATCTTGTTCTTTGTTCTTTGTTGTTATTTGTTCAGAACATATTATCAAAGATCTCAACAAATACAAGTCACTTCGCACTACGACAAAAGCAGATGTGATCAAGATGATAAGTAGAAATAGAGGCCATGACAATGCTCTAGGGAAAATGGAGGATATATATGCTATGATATCTTTATATCAGCCCCACTCTTTTCGCTTTCAAAAACCAGGTAAAAGAGCACTTCCTCTCTCTTTTGTGATAGATGTAGTATGTATATTATTATTATATGTACAGGTTTATGTATGTATATGTTACGGCTAAAGCTAGGTGTGAAACTAAACTTAAGTTTAGCCGGCTAGTCTTAAGATTAATTTCGAGCCTCGGCTAATGTCCGAAGTGATGTTCGTTTGTGATAACGGATGTCATCTTTAATCGGCTAGACTGCACATTAGCCGATGCGTTTCGGTTAATGTTGGAGATTAGCTAGCTAATGTTGAAAACGAAGTATTCGTGCGACTGCGGGGAGCGGGGCGGGGTAATTTTATTCAGATGAGAAAGCTATTTCTAATATCAGGGCAAAACACAGCCTTAGCTTAGGTGAAGGGTAAAGGGGGTCAGCGAAGCGAAGCCCCCTTTATCCTTCGTGTTAGGTTGAACATGTAAGAATAAAAAAATATATAATGATACGAGTATAAGTATTTTTTGTTGTTCTTACATGTTCAACCTAACACGAAGGATAAAGGGGGCTTCGCTTCGCTCACCCCCTTTATCCTCCACCTAAGCTACCGCAGTGTTTACGGCTACAGAATCATTATCATCACTTATTCCAGATTAAGACGGTAATTTTTCAACATTAGCCTAGGTATACCTACTGTTTAATATTTATGCTTCGGAACGCACCAGTTTTTTGTTGCGCGGATCGACCACGAGTAATCGGGACATCACTAGCGGAAACGGAACCGCAGCTGTCACTCGTACCAACGAGATGAAAAATTAGAGGTTATCTTTTCTTGTCGTGAGGAAAAAACATGTCTGCTCATGGCGTCGGGCCATTGATTGTATTTCGGTGTAACAATTGTCTAATACAGGTGTCGGGCCTGGTCGGAGTGTTAATCATCAACATCGTCGGGAAATAAGTAGATTCGCGTCAGCGGTTGAGTGATTCGTGTTGTGAAGGACATCGTCGTATCGGACGGCGACTCCTCGTGTCGGCAAGCAGCACGCCGGCGACAGCGTCGGCGGCAAATAGTGAGATTCGGTTCCTCTCCTATCCCAATTGTGCTCCTATCCCGTATTCCTGCCTCGAATCGAGCCTTCGATTTCCGGTCTGCGACAGCAAGGTAAGGTAGCAATCACGATTTTCTCCCGTGCTGGCAAAAACCCAGCCCCTCATGATTCCACGCCGTTCGGTTGAGGCGTGGAATTAAACATTTTGGTAGCAGAGCGCGGTTTCCTAGTGGGAAATCACCGATTCACGGACGGTTGTAGGGTTGTTTTTTTGCCACATTGTAGTTGGGAGAAAAGAATATCTCAGATTGGCCGGCAAGTCGGCAATGAGTCTGTGGTCGGTATACCACAATTAATGTTCATTTTCGGTTAGTGAAAGTATAATTGTCAATTTAGTTAACAATTATTATAAATTTGTAGTCGGAAACTACTGTTTGTGCGCATAAAGGATTGAACAGTCATTCTGCGAAGTAACTAGATTGTATTACTTGCGGTAGAACGTCGGGTTCTATAGTACGGCAGTGTTATTTCGGTTTACAGAGCAGGTCAGGCTATTTAAGGGGTATTAAGCTGATTTTGCTGACCTCAGTAGAAGTGTGGGTCATATCGGAGGGGCCACTTCTAGAAGGTCACAGCTACCTTCATTATATTAAAAATTGCTTGGATTTCGGAATTCAGTGTGGTTTAGGGTGCTATATTGTTTAGGTTTATAGTCTCGCAGCCCACCACTTATTATTTTGTATTGTTTTCATAATCAAGTTTTGTGGGTTATTTTTGTATTGTGTTTTATGGTGGCATTCTCTAATTGATTTAGAGTGTATATTTATAAGGTGTATGTCCACAGGGCGGCAAAAACTTGGGAAGAGACCTATGAGGTTGCCAGCGGGGATTTAATCAAGCCACCCAATGGCTTCAGGACAACATTTTGACGCTTAACTCGGATAAGACTAAATATGTTACCTTCTCCATTAGAAACAGTCAGAGCACATACGATGGTTCGATAACTGCTCACAACTGCATAGACCCTAGTAGTGGAACCTGCTCTTGCCCAGCCCTAGTTAAAACCTCAACTATTAAATATCTCGGTGTTCTTCTCGACCAAAATCTCACGTTTGGTCCTCATATTCACTTGGTAACTGGCAGAATCCGCAAACTTATATATATTTTCAAAATACTTCGCCATGTCGCTGATGCCGGGTTGATAAAACGAGTTTATATGGCACTCTGTCAATCTGTGCTATCCTACTGCATTACCTCGTGGGGAGGCGCATCCAAGACATCTATCCTTCAATTAGAACGTGCTCAAAGAGCTGTACTCAAGGTTTCCACTTTCCGTCCCCTTGTTTTCCCCACTGATCTCCTTTATAATTCTTGTGACGTACTTACGGTCAGGCAACTATTTATGTATCACACTGTCTTAAAACAGCATTCTTATCTAACATATAGCCCCTATCTGCTGACCAGACGGCGGAAGGATAGAGACTGTATGGGGTTAATCTGGCTCAACACAGACCTTGCTGTTAATAATTTTGTAATTATTTATTCCTGCTTATTAATCATAACAATAAAATTTTTCATATTTGTATAAGTTAAGCACAACCTATTTTTAAAAGAGATCTAAAAATAAATCTGTGGGAGTTTCTACGCCCTTCTTCTCCCACAGTGGTCCAATGTAGAGAAGCGGCAAAAAATGACGTTTGCTAAGTATATGTAAATATCTACAGTAATAAAGTACTTTGACTATTGACTATTGACTATAGTCTGTTTGGATTATACATTATTCCGAACATCCTTTGCCCATAAATTCTTCTGCTTCCTCGGTCCTTTCATATATAATAGAATTAATAGAATAGCTAATATTTATTCCCTCACCAACTATAAACTTAAAAAGATTGTCTTTAAAACATTGCAATCACTTAATTATGACAAAACGGAGGACCTACTGATCATAACTACCTAGCTAGGTACCTTCATAAAGGTGCACAAGGCAGTTCATCAATTCATCTGTAAAAAAAATAAATATATAACGCATACTTTATATTAATCTGACTTGTACACTATATTGACATAGTAACGTTGTTTTATTATTATTTTTATTACCTCACACACCCTCTCACACACACTCACTCATACTCATACTACACACAGAGAGGCTCACCCACTCACCCACACACCCATTTTTTCATATTTTTATAACTTTGTCTTTAGTCAGTATTAGTCAGTATTTTTTGTATAAAAATGTGTCCGTGTAACTTAAATTAGCTTTATACATATATTATAGGAAGAGCACTGTAGTCTGAAATACAGGTTTACACCTAGCGCAGGCTCAGATGACTCAATTATCATGTGTCACATTTTAGCTAAGGGCCTCAAATATTGTAAACATTTTCTGTTTCTTTTCTTTGAATAAATAAATATTTGATTTGATTTGATTTGATATTAAATATTGTTTAGGATTTAATTGTTTTAGTGGTTGCCTTGGTTTTTACAACTTAGTTTTAATTTCTGTGCCCAGCGCTGACGGGCAAGTGCTGGTCTCTGGCTGTGCTTAGTTCGGTAGTGAAGCATAGGATCAGAAACAATTGAATCGGTAACCATGGCACCTTCGCCCTTGACGGTACTGCGGTATGGTGTCCGTGAGGAGATGAGATGGCTCGCCCATACTCACAAGTATGTGGGGCGACCTGACATGGACGATGTCCTGCTCAAGCGTGTGGAGGACGCAATGACACGCGTCGGGAAGGTGTGTCGGCTGGCTGCGGAGGCTGAAGCCCTCGGGCTTACGGATGAGGCTTCGGTGGCTGCAGTAAAGCAGCTCTGCGCGGATGCTGACCAAGCGATGGAGTGCTTGGGCGACATCGAGCGTCGCGCGGAAAAAATTAAGCGGTCGCGACGGAATGACCGCGGGGAGGGTAGCGGAGACCCGCCCCCTAAGGGTGTTGTTGGACGGCTGCCACACCTGGAGATTCCGGCCTTCGGTGGGGCAATTGATGAGTGGCATTTGATGAGTGGCCGGCATTCATCAATTTGTTCGATAGTTTGGTCCACGGTCGGGACGACCTGGACAAAGCCTACAAGTTGGCCCAACTATTGATGGCACTGCGGGGTGAACCGAAGGAGTTGGTCGGTCACCTAACGGTCACGGCGGGCAATTATGATATAGCCCGGTCCATATTGTTTGACCGCTACCAACACAAACGGCGGTTGGTTGATGCGCAGCTGGGGAAGCTGTTTAGCATACCAAGAGTAACCCGGGATGTTGACATCCGGGTACAGGTGCTCAACCCTGTGCTGGTGGCCACTAAGGCCCTTCAGAACCTTGGTCTGCCGGTAGACCAATGGTCATATATCGTTTTGTATATGGTTTTGTCACGGTTGCCAGCAGCTGTTCTAAGTCGGTTTGAACAGCTGCATGGGGGCAGTAGCTCGGAAATGCCCACGCTCGTCCAATTAACGGATTTTTTGGAGGGTGAATGCAGGCGATGCGACACATTGGATACGGAGGCCAGTGTGCAGCGCCAACCCCCACGGGGGGGCGGGCGGTCAAAACAATTTGGCGTTTTGAATGCCGCGCCGTCAGGTGACGGCTGTGTGCACTGCGACAGTGCCGTTCATGAAGTGACCAGTTGCGCCAACTTTAAGGCGCTCGGGGTAGCTGCCCGCAGGAAGGTAGTCTTCCGCCACCGATTGTGTTTCGGTTGTTTGGGGCCGCACCCGCTGAGCGAGTGCTCACGCGCGTTCCCCTGTGAGTGCTGCGGTGGCAAGCACCACATCGTGTTGTGCCTGAACGGGTCAGGCCCTTCGGAGGGTCACCAGGGCCGGACTCAGGTTGGTCGGTCACAGGGCCCAACCAGGGCCGGACCCAGTCCCCCTCCGGGCAACGGGAGTCACCAACGGGGTAACTGGGGTACCCGCGGACGGGACCCCCCTCGAGGTTCCCCTCGGGAACCCAACGGGTCAGGCCCTTCGGAGGGTCACCAGGGCCGGACTCAGGTTGGTCGGTCACAGGGCCCAACCAGGGCCGGACCCAGTCCCCCTCCGGGCAACGGGAGTCACCAACGGGGTAACTGGGGTACCCGCGGACGGGACCCCCCCCGAGGGGAAGGGGGCAGCGCGGGGGGTAACAGGCGGGATAGCCGGGGTTCGGTCGCCGCTGTCCAGGGTCAGCGAGGACTTCGGGCCGGCGGGTGTCAGATTGCACCTATGAGTGGCGCGAAGGCTGGGAGCCCACCACCTTCTGCGCCACCCTGCCCGTCGCTCTGGGAGGCGAACAGTCGGATGTCGCCCCCATTCCTAGAGCGCCCCAGGTTGGATCCGCTCTCCCCCCTCCATCCACGGTGGCCACCGGGCACACCGTACACAGTCCGGTATGGTCGGATACCGGGACAGCGAGGGGCCTATTATGCGGGTTGGGACCCCCTGATGTACATACGGTCTGATATGCCACCGGCATATCAGCAGCCGAGTTACCAGGCCGACGGGGGTCCCAGCGGGTTCGGATCCCGCGGAGGTTCCCGCTAGGCACACGCCGCCCACTTACAGGGTGTCGCCACTCCACAGACGGTCATGCTCCCCACCGCCTCGGTGATAGCGTGGAGTTCGGACGGCAAACCTTGTGTGGCACGAGCACTATTGGACTCGGGGGCCCAGGGGTGCTCAGTCTCGTGCAACCTTGTAAGACGGTTGGGCATTTCGGTAAGGGAGTATCCACATTCCATTCGGGGAAATGGGAACACGGAAGTCGGTTCCGTTAAGGGAGTATGTCGGATTACTCTCTCGTCACGGGTGGATTCATCGGTGAATCTGACGGTCACGGCATTAGTCATGCCTAATGTGATGGGCTCACACCCTCACGTACGGTTATCGCCCTCGGTGCGACAGTTGGTCGCTGGGTTGTCACTGGCTGACCCGGAGTTCGATATTCCGGGCCCAGTAGACATTTTATTGGGTGTCGATGCCTTGGGATACCTGTTAGTGCCAGGTGTCCACGTGTTGCAGGCGACTGGTCTGGTTTCGGTCAACACCAGACTGGGCCATGCGGTAATGGGTCCGGTCATGCCGGCTGCCCCACGCCTAGCGACTCGTAGTTCCTTATTCGGTTCTGTACTCTCGGAGGTGATACAGAAGTTTTGGGAGGTGGAGGAACCACCTACGGTCCGCCGGTTGGACCCGGTTGAAGAAGAGTGTGAACAGTTTTATCGGAACAATACTGGTCGCCTTCGGTCAGGTCGATTTCTCATACGTCTTCCATTCCGGAGTGATCGCCCACCGCTGGGCAGTTCACACCATGCAGCCGAGACGTGGCTTCTATCGATGGAACGACGCATGAAGCGTGACGGGATTTTCCGGCGGAAGTACGTCGACTTCATGCGGGAATACGAGTCGCTCGGCCACATGTCGGTTTCGGGTATCGACTGGAAGCGTAAAGACCACTGCTTCCTGCCCCATCACGCGGTCTTGAGGACCCCGGAGGGCAAAATACGGGTAGTGTTCGATGGATCGGCATCAACATCTAACGGCATGAACCTGAACCAGTGTTTGCAGGGCCGAAGTTGAACCATGACATCGCGGATGTTATCACACGGTTCCGTCGACACAATGTTGTGTTTGTAGCTGACATTCGGATGATGTTTAGACAGACGGTCATTCACCCTGACGATAGACGGTATCAGCTGATACTGTGGCGAGAGAGCCCAGATCAGCCCATCAGGGTGTACGAGCTGAACACGTACGGGCTACGGTCTAGTCCTTATTTGGCGATTCGCAATCTGCGGGAGTTAGCGGATCGAGAACGGTTAAACTTCCCTAGAGGAGCAGCGATCCTGGAGCAGGATCTCTACGTGGACGATATCTGTACCGGTGCAGATTCCGTAGAGGAGGCGCTCGCTCGACGGGACGAGCTAGTTGAGCTCTTACGGGGTGGAGGTTACGAGCTCCGGAAATGGATGTCGAACTCTCCAGAGTTACTGACTGGTCTTCCGGATGACTACCAGCAGGATCCCCACATTTTTGAAAATTTGGAAAATCCAAATATGTTGTCGTTATTAGGCGTCCAGTACCAGCCGGTGTCAGACATGTTTTCGTATCGGGTCGAGTTGGACTCCCCTTGTGGTGGGGTCCAAAATGGTTGACTCAAGCCGAATCGGATTGGCCAATGAGTCCACGCGTTACCACGGCGAACGGCGCCTTGACAGTCGGTGTCTGTACGTCGCAACCAGAGCCGGAAGAGGAGTTCAGCCTGCTGGAACGGTACAGCTCGCTCGACAAGCTGGTCAATGTGACCGCCTGGATCTGCCGATTTGCGCGGAATTGTCGGAATTCTGAGGCGCAACGAGTGCGGACACAGGTCCTGACACCACGGGAACGGAACCATGCGTTGTTCGCATTGGTACGGAACGTGCAGACGGTGCACTTTAAGTCCGAATTGGACATTCTGAGACGCGGACGCGTCCAACTGAAGGGAGCTGTGGTTCGGCTCAACCCGTTTATTGACCCTCAAGGATTGCTGAGGGTAGGAGGTCGGCTGCGGAATGCCAACCTGCCTTATGCGGCTCGCCACCCGTTGTTACTCCCTAGGAAAGGGAAGTTGGTCGAACTGTTGATACAGGATCGACACATTCTGAATGGGCATATCGGATGCCACGCCTTGATGGCGTTTCTCCAGCGTGAGTTCTGGATTCTATCGGGAAAACGCTTATTTCGTACGTCGTATTTCGGTGCCTGCCTTGTTATCGGGCCAAGGCGGCTACGATGCAGCCCCAGATGGGCGATTTGCCCTCGGATAGGGTTAACGAAATCCGGCCCTTTGCGGGTGTCGGAACGGATTTCGCGGGACCATTCATGGTCAAGTCTTCACAGCTACGGAACGCCAGATTAGTGAAGGCATACCTGTGCGTCTTCGTGTGCTTGGCCACGAAGGCAGTCCACTTGGAGGTGGTCAGTGACCTCACTACAGAGGCATTTATCGCATGTCTAGATCGGTTCGTCTCACGAAGGGGCCTCCCGACATTAATCCGTTCGGACAACGGCACAAATTTTATCGGAGCTAGGCGATATCTGCAGGAGGTCACTCAATTCCTGAACGGTAACCAGGATGCCATCGGTACGGCTTGCTCCCGACGAGGGATTGAATGGGTTTTCAGTCCGCCGGGATGTCCTCATTGGGGAGGAATATTTGAGGCTGCGGTTAAATCGGCTAAGTCGCACCTGACGAGGATCATCGGTGAGACCTCTCTACGCTTTGAAGAGCTTGCGACGCTGTTCTGTAAGATTGAAATGACACTGAACTCGCGTCCGTTGTGCCCGCTCAGTTCGGATCCAAATGATTTGGAAGCGTTGACTCCGGTTCACTTCCTGATAGGTCAGCCCCTTAACGCCCTGCCAGAATACCCATTCGGTGATGTTAAGTTAAGTCGGTTAACTAGGTGGCAGATGTTGCAGCAGATGGCTCAAGATTTTTGGAAACGGTGGTCCCTTGAGTACTTGCACATCTTGCAGCAGCGCCTTAAGTGGACTGACCGGACGAGCCCCCCTCAAGTCGGTGATTTGGTGCTGATTAAGGATGCGAACCTGCCATCATTGAGATGGAGACGAGGACGGATCGTCAATTTGTACACGGGTCGGGATGGCACGCCTCGATCAGCAGAAGTCAAGGTGGGGGACTCGGTCCTCAAGAGAGCGGTCGCAACACTTTCTCGCCTTCCTATTGATTAGGGACAGGTTCGGGCCTGTCCGGGCGGGTGACTGTTTAATATCTATGCTTCGGAACGCACAGGTTTTTTGTTGCGCGGATCGACCGCGAGTAATCGGGACATCACTAGCGGAAACGGAACCGCAGCTGTCACTCGTACCAACGAGATGAAAACTTAGAGGTTATCTTTTCTTGTCGTGAGGAAAAAACATGTCTGCTCATGGCGTCGGGCCATTGATTGTATTTCGGTGTAACAATTGTCTAATACAGGTGTCGGGCCTGGTCGGAGTGTTAATCATCAACATCGTCGGGAAATACGATACGAGTGATTCGTGTTGTGAAGGTGTAGTGTTATGTTACTCACATGCTATTCTTGCTTCCTAACCCTTAGCTCCAGCTCCACCATCAGTCCTTTTTGTTTGTCCTTCAGGGTGCTTGCTCTATTACGCTGGATACTTGGTGAGCTGTGCTGCTTATTATTGGTCATCACTTTTATTTCCATAGGAACCTGTAATGTTTTAAACCATAAGAATACATTAATAAATCATGTTCGCTCTGCATTTTCATGTTATCAGCACTTCTAAATCGATAGGGAAGGGGCTTACCTTTGGTGACCTTGTTTTTGGCTTTCTCCGAAACTCTACGTGCGCGCTGGTGCGCTACTATTTTTCCTTTCGTTGTTATGTAATTTTGGCTATGTGAACTGTTTAAATTTTATATTACGAGCCTGAAATCAACAATTGACATTTGATTTGTTGATTGTTTATCTGGTTGTCATGGCAATGTCCTTTCAAACTCGTTAGCGGTCTGATATGTTTGTTTTAATACTTTTACAAGAATACTCTTTCTCTCTTGGCCACTCACGAAAATTACGTTTAATTTAGATAATTTTTAGAACTCTCCAAAAATGGTATAAAAGCGGAACATTTCTTCAATTCTGGAGTCTCACGTCAGTTTCTGAACTGGAAGTACCAGTAAAGGCCTTATCCCGGGGTCGCTCAACCCCGGGATCCTGCGAAGCCTTCAAACTCCTTCAAATCTCCAAATTCTACATCTACAACGGGATCCTGCGAAGCCTTCAAACCCCTTCAAATCTCCAAATTCTCCATCTACAACGGGATCCTGCGAGCCTTCAAACTCCCTCAAAACCTTCAAATCAATCTTCAAACAACGGGATTCTGCGAGCCGCGCCTACGCCGCTACCATTCCTACAACGAAGATTTCTACAACGGGATTCTGCGAGCCGTGCCAACGCCGCTACTGTTCCTACGACGACGATTTCTACAACGGGATCCTGCGAGGCGTAACTACAAGTACGCCCGCTACTGTTCCTACAACGACGATTTCAACAACATCTACAACAACAAATACACCTGCACCCAGGTCTCCGCTTCCTTCTTTCTATCCAGACATCTGTATTTTATAAAACCTGTTTCACATCTCATCCATCCTCATCTTCGCATCATCTTTTTTTATAGACTTCACTGTAAATACTATACTTCTAATAAACTGATACTACTAAATTTTATCTTGGTTGTTTGCTGTTAGGTTCTGGTTAGGTTCGGATCCTCACACGACATTTTGGCGCCCAACGTAAAAGTTCTTCTCCACTCTTCACCTTTTCTGCGCCTTGTCTCTTTCCCTTTGATTTGCTTTCTCTTTCACTCTTAAATCTTTATCTATTCATCCTTTTCACATTTTCCAAATTCTAAAACAAAACTTCATCTAGTTTTTCAACTTAACTGGATTATATTTAGGCCTACATTTAATTTACATTACTTCACTTCACTTCACTTCACTTCTATAACACTTGACTCTACACTTAACCATAACAATGGAAAGGGTTATTAAGTACGAATTCCTTAACAAGGCCGAGCTCGAATACGAAGTAAAGATTAGATGTGAGGAACCAGCTAATACTGTTGTGCTTCTTAAAAAACAGGTTTTGGGTTTAGTTGCGAACTCTCACCCCGAAGATATTCTGACTTCTCCAGTTCCGATTGAGGATGACTTATCTCAAATTGGTTCTACTCTAACTTACCTGGATTGTAAAATAGAAAAATTGTTACTAGGGGAAACCAAATACTTACGATTAATAGACACTTTTATTAATCATGTTTTTTACAGATTGGAGCGAATAGATACGGACTTATATCCAGACTCTAAAGCTAGTTTCGATACTTTGAGGTTGAAATTTGACGATATTTCTAAACAGTTCGGATCCTTGGCTCCACCTTTAACTGCAAATCACTCTCCATCACTGGACCTTCCTGCTGGACCGACTGTCACGGAACCCCCTCTTGTCTTTCAAACTTCTGTCCAGACCCATACCCCGTATCCCCCTCCACCACCTCAATCTTTCCCTCCAACTAACGTCTTCAAGGATTTGAAAAGACACACCTTCAATGGTAAAAGCTGTCCAAGATCCTTTCTTCAAAAACTTGAAGAATATAGCTTAGCTCGTGGCTTGTCCAGGGACTTATTGATTTCTCAGGCGTTCGAAATCTTCACCGACAATGCCCTTCATTGGTTCAGATTTAAATATAATCAGAATCCAAATTTAACTTGGAACGAACTTTCTTCTTTACTAATCAAAGACTTTGGTGGTTTTGATTATGATCATAAACTTCTAGAAGCGATTAGGAATCGTACTCAAGGTCGTGATGAACCTATCGTCATCTTTATATCCATCATGTCTGGAATGTTCGCTCGACTTTCAAAAAGACTTTCTGAAACAGAACAATTGGAGATTATTTTGAGAAATATTCGCCCATGTTATTCAGTCTTCGTAGCTCTAAAAGACATTGACTCTATCGATTCTCTTCTGGCCACTTGCCAAAACTACGAAAAGTTCCTAGACAGAGACAAACAATTTAAAGAACCAAATTTGCAACAAAGTCCTCATGTTTCGGAATTCAACTACAAGCATTCCACTTCAAGTTCAGTTGACTCTCCAAACTCTTCTAATAACTCACGACCTTCTCCTCCCTTCATGAATAAATTCACTCCAACCTACAAATACCCTTCTAGACAAGTTAATAGTCTCTCTCAAACTGCAGCTCCCCAAGAAAGTTCTTTTTGCGTTCGCTGTCGTAAAATGGGTCATACTTTGAACAGTTGCACTCAACCACGATTCGTGATTTGTTTCAGATGTGGTCTTAAGGGTGTTAAAACTGCAGAGTGTCCTACTTGTTCTCCCAAACCTAATACTAGTACAAAAAACTAACTGCTGACTTGAAGAGTAACTCAAATTTTGATAAGGACGAGTGGACTAATTGGCTCAAAACAATTCAAAACTTCTTTGCTTGCTACAAAATCTCTTCTACACTCTACTCCAAAGAACAAGATCTTAATCGTCCATTCGTTAATGTCAAAATTTATGACTTAACTTTATCTGGTTTACTAGATTCTGGCAGCTCAGTAACTATTCTAGGTAATAATTCTCATTTGGAAATTCTTAAACTGGGCTGCAAACTTTTCAAGTCAGATATTATTACTGTCTCTACTGCTAATAATCAAAAAATTAATTCCTTGGGTTATTTTGACTTACCTGTTCATTTCAATAACGAAACTCACTTGATTAAAGCTTATGTTTTCCCTGAAATATTCCCTTCTCTAATACTAGGTATCGACTTTTGGAGAAAATTTAATCATCTACCTAGTGTTTTAACTTCTCTTAACTTTACAGATCCTAAATGCTTGGCTATCGACACTAAAGATATTAAAGTTTTACCTTATGAGCATTTAACTCCTAATCAAAAGAACATTGCTAATGACATCATCCAACGCTTCAAGACAATCTCTTTTGAAGAAAAAGGTGTTCTGGGAAACACACACTTAATCACCCACAAGATTGACACTGGTAATTCTCTTCCGATCAAACAAAGATGTTACAGACTGTCTCCTGAAAAACAAAAGGCTTTAATTAATGAAGTTGACAAGATGCTGGGATGGAACGTCATTGAACAATGCGAAAGTCCATGGTTATCTCCAGTCCTCATCACTCCAAAGAAGAATGGAGAATGGCGTTTCTGCGTAGATAGCAGGAAGCTTAACTCAGTCACACGTCGTGATGCTTATAGTCTGCCTCTAATAAGCGAAATTTTGGACAACCTGAGAAATGCCAAACACTTATCAAGCATCGACATTGCGAAAGCATTTTGGGAGATTCCCTTGAATACTGCTGATAGAGATAAGACAGCATTTTATGTTCCTGGAAGAGGTATGTTCAGATTCAAAGTAATGCCTTTTGGTCTCACTAACTCACCTGCAACTCAACAAAGATTAATGGATACGCTTTTTTCTCCTGAATTTGAGAACAAGGTATTTTGCTATCTGGATGACATCATTATTATTAGCGAGACTTTTGATGAGCACATATCGCTTCTCAATGAAAGTTCTAGAAAAACTTTCAAACGCTAATCTGACTATTAACTTTGAAAAGAGTCAATTCTTCAGGAAAGAACTGAAATACCTTGGTTTTCTAGTGGACGAGTATGGTCTACGTGCTGATCCAGATAAAATAAAGGCTATTCTAGAATATCCTGTACCTACTTGCAGAAAAGAAGTTCGAAGATTCATAGGCACTTGCAGCTGGTTTAGAAGATTCATTCCAAACTTCAGCACTATTGCCTCCCCGCTCAACCAACTAACCTGTTCCGGAAAGAACGCTCCTAAATTTTTATAGAATTCCAGGGCTGCAGCTGCATTCCAGAAACTTAAAGAAGCTTTGGTAACTGCTCCTGTCCTTGCTTGCCCTAACTTCGAACTACCCTTCTCTGTACATTGTGATGCATCAAATTATGGCATAGGAGCAATGCTTACTCAACATCAAGATGACAAAGAAGTCGTGATTGCTTACATGAGTAAAGCACTAAACAAAAATCAACAAAACTACTCAACTACTGAAAGAGAAACATTAGCTGTAATAACTGCGCTAGAACATTGGAGATGTTACCTAGACAATGGTAAGGAATTTACAATATATACTGACCACGCTGCACTTAAATGGTTTCAGAACTTATCGAATCCATCTGGAAGACTTGCTCGCTGGACTCTACGCTTATCATGTTTTAATTTTGTCCTGAAACATAAAAAAGGAAAGGATAACGTTGTTCCTGACCTTTTATCAAGGCATAAGCATAAAGAACGTCCTGATTCACAAGAAACTCCACCTCAAGGTGTACATCCTATTACGATTGAAGAACCACGTGATCGTGAACTTGAACACTACGACAAGATTTTTCTTGGATGCTCCAACAACCCAGACGCATATCCCAACTACACTATCAGGGATAACAAACTTTACCGCTGCATCCATTCTTCCGATTGTCTAAACGACGACTTTATTTGGAAAGAAGTTCCACTGCCACAAGATAGACATGCACTTATTGAAGTTAGCCATGGTTCCCCTTCAGAACTCCACCTTGGTATCTTCAAAACATTCAAGAAAATATCTTTAAAATACTATTGGCCGGGTATGTTTAAGGACATTGCCAATTTAATCTCGACATGTGAAACCTGCTTAACCTACAAACACCCTAATCATTCTCCCTATGGTCTTATGGGTAAACCTAAACTTTGCTCCAGACCTTTTCAAACTATATCCTTGGATCTTATGGGTCCATTGCCTATGACCCGGAGAAGAAATCAGTATATTCTGGTAATTAACTGCAATTTTACTAAATATACTATGATTTTTCCCCTTAAACGGGCTACTTCAGCTAATATCATTAATGTTTTAGAAAATTCAGTGTTTCTAGCTCATGGCATTCCCCAAACTATAATAATGGACAACGCTGTTCAATTTCAGTCGCGAGAATTCCACTCATTCTTAAATTCTTATAACATTCCTTGTATTTTTCACACAGCTTTATATTGTCCTCAGGTTAATCCTACAGAGAAATTTAATAGTACGATTATTACAGCTCTAGCATCCCTAGTAGGAGACGATCATAGATCCTGGGACAACCATCTTACCGACTCAACTGCGCGAGACCCAATTTGTCTCATAACTGGCAAAAGCTTAACTGCGCAAGACCCAATTTGTCTCACTTTTAGCGCGCGCGGAAGCGCACGTTTATATTGCGTACTTCATGTAACATCTGTGGTCGTTTATTTGTTTTAAATTTTTATGAACGCAGCCAATGAATAAAGGTCACTAGTGAACTAGTCCGTACAGTGAAATACATTCACTCAAAGCCAGAAAAAAAAGTAAAGTAAACATTCCATGACTTCGCAAGATATCGCTGGAGTTTGCCGGGTCAGAAATAGTGATTTGTTCGGTGATTTGTGCTCGATTTTCGTTGTTTTTGAGTGGAAAACTGATTGTCAATACTACTTCTAGCCTATTTCTTAGTTAATACCGTGTTTTTATCGCAAATATCTATGCTGGTAAAGGAAATACGAAAAAAAAAATATAATCCTATTTGAATACTTTCGAGATGCGTAAATCATACTACAGTACATTATTTACATAACAATTAATTGATAACAGTTACAAACAACTCTCTGTCTAAGCAATATAGTTGTTATTTTAATCGTTTCATAAGTCTAAAGGGGTTAAATTAAGGTTTAAAGACGCAAGGTCAGTGCGGCGAAAATTCATATTTTTCGTTGCGCAGTCCTGACGCCAAAGCAGGCGGCGCTGCGCGCTGGAGTCGTTACTAAGATTCAGTTCGCAATGAACAGCGCTACAAACGTTGCTACTGGCTTTACTCCAAACTTTTTAGTCTTTGGTAGGGAAACAATACCTTGTGGTTCCTTCTATACTCCAACTCAGAATCTCGAGGAATTGATATTTATGCCCCGTGATATTTACGCGTCTAATGCTGGTCTCCTCTCATCTATCTTTCACAGAGTTCAAACTAAACTTCACATAGCTCACGCTAAAAATAGCGCTCGCTATGATCTTCGCCGGACTTTTAAAGAATTTAATGTGGGAAATACTGTTTGGCGTAAAAACCATGTTTTAAGCAATGCTGGCACATACTTTAATGCTTAACTTGCCCCTAAATTCATTAAGTGTAAAATAGTAACCAAACTTTCACCATTGGTATACGTTCTAGAAGACCCTAACGGAGTTAGAGGCAAGTGGCACATTAAAGACATTAAATCCTAAATTTTCTTGACTTCTATTAACTGTTACTTTGTATATATATGTATAAATATCACCATCATTTTCACCTTATTATTTTATTTCTTCCTTTAATCCAGTGTTCTTCAACACATTTTACTTTAGGACCTCGAATTTTCGTTGGTTAGTCTTCACTTATTTTTTTTAATCTTTATTTCAGACACATCTCGTTGGCGATGTGGCTGATCTCTGGCTTCGAGCTCTACCGCTCTGGCCGCTCTTAATCTTGTCTTAAGTCGTAGCGACTAAAGCTACCTTAGGATTAATTTGTTTCTCTTTACCTCTACTTATTTTATTTTATTTTTTCCACGCAGGAGCGGATGACAACTCCTTAAGTAAGCCTGAATGTCCTTACGAAAACACACTTTTAGAGTGGTAGTCATTGAATGTGAACTCCACCCTTACCGGAATGAAGATGATGAATGTAAGAGAGGGTATATCTGATTTTGCCTGGTGATGTCTGTTTCTGCAAAGCTGTGTTTTTATGGTTTAATTTTGTATATATCAAAATTTTTGCTGAGTCAAAAAATTTTCCAGGGTCGGGGGGAAAATGTAGTGTTATGTTACTCACATGCTATTCTTGCTTCCTAACCCTTAGCTCCAGCTCCACCATCAGTCCTTTTTGTTTGTCCTTGAGGGTGCTTGCTCTATTACGCTGGATACTTGGTGAGCTGTGCTGCTTATTATTGGTCATCACTTTTATTTCCATAGGAACCTGTAATGTTTTAAACCATAAGAATACATTAATAAATCATGTTCGCTCTGCATTTTCATGTTATCAGCACTTCTAAATCGATAGGGAAGGGGCTTACCTTTGGTGACCTTGTTTTTGGCTTTCTCCGAAACTCTACGTGCGCGCTGGTGCGCTACTATTTTTCCTTTCGTTGTTATGTAATTTTGGCTATGTGAACTGTTTAAATTTTATATTACGAGCCTGAAATCAACAATTGACATTTGATTTGTTGATTGTTTATCTGGTTGTCATGGCAATGTCCTTTCAAACTCGTTAGCGGTCTGATATGTTTGTTTTAATACTTTTACAAGAATACTCTTTCTCTCTTGGCCACTCACGAAAATTACGTTTAATTTAAATAATTTTTAGAACTCTCCAAAAATGGTATAAAAGCGGAACATTTCTTCAATTCTGGAGTCTCACGTCAGTTTCTGAACTGGAAGTACCAGTAAAGGCCTTATCCCGGGGTCGCTCAACCCCGGGATCCTGCGAAGCCTTCAAACTCCTTCAAATCTCCAAATTCTCCATCTACAACGGGATCCTGCGAAGCCTTCAAACCCCTTCAAATCTCCAAATTCTCCATCTACAACGGGATCCTGCGAGCCTTCAAACTCCCTCAAAACCTTCAAATCAATCTTCAAACAACGGGATTCTGCGAGCCGCGCCTACGCCGCTACCATTCCTACAACGAAGATTTCTACAACGGGATTCTGCGAGCCGTGCCAACGCCGCTACTGTTCCTACGACGACGATTTCTACAACGGGATCCTGCGAGGCGTAACTACAAGTACGCCCGCTACTGTTCCTACAACGACGATTTCAACAACATCTACAACAACAAATACACCTGCACCCAGGTCTCCGCTTCCTTCTTTCTATCCAGACATCTGTATTTTATAAAACCTGTTTCACATCTCATCCATCCTCATCTTCGCATCATCTTTTTTTATAGACTTCACTGTAAATACTATACTTCTAATAAACTGATACTACTAAATTTTATCTTGGTTGTTTGCTGTTAGGTTCTGGTTAGGTTCGGATCCTCACACGACAAAGGACATCGTCGAATCGGACGGCGACTCCTCGTGTCGGCAAGCAGCACGCCGGCGACAGCGTCGGCGGCAAATAGTGAGATTCGGTTCCTCTCCTATCCCAATTGTGCTCCTATCCCGTATTCCTGCCTCGAATCAAGCCTTCGATTTCCGGTCTGCGACGGCAAGGTAAGGTAGCAATCACGATTTTCTCCCGTGCTGGCAAAAACCCAGCCCCTCATGATTCCACGCCGTTCGGTTGAGGCGTGGAATTAAACACCTACTGAAAAATAAACTTAAGTTTAGTCGGCTAATGTCAACCATATTTTCTCACCCATCTTTAGCCTCAACAGCGTCGAGGCTAAACTGCTGTTTAGCCGACTAATGTTGAAATCATTTATCGCAATGAACATTATTTCGGACATTAGCCGTGGCTCGAAATTAATCTTAAGACTAGCCGGCTAAACTTAAGTTTAGCTTCACACCTAGCTTTAGCCGTAAGATATATACTTATTTAGTAGTTTGGTAATTTATTATTAACGCCTTCCTTATCCAGTCCGGTTTTTCTGACCCGTCGTAACCCTCAAGAAAAGCCTGTCTAGATGACTAAACCTGGGTGTCTGTCCAAACCTTTTTTATGGTATGGCCTGAAATTAAAACTGAAAATTTTAAAATCGATTTCACTTTCAAATCGCAATAAAAAAATATACCATGGATTTAAAACTTAAAACTTACAAATCTTTAGCGTATGTAGGCACTTCAGTAAATGATAAAGAATTAATATAAGCATCACAAAATAAGTATTTTTTTCGTATTATTACCTTCATTGACCCAGGTTTCATCCTGATAGTAAATGCATCTCCCTTCTCTGCGGTACTGCTTCATGGTAAGTAAGTACTTTTTCCTCCTCAATACAATATCTTGCCTATCAATCTCAACTCTGTCGCTTGTGAGTTGTGTATTTAAAATTGATATATTTGAGGACCCGTTGAATGGTTGTTCTTGACAAATTTGCAAGTCGGGATCATCATTCACAGCAAGCACCACCTGATAGAATAGAATAGTTTACTAACTAATCCGTGTGTTTATATTATAGTATACAAGGTGTTACAGAACGTTCTAAAGCTGGATTGTATACTTTAGTGCCAAATGTTGCCACACGTGGCGCTGCGCGTCACAACGAACAAAATGGCGTCAGAAAACACAGTTTTGTGTCGCCCGAATAAAGTGATCATTAGTGATTTTATTACCCTAACTCAAGTTAAGACAGTAAATAATAATAATAATTAATAAGATGCCCAACTATCATAATCGCCCAGAAGGAACGCTTGTTATTATTGCAAACAAGCTATCTAACTCAATGAGAATCCAGATGGACATTATTTAGTTTTAAGTCAGGACTTCCCACGATTAAGGTCGGTGGAACAAAAATCAAGTAGATTTTTTCCACAGGAAAAAATAAATATTATTTACATACCTTATCTATAGTTGGAGCTTCATTGGCCTAAAATAATTGAATAATAATTTCCGACGAATTACAGAAAATACAAATTCATCGAGACCGTTTGGATATGCCCAATATCTCAGCAGTTGTCGCAACACAATCCTCTATTCTTGGCTTATCAAACGGTGATCCTGAGCTTTCTTTTGAAAATACATATTTATATGTATTCAATATCATGTCTTTTTCCGATACTCCCAAGGATTGGCGCCTCCTTTTCTTCCTCGGAGAAAGAGTTTCATCTCTTGATGTAGAGGGTTGAGGATCCATGGTTAGCTCCAAGTAGATGTCCAGGAGACGTAAGCCAGTCAGTAATGCAATACAAGGGGGAAACCGAGGTCAATCGTAGTGCAATCCAACGGTAGTCCAGATAATATATAATATAATACGGCAAAGTCAGTCGCAATGCAATCCAATCAATGTCCAAATATGAAGCCAAAGTCATCAAAAAACACCGAAAACCATAAGACCACATTCACGTCACTGGAGTAGAAACGGAACTGAGGCACACAATAATTGACGAGACTGACGCGAAAGATATGGGTATTGCCAACAATAAAAAATGTCTTAAAAATAATTGCAATAGCATGAACAATTTAATTCGATTCCATTAAAGTCATCGATTTGTAAATATTTTGCGACGTGGCAACACTGGCTCTCGTAGTTTTAAGTGATATCAACTATGACAGATTTCTTTCATACATTAAAAGTTAGGAGTTTGATTAGTATAATTTAAATAAAATACAGTGCGACTTAAAAGAACAGAAAATAAATAATGGCAACATAGATGATGTTTTCGTGTTTTAGTATACAGTAGTCAACGAATGTTTCCATTATTTAATTTCTACTCTTTATGTCGCGCTGTACTAGTCATATGTATTGTATGCAGGCATATCATACCTTGATAACATGGTCTGTAATTATTTTGTACCTGTACCTGGTCTTTGCACACCAATATGGGATACAAGTGTGACTTGTATGTATTTACACATTAAAAGATAACGATTTATATAATAGTAAATCGTTTAGTTAGCTCCAGTGACTTTTATTATACATCGCTAAATGATTGTCAATTTTTTTATTCATCATGCATGACATATTATAAACATGAGTAGCGGGATCATTTTATAAAATGAATAAAGTACAGTCAAACCTGGATAAGTGAGATTTCAAGGGAGCACAATCTCATTCTCGCTTATAGAGGTTTCTCACTAACCCGAGTTTCTCGCTAATGCAGGTACATGGGTAGCGTTTTCCTCTTATATGGGTACGGATCCATGGGAATGTTGTTATCGAGAGTTTGTTTTATCAAGTCCAAAAGGCACTTTTCGATATTGGGAAATTCAGAAACTCTATTCCTCTTAATATTTCCATGTCCATCAGATCACTCAGACTTTATAGAGACTTTTGATTTTACTTTTTCCTTCTGAATTTCATTTCGTGATTTTCCGGATTCTAAACGCATTCACTATTTTAAGTTTATCACTTAATGACAGTACTTTAATTTTCCGTTTTGACATGATGCAGAACAGAACTTTCTTTCGCAATTGATAACTATAAACTGAGTAAGTCCGACAAACAGGACGGTACACAAGCACACGTGTCCATTCGAAAATAATGCGGTAGAATGACAACATTATTTAGTTCCACGAAATAGAATAGGTACAATATTGACGAGAAAACAATACAAAAACAATGGTAGGAAGTTCCACGAAAGTTAAGAATGAGTCATAAAATAGCAGATGTTAAATTTGTAAATAAAGCTCGACTGACGCTTATAGGGTATAGATAAGTAGCAGTCTCACTTACGGAGGTCTATGAGGGAAAAACGCCTCTCTCTTACAGAGGTTTCTGTTTCTCGCTAATAGAGGTTTTGGGAGCTTGAATTACTCTCACTTATAGAGTTTTCTCACTTATCCAGATCTCACTTATCCAGGTTTGACTATATATAATATAAGTATATAATTGGTATAAGTCGATATTTTATGTCGATTATCTACATCCCTATTATATTTCTGCCAAAAACTAGTCACATCGCAAATATCATTTTACTGAATAAGTCTGTGGATGAGACTTTAGTGTTCTACTACAAACAATATTTATTATTCTTAGAATTTTTTTTTCTTTATTAACACAAATTTACAGCTAATCGGACTTCGGTAAACTAACAGAAACTTAATACAGATGTAGTGAATAATCCTTTCCTATCGGCAAAACTCGGAACAACGATAACACCCGAATGGTGCCGATGTGTCTATGAATTACTGTATTATTAAATTACGTGTAGGTATCAAATAAATCGCATACTTTATTTATCAATGTCAAATGTCAAATTGCCCGTTTGACGTATATTACCCTGAGATGTTAAAACCACCACGATTCTATCATATAAAGAATTCGTTAGGTAAACAAAAATATAACTAGTTACTGAGGACGTTTTATTTCAATAAAACGCACTGATAAAAACCAAATTCCGGTTGGGATGATCTAATGATTCTATAAGGATTGGAACCCCAAAAGTCTAACTATAAGTCAAAACTACAGTAGGATTTTGCAGACCTTTTTTATAACAATAAATTTTTGTAATTAATTAAAAATACTATGACATAACAAAAAAGACACCTCAACATAAAACAAAGCAAACCAGCAGAGAAATTAATATAAATAAATATGATTTTCTGATTGGATGAACGACTTCGATTATCACAGCGGGATAAGAGGAGGAGGAGCGGGGTGGACAGTGTGATGCGAAACAATACTTCCAACTTCCATATCACAGTCAGAATCAGAATTATTTTCTGGTGTATCATCGTCAGAGTTTTCATGAATGGTGATTACAAAACAAGCCATATAATTTTCCAACTCAGGTTCGTGTTTTCGGTACTCGTTTTCGCATTTGATGGCGTGGTCACATACTTTGAACCAATCATATTAACCTTTTCCTGTACCAATTGTTTCACAGTAGTCATATTCATACTAATGTTTCTTTTGGATACGTATCCCTTTATTTGAGACCATATGTTTTCAATTGGATTGAAATCAGGATGATATGGCGGCAATCTTAGTACGCTGTGTCCATATTCGTTCATAAGTTTATCTATAGAGTATTCTACAAAGTCTTGTTTGTACTTGCAAATAATTTCATATATTTCAAGTTTTGTTAATGACGGATCAATCGGAACGTTATGTTTGGATAGCCAATCAATCATGTCTTGCTTCCTGGTATTTGAATTAGGAGGTTTTTCTACGTACTTATTATGATATGCAGCATTATCTACTACTAGTACCGAATGTGGAGCTAAGTTTGGAATGAGTTGATTACGAAGCCATTTTTCATAGTTTTCATTGTTCATCGCGTTGTGATAGTCATCTGTTTTATCAGTAGACTGATACATTAACAATGCCCCAGGTATAAACCCCTTTCTACTACCAGCGTGCACTATTATAAGACGTTGTCCTTTAGAAATTAACTGTTTCACTCCGTTTTCTGACGAGTCAGCCCAGCTTTTACCTGCCAAATGTGAGGTATGGATGTATGTTTCATCCATATAAACAATTTCTCTCCCTTGCAATCTGTACTTTTTTATCGCGGCTAAAAACTTTACTCTTTTTAAACGAACATCATCTTTCTCGATAAGTAATTTTCTGTTGTTTTCAACTTTTTTATACCGAAATCCCATTTTTCTAAGATTTTTTCTTAGCGTAAAGTCACATCCCTTAAAATTTATGGCTTCGAATAACTTGGACTTCAGGGCTATAATTTTAGGTACTTGTTTGTATATCAAATGGAAATTATACACTAATCGGCATATAACGTTGTAGTCAAAATCGTCAAGACCTAGACAAAATAATTTATTTGGTCTACCCAACTTTGCCGACTTCGGACTATTGGAGGTGGATTGATTTATGTATTCTTTTTGCAATATTTTATTTACTGTTCGTTGAGAAATTCCACTGGCCTCCGAAACTGGTTTTTGGACTTTACAAAAGTAAGCAGTATAGTTGGTATGTTTGAATTTATCATTTTCAGTTAAGAAATATAAATAAATATTGAAAATAACTTCGCAGGCTTGCCGATCTAAACGTTTCCCTTTTCGTAGTGCTTTCGGCATGTCTGTTATAAATTGTTAATGTAGATCGAATAAAATCAATGTTTATTATTTACAAAAATGACAGAAAAGAGTGAAATGTAAAGTCAAAAAAAATATATATAGGTGGCCTGCATTAATACACGAGTCCATGAAGTTTATCACAAAATCTAACATAAATTTCAACAAAATATTTCTGTGGTATTAACTACTCTATATAGATACTTCCTCTTGCAATGCGACCGTTCCCTACGTTGTCTCGATGGGTACTGAGTGCGAGTGAAGTAGTAAGACAAAAACGAACATTTCCGAGAAAATACGAAAGGAATGGATTATTCACTACATCTGTACGTGCCGTTTTCGGATTTAACTATGATTACTAAAAAACCGTATGCTCTTTATTCATAGACTTCTTGGGGTGATTTAGTGATTGTGAATCGTAATATTGAATTATTTTGTCATCATAAGCGATTAAGTATGGAATTGTTGACTGAAAAAGATTAAGCAACTGTTCAGTTCTAACCTTAGAACGTCCGACAAAGTAACGTCGTAATTCAATCAAGTTAGGTGAAACGTCTGAATTTGGATCGAACACTGTCAAGAAGTATTCAAAGAAGATTTCAACTATCTCATCAATGTTGTGTGAAGTAGTGTCACTCGATCTCACCACCGAGGGGTAGCCAGTATTAGTTTGTTTAAGATCGGAAGTGTACTTCCAAAAGTGTTTAGTATCCACCTTGGCAGTCTCCTCAACATTGAATATGTATTTTTGTTACAGGTATAAATCTCATGTTTACATTTGGCACCTCAATAGTTATAGTTATAGTTTGTCGCGGGCCACTTTTCCGCAACTGGACGTCTTAAATTTGCGCCTATTTTGCGTGATGTGGGTTGGGGGCACTACTCCTGCCAACCCTGCTCCTGTAGGAAGCTTAGCAGACCCTTAATGTTGCCGACGAATTCCTGGAGCGACCTCGGCGTCCCAAGGTGTGTTGCCCGGTAGATGGCCACGCCGGCACATTCCAACAGGACGTGGGTGGCTGTCTCTTCGACCTCCATGCAGGCTCTGCACAGGGGGCTGTCCGTGACACATAGAGTGTGTAAGTGTTTATTTAGCAAAGCGTGTCCAGTTATCGCTCCGGTTACCAAGCGAAGTTGTGGCCTCTTCAGCTTCAGAAGCTTACGCGACAATCCGGGTCTGATCATCGGGAGGGCCTGTCTGGCTTGCTTGTAGGTATCCAAGGTTGACCAATAATGTTGGTGAGTTTGTGTGTTGTCGTAGCGTAGGGTTTTCGTCAACCAGCTGAATGGCAATGGTATTATGGGTTCTGGTCCCTCCACCGTCTGTTCCGAACCCAACCTTGCTAGTGCGACGGCTGCGTCGTTGCCGCGCGAGCCACTGTGTCCCTTTATCCATTGCAGGGTAACAATACTATGGTAACATGATAACATACCTCTGACAGGGCTTGGTGACACTCGTATATAAGCCAAGAACTGATGGTGTTGCTTTGTAGAGCTTGCAGAACTGCTTTGCTGTCGGATAGTATGCGGATAGGGAAATCCTTTACATCTCTTTCTGCAATAACTGCAGTAGCCATTATGATGCCCATGCACTCGGCTTGGAAGACGGTGTTGTGGGCACCTTATTATGTTGATTTCCTCATGTTTAGATCTTCCGAGAATGCCCCGGCGCCTGTACCTGAGTTTGTTTTAGAACCGTCTGTGAAAATCCTTAGTTCTTTTTGATTGAGGCCCTCCCAAGGGTCTTCATTCAGTTGTATTTTATACCTTTTGTCGAAGACATATTGCTTGGGTATCCCGTCAGTCACCGCTTCTAATAGCGGCTCCCTACATATGTACTCATGGAGTATTTCAGTGTGGGGTACCCTAGCATGTCTCCATAGGTTAAGTTTTTTAAGACGCACCGCAGTTGCAACCGCCTCTTGCTTGATGAAGAGGTGAAGCGGCGGCAGATCCAGTATGACTTTCAAGGCTGCTGTGGGTGTGGTCCTCATGCATCCCGTTGCTGCCATGCAAGCCAGCCTCTGGAGTATTTGTAGTTTAGTTTCGACAGTGGATAGTTTGGTTCGTGGCCACCAAACTATCGCGCCGTAGCTTATTATCGGTCTGATGACAGCTGAGTATAGCCATAGGGTAGTTTTCGGGGTTAACCCCCAGTTTTTACCTACCATTCTGCACTGCCAAAATGTGACAGTCGCTTTGTCAATCTTGTTATTCAGATGTTTGCTCCAATTCCTCTTGCTATCTAGTATTACACCTAGGTACTTTACCTCAGCAGCAAATTGTATCTCTGTACCAAACAACCTGGGTGGGCGATAGTTGCCCAGATTGTGCCTGTTGGTGAACATTACCATTTCCGTCATATTTGGGTTGACTGATAGTTCGTTCGTTGTGCACCAGCGTTCCACGATCCGCAGTGCTACTTGGGAGACATCACGTGCTTGTGACGATTCCACTTGTTAGTATCACTATATCATCGGCATATCGTACCGTATAATAGTGTTGTGTGTTCAGTTTGATGATCGCCACCAGGTTCCAAGCAGCGGCGAGAGAACACCTCCCTGGGGGCATCCCTTCGCTACCAATGCGTGTTGGGATTCGGTTGAAGTGAGTTTAATGGCCCGTTTACTCAACATGTTACCTATCCACTCCCTTCATTTGCTCCGTGTTTTACCAGTGCCGCTGTTATGCTTGTGAATTTAGTCTTGTCGAAGGCTCCTTCAATATCAATGAAGATTCCTAGGCACATAGACTTGCTGTTGATGGCTTCTTCAATTTTGCAAACAACAGAATGAAGAGCTGATTCTGTAGATTTACCTTGACTGTAGGCGTGCTGATTTTGATGCAAGGGTATGTCACTCAGGGCCTTCTCTGGCAAATTTCTATCGCATAGCCTTTCCATCATTTTCAGCAGAAACGAGGTAAGGCTGATTGGTCTAAAGGATGTAGGATCTAAGTAGTCGCTCTTACCCGGTTTGGGTATGAAGATTACTTTTACCTCTCTCCAGCGTATCGCTACATATCTGTGGGCCAGACATGCCACCGTGATATTGGTTAGTGCCAGAACTAGTTGGTCTCCTCCCCACTTTAACAAAGCCGGGAATATGCCAGGAATTGGCGCCTCAATTGGAAAACCGATTATAGTCCGCCATAAACTTATATTCGCTAACACTGGGCCACTTCGTCTTGGAGTCGCTTTGGGTCTGCTTGTAAACTAATTGCTTTAAAACTAATAAAAAAAACAAATATTGCAAATAAAAAGTACATATTAAGTTAACGTAGTAAAGGTTAATCAGAGATCAAGACACGCGTCAGCGTGTCAAATCCAAGCTCGAAATAAGAGAACTGGCAACGCAGCGGCCATGTGTTATATTACACGAACCATTTGGAGCCACTTTTGACTCCTACGTAACTCGAAATATTTAAACATAAACATATGAGATTTGGTTCATTTATTAAGACCCTAAAAGGTAACTAGGACCCCAAATTTCATGAATATAGTTCAATCGGTTTTTAAGTTAGAAACATCTAAAAATCGGGATTTTTCTCACTGACTGGCTGACCTATCATCAAAAACCTAACTCACTTCCAGATGACCTAGCAAGTAAAAATTTGGCATCCAGCTGGTTAATGGTACCGAACCTAAGATAAAGAAATAGTGTTCTTTTACTATTTGTAATATTTTCCAAAAAACTGTCTTTATTTACACCCTAAGCGCCTATCGACTTTGTTATTGCATAAATGAATTTCAGTTTCAAAATCAACTAGAGATGATCTATCTCTATATATCGTTTGACTGTCCTAATGTTATTTGATCTACATAGTATAGTACAGACAGAGTCATTTAGTTAGTGGCAGCCAAAAGGGCAAAATAGGTCGTACTGTTATACCCTGAGTATGTATAGGAAAGGGCTGATAAAATGCTGCATCAGCCCCTTTGAGTAACAACATTTGATTAGCAGGGAAATACATCAGTTCTAGTTCGCTCTCTCTCGAGGGTAGACAACTCATTTTTCTCTGCATTTTCTCTACATTTTAATTACTTTTACTATATTTACTAAATAAAGTGTCTTCTACTCTATAAGTTAGAGTAAATATTTTTTTTTTTTTTAAAGGGGTTTTATTAAAACCCCATAACAGTTTGGTGGCAGCGTTAAGGGATTTCTAAAATCCGGGAAACGCCTCCCGAGTTATCCCGAACTATATAAACTCACCATAGTGAACATTTCCAGTTTCGTGATTTTATCTAAAAACAGTGTTTGTGATTACAAAACCTCATCCAGTATTTACTGAAGACCTGAAATTTCATGAGAATTTCGTCATCGGTTTCCTGAGCAAAAGAACTCGGAAACAGCCATAACACGGTATCCCGCTAACCTACCCAAGTACTTACTGAGTACAGTCAGCCTCAACACTTATGACAACTCCGGTACCGTATTCACGGTATTCTATCTCTCGTTATGGGAAAGTATCTCCGTGCCTCACCGTGTCTACACATACTGTAAGTGACTTCAAATAATAACTTTTCCAATCGTGACAACAACGAAACCCAGTGAAAACTATTTACTATTCAGTGAACAATACTTAACTATATTCCTTGTGTGTTTTATGTGTCATTGTACTTTATAAATAAGATTCAATCATTACGTTACAACAAATAGGAGCTAAAACTTTATTATTAACAGTCTTATCAGTGTGCTAAGAATTTATTGTTTACACTGGACGACAAGTCAATTCTAAGAATCATGGCTCCCAACGTAGAACCTACTGTAGAGATAAGCGTCTTAACTAAGTTTATAAATAAGTTTGACGGAACTAGAGACCAGTTAAATGCATTTTTAAACAATTGCCGTAATGCAATTGGATTAGCTACTGCAGCTCAACAACCAATATTGTTAAAATATATTTTGAGTCGCTTTCAAGGGAGAGCTGCAGCAATATGCTCAATCAAGGAATTCGAGACATGGGCACAACTCGAAGAGTTTGAGAGAGGCGAAAGAAAACATTACGCAACTTTACTCTCTGACCTCCAATCGTGCCAACAAGAAAGAAACGAGTCGGTCAACCAGTTCGCCCTGCGTGTAGAAAATTGTCTTGCTAAATTACTGGCAGAAATAAATGTTTCAATTCCCACTACTAAAAAGGCTGAACTGACTGGCCGCATCGAAGCGATGCAAGATCTCGCGTTGCATACCTTTATAGCTGGCCTCAATAGCAGACTATCGATGATTGTAAGATGCCGAAACCCGGAATCATTAAATGATGCTATAAGCTTCGCTGTTTCTGAAGAAAAGATTATTCAGGCTTAAAACAAGAGATATCAAACTTCAACTTTTAACAAAAACACTTCCAATACTTCTGGAAGACGTTACAACCAAGAAGTGCAACATAAGGATGATCAGTTTAAACCAAGTATCCATAACATGACTACTGAATCCAAAACAAGCTCTGGGCCAAATTGATTTGCAGATACTGCAAAAATGCGGGTCACGCGCTAGAAAACTGCCGCAAGCTAGCATACAACAACCGCCGACGTAGTGAAAATAATAATCAGCCTAATCACAATGCTGGCACTTCCCATAGTCGTAACCATAATGTCAATTATGCCCAAAACTGTGATGAACAAAACTTTGATCAGGGACGTGATGAAGTAGATAACTCATACAATGACAACAATTTAAACGTCTAAAATTTCCCGCAAAACCGTATCGCACGGGAAATGGCACCAACATAAAAGCCGATACCATTTTCAATTTAGTCTCTGAATCCTCTGAATTGCGTAAAAACGCGAAATTCTCTGAATCCTCTGAATTACGTAAAAACGCGAATGTCTATTTTTCCTCTGAATTGCGTAGAAACGCGAAAGTCTCTGAATCCTCTGAATTGCGTAGAAACGCGAAAATCTCTGAATCCTCTGAATTGCGTAAAAAAGCGAATGTCTCTGTTTCCTCTGCATTGCGTAGAAACGCGAAAGTCTCTGAATCCTCTGAATTGCGTAGAAACGCGAAAATCTATGAATCCTCTGAATTGCGTAAAAACGCGAATGCCTCTGTTTCCTCTGAATTGCATAGAATCGCGAAAGTCTCTGAATCCTCTGAATTTAAGAAGTCCACTACACCCTCCAATCACGTAAGACCCGGCGTGTCTTTTGCATCAGTTGTTTCATCAAAATCCGCTGTATCCCCTACATTCTCTGCATCTTCCAAATCCGCTGAGTTCTCCGCATCCACTGTATCTTCTAAGTCCGCCGTATCCCCTACAGTCACTGCATCTGAAAAACTAGAAGTAAAAATACATAACGTTACTACAAATTCATCAAGTAAATACTTACCAAACATAATGGTTTCTACATCCGTCTCAAATAAACCACTGACTCTCCTGGTTGATACTGGAGCATCAGTTAGTCTCATACAACGAAGCTCGATTGATAAAATGCCTGACATTACAAAAGAAATTATTCAAATAAAAGGTATTGACACGATAAACCATCCAATTTCTTCCCTAGGTCATATACCAATTACATTTGCAAAAGTAACACACCATTTCCATGTAATAGATGGACTTAGTATTCCATATGATGGCATCATAGGTAGCGATGCTTTTATTGCAAAGGATGGCAAAATTGACTAAACAACAGACTCCTTAATACTAGGAGATGTAACTCTACCATTGTCTTACAAAGAACCTGTCTACACTCTTCCCGCTCGCACTGAATCTATAATAGAATGCACTATCTCGAATCCACAAATAAAAGAGGGTCTTGTTCTTGATCAATAATATTCCGATAATTTACTTATAGCTAACTGTCTAGTAACCGTGAAGCCAAACAACAGAATAAATATATCTGTCGTCAATACTTCTGAATCACCCATAACTCTGTGTTCAAATCTCAACTTAGTTCTTACCCCAATAGACGAAATATCCTGCTCGCCATCTTTACATGAAAATGTCTACAACATCTCCTCAGGAAAAGAAAACGTTCTGCTTCGAAACCAGAAAACACTCGACCAACTTCGAGTATCTCATTTAAATAATGAAGAAATTACAGCTTTGCGTGAAGTCTTTGCGATAAACTATCTTGCACAAATGCTGTCAAACATGAAATTCCAACTTCATTTACTATTCCAATCCATACTAAATCTTATCGATTTCCAGAAGTTCACAAACCCGAGGTCCAGAAACAGATTGATCAAATGCTAGATCAAGGAATTATCAAACCGTCAATGTCGCCATGGTCTTCCCCAATCTGGGTTGTTCCGAAGAAAATGGACGCATCTGGTCAACGAAAATGGCGAGTCGTGATCGACTACCGCAAACTAAACGACATAACAATAGGCGATGCTTATCCTATTCCACAAATATCTGAAATACTGGACTAGTTGGGCCATTCCAAATACTTTTCCACATTAGATTTAGCGTCTGGGTTCCACCAAATCAAAATGAATGAATCAGATGCTTCCAAAACTGCTTTTAGTGTTCCTCAAGGGCATTTCGAATATACACGAATGCCCTTTGGTCTCAAAAACGCACCATCTACATTTCAACGGCTTATGAATGCTGCTCTCGCTGGATTACAAGGGATAAAATGTTTCATATATTTAGATGACATAGTTATCTATTCCCATGACCTGAAAACTCACTGTGAAAAACTCGCTTCCATTTTTCAAAGACTTAGAGACTTTAACCTAAAACTTCAACCTGATAAGTGTGAATTTCTGAAAAAGGAAGTAGCTTATCTAGGCCATATAATAACTGAAGAAGGTGTCAAACCTAATCCACAAAAAATAAAAGCAGTCACTGAATTCCCAACTCCCCTTTGTCCTAAAGATATTAAATCTTTTCTAGGCCTAGTATCGTATTACCGCCGATTTATCCCCGATTTCTCCAAACTATTTAACCACTGACTTTACTCCTTAAAAAGGACATTCCATTTTTATGGCAAAACGAACAACAGTTATCATTTGAAATTCTGAAAGAAGCACTTGTTACAGCACCCATACTAGCTTACCCCGACTTTACACAACCTTTTATTCTCACATGCGATGCTTCTAATTACGCTATATCAGCAATCCTGTCTCAAGGCCCCATCGGCAATGATCGCCCCATCGCTTATGCTTCACGCACATTTTAATGTGCACATTTTATTTATAAAGCAGAGTGCAACTATAGTGTCACCGAAAAAGAGTGTTTGGCCATCGTATATGGCACTCAAAACTTTCGTCCGTATCTTTATGGACGTTGTTTCAAAATTGTGACTGACCACAGACCTTTGAAATGGCTATTTAACTGTAAAGAACCGGGATCTAAATTAGTCAGATGGCGTCTAAAACTCGAGGACTTTAATTACGAAATTGTATACAAAAAGGGTAAAATTAATAGTAATGCCGATGCATTGTCTAGATATCCTGTCAATCCAGTTCAAAAATATAGTATTCCGCCGATCTCGGCGCCTGGACAACTTGAAGAACCCTCAGAATTAATAGATTTAGGCCCTTTAGACCTTAGCCCTTTCAATGATGGAAACGTAGATTTTGACTCATTGAATATTCCCGAACCTATACCTGAAAACCCAGAAACGGAAGCAGAACTACCTTTGCTAAGTCCTGATCCATGTGAAGATGACTACAGTCAATTTCTAACAGCTATACAAAAGAATACCCAATTTAATACAAAAATCGTCGAGCATAACTGACGAGCTTACTGCAACATTATAATTATACCTTCTTCTATAGACTTAGATGATTCAAACCCTTACGTGCAAGAACTACTCTCAAACTGTGAAAATTCTGACGAGTTTACTATGTCTGAAAGGGAATTGTACTCATTCAAAAAACTCATCGTCAAAGGAAAAACCTACTATTTCATATTCAATAAAGTTTATCATTTTAGTGATAGCAGTTACAAAGATATATTTGACACATTACAAATTATAAGAAATGAGCTCTTAATCAACAATACCACAAAGGAAATAGCCATTCCAGACTTTAAGAACCCTTTCGAAAGACATCAGTTTGTCAAAATATATAATATGCTATCCTATCTATTCAATAATACTGACATTGTAGTCAACATATATCACAATAGTGTAATATATCCAGTCCCAAGTGAAATACCCAAAATATTAAAAGAAAACCACGATATTCCTATTGCACGCCATTTGGGTTCATCAAGAATGTATAATAGGATCAAAGAAAGATATTTTTGGAAAAACATGAGATCAGACATTGAAATTTACGTCAAAAACTGCAAATCATGCCAATCTAATAAAGCATTTAGAAAAATCAATAAAGCCCCAATGCAAATTACAACTACGGCTTCCAAACCCTTTGACCGTATCAGTTTGGATATAGTAGGTCCACTCCCCGAAGCCGGAATTCAAAAGCTAAGATTTATACTTACCCTTCAGGATGACCTTACCAAATTTTCCATGGCTTATCCCATTTCCAACGCTACAGCTGAAGAATCGTGTGAGTGCCTAGTTCATTTCATCTCCGTATTTGGAATTCCAAAGGTCATCGTAACGGACCAGGGCTCAAATTTTACCGCTGATCTTTTCAAAAGAACCTGCGAGTTTCTTAAAATTAAACAAATTTGGTCCTCGCCATACCATCCCCAAACACAAGGCGCTTTGGAGCGAAGCCACTCGACAATGAAGGAATACCTAAAATCCTATGTGAACGAAAATCAAACCGATTGGCACAAATATGTCTATACAGCAATACTAGCATACAATAGTAATGTTCACTGTACCACACAATTCACTCCCTACGAACTTCTTCTTGGTTTTAAATCATACATCCCTGACTCTATTTATGAGCTAAACCCAAACGTTACATACCCCAAATACATAAAAAAACTTCATCACCGCATGAAGTTATCCCGCCTAAAAGCACTAGAAAACATCGTTACCTCCAAGGAGATATCAAAATCTTACTACGATAAACATACCCGTCCAATTCGATACAAACTTGGAGACTGGGTTTAACTTAAGAATCACTTGAGGTTACGAAAAGCCCTTTCACCTGTTTGGAAAGGACCGTACAGGGTAGTGAAAATTCACGGAAATAATACACTATCACTACTTATAAATCGGAGACATGTAAAGCATCATTTTGACCAAGTTAAACTAGCATCAGAGAACTTAGTCTAAGTTAGTTGTATTTTAGCCTTTAAATATTAAATTAAGTTGAAACGAGATATTATTTACATTTACAGAATTGCTGTATCCCTTATCAAACTTACCTCTGCGTCTGACGATACGAATCTCGTCGAACAAATTACCCGAAGTCCCGGCATATTCTTCGATCCGGTCGGCACTTTAAAAATAGTTAGTGATTATATGCACATCGTTATTCCTATAGACATTTCATTTATACATCATCACGTCGACAACATAAAGAATGTATTTGGAACAGTTAGATTTCACTGCCAGCAGAGCGAAGCGATTGATAACACAGAATGTCATAACATGATTCAGCCTCTGGATGCACTCTTTAAAGATATAACTAGAGATGTTGACTCGCTCTCTCATTTAGTTTCCACTCATAACAAAAGATCTGCATGGTTTTCTGGTGTTGGAACTGTTTTTAAACATATATTTGGCACTCTGAATGAAAATGATGCAAGTAAATACAATGACGCTATTCACACCCTTTTCGAAAACGATAAACAATTAGTCAGCTCGGTAAAAGAAAGTATAGTCATTTCGAAATCTGCAATATCTAATTTTAATCAAAGCTTGAATGAAATCAATATAAATGAAGCGCGTTTGAATGACGTCATCGATAAACTTACCTTTTCAATAACGAATATAACCCAAGCTATGAGTGACCTTAGCTTCAGAAACAACCTTTCAGAAATATTGAATGTACTGTATGCCAATTTATTAACGTTATCATTTAAAATTGAAGATATTATTAACTCTGTATTATTTGTAAAAAGCAATACTTTGCACCCTTCAATTGTTACGCCTAAACAGCTCTTCGAAGATATTAAGAGTAACATTAGATATTTACCTAAGTATAAGGACTTTCCTATTAGTCTAGATTTAGATAACAAACATGTAATTATAAACCTGTCAGAATTAATCTCATATTTTGTAGATGATAAGTTAGTCTTTATTTTAAAAATACCATTAGTACATTTTATGGAATACAATTTATATAAGTCTGTGCCAATCCCCACTCCAGGCGATGGAAATAATCGAAATAGTTCATACTCTCTTATAATACCTTCAAAACTATTTATAGCCTTAAGTAAAGACAAAACATCATATTGTAACTTAAACAGTCTCAATGACTGCAAACCGATTGTAAACCATATATTCCTTTGTGAAATTTCGGATGTATCAACCATATCTGAAAACCCGTCATGTGAGGTGGAGTTGATGACGAGGGTAATTACGTCATTACCAATAAAATGTCATCACAAAAATATCATTGGTAACTTGGACATCTGGCAGCCCCTAAACAATAATAGGTGGCTATTTACACAAACACTACCTGTGAAAATTTCTATTGAATGTAATTCTAACATTGATCAACTTGTCATTTCCGGTACAGGTATTCTCAACATACATCCTAATTGTATAATATATTGCAAAAGCAAGAAGCTTCTAAGTAACCAAAACCCTAAAATAAACATTGTCAATATACATTCTGATTTTAACATCATAGAAGACAAATGTTGTAACGGAAAGATGTCTAATGATTTTAAATCAGTAATTCCTAGCATTAAAGTGTCAAAAGTAAGATTAAGTAGCATACAAGAATTGAAAGAATTATCAGATAATATTAACAGTAACCTAAACAATGTAAAAACCGAACCTCTTTACTCTGACACTACACATATAATCTTTTCTGTATTTAGTGTCGTAACTTTTATTTTGTGTTTACTAGTGTTGTTTGTTAAGAGATCTGAAAGTTGTCTACCTCGATTTTCGAGGAAAATCAAAATTAACGAAACTGAAAATACCGAAGAAATAGAAATGCCCAGTCCCCATCCTAGATTGAGAATTCAATAGCGAAAACTTCACATCTATTTAAAACGTGTAAGTTTCCTCTTGTTCGGGGGGTTGTTATACCCTGAGTATGTATAGGAAAGGGCTGATAAAATGCTGCATCAGCCCCCTTTGAGTAACAACATTTGATTAGCAGGGAAATACATCAGTTCTAGTTCGCTCTCTCTCGAGGGCAGACAACTCATTTTTCTCTGCATTTTCTCTACATTTTAATTACTTTTACTATATTTACTAAATAAAGTGTCTTCTACTCTATAAGTTAGAGTAAATAAAAAAAAAAAATTTTTTAAAAAGGGGTTTTATTAAAACCCCATAACAGTACCACATCCTTACTCCAGTTTTAATAAAGACGTGTTACGGTCTATTTTGCCACCTTCACTGCTATTAATTATGTGATAACTGCCTTGTTTATAATACGTGCATATTATCATTAAATATAAAAAAATTATGTAATCTATCTGATAACCTGATATTCACGAGGTTCGCGGTGCGGAGCCAGCAATGGAAGTGCGGAGCCAGCAATGGAATTGCCGCGCGCGGGTAGCGGGAGGTAAATCGCGCGACATTTAAGACAGTAGTACTAAAAACTGGCCAAGTAAAATCTTTAACTTCAACTTGGTAAAGTTATCTACTTTGTGTAACGTTTGAATTTCAATTTTATCATAGGTTGGCAACTATCAACTTGGCATTCATTCAAATCTCAAATCTTTTGTCGGTGTTGTCACGGTAATATAAAAATTGAACTTGGCTCCCATTTTCACACTTATGTTTTTGGTGGGATATAGGTACTTACAAGGAAAATCGGAGATGTAGATATTACAAGTAGGTACTCGAGCAACGCAGTGCAAGAAATCTCTAACATCTAAACATAAATAATTATATACATTTAGAATACCCTCTGGACCAGAAACAGCGATGTCACACATCCAATACCTGGACATTTAAGGAAATTTATAGGAAGAATATATTTAATATGTGTATTCATTTGTGATGCGAATCCTTGAAAAATAGACTGACAAATTGGCTACTACAACACTGTTCAGAACATTTAGATGAAGAAATAATATTTATACAAAAATTATGACATTTTAGTTATATTAAAATTATGTAAATGGTAATTATTTTTGGAAAATATAACATTAATATTGCGCTATTTTATCAATTGAAATCTAATAACTATATTTTGCATGCCGACCAGAGATATCGAGAGATAGGCCCTTGGCGCTAAGCTTGTATCGGAACCAGTGTCGCTGAAAACTAAGAACACGCATACATTTACACCACTCGGCATCAATCCCTCCTCTTTTATTGGTCAGTGCTATGTCATGCACCTATCGTCCGAAAACACCCACACTACCGCAGGTATACTAGCTAGTCGAGCTAGTGTTGGGACAATGCAAGGACAGCGTGTATCATCGATCGATTATAATTTATAGACACTGGTATAGACAATCGTATACAATGCCGGGTTCTATAAATAAAATAGTAAATTTTTTGTAAATACGACATATTTATACGACATACGACATACGAGACCCCTTTGCCTCTCTTTTTTTTCAACATAATCCTTACAGCTAGAAAGAGAGGCAAAGAGGTTTCTGAAGGTAGAATAACTGTGAACTCTTCGGACCTGACTGAAAGCATCTGAATTTCCGATCAATACTTATAACACCCCATTATCCTTCGTCGGGCGAGGTTTTAAAGAAACTTAAAATCTAAACTGCCTGTTTGGCAATCATTGGGATAACTAACAATAAACTTACGTATTATGAGCAATAAAATAACTATATTATTACATTAACTATATTAGTAATTGCGGAATGATAAAATCTATCGATTAAAAAACATAATTCTCCTATCACTATCCCCATCACTATATGTCGTCTGTGTGTGCGTGTAACAGTTCGCCTCCGTATCACGATGCATCTTTGCTTTCGTACTTAGATAAGTGTGAAATATTAATTGCGTGTTAGCTTGGCAATAAGTAGTGAAATTAAGATACAAAACAAGCAATGTATAGTAAACTTAGCGAGAACAACATGACATTGTCACTTTAATGTCAATTCATGACGAATTTTCCGCGAATGATTTATTTTCGTAATAATGTTTATTTCTTGTGTTTTAAGAAGAAATAATAGTTGGAATGAGACTTACAAGTGATATGTGACACCGGCGTTCTTGGAGTTCACAATCTCGCTTCTATTTTTGCACGTGAGTATTGCACAGGTCGGCATTTTCGAAAAACAACGGAAATGAATTCGTCACTGCGGTCGCCCAGTGACTACCGAGAATTTTCAATATCTAACCTGTCGGAGCTACATTTGTTCGCACGTGCCACGCCCCTCAACCTATCTCTTGATATCTGTGATGCTGACACATGTCGGCGGCCGATTGTACTTAGAATTGGGCACATCATTATGTGCCGCGTCATATTAAGAAACGGCGGCGTTTCTTGAGATACGCCGTTGTCTATGGTGCACAGCATGATGTGCCCAAACCAAAATCGGGCAGTTCGATGAGAACCAAACGTTTGTCGATATTCCCAGTAAATGCTTCGCCACACCATGATATGACCAAAGGTTAAAACGACACTCCGCTTCATTGCTCTCCGGCTTTGCTTCTTCTAAGTTCCAACCTAACCAATAACACAACTGAAAATTACCTACAATAACCTACTCTAGCCAATTTTGGCTTTACATTACTTTCAGCGGTTGCACATACACGTTCTAACCTAACCCAACCTACCGAGCCAAATCTATTGTCAACCTATTTTTCAATATGCCGAGTAATATTGGTATTAATATTGGTATTGGTCTTGAAACGATATGGCGCGTTCAACATGGCAAATCAAGAAATGCCGCCATATCATGATATGCCGAGGCACATCATCATGTGCCGAATTTAACGATCGGCCGCCGACATACATTTAATAAGTTGAAAACACTGCACATATTTTAATGATAAGACCCTATAATCTACTGTTTCATTGCAAATACATTTTATTTCATGTTATTTCATTTCTGTTTTTTTCCCATCTCACTCTCTCTGAGCGCCCGTGCGTGCTGCTTTGTCTAATGTCATTTGCGTTGCTGGAGCGTGCATCGTATGCATGTCCATTTGTGTTGTCTCTCTGCTACAATGTTACTTATGTCGGGCAGCTGCTGGTGGACGAGTTGTGGATCTCGCGCGCGATGGTGCTGATGCTGGAGCGCGAGCGGCTGGTGGCAGACGGCGCTGGCGTGTGTGCGGTCGCCGCCCTCATGCAGGGCCTGGCGCCGGAGCTGCGCGGCAAGAAGTTAGTTTGAAAAAACTCTTATGGCCTTCGGCACATGGGGCTACATTGTATATGCACTCACGTAAAAAGATCGCTAGACTCCATACAAAATGTATGTTGATCTTTAATCATGCCCATATTTATATAGGTATGATCAAAATCTATAATGAGTCATATGAGGATGATAATGTGATATGGACATAGGAGACAAATTGACTCATATGATATAGAGTACTTACGAAATTTGACAAATAAAAAAAAAAATGAGTAAAATCATCTTTGACCAAAAAAAATACATTTGTTGTTAGATAGAAACATGTCTTGCCATATTTAATATAAAATATTGAATTTTGATACACAATCCGTCCATAAAATTATGTGATTTTGCCTTTTAAGTTACTGTCATATTGTCAATTGCCTAAGGCAATTAATTATTGTGACGATAATGATAAAACAACTTCGAAAGTTTGGCCAAGGTACCTTTTCACATGCGTACCGTGGTTGCGGTGCCGTGGAAATATATATAATCAAAGATCATTTCTACTCTACACGGCACAGTGACCATACGTGTGTGAAAATACACTCAGTTCACATAATGCATAGATGGATAGATGATGAGGTGGGATTCCGCTGAGCACAAGTGGCTGATCGGTTCTCTATTGTGACCAAGTCACCCAATTCCCAGTGTTTGAGCACCGCTTATTGTTGATTTGATGACCGGTTTAGCCTAACGGGTAGTGATCCTGCCTACGAAGCTGAGGGTGCTGGGTTCGAATCCCAGTAAGGGCAAATATTTTTGTGATGAGCATGAATATATGTTTTTTAGTATTATCATAGACTAATTACTCTATGGTATTAAATGTTTTCTATTTATTTAAATAAGTATTTATCTCTATTAAATATATCGTCGTCTAGTACCCTAACACAACCTTTGTTGAGCTTAGTATGGGCCTAGTTCGTTTTGTGTAAGATTGTCCTCTTATATTAATTAATTTATTTATTATTCAGCCGACTTGACTGTCCAAATCTCCTTGTCCTTTAGTGAATTCTTGTATTGAGAATATCTACTATAGAATTTGAGGTTTGCAAAGTATTGTTCCTTGATGTTATCAATACCTTGTGGTCGCCATCTTATGTTTGAATACATGAGGCACTATTCCACAAAGTGCTGACTAGTTTCCTCCAAGACACATTGAGGGCATAAAGGGTTTGGTTCAAGCTTTAACAATGATAAGTGTCTATAACTATATGAGGCATCCGTGGCCTAGCAGTATTCGCACATCGGAAACGATCGTGCTGGTTGCAACATCTGGCCGAGACGGGCACGGGATGGGTGTCCTTTATATGTGGCATTTGTTTCGAACGCTTCCGGTTTTCAGATGACATTTTAAGCTGTAGGTTCCGGCTACTATCGCTACGAGTGGCGTTTGTGTTGCCGGACCGAACGGACGTGTCTATAGACCTCCGACATCTTGCAAACGCATTAAAACAAACAATAGTTTACAACCCGGCGCGCGCCTTTGTTCTGTCTCTGGTTTCTCGCGTTTCGGAGATTTTGTATCAGCGAGATGATATGAGAGTGTCTTATATAGCTACAAGTGTGAAAGTAGAGTGCGTAAAGTGTGAATTAGATAGGTTCTGAGCTGCGCCCTACCAGATAATAGGCTACGCCACGCTGCTGTGACAATACGTGTACAATATTGTGTACGACAATAGGTGCACATAGCTGAGACAACTCAACGAGTGTTGCCTGGTGAGCCCGTTCCTATTCAGTGTCCTAACGCATGCAGCCAATATTTATCTCCACAGACGAATCTACTAGAAGAGACCCCGAGTTTACGTCTCACGCAATACATAACAGTACTCCCTACCGACACGCCGTTATCCTGGAGTATTAACCGACCCTATCCAGCACATTAGGTGTGTCATGACACTGGGATATCTCGTCAGCAATAACCTAACCTTATCAATGAATTGCTTTCTCCGGACACACAAACGATTACATAGGACGTAGAATCTTCATTATTTAAGGTATTTCTTAAGTGAATCTAACCCATAAAATTAAGCTCTCTCAACAGCAACAACCTGGGAAACAGACTTATTTCATTTCATCACAGACATTCGTGGTGCTTGATACATCATCATAAATACTAAGTCAATAGAAACTAGAGTTACGCAACGAGTCGTGGTGTTATCCCACGCCAAGAGGCAGGCCCTTTCATGCACTTCCTGCAGGCACGTGAATAAGGACACTAAAACCCAAACAATACCGGACAGAAAAAGTTAAACAAAAGAAATAAATTACGACAGAAAACATTCCTCAAACTAACACAGCTGCAAAACGGCGAAGCAAATACGTTTTTTTGTGAAACAAGCCCCTTCTCTGGACAACGAGCTAAGAAAAAACGAATTCCAACGAGCAATAAACAATAGGGCCTTGTACAGGGACTGAACCTCGACCCGTGTCACGGACCTCACTACTACGCACTAATGAAGTGAACTGAAGTAGGTGATGTCAGTGCAGAGAGTGTCACTAGCTGAGCAACAACCTGGTGAGATTGCTCCGATTAAGATAGCCCTATATCAGATAAAACAGCAAAACTAACTTTATATCTGGCAGGTAACATCCTTCGTAATGCTGGTTACCATTTCATAAACAGATACTGCTCTCGCTCCAAATTACTACGCCAACTCTAAACTATTCCATAGGCATAGTCCCGTACAAATAGGTAGGTGATAGGTATACGAAAATACAAAACTAGGCAGGAACCTACCCAAGCACAATATAACAAAACTAAACTATTTGCCACCATCCGGTCCAACCAGCCCATCTTGACCTGTTACAAAAATAAAATAAACAATAATGCAAGCCTACTGCATATTCTGAGAAATAGCGAGTAAAAGCCAACACTTGCACATCATAAAAGGATCATTTTACCATCTTGCAGAAAACAGGCAATTAACGAAAGGCAGCTGACGAACAATAACAAAATAAAATCAAAGACTCTTTGTCCTAAGCGGGTCTCTCTCACGCCTATTTTATAGCTTCCAGGCCCAGCCTCCAATTCTCTTAGAAAATACCGAGAATAAGTGCGCAAAGATACGCACAAACTTTGACAGCCACAACCCGTACCATTAACAATAGGTACGTAGGTAGTTCAAATTAATCAAATTAGCTCTAAGTTCTTTCTTTCAACAACATTCCAAAAAGATGAAAGCCTTATCAATGCCGGGAGATGGTAACTGCCTATTCCACGCAATTGCTGACCAAATTAATCACCTATATCAATTAACACTCGACCACACCCACATTCGTAAGGACCTAGTTAAATATGTAGAAGAAAACTGCGATGAACAGAACATAAAGTTTGCAATCGCCGAGCCTGAAGAAACCCTCAATGACTACATTAAAAATCTGCGCAATTACGGCACTTGGGCTGGAGAGGAGATTATAATAGCAGCCGCCGAATACTTTCTAATTAACGTAACAATCCACCAGCAAAATACACCATCGCTCACATACAGGCCCAATAATCCCGCGGATGCAGTGGGATCTATCAACCTCAACTTCACAGGAAACCACTACGACAGCGTATACTTGCTTGAATCACAAAATTTACCCACGAATCTAGCAACCGACAGCCAAACTGATAACAACATACCTTCCCCGATACTTAATGCAACACCCATGACCTCCTCAGGGTCAACCATAACATCGATAGATGACATCCCTGACAACACCGGATATACGATGATACGACACAGCCCCATATTTAAACCAAAAGTCACATGCGAGCGTATGCGCATTGCTACTTGGAACGTTAGAGGATGCGCCGAAATACCTAAGAGACTCAACATTGATGCTGAATTGACAAATAGAAACATACATATAGCCTGTATACAGGAAACAAACATGACATCGGGGACATACGTGTCAAAACACTATCTCTGGTATCTATCAGGCACAACCAGCATCGCACAATGTGGCTTAGCTATACTAATTAGAAAGGACCTGAACTTAACGGTCCACAATATAAATCGCGACCTGGAAACCATGGCAGCAACAATAACATCGGCCACTTATACACTATATGTAATAAACGCACATATCCCCAGCTCTTCCACGAGAGCAACCGCAGCGTTTTCGCACCTTATAAAGATTATTCAAAAGAAACCAAACAAAGCCAAAATATTAATGCTAGGTGACTTTAACGCGCATATCGGACTAGGCGATACAAAGGAATACAGGAAAAAGGGAATTATAGGAACAAATCTCCTACACAAATCATCAAATATCATCGGAGAAACGCTAATGGATATTTGTTCCCGCGAAAACTTAAAAGTAGAAACCACCTGGGCTCGCAAGTCATGTCGGGCCACATGGTCTAACGGGAAAACAAAATCACAACTAGACCATATAATTATCTCGAATAATGCGCCACACACATTTAACTTCATCAAAGGACAATGGAGCTACCTGCATATTTCCGACCACAAGATAATCTGGGGTGAAATAGACCCACAAAACCTGCTTCCAAGAACTGGCGACACGCAAATGGAATCAACAAAGAGTACAACCCAAACTAAGTACAAAGCGATAACAGCTTTAAAGTTCAACTATAAACAGTGTTGGTACACCGCCCTAGCACGAGATGAAATGAATGACACAAAAGTAAAATACCATAACGGGATTATGGAAGAACTTACGGCGAACAACTACAAATTTATAGAAAATGACGACGAATATACGCCCGAAATTCCGTGGGAATCTATTACAGGGTTTATGAAGTCAGTAGCCCAAAAAACACTTTCCGTAAAACCCGCTAGATCGCGGGAACACCGAATTGCTCTGGCAAATTTACAAAAGGCCAAATTCCTTAAAAGACGTCGACCAACCGACCAAACAATCAATAAACAACTCAAAGAATGCCGACGACGTCTTGAGGAAATTATTGATAATGAAGAAAAACGAGAATGCAGAGCATTTTTTGAAGGCCTAGGAAAAAACACCCAAGCAAACGCATGCAAATCGTGTACCACTATTACAGACGACACCAGCTTCAATCGAGACGGTGGAAAAAAACAACGATTTATCCCAATGTCACGCTGGGAACGGGAATTAAGGAAATCAGAAGGCCCTAAAAATATGATTATCCCTAACGAAACTTCATTAAACCCTGACTATCTAGAAAATGGTCCAACAATAGCCGACATAAAAACGATAATCAGCCGCATGCGTAACGGAACAGCGCCGGGTACAGATCAGGTAGTCCCGGAACTGTACAAAGGAATACCGCCACAACTGGTAAAGGTTATTATCAAAACAATGCACAGAGCATGGACAGAAAATATAATACCGGAGTCCTGGAATGAAACGGTCCAAGTACCTATCCCCAAAATCAGAAACCCTCAAGACACCAATGACTATCGCCGTATAATAATGTGTAATACAGGATATCGCATATACGCGACATACCTGCTCATCAAACTAGACGAGATAACAAAAGAACTCGGGAACTACCAAGCAGCATTTCTCCGCAATAGATCCACCGATGACCACATCTTCACACTACGCAGAGTATTAGACGAAGAATGGCGCGCGGGTAACAGAACATATGTACTGGCGCTAGATATCGCCAAAGCATTTGATACTATAGACCTAAACGTGCTCAAGGATATTCTCCTTTCAAGGACCAATAAGATTTTAACCAATAGGATAATAAAAGCCTGCATGTATGAACGGACCTGCAAAGTATTTTGATCAACAAAGGAAAAGGAGTAAAACAAGGCTGTCCACTGTCACCAAGACTTATTACAATATTAATGGACGATGTCCTCAAAACACTGGAAGAAGAAATTCCCAACATAAAACTGGACCAAGATGAAGAAATAGTCTTACCACTTATTCTCTCCTTCGCGGATGACCTCATCATCGTTTGTCAAGATTTACAACATAACGTAACAAATCGTCACGCATTTGAAAGCACTATTAAAAACAGTAGGGCTCGATACTAACGAAACAAAGACGAAAATTCTTATAAGAGACCCCATAAACACCCAGCGCCCACAAGTGATCGTATTGGACGGAGTTCCAATACGACCCGAAGACGAAATAAAATATCTCGGCACATATATAACGGCAGGACATAGTAGGAGAGACACAATAAAGAAGAGATGCCGGCAAGCCATAGGCAATTCCAAGGCCCTAATGCATTTTATAAAGAAATCCAATATGGACTGGAAAATAGTACGCCTGATTTACAAAATGGTTATTGCACCGTGTATAACATACGGACTTAAAGCGGCAGCCCTCACCAAAGCAAACCGTTCTAGACTAAGAAAATATGAACGCCTAATCCTCAGAGACATGTTTGAGAACGCCAGAAGCTATCCAAGACACCACAAAATTCATGACTTACTACAGGGCAAAACAATAACCAAACAAATCAAAAACCATCGGATGTGTTACTATACACATATTCTATGACGCCCACAAAAACACCTACTCCACGCTGCATTGGAATACGAAGCAAAGAAGAAGGAAGTTGGCCGACCCATTTACACCTGGAAAGATTCCCTTAAGCATGACATCAAATACTACGGTAAAGAACAGTTACTGGACAGAATCAGCACACAACAGGGACGAGGTCAGAAAGGCATCGAGCCAAATATACCATATTCCAGAAACAGACAGCGAAAGCGAAACGGAGACCTTACCGGATAACCCAAACGAACACGACAGGACAGGAAACTCAACCTATAACAATACCTGAAAATAGAAGGAAAACATGAACTTGAAGAAAACAACAACTGCTCTCCAAATCCTATATCCTCCCCATTCCACATATCCTATATTGGCTTAAGGCTGAAGAGTCGGTCGATTGAATTCACGCTCCTTCCACTCCTATCGAGCAGGTCATTCCGCCCCCCCTCAAAACTCGTGCTCTCTGGTATGCCGGCCGAAAGACCGGAACAGGTTTAGAACCCTGGCTGGAGAAGCACCATTCATTCATTCACCATTCATGTAGGTTCCGGCTACTATCGCTACTTGGTGGTAGTAGTCGTAAAGCTATGTCAAAGGCCCTTATAGGGCAGCTTGATAACTTCTGACAGTCGGGTTGGCCACAAGCCCGACACCCCTCCATCAACCCACACGGAGCCAGCGTGGTGGAGTATGGCTCAATCTTACTCGTATCCGGGTAAAGGCCAGTTACCCTCTTTGGGGACATTAATGGGCTACATTTATTTATTTTATAGATGTCTATTTAGTTTACAGTGGCCTGTTATCACACCTACCAGAATTGCTAAGTTATCTCTACTAAGATTCAGTAAATATTTAGCCTTCCTTTTATCCTTCCTTGAGATGAACATCTTCGGCTGTCTGCTGTCTTTATTGTTCTTTTTTATTTATAAATTATTACTATTATTATTTTTACAATAATGTTATCTTAATTTTATACGTCAGAACACAACTTAAACCACTGGGCTTTGTGTGTAGTGTGATCTACTCGTTATCAGTATCTTAGGTATACTAAAGCTGGTTAACAATAACATAATTTAAAATATTCTATGTTATATTTATATTCTATGACAGCCTCTGTGGCGCAGCGGTTGTGGCTCTGCCTACCATGCGAGAGGTCCCGGGTTCGATCCCCGGCTGGGGGTAATGAAAAAAAAAAAAAAACAATCCCCAGGTCTTGGATGTTTATATGTGTGTGACGTCGCTGTTTCTGGTTACCACGACACAGGGTATCCTAGTGTGGGGCCAGAAGCAATGTATGTGCCTGTATATAAATGTTTATGTTTATGTTTATGTTTTATGTTAGTGTTATAGGTACAAAACAACAAATCTGTGCATAGAATGAATATGCATTTATTTAATTTACCGTGTCATCACAGCGATGCTATTTTATATTTAGACATGAATAATTTTATTCATAACATTACTCTGACTCAGGATACGTTGTACCTGCCTAATAAATATAGAAAATTAGTTACTACATAGTTAGCATAAATATAAGCGACTGGTTTAACCAAGATCAACTTGACATCAACTGTTTTTGTTGAACAGACTTAAAACAGAAACCTGCTTATGTTACGGGTAAGATGATATGCACTCCTATTGAGTATTCATCAGTTAATAATATTTTGCATGCAACATTGGAATCTGTTCCAAGTAATTTAAATTGGGTGGCATTTAAACGCATAACTAATAATTAACATTTTTAAAACAAAAAAATCCAAATCGGCATCAAAAGTGCTGATTGCACACTAAATTTGTATACCAAAAAAATACTGATTTTCCAAACTTTTTATACATGTAACCTGTTATTCTACGTGATGATCTAATATTTCGAAAGCGTATCTAATATTTTTTACTTAAAGCAAAAATCGTAAGCTTAATTTAAAATAATTACAAAATTGTCAGTTGTTGCAATAGAAAGACTGCTAATAGAGGTGGTTCTTTAATCTTAGTAAAAAGTAATATTAAGGTGAAACAAAGAAAAGATATTCTTGTACTTACTGTTGAATGTCAAATAGAGGTAGCCTCTGTTAAGTTAGATAGGGATAAAAAAGGCCATGGTTATTTCGAAATATTTGAGAAAATTATGGAGGAAACCCTCATTAAACTATGTAATAACAGAAAAAAGTTAATTATTTATGGCGCTCTTAATATAGGAACAACAATGAAACAACGATTAATAACTTTATACAAATCATTTAATTTATGTCATGTATTTCTAGAGCCGACAAGAATTACACTTACCAGCCAAACATGGTTAGATAAACTTTTTGATGACTGTTAATTCACAAGTAAAAATGTAATTAACTGCTTACCTTCCGATCACAGCGGTCAAACAGTTTCATTTCCAATTACTAGTAAGGATAAGACTGATCCATCATTTTATAGGCCTATTACATCCCATAGACTAGAGACGTATACGAAAAACTTAGATATAAATTTGCCAGTACCGGATTTTAATGAAGAGAACCCAAACAAAATCTACTCAGACTTCTTCAACATTATTCAAACAGAATTCAATAAAGTTTTTAAATAAGAAAGTCAGTGACTACAACTGTAAATCTAAATAATATGACTGGGCACCATTTGGAATTCGTATAAGTAGAGTTATCTTGTATGACCTTTATGAACAAAAAACCTACAACTTAGATAGAAAAATTCATGACTATGTTAAAAAATGTTCCAAAACTTTGAAGTTGGTTTTTTGAACTGCAAAAACTTTAAACATTAATAGAAAAATACAAAATTCAAATAAGAGAATGAAAACAGTTTGGCAAATAATAAACCGTGCAACTGGCAAATTTATACCAAGGGACAATGCTTTCTGCCTTAAAATAGGTGATGATGTTGTTAAATCCAACGCTGAGGTTGCTCCGAAAGATTCTTCACCAATCTACCCTTACTTACAACAGAGCGTCTAAATTCATCTCCAAATGAAGCAGAGACTTTATTAAAAAACAACACTAGCGTCAGTAATGTATATTTAAATTTTCATTATGTATATCCCAAGGACATTGTCAAAACGTTTAGATTAATTAACATAAAAAAACTGAAGACCTGTGGGTTAATCAAAGTTATTGGTTCAATAATTCTAGTTATAGCCCCACACTTAGCTTATATATTCAATAAATGTGACGACGATGAAACTTTCCCAGACCTCATGAAACACAGTAAACTGATACCTCTGTACAAGACGGCAGACAAGGCCGATCCTTCAAATTTCAGACCAATATTTGTTCTTCCAGCACTAAGTAAAATATTGCAAAATATTATACTCAATCAAATGGTGTCACACTTCAACCGTACAAAACACGGCCACGTCAAACAATACGGTTTCGTTCCACGTTTGGCGTTCCACAAGGAACAATTTGGCAATTTCTTATTCCTGGTATATATTAACGATCTGCCTTTCATGGTGGAGAAATTGACCGACATAGTGTGGTTTGCTGATGATACTTCACTGGTCTTCAAAATTGAAAGACAAAAAGAAGATTTTGATGATGTTAATGTAGTATTGTCTTTAACCTTAAATTGGTTCAAAGTTAATAATTTATTGTTAAATGCTGGTAAAACTAAGTGTAATCAAATTCTCACTCAAAGCTAATTAGTAAACGATGCGAAAATTTGTAGTAAGGGTACCCCACAAACATACCGTCAGTCCGATAACAGAGTCAGTGGCAACGATTGGGTGCTAGTCAAAGGGCCACCAGCAATAGCCACCAGGTCAAGAACCCTGGATCCCCCGGTGTCTCCGAGGAATCGTCCGAAGCGATTATGAAATGGAGTAGACAGACTAGGGATAGACGCATAGTTAATTTATAATTCTTAGGTTAAGATGGGCCGGGGTAGTTAGATTATTTTAGTGGCAGGGTGTGTATGTAGTTAGTACCTCTTTGAGGCGCAGCTGTATTCAGCCTCTTTCATATTCAATGTCTTGATCTGTGTTAGACAACCCCCCAGGGCGGCGGTCCTCGTTTCGGCCCATAGACAGTGTTATATATCCTTAAATACTATCACTCACGGCACCTTGCTTATAGCGCCCTTCCTCTTGTGTCCTTCACCGACAGCTTCCCTCGGCGATTCTGGGTGCACCCAGACTGTTGAAGCTCAAGGTCACTCAATATCCCGTTGTTATTCTAATAAGCGTGGCTCCTCCACGGAGCTCATTCACGCGCGATGGTAGCCTAATCAGCCTGGCGAGTTACCGGAATCTCTCACAAGAAGGGCGCGGATAACCTGCGTTAACCGAAGCTACATATGCAACACATTGTCCGCACCACCAGCGAGGCGCATTTAAAGGGTTCCCTAACCAAATGGTAATTAACCTCTTGAATACCACCGGTTAGCAATAGCCACTTTTCCGTTATAGGTTTTAAAACTACCCTCAGTTTTTGAGAGGTCAAAGGGGGAATCTAGTAGTTTTTTTTTTGTTGGAGGGGAAAAAAATTGAATTAGCAGGAGTCCCCAGGAGTCAGACCTCCCAGCCATGTCCGGGTCCCTACACATTGAGCGGGCATCAGCTCGTGTACTATACAGACTAAAAACAACCCTTTTATTGTGTTGTGTTATAGTTATGGATAAAAACGATTTCACTGTGGGCCATTGTCTAGTAGTAAGCATCCGCTATTAGTCCATCCATCCGTCCGACCGTCCATCCATACATCCGTCTGTCTTTCAGTGGTCAAGATATATCTCATGAACTTGACAGGTTCAGAGTAGATTTTTTTGAGAGTGTATAGTTCTTTTGCCGTTAAAACAAAAAAGAACTACACGCTTTTATAAAATTTAAAGGGTGTTCCCATACAAGAGACTTGGTTGTTTCGTGTTTTGTTGAATATTGGCACTTAACCATTTGTGTGTGTAGTCCGACTCGATTTTGACTGAATAAAACATAGTGATAATAGACCCTGGAGTACCGTTACCGTACGTTAGACATAAAAATCGGTCAAATTAGAATCGGATTCGCACAGAAAAAGCTCTGTATCATCACACAAGATAAAAACGAAACAATCCAGTCTAGTCTCATGCACGTAAAAAATGTAATTGTTCTGCTATTAAAGTGTTATTGTCCGCCAGATACATTAAGATAAAATCCAAAACATGCGCGTTGCAAGGGCATTGCAAGATATTTAAAATTAAACATATGTGTTGAACAGTTCCAGCGGTCATCTTTGGTCTTCATCATCAGTTCCACTTCACAAAATGATGCTTTCCGAGAGCAAATGCACCTACTATGAAAAGTCAAAAATCTATATAGATCTGCCTTTAATATTTGAAGAGTTATTTCGATTTCTCCAGCATTCCTTCATCAGATCCTGGCCTGATGTCAATAGGATTATTGTTAGGTAAATTAGGTATTGTTGTTAGGTAAAGATTTCAAACAAAAAAAAACAAATCGGTCCATCGGTCTTTGAGAAATCGCAATTCATGAAAATACAACATAAAAGATTCATTTGTTAAAGTTTGTTAAAAACGCTTTGTTTGACTTGTAGATTCGCGATATCTTATTAATGATGATTATTAGGATAAAAAGTGTAAAAATCCTTATTGTAGATAATATTATGGTTTACAACTTTTGGTTTGCTTTATTTTGTGATAAAACTTACCGTTTAACCAGAAAAATGCAAAAAACCGATGCGTTGACTTTGAATAACTTTTTTACCAGTAGTGGGCTTGGTGAAGACTTTTGACATGTGTATTTTCAGCTCAATGCGAATTTATGTAACCTCCAAGGCTCCAATGATAGTGTTTTAGAAATGATAAAAATTGACTGCAGCAAAATCACTTATCTCAGTGTTCAGTCTCAGTTCAGTTGGCGACCATCTAATTTTCATACATTTTTGATATGACTACAAACTGACCCCCTCCTACTGACAACCAGTAAGATTGCGACCACATGGACATTTTTCTCAGGATTTAATCATATACTGGCGGCTGTAAACAAACAGCGAAAGAATAATAAAGCCCCAAGTGTTAAAACAGGTGGACAATCATGAACCTTATACCTACTTAAAGCAAAAATAAAGATAAAAATATTTGATTCATTAAGTCAGTTACCCGACGACCCGGCCACAAACAAAAATTATTGCGATGTCATATGTCAGTTTGCAGCCACGTAATCGTTCACTGATTTTTTTTTCACATTTTCTACTAATTATGTAAGAACTAGTATTAATTGATAATATACCTTAGATACAAAATAATCATGAGATTGTACTGTTTGCAGATGACACTTCACTTTTGTTTAAAATGAGACGACGCAGTTTGAACTTTGACGATGTGAATAATGCAATCTCAAAGGTAGTCAATTGGTTTAGTGCTAATAATCTTTTACTGAACAATAACAAAACTAAATGTATTCGGTTTATACTCCCCAATGTTAAACAAGTCTCGGCTAATGTTAATGTTAAAGGTGAAAATTTAGAAATTGTAGATAGCACGGTATTCCTAGGAATCACCTTAGATAATAAGCTTCAGTGGGGCCCACACATAGATAAGCTATCAAAAAAACTCAGTTCCTCAGTTTATGCAGTTAAAAAAATCCGTCTTTTTACGGACGTGGAAATAGCTAGACTAGTTTACTTCAGCTACTTCCATAGCATTATGTCTTACGGCATACTGCTGTGGGGGAACGCTGCAGACATTAACATAATATTTGTGCTGCAAAAGAGGGCTGTTCGTGCAATCTACAATGTGGGTCCTGCGTTGTAAATTTAAGGAAATTAACATTATGACAGTGCCGTGTCAGTATATTTATGAAAACCTAATGTACGTCCACAAAAATATTGATAAATTTCCTAAGAATAGCGACAGGCACAATGTCAACACTAGAAATAGGAATAAACTAGCTATACCTACTACTAGGCTCCATAAGGTTAATGTATCTTTTAAAGGGCAATGTATTCGCTTTTACAACAGAATACCGACTGAGTTACAAGAATTGTCTGTAAATAAACTTAAAAATGTTGTTAAAAATCACTTATGTAAAAAAGGTTACTACAAAATATCAGATTATGTAGAAGACAAGAAAGCTTGGGAAGGTGTTTGCTCCAATTCTGTAAAAAATAACGTATAAAGCTGGAGGTTGAATTGAGTTCTATATTTCCCTGTACCTTAAACATGTGTTAGTTTAAGATTTGACATTCTCCAAATGTTACCTATGTGTTTCTTATGGAAATAAACTCTTTTTGATTTTGATCAAGTACAATCATTAACAGGTAAGAACACAGGAAAATATTCACTTTTAAAGCGGCAGGTACAATCGAACCAACTGAATCATGACCCACTTGCCTGATAATTCGTTTGAAACTTTCAAACTAGTAAGATCTATCAAAATGTCAGTGTCTTATCAAATGATAACAAGTTCGTTACCAAGGAAATAAACCTTCAAGCGAATTTGGACCTACTTGCATTTAAGGGGTTTAGCAAAATAAGCTTATGGTGTGGGTCATGATTCAGATGGTTCGATAGTACCTACTCGCTATTTTTTTGCTGTTTTGCGAACATATCCACTGGGCAGCACATGCATCCAAATGAATGAGATCTTATGGTCACCTGATTAATGTATTCCCACCAAATTAAATTGTAATTCTAGCACTATCCTAATTTCTAAAAATCTCATATTTTTTGGTACGAAGACATGAGAATTCTTATTATGATAATATTTCTGCAGTAGGTCCCTCAAATGGCCGCCAACTAGCCCCTAGATCCAACATTACTAGATATTGTGAGCTGTTAGGGATGGTATAGAGACTGATATCGTGCGTGTGGCAGTATGTTCTGTGGGCAGTACCTACATAGCGCACATGTTCTGTGGGCAGTACCTAGAAGCAGGTAGCGTCCGGCAGGGCAGGTCATGGACCCCGGGCGGCGCAAACGAACCTCCTAGTCATATTTTTGGCCGCTCTTACGCGCGCAAGCAGTTGCTTCTTGTCGCCGGAAAATATCCTGCAATGTCCTGCGTGATATTTTGCCCCAAAGACTCCCATACCACCTCATAGTGTACGCTAGAATGCTCTTCCCTCAACATTTTAACATATTCCGCTGATATTCCCAGAGCAGTCTGCATCGTGAGCAGCGGCAACGTGGACTCAAGCCGGCTCGCACGCGTGATCCAGCGCGGCCTGGGTGCCAGCGGGCGACTTCTGCGCTTCTCCGTCGCCCTACCCGACCACCGTGGCGCTCTGGAGGGCCTGTCCAAGGCGCTGTACGATGAGAGCGCGGTGCTCAAGAGCCTGCTCACTGAGCCGATGTGGGTGCACGCCGATGTTAGAACTACTTGGGTTGGTGACTTTTTTGCACTGGTAGCAGAATATTTGTTTTTATTTTTAGATTAATACCTACCTATAGGATAACTAAGTGTATACCGCCGTCGAAAGAGCTAATGAAGCAATTGCAAAAAGCTGATTTCGAGAAAACAAGGTATAAAGAGGTGATTTGTTGAACGCTTGGCTGTCTTTACACAGTTAGGTTAAGGAAATTTTTTTTTAATGTAACTACTTGGGAAATACATTATCTTTCGATATGTCGCAAAAATTATATTTTTCGTTTAATAAGTGAAATATTTTTGTAATGCCTTTCTTCTTAGCTTAAACTATGGGCAATGATATGGCCAATTATACGAGCAAGTGGTTAGGAAAATATTTTTTTGCTTTATTCCTTAGGAACTCAGTAAATTAGTACACATAATCATGAAATGAAAAGACGCAATTTCCTGAATGCTGATTTTCTTCTTAGCAGTGCGGCCAAAAATATCAACGGATTAAATAGAAATAGCTTCTTAGCTTAAACTATGGGCAATGATATGGCCAATTATACCAGCAAGTGGTTAGGAAAATATTTTTTTGCTTTATTCCTTATGAACTCAGTAAATTAGTACACATAATCATGAAATGAAAAGACGCAATTTCCTGATTGCTTATTTTCTTCTTAGCAGTGCGGCCAAAAATATCAACGGATTAAATAGAAATATAGTAATATAACCTTAAATATAACTACGTTAAAAGCATTGAAACTAAGCTAATTATTACTAAATATAGGGATAATCATTCTTGAATTGTTGGTCTAGGTACAGACGTAAAACATCAAAATAATTAGGGCCAAAGCCAAATTTACTACTTATTAACAATAAGTACAAACTTGTAGGTAGAACTGACAGTCTAGCCTTATAATAACAATAAACGTTGTTTTATTTTTCATTGATTTTTCGTAAGTAAAATGTTTACCTATAAGTACAGTTATAGGAGTAAATTGAAATAGAATGTAGGTAAGTCTATTTTCAAAATTTTCTGTAAGTAATTGCAAGAACGGTGGTATATATGGTATGAATCGATGAGTACATAAATACACACATTATAATAGGTATATATCGTCAGCGTCACGCGTTTTCCCATACAGGATAGCAGAGGTACAAGTTTGCGCGCCGTTCAACCAGTATTAAAATGTTACTTGTTGTGCGTCACGGGGCAAGTTCATTGCCGTCACTCAAGAACTATGAGTTGTGCTCCATACATATACAATCTGATGTACATTTCCTCACAATATTCTTTACTATTTAAGCGTTCGCTTAATATAGGTAGGTAGTTAGAGATCTTACTTATGTCATTGATATAAAGTGAGCGTATCTTTAGATTCGATAGTAAAAGCCGTGAATGGTAAATTCCAATTCTTTATTTATGTTATCTACTCTTAGTATCTTTGTCCAACCGCCCTTATTACTAATAATTAATTGATAGAAAATTGTGAAAAAGTGAAAGTTTTTCCATCCAACAAATGCCAATTTGACATTAACTGCATTTCTGATGATTTCGCTGACTTAGCGTTACTTGTAAAGGGGCTGTGCTTTTGCAAGAAATTAAATAAAAAATCTGCATATCCTCCCGTGCATGTTGTTTGGGTCGACCATGATGAGAAAAATGTCCTATTGTCCAGTCAGGCAACAGGTGATAACTTTTCATTGGTTTTCTTTGTTTTCGTAGCAGTCTCCTCATATATTTCTTCTGTATAGCCTACAGTGTTAATCTTGTATTTTCATTGTTTTTAATACGTTACATACTTATATATTACAGACACGTACAAATACATATATACATTGTTCCTGGCACATAATTTGTCTTCCACAAACTATTCTTATTGTGTTCTTGGAGCTTCGGCAAGATTTTTTTAACCTTTTTAACCATCTTGTTGATCTTATCATGATCATGATACTCAAACATAACTAAGTGACTAACTTACTAGGCCGGGGCACCGCAGGTACCTGGCGCGACAACATCCGCCTGTCGACTCAACGTCTGGACCTGTTATTCTTTATTCTTTATTGCACAGAAATCTTAATAGTAAGGTAACAAAACATTTTATGAGCAAAGGCGAGCTTATCTCTAAAGAGAGATTTCTACCAGCAAACCTAGGCAGGACAGGAAAAATTGTGCAACAGGAGAGTCCTAGTGCGCAATAAAACTGTACACATCTAATTGTTTACAACTAAAACATAATAAATGATATAATAAAAAAATGAATTAATGAAAATAAAATAAATGAAATAAAGTAAATGATTTACACTAAATAAAATACAAAAGCAAAAAATAAAATATATATCAAACATATACTACTTATATATACATATATAAAAGTACCTATCACGAAAGAGAAAGGAAATGCTCTTTCAATCTTGTCTTAAAAGTGAAAATTGAGGGACTATCTCTAATAGCGCAGGGAAGTGCGTTCCACAGTCGGATCGCCGTTAACCTAAACGAGTGTTTGTAAGCGGCATTGTTATGCCGAGGAGTAGAAAGAAGAGACATCGTGTGGGATCTCCGGTTGCTATGCCTGGAGGAAATAAACTCGAAACGTTCTCGAAGATATGAGGGGTAGCGGGGATTTCGCAAAATGTTGAACAGATAGGAGAGAACGTGCATATCACGACGAAATCGGATCGGAAGCCACCCCAACTCCTTGCGATAATGTGAGACATGGTCATACTTGCGCAGCCCGAAGATAAACCGAATCCCGAGGTTTTGAAGTCGTTCGAGTTTGTTCAGTTGTTCTTCGTTCGCACCGATCCAGCAAACATCCGCATAGTCGATTAAAGGTAGTGGGAGGGACTGGGCAAGGGTAATTTTAGTCTGCTGCGGCAGGAAGTGCTGCAATCTCCGTAGGGAGTGAAATGACGCAAAGACTCGTCTGCTGACCTCACAAACATGGGGCGACCAGGACAACAATTTATCAAATACAACCCCAAGATTCTTGGCCTTCTCGCTGTATGAAATTATGTTACCATCATACACTATAGGGTCGACGGGCATTTTCTGAACTAGGTTATGAGAGTGACGAGTACCCAAAATCATGGCCTGCGATTTGCCCGGGTTGACAAGCAGACCATATGAGGTAGCCCATTTCCTGATGTTATCGAGATCAGCGTTCAACGCCTCTACTGTCAGATTCACATCACACGGAGAGAAGTGCCGATATATTTGAAGGTCATCTGCGTACAGATGATAAGAAGAGGTAAGAACGTCAGAGATGGAGTTAATGAATACCGAGAAGAGGAGAGGAGAAAGGATTCCTCCCTGCGGAACACCTGAGGAGAGATCACACCAGTCCGTTGAGATCTCCTCAGACTTAATGCGTTGCTGGCGATCTCTCAGGTAGGAGTCAAACCAGCGAGCAGAGTGCGAGGAGACATTAAGTGACTTTAAAATTTCAACTAGTATATCGAAATCGACGCAGTTGAAGGCGCTACTGAAAGCAGTGTAAGGACCGTAAGCTGCTTTTGATCCATAGCTAATTGAATGTCGTCAGTGACTTTGAGCAGTGCTGTGGTAGTGCCCGGACCCGGCCTGAAACCTGATTGGTAGGGATTCAGTAACATTTTTGAGGAAAGGTAGGAGGATAGTTGGGAGTGAACAATTGATTCCAGGACTTTGGAGAGGATAGGCAGAATAGAAATGGGACGGAAATCTTTAAAGGAGGCGGGATTGGACGTTTTGGGGAGGGGAATCACAAGTGCCAATTTCACAAAAACACAGAGCATTATAGGTACATAATATGGAACACTAACATTATTTTTATACAGAATTAACGAATTACCTACATTAATTTTTAAGGAACACGCCCTGCGTTCCGTCCGACAATACAGCAACAACAGCTCAACGTTGGATGAACGTTGGGGCAGTGTTGGAATAGAAGCATGACACAATGACAAACATGATATTGATTGAATGTTGACCACCACAGAGTAACTTATATAATAATGATGTTGACTTCAGACAAGTATGAAACAGAAACCGAAAAATAAATATAAACATTATTGAAGGTGAACAAAAATAAATGAATAAAATAAACTACCTTGTTGGGTCAATGTGCAGATAAGGGGGCAAAAAAAACAGAGCGCCGAAAAAAATATTTTTTTTTTTTGAAAAAGACTTAGAAAAATTTCGACTCGTCATCCAGCGACTTAGAAAAATTTCGTGAAAATATTTTTTTTTACTGTTTCTTTTTACCTCGGAATCGTGTAGTGCTGCTCTTTGCCATCATTTTTGGTCATATACATTTTCCTCGTGCACCTCACCGATTTTGAGATATACGTCATAACGATGTTTGCCATATCGATATCTCTATAAATAAAGGTCCTAGGGAAAACATACATATGACATAAAATGATGGCCGTAAGGCACCCTAAACGATGCGCAAGTGAAAATATCAAAATTAAAAAAAAAAAAATTAGTCAAAAATATTCTAAGTGTATTGCCCCCTTACCTACAATACCACCGCTTTCAGCGACTTAGAAAAATTTCGTGGAAATATTTTTTTTACTGTTTCTTTTTACCTCGGAATCGTGTAGTGCTGCTCTTTGCCATCATTTTTGGTCATAGACATTTTCCTCGTGCACCTCACCGATTTCGAGATATACGTCATAACGATGTTTGCCATATCGATATCTCTATAAATAAAGGTCCTAGGGAAAACATACATATGACATAAAATGATGGCCGTAAGGCACCCTAAACGATGCGCAAGTGAAAATATCAAAATTCAAAAAAAAAAAATTAGTCAAAAATTTTCTAAGTGTATTGCCCCCTTACCTACAATACCACCGCTTTCAGCGACTTAGAAAAATTTCGTGAAAATATTTTTTTTTACTGTTTCTTTTTACCTCGGAATCGTGTAGTGCTGCTCTTTGCCATCATTTTTGGTCATAGACATTTTCCTCGTGCACCTCACCGATTTCGAGATATACGTCATAACGATGTTTGCCATATCGATATCTCTATAAATAAAGGTCCTAGGGAAAACATACATATGACATAAAATGATGGCCGTAAGGCACCCTAAACGATGCGCAAGTGAAAATATCAAAATTCAAAAAAAAAAAATTAGTCAAAAATTTTCTAAGTGTATTGCCCCCTTACCTACAATACCACCGCTTTCAGCGACTTAGAAAAATTTCGTGAAAATATTTTTTTTTACTGTTTCTTTTTACCTCGGAATCGTGTAGTGCTGCTCTTTGCCATCATTTTTGGTCATATACATTTTCCTCGTGCACCTCACCGATTTTGAGATATACGTCATAACGATGTTTGCCATATCGATATCTCTATAAATAAAGGTCCTAGGGAAAACATACATATGACATAAAATGATGGCCGTAAGGCACCCTAAACGATGCGCAAGTGAAAATATCAAAATTCAAAAAAAAAAAATTTAGTCAAAAATTTTCTAAGTGTTTTGCCCCCTTACCTACAATACCACCGCTTTCAGCGACTTAGAAAAATTTCGTGAAAATAATTTTTTTTACTGTTTCTTTTTACCTCGGAATCGTGTAGTGCTGCTCTTTGTTATCATTTTTGGTCATAGACATTTTCCTCGTGCACCTCACCGATTTCGAGATATGCGTCATAACGATGTTTGCCATATCGATATCTCTATAAATAATGGTCCTAGGGAAAACATGCGTATGACATAAAATGATGGCCGTAAGGCACCCTACACGATGCGCGAGTATCAACATGAAGGCCGAAGTGAAACAGCGCGACCAGCAGGCTCTGCTCAATGACTTAGAACTCACTTGTGTTCCGGAGTATGAGGCCGAGTCTGTTATCCACATCGTGACTGCTGCGGCGATGAAGCTCGGCGTGAAGTTAGATGAGCGAGACGTGGTCTACGCGACACGCGTCGGAGCCCCTCGCGTGGAGGGTACACCGGCAACAGCAGCAGCGGCGGTGGCGAGCGGCCCACCCCGGAGGGACAGGCCTCGGCCCATAGTCGTGCGGCTGGCGCGGCGTTCCGTTCGCGACGAGCTGCTGAAGGGCGCGAAGGTGCGGCGCGGCACCACCACTGACGGCCTTGGCCTGCCGCCTCACGCTCCGCAGAAAATGCACGTGAATGAGCGCCTCACGAGAGAAAACCGGGTCCTGTTTGCCAAAGCCCGTGAATTGGGGAAGCAGGGTTGGCAATTTATATGGACCAGGGATGGTCTCGTGCAAGCCAGAGAGTCCAAGTCAGCTAAAATACAATACATCCGATGCGAGGCTGATTTGAAGCGTGTTTTTGCCGACATCCCATGTTCTAACACAAAGTAACGAGCTTACTGTATTGTTGCTTTCACAGAATTGTTTACTTTGCACTATCTCAAAACACATTTTTGTTATTTACGTACTTGTACTTTTATCTCAATGTCAATGTCCTTCATTTCACAAACATTCTTCCATTTTACTCTTAGGTTTCATTGTTATTTGTAACCAGTCACTTTGTTATACGATTGCCGACTCAACAATTTCCTTCTTATATAGTTTTACGCTGTATTGTACCGACGGCACCATGTGGTGTGCGTACGCGGCGGCTAATGGGCTTGTTGTGACTCATGCAAAACTGGTTTCTGGGCAAGTTACGCAGCTCATACACAACACTTCTATTATTTCTATTTGCACACTCAAATCACGCTTACAAAATTATGTTACTACTATCTATTTATTGTACTATAGTTTACTTATTCGTATTATTTTATCAATATCCGTCTTTTACCGATTTGCGCAGGATTGCTTTAACTATCAAATACAGAGCTGACTAACAAACATATCAAAATTTCATTGTGGAACGCGGGATCTTTGAACACAGGGCACGATGAGCTCACAGTGGCTATGCTGCAGAGATCACCCGATATCTTAGCGGTGAACGAGACTTGGCTTAGGGACGGCGAGGTGGGGCGCGCACCGGTGATACCGGGATACAGATTACGTCATCTGGCCCGCCCGCTCGATGTTAGACAGGCTCGCAGCGGTGGTGTCGCATTTTACATTAAGCTAGGTTTAAAAGCAAGGGCCTACCCTCACCCGCTATCAGAGTCTAAAGTCGAGCAAATGTGGCTTTCCTTAAATGTAAATTCAACTAAAATTATTATAGGTACAGCATATCGACCGCAGTGGATGAAAGTGGATGAAAGCAGTTCTTTATAGACTACAGTTACTCTCATCCCTATGTGAAAACAATAGACTCCTATCCTGCGCATGAGTGCGACAAAGAGATAAGATATCACTCTCTAGCTCCTATGATTTATCACCGAGTTCGGACAGACGAAAACATTCTACTATAGTATACGTCGCGTCACACGTTGTGGACGGTTTTTATTGTGATTTTGGTATTTCTTGTTAAATGTTGTTAGCGATAAATCAGAAATTATTGTACATAATGATGATTCCACCTTTTTTAAAGTCAAAGTCACGACAATGGGAAAAAATATTTATTATTAAATCTAAATATACCTGTCGTAATTTTGACCGTTCTAAGCCGGTAAGTAAGAAAGGAAAGGTGGAATGCATTGTTTGAAGAAATACATCAATGTTAATTATAAAAAAGTGGTGCTTTTTTTCGCGCGGCTATCAACCATACCTTGTTTTTCTAGTGCTATACACTATATAACTTTTTTCGTTACTCTGCATTAGAAAAACAAGGTTTGGTTAATGTCCGCGCGAAAAATATGCAACATTCTCCATACAAACTATGCATGACTCGCGCATCGTGTAGGGTGCCTTACGGACATAATTTTATGTCATACGCATGTTTTCCCTAGGACCATTATTTATAGAGATATCGATATGACAAACATCGTTATGACGCATATCTCGAAATCGGTGAGGTGCACGAGGAAAATGTATATGACCAAAAATGATGGCAAAGAGCAGCACTACACGATTCCGAGGTAAAAAGAAACAGTAAAAAAAAATATTTTCACGAAATTTTTCTAAGTCGCTGAAAGCGGTGGTATTGTAGGTAAGGGGGCAAAACAGAAAATTTTTGACTAAATTTTTTTTTTTTTGAATTTTGATATTTTCACTTGCGCATCGTTTAGGGTGCCTTACGGCCATCATTTTATGTCATATGTATGTTTTCCCTAGGACCTTTATTTAGAGAGATATCGATATGACGAACATCGTTGTGACGCATATCTCGAAATCGGTGAGGTACACGAGGAAAATGTCTATGACCAAAAATGATGGCAAAGAGCAGCACTACACGATTCCGAGGTAAAAAGGAACAGTTAAAAAAAATTATTTTCACGAAATTTTTCTAAGTCAACCAAAGCGGTGGTATTGTAGGTAAGGGGGCAAAACACTTAGAAAATTTTTGACTAATTTTTTTTTTTTGAATTTTGATATTTTCACTTGCGCATCGTTTAGGGTGCCTTACGGCCATCATTTTATGTCATATGTATGTTTTCCCTAGGACCTTTATTTATAGAGATATCGATATGGCAAACATCGTTATGACGTATATCTCAAAATCGGTGAGGTGCACGAGGAAAATGTATATGACCAAAAATGATGGCAAAGAGCAGCACTACACGATTCCGAGGTAAAAAGAAACAGTAAAAAAAAATATTTTTACGAAATTTTTCTGTCTTTTTTCACAAAAAAAAAAATTTTTTTTTTGGGCCCGCCCCCTTTTCTACACCCTAACGCTAACGTATGGCGGCCTCAAAAAGTTATAATTTTCGAATATTTTACAAGTGGGGGCTTCCGCCCCCTTATCGACACTCTGACCCCTTGTTGGGAAAATGAGTATTACCCGTCCAAATTGTGATAGCGAGTACGGAAAAGATGTTTATTTCTTGGCTTTAGTCGGACCAGCGCGCCTGATTTGACGCTTGGCAGTGCCGGGCGCCGAAGAGGCAGCCACTGGACCTGAAGCAACCCCAGCCGACTTTGGAGCAGATATCTTAGCAGGTTCCGACTGCCCAACAGAAGGAGGGAACTTGCTGGTGTGAACCAGAAGCTCCGACATACGCTCCACCTTCTGTCTGGATTTGTCAGGAAGCAGCAAGACGATCCTGCCCTCTGTGGTCCAGCAATTCTGCACACCAAAGTGCTTCCTGGCAGCCATAAACACCTCATGCCTCGTCTTTGTTAAAAACTCGGTTACTGTGACTCTGTATCCCTTCAATGCAGTCTTGCCTTTCCAGGCCTCTGAGCGAGCACTGAAGGTCGAGAACCTCACCAGCAACGGACGGGGATGCGACGGCTTCTTCGTGGATCCTAGTCTATGCACTAAACTGATGTTGGACACACACTCCGGGGACAACTTCATTTGGTCGGACAATACTGCACGACCAATTTCAACGGAGTCCTCATTCTCCACTTCAGGAACACCATGGAGAAGAAGCACCTTCCGTCTGGATGCCATCTCGAGACGGTCCTGGCCAGCAAGCAACAACTCCATCTGTGCGCGCAGCAAGTCAAGGCAGTTCCAAGTGAATGCCTTAAATTCCACAAACTCGCTGGCGATGGTGTTGAGATCGGGTGGGCTGCTGGACGAGGACATGGTGGCGGCCTCCCGAAGGTCCTTCTCATATTGTGACATCCTGGAGTTGAAAGTGGTCACTATCTTCTCCATATTGTTGTTCAGTTTAGTGTAGAGCTCCATTGTTATATTAATTCCAGGTATTTATATGGAAAATGTGATTTGCCCAGTGATGTTAGGGGTCCAGGCCTAGATTTATAATAAAATTACTGACATTAAACTTTTATTTTAATTGAAATTAATTTAAAATAGATAGACAGACTTTTTTAATATTGCTTGCTAGGCTACCCTCCAAAAAAAAAAAAGAAAGCAAAAAAAAGGTTAGTTTGTAGTCTTAACTAAGAGCACTGTTTAAAGTACTCTGCTAGGTCCAGCAGCTTTTGTAGTCGCCTGACGTAACTACTTATCCACTAAGGCTTGGAAAAAAGAGGGTAGTATTTCAACGGATGAATGTAAACCCAGTTTTTGCCTTGCAAAAATACTGGTTGTGCCTGACTGAATTACTGAAGAGCAACAAAAAATGAGCGCGCCTAGAAATACTGGCTTCGTACGACAAAATCACTGAATTGCGCGAGTGGAAATCTAAAAACAGCAAATTAAAAACCTTAATTCGAGTAACATCAAATTCAAAACGAGCGTTGGATTTCGTTTCACCTACCATGACCCACCACTTCGCCTAATCTTTATTTAGCCAAAAAGCGGTGACTAACCATCACTAATTGTGTTGCGCAATTCAGTATTTTTTTCGCTCATTTCAGAAAATTGCCTTGTTCGTGGTCATTCGCTCAATAGTTTTTTATTCGGTTGATTATTAGGGGTGGCAGAGGCGCAATTGTACCCACTTGAGTCAGTTATACAATACTCCATTTTGCGTGACAGGGGGCTAGCCCATCGCCGCAGCAATGGAGTAATGAAGGTTACCTCACGATGTTTTTCCATCACCGTTAGAATGTCCGTATAATGTAGGTACTTAAGGTAAATTAATTATCTCATTGGTACATGGTCAGGTATCGAGCCTGCATCTCCTGTGTGAGAAGCAAGCGTGAAACCAATTGGACCACGGAGATCATATATTAGTTAGCTATATTATTGTTGTATATCTTACCTATTGTAGTATAGTATTTAATTTGTTATTATTAAAAATTATAAAGGTATAACTACTCGTACAAGACTGTCGATTTGCGTTTTTTCGTATACAATGGTACGGAACCCTTAGTGTGCGGGTCCCACGACTTCGTCCTTCACGCACTGGACCGATTGTATTAAAGAAATAAAGATATGTTTTTGTATTCTCTAAACAATAAGCCATGGTCGCCCTATCGAGATAATCAAAATTTATTGAAGGGTTCAAATCATGAAAAAAATTGTTTGTCTATTCTAACTATTTTTACATTTTAATTTTGTTTACAAAAAATATCTCGCTTATATTTAGTTTCTTTGAGAGATAATCACGACTTATTTCTACGCGACACCATACTACAGCTGCTGAATATAAACCTAGGATTTTTGCTGTATTTTTACAAATTTTGACTAATTCAAATCTATATAGGTTTTAAACAAAACTTCAGACCTGTGCGACGATTTTTCAGCGAGATATCGGCGATAACGTGTTTTTCATCGTTTCAATGGCGCGGCCATGTTATATAAACCTAAGGATTTTTGTTGTATTTTTACAAATTTTGACTAATTCCGATCTGGGTTTTACAAAAAACTTCTGCGATGCTTTTCTAGCGAGATATCGGTTATCATGTAGGTATATTTCACCATGTCGATGGCGTGGCCATGGGGGTTTTCGTCTCACAGATCTTAAAATATCTAGGCTTTTTTTCTCTATATTTTTACAAATTCCATCTCTTATTTGCCTGACGTTCAGGTCTCTGCAACGCTTGGTTTAAAGATCTCCGTGGCCACGCGGTTCTCCGCGTTTCAATGGCACGGCCATGTTCAAACGCTTATAACTTTTTACCCTAGCTTTCACAAATTTATGGTTTTGGGAATCAACTTCTACAAAATCTTGGCATTATTTTCAAAAAATAACGCCGTGGCTGCGCCATCGAAATGCACACACCTATTTACCTTTCTTTCCTTGTTTGCAGGCCAGTGTTGTTGTGGAAACTGCTAATGCTGATCATGCTACGAGCTTCAAGGACAAAATTCGTGAACTTTACCCTTCAGCTAGGTTCGCTATTACTGACATTGACAACAAACCTAGATAATTGTTCTACAATAATGTTACTGACCAAAAAACTGTTATTACTGATTTTAAAACATGTTTGAAAAGACTAAGGATATTTGAAAAATAAAATGCAACTGAGTTTTTATGTTCTTTTATTACTTATCCATAACCTTACGCAACGGGGTCGTCACCCTTGGTTGCTCTTGTGTAGATCACCTGTCCGTGGTGTTGAACGACCTGTTTGATCAGACCTGGAACAAAACAGAATTCTATTAGTCACTTAGTTATAGGGTGATATTGCTAGGAAAGTAGTGAGTTGATTGATCAGACTCAATATATCAGTTTGTTGCCGTCATAACAAATCCAGGAAAAGGTAACATCACTTCAAACTTGTTGTAATCTAAGGGCAAAATCACTGGGAACGCAACCAGCACCCTTTTATGACCATTGAATGAATTGTGCTCAAAAATAAGCAATGTGTTCAATGATATATTTTTTATTCACACTACAATTAGTGCATTAAGTTTACTTTGTGTTTGCTTTCAATTCTAACCTCGAAGCTGTAATAAAACATTCATTTGGCACACATAAGGTCAATTTTCTACTCCAAAAATAAAGCTGTGTGATCATGGCACCCCCGATATTAAAAAAAAAAAATGTTGCGTTTTTCGAAAGATAGATATGTAGTGGATAGTAGTAAAATAATTTTCGTTAGTAGGAACTAAAAAAAAATATGATGAAAAAAAAAATCTTAGCCCCCGAAATTTGAAAAATCAAGTTTTTTCAGATATTTCTTATGACTAATCGTTAGTAGTGGATTGTAGTGCAATTTAATTCGTTTGTAGTAAAACAGAAAAAAATATAAAAAATAAAAACATTTTGGAGATTTTTCCAAAACGATTTGTATGACCTAAATTATATTACGAAGGCCTAACGATTACTACAAAAGCTAGAATTGACTGAGGAAGGTTCGTAGAAGTTTTTAGTTCAAAAAATATTTCACTACAAACCTCTACAAACCTTCCTCTGTTCATTCTTTCGTTTGTAGTAATCGTATATCGTTTTGAAAGAAAATCATTACGTAAAAATGATGACATAAACCAGTTTTATTTACTTAATCACTTCTAATTTTAAAAGAATGCAACTACTGTCAAAAATTCATTCACTACAAACCTCTACGAACCTTCCTCTGTTCATTCTTTCGTTTGTAGTAATCGTATATCCTTTTGAACGATAATTATTCAGTAAAAATGACGACCAAACCAGTTTTTTTTAATTAATCACTTCTAATTTTAAAACAATGCAACTACAATCAAAAATTCTTTCACTACAAACCTCTATGAACCTTCCTCTGTTCATTCTTTTGTTTGTAGTAATCGTATATCCTTTTGAATAAGAATTATTCAGTAAAAATGACGACTAAACCAGTTTTTTTTACTTGTACTCTCAAAAATTATTTCACTACAAACCTCTAAGAACCTTCCATAATTCATTCTATAGTTTGTAGTAATCGTATATCCTTTTGAACGATAATTATTCAGTAAAAATGACGACCAAACCAGTTTTTTTTACTTAATGACTTCTGATTTTAAAAAAAAAGCAACTACTATCAAAAACTCTTTCACTACAAACCTCTACAAACCTTCCTCTGTTCATTCTTCTGTTTGTAGTAATTGTATACCCTTTTAAAGGAGAATTATTCAATAAAAAATACGACCAAACCAGTTTTTTTTTAACTTAATCACTTCTAATTTTAAAACAATGCAACTACTATCAAAAATTCATTCACTACAAACCTCTACGAACCTTCCTCTGTTCATTCTACCATTTGTAGTAATCGTATACCCTTTTAAAGGAGAATTATTCAGTAAAAAATACGACCAAACCAGTTTTTTTTTTTACTTAATCACTTCTAATTTTAAAACAATGCAACTACTATCAAAAATTCTTTCACTACAAACCTCAATGGACCTTCCTCTGTCCATTCTTTCGTTTGTAGTAATTGTATATCCCTTTGAAAGAAAATCATTCAGTAAAAATGACGACATAATCAGTTTTTTTTACTTAATCACTTCTAATTTTAAAACAATGCAACTACTATCAAAAACTCTTTCACTACAAATCTCTAAAAACCTTCCTCTGTTCATTCTTCCGTTTGTAGTAATCATATATTCTTTTGAACGAGAATTATTCATTAAAAATGACGACCAAACTAGTTTTTTTTTACTTAATCACTTCTAATTTTTAAAGAATGCAACTATTATCAAAAATTCATTCACTACAAACCTCTACGGACCTTCCTCAGTCAATTCTACCGTTTGTAGTAATCATATATCCTTTTAAAGGAGAATTATTCAATAAAAATTACGACCAAACCAGTTTTTTTTTTACTTAATCACTTCTAATTTTAAAACAATGCAACTACTATCAAATATTATTTCACTACAAACCTCTACGAACTTTCCTCAGTCAATTTTATCGTTTAAAATGTAAATAATATAATAAATGTAAACGTTTAAAATGACGACTCAACCAGTTTTTTGTTACGTTGTCACTTCTAATAAAAAAATATTACTACTATTAAAAATTCATCCATTACAAACTTCTACAAACCTTCCTCAGTCAATTCTAGCTTTTGTAGTAATCGTTAGGCCTTCGTAATAGAATTTAGATCATACAAATCGTTTTGGAAAAATCTCCAAAATGTTTTTATTTTTTATATTTTTTTCTGTTTTACTTCAAACGAATTAAATAGCACTACAATCCACTACTAACGATTAGTCATAAGAAATATCTGAAAAAACCTGATTTTTCAAATTTCGGGGGCTAAAATTTTTTTTTTCATATATTTTTTTTTGAGCTACTACTAACGAAAATTGTTTTACTACTATCCACTACATATCTATATCTTTCGAAAAACGCAACATTTTTTTTTTTTTAATGTCGGGTGCCAAGTTCACACAGCTCAAAAATAATGGTCGACAAACTATACATCATTACAGAAATAGTACAAAAATTATACAAAATGGCCATTACCGGATGGAAATGGCAATATTTAGATTTTACATTTTTATAAAGGGTATTTTTTCCAACACTAACTCTTTCGTATGAGGTTGAGGGGGGGAGGGGGGGGGAGGAAGTAACCCCCCCTATAAAATATCCAGTCTAGGAAATGTATGGTTTTTTTGTTATGAATTTTCAAAAATCCATTTTGAAGTTATTTTTTACTACAGGATTTTTACAAAAAGTCATTGTTTGTAGTATTGATGTTCGAAATCGCCTTAGCTCCGGCTACTAGGGCTCATAAAAAAGGCAAGTATTTAATTGCACATCAAAAATACTGATTTTCACAGCAAAAAACGGATCAGCAAACACTTATTACGTTTTAAGTATTTTTGTTGTTCTTACATGTTCAACCTAATACGAAGGATAAAGGGGGCTTCGCTTCGCTCACCCCCTTTACCCTTCACCTAAGCTAACGCAGTATTTTGCCCAATAGCACAAAACAAGCAAGAGAGAACATTCACGCAACATTAATTGCACATCAAAAATACTGATTTTCACAGCAAAAAAGGATCAGCAAACACTTATTATGTTTTAAGTATTTTTGTTGTTCTTACATGTTCAACCTAATACGAAGGATAACACCTAAGCTACCGCAGTATTTTGCCCAATAGCACAAAACAAGCAAGAGAGAACATTCACGCAACTCGAAGAAAAACGGAATGACTTGACACACACACGCACTAACCCAGCAACGTTTTTTTTTAAGTTCAAACATCAACGTTATGTTCCGTTCCACACATTCTAAGTCTAACTGACATTCATCTTAGCCCAAATTTTACGAAAAACGTTCCGTTTCTCCTGATAATATTCGTAAGTTTAATTAATTCATAATTAATTATGAAAACAAAAGCCATTATTTTGTTTTAAAAGCGATATACATCGGCATTATAAGGCAGGGTCAGAGTGTCGATAAGGGGGCGGAAGCAAGTCCATATGGCAAATTTTAGCCGATAAAAACAACTTTTCTCACCATTTTCTCTGAGCTCAATGAGTGCTCGCCTGGCCAGGGATCCGCGGACCTTCAGCCTTTCAGAGACGACAGCAGGGGTGATGAGCTTGTATTGGGGCACTTCCTTGTAAAGCTTCTCATAGGTGGCCTTGTCAAACAACACCTGGTTGTTCAACTTGTCACGGACTTTTCCTTTGGACCACTTCTGCAAGGTAGAATATCAAATAGTTTAAGATAAGTAATGTAAAGGAATACGCTTGGTATTGTGGAGGAAATCCATCAGACTCAATATATCAGTTAACTTTTGCTCTCATGAATTCATCAAGCAATAGAGGTATAATCATTTGGATATTTCGTTTGGGAGGGTTTTACCACAAAATCGTCGTATGATGTATTTGCTTTACATGCGCTATCGGTAATAAGTCCAGACTGGGGATATTGGGGTACCTAAACAAGGTCGTTCAGGGGGCCTGGAACACCTCAATGGGAGTGACATGTTATCATAACCTCAATTTTATGACAACGCACGTAAGTTTACCTTCTTCTTGGCTTTGCCGCCACCGGACCCCTCCTTCTTCTTCTGTGTCTTTTGTGGCTGCTTGGCCGAGCCTTTCGCGTCCTTCTTGGGCGGCTGAAACAGCAAAAGTATGTTAACAAGCCATGTCGCCACGAGGTTATAAATATTTAACTAAGTCCACCACATAATCACTGTTTTGGGCAAAATTATGAATCGCATATAATTTAATTGTTTACACTTTCATTATTCTCTAAGATTCATTAGAAATTGATGATGCTATACTAGAGAATTTCATAAAATTCTATCCACCGACCAAACACTCACCATCTTGAAACCGGAAAGATGGATGTAGAAAAAGTAACCCAGTTGTCTATTCCCAAAAAATAAATATCGTTATGGCTGCGTTCAACTTTTTCATAAACTACTTCGATAAATCATTCTATTTGTGCGAAATAGCTGTTTTTTTTCTCGAAGTGGTGTTTGTGCACGGATATGCCCCATGACAGGTTTCCGCCAGATGATACGTGACTTCGCTTACACACACGGATTTACCCGTCGGACGCACCTAGTATTTGCCCGACGGGACAGGGGCATGGATCTGTCATGGGCAACAGTGTTGGCGTTTTAGCCACTTTGGCTAAAACGCCACTTTGGCTCGATCTAGCGGAATTTAAACAGTTTTAGCCAAAATAAAATAAAAATTTGGCTAAAATTACCGCTAAAATGGTGGCTACCATAACGAATCTAGCTACTTTTGGTATTTTTTAGGTTTTGAATTTTATTACCATTGCATAAGGTTCAAAATCGCGATGCCTCGCCCTTATAGAACGGGTTATAGTACTTATTATCATTTTTTTAACTTCATATCTATTAATGCCATTTTATTGACCAGGTTACATTTACTTATCTTACATTAAGGGAAGGAATTATCTAATAATATTACATCTAATCGCAGTAGAATGACATTTTCAGTTACAAACAAATAGTCACAGTTTAATATTTTCCTGTGTAAGATTCACAGTCCATGGTCCGTAATTGAAATATTAAAACAACATTTTTGTATACGCCTGTACGACACCACGTTTGCTCCTAGAACTTTAAATTTTATTGTTATTATGTTCTACTGTGAATCACTGTAATGTTTTGGCTTAGATTATACAAACACTAGATACCGCGTCAGTACTGAATGACAGCGGTGAAAACTGGCCAACTTTAGCATGCTAGTGTGCGTGTCGACATGTTGGAACGCTCGCGACCTGTTAATCTGTGTGCGTGTCAAATGTTGCCACAAAAGCAATACTACCGGAAAAAGTAGGGAAACTGTACAAGTTGTTGAATTACCTTCGATCATTTATTCTACAGTATAACCTAAATAAATAAACTTGGTAAATAAACTAAACTCATTTTAACCATATTATGTTAGCTGAATTGCTTAAGTATGCAACTATCTATTTTTTATCTTCACAGATTTAACTTAAATATCTATCTTTCGTGTAACTAATGGTATGGTATGACTAATTTGGTACTACATAATGTATAATATTCATAGGCACTACATAATCTATAATATTCTCAAGTAATAAACTAATTCATATAGCGACTGGTAAACAAATTAGACTGAATAGAAAATGACTGAGAATTTATTTAATCCTTTTTCAATAGGTAGCGTCAAAAAAGACCCCGTCTTACATGCGCAGGGTTTTTCAGTCCCATCTTTTAATTGGAAATGCAGTAAGAGATGTGAAATTAGACTTAAAAATAATAAAAATGGCTAGTCTTAAGATTAATTTTGAGCCTCGGCTAATGTCCGAAGTCATGTTCGTTTGTGATAATGGATGTCATCTTTAATCGGCTAGATTGCACACTAGCCGATGCCTTTCGGTTAATGTTGGACATTAGTAAGCTATTGTTAAAAACGATGTATTCGTGCGACTGTGGGGAGCCGGGCGGGGTAATTTTATTCAGATGAGAAAGCTATTTCTAATATCAGGGCAAAACGCTGCGGTAGCTTAGGTGAAGGGTAAAGGGGGTGAGCGAAGCGAAGCCCCCTTTATCATTCGTGTTAGGTTGAACATGTAAGAACAACAAAAACTATAATAAGACGAGTATAAGTATTTTTTGTTGTTCTTACATGTTCAACCTAACACGAAGGATAAAGGGATACGCTTCGCTCACCCCCTTTATCCTTCACCGAAGCTACCGCAGTGTTTACGGCTACATCCAACATCATCACTTATTCCAGATTAAGACGGTAATTTTTCAACATTAGCCTAGGTATACTGAAAAATAAACTTAAGTTTAGTCGCCTAATGTCAACCATATTTTCTCACCCATCTTTAGCCTCAACAGCGTCGAGGCTAAACTGCAGTTTAGCCGACTAATGTTGAAATCATTTATCGCAATGAACATTATTGCGGACATTAGCCGACGCTCGAAATTAATCCAGCCGGCTAAACTTAAGTTTAGTTTCACACCTAGCTTTAGCCGTAAAATTTACATCATTTATTACATTATTATGTTTTAGTTGTACTTGTGTGTTGACTCCAGCCGGATTCCCAGATATAGATTTTGAAGCAAATCGGACTATTAACTACGAAGTATGACTGAATTTGGTCACAACTGTGATTTTTCCACCCCGGATGGAAAAAGGCGATGCTAGTTTATTACATCATGTTCAAAAGCACTTTGGTGCGAGCATAGTTGTAATTTATGGGGAAATGTTGCATTGAAAAACTGGCAACACTAATAAAACGTAAAGTGTGAATCATGTGAAATCAACTAGAAAACTTAATGTTTTACGAAATACAACGAATTCAGGTTGACTTCCCGATGAAATGATGGCTTGTGATTTGCTTTTATTCGTCCTTTGTAATTTCCACACACTTTAATCGAACAGCAAGGCATTTTTTATCAATTTTTGATGACCTGTGAAACTGTACAACGCGTGCGTCGCCAATGTCAGCTCAAAGCAGACTGTTTGAATGGCGGCCCACAGTTGTGTGCCTTATTTTTCGACGCAATCGCGAAAGTAACACTCCGTCTATAGAGTAAATAGTCTTAAGTGTTTTGGGACTGGTTGAGGCACTATTTGACGCACTATTTTTTGATATAGCATGCATAAATGCAAAATAGAATAGAATAGAATAATTTTTACTGTTCATAATAACAGGGTTAACATATTTGAGGTCCCTGCCTCCCAAAGTAGGAAAAACCTGTATCATGGGAGACAGTTACTTCCCAGTGGGTACATATTTTATTTTGTACAACTAGGTAGGTAATTAACTATTTTCAGATTTATGCAGGTAATCAAAAGAGGTAAATCTACAGAATAATAATAATAATAATCTACAAGAACTTCAGGTAAATGCGAAAGGTCGCATATTTGCACTATTATGTGTACGCTATCTAAACGCTAGCTCCAGAGTTGTTTAAATGTAGAGTTCGATATCTCCATTCCTATATGAGCAACGTTCTGTAACTTTTTACAGTGAGGGCACTATTTATGTACTATTTATGTACCTAAAATTCGTATCTTGTATGATGTATGTTTGCCGTTTATGCAAATGGTGTGGGGTACGCGAGCGCTACTATTACGGTAGCGTACACACAACGAATGGTCATTAATTCTTAAACTAATGAGGCACTATTTATTATATTTGCACTAATTATGCACTATTTATGCTTTATTTACGGGCATAAAATCGAACCATGAATTCACCATGTATACGCTACCATAACGGACATTATTACTGTTGGAAGCCAACCGAGTAAGTAATTTTAAAGAAATCTATGGTTATCGCCTTTTACTGAGTAGGCAACACTACCGCGATCCGCCCTTCGCGATGCGGATGTAATCAATGATCAGGGTTTCCCCGATTAATATTTATATATTTTTCCGTATTCAGATTCGATCGAATGAAAATGTAAATTAATACTATTTACATTCAGCCTAGTTTGATTTGTATAAAGTCAATACTACTCCTGTCCTAATATACCGAAACGATAACATAGTGTATGATAATACCTAATATTATATTATCAATAGTATAGTACCTAATAGAATAAAGAATACTATGATAATGTAGTATAGATACGTTAATTGGGGAAAGTTGTCCATAATTATGGGTACTATCATTCCCCAGAATATGGTCCGCTAATTAAATGACATCATGAATATGGATGTATGCTTTATGTATGAGATAAGTTTTACTTAGTTTTTGTTCCTGAAATTTTTGGCTTTTCGATTTTATTTTTTTTACACATTTTGTAAGAAACAAGTCTTATTTTTTTATGGTACCGTAGATTAATGTACAATATTTTGTTCTTTTCAAATAAATTAAAAAAAAAATACAAAAAAATATTTTTAATATTTGATCCTTTCGTACTAAAATATTATAATTAATTTAAAGATAGAAACCAAACTGGCCTTTTTTTACATCAGTAATCAGGAAATAATCTAACGTGAATTACGAAGTTCCGTTTGACACGAATAGTAACGAAACGCCATATTTTATTCAATTTGTTGGATTTAAGTTATTTTAAGTAGAGTAATAGCATACTTATTTAAAAAGAAACCTATTAGGTACTTCGTAACGAAACTAACCTGGCTGAGAGCTCAATGTCTTGAATTGTATCATTTTTCGAGGATTTTAGATACTTTTTCTGCCACCAGGCGGCGCCTCGTAGGTGTCAGGTCTAAACAGCTGTCACATAGTACAAAGTCAGAAAACCCTCGAGGGTTTTCGATACTTTTTCTGCCACCAGGCGGCTCCTCGTAGGCGTCAGGTCTAAACAGCTGTCAGATAGTATGTTAGACTTGCGCAAAGTGTGTCTTTATCAGGAGTAACCATATCTCATATCTATTGATTCGGTGACACATTAATCTCTATCATATCTCACTCATTCAAATCTATAGCTTCTCATAACGCTCCAACTCCCACTTATTTTTTCTTACTCTTTTATCTCACAAGGCTCTTATATTTGTTTAATGAGTTGATGAGTTGGAAGAGTCTCGAAAAATAACCTACTCAATACAAAATATATAACAAACGAATTGCAACAGTTGCATTTTAATTTCACCATTTGAACTATGCCTTAACCAACTTACCTAGAGACCACTTTTTATTGCCCGCTTCGATCCCTTGATCACTTTTGCCTTGGCAGCGAACTGAGGCCTCCATAGCTTCTTCATACATTATTATGAACGTTATATCCCATAGATTTTTTATTGCTTTTCGAGCTTATTGCAATGCGATAAGATTCAAATCAATAAGCAAACTTTTGGAAACATTATGCCTATTATAGTATGACAAACACATACTCTTTCTCGCTCATCTTAATCCAACCGATGATAGCCGAAAAAACCCACGTGTTCGTTTCCGCGAATCTCGCTCTGGTGTACAGATGAACGCACACCTATCCATGCTTATCCGGTCATGCGTGGCGTGCGAGTGCGACAGAGCAACGCCCGAGAGCAGCGTGGTAGATTCCTTCGGCGCCGTCGATCCGTTCGGTGCGGTTAGTGTGTGTTCGCCTTCACTATCGCTACTACTAGATATCCGGCTCAAATTTGGACCAAGGATTAAGGTGATAAGGTTGCTATTCGCCTAAAAGTGACATTTAAGACTGAAATACGTGTGGTTGGTTTGGTCAATTGTGTATTTGCCAACAAGATGTGGACCAAATGTAGACCAAATGTTAAGGTGATAAGGTTGCTGTTTGCCTAATAGTGACATTTTTAAACTGGAAGACGTCTGGTTTTGTTGGTTTGTTCTCACACAACTGTGTTTAGTGTAGCCTGGGCAGAGAGAGCGAGATTTGTTTGGGGAGTAAGATATGATTCATATCGCTGGGATGTAACTATGATATAATGGACGTCAAGCGATATGTGTGTCATGTTATATCTTACTCTCGAGTTACCCAAGTCTACAAAGTCAGAAAACCCTCAAAGTCGTTTTAGCGATGTAGCGATGTATTAATTAATGGTGTCTAAAGGTAAATAAATGTTTAATTTGTAAAGACATCTGTTTATTGTTATATAGAATTATCGATTAAATTATGTGTATTTTTATTGACTATATATTTTTAAATTATAATAATAATAATATTTTTATTTCGGAGCACAAAAAGTTCCATATTTTGGTAGTAACAGACAATCAATTTCATTTAAATAGACCTGCCTGTAGCACAAATCAGTTTTCCACGCACTTCACAACATCTTAAAAGCATTGTAATGCTGGACGAGCAAGGCGTTGAGAGTATTTTGGGTATAGTTGACCCATAGGCTGCACGTGCCTTGAAAAGGGAGATTTTTATTGCCATTTTATAACGTGCAATCCTACGAGCCAATATATTCGCTCGAACTGCCAAAGCGCTGCGCTCCCACTCTAAGAATAGGTCATCCCTCAAGTCCTCAGTCACTATATGACCAAGATATTTGGAATTAGTTATTGAGTATAGTTATGTCATATAACTTCTTTTAAAGACTGTGTTTATTCCTTTCGTAGCATGGAAATAAATTATGACTTCAACTTTGTTAATCGACATTATTTAAACAGTGATCATTTTTTTTAAATACAATACCAGTCATCTTAAATATCGATAAACAAAGTAGGTAATATATCTATAATTTTTTCTATAGCGTATTTATATCGATACACCGCATAGCTAGTTGTCACTAAAGTTGTACGCGACTACGTGAAAATAATCCTACCTGACCTGTCAAAACTAACTGTGTTGTTTTCAGTCACACATAGTAAATCAGTCGTATGAGTAATCATCAATCTTGTGAAGATAATCATTTGTAGATCTTGTGAATAAAAGTGTTGAAACACTTCTAAACTTACATATTAGGATGAAACGCAAATGTATAGATGCTATGCAATTTTCCATACGCCTGTATTTTGACAGAACAACAAAAAAAATCTGTGCATAGAATGAATATTCATTTATTTAATTTATAGTGTCATCATAGCGATGTTATTTTATATTTCGACATGAATAATTTTATTCATAACTTTACTCTGATACAGGCTACGTTGTACCTGTCTAATAAATATAGAAAATTAGTAGCTACATTGTTAGCTTACATAATATATGCAACGCAGCCATAGTTGGTTTAACCAAGTTCAACTTGATATCAGCTGTTTTGTTGAACAGACTAATCCGAAACCTGCTTATGTTAAGAGTAATATGGCATGCACCCCTATTGGGAATTCACTTGTTAATCATACTTTGCATGCAATATTGGAATCTGTTCCAAGTAATTTAAATTATTTCATAAGACAATAGAGGAAATCTCTAGCATACAAGAGCCACTAAATATGTCAAAGTATAAGCCCCACTTAAATATCACACAAAACATCCAGGGGCTACCTGGCAAAGAACTTGTATTAGAATTATTTCTAAAAAAATCTGACATCGATGTTATTTGTATTACAGAACACTGGTTAAAGGAAAATAGGATGTCTTTTAACATAAATAATTACAAAATTGTTAGTTGTTACAATAGAAAGACTGCTGATAGAGGTAGTTCTTTAATCTTAGTGAAAAATAATATTGAGGTGAAACAACGGAAAGATATTTTTGCACTTACGGTTGAAAGACAAATAGAGGTATTCTGTTTTGAGTTAGATAGCCTTGTTTGTGTCTACAGGCCGCCGAGGATCAAAGAAGGCCATGGCAATTTCGAAATATTTGAGAAAATTATGGAGGAAGCCCTCACTAAATTATGTAATAATATAAAAAAGTAAATTATTTGTGGCGATATCGATATAGATTTTCTTGTAGGAACAATAATGAAACTACGATTAATAACTTTATACAAATCATTTAATTTAGGTCACGTATTTCTAGAGCCGACTAGATTTACACTTACCAGCCAAACTTGTTAGATAACGTTTTTTGTGACTGTGCATTCACAAGTAAAAGTATAATTAACTGCTTACATTTCAATCACAGTGGTCAAACAGTTTCGTTTCCAATTACTAGCAAGGATAATACTGGTCCATCATTTTACCTATATAGGCTTATTACATCCCATAGACTAGAGACAAATACGAAAAACTTAGATATTTTGCTAGTATACCGAATTTTAATAAACAGAACCCAAACAAAATCTACTCAGACTTCTTCGACATAATTCAAACAGAATTCAATAAAATTGTTAAATTAAAGGAAGTCAGTGACTACATCGGTAAATCTAAATTTAATGACTGGGCAATGTTTGGAATTCGTAAAAGTAGACTTATCTTGTATCACCTTTATGAACAAAAAACCCATATCTTTGATCGAAAACATAACTATGTTAAAAAATATTCCAAAACTTTCAAGTTGGTCTGTAGAACTACAAAAACTTTACACATTGATAGAAAAATACAAAATTCAAATAATAGAATGAAAACAGTTTGGCAAATAATAAACCGTGAAATAGCAAAGTTATGCCAAGGGACAATGATTTCTGGCTAAAGATAGGTGATGATGTTGTTAAATCCAACGCCGATGTTGCTCGAGCTTTCGAAACATTCTTCACCAATGTACCCTTACTCACAACAGATCGTCTAAATTCATATCCATATGAAGCAGAGACTTTATTGAAAAAAAAAACACTAGCGTCGGTAATGTATATTTAAAATTACATCATGTTTATCCCCAGGACATTGTCAAAAAGTTTAGATTGCTTAACTTAAAAAATACTGAAGACCTGTGCGGTATAGAAGTCAAAGTCAGTCAGTTGGTTCAGTAATTCTAGTTATAGCTCCACACTTAGCTTATATATTCAATAAATGTGTTGACGATGGAGCTTTCCCAGACCTCATGAAACACAGTAAACTGATACCTCTGTTCAAGTCGGGAGATAAGGGTGATCCTTCAAATTTCAGACCAATATCTGTTCTTCCAGCACTAAGTAAGTTATTTGAAAAGATTATACTCAATCAAATGCTCTCACACTTGAACCGTACAAAACAACTTCACGCCAAACAATAAGGTTTCACTAGGGGTAAATCGACAACGTATGCAGGTATTACCCTTATACCTCATTTTTATTCTGCATGGGAGGCCGCACTGGGTGCTATCGAGGTATTTTGCGATCTGTCGTAGGCATTTGATTGTGTTTTGGGCATTACTTTAGACGCCAAACTACAATGGGATCCTCATATAAATAAATTGTCGAACAGACTGAGTTCAGCAGCGGTCGCAGTTAAAAAAATTAGAGCTCTTACCGACGTAGACACCGCTAGACTAATCTACTTTAGTTACTTTCATAGTTTAATGACCTATGGTATTTTATTGTGGGGTCACGCTGCGAATGCTAATAGTATATTTATTCTGCAGAAACGGGCTGTTCGTGCAATTTATAGATTAGGGCCTAGAGTGTCACTGAGGGAAAAGTTTAAAGAAATCAATATTCTGACATTTGTGTCTCAATATATCTATGACAATCTTGTGTATGTAAAAAAAAATATAACTAATTTTCAGAAGTACAGTGATATACACAATTTTAATACTAGAAATAAAGACAAGTCGGTTGCTTATGTAAGCCGACTACATAAAATTAGTAATTCTTTTAAAGGCAATTGTATACGCTATTACAATAAGGTCCCTACTGATATTAAAAACTTACCTTTAGACAAGTTTAAAATAATAATAAAACAGAAATTGTATAAAAAAGGTAACTATAGGATATCTGATTACTTAGAGGACAGATGTCCATGGGAATAGATTGTTTGAGTAACAGGCTATTTCGATATATAATTAGCATTCATTTGGTAATTTGACAATATTTTATTTAAAAAAGGAAACGCAAAAGATGCGACGACTGTGGAGTTTCTTCGGTGAGCTCTTCTCCACAGATTCCGCCATTGTGTTAGTGAACTCACCCAAAAAAAATGTAATGACGGATCTAAGTAATGTAACAACATCCTATGGAAATAAATGATTTTTGATTTTGATTTTGTTGATCATAATACGCTATTAATTAAATTAAATCATTACGGAGTTAGAAATAAAGTGTTGGATCTACTAAGATCATGCCTACGCAATAGAATTCAAAAGGCAGAAGTCAACGGCGTTAAATCTGATGAATCGGGTGTAAAATTTGGCGTTCCACAAGGTTCCCCTTATATTAGGCCCTTTCTTATTCCTGGTATATATTAACGATCTGCCTTTCATGGTGGAGAAATTGAATGACATAGTGTTGTTTGCTACGTTAATCGTCTTCAAGTTTGAAAGACAAAAAGAAAATTTTGATAATGTTAATGGAGTATTGTCTTTAACCTTGAATTGGTTCACAGTTAATAATTTATTGTTAAACGCTGGTAAAACCAAGTGTATTCTTATTTCAAATGTCAGGCAAGTTGAGACCAGTTTATTGTTAGACAAGCACGATAGAATTTATTAGTAAATGATACGAAGATTCTTGGAATAACCATTGATAGAAAATTGCAGTGGGGACTAGATAGATAGGGGAATAGTTAAATTAGCTGGTAACTTAAGTTCTGCGGTTTACGCTATTAGGAATATCAAACAAAACACAAAAGTGGCTACATCTAGGGTGGTATATTTTAGTAACTTTCATAGAGTCATTTCCTATGGTATCTTGTTGTGGGGGAAAGCAGAGGATATTCAAACTATTTTTATTTTACAGAAAAGAGCTATTCGAGCAATTTATAATTTAAAACGAACAGACTCCTTAAGAGAGCTTTTTAAAGAAATTGACATATTAACTGTAGCTAGTCAATTTATTTTCGAAAATATGATGTATGTACGCAAGAACCTTACAACATTCTCTAAACTTAGCGATAGCTGTAATGTTAAGCTAAGAAATAATCACAGACTATGTGCGCATTCTCTACTACAATAAGATACCTCTGCAGATTTTGAAATTGCCATTTGAGCAATTTAAAAAGCATGTTAAAGCGACTATGTCGAAAAAGGGATATTACAATGTTCAAGATTACTTAAATGACGGGACTGTTTGGGATTAATCTAGCTCAACACAGACCTTGCAAAATGATTTTGTAATTATTTATTCCTGCTTATTAATCATAATGATTAAAATTTTCATATTTGTATTAGTTAAGCACAACCAATTTTTAAAAGAGATCTAAAAATCAATTTATGGGAGTTTCTACGCCATTCTCCTCCCACGTCGAAGAAGAGTCAGACGTTTGCTAAGTATATGTAAATATCTACAGTAATAAAGTACTTTGACTTTCACTTTGACTTTGATTAACGGGCGCCGGTATATTAATTTTGTTCAGGGAAATTAGCTCTGCCTGGCTATTACTGTTGAAAACGGAAAATTAATAATGCTCTATGACCGAACCAAACCTTAGCACAATACTCGCATCCTGTGACGTACGTAACTGACTGACACTGACACATGACAGCTGACTTGAAGTTTCACTTCACGTCCACAACACAGATTTTTGGTTTTTGTGCTTAGATTCGAAGTTGTAATTGAACTAAAGTTACTGTTGTTTTGGTGTTTACTTCTTCTTACACAAATACATTTCCTCAGAAGGTAATTTTATAGGTAAGTTAACACAATTATATGTATTTTCATTCTACCACAAGTTTTACATTTTCAACTTTGCCAACATTCCAGTCATCCCGCGCTGATGAAATCATATAACATATAATGCTTTAATGGCGCATTTCATGTTGTTTAGTTTAGAAGTCAATATGAAAGTAATATTTCTGTACATTCCAAAATATGCTGATGGAGTGCCACTCCATAACCAACCAATCAAGTCAGGACCTCCAATCATTCTTCAAGAGGTTTACCAGAAAGTGACTTTAACATGGTAATTGGTAAATACCTTCGGTCAGAGTGTCAATAAGGGGGCGGAAGCCCCCACTTGTGCCCCTACTTTAAAATAGCAAGTATGTACATATAGATAGGCTCAACATGTAAGACTCAAATACTGCATAATGCTACACTCTCATCTTGATGATAATTACCCCTGCCGCACTCATTGAGTAGCAGAAATGAGGCAGAGGCAATATGGCGACATTACTCATAATGCTCCTCATTCTGCCCACCTCTCCCGTTTTGTTGGTTTTTTGGCAAAAGTCAAAGGACCAGCCACTATATTGACCAATAGCCACATTGTGCGCCATGATTAATTGCGAGAGTAGAGCATATGTGGCCAGACGGGCAACATTGTGGTAGCGAGCAAGGAGCAGCATGAGGAGTATAATAGTGTGGCATTGCCAAATGTTTTTGAGTATTCATCAAATAATTATTCAATCTTGTTGACATGTGCAGGAAAATGTGACCCTTGATAATAAGCTACAAACTCCTACTTGATGAAATAAAATAATTTCCAAGTTCTCATTAGATAACTTGATCAATTAGGCATATAATGAACTCCTAAGTGCTCAATTAAACCAACCTGTTCAATGAATGAATGTTTATTATTCCATAAAAATATAACGTCTATTATCTTATCCTTCCCGCTTGCTTAAGAATTCACTCCACATGACTGATTAAATAAAACTTCGCAGAATAAGACCATGATTGCCAGAAGCCACCGTCTAGAAATATTGATTCTGTGCAAACCCTATACAATTTTTGTTGCTGTTTTTAATGACTGGGAAGAGAGGAATAATCTACCTTCTTTGTGATGTATCACACTTGATTGGTCGAGAGAAATTTCAAAGATTACTTGCGCAGGGACACCATCAAAACAATGGATTTTAATAAGGCGATCCATTGCTTCTACTGATAGCTTGGGTTTTTATCGCCATATTGTTTAGGCTATGTACTGCAATGGAATGAATTAAATGTGTTGCACTTGTAGGTATCATTTATTGTGGTCTTGTTACTGTTGACCCAGATCAGGGACAGTTCGACCCGAGTCAACTGAGTCAACTTGACCGGAATAATAATACCAGATATTTCACTCCCCATTATGGTGAATTGTACAGTCAGATAGAAGATTTATGATTTGAAATAAATAGTTACTTTTATTTTATTTCCTTACAAAGCAGGAAAACATAATGATCTACAATGCTTATTTCAATTATGATACCTCCTTAGGTACAGTAGTAAGATACACCTATTATACATATTATAAGTTCATTATTTTTTAAATCGTCAGGACTAAAAAAGACATCATCAGTAAACAATGAGACACACATCAGTTACCTGATAACAATAGAAAAGTTTTGTATCTCACTCTTGCACATAAAGATTACAATAGTCTAGACTAGATAATAAAACATAAAAAAAATATACATACCATTGGCTCGCATTAACCAGAGCACTGATACTGATAAGAATGTTTGTTGCTGTCTGTCTATTTCCCTTACGCTACATAATTGCACACAAATATTTCAGAAGTAACATTAAAAGAAAATGCATGTACAAGTTATTGTGCATTCTACATGATTAGGAAGTTCATTAGTTCAGTTACTTGTTGACAATGTCGGGCGAAGGGCCTTCCCAGGCTACTGTGTGGGCATATGAAAATAAAAGAAGGTACTGACTACTTATCGAGTCCCCAGTATGAATTTGGCTGAATTAATAAAAGACATCAGTTATATAGATGATTGCATACCATGTTGAATTTTTATTTAAATTTTATAAATGTTAGTCAAAAATGATTGTAAATCATTATTTTTAAAGACTGTGATTGTTGTAATATTGCACCAATTAACATAATTTTTTATAATATTTATATAACTTACCTTTTTATGCATGCATGGCGCTTAAATATTTCTTTATTTTGAAAGCCTCATACAAATATTAATTAAGTATCTTAATAAATAAATCAGTCCCTATTGCAGAACAAGTTCATAGTATTCAATTCTATTTAAACTAATATAAGTATTAATTACATTCATTAATAAAAGAAAAATATAATTCTATCAATAAATTCTATCTTCGGTAGGAGGCCTTGGTGTTCTAGGAGCTTGTAGACAGTTGTTGTGTCACCTAGGATAGCCATCCTGGTTTCTATTGTGGATGCACATGCCAGCAGCATTGTTTAATCCACTTTCATGCACCCCCTGCATAGGGGGCTGTCTATTGCACCTGTGTGTTTGTTTAGTGCACAATGGCCTGTAATAAGGCGTGTTAGTATTTTTATTTTACTGTGTGGCAGTCTCATTAGGTAATAAGTAAATTTATGGTTAAACTTATTTATGAATAGTTTTGTTTTTTTGCGGTCTTCTCTGCTAGACCATAATTAATTTTGTTGTAGTACTGTTGGTATTGTTGCAGTACAATACATTAAAACCAACTTCAATATTTTAAGAGGACAATACTTTTCATGTCCACGGTTCAAATCACTTTTTTTGACATTGTTTCTGGTATTATTATTCGGGTCGAGTTGACTCTAGTTAACTCGAATCGAGCTGTCCCTGACCCGTTACTCCATCCATACCCTAGGAAGACCTGTATTACATGGATCTGCGTTTTCGTATTAAATATGTTATACAATTATAATATTACTCTAATAACAATATCTTAAGGTACAGCACTAAACAACTGAATTTATTATGTTAGGGTTTTCACGTAAGTTTTTGTCGTATTACTTACCAATATTTGTATATTTTTAAATATTATTTATTTTTGTACCAGTAATAGTTTTTACGTTCCTAATTTGATTGAGCTCAAAAGACATATTTTCACTATTCTTGTACATTTATTTTACTAGTAGATATATATTTTGATAGCAAAGGGCGAGATCAATAGAGTCCTTAGACTAGGGAAGAAAACCAATGCAAATGGTAAGATCAGACCTATCCTAGTTGCGACCACAACGCTGCATAAGAAAATGCAGATCCTGTGGCACAAGAAGAAAATTAAAGAAGCCACACCTAAATCACACAAGATCTAACAAAAAAAAGAAAAGGAAAAGATCTGAGACCCCAAGCCCAACAAACACCCAAAATAAACCAAAAAACCGGTCAAGTGCGAGTCTAAATCGCGCACGAAGGGTTCCGTACCACCGTTCAATGGAAGCGATGGTGTGGAGTGAATAATTTGGATTTTACACAGCAAAATATTGTTTACAAAGTTATTGATGCGGTTATTTTCACACTCCATGTACGTAACCAGGTGCACCCATAAGTTTGTATGTGGTATTGAAAGAATTGTTGTATGGGAGCCCCCTTAAATATTTCTTTTATCCTGTTTTTTAGTATTTGTTGTTATAGCGGCAACATAAATACATCATCTGTGAAAATTTCAACTGTCTAACTATCACGGTTCGTGAGATACAGCGTGGTGACAGACGGACGGACGGACAGCGGAGTCTTAGTAATAGGGTCCCGTTTGGAACCCTTCGGGTACGGAACCCTAAAAATTATACAAAAATAAAAATATTGGATGCTTTTCAGCACATGCGAGAGATGTCCTACTCACTTTCAGAGAAAAACACATACAGACACTAATAATCCGAGAACTGGACAACCACAACAAAACAAAATGGTCGCCAATACGACTGGTCCCCGCTGGCGAACTATACTATACTATACTATGTACTACCCCATAGGAAAAAGATGCGAAGTATACAATATATCAACATTAAATAGGGTAGGGTAGGGTAGAGGTACCCTGCGAACTGCTGCCATTTTTATAGAACTAGACAACGGCCTAACCGAGGTAAAATACTATATATTGGGCACATGCGAAATGAAAAGACCTGAGGAAAGAAACGAAGAATAAAATGAATATACACTATACCAGGTAAGAAAATTGGTCAACATGGGGTAGGGTTTTAAATAAAACGACACCTGAAACAATACACAGTCAGGTCATAAGTTCTGTCACACAATAAAAACTTTTGAATTTAGAACGCTGGCCACAAAAAAGTTTATTGAATTCGAATTTCGAATTTTTCATGAAAATAAAAATGTGTACTTTTTAGAATTTTCCTCATTTTTAAATATGGAGTGGACACTTAAAGAAGACCGTGTCGCAGTTATTGCGTTGCATCGTTGCGGTTACGCGCCAATTCAGATTTTCGACTTACTGAAAAATTTGATTATAACCAAAAGATTCGTTTATCGTACCATAAAACGATACAATGAAGACTGTAGTGTAGATGACAGGTCAAGAAGTGGTCGCCCTCGCTCTGTTAGGACTCCAGCAGTGATAAAAGCTGTGAAGGCGCGAATTCAAAGAAATCCCATACGTAAGCAGAAACTGTTGGCCCTTCAGATGGGGTTAAGCAAGACCACGGTGAAAAGGGTGTTAAATGAAGACTTAGGGCTTAGGGCATATCGAAGAAAAACTGGACATCGTTTGGACGCTCGTTTAATGGACCTGAGACTGAAGAGATGCCGCGCTTTGTTGAAGCGGTATGCGGGAAAAAAGCATCGGGAAATTCTTTTTTCGGATGAAAAAATTTTCACCGTGGAAGAGAGCTACAACAAACAAAATGATAAGGTGTACGCACACAGCAGTGAAGAAGCGAGCAACCGTATTCCGCGTGTCCAACGAGGTCATTTTCCATCCTCGCTCATGGTTTGGTTGGGAGTCTCTTATTGGGGCTTAACTGAGGTACATTTTTGTGAGAAAGGCGTAAAAACGAATGCAGTTGTGTATCAAAATACAGTCCTCAAGAACCTTGTGGAACCTGTTTCTCATACCATGTTTAATAACAGGCACTGGGTATTCCAACAAGATTCTGCGCCAGCTCATAGAGCGAAAAGCACACAAGACTGGCTGGCGGCGCGTGAAATCGACTTCATCCGGCACGAAGACTGGCCCTCCTCCAGTCCAGATTTGAGTCCGTTAGATTACAAGATATGGCAACACTTGGAGGAAAAGGCCTGCTCAAAGCCTCATCCTGATTTGGAGTCACTCAAGGCATCCTTGATCAAGGCAGCCGCCGATATTGACATGGACCTCGTTCGTGCTGCGATAGACGACTGGCCGCGCAGAATAAAGGCCTGGATTCAAAATCGCGGGGGTCATTTTGAATAAACTTTATTACCATAAGAATCTATGTTTTATTAAGTTAATTTTGATATATAAATATTTACATAAATAATAAACATCTCTAAATTATTTCATATTGCACATGTGACAGAACTTATGACCTGACTATGTATATGCAAGAAATAATAGGAATATCAGATAGACTGGCAATACTCAACATTACACTACCAAAGTATAAAAAACCATGGTCGATAATAGAAGCCTATGCACCAACTGAGAAGGCAGAACAGTTAGTATTAGACTTATTCAACGAAGACTTATCACAAGCTATAAACATACTTAACCTGAAGACTCGCGTAAACCCTAAAACTGAACTTTTATGACAGACGTCACCTAGAGTACTGTAGATTTTATTGTGGGCATTAATGGGCAAAAAACATAAAATTTGCCTTAATTGTTGTCGTTATTTTTTATTTTTTTGTCTTTTCTGGCCAGCAGAGAAGCGAAAGGGTTAAGGACAAACGCATCAGACTAATGGGCGACTTTAATGCACAGGTAGGTGCGAGACAATTTGTTTTGGAATCTGTACTTGGCTCGTTTGGCCATGGAAAAAGAAGCCGAACGATTAGTCGAATTTCTCATGGAGTACAATCTGATAGTACTTATTTCCGTATTCAAGAAAAAGGCTAAAAACAAATGGACGTGGATTTTACCGGATGAAACATATAAGAAGAGATAGACTACACAGTGACCAAGCAACCAAAAGCTTTTACAGATACAACAGTCATGACGAAACTGAAGTCATAACACAAACCACTGCATGCTCCCTGAAAAAAGTACCAATGAAACTACCAGGGAAATATAAAAATTATAGTCACAACCAACTTTATGCAAATCAGGACCAAATACGGATCAAATTTTTTGACATTCCTTCCACCACCTAAAGATACAATGTTAGAACCCATGGCGAAAATTCTACCAAGCGAGATGGAAAAAGCAATAAAAAGTCGAAAGTTGGAAAAGTCACCAGGCCCTGATAAAATTTCAAACGGACTTGTCAGATAACCCCAGTTTTAACCAAAACTGACAAGTAACATTGTCCTAAAGCAATCAAAGTCAAATTTCTTTATTACTGTAGATATTTACATATTAATTTTTTGCCTCTTCTCTACATTGCACCACTGTGGGAGAGGGAGGGCGTAGAAACTACCACAGATTGATTTTAAGATCTCTTCAATTTAAGAAAAAATTGGTTGTGCTTAACTAATACAAATATGACAATATTAATTAATTTGATTAATAAGTAGGAATAAATAATTACAAAATTATTAACAGCAAGGTCTGTGTTGAGCTAGATTAACCCCATACAGTCCTGTCATTTAAGTAATCTTGAACATTGTAATATCCTTTTTTCGACAAAGTCGCATTAACATGCTTTTGAAATTGCCATTTATTGTAGTAGAGAATGCACTGACCCTTGAAAGAATTGCTAACCTTCGCGAGTCTAAACCGGGGCGCAGCTAGTCTGTGATTATTTCTTAGGTAAACATTACAGCTATCGCTAAGTTTGGAAAATGTTGTACGGTTCTCGCGAACATACATTATATTTTCGAAAATAAATTGACTAGCTCTGACTGTAGAGTTAGTATGTCAATTTCTTTAAAAAGCTCTATTAAGGAGTCTGTTCGTTTTAAATTATAAATTGCTCGAATAGCTCTTTTCTGTAAAATAAAAGTAGTTTAAATATCCGCTGCTTTCCCCCACAACAAGATACCATAGGACATGACACTATGAAAGTAACTAAAATATACTAGCCTAGACCAAAAACATTAAAAAAAAACAAAATTCGTTTATTCAAGTCAGATTTTAACACAAATATTAGGACTCCCCTGTTAAGTTTACAGAAAACCTGTGTTAGGGGAGACCGCACCTTCCACATTGGAGTGTCGGCAGAGCCAAAAGTATCTAACAAGTCAGAAAAGTGCTCGACTTCAGATAAAAATTAAATAGACATATTTATCGTAGTATATCATAGGAACTGGCAGTTAAAATAACCACTTTCCCGACGTGTCACCCATGCTTCCGTCCCATGACTTAAATAAACCGGAAAAAAAAATATAACTAAATATAGTTAATATTTTTGCAAGAAAATGATTTAGAATAATACGAGGTATGAAAGAGTCTGTAATAAAAATAAATAATTTCATCCACCAATCATCTAAAAATATCGTTGAAGATAAGAAGGCCTTATACACTATTTATGTACTTCCTGTTTCCATAATGTTTGGGTGTAATAAAGAAATAATAAATTGAACATCATTGGTAAATGAAACCATTTACAAATACGGTAGTAATTAAATGTAAGTTTGACACTAACAAGTTATAAATAAATAACCATTTGTTACTAACGTTAGATATTGTATCAAGCAAGGTAAGTACACATACGTAACTCAGATAAAATCTAGATAAATTACTTAAATAAACTAGACGTCTTTGTTAAGGCATCACAAGTAGCTTATATAGAATGTTTTAGAAATTGAAATGAAACAAACAACATGAAAAACAAATAACTGGAATGGAAGGTACTTAGGTGGTACCAATTCATGTTTTAAACATCGGCAATGAATAAGCAGCCGGGGCGGCGCGGCGGCGGCGGCGGCGGCGGCGGGCAGTAGTGCAAGGAGATTAATCTGTGTATTACACGATTATCTGCTTAGTTGCGCACTAGATTAAGACTTGTGTGAATGTGTTTACGTGAAGACGCTTCGGGTTAATATCGCAAATTGTTGGATGAAGGAATCATTCGGCACTATCACTAAAACTACGGACTTGGTTCAGTAAGTTGTTATTTTTGAGACTTTGGGTGGATTTTACCAACAAAAAGATATGCGAAAATAACTATATCGGGGATAATTTGAATGACAATGACAGTTCAAAATGTGGTCATTCTATGAAAAAGTAGAAGATACTCTCGAGCAAAAACTTATTCTTCGTTGGTAAAACTCGCTCTTAATGTAATGAAATGATTGAAGTACTGTGAATATGAAATATTGAATGTATGTATGTGGATTGTGGACCTATATTTTTACTTGTTATATTTATATTTTTTTCAATAATTTCTCTGTTTCTTCATAGTTAAATGTTTTAAGCCATCTGGTAACATTTATTTTGCATTCTCTATTACTCATTTGGTAAATGTTTTGTATTGATTTATTTACTGCATTGTATAACATAAGTGACTGAAAGCTAATTTGTTTCGAGGCAAATTCGGTTCTAATTTAATTTAATTTTATAATTGTATTTTTAATGCGCTTATTAATAAGGGTGTCATCAATCTTTAATTTGTTATGTACCTTTAGTATGTATTGGAGAATGTAAAGTTGTCTAGCTGTTAGAATATGAGATTCAGTATATAATTGAAACGTACTATACAACCTATTTTTCCCCAGAATACACTTGACTATAGATCTTTGAGCTCTCTCTCTACTTAAAAATTCCGTCTTGAAGGTGCCACCCCAAATCCGTATACAATAAAGTAGGATCGATTGCCCTAATGTGATGTAAATATATTTTACGATATTGAGGTCGCAAATGTTACGTAACCGTCTAAAAATCCAAATGAGCTTTCTTGCTCTCTTAGCTACAAGGTTCAGTTGCGGGTACCACGATAAATTTTTGTCAATTAAAATTCGAAGATATTTTATATGTTTAACTCTTTAAATCTTTAGGCAGTTACAGTCAGAGGGGTCTGATTAGTCCAATGTATCAGCTGTAATGTGTAGGTTTGTACTGGGTTGGGTGGATTCTCTGATAGAAAAAGCTATGTATTTTGTTTTTGATAGATAAAGTGTAAGTGAGTTTATGGAAAGCTGAATAAAGGCCTCTATTGGCTGTTGTAAACACATCCAACCAAGAAGCCCCATGAAATAGCAAGGCAGTGTCGTCCGTATAAGAAAATACTTGCGTTTCATTTAGTAACTTTAGGTTAGTAAGATCGTTTATATAAATTAGAAATAGGGTTGGGCCGAGCACACTACCCTGCGGGACCCCAAAGTTGGTTGTGTTTTCGTTGTAACTATAAACCTCATTATTCAGTTTAACATACTGAGTACGATTATGTAGGTAGTCACATTGGAATATGTATAAGGATGGGCACAGAGACTGTGTGAAAGGCTTTTTTAGATCAAGGAAAATACAGAGATCCTTTTCACCACTGTCGAGGTATTTTGGCATATTTTGCGTCAGATCCTGAATAGCATCTTCAGGACTTATACCTTGACGGAATCCATACTGATTATTTGAAATAAGCTGAAAAGCATTTAAGTATTTGATCAATCTATTGTTTATGACTTTTCCAAAAAAAATTGTGATAATTGACAATACCGAAATAGGTCTATAATTGTTGACATCGTCTCTGGGCCCACCCCTATGCACAGGATGGATAATTGCACGTTTTAGTTCAAGTTGGAAATACTCCAGTAACAAGTGACAGAGTACATATTTTGTGAATTATCGGAATAAGAACCTGATTTGCTACTTTAATTAACTTTGTTGATATATTGTCATATCCAGGTGTCGATGATTCAGCCCATTAATTATAGTCTCATCCGAGAGGTCAGGTTCTATTATTCCAAACGAATGAACTTGCGACGGGAGCTCATTGAGATATTCATGTAATTGTTCAGTATCAGTCGAAATATCTTGTGCTAATGTTTTTCCAACATTGTTGAAGTAATTATTTATATCCGCTCATTTGATTTCGCCTTGGCGGGAAAACGTCTGTCGATTGAACCTAAAAACTCGATTATCGGCGGTCGCTAAGTGGCGCGGCAGGTCGCCTTACAAAAACATTATTTATGACTTGGGTTCTCGAGACTAGGGCTCGAAGTTTTGTTTTTATTAGAGATCGTAAGCTAACAATTTTAATGGATAGGCGTTGATTTTTTTAAGACTCTTTGTACAGTCGTACGTAGTTGCAAACACAGACTTCGAGCGTAAAATGGACTAAGGTCAATATAAACATTTTTAATTAAAAAAGTAAATCGACAACCTTCTTTTTTATGTATTTAAAAGAGTCCTGTATTACATCAACACATGAAAAAAAAACATGCACTTCGTAGATAACAAATATTTATTTAAAATTTTATTACTCCACGATACCGCCCGTAGAACAATTCACGCGACTAAGTGTTGTTTTTTTCCAGTGTTTCCATTCGTTGAATGTAGTGATGTTATATGAAAATAAAAAAAAGGAAGTGAGATTTAGATACACTTGGTTTTACCAGCATTTAACAATAAATTATTAACTGTAAACCAATTCAAGGTGAAAGACAATACACTATCATCAAAATCTTCTTTTTGTCTTTCAATTTTGAAGACCATTGAAATCAGAAAATATAGTGTTGTTTTGTTTTTGTTGTTGTTGTTTTTCAGTCAATTTCTCCACCATGAAAGCAGATCGATTCGCGAAGGTCATATTAGATAGGATCAGCCTAATGCTAGACGATCAACACAAATCTATACAAACAAATACATGAGAAATACAATGAGTACTATGAAATAACCTACATCGCTTTCAATGACTAAGTCAAAGCCTTCCACAGCTTGAACCACAGCTATATATGGGGTACCTAGAGCGACAAGGAATACCTAATCTACAACAATATAATAAAAACGATATATGAGAACAGCCAAGCTAGATCCACTTAGATACACTAGGCAACAATTTTTCAATAGAAGAAGGTGTGATAAAAGGGGACCTTTTATCCCCAAAACTTCTCAGTGGTTCTTGAGAATATATTCCGTAACCTTGATTGGCAAACATTTGGCCTTTACATAAATGGGTCGAAATTGAATCATCTTAGATATTCGTATTCATATTCATATTCTTTATTGCACAGAAAATATAGATAAACAGACAGTTGCAATAAATTTTATAGGCAAAGGCGAGCTTATCTCTAAAGATTTGCAGACGACTTTCTAAACTCTGGAAAAGATTATCTTAAGTCTTAACACAGAGAGCAAAAATATTGGACTGCAAGTGAACTAAAGCAAGACCAAAGTGATGACTAACTCCATAAACAGATATAAGCGTAAACCAAGAAGTTCTGGAATATGTTGATGATTACACCTATAAATTTACCTAAATTATCCAACAGTAAAAGAAATAGAGATAAGGATTGTCAAAGGGTGGAAGAATGACTGGTCCCTAAAGTAAATCATAAAAACGCTAGCTCTGAACTTGACAGTGGAAAGAAGAACGTTTTATTCATCCATTCTGCCATGTCTCACTTATGATTGCTATACTTGGGCTCTCACCAACTCCAGAGAGAGAAGCTGGCTTAATGCCAAAGACCAATGGAAATAAGCGTTACGTTCGGCTGCCTCGAAGGATGAGGCTAACTCCAAAGCCCTCGTAAACTTTACATCACGCTCTGCGAACGCGACGTACTGCATCACCGTTTCGCCCGCCATTTGCCGGCGCTGTCGAAACCGAAACCGTTCCGCCATGATGGCTTTGGCTGCAAATGACCTTTGATCAATTCGACTAATTGGTCATATGCCAATTCTGTCGGCTTCTTCGGGCTAGCCAAGTTTACCATCAGTTCATCTACGCTGTCTCCCGCTAGTGCGACGAATGTAGCAAGTTTCAGCTCCTCCTTAAGGCTTGGAAATATATTGCCACGCGGTCGTAATACAAAGTCCAGTTTCCTGACTCCATATCAAACTCCTTCACATATTTGATGGTCTGACCCCACTTATTAAGAATACTTTATTTTTTATCCTCGGCGTCAATGATATGTCGGAGAGAAAATGAGACGCAGCGTGCTCGATAATCGTTCATTCCAAACTGGCTCCTCTGATTGACGTTAGCCACAGGCGCACAGGCCCAACACAATGCGTAGCAACTTCATTACATAAACAAAGTAAAAAAATATTGTCACAAGCAACTTACAAATAGTACATTACGCTACAAGGGAAGTAAGTGAGCTATTACGGAACGAGATGCAATTTGGTGCCCGTGCGAGCTTCGCTCGCAAAGAGCTCTAAGGATCGAGTGCACCCGAGATATTTAGACGCCCGAGCGAGCGAAGCGAGCAAGGGCGGATATAGTTCGAGGGTGCAATAGCTACTTACAACCCGAGAGAAGTATACTATTTTACACCTTTCTTGCGAGGAAAATAAAACACAACAAATAAAATAAAACAATGTAATTTAAAATCATATCAAAAAACTAATGAGGTAAATGAGGTAAAAAGTTGTGTGTGTAATTTCTGAATTAGATTTTGGGAAAGTATGTAAATTTTAATAAAGTTACATACTTTCCCAATATCTAATCAGAAATAACACACAACTACTTATTAAAATACCTTTCTTTTGATTTATTTGGCAAAAGGTTGTCGATTACTTTCTCAGCTTCCATATCCACTTCATTACTTGACATTTTTAATAAGGTAATTAATTTGAGATAAACTTTATCAAACTTCAAATAATATCGAATGAATTACCGCATTTTTTTTTTGTTTTGGTTGAGTTTTTGGCCAAGGAGGTTTGCATAGCTTCTGTAAAGTTGTATGAAAATCTATTACATATCAAGCATTGCTTGTTCTGCAAAGTAATTTGAAAATGAAACGTAGTTTTCAATGCAGACAATGAATGAATGACGTAAAGACTAACTTACATTCACTCTTTGAATGTAAGTAAGTGGGTCTTTACGAGCAAGGCAGGTGTAATAGTACATTACGCTACAAGGGAAGTAAGTGAGCTATTACGGAACGAGATGCAATTTGGTGCCCGTGCGAGCTTCGCTCGCAAAGGGCTCTAGGGATCGAGTGCACCCGAGATATTTAGACCGGATATAGTTCGAGGGTGCAATAGCTACTTACAACCCGAGAGAAGTATACTATTTTACACCTTTCTTGCGAGGAAAATAAAACACAACAAATAAAATAAAACAATGTAATTTAAATTCATATCAAAAAACTAATGAGGTACCTACATATTAATTTTAATGTGATTTTAATAAAAAGTTGTGTGTGTAATTTCTGAATTAGATATTGGGAAAGTATGTAAATTTTATTCTGAGAAAGACTTGATCTTTTTTTCTGCACGCCATTTAATGAAGTCATCATAGCATTATAAATACCTTTCTTTTGATTTATTTGGCAAAAGGTTGTCGATTACATTCTCAGCTTCCATATCCACTTCATCACTTGACATTTTTAATGAGGTAATTAATTTGAGATAAACTTTATCAAACTTCAAATAATATCGATTGAATTACCGCCAATTTTTTATTTTTTTTTGTGTTGGTTGAGTTTTTGACCAAGGAGGTTTTCATAGCTTGAACTGTAAAGTTGTATGAAAATCCATTACATATCAAGCATTGCTTGTACTGCAAAGTAATTTGAAAATGGAACGTAGTTTTCAATGCAGACAATGAATGAATGACGTAAAGACTAACTTACATTCACTCTTTGAACGTAAGTAAGTAGGTCTTTACGAGCAAGGCAGGTGTAAAATAAATTAAATCCCACTAAACCCATTATATGTAAAATGTTGCCAAATGAGGCTATAAAGCTCGCACTTTCAAAACGTTATCAGATCTCATGTAGAGCCAAGCTTCTAGCTCTACAAGCCCCGACTTCACAAACTCTACACCTTAGACAAAATATGTTGTTTGGTTGTATCGCTACCGTCTTAAGGGCGTAAGAAGAAAAATTTATTCACTGTTCATTATTTTTCTACATACTTCATAATAGTTCTTGTTGTAAAAATGAAATAGATTTGTTTATTCTTATTATCTACAAGCACTATTCTCGATACCCAAGAACGGATTGAATGATTGGAAATTGCATGATTAACATAAAACATTAAAATGTATCTAAAGGCACATATATTGCTTCTGACCCCACACTAGGATACCCTGTGTCGTGGCAAGCAGGAACAGCGACATCCAGTGTTCGGAATGGTTAGAGCTAATTTATGTAAAGTTTGTGGAACAGAGACAACAAGTGGAGACTTCCTTGGAACAATTTTTTTTGGTACAGATTGTCCCGGTTTTGGGATATCGTTTAATTGTATTACAATAAATGCCGTAAAGATGCTAGCTTTAGCCTGAGCTTATGTATAACAATTATTCTACGTAAGAACTTAGAGTAGCGAGTTAGTTATTTTTTCTGTTTATGTTACGTTTCTTTCTGTAACAATAATGAAAGATATCTTTAAAAATAGTTTTTTCTTAACCGATAAAGCCAAATTGATAAATTTCTACTAAAATTTATCAATATTTTAGAAAATTACCGGAATCAAATTTAATTATTTTACTGAATAACATAATTTATTTATAGAAATCAATCTTAGCAACATTGCGGCATGTATTTTAATACATTTAAACGACGTCCCAAAACCGGGACCAATTGACCAAAAAAAAATTTTTCTGAGGAAGTTTCCACTTTTTGCCTCTGTTCCACGAACTTTAGGTACATTAGCTGTACCTATTCCGATCACTGTGACATCACACACATATAAACATTCAAGACCTGTTTTTTATCTTTATCCCCAGCCGGGGATCGAACCCGGGTATGGTAGGCAAAGCAACAACCGCAGCGCCACGGAGGTCGTCAATAGGTAGAGTTTGTGAAGTTAGGGCCTGTAGAGTTAGGGCGTATAGAGTTAGAAGATTGGCTCTACATGAGATCTGATAACTTTTTGACAGTACGAGCCTTATGGTCACGTCTTGGCAACATTTTACATACAATATTTTTGGTGGGATATTTATTGCACTTTATTTACTGCGCTTACGTGCTTTGAAAGCTAAGACGGAAAGATCATAATTTAATGTGTATGTAACTTTATTTTAGTTAGTTTTTCAGCAACATCTTATTCATGTTCTGATCAGCTGATAACCAGGTCACCAGTTAGATCTGATATGGTATGGACTAAAATAAACGAACGTCTCTTTCTTATCCTGCTTGTCTACTTGACATGTTAATGTGCTGTTGATTTGTATCTAGGCATAGCTATTATTTTCAGTTGAACTCAAAATGCTTGCGCGGAATGTGCTGTCGCAAGCACTGTGGAGGACACTACGCCTGGAGCGACGACTGCTTGCGACTGAACCAGTTAAACCTCGAATAGAAGTCAAACAGGATGATGGCGTGGACTTGCTGCAGGTATAATCATAATCCTAACTTATTCCCTTAACTTACTTCCTGTTGCATATAGAATGTTGAGGAGTATTCGTTGCATTTTCACTTCAAGAATACTGAATCTGATCTGTCTAAATACCTAGAAGTGACTACATGTTATATTGAGGTCATATTCAGTACACAGAAAGCAATATTTATAAAAATATTGTGAAGATAATGTTTGGGTCTTTTGATATCCTTTAAACATATATTATAGACCACGAATTCATCACCCCTACTTCACTGTTTTCCCCCGAACAGCTAGAAGCCCTCAACAAAGACATCTGTCTACTGGTGGACGAGAAAGACAAGTTCATTGGGACGGCCACAAAGAAGGATTGTCATAAGGTGGCGGAGGACGGTAGTATTCTGCTGCACCGAGCCTTCAGCGTGTTTCTGTTCAACAAGCGCGGGGACATGCTGCTGCAGAGACGGGCTGGTCAGAAGGTAAGGACAAGCCCGGGTGACTTAGAACAATCACAACGGAAGAACATTTATTTCCTTTACTGCTGGTCGTTTGTGTTCATTTTGACTACTTCCCATTATGACAAGATTGATAACGACAAGTTAACATTTTGACCACTTACCAATTTGAAATGTGCCAATCTGACCACTTCCCAAATTGAGATGTGCCAATTCGACCACTTTCCAATTTGAGATGTCCCAATTCGACACTTTCTTTATTATTGTTATATTAAGTCTAGAGAGAGAAGACTGATTAATTAAAGTAACTTTCAGGCGAAAAGCTGATGATATGAGAAGTGGTCAATATGGGATGTGGTCTAGTTGGGAAATGGTCAAAACTGTGGCTCTGCCTGCCATGCGAGAGGTCCCGGGTCCGATCCCCGGCTATAAAAAAAATAACTTCATGTCTTGTATGTTTACATATGAGTGACGTCGCTGTTTCTGGTTCTCACGACACGGTACCGTAGTGTGGGGCCTATATGTAAATGTTTGTTGTATGTTGTTGCTGTACTTGTTGCATTGGCACAACAATGAAAATTTGACGAAATGGGTAATAGTCATCATAATGGACATAATGGCTTGTGGTGTGATTTTTCTGAGTCAAGTGAGTTTGGCGACATGCTTTACAGATTTTCCATTGGTCCTGGTGGGTGATCTGATTTTTCACTTCGGAGCTTGGATTGCCTAATATCGACAGTGCAACTTTGCATGATAGCCATTGACACGTCGGTGTGATCGGCTAGTTAATTGGCCCAACCACTCGGGCTTTTATAGTAGTTTACGTGACTGATACATAATGAAGGGCATTAAAACTCGAGTGTGGGAATAATATCACGCGAGAGTTTTAATGCCTGATTATGTATACTCTTTAATGTGTTCGGAACCGGATGTTCGACCGGCATTGTGGCATTGATCATTGCTATGCACTTGTTTAGCTTGTTCAGTAGTACCAACTTCACAGACAAACTACGGGCGGCACGCGGGCGGGTGGCGGCATTCGAAATTTGAATGTAATAATATGTCCAAATATTGATACATAATAGTCAATGTATCAATATTCAGATAAGAAATGAGTTTTTACCAAGTAGAATATCATTATGGTGCGGTTTTTGGACGCAGTAAAGAGGGTTTATGATACGTGTGTACATAAAAGTACATTATTTTCTTCTAGACGCTATTCTTCTTCCCAAATCCCAAAAATATGTGTTATGAAATGCGAATGAATCTGTTTGTTTGAAAACATCATCAGATAAGAAATGAGTTTTTACCAAGTAGTATATCATTAAGCTGGTCATAACGTGCGGTATTTGGACGCTGTGCGGTTTTTAGATTCCGTGGTAGTAGTACATTCCTCTTCCCAAATCCCAAAAATATATGTTATGAATACATCCCTTTTCATGAATCTGTGTGTTTCAAAACATCGGGAACAACTTGAAAAAAATATGGATATTTTTCACCTAAAACTTGCAATTTCTTGGGATCTCAAAAGTATATTGATATGGTTCTTGTGTCAAAAAATAGGTATTCAAAATATCTTAAAACTTGATTTGAAATTAAGAAATAATCTGTGGATTTGAAGAAATAACTAAAAAACAAAAACACCTCAATGTTCTGCGGCAGTGGCTGACGTAACAACTATAGTGACTGACGTAATAGCTATAGTGACTGACGTAACAGAAGTGACTGAAGCAACAGCTATAGTGACTAACCTAACAGCTATAGTGAGTGACAAAACAACTATAGTGGCTGACGTAACAGCTATAGTGACTGACGTAACAGCTATAGTGACTAACGTAACAGCTATAGTGACTGACATAACAGGAGTGGAGCTGTTTTGAACTTTATTTTAATAATGTTGTCAGCCAGTTGCGGAAACGATCTTTAAAATTTAAAGCCTCATTAAACGCTTATGTGCGTAACGTCAAGGCGTGAGAACTGTCTTGGACATTATGAGTTCAGAAATAAGAGCCACGACTTACCGAAAAAACAAAATTTTATGGAACAGACACTCCATTTGCGTTTAATGGGGCTTTAAAATTTAAAGATCGTTTCTGTATCTGGCAGTCTATGGCATTACCATATCGCAGAGAATTGACCATATTATGAAATGGTCAACTATGGTTGAATTAATACTTTCGTTGAACGAAGAAATCTTTTAGGGAAAAATAATGCGGTAGCTTATACAAGTGAAGACTAAAGAGGGCGAGCGCAGCGAAGCCCCCGAATAGTCTCCGTTTAGATTTGTCATGTAGGTATATTACAAAAAATCGTCGATAAGCTGGTAATGGTAATGGTAGACCAGCGCTGGCTACCAGCTTTCTTTCTATGAACAGCCTTAAGCTGCCTTTTAGGTTGAAGGTGATTAACTGGCAATATTTTTCTCACAGGTTACATATCCCGACTACTACACAAACGCTTGCTGCAGCCATCCACTGTATGTCGACAATCAGCCTGAAGACATCATCACTGCGGCCAGGAGGAGATTACATTTTGAATTTGGAATCCCTATGGATCAGGTTCGTTCACTGGTGATGACGCGCCCTGGCGTAAAATAAACATAAGTCAAGCCTGATTCGACGGTACATTGTAACATTTAATTTCCATATGCCTTGTAAACCCATATCTTTTTATATCTTAGGGGAACTAGACTTAAGTAGATACTTGTTAAATTCTTATTTGATATCTCCCTTCAAGTCGTCGTGAGAAAATGCAAAAATCTTTTTCCATAACCTCAGATGGACCCCGAGCTATTCACGTACATGACGCGCGTTCACTACCACGACCCGGGTGATGGCGTGTGGGGCGAGCACGAGATCGACCACATCCTTTTCTACCAGGGCGACGTGAAGATAAAACCGAACTCCAATGAGATTTCCGAGTACTGTTATGTGCCCAAGAACGAGTTCAACGCGTAAGTTTAACTTGATCTGGTGTTGCATATGTAATGTGTGGCTTAGGTCCTATCCTACTGAAAAAAGAATCCAACGACACCTCATTTATTAAAATCGCCGCATTAGCTGCAGAGTGTGCTAACGAAATGGTCATCCACACATGAAAACACACAATCATACATAAAACCTACATACATTCTTGTGCAGTCGGGTAAAAACTAAGGTCATTTCAACATGTTGCTACTTCAGAATAAACAGCTTTAAAAACTTTTGTCGCTGTAATATATTAATGCTGAGTTTTCCTTCACAGGTTCCTGCCGACCCTTGAGGGTCCGCTGACGCCCTGGTTCAACATGATCCGCCGCCACCGCCTCAAGCTGTGGTGGGACAACCTGCACCGCCTGAAGGAACTGGCCGAGCCCGACAAGATACACAAGTTCACCAATGGCGAGAAGTAACGAGAGGAATAGACATGCTGCAGGCTGATTGCTGAATTCGTGCTAGTCGAATGCAAAACATTTTTTTGAATTCGATTAGCACAATATTTCGCGTGTTTGGCAGCGAATGTGTTTAGGGTACCCATTTTTACGATATTTTTAAGTAATTTACTTCGAAATAAGGTTATTTTAATTATTATTGTAATTAACTGAACAAGAAATAGGCGTAACTATAAATGATATTTTATGTTCGTTAATTTGTCATGATCTATTTATTACAAAATTATACACGATAACTTCATCATAATTCACTTTTACATCGTCTTAATTTATCTCACATACTTCAGGTACCTGTTTAATTCAGTTCTATCTTTTAAGCTAGCCCTATTTCTGATATATAATAATATATAAAGTGCTTGAAATATAAAATTCAAATATTTACATTATAAATCTTGAGTTTATTTTAATTAACCTACCAATATATCCTATCAGGAACGGGACTTAGAACAATGGCTGGTTTTATGTTAGTGGGGTGCACATTAATATCTAAGTAAAGTAAGGGACAGAGCTATACGCTACACAGGTGTTCTTTTGTAAAATAAAATAGTTTATTTTCTCCCTCGCATAATTTGGATTCACAAATGGCCGTCTTCAATTTGTCCAGAAATAACCTTTACGTGCGGACACGCCCGGCCGGCCGAGTGTCCGATATTGCGAACGCTAGCTAGCTTTTAGTACTAAAGCTAAAATCGATTTCTTAGCCATCTACCGAAAAAACAATACTGACACTTTGACATGACACAAGGCGCGTCCACACTGGACGAGCGGTAACTAGGAGCCGCGGCGAGTGTTTGACGACCTTCAAGCTGTATTCCTCACCATTGAAACCTTCAGGGAAATGAAATTTGACAATGCTAAAAATAGTCCAGAAATAGTCCACCAAGAAAGAAAATTAGTCCACTTACAGTTCCAAAGTTATAGCTATAGGTTGGTGAGGATTACAGCTTGACTTCAAGCTGTAATCCTCATCTCTCGTGCGAGCAAACGGAAGGGCCTACCGACTTGGTTTAGGTTTCAAAAATTAGTCAAGAAATAGTCCACACCACATGCCAAATTTCAGAAATAGTCCTTCAATGATTCCAGAGTTATTAAGACATCTTGGTGAGGATTACAGCTTGAACATTTGATAACATCAAATATCTCCGGACCGCCTACGACTTTCAGTTTGATATTTGTGCTAAAAAATAGTCCAGAAATAGTCCACCAAAACAATAATAATTTCCACCTAGTTTACTTTGAAGAACTGCATTAAAAATGCAATGTTTAATTTCCCATACATTTCAATAAATGTACAGTCGTGTACAAAATAATAATGGGGTTAATCGGTTATACCAATTAAGCTCCATGGTCTAGTGGTTTCATAGTCGCTTCTCACGCAGGAGATGCGTGTTTGAATCCGGTGCTGACCATATACCATTGAGATAAGTAATTTAACCAATGAACATTATGCAGACGTTATTATGGTGATGGAAAACATCGTTAGGCAACCTTTCGTCCCCATAGCAGCGGCCATGGGCTAGCCCCCTGCTGTAGCTGCCTAACTACCTACCTTCCTACAGAGGTACAAATCATCTCACCATTTCCACTCAATATGGGGTTACAATTGTATTACCCTACTGCGCCAGACTGGCTGCGCTATACGACAACCAGTGTTGGATTTAGGTGCGTTGAAAAGGATACCACAAAAATACAAAAAGGATAGAATTTTGTAAAAAAGTATTGTACGCTCTAACACTAATTTAAAAATGATGAAAATATTTAAAATCAACATCAGTTATTCGTAATTTTCATGACTTAACTGCCAATTTCCATAATAATTGAACTCTACTGACTGAAAGAAAGAAAGACATACTTTTATTGCACACCAACAAATAAACACACCTTACATAATTAAAAAAGACAAAAATAAAACACAATACGTACGTTACTTTACTGCTAGTCAAAATATATACCTTTAGGAACTGTCAGAACGGTAATTTGATAATGAGTTCTATGCAATAATAGCATGTGACGTCGTAGTCAAATGCTGACTTTTTAACACAAAAAAATAACTTATAAAAATACAACAGGTGGAAATATACAATTACTATCTACTTGTTGGTTGAAATTGGTTCTGCTTGAGACACGTTTCTAGATTTATTGGACTTGTCAAATAGTTAGTAGGCGGTAGGGTCACGGTGTGTCTTTGGTGTGCAAAAGGCACTAACTCAGCATTATGCTGAGGGTGGGGCCCTCAGCGCCAGGTAGTGACCGCGCGTGCCACAATCGCTGTGTAGTGAGCGTGAAATAGTTATATATTTCTTAAATAAACCATAATAGATATATGTATAATACTATTCACAGCTGATAAGTAAATAACTAAATCGGTTTATGCATATATGTATTCACGACATAAACTACATAGAATTAAATGAAATTATCAATTAAATCCTAATACTTGTATTAAATAATTAGAAATAAATTGTGCAGTGTAATAAAAAAAAATAAAAAAATACAAAAAACAAAATTTAACATAACTGATGCGATTACGTCGTCAAGATGAGTTGCGGCGTAAAGTTCGGACAGGAAAGGAAAGTTTCTGCTGTTCAAGCAAATATGCCCTGAGCTTGCGCCCAAAAGCATATATACTGAAAGCTTCAAGGACTGGGGGAGGAATATCGTTCCAACAATTGGACGCCGCATACCTGAAACTACCACTGAATGCTATGGTGTGATGCCTGGGGATAAGAACTCTCTCCTTATGAACACTGCGCTGCCTCTTGGAAAACTCGAGCTTCTTGTATAGGTAGCTGGGGGCTTGGGTGCGTATAACACCAAAAAGTAAATTTTATAAATGGAGTTTTCGTCGAGCTTCCATGTTCAGGAGTTTTGCACTGTTCAAGTGTGGAGTGATATGGGACCTAGGAGGGATTTTGAAACAAAAACGTGCGCATGCGTTTTGACCACGTTATAATAACCTTCTTGTCCGGTCAAGTATACAGCCACCATGAACGACATCACAGTAGTTCAGTCTTGATAATATCAACGATTCACTTAGCCTAACACGCAAATCAGTACTAAGGTAATCGCGTATATTATACAGAAGTTTAAGGTAATAGAAGCAGTTGCTGACTACGTTGCTTATATGTTTTTCAAAACGAATCTCTCCATCCATTAGTAGGCCGAGATTTTTGCTTCCACAACCCTTTCTTCTGGTTCTCCCATAATGGCTATATTATTGTCGGCAAGGGCTTGCACCGTACTATGGATTCGATTTTTAGTACCAAGTACTTTGACTTGCTAGGGTTGAGCACAAGACAGTTCCTGTCAGACCATGACTCTATACGCTCGAGATCATTATTGATCTGTCGGGTCGCAACAACAGCATCTTCTGACGGTGTAGACAGGTACAACTGCGTATCATCGGCGTACACATAGACCATGCAGTTTTTGATACAGTTGACAATATCGGCGCTGTATAAAATAAACAGGAGAGGTCCTAATATGGACCCTTGTGGGACCCCCCGCGTCAGCTGTTTTGTTGATGAAAACTGCATCGTACCATCACTCTTCTGTAAACCGACGTTTTGCGCACGTTCCGACAGGTACCTACCGAACCATCGAACCGTAGCATTATCGAATCCATAGTAGGACATCTTAGATAATAAGAGGGAAGTATTGAGACAAACGAAAGCTCTGGAGAAATCCTCTAGAGTACTCCTTTTCTGGTCGAGCTCAGACAGCACGTAGTCCACGACGTCTAGCAAAGCAGTAGCCGTCTCTCGACCTTTCCGGAACCCAGAATGCAATTCCGGTAGAATGCCATTTTCCTCCAGATACTTCGACAGCTGATTATATACCGCCCTCTCAATTACCTTAGACATGCAAGGAAGGATGCTAATAGGACGGAGATCGGATATATGGGCAGGATTAGGTTCCTTGGGAAGTGGAGTAACTTTCGCAGTCTTCCAGTCAGACGGAAAGGTATTTCTCAAAATGCTCCGGTTAACGATCGCAGTGAGGGTCGGTAATGTCGTAGATAGAGTCAGTATAATCATGTCTAGTCCAATTCGGTCAACTCTTGTTGCTTTTGGTCTTGATAGATGTCAGTATTTTTCCAACGGTCATTGGGGTGACGGGGTTCAGAGAAAAGCCAGTAGCATTGTCGTGTCAGTGAAATTCAAAGTAAGTCAAGTCCTAAATAGTTACAATATTGGTTCCTGATAAATTCATAAAATGGTCATTAATGGCGTCGGCATTACTAAAGCTTGCGGGTAACTCAATATTTCGTCCATCCGGTAGGACAGGGTGTTGAGTTTTCCATAGGCGCTTCGGATCTCTAGTGAAGTTGTTAATTTTTTGTTAATGTTAAAGTTTAGTCTTCTTGTACTTTTACGTGCCTCATCACGAAGCCGCATCATTCATCGCACATTGCTCTTAAGCCACAGTTTAGGTAGTCACCTAACTTTAGTCCTGACTGGCGCATGTCTGTCAAAAAGCCTAGTAATTTGGTCATTGAACTGCCTTAGGATGTCGTCAACATTGTCTAGTAAAATAATACTGACCCACTCCAGTAAACACAAGTCTTCGTCGAAACTGACACGGTTTATATTTTTAATTGGACGGAACGCTACAGTCCTAGGAATAGGCTTTTGTTTTTTGACGTGTAGGTCAACAGTAACGAAAGTATGCTTACCTAGATCCGGTATATGATGCACTTCGACACTATGTACCCGCGCGTCAGTACAAACAAGGTCAATGGTCGTCTCGCTATGGTCGGTAAAGTGGGTCGGTTTGTCAACAATTTGTCTCAACTTCAGTGAAGTTAAGAATTGCGTCAGACATATAAAATTGCCGTCATTGCAGTCAGTGTAGTTAATGTTGAAGTCGCCTACCAATATAATACTATCGTAATCAGTCATAGAAGTCAGTGAGTCAGTAATCGCACCAAAGAAAATGTCAGCCGTCACCCATCGGGGGCGGTACGCAGTGCCAACTACAAACTTCTTTCCAGCTACATTGACTCGGAACCACATCTGCTCCACGGGAGGAGCATGGGATGTGCGCATAGCCGCGCCGCGATGCCTTGCTTCACGTAGAAGCCCACACTACCTGTTCGATTCCAAATCGATATTTGATCGATGGTTTCTGAACGGTCATTTTAATTTGACGTTAGCTGTCAATCTGGCAGTTTTGACAACTGACAGACGACATTCAGACGAAAATAAGCCCGCAATGTAAACGCGTATTGATTAGCTTGTTGAAATTAAATCAAAGGGCATCTGGAATGTATTCGGGATTCCCTCAGGATTATTAATATAGCTGAGTGTGCCGTAGTCTCTCGAACCAGATAAAGTTCGGATTTTCGTGCCCGATTTGTATTTACCAGTAGAATCATAACCTGTGTAGGACACTGTGCTCACCACGCTGGCCCGCCAGTCATACCTGGTTGGCTGAAGAACCTGTCTACCAAGAAGAGCCTAGGGCGCGCCCGGGCCTTGCAGAGAGACAGGAGGTTGACGGGACCGAAGCACAGACCAGGTTAGATCTACCCCACATAACTTCAGCTCGGTGAATCGCCGACGTTCATCACTTCTTGGCACCTGATAGTCACGCTACCTCGTAGCTATGGGCCCCTACGAGGTCATTAGGTGCTGAGAAGCCTTGAACGTTTTGGTAGCTAGAGCGTGGCTTCCTGAGATTTGCAGCCGTCAAGGGCTCCAGGAAAGCACGATTTGGGACTATCAATCTGTAGGTATAGGCGGTTAGGTAACTTGGTTGTTCCTATATCCACATAGATTGGTAGTATTTGTAAGCTATAAGTCTATTGCTGGTAGTAGACAGACAGATATTGAATTGAAATTTGCATTGAATTACTAGTTAGTCAATCTATTAGTGGTCTAGTAATGCTATTGAATGAATGTTTTGGTTAACATAGGTAGTTACATCTATTGATAGCAGGCTATTACATTGTTTTCAGTTTATAGCAATTTATAACTTATAACTTGTTATTTACAGAATTTATATAGATATAAAACTCGGTTCCTATTGTTTAAGGAAAACAACATTGTTTAAGTTATAGTTTAGGGTTCCCTCGTTTGGGTTATAAACTGGAGGGTCCAATAAAATTGAGTTACTGCAAATTGTGAGTAAGTATCGTTCCGATCATGTCGTTATCTGAAATCCAGAAGGGTGTTTCTAAGGAACTCAGATGGTTTTCCTCCGCACACGGTCTGATAGACCGTTTAGATAGGCATGATGTGGTATTGGAGCGGTCTATGGACGTTAAGGAACGTTACAATAGGGTGCTCGAATTGTCCGCGCAGGCGGAATCAGTTGATGGTTGTGCACCTGACAGGCTGTCACGGTTGATAGGGGATGTCGACCAATGTATGGAGATGGCAGCTGCTATCACGCAGAAGGCTGCGGACACACGTAGACAGCGCGAGTCCAGCCATGATGGTGACATTGAAGCACCTCTGCCGCATCAGGGATCGGGGACCAGGTTACCTGCGATAACTATGCCTACCTTTGACGGCGTGTCCGGTGAATGGATGAGCTTCATCAATCTGTTCGACATTTTGGTGCACTTGCGATCGGACAATACCAAGTCTGTCAAGATGGCTCAGCTGGTGGCAGCATTGAGGGGTTAGCCTAGGGAGCTGGTCGCTCATTTGACAGTTACGGAGGGCAACTATGAGACGGCCAGGCAATTGTTGGTCAGACGTTACCACAACAAACGGAGGTTGGCCGATGCCCAACTGAACCGTTTGTTTAGCATCCCGGTTGTGAACAAGGTTGGGGCCATACAGACGGAGGTTTTGAACCCATTGTTGTCCGTCACCAAGGCTCTAGAGAATCTTGGACTTCCGGTTGGTGAATGGTCGTACTTACTGTTGTACATTGTACTTTCCCGCCTACCCGCTGACGTGCAGACTCGTTTCGAACAGTCTCACGGGAGGTCGGCCGAGGACCTGCCCGCCTTCTCCGACTTGGTCGGATTTTTGGAAGAGGAGTCTCGACGGGCAGAGAATTTGGGGTTGACGATCACCCATCCTTCGGAGCCACAGAGAGCTGCCGGGAGCGCTGTGAGTAGGGGCCCTCCGACGAGGAAGGACCGCACCAACCGGCAGTCATATGGGACTGTGAGTGCATTGACCCCACATAGTGAGACCTGCCCATGTTGTAGGCAGATTGGCCATGCTGTGGCCAATTGCAATAAGTTCGGGGAACTTAGGGTTCAGGGACGGCGCCAGATGGCCAAGCAGCGGGGCTGGTATTTCCTGTGCCTCGGGCCACACATAGCTAGGGACTGCACGCGCACACAAATGTGCGGATATTGTGGTGGGGCCCACAACAATCTGTTGTTCATGAACCGGTCTGGCCAACAGCCAACACAGGGCCGTACCCAGGGTGACACGGCAAGGGGCCCTGAGAATTCGTTTGCGACTCGGAGCGCAACTCAGGGGCCAACGTCCCCACGTGCACAGGGCAGTACTAGGGTGCAGGGCCGCACTCAGGGTCATCACATGGGGGGCCCTGAGTTTTCGGTTGCGACTCAGCATCCGACTCAGCGGGCAATGGGGCCACAAGCACGCGGCCACCCAGGGGTGCAGGGCCGCACTCAGGGTCATCACATGGGGGGCCCTGAGTTTTCGGTTGCGACTCAGCATCCGACTCAGCGGGACATTGGGTGTGTTGAGCAGGCCGTAACGGGCGGGTGGCATGGGAAACCTTCGAGCTATGCGGGTGCGGTTCGGACGCCGCCTCAGTTGTCGCTCCGCTCGTCGCCTCGTCCTCGTCGGTCGCATGTGATGTCTCCCCCGCTCATGGAGCGGCCACGGTTGAATTCACGTTTACCCCCCTTTACGGGGCGTCGTAGGGTGGCAATGGAACCGGCGCGTGGGCCATTTGTACAATGGGACCCTCTGGCGTATAGCTGCATACCTGATCGGTTACAGGCAGATTGGGGCCCCGGTGGCTCTCGCTAGGAATTTGCGGCCCAACAATTTGTTGACCCCCAACCGGAGACGGTGGTGTTACCGATCGCCTCTGTGCTTGTTTGGGATTTGGCGGGCAACCCAACATACGTTCGCGCCCTATTAGATTCTGGAGCTCAGGGCTGCATTGTATCGAATGATTTAGCAAAATGGTTGGGCCTCAAGGTAAATAGGTATAATAAATCAATACGGGGCGTGGGGAATGTTACGGTTACGAATGTAGTTGGTCAATCGGTGATCACGTTCTCTGCACGTTATGACATTTTGACAAAAACATCCGTGCAAGCTTTAGTAATGACGCATGTCATGGGCAGACACCCCTTGGTGAAGTTGAATCCGGCCGTTCGATTCCTGACATCAGGACTCAAGTTGGCGGATACCGATTTTGACACTCCAGCCCCGGTCGACCTGCTACTGGGAGCAGACGTTCTGGGTAGGTTTCTGTTGTCGGATCGGCGAGTTCTTCAGCCGGACGGATTGATTGCTGTGGATACTAAGTTTGGTCACGTGACATGATCACGTCCGGCATTGCCAATGGTTAGGCCTGCCGAGTCAGATGGCATACTTATTGGCTCAGCGTTGTCAGACGCTATCCAACGTTTCTGGGAGATAGAGGAACCTCCCACCGTTCGTCGAGTCGACGCAGACGAAGAAGAGTGCGAGCTGTTTTACCAGAATAGTACTGGTCGCCTTCGTTCTGGTCGTTTTGTAACTCGGCTGCCTTTCAGGGCCGATCGACCGCCACTAGGAGAATCTAGGAAGATGGCTGAGACGAGATTGATGTCGATGGAGCGTAGGATGTCAAGGGACGCCGTATTTAAACAAAAATACGTCGATTTCATGAGGGAGTATGAGTCGTTAGGACACATGTCGGTATCGGGTGTGGACTGGAGATCTGAGGATCATTGTTTCCTTCCACACCATGCCGTCCTGCGAACCCCTACCGGCAAGATTCGAGTTGTTTTTGATGGGTCAGCACCTACCTCGAACGGGATGTCCCTGAATCAGTGTCTACATTCGGGACCCAAGTTGAGTCGTGATATTCGATCGATGGTTTCTGAACGGTCATTTTAATTTGACGTTAGCTGTCAATCTGGCAGTTTTGACAACTGACAGATGACATTCAGACAAAAATAAGCCCGCAATGTAAATGCGTATTGATTAGCTTGTTGAAATTAAATCAAAGGGCATCTGGAATGTATTCGGGATTCCCTCAGGTGTGCCGTAGTCTCTCGAACCAGATAAAGTTTGGATTTTCGTGCCCGATTTGTATTTACCAGTAGAATCATAACCTGTGTTGGACACTGTGCTCACCACGCTGGCCCGCCAGTCATACCTGGTTGGCTGAAGAACCTGTCTACCAAGAAGAGCCTAGGGCGCGCCCGGGCCTTGCAGAGAGACAGGAGGTTGACGGGACCGAAGCACAGACCAGGTTAGATCTACCCCACATAACTTCAGCTCGGTGAATCGCCGACGTTCATCACTTCTTGGCACCTGATCGTCACGCTACCTCGTAGCTATGGGCCCCTACGAGGTCATTAGGTGCTGAGAAGCCTTGAACACTACCACTGCAAAATCAAAAGCCAGGCGGGCGCGGAATATGGCGCAGTCGGTAGCCGGGAACGATGGGCGCGCGTCCTTCCTCACCTTCACGGAGGCACGTTTGATTTATGGCTACCAAATCGGCCGATACATTAGTCATGGTAACAGTGAGCTTGTCTTGTCCTGTCCCTAGAGAACCGGCATTAAACAGACCAACCCGGAAGTGTGGTTTTAAGCATAGTTATAATAATACAAATAACTTACACTTGAATACAATATAAATAATAATATATATATTATAAAAACAATACTATATAGTATGTATAAGCATACATTGTGATATATATATACACACATCAACACAGTCTAGGGATATTAGATTTTTGTTTGCATTTCTTAGTTTTTCAGAAAAACTACTCAGAATTAGGAAAAAGTTTATATGTGCAATTAAACCTCCTTGTTCCATTTTCAAACTGGCATTGAAAAAAAAAAAACTTATGAAATGAAAACAAAAGAAAGCGCGGGAACACGCATTTGATTCAGTTTACAGTGCTAGTTTTGTGTTGAGATTTATTTAGAAAAACATTAATTAACTAACTCTATCAATTGTTTTGGAGATTTTTACTGTTTGTGTCATCTTGTTGGTGCCTTGCAACGTCGACATCAGACGAGAGACGAGGTGATAAGAGCGGTAGGAATGTTGGAAGCTGGCGCTATCCAAAACGTTGTTGCGGAGACCCTAGGCACCAGCCAGAATGTGATATCAAGGCTCTGGTCACGTTATCGTGATACTGGGGAAGTGGCGGAACGGCAAGCTGGCAGAATTCGGGTGACCACCCCTAGAGAGGACCGTTTTCTCCAAAATACCGCCAGGAGAGAACCTACTCTGACGGCCATGGAAATGGTACAGAGGCTCCAACAGGAGCATCAGCTGTTGGTTAGCGACCAAACTGTCAGAAGAAGGCTACATGAAGCTAATATTCATTCTCGCAGGGCAATTCGTGTTCCTGCTTTGCGACGAGGCAATCGCGGAAGGCGACTATTGTGGGCCCAAGAACACGTGTTATGGGATAATGAACAATGGTCGACAGTGCTCTTTACGGATGAGTCTCGGTTTGGATTTCATCCAGATTCGCGAAGAACACGAGTTTGGAGAGTTCCAGGCAGGGAAAGCCGGCTCCAGCATCCACAAGAGGTTCATTCGTACCAAGCAGGAACAATCATGGTATGGGCAGGAATTCGTATAGGCGCGCGAACCGACCTTGTTTTTGTAAGAGGCAACATGAATGCTCAGAAATACCGTGATGAGGTGGTGGAACCTGTTATTATTCCGCATAGGGTGCAAATCGGCCAGCAATTCGTACTCATGCATGATAATGCTCGTCCACACACTGCGAGGCTGGTATCAGCCGCACTTCAAGACAACGACGTCACGGTAATGAGATGGCCTGCGCAGTCGCCCGATATGAATCCCATCGAACATGCGTGGGACATGTTGCAGCGAAGGGCTATGCATGCTCTCCTTCCAAATCTGGCCACAGAAGAGCAACTTTTCTTGCACCTGCAACGAACCTGGGAACGCATACCACAGCAAGACATCGACACCTTAATTCACAGTATAAATAACCGATGCCAAACTCTTATTAACGTGAGGGGTGGCAACACTGATTATTAAGAGTTAAAATGTCTCACTTTAAGTTGTTTTTTTAAATAAAATTATCCATTTTATTCATTAATTTCATTCGTAGACTTAGCACCATTTTTAGTCTCTTTGTTATTTTATTTAAAAAAATATATTTGAAGATCTAAAATGTTTTTATTTATATAATTAAGTTGGGCATTAACTGAGGTTTAATTCCATATATACTTCTCTGAACAAAATATTTATAGTTTATCAAAAAATTTAAGAAATACAAAATATCCCTAGACAGTGTTGATGTGTGTGTATATATATATACATATAACAATTGAATAAACACAACGCAGACTCCTCGTTGGGTTAGAGATCTAGCAATTATATTTACTTTATTTTGTATTAAATTAAATTAATTAAATCATAATTAATAAGTCCATTACATGGGATTTATATACAGGCTTTAAAATAAAAGTGAAGTCAAATTAGGGGTTGTCAGAAACATCATTCTGAACAATTTTCACTATACACTCACACGTCTAAACCGCGCGACCCGTATACCTCAATACGTCGATGCGAATTTTTCGCACGGCCGGCGGCGAAGTACAGCCACGTCTTAGTTGACTAAAACGCTTCCTGTTGATTAACTACTAAAGCTATAAAGAAATGAAGAACAGTTCCAAAAAGCTTAACAGATATAGAATCTAATTATTTAATCAGTTAATTTTTAGTTTAACAAACAAAGCGTCAGGAGTTATGAAAAGTTGACCATCTACGTTTAATTTCAGCAAGTTTTATCTTCTCTCGAGATTTATCAGTACTATACTCAAGTAATCATTTATAATTATTTTAATTCAAAAAGAAGACAATATGGCCTTTGAAGAAATACCAGCATTGTACAGTATTTCAGCTAGTTTGTATCATACTAAAATTAATTAATCCGGGTACTCAGCACAATGTTGCATGTTCTCAGGCGGCAAGCGGGTGCGTAAAAATTTATTGTAATTTTAATGAAATTGTATTGTAAATGTCTGTAAATACGATTGTAACTAATTAACCTACCCCTTCTATTAGTTATTTTACAAGAATCAACAGAAATAATATACCAAATTGTCACACCAAAACATAAAAAAATGCCGGTCGCAACGGCTTCAAATCTCAGTGGACGATCAGTGAAATAAAACCTATTGGAATTAAAGAAATATTGTGGTAATCTTATAGGAAATATCTTTACGATTCATTTGATGTATAATAACTATAGAATTATAGTAATAAATCAGAAAACTACCACATTTCGATAACAGATACAACCGTCTTCAACACAAATTTCGACTGTCAACTTTGACTATTTTTTTCGACATGATTTGGTTTGGATTGCTATGCTTTCAGCCTGCATAGGCTCATGCCACACATTTGCACACTCGTCTTGCGTTAAAAAATGGAACTATAAACACACAGATAAAGAGAAATAGGACCATAAACAAACTTGGTCGCGCGTGTATACTGTGGTATACATAGACGTAATGGCGTTGCCGGCGCTTGTATACTGTGGTATACATAGACGTTTAAGTGGTTATGAAACCGTTTTTATCAGAGCAATTTGACTTTGACAGGAAATATATGGTCGCAAACGAAAAAACATCTTGGGTCTCCCAGAGTAACATGTAATCAGCTGATCGGTCAATGTAATGAGGGACGGTTTTTTTTTCATTTGCGACCATATGTTTCTGGTTAAAGTTGTTCATAATGATAGTTTACTTTAGAAAACAACAGCCTGAATATTCATTTTTGGAAGAGGTTAAAAATAAAATTGCTCTGAAGATGTTACATGGCGAAACTATGATGGCCCTACATATAAATAAAGGTGTAGTCAAATCTTAAGGGGTTATCCCCTTGAAATATGACTACACCTTTATGTATACTTATACTCGGGAGGTGCCAATTATTTAGAGATAAGCACTTAATTAAATACCTAAAATTGACAGTTGAACAATTTGATATTATGTGATGATTATACTAATGAACCGACTGTGATTATTGTGATTAAAACCAAATTATATATATGAATGTGAATAAACAAATATATTTGACTATAATAAACATAAATGGATATAAAACATCTGTTTTTTTTTCAAATTATGTTTTGTGAGTACAGAAGCTAGCATGTTATCCATTACTCATTGAGATTGTCAGTTCTTAACACTTTCCTCCATTGCAATGATGCAATTTTCATGTACCGATTGACGTGATTTTTAAACACTGAAGCTTTGATTTCCACCGAACAATGCTTTAAGATCTCTTTAAAATTTCGACAAAATCGTTTTTAGACGCAATTTTGCGAATTCACGACACTAATTCCGCCATTTTTGTTTACGTCGTATCTGAAATATTTTAACATATAACAAATATAGCATAGCTTCAACCGGGGCTCGAAGACTCGTTCAAAATCCAAATCGCTGTTACGTTTTTCATTGTACTTAAGTGTACAACGAAAAACTCATTTAAGTTGCAGTCTTCTAAGGGCTTTTGACAGCCGCTAAATACAGTTTAAATTAAACCCAACTTAAGCACAACAAGCAAAAGGCAAGTAACGTAGTCAAGCAGGCCAAGCTTATTGCCTGTCAGCCAGGTTCTACCTGAACTAGCCGTGTTTTATTAAGATTGTATTTAACCTGTATTTAGCGGTTATCAAAAGTCTGGTGTAAGTCCGGCTAAATGGAAGAACATAAAAGTTAAGCGTCTTGAACGTGAGGGACAGAGCTGTGCGCTATAAATAGCTCTGTCCCTCACTTTTAGTTAGTTTTCAGAGATTGAAAACAGGCCCTTTGATTGAATTAACCGGTATCAACCGGTTTATTAGGGTTTACCCCATTATTATTTTGTACACGACTGTACATGTATTGAAATGTATGGGAAATTAAACAATGTATTTTTAATGCACTTCTTCAAAGTAAACCAGATGGAAATCATTATTGTTTCGGTGGACTATTTCAGGACTATTTTTTGGCTCAAATTTCAAACTGAAAGTCGTAGGCATTCCGAAGATTCCGATTTGATGATATAAAATGTTCAAGCTGTAATCCTCACCAAGATGTCTGAATAACTCTGGAATCGTTGAAGGACTATTTCTGAAATTTGGCATGTGGACTATTTCTGGACTATTTTTTGAAACTTAAACCAAGTCGATAGGCCCTTCCTTCCTTCCTTCCTAAATATTCCTGGGAAACAGGAAGTTACTTTATCTGACTTAACTTTTTTTGAATTTAATAGACATAATGACAAAACTTTCACGCTTTCTCCTACTACTGCTATTGCCGTCACAAAACTCATTACGTCAATAAAAACCACAGCAAAAGGACTCGACTCAATAGATATTGACATGATACTTCTGACATTACCGAGAACTACAGACGTACTGACTTACATTATTAATATGAGCATTCTGACAATGACTTTCCCAGCTGACTGGAAAATCGCTCAGGTGACCCCGTTACCAAAAAAACCGAATCCCACTGAAATGTCTCAACTGCGACCTAGAATACTTATTCTTCCTTGTGCATCGAAGATAATAGAACGGGTAGTTTGCGAACAGCTGTCCGATTACCTGGAGAAAAACAGCATACTCCCTGAACTGCAGTCAGGTTTTCGCAAAGGTCGATCGACAGCTACTGCGCTGCTCGATGTAGTCGATAACATCTTACAAGCTCGTGATGCTGGTAAAAGTACTTTTTTAGTGCTTTTAGATTTCTCCAGGGCCTTCGACTGTATTAGTATTAGTACTATTATCCAAGATGTCTTATTACGGGTTTGATGTCACTGCTACAAAATGGTTCAGTAGCTATTTGTCTGGCCGTGCGCAGGCAGTTGCATTGCGTAGGGTGGATGGTAGTGCTCTGCGGTCCTCTGTTTGTCCTGTGACAAGAGGACTACCGCAGGGTTCGATACTCGGGCCTCTGCTCTTCATACTGTATAGCGCTGATATCACTAACAGTATGGAGAGCTGCAAGTATCACCTGTACGCGGACGACGTGCAACTTTACTTTTCTAGCGTGCCGTCAGACACATCTGCTGCCATAAACAAGATAAATGCTGACCTAGACCGTATTTCCTCTTGGTCGGACAAGATCTGTTTAGTTCTTAATCCTGGCAAGTCGAAATATGTCGTTTTTGGGTCAAAACATCAAATCCGTAATACCCTTGAAGCTCTGACTTCCGGGAATGTCGCCGTCATGGGCGAACCAATCGAACGGGTGGTAGAAGCAACCAACCTCGGCCTTTTAATGGGCGGGAATTTGCGCTTTGAGAACCACATACTAAATGTTGTGAGTAACTGCTTCTATCGCCTCAAAGTTCTATATAATATACGAGATTACCTTAGTGTCGATTTGCGTGTTGACCTATGTGAATCACTTATATTATCTAGGTTAAACTATTGTGATGTCGTGTATAATGGGTGCATTAGTGGTCGTTCCGATCCCTCCGATCACAGTGGTCAAACAGTTTCATTCCCAATAACTATTAAGGATAAGACTGGTCCATCATTTTATAGGCCTATTACATCCCATAGACTAGAGACATATACGAAAAACTTAGATATAAATTTGCCAGTACCGGATTTTAATGAACAGAACCCAAACAAAATCTACTCAGACTTCTTCAACATTATTCAGACAGAATTCAATAAAGTTTTCAAATTAAAGAAAGTCAGTGACTACAACGGTAAATCTAAATTTAATGACTGGGCAACGTTTGGAATTCGTAAAAGTAGAGTTATCTTGTATGACCTTTATGATCAAAAAACCTATAACTTTGATCGAAAATTTCATGACTATGTTAAAAAATATTCCAAAACTTTCAAGTTGGTTTGTAGAACTGCAAAAACTTTACACATTAATAGAAAAATTCAAAATTCAAATGATAGAATGAAAACAGTTTGGCAAATAATAAACCGCGAAACTGGCAAAGTTATACCAAGGGACAGTGATTTCTGCCTAAAGATAGGTGATGATGTTGTTAAATCTAACGCTGATGTTGCTCGAGCTTTTGAAACATTCTTCACCAATGTACCCGTACACACAACGGACCGTCTAAATTCATCTCCATTTGAAGCAGAGACTTTATTAAAAAATAACACTAGCGTCAGTAATGTATATTTAAAATTTCATCATGTATATCCCCAGGACATTGTCAAAACGTTTAAATTACTTAACTTAAAAAATACGGAAGACCTGTGGGGTATATCAGTCAAAGTCATTGGTTCAGTAATTCTAGTTATAGCCCCACACTTAGCTTATATATTCAATAAATGTGTTGACGATGGGGCTTTTCCAGACCTCATGAAACACAGTAAACTTATACCGCTGTTCAAATCGGGAGATAAGGGCGATCCTTCAAATTTCAGACCAATATCTGTTCTTCCAACACTAAGTAAAATATTTGAAAAGATTATACTCAATCAAATGCTCTCACACTTCAACCGTACAAAACAACTCCACGCTAAACAATATGGTTTCACTAGGGGTAAATCGACTACGGATGCAGGTATTACCCTTGTATCTCATATTTATTCTGCATGGGAGGCCGCACAGGATGCTATCGGAGTTTTTTGCGACCTGTCGAAGGCGTTTGATTGTGTTGATCATAATACGCTATTAATTAAATTAAATCATTACGGAGTTAGAAATAAAGCGTTGGATCTACTAAGATCATACCTAAGCAATAGAATTCAAAAGGCAGAAGTTAACGGCGTAAAATCTGATGGATCGGGTGTTAAAATTGGCGTTCCACAAGGTTCCATATTAGGCCCTTTCTTATTCCTGGTATATATTAATGATCTGCCTTTCATGGTGGAGAAATTAACTGACATAGTGTTGTTTGCTGATGATACTTCACTGGTCTTCAAAATTGAAAGACAAAAAGGAGAATTTGATGATGTTAATGGTGTATTGTCTTTAACCTTGAATTGGTTCACAGTTAATAATTTATTGTTAAACGCTGGTAAAACCAAGTGTATCAAATTCTCACTTCCAAATGTCAGGCAAGTTGAGACCAGTTTAGTGTTAGACAACAGCACGTTAGAATTAGTAAATGATACGAAGTTTCTTGGAATAACCATTGATAGCAAATTGCAGTGGGGACCCCACATAGATAAATTGGCTGGTAAATTAAGTTCTGCGGCTTACGCTGTTAGGAACATCAGACAAAGCACGGATGTGGCTACATCTAGGCTAGTATATTTTAGTTACTTTCATAGTGTGATGTCCTATGGTATCTTGTTGTGGGGGAAAGCAGCGGATATTCAAACTATTTTTATTTTACAGAAAAGAGCTATTCGAGCAATTTATAATTTAAAACGAACAGACTCCTTAAGAGAGCTTTTTAAAGAAATTGACATACTAACAGTAGCTAGTCAATTTATTTTCGAAAATATAATGTATGTACGCAAGAACCTTACAACATTTTCCAAACTTAGCGATAGCTGTAATGTTTACCTAAGAAATAATCACAGACTATGTGCGCCCCGTTTTAGACTCGCGAAGGTTAGCAATTCTTTCAAGGGTCAGTGCATTCTCTACTACAATAAGATACCTCTGGAGATTTTGAAATTGCCACTTGAGCAATTTAAAAAGCATGTTAAAGCAACTTTGTCGAAAAAGGGATATTACAATGTTCAAGATTACTTAAATGACAGGACTGTATGGGGTTAATCTGGCTCAACACAGACTTTGCTGTTAATAATTTTGTAATTATTTATTCCTGCTTTATTTATTAATCATAACAATTAAATTTTTCATATTTGTATTAGTTAAGCACAACCTATTTTTAAAAGAGATCTAAAAATAAATCTGTGGGAGTTTCTACGCCCTTCTTCTCCCACAGTGGTCCAATGTAGAGAAGAGGCAAAAAATGACGTTTGCTAAGTATATGTAAATATCTACAGTAATAAAGTACTTTGACTATTGACTATTGACTGTTCCAAGAGGCTCATACAACGAGTGCAGAACGCATGTGCTCGTTTTTGTTTCAGAGTCCCTCCCCGGTCCCACATCACTCCCTACTTGAACGCCGCTAACTTGCTTAACATGCCTGCACGCCGGCGCCTGCACTTGGCCACTTTGCTGTTCGGGGTGGTAAGACATAAAACCCCCACCTACCTTTTTAATAAACTGGTTTGGTCCAAAAGTGTGCGCAGGTTCAAGGCAATGGCCATTATACCTATGCACCGAACCGCTGCTTTCAGAGGTAGTTTCAAGTTTGCGGCGTCTAAGTGCTGGAATGATATCCCTCCTCCTATCCAAGGGGCGCTTAGCAGATACACCTTTAAGCGTATGCTTAAAGGCTATTTGTTGACGCTCCAGAAAACATCCTAATCCCCAGCACTGTGACAGCAATAAATATGCCAATTGCATTTTTTTTTTTATCTAGTTTTGTTTGTAATTCTTACTGTAAATATTATATTAATGAAGCTGCATCTAGGTAGTGTTTACATTATTATCTCACTTTGTATTTATGTTTATTTCTCTTTCGCCTGTCCCAAAAATCTAGGTAGTTTATAGACATAGGTAGTTCTTTTGGTATGACGTTTCCATGAGTCACCGACGGTGCTGGCTGAAAATCAGCGCTGTAGGTGTCTGACATCTCAGCATAATGCTGAGCCAGTGTCCGGTTCACTGCCGCAGAGACACACTTGTTATATGTTTTTTGTTTTGTTTATTTTTTGTTTAATATGCGTGTCCTGTGTGTTTGTGAATAAATGTTTCTTTCTTTCTTTCTTTCTTTCTTTCTTTCTTTCTTTCTTTCTTTCTTTCTTTCTTTCTTTCTTTCTTTCTTTCTTTCTTTCTTCCGTTAGCTTGCACGAGAGATGAGGATTACAGCTTGACGTCAAGCTGTAATCCTGACCAACCTATAGCCATAACTTCGGACCTATAAGAGGACTATTTTTCTTTCTTTGTGGACTATTTAGGACTATTTCTGGACTATTTTTGAGCAGTGTCAAATTTCATTTTCATGAAGGTTTCGACGGCCGATAATATGTTAGCCGAAGCACAGTGAAGGCACAGTTCTAAGCAAACACGATGGAGTCATTTTAGTGGAGCACTAGTGAGGTTACAGTTAGATATAGGAAAAGCACAGTCTCTTGCTGAAAGAAAGAAACCTAGATTTGGTTTTACGGGAATGGAACTGTGCACGCACATATATCAAGACTAAAGTTCAAAATACAAAAATATTTATTCCAAAATACTTTAAAAACATCACAAAAAAATATTCTAAATAATTACAAGATTAATTAAAAATAATAACAAACACTAAATTACATTTAGGAAATTAAAAGATTATTGTTTCGTTTTCTTGTGGCCCCAAACTAAGCAAGCTTGTCATAAGGGTACCAACGTCAACAGTTTATCAATTAATAAATTACGCAATGTTAAAGGCTAGAGTACTATATCTTAAAACTACCTACCTTTACATACTATTTCTATAAATTATAATTTAAAACAAAAACTATGAAAAAAAAAAACAAAAAAAAAACACTATAGTAAAACACAAAGTTTACCATACACCATTAGAACAAAAATAATTATAAAGATAGAAAATGCTTATAAATAAATATATATATATATATATATATATATATATATATATATATATATATATATATATACAGACAGGTCATAAGTTCTGTCACACAATATAAACTTTTGAATTTAGAAGGCTGGCCACAAAAAAGTTTATTGAATTCGAATTTCGAATTTTTCATGAAAATAAAAATGTGTACTTTTTAGAATTTTCCTCATTTTTAAATATGGAGTGGACACTTAAAGAAGACCGTGTCGCAGTTATTGCGTTGCATCGTTGCGGCTACGCGCCAATTCAGATTTTCGACTTACTGAAAAATTTGAATATAACCAAAAGATTCGTTTATCGTACCATAAAATGATACAATGAAGACTCTAGTGTAGATGACAGGTCAAGAAGTGGTCGCCCTCGCTCTGTTAGGACTCCAGCAGTGATAAAAGCTGTGAAGGCGCGAATTCAAAGAAATCCCCTACGTAAGCAGAAACTGTTGGCCCTTCAGATGGGGTTAAGCAGGACCACGGTGAAAAGGGTGTTAAATGAAGACTTAGGGCTTAGGGCATATCGAAGAAAAACAGGACATCGTTTTGACGCTCGTTTAATGGACCTGAGACTGAAGAGATGCCGCGCTTTGTTGAAGCGGTACGCGGGAAAAAAGCATCGGGAAATTCTTTTTTCGGATGAAAAAATTTTCACCGTGGAAGAGAGCTACAACAAACAAAATGATAAGGTGTACGCACACAGCAGTGAAGAAGCGAGCAACCGTATTCCGCGTGTACAACGAGGTCATTTTCCATCCTCGCTCATGGTTTGGTAATTAAGCCCCAATAAGAGACTCCCTCTTATTGGGGCTTAACTGAGGTACATTTTTGTGAGAAAGGCGTAAAAACGAATGCAGTTGTATATCAAAATACAGTCCCCAAGAACCTTGTGGAACCTGTTTCTCATACCATGTTTAATAACAGGCACTGGGTATTCCAACAAGATTCTGCGCCAGCTCATAGAGCGAAAAGCACACAATACTGGCTGGCGGCGCGTGAAATCGACTTCATCCGGCACGAAGACTGGCCCTCCTCCAGTCCAGATTTGAGTCCGTTAGATTACAAGATATGGCAACACTTGGAGGAAAAGGCCTGCTCAAAGCCTCATCCTGATTTGGAGTCACTTAAGGCATCCTTGATCAAGGCAGCCGTCGATATTGACATGGACCTCGTTCGTGCTGCGATAGACGACTGGCCCCGCAGAATAAAGGCCTGTATTCAAAATCGCGGGGGTCATTTTGAATAAACTTTATCACCATAAGAATCTATGTTTTATTAAGTTCATTTTGCTATATAAATGTTTACATAAATAATAAACATGTCTAAATTATTTCATATTGTACATGTGACAGAACTTATGACCTGACTATGTATATATATATATACTTATATATTACTATAAATATATAAGTAGAAATAATCAATAACATAAATATATCACCAATAACACTATATATAGTATTATACAATATAGATAATATTACGCTTTTTTACGAAAATTATTTAACAGTGAGAATCTTTGAGTAGGGTACATTAAGAGTCTCCTCTATCTCCTCGTATGTAATTTTAAGAAGAGTTTCATTAAGCTTTCTCTTAACTTCAGGGGAGGTGCAGTCGCGGAAGTTGCAGACATAGTGAAGCTTGTTATATATCAAAAGGATTCAAAAATTAATTGAATTTTGTAGCGAAATTTGTGTTTACATGCTTAACTGGGGCTTTATAGATTCTTTTAAAGATTTCAGGATAGCAATGTGATCCAATTAAAGCTCGATGAGCACCAAGAACAGCCCTCCTAACATACCATCCACGGACGCTCAGCAATTTCGACTCTGAATAGAAAAGATTGGTTGGATGTCTATATTTCTTTTTGAACATAACTTTAATGACAGATCGCTGGGCTCTTTCAAGTAGATGTTTCGTCAGCGTCAGGATGGCCGGTCACCGGCCGGTTTTTGACGTATTTAAGGTTGAAATTATGACTAATAATTGCTTCCCAATTGCTTCTATTTGCTTCCGTTAAGTAAATAATTGCTTCCATCACATTTTAGGAGAAATAAAACATTTAAGGGTGACCGTCCATCCTGACGTCAGGTTGGCAGGTCACTAGCTGTGGTACCTTAAGTGCGTGGAGTAGATGAATTATTCATCGGCCAAAAATTGCTTCCCATTTGCTTCCGTAAATCTTAGAAGACTCCGCACCTCCAGCTATCGTGTAAGTTAATATATTGATAAAGTCTCTTTTTTAATCTTCAGCGCCTTATATAATATAACGAGCAAACCCAAATTTGCAACGAGGAAACTCGAATTTGCTGCAGCAATATGCTCAGGCGCTACCAAGGGAGGTTAGATTATTATTTTATTTTAAATGTACCTACATTCTATGCTAGTTTTTATTCTAGATTGATACATTTACAGTTAGGATAACTTGCAGTTTGACAGCTCAGTTAACGCAATATTTATCATTTCAAATAAGTTATTTCTATACAATGAAGAGGGGAAGAAAATTTGTGTTGTCTTTGGAGGATCAAAAAAAGGCTTTTGCACAATACAAAGATCTTTTTAAAAGTGTAAATGATCTTCCTCCAGCGAGTGATCCAGTTTATACGGAAATAAAAAGTGTGCTATTGAGTCCTGTTACTGAAAAAGGACTTCTCCTGTCTGTGAAGAAGAACTTTAATTATTTCTTCGACGTTGAGGACAATGATGACAGCAGTGTGACGACACGAAATGAAAAACTATCACCAAGTAAGTCAACTGTTAATGAGTTTGAGTTTATGATTGATTTGTATCAATGGCAGCAAATACAGCCCATATGTAAACAAGTCAAGGTTACACAAAATTCAAGATCTGTTACTAAGCAGAAATATCGTCTCCCAAAACATATGTGGGCTCATTTATTGCGAGAGCAAATATGGAAATCAACGAAAACTCCTTGTTCTTGGATTTTCAAACAATACACAATTAAAAATGAAAATAGAATTACTTGCAAAGGTCTATGCAAACAATGCAAAGCGTCGATATAGGTAGTCATTTCCTGGCCAGTTGATAAAATAGCTCGTTGCATTTGTACTTTAACAAATACTGATGCATTATTTCCTCATGTTCCTGATGAGAAGATTAAATTATCACCAGCGAAGCGGGTCGATATGTCCGTTGAACTAAAACACAAATCTGCAATCGTATATCGTAACGAATTAGCTGATGAATTGATGGAACCTGGTGATATTCAACCACCACATATGCCAACGGTTGGCTGCTTAAGGCAAATCAGATACGAGGAAAAGCAGAGCTCATATTACGATACAAATCAAGTACTATCCTCATGGATAATGACCAGTATCATGCCATATAAAGAAGCTACTAAGCACATTTCTCTGTACCCATTCTACATATATTATTGGACACAAACCCAAGAAACCTGTTGCAAGAAAATAAAGTCAAATTTTGAAAAATTAGTGCTCAGTATTGACGCTACTGGTAGCATTTTTAAAGGGATAGGCCCGAATAATAACATGTTAGTTGGCAAACATATATTTTTATATGTGTTGATAGCGAAAACCCAAGAAAATCAAAGTTCAGTTCCAGTCTCCCAGATGATATCTGAAAGCCAGACAATGGATACTATATATCAGTGGCTCAAAGCTTGGAGGAAATGTAATCCTGTTCCAAACGAAATCAACTTAGACGATTCATCCGCATTAATTGGAGCCACAATAAAGGCTTTCACAAAATATGATTCTACTGATATGTATGTTAAAGATTCATACAGAAAATTAGATGATGATGAAGAACTCAGCGATACATGTTACGTCCGTATTGACACAAGTCATTTTATAAAAATATTATTCAACTTATCGTGTTTTAAACATACCGATATCAGGGTGTTTTTTTTTATGTAAAATGCCTCATTGAATTAAAAAGCTGCGACAATTATAGTACAGCAAAAGAAATAATATCTGATATGATTACTGTATGTTTGCATCAACGAGACGGTATGCAGCAAAATGGTGAACCTACGAGATGCGAAATTGCCAAGAGCAGACTTAAAAAACTTAGTTCATTTGGCGTTAAAGACACGGAAATCGAAGTCAAAGACAATGACAAAGTAAATATAAACATTGAAGATGATAGTAACTCAATATTTGGAAACAGTTTCAAGTGCAACAACTCTGGAGCTGTACCTGATAGAAAACAACCAACTTGGTTTTGTAATAAAATTGATGTTGAGAAATTATTGATTACTCTTAATGATGAAAATGGTGAACATGAAAATTTGTACTACTTTCCAGCATTTATTGAAGTACTAACGCGATTGATGGCCCAATTTCCCTTATGGTCTAATGTTATGAAGAAGCTGTACAAATCAAACATAGACAGACCTACATCTTCGAACATAGAAGCCTATTTTAAAAACATTAAGAAACTGTTGTTTCATATAGGCACTAAGTCTGAAAGATTACGTATTGATGAATTTATTATTAAGCATTTAGGATATTTAAGTGGAGAGCTGAAAATTGCAAACAGTAATCTAAACGGCCAAAGAAACATTACCTCAAAAAAGTCAAAAATGGTAATTGCTAAAAAAAGAACTGTAAAAAAGGAGTCTGAATTTAGAGACGATTCTGTTTTCTCAGAATATCCAAGTTTGGTAGAGAATTGGAGAGGTTTGGGTGTATCAAGCAGTAAAAAGAAAAAGCAGCTGAATGTACGAAATAGGAAGGTATTACTGCTATCAAATGGAGGCAGATTTTTAATTGACAACGAAATTGTTATTACAACAAATACCTGTGCACTGGACTCAGTCTGCCAAGCATTAGCTATAGCTTATGTCGATAAATCTAGTTTAACCCAAATGATACAGAGGAGTGACCACGTCCTATGTCAGCTCATAAGACTTATGTGTGAAAAGAACAGTGAAGAAGTTTATAAGTTGAGATCATCTATTGCTAGAACACATTTCAATACTATTGAAAGAGAAAATGTGGTAGAAGTTAATTGTGGATGCAATGTATTGTATATTTTTGATAGAATTCTTATTGACTGCTCTGTTTATGGTGCTGAAGAAAAACAATCATGCAGCAATTTGGAATGTCCTACAAATAAAGTAATAAGGAAAGTGTCAGTTTTACGATTACATGATAAAAGGGTAGCAGATATTCAAAAAGATGCAAACATACTGATTAATAATATGGACATGACACAGTGCGGTCGAACTACTTGTGATGGTTTCAAAATATTTGAATTGACCTTGCTCAACCTTGTATGTTTTGAAACCTCCGAAGAACATATTTTTGTTCATGAAGCACCTGCAAAGTTACTATTACAGGATAACGAGTATGAATTGATTTCAGTGATTGAATTCGTTCCACCGGCTATTGGAACTATAGGCCACTATAGGGCACATTGCAGACATAACAATGTGTGGCAGTGCTATGACGACATGAGTACGAAAGTCGCAAGGAGTAGTAAAAAAATTATACCACACTGTATCATTTATGTAAAAAAAAAACAAGATTAGTAAAATTTAATATATACAGGGCATGTCAAATAAATGAATAAACAAATAATTAATTAAGTTTTTTGGTTTTTTTTGGGCCACACTTACCCTTCAGGACTAAAGTATGTAGCAATATCCTGAAATGTTTTTTTTTCTAAAATATGATGGAAGTGGGAATAAACGATCTTATATAGAAAGCAATAGTAAACTAGGTATTGGGCAGAAATTTTATTGGTCATATATAACATAAATTGAACGATAAATACGTCTAGTGACTAGTAAGTAGTTTACATATTTTTGCTCGTTACATTCTACTAGGCGCTGAAGATTAAAAAAGAGACTTGATCAATATATTAACTTCCATGATAGCTGGAGGTGCGGAGTCTTCAAAGATTTACGGAAGCAAATGGGAAGCAATTTTTGACCGATGAATAATTCATCTACTCCACGCACTTAAGGTACCACAGCTAGTGACCTGCCAATCTGACGTCAGGATGGACGGTCACCCTTAAATGTTTTATTTCTCCTAAAATGTGATGGAAGCAATTATCTACTTAACGGAAGCAAATAGAAGCAATTGGGAAGCAATTATTAGTCATAATTTCAACCTTAAATACGTCAAAAACCGGCCAGTGACCGGCCATCCTGACGCTGACGATGTTCGTCAATAATGTTGATGACCTTTCTTACTCTTCCAGAAAGAACTTGAACATGCTCTTTAAATGTCAGATGTTGGTCTAATATTACACCCAAATACTTTATGGAAGTTGTTCTACTAATTTTTGTGCACAAGCATATTGGACCTGGCAAATTGGTTTTACATTAATTAATTCTAATGGTAGTTTTAGAAGCATAAGTATTTAGTTTTTTCGGCATTCAGAGTTAGAAGATTGCCTCGAAGCCACTCAGCAATCTTTGACATTCCCTTTTCAGCTGTGCTAAAAACGTCATTCCCATGAAAGATAACTGCTGTATCGTCCGCATAGCAGAATAATTCAGCTTTTGCCTGGGCTCACACAAATTCCAAATTCCAAAAATCTTTATTACTGTAGATATTTACATATACTTAGCAATCGTAATTTTTTGCCACTTCTCTACATTGGACCACTGTTTGAGAAGGAGGACGCAGAAACTCCCACAGATAGATTTTTAGATCTCTTTTAAGAATTGCTTGTGCTTAACTAATACAAATATTGTAATATCATTATCGTATACAATAAGCAAGAATAAATAATTATAAAATTATTAACAGCAAGGACTGTGTTGAGCCAGATTAACCCCATACAGTCCCGTCATTTAAGTAATCTTGAACATTGTAATATCCCTTTTTCGACAAAGTCGCTTTAACATGGTTTTTAAATTGCTCAAATGGCAATTTCAAGATCTACAGAGGTATCTAGTTGTAGTAGAGAATGCATTGACCCTTGAAATAATTGCTGACCTTCGCGAGTCTAAACCAGGGCGCAAGTAGTCTGTGATTATTTCTTAGGTTAATATTATAGCTATCGCTAAGTTTGGAAAATAAATTGACTAGCTACAGTTAGTATGTCAATTTCTTTAAAAAGCTCTCTTAAGGAGTCTGTGCGTTTTAAATTATAAATTGCTCGAATAGCTCTTTTCTGTAAAATAAAAATAGTTTGAATATCCGCTGCTTTCCCCCACAACAAGATACCAAAGGACATGACACTATGAAAGTAACTAAACTAGCCTAGATGTAGCCTCATCCGTGTTTTGTCTGATGTTCCTAACAGCGTAAGCCGCAGAACTTAATTTACCAGCTAATTTATCTATGTGGGGTCCCCACTGCAATTTGCTATCAATAGTTATTCCAAGAAACTTCGTGTCATTTACTAATTCTAACGTGCTGCTGTCTAACACCAGATTGGTCTCAACTTGTCTGACATTTGGAAGTGAGAATTTGATACATTTGATTTTACCAGAATTTAACAATAATTTATTAATTGTGAACCAATTCAAGGTTAAATAGAATACTCCATTAACATCATCAGATTCAGATTCTGATTATTTTTTTATTGAATATAAATAAATAAATTATCTTATTCAACGTCAAAATTATACTTACTTATATACACGTCAATTATTTAAAAAAAATAACTACACCGTTTCGGAAGGTGGGTCTCGGGGTTAAGAAAAAACGGTAAGAAACTCCCCCATACCTTTTTTTTTAAAAAGTGACTTCACAACAGCTACTACTGGTTTCGGTCTAAGGAAATTCGCCAGCGAGTGAAAGACTTGATCCATCGCCCCTCGTCGAATTTCTGTGCGCTGAGATAATAATAAATAATTATAAACTTTATTCAAGACAGTGGGTGTACAATAATTTATAACAAATTAAAGGCATATGGGAGGTGTCTGCTTCCATAGCTAGGCTAAGAATTAACCTGTATTTATGGCATGCATACCCGTTCCTCTTCCGAGGTTAATAAGGAAAGGAGTGGTTAAAAAACAATTTGAAATTTTAAATAGGGTAAAATAACGCTAAAACTAACATGCAATAAAATATGGAAAACGTTGTATGTGCGTGTGTGTGTGTGTGTATATGTGTGTGTGTGAGTGTGTTTGTGTGTGTGTGTGTGAGAGAGGGTGTGTGTCTTCTGAAGGTGTATTACGCAGGTAAATGGGAATTTCTAAACCCTTGAATTAGGAAAAGGGTGAGAGAAGATTCTCGGTTTCATCATAGGAAAGCGATTTTAGGTAATCAGTAAATTTTAGATTGCATTCATGGGATGATATGTGATGAATATGTAAGATTTTGTTAATGTTGTTGTAAAGATAGGGATCTAGGTAGGCATTATGACGTTTAGTGAAGGTAAGCTTTGGGAAGGGGATATGACAGATTCGATCTTTACTACGTTTCAAGATCGGGTCGTAAGGTGTAATATGGCGTTGAAGAAGGTTAGTCTTTAATATAAAAAGTTGACGGACCGTGAGAACGTCACATAGTTTATAGAGTTCGGCTATGGGCAAGTGAATTAGACGTTTTGTTGCTACTTTAAGTACACCTCGATGTGCAATTTCAAGGGATTGCAGAAAAGTTTTAGCTGCTCCACCCCAGCAGGGGATACAATATGTGAGAATGGACTGAACTAGGGCGTGATATGCCATTTTAATGATGTGTGAAGAAGCAACATTTCTGAAAAACATACATAAGTTTACGTAGCCTAGAAGTGAGAGTTTCAATGTGAGTTTTGAAGGTTAAATGTTTATCCAGGACAATGCCTAGATATTTTATGGTGTCGGTTTGAGCAATACAGGGGCATACACAATTTGGACGGTTGGAAGGTTGATGACAGAGATGTGCTTTAATGATTAAATTTGTTCGTGGTTGGTTTATTGAGGTAACAGAAAAGGGTATGAATTTAGTTTTGGAGGTATTGAGAGTTAAGGAGTTAACTAGAAGCCAGTTATGTATGCTGTTAAAGCCCGTCTGCGCTATAATTTGTAGATCAGTCCAGGTATTTGCATCAAATAGGAGTACAATATCATCGGCATAGGTAATTATGGAACCGTTTGTGAGGGATATGTAACATAGGTCATTGATAAAGATAAGGAAAAGGATTGGTCCTAAGATACTACCTTGAGGAACTCCATAGGATATCTCTAGCTCATCACTATTTTTACAGTCTGTAATCTCTCTGCAAGGTAGGAACGGAAAAGATCAAGTTGGGCTCCTCTGACTCCTATTGAAGAGAGCTTGTTGAGAAGAGCGGGAATAGGAACAGTATCAAAAGCTTTTGCCAAATCTAGAAATATAGCTAGTGTTTTTTTATTATTATTTAAATGATTGACTATTGTATTTGTTAATCGGAGAACAGCATCAGTATTGGATATGTTGCGACGAAAACCAAATTGATGTGGGGAAATTAAGTTATTATTTTCAAGGTAGGGCAGAAATCTCCAATTTATCAGGCGTTCCAGAATTTTGGAAAGACACGGAAGAACTGCTATTGGACGATAGTTGTTAGGGGAGGATCTATCTCTATAGCTCTTGAAGATTGGATGGATGATAGCCTTTTTAAGAGCACTTGGAAAAACGGTATGTTCAAAGCAGAGATTGAAAATATGGCTGAGAATAGGGGCCAGTTGGTTTGAGTACCGTTTGAGGATTATAGACGAGATACCGTCCCAGCCGGTGGCAGCGTGTGGTTTTAATGTCCGGATTGAGGTAATTATTTCATCTGGGTTGGTTTGGATGAGAGCAAAAGAGGAGGTTGTTGATGGAAGAGATTGTGTTGTAGATATTCGCGCAGATTGGGAATTTTTTATTAAATCGTCAGCTAGGTTCTTTCCTATATTTACAAAAAAAACTATTAACATTGTTACAGGAGACTTTTGTCGGTAAGGATGATAAAATTAACTGAGAGGGTATGGATTTTGGTTTGGTAGTGTTTGATATTTTTTTAATAGTATTCCAAATAAGTTTAGAGTTTTTTCCAGCTTTTTGAAGTTCTGAGGATTCGAATTGTCTCATAAGTTTCTTTAGTAATTTTGTACAAAAGTTTCGGTATCTTACATACGTTGTTCTAAAGATTTCATTATTCGGGTTTGTTTTCAATTGTCTGTGTAATCTATCACGATTACGGATACAACGTAGTAAACCGGGGGTAATCCAGGGTTTTTTAATTGTGTGCTTTCTGGGAATGTTTTTGGTGGTGGTATTGGTAGTTACGATATTGGATAGGTTGGATATTAGAAAGTTTGTGGCGGTTTCGGGATTTAACATGGAAAATATAGGGGTAAGATCCAACTTTTCAAAATCTTTGTCTAAGTTATTGTAATTTATTGTTGAAGATAAAGTGTGAGTGATAAGTTTCTGGTGGGTTTTAGGTCCAAGGTAAATAAAATTGGGCATTGATCGGTTGGATTGATATCAAGGATTATGGTTTGTGTAGGTAGACGTGATCTCAGTATAATGTGATCAAGACAGCTATTTTCTCGGGTGGGTAGGTCGTGTGCTGGGAGAAGATCGTGGTAGGCCAGTCGGTTTAAATAACTAAGCAAGCTGGCATCGAGTGCCGCGGGTGTTATGTCTACATTTATATCGCCGGAAAGGATAACAGATCTTAAGTTGGACAGAGATGAGATTATTTTGTCGAGAGCATTAAGAAAATTGTCTATGTTACTAGTAGAGGGTATGAAATCTAGAATTTCTTCTTGTCTTTTCACCTTGAAAATAATAGATGTGTCATCAGCAAATATAACAATCTGAGTAATTTTTTCCAACATATACGGCAGGTCATTCAGGTACACTAAGAAAAGGAACGGACCTCAGATAGAACCCTGGGGTACACCAATATTCATATGGGTTACAGTGGACTTACATCTGTTTATATCTACTTTTAGTACTTAAAACAACTAAATAAGAAGATTAATCTTCTTATTTAGTTGTTTTAAGCACTTAATCTATTATATTTGGCTAGAACCCTTTGTTTACGTGTTGACAGAGTTGACAGTGGACAATTAATGCTTTCAACCTGTCGTACATTAAGCAAACAAAATTGGTTACATTTAGTCTTCTTTGAGTTTAATAACAGGTTGTTTACATTGAACCAACGTAACACATGAGAGAGTGTACAATAGTAGAACACATTTATAGTGCGTGGGAAGGATCACGGGATGCGATTGGTATTTTCTGTGATCTTTCGAAGGCCTTTGACTGTGTGGACCATCAAACTCTTTTGCTCAAACTACAACACTATGGTATCAAAGATAATGCGTTAAAATTAATGGAATCTTATCTTATGGAAAGAGTACTAAAAGTAGATATAAACAGATGTAAGTCCACTGTAACCCATATGAATATTGGTGTACCCCAGGGTTCTATCTGAGGTCCGTTCCTTTTCTTAGTGTACCTGAATGACCTGCCGTATATGTTGGAAAAAATTACTCAGATTGTTATATTTGCTAATGACACATCTATTATTTTCAAGGTGAAAAGACAAGAAGAAATTCTAGACGACGCAAATAGTACACTCTCTCAAGTGTTAAGTTGTTTCAATGTAAACAACCTGTTATTAAACTCAAAGAAGACTAAATGTATCAAATTTTGTTTGCCTAATGTACGAAAGTTTGAAAGCAGTGTAAAAATAGGATCTGAAAGATTGGACCTAGTTGAGGACACAATCTTTCTTGGAATCACTATAGATTCGAAACTTTAATGGGGTGCTCACATAACTAATCTCGCACGAAGGCTTAGCTCAGCCGCTTTTGCGGTCAGACAAATCAGATATCTTACAGATGTTGAAACTGCCACATAGGTTTACTTTAGTTATTTTCACAGTATTATGTTATGCTCTGGGGGAGAGCAGCATTGCGGATTTTGGGGAATTGAAGTTGCTGGAAAAATAACAAGTCCTTAATTGGGTTAAGAAAAGGTAAGTATTGCGGGGAGTGAAAAAATAACAAATAAATAGGGGTTGCCTACTGTACAGACTCGATTTAAATGCGTATACATTAGTGTTTGTGTGTTGTATTTGTTTTGATAGGTGTGTGTTTGTATTTGGAGTTTGTATGATGATGTGGTGAACTTAAAATTAGGGATGAAGTGTGAATTTATACAATCAGAAATGAGAAAAAATCCAATAATGGAGAGATTTAAATAGTCATTCCGTATTTGGCTAACCCAAATACGGAATGACTATTTAAATGGTATTTTCTGTGATCTTTCCAAGGCCTTTGACTGTGTGGACCATCAAACTCTTTTGCTCAAACTACAACGCTATGGTATCAAAGATAATGCGTTAAAATTAATGGAATCTTATCTTATGGAAAGAGTACTAAAAGAAGATATAAACAGATGTAAGGCCACTGTAACCCATATGAATATTGGTGTACCCCAGGGTTCTATCTGAGGTCCGTTCCTTTTCTTAGTGTACCTGAATGACCTGGCGTATATGTTGGAAAAAATTACTCAGATTGTTATATTTGCTGATGACACATCTATTATTTTCAAGGTGAAAAGACAAGAAGAAATTCTAGATTTCATCACACACAAATTTCATCCCTGCGACAAATACCAATAAAAGAATCATGCCCGGTTTGTACACAGAAATACAAAAAACGAGGTCTAAAGAGACATATCCTCGCATCGCACCCAGATTACTTACACCCACCCACCACTCCTGTTCAAAATATGAGCCAAACCACTGGGCAAATACAAGACGAAACAATCCATGAACCCATAAACCAATCACAAATACCAGAAACCATCAAAAACTTTTTCCTAAAAGGATTCAATGCCAGATTAATTAAGAGCGAAGGTGGCCCAGACTCAATCTGGAGACAACGCTGGAAAAAACTATCAGATTTTATAGACCAACCTGATCTCCCGATTATGACGAATGTCGATATCACCTCAAACCACATAGAAAAAGTTGCTAGAAAACTGTCTGGCGGAGCTGGACCAAGCGGCACCAACTCATAACAATGGAAATCACTTCTACTTCGCTTTGGGAACCACAGCTCAGAACTGAGAGAATCAATCGCAGCACTAACTAGAAAACTCAGCAGTGAAATTGTCGATTGGGACTGCATAAGAGCTTTATTAGCAAGAAGAGGTATAGCACTGGATAAATGTCCAGGCGTCCGCCCTATTGGCATAGGTGAAATACTACAACGCATCATTGCAAAGGCCATGGCGACCGCAACAGGGTTAGACGTTCAACTAGCATGTGGCTCTGATCAGCTATGTGCAGGTATGAAATCGGGTATTGAAGGAGGGATTCATGCCATGACCAAATGTTTTAATGAAGGTGAAGATGATGAAGGCCTATTACTAATAGATGCCGCGAATGCCTTCAACGCGCTGAGTCGCCCAATCGCTCTCTGGAATGCTAGCATCTACTGGCCGCGCTGTGCAATATTTCTTTTCAACACTTATAGAGATTACGCAGTAATTTGCCTGTCAGGCTCAAAGGATTTCATCTTAAGCAAGGAAGGAACAACACAGGGTGATCCATTAGCAATGCGAATGTATGCAGTCGGTATTCTACCCCTAATCCAAAGCTGCAAAGACCCTGGAAAATATGTACAAAACTGGTATACTGATGATTCCGCCTGTTTTGGAAAACTAAAAAATATAAAAGAATGGCTAGAAAAACTGATGAAACTAGGCCCAAAATACGGTTATTTACCAGAACCTTCAAAAAGCTATATCATAGTCAAAAATAAAACAACCGAAGAAGCTCACCGACTTTTTGGGAACCTTGGAGTGAAGACTGTACTTTCACATCGGTTTTTGGGTGGTGTCATCGGAGACGAGAATGGAAGAAAAGAATACATCAAAGAAAAGGTTAACGAATAGATTGAATTTATAAGACTACTATCAAAAGCTAGTAAAAAACACCCACAACTTGTACATACAGCGTTTACAAAATCACTCCAATGCGAATGGAGATATTTACAAACAGTCATGGATAACACTTGTGAGGAATTTCACACTTTAAAACAAACCATCATGACAACACTGATACCATCAATCTTAGACAGAGGAATAACGTCACTAGAACATGAGCTATTCAGCCTACCGGTGAAACTTGGCGGGCTAGGTATTAACGACCCAATGAATAACAACGACTGTTATAAAACATCGATAGAATCAAATAGTAATAGTAATAGTAGACAATACCTTCATATTTTCCCCAATAACTGTGTAAATGTGTGAAACGACAATTACATCCCTATCCAGTGCTAATTCAAACATCAAATATATGTTCATCTATAGTGTACATCCGTCCGTGGTTTACTAATTTGTGAATAAATAACAGTGCAAAACAGAGAAATACACAAATAAAATTCACCAAACAATATTAGCCGGGCCGTTACACAGCATTATTTAAATAGTGACACCTACGACTCAATAGAGGAACTAAAGCAAAGAACTCACCGAGTATTACTAGCGACATCTAGTGCCGTAAATGTGAACCACTTCCTTGCTGCAGGACCTACCTGAAAAGGTTAACTTCAGTGAAACACTGGATGCCCTCAGCGATTCTATCAACTACATGGCCCACTGCGATTATACATTTGTCATGAGTGATCTCAGTGTTAACTGTCTCAATACGGAATTAACCCGAGTAAAAGAGCTTACTCAGTTTTATCACCAACACGGGCTAGTACAAGTGGTTAAAGAACCTACTAGAATTACCGAAAACACCCGCACCTTACTAGACGTTGTATTAACGGATAGTTCCCATCTAATTAGAGATATCAAAGTGATACATAACCGATGTTTAAGTGACCATGGAATGGTGTTGCTAGAGTTAAACATTAAACAGCCAAAATATGTAAAACAAGTTCGATTTCGAAGTAGGCTAGACATTATAAACATGGAACAGTTTACTACAGATTTACATCTCACACATTGGCACAACATCTACCTAATGAACGATGTAGACGAAATTATTATGACTCTTAATAAGTATATAAACGCCCTGTTCGAAAAACACGCACCGGTCCAAAGACACATTTTAAAAGGAAACCCTAAACCATGGATTACTGATACGGTGAAATTTATGATGAGCTTACGAGATGATGCCTTGCGAAAAGCTCAAAAGCTTAAAACTGTTAGCTCCATGGAATATTATAAGAATCTAAAAAATTTAGTGACGACTACAGTTGAACGAGAACACAAAGCATATTTTAACCATTTTATCAATAACAATATAAACAAACCCAAAGAACTTTGGTCCAACCTTAAAAAACCGCCGCAATCAACAACAAACATCCAAATTTTATACCAGATTATCTCAATGGTCCTAACAATATAAATAACCATTTTTTAAACTTGCCGGCGCCTACTGGATCGATAGACAAAGCCACGTCTATAAGCCATTCTAACTGCACGTCAATTTTTGATATTCGAGAGACGACAATGACAGAAGTACACAAAATAATAAATAATATCAAAACTAAAGCAACCGGTCATGATGGTTTTGACATAGACATGATTAAATTAACACTGGATGTTACACTTCCCATTATTACAAAAATTATTAATGTCTCTATTAGAAACAACACATACCCATCCAGCTGGAAAAAAGCTCTAGTTATACCAGTACCAAAAAAGACTCAATAACTGAGCTAAAAGACCTCCGTCCGATATCGATCTTACCCGTTTTGTCTAAAATACTGGAAGAAGTAGTACTAAAACAGGTTACTAAATACGTGGAAAGCAACAACATTTTACCTAAGCATCAGTCAGGATTCCGAAAGGGGCACGGTACGGAAACGGCCATGCTGCATATCACCGACGACCTAACAGAGGCTACTGACAGCGGGCTGTGTAGCATTAAGATACTTCTGGACTACTCTCGTGCTTTCGAATGCCTAGAACCACAGCTACTTCTGGGAAAACTAGGCCAATATGGCTTCTCAAAGAACTCCGCGCATGGTTCCAGTCCTTTCTTTCAGTCAGGCAGCAAATCGTGGTGACCGAAAATAAGGAGGGCGAAAAGATATACTCGTCAAACAGGAGCGTTATACGAGGCGTCCCACAGGGCGCTCTATTGAGTCCTGTACTATTTTCAATATTCACAGCAGATCTCCCCCAACACATTACGTCTTGTAAATATCATCTCTATGCCGATGACACACAAATATATATATATATATCTTTCAAAGCTGAAGATACCGCAAATGTCATCTCTAAAATCAACAAGGACCTAACTAGCATCTACGACTGGTCACAAAGCAATAGTTTAGCCCTCAATCCCGCAAAATCACAAATGTTAATTTTAGGAACAAAAAATCAAATAGCGAAGGTCTCAATACAACAACACGAGGTAAAAATTAACAACATTACCCTCGAGCAAGTACCTTCAGCACGGAATCTGGGATTGATAGTGGATGGCGAGCTAAAATTTACTGAGCACATCAACAACAAAGTTAAGACAGCATTTTACAAACTAAAAACTTTATACAAAATAAGATCGTACATTGGAGAAGATTTGAGATTACGACTATGCGAAACTCTAATTCTGTCACTATTTAACTACTGCAGCACTGTGTTTGGCCCTAGACTGTCTGATAATACAGAGAGGGCAATACAGCGTGTACAAAATGTTTGTATGCGCTTCTGTTACAACATACCGAGAAGGGAATACGTAACTCCATACCTAAATAAATACGGAATCCTCAATATGAAAGCTAGAAGAGAGCTCTATTACGCCTGCACAGTTCACAGAATCATATGGAACAAAAAACCAGAATACCTTTTTGAAAAGCTGCAATGGGTACTTAACTCAGAGCTTTGAGAAACAGTCAAATTAATAAACTAAAAATACCAGCACACAAAACAGTCCGTTACAGGAGCTGCTTCAGATTTATGTCCGCAAGTATATGGAATGATTTGCCTCCTCCTCTAAGAACTAAAGTTAGTACTAACTTATTTAAGATAAAATATAGAGCAGCTCTAATCAAACGCCAAATTCATACAGAGAACCTGAAGCATGCTTACAGGAATGATATGCAAATAAAAAACTTTTTCTAAAGAAAGAGCCCGCAAGCTACAGTCACATACGCACACACACAAACACACACACAAACACATACACACACACATACACACACACACACACACACACACACACACACACACACACACACACACACACACACACACACACACACAAGTACAACATAAAAATACCAACCACTACTACTCTACTAAGCCCCAGATGATAATTATTTTGTGTTTCTATTGTAATTTATCCAATGTTATTATAATTTAGTAATTAAGTGTTGTTACAATTTAGTGATCTAATTTTTTAACACTGTCTTGCATAAGTTTAACTTCTTCTGGTGACCCTCTATGACATTTTACCCCGCTCCAAATCTAAGGGAAGAGGGAGAGGCTGAAAATCAGCGCTACACAGAGTCCCGGCTCTGTTTCAGCAGGAGCTGAGCCACTTCCTATTGCCTCAGTAAAATTATCAATGTAAAATTAGGTACTATCCTTGTATTTTTCTTGGCAATAAACGCTATTATTATTATTATTATTATCATCATTAAGAAGAAATTCTAGACGACGCAAATAGTACACTCTCTCATGTGTTAAGTTGGTTCAATGTAAACAACCTGTTATTAAACTCAAAGAAGACTAAATGTATCAAATTTTGTTTGCCTAATGTACTGTTATACCCTGAGTATGTATAGGAAAGGGCTGATAAAATGCTGCATCAGCCCCCTTTGAGTAACAACATTTGATTAGCAGGGAAATACATCAGTTCTAGTTCGCTCTCTCTCGAGGGTAGACAACTCATTTTTCTCTGCATTTTCTCTATATTTTAATTACTTTTACTATATTTACTAAATAAAGTGTCTTCTACTCTATAAGTTAGAATAATTTTTTTTTTTTTTTAAAAGGGGTTTTATTAAAACCCCATAACAGTTTGGTGGCAGCGTTAAGGGATTTCTAAAATCCGGGAAACGCCTCCCGAGTTATCCCGAACTATATAAACTCACCATAGTGAACATTTCCAGTTTCGTGATTTTATCTAAAAACAGTGTTTGTGATTACAAAACCTCCTGGTTCTACCTTTGGGTCGAATATTCAATCTTTGACTAGAGCATGGTAAGTACCCCACCAGCTGGAAGCTTTCTCGAGTCAGTCCTATTCCCAAGACAAGTGACACTGCCTCCGTTGATCAATATCGGCCTATTGCGATCCTGAGTTCTTTGGCAAAACCGTTCGAGTCGATCATACATGGAAAAATCAGTTCGCAGATTGCGCCTTATCTGACTGACTCGCAACACGGATTCAGGGTCGCCGCTCAGTTAACACCAACTTGCTGGCGCTAGTCGAGATTGTGTCTGAGTGCATGGACATGGGATGTCAGGTGCCTGGACAGGAACGCCTGCTTCTATTGAGCAGTGTAATAATAATGACATGTACTCCTTGGAATCTGTTCCAAGCTCTTTAAATTAACCCATAGGACAACAGAGAGTAACTCTGGCAGTAATATTAATATTTGTATAAATATACCTTCATCTTGCCCATTAAATCAAGTTACTAGTAATGAAAAATGTAAAAGTAAGAATATTTTAAGTGTGGTTCATCAAAATATACAGGGCATGTTAAGTAAAGAACTGGAAATTGAGTTATTCATGAACTGTAATAATATTGATATTTTATGTATAACAGAGCACTTTTTAAAGAGTTATCAGTTCATGTTCAACTTTAATAACCACCACGTTGCTAGTTCGTTCAACAGAAAAACAGCTGATCGCGGTGGCTCCTTAATACTTGTAAATAATAGTTTTAAATATAAGGAACGAGTTGACATAGTGAGCCTGTCTGTTGAGCGTACCATGGAAATAGCCTGTATTGAACTTGAACAACTTATTGTATTGAGCGTATACAGACCACCAGATTCATCCTTTGATTTATTCGAAAAGAAAATGGATGAAGTGTTGATTAAAATCAGCGATAAAAACAAATTTTTTATAATTTGTGGTGATTTTAATGTTAATCTGTTAGAGGATAATAATATTTGTACTAGATTAAAATCTTTATTTTTATGTCACAACATGAACTATCTGTTTTTGGAGCCTACTAGAATTACTGCAACATCTGCTACCTGCATTGACAATATATTTACTAACATTACGCCCATTTTCAAATCGGTCATCAATAAATTAACCTCTGATCACTCTGGTCAGATAGGTATATTCAATATTAAAATAAAAAAGGACCAAAAAGAGGATATTACATGTGTGCCCGTTAGTGACACTCGGCTTGAACACTACAGGAATAATATTTTAGATAAACTATGGGAAATACCATACAGTGACGATCCAAATTTGTTGTACAACTCAGTATTTAACCTTGTCAAAAATGAATATGATACGGTATTTAAATCAAAAACTATAAAAGTTAATAACAAAGCTTTGTTTAGTGATTGGGCGACAGTTGGAATTCATAGGAGCAGACGAAGATTATATGAACTCTATGAAGAGAAATCATATAACAAAAATACGGCCTTTCTAGATTATGTTCGTAGTTATTCAAAAATGTTTAAACGCGTTTGTGCCGTAGCTAAATCTAATTTCATTAAAAACAAAATTGAATCTAGTAGCAATGTAATGAAAACGACTTGGCAAATTATAAACAGAGAGACTGGAAAGGCCAAAGCTACACATAATAACTTCAAGCTTAAGATAGATAATCAATTGCTAAGTACAGACCTAGAAGTAGCAAAAGCTTTCGAAAATTTCTTTACGGACATTCCAGTTTCAATAACCAAGTCTTTAAATTCATCTCCCGCTGCTGCTGAATCTATACTTAAACAAAACTTTGAGGAATGTAAAACAGATTTTAAATTTAGGCACGTAAATAATGAAGACATTGTAAAAGCGTTTAAATCCCTGGAAATGAAAAAGACAGCTGACGCCCATGGTCTATCAGTTAAAATTATTAGTTCCATTGTAGATTGTATTGCACCTCACCTTTGTTGTATATTTAATCAATGTATAGATAGTGGTGTGTTTCCTGACTTGATGAAACTAAGTAAAGTTATACCTTTATTCAAAGCTGGTAGTACATCAGACCCCACCAATTTTAGACCCATATCGATACTACCAACGCTTAGCAAAATATTTGAAAAACTCATACTTAATCAATTGCAAAGTCATTTTTATCTCAATAATTTAATTCATATTGCTCAGTTTGGTTTCACAAAGGGTCGTTCAACAGCCGATACTGGTGTTGAACTAATCGACAATATTTTTGATGCCTGGGAAGACGCAATGGATGCAATAGGTGTCTTCTGCGATCTATCCAAGGCTTTTGATTGCGTCCATCATGACACTCTTGTCAGGAAGTTACCCCATTATGGTGTAAAAGATCAGGCACTTGGCCTTCTGGAGTCATATCTAACAGATAGGGTTCAGATGGTCGATGTTAATGGGAAAAGATCACCTGGGTCTTCAATAAGTATGGGCGTACCGCAAGGTTCAATTCTTGGTCCTTTCTTGTTTTTAGTATATATTAATGATTTACCTTACCTTGTTAAAGCAAAACATGGGTTAGTATTGTTTGCCGATGATACTTCTTTGATATTTAAAGTTAAAAGACAGCAATCAAATTATGACGAGGTAAACAATGCTATCTCTAGTATAGTGAACTGGTTTACTGTTAACAATTTATTACTTAATGAAAAGAAAACTAAATGTATTAAATTCGTGTTACCCAATGTGAACCCGGTAACTACAGACATATTTATAAAAGGACAGAGATTGGACCTTGTGCAGTCGACTGTCTTTTTGGGCATTACTTTAGACGCCAAACTACAATGGGATCCTCATATAAATAAATTGTCGAACAGACTGAGTTCGGCAGCGTTCGCAGTTAAAAAAATTAGAGCTCTTACCGACGTAGACACCGCTAGACTAGTCTACTTTAGTTACTTTCATAGTCTAATGACCTATGGTATTCTATTGTGGGGTCACGCTGCGAATGCTAATAGTATATTTATTCTGCAGAAACGGGCTGTTCGTGCAATTTATAGATTAGGGCCTAGAGTGTCACTGAGGGAAAAGTTTAAAGAAATCAATATTCTGACATTTGTGTCTCAATATATCTATGACAATCTTGTGTATGTAAAAAGAAATATAACTAATTTTCAGAAGTACAGTGATATACACAATTTTAATACTAGAAATAAAGACAAGTTGGTTGCTTATGTAAGCCGACTACATAAAATTAGTAATTCTTTTAAAGGCAATTGTATACGCTATTACAATAAGGTCCCTACTGATATTAAAAACTTACCTTTAGACAAGTTTAAAATAATAATAAAACAGAAATTGTATAAAAAAGGTTACTACAGGATATCTGATTACTTAGAGGACAGATGTCCATGGGAATAGATTGTTTGAGTAACAGGCTGTTTCGATATATAATTAGCATTCATTTTGTAATTTGACAATATTTTATTTAAAAAAGGAAACGCAAAAGATGCGACGACTGTGGAGTTTCTTCGGTGAGCTCTTCTCCACAGATTCCGCCATTGGGTTAGTGAACTCACCCAAAAAAATGAAATGACGGATCTAAGTGATGTAACAACATCCTATGGAAATAAATGATTTTTGATTTTGATTTTGATTTTGGTGGACGTCGCCTAAATGGACTTCCGTAAGGCGTTCGACAGAGTCGATAACGACGTCCTAATGAAGAAGTTGTGTGCCATTGGTTTTGCCCCACGGCTGTTGGTTTTCTTCGCTGACTACCTCTAGAACCGCCAGCAATATGTGCGACACGGCTGTTTTGATCCCAACCGTACCATACACGGTCGGGAGTTAGCCAAGGGTCTATTCTGGGTCCGTTGTTATTTATCATTATGATAAATGACCCCTGGAATTAGAGCTGAAATACGCCAATTGCCTTCTATATGCGGACGATCTGAAACTGATACTTCCCGTGAGTTCAGAGGATGATTGTAGTTTGCTGCAGGATGATCTAGACGCGGTTTTTAGGTGGAGTGTGAACAACAAACTCCTATTTAATAATGCCAAGTGTTATGTTATGTCATTTACGCGCTCTTCTCAGCCTATAAGCGCGACGTATGCACTCGGTACGGAGTCTTTGACTCGAGTGTATTCGATTAAGGACCTCGGTGTTACGTTCGACCCCAAACTTCCATTCCATGAGCACATGAGCACTTTAGCCAAGGAATGCTTTAAAAGATTGGGGTTCGTGATACGGAATAGTAAGGATTTCCGGAAGCTGGGTGTGGTCCAGCTTCTATACACGGCCCTAGTGAGAACCAAACTTGAATCTAGCTCAGTTGTTTGGAATCCGGACGAAAGCTCTTACATACTTTTGCTCGAGAAGGTACACAAAGCTTTCCTACGATACCTTTATAAGAGGAAATTTTGATACTTTCCTTACCTTTATCCATCCGCTTTCATATTGGGTATGCTCGGATACAACTCACTAGAGGTTAGACGTAATACCGAGCAGCTTCTGACTGTGTGTCGATTGTTGCGAGGCGACAGTGACTGTGTCGCGCTTGTCGGTACCGTATGCGCGCTATTCGTGCCCGACAAATATCTACGCGCGCGCAGGTACCAACTGTTGGCGGGCGGCACGTAATGTACGGTGGCCCGCCAGAAGTCTCCGCTGGTGAGGGCGCGGGACTGTCTCAACGCTCTGTTGGCTGCAGCGCCATTGACTGATCTGTTTGGTGATGCATGGAGGCATATTGTGCGAGAATACGGAAATTTTTGAGAGGTGAATGTGTGATTGTGTTTAATTTGTATTATTATTATGTTTATACTTGAAATGTTTTAATTGAAATCGAATTTAGTTTAATCTTGACATTTATTGATTGTATTTGACGTATTTGATGGATAATTTATAATTTAATTTATTTTTATATTGCTTTTTATCCTCCGTATTTTCCCGTATGTGTACAATGATTTGGAACCATTTCCGTAATGTTGTACATTTAAAATTTGATAATAATAAATAATAGTCAAAATTGAGTCAGCCTACATAGCACTTTAGAAAGAAAGAAAGAAACATTTATTATAAAGACGTGAACACACTACAATTACAACAAAGAAACAAAACACAGAGATGAAAAATAGCATACATACAAAAAGTTAAATGAATAAAATGACCCGCGCTTTTCAATCCATCTTTTCAATAAATTTAAGTGTCGGCTTTTCGGTCCCACTGGCAATGAGCGACCACAGACTCAAGTCTTATTGCGGCGTGAGGTTGGTATGGGGGGGGGGAGAAGTAGTCTCTGCTGATCTAGCAAATGTGCCCTGAGTTTCCGCCCAAAGGCACACCTACTAGCCGCTTCACGGACTGGAGGGGGAATGTCATTCCAACAATTAGATGCCGCAAATCTGAAACTCCCGCGGAAAGTCGCCGTTCGATGCGCCGTTGTAAGTATTCTATGCTTGTGCACACCACGTTGCCTGGTCGCCCATTTTATCTTGGAGTACAAGTAGGGTGGGTTTTCCGTGTGTATTACACCAAAGAGTAGTTTGGCTAGGTGTAAATGCCGACGAGCTTCCATGTTCAGAAGTTTTGCTGCATCCAAGTATGGGGTGATAAGGGATCTAGGAGGAATTCTGAAACAAAAAAGTATACATGCGTTTTGCACACGTTGAATTAACCTTTTCGACCGACCAAGTATACAGCTACCATATACGACATCACAGTAGTTTATTCTAGACAATATAAATGATTCAAGGTAATCACGTATATTATAAAGAATCTTAAGGCGGTAGAAACAATTGCTGACTAGGTTTCTGATATGATTTTCGAATCGAAGCTCACCGTCCATCAACAACCCAAGATTTTTTGCTTCTACGACCCTTTCCACTGGGTCGCCCCTGATAGCTATATCATTGGGGGCTAAGGCTTGGACAGTATTATAGATCTGACATTTTGTACCAAGAATCAGAATCAGAATCAGAATCAGATTTTTTTATTGTGGATCGTAGTTATAAATAAGATGTTACATTTTACAATGTTCTAACGTCCTGCCATTAGGCACACAAATAAATAAATCAACAGGTGATACATCAATTAACCGCTCAGTTGATATCGCCTCCGGAAATTATCATGCGTCGATTGCCAGCGGCGCGGCAAAAAAAAAACCGTCGATTGCCATAAAAAACACGTCATCGAGGGTCCGCCCGCTGCGCGGCGGCTCGCTCTACAAAAACATTATTTATGACTATGGGTTCTTGAGAATACCGCTTTAAGTGTTGTTATTGTTAGTGCTCGTAAACTAAACATTCTAATGGCATACGTGTTGATTGAATTTGATACTCTTGTACAATCATACATAGCTGTAAACATAGACTTCGAGCGTAAAATCGACTAGGGTCAATGTAAAAATATATATCTAAAAAAGTAAAGCGATAACCTACTTATTTTATTTATTTAAAATATTCCTGTATTAATATTACACATGGAAAAAAAATAAACTCGCAATATGTAGATAAAAAATATTTATTTATATGTTTTTAAACTTTCGCTAGCGGTTGCTAGCGCCCCGTGGTTAATCACCCGGATTAAAAATGTGTATGTTTTCAACTGTAGTTGAGGGTTTTTCTACAATGTTTTTACAGAAAACGAGTGTTGAACAATAGTTTTTCAACATATAAGCTTCTTGTGGGCTTAAAACACGAAACATTCACCATAAATAGAGGAAACATTTCGACATTTCGGTTGAACAAACCTGTGTTGACAAAACTTGTGAAACATTGCACGAAATCTGGTTTTGAGCAAATGTGTTTTGTTTGGGCAGTAGCGGAAGGAACTAATCTATATGAAAATGAACAATTATCAGCTAAATACTCACATAATTATTTAATATCACACCACAAATTCCACAACACAACAACACTTGACACTGGAGTGAACGGAATGAATTGCATCATTCTTTTTCCATCGCTGGGATTGTTTAAAACGTTGTCGTATCTCAAAATAAAGGTTATTTAACCGAGAACGAGATGGAATACGATCCTTACTGAATTAATCATTAGTGTGACAGAGACAATAGGTTTTGTCACATAGTCCGTCACAAAATGCCTATGGGTAGTAGTACTACCCATTTGCAATCTACGGTAAAAAAATGCTTGGGTAGTAGTACTACCCATTTGCAATCTACGGTAAAAAAATCCATGGGTAGTAGTACTACCCATTTGCAATCAAGCGGTTAAAGTAACGCAAGTAGCTAGAATAATTAAACATGTCAAAACAAGAAATTGATAGCATGTCAATACAACACAACATTCAGGTATACAAAAAGATAAAATAAAATTAAATGAGAATTGAATTAGATTAGATTATTGTCACGAATTAAAATGTCAGAAAAACAAAAAATTAAGATGTCAACACATTAGCATACATTGCGCATTATCATAACAAATATTCATTTGTGGAGTAATATGCCTCAGCAGCTAGATATTCCTTCAGTTTTAATTTAAACAAGTTCGTATTCTCTATATTCAAAATAGGTACCGGTATCCTATTATATATTTTAGATGTCATACCGAAAACGTTTTTGCTGAACAGCGCTGTTTGGTGGGTAGGAGCATGTATTTTTTTGTTATTGCGGTGGCTTGTTAGGTTTTGAAACAGTTCGGGATTGGTTTTAACAAACATAATTATTTCATAAATGTATAACGAAGGCAGAGTTAGCAGTTTATGGTGAGAAGATAGCCCTAATACATTTCTTCTGGGCTTTAAAAGCACTGTCTTTGTTAACTCCGTTACCCCAGAATATTATGCCAAAACGAAGTGTTGATACTACAAATCCATGATATGCAGTCAGTACTGACGCAGTATCGACAACTTTGCGCAGCATAAATAGTGCATACGAAAATTTATTAAGTTTTTTGGTAACGCAATCTATTTGGTCTTTCCAGCTTAATTTATTGTCAATTTGTAGTCCCAAGAATTTTGTAACCTGCACTTCTTCAATGATAGCATCGTCATGTTTGACACTTAATTGAGACCGCTCTTTTAACTGTTTAAAATTGTTTAAAACTGTTTAAATTAAATATGTATGTTTTCTTTAAGTTTATCATTAAATTATTGTATGTCAGCCATGTTATTATGTCATTTATTGAATTATTTATTTCATTTTCAAATGTCAGATTATCATATTTAATATTTTGTTTATATACTAAGGTACTATCATCAGCAAATAAGATCATGGGATGAGATGTTGCTTTAATAATGTCATTTATATAAATTAAAAATAATAGAGAGCCTAGGACGCTTCCTTGTGGAACTCCGACTGTAACATTTGATGGTTCGGATGAGTAGACTAGTTCCATGTTTTGTTTGGCACACAATCTGTGGATTTGGGTGATTTGTTTTCGATTAGACAGGTAGGATTTGAGCAAATCTAGTATGTTGCCCCTTACTCCATATGTTTCGAGCTTTTTCAATATTTTATGGTCTACATAGTCAAAAGCTTTTGTCATATCCAAGGATATGATTTACTAGGTTTAAGCACTAGACAGCTCCTCTCAGACCATAACGCCACCCGCTCTAGATCGTTATTTATGGATTGGACTGCAGTGTTGATTTCGGAAGGAACGGAGCTGGATATCATCTGCGTAGAGATGGCACATGTTGCTCTCTAGGAACACAACCGCAAGGAACGCATGCCGGCCTAGGTCTGGTATGTGATGAACGTCGGTCCCACATAGTATACATCAAGTCAATAGTCGTCTCACTGTGGTCTGTGAAATGGGTCGGTCGGTCCACAATTTGTGTCAATTTCAGTGATGTCAAAAACTCCGTCAACCGGGAAAAATTTGGGTTGCGATTGTCAGCCACGTTAATGTTAAAGTCAGTAAGACACTATATCGTAATCAGTCATAGAAGTCAACGAGTCTGTAATCGCATCAAAGAAAGTGACAGCGCCAACCCAGCGTGGCCGGTAAGCCATGTCGATTAAAAGTTTTTTCCCCCGATGTTGACTCGCATAAACATCTGCTCAACCGCAGTGGCGGGGTTATCCGCGAGCGCGGCGGGGGAGTAGGCAGAGCCGGGCCGCGACGCCGTGCTTCACATAGATTCCGACGCCACCACCGCACGCACGCGTCTCGCGCGGGTTGTGACGCAGACGATAACCAGGTACGACGGGTGCGCAGCCCTCTTGGCTCTCATGAAGCCAGGTCTCATTTACTGCCGCTAAGTCAGGAGACAGGTTGGACATACTTACAATGAATTCGTCGTGACCAGTATACAGTGAGCCAGCATTAAATAAATTAGCACGAAAAGGCTTTGTGCTAGGCATAGCGGTGGTATAAAACATATGTTAAAGGTGCATAAAATAGAAGGTACATAAGAGATACATATAATAAGAATAATAATGCAATTAATGATAACTTTGAGGGCTGACATAGTAATGAGTAGTTTTCGTACAACAAATGTACGGTCTAGCAATGCGTACATATTCCGTGCGCGTCATTCACCTGCTTTTTATATCTTAGGTTGCATTTCATAGTTTATGTTATACCTTATTGTACATAGTATTATTTAGTTACCAATTAACAGCAAAATAAACTACTCGTGTCTACTTGGTGCTCATCTTTAACTACCAAAATAATCCTCAACTACTTCATGTGTATGAGCCAACTATCCTCAGGCCCATACATCTTTTTGGTCCTTCGAACCTACAACGACATCGGCGCAGTGTTTTAAGTTCTTGGTTTCGAAAGGTATTCATTTGGTGTATCTTATTATCGTTGTTTCGGTAGCGTATCGGTTCGCTAGCCTCCCACCAGCGGGTCTCACTAGTCGAATTGAGAAGACGCATATACCGTAACAGGGATTGTGAGTGCAACATAAAGGGATATCTTTCGATTCGGGAACAGTAAACCCTGACTATCGGAGAAAAACTACTAACTACTGAACATCTGCGGCAGGACTTACAACCCTATACGCATAACTACGTGTTCAAGATAACTACTGGAGCTACATACGAAGCTACAGGATAACTACTGAACATCTGCGGTATGACTTACAACCCTATACGCATAACTACGTGTTCAGAAATTTCTACGAGAAGAACAACTACTACTGCTCGTCAACTACAACATAACTACATACGTCGTTAAACCACGGTCCGCGGCTACGACTAACTAAGGCGTGAGGAGTCTTCTAGGCCGGAGATCTTTCGCACCAGTTAATTCCGATAGGAAGATTTTTCTTTCTTCGACAACTGCCTTCGGGACATTAACAACGCGCGTGCTTCAATAAAGAAGAACCATGAAACCGAACTTTGATGAAGTTATTACTCGTCAAGAGAAAACTTTTGAAGACATCAAGAAAATCTGCGTGAACTTCAAGAAAGATGGGGAATCAAGGAAAACCCTCGAATACTTGAGTAAACGCATAATGGCTCTAGAGACTCACTGGAAAGATTTTCTAGAGAATGATGCCATCCTGCAAACAATGGAGGATAAGGACATCACTTACTTCGTCGACAACGTCTTTTAAATAACTAAAAGGAGTTACGAAGAAACAATGCAGGCTATGAAACTTCGCAAAACTACACCAGCACCAGTGGTGCAATCTCCAAAAATAACTATAACTGGAGAATCATCCTTGGGGACCTTCGGGCTTCCTAAATCATCACCTTCGCCGCCCCAATGGACTGATGAAGTCGACTTCTGAAAAGGACGAACTTCTCCGTCAACAACAATGCAATTTCAACGCATTACATCGAGCTGTATCCAAGATCAAATTGGAAGCGATGACCGAAAAATGGGATTTAGAAGACCACCTCAGCATCCTGAAAAACAAGTGGGAATCGATCGATAAAATCCACAGGAAACTGGACAACTTACTACAAGGTTCCAATAAAAACTACGATAATGAATTTTCCAGATGGGAAGAAACTTACGATAGCTACAGACGAAAGATTCAGCAGAAGATTTGGGAGAGTACGCATTACCAAAAATCGACACCAAAAATCGAACTACCAGAGTTTAACGGCAATTACAATCAATGGATTTCCTTCAAAGATCTTTTCCACGAAACTATTCATTCCAATCCTCTGATATCTAAAACACAAAAGTTGCAGCATTTGAAGACTAAACTAAAGGGAGAAGCTGAGAGAATCTTACAACATCTGAGCGTCAGTGCAGAAAACTACGAGTCTTGCTGGGAGTTGTTAAATAATCGTTACAACAATACGAGACTGCTCTTTACGTCATACGTTAACACTATCCTGAACCAACCATTCTTTATTCTTTATTCTTTATTGCACAGAAATCATAATAGTAAGGTAACAAAACAATTTATGAGCAAAGAAGAGCTTATCTCTAAAGAGAGATTTCTACCAGCAAACCTAGGCAGGACAGGAAAAATTGTGCAACAGGAGAGTCCTAGTGCGCAATAAAACTGTACACATCTAATTGTTTACAACTAAAACATAATAAATGATATAATAAAAAAATGAATGAATGAAAATAAAATAAATGATATAGTAAATGATTTACACTAAATAAAATACAAAAGCAAAAAATAAAATATATATCAAACATATACTACTTATATATACATATATAAAAAAGTTCCTATCACGAAAGAGAAAGGAAATGCTCTTTCAATCTTGTCTTAAAAGTGAAAATTGAGGGACTATCTCTAATAGCGCAGGGAAGTGCGTTCCACAGTCGGATCGCCGTTAACCTAAACGAGTGTTTGTAAGCGGCAGTGATATGCCGAGGAGTAGAAAGAAGAGACATCGTGTGGGATCTCCGGTTGCCATGCCTGGAGGAAATAAACTCGAAACGTTCTCGAAGATATGAGGGGTAGCGGGGATTTCGCAAAATGTTGAACAGATAGGAGAGAACGTGCATATCACGACGAAATCGGATCGGAAGCCACCCCAACTCCTTGCGATAATGTGAGACATGGTCATACTTGCGCAGCCCGAAGACAAACCGAATCCCGAGGTTTTGAAGTCGTTCGAGTTTGTTCAGTTGTTCTTCGTTCGCACTGATCCAGCAAACATCCGCATAATCGATTAAAGGTAGTAGGAGGGACTGGGCAAGGGTAATTTTAGTCTGCTGCGGCAGGAAGTGCTGCAATCTCCGTAGGGAGTGAAATGACGCAAAGACTCGTCTGCTGACCTCACAAACATGGGGCGACCAGGACAACAATTTATCAAATACAACCCCAAGATTCTTGGCCTTCTCGCTGTATGAAATTATGTTACCATCATACACTATAGGGTCGACGGGTATTTTCTGAACTAGGTTATGAGAGTGACGAGTACCCAAAATCATGGCCTGCGATTTGCCCGGGTTGACAAGCAGACCATATGAGGTAGCCCATTTCCTGATGTTATCGAGATCAGCGTTCAACGCCTCTACTGTCAGATTCACATCACACGGAGAGAAGTACCGATATATTTGAAGGTCATCTGCGTACAGATGATAAGAAGAGGTAAGAACGTCAGAGATGGAGTTAATGAATACCGAGAAGAGTAGAGGAGAAAGGATTCCTCCCTGCGGAACACCTGCGGAGAGATCACAACAGTCCGTTGAGATCTCCTCAGACGTAATGCGTTGCTGGCGATCTCTCAGGTAGGAGTCAAACCAGCGAGCAGAGTGCGAGGAGACATTAAGTGACTGTACGAGCCCTTGCTGGCGGTACATTAAAACTTGATACTGATGATGATTGGTGGAACAGGAAAGAAGAGTGATAACTTGATAAATCACTTTATTTATGATGATTACAATTGGTGCGCACTTATTGATAGACGAATGTGAACTGATCGATGAATCTAACTTACAAAATAATGAAAACTACAATTAGACATTTATGCTGACGCTACTAAGTCTGACGATGCACGATGGAATCGTACAGTGACTTTAAAATTTCAACTAGTATATCGAAATCGACGCAGTTGAAGGCGCTACTGAAATCAAGCAGTGTAAGGACCGTAAGCTGCTTTTGATCCATAGCTAATTGAATGTCGTCAGTGACTTTGAGCAGTGCTGTGGTAGTGCTGTGACCCGGCCTGAAACCTGATTGGTGGGGATTCAGTAACATTTTTGAGGAAAGGTAGGAGGAGAGTTGGGAGTGAACAATTGATTCCAGGACTTTGAAGAGGATAGGCAGAATAGAAATGGGTCGGAAATCTTTAAAGGAGGCGGGATTGGACGTTTTGGGGAGAGGAATCACAAGTGCCAATTTCCACTGGCTGGTGTAGCAACATTGGTCAAGCGACACATTAATTATGTGGGTGATGAGAGGTAACAGAACATCAATGATAGTTGTTATCATCTGAGAACAGATCTTGTCCTCACCTATGGCCTTCGACGAGATTGCTAGTATTGCCCTCCTTACTGCGCCGATTCCGGCAGGGATAAAATTAAATGCTGAGTTGAGGGCTATTGCCTTGGACCGTAGGTTACGAAGGGTTGCATCCTTGACGAGGGGGTCCATCACGACAGGGGGAGTTGCAAAGAAACTATTGAGACCCCGGAGATCGACATTTCCGGCTGCCAAGTCCCGGGACTTACCAACACCAAGGGTCTTCAGGAACTTCCAGACCTGTGCTGGAGTATAGCTCTCGATACATTCGTAGATATGACGGCGTTTAGAATCACGACACAGGCGAGTGCAACGATTACGGAGGCGTTTGAAAATTAAAAGATTCTCTTCGGTCGGATCCCTCTTATATCTAGACTTGGCACGGTTTCTCTTAGCCATCAGACCCTTAATGGTGTCAGTAAGCCATGGTGCAGGGAGATGCTTAACTCTAACCCTCTTGACCGGAGCATGCTTATCAAACAAGCTCAGGACAATAGAGTTGAAGATCCGTACTTTGTCATCAATGGTCTCACTACCGTAGACAGGCGACCAGTCGACAGAAGAGGCGTCTGAATTAAGGGAGGTTATATCCATGCCCTTGAAGCTACGAATGTCAAGGAATTTAGCTGCACGCTTGGGAGGCTTTATCTTATAAGAGAGGTAAATAAGATTGTGATAGGAGAAAGGGGCGTTAAGTTGGCCATGCGCAGCAACCTTAGACATGTCAGAAGTAATCATTAGATCTAGAAGAGAGGGGGTGCAGTGTGGTTGAAAGTGAGTGGCCTCTAGAGGAAGGATATGCATGTTAAATGAACTTACAAGAGAATTCAGCTTCGCTGAGCGACCGTTATTCTTGAGAAGGCAAGTGTTGAAGTCGCCGAGAATTAGGGTGTCGCTATAAAGAGGAGTCAAGTCATTGAGAAGGGCTTCAAAAGAGTTAAAATAGTCGATTCGAAGAGAGGGGCTATAATAGACACCCAGGAGGACTTTGTTGTGACGCAAGAATATCTCCAGGAACAGGTGTTCAGCAGAACCAGAGTACAGGCTTGGCGACTGGCTGATGACTTTGCATGGGATGTCAGAACGAAGGTAGATAGCAACACCGCCATCAGCCTTGCCTATCCTGTCGTTCCGGTAGAGACTGAACCCTGGGAGAGCATACATGGCAGAAGAAAGAGACGGCTTGAGAAAAGATTCCGTTCCATTCATTCATCAGCCTAATGCTTACAACCTGAAAAAGCTTCACGACACTACGCTGGTATGTCTGAGTGCTCTGAATAACATCGGGATAGAAACTGCGACGTGGGACCCTCTCATTGTCCACTTGGTTCAACAAAAATTGGATGCTGCGACTTACAGCGAGTACGTGAAAAATTTGGTCTCTCCAAGAGAACTGCCTGACCTGGAAGATTTTATCAAATTCCTGGAGACAAAGTTCATGGCATTTGAAACACTCGATAATCGCCATAATAACCATCCAAAAACTGCGACTTCGCAACTAAATACTCAGAAAAATCATAACGATCGGGGGTCATCAAACTATAAGAAGTATGAAAAGGAGTTGAAAACCTATCACGCGGCATACAAGAATTGTCCAATCTGCAAAACTAATCACGTTCTGATGTTTTGCCCCAAATTTCGTGAAATGAACTGCGACGGCCGGAAACATACAGTTGCGAAATTGCGGCTCTGCAAAAATTGCTTGTTCAGTCACGGAGACAAGCAATGTACGTCAACGAAAACTTGCTTGAATTGTAAGGGTTTCCATCACACGATGTTATGTGACAAGCAAAATGGGTCATCCAGAGGAAGACAAAGTTCATACAACCAGAAACTATCAACTTCGCAACAGGTATCAACGCATGTCACCAACGCAAATGGAGAAGTACTTCTAGCAACAGCTCAACTACGAGTTAAAACTGGGTACGGAACTAACGTAACTTTGAGAGCACTCGTGGATAAAGGATCTCAAGTTACTCTCATAACTGAGAATGCAGCTCAGCGATTGCGGCTTCCACGGCAGAAACTAAGCGCTGTGATATTGGGAGTCGGAACTACTATGGGGAATTGCAAGGGAAAACTACTCCTGGATTGCAAATCCATCCATAATAACAACTACGAGTTTCAACTAGAAGCACTTATTATGAAAAAAATAATAAGTAACTTGCCCAACTCAACCTTCAACAGACCCACTTGGGATCATCTGGACAACGTCATGCTAGCGGATCCGGACTTCAATATCTCGGGACTGATCGATATCCTTCTGGGGGCGAATGCTTTCTCGGAGATATTACTCGACGGTGTACTGAAGTCTGATAACCACTCACCAGTCGCTCAACAAACTAAGCTGGGGTGGATCTTGTGTGGGCACGTAAAAACTTACCATTGTCTAGTTACGATAAACGAACTAGAAGATTTTACGAGATTTTGGGAATCGGAAGAAATCTGCAACAACGGCATAACGAACGAGGAAGATCACTGCGAAAAATACTACCAGGAAACTACTAAGAGGCTCGGCGACGGCAGATACGTCGTAAAGATGCCACGGAAACCGGAAATCAACGAAAAACTGGGAACATCGAGACACCAAGCTATTTCTCAATTTTTGCAACTGGAAAAGAAAATGATGAGAAACGAAAATTTTGCGACGCAGTACAGACAATTCATCGACGAGTACACGAAACTAGGTCACATGAAACTGGTGACGCCTTCCTCAGAGAAAAAACTTGAAGCTTTCTTACCTCATCACGGTGTCATCCGAGAAGAATCGAAAACTACCAAACTGAGAGTCGTCTTCAACGCGTCTATGAAAACAAACACCAAGTATAGCCTCAACGATTTCATGGAAAAAGGTCCGAATCTACAAAAGGATATTCAAGAACTAATCATCAACTGGTGTAGCTATCGATATGTCCTAACCGCTGACATAGAGAAGATGTATAGGATGATACTTATCCATGAAGATCAACAACCACTGCAGAAAATCATTTGGAGGTCATCGTGTGGTCAAGCGGGCGAAGGTCGACTGCAAGAGATGCAATTGTGCACAGTCACATACGGAAAGAAAGCCGCACCGTTCCTAGCGATGCGAACTCTCCAAAAGCTCTCACTTGACGATGGGCACGAGTTTCCTGAAGCAGCGAAGGTCATTCAAAACAATTTTTACATGGATGACCTCATTTGCGGACGCAACACTACCGAGGAAGCAAAACTACTGCAAAAGCAGGTAACTACTCTCCTACGAAGGGGCGGATTTAACTTAAGGAAATGGTCAAGCAACGAGGAAACTATTCTGGAAAACTTAGCTGACGATCAAAAATCCCGCAAAGGTGTATTCACATTTAAACAAGAGGAGTCAGTGAAAACTCTGGGACTTAACTACAATCCGTCCAGAGATGTATTTTTATTTAACTGGAATCTACCGCAACTAGGTACGAGGAAAGTTACCAAGAGAAGTCTACTCTCAGATGTCAGCAAGCTCTACGATCCGCTCGGCTGGCTCTCTCCAACGGTTATTAAGGCCAAACTACTGTTTCAGAAGGTGTGGGTCAGTAAGATAAACTGGGATAAAAGCTTACCCACAGAAATAGAAACAGAATGGAAAAAACTACGAGATGATTTTCCTAACATCGCCCGGCTATCACTACCAAGGTGGCTAACTTGCATCGATGATGCAATACATGTCCACGGATTTTGTGACGCAAGCGAAAAAGCATACGCCTGCGTTCTATATAGTCGTACTATGAACGAAAACGGAGAGTACGTAGTAACACTGATAGCGGCCAAGACAAGAGTAGCGCCTCTCAATAAGAAGACTTCACTACCAAGGCTGGAGTTGTGTGGAGCTCTGCTACTTTTCAAATTAGTGGAGAAGCTAAAAACAGCCCTTCCTGAGAAAATTCTTCATATTAACTGTTGGACGGATTCGACAGTCGCACTCGCGTGGATACAAGGCGACATAACGAGATTGGAAAGATACGTTGCCAACCGAGTTGCGGTAATAACTAACATTGTACCTGCGACGAAATGGAGACATGTCAGATCGGAAGAAAATTCTGCAGATTGCGCTACTACAGGCCTCTCACCGTCCTAACTACTCAACTTCAACTTGTGGTGGGAAGGTACTCAGTGGCTCAAGAAATACAACGACGAAAAAAACTAAAAATAGATCGGAAATATTTACGACGGATGACGAACTGATAGCAACACGAAACTGTTATGCAACGCAGACTGCTAACGAAGCAACTTTTATAAATACACTACTGGACAAGTGTAGTACAATGATACGAGTCATACGAGTCATTAGCTGGGTGTTACGTTTCACAACAAGTCTACGTAACAAGGACGCGACAGCTAATAACAAATACCTGACATCGAAAGAACTAAGTGAAGCGAAAAACTTAATGGTCACATACGGACAACGTCAATACTTCAACGAGGAGGTTGAAGACCTGGAAAAAAGTGGAAGAGTCAGGTCAAAGAGTGTTCTGTTGAACCTAAAACCCTACATTGATGAAAAAGGGATACTACGAGTGGGAGGGCGATTACAAAACTCAGTGTTACCAGATGAAGCGAAGCATCCTGCGGTGATCCCCCACGCAGGAAAACTAACGCAGCTGATAATCGACCACGCCCACAAACAAACTCTACACGGAGGAGCTCGTCTAACACTTGCCCAAACGATACAGAAGTATTGGATAATTAGCGGCAATCGAGCGGTGAAAAAGTATTTAACTAAATGTGTGAGATATCACAGTTAAAAGCCCCATAGAAACGAACAGATAATGGGTGACCTACCTCAATCACGAGTCACGCCATCCAGGCCTTTTACTAACACCGGGGTTGATCTAACCGGTTTCGTGGATGTGAAAATAAACAAGGGGAGAGGAGTGAAAACATGCAAAGGATATATTTGTATTTTCATTTGCATGGCAACAAAAGCGTTCCATATTGAGCTTGTATCTGACCTCAGCACAGAAACGTTCCTGGCAGCCCTCAAGAGGATGTGCGCGAAAAGAGGGACCCCCAAACATATTTTCTCGGATAACGGGACTAACCTTCGGGGAGGATCCAGAATACTACAGAAAGAGTTTCAACAATTCAAAACTATGATGTCTGAGGAGTTCTTCGTTGGAATCAGCGAACTACAAATTGAGTGGCATTTCAACGCGCCAATCTGGCCGATTGCAGGAGGACTGTGGGAAGCAGCTGTGAAATCGATGAAGTACCATCTTAAACGTGTTTTGGGAGAACAAAAACTGACGTACGAGCAGTTTTCAACCTTGTTGGCGCAGATAGAAGCGTGTATGAATCCAGACCACTGTGCCCCCTCACGGAAAGCATAAACGACTTGGAGTACTTAACGCCAGGGAGTACTTAAGGCCACTTCATAACTGGAGGCCCAACGATGCTGTTGCCACAAGCAGAAATTAACGAAAATCGAGCACAGGACCTCAGGAACAAATGGAAACAAACTGAACTCATGCAACAACACTTCTGGAAACGATGGTCCAGTGAATATTTACATCAACTTCAAGTGCGTAGCAAATGGCAGCGATCGAGAAAAAACTTAGAAGAAGGAGAACTCGTTCTGGTCAAGGAGAATAACTTGCCTCCGGGAAAATGGGCATTAGGCAAAGTGCTTCAACTACACCCTAGAGACGACGGCTACGTACGGGTAGCAACGATAAAAACGAAGGGAGGGACACTCAAATGTTCAATAACGAAACTGGCTCCACTCCCTGCAAACGAGAATATTGAAGATGTCAAAACTAATATCCAGAACCAACCAAGACTAAAACGAGTAAGAAGAAAACCAACTTGCTATTTGGTCACCCTAGCGCTGACCTTATTTATGAGCCTCCTAACGGGAATACAAGCCGCACAAGTACCACGTTTCAACGTGACGCCGATAACCAACCAACATCCGATTTACTACGATGAAATTGGACAACTACATCTTATACACGATGAGTGGACACTACTGGTCTACTACAACTTAACGTCGTATTGGAAAGGAACGGAAAATTTATGCAACATGTTGAGGATAATGGAGGAGGATTGCAGTAGGCTCGACACAACTCTGTGCGAGCCGACGATAAATCAACTACAACACGAAGTTCATCAACTGAACGAGTACAATGCACTTATACTTCATCAGCATTTGTCAAGGAAAAAACGTGGTTATTTTAACGGAATCGGGAACATTGCCCGATCTCTATTTGGGACACTAGACGAAGAATTTGCTATCAAGTACCAGAAAGATATAGAGATAATTCAAAGTAACGAAAAATACGTCCTTGACTTAATGAAAAACCAAACTACGATAATTGAAGCGGAAAACAGTATTATAAAGAAGAATGGTAAGTTTATGAATAATCAGTTTCATATGCTCAACACGTTTGTCCACGAGACTAACTCAACATTATCGCAGATTGGGTCCAGGGTCGCAGAGATGTATACGTTGAACAATCTCAACGCAGCCTCGATCACCGCAAGCTTGATTATATCGAACTTAAGAAGAACTCAAGATATGCTAGTAAACTCGCTGGCCGACATTCACAAGGGGCACCTCGATATGCGTCTGTTCACTCCGAAACAACTTATCGAGCAACTCTATGTGATATCTGGTGGAATGCCCAGTCGACTATCACAACCGGTCAAGAATATTCAGGAAGATATCCCAGAACTATACAAATTACTTTACGTAAAGGCTCGTATTACGGAAAACTACTTGCTTTTAGAGCTACACATTCCGCTTACGAGTGAAGATAACTACATGATATATCGAGTGTTACCACTGCCAATCAAACGAGAATCAGAGACCAGAATGGTAGAAATATCATCAGGATACCTCGCCATCAACTTTAGAAAAAACACGTATGTCCAAATCGGAGAAGAAGATATACGGCAATGTATCGTATCAAACGGCGATGTTTACCTATGCAAGGCGTATCACCCTGTTTACAACTTACACGACGGAAATGCGCCTTGCGAAGGAAAAATCTTCAGTCAACAAACGACCTTGCCGTGAGACACTCAGAAAGCGCGATGCAAAGACAACTGGATTAAGTTACATAAGCCGAACGTATGGCTTTACGTCTGTTGCAGTTCGTGCCTACTACGTATCATTTGCGACGACAAAATGTCTAGCACAGCGGTAACAGGCATCGGGCAGCTTGTCCTCAGTCAAGGATGCATACTGCAGAAGAAAGAAGCAACTATTTATTCCTTCAATGTGTTCGGGAATAACATACAGATGGAAAGTGACATTTCAGTTCCCATGATGAACTCGCCTATCAACGAAATGGTGTATGTCAGCATTAAAAACATCAACTTGAACGTACAGACAAATACTTCTGAAGAAATTGCCAGAATAGATCGAAAACTCATTATTCAGAAGAAACAGGAAAAACTTCCGGCACATCTTTCGGTTCATGACATTTATCACTATTCAATAACGTCATTACTGATTGTAATTGCATCGATCACTGCACTGTACCTAATAACAAAAAGGTACTGCAAAAGACCAAGGGACGTCAACGCCACGCAGCAGCCAAGTCCTGAAAATCTGGGAATGGAACTTCAGGAGATCACCACACAAAATTCGGAGTCAGCCCAGCCACACCGGACGGAGAGAAAAGGATTCAACTTGAACGGTCTGCTCTGAACGAAGATAATGATAGTGACAGTGTCAAATATTTAAGATGAAATATTTATGTAGGTTTTACTTTTACTTTATATTTTGATATTTAACTTAACTTTTAACTTGTATAATTGTTAGCTTTTCTTGTCCTTGGCAGCATGTACGGTCTAGCAACGCGTACATTTTCCGTGCGCGTCATTCACCTGCTTTTTATATCTAAGGTTGCATTTCATAGTTTATGTTATACCTTATTGTACATAGTATTATTTAGTTACCAATTAACAGCAAAATAAACTACTCGTGTCTACTTGGTGCTCATCTTTAACTACCAAAATAATCCTCAACTACTTCGGGTGTACGAGCCAACTATCCTCAGTGTGGCCCATACAACATAAATATTCGATTGTAGGCACACAACGCAAACCGGTCCTGCCGCGTAAACAACACTCGCTCTGATACCAACAAAAGCGACACGCCACGACCGTTCTATAAAAATAAAGCTATTAACGATAGCACAAATAACTGAAAGGTATGCAAAACACTCAATGGGGCAATTATATACTGGACATGAAATAGGTAACGTAAACAGCGTATATACGAATAAAACAAGTTGATCACGATAGGTCGACTTAACATGACATAACATAACATAAAACTCTTCAATTTCAGACTTTTGGCGAACTAATACTAACACCCGCAAAAATATTTTTAATGTCCAATTCTTTGCGGATGCGGTGATATGGCTGACCCTCGGCACGTCAGGCCAGGATGCGCCCTTCTCTCGTCCACACCCATCGCCATCCGTGAATTTGGGCCTGCTCCCGCGCCTTGGCAAAAAGTACCCGGTTCAGCTTAGTGAGTCGCTCATTTACATAAAACTTCTGCGGCTTACCGGGTAGTCTCAGGTCGGTGTTAGTAACGGTTCGGCGCACGCGCTCCGCCCGCAGCAGCGCATCCCGCGTCGCTCGCCGCGCCGGGCGCACCACCAGCGGCCGGTGCCTTTGCCCCTCGCCAGCGTCGGCGGGCGCGACAACCCGTACCGCGCTCACCACGTCGTGTTCCTCCACCGTCACTCCCAGCTTCACCGCGAGGAGCGACCAGGTGCATTGGGTTCTCGCCGCTCACTTCCTCCACTTTGGTCGTTCGCCAACATGTCCTGGTCCCTATCATTGAGCTCCAGCTGGAGGTTGGTGATGGCCTCCTCTAACATCTTCGTGCCCGAAGACACCATGGCATCGGCTACCCTCTTCTCGATGTTGTCGATCCGCCGCTCCACCGCAACAATGCGCTGGTCGCAGGCTCCGAGGGCGGAGCGGAATTCTTGTGTTTCGCGCCTGAATTCCCGCATTTCGTCGCGTGTGTCCTGCATTTGTGGGTGGGTCGGCGTTACATACGGGTATTGGGTACATACGTCATAGCTGACTTAGACGATATTTTAATATAAATAGCTAATAAGTTTTAGATTAAGAGGACTATTGTTTGATCAATCTTAGTGGTTACTCTGTTCAATTGATAATAAAATATTTCTTTTAAATCAAATCAGTGTCGATTACTTAATTGGCGCAGCCGGTAGGATCTCAGTAGTTAGACTGTCGTGGAAATCGTCATCGAAAGTGCATAACTTACGTCGTCCATCGTCCCTCTCTACGGTTAAGCTGGGATCGCCGAAAAAACAAATTCATTGGGTATCGAGCCAACGACGGAATTCATCAGAAAGACATGGGAGCAGCTACGGGTCTGTGAGTAAATCTTTTTCACCTTCCTTGTATCTTTCCTTTAAAATCCTTTTTGATAAATATACGTGTGTTATTAGGGATTCGACAACGCCATAATAATACTAAACTTTTCCTTGATTTACATTTCAAGAAAGTAGGTAAATAAGATGTTCAGTTTTTTTTTTCTATAATGGAAAACATTACTCGTGTACCAATGGAGATGGTGAAGATCATCCCGGTATTTGAGGGTGATTCTAGACAATTACCTCTGTTTATTAAGAAATGCGAGTATATTCTACAAACATATCGGGGTAACGACGCTCAAAATGAGTACCTATTCCACGTAATAACGAGTAGATTAGCGGGGGAAGCAGCGAATCTTGTCGGTGAAACTGACCGGATTACTACCTGGACTGAGCTAAGATCACTACTTAGCCAACATTTTGGGGACCCACGGTACGCGGTACGCGGGAAAAAAGCATCGGGAAATTCTTTTTTCGGATGAAAAAATTTTCACCGTGGAAGAGAGCTACAACAAACAAAATGATAAGGTGTACGCACACAGCAGTGAAGAAGCGAGCAACCGTATTCTGCGTGTCCAACGAGGTCATTTTCCATCCTCGCTCATGGTTTGGTTGGGAGTCGTCGTGAAATCGACTTCATCCGGCACGAAGACTGGCCCTCCTCCAGTCCAGATTTGAGTCCGTTAGATTACAAGATATGGCAACACTTGGAGGAAAAGGCCTGCTTAAAGCCTCATCCTGATTTGGAGTCACTCAAGGCATCCTTGATTAAGGCAGCCGCCGATATTGACATGGACCTCGTTCGTGCTGCGATAGACGACTGGCCGCGCAGAATAAAGGCCTGTATTCAAAATCGCGGGGGTCATTTTGAATAAACTTTATTATCATAAGAATCTATGTTTTATTAAGTTCATTTTGCTATATAAATGTTTACATAAATAATAAACATATCTAAATTATTTCATATTGCACATGTGACAGAACTTATGACCTGACTATGTATTTGCGAAAATTAACGAAAGTATATATGACGTGAATGTGCGACTGGCAAAACAACAAATTTATAACAATACTGCATTGAATGTTTTTCTATACAATTTGCCAGCTTAACACCTTGGAAGATGCCCTAAAAATTGTTCTGGAGGAACAGAATTTCCAAACTGTTTATAACTCAAAGAATAACACTCGCAGTACGAACTCCCAAAACCAAAGTCCTCACTTCACGAACAGGAACTATAATGGCCCACCAAGGTACAACAACCCATAACGATTACCAAGTGCACATGCACCAAATAACGCTAGGTTTCCTTCCGAATTAGGAACACCGAGCAGTTCTTTCCAATCTCGTTTTAACAACAATAGCAGAGCGAGTAATAATACTAACAATTACGCAAGTCAACCGAACAATAGCCAGTGGCAGCAAGGCACTAGGTCATATCAACAGCGTAGTCAGCATTGCACGGGCAATGCACCTCGCATGACGCAACCTTACTCACCACATGTGGCACCGTCGTCAGGTTCGAACACTGACGTCACGTTGCGCACACCCAGCTCGAGGCGAGTGAATTATACTGATAACAGCCAGGAACCAATGAACGAAAGTAATTTGAATAATTATAACGAGCAAGCCGTTTTTATGATAGATACGGGCAGTACGAGGTCGTTCATTAGCCCGCGTTTAGCGGAGCGATTTTACAAAAACTATAAGCGGAATGAACCTTTTGAAGTTATTAGCACCCATGCATCGAGTAGACATAACGAGGTCGCTACAATTCCATTACCGAGTATTTTTCAATCAGCGGAACACTACAAATTCTATATTTACAGCGTAGATGAAAGGTACGACGGGCTTATAAGGTTCGATCTAATACAGCTTTAAGGGGCCAGAATTGACGCGAGAGCTATGTCATTAATTACTAGGGATGCACAAATTCCTATAATTTATAAACCTCCTATGAGGGAAATGTACCATTTGCCTCCCCGCAGTGAGTTACGGGTCAAACTTCCGGTAAACTTATTAGACGGAGAAGCAATCCTAGATTATAAACAGTTTGGAGAAGGGATACGAATGCCTGCCGCGATAGTGCGATGTGTGAAAGGGTACGCCACCACGGTGATTCAGAATTATAGTGAAAATAATGGCACATTGATGGTTACAGCTCCATTCCAGGTAGAACCCTATGATCAGTTAGAAAATATTAACGTGAATTATACTAACGATAGAGGAGGAACCGATAGACTGCTTACGGAAAATTTATCCAAGTTAAGATTAAACCCCATGAATGAGGAAGAGAGAAGAATGATTGAAGATGTTTGCAAGGAATACAAGGATATTTTTTATTGCGAGGACATTTCATTAAGCTTTACGAATCAAGTGAAACATACTATTAGGACCAAGAATGAGGACCCCATAAATCTCAAAGCTCATAGGTTACTCCCTTCACAAACAACTGAAATAAAAAAACAGGTAGATAAATGTTAAAAGACGACGTGATTACAGAATCACATTCTCCTTGAAGTGCCCCAGTACATTTAGTGCCAAAAAAGATGGATGCTTCAGGTCAGAGAAAATGGAGAATGGTAGTAGACTACCGAAGATTGAACGAGATTACTGTGGATGATAAATACCCCTTACCTAATATTAATGATTTATTCGACATGCTAGGAAAAATTGTGTACTTCACCACACTTGATTTGGCCAGTGGGTATCACCAAATTGAAGTTTCAAAAGAGGATAGGGCTAAAACTGCATTTAGCACTCCGTTTGGACACTACGAATTCAACAGAATGCCATTCGGTCTGAAAACAGCACCTGCAAAATTCCAAAGGGCAATAGATAATGTACTTAGAGGCTTGCAGGGCCTACATTGCCTTATTTATTTGGATGACGTCATAATTTTCTCAAAAAGCCTACAGGAACATATAACAAAACTAAAGGCAGTTTTCCAAAGATTTAGGAAAACAAATTTAAAAATACAGCTTGTTAAATCCGACTTTTTGAGAAAAGAAGTATTGTATCTTGGTCATACAATAACTAGCGAGGGTTTAAAACCAAATGATGATAAAATTGAAGCCATCCTGAAATTTCCGATACCAGAGACAGTAACCCAAATTAAAAGCTTTTTGGGTTTAATTGGGTATTATAAGAAATTCATCAAAGATTTCGCTAAAATCACCAAGCCACTTACTGTATGTTTGAAGAAAGGACGAAAGATAATAATGAATGAAGAATACAAGGAAGCTTTTGAAACTTGCAAGAAACTTTTGACGAATGCACCAATATTACAGTTTCCAGACTTCGACAAACCTTTTATCTTAACTACAGATGCATCAAATTTTGCAATTGGAGCGGTATTGTCACAGGGCACCCAAGCGTCAGATTTACCCGTGGGCTATTCTAGCAGAAGTCTAAGTGACACTGAGACACGATACAGTGTTATAGAAAAAGAACGGTTAGCCGTAATTTGGGCGGTAAAGCATTTCAAACCTTTTTGTATGGAAATAAATTTATTATTTATACAGACCATAGGCCTCTTGCCTTGCTATACTCACTCAAAGAACCTAACAGTAAACTCACGCGTTGGCGTTTGAGGTTACAAGATTACGATTTTGAAATTCGATACAAAAAAGGCAGTCAGAACACGAATGCTGACGCCTTATCAAGGATTAGAATTAATGCGACGAATGATGATATTGAATCAATGATAGTAAATGTGGATGATAATGACGAAAAGGTACAAGAAATCGTGAACGAATTAGAAAGGAATCTGAGAGGGGACAAGAATGAACTGGAAATAGAAACAATAATTCTTTCCGAATCAGAACAGGAAGAATTAGTAGAAGAAGTAGATTCAGATGATGGAGCTACAGCTCATTCTGTGTCCAATAGGGAGCACGAAGAGATCCCTATCCTGAAAGAGGCAATTGATACGAAACCAAGACAAATACTAGTCTACACCTGGTTTCTGAATAAATATACTGTCAAGGATATTTCATCAAAAAAACAACGTATACTCGAAGTACACATGCCGGTAAACAATGAACAGTTGGTGAAAGACTTAATGAAAGAATATGTTGATACTAAATTCAAATATCACATTTATTTTGAGAACCCACAACTTCGGAAAACTTTTTCAGAAGTTGTTACGAAATTGTTCAAGAAAGGAACACTTAACCTCATAGAATGCACAGAACGAGTAGTTAACTTGACAGATAATAAGAAAGACCAGTTGCTTATAATAAATAAATATCACGAAGGGAAAACATGTCACAGAGGCATTAGGGAAACATTAACCAAACTTAAGAGAGATTATTGGTGGGCAAACATGAAAGAGACTGTAAGTGCAGTTATGATTGGATGTGAAGAGTGCAAAAAGATGAAACATGAAAAAAAAACAATAAAACCACCAATTCAATTGACCCAAGATCAAAATACGCCCTTTCAAGAAGCCTTCATGGACCTTTTGTTCATCGAAGGCAATTATTATTTAACCATTGTAGACGCCTTTAGTAAATTAGGGCAAGTCATCAATATACCAAATAGAAGTACTCCAGAAGTTGTAAGAGCGCTAATAAACTATTTTAGTATGTACGGATTACCTACAAAAATTAGTTGCGATTCAGGGGCAGAGTTTAATAATGACCTCATCAAGGAACTCCTAAATTTTTACAAGATCGACTTACACATTGGGATACCGAACAATCCCACGTCAATGGCAATCGTTGAAAGGTTTCATTCAACGATTATAGAAATCTACCGATTAGCTAAATATAATAAAACGGAATTTGACGGCAACGGTTATGACATATGCTATAATGGCATATAATAACACCATTCATACAGCAACAAGCTATACACCGTATGAGATAGTATTTGGTTATACGGACGCAGGAAACGTTTTCGACATAGACAGGGAACGAATTTTGACACAAAAACTACTCCAAGACCACAGGAAAAGTTTAAAAATTCTTTATGAATATGTAGCGGAGGAACTTCACGCAGACAAAGTGAAAGTTAGGGATAAGAAAGGTGGAGAGGAACCAAGACAGGAAATCAAAACAGGCGACATAGTTTTCATGAAAAACACTAGAACTAGAAAAGCTAAGGAACTGCCACGTTACGAAAAAGCTACAGCTGTGGGCAGAGTGGAGAGAAATATAATACCAGTCCAACTAAATAAAAGTAAAACCAAGGTGGCCATGAAAAACGTTAAAGGTCCTCCACAGATCTAAATCGCCAGGAGCGTCACGCATGATCATGCGTGACGCTCCTGGCACTAGTCATACAGACGACCAGCCTGGATCTTCAAAACGTCAGCCAGAACCCAGGAATAGCCCCACTGAGGATTGGAGCAGCAGTGAAGAAGAGTAACTGCTGGACTATATTTAAGACACTAGACTTAGAATCATTAGTAATACAAATAAATAACAATATAATAGAATACGATAAGTTAATGGCTATAATTAGAAAAGATAGCGAGACACGCCGTGAATTCACAGGGCTACAGAGCCAGATAGATTCATTGATAGGATTAAATAAAGATAGGGTACAGCAAAGTACAGCAAATTCTACCGTTTTATAGATTTAAGAGAGGAATTATAAACATTGAATTTAATTAATACATTTAATTAGGATCACTAATTAAATGTATTTCAGGGAATTTAGATAATAACGATGCACTTAACTATCATAAGGAAATAAGTAGTTTATATAAGGAAAAACTTTCCGTACAGCGAAAGGTATCGTTAATGCAAAGAGCTTTCGATAAAATGGTTAATATATCAGATGATATTAATTTTAACGTTAAATACTTAGGTTTAAGAACTACGCAAATAGAAAAACAATTACAAAATGAAACTAAACTTAATAATATTTGGTCTATCATGAATAGCCTTTATCAGATTCTAAATTACTTTCAACCCATGTTTAATATGATACAGGAAATAGAAACCGCAATCGCCTTCAGTAAACTGCATACACTCCATCAGTCTATTATTGATTCTGCCGAATTATTGAGTATTTTAACTAAAATTGAGCAGAACGCTCGTATGATCTACGAAGTAAACGAGTATAATTTAATAAAAATAGAGCGTAACATTATTTTAAAACCTTACATGAATAGGAATAGCTTGGTATTTGTTATGGAAGTACATCTAATCGATATTGACACGTATATTTATTATAAAATAATCCCTTTACCTATTTTTAATCCCGCAACCCAAAAAACCCTTACAATTATTCAAAAATTCCCGTACCTAATGGTGAATAGATTGAAGTTCAGACCTGTAGCACACCACTGCGAGGAGATCGAAGACAGCAAGTTCCTATGCTCCGATGACAACCTGGCAGAGCACAACGAAGAAACTTGCATCGAACCAATCATGTTAATGAAAAACAACTATAGCAGCTGTCATCAGGACTTCATTAAAATCGAGAAACTGAAAATACAGAAGATTGTAAACGGCCATTGGATGCTGTATAGCAAAGATGACCAGATCATTACAGAACACTGCGAGAAGGAGATTCATAAAATCAACATTCAAGGAACCTACATTTTAACGCCTAATCAACACTGCAAGACTCAAGTTGGAGAACTGTTCATAAGCACTACCACAAATGCATCAGCGATCAATCTGCAGTTGCCGCTAGTACAGATTCCGGAAGTTCAACACAGCTTGACGAAAGGAAACAAGCAAGTAGACCTGCGAGACGTCGACTTCAGCAACATCAAGGAAATGTTACATAGTGCTAAATATAGTGAAAGTGAAGATAGAGGTGACCAGTTTACAGTGACGTACCAAATTAGTGTATGGACTTTAAGTCTTTATATTTTTGTAGGATTTTGTATAATGGTAATCTGGAAATTTGAATTGTATACCTTATGCCTAAAACAAAATTCTCCGAAGCAAACTGCGTCACCTTCAGATAATTTTGCTCTTAGGGAGGGAGGAGTTAAGTGTGACAACCCCTCCGATATTACCTTTGTCAGCTGTTCTAGTTAAACACATACATACCAAATTGGGTACATACGACATAGCTGACTTAGACGATATTTCAATATTAATAGCTAATAAGTTTTAGATTAAGAGGAGTATTGTTTGATCAATCTTAGTGGTTACTCTGTTCAATTGATGATAAAATATTTCTTTTAAATAAAATCAGTGTCGATTACTTAATTCACGCGCCAATAGTAAGACGCAGATTCGACGCACCGATGATCATCCTGATTGGCCGAGTGGTAGCACACCCGCTTCGCACACGCGGTTCACTGGTTCGATCCTCAGCGAGGCCAAAAACGAATAGCCGATCTTCGACCTCGGCGCAGCACACGGAGACCAAATATCTCGCTCTAGGACCGCCCAGTGGGAAGAGCTAGTCCATAAGAGGCACACAAGTGTGACAAGTAATTAAAAATTCAGAACTGGACCAATCACAAATTTATTAACACCAATTTTTTAAAATGCGTTACTGTGGATTGTACGCACGTCCTCACGGCGCTGTAGCTCGCGAGCTAATTCACTTCATTCTTTTGCACACTTCAATATATTACCAGACTATTAATCTCATGAATACCACCGGCGTTAGCTATTTATGTCCAGATTGCCCAGACTGCTGAGACATTATTTAGTAGTGTCCAAGAAACTTATGATTTGACTAACCGACTGTACCGTGACATTCCTTTGTGTAAATAATCTTTTCAGTAGCGAGATCACAATAAGGCATTGATTTCCATATCTGTCCTTCAATATGCTTGCATGCTTGATCATAATTTCTATCTGTTACTTGTATATGTTTCGATAATTTTTTGCTACACTAATCAATGAATTGTTGTTGTGCACCATGGACAAAAACATATCTTGATATGCTGGCCACTATTCGTAGTTACCGGCAAACTTAGGGAGATCAATGCGGGTAGTTTGTTTAAAGAACGCTCTTCGCCTGTAGTATGAGCTTGAATCTCCGTTTCTTGGAGGATGTTGTGATTATAACATGTCTTTGAGGTCACCTTGTAAGCTCAGGAATAGGTCCTCCACCGCAAAGAATTCCTCATTCACAAAGTAGGATATGTTTGCTCGGTCGTCCTTTGTAGGTAGCAACTTCACCAATATATGTTATATTTTTTAATGTGTTCCAGTAATCTTCTATACCAGTCATACTCAAGTTGTGCTCCACGAAGCCCTAGGGATCCGCAAAGCCCCTGTAGGAGCTTCGCGAGAATACTTGTATTAATGAGAAAAATTGTCAAATCTTCACCTCTCCTATCTATCTGGTCGCCAGTTCAATTAACACTGCGGTCACTGAACACTGGTCGTGATCGCCCGCCTCCGCCAGTCAGTTCATATCACAACACATTCAAATCCGTGCATTCCGCGCAACATCAAGTTGGCTGTTTTGAAGTCCTGTATCTCGTGACAATATTTTTCTGTTCGTCTTTACTGTACATTCTAATTATTAATACAGAATAATGGAATGTTGGTTTTAAGTCCTTAAAAGGGTTGCAACAAAATCTTCTACCGAAGGTTCAAAAGTGGTTCGCCCGGAGGATGGATCAAATCTTTACGCCTACGATACAATACAAGTCATTATTCGGTTTTTTGACAAAAAATCACACACATCGTAATACTGTTTTGTAATAACATTATCAAAATTGCGTCGACTGTGGACGCCTTTTTCATTGTAACATTAACAAAATATTAATATTAAGCGATTATCATAATAAATATTAATTGAAGTGGTGAATGGAATATAAAAAACTTACCTTGTTTGTGTTTGTAAGACAAGCACTCCAGTCAGATGCAATATCAAAGTTCCTTCTAACAAAGCTGTAAGTCGTCGTTCCAGATAAAATCTCTACCCAAATCACAAAGTATTGCAAAGTCCGTAAAAGAATAGCCAAGTTGTCGTAATGAGCAATTGAACATAGAAAAACACCCGTACACATGACAAAGAAGTGATGAATGAGATTTATGCGCGCGCGCGCGATGTCATCACTGTGACAGGCTCAAAACCCACTTGAAAGTTGCCACATAGAAAAAACATTGTTAATTTTCGTCCTGGTTTAACGCTAAAATGAATATGTTCTCGATTGGATTCGATTTTAAATACTAATACATTTGTTTTGTGTATCAATCAATATTATTTTTTTGTTCAAAATACCATAGTTTACGGTGTTATACATATTATTCAAAGCGTTTTGATATATCGGATCTTGTAGTATCGATTCATCAATCGGTAATCGATAACTGTCATTCGTTCATTATCATTCAATGTCAATACCCAACCCCTAATTTTTGCATTAAGTTTTATCTCCAATTACTACGTAAATGTTGTTTGTTATGTAGGCGACGGTGTTTTCTAATTAACGGATGTGAAATTTTAGAGCCTTGGAAGTAGTTTCTTGATGAAATCCATGATTGTATACCCGGCAATGGTTTGTTTACAAAGTTATTTTTTCAGATTGATACAGACTTCACCTACCAATATTTGTATATTTTTCATGTTTTTATATTTAAATATTATTTATTTTTGTTCCTAATTAGTCTAAGCTCAAAAGATATATTTTCACTATTCTTGTACATTTATTTTACTAGTGGGTGTATATTTTGATAGCGAAGGGCGAGATCGACTAGGGAAGAAAACCAATACAGATGGTAAGATCAGACCTATCCTAGTTGCGACCACAACGCTGCATAAGAAGATGCAGATCCTGTGAAACAAGAAGAAAATTAAAGAAGCCACACCTAAATCACACATGATCCAACAAAAGAAGCGCAACAGAGAAAAAGGCAACTAAACTAGTTAACGACAAGGGTTTTTAAATAAAACGACACCTGAAACAATATATGCAAGAAATCATAGGAATAATAATAATAATACCTTGGACACTATTTACACACATTGATCTAGCCCCAAACTAGGATTCCCTGTATCTTGGGTACTAGACAAAGATACACATAATTATGTAGATAAATATTATACTTAGATAGATAAACAACCATGACTAGGGAACAAACATCCTTTCTCATCAAACAAATATTTGCCCCCACCAGGACTCGAACCCGGCATCCCTGGCTTCGGAGGCAGGGTCACTGCCGACTCGGCCATTCGGGTCGTCGGTCGGTCGGTCGGTCGAATATCAGATAGACTGGCAATACTCAACATTACACTACCAAAGTATAAAAAACCATGGTCGATAATACAAGCCTATGCACCAACCGAGAAGACAGAACAGTTAGTATTATACTTTTTCAACGAAGACCTATCACAAGCTATAAACATACTTAAGGACAAACGCATCATACTAATGGGCGACATTAATGCACAGCTAGGCACAAGACAAATTGATTTTTAATATGTACTTGGCTCGTTTCGCCGTGGAAAACGAAGCCGAACGAATGGTCGAATTTCTCATGGAGTACATACAATCTGAAAGTACTTAATTCCGTATTCAAGAAAAAGGCTAAGAACAAATGGATGTGGATTTTACCGGATGGAACATATAAGAAGAGATGCAACAGTCATGACGAAACTGAAGTCATAACACAAACCACTGCATGCTCCCTGAAAAAAGTACCAATGAAACCACCAGGGAAATATATAAATTATAGTCACAACCAACTTTATGCAAATCAAGGACCAAATACTGATCAAAATTTTTGCAATAAAAAGCCATAGGTTGGAGAAGTCACGAGGCCTTGATAAAATTTCAAACGGACTTCTGAAATAACCACAGTTTTAACCAACATACTGACAAGCAAAGTCAGTCAAAGTCAAAGTTCTTTATTACTGTAGATATTTACATATAGGTACTTAGCAAACGTCATTTTTAGTATGTTGGGCAGTGTTTCGCTTAAAAGCGTCATAGATATGCGGTTTGTATACCAGTTTACCAGTTTGTCGCACGATTCTTTGGATACTGTGAGTTTGAAGGCATTGTTGTCTATATCTTCTCTCTCAGGGAGCAGCTGAACTTTTAGGGATGACTCACCCAATTCTTTTATGTACTCCGAGATCTCGTTAGTGGTGACCGTTGTCGTGTGACGACAAGAACCTACCAGAACCTAACAGAAAACAACCAGGATAAAATTTAGTAGTAACAGTTTATTAGTTATTTACAGTGAAGACGATAAAAAAAATTAAAGGAAGATGAGGATGAATGAGGTGAGACAGGTTTTATAAAATACAGATGTCTGGATAGAAAGAAGGAAGCGGAGAACACGGAGAGAAGTAGACCGGTGGGGTGATGACCAGGATGCAGGTGTATTTGTTGGTGAAGATGTTGTTGAAATCGTCGTTGTAGGAACGGTAGCGGGCGTATTTGTAGTTACGGCTCGCAGGATCCCGTTGTAGGAGTGGAACGGTAGCGGGCGTATTTGTAGTTACGGCTCGCAGGATCCCGTTGTAGGAGTGGCTCGCAGGATCGCGGCGTTGGCACGGCTCGCAGAATCCCGTTGGTTGAAGGATTGTTTGAAGGTTTGAGGGAGTTTGAAGGCTCGCAGGATCCCGTTGTTTGAAGGATTGTTTGAAGGTTTGAGGGAGTTTGAAGGCTCGCAGGATCCCGGGGTAGTGCGACCCCGGGATAAGGCCTTTAAGTGGTACTTCTAGTTCAGAAGCTGACGTGAGACCCCAGAATTTCAGAAATGTTCCGCTTTTATACCCTTTTTGGAGAGTTCTAAAAATTATTTAAATTAAACGTAATTTTTGTGAGTGGCCAAGAGAGAAAAAGTATTTTTGTAAAAGTATTGAAGCAAACCTATCAGACCGCTAACGAGTTTGAATGGACATTGCCATGACAACCAGATAAACAAAGACGTCAACAAATGTCAAAGTTTATTTTCAGGCTCGTAATATAAAATTTAACAAGTTCACATAGCCAAAATTACATAACAGCGAAAGGAAAAAGGGTAGCGCACCAGCGCGCACGAAGCCCGAGATTGCAGAGTTTCGGAGAAAGCCAAATATAAGGTCACCAAAGGTAAGCCCCTTCGCTATCGATTTAGAAGTGCTGATAGCATGAAAATGCAGAGCGAAAATGATTTGTTAATGTGTTCTTATGGTTTAAAACGTTACAGGGTCCTATGAAAATAAAGGTGATGACAAATAATAAGCTGTAAAGCTCAGCAAGCATCAAGCAGCAGCAGCAAGGAAAATGACATGTAAGTAGCATAACACTACACCGTCCTATTGAACCCAGAAACATATGCTGCCACTTTCAGTTTCATCGCGGCCGGATTGGTGGATGTGCCGACTAAATTTTCTTCCTTCTTCTCCGGGTGACTACCGTAAAACCTTCTTCAGGTGGTTGTTCCTTTTTTTTTTGTCGTGGCTGGTTTAACAGCCATGGCTGCATATGAGGTATTGGTAAGCCATTTTGTACTAACCGTAGCTATGTGCATTGCAGTTTTGGGAGAGACTTTCTCCTTTGTAAGGCATGTATTAAATGTATCCAGTTCGGTTAAACCATCTGCACTTGTACCTATGGTTGACATTTTTGGTCTCTGTCATATTTAGTCCGGTAGGGTATCGCTGGATTTTTAATTTTTAAGGCAGAAAGTATTTCTCGTTGTTCTCGTAAGGATTTTAAATCATTCCGTACTTCTTCCACCTGCACTTGAGTGGCACAGGCTGTCTGCATTTGCTCGAAATTTGATTTCAGTAAGACGATATCGTTCAGTAGTCTCGTCACATCGACGTGGTCAAAGGTCACTGAGGGTAGTCTGGTGAGCTTGCGTGCTATGTACACCGGGACCGTTAAAGCATCGGCATCCTTAAACAGGCTAACTATGTCCTCAATGTCTCGCTGGTTTCTTTGATCAGCTCTTCTATTAACCATCCGCTTGTCTGTGGGGACGGTTTCGTAGAGGATCGTTTTGGCGCGTACTATTTCCGCGGTCGTGAAATGTTATTTGCAGATCAGAAAAATGCTCTCCTGGTCCATAAATTTTATTTTGTCTACCACGAATGCTAACAGTTCACTTATAATCACGTTACACGCGTTACATTTTGAGTTGGTCGACATTTTAACGGAACGCGACGTTATGCTAGCGCGGTCAGACGAGAACTCTTAAGCTGGTCTTGGTTTTTTAAATACCACTTTAATTTTGATTTAAAAATGCGACGACTATAAGATATCTCATCATATACCCTACCACAAGATGGTTTACCATGTAGGGTCCATAACTGAAAAGTAACCCGAGCCTACCGGTGAGCATCATATACATGTCGGTTCCACCCCACAATATTTCTATTTCTACCGGCCCTCCTACTTTCGTCCCTTATAACTTTCCACAGAAGCTCCCACTAAAATATTTACAAGACGGCTATACATATTTTACAAACACAATTTATGATCTGAATTGTTGAACAAGCTAGAACAACAATCCTGGAGTTCCTCAAGGAAATCAATCTCTCTTAAGTTCTTATGACATAGTCTATTATAATGAATGATTTGATCCGCCTGTCTCTGACCCCAAATAAATTTATTACATTGCAAAGTTCTTTATAGTTTTTTTGGAATAACAATACTTAAGTCACATTCCACTACAAGAGGTTTATGATCCGAGCAGGTCATATCATATAAATTATGTGCCTTTTTGACACTTGGCCATGCAAATGATATTACAACACAATGATCTAGCCATCTTGTACACCCGTGCGCGTCACTAATGACCGTATAGGATCCAGAGTCAATACCTAAAGTCTCCGTATCTACACAAACCCATTGTTGATCACTGGAAAACCGCGACAATTCATTCCAAAATAGTTCACCAGGATGGGCATTAAAATCTCCAAGTATGAAAACAGACTCAACTTCATTACTCTCAATTAAAGCGTTTACTTCGCCCAGGCACTCCGTAAACTCGGCCATGTTGTCCGGCTTATCCGTCGGCATGTACACCGATATTATAACAATATCACGATCACAAGCCGATGCTCTAATCGCAACTAATCTATCAATATGGCACTGAATCACTGACACAGACGAGAACGCATGCCTACGCCATAACAAAGCCACGCCCCCATACGGTCGCCCCGTGGTATAGGTAGCTAGATCGACACTTGATTTCGTGAATGACTTCCAGTGGTGGAATGTCATACGGCATCAACCACGTCTCTTGCAATGCGATGACGTCGCCTTATCACATAACGATCCGATGTTGAACATTGAAGGTTTCAGCGATTGACCATTAAAGCTCACAAGCTGACTAAGTTTTTTTGATAGTGAACTATACATTATTATGTGATTGCGGCTTCGAATCATCAGAGTTATGAGCTCTGTCTACCATAGTTTACTTAAAAGGTACAAAGCGGCGTAAGAAAATTCTCTTTGCCCATAACTTGGCGTCTTTGTAAAAAGGAAGTTTGTCTTTAGACACATACATTTTAAAGGCAATGTGATGATCATTTCCATCTTGTGTGACAATTTGCCGCAAGAATACTCTCTCTTGCGTCTTTGCATAAATGTAGTCTGCAATGTTCTTAGGTTTGGTTTCTTTGTTCACATTTGTAATAACATGTTTTGGGTCGGCCGCCCTGAAAAGACCGCCAGATTCAACCTCTGCTTGGCCCATATGACCCACAAAGCGATTCTTAGATTTAGACTTTATCTTCTTTTATCTGGTGATAAGAGTCCAGTTATCTTGCTGTTGCTCATTCTTAGTTCCAATCCTTAAAATCTCGGCTAGGCTAGGGCGGCTTTTGTTGTGGTTTTCTACCGTTAACACCTCGCAGTCAGCTGTCGCAGTCGCAGTCACTTAGCCGAGGCAGCGGCGGCGAAAAAGATTGCGCCTCTGTCTCAATTCGCTGATTGATATTACCGCTTGCTATCTCTGTCTCCGCGTGCAACAGAGTCTTCGATACCGACGCGCTGCCACTATGTGCGTGAAACGCTACGCTCCCAGCTGTCTCTTGACGCGGTGGCGATGGCGATGATGAGAACACCAGCGGCTCGTTGTTTATCGAGCAAGATGAGGGTAAGACGAATTCGGATTCTTCGTTGGCTGCCTATGTTTTAGCGACTTTCTTGAAGCATGACGAGGCAGCGGTGTGCGAGATAGACCGCCAACCTGGCTGGGCAGCTCCACCTCCCTCCTCCGACAGAATACAATGATGCGATAATAAACCTATTGGGCCGCTATCCATATATGCACCACCATGGCTGCGACAGTTAACAAAATCAGTATTGACTAATGAGTCTGTTCTAGGATTTTGCCGTTTTTTTTTTTAGATCTCTTTTAAAAATAGGTTGTGCTTAACTAATACAATTATTATTTATTTTTATTTAATAAGCTGGAATAAATAATTACAAAATTATTAACAGCAAGGTCTGTGTTGAGCCAGATTAACCCCATACAGTCCTGTCATTTATGTAATCTTGAACATTGTAATATCCCTTTTTCGACAAAGTCGCTTTAACATGCTTTTTAAATTGCTCAAATGGCAATTTCAAAATCTCCAGAGGTATCTTATTGTAGTAGAGAATGCACTGACCCTTGAAAGAATTGCTAACCTTCGCGAGTCTAAAACGGGGGTTATTACTGTAGATATATTTATTTTTTTTTTTGCTTTTTTTTTTTTTTTTGTGAGGGTAGCCTAGAAATAAACTACAAAATTTTGTGCCTGAGTAAATAATTTAATTTAAAAATACAATTATTCTATTAATGCTATTTAATCTTATTCTAAACTAGGCCTGAACCCCTACTTAAACTGGGTCAATAATTTACAAAAGCTTTCCTCACCTCCTTTCATCACAACAAAACATCATGGAACTTTACACCAAAGTCAACGAGAAAATCGACACAGTCATTGCCAATTTCAACACCCAGATGGCACACTATGAGAGGCAGTTGAAGGAGTCCGCCACCATGTCGATGTCGTGTAGCCCGCAGGACATCAGCACCTTGGCTAGTGACTTCAGTGAGTTCAAGGTATTTACATGGAACTACCTGGATGCGCTGCGCTCACAGGCAGAGCTACTGCTGGTGGGCCAAGACTGGCTCGAGCAGGCGTCGCGCCGCAAGGTGCTTCTTTTGCACGGTGTGCCAGAGGTTGCAGGCGAAGTAACAGAAAGTGTTGTCAAGGGTGTTCTAACCGACAAGATGAAATTGTCGTCCGAGTGTTTATCGGATATTCATGCTGCCCACAGGCTCGGGTCGAATATCAAGAAATCAGCTCCCCGCCCCCTGCTTGTGAGGTTCACTATGTACAGATCCCGGTCCGAAGCATGGAACAGCAAGACATCCTTGAAGGGCACGGGCATCACTATGTCTGAGTTTTTGACAAAGGCCAGACATCAGGTTTTCATGGCGGCCAGGAAGCATTTTGGCATGCGGAACTGCTGGTCCACAGAAGGCAGAATCATCCTGCTGCTACCCGACAAGTCCCGGCAGAAGATTGAAATGATGAAGGAGCTTCTGGTGTTCACCGACAAGTTCCCATCTTCTACCGCTCAATCCGGGGCAGCGAGCAACCCTGCGTCCACATCGACTGCACCTGCTGCTACTGCGCGGGCCCCTGCCACCACTGCCAAGCGTACACGCGGAGGCCGAGGTGGATCGACGACGGGGGCGGCTAAGAAGTAGTCCGCCGAAGTGCCTCCGTCATTTGGTCGGATTATGCCTGACTTTCTTGTGAAGAATGCACGTTTTTCCTTTTTTTTTCTCTTGTTTTCTCCTCCGACCTTCATGTATTTATTAATTTCTTGATAATTGAATCCACCACTGTCATCTGTCATTTTTGACAGCGAGTTTTTTTTTTTTTATCTTGTTACTGTCATGTCTCTGTACAAACATTCCGTATTACGCGTAACGAAACGCAATAGAGAGATTTCGATATTGCTATATTCTTTTGCTGTTTGTTTGTGTTTTTTTTTAATTTTTTTTCTGTATAATTATTGCAAGTTGATTTCTGTTAATCTTGATTTCTTTCCTAGCATGCCCAGTGAAAGACTGAGTTCAGGCTTAGAACGAAAAGTATTTTAAATTAGATCCTATTATTTTTTTTATTTTTTTTGTAATTTATATGTATACCTATATAGTTTATGAATACCTTAAACTATTTTAATGATAGCTTCTTTTCTAGCTCTGATAGCGACGTTTCTCTTAGTGCGGGAGGTGGGTTGTCGGCGGATGGCTCTTTGTCTGATAATCTGAAACGCGTGTTCTCGACCCTTGGCTTTAATCTCAACATCGTCCATATTAATGCCCAGAGCATTCACGCCAGCTACGCTGATCTTCTCGATGCCTTCGTTGATCAGAATATTCACGGAATTCTTGTCTCCGAATCTTTCCTTAAGCCATCCCTCTCTTCTTCCATGTATGCTCTGCCAGGGTTCAGGCTCTATCGTAATGATAGAACGGGTAAGGCTGATGGCGGCGTTGCCATCTACCTTCGTTCTGACATCTCCTGCAAAGTTATCAGCCACTCGCCCAGCCTATACTCTGGTTCTGCAGAACACTTATTTTTAGAGATATGTCTTCGTCACAATAAAGTTCTTCTGGGTGTTTACTACAGCCCCTCTCGTCGTATAGATTACTTTGAATCTTTTGAAACTCTTCTTAATGACCTGTCCCCTCTTTATCCTGTAACTCTTATTCTTGGTGACTTTAACACCTGCCTCCTTAAAAACAATGCTCGATCAGACAAACTGCGATCCATTGTTAACTCCTTGAATTTATACATTCTTCCCCTCGATGCCACTCACTTTCAGCCTCACTGTACCCCCTCTCTTTTTGACTTGATGACAATATCTAACCCCACTAAGGTTGCCGTACATGGTCAACTCAGTGCCTCCTTCTCCTACCATGATTTAATTTACCTATCCTACAACATTAGGCCCCCCAAGCGTAAAGCTAAGTTTCTTGAACTTCGTAGTTTCAAGGGTATTGATCTCACTTCCCTTAAATCCGACACCTCTTCCATAGATTGGTCCCTTGTTCTGGGTAGTGAGTCCGTTGATGATAAGGTTCAGAACTTTAACACAATTGTCCTGAGCTTGTTTTACAAACATGCTCCTGTTAAGAAGGTTAAAGTAAAACACCTTCCCGCTCCATGGCTTACTGATACCATCAAGGGTCTGATGGCTAAAAGAAACCGTGCCAAGACTAATTATAAAAAGGATCCGACCGACGAAAATCTCTTAGCATACAAAAGACTTCGTAATCGCTGCTCCCGTCTGTGTCGAGATGCCAAACGCCGTCATATATTTGAATGTATCGAGAGCTACGCCCCTGCACAAGTTTGGAAATTTCTGAAGACGCTTGGCATTGGTAAGTCCCAGGACCTGGCTGTTGGTAACATCGACCTTAACGGTCTCAATAATTTTTTTGCTGTCCCCCCCGTCCAGATGGATCCATCTGTCAAGGATGCCACACTCCGTAACTTGCTTTCCAGGACTGTCTCCTGCCACTCTCCTTTCCATCTACGTCATGTTGGAATCGCTGCAGTCAGGAAAGCAGTGCTAGCAATCTCATCAAAAGCCGTGGGCAATGACAAAATCTGCTCTCAAATGTTGTTCTTGGGGAATTGCTGCCGGTTATCACTCACATAATTAATGCTTCACTCTCTGACTGTCACTTCCCTAGTCAGTGGAAACGTGCTCTCGTGATCCCTTTGCCTTAAACATCCAACCCTACTTCCTACAAAGAATTTCGTCCTATTTCTATCCTGCCTATCCTTTCCAAAGTCCTTGAATCCATTGTACACATTCAATTATCCACCTATCTTTCCTCCATGAATCTCCTTAATCCTTTCCAATCAGGCTTTAGGCCGGGTCACAGCACTACCACGGCTCTACTAAAAGTGACAGATGATATCCAACTTGCGATGGACCAGAAGAGGATGTCTATGCTGGCATTGCTTGACTTCAGCAGCGCTTTCAACTGCGTGGATTTTGAAATCCTGGTTGCGATCCTTCATTCACTTAATGTCTCCTCTCATGCCGCCCTCTGGTTTGACTCCTATCTCAGAGATCGACAACAACGCATCAAGTCTGAGGAGACATCCACCGATTGGTGCGATCTATTCACTGGGGTTCCTCAGGGTGGCATCCTTTCACCCCTTCTTTTCTCGGTTTTTATCAACTCAATCTCTGATGTACTTACTTCTTCATATCATATTTACGCAGATGACCTCCAAATATACCGGCATTTTTCTCCGCGTGATGTGACTCCGGCTGTGGAGGCTCTGAATGCTGACCTCGAGAATATCCGGAAATGGGCCCTCTCGTATGGGCTTCTAGTCAACCCGAGCAAGTCGCAGGCCTTGATCTTGGGAACCAGATGCTCTCTTAACCTGTTACAACAACTTCAAATCGCTCCTCTAATATTTGACGGAACCGTAATCAAATACAGCGATAAAGCTAAAAATCTCGGAGTTGTATTCGATAACATGCTGTCTTGGTCGCCCCATGTCTCCGAGGTCAGCAGACGAGTCTTTGCATCATTTCACTCTCTTCGGAGATTACAATACTTCCTTCCACGGCACACTAAAGTCACTCTAGCCCAGTCCCTTCTACTTCCTTTAATTGACTATGCCGATGCTTGCTGGGTGAGTGCAAACGAAGAACAACTGAATAAACTCGAACGACTTCAAAACCTCGGGATTCGGTTCGTCCTCGGGCTGCGCAAGTATGACCACGTCTCGCAGTATCGCAAGGAACTGGGTTGGCTCCCGTTAACATCTTGAGAAATCCCAAATATCCTTCTTACCTTCGTGAACGTTTTGAGTTCCTTTTCTCCAGAGGCAAGGAACGGAGATCTCACACGGTGTCTCTTCTATGTATTCCGCAGCATAATACCGTCGCCTACGAGCACTCGTTCAGGCTGAGGGCCATTCGGCTGTGGAACGCACTTCCCTGCACTATTAGGGATAGTCCCACTCTCTTCTCCTTTAAGAATCGCTTGAAAGAGCACTTACTTTCTCTTTCATCATAGGTATTGTATATATAAGTATGTAATTGTATTTATCTGTTTATTATTATTATTTGTTTATTTTTATTTTATCTACAATTTCTTTTATTATATGTATTTTTATAGTAAGTATTATATTTTATTGGTATTTAGTAATTTTATAATTGCACTAGACTACCCTTTTCAGTTTATATGTATCCTATCCTGATAGGTTTGCTGTAAGAAATCTCTGTTGAGAGATAAGCTCGCCTTTGCCTTTTAATTTCTTGTAAAATGTTTTGTTTTAATGTTCCGTGCAATAAAGAATTGTGAATTGTGATATTTACATATACTTAGCAAACGTCATTTTTTGCCTCCTCTCTACATTGGACCACTGTGGGAGAAGAAGGGCGTAGAAACTCCCACAGATTTATTTTTAGATCTCTTTTAAAAATAGTTTGTGCTTAACTAATACAATTATGATTTATTTTTATTTAATAAGCTGGAATAAATAATTAGAAAATTATTAACAGCAAGGTCTGTGTTGAGCCAGATTAACCCCATACAGTCCTGTCATTTATGTAATCTTGAACATTGTAATATCCCTTTTTCGACAAAGTCGCTTTAACATGCTTTTTAAATTGCTCAAATGGCAATTTCAAAATCTCCAGAGGTATCTTATTGTAGTAGAGAATGCACTGACCCTTGAAAGAATTGCTAACCTTCGCGAGTCTACATCGTGGCGCACACAGTCTGTGATTATTTCTTAGGTAAACATTACAGCTATCGCTAAGTTTGGAAAATGTTGTAAGGTTCTTGCGTACATACATTATATTTTCGAAAATAAATTGACTAGCTACTGTTAGTATGTCAATTTCTTTAAAAAGCTCTCTTAAGGAGTCTGTTCGTTTTAAATTATAAATTGCTCGAATAGCTCTTTTCTGTAAAATAAAAATAGTTTGAATATCCGCTGCTTTCCCCCACAACAAGATACCATAGGACATCACACTATGAAAGTAACTAAAATATACTAGCCTCGATGTAGCCACATCCGTGTTTTGTCTGATGTTCCTAACAGCGTAAGCCGCAGAACTTAATTTACCAGCCAATTTATCTATGTGGGGTCCCCACTGCAATTTGCTATCAATGGTTATTCCAAGAAACTTCGTATCATTTACTAATTCTAACGTGCTGTTGTCTAACACTAAACTGGTCTCAACTTGCCTGACATTTGGAAGTGAGAATTTGATACACTTGGTTTTACCAGCGTTTAACAATAAATTATTAACTGTGAACCAATTCAAGGTTAAAGACAATACACTATTAACATCATCAAATTCTCCTTTTTGTCTTTCAATTTTGAAGATCATTGAAGTATCATCAGCAAACAACACTATGTCAGTTAATTTCTCCACCATGCAAGGCAGATCATTAATATATACCAGGAATAAGAAAGGGCCTTATATGGAACCTTGTGGAACGCCCATTTTAACACCCGATCCATCAGATTTTACGCCGTTAACTTCTGCCTTTTGAATTCTATTGCTTAGGTATGATCTTAGTAGATCCAACGCTTTATTTCTAACTCCGTAATGATTTAATTTAATTAATAGCGTATTATGATCAACACAATCAAACGCCTTCGACAGGTCGCAATAAACTCCGATAGCATCCTGTGCGGCCTCCCATGCAGAATTAATATGAGATATAAGGGTAATACCTGCATCCGTAGTGGATTTACCCCTAGTGAAACCGTATTGTTTGGCGTGGAGTTGTTTTGTATGGTTGAAGTGTGAGAGCATTTGATTGAGTATAATCTTTTCAAATATTTTACTTAGTGTTGGAAGAACAGATATTGGTCTGAAATTTGAAGGATCACCCTTAGCTCTGTACCGCCTGCCGCCCTGGTGCAGCGCGAGCGAGATGTTCGCCGCGGGCCGCGCGCCGGGCTGGGTAGCGCAGCTGCGCCTGCGCTCAGCCGGGACGCGCGCGCGCCATATACGCGTCCACAAACACCATTCTCGTGGCTGTGAGGCAGTGGACAGTCAGCCCATTGCATACAACTTGGGAAGGGTACCACACCCCGTGTTCAGATACCTATTATTTCTAAGGATAAAGATCCTTATTATATTATATATTATATTATATTATATTATATATTATATATTATATATTAAATTAAATAGTCTATCTTATAAAGATAAGATAGACTATTTAATTTTATTTCATTAATATTTATTCCTTAGAGTACATTAATCTAATCGAATCTAATTTTATTTTATTTAATTGTAATTAATATTGGACTCTTTATGTCTGGAAAATAAATAAATAAATATAATAATAATAAGATTGACATTTTAGCTACTCACCGGGAGAATAAACCTTTTGGTTCTTTTTGGCGCGCCACAATTAAACTGAATTAGAGGCCGAGCCTGCCGGCGAGTGTAAATGGTGTCAGTAAGCCGGGCGATATTGCCATTTTAAAGATAATTTTAAGGTGTTTTCTCCTTTAGGGCCGCCCTTGCAGCAGGAGTCTGATGCTGAGACTGGCCGTGATCTGGATAGGGTTTTGACCAGGTTTACAGCTAAGGAGGTTAAGAATGCGATCATGGGTATGAAAAGAGGGAAGTTACCGAGTCACGACGGACTCAGCATCGAGCACCTGCTCTCTAAACTGTCATACCCAAAAATGCAAAATGGCTGCTTCTGTCACGGGGTCGCGCGCGGGGAAGTGTGAGCAAGATAGACAAATGCTTTGATTAAATAACGGTCCTTATTTACCGCCTTTTACGCATCGGTCAAAATGTGTCCGCGTGACAGACTAGCGGGTGGGTGTTCATCTGCCGCGGATGTTAACGTTGTTCTACTCAATGTGTGTTGTTCATTCATACCTGCCTGATGACATGATGAAAACGATTGTTGTACCTATAGTGAAAAACCGAACAGGCGATATATCGGATAAAGCAAATTATAGGCCTATTTCCTTGGCCACGGTAATAGCGAAAATATTCGATTGTGTCGTGTAGCGACAAGAACCTAACCAGAACCTAACAAGAAACAACAACCAGGATAAAATTTAGGAATGACAGTTTATTATGTGTATTTTACAATGACTATTTTTATAACAATGAAATGAGGATGAGGCTGAATGAGGTGACACAGGTGTTTTAAAAAATACAGGTACTAATATAAAAAAAAGGGAGCGAAGGACACGGAGAGTAGGAGACAGAACAGGGAGCACACGGCGGTGGTGCCCGGAGCCTGGAGTAGTGGCGTAGTTGGTGATCCGGAGGTGGTGAAGGAGGTGGCTTGAAGGCAGCAGCACCTCAAGATGTAGGTGGTTAGAGACGGCAGCACGACGGGGTATAGATGGTTGGCAGCTCGTCAGGATATAGGTAGTTGGAGACGGCAGTAAGGCAACAGCAGCAAGCCGTATGGGTGGCTGGAGACGGCAATAAGGCAGCAGCAGCAGACAGTCAGCGACTCAACAGAGGCTCGCAGGATCCCGGGGCAGTGCAGCCCCGGGATAAGGCCTTTAGGTGAAGCTTCTTCTTTCAGAGCTGAAGTGAGACTCCCGAATTTCAGAAATGTTCCGCTCTTATACCCTTTTTGGAGAGTTCTAAAAATTATTTAAATTAAAAACAATCTTTGTGAATGGCCAAGAGGAAAAAAGTATTTTTGTAAAAGTATTGAAGTAAACATATCAGACCGCTAATGAGTTTGAATGGACATTGCCATGACAACCAGATAAACAACGACATCAAAATATGTCAAATTTTGGTTTCAGGCTCGTAATAGAAAAAACAACAAGAAAATAATGAAGTATTTTTTTTTTTTATACCTTGGACACTATTTACACACATTGATCTAGCCCCAAACTAGGATTCCCTGTATCTTGGGTGCTAGACAACGATACACGTACTTATATAGATAAATATTATACTTAGATAGATAAACAACCATGACTAGGGTACAAACATCCGTTCTCATCAAACAAATATTTGCCCCCACCGGGACTCGAACCCGGGACCCTTGGTTTCGTAGGCAGGGTCACTGCCGAATGAAGTAACAATGAATATAAAAAGGTAGCGCACCAGCGCGCACGATGCCCGAGATTGCAGAGTTTCGCAGAAAGCCAAATACAAGGTCACCAAAGGTAAACCCCTTCGACATCGATTTAACAGTGCTGATAGTGTGAAAATTCGAAGTGAAAATGATTTGTTATTGTGTTCTTTTGGTTTAAAACGTTACAGGGTCCTATGCAAATAAAGGTGATACTAAATATCCAGCTGTGAGATGACTGGAAAATGGCATGTAAGTAGCATAACACTACATTTGTTTAATGGAAAGCTGTCTGAACCAAACAATTCAGATACATGATGCACTATTCGGTTTTCGGCAGGGCCTATTAACCGAAAGTGACATTGGAGCCCTAAAGAGTACCGTTAGGTATTATACGGACAGAGGTGCTCCTATTGTCTACACATGACAGCAGCAGACCCCAGCGGGGAAGGCAAGGAAAATAGTGCCTTGTGACGTCGTAGCATAGCATAATCTCTCTCGTACAGCGCTTCACGCCATGAGCACACAGCTCCTTTGTATTTTAATATTTTTAGTCAATAAAACCATATTTATGAAGAAATAGCTGTACATTATCATTGGCAAACTATATCCAATCATCCTGCTGCTAAAACTCCGCTTCATTTGGCCTATCGAGACGGATTAACCACAAAAATAAGGAGCACATTTGAAGGACGAGCAGCGGTCAAGCGAACGTGCGACGTAGTTTGCCAGAGGGACATCAATTCAAGGCATCAAATAAAGGATCAATCATCAAATCAATAAATCAATCAACAATCAACGTAAGCGGTGGTCAAGAAAGGGCATAATATCCAGGACTTTCGTCTTTTGAACTCATCTACGCAGTCCACGTCACCGTGCGCCGCGATCATCGCAATCACGGCAAGAGGATTTGGATACAACAAACCGACTGTAAAGTGAAGAGGAACATGAGAACACATACCTGCTAATCAAGGATCCAGCATTCCAGAACGAGAGGAACGCATCCCTGTGAGTTCGTTCCGTTACGCTTCCTTGTCATCCATCAACTATCAATCAGTAAGAATCACAATTTGTTGTTGTCACTGTTAGTATGCATTATTTCCGATTGATTCTCATTATTTGCAAAATAAAACAGTTGCGAGTCATAATTGTAGGCTGAGACCTAACCTCGCTTCTAGTTCATTCATAATATAAATTAACAATCAAACTTAAAACAAATCAATATCAAAAATCCATATAAACTATATTTCTTTTGTCACTCAATATTTACCTGCTTGCACCTATAATCAAGCAGTCTTCATATCAGTTTCGTACAATCTGACCTGTTTTCACCTAAAATCAAACATTCAGCCATAACAATATTCCATAAAGCGGTATTAAATAGACAATAGTTCATGCCACATCCATATCTTGCACCTATCATCAAGCACATTCATCATATCCCAAACAGATTTAATTGTTTGCACCCATCATCAAATATTCATCAACAGCTTTATAGCATCTATATCAATATTCCAGTATCTATATCAATATTCTAAGTTTAAATCATACAAAATCAAACCACTAAGCCGCTTATTGCATAAATAGCTAGTGCGCTTCTAAGGTTTCAACAACAACAACAAACATTCATTAGCGTAGGTACATACTTACCTATTGCTTTGCGTTTGTTTACCGCTTTCCAGTATCCCGTGGTGTCTCCGTAAGTCAGAGGCCCACATCACATTATCATAAACAGCTATCAAGCAACTCCATACGCATCCTTCGATTCGCTATAGCTTCGCATACCTTCCTCGCCTAATTAGTGGCGAGCGACAGGTACCGTTATCGGTCATTCACCTCGCATCAGCTTTAGTATTTTGCTCTGGGGTAATAGCGTCGATGCTAACGACTTGTTCATTATGCAAAAGAAATGTATCAGGATTTTAGTTAATATTCAGCATATAGACAGCTGCAAACCCCACTTCCAAAAAGACAAGACCTTGACTCTACCATCGCTGTACATATTAGAAATAGCCACCTACGTAAAAAAACACCCCGAACAATATCACTACTACACAAACGCTAGACGGAGAAATAATTTAGTTTTACCAGAACCTAAACTAGAAATTTACAAAAAAAGCCCATACTATATGTCAATCTTAATATACAATAACCTACCAAACAATATAAAAAACGAACAAACCGTTAGTTCGTTCAGCATAAAACTAAAAATTCTGCTAATTTCAAAAAGCTACTACACTATAGACGAATTTATGACTGATTCTAAATAAGTGATATAGAGGATCTCAGCGTTACAATAACTACTTGTGAAATGTTTTATCTAGATATTAAGCGAACAATTGTACCTTATATATATATATATAGTACATATACCCTTTCAGGGTGCATGTACTTTTACTCTATATTTACACCTCCACCTGTAACCCCCGTGTACATGTTTGCAAATAAAATGAATATGAATATGAATATCGTTCAATATTTATTCCATATTCAAACGTCAAAATCAATATAGTGAGTAGCTAGTATTATACACAGGCAACCTACCTACTTACATACAATCATGGCTGAACTAAAAACCTTTACTAAGACAAGAGCCACACATAAAGCAAAATTTCCAATTTTTAAAACACATTTACAATTGATCCAAAGCAATTAACCGCTCAGCCGGTTACAATTAACAGAACTCGGAGCTAGGCTGTCCAAAATGGAACACCTTTATGCTTAATATGACTCCACTCAATCTGACATCGAAAATCCTTCCGAAATTCCAGATGAGCAGTTCAAGGATCGTGAAAAGTTTGAAAGCGAGTACTTCGCGGCTATCGCGGCAGCTCGGGAGGTCATTGACAGGTTCCGCTCTGCAGAGCAGCGCGCGCCCTCCCCCGTCACAGGTTAGAATGAGACTGGTGATGGTCAGGTCGCTCAGGTCACAGGTGGCCCGAGTCAGCTCAGACTACCTATCATACAGTTGCCTTCCTTTTCGGGTTGCTATCAGGACTGGATGGAATTTCACGATACTTTCACATCACTAATTCATTGCAATCAGTCAATTCTAAAAATCAACAAGTTTCATTACTTACGGGCCGCCCTCAAGGAGGGTGCCGCACTTGTTATTCGATCATTAGAGTTTTCAGAGGGAAACCACACCGTAGCTTGGCAGTTACTTTGTGACCGCTATAACAACACTAGGCTCTTAGTCAACAACCACCTACAGTCACTTTTCGATATTGAACCGATAACGCATGAATCCGCACAACACAACAGAAACTTATTGGACACAATGAACAAAAATCATCGCGCACTGCAATCTCTCAAACTACCCACCGAACATTGGGATATTTTGATTATTCACATGGTTGCCAGTAAATTGGACAAAATAACCAACCGTGAATGGGAGGAGTTCCGAAGCACACTTAATGAACTCCCAACACTTCTCGATTTCAATAAATTTCTCAAAAATCGAGCCGATTTACTAGAAACCATAGTAGAAAAGAGTCACCATGGTAGACGAGAAAGTTTTCCCGTCGTCACACAGAACAAACTAATTCACTCACACAATGATCGCAGATACAGTGAAGGTTCACACACACGGGCAACAAAATCATTCATTGTTCACAACAACAGTTCAAATGCTGGTTTCTCATGTCCAGTTTGCAAAAATCAAAAGCATTCGATTTAGCAGTGCTATAAGTTTAAATCAATGCCTATAGAAGCACGAATCGCTAAGGTTAAACAATTTAATCTCTGTCCAAATTGTCTTTGTTCACACGGGGCAATTAAATGTAAATCAGGACCGTGTAAATTATGCACTCAACCAACATATCACAATTCAATGTTGCATCTCAATGCAAATGCGCAACCAAATCATTTTGTACAACCTGCAACCAGTAGCAGCGTTGTACGATCAGCTGCTCACAATGAGCACGAAAACATAAACACACCACATGAACAATCGAACGAAAACAATTTACAGGTAGCACTATCAGCTACAAATCACCAGGATCAGGTGTTACTTTCAACAGCAGTTGTTAAAGTCACTGACCACACAGGTCAAATTCACACAGTACGCGCATTGCTATAAAATGGAAGCACTTCATGCTTTATCACCGAAAGCTTATGCAATAAACTAAAACTTCCCACATCTGTATCTACCACTACAGTCTAAGGCATTAATGGTCAATTTTAAAAGGTGTCCAAACGATGCAACGTGAAAATTGCATCAAACATAGGCGAATATTCAAAACTTGTGCAATGTTTAGTGATACCGCGCATAACTCAAGTACTACCAGCCTTCCATATTGATGTGTCTGCACTCACCATCCCCACACATGTACAGCTAGCGGATCCAGAGTTCCATTTATCAGCTACTGTTGATATGCTGTTGGGTGCAGACATATTTTGGAAAATTTTAGGCAGTACACACATCACTCTAGGAAACCATCACTTAGTGAAACTAAGCTGGGTTGGCTTCTTTCAGAAGTGATAAGCACAAGGAATAAAGAAACAAAATCAAATAATACAGTCCATTGCAATCACGTTTCAGAAATTCATTTACAAAATCAACTCACAAAGTTTTTTGAAATTGAAAAGTAGAAACAACACACTCTTTCTTAAAGGAAGAGCGTGATTGTGAACAATATTACGCCAACAATACAAAACAACAATCAGACGGTCATTTTATCGTATCCATACCTCTGAAGGAATCTCCTCAAAGGCTGGGAAATTCTTATCAGCAAGCATTATCTCGATTTCACTCACTGGAATGAAAATTCATTCGGGATCCAATATTCAAACAATCATATACTAATTTCATGCAAGAGTATCTTAACCTAGGTCACATGTCAGAAAACACTGACTTCAACGAATCCAATATTCAATATATTCTTCCGCATCACGGCGTGTGTCGCGAAGAAAGTCTTACTAAAAGCTTCGCGTAGTATTCGATGCGTCCGCGAAGACCACAACAGGTGTTTCATTCAATAATTTACAAATAATCGGACCAACTGTCCAAGACGACCTTGTCTCAATTTTATTAAGGTTCCGCCAGCATAAGTATGTCGTTACCTCAGACATCGAAAAGATGTATCGACAAATCCTGGTTAACGACAGTCAACAAGACTTGCAACAAATCCTTTGGCGCTTTGAACCGAGTGAACCAATCAAGGTTTACAAACTACATACAGTTACTTAAGGAACTGCCTCCGCACCTTATCTCGCAACCAGATGCGTGGCTCAACTTGGTCATGATTGTGTGAACAAGGCGGTGGCGGAGGGAATTTCACGAGATTTTTATGTAGACGATTAGCTTTCAGGGGCAGACTCTGAAGAAGACCTTATACAAATTTGTAAGGGCGATATTAATCAATTTGAAGGTGCCAAGTTCCATCTGAGGAAATGGCGTTCAAATCATTCTACAATATTAAACAAAATTCATGAGAAACACAACACACAATCAGATAACTTGCTAAATCTAGATAAAGATCAATATTCAAAAACCCTAGGGTTACTCTGGGATTCTAAAGAAGACATATAACTATACTCTGTGAAAATTTTCACACCTACACATATCAACAAACGGACGATTCTCTCAGAAATCGCACAAATATTCGACCCATTAGGCCTTTTAAGCCCTTGTATCCTGCAAGTTAAAATCATTTTACAAAAGCTATGGTCTCTCAAGTTGTCGTGGGACGAAACAATTCCCTCGGAAATGCAAACAGCTTGGTTGAATATTTTAAACAATTTGCAAATTATCAATAACCTCAAAATATCTCGTCACGTTGTCAATAATTCACCCACAGTAGTACAACTACACGTTTTCAGTGATGCATCAGTCCATGCCTATAGTGCATGCATTTACTTAAGATGTGTCTCAGACACCACATCATCAGTCCAACTCCAATCCTGCTGATGTAGGTTCTAGGGGCCTCAATGGTGCCCAATTAAAACATTGTAGCATTTGGTGGACAGGACCTCCGTTCTTAAAACAAGATGAAACCGATTGGCATCTCATTCAAACCACAGAAGCAGATTTGCAAGAGTTAAAGGTTCAGTGTAACCACATTTCTCAATCATCGTCTATCACGGATCTCATTCACAACACATCGTCATTCATCAAATTGACTCACATAACAGCATATATACAACGATTAATTAACAATTGTCGTAATCCTAATCAGAAAGTTCTATCTCATCTAAAGGTCCACGAATTAAATTCTGCCTTAAATCTCATATGTAAATTATCGCAAACTCAACTATTTTCCGAAGAAATTGCCATTTTATCTCAAAAGAAACATCTTTCACCAAAAAATAAACTTATATCGCTTAACCCATTTATATATAACAATGGTTTATTGCGTGTCGGTGGTTGACTCTCAAACTCTGATTATGGTTATGACACCAAACATCCAATTATTCTACATGCTTCACATCATATTTCAAAACTTATATTCGTGTATTATCACAAAGTTTTGTTGCACTCAGGACCTTAAATGTTATTGTCTTCGGTAAGACAAAAATTCTGGACCTTTAATGGTCGTAATTTAGCTCGATCTGTAGTGCGCAATTGTGTGAAATGTTATAGGTTTTCGGGTCGCATTGTCCAACCAATAATGAGAAATCTTCCTGCTGAACGTATTACAGCAAACGTTCCATTCTCAAACACAGCAGTCGATTATGCAGGACCTATCGTGATAGCGAATAGAAAGGGCAGGGGCTGCATTTTGATAAAATCATACATCTGCGTCTTTGTATGCCTATCCATAAAAGCTGTCCATCTCGAACTTGTGACAGATCTAACCAAAGAAGAGTTTATCGCTTCGCTGTCCCGTTTTATAGCTTGCAGAGGGAAACCTGTCAATATCTTCTCTGATAACGGGACCTGTTTCGTTGGGGCTTGCAACGAATTAGCGAGATTTCTCAAACGTAACAATGATGACATAAGTGCACATTGTTCAGATTTATCCATAAATTTCAATTTTTCTCCAGCTTATAGTCCTCATTTCAATGGATTAGTTGAAGGTTCAGTAAAATCTGTTAAACATCATTTAAAAAGAGTATTATCCGCTCATTTAACTTTCGAAGAAATGTATACAGCGCTAATTCAAATTGAATCCATATTGAACTCACGACCTATAACCCCCCTTTCATCTGATCCATCTGACCTTGTTCCTTTAACGCCTGCAAACTTCCTTATCGGACGAACACTCACCATGCTGCCTCATTCTCAGATTCCTGATAAAGAAAGCTGCCATCTTCCTCGACATCTCAGAATTGAGCAAATGAAATCACATTTCTGGAATAGAAATACAAAGAATATCTTTCAGAACTACAGGCCAGACAGAAGTGGCGCAAAGATGGCGATCAACTACGGATCAACGACATGGTGTTAGTCAAGGACGACAGACTTCCTTCAAACCGATGGCTCCTTGGTCGAATCACCACCGTGTTCCCAGTTTCCGACGGCGTAGCACGCGTTGCTGACATCCTCACCACATCCGGGACTATGAGACGTGCGTTCAACCGGCTGTGTCTATTACCAAGGTTGGAACAGGATGTTCCAAGGCCGGGAACATGTCTACGCATGACAGCAGCAGACCCCAGCGGGAAAGGCAAGGGACGAAGTGCCTTGTGACGTCGTAGCATAGCATAATCTCTCTCGTACAGCGCTTCACGCCATGAGCATACAGCTCCTTTGTATTTTAATATTTTTAGTCAATAAAACCATATTTGTGAAGAAATAGCTGTACATTATCATTGGCAAACTATATCCAATCATCCTGCTGCTAAAACTCCGCTTCACCTATATATGCGTGCTTTCTCGACCTTTCTAAGGCATTTGATATGGTTTCATACAATATCTTATGGAACAAGCTCAAACAGTCGGGACTACCACCTGAGCTGATATCTGTTTTTCGCTATTGGTACAACAATCAAACAAATTATGTGAAATGGTCCGACCACGTTTCGGACTGCTGTAGGTTGGAATGTGGGGTGAGGTAAGGGGGACTGTCCTCCCCAATATTGTTCAACCTGTAAATTAATAGCCTCATCGAGGAGCTCAGCAGTTTACATATCGGCTGCCATATTGACGGCATATGTTTAAATAATCTCAGCTACGCAGACGATATGGTGCTGCTGAGCCCCACGGTGGGTGCACTTAGAAAGCTGTTGGCTGTGTGTGAGAAATACGCCAATAGTCATGGTCTGCTGTATTATGTCAAAAGAGCGAATATCTCATATTTAGGGCAGACTCAAGGACTCTTGAAAATGAACCGTCGAATAGTCTAAATGATTGCTGTCTGAATCGGGTAACCGAATTTAAATATCTGGGACACATAGTGGAGGAACGTTTGAGAGATGAGTGTGATATTGAAAGGGAGCGAAGGGCGTTGACAGTTAGAAGTAATAAGCTGGCTCGCAGATTTGATCGGTGTTCAGTACAAGCATGTACAAGTAAAGATAACTCTTTATAAAGCTTACTGTCAATCTTTTTATACCAGCAGTCTGTGGGTCAGATATATGCTGAAAGCTCTCAGCGCCCTTCGCGTCCAATATAATAACGGCTTTAGGAGGTTGGTGGGGTTGCCGCGCTTCTGCAGTGCATCGGCAATGTTTGTCGAAGCGCACACCGACGGTTTTCACTCTATAATGCGGAAAAGGGCTGCTTCGTTACAAGTTAGAATGCGTGGCAGCCATAAAAAAATCTTAAATGCTCTCTCGGAGAAGTGGGATAGCCCATTCTGGATAAAAAAAAGGTTTTTATTTGATAATTGGAATTTATTTTGACATTTCATAATTTTACATGTTATTTTATTTTATTTTGGATTTATCTCAGAACAAATAAACCAAGGATTTATTAATTTTGTTGACATTGTAATAATGGATATGTAATTTGTTGATATATTTTACTTGTGAATTGATATTTTAATGTACCTACCTACTGTTATTATTGATCTTGAAGTCTGAAATAAAGAAAATTGAATTGAATTGAAAAACTACTTTCATATACAGAAAATTTCAATTTCAATTTCAAAATATTTATTTCAGATAGCATACATTTTGACACATATACATCCATAGGTAGATATTATTTTATCATTATAAAAAAGTTTAAAATTTAACTAAATACATCATCCATCATCCTTGAATAATAAATAACACCCACACTCACATCCTGCTCACACAGTCACACACACCCTCTCACACACACAAAACATCGTCCTAAAATATGATTATAATTTATGGTTTGTTACTGCGAAGGTGCACATCCATCCAGTACTTCAACATAGGGCTGTCCACCTTCCCAGCCAGAGTGCTGAGGATATTGTTGGAGCTGCCGAAAAAGCGGTTTCTTAACGAGGCAATCCTCTTTCTCATTATTGCAAAGAAATCGTCAATCCTAGCTTCGGCAAACATAGCTGAGGCGCTGCAGTATCGCGGCAGCCCCAACAGTATTCTCAGCGCATTATTATATTGGACGCGCAGGGCGCTGTAGGCTCTCCGCGTATAGCTGACCCACAAGCCACTAGTCTAGAAGGACTGACAAAATGCTCTGAAAAGTGTCAATTTGACAGCCCTTGTACACTTCGCAAACCTGCGGGCCAGCATATTACATCGGACCGCCATCGCCCTGCGCTCCCTTTCAACATCAATGTCATCTATGAGCCCCTCTGTGACCACGTGACCCAGGTACTTGAAATGTGAAACCAATGATTGCACTCATGTACCAACCAATCTTTTAAAATTCTGGCAACAATGTACTCAAATGGTACAGAGCTTTTGGAAGCAATGGCATAAACACTATCTAAGCCAGTTACAGAGCCGGCTGAAATGGCGTTTTGAGAAAGACGTTGAGCTAGATTGACCCCATACAGTCCCGTCATTTAACTAATCTTGAACATTGTAATATCCCTTTTTCGAGAAAGTCGCATTTACATGTTTTTTTAATTGCTCAAATGGCAATTTAGAAATCTCCAAAATATCTTATTGTAGTAGAGAATGCACTGACCCTTGAAAGAATTGCTAACCTTCGCGACTCTAAACCGGGGCGCAACTAGTCTGTGATTATTTCTTAGGTAAACATTACAGCTATCGCTAAGTTTGGAAAATGTTGTACGGTTCTTACTTACATACATTATATTTTCGAAAATAAATTGACTAGCTACAGTTAGTATGTCAATTTCTTTAAAAAGCTCTCTTAAGGAGTATGTGCATTTTAAATTATAAATTGCTCGAAGCTCTTTTCTGTAAAATAAAAATAGTTTGAATATCCGCTGTTTTCCCCCACAACAAGATACCATAGGAAATGACACTATGAAAGTAACTAAAATATACTAGCCTAGATATAGCTACATCCGTGTTTTGTCTGATGTTCCTAACAGCGTAAGCCGCAGAACCTAATTTACTAGCGAATTTATCTATCCAAGAAACTTTGTATCATTTACTAATTCTAACGTGTTGCTGTCTAACACTAAACTGGTCTCAACTTGCCTGACACTTGGAAGTGAGAATACACCATTAATATCATCAAAATCTTCTTTTTGTCTTTGAATTTTGTAGAGCATTGTAGTATCATCAGCAAACAACACTATGTCAGTCACTATGAAAGGCTGATCGATTCGCAAGATCATATTAGATAGGATCAGCCTAATGATAGATGATCAACACAAATCTACCCAACCCGCAAAGCAGTCCTATAACTTAACCTTATAGTGCTACAATGCTGTGTGAACGTTTCATAACAGTGATGGCGGTGACCTTGTGTTCTATAAAAGCGTTCAAGAACTTAGTTTTGCTCTATAAGCATAAAGTGCAAATATGACCTATAAGAAAGTGATGTAAACGTTTATAAAATAATTTTTTGGAACCTTTATAGTTATATCGCTATAGCAATTTTTAATGATACTAGTATAGAAGGATACTTCTCTATAGAAGTGATAACAGATACCTTTATTCATCGTATTTGTGTTGTAATAGTTCCAAGTGTATTCCTATAGTGCTCTAGTTTTAACAATGATAAATACTCTATTACTGGACGACATAGTCTTATTGTAGTTATTGAAATAACTGTTATAGTATCTAGTGGGTTAGTAGATACGAAAACTCTACAATAGAGAAAGTTTGTGACTAGCACTTAAATTTATCTTATAGTTCAACTAATATCATGAATTTAATTACTTTTTTTGGTTTCTTACTGCACGTTTTGGTACTATAACAGAGTATCTATCACCTTTCTAACACGTAAAACGCACGTAAGGGGTAAACAATTAGTTATATGAGGACTATTATGCCCTATAATTATGATTTTAAATTCGCTTTTAGAACAATACTTGGCCATTTTTATTCATGGTGAATTCGTTCCATCCCGTTTGGGTGAACGTACTTGGTTCTTTCTTCTTAAATAAATAATAGAAATTGTAACATATTTAAACGCGGTGGTACTTACAGAAGAGAAGTGCAAAAACGCTATAAAAAGCAACATTATCATTATCTACAAAATAAACTAACAGAAGTCGCCAACCAAAGTCAAGTTGAGAGAAGAATTAAGGAGAATGATTCCGTAGGATCGTTTATCTCACGATAAAGAACATAAAGACGCCAGTGATTTGGACAAATAAAAAAAACTATTATTATATATAATAAAGCTAAATTTACCATTTCCTGGATACGCCTCTATAACTCACTTCCTTCAAACATGTTACCACTAGAATCCTTGAAAGTGAGATATACTATGGTGCCAAGTTTTTTTCAAGATTGTGAAGAAAAGAAAACATTTTCAATTTACATCTTTAGGTATCCTCATACATATTTACCCCGTTCAATTGGAATTGATATATACGCTCGAAAAACCTTCCTTTCTTGTGCAGCTGGGTAAAAAAAACTTTTTGTGTTTTATATAGATTACCGTAACGTACCCATGGAACCCTAAATTCAATCTGACACAATGAAAACATCGTAACGACAAGTACTATAATGGCGCTTGTGGACGTAATGTGCTATAATTTGATAAATATTTTAGCTAAAACTCAAACATTCTTGGGGGACACTTGAAATTTGTGGTAAACCATACCCTAGTTCATCAATAAAACTGCGGTTGCACAAAATTTCCAACATTATAGACGAAATGTCATTAGGTAATTAGGAATAATCCAACTCACCTCTTAGGAGTCACAGGACTGTGAATCCTAATATACCTATGTATATATTTTTTTAACAAACACAAAGAATTCTTGAAAATCTTGACGGAAAAGGTACTAAAAAGAGTCCTATAGAATCCAGTAGATCACCATTTTGAAACTTGCGACACTGCTATATCGTTTCTATAAAACTGATTAGTCATGTGTGACACTTTAACTGATTAGTTTATAGTAAGTACTGAACAGTGATATAATTTCGCCACTTTCGAACAACTTTGACGTTCTTAGGGACGTTATAGCACCAAATTCAGTGTTTTCTAAAACGTTCTAAGAGCTTTTATAGGACCACTTTTTGTTGCTTGGGTATAGAAACAAATACTTGAGAAATACAATGAGTACAATGAAATAACCTACTTCGCTTTCAATGACTAAGTCAAAGCCTTCGACAGCTTGAACCATGGCTATATATGGGGTACCCTAGAGCGACAAGGAATACCTAATCTAAGCAATATAATAAAAACGATATATGAGAACAGCCAAGCTAGATTCACTTAGATACACTAGGCAACAATTTTTCAATAGAAGGTGTGATACAAGGGGACCTTTTATCCCAAAACTTCTCAGTGGTTCTTGAGAATATATTCCGTTACCTTAATTGGGAAACGTTTGGCCTTAACATAAATATGTCGAAATGGGATCATCTTCGATTAGCAGATGACTTTCTAAAAATCTAGAAAAGCTGATTAAAAGTCTTAACACAGAGAGCAAAAATGTTGGACTACAAGTGAACTGTAGCAAGACTAAAGTGATGACTAACTCCATTAAAATAGATATAAGCGTAAACCAAGAAGTTCTGGAATATGTTGATGATTAATAACACCTATAAATTTCCCTAAATTATCCAACAGTAAAAGAAATAGAGATAAGAATTGACAAAGGGTGGAAGATTGACAGGTCCCTAAAGTAAATCATAGAAGCGTATGATCTGAGCTAAACAGTGAAAAGAAGATCGTTTTATTCGTTACCGTGATTCTAGCAAGAAAGTATGTTGTGCCGGTCGACTATGTTAGTCATATTTTCACGTAATGTTAAGATAAGTTGGCGACCGTCACAGATAAGGTATATTTATATTCATCACGCACTATGTCTTATGCACGTCATTAATAACATGTACCAACCTGGTATATAAGCTAGGATTTCCTATAATAAATTAGTCTAGTATTTTGCGCGCATCTCAAGCCTTTTACTTTACTCCCGAAGATGTCGCTCTCCTTATAATTGCCTCTGGCAAATATGTAATAGGCAGATTCTGATCATGCACATATTTAGTGTCTTGTTAGATATAAATGTGACCGAAATTTCAGAATTTGTTTGTACATGGGGCTGAAATATTTCACAAAAACACTTCCTGCTAGAATCACGTTTCGAAATTTGATCCTAGCAAGAAAGTGTGTAATCGAGAGATTTAATTTAAATGTACATTTAGTGTGTCGTGAGTGGTAAATGTGACCGAAAAGCCAATTTTGTGTGTCCACGGGTTTCAGAGATATCCCATTTCCTGCTAGGATCACGTTTGATCAAACGCTGGTTTGAGAAAACTACACACAAATTAGTAATTTGTTTGTAATTTGTGGGGAATTCCTTTTTTCAATTATCACACCATTTGGGAGTTTTTGGTAAATCTTTGAAATACCTAAATGGCTTAAATATCTCCCTCACAAAGCAACGCAAAGTCAAACGAGATACACCTAACGATATATCTTACTCAATACTATCGCTACACCGAATTTCAAAAGCCTAGGATAAGCCGTTTCACCAAAACAACAACTTTGGTGAAGAATTTGGACGAAAATATTTGGACCCCAAAATAAGGAGAATGTTCTTTGTTTACAGCAAAATGTTTAGGACTAGCATTTAGTGTGTCGTATTCAGTGTGTAGTTAATAAACTTTTAAACCAAAAAGTCGTATAAATACAGTTCTTTTTTGAAAATTGCAATTTCGAGGATAATACGTCCAAGTTAAAGTGATGATCCAAAAGCGGCCGTGCAGTACTTGAGACATACCATCATCATTTTGCAGAGTTACCTTACTACGTAATGACGTAAAATGTACAGTGATGTGAAAAAGTGCGAAGATTATTTTCAGAGTCAGACAGTGGGTAGATTAATCTTACTAAACTAACCTAAGTAGCTAAGTGAAGCCTACCCAATAAAGAATCTATTCTATTCGAAGGAAGGAAGGACACTCAAATAGCATTCTGCCCGTAGTTCAACATAACACTTTCGCAACCACCCATAAATCGAAACATCCAGAAACCACGAAAGTTGTCGGAAGACCCGCATTATTGTTTTTTGTTTCCAATCTATAAAACATAGTCAAAGATGACTATTACCCACGACAGTGTTTTTTTAAGTTCATAGACATAGGCTTCTCAATTTTTTAAGACGTAATCTCGATTTTTTTGTATTTTTCGTAGGACAGATATTGAATAAACTAACAACATTTGTTAAATAAAAAGACTCTCTGTGCTGCATGGTTATCGATATAAAATTACGATATTTTTTTCTAAAATTGGTCTCATTTGGCAGCAGTTTGGCGTATATCATGTGAAAGTTAAGTGCAACACAACCTAAAAAAATAGAAATCAAAATAGTCATTTGCTGCCTTGGGAGATATCATTTGAAATCAAATGCAAAATAGGTCACTTTCGTAGCGAAAATTATGTAAACATAACCTCAAAAATGAGGTTAAAAAGTTATTGACATCATACGACATTGATATTATGTGCATCTAGGGATCTTAAATTAGCTCTCTTTCCATAGGTACCTAGAGTAATAGTCATTGAATATTTGCTGAACGATATACAGGTTGACTTTTAATTAGCTGACCACTTTTTAAGGAATGATAGTGTGGCGTCACCTATCAGGCGATCCACACACTAATATACAAGATAGTTAAGTCTCACGGCTCTTCACATACCGATGACGCCATATTTGGCTGAGCCCTGGAAGTGAGATATGATGAGGAGCTGACAAAGCGTGAGCCGGGAGACCTCTCTGCTTTCTGCCCTCAGTCTTGAGGCAGTAATTAAGTAAAATAGTCGTATTAAGAGCTCTAAGACATTGTTACATCTTATCTCAATTAAATCTTTATTTTTTAAAACGTCGTTTACGTGCGCTAAAACTTATCTGGCGCAGCCGGTAGGATTTCCGCGTTGGGGAAACTAAAAACCAACGGACTTTTTCACGCGTTACAACGGGAATCCTAGAACCAAATAAATTTGATAGAGTCAGTGCAGTGAACGACGGGACCTCAAGGCTCAAGGAGGGACGATGGCAGAAGTGTGAGTACATCGCATCGTGACGAAATCGCTTTCCAATTCTCCTCTCCCATTCCACATATTTTATAGTGAAGGATTGCGCAAAATTGTGTACTGTGGATTCGCATCGCCACCGCAGTTTTCGCTTCCTATTCAACCATTAAAGATAGTGAGGGACAGTGCAGGATTGTGTCTGGACAGCATTGCCGGCGCAATTTTCACGTCCTTTTCAACAAGTACCTTTAAGTAGTATTAAGGAGGGACAGTGCTAACAGACAGACAAAACATCGCTGTCAGTTATTGCTGCCTATTCCAATAGTGATTTACAAATAAAATAGTAATAAGTGGTTATAGTATTAAATTAAATATTGTTGTAAAATAAATAAAAATGGAAAATCTAGTTCAAATACCGAAAGAAATAGCAAGTGTCATCCCAAAATTCGATGGTAATGAACATTTGTTAAATCTTTTCATTCGAAAATGTGAATATGTTATCTCTATGTGCCTTGTCGAAGGTAACCAGGCTCAAGATCTATACATATTTCAAATCATAACATCAAAATTAACTGGAAAGGCCGCCACTTTGATAAGTGAGCGCCAAGACTTAAACATCTGGAATGCGTTAAAGTTAGCGTTAGAACAACATTTCGGAAATCCGCGTTCTGAAGAATGCATTGCCACTGAATTAGAGACTCTAAAGATAAACTCTGGCGAATCATATCTAGATTTCTGTAATAGAATCCAACACATTAGATCCACGTTAATCGCAAAAGTAAATAGAATTCAGGACGATGCGCTAAGACAAAGTAAAATCACGATTTATAACAATACATCGAAAGACGTGTTCTTATATAATCTACCCCAAGACATGTTGAGAATAGTAAGACTGAAGGGAGCCGACACACTTGAAAATGCACTCAGTACAGTACTAGATGAGGTAAATTTCTTATTTCAATACAGTGCAAGAAATAAATGTTTGGTTTGGGTAACAAACCGTTTCAGCAACAAAATACACCCACATCTCTACAACAATTTGGCGTTAAGCCTACGGTAACACAGCCTCCACAAAAATTTGACGTTAAGCCTCCCGTAGATCAGCAACAGTTTGGCTACAGACCAAACCTGTCCCAACAACAGTTTGGCTACCGACCAAACCTACCCCAACAACAGTTTGGCTACCGATCAAACTTACCCCAACAACAGTTTGGCTACAGACCAAACTTACCCCAACAACAGTTTGGCTACAGACCAAACTTACCCCAACAACAGTTTGGTTACAAACCAAATTTACCCCAACAGCAGTTTGGTTACAGACCAAACCCTCCACAACAATCAGGATATAAACCCTCATTCCAATTCGGTTATAAACCACCTGGCCTTGGCCAGCCCCAACCTACAGGATTCAGACCGAACTTGCCACAGAAATCGACAGACGTTAGTATGAGGACGGCACCTCCCTTAAAACCAGGATTCCGCCTTAATGAGTTATACAATATCAATGAAACTGAAGCTGAAAATGAACCATATTATGAGAATGACAACCAGGACTGTAACGAATACACTATTGATAATGAAGATTGCCAGGTACAAGAAGAAGAAGAAGAGACAAACATGCAAACTGTGGAAAATTTTCACATATCTACACACCACAACAACCAGAGATAGTAACAATAAATTGTAGCCCACAACTAAGACTACCATACATGCACATTCCTGAAATAAATTCGAGGTTCATGATCGATACAGGTAGTGCTAGATCATTTATTAGCCCAACTAAAGCACATGAGTACTTCCAACAATATATTCAGCATGAACCATTTGAAGTTATAAGTACGCACGCCTCAAGCTCTTTTCCCGACATTTAACAGCCCAGAATCACACAAATTTTACGTGTATGATGTAGATGGACGATATGACGGACTTATTGGAAGTGACCTCTTTCAACAACTTGATGCAAAAATAGACATGAAGAATGGTATGATCTATACAAAATCTGCAGTCATACCTATGATATATATATATATATATATATATATAACCCAACAGATAAAATTTTGATACCACCTAGGTGTGAGAAAAGAATAAAATTACCGACTGACCTGAAGGACGGAGACGCAATAATGAACTTCGTAGCATTTACCGATGGTGTTAGGATGCCCAGCGCTATTGTTAAATGTGAGGATGGTTACGCAACGACTATTATACAGAACACTTTGGACAGTGCACAGGATCTGACGATAACCAGACCTTTCAAAGTAACCAAATACAATGAAAATGGACTAACAAATAATTACACTAAAGACAACACCGAAATAGACCAAATATTAACGGAAAATTTACAAAAACTCAGACTAGAACACATGAACACTGAAGAAAAAAACAAAATTACCAAACTTTGTCATGAATATAGGGACATATTTTATACAGAAGAACTACCATTGACTTTCACTAATGAAGTGAAACATCACATTAGAACCCGAAATGAAGATCCTATTTACATCAGACCCTATAGACAACCACCGGTAGTAAACGAAGAAATCAATAAACAGGTAGACAAAATGTTAAACAATGACATCATTAAAGAATCATTCTCACCCTGGAGTGCCCCAGTGCATTTAGTTCCAAAAAAACCGGACGCATCAAACGAAAAAAAGTACAGGCTAGTAATTGATTTTAGGAAACTAAATGAGATTACTACCGACGATAGATATCCACTTCCCAACATCACAGATCTCTTTGACCAACTAGGAAGAAGCTGCTACTTTACTACTTTAGATTTAGCTAGCGGCTACCATCAAATAGAAGTAGCTGAACGCGACCGACCCAAAACAGCTTTCACAACACAAGCAGGACATTTCGAATTTTCAAGAATGCCATTTGGTCTAAAGACAGCACCTGCTACATTCCAAAGGACGATGGACAATGTATTAAGAGGACTACAAGAGATACATTGTTTAGTGTATTTGGATGACATTATAGTATAATCAGCCAATTTACAGGACCACATAGCCAAACTTAGACTCATTTTTGACAGATTACGCAAAACAAACTTAAAGATACAACTAGACAAATCAGAGTTCTTGAGAAAAGAGTTACAGTACCTAGGTCACACAGTTACAAGTGCAGGACTAAAACCAAATGATGACAAGATAAAAGCCGTACTAAACTTTCCTTTGCCCCAAACATCAACCGAAATTAAAAGGACTCATAGGCTACTACCGTAAATTCATTAAAGATTTTGCAAAAGTCACGCAACCCATGACAGTACGACTTAGGAAGAAAAGTGAAATGCCCACCAATGATGAAAAATACATAGCCGCTTTTGAGAAATGCAAAGAACTCCTTGTAAACGCCCCAATACTTCAGTACCCTGACATGAACAAACCATTCATATTGTCGACAGATGCTTCTGATTTTGCACTTGGAGCTGTTCTATCACAAGGAACAGTTGGAAGTGACAGACCAGTGGCATATGCTAGCAGAACACTGAATCCCGCTGAAACTAGATACAGTACAACAGAGAAAGAATTACTTGCAATAGTTTGGGCCATTAAACATTTCCGACCGTACTTATACGGTCAGAAGTTTTTAGTAGTGACGGACCATAAACCCCTTCAGTGGCTGAAATCTTTAACCGACACAAATAGTAGACTGACACGATGGCGTTTAAGATTAGCAGAATATGACTTTGACCCAGTTTATAAGAAAGGAAAACTAAATTGTAATGCAGATGCACTATCCCGTATAAGGTTAAACGCACTAGACAAAACGGACGACGTCTCTGTACAAGTAAATGTTGATCCTGAAGAACAAAAGAAAATTCAAAAAATAATCAAGGAAATAGAGCAAGAGTGTGCATTATTAGAAAAGAAAAGGGAACCTGTACCAATTATCACTAACCCGGACACAGACTCAGAAAGAACTCAATCAAATAAAACGACTCCCCCTTACTCAATAGCCAGCCCATCTAGTTCAACAATAACTGCATCTGAAAAATCAATGGACACAGACACTGTACACTCTGCACAAGACACTGAATCAGAAGGAATACCCATATTACAGGAAGCAATAGATACAAAACCAAACCAAATATTAGTTTACACATGGCAACTTGACAAATTGGCAGTAAAGGACAATTCGAGAACAAAACAGCGTATTTTAGAAGTACACCTACCCACAAACCGACCTGACTTAGTAAAGCAGTTTTTTAAGGAATACGTCGGAAACAGGACTAAATACTTTATATATTTTGAGAACGAGAAGCACCGCCGACAGTTTACTGAAGCTGTGATTTTCCTCTTCAAAAGAGAACAGGTTTAATTTCTAGAATGTACCAAAAGAGTAGTATTCGTTGACGACGAAAATGAACAGCAAAACATTGTACGAAAATACCATGAGGGCAAGACTTGCCATCGCGGTGTCCGGGAAACGCTTTCCCACATAAAACGAACATATTTTTGGCACAACATGGAACAAATTATATCCACCTTTATAAATTCATGCAAGCCCTGTAAGAAAATGAAATACGACAGAAATCCTTTAAAACCCGAGCTTCAATTGACACAAACACAAACAAAACCATTGGAAGAAATCTTCATCGATCTATTCACTATAGAAGGACAATACTATCTGACTATAATTGATGCCTTCAGCAAACTTGGACAAGCTTTTCAAATAGAAAACAGGTCAACCCCTGAAGTAGTTAGAGCCCTTATCAAGTACTTCTCCTTTTATGGAATACCACTTAAAATCAGTGCCGATGCAGGATCCGAATTTAACAATGCCCTTATGAAAGACCTATTAACTATGTACAAAATTGATCTACACATTGGAACCCCTAACAACCCTAACTCTATGGGATTAATAGAAAGATTTCACTCCACAATAATCGAAATATACAGATTGGCTAAATACGAACAAAAATACACCGATGCTGCTACAATTATGACCTACGCAGTAATGGCATACAATCACAGTATACATTCCGCTACTGGTATGACTCCGTTAGAAGTTCTGTTAGGACACACCGACTCTAGAAACACTTTTGATGCCGATTTTGATAAACTCTACCAACAGAAATTAGTACAGGACCATGCAAAGCGAACAAAATATCTCTATAAGCATTTAGCCGACAAAATAACAAAAAGAAAAGGAAAGGTAATTAGACAAAGAGGCGGCGAAAACCGATTCCCTATAGAACCCGGAGATAAAGTTTTTGCAAAAAGAAACAAATAAAAGAAGTAGTAAAGACAAGCCCCGATATGCCGAAGCATTAGTTACAGGCGAAATAGTTAGGAACATTGCCCCAATACAAATAGGTCGTCGTGCCACCCAAGTCCCGGTTAAAAACATTAAACGTATTTCACAGACACCTGCTCGTCCTGATAGTGACCATGGAGGTCAGCTCCCAGGGCCTTCTACTTCAAGAGATACAAAATAACCCGGGAATACTTCCAGTAAAGAATGGAATGGCTGTACTGAGCAAAGACTATTGGATGGTCGCAAAACACGTGGACTTACAGCCCCTCGCAGACTCGTTGTCGAGGAATGTTCTACGAGCATCCAAATTAAACAAGTTAATTAGTAGTTTTGATAAAAGAGATATTACTTTTGATTTTATTGGTCTTAAGGTTTATATAGATTATATTAAGAAAGTAGTTATAGAAAAGTTGCAACAGGTAGCGCCTTCCATTCGTATAAAACGAGGTATACTTAACCCCCTTGGTTCATTAATTAAGGTAATTACAGGAAATCTGGATAACGATGACGCCATCAGATATGAAAAAAATGATTAATAAAGTAAAGTTAAATCAGAACAATTATAATAAGAAACTGACGTTGATCACCGAAATTGCGCAAAACCTTGCCAACTCTACAATTAAGTTAGATAAGAATATCATTCAAATTGATACGATATTAAGGAAATTAAATAACAATATAACAGAAGTACTAAAGATGGAATACAATAATCATATCGAAATCCAAATCATTATCGCGTACCATTTACTGATACATAACTTTCAGTCTATTCATATCAAATTGAATGAGATAGAGACTAGCTTAGCATTAAGTAGATTAGGTATTTTGCATCAATCTGTAATAGAGTCCGACAACTTAATGAAACTATTGGAAAAGATAAACAAGGTTGAAAAATTAGTATTTCCACCTACATTAGAAAACTTGGCTAAGATAGAACAAACTGTAACGTTGAAAGTGTTTTTAAAAGGAAATCAAATTACTTTCCTTTTAGAAATACCACTGGTTGAAAGGAATACTTATATCTATTATAAACTCCTGCCCCTGCCTGTGTTATCCCAAAACCGCACAGTCATTATAATTCCCAAATACCCATATATCCTAGCGAAAGGAAGAAAGATCATAATACTCACACGTCCATGCCAAGAAATAGATGAATCCAGCTACTTATGCCTCAGAGATGATATGTCCCAGTATCTACAGGATCACTGCATAACAGAGCTAATGACGTATGCAGAGAATGTGACGTCATGCACTCAAATACCCGTTTCGATTGGAGCACTGAAAATTGACCTCATAAAGATTAATAGATGGATACTCTACAGTGGAGATACTACTTTACTTACCAGAACCTGCACCAACGAGATATTCCGCCAAAAGATTCACGGAACTTACATAATTACCCTAAATGATCCATGTGTAGTTAAGATCGGAAATATCTCTTTAAAAATGCATACAATAGAATTTCAGAACAGCATTATGGATAAAATGCCAATTGTCGACTTACCTATAGTACATCCTCTAGCTGAAACAGCATCAATACCGGAACCTGTGAACCTGGAAGATATTGACCTAACCAACATCAGGTTTTTAACATATGCTCTGAAGAAAATTCCAAGTGATAACAGTGAAAGTGAAAGGCCAATTATAACAGTGAAAAGCATTAGTGTTTGGACGATCGGACTCTACATTATAATTTGTTTAGCTCTATGTATCCTTACTTTTTATTATACTTATAACCGTTTAAAGGTATATTTTCGAAGTTCTGCTTCTACGAAAGAGATCTTCGAACTTAAGGAGAAAGGAGTTAAGTCTCACGGCTCTTCACATACCGATGACGCCATATTTGGCTGAGCCCTGGAAGTGCGAAATGATGAGGAGCTGACAAAGCGTGAGCCGGGAGACCTCTCTGCTTTCTGCCCTCAGTCTTGAGGCAGTAATTAAGTAAAATAGTCGTATTAAGAGCTCTAAGACATTGTTACATCTTATCTCAATTAAATCTTTATTTTTTAAAACGCTAAAACTTATCTAGATGGATGTCAAGCAAATAAACATAACAATTGGCAGAAGTTACAGAAGTTACTGTATACGATAGAGGTTGTACACGACAGACACTGTACACGTTGGATTTTGAGACTGGTGGAGCCCTCTTGCGTTAAGTCGATGCGTTGTAGATAAAAGCAGGCTTGCTTTGCTATGACTTCAACACCCGTTTTGCGCGCGCGCGTGTTGTTGTTTGCACTTAGGTCAGTTATTTGCTGTGGGTCTGCATAGATGGCAGCATTGATGTTTCGATATGAATTGGCTCGGCTGGTTTTATATGTGGGTAGATGTTAAACATGTGGATAATACTGGAATTCTATGTCGAATATGTGCCTTTAAAAAGGCTTATTCCAGAGTTTTCTACACTTTCCATGATGCCTTGTACTGTTATTAACTTGGAGGTAATAGGTTCATGTCGGATTTGTTGGTTTTTATCTTGGGGCACGGTAGTGCCCCCTCCAAGGCGAGCCAAGCGAAGCTTAAGGGCACCACTTACTTTTCTCGAAGCGCTTCGTAGTTTTTAGGGTTCCGTACCCGAAGGGTTCCAAACGGGACCCTATTACTAAGACTTCGCTGTCCGTCCGTCCGTCCGTCCGTCCGTCTGTCACCAGGCTGTATCTCAAGAACCTAGCTAGCTAGAGAGTTGAAATTTTCACAGATTATGTATTTCTGTTGCCGCTATAACAACAAATACTAAAAAACAGGATAAAAGAAATATTTAAGGGGGCTCCCATACAACAATTCTTTCCATACCACATACAAACTTATGGATGCATCTGGTTACGTACATGGAGTGTGAAAGTAACCGCACCAATAACTTTGTAAACAATATTTTGCTGTGTAAAATCCAAACTATTCACTCCACACCATCGCTTCCATTGATCGGTGGTACGGAACCCTTCGTGTGCGAGTCCGACTCGCACTTGGCCGGTTTTTATTGTAATTTGAACCCTCATAACTTGGGTTTGAATTACACCAGATGTTAATAGTAGACTCATTAAACATATACCATGTTACTTCAAAAAATGTTAAACATAGTTTAACCTCAAAATGAACGTCAAATTCCATTCTTTTTTGTCTTTATACAAGTGTTGAACAGGTGTTTATTTTTTGTGGTAAGATTTATAAAGTTTCAATTACATAGCTCTTATACTTTAGTTTTTATTGATATATAAAATCCCCGACGTCGTCGCTTGACTCACTGATGATTATCAAAATTTTTATGGTACGTCCTGAAGTCCTAGATCGCCAAATTTGGTATGTAAGCTAAGTAAGAATTAGTACACAAACAACAAAGAAAAACTTAAACTTGGAACTTTTTTCCTCCTTTAACAAGGGGATGGAAGTTTGTATGAGACTTCCGCAAGTTATATGCTAGAGATGAATGAGTGATGCTTCTCCAGCCAGGGTTCTAATCTTTTTCCGCTCTATTTGCCGGATACCAGAGGGCACGAGTTTTAAAGGAGGGCGGAATGACCTGCTCGGTGAAAGGAAGGAGGGTGATTTCAAATAAACCGACTCTCCAGGCTAAAGCCAATTTGTGGAGAGCAGCAGATGTTTTATTCAAGTTCTCTCTCTCGGCTCTTAGACTCGAGCAATTATCATTTTCTCTAAAAAGCACGCTGAGTTCTTCCACTAGCTATTTGAAATATTCGCTTTTCTTTTGTCTAAATGAAGTTTTCCTCTGTCTTCTTGTCTTTAGAAGATTATTGTCTGCTCGTCGCTAATCGCTATGCTAAGAGAGTCTACCTGCTTCACCCGTCCACTTTTTTCAATCTCATTTATATTGTATTCTTGCGCTCCTCTGCTTGCCTTATTTTGAACTGAGCTGGAATTACCATTGGACTAGCTAGGCTATTGTCGCGTTGCGTCGTTTTGGGTTGATTGTATTTATTGTGGACCTTTTTTATTTAAATTAAATCGGGGTTTCAACTTAATTATAAAACTAAGAAATGCACCGTATTTGCAGAAAATGTTATGTTGTCATTCGTTCCTTGTTAAAACTAGTCAAACCGTACATAATTATGTGATTTACAAGCCAAAACGCAATTCATCACTCTTCTAGGATATAACGTCATGACACGGTAGGTATTTTACAGAAAATACTATAGATTTTGCGGGTCGTAATGAACACTCGTTAACATGCCCTTGACTCGATCGAAATTCTTGTCACATACCCTATCCCAACATCAATGCATTGATTTTTTTAATAACTCATGCAGTGGGTGTAGAATCTCACTTAAGCTTGGGACGAATTTGGCATAGAAATTCACCATCCCCAAAAATTATTTCTAAAATTATTATTTTATCCGGATTCAGTCTTATTCCTTCTTTACTTACTATGAAACCCAAATATTACTTTTGTCAGAAAAGAACATTTTTTTTTAATCTTTAGTCCCACTGCTTCTAACTTTCCTGATACTATCTCTAACGTGTTTAAATGCGACTCCCTATCCCTTCCTGTTATAATTATGTCATCAACACCGAATGTTCGGTGTAGCTGTTTAAGCCATGCTGTCGGAAATCTCTTTCATTACTTGATCTATCATTTGATTCATGATGCGCATGAAAATCCCACCGCTTGATGACAAACCATAAACCAACCGATTATACCTAAACACTCCCATGTGTGTATTAATAACTATATGTAAATAGCTTTGATTGTTCATCTAAACAAATTTAATTGTAAGCTTGGGACAAGTCAATTTTCGAAAATTCCTCATCATCGGCCAAATTTGCAAATAAATCATCTATCTTGGACAACGGGTTCCTGTCGACCATCTAAACGGGGTTAAGGTTAACTTAAAATCGGCGCATATTCGTATCGCACCGTTCTCCATGTCCACTAAAGGTGTAGCCGATTCGGAACAATCCACTGGCTTGATAACTTCGGTGCGCAACATCACATCGAGCTCGGCGTCCACGCGCTCGCGCATGGCATACGGTAGTGGACGCGCGCGCATTAGCTCCCGGAAACGACCTAGTCCGGCTTCCAGCACCTCCTTTCGTCTGTTGAGGATGTCAACCAAATTATTACCATTATTGTCCATCTTAAAATTATAACTCGATACAGCTACAGGTACAGATATCCACTGCCTTCTATCAACGGTTTTGCACCTTTATTTACAATATATAAATCTAAAATCTTGCTGCTAATTTCATATTGTACCTCCATAACAATTTTACCTAACGGGTACAGCTTCTATGCGTCGTAGAATTTGAACACCACTGTGAGATTTTTGTAACGGTACATTTTTAAAATACTTGTCATGTTATCATATTTATACATGAGCAAGCTGATCCCGTGTCGACCTCCATGTTCAAATTATGCCCGTTCACCATAAGGGTCACACTCACTGGCCGATAGTCGCCTAGAGAAAGCTGGTAGATAGTCTCTTCCTCCTGGCACGAGTCCTCATTCTCGCTCGCCGGTCGCATGAATGCGCCCTCTGGCCCCGATGTTTGTATCCTGCTCCCCTGGTGGATGAGTCCTTCAATTTGTAGGGACAAACTTTCCTCAGATGGCCCTTGTTCCTACAAGCGCTGAACACGAAATTGCTATATCGGCATCCATCCGTGCTATGATCGGCCCCACAAGCCCCACACCTTCCGCCACACCGCTGGACCCCGCCTCTGGCCGGCCCCGCGCCTGCGCTGGCAGCACTCGCCGCACCTGGCCACCCACGCCCCGCTGCCGCCGCTGCTGCTGGTGTTCCCTTCAGCACGTGCAATGCCTCGGTGGTCGCTCCAGCTCGAAGGATGAGGCTAACTACAAAGTCCTCGTAAACTTTACGTCACCCTCTGCGAACAGCCGCTGTATAATGAAGTTACTACTCACTCCGCACACTAACTGGTCACGCAGATTTTCTGCTAATGCACTTCCAAATTCACAGTTCACTGCCATTTTTTTTACAACACCGACGTACTGCATCACCGTTTCGCCCGCCATTTGCCTCGATGTCGAAACCGAAAGCGTTCCGTCGTGATGGCTGCAAATGACCTTTGATCAATTCGACTAATTGGTCATATGTAAATTCCGTCGGCTTCTTTGGGCTTGCCAAGTTTACCATCAGCTCATCTATGCTGTCTCCCGCTAGTGCGACGAACGTAGCAAGTTTCAGCTCCTTCTTAATGCTGTTGGCTTGGAAATATATTGCCACGCGGTCGCAATACAAAGTCCAGTTTCCTGACTCTGTATCAAACTCCTTCACCTTTCCGAAACCATTTTCCAGATAATGCGTAGCAACATTAGTATATGAACAAAGTAAAAAAATATTGTCATAAGCAACTTACAAAAACTTCTGAAATCCCACTAAAACTATTTGTTGTAAAATTTTGTCAAGATGAGACTATAAAGCTTGCACTGTCAAAATGTTACCAAATCTCAATTAGAGCCAAGCTTCTAACTCTACAAGCCCTGACTTCACAAACTCTTCACCTTAAACAAAATATGTTGCTTGGCTGTATCGCTACCGTCATATGGGCATAAGAAGAAAAATCTATTCACTGTTCATTATTTTTCTATATACAATAGTTCTTGTTGTAAAAACTAAATAGATTTGTTTATTGTCATTACCTACAAGCACTATACTCATTACCCAAGAACGGATTGAATGATTGGAAAATGAATGATTAACATAAAACATAATAATGTATATAAAGGCACATACATTGCTTCTGACCCCAGAAGCAGAAACAGCGACATCCAGTGTTCGGAATAGGTAGAGCTAATTTATGTAAAGTTTGTGGAAGAGAGACAAAGAGTGGAGACTTTCTTGGAACTATTTTTTTCGGGGAACTTATAGATAACAATTAATCTACGTAAGAACTTACAGTAGCGAGTTAGTTATTTTTTCTGTTTATGTTATGTTTGTTGCTGTAACAATAATGAATGATATCTTTAAAAATTTATTTTTCTTAACCGATAAAGCCAAATTGATAAATTTCTACAAAAAAATATCAATATTGAAAGCAAATTACCGGAAACTAATTTAATTATTTTACTCAATCAATCTTAGCAACATTTCGGCATGTATTTTAATATATTTAAACGATGTCCCAAAACCGGGACAAATTGACCAAAAAAAAATGTTCTGAGGAAGTTTCCACTTTTATCTTGGTTCCACGAACTTAAGGTACATTTGCTCTACCTATTCCGAACACTGTGACATCATCACACACAAATATAAATATCCAAGACCTGTTTTTATCTTTATCCCCAGCTGGGGATCGAACCCGGGTATGGTAAGCAAAGCCACAACCACAGCGCCACGGAGGTCGTCTATAGGTATAGTAAAAATGAATGTTGTAAAAATTAAATAATTTGTTTATTCGCACCTACAAGAACTATTCACGTTACTATGAGAACTATTGCATAACAGAAAAGTAATGAACAGTGAATACAATTTTCTTCTTACGCCCATGTGACGATAGCGAAACGGCCAAGCCACATATTTTGACTAAGGTGTAGAGTTTGTGAAGTTAGGGACTTGCAGATTTAGGGCATATAGTTAGAAGATTGGCTCTACATGGGATCTGATAACTTTTTGACAGTGAGAGCCTTGGCCTCGTCTGGGTAACATTTTACATAAAATATTTTTGGTGGGTTATTTTATTACACTTTATTTACTGCGGAGGTAGTTTACGTGCTTTGAAAGCTAAGACAGAAAGATCATAATTTAATGTGTATTTAACTTTATTTTAGTTAGTTTTTCAGCAACATCGTATTCATGTTCTGATCAGCTGATAACCAGGTCACCAGGTAGATCTGATATGGTATGGACTAAAATAAACGAACGTCTCTTTCTTATCCTGCTTGTCTACTTGACATGTTAATGTGCTGTTGATTTGTATCTAGGCATAGCTATTATTTTCAGTTGAACTCGAGAAGCTTGCTGTGCTGTCGCAAGCACTGTGGAGGACACTACGCCTGGAGCAACTGAACCCGTTAAATCTCAAATGGAAGTCAAACAGGATGATGGCGTGGAATTGCTGCAGGTATAATCATAATCCTAACTTATTCCCTTAACTTACTTCCTGTTGCATAAAGAATGTTGAGGAGTATTAGTTGCATTTTCACTTCAAGACTACTGAATCTGATCTGTCTGAATACCGAGAAGTGACTCCATGTTATATTGAGGTCATATTCAGTACACAGAAAGCAATATTTATAAAAATATTGTGAAGATAATGCTTTTTTCTTTTGATATCCTTTAAACATATATTATAGACCACTAATTCATCACCCCTACTTTAATGTTTTCTTCCGAACAGCTAGAAGCCCTCAACAAAGACATCTGTATACTGGTGGACGAGAAAGACAAGTTCATTGGGACAGCCACAAAGAGGGATTGTCATAAGGTGGCGGAGGACGGTAGTATTCTGCTGCACCGAGCCTTCAGCGTGTTTCTGTTCAACAAGCGCGGGGACATGCTGCTGCAGAGACGGGCTGGTCAGAAGGTAAGGACAAGCCCGGGTGACTTAGAACAATCACAACGAAAGAACATTTATTTCCTTTACTCCTGGTCTTTTGTGTTCATTATGACTACTTTCCATTATGACAAGGTTGATAACGACAAGTTAACATTTTGACCACTTCCCAATTTGAGATATGCCAATTCGATCACTTCCCAAATTGAGATGTGCCAATTCGACCACTTTCCAATTTGAGATGTCCCAATTCGACACTTTCTTTATTATTATCATATTAAGTCTAGAGAGAGAAGACTGATTAATTAAAGTGACTTTCAGGCAAAAAGCTGATGATATGAGAAGTGGTCAATATGGGATGTGGTCTAGTTGGGAAGTGGCTCTGCCTGCCATGCGAGAGGTTCCGGGTTGGTTCCCCGGCTATAAAAGAAAATACCTCAGGTCTTGGATGTTTACATAGTCGCTGTTGCTGGTTCCCACGACTCGGTACCCTAGTGTGGGACCTGTATGTAAATGTTTGTAGTATGTTGTTGCTGTACTTGTTGAATTGGCACAACAATGAAAACTTGACGAAATGGATAATAGTCATCATAATGGACCTAATGGCTTGTGGTGTGATTTTTCTGAGTCAAGAGAGTTTGGCGACATGCTTTACAGATTTTACATTGGTCCTGGTGGGTGATCTTATTTTTCACTTCGGAGCTTGGATTGCCTAATATTGACAATGCAACTTTGCAAAATGGCCACTGACACATCGGTGTAATTACAAACGCCTGTTAATTTCGGCTAGTTAATTGGCCCAACCACTTGGGCTTTTATAGTAGTTTATCTGACTGATACATAATGAAGGGCATTATAACACGAGTTTGGGTTTATGAAACGAGCCGAAGGCGAGTTTCATAATAATATCACGCGAGAGTTTTTATTCCTGCACACATATAATAATAATAATAATAATAATAATAATAATAACTCGTAACTACAGAAAACATATCATACACGACCGCACAATGGCAAGCGACATGTGCAGACACTGCCACAATAGTTCAGAAACAATACAGCATATCACAGGAGCCTGCAGATCACTCGCACAATCAGATTATAAACATCGCCACGACCAAGTTGCAGCCATCATACACCAACACCTAGCATTCAGATACAAATTTATTTCACAAAAAACAGCCTACTATAAATACACACCTCAAACAGTTTTAGAATCAACAGACTTTAAACTCTACTGGGACAGAACTATAATTACAGACAAAACTATTCATTTCAACAGGCCTGACATAACTCTCCACGATAAACAAAACAAAACAGTATTTCTCATAGATATAGCCATACCAAATACACACAACCTTACCACAACGTTTACAGAAAAGAACACAAAATACACAGACCTTACCATTGAAATTAAAACACAATGGCATGTACAATCTGTGAAAAACATCCCAATAGTCATCTCATCCACAGGAGTCATCCCATACACATTACACACTAGTCTCAAAACACTAAATATACCCAGATCCACACACATACAAAAAGCAACAATACTAAATACATGTAGAATTGTACGAAAATTCATGGGCAAGGACCGTGGATCATGGACAAGGATCTTTAGTAGATAAGCACTTGGCGTAATCCCGTGTATCAGAACCTTTTTATTACAAGAGTGAAATGAAAAATTCACAAAAATATAATAATAATAATAATAATAATCTGTCAAAACCATCCCAATAGTCATCTCATCCACAGGAGTCATCCCATACACATTACACACTAGTCTCAAAACACTAAATATACCCAGATCCACACACATACTTCTTGAAAAAGCAACAATACTAAATACATGTAGAATTGTACGGAAATTCATGGGCAAGGACCGTGATATTTAGTAGATAAGCACTTGGCGTAAGCCCGTGCATCAGAACCTCTTTATTACAAGAGTGAAATGAAAAATTCATAAAAATATAATAATAATAATAATAATAATAATAATAATAATAATAATAATAATAATAATAATAATAATAATAATAATAATAATGACTTCTGGTCAAACATATGGTCAAAGCCAGTAACACACAATAATAGCAAATGGATCTCAGATGACCAGCATGCTCTCAAAAATGTTCCAGGAATGGAATTTGATGGTATCACTATAGATACTCTGATTTCAGTAATAGCTAAGACACATAACTGGAAGGCCACCGGTTCTGATAAAATTCATAATTACTGGTACAAAAAACTCACAATCACCCACCCAATATTATTGATACAGATAAACAATTTTATACAAAATCCGGAGCACATGCCATATTACATTACACAAGGAACCACCTAAATGCTACCTAAAGACCTCACAGATACCATAAACCCAGCTAAATATCGACCCATAACTTGTCTCCAAAACATATACAAAATAATAACAGCATGTCTTAGTCAACTCATATACAAACACGTAAACACCAACCAGTTACTAGCTGAACAACAAAAAGGATGCCGCAAATTCAGTCAGGGATGCAAGGAGCAACTTATCATCGATGCGGTCGCATCTAAACAAGCTCTCCGTAAAAAAGAAACATTAACACTTTGTTTATTGACTATAAGAAGGCCTTTGACTCTGTACCGCACACATGGCTTATCTACGTATTACAACACTATAAAGTTCACCCCACTATCATCTCATATCTATCAACAACCATGCAGACCTGGAACACTATTCTTAAGTTATACAATGACAACAATACAATACAGACTGACAAAATCATCATTCGCAGAGGAATCTTCCAGGGCGATTCACTGAGTCCCCTCTGGTTTTGCCTGGCACTCAATCTACTATCAAATCTACTCAATAACACAAAAAAAGGATTCCAAATAAAGTTTGATGACACACACCACACATTATCACATTTACTATATATGGCCGATATAAAACTTTATGGAAGTAACCTAACAGAAATACATAAACTTGCAGATCTAACACAACAGTTTTCTAATGACATATAGATGGAGTTCGGAATAGATAAGTGCAAAATACAATCAGTTCATAGAGGAAAAGTTGAGAGCAATACACACATATTGGAGAACGGAGATAAAATAGATCCAGTGGATAACGAAATAGGATATAAATACTTAGGTTACTATCAAACGCAACAGATACATCAAAGGGAGACAAAAAAAACAATCACACAGAAGTTTAGGAAACGGATACATAGCATACTTAAAACACAGTTGAACGCTCGAAATACCGTCAAAGCATTAAACACATACGCCATCCCAATCCTCACATATTCATTCGGTATAATCAACTGGTCCCAATCAGACTTAATCAAACACCAACGCACCATAAACACACTTATGACTAAATACAGAAACCACCATCCACGCTCTTGCATACAAAGACTCACACTACCTAAAATTGAAGGAGGAAGGGGAATAATAGACTTAAAAAATTTACACAACAAACAAATCACCACACTAAGAAGGTTCTTTCACGCTAAATCATCGCACTCAACCCTGCACAATGCCGTCGCTCAGTCCGACTTTAAACATACTCCACTTAACCTACAAGACCATCAAGCTCAGATAAATGAAACTATCATCAAACCTCAACAGAAAATCGACATCTGGACACGAAAATCCCTCCACGGCAGACACCGCTTAGACTTAGCCAACCCTTACGTCGACAAAACTGCGTCGAACGCGTGGCTTAAGAAAGGCGAGCTGTTCCCGGAAACGGAGGGATTTATGTTAGCCATACAGGACCAGGTTATAGATACTCGTAACTACAGAAAACATATCATATACGACCGCACAATGGCAAGCGACATGTGCAGACAGTGCCAAAATAGTTCAGAAACAATACAGCATATCACAGGAGCCTGCAGATCACTCGCACAATCAGATTATAAACATCGCCACGACCAAGTGGCAGCCATCATACACCAACACCTCGCATTCAGATACAAATTTATTTCACAAAAAACAGCCTACTATAAATACACACCTCAAACAGTTTTAGAATCAGCAGACTTTAAACTCTACTGGGACAGAACTATAATTACAGACAAAACTATTCATTTCAACAGGCCTGACATAACTCTCCACGATATACAAAACAAAACAGTATTTCTCATAGATATAGCCATACCAAATACACACAACCTTACCACAACGTTTACAGAAAAAAACACAAAATACACAGACCTTGCCATTAAATTAAAACACAATGGCATGTACAATCTGTCAAAACCATCCCAATAGTCATCTCATCCACAGGAGTCATCCCATACACATTACATACTAGTCTCAAAACATTAAATATACCCAGATCCACACACATACTTCTTCAAAAAGCAACAATACTAAATACATGTAGAATTGTACGGAAATTCATGGGCAATGACCGTGATCTTTAGTAGATAAGCACTTGGCGTAAGCCCGTGTATCAGAACCTCTTTATTACAAGAGTGAAATGAAAAATTCATAAAAATATAATATTAATAATAATAATAATAATAATGATGATTATAAGGGGTGGGAAGCCCGCTGAACCACAGGCGGGTGATCGGTCCTCTATCGAGACTATTTCACCCAATTCCCAGTGTTTGGGCACTGGTTACTGTTGGTTCAACAGATGTCCCTTCGCAAATTTTTTTGTTCGTTTAGTGAATTTTAGGATGTCGCTAAACTTTAAGTTTGACAAATCATGTCATTAATGTTATCTATCCCTAGTGTTGGCCATATTATGTTTGAATACATTACGCATTCTCCCAAAAAGTGCTGGCTACTTTCTTCCAAGCCACAGTGAGGGCATGATGGGTCCAGTACGAGCCTTAATAATGATAGGTGTCTATTTAGTTTGCAGGGACCTGTCACCACACCTACCAGTATTGCTAAGTTTTCCCTGCTAAGATTAAGTAAATACTTAGCCTTTTTGGGGTCTTTCCTTAAGATAAACATCTTCGACTGCCTACAGTCTTTGGTGTTCTTCCATTCTTGGTTTGCATCTCGCGAATCATGTTGAAGATGTTCTTTGTGACAGTCGCTGATATAGGTAATCTTGGTTCTGGTCCAATAAAACGCTCATCAGCGCCGTTTCATGCCAGCTCATCTGCTTTTTCGTTACCGTGAATCCCTTCATGGCCGGGAGCCCATGCGATAATTATTTTTGATGTTCTTTCCAAAGAGTTAATGTAAGACTGGCCTTACACTCTTTGACTAGTGCAGATTTATTCATTGGTTGCCATAGTGCCTTTAAAGCTGCCTGACTGTCAGAATGTGGTGAATAATCCTTTCCTATCGGCAAAACTCGGAACAACGATAACACCCGAATGGTGCCGATGTGTCTATGAATTACTGTATTATTAAATTACGTGTAGGTATCAAATAAATCGCATACTTTATTTATCAATGTCAAATGTCAAATTGCCCGTTTGACGTATATTACAATGAGATGTTAAAACCACCACGATTCTATCATATAAAGAATTCGTTAGGTAAACAAAAATATAACTAGTTACTGAGGACGTTTTATTTCAATAAAACGCACTGATAAAAACCAAATTCCGGTTGGGATGATCTAATGATTCTATAAGGATTGGAACCCCAAAAGTCTAACTATAAGTCAAAACTATAGTAGGATTTTGCAGACCTTTTTTATAACAATACATTTTTGTAATTAATTAAAAATACTATGACATAACAAAAAAGACACCTCAACATAAAACAAAACAAACCAGCAGAGAAATTAATATAAATAAATATGATTTTATGATTGGATGAACGACTTCGATTATGACAGCGGGATAAGAGGAGGAGGAGCGGGGTGGACAGTGTGATGCGAAACAATACTTCCAACTTCCATATCACAGTCAGAATCAGAACTATTTTCTGGTTTATCATCGTCAGAGTTTTCATGAACGGTGATTACAAAACTAGCCATATAATTTTCCAACTCAGGTTCGTGTTTTCGGTACTCGTTTTCGCATTTGATGGCGTGGTCACATACTTTGGCCCAAACATCGGAACCAATCATATTAACCTTTTCCTGTACCAATTGTTTCACAGTAGTCATATTCATACTGATGTTTCTTTTGGATACGTATCCCTTTATTTGAGACCATATATTTTCAATCGGATTGAGATCAGGATGATATGGTGGCAATCTTAGTACGCTGTGTCCATATTCGTTCATAAGTTTATCTATAGAGTATTCTACAAAGTCTTATTTGTACTTGCAAATAATTTCATATATTTCAAGTTTTGTTAATGACGGATTAATCGGAACGTTATATTTGGATAGCCAATCAATCATGTCTTGCTTCCTGGTATTTGAATTAGGAGGTTTTTCTACGTACTTATTATGATATGCAGCATTATCTACTACTAGTACCGAATGTGGAGCTAAGTTTGGAATGTGTTGATTACGAAGCCATTTTTCATAGTTTTCATTGTTCATCGCGTTGTGATAGTCACCTGTTTTATCAGTAGACTGATACATTAACAATGCCCCAGGTATAAACCCCTTTCTACTACCAGCGTGCACTATTATAAGACGTTGTCCTTTAGAAATTAACTGTTTCACTCCGTTTTCTGACGAGTCAGCCCAGCTTTTACCTGCCAAATGTGAGGTATGGATGTATGTTTCATCCTTATAAACAATCTCTCTCCCTTGCAATCTGTACTTTTTTATCGCGGCTAAAAACTTTACTCTTTTTAAACGAACATCATCTTTCTCGATAAGTAATTTTCTGTTGTTTTCAACTTTTTTATACCGAAATTCCATTTTTCTAAGAATTTTTCTTAGCGTAAAGTCACATCCCTTAAAATTTATGGCTTCGGATAACTTGGACTTCAGGGCTTTAATCGTAGGTACTTGTTTGTATATCAAATGGAAATTATACACTAATCGGCGTATAACGTTGTAGTCAAAATCGTCAAGACCTAGACAAAATAATTTATTTGGTCTACCCAACTTTGCCGACTTCGGACTATTGGAGGTGGATTGATTTATGTATTCTTTTTGCAATATTTTATTTACTGTTCGTTGATAAATTCCACTGGCCTCCGAAACTCGTTTTTGGACTTTACAAAAGTAAGCAGTATAGTTGGTATGTTTGAATTTATCATTTTCAGTTAAGAAATATAAATAAATATTGAAAATAACTTCGCAGGCTTGCCGATCTAAACGTTTTCCTTTTCTTAGTGCTTTCGGCATGTCTGTTATAAATTGTTAATGTGGATCGAATAAAAACAATGTTTATTATTTACAAAAATGACAGACAAGAGTGAAATGTAAAGTAAAAAAAAAAATATATAGGTGGCCTGCATTAATACACGAGTCCATGAAGTTTATCACAAAATCTAACATAAATATCAACAAAATATTTCTGTGGTATTAACTACTCTATAAAGATTCCTCTTGCAATGCGACCGTTCCCTACGTTGTTTCGATGGGTACTGAGTGCGGTGAAGTAGTAAGACAAAAACGAACATTTCCGAGAAAATACGAAAGGAAAGGATTATTCACTACATCTGTACTACTATCTTGCTTTTGATTTCTGCTGTTTCTCTTAGTGCTTCAGCGCATTCCATCATGGCGTATATTTCCGCTTGGAACACGCTGGCATATAGCCCCAAGGCAAGTGATTTGTCTTGTTTATTGCTGTCCATGATGCAAAAACCAGCTCCTGCTAGTTTTGTGATCTCTCTTCTTGAGCCATCCGTGAAGCAAGTTACAACCGATTGGTCTGTTTCTATTTCCCAATTTTCTCTTGTTCGGTATTTCTTATCGAATCATATTTCCTTCTTTATCAGATCGTTGTTTGCCAATAGCATTGCCAACTTTCCACCTGACGTTTCTACAATGGAGACATGAACTGTGTCTATAGAGCCTTTCCATTCTTTGTTCATTTTCATTCTGTACCATTGTTCAGTTGCTGTCCTTTTTACTTCTACATGCAATGGGTTTAGATTGAGCATTGTTAGTAAGGTTGCCGTAGGTGGAGACCTCATGGCTCCTGTGATCATAAGACATGCTAATCTTTGTACCTTGCCAATTTCTTTTTTCGTCGTTGCTAGTTCTGTTCTTTTCCACCATACAATTGATCCGTATAGAATTCTTGGTAGAATGATTGCCGTGTAGATTCAATGGACGATCTCTGGCTTCATTCCCCATCTGTTCCCTACAGCTCTCTTGCATTGGAATAAGACTCTATGGCCTTAGTGCACTGTGACTTTACATGAGTGTCGAACTTCATTCTCTAGTCAAAGGTCACTCCTAGGTATTTAATCTCACGAACTACTTCTAGTCTTGAGCCCTTCAACGAAATGGGAAGCATTTCAATATTTTTCCGTTTATTCGTGAAGAGTAGTAGCTTTGTTTTCTCCGGGTTTAGGTCAAGGTCTTTTTCTTGACAACACCGTAAGACCTTTACTATTGCGTTTTTCAAAATATCTCGTATCGTATTTAGCACTTTTCCTATTATAACAATAGCCCCATCATCTGAATATACCTGTAGGTATATGTTCATGTTGGCAACGCGAGTTATAAGGGAGTCTTTAAGAAGACACCACATCAGTGGAATAATAATAATAATAACTTGGACACTATTTACACATATTGATATGATTTGGGGCTACCAAACTAGGATTCCCTGTATCGTGGGTACTAGACAACGATACACATACTTATATAGATAAATATTATACTTAGATAGATAAACAACCATGACTAGGGTACAAACATCCGTTCTCATCAAACAAATATTTGCCCCCACCGGGAGTCGAACCCGGGACCTTTGGCTTCGAAGGCAGACTCGGCCATTCGGGTCGGTCATATATCCTAAGCCCTCTTTGATGTGTTCAGAAACCGCATGTTCGACCGGCATTGTGGCATTGATCATTGCTCTACACTTGTGCGGCTACTAGGGGTGGCACGCGGACGGGCGGCCGGATGTCGAAATATTAATACATTATAGTCATAATGTGTCAATATTCACATAAAAAATGAGTTTTTATCAAGTAGTATATCTTTATGCTGGTCATAACGTGCGGTATTTGGACGCAGTAAAGAGGGTTTATGATACGTGTGTAGATAAAAGTAGATAGATTCCGTAGTAGTAGTAGTTCCTCTTCCCAAATCCCAAAAATATATGTTATGAATACATCCCTTTTCATCAATCTGTGTGTTTGGAAACATCGTGTCAATGGGAACTACATGAAAAAATATGGATGTTTTTCACTTAAAACTTGCAATTTCTTGGGATCTCAAAAGTATGGAAAGGATATGGTTCTTGTGTCAAAAATAGGTATTCAAAATATCTTAAAATTGGATTTGAAATTAAGAAATAGTCTGTGGTTTTGAAGAAGTACCTAAAAACATGAAAAATTCGCAATGTTCTTCGGCATTGGCTGACGTAACAGCTGTAGTGACTGACGTAACAGCAGTGGAGCTGTTATGAAGTTTGTTTATTAAAACTGGATAAAAATAGTTGTCAGCCAGTTGCGGAAACGATCTTTAAAGCCCCATTAAACGCTAATGTGCGCAACGTCAAGGCGTGACAACTATCTTGGACATTATGTGCTCAGAAAATAGAGCCATGATTTACCGAAAAAACAACATTTTATGGAACAGACACGCCATTAGCGTTTAATGGGGCTTTTAAATTTAAATATCGCTTCTGCAACTGCCAGTCCATGTCATTACCATATTGTAGAGAATTGACCATATCATGAAATTGTCAACTATGATTGAATTAAAACTTTCATTGAACGAAGAAATCTTTTAGGGAAAAATAATGCGGTAGCTTATACAGGTGAAGACTAAAGGGGGCGAGCGCAGCGAAGCCCCCGAATAGTCTCCGTGTTAATTTGACATATAGGTATATCACAAAAAAGCGCCGGTAAGCGTTGGTAGACCAGTGCTGGCTACCAGTTTTCTTTCTGGGAAAGGCCTTAAGCTGCCTTTCAGGATGTAGGTAATTAACTGGCAATATTTTTCTCACAGGTTACATATCCCGACTACTACACAAACGCTTGCTGCAGTCATCCACTGTATGTCGACAATCAGCCTGAAGACATCATCACTGCGGCCAGGAGGAGATTACATTTTGAATTTGGAATCCCTATGGATCAGGTTTGTTAACATGTTCACTAGTGATGACGCGCCCTTACGTAAAATAAACATAGGACAAGCTTGATTCCCATATGTTTTTTTATATCTTAGTGGTCTAGACCTAAGTAGATACTTGTTAAATTCTTACTTGATATCTCCCTTCAAGTCATCTTGAGAAAATGCAAAAATCTGTCAATTTGGACCTCAGATGGACCCCGAGTTATTCACGTACATGACGCGCGTTCACTACTACGACCCGGGTGATGGCGTGTGGGGCGAGCACGAGATCGACCACATCCTTTTCTACCAGGGCGACGTGAAGATAAATCCGAACTCCAATGAGATTTCCGAGTACTGTTATGTGCCCAAGAACAAGTTCAACACGTAAGTATAACTTGATCTGGTGTTGCATATGTAATGTGTGGCTTAGGTCCTATTCCACAGAAAAAAGAATCCAACGACACCTCATTTATTTAAATCACCGCATCAGCTGTAGCGTGTGCTAACGAAATGGTCATCCCCACATGAAAACACATAATCATTAATAAAAGCTACATAAAGTTTTGTGCAGTCGGGTAAAAACTAAGGTCTTTTTAATATGTTGCTACTTCAGAATAAACAGCTTTAAATATGATGCTGAGTATTCCTTCACAGGTTCCTGTCGACCCTTAACGGTCCGCTGACGCCCTGGTTCAACTTGATCCGCCGCCACCGCCTCAAGCTGTGGTGGGACAACCTGCACCGCCTGAAGGAACTGGCCGAGCCCGACAAGATATACAAGTTCACCAATAGCGAGAAGTAATGAGTGGGGAACTTGGCATGATGCGCGGGGAAATAGAGATGCTGCACCGAATTCGTGCTAGTTGAATGAAAAAAAATCGTAACTAGCACAATATTTCGCGTGTTTGGCAGCGAACGTGTTAAGGGTACCCATTTTTACGATAATTTTAAAGTATTTTACTTCGGAATAAGGTTATTTTAATTATTATTGTAATTAACTGAACAAGAAATAGGAGTAACTATAAATTATATTTTATGTTAGTTAATTTGTCATGATACTATTTATTAAAAAATTATACACGATAAACTTCTTCATAATTCACTTTTACATCCTCTTAATTTATCTTATAGGGGTACTATTTTTGATATATAATAATAGACTGTGGTGATTAAAATATAAAATTCAAATATTTACGTTATAAATCTTGAGTCTATTTTAATTAATCTACTAATATATCCTATCAGGAACGGGACTTTGAACAATGGCTGGTTTTATAGTAGTGGGGTGCACATTAATATCTAAGTAAAGTAAGGGAAAGAGCTATACGCTATACAGGTGTTCTTTTGTAAAATAGTTTATTTTCTCCCTCGCATAATTTGGATTCACAAATTGCCGTCTTCAATTTGTCCAGAAATAACCATTACTTGCGGACACGCCCGGCCGGCCGAGTGTCCGATATTGCGAACGCTAGCTAGCTTTTAGTACTAAAGCTAAAATCGATTTCTACTAAGATGACATATCTACCGAAAAAACAATAACTGACACTTTGACATGACACAAGGCGCGTCCACACTGGACGAGCGGTAACTAGGAGCCGTGGCGAGTGTGTGGTGTATGTATTAGAGTAAATTAGGTGGTGTAGTTATCCTTGCAGTCCTTGCTTGATTGGGTTTGTTAGTAGATATGGAATGCGAAACAGTGATGAATAAACGCACAACCTTCGATCGAACATAATATGTTAGCCGAAGCATAGTGAAGGCACAGTTCTAAGCAAACACGATGCAGTCAATTTAGTGGAAAACTAGTGAGGTTATAAATAGATATAGGTAATGGCGTGCACGCACACATATCAAGACTAAAGTTGAAGATAGCATCCTGCGTATGCGTATACGTATGACATGGCTAAAAGCAGTGAAATAGGTATCTCATAACAAAAATAATTGCACTATCCTACTTTGATTTGTATTCTAAATAAAAGTAAACTAAATTGCTATTTTATATAAAACTTAAATAAAAATAACAATAAATAAAAATACAATAATTATCTTTTATTTTTTATAACAATCTCTTTGGGTAACAGAATGTTGCATAGAATTATGCACCATGTTTCATCTGTTCACGTGGAGTCGTCGGATATGTTGTCTTAATCATCATCATCATCATTATCGTCGTCGTCATCACTTTCATCTTGAACATTTATTATGAAGCGTTCTAAAACATCGTCCATAAGAAAGTCAAGTTTCTGCATCTTGTCCTCTGCTTTCAGTAGGTACGTTCAGTAGAAGGTTCTGGATCGGTATTCATTGTGACAATCCGGTGTCAAGACCAGGTAAACAACAGCGTAAGTCACGTATAAACCAGGAATGAGTACGAAAAATAAGCCAAAATCGACAAAATTTCAGAGTTCATTCATTTTCATAGAAGTTATTATCAATTTGTCATAGCAATGTTTCATTTTTTTTTCTTTTAATTTGGTGTGCTAACTTCTTTTGAGGTTAGTTTGGCCGGTGTCAAGTGTATTTTCAAGCGTCTTGAGAATTATTTGTTGCTCTAATGCACTATCCGGGAGGACGTGAAGGGCTATAGAAACCAAGTATTTCCTTCGGATGTGAGCAACTCCTCCCTGGCAGAGCTATCGTTTGTATTGTAATATTCAGGTGTCAAAACGTGTATGGAAATCGTAAATATCCGCTTTTCGTCATAAAACCATTTATAATTTTTTTCAATCGCGTTTCCCTTCTTCCTTGCTAAATTAATCATATAAATCCATAGATGACACGGTTATTATATGTTAAGAAATAATGAAAGAAACAAAAACGTATTTTTTTTACTCGAACAATTAGAATTATTATTAAAATAAATAACCTCACTGCATTTTCTATCAATACCACACACAAACTCATTAATGCACCTGGTTCTGTACATGGAGTATGAAAGTAGCCGCACCAATAACCCGAGGAACCTTTATTTAGGTTTTGCCTCTTACTACTACGCTTACTGAAATACCTGTAAAATGCTTATCAGACTAAATAATTATATGAAGGATTAGGAAACAGACTTTTTTGTTTTAGTCAGTCGCTTCCGTTCGCCACATTCGTCCAGTGTGGACCGGCCTAACAACACTGTGTTGCCAATACGTAAAAACCAATTGATACCATTTAAATTACGAGAAAAAATTACGTGTACTTCGTCGTTGTTTTTATAAATTATTTTCCTGGTTATAGTGAATAGTGGATTTAGTGATACCAGTCTCTTATGTATGGTTAAAAAATATACTACTGAGTCTTATTTACATACTTTACAATGGTATCACTGCCGCTTTTTTTCGGCAGCTAATGAAAAAACCGTTTTTTGCTAGCGTTCGCCATTTTATGAATTAGGTATTTTTGAATGTTTTTTTTTCCTTCATAGTCGTGTAAATAACCACCCCTGAGTCGGCCGTAACTTTATAAAACAATATCCGGTAAGTATATAGGTCTGTCCCTCACTTTCCTATAATATTACCTTTAAAATTATAAGCTTAAAATAAGCGCTCAAGTGCGGGTCGGACCCGCACACGAAGGGTTCCTTACCATCCGTACAAGAAAATTTAACCACTAAAATTATAAAACGAAACAATTTAATTTTATGTCCGAACGTGGATTCGAACCAAGAAACCTTAGATTGCGAAACCGATTTTAAACCATTTTCATTATGGTTAGTTATATCGCAGGTGGTGTTAAAACACGTCTTTTGTATGGGGTGGGACCCCCTTTTATTTATAAAACGTCGTGTAGTTCATTATTTGTTGCTGTAGCGGCAACAGAAATACACATTCAATAAAGAGTAGATAAATAAAGAAATACAACTCATTTAACATTTCATCTCTTACCCATTACGGTTCATCATGAGATACAGCCCGCTGACGTACGGACGGACGGCACCCTTCGGGTACGGAACCCTAAAAAGTCCGTTTTTAGAATGCGATATTGACATTTTCTTAATGCTTGCATAAACAATATTTTTCATTGCAGATGTCAAAATGGGTTTTGAGCTGTCAGGGTTGCATTCTCTCAGCGGCCAGACACTATAAATGTACACATTATTCAACTATAGGCTTGAGCTCATCAGAGCTGGACAGTGCCGGTTGGCTTCGGGGGTTCCCCTGGACAATCGCCGCTGTGACCCACTCTGTGGTCCTCTTAATCCTTCTCTTTCGGAAGACCCTTTCTCTAGCAGGATTCATCTGTAAACATACAATTAAAGATTTATAAATTGGGGAAAGTTACAATACGTTTAAAATCAGTTAAAGATTCGGCTTTTCTCGGATATCATCGCCTAAATCCGGAGACGGAAATGAAACGAAATACATTACCGCGATTTCTTTTAGGTAGCATTCAATTTGAAGTATCATAAACGCAATGTATAGCACCTGCCAAGATGACATTACTATCATATAGAATTAAGAAATGTAATATGCAGAGCGACATGAATTTGAACATTAATAACATCTATAACATTTTTCGAAAAAATCCCGGTTGCTTCACAAACACTGTCCAAATTTTTTTGATGATATTTACTTTCTTCTTTTTTAAATAAATTAGCTTCTTTTCTAAAACAGTTATATACATTATTTACAATTTCACGAGATTGAGCAACAATTTTTTTACCACGCTTTAAATTTGTTGAAGACATGATACATAACTATTGTAAGTTAATTTTGATAAAATTTGATAGAATCGAATATTTTCACGAATGAAATTAGCGTTCATAAACATAAATGTATCATATACGTCACACTGTTTTTATTGAAAAAATAGTCAATTATTTTTCTTATTTCAATATAAAGGTTGTTTTAGTTTTGAGCTACTAAGGAGGTTTTTTTGCTCATATCGTTCTTGTATTGTATTCAATAAGACAACGAGTAATATAATTAAAGGTCATATCTGTAAATTGATAACTCTATGTGAGAGATGAGGGATTCACGACAATTTCCGAGGTTGGCCGAATCGTTGACTGATTTTAATCGTTTAAGGTAACTTTAACTGTATAACGAACAACTGCCTCCAGCTCCACACACTAGGATAGGTCCTCTGTCGTTGGATCCAGAAAAAGTGGCGGCGGCGTTACAAACCTTTACTTCAGACTTGGAGCGGAGAAGATAAGCTTCACATAAGGTCTGGTTTCCAATGTGGAGACCGTTGCGGTACGCTGTGTGGAGGTATCTCACCGCCACGCCCTGTACGATCTGAAATTAGTATTATGCAGGGTTCAAAAGGATAATTATCATGAATAGTAGAATAATTATCTATTGATAATAACCAAAATTGCGCTCGCGAATGGGATCTGAATCCGAACGTATAACTATTACCGCACTAACGTCTTTCCAAAAGCACGAAGTGTCAACTTGCCGAAGGGATTCCCTCTGGTTGATTATGCTACCCAAGCTATCGGGGACGATTTCCGAATGGGTGATAGAACGGGCAATGAAATCATTGTCAGGGAGTTAGTTTCCCGCTATGGGGTGATTGTGTGTGCCCGACCGGCCGACCGCCTGATCCGTCCGGGAACGGGACATGAAATCACGGAGTATTCGGGAGTTATGTTATATAACTAGTATTTTTTACTATAATTTAATGCTTCGTAGTATATACTATCTATATCTAGGGATAGTACAACAAAATACTATAATTTCATTACAGACCATCCACTTGTTGGAACATTATCTTTGTATATTGCACTTTATGTCTGACGGAAAAGAGTCCATAATACTGCGATTTATTTATTATTCTGTTGGTACGAGTATACATTGTGGTAACCTCGTGTCTCATCTGTGGATTTGCTAACAGTCGTGCACTCATCGAGGCCAACTTTCTGGTACCGCTTTGGTACTTACCATCACATGAAAGCTACCTTCGCGAGACGAATCCGTAAACACCACATATAATAAACAAACACAAATGAATAATAGTCCTACCGGCAGCTATAGCATGCATTTTGAGAGGAAAAGTGGAGCTTTCAGTCTATTTTTGACAGTTTTGACCAACCACAGCAACAGCAAAAAATATTTTGGAATGGCAGTGGTTGGTGTAATTTATCGGCAATCTCAAGGAATAAGCTTTCAAAATTTCGATGTCAAACACGTTTTGCAATCAGGTGATCGTTATTATATAGGCAATGCTTAGAGCAAATGAAGCAGACGGTAATTTTAATGTAAAGGTGTGTTCTGACGATCTTCTTTCGCCAAGTGAAATGCGTCAGGCTCAGGGTAGGTTTATACGATCCTTTATAGTTGAAACTGGAGATATAGCTGACCACATTTGATTTTTTGATTTGATTTTACATTACAAAATTATATACAGTGGGCACTTTTTATGTTAATGCTCTAGAGGCACTTCGGGAGGCTTTTGCTGATGAAAGGGGTTTCACTTTTACTACAAAAGGGATGGAAGTAGGTATTTGGAAGAGGGACTTAGAGTTTTTTCTGTTTGATTCTCATAGTGTAGATGCTGAACACCGCAGAGTTGATACCAACTTAGGTAAGGCATCTCTGTACAGGATGGGATCAGTTGAAACTCTGGCCATGCTATTGTGTAGAATTTATTCCGATAATAACGCTAATTATCTTCAAATGGTGTAAATTTTTGGATTTGAGGTTGCTGTAGCAGGCAATGGTCAGTTTTGTAGGCCAAAGACTGTAATGACACCAGCGAAGTCTCGAGCAACAATGCGTCTATTACTTACCGTACTCCATCCAGTTACAACTCTTTCGTCCGAACTAGGTTCTGTAGTTCAGGAAGAAGAGGCACCATTGCCTGTTAAAAAAAGATTCCTACCAAAGAAAAAGAGTGCAGCCACCAAATCCAAATAAATGGCTAAAAGACGATTAAATGAGAATCAGGAACAAAAGGCAGATCGTTTGTTCAGGGATAAAGAACACAAGTAAACTGTAAGGGCACAGGAGTTGGATCAGGCTAGGTCTGAGCGGTTGTTCAGGGATAAAGAACACAAGACAACTATATAAGGGCATAGGAGTTGGATCAGGCTACGTCTGAGCGGTTGTCCAGGGATAAAGTAAAAAGGGCAACTGTAAGGGCACTGGAGTCGGATCAGGCTAGGTCTGATCGGCTGTCTGAGGGAAAATCCCGAAATGCCACTTTGAGAAAGATAAAGTCAGTCAAACCTATGGCAAATGATAATCAATCCGAAAGTTTTGATCAAGGTATTTTGGGCGACCCCTTTGGGGTCTGAGTGCTTAAGGTGTCTTGAAAGGTTTCCTGGTCTCAATTCAACATCAGAAGAATATTCTAGATGTAAAAAATATGAGGATACTGGGAGGGTTAATCCATTTCCCTCAGAAAATTACATGGATCCCAAACATGAAACTGATGAGCTAATAGTTCTATCCATGGTTGAGGAACAAGTAATTGCTATGGTACATCCTGTCATTTCGGTTTACCGCATAAGGCGTCAGTAACATGGCTACTTAGGTCAGGTTATTAATTATCCACAGAAGGTTTCAGATATTGCAAAAACTTTCCACGATCAGTTTCCGACCTATTGTACGTACTAGTAGTTAAACGAGATCATGCCTCGGGTTATGTGGACTTTCGTATTCACAGGGTAAAGGTTAGGCTAGCATTGCAATACTTAAAGCAACACAATAGATATTAAAGATATATTAATGAGGATGTTTTAAATGATTTACCGCTCAATAGCTCTTTGCTTGACTTAGCTCCTCTGACTTTGTTAAAACAAGCAGCTGATAAACAGGTTGATGATTGCGATATTGATGTGGTTACTACTGATGTACCAATCATTGAAGATATGGCTCGCTAAATAAAATCTGTACTTGAGGATGATCCTGTTATAGTGGCATGACCTAAATTAGGGAATGAACCCATCAATGACTTTTCAATAGTGGGTTACATTGCTATGGCTTTCCCTACACGATTCTCTGAGGGTACCGCTGATTTGCGTGAGCCCATGCAAGTAAGAGTAACACCATCTGAGTATTTTCAGCATTTCATTAGGCACAAAGACGGCAGGTTCCCTAAGCATCCGCGTTTCCGCATCTTTGCCATGAATAGTTAGCCCTAGCAAAAGCCCTTAGATGGGCCACTCTTCAAAATGGCAAAATCTGTGTACAAAATAACTCAGAACTGCAAAACCTGGCAGCTGGTATTGGGAAAACTGTCAAACAGTCCCAATTTATTGTCTTAGAGGGACCTACTGGTGCGCTAGATGTTCCGAATGGAAGATTTGGCATCGGATTGAGGGCCACCAACACTGTTTTTCACCCTAAGTGCGGCAGACGTTCATTGGCCAGATATTTGTCGTTTACTAGATGCCAAAACAGATTATGCTAATCTCAGTAAGACTAAGGCTAGCAAAAAAAGAAATGCCCTTGTAAATGACAATCCTGCTACCGTAGCGTGGTTTTTCGCCATCAGGGCCGATGTTTTTATAAAATCAGTATTAGTACCCAAATTCAATGTGCGGGATTATTGGTATAGGATTAATTTCAACATATGGGTAGTCCGCACATTCCCGGTGTGTTATGGATTGATGGGGCTCCTGACGTCCGAACCATAGATAGCATGGACGAGGCTGGTAGTGATGCCCTATGCGATTATTTCGACCAATTGGTACCAACTATGAGCCCGGGTACATCACTTTTACTCCCATTCATTCGGGCTAAGTGCGCTATTCCGATATTTCCGATCATTATGAAGATTATTACAACTTCGTTAATTGTGTACAGAGGCATACTAAACACGGTGCTCAGTGTTTACCTATCAAAAAAGGGTCCGGTCTTCAGGAATGTAGGTTAAAATTTTCATTTCCTCTGGTTAATAGAACCCACCTAAACTAGAGCAGTGGGTATTGAGAGATAGTGATCTTAAGAATTCCTTTAGTCAACAAGCATAATAGGTATATTTTAGAGCACTTAAGGGAAAATGTGGATGTTCAGGCCATTGTTAGTGTAAAAGCTATTGAAAATTATATAGCAAAATATGCCAGCAAAGCTAAGGCGCGGTCCAAAGCACAAACTTTAATTGGTGAGGTACTAAAACAAATGATGATTCCGCCCAAACGACCATTCGAAAATTGTTCATAAAAATGGTAGACGAAAGGGATTATAGCGCTCAGGAAACGGTTCAAATTTTAATGCGGTGGCCGCTTTATCATTGCTCTAGGGGGTTTGTAACAATAAATGTTGATGAGAAGCAGTAGGTCAAAATGGGTACAACATCAGGGGCCAAGGACTCCACCTCTTCCCCCTTTGGATCTTATCCCTTGCGATCCAATGATCATGAAAGCATGTCTTTGCTTGAGCATGCTTCCAAGTTTAATAGAAAAGTCTTGGGTTACAAGAAGAACGCCATATAATAAGAGTTTTTCCAAAGAGCCGTAGAGATCAAGGGGAGGCTTATTTTCGGAAATATGTTTTACTTAATGTCCCATGGAGGTCAGTCAAGGCATTGCGTAGTCAGGGATTGTGGGAGCAATAAAAAACCCTTCTGGTAGATAGCTCAGTTAAGGCATTAATTCTTCCTCCAGTTGAGGATGAATACGAGGAGGAAAATGTTGAGGATTCAAGTATAGTAGAGGATGAGTGGATGGTGGCTGCTAAAATATTCCCCAATTTCATCATCATTGATGAAATGACAATGAAAATAGATTTGATTTGAGATGCCGAGAAGCTGGGCCACTCTTTTCAAATTTGTCATTCGGTGGTATGGCTTTGTTTTTTCTAGGGGATATTAACCTCTCAAAAACCGAGGGTAGTTGGGATGGGTCGCGATTTTGAATCTTATGCCATGGTAATAAAATTTAAAATATTTGACAGAAAATTGGCGTTAGCTAACGCCAGTGGTATTCAAGAGGTTAAGCAACTCCCTCCGGTACCTTGAGTATAAGACGAACAGAAAAATATTGTCACGAGATACAGGACTTCAAAACAACATGTTGCCCGGAATACACGGATTTTAATGTGATGCGATATGAACTGACTGGCGGGGGTGGGCGACCATGACCAGTGTTCAGTGAACGCAATGTTGATTGAACTCGCGACCTAGATAGATAGGAGAGATGTATTTTTGACAATTTTTCTTAGTAACACAAGTGTTCTCGCGGAGCCCCTACACAGGCTTTGCGGATCCCTAGGGCTATGCGGAGTACACTTTGAGTATGGCTGGTATAGAAGATTACTGGAACTTGTGAAGTTGCTACCTACAAAGGATGACCGAGCAAACATATCCTACTTTGTGAATGAGGAATTATTTGCTTTGGATGACCTATTCCTGAGCTTACAAGGTGACTTCAATGATCCTCCAAGAAACGGAGATTCAAGCTTATACTTGGATTCTACAGGCGAAGAACTACCCCGCATTGATCTCCCTAAGTTTGCCGGTAACTACGAAGAGTGGCCAGCATATCAAGATATGTTTGTGTCCATGGTGCACAACACCAATTCATTGAGCAGTGTGACAAAACAACAGTATTTGAAAATAGGCGAATTTGGTGAAGCAGAAAAATTATTGAAACATATACAAAAAACAGATAGAAATTATGAACAAGCATGGAATATATATAATGATTAAAGGAACTTACCAAGTGAAGTTCTATCATGATTATACGAAGCACCTCGTCCGAAGATATAAGTATCTGAAAATACTAATTACAACATGTAGTACCGCATAGGTGCTACCGCTCTTGCACTGATTGAGAGTAAATAACTAAAATTTTTAAGTTATGATGTTTTTTCGTATCCGCCATTCCCACCCCTACCGGTCGTTCGTCATTTAGTTCGGAGCATAGTCAGTTGTCTTTTGATATTACCGTTTGGGCATTGCTAAAGGGCTGGGCGGGTGGTACTTATCTCTTCGGACGCTTCGTATAATCATGATAGAACTTCACTTAATCATTAATTATACTCGCACCCCGTCCTTCTAGATAAGTGCCTGAAAATACTAATAACAACATGTAGGTAGACATTGAGAGTTGACTATTGACTGTCACAAGCATGAATGAAAAGCCATACATAAATATTATGGATATTTTAAATATTTTATTTTTGTCTTTACTCTATAGTAAGGTGATAAAGGTAAGCACTGTTAGCTAACTGTAATACATAATATATGACCTCTTTGTAATTATAATAACTATAATCATCAATTGAACAGCTGCATGGGGGCAGTAGCCCGGAACTGCCCACGCTCGTCCAATTGACGGATTTTTTGGAGGGTGAGTGCAGGCGATGCGACACACTGGATACGTAGGCCAGTGTGCAGCGCCAACCCGCGCGGATGCGGGAGGGGCCGCGCCCCCCGCCCCCACGGGGGGGTGGGCGGTCGAAACAATTTGGCGTTTTGAATGCCGCGCCGTCGGGTGACGGCTGTGTAAACTGCGACAGTGCCGGTCATGAAGTGACCAGTTGCGCCAACTTTAAGGCGCTCGGGGTAGCTGCCCGCAGGAAGGTAGTCTTCCGCCACCGATTATGTTTCTGTTGTTTGGGGCCGCACCCGCTGAGCGAGTGCTCACGCGCGTTCCCCTGTGAGTGCTGTGGTGGCAAGCACCACATCGTGTTGTGCCTGAACCGGTCAGGCCCTTCGGACGGTCACCAGGGCCGGACTCAGGTTGGTCGGCCACAGGGCCCAACCAGGGCCGGACCCAGTCCCCCTCCGGGCAACGGGAGTCACCAACGGGGTGACTGGGGTACCCGCGGACGTGACCCCCACCGAGGGGAAGGGGGCAGCGCGGGGGGTAACATGCGGGATAGCCGGGGTTCGGTCGCCGCTGTCCAGGGTCAGCGAGGACTTCGGGCCGCTGGCTCACCGCGTGATACGGGCGGGTGTCAGATGGCACCTATGAGTGGCGCGAAGGCTGGGAGCCCACCACCTTCTGCGCCACCCTGCCCGTCGCTCTGGGAGGCGAACAGGGAGGCGAACAGTCGGATGTCGCCCCCATTCCTAGAGCGCCCCAGGTTGGATCCGCTCTCCCCCCTCCATCCACGGTGGCCACCGGGCACACCGTACACCGTCCGGTATGGTCGGATACCGGGACAGCGAGGGGCCTATTATGCGGGTTGGGACCCCCTGATGTACATACGGTCTGATATGCCACCGGCATATCAGCAGCCGAGTTAACAGGCCGATGGAGGTCTCAGCGGGTTCGGATCCCGCGGAGGTTCTCGCTAGGGACACGCCGCCCACTTACAGGGTGTCGCCACTCCACAGACGGTCATGCTCCCCACCGCCTCGGTGATAGCGTGGAGTTCGGACGGCAAATCATGTGTGGCACGAGCACAATTGGACTCGGGGGCCCAGGGGTGCTTAGTCTCGTGCAACCTTGTAAGACGGTTGGGCATTTCGGTAAGGGAATATCCACATTCCATTCGGGGAATTGGGAACACGGAAGTCAGTTCCGTTAAGGGAGTATGTCGGATTACTCTCTCGTCACGGGTGGATTCATCGGTGAATCTGACGGTCACGGCATTAGTCATGCCTGATGTGATGGGCTCACACCCTCACGTACGGTTGTCGCCCTCGGTGCGACAGTTGGTCGCTGGGTTGTCACTGGCTGACCCGGAGTTCGATATTCTGGACCCAGTAGACATTTTATTGGGTGTCGATGCCTTGGGATACCTGTTAGTGCCAGGTGTCCACGTGTTGCAGGCGACTGGTCTGGTTTCGGTCAACACCAGACTGGGCCATGCGGTAATGGGTCCGGTCATGCCGGCTGCCCCACGCCTAGCGACTCGTAGTCCCTTATTCGGTTCTGTACTCTCGGAGGTGATACAGAAGTTTTGGGAGGTGGAGGAACCACCTACGGTCCGCCGGTTGGACCCGGTTGAAGAAGAGTGTGAACAGTTTTATCGGAACAATACTGGTCGCCTTCGGTCAGGTCGATTTCTCACACGTCTTCCATTCCGGAGTGATCGCCCACCGCTGGGCAGTTCACACCATGCAGCCGAGACGCGGCTTCTGTCGATGGAACGACGCATGAAGCGTGACGGGATTTTCCGGCAGTAGTACGTCGACTTCATGCGGGAATACGAGTCGCTCGGCCACATGTCGGTTTCGGGTATCGACTGGAAGCGTGTAGACCACTGCTTCCTGCCCCATCACGCGGTCTTGAGGACCCCGGAGGGCAAAATACGGGTAGTGTTCGATGGATCGGCATCAACATCTAACGGCATGAACCTGAACCAGTGTTTGCATTCAGGGCCGAAGTTGAACCATGACATCGCGGATGTTATCACACGGTTCCGTCGACACAATGTTGTGTTTGTAGCTGATATCCGGATGATGTTTAGACAGACGGTCATTCAACCTGACGATAGACGGTATCAGCTGATACTGTGGCGAGAGAGCCCAGATCAGCCCATCAGGGTGTACGAGCTGAACACCAACACGTACGGGCTACGGTCTAGTCCTTATTTGGCGATTCGCACTCTGCGGGAGTTAGCGGATCGAGAACGGTTAAATTTCCCTAGAGGAGCAGCGATCCTGGAGCAGGATCTCTACGTGGACGATATCTGTACCGGTGCAGATTCCGTAGAGGAGGCGCTCGCTCGACGGGACGAGCTAGTTGAGCTCTTACGGGGTGGAGGTTACGAGCTCCGGAAATGGATGTCGAACTCTCCAGAGTTACTGACTGGTCTTCCGGATGACTACCAGCAGGATCCCCACATTTTTGAAAATTTGGAAAATCCAAATATGTTGTCGGTATGAGGCGTCCAGTACCAACCGGTGTCAGACATGTTTTCGTATCGGGTCGAGTTGGACTCCCCGAAGGTCTGGACGAAACGGAACGTCCTTTCAACGGTGGCTAGGACATTTGATCCAAACGGGTGGATCACCCCGGTAACATTTCAGCTCAAGTGTTTTATGCAGCAATTGTGGTCTGCTGAGCTGAAATGGGACGACCCGATCGGCGGGTCATTGAGCTCAGAGTGGGACTCGTTCTTTTCGACCCTCCCTGGCATCAATCGGATTTCACTGCCACGGAGGTTGGTCCCCACCAAACGATACACCGCCACCCTGCATGGGTTTTGCGATGCCTCGGAGAAGGGCTACGGAGCTGCGGTGTATCTGCGTACGGTCGACTCCTCGGGGGAGGTTGATGTGCGGTTGGTCATGGCCAAGAGCAAGGTTGCGCCGTTGCGCACTCGCCTGACCATTCCCAAATTAGAGCTTTCAGGAGCGGCTCTCCTGACTCGTCTGGTCAACCACACGATGACGGTTCTTCGTGGGTCAATAGCGTTAGAAGATACGGTCTACGCTTGGACGGACAGCCAGATCGTGTTATGCTGGCTGAAGGCTTCAGTTCACAAGCTGGAGATTTTTGTGGCGAATCGGGTTTCGCAGATTTTGAATTCGGAGGTTCCCTTAATCTGGAGACATGTTCCAGGGGAGATGAACCCAGCAGACTGTGCGTCTCGTGGGTGTCACGCTCCGGAGTTGGTTGGACATCCCTTGTGGTGGGGTCCAAAATGGTTGACTCAAGCCGAATCGGATTGGCCAATGAGTCCACGCGTTACCTCGGCGAACGGCGCCTTGACAGTCGGTGTCTGTACGACGCAACCAGAGCCGGAAGAGGAGTTCAGCCTGCTGGAACGGTACAGCTCGCTCGACAAGCTGGTCAATGTGACCGCCTGGATCTTCCGATTTGCGCGGAATTGTCGCAATTCTGAGGCGCAACGGGTGCGGACACTGGTTCTGACACCACGGGAACGGAGCCATGCGTTGTTCGCATTGGTACGGAACGTGCAGACGGTGCACTTTAAGTCCGAATTGGACATTCTGAGACGCGGACGCGTCCAACTGAAGGGAGCTGTGGCTCGGCTCAACCCGTTTATTGACCCTCACGGATTTCTGAGGGTAGGAGGTCGGCTGCGGAATGCCAACCTGCCTTATGCTGCTCGCCACCCGTTGTTACTCCCTAGGAAAGGGAAGTTGGTCGAACTGTTGATACAGGATCGACACATTCGGAATGGACATGTCGGATGCCACGCCTTGATGGCGTTTCTCCAGCGCGAGTTCTGGATTCTATCGGGAAGACGCTTAGTGCGTAGCGTCATATTTCGGTGCCTGCCTTGTTATCGGGCCAAGGCGGCTACGATGCAGCCCCAGATGGGCGATTTGCCCTCGGATAGGGTTAACGAAATCCGGCCCTTTGCGGGTGTCGGAACGGATTTCGCGGGACCATTCATGGTCAAGTCTTCACAGCTACGGAACGCCAGATTAGTGAAGGCATACCTGTGCGTCTTCGTGTGCTTGGCCACGAAGGCAGTCCACTTGGAGGTGGTCAGTGACCTCACTACAGAGGCATTTATCGCAGGTTTAGATCGGTTCGTCTCACGAAGGGGCCTCCCGACATTAATCCGTTCGGACAACGGCACAAATTTTGTCGGAGCCAGGCGATATCTGCAGGAGGTCACTCAATTCCTGAACGGTAACCAGGACGCCATCGGTCGGCTTGCTCCCGACGAGGGATTGAATGGGTTTTCAGTCCGCCGGGATGTCCTCATTGGGGAGGAATTTTTGAGGCTGCGGTTAAATCGGCTCAGTCGCACCTGAAGAGGATCATCGGTGAGACCTCTCTACGCTTTGAAGAGCTTGCGACGCTGTTCTGTAAAATTGAAATGACACTGAACTCGCGTCCGTTGTGCCCGCTCAGTTCGGATCCAAATGATTTGGAAGCGTTGACGCCGGGTCACTTCCTGATAGGTCAGCCCCTTAACGCCCTGCCAGAATACCCATTCGGTGATGTTAAGTTAAGTCGGTTAACTAGGTGGCAGATGTTGCAGCAGATAGCTCAAGATTTTTGGAAACGGTGGTCCCTTGAGTACTTGCACATCTTGCAGCAGCGCCTTAAGTGGACTGACCGGACGAGCCCCCCTCAAGTCGGTGATTTGGTGCTGATTAAGGATGCGAACCTGCCATCATTGAGATGGAGACGAGGACGGATCGTCAATTTGTACACGGGTCGGGATGGCACGCCTCGATCAGCAGAAGTCAAGGTGGGGGACTCGGTCCTCAAGAGAGCGGTCGCAACACTTTCTCGCCTTCCTATTGATTAGGGACAGGTTCGGGCCTGTCCGGGCGGGTGACTGTTTAATATTTATGCTTCGGAATGCACCGGTTTTCGTTGCGCGGATCGACCGCAAGTAACCGGGACATCACTAGCAGAAACGGAACCGCAGCTGTCACTTGTACAGAAACGAGATGACGAATTAGTGGTTACTTTCTTGTCGTGAGAAAAAATGTCTGCACATGGCGTCGGGCTTTGACTGTATGTTAGTGTAACAATTGTCTAACACAGGTGTCGGGCCTGGTCGGAGTGTTAACCATAATAATCGTCGGGAAATAAGTAGATTCACGTCAGCGGAGTGAGTGATTCGTGGTGTGAAGGTTAGAGTTGTTCGGTTCCCAACTCGTCGCTTCGGACAGCGACTCCTCGTGTCGGCAAGCAACACGCCGGCGACAGCATCGGGCTACGACGAGAGTAAGATTCGGTCCCTCTCCCCCCACACCTTGCACTCCATCCCGTATTCCTGCCTCGAATTGAGTTCTCGAATTCCTGTCTACGGCGTCAAAGGTCAGTACCACTTGCGATTCTCCCTGTGCTGGTGAAAACCACCCCCTCAAGATTCCACGCCGTTCGGTTGAGGCGTGGAATTTAATCATCATGAAATCATGTAAAGAAAAAAAACTTGTACTTAATTCTAATTATTGTGTAATACAGCTCTTGCTAAAGCTGTTTGATCGTGATCAATTATTCTTCTATTATAAAATCTAGCAAATGTATTGGAGGTGTCACTCCAGCCTGCAGTTTTCGAATGAGGTCTATTGACTCCCATTTTTTGAGGCCTAGATGTCGGGGCGTGATGGGTGCTATGGGCTGTGAAGGTTGAAACGTCTATACCTCCGTCTTTTAGTGTGTGTTTTGTTTGATACAGCGACTAAGTATTTTTGTTGTTACTGTATTAGGTATAAGGTTTTTTGAATGGAATGTAAGATGGCAGGTATAGTGTAGGTTGGTTAGAGCCTACTTTGGATGTTTTTATGAAATCGGTTATTTTAAAACGATAAACCATACAAATGTAATGCCACTAGTGTTCGCTCCTATAAGTTATCGGATGGCTGAAACCTACAAGATATTATTTAGCTTAATAAAAGCACAAATCGCAGATTGGAATCCGAAGACTTTCAAATTCGACTACGAGAGAGCAGCCATGAAAGCAGCTAATGAAGTTTTTCCGTCTGTTGTGGTCAAGAGTTGTTACTCTCAGTACAACAAAGCTATTTGGGCTAAAGGTCGACTGTTTAAACTAACAGATTCAAAAAACCCAACAAAAAACATTTGGTGGCACTCAGCGCCATACTTTCCTTACTGCCACAGACTGAAATACGGAACGAATGGACTTACATCACACGCCATGAAAACCAAGATCCAGCTGTAAAACAGTTAAAAGCTTATATGGAGAAACAATGGCTGAAGGAGACCTTTATTCCGGTATGGAGTGCATTTTGTTATTTTTGTTGTGGAGAAAAACACAGGAACACGAATTTTCTAGAAAGAAGAATAAATTAAATTCTGCTGTTGAAAAAAAAACCCAATCTGTTGAATTTACTGAACTCGCTCCACGAAGACGCCTCTTTTTATACAGTTAGGCATGGTCAAACACAACATTTAAGACTTGAGAAATATCGTCTAAGAGAAGAATTTATACAAGATTCTCAAGTTGAGGGTGATTTGTCAGTTGGGCATTTACTTGAAATATTGCGGAGTTAATTACTTAGATAAAACAAATTCATATGACTTAAATGTGATTGATTATATTTTTGTGTGGAAACAAAAACTTTAAATAGGTTTGACTTAAAATTTTAACTTAAAACTTTAAATTTGATAATTATTGTGAATCACATTTAGATACATCAGACACTTATTTATATAGTTGCTATTTATAATGTTGCTATTTAATAATTTTTATAAATTAGTTGATTATACAGATTTTATATTTACTACATAACAACATAATTACCCTGTATACTTTAACTATATTATAATTATTGTAAATTAGTTGATTATCTGTCATACAAAAGAAAAGTATTTAGGTCCACTTTTGAATGTTTTAAGCATTCCGTAACTGATGGGTGAAAAATGACGACGTGTTAGTAAGTGGAAGTCGAAGTCAAAACGATTTTTTTATTGTTGTTAATTTGTTGATTGCCTGTGATAGTAGTTTAGTCTTAATTTGTTAATTGTTAAGATTATTTATGATGTAACATGTTATATACGGCTTTTTAAAGTGAAAATAGAAATAATTGAATCAAAATTACCTAAAAACGCAAATTCAAATCTGTCTTATCTTTCAGTGGCATATTTTTTTACGCCTTAGTTCTAGATAGATCAAGTATTCAAGTATTTTATAGCAATAATAATATCTTTATACGTTCATTACTATTAAAGATCGGGAAATAAAAAGTTCATTCGTCAAACACTGTTTTCCCCACCGTCATCACTGTTGACGACACGCGGCAATAAACTGCATACAGCGGAACGATTGGGAAATAAAAAGTTTCCATCGTCGACACTAAACGATCGGGACTTTTTTTTCCGATTGTCAATAGTGGTGACGATGGGGTGTGGATGAGTGGGAATAATCGGGTATGAGCGATTGAGCATTAACTCGTTTCCTGGCTATTTTATCATAGCTTCGATAAATTAAGCAAACATTTAGAAAAATATAAAAACGTGTACAGTTTGGTCAGATATTATTTCCTAAGTTATTATGCCTGTCAATTAATATATATTTATATATGCAAATGTTGTAGATTTTTTTATCCCCAATAGTTTCGGAAAAAAAATCAAAAACAAATATACATCGAGACAAGTTTTGCGGGGAAAGGCCCCCTTTTCCCCCCCTTTTTTTTAAAGGAGCGTGGGAGGGATTGACACCTGTCACAATCGTAATCAGGGGGGTCAAATCAGTCAAAAAAATCCCGGCAGACAAAAGTTTCACGAAATTCCGTTAAACGTTAAAAGCAGACGTAATTTGAGATGTTCCCGCAAGTTTGTTTTGTGCTTTGTTAGTAACATAACAGTATCAAGGTTAATTTTTCATTTACCGTTAAGTTTTTGGTTACGTTAACAGTCCCTCACCATAGCAACAATAATGAGCGCCATCACATAGTTGAACCGCCACGACACCCACATCATCTCGCTGATGAGCTTCTCCTCGCATCCGGCCAGCCAGATCGTTAGTTGTTTCTGGAAACATCCTCCGATACAGACAATGACCAGACCCTACCCCATACTATGGGATCGTGCGGTAGTGAGGTGGTGCGGTAGGGGTGATGATACGTGATATTCTGACCCCCACCCCCACACCGCGGAAGTTTTGCATCGAAAACACCCCTCCTGTACCGCTTCGATGCCGCAGGAACCTACTGGGGTATGCGGTTTGCCATAGAGTAAAGTGATGTATAAGGAGAGGTATCGGGAAATGACAATAATGATGACCGGCCGATTCACGGCGTCAGAGTAGCGCAGCGTTGATCCTGCGAATAATAATAATATAACTATATTAAAAAACGGTCAATTGCGGGTCGGACTCGCACACGAAGGGTTCTGTACCATCGTACAAGAAAAAAACACTAAATCCTAAATAATAAAACCAAAACAAAAAGAAAAAATAAGTGTGTTCTCTGGGAATCGGAACTTCAAGATTGCGAAACCGATACGAAACCGACTGAGCCATCTCAAAGTTATTAATGATATAAGTGATATTGAATCATGATGTTATGAGGTATTTCGCATGGGCAGGGCTTTAAAAAAAAACAGTCGCTTGTATGGGGAACTCCTTAAATTTTCAAAATTGAGTGTTTTTCATTATTTGTTAAAACGAACGGAAACAGAAATGCACATTCTGTGAATTCAATTCAGCTCTCTACCTATTTCGGTTGATCCGATAGAGCCCGGTGACGGACGGACGGATGAGCAGACAGACGGACAGCGGAGGCTTAGTAATAGGGTACCGTTTGGCACCCTTTGGGTACGGAACTCTAAAAAAAAGCACCCGGCGCAACACATTAATGACACCGTTAGTCTAAAACTTTGTGCCTAATTAGGCTGATTACTTTCGAACCACTGAACGGATTTTAATAAAATATAGCTAAGAACCTGCGCAGTGAAGTCACAAAAAATCGGAATCGAATTTTCGTGACTTGAATTGATTTGAATTGAACCTGCCAATGAAAAAATCGGAATCGAATTTTCCAAAATTGCACAAAAAAATGATAACAGTCATATTACCCACAAACACACACACTCAACCTCTTACCCCAAACGCATATATGTGTTGTAACCATATCGTAGAATTGACTATATCATGAAATAGCCAACCATGGTTGAATTAGAACTTTTATTGAACGAAGAAATATTTTAGGGCAATACACTGCTGTAGCTTAGGTGAAGACTAAAGGGGGCGAGCACAGCGAAGCCCCCGAATAGTCTTCGTATTAGGTCGAAATTTATGACACAAAAAACACCACTCCGTACTCAGTTCAAATACTTTTAAAAATACATTTTTGGTGAAATTAAACCCTTTCTGATCATTTCATGAAATAATTGACTATATCATGAAATGGACTGTTTCATGAAATAATAAAATTCTACGATATAGCTACGACATACATACTAGTTCCGTTCCGTTCCATCCGTAGCGGGTAAAAGGACATAAATTAGAGTATATGTGGGTAGTAAATGTGACACTAGAGCTTAGTGGTCTAATGTGTTTCACGCTTGCTTTTCACACTAGAGATGCAGGTTCGAATCCTGACTATTGAGATAATTAATTTATCACATGTTATGTCTTATCCACAGTATCGGAAATTCGGTGTTTCGGATGACACGTTAAGCTGTAGGTTCCGGCTACTATCCCTACGTGGTAGTGGTCGTAAAACCCCTCCATCAACCTGCACTGAGCCAGCGTGGTGGAGTATGGCTCAATCTTACTCGTATCCGGGTAAAGGCTTGCTGCCCTCGGTGGGGACGAAAATGGGCTACATTTATTATTTATAAATGTGACATACAGTTGGATCGTACTTGTAGAACTGGCCAGCGTGTGTGACGCCATGATGGATGCAGGGCCGCATCACGTCCATCGCGCAACAACTGTACGGCACGTTGTCCGCCACAAACTTGGGCCCTACCCTGCAAACAACTATAATAATTAATAGGTGCTAATTAAACATAATACTTTTTAATAGCATTTTTCCCCTCTAAAAATCTATATTTCATTCTAAATTACTAAGTCAGCCATGATTAAAGAGCGTCTGAATGATACTGAATGAATGATACATATAAGATAACTAGATAGTAATCTTAGCCACCAGTAGCGGATAGGGGGTGCTCCTTCGGACACCTGTAGGGAAATAAAATACCTCCCGCGGATCAATAGGCCCCTTGCCTAGGGTTACAGGTGAAGACCTCAACGGCAGCAGCGGCGGAGAAGGCAGACTTCGGTACGGCAATGCTGGCAAAAGAGGCAACGTATCTGAAATACTGTTAGGCGGACAGGTTACAAGGGGTGGAATCCTCCCGCGTAGCGCTTGAAGACTGGCACGGCGGCGAAGGTAACCCGACCGCTAATAAGCGACGGTGGCTTGGCGGAGACGGCGAGGTAGCAAGGCGATGTGTAATGCCCAGGGCGTCAGTAGGGGAAAAGGCAACTGGCGGCCATACACTGCATCTAAATCCTCCTCCAATCGTATCGATTCTTCGTTCCATTGGTCCAAGTAGGGCGAGGCCGAGAGGGTGCATCTGGCGACCGCTTATGCACCAAAACTTGACTGTTGCGGCTTATATAACAGACTCTGAACGGAATAAAATCAAGCCCTGTGGCGACAATGAGAGGCAGAGAGGTTCGGTATCGATGTAAGCCAGGCTTTGGATTATCTTGCACTCAGGCGGCCCAGAGAGAGTGGTCGCTTCTGCGTAGAACAAGGGATAGGTGCGTGGATTCGGCAGCACTTCGTGCGACGAAGCAACCCTATTTAGGGGAAGACTGCTTCCCACGCCCAGCCGTAGAGAAGTCTAGATAAGGTGCCCCAAACAAATGTTTATCCCAACCCAAAGGGGAGGTAGCAACCGTGGCAGCCTGAGCATCCTAGACTCGCAGTCGAAATTTCAAGAAAAAAGTTACGGAAACCAAACCATTGTCTTTTGCCACTTGGAATGTACTTACACTACTCGACCGTGACATCAGCCTATGCCCAGAGCGAAAAACTGCTATCGTTGCCCGAGAATTACGACGGTATAAAATAGAAATGGCCGCACTAAGTGAAACCCACCTGGCGGAAGAGGGCAAAATAGTAGAGAACTGCAGCATCAGAAACCCGTCAATCTGGTGTTGGTTTTGCAATCAAGAATGAGATAGTACAAAGGTTAGATCGGTGTCCTACCAGCATCTAAGATCACGTCATTTCATTGCAAATACATCTGGACAACGATAACCATCTGAACATCCTCAGCTTTACGCTCCAACTGTAGGTAAAGACGACGAATTGAAAGAGATATTCTACAAGGAACTTTCCCATGCTTTAGTGCAGATCCGCCAAAGAAAGCAGGTGCTCGTCCTTAGTGATTTTAAGGCACGCGTTGGACCAGATAATGAAGCGTAGCCCAATGTGCTCAGAAGACACGGCATAGGCACCATAAACAGCAACGGAAACCTTCTGCTTAGTTTGTGTGCACAATATGAGTTGGCCATTACCAACACCTGCTTCAGATTGCCAGCCAAATACAAAACGACATGGATGCATTCAAGGTCTAAACACTGGCATCTAATTGACCACGCTCTGGTATGCCAACAAGACCTATCTCAAGTGCAAATCACTCCAGCATGAGAGGCACTAACTGCTGGACAGACCATAGGTTAGTTGTTGTCAAGATTTAGTTACGACTCCATGCACCAAACCGCTGTTGAAATACCGCCAACGTCAGTCTGAACGTGCAGGAACTGCAAAGTCAAGAGCCAAGGGCAGCTTTCGGACTTACTCTGAACAACAGGCTGGCTACACACAATATTGCCACCAGGGCTCTTTGGGCTCCAATCTCGTAGAAGCAGCTACCGATACCCTGGGACTGTGGAAACGGGTCACAGCATATCGGATGAAAATAACCAGACTTTGGTAGAAGCTATCGAGAAGCACCGGAATCTGCTGCTCAAGATCAAAAGATCAACAATAACTGTTTAAACGTCACTTAATGGTATTAATGTAAACTGTATACATAGTGAAATCCGTAATTGGCCTTATTCATAATATATACTTCCGATTATATGTAAGAATGGCTGTGTGATTTTTGTTCATTATTAAAATTAAAAAAATATATAAGTTTGTATTTTTTATTAAAAGAAAGTGTCACTCGCGAGCATTGAACTACTATTACTAGCGTATGGAACCGACACCACGAACCATTCCTTTGCGCCATGACCTAATGCCAACCGGCGTTATTCCCTTTGGTCCCTCGCCAGCGCCCATAATGACCGCATGCGGATATTGTGACTAAAAACAGTTCAAAAATGCCTTCGCGTCTTGCAAACTTGTAAAAATGCGACTAGTACGAAGAAAAAAGATAGTGGCGTGACGTATCATCAGTAAGTAAGCAAAATATCAACTAAAATAATCCAAAACTAATTTTGAACATTGTTTTCTACTGTGCCCGACTTTTGTATGAAAACCATAGAATATGAAAAGTGAACCGTAGAGATAAGACACGTAGGTACTAATGGTGATACGAGAGAGCACTTCACAAATATGTAGGATATGATAAATGTGGTAAATATGGGTAGAGGACTCCTAAACTAACAAAACATGTTTGGTAATATTTTAACACGACTGCCACCAAAAACCGGAGTATATTGTTTTCAGGATTCATGTGGGTATTTTTCTTAATTCCACCACAACTTTTTAAAGCCTGAACCGATTTCGAAGTGTGTGGTATCGCTAGGATCTAGCATCCTAAGTGGAGAAGGCTATAAATATATACAAGGTGTAAAAATAATTTTCTTTTCAGTTCATTTTGAAATTATGGCAGCATAGATAATGATAACACATAATCGAATGCGAAAGCGCAAGTCATCTATCCTTTGTTTAAATCTCGGTTACAATTCATACTTAGATCGGTACATTTTGTCATAGACTGCACTCAATCAAATGAAGTTTTGTAGGTATAAAAGCGGTGTTACTTCTGCGGTGTGTAATCTACAGGGACGACACGTCGAGCTCGCGGCAGGTCGCACCATCCCCCGCCCCGCTTCTGATCTAGTTGCGACACGTTTTTGGTTCGAGACAGCGTCTCTTTAGTAATGGTAGCTCAATGCTCGCGAGGTCTACAGCTCACACTAGTTGTAGTAACAAGGTAAGAGTATTTGAAACACACTGCGGACCATACAGAATATGTAGTAACTCGAATTGATGGTGATTATGCACACACACTACGACGCGAGCGAGCGTGACAGCGGTAGGTACATATTATGCTCGCTGTCTCGCTCACTCGCTAGGTAACTACGGTCGCTGTCCTGCTCACTCACTGACATCTATATTGCTTCGTCCCGACTTAGGGATAGTTATTTACCGACACTAATGCGAAATATATTTTTACAAACTTGCAATGAAATGTCGTCATTACGTGCGTTATTTCAGGCTTGGAAGTATCGAGTATCGGGCCGCACAACTAGAGAGAACTGTAAAGAAATTTCATACAAAATTGCAGACCTAGGCCGGAAAGTATTTTTTTTAATTGTATGCCCAAAGCAAAAGATATCAACGGGCTTACGGAATTTACGAAACATGAATTTGTTTTTTGAGCGGTGTATTTTTTTATTTCATTGCATATGTTTGAAAAAAGCACTATACACGCCTCTGGCAGTAAGAAGGGCTTGCCGGCTTCGTATCACTTGTATGTCTGTAACTACTCAGCCGGCAAGCCATTTTTTCCCGGCGTCTCCAGCTAGGTATGTACTATTTTTTCAGTGAAAAATATCTAATAATCATTAAAGTTACAAGTTACAAGCGATACGTTAACTATTGTCCCTGAGAGGAGCATAACTTTACTAAACAACTCCCTGCATAATAATAATAACATAGTCTCACACTTTAAGTCGATCGAGATTATCCCCAGGGCTGTACCAAGGGATGTAGAACCACTCCTCATAGCTCACCCTGCCGCAGCAATGGAAGCGAGTCTGCAGTCGGTCGATAGCCACCTTCGACGGCAAGTGCGTCGCGTACCGGAGCATGGCCTTGCTGATACCACCCTTGATTTTAGCTGTAAGGAGGCGTCCATTAAGTACTTGAGGCATTTTTGACGATTTTCTGACACCCCCCACCCCCCGGGGGATTTGGCTGACCACCCCTAAATCTCACGTAAGATTTTCCAAAAGTTTTAATTTGTAAATAAAACTGAATTTGCTTCATTATTTTTATTTAATAGTATTTGGGATAGATTAGATCGTAGGCTATAATCACAGTGATAACATTTAATAATAAATACAGTTTATGTTGTTTGCAGGTGATGTCATCATACAGTGAAAAATTTACTCAGGCACACATGAACATATCTATCTTTGACTCAAACAAAGCTAGTAATGTGCTCATTATTTTGACAACCTTCTTTGAGAAAAGTCGACATTGCCGCGCTACTTGGAGGAGCCAGAAAAGGTGCCGGCAATTTCCTGTGAAAATCCATTACTGTCGTGTTTTAGCGACCGGAAATTTCCTGTCAAATTCCATGATTGTTTCGAAAATGGTAAAAAAAAAGGTAGCGCAAAAAGGCTTTATTCCGAATTTGGTTATGTGTGACAAAAAAAAAGAGCGGGAGATCTTCTTGCCACTAAAAAAGGTACTGCAAAAAGGCTGAAAATACGTAACACGAGAGATGAAGGAGTGCATCTGAGTTATTTTTGTCGGATTTACCGACATTGACTGAATATACGATTTGTGCATTTGAAAATTAAGAGAATAGTGCTAACTGAGTAATGAAGTTATTTGCATTCCTTAAGTTGAAACATTTCAATAAAGAGGAACAATTATCTACAGAAAAATGCTGATGTTTTTTTTTACCAGGTGACAAGTTAGGAGTTACTAGCTTATGTAAACAGTCAATACAACTAAACGAAAATAACTAAGCCGTACAGACGACCGAGGGTCCCAAATAGTGAGATAGATAGGCAAAAAAATAAAATGCTATGATAAATGAAAGCACAAGTGAATGGTTCAGTACAGTACTGCTGGTTCCCGATAAAAGTGATAGTTCAGGAAATAAAAAATGGAGGGTTGTAATAGACTATAGAAAACTTAACGAGCGTGTTAAAGACGATAAGTTCCATTACATAATATAACAGAAATATTAGACTTTTTATCAGGATATATTTATTTCACTCATGAGGATTTTAATCAGGGATAGAAATTACTTACGGAAAGTAGGAAATATACGGCATTTACCACAAATAAACAATATCAAATGAAACGCCTACCGATGGGTCTTAAAACTAGTCCTTATTTATTACTGTACCGATGATTTCGTCTTAATTATCAGAAATGTCTGATATATTTAGATGGTTTGATTTGCATAGGCAGAAACCCTGAAATTAAAAAAAAAAACAGATATTATGGAGAGACTAAGAAGGGTCAATTTAATGTTAAACCCAGAAAAGTGTGACTTCCTCTTTCTGGGTACTGTGGTATCTGCTGATGGTATTCGTCCTGATCTCGAAAATTCACGAATAATTCAAAATTCCCATTCCTATGGTCCGTAGATTCGTTGCCTTTGCAAACTACTATCGGAAATTTATACCCAAATTTGCAGAAATATCAATACCATTAAACAGGTTACAGAGTTATGAAACATATAAAGTCCGAATGGACAAAAGAGTGTGAAAGTTCATTTACAGAACTATTTCACTTCATTTTACATACGGATGCATCTGCTTCAGCAATTAGTTCAATGTTATGCAACTAAAATGATGTACCTACCTATCGCATATACAAGTCGTAAAGCAGAACTCAATTATAAATAATCCCACTATAGAAAAGGTCATCTTGCAATAGTTTGGTCTGCCAAATATTTTAGACCATATTGATATGGAAAAACATTTCCAGTCAAAACGGATCACAAACCACTAGTGTATTTATTCAGCATTAACAATCCTTCAAGTAGGCCGCTAAAATTCCGCTTAAAGTTAAATGAATATGACTATAAGGTAGAAAAGTATTATTACATCAGACGTGTTGAAAAATTAAGTGTGAATGAATGACAAGAAGTATGAATAAGATAATGCAAGATGATAGCAATGACAGGAATTTGAAAGATGATGAGGTGGAAAGCAATAATTGGTCTGATCACCCGAGAGTCGTTGAAGCCTTGAAGAAACCCAAGAATAGCACTAAGTTATTAATTAAGTATAACAAATTGATAAAAAAGGTGATGATGTTGAACAATTTAATGACTTTATCTTTAATAAGAAGAAATCTATTATTTATTTATTTATTTATTTACTTAGATTCTTATTCTGGATCATGTAAGACAAGAGACATATTCCGAAATTATAAACAAATTACGAAATTAATAAATAATAAACCAATTAAGAAGATAATACACTAAGGAAGTAGGGCCGTTGTACGAGTTTTTATTTTGAAAAACATACGTCATTTAAATGACAATGATGACATTAAAGTAATATTGAATGATTTCCACTTGCTTCCTACTCTTGGACACGCGGGTGTACGAAGAATGTCAACCCTTTCGCTTCTCTGCTGGCCGGAAAATAAAAAATAATGACATAACAATAAAAGAAAATTTTATGTTTTTTGCCCATAAATGCCCACAATGGAATCTACAGTACTCTAGGTGACGTCTGTCATAAAAGTTTCGTTTTAGGGTTTACGCGAGTCTACAGGTTAATAAAATACAAAAGTATTATTTAATGAAAATTATAAATGACAACAACGAATTCGTTACAAAATTCAATAAATGATAAAAGCAGAAGCATTCATTTCATAATAGACAACCTACGGTAATAACAACGACAGCGGATACTGCTTTTGATAAGGTGTTTTTAGATATAGTTGGGATTTTAGAAAATGATTATTATAATTATACATATATTCTAACGCTACAGTGCCTTTACTATCTTAGCCACTAGTTAACTTCTATGTAGGCCATACCATTACAATTTGAACATCTAAATTTGTAACTAGCATTCAAGCAGTAAACTTCTAAAATATTAATATATGTCATCAAATAAGATATTCTAAAAGCTTCTAATTTTTTTACTCAGTACATTTAAAATGTAACTCATCCCACATTAATTGATCGTCTCAATTTTGCAAAAAGTGCCATCAAATAGTAAATTTTGGCCTCTAATATTACCTAGAAACTATTGAGGAGTGACAAAATAAAATACTTTAATAATTAATGATACTGTCTATAGAAGCTGGAATTATATTTCTTTGAGGACCTTGTGTTGAAGCTTTAAAACGTAAAATGGTGATGAGATGAGAAATTCGTGGCTGAACTAGTAAATTAGGTGCAATGCAATGTATATGTGGCAGGCAAATTGTATGATTCCGCATTTTATAAACGGCGTCGTCCGTTTACAAACGCGAGCTGCTATAATATGCCGAAGGCAAATTGAAAAATTGAAATTAAAATAGCAAATTAGCAGGGCAAAACATTGCGGTAGCTTAGGTGAAGGGTAAAGGGGGTGAGCGAAGCGAAGCCCCATTTACCCTTCGTGTTAGGTTGAATATGTAAGAACAACAATAAATGCTTAAAACATAAAGGAGTGTCAATTTGCCTTCGGCATATTACATAGCAGCGCGCGTTTGTAAACGGACGACGCCGTTTGTAAAATGCGGAATCAAACAAATTGCCTGCGACATATACATAAGAAGGACAAGTAACAATAATCGTTGATCTTTACTTGACGTTTTTTTATAGAATATTTAGTTCGCTTTGTAGGAAATATGAAGTAGTTTATTAGAGGCTATCTCATTTTCCGTTGCTAAGTTATAAAATGAGAAGTTAGATCACTTGTATGTATAGTAAATATATAGGTGAGGCTAACAAAGAAATATGTGACTTCCCTCTAGAAAAGACACATAAATCGATTAATGCATAATTAAAAATACAGACCGACAACCATTCGCGAACGTAGAGCAAATGTATTCCGTATTGGTGTTTTTCGTATAACAGATCCGTACACTCAGAAACCAAATGTACTCCGTCCGTTAGAACTTGTATTCAGAAAGTGATGTGATATTCCTAGTAGTTTACGGAATAATACTGTTGAATGAACCATTGTACAATGTAGAAAATTATCCATCAGAACTCAAATACAAATTACAATAACCTCAACAAGAAGCTAACAAAAAAATAATTTAAGTAAAGAAAAACGAAAATGTGGATAAAAATATAAGACCAATGTATTAAAAAGGCGATATGTTATTATTAAAAAATGAGGTTGGCAATAAATAATCATATTTTTTCTCTGGGCCTTATAAAGTGTTACAAGATTTTAAGCCTAATGTTAAAATTATAGTAAATAATCAAGTAGGTAAAACTAGTCAATAAGAAGAGAACAAAAAATATTTTGTGTATAAAAAACCACCTTTATGGTTATATTTTATTCTCCTTTGGAACGGCGGATAGCGTAACTATATATATAATGCAATGTAGCCAGTATTTAGGGGCAGTAATAAATTATGTATAAGCGCAACTAGTCGTTCCTCTTGACGCCTACCAGCTTCAAACCTTACACCAGGAACACGTCACTCACTCGTTAATTAAAAATATATAAGTTTAGAATATGTTAGTTCAATATATTATAAAACCAGATTAAATTATGATTGAAAGATTAATTATCGAAATTAATGCATAATGTTCGAAATAAACAATGGGGAAATGTATAAATAAGTTTACAATGTCTGGGTTCAAAATATATTAAATCAAAACACATACTTACTACTTAGAAGGCATAAACCTAAACATAAACATTTACATACAGGCACATACATTGCTTCTGGCGCCACACTAGGATACCCTGTGTCGAGGGAACCATAAACAGCGACATCACACACATACAGGGTGACATTTAATGAGCTGACCATATTTTGGGTAGTGATAGTACCCATCATTATGAACAACTTTCCCCAAGAATCATTTGGTCGCAAACGAAAAAAATATTTGGGTCTCCCATAGTAACTTGTAATCAGCTGATCGGATCAATGTACTGAGCTGAGAAAGTTGTTCATATTAATGGGTACTGTCATTCCCCAAAATATGGTCAGCTCATTAAATGTCACCCTGTATAAACATCTAAGACAAGAGTTTTTTTTTTTATCCCCGGTCGGGGATCTATCCCGGGACCTCTCGGATGGTATTCAGAGCCACAACCGCAGCGCCACAGAGGTCGTAACATAACAATCAATATCCACAATTTTTTAGCATTATGTCTTGTATGTCACATTTTGAAAATTTATTGGATAGTATTTAAATACTTCAAAAATATATAAAGGTGTTCTTATATAAAGTTAGCCCGACTCGTGACGATTGTTTAAATTTGTTTTATTTGCCCTTGGATAATTTTGGTGTTCATTTTGTCCTGAAATAACCGCAACGTGAGGAGACGAGCGGCCGGTCCACGAAGCGTGCGCGCTAAATAAATTATTCCATGTAAACCTAACACGAAGCCTTAGCTTATACCTATCCTAACCCATTATTACGCCCTTATTTATACCTAACCATTAACAAATTTCCCCTTTACATATTTAGTTACCATTAGGCATTCAAAGCTTATATATTTTAATATATATGACCATAATGTGTAATTTTTCTACATATTATGACATTCAAATTTCGAACGCCGACGCCCGCCCGCGTGCCGCCCCTAATTTGTCTGTGAAGTTGTTACTACAGAACAAGCTAAATAACTGCAGAGCCACAATGCCGGTCAAACATGCGGTTCCTGAACACATCAAAGAGAGCTTAGGATATGTGTGTAGATAAACTAGTGTATGTAACTGTACATAATTAGGCATTAAAACTCTCGAGTGATTTAATTATGAAACACGCCTTCAGCTCGTTTCATAAACCCACTCTCGAGTATTAATGCCCTCCATTATGTAGCATTCACATAAACTACTATTATCTAAACACGTTTCATAAACCCTCTTTACTGCGTTCAAACACTACACGTTACGACCAGCATAATGATAAACTTATTGGTAAAAACTCATTTCTTATCTGAATATTGATAAATTATGACCATAATGTACAAAAAATTATCAAATTATGACATTCAAATTTCGAACGCCGTCGTCCACCTGCGTGCCGCCCCTAGTTTGTCTGTGAAGTTGGTACTACCGATCAAGCTAAACAACTGCAAAGCAATGATCAATGCCACAATGCCGGTCGAACATGCGGTTCCTGAACACATCAAAGAGAGCTTATGATATGTGTACATAAACTAGTGCATGTAACTGTACATAATTAGGCATTAAAACTCTCGAGTAATATTATTATGAAACTCGCCTTCGGCTGGTTTTATAAAGCCACTCTCGAGTATTAATGCCCTCCATTATGAAGCACATAAAGTTCTATAAACATTTGAAGTTCAACCATTATACATTTTGAACATGATATATTCCGAGTTTATAGATTTAGAACTTGTATAAAATGACTTTATACGTTCTATTTATTAATTTAGATATTATACATTTTGAAAATCTACAGTTTGATTACATATATTTCAATAGGTATCTACATTCCCTCGGCAGACTCCGCTGAAGATAACCCAATATCCCTCAATAAAAATAATAGTAAACCTCTGATAATCGCCGACTGTAGTCCCGAGTAGAACATGATGCACAGGAAGACTGTTATCATGATGATCACCGACCAAATGTAGTAGAAGAGACCGTTTGTAACGTCATGTTCCCGTTTCGGAAGGCCTGCCTTGAATAGTTGATACAATCCGTACAGCTGAAATATCATGAAAAGAGATGTAAATATAAGTATAAGATTTAGTTATTGACGTGATAACGTCTTATAAATCGATGAACGCCGGCAGCATGCACGAAAAAGCAGGACTCGTCACTTTCCGTCTGAGCCGATCGTGCAAACTCAGCGAGGGGTTGTTACCGATTACCTTCAAGAAAAGGTTCCGATGACCTCCGCAAATAAAGTAATAAATAATTTTCTTCCCGTTCTTTTCAATGAGACATCACAATGTACAGTCGGGTCATAAATGGATAAGAAGCTCCTTTATACTTGTGTAATATTTTTTTTTTTTTTTTTTGTTTTTTTTTTTTTTTTTTACAGGAACATATTTACATACTTGTGTAATATTATTTCTTCGAGTGATTTTTTTGTTACAACAAACAATTAGTTTCTTACAAGTTTTCGAAGACAATAATGGTTAGGGGGAGGGACGAAATATAATACACTTCGTCTATTATTTATTTTAATGTCCACTTAATTAATACAAAAGCAAGTATTTATGCCGCATCTATAAAACTACGTTGTAGTTTGTATTTGATACGGAGTGTCATTCATTACCTTAGGCGTAATATCATAAGTGAGGTAAAAATATTCAAGCAATGAGTTTTGTAAGTAAAGTAGTCTACTAAGAGAAATTCGTTGAATTATTTAGTACTATTTGTTTGCATTGAGTTTGCAGCAAACGGGTGGTTAGTATTTATTTGAATTTTTAATGTAATTTAACTTTTACGTCAATTTCTCAATCCAAAGACTGATTTATGCTTATTTAGGTATACTGCGGTAGGTAGACTGCGGTCCTGCGGCCGCGGCTGCTGCTTGACGTCGCTTCTGAAGCCGGCGGAATGCTGTGTGTAAGATGTTAAAATACTATTATTATTAGTATTATTACAGAATAGTTTTATTTAATAAGCATATATATTAATTCACAAGACAAGTTATAAAATGTCGATATATGTTGTTTATGTATGTTGAGTGAATGCACCCGGTCTCGACGGTTCCAATTGATTGTAATAATTAGTTGAAGTGTGCATATCACGTGTTCGGTGGCTAAGCATAAAACCGAAAAAGTAATTTTGATTGATTTTAATTTGATTACAAAAAATGAATAAGGAGTAAAAAACAATTGCTGACACTTCTTTTGTGTTTTACTCCTAATTTTTAACGGGAAATAATAAACCCAACATAGAACGTAAAACATTGTGGCATCAAATTTAATTATTCAGAATAAAATTTTCAATAAATGTTCATCAATGATTGATGATAGGAATAATTTTCAATTTGATTTTTACTACTGTTTTTACTAAATTAGATGCTGAATTATTAATTCGTTAGGTCAGGTTAGACATTTTGATGTTCGATTATATACTATACTACTATTTTTTAACTTAAATAATTTTAACTTATTAACTTAAATATTTAATTAAATATTATTTTTGGTCTCATACCAATGTAGTAGCAATTTTATTATAACTACTCTAACTGTACCTTGCTTTTGAGGCAAACGGGACTATTTTTAAATAATCATAAACTTCATGGAGGATTTCGGGAACGGATCTATCGCATTTTTATCTTCTCGAAACAATGGATTTGAGGAACACGGGAATAACCCCAAGCGAGGGAAGTGCGGAACAAGCGTTTCTTATGTTATGACGTTATCACGTAAAATTATCGTCGATAAACAGGCAACCAATTTTTTTTAGGTAGATAATTGATATGGGTTAGCTAACACTCTCATGCTTCTACCGTCATCCGCTCACGAGTACGATGGCAAGGCCACCACTTGTTGCCGATACTTTATCGCGTCATCACATCAGGGACAGTCTAACTCTCAATATATTTAAAAGTCGCGTAAAAAGCCCTACCTTTCTCTTCAGGTTGAATAAGTATGTATTTAAAAATAATATATTTTATTTATGGTTAGTATGTATTGTATCATATTAGAATAATAAATGTAGACCATTAACGTCCCACAGAAGGGCTCGGGCCTTTAGCCGGATACGAGTACGATTGAGCCATAGTCCACCACGCTGGCTGACTGTCAGAAGTTACCAATTTAAGCTGCCCATATAGGACCTCTGAAACAGCTTTACGACTAGCGATAGTAGCAGGGACCTACAGGTTAACGTGCCATCCGAAACATGGTAACGCTCGAAACAAATGCAACATAGAACGGACACCCATCCAGTGCCCGTCTCGGCCAGATGTTGCTACCCTCATGATCGTTTCCGATGTGCGAATACCGCTAGGCCACGGACGCTTCATGTAGGACACTCGTGTATGTTTTTAGGATTGCAGGATTTAGGATACTTAAGTATTAAGCAAATTGTGTTTTATGGTCTACCCCTTCCCCACAATAAAACTATCTTATCCTTACTTGGTTTGCTGTAAGAGATCTCTTGTTAGATATAAGCTCGCCATATATATGTTAAATATTACTTTTTTCTTTATACATAAGGCGTTAAAATAGTACTTGAAGCATCGATATAAATACTAAGGATAGGCCCATAAGTTACTCTGTGGATAGGCCTTCCCGTACTCAATTTCTTACCATTTTGAGGCTAAGAAAAATAGCGCCCCTGTCGGAATTCGCCGGAACCAAAGCAGTACGAAAAATTGTAACGGCGTCACATTCGGTCACGTTCCGATTTGTGGTGTATAGACACAATATTAGGAAAGTTGATCTACGGATAACTCTCAAATACCCGGCGACTTTTAATCGGTGATTAGGAGTAGAAATAAAATATATCTAGCTAAAATTTTACTTAAGGGGCGAGGTCTCACGCAATTACCTCATGTTTAATTAATAAAAAGTTGAAACATAATTAAATAGGCATATAAATTTTTGTATTTGCCGTTAAATTATGAAAGAGGATGTAAGCTCACAGATACACATTAGTAGCGTGACTTGGAATTTAAGATCTTGATTTAGATTTATAAGTAATAAAATACCTAATCATAGAAAAAGTTATGAAAATTGGTACCTGATATCACTGATTAAGTCATCGTGTATAAAATAGAGTATTTAGCAATACATTACACGCGTAACATAGCGTGACGCCTTTTCCCAAACGGGCTGGCAGAGGCACAACTGTGCCGGTCTGTGCCCACTTAGCTAGTGATTTAATACTCCATCTTGCGTGTCAGGGGGCAAGCCCATCGCCGCAGCTAATGTAATGAAGCCGGAGTAATGAAGATTTCCTCACGATGTTTTCCATCACCGTAAGGACATCCGGTTAGATTATTTATCCTTATATTGTTCTGTTGCGGCGACGGGCTAGCACTATTTCACGCAAAATGGAGTCTGAAATCCAGCGGTTCCATACCAGGTATACCATTATAGTAGGTATTATTGTGACAATAAAATTATTATCTATGGAATAATTTAAATAAAACATGGCTTTCATTTGTACAATTTATTATATATTACACATTTATTTGTAACTAAACCCTTAAGTATATATCCTCATTAAAACAAAAAATAATTCACCAAATATCAAACTTAAAAGAAAAACACAATACTTATTATTATTACTCAGTCCTCCCTGCATTAGCACTTCGAGCGGTCTCAATTTCTGATGTGATTATCGTTTTCTGTCTTAATTCTGAAATGGTGCTCATTAAAGTGTCCATTTTTTTTTTCATGCGGATATTTCTTCTTTGCAGTCTTTTGATTTGTTTGATGTGTTTTTTTTTATTGTTTTTCAGTAAAGTTATTGTTTTTTTTAATTTCACTTTTCTAGGGGAGTCAAAGATGGAATCCAGATCACCGATATCCACGTCCATAATGTTTTCATCCTGTGAACATAAGAAATACTAACGTGTAATATAAGTAATTTTAAAATAGACATTGTTCTGTTTAATTAAAATGAGCATATTAACTTCAATTGGATTTCTTGGCTTTGGCTTGGATTGGCTTGGAGTGTTTAATTCTTCTCCTTCCATTCGGCATTCGTCCTGTAAACACAAATATATCATTAAATATAAATAATCCTTTGCACTACAAAGATTCGTAAGTCTGTCATATATTTATCATAGATGAATTTATCATAATTAATGTATTTCTTTAATTGGACTTCTGCTGGGCGTTTTCATTGAACTGCTTCAGTGACAAAAATACACATAAAAATTGTGGCACACAATCACTGGCCACAACACAAAACTTTTGATTAAATTAAAACAAAGAGAGTTGATGGAGCATCACGCCTTTTCCCATGCGGGGTACAATTGTGCCTACTTTTAACTATTTACTCAATACTTTATAAGCGGCAGGTAGCTAGCTAGGCTGGCTAGTTCAATTTATTTTTACTAAACCCAATATAGGTTGATATTTCATCTAGTGCCCGCTTGAAGTTTTAGTTTCGGGACACTCTTTATAAAATAATCAGATTAGTTTTATACATACCTTTAGGGAAGGGATTGCAGATTTTTTTAGATTTTGACGACCTGTTTTCGTTATAGTAAAGTCGTCCTTTGAAAAATGCAAGGAACAAATCCTTACGTGTGGTTTGAAAATATAATTGTCATCGTTATAATGCAACGCAAAAATGCGACGCCATATCTCGCGTCGCTCGGGATCACGAGGGACACTGAAATAAAACAAAAAATAATAAGCAAACTCCCTAAAACAAGATCCACTGAAAAGGTTTGTTTTCGAAAAATCACTTCGCAAACTTTGACATCTGATTTCTGAAGGGTTGCGTCGTTTGGTAACAGACTTCCCTTGGTTACGTTCCAGCTCCACCTTCGGGCTCCATCATCAGTTTCATCACACACGCGGCGCCGGCTGCGGAGTGCCCGGTTCCTATATTTAACGGATCGTCATCCGTAAAAGTAACTGTCCGTTTTTCTTAACCAACTACGAGTCGTTATTACCATTACACAATTTACTTTCCGTACCTGCTGCTACGACCTACGGACGTCCGTTTGGTTTTGGTCATTGAAATACCGAGGGATCCTCAGGCGTTTCGTTATACATAATATTATTAAAAATATTGAAACACTGGCTGAAAGTGGGCACAGTTGTGCCTCTGCCACCTCGTATGGGAAAAGGCGTGACGCTTTGTTATGTTATGTGTTGTTTTATCACTCCATAGCTGAGCTATGCCCAACTAACCCCCTGTCATTATAACTGGCTAAAAGTGAGCACATTTTCAGACTAAAAGTGAGCACATTGACTCTGACACCCAGTATGGGAAACCGCGGATAGTATACCTTGTATTTCAACGTAAATACGACGAAACATAATTAATTAAATTTGTAAATTAAAACGAAAACAGTGAAATACAAACTCTAACTGACTGAAATAGGGTGGATAACCAAATGACATTACGAATAGTAATCTAATGACATTACGATAGTAATCTTGACATTACGAATAGAAAAATAACCAAATCGGATCGTTTTTCAAATATAGGAAGCGGGCAGTTTCACTGTGCGTCGCGCGTCGCTACAAAGTTACGTCAGTCGAATGGTTGATTTTCGTTTGAGGATTTTTTCGAGAACAACATTTTATAGATAATCAATTTAAAGCCAATAGTAATTGAAAATATAATACTTACTTGTGATACGACACTCCCTGTTTTTGTGTTTTGCGATTTGGGTATGATTTACACCTTTTTACGTCGCAGGTCACCATTTTCGTTTTTGCTGCCGATACGTCAATCGGCTGTCACCGTCCAAGCGCGACTGATTGCAAGCAAACAGTCCAATTTTCCCGATTTTGTACTGTTTTTGTAGCGACACTTTCAAGCGCTCCGTGCCCTGTCCCTACTATTCAAGTCTGTGACTTGAAGGGTTTATTTAAGGTTCGTATATTACAAAACTGTACAAAGTGCATGATGTGTATCGTGTTAAGTCCATGATTGCAAAAGCGTGCTAAGCACTATGTAATAAATAACTAGGCTAAACCGATAGCTAAAGCTAGGTACACGTACTTCAATAATAACTGCTATAACAGCCCCACAGGCAATAATTACTGGGATAGCATTGCCGTCTGGCCAGCACACGAGATCTAGCAGCGTCCCTTCTTCGCTTCGTATTCCTTCAGAAGTATTGACTAGCCATATAAGGTAGAATATAACGATGGGCATGCAAGCCATCATCAGCATTCTGATGTTGTTGAAAGAAGCCCAATTCAAATACATAGTGAAATTATTGGCCAAAAATATTTTGCAACAATAAATAGCAAATGTAAGAGAATGACCACAGAATGACGTCCGTGAGTTCCGTGACAGTATATTCAAGTATATTGCCCAACAGACATCTCGGACAATGCAAAATAATCTGCAACCGCTCTGTGTGTTTAGAGCTTTAGGGCCGGGACATATGTATGATGCGTGGAAATGGTATGGACGTACCCACAGAGTAAGTAAGCAAAGAGTTTCGTTTATCTGAGGGCGTTGCATGTACGTCTTAGAATAATGGCTCATAGAATACTAAAACGAGCACCCAAAACACGCATCGCAGAGTCATTGCATTTTGACAGTTCTCCCTGACTGTGCAATCAGTATTGGTTGGAAAGCGCTTTGACAACAAAACATCTCTGGTGAAAAGCAATACAAAATGGTGAGTTGTGACTTCAAATGGTGCCATAACTCCAGTAAAATTCCAAATAAAGAAAGTGGGATCTCATTTAACTGGTAAGTTTCATTTCATGCAGTCAATCTTCCAATTTGTTCATGCAAACAAGATTATTAAATCAAAAATTGTTTGCTCCCGCCCTCCTGCCATGCTTGGCAAATGTTGCCAGCACGGGAATAAACAAACCACTTTTCGTTTTTTGTTGAGTTCGTAATTTCGTAATACATATAACTTAAGATCGAAAAAAATCATGTACAAAGGCGAGCTTACTCTGCTAAGATATTTCTGCCAGAGGACCATGAGTTCTCATCCTGTAACAGTCTGTAGTTACCTATAAATACCTATATAGCTGACCTTTGTAACTAGGTAGTCAGATGCAAATCTAGAGGATTACAATCTAACGGGTTTAAAACCGTTACATTGTAATGTCGCGGTTTTCAAAATTTTATGGTGACATATCCACATTTTCGTTAATAAACACAAGATCTCATCTTCACCAACCTTTGTTTTTTCAAGTCTGTATTCTAACAAAATTAAGTAACAATTTGTAACATATCTATACATAGAAGAAACTCAAATAATTAAAAATCATCTTTATTTGAGTAATTAGGTAAACATAATTGCCGAATATGTGGAAAAATTCAAATGAGGTGGTAACATTATTTTTGTCGGCGTTCGCCCGACACAAGGGAAAGAGGTTGAATGTGTGTGAGCAATACGCACCAAAGCAAAAATCGTGGCGCGTTGTTTTGATGGCGATTTGACTGAAACGATATGAGTTATTTATTGGTCTAAGATATGTACGTATTTCTCCCTCCTGCCCTGCCTCTTTGTCTCGCCTTGCGTGCGGCGTGCAGCGCGCCGCACCGCCCCGCGCCGTTAGGAGCTACAGGGGCCGACAGTGGTTTTATTCTTTGGCCTTAACCACACTGCAGACCTAGCACACAGTCTTGTGCGGGCGCGAAATATCAGATGCATGCAAGCGCCGCTTGTAGTGTCCGTACTGATTGGCTAAGGCGAAAGGCGAGAGCCTGGCGCGGTGACTGTACTTATCTTCGAAAAACGTAAAAAATATTAATTTCTATCTTTGTTTATATATACATAAATCTATTGAATCCCACATCTTCAATCTGAGCGCACTGTCTAGTATTAAAAACATTATATCCATCCTTTAAGTAATAGGAGTAACTTGGACGTGTGAACCACAGAACAATATCTACCCAGGATGTGAACAGTCACGAACATTATGTTTTTAGAAATAAGAGCCATGTTTTATCTAAATACAAAATGGAATGGACACCGGCCCACTCTTTCAAAAGCTTCACAAGTGTGACCAGAGTCGCTTACGCCCGCCACAGCCCCTGTCATCCGCCGTCTGTGGCCACGAGGGGCGACCTCAACAATTCATTTTGCCTAAGTTTTCCTCAGATTTAACGAAACTCTTTGCTTGGTCAAAGCGTAATTCCGAATGCGCAGATGAACGGAACTCTTGGTTACCTACTCTGTTGTTATTTGAACACAAACTTCAGCTGTCATGTCACCTTCACAATTCACATCTGTCAAGTGCTTCGGCCTTAAAAAACAAAACTACGGAAGACTCGGCTTTGGCCTTAAAAACAAGAAATACGGAAGACCTGGCTTCGGCCTTTCGAAACCTCGGAAACGGAATAAGAAGATGTAAACACTGAAGACATGGCTGTACGGCTTTGATTGCTATTGCCTTTCCTTAGGGATAAAGACGGAAAAAAAAAAACACATCTGTCAAGCAAGTTCATGTGAAATTGTGAAAATCTTTGTTTATTTTCTGTGATGAGACTTCAGATCCTCATGAATGAATAAAATTTCGTTTATTTGACTCCAGTTTATATTATTTTCCACAAATTATGCTGAACTGAATGACGAATGTGAATGTGAATAGCTCAAACTGAAAACATTTCCATCATCTTTACTATGAAAGAAAAAATTACTGCGCAATTATGGGTTATAAAGTTTTGCCTGAAGGTAATCTATCCAAAATTCAATTCAATGTTGTTCCTAACATTCCTTGCAGTGAAGTACAGCAAACTTAAACGTAAGGAATTGTTGAACGGTAGAAATATGGACACGTTCAGTTTTAAAACCCTTTCAAGTCATGTCCATAGGATACTTTTAAAAGATTGGCTTGAAGATAATATTGCCGTCAACCTGCACAAATGCCTGATTATTTCTAGAAATCAGTTCATTGATTTGGCAAGCGACAACCTGTTTTACTTGGATAAAGGCCTTCTTTGGGTTACTATAAGCATGAAGTATTTGAAGAACTTGAAACATGAGAATAACAAAGAACACAAAGTCAGAGTATTGAAACACAACTTAAACTCAGTGACAGAAGAAGTACACAAGAAGTTATGGAGCAGAAATAGCTCATTCTCGCTAGACAAAGTACGAGTGGTGCCAATAGTTGGCTCAAAATATGTACCAGACAACACAATCTTCACAACAGAGAATGAATTGCATAATATCACTACATATTTTGGAATGAAATCTTCAAAAGATCTTGCAGTTACTTTTCACCCAATACTAGTTATAGAACATGCTCCTAAAATTGCTGAAAAGGCAGAAATGTGTCTAATTGTTAATGATTATGATTTGTCCAATGATTTCCTAAAAGAACTTCTAAATAATCATTTTGAGATTCCAAAGTTGGCTCACTTAAATGACATATCTAGTGTAAATCTCACACTGGAAACAACATCTAAACACCATTATAAGTACTCAGACTTGGTTGAGTCAGTTGGGAAAATTTATTTCAAATGTACGCAATTAGACAAAAATGCTGCTGACAAAGCTGCTTCAAATGGAAATGTGGATACACCATTCTTCATAGTGAAAGGAGTGACTCAGCTGTCATTAGGGGAGAGCATTCATGAGTTGAAGCCAAAAGACGAGTATTTTTCTATGCAAGATATAGATATAGATAATACAAATGCTCTGCTACTAAGCTCGTGTCCCACAGGATTAAAACAAAAGTTTGACCAAATGCAAGAGAGCATTGCACCATTTTTGTCAGGAAATCTCAGTAAGTACAACAGGATACAAATATTTAGTCTATTATATGAAGACTTAGAGGTATAGTTCTAGTTCTATTCACCTTATATTATGTAATATTTTTAAGTAGAATATATTGATGTGGGTCAGGTCAGGACCTAACTCTTTGCATCACTTCACAATGGTTGGTATTCATCCTTAGTCTTTCATCTTTTAGCTTATAGTGATACTTTTATATTGTAATATACTAGCATGCTTTTATTTAATAGCTGAATTCAGAAACTATAAGACGCCCCGAATGGCTGAGTCGGCAGTGACCCTGCCTACGAAGCCACGGGTCCCGGGTTTGAGTCCCGGTTGGGGCAAATATTTGTTTGATGAGAACGGATGTTTGTACCCTAGTCATGGTTGTTTATCTATACAAGTATAATATTTATCTATATAAGTATAATATTTATCTATTGTAGTGATAAATAAGTAAAAACATTCACTGACAAAACACATATAATTTATTTTCATAATAATATCAAAAGTTTATAACAAAATATTGAATGACAACCGTGTAACGGACAAGGTGTCCAGGACCGAAAATTAAACCAGAAAAAAAATAACAAACTGAACTTGTCTATGTTGCAAAAGAACACTGAATTTGCTGGCACAAAAAAAATGTAAATAATAAATTAATAAATAAAATCATTATCGAATCCCGCCATATTAGCCCACATGAGAAAAGAGCAAAGCAAACTATTAATCCGCTATTTCCACAAATTGAAACCCATGGGCATTATGTACTAGCATGGACGGATATCTGCGCCCCCTTCTCTATAGACAAGTGCACTTAGCACAAGGATTATGAGATACACGGTTGCCTCATATTATATGACTGGATGGCGGTAAGCAATCGTTGCTGTTTTTTTTAATGTTCAATTGTTGCCGAAAGTTTACATAATGGTTTGAAAATTGTAAAAAATTGACAAATAATTTATTGTATCATAACTCTGGAAAAAATATAAAAATGTTTAAAATTATTCATAATCAATATCAATATCAGACAAAACACGGATGTGACATCTAGACTAGTATATTTCCTATGGTATCTTGTTGTGGGGGAAAGCAGCGGATATTCAAACTATTTTTATTTTACAGAAAAGAGCTATTCGAGCAATTTATAATTAAAAACGCACAGACTCCTTAAGACCGCTTTTTAAAGAAATTGACATACTAACTGTAGCTAGTCAATTTATTTTCGAAAATATTATGTATGTACGCAAGAACCTTACAAAATTTCCCAAACTTAGCGATAGCTGTAATGTTAACCTAAGAAATAATCACAGACTACTTGCGCCCCAGTTTAGACTCGCGAAGGTTAGCAATTCTTTCAAGATACCTCTGGAGATCTTGAAATTGCCATTTGAGCAATTTAAAATCCATGTGAAAGCAACTTTGTCGAAAAAGGGATATTACAATGTTCAAGATTACTTAAATGATGGGTCTGTATGGGGTTAATCTGGTTTAACACAGACCTTGCTGTTAATGATTTTGTAATTATTTATTCCTGCTTATTAATTATGATAATGACTAAATATTATATTTTGTATTAGGTAGTTAAGCACAACCTATTTTTTAAAGAGATCTAAAAATCAATCTGTGGAAGTTTCTACGCCCTTCTTCTCCCACAGTGGTTCAATGTAGAGAAGTGGCAAAAAATGATGATTGCTAAGTATATGTAAATATCTACAGTGATAAAGACATTTGGAATTTGAATTTGAATATTTTTTTCTGCAGTTAAAAAAATGCTCTAGAAAAAAAAAAACCTAAATCAGCATCTAAAATGTACAGGACTTTATTTACAGTGGCCGGCATCTAAGTTGGCAAGTATGCTGAGATTAAACTAGGTATCTATTAATTCTAAAAAGACATGAGATGTCTTTAAACATAAAAATGTTTTCTTAACTTTGTTTAGATCTAATTCAGTGATAGCAATGACCAATTTTGGTTGCGTTAAGTGAGTACTTACGTAAAATTTTCCCAAAGTTAGACTATGTATATGTACTTTATATACACATGTTTTTTAAATTTGAAAGGAAGGATGCTACCTTATCCGATGAGATAACGAGATCTATAACGACTGTCGTAGAATGGTTGTTAACAGTAGGGCTAAAAACCAACGCGAAAAAAACCAAATTAATACATTTTCGAAACTATAATACACCCAGAATCCATTTAGATATTAGAATAGATAACACTGAAATTGGATTAGTAGAGGACGCTAAATTCTTGGGTATTTGGGCAGATGAATTCATGAATTGGAAAAAACACATTGAAGTACTGGAGGGAAAACTAAGTAGCTTCACTTATGCCCTTAGATGTCTCAAGAAAGTTACGACCACTCAGGCGTCCCTGCAGGCATACTATGCTTTCTTTCATTCTAGGATACTGTATGGATTGGCATTGTGGGGAGGTAGTGTGGATATAAATAAAATCTTTGTTCTGCAAAAAAGGTGCGTCCGTATTCTGAGTGGAATTAAGGATAACAGGGAAAGCTGTCGCGATCTTTTTCTGAAATTAAAAATACACACAGTTACAGCTATGTATATTATTGAACTGTGCAAGTTAACACGGCGTTATCCAAAAGAGTTCCCAATCAGCACTGAATGGAAGTGCAGTCGACTAAGAGATCGCTTTAGGCTACACCTTGAAGAAAAGACTTCCAGAACTGCGTCCCACAGTAAAAGTACAAGACAAACGGCAATTAGGACTTACAATAAACTACCAACTGAAATAAAATCCCTCTCTGGTAATCAATTTATAAACAGTTTGAAGAATTATCTTTTATTAATGTGTCCATATAGTTTAAATGAATTTTATGAGAAATGTGATAATAATGATAACCTATAATTTAAATTATGAATATAATATATGTGTGATTTATTTCATTTATGTGCGAATCGTAATTCAACCATTAGTTTGTCGAACTATTAATGCTATCTTTATGTTATTGTTGTTGTTGTCATGTTGTTACCTGTTTAATTTGATTGATTTGATTATGATGGACAAATTTCTCAATAAATTAATTTCACAACTGCCCTTAATTATATAATCTGCAAATATTATGTTACTTTTAATTTAATTTAACTTATTTAAAATATGAAATTGTAAATAATATATACCTATTTAATATTTTGCTATGCCTTTATAAGGTAAAATTACACTTGTACATAATTTGTTGTGAACACCTCAATACTGTAATTTAAGGCAATAAAGACTTACTTACTTACTTACTTACTCACATGAAACCATTTTAACTATCATATTTAATCCCGCGATCGGACAAAACCCATCCTCTCGATACTGTAGTTCTGTGCCAAGCCAACCGCATCCTGCGAGACATCGTTATCAATAATACCAATATAATAGTTTAGTAAAATATTCGCCATATTGAATAACACCATCAACTCATCACGACTGTTGCACTGATCACGTGACGCAACGTCCATGATATTGATTTGGGTTGCAATGCTCCCAAGTTGCCTATACACCATACAACCGAACCATGATCGCAAACATAGGCTAATTGAAGCCTTAAGGTTGAATTGTCAATGTTAAACTGGTGTATAACGACTTATTTTAGTTTAGGAACGCTACTTCTGCGAATTAGCGACCTTTACGCCCATTTGCTCTAAACGTAAGTTAGGCTTGTCCTAGTTAAGATTCACCTAAGCCTAAAAACAGCCTAGCTACAAAATTTGATTGTACTGACTTAGAAATGGCTTACGGTATATATATACATAGTCAGGTCATAAGTTCTGTCACATGTGCAATATGAAATAATTTAGACATGTTTATTATTTATGTAAACATTTATATAGCAAAATGAACTTAATAAAACATAGATTCTTATGGTAATAAAGTTTATTCAAAAGTACCCCCGCGATTTTGAATACAGGCCTTTATTCTGCGCGGCCAGTCGTCTATCGCAGCACGAACGAGGTCCATGTCAATATCGGCGGCTGCCTTAATCAAGGATGCCTTGAGTGACTCCAAATCAGGATGAGGCTTTGACCAGGCCTTTTCCTCCAAGTGTTGCCATATCTTGTAATCTAACGGACTCAAATCTGGACTGGAGGAGGGCCAGTCTTCGTGCCGGATGAAGTCGATTTCACGCGCCGCCAGCCAGTCTTGTGTGCTTTTCGTTCTATGATCTGGCGCAGAATCTTGTTGGAATACCCAGTGCCTGTTATTAAACATGGTATGAGAAACAGGTTCCACAAGGTTCTTGAGGACTGTATTTTGATACACAACTGCATTCGTTTTTACGCCTTTCTCACAAAAATGTACCTCAGTTAAGCCCCAATAAGAGACTCCCAACCAAACCATGAGCGAGGATGGAAAATGACCTCGTTGGACACGCGGAATACGGTTGCTCGCTTCTTCACTGCTGTGTGCGTACACCTTATCATTTTGTTTGTTGTAGCTCTCTTCCACGGTGAAAATTTTTTCATCCGAAAAAAGAATATCCCGATGCTTTTTTCCCGCGTACCGCTTCAACAAAGCGCGGCATCTCTTCAGTCTCAGGTCCATTAAACGAGCGTCCAAACGATGTCCTGTTTTTCTACGATATGCCCTAAGCCCTAAGAAGAGGGTCACGGATGAAGTGGTGTCGACGGGAACGAAGGTCTTGGAGGAAGCCATTACCAACCTTCAGATGGAGCTGAATGATCGGGACCAAGATATGCTGGCGAACGACTTACAGTTTAGCAATGTTACGGAGGAGCGCGGCGAGAACCCTGTACACCTGGTGTCGCTCATCGCGGTGAAGCTGGGTGTGCCGATGGACGAGCGCGGCGTGGTCAGCGCGGTGCGGGTAGGCCCACTCGGAGCCGGTGCCGACGACCGCAGGCCGCGGCCTCTGGTGGTGCGGCTGGCCCGGAGGGCTACGCGTGACGCACTGCTACGTGAGGCGCGCGTGCGTCGTGGAGCAACAACCGCTGATATGGGTCTCAGTGGAGTACCGCGACGTTTCTACGTCAACGAACGGCTCACCAAGCTGAACAGGCAGCTATTTGCCAAGGCTAAGGAGCAAGCTCGCATTCACGCCTGGAGATGGGTGTGGACCAGGGATGGGCGGGTGCAGGTGCGACGCGCGGAGGGGCAGCCCGGATACCGTATCCGAAAGGAGATAGATATTGTTAATATTTTTAAAACGGACTAAGTTAGCCTTGCATTGTCTGCCTAAAAGTAATTTTCCTTATGGCCTAATAATTTGTTTAAATCTAGGATTAAATGTTGTGCGTGCGCCGTGGTCGCGGTTTGTCAATGTGCTGGTTGGTGCCGATGGTGTTTGCGTTGTGTTTATTCAATTGTCATATATCTATATATTTGAATGTTTATTCATAAATATACTACACAGTATAGTATTTAAAATATTATTTATATTATATACAGGTGTGGGTAATTTGTATTATTATAACTATGTCTAAAACAAAACATTTCCGGGTTGGTCTGTTTAATGCCGGTTCTCTAGGGACAGGTCATGACGAGCTTACTGTCACCATGACTAATTTGTCGGCCGACTTAGTAGCCATAAATGAAACTTGGCTTCGTGAAGGTGAGGAAGGACGCGCGCCCGTCGTGCCCGGCTACCGACTGCGCCTTCCGGCACTGCGGGGGCGGTGTGGGCTTCTACGTGAAGCGAGGTGTCAGTGCGCGGCTCTGCGTGCACCCCCCCACCCCTCCCGTGGAGCAGATGTGGTTCCGAGTCAACGTAGCTGGAAAGAAGCTTATAGTTGGCACGGCTTATCGCCCCCGATGAGTGAGTACTGACATTTTTTTTGATGCGATTACCGACTCACTGACTTCTATGACTGACTACGACAATATTATACTGGTAGGGGACTTTAACATTAACTATACTGACTGCAACGACAGCAAATTTAGATGTCTGACGCAATTCTTAACTTCACTGAAGTTGAGACAAATTGTTGACAAACCTACCCACTTTACCGACCATAGCGAAACGACGATTGACCTTGTTTGCACGGATGCGCGGGTACGTAGTGTCGAAGTGCATCATATACCGGACCTAGGTAATCATTGTTTTGTTACTGTTGACCTTCACGTCAAAAAACAAAAGCCCATCCCTAGGACTATAACTTTCCATCCAATTAAGGACATAGACCGTGACAGTTTTGACGAAGACTTGTGTTCAATAGACTGGGACAATATTAATAAACTAGATAACGTTGACGACATGCTAAGACAGTTCAATGACCAAATTACTGGACTTTTTGACAGACATGCGCCAGTCAGGACTAAAGTTGTGCGGGAGTCTCTTAAACCGTGGCTTACAAGCAACGTTCGCTTAATGATGCGACTTCGTGATAAGGCACATAAAAGGTACAAAGAGTCTAAATTGGATTTGCATAAAAACTACTACTTAGACCTCAAACACCTAGTCATCACCGCCCTACACAATGAAAAACATGCTTTTTTTGAACAAAAAATCAACAGCTGCACTAAAGATCCGAAGCGCCTGTGGAAAAACCTTAAACACACTGTTCTACCGGATAGACGAAATATTGAGTTACACTTTGGTAATGCCGACGCCATTAATGACCATTTCATGAATGTACCAGGAACGACTAAGGTGACCATTTCGGACTTGACTTACTTTGAATTTAACCGACACGACAATGCTACTAGTTTTTTTCTGAACCCCGTCACTGCACACACTGTTGCAAAAATACTGACGTCTATCAAGACCAATGCGACAGGAGTTGACCGAATTGGAATAGACATGGTTATACTGACTCTACCTACGACATTGCCGACCCTCACTGCGATTATTAATCGGAGCATTTTGACGAACATCTTTCCGACTGACTGGAAGACTGCGAAAGTTTCACCAACCCCCAATAAACCTAATCCTGTCCACATATCCGATCTCCGCCCATTAGCATTCTTCCTTGCATGTCTAAGGTAATTGAGAGGGCGGTATATAACCAGCTGTCGAGGTATCTGGAGGAAAATGGCATTCTACCGGAATTGCAATCTGGGTTGCGGAAGGGTCGAGGGACGGCTACTGCGTCGTGGACAACGTGCTGTCAGCGCTCGACAAGAAGAGGAGCACAATTTTGGTGTTGCTAGATTTCTCCAGAGCCTTCGATTGTCTTAATACTGCCCTCTTATTATCAAAGATGTCTTATTATGGATTCGATAATGCTACGGTTAGGTGGTTCGGTAGTTACCTGTCGGACCGTGCGCAAACAGTCGTAATACATAAGAATGATGGTACGATGCGGTTTTCATCAACAAAGCAGCTGACGCGGGGGGTCCCGCAAGGCTCCATATTAGGACCTCTTCTGTTTATTTTATACAGCGCCGATATTGTCACCGGTATCAAAAACTGCTCTTTCCACTTGTACGCGGATGATACGCAGTTGTACTTGTCGACACCATCAGAAGATGCAGTAGCTGCGGCACGGCAGATCAACAGTGATCTCGATCGCATAGCGGCATGGTCTGGCAGGAACTGTCTGGTGCTGAACCCCAGCAAGTCAAAGTACATGGTACTTGGTACTCATAATCAAATCCATAATACGGTGCAAGCCCTTGCCGGCAATAATATAGCTATTATGGGGGAACCAGTGGAAAGGGTTGTAGAAGCAAAAAATCTCGGCTTACTAATTGATGGAGAGCTGCGTTTCGAAAAACATATAGGCAACGTAGTCAGCAACTGCTTCTATCGCCTTAAACTTCTCTATAATATACGCGATTACCTTAACACTGATTTGCGTGTCAGGCTAAGAGAATCGCTTATATTATCAAGATTAAACTATTGTGATGTCGTTTATGGTGGCTGTATACTTGCCCGGACAAGAAAGTTAATACAACGTGTTCAAAACGCATGCGCACGTTTTTGCTTCAAGGTCCCTCCCAGATCCCATGTCACTCCACATTTGAACAATGCAAAACTCCTGAACATGGAAGCCCGACGAAAACTCCATTTGTCCATGTTGCTTTTTGGTGTCATACGCACTGAAGCTCCCAACTACCTATACAAGAAGCTCCAGTTTTCCACCAGGCAGCGTAGCGTTCACAAGGAGAGAATCGTCACCCCTCAGCATAGAACGATGGCATTCCGGGGTAGTTTCAGGTATGCGGCGTCCAAATGTTGGAATGATATTCCTCCCCCAGTCCACGAAGCTTTCAGTAGATATGCTTTTGGGCGAAAGCTCAAGGCATATTTGCTTGAATAGCAGAAACTTCCCTTCCCTGTCTGAATAACTCGCCGCAACTCAACTTGACGACGACGACGTAATCGCATCAGAAAAAGCAGTTGTGTTATGTCACACATTTTTAAGTTATTATTAATTTATTGTATTATTTATTTATTTATTTATTTTTCAGTTTATTCACACAGCACATATTATCTCAGCCTTGTATATACACACCGATCATAGTTTATTTAAATATAAGTAATATTATGTAAGTATTGTACGCACACTACACGGCAATTGTGGCACGTGCGGTCACTACCTGGCACTAACTGAAAATCAGCGCTGAGGGCCTCCGCCCCCAGCACAATGCTGAGTTAGTGCCTTTTGCACAGCAAGAACACACCGTGACCCTGGCCAATAATTGTTTACAATTAGTTGTGTTTTTAGATGTTTCGTTTTGTTTATTATACTTTTTTGTTTTGTCCTACTGTAAGGTGTGTTTTTTGTGTGTAATAAATGTCTTTCTTTCTTCTTTCTTTCTTTCTAAGCCTTCATTTAACACCCTTTTCACCGTGGTCCTGCTTAACCCCATCTGAAGGGCCAACAGTTTCTGCTTACGTATGGGATTTCTTTGAATTCGCGCCTTCACAGCTTTAATCACTGCTGGAGTCCTAACAGAGCGAGGGCGACCACTTCTTGACCTGTCATCTACACTAGAGTCTTCATTGTATCGTTTTATGGTACGATAAACGAATCTTTTGGTTATATTCAAATTTTTCAGCAAGTCGAAAATCTGAATTGGCGCGTAACCGCAACGATGCAACGCAATAACTGCGACACGGTCTTCTTTAAGTGTCCACTCCATATTTAAAAATGAGGAAAATTCTAAAAAGTACACATTTTTATTTTCATGAAAAATTCGAAATTCGAATTCAATAAAAAATTTTGTGGCCAGCGTTCTAAATTCAAAAGTTTTTATTGTGTGACAGAACTTATGACCTGACTGTGTATATATACAGGGTTACAGGAAAAGTCGACCTAGATCCGTTAAGGGCGTGTAGTACACATCATTTCTAAATGATTTCACTATGGAACCCCCATCCTAAACTTAACCGTTTTCGAGATATTCGAGATTTTTTTTTTTATGAAAATGCCCAATTTTTCGGCTATTGAATTGAATATTTTGTTTTTTTTTGACTCTAATGATTATTTTTTTGGTTTTTTACATGAAGAATGAGATGCTTAATGACCTCAATGACTAAAATTGCAAGTAAGTTAACTAAATAGGTCATTGTAGACAATCTAAACTTAAGAAAATAAGTACAAATTATAAAAAAAAAAAAACTTTTCTGGATATCTCAAAAAAATATTATGGCACTTGCTCTGCAGATATGCTTAAAAACATCTACATTTTATCAGCTATCCAACGAGGTATAGCACTCTAGGGTATTTATTAATCTCAAAGGTGAAACTTAGTTTCTAAGGCTACATGGCAGTCAGAATAAATAGCGCTTATTTAATCTAATTAATTTGACTTAAGTTTAGCATCATCATTTCAGCCTACTGGCTTCCATTACTGAACATAGGCCTCCCTCGGCTAGGTACAACCTTCACCATCCATCGATGTCCCGCTATCCTGACCTAGAGATCATTCAGTTTTTATAGCATTTTTTTTTTGTTCAGATCGTCGATCGCTCCACTAGTCCACTTTTTACTACACCAGTGGTTAATAATAATAATAATAATAATAATAATAATAATACCTTGGACACTATTGACACACATTAAACTAGCCCCAAACTAGGATTCCCTGTATCTTGGGTACTAGACAACGATACACATACCTATATAGATAAATATTTACTTAGATAGATAAACAACCATGACTAGGGTACAAACATCCATTCTCATCAAACAAATATTTGCCCCCACCGGGACTCGAACCCAGAACCTTTGGTTTCGTGGGCAGTGTCACTGATGTTAATGTTCTTCTTATGTCGTTAGCAGCATTAATTATCCTTTCTTTGAGAACTTCCACTGACGATATGGGGTTGGGCTCACTGTAAACGAGGCTCTTCATATGCCCCCATACATAAACATCCATGGGAGTCAGGTCGGGACTTCTTGCTGGCCAGGGTAAAGGCCCACCTCGTCCAATCCATTTGTTAGGATAGTTAGTGTCCAACCATTCCCTAACGCTTCTTCTGAAATGAGCAGGGCAGCCATCATGTTGAAACCACATGTCCCGCAGTAATTGTAATGGGAGATCATCTAGTAGGTCACCTTAGTCACCTCTTAAGAAATTTTCATAAGTTTCACCATTGAGATTGTCTGGAAGAAAGTAAGGCCCAATCAAATGGTTTTAAATGATGCCCATCCACACATTTACACTAAATCGTCGTTGTGACCCCTTTACTCTTTTCTTATTTGGATTGCCTAGTTCTTTAGGAGCCCAAAAGTGTGCGTTATGATAATTAGTAATACCGTCCTTATCGAATTTGGATTCATCTGTCCACAATATTAATTTTAGGAAATTCGGGTCCTCGATATCTGCATTGAGCATAAATCTGCAGAAGTCCATACGTCTCGCGGGATCTCCTTCTTCAATTTCATGTACCGGCGTGTAGTGGTATGGATACAGGCCTGCCATATGAACCGTAAACCACACTTTCCACTGAGTTAGGCCCAGTTCACGGGCAACAATATTGGTCGAAGTGGTTGGGTCTCTTCTGAACCGTTCTACGATTTCGTTGTCTTGTTCTTCGTCGTCATCAATGACACGTGGTCTTCCTAAGTCCGTACGTCGTCGCGAAACAGAGCCAGTTTCACGAAGTCGTCGGTAAACTCCGTCGAAAACGCTCACATCAGGTACTCGACGGTCGGGATAGCGTCGTATGTACTCAGTCCGAGCTCGTGCGGACACGCAATTGCAGTATCCGTAGCAGATAAGCATATCCGCATATTCTTCGTTCGAGTATGTTGCCATTTTCAACAGTCCAGTATCACAAGCACAAATCAGAGTCCAGTAAACAAGAACAGTATTCACAGTTAGAAAAATCAGTCCAGAAACAAAGCCAACTCGGGTGGGAATCCGAAAGCACAATAATTCGCATCTACCATGGACGAATCGCATGAGCAGACTAAAATGGATGGCAAGCAAACAAACAACCAAATACAAAACAATGGGCATGTTGTATCCCCAAACTTGTTTTTGCACATTATTTTTCTCACTCTCAACTGCATAAATCGTAAGTTGTCTCGCTCACACGCACCGGATTAACTTGAAGGACAATAGCCGAGGGACCCGTTAGACCTACTACCTGAACCTTTTCAACTATGTTTTTTTCTATGAGTTTAAATACAACCCTAGGTTATTATACCTCGTTGAATAGCTGATAAAATGTAGATATTTTTAAGCACATCTGCAGAGCAAGTGCCATAATAATTTTTTGAGATATCCAGAAAAGAAAAATATTTTTTTATAATTTGTACTTATTTTCTTAAGTTTCGATCGTCTACCTATTTAGTTAACTTACGTGCAATTTTAGTCATTGAGGTCATTAAGCATCTCATTCTTCATGTAAAAAACCACAAAAATAATCATTAGAGTCAAAAAAAATCAAAATATTCAATTCAATAGCCGAAAAATTGGGCATTTTCATAAAAAAAAAAAACTCGAATATCTCGAAAACGGTTAAGTTTAGGATGGGGGGTTCCATAGTGAAATCATTTAGAAATGATGTGTACTACACGCCCTTAACAGATCTAGGTCGACTTTTCCTGTAACCCTGTATATTTTGCTAGGAGCAGCCTAAACAAGTTAGGAAATAACTTAAGCGATTCTTATGTTTAGTGCGAACGGGTGTTAGTAACAAAGTATAGTAAATGGTTAAGTTAAAAAAGTTGAGCCGTCTTCTTACACTAACAGAAACTAAAGCAACAGCTTAAACTTAGCAGCAAGAGAAAAGGAAACAGAAGGGTGATTTGACGAACCAAAGCAACCGAGCATGATCGTACACGAATAGGCTATTAAAATCATATTTGGAGTAAGATGGGAGGGAACAGAACTCCCGTGCCCTTTGGCAATGTCCTATGTCCCTCTACAAGCATCACTTACATATGTACTCGAGTAAGTACATGAGTACTTTGTGAGGGTGTAACATGAGATTTTTTTTTCCGATGTTATTAATTAAATTCGGTATAGTATCTATTCACGGTGTTGTGTTTTAAGTAAATTATGAAGATGAATACGGGCGCGCCAAATTTCTCGCACTTCATGGTTTTGTGAAAGGGAAAGTGGTATTGGTGTCTACTATATTTTAGGGGTTTTACGGACATTATTTGAAAAACTTTATCAGACCAGCTACAGATCAGTTAACTAAAGCTGGCACGTTCACAGTACTCACATTAATGCAATTTCACGTTTAAAAAAGAATGATTTTATTCTAACCTCGATATAGGTAGGTAAACAATCACAATAACGCGCGTCGATTGACACGTGACACGAATGCAAAACAGATCACTGTTTATTTATAAGCAGTAGCGAAAGCAAAACAATATCTGTCTCCTTCATACTCATATATTTGATCGCACGCGGGAGAGACAGACAGACTATTCTTGATATGGGCGACGACCCGAATGGCCGAGTCGGTAGTGACCCTGCCTACGAAGCCAAGGGTCCCGGGTTCGAGTCCCGGTGTGGGCAAATATTTGTTTGATGAGAACGGAGTTTGTACCCTAGTCATGGTGGTTAATCTATCTAAGTATAATATTTATCTATATCAGTATGTGTATCGTTGTCTAGTACCCAAGATACAGAGAATCCTAGTTTGGGGCTATATCAATGTGTGTAAATAGTGTTCAAGGTATTATTATTTGATGCCCATGCAGTGCAACGTCACGCGGCGTGACCTTGCACTGCATGCCACTGCGTGCCACGCCGCGCGGTTATTCACAGACACTACACAATTCAATTGTCAATTGTCAATTGTAAGACGGGCTGGTTTCCGCAACTCGACGACGAAAGCGCCTATTTTGCGTGTGGGTGGGAATGCGAATCATTCGAGCCAACCCAACTCCTCCAGGAACGCCAGTAGGCCCTTTACGTTACCGACTATCCCTGGAAGGTCCCTCGATTGACCGAGGTGTTTAGCCCTGTAGTCCGCTACTCCTGTGCACTCCATGAGGACGTGAGCAGCCGTTTCTTCTGCCTCCAAGCAGGCTCTGCAAAGGGGGCTGTCGGTAACACCTAGGACATATAGATGTTTGTTAAAGAAACCATGGCCAGTAAGTGCTGCAGTTACCAGTCGCATGCGCGGCCTGCTAAGTCGAAGCAAGGTCTTAGCCAGCCTAGCGCTAGGGGACGGCAAGGCCAGCTTAGCCTGCCTGCACTCCTCATGGTTTGTCCAAAGAGTGGCATGATCATTCCTGGTCGACTCTCTCAGAAATGAGCGTACCATCTTGAAGGGAAGAGGGATGATAGGTTCGGGACCATACGCTGTCAAGCTAGATCCTTTACGCGCCAGCTCATCCGCTGCATCGTTACCTCTTGATCCGCTGTGTCCTTTTATCCATTGAAGGATTACGCGGTTGTGTTGACATACCTCCATTAGTCGTTTGTGACACTCGTAGATTAGCCCTGAGTTAATAGTGTTGCTATTTAGGGCTTGTAGGACGGCCATGCTATCCGAGAGGATTCGAATGGAGGAATCTCTTACCTTTCTCGATGCTATGGCATTAGCGGCCGAGATGATGCCCATGCATTCAGCTTGAAAGACAGTATTATGGGCACCCAGTGGAATGGCCATCTTGATGTTTAGGTCCTCCGAGAAGGTGCCTGAACCAGTGCCTGCTTCAGTTTTTGAACCATCGGTAAAAATTCTGAGCTCTTTAACGTCGAGCCCCTCAACCCGATGGTCTTCATGTAACTGTATATTGTATTTTTTGTCAAAAACAAATTGTTTAGGGATTCTGTCACTGCAAGCCATAGAGATGGGAAATTTTTTGTAAACTTCCCCTAGGATGGCGGTGTGTGAGGTCCTGTTTTTCCTCCAAAGTCCTAAGGTGTTGAGTCTCACCGCAGATGACGCGGCCTCCTGCTTAATATATAGCTGGAGTGGCGGAAGACACAGCATGGCCTCCATTGCTGCTGTTGGAGTAGTTCTCATACTACCTGTGATAGCCATGCAGGCCAGCCTTTGGAAGCTTTGGAGTTTGCTTACCATTGTGGTTAGTTTGGTCCTGGTCCACCACACCACAGCTCCGTAGCAGACAAGAGGACGGATCACCGTTACGTACAGCCAAAGAATGATGTTGGGAGAAAGTCCCCACTTTTTCCCCACCATTCTCCGACACTGCCAGAAAGCAATACTCGCCTTCTTTAGTTTGTTGTCGATGTGGTTACTCCAGTTGAGCTTGCTGTCCAAGGTTATGCCCAGGTACTTCACCTCAGTTGCTAGCTGGAGTTCCGTTCCAAAGAGCTTAGGTAGGGTATACCTACCAAGAGCCCTATTGTTAGTGAACATGACCATTACCTTTTTTGTTGGGTTAACCGCCAGGTCATATTCTAAACACCAGCGCTCCACGATGCGAAGAGCTGTTTGTTTAAGGTTGCACACTGTGCTCGCAAATTTACCTGTGATGAGGATTACCAAATCGTCGGCATATCCTACGGTGTAGTATCCATTAGCGTTAAGCTTGGTAATCAGGTCGTTAATGACCAGATTCCACAGAAGCGGGGAGAGCACTCCTCCCTGCGGGCATCCCCGTACTACCTCCGCCGATAGGGACTCTCCAGCTAGACGCACGATACGTTTGTTAAGCATGTTTGTGACCCAGTTGTTTACAGCTGTTGACACCCCATGCCTTGTTAGAGATGCACTTATACTGCTATACTGCGTCTTGTCAAAGGCACCTTCTATATCAATAAAAGTTCCAAGACAGATGCATTTGTTTTGAATCGCCTCTTCAATTGTGGATACAACTGCATGGAGAGCCGATTCAGTAGACTTACCCAAACTATATGCATGCTGATTCTTGTGTAAGGGTATATGTTTTAACGCTCCATCTCTCAGGTGTCTCTCGCACAAACGTTCGAGAGTTTTAAGCAAGAACGAGGTGAGACTAATCGGCCTGAAAGATTTAGCGTTAGTGTAGTCGCTCCTTCCTGGCTTCGGTATGAAAATTACGTTTACTACTCTCCACCTTTTGGGAACGTATCCGAATCTAAGACATGCTTTCATGATTCGGACCATTATATTGATGACGGGTTCCCCACCCCACTGTAGAAGTGCTGGGAAGATTCCATCTGGTCCTGCTGATTTAAAAGGTTTAAAGCTATTAATGGCCCATCTTACCTTGTCAGCAGTGATAATATTATTAGTTATGTCTAAGTGGTCGACAGCTTCATGGTGAACCTCTTCCGGCCACACAATCTCTTGAATAGTTCTACTTCCGGGAAAGTGAGTTTCCAACAAGAGACTGTGTGTTTCTGTGGTGGAAGAGGTATATGTTCCATCGGGTTTTTTAAGCGACCCTAGCCTGGAGTTGCCTTGTTGAGCTAGTATTTGCCTTACCCGATTTGCTTGATCAACGGTTTCAATGTCGCTGCAGAATTTCCTCCATGAGTTGCTGCTTTTGAACCGTAGTCGTTTCTTGTACTTGGATTTGGCATCTTTATAGTTGTCCCAATCCTCATCAGCACTGGTGTTCATCGCCCTGTTTAGCAGTCTTCTGATCTTAGCACGCATCCTATCTAGATCAGGACCCCACCAAGGCTGCCCCTTGATGTTGGTAGGCGCTGGTGTGCTAAGCGGGCAAGTTGAATGGTAGCAGTCTATTGAAGTATTTGTAAAATCTGTTACCTGTTGTTCGATTTGTTCGGGTCCCTCCGGATCTGGTAGAGTCTCAGCCCAAGCAAGTCTTTCACCTAGGATAGCTCTGTACCTGGTTCTGTCAGTCTTGCGTGGGTTTCTCTTAGGGACAGTTGGGGAGAACGCTGCGTTGATCTCGAAGCGTATCCATCGGTGATCAGAGCATGACGCCTCGTTGGACACATGCCAGCCCCCAACGTCGTCGGATATGTCCGCCGTTGCCAGGGTAATATCAACGATAGTTCTGCTCCGCTTGGTAACAAAAGTTGGTTCAGAACCTATGTTAAGCACATTGAGGTTTGTAGTAAATAGGTATTCAACAAGTGTCTTACCTCTGCTGTTCATATCTGGCATGCCCCACAGTGGGTGATGCGCGTTCGAGTCGGCCCCAACGATGAGCTGGAGGCCCGACTTCTCGCAGTGGTCCACCAGCCGGCACAGGTCGTGTGGAGGCGGGTTGTCCTCCGCAGGCATGTAGGCGGAGGCCACCACGAGCTCGCGGCACCTAGCTGTGTCGGGCAGTTGCAGCCTTATGGCACACAGGTCCCTGGAACAGAACTCTGTTAATGGCTGTGCTGGGATGTTGTTAGTAGTTATGATGCACGTTCTAGGGTTATCGTGATCAGTTGTACCGAAAAGCTTACCTCTCAAATTGGCGAGCCCTCGAATGCTACCGCGGTTGATCCACGGCTCCTGGATCAGAGCCACGGCAGTGCTGTTTGCCCCCAACCAGCGTCTTAACTGGGCCGTTGCAGTTTGGCTGTGTTGGAGGTTGGCTTGGAGGATTTTACAATCGCGGGAGAGGGACGCCATTTTTGGTCAACCCCTCCTGCACCTCCAAGACGAGTTCCTCCTCCAGCCGCATGGACAGCTCCTCGCCCTCAGAGGGCACCACTGCTGGTTCTGGCTCATCGCCTTCACCAAGCAGCATGGCCTCCCAGTGCGCGTGCTCGTCCTGCGGTTGAGCAGCAGAACTTTCCCCGACTGCATCGGGGCCTGTTTGCTGCCGCTCTGGAGTGGAACTCTGGGGCTTGGCTGTTCTTGAAGAAACCCCAGTGATGACCAGCTTAGAGCTGGTCTGCGCAACCACCGGTGGTTCCTTCACAAATTTCCCACCGGGTCCCTGAAATTTTAGGTAGACCGAACCACTACCAAAAAGGAGCTGTCTGCCCCTTTCCAGCAGGGTCGGCACCACATCTTCAGGGACGTCTGTGATGAGAAACAGGTTGTCCTGCTGCTCATCCACTTTCTGGAGGAGCCATCGGTCAACCTGTGCCCACTTGTTCATATAGTGGAGGACTACGCCGACGTCGGGCGCAGACTTCCACCTGCCTCGTTCGTTGGGTATGAGCACCCCACATCGAACCCTGCGGACCATCTCCGATTGGCGTTTCACCACCAACTGTACGTTGGATGGTGTAGACACACCGGAGACACACCAGCAGCCCGCAGCTAGTTCAGGGAGTACTCGTCCTCCACGAACAGTTTAAGGTGGCCGTCCTCGTAACGAGGCTTGCCACCGAATTTGGGGTTTTCCTTGCTCGGATCCGCCAACGCTTCCCTCAAGATTTTGTCATCAATCTCGTTGAGGATGAGCGTTGATAGATCCTGTGAAATATGACCAGTAGCGACGTCAGTTACGGCGATGTACTGGTCAGATTTCACCTTCTGAGCATAGGTGACCCCAGCTCTGCGCGCTTCCGTGCACTGCTTTTTAGGCTCCACTCGAGGAGAAATACTGTCCTCTAGTCGAGCCCTCTTAGCAGCCGCGCGCTCGTTTTTGCCGGATCTCTTGGCAGATTTCAACTTCTTGTTAGAAGTTGGACCACCAGAGAACGCTACGGTAGGTTTAGCCCCGTTTGAGTCTAGGGTTGCCCCTTTGACACCACGGGAGCCGGTCACCTTACCCGCAGCTCCAGCTGTATTAACAGCGGGACCGCCATCGGTCGTCACCGTGGCAGATGGAACCCCATCTACGCCGGCAGCGGCCGATGTGGCAGCCAAACGCTGTTTTTTCTTCCACCGACGATTCGCCTTACGCCCTGGTCCGGTTTGCACCGTATCTGGACGTTTAGTCGATGGGCCCTTCCCTTGCAAAGATTGCTTGGGTGGTTTACCCTTTCGACCAACCGTCGTCCAGGCGCTGGCGAAATGCTCGGCGATGTTTGTCGAATGGCTCCGCGCACCGGGTTGCCCCGTGGCCCTGCCTCTCGACTCACTTTCGGGTTTTTTGCAGCTAACCCCCACAGTGGAATCACTACCGGTTTGCACCGGTAGGTCACTGATGGTGGCAGTGCGCCCAGTTGAGGCTTGAGGATCTGCCGAGGCAGATTCTCGCACCTGTTTGGAGACGCTTGCGGTTTTCACCGCTGGAAGCGTTCCAGATGTGTTTTTTGACCTGACACGATCCATGGCCAAATGTATAGAGATTCGTCTACTCGATTTCCCACCCTCCACGGAGCCCGCATAATTGGGAGCGCCTACTCGCTTGGAACAGCTTTCAGTCGCTAGGCGTACCGAGTAGATATAGGAGCATAGGGCTGGTACTTGGCGCGATATCGGGAGCTCGCTTCTGTGTACGATGGGAACCAAGGTGTCAGCGACATGGTCCCACCGCCGTAGTCACCGAAGCTTACCCCGTCAGCATGACCCATCCCTCCGCTATGACTGACGCCTTAGCGGACCCTACACCCCTAGCCGTGGCCCTCTGACGGGACACTTGGCCGTTACCCCAACCCGCGGCTACGGGCGAGGCTACCGTTTTGCCTGAAATCCAGGCCAAAGAGGGCGTGTTGCCTTACGAAGCTAAATCCACAACAACGCTCGGCTCAACCCCCCAGGACCCCTTCATCCTGGCCTACGGTGGTCAACTGCGCAGACCACAAGACGCAGGTGAGTGTAGATAGTCTGCCGGGTACACCCACTTTAACCGACAGAACCGGAGCTACTTTTAGCCATCGGCTAGTAAGAGGTCCGGGGACCAGTCACTAGCCGCTGTTACCAGGGTGCACCAGGAGGAAGCAGAAGTTATGCAGGCGGACGTATCCTTCTGCATCACTTCAGCACCCCCACACTAGGAGGTAGTCGCTCAGAACACCCTCAGAACACCCTCAGACACTACACAAGCGCAACATGTAAATGTATTAAACGAGCCAGCTTTAGTTAACCGATCTGTATACTCTCTGTATACTCCATTCTAATCGGTCGGCTGAAACAGATGGTTCAGATTGGTGTCTCTGTAACCACATTTTAAAATATGATTAGACCGTTCATTAGCCTTATCAATACTTATCATGTAACTCTGACAATATGAATTTCAATCGCTGTTGAAAAATTTACCAATTAGAACATCACATGCAAGCAAAGGCGCAATTAAAATACAGCTCGTGTGAAAATGTCAAATTAAAATACATACGACAGTTCAAATAAACTAAAATATGGATTGGGTCAAAATTACGGGATTTCCTGAAGCCGGCGTCCAACTTCCTCGTTCACGTACGCCTGCCTGCCTGCGTCTGCCTGCTCCAAAAGCACGCCTTGGTGAGGTCTACGCGTCCGCGGTGTCGGTTTCAAAAATTTGGGGTTATGGCTCGATGCGCAGCTCTCCATCAAAAGCTACAAATAAGATATAATGATAAGTACCAGAATAACGCTAACACGACCAAAATGCCACCACGGAATATAAACACCAAATACATACCCAGATCGCTTCCAACGTCTGGCCTTTGAGTTCAGGTGAAATATCGGCAAAATATCGGGAAAACGCGAGCAGTCGCTAAGGCCGGCGTCAATTCTTGACGACCAGGGTCAATTCTTCTTGCTTCAATAAGGCTGCCCAAAACACAGATTCATACGACCACTCCCAACGCGAACAAAACTGGCCAAACCATGGCCAAACGAAAAAATATGCATCAAAACTGACAACTACCAATAAGAATCTAGAATAATTCGAACTTTCAATTTCGCATAAACTTATAAAACATCAACCAGCCTGTATCCCAATACAATCGAAATAAAAATTAGCATTACAAAGGAGTGTTAAAACGACGTCTGCGAGTTCACGCTGCACTATATAAGTATAATATTTATCTATATAAGTATGCATTTCGTTGTCCTAGTACCCAAGATACAGGGAATCCTAGTTTGGGGCTGGATCAATGTGTGTAAATAGTGACTAAGGTATTATTATTATTAAAAACATTTCTTGTTTCGTTGAGTGATGAATTCTTTTGGTTGTGCAGCAATGCAAATAATTTAGTTCTGACCCATATGGGCCCTGCTCCTTAATAATACACTACCTAATTCTAATCTGCTTTAGAATAATATATTACATAATTTTTTTTTCTAAACATTCAAGTACCTACCTACATTACCTAAATTTACTTTTACGTGCTTATATTTACACTACATCATTTTTGATGACAGATGACCTGACATCATCTTTGTCGAGCCCCATCATTCCAATGCTACTCCTCACTGGAGCTAATGGCTCGGGACGACATCTTTTGGTCAAGACCCTGGCCAAGTTCAATGGTAAGTAAACAAACAACAAGTATGTATAGTACCTATATTTATCAATCAATCAATTTGATGGTTAATATTTGTGCGGTATTATTATTTCGAGTTTCAAGCTTTGTGAAATTAAAATGATTACTTACATACCTATGAATGAGGAAATGAGTTACCAGATATTGCCATATTGCATACATTTTGTAGAAATCGTTAGTGACAAGTTATCTCCACCAGCAATTTATAGTAACTTTAATTTTCAGGAATGAACTGTCTTCAAATAGACAGCAATGCATTGCAAAGTTCAACAGCGAAGCAGACTGAAAGCAAAATAGGCGCAACAATACAGAAAGCTAAAGCAGCCTCGCCAGTTGTAGTGCTTCTGGATAACTTTGAAGTAGGATATTTCATTTGCATCTGTTACTTTAGTAGGCATATTACTGCTGGAAATCTTTTCAAAACTTGCCTCTTGCTCTAAGAACTCTACCAACGTGTGTTTTTGTTACAGGTGTTTGCTGTAGATCCTGAAAATAATGAAGACTGCCGAGTAATAGAATATTTTGTCAATTCCATCACAGACCTATTCCAAAACTATACTAAACACCCAATCATATTTGTAGCTGTTACAGAGAAATCAGATTTGAAGCCTAACATACTAAGAATATTTCTGGATAAGTTTCACATTCCCAAGCTGACTGCCCAACAAAGAATGGAGACGTTACAATGGTTTGTATCTGTCATGCAGTTAGAGCTCGAAAGCACTGACAAAGAAGACAAACCCATACAAATTGATACCTCAAATTTGACAGAAACAACCATTAAAATATTACAAAGAGTTGCCGCAAAGACGGAGACTTTTATCTATGGAGACATGGTCACACTAATACACTTTGCTCTGAGAGAGGCGTATCTAGGAACACATAATAAATGCAGCGAATCACTCCCGAATTCAAGTACGCATCAATTACGAGAAGAGCATTTCAACACCGCCTTAGGTGAGTGTTTTGTAACTTTACTATACTTATCATAGATTTCATATACTACGCACCGCACCCGGCCGGACGGTACATCCGCTCGCATAACTTAGGTAGCAAAGATAATTTAATGAGTAGGTAGGTACAGGTTAAGTAAATTGAAATTAAACATGCCGATGCCGATGGACATTGGTTGACATCTTTTACACAACATCCGTCTTTTTGTCTCTTAAAGTTTCGCTTCACTGTATGTGGCAGTGTCAACACAAACACAACCTTTCACTACACCCCGGGGCGCTTCGATACAAACTAGCAGATTCACTTGCGGGTGTACGCTCGAAGCGGCATTCTTTGAGTGGGTGAAAAGAGTGAAAAGAGTCGGCATGCGCCAAGGCGGCGCAGACGATCAAAGCTGACTAAACTATTAGTATTATAGTATTATGTGAAATAAAAACCGGTCAAGTGCGGGTCCGACCACACCGTACGGATGGTGTGGAGTGAATAGTTTGGATTGGAAAATGTTGTTACAAAGTTATTGGTGCCGCTACTTTCACACTCCATGTACGTAACCAGGTGCATTCATAAGCTTATATGTGGCATTGAAAGAATTTGTATATGGGAGCCCCCTTAATTATTAATTGTAGGTATTCAGTTTTTTTGTATTTGTTGTTATAGCGACAATAGAAATACATCATCTGTGAAAATTTCATCCGTCTAACTATCACGGTTCATGAGATACAGTCTGGTGACAGACCGACGGAAGGACGGACAGTGGAGGCATAGTAATAGGGTCTCGTTTGGCACCCTTCGGGTACGGAACCCGAAAAGTTAATAAACTGCATCCTCACGTCTATTTTCCAAAGAGATCAGCGGCTCAAGCAGGAACAATGGACTCGTAATTATTCCTGCTTCCTACACAAATCTGCAGACCACACACAGAAACATTCAGCAAATATTACGATGCGGTTAAAAGTTATGAGCTCATCGATACGCAACTAAGGACATGGAGCCTTATGGCGTAAGTCGTCTGAGCTATGAACTTCATATAGACTTTTACGTTTGACACCTTGCACCAGCTTCATCTGTCAAATTGGTATCACGCAAGTAGCATCATAATGGAGGCCAAACCCAAGCTCATTGAATGAAGTCTAGAAGCCTTCGCTGATACCCCGAAATCGATGAAATTGTATGAGCATGAGATGAACCATAGACACATGCTATGAACTTCAGAGAATTACGCCATAAGGCTGCTGCTTCCCATCTCCTACAACATGCACGGGAACGTAATCTAACATTTCAAACTACATTGTCGTTTCAGAATCGATGAGGAGTCTTCAAAGCCAGCATTTGGATGCACCAAACATTCCTAAAGTGTACTGGGAGGACATCGGCGGACTTGAATCACTCAAGAAGGAGCTGTTGAAAACAATAGAATTCCCGATAAAGTACCCGCATCTGTTCAAAAACTCCTCTCTCAAGAGATCAGGTATATAGATGAACGGCGATGGTATAACCGGTTATCACGCAAACAAGTAGCGAATTACTGTCTAAACGTGGATGAAAGTTCTTTTCTCATACTGAAAAGTAGTAACGGTATTATAAGACTAGCGAAGCGAGCCACCACTAGGCCACCATCCGGCACATCGTGTGGTACACTTGATGAAAAAACTTTTACACCTATAGGATTGAGCTAAGAGATAGTGATTTAAGTTCACGTTTAGTGATTATTATTGAACTCTTGTTTTGTTAATAAACTAAAAAAAGAGTAAAAAAAATGTATGGACTGCAATTATTGTCCTGAAGCGCCTGCGAGATTCCTTAAGGCTAAAACAACGTTTCATAGACAAGTTCTTCATCAGAGACATGACCTTTCGCTCGCCTTTACAAAGCAGCGCTTTCTGCTAGTAATTCTGTAAGTTTTTTGTTCCCAGGTATACTATTGTACGGACCTCCGGGTTGTGGCAAGACATTAGTAGCCAAGGCAGTAAGCACCGAGCTGAATGTGAGTTTCCTGAGCGTGAAGGGACCAGAACTGTTGAATATGTACATTGGACAGTCGGAAGAGAATGTTAGAAGAGGTAAGCAGCTGGTTTTTATCTAGATCTATTTTCATAGTATCAGCTGGTTGCGCGGTTGGGATAGTAGCTCATTCTAAAATTACTGATACTAATAATGCTACCAACTTTCTGTCAAAACTCTCCGGACCCGACGATAGCCTTTCAGGGTGTGGGAACCACTTGCGCGATGTAGGATCAATACAATTTCAACTCTGCCACCTTAGCGCCATCTGTTGTATTTTTACTAAATTGCAGTGTTCGAACCGTTCAGTAAAAAAAAACGCAAACACTTTCTTACGCGATGCATGTTCTCTGTGATTTCGACGTCGCCACAATAACGCCATCTGTTGCACTGTGGCTAAACTTCCAGTAATTTTCAGTGTTCGAGACGGCGCGCGCTTCGTCGCCTTGCATAGTCTTCCTGGATGAGTTGGACGCGATGGCGGCACGGCGCGGCGCGGCGGGCGACAGCGGCGGCGCCAGTGACAGGCTAGTCAGTCAGTTGCTGGCGGAACTAGACGGGGTGACTACACAACAAGGTAAAGATGGGATCAGATCACCCGAAAGTCAGCGTCCCTAAACACGAAATCGGGCAGCAAAAGAGTAGGGTAATCGTAGTTAGGGCTTAAGAAACCACAGTGACCGCCTTCAATTTTGATTTCCTGACTGGATAGTGTATAAAATAAATAGGCACACGTTGCCTCTGACGCCATGGTCCACACTAGCAGCGCGTTCAGAGTAGCAACATAATCGATTACATCGCTTATAAAGCTATTCCGAGTCACCGTTAGCGCGATAATTATAGCTCTGAATGCTTGCTATGACTTCATAAATTACATCATTAATGCCGCCGTGGTGTGCTATCATCGCCTATGCTTCTGAGCGTTAGCATTGCGCGAGCTATTAAAAGTGACGGTGACCTACCTGGTGTTCCATATTTTTATTACAATTAAGATGTACCATGTATTCAGGCAATATTTTTTTTATCAAAATGTGCTTATAATGGTTTGTTTATCTGTCAGTGTAAACGTCATCGTCACGTTCAAAGCGTTCCGAATGGATGTAAAGCTGACTCATTTCCCATTCAGAATGGCATGATGGGCGAGTAGTTTGTTGGTAGTTTTAGGACTTTATTTCCATTCGGAACGCGCTGTAGGATTCCCCGTGTTGCGGGAACCAAAAACAGTGAAGTCACGAACATACTAACACAGACTAGCATTTATCTTCTATCTTCTTAAAGGGGATGTAGCGCCTGCACCTGGCCCACTTGAGTGGGGCCTTTGTGTATGTCCCCTTCGCTTGCACGTCTATTTCAGCCATCCCAACTCCTGCGCCATCTGGTGTAGGAGGCATGGGTGTTCTAATAACTCGTGGGTGGTTGTTACCTAGGAAAGCCATCCTAGTTTCTATTGTGGATGGACATGCCAGCGGCATGTGCTCTACTGTTTCATCCACCTCCATACACCCTCTGCACAGGGGGCTGTCGGTAGCACCTGTAATTGTCAAGTGTTTGTTCAGTGTAGAATGACCTGTAATATGGCTTGTTATTATTTTTATTTTACTGCTTGGCAGTCTCATTAGGTAATTCGCAAATTTATGGTTATACTTATTTATAAATAGTTTTGTGTTTTACAGTCTTCTCTGCTAGACCATAATAGATTTTGTTGCTGTACTGTGGCTTCTTCGAGCCTTTTCCGTAGAGCTTTCGCTGATAGGGGCGAGAATGGTGGAGAGCCAATTGCTGGCCTTCCTGCCCCTAATTTTGCCAGCTTGCCTGCCTCACAGTTGCCCTGGTGACCTTGGTGACCTTTTACGCACTGGAAAAACAAAGTCACAGGACTTTGCTTTTCTCGCCTAGCCTGTTGAGTGCTTCGTGGCATTCTAGTATACGTTTTGATTTAGTTAACGGTCTGTAGACGACCCAAATAGCCGAGTCGGCAGTGACCCTGCCTACGAAGCCAAGGGTCCCGGGTTCGAGTCCCGGTGGGGGCAAATATTTGTTTGATGAGAACGGATGTTTGTACCCTAGTCATGGTTGTTTATCTATCTAAGTATAATATTTATCTATATAAGTATGTGTATCGTTGTCTAGTACCCAAGATACAGGGAATCCTAGTTTGGGGCTAGATCAATGTGTGTAAATAGTGTCCAAGGTATTATTATTATTATTATTATTATTATTTTCAGTGAGCTTTTGATTTAGTTAACGTTCTTTTTAGTTTAGATGGCTGCGCAGTCCGTTTTAAAGATAATCACACTTGCATTTATTTCTGCTTAAGATGATGAGTCTGAGCTCTAGGATTAGATGGAGCATCTTACATTCATTAAATTAGTATGCGTGCAGCCTGGTCTACAAATGCGTTGTGGATCACTATAACCTAACCCCACAGACGCGGACTCATCAAGCTTCGTGTTCGTGATGGGCGCGACCAACCGGCCGGACCTGCTAGAGCCGTCCCTTCTGCGGCCGGGCCGGCTCGACAAGCTCATTTACGTCGCGCCCTACTGCGGCCTTCAAGAGAAGACCAGAGTCCTAACAGCTCTCTGTCGGAGGTGAGAATACTACTGGCAACTAGACAAGGATTCTTCGAGTCTCGTGTTCCTGCTGAAGCCGTCCCTCTAGATAAACTCAACTATGTCGCGCCGCGCCCTTCTGCGGCCTTCAAGACAAGATCAGATAATTAACAACTCTGTCGGAGGTGAGAATACTGCTGGCAACTAGACAAGGATTCTTCGTGTCTCGTGTTCTTGCTGGAGCCGTCCCGCTAGATAAACTCATCTATGTCGCGCCGCGCCCTTCTGCGGCCTTCAAGACATGACGAGATTAATAACAGCTCTCTGTCGGAAGTGAGAATACTGCTGGCAACTAGACGAGGAGTCTTAAAGTCTCGTGTTCCTGCTGACGACGACCCTGCTATGACTGGGCCGGCTCAACAAGCTCACCTACATCGCGCCCTACTGCGGCCTTCAAGAGAAGAGTCCTAACAGCCATGTCGGAGGTGAGAATACTGACATGGAGTCTTCCTGTCCCGTGTTCCTGCTGGAGCCGTACTTCCTGCGGCCGGGTCAACTCAACAAGCTCATCTACGTCGTGCCCAACTGTGGTAGGACACGCTTACTTTAAGTTCTTTTATAGGACAATGTAAAAAGGCTTGTTGGAATTACTTTCACAGGTTGTGTTTATCTGAGTTAAGGCTGGGCACCCCGACAGAGTAACTTAAAATTTCACCTTCAGTTTACTTTTAGAGAAATAGGAATTCAAATGTTAAAAAAGGCGGACACTGATGGGTCGATGTATAAAGGACTAATAGAGCAACATAACTTAATATTTTTTAGGAAGTATTTTTGGTGTTGTAATAAACTGATTTTATGATAACTTCGGGAGACTTTTCTATTGGGCAAAAATAATAAAATTACGTTTGTACGTTCACGAATCCCCGCTGATACTCATGTCAAAAAGCGAGTATAGTATGAAGAAATGACTGCTTTGATACTACTATTTTGCGTAACTCGATTTACAATAGTCTGGCTTGGCCTGGCCTACTGTGTCGCAAAAACAGTCTCCCGAACAACTCAAAACAACATAGTGTCATGCATATTTTTTTAAACATTTGAATGCTATTTTATAAATCGTAAGCTGAAGGTGAAATTCTAAGTTCTGCTGTCGGGGTGCCCAGCCTTAAAATACGGCCGATCCCAATAACCTATCTCTATCCGTGATCTGCAGATTACGCGTAACATTTGCGCTATGAGATTTATGTCAAATTTGACACTAGCAATCTCAAATCTGCAGATTTTGGATAGAAGATAGGTTATTGGGACCGGCCGTAATTGAACCTCGTACCTTTCCTTCAGTCACAAGTTGCGCCCCGAGGTCAACCTCTCGGACGTGGCGGCGACGTTGCCAAACCGCTGCACCGGGGCCGACCTGCTGCACGTGGTGGCAACGGCGCGCTCCGCTGCGGTGAGGGCTCTCGTCAACAAGATACAGGCTGGTGAGTTCTGAAGGGGTACGATGCTTCACAGATAGAGGGTGCTATGGGTTTGTTGGTACCAGGCTTCAGGCATTTGATGGCGTTGGCGATACCACGGATCGAGACTCCTCCAACTGGTGGTCCACTTCAGGGACCTGCTCGGCAATTTCGATACCGATAGAACCATGTACTTCCACGACCAATGGATGGCCATACCTGAGAAAATTTTCGTTTCCTTAATTCTAGAACACATTGAATTTGAATTTAGTTTTGAAATTGAATTTGAAAATATCCGTCAAAGTCAAGTTTACAGAAGAAGTAAATGAATTTGAATGCATGTTGCTTTTTGTATGCACGCATTTTTTACCATACTCATACACCATTCTAAGCCGGAACAAAGATAATGTCTCCATGGCATTGTTAGTTTGACCTAAGACAACGTGGGGCTCGTACCTTTGCTTCTTGAAAAACCCAAAACACCACCGCCGAGGAATAAAAGAAAACGGGAAATATTAAACTGCACATCAAAAATACTGATTTGCACAGCAAATATCCCTCTTATTTGCTGCGGTAGCTTAGGTGAAGGTTTAAGGGGGTGAACGAAGCGAAGCCCCCTTTATCTTTCGTTTTAGGTTCAAAATGTAAGAACAACAACAAATACTTAAAACATAACCTTAAGTACTCATTAAATATTTAAAACATAAAAAGTGTTCAAATCAGTATTTTTGATGTGCGATTAAATACTAGCCAAAGAATACAGACAACGCCATCTCTTGACGCCAAGTTAAACTGAGTGACCATCCTCATAGAAAACTCCTAATCTCGTTCGCAGGAGTAATAAAGGAAAGCGAGCTAAGCCCAGACTCCGTGATCATAGGAGTGAGCGAGATGGTTGAGGGAGTCTCCTCGTTCCGACCCTCCGTCACTGAAGAGGAACTGGCGCACTACGAGTCCTTGCAGCAACAGATGTAGACAACACACATAACATATTAGCAGAGATAAACTAGGATGGCGCGCCCCTCCGCTACTCACTCGCGTCCTAAGTCCAAAGTCAAAGTTCTTTATTACTGTAGATATTTACATATACTTAGCATACGTCATTTTTTGCCTCTTCTCTACATTGGACCACTGTGGGAGAGAAGGGCGTAGAAACACCCACAGATTGATTTTTAGATCTCTTAAAAATTGCTTGTGCTTTACTAATACAAATATTACAATATTAGTTATTATGAATATTAGTTATTAGTAAGCAGGAATAAATAATTATAAAAATAATATCAGCAAGGTCTGTGTTGAGTTAGATTAACCTCATACAGTCCCGTCATTTAAATTAACCCATAGGACAACAGAGAGTAACTCTGGCAGTAATATTAATATTTGTATAAATATACCTTCATCTTGCCCATTAAATCAAGTTACTAGTAATGAAAAATGTAAAAGTAAGAATATTTTAAACGTGGTTCATCAAAATATACAGGGCATGTTAAGTAAAGAACTGGAAATTGAGTTATTCATGAACTGTAATAATATTGATATTTTATGTATAACAGAGCACTTTTTAAAGAGTTATCAGTTCATGTTCAACTTTAATAACCACCACGTTGCTAGTTCTTTCAACAGAAAAACAGCTGATCGCGGTGGCTCCTTAATACTTGTAAATAATAGTTTTAAATATAAGGAACGAGTTGACATAGTGAGCCTGTCTGTTGAGCGTACCATGGAAATAGCCTGTATTGAACTTGAACAACTTATTGTAATGAGCGTATACAGACCACCAGATTCATCCTTAGATTTATTCGAAAAGAAAATGGATGAAGTGTTGATTAAAATCAGCGATAAAAACAATTTTTTTATAATTTGTGGTGATTTTAATGTTAATCTGTTAGAGGATAATAATATTTGTACTAGATTAAAATCTTTATTTTTATGTCACAACATGAACTATCTGTTTTTGGAGCCTACTAGAATTACTGCAACAACTGCTACCTGCATTGACAATATATTTACTAACATTACGCCCATTTTCAAATCGGTCATCAATAAATTAACCTCTGATCACTCTGGTCAGATAGGTATATTCAATATTAAAATAAAAAAGGACCAAAAAGAGGATATTACATGTGTGCCCGTTAGTGACACTCGGCTTGAACACTACAGGAATAATATTTTAGATAAACTATGGGAAATACCATACAGTGACGATCCAAATTTGTTGTACAACTCAGTATTTAACCTTGTCAAAAATGAATATGATACGGTATTTAAATCAAAAACTATAAAAGTTAATAACAAAGCTTTGTTTAGTGATTGGGCGACAGTTGGAATTCATAGGAGCAGACGAAGATTATATGAACTCTATGAAGAGAAATCATATAACAAAAATACGGCCTTTCTAGATTATGTTCGTAGTTATTCAAAAATGTTTAAACGCGTTTGTGCCGTAGCTAAATCTAATTTCATTAAAAACAAAATTGAATCTAGTAGCAATGTAATGAAAACGACTTGGCAAATTATAAACAGAGAGACTGGAAAGGCCAAAGCTACACATAATAACTTCAAGCTTAAGATAGATAATCAATTGCTAAGTACAGACCTAGAAGTAGCAAAAGCTTTCGAAAATTTCTTTACGGACATTCCAGTTTCAACAACCAAGTCTTTAAATTCATCTCCCGCTGCTGCTGAATCTATACTTAAACAAAACTTTGATGATTGTAAAACAGATTTTAAATTTAGGCACGTACATAATGAAGACATTGTAAAAGCGTTTAAATCCCTGGAAATGAAAAAGACAGCTGACGCCCATGGTCTATCAGTAAAAATTATTAGTTCCATTGTAGATTGTATTGCACCTCACCTTTGTTGTATATTTAATCAATGTATAGATAATGGTGTGTTTCCTGACTTGATGAAACTAAGTAAAGTTATACCTTTATTCAAAGCTGGTAGTACATCAGACCCCACCAATTTTAGACCCATATCGATACTACCAACGCTTAGCAAAATATTTGAAAAACTCATACTTAATCAATTGCAAAGTCATTTTTATCTCAATAATTTAATTCATATTGCTCAGTTTGGTTTCACAAAGGGTCGTTCAACAGCCGATGCTGGTGTTGAACTAATCGACAATATTTTTGATGCCTGGGAAGACGCAATGGATGCAATAGGTGTCTTCTGCGATCTATCCAAGGCTTTTGATTGCGTCCATCATGACATTCTTGTCAGGAAGTTACGCCATTATGGTGTAAAAGATCAGGCACTTGGACTTCTGGAGTCATATCTAACAGATAGGGTTCAGATGGTCGATGTTAATGGGAAAAGATCACCTGGGTCTTCAATAAGTATGGGCGTACCGCAAGGTTCAATTCTTGGTCCTTTCTTGTTTTTAGTATATATTAATGATTTAGCTTACCTTGTTAAAGCAAAACATGGGTTAGTATTGTTTGCCGATGATACTTCTTTGATATTTAAAATTAAAAGACAGCAATCAAATTATGACGAGGTAAACAATGCTATCTCTAGTATAGTGAACTGGTTTACTGTTAACAATTTATTACTTAATGAAAAGAAAACTAAATGTATTAAATTCGTGTTACCCAATGTGAACCCGGTAACTACAGACATATTTATAAAAGGACAGAGATTGGACCTAGTGCAGTCGACTGTCTTTTTGGGCATTACTTTATACGCCAAACTACAATGGGATCCTCATATAAATAAATTGTCGAACAGACTGAGTTCGGCAGCGCTCGCAGTTAAAAAAATTAGAGCTCTTACCCACGTTGACACCGCTAGACTAGTCTACTTTAGTTACTTTCATAGTCTAATGACCTATGGTATTTTATTGTGGGGTCACGCTGCGAATGCTAATAGTATATTTATTCTGCAGAAACGGGCTGTTCGTGCAATTTATAGATTAGGGCCTAGAGTGTCACTGAGGGAAAAGTTTAAAGAAATCAATATTCTGACATTTGTGTCTCAATATATCTATGACAATCTTGTGTATGTAAAAAGAAATATAACTAATTTTCAGAAGTACAGTGATATACACAATTTTAATACTAGAAATAAAGACAAGTTGGTTGCTTATGTAAGCTGACTACATAAAATTAGTAATTCTTTTAAAGGCAATTGTATACGCTATTACAATAAGGTCCCTACTGATATTAAAAACATACCTTTAGACAAGTTTAAAATAATAATAAAACAGAAATTGTATAAAAAAGGTTACTATAGGATATCTGATTATTTAGAGGACAGATGTCCATGGGAATAGATTGTTTGAGTAACAGGCTGTTTCGATATATAATTAGCATTCATTTTGTAATTTGACAATATTTTATTTAAAAAAGGAAACGCAAAAGAGTGGAGTTTCTTCGGTGAGCTCTTCTCCACAGATTCCGCCATTGTGTTAGTGAACTCACCCAAAAAAATGTAAAGACGGATCTAAGTGATGTAACAACATCCTATGGAAATAAATGATTTTTGATTTGATTTAAATAATCATGATCATTGTAATATCCCTTTTTCGACAAAGTCGCTTAATAAGCAGGAATAAATAATTACAAAACTAATATCAGCAAGGTCTGTGTTGAGTTAGATTAACCTCATACAGTCCCGTCATTTAAATAATCTTGATCATTGTAATATCCCTTTTTCGACAAAGTCGCTTTAACAGGCTTTTTGTATTGCTCAAATGGCAATTTCAAGATCTCCAGATGTATCTTATTGTAGTAGAGAATGCACTGACCCTTGAAAGAATTGCTGACCTTCGCGAGTCTAAACCGGGGCGCACATAGTCTGTGATTATTTCTTAGGTTAACATTACAGCTATCGCTAAGTTTGGAAAATGTTGGAAAATGTTGTACGCTCGCTGTCTCGCCGGCTACTAGTGCAGAGGCGCGCCAAGTTATCGTAGTTTATCTCTATTTAACATTAATTATGTGCAATGTTAAAAAGTCACAATGGAAACCCTAGTCTTCTTTCAAATAAAGTTGTTCCATATAAGTAAATTATTGCTTGTTGATATAATTTATAAGGTGAAATGTTTTCTATAAATGAATAAAGTTTTTACACAGTTAAATGTTCTTGTTGCTGTTGTTCGGTACTGACAAAGTGAGAGACATTATCTCAATTATCCCTTGACTTAGAAAATGTGGGTAGGTATTGGGTACCTAATAAATATTGATTAACCTTTTGACTCCCGTAGTCGGTGGCGGTGGACTGCGAAAGCGCCACGTTGGCTATTGCCGACCCATTTTTTTATTAAAAGAGATTTTATCTCGTATGAATTGAGTTTTATTTTGCATGGCATATTTTGTTTGGCGTTTAAGTGACACATTTTGTATTTGATGTATGGCGGTAAAAAGGTTAAAAGTTAACATTGTGAAGAGACGCGGCTGGATAGTGATTTACTTTTTCATTACGCGGCCTTTGCCTCTTTGATGATCCAAAAAGGTTTTGCTCCAAAAGGCTCTTGAAGTGTTGCGCACCGAGCTGTTATTAAATTCGATATTAAAATTATCGCCATTTGTTTTTCTTTCCCTGCAGTCCCCTTCCGTACCCCGCTGTTTTAGACACAGTTTGAGTTTTCTCAAAATTAAGTATTAAAAAAACATAATTATATTTTCACACGTATATCGCTAAAATGGCGATCTTAGGTTGAAACTTTAATGTTACATGAGGCTATTAACTTTAATTTTATGTAGCTTTTATTTTCTCTCGTGCAGCTTGGGGGCGTCATCCGAGCAGGGCTACCTGAAAGGCAAATTCAGTTGACGCTCTGACATCTACAGAATCAATGAACCTGTCCTATTTCTGTGTTACTTCCACATTTAGGGAGATGCAAGAGGAAGCGTGCGTGGCCCAAAATAACTTGGTCATAACAAGAGGACGGACAGACTTATTTTGAGTGCATCTTCCATTCAGTTTGCTACTTCACAAAACTGTAAAGTTAAAACATTCTCTATAATATGTCAAATGTTAAATTGGCGATAAGGGTTCGCCCTTTTACTGACAGGTGCATTAAAAGGCTTATTTTGTGCGAGTGTGAAGTGAATATCGAAAATTGAATGAGTTTAATTTTACAGGGAGCTTCAATCGGATAAAGAGAGTGTGCCAGTTGTGACTGTGGTGGACGATAATACCGTTACTGTGACTAATATCAAAGTAAGTACCTCTCTACTAATAAAACATTTAAGTACTTATATCTTATCAAAGTTCACAAAATGGACGTAATATTGCACACTTTTTTTTAAATACAGGCACATACATTGCTTCTAGCCCCACACTAGGATACCCTGTGTCGTGGAAACCAAAAAAAAAAGCACTCTAGAGCAGATAAGGAGTATACGGCTCTTTAAAACTAATTTTAAGATCTAGAGTTCTCCACTACTACATTTAATGGATGCATTATCTTTTACCCATACCTTTGTGCCTTACGGACGAACCTGTCTTATCAAACGTCCGGGAGTTCCTACAAAGATGCCATCATGCCATGTTTCCAATCACACGTCTATTTATAAAACGAAAGAGTTTCGAGACAATTCATCGTGATTCTATGGGACGAGCAGGACTATTACTAATTTAAGTTCATGTCATGTGAATTGCGCAGGTGAATGCGTCAGGCGCCGGCGACAGCAGGGAGCGCGTGCGCAGATATCACGCTGACTACACTTTCGATAGTTCCTGCTCGCCCACTGACGACAGATACGCCTCACAGGACAAGGTAGGCCAACGTAACTTTTCTGACTTCGAGCCTTTTTGTCAAAACCGCTCGCAATTTTGCGATTTACTCAAGTGCGTCAGATAAGATATGGGGGATATAAAATAAGTCAGAGTAGAGTACACTGAACAAAAATTCCATACAAGAGGGATTTTTTGTTGCCCTAACGGTGCGGCTCTAGATGTAAAGCTGAGATTTGGTGGAGTTACTTAAACCTGGTGGTATCTCATTTATCATATCTTAATCTGACGCGCTCGGGTTACTCACGAAATCCCCTCTTAGCCTACATATAACCTTAAGCTAGCCGCCCTAGGTAGGCCCTGCCGCAACTTCAGGAAAGCCCGTGAGACATACGATACCAGCACACAGGCAGCCGGTACCTCAGTGGATTTCATAAGGAAACGGGTCCAAGAAACCCATATTTTTATAGCGCACGTACTGCACGTCGATGTCACATACTTTGTAAAAAGGCTCAAAGAAGCCAGTGTACTGCAACATAATTCATTATGGTCTAGCAGAGAAAACTGCAAAAACACAAAACTATTCATATATAAATATTTTAAAAAACGTTTTAAAAATCTTACAGTATTCATGTCCCATCGCTGGCAAAACCCCGAAGGGTTTGTGTGCCGATGGGGAGTTCTAACACTAATGCGCTTACTCAGGATTATTCAGTAGTAAATTAGTATAGGTAACCGGATTATGATAATGCCTTTTTATCTTATTTTAAATAATGGTTTATTATCTGAATGACGCTGGGTTCGGGAAGCTAACTTTAATAACAAAAATTTAAGACAAAAAAAAATACAAAATTTAAAGAGATGTAGTTTAGTTTGTATTATCCTTATATTGGGTATATATACCTATGAAATTGGCGAATTTTTGTAACAGATTCAGGAGTTCATAATTCGAGTAATTCAATAGCTATTTCCAGTTTTTTTTTATTGTTTTAAAATTAATTTCAATATTTTACATCTACTTATTAAATTTTCTTTTAATTTTCAGTTTGATAACTAAAATGTTATCTTCAAAATCAGTGCCTCCTCAATGTCATCCATTTTCATGATAATATTCGTATTTTTTTTTTTACAGCTGACACTTCAAAAATTATATAAAATTTTCTGTAAGCTAAATGTTTTCTCATTCATACACACAAAGTTTGTTAAATTAGGATCTGTCATTCCTAAAAAAAATACAAAAATGTTTGTACTAAAAATTGAGTTAACTTCAATTTCTCCATACAAAACGCCAATTTCATATGTAAGGACCTAGAAACTAGAATCCAAGATTGTGGGAAAATATGTTTTTAATATTTCAGGACAGGACATAGAACACCCAGGCCTCTTACTCCAGCTGGTGCAGGAGTTGGGATAGCTGAATTAGATGTGCAGGCAAAGGGGACATGCACAAAGGCCCCGCTCAAGTGGACCTGATGCAGGCGCCAAAACCCCCAAATAAAGAATAGGAGAAGCACAGAAGCTGATATGAAGAGACATGTGGCGCCTATGCTCTTTCAGTGGACGGCTTTAGGTTGAAATTATCGCCTGATTATTTCTTAAGTCCTAAAAGTCCTCTATTTTCAGGTATTCGAATCGCTCGGCCGCGATGTCCTCTCGTGCATATTCGGCGGCTTCTCCGCGTGCGTCCTCGCCTACGGACAGAGCGCCACGGGCAAGACTCACACCATGGTCGGCTGCGAAGCGGAGGTGGGCTTGGTGCCGCGACTGTGCGCCGCATTATACGAGAACCGGGACCACTGTGCGGTCAGCGTAAGGTCAGTCATAGCAGACAAACAAACATGAACGAGTATACGAGTATAGTTTGATTAGCTGATGATATTTTTGGGAATGTACATTATGAACAACTTTCCCCAATAAAACATATGGTCGCAAACGAAAGTTTTTGTGGGTCACCCATAGTACCTAACTTGTAATCAGCTGAGGGACGAAGAGTTTATGTCATTATGACTATATGTTTCTTGGGGAAAGTTGTTCATATCATTCCCCAAAATATGGCCATCTAATTTTTGCTTCATTGACATTGCTTCCCTGACGCCTTACTAGGATACCCTGGGTCGTGAGAAGCAGCGACGTTACCGATGTATAAACACGCAAGACCACGGCATTGTATATTCCTCCCCAGTCGCGATTCGAACCCGGAACCTCTCGCTTGTGAGCCAAATTCTAGACCAGAGAAAAAATCTGCGAATTCCACTGCATTAGTGCTACACCACAGAGGTAGCACTAATGTGTGTTTGCAGAATTTTCAGTTTGCAGAGTTTGCGATGTTGTCGCGATGTCGCGACAACATCGCGACATCGCAGAAGACAATGTATTGTGCCAGACTATGTATAGAGGTTTATCTTAACCCGGCGAGGATGAGGAGGGGCCAATATTACCCTGCTAATTTTTTAACGTTTGCAGTGTTTTGTCACGTGGCCGTATGTTATTGGTTGTCTCAATAGCTGTTGATAATGAGTTCCCCTGCCTGCCGTTTCACGTTCTTCAGTCGGCCGGTGCGCGAGAAGCGAGTTAGACGTACGCAAACGCAGGACAGGGTAAATATGACCCTACATCGTACGCGACATAGTACTTTTGTGTCATTTTCCATCGTTGTTTTTATTGGTCTATAATTGTTTTTTAGGTGACATTGCTGAATATATCTACAATAAACGCACATATTTTTCATCAATCAAACACAGAAAAAAACCAAGAGACGGAACTATATAAAAGCATTAGGTCGTGCACTTATCGATGAATGCTAGAGCGTTCGTAAAGAAATTCCTCAATTGCCGAGCCAGTTCCGTAAAATAATAAGAGAATTTAGTGGCGAACCCGCACAAGAAACTGCTGTCAGGGCCCTAGGTGTGCGAAAAAGGTGCCAAGTGTGTCCATATGTTGTCATAAATACATTTGTCCGGAGCACACTGTTACCTACTGAAGAATGTAGGACAACAATAGATGAAGAATTAGTTTACTGATTTTTGTAATCTCAAATGGTTTATCTCGTTTATAAGTAGCATATAATCGCAATTAGAAAGAGAAAAACATTATTTTGTTATTGTTCTTTAGTTCTAAACGTAGAGTTCTGTCAAAGTTGATTATTTTGTAGGCATTTAGTAAAAGAAATAAAACTTTAAGATTTTTACGGTAAAATGTGTTTTTCTTAATGCTACCTTGAAATAATATATTGTCTAGATGTTCAAACATAAAACTTCACTTAAACAACAAAAATACATGTATTTAAAAAAAATATATAGGGTCATAATGACCCTCCTCATCCTCGGCGTGCAATTTTTCACCACATCCTCGCGAAACAAAAAGCGCTGGGCGCTCGATGTACGAAAGATATGGAACAAAGCGCTCGACGCTTTTTTTTTCACAATAATAATAGTATTTTTTATTCATTATTGTTTTAAGGTTATATTAAAAATTATTTTTAACTTTTTAGTTCGAATTGCTTTAAAAGCGTGTTTTTTATTTTTTTTAACTATATTTATTTTTACCTATTTTTGCGTGTGTTTTAAGGTTATATTAAAAATTATTTTTTACTTTTTAGTTCGAAGTGCTTTAAAAGCGTGTTTTTTAGTTTTTTTAAACTATATTTATTTTTCATTTTTTAGTTCGAGTTTAGTTCGATTCACTGCTCTCACACAGAGGTTGTGTGAGAAATTAATTAATCCTGGCGATCCTAATTAGGATAATGAGATAAACTTATGAAATTATTACATTATAATACATAATAATATATATACGTTTAAAGTGGGTCAAAATCGAGTCCAAAGGAGTCGGTTACATCAAACAAACAAACAAACATACAGGTGAAGCTAATAAAAGCGTGATAAAAAGGAAATTTGTTTAGTTGTTTTATTTAATTTTTAATTTGATTATTACAGGAGTTTAGTAATATTTTCTATAATTTTCTTGGTCTCGGAGCTCGGTCTGTCCCGCTGGGCTTTGCACGGGAGCATGCGTCAGTCTGCTTAGACGCGATGCGACGGGTGTTTGTTTTCTTTGTCTAATTCTCAATGCCATTGGCCCTTGTTCAGCCCTTAAGGAAGCACTGTGTGCACTTAGCGCGTAAGATGGACTAAAATAAGTGTATATCTAAGTCATGGGTTTCTAACCTTTATCACTATGCGCCCACCTAAATGCTTTTCTTAAATACCGCGCCCTTGTATGTGAAATTAAATACTATTATTATTTTATTAGTAAGAAGAGCCAACAGAGCTCCGTGGTCTAATGGTTTCACGCTTGCTTCTCACACTGGAGTTGCAGGTTCGAATCCTGACCATGTACCTATAAGATAATTAAATTATCTTAATTACATTATTGGACGTTCAGCGCTTCGGATGACAACTACAAGGTCAATAAGCTAGGTCCCGGCTACTATCACTACGTGGTAGTGGTCGTAAAACCCCTCCATCAACCCGCACTGAGCCAACGTGGTGGAGTATGGCTTAATCTTACTCGTATCCGGATAAAGGCCTGTGCCCCTCAGTGGGGACATTAATGGGCTACATTTATTATTTATTAGAAGAGCCAAAATGGAGAGTTATGAGAGACAGAGGAAAGGCTAAGCTAGCAATTCGAGTAAGGTAAGTTCGCCTAATAAGGACCAGGTTTTTGTAAATCTTTATAAATCTGATTTAAGAAGTATTTTAACTTAAAAAACATATGAAATGTACAAATTGCCTATATTAGAAATAAAAACATTAACCAAAAATCATGAACCCAAAGTAAATTTATGACAAAAATTGTTTTTAAAAAGCTTTTCAATGGACCTTATTATGAAAAGGTGATCTCAATAAGGCCCGTTCCTGCTCCTTAGATAATTCCGAAACCACATAATTTAATTCTTTTATTTCATATTTTTTGTTAACTGTTACAATTGTTTTTGTCATTCCAGATGGATTAATCCAAAAATTCATAAGAATTGTAGTGTTGGTCCTTAAAAAGTCTATAGAAACTTAAAAGCAGAATAATAGATTAGATTTATGTCTTTTATTAAAACACGGTTTTGTATTGTATTGATATTTACTAAGTGAAACTATTTTAAGCATAAAACAACATATTAAGGAACATTTTCAGTCATTAGCCCTTGGGCCTTATTAAGTCTTTAGAAATCACATTTTTGGCGGTGGGCCTTATTTGGACCTATTAAATAATAAAAATAAATTGAACTCAGGAAACTCAGTGACACAAACTGGTCTTAGTAATTGACAGCAACATAAGCAACATAATTTTGAAATTAAATCAAGACAGGGTTATGCCATGTCCAAAAATACACGTAACAATAATTTGTCACTAACTCATTCCTAAGTTCTTGTAAGTACCTACATATTAAATATTAGGAACTTTAAAACTGAAAACAAAAGATAAACTCAAAACAAAACTTACATAACAAATCAGATCAAAACAAATAATAGAAATATCTCTAACTCAGGAAACTCAACAAACTGGTTTTAGTAATTGACAACAACATAATTTTGAAATTAAATCAAGACATGGTTATGCCATGTCCAAAAATGCACGTAACAATAATTTGTCACGAACTCTTTCCTAAGTTCTTACACATATAAAGTAGTGAAACGGCATTACAAAAATAAAACTAAAAAATATTTTTCTGATTAACAAGAAGTCATTGTAAAACTTACAAGCAATCCGGACATATAAAGTCATCTAAATCTTCTTTTGTTAGGCCTACATATTCCTCGTGATACCACAAAACGCAGATTTTGCACGGACGCATATCTGCCACATTATTACTTTTGCAAGCAGGACAGTACCAGTCTTCCTTAAGTTTTTTAGATTTATGTATTTTTGTCTTCCGTGTCGAATTCTCTTTGCTTTCATTTTGTTGTTTAGCTTTAGACTTAGATGTTGTAGTAACACTTTTGTAAGTGTTCTGTTTTTGTTGGTACTCTGCTGTCTTTTGTTTGTTAGCTTTAACGTTTTTGTGCTCTTTTTTACCTTTTTTGGTTTGTTCTTCATTATATTTCTTCTTCTTGGTTGATTTTTGGTTTTTCTCTGCTTCCTTGTCTTTGAATAAATCTTTGGTTATGCTTTGTCCTATGTTATTAATCGCTTTGCGCCTTGGCTTTGCCTTAGTTTGGGCATAATTAGGAGTCGGAATAAATTGTTGAAAAGGTGTCCTTTGCACACTAAAAACGTTTTGCTTTTCGCTAAATCTTGATAATGGGGTATCATCATTATCAGAACTGTCTGTCACCATCACCTTTGATCCAACATGTTTCTGAATTGGTATCTCATTTTGTTCTTCGTCAGATGCCGTAGAGGATGACGTATAAAATCTGATATTCCCAACATGTTTCTGAATTGGTATCTCATTTTGTTCTTCGTCAGATGCCGTAGAGAATGACGTATAAATTCTGATATTCCTTGCTGGATAATTTAGATGAATTGGCAGATGGTGTTCAATGTCTGAACCTTCAGACGGGGAGGATAAAAGGCTAGGTGGACGACGAAGGTGCAATCCTGAAGGGCCAGGAACGGGAGTACTGTAGCGAACATGCAATACTAAAGGGCCAGGAACGGGAGAATCGTAGCGAATATTCTCCACTGGTACATTGTTCGCGATTGAATCTATTTCCCCTTGTACTGATTCAGTAGAAGAGCTGTAATCCACTATTTTTTTTAAAGTATGATTAGCCTGTTCCACTTGTTTTTTTGCTGAAGTTAGATTTTGAGCTGAGTTACCTTCATCATAGAAAGTGACATCTGGGTCGACGGTGTCATGTGGGACTTGAATACATTCGGGAGAACTTGGTGCTGTCACTGAAATTTAAGCTGAGTTATCTTCATCGTAGAAAGTGACGTCTGGGTCGAAGGTGTCATGTGGGACTTGAATACATTCGGGAGAACTTGATGCCGCCACTGAAATTCCAATACCTGAGGGTGCTAAAGTCAAATGAGTCAGTATAGACGGCGCGAAAGCTTCTTCTGGGATCGCACTTGGGTCCCAGGGGTATAGACCAGTTGCCCTGAATCCACTCTCAATATTGCTTGGAGTCATGCACTTTGGCCAAACCTTTGTCAAGATTTTATTGAAACGAGCTTTAGTGCGCTTTTTTTGTGGGTTTTGGAAATTAAACTGTAATATCTGTTCGTCCCAAAAGTGCTCGAAAGACTTGTTGATAGATTTGTCGAGTGATTGCAGCTCGTGGGTGGTGTTTGAAGGTAAGCAATAAAGGACTATGTCCTGTTTTTCCGCTGCATCAACAATGTCGCAACCTAAATGCGATGAAGCTCCGTTGAAAACAAGAAGGCACTTGCCTGGAGATTTGTATTTTGCCAAGTGGTTGATAAAGTCCACGAATAGTTCAGTGGTCATAGAGCCTTTTGGAGCCATTTTGACCAAGGTCCCCGGGGGTAAATTTTCTTTAAAATCATCACGCATTCTCTTGCCCTTGAATAGGATCATTGGGGGAATTGCCATCCCAGCAGCATTTACGCAGATAGCAACAGTCACATTTTCTGCATGCTCTTGAGCTATTAGATGGACCCTGCGTGAAACTTTCTCAGCCAATACTTGTGGTTGCCGATGAACTGTGAGCCTGCACCCCTTTCCATCAATATTATATAGACGTTCCGGATTTTCGTCTATGTTAAGGTCGTCATATATTTCCCGGATTGCTTTGAAGTGCTGTTCAACTATAGGCTTATTTAGCTTTTGAGCCCTAGCTGGATTTATAAATTGTGCTTTACGTTTTGAAATATCTTTATTTCTTGCTAGGAAGTTTTTGAGCCATTTTCTGCCAGCTGTCGATTTTTTGTCACTAAAACAGTTTTTGATGTTGTGCTTCTTACAAAACAAATAAGCGTGTCTACGTATTAGTTTTGGGGTTAAGGGAACTCCTATTTTTGAAAACCTCTTTATTCTCTCCGCCAAATCCTTTTCTTGCGCTTCCGTAAAAATAGATTTTCTTCCCATCCTCTTTACTGCACTTCCAGACTTTATATGATTCTTAAGAGTTCGTCGTGGTATATTATATTTCAAAGCGACCGCACGCTCCGACATCCGGCTATTCTTTATTTCTTCTAATGCATTCTTCATATCGCTTTGAGACCATCCTATTCCACGCTTTTTTTTGGTTGTTGGTTCCATATTTCTTGCACTAAAACCAAAAATGTTATTATGAAAATAAGCCGAACAGAGTTTTTATACACCTAATAAGGTCCGGTCCTTATTTGGTGACAAGGACGTGGTCCTTGGTAGGCACTTCGCCATCCTGCAGAAAACTAATCAAAATCGACAAAAAAATTGTTCTTTCAATAACCTTACCTTCACAATCCACGCCTTAATGTTACTTATTCCTTTTCATGTACAAACTTCTTGCCAAAACTAAAGAGAAACACTTGAATTAATCGAATAACACCAACAAATTTTATAAAATGACCTACGCGTCGTGACGTGAACTGCATCGACAGGCATGCTCACAGAGTAACTTATATAATATGGCGGCTTAAAACCCAAGTAATGAAAATGCGCTTCAATGATTGGTTAATGAGGAGCGTCGGCGTGAAATTTGATTTCAATTTAGTATCGGGAGCGGGATTTTTGAAATGGTGGCTCTTATTAGGAACCGGTCCTTATTAGGCGAACATACCTTATTGAAGCACGTCCAAAATGTGCTGTTTTGATATTCGTGACCGCACCCGCGCCCGCGCCCGCGAAGCAACGTGTTCAATCACTAAGTAATTAAACTGCAACTATTACGACCATATTCAACTTACGCCGTCCATAACTACTTGCCAGGCTCCGTAATAGTACAGATTATTTCTAGTCAGAATTAAGGCTTAGCAGAATTCATTGCCGGAAGGATATCCGGCAAGAAACAGATACCGATACTGGTACTGGTGTAGAAGTCATCTAAGATCTCATGCGGCCTTAGGAAAATGTCGGATTGCGGCGAAAGTTTTTCTGAGCAATAATGATTATGTAGAAATAAAAGCGGACTCAACCAGACTGGCTTGGTACCTTTGTATACATGATGTCCGACGCTATGTTATACTATCGCTATGTATGACACATGGAGGGAAGTACCTTAATTATTGAAGATAGGACATATAACCGAAAGAAGACTTCGTTTTTAGGGTTCCGTACCCGAAGGGTGCCAAACGGGACCCTATTACTAAGCCTCCGCTGTCCGTCCGTCCGTCTGTCACCAGTCATGAACCGTGATAGTTAGACAATTTTACAGATGATGTATTTCAGATGCCTCTATAACAATAAATACTAAATAAACAATGAAATAAATATTTAAGATAGCTCCCATACAACAGTTCTTTCAATACCACATACAAACTTATGAATGCACCTGGTTACGTACATGGAGTGTGAAAGCTTTGTAAACAACATTTTGCTATGTAAATTCCAAACTATTCACTCCACACTATCCCTACTATTGTACGGTGGCACGGAACCCTTCGTGCGCGAGTTTGACTCGCACTTGGTCGGTTTAAAAAAAAATGTTTAACAATCGGCTGTGGTATCCGAAAGTCGAACCGCCAAATGTGGAATAAAAAAAACCTGTAATTTTACGATATCGGTTGAGGGGCTTAATCATAAGGATTATTTTTGTCTAGAAACACGGCAATTTAAATAAAAGGAAGACCTTGAAATTAAAAATTTCATAAAAATAGAATCAACTGGAAAAAAAGGATAAACAAAAACACTTTTTATGTTTTAAAAATTTAATGAGTACCGAGTTTATTTTTAAGTATGTTTGTTGTTCTTAGATTTTGAACCTAACACGAATGATAAAGAGGGCTTCGCTTCGCTTCGTTAACCCCCTTTACCCTTCACCTAAGCTACCGCAGTATCTTGCCCTTGTATTTGCTGTGCAAATCAGTATTTTTGATGAGCAGTTTAATATTTCCCAATAAAAATTAACAGGACCAGTTGAAACGATGATGGTGATGCTTTAATCCTAGTATATCCAGGTCAATCGTGTTTTTAGCTAATGGTACAGTAAGTATATGAAGATATTTAAATCCTGCACGATTTGCTATACGTACGGTCAAGGCAAGCAACGTGTTTGCATGAAAGCTGCATCTGTGAATCTGCTTATTGATACTTACTACGTTAGGTTAACTTCACGATGAGGTATTTTTGTGGTTTAACTGGAGTCGTACTCATACGGTAACTTAATACTTAGTTACAATACGACTAAAATCAGTTAAAGATTCGGCTTTTCTCGGATATCATCGCCTAAATCCGATCTCACTCTCTCTCTAGTGAGAGATGAGGGATTCACGACAATTTCCGAGGTTGGCCGAATCGTTAACTGATTTTAATCGTATTGTACATGGTTTCATAATCATCATTTGGCCGAAGACCCGAATGGCCGAGTCGGCAGTGACCCTGTCTACGAAGCCAAGGGTCCCGGGCTCGAGTCCCGGTGGGGGCAAATATTTGTTTGATGAGAATGGATGTTTCTACCCTAGTCATAGTGGTCATCTATCTAAGCGTGATATTTATCTATATAAGTATGTGTATCGTTGTCTAGTAACCAAGATACAGGGAATCCTAGTTTGGGGCTAGATCAATGTGTGTGAATAGTGTCCAAGGCATTATTATTATTTCATTAAAGCATACAAATAATTAAAAAAACGGCTAAGTGCTATTTGGACGTGCGCTTCAAGATACCACAGCCTTGAGCAAACGATATCAACTGCTAAAGCTGCTACCTCCACGCGTTCCTAAGAAAAAGGATCGTGACAGACGGACAGACAGACATACAGGCAGACAGACAGAAATTTATAGTTTCGGGTTTTTCACTTTACTTGTGATACTTGCTTCGTGCCAAATTTCATGATTATCGGTCAACGGGACGTATCCTATAGATTTTGATTCTCTTGCGAATATCAAGCTATTTCAACATGATTATAACATATATGGCGGTATCTTTGGATTGCGTTGACATATAAGTTTTATTTTCTTACAACTTTAAAGGACAATAGACCCGAGTAAGTAATCGATATTAATTTCAATTAGATATCTTTACGCGTCCCTAAGGAAAAGGATCTTGACTTACGAACTGAACACAGGCAGACGGATTACGATGTGACCCTAATTTTCCTAATCCCTATCGTCCGATTTCATTATGTTATATCTCTAATAATAGCTCTTCATATTCTAAAGTTTTAGAGTCAAATCACTATGAGGTCTCCTTATTGAAGAACTAGACGACCTGAATAGCCGAGTCGGTAGTGACCCTGCCTACGAAGCCAAGGGTCCCGGGTTCGAGTCCCATTGGGGGCAAATTTTTGTTAGATGAGAACGAATGTTTGTACCCTAGTCATGGTCGTTTCTATCTAAGTATTATGTTTATATATTTTATTTAAATGCTCTAAAAAAAGGAAGAAAATAAACTTTAAATTTAATCAAACCCATCAATTAATCACATCACACAATTTATAATGGTATTAAAGCTTGCTGCGCTATTTACTTGTGTAGATTTTACCTGCCTATTTTACAAAATGTGTTATTGAATTGAAAGAAGATTCTCGTAATATTGATGTGACAGAAGATGCAAATCTCACAGCAAGCTTTTCTATCTTAATAAATTGTGTGATGTAATTAATTGATGGGTTTGGTTCAATTTAAACTTCATTGTCTTCTTTTTAGATAATTTATATTAGTATATGACTTTATGTGACTGCTACATAATGTGGAGGGCATTCATATTGGAGAGTGGTTTATGAAACGAGCCGAAAAGGCGAGTTTCATAATAATATCACTCGAGATTTTTAATGCCTAATTATGTACAGTTACATACACTAGTTTATCTACACACATATCTTTGATGTGTTCAGGAACGGCATGTTTGACCGGAATTGTGGCATTGATCATTGCTCTGCAGTTGTTTAGCTTGTTCTGTAGTACCAACATCACAGACAAACTAGGGGCGGCACGCAGGCGGGCGTCGGCATTCGAAATTTTAATGTCATAATTTGACAAATTTTGGTACATTATGGTCATAATGTACAAATTTTCAAATAAGAAATGAGTTTTTACCAAATAGTTTTACATTGTGCTGGTCTTAACGTGCGGTTTTGAGACGCAGTAAAGAGGGTTTATGATACGTGTGTAGATAAAATAAGTAAAAGCTTTTTTTAATGATTTTTTATAATTTATTTATTTCCTCTAAGGTATGGATCCCTCAGAAGAAATACATAAAAATAGTGTAAAAAGGCAGGCTTATCTGTATTTTGAAAGACATCTCTTCCAACAAACTTCCAGCACGTTATCTTATTTGTTATTTTATATTGCGGTGCGAATAATTGGTCTTCGAATGTCCGAGCAGGGAAGACCTTGTTCTGTTCTCAGCGAACAACTTAAAATCTTTGATGTACTCGTACCGATGTTATCGTAGTTCGTTAAAAAACCCATAGGTCAAGGTCTCTAGCCCTACTGCATAATAGTTCAATTCCATAATGCACCGATGAGCTTACATAATACGAGTAAGTACATACTGTTTATGAGCAGCAATTTCGAAAATAATTTTCAACGTTATTGTCCGGTGATAAGATTAAAAAGGACAGCATGTCTTTTGCTGATAATACCTTACATATTAACCTCACCACAGATATTAATAACCTAACTAAGTATAAGCGCACAAAGCTTGTAACCTAAGGCGCTACCTTTTATTGGATATTTACATGTTTCATTCGTCTTCGGTAAACAAGGTATTTAAAGCCATTGACCGTTACCTAGGTCATGGATCATTCAATAATCACTTAGGTCAATACTCGTGCGCAACAACATTGATTTATTCTACAATTTGGTAAACTCATGGTTGCATTTTATAAATCAACACATTCAGAGATCCGTGGGACACCCTGATTACACTAGACGAGATCCTATTTGTCATTGTGTGTGCAACTTAGCAGAATATAATTAAGTTATGATTATGTTAGTATTAAATAGATGGTTAAGCTGTGTGAGGTTTAATTAGTGGGTAACTAGATAAATTGGAACGCAGTAGATTAACAGTATTGAATATATTATTAATTTTGTTAATTTATATGCCTTTAGAACACGCCATCGACGCTAAAGGTGCATCCGCACTTCGGCAGTAATTTTCGTGTGAGTAAGTATAAGTTCTTTGCATTTCGTGTGAAGAAGCAATATCGAACACCGCAAAACACGCGAAACTTGGGATTGAAAAGATAAATTCCGCCACTTTTTGGCAAGTTCTCGATTGCATTTGGAATGCAATACAAATTCAATGCTTTGGGGATTAGTCATTCTGATTAGTAATAGCAACTTGAAGCCTCTCAGACAGAACATGCAGCTAGGTACAGTGGAATAACTTTAACTTCACCGCCCGACACTTCTCGATTTAGTTGCTGAAAGTGATCAAGAAACGTGAAACTTGAAATTTGGCGCAATGGTTATCAGTAAATTGATTTAGATATTTAAAAAAAAACGATGATTGTTTACAGGGCGCATGTTCTGGGACTCATTTAATGTAACATCTTTTTACCACATGTAAGCAATACATAAATGAATACTGAATACTGTACTTACTACTGAAAAATTTTTATTAGAAAATTTTTATTGAAAATTTTTATTAGAAAATTTTTAAACTTGGTAGAGTCAGCCAACGAAAGGTTGAAAACGGTTAACGAATTATTTAATAGCATTCAAATCCCACTGAAAATATAACTTTTTCGGTCTATAACAGGCTTTTAGGCAAGGCAACATACACAACTCTTGGCTGGTATGTAGAGTAAGAAAAGGTTCGTTCTTATTCATTGGTGAAATATGTTAATGATTAGCATATTTTCAGTTAAGCAGTCCTAAAAAATTATAATCTCTAAAAATTAAGAGACCACTCCAGTTTTTCCCAAAGTCTATCTATTCAGTAAGTTTACTCAAGTTTTTTTTCTCACCTGTCTTTGGAAGCGAATGTTGTAAGCGATTAAGTTTGAATGGTATTAAACGCTTTACGATTGTGTGAACCAAGGTCGGTCACGCGACCAACACCCCCCCTAGTACAGACAGGCGCGACGGTATAATTTCATCAAATAACAATTCAATTTCAAGCTATGATAATTGAGATTTGGCATGGAATCAATATGATAATTGATTTTTGTGACTATATATTTTCATCCCAAAAATAGTAAATGCTCACCAAAATTGTACACCAATACGTTACCCATATATTTAAGTGTAAATCGGTGAAATAATGGATTTGACACCATAAATTATATTTGTTTCTCACAATTAGTAAATCTTTACCAAAATTGCAACCCCAGTTTATTCTGAAATGGTATTTAAATACCCTTTTTTAAGTTTCCGTACCTTAGAAGGAAAAAGGAACCTAGAAGGAGAAAGGAAGGTCTGTCTGTCTGTCACAAAAGTTTTTCTCAGGAACGCGTGCAGGTATCAAATTGAAATTGATATCAAATACTCACGTCTAAGAACCCTTGTAGCTTTGAAAAATTCAAACTTCTAGGTCCTCGCAATAAAAAAATAAGGCTGTTTATTTGCCAAATTTGCTAAACTTGCTAAATTTGCTTGATACTCGCAAGGAAATCAAAACCTACAGTGTACTTCCGGTTGACCTAGGATCATGAAACTTGGCAAAAAGCAAGGTACTACAGCAAAGCTAAAGGGAAATATCCGAAAACTGTAAATTTCTGTCTGTGTGCCTGTCTGTCTGCCTGTACGTCTGGCAAGACGCTTTTTCTCAGGAACGCGTGGAGATAACAAACTGAAACTAATATCAATAGGTCAAGTCTGTTGTCTCTTGAAGAAATGAAAATATCATACATATCGATCAAGGCGATCAAAAAATACCGCCTTGTATGTCACAATTTCGCTGAATTTGCTTGATACTCGCAAAGGAATCAAAACCTATATGTTATTCCCGTTGACCTAGAATCATGAAATTTGGCAAACAGCAAGGTTAGCACAAATAAAGGATAAAATGCGATAATTGTAAATTTATAGTTTGATCACAAAAAAAAGTGTTTTGGTGTAAATACATAGCTACGTTAGACATTATCGTAAACATTTCTAAGAGCTTCCGTGGTCTAGTGTTAACACCCTCACCTGTCACACAGGAGATGCAGGTTCGAATCCCGGTGCTGACCACGTACCTATGCCGCTGCCACCTCTTGTGGGAAAATGGGTCGCGCTATATATGTAACCGTACAATTATCATACTGTTATATTAATATGTACGTACTTAATTAATACTAGCTGCCCGTGGGTTCGGCTTCGCATACGCGTTTTTAGGCTTCTCATAGCTTACGACCAGCAATTTGTACGTCCTTTAAGGTACCTAAGCATCATCATCGTCATCAACTCAGCTCATATCGATATAATGTTGTTGGGCATGGGCCTTAAAGATAGAATCCAAAACAGCTTCGCGTCCCAGTTCAGACAAATGGGGTTGAATCCATACAAAACACTTCTACCAGCAAACACGTATTTTTTGGTCCCGTTTATTCATCATCATTCATTCAGCCTATACGTATGTAAACAGACTATGATTAATGTGCAGTCTGATGATAATTTAATTATTAATTGGCTGGGGAGGACAAAGGATAAAATCCCGGTCTTGGATTGTCTTGGATGTGTTATGTGTTTTTAGTTTGTACGACGTTGTTACAGGCTATACAGAAGCAAGGTATGTGCCTGTATAACTGGGTATAACAGAAAGGTGTATTCATGTTTTAGGGGGTTGTTAAGGACATCATTCTGAACAACTTTCACTGTGAAACCAATTTTATCACAGCAACTTAATTTTTTACTTCTTTATACAGTTTCGGCCGAGCGATCAGCCGATTTTTATGGAGAAGTGAAAAATAAAGATTTTGCACAAATCTATTTCATAATGGAAGTTGTTTTGAATGATGTCCCTAAAACCCCCTAATATGGCTAAGTACACCTTTCTGCTACACGTTGTATAAATGCTCATGTTTATGTTTATAATGCACAGGCAGCTTATTAGTATTATTTATTTATGAATTCCGTAAACGATATATTTTGCGAGAAATCTGAGTTCAAATTACGAAAAAAATACATTATAAAAGGTAATACCTACACATAACTATATACTCTTTACTTATATACAGTAGCACATACATATTATAAAGCGCACATACTTTTGTTTGTGAAAAATAATTTACTCTATCTATTTTTACGGTTTCATCGTTGGCCGCAATTCTAGTTTTTTCCCAAAATTGCGGCGTTGGGCTGGCCCCATGTCACGGAAATAAGTTCCTATTGAATAACTGGCTAAACGTGGGCAGTATGGGTCTCTGCCAGACACCCGGTGTGGGTCTCAATGCCACAATTCGTTTGGTGTGACGTAGGTATACCTAAACAAACACATTAGAATCCTTGTAAATATGTCGTAGCTATAACGTAGAATTTGATCGTTTCATGAAAGAGCCAACCATCATGGATTGATCATTTCATGATATAGTCGATTATTTTATTAAATATCAGAAAGGGTTGAATTCCACGAAAACATTTATTTTAAAAGCATTTGTGTTCAGTAGTACTACGTGGTGTTTTTTGTGTTATACATATTGAATTAACACGAAGATTATTCACTTAACCTATCGCAGTGTTTTGCCCTAAAATATTTCATCCTTCAATGAAAGTTCTAATTCGACCATGGTTTGCTATTTCATGATTGTGATTATAGGTCAATTCTGCGATATGGTCCCGAAAAATATATCACTATGTATGCATTTCTATTACACGCCGACTACACCGTAGACACTCTTGTTATACATAGGGCGCACTGTAAGTTTCCGGAACTGGCCACTTACATAAACAATATTTAAAAATTTATTGCAACATTTGAAAATAGAACTCTTTGGCTGTAGAATGCAGTTTGTTTCATCTGACTGCCTTTTGTTTTTACCTTGTGGCGCCATTTAAAAAATTGTGTGTCTGCATCAACATGGATTTAACTCGGGAAAATTTTCGTAGTATGATTTTCTACGATTTTAAGTGTAATTTGACAGCTCAACAGAGCATCGCTCGGCTTGAAACAGCTTTTGGCAATGAAGCACCTTGCAAGACAACTGTTTATAGCTGGTTTGCAGAATTCAAGCGTGGTCGTATCAATCTCAGTGACGAATCTCGCGATGGTCGGCCGTCCACCGCTGTGACCAACAAAAACATCGATGCTGTGCGCCGTATGATTGAAACAGACAGGCATGTGACCTACCATGAAATTCGCGCATCCTAAGAAATAGGCATGAGTCAAATACAATTAATCCTACACAAACATTTGGGTGTGAGAAAGCTGTGCTCGCGGTGGATCCCACACAACTTGACCGAGGCTCAAAAAACGGACCGCGTCACTTGGTGCAGTGCCATGCTTACCAGATTCAACGAAGGTGCGTCAAATTTGGTGTGGGACATAGTAACAGGTGACGAAACATGGATTTATTGCTACGATCCCAAAACAAAGCAGCAATCGAGCGTGTGGGTCTTTCAAGATGAGCCGAAACCAACCAAAGTGGCGCGCGTGAAAAGTGCATCTAAGCGGATGATTGCTTCTTTTTTTAATAAAACTGGACACGTGGCTACTGTTGCTTTAGAGAATCGTCGTACAGTGAATAGTGACTGGTACACGACCATTTGTTTGCCGGAAGTTATTGACGAACTCCGTAAAAATAACCGTAAACGCCGTATCATCCTGCACCACGACAATGCTAGTTCTCACACGGCCAGACAGACAAACGACTTTTTGAAGGCGAAAAATGTAGAACTCATGAGTCATCCTGCATACAGTCCCGACCTGGCACCTTGTGACTTTTTTCTGTTCCCAAAAATTAAGAACCAATTACGCGGTCAACGATTTTCATCACCAGAAGAGGCTGTCGAGGAGTATGAAAAACACGTTTCAGAGGTCACCACAGAGGAGTGGCACAAAAGTTTTCAAAACTGGTTTCATCGAATGAAAAAGTGCATAGACGCCAAGGGAGATTATTTTGAAAAACAATAAATTAATTTTGTACCTTTAATAGTATTTTTTCATATTCATTCCGGAAACTTACAGTGCGCCCCACTACCAGGACCGCAGAAAGATTTTGGAAGTCCCACAATCTATTAATACCTCCTAAACCCATTATCTCTTAGAAGGTACATAATCTTAATTTATATAAATAAAAGTATAATTAAGTCAAACATTTTAGGAATATTACTTAGTAACTCAACAGAACTGACGACCAATTGAACTTGTGGGAAAAAAGTCCCACTAGTTCAGTCAATTGAACTAGTGGGAAAAAAATTCCGCTAGTTTAGTCAACTGAACTGTCTAATTGAACTAGTGAGAATAAAAATAAAATATAAGGCATCAAATATAATGATCACCAAAATATATTTTTTTTCTACGCAAAATGGATAAATGAACACCAAAAGTTGCAAAAAATATCAGGGCAAAATACTGCGGTATTCGCTCACCCCCCTTTACTCTTCGTGTTAGGTTGAACATGTAAGAACAACAAAAAATACTTAAAACATAAACATAAGTACACAAAACATAAAAAGAAGTTTGGTGATCATTTATCCAAACACAATTTGGTGGAAATTTATCCATTCTGGCAGTCATTTCGAATTTATTGGTAGTAAAATAGGTGCGTTTTTGGTAATCGTTTAAACACAAGCCAAAATATAATATGAAACCTCTTATACGTTCAAGGCCTAGCCCAAAGAGGTTTGGATGCGTGTTGCGTGTTGCGAACTTTTTGTCAGCGTAACTGGCCAGTTTTTTTGTTGTTTTAAAAAAACGCTTAGCACTTTTTTGTATTGCGCCACTCACTTTGAAACTTTTCTAAAGTTTTGCCTGAATCCAGATGGTTTTTTGAGATTTTGATACTATTTCAGTTTTGTTGCAGATTTGATAGTTTTTCTTTTGGTTTAGTAGCATTTTTTCGTAATTTGGGAATTTGTTACCCTATGTTACGCAAAAAAACCGAATTGAGAAGCCCCCGTTTTTAAGTTGGTTAAAAGGCAGGACAAATTTCCAAGACTTGATTCCCGTGATGGCCGAACTTTTTCCATATACATGACATACATATATAATAGCTCTCTACAAGTGTTTACGGAACCCTTGACGCGAGGGTACCAATCGCACTTATTTACTCCTAAATTTTTTTTTTGCTTCTACAAAATAGATTAGTTTCCTCAAAAAAAGTTAAGTTTGCATAATTAAAGTGCCACTTTAATCTTGTCTATAATTTATTATAAAAATAGTTCAGTGTGCCCTTTTTATTAAAGGATTTAATTTAATTTGCAATGTATATATGTTTTACCGTTAGAATGCAGAACCAGTTAATGTGCACATTAACTCAGTGTAGGCCCCCATATTCCCATATTTTCTAGGCGCGAGAGGAGCAATGGCACACGAACGGTGACAAAAGCCTTTTGGAGGTCCAGAAACACGCCCAGACATTTCTCTCTCCTGTTTACATATCTAGTAATATTGCAGGTCAGCTTCATAACAGCATCCTCAGTACCCCTCTTTTCTCTAAAGCCTTAATAGTTATTAGCTAAGAGATTGTTTGTCTCAAGATATGCCATTAAACGTTTGTTCATTAGCTTTTCGATGTTTTTCGAGAGTGTTGTCAGTTAGGTAATGGGCCTGTAATTTGAGAAAAGTTTCTTATCACCACTATGTATGGATCACTAAAATTTTGGTCAATGTTGCTGCAGCAAACGGGAGAAGCTCTGCATGACGTAGGTTGATATATTGTCCCCGGTGCACTATTTGGTTTAAGTATTACTATGATGCGAACAATCTCGGCCGGATCTGTAGGAAAAACCATCATCGAGTTAGCAAGTGTCTATGATGAGATAGAAAGACCTGCTAATTCACGCTAAGATTTAACGGTAAGGTCTAGTTAGCCTTTTTCCACAATGAAAACCACTTCAAAAGTCGCGCGTATCACCAAGAGCCGGTTTTTTATTATTATTTTGGCTCGGGCTATAGTTATACCCTAAGGGACATTGTTACCCGACTTTACCGGTATTTTAATTTATAATTTGCTCGTTGATATGATATACGTGCAAATGAAAGCAAAAATAAAATCAATTCATGTTTCCAATTTCAAGTTACAGAACCAGGCCGTTTTTGTGGCTCCGTTTTTTCTAAAATTGCAGCCAAGTTCACTTCAAACTTGAATTTTGATGTTGGTAATGGGAAAGTACACGTAGGTACTGGTTGGTAGTTAACTGTATGTATAATAATATGCACCCCGCCTATGATAAGATGCGGGCGGCTGGACTATGCCTCCCTCCCGCGATTCACTGCGTTATCCGAGCTAATACGACCTCCATACATGAGGGTAATAAAGTCGTTTAACTTGTCCTTTGTTGATGGCTGTTTTATCGCAGATAGTAGCACATTGGTTCACCGTAATCAGGTGTGAATTTGTAGTAATATTGTATGGGACGATTAATGATTTACCACTTTAAGTCGAGAAACTCATTTTAGGCTAATTTTGCCAGTGCCAAGTGTACTTGAAAGATCACGTGACGTGTTTTTTAACCTAAACTCAGAAGCTTAACACTCTTTGCCTCCATCTACGCCATCGCCACCAAGCGGTAGCAAAAGCGGACATAGGTGCTATTATCACATGTTTATTACACTCTTTCAATGCAATCCCTTCATGAGGTGCGGATGAACCTGAGTGTGCCTGCGGCCATCTGTCGTCTGTACTTGTAGCGCCGCAGTGGTCAACATGGATCATGAACGAATCAGGTCAGGTTATTTCCACTAGTTGCTATTATTGCATGGTCAGTTTACATAGGCTTCCAGCTGTATTTGAAGATGTATCGCCAACAACCATTAAAATCCTTGTCCTCCCGCCAAAAGTGCTCGATCGCTCGTTCCTACTTTTTAACAGTTCCATTACCCTTAGACCAAACTCATTCCGGTTTTTTGAATAGGTTCATGGAATAACAAAAATAAGGGTGCTCGCAGACGCCACATCACACTCAGAGCCATCTAAAGCGCCCAATACGCCCAGCTTGACGACCCGAATGGCCGAGTCGGCAGTGACCCTGCCTTCGAAGCCAAGGGGCCGGGTTCGAGTCCCGGCGGTGGAAAATATTTGTTTGATGATATTTGCCCGCGTGGGCATGTACGGCGGCGGGCAGGGCGGCGCGCCGCGCCCGCGACCGGTGGTGCTGACCTTCACGCGCCGAGCCCCGCGCGACGACATGATACGTGCGGCACGAGCACGCCGCGGCCTGACCACAGAATCCCTCGACATCGCTGGACCGTCACGTCGCGTTTTCATCAACGAACACCTCACCAAAGAAAATAGAGTGCTTTTCAGCAAAGCTCGCGGACTTGGAGCCAAACTGGGATTCAAGCACACATGGACAACAAACGGAAGAATTCTGATGCGTCGAACGGACACTAGTTCCATCCTCCACGTTGAATCCGAAAGCGTTCTGAATAAACTGGGAGGCGGATCCGATTTCACCCAAGGACTGGACCAATCCACACCATCCCAGCCATTACAGTGCTCCTAGCTCGCGTAGTTTCATCACACTTTTCGTACCCATAGTATTAAGTTTAAGTTACTTTATATGTGAAAAAATCTATAACAAATTAGTCTCTACACAAAATAATGTCAACTTCATCAATTCTCGAAACAAAAATTACCAACATTATTTAATATTTACATCTGCTTCATACTCACATTTAACTAACTCGCAATCACTAAGTGTATATGATAAACACGTCATAAATGGCTAATCAAGACCTCCAAGTACTAATCGATTCAACTTTAGACATCCCATGTCAAGAACTAAACTCTGCTGATGAATGTAAAAACGCCCTAACGCCTAATTATAACCTAAAGCTTATAGCATTTAATGTGAGAAGCTTTAACAAAAACTTTGCTGCCTTCCAAGTCTGTCTTCATAGGATGGGCGTTATATACGATGTTATTATCTTGACTGAATGTTGGCTTGATGACACAACCTCGATAGATGACATTCCTGGCTACACCTGTCACCACACCCAACACAACATAAACCAAAATGGAGGAGTAGTAGCCTACGTCAAAACTACCTGGAATGCAAATGTTTCTGAGCAACACTTCGATGAAGCTTGCTCCCTTGCTATAGACATTCCAAACCAAGCGTTAATTATCGGAATATATCGATCGCCTTCCTTCTGCAGCCCTAGTAGCATCGATCTATTTATACAAAACCTACATAATATCCTTAATAAATTTAAACACAGACCATCCATAATCTTAGCGGGAGATATAAATATAAATATCTTATACTCCAACAAAAACAAAATAGACCCCTCAGAATACCTCAGTCTCTTAGCCGAGCACGGATTAAGGACAGCTATAAGTGTCCCAACTCGATTAGACGCATGCCTAGACCATATTTTCGTAAAGACAAATTCACCTACCTTAGCCGGAGCTTGCGATAACGATATCACCGACCATAAAATTGTCATCTTAGGTATAGAAACCAAAAGAACTAAATTAAATTTAATCAGGACGAAAACCGTAATCAACTATGAGGGCGTTACAGAAGATTTAAAATCAACGAACTGGACCCCACTCTTAGAAAATTCTGATGCCAATTCCGCAGCGGAGCTCCTCACAGATATCCTAACAAGGACGGTAGAGAAACACACTGAGTGCAAACAAGTTAGCCGGACGAGGTACACCATCCAGCCATGGATTACACCTGGCCTAGTTAGATGTATCCGCCACCGAGACAAGCTACACTTAAAAGTGAGGCGTTTCCCTAATGACGTAATTCTGAAGCTTACTTTTACTCGTTACAGAACTTTTTGCGATAATCTTTTGAAAAAACTCAAGCAAGACTATGAAACTCAGGAAATCGAAACCAACAAAAATAATCCAAAAGGGCTCTGGAAGTCTATAAAGAAAATTTGTAATTTAAATTCAAATAAAAACCACGCCCTAGAACTTGTCACAAACTGCAAAAAACCTGTGGATTCTTTAAATGATTGCAATGAATACTTCTCTTCTGTCGGACAAAAACTTGCTGATCAAATCATGCAGCAGACAAATAATACCGAAGATACTCTTGCGCAGAAAACTACCCTGACAAATGTAGCTCCAAACTCTTTCTTCATGCAGCCAACTGATGCCCAAGAACTTGACGTTATAATTAAACAGCTAAAATCAGATAGTGCTCCCGGTCTTGATGGTATTAACAACCAACTAATAAAGCAAATCAGACATGAAATAATTCACCCACTAGTCCATACCTTTAATTTAAGCCTTAGTACCGGACACTTCCCCGAATGCTGGAAGATAGCGTCTGTCACTCCTATTCATAAAGCAGGCCCCAAAGACATCCCTGGCAATTTCAGACCCATCTCACTGCTTAGTAGTCTGTCAAAGATCTTGGAGAAAGTGGTCAACAAACGATTAGTCAGCTTCCTAGAATCATTTAATCTTCTTTCCGGCAGACAATTCGGTTTCAGGCAGCAAAAATCTACGGAAGACGCGGTCAAACTACTGGTGAACCTAGTCGCCGACTATCTAGATAAAGGTCTTAACTGTATCGGCGTCTTCCTGGACCTTGCTAAGGCGTTCGACACCGTATCAATACCGATCTTGCTCAGAAAGATGGAGTTGATGGGGATACGAGGGACTCCCTTATTATGGTTTAAAAGTTATCTCTCTGAAAGAAAACAACTCGTTAAAGTTAGCACATACAAAAGCGACACAATTCCAGTCCGCTTCGGTGTTCCACAAGGAAGTATTTTAGGCCCGTCCCTTTTTATAATCTACATGAATGATATCCATAAACTTAACTCAAACAGTGCTGAAATTCTATGTTATGCCGACGACACCGCAATACTTTACAGTGGAAAGACTTGGGAAAACACCTTCAAAGCTGCAGAAAATGGTCTAACTTCTATTTCAGAATGGCTTCAAAGTAACCTGCTAACGCTAAACAACGATAAAACAAAATATCTATGTTTCCAAAAAACCTCCGCATCTGAGCCTCCGTTGACACTTAAGCTAAAGGTCCACACTTGCAAAAATTCCCTTATAACTTGTACTTGCAACACAATCGAAAGAACTAACACTATCAAATATTTAGGAATTACAGTTGACGAAAAGCTCAATTTCAAAGAGCATGTATTTGGGCTGTCTAAAAGGGTGAGAAAGACTATAGGAGTGATGAAGAAACTTCGCAACGCAGCCAGTAGAGACATCCTTAATCACGTTTACACAGCGCTATGTCAGTCCCTACTGACATACTGCATCACCGTATGGGGGAGTGCAGCAAAGACTGTCCTAACTAGCGCAGAAAGAGCCCAACGATCCGTTTTAAAAGTAATGTTGAAAAAAACTTTCAGATACCCAACCAAAGAGCTGTACAAAGATGCCAAAGTCTTAACAGTCCGTCAACTTTTCATACTTAAAATCTCCCTAACGGCTCATAAAGCTACAATCAACTCCAGCTCCTACACCCACTTACTACAAAGACGCGTTTACAGAATACCAATTCCCACTATAAATACATCTTTTGCAAGTAGATTCGACCCTTACGTAAGCTCTCACATTTACAATAACCTCGTCAATCTCTGTGATATTAAGACTAACTCATTCATGGAAGCCAAAAGAAAACTAACAATGTTCCTACTAACACTAGATTATAATAAAACAGAAATACTATTAGTTTAATTTGAATATAAGTAATTATAATTAATGTTATAGATGTGGTAGAACTCAACTTCTGCTACTACTAACTAAATTATTTTATTCTATGTTATACTTAACTGTTGCTTCTTACAATTTAATTGGTTCCTCGCGATACAGGCATAGCCTAGTGCAAGGACCCCTGGTAATTTTGTAGATTTAAGTTCAGATTATGCACAGATTTTATTTGTTTTAAGATATCTGCTCGTGTATTTTTTGTGCAATAAATACATTTTTTACTTTACTTTTTTACTTTTATGAGAACGGATGTTTGTACCCTAGTCATGGTTGTTTATCTATCTAAGTATACTATTTATCTATATAAGTATGTGTATCGTTGTCTAGTACCCAAGATACAGGGAATCCTAGTTTGGGGCTAGATCAATGTGTGTAAATAGTGTCCAAGGTATTATAAGGTATTATTATAAGCTTTGCAATCAAAGAACTTTCAGACTCCCGCCACCTAGAGCTAGAACTGCTTTTACCCAGTGCTTTTCCCACTTTACTTCACCCTTTCTCTATAACAGAATGCTAAAGCACTGCGTTATACAGAACTGCACAGTGGGAGAAAGTAAACTAACTATAACATCCCTTTAATAAATATTTAACTGTGAATCTACGGAGGCTTTGCTGACTATACAAAACTGCTGATACTGTGGGGAAAATAACCCAAAATATATAATAATAATAACCCAAAATAACACACACACACACACACACACTTACACTTACTTATAAATAATTTACTGCAATTGCCTTGGTTGACAAGAATCAACCAAGGGTGCTGATTTTGCATATGATTGTAAAAATATCTATGACTGTATAATTTCTTTCTCCAAGAAAAATGCAATTGTTCCTTATCTGTAATTTCTCAAACTTGAATTACGTTTTATATATCATATAACCAGTCTGCCTAGATTTCCGCATTGTATTTAGACCGATAATAAATGGCGTGCAGAAAAAGGAATAAACCTTTGTTAGAAAGTGTATTGCTTGTACATCAGCTCTCTAAAACTTACAAATAATCATCATTGTGGAGTTTCTACTACTCTATGATTAATTACATTTTGTCATACCTATATAAATGGTTAATTTACCTCACATGAATGGTGTAAAGTAGAATGCTTACCTCGGTTGTAAAGTTGTAAGTAGCTTTTACACCCGATACATTAGCGTTTTAGTTTTTAGGGTTCCGTAACTGTAAAAGGAAAAAAAGAAAACCTTATAGGATCACTTTGTTGTCCGTCTGTCTGTCTGTCTGTCACGACCCCTTTTCTCAAGAACGCGTGGAGGTATCATGTTGAAATTAATATTGATTACTCAAGTCTATGGTCCCTTAGAGCTGTGAAAAAATTTAACTTCTAGGTCCACGCAATCAAAAGATGCCGCGATATTATGTCATAATTTTGCTGATTTTGCTGAATTTGTATGAACTCGCGTGGAACTCGCAAGGTAATTAAAACCTATAGGGTACTTCCGTTTGGCCTAGGGTCATGAAACTTGGAATGAAGGAAGGTCTTATAGCACAAGTAAAGGGAAAAATCCTAAAAATGTAAATTTCTGTCTGTCTGTCTGTCTCACCGTCTGTTAAGACTTTTTCTCAGAAACGCATGGAGGTATAAAGTTGAAATTAATATCAATTACTCAAGTCTGTGATCACTTAAAGTTGTAAAAAAATAAACTTATAGGTCAACGCAATCAAAAGATACCGCATATGTCTGAATTTTGCTGAAATTGCTTGATATTCGCAAGGGAATCAAAACCTAGAGGGTACTTCCCGTTGACCTAGAATCATAAAATTTGGCACGAAGCAAGCAAAGTCTTATAGCACAAATAAAGAGAAAAATCTGAAAACAGTTTATTATTACGATTTTACTCCATTGCTATTGCAAACAAAATCTTTTTATCTCCATTCTTACCGAAACCACGCAGGGGAAGTGCATTGACCTCGTCGTGACCATATTGTGTGAAAGGCCACTGCAGTAACCACGCACGCCTATAATAAAGTCACTAAATACTACGCTCTGGGGGGAAGGGTCAAAGTACAAGTAAAGACATCTCACTAGACAATAGCTTTTAAATATTAATTCATAAATTACCGCGTCTCTATTTATTTTGTAGAACTTGAAATGAAATGAATGAAATAATTATAGTAGTTTATGTGACTGCTGCATAATGCCTAATTATGTACAGTTACATACACTAGTTTATCTACACACATATCATAAGCTCTCTTTGATGTGTTCAGGAACCGCATGTTTGACCGGCATTGTGGCTCTGCAGTTGTTTAGCTTGTTCTTTAGTACCAACTTCACGCAGGCGGGCGTCGGCGTTCGAAATTTGAATGTCAGTACCAACTTCACAGACAAACTAGGGACGGCACGCGGGTGGGCGTCGGCGTTCGAAATTTGAATGTCATTATATGTAGAAAAACTACACATAATGACCATTATGTGTAGTTTTCCAGATACGAAACGAGTTTTTACCAAGTAGTTTAACATAATGCTGATCGTAACGTGCGGTTTTTGAACGTAGTAAAGAGGGTTTATGATACGTGTGTAGATAAAAGAATTTACATAGTTTTGAGCTTTGTTTTCCCGGGACATTTGTAAACAAAGACGTCATCATAAAATATAATAGGGTACTGACAGCGTGTACGGAACCCTTGGTGCGCGAGTCCGACTCGCACTTGACTGGTTTATTTTTGTTGTTAATGGTACTAATACTAGCAACCATACCAAATTTCAGCTTTCTAGGACTTCAGGAGGTACCCTAATAATTTTGATGATCATAAGTGAGTAATAATAATAATAATACCTTGGACACTATTTACACACATTGATCTAGCCCCAAACTAGGATTCCCTGTATCTTGGGTACTAGACAACGATACACATACTTATATAGATAAATATTATACTTAGATAAACAACCATGACTAGGGTACAAACATCCGTTCTCATTAAACAAATATTCGCCCCCACCGGGACTCGAACCCGGGACCCTTGGCTTCGTAGGCAGGGTCAATGCCGACTCGGCCATTCGGGTCGTCAAGTCAGTGACTAAATCGTTTTTTTTAGTTATTAATAAAATCGAAAGTTTAAGAGCTATGTAATTGAAACTTTGTATGTTTAATAACTCTATTGACATAATATCCCGAGAATTTTGTTTATCTCAATAAAATCCAAACCCAAGTTATGAGGGTCCAAATAAACGACGAAGCGCTTCGAGCAAAGATACTAGTGCCCTTGCGCTGCGCTTGGCTCGTCTTGGCGGGGCCTCCAGATTATGTCACTTCCTCTGATGGGGTGTTTTAAACCAAATGCTGTTTTACACATTACATTTAAATTCGTATTTTTGTTAAAAGTAAAAAAGATGTAAAAGAGGGGCCTTTTATCTTTTTAGGCCTCAACATATTATTAAATGTGATAATTATCTTAACCAAAGCATTATTTTCATCCTAAAACAGTTCACATATATTATATCCAAAATAACTACAATCTCACACACTGCGACATATGTATATCATGTATGTACCTACAACCGCAAGTCACCTGTGGCCTGCAGGGCTTCTTTGCGAGGATTATACCATCGAAATATAAACTAGAGGGGTGTATTATATTTACGGGATGTGGGAACAATAGCAGACAATCATTTGAAAGCAGGAGGTATTTGGTTTTATTATTTGAAAACATACAGAAAGAATTTAGTTGGCCTTCAGGGCGAAATCCGAAACGTTAGGGAATATCGTAAAATGTGACCATTTTTTGAAAAAAACTAAAACTGCACGTTTTTTTTGCAGACAATCGAAACTGCGGATAAAAATATTCTCGCTATATTATTGCACCATCACAAAAAAACCTAATTTGTTCGGAACCCCTCCCTCGGTGTACGAGTCAGACTCGCACTCTGCCAGTTTTCATATCGTTATATTATTTTTTGGTTCTTAAGTTTTCTTGTACGATGATGGTTACAAAACTATTTTTTTAATTTTATTTGCCGGTAAACTAGCCAAGTTAAATCTTTTTGCGTTAATTTATCTACTTTGTTTGACGTTAGAATTTCAGGGTTATCATAGGTACAAAACTTGGCAATCATTTACATCTCAAATCTTTTGACGACAGCCACGATATTGTTAATATTGAACTTGGCTTCCATTTTCACATATATGTTTTTGGTGGGATTTATAATTCGCTGAATGGCTAAATGAATAAAATTTTCAAAATAGCAACGGGGCAAGGAATGTCCATATATTTTTGCGGTGGCAATTGCGCGGAAATTATAAGTGATATCGCATAGGTTTATAGTAAATTTATCAAGAATCATTTTGTTCTTAGAGACTTTTCATGTATCGTTTATGGTTTTCTTTAAAACTGTAAAACACCGTAAATATGTGTTAATGTTAATTTTCGACTTTGATCTCATAAATAACCTACATATTCCTATAGAAAAATAACTGCATTAATTTTGCTAATTAAGTATTTTGTTAAAATTCTTGTAATGGTGGGTACTGCGAATCCTGAGAACGTATCTAGGTCAATATAGATCGGTGGATATTCTCTGGTAATTCATCCCCTGTAATTGTTAAGCGGAACTAAGGTTAAGGTGAGGTCATGCACTTGAGAATGACTATGCTTATTATTAGCGAGCTGCTACTTATTACATTATTAAAAGTTTCGAATTACATAGATGCGATATGTATTTGACCTAGAACCAATGGCAAGAATTAAGCAGACGGAGAAGGTCTAATAGCACCATTATAGGAAAAAATGTGAAGGCCGTATTGGTATATTGTAAAAAAAGGTGTTTGTTCGGAATCCTCGGTGCGCGAGTTTTTACTTTCTTCCAAAAAATAAAAGGTATTCTCATAGGTATAGGCTACACTTCCAAAGACCTCGGCAATCTTGTCATAACGTAATTTTATTACTGTTTTTTGCGAGTTAAGGCTTGACGACAAGACGCAAATTCGTATTTTCAATGGCAATCAAATCAATCCATCAATCAAATCATTTATTTGGCCTTTTACATCCCTCGGAGGTAGGCAGACACAAAGTATAATATTACAAATTTATAGGTGATTAAAAAAAATATTACAATCAAAATATATTCACCCACGCTTCGTCAAATATATTTAGTTTTCGATTTCCTGTAGTATACATATAAGTAAAGAAGTACGAAACATATTTTTTCAAGATTTGTCTTACAATAAAGTTTGTAACACATTTATTATTATTTTCTGATTTGCTCCTCAAAAATGCACCCGAAATTCAATATTAATTTGTTTGCGTAGCACGTTCGTGATTGGGTTTCTACATATACATAGGTACAGCAATTCTACTTATTAGGTCCAGAATGCGATCGTTCAATATACTGAATATACGGACGGACAGACATAAGAGTGATCCAATTCAATTCAATTCCAATTCAATTCGATACTATCTTCACAGATTTTATGGGAACATTTCATACTATTTTTGAGAAAAATAATATTCTATAGTAAAATAATTTTCTTTTGGGAACCTATTACTTACTGCTATTACTAAAAAAGTGCTAAAAATAAGGTTTAAATTTTAATTCATAACGTAATTTACGTGAATAGTTTACCCTTTTTAGCGACTATTAAAGACTGAGGGTACCGCCTGTCCATCATAATTCTTATCCAGTGAATTTAAATACGACAATTACCCATCATTAATCTCGAAATTTCCCTGTACCTTATACATGTGTTAGTTTAAGATTTGACATTCTCCAAATGTTACCTATGTGTTTCTTATGGAAATAAACTCTTTTTGAATTTTGAATTTTGATTTTTTGAAATTATATATGTTTTTGCAGTTGTTTTTTGTAGTAAACGAAAAAATCAACAGCCTATAAAAAGTAGAGAGGGAGGGGTTTTATTAAATTTCATCATATTCTTCTTTAACCCTGTTCAATGTGTGCGTGCACTTTATAAAGAAAGACTCACACTGTATTCCAGAAATAATGACATCCAAGGGCCTATCAAAAACGAATGGTTAAGTGCGAGTCGAACTCTCACCCAAATGGTTCGTAGAGTTCATGAGATATTCCAAATGTGGGCACCACGGAATTAATAAAAATATGCGGAATAATAATAATTAGAATTTAGAAGAGTTTTTGACCGTCCTGAGTCCAACAAATTGGATGAATTAAATTATTTTATCTACACACGTATCATAAACCCTCTTTACTGCGTCCAAAAACCACACGTTACGACCAGCATAATGATAAACTTTTTGGTAAAAACTTATTTCTTATCTGAATATTGATCATTATGACCATAATGTATCAATATTTCGACAATTATGACATTCAAATTTCGAACGCCGATGCCCGTCTGGGTGCCGCCCCTAGTTTGTCTGTGAAGTTGGTACTACTAAACAAGCTAAACAAGTGCAGAGCAATGATGAATGCCACAATGCCGGTCGAACATGCGGTTCCTGAACACATCAAAGAGCGGAGCTTATGACATGTGTGTAGATAAACTAGTGTATGTAAATGTAAATAAGAGGCATTATGTATCAGTCACATAAACTACTATTTATCTACACACCTATCACAAATCCTCTTTACTCCGTCCAAAAACCGCACTTTACGACCAGCACAATGATATAAGGTTCAGTCGTCTAATAAGGCCCACCAGTTAGCAAGGCCCAGGCGCAGAAAACCGACTTCTATACAGTTGAATTGCGCGAGCTTCAAAGTACCTATGGAATAGACCAATAGGAACGCAGAAACGCAACAGCGGGTAGCGTGGGGCCGCCATCTTGACAATGACGCCCGGTTGTTCACCGATGTCGGGCGCGGCCCCTGATTGCCGTAAATTGTGCGCCCACAAAACGTAAGTTTTTACTTGTTTATACTGCGATTTGTAAGTAGATTTTTGTTTAGAGTGATTATTTGATCATTATTATTTTGATATTTACATAGACATGTGCGATTTTATATCTATTTATTTAGAAAATGATCAATTAGTGTTGGAAGGCCCATGTCGTTTAGGAAAGCCCAACAAAATTGTTGCTCGGGCCATACAAGACTCGGCTGGGCCTTCCAACCCTACTGCAGTCTAATAAAGCCCGCTAGTTTCTGTAGTGTTAAATTTAAATAACAATGTTTAACTGAGTGTTACGAAAGTGCCTGATGATGATGCTAAATACACTTATAATTACTGATCGGAAATTCGGATGCTTTCGGTCAAGTGAGTTATACTGAATTTTAAAGGGCCTTGTAACTGATCATAGGAGCCTTCTTAACGATATCTGTGTAATAAGGCCCAATGTATGAAAATTAAAAACCATAAAACCTTGACAATAATTACTCAATTATAGCATGAATAACAATATTATTAAATAAAATACTAATATTTATTCAAAAAACACCTAAAAAGTCAACAGCTAGGCTGATTTCCCACACAGTGGAAACGCGTATTTTTCTAACAAGTTATTGATGATTTTAGTTTATGCTTCCTGTTATAATGTTCATGAATATCACAATGTTCATATTTATTCAATCTTTGAGGTCTTTAATGCATACTTTTACGCCAAACGACCTACAATCGGCACGGGCCTTATTATCGACACCATTTTTAGTAAAGCCCAAAAAAGAGGTTTTTAAAAACATTCAAAAAAGTAACTTACCGTCGTTATAGTTATAAAAGGTACATTTATTTGGTTTTTAAAATAATCATAACTTTCATTGTAAACCTTTTTTTCCTTGAGGGTGGTTAAATAAAGCTTTTATTTCAATTTGTATAAAAGTGGGCCTTACCATACGACGGTACCTTACTACTTGGTAAAAACTCATTTCTTATCTTTCTTTCGCATATTATGAGATTCAAATTTCGAACGCCGACACCCGCCTGCGTGCCGCCCCTAGTTTTTCTGTGAAGTTGGTATAAGCTAAACAAGTTCAGAGTAATGATGAATGCCACAATGCCGGTCGAACATGCGGTTCCTGAACACATCAAAGAAAGCTTATGGTATGTGTATAGATAAACAAGTGTATGTAACTGTACATAATTAGGCATTAAGTCTCTCAAGTGATATTATTTTGAAACTCGCCTCTTGAGTTTCAATGCCCTCCATTATGTATCAGTCACATAAACTTCTACTTCTGTACTTTATGCAGCCCTTACGTCGACTGACATGTGGTGCCGTTTCAGGCGACAGTGGGCCATATTTCGAAGGCTATAGGGCGTGGAGTAGACTGGCGTGACTATTGTGGAAAACTAAGTGGCGGGGCTTCGGCGCATTCCAGGTTCTGCCATCGGTAGAGTTTGTCGCGCCCGCCCTACGTGTGATCCGCCCGCCCTGCTTCATTTCACCCTTGATGAAGCGGTAATAGTGGTGAAATTGAATATTGAGTTAGCGAAAGGTACTACTGAGACTAGGCGACCTGATTAATGTAAAGGGGCAGTGCGAACGTGTACGAGTTGGGAATACTTGGTAAGAATTTGTAACACTATCTGATATACTGGGCTACCGGTGACAGTAGTTTAGGTGGGGTACAATTTTATATTTTTAGCTCATTATAATTTACTTAGGTGATAAATTCCTTTTATAGTTTTTACTTTATTTCGGAAGAATAACACAGACGAAAGTTAGTCAGAACAAAGCCATCCGATGTTCCATTTTTCGATCTTAAGGCTTGGTCTCGCGATCGACAACGCACAACGCTGCGGACTATCAGGTAGGGTAAAGTTTTAGCTGGAAGTGACGTCACGAGTGATTTTATAAATTTCGAGTGATTTTATGAAAATCACATTAATACGTATTAAAATACATATTAATGTGATTTTAATCGAGTCGTTATTAAAGTCCCTGTACACCTACAATTTTACCCAGTCGCATTTCAATATGCATCGTCATTTACGGGTATCTGGGCATTCTGGCTGGCAAAAATTACTATTTTTTATCTAAGTGGGTTTGTATAATTTATTTTTTAGGATGCATTGGATATTATTGAACATTTCTACCACAGAGTCAGCTCCCCAATTTTATTTTTATTTTATTTGGATGGAGATTTTGATGGGATGGAGGACACAAAAAGAAAAAAAATTGCCATATATTACAATAACCCACTGTGTCGTGTTTGCGACAAAAATGGTAGTAAAGGCCAGTTGCAGCTAAGTATGTTTTTTTTTTCAATACTACTGCGCTCAAAAAGATATGTGTTATATATAGGCAACACAAAAATAAAACTAGAAATTATGTTTCATATAAAGTAATTATTGTCACTATTTCATAGTATTATTATTATTATTATTCATATTTTCATTCTGTATCATAGCTATTTTAATGCCTTTAAAGTAAAACAGTAAAATCTCAAAAAAAAAGTTGCTGGCCGGTTCATATGAAAAATTGTTTTTAAATAGTTCGTAATTATAAAGGATTTCCTACCATAGCAGAAACATAACAAATAATACATAATAATATTAAATAGTTACGATAATTAAGATTTTTTGGACAAAAAAATCATAGTTTGTAAGAATGAACGCCTGCAAGACTTCAGAAGGCAAAATGCGATGCGATGTCGATCGCGAAACCAGCCTTTAAGCGAATGCGAAAATAAGCATAAAAGAGGTTAAATGTGGTGGAACGCTTGTTTATGTTCGACTGTTAGTAAAACCAAAGCAAGATGTGTGAGACTGCGACGATACCGCGATTACCTTTTCATTTTCTAGCTGACATTGACCTTATGCTTATGTATTCGATCTGCTTGTTTCTGTGTTTGACCCCATGATATTTTAACTATAATTATGGCTAAATCATCCATTAATAATTATAACCTATTCTTTCTAAAAGTAGATATGTATCTGTCGCAGTTGGTTGGTTAAATCAGACACTTAACTAACTCTAGACCGTTATTTAAATACCGACGTTTAACCAAGTCACTAGCATTTTGATTTAAAGCATGTCAGGTTAGGTTGAACATCTAAGAACAACAAAAAATACTTAAAATATAAACTTCTGTATACATTAAAAATAAAAAATAAACTAAACTATTTTAAGTAACTTTTCAGGCGATACAATACGTTTCTGTCCGTGTTGAACAGTTCAAAATTTATAGGCCATTACCGCGCACGGTGTCGGCTACGAATCACGACAACCTTTGTCATCGGAACAACGCTATAGCTATTTACGATAGTTCGTAAATTGTTTAGTGATTAGTGAAGAACACATTCTCCAACATAGATATCCGTAAGCCGCGAGCCCCCAAAATTTATATTATAGCTACATTCATCTGTAGGTATTAGGACAAACTTTGGGTTCGTGTGAATAGGTTAGAGATAGTTTTCTGTTAGTAAGTCGTGTCAAAGAATCATTAGCAACTTGACTAAATGGCGAATCTATTCTTCAGTCCGATTGCCGGCAGATACGATCTTCAAATTATAATTACTTTTGTTGTTATTATTTGTATTAATGTAAAATTTATGAACTAACGGGACAAAAAACAGCCGTTTCTGATAAAGACTGCTATATTAAAATCAAGGTACCAATATATATTGCCCGCAGTCCGTGCCTCATTAATATCTAGTATATAATTGCACATCAAAAATACTGATTTGCACAGCAAAAAAAAAAACACATTTTACGATTTAAATATTTAATGAGTACTTAAGTTTATCTTTTAAGTATTTTTTGTTTTTCTTACATGTTGAACCTAACATGAAGGATAAGCTTCCGCAGTATTCTGCCCTTATATTTGCTGTGCAAATCAGTATTTTGGATGTGTAGTTTAATATTTCCCAATATTATGGGAGTCAAAGACAAAGTGTAACCTATAGCTGGTTTCCAAGGTCTGTTCAATAATCCCTACCCTTATCTTTACGACCTAACCTTCCCCCTCTTCCCCCCAGTTTCCTGGAGATCTACAACGAGAAGGTGCACGACCTCCTTGCCGGCGAGGAGCCTCCTCCCGACTGCCGCTCGCTGCCGAGGAGACGGGGCAACGCCAGGAAAGACCTCCGAGTGAGGGAGCATCCCACCAGGGGACCTTATGTGCAGAGTAAGTAAAAGATAGCGCAAATACTTGTAAACAAAGGCGCTTCAGTTCTACAGTCATCCAAAGATACTGTTACAATTGCCGCCGAAGAGGTCATGCCTAACTGTCACTTTATTAGGAACCGAGTTAGGAACCCCGCTCGAATTTGGAAGTACTGTAGGTATCTGTCTGCTTAAACCTCAGATCATCTAAATAGGAACCGAAATGCGGTAGTGCAAAAGTAGATATACAACCAAATAGTGACGGATTGGTTTTCGAATCTTACCCCAATTGGTTTTAAAGTAAGTTTGTAGCACGAGTATAGTATCCTAAGTATAACTAGGTAGGTATTCCAAACTATTATTACAATACTGCGGCAAATGCCTTCTTTTTCGAAGTTGCCGTATCCCTTGCCAGTGCCATCTGCGGAGACGACATCAGATACTTGAAATAAGGAACTTTGTAAAACCAAGCCCGTCCATAGATCTCCGGCGCGTAGCCGTCTCGGACGTGCAGGCCCTCCTCGCATTAGTGAGCGAGGGCTCCCGCCGCCGCCGCACCGCGCCCACCAGGCGGAACCCCTCGTCCTCACGATCCCATGCACTGCTGGAGATCGCCACACCGACCGCTACGCTGCACTTGGCTGATTTAGCTGGAAGGTAAAGGTTTTAGGTGACTTCTGTATGTGCAAGATTTATCGGGGATTTCGGTTGTTCAATTTACGAGGACTTATGTTTAAACGATCACCAAAAACGCACCTATTTTACTACCAATAAATTCGAAACGACCGCCAGAATTAGCAAACGATCACCAAATTGTGTTTGGATAAATGATCACCAAACTTCTTTTTTTGTTTTGTGTACTTAAGTTTATGTTTTAAGTATTTTTTATTGTTCTTATATGTTCAACCTAACACGAAGGATTAAGGGCGCTTCGCTTCGCTCACCCCCTTTACTCTTCACCTTAGCTACCGCAGTATTTTGCCCTGATATTTTCCGGAACTTGGTGATCATTTACCCATTTTGGGAAGGAAAAAAATATTTTGGTGGTCATTTCAATTGTTCTCATTTACGAGTACTATTGTATTTCTGATAATATCCCTAATTTGTAAAGTATGCCTTACGTCTATGGACTTAAGGGCAGAACATATTATGTAACATCTAGGGTTAAACTACGTAATAAGTGATCCGATTTCTGATCTGGTTATTGATTACTTTTTACTTACTTTACTCATAATTATTCATAATTTATTTATTGCACATGAATACCGTACAGAAAAAAGTACTGAATAATATAAAAATAATGTGTGATTCGTCCCATTTGCTAGAATTCTTTAAGATCTAGGGTGGATCTAGCTCCATATTTAAGGAATGACAGTGACTTTCTTCATAATATTATATCGTAATATGGATATGTTTGCGTCTTTAGGATGAATTACTCTTTTAATGAAAGTGAGTATTACTCTTTTAGTGAGAAAGCGAGCTGGGAAGATTGTAGCAGTGGTCGAGGAAGGCAGAAGGAAGGGTCTAATATCAACAAATCCCTAGTGGCGTTGAGCAACGTCATCTCGGCTCTCGGTGAGTATTGATCATCATTATCATCATTAGCTTGTTAGGAAACCCACTGCTGAGTAAAGGCTCATGTACACGCCATTCAACTCTGTCTCCTCCAACCCGGATCCACTGCTTTCCTCTTCCATCACTATGTCATCGGACAGTCTGGTCTGTCGACTGATCTTTGGCCTCCTTTGGTCACCACTCGGTTACCGCTCTGATCCATCTGCCGTCGAGTATTCATACATAGTTTGAAAAGCTCCTAGTGGATAGGTTTGAACATTTCTGCTAGAGTTATTCAAGATATAACTTGATGAAAGGAGGAAGAGAGTATGTATTGATTTGTTAAAGATGTCGCTATTTGGAAGATATTTTTGCGTTTCCATTCTATTAGAAGAAAAGTGGTGTGTAATGTTCAACAGTGAGCGCGGGCTGCGGGCGCGGTCGCTTTGTGCCATACCGCGACTCCGCCCTCACGTGGCTGCTCAAGGACTGCTTCACGGGCGGCGCGCGCGCATTCATCGTTGCAAGTAAGTTTACCAAACGTGTACCACACAATGTATGTCTGTTTCTGTTTACTTCATTAATTCTTACACAATTATAATTCACGGCTAGCCTTTAGAAAGACGGCCGTTTCAGATGCTTTTGCTGATTTTTAATGTGCTTCATAAGTGGATGATTTCAAAATATGCGAACCGTCGGAAATATTTAGTTTTCGAGTTATATTTTTTTATAGCCATTTCAAGCATTCGGGAGCGTAGGGATGTGGGAGTATTAGGGTGGGGAAACGACAAACGTTAACGTTAGATGTCGTTCAACGTTCATTGACCTCGTGGCCATTGACCTTGACGTTGAACTTGACCTGTCGTGCATATTTCGCAGAAAATTGTGTTTTGCCATTTTTAGGTTCGATGGCATTCAAAGTTCATTGAACTCGAGATCATTGGCCTTGACCTTTCGTGCATATTTCGCAGAAAATTCTCAGTTTCGCCATTTCGGATTAAAAAATCCGAATCATGGCACCCCATTTTCTGGTCAGTCCTTCCTAGGCAGTCTTGTGGCTAGACTTCAGAGCTTTTTTATAGCCAGAGGCGCGGAGGGGCGCAGGCGACCGCGCACTGCTTTGCACCGAGCGAGACGGAGCACCCGGGGCTTCGGAGGCAAGCGTGGGTGGTGGATGCGCTGCAGTGCGGGGGCATCGCCGCAGCCCCGTAGCAGCCGGAGCTAAGGCGATTTCGAAATAATAATGTGCGCCCGAAAATTATGCAACTGTAGTACATATCTACATAGCTGATCTTTGTAACTAGGTAGTCAGATGCAAATCTACTGCAACCTTGATATCTGTCAACATCGGCAGATTCGTTAGTATTCATATTGGATATTTAAATATCAAAAGAGTTATTAATGGTCCGCATCTGGCTTGACTGCTCTCTTCTATATACCTAGCATTGGGTACAGGAGATACAGGAGATAATTCTTTATAACCATAACCTCAAAAATGAGGTTATAAAAAGTTATTTTTCTCAAGAACGGTGCTATACTTTTTCATGGGAGCGGTGTCAGGGTAAATGGGTACCCCCCCGAATTTTTAACTAAAAATGTACAAATGGTCAATTTCAAGGTTAAGGCCAATGAACTGTGAACGACATCAAGCGTCGTAAAACGGTAAAACAGAATTGTCTGCAAAATACGCATGAAAGGTCAAGGTCAATGACCTTCAGGTCAGTAAACTTTGCATGACATCGAACGTAAAAAATCGCATAACTCAATTTTCTGCGAATCTACATGAAGGGTCTAGTTCAAGGTCTAGGTCAATGGGCTTTGAATGAAATCTAACGTTATAAAAAAGGGAAATTCGTCGTTTCCCCATCCACTCCCACATTAACACGGTCCCGAATGCCTGAAATGGCGAATTAAAAAAAATTGTAACTCGAAAACTAAGTCTTTCCGACGGTTCGCGTAGTTTGAAATCATCTATGAATCCAGTAAAAATCATAAAATCATTAGAAAAGACCGTTTTTCTAAAGTCCTTCCTAATTCAGTTATTTCTCGACTGCACAAGATTGAGGGTAATGTTTTTTCGAGCGTATATATGGTTTTAGGTATTACTTATATTATATATTGATAAATGGGGTGTCGTTGGATTTGTCTCAGTTGTGGGAGGGACATATAATTTTAGTAAAAAACCAATATGTTGCAACTTAGATAGCAAAAGGTAGTTCACAACGTAATTGTTGCGGCTACATTCATACCCCATGTACGTAGACAGGTGCATTCATAAGTTGGTATATAGTATTCAAACAAAATGCAGTCGGATAATTTGTTTTTATAATGACTTATAAGACGACCTCTGTGGCGTAGTTGTTGTGGCTCTGCCTACCATGCGAGAGGTCCCGGGTTCGATCCCCGGCTGGGAGTAAAAAAAAAAGAAACCCCCCCAGGTCTTGGATGTTTATATGTGTGTGACGTCGCTGTTTCTGGTTCCCACGACACAGGGTATCCTAGTGTGGGGCCAGAAGCAATGTATGTGTTTGTATGTAAATGTTTGTTTATGTTTATAATGATATCATCTTTTATGCCCGACTGATAAAGGGGTGATCTAAGTAACAATTACAAATTTATTAGGCTAAGTTTGAAGTGTGCGTTGGTATATCACCCAAATATATAGGGGGACCGATTTTAATGTGTTGTTTATTTGCCTAACATCAACCAAAGCGAGGGAAATTGGCTAAGAAGGCTGTAAACATCCCACTACGATATTTTGTACAAATTGCACAATGGCCAGTTACTGTTGACCTTGCCTTACAAACATCTCCGAGTGGTTTACGTCACCTCACTTGTCATTCCACATGACACGATGGAATCGAAATCGTAAACTTGACCCCTCAACTCTTTCTAGTTTCAAAGGTCACGCTCACGGGAGTGATTTTCGAGGCTTGTCATACTATCTACTGTTTATATATCGTGCCAGCTCTTTCACTCCTGGATGATTTGTGATAACCATTCTATAATTTTGACGTCATATGAAAATAAAATAAAAATGCCAAAGAAAAAGCTTAATCTAAAAACTATTATGTAAAAAGGAACGTTGGGAACATTACTATGGGAAAATGACCCACGGCGGACATATATGAATCATGGCGTATTTTACAGCCTACATTACTAACATCTACGTGTTATGGACTAAAGCGGATTAATGGGTAATGTGAGTATATAAAAAAAAAAACATCTAAAAAACAATTTTATCCATTGATCTTTAATCCTTGTCTCTATAATTTGTACCTAAAATGTTTTTTTTAAACGCGAAAAACGGTAAACCACATAAACGTTGTTTTTTTTAACATTCCCATGGGGGAAAAAAGTGCACAATTTGAAAGGACGTTATAGTATCTAAAACTACCACAGGTTTCGTTGTTGTCCACAAAAATTCATGTTTTTGGGTCGGAAATTTCCCAATGTAATGTGCTTATATATAACCAATCCAAATGAAGATTCTTTGGTGGATGTTGTTCAAATTAGATTTCCAAATCTCGTTAAACAGTCTGAATAAGGAATATTGCGTAATTATGCATGGCCATTGCCCACAGCACGCACGATCTCAACACGAGTTGGCAGTCAGCTGTTTGTTATCTACAAACTAGGAATTGTGAAACTTTGAGCGTTATTATTTACCAGAGACCTAAAGGAATAAGTCACCAATAGACTAAATGGATCGTCGATGGTCTGAGATTGTTGCCTCGATGCAAATTTGCAGCTAGCATCAGATATAAATGAGCAGTCAAGGTAATCAAATAGAACTACAATCACAACCAGAAATATCTAGACTGCGAAAGTCTCAAAACTATGTCAACATCCATGTCGACACAAAGATGATGATAGGATAATTTTTATACTTTGGCTGTGTTGATATTTTTCGTTGATAAGCTAAGTAGATCTATTAGAGTATCTTGCTTGCTCACATATATCTGATGCTGGCTGTGGACGTGATTGAGGTGACTGGGACTTGATTAGCATAATGACAGAATACTATTACGGTATAATAAAGAAGCACAAAAAAGGCTGTAAGTCAACGCCCCGCGTCGCCGCGGTTTCATTGGCATGCAAACAAATATTGCTATGTAAACAAAGGGATATTCTTTTATAAACCCCGATGAAAAAGGGGGTTTTAATAAATTTGAATCGTCTGTCTTTCTTGCAAGCCTGTCTGCGGGGGTCTGTCTGTGTCGGATTTTTATGCGGTATTCGAAGTAGAACTTCTGAAAGGACGTTAGAGTGAGGGGTAAATTTATAGAATTTGAATAGATTCTTCACATTTTTGGGTAATGAAATGACATGCCAGTTATAGATTGTTAAATTGATTTTACGCTTTAAAAAAAGCTGATATGTTTAAGCAAATTATCATGTTGATGTTGTCAGATTAAAAAATGATAACACGACAAAATAACTATTTTCTAATTAATTTAAAGAGAAGCTCCGTGGTCTAGTGGTTTCACGCTAGCTTCCCACGCAGGAGATTCAGGTTCAAATCCGGTGCTGACCAGGTACCAATCAGATAAGTACATTATCGGACGTTACGTGTTTTGAATGACACGCTAAACTGTCGATCCCAGCTACTGGTAGAAGTAGTTGTAGTGTAAATCCCCTCCATCAACCTGCACTGAGCCAGCGTAGTGGACTATGGCTCAGTCCTATTCGTATCCGGGTAAAGGCCTGTGACGCTCGCAGGGGACATTAATGGGCTTATTTATTTATTTAAAGCAGATTTGTTCGAAATACTCTGAGGAAACTAGCGCCATTTTGGCGCTCCTTTTTTGGTCCTTTGGACCATACATTTACATTATATTAACATTTACATATAAGCAGATATATGCATGTACATTGCTTTTGGCCCCATACTAGGATACCCTGTGTCGTGGGAACCAGAAACAGCTACGTCAAAAACATCCAAGACCTGGTTTTTTTTCCTTCGTCCCCAGCCGGGACTCGAACCCGGGACTCTCGATTGAGAAGCACAGCCTCGTCCACAACGCCACAGAGGTTGTCAACACAGCCAAATTCATTAATTTGATTTATTGTTGCCTAATATCGCCGGTTTACACAGACGACAGTTTGATGTGAAAACGGATCTTCAGATCCAATGACGTACCTTGTGATGGCAGTTTTAACCACAAAGTAAGTTAGTAAGGGATAGAGCTATGCGTCATTGTATCTCTTTCTCCTTCTTTCGCTTAGTGACAAACTGATATGACGTCACTAGAATCACGGGTGTTTTAAAACAAATTCTGTTTCACGTTACTTTAAATTTAATTTATAGTTCCGGTATCCGATTTTGTAGACAATTACTAATGGCTTATCTTTAAACGATCACCAAAAATGCACCTATTTTACTACCAATAAATTCGAAATGACCGCTAGAATTAATAAACAACCACCAAATTGTGTTTGGCTAAATGATCACCAAATATTTTTTTACTTTTTGTTTACTTAAAAAAATACTTAAAAAATAAACTGTTTTAAGTATTTTTTGTTGTTCTTAAATGTTCAACCTAACACGAAGGATAAAGGGGGCTTCGCTTCGCTCACCCCCTTTACCCTTCACCTAAGCTACCACGGTATTTTGCCCTGATATTTTCAGCAAATTTTGATGATCATTTACCCATTTTACGTAGGAAAAAAATATTGGTGATCATTATATTTGTTGTCATTAATAATGTAAACAAAAAGCAAAACTTTAGAAAAACCCGATTTCAATTAAACCCTATTTGATTAACAACCATATAAGCATTCGTATCCCAACCCATTAAAACCTAGAATTGAGTAGTTCCGGTAGCATTTTGTAGTTTTCATCATCAGTTCCACTTCACCAAGTCATGCTTCCCGAGAAATGCAGCTTCTAAATTCACGAGATCCTATACAAAATACTCAAATCGCTGAGCTTTTATTATTTGAATAGTTCCCTCGATTTCTCCTCGATTTTCCTAAAATAATAATAAATAAAATGGCTGAACATCCATAAAAATCATCGAAGATCCTTTTTAAGTATAATGATAAAATGGAGGAGACACATGTTGCCTTTGCTCGTTTTATCGGGTTTAAATGTTATATCTTGTTGTACCTATATATGTGGTTAATTAGAGTATCAATAGAATTTGTTATCTAATTTTATTTCCAGATTCCATAAGGTAAAAATTATAAAATGGATTTTGGCTCTGAAGGCCCCCTTGATAAATGCACTCTGCGTCTGTAATATTAATATACGTAAATGTTGTTTGCAGCCGTATCCCCGAGCGTCGCTTGCTACAGCGAGTCTGCGTCGACTCTGCGCTGGGCCGCTAGGGCGCGCCTGCTGCCGGAGCCCCGGGCTCCACGCCACCAGCTACAGCTAACCAGGGCTGCGCTGCAAGCGCAACTCAACACGCTTGTAGTTGAACTCGCGAGACATCACATCACATATGTAAGTAACAATAGGCTGGCCAAATACACGAGTTTGCTTTATAGTGGCAATTTTACATCCAACAAGAATCGTTATGAATTTTAGTGGCATCTGGACAAGTGGGACGGGGCGGTGCCGGTGCGGTGTTTTCAAATGCATGGTGAAATGGCCGCCAAATTGAAACAACAGCGCGGGCGCGCTTTCGAATTTGGTGTGGCATGCATGTTTCAGAGAGTTTCTTGTATTTGACTACCGCCTTGCTACCGACCTGTTTCTTCCCCGCCTGCGGCGTGCCGAAGCCTCTACACTATAGTATTTTTCTTTTGTTATAGACACCAGAAACTGGTAAAATATCATACGAGGAGAGCCACTGGATGTTACAAAATAATCAAAAACGTAACGAAGACATCGACGAAATGAATACAATAGCAAGCAATCAACAACAACCAGATAACCAAACTTCAGAGTCCACTGCTTCGTCCGTCGCAAGTGGAAGCTCGGATATCATAAATACTGTGGGCCAACAGAGTAATTTGACGAATGTGGTCACCAAAGAAATGGACAAGCTATTTGGTCCGTCATTGGAAAGAGCCAGAAGTGGAAGCGATCTGAAGGTAGAAGCACCATTTAGAGTCAAAAGAAGGCAGTACAGATCCCAAGAAGTGCTTCCAGTCGACAAAACGATGTACACAATGATGTCCACTGTACCCATTGATATTGAACAGCAGGCATCAGCGGATAACAGTTCAGACCCTAACAAAGCTCATACACCAATTTATTATGACAATAATCAAAGGGCAGAGATAGTAGCCTCAGTCACCGAGAGATTATACTCCAAACTAAAGAAAAAGGAAGAATCAGCAGTTGCCAAGATGGAGTCGGTAGTGGACAAAAAAATAATGGAGCCATTGAGCGAACTGAGAATTTGTACTAATGCTCGGCAGCGTCTTGTCGAACTCAGTCAAAAAGCTTTAAGGAACAAACGAAGAATAGGAATACCAGCGCATACTCAAACACGAAAACAGGTCATACGAGTAAGAGACCAAGAGGTAGACATACAAAATGACCTGCAGCCCTATTTCATAAAAGAGAGGGACTCATTAACTACACATCAAGATGTTGGTACAGAAACTGCTATGTTGACGCCACGCTGTAAAGAAATCGCCGTCGGGCCAAAATGTGGATCGATAACGTGCAATGATACGTCGACTATTACTGACATTAAAAGAGCTCAGCTTAAACATTCTTGCGTGATGACTGATGTCTTGCTGAAATCTGACCGGTTCACTCAAACAATTATGGTTCCTCCTCCTAGAAGGAAGAAGCGAGCATCAACTTTTGCAAAATACATAAAAAGTGATAACAATAGAAAGAATAGTATTGAATGCAGTGGTGCTCCCGTCATAAGTATCAATATATCTCAAGCTTATCCAGCTGATTCGGAGTCACCATCAGACGACGGACAGCAAAATGATGTCACCCAAAGTAAAACAAACGTGGTTCCCACAACACCGGATTTATTGACAAATCATAACTCAATCGATATCAACGTAAATGGGACTGAATTGCCACATCCAGCTGATAACATTGTTAATAGGAAAGAAAAACTTCAACAACAAGCATCCCATGTGTGCGAGCCAGAGTTCCACTCATTGCCTGACGTTCCAAAAAATAACAACGACGAGTTCCCAGACGAAGATTGCTCCCTACCACGTGTTAGATTAAATTCATTACCATCCTCTAGTCCCAAAGAGATGGAAAATATGATCTTAGGTCGAAATCAAGACATCTATCCATACAACATAGTCCTTTCTCCACCTCAAGAAAGAGAGAAAGAAAGCTTTAAAAGGTCAGTGAAATTTAAAGACTTGGAAGTTAAATCTATGTTGAATTCATCATCTGTGGCATCTTCAAGTAACAGTTGGTATTACCAGAATAGATCTAAACGTGAATCAGCAACAGCACTCATGAGCACAAGCTCTGATTCAAAAGATTCGAGCAAAGGAGGTTCTGATTGTTTTAAGTGGAAACGAGGCCCGACAAACTTATGGAGTAAAAATCAGGGTTCTATTGCAACATTTAATCATACTCCGGTTTGTAAGAATAATCCTACTCCACATACGAAAACATCAAAGGTAAAGATGTATCGGGAATTTTTAGGATTAGATAAAGAATCTTCCACAGATGATGATACTCTCTACAAAAGTTATTGCAGTGAGAGCGAAGATGAAAAGTCTCAGAAAAACTTTCAGAGAAAGAGGCAATTTTTCGAAAAGAAATTCGAGAGAGATTTCGTTAATCCGAGGTTCTCGTTTGATCATCTAGAGAAGAACATATTGAAGTCGTGTGATCAGCTTGAAACCTCAGTTAACAAATACGACAAATATTTGGAAATACAACGTCAAAGTTGTAACAAATCCTCCTCAAGGACACCAAGAGAATATTTGCAACATTTGGTACAAATAAGAAAGCAGATGGTAAAAGCAGATAGTGATACCTCAACGGATAACTCCTACAGATTTTTTTAGAATATAAGGATATGTCAGATAACATAGGATTATGCATCAGCTTTGTTTGATTTTATTTTGGTGTGTTAATCTGGTAATATAAAAATAAACGTATTAACAGCTTTCGTTTCTGACTATAATTTAAATGCTGCCTGGGTACTTAATGTACACAAAGCCCAGAAACCACATATTGTAACAGAAAGGTTTACACCTTTTTTATTTTATAACATGATCGCGATATAACAATACTCAGTATAGTGCATTTCAGTTCTAAATTCCCTTCGTCGTCAAGTTGGCTGTAGTGCACAACTGTAAACTGCCAAAAATAAGCATACCTACGCAATATCCAGCTGCCAGATTCAAATTGCCATTCTCCGCTTTCAAAAAATAAGATAACAGTTAGGTAGATATGTAAAGTCCGGCGGCGAGCAGACTGCAGAGTTTTTAAAATTCATGTGCCGCATGGCTGTTTGCTGTTTCTTTGCGTTTTTCCCTTTTATTATTTTATCTAAACCTACTTCCGAGTCGGGCTATATTAGAGATTAGGCACAGCGATTAGTTTTTAAAAGTACAGAAGCAGATGTCTACGCAGTGTTAGGTCTGTAATAAAACGACGCAACCCTATCGAGTTTGGGCGCGTTTGATTCTTCTTGATATGTCCTTTGATCTTATATGCAATATTTCATGACTTGGAGCTGATCTGATCATGGAGCCAGGAGGTGGCCATGGGAACTCTGTAACTACATAGCATACATAGGCTACAAAAAGGATTTTGACAGCATAACGTATATTCGTCTATCTGGAATAAAATATGCTCTACAGATAAATAAATATTGGAAAATATCTACTACAATAGTACAAGACAAGCAGTATGATTGGAAACAAAGGGTCCTCCCATAAAAATAGAAAGAGGCCTTCGCCAAGGAGACCCCATGTCACCCAAACTATTTATAGCAGTTTTGTAATATACAGGTTGATCAATCCAAATGGGTCATAATGGAGGAGTCAGTAACTATAAGAGATAGCGAACGCCATGGTTCTTAGGAACCATGGCGTCGATTTTAGGTTTAATAATAATGACATTCAAACTTTTTTTAAACTCTCGTACATAACCGGGAATCGAACCTGATATATTCTTTATGTAATCGCGTGTAGGATTTGTTCATATTATTGATCCTGAAAGTATAAGGACCAAATTTTTTTTATGAAATCTTGAGTAAACATTAGACTGAAATGCCCACAATGTAAATAATTTGCAAAATGTCGTCATTAATATGAATCGGTCATCATTATGAATCATATCAATCAATCACATTTACTGAAATAAAATAATTATCTTATTATTGGGTTTTTCTTTCAATTACTTAAACAACATTAAAAATGTGTTCATTGTGACTTATTATTTGCACAATCAACAATTACAACGAAAAACCTTGTAGAATTTATACCTAACATTGTTTACAAAGACTTCGACCAGGTTCGATTCTCGGTTATGTATGAGAGATAAGAAAAAAAATATTGCCATTATTATTAAATCTAAAATCGAGGCCATGGTTCCTAAGAACAGATGTCGCTATCTCTCATAGTTTTGGACTTCTCCCTACTAACCCATTTGGTTTGATCACCGTATAATATGTATAGCCGGTTGCAGAAACAGTCTTTAAAGTAAGTAGTAGTAGTAAGTAATAAAAGCCATGTTTTATCAAAAAACTAAATATTATGGAAGTGATATGCCATTAGCGTTTAATGAGGCTTTAAATGTAAAGATCGTGTAACTGGCTGGAAATGTCTAAACTAGAGTGGAAAATCAAAAGCTTAAAAAGTATTACTCAGGAAGGAAGGAAAGAAGGAAGGAAGGAAGGAAGGCCTAGTGATGAACTTACAGAAAACAATAGACCAACAATTTAAGAAATACAAAATCAAGAAATAGAGAGATGCATTAAAAAAAACTGGAGCAAATTCTGGAGCTACAAAGAAATGTTGAAGAGCAAAATGTCCAGAAAGTCGAAAAAAATATATATATTAGACATGTGTCTACTCCCATGCCTGACATACGGCTGTCAAATATATATTTTTCACAAACAATAGAAGTGTGCCAGACAAATATTGAAAGAAGCATACTTGGCATACGGAAAAGCCAATAAATAAAAAACAAAGAGTAAAGAAACAGGACAAAATGTATCTATGCACTACATTACGCCATGCAACAAAAATATAACTGGGTAGGACAAAAAATGGACCAAGTCCTGCAAGTTGGCGTAGACCTGTTCGAAACATAAGACGCGGCAGACCACGTGCTCGATGAGTAGACGATATCGTGGCAACTGCAGGAACAGACTGGCTCCCTAGTTGCTTAAGACGGAGGTAAATGGAAATCTCTAGGAGAGACCTATACCGAAAGTGGGGTTCACCTCCACCCTGAAAAGAAAAATACTTTATTTTTTATTGTTATTTCTTTGTTTTCAAGGATAAAGGCTTTTTATTAACTTCTCTTGTTAACTTCTCTTGAGAAGTTATTATAATAGGTCTGAAAATTGAAATAGGTAATTTTGTGTTTTCTTTACGTTTTAAGACCTGGAGAATCATTTGCAATCATTTTTAGAGTGATGTCTGTGTGTGTGTGTGTGTGTGTGTGTGTGTGTACGTACGTATGTACGTGATCAAAATTATGGAATTCGTTTTCTCAATAACTACTGGACCGAATCGCTTTGATGACCATATCAATCGATACGCCACGTCATGACTTAGATCTGAAAGGAGTCTAGAAAAAATCGGTCCAGCGGTTCGTTTTTTATTTGTAAAAAACTGACTTTTTTGAACACGCAACGTTAATTTTGTATGTAATTCCAAGTATTGAGGGGTAGATGTGGGTTTTTGAGGGTGCTGGTTTCGAATCTTTCATCAGTTTTTTAAAATTCAAAATGGCGGACCCACTATGACGTCATCTTTTTCGTGAAAATTCTTTAAATTCGATAAAAAAGAATTCTTCTCAAGAGAAGTTGCTTGTACGGTACTTGCTGCCGAACCGATTATTTGATTTATGTATTTACCTGCACGCGTTCCTGAGAAAAAGATGCATTACTTATACACGGACGGACAGCGAAGTAATCCTAAGTTCACGCAAATCTGGCCTCTACAATTTTTGCACATAATAGAACATCATAAATTGGCTTTCACTATAACGCAATCAAAAGATACCAACGTTAATCTTACAATTTTGCTGAATTTGCTTGATACTTGATAGCACCAAAAAAGGAAAAAATCTGAAAACCTTTTTCTCGGTGCGCGAGTCAACTCAACTCGCACTTGAGCGGTTTGATTTATTTGAAAGGGTGACCTTTCAGAATGGCCCATTTTTCGAACATTAGAAATTGGTTTCGATTGATTTTTAAATTAAAAAAACTGTAAATATCTATACAGACCAAATTGGTTATTTTGCGTATTTTGCCTTCCTATTACTTTTCAGTGGTGTTTACGGTCGTTGTCCTAAGATGAATTCTGGCTATAAGTAGGTACTACAATCCGTTTATGCTTTGTAATATATCTGGGGCCCGATTCCGGTACACAATGACAGCTCCATGACAATTACATGACGATTACGGTCAACTTTAGAAATCCAATATCTGACGATTTTGTAATCCCATTCCCTTTGTTGATTAACGTAATTATTGTGCTTACCAATTTACTTCATTCTTACCATAATTGCCTAAAAAAATATTCGCCGAACGCCAAATATTGGATATCTAAAGTTGACCGTAATCGTAATGTAATTTTCATGGAGCTGTCATCGTGTACCGGAATTGGGCCCCTGTGGGCTTGATTGTCGGAGGACAATTCCCGTAGCCTCGTTTACCTGTAGTTCTTTATCCCGTCCGGAGCGGAAGAAATACGAATTGAAGTAGTTTTAAAGGGTCCGTACCCGAAGGGTACCAAACTGTCCGTCTGTGCGTCTGTCACCGGGGTCTACCGGATCAACCGAAATAGTTAGAGCTGAAATTTTCACAGAGGGTGAATTTCTATTGTCGCTATAACAACAAATATTAGGTAAAACGTACGAGATTTTAACAATTATTTGTATGGCCATTTTCTTAGCAATTTTGTTGTATTTGTTTATCAGTGAACTGACTGGACTCTCCCGATATTTACGGAAAAGCTCTTTAATTGCGGGTATTAAGTTTCATGTTAAGTTAAGAAGTCATTTTAAGATTATTAATTGCTCATGAATTCTTTAAGATTTTTATCATATTTGTTTTTATTTCCGTAAATAAGTTATTCAATTTCTACCTACAGTTTCCGTTTTCAATGAGCACAGAGTTTTGTTAACCTGAGAACATTGTTCAATACTTACATACTTACTAAATACACAACACTATTTTTTCGATGTACTCAATGTTTAGATGTACGGCCTTGAATGTAGTCCTACCTAGTATTTGATATTTATTATTAGGATTTAAAACGTTATAACATACTGTCGTTTACATTTTTCCTTGTACAATGGTATGGAACCCTTAGAATGTGGGTCCGACGTCCTACGCACACTTGACCGGTTTGACTTTAAGCCCATTTTATGATTATTAATCTGTATTGAGTAACGTCAGGTAATAATTCCCGATGGGTACTGTAGCAAGTAAGTGAAGGTAATTCTCAGGTTTAAAAAAAATCTAATTATTTACCAACCTTATTATTTATTTTTATTTCATTCATTTACTAAGTACTTCTACTTCGCAACACCTTAAATTTACCCTTGAATACTATATGTACATAATAATTGAGTTATCCAATATACTTCACCTGTTTGAATGATGTCTCAACCATAGCTCGAAGAGGTTTTCGGAATCAGTATTAAAGTTAAAGCACTGCTGAGCAGTCGGTGTCCATAACTTTACTAGCTTTGCGCCCTAATGTGTTGTTATCTATCCATAATTATCGATTTTACTTCATTCAGTCACTTGATAATTGTTAATTTTCATATGAAATACTGCATAACAAAGTGAAAAATGGCCATCATAAAAATTTCTTCTTTAACTGGGGAATTGTTCGGACTTTTGTTGGTCGTGGCGGTGTGTGTTTATTTTTGGTTCCGACACAAATTTTCCTACTGGGCCAGGAAGTCCGTGCAGGGGCCCGCACCAGTGTTTCCGTTCGGCAATATTCGAGACGTCATCCGGCGCAAGGTGCAGTTCTTCCAGCCCTACTGTGATAGCTACTACACATACAAACATTTACCCTACGTGGGAATGTACTCGTTCCACCGTCCGGTGCTGTGCATCAACGATCCGGATATAGCGAAGCTGATATTGATCAATAATTTTGATCATTTCCAAGGGCATGGGATATTCGCTGAAAGCCCCGATCCCTTAGCCAGGCACCTTTTCAATATCCATGGAAAGCAGTGGAAGGACCTACGATTTAAAATGTCGCCGGCTTTTTCACCGGGGAAATTAAAAAGCATGTATCCATTACTGCACCTCATTTCCAATGAAGGACTGAAAAGCTTGGAATTAATGGCAACAAATGGAGAATCTATTAACATGTCTAATTTTTACGCGACATATATTATGGGGATAATTGCTAGTGTCGGTTTCGGACTCGATTGCAATGGATTTAGCGTTCCGAATGAGGAGTTCCACAGTAAAGGAAATGAATATTTGATGCCTAAATCTTTATACTGGTAAGTGCTACACACTATTATGTTGATACAGCCAGATATAATGTTGGACTGAATGCGTAAAAAAATAACATTTGCTGCATACCTTTATGCAGTGAAATTAAATGGAACGTGAATATTTTCAGGACGTGCGTACGCGCTTTGGCATTTTTCGCTCCCGATGTGTTCAAACTGTTAAAGATCAGGCGTTTCAGTCCGACTATGGTAAATTTCTTCTACAGTCTGGTGAAGGAAACTGTGGAATATCGCCAGAAGAATGCATACCGCAGAAATGATTTCATACAAACTTTGATTGATCTCAAAAACTCACTGGATTATACTGATGAAAACGGTAAACTATTTTATTGTTTGTAACATGAAGTTACTCGTAATTCGTAAATAAAATGTTGGTGTGCCCGCGGTTAATTCCCGCAGGGAGTCTGGAACGGTCTAATGGAAAATTAATGAAAACAAATATAATGATCACCAAAATAATTTTTTCCTACCCAAAATGGATAAATGAACACCAAAAGTCGCAAAAAATATCAGGGCAAAATACTGCGGTAGCTTAGGTGAAGGATAAAGGGGGTGAGCGAAGCGAAGCCCCCTTTATCCTTCGTGTTAGGTTGAACATGTAAGAACAACAAAAAATACTTAAAACATAAACTTAAGTACACAAAACATAAAAAGAAGTTTGGTGATCATTTATCCAAACACAATTTGGTGGACATTTATCCATTCTGGCAGTCATTTCGAATTTATTGGTTGTAAAATAGGTGCGTTTTTGGTAATCGTTTAAACACAAGCCAAAATTAATAGTGTTAGGTTCCAATAAGTAGCTGATTAAAGGGAGTTTTTGATAACGGTTATGACATGTTGCATATTGTATGTTGTCTGAGATAATTAGCATTCAAAACTAATGTTCTAGGTAATAAACTAGAAAAAAACGATGGCTTTCAATTGACCCTGGACGATTTGGCAGCAAACACAATGCTTTACATGGTGGCCGGTCACGAGACATCAGCTGCAGTTGGCCAGTTTACGGCTTATGAACTAGCTCTGAACCCAAAGATCCAAGACAAAGCCAGGGAAGAAGTAGTGAGAGTGTTGGCTAAATATAACGGAGAATGCACTTACGAGGCCCAAAATGAGATGACTTATTTGAATATGATTTTCGATGGTAAGTGTTGCTTAGTTGACCCATTTGTTAGAGATTTACAAGAGATATGTATAGTTAATTCAAGGTTTTAATCATATTTTCAGAAACAATGAGAAAATATCCACCCTTGCGAGTAATATTTAGAGGATGCAATAAGGAATACAAACTCCCTGATAGAGACCTAGTCATCGACGAAGGCACGTTAGTGATCGTGCCATGTCAAGCGATACAAATGGACCCGGAGATATTCCCGAATCCAGAGAGGTTTGACCCAGACAGATTCCTGCCAGAGAATAAGTCCAGCAGGCACCCCTGCCATTGGATGCCTTTCGGCGTAGGGCCGCGAAAATGTCTGGGTAAGTTAATTATAGAGATTCCAAAAGAGTGCTGTAAACTGCTGTAACTACATTCACTGCTTTCACAATCTCTAACGGTCAAGGTAGATCACTGATATCTGGTTTTTTATAAGGTCAAACACTTTTACGACACTATTATTGAAATAATGAATACCTGTTCTATGAGACTAGTTACATCAATTTTCCAAAATAATCTGTCTGACCATGGCTTTGAATTTTTTATCGATGAATGGTTATAACCTTATATCCCTAAATAATGTTTTCTTGACACTTTTTAGGTCTTCGTCAGGGCTATATTCAAGTCAAGTTGGCATTGGTAATGATTTTGCAAAAGTACGAGTTGGTTTTGGATAAAAGAACGCTGGTGCCTGTGAAGCTCAATGCTGCATCAATGAGCTCATCACCTGAAGGCGATATCTGGATTAAACTCAGAAAGATCTCTATGAATTATAAATGAAGTAAGAATTAGAGTTTTAAGTGTGATTGAAAAAACCTGCTGTGATCAACTGTCGCCAGTTGAATCATATTTTCAAAAAAAGTAAGAAAAGTGACTTACCAAGAACGGTTGGTTTTTTTTGAAAATATATTAAACAATAGATTTATTATCTCGGGGACACAACTAAATATAGGGGTGTTTAATTAAGGAAATACTTTAAGAACGTTCAGTATTACGAGGATATCGGTGGAGAAAAAATAAATAAGCTAGGACTTTCATTTAAGGATGGACTGTTATTATGTTTGTTAAGATTTATTACATTCTTATTTATAATGTTTCACAGTCATATCTTGTTTTAATTTATTAATAATTCACCAAATTAAAAACTTGAATCCGACTTCAAGCCCTATTTCTTCCTCTCCAGTAGGGGCGCGATGTCGTCTATATACACGCAAACGAGGCTACGAAATATGTCTTCTGGCAGTCAAATCCACACGACATATTAATATTACATGACTAAACGAATAAACGCTACATATAACCAGAATTCATCTCATGACAATAACCGAAAACACCACCGAAAAGTCACAGGAAAGCACAAACTAATGGAATGATTTCTAATTTAAAAATAGGGGATCAAACTGCGGAGTTCTATTTTTTTTTCAAATCGGTTCATATATACCAGTTTCCAGGTAACAAACATTAATAAAATAAATTGTGCGGGCCACCCTGTACTAACTTTCTCGCATGATGCTTTCGGTGTTGTTACTTAAATAATAGTTTGTGGATATTTGTGTGCAGGCGTTAGGAGACGTTTTAAGAAGTTATAAGATAAAGTATACAGGGTCTAACAGAAAGGTAGTTACAAGCCGAAAGGTGGTTCTTAGTACTACTAAGAGCTCCATGGTCTAATGGATTTCACGCTTGCTTCTTACACAGCAGATGCAGGTTCGAATTGTGACTATGTGCCAATGAGACAATTGCCTGTCTGTCCGTCGGTAGACTGATAGCAACTACAAATACCATCATTTACCCTACATGGGGATGTACTCGTTCTACCGTCCGGTACCTACTGTGCATCGAGGATCCCATTTCACTTCTCGGCTGGCCGGAAAAAAAACTAATGGCATAACAATTAAGACAAATATTATGTTGTTGCCCCACAAATTACCACAATATAATTTTCAGTACTCTAGGTGACGTCTGTCAAAAAAGTTCCTTAATGCTGTGCGTCTCTACAAGGATAAATACTTTGATAATTTCCAAACGCATGGAATGTTTGCTAAAAGCCCCGGTCCTCTAACTTAGCCGGACATTTATTAAATATCCATGGAAAACAGTTGAAGGATCTTCGTTTGTCAGTTTAATTATGTTATGTATTTCGTTTGAAATAGGGCAGCTTGATAACTTCTGAGAGTCGGGTTGGCTACAAGCCCGGCACCCTCCATCAACCCGCACTGAGCCGTGGTGGAGTATATGGCTCAATCTTACTCGTATCTGGACAATGTTTTATGGGGGATAATAATTATTTAATTAATTATGTACTTCCATCTAAACCTGAACACGTTTTCATTAACGTGATTTTATTCGTTCTCGACGACGACGACACCTTTATAGGTAATTGCCTTCATAACGGTCAAGGTAGATCACTGATATGTGGTTTTGACAAGGTCAAGCACTTACACTTTTGTGGACATACAGTTTGCGGTAAGTCACGATGACAAACATAGGAGTTGTCAAAATAATAGTTGCATCAATTCTTCAAAATAATTTGACCTTAGCTTTGAATTTGAATCGTTGTATGGTTATACCATTACAGTTCTAACGTTTCATTGATACATTTTAGGTCTTCGTCAGGACAGAATTCAAGTAAAGGTGGCATTGAGACCTTGCAAAATTATGACATAAAATTGTATGAGAGGAGACTGGTAAAAATGAAGCCGAACGCGGTATGCCTCGCGCCACGAATTAAGAGCGCTGGGCGACGTTGGCGGGAATTACTGCGCATATGTACAAGTATTGAAAAGTGACTATTACTGCGCATTCAAGGCCACCGCTCATAACTCGTGGCGCGAGGTATATCTATCGCTGCAGCTCCCGAGGGTCATATCTGGATGAACTCAGGAAGAATTCCAAGAATAATTAAGTGCAATTAATTATTTAACTGTTAGTGAATGGTGTGATAGGTGCAGAAAACGACTATGTAACACGAGGGCGAAAATTTTATAAATTGGGAATTCAATTTCCGATACCAAAGATGGAGACGTCTTGTTGTTTTAATTTTATTAAATAAAGCGTTTTTAATTATTTAATTAAATTTATTTAATTATATAATTAAATTAAATAAATTCTATATGTATCAAAAATTTTGTGTGAAATTTTAATCGACATGTCGTTCAAAGTTACAATATTTAGCTTTCATAATACGAATTTGGGCCTATTGCGAAAAACCCATTTACAATACAAGGTTATGAAGTTACGAAACAGTTTAAAATTCGCACACTTGCTGCGAAACGATGATATGTTGGGTGCTAGTTCCAGATGGAAAAATATCTCGGTGGTTATAATCTTACAGAAACAGACTGAAAGTTACTCATTAAATCTGGAATTTCATTCAAAGTTCAAAGCCGAAATATCGAATGTCAATAAATAAGATGTTCAGAGAATAACATAACGGTTTATTTATTACTATAGTGCAAACAGTTTGACTAAGTCGACATTGCTTTAGGCAATATGTAGGTTAACCTCTCTTGTAAGATGGTCATTGAGGTGGCCGTAACCCTGTACGCACTTACTCGTATGTATAACTAAAAATAATGACACGGATGGATAAAGCCCACCATTGTTTAATGGTGGGCTTTATCCATCCGTGTCATTATTTTGTGAGTAAGCAGTTTGAAAACGCATTTAGGCGTTGTAACTTCAGATTTGAAAATAACTCAAACTTAGCAGTGCAAAAAACAAAAATATTAACAAAATATTTAATTGTGCTCACTCGATTACTAGATTTTATTAATTGGGCGAGCTAAGTTGGCAACTGGCTCGAATGAAGTTTGTTCAATGTATTATGTATGCAATACAGTAATACATATTACCAAATCAAAAATCGAATAGGTGCATAATCGATATTAGTAGGTTGTGCTTTGTCTGTCAGTCAATCAGTCTAGCGTTTTATAGTCAGCGTTATTAGGAAGCAATAAAAATTGGCCCGCGATTTTGAACTTCATTGCTTGGTAATAAAGTTCAAAACCTTTGAAAGCCGGCAACTGCTTTCAACTACTTTAAACAGCTTTAAACTGACTGACTGACTGACTGACAGACATAGCATAACCTCAACTTGGCTCGAATGACCCTTGTGTAAAGTACAGTGTGTATCTGCTGTACGCACTGTACTTTGCACAAAGGTCATTCGAGCCAGGTTCCAACTTAGCTCGCCCGGTTAGTATATACTCAATCCATTTTCGGCTTTTTAATCTTCTTCGTATCTTTGTCATTAGGTTTCGGAGTTGGTTGATCGATGTGGTCATCAGAAGTCATAGTAGCCCTATCTTCTAAAAATGTCACCTTCGGTTCCTTATTAGGTACAATTTGAACAGCACGATCTTGCATCTCTACCAAGTCATCGGTGCTTTCTCTGTTAGACATTTTTGTTTCAGCCTCATTAAATTCTTTTTTATATTTTTGTGTTTCCAATTTCGATGGTTGAGGGCTTGAATTTTTTGTAAGGGAAGTTTTATTTTGTGTAGATATTGACCTTTTTGGTTTATCTGTGGACTTTGAGTGCCTATTCATCCTGTCTTCACGGAATCTTTGCTCCTCTAGTAGTTCCAATTGATTAAACAGGCCTGCACTCAAGGAATCTTTCATCACCCTGTCAATACTATGTCGTGCAGCAGTTTCTGATTCGATTGAAGGTTTAATTAGCGTGGTGCGTGACCTTATCTGCTGTTGTCCAAGGACTCGTCTTAGCGGAAGCTCATCAACTTCACTTAGTGTTGCCATTAGACCAGTTTCGATTGGAACTAATGGCTCTTTCAAGTCAATCGATTCCACTACATCGTAGATCATACGCACAATGAACTGTATGTCTTTGGGTGCTTTTTTTATAGCCTTTAATTTGGCTATCCTCGCCTTCTCTTCCGGGAGAAGCGAAAGCTCTGACTCTAACTCTTGTAGCTGTCGTGGATACAAGTCTTCGTCATCGAATATTGTCAGGGTCTTAGGCTGCGTTCTGGGGGGAGGCTTATCCCTTATATAGTGTACCGTAATGTCGGGTTGCTCGCTGGACGTTCCGCTCTTTACCATAGGATCTGGTGACAAAGTCTGGATGTGCCTTTCGTTGCGTTGCTAGGAATTCAATCATATGATTAAATTAATTAAATTCATAGCAATAAAAAACTATTATTTTACAGTACAACGCCAGAAAGATAATTTTCGATGTGACAAAATGCTCCAAAAATCTAAAAATATCAATTCGGCATTTTGTCACACAGATACGTTTGCGTTGCTTTATCGGGTCAACGCCGCCACCTACCAGCATGAGGTCGACGTCGCCAATCAGGGTGGCCTTGACCCGCACGAGCTGGAAGTCCACCACTAGGCCCACCCTCAGTAACACCAGACCTGCGGACAGGACCCAGCAGGCTGTGTGGATCCAGGCGGAGAATATGGTCATCTGCAGCGCTTGGTACACGCCCGTGATGCGCCGCTGGTACACCAGGGTCACCACATTGATGGCGTAAGAGCAGCTAAAGGGTATAACGGTAAGGTGTGAGTCCCCAATTACGCCGTTTGAATAATTTAAACACCATGTAAAAGCAACTTTGTCCAAACGAGGGAAATTACAAGGGAGATTACTTAAATGATGGAACAGTATGGAGATAATCTAACTCAACACAGAACATGCTGTAAGTAATTTTGTAATTATTCATAGCAATTAATATTGTAATATTAATACTAGGTAAACATAAACAATTATTAAAAGAGTTCTAAAAATCAATCTGTGTTAGTTTCTTCGCCCTTCTCTCTTCCACAGAATGGAGTTAAACTAACTAAGCACAGAACACGCTGTAAGTCATTTTGTAATTATTCATGGCAATTCATATTGTAATATTAGTACTAGGTAAACATAAACAATTATTAAAAGAGTTCTAAAAATCAATCTGTGTTAGTTTCTTCGCCCTTCCCTCTCCCACTAAGTATGGAGTTAATTTAACTCAACACAGAGCACGCTGTAAATAATTTTATAATTATTCGCAGCAATTAATATTGTAATATTAGTACTAGGTAAACACAAGAAATTCTAAAAATCAATCTGTGGTAGTTTCTTCGTCTTCTTCTCCCACAGAAGAGGCAAAAAATGACATTTGCTAATTAGACAAAAAAATATGAATTATTAAGGCGGTACGAATTCAAAAAGGTTTTTTTTTCGAATCTATTGACTCCACTATGAAATCATCTACAAATTTGATTTTTGAGTAAACGTTTATTGAGTATTTGATTAAGATTCTCATTGAAGGAAAACGCGATTGGATGAAATTTTCTTGATAGGATTTAATCACGATAACACCTCTACATTGTTTTATTTTTTCCCGTAATTCTGAAATCCTAACTAATTTCATTGCGGAATCACATCCAAAATGCAGATATTATGTATTTGATAACTCTCCCTGAAAATATTTTTGAATAAATAGCGTAGTTTATTTTTAAACAATTTTATGTGGTTTGACGCTACGTTATTTTAGTTTGCGCTCTCTTTTCTTTCTTATGTGGAAGTAATTTACGCAGTCACTTTCGTTTACATTCGTATTCCTTTTATATATTTTTTTAATATCACCTTGAGTCATTTCATACAAAAAAACTGTTTGGTGATTCGTTCGTTTTGATTACTTATAGTGGACAAACGATTTTCGATTGTGGTTTTCCTTGAAGTATTGGGTAACAAGTAAGTAAATATTACATCTTTCTCGGAATATTCAAACCAATCTAGGTCATAAAATGCAAGGTTAAAGGCGCCGATAAGTAAGACTGCACAAGTATAATTTCTTTACTTTTTCTTTGATTTTGACGACGACGTGGGAAATACTGTTCGAAAATTATCGGTCCATATTTGAAAAACAGTAAGTTAAAACCACTTCTATATTTAGAAGTGGTTTTAACTTACTGTTTTCTTTTCTTTGCGTCTTCCCTTTAGATGTGACAGCACTGTCATCACATCAGACATAATTTTGCACAACATTCCCTTTTGGGTACAAGTAGGTTTACTTCATTTAATGCGAATTTATTTTCTAGTCTTAGGATATCCGGCCGGTATCAGCAAGCCAATCCGAAGAAAGCTGGCTTGCAATAAGTTCGGTTTAGTAGCAGAAGTTCAGGCTGATGTCCTATATTTCTGAGATGGGACAAACTGCTCGTAAGTGGCTTGTGCTGAGCATATATATGAATAAGTCGACCTCGGTGTCGCTGCGGTTGTGGCTTTGCTGGCTGGGGATAAAGAAAAAATCCTCAGTTCCTTGATTGTTTACATGTGTGTGACGTCGCTGTTTCTGGTTCCCACGACACAGGGTAACCTAGTGTGGGGCCAGAAGCAATGAATGTACCTGTATGTAAATGTTTATGTTTAATGCATTTACCAATTCTGCACCATAGAAAATAATACGAACGACTGTGATGCGGTGACTTCGCTGAGTTTGTCGCAGAACACCATCAGGCCCCTGTGTGTGAGCAATGACGTGTAGATACTGAGCGAGCCCATCGCCAGCGAGAACAGGAACACAGGCAGCAGGATGCGCCACGGACGCTCCAAACTGGTAAAATGCAGGACGCTATCAAATGGTCCTATTATATATTTTGTAAGGTTGTAGATATTAGGACCGGTTTCTAAGGCTTTATGGTATTATTACCATATTGCCTTAGAAACCGGTAGTATACCTCGCACCACGAATTAAGAGCGCTGGGCGACTTTGGCGGGAATTACTTCGCATATGTACAGTACAGGTATTAAAAAGTGACTGCTGCGCATTCAATTCCACCGCTCATTACGTGTGGCACGACGTATACGAGGTAGTACGAGGTGATGAGGCTATCCAACGCACATACTGAAAGTCACGTCTTACTCTTAGATGACGAATAGTGCCGCGGAAACACAAATATTCGCAAACTTGTAGATATATGTATTACAGGTTACCCCGATAATGCAGTAAAATAAAGATTGCAAGAGGGTCAACTTTGGATTGCGAGATAATAAGCTGGAAACTTGCATAAACCCTTTATGTTAGTATCCTTAATGTTGTCCAAAAAGTCACGTGTCCGGGTCTTAAGTTATTCGTTAAATAAATCGGTTTTTCGCAAATATCGCACTTCCTTTGGTTTCAATGATAATGGCTTCTTAATAACAATAGTAAAGCATAAAATTCTCTGAAAATTGGCATAAAATTATTTTTTCACACCTTTCATTCGGAAAAGTAAATTTTGCTCCACGACGAGAGGGAGCAAAATGCTACTTTTCTGTTTGTCCTTTTTTAATTTACTAATTGGCATGTACATTTACTCAATGTGAATTTAATCAATTGTAATTTCATCTTAATCGATTAAAAACGAAAATGTTTCAAGTTTTAACTTTAACAACGTTATATGAAAATTTATGAATTTTTCGTAATATATAAAAAATAACTCACAATAAATTATAATGTACCGCCCTCGCCGTAAATACATCATTTTACTCCCTTGAGACACAAATAGCTATTTCACACCTTTCATTCGGGAAAGTAAGTTTTCTCCACGACGAGAGGGAGCAAAATAAATGCTACTTTTCTGTTTAAGCTACTTTTTAATTTATTCATTGGCATGTAGCATTTACGCAAAGTGCCAATTGAACACAGATCTTAATAAAATAATTGATTGTAATTTAATCATAATCGAATAAAAACGAACATGTTTCAAGTTTTAACTTTAACAACGTTATAAGAAAATTTATGATTTTTTTGTAATATGAAAAAAAAATGTCACAATAAATTATATGTTTTACTGAAATCAAAAATATCGATGGCTGTTATTGTGATATATTTCATTATCGGATATAAATATTCATATTTATATCCGATACCATTGGTAAAAGTAGCACAGGAATATTTTATCTGTGGTGACCTTTCCTAATCCTTCACAATCCGCCATTATAAAAAAACGTTTTGTTTTCGTTTTTCGATTATTATAAAAGTGGTGAAAGTATAATTCAAAGTATAGTTATTCAAAGTATCATTAGTTTTAGAGCATTTTATTTAAATGTTCCTCAGTCGGTGTGAAAAGTTGTTTGTGTTACTCAGGAGCAAATTATTTTCGTCATGGGCGTTAACGCTTGAATCCTTCGTTACGCATAGGATTCTATCGTATAATCCTTCGCTTCACTCTGGATTCAATGTAAATACTTCAATTTGCTCCTTTAAGACACAAATAACAATTTATACCCCAACATCTGCAAAATATGGCTTATTCCAACATCAATTCAAGTCTCGGGAACAACTTTACTCTAATGATAATATTACCCAGTATGAGTCTTGCTCCCCGTCGAGCACATAAGAAACATGGTCATCCACACCATGCCGAAGATGCTGGATACCAAGGGCACGAAGGTGGGCAGGTAGCAGACGCTCTTTTCAGCCCATTGGGTGCTGACAAAGTCGACGGGTAGACCTGTATGTAAATTCGAAATTTTCGAATAGAGGTAAGCGTGTCAAGTTGTCTGTGACCCATATGCAAAAATAAATATTTTTTTAGGGTTCAGTATCCGAGAGTTGTCTAACGGGACCTAATACTAAGCTTCCGCTGTCCGTCTGTCCGTCCGTCACCGGGCTCTACCGCATCAACCGAAAGAGGCAGAGAGCTGAAATTTTCACAAAGGGTATTTTTCTATTGCCGCTATAACATCAAATAATGAAACATATCGGTTTTTAAGAATTAAAATAAGTATCCATACAAGGATTTATTGGTATGGCCATTTTCTTAGCCATTTTGTTTTATTTGTTTACCGGTGAAAGCTGAGCCTATCTATTCAGAAAAGATCTTTAATTACAGGTATTGAGTTTTGTGCTAAGTTATGTCATTATACGATTAATAATTGCTCATTCGAATTATAATAAATAATATATTTTTTTTATCATATTTGATTTTATTTCTGTAAATAAGTTACTCAATTTCTATCCACTTCCGGTTTCAATGAGCAAAGAGTTTCGTTAACCTGAGTACATAGTTAAATACTTACATACTACATACACAAAACTCTTTTTCAATGTTTCGATGTACGGCAATGAATGTAGTCCTAGTATTTATTATATTGTTATAAAAAATTAAAAAGGTATTCTCGTACAAAAGACTGTCATTTTACGTTTTTCCGTGTACAATGGTATGAAACCCTTTGTGTGCGGGTCCGACGTCCTACTGGCACTTGACCGGTTTTATTTAAAATATTGCTGTAGCGTATCCTTGTTTTTCATTAAACTCGCTGTCCTAACTTGGCATTTGGTATATCGGGGCTATATCACAATGACTCGTGGTAATTTAAAGTGACATCTGCCAATCAATATAATCTGTTGCCGGAATACAAGTGGCTGGTTATCAAATTTTGTGTCTTCGTTTGGGTACCTATGTATTTATTTCAGTAGATAACAAACAAGTGTCGATGTAAGCCCCCATACCTGAATTGATGATGTTCTACTGACATGTGACACTGGAAAAGCGGATATCTGAAGAACAGTGAATTTGTAAGATAAGTTAAGGTAAAACATAATAGTGACTATAATTGACAACAGGTTTTATCGGGAGCACACACCTAAAACATTTCCTCTGACTGATGATGCAGTCAGGATATTTCAATAAGGATATTTCGTAGGAAAACAGAAGCTACAACAATTAATTACGTTATGCTTGTGAAAAAAGTTGTAAGTGAAAAATCAAACAAATACTTTTACATAAGGATTCCTGGACCTGGACATAGGAGTACCTACTCTTATCCTGTTCTGGTTCTCCGGGCAACGGCTTGTACATCCTCCTCTGCTGCTGCTGCCGAGTGGACAGAGATAGCAGTTTTGGAAACAAGACGCATTGCTCGTCAAACATATACATCAACATGTGCAGACAGAAGGTGCAGAATGACCCGAAGATTAGGGCCAAGAAGAACAGCAGTAAGTGGGCTCCTGGAAACATCACTTACCATTATAATTTGGAATAGTATGCTAGGTTACAAAAGAGTACAAATGAGAATAAAGTCAAAAATACTGTAAAAACGGGTTTTTTACTATTGTAACCAGTTCAGGTGAGAAATAACGTTGTCATGGAAATAACAGTGAACTATTGAACAGCATAGGTTAAGTTACGTGGATACGTTCTAAGAAAATTGGTCAGCAATAAGTCTGAGTCTACTCAAAATACACTCAGTGGCAGAAATTTAAGTGGATATTTAGGGAGAAACTTAAGCCCGTCTGCGTTTGTATAGACTTTTACGTAAATGAAAGAGAAGTTAAACAGTGTTACCACAAAAAAAAATAAACAGCGTTTAACCTCAAAATGAACGTCAAATAGTACATATATTTATTTTTAAACGAACGAACGGAAATGAAACGGCCAAGCCACATATTTTGAAAAAGTTGTAGAGTTTGTGAAGTTAGGGCTTGTAGAGTTGAGCGTGTAGAGATAGAAGCTTGGCTCTTTAAGAGATCTTATAACTTTTTGACAGAGCCAGCCATATGGTCTCGTCTTGGCAACATTTTACGTGAAAATTTTTTTGGTCGCATTTCACTTCTTTTTGTAAGTTGCTTAGATATATTTTTTATTTTGTTCATTTTGTCTTTCTTTTTGGGATGTACTTCTTGCAAATCAGAGGTGCATTTTGTCATAGCCCACTCTCTATCTTTGACTTTTTCCCGATTCGTAATATATATTTGTGGAATCGGGATCCAGCATTGTCTATGTTTTAAACTTGACTCTTCGATTGCGGTTCATGGTGACATCTAGCCACCTAATTGTCGTCTAACAACGTATCACTAGTTTCTGTTGCACCGCATGTTGACAACATTCTTAGCCCGAAGTTCGGGTACACATTAGGGATTTTGAGCGCGCTTCCATCCCCTAATGTAAAACGTGGGGGGCGATATACTAAAAATCCTGAAATATGTGTTTTACTATTTAAAACAAGGAGTTTCTATTTCAATGTTCAGACCTCTAGCATCAAAATTTACGGAAGTGTCATACAAAGTTCCATCCCCTAGTTCAAGCGGTAGGGGGTAAAAATTTCAAGTTTTTGATTTTTATTGTTGTTTGTGTACATCAATTTTGTGTGGGCTAGAAAAAAACATATAAATCTAGTTTCTGGACGCACCGACAAAAAAATTTCGCAACTTATTTTATTTTCTATTTTCTACTTGTGGAGCCACAACTGGAGGTTGCCGGTCAGCTCTCCGGACTCCTCTCTATTATCCGCCAAACGCATGAGCTGTTCTTCGCTGGCCACTCCCGTCAATTCGGATGATGTTGCGGAGCCATGACTTCCTCCTTCTACCAGCGCGTTTGCCTTGCCAGTTACGATGACATGAAGTATATCTAATTTAATTCTTCTTTTTTATGGTCAAGGTGAGTTCTCGGAGCATTTGGCATGTCGCAAAATTTCCTCGCTCATGACGCTATGGATCCTCAGCATCCTCAGAAAATTCACCACTTTTCAAATGCGTCCAGTATTTTGCAGGTTGTCTCCTTTAAGGTCCAGGCCTCGGAACCATACATAAGTACTGGGCAGATGTAGCATTGAAGCGTCCTACTTAGGAGTTGTATATTGAGGTCTTTGATAAAAAGCGCCTTTCTTATTTTGTTAAAAGCAGCACGAGAAATTTCAATCCGGGTCTTTATCTCAAATTCAGACTCCTATGCTTCAGGGTATATGTGCCTGGGTATTTGTATTTGATCACTCTTTTCAAGGTAATTCCTGCTAACCAGATTGTTCGATTCCAGTCCTCTATTAATATTTCTTATTATTTATTCCAAATTATACTTAACATGTTATTACTCTAGCGAACGAAAGCGCATATACAAATACGTGTATCGCACAAATAAAATAGTAGTAGTAGACTTCGTGGGTTGTAATATCTATAATAATAATAATAATAATAATAATAGACAAAAAAATCCATTACAATAGGCCAGACATAACCATCCATGATAAAAACACAAACACAGTATATTTAATTGACGTCGCTATTCCAAACAATCATAATTTAACAACCACACACGCAACTAAACTAGCCAAATATACTGACTTATCCATAGAACTGAAGACTCAATGGAAAGTCAACACAGTACTAACAATATCGATCATAATATCAACAACAGGAATCATACCGAAGACTCTCAACAATAGCCTTAAGTTGCTAAATATGAAACCATCCGCCTTCATCCTGCTGCAAAAAGCTGTGATTCTTAATACGTTGTCGTGTGACGACAAGAACCTAACAGAACCTAACAGAAAACAACAACCAGGATAAAATTTAGAGCGTCAGTTTATTGGTTATTTACAGTGAAGTCTATAAAAAAGATGATGCGAAGATGAGGATGGATGAAATGAGAACAAGTTTTATAAAAGTTAATTAAGTATAAAAAGGAAGCGGAGAACACGAAGAGAAGTAGACCAGTGGGGTGATGACCAGGTTGCGGGCGTATTTGTAGTTGAAGATGTTGTTGAAATCGTCGTTGTAGGAACGGTAGCGGCGTACTTGTAGCTACGGCTCGCTGGATCCCGTTGTAGAAATCGTCGTTGTAGGAACGGTAGCGGCGTACTGGTAGCTACGGCTCGCTGGATCCCGTTGTAGAAATCGTCGTTGTAGGAACGGTAGCGGCGTACTTGTGGTTACGGCTCGCAGGATCCCGTTGTAGAAATCGTCGTTGTAGTGGTTTGAAGGAAACGTTTGAAGGTCGAGAGAGTTTGAAGGCTCGCAGGATCACGGGGTAGTGCGACCCCGGGATAAGGCCTTTAAGTGATACTTCCAGTTCAGAAGCTGACGTGAGACTCCAGAATTTCAGAAATGTTCCGCTTTTATACCCTTTTTGGAGAGTTCTAAAAATTATTTAAATTAAACGTAATTTTTGTGAGTGGCCAAGAGAAAAATAGTATTTCTGTAAAAGTATTGACGCAAACATATCAGACCGCTAACTAGTTTGAATGGGCATTGCCATGACAACCAGATAAACAAAGACGTCAACAAACGTCAAAGTTTCTTTTCAGGCTCGTAATTCGGTAAACAATACGAAAACCATGCAGTAAATTACATAACAGCGAAAGGAAAAAAAGTAGCGCACCAGCGCGCACGAAGCCCGAGATTGCAGAGTTTCGGAGAAAGCCAAAAACAAGGTCACCAAAGGTAAACCCCTTCCCTATCGATTTACAAGAGCTGATAGTATGAAAATGCAGAGCGAAAATGATTTGTTGATGTGTACTTATGGTTTAAAACATTACAGGGTCCTATGGAAATAAAGGTGATGACAAATAATAAGCTGCACAGCTCACCAAGTATCCAGCGTAATAGAGCAAGCTACCCTGAAGGACAAACAAAAAAGAGTGATGGTGGAGCTGGAGCTAAGGGATAGGAAGCAAGAATAGCATGTAAGTAGCATAACACTACAACGTGTAGGATCGTTCGATTTTTTTTAGGAAACACATAGATCCTTAGTGTAGTGTATTGTAAGGTAGTTGCACATTTTGCTAATAAAATCAGTCTTGAATTAACCGGCCTTTGAATAACAACGAAACTCTTCAGTGGCGAACGATTGGTGATATTTAGGCGAAAAACGTGAAAATGCCATACGGAAAATTGCACGAGTTTGACCTCGATGGGTCCAGGAACTGGGGAGTACGTGCGACTCGTGGAACAATTCATTTTGTTGAATGAAGTGAAAAGTGAGTTGCGCGTGGCCATGTTGGTAACGCATGTCGGGGCGTCGACTTACTCTCTCATGTGTGATTTGTGTGCCCCCAGTCATCCTGAGAATAAAACATTTACCGAACTTGTGAATCTCGTGAAAAACCACCTCGAACCCAAGCGTTCCGAGATTGCCGAAAGACACGTGTTTAGACAAAGACGTCAGGCGAGCGGCATTGCAGTTTCGGTAACATGTTGGAGGAAAACATTCGAGATCAATTTGTATCGGGACTACGTAGTGAGGAGATGCGGTCGCGGCTATTCGCGGAGCCGACACTCGACTACAAGAAGGCGGTGGAGCTAGCTTTGGCGCTGGAGGCGGCCGAGCGGCACGCGGCGGAGGCTGCGGGGGCCGGCGGGGCCGCGCCCTGGGCGCCGGCGGCCGGCTCGTCAGGACTCGGAGCGGGCGCGCCGGCGCCGCGCACCATCACCGCGGCGGCAGCGACACGGCGCGCCAGCAACCCCGGCAGCCATGTTGGCGATGCGGCAAGGAGAACCACACGTCGAACAAGTGCCGGTACAAGTCATATATTTGTGACAAGTGTCAAGTGAAAGGTCATTTATCGGTAGCATGTAAAAGTGGTAAAAGTGCGGGGGCGCGTCAAGCTGCGCGCGGCACGCGAGGCAGCCCTGCGCGCGCGCCTCGATGTCGCCGTCGAGCTGCGGCCACCACACGTAGTTCCGCGCGATCTGTTTCATACGTACCACCCCCACGTGCCCACGTCAAAGATATGCGGTGAGATTAGCAGCTTATGATTTTAACATTGTTTTTGTAGCAACCGAGAAGAATGGAAATGCAGATGCCTTGTCACGGTTGCCATTACAAAAGAGATATTCAGCGTCAGAAAGTGACGACGCCGCATATCTACATTTTGTAGAGGATAAATTTCCTCTGAGTCATCAGGATGTGGCGAAAGCGGTAAAGCGTGACAAGGAACTTTGTAAAGTATACGGTTACATAATGAGTGGATGGCTGTTCGATGTTAAAGATGAAGAAAAAGCATATTTTCACAGGCGTGAAAATTTGCAAATAGACCATGGTTGCATCGTCTGGGGCTATAGGGTCGTCATACCGGCATCGTTGAGGTCCCAGATATTAGACGAGATCCACGCAGGGCACGTGGGGGTGGTACGTATGAAACAGATCGCGCGGAACTACATGTGGTGGCCGCAGCTGGACGGCGACATCGAGGCGCGCGCGCAGGGCTGCCTCGCGTGCCGCGCGCAGCTTGACGCGCCCCCGCACACCGCGCCCCGCCCCTACGCATGGCCTAGCGAGCCTTGGACCAGGATACACCTGGACTTCTTGCAATATCAGGGTAAGTATTACTTACTTATACTTGATGCACACTCTAAGTGGATAGAGGTATTTTTAATGAATAAAGGCACGTCGGCCAATTTAGTAATTGGTAAGTTGCGAGAGACGTTTTCCCGCTTCGGATTGCCAAAGCACGCAGTGACGGACGGCGGGCCTCCTTTCAGGTCAGCCGAATTTGAACATTTTCTAGGGTGCAATGGTGTAAAACAATTTTAATTAATTGCGCCTTAACATCCATCCAGTAATGGAGCTGCAGAAAACGGGGTTAAAACGGTAAAAGAGGTGATTAAAAAAGCAGTTACAGAGGGGGAAAACGTCGAACAAGCAATACATAATTTTCTATTGGTGTATCGAAATAGCGCACACTCAACGACACAGCGGGAGCCGGCGGTGGCTATGCTCGGGCGCAGGCTGCGCACGCGGCTGGACATGCTGCGAGCCAGCGTGCGCGACACCGTGGAGGCGGCTCAGCTCAGGCAGACCGAGAACGCGGGGGGCTCCGACAGGCAAGTACAGTGAGGTGATAATATTTTATACAGAAATTATTCCAAAGAAGGGGCTAAATGGGAGGAAGGCCGTGTGATGGAGCGTACCGGTTCGGTTACATATAAAATACAAACTAATAAAGGGGAACAACAGAAACATATGGATCAGCTGATATCCTTGAAGAAAAATAGCAGATATTCTACACCAGTACTAGACCCAAATGAGCACGTAAGTATTTCAACACCTAGACAGGGCATAATTTTGTCTGAACAAGCGGCGACCCCGACACAGGAAGCCTGGGAGTCGGCGCCCAACTCTCCGCCAACCCCGGCGGCGAGCCCGGCACCAGCCGCAGCCGAGCCAGTAAGTGACGTCGCCGACATCACCCACAGCCCGTCTAGTTAAGGTCAATATGTCAATACTGGTCCACGACGACAACTGCTAAATAAGTACACAGATGAATAACGCTGAAATCTTGCTAATCCATATGCATAAAAGTAGAACAATATTTATGTCATGTTAGATATGTATTAGTTAAGCATGAATCTAGTAAATAAGTCAATAAGAAAACAGAAAATAAACATATAAATATTTTGTGTAATTAGGTTAATAAGAAAACAGAAATGTGAGAGGGAGAAGTGAAGTTAGAAAAATTATACTTAAGTAATTATATTTTATATTGGTAAATATATGTAAAATATATATATTTTTAAGGAGGGAAAATTGTAGTGTATTGTAAGGTAGTTGCACATTTTGCTAATAAAATCAGTCTTGAATTAACCGGCCTTTGAATAACAACGAAACTCTTCACTTAGCACTTGGCTAAGGCCCTTGCTCAGGACTAATTGTAACCTCCTAGAACAGGAGTGAAAAAAAAAACAAGAAACAAATAATAATAATGCTTATAACAATAATGCTTTATTCCATAAAATTGGTGCAATACTAGTCATAATTATTACATAGTAATTATAACAATGGGTGAGACATTACTCCCTAAAGAAGGGTGAACCCTGTGTTTTAGGATGAGTAGAGCACTCTTCCCGCAGTCATAAAATTGCGAACATACCAAGTTTTTTATATTGTTGATATCAAAAATAGACCAGCAAGCAAAAAGTAAAAATAGAAATTAGAAATTACAGAATTATGTTACAGTTTGTGTGTGTGGATGGAGAAGATGTATTGTATTGTATTGTATTTATTCATAAACAATGTAAATTGTGTTTGAAATATACTACTCAAAAGAAAATAAGGGCCACTTACATATTTCTGTTTTTGAGTAAATTTTTAGATGTAAACTAATTAATAAGTGACTAATTAATGATGTCCGGCCTCCTTCAGTATCCAACCTCTTTAATGCTGGTGTTTAAGTCTTACAGCTGGCCAGAAATTGAAGCAAATAAAAAAAACGTGTTTCAGGTCAAATTCCTTTCAGATGGAATCACAATTTTATTCTGTTAAAAAACTATTTCTGTCCATCTTTTGCTTCTTTTAACATCTTTTGTTAATAATGCCACGTCAACGAAGGCATATGGATACCATTACTGCCACCAGAGCCGTTACATTGATTGCTGAAGGTCATTCACAGTGGTCTGTAGCTTTTTCGTTGGGTTTCTCTCGCCGAGCCATCCACAATGTGTGGGATCGGTTCCAAGAGACTGGCAGTGTTGCAAGAAGGCCTGGATCGGGCAGGGTGCGAGCGACTACGGCACAAGACGATCGCTACATCCGATTGAGTGCCCGTCGAGAGCGCTCTGTGACGGCACGTAAGTTACTATGCCTACGGTTGACAACGGGGACTCGTGTTAGTGACCAAACGATACGTAATCGACTGCATGAAGACCAGCAAAGGTCCAGACGCCGAGTAGTACGAATTCCTTTATCTAGGGTTCAACGTGGAAATCGTTTAAGTTTTTGCCGCGAACATTCAGATTGGAGCATGAATCAATGGGGTATGGTGCTCTTCACAGATGAGTGTAAAGTGAAGCTTTGTAGTGATGATCGGCGGATTAGAGTATGGAGACGACAGGGTGAGAGATTTTCCGATGTCTGCATCAAGGAAATTGACCGCTTTGGAGGTCCTATTGTGATGGTTTGGGCTGGGATTAGCTTACAAGGCAAAACTGAGCTGGTTTTCTTAAATCAAGGCACAGTAACTGCACAACGGTACATCGATGAAATCATCAGGCCTCATGTGATTCCATTCTCACAGAGAGTGGGGCCAGGGTTCTGGTTAATGCATGACAATGCCCGCCCACACACAGCTCGGGCCACTCAGACTGTACTGGATGACTCCCATATTCGTGTCCTACCATGGCCAGCGTATAGTCCGGATTTAAATCCAATAGAGCATATGTGGGACCAATTAAAACGAAGGGTTAGGGAGCATGAGCAAGAGGTTCACAACCAGCAACAGCTTATGGATGCTCTGAAACGTGCGTGGGAAGAGATACCTGATGAAAACATCAGAAACTTAATCGAGAGTATGCATTCAAGGCTCCAGGAGTGTGAAAACAGGAGAGGAGGACACACCCGTTACTAAACCATTAAAAAAAACAGCTTGTGTCAGTTTTTGTTTTGTTTTGCAAAGAGTTTGTTTAGTTTTTGCTGTTGACAATGGACTAATTTCATGTTAATTGAAATAAGTGAAACAATTGACTACACAATTAAATGGTTATTAGCATAAGTTAAAACAAAAGCCTTGTTACATGTTATTTTAATAAATATACATTACTGTTTACTATATTTTTCACGTAGCAATCAAAATACTGAGTGGCCCCTATTTTCTTTTGAGTAGTATATTAACATTATATCATACATATGTAAGTATAGGTATTACAATTACATTAAATATCAATGTCAAATAATTCAAATAATATTAATCAAATCAAATAATACCTAATGTCAAAATACAAAGTAAAGTGGCAATTGAATATAAAAATAATTCTGTCAAATGTCTATAAGGTCAACTAAAATTTTCTACAAAAGGCACCATACAATACATGTCATACCATAAAATTATGTCAAATGCTTACTATAAACCGGATGTCAATTCAACTTATTCACTTACAAGAGACCCAATCTTGACACTTTCACAGAGTGTCAAGATTGGGTCTCAAGTTAGCGCGCCAAGAACAGTAAAATTTGGTGTCCCCCAGGGGAGTATACTGGGCCCCACTCTCTTTTTAATTTATATAAATGACATCGCTAGCCTTTTTGGAAATAAAACTGAAGTCGTTTGCTACGCTGATGACACAGCGCTACTTTTGGATGGAGTGACATGGCAGGAAACCTTTGAAAAAGTAGAGGACAGCATGTGCACTATAGCGAAGTGGCTAGACCACAACCTTTTGACACTTAACGCGAAAAAGACAAAGTACCTATGTTTCTCAAAAACAAATGCATCTGCCCCGGCTTCGACCCCTCCATTAAAGATTCATAAGTGTGGCGTGCAGCGGAAAGTATTATTAACTAACTGTCAATGTGAAACCATAGGGAGTACCCGCTACATCCGATATTTGGGTGTGCTGATAGATGATCACCTCTCGTTTAAGCCCCATTTAAATCTACTTGTAACTAGGATTAGGAAGCTCATATACATCATGAAGCCCCTACGAGGCATAGCCCCAGAGGCTGTACTAAAAATGGTGTATCTAGGGCTTGGTGAAAGTATCCTATCTTACTGTATACCTGTGTGGGGCGGTGCACGCAAGACGCATATGTTAAGTGTTGAAAGGGCTCAAAGATCACTCCTGAAGGTCAGGAAGGTACAGGAAGCCTTTTCGGTACCCTACAACTAGTCTTTACGAGGAATGCCAATTTTTGACTGTGCGCCAACTGTATATATTTAAATCTACATTAAAAATGCACACCCATATTCTGAAGACTCCAGCTTTACAAGAATTACTAAGCAAAAGAATATTTCGGATACCTGTTCCCCCCGTCAAGACTTCTTTCTCCCAATGTCTAGCTAGATTTCTTCATCCCTTCCTGTATAATAGGATATCGCAAAACTGTGAAATTAAATTTAAGCCTTACTATCATGTAAAGTATGTGATTAAGAGTTGGCTGTCCTCATTATCTTACTGCGACACTGAAAAGCTGCTTGAAGTAATTTCTTAGTCAATTGCTATAGTGTATATATGTATATATGAATTTATATTTTTTATTTTTATTTTATATATATATATTGTATATATATATATATATACTTTTCTTTTCTTTTCTTTTGTAACACATTTACTTATACATTTTCGATTGAATTACGCCTAAACTATGAAAAAAGATCGTCTTGCGCCGGGGACACTAGTTGCGATTAGCGTCCTAATTCTACTTAGCAGCTGTCAAAATGTATAGAATATGTTCAACTTAGTTGTGAGTAATGCGCTGATTGCAATTGTTATTTTTGGTGCAGGTGAATCTAAATTATTGAAATTGTGTGTCAGTCCCTCCTCTGTATGATCCCCACGATACAGGCTTGCCTAGTGTGGGGATCACAAGTACTGTTTTTGTTTAATCTTAATTTTACACATAAGTCGTCACATAATATTGAAATTATAGTTGAAATTGTTTGCTTTTTGTGAAATAAATAAATATTTGATATTTGACTTACAAAATTCTTCAATGCTATAGGGGCACTTCTTCAATAGATATAATTTAAGTTTTTGTTTGAAGCTACTGTGTGTAACCAATAATTTGAGCCCAGCTGTTAGATGCTTAAATAACCGTAATGACTGATATCCAGCTGAATATCTGGATATCTCTAAACGAGGAGCGGATTCTATTACGAATTCCATTCTGGGCGATGTTTCTCGTTTCAGCCTCTGTTCCGGGGTTTCTATTTTGTGAATGTTCTTAGCTAAACCAAACATCAGAACAAGTATGTAAAGCGCAGGAACTGTGAGTATACCAAGTCGAATGAAATGTGGCCTGCACGATTCCATCTGTGGAATGCGAGCTATCGTGCGGATTGCTCTCTTCTGAAGGACGAATGCTTTTGAGATATTGTAAACATAGCTATTACCGCATAGTTTTAAACTATAGCGCAATTTAGATTCGACCAGAGCATAGTATACCATTTCCAGGTGGTCTACATCAACGACGTCCCTAAGACTTATCAGTGCGAAGCAAGCTGAGCTGACACTTCTTTCAATAGCCGTAAGTTCTGGTTTCCAGTTTAGGTGGGAATCAATGTGTACACCCAAAAACTTGAAAACATCAACCATAGACAGTGTCGTTTGCCGAAACGACTGCATTAGTATCATCCGCGTATACTACTAGGTGACTATCGGGCAAAGATTTTCCTATATATTCAAACAAGTCGTTTGTAAAAATAATATAGAAAATCGGACCTAATATGGATCTCTGAGGTACTCCTCTAGCTATTGGGAGTAATTTCGACTTAGTAACCGTTTGTTGTCCACTGTCAGTTGTGCTCAATTCAACAAACTGTTTTCTGTTGTGTAAGTAGGATTCTATCAGTTCTAAACATTTACCTCTCACGCCATAATGCTCCAGCTTAGAAGTTAAGATACCATGGTCTACAAAATCAAAGGCAGAGCTTAGATCTAGAAACAGTGCAGCAACTTTCATTTTCTGATCTAATTTACTTATTAAATCGTCTACCAGTGTGTCTATAGCGTTGGTTGTACCCATGCCCCTGCGATAACCGAATTGTCTATCACTCAGTATTTTGTTCATTACTAAATGTGCAAGAATGTCCTTGATAAGTTTTTCAAAATTTTTAGATAAGGTGGGCAATAGCGAGATGGGCCTATAGTGGGACGGATTTGTTTTTGATCCTTTTTTTTGCACTGGCAAAACACGAGCTATCTTAAGTTGATCTGGGAAAATTGATGCCTTTAAACAGTTATTAAAGAAATTTGTTAGAGGTTCCGCCAATATATCAATATTGTTTTTGATTACAGTGATTGGAATGTCGTCAAAACCACATGATTGCTTGTTCTCAACGTGTCGCACTATTTTAGTAACTTCGATTACGGTTGTCTGTCTAATCTCCATGTCACAAGTGATTTTAGGACAGTTCGATATAAGCGAATCTGCTGCTCCCTTAAAGAATCCTGAGGTTTTAACATCAAATTGTTCAGCTAATACGTCTACAGTATCTATAGGCTTATGAATTAATTTATCGTTAACTTTTAGCAAAAAATTATCTCTTAAGGAAATAGTTTTTTTATTCCTATGTTTGTTCACAACATTCCATAAAGCCTTTGTGGACTGCTTTGCCTTTTCCAATTCAGATTTGACTGCTAGTTTTTTGCTGCAATTAGAACTCTCCCATATATTCTAATGTAATGAGTGTGATAGTTCCTCACTGTTTCATCACAGCAGTTTGTATTTGCTAAGACCCTCTTCATATTACTAGAAATTTTGATTCCCGGTGTGACCCCTTTTTATTTTACCTGACTTTTTTACTGAAACTTTTTTCTTCTTTTTGGCAAAACACTTTTGTGTCGTGGTCCGGATTTCGATAACAACAAATTATGCAAAGGTTTGTATCTTCATCTACAACGCCACAGACTTCGAACGACCTAATTTTATAAAACCTTTTACAAATTTCGAGCTCTTTATATGATTTTTTATTGTGTGCTAAGATAAGGGAACCACCACGTTTCATTGTAACTCTGGTATTGTAAGTGGCCATATTATGATTTTCTAGTTCAAACAATGGAGCCAAATAATTGTTTAAAAAGTGCTTAGTTAAACAGATGTAATGAAATTCTTTCTTTAAGCTATCTAGCTATACCTCTAATTCATTCTTTTTTGATGTGATTCCACACACATTTTGATGAATAATATTAAGTTTTAATATTTTACTACATTTTCCCGCTATATTTTTACTGGCATTTACTATACAGCTGTCTGAGTTGTCATCATTTTGAGAGAAAAACCTGCTGATAATTTCGTGCTGGTGCCCTTCTAAGAGCGAGCTTTTTTGTCTGCTTCAGCCGTTTTCTTTTCAGTGATTCTCTGAAAGAAATGCGGAATGGTGCCCTTCTGGAGCCCTGGTTTACCTTTCAAGTCTGTAGGGTTTAGAACAAAATGGGGTTTGGGTAACATTGGCTTCTTTTCATATTTTGGGCTATGTCTTGTATGACCTTTATAGTTTGTGATTAAATTCCACGCCTTAACCGACAGGGCGTGGAATCTTGGTAGGGTTGGTTTTCACCAGGAGTACTGACCTTTGACGCCGTGGACCGGAATTCGAAAGCTCAATTCGAGGCAGGAATACGGGATGAGGAGCACAAGGGTGAAGGGAGAGGAGTCGAATCTTACTCTCGTCGTAGCCCGATGCTGTCGCCGTCGTGTTGCTTGCCGACACGAAGGGTCGCTGTCCGAATGCGATGAATTGATCCCCGAATCACTTCGTCCCTTCACAACACGAAGCACTCACTCCGATGACGTGAATCTACTTATTTCCCGACGATTGGACGATTGTTCCGTGGTGATTATTACAAATTATCACTCCGACCAGGCCCGACACCTGTGTTAGACAATTATTACTAATAAAAATACAGCCAAGGCCCGAATGCCATGTGCAAAAAAGTAACCTCCAACTCGTCATCACGTTTCTATACAAGTGACAGCTGCTAGTTCCGTTCCGATCACTCGCGGTCCGAGTCGCGCAACGAAAAAAGGTGCGTTCCGAAGCATAAATATTAAACAGTCACCCGCCCGGACAGGCCCGAACCTGTCCCTAATCAATAGGAAGGCGAGAAAGTGTTGCGACCGCTCTCTTGAGGACCGAGTCCCCCACCTTGACTTCTGCTGATCGAGGCGTGCCATCCCGACCCGTGTACAATTTGACGACCCGTCCTCGTCTCCATCTCAATGATGGCAGGTTCGCATCCTTAATCAGCACCAAATCACCGACTTGAGGGGGGCTCGTCCGGTCAGTCCACTTAAGGCGCTGCTGCAAGATGTGCAAGTACTCAAGGGACCACCGTTTCCAAAAATCTTGAGCCATCTGCTGCAACATCTGCCACCTAGTTCACCGACTTAACTTAACATCACCGAATGGGTATTCTGGCAGGGCGTTAAGGGGCTGACCTATCAGGAAGTGACCCGGCGTCAACGCTTCCAAATCATTTGGATCCGAACTGAGCGGGCACAACGGACGCGAGTTCAGTGTCATTTCAATTTTACAGAACAGCGTCGCAAGCTCTTCAAAGCGTAGAGAGGTCTCACCGATGATCCTCGTCAGGTGCGACTTAGCCGATTTAACCACAGCCTCAAAAATTCCTCCCCAATGAGGACATCCCGGCGGACTGAAAACTCATTCAATCCCTCGTCGGGAGCAAGCCTTACCGATGGCGTCCTGGTTACCGTTCAGGAATTGAGTGACCTCCTGCAGATATCGCCTGGCCCCGACAAAATTTGTGCCGTTGTCCGAACGGATTAATGTCGGGAGGCCCCTTCGTGAGACGAACCGATCTAGACATGCGATAAATGCCTCTGTAGTGAGGTCACTGACCACCTCCAAGTGGACTGCCTTCGTGGCCAAGCACACGAAGACGCACAGGTATGCCTTCACTAATCTGGCGTTCCGTAGCTGTGAAGACTTGACCATGAATGGTCCCGCGAAATCCGTTCCGACACCCGCAAAGGGCCGGATTTCGTTAACCCTATCCGAGGGCAAATCGCCCATCTGGGGCTGCATCGTAGCCGCCTTGGCCCGATAACAAGGCAGGCACCGAAATACGACGCTACGCACTAAGAGTCTTCCCGATAAAATCCAGAACTCGCGCTGGAGAAACGCCATCAAGGCGTGGCATCCGATATGCCCATTCCGAGTCGATCCTGTATCAACAGTTCGACCAACTTCCCTTTCCTAGGGAGTAACAACGGGTGGCGAGCCGCATAAGGCAGGTTGGCATTCCGCAGCCGACCTCCTACCCTCAGCAATCCTTGAGGGTCAATAAACGGGTTGAGCCGAGACACAGCTCCCTTCAGTTGGACGCGTCCGCGTCTCAGAATGTCCAATTCAGACTTAAAGTGCACCGTCTGCACGTTCCGTACCAATGCGAACAACGCATGGTTCCGTTCCCGTGGTGTCAGGACCTGTGTCCGCACCCGTTGCGCCTCAGAATTGCGACAATTCCGCGCAAATCGGAAGATCCAGGCGGTCAGATTGACCAGCTTGTCGAGCGAGCTGTACCGTTCCAGCAAGCTGAACTCCTCTTCCGGCTCTGGTTGCGTCGTACAGACACCGACTGTCAAGGCGCCGTTCGCCGAGGTAACGCGTGGACTCATTGGCCAATCCGATTCGGCTTGAGTCAACCATTTTGGACCCCACCACAAGGGATGTCCAACCAACTCCGGAGCGTGACACCCACGAGACGCACAGTCTGCTGGGTTCATTTCCCCTGGAACATGTCTCCAGATTAAGGGAACCTCTGAATTCAAAATCTGCGAAACCCGATTCGCCACAAAAATCTCCAGCTTGTGAACTGAAGCCTTCAGCCAGCATAACACGATCTGGCTGTCCGTCCAAGCGTAGACCGTATCTTCTAACGCTATTGACCCACGAAGAACCGTCATCGTGTGGTTGAGCAGACGAGTCAGGAGAGCCGCTCCCGAAAGCTCTAATTTGGGAATGGTCAGGCGAGTGCGCAACGGCGCAACCTTGCTCTTGGCCATGACCAACCGCACATCAACCTCCCCCGAGGAGTCGACCGTACGCAGATATACCGCAGCTCCGTAGCCCTTCTCCGAGGCATCGCAAAACCCATGCAGGGTGGCGGTGTATCGTTTGGTGGGGACTAACCTCCGTGGCAGTGAAATCCGATTGATGCCAGGAAGGGTCGAAAAGAACGAGTCCCACTCTGAGCTCAATGACCCGCCGATCGGGTCGTCCCGTGTTGGTGTTCAGCTCGTACACCTTGATGGGCTGATCTGGGCTCTCTCGCCACAGTATCAGCTGATACCGTCTATCGTCAGGGTGAATGACCGTCTGTCTAAACATCATCCGGATGTCAGCTACAAACACAACATTGTGTCGACGGAACCGTGTGATAACATCCGCGATGTCATGGTTCAACTTCGGCCCTGAATGCAAACACTGGTTCAGGTTCATGCCGTTAGATGTTGATGCCGATCCATCGAACACTACCCGTATTTTGCCCTCCGGGGTCCTCAAGACCGCGTGATGGGGCAGGAAGCAGTGGTCTTCACGCTTCTAGTCGATACCCAAAACCGACATGTGGCCGAGCGACTCGTATTCCCGCATGAAGTCGACGTTTTTCTGCCGGAAAATCCCGTCACGCTTCATGCGTCGTTCCATCGACAGAAGCCGCGTCTCGGCTGCATGGTGTGATCTGCCCAGCGGTGGGCGATCACTCCGGAATGGAAGACGTGTGAGAAATCGACCTGACCGAAGGCGACCAGTATTGTTCCGATAAAACTGTTCACACTCTTCTTCAACCGGGTCCAACCGGCGGACCGTAGGTGGTTCCTCCACCTCCCAAAACTTCTGTATCACCTCCGAGAGTACAGAACCGAATAAGGGACTACGAGTCGCTAGGCGTGGGGCAGCCGGCATGACCGGACCCATTACCGCATGGCCCAGTCTGGTGTTGACCGAAACCAGACCAGTCGCCTGCAACACGTGGACACCTGACACTAACAGGTATCCCATGGCATCGACACCCAATAAAATGTCTACTGGGCCCGGAATATTGAACTCCGGGTCAGCCAGTGATAACCCAGCGACCAACTGTCGCACCGAGGGCGACAACCGTACGTGAGGGTGTGAGCCCATCACATTAGTCATGACTAATGCCGTGACCGTCAGATTCACCGATGAATCCACCCGTGACGAGAGAGTAATCCGACATACTCCCTTAACGGAACCGACTTCCGTGTTCCCAATTCCCCGAATGGAATGTGGATACTCCCTTACCGAAATGCCCAACCGTCTTACAAGGTTGCACGAGACTAAGCACCCCTGGGCCCCCGAGTCCAATAGTGCTCGTGCCACACAAGATTTGCCGTCCGAACTCCACGCTATCACAGAGGCGGTGGGGAGCATGACCGTCTGTGGAGTGGCGGCACCCTGTAAGTGGGCGGCGTGTCCCTAGCGGGAACCTCCGCGGGATCCGAACCCACTGAGACCTCCGTCGGCCGTGGAGTAACTCGGCTGCTGATATGCCGGTGGCATATCAGACCGTATGTACATCAAGGGGTCCCAACCCGCATAATAGGCCCCTCGCTGTCCCGGTATCCGACCATACCGGACGGTGTACGGTGTGCCCGGTGGCCACCGTGGATGGATGGGGGAGAGCGGATCCAACCTGGGGCGCTCTAGGAATGGGGGCGACATCCGACTGTTTGCCTCCCAGAGCGACGGGCAGGGTGTCGCAGAAGGTGGTGGGCTCCCAGCCTTCGCGCCACTCATAGGTGCCATCTGACACCCGCCCGTAACACGCGTTGAGCCAGCGGCCCGAAGTCCTTGCTGACCGTGGACAGCGGCGACCGAACCCCGGCTATCCCGCATGTTACCCCCCGCGCTGCCCCCTTCCCCTCGGGGGGGGGTCCCGTCGGCGGGTACCCCAGTCACCCCGTTGGTGACTCCCGTTGCCCGGAGGGGGACTGGGTCCGGTCCTGGTTGGGCCCTGTGGCCAACCAACCTGAGTCCGGCCCTGGTGACCGTCCGAAGGGCCTGACCGATTCAGGCACAACACGATGTGGTGCTTGCAACCACAGCACTCACAGGGGAACGCGCGCGAGCACTCGCTCAGCGTGTGCGGCCCCAAACAACCGAAACACAATCGGTGGCGGAAGACTATCTTCCTGCGGGCAGCTACCCCGAGCGCCTTAAAGTTGGCGCAACTGGTCACTTCACGACCGGCACTGTCGCAGTGCAGACAGCCGTCACCCGACGGCACGGCATTCAAAACGCCAAATTGTTTCGACCGCCCACCCCCCCGTGGGGGCGGGGGGGGCGGCCCCTCCCGCATCCACGCGGGTTGGCGCTGCACACTGGTCTCCGTGTCCAGTGTGTCACATCGCCTGCATTCACCCTCCAAAAAATCCGTCAATTGGACGAGCGTGGGCAGTTCCGTGCTACTGCCCCCATGCAGCTGTTCAAACCGACTTTGAATTCAATTGTTAATTAATTAATAAATAAATAAATAAATAAAAATAAACACAAAAAAAGGTATTATAAAAAAAAAAAAAATCTAGAAGTGGCCCCTCCGATATGACCCACACTTCTTTTGAGGTCAGCAAAATCAGCTTAATACCCCTTAAATAGCCTGACCCTGCTCTGTAATACGAAATAACACTGCAATACTATGGAACCCGACTGCAATACTATAGTCCGACCGAATGACTGTTCCTTATGCACACCAAGTAGTTTCCGACTATAACTTTATAATAATTGTTAACTAAATCGTCAATTATATGTTCACTAACCGAAAATGAACTTTAATTGTGGAATACCGACCACAAGACTCACTCACAAACTGATTGCCGACCAATCTGAGATACCCTTTTCTCCCAACTACAATGTGGCAAAAAAACAACCCTACAACCGTCCGTGAATCGATTTCCTACTAGGAAACCGCGCCTGCTACCAAAATGATTAAATTCCACGCCTTAACCGACAGGGCGTGGAATCTTGGTAGGGTTGGTTTTCACCAGGAGTTGACGCCGTGGACCGGAATTCGAAAGCTCAATTCGAGGCAGGAACACGGGATGAGGAGCACAAGGGTGGGGGGAGAGGAGTCGAATCTTACTCTCGTCGTAGCCCGATGCTGTCGCCGTCGTGTCGCTTGCCGACACGAAGGGTCGCTGTCCGAATGCGACGAATTGATCCCCGAATCACTTCGTCCCTTCACAACACGAAGCACTCACTCCGATGACGTGAATCTACTTATTTCCCGACGATTGGACGATTGTTCCGTGATGATTATTACAAATTAACACTCTGACCAGGCCCGACACCTGTGTTAGACAATTATTACTAATAAAAATACAGCCAAGGCCCGAATGCCATGTGCAAAAAAGTAACCTCCAACTAGTTCCGTTCCGATCACTCGCGGTCCGAGTCGCGCAACGAAAAAAGGTGCGTTCCGAAGCATAAATATTAAACAGTTTGTTTTATAACATATATGCAATAGATCCCTAAGAATAAATCTGCAAGTAGTTACACGTCTTGGGAATTTCTCTTCAACTTGTGATAAATCTACCAATGTCGCATTATCAAATTGTGTGCACAATAAGTGAAACATTCTGTTCATCATATGCTCATTTAGGTACTTCGCCGAGCTGACTATTACAAGTAAGATGTTTGTTTTTAATTTACTCATATAGTGATAGAGACGCGACTGTACTTTGGTGGGATTGTTATCATTTGAGCCTAACAAAAATATAACATAATCAGGTTCAGTGTAGTCTTTGCACAGATTCAGTGTAGTCTTTGCACATATCCAGACAGGATGACAACAATTGGTCAGATGTAGCATTAGTCTTGATAAGCGAGGTCACTGAAAAGTCTTGACCTAGGAGATCCTGAAGACAATCTCTGATACCAAGGCCTCTTTCATCGGAGAAAATCATGACCCTGTGCTTCCAGACGTCCTTCGTGATTTCTTTGGATTTTAAGTCACCAACCCGTTTTATGCAGTGTTCGATAATTTGTTCAGTCTTGTGGTCATTATCTTGTTTATTTATTGTACCGTCATCTTGTGTAATTTTTGTGTCTTCATTTTGTTTAATTTGTGTGTTTTTGTCTTGTACACCTTTGGCGTATTCACCTTGATCACTTTTCATTGTGTCTTTATTTTGCTTGGTTTCTAGTACTAGATCTTCATCTTGTTCACCTCTCTTTGCCGAATCTATAGTTTCTCTGTTTTCTTTTGAGTTGTCTTTGATTCTCAGTACGTCTATACTATCTTATTGCATATTTGCATTGTCACGACGGCTTGGTGTCTCTTCACTACAAAGAATCAGGCGCTTTGGCGGGAGTTCACTTTTCCTGAGACTTGATCTTGGTGTTTTCTTTATGGCAAGCGTTTCAGAGCAAATCTTCTTGAGCAAATTAGTCGTTATCTGACGATCTAAAAGTTGCTTCTGTAACGAATTTTTCTCCTCAGAAAGAGAGTCAATTTCACCGTGTGCACTTGCAAGTTGCGTCTCTAAATTCCGGATCCGATTTAAAAGGTGCTGAACTTCTTTCTGGTCGCAGAATTGCCTTGATAGGTCTAGTAGGCTCAATGGATGATCGTCGGAGATTTTTGAAGAATCTAAGTCTAAAATGTAATTTCGCATTGCCTCTCCGCATGAAAATCGACGTTTCCTACTTCCAGTTCTCAGTGTTATGTTTTTATGTAAGTCTGCTGCTAGCATTTTACTCATTGTGAACTGATAACTAAAACAGTGTGTCAAAAACTATGAGTAGTGAATGTAATTTTGACTCTTCAGATTTGATACGTGGACCTCGTAATTGTGAAACCGCTAGCATACACCACGCGCCACTGTTCCTAACTGAAGTCACAAGTCAATCAGTGAATCAAAATTTTTGATTCACTGATTGACAAACAGATTTTGTTAAAATCTCCTGGTTTTGAACTGGGGACCACTGTGTTGAGAAGCGCCATCCCTATAACTTGCGCCACTCAAGCCGTCAGAGACATCGGTGAAATAATGAAACAGGTACAAGCATCGGTTTTCTTGCGCTGCACGGCGACATCTACGGTCGCCGAAGCCGAAATAAAAGCGCTTGAGTTGTCCTGATTTGAAATATTCAACGAATTTTGAAATGTAATTTTGCTAAAATAAGCTATTTGCACTGTTTATTTCACAGAGAGTAATGTTTATGACACTGCACTTGGTATTCTAATACTGTTTTAATTAGTTTTATCTTTATTATAAGCACTGAATTTTTATTCACTGTTTGTGGTCAAACTGTCTACTTTACAGTTAAGATAACACTCATGTGGAACTATTATCACTGTATGAATTAGTTATTGTTGATGTCGATTCACTGAAAATGTAATTTTAATTTAAGTTATTTGCAGAGCTTCTTGAAAGTGGTTGTTTACATTGCAGCGCCCTCTGGTAAGTGTAGTGCATGTATGTATTTTAGTGTAGTGGGTAGTGAATGTTAGCGTAGACATATAATTTATCCTCAGATGCATTTTATTCATTGTTGTTTTAATTGAGGTTTTTCAATTACGACGTGATTGAGAAAATATTTTCAATTTCATCATAGGGTGTTTGGCGCTATTTGAAAACATTTTTTCGCATTGAAATTGATTTGTATGATATATATTGAGTATTTTGTTCAATTTGTTACATATAAGGGGGCCTACAAATGTGACACATCTTGTCATAAAGTGGTCACCAACGATGTCCTTACGACGTTTCAAAATAGTTTGGAAGGAAACAGTTTTGACGTGTAACATAACGATACTCATAATAAAAATGACAATACTCCTACTCATAATCATAATGAAAGTTGCCTAACAGATAAAACCTCACAGTGACTGTATAAATCACCAGTAGGGAAAAGGATTGGTTTGAAGCAGACTTTTAAAATGGATCTTCGGCACGTTCAAGTTTGGGAACAGATGTTTTATGTGCATATATAGGGGTCGCATATGCTGTCCTTAGCAAAAAATGCCTTAATTAACGCTCAGTTTGTGTAAAAACTCGCGATGAGCACCTGTGCAACATTTTCTGCCACTGAGTATGTAAGGACTACTAAATACTACAGTCCTTTACAGTACAGGTAGTTGTCTGGAAAGTTAAGCGGGAGTTTTAATAATTGGTGATTTTATAAAATTTGACGTGATCGCGCCGCCATTATCGGAAAAATGGCGCCTAAAATAGTTTTATGGCAATATCTAATCTTAAAAGCGTCCGTGGCCTAGTATCGGAAACGATCGGAAGGGTAGCAACACTGGCCGAGATTAGTGCTGGATGGGTGTCCGTTTCTATGTGGCATTTATCTCAGGCGCTTCTGTGTTTCGGCAGATATGTTAAGCTTAGGTACCGGCTACTACCGCTACTCGGTGGTAGTAGTCGTAAAGCTATGTCTTGCCTGACGGACCCATACATGTCGACATCTTCGCGACGTATAAATAAATAAATAAATAAATCTTCCGGCATGCTTCCGGGTGACCGCGAGGCATGGTGGGGGTTGAAGACTGGTGATCTAGAAGGACCCATAGGATCAAGCGCGTCGCAGGTTGCGGATAGCGAATGGCCCACCAATCGGAGGGTCAGCAGCCTGTTCCGCAGCGGGTAGCCGCGAACAAAGGGCGCCCATCTGACCTCTTTCAGGTATGACGATCGGCGTATCAGTGTTCCCCGGCGCGCACACTCTAAAGCAAGACCGTAAGGCAGCCCATCCGACCTCCTTCAGAGGGACAACGTTTGTCGTTGAAAGAAAGGTAAGTGGTACGTGCGTACCCAAAATAATCACGACCTGCGTCCGAAGTACCGTGCCGGTTTACCAGTTACAGTCACCAGCAACGGTACTTATATCAAAAGGGAAGCTCTGGCTCCTCGATGCTCAGGAAACTGGCATCGAGGGGCTCAGGCTCCGGTTGATATGGGCGAACCGTCTGCGCGGCACAGACATTAGTTGGGCCTTAAAACACAGGTTTATTAAACTTAGTTTAAGGTTCCAATGTATCTTTCATCTGTATATTACTTTGGTGAATAAATTTCATTTTCATTTTCAGTTGCTTGCGCCTCCTAAAGGTAGCGTTCAAAAAGACCAACTCGGAGCTTCAGGGTATCATTATGGTATTCGGAATACTCGAGTCGAAAATTCCGGAGCTGGATAAGAGGCAGACGAAGATCTGATATAAGTGCGGCTCGGTAAGGGTGGAGCTCAAACGGAGAGTTGGGTCCACACCCGCTCCCGCCGGTCAGCCCAGTGAAGCGAGGCCTGCACCAGGTGGCACGGAACAGAGTAGCAACAATCTGCCAACACGCAAGGCCTCGGTGGGTAGTGTGTGGGAATCGCTAAAACAATCTTCGGTAGCATCAGAACAGGATTGGAACAATTAGGTATCAATACAAACATGATTACCTGGATAACAAAAATGCTGGAATCAATAATAATCTCTTTGGGAATCAGCGATAAAATTAATTGGAAAGTGGCCAAGGACTGTCCACAGGAGGGCGTACTATAACCACTTGGTGTAGCTAATGACTTGGTGACACAAATGAACACAAGAGGATTTTACTTGTAAACAGCCTCCTTATAAACACCATTTTTGATCGCATGCAAGTAGAAGAAGCGTGGTGCTAAAAAAAACTCTCAGTTAACCTCGCTAAAATTGAGAAAATATATAATATAATAAAATTCACAAAAAAGATAAACCACGACAGTTACAGGTTGCCCAAACTCTTTCACAAAACACTAACACTCTCAAAACACGTAAAATATCTAGGCGAATGGCTTGAACACAAATTAAGTTGGAACAAGCACATGGAAGTGACACTAAAGAAAGACACCATATCGTTCTTCCAGTCTAGGAAGATGATAGGGAACGGATGGGGACTCAAGCCTAAAATATGTCGATGGATGTATACGGCTGTGGTGAGACCCATCATCACATATGGCTCCCTGGTATGGTAACAACGAACAATACAAAGCACAACAGCAACACAACTACATCAGTTCCAAATAATGGCATGTGCAGCCATCACAGGCTACATGAGGTTAACGTCATCAGCGCCACTTGAAATCTTGCTAGGAATACCACCTTTGGACCTATACGTACAGCAGGAGGCTAAATCGGCAGCCATAAGGCTATACAGTACAGGACAATGGAAAGGACAGACAGCAGATAAAGGACACTGCACAATTCTAGCAAAGGCTTTCGAAGAAGTGCCAATAGCTATTATTGGAATCGCATGAAAAGATAATTCCTATTCGGTAGGAAATACGAAATTATAGCCAATGACTTGGAAATAACAACAAAACCAAATCATAACAGCATAACAATGTACAGTGACGCCTCAAAGAAAAGCAGCAACACAGGCGGAGGAGTTAATTTGTTTTATTTTATTCTTGCTCACAACGAAAACCTAGGTTCCTTACACAGGCACAAGCCTGCCTTCTGACTTCTGTGCTCATAATTTTCACCATAATCTACTCTCTCATGATATCAAAAAAGTCCAAAGTGGATTGCGATGCTTGTCAGCGCATTCAAAAATGAATTGAGAATTATACTCCAGCAAGATCACAATCTTAAAGCAAATTATAAAAACAAAAATACTACAATTTCATCCATATCATAAATCTCCACTCTATTTGAAACTGGAAATCAATAAACACTATAAAAGAATCTGTTAATACATTTTGTCTGTTAGGAATTAATTTGGATGCAAACCTAAAAAGTCTGGAAAAGTCATATTGAAAAATTAAAGTCAAAACTCTCATCGTTTATTTATGCCTTTGGTGAATTAGAACATAGCACTAATACAGAAACAGCACTGCGTGCATACTTTGCAGTTGCATTCTCGTGGCTTAGATATGGTATCATGCTATGGGGCAACAGTGTAGATGCAGACCAGCTCTTAGTACTATAAAAAATATGTGACCGAATTTTAGTTCACACAGAGGAACGACAATCATGCAAACCTTCTTCAAAAAATTAAACCTTCTCACGATACCGTTCATATATATACTTGATATAAGGTTATTTGTGTACAAAAACAAAAATATATTTCTACTAACAAAAAATGTTCACGATAAAATCAGAACAAATAAAGAAAAACTATTTTTACCACACTCAAGAATTAAAATGTTAAACTGCAGTCCATATTACATGGCAATTAAATTCTATAATAGACTACCAAACTCCATTACAGGCTAAGGTACTGCAAATTTGTTCTCTAAACATCTAAAATCATATTTATTAGATAAATGCTTTTATTACATAGATGAATTCTTGTCAGATATCCACTGGGATAAGGTTTTACTGACAGACAACAAATTTAGTTTAATTTATATGATGACCTGAATAATATTAAATATTGTATCACAAGCTCCTACTTACTAATAAAAACTACCTAGAATATAGAGAATAGATTATATTGGATATCTTTATGACTCCTATATTAAGATAGGATTATAGTTTACCGCTTTATTTATATATATATTAACTTATCAAACTTTATTTCTAACAAAAACAAATTTCAAAGTGACAGACAAAGACAAACGAATTATAACGGCATTATAGCTGAAATAGGTTTATTAGACGTTTATGAATAAGGCGAAGACATTATCTTTTGTGCTATACTCGAAAAGAGTACTAAGTATTAAGTTCTTAAAATCTGTATAACACTTAGTTGCAATAAACATTATGATTCTGATTCTGATCCCTTCACGTGTTCCTGATCAATAGGGTCTAAAGAGAAAAAGGAAAAAAAGGACAACGAAATCATCATATATGGGTAATTTTTTTTTCTCTTTATGGTAACGAACACTAAAATTGCCAAAAATCACGTCCCTTGTACGGGGAATCCCTTTAATTTAACGGGCCAAAAACGCATGCTGAAGTAGACTTTGCGGCGCTCGTACGCTTAAACTATTGATTTTACTAAAATAGGCTGAGCCAAGAATTAAAGGATTATTTTTCTAGTTTACTTAATCAGAAAACTCTAATATCTTAAAATTAGTTGGGAGAGGAGATATTTTGAGGCGCCATTTTTCAAATATGGCGGCACGAGCGGCAAAGCTATGAGGTAGCAAAATACAAATTCATACGGAAAGAGAACACCAAAATCTCTAAAATCACTTTATTCCAAAACTCCCGTAAACTTTTTTAAGAGGGTCGCCATACACTTATTGGTATTGACCAAATGACTAGGTCATAAACAAATATAGGCTGATTTATTACTTAATTGTGATACGATAACCTTTCCATGCTCTGTTGACATCCCCCGCCTCCTTCTCAACAAGTCTGAATTCATTGTAAAGTAAAAAGTCCTCGTTTGTATCTTGTTCACCATTTGATGACACTGCTTTCTTTTTGCGGACCATTCCAGCCCCCCAGAAAAGTTGCACTCGCTAGCTTATCAATCACTTGAAAATGAATGCAATTTGCCATTAACGAACGAAATTGATCACTAGTCTAATTGTGTCTATTAGTGCTCTTTCACACTACGCAACGCGACAGGTGCGACTGCCGTGCTGCTGTCGTGCTGCTCAAAAGCGAGAAGCTAATTTCCATATTAATGACAGCCGCGTGACTACAGCGTGGCAGACGCGCGACTGAATGATGATATGAATAACAAATGGTATAAAGACAACCTTTTTCTTTAATCTGTGTTTGATAACATCAAATGCCAATGGGAACTACCTACATGAAAAATACATCTTCACACCTTTTTCACCTAAGAGTTGCTATTTCTTGGGATTTAAAGAGAATATTGAAATGGTTCTTACGCCAAAATTGATATTTTAAAAAGTACCCATCTGAATACTGTGTGTTTGAAATCAAGAAACAAGCTGTAGTTTTGAAAAAATATCTAAGAAACACCAAAATATTCGCAAGGTTCTACGGCAGCGACTGACAAGTTGCAATATGAACTTTATTTTTACGGTTGAGTCCAAATTTTCAACCACCTCGAATCGAGTTGCTAATTTTACCGATAGACGAGCCTAAAAATAGTGTTGATACATGATAATGATGACATGATTTGTAAGGCCAAAAAAGCTAAGATTGTCTTCCCATGAACCAAATCCTGCTAAGATTAGCCCTCCCCCTGTACACGACCCTGGATGGACGCACGAATAGGTCAGTAATTTATAAAACACGATGAAAAATCGATCATCCGCGATGGAATGAAAAGTAAGTACTTACAAATGTTGTATGGCTTCAGTTAATAAATACAATAAATACTTAGGTGGTAGACTTGACACTCAATGAATATTTTCATATATTTCTACCTACGACACATCCTTAGTCAAGACTTTAAAATATTGTAAAACGTAATCATATTATATGTCTGTGATTGTCAACAAGCAAATTTATAAGGCAGTTGTCAAAATTCATATGTTGTCAAAACTGTCCATGGATACCTTTGATTTTGTTTGTAGCCCATTGACGTTCGGGTCGCAAACTATAGGGGCGACGTCAAGCTAGTGTCAGCTGTCGTTTGAGTTCTGAGTGACTTGAAATTGTCAATAGGAACTTCACAATATTTTAGCGAAAAAGTAAACAGCGTATTTCCAACAAGAACTCTTTATTTTACTCCTTCGGATCCAAGATCCTCACGGCAGACCTCTGAACATCAACTATTAACAAAAGAAGAAATGAAATCATTGAATGAAAATGAGACTTGGAAAATGGTACCTTTACCGAAAGGAAGAAAGGCTATTTCATGCAAATGGATTTATAAAATTAAGAGAAATCCAGACGGAAGTGTAGAGCGTTATAAAGCACGACTGGTCATTAAAGGGTATTCACAGAAAAAAGGTGTGGATTACTACGAGACTTTCAGCCCTGTTGCTAAAATGAGCACGATCAGAACTAGAAGAAAGTGACCCAGAAGACAGTGAAGACGAAATGTACAAAGATTGTTCTTCTGAGAATCACACAGAACAAGAAGTACAGACAGAATCTAATCAAGAGATAGAGTCGAATGTACAAGAGGAAGATAATTCGCTCTAGGGATGTTATTTTTGAAGGAAAGAGCGTGAAGTGTTGCGTAGACATGAAGGACGTTGCTTTAAAAGAAGAAACAGAACAACCCACAAAACCAAACAACAAGATAATCATTCCAGGACCTATAATAGAATTGCTGAAACGAGATAAAGTGATGAAAGTGACTGAAGAAAATGACACTGTCATAGAAACAGAAAATGATATAGTAATAGAAAACGATATAGAATTAGAAGAAAGTGACCCAGAAGACAGTGAAGACGAAATGTACAAAGATTGTTCTTCTGAGAATCACACAGAACAAGAAGTAACGACATAATCTAATCAAGAGATAGAGTCGAATGTACAAGAGCAAGAAATAGAGATAGAATCTCGTGGAGAGATAGAGTCGAATATAGAACAAGGAGAAATGAGACTAAGAGATCGTTCAACATTGAGAAAACCTGCAAGATTCGACGACTTCGTGATGTCAATGGTTGCAGAGTTGAATGATGAGATAGTAGAACCTCAAACATTCAAAGAAGCTATGGAATCCAAAGAGGAAAAGAAATGGATTATACCTATGAAAGAAGAAATGAAATCATTGAATGAAAATGAGACTTGGAAAATGGTACCTTTACCGAAAGGAAGAAAGGCTATTTCATGTAAATGGATTTATAAAATTAAGAGAAATCCAGACGGAAGTGTAGAGCGTTATAAAGCACGACTGGTCATTAAAGGGTATTCACAGAAAAAAGGTGTGTATTACTACGAGACTTTTAGCCCTGTTGCTAAAATGAGCACGATCAGAACTATCCTGAGTATCGCAGCTAGAGACAACATGCACTTATCACAGTTCGACGTATCCACCGCATTCCTCTATAGAAGCATAGATGAGGAAATTTTTATGAAACCACCAGAAGGGTATAACGACAATACGGGCCTAGTATGCAAATTAACGAGGAGCCTTTACGGACTTAAACAAGCACCGAGATGCTGGAATAACTGCATTCAAGGATTTTTACAGAATGTTGGTTTTAAACAGAGTGAAGCAGATACATGCCTCTTCGTAAGGAGGAGAGAAGAGAAGATGATAATATTGGCTCTTTACTTAGATGATGGACTGATAGCTTGCAGTGATGAAGAAGAAGCACAGAGGTTTCTGACAGAACTGAAAGAAAGATACAAAATTAAATCCAAATCTGCTAACTATTATCTTGGTTTAGAAATATCAAGAGAAGATGATGGAACAGTGAAAATAAATCAGACCGCTTATACCAAAAAGGTGTTAGAGAGGTTCGGCATGAGCGAATGCAAGCCTGTAGGAACACCGATTATCAAAGACGGAAAATTAGAAAAAGGAGAAGATAAAGATTCTAAGACAGAAAAGTTTCCGTATAGACAAGTGGTTGGCGCTCTGGCTTATCTTATGGTTGGAACTAGACCTGACATTTCTTACGCAGTTGGGGTTGCTTCCAGAAAACTAGATTACCCTTCAAGTGAGGATATTATCAAAGTGAAACGAATTTTGAGATATCTAAGAGGAACTTTAGATTGGGGTTTGATCTACAAAAGAAAGTCTGATGCTAAGCTAAGATGCTACAGCGATTCGGATCACGGTGGAGATTTGTAAACAGGAAGATCTACATCAGGGATGATCTGTACGTACGCTGGAGGGATTATTTCGTGGAAAAGCAATAGACAGGCTTCTGTAGCCATATCGAGCACTGAAGCAGAAGTTGTTGCCACTAGTGAGACTGCACGTGAGATAATCTGGCTCAGAAGACTTTTTGAGAGTATCGAGCATACGAAATACAAGCCTGTTTTGTATGTCGATAACGAGTCTGCTATAAATTTGGCAAGAAACCCGCCATATGAATACCATAGCAGAACCAGGCACATAAGGATCCGCGAGTTCTTCATCAGAGAAGCTGTGATGGACGGTGTGCTGGACGTGGCGAAAGTTTCGTCAGAATTTCAGTTGGCTGACATGATGACAAAGCCGCTGTACAGACCCAGGCTGACGATGCTTTGCAAGAGAATTGGTATGTTTGGAAGAGAAGGCACTATCACTGGCTGAACTTGACAAAGAGAGAAGATGTTAAGATAGGTGACCTGCTTTGTCCAGTTTTGAATAGAAGCTCTTTGGTTAGGCTTTACGTCAAGCTAGTGTCAGCTGTCGTTTGAGTTCTGAGTGACTTGAAATTGTCAATAGGAACTTCACAATATTTTAGCGAAAAATTAAACAGCGTATTTCCAACAAGAACTCTTTATTTTACTCCTTCGGATCCAAGATCCTCACGGCAGACCTCTGAACATCATCTATTAACAGGCGATACCTCAGATAAACGAAACTCTTTGCTTAAAGGCGATCGATACCCAGGGAAAGACAAGACAGAGACACGACACACAACACTACACAGCCATTTGCATGTGGCATGGCCCCTTCGTCACTTTGGAAACCGAAGGTTCGAAACCAGCTTCGTTCTTTTTTTTTAGGAAACCTGATTTCTCATAACAATAAACCAATAGAAGTAACGATGATTATCAGAAACCTTCGACGGTAATGCTGTCCAGCTTTCATTAACCAAACATCCAGTGGAAAAAAAGATACGGCATTACGTTTATCAGCAAAGCGATTTTATAGTGCGTACTACCCCTTCTGTTATAGGGGGATTGGCCTGCCCTCAGACTGCCGGTCCATCGATGTCGTTACACTTAATAATAATGAAATGAGGGTGCAGTTTTTGTGCTCACTTGTTGGCGCCACTGTCGAGTGAGGTCCTGAAGACGCTCGTAAAGTTAATTATTCAGGGCGTAAAAAAAGGTTTACTTACATTAAAGTCATATTTAATATGTATCTAATACCTTGACCAACAAAACACAACAAAACGGAGCTTACTCGAAGCTTGGTAAAAAAAATTGGAAAGGATCGCACATCCAATTTTTGTAAATGTCATCCAATTGATTTTTAAATTAATTAAATACAAGCGCTGCTACTACAGAAAAGTATTTTAAATTTATTATATTCATTAATTTTCATAATGAGCTATTTAAACAAAAAAATATATTTACAGAACAGCATTAGGTAAATTTAAGGTAGGCACCGCATTTTCCTTGAGTCGTGCTCACCATAAGTTCCCTCGCAAGAAGCACTCGTGTCTAAGTGTCTTGAGCACAGTTTCCAGTTTTTATTGTGCTGCTTATCATTTCTGCCAATAGCGGCAAACCATTGCGTCTGGATTTCGGTTTTGGGAAAACTTGAACAGAAAAGCAATGCATATAACCTCGTAAGTCCCAGCGCATTCTGACATGCAGTAGTCATTGTAACCCAGCGGTCCTATTAAAAGTACTATTCAAATCTAGTGCTTCAGTCCCAGAGGTAAGTACAGCGTTAGAGTTATTATTATGCAATGAAAGTTTTAGGACTTACTAGGGATGGGGTAAGAAAGATTTTAACAATCTCAAAAATATGTATTTTTAATTGGTTCTTCAAAAAGGACCTTGGGTCTGAATTCAGTCTGAAAATAGGGATAAAAATTAAAGATTTTTATTTGTATTACCATTTATTTATGAAATATTAAATCAATCATGTACCTTACTTAAAATAATCATATTATTTTAATATTAATATCAAATTGTAACACAGTTTTATGAGTCTTTCAATGTGATAATCAGTCTTAACCAACATAAACATTGGCTAGTATTTAATCGCACATCAAAAATACTGATTTGCACAGCAAAAAAGGACCAACAAAAACACTTTTTCCTTTTTTAATATTTTATGTGTACTACAGTTTATGTTTCAATATTTTTTGTTGTTCTTACGTGTTCAACCTAACTCGAAGGATAAAAAGGGCTTCGCTTCGCTCACCCCCTTTACCCTTCACCAAAGCTACCGCAGCATTTTGCCCTGATATTTGCTGTGCAAATCAGTATTTTTGATGTGCATTTCAAGTTTGATATTGCACATAATATCGAGATCGAGAATCGATTTATCCTTAAGCCCAAGAATCATCACAAACAAAGTTTTAACTCCGCTTTTTCTTCGCCGATCAATCTGTTCCATCAAAATCGTCATCGTCAGTTGGATTTAATCATCGCGAAGAGCAGTTGTTGATAAAATGAGTGTTAGCATAGCTTATAAGAAAATATATTATCCCAAAAAGACAGAATTTGTACCAATCTATTACTTTCTAGAAATATTTTGAGTCATCTTTTTTAGTCTTTGAGACCGACGGTACCATGAAAAGGACCATTTACTTTGAAGACAAATAATTCACAGTCAAGTCGTGAGGCCACCAAAATATGTATATTAATCATTACGTCAAGCACAATTCCAAACAATATATTTACAACAAAGAATAGCGATTTAATATACAGATTCCTCGAATAAAAACTGATTTTCTTACCTTGGTCACGCGTGTTTGCCATCTTGTGAATTCTTTCTTTATTTTGACAGACGTCATATTTCGCAACCAATCATAAGGGGCCCATAGACAAAGACCGGTTATTGGCTGACAGATTAGCACCAATCACAGCACTCCCCGCGATATTTGAAAAGAGTTATTCGACTTTCATTCGTTAGTCCTTATTGCAGGACCGCCGGCGTTTATAGGAACTTTTTTCAAAAAATGGCTGGGAAGGATTGACTATTATCGTATAGGACTGTGTGTAGGACCGTCTCGGTGTTACGAGGATAATACTGTGACGATTAACTACTATGTCGATAAATGACAATATTACAACTGTGACGAACATTTCATCGACAATGCTTTTCACATCACTAGTATAACCTACAAATGGATTTGTTTATTTATACAATTTTAGTTCCTAGTTTTGATCTAAACCCAATGTTTACGGCAATCTTGGATAATGAACCGTCGGAGAAGTTTATTTTCATTGATATTTTAACATCTCACTGTTCTTTTACACAAGAGAAAATATAGGTTTTAAGTACCTACTCCATCGATATAAATACTTCAAAATTCAAGTCTGTGACCTACTCACATATGGAAGCTCAAATTGTCACATCCGTTTTCTTTACTTTAGGCAAGTGATCGGCACCCACGCACTGTACACGACATTTTGCATTTATTGAAGATTTTCCAACAATTGTTTGTTTTTTCAACGAAAGGTTTCTAACAGATTTATCAATTCAATTCGTCTGACCGGCTGCAGTCTGACCACGATCTGACTCAAATGGCGACCCGTCAAAATTTGAACAGATTCCAAGTGCTGATACTTTGTAAGCTACGGTGACCATCCCAATTTGATGGTTATTCAGTTAGCATTTTTCATTATTTGTTTAGCTGTAATGTTTAATAGTTAAGGTTGTATTTGTCATATGTTTAACATAATTTGTAAATAATTGTGAAAAAATAAATAAAAAAAATAAACTAAGTTAGCATATAAAAATTTGAAATACAACTTTCACAATTGGGGTAGTACGCTGTCACGTGATCATTATTTCTTCTATTGGTTTATTTGTTCCGAGTCTGGTTTCTAAAAAGAAAAATGTGTCAAGCTGTCAAACTGTCAATTCGTTATTTTGAAACTAATTTGTATAAACAACGTTTTTATCCCATTTTACACCAAATTATTCCTGTATTAGTAGTATATGTGACTGCTGCATAATGGAGGGCATTAAAACTCGAGAGTGGGTTTATGAAACGAGCTGAAGGCGAGTTTCATAATAATATCACTCGAGAGTTTTAATGCCTAATTATGTACAGTTACATACACTAGTTTATCTACACACATATCATAAGCTCTCTTTGATGTGTTCAGGAACCGCATGTTTGACCGGCATTGTGGCTCTGCAGTTGTTTAGCTTGTTCTGTAGCACCAACTTCGGGCGTTCTAAATTTGAATGTCAGTACCAACTTCACAGACAAACTAGGGGCGGCATGCAGGCGGGCGTTCGTAATTTGAATGTCATTATATGTCGAAAAACTACACATAATGACCATAATGTTTCCAGATACGAAACGAGTTTTTACCAAGTAGTTTAACATAATGCTGATCGTAACGTGCGGTTTTTGAACGCAGTAAAGAGGGTTTATGATACGTGTGTAGATAAATATCTAAATTCACAGTTACTGAACCTTAACAGTCCGAAAGTGGTATGAAAATTATACGAAATTTAAAACAATAAGATATACGTTTAAACATAATAGACGCTCCAAGAAACATCTCGGCGCCCTGCAACCTGCAACCATCATCAGCATCTACGTTCGGGACTAATATTTAGTGATGCAACGAATACTACTTTTACGAATACAAATACGAATATCAAACCTTCTATTCGGTGAATACAAATATCTCGCCATGGTAATAAAAGACTAATTTATTTGATGAATTTCTATTCTCCTAATAATTAAAATTTGCAATAGGCATATTTGTATTTAAAAAACATAAAATTTGTAGATTTTCTTGTTTTAGGCGATTTCTTTTTTCAGTCTGGATGTTTCCAGCTGTTGAAAAGTCTTTCCGAGGCGACTGAACATAGCTTCAGTGAAAACTAAACTATGTGCAGTAACAGTAAACTATGGCCGGGGAGTCCCCCGTCGTCGCGTCGTCGTTGCGGTTTAGTAAGAACCTATGCACACGTCGTATTTTTACGTGCCGACGACCGACGCGCGTATTCGCCGATTACGAATATTCGGTAAATGTCTATTATTCGGAGAATACGAATATTCGTATTCATATTCGTTGCATCACTACTAACATTGCTGAACATTTTAAGTTATGGATAGAATCACAGATATCGAGAGATGGTGCCTTGGCGCTAAGCTTGTATCGGAACCAGTGTCGCCGAAAACTAGGAACACGTACACGTCTACACCACTCATACATCAATGAGCGAGTACTGCTTTCCAAGCCAGTGGAAAAGAGCATTAGTGATACCCCTGCCTAAAACGTCTAACTCGTCCTGCTTCAAAGAGTTCCGTCCCATTTCCATCCTACCAATCCCTTCCAGTCTTTGACTGTCACCACCGCACTGCTCAAGGTAACTGACGATATCCAACTGGCAATGGATAAGAAGCAGCTCACAGTTCTGACTCTCATTGACTTTAGCAGCGCCTTCAACTGCGTCGACTTCGATATACTTGTTGAAATCATAAAATCACTTAATGTCTCTTCACACTCGGCTCACTGGTTTGACTCCTACCTGAGAGACCGCCAGCAGCGTGCAATCTCTCTACAGGTGTTCCGCACGGTGGCATTCTTTCTCCTCTTCTTTTCTCAGTTTTCATCCATTCCATCTCGGATGTATTGTCTTCCTCGTATCATCTCTATGCAGATAACCTTCAAATTTATCGGCATTTTCCCCTGTTTGATCTGACTTCGTCTGTAGAGGCTTTGAATTCTGACCTCGACAACATCAGGAAATGGGCTCTTTCGTATGGGCTATTGGTCAACCCGGATAAGTCTCAGGCGAAGTTACTGGGTACACGGCACTTACTTAATTTGTTGCAGAATAGGTCAGTTGCTCCCGTGCTTTATGACGGTACTGTAAGGTATATAGTTAGGTTCGATATTTGTCTATGCGATAATATTGTATACGGGCCTCTTTAGAGTGGGTGTTCACTTTGACACTGTTACGTAATTTGTAATTTTAAAAAGAAAGAGGCTTGGATGTGAAAAGTCAATGTGACACACTTCACCTTAGGCTTCGGCCAGCGAATGATCTAATTTATATAGTTAGGATTAGCTTAATGGCTATCGAGCCAGTTTGATCCCTTTTATACAATTTGTAACCATATTCAAAAATAAAAGTTCAAATTCAAATTCATATATAAAAGTCTTTATAATTTGCGTCCTAGGGCTAGCAAATTCAAGTATAGGTAGAGCTGCGAGAAGTGCTGAGACATTACATTGGCGGAGGCGCCGAACGAACCGGAGATTTAAGAAGACCGCTTCATAAGAAATAAGAGGTGAAGTCATAAGAAGTGACGTAATAGAAGAGGATAGTGATCGTCGATCCAGACCTTGAAGAATCGAGGAAGGATCGAAACTACATTGAAAGGAATTTGAATTTGAAAGGAATTTCTGTACTTAAGTTTTTAATTTAGGAATTACCTCGACCTGCCAAGCGAGTGAAGGATTGAATAGAAAATATTGTGGGAAGATTTTTATTGTAGCGGACATTTTGTGATTTTTTTTATTATGATGGAGGATTTGTCAACTTGTTTTTCGGGGAGTCCTCAGTTTTGCAACACGCCGTCGCTAGAGGCCGATAGTGGTGACCAGGCTGACCTGTGGAATGAGGGCCTCAGACGAGCTCAGCAGCGTAGCACGGAGGCGAAACGACCAATGGGGAAGATCGTCGCAGTCGAGGCGGATCAGCAGTTCAGACCATTAGTTTTATTGAATTCTTCTAATTTAAACGTGGTAGCTCCTTTAGATACAGGCGCTACGGCTTCATGCATCAGCCCAGCCGTTGCAGATCAAGTGGGTGCGAGATGTATGCAAGAAGAGAAGAGACGGGTTAAGGCGGTAAATGGAAGCTCGTAAGCAACAGTGTTATGCTGAGGAATTGACAAAAGTGACACCGTGTGAGATCTCCGAAGTCTATCCCCAGAGAAAAGAAACTCAAAATCAAAATCAAATCAAAAATCAAAAATTGTTTATTTCATAACAAAAACATGTTTGCACAGACATGGGATCTCCTTTTAAGTATTGCAATACCTGTATCAGGAGATACCTACCTTCCACAATAAACATTTAAGAAATAAACACATTTATGTATTTGTTTAAAAAAAAATTCTAGTGTGTTAACTAAGTGTCATTTGCACAGATAGTTTGTGATTAGTACGCTAAGCGATTATTACATTGTTATTATTGTTATTATACAACTGCTAAATAACATTATAATTTTGGTGCAAATGGACTTAAGTAACAATAATGAAAAGTTGTCTTACTGTTGATAGCAACAGTAAGACAACCTCTCACCACCATCACTACAGAAACTTATATTTAATATTAAATTTAATCAAAGTATTAACATAAGTAATTAATACTTAGGAAGTTAATTCTAAAATACTGTAATTATATAAGTTACATATTTATGTATTCATATGCTTGTTTATACAATATAGGCTATTATGATACAGTTTTAAACAATACATTGTTAAGTGGAACGTTTGAACAAAGATTCAACCTCATCATAGTCCAGACTTGTAAGCCATTTTATAAGCGATTCTTTAACATCTGGCAAAATTCGATTTGTACTGAGTAATATCAGAGACTGTGTAATGTCGTCGAGTTTCAGGTAGATTAGGGTTAAATGGTAATTGTCGGTGTTTTTTAACAATTGTATTAAGAATGTAGATTTTCCTGATAGAAAGTAAGTTGGATTTAAGATAGAGTTGAGTGGTGGGAAATCTATAAGGTAGGAAGTACATAACCTTTATGAGGGATCGTTGTGATCTTTCAAGTTCTAAGAATCTCGTTTTAGTTGCTCCACCCCATATCGGGATGCAGTAAGAAATAATGGATTGAACCAGTGCAGTGTATATTTGATTTAGGAGTGACCCCAATGTAACATGCCTTACTTAACCTTAACTTAACTTACCAATCCCTTCCAGTCTTTGACTGACACCACCGCACTGCTCAAGGTAACTGACGATATCCAACTGGCAATGGATAAGAAGCAGCTCACAGTTCTGACTCTCATTGACTTTAGCAGCGCCTTCAACTGCGTCGACTTCGATATACTTGTTGAAATCATAAAATCACTTAATGTCTCTTCACACTCGGCTCACTGGTTTGACTCCTACCTGAGAGACCGCCAGCAGCGTGCAAGCTCTCTACAGGTGTTCCGCACGGTGGCATTCTTTCTCCTCTTCTTTTCTCAGTTTTCATCCATTCCATCTCGGAAGTATTGTCTTCCTCGTATCATCTCTATGCAGATGACCTTCAAATTTATCGGCATTTTCCCCTGTTTGATCTGACTTCGTCTGTAGAGGCTTTGAATTCTGACCTCGACAACATCAGGAAATGGGCTCTTTCGTATGGGCTATTGGTCAACCCGGATAAGTCTCAGGCGAAGATACTGGGTACACGGCACTTACTTAATTTGTTGCAGAATAGGTCAGTTGCTCCCGTGCTTTATGACGGTACTGTAAGGTATATAGTTAGGTTCGATATTTGTCTATGCGATAATATTGTATACGGGCCTCTTTAGAGTGGGTGTTCACTTTGACACTGTTACGTAATTTGTAATTTTAAAAAGAAAGAGGCTTGGATGTGAAAAGTCAATGTGACACACTTCACCTTAGGCTTCGGCCAGCGAATGATCTAATTTATATAGTTAGGATTAGCTTAATGGCTATCGAGCCAGTTTGATCCCTTTTATACAATTTGTAACCATATTCAAAAATAAAAGTTCAAATTCAAATTCATATATAAAAGTCTTTATAATTTGCGTCCTAGGGCTAGCAAATTCAAGTATAGGTAGAGCTGCGAGAAGTGCTGAGACATTACATTGGCGGAGGCGCCGAACGAACCGGAGATATAAGAAGACCGCTTCATAAGAAATAAGAGGTGAAGTTGTAACGTACTACCTCCTTGACCATATTGGCTACTGGCGGATTAGCCAGTTAAAAACTAAAACTATAAAAATTCGGAAATTCGGATCTGGAATCTCGTCTGGCAGCTGATTGTTTTTTTAGGAGACATTGTTTGAGCTCTGAAACGTGAGGTTGTATCTTCTGCATCAATAATTTTTAAGTCACGCCTTTAGTTGCGGCGATGGGCTAGTCCCTTTAATACTGTAATGGAGCTGAATGTTTAGTTGCTGTAAAGTGCAGTAGCTGTTATGAAACTTCCCTACTATCCCCAATCCATGGGTAAGCATTGGTTCGTAGTTAGTCTTTCTTATTTTCGTGTATTTTATACTCTATGTATTTCCCTTTTCTATACAGTGTCTATTGGACTGCGGCACTCTTAGATCCTAATTACCCTAGGGCCCTCGTCGGAAGTCTCCGTGTGGGGAGCCGTCGCCTGATAGCTGGGCGCTGTAGCGCTTTTGTATTCCTATCATTCACACTGGTCTCTTTCCAGGGTTCCACGCTGAGGAGTAATATCCTCCTGGCGCTAACGGAGCTCTGAATCGGTTCCACGCCGAGGAGTAATATCCTCCTGGCGCTAACGGAGCTCTGAATCGGTTCCACGCCGAGGAGTAATATCCTCCTGGCGCTAACGGAGCTCTGAATCGGTTCCACGCCGAGGAGTAATATCCTCCTGGCGCTACCGCATAATCACTTGTTGACGTCTGGAGAAGTGGACCAGTTGGATTGAGTCTACCAAGGAGCTGAAATCTACAAATTCCCGGCGAGTCCCTATCCAGCGTTTCAACTATATCACCAATATTCGACTCACGACCCTGTGATTAATAAATGTATCTTGAGCCTGCCAATAAACTCTTTTGGTCAGGTTAGTCTCACTGTTTCAATGGCGCCCGGATTAAGGGAATATTGGTGATAGAGTTTTATGTCTGGTCTGAGTAGTTAGGCCATAAGAGCGCCGTAGAACGCTAGATTTCTTTCGTAGCTTGTATATTTTGTTGTGTTTATTTTTGTCTGACAGGAGTATATTTGATCGTTTATCTGGGTACCTACCTCATTTCTACATTATTTATGGTCGCAGTCTGACGGCCGTTGTCATATTATAATTGTTGATAAATATTTTCCTCCAAATTCTCAGTACGAAAAATAAATTAATAAATTGTGAAGATTTTAGTAAGGAAACTTTTCGGACTATTAAATAATAAATAAGGTTAGTGTTTAACGGCCGATTTCTCGTACATTTAATCTGTTGTTGACAGTCCTTTATCAATTTCAGCTGTCAAAACGGTAGATCAATGGCTTGATTTTGTACCAGAAACCGGGCGTTAGTCGTGTACTCTGCTTACTTTCATGTAAATTCTAGATAGGTAGTAAACATGACGTTTCCTATAAAATATCTGTCGCTAAATAAAGGCTGAATTGGAGTATGAGGTTGAGCGATCTGTGTCTGTCTGAGAGCACCTTCTGTCTGAAGATAGGCTGCGACAGCGTTCTGTCTTATTCAATAGTAGTTAACGATTCCTTTTTGTATGTAATAAGTATTTTGACCCTTGTATTCTAAAAACCATCTATATCTACAGCTATGTAAAAGTTCTTTATTGTGTAACGTTACTCTGCAATGTCTGTTACTTTAGCTTATGGCCTCTTGAACTATAATTCTCTACTTTTTTACTCTTTGTTGTAGAATAGATATTCTACTCTATTATTATTTTCTGTACCCACTAACGGTGCAGGAAGTCTTGAACACTTGAGGGAGCTGCCCCTCATGGTGTTATTCTGCGTTACGATAGTAGCTAAGCTATCGGGGCGTTTATGTACTAAGGTTCTTATTTTAGTTCAAGGGATCTTGCTTATTTTTCAACTTCTGACAGTTAGTCTGGGTGTGCATTTGGCTATAATAATGGCACCCTGTGTGTAAGGCTGTGTTTACACGATGTTAGTGTGAACTCTTGTATGAACTTAGTATGAATTCTGATGTCTGATTGTTGGTACGAATGTGTGATGTTGGTATGTAGTTGAGCTAGACTGTTAGTTATATATTTCTCTGACATTGTAGATGGCGAGCTTTAGAGAATTTTATCTTAAGTAGTTAATTTGGTAAGTTAGTTTAGTTTAGTTAGTATCTTAGCGGATTTTATCAGGTAAAATCCTACCCAAACAAGACGGGTATGTAACGTACTACCTCCTTGACCATATTGGCTACTGGCGGATTAGCCAGTTAAAAACTAAAACTATAAAAATTCGGAAATTCGGATCTGGAATCTCGTCTGGCAGCTGATTGTTTTTTTTAGGAGACATTGTTTGAGCTCTGAAACGTGAGGTTGTATCTTCTGCATCAATAATTTTTAAGTCACGCCTTTAGTTGCGGCGATGGGCTAGTCCCTTTAATACTGTAATGGAGCTGAATGTTTAGTTGCTGTAAAGTGCAGTAGCTGTTATGAAACTTCCCTACTATCCCCAATCCATGGGTAAGCATTGGTTCGTAGTTAGTCTTTCTTATTTTCGTGTATTTTATACTCTATGTATTTCCCTTTTCTATACAGTGTCTATTGGACTGCGGCACTCTTAGATCCTAATTACCCTAGGGCCCTCGTCGGAAGTCTCCGTGTGGGGAGCCGTCGCCTGATAGCTGGGCGCTGTAACGCTTTTGTATTCCTATCATTCACACTGGTCTCTTTCCAGGGTTCCACGCTGAGGAGTAATATCCTCCTGGCGCTAACGGAGCTCTGAATCGGTTCCACGCCGAGGAGTAATATCCTCCTGGCGCTAACGGAGCTCTGAATCGGTTCCACGCCGAGGAGTAATATCCTCCTGGCGCTAACGGAGCTCTGAATCGGTTCCACGCCGAGGAGTAATATCCTCCTGGCGCTACCGCATAATCACTTGTTGACGTCTGGAGAAGTGGACCAGTTGGATTGAGTCTACCAAGGAGCTGAAATCTACAAATTCCCGGCGAGTCCCTATCCAGCGTTTCAACTATATCACCAATATTCGACTCACGACCCTGTGATTAATAAATGTATCTTGAGCCTGCCAATAATCTCTTTTGGTCAGGTTAGTCTCACTGTTTCAAAGTCATAAGAAGTGACGTAATAGAAGAGGATAGTGATCGTCGATCCAGACCTTGAATAATCGAGGAAGGATCGAAACTACATTGAAAGGAATTTGAATTTGAAAGGAATTTCTGTACTTAAGTTTTTAATTTAGGAATTACCTCGACCTGCCAAGCGAGTGAAGGATTGAATAGAAAATATTGTGGGAAGATTTTTATTGCAGCGGACATTTTGTGATTTTTTTTATTATGATGGAGGATTTGTCAACTTGTTTTTCGGGGAGTCCTCAGTTTTGCAACACGCCGTCGCTAGAGGCCGATAGTGGTGACCAGGCTGACCTGTGGAATGAGGGCCTCAGACGAGCTCAGCAGCGTAGCACGGAGGCGAAACGACCAATGGGGAAGATCGTCGCAGTCGAGGCGGATCAGCAGGTCAGACCATTAGTTTTATTGAATTCTTCTAATTTAAACGTGGTAGCTCCTTTAGATACAGGCGCTACGGCTTCATGCATCAGCCCAGCCGTTGCAGATCAAGTGGGTGCGAGATGTATGCAAGAAGAGAAGAGACGGGTTAAGGCGGTAAATGGAAGTTTATTGCAAATTGTAGGGAAATGTGTTATAGATTTTAGTTTGGACAATTTTAACTTTTCACAGGAATTTTTAGTAATAACTGATTTAAATTGTAGCATTATTTTAGGGGTGGATTTTCTTATAAAGAACGGTATGAATATTGATTTTGTTCATTCGTGTATATGTTTTTTCCAGGAAAGAATACCGTTTTTCAATAATTTCCATACGAAACAAAACACGTACACCGGTAAAACGAAATGTCATGCGCGTAGGGATTCTTTCAAAACAAAAGATAGGGTCGGACTTTCTAGACGGTTCTAGAAGGAAACAAAAACCACGGTTATCGAGGATCGTGACGTGATAGATTTTATCGACTTTCAGGAGTTAAGAAAGGGCGATTACGTTTATTTCTCGGGGTTATCGGATTCGTGCGAATTTGCGTTTGGGGTAGAAGATAAACGGTTTATCGTAAATGAGGATTTATGTAGGAATGATAAGCAGGTATTATTGGCGTTGTTGGATAGGAATGCGGATAGATTTGCGTTTGCAACTGACCAGTTAGGTAGGTCGGAGATAGTGTCGGTCGATATTAAGACTTATGATGAAGAGCCGGTTCATTGTCACCCGTATCGCGTTTCGCCGGTGCAACGAGAAATTATTGAGGAGCAGGTCGCGGAGATGTTGAAACTAGGTGTTATTAGGGAATCCACTAGTTCTTATGCTGCGCCCGTTGTGTTAATTAAAAAGCCCAATAATTCATGGAGGTTTTGTGTAGATTATCGGAAATTAAATAAGAAAATTTGTAGGGATAGTTATCCTATTCCGCGGATAGAAGACATTGTCGATAGTTTGGCCGGGGCCATGTATTTTGCGGAGTTAGATCTCAATTCAGGTTATTGGCAGACGGTTATTACGGAAGGTAGGCATAAAACGGCTTTCGTCACGACCACGGGTCTTTATGAATTTAATGTTGTTCCGTTCGGTTTGGCAACGAGTGAAGCGGTTTTCCAACGGATGATGGATAATGTTTTAGCGGATTTAAGATTTAAAGGGGATATGGTTTACGTAGACAATGTAATGGAAGGTTTACGTAAACAATGTAATGGAAGGTTTACGTAGACAATGTAAATGTGTATGGTAGAACGTTCGAGGAGTTTACCGATACGTTGCAGAAAGTTTTTGGGCGGTTTAGAGAAGCGAACTTGACCTTCAAGCCATCCAAATGTAAATTCGGTTTTTGCGAGATTGAGATGCTAGGTTATCTAATCTCGAATGTAGGAGTAAAACCTAGTGAGAAAAAGCTGAAGGCTATGCAACAGGTTCCAACTCCCACATCTACGAAGGATGTGAAACAATTATTAGGTTTATTTTCTTATTATAGAAAATTTGTATCGAATTTTGCGAGAATATCGTTACCTCTCACTAAATTATTGAAAAAGGGGGTAAAGTTTCAATGGAATGAAGAATTGCAGAATTCGTTCAATTATATTAGGAAGGTTATGTGTAGTGCGCCAATACTTTCCTATTATTCGGGGGATAAGTCGGTTACTACGAGAGTTTATGTGGATGCGTCTAACGAGGCGTTAGGTGCAGTGTTGATGCAGGGCGTTGAAAAAATGAGTCCGGTTGCCTATGCGTCTAGGAAGTTAACGGATGCGGAGAAAAAATATAGTACGACGGAGAAAGAGTGTCTGGGGTTAGTATGGGCGATTAGGCACTATAGGCATTATCTTTGGGATCATATTTTCAGGTTATTACAGACCATAGCGCGTTATGTTGGTTACAGTCGAAAAAAGATTTGTCTGGTAGTTTAACGCGGTGGGCGTTAGCGATACAAGAATGGGATTTCGAAATAGTTCATTGCTCGGGGAAAAGCAATGTAGTGGCAGATTTTTTGAGTAGGAATCCGCTAATGGAAGAAGGGAACGGGAAACAGAAGGACCTCAGTCTGCTTCTCGTTCTGAACCTGATGATGATGGTTTGGAAGTTTTTAGTATTAATGTAGAGTTGTTACAGGCGGATCAAGAGAACGATTCATTTTGTAGTAGATGGTTAACGCGGTTGAGCGAACGTCCGGAAAAAATATAATGAACAATATGCAAAGGTGAGCTTATTTATAAAAATAAATTTCTTACAGCTAACCTATGAGGAAAGGAAAAAATATTTATAGAGAGGTAGTCCTAGTGTACAACTAATAGTTAAAAGAAAGAAATACATTCAATATACTATCAGATATATCACAATACATCCTACACATTTACTATAAAAAATATAGAATACAATAAATACATAGATACACATACATACTATAAGATACCCACTATGCGGAAGAGAGGAGATGCTGTTTCAATTTTTTCTTAAAAGAGAACAAGGATGTACAATCCCTAATAGCGCAGGGAAGTGCACTCCACAAACGTATTGCCCTTAAACTAAACGAGTGCTCGTAAGCAACAGTGTTATGCTGAGGAATTGACAAAAGTGACACCGTGTGAGATCTCCGAAGTCTATCCCCAGAGAAAAGAAACTCAAAATCAAAATCAAATCAAAAATCAAAAATTGTTTATTTCATAACAAAAAACATGTTTGCACAGACATGGGATCTCCTTTTAAGTATTGCAATACCTGTATCAGGAGATACCTACCTTCCACAATAAACATTTAAGAAATAAACACATTTATGTATTTGTTTAAAAAAAAATTCTAGTGTGTTAACTAAGTGTCATTTGCACAGATAGTTTGTGATTAGTGCGCTAAGCGATTATTACATTGTTATTATTGTTATTATACAACTGCTAAATAACATTATAATTTTGGTGCAAATGGACCTAAGTAACAATAATGAAAAGTTGTCTTACTGTTGATAGCAACAGTAAGACAACCTCTCACCACCATCACTACAGAAACTTATATTTAATATTAAATTTAATCAAAGTATTAACATAAGTAATTAATACTTAGGAAGTTAATTCTAAAATACTGTAATTATATAAGTTACATATTTATGTATTCATATGCTTGTTTATACAATATAGGCTATTATGATACAGTTTTAAACAATACATTGTTAAGTGGAACGTTTGAACAAAGATTCAACCTCATCATAGTCCAGACTTGTAAGCCATTTTATAAGCGATTGTTTAACATCTCTAGTAGTGAGTTTGTAAATACTTAATATTTTATTTATTTTATTGTAAAGAAAACTTGCTTGTATTTTATACTGTCTTTGGGCAAAATTCGATTTGTACTGAGTAATATCAGAGACTGTGTAATGTCGTCGAGTTTCAGGTAGATTAGGGTTAAATGGTAATTGTCGGTGTTTTATAATAATTGTATTAAGAATGTAGATTTTCCTGATAGAAATTAAGTTGGATTTAAGATAGAGTTGAGTGGTGGGAAATCTATAAGGTAGGAAGTACATAACCTTTATGAGGGATCGTTGTGATCTTTCAAGTTCTAAGAATCTCGTTTTAGTTGCTCCACCCCATATCGGGATGCAGTAAGAAATAATGGATTGAACCAGTGCAGTGTATATTTGATTTAGTAGTGACCCCAATGTAACATGCCTTAGCTTTTTAAAAATCCACATCATCTTTCTAATCCTGTTAGTTACCAGTTCAATATGATAAAACCAAGACAACCTTTCGTCCAGCATAATACCCAAATATTTTACTTTAGGAAGCTTATCCAACACCGGGCAGTCACAAGTGTCAGATGGTTGGTTACAGCTGTATTTTAATTTTGAAGTTAGATTTGGGTTGGGTTCGTTTGTTCATAGTAAAGCACATATAATTAGTTTTAGACATGTTGAGGGATAACTTGTAATTTTTTAGCCAACAGTTAATTCTTGTTAGTCCTTTCTCAGTCAGCTCCTTGGTCTCTTCCCAAGATTGACCATGGAAGACGATTGCAGTGTCATCTGCGTAGGAAAATATTTGAGCATTACTAAGCTTAAGGGAATACATGTCATTAATATAGATCAAAAAGAGTGTAGGCCCAAGGACACTTCCTTGGGGAACTCCATATGTAATGTCAGACTCCTCACTAATATGTGATTCTATTTTAACTTATTGCTTACGTTCACTGAGATAGTCTATAAAAAGAGCTAGCGGGTAACCTCTAATACCAATACTTTCTAGCTTGTCTATAAGGGTAGGAATATAAACAGTATCGAAGGCTTTCTTCAGATCAAGGAACACCGTGAAGCATTTAAGTTTGTTGTCTACACGTTCAGTTATTAAGGAACTGAGATCTGAGACTGCGTCTTCAGTAGATCTTGCCTGTCTAAATCCATATTGCGAGGGAGATAAAATATTGTTTTTTTCTAAGTAATTAAGAAGTCTGTTATTTAATTGTTTTTCTAATATTTTGTATATCGAAGGAAGAACAGAAATAGGTCTAAAATTATTAATGTCTTCTTTGTTACCATTTTTGTACACTGGTGTTATAATAGCTTGTTTTAGACGCGACGGGAAGATGCCTTGTTGAAAACATATGTTGGCGAAGTGATAGATTACAGGAATTAGAACAAAATGTTCACGAAGATATGCAGGATAGCGCGGATTTCTCAAAATATTGAATAGGAAGGAGATAATGTGCATATCACGACGATGTCGGATCGGGAGCCAGCCTAATTCCCTGCGATATTGGGACACGTGATCGTACTTGCGGGGACCGAAGATAAACCGAATCCCGAGATTTTGAAGTCGCTGGAGTTTGTTCAGTAGATCTTCGTTCGCGCTGGCCCAGCAAACATCGGCGTAGTCAATTAAAGGCAGAAGAAGGGTTTGAATTAGCATGATTTTAGTCTGCCTAGGCAAGAAGTGCTGCAAACGCCGAAGGGAGTGAAAGGATGCAAAGACTCGTCTGCTGACCTCACAAACATGGGGCTACCAGGATATAAGAGTGTCAAAAACAACGCCAAGTTTTTTGGCTTTCTCGCTGTACTTGACAATGGTACTGGAATGTCTCAGCACTTCTCGCAGCACTACCTATACTTAAATTTGCTAGCCCTAGGACGCAAATTACAAAGACTTTTATATATGAATTTGAATTTGAACTTTTATTTTTGAATATGGTTACAAATTGTATAAAAGGGATCAAACTGGCTCGATAGCCGTTCCTAACTATATAAATCTGATCAGTCGCTGGCCAAAGCCAAGGTGAAGTGTGTCACATTGACTTTTCACATCCAAACCTCTTTCTTTTTAAAATTACAAATTACGTAACAGTGTCAAAGTGAACACCCACTCTAAAGAGGCCCGTATACAATATTATCGCACAGACAAATATCGAACCTAACTATATACCTTACAATCATTCCCCCTCCTTTAAAAAAAAAAACAACGGAAAATATTTTTTTTTTCCAAAGTGGCAACCCTAACTCAAAGTCTAAAATCAAAAATGACAACCCTGTCTCAAAGTCTAAAATCTAAAAAACATTAAATGTTAACATTAAGTGAGCTTGCTATGCTTGAAATCTAAAAAACAGTAAATATGCCGCAAGCATAATTTTAAATAACATCGACTACCCTAATCCTTATCTGTCTAACCATCCCATTTAACCTACTTAATTAAACATTAAATACCCTAACATTAAATTCTGATCACGCTTATGCGTGACCAGTACCAAAACAAAACATTGACATGAATAAGAATAAATTGACAAGAAATAGAATAAACTGACCGAAGGTCATATGTTAAGTTACACACCTAACTACACTTAGGGTGTAGATCCTACTAAATATAAATCTAACTACACTTAAGGTGTAGGCTATGCACCTTAAAAAACTTAAATTATAACACGCTATGATCCCATCATGCAATTATTCGCGGCTTAACACTAACCTACCTAACGCTAGAAAACTATCTATTACAATACGAAGGCAAACAGCTGAATCTAGCTAAGATTTAGCTTCTCGAATGGTTATCATTCGACAAACTTTCTGACAAAAAAAACTAGCGAAAAACTTATCAGACAACTATAATACCTCCGTTCTTAAAATTAACACAACTCCATCTTTGCTTAAAAAAATCATTTACTCTTTCCACCGAATGGAAATATTTCAAAAATTAACGCAGGCAAAGATCAAAGAAAAAAATTATCATTTTCAAATATAGGTAACGTCAACCATATTGACAGAATTAATCTATAGAACCGTATTACTAAGCCACAGCTTAAGAATGAGTTCATTAAATTTCGTTCCAATAATACGATGAAATTAACTAGCTTTAAAACCGATACTACAACATACAAACATCTCAACTAATCCATTGGAATTCAGTAAACTATCTTTTACTATTAACAGTTTAAGATAATCGCCGTGAGTTGCAACCAATTACCCAAGTTAAAACACTACAAATAATCTCGAATGTGTATCGAATACCCGAGTTATCCCACATCAGAAATTACTTTCATTGAGAAACCTTCGTTACCAACTATATGAACAACCCTTACTCTCCCCTTACCAAATCATCCCAACTCTATACTTTAAGAACGCAGGAACCAAAACAGAACCCTATGACGAATAGCTATTGCCTCGTCATACTGCTCTCAAAGATAAAACCAGGCGATCGGTTCAAACAATTATACGAACTGTCGTTTATAAAAGTTTCTCATATGATCACTGATTCACCCAAACCGGTGACCTTGCATAAGAGGGTAAATTACGAGGCTGCACTCGGCGACTTGCGTTTGCTAGATTGGACAGGAGTATTAAATGATAATGATCCAAATACCGCAACCTTTAACTTTCTTCAAATAGTATCGGATACACTGGATAAGCACACTATCATCGTAAAACTAGCCAAGAGGAAAGCTCCTATGAAGCCATGGATCACTCCAGGCTTAGTAAGATGCATGCGTTTCAGAGATGCATTGCACCTAAAACTTAAAAAATCGCCATTTGATTCCGTACTACACGTTACTTACAAGAGGTATAGAAATTTTTGCAATAACTTACTCAAAAAGATCAAACGTCGCTATGAAAGGACTGAAATTAATAAACACAGGTTCAATATGAAAAAGACTTGTCAGACTATACGTGGTATTTGCAATTTTGGTACTCACTCAAAGCCACCGGTAGAACTACTTCAACTATCACGTAATCGACAAGCTTCGGTAGATATGGTCAACACACATTTCTCCACCGTGGGCCAACATCTGGCAGACAACATCTTAGGGAAATTGAACATATCTGATACCGAGCTTGCGTCTAACTACCGTTCAAATGTTAACACCCTTAACTCGTTTGTTCTTCTACCCACTGATGAGATTGAAATAAGAAAAATTCTAATGTCTCTAAAGAACACGGCCTGTGCTGGATGGGATGGTATCTCATCTATGTTTTTCAAAACTGCCAAAGATATCCTTATCAAGCCGATTACATATTTGTGCAAATTATGTCTTTCTGACAACGTGTTTCCTGATGTGTTGAAAAAATCAGTCGTAATTCCTATTTATAAGAATGGCAAAAGAGATAGTGTTAATAATTATAGACCAATTTCCCTGCTTCCAGTCCTTCTAAAATTTTGGAAAAGGTTATTAATTCTAGACTTATTAACTATTTGGAGCAAAGTAAATTCCTGGCACCAAATCAATATGGTTTCAGAAGGGGAAAGTCCACTTCAGATGCAATTGATGGCCTTGTGACTCATGTGGCCAAGGAACTGGATGACAGCAATAAATGCCTAGGAATTTTCCTTGACCTGGCCAAGGCATTTGATACAGTCTCTGTCCCCATCTTGCTTCAGAAACTTGAAATCCTGGGTGTGAGAGGTGAACCCCTTCAATTGTTTAAGAGCTACATGAGTGGTCGGCGGCAGTATGTCAGGATTGATGAGGAAACCAGTACCGAAGCAGCTGTATCGTTTGGTGTTCCCCAAGGTTCAGTCCTTGGACCTACATTATTCCTTATTTACATAAACGATCTGTGCTTGCTCAAACTCAAGAACTGCAAAATTGTAACCTTCGCCGATGACACTGTACTTCTTTTTAATGGCAAATCATGGAGTGATGTCAAAGACTTGGCAGAGGCTGGTTTTAGACTAGTTCTGAATTGGCTGAACAGTAACATTCTTACACTAAATGTATCTAAGACCAAATACATCTCCTTCAGTATGAGAAAAAATGGTCAGCCACAACCGGAATTTAGTCTGAGGGCCCATTCTTGCCAGAATGTTACAGCCTGCTCATGCCCTTCTCTCACGTCTACCAAAACAATCAAATATCTGGGAGTGATTGTTGACCAATGTCTCAATTGGAAAGAACAGGTTCGGGTATTAGCAGGCAGAGTAAGAAAACTAATCTGTATTTTTAAAAAATTACGACATCTGCAGGATCCACATCTAGTTAGGTCTATTTATTATTGTCTCTGCCAGTCAATAATTTCCTACGCTATTAGGACGTGGGGTGGGACAGGCAAGACCAACCTCTTGAAACTTGAGAGAGCTCAGAGAGCAATTATCAAAGTTATAAACTTTAAAAACTTCATGTCCTACACTACCGATCAATACAGGGAATACTCTGTGCTTACAGTCCGACAACTCTATATAAAGGCATTACTGATACACCAACATTCGATACCTGGTCGCGACACTACAGAGAAACGTAGAAAAGATCGTGTATACGAGATTCCCTATCGTCGCACAATGTTTGTCCATTCATTTGGTTACTTCCGTGGGCCCCTTCTTTATAATAAAATCAATAAGATTCTCACAACATTCAAAGAATGTAACACCTACTCCTGCTCGAAAATGCTGGATAAGTATTTTATATCATTAGACTACGATCTTACGGAAAAGCTTTTGGAAGCTTTTGTTTGAAGTGAAGCATTATGTATATTATTTACTTATTTATATTTAAAAAATTATATATCCAAACAATATTATGTATGATAGTATAAAATCTACATAACAACATATAACTATACCTACATATATTTAAAATATGCAATATATATATTTTCTATATTTCTATTTCTATATTATACCTAAATTACTTATAAGTTGTAAACTATTTATTCTATATTAGTACTTATACTGCACTCTGCTCCAATAACAATCTTATAAACTTAGACAGGAGTCTATTGCAAATTGTTTTAGTTTTTGTTCAGCTGTGAGAAGAGCAATGCTCTGCCGTCATACAGTTTTGACTAGTACGGAGGGCACTACACTACTCACTACCACTACAATAACTCACATAATGTTGTATTATACAAATACCTAGTTTTTATGAGTTATTGTTGGTGTTAGAGTATGTTAAGTTATTTGAAATAAATTATTATTATAAATTATTATTATACCCTTCACCTATATAAAGGTAATCTACCACGAAAATCTAGTATGTTACAGATATTTCTTGGGTCTTTGGTGTACGGTCCTCATCAGACATCATAGTTCAGCAACAACATGAAAAGAAACACCGGTTAATAAACAATTCATAACAATACCGCATACATAAACCACAAACCAACAACCGGGATAAAATTATATTATACTCCTAATGTATAATTATTTAATATCAGACGAACTCCTCAACGCAGCACAAAGCTTTTTAAACGATTTGTGTTAACAATTACGCCCCGTGACCGTGAGTTCAGACGACGAATCAGCACATTAGACCTCCCAACGATATCAATGACCTTGTATGGTCCTTGATACAGACGTGTCAACTTCATACATCTTCCCGTTATCCGCCTTGGTACATATAACAAAACTAAGTCATTCACTCTCTCTCTGATCTCATATCGTAATACCGTTTTTGTACACGCTGTGCGTTCGCAATATTTCCTAACGCCTTAGTCAGCAGCCTACCCATACGATTTACCCTTTCATCTATCGTTTCGTCTAAACCAACTGCGTTTAATCCTACTGATCGATTCACCACTTATGCGTGATCAGAATTTAATGTTAGGGTATTTAATGTTTAATTAAGTAGGTTAAATGGGATGGTTAGACAGATAAGGATTAGGGTACTCGATGTTATTTAAAATTATGCTTGCGGCATATTTACTGTTTTTTAGATTTCAAGCATAGCAAGCTCACTTAATGTTAACATTTAATGTTTTTAGATTTTAGACTTTGAGATAGGGTTGTCATTTTTGATTTTAGACTTTGAGTTAGGGTTGCCACTTTGGAAAAAAAAATATTTTCCATTGTTTTTTTTTTTAAAGGAAGGGGGAATGATAGTAAGGTATATAGTTAGGTTCGATATTTGTCTGTGCGATAATATTGTATACGGGCCTCTTAAGAGTGGGTGTTCACTTTGACACTGTTACGTAATTTGTAATTTTAAAAAGAAAGAGGCTTGGATGTGAAAAGTCAATGTGACACACTTCACCTTGGCTTCGGCCAGCGACTGATCAAATTTATTTAGTTAGGAATGGCTATCGAGCCAGTTTGATCCCTTTTATACAATTTGAATAGAATAGAATAGAATAGAAATATATTTATTTGACAAATAAACACAAGGATATACAGAAAGAAAAAGAAACCATAGTACAGTTCGGGGTTGAGGTTTTTAGATGCCAAAATGGTTTGAGCTCAGCATGTGTTACGTGTAGCAGTGAGCTGCTCGTAACGCTGGTTTTCAGCTCACACCATTTCCTAAAACTAGAAACTTAAAACTAAACTTATAATCTGAGTAAAAGTAAATACGCAGAAAGAGCTCAAGCATAATTATGCACCAGTGGCAAAATGCAACAACAAGAAACGATCGGAAATTAAAATAAAATAATATAAATAAAGCCAATCATATGTTAAAAAACAGACATACAAACAATCCAATCATACAGTCATATGTTAAATGTTGGGGTAAGTGAGTAGTGTAGCTTAAGTAGTGGAAATATGTGAGACTGCGAGAGAGTGAGAGTTTGGGTAGACCTATTATGTATATATGTATACCTATGTAGAGGTATTTGGTGAAGTCAACTGTGCTCTGTCCTATAGTATGGTTTTTTGTGCTGCTAACAAATGTGCCTTGAGCTTGTGTCTGAAGGAGCTAATTGATTTCAGATCATGAAACGGGGGTGGTATATTATTCCAGCATTTGGTTGCAGCATAGCGAAAACTACCACGGAATGCAGCAGTCTTGTGTCTTGGACACGACAGCAGAGACGTGGCTGCTCTTGAGTTAGTCGGGTTCCTACGGGACCAGTTAAGTTTAGAGTAAAGGTATTCCGGAACCTGAAATCTTACTACTCCAAACAACAGCGTCGCAAAGTGAAGATTTCTTCTAGCGCTAAGTTTTAGAAGATTGGACTTATTGATATAAGGGGTGACATGAGCGCGGGGGGGTACGTTGAAGCAGAACCTGGCGCACGCATTCTGAACACGTTGAAGTAGACGTTCAGATCGGTTCAGAAGGCGCGCGTCATATACCGTGTCCATATAATTTAGTTTCGAAAGCACAAGGGATTCACACAGCTGCACACGAAGATCTATGCTGAGGAAAGGCCTAATTTTGTACAGTATTTTCAATCGATAGAAGCAGTTACGCACTGTATTTGCGACATGTTTCTCAAATCTGAGGGTACTGTCCATCAGCAACCCCAAGTTACGAATTTCGTCAACCCTTTCGATGCTCTTTTCCATGATTTTGATTTCAGGCTTGTGAGAAATTATATTATTTATTTGTTTTTTACTTCCAATGACCATAAATTTTGATTTATTGGGGTTAAGCATTAGACTATTTTGAGTGGACCACGCGACAATACGATGGAGATCTTGATTGATCTTTTCAGTAGCAGCAGAGGTTTCGTCTGGTTTAAAGGATAAGTATACTTGTAAGTCGTCTGCGTACAAATGATAGGAACAGTTCTCTAAACAACGAGTAATGTCAGCGCTATATAATATAAATAGTATGGGGCCAAGTATTGATCCTTGTGGAACGCCTCTCGTAATCGGAGAATCAGCTGAGGACAAGACGGAGCCGTCTCCTCTGCGAACTTCCACACGCTGGGTCCGGTTTTCTAGGTAGCTATGAAACCAGGCAACAGTGCTTGATTCGAAACCATAAAAGGATAATTTTGACAATAGCAGCGCAACATTAATAGCATCGAACGCCCGGGAAAAATCAAGTAAAGTCAGCACTGTACCCTTACCTATATCTTGGGAGGCTATAATATTATCTACTACGTCAAGTAGGGTCGTGGCAGTGCTCCGGGATTTTCGGAATCCAGATTGCAAACAAGGGAGGATTCTGTTAATTTCCAGATATCGAGTAAGTTGCACTGATACAGCCTTTTCTAGTAATTTAGAGAGGCAACAAAGTAGACTTATTGGCCGTAGTTCATTAACGTCTGCAGGGTTTGCTTTTTTAGGTATAGGCCGGACTATCGCAGCCTTCCATAGATCGGGAAAAGTTGATGATTGAATGGAATAATTAATCATGAATGTTATTATGTCCAGGGTATTGGGAAGTGTTAAAAGAATCATACTTAAGGTAATTTTGTCTGCCCCTTTCGCGTTAGACGTAAGCCCCTTGATGATCCCCCAAAGTTTAGTCTGACTAATTGGTTCGAGATGAAAAGTAGAGTTGCCAAATCTATTGAACTCATAGTACGTCAAGTATGAGATACTGACCTCCATTTCCCCAGGTACGTTAAGAAAGTGTTATTTGTAACTGCGCTATTTGTAACCATATTCAAAAATAAAAGTTCAAATTCAAATTCATATATAAAAGTCTTTATAATTTGCGTCCTAGGGCTAGCAAATTCAAGTATAGGTAGTGCTGCGAGAAGTGCTGAGACATAACAGTACCATTGTCAAGTACAGCGAGAAAGCCAAAAAACTTGGCGTTGTTTTTGACACTCTTATATCATGGTAGCGTCATGTTTGTGAGGTCAGCAGACGAGTCTTTGCATCCTTTCACTCCCTTCGGCGTTTGCAGCACTTCTTGCCTAGGCAGACTAAAATCATGCTAATTCAAACCCTTCTTCTGCCTTTAATTGACTACGCCGATGTTTGCTGGGCCAGCGCGAACGAAGATCTACTGAACAAACTCCAGCGACTTCAAAATCTCGGGATTCGGTTTATCTTCGGTCCCCGCAAGTACGATCACGTGTCCCAATATCGCAGGGAATTAGGCTGGCTCCCGATCCGACATCGTCGTGATATGCACATTATCTCCTTCCTATTCAATATTTTGAGAAATCCGCGCTATCCTGCATATCTTCGTGAACATTTTGAGTTTCTTTTCTCTGGGGATAGACTTCGGAGATCTCACACGGTGTCACTTTTGTCAATTCCTCAGCATAACACTGTTGCTTACGAGCACTCGTTTAGTTTAAGGGCAATACGTTTGTGGAGTGCACTTCCCTGCGCTATTAGGGATTGTACATCCTTGTTCTCTTTTAAGAAAAAATTGAAATAGCATCTCCTCTCTTCCGCATAGTGGGTATCTTATAGTATGTATGTGTATCTATGTATTTATTGTATTCTATATTTTTTTATAGTAAATGTGTAGGATGTATTGTGATATATCTGATAGTATATTGACTGTATTTCTTTCTTTTAACTCTTAGTTGTACACTAGGACTACCTCTCTATAAATATTTTTTCCTTTCCTCATAGGTTAGCTGTAAGAAATTTATTTTTATAAATAAGCTCACCTTTGCATATTGTTCATTATATTTTTTTCCATTGTGTTTTCTGTGGAATAAAGAATTATTTTTACTATTATCAATCCCTCCGCTTTTATTGGTCAGTGCAATGTCATGCACCTATCGTCCGAACACACCCACACTACCGCCGGTATACTATAGCTAGCCGAGCTAGTGTTGGGACCATGCAAAGACAGCGTGTATCATCGATCAATCATAATTTATAGACAGCGGTATAGACAATCGTATACAATGCCGGGTTGTATAAATTGACTGAAAGCATCGGAATTTCCTATCAGTACTTATAGCACCCCATTATCCTTCGTCGGGCGAGGTTTAAAATAAATTTAAAATCTAAACTGCCTGTTTGGCAATCATTGGAATAACTAACAATAAGCTTACGTATTATGAGTAATAAAATAACTATATTATTACATGAATGTAAGAGTCCGAGCATAATTGCGGAATGATAAAATCTATCGATTCAAAAACATATTTCTCCTATCACTATCCCCATCACTATACGTCGTCTCTGTGTGCGTGTAATAGTTCGCCTGCGCATCACGATGCATCTTTGCTTTCGTATTTAGATAAGTGTGAAATATTCATTGCGTGTTAACTTGGTAATACGTAGTGAAATTAAGATACAAAACAAGCAATGGATAATAAACCTAGCGAGAACAACATGACATTGTCACTTTAATTATCAATTCGTGACGAATTTTCCGCGAATGATTTATTTTCGTAATAATTTTTATTTCTTGTGTTTTAAGAAGAAGTAATAGTTGGAATGAGACTTACAAGTGATATGTGACACCGCCCTTCTTGGAGTTCACAATCCCGCTTCTATTTTTGCACGTGAGTATTGCTCTCGAACACATTCGAATCTGAATTCCGTCATCTCAATGTTTTAGATGCTGGAGGCAAAGAGGCGACTAGAAACCTCCAGCTTTATACGTTATTTTTTTCATAATTGGAGCAAACACCTTCCCAAGCTTTCTTGTCTTCTACTATTTTGTAGTAAGCCTTTTTATATAAGCGATTTTTAACAACATTTTTAAATTTATTTTCAGACAATTCTTGTAACTCAGTTGGGATTTTGATGTAAAAGCGAATACATTGCCCTTTAAAAGATACATTAACCTTATGGAGCCTAGTAGTAGGTATAGCTAGTTTATTCCTATTTCTAGTGTTGAAATTGTGCCTGTCGCTATTCTTAGGAAATTTATCAGTATTTTGTATGGACAGGAACTATCAGAGGTAGGTCAATCCGTGGTATATGAGTCTTGATTTGATGCATCTTCAGCCCGCGATCACCTTTATAAAGTGTATTATCATTACAAATGAATTATTCCTATAACTTGGCCTGTGTATGTATTCTATCCACAGATATCGAGAGATAGGTTGAGGGGCGTTGCACGTGCGAACAAATGTAGCCCCGATAGTCTTGATATTAAAAATTCTCGGTAGTCACCGGGCGACCGCAGTGTCGAATTCATTTCCGCTGTTTTTCTAAAATGCCGACCTATGCAATACTCACCTGCAAAAAGAGAAGCGGGATTGTGAACTTCAAGAACGGCGGTGTCACATATCACTTGTAAGTCTCATTCCAACTATTACTTCTTCTTAAAACACAAGAAATAAAAATTATTACGAAAATAAATCATTCGCGGAAAATTCGTCACGAATTGATAATTAAAGTGACAATTCATGTTGTTCTCGCTAGGTTCTATATTTCCCTATATCTTATATATGTGTCAGTTTAAGATTTGACATTCTCCAAATGTGACCTATGTGTTTCTTATGGAAATAAACTCTTTTTGAATTTTGAATACCAGCCGAGGCGGGGCCCACATCCCGAGCACCGTTACGCAGTTGACAGACTTATCTGCATGTCTCGCCGCATTAAAATCTAGCACTAAAATAGCTAAATAGATTCCTAAGGGCGCCCGTGTTGTTGTGGCTCGGAGTTTGACAGAATGCGTGGCTAAGGTGGTTTCTGATAAAAACTTATCCGCATGGGAAGCGTTGCTCACGTTCATTTATAAAAATAGCCATATTCCTCGCGTCAAATCTAAACGTACCCTATCCGCAATCATCAAAGACAATGTTCTTCACCCCGACTTCCCAGCAAATCTCGATGCCGTTTTTCAGAGATAATTGCATCACCAACTTAAATTACAAAATTAGAGCAATAGAAAGCAAAATTCGGACGGCAACATAAGAAGTGCCACCAAACTTTTAATTTCCAGCGACACCTTAGCTTCTCGCTCTGAAGAAGTACTCGCCACCCTTAAAGATAAGCATCCGTCACCCTCCACGCCGGTGTAGCTTCCTGCAGCGCCAGCTATCGCCACGCAACCCCTGCACGTTACCGAAATTGCCAATTTACAAGCGATCCGTTCCTTTCCCAATGGCTCTGCGGGAGGTCTAGATGGCATAACTCCTCAGCATCTCAAAGATCTAGCTAACCCGTTATTGGGCGATGCCGGCGAATCTCTACTCAAGGAGTTGACAGCTTTGATTAACCTAATGCCATCAGGTAAAATATGTAGTGAAATCGCTCCTATTTTATTCGGCGCTAACCTAATAGCACTAAAGAAAAAAGACGGCAGCATTCGTCCAATAGCGGTAGGGAGCTCTCTTCGGCGATAAGCGTCCAAATTATGCTGCCACGAGTTTCATACCCGCCTAACAGACAAGTTCAAACCCAAGCAGCTTGGTTTCAGCGTCAGGGGCGGATTTGAAGCCGCGGTGCACGCCACACGCACTTTTCTGGAAAAATCAAATTTCGAAGTCTTACTAAAACTAGACGTAAGGAATTCATTTAACTCTATTGACCGAAGTACGCTTTTGCAGGAAATCTAAAACGTACTTCCGGAAATTTCAGAATACCTAACGCAGTGCTACGGCACACAATCTAAATTAATGTTTGGCGAACATGAAATTGCGTCTTATGGTACCTTGATGACGGTACGCTGGGAGGACCAGCCCTTTCAGTCTTAAACGACCTTAACACCATCAAACGGCGTTTCTGAGAGATAGACCTCACACTAAACTTCAATAAATGTGAGGTTTATATTTCGGAAAAACTCCCTGCCTGCACACGAAGTGACATTCTCCAAAATTTTAACCAAGTCACACCCAATCTTACTCTACTAACCCGAAGTTCTCTTATTTAATTGGCGCTCCAATATATGAAGACGCATAATTGTTCGGATCTGCTTTTTAAAATTGATGCCCATATCGCAATTTACATACTAAGGTTGTGTCTTTTTTCGCCTAAATTCTTATACATCTTACGATGCAGTCCTATTTGGAAATTCCCTCATCTGACATCATCCTTAGATACCGTATTAAAAGAGTCCATAGAACCCCAAGTTACTCTTCCCTTTAAATATGGCGGGCTGGGTATTCGCTCCACTAGCGACCTGGCTCTCCCTGCTTTTCTCTCATCTGTCCACAGCACCGTCGCCCTCATCGGTGGTATCCTTCAAGTAACCAATCCCACTGATGTGGTTGTGACGGGCTTGGCAGATGCAGAGTCAACTTGGAGAGCCGGTTTACCCAGTAAAGATCTACCCTCGGAAAAAACCAACCAAGCCGCCTGGGACCTGGTAAAAGTAAAAACAATGTAAGATTCACTTTTAGCAAACTGTCCAAATCCTACTGAGCGTGCTCGACCGCTGGCAATATCCGAGCCTGAGTCGGGGCTTTGGCTACACTTTGCCGTCGAGGAACATTGGATCCCATTTGGTCCCGGCTTCCCTGCTTGTAGCGATATGCCTCAGGCTTGGTCACAAAGTTTGCGAACCACATCCATGCTTCCGCTGCGGTAACCCAGTAGATAACCTTGGGCGCCACGGACTTTACTGCACGTCGAGTGCCGGCCGATATTACAGGCACACGACACTAAACAACCTTTTCCACAGAGCCCTTGGGTCGGCAAACATACCATCTACCCTGGAGCCGGCTGGCTTGTTTGCGGCGGACAGGAAAAGACCTGAAGGTTGCACGCTTGCGCCCTGGTTTTTGGGTCGACCTCTGGCGTGGGACGTGACCTGCGTGGACACGTTGGCCCCGTCCCCCGTCCGGCGTTCGGCCCGTAAGCCGGGGTCTGCCGCAGATGACGTCCAATTGGTCAAGTGCCGCAAATATGCTTTTTTGAAAAGCAATTACATATTTGCGGCACTTGCAGTAGAAACGTTCGGGCCATGGTCATCAGACACTAAAGGAATAGTGAAAGACATATCTTAAAAATTAGTCAGGCGACCTCAGGGCAGGTTTCTACTTTGCCCAAAGGCTGAGCATGGCGATTCAGCAGGGAAATGCGGCCGGCGTGCTGGGGACAATGCCCCGGGCTAGCTTAAGTTTCTTAGAGTCGTTTTAATGTAACTATTTGTTTGTAAACAGTAATAAATAAAGTTTACGTACGAATAAAAGCTTATGCAAGTTAAAAAAAAATACTGTTTTCGAAGCTGGTTCCAATACAAAATATTGATCAGAAATAATTTCCTGCTCACTTAGAAATAAGTATTTAACAACAATAACAAGACGTCATCTCATAATAAAACCACAGATATAGAGAGATAGGTTGAGGGGCGTGGCACGCGCGAACAAATATAGCCCCGATTGTCTAGACATTAAACATTCTCCGTAGTCGCCGGGCGACCGCAGTAACGAATTCATTTCCGCTGATTTTCGAAAATGCCGACCTGTGCAATACTTACATGCAAAAATAGAAGCGAGATTGTGAACTCCAAGAACAGCTGTGTAAAATATCACTCGTAAGTTTCATTACAACTATTATTTCTTCTTAAAACACAAGAACTAAACATTATTAAAACAAATAAATCATTCACGAAAAATTCGATTATTAAAGTGACATGTTGTTCTCGCTAGGTTTATTATCCATTGCTTGTTTTATATCTTAATTTCATAACGTATTGCCAAGCTAAAACGCAATGAATATTTCACACTTATCTAAATACGAAAGTAAATATGCATTGAGGTACGGAGGCGAACTGTTACGCGCACGCAGAGACGACGTATAGTGATGGGGATAGTGATAGTGAGAATTATGTTTTTAAATCGCCAGAAAGAAATAGATTTTCACCAATTAGAAAAAAACCCAATGGATAATCATCTAATATTGCTAATCAAAGCTGTAATGGAAATATATACAAATATAAGACTGCATAACTTAGCAAACAATGCTACGCCTAAATTGTCAAAACGCGAAGTTCTTAATAAATATTTACCTTTTTATGGTCAATAGGTTGTATTGTACTACAATAGTAGTAGAGTAGTATTGTACTACAATTGCTTAGGATTTTACAGAAAGGGTATATATGCCGAAAGGCGGTTGTTAGGGACATCATTTGTCGTGTAAAGATATTAACCTAACCAGAACCTAACAGAAAACAACCAGGATAAAATTTAGAAATGACAGTTTATTAGGGCTATATACAATGACTTTAGAAAAATGATAGGAAGATGAGGGTGGATGTAATGAGACAGGTTTTATAAAAATACAGATGTCTAGATAAAAAAAGGAAGCGGAGGACACGGAGAGTAGGAGGCCGATGAAGCAGTAGACGTCTGGTGAACCGGTCAGTGGAGGCACTGGTGGGCGATGTAGGAGTTGCAGTTGGAGAGTGTGGCCGGCGGCCTATCGGTCATCAGACCCCGACGGGCAGCAGGAGTAGGGAGCGTGTCGGCCTGAATTCACTGATGAGCAGGTGTAGCCGAGAACGGGCAGGTGAAGTGGAGACTCAACGAAGCGCTGACCAGGGTGCAGGTGTAGCCGAGAACGGGCAGGTGAAGTGGAGACTCAACGAAGCGCTGACCAGGGTAGAGGCTCGCCAAGTCAGAAGGCGTTGCAGTAGCGGCTCGCAGGATCCCGGGGCAGTGCGACCCCGGGATAAGGCCTTTAGGTGATGCTTCTTGCTCAAAAGCTGAAGTGAGACTCTAGAATTTCAGAAATGTTCCGCTCTTATACCCTTTTTGGAGAGTTCTAAAAATTATTTAAATTAAAAGCAATTTTTGTGAGTGGCCAAGAGAGAAAAAGTATTTTTGTAAAAGTATTGAAGCAAACATATCAGACCGCTAACGAGTTTGAATGGACATTGCCATGACAACCAGATAAACAACAACATAATAAATGTCAGATTTTGGTTTCAGGCTCGTAATAGAAAAATTAACAAGTTCACATAGCCAAAATTACATAACAGCGAAAGATAAAAGGGTAGCGCACCAGCGCGCACGAAGCCCGAGATTGCAGAGTTTCGGAGAAAGCCAAATACAAGGTCACCAAAGGTAAACCCCTTCGCTATCGATTTAGAAGTGCTGATAGTGTGAAAATATGAAGCGAAAATGATTTGTTAATGTGTTCTTATGGTTTAAAACGTTACAGGGTCCTATGAAAATAAAGGTGAAACAAAATATACAGCTATACAGCTCAGCAAGTAGCAGCAGTATGTTCAGCTACAGCGCAGCTCCAGCTGAACATACTGGAAAATGACATGTAAGTAGCATAACACTACATTTTCCCCCCGACCGAGTTCACATTCAATGACTACCACTCTAATAGTGTGTTTTCAAAAGGACATTCAGGCTTACTTAAGGAGTTGTCATCCGCTCCTGCGTGGAAAAAAAATAAGTGGAGGTAAAGAGAAACAAATTTATCCTAAGGTAGCTTTAGTCGCTACGACTTAAGACAAGATTAAGAACGGCCAGAGCGGTAGAGCTCGAAGCCAGATATCAGCCACATCGCCAACGAGATGTGTCTGAAATAAAGATAAAAAAAATAGGTGAAGACTAACTAACGAAAATTCGAGGTCCTAAAGTAAAATGTGTTGAAGGACACTGGATTAAAGGAAGAAATAAAAATAATAAGGTGAAAATGATGGTGATATTTATACATATATACAAATTAACAGTTAATAGAGGTTAAGAAAATTTAAGATTTAATGTCTTTAATGTGCCACTTGCCTCTAACTCCGTTAGGGTCTTCTAAAATGTATACTAATGGTGAAAGTTTGGTTATTAATTTACACTTAATGAATTTAGGGGCAAGTTTAGCATTAAAGTATGCGCCAGCATGGCTTAAAACATGGTTTTTACGCTAAACAGTATCTCCCACATTAAATTCTTTAAAAGACCGGCGAAGATCATAGCGTGAGCTATGTGAAGTTTAGTTTGAACTCTGTGAAAGATAGATGAGAGGAGACCAGCATTAGACGCGTAAATATCACGAGGCATAAATATCAATTCCTCGAGATTCTGAGTTGGAGTATAGAAGGAACCACAAGGTATTGTTTCCCTACCAAAGACTAAAAAGTTTGGAGTAAAGCCAGTAGCAACGTTTGTAGCGCTGTTCATTGCGAACTGAATCTTAGTAAGATGGTTGTCCCAGGATCTACGATCGTCTCCTACTAGGGATGCTAGAGCTGTAATAATTAGGTAGGTAGGATTAACCTGAGGACAATATAAAGCTGTGTGAAAAATACAAGGAACGTTATAAGAATTTAAGAATGAGTGGAATTATCGCGACTGAAATTGAACAGCGTTGTCCATTATTATAGTTTGGGGAATGCCATGAACTAGAAACACTGAATTTTCTAAGACATTAATGATATTAGCTGAAGTAGCCCGTTTAAGGGGTAAAATCATAGTATATTTAGTAAAATTGCAGTTAATTACCAGAATATACTGATTTCTTCTCCGGGTTATAGGCAATGGACCCATAAGATCTAAGGATATAGTTTGAAAAGGTCTGGAGCAAAGTTTAGGTTTACCCATAAGACCATAGGGAGAGTGATTAGGGTGTTTGTAGGTTAAGCAGGTTTCACAAGTCGAGATTAAATTGGCAATGTCCTTAAACATACCCGGCCAATAGTATTTTAAAGATATTTTCTTGAATGTCTTGAAGATACCAAGGTGGAGTTCTGAAGGGGAACCATGGCTAACTTCAATAAGTGCATGTCTATCTTGCGGCAGTGGAACTTCTTTCCAAATAAAGTCGTCGTTTAGACGATCGGGAGAATGGATGCAGCGGTAAAGTTTGTTATCCCTGATAGTGTAGTTGGGATATGCGTCTGGGTTGTTGGAGCATCCGAGAAAAATCTTGTTGTAGTGCTCAAGTTCACGATCAGGTGGTTCTTCAATCGTAATAGGATGTACGCCTTGAGGTGAAGTTTCTCGTGTATCAGGACGTTCTTTATTCTTATGTCTTGATAATAAATCAGGAACAACGTTATCCTTTCCTTTTTTATGTTTCAGGACAAAATTAAAACATGATAAGCGTAGAGTCCTGCGAGCAAGTCTTCCAGATGGATTCGATAAGTTCTGAAACCATTTAAGTGCAGCGTGATCAGTATATATTGTAAATTCCTTACCATTGTCTAGGTAACATCTCCAATGTTCTAGCGCAGTTATTACAGCTAATGTTTCTCTTTCAGTAGTTGAGTAGTTTTGTTGATTTTTGTTTAGTGCTTTACTCATGTAAGCAATCACGACTTCTTTGTCATCTTGATGTTGAGTAAGCATTGCTCCTATGCCATAATTTGATGCATCACAATGTACAGAGAAGGGTAGTTCGAAGTTAGGGCAAGCAAGGACAGGAGCAGTTACCAAAGCATCTTTAAGTTTCTCGAAAGCAGCTGCAGCCTTGGAATTTCATAAAAATTTAGGAGCGTTCTTCCCGGAACAGGTTAGTTGGTTGAGTGGAGAGGCAATAGTGCTGAAGTTTGGAATGAATCTTCTAAACCAGCTGCAGGTGCCTATGAATCTTCGAACTTCTTTTCTGCAAGTAGGTACAGGATATTCTAGAATAGCTTTTATTTTATCTGGATCAGCACGTAGACTATACTCGTCCACTAGAAAACCAAGGTATTTCAGTTCTTTCCTGAAGAATTGACTCTTTTCAAAGTTAATAGACAGATTAGCATATGAAAGTTTTTCAAGAATTTTCATGAGAAGCGATATGTGCTCATCAAAAGTCTCGCTAATAATAACGATGTCATCCAGATAGCAAAATACCTTGTTCTCAAATTCAGGAGTAAATAGCGTATCCATTAATCTTTGTTGAGTTGCAGGTGAGTCAGTGAGACCAAAAGGCATTACTTTGAATCTAAACATACCTCTTCCAGGAACATAAAATGCTGTCTTATCTCTATCAGCAGGATTCAATGGAATCTCCCAAAATGCTTTCGCAATGTCGATGCTTGATAAGTGTTTGGCATTTCTCAGGTTGTCCAAAATTTCGCTTATTAGAGGCAGACTATAAGCATCACGACGTGTAACTGAGTTAAGCTTCCTGCTATCTACGCAGAAACGCCATTCCCCATTCTTCTTTGGAGTGATGAGGACTGGACCATAACCAAGGACTTTCGCATTGTTCAATGACGTTCCATCCCAGCATCTTGTCAACTTCATTAATTAAAGCCTTTTGTTTTTCAGGAGACAGTCTGTAACATCTTTGTTTGTTCGAAAGAGAATCACCAGTGTCAATCTTGTGGGTGATTAAGTGTGTGTTTCCCAGAACACCTTTTTCTTCAAAAGAGATTGTCTTGAAGCGTTGGATGATGTCATTAGCGATGTTCTTTTGATTAGGAGTTAAATGCTCATAAGGTAAAACTTTAATATCTTTAGTGTCGATAGCAAAGCATTTAGGATCTGTAAAGTTAAGAGAAGCTAAAACACTAGGTAGAAGATTGAATTTTCTCCAAAAGTCAATACCTAGTATTAGAGAAGGAAATATTTCAGGGAAAACATAAGCTTTAATCAAGTGAGTTTCGTTATTGAAATGGACAGGTAAGTCAAAATAACCCAAGGAATTAATTTTTTGATTATTAGCAGTAGAGACAGTAATAAGATCTGACTTGAAAAGTTTGCAGCCCAGTTTAAGAATTTCCAAATGAGAATTATTACCCAGAATAGTTACTGAGCTGCCAGAATCTAGTAAACCAGATAAAGTTAAGTCATAAATTTTGACATTAACGAATGGACGATTAAGATCTTGTTCTTTGGAGTAGAGTGTAGAAGAGATTTTGTAGCAAGCAAAGAAGTTTTGAATTGTTTTGATCCAATTAGTCCGCTCGTTCTTATCAAAGTTTGAGTTACTTTTCAAGTCAGCAGTTAGTTTTTTGTACTAGTATTAGGTTTGGGAGAACAAGTAGGGCACTCTGCAGTTTTAAAACCCTTAAGACCACATTTGAAACAAATCACGAATCGTGGTTGAGTGCAACTGTTCAAAGTATGACCTAGTTTACGACAGCGAACGCAAAAAGAACTTTCTTGGGGAGCTGCAGTTTGAGAGAGACTATTAAATTGTCTAGAAGGGTATTTGTAGGTTGGAGTGAATTTATTCATGAAGGGAGGAGAAGGTCGTGAGTTATTAGAAGAGTTTGGAGAGTCAACTGAACTTGAAGTGGAATGCTTGTAGTTGAATTCAGAAACATGAGGACTTTGTTGCAAATTTGGTTCTTTAAATTGTTTGTCTCTGTCTAGGAACTTTTCGTAGTTTTGGCAAGTGGCCAGAAGGGAATCGATAGAGTCAATGTCCTTTAGAGCTACGAAGACTGAATAACATGGGCGAATATTTCTCAAAATAATCTCCAATTGTTCTGTTTCAGAAAGTCTTTTTGAAAGGCGAGCGAACATTCCAGACATGATGGAAATATAGATGACGATAGGTTCATCACGACCTTGAGTACTATTCCTAATCGCTTCTAGAAGTTTATGATCATAATCAAAACCACCAAAGTCTTTGATTAGTAAAGAAGAAAGTTCGTTCCAAGTTAAGTTTGGATTCTGATTATATTTAAATCTGAACCAATGAAGGGCATTGTCGGTGAAAATTTCGAACGCCTGAGAAATTAACAAGTCCCTGGACAAGCCAAGAGCTAAGCTATATTCTTCAAGTTTTTGAAGAAAGGATCTTGGACAGCTTTTACCATTGAAGGTGTGTCTTTTCAGATCTTTGAAGACGTTAGTTGGAGGGAAAGATTGAGGTGGTGGTGGAGGATACGGGGTATGGGTCTGGACAGAAGTTTGAGAAACAAGAGGGGGTTCCGTGACAGTCGGGTCAGCAGGAAGGTCCAGTGATGGAGAGTCATTTGCAGTTGAAGGTGGAGTCAAGGATTCGAATTGTTTAGAAATAGCATCAAATTTCATCTTCAAAGTATCGAAACTAGCTTTAGAGTCTGGATATAAGTCCGTATCTATTCGCTCCAATCTGTAAAAAACATGATTAATAAAAGTTTCTATTAATCGTAAGTATTTGGTTTCACCTTGTAAAAATTTTTCAATTTTACAATCCAGGTAAGTCAGAGTAGAACCAATTTGAGACAAGTCATCCTCAATCGGAACTGGAGAAGTCAGAATATCTTCAGGGTGAGAATTCGCAGCTAAACGCAAAACCTGTTTTTTAAGAAACAAAACAGTATTAGCTGGTTCCTCATATCTAATCTTTACTTCGTATTCGAGCTCGGCCTTGTTAAGGAATTCGTACTTAATAACCCTTTCCATTGTTATAGTTAAGTGTAGAGTCAAGTGTTATAGAAGTGAAGTGAAGTGAAGTGAAGTAATGTAAGTATAATGTAGGCCTAAATATAATCCAGATGAGTTGAAAAACTAGATGAAGTTTTGTTTTAGAATTTGGAAAATATGAAAAGGATGAATAGATAAAGATTTAAGAGCGAAAGAGAAAGCAAATCAAAGGGAAAGAGACAAGGCGCAGAAAAGGTGAAGGGTGGAGAAGAACTTTTACGTTGGGCGCCAAAATATCGTGTAAAGATATTAACCTAACCAGAAGCTAACAGAAAACAACCAGGATAAAATTTAGAAATGACAGTTTATTAGGGCTATATACAATGACTTTAGAAAAATGATAGGAAGATGAGGGTGGATGTAATGAGACAGGTTTTATAAAAATACAGATGTCTAGATAAAAAAAGGAAGCAGAGGACACGGAGAGTAGGAGGCCGATGAAGCAGTAGACGTCTGGTGAACCGGTCAGTGGAGGCACTGGTGGGCGATGTAGGAGTTGCAGTTGGAGAGTGTGGCCGGCGGCCTATCGGTCATCAGACCCCGACGGGCAGCAGGAGTAGGGAGCGTGTCCAGCGCGCTGACCAGGTGATTTAGAAGTGCTGATAGTGTGAAAATATGAAGCGAAAATGATTTGTTAATGTGTTCTTATGGTTTAAAACGTTACAGGGTCCTATGAAAATAAAGGTGAAACAAAATATACAGCTATACAGCTCAGCAAGTATCCAGCTGAACATACTGGAAAATGACATGTAAGTAGCATAACACTACACATTCTGAGCATCTTTCTCTATGAAAAAGATTTGATCAGAGGAACATTATTTTCACTTTTCAGTACGTTATAGGCCGAGCCGTCAGCTGATTTGTATGGGGATGTAAAAAATAACGTTGCTCTGATCAAATCAGATTCAGTGAGAAAGTTGTTCAAAATGATGTCCCAAACAACCCTTTTCGGCTTGTCACCCCGTGTTACAGCCTGTATACATTGTAATAGGTATTTCTTGTAAAATAAATACGTCATATTAACTAACTTTGTATTTTTTTTTATAACCCGGCATAGATACCACTGTCTATAAATTATAATCGATCGATGAAACTCGCTGTCCTTGCAATGTCCCAACGCTAGCTCGGCTAGCTAGTGTACCTGCGGTAGTGTGGGTGTGTTCGGACGATAGGTGCATGACATTGCACTGACCAATAAAAGCGGAAGGATTGACGTATGAGTTGTGTTGATGTGTGCGTGTGCTTAGTTTTCGGCGACACTACTGGTTCCGATACAAGCTTAGCGCCAAGGGCCTATCTATAGATATCTATGAATAGACCTGATAGATTTCAAGAGCTGATTGTTTAGTTTTAAATGAGTTGTGTATTGTTAATGTTTATTGCGAACAGCGGTTGATTTAACAAATAATTATAATCGTTTTAAAATGACATCGATGAAAATTGAGTTCATTTCTACAAAAAGAGGTGGTGTGGCAGCGTTACAGAGTGGTCGCAAATATCACAGGAAAAAATATATGTCTCGGGTAATACATTTTGGTACTGTGATAAAGACGGTTGTAAGGGAAATTTTAATTTGAATAATAAGAATGTGATAATCATAGAAACCCCCACGACATTCTCTGTGTAGCGAATACTACAAAAGACCATGGAACAACAATACGAGAGGACAGACAACCGTCATACTTTGAAGGGTAATTTGATTTTTAGTTTGAATGTTGTTGCTTGATAGACTAGTTCGAAACAATGGAATTAAATCGGATTCACGACTTTGTACTTACTTTCTTTTAGGAAAGATGGCGGTATAAGCGTTCATTTCCTAAGAACAAACAAGGCTTACGCGTCTTATCACGCATTAGTACGCGATGTGACACATCTCGAGCGCATGGATTTGTTGTGTAGGTGTTAAGTTAAGTTAAGGAATAAAGGTTCTTGTGTGTTTGTGCGTTGTTTTGGCCGCTCCATCGAAAACAATAGTAAAAGCGCCATCTCCGATTTTTCGTCGATATTACGATGGATTATTCTACGCTGCCAGCCTAAGCACCCAGCATCTATTGTATGGTACAGCTAGCGTGCGAGATAGTACTGACATCTAGAAATAATACAAGATTTTGGCATTCTAGCGGAGTACGTTTTTTTGTATAGGGTGGTCTGTTCTCTCATATTGTTGGTCCATGGTCTTCCTTGAAAACAATAGTAAAAGCGCCATCTCTGATTTTTCGTCCATATTAAGATGGATTATACTACGCTGTCAGCCTAAGCACCCAGAATCTATTGCATGGTACAGCTAGCGTGCGAGATAGTACTGACATCTAGAAATAATACAGGATTTTGGCTTTCCAGCGGAGTACGTTTTTTGTATAGGGTGGTCTGTACTCTCGTATTGTTGGTCCATGATTGGATGATGGTCCATGATGATGGAGACTTAAGTAGATTTATGACTTTATTTGTCTCAATCTGTTCTATGTCTTCTGTCTCTATTTCGTGTCTCTGTCCTGTTTGTCCAGTGGGTATCGCACAAACATCCACAAGCCAGGCGCGCCACCCACTGAACAGACAAGACAGAGACACGACAAGACACAGTGCATGTGGCATGGTACAACATTTGACCAACTTGATTTGGTACCCACTACAGCGAGCTTATTATTATTTACGTGACCATATGTACCGCTTTGGGCGGGACAGTCCCGCTTTCAGTCTTTCCGTCCCGCTGTCCCACGAAGGAGCGAAAATCGCCCGCTGTAGGGAATTTGTATATCAAGTTAGTTACGCAAGTTTTCGTTCATTTGCAATGGCACCCAATTAAAGGCTCATTGCAGATGGCACTTGTGTATTTGGAGGCTGTCTATCCTTCAAAGTTGTCAAACGATATTTACTTCATAATCTAAGGCGTGCTAACCTCATTTGAGGTTAATTTTGCCGGTGTCAAGTATTTGAAAGATCACGTGACGTGTTTTAATCCTAACCTCAGATGATTGAAACTCTTTGCCTCCAACTGCATCAGCACCACCAAGCGGGAGCAAAGGTGCACACAGCTGCTATTACGTCACCGATCATAATATATCAAGCTGGAACGCTTCGCTCACCCCTTTATCCTTCTTCCTGACCCACCACTTCATCCAGACAGTCTTTATTTAGCCAATGAGCGGTGGCTACACCGTTCAGTAATTAAGTCGCGCTAATCAGTAGTTTTGTCATGCAATTCAGTATTTTTTTCGCTCATATCAGGAAATCCCGCTGTTTATGGTGCTTCGCTCAATTATTTAGTTTTTTTTTATCGGTATTTTTATTATTTCCCATAATCATCATTCAAGTATAAATTTTTTCTTCAATACTTCCACGGACAACAAATGTATGGGCTAGATTACACAAAGTAATGTGTCGCGTTCGCGAGAAAAATGGGAGAATGCTAAAGGTAATCTTTAGTTTCAATTTCCTCCCCAACGCGACAGCACCTGCGTAAAACAGCTGTCATCAACGCAGAGCTTAATAGGGTCAACCACAGACATATAATAAGATACTACGTATGGCTCAACATAGTTATAGAGCTGCTCCGTGATCGTGTCGGCCGCTCCAAAATCGGACCAGGAGCGCAGGGGCCCAAGTCTGTACTGGAGATTGCATCGCGACTGCTCCGAAGGGCGCAAAACGCCGCATTTGACAGTCAGACTCCAAACAAAATAGATGCCGCCGACAAGCCAAACAGACTAGAACAGGACAGAACTAGATACAGAACTAGACCCATGATGTATGGTTTAATTGATGATTTGAGCTGCTTCCGGTATACATCTGCTGCAGATGTTATCAGCCTTATCGGCTGGCAACCCTAGCAAGTAGTTCTCAAACCAGCAGCTGCTCATATTTGTAGTTTTATTTTCAGCTATTTAGCTGATAAATTGCGTATTTTAAGATTAATACCTGGGTGTACATTTAGAGGTAGGCGTGGTTAATGAGTGAAATAACATGGTGAAAATTGGACAACACAATATACACACTGATGGTACATGTCTCCAGGTCAGTGGGACCTCAGACGACACAATCTGGGAGACACGGTTCGCAATAAAAACCTCTAAGTTATGGACCGAAGCCTTCAGCCAGCACAAAACAATCTGGCTGTCCGTCCAAGCGTACACCGTATCCTCCAAAACCACTGACCCACGCAACACTGTTAGAGTGTGATTCAAAAGTTTGGTCAAAAGAGCAGCCCCGGACAGATCCAGTTTTGGAATCGTCATCCTTGTCCGAATAGGCGCTACCTTGCTTTTTGCCAAAACCAAACGCACGTCGACCTCCCCGGTGGAGGTGACGGTTCGCAAATAAACCGCTGCCGCAAACCCTCGTTCAGAGGCATCACAAAACCCGTGAAGGGTTGCCCGGTAATCCCCAGCAGGGACCAATTTCCTCGGCAGCGATACATTATTTATGTCCGATAGCGAGGTGAACATTCGCGTCCAATCAGTCAACAAATCACCTGAGAGGTGGGTGTCCCAGGTCAACTGAGCCGCCCATAGCCTTTGCATAAAACATTTGAGAGCAAAGGTGACTGGAGAAATCCATCCATTCGGGTCGAACGTTCTCGCAATCGTTGACAGTACTGACCGCTTCGTCCAGGCCTTCGGTGTTTCTAAAACCACCCGATAGGTAAACTCATCATGGACGGGCCGGTACTGAATTCCAAGCACTGACAACATGTTAGGGTTGTCAGGATTCTCAAAAACGTGCGGGTCTTGTTGAAACTCATCTGGGAGACCAGCCATCAACTCAGGGGAGTTGGACATCCACTTGCGTAGTTCATAGCCGCCTCGTTCCAGCAATTGAATGAGCTCGTCACGTCGGTCCAGAGCTTCCTCTACACTGGCTGCCCCTGTGCAAACGTCATCGACGTACAAATCTTGCTCCAGGATAGCGAAGGCTCTAGGATAGCTCACACGGTCACGCGACGCCAACTCCCGCAGGGTGCGCATCGCCAAATACGGGCTAGACCGTAACCCATACGTGTTCGTGTTTAACTCATAGACCTTGACTGGCTCGGCCGTGGACTCACGCCACAGTATCAACTGATACCTTCTGTCAGCCGGATGAATTACCGTTTGCCTAAACATCATCCGAATGTCTGCGACAAATACAATCTGGTGCCTCCGAAAGCTCGTGAGAATATCCGAAATATCACGACTCAACTTGGGTCCCGAATGTAGACACTGATTCAGGGACATCCCGTTCGAGGTAGGTGCTGACCCATCAAAAACAACTCGAATCTTGCCGGTAGGGGTTCGTAGGACGGCATGGTGTGGAAGGAAACAATGATCCTCAGATCTCCAGTCCACACCCGATACCGACATGTGTCCTAACGACTCATACTCCCTCATGAAATCAACATATTTTTGTTTAAATACGGCGTCCCTTGTCATCCTACGCTCCATCGACATCAATCTCGTCTCAGCCATCTTCCTAGATTCTCCTAGTGGCGGTCGATCGGCCCTGAAAGGCAGTCGAGTTACAAAACGACCAGGACGAAGGCGACCAGTACTATTCTGGTAAAACAACTCGCACTCTTCTTCGTCTGCGTATTTCGTATTTACCTTGAGGCCCAACCATTTTGCTAAATCATTCGATACAATGCAGCCCTGAGCTCCAGAATCTAATAGGGCGCGAACGTATGTTGGGTTGCCCGCCAAATCCCAAACAAGCACAGAGGCGATCGGTAACACCACCGTCTCCGGTTGGGGGGCAACAAATGGTTGGGCCGCAAATTCCTAGCGAGGACCCCCGGGGCCCCACTGTGCCTGTAACCGATCAGGTATGCAGCTATACGCCAGAGGGTCCCATTGTACAAATGGCCCACGCGCCGGTTCCATTCCCAACCTACGATTGCCCGTAAAGGGGGGTGGGCGTGAATTCAACCGTGGCCGCTCCATGAGCGGGGGGGACATCACATGTGACCGACGAGGACGAGGCGACGAGCGGGGCGACAACTGAGGCGGCGTCCGAACCGCACCCGCATAGCTCGAAGGTGTCCCATGACACCCGCCCGTTACGGCCTGCTCAACACACCCAATGTCCCGCTGGGTCGGATGCTGAGTCGCAACCGAAAACTCAGGGCCCCCCATGTAATGGTCCTGAGTGCGGCCCTGCACCCTGGTACTGCCCTGTGCACGTGGGGACGTTGGCCCCTGAGTTGCGCTCCGAGTCGCAAACGAATTCTCAGGGCCCCATGCCGTGTCACCCTGGGTACGGCCCTGTGGAGGCTGTTGGCCGGACCGGTTCATGCACAACAGATTGTTGTGGGGCCCACCATAATATCCGCACATTTGTGTGCGCGTGCAGTCCCTAGCCATGTGTGGCCCGAGGCACAGGAAACACCAGCTCCGCTGCTTGGCCATCCGGCGCCGTCCCTGAACCCTCAGTTCCCCGAACTTATTGCAATTGGCCACAGCATGGCCAATCTGCCTACAACATGGGCAGGTCTCACCATGTGGGGTCAATTCACTCACAGTCCCATACGACTGCCGGTTGGTGCGGTCCTTCCTCGTCGGAGGGCCCCTACTCACAGCGCTCCCGGCAGCTCTCTGTGGCTCCGAAGGATGGGTGACCGTCAACCCCAAATTCTCTGCCCGTCGAGCCTCCTCTTCCAAGAATCCGACCAAGTCGGAGAAGGCGGGCAGGTCCTCGGCCGACCTCCCATGAGACTGTGCGAAACGAGTCTGCACGTCAGCGGGTAGGCGGGAAAGTACAATGTACAACAGTAGGTACGACCATTCACCAACCGGAAGTCCAAGATTCTCTAGAGCCTTGGTGACGGACAACAATGGGTTCAAAACCTCCGTCTGTATGGCCCCGACCTTGTTCACAACCGGGATACTAAACAAACGGTTCAGTTGGGCATCGGCCAACCTCCGTTTGTTATGGTAACGTCTGACCAACAATTGCCTGGCCGTTTCATAGTTACCCTCCGTAACTGTCAAATGAGCGACCAGCTCCCTACGCTCACCCCTCAACGCTGCCACCAGCCTGAGCCATCTTGACAGACTTGGTAATTTCCGATCGCATGTGCACCAAACTGTCGAACAGATTGATGAAGCTCATCCATTCACCGGACACGCCGTCAAAAGTAGGCATAGTTATGGCAGGTAACCTGGACCCCGATCCCTGAAGCGGCAGAGGTGCTTCAATGTCACCACCATGGCTGGACTCGCGCTGTCTACGTATGTCCGCAGCCTTCTGCGTGATAGCAGCTGCCATCTCCATACATTGGTCGACATCCCCTATCAACCGTGACAGCCTGTCAGGTGCGCAACCATCAACTGATTCCGCCTGCGCGGACAATTCGAGCACCCTATTGTAACGTTCCTTAACGTCCATAGACCGCTCCAATACCACATCATGCCTATCTAAACGGTCTATCAGACCGTGTGCGGAGGAAAACCATCTGAGTTCCTTAGAAACACCCTTCTGGATTTCAGATAACGACATGATCGGAACGATACTTACTCACAATTTGCAGTAACTCAATTTTATTGGACCCTCCAGTCTACAACCCAAACGAGGGAACCCTTAACCACAACTTAAACAATGTTGTTTTCCTTAAACAATAGGAACCGAGTTTTATATCTATATAAATTCTGTAAATACAATTTAGTTTCCCTTTATCATTATAACACACACAGATAGTCAATATTAGTTCAAGTTATAAATTGCTATAAACTGAAAACAATGTAATAGCCTGCTATCAATAGATGTAACTACCTATGTTAACCAAAACATTCATTCAATAGCATTACTAGACCACTAATAGATTGACTAACTGGTAATTCAATGCAATTTTTAATTCAATATCTGTCTATCTACTACCAGCAATAGACCTATAGCTTACAATACTACCAATCTATGTGGATATAGGAACAACCAAGTTATTGATAGTCCCAAATCGTGCCTTCCTGGAGCCCTTGACGGCTGCAAATCTCAGGAAGCCACGCTCTAGCTACCAAAATGTTCAGGCTTCTCAGCACCTAATGACCTCGTAGGGGACCATCAGCTACGAGGTAGCGTAACGATCAGTTGCCAAGAAGCGTGAACGTGAGCGGCGATTCACCGAGCTGAAGTAATTGGGGTCGATCTAACCTGGTCTGTGCTTCGGTCCCGTCAACCTCCTGTCTCTCTGCAAGGCCCGGGTGCACCCTAGGCTCTTCTTGGTAGACAGGTTCTTCAGCCAACCAGGTATGACTGGCGGGCCAGCTTCAATGAGCACAGTGTTCCAACACAGGTTATGTTACGTGGTAAAAACAATCGGGCACGAAAATGCGAACTTTATCTGGTTCGAGAAACAATAACACACTCAGCTATATGAACAATCCTGAGGGAAACCCGAATACGTTCCAGATGGCCTGCGATTTAATTTCAACACCCTAATCAAAACGCGTTTACATTGCGAGGGCTTTCGCCTGTCCGTTGTCAAAAAACTGCTAGGTTGGCAGCTAACGTCAAATTCAAAATGGCCGTTCAGAAACCATCGATCGAATATCGATTTGGAATCGAACAGAAATTAAATTGATATTATTAAAATAAATTATTGAAAATTTTTTTATTTTAATTTTAAATCATTTTAATTTTAAGTAATTTATTGGAAGTAAGTAATCAATTGGAAAACACCGCTACGAAATCGAAGAAAGTTGTTTAAGTATTATTATGACACTAGTAGAATGACAATTTTTAGGCAAAAAATAAGTATTAAGAACGAACATTAATCAGAAAATACCCTTAACTTAGTCCATCGTAGATTTTGAAAAGTCGGACAGAAAAACTTTGTATGATTCTTCATTGTAAGAATGAATAAAATCACAATTAATAAATCAGTACAAACACAGATTTTGTACAACAATAAAATCTTATCCAAATAAATAACCTACAACAATCACAGTATTTGTCATAATATGATTCATACATATTAAATCATATATATCGCATATATAAACATTCAATTTATGATCTAACAAAAAAAAAATTGTAGGGCAATGGACACTCTTCTTTATATTATTACTCTATACCATCCAAATGGCAAGCCAAAGTTATTGTTGGATTGGTCTTGGCAACTTAAGTTTTTTATCTGACTGTAAGAAACCATTATTTGAATCATCAGAAAAAACTTATTCAAATTAAAATGTGTCCCTTCGGACAGGGTCCGAGTAATTTGATTCCGAGTCGTCAGCAAGCTGTATTTTACTAGTAGGAAATTTATAGCGTTGCAGTTACTGTAGGCAAAGATCGGATAATCGGGTGCATATTTTCCTATTGTTGGGTTGTTGGCTATTGTGGGATGCACTTTCGTATCAAAAAAAAATAAAAAATAGTATTCTGGTTGCAGTATGGAATGCACTTGTGTATCGGTTGTGAAAATCCTGTGATTCCGGAATCGACAATTTTTGTGTTTTTCTGGTAGAATCGGATGCATATTTAGTAAGACAAATAGCCCCTCTTCTTATAACCTGCACATAAATAAACATATTTGCGTCGGGAATCAAAAATTTACTTTTAGCAAAAGTTTATACAATCCCGGAAAACCGTTTTTAAATAGTCGCATAGGCGAACTGCGGGACTAATGCATAGGCATTAGTCCCGCATTTCCTGGCATCCCGGTTTTTTTTTAAATATATTTAATTCCTTAATGTAATAGCAAAAAGTAACTTTAGGTAAATATGCATCAGAATATCCGATCTCTAGTGATAGGCCGATAGTCAGACTGAATAACAGGTAGTTATGACTAATTAGGTAATAGAATAGAGTAGATCTCACCATGCCAATTAGACAGCTGTTGTCAGTTATGTTTGGTGTAGGTCGGTATATGTTGAGGTAGTTAACAATACTTACTAGACTGTTATCAGCTGAGATTGGATAATCGGATACGTATTTACCTAATGTTGAGGTGTTTGCTATTATGGAGTGCACTTTTGTATCGAAACAATCCAGCGATTCAGTGATCGACAATTTTAGTGTTCTGATTATGGAATCGGATCAATAGTTAGCTACGTGCTGGTGTTTGTAAATATGGAATGCACTTGTGTATCGATTGTAAAAATCCTGCGATTCCGGAATCGACAAATTTTCTGTTTTTCTGCCCATAGAATCGGATACATATTTTCCTACCTCATATTGTAAAGTAGGTCGTTATCAAATCAAACTCATAACAACCAATGATAACCAACATTAAGCAGCTTAGAGCAGTCAATAGAATCTGACGTAACGTGACACCATCTGTTCAACACAAAGAGATAGAGAAACGTTAACGTCAGATTTCAATTACACAACCATAGTGATAAATAGTGATAAAAGTAGTTATAAAATTCATTGTAACCAAGGTAACATTTACGTCCAATAAAAGTCAAAGCCAATTTCTATGTTACTGTAATTGTTGGCCACCTCTCTACATTATAACACCGAGGGAGGAGAATCAGGTTTTTTTTAACTATCACACATCGCCCCTCCTCTTACACTTACATATTTGCATCGGCAATTAGAAATAAACTTTTAGTAAATATGCATCCGAATTATAAATATCCCGGAAGATAGTTTTTTTCTAATGAAATATTTTTGAAGTCGCTTCCATACTACGCATCCGATTATTCAAGCCTTCCAAGTTTTTCTAGTATACCAGAATTTATTTTATTATATTTCAAAATAAAATATTTTAAGAAGCGCCTTCCATAATTTTATAGCCAAACAATACTTTAATAGTAGTTTATGTGACTCATACATAATGGAGGGCATCAATACTCGAGAGAGGGTTTATGAAACGAGCCGAAGGCGAGTTTCATAATAATATCACTCGAGAGTTTTAATGCCTAATTATGTACAGTTACATACACTAGTTTATCTACACACATATCATAAGCTCTCTTTGATGTGTTCAGGAACCGCATGTTTGACCGACATTGTGGCTCTGCAGTTGTTTAGCTTGTTCTGTAGTACCAACTTCACAGACAAACAAGGGGCGACACGTAGGCGGGCGTCGGCGTTCGAAATTTGAATGTCAGTACCAACTTCACAGACAAACTAGGGGCGGCACACAGGCGGGCGTCGGCGTTCGAAATTTAAATGTCATAATATGCAGAAAAATTACACATTATGGTCATAATATGTAATTTTTCAGATTAGAAATGAGTTTTACCAAGTATTATGCTGATCGTAACGTGCGGTTTTTGTACGCAGTAAAGAGGGTTTATGATACGTGTGTAGATAATAGTAGTTTATGTGACTGCTACATAATGGAGGGCATTAATACTCGAGAGTGTGTTTAAGAAACGAGCCTTCGGCTCGTTTAATAATAATATCACTCGAGAGTTTTAATGCCTAATTATGTAAGGTTACATACACTAGTTTATCTACACACATACCATAAGCTCTGTTTGATGTGTTCAGGAACCGCATGTTTGATCGGCATTGCGGCTCTGCAGTTGTTTAGCTTATTCTGTAGTACCAACTTCATGCAGGCGGGCGTCGGCGGCGTTCGAAATTTGAATGTCAGTATCAACTTCACAGACAAACTAGGAGCGGCGCGCAGGCTGGCGTCGGCGTTCGAAATTTGAATGTCATAATATGTAGAAAAATTACACATTATGGTCATAATGTGTAATTTTTCAGATAAGAAATGAGATTTTACCAAGTAGTTTACATTATGTTAGTAGTTTAACATTATGCTGATCGTAACGTGCGGTTTTTGTACGCAGTAAAGAGGGTTTATGATACGTGTGTAGATAAAATATTTAATTAATTAACGTTTAATGTGGATCCCAATATCCGATCTCTTGTTATCAGAGATAGGAAAGGCCAAATTAGATTCCTATTAGTAATGTAACATGGGTCGAGACGCCTCTAAAGCAACTGAGCGCGATATTTTTTTTTGCTGGAGGGAAAAAAAATGACATTACCCATACCAAGGAGTTAGACTTCACTGTTATGTCAAAAATTAATCCACTACGAACCTCTACGAACCTTCCTCCTTCAATTCTACGGTTTGTAGTAATCGTGCATCCTTTTAGAACGAGAATTATTTAGTAAAAAAGACGCCTAAACAAGGTTTTCTTACTTATATAATCAACTGTTTTTTCTTCTTGTATCAAAAGTTCTTACTTCTATCGTCTACGAACCTTTCTCAATAAATTGTACCATTTCTATGAATCGTATAGGCTTTTGCAACAGCTTTTAAGTCATACAAATCGTTGTGGAAAATAGACCAAAACAATATTTTTGTTGTTTTACTACTTACTAATAAAATTGTCCTTCGATCCACCATAAACGATTATTCATAAGAAATAGCCGAGAAATCTTGGTTTCACAAATTTCGGAGGGTAATATAGTTTTTCATCATATATTTTTTTATTACTACTAACGAAAATTGTTTCACTACTATCCACTACATATATAAAATCTTTTGAAAAACACAAACAAATAAAATGTTTTGTGTACTTATAATTTTAACCATGTCTCCTAACCATGTCACAAATCCTGGATCCGCCCTCAACTCGTTTAGTATACGGACTAAAAACAACCCCTGAGTGAATATGTATAGTTATCGTCAGTTGTTACTACTAGCCATGGAGCTGATTTTCCCGTCATTTGTATTAAAACACCTGAGGCTGGGTCGTGCCATTTAAATATAGCGCTTGGAAAAACCGTGACATAGCGATAACTGGTTCTCACACAATACAGGGCTTGTTTTAGTCCGTATACTACACGAGCTGATGCCCGCTCAATTTGGGACCCGGACATAGCAGGGAGGCCTGCCTCCTCGACATGGGTAACTCCATTTTTTTCCCTCCAATAAAAAAAAATCCGGCCAAGTGCGAATCGGACTCGCGCACGAAGGGTTCCGTACCATTACCTCGGCATAAAACGGCAAAAAATCACGTTTGTTGTATGGCCCCCCCCTTTGAATATTTGTTTCATTTTTATTTATTTATTTGTTTTAAAAGTGAATATTTACTAAATTAACTGTGAATATTTCAAGCGTCTCCCTGTTGCCGTTTTCAATATCGAGCGAAAATATACGAGAGAAAAAAAACGTTTGTTGTATGGGAGCCCCCTTAAATATTTATTTTATTCTGTTTTTTCTATTTGTTGTTATAGCGGCAACAGAAATACATCGTCTGTGAAAATTTCAACTGTCTAACTATCACGGTTCATGAGATACAGCCTGGTGACAGACGGACGGACGGACGCACGGACGGACGGACAGCGGAGGCTTAGCAATAGGGTCCTGTTTGGCACCCTTCGGGTACGGAACCCTTAAACAGTCCCGCATTTAAAATCGGAGCGTCGGCAAAATAACTAATAAGAAGGCTATTACAAATAGTGTAATCTTAGCAAAATAAGGATAAAAGTTTGATTTATGCTTTACAATAAACGAGTGTTTCAGGGGCGAAGGCCGGGGTATTGTGGGGCAGGGCAGAGCTCCCAGTCAGTGCTCATTCTCCTTCCACCACCAGACGCTTAGATGAGAACAGACGCCCCGCTCCCCTGCCACGGCAAAGCTCACCCAGGGAAAACTAACCGCTGTGTGTCCTTTCCTTTGTTGCATTGGAATTTTCGTAGGATCCCCCCGAACCCCCCACAGCCGTCATTTGTTTAAATTAGGCAGTCAACAGCCCGGGCCGCTAATCTTAATTAGGCCGGCGTCAAATTTTATGGCTAAAGGACTGCCGGGCAAGTGATTTAACGAATGGCTTAAACATGGACAGGATAATTATTAAGACAAGAATTTTTTAATATTTGTTTTAAACAAAAGTCTATATTTTATTGAATGTCTTTCCTTAATATGCCGGCCCGGGCTTATAGTTAAGTGTGTTAAAGAAACTGCTGCGACATTTCCATCCATTAAAAATGGCTTGTGGTTAAACGGTTACCAAAACGCACCTATTTTACTACCAATAAATTCGAAATGACTGCCAGAATGGATAAATGTCCACCAATTGTGTTTGGATAAATGATCACCAAACTTCTTTTTATGTTTTGTGTACTTAAGTTTATGTTTTAAGTATTTTTTGTTGTTCTAACATGTTCAACTTAACACGAAGGATAAAGGGGGCTTCGCTTCGCTCACCCCCTTTACCCTTTTCCCCTAAGCTGCCGCAGTATTTTGCCCTGATATTTTTTGCAATTTTTGGTGTTATTTATCCATTTTGGGTAGGAGAAATATATTTTGGTGATCATTATAATTTTTGCCATTAAAAATCCTGCAAATTGTTGTGAATTCAGTGGATTAGAAGTGTATTCAATATTGCGAGGTAAAAGATAGTTTTTCCGGGCATTGTAGTAATTATAATTATAATCATAAAATCCCGGTCAGCATCTCAAATTGGAATGAAAACTCTGAAAGTATTATATAACATGCTTGCTTATCTAAGGTGAAATATGGATGACAGACAGCAGACAATGTGGTCGTGTAGTGTAAGTAATGGAGATATTTAATATGATAAACGTTATCCGTAAGGTCGGTATCGATAAAGTAGCATTCCTTCTTTATCGATACCGACATTGGATTTAGTTTTGTTTATACTTAGAAATTCCACTTCTATCTGCGGAATCCGGACGGCGAATTGAAAACTGTATATATGGTATTTTAGAAAATATCGAGGTATATTTTTGAAATGTTTTATTTTAAGGAAGGACTTCAGAAATCGAGCGGTTTCAGATGCTTTTGCCGATTTTTCCTATGCATTATAGGTGCGATTAAAGACGATATCAAAAAACGCGATTTGTCGGAAATCATTAGCTTGCTAACATTCGGGACGGTGGGGATGAGGGAGTATTAGGGTGGGGAACGACGAATTTTGCCTATTTTTAGCCACAATAACCTACCCTAGCCAAATTTGGCTTTTATTTGCATACGCTCCGCTCTGCTCCGCTCCGCTAAGCTCCAGAGTACCTTCTTCTAAGTTCTAACCTAACCTATAATCCAATTTAATTTTAGCCACAATACCCTACTCTAGCCAAATTTGGCTTTTCTTTGCATAAGCTCCGCTGCGCTACGCTCTGGGGTTGCTTGTTCTAAGTGCCAACTTAACTAAATTAAGCCACAAAAACCTACTCTAGCGAAATTTGGATACTCTTTTCTTTGCATACTCTCCGCTCCGTGGTTGCTTCATCTAAGTTCCAAAATAACCTATAATCGAATTGAAATTTAGACACAATATCCTAATCTAGCCAAAGTAGGTGTTCAAAGCGACTCAAACAAATGGAAACTATGTTCACTGACGCGAATGCAAGCAATCCCATAAAATGACCAGATTCCAGGGCCGCAAAACATAATTAAAAAGAAAAAAAACAAGTAATGAATGAATGAATTTGGCTTTCTGCGTTCCTTTATTAAAAACTGAATCTCCGTAAATAAAAAAGAACACATTTGAATAAGCACAAGTCCAAAAACGCAAAGAAACAAGCTTGTGACGCAAAAATATAATCAAAAATAGCTTTATTACAAAATAATTCCGTTTAATGCACACTTTCATCTTTGTATTCTCATCTTACAATAAGCGTTAAACGAAACTTAACACATTTTCAGGTTATTATTGGGTTTTGTATTATTGTGTGTGTCATACAAAAAGCAAAATTTTAGAGATTTTCAAAAAATCATATCTGAAAAACTATTGAGTTCCGACACCTGAAACTTTTAGACCATGTTTCAAATGACCCAAAATATCTACCAAAAAATCACGAAAGCCCTAGCAAACCGCCCGTTTGCTAAGGTCTAGCCACCCAATAAATAAATAATTCAAGTAGGTATAACTATGTATTGAACATGATGATAATAAACATCGTACACCCTTATTGGTATCAAACTATCGATAAATCCATCCACTTAACTAACTATCGATAGAGAACTCCACTATCCATGTCTGATTGACAATCGCGAAGTCGCAAGTGATTGTGACAGTATTGTTCTAAAACACAAATAGGTCACTCACTGTGTGGTCCCATCCATCGGACAGGCAGGATGGCTGCTTCAATGAAGTTAGGTGTATTCCTTCTCGTGCTCAGTCTGTTTGGGACTAGCTTCGCATCATCTATCTTGAGTTTGAACTCGGCGGATCGCAATGTGGAGTGGCGTTTGCAGAATAAGAACCAAAGTAAGTCGTGTGTTAATTTAATTAGATATGGCAGACTTTAACACTGTTTGTTGTTTAATATGTTTTTCGTCTGCTAAAAATGTGTGTGTGCCAGTTAAAAGCAAATTGGGTATATTTCGGTTTAACAATAAGGGTTATTTGTAATTTGATCATGCTGGTTGGGAGCTGCATACTCACAGCCGGCATAATCAAATTACCTTCAAGCTACTGTTACACATGCTGATTACTAGCACAGCATGCTACTATTTAGCAATCGCTCCTTAATAGCGTGTGTATTGTATCACGTGATTGAGCCCACAGCGGTCCGATGTAGAGAAGAGGCAAAAATGGTATAATGCTAAGTATATGTATGTAAATAAGTATCTACAGTAACAAAACAAATATGGATTTGATTTTAAGCAAGCTCATAACAATTGTAAGCACACTCATAAGCATGCTATTGCAGAGCATGTGTTTTTATTAGACAAATTTTTCAAACAAACATTTATTTTTCCTCGATGGTTTCTAAAGGTCACTAGAAAACAAACGAATGAACTAAACTAACAGTTTGAAATCCGACGGTTCTTGGCCGTTTGCCATTGGTTAAATTATGAAACCTTCATAATCGGCTTCATTATATTCTAACTTTCTTTGTAAACTTTCTTTATAATATCTCAATTAAGTAGTAAGTAATTTATTCCAATATATAAATTACTTACAACTTACTTTCTGTTACGGAATGAATTTTAAGAGCGGGAGGGTAGACGGTGTTTTTTTCAGGCCTTGCACCCCACATACGTATGGAGTAGATCATGGTAGATCCATGCCGATTGATAAGAGTTTTGGGCCTCAAGAAAACTTTTGTATGAATTGCAAAGTTAGAACTGCCAACTGCAAACGTCGAAATATCTTGATAGATTGAGAGGAAATAAACTATTATTTTATAATGATTTGGTTTTATTTACGTAACAAAAGGAACACTCGCGTTTGAATATCACAGCGCATAGCAATATATGTATATATAAAAAGAAAAGAAGCGTCATGTTGAAAAGTGACATTACTTAAGGGCGCGAAATTGAAATTCAACATATCTTTATTTATTTTAATTAAATTAAGGCCCGGAAACACAACTGCCAAGTCCAAGTTTGACTTGGCAGTTGTGGCTAGTGACCGTCGTCGCTAGGGAAATGACGGTTACATGACGCGAGTACGAGTAGAGTAATTAACTCACATTAAATAACTACCCAGAGATAACTCTCACTTACACAGAGAGGTCTCTCTCTCTCTCGCGCGCTCTCTCTCTCTCTCTCTCTCTCTCTCTCTCTCTCTCTCTCTCTCTCTCTCTCTCTCTCTCTCTCTCTCTCTCCTCTCTCTCTCTCTCTCTCTCTCTCTCTCTCTCTCTCTCTCTCTCCTCTCTCTCTCTCTCTCTCTCTCAGAGTGAGTTATCTATCACCCTCGTTTAACTTCCAGCAATCAAAGTGCACGGGTCCGTGCCAGGAGGCGTATACTCAGACCTGCAGACAGCTGGGGTCATCGGCGACATCCTGTCCTCGTTCAACGACGTGCTGACCAGATGGGTGGCCTACGACACGTGGACTTACACAGCTACATTCAGTGGTAAGTTTCGGTGACAGGCAACATTGCGCCAGCAGCCTCATTCAGAGAGGGACGAGATGGAAGGTTTGACGATCGAATTAAATAGTAGATTACTGCTGTGGAGGGGAAAGTCGGCGATTGCAGGACGTGGACAGTAAGCTCGTAAGCTCGCTAAGCTTCTCGTAAGCTTTCGTAAGTATAGGCTAGCATTTAATCGCACATCAAAAATACTGATTTTCACAGCAAAACAGGATCGGCAAAAACACTTTTATGTTTCAAGTATTTTTGTTGTTCTTAGATGTTTAACCTAATCCGAAGGATAAAGGGGGCTTCGCCTAAGCTTCCGCAGTATTTTGCCCTGATATTATCTGTATTATTGATGTTCAGTTTAATATTTCCCGTTAGTATACCTTTCCCTGGATTTCTTTGGTAACAAATTTTTCATTGCCAATTTGGCTTCCGCCCTTAAATTTGGCAGAGTACATTAATTCTCCATTTGACTCCCAATAGAATAGTATTCATTATAATTTATTCAATAAAATATTTGTTCTCAACACTGTGGTTTTGATAGTTGCCAGGTCCTACACGGGATATGGGACGGTCGGGAATCTAAAAAGGGACGGTTTTTACAAGAAAGAAAGATTTTTATTTTATTTAAGTAAATAAAACTATCAGCAATTATTTGAAATAGGAGGTAACTATTTTAGTTATTAAGTACTGCATACTAGGTTGGTTTGGGTTAGATTGAACGTATTCAAAAATCATCATCAATCATCCCACATTCGTATTATCGGATCGATATATTGTATTTCTGGATCGGAAATCTGAAGCTAAGATTATCAAAATTTATTGACAAATATATCTCTTTCTAAAGTTTATATAAAATATATAATAATTAAAATAGTACCCCGTTTTAGTCATTATTGCAAGCTGAGTTAGGGTACTTTAGTTCATGTGAATTATCGAATCAAAATATTGCATTTTTGAATAGGAAATCTGAAAAGCGACGATTATCATTATTAACGTATAAATGTATATTATTTTAAAATAAATTAATGAAATTACCAAACAAATTTGTTTTGTTGAATTTCTTTGAATTGCGCGTTGATTGGTTGTGATTTGTTTATTCCTCACTTTACGTCACGCAGTCAACCAACCAACAACAAAGTTTGCACAAACTTAACATTCATTTAATTTATGCACATTGATAAAAATGCGCTTGGATAAAATTAGTGAATTTAATGGATGCAATCATTAAAAAAACTGGTGCATTTGATGTAAACGTCCCAAAAAGGACGAATTAGTCAATGGGACGGAAATGGGAAGGTTCAACGTTAAAAATGACGCAAATCGTCCCTTTTAGGAGGATCTGGCAACGCTACTTTTTATTTTATTTGGTTTTCCCGCTTATGTTAGGTAATTTTTCGTATACTTTTTTAGGCAAAGGCAAATTTTGTTATTTAAAATCCAAACTATTCACTCCACACCATCCCTACCATTGTACGGTGATACGGAACCCATCGTGCACGTGTTTGACTCGCACTTGACTTTAAGATTATTTATTAAGATTAGAGTCATTGGCTGTAAATTTTGTATTTTGCGTATTGTATATCCGTAGGTCATATGCAAATTTCCGCGCGTGTTTGAGAAAAAACACTAACATTACATAATACGGTATTGACAAGGTAGCCCAATAAATCTAGAAATGTGTCTCAAGCTAAAACTATGTCAACAAAAACGCTTGACAATATCAGAATTGTATATTTCCAGCAGTTGTATTTCAAAAACTCAATTTTGTGTTCAAAAGACAGCATTTGATTATGACGTTACGTGCTCGTATTTCATAGAACTCGTGAACAAACGTACCGTTTTGATAGATCCAAAAAAGTATCTATTTTAACTGGCAGTGAAATACCGTATTATTGACGACGTCGATTTCATAAGAAGGGATTCACGAAGTGTAGAAACTACTTTCCGGATGTGGAGATTATTGGCTACAACTTAATTTATGAGGGTAAATCATTTTTGACTTTTCTAACGGTCATGCGTTCTTCTCATATCACAAATGATAGATAAAGAGACATCAACATCACATTCTGATAAGGCAAATCAATACGGAATGTAACATAACAGAATTGAGGTTACTATACAAGATGTATGTGTACTATATTGTGGTATTTGCAGTGGTGGTATTTGTTTAATATTAGTTTTGAAATAAAGAGCTTTTCTAATACATATGAATATCTCGCAAAATAGAACTCTAATTCAATAACATATCATAGTTTATTAATTTTGATCCACAGATGAAGTAGACTAAATAAGCAACGTACCAGTTCATAGTATAGTAGTAGTAAATCCTTAGCCGTGATCGCATTTCCAGTGCAGACAGAATGGCTGCAGAACCGCGCAGCCAACCTGGTACTGCACGGAGTAGACACGGTGGCTTTCCTGGAGCTAAACGAGGTCCCGGTCGGCTCAACCGACAACATGTTTGTGCGATATGTCTTCGACGTAAAGGAACACTTGAAGGTTTGTTTCAAATCCATTTGTAAAAAAAAACGCCTTGACAATGTTGGCTTGCAACCGGCCAATATTCGTCAAACGCCTTGATTTTTGCGCCTAATAATGCCAATGATCCTGTAATGTAATGATCCTTGAATCATTTTCAGGAAGGTAAAAACGAGCTGAAAATATCCTTTGCATCGCCAGTGGAAGCTGCGAAGCTTCGCTCTGACAAACATTACACACTACCGGATTGTGTGCCCGCGGAGTACAACGGAGAGTGTCATGTCAACCAACTGAGAAAAATGCAGGCCTCTTTCAGTTGGGACTGGGGTCCAGCCTTCCCTTCCGTTGGTCTTTGGTAAATATGGATAGTTATGCCGCCATCATCATGTTCGTCATAAGGCTTTAAAGATTCTCTCTCTCATCCAGCTTACCATCAGAAATATTTTTGTGTCTTTGGTCTATCTGGCTGAGCAAGACCGAAACAAGTTTCGCGAAGATGGTTTGTTTCTCTCCCTAGATTAATACATCATAGTTATACTCAGCATTATTCATCATTAGGAGACCAGCCTTCATCGAATTCTACAACGGTGCAGTTATAAGATCCGTAACCACCCATCTGGACAAGAAAGACCAACACTGGCATTTGAAGGTACAAGCTCATCTGGAGTCGTCGCAAGAGAAACGGACAATTAAGGGCAACTTGAAAGCGAGTTTGACTGCTAATGCTGACCAAAGCATTACTATTGCGAAAGATGTAGAAGTTGTGACCAGAGATGATGGTACTGTTGAAGTTGACATTGACATGGAAATTAGTGAGGTAATTATATTGATCATACCAAGATAGATAATACCAGTACTCCTTCACTCTGAGAGCAAAGCTCTGCCCTGAGTTTGATATGTAATACTTGCTGCAAACTAATTACTAAAGTATAAGTATACTATTTATATGGACGGATACCCACCTAAGATATTTTACAGAATGTTGTTAGCTTGTGGTGGCCGAACGGTTACGGAGAGCAACCGCTGTACGACTTGAAAATATCGTTTGAGCCTCAAGATTACCCAGAGGAAGTTTGCATCAAAAACGTTCGAATCGGATTCCGAACACTGGAAGTTATTGAGCAGGATGCAGCTGATGTTCTTGGTAAGTTTAATTTTATGTGCCAATAAGCAATAAAGATATTTCATTGAAATGAAGTCATGAAGCATGTTGGTAAATTGTTCTGTTTATTTTCAGGCAACTCTACCGTCGGTGGTGAGGGTCTAACGTTCCATTTCAAAATAAACGGCTATCCCCTGTTTATGAAAGGGTCTAACTGGATCCCAGGGAATATCCTCCCCGAGCTTGGAGACAATAAAGATATGGGTAAGTACTTCATACAAGCGTGAATCAAATAACACATGACCTTGGCTTGAAACCAGCAGGCTTCTCCATAGTCACAATCTTCCTTTGTTATCAGTTTTTTTTATTGTTTGTTTGTTGTTTAGCACGAATTTATTGGTAAGGATACTAATCCTGTGAAATTTTCAGTGGACGGATTACTGGTTGCTACACGCGACGTTCACATGGCGATGTTGAGAGTCTGGGGAGGTGGTGTTTACGAGTCGGACTACTTCTATGAGAAATGCGATGAGTTAGGCATCTTGATTTGGCAGGACTTCTTGTTTGGGTGCTCCATGTACCCTGATGACCCTGAATTCCTCGCGTAAGTTGCAACTCGAGTACCTCAAATTGTACCTCTGAAATAGTCGTCAGGAATATGGGAGTTCTAAAATTAATACTGATTTTAGGACTGTGAAGACGGAAATAGAACAAAACGTAGTTCGACTTCAGCATCATGCTTCGATTGCATTATGGGCTGGTAACAATGAAAATGAGGTAGCGCTGCGTGGAAACTGGTACGGCACTGTTGGAGAATTCGAAAAGTACAAGGAAGAATACATCCACCTGTACGTCACCACTATCAAGCCAATAGTAGAAGGTCTGGACCCTGGCAGGAGATACTTGGTCTCCAGTCCATCGAACGGTCTCGAGTCCGAAAAAGAAGGATATATCGCAGAGAACCCATACGACGCTCATTATGGCGACACACATTACTACAACTACCTGTCCGATAACTGGGACTTCAACATCTACCCCAAAACCAGATTTGCCTCAGAATATGGTTTCCAATCTTTACCTTCTCTAGATACCATGAGAACTGCTACAACTGAGAAAGATGACTTTAGAGTAGACAGCGAATACTCTAAGCACAGGCAGCACAGTCCAGGTGGATACGAAAGCATTGAGGGCCAATTAAATAAACATCTCAAATTGGAAAAAAACGACCCGATGTATTTCGAGAAATTTATATATTACAGTCAGGTGAGATAAGTAAACTAATCTCATTCCGAAATCAATTATTTTAGAGGTACCTTATCAAACGTTACTTTTTATAAGACGTTGTAAAAATAATCTGTATAGTCTGATCAACTTGGAATTTTAATTAATGTAAATGAAACGAAAAAAGCACAAAATGAAAATATTTAAAGAAAACGAATATGACAAGAAAATATCAATATTTAAGTATCAAATATGTCGAATCGATATATCTCCGATTTAACTTCATCGGTTATTGCAACACTAGTAGTAACTAGCTTACAACATTAAAAGAAAAAAATGAGAATCCAACTGTAATTTTGGAGATGTTATTTTGAATTCAGCGTATGTACATAGTAAAGTTTATAAAAAAAAAACTATATAAAAACATCAAACATCGCAAATGCGCAAGTATCTACGATTTTTTATACATTTATAATACGCCTGAGCGTAATAATAATAATACCTTGGACACCATTTACACACATTGATCTAGCCCCAAACTAGGATTCCCTGTGTCTTGGGTACTAGACAACGATACACATACTTTTATAGATAAATATTAATACTTAGATAGATAAACAACCATGACTAGGGTACAAACATCCGTTCTCATCAAACAAATATTTGCCCCCACCGGGACTCGAACCCGGGACCCTTGGTTTCGTAGGCAGCGTCACTGCCGACTCGGCCATTCGGGTCGTCATTGAGGAGTGTCTGTTCAAAACGTCCTATTTCCATGAAAAACATTTTTTTACAGGAAACGATAAAAACTATTATAATTGGTTGATGAAATATAATAATTATTGTTATTATTTTATTTAACGCAGATTAGTTTTATTGATTTACATGTACTTTTTTTTAGTTAATTACTGTTTTTTTATTTTTATGATTTGGAAATATGACCTTATGATCGGACCTTTTATAAATAGGTCTTTTTGATCAGAATACTTTAGAAATAAGACCTTATGACCTTTTTTCACGACATAGGCAATCATGCAAGCATAGACAATCATGCAAGCAATGGCTCTTTGATTATACAGCCAAATAATCGATTTTATGAATCGAACAAACTCAATTTTCGGCAGGCAATAATGTAAAGTAAGATTTAATTACCTTTTGAACAAAACTTGACTTTTATAAAACATAATTTGTGTAAAGAAATAATATATTTGGATCGTAATATGTTTTAAGATATTTCTAATTGGAAATACGTGCTTTTCGCTCAGAATTTTGACAGATATGGATGAGACATACGTTACAGTTTCGGAAAAAAATATAAAAAATAACCTTGACATAGGAAAATAGGACCTTTTGAACAGACACTCCTGAATTTATAGACAAGTTTCCCTGAAAACCCTGTGCTACTTCTGTGGTGCTCGAAAAACTGCAAAATTCTGGCACTTGCTGCAGATTTTTTCGAGAAAGAATCCTAATTAGGTATTTACTACACCTTTGTAAAGAAAACTTAATTTGCCATAAATTGAGTCCAGCCAGAGCTCTCTAGGTCCATTGTTTTCGTAGATACAGCCAGTCAATAATGATATTCTTCTCCAAATTGTATTGGTAAGATCATTGAAGAGCGTAGGATAGAGCACTTAAGGCCCTGCCTTTCTGCAAGTGCATAGGCGAGCGTAAGCAAACTTTCTTGCATTTGCAAGCCACTATTCTGAGCAGGGTCTGAGGAGCGAGCCCTACGCACATTGCGACGGGCATGACCTTTTTCGCTAGTGCCCCATCCCCAGTCACAGGGTTTTTGTTGAACCCAACCGTGTTTGCAACTGGTGTTAGGTCCTCCAAGAATGATATTTTGTAGCCTCTGGTAGGGAGGAGGCGGGCAAAGTTGACTTTGGCCGTTGCAGCCAATTTTACTAATGCTGTGTATCGTGGTGTTCAGCATTCCCTTAACTCCTCCGTAGAGATTCATGGAGATCTTCCAGCCAGCATTGCCTACTTAATCCTGCTTGGAGTTGGGATCAAGAAAGGGGTCTATCCACGGGTTTCTTTTGAGGACATTTACCACTTCTTGCCTTGCCAGAAAAGGAAAAAGATATTTCACATCCACTGATGGCATTCAGGAATCGAAAACCATCCCTTTAGGTAGTTTTTAGGTATGAGACGTCAACTATGCGCCCCGCTGAAGGGGGTACGGGGGGGGGGGGGGGGTGAACTTTGTATGAACATAAAATCTACTTGACCTATGCACCTGTGATTTGGCAGGTACCAAATCACGCGACCAACACAACTAGACGCATGACATCTAAGCGTTCATTGAAAATTATCTCCACAAGGGGAAAAGGGGATGTTATGCCAGTTAGTGCCAGAATGTCGCAGTTTTTCGACCACCACGGGAGAAGCATATGGTTGCAAGGGTTACAAACTTGGGTATCAATTACTCTCAGGGGTACTACCAAATAAAGAAAAATCGTAGATACAGCGAATTTGCGACGTTTGCCTTTTTTGTGTTGATATAAACTATACTAAAATGTTTTGGTCTTTAGCCATTTTTAAAATGAGCCATGATCATCATTCTCAGTCAGTTTTAATGCCCTTGTCCGAACTGCAAGTTGACAAAGAAAGATATGCCATTCATAAGGATTTACAGTGAACAATTTATGGCAGATATCCCAAGCAATGGCGATGAAAGCTGAAACGGAATTCTACCGTCAAAGCCAAGATGACTGGTACACCATGGGCGCTTTGTACTGGCAACTCAATGACGTATGGCAAGCACCCTCATGGGCAGGAATCGGTTAGTATTTCTCAAGTTTATCAAACTTGTCTACCCTGCCAACTTGAAGGGTATGCCCATTTTACTATTTTCTAATTACAATACAATACAATAATACAAAGCGAATATTGATAGTAATCATTCAAATGGCTAAATATCCAAGATAGATATTTATTAGTGAAGGGGCAAATAAGAAGTACCCGTAACCGGCAAGTTTCTATGAATATACTTGATACATGTTTAGGACGCGAGAGATGTATGCCCGGATCGTAGCAAGCAACTACCCCTTTTCAGAGAAAAAGGCGTGAACATATGTATATAAGTATAAGATAGAGTTTGAAGAGTTTAAAAAGGTTTTCGAATCTTCCAGAATACGGCGGCAAATGGAAAATGCTGCACTACTTCGCGCGATCATTCTTCGCACCAGTCCTCGTATCACCACGACATCTTTCATCTGGAGAAATCGACGTTTACCTCCTAAACGATAGATTCGTACCCATCATCAACGCTGAAATCCAAGTGGACCTATTTAACTGGACTAGTCTGGTGCCCATCCATACAGACACATACCCAGCGAATGTTGCTGCTCTAAATGCTAAAAAACAGGACATCACCTTGAATCTCTGGGACTACGCGAACGCAAACGAGATATTTATGAGGTTTTCAGTGAAAGCTGAAGGAGTGGCGTCCTCGCCGTACAATTATGTGTTCCCGGTGGCATTGAAGAACGCTGAAGGATTGAAAGAACCTAACATCAAGGTAAGCCCAAACTAACTATACTGTAAAACCAAGACGATAGACCGAAACACTCTTCGCTAACTCAAATCTTTCGAAATGTGTTTCACCGTAAAAGTAGATTGATAATGATGATGTGTATGTAATGTATGTAAAATGTCACCCAAATTTATTTACGTAATATATAGGTAGTTTAATTTTTAATCCCAGCCTACTAACTTCTAACGACTCTATACATTTCCAGATCGAAGTCCTCAAACATACCACCAAGGCACCCAATGGTGAAATCCAGTACACACTTGACATCGAAGTGGACATTGTAGTCCTGTACCTATGGCTCGAAACTGAAGGCCTGGAAGGTCATTTTGAAGACAACGGGTTCATTATAACTGAGCCACGGATAACGGTCAACTATTTGAGCAGGAAGGAGATTGAGCCAAAGAATTTGAAGAGGAAGATTACCTATCAGTACTATGTGAACTAAATGATTGCTGCACGGCCATAATTACAGTGTTATTTCGAAATTACCATACCAACTTCAGCCTCTGTAGCAAGTACAAGTAGATTTCGAATTGTCAAAATTCCCGACGCACACAATAACCTAGAGGCGATAAAATGGAAAATAATTGAGTGGCGCGGAGCATGCTACAGGGACAGGGAATATTGACGAGAAATCAAAATACTGCAGATAGAATATTAATTAAGCACTGGTTTGAAAGTGATATTAAAGATATTATGGTCGCACCATTTTTTTCCAACTTATTTTTTGTTTTTTTTTATGATATAACACAACACCACACGTTATGAGCAGTGGCGTTGAATGCGCAGAATGTGCACTTTTCAATACCTGTACATATGCGCAGTAATTCCCGCCAACGTCGCCCTGCGCTCTTAATTCGTTGCGCGACTTATAGCTTTACGCCTTTTCCCATACCGGGTGGCAGAGGAAGATTGTGCCCACGTTTAGCCAGATATTTAACAGTCCATTATGCGTGACAGGGTGTAGCCCATCGCCGCGGTCATGGAGATTTCCTCACTGATAGTGATAATTAAAAGAAAATGTTGAAAAAAGGCACTACTTACACAAAGCAGAGGCAGGTCATGAAAAAATACATTCACCTTATCAGCCTCAGCCTACCTATAAATAAAAGACAACATTTTGTAAAAACATCTCGATATATTTATAATTACAAAAACGCAATTTGTTAATGGCAACTACGCCCGCCCGCCTGTGTTCCTGCTTGGTGCCGCTGGCGTAGTTGGTGGCAAGGAGTTTCATTCATTCACCTGAGTTAAGGTTCAAAAACACTTCACGTGATCTTTCAAATACACTTGACACTGGCAAAATCAACATCAGTGAGGTCAGGATTTTGACGACTTTGACAAATAGACAGCCTCCACCAACTACACCGGCGCTATCTGTAATAGGCTTTTCAGATTAGGTGCAAACAGCGCAACGCATCTTTGTGAACTTCGCTATTAATTAGTGGAATTGGGCCCCAAAAACAATTTCAATAGCGCAGTAAAATATAAGTGCGCTGTTATGGGATAAACACCAAAATTACATTATATTTTTATATTAAGTATTGACATGAGAAAAATTATCATTGGACGATTACGTTGCGAACTGGTAAGGGCGAAAGCACCAACATAATTAAGTAATTAAACTATCATTCTGAAGCAACTTTACTTAGATCTATGTATGTAACAGCTAGTTGCAGGAAAGATCTTTCAATTTTAAAGCTCCTTGAAAAACGTCAAGGTGTATGAAATGTCATGGATATTAAGTACTCATAAATAAAAGACAAGTTTAATAAAATATATATATATATATATGGAACTGACACGCCATTAGTGTTTTATTAAAGTGAATTTAATGGGGCTTTAAAATTTTAAGATCGTTTCTGTAACTGGCTGTAAGTTATTTTATTACCTATATATTACGTTGTAATTTTGTTTCGTTGATTGTAAATAGCATTCAACAGTACAAGAGTGCAATACTTATAAGTACTTAACACCATAAATTGCTGACAGTACATATCTTTAAAAAATCAGACCTGCGCCATTCACGAGAGCATTTGTAAGCAACAGAAAAACTTTATATACGTCAAAACACAACATTTGATCAGGTTGGATTGTTCTGAGCGGAGAAATATCAACTTTTCCGTCGCTTCCAAATACCGTATTGGCACGAACAATATTCACTAAATACATTTTTACACCAAAAGCACCATTAATCTCGATATCACTTTTATAAACATTGCCGAAGAAAAATAAAAAGGCTTCTTTCCAATGACAATGTAGAGATTCAACACTTTAAGGATTCTATTTAGTCACTTATTATTAACTATTTATTTTAATCTGGTTTTTTTCTAGCGGAAAATATACTTGAATATGCAATTGCAGATACTAACATAATGTTAACGAAATTAAATAATAAACAACGCAACGACAATAAATAAACAACATCTAAAAACATGCGTTGGATGCGCTGAAATAGATATTTTTTAAACAATGTTCTTATTTTCGCTCAATGAGGTTTTTAGTCGCTCGTGTTATTATTACCCTTACTAAAAGTATAACTATAAATTAGGGAAAAGTATGTAATGCAACTGGATCACTGTGTTATCAACTCATCAAGGAATACATTTTAGTGAAGGAAATTTTAGGCACGTTAATTCGAATATTGCCAAAAGTTGTATAGGTACATCCAAAGTATGTAGAATAAAAAAATAAACTTGCATTCATACAATTTTGCTGTGCCGTCTTTGGTATAATATATTAAAAGTTCTGACTAAAATGTGCCGTCGACTGCTGCCGATGCGCTTGCTTTTCGTGTGAAAGAGTGCAAAGACAGGCACGTAAATCAGTTCGTTATTTATTTATAACATATTAAAAGTATAGAATGACTCTTTTATGAATTTGTGAGTATCTTAAACAACCCTTTAGGAACAACCATTTTTCGGATATATATATCCGATTAGCATCTCTGTGCGACATTGCTAAGAGTGACCACATACAGCTAATAAATATAATAACATTTTTATTCTGTTCAATTGAGTTAATGCATGGGATTGATGTAACACTATTATGCGTGAAGCCGTTGTAAATTGAGAGAGTAGTATCAATCCTACGGATTTAATTGAGCGAGATATGCCAGATATTGCATATAATATAAGTATCATCCATAATTAATAATTTGCTAAGAACTCAAACAATCGAAATCTACCATTTTTTTAAATTTAAATACCGCTGAAGATCAAATTGTAACATGCAATTGTGATGATCGTCTGCTTAAACTAGCATTTCATACAGATATTAGGTTTTGTGCCGGTGTCACTTTACCAATGAAACATTACGGATAATATTAGTTAAATACTTATACTTATTTGGAGTTTGTGTGCCGTCTACGCAATGTTAGGGTTAGTGGTCCATGCGTTCCCTCAGACCCTCAGAGATAAGCACCCAGCCTGAAATTATAATATAGGGGGCATTAATGTTGATATTGTCGCTAGAATAACAAATATACGGCATTTATACGGTACATACGAATACAACATAGGGATTTAAAACATAAACATGTATATACAGGCACATACATTGCTTCTGACCCCACACTAGGATTCCCTGTGTCGTGGGAACCAGCAACAGCGTCTGATATTATATTGATATTTGCATTATTGATAAAAGATACACCAGCACATCAAAAAGTATACATATAGGACCATAAATATAATACACATCATAAATATATGCCATGTTATGTATGTATATAGCGATGTACATTTCTTGTCCATTTAATTTCGGAAGAATTATACGTAGGTAATATATATTGCATGCAAATGAGGTTCCTTCGCCAGTAACCACATCAAGCGAATATCACGTACATGCAGCAAACTATGTCGGTACTTACCGAAGCATTGTGCAATAACAACAAAGTCCAGAGCACAAACACATACTGATGAAATAGAGAGTAAATGGTGCTCCAAGCGTAAAGTAATCGTAAAATACAAGCAACAGACACACTAAAGAGTTGAGGGTGGTAGAAAGAAACACTGATTAAAGGGTAAAAAACCACACCTTTCCTTATGACCATCCCAGCAGAGACCTTTAGTAACAAAACAAATATTCGAGACTCATTCGGTTATTTACAATAATAAATGCCTCACTTTATGATACGTTAAGCATATGACTTCATTGACTATGTTGAATCAAACTTTATCATACAATATCTTCGTATAGAAAAACTGGCCACTCTTTTCTAGAATAACACACTTTTTTACAAATCAATCAGATCATTAACTGTCGATGACCTACTAATACCATCTTTAGCAGACTTAACTTAAAGAGCGTTACGAGCTACTGCAGAATACGGTAGTACTATTCTTATAGTGGCTTAGAAAATCGGAACTCGGATAAATATATGTATGTAAGATTGTCAAAACCGTTAGTTTATAAACGAACACGTTAGTTTATAAACTATCGACAGATTGTAAATCAGACCTACAGGGTATAGAATTAACGTTTATTTTGTTCTTAGATGTCAACCTAACATGAAGACTATTCGAAGGCTTCGCTGCGCTCGCCACCTCTAGTCTTCACCTAAGCTACCGCAGTGTTTGCCCTGGTATTTCGTTTGCAATTCAAGTTTAAACCAGTTCACAATTTAACCATTTTATTATAAACTAAAGCGTCATATCGTAAGCAGTACGGTACAGTTTACAATTTATCGATAGTTTGTAAACTAACGAGAAAAAAAGTTATATTATAATCTAACGGTTTTGACAATCTTACGGTGACATATATATAAAGGTAGCTTCAGTTGAGATAATACTACGGCTATTCTGCAGTATCAGTGCTGAAACGCTAATAGTATTAGAAGGTCATAGTTTGCTATTCAGGCACCGAGTTTACCTGACTCGCGAGTGCAAAGCGGCTCTTTCCTCTGAGGGTGTATCCCGCAGTATCGTGGAGGAGAGGTTCAGCACCACCATGAGACAGCACAGAAGTAGGGGACCCAGGATAGCGCCTTCGGGGCCGAGGTAGAAGATGCCGCCGGCGATCGCCAGGCCGGTGACGTACGGGTGGCCGCCGCTGGAAACGAGTGGACATATTTGAGGTCACGTAGTGGAGGTGGACGATTTTCAGGACAGATATGCAACAGATGCTGGCTGACCATGTGATCCCTGATTGAGGGAACCTAAGATTAAGATAAGACAAACGCCACTACGCGTAAAATGCTTTAGATCAAAGTCTGATGGTGGGTGACCGCCTATTGTGTTCCTAGCTGCACAAGTGATCCAAACTCTGTCTGACATCGCCCTCACATTTAAGTACAATTTTTTGCGCCATTTTGATCACACCGTACTAGTAACACAGGTTGTGACGACGTTTCCCGGATGTGTCACGTGACCATGATTAGCATACCTTATGTCCTGCTGCCACGGAGAAGAGGTCCATACCCAATAGTGAGTGTATGTATGTTAGGTTATATGAGGCACTTAATTAATAGCCCGAGCCGTTCATTAAGGAGTGGCATGGAAGCAAATAGCGTTTTCATTCAAATTAAAGTTCGTCAGAAACGTTTAACAACCAGCCTAACCGAAAGTCAGCTTTTTGATTTAGAGGAATGGAGAACCGACCGATCCCATTTCTTTACGACGGCATTAACGCTTCCGCTGCTTTCTTTCAGAGTCAAACTCAAACTCAATTTTTTTATTGCAAATAGGCAAAAATAAAGCACTTTTACAAGTTACTTACCGCAACACGAAAAGGTTGCTATAGGTCGCTTTTTGTGTAAGGTTGTGTCAGGTCACAACTTTATCGAAAACTGAAGCCCAACGAAGCAGAACGGTGCGAGGCGGTCCCATGGTGCAACGTCAATCCATCCCGCGTTAATCATTTGCCTAAACACGTTTAGGCAAGTCATTAAACGTTTCATTCATTTATTTGCCCGACTGAGTTTTATCCATTTAATTAAATGCAGGCCCTTAGTTAACGGCCTTGGCTTTTGACTAAGTGCCTACTATATCCAAATGGCGGCGACATGTGTATGGGCTGATTGATTGATAGACTCACTCTTTAATCTCATTAAAGACAGCGGAGTCGAGGAAGGCTACGACTAGCAGCAACGCAGCCAACGGTCAGCGCTGCAGCCACACGTCCAGGCTAGCGGGGATACCCGCCAGGTAGGGGATCATGATGACCAGCGGATGCGGGAGGATCAGAACCAAAGTAGATTAAGAGAAGAGCTTAGTCTCATGAAGTAGCTCACCGGAAGCCGATGTCGATATTGAACCTAAGCTCTTGTGATCCACCGGCCGACCTCACCATCCAGTGTCATCGACATGCAATTTAATCACACCGTGCTGCTTACACAGAGTGCGATGACATCATTGAAATGTGTCAGGAGACATTGATTACCACACCTTATGTCATGCCGCTACGGAGAAGAGGACTATAACCGTCAAGATTGAATGTGTGTTGATATACTCACTCTTTGATCTCATTATAGACAGCGGAGTCGAGGAAGGCGATGGGCGAGGCCTGTGCGATGACCAGCAGCAACGCGGCCACCGGCCGGCCCTGCAGCCACACGTCAAGGCCAGCGGGAATTCCCGCCAGGTAGGGGCCTAGGAACGGCGCCGCACCGAGCACTGCCGCCAGAACTGAACAGAGGGTAGGTTTTAGTAGATTGTTTATGGTTTTTCATTAGAGTTTAGTATTTGACGGGTAGTCGAAATATATTTATTTTAAAACTGTTAAAAATGAACTTTTGTTTGTGAGTTCAGTGTAAATAAAGGGCCCCAATAAGACATTTTTTATTTATGAAGAAAAACTTGTTTTTTACCTTGTTTAAATTTTTATTGCATTATAAAGTACACATTTCCCTATCAAGTATGGAATAAAATATCCGGCCAGTGGCCATCGCAGCTCTAATGACAGGCCATAGCTTTTTTCACAAATTTATCTCCCCATTCCCCCACAACAAGATAGCTAAGAACATGACACTATGAAAGTAACTAAAATAGACTAGCCTAGATGTAGCCACATCCGTGTATACACACATACACACACACACAACAGGACAACTTATCTCACCAGCTAGTTTATCTATGTGGGGTCCCCACTGCAATTTGCTATCAATGGTTATTCCAAGAAACTTCGTAACTTTAACTAATTATAAAGTATTGTTGTCTAACTCCAAATTGGAATTCCACAAGGTTTTTTAGTAGGCCTTTTCCTATTCCTGGTATATATTAACGATCTGCCTGTCATGGTGGAGAAATTGACTGACAAATAAAGATATTTGAATTTCGTCAGGTAAATAGAAAGCTCAATACTAAGCCAACAATCATGCCTGGCGGTGTTCATGGACATTGAAGGAGCAATTGATAAAACAAACTTCAGTAGCATTAGATTGGAACAACTAGGCACCAATCCATTGACATACCCGTGAACGGCTTTTTATAAAAACCGTATTTGACCTTATGCAATTAGCACTACGGAACATAGAGACATGTTGCAACAAAAACAAACTCTGAGTTAACTCGTAAAAACTGAGATGGTACTATTCACAAAAGAGATAAACCACGGCAGACATATTTTGCCAAACTCTGATAAAACACTAACACCTGTGAAACACGTGAAATACTATTAAACTAATAAGAAAAACTAATTAAGTTGGAACAAGCACATAGGAGCGACACTAAATAAGGCCACCACATCGTTCTTCCAGTGTAGCAAGATCGTGGGAAACAGATGGGGACTCAATCCTAAAATATGTCGGTGGATGTATACGCCAGTGGTGAGACCCATCATTACAATAAAGCTTCCAGGTATGGTAGCAACGAACAACACAAACCACAACAGCAACACAATTACAATAGTTCCAGAGAATGGCATATGTAGCCATCACACTCTGCATGAGGTTAACGCCATCAGCGGCTCTGGAAATCATGCTACCATTGGACCTATTAGTATAGCAGGAGGCTAAAACTGCAGCCATAAGGCTATACAGTATAGGATACGGAATGGCCAAATAGCAGACAAGGAAATGCAAAATTATAGCAAATGGAATAGAATGGCACATGGCATGATGAAATAACATCGAATCCGAATCGTAAAAGCAAAACAATAAACATTGACGTGACACACGTTTCAAGCAGTGACACTGAGTCGAGCACGGGGCAATGCACTTAAAAGACGATGCGGAGGGGAATTATATTAGCTTTAAAACTGACTGCGCAGCCGTACTAAGCGCACTAAAAGTACCGTTAACTAAATCAAAATTTACACTAGAATGCCACGAAGCACTCAACAAGCTAGGTAGGAAAAACAAAGTCAAAGTCAATTGGGTAAAAGGTCACCAAGGAGACCAAGGCAAGTGTGAGGCAGACAATCTAGCAAAGGTAAGGACAGGAAGGCCAGCGAATGGCCCTCCACGATTCTCGCCTTTTTCAGCGGAAGCTCTAAGAAAAAGCCTCAAAGCGCGACAGTACTGGAACAGAATGAATTATGGTCTAGCAGAAAAGCGTTAAAAAACACAAAACTACAATAAATTTACTAAATACCTAATGAGACTGCCACGCAGTAAAATAAAAATTCTAACAAGCCTAATTGAATGTTATTTTACACTAAACAAACACTTGAAAGTTACAGGAGCAACAGACAGCCCTCTATGCAGGGGGTGTATGGAATTGGATGAAACCATCTATCACATGCTGTTGGCGTGTCTATCCACAATAGAAACCAGGTCAAGGATGGATGCTGTATCTCCCAGGATAGCCATATCCTTGAGACCCTAGAACACCAAGACCTCCTACGACAGCCCACAGGAGTTAGGATGGCTGAATTAGATGAGCCGACGAAGGGGACATGCACAAAGGCCCCGCTCAAGTAGGCCAGATGCGAGCACTACAAACCTCTTACAGAAGGTCGGAGATCGTATGATCTCGGTGGGCAGTTGACATCAGAATTTAGTTTACCAACGGTCTCAGGGTAACTTTCCTATTTTCACGATGATAATGGATCTTTTGTGTATCGCTGAATTTTTAATAATTGGAACAATCATCGGTAGCAGCTGTCACTTGCACGGACAAAAACGAAACAATAAAAAAACACTATTATCGGGACACCCTAACCGTCTCATACCAGCGTGTGACTCCAAAAGACTTTTTGACACAAAATATAACTGCTGGAAATATAAAATTCTGCCATACTCTAGTTGAGCGTTTTCATAAAAAATGCTTCAAATTCAGTTTGTTTCAGTTCCGTTAGAGATATTATTTAATTTTCTTGTTTGGGCTATGGTTTAAACATGCCAAACGAATCCTCAAGAAATAATACTGTAGCGCTGGATTTTCAGTCCATTTACATAGGTTTAAACAGTTGGATTTATGAGAGGAAGATACAGGTATCGCCATCTGGCGGCAGCCTTAACAATGCTTACATTGGGGGAGCCATCTCGCTGCGCGTCGAACAGTATCGATCCAAGTGGTTACGGTGGAACGCCGCTAGAGGGCGCCACCACTCTTAGTGTTGCCCTCGTCTTTTTGTTCCCATGTTGTCGGGAAAATTTAACTACAGCTGGCGGAGTGAACAATTATTTTCAGGCGGGAATCGCTGCCGTGTACCCTAAATGTTGGTGGGGACGCGTCCTGAATGTAAGGTGCAGGAACTGACAGCGGAACGGGAGCTAGATAGAAATTTCGCCCGGCTAATTTACTGTCGCAATCGGCGACGTGAACTTGTCATGGGGGGCTTTCAGCGCGAAGGTGGTATCCCTGATGGAAAGATTGTTCGCGAAGATTTTGGTTATAAATATGCGCCCCAAGCCGGTGGGAGGCTTTTTTCGACGAGAGTGCCGCGAGAGGCACACCGCTTGAGGTGGTAGAAGGAGGAACCACTGACAAGAAACCTTGGTGAGTCGAGTTGGGTTAGGAAACGTGGTTATCGACGGTTCAACCGAGGCGAGTGTCATTTTTACCAACGAAGTGGTTCCTTTCAGCCCCTTTTTGCTCCGGGGACGGAGAGAGCGTGCCGTGGTGGACGCGTAGCGGAAGGAGGTTGTTCCCACGTGTGGTGAGGTGGCTGACGCATCGGCTCGCTAAATCCAACCCTGCCGAAGACGGGATTTTGGGAGCCGCCAAGGTGACCCGTGCTGGGTGCACCCCGTGGTAGCGGGCGAGGTACATCCTGAATATATAAGGTGAGAAATTTCCATCTTCCATGGTTCGCATCGCGCGCTTACTAACCTGCCCCAGTAGATTTCTCGTTACTTCTCCATAACGCGGCCCTAGTCGCTCATCATGGTCGATTGACCTAGTCTTAGGTAACGTCGACGCAGTGATTCAACTTCCTTAGGCATTCCCTGTGGTCCAGTGGCCAAACCAAGAGGTTTTATTAAATATAATTGCATCATGGGGCTGGACCACGGCCAGGGTGATTTTGTAAATAGGTTAGTTTGTGACATTTGTTAGTGTATTGCAAACCGAATATAGATTTTCCTTGTAGTAGATTAAGGCTTATGCACCTAAGAATAGACCTTGCCCGTGTGTTTTGATAATTTTGTGTAATTTGAAGGAATATAAATTTTCCCTGCGGTAGATTAAGGCTTATGCACCTAAGAATAGACCTTGCCCGTGTGTTTTGATAATTTTGTGTAATTTGAAGGAATATAAATTTTCCCTGCGGTAGATTAAGGCCTGGGCACCTGAGAAATAGACCTTGCCCGTGTGTTTGGTTAATTTTGTGTAATTTTAAGTCGGGGAGCTCTTAATTAAGGCCCGTGGTGTACATTGTGAACTTCGGGCCAGTCGCTAAGTAGATTTTTCTCCTAATTCCAGTACATAAGATCCCGCATGGCGCCTGTACTGCCAGTGTAGCTGGTGACGCCCTGCTTGTTACTGTTACGCTGATCTTCCCTGCGGGGGGGGCAGACCTGAAGAAACAAGGGTCGAGATAAGTGTAGAATTAAGGACGTGTATTATTTAAATAGGACGGCCACTAAGAGAGAACCCCCCCTTGTTTTCTTTAACAAATGTTCAGGAAATAAAACTTGAGAACCAGAATCTCTTCTTTTACTGACAGGAACTAGTACCCCCAGAAAAACGAGGCCACAATTGGCGCCCGGGCGGAAACACCAGGTGGCATCATAGGTCTTTTGGTTTTGTGTGTCGTAGGCACTTCGTTTTTTTTGGTATTGTGGATGTTGGAGGGTTTGTTTTGTTGGGGGGCGGTGTTCTCGGATGGGGTCATCCGTAGGATTCCCTGCGTGAATCCTATTTTGGCTTGGGGGGTACTGTAGCGCTGGATTTTCAGTCCATTTACATAGGTTTAAACAGTTGGATTTATGAGAGGAAGATACAGGTATCGCCATCTGGCGGCAGCCTTAACAATGCTTACATTGGGGGAGCCATCTCGCTTATTTCAGCCGATCTCTCTTACCCGCCGAGCGGAACTACTCAGCCACGGAGAAAGAAGCGATGGCGGTGGTCAACGCCGTCGAACACTTTCGTCCTTATCTGGAGGGAGATAGGCCGTTTACGATCATCACTGATCATGCCAGCCTGAAATGGTTTTTAAACTTGAAAAACCCAACCGGTCGTCTAGAAAGATGGGGTTGTAGGTTATCCCCATATAACTTCACTATTCAACATCGGCGAGGAGTGGACAATGTAGTTCCTGATGCTCTCTCAAGATCAGTTCCGGTGGCAGCAGTGGCGCCAACGGTGCAGACTTCTGACGATTGGTATTTGAAACTTTTTAGGGGTTGTGTGGATAGGCCACAATCCATGGCAAATTATCAGGTCGAGAGCGGTCGTCTTTATCGTTTCAGAAAGGGCAAGAACAACTTAACCGATGACTTCCAGTGGAAGGAGGTAGTCCCAGTGGAGTACAGAGTGGACATCATGGTCGCGAACCATTCAACGCCTACGGCGGCACATCTAGGGGTAGATAAGACGCACAGTCGGTTGAAGCTCAGATACTTTTGGCCAGGAATGTACCAGGACGTGGTGAGTTTTGTGGCTGCTTGTGAAGTGTGTAAAGCCTATAAACATAGCAACCTGTCAAAACCCGGTCTGATGGGGGACCCAAAGGTTTGCTCACGGCCGTTTCAGTGTATTAGTGTTGATTTAGTCGGCCCCCTACCGGCTTCCAGACAGCTAAATACATTTTTGTTAGTAGTAGTATGCTGCTTCTCCAAGTATTGTTTGATTTTCCCCGTGCGGCGCGCTACAGGAAAGGTGATCGCTCAGCGCCTGGAGGACCATGTGTTTCTGGTGCATGGGGTTCCTCAGACTGTGCTCTCAGACAACGGGCCACAGCTGGTGGGTCGTGAAGTCCAGTCATTATTCGAAAAGTACAATGTGCCGCAAGTACATTTGGGCCCGGTTTATTGCCCCCAAGTAAACACGGTAGAACGATATAACAGGACCATCATGACTGCGGTCTCAAGTTTCGTAGGGTCTGACCATCGCACGTGGGATGTGAATATTCACAAGATACAGTTCGCTCTAAATACTTCCGTTAACGATGCTACTTCGTACACTCCGTTTTTTCTGGTACATGGGAGAGAGGCAGTAGCTGATGGAAATGTTTACTCGGATCCCGTTGTAGTTGATGAATTGTTGTTTGGGTCGCGAAAAGCCTCGGCGGATAGATTAGGTACCTTGAAAGATGTTTACGAGAAAGTGGGGGTAGAACTAAAAAAGGCCCACGATCGTAATGTCAAAACGTATAATAGCAAACGCCGTGATTTGTCTTTCAATGTAGGCGATATTGTTTGGAAAAGAACTTACAAACTCAGTGATGCGAGCAAACATTTTTCTGCGAAGTTATGTCCTAAGTATGAAAAATGCATCATCGTCAAGAAGTTATCGCGTTTGGTTTACGAGGTAGAGGATGAAAACGGCAAGCCATTGGGGAAGTGGCATATTAAGGATATCAAACAGAAAGACGAGGGACAGATGTCATGCGACCCACGAGTAAACCCCGTGAGTAGTGTTGTGAGTGTTGGTAATTTTCGCTCATCAGCGATCGTTGGTCCGGCTGCGTCGCCCCGTCGCGGAGTTCTGCGCAGCAATGCCCACGTAGCTGGTGAAAGATTGGGGATAAATACAGGCGCTTCGCCAAGTCACAGCGCCGCCTATAGGAGCCGAGTATTCCGCCGTAGGCCCAGATAAGCCGTTCCGGAACAACACCTGGAACGGTGATGCCAAGGAAATAGTTTCCATTGTATCATTGTTGTATGTTGTGACAGCTGTACTGTTTAGCTTGTTATTTTGTTTGGTCCCTCAAGAGTCTTCGGCCGGATCATGAGGTGGCATCATAGGTCTTTTGGTTTTGTGTGTCGTAGGCACTTCGTTTTTTTTGGTATTGTGGATGTTGGAGGGTTTGTTTTGTTGGGGGGCGGTGTTCTCGGATGGGGTCATCCGTAGGATTCCCTGCGTGAATCCTATTTTGGCTTGGGGGGTACTGTAGCGCTGGATTTTCAGTCCATTTACATAGGTTTAAACAGTTGGATTTATGAGAGGAAGATACAGGTATCGCCATCTGGCGGCAGCCTTAACAATGCTTACATTGGGGGAGCCATCTCGCTGCGCGTCGAACAGTATCGATCCAAGTGGTTACGGTGGAACGCCGCTAGAGGGCGCCACCACTCTTAGTGTTGCCCTCGTCTTTTTGTTCCCATGTTGTCGGGAAAATTTAACTACAGCTGGCGGAGTGAACAATTATTTTCAGGCGGGAATCGCTGCCGTGTACCCTAAATGTTGGTGGGGACGCGTCCTGAATGTAAGGTGCAGGAACTGACAGCGGAACGGGAGCTAGATAGAAATTTCGCCCGGCTAATTTACTGTCGCAATCGGCGACGTGAACTTGTCATGGGGGGCTTTCAGCGCGAAGGTGGTATCCCTGATGGAAAGATTGTTCGCGAAGATTTTGGTTATAAATATGCGCCCCAAGCCGGTGGGAGGCTTTTTTCGACGAGAGTGCCGCGAGAGGCACACCGCTTGAGGTGGTAGAAGGAGGAACCACTGACAAGAAACCTTGGTGAGTCGAGTTGGGTTAGGAAACGTGGTTATCGACGGTTCAACCGAGGCGAGTGTCATTTTTACCAACGAAGTGGTTCCTTTCAGCCCCTTTTTGCTCCGGGGACGGAGAGAGCGTGCCGTGGTGGACGCGTAGCGGAAGGAGGTTGTTCCCACGTGTGGTGAGGTGGCTGACGCATCGGCTCGCTAAATCCAACCCTGCCGAAGACGGGATTTTGGGAGCCGCCAAGGTGACCCGTGCTGGGTGCACCCCGTGGTAGCGGGCGAGGTACATCCTGAATATATAAGGTGAGAAATTTCCATCTTCCATGGTTCGCATCGCGCGCTTACTAACCTGCCCCAGTAGATTTCTCGTTACTTCTCCATAACGCGGCCCTAGTCGCTCATCATGGTCGATTGACCTAGTCTTAGGTAACGTCGACGCAGTGATTCAACTTCCTTAGGCATTCCCTGTGGTCCAGTGGCCAAACCAAGAGGTTTTATTAAATATAATTGCATCATGGGGCTGGACCACGGCCAGGGTGATTTTGTAAATAGGTTAGTTTGTGACATTTGTTAGTGTATTGCAAACCGAATATAGATTTTCCTTGTAGTAGATTAAGGCTTATGCACCTAAGAATAGACCTTGCCCGTGTGTTTTGATAATTTTGTGTAATTTGAAGGAATATAAATTTTCCCTGCGGTAGATTAAGGCTTATGCACCTAAGAATAGACCTTGCCCGTGTGTTTTGATAATTTTGTGTAATTTGAAGGAATATAAATTTTCCCTGCGGTAGATTAAGGCCTGGGCACCTGAGAAATAGACCTTGCCCGTGTGTTTGGTTAATTTTGTGTAATTTTAAGTCGGGGAGCTCTTAATTAAGGCCCGTGGTGTACATTGTGAACTTCGGGCCAGTCGCTAAGTAGATTTTTCTCCTAATTCCAGTACATAAGATCCCGCATGGCGCCTGTACTGCCAGTGTAGCTGGTGACGCCCTGCTTGTTACTGTTACGCTGATCTTCCCTGCGGGGGGGGCAGACCTGAAGAAACAAGGGTCGAGATAAGTGTAGAATTAAGGACGTGTATTATTTAAATAGGACGGCCACTAAGAGAGAACCCCCCCTTGTTTTCTTTAACAAATGTTCAGGAAATAAAACTTGAGAACCAGAATCTCTTCTTTTACTGACAGGAACTAGTACCCCCAGAAAAACGAGGCTACAATACAACAAACAGAAAATATCAAGTCATTTATTTAAAACAATTACGTTTAGTTAACGTTATCATTCTTCCGAGGTGGTCTTAGTTGAGCGTAAATGTATTTATAGAAATCCAACGCCCTCTGCTTATCATAAGCCAGGGTGTTTCTGCACGGGCCTCCATTGCAGGTGGTTGCAGTATGTTTAACTGGCACTTTAGGTTTCTCTTGGCCATTTTTCCTAGAGTTCTCTGTACTGCGGAGATTGTCCTCGAAGGTTTTGGAAGGATCGAAGACGATTCTGACCGCCTTGCGATTAGTCGTGTTCATGTTGGTGTCTTTCATCAAAATATCTTTGTCGATAGCAGTGATTGCTGCACTCTGGTCTCCTTTAGTGTTAGCTTGCCTCACCATGAATGCTGTCGCTGCAGCTTCTGTGATATCTTCATTTAAGGATATCTCTTTTACTGTTGTGGTTTTTCTGTCGTGGTAGAGTAGACATACGATTTGTGGGTCGAGGTTGAGTTGGCACATGGAACTGTCTTTGAGAATCTTCACGACTTCGATAGGGAGGTGGCAAGGCGCTGATAGACAGGTGTTGTTGTTTTGTGCGTTCAGTATTAGGGTGTTGAGCTCTGAGTGTGTAGCTAAGTAGGCGATGTTTTGACAAGTGCAGTCTATTTTATTCTCGCTAAATAGCACGGTTGTTCTGGCAGCCTTGCAGCTTGGATAGTTGAAAAAGAGCGATTGAGTCTCAATGTTATCAATTCGGTTTTGAGTGAAATGAAACTGTCGTCTTTGTAACTGTTTGTATCCGTTTCTAGAACACTTTATGCTTGAAAGACCATTTGTTTTCAATTTGAGAATATGATTGTGTGTAATGTAAATATTATTTGCTGTTATTAGTAAGCCATTCGTTCCTATCTCAGCGAATTTATTACTAATAATTTTAACATCGACGTTTGTCGTATTAAATGCGTTTGAATTCAAAGCTCCAAAATTATTCGAAGTCAAAGAAGAAGATTTAGTTTGCAGTTTGATACTTTTAGTTGCAATATTTCCAATTGTACAGTTGTTCATTATAAATTCTCCATGCTCGCTGTTGCACATAACGTCTATCGCTTCAGTCTGTAGATTATCAATCGTCACATTATCCAACTCTATAGTTCGGATACCGCTGAGATTATAAATTGCTTTGGTTTCCACAACATTTACTTTGCTATTCTTAACAGTCAACGCGATGACTTGTGTACTTCCCATGCACATCTTTTCCGTGATGCTGATTGGTGATTTGCAAAATCCTTTAGGAAAGGAAACGATTTCATTGACATTTTCTATTATCAGTTCTCCAGGCGTTTGCACCAAGGATCTCTCGGATAAGGTGACAAATTCAAGTCGGTCACAGTCTTTAACATTGAGGTGTTGCAAGCGCGAAGGCCTCTGTAAGACGGGACAGTCTATAGCCACTTTGAGATCTTTACAATATTTCACAGTAACACTGTTGATATCTTCAGTGTGAAAATCCTTCAGGTGTATTGTGACATCCTGAAATAAGAAGATAATATATAACACTACAGGAAAGTGGACGTCTTGTTATCTGAAAAAATTAAAAAGCCTAGCCGATCCAATATAACGAAGCTAGCAGTGAGTTACGAAAGTTATTTAGGTTCATTCATAAAATACTTACATCGGTTTCGACGCCAGCGCAGTTGTAAACAATATCGCTATTATTATTCGAGCAAGTCCAATGGTGGCTGTCACAACCTGTAAAGTCGATCTTCACTCCAAAGGCACCAGACAATACGAAACCGAACACCAATAAGCAGAACTTTCTGCAGAACATGGCAGAAAAAAACACCACACTGGGCATTAAATGTTGTAGTTACCAAGAGATAAATGCAAAAAATGTCTCACAGTCTAGGTATTTACAGATTCGCGATAAAGCCAGACAAACATACGGCCAGAATAATAATAATAACAATCACAGACTCGTATCGTGTTTGATGAGCGCAATGGTTCGAATAAGTTCAAGTTCAATGTTTCAACGGTAATTCCTAATTTGTTGAATACTGAAATATATATTTATGAAGACCCGCTGTTGCCACAGATTATACACTAATGTATCGGAAAAATAACGAATACTTTCGGCTGTATTCCCAATAAGGTAGCCAGAGCTGCAACATCACACAAGACTCCCACAGTTAAGTAAAACATGAGGGGTGAGGTGCAGAAAGGGAACAATAAAACCGGTCAAGTGCGAGTAGGACGTGGGACCCGCACACAAAGGGTTCCATATCATTGTATACGGAGCAAAGTAAAATGACAGTCTTTATGAGCATACCTTTTGCATTTTTTAAATAAAATATTTTACTACATTCCAGGCTGTACATCGAAATATTCAAAGAGTTTTGTGTTTAAAAAACTTAATATTATTTATTATAATTGAACAATTATTAATCGTATAATGACAAGGAACTAAGCGCAAAACTCGATACCCACAATTAAATATCTTTTCCGATAAGATCGGGAGAGTCCATTTCAATTCACCGATAGACAAATTAAATTTAAAATTTAAAACACCACCGAAAAATTTATGGAACCTTACGGCTAAAATTTGGTTCACTTGTTTCCTATTTAGGTTGATAACATTTGAACCCCTGAACTGATTTTATTAAAATATATCGACGAACCATCGCAGTGATGTCTACTACCAACTATAAAATTGCATTAAAATCAGTCCGCGTTAAACCGCTATTCCGTATAAGCTGAGAACATTCGAACCACTGAACCGATTTTAATAAAACATATCTAAGATTTTTCACAGGGAAGTCTTCCACCAACGCTTACTGAAAACCGCATCAATATACTACCACCTGATTGACCGCTTAGGGTTCCACGGACAGATATACCTCCAGGCACACCGACCTACAGACGCTTCAAACTTTAATAATACCTCACCTGGTCGTTGGGGGTTAAAAATGTGGAAGTGTCCCAGTAATACATTATTTCTCAATTGTGTGCAGCATCACCAAAATCTGTTCAGCTGTTTGAGCGCCTATGCCACAGACCCCTCTTTTTCGTCGTCTCTGACTTGTACCGCATCACCAATATCCGTCCACCCATTTGAGCGCTAGGGTGGACAGGACAGGGACACATCCTCACACACACACACACACACACACACAGACAGACACCCACACATACACACAGACGTAAACTTCAAACTTATAACAACCCTCTTTTTCGTCGTCTCTGACTTGTACCATATCACCAATTTCCGTCCACCTGTTTAAGCGCTAGGGTGCCACAGATAGACACACAGATAGACACATACACAGACACACCCTCATATACACACCCTCACACACACACACACACACACACACACACACACACACACACACACACACACACACACAGACAGACAGACAGATAGACGCTTCAAACCAACGCTATAACAACACTCATATTTTTCGCCGTCGGGGGTTAAAAAGTCTTAAATTCGGTTGACTTGTGTCCTTGTTAAGCTAATAAGTTTCGAACTACTGAACCGATTTTAATAAATCATAGCTAATAACCATCGCAGGGGAAGTATACTATAATTTACAAAAAACCTCATTAAAATCCGTCCACCTGTTTGAGCTATAGAGTGCCTCAGACAGACATACACACAGACACACACAAAGACCTACAGACGGACAGACACTTCAAACTTATAACACTCCTCTTTGTCGTCGGGGATAAAAATGGCTAAGAAAATGGCCATACAAATAATCTGTTTAATTCTTAAAACCCGTATGTTTGATCATTTGTTGTTATAGGGTCAATAGAAATACTCTATACTCTAATAACCCTCTGTGAAAATTTCAGCTCTCTAGCTATTTCGGTTGATCCGGAAGAGCCCGGTGACAGACGGACAGACGGACAGCGGAGGCTTAGTAATAGGGTCCCATTTGGCACCCTTCGGGTACGGAACCCTAAAAACTTTGTAAGTAATGCAAAATTACTTGTACGTTCCAACAAATTACACATTAAACATTAAAGGAGGTCAGTGTATATCTTTCATTGACTCACCGGAAGGTAGGTAGACCACTTTGGCACCAAAAATGTTGTGGACCAGCCACGTCCATAGTCCGTAGAACAGCGCCATCTTGAACGACGCCCTGAACACCTGCAAAATGTATATCAAATGGTTGAAGTTGTCAGGAGATCTTGTTATGGTTTCTCTTTATACATTCTGAGCTAACTGCCAATTTTTGGTTGTAAACAGGTACAATTAATGTTGAGATGGACAGGAACAGGGGGTGTGAAGGTGATAATCAGGGCCTGAGTTTCAGGAGATCCGACGATGAACAGGGAAAAGAGATTCAGATAAGAATGACTATTGACCCTTCATCTACCTGATTGATGGCAACAGAAAGGGCAATCCCCAGACGCGGTCCGAAGTTGGGCTGGACTTGTGTGATCACCTCAACAGGTTTGTAGAGCGCGTTGCTCGATGCTAGCAGATAGAACAGCGTTGTGAAGAACACCACCTGGGTTACATAACATAGAAGTAAATAAATCCTACTCGTAGGAAGTCTGCTCAGGGGTTAGCCAGTAGCCTTATTTAGCACTTCTGAAAACAATTAATTTTTATCGCTTTTGGAAAAACATACCAATCATAACACGAATATTTAAAACGCTGTATTTTATTGAGACTTTGCTTGTTTATACGAAGTTCTGATTGGAGAATTTTTAAGATATGAGGCTTGATACAGTCGGCGTTAAGTACTCTATTTCATAGGCGAGCTCTTTCGCGAAGTATAGCGACGTGTTCGAGAATTATATTGTGACGTATGTAAACATGTTATATCTCCAGAACTAAATCGGCCCAGGATATCTCATTATACATCCTTACGAGGTGCGGACGATTCCACGGGTCAACATAGCTACTTTAAAAATAATATCTGAGTTTGATTGGATTCGTTTGGACTTCAATCTCAATTCTTAGAAGCTTTACGTCCTTGTGATTAGTCATTATCCAGTTTACCAACTGTCGTTATGACACTTTGAGTCTGATCAACTCACCAGGTTAATCATAATCATAACATAACATTTCACATACATTGCTTCTGGTCCCACACTAAGATACTTTGTCGTGGGAACCAGAAACGGCGACGTAACAAACATGTAAATATCCAAGAACTGGGGCTTTTTTTCATCCTTCCTAGCCGGGATTAGAACTCAGGACCTCTCTTGGACTTCGCTTGGGAAGCACAGCAAACTCACCAGGTTAATCAGAAACTCACCAAGTTAATCAGAAACTGACCATCGTAATCAGAATCTCACCAGGTTAATCAAACTCACCAGGTTATTCATACACTCACCAGGTTAATCAGAAAATCACCAGGTTAATCAGAAAATCACCAGGTTAATCAAAAACTCACCTGGCGAACAGAAATTCACCCTATTAATCAGGAAGTCACCACATTAATCAGAAACTCACCACATTAATCAGAAACTCACCAGGTTAATCAGAAAGCTGATGATGGTGCTCCCTCCGGAAAGCAGTAATGAGGTCAACGCCCCCACCGATCCCGCCAATAGAGACACATTGCTGGCGAGCGGAGCCCACATGCTGCTCGCTATTGCCGTTACAGTTCCAACGTTCGCTTGCACCCAGGCCACTACGCCGGAGTAGTCGAATAGGCCTGTTAGAAACATTTACATCAAGTCACCAGCGCAGATGTCTATCGCATGCTACAAGAGGCAAATTCTTAGCCGACCACATCTGCAGACGACATTATGTCTGCGAGACAGCAAGCGTAGTTACGACGGGAGTGAACATGAGCATGTCGACTACATTTGCAGTCGGATACGAACTTCCACCTCAATTCATCTGATACCAATGTTATAGGCCTTATGATGATGAAACATAAATAATTCGATAACATACAGATACACACATTAGGAGTCGGTAAACTAGCTAGAAGGACAGATGTTATGAAAAAGGCAGCAGGTGGTAGCTGAGGTAATATAAGACAGACGGTTATATAATCGCAAACAGGCCCAGAAATATAACGATTGCGTGTATTTTGGCTAATTCTTAGAATTTTATGTTTTAAAAAAGTTTTGTGGGGATATGAAAAACGTATACCGAAAATTTGCAACATGCATGTTTCATAGTCGATGTATTGAGCATCAGATTGTATTTTACTAAACTAGTAGGTTCTACTAGTACACCAAGGAACACCATACTGATTGTGATTACATCAAACTCACTTCGTTAGATTATCATCTCAAAAGACCAAATAAAACAATGAACAAAATTATAAATAAATAAAAGCATAGTATAAATTGTGGTTTACTTCTTTTTCGTCCTTGTAACGGTTCTCCGTTATTCCTTATAAAACAAAACTATTATTACTACAAATAAAAACTAAAAAAACAATAAACGGTACACTACTAAAATCAGTTTGAACTACATATATTAAAATAAAATCTACAAACAAACAGATTTTGCTAAACGCGTTTACGGCAGTGACCCTGCCTACGAAGCCAAGGGTCCCGGGTTCGAGTCCCGGTGGGGGCTAATATTTGTTTGATGAGCACGGATGTTTGTACCCTAGTCATGGTTGTTTATCTATCTAAGTATAATATTTATCTATATAAGTATGTGTATCGTTGTCTAGTACCCAAGATACAGGGGATCCTAGTTTGGGGCTAGATCAATGTGTATTAATAGTGTCCAAGGTAATATTATTATGAGGAGTTAAAACTGGATGCGAATACAAAAGAATACGTCACGCACGGTCATTAGAGCGGTGTCATGGTAGGAGGATTGAGACGAACGGCACCTGCACTACGGCATTGACAGAGGAAGACAAAAAAAATATTCCAATTTTAATATTTTCTATTTAAGTAGTTTTGTGTGAAGAAGTTTGTCCTGGATACGACATTAACTACAGTGGTATATTTATTTAATAAGTTCCAGTGTTTCCCCATCTCTACTTTAAATAGTTTTTGAAAGTTCGATCTACCCACATAAGAAAAATAACATGTTCATAAAGTTGCTAAATCATTCACTTTATTAGTCAAATTATCTTTAGAAACATAATTATGTGTTAGTTATGCTTGTTAAGGTCCTTTTATTGATTTTGTCCTACTTTATATCAACTTTTTCTTTTGTTTTAAAAAATATATTTGTTTGTGACTGCCACATCATATCACATTTAGTTTAGCTTGGGGTTCACTTAACCAGCCTACGTAGTTTGCTACATGATAACCTATCAAAAATCCCGATGTCGCAAGAATCAAGAAAGTAAACTTTTTGTGTAATTTTCTGAAAATTCCAGGGACCAAGTCTGGTGTTATTTCTGGACCCTGTTCTTATTCCTGCGCATAGACCTGTGCGTCCCCCGATTGCGTCATCAGCCGCTACGAAGACCTACGCAGTGCACAGAAGTGACTCCTTTCAGGGACTTGTTTTGTGTAGAAGTGAGCTCAGCTCATAAATCTAAATTATCCACGGCCTAGTCGGTTTTCTTTCTTTTTATTTTTTTTTAATTAAATTAATTAATTTATACTTAATTCCTGTTTTACTACTCTATCCTAACTACCTAGTAGCGATCCCGTTACAGCCTGCCCCTACCTGCAGCACAATACACGGCTGCAGCATTGATTGATTACAAAGCTACATTCATCTAAACATTCGTTAATGTTTAAATTAAATTAAATTGTATATTTGCTATAAAATGTGTGTACATGTTCAACAAATTCACCACCTAGGAGTCGGTGTGCAAATATTTTATAATGACAGTTATAAACTTAAGATAACATTGAAATTGAAAGCAGCGGGCAGACCACCGGCCCGATGGGCAGATGATATTGTCAAGGAGGCTGGTAGACAATGGACCAGACTGGCGAGGGGCAGATGCGAGTGGCGTGCTTTGGGAGAGGCCTATGCCCAACAGTGGGATGACAAGGGCTGATATGATGATGATGATACATTAAAATATTAAATTATACAAATAAATTAATTTGTTGTTAACATATTTCTGTTTATTATAATTTGTCCATTAAATAATTCAATGAATAGTTTATTCTTTTTATGAAACGGAAACATGAAATATTAACATGACATTATCTTTTTAAGTCGGTCCCCAATCATATCGGACTGTTCAAGTGTATCTCATGTGCTTGTCTACTTCATAATTTCATCCGTCTACTTCGCTGTTTGTTTCCGGTTTTGTTACTTTGTTATTCTTTGTTGAGTGCAAGAACAGTGTGGTGAGTAAGATGACCACAATCTTCACTATTCTACTAAGTATTACTTGGTAGGTAAACAATCTCACGAGTCCCCGAAGAGCTGTGCTTTCTGCTAGTTTTCGTTATTGTTAGATATTTATCCAACAAATCATGGGAGTAAATAACGATGTTATATCGATGAAGGGCAACAATATAGATAAATAATACAAATATCGATACTTAGCCTATACCTATAAATTTTTTGTTGAATAGGATATCACTCTATCTTTCAAACAATTCCGTTAAATTGAATATCAGACCACAGGTTGTCCTGTTTGCTAGGAACCAGAAATGATGACGTCACAAACATATAATAATAATAATATAAATAAAACCAAGGTCTTTTTTATATAGGTATTTAGTTAGAGGCGCGGGCCTACAAATTCATAAATATGTGTCATGTGAGCCTGTGAGTTATGATAGTAGTCGACAAAACTATCTCCTTGTTGTGTATATTTTTTACTATGAATAAAGATTTATTATTATTATTATTATTATTATTATTATATTATTATTATGTTTCACCCAAAAGGTAGGCGTATAATGGTACAGTCGACAGCAATAGTAAGTAAATATTTTTTAGATAGTTCAAGCCAGAATATCTAACGCCTGTTAATATCTTTGAATATCTTTTTTACCTGGTGTCATAGACACGTTATTCACGAAGCTGTCCCACGAGTCCTGCACCGCCGCCCCGTCAACGGTCGGACCCACTGACCCCATCGGACCCGCGAAGTGACCCGACACCCAGCTCTGGTACACGCGGTCCCAAATCTCGAGGATCTGCTGCTCGACTCGAGAAACTTTCTCGGGGTCGCCTTCTTTGAGAATGCTCTTGACCTGGTACGAAAAGGAAGATCTCATTAATTAAGGCTGGGCACACTGACAGACGAACTTTCAGCTCATTTAAAAATCTGAAGTACCGCGGCTTATTCTTACGTTTCTGAATTGAACCTTACGTAATTGAAATAGCATTACAGGCAAAACCACGCCGAGAGTCGATCGGCCATGGCGTGTCGACAAAACTAGGAATTATAAAAAATCAATAAAATTTTAATAATAGAAAATTTTAATAATAGCTACCTATTATTTAAATTTTATTTATTTAATAGTAGTTTGTGTGACTGCTACATAATGGAGGGCATTAATACTCGAGAGTGGGTTTATGAAACGAGCCGAAGGCGAGTTTCATAATAATATCACTCGAGTTTTAATGCCTAATTATGTACAGTTACATACACTAGTTTATCTACACACATATCACTTATGATATGTGTGTAGATAAACTAGTGTGTGTGTATGAGCTTACTCTATTTGATGTGTTCAGGAACCGCATGTTTGACCGGCATTGTGGCTCTGCAGTTGTTTAGTAGTTATGTAGTACAGTCACAGACAGACTAGGGGCGGAACGCAGGCGGGCGTCGACGTTCGAAATTTGAATGTCATTATATGTAGAAAAGTTACACATTATGGTCAGAATTAGTAATTTTTCAGATAAGAAATGAGTTTTTACCAAGTAGTTTAACATTATGCTGATCGTAACGTGCGGTTTTTGTACGCAGTAAAGAGGATTTATGATACGTGTGTAGATAAAATACTTAAAAACACGGTATTTGTCACGATAAAACAAATTAAAAGAGTCCAAACGAGGGGTTTACTAGTAGCTGTTGAAGAGTTCTACTGTCCACCTTCAGGTCCCATCAACAGATCAGCTCGATACCCTCACAAATCCATCAACTACTCACCGACACTATTCTAAAGAGCCCAAACTCGGTAGGATTGCGTAATTTTATTACAGAGTTCCTGTGACCACCATCCGGCTCCATCATCAATCAGCTCGATGGTATCATAATATTGCATTGTCACCGAATTTACATAATTATTACAAATTTTAGCTCAATATGAAACCGGGAAGTGGGCCAAATATAATTTACAAGATTTGTTTACATATATATATAGATGAACCTAATAAAAGCTGCTGAAATGGCTTATAGTCGATGTTCAGGGTGTAAAAAAAAGATGTACTCATATTTAGGGGGTTGTCAGGGATATTCTGAACAAGTTTCACTATGAAGCCGATTTGATATGAGCAACTTAAGGCCCAATATCGCACAATATCATCCCGTCGCTTCCCAATAAGTTTTTTCTTTTTGAAAATAATATCAGTAGCCATATGTATTTCTGACATCAATCACAACACCAGTCAAATTGAAAACTCGAATAAACAGTATTAATCTTTGCGACTTCTGTGGAGTAGCGGTTGTGGCTTTGCCTACCTAAAAAAGCCAAGGTTTTGGATGTTTATATGTGTGTGACGTCGCTGTTTCTGGTTCCCACGACACAGGGTTTCCTGGTGTGGGCCCAGAAGCTAGGTGCCTATATGTAAATGTTATCCAAATTACATGATATTTCATGGGTAAAGATCGATACTATAGAACGAACGATAAATTGTCATTCTTTATGCTATCTGTCGCTAAAAAGGTTCGTTCATGTGATAACAGTCACTCACTTTTTTTTCTCTAGCTCAATAGCCTTCGCTGCGATCGGTCGTGTAAAAATTGACAATTGCAGTTTACCATCGCGTAGCGCGAATTTTCTGTTTTATATATATTTAGTTTATTTGTTATATTTATATTATTATTATTATTTAGTGTTCAGTATACTAGCACAGTCAATAAATCAGTGCTATACTCAAAATATATTCATCGTTTAATTTCATCATCATCAATCTACACCACGGCCCTCAACAGTTTTCCCTCCTGATTGAGGGAGGAGGCTCATACATCTTCATCCAGGTACCACCGGCGATCGATCTGAGAGCTCAGGCCTGGCAGGCACTGGTCCTTACTACAGTCAACACATTTGGTGGCCTTCGGAGCGGATAAGGTCACGCACAGTCGTCATCCGTGAGTAAAGCCTAAGTTCAGCACTTCGGTGTTTCAAGGTGGGACATCCACTTCATCCAACTTTTTTGGTTTCCCATGACGGATTCATCAACCAATCAGAACAGAGAACTTTTTCACGAGCTCTCTTTTCTTGGGAATTGAGTGGTCAATTTCCAATTTGAATGGCATTGCAAGTGATATCTGTTGTATAATGCTACAAGATGTGACGATATCCCCTCTCTGTACTCACCCCCTTGGATATGCCCTCCCTCCCGTAGGTATACGCGTTGTCTATCAGCGAGTCCAGCTTGTCCTCCCAGCCGTCGGGCAGGTACGCGTGCACGGCGCTGTTCTGCACGAACGTGCTGTTGAGGAGGCTGCCGCTCAGTTGCACCACTACGATGGCTTCCGAGTAGATCTGGGGACGAATACATTTGTCGTAATATTTCGACAACTTAGTGGGCCTACGCACTACGCGGTTATCAACCCTGCAATCACAAATTTTACGAAATATGTTTTTCAACAACCTTGCTCGTAAAGCGACTCTTTATGGCAACGCATTAAGGAGCTTATTATGCACTATTACTTTGCTTTTTTTTCAATCTTATTCCTAAACATAATTCATATTTTTGTGATTAAATAAATTATTTTAGATAATTGAATCAAATTTTTACCTTCGAGTTGAACGAAGTGAAAATTAAGGAAATATTGTGATCGTAAAAAAAAATCGAGGTTAAGATTTTGATGGGAATAGGTTCTCTATCGTTAACTTAGTCCGAAAAAGTGAAAAAAAACAAATGTGTACATATATGTGTGTGTGCGTGTGTATGTATGTATGGATGGCTGTTTTCCGTTGTCAGCTCTAAAGCCTAAACCACTGAGCCGAATTAGATGAAATTTTGTATTGGGGGTTATTTTGTTAATATCTACTTAGGATTTTTTTTGTTTTTGGATAACTTGATTATTTAAGGTACCTGTCATACAAATCAAACACATTTATTGAGTTTATTCAAAAACGGGACTAACGATTTTTTTCAAACTTCTCGTCATAGTATCTCTTAATATCATCCATAAAATGGCTTACTCGGTTATCATCGCAAAGCTCTCAAAATGGTAGCTCCCATACAATATACACACAGTGCCATGTATCCCGTACATTAGGCGGCGGCGGGCGGAATAAGCTCATAGTGCGGGGCATGGTTAAAGTAGAAAGGAGTTTTGTATGGTGGAGTGGTTGTTAGGGACATCATTCCGAACAACTTTTAGTATGGGGCCAACTTGATGAGAGCAACTTTATTTTCAACTCCACCATATAACTCAGGTGAGCGCTAGGCCTGAAATGTACTGAGATAATAAAAATAAAGTTGCTCTGATCACGTCGGTTCCATAGTAAAAGTTGTTCAGAATGAACCACCTTTCGGACTCACTTTCTGTTAGACCCTGTAAACTTTATCTTAGAACTTCTTAAAACATCTCCTAAAACGCCTGCACACGAATATCCCTAACTATTAATTAAGCAACAACACCGAAAGCATCATGCGAGAAAGTTAGTACAGGGTGGCCTGCACAATTTATTTGGCAACAAATATAATGAACACCAAAATTATCTTTTCCTACCCAAAATGGGTAAATGCTACCCAAAATGGGTAAATGCTACCCAAAATGGGTAAATGATCACCAAAAGTTGCAGAAAATATCAGAGCAAAATACTGCGGTAGCTTCGTGTTAGGTTGAACATGTAAAAACAAAAAATACTCAAAACATAAACTTAAGTACACAAAACATAAAAATAATTTTGGTGATCATTTACCCAAACACAATTTGGTGGTCGTTTACTAATTCTGGCGGTCGTATCGAATTTATTGGTAGTAAAATAGGTGCGTTTTTGGTGATCGTTTAAACATAAGTATCATTAATTCATGAAATTATATTTGCCTGTCCAAAACATTATTTTTATAGGCTGTTTAGCGGTTTTGCCCGTGCCTTTTTTTAGTGAGGCGCTCGGAAAATACAAAACCAGCGCGCCATTTTCCATAAATTTGTTAACGTTTTTCTTCAATACAAATCTGTTTTTCTTCGCAAGCGTATTGAAAATCGTCGTCTGTAATTCGTGTGCATTGATCATATACACTCGGCTATCGAATAATACTGCCTCGTGAGTAATAAATAACCAACTTAGCGCACACGTGTATCATAATATAATGTTCTATTACAATGCATTTGCTCGAAAAGATGTTTTATCCAAGCAACCAAAGCATGCGGAAAGTGCCACTTTTTCACACTAGTGCTTTTTACTTTTCAGTTTTTTTAGCTCCGTCAGACAAACGCAATGAGTTAAGTTTTACAAATTCTTAGATGTTTATTTTAAATATTCATTAAATATGTTTGGCTGTATATTCTGCTCAGATGAACGAAACTCTTTACTCGCAAAAAGGCACATCTTTTTGCGATGCGACATGGCATATATGCGCAGTAGCTGAGTCCATGCCACCACTAAAGCCGCAGAGCCGCACCAACATCGTCCTGCCAGTGAGATTAGCGTCTTTAGTTCGACCTTCCGTTGCAGGACATGATTGTTGGCGAGGACTATTGATATAGTGAGCCCTCATTTGCAATGCAATAATAAGCAAACGGGTGGCCTCGCTTATTCACAGAGTGCGCGGCAGCACCAACGGTATCCTAACTGTTATAGCAGAAAGGGTCGATGGACCTATTATGAAACACTGGGTAAAGGTGGCGACAGGTACCTAGCTCTTTTAATAAGTTATTTATTTTGTATTGTATTCCTTACGTGTCACTAACATAGAGTAGTGGCCCTGTGGACGGTAGACCTCGCTAACTGGGGACTGTGAACCAATTTATAGGTAAGTATTTTAGATTCAATCAAAATCAAGTAGTAAAGTAGCCGTAGTAGTAGTACCAATTACTTTGTAAACTATATTTTGCGATTTAAAATACAATCTATTGATTCTTTACGAATAGTTATAGTATATTTCACTCACTCTCATGGTCTGTATCCTCTATATCTCTCTGTATCCTGATCCTCTTTACTAATCCTCCTACTTCGAGGAGTCCAAACTTGGTATGTTTTGAAAATATTTCTTGGATTTTTGGAACACAGGCAGCCGAAAGGTAGATATTGTACAATGTTAAAAAATAAATTAATATTATTATTATTGCTATTTGCACCTTTATATTGAACTTTTTTTATTTTCCTCTGATTGTTTAGTTCATATATATGTATTTTTATTCGCACAATGCATAGTAAAACATTGTATGATAAGCGTGCTTAAGAAGATTTCCAACTCGTTTCTATAAACTTGCTCGCTTCGCTCGCTCGTGAATAAAACCACCACTAGTCGGATATCACTTACTTTCCGCACCAGGATCATAAATAGCTATTTTCACATAGCGAATGAAAACACTTTTTTAGGGTTCCATAACCGAAGAGTACCCAACGGGACCCTATTACTAAGCCTCCGCTGTCCGTCTGTCTGTCTGTTTGTCTGTCGTACAGGTAGATGTAGAGTTGAAATATAGTTAGGTCATAGGTACAGAGTTAAATGTTTCACAGAATGTGTATTTCTGTGGCCGCTACAGCAACAAATAATGAACTACATGAGATTTAAGAGATACGAGAGACGTTTCGGTGGCGCAATTGGTTTGCCGTCGGAGCCGCTATCTGAAGGGTAGTGGGCGTGGTGCTATGTTCAAAACCTAGTTCGGACATAAACTATCTATTTTTTTATGTTTGTCCTAAGTTGTCTTAAGGTGGTACGGAACCCTTCTTGTGCGAGTCCGACCCGCACTTGATCGATTTTTGACGTACATAGACCAGTAGCGTCACGTATAAACGTAATTTGATTAATTTTCTCGATAAATGGGAGTAATCACAATAATCTGTTTTTCACAAAAAAAATATACGGAATTTGGATTTATGTACTTGCTATTTATTTGTCGATTCAAAAAATATGAAGTTATGTTGCTCTGTTAGTCCACTTTAGATCAGTGAAGAGCCTTTTTAGGGTACCGTACCTCAAAAGGTAAAAAGAAACCCTTATAGGATCAATCGCGTGTCCGTCCGTCCGTCTGTCACAGGCACTTTTCTCAGGAACTATAAGAGATAGTCTTGAATACTCCTGCAAAAATACTTATCCGAAGTCTAATATGAAAAAAATTGTCTACAAAAAAGTGAAGGGGGTAAAATGACAAAAGGAAAAAAACACCGTAATAAGACAGTAGAGTATCGTTGAAAACTTCAGAAGTTGTGATCTAAAAAGTGCAAAAAATGACCATGAGCCAAAGATTACAGGAAAACCTACCCGGAATTGCGAAACTTTTTTATTTACTTATCTTTAACAACAAAAAAAAATACATCAATACGCCATGTTATGTTGAAATTACGTTTTGACATGAATGCCTAAACCATTTCAACTCTTTGTTGTTTTGTCTTATCATGACTCAGATGAGCCGAACTCATTGGTCTCATTTACAAATTCATGACAATCTTTTTCGGCGGAAATGTTTATTAAAAAATTTAAATGCTTAAATTTTCTCACTAAACATTTATTTATCGCCGATTAAAATAATAATTAATATATGTATAGGGATATTATGAAACGCTTTTTCAAAATCACTTATAAAGCCAATGGGGTTGGCAACTGTCAAAGTGGCGCTAGTATCGGTTGGTTCCGCTAACGTCAAAGTCACGCTTCTGTGTTATCAGTACAGTGTGTTCAATCGCCAGTCATGTGCTGTGTATTGTAAAAACCCGCTGCCAAAATACAAAATTAAGTTGTATAGTAGTAATTACATGACATTATATCATATACACGAAAAAATATTTTTGTTGTGAGGTAAATAAATTCCGATAACCAATTATCACAGAAAAAGATCCAGAAATTAGTCGATCGTTGAAAGTGGCAACTGGACAAAGGAACCAAATGCACGTGGCGCCACCTATGATTAGCTTTCACCGGCCAACCCCATTAGTGAAATGATTACCAACCTGTATACAAATAAAGACGGTAGCGAACAACACGAAGAGTATCAGCCCGACGATCACGATACAAGTGGAGACGGTGTCGACGGAGTCGTACGCGACGTCCGTGACGCTGCGGTTGCACATAGTTAGAAGTTTCTTGACTCCGCGCACGTGGGCCGGAATCACTGCTGACTTCCTGTAATAGGAAAAAAAGACTGAGATCTAAAACAAAAACCCGACTGCTAAAACATCGCGCTCTAAAGAGTAGCTACGTTTTATTTTTGATCCACGATTTTTAGTCTTCTGGAGAGCACCATATTAAATTTTGTGTGAAATCACATAGCCTATAAGTAGTGGACGAGACGCTTCTAACGATATACATATATGTCACCGTAAAATTGACAAAAAGCGTTAGTTTATGATCTAGTTTTTTTCTCGTTAGTTTACAAACTATCGATGAATTGTATACTGTACCGTACTGCTTGACATATTACGCGTTAGTTTATAATAAAACCATTAAATTGTGAACTTCTTCTCCCACAGTGGTCCAATGTAGAGAAGAGGCAAAAAATGACGTTTGCTAAGCATATGTAAATATCTACAGTAATAAAGTACTTTTGAGTTTGAGTTTGTGTAAACTTGAATTGCAAACGAAATACCAATGTAAACATTGGTTGAAATGTAAGAACAAAAGAAACGTACATTATAAATTATATAATTTACAATTTGTCGATAGAATCTTACGGTGACATATTAACACAAGGTTTCTTGCTCCCCCTCTCGCCCATGTATGCATCTCTCTTGTTCCTATGAGCCGCTACCCCCTCCAAGCGGCACTCAGGCGCGAAGACACGTGACGTCAGGTCAACTCATTTGTCAAATCCTGATAAGTACATGTTCTGAGGCAATAAATTAACACACATACATACCGGACAAAATCATAAACCTCCTTTTACCTTCTTTGTAGTTTAAATAAATACCTACAGCGTAACGCCTTATCCCATACGGGTTTAGAGAATCTCCTTACGCCCAGGTTGAGCCAGCTGAAGTAATAAGCGCCAGTGGCATAGTTTACGTCAGGTGGAAAAGCGATTTCAGTACCGCAAACAATATGAACAGCGCTTGTATGCAGCCGATAGATAAGTGATACTGAAAGCGTACGTATTAAGTAAACGTTAGTTGATATTCCAAATAGCTTTGCTATAGCAGCGTTGCGTGAACAAAGACTTATTTAATTTTATTTCCTTAAATTTTAATTTTTTAAATGTGGCTTTATGTAAGTTTGATATGGAAATTTAATTTCTGGATTAAAAATATTTAGTATTATTATTATTATTTGTATGTCATGCTGATCATGTTCAACCCACATTCACATACTGTTGCGCATTCGCCTCATTTTTACAGAGCCAATCCCAACGGTCTTAGGAGAAACATGATACATCAGTAATAACTAGCGGCTCTGTCAGCTGTACACCTCGCGAGTCTGCTGGTAGAAACTTCTAACATACATACTTATGAATGCACCTGGTTATACGTGGAGAATGAAACTAGTACTAATACCTTTTTAGGGTTCCGTACCCGAAGGGTTCCAAACGGGAACCTATTACTAAGACTCCGCTGTCCGTCCGTCCGTCTGTCACCAGGCTGTATCTCACGAACCGTGATAGTTAGACAGTTGAAATTTTCACAGATGATGTATTTATGTTGCAGCTATAACAACAAATACTAAAAAACAGGATAAAAGAAATATTTAAGGGGGCTCCCATACAACAATTCTTTCAATACCACATACAAACTTATGGATGCACTTGGTTACGTACATGGAGTGTGAAAGTAACCGCACCAATAACTTTGTAAACAATATTTTGCTGTGTAAAATCCAAACTATTCACTCCACACTATCGCTTCCATTGAACGGTGGTAAGGAACCCTTCGTGCGCGATTTAGACTCGCACTTGACCGGTTTTTAAATTACATTTTGCTTTCTAAAATCCAACCTACTTTGTTAAAATCTGCCAAGCCGTTTGGACTGTAGCGTTTTTTTTTATATTTTTAACCCTATCTCCGCCATTTGAAAAAGTTCCAAAGCTAAATTAAAAAAAGCCGCCACATAATTATTGAAACTGCTCACAAAATTTCACAAGAATCAGTTGAGAAATGCGACCTTTAGGCGAGAACAGCCGGGCGGAAATAGCATACGAAAGCATTGTTGCCCCAGCTGAAAGGGATGTGCTTAGCTCGCTCGGCCAATTACTATGTAATCTCACCTGTCATTCCACCAGCGTTTCACTTTCACCATCGCACTGTTATACTGATTCTCACAGAACAACCAAACGCCAAAGAAGTCCAGCAATCTCTTAACAACATGTATGGCGAGGAAGACCAATATCACAGGCAATAGCCACAAATGTCGCCACACTAACACACAGAAACAACCAAAGAATAGCAGCTTGAAATACAGAGCCGTTTCGTCGTCGTTATCAAAGTTACTTCTCATGTAGTTCTCATCCAGTGATCGCTGCTTCCATGATGCTAGGAGGCGGTTTTCGTATGGCGTATTATGCTTTGTGTTTTGTAGCGGCAGTGCTGATAAAGTTCTGGTTTTATATAGCATTTTGGCATGTCTTGGTGAGCTGGTGATGGGTGGGTCATTACCAGACAAACTGTTTTTTTTGGGAAGCGTGTCGGGGGTGACTGGGGAAGGTGTTTCCTTGTCTGGTGTTGGTTCTTGTTCACTGCTGCTGGTTTGGGTTTGCTCGTCGGCTTTGTCACTGGGTGTTTCTGTTTGAGATTCTTTGCTGTCCAGGTTCATTAGTGTGTTTTGGAACGCTTGTGCCAAGGAAGCTTCTGGATCTGAAATGTTGTAAGAACGAAAATCATTATTAATTAAAATGCTTACAGTTCACGTGATACTTGTGACCATTACATTAAAACTTTTCAGATTGGCAAAGTTTTATCTCTTACAACATTATTATACAAGCTATTTTCTATGAGTCAATTAACCAGCTTATCACTGACTCACAAGTTGTAATCACCACAAGATTAAAATAATACACAACACTCTAAATAAGTATCAAACTCTACAAACCTTTTAATAACAATGTTTTGTGCACATCAAGTATTTCTATAACAAATCCAGTCAGGCCAATTATTTGAAGGAACACAAAAGTGTACACTTGAAGTGGCCCAGTCAATCCAGCGACAAATCCTGTGACCACCATCCAGAGGAGGAGAGACATCTTCCGGAACATTTCAGCTCTTTCCGGAGTCCATAGTGTGTAGACACTGATGAAGTATGCCAGTGCTACTGTTAGTGTCTGGAAAAGATGAAACTCATACAGATTTTCATTAGAATCAAAAGTGGCAAACTGTCTATGGAAAACAACTAATGAACTCATATGATGAATTACATGACTGATTGCACTGTATGTGTACACACTAGTGATAATAGACTGAATGGACAGGACCCATAAAATTTGAACAGAATATTTCGGACATTTTAGTAACTACTGGACTTACAAACTTTTGAGTGGGTACTTTTGATTGATGTTCTTTCTAAATATATTTGTACCCAACAGTAGTTCTCCTTGTGTCTTAATAATGATTCAACAACTCTGACTTCGATTTTGAAGTGGTATTTTCCAAAAAATGGCACTGTTTAACTAGGTGACGAGGGTAGTTTTGCTCACACTACTGGTAACACAGGTTTGATGAAGGGAGATACTGTGTTACCAGTATTGTGAGGAAAGATACCTATCTTTCCTCACAATACTAGCCAAGTGGCCAACATTTACTGGGCAGTGTATTGGAAAATACCGCTACAAAAATACAATTAGATGTCATAATTGTTTAATTATTAATATGACACAAGTAAAATGAGAATTGTTTGGTAAAAAAATAGTATTTAGGACAAACATTCATCAGAAAATATCCTTATCTGAGTCCATCATTGTACTTTGTAGGTGGCAACTGGACTATGTATATGACTTAGTCTGAATTTGGATAGGTCTGATTGCTATAGTCTGAATGGTTGTTTCAAGGTTCAGTGAACTTAAATCATATTTTTTGACAAATTTTTGCTGGAAGAAATCTCTAGTTAGGCATAAGCTGGCCTTTGTAAATGTCATATCTATCAGCTTGTAATGTGAATTTTCATGTGCAATAAATATATATGATACAATATACAAACTCACAATGTATGAGCTGCTGAATTTGATAAGCAGAGTGGTTGAGAATCCGACGAAGCTGATAAACTGCCAAAACAGACAGCTGAAGCTCCTCGGAACAGCATTGTACAGCCACGGAGCCACAAACACGGCTGAGAGTAGGCCCAAGATACTCTGGAATTTTGTACATAAGTTTTGATATTATTTTCTAATAATCTTTTTAATTAATACATGGTGCTCATATTTTTTTTGGATTTGGGAAAGGTATTAACTTTTAAATTTATTTAAACAGGATAGCATATCTCTTGAATAAAGTTCCTAGCTTTGATTAACATTTAATGTCTAAGACAAGAGAATAGATACTGAAATTGATGGAACATGACGCGACCGCATGTCAATTGAAATTGGATATGATGTCATTCTCACTGGTGCCAGGAATAGGCTAGATAAGATTTTCAAAACATTTTCCTCACTTCCTAGTTTAATCTGTTCAACTCTAAATAGGGCCTGAGCCTGCATGCTCATTGTTATTTGTTTTTCCAATGTATTATACCAAGTCCTAAGGTTGAACGTTTGGTGGGAATATATTTCCCATTGCCTTATTAAAAGGCTTAATGCCATTCTCAGGCTATAAAAGTAATTTGGCCCCACAGTATTAGGAATGAGGAACTACTGATTAGTCTTCTTACCTTGTAATGTTCCTTAAAATACTCCCCAACAGTGTCGGATGCTAAATTGACGACATTCACTGGTATGACCATCAACCCAAATAACACAGAAGAGTTGCTCTTCTCCAAACCTTCAAACCATGACTTAAGTTTCTTAGAAAGGCGATATTTGAACGGGTGCAAGATTGAACCCACTAAAAGAGCCCAAAACAAAGGCTTGAAAAAAGGCTCTAGAATTAAAAACAGCACATAAATCGCAACACAACATATCGACAGTACGAATAGGGCAAAAGCATTGTAAAAACCATGTTTCATGGGTTTCTCGTTGCCTTCCGAAAGGCCACCGATTATGTTGAAAATATTATTAAACGGCGACTGCTGCATTGTTGCAACAATAGTCCCACCATTGAAGAGTCCTTCCTGGTAACCACAAATCTTCAGTACTGTACACAAATTCAAAGAATATTCAGATTTCGTCGACGTGAGATCATTATTTATTTTGGGCAACTTCACAACTGTTTTTGACAAATACTTTTTGTTTCTCTATGAACTGACATAAGCTACCCGTTTAGAAAGCTCTTTATGGCCACGTCAACTCCTATGCTGTTTACTCAACTTTCTAGGTCGTAACCCTTCAAGCGTGTTTGTCCGGCAAACGGGATGTCAGAAAACTACTCTTGAGCGTGATCGTCCGGTGGACGGATGAGTTTTACTTGTTCTAACTTTGTACGAATTAAAACAATTGAAACATTTATCTATCCCTTTTTTTCGCACAGAAGTCAAGTAGGATAACAAGGCTAGCAATATACGTCATCAGGCCTTACTCACACATCCAAACCATTATTTTATTTATTCTTTCAGAGTAATTGTGTTCTGTGTTCAAAACACCGCTGGTTCGCCGCGGTAGTACACCCCGCAGTAAATTCGGGTTTGTACTAAGTTTTGTTGGTTTTTTGGCGTATTCAACGAATGGATACGAAAAGGAGGTATGTAGTCATCGATTATGTAGTTGACTTAAATTATTTGCAAACATGTAATACGCCTTTCACTTGAATAGTTTGAACCTTGGAAATACTTACCCACCGGGGCGGACTCAAATGTTTGCATGAAAATTTATAAATAGAAACATATTACAGCGTGTAATTGCTCTTAGAATACAACAATATCTGTTGATTTCAAGTGATTGCAATGCATGAACATGTAGGATTTAGTCCGAATCTTTGACCGGCCAATCACGCTAAGCATTTTTGTGTCTCGTCGCAGTAATTTGAACTGAGCCGACTAGTATGCCAGTGGCTTCTTTCGAGTTCGATTCTTGCTGTGATTTTATTTAACGACGAAGATGTTTTGCTAGTGCTAGACTTGGTGCCGTAATAAATCCAAAATACCCATATGCATCTGAAAATGCGGATCTACTCCACGGTATGAACAACTTTTACTGCTCATAGTAAAAGTTGGTAACATTAATATATATAAGAAATTGTTACATCCTGTATACCAGTCAATATAAAAAAATGTCTCAACCCTTTTCTAGTAACAATAAGGTAAATATAATAATTAGATTAAATACTTAATTCTAAAAACATAATCAAGAAATAATTTACAACTTATATTACTAGCTTATTTTATGACATGAGAGTAGATTAATTAATCACAAATTCTATTATTAAAAAACAATGTCAAACATTTTCGTCATATAAAAATAAAACACGTAAAAAAAACAACTGACATAAACAATTACACAAACAAACCGCCCCAAGAATCTCCCGGCCCAAAGGTGCCCATTACACTGGCAGCGTTCCCGCGCTGCACAGCGAGTGAGATTCTCTGGACCCCAAGCGGAGGAAAGCCCCAGAGCGGTTGTCAAACCCTCGGTCCCTCAATCGGCGCCCAATGTCCCTGACAAAGGCCCTACCATGCGAACCCCATATCCCTGTAGACTCGACTAAGGTAAATTGTAGTGTTAGTTATGTTCATTCCAATTCGTGAAAAAAAGTAGCTGGAGTAATGATCCATACTTTCTTATCCTGTAATGTGGGTGGAGTGGATTTTAGTGGATATTACGTTGTTACGCATGTGCAAAAAATATGGTATACTTGTGGATAGTCGATATCAAGAACCTCAAGAAACAGTCGCCAAAATTTTTAAAACTCTGAAAGTTTATAAAAACAAGATTTTTTTACAATACTCATCATTTGAGGTCGCATGGCACCCCTCTTGCTTGCTGCATCAAGAAAAATATTTCGGCTGCTCTAAACTACTTGTTTTTTTCTGTGTGGTTTGATAAAGAACCAACCTACGTGATGCTAATTAGCAGTACTTATTACATGAGCGATTTCGGAAGCTGTGAAAAAAAATCGAGAATCGAGGAGAAGATCTTGTGCATTTTTTGGTAGCGCGAAATGTAGGCACGTTGAAAAATCACGTAATCGAATGAATCTAAATAGGCATTTTTTCTTCTTTTTTCGAATATAGTGTACATAACAAAGCCTTTCAGCCTAAAATAATGCAGGGTTACCACTTTAGATTTTAAATTATAGGTAAAAGTTTCCGCAGAAACAGAAACAGGTTAGTGCGTTCACTTCATATATTGAATGGTTTTTTGTAAAACCATCCAAAAAACTGGACTGAATCACCAAAAGGGAAATTGGTGAGAAATATGTGTAAAAGTGACGTTTTTCTTCAAAAATCCTGCTTCGTTTTGGACACTATAATTTTGTATGGGAAATTGAAATGCTGGAGAAGTCGTGTCCATTTGCAGGTACAATAAATTATGCAATTTTCACACGAATGCGTTCGACTTGGTCGTCCGGTTGCACTCGCCGCGGTACTACGTTCGTCTATACCATAGCTGATAAATTTAGCCGACGCGTTCAAATAACCTTATTCTCAAGTGTATTACCAGTTTATCTACTGTAAATTAAGTGAAAGTACAAGTATTTACCTGCGATAATGTCCAATACTCCTAATAATTGTGTGAAGTGTTGCAAAAATGAGCCTATGAAAGACGGGCAGTTTAAATGTAAAAAATGCCTTAAAGTTTATCACAAAACATGCATCAAGGTCAGCCGTGGTGTTTGTGAAAACTGTGTACTAGACACTCCTACCATAAGCCCAGCTCCAAAGGTATTTCTGGACCTTGATCCCAAAAATCGGTCGAGTCATTGCTGCACGCTTTAAACGAAAAAATGGAGGTAGTTTTCAAAATCAAGGAGGACACTGGTTTCTACGCAGAAAATATGATGAGATGTTGCTGAAGCAAAATGAAATACTTGCTGCAATGAAAAAAGAGCAAAATATAATAGATGATATTACCAACAGATGCAAACACTTTGAAAAACTGACCCAGGCCTTAGAGCAAAGAGTACAAGCTATAGAACAAAAGGATAAAAGTAAAAACATAGAACTGGTTGGCGTTATTTTAAAAGAGAACGAAAATATAAAGGAAACAGTGGGGAAGGTAGCCATGCAATTGGGAGTGGATATAAAAGATGTGGAGAAAGCCTGGCGTATGGGGCGCGCCGTGCCCGGCCGCCGCCCGCCGCCCATTATCGTGCGCCTGTGCCATGAGAGTGCTCGAGACCTGTGGATGAGCAAGAGAGGCTTACTCCGAAGCAACAAGGTCTTATTTCCGGGTGAACCTGAAGACACGCCTATCTACGTGAACGAGGATCTCACTAAGTACAATAGAGAGCTCCTTTGGAACGCGAAGCAAAGCCTACGAGGAATCTTCAAGTACGTATGGGTGAATAAAGGGCGAATCCTATGTAAAAAAACGGATGACTCGAGGACGCTGAATATCACCACCCGAGCAGACCTAGAAGCTGTTGCTAAATCTTGAAGTATGTATACCTACTTACTTATCTCACTACTACATAAGCCTACATGTGTGACCTTTAGTCGCTAAAATTCAATGATCAAGATGATTATATGCAGGAAAAACATACCAAAACCTATGAAAACCCAAAACCATGGATAAATGTCTTATCTGATAACAGAACTACAGATGTTAATATCGCACATTTAAATGTAAGATCGGTTAGGAAAAACTTTACTGAGATAATAACTAAACTACGGGATGCCTTAATACATCTAGATGTACTTATCTTCACCGAAATTAACCTTAAAAAGGACCTGGTATCTATGTACCAGCTACCGGGGTTCGAGATGTTCGCTGCATGCCGGGAGAACAGAAGAGGGGGTGGCATATTGATGTATGTGCATGAGGACCACGTCTTCCAGCGGGAATCTACCTTCTTCACGTCGTGCGAGTCGCTGGCCGGCACTGTGCAGGTGCGCGGTGTGCGGCTGCAATGCGAGAACACACTCCGCAGACCACGCGCTAGCAGTGTATCGACCGCCTACTTCTGTAAAAGCCCAGTCTAAAGTGGCAGTGTTTGTACGTGAGCTCGCAAGTGTAGTGAATTCGGTCCCGCGTGACCGAGACCTTGTGATCATTGGTGACATAAACATAAGTGGACTCTTAAACACTATATTTGGAGTGACCAGAGAAGAAATTAGGGACTCTCGATTAATTGTATCATGCTTAGATCATATTCTAGTACGACAAAATAAATTGTATAACTTTAAATCAAACATAGTTAGGTGTGGTACCTCCGACCATCATCTTGTATATATAGGTTTATCTATAAACTCAATAAGACAACAAGTTAAAAAGACAAAACTAATATTTGATAACTCTTCTATAAAACAAGATTTAAAAAATACATACTGGTCGGAACTACTACAATTTCAATGCCCCTTATTAATGTATGATAAAATATGTAAAATATTTGAAGTTGTATATAACGAAAACATAAAATCAATTAAAATTAGAAATAATAAATTGGATGCATGTCCGTGGCTAACTAAAGATATAAGAAACTGTATTATTCATAAAGATAATCTGTATAAACAATGGAGAAGTTGTCCAAATGATATGGCCAAAAGATTAGAATATACGAGATACCGTAACAAAACTTTTAAATTATTATAATAATAATAATAATACCTTGGACACTATTTACACACATTGATCTAGCCCCAAACTAGGATTCCCTGTATCTTGGGTACTAGACAACGATACACGTACTTATATAGATAAATATTATACTTAGATAGATAAACAACCACGACTAGGGTACAAACATCCGTTCTCATCAAACAAATATTGGTCCCCACCGGGACTCGAACCCGGGACCCTGGGTTTCGTAGGCAGGGTCACTGCCGACTCGGCCGTTCGGGTCGTCAAAAACCTCGTCGTATTAAATGAGTCTAAAAACCTTCATAGGAAAGAATTATTAAAACAATGTAAGGGTAACAGTAAAAAAGTATGGGAACATATAAATAATTGGTTAGGACGTAATAAGAAATCGTTAGATGAGGTTATTATGCAACATATGGCACCAAATTGGATATACAGTCTATATGTGCTAATTTTGCCCACACCTTTGCTACGGAGGTTGTGCAATTGAAAGCGGAACATAATTGTAACATGAATCTGTTGAATAGACAAAATTATAGTAAGACTGTAAATGCTTCCATGGGCTTCACTAGGGTTACCGCTTCTCAAGTAATAAAAATCATAGAACAACTTGATATCCATATGTCCCCTGGGTTTGACCAACTAAGGCTATCTGATTTAAAAGACATAAAGACTGCTATTGGGCCATTAATTGCGAAAATAATAAACCTTTTTGTACAACAATGTAAGTATCCTGACCATCTGAAAATTTCAATAGTAAGACCAATCTATAAAAGTGGTAGCCATAGTGAAACCACGAACTATCGGCCTATTGCGATCTTATCATGTATCAATAAAATAATTGAAAAAGCCTTAACTGGACAAATCCATCGTTTCTTATCTAAGCATAACGTCATCGCACATTCCCAGTTTGGATTCCAAAAAGGGAAAAGCACGTCCTCACTGTTGTCTAATTTTGCTAATGATATAAATAATTATTTAAATAATAAACATCATGTCGGTGTTATCTTCATAGACTTCAGGAAGGCATTTGATACGCTAGATCATGATGTCCTTCTGAAGTCTATGGAGACCTGTGGAATTCGGGGCAAACTGAACGCTTGGTTTAGAGAATATTTATCTCAACGGAAACTAACAGTTAAAGTTAATAATTACACGGGAAGGTGCGAGGACGTCCGTTATGGTGTGGCAACCGGGTCAGTGACCGGTCCCGCCTGCTATATTATACACGTTAATAGCATGCCTAATGTGATAATCCATTGTAAAATATATATGTTTGCCGATGAAACATGTCTTTTATATAGTCATAAGGATCAAAATGTAATTCAGCAATGCTTACAGGACGATTTTGACAACATAACTCGCTGGGCACATGATAATGGCATCATACTCAATGTAAAAAAGACAAATGTTATGTGTACAAAAAAAGGACCCTAACACTAAAATAATAATTAAAGGTCATAGCTATGATTGTCTCCACATGAATCATTTGAACTGTAAATGTCCCTCGATTACTCAAGTTTATGAATGTAAATATCTTGGCATTATTATAGATAGTAACTTTAACTTTAAAAACATATTTGCTGTCTAACTGATAAATTAAGAATCTTATTAAGGAAATTTAACCAATTTAAATATTTTGTACCCCGATCAATCCTTTATTGTCTATACTTTGCTTTGGTAGACTCGTTGATATCATAGGGCATTGTTATTTATGGCTCATCTTTTAAAACGTACATAAACAAAATAAAACAACTTCAAATCCGCTTTCTAAAACTGTTAGTTGATGAACACATTAAAAATAAGTTTAGAAATAATTATGAAGGCCTATTTAAACATTGTAAGATATCACCAGTAGATAAAAAATACCTTTTTGAAATAGCGAAAGAGGAGTATTGGTCAACTACATATAAAACACAATTCATAGGCAAGATAAAAACTAGGCAAGCAAGCAAGGCAAAGTTTTTTGTACCTAAAGTAAATAAAAATTATGGGAAAAGAACAAAACAATATATAGTACCTATAATTTTCAATAGAATGAGTGATGTAACTAAAAGTGTCATACCATATAAATTTGTAAATATGAAAAAGTTGCTTAAAAATCATTTCTTAGAACAATTGTAAACTGTAATAATTAAACTTACTAATGAATTAATTAATTACCTACCGTTAATTACCTTCTCTTTAGTGCAATACCTACATTTTAGCTGTAACGGCATTAAAGGCCAAGGTCGAGCCACCGTTATCAGTAGCTATGATCGTCTATTCTATCTACCCCAAAAGAGATGTCCCGATTCAGCTGTAAAATTTGTAAGTTAAGAATGATAAGTCTGAATTTCTTGTTCGTTGAGAAGTTCGTTAGGCGTACAATAGTCGAATGGAAAATTGGTTCAGGAAGTTACAGTTTCAAGTTAGACAGAGAAAGCATATATGCCCGCAAGCCGGTATTTCGCATCAGTTAGCGGTGTTTTGCGCCAGATCGATCGTTGTTGTATTTTGTGTGATGGTACCATTTGTTTTTTGTATATATGGGCGCTTGGAACTTCTTTTAGTGGTCGACCACAATTTATAATATTTGTTTGGGATATCGTATAGATATCCGTCGTAGTTTTACGACGTGAGTACTCAATGATATTTCATGTGCTCGCTAGTGGCGGCTTGTGGTGGTTCCAATTATATATTTAGTTCACGGCAGTAACGATCCGAATAGATCGGTTTACACAATTGCGATTTGATTTTTCGAAATGGGTTTGAACTAGCGATTACCTCAAAAGGTCCGTAACGTTTTGAAACCTTCAACTCTGCGCAATTTGAGCTGGATGTTATCGAAACGTAGTCATTAGCGCTTTAGGAGATCTAACCCTCACCATAGCGAAGTGCATAGTTCGGTAAATACCAACCTATGAATTCCACTGACCTCAGCACGTCCTCGACCGAGCCCAATCATATATATTTGACTCAGCCTACACATTAGACCTCCAGCGAAATTTACATTTAATTTAAAGATGCAACTTGAATCCAAACTGACCCAAGGCAAAGCAAAACAATCTACCCGGTCCTAAACAATGAACTTTAGACTGTAATTTGATCTCTTCGCGCTTCCCCGACAACACTCAAATATCAACAGGATAGGTTATCTGTGTTGACCCCGGTTTAACTTTGTTCTGAATTTGTTATTTCCATCCGTGGAACCTCATCGATCAAACAGTCTCCCTATGCCCTGCCAACCTAGGTTTAGCCGCAACTAAACTCCTGTCTAGCCTAGTCTAAAATCCTAGTGTTATACCACGTCCATTATCGACACCACTCGAAAATGGTTGAGTTTGATTTGAATGTGCTTGTATGTTTAATGACTGTGTGTGTGGGAATTTCAAAACTCGCTACTCGAAAGGAATGAGGAGAGGATTAGCCCGTGAATATCCTAAGAGCCAATCCAGGAACCCTATGGTGAAGGAAAAAGGAATTTAGGGTCGCTCCAAGCCCAGACTCAGACTCAGATCAATTACCTACAAGTTCTTATCTAACGACCCAAGGATAGTTTTGGAATTTGGGGTAGGTTGATTTAAAGGATAGGAACCGAGGTATATCTCGGCGCTTCAGACACTCACGAAAATCCACTGAAACACGCAATCACAATTCGTCCAGTTCTGACGCGTAAAACGGCAGACCAAAACTGTTTAGAATTGCTGAAGACAACTGTCACAGTAGCTTGACGCTGAGACTGAATGGCTTCCCTTCCCCCGCAATCGTATTTATAGACCCCATATGTCTGAAAAAGAATGGCGTCCTTTGCGAACACGCGCTGCCCAAGCGAATCTTCTTATCACTAACTACACAGGGTCTAATTTCAACCATGCCATGCAGATCTGCCGTTCTACAAATTGTGTGTACGCATAGTTTCTAATCAACCATTGGCTATCACTCAAATCATTTGGTATCGCCGATACACAGAATTTGTCGATCGCTGGCTATAAAAGCGGTTTTGATTAATTAAGCCTTCCCGACCGATAGCGCGCTAGACAAAGATCACAAGAATGATATTCAGACTCGTGATGTCAAACTCGCCAAATCGTACCCAACAAACGCAATTGTATATTTGCAGTCAACATAATAGCTTTCTCCGTATCGTTCCATAATAACCTTCCATTATTTAGTTATTCATAATTTATTCAGCGCGCAGCCAAATCGGCTCTGATCCCTACACATTCCGCAGGAATGCGACAAAAAAACCTGACCTGTAACCTTCCTCGAACCATCCCACGCGCTCGGCTCATTGTTTTTTGCTAACTTACCCTGAGCTACTCAAAACCCCAAACGTTAAATGAACCGATTCTTGTATTCAACGTGTGAAACTATACAGCGCGGCGATGGGCTAGCCCTCTGTCACGCAAAATGAAGTATCAAATGTACTGACTCTTATGTACCATTACATAGCGTTAATTTGTTTGTTGATTAGCTTTGTTTATTTTATAATGTGTAAGTGTGAACTAATCTCATCATTGTCATTTTGTAATTATTGGCTTTGGTATTGTTATGTACTTATAATTATCTACAAAAGAGTGTATACCTACCCCGAGAAATAGCAATGCTGTTTGGGGTGCTCTGTATAGTGTAGTTTTTAAGTTCTTATGAATAAAAGTTTTTCAAACAAAACTTCTATAGATAAATCGAACGCTAGGCCGTAAACTGAAGAAGCAAGCGAGACACTAGTTAAAAGTTCAAAGTTAAAAGTTCAAATGTCTTTATTACAGTAGATATTCATATACATAGTCAGGTCATAAGTTCTGTCACATGCGCAATATGAAATAATTTAGACATGTTTATTATTTATGTAAAGATTTATATAGCAAAATGAACTTAAGAAAACATAGATTCTTATGGTAATAAAGTTTATTCAAAATGACCCCCGCGATTTTGAATATAGGCCTTTATTCTGCGCAGCGCGATTTTGAATATAGTCGTCTATCGCAGCACGAACGAGGTCCATGTCAATATCGGCGGCTGCCTTAATCAAGGATGCCTTGAATGACTCCAAATCAGGATGAGGCTTTGAGCAGGCCTTTTCCTCCAAGTGTTGCCATATCTTGTAATCTAACGGACTCAAATCTGGACTGGAGGAGGGACAGTCTTCGTGCCGGATGAAGTCGATTTCACGCGCCGCCAGCCAGTCTTGTGTGCTTTTCGCTCTATGAGCTGGCGCAGAATCTTGTTGGAATACCCAGTGCCTGTTATTAAACATGGTATGTGAAACAGATTCCACAAGGTTCTTGAGGACTGTATTTTGATACACAACTGCATTCGTTTTTACGCCTTTCTCACAAAAATGTACCTCAGTTAAGCCCCAATAAGAGACTCCCAACCAAACCATGAGCGAGGATGGAAAATGACCTCGTTGGACACGCGGAATACGGTTGCTCGCTTCTTCACTGCTGTGTGCGTACACCTTATCATTTTGTTTGTTGTAGCTCTCTTCCACGGTGAAAATTTTTTCATCCGAAAAAAGAATTTCCCGATGCTTTTTTCCCGCGTACCGCTTCAACAAAGCGCGGCATCTCTTCAGTCTCAGGTCCATTAAACGAGCGTCCAAACGATGTCCTGTTTTTCTTCGATATGCCCTAAGCCCTAAGTCTTCATTTAACACCCTTTTCACCGTGGTCCTGCTTAACCCCATCTGAAGGGCCAACAGTTTCTGCTTACGTATGGGATTTCTTTGAATTCGCGCCTTCACAGCTTTTATCACTGCTGGAGTCCTAACAGAGCGAGGGCGACCACTTCTTGACCTGTCATCTACACTAGAGTCTTCATTGTATCTTTTTATGGTACGATAAACGAATCTTTTGGTTATATTCAAATTTTTCAGTAAGTCGAAAATCTGAATTGGCGCGTAACCGCAACGATGCAACGCAATAACTGCGACACGGTCTTCTTTTAGTGTCCACTCCATATTTAAATATGAGGAAAATTCTAAAAAGTACACATTTTTATTTTCATGAAAAATTCGAAATTCGAATTCAATAAACTTTTTTGTGGCCAGCGTTCTAAATTCAAAAGTTTTTATTGTGTGACAGAACTTATGACCTGACTGTGTATATTTAGAAAACGTCATTTTTTGACTCTTCTTTACATTGGACCACTGTAGGAGAGAAAGGGCAGAGAAACTTCCACAGATAAATTTTTAGACCTCTTTTAAAATTGGTTGTGTTTAACTAATACAAGTATTGCAATATTAATTATATGTTTAATAATCAGGAATACGCGAGTCTAAACCGGGGAGCAACTAGTCTGTGATTATTTCTTAGGTTAACATTCCAACTATCGCTAAGTTTGAAAAATGTTGTAAGGTTCTTGCGTACATACATTATATTTTCGAAAATAAACTGATTAGCTACAGTTAGTATGTTAATTTCTTTAAACATCTCTCTTAAGGAGTCTGTGCGTTTTAAATTATTAATTGCTGGAATAGCTGTAAAATAAAAATAGTTAGAATATCCGCTGATTTCTCCCACACCAAGATACCATAGGACATGACATTATAAGAGTAACTAAAATCTACTAGCCTAGATGTCTCAGACAAAACACGGATGTGTTTTGTCTGAGACATCTAGGCTAATAGACTACCTATACAACTACTTATACAAATCTCTTGTCTCGTTTGCTCCCGGCAATTTTTTCAATGTGTTAAAAAGTGGTTAAATATGGCACTGTCCAATCTGTGTCACAGTGACAAAGATTAGGGTTATCTTAGGTTAGGTAGGTTAGGTGCTACCTATAACGCAATGGAAATGTGAATTGTGTCGAAATCCCGTCCAAACAGCCGATCCAAAGACATATGCTATAGCATACGCGTCACTCTGAGTTTTTCATTGAGGATTTCTATAGTATTGGCTGACGTCGTCCAACGAATTTTTGGATAGGATGTTTCATAGTAACAATGTTTAGTTTTGCCTCATGCTTATCTCCCAACGTATGTAGGTCGACTTACCAGTAACCCTGTTTACCTAGTACAGAGAAAGAAAGCAAAATGTTTCAGAACGCACAGCGTGACTTGCATGATGGTATAGTAGTCGAGGGCTTCACGTTCACGGAATTTTTTCATCCGATGCATGACCTGGCAAGATCTTGGGCTTAGGACAGATTTATTTTAGGGATCTGGTTTTTTGTGAATCATGGTTACCCGGGTCAAGGATTGTTGTTTGTTACGTTAGGGGAACCGTTATCAAGTATGTGAAATTTCTCAGGTCAGGAATTAACCTATTTAGGTATGTAGGCATACTATATTATTTAAAAAATAGAGCTTCAGGAGCTCTATTTTTTATCGCACGCATAAATGTCAATCGAGCGTTCTTTTCTACTGTTTTCCTTCGACATGCGAAATTTAGTATTTTTCAGCCATTCGCCAACGGGTGGTCATCCACTCGTTGCGTAAGTCGAGTAGAGTAGAATAAACGTCAAATAAGCTAATTTCAACACTGTCAACACAATTTGAAATTTTGTACGCCACATAAGATTGCACTAAGGTATGACGTTGCAAGTCGTTTTCTTTTATTAATAATTTTGATATATTTCGAGGACCGAGGAGGATCGAAGAGGATTCGACTTGTGACCGTGCGCAGATTTAGCTGGCGAGCACTTTATCTACAATTTTGCTGTTTTCGTGCGTTTTTTCAAATTGGAAACCACAACGTCAAAATTGTGACATTTGCAACAGATGCAACAGCCCGATTGTTCCGTATTATTGCTAGGATTTAGTAGGCATAGTATGAGAGAGTATAATATGGGAGCATTTAACGTTCCGTTTCCCCTGCGGTCATTACATTACATTTGGGATTGTTGAGTTTTATCCGTTGCACGCAGAGAAAGTAAACACCGGTAAATACCGCATGGGAAATGGAATGTTAAATGCTCTCATATTGTAGGCTGTATGGCAGTGTCTGTTCAGGTAAGCTGTCTACTGCCTAGAATAAAGAAGCCATAGACCCGCTGAAGGATGGGTTTAGCGCCACAACCGACTTCCTGGCTGCTGGACAGGCAGGGTGTAAGAACGAGCAGCCAGTTTCTAGCAAGGAATGTCTTCAGCTCGAAAAGCAAATTATCCAGCTTCAGCAGGACATCGGAAAACTTCAGCATCGTGTGGTGGCATCAGAGAAACTCTCCCGGAGCCTCAATTTTGAGCTTCATGCAGTGCCCGAGCGCAACAACGAAAACGTCGTGCGGCTTTTTAAAGACCTGTGCGAAGTGATCAATGCCCCGATAACTGAACCCGAAATCAGATCATGCCGTAGAATTGCAAAAATGGACAGTACTTCACCGAGACCCCGCACCATTCTGATCACCTTGCCGTCCGAGCGTCACCGTGACAACATAATATCCGCGGTGAAGAAATACAACAAGGATCACCCCCAAGCTCACATCAGCTTGAATCTGATCGGCGTATCAGGAGCAGACGAGTCGATCTTTGTCGCAGAACACCTGTCGCCGGAGGGTAAAGACTTACACGCAGCTGCGAGTAAATACAAGGCCAACGGTTATAAGTTTATATGGGTGAAATTCGGAAGAGTTTATTTTGGAAAAGACGAGCAGTCACCCCACATACATATAAAGGACAAGTCTGCCCTAGACAAACAGACCTTATATAAGTACGCCTATCTACTTTAATAACCTGTATATGTTTCTTTAGCTGAGTGATATTAGTTTTCTCTTCCATGCGCATATTTTATCAAAATGTCAATAGAATAAGATCCAAATTAAATTATGTTTATCTAAGTCTACTCAAATGAGGACTATGACATAGTCTGCTTGACCGAAACTAATTTTGATAGCGGCATTTATACAGGCGAAGTGGGAGATGATTGCGATGGTTTTTCGCAGGGACCGCGAGGCCTCGACCTCTTCGAAACAATCCGGTGGCGGCATATTACTTGCAATAAAAAAGCACTTCCATGTATCAAGTCCACAGCATATGGAGAGCCCCTTTGAAGACCTTTGGGTCACGATGAGGACTGGCAAGGCCGGACTTACCCTCACGATCTGTCTTGTTTACCTCCCAGAATACCTAGAAATTCAGGACATGGTTCGATAATTGCTCCAGCAAACTGCTCTAGGAGTTGGCGACCACAGAGCTAAGACAATAATTCTGGACGATTTCAACCTTCCCGACTTGCTATGGTCACGTGACCCAACTTCCTCTTGTAGCATGATTAACACAGGTTCACTCGACTCTAAATCCGAGATACTATTCAACCTGATGGCACTTGGTAACCTAAACCAGTTCAACAGTGTGTGCAATGTCAACAATCGAATACTGGACCTAATCTTAACCGATTACCCAAATCTGACCCTAACTGACTGTGACGCCGTATCGCGAGCCGACAGGCACAACCCGGCAATTGTCGCTGAACTGCTGGATTGGAGTGTCCAAAAAACGCTTAATTACCGTAAATGCGACTTTATTTAATGCAATCTAGCTCTAGACTCAATTGACTGGCCCATGGTTTTGAGTAATGCTGACGTCAACGCGGATTTAAATACATTCTACACAACCTTGAATAATCAAGCAAAACACCCCGCTTAAAAAAGTTGACGTCAGTAGATACCCTCTTTGGTTTTCTGAACCTCTGGAAGCCTGCATTGTCGAAAAAAAAATCCCACAGACGTTTTAAAAAATATCATTATCCACGGGATTACGATGAGTTCCAAATGCTATGAACGAGGTCTAAAAAACTGATCAAAGACTGTAGGCGTTCAACGACCGCTGCCAAGTGGATTCAATCTACACTGATTTCCGTAACCACGTGAACCAAGTGAACCATCGTATTCTCTGTTGCAAACTATCATTAAATGGGGTACATGGTAACTTCCTGCGTTGGGTGGAATCATACATCAAAAACCGTAGTCAGATAGTAGCGTTGAAGGGTCACCTGTCGTTTGCAGCTGATATTCCCTCGCGCATTCCTCAAGGATCGCTACTAGGACCTTTATTCTTCATTCTTTTCATTAATGACTTGGTGAACAAACTCAAAACCCTTCGTTGATTCAAAGTCAAAGTCGAAGTACTTTAATACTGTAGATATTTACATATACTTAGCAAACGTCATTTTTTGCCTCTTCTCTAAATTTGACCACTGTGGGAGAAGAAGGGCGTAGAAACTCCCACAGACTGATTTTTATATCTCTTTTAAAAATTGGTTGTGCTTAACTATTACAAATATGAAAAAATTGATTAATATGATTAATAAGCAGGAATAAATAATTAAAAATCATTAACAGCCAGGTCTGTGTTGAGCTAGATTAACCCCATACAGTCCTGTCATTTAAGTAATCTTGAACATTGTAATAACTCTTTTTCGACAAAGTCGATTTAACATGCTTTTTAAATTGCTCAAATGGCAATTTAAAAATCTCCAGAGGTATCTTATTATAGTAGAGAATACACCCTTGAAAGAATTGCTAACCTTCGCGAGTCTAAATCGGGGCAAACACAGTCTGTGATTATTTCTTAGGTTAACATTACAGCTATCGCTATGTTTGGAAAATGTTGTAAGGTTCTTGCGTATATACATTATATTTTCGAAAATAAATTTATTAGCTACAGTTAGTATGTCAATTTCTTTAAAAAGCTCTCTTAAGGTGTCTGTTCGTTTTAAATTATAAATTGCTCGAATAGCTTTTTTCTGTAAAATAAAAATAGTTGGAATATCAGATGCTTTCCCCCACAACAAGATGCCATAGGACATCACACTATGAAAGTAACTAAAATATACTAGCCTAGATGTAGCCACATCCGTGCTTTGTCTGATGTTCCTAACAGCGTAAGCCGCAGAACTTAATTTACCAGCTAATTTATCTATGTGGGGTCCTCACTGCAAGTTGGTATCAATGGTTATTCCAAGAAACTTCGTATCTTTTACTAATTCTAACGTGCTGTTGTCTAAGACTAAACTGGTCTCAACTTGCCTGACATTTGGAAGTGAGAATTTCATACACTTGGTTTTACCAGCGTTTAACAATAAAATATTAACTGTGAACCAATTCCAGGTTAAAGACAAGACACCATTAACATCATCAAAATCTCCTTTTTGTCTTTCAATTTTGAAGATCATTGAAGTATCATCAGAAAACAACACTATGTCAGTTAATTTCTCCACCATAAAAGGCAGATCGTTAATATATACCAGGAATAAGAAAGGAAGTTAATAAGGAACCTTGTGGAACGCCAATTTTTACACCCGATCCATCAGATTTAACGCCGTTAACTTCTACCTTTTGAATTCTATTGCTTAGGTATGATCTTAGTAGATCCAACGCTTTATTTCGAATGATTTAATTTAATTAATAGCGTATTATGATCAACACAATCAAACGCCTTCGATAGGTCGCAAAAAACTCCGATAGCATCCTGTGCGGCCTCCCATGCAGAATAAATATGAGATATAAGGATAATACCTGTATCCGTAGTCGATTTATCCCTAGTGAAACCGTATTGTTTGGCGTGGAGTTGTTTTGTACGGTTGTAGTGTGAGAGCATTTGATTGAGTTTAATCTTTTCAAATATTTTACTTAGTGTTGGAAGAACAGATATTGGTCTGAAATTTAAAGGATCACCCTTATCTCCCGACTTGAACAGAGGTATCAGTTTACTGTGTTTCATGAAGTCTGGGAAAGCCCCATCGTCAACACATTTATTGAATATACACAGTCAGGTCATAAGTTCTGACACACAATAAAAACTTTTGAATTTAGAACGCTGGCCACAAAAAAGTTTATTGAATTCGAATTTCGAATTTTTCATGAAAATAAAAATGTGTACTTTTTAGAATTTTCCTCATTTTTAAATATGGAGTGGACACTTAAAGAAGACCGTGTCGCAGTTATTGCGTTGCATCGTTGCGGTTGCGCGCCAATTCAGATTTTCGACTTACTGAAAAATTTGAATATAACCAAAAGATTCTTTTATCGTACCATAAAACGATACAATGAAGACTCTAGTGTAGATGACAGGTCAAGAAGTGGTCGCCCTCGCTCTGTTAGGACTCCAGCAGTGATAAAAGCTGTGAAGGCGCGAATTCAAAGAAATTCCATACGTAAGCAGAAACTGTTGGCCCTTCAGATGGGGTTAAGCAGGACCACGGTGAAAAGGGTGTTAAATGAAGACTTAGGGCTTAGGGCATATCGAAGAAAAACAGGACATCGTTTGGACGCTCGTTTAATGGACCTGAGACTGAAGAGATGCCGCACTTTGTTGAAGCGGTACGCGGGAAAAAAGCATCGGGAAATTCTTTTTTCGGATGAAAACATTTTCACCGTGGAAGAGAGCTACAACAAACAAAATGATAAGGTGTTCGCACACAGCAGTGAAGAAGCGAGCAACCGTATTCCGCGTGTCCAACGAGGTCATTTTCCATCCTCGCTCATGGTTTGGTTGGGAGACTCTTATTGGGGCTTAACTGAGGTACATTTTTGTGAGAAAGGCGTAAAAACGAATGCAGTTGTGTATCAAAATACAGTCCTCAAGAACCTTGTGGAACCTGTTTCACATACCATGTTTAATAACAGGCACTGGGTATTCCAACAAGATTCTGCGCCAGCTCATAGAGCGAAAAGCACACAAGACTGGCTGCCGGCGCGTGAAATCGACTTCATCCGGCATGAAGACTGGCCCTCCTCCAGTCCAGATTTGAGTACGTTAGATTACAAGATATGGCAACACTTGGAGGAAAAGGCCTGCTCAAAGCCTCATCCTGATTTGGAGTCACTCAAGGCATCCTTGATTAAGGCAGCCGCCGATATTGACATGGACCTCGTTCGTGCTGCGATAGACGACTGGCCGCGCAGAATAAAGGCCTGTATTCAAAATCGCGGGGGTCATTTTGAATAAACTTTATTACCATAAGAATCTATGTTTTATTAAGTTCATTTGGTTATATAAATGTTTACATGAATAATAAACATGTCTAAATTATTTCATATTGCACATGTGACAGAACTTATGACCTGACTATGTATAAGCTAAATGTGGGGCTATACCTAGAATTACCGAACCAATGACTTTGACTGATATACCCCACAGGTCTTCCGTATTTTTTAAGTTAAGTAATTTAAACGTTTTGACAATGTCCTGGGGATATACATGATGAAATTTTAAATATACCTTACTGACGCTAGTGTTATTTTTTTATAAAGTCTGCTTCATATGGAGATGAATTTAGACGATCTGTTGTGAGTAAGGGTACATTGGTGAATAATGTTTCAAAAGCTCGAGCAACATCAGCGCTGGATTTAACAACATCATCACCTATCTTTAGGCAGAAATCATTGTCCCTTGGTATAACTTTGCCAGTTTCACGGTTTATTATTTTCCAATCTGTTTTCATTCTATTATTTGAATTTTTAATTTTTTTATTAATGTGTAAAGTTTTTGCAGTTCTACAAACTTGAAAGTTTTGGAATATTTTTTAACATAGTCATGAAATTTTCGATCAAAGTTATAGGTTTTTTGATCATAAAGGTCATACAAGATAACTCTACTTTTACGAATTCCAAACGTCGCCCAGTCATTGAATTTAGATTTACCGCTGTAGTCACTGACTTTCTTTAATTTGAATAATGTTGAAGAAGTCTGAGTAGATTTTGTTTGGGTTCTGTTCATTGAAATCCGGTACTGGCAAATTTATATCTAAGTTTTTCGTATATGTCTCTTTCTATGGGATTTAATAGCCCTATAAAATGATGGACCAGTCTTATCCTTAATAGCAATTGGGAATGAAACTGTTTGACCACTGTGATCCAAAGGTAAGCAGTTAATTACACTTTTACTTGTGAATGCAGTCACAAAAAACGTTATCTAAGCAAGTTTGACTGGTAAGTGTAAATCTAGTCGGCTCTAAAAATACATGACATAAGCTAAACGATTTGAATAAAGTTATTAATCGTTGTTTCATTGTTGCTCCTACAAGAAAATCTACATTAAGATCGCCACAAATAATTAACTTTTTTCTATTATTACATAGTTTAGTGAGGGATTCCTCAATAATTTTCTCAAATATTTCGAAATTGCCATGGCCTTTTAATGCCTATATTATTATCCCTAGATTATACGCTGACGACCTCAAGGTCTTTACACAATCATCTTTATCAATACACAACTTGACTGCAAAACCCTTCAGAAAGACTTGAACACACTCACTGGTGCACAGACAACCGCATGTTTCTGGCTGCTGAAAAGCGCTTTGTCATCTCGATGAACCCTAAATACAATTATATCCTGTCCAATTATACTATAGGAAAAGGAAAACAAAACGCTGCAAAGAAAACGGGGAGCTCGTGACTTAAGCGTTATTTTCGATAACAAGCTGAGCTTTAATCAACATTGCTCAGCCTTGGTAAAAAAATGTAACCAACTTCTGGGATTCCTTGCACGAGTAACTAAGTCCTTTGAGAAACCAGCTAGTCTGATTCTGCTCTACCAACACCATTTTACAAAATCTACATCGATCATGTTGAATCGGTCCAGAAGCGCTTCCTACGCATGCTCTGCGCGCGTCTCGGCATTCGCCGCGCGGTTAAGCCCTACAAAATAGATGCGACCTTTTCTCATTGGTACCCTTAGAATTGTAGACTTCAGGACTTGATCCATCTACATAAAATAATAAATGGATCCACCACAACTTCTGATCTCTCAGAAATTAATTTCCATGTACCGAGCAGGTCAGTCAGAATACCGCGTTCATTCTTCGTCCCAACGTGCAGATCGAATATTAGCGTCAACAACCCCATACATCGTATGTGTCGCCGCTATATTGAGGTTTTGGCCAGCGAGGATGATGTTCCTGACATCTATCACGACTCGCTGCCTTGCTATAAATATAAGATGCGAAAAATCCTCATGCAGATATATGATTAATGATTTTTACCTCACATTTGTTTAGTGAAAAATCAATAAGTATATCTTATATAGTACGGAACTAAATATAGTTCCGTAATAATTTACTATATGTTTAACACTTTATCTGTGTAGTTTTAGTTTTAGCTTTATAATTATTTTTACCATGTGTGCACATACTTTTGGCGCTGGAGACTGCCCCCTTTTACATGTTTTGTTGTTTTGGTTTAATGTTTTATCTCCACTGCTGTTTTGTGTAACGAATATATAAATAAATAAAAATAAATAAATTAAAATAATATGGAACAAATCCGGCTGTTGCATCTGTCGCAAAAGCCACAATATTTGACGTTTTGGATTCCAATTTGAAAAAACGCGCGTGTAAAGGAAAATCGTAGACTGCCTGACACTTCAGATTTTGTTGACACTGTTGACGTATTTGACGTTTATTCTACTATTCGACTTACGCAACTTGTTCGATTCCAAATCGATATTCGATCGATGGTTTCGGAACGGCCATTTTGAATTTGACGTTGCTGCCAACCTAGCAGTTTTTGACAACTGACAGACGAAAGCCCTCGCAATGTAAACGCGTTTTGGATAGGGTATTGAAATTAAATCGCAGTCCATCTGGAATGTATTCGAGGTTCCCTCAGGATTGTCTATATAGCTGAGTGTGTTGTGGTTCCCCGAACCAGATAAAGTTCGCATTTACGTGGCCGATTGGTTTTTTACCACGTAACATAACCTGTGTTGGAACACTGTGCTGATCGAGGCTGGCCCGCCAGTCACACAGGAGGTTGGCTGAAGAACCTGTCTACCAAGAAGAGCCTAGGGTGCACCCGGGCCTTGCAGAGAGACAGGAGGTTGACGGGACCGAAGCACAGACCAGGTTAGATCGAACCCAATCATTTTAGCTCGGTGAATCGCCGACGTTCACACTTCTTGGCAACTGATCGCTACGCTACCTCGTAGCTGATGGGCCCCTACGAGGTCATTAGGTGCCGAGAAGCCTGAACAATTTGGTAGCAGAGCGTGGTTTCCTGAGATTTGCAGCCGTCAAGGGCTCCAGGAAGACACGATTTGAGACTATCAATCTGTAGGTATAGGCGGTTATTAGATAACTTGGTTGTGTTCCTATATCCACATAGATTGGTAGTATTGTAAGCTATAGGTCTATTGCTGGTAGTAGACAGACAGATATTGAGTTGAAATTTGCATTGAAGTACCAGTTAGTCAATCTATTAGTGGTCTAGTAATGCTAATGAATGTTTTGGTTAACATAGGTAGTTACATCTATTGATAGCAGGCTATTACATTGTTTTCAGTTATAGCAATTTATAACTTGAACTAATATTGACTATCTGTGTGTGTTGTAGTGATAAAGGGAAACTAAATTGTTATTTACAGAATTTATATAGATATAAAACTCGGTTCCTATTGTTTAAGGAAAATAACATTGTTTAAGTTGTGGTTTAGGGTTCCCTCGTTTGGGTTGTAGACTGGAGGGTCCAATATAATTGAGTTACTGCAAATTGTGAGTAAGTATCGTTCCGATCATGTCGTTATCTGAAATCCAGAAGGGTGTTTCTAAGGAACTCAGATGGTTTTCCTCCGCACACGGTCTGATAGACCGTTTAGATAGGCATGATGTGGTATTGGAGCGGTCTATGGACGTTAAGGAACGTTACAATAGGGTGCTCGAATTGTCCGCGCAGGCGGAATCAGTTGATGGTTGCGCACCTGACAGGCTGTCACGGTTGCTAGGGGATGTCGACCAATGTATGGAGATGGCAGCTGCTATCACGCAGAAGGCTGCGGACATACGTAGACAGCGCGAGTCCAGCCATGGTGGTGACATTGAAGCACCTCTGCCGCTTCAGGGTTCAGGGTCCAGGTTACCGGCCATAACTATGCCTACTTTTGACGGAGTGTCCGGTGAATGGATGAGCTTCATCAATCTGTTCGACAGTTTGGTGCACATGCGATCGGACATTACCAAGTCTGTCAAGATGGCTCAGCTGGTGGCAGCATTGAGGGGTGAGCCTAGGGAGCTGGTCGCTCATTTGACAGTTACGGAGGGTAACTATGAAACGGCCAGACAATTGTTGGTCAGACGTTACCATAACAAACGGAGGTTGGCCGATGCCCAACTGAACCGTTTGTTTAGTATCCCGGTTGTGAACAAGGTCGGGGCCATACAGACGGAGGTTTTGAACCCGTTGTTGTCCGTCACCAAGGCTCTAGAGAATCTTGGACTTCCGGTTGTTGAATGGTCGTACCTACTGCTGTACATTGTACTTTCCCGCCTACCCGCTGACGTGCAGACTCGTTTCGAACAGTCTCACGGGAGGTCGGCCGAGGACCTGCCCGCCTTCTCCGACTTAGTCGGATTCTTGGAAGAGGAGGCTCGACGGGCAGAGAATTTGGGGTTGACGGTCACCCATCCTTCGGAGCCACAGAGAGCTGTCGGGAGCGCTGTGAGTAGGGGCCCTCCGACGAGGAAGGACCGCACCAACCGGCAGTCGTATGGGACTGTGAGTGCATTGACCCCACATAGTGAGACCTGCCCATGTTGTAGGCAGATTGGCCATGCTGTGGCCAATTGCAATAAGTTCGGGGAACTTAGGGTTCAGGGACGGCGCCGGATGGCCAAGCAGCGGAGCTGGTGTTTCCTGTGCCTCGGACCACACATGGCTAGGGACTGCACGCGCACAAAAATGTGCGGATATTGTGGTGGGGCCCACAACAATCTGTTGTGCATGAACCGGTCCGGCCAACAGCCACCACAGGGCCGTACCCAGGGTGACACGGCATGGGGCCCTGAGAATTCGTTTGCGACTCGGAGCGCAACTCAGGGGCCAACGTCCCCACGTCCACAGGGCCGTACCCAGGGTGACACGGCATGGGGCCCTGAGAATTCGTTTGCGACTCGGAGCGCAACTCAGGGGCCAACGTCCCCACGTGCACAGGGCAGTACTAGGGTGCAGGGCCGCACTCAGGGTCATCACATGGGGGGCCCTGAGTTTTCGGTTGCGACTCAGCATCCGACTCAGCGGGACATTGGGTGTGTTGAGCAGGCCGTAACGGGCGGGTGGCATGGGACACCTTCGAGCTATGCGGGTGCGGTTCGGACGCCGCCTCAGTTGTCGCCCCGCTCGTCGCCTCGTCCTCGTCGGTCACATGTGATGTCCCCCCCGCTCATGGAGCGGCCACGATTGAATTCACGCCCACCCCCCTTTAAGGGGAATCGTAGGTTGGGAATGGAACCGGCGCGTGGGCCATTTGTACAATGGGACCCGCTGGCGTATAGCTGCATCCCTGATCGGTTACAGGCAGAGTGGGGCCCCGGGGGCCCTCGCTAGGAATTTGCGGCCCAACAATTTGTTGCCCCCCAACCGGAGACGGTGGTGTTACCGATCGCCTCTGTGCTTGTTTGGGATTTGGCGGGCAACCCAACATACGTTCGCGCCCTATTAGATTCTGGAGCTCAGGGCTGCATTGTATCGAATGATTTAGCAAAATGGTTGGGCTTCAATATAAATAATGTATCGCTGCCGAGGAAATTGGTCCCTGCTGGGGATTACAGGGCAACCCTTCACGGGTTTTGTGATGCCTCTGAACGAGGGTTTGCGGCAGCGGTTTATTTGCGAACCGTCACCTCCACCGGGGAGGTCGACGTGCGTTTGGTTTTGGCAAAAAGCAAGGTAGCGCCTATTCGGACAAGGATGACGATTCCAAAACTGGAACTGTCCGGGGCTGCTCTTTTGACCAAACTTTTGAATCACACTCTAACAGTGTTGCGTGGGTCAGTGGTTTTGGAGGATACGGTGTACGCGTGGACGGACAGCCAGATTGTTTTGTGCTGGCTGAAGGCTTCGGTCCATAACTTAGAGGTTTTTGTTGCGAACCGTGTCTCCCAGATTGTGTCGTCTGAGGTCCCACTGACCTGGAGACATGTACCAGGAGAATTGAACCCGTCTGATTGTGCATCCAGGGGATGTCGGGCTCCTGAACTCGTTAGACACCATTTGTGGTGGGGACCACCCTGGCTTGCCAGGAGAGAATCGGACTGGCCCCACAGCCATGTAGTAGTATCTTCGGATCATGGCCCCAGAGCGGCCGTGCATGTTACCCAGAAGGCTGAGGACCCTGACGCCGGGTTTCTGCTGGACCGGTATAGCTCATGTGTGTTTGTTTGTTTATCCACCAAGGCGGTACATCTCGAGCTCGTTGCTGATCTCTCGACAGAGGCTTTCATTGCTTGTTTGGATAGGTTTGTTTCTCGAAGGGGACTTCCAACTTTGATCCGCTCTGATAACGGCACTAACTACGTCGGTGCGGAACGATACTTACGAGAGAGAGTCAACTTTTTGAATGTAAATAAAGTGGATATTGGAACGGCCCTCTCCCGTCGGGGTATACAGTGGACCTTCAGCCCACCGAGTTGCCCCCACTGGGGTGGGATTTTTGAGGCCGTAGTTAAGTCAGCTAAGACGCACTTGGGGCGTATAGTAGGTCAGACCGCGCTGACTTTTGAGGAGCTCGCGACATTGTTTTGTAAGATCGAGGCCGTTCTCAATTCGCGACCGTTGGGTCCGCTCAGCTCGGATCCAAATGACCTGGAGGCTCTGACCCCAGGCCATTTCTTGATAGGACAGCCACTTAACGCGTTGCCCGAGCACCCCTTCGAGGGAGTGAAATTGTATCGTTTGTCAAGGTATCAGATGTTGCAGCAGTTTACTCAGAATTTCTGGAAGCGTTGGTCGCTCGAGTATCTGCATATCTTACAACAGCGCCTTAAGTGGACTGACAAAACCAGCCCCCCTAGTGTTGGTGACCTCGTTCTGGTTAAGGATGCTAACCTACCGCCACAACGTTGGCGCAGGGGGCGCATTGTTAACTTGTTCCCTGGCAAGGACGGGACCCCCCGGTCTGCGGAGGTTCTAGTAGGAGGCTCGGTTCTAAAACGAGCGGTAGCAACGTTGTCTCGGCTGCCCGTAGATTAGGGGACAGGTGGGTGCCTGTCCGGGCGGGTGATTGTTCGATTCCAAATCGATATTCGATCGATGGTTTCGGAACGGCCATTTTGAATTTGACGTTGCTGCCAACCTAGCAGTTTTTGACAACTGACAGACGAAAGCCCTCGCAATGTAAACGCGTTTTGGATAGGGTATTGAAATTAAATCGCAGTCCATCTGGAATGTATTCGAGGTTCCCTCAGGATTGTCTATATAGCTGAGTGTGTTGTGGTTCCCCGAACCAGATAAAGTTCGCATTTACGTGGCCGATTGGTTTTTTACCACGTAACATAACCTGTGTTGGAACACTGTGCTGATCGAGGCTGGCCCGCCAGTCACACAGGAGGTTGGCTGAAGAACCTGTCTACCAAGAAGAGCCTAGGGTGCACCCGGGCCTTGCAGAGAGACAGGAGGTTGACGGGACCGAAGCACAGACCAGGTTAGATCGAACCCAATCATTTTAGCTCGGTGAATCGCCGACGTTCACACTTCTTGGCAACTGATCGCTACGCTACCTCGTAGCTGATGGGCCCCTACGAGGTCATTAGGTGCCGAGAAGCCTGAACACAACTAGTGGTCCTGAACTCCTGACCACTCGTTGCAGGCGAATGACTTAAAAATACGAAATTTCGGATGTTGAAGGAAAATCAGTTGAAAAGAGCGCTCGCGTGACTTTCAAAAATAGGGCTCCAATAATTTCATCAAATAGTCGACCATTTCATGAAATGGTCAGAAAGGGTTGATTTTCACGATAACATGTATTTTTAAGCATTTGTATTCAGTACTACCTGGTGTTTATTGTGATATACATGTTGAACTAACTCGAAGACTATTCGGGGGATTCGCTGCGCTCGCCCCCTAGCTTTCACCTGGGCTACCGCAGTGTTTGCCTTAAAATACTTCTTCGTTCAATGAAACTTCTAATACCACCATGGTTGACGAAATCACGATATAGTCAATTCTACGATATGGTTACGATATACGGACAGTAACACACAGACCCACAGTAACGCCTTTTCACGTATACAGACAGAGCGAAAAGGCAAACGTTTGCACCCACCCTTAGTCAGTCTAAATATCACGCGTCCGTGATTTGCAATAACTAAAGTAGAAGCCATAATCCGAGAGACAACTTTGGCAATTCATTTTGCTAAAATGTTCGTATTGATATAAAAACGAGTAACGGTTAAATGGTCACTAGTGGTATTTATCCTCTAGTTACGAGGGAGTTTATTATTAAATTAAGTTATGTACCTAATCTTTTCCAAATTACAACATGTACTTATCACACTAAATACAATATGGCGGCCGAGCGTGCATGGAAAATGGAATTACTAATAAGTTAGTAATTTCCATTTTCCATGCACGCTCGGCCGCCATTTTTATCCATAAACACGTACCGTGTTACTACAAAAAATATTAAACAGCGTTTAACCTCAAAACAAACTTCAAATCCCATACGTTTTTGTTTTTAAACAAGTGTTGAACAGTAGTTTATTTTTTTGTGGTAAGGCCCTAAGGTGTTTATGGATAAAACAAAAACGAATGCATGTAAGAAACCTGTTGAGATAAGGCCTGGTTAGTCCGAGTTTTCCATTGTATTCCATTGTTATAATCTGTTTCTGGCGGCGAGCATGATAATGGATAATTCGTACAGTATCAAGCAATAGGTATGGGCCAGGTAATGTACCTACGTAGTTATGTTAGCAGGCAGATTGTCAAGTCCTTCATTCCATCTTTGAGAGTGACAAAAGCCGGCAAAAAAAACATAGTTTTTGAACATACAAAGCCTTAAGGCTTAAATGCGTCGGCCATTTTTAAATGAAATTTTTAAAAGAGACGCCATTTTGTCACCGGTAATATGTCACGGTAGGCTACTTCGCCACGCCCCGATAGCTCCCGAAGAGGTTCTCATCGTTGTCACGTCCGGCCAGATTATGCGTGCATTTCAACGTATCAAACCCAAGAAACCCGGAAGCAGACCGCATACCCAGCACAGGGCTGACACATTTGCCGCCACGTACTGTGGCAGACGTTACGCGCCTGTTCAACGGTAACTTGCGAACGGGCGACTTCAATCAAATGGAAAGAGGGCTTGATAATCATGTTTCCCAAGCCAAGTAGCCTGAGAGCTATCGGCTAATCACCCTACTGAGCACTATCTCAATGGTCTGAGAAGCCCCTGATAGGGAAGCAACTGCTCCATATCCAGTCGCGCCCGGAACAGTTCGGCTTCAGGCCCGAGCATTCTACGGCGCTTCAGCTCACCAGAGTACTGAATGACATGGCGGTTTGTTTTAACAAAAAATAATACTGTAACCTGCTTTTTAAGGTTCCATACCCGAACGAAGGGTGCCAAACGGGACCAGAAACAGAAAAGAAAGTGTTACAGTTAGATCACTTAGTTTGATTCAGGATCCGATTGATTTGTCATAAGCATCATCAGACGATGATGATGATGGTGATGTTGAAGATGATATAACTGATATTGATTTAGAATAAATAGCACTTGAAATAATACTATTTATTTCCTAGTTCTTCAAATAATTTCTTAGGCTTATAGTATGATCCGCCGACTGGACGACACGGCAACGGATTTCACAATATTTAAGCGAAATGAAACTGTCAACATATAACTCAACTTTATATTCAAGTTCGACTTAGCAAACCATAATAACCGAGTGATACTGATTATCCATTACGGCCATATCACTATTTAATTTCGTCTTACCCTTTATCTGTCACTTGTAACACGTTGTCTCACGGATTATGGCTTCTACGAAGCAGAGCAAGCAGTACATCAAGCGCAGAATATTTGTGTCAGGTTTCAGGAGAACACACAACGCGCACTTATTAAAAGTAAATCCACAAAAACCTAGCTCACCTTAGCCAGGAGATGAATCTGAATAGGCGAATATATTCGTATATGTATAGAAAAGCAATCTCCGGGGACGCTGGCTGAGTGGCTATTAGGATACGGAGCATATTTTCAGCAACATTTATTACAATAATCTGAGTAAACCCGGCTGTAAATCATCTTTATCGGGACTCCCTGGGACCCGATCGGGCCCACGTGGTTGTAGTTTATGGGTGACCCAAATACGAGGACTGCAGCCTGGTGGTGTTTATAGGTATTGTTTTGTGATAATTCTTATGGATTTTATTTAGTGGTTGTACGTTGCACAATGCACAGGGTATAAAATGAAGGTGCAGTATGTGGCGATACGCGATAGCAGCTCCCCTAAATATGGGCACAAACATCTAGCCAGTAGTTCAATACTCCATTTCGCGTGATGGACTATGCCTCTGCCACCGCGTATAAGGTTATGCGTGATGCTATGTTGTTGTTGCTGTGATTGGCTATATACATAATATAGCACACCTTCTTTTCGAAGAGTGTTAGCGGGTGGTGATCGACACTTCGATTGGGTCACTCGCGTCCCACGTCGCCATTTCTCTTTCTCTCTGCGGTATAACCAAAGAGCTTAACGAAGCAGTAGCACGATTCTTGACAGTCTTTAAATGACAGCTCGTGTGAAAAACTCGCGTTCAGACTGGTCACCCAATCTATGTGGTCACCGTCAGCGTGAAGTTGGCGAACAGCTTTCAGAACATACATTTGAAAACTCTCGGGATTGATAGCGATAGATTGATTGAGCGACAGCTATTATGTTAATCTAGGAAATAGTTCCAGACTAGTTGCACCCCGCCGATTCAGACTCGCGATCGTAAGAAATTCTTTCAATGCATTCGCTACTACAGTTTGCATTCAATTGCTATTTGAGCAATTTAAAACCATGTAAAAAACTCTTTAATTAAACTTGGATACTATGATATACCTACTATGATTACAAGACTACCTTGTTACGTAAACGACAAGAGTGAATAATAATAATAATAACTTTATTTTCAAATAACTTAACATACTCTAACACCAACAACAACTCATAAAAAACTAGGTATTTGTATAAAACAACATTATGTGAGTTGTTTTTGTGGTAGTGAGTAGTGTAGTGCCCTCCGTACTAGTCAAGACTGTATGACGGCAGAGCATTATAATATAATTTCATCGTTAAACGTTTCTGATTGGCAAAATTTTATTAAATTATTTAATGAAGTAGTTAACTCGTCAGCAGTAAGAGGCCCGCTTAATTTATGATAATTTTTACAGTTTTTAATAAAGCGCAATACGTATGCAAACATTCTATTTAATTTTACAAATCTAGAATAATTATTAAAATCTATAATTTGCTCCGCATCGACTTGAACGGCGGCTACAATAGAAGTGGTTTTTAGTTCTGGTAATTCAGATAAAACATGAGAATGTTGTGGCCATTCAGACGTGACCTTCGTTAGATAAGAAGGGCCTTCCCACCACAAGGAAGAAGAATGTAGGGTCTGAAGGTCCACCCCTCTCGAAGCAAGGTCGGCGGGGTTCATATCAGTAGGAACATGTCTCCACTGCGACCCGCTCGTCAACTCATTTATTTCGTTCACCCTGTTACAGACAAACATCTTTAAATTCTTAACATCCGTTTTTAACTACCCTAGCACAACCATCGAGTCGGTCCAAAACATTTTGTTAGTAATATTGAAACGAAATGATTGTACAACTTTATTGCACAATCGTGCTCCCAGTAAGGCGTCTAATAACTCCAGCGCTCTTCTCACAGCTGAACAAAAACTAAAACAATTTGCAATAGACTCCTGTCTAAGTTTATAAGATTGTTATTGGAGCAGAGTGAAGTATGAGTACTAATATAGAATAAATAGTTAACAACTTATAAGTAATTTAGGTATAATATAGAAATAGAAATAAAGAAAATATATATGTTGCATATTTTAAATATATGTAGGTATAGTTATATGTTGTTATGTAGAATTTATACTATCATACATAATATTGTTTGGATATATATTTTTTAAATATAAATAAATAAATAATATACATGATGCTTCACTTCAAACAAAAGTTTCCAAAAGCTTTTCCGTAAGATCGTAGTCTAATGATATAAAATACTTATCCAGCATTTTCGAGCAGGAGTAGGTGTTACATTCTTTGAATGTTGTGAGAATCTTATTGATTTTATTATAAAGAATGGAGTTTATCTGAGTCTACAGAGAACATGAGTGCGTGGAGTTAATCTTACTCAACACGGAACTCTCTGTTATGATTCTTCCCGCATAATAGAGATCATAATTGAAAACATAAAGATAAACATTTACATACAGTAACATACATGCTTCTGGCCCCACACTAGGACTGTGTCGTGGGAACCAGAAAAAGTAACGTCACACATATATGCATAAACATCCAGGACCTGGGGATTTTGTTTTTCTTTATCCCCGGCAGGGGATCGAACCCGGGACCTCTCGCATGGTAGGCAGAGCCACAACCGCAGCGCCACAGAGGTCGTCCAACATAATTAAAAGTAGGAATGTAAATTTTGTGATAGTTTTGCAACATAACTTATTTTAAAATAGATTTAAAATTCAATCTGTGGGAGCCCTCTTCTCCAAGTGGTCCAATGTGGGAGAGGGAGAGTTACATAGAATTTCTGATTTTGATTTCACAGAATAGAAGTATAAGAAGTAGAAAATAAACATATATTATAAATACAGTGAATTCACACATAAAAACATTTCCATTAGAGAAATTTAATTCAATAAGGAATTTATACATATATGAGACACACGGAAGAAAACTTTGTTTGTTGTTGTGAAAAGAAAAATTTGTTCATTCATACGTGAATTCATTCATTCATTCATTCCTACCATCGTTGAATCAATCTATCGAGCGAGATCGCAGTCGTGGTGTGTCATTCACCAGTGTTGCATTCCGTACTATAATTATAGTATTTATACTACAATTTAATATTGAGTACTATGTACTATCGTCCCTATAGGATAGTACCCTTAAATACTATAATTTGTCCTTTGAGACTAATCTAATACGCCCATGCATATACACAGTCAGGTCATAAGTTCTGTCACACAATAAAAACTTTTGAATTTAGAACGCTGGCCACAAAAAAGTTTATTGAATTCGAATTTCGAATTTTTCATGAAAATAAAAATGTGTACTTTTTAGAATTTTCCTCATTTTTAAATATGGAGTGGACACTTAAAGAAGACCGTGTCGCAGTTATTGCGTTGCATCGTTGCGGTTACGCACGAATTCAGATTTTCGACTTACTGAAAAATTTGAATATAACCAAAAGATTCGTTTATCGTACCATAAAACGATACAATGAAGGCTCTAGTGTAGATGACAGGTCAAGAAGTGGTCGCCCTCGCTCTGTTAGGACTCCAGCAGTGATAAAAGCTGTGAAGGCGCGAATTCAAAGAAATCCCATACGTAAGCAGAAACTGTTGGCCCTTCAGATGGGGTTAAGCAGGACCACGGTGAAAAGGGTGTTAAATGAAGACTTAGGGCTTAGGGCATATCGAAGAAAAACAGGACATCGTTGGGACGCTCGTTTAATGGACCTGAGACTGAAGAGATGCCGCGCTTTGTTGAAGCGGTACGCGGGAAAAAAGCATCGGGAAATTCTTTTTTCGGATGAAAAAATTTTCACCGTGGAAGAGAGCTACAACAAACAAAATGATAAGGTGTACGCACACAGCAGTGAAGAAGCGAGCAACCGTATTCCGCGTGTCCAACGAGGTTATTTTCCATCCTCGCTCATGGTTTGGTTGGGAGTCTCTTATTGGGGCTTAACTGAGGTACATTTTTGTGAGAAAGGCGTAAAAACGAATGCAGTTGTGTATCAAAATACAGTCCTCAAGACCGTTGTGGAACCTGTTTCTCATACCATGTTTAATAACAGGCACTGGGTATTCCAACAAGATTCTGCGCCAGCTCATAGAGCGAAACGCACACAAGACTGGCTGGCGGCGCGTGAAATCGACTTCATCCGGCACGAAGACTGGCCCTCCTCCAGTCCAGATTTGAGTCCGTTAGATTACAAGATATGGCAACACTTGGAGGAAAAGGCCTGCTCAAAGCCTCATCCTGATTTGGAGTCACTCAAGGCATCCTTGATTAAGGCAGCCGCCGATATTGACATGGACCTCGTTCGTGCTGCGATAGACGACTGGCCGCGCAGAATAAAGGCTTGTGTTCAAAATCGCGGGGGTCATTTTGAATAAACTTTATTACCATAAGAATCTATGTTTTATTAAGTTTATTTTTCTATATAAATGTTTACATAAATAATAAACATGTCTAAATTATTTCATATTGCACATGTGACAGAACTTATGACCTGACTATGTATATACGTATGACAACAACGAAACATTAATAAACAAATCTTTATTTCCAAAGAATTTTCTCAAGTCCCAAATCAAATTCCTACGATCCTGCCAATGAGGGGTTTTCTGACATCTCAGTTATCTAAGCAGCTCGCAAAATGGCGCCGTTGAATTTACGGCATTCTACACAGTAGAAATTATGTGCCCTTAGTCACAACATTTCAAGTTTGTACTGTGGTCTGTATTTTGTTAAAGTCGGTTGATGCTTTATTGCTTACATGTGAAGCTATTAAAGAAAGCAAGACTTGAACCAACTGATAATACGATTATGTTTAATTAATACGAAATACGATTTATCCATGAAAAAGGTAGATATAGAGATAATCCTGCCAAAATACATAGAGTTATACACGTATAATATGTACTTAGTTACATTTTTATTCAAATAAAGTTTAAGTTACAAAATCGTATTATACTTTTCGTCAAATACCTACTATCCTTTTTGACTCCATAGACTATACGTTTTTGACAGCTCGAATGCAACACCGTGTGTCACTGTCATTATACATGGCATCTGACCCGGCAGTAAGTACAGTAAGCTGAAGGCCTGTGCTGGCTGGCTATGCATTCAGCACTGATTTTTAGTCAGCGCCAAGTATTGCCCCGCGTCACAGGTTGCGGCGTGGTATTGGTACAACCATTGAAACATACATAAGTATATAACATAACGGTAAGTAATAAATAAAAAAACATAATAAATAAACATTTATAATAATAATATCAATACAGTTCTTGTGCGGTAGCTATAGGTTCCATTTTAAAACATCAAAATAGAGCTACGGATTCTTGAAATATGCCAAATGTATAATAGTAGTTTATGTGACTGCTACATCATGGAGGGCATTAATACTCGAGAGTGGGTCGAAGGCGAGTTTCATAATAATATCACTCGAGAGTTTTAATGCCTAATTATGTACAGTTACATACACTAGTTTATCTACACACATATCATATTAAGCTCTCTTTGATGTGCATTGTGGCTCTGCAGTTGTTTAGCTTGTTCTGTAGTACCAACTTTACAGACAAACTAGGGGCGGCACGCAGGCGGGCGTCGGCGTTCGAAATTTGAATGTCATAATATGTAGAAAAATTACACATTATGGCCATAATGTGTAATTTTTCAGATAAGAAATGAGTTTTTACCAAGTAGTTTAACATTATGCTGATCGTAACGAGCGGTTTTTGTACGCAGTAAAGAGGGTTTATGATACGTGTGTAGATAAAGTATATTAAAGAGAAACCATGGGCTATTGTAAAGCAAACCCAGGCCTCTTGCCAATTCAAGCTTTATCCATTTTCAATTAAATGCACCCGGGCATTCCCAGGCTGGTTGCCAGCTATCGTGATATATCCAGGAACAACAATTACTGGTGGCTCATGCTTCGCGGTATTTACTCCCAGAACAAAACATAAAACAAATGCGTCGGCCGGCGGCGGCGCCCCGGCGGTCGGTCGGTCGGTCGGTCGGTGTCAGGTGCCTGCGTTGTTATACCGACTGCGATTCCCGTTTTGTAAAATAAACTCAACGTGCTAGATAAGCTACACAGTATAGTTCGGTTATGGTCCTTGTGGTGAATAGTTAGGAATGGTCGGTTCCGTGTAGGTTACATTGAATGTGGGAATATCCAGTGCAGGCACTGTGAAATATGACTACATGGTCTTGTAACACGAATGAGTGCAAAGTTAGCCGTGCGCTGATGTTAATCCAATGCCTGTTGGATCCTGTAGAGCGAAATTAATATCTTTTGTCTTTATTCCTATTCGGATTTTCTTTTTGTATGATGAGGTACAGAAAAACCAATATAGTATATGTTTATTATATGGGAACACTGTCACGTGGCCACAAATTTCAATAACTTAGGGTAGAGTTAAGTTAATGGATAAGGGTATAGATGTTGTCAATGCGACTTTGCTACGAGCTGCGCAACCCACTGCTACGAGCTATGAGATGGCGCTACGAGCTACGAGCTACAAGAAGTTGCTACGAGTTACGATACGACACGCTCATGAGCTACGGACGGAAAGTTTGGAGGTATTTTGTTTGTAGTCAACAGAATATTGCTTTATCGGACTTTGGCACCGGTAGCATACTTTCAATGTTTTTTGTGGAAACTGGGTTACATCACGCCATTTCGGAAACAATTTGTATTTAAAGGAAGAGAAGAAGAAGTGAGACTAACAATATGTTAGTCATAATTTCAAATTTATTTGAAATCGCATTTCTTAATGTGTATCTTGTCATGATCCGTCCCTTGTATTCGTCATATGTCCCCCTACAGTGCAAAGGCACGGTTATTGTTCATCCCGATCTGAGACAGGGACCACGCTTAACTTCAGTACAGGCGAGGCGATTATTACTGTAATAGAAACAATATATCGGTAGATTATACGGCCTTTATCGGTAGACTCTCCTATTTAAATGGATTTCGAATTTAAAGCTTACACTTACAGGTACGGTACCTAAACGATAACAGTATTTACTCTACGTTTGTAATGTGGTATTTTTTCAGACTTTTTTTATTAATTTTATCAAGGTAAAGTTATTGTACAGATCTGTCCTGATCATTAGATCAGATGTAACTAATCTAACATTACAAATCACGATGGTAGCCATTATGACGCATATAATAACCACGCAGAAACGAAGATGAAATCGTGCTTGTGATATGCAGAAATGCATTCCACAAAAAGGTCAGCCAGATATATCTTTAGGGGCGTGATTGGTTGATTATTTATTACAGGGTTGGCGCTCTCGCAGTTAAATCACGGTTATCGAGTTAGACGTTCCTACATTTAATATCAGGTTGTTTAAAAGCCGCATTAATTTAAGAATATCAGAGATTCCCTAATATTTATAGATCTAGAGTGAAACACAGACAAGATAAACCAGAAAAAATAAACCTGGTTGTTCGAGGGTTGAACCACGAGTATTGAAGCACCCGGTCCCAATTGTATTTCTAGAGTTCATTCTACGTCAAAATCGGCGCAGTTTGTGTATATACATACACCGGAAAAATTAGCGGAACAGAAAAAAAAAGGGAGTATTTACGCATTTTTGCGTGTTACTGGCCGGCTAAACAATTTTGGCTTAAATTTGGGTTTTAGTTTAAAAATGGAATACTAAGCGACTGCCATTTTTTTCATTATTTTGTTTTAATTTTCATTGATTCATTTTTTTCGACCGCTTGTCCGTTTTTAGAAGGTTCGTGCATTCCATTTGAAAAGCTTTGAATTACAGTTTTTTGAGGCTTTTGAGTTTTTTCGCATATTGATAATTTACGAGCATCTAAGTATGCCTGATTTAACGCCATCAGAAATCATTAGGGCAGATCAAATGAGGAGAAATGGTCAAACCTACAGATCGATTGCCAGAAGCCTTCGTCGATCGTTATCAACGATTCATCGTTGCATCCAACGATACAGATTGATGAATACTCTAGTAAGAAGAAGAGGACAAGGCCGGAAAAGGTGTACTTCAAGGAGAGATGACCGTTTTCTCCAACTTCAAGTCCGACGGAACACGAGACTAACGGCGGTGCAGGCTCGAAATGTACTGGAAGAGGTACGAGCAGTAAGGATGAGTGAGCGGAAAGTTCGTAGAAGATTCGAAGAAGTGGGTATAGGCTCTTATGTGCCCGCCAAAGCCCCAAAACTTGAGAGAAATCATCGCACAAATCGTCTACACTTTGGTCGTGAACATCGTGATTGGGACTTCGACGACTGGGGACAGTTTCTTTTTACTGATGAATGCAGAGTTATGTTAAATCAAATTGATGGAAGGCAGCGAGTATGGAGACGCAAAGGAGAACGGTATATCCAGTCTAATTTTGAAAATACAGTGGCATATGGCGGCGGTTCAATTATGGTCTGGGGAGGAATATGTTTAGGAGCTCATACGGAGTTAGTAGTGGTCGATGGCGGGAATCTGAATGCTGATCGGTATATCAGGGAGATTTTAGAAGAACATGTTGTGCCATTTGCCCCCTTTATTGGTAACAACTTCGTTCTAATGCAGGATAATGCTCGGGCTCACAGTGCTCGCACAGTACAGACATACCTAAACCATGTTGGTTTAACGGTGATGGAGTGGCCAGCACGGTCCCCTGATATGAACCCTATAGAACACGTCTGGGACTTGCTAAAGAGGAGTGTAGAGTCAAGAATGCCACCTCCCAATAATCTCAACGAGTTGCGAAACGCATTACTTGAAGAATGGCAGAGGTTGCCCCAAGAAACCATTGATAACATCATCCGCAGCATGCCCAGACGGATGGAAACCCTCATCAGAGTACGAGGAGGAAACACTCGATATTGAACAGTCATTGAAATTGTTGTTAACCTTTGGAAAATCTTGAATTTTTTGCTGTTTCTCTATAATTAAAAAATCGAAGAAAAATGCATTTTGTTTATAATTAAATTTTTATTTTAATCAAACTTTAAGTATGGTATTACAAATGAATGTCAAAATATGTTAATTAAATTGTTGTTTCATTTTAAATAATATATTGTTTAAAAATTAAATTCATTGTTCTAATCCCTCTTTTTTCTCCCTTTTTTTTCTGTTCCGCTAATTGTGCCAGTGTGTGTATGTCAAATTAAGTTCTATATTTACGGTGAACTTTCTTTACTTAATAACAGTAATCGGATACTTAATTACTTCTAAAAAGAGCGGCAAGGTCATAAAGCGATTTCCTGAAAAAGTTTATACAGCTTTTCCAAGTGTGCTTCGATTGTTTTAGTTATTAACCCAGAGTCAGAAAACCTGTCGAGTGACAGTTCTAGTTTACATCGAGTAAATGCTCATGTATCGATTGAAAACGGAAGTACAGTATACTTTTATTTAACCGGAACTATTGTAATTGCCCTATTACCCGCCTCGCTTCGCTCGCTTAGCATAAAATCTACTTTCTGCAGGTTTAGGTAACAGGTATCTTGAAAATGCATTCATGCAGAACTATGGCAGAATTTTCAAAGCGAATACGCCTATATTACGGACGGTAAATCTTGCTTACTAAATTTCAACCTTATATTTACATCAATGCACAAGCTCATACGTTTACCAAGAATATTAACTTACTATATGTTATTGTATGTTATGGAAGTACTCTTTATTTCCGTGAAACAAGGAAGGGAATTCCGTGTAATGGATGGGTATTTTTAAGTCGGGTAAAATTTGCACGTCTGTGATAATATCATGAACAATATCATGTCCCTGTTCTACGACTTCAGTTAATTAACAAGTAGAATGATTAGGTAAAGCTACCCAATCATGTCGCAGTATGGACGAGATCGCAATGGCCGTACCTAGTCAAAATGTAATCAAGAATTGAAACCGTTGTTGGCAATCCAACTCTCCAATTAATACGATATTCAATTTCACAAAAAAAAACAACACAATACTATGTCGATTAAATTGTCTTTATTCATTGGATTGAACCTTGTACCGCTACAGTCATGAGACGCTGACTGAGACTCTATCAATCTGATTTTATTAATTAGTATCATTGAACCCTTGTTAGATAAATCTGTTGATTTCAGTTGATTGGTTTCAGGTAATTGTAAGATATATTTCCTAGCTAAGTCCGTCTCAAGTTGATTTCCTTGCCATCCAGCATGGTGGCATTATGTAGTTTATGTAATAGTTCAAGCTCCCGATAAGTATCAGAAAGTTGAAGAGTATCTTATGAGTATGATTTTAAGGGCACAACTCAGTCACTTAGAGCCAATAGCTAGAAAGCGGAACAAGGCTTACTAGACTATACTTTGATATACTTTGACAACTCCATATACTTATTTGTATTCTTAGTCCGCCTTATAGCTGGTCGCCCTTAGTGTATGTTATGAGGGGGAGGGAAGTAAATACTTCATTCTTTTCTGTAGTGAATTCGATTAGACTTGTATTGGACAAGGAAATCAAATGAAACATTTACATGATGATAACTATCAGAGCTTTAACTCTGAGTGTGTGGCTCACATGCTTGTGAGATTGTGGTCATGTGTGAATTCTTTATATTTCTTTCCCGGAGTGAGTCCAAGCTAATGTCGTCCGCACCTGTAAACACAGAATTTATTAATATTGTGCACTACTTCTGCTCGGGAGGAATAAGACCTTTCTCATCCTAATACATCCAAAGCAACATTATAACATTATACAGTAACAAAGTTGGTGCAGTCAAACTTATATTAGGAATCGTTAAGACATTGTACTATTTACTCAGGTTAGGTAAACGGGAACCTGGCTTACAGGTTGCCGTGCTTGACTGTGTTGTAAACTGATCTTTGGTCAGTATGTTGTGAGTGTGTGAAAGAAACTTGCATTATTTTTTCTTGTACCGTGCTTCCGGTCTAGAAATTGTTGACGAAAATTGAGTTGACAGCTACTCAAAATAAAATAAGGGCCACTTACATATTTCTGTTTTTGAGTAAATTTTTAGATGTAAACTAATTAATAAGTGACTAATTAATGATGTCCGGCCTCCTTCAGTATCCAACCTCTTTAATGCTGGTGTTTAAGTCTTACAGCTGGCCAGAAATTGAAGCAAATAAAAAAACGAGTTTCAGGTCAAATTCCTTTCAGATGGAATCACAATTTTATTCTGTTAAAAAACTATTTCTGTCCATCTTTTGCTTCTTTTAACATCTTTTGTTAATAATGCCACGTCAACGAAGGCATATGGATACCATTACTGCCACCAGAGCCGTTACATTGATTGCTGAAGGTCATTCACAGCGGTCTGTAGCTTTTTCGTTGGGTTTCTCTCGCCGAGCCATCCAAAATGTGTGGGATCGGTTCCAAGAGACTGGCAGTGTTGCAAGAAGGCCTGGATCGGGCAGGGTGCGAGCGACTACGGCACAAGAGGATCGCTACATCCGATTGAGTGCCCGTCGAGAGCGCTCTGTGATGGCACGTAAGTTACAAAATCGCCTACGGTTGACAACGGGGACTCGTGTTAGTGAGCAAACGATACGTAATCGACTGCATGAAGACCAGCAAAGGTCCAGACGCCGAGTAGTACGAATTCCTTTATCTAGGGTTCTACGTGGAAACCGCTTAAGTTTTTGCCGCGAACATTCAGATTGGAGCATGAATCAATGGGGTATGGTGCTCTTCACAGATGAGTGTAAAGTGAAGCTTTGTAGTGATGATCGGCGGATTAGAGTATGGAGACGACAGGGTGAGAGATTTTCCGATGTCAGCATCAAGGAAATTGACCGCTTTGGAGGTCCTAGTATGATGGTTTGGGCTGGGATTAGCATACAAGGCAAAACTGAGCTGGTTTTCTTAAATCAAGGCACAGTAACTGCACAACGGTACATCGATGAAGTCATCAGGCCTCATGTGATTCCATTCTCACAGAGAGTGGGGCCAGGGTTCTGGTTAATGCATGACAATGCCCGCCCACACACAGCTCGGGCCACTCAGACTGTACTGGATGACTCCCATATTCGTGTCCTACCATGGCCAGCGTATAGTCCGGATTTAAATCCAATAGAGCATATGTGGGACCAATTAAAACGAAGGGTTAGGGAGCATGAGCAAGAGGTTTACAACCAGCAACAGCTTATGGATGCTCTGAAACGTGCGTGGGAAGAGATACCTGATGAAAACATCAGAAACTTAATCGAGAGTATGCATTCAAGGCTCCAGGAGTGTGAAAACAGGAGAGGAGGACACACCCGTTACTAAACCATTAAAAAAAACAGCTTGTGTCAGTTTTTGTTTTGTTTTGCAAAGAGTTTCTGTTTAGTTTTTGCTGTTGACAATGGACTAATTTCATGTTAATTGAAATAAGTGAAACAATTGACTACACAATTAAATAGTTATTAGCATAAGTTAAAACAAAAGCCTTGTTACATGCTATTTTAATAAATATACATTACTGTTTACTATATTTTTCACGTAGCAATCAAAATACTTAGTGGCCCCTATTTTTTTTTGAGTAGTATACATTCAGGAGTTTTAATGAATTCTCGTTTTCAGGGACTTTGGATTAAATTGGTAGTAAAGAGGCCAAGTATAGTATTCTTAAGGTTTTAGAGAACCGTGTGCTAGCATCGATGTGGAAGAAAAATAACAAATTAGTTACACATAGAGGGCGCTTAGGGCATGTAACAAACACAGAGTGAGTAAGCAAAGAGTTTCGTTCATCTGAGGATACAAATGAATCACAGAGTAAGTAAGTAAAGCAAGTTTTAGCAAAGAGTTTCCATAATCAGAGAAATCTCTAGCCACAGAACTTTGCTGATACTGTTCGACACGTGACAAACACACAGTGCCCTCTACTGAAAAGCTTCTACAAAAAATTGAGTGTTTTTATTTATTTATTCAAAACTACTGATTATTTCTTATTTTCAAACACTATTCAGATTCATATTAATATTCTTTATTGCACAGAAATCATTATGGTACGATAACAAAACATCTAAAGAGAGATTTCAACCAGCAAACTTAAGCAGGACAGATAAAGTTGTACTTACTACATTTTAAGATACTTGTAATACCTATTTTTTATACAAGATCAATGTACTGAGCGACGAAAAATATTTTTCGTTTGCGACCATATGTTTCTTGGTGAAAGTTGTTCATAATAATGGGTACTATCATTCCCCAAAATATGGTCAGCTGATTAAATGTCACCTTGTATTATTTTTATTAAACAAGGAATAGCGCCTCACAATTGGGCATTTGACCCAATTTGAGACCCAGCGTCTTAAATAATAAAATTAAGTATTGTTCATTAGTTTATTGTGTTCCGTGAGTAACAATGTCAGATGCATCACCGTTCACCGAGATACCTGTACTAGACTACTAGGGCGGGTGCCAGTTGGCAGAATAACTGATCTGTGTTCATAATACATAAGAGACAGCGTTTTTAATTTCTTTATTGCGCACAAATAATTTAAATAAAAGATATTAATTAAATTAGTGTAAAAAGGCGAGCTTATTTCTAGCAAGAGATCTTTTCCAGCAAACCAAGTCAGGATGAGAAAGGTTGATCGATGAGCACGGGTAGGCCTATGTGTACAACAAACCCTAATTATAATCTTCCTTATTATAATATATACATTATAATACAACTCAATAAACTAACTATACGAGTGCCTTAAAGCTTATAGTCCTTATAGCTGAAAATCTTAACATTTGAAATCTTCATAAAAATGAAATTTTGGCACTGCTAAAAAATTGTCCAGAAATGGTAATAAATAGTCAACTTATAGTTTCGAAGTTATAGCTATAAGTAGGTGGAGATTACGGCTTGACGTCAAACTGTAATCCCCTTCTCTCCTGATATCAGACCTGCACAAACAAGTTTTGGTTGTACTTCCAGAGTCCAGGCTAGACTAATGCGTGATCAGACGGCGACTGAGGCTGAAAAATTAAGTCTGCTTCTTTGATAAACACACCTTGTTACCTCCCGTTAGAGGGGAGGAAGAAGAGGCTCGCAGCGAGAAGATACCGGATGAGGGCAGTGTGATGTCGACACACGGCACTCAGACTGACTTCGACCTAACCCTGGAGAATGCGTAATGTGTTCAAACATAAGATGGCGAACACTAGGGATGGATAACATTAGAGCAGATGAGTTGTCAAACATAAAGTTTAGCGACATCCTATAATTAATTAAATTAACAAGACATTGAGGGGGGGGGGGGGCATCTGTTCAATCAACAGTAACCAATGCCCAAACACTGGGAATTGGGTGAAATAGTCCCGATAGAGGACCGATCCCCCGCCTATGGTTCAGCGGGCGTCCCACCTCATAATTATCATCAACCCTGGAGCTCGAACCTTCTAATTTACTCCATAGAAAGAACACTACTTAAAAATACTTTAAAAATGATAGATACACATATCACATGATCACACACACACACACATTAGAATCTGTCCATTGAACCACACCACCACTGCAAAGATGCAATGGTTGTACTATGCCAAACCATAGTGGTCGACAAGATAGACATAGCCCTGCTACAAGAGCCATACGTGTCGACGACAAAACGCGTCACGGGGCTGGGCTGCCTAGGTGGCGAATTTTACTATGACCATTCAGGTAAGCTGGCTGCCCGAACATGTTTTTTTGTCAGCAATAAAATCAAAGCATCAGGTTGTATTTCTGGTAAATGTTCCAGAGATTTGGTTGCCATAGAACTTAATCTTTTGGAAGACGGCGGGGGAAGCATGAAGGTGGCGCTCATATCTAGCTCCATGCCGAGCGAGAAAGACTTCGTGCCGCCCCCGCGAGAGGTAGAAGACATTGTCGAGAACTATAAAGGTAAAGACGTTCCATTCGTGTTGTACTGTGATGCTAACTCCCATAATGAGGTGTGGGGTAGTACACTAGTACTAACAAGAATTTTATTTTATTTTATTTAATTTAAATTTTTTTAAAAGTTATAATCTTGATAATAACGTAAGTAATTGAACCAACTTTTATAACAAGAACTCGATATAACATTAACATCGGGTGACCTAGGCAAAAGAGATACAAATTGGAAAGTGGCTGAGGAGGATACTCTGTCTGATTATAGGCGTATAACCTTCCAATCAGACTATCAGTTTAAAATACTAAACATAAGAAATCATCGGAAGACGGACATATTCTGCGACATGGACTCTAGCCCGACAAACATAGGGAATTAGAGAAAAATTAGAAGAGGGGGCGAATTCTTTAGAAAAACACTAATATATGCATACAACCAGGTATGCCCCTTAGAAGAATTCCGGAAGTAAAAGGTGTGGAACTAAGACCTAAAGAAGCAAAAAAAAATAGCTTGGAGAGTTAGGGGGCAAGCCCATTCAAGGGACGATGACAGCTGGGATGAGTATAGAACAGTCAAGAATGAATATAGCAAAACAAGACACAGAAAAAGTAGGAAAAACTGGCGCCTATTCTGCAAAGAGATGAGCACATACTCAGATGCGGCTCGGCTGGTGAAACTACTAGGAGCGACAAAACATGCAAACTAGGAAGTTTGGAAATAGATCTAAAACGTAAATCTGAACCCCAGACAGTGAAAACTATGCTAGAGACACTCTTCCCGGACTGCGAAGAATATAAAGAGAACAACATATCGGATTCCCAGAAAACAAGGGAGGATCCACCAGATATAATAAAAGAAGAAAACTGAGAATGGGCCATAAATTCATTAACACCATTTAAATCTGCGGGGCCTGATGGCATCTTGCCTGTGCTTCTACAAAAGGCCTACAGATTTTTTAGCAACCATCTTGTAGAACTATTTAGGAACAGCATAGCACTTGAATATATCCCTCATAATTGGAGGAGATTTAAACCAGCGTTCATACCAAAACCAGGAAAGAAGTATTACCAGGAAGAAAAGTCTTGCCGGTGTATAAGTCTTTCCTCCTTCGAATTGAAATCACTAGAAAAAATAGTGGACAGACACTTGAGAATGCTGAGGAACCAGGAGGAACAGATAACAGCTTTAAATAACACAATCTCCCTCCTACGTGAACAAACAGTCACACAAGACCAGGACACTACTGGACTCTGGGAGCGGATCACCGAGCAGGAGCAGTTCAGTCAGAAGGGAAGAAGCCACAACTCATTCGCAACCCCGATGACCTTGACCGCCTCATGGGCCCAGACCTTCCGGACATTTCCCCTACAGCCCCAACAGCCTCAGCTAATACAAACCACACCATTCCAAAATTCTCACGATACTCACGAAATGAAGCCTCCCAGTCCACTTAGCTCTCTAATACGTCTTCTTAGTGCAATCTGCCTGATGATATTATTAAAGTTCCTGATATTTTATTTTCTACCAGAAAAAAATACTATTAACATTAATTTTAAGTCTTTGAAAATAAGTGGATCGTTTCCACATTTGTTATTGGTGTTTCCAGTCTCACTAGCTGCAATGTATCAAACATTATTTATTTCATATATTTATCTACCCACGTGTATACTATGATTATAATGTAGACAAACGTAATACATACAAATCTTCCGCTAACACGATATCTTGCTGCGCATACGTGACTTATACAACCCAAACAACACACACTCTTTAATACAATTACAAAAATGGCCAACATGAATATTGCAAGCGATATTGATATCTCATTAGCCATCCCAAGTCACGCAGTTGAATCAGCAGAACTCTGTAAAACGTGTTGGTAAATTCCTATAATCTGAAAATTGCAACATTTAACATCAGAAGCCATAACTGCAATTTCGACAGTTTCCTAACTTTGCTTCATCGTCTAGACCTCAACTACGATGTTATCATTCTGACTGAATGCTTCCTTGGCCACTCTCCACCCATTAGAAAAATTTATGGATATACACATTATCACACTACCAAGTACACCAACCAAAACGGAGGCGTCATTGTTTATATCAAAGAAACCTGGAACGCTACGGTCACCGAACCAGAATTTGTTGACGCAAACTGTCTTCTGATTAGCTTATCAAACAGTTTTAAAATAATAGCTCTATATAGATTTCCCTCCGAGCATAATATAGAAAACATTCTAGTTTCAATGTACAATGTTCTCAAGACACTAAAACACAGTAACAACACAATCATAGCAGGCGATATTAACATAAATATCCTCACAGACTCCACCGATACCCGTAAGACAGACTATCTTTGCCTTACTGCAGAAAACGGTTTTCTCCCTGCCGTTACCACTACCCACTAGAGATAAATCCTGCATAGACAATATTTTCCTAAAAACTAAAAATAAAACCATAGCCGTAGTCTGCAAAACGTCAGTTGCAGATCACGACCTCGCAATGGTCGCTATAAATACGAATCAAACTATTAACTCACCCAAAATACAGATATCTAAAACTAACTATATCGAGATAGCAAATGACCTGAAAACCATCGATTGGACTGTTGTCACCAACTGCTAAAATGTTTCAGAGGCAACCAATATTTTTACAGGTAAACTTAATGAGGTCATCACAAGAAACACCGAAGTCAAGCAAACCAGTCGAGCTCAGTACCACATAAAGCCTTGGATAACTCCGGGTCTGTTAGGATGCATGAAACACAGAGACAGCTTACATCTTAAATGTAGGAAACACCCAAATGACGCAACCGCTCACACCATCTACAATAGATACCGAAACTTCTGTGTCAATATACTTCACCGAGTGAAGGAAGAATATGAAAATAAAACGCTAACCGAAAATCACAAAAACCCTAAAATGCTATGGAAAACAATTAAAAATATCTGCGAAATCTCAACATCTAAAACAAAATCTTCTACCGAGCTCTTAAGAAGTAAAGGAAACCCAATCGAATCCATAAATTAATGTAACAGATACTTTACAACTGTAGGAAGCAGCTTAGCAAATTATATACTGGTAAAAACTAACCAAACAGAAACAAATTTAGCTTCCCAAGACACATCACCATCCTCACCACCTAACTCTTTCTTCTTTCAACCAATTAATGAATTTGAGCTCACAAGCTACATCAAACAACTTAAAAACGACAGTGCACCAGGTCTAGATGGCATCAAAAATCTTCTGGTCAAACACATTGCCCAACATATTGTAAAACCTTTTCTTCACATTTGTAATCTCAGCCTCCTCAGTGGCATCTTCCCAGACTCCTGGAAAGTAGCCTCTGTTACTCCTATTCATAAAGCTAGAGACAAAAGCAACCCTAGTAACTAAAGACCAATCTCTCTAGTTTCAGTATTCTCAAAATTACTTGAAAAAATTACTAATAAACGCCTCATCAATTACTTCGAATCTAACAATTTACTGTCATCAAACCAATTTGGATTCAGACAGGGAAAATCGACCGAAGACGCAATAACCCTACTCTTAAACTCGGTATCTTCCCAGCTTGACAAAGGGCACTGTTCCATCGGCGTTCTCCTAGATCTTGCTAAAGCTTTTGATACCGTTTCTATACCGATTCTATTACAAGAACTGGAAAACCTGGGCATTAGGGGTGTAGCACTTGACTGGTTCAGCAACTATCTTACAGACAGAAAACAAATGACGAAAATTGGTAATTTACACAATGACCCAATGCCTATAAATTACGGAGTCCCACAGGGCAGCATCTTAGGTCCAACCTTATTTATTGTTCATATTAACGATATAGGAACCAGTTTCCTAACCTCTGTCTCATCCGAAATAATATGCTATGCCGATGATACAGCTCTAATATTCAGTGATAAATCTTGGAAAGACACTTTCTCAAAAACCATAAATGGACTATCAGGAATAACTAACTGGCTCTCGAAACCTGCTCACCCTAAACGCAAACAAAACTAAATATCTTTGCTTCCATAAAACAATAGCCACCCAACCCGACACCTCTACTGTACAAATTCATACTTGCGATCGCTCTGCTACAAATTGTACCTGTGACACAATTCAAAGGACTGACCATATAAAATACCTAGGCATCACGATAGACGAGAAACTCAACTTTCACAAACACATATGCACCCTCTCAGGTAGAGCCAGAAAACTGATCCACATAATGAGACTCCTTCGAAACGGAGCTAACAAAGACACCCTAAAGCTGGTCTTCATATCCTTTTATCAATCTGTTTTGAGCTACTGCATAGGATGCTGGGGAGGATCGCCTAAATCACACATGCTCATCTTGGAAAGGCCCCAACGCTCAATACTAAAAGTAATGTTTAAAAAACCAGTCAGATACCCCACCACGACTCTAAACAAAGACAGTAACTTGACTGAGCATTCGGAAATTATTTATCCTTAAATCAGCGTTAGACCAACACCGCATCAACATCAATAGACCAGAATACAATAGCCTTCTAAACCAACGTGTCTTCCGAACGCAACCTAAAGTAGCACAAACAACCTTTGCAAAGCGTTTCCCCCTCTTTTTACACCCTTTCATTTACAACAGAATTGCCAAAGCATGTGATATAAAGTCATCCACAATTAAAGAAGCAAAACGGAAAATAGTTAGCTGGCTTCACGAGCAAGATTACGACGACACCGAAAGAATGACAGGAATTAAGCACTATAGGTAACTAACTCTACGTCTATATTATATACTTATATATTTATATATATTACAAATATGTATTATACTTATATACTTTTTACTATACTATAAAAATTTATACTACATAATCTACATTCCAAATACTTTAATGTTAATAAAAATATATATATGGTATTGCAAAATAGGCGTAAGAACAGTAACTGACTACTTTTAATATTTTTTTATCTTTTTCATAAGTGTTATTTTTTATAAAATTGTATTCCTCGTAAGTGTAGGTTTAATTGCTTTTGTTTTATAAAATTGTGTGCAAATTTAAACAAACTACCAATCAAATGGTAATTCTGCCTACGCCCACGACACAGACTGCGCCTAGTGTGGGAGCTACCGTAAAAACTACTGTACAATTGTGTTTTTGGCTAATAAACATTTAGATTGTAGTGCCATTACGGGTTCATTGTTGGATATAATTTTGTTAAAGTATACCACAATGACGCAATAAATATATGAGTATGAGTATGAGTATGAGATTTTTTTGATTTTGAGAATAAAACTCAATGAAAGTGCCTCTCCCCTCCATAGCAATCAGCATGCATGTATTAATATAGTGGGTGGGTGGGTACGTAATAAAATGGGTGGTAACCATGCTCAAAAACAGGGTGATCACTGCAAATCTTGCTGGGTCTAGCTACTCAATTGGAGCATTATAGAGGATTCCCACAAGGTGGATGCTTATCTCCACTGATATTGTGTCTTCTCATAGACTCCTTTATAACTCGCGTTGCCAACATGAATATATACCAACAGGTATATTCAGATTCCTATTATAATAATAGCCCCACTATTGTTATAATAGGAAAAGTGCTCAATACGATACGATATATTATGAAGAACGATAGAGGATATCTTAGCATGTAAGAGAAAGATAGTGTTCCTACAAACGCGTTTTAAAAATTTAAATTGACGGACTGTCTCTGATGGCGCTGGGAAGTTTGTTCCAGAGACTGATAGCTGTCTGAACCCATTTTCATAAGTCGCAGCATTATGTTGTGGAATTATAAGTAGTGACCGACTGTGAGATCTCCGTAGCCTACACGAAGACTGAAAAACGAATCGAACCCGTAAGAGGCCAGGATAGCGAGGATTAAATAAAATATTGAAGAGGCAAATGAGTATATGGGAATCCCGTCAATGGCGAATCGGGAGCCATTTCAACTCTCTACAATACTCCAAGACGTGATCAGATTTCCGCAGTCCGAAAACAAACCGAATCCCGAGGTTTTGAACAAACTCAGAACATTGTGTATGCACGGATATACTGTACCTCAGCCTCCCCATCTGGAAAAGACATAGAAGGCCTTGACCGATTGTGAAGCAACAGAACGTTTTATTTATTTTTCGATTGACTACAACTTTTTAAATTGACAAACATATCATCAAAATACTATTTTTTCGAAAGGGCTGTAATTTTTTACTTCGGTTTATCAGAGTCATGCTGTCTTAGAATAAAATCTTGAGATTTTTTAGTTATTTATTTTAAGCTGGATTAGAAAGTGCTTCACTCTGGGCCCACGGCCCTTACAAAGTTGCCTAAGTTCCCTTTTTCTATGTGCTAAAAATCTTCCAAAACTAGTCTACAGAAACAATATTTATTTAGAGCTGGTTTACTATGAAGAAGTACCTTAAAAAAAACAATGTTTAATTTTCGATAAATATTACTCCGATAATTAAACTACAATACATTAATACGATAAGTTTGGTTAGAATGAATTAGGTTACGAAAGGTTGGGTTAGGATGAATTAGATTACGACAAGTTGATTTAGGATGAATTAGGTAACGAAAAGTTGGGTTAGGATGAATTAGGTTACGACAAGTTGATTTAGGATGAATTAGATAACGACAAGTTGGGTTAGGATGAATTAGGTTACGATAAGTTGATTAAGGATGAATTAGGTAACGACAAGTTGGGTTAGGATGAATTAGGTTACGACAAGTTGGGTTAGGATGAATCAGATTACGACAAGTTGATTTAGGATGAATTAGGTAACGACAAGTTGATTTAGGATGAATTAGGTTACGACAAGTTGATTTAGGATGAATTAGGTAACGACAAGTTGGCTTAGGATGACTTAGGTTACGACAAGTTGGGCTAGGATTAATTAGATTACGATGAGTTAGGTTAGGTTAGGTTAGGATTAATTTGTTTAGGGTAAGTAAAGTTAGGATGAACTGGATTAATATAAGTTGGGATGATGTACCAGTGTCAAATTTCATTTTCATGAAGATTTTTCTTATGAGGATTAATGCTCTATGGACATGTTTAGCAATAGTTCCTCCCAGACTCAGCAGCGGGCGAATAAAAAAAATAAAAACGTACCTAAATACTGTTAACCAATTGAACACAGAAACCGTAAGAGGATTTTAATTGGGTGGGGTTAAAATAACGTGGGCACAAACGTAGGATCAATTAGGTTACGGCGAGTTGGGTTAGGATGGACTACATTATGATAAGTTGGTTTAAAATAAAATAGCAGTCTCAAATATCATTTTCATGAAAGTTTTCAAATGTGATGAAAACAGCTATAGGGACATGTTTATTTGCAATTGTTCCATCCATTCTCAGTAACGAAACAGTGCAAATAAAAATTAAACATATTCATGGGACTTTTTATTTAATACGTAAGACTATTTGATGTGGGGGTTAAAACGTGGCCTAATTTTACTGGACTGCGCTTTCTAGAGCGTAATGTTTCTTACGCAAAGGAAGAGAAAGTGTTAAATGATCAAAATTGTCTTAAAAGATAAACAAACAGACCCTAACTTAAATTCGGAAAATTAAAGAAAATACGGTAGTAAACGGTGGGACAGGGCGTAAATTTGCTAAAGATGAATCTTGAGTGAGCAAACCCTAAAAATCCGGGATTGACACACCCAAAGAGTAAATAATCACTATGTTCATACTCCGTTTGTTGTGTTTAAGGGTTCCGTTCCTGGAGGGAGCAAACGAGATCCTCAACTATTACTAAGCCTCTGCTGTCTGTCTGTCCGTCCGTCCGTCAGCGGTCTATATCTCATGAACCGTAATAGGCAGAGAGTTGAAATGTTAACAGAATGTGTTTTTCTAAATAATGAAACCGACATTTTATAAAAAAAAGTGGGTCCCCATACAAGAGACTTATTAACACCACCCGTGATGCAACAACCCATAACATGATTCAAATGTGATCGTATATTTCGCGGCTTACCACGTGGATGTCGTGGCGCAATTGGTTTGATATCGGTTTCGCAATCTTAGAGCGCTGGGTTCGAATCCACGTCCGATTTTTATAAATTCTTATTAGAGGTTAAGTTTTCTTGTACGATTCGTGTGCGAGCCCGTCTCGCACTTGATTGATTTTTCTTTTAGATAGGTAATTGGAGGTCACGTGGCTATCTCAATCGAAATAGACTAGAGTTCAAGTAATCCGTTGATCCATAAACCTGAGAAAATAACGTATGTTTATATACGCTAACGAGCAGGCAGGTTGCAACCCTATAATGTTTTATTGACAAGGAAATGTTTCAGTGACTCTCCGAAATTAATTAGTCATTCAGTAATAATTTGTGGTTATTACCTTGTGTACCATCTTAGACTGCCGTTCTAATCATGCTACTTTCGAATTATTCTACGATACAACAGAAAATTTACACATTTCAATTTTAAGTTGAAACAAAGTAAAAACGAAATAGGGAAAGAAGCTGACTATGTCACGAATTCAAGGTAAGTCTGAGCCTCAGTAGATATTAATTTGAACAACACGAACAATGCTATGCTGGATAAAGAAACCCAAAGAAATAATGGGAACATTCTCACCTAAAATGTCGATTCGCTGTAACTGGTTTTGCCACGACACAATAGTCTCACAAAGTGGACATTTTATTTTCGTGACACCACTGACCTATTTCTAGTTGTCGGTCTAATCGTGGCCTGTCGGAGACACACACATCTACGTACAGTGCGGCTGCGATCTATTTGGTAGGTATGACTAAATCAGTTAAGGCTGAAAACGTGTTCAGAAATTGACGTCCAATTCAGAATTTTCGCTAGAGATGACCAATGACTTTTTAAGTAACACAGTACTCCAGAACTGATAATGCGCATAGAAATCTTCTTCAATTTGTTCGAAAGAAATAGGAGTCAATGTTTTGACTGCTAAACATAACATTTACATACAGGCACATACATTTCTTCTGGCCCCACACTAGGATACCCTGTGTCGTGGGAACCAGAAACAGCGACAAAAAAAGTCACAGGTGTTGTCAATGTGTGTGACATTTAAACATCCAACACCTGGGACTTTTTTTTCTTTTATTTTACCCCCAGCCGGGGATCGAACCCGGGACCACTCGCATGGTAGGTAGAGCCCAACCGCTGCGCCACATAGGTCGTCAAAATGCTAGTCAAAATTTATACTTTTTAGAAACTTTTAAAATGGTAATTTTTGTCACGAGTTCTATTAAATACTAGCATATGACGTCATAGTCAAATGCTGTCTTTTTAACACAAAATTTGCTTTTATAAAATGCAACTGCTGGAATTATACAATTCTAATATTGTCAAACTTGTTTGTTAAAATAGTTTCAGCTTGAGACATGTTTCAGATTTATTAGACTACCTTCTCAAATACCGTATTATGAGCGGTTGAGCATCGGCGCCGACTGCTCGTGTGCTCTGTATGTGCAATTATATAGAAATACGACCCTTGCCGAACAGTGTCGAAGATTTCTATGCGCATTATTCATTTTGGAGTACTGTACGTTGTTGGGAGGTTTTAACGATGATAGAAAACATCGCGCCGAGACCTCCATATCTTCAGAGCGGCCACACGCAAAATGGAGTAGGTATGTGTTTATTAATTGGATCAACGTAAGCGTAGCTGTGGCTCTGCCTCTCGGTATGGGATATGGTTGTTTGTTTGTTTATTTCCTCATATCAGTAACGGTGAATCTCTTTCAATGTTTCTCTTTCATAACGTCTTTGCTACAGCATAGATTCATGATTATATTGCCGTCGGATGTAAAATTCGTAATTTTCCTTATTGTACTACAAAACGATCCAGAAATCTTATAATTTAAAAAACATGTACAAAGGCGAGCTTATCTCTAGAAAGAGATTTCTGCCAGCAAACCATGATGGGTAGGAAAGGTGATGGTTAAGCGGGGGAAGACCTTCGCGTACAATAAAACTCTATAACTACTACGAGTAATATATACTACAAAAAATATTATACATAACCCTCATTGCTAAAAATAGATACACAAATTCTTACACACAACGTAAAAATATATATAAACCGTATAATACACTAATACATACCAATATATATATATCTAACTGGAAAGGGAGAGATAGTGCTTATATAGCCGGTTTTTGAATATATTTAGAGATGGACTGTCCCTGATAGTTCATGGAAGCTCATTCCACAGTCGTATCGTTGGGATTCTGAACCCGTGCTCGTAGGCCGCAGTGGAGCGATCTGGAGCTTTGAGCTTAGACACCATATGAGTAGATATAATTATATTTTCACGCCTTTATCCCAGCGCAGTAAATTTTTGCACTTTTTTCACACTTATTTCTGTTGTAGTTTGTAGCAAAAATGTCGTATGCACAGTTTACCCATACGTTATTGAGCGTGTTGCGTCTTTCGTGAGCCGCCTTTCCTTTGCGATGAGCATTGTTCTCATTGTCACGCGGGGCAACATCGAAAATGGATTTTCTTCCATTTATTCTTAGGGTCTTAGAGGGGTACAGTTGTGTACACACACATACCTACCTAGTACATGCTAATCCTTTTAAGGATTTAGCTTAAGTGAATCACTATAGAAAGGATGTTGACAGACGGGCCGATAGACGGACATTACATTTCTTTATTTCTTTAGAATTATGGAAAACTTAACTCTAGAATGTTTCGGCCCCGCTCAAAATGTGGTTATCGCTCCTTTACCATATTTTGTATCTTATACCTGTTCCTATACATACCCTAAGTCTGTTTAATGAATATGCCAACCCACCTGCTGCCGAAAAGCCTGTACCGCAAAAGTTTATTAGAAGGATGTACTTAAAATATTCTTGTCGTGCTTAGCGGCTACTAATTTGGTACATTAGGAAGTTTCGCGTATTGTTTTATTAGGTTTTATTAAAGTAGATTGGTTAGATAAATACTATAGGGTATATGTGTTTATGATGATCTAATTTTAATGGCTGTCTCGCTGAGCTCAGCTTAGGATAGTTTTTTCTGACAGGGCTAACAGAAGTACCCACGGTTCTCGGATAACCCCAGGTCAATGTACAATCGAGAAATGTGTATATCGTACAAAAGCGTTCCAGACTACTTGTCTAGACTTTGATATGCAAACCAAAACATAAGGACCCCTAACAAGGAATGGAATGTCTAGATGAGGGAAATATGAAAAGATAAACCAATAAAGAGTCTCTACGTTATTTCCTGAAATTCCAAAACTGACGGCTCTGTCAAAGCGTTGCCTGCGTGCTCTAGTGAAGCTATTTATTTTAAATTGACAGAATTCATTTCCTGAAGCAAGCACGCAGGCGTTTAATCAAATATGGCTGCTGTAAGACCTCGTATAATGCAGAATGGGGGAGATGGAACCCACAAGGAGGCGGGCACGATGTTGCAGCAATCTCAAAGAGAGATTCAAACTGATAAATTCGATGAAGTGCGGGTCGGCCCCGCACTGTATGTGTTCCGTACACACTGACTAAGGGTACCGTGACATATCGTACAAGAAAGCTTAGGGTTTCCTATTACTTACGGGAAGCGCTAGACGCAAAATTGTACTTTTCATGAACTATCTGAAGCCAGATGTCTATTGAGCAGTATAACCGCGATGCGTTTCGGAATTTTGCTTTTCCCCGAAATTTTGATCCTAGAATGGTGATAATAAATAAGTCTCCGAAATATTAACTCAAATTAAAATTAAAACCCTAAATTATGGGACCCGTGTCCATTGCGATTAAGAACGAGTGGTCAGTACTAGATGAGGCTTCACGAAGGGTGGACATATTGCTCTTCTCTACGAATATTATGGGCAAGAACTGGGGCGTGTTTAGTTGGTTACTGATTTGGAGCACGCGCAACATATTTTTATACTTTGTCTTGTCTTGTCTCGGGCTCTTAGGATGAGGATTAAAAATAATTAAAGAAAAATATGTCCGAACTTGGTTTTGGTGCCAAACGGATTGAGGATCCGCCTTCAGACCAATAGCCCCACCGACGAAGATGACAGGTAATGCGAATTTGCGAGGATATTTGAATGATGATGATTTGGCAAATTGCAGGGGCAGGGATATTAACCATTTATGTAGCACAGGCATGCAATTTTTTCAATTGGTTTTGGACTTTATTACAAAGTCGTAAGGTCGAAAATATGACGGCAAATATGATGCCTCTGCCATGTTAAGGGCTAAAACATGTATTTTGTATGATGAACTAAATTTCATGAGGTTCAAATAATAATAAAGGTTCATTAGACACAGCCCGCTGACGGACGGACGTACGGACGGACAGACAGCGGAAGCTTTCTAACCGTAATAGTATTGGGTCCCATTTGGAACCATTCTAGTATCGAACCCTAAAAAATATGTTTACCGGAACCTTCTATCAATGAAATGCTTAACATTGATAAAATTTTCGTTTAGATGGTAATACGTCACGCTTGTCTTCCGTCGAGTTGAAGTTGGTAATCTTAATCCTGAAATATCCACATAGCTCTACATCAAAATTAATAATTAACGAAGCGACTTCAGGCTCTCTCGACAATACCGCATTAAGAATAGAAACGCACAAAACGCATTCATAAATAATTAGGTTTACAACCTTTTAACATTTTCGACCCCGTCAACTGTATTGGAAAGTAATTGAATCAGCTTGTTATGTCTCTAGATAAAGGCGGCTGCCGTCTCAAGTATTTGTACTGGCGACCGTTCGAGCCCTTAGGCCTTCACTGGCTCTCCATTAGAAGGCTTTTAAAAAAAGGCAAACAATGGCTCTCAATCAAGCGCGTCCTTGGCCGATGCAGCATTGGGACGGAGAGTTACGATCATGAAGGACATACAGTCTCCGAATAAACTTGTGGAATCATCATAGTCTTTACTACGCCCGAATTAATCACGATACAAGGGTAACTGACATCGCGCCTATAGCTACCTATTTGTCAATTAGTTCCCGATATAATGGAGGCTACATGGTTACATTAGAGAGAGCTGTCAGCAGCGATCTCACAGTAACGGTATAGATTTGTTGCGGGTGGGAGCGAGGCGGCGGCAGGTAGGTTTCTGCGTGCGCATTTGTCCTCTCGCTCGCTTTTCCCCTCACAGCCTCCGAGTGACTGGGTGGCCGGCCTGGCTTTCAAATATTTCGGGAGAACATAAAAGCAACGAATATTTTCCTTTTCATGGAAAGCGGCGCTTTCATGGGTTAATAATTCCGAAGTTATAGGGGTATATTTTGACGGGAAATGTATACCATTGAACCGTTTGAATACCACCGGCGTTAGATAACGTCACGTTTCCGGTATAGGTTTTAAATTTTATTATCATGTCATAAGATTCAACATCGCGACCCGTCCCAACTACCCTCCGTTTTTGAGAGGTTGAATGGAAATATTATGTGTTATCTATATGTTTAAATATGTATGATACTGTTACATCATTACACAAACGTTTACTCCTGATATGCATTTTTCTCGTAAGACTTCATTAGAGTGACGTAAACTCGCACACTAACCGTGAATTTGATAATGATTTTTTACAAGAGTGTTCCATCCGAGATTCGGGACGACATTTATAATAACTGGATGTAATTCAGTAATCGAGACAATCACGGTAGATCCCCATCCCCTGGCAACCCTCTACAAACACGGTACCTAGTGAAAGTTGCGTGCTATTTCATTACGACACGCGGCACAGACTCGCTTGTTTGTATTGTGATGCCAGTTTAATGTGATCAGGTCCTTCCCGGTGTCCTTATGCTCTACGGAGGCGTATCACTTGAGACGTCTGATATTACTTGCATACCTACTTTGGCTCTGATTTTACAACTAATTACAGCGTATAGCGATGTAGATCGATATCACACTGGTGTGAGTAGCCACTGTTTTTACATGATGTTAGATAGCAATTTAAGTAGAAGATGGAATCTTTTAACACATAAATATTGGTTCGGAAAACATTTAATATCAGCAACAGTAGAAAATAAAGCCAAGGACATAAACAAATAAATTTATGTTACGTTAACGGTTCAATTACCCACGGGCTTATTCGCAGAAAGCTCCCACCTAATTTTTATTCGTTTGCGCAATTGTCGCTCGCTGGGTGTATAGCTAGTACGAGCACTGACAACTCATAAACCAACAAGGATCTCGGAAAACAAAGAAAGTGCGTGCCACGAAAGTTCGGCATCTGTGAAAGCGCCCTAAGAGAGCTTTCCACAACTCACCAACACGCTTCTCCGCTCGTAGCACGCACGTTTTCACGCACCAACACATAGACAGATAATCGCCTGAAATGAGAAGCTGAGCGGCGGAAATGCGTGTTATCTCGCTCGCACCAACCACCGTCCAATTTCAACAGGTTTTGCCTTTCAGTACTTGCAGTACGCGCCGCATGCTTTCAGTAATACAGCACAAACACTGAAACGACACAAGCAGCATCTGAAAACTTTAAACACAGTGTTACTGACAACTTGCATACCATGTTTTTCTGACTAACAACCAGCATCCGTTGTCCAAGCTTCGGTGGCTTATCGCAGTCCGACCGAGCGGAGCGGTGACTTCAGTGAGTGAGATAACTATTTATATACCAGCAACGTCTGCTCAGCGGGTTCGTTTCGGCGGTTGTTTCTCAGTGCTCGTGGCAAACTCGCGTCCCCGCGTAACGTGGCAAACGTCACGTGCGAATCATGAAATTCCTAAAAACGAACTGTGTAAACGAGTAACAAAAAATGCTTTACGCAAAAAATGCAATATTTTATTCACTGCAGACCGTGCCAAAAATTAAACAAGTGAATTGAAATGGAATTTCTACTAAGCTCAAATATGAAAAGTTAGCAAAATATTAAGAATGGATGTAATAAATGTTTACCTCTTCTGTGTTGTGAATAACGATAGTGTGTAATTAGTGAATAATATTTGCAATAAGAGTGTTAAAAATGTAGTTCCGTTGCGGCTGGACTCAGGTTGGGAGATGTGAGGAGCTCGGAGGCCAAGGCCTGTTCTGCCCGCGGTTGTGATAACAGATATCTACAATGTGCCATAAATTCTGTCCCTTCCATAACCCTTGGAAAGACGGTAAAAAGGTTGTTCTAAACTCATATGATTGTGATTAAAAGTCTATTTATACGATGAAGATTTAAATCTTGTATTTCTGTAAATAATACTCAAAGATATATGATAATACCTGGTATTCATATGATGGGACGGTCGTATCTGTCTTTGGAACTTTCTATCTCTCGCTCTGATTTTTTTTGAGGTTGTGAATCTACAATAATGAAAAGACACTGACTACAAAAACTAAAAATCGGTTGTGTGATATTGGTTGTTACCCTGTGCAAAACGAGTGCAATTACAAGGACTTTGTTTGTGATTGTGCTCTATTAAAACGGGAGCAGGCACGCTGCATCTTCAATGAGGTGAGTCGAATAGTTTATAAGTTACTACGTAGTTTAGCGCTAGTCAGAAACTTTGTGTCTACAAGTCAGTCAGGGAGTCAGTACTGCCAGCACGTCATAGCATAATCATATATGTAGTTAACATTATGGCTACAACTTATTTTTGTGCCTGGAGTCTTTGGTAATAAATAATACTCAAAGTAAGGTTATTGGCTTAATCTAAGCTTATTGTTTATTATATGACCTATATTTGTAATCGTAACCTCAGGATATATATTCTATTCTTCTCTCTCTATTCTTCATTATAATTTTGTAGTATACTTCTGCGCTTACTAAAAATTGTTCGAAATAAATTGTGGGTTAACAAACTCTTTAATTTATAAGTATTGTGATGAAAGAATGATGAACTAAAAAGGTACGAAATGGATCCGGATCTGTTCGTATTGTATTGTTAAAATGAATACCTACCTATAGTGGTTGTCCATGAGACGAAAAGTCGAGAAAACTGAATACAAAACCACAGGACTGAAAAAACTTGTGCCTCACGACCAATAATCAGCAACGATATTTAAATTTCCTGCTTTGTATTTGTTAAAAGGTACAACATAGTAATATTTACCAGCGCAGAACCTAACTTTCCTTTTTATGGGATCTAAATCCTTTGAAATCCCTCATTCCCTACCCTAAGGGTAGGTGTTTGAAATCCCTTCTTAACCGATGCTTATGTTACAAAGTAAACCTTACTACCAGCTCGAAAAGTGGTTAAAAGATCTAAAGACGAATGTCTCGAAAAAAAAAAATCTTCACAAGTTGGTCAGTTAAACCGTCCGTCAGCAGGACTACCGATTATAAGAGATTGAAAGCATTTAAAAACTGAATCGACTAACTTATCCATCTAGCTAATAAATTCGCCAAAATAAGATGTATCCATCAATTTGCATCAAATGGGAAATTGCAAATTTTAGTAGGGCATGCTTATTTAAGCTTCCTAATAACAATCCATTGTTGATTTTATGTTACAATTACATACTCTACATTATTTCGACAGATCTCAGCTCAATAATGCATCGCTTCTAAGACAAACGGGCGTAAACTCTGCGCGACCGATTGCCAAGGCGAATGGTATTGGCGTGACAGAGCTTTTATGGTATGCCAACTTCAGAGAATCCGCGCTAGAATTGATATCCACGGTACCTACTAACAAGAGATGGATATAGGTATTATGTTTGTGTGTAAAGGCAGTAAACGGTAGATGGTATAACACGTCTTTTTCAACTTGTTCTGTGCACTTCAGTGTAGAAATCATGACGGTTTTATTACAATGTTTTTCATGACCGTTCGAACTTAAGCTAGCAATTACTAGACTAATTTTGAACAAGAAGAACTGCTGATGTTGAATCAGTTCTAATATTATAGCATTGCCTGCTTATAAGCACTCGTACATATTATGGATTATTTACTTTGAATACTTTATGCCATAGAACTAGAACCAGCTATCTGTATAAGACAACATATTATTAAATGTCCAAGACCTTTTAAAATAATTACTAAAAAACTCGCCTTTTCTTAACGGTTTCCTCCACTAAATCTTGGGAAAGTTCATTTTAAAAGAAGATAACTTATGTAGTTAGCGCTTTTTGATTTACTACTTGCAGAAATAAATATTTATATCAGCATACATTTTAAATTTAGTGGGAGAAGTTTTAAATACAGATTCATAATATTTCCAGACGTGGCAGAAAGAATAAAAGTAGGTCATCGCGAGAAAACACCGCTGAAGTTTGAGTCAGACTCACACACGAAGGGTTCCGTACTCTCGTACATGAAAAATAAAACCGTCTCTTGTTCGTTACTGTTGCGACACTAGTAACACACACTCTGAAAATTTCAACTCTCTACTCATTAATGTTTATGGCATACAGCCCTCTGACAGAGTAACGGTCGAACAGTAGTTAGTATTTGTTTCCTTTTGGTACCCGGATAGGGAACCCTAAAAACACCTACCTACCAAAAATATACGGAGTCACTTACTGGGGCGTAAACTTTTATCTTTTAAGGAAGCAATTACGGAGGAAACGAATTAATGTGGTTTTAATTCCTTCCCGTTGTTTTCCCTTAAGAGCAATAACTTTATCTACCGCGATACACTTTTAAATGAGAATTAATATTGATGTATTTTATACATAAGCAGGTATAATGTTTTGGTAAGTTTTTTGCTCAGTTGCAGTTACTGCCCAATTAAAAAAAGCAGTAGCAAGCAGGGACATCCAAAGAAAATACAATCACATGGTATAGGGAGTCCTGGGAGTATAGGGAGTATAGCGAATCGAGTCTGAGCTCATCAGATTTGACGTGACAAGTCCTGTTCATGTCATTTCATTCATGATAGAGCTGCAATGTGTTAAATAAACGGAGTGTTTTATTTAGGACATAAATTGTGTGTATAGTATACCTTACGTACTTTTATATCGGTAAAATCATCGCTGTATACTCTAACTACACCGTAATTAAAGATAAACCAGCACCATCCAGTTCAGAATGAAATAAAAAAGAAGTCATTATTCCTAATCATGTTTCAAGGCCGCCGTCGCGGAAAGAATGCGTTGAAACCACTCGAGTCGCAAATAGACTCGGCTCGTCACACATGCGACTGTCACTGCGCAGCTTTTACGACCCGATAATGCTTTTGTAATGACGAATCTGCGAGTATACGTATTAGTTTTCGTCTTCGCTATTTTTGAACCAGTGCCGTTTTAGAAAGGAATTTCAGTTGCCAAATACTTTGCTTACGTAGTAAATTTTGCGTTGATTAGACAGTTTTAATGTATGGGTATCGTGTTGTGTTAAAATTTACGAAGATTTACGAAGGCCAGAAGGTCTAAAAATAACCAAAAAAATAATCCGGTCATAGTCTTTCGTAATGCGTTCGTGCTACGCTAGCTACGAATTATCGTGTGAAGTAATTCGTAGCAAGCGTAGCAGTGCCTCGTAGCAACAACCTACGAAGGCGATACGCCACAGGTCTCATGGCTGTCATCAATAAACATTACAAATCGAAATCATAGGGCAAAGATAATTAATTGCAATACTTGCTTTAAATGACAAGGGTATTTGGGTAGCAATTGATATTGACGATAATAAAATAACGATAATGAAAATCCATTACAGTCGCTGTAAAACACAACTTTTGTGAAAACATTAAAAAGACTCCGAAAATGCTATTACCCTCGCGCCCAAGTATCATGCTTTATAATTATTATACACAAAAAGCTTTGGCCATCGCGAATACGCTGGCGGCAGTCGATCTTCTCAGCGAAATGAAAAAAGTCATCTTAATGGAGGCACCGACGCTTCAGCAATAGCTTTTTAAGGGCCGAGCCAAGTGCTCGCTCATTTTAATATTTCCAAGTTTCCACCTCCAGCTACTCATTAGGGTTAGTCTACACGGAAACAACTTACCGCTGCTCAGATATCGGCACATTGTTGTCTGACAATAATAGCATATAGATAGCCACGGGGCATATTACAACATTTCATGCCATGGCTGGTGTTTACAAATTTGATTAATTGTAGTTTATGTGACTGCTACTTAATGGAGTGAGTGGAGTGCACTCTCGAGTGATATTATTATGAAACTCGCCTTCGGCTCCTTTCATAAACCCCCTCTACAGTATTAATGCCTAATTATGTACAGTTACATACACTAGTAAACTAGTGTCTATATACATATCATAAGCTCTCTTTGATGTGTTCAGGAACCGCATTTTCGACCGGCATTGTGGCATTGATCATGTTTAACTTGTTCTCTAGTACCAACTTCATAGACAAACTAGCGGCGTTCGAAATTTGAATGTCATAATTTGACAAATTTTGGTACATTATGGTCATAATTATCAATATTCGGATAAGAAATGAGTTTTTACCAAGAAGTTTATCATTATGCTGGTCGTAACGTGTGGTTTTTGGACGCAGTAAAGAGGGTTTATGATACGTGTGTAGATAAAGAATTATAAAACCTTGTCGTGCACATATAATTTTTCTTTGTTTTGATTGTACATAGAGATAAAATATGCAAAATAAGATTTAATAAAAAATACATACATGCTATTGCAATGTACGAGAGCGAGATGCCACAGTCAGGTATATAGGTATATTCTCGAAATATTATCTCAAAAAAAAATACCCTAATGGTTCTTCTTGACATTTCTTTCGCTGTCTGTGCCGTGCGGCCAGCTCCTCAAGTGTCGAGGAAGAAAGCGCAGCGGCGTTAGTCGGCCATCGGGGATCCCCCCAAATCCTCGCAAAAGTTTGAATAGGGACACGGCCTCCCTTCGCAGCCTATTGTTGTTTTTCGTACCTACTCCAGTGTTATCTGCGCATTGTTCTATACGTGATACCGTATCTGAAACAGTCGCTGTTGGTGGAAGCGTCTGCTGTTATCATGCGTAATTATTGGAGTGTAATGGAATGATAGACTTGTCATTGACTTTTTGGTGTGATTGCATATATACAAGAGACATGGAATTTACGGACGTGTAACGTCTCTGAATGTCGGAATAAATGATTTTGTATAGGGCGCTTGAGAAATATTCATTGCCACAGATTAATCGCTAATACTAATGGACTATATCATCTCACATTTATTGCTTTGAGCGGAACCAAAAGTAGAACACATTTTGCCATCCATTTTCTGTTACCGCACTTTAGGACTAGGATACTTATCACATGTATTGAGGCGTTTTTTTAACCTGTACATGTTTGCAACTAGAAACTCAGTTGCGTCATAACTTATCCTTATCATTATAAATATACGAGGCAAAGTATTATCGAAGAAAAAACTCAGGTGCGTGTCTGCACAGCATCCGATCTTGTACCATAAATCACGGGCTTGTCAAACCGTGGGGCCCAGATATATAAATTACCGGAGGGTTCGAGCTTCTTTCAATTTGGACTAAAAACTCAAAACTTTCCCAGAAACTCGCTCAGCGGTTAAACCCGAGTGACGATGTGCAGCCAAACGAAGGACCGCCGATTATGCAACCTACTACGCCTTGAATAGCGACAACAATATTTTTCCATTTTTGTGCCCTCTGCAAGTTTACCAACATATTTAATGAGGAGTGTGAGGATTTGCTATCCCAATCCATAGGTTTCATCATGGATTTAGTTGGTATATTATATTCTTCATATTACTCATGTAGGCATTTTTTTGAATATTAACATTTGTAATGTAAATATTCAAAATAATGCTTTTATTGTAATTACGCTGAAACAAAGGTAATGAATGCTAACTTTATCTAAGTTTACAGCAGTTCTTTTATGAGGTTTGTTTACGCTCAGTTTTGGTTCAATGTTGCTGACAGTACATAGTAGCCCGATGTTATCTTCAGAATACCAAAGACATTGTGTGCATATTGGTGGCATGCTATAATAATAACTGACAGATATTTTAAGACAAAATGTTCTATAAAACAGTGTACGAAACGGCCAGACGAGTTCGTAAAATGATCGGACAATTTCAAACAAGATTCCAAGATAACGAGCTTGACTGGCTGTGATCATAAGAAAACTAAGCTTTGAATTGAATAATATATTCTGTGAAGACTCGCGGAAAATCGTCTGCTATAATCTATTCTTTGACGAAAGAGGAGTCTTTCATTGCTGCGGAGGTCTGGAGGTCACCGCCATTGAATAATGCCTTCTGAGATTCGGCTGACATGCTCACGGCGACTTCGACATCCATGATTTATATTTCCACCGTCTGCCTGCGAATGCGAGGCTGCCAAGTACCGGTGCAAATATTGCTATTGAAACGCGATATTTTGTTTGGAAATCCGAGATCCTATTCCACTCGACTAGTGTCAGGGTCACAGCGAGTGCTTGGAGAGTTTTTCCGAATCACCAAAGTTTTCTTGTTCAGCTGAGCTGCCGTAAAAGTTTAGTAGTGTATAGCGAAATTGTTTCGTGTTAGTACGGCTTGTGTGGTTCCCATCTTTTTCACAGAAATTAATTAATTTTCATATTTTCACCTTTTGGACTGCATAAATTGCCTGCCTGACGAGAACTTAACCGACCAAAGTTATACCAATGTAGAAATATTTTTAGTATATTATTAGTTTTTGTGCTGACTGAATTGTTTAAATAGAATACATTCTATAAATATTTATTATTTATAGAATGTATTCTATTTAAACAATTATACCTCTGTAAAGAAGATATTGTGCCGAATAAATAAATAGCCTAAGCAAATGAGACTTAAATCATCAATCAGAGGAAATCATTCCGTTGGTTTTGAAATTGGTACACAACACGACACGACACGACAACAGCTGATTACTTCTATCTTTTCACTATTGATTTGCACAGCTTATAACAGGGCAAAACATTGCGGTACTTAGGTGAAGGGTAAAGGGGGTGAGCGAAGCGAAGCCCCCTTTATCCTTCGTCTTAGGTTGATCATGTAAGAACAACAAAAAATACATAAAACATAAACTTAAGTACGCATAATAGTAGTTTATGTGACTGCTGCATAATGGAGGGCTCTCTCGAGTGATATTATTATGAAACTCGCCTTCGGCTCGTTTCATAAACCCACTCTCGAGTTTTAATGCCTAATTATGTACAGTTACATACACTAGTTTATCTACACACATATAATAGGCTCTCTTTGATGTGTTCAGGAACCGCATGTTTGACCGGCATTGTGGTTCTGCAATTGTTTAGCTTGTTCTTTAGTACCAACTTCACGCAGACGGGCGTCGGCGTTCGAAATTTGAATGTCAGTACCAACTTCACAGACAAACTAGGGACGGCACGCGGGTGGGCGTCGGCGTTCGAAATTTGAATGTCATTACATGTATAAAAACTACACATAATGACCATTATGTGTAGTTTTCCAGATACGAAACGAGTTTTTACCAAGTAGTTTAACATAATGCTGATCGTAACGTGCGGTAAAGAGGGTTTATGATACGTGTGTAGATAAAATATTTTTATTTGTACTTAAGTGTATTTATATTGTATATGTTATGTTACGTAGGAACGTTTAGAGAACTCGTTAAACGTTTCGTTCACTCACTTGTCTGACGGAATTTAGCGACTTGGTTAAACGTCGGTCTTTAATTAACGGTCTAGGGTGATAGTTAATTGTCTGATTTAAACAACTAACTGCGACAGACAAACTAAAAGTGACTAGATGTTTTATAAAGATAAAACATCTAGTCACTTTTAGTGAAAATCATAAGTAAAAGTACTTATGATTTTTGAAGGAAAATCATTATTATTGACTTGAAACGTCAAAAATGGAGCAATTCTTTCCAATTACATGTGATACTTATCTTTGTTCAATCGGCTCAGTGAACAACAAAAAATATTAATTTTATTTTCAAAGTATCGGGTATTGGCTAGAATCATGCGTATTAGATATATTCATGAAACGCCTTTAAATCTTCGTGAACCGTCCTACGTCGAGCCCGCTTCAAATGCTACCCTCATCACAACCCTAACGGTTCGATTTTCAATAAGTACTAATACCTATTTGTACCCAGTCATTGTATATCTTTCCTTTGTAAGTGATATACGTATATTTCAAATAGGTCATCATATTCTAGAATAGAAACTGAGATAATAATATTTAGTTGATACATTAAAATTATATTGTGTGCATAAGATAGTTTATTGAATGTTAATTTTACAAAGGAATTTATTGTGTATGCTCATTCGTTTTACGACTCGAAGCTAAACGGTAGATGGAGTCTGTTCAAAGCCTAAATATACAACACAATATAGATATCAGCAACACGGGAATAGTTCGTAAACTACGTTAGTGTGAGTGCATTTTGCCACAAGACTCACAAGTAGTCAATACTTGAGACAAGAACGAATCTGAAATTGAATTTGGAATCCCGACGCTTCGTTTGTAAGCCTCGATGAGTCAGTAGGGCGGGCGGCGTCGGCGGCGGGTGGTGAGACGACTGGGTGCGGGGGTGGGCGAAGGACGGCACGAATGCAAATGATTTATGTTGCTGCTCCGCGAGACATTCGCTCCATCCATGCCCATGATAAATGTGTGTTACATAACCGACGCCTTTGCGATGGCACACCGGCTGCACTCCGGGTAAAACTCTGCTCTGTAACACAAATGCTGTGATTCCATCCATCACGGCATGTAATTAGACGCGCTTGTAGACGTAACGCGATTTGGTGTCACAAAGCTCTCGTTCCAGTTATGTAACATATTACGACTTCGTTTGAAATTATCTTGTATTTACGTTTTAGCACTTGGCCGCCTAAAACAGTGCACAACAGGTCGGGTCCGGTGCGCGTCAATGCCATAACTACGTGCCTTACCATCGGCCCGAAAACCTGGTATCGACGTGAATGATTTATAAACAGGGGTAATATGGCGCATTAGCTGAACCACAGCACGTTCGCTCACTGGATTTAGCAAAAAGAGAGTTCGCCATTATTGCGCGGTGAGATTTATTAGAGCGTTGTGGGATGTAGGCAGCTGCCGCTTTCGCTTATAGTCCGCCATTTTTTGCGGGGTCTGTCAATAACGGACCGGATGTGACCTCGACGCCATCGCGATTGTACTTCCGGTCACGTGCTCGCGGTTTAGTTAAGGGACGGGGTTGAGGCGCAGGTGACTCGCATTGCCAGTTTAGGTAGCTTTCGACGGTGGCTGTTCGGTAGCTAGTAGTGTTAATTAGGAGGATGTTGAGTATAATTTCGATGCTACATTTGACTTGCGTACCGTCCACCAACCCTCACTAAGCCAGAGCAGTGAGGACATTAATGGACTACATTTATTCATTTTCGGGTCTTCGCTTGTACAATACTCAAGGCTTTTTGCGTCGTACTACATAGGTCACCCACGTTACCGGCTACCTGTTTACCACTGTATCAGACGCAGTCCTACATTATATCTGCGCGTGATGTATCAAAGCGGACAATTTCGACCTGCCTCGTACATCCCTGTCGAGCTAGCCCTACCCGAGAGGACCGACCCAGATATCGAAAGCCTTCAATGGGAGACCGCTAAACAGGGTTAAATAATTCACGAAGATAACTCTGAGTTGGGTAAATATTATTGTCGTAAGTGGGGTTTTAGTTTTTAGGGCCTTTTTATACTACAAAAACATTTCCAAGTCATCGCCTTGAGTGCACAATCTCATGATGACCTAAAGTGCCACACATTTCTCTGAATAAGTGACTGTTGGCTGGACAGGTAGGTCCCACCTAGGAAACCTAAATGATAATGTGATGGTAGGTATCGCCTAGCGACACCCAAGTGCCGAACTCGCAGCCCAGCTTATGCCAGCCGCTCCAAAGCATGGATGATCACAACAGTAGCATCCAAGTGCCTGCCAGGCCCGAAGATAGGCCACCACCCACGCCTACGTGGGAAAATCGTCGCCGGGAGACATGAACCAACTTTTTATAGACAGAGAGCATAATTAATGACAATCCATCGGTCGTTCCATAGTATTGACCTTACAAACTGACTGAAGTAACGTGTTATTCCATGTAAAATTTTATGTCGTTGTCAAAGTTATTAAGGGAATAGTGTTGACTCGCCTTCGTACTGGTGGCATTAAGCTTGGCACTAAAAATATGGCAGATCTAATAAGCGTTGTTGTGTTGTAGGTCTATAATTGTATATAGATGTATTGTATAGTGGATGTACTACAAGTACGAGTATACCTAAATTCAATAAACATAACTGTAGGGTCGTATCTTTGTAGGGTAAATGATGATATTTTATTTTTTATTTTATATTAAAGTAAAGAAGGTAGGTCTCAGCAGTAACAATTATAGGCCTTACTACTAAAAAATAAAACCATGTTGTAAAACAAGTGGAAAGACTGAATGTATGGGATTTTGCGTTTGTTTTAAGGTTAAACAACGTTTAATATTTTTTGTAGTAACATGGTGAATGTTCGTGACGTTATTTGTACCGTAACACTGCGCCATCTCAATGTTTATACTAAACAAACAGGGCCAGGATAGTTATCGTCGGCAACAAAAGCCATTACGGGCAAGTTTGTATCCAATCTTCGTAAACAGCGATTCGAGTTGTTATAGCCCATAAAAAGCGATGAATAACGCAGCCGGCTCTCCAAATCGAAAATAACTGGACCTAAGAATGTGCAATCCAGCGCGAAGCCATATCCGAAACTAGCTAGTCGCAGACGTCGCCCTTAGCCGAATTACAACACGGCGCGGCGCCCCCGAAAATAGGTCAATTGCCTCCCTCACGAGCAAGAGGGAGGGAAGAGGGATTCCCGTGCGTGCGACGAGCAGAGCAGATTAATTCTTTCAGGTGACGTCACGAGGATTTTAACAGACCCCATTCGTTTTATTTTTTTTTGCTACTAGGTTTTGTTTTGTGTGAGCTCATGCGAGTCCCTCTCGTCTCTATCAGGCGGGGTTATTTGTACGCCGCCGTATAGGATGGCTAATGTGAGCCAGCCATCATGTTTATCGCCTGGAAGGTTGTTTTTCACTCGCGACTTTTTCATTTGTGCAAATAGGCAGCGATAAAGGACGCATGTGGGTAGTTTAGAAAGGAATTGCCGGAGATTAAAGGCTGATAAAAAGCGTACCGGCAGGTACATATAATGTGATCGCATTACCTACTATTACTGGCGTATGGAACCGACGGCCACGAACCAGTTATTTGCACCATGCTTTATTGCCAGCCGGCAACAGCTCATTTAGTTCCCGACCTGCGCTCATAGCGACCACATGCCTCAATCGGGTCTAAACAACAACTCAAAAATGCCAGCTCGCATGTCATGAACTTCTAAAACAATCAAATACGAAGAAAAATATTAAACAAAACCCTAAACGTTTACATACAGGAGCAAACAATACTTCTGGCCCCACACTAGGACAACCTGTGTCGTGGGAACCAGAAACAGCGTCGTCAAACACATATAAACATCGAAGACCTGGGGTTTTCCTTTCTTTACCCCCAGCCGGGGATCGATCCCGGGACCTCTCGCATGGAAGGCAGAGCCGCAACCGCTGTGACACAGAGGTCGCAAGTATCAGTGTCATGACTAAGTTATCAGCGATAAGTTAACAAGATATTGATTAAAAACAACCGGCATGATGGAATAATGTATAAAATTAATTTTGTATATTTATTTCTAATGTACCCGACATTTTGAATGAAAAACATAGATTATTATAAGTAAACCATACAGAATAGATGTAACTATCTATACATATTGAAGAAGAGTATGAACTTAAATGAGGTTTTTAGGTTCAAAAGCAGTGTCACTTCTGCGGTGTGCAATCTATAGGGGACAATATGTCGCGCACCCCCCCCCCCCCCCTCCCCCGCTCCCTCTGTCTGAGATAGCTCAATGACCTACAACAGTTTCTCCGCAACTCCAAATAAAATATAACGTAAGACCAGCATTGAAGATGTTAAATGACGGCTATGTTTTAAGATTTATCGCAAAATTCGGTTCTTATTGCTGCCATTTATTTGCTCTTCATGTCACTAGTACGTCAAACCTCGTTTATAGAAAGGAAAACAGCCGCAATTCGCTTGCCAAGTATCAAAAGACACCAACAAGATCGCATGCAATAGCCGTCGGGGGGAAATTATTTAGTTTAATTAAACATCCTTAACTGCTAAGGGCCTTTCGAGTTTTCGGTCCTTCGTCTTTTAAGAGTCAACCGAGTGTGTGAATAGGGGGCTGGAGCTTGTTCGGCTAACCCTTCAGAAATGTTGGGCGTCTTTTTGTTTCGCCGAAAATGAAGAGTTACAAGTTACGTTGCCCTAGTTTTTGTTTGAAGCCGTAGGGATCGGCGGGTTGAAGAATTAATATACTGTTCAAAACCATCTTTGCATTGTATTCCTGCTATTGCATAAAGACAGTTTAGCTAGCTTTTAAGATTTTTACATATTTTTTCTCAATTATGCAGTGTACAGTGTTGAGTTAGTAAAACGGTTAACCCATTGAATGTCAAAAAGCCGTAATACGGTTTGTCAAAAAAACCGTCATGTGTCAACAAGCCGAAATGTCGTCGCTGTGAGTAGGCACATTTCGCGGCTCTTAGCCACGGTCACTTTAATGCTATTTCTTTCTAGCATATTTAAAAATGTACAAGAAGGACCAGGCTAGCCTATGAATGAATAATTTTATGCGCTTCGTTCACTGAACACCCACGCTGCCCGCGCTTATAGTAGGGGGCATTTTTGTACCACTAAAAAAAGAAGGATTGTGTAAAATAAATGCATCAAGATTACTTGTGATTGAGTTTATTATAGTTTAAGGCATGATAACGCATCATTTGAAGCAAACTTTATGACCAACTATAGCTTTTATTATGTAATATTTAATTAAATCAAGTACAATTTAGGGTACAGCAAATTTAATAGCAAATTTTAGGTGAATACTTATAGGTGTAATTGGAAGACTAAGGTAGAGCATTCTAGTGAGATTACTGAGCTAATACGAAATAAGGCTAAATCTAATTAGAATCGGATAAATTCTATAAAAATGAAATATTGGAGCACTAAAACCCACATGTGTCAAAGAACCGCCATCTTTAAAAAAATGGCTGACTGCGGAACATAACACTGTTACGCTCAATTTTTAGATGTTCAAAATCGACTGTTCAGTTTTAACAGTTTTACAAACACAACTGTTAAAAGTAAACATACTTTCAATGTAGGGTTGCGTTACCGTAGGCTTTAAAACGTAAGTAAATAAGTTAAGTTAAATTAAGTTTAAGTTTTTATTGTTCGTGATCGGAGAACCATTGAAGGCATTTAACGTTTATCGAATCAACATCTTCGGCATGGCAATGGTGGTTAATACAGTTTCTGTTGACTAGAGCGCCTGCCTTGAATTTATGAGATGAATTTGTGTTGTACAATCACTGGTGCTGTTTGCTTGCTAATGAAACGAAAACTTAATGGTATATTATCATTTTTATTTAATTAGAGAAGTTGTTCGATCTAGGTTCTTTTGAGCTGAGTGAGTTTGAAACCGTGTATTATTATTTTATTTTATATTATACATTATACTAAAACTAAAGACATTTATGTACAAAATTGTTTTGAAAAAGAAAATTCTCGGGTTCAGATAAACTAAATCTTTGTACCTCAGTCTACACGCGCGCATACTTATAAGGTTTTTCTATAAATCTAACGCTACGTGATACATCAGGTAGGTACCTAAAAAAATTAATATTTCTGATAGTACCAATTGTCTCAACGATATAGTAATGACTCCTACAGCTATACAATTCGGTATTGAAGCAGTAGGTATTTCCGAGATATTGTTCTCTTACATAAAGATATATCTTTTTTAAATGTGGCGATAAGGCAGTAAAACAGTTTTATAGGATCATAAAATGTACGCTCAGCGAACACCAATTAATACACAGCAGTGATTTGGGTTCAGTTTAGACTAAGAGTAGGTATAATGTTCGAATTTGCTTTATATTCCCGTTTGCTTTAAATATTTTCGCCCACTGCGTGAATTTCAGAGTGTTCTTTCATTAATATTTGAGCGGACTATTGAATATTTCAAAGAGATTTTAAAATTGAATTAAGTTAAAGTTGGGGAGCAAAAGAAATATTGGGCATAAATAGAAGTGCAAAATTAAGTCCTCTCAGGACATGAGACAGAAACGAAGTAAAAATGAGTTAAGTAAGAATCCACGCAAAGACTGAAATACTACACCTTTCTTCTGCATATTATATCGCCTACGCTCTTATATTTTCGGTATTAAAGTTTAATGGAGATGTTAGTCGGGAAAATATATTATGGCCTTTTTACAATGTTCGGATAAACCCTATGTGACAGATAATTCACGGTTGTTCGTGCATAATTGATGATTTAACTGTCACTTAAGGTTTATCCGAACATTTTGAAACATTCCCTTAGGAAACTGGCCAACGGTTGAACGGGGACAATAACTATTACAAACTACAAATAAGCTATTTCCATCCCCTGCGGTGCTGGCGACGTGGTGCGGCTCTATGATTTTTGTGTTTGACAGCAACCTGAGCAAAGGTAATTATTTTCTTGAATGAATTTTGCCGTCCGAGGCGAATCCTGAAATATTCCTGAGCGAGAAATATACCCAAGCCTTTGCAATCAGAACGCCATTGTTGTAGAAATGTGGACGCGGTCTTAATTTTCCTGGGACAAAAAAATATGTTCGTTAAGGTTTATTTAATCGTTCGCCGGTATCCCAGGCTATTTAAAGTTTCAGCTCGGAATGTGGGATAATAAACTTAAAACTTGCATTAACCAATTATTTGGGCTTTCTTAATATTGTCCCAAAAGTCACAATAAAAGGTCAAAAGTGTCAAAAATCAGTTTTTCGCAAATACCAAAAACCATAGGAGGGGGGACCTCCTATGGTTTCAAAGATGATGGTATCTTGTTAACAATATAATGCCTAGGCATTCTATTATTTTCCTAGGCAATATGTGTAATAAAGATCATTTGAGATGTTATTTCACCTATTGACTAAAGATATTGTACTTATAGAATGCCTGGGTTTCACATTTTGCTGGTAACATACACCTAGTACAGAAGTAAAAAAGTGTTATAAGTACACGTCCACCCAGAAACGCTCACAAATAATATGATAAATACCCAAAGTACGTATAAATATGGCTGTTTGTAGAGGAATGAATAGGAAATTCCTCTACAAACAGTACAAAAAAACAATATCAAATAATCGTAATCGCGCAACAGAACTTTCTGGAAAGATAAAATATCCACCCAACGATAAAGGCACCCGCCGACAGCATATGCAAATAGACAGCCCGCAGCAGTCCGCCAATTTTATATGAGACCCCTTGAAAGAAGCAAAATGAAACTAAAACCGAAAAAAAGAGTTCACATAAGGAGCCGACTGGCACGCATAACCCGTCATAACCTGCGAGCAAAGTTGGAAACTTGCCGAAGAATATATTAAAACTTTATCAAAGCAGAAAGTTCCATTTCCTTTCAAAGTGTCTCGTTTGGAACGTCCCTGGAGGGAGGTGATGGCGATACACTAGTAATGTAACTATATATTATATACATATAAAGCCTGCCTCCCAACTGAGCCAAATGCAGAAAGTGGACCTCCATGTTTCTATACCTGTTTCTGCAACGATCCTGGCATTCAACACTCGCTTCCTCTAAGCTTAAAGTCTTCGCCTGCATATGTACACATCTGCTTATGAAAAGCGGGAAGGTTTTAACTGTTGAGTTTTACGATGTTTCGTTTCTTAATAACCTAGTAAGTGAAGAAAGATAAATCGGAATACCGTACATACTTTTAGATCAACATTTGTAAATGTAAACTACACAAACGATACCAATTATCTGACTAATTAAAGGCAGCTCAATGTATACTCTAGATCTTTCGCCAGAAGTAGAGGACAAGCATTCCAGTGAGGTATATAGATACATCGTACTACCTGCCTTAATCCCTCCTCCTTCTACTCTGTGGGGTCCTCATCGTCGAAGATCCTTCGAGGGAGCTTGTTTAACCTTCGCCCTCCATGCTCTCCTGTCTTCAAAACGATGTAGGGCAACGTTTGTGAAAGTATCTAGTCAATCCCTCGTTTTCGTCTGAGTATTTCGTCCTACGTCCTAGCCTCGCAACCACGCCTAGATTCCGAGCTAAGTGCGCGTCTTGCCGCCAAATCTCGCGCGCCAATAGACGCGTCAAACAATGCTTCGACACGAAACGAGGGCAATCCCTCACTGCGATCTGCTCCCGCGCATCTGTCCTATTATCTTCTATCCCCCTCGCACCGACCTGCAATCACAGCCGACTGCTGCCCTAATGATATTTGCGTTTGCGTATAATTAAACACACGTCCTCCTTCTTTGAAATGTCAAGCTGTCTTTAATTAATAGTGTTCGTTTAATTATAGATTGGTCTCGTTTTGTCTCTGGCTAGTAAAATAGGGTGGCCAAAGTTTACCTATCTGATAAGTCTACGAGAAATTGTTGTGCTGAACAATTCAACCTAACGAAACGAATTTTAAATTCTGATTCGTGCTAATACTATTCATCAAAGAGAGTTTCTCTATTAAACCAGACAAGTAGAAATAATTTGCAGGGCCGACGGTAGGATCTTGAGATGGTAACTATCTAGATGTTAAATAGACTAGTTGATATATAGGTAGAATGATCAATTGAACTGCATCAGGAAGTACAAGGCAAATAATAAAGAGCCTCTTGTCAAAGGCTAGAGTGGAGCAAGATGGCAAAAAAATGGTTTGTTTGGCTTTGACTACCACAATATTCTGTTTTAGTATTATTTAATTCTACAGTATTGGCACAGACATCACAGACTTTATACTTAGAAGCTGTAAAGGTGAATAACGTACTAGTATATATCCAGATTTATTATTTTAGCCAAACCATAGATAATTTAGTCAAGCAACATGCTATTCGAAACTTGTATGGCCTTAAAAACAATGTTGATGAGGTTCCGGACTCGAGGAGAGAGGACAGAACTAACAATTATAGCAAATTCATCATCTTAAATATATTTGCGCTGTATGATTTTGATTTTAGTAGAATTACCATCGAAATCTTTTGTTTCCATTGAACGAACGAGAACGAACACCGACATGCATAGAACGGATTGTATGAATGAAGTGAATGCGTTTGAAGTATTTCCTCGTTTTGTAAGTAAAGTTCACAATTTAATAAGTGGATGTTCTGACTATACAAGTAAGTGAAATTAATACTTGTGCTGTGTGTTGAATTTATGAATTTGATTAAAAGCGACGCCTTTTGTGTGGGGAACTTTCTAGAAGGGCCGTGATGCATAATTTTTTGAGGATGTTGTTAGTTTCAGGAGAGTGTCGTCCCTCGAATGTTGTTTAGTTTAGAACGTTCGTATATTAAGAACTGCAGACTACGGTGACATCTGCGACGAACCAGTTTTCATTTTGCGGGTAACATGCATGACTGGTTACTAAACACAATCTAATAAGCGTCACATGGGCATGATAAATGATTATGATTAAGACTGCAAAATGAAAGTCAAAGTCACAGTTACAATGTCTTTATTACTGTGGACTTATAATTTGCAAACGTATTTTTTTTCCTCTTCTTATCATTGGATCAGAAGAAGGACGAGGAACTCCCATTTGATTTTTTTGATCTATTTAAAAAAATGGTTGTGTTTAACTAATACAAATATTAGATGATTATTATCTATAGATCATTTTCAGGAATAAAAAAATACAAAATTATTGACAGTGAGTTCTGTGCTGAGTTAGATTAACCCTATGCTTATCTTTTATGTAATTTTGAATATTTTAATTTAAAAGTAATTTTAATATGGTTTCTAAATTGCTCAAGTGGCAATTCAAAATTTTTCGCGAGTCTAAACCGGGGCGTAATTATTCTGTGATTATATCTCAGGTTTAATATTACAGCTATCGCTGATTTTGAGAAATGTTGTAAGGAAAGAAATAGGTAGATTTTTAAACTACCAATTACTTTCCTTACAACATTTCTTCAATTCTTCAACTAAAACACGCATTTATTTGTTACGTTAAAAATTATCAAACGAGTCCGAACTCGAGGGGTTTACTAGTTAGTAGACGTTGAAGAGTTTTACTATACACTTTCAGGCCCCATCATCAGATCAGCTCGATACCTTCACTAATCCATCAACTACTCACCAATATAATTCTAAAGAGCCGAAACTCGGTCGGATAGCGTTATTCCATCATAGAGTTCCTGTGACCACCATCTGGCTCCATCATCAGATCAGCTCGATACCTTCATTACTCTATCAACTTCTCACCAATACAATTCTAAAGAGCCAAAACTCGGTAGGATAGCGTTATTCCATTACAGAGTTCCTGTGACCATCATCTGGCTCCATCATCAGATCAGATCGATACCTTCACTAATACATCAACTACTCACCAATACGATTTTAAAGAGCCGAAACTCGGTAGGATAGCGTTATTCCATTATAGTGTTCCTGTGACCACCATCTGGCTCCATCATCAGATCAGCTCGATACCTTCGCTAATACATCAACTACTCACCAAAACGATTCTAAAGAGCCAAAACTCGGTATAGAATAGCATTATCTCATTACAGAGTTCCTGGGAACACCATCTGGCTCCATCATCAGATCAGCTCGACGGTATCACAATATTGCATTGTCACCGAACTTAAACAGTTATTCCAAATTTTAGCGCCATCAGAAACCAGGAAGTGGGTCAAATTTTACTCGCAAGAAATGTTTACATAGTTACTTACTTCCTTTGTTACAGGTGAACCTTATAATAGCGTGTTAATAAATTTACTAGCTACAGTTAGTATATCAATTTCTTTAAAAAAATATCTTTGGAAGTCTGCGAGTTTTAAAATATAAATTGCTTGTATAGCTCTTTTCTGTAATATAACATTTCTGCTTTCCCCCACAACAAGATCTCATAGGAAAGAAACAACTAAATTAAAATAGACTAGCCGTGAGCGGCAGCTCTTAATCTACCAGCTAATTTATCGATTCCAAGAAACTTCGTATCATTGGCTAATTCTAACTTGTTTTCAAATCAAATCAAATCAAAACTTTATTGCACCATAATGTATAAATAAGGTCTTAAAATTTAATAACAGTCTCTATTATGGACCCTTTTCGGGTAATGCAAAAACACTTATCAAATGGAATGTATTAAATCTTAACTAATAACAATTATTTAAGCACTTATAGCTATATATAGGTTTACAATTTCTTGAAGGTAATCCTCAATTGTATGTGTATGTATCCTCAAATGTGTTTCTGTCTAAAACCATACAAATTGTCTGACATTTGCAAGTGAGAATTTGATACACTTGGTTTGTCAGCGTTTAACAATAAGTTATTAAGTGTGAATTCAAGGTTAAAAACCATTAACGATGAGAGATCATTAACATCATCAAAATCTTCTTTTTGTCTTTAAATTTTGAAGACCCGTGAAGTATTATTAGCAAACATCCGTCAATTTCACACAAAAAAAACACAAATAACATGATATGGATGTTTTGTGTGGAGAAATAAAGGCGTTGTGGAAGTTAAAAACCAAGTGTTGTTAATTATTTGAAGCTTAGAAAGAAAAATTACCAGGCAATAAAAAAGGCACAAAGGCTGATGAAGGCATAATAAACGTATACGAATAAGAAGCGAAAGCCCAAAAATACAGCAAAATGAACTCATGTATTTACATTACACACGAAAAGAGATGTCTTCCAAGTCGCGTGCCGTTGCGTCACATTCACATCCAATTGAATCCAAACGATAACCCGACCGGGAACAAACAACCCGTATTGTGTAGCTAGCATGACGGGCCGACAGATGAGAGAGGATTTTGCAATATTGATTTGTTTTTAGGCGTTCTGTTTTACTTAATGCTCTTCAAAGTCCCTACATTCTGAAAATATTAGAGCAATTTCTTTTTTACCAATTTTGTATGGATTGGTTTTTCCGCAGAAGCTGTGACGCGCTAAAGTATGTGCGAAACTGTGTTTCTGACAACCGTAGGGTAATGTGTCTTAATGTTTATCCGAAGAAATGCCTTTTCTATCTAAATTGAGGTCAAATGGGCTTCCCCAACTGCCTGTCTCATGCTAGCCACGAGCTTTGGCGAAAACAACACATTTATCACGAGGGTGGGATGGCCGGCAATTCTTTCAGTTTCGAGCCAACTTTGCAGATAAAAACCACAGCCTGAAGGCGAAGAGTTCATAATACTACAACGTTGCAGGCCTTGCCCAATCCACTTATGAAATGTAGCAGTTTTTTGCGCTCCACTTGTCTTATTGAACAAAGTTGGGCTTATATTGCTTGAGCGTGACTTGTAAAATACTGACTGGATTTCAGAGCACGTAATTGATGCGAGACTAAGTATATACGGTTTTTGATAATCGCTTGGGCTGTGGTTGGTTGTGGTTTGCTGACGACCACACATGTCTTACACAATCATGTAACTCTACGGTTACATGTGTAAGAAAACGCAAGGTATGCCAGTGGGAGTGTGTGAGTGAATGGCGGCCGCCTACTAAGCCTACCTATCACCCATCTAGTATCTTACCTCAACCATGGCCTTCGTGCTCCTGTGATTAGTAACCTAGGTTGAGTATCTAATCAAGCAAATTACAAAGGGTAAGCGTACCCAGTGATAATAAAGAGATAAAGATAGACAGACGCAATCAGTGATTACACTAAACCGACAGATTAATTCACCAAGGGCGGTATTCGAATGTCAAATTGATAAATTACGGGACGGTTTCACCAATTACTGACTTTCCAAAGTACACGTCAAACCGACGCGGCAAGTTTGAATTGATGTTTATTTTCCGGTAGACTTGCCTAAATTTTAATCATTTATTTGACTGAGACGCGATCTCCGCATAAATTTGTGCTGTTTATCAGTATCCCAAATGAATACGTAATGTCGACACGAAGGCTTGCTTTGATGGAGTTATCGGCGGATTAGTCGTGATTTTTCAACGGTGGTAGATTTGGCACTTTTTTTTACTCTTTGTGACTCTCACTTTTATTGATATTACTATGTATTTACATTGCTCGATCATTATGTACAGTAATAGAACATCTTAAAAATCCGCAAAAGGTGGTGAGTGGCGCATGATTTATCTAGCTTTTAATTAGTCTTCGGAAAACAGCTTTTCTAAAAATCCAGCCTTAGTTGGTGTTATGATAAACCGTTGTGATATGATGATGCAATGATCGGTGTTACCTTGCGTTATGTGACATGTTATGTGACACAGGTCACAAAGCACATCTGCGTACACGAATTCCTGTGAAGATCTCATGTGAGAAGAAGTTGGGATGTTGCGCGTCATTTGTGTTGAATTTGCATCGCTCTGTGACTGCGCTTTAGACGTGGGACGAGCCTTTGAGTGTTGAAGTGCTAGTCGAAGTGTCTCAGTCTGCAGCTAGACAGACTCTTGTTAGTCATTATCATACTAGCTACAGTCATTTTCAGATCATAGCACGGTCATGAGTGAAAAAATAAATAAGATAGATGAGATGTTAAATATACAGCGATATCACTCGCCTAGGTTGATAATTTTGATTATTGTTAGTAAATAAATCTATCCATTACTTACTTAAAAATATAGTTCTGCTCCACAAAACAAATAAAACCGTACCTTTAGAAGGGTATACATCCCAGATACCGAAAGGTGGAAGATGTTAATTGTCAATTTACTCCGCTGCTGATTGGTTGAAATGAAGGCGTTAGGCCAATCGGCTTGACGGAAGACAATGGCTCTACCAAAAAGGGTTGTAAGTGTAAAAAGCTTGCAATATTCATACAAAAGAGCTTGATGTGAGTACAGGAGCAGCAAAGAGTCTACGAGCCTTGATTTCGCTAACAAAATGACGTATAATCTCGTGACAATGACGCGTCCGTTAATTTTAAATACCTATTCGTTTCGATTGGAGAATAAATTTTTGAGTAAATAATAATTTGAAATCAACGTGATTGCTAATCATCAGAGCCTGCTATTGCGGATGCTCGGATAATTATTTTGTAGTGATTGAACATATTTTGGAATATTATATAATATAAACGAGCCCCTAACATATCATCCAATGTAGCCTCTTCTGATCGTTATAAAAACATTAACTATGTTTGAAATATCCAAAAGATGTATTATACATGAACATAATTATATAATCGGTACTTATTTATGTAATAAAACATAAAACATATATATCGTAAAACAAAGTTTAAAATAAATAAGATAACATGTGAATTCGGTTTGAATGTAACTAAATTGGGTGTATAAAAATGTCTATCGAACTATTTGAGATGTTTTAAGAATAGTAAACGTATAACGATCAGAAGTGGCTACATGGATAATACTGGACTAGTTATTATCGATACCAATATACTCAATAAAATGATATGTTCAGTACGCGCATCCGCTACAACGGGGTCTTCTAATCTTACAGGCACATACAGTACAGTACCTACTCCAAAACTGATAAAGCGCATATAAATCTTTGCCAGTTGTCGTATTCCTGAAAACACCCGAATCATATAATCGTAAAAGCCCTAAATATTGCACTTGCAATTTTTACCTTGTTCGAACGAAATAGGAGTCGATAAAAATGTAACGTGTGTAATTAATGCGCATAGAAATCTTCGCCACTGTTCGGCAGGGGTCGTATTTCCGAGCGTTCGGGTTCGAGAGGCGATATCGACACTGGTTTCGATTGTTTTACACACGAGATTGACTCCTATTTCTTTCGAACAAGGTACAAATCGTAAATGCAATGTTTAGGGCTCATACGTCTCTATGACTCGGGTGTTTTCGGGAATACGACAACTGGCGATGATTTCGATTCGCACTATCAGTTTTGCAGTACTGTAAATTCTTTCTGGCCCCACACTAGGATACCTTGTATCGGGGGAACCAGAAGCAGCGATGTCACACACATGTAAACATCCAAGACCCGGGGTCTTTTTTTGTATCTCCTGCCGGTGATCGAAGCCGGGACCTCTCGCATGGTAAGCAGAGCCACAACCGCAACGCCAGAGAGGTCGTCACTAGATATAAACTAAAGGCAAAGAGATAACAAAAACGTCTTGGATATGTCGCAGGTAGTTGGTTGAATCAGACACTTAACTAACTCTCTGGCCCGTTAATTAAATACCGACGTTTAACCAAAGTGAACGAAACGTTTAAGGATTTGTCATAACGTTCCTAGGCAACAAGACATATAAAATAATAAATAATAAATGTAGTCCATTAATGTCCCCACCGAGGGGCACATGCCTTTATGCGGATACGAGTAAGATTAAGCCATACTCCACCATGCTGGCTCAGTTCGGGTTGATGGAGGTAACAAGAGGCAACAAGACATACATTTTATTTATGTGTACGTAAGTTTGTGTTTTAAATATTTTTTGTTGTTCTTAAACGTTCAACCTCGTTAAAGGGGGCTTCGCTTCGCTCAACACCTTTAACCCTTCTCCTAAGCTACCGCAATGTTTTGCCCTGATATAAGCTGTGCAAATCAGCTGTTGTCGTGACGCCATCTTGTTTTCCAACACTCCGGCTTTCCGTAAGACAGAGTGTTAAACGTTTTCGACGATGCTTTATTTAAATCAAAATGCTAGACTTGGTTAAACGTCGGTATTTAATTAACGGTCTAGAGAGTTAGTTAAGTGTCTGATTTAACCAACCAACTGCGAAAGATACATAGCGCTCTTACAGTATCGTGCGTATTCGTGGAGACGCGGGGCGCCATGCTGACAGCACCCGCGTGCGGGATCAAGCCCTTATCAAATTCTGTTTGCTGAAAGAGGCCCTAGAGTTGACCAACATCGTTGCACCATTTTCACTGAGCTTTTTAGCGGCATTGGGCTCTCAGACGCTCTGAGGAGATATTTGCAGTACCGTCACGTTGGGGCCGTTACGAACGTGACGTCAGGTCGCAGGTTACAACGCCACGCAGCCTGCCGAAGGCATTAGTATGTAAAACAGACATTTCCGCTTCAACTGAGACGTAAAAGGAACTTTTTATGCAATAAGCTCACATTTCCACGCGAGCCGAAGATGGTTCTTGCGTGTCTGCTGATGCAGAAAGTGGATGTCCATATTTTTGCCTTAGCATACTGAAGTAAAAAAAAACATAGTTTACCTATATGCGGTGCTTGATTTACTTATCATCTTGTACTGTATCTATAAATGTCTTTTCTCATCCTTCAGTGAAGAATATAAAGAATAGATAAAGATTTCTGTCTGACGCCCCTTGTACAAATACGTCATAAAACCTTGCCAGTACGCAATGGAGATAAGTTATCAGCTCGTATTTCATAGCCGCTCTGCTCTGATTGCGCAGCCTTCGAAGTATCGGGTTGATTAACCGATACAGGTTATTAAGTGGATTGCTCATAGGTCCGGATTCGTTCTGGCAGTTCGCCAGTGGCAGCCACGGCGACAGTGAGCCTAATTCTCGAGGCGTCAATACTTACTAACGAACTAAATTGACCGCTTGATATCAGCTGTAAATCGGTTGCTCTAGTTTCTGTTTTTATGCTTTAAGTTCTTCGATTAGTTGAGCTGTAACGCCGGAAGAATCGGTCCCAGTGTCACACTGAGTACAATAGTTGACGCCCACGGTTCTACGATCTCTAATATACGAGTTCGGTTGTCATTGCCGCCAGCTACTGCCAAACGCTCTGTATACACAGTTAATGAGCAATAAAATGTAAATGCCAGTAACTAACAGAATCCGAGTGATTGAGCATAGATTCTTCCTTCTTATTGCATTTTGAGGGATAAGATTTTCATAATTTAACCACGATTTCAAGTTAAGGATGATTGATTGTCTCCCAAATGACCCTTTAGGTGAATCAGGTCATATTCTGCTTGTGCTAGTTGAAGTTATAGGGCGAAATCGGAGGAAATCTGATTATTTAGAAATCGAATTCTGAGTAGGTCAGATTATTTATTAACCAGGATCTCAGTAAGTCGTTTTGGATTAAGACAGATTTTATGCTGGTTAGATTCTAATCAGGTCGAATAAAGACGAGCAATATTATTAATAGCGTAATATTTGTATTAGTTAAACACAGCCAATTTATAAAAAAAACAATGTGTTGGAGTTTCTTCGCCTTTCTAATTCTACAGTGGTCCAATGTAGAGAAGAGGCAAAAAAATACGTTTGCTGTTTTTGTGAATATCGACAGTAATAAAGAAATTTGAACTCTTTGGGGCAGATTATGTGTCTAAAAAAGAGTACAGTCAAAAGAAAAAAAAAACAAAGCTTTCTGATGATTCATAATCGGTCAAGGCCTACCTTATAACATGTCTATTCCCAGATGGGATGGTAGAGGAATGGCATAGCTATGTTAACATGTCTTTTCCTAAATAGGGTGGCAAACGCACAACATAGCCATGCAATTCAAAATAATAACTGCCCCCTCCATAGAAAAATGCTCGAAATCACCGACCGTACCTGTCAAAAACCTGTATTTTACTCCGATTCTGACGTAGAAATAATCTACTATAACATAGGGCGCCCCTCCAATACCCCACAGGTACGCTGTCACCTTCAAATGCGTCGTAAGTAAGCTCGCTGTTCGCCATGATATCGTAGTTGAACTCAATTACTATTAATCATGAATCAGACCTACTCAGAAATTTACTAAAACGGAAAATTACATAGACCTGTAGCAAACTAACTCAGATGTTGTCTTAAAGAGCAACTGGCACAGTGTGATAAAATGAAATATCTTTCTTCAAAATCCCCAAGCTTCCTGACGACGTTGTTTGTTTGCCCGAGCCCTCCAGCAAGTGCGGGTAATATCCGGCGAATCATAAACTAAGGACGTTATTTCAGAACTTAGCCCGAAAATAATTACCGCGGCGTTATTGGCCCGGCAGCGGGTTCCTGCTCTGGGTCACTCTTCTTTATCACTATTAGCACTTAGGTCGGCGATGCCAGCGCTACGCTTGAATAGAAATGTCCCTAAAAGGGTTGTTAACCGGAGGGCAAAAGCCAAATGCCTGTCACGATCTCTCCCGAGTATGCCCGGGCTAAATAACTGCAGTTGTATTAAGCCGTTTGTTTTATTATTTCGTTCGTCCCGCAATCTTATTGTGGGAAGTTGATTGTATTAGTTTCATTTGCAAAGGAATCCTCTGATGTGCATCAAAGGATAGCGTAAAGGGATGTGAGATTGTGAGATGATTTGCGAGACCTTTGTTATCCAGTGTCTAGTGAACTAGTCCTCCTATAATACCATAAATCTATCGTCATTCTTATCTAAGCACCAACTATCCTGCATGACAGAGACGGACCGTGCGTCGCGCGATATGACACATGCTGCTATTTCGGTCGCGGATTGCAGATGCGATCGCATAATGCCGGTATCTGTTTTATTTTCATATTTATTCGTAGATGACGCGAGCTCACTCGGGTGACTCGTGCCGGATATTTCTGACAAAATGTGACATGATTCCATTTGTTCTATATACAAAACATGACATATGGTTTAACTCTGCGTTTCCCTGCGCCTGCGCCTGCGCCGCCGTCGCTGTTCTGACGGTTTCAGCAACGGCTGGTGGCAAGGTTGATTCATTTATTTTTTGAACTTCGAATGTCTTTCCCTACAAACATCATTCATCAAGTCAGGTTGATTTTCAGTTCCATTAATTAAACATGTCTAGCCAATGATCTCACGCGATTTGTTGAAACTTTTGGCTAAACATTCTTCTGTAGGTATAATAGCTATAACGCTGGAGACGTCAACAGGTTATTGTGTTTGTTAATTAAATGATAAATAGGTTTTCGGACATAGAGCTATCCTAAAAATACCACCCACTCTGGACGCCTGAAGCTGGTTGGTTCTGAGGCATCGGGAGTTTGAACCTCATGCCGTGGTAATAAAATTAAAAACCTATGACGGGAAAATGTCTTCTTTGGGCGACATCCGGCGTTAAGAGAACCTTAAGCCTTCATCAGGCTGATGCGACCATACACGCCATATATAGGATAGAGTTATATAGTTCTACATCACATTTAGCCAGTAATTTAAGGAGTCCTTTTCAATACATCAACGAGCCACTTGCCGTTGTCTACAAATGAATTATTTGAATTCATCATACCCAATGAGTCAAGTAGATATCATTAATTCGATTAGATACGATATTAGTCTTGGCTGCTCATTAGGAGACAATGAATTCGGCTTCATTTCTCGTGCTCCAGAATGTTCGCCGCGACGTAACACCGAGTAAGTTGAGATTTTAAGATCAATTAATTAAACTCCGTCTAGACCTAGACGAGATTCTTGGTCGTGGCAATGACTCAAAGCTTCTAGGTCGTTGTGGCAATAAATTGAGTTCGGTAAGGTTTTGATTCAAGTTTAATGTGGGTAATGAAAATTAATGTCAAAAGTACTATTTTCGAGGTTACACACGAGATATTATGTTCCTTTTGTTAAGTATATGTATAACTATGTAGCAATTAGTGTTAATTAAATTTGAACTTGTGTGTACAGTTCTTGAATTAACAATTGGAGATTGTATTGTTCATCGTCCGGCTATCTCCGTTTGGCCCTACCCCTACGCCAGTATTGTCTTGTGGCACCCCTTCATTGGCATTCATTTCATTGTTTGATACGAGTTAATCAAAATAGAGTATTATTTTTTGTTACAGGTAATTAAGAAAACTTTGTATTATCGTCCGCGATGATTAGAAGCTTTGTTAGTGATTTCCCTTCGCCCCATGTGCTATCAAAAAGGAGCTACGAGTAAGCATGCATGAAAATAGTAAGAACAAAACAGAAAAAAATATATACCCAGCGATGTGACAGTGAAATCATTGTATCGGCGTCCGCGACGATTAGAAACTTTATAAGTAACTTCTCTTCACCCCCTGTGCTACTAAAAAGGAGCTCAAAGTGCATGAAAATAGAAAGAACAAAAAAGGAAGAAAACCTATTCCAAGCGATGTTAAAACAGTGAAAAATTAAGTACTTAAATCCAGTGAACAAAAATTGAATATTAAAGCGAATCACAAATCAGGTTTGTGCTCCGGCGAGCGGAAAGTCAAGGATACGTACGTACGTACGTACTCGAATGTTGTACGAATCAATGCAAAGTATCGCCTGAGGTTTGATCGAGCCCTTGTATCATCGAGTAAAAGTGGAAAAATCGTACAACCGCTTATACTTACACCAAAGCAGTACCTACAGTGGAAGTAAGTCTTTACGTATTTAATAAGAAAAAAGAGTCTCAGAGTTAAAAAGTGTAGCGGGAACTCGTCTTTAGATACGAACTAACGAATCAAGTTGGCGACAAAAATTGTTCTTACTTTTATACTGGCACTATGCCATCTCATATCTCATGCAATGATATAAGTACATACATTACACTTAGTAAACCTACAGTGTCTGCAAGTATGTTTTCTATATCAGACTTTGTTCATCAACGTTTTTATTTCTAGATCTGAATTAATGACGATAAAACTGAAAAGCAGGTGAAATCGAAGGACTAAAAATAATTAATTAGGTATGAACGTCATTTCTGTAACGTGGAGTTCTGAACAGGACTAGCTTTGTGATAGCATTCACTGCATTTTTGTCTTCGTTTATTGTCATTTTAACAAGATTATAAATCAAGTAACTTTTAATCTTTTAATTTAATTAAAAGTAATCAAGCATTAAGCTTAAAGCCCAAAGGTGATGTATGTATAGTTGTATTGTTTTAGTGTGACAATACCGGTCATCGAACCCTGTGTACCACGGTACGCTCGTGATTGGTTTAGCGATACTTGCTTATTGCGTGAAACGTTCGCAATTACTGTCGCTTAGCGTATCATGGTAGCGGTCGGGGAAAATGCAAGGTCACGTCAGGTTTCCAAACCTCAAGGATATTTGCATTTTTTTTTCTAATTATGTCGTACTGTCGTAATTTTGTATTAATTTCACGCATAAGATGCAATTGCAACAAAACAACAGACGAATATTAAAAAGTACTTAATCTACTACTCGTACTACTACTATCAGCCCCTGATGTCTAAATTAATTATCAGAGTAAAAAGGATTCTCCACATATCATATACTACGAGCCGAGGATACAAAAACGAAGTTATTTTATATAATATAGATTCATCATTCAAATATATTTTTTTATAGTAAATAAATAATTAAATTATCTTATTCAAAGTCAAAATTATACTTATACTAAACTACAACTCAATTATTTTTTTATACAAAAAAAGACTACACCGTTTCTGAAGGTGGGCCTCGGGGTTGACTTGACTTCCTTCCCTGCTATAAAGCCTTCGTCTTACTTACATTCACTTTCAGAACTACCACTACTACTGAAATTACTGCTGCTGCTTTCATCGGTCACATTAATTATAATTTATGGACTGTCTTGCAAATTATGTCAATATCAACGCCTCTCATTTTGATTTCTTCCTTATTGACGTGTGCTACACAATTAGTCCATTTCTTATTTGACACTTGCCTTGCCTTGTTGCAACAATCTTTTCACCACGGAAAATTTGAAATTTGTATTTTTTCTGGCAACATATCCTTTTATGTTTGCCCATACCAATTTAATAGAGTTTAACGCGCAATGGTAGGGCGGGAGTCGGAGAACAGTCACTCCTTTTTGTTTTGCCATCTCATCAATAACATAAGCTTGATATTCGCCTTTGATACTTTTAATTTTTCAAGTAATTTTGTATTCGTTTCTTTAATATCAAATGGAACACGTTTCAAAGTTAGCCAGTTCTGTATATTTCCCTTTTTCCTGCCATGTTTTTTCTAAACCTCTAAAATGGAAATACCCATAGTACATTAATAATTAAGTTAGTTAATATGAAATTCAATACACATTCGTATATTTATTATGGCTTAATCTTTACATGGAATGATAACTGGCATTATCTTAGACAACCACATCTTTTCCAGCACTTTGGAAAACCATTTTCAAAGTGAGGAGCAGCCATGTTTTTATGGTAATCCGCCGTCTTTTTGGCTTCGAACACCCAGTCGCAGTCCTCTAAAAACCCATCTTCGTTACCAAAATGGACAACAATCGGTATTTTTCCTTTGCTAGTCAGATTTTTTGCTCCTGTTGACAGCCCTTCTTTAAAAGCTGTTGATGTACTTTTCATTTGAGTATCTTCCCAAGCTTTACTCACTATGTGAAATAGTAAAAATGGAGATAGTTATAATTTAGGTACCTACCTTAAATTGCTTGTGGATGAAAAAAAACTAGTCGTTAATTTTTTACCTGCATTTACCCAGATTTCGTCGGCGGAAAAATATCCGAAGAGTTCTCGAGTTCGAGTTCCTTTAATTTTATCTACATATTTCAATCTCTACAAGACAATTTCTGGGCGATCTATAAGGGCACTCATTCTATGTCTTTTAAAGTACTTGAATTTTAACCCTTTTAATATAAATCCTAATGAAGTTATCCGCAACGTGGGTAAATTTTCGTCTTCATTTACTTCTTGCAGAATTATTTTCTGTGTTGGCAATTCGCCCTTAAAAAATGAACTGTGAACGATTCTTCTAATCGCACATTTTTCAAAATCATCCTACTTTTGGAACGCATTTTTCCTGTTTCTTTTTGTATTTAGTTCTGTAACTTTATGCATGTCTCGGTACCCGGTATTCGGTATTCTGTATATTGAACGAGAGCTCACTCCGGAAATTACTGAAGTTTTTTAAATGATGTTATGGTTTGACACATATTTATCTTCTGGTTTGGTTTTTTGCACATAATTATATATATCGATGATTATTTTCCGCTCTCCAGTAGACATCATCGTCCTTTTGCGTTTTTTTAGGTGAGGTCAGTGGCACCGATGGTGCTTGTCCTGCACCAGATGTGCCTGTAAAAATATTTCAGTGATTTGAAGGTTAACAAAGTAAATATGCGTCATCAGGTCTTGGATGCACATAAGTGCGTTGGTAGGAATGAACGGACAGATAACATACCAGGATCAAGGATATTTCGACGACGACGACGACATTGCTTAGTGGTCTGTCCACTAGAAATAGATGGTGTTGGCGACACTGAGGCTGAAGGTTCCATAACATACGGCAAACAATACCAAGTAATAACCAACAACGATAACAGAAACAAATAACAACTAGGTTATACAACGTCCAGGTTCCAAATAAAATATTAGTTTTTCGTTACCTGTTCAGGGCTTTGTACTAAACAATATCTAATGCTATGCTATATTCAGGTGAGGGCATGCGGTGGGGGTAATCATTTTCAGGGGACCTGCCCATACACAATCCTGAAGCTTTTGGAACTACATAGTATAGGGGACCTGCCCATACACAATCCTGAAGCTTTTGGAACTACATAGTATTGTGCCGCTGCTTGCCCTTTTTGGGCTCAGTATGGTCTGCTTGGATTATTAGGGACATCATTATATGAACTTTTACTATGAAACCGATTTTTTTAGAGAAAATAAATTTTTCACTTCTCCATCACAAATCATCTAACCAAAATTTATGATGTGAAAAATAAAGTTGTTCAGAATGTTGTCTCTAACAACCTTTTAAAATATGACTACACGTTTCTGTTACACCCTGTATAGACGGGATATCCCGAATGAGAAAGCCAGAGAAGGCTAGAGAAGGGAAGTATAACCTAGAATTTAAACAAAAAGAAAAACTTTAGAAAGAACCAACTGAAATAAAACCCTTGCCGTTAAGCAACCATTTGAGTAATCGTATCCCAACCTATTAAATACCTAGAATCGAGAATTTCTGGTGGCAGTTTAAATATAGTCTTCATCATCAATTACAATAATGCATACATATACCAAATAAATGATCCCAACACAGCTCTAGATGAATTTATTGGATTGATACAGACCGTACTGGATAAAAACAAGACAACCCATAAGGTACCTTCAAATAAACGGATTATCAAAGCATGGCTAACGCCTGGTCTGCTAAAATGTCTACGAAATAGGGACAATTTACATAAAAAGTTTATGTCAAACCCAGAGAATGAGACCTTAAAAGTAACCTACCACAGGTACAGAAATTTCTGCAACAACCTATTAAAGAAAGTTAAGAGAAATTACGAAAAGTCTTTATTTAATAAAGCCGGATTAAACAGCAAGGAAATTTGGAAAGCCATAAAAACAATAACATCTACTACTAAAACAAAAAATCAACCAAATGAATTATTAAAAATAGAAAAATCACCTAAAGACTCGATAGAATTTGTTAATGAATACTTTGTCAATGTCGGTAAAAAGTTAGCAGAAAATATAGAAAATCAGGAAACAATTCAGGAGAGCGTCATGCCAGTCAGTAGATCAGACTCGCTCATCCTAATTAGTACGGACACTGATGAGGTAAATAGACTTGTCATGCAGCTTAAAGATAAATGCTCAGTAGGTTGGGACAATATCCCGAACAAAATCTTAAAGCAAAATAACAAAATCATAGTACCTTATCTGTCCTACATATTTAATCTCTGTTTGGATACTGGTATTTTCCCTGATGCTTTGAAGAGGTCAGTAGTGATTCCTATTCACAAGGGTGGTGATCGGGACCGTGCCGACTGCTATAGACCTATCTCGATCCTCCCATCCATATCTAAAATCTTGGAACGTATAATAAACAACCGATTAATGAACTTTTTAGAAAGACAGTTTGGTTTTCGTTCCAAAAAATCTACCTCCGATGCTGTTCATGCAGTCACTGACTTTATAACTGAGGCCTTGGATGGAGGAGAGAGATGTTTGGGGATTTTTCTTGATCTGGCCAAGGCGTTTGATACGGTTTCGATCCCACTACTTGTATCTAAGCTTGATTCTCTTGGTGTAAGGGGTAACCAAATCAATCTTTTCAAAAGCTACCTATCTGATAGAAAGCAAAGCGTAAAAATAGGTGAATATATGAGCACTACCCAGCCAGTAGAGTGGGGGGTACCTCAAGGCAGCATTCTTGGACCGACTCTATTCTTGATATATATTAATGAACTTTGCAGCCTTAAACTTCCCGATGGAAACATAGTAACTTATGCTGACGATACCGTTCTGCTTTTCAAAGGAAGAAATTGGACACAAGTTTTTTAAAACGCACAAAACGGTTTTAATATAATATCGAAATGGCTGCAGCATAATATTTTAACCTTAAACGCCGATAAAACTAAATATTTGACCTTCTCTATAAACAACACGACCCAACCTTCTGCTGGTTTTAATTTGACCTCACATATATGTAAAGATGAAACTAACTGCTCATGTAAAACCTTAGAAAGAACCCCTACAATCAAATATTTAGGCATAACATTGGATCGGAACTTAAATTTTAAAAAACATATACAAACTCTAAGTGGCAAAGTCCGTAAACTAATATATATATTTAAAAATTTGAGACACGTTACCAATGCATCACTACTAAAAAATATTTATTTCGCTCTATGCGAATCTCTTTTGAGATATTGCATAACATGTTGGGGAGGTGCAAATAAGGGAACTCTTTTGTCACTGGAGCGTGCTCAACGTGCTGTTTTAAAGGTCTGCACCTTTAAACCCAGGATCTTTCCGAACGAAGAACTTTATCATTTCTGTGACGTTTTGACTGTTAGACAACTTTTTATTCAGAATATTCTGCTAAAACAACACCAAACTCTTAAGTATACACCTAGTTCTAAAAGACGAAAAGATAAAGTTTTTATAACCACCTCAACAAAGACAAGATTTATGCAGAGATTTTTTAAATTTCTAGGGCCCTATGTATACAATAAAACCTGCAATATTGTGTATATATATCCTAAACCAAATTTTGAATGCAAAAAGCTTATTTATAAGTGGTTAAGATCGATGAATTATGACGACACAGAAAGTTTCATCGCCATTTCACAATAATAAGGATAACAAAATAAATAAAATGGTACAATCAATACTTGATAAATACATATTTGATAATTATATTTTAGGTGCACATACTTACGTATTTTTTAGAAATGATGGTAAAAATACACAAACATTCATAACACACCTCACTTCACATACATCCACTACACTTTCTCATCTCACACACCCATATTTACACTCACAAATACTCACACACACCCAAATACTAACTATTTTAGGCACTAAATGACGAATTTTAAACTTTAAATTACCTTCTTTAAGTTTTAGATAGCTGCATTACATTGAAACTGTAAAAGTACTTGATTTGGTCTGCTAATTTTTCTTCGTTCATATCATTAGGGGAAGAGCCTCGCTACTTATCCCAAAACACAGGGGAAACCCTACCTTGGGGAGTATCGACTCTGATGTTATTTTTGCTTATTACCAACACCTATTCTCATAAACATATGATGTATCTATCTTTAGTTAAGTTTATATAACATGAAACTGTACCTTTCTTATTATGTATTCTTTTGTAATTTTTGTAATTTTTGTGAAATGTTTATTGAATAAATCAATTATTATTAACAATTAAAAAAAAAAAAAAAAAACACGTCACCATGTCATATAATGCACGAGATACTATACAAAATACCCAAATCCCTACGGGTATGCAATTATTATTTTAAAAAAAACCCGCGATGCCTCCATGGTACCATTTTAAGGTCCTGACTGGCTTTGGTAATTAGTTGAGAAGCTTTCCTGGTAAGTCACCGTCACATCCACCTCATCATGCATTACGACGAGAATGCATTACTTAGCAACCGTATTATAATAAAGTTACCATATCGCAATCTGTGAGATACCTAGTATTGAGCAGTTCCGATGGACATATGTGGTCTTCATAATCACTTTCACTTAACAAGATTATGCTTCCTGAGAGTAATGCTCGAGTTACTTTGAAAAATACAAAACACTCGATATCTCCAGGTTTCCAACATCAGATCCTGACCTGGCATGGCATTAAGACCAATCGGAAGGTAAACGCTCTCGGTCACAGAATTATCCAAATCGGTCTATCCGCCTTGGGAAATCGCTGAACATACGTAAAAAAACCTAACAAATAAGATTACGGTGAATTGAGACCCTCTCCCCTTTTTTTAATCGGTTAAAAAGTGGGAAGACTAATAGATGTCTTTTGTCGATCAACTCTTGCCATATAGTCGGCAATACCTACTCACATGTTAATTCCACAAGAAACTGGTAATATTAGGTAGAGGCAGTAATACCGATGTTTACGCTTCGTCAGTTTCCACCAACGTATGTACATAAACATCCCGCAATATGAAGGTATGTAAAAACATATATACCTACATTCGTTTTGTGCTCAGATCAAATAAAAATTACATCTGCTATACCGAGACTCCTTTGAGCGAGTGCGGGCTGAAAGATAACATTCATGGCGTAACTAATACATAATTTACCGTGTCTCCCTTTAGTACTCAGAGAGTGTTGGGCGATTCAATATTACCGAGGGGATTTAAGGGACTTTGCAAAAGATGGAGTTACTTAAATTAATAAGGGTACCTGTTATAGAACATCTGCGTTATATTGGCAATATCGTCATATCTGCTATGTTAATTTGTATAGTCATTACATCGGTGTCTGCATTGTAATCGTCAACGCCGTCGACCGATATAGGATAGTCCACATAGTCAAGATATCCAGTAATTCAAGATGGCAATCCAGGTACCAGCTGTCGCAGACGATAGGTAGGAGTTATCGAAAACCGTAAAACTCAGTAAGTGAGGCTGCGACTTGAAAAGGTGAATCCTCCTATCCCAAAAATGAAACAGGGATTTTCACATGCTGTGACGGACTTTGTTAAGTGCTTTTACTTAGTTACGACTTTTTGAAATTGCAACTTATGCAACAAAGCTCATAAGGCCTTAAAAAAGCATTTTTCTTAAATCCCATTATATTCCAAAATGTAATGTGAAAGCTCCGTGGTCTAATTCGTGGTTAATTTATCTTAAATACATCATACGGACGTTCTGGCGGTGATGGAAAACTCCGTGAGGAAACCTTCATTACTCACGCAGTCACGCAAAATGGAGTATTGAATAACTGGCTCAAAAGTGGGCACAATTGTGCCTCTGCCACCCCGTATGGGAAAAGGAGTGAAGCTATGTTATGTTATGTTATGTTATGTCATATGTATGTTACGATCAAAGTGATTAATTTGAACATTATTAATAATTCTCGATTGTTACTAATAATTACTGCGCGATTTGATCAATGTGATAAATTCTGTGAATTTAATTACTTTTTCTGATTATTATTCATAGTTCACTGCCTTTGAAATTTGGCTAGAGTAGGTTATTGTGGCTAAGTTTCAATTGGGTTAGAACTTCGAAGAAGCAAAACCGAAGCGGAGCGGAGTGTTTGAAAATAAAAAAAACGGTCAAAGGATTTTTGCCAAACAATATTATTAGATTTCATAATGCAATCCAACATCAAACCCTCTCGCCACCCCCGCCCGCTTCTATTGCTTGAAAAAAAAACGTAAAACGAACGTTTTTTTAAAATTCATTACATTTATCATCAGTAAGGTGAAATTATTAATAATAATCAGTTAAAGAGAATAATTCATCACTTTCAACATCAATCTTGAAAATTATTAACAATAAGCGATAACTATTATTAATTTTCAAATAATCACATTTCTCGTAACATGTACACTGATGTCATTCTTGCCTCTATTCGCAATGCCCTATTTAAACCACATACAAGCTTGCAGTACTGACTTAGTCCCTAAGAAGTATGTAATAACTACCCATTTTGTTGTGAAACTTAACGAGAATGCCAATGCCAAAGTGCCAATAAAACTCGCAATAGGTGAGCTTGGAGTAATGAAGAGCAGCGAATGTTTCAAATGGTTTCAGAAAATTTTGCTAATATGAGAGGGGGACTGTAAACGTCACCATGGTGACCTCCCCCTTACCTGTTCCCGCCTGTCTCTTCCACCGACAGCCGAAAATTAATTAATATTACGATCCGATGAAAAAGCCTTGTTTTGCTGACTTTCCGCCCGTCAGCATAGGGTGGTTTTTACTTTAGCGAGTGCAATCACACAGTAACCTAATAGAAACGTGACGGCGCAGATTGAATAATAATAATAATAATTTTCCCCCACCGGGTTCGATTCCCGGTGGGGGCAAATATTTGTTTCATGAGAACGGATGTTTGTGCTCTAGTCATGGTTGTTTATCTATCTAAATATAATATTTATCTACATAAGTACGTGTATCGTTGTCTAGTACCCAAGATACAGGTAATCCTAGTTTGGGGCCATATCAATGTGCGTAAATAGTGTCCAAGGTATAATTATTATTATTATAATAACACACATACTCGCAAATATACTTACTAGAGTTGAATGTGCGAGTTTTTTGGTAAAAGTACGAAAAGGGAGGAACATTTTGTAGCATTGCTTCTGACGCCTTCAGAAGTTCGAGCTTTTACAATCGCTAACAACAATTCTGCATATTCTAATCTAAGATCTAAGTCATCTGAGCCCAAATTAAACTACATAAATCGATTCTAAGTGGCCCTTGATACAGAAGCACCTAAAACCAAATTCTAATAGACTTTGAAAATGTGTTTTGCCTTCCCTCCCATGAGCGGAATGGAAAGGCCGTAACTGTTATTGCGTATAATAAAAGCGCTGTAATTGAACAAGCAGAACATGTAACATGTCATGTCGGATATTAATAAGCAAGGTGAAATGGTCACAATACTGTCGTAATTTCAGTTGAGTGTCATAAACTGCGATCGAATTCATAACAAAGCATACTAATTGGTGGGTCGGATCGCGCAGTCTGGTTTTTTTTGGGACAAAATTTATCTCTAAGGTTTTGCTAATTCGGAGATTTTTGATGTTGGATATTACAGGAACGTATTACCGAATGTCTAGTCGCTTTTGTTTTTGTATTCTCAAGAAATGCAGGAAATAAAGTTCGATTGCGAAACGTTACTAAGTTTAATGCCTTTGGTCAGGGAGCTCTCAAGCCTGGCGTCAGTATGCCAGCTAGAGTTTATATCGTATAGTTTTATATTTTTGAATTTTATTCGATACATCGCAAGACTTTCCATATTATTGTTTTGACAAACGATAAAGCTTATAAATAACGATCTTACGTTTCAACTCTTTATGCGTAGGCATGTAGGCCTATAAATATGAAATGACGATTTCATCATTGGAATATTTCAGTGACGCCGGTAGCAACAGCAAAAAATCTGCAATCGTAGGCCGTGTTACTAAAAACAAGCGTGTTGTAAATAGTTCACTTAGAAACCATACAACCATTATTTTTGTTTGAAGAAATTGCTACCCGCAACTATGGAGATTAAGAAGCACTTAATAGTACACAATTATCATTATGCCCTGTGCTTAGCAGACTGATTAACACCATTCTAAACCCGAAGCTTGAATATTATGTTATATTCAATAAACCATCTGAGGTCTACCGCTTATGTCGACGGTTGGTAAGTCCTCAGTTCCGTGGTAACGGTGATTGACAGTGAGAACAGAAGAGGCACAAGGTATGCTTGCAAGAGTGAGACAGGTTGTAGCTGTTTTAAAATGTGATAATTGTAACAGGAATCATGTGAAAACCTTGAGATAAGGATTACTAGTTATGTATTCTATAATTTATTATTGTAAGAGATGTAAGATAAAATACGAATTGTAAAAAGAACAAACAGAATCCACAATCAATGAACAAAGTAGATCTTGTGGTTTCTGATTTTAAGATGATTTTGCCAAATGATCTTTATCATACGTCAAGGTTCAGTGCTCCTTCATTGTATGAGATTAAATCACCGTCATAATCGCTCATAGGAATTAACATGATTTCACGCAGCAGCCCGCAGTTCAGTGGCCTATTTATCTGCGCTTTAATTTTTTTTTCTTAAAAGTTAAGAAAGAAAGGAAATGGCGTCGCTCCCGACCGTGACATGAATTAGTAGACGACAGATGTGGGCTTCAGAACGCATTCCAAATGGACGACTTCGCACTGGAATAGACTGTTTTCTTTTTAAATGATACAAACTTAATGTTTCTTACTGTGATTTAATAATTGCGGATAAAACTAACATTAGATACGTTTCGTGCAAAGTAAATCGCAAGATATATTATCGTTTATGTCCTACGATTTTAAGTGGTATGTGGATATTCTAGATTGGAAATCTCAAAGAATCTTCAACGATAAATGTTTCGTGTTTTATATATTGAGATGGAATCTACATTCAAAATTTTCGTATAGAAGATTTATGTTTGATGGCTGATATCGGAGATTTTCGACTACAACATATCAATTCAATTAATCAATTCAATTTGTAAAGAAAAATAACGTGAATAATATGTTATTATCTCAACTGTTGACTGGCATTTAAATACCTATGTTCTAAGTAGATCGAGTATAAAGGCATCTAACATTATTACATTACATACCAACATAGATAGATTGGAAGACCAATGATGCAATGGTCTGATTGGTTTGTGATGGTGCCAACTACTTCCTCACATGTGCCATTGTATATTTTAAACAACATTAAATCTTTATGATGATGTTGATACTATTAAAGAAGATAATTTTATGAGTCAAACAAAACATTTTCAGAACTTCAAAACTTCTTTTTACCCTGCGAACTGCGATCTCGACGGCGCTGCGGAGCCTTTTAATCTTAGGGCTTATGGTGATATTTATAGCAAAAGCTTCACTTTTGGCAGAAAAAAAGCCGCTATGCCTAGTGACCATTAAGAATGATTTCATCCGAGGAAATGAAAATTTTATTCACTGGAATTCAATTCCGTGTTCGGCCAACTTTCAACCAAGATGCCAGAGAATGAAATATCAGTCACAATGCTCTGTGTCATAAAGATCATGAATTTACCACGATATTTCAAAGATTAGAATTGAAATCTGTCGTTTAGTAAGAAATTTTTTGGACGCTAGCTTTTGGAGCCGGATTCGGCCAACTTCCATCCGAGATGCCATATAATGCCATATCAGACATGATGCCCTGTGTCATCATAAATGTCATTCCTCACCCACGAGGACGGCCTGCAAAGAGGCTTCCACTTCGCCGACGAAGAGGCTGTCCAATGGTTGCTCAGGCTGACTACTTTGTGATGATAACGCTACCGATCACACGCTAAATAAATAATCAACCATGATATGTCAAGGAGTAAAAAAATAGCCTTTCTTCGATCTGTTAGAAATTAAAACTTGTTGGGTGGTGCAGAAAAGCGTCTTGCTTTCTGCCAAAAATACAGTTTTTTTCAGTAAGTCCTGAGACTATTTGCCTCGCGCCGCCGCTGCGTCGCCGCTGTTTTCGTGAACGGTTCCATATAAATAAACTGACGAGCACTGTATATGCATTGCAACACGCCGCTTCCCCGCCCGCGCCCTCGCCGCCCCACTACCCACAGAATTCTTGTATGCGGCCTTTCGCGGTGCCTTGTTTTAGGGGTTGGTTTGCTACAATTGTTACTCTACTATCATCATAAACGACCAATTCAGATACTTAGCTACCTGATATGATTTATAAATATCGCGTTAATATTTTCAAATCACTTTTCGTCAGCAGATAAATAATAATAATAATATGAATAAGATAAATATGGGTTAACAACAAACTATCTTATGTATGATATGTATTGAACTGGTGTAAGAACTCACGGCTGTTCGCTGGTCAAAAGGCAGCGTAAATTAAAGGCAAAGGGAGATTTTACACCACTGCGAATAAGAATCTTCATATCGCCCGGTGTGACATTACTTTTTACATACAGGCACATACATTGCTTCTGGCCCCACACTAGGAAACCCTGTGTCGTGGGAACCAGAAACAGCGACGACACACTCATACAAACATCCAAGATCTGGGGTTTCTTTTTATTTACCCCCAGCCGGGGATCGAACCCGGGACCTCTCGCATGGTAGGCAGAGCCACAACCTATGCGCCACAGAGGTCGTCTTTTTGACGAAAGAGATTACTTTTATAAACCAAAGGAGGCAAAGGAATTATAAACTTACAATATTTTATTTCATTTGTAAATCTTATGAAATATGTCTTTGATGACATGTACACAGTATTGTAAATGTTTATATGTATTGATATGGCAGTATATATTAAATAGCAGCGTAAACTATAGACAGCGGGGGATTTAATACTATTGTGAATTAGCTTCGCGGCATTTGGCTGACGTCCCAGCCTCTGTTTGACGAAAGAGACAAAAAATTCTCATAAATCAAAGGAGGTTATGGAAACAATAAACTTCCTATCTTTTATTTCACATGTTAATCTTATGAAACATGTCTTTGATGACATATAGAGCATTATGCAGTATGTTTGCATACGAACTTACAGCTGGTTTACAGTCAATTAGAAGTATGCGGCATTAATGTTATGTAAAATTCTTCGTGTATAGAACTAAACCGTTCCAATTTATTTAATAGATCTTCGTTTTTTCCAGCAAGTTTATAACTAAAACCAATAGAGACAATAGTGAAACCCGACGGCATGTTTGTTACACAATAATTCAATCTCTCAATGCTTGCAATACTGCACTGCGCTGACTCTAAACGTTCAATGTCCTCACGGAACCCTTTATTCAATCACGCCCCTTACGGATCACTGGATTCGCGTACCGAATTCCAACTATTCTAGTTGGCGCGGTTTTGATATGAAATGAAATGAAATGAAATGAAATGATTTTTATTTGCCAGAAAACAGTAATAAGATGATCTTAAATTTAAAGTATGTGCAGTGTTTTCAGCTTATGTACAAGCTTGCAAAATAGTTATAGTTATAATTTATGAAATAGCGCAATATTATAGTAAATCGTTTTAATTTAATTCTGATTTAGTTATATAATTCAAATTTAAATGTCCGTTTGTAAAATCTTATATTTATAAATGTTTAGTTTCTATATTCTAAATATGCTTTAATGCTATAAAAACAATGTTGTTGTAGCCACTTAGTAAGATTATTTTTTAAGGACTTGCTAGTCAGTACTTTAAAGTCATCAGGCAGCTTGTTAAACAAAATAATACACATATTGTATATATTCTTCCTATAAATGTCCTTATATATATCCTTATATATATACTAAATACTTGGACCTGTGTGCACTGTACGTTGCATGGTTCTTATTCCATGCACCATGTAGTTTGATTTAACTCATATAACTCCCGCTATAGCAAGATATATGATGTGTAATAGTAGATTATTATACAAGGGAGGTAAGTCATTGAACACACTTGAACACACTGTACACATGTTAGTGCAAGGAAATATTTTTTTTTCGTTACAAATATATTTCCAATAAAGTTTTCAGCATGATTTTCGTAGCGCCATTTTTTTCCATGTGATTTTATTGCTGGCCAGTGCGATCTTTTAAAATAGAAAATCAAATGAGACGCTGCCGCTGGATAACGTCAATTTCGGTCAAATGCCGAACTATGAAGCGCTATTCCTCTTAAAGGAGACATTTTCTAATACCCGAAAAAATATATGTTATGTTTTTTTATACGATAAAAAAACGTATTAGATGTTTTTCACCTAAAACTTGCTAGGACTTGCTATTTCTTGGTATCTAATATTTAATATCTAATATATGGTTCTTGCGTGAAAAAAACAAAATATCTTAAAACTGTGAATTTGAAATTAAGAAATAATCAGTGGTTTTGATGGAAAACAATGCAAAATTTAAACTACCACAAATCGAGTTGCTAATTTTACCGATAGACGAGCCTTAACCTCTCAACAACCGAGGGCAGTTGGGACGGGTCGCGACTTTGAACCTTATGCCATGGTAATAAAATTTAAAACTTTTAACTGAAAAGTGGCGTTATCTAACGCCGGTGGTATTCAACAGGTTAAGTGTGTTACTTTTAAGCGTCTTGCCGGGGTTTGCCTCAAATATGAGGCCTTGTCCAAAAAAAAATGAGCTTCGTTCGATTTTCAAATCTACTTACCACCCTAGCTTATTATATCGCATTCACCTCCCGAATATCGAGTTATATACGACTTATTTTCAGTGATGAAAAGTAACTAACGTAATGTAGAGATCAGTTCGAAAGGTTTTTGAGTTTGACTTGCTTCTAAGTTGTGTGGAACTATGCGGATATCGACACCATATGTCGAGTTATTTATATGGGAATCCCTCGATATCCGCCATTTTGTCGAGTGGTGATATTGCGCGAGAATCGGGTGATATAGGGGGGTCCCTATATTATCAGTTGCGACAGTCCCCGGGTCTTGGATATGTTATGTTTATGTCGTCGTCGCTGTTTCTGCAGGGGCGGATCCGGCGGGGTATCATGAGGGTCAGGTAATTAAGGACTTGTTGAATATACATTAATTGATTAGCTAGCCATGTGTTGTTTCGCTCTGGCAGAATATCAGCTAACATAATCCCATTACCGCAGCACAATCACAATACCACCTGCTAAGTATTACGAGTTTTTTTGTGAAAATTGTAATTGTGTGATCTGTAACTGCTGCGCTGCTGTTTCAATAATTTTTGTTATCTATATTTGATTTATTTTCTAAAGTATTTTTTTGGGCATGGAATTAATAAAGTATATATCTATCTATCTATCTATCATGTCACGTAGGTACTCGCTGCTTGACTTAACTATAAAAGGTCTTGTTGCATGCTTTTCACTCGACGTGCTGGCCATATAAAAAGGGACACGTTGACGTTCATTGTATTGAAAATCTGTCAGATTCTCACAGTTGTCGGTCGATTCGAGTTACTGAATAAGAAAGCTGGATCTGCCTTTGTGCATGTGCCTGAATATTAATGTTCATGTTAATAAAGACAATCCTCACCAAGCTCGCCAGAAGTACACATATAAACATCCGTGGTCGACTAACAAATCCTTGCGTGTGGTAAACCTCCCGTGGTGCTGATGTGTACTAACTACTGCTGACTAACAAATCCCCCGTTCTAATCTAGTCTTTGCATAGTTTATGTGTACTCAGCGTTTGTGCTACTATAGCCACTATAAAGCGTTCAGCAACTACAGTCCTAAGGGGTTATTATATTGGCGACGATATTTTGAATAACGTTTTCTATGGAGCAGGAAAAAAATAGTTTATCCAAACATTTCAGGACGCGCGTTTGCAAGACCATGATGAACGGTGTATTAGATGATTTATTTCGATGAAACATTGATAGACTGCGCTCTAATCTACAACTCAAATGTCTAATATGTACTATGCCTGCAAAGTGCCTTTGGGATGATCCGGTGCAACTTGGCTTAGTATACAACGATGTTCTACATCAAACATCGATATACCTATCAATGCTTCGTATAGATACAAGCTTAGACATCAACTGATTTTAGTATATTACCAACTACAAACGTCGATGTCCACGGAAGCTTGACCTGAGCAATGTATATATTCATTTTAAAGCCCTTCATATTAATTACCCTACACCAAGGGTCGGCAACCTCATGAGGCCAAAGAGGCAAAGGTTAGAATTTGCTAAATTTCCCAGTTTTTAAGAAGCCACTTTAAATTTTAAATGTTTGTTTCAGTACAGGAAATGTTCAAATCTCTTACAAAAAAACAGGCCCGGCTCAAACGAAATGTTTCTCGAAATTAAATTAATATCTTTCTAGAAGATAATGAGTGCTTAATTTGATGGCGAAATAGTGTTTTTGCCTTCAAGTCTTGCAGGTGCTCATATAATAACTTTTATTTTGAGTCTGCTGGATTAATGAACAAGGTGGTAATCAACTAGGTAATATTCACAGTAATTATCGAAAAATAATAAGTTACATCAATGGGAGCATTAGCCTTGTATGGCTTTTAAAAGGGGAAGGGGGAAATATTAAACTGCACATCAAAAATACTGATTTGCACAGCAAACTTCAGGGCAAAATGCTGCGGTAGCTTTGGTGAAGGGTAAAGGGGGTGAGCGAAGCGAAGCCCCCTTTATCCTTCGTGTTATGTTGAACATGCAAGAACAACAAAAAGTACCTAAAACATAAATTTGAGTACACATAAAATATTTAAAAAATAAAAAGTGTTTTTGTTGATCCTTTGTTGCTGTGCAAATTAGTATTTTTGATGTGCGATTAAAAACTAGCCTTTTAAAAGTTTGGTTGATTCAGGCTCATAACAAGTTGTTTTTTTAGTTGGCTGCTTACTTTACAATTCATGCTAGAAAACTATAGTACGTGAAAGATAGACACGGTACTTACCTCATGGATCGATTGAACTAGGTATTATCATTGGTTTTGTTTGCCGATAAATAATATAATTATGAATTGTTGCCCATGGAACTAGAGAGCCGTAACCGTTTACATTGTAAGAGCCGGCCGAGCCGCACCGACCCCTGCCCTAGACACCACACCTAAAACCTTGGCATAAGCTTAACATTTGATATATGAACTCAAATAAGCCATTTGTTCTTTTAGTAGCCGAAATGGTTTCCCATGGTTTGCCTTTGATTACACACCTCCTTTCTGGGCCACCTGCGGCATAAACTCATCGAGGTCCGAGGTCATCCAGCCGACTCAGTTTAGCTGTACGATTATATGAATAGATAATTACCCTGAACTCGTCCTAAATAACATAACAGCCTTTTGAACAACACAGTTTGTTATTCGTCAACTGGACTCTCTCGCCTCGTGGGCCCAAAGAGTAAACCCTAAACAGCGCTTTAGGCCTCAGGGAACAACTTTTTCAACCGAACTTAACTCCCATGTGCCAACTTGTCTAAACCCTACTTACCGATACAAGGGCTGATGGATTTCGGCATTCGTAATTCGTAATTTCTTTATTGTACTACACAAGACAGACATACAAATAACTTATAATAGAAAAAATATATATGTTGAAAATCTTCTGTAAGTACATCTTGCCAAGTCTTTGCACTAGCTTTTAACCGATACAGCTGGGTTCCGGTAGCAGGGCAGGCTGCGAGGCCACCGTGCACGCACGCGACTCTCACCTTCCTCACTAACGAAGGAAGCGACGTGCTGCTGAAGGTAGACGTGAAAACTCCTTTCGGTGGGTAGAGGCGCCCTGCTATCCTAAATTAAAAAAGCACAACTACATGTGGCAATGTTACAGCCAAAATTCCAAATTACTCTTCAGGGACCATCTTGTACATTCGGCCGTTAGCTGTCAGCAGGGCGACCTACTCGGACCGGTAATATTTACAGCATAGCATAAATTCTAATTCAACATTTGGTACCAAGACGATGAGACCATAACAAGCTAAGTCGAAAACATATTACAAGATTTGGAACATCAGAATTAATAAAAATAGGCCTAAAGAATTTCTCCCAATGCGAATTATTCATATTCGATAATCTTACCCTCCCAAAGACTAACATCATCTCCGAATTTAACTCAGCCGCCCCCAACATTAAAATTCTAGGCAAAGACTCGCTTTGCCTCCTAGGGGCCCCCCTTCTAGCGGACGGGATCCCCAGCTTCGTGGATGAACAAACTCTAAATTAAATCAAACTTCTTTAAAACTCGCATATTTGAAACAAACCGTTAGGTTGTGGGACAAGCAGCTCTGTATTTAAATCAGAGATGATCTGGTGAACATAGCCAGTGGTTCAGTTGAGCGCGCTCGTCTCCTAGCAACCGGGAAGAAGAAAACAAAACTGGAGGACACTGGCTGCAGGCCATCCCGTCAAAACAAATTGGCACCCTGCTTCACCGTACCACCCTGACCCTCGCCGTCTGCCTGCGACTCGGCGTAATGACAAACGAAACCCATCGCTGCCGCTGCGGTGTCCACCTCTCCTGCCATCGCAGCGCCGGCCGCCGGTGGTCCCGTCATGCCAGTCTTAATGACAACATCCGTCGTTCCCTTGCCGTATGTGGCGTGCCAGCAATCCTTGAGCCTAATTGGCTTATTTGTTTATGTTGTTCGGCTTCGAGACCCTCGGGCCGTAGGGCCCTGACGTTCGACGAGTCATCAAAGACATCTTTAACTGGCTCATTAAAGCGTCAGGGGACCTAAGAGCTGGCACCTACCTCGCTCAACGCATTAGCATTGCGATACAGCGAGTTAACGGTGCCAGCGTCTTGGGCATTCTCCCGCCCGGCTGCAATGAGTTTTAGCTTACCTATTTTATGTACCAAATGATTTTACTACAAATGAGTAATCAATATAACAAAATAACATACCGTCTACTGACCAAAAAAAATTGCCGCAGAATACTCCAAACATCCTGTATAGCTGTGTGTGCGTATGTCGAAACACGTGGCGGTTTTAGATAAGGACGGTTTGACGAAGGACGCACGTGATACAAGAGTGTCACACGAGTTGTTTATGTCTCACTGAGCCGGTACTGTTATAATTTTCCTTCTATTTGGGGTGAACGCAAGAATATATCGTTTATTTATGTATATGTATTACCTATACATAGATCATGGGTATGTATGTATTATGTGTTCCGTGTTGCGACGTCTTAACGAGTGGCTTGGTGAAATGGACCCTCCCGAGCGAAATTCGCGTTTTTTTTTTCGTCATTTTTCAATCCCACAGCTCCGACCGTTGAAGTTTATCGGATGAACAAGTGGAATCATTATGAAAACTAATAAAAATAAAATAGTGTAGCCCATTTATGTCCCCACCGAGGGGCACAGGTCTTTACCCTGATACGAGTAAGGTTAAGCCATACTCCACGACGCTGGCTCAGTGCGGATCAGTGGGGGTGGGGGGGTTTTACGACCACTACCCCACATCGATAGTGGCCAGGACCTATAGCTTAACGTGTCCTCCGAAACACTGAGGGCCTTACCACAAAAAAATAAACTACTGCTCAACACTTGTTTAAAAACGGGAAATATTAAACTGCACATCAAAAATACTGATTTGCACAGCCAATATAAGGGCAAAGTACTGCGGTAGCTTAGGTGAAGGGTAAATAGGGTGAGCGAAGCGAAGCCCCCTTTATCCTTCGTGTTAGGTTCAACATGTAAGAACAACAAAATATACTTAAAACATATAAAGTGTTTTTGTTGATCCTTTTTTTTGTGCAAATTAGTATTTTTGATGTGCGGTTATAGGATTTGACGTTTGTTTTGAGGTTAAACTCTGTTTAATATTTTTTTTGGTAACACGGTGAACGTCCGTATAACTTACTTAAGATAAATAATTTATCTCATTGGTACATGGTCAGGATTCGAACCTGCTTCTCCTGGTGAGAAGCAAGCGTGAAACCCATTAGACCCCGGAGGTCCTCGGAACCAATAAAAACAAATATTTTCTTTCAATACCACATACAAACATATGAATGAGCCTCGTCAAGTACATGAACTATGAAGCACCAATAACTTTGTAAGCTATATTTGTGATCTAAAATTCTATCTATTGACTTTTCACTAAAATGTTATAGCCTATGTCACTCTCAAGGTCTTCACAAATCCAACGAAGCCTCATTTATTCAAATCTGTTTCGGCTACAGTGTTTTTTTTTATATAACCCATATCTCCGCCATTCTGAAATTTTTCCAAAAATTCAATTCACAAAAAAATCTAATTATTGAACCTGCTCACAAATTAGTCATTTCGATGTATCTGCATCGCTTTATTTTACTTATCCTATTCAAACCCATTAATAGTTTTGCTAACATAGTTCACAGGAGTTATCCACCTTAGCACCCAACTAAAACTGACAATCCCCGCTGGCTTACCCAATTTAAATTCGGTGGTTTCATCAAAATAAACTTTTCCGGATGTGCGTACAGTCGTCATCAAGTCAAATAACCCCTTTGCATTTTTATATGATGCGTCGTCGTAGGGACAGCAATCCTGTTGGGGTTCAATTCTCTTACGAAAATCGCGTAGCGATAGCATAAAGACATCATAAAGATTGCTCCGAAGGCCGCAAAATGCTGTATTTATCAGTCAGTCTCCAAAGAAAATAGGCTCGCTGGCAAGCGGCCATTCGTACCCTTGGAACTCTTGGGAATAATCGATATACTATCGCTATGCGTTTACCATAACAGAATAGGGCCCCTGCATTCGTGTCACTTGTACTAAGTATGCTTATATAGCATATAAAGCTAATGCGAATGGCTTTCATTAAGAGCTTCAACTTGCTAATCTGAGGACGGCATCCATTCAACTTAGACCGTCCTAATTAATGACGTTAAGTAATTACACCGTAGTGTTTCTGGAATTCAGCTTTGGATAAAGATCTAGAGCCCACTATATCACACTAAACGATTTTATTAAATTGCATAAAGGCTACTTGATCTTGTTACATCAAAGGGCTTTAGTATTTGTTAAATACTGGCTTGGACTATAATAAACACTGGATCTTAAATACACAAATAATGGTACCAAAAAAAGAAGAGGAGGAGATGGAGGTCTTATATATTTTTGTGGAAAGATCCAAATTCCAAAATATTATAGATTGCTTAATTGAAATAAGAGAAAGGGCTATTACAAAAGCGAAAGTCTCAATCAATCAAACAAAATCCAACACCAAACAGTTGAGAAGGGTGAAAAGTAATCAGCAAACACGTTCAGAAAGTTGTTCGACTGCAAACATCATGGAACAGGAACACAAAAAGACTACAGAAGTTAACCTTCTTACAACTGTGTTCGATCACGCACACACATACACTCGTTCAATGAACATGAACTCTAATCTCAAGCCGTTCGTATACCGCTATGATAATATGAGTGCGTTGTATGAAGGCAAAGTTTTGTAGTCTTTAGGCTTCGTGGTCCGGGCCTGAGGGCGGGCGGGCCGGGAGCGCCCGCGGGTTCTCCACTGACTTTCCCGTTCCCCGTAGCATCTACTCCCTAGAATGACAGCGGGTACGCACTATTGTGTGGTTCAGCTAATACTAACTAATATAATTTTCCAGAAACATGACTAGCAATCTCAAATCCTACTTTATATAGGTACATAAATTGGGACTCTTAGATAAAGTAAATTCCACGCAATTCGTTCGAGCGACCTTCGCTTACCGTGGATCAATGAATTAGCAAACTTGGAAAAAACTCACTTCCGAACAGCCTCCAACTCAGAATATCGATTCTCCTTTACCTTGGCATCTTCGTGTGGATGCTGGACCGACTTTGTATTTAGATTAATGATTCTGGAACTTTACTTTGAAATTAACTAACGTGTAACATTAAGTTTAAGGCCATCAAATCGGAGCCTGTCTGCAATTTTTCTAAACGAGCATTTACACTAACGAGAATTTCACCCCAGCCAAGAAATGTGATAACGTATAAATAGTTTGCAAAGGCGAACTTATCCCTAAGGAGAGAAGCCAGAAAAGATAGAACTCGAAATACACGTATTTGTATTTGAACTTATTCCTTTATTTACTCTGCAGTTTTAATATTCTTGCTAGTTTCGACTTTAGGTTATGTTCGCGCTCCTACTACGACGTCATACGAGCGAGCGAGGCGAGCAGCGGCTCCTTCTATTCGCCTCGGGACTAGGTACTACATATTAGTAATCTGTGCTCCGGACAGCATACTACACGCACGCGTTCCCACATACATTTACACTGACGAGCAATGAAAAAGTTCCAGTGAGATAGCACCAAATTACTCCTAAACGGGAAAGGTTAGCTTAATGACGCCGTCTGCACTATTGAAATACTTTTAACAGCGCATCAGAATATTACCAAGTAAAAACGTCAATATTGTGTTCAAATTTTAAATTAAATGTTTTAAAAAGGTGGATGGGTGAATTATTTTGTTGTGCAAATAGGTTTTACTCTCACAATCCACTTTCCTTTCCTATCTGGGTTTGCTGGTAGAAATCTCTTTTATAGAGATAAGCGCGCCTCTTGTACATATATCTTTCTTTGTATATCTCTGTATGTTTGTTTTGTGCAATAAAGTATTCATTCATTCATTCATGGGTGTTTGTCGCCATTTTGTGGGTGGTACTTTTTCATTGCTCGTCAGTGTACTATACAAACTTGTAGGAACCTTATTAAATAGTTTATAACTTTTTCTCGAGTTCATCTTTCTAACCTTATGTACGCCCGTATAGGTTATAATCTGCGCTTCAATAAATACTCTGTAGGTCCTAACGATATTTGTAAAAAAATAAATATCATCAGAAATAATCAGGTCACTGATCGAGCAACGCTGGCACTCGCCATCTGCCTTCGAGTTGGCATAAGAATCTACCGCTGCCGCTGTGTTGCCAGTGTGGACCAAATGGGAAACCAAGGCCTCTCCTGTCAGCATAGCGCCGGCCGTTAGTCCCGCCATGCCAGCCTCAATGAAGTCTTCCGTCAGGCCCTTGCCGGCTGTGGGGTACCGCCGTTCTCGAACCGAGCGGCCTGGCGATGGCAAGTGGCCAGACAGAATGACGCTCATTCTCTGGCAGAATGGGAGATCGCTGGTTAGGGACACAACCTGCGTTGATAGGCAGGCCCCTTGTAACTTGTCGGCGACCTTCGCCACGGTCGGCGCTGTGCCGTACTACTGTTTATGCCGTTCGACTTTGAGACCCTGCGGCCGTGGGGCACTGACGCTCGACGAGCTCTCAAAGACCATTTTAAGTGGCTCTTCGAATCGTCAGGGGACCGCAGAGCCGGCACCTTCCTCGCTCAACGCATCAGCATTACGATACAGCGAGGTAACGGTGCCAGCGTTTTGGGCACCCTCCCGCCGGGCAGCGATCTGGGCGAAATTTTTAACCTACTTTAAGTTTTAGTTGTAGTAAGTAGTTTTATTTGATATATGTTATTATTGTTACTTACATAACAAATAATTAACATATAAAGTAATACCAATACATTAACATGCACATGTGAGCATGCAAGCGATCAAAGCGCGATTCATCATCAATGAACACGGATGATTGGCCGGATTGCGGCTCGTTTAGGCATAGTTAGGACACACATCGACTCTCCGTTGCAATACCAGCCGAAATTATCGAATATGATTTCACTAACCACTGGACACTGAAATTGAGTAAATGACGTATACAGATCGGCTTCAATATCTGTGCACCTGGATTCGTGACGTCATTATAGATTTCTGTGACCGTATTGTATTCTTACAAGACACAATACTATACACATAATAAAGACACAACATCGGCAAGTACCATTATCAGCAGTTGTGGAAGACCATTTTAAGGGTTATTTTCCCATGCAGCCCAACACTTAAAAAACATCAAACAAATGGTTTTTGAATGGTTTTCGAAATTCGACAAAAAATTTAACAAAAGCAAGGGTTTACCGCCACATACTAGCTGAAAGGGAAATAAGTTTTAAAGTGGGCTTCCACTTCTGCTACTGATAGCACGTCCGTCCTACATAGTTATGTTAGGTCACGTGGGCTTTTTACATATGTGTCTCTACTCTACCACCCCAAGAGGAAAACAACGTGATGCTAATGATGCAAATAAAGAAAACAATCGAAGAAAGTGAACTCGCGGACATCGTGAAGCATCTCCTCGAGAAATAAACGGATTCCATTCTTGGCTCAGCTTGAAAAAGCAACAAAGCAGCTGCATTATTATGAGAACAAGTTACGTACTTACTCAGCCGCTTACTACGATACTCTTTGCACTTTGTACCAATCGTATTACAGGTGCCGTATGGAAGTCAAGGCACGGCATTGGTGAGCTACATTGAACGCACGTTAGAGGATCACAGAATTTGTAACTCAGGGAGACGTAATTTTATAATTATTAGTTTAAACAGATTCATGGATTAATAAATTCTTTCTCGCTACTTTAAATCTCCTTCAGCAAAATAATAAAATAACAATTATGAGAATTAATACATACAGTTGTACTTCAATAACACATCGAATTTCAAATCGCCTTCAATTAATCATATCGAAACAAGAGGACATGCAGATCGTTTTCATAAAATATAGGTAGAGCTAATTATTTCATGAAACGATTTCATATTTAGGTAACACCTGGCAATTCAGGAACAGTGTTGTCACAACTTCACAACATATACCTGAAGGGCATATTTTCCAGTACATTTACGGGTATTGTAATGAAAGTCATGAAAAATATGAACACGTAGGTACCTACTTAAATACAAAACCACGCATGCTTGTGACGTCACACACAGCACACACGTCATCGGTAAAATTTACTCATCGAAAACGTGAGCTCCCCCAATCCATTAAATGGTTCACAAATAAGCCCCGGCATTACGAAAAACCGTTCAGTTCACGTCGCCCCGAAATGTGTCAATAGAATTTATCTTTGTGAAAATAACAATGAAATTGTGGCAATGGCACAGAACGCTGAGTCCAAAACACCAGACTAATAACGACGTTAGCAAAATCTTGGCGTAGCAAAAAGCTCAGCATAGCGACCCCTTCACCTTCAGACATAGCTCCCCCCCTCCCCCCGCGGACTCGGGGAGGTGGACGGGGGGGGACGTTGAGCCTCCGGGAGACGAGACCCCTCAGCCCCTCTCCCGTGGATACGAAACTTCAGCGCCGCAATTTCTTACAAGACACATTTCAAAAACAATGAAAAGGCTTTAGCGAAGTTCAGAACTTGTGTGATCTCAACATATCAATGTGTAACAGAAATATGGGGAACTGAGTCTATGTCACGAAACTTAACAAGAAAGCATAGGGATATTAAACTACATATCAAGAATTCTGCTCAGCGGGGTTACATCCGCAAAATCTTATGCCGATTCAGATCAGGAACCTAATTTGATCCGCAAATTACCGTGACCGTCTTAAAACAAGTCTTGGTATTAGGTAAATAAAACCCATTATGGCGAATTGAAATGGAAATGGTTGCCATGTGATGTTCTTGTTTTGACTCTAATTTGAATCGGGAAAAGAATGTGGTAACCCCGCTGGATAACGTTTTAATATGCAGTGCGACCTAATGTTTTGTTACGGTCAACTCAATAAGTCCAGTAAGTATACATAATTGCGTATTGCGTAAGTATTCATACTAACCACTATTTTGGTTGATGTAATAAATATAGCCAACATCAGTCCGCTACTAATTCACCGGTTAATATTTATACTCACCAAAAGAGTTTTGTGAAAATAATAAATAAGACACCCTTATTTTCTTAATCAAATATGATTTATTAAAGATAAAATAAAACAAATAGTTAAATTATTCTTAATATTGTCTGTCTATAATGCACATTTTTGCTTCAGGATGTTTATTAGATATGTGTAAAATATTTTATGTGTACTTAAGTTTATGGTTTAAGTATTTTTGTTGTTATTACATGTTTAACCTAACACGAAGGAAAAAGGGGGCTTGGCTTCACTCACCCCTTTACCCTTCACCTAAGCTAACGCAGTGTTTTGCCCTGATATTAGCTGTGTAAATCAGTATTAATCATATTCACTACGGACGTGTGGTGATTCTATATACAAACCGGTTAATGTGATAAATCTTGCTGTATTAATGGCTTTAACCATCGATATCGGTTAGTATGCATAATAACCAAATCATTATCACACGCGAGAAAAGCAAGATTACTGCAATGGAATATTAAACCTCTTATGTGCGAGGCCTATGACGGCAGATCATCGCAAGTTTAAAACACTCCTTCCAGAGCCTTCACATTTTACATCAGTTAAGCCAAAGTTAACCGTAACTTTTTACGGTTAACTTTATCACGATGTTTACAACAACCAAAAAATGTGACATAATAATAAATAATACCTTGGACACTAATTACACACATTGATCTAGCCCCAAACTAGGATTCCCTGTATCTTGGGTAATAGACAACGATACACATACTTATGTAGATAAATATTATACTTAGATAGATAAACAACCATGACTAGGGAACAAACATCCTTTATCATCAAACAAATATTTGCCCCCACCGGGACTGGAACCCGGGACCCTTTGTCTTCGTAAGCACGGTAACTGCCGACTCGGCCATTCGGGTGAGGGCGTCGGCGTGACGATATCTATTTTACTACATACCAATTTGTTACAGAGTTTTTAGTATCAAAACGGCATTTCTTCATTTTATTGAATCAGCCGCTTACACAGTACATCGCGTTTTCTTCATCGCAGCACGTGTCCCGAATCCGGTTGTTTGGCGCTATAAAACAGGGGTTTATTGTCAAATAAACAGGCCCCCAGCAGACTCTCATTGACGCTGTCTCGGAGCCACAGCCATGACGGCAGTCCACGCGACGACGCTTTCATAATAAGACTTTTTATGAGGCGTTACGTGCGTGTGTGTAGCTTTTGCGTAGCGGGTGGCTCGTAGCTAGAACCGGAAATTGGGTTTTCAGACGTTTAGTCTAAGACGCCGGGTATTGTGAAATGCGTATATTTAAAGAGTTATTCCTCTTAAAGGAGATAGTTCCCAAATCACGAAAAAATATATATTATGAAGACTTCCTTTTCCTTCACTATGTATGTCTGAAAACATTGTATGTCAATGGGAACCTAAAACTTGCTAAAATTTGCTACATATTTCTTGGGAGCTAAAAACATTATTGATATATTTCTTGGGTCAAAAACCAAAAAATAAAACCTATCCAAAATATTAAAAGTGTATGTTTGACATTAAGAAATAATCTGAGGTTTTTGAAAAATAAATAAAAACACAATTTTCGCTCTTTTCTGCCGAAAAGGCTGCTGTAACAGCCTTGTTATAGTGTGAGCGTTATGAACTTTATTTTAATATGGTTGTGTCTTGAATTTCAACCACCACGAATCGTATATTGCTAATTTTACCGATTCACGCGCCTTAAGTACAATTCAATGGTTTGTTTGTACCGTATCTACTTAAGAAAGAAAAAAAACTTAATGGATCCTACCTTTATACTTTAACAGGAAAACTTGTGTCGCATCCGGGAGTTTCAAGGTTTGATCAACTTGTACCAAAATATATATAACATCTGGCAGGTTGTATTTTTAGGGGGGAAAGGCCTCCCCCACAGAGATTCCGCGAATAAAATTCCCAAAACGCCTTATGAACATTTCGAGACGGAAATAGGTAAAAATGAAGGACACGCTTTCATAAGTCCAAACACTCCGTTTGTTCTTTTATTTGACGTGACGTAGAAATAGCACGGCCTCGAGATTGATGAAAATTATTCAATTGGATGAATTTTTGTGTTCGGCACGTTTGAGAATCTGATTTTTTAAGGTATCGGGTTTATTAGGGAATAGGTAGCCTGCGAATGATATGCTAGTCGTACATATGTATAGAAACCGATTCCCTATCTCTGATTGGTCGGTTTAAAAAACTCTTGGGCGTCGGTGTATAAAAAACCGTCATTCATTGTTCCGAGAAATATTCGGCGGAGGGAAGGAGCTGAGGGCAGGCGCGGAGCGCGCGGCAGCGCATCAATCTTGCGCCCGCCCCGACGTCCACCTGCCGCAGTTTACTTCAAGCTCCTAATAAATGAATTTTTAAGCTTATCTTCGCCTCCCGCTCTTCTGCACCCCTGAGTACGTAATTGGAGGAACTCGGTCTGAAACATTTTTTCAGTGAATTTATGGCAGTTTCATCAACTCTCACTTGCGCATGGGCCAAAATGGACAGTTACAATTACGAATTACGATTCTGCCCGAGTATTTACCAGCAGTTATTAAAGTTACTTAAATCTAAATCATACTGAAGGTTTTTCCAAATTATGTGGGTAAATACGACTCCAACATCCGCTCACGCCCCGTTTAAAGGTTGAAACACATCGCCCGGCGGCGCCTCGCGTTGTGTATACAGGCATGTCCGTCGGATGTCTCCTGTACCCGGTACCTGTCTCTGCCACGCCGCTATAGACTCGCCCCGGTGCGGCGGTGTATTTTGGGTACCCAATCCTTTATGTCCGATTGTGTAGAACGGGAATCTGCAGGAGGAATTTACGCTACAGTCTGAGAAAATTTGAATTTTCCTTCACTGTCGAAGTGCACGGTGCGCAATATTTCTTAATCAGCGGACTGACCTTGTTTCGGAAATCACCGCCCATTCTTTATTTTGGGCAGATACTCATAATGGTCCTATTTAGTGGATGCTATTAATTGTATTTTAAATCTGACCCTGCGCCTCGTTGAATAATGGATCAACCTGAATAAATTATTTGTTAACTCTGATGGGATTATTTGGATGCAGCAGGCACTCATTTTATTTATAATTTTTAAAGAATCCTCATATGAAGAAATTGCAGTGTAATGAAAAGATTGGTGTTCTATGGAGTTATTCAGCTGTCGAATGTGAAACAGTTTTGTTCGGGGCAACATTATTTTTCTATTGTCAATACCAATGGAATCGTTTAAATAATTTGTTATAAATAAGGTGTAGTTTGATATACATCGATATTGTATAATTATAAGGCTTTTAAAAATATTGTATTAAATTAGTTTCTGGTTACTAATTTAATACCCTCAATTTTGGTTTGAACTTTTCGATATCTACTCAGGCCGATAGCCGCCTACATTGGATATATTTTAGAAGTAAACCATAACAATATTTAAGTATAATATTATATTACATTATATTTAATTATAATAAGTTTCTGCTTACCATGGCTAAAAGATCAGGCACTTGGCCTTCTGGAGTCATATCTAACAGATAGGGTTCAGATGGTCGATGTTAATGGGAAAAGATCACCTGGGTCTTCAATAAGTATGGGCGTACCGCAAGGTTCAATTCTTGGTCCTTTCTTGTTTTTAGTATATATTAATGATTTACCTTACCTTGTTTAAGCAAAACATGGGTTAGTATTGTTTGCCGATGATACTTCTTTGATATTTAAAGTTAAAAGACAGCAATCAAATTATGACGAGGTAAACAATGCTATCTCTTGTATAGTGAACTGGTTTACTGTTAACAATTTATTACTTAAAGAAAAGAAAACTAAATGTATTAAATTCGTGTTACCCAATGTGAACCCGGTAACTACAGACATATTTATAAAAGGACAGAGATTGGACCTTGTGCAGTCGACTGTCTTTTTGGGCATTACTTTAGACGCCAAACTACAATGGGATCCTCATATAAATAAATTGTCGAACAGACTGAGTTCGGCAGCGTTCGCAGTTAAAAAAATTAGAGCTCTTACCGACGTAGACACCGCTAGACTAGTCTACTTTAGTTACTTTCATAGTCTAATGACCTATGGTATTTTATTGTGGGGTCACGCTGCGAATGCTAATAGTATATTTATTCTGCAGAAACGGGCTGTTCGTGCAATTTATAGATTAGGGCCTAGAGTGTCACTGAGGGAAAAGTTTAAAGAAATCAATATTCTGACATTTGTGTCTCAATATATATATGACAATCTTGTGTATTTAAAAAGAAATATAACTAATTTTCAGAAGTACAGTGATATACACAATTTTAATACTAGAAATAAAGACAAGTTGGTTGCTTATGTAAGCCGACTACATAAAATTAGTAATTCTTTTAAAGGCAATTGTATACGCTATTACAATAAGGTCCCTACTGATATTAAAAATTTACCTTTAGACAAGTTTAAAATAATAATAAAACAGAAATTGTATAAAAAAGGTTACTATAGGATATCTGATTACTTAGAGGACAGATGTCCATGGGAATAGATTGTTTGAGTAACAGGCTGTTTCGATATATAATTAGCATTCATTTTGTAATTTGACAATATTTTATTTAAAAAAGGAAACGCAAAAGATGCGACGACTGTGGAGTTTCTTCGGTGAGCTCTTCTCCACAGATTCCGCCATTGTGTTAGTGAACTCACCCAAAAAAATGTAATGACGGATCTAAGTGATGTAACAACATCCTATGGAAATAAATGATTTTTGATTTGATTTGATTTGACATGGTTACCACAATAATTTAACTCAATAAAACCCTATCTGACTGACTGATTGACTTAGAGCCATGACACATTGTACAAAGTCAAAGTCAAAGTCAAAGTACTTTATTACTGTAGATATTTACATGTACTTAGCAAACGTCAATTTTGCCTCTTCTCTACATTGGACGACTGTGGGAGAAGAAGGGCGTAGAAACTCCCACAGATTGATTTTTTGATCTCTTTTAAAAATATGTTGTGCATAACTATAACAAATATGAAAAATTTAATCATTATGATTAATAAGAAGGAATAAATAATTACAAAATTATTAACAGCAAGGCCTGTGTTGAGCCAGATTAACCCCATATAGTCCTGTCAGTTAAGTAATCTTGAACATTGTAATATCCAAAGGGTAACAAGTACAGGGTTCCTTATTTAGCAAAGAGTAGCACATAGAAGGAATTTGGCGAAACTTATTCCCTAATGTGGGGTGGGGGCGAGACAACAGTTAACAATACTAAGGCGGAGGAAATAGTTCGGTGGACACACACCTTGTATTTGCAGATAGGTAATTTATAGTTGTGAGACGTCAGTTTATAAGGGATTTTTCAAATAATCCCCCATTAAGGGGGGTGGTTGCGAATTTTGTTATTTGAGTGACGAACAGGCAACGCACAGCCTCAATGGTGGACTTAGAATTATGAAACTTTGTAAAGGGTTTCCTTATATAGCGTCGGGTATCATTGGGAAGGGATTTAGCGAAATTAGTGAACTTGATAAGAAAATAAAGAAAGGCAGTTAGAGTTGGTAAGAAACTCGAAGACGAATTGTCCCACGAAGGTGAAAATTAGCACGTACGTAGTTTTCGGTTTGAGACGTAATTGACAACGTCGTTTTCGAAATTGCCCAAAGAAGAGATAGAGGGGAGGGCGGGAGGGAGGGAGGGAGGGGAAGCGGGGGGGGGGGGGGGTTGAGATTGAATGAACTTCAATAACTTCTTGATGTATGATGCTGAAAGTCAAAGTCAAAGTCATAGTCAAAGTACTTTATTACTGTAGATATTTACATATACTTAGCAAACGTCATTTTTTGCCTCTTCTCTGCATTGGACTACTGTGGGAGAAGAAGGGCGTAGAAACTCCCACAGATTGATTTTTAGATCTCTTTTAAAAATAGGTTGTGCTTAACTAATACAATTATGTTTTTTTTTATTTAATAAGCAGGCAATAATAAAGAATTACAAAATTATTAACAGCGAGGTAAGGCAGTTAGTAAACGACTAAGAAACAGATTTAGCGTCAGGGCCGTATCAAGGGGCGGCGGCACAAACACGAAGTGCAAAGGAGCACGAATCGTGTTTCATTCAACGTTTTCGGAGATGCTGTGGTTATCAGATAAAAAGATCGATAAAGTGTTATAAAAATATTATTTTACACGACTCGGCACGACAGAAGTTCCAGATTCTATTTTCAATGGCCGACGTCTGATTTTGTGACGTGACGATGTATTTTTATGTAAATTAATTACGATTAAAGCCAAGAATTTTAGAATTCCCAGATAATAATTGAACTGCCATTTGATTCGCAGTACGTAGCACATACCTATCTACAATATGTTCTGCAAGCTATACCACGTTAAACGTATAAACATGAACCAAAGAGCTTGTTTATCAAGCATGCGTTCTTAATACCCACTTGTACGAAGTAGAAACCTGGACATCATACGCCAAACACGAACTTGGAAACCTTCCACCCGCGGTGCCTTCGGAGCATACTCGGCATCACAATGAGGGGCCGCAAGACCGCACAGCTGCACAGCATCACCGCAATGCTGAAGCTGCGGTGGCTCGGACTTGTGCGTCGCAGGGAACTCACTCGTTTACCTCGCGTACACTTAGGCCGTTTATGGAATGAGTTTATGATATTTCCTTAATGCGTACATAATAAGCAATATTTTCCATTGCAGATGTCAAAAATGTATAGGTTTTGACCTGTCAGGATCGCATTCTCTCAACGGCCAGGCGACAGGCTAGCCCTCTGAGTGAAGTTATGCATTCAAGATGCTACTAAGTATTGGACAAGCCTCGCACAAGCATATCGCAGGCTGCAGGAGTATTGTATTGGGAACATTTTCAGTTGTGAGAGAATGTTGGCTGCGCCCCCCCTGTTGCGTTTCAAAGATCATTTCAACTGACGCTTAGCCGCGTTCAAAATTGAAGCCAACAGATGGGAAGGCTCGCCACTGACCAACACAAATGGTGGAGAGTTATCGCGAAGGGGCGCACAATATACGACAGGGCCTGGTTTAAGGCAAATGATGTGCGAACAGGGCAAAACGGCATAGTCCACCACCCTGACCGCAGGCACTACCAGTAGCGATACAACCATGTGCCACGTCTCCAGAATCGGACTTATATTATATTTTTATCTGTTTTTTGTTACACAAAACAGCAGTAAAGAAAAACTTTACCATAAAATTAAACCAAATGTTGTAGTACGACTAACCAATTATTTATTTTTTTGTTATAAAATAAGTAAAAAATGTCACTTACAATTTTATCTGGTTCCCCGTGATACAGGCCTAGCCTAGTGCGAGGACCCTGGTAATGTCGTAGTTTTAAGTTTAATGTATGCACAGATTTTTAATTTTAAGTATTCTGTATGTATTTTTTGCGAGAAATAAATTCATTTTTTACTTACTTACTGACTTAATTAATCATTTAAGTCTGCAACGCCAAAGGCATATGTGTACAACATGACTGACAAACCATACAAAAAAATACATATAAAAGTACTAAAACTAGTGGCCCTGCGGGCAGTAGACCTCGCGAACAGGGAGGACCGTGAACCAATTTGTAGGTATTTTCGTTGTAAGTCTAGGTTTATTTAAAACTGATTGCATGGGTTTCCACGCCCACCCAGGAGGTACGTTATCAAGGTACACCCTCCCAAGCCATCGCTTCTTTATAGGTAAACTTATTCAACCTAACGCCAAGATGTCTAGTGAAAGAACGTTGAGAATTCCCAGCTCCAAGAAGAAAATAGAACAAATACAATACGCAGTAATTTTGGTGCAGGTATTTCCAGGTCAAAGATTGCAGAAGAAACGCTGAGATACAGTTGTGAGATCGTTTAGCTCCGTCAACAGTCAGTTGCTAAATAAATGCCAATGTCACGCGTCCTCAAGCGTTTTTAGGCCAAAACGAGTCCAAAGCAAAAAGGTTTTAAATAATTTGTCTCACTCTATTTCTCCATTACGAGTGAGATGCATGCAGAATATTTTCTGTGACAAGTAAGCAGAGAGGTTTCATCCTCCTTTATGCAAGCAGAAACTTCGGCCGCATGTTTTAATTTCTGTAAACAAATTGATAAACAACTAAGAAATTAAACGAAAAATAAAACTATCAAAATGCCTTGTTTTCTCATTTTTCCTACACCCCCGGCACTTTTACGAACATTTCAATACAAATAACAGCGAAATCGGTCCTGCCGCTCTCGAGATTGGTCTGTTTAAGAAAAGTATGAAATTAGGTAGAAGTTTCATCTTGTCCTCTCTTTTCCTCACAGATGTGATGAAAAACATTTTGTGTGCCACGGGCGGTAAATAAATTGCAAACTTGTGTCAATTAGCTCTCGACAGCAAAAAACTTTTTATTCAAGGGAAGTCTGTGTTAAATTCCGTAAGAAATGGTTAAAATGAGGCTTTCACTGTTTTGGGCCCCATTTTCCCCCCCCTCCCCCATTTTTATGGCATTAATTTCACAACTACTTTTGAGGTATATAATACTTAATATTTCATCTAAAAATCGCTCGGTCAATTAAACTGTTAACCAATTAAATTTAGTAGGCACGTCATTGTAACAATGGGAAAATTTTGCAACTTAGCATGGCATAGAATCGCGATATACGTTCGTTCGTTTTTGTTCGCTCGTCGGTTTTGTGCCGTGTCAAGAGATTGCATTCTGTCCAGCCATTCTAAAGTCAGGCTGGCTGGTCATTTTTTATTAATACCGGGAAATATGTCATAAGTACAAACCTACCTACCAATGTTTTATCATAAGTAGCAAATAAAAGTGATTGGGTAGCAAGAAAAGAGCGCAGATATATATGTAATATCAGACGCTTCACAGATGTTATTGGCCTTATGAGGATGACGATGATGTTGACGTATATACAATATTGGGTGAAACGGTGGCCGCCCGCCTCAATATAGCGAGTGGAAGTTTAAAGCCGATTCTAGAATTCCTGATTGCTATACATATTATATTCCTGTACATATTATGACATTCAAATGTCGATCGCCGACTCCCGCCTGCTTGCCGCCCCTAGTTTGTCTGTGAAGTTGGTACTACAGAACAAGCTAAACAACTGCAGAGCCACAATGCCGGTCAAACATGCGGTTCCTGAACACATCAAAGAGAGCTTATGATATGTGTGTAGATAAACTAGTGTAAATACACTAGTTTATCTACACTACGATTAAATAACCGTACATAATTAGGCATTAAAACTCTCGAGTGATATTATTATGAAACTCGCCTTCGGCTCGTTTCATAAACCCACTCTCGAGTATTTATGCCCTCCATTATGTAGCAGTCACATAAACTACTATTACATACAAGCACATCCATTTATTTTGGCCCCACACTAAGATTTCCTGTGTCGTGAGAACCAGAAACAGCGACACAAACATATAAACATCCAAGACTTTGGGATATTTTTTTGCTTTCTCCCATTCGAGCCTGGGACCTCTCGCTTGGAGAGCACAGCCTCGGCCGTAACACCACAGAGGTCTTCATATAGGAAAGTAAAGTGGAGCGATTCTTGGAAGTAGCATTTGGCACCTGTCAATAATAGGGACAGAGTTATGCCTCGATCTCCCTTCCTTTTCTAAGTGATACAAGGAGAAGCAAGCTGACTCATAGTTCTGACCCACTGATGACAAATGTCAAATATGACTTCTAACAATGGCTCCACTGCAGAGCCTAATTTGAAGGGTTCGATACATCCCAAGGGAAAGAACTTCGAAGTATAATAATAATAATAATAATACCTTGGACACTATTAACTCACATTGATCTAGCCCCAAACTAGGATTCCCTGTATCTTGGGTACTATACAACGATACACATACTTATATAGATGAATATAAAATAGTTGTTCTTCATCTTCTTCAGAAATTTTCTACCCACCCCGTCTAAAATTGGTCTACATATTGGATTTGAGCTCTTTTTCGAGCAAGAGCGTTTCATAATGCAATGATTTTTTAATTTTGATTTTGATTTTTCACAATGATTGACGACGATGATGATGATTTTCATAATGAATGATTTCAAGATGATTTTGATTTTACATAATGATTTTTACTGAACGTGACTGAATTTCAGAGTCCTGTCGCATTCCGATAACTTCCTACTGTATGTAAGTATGACCGCGCACGTATTATCGTCATACAAGCACATACGTGGCCCACTGCGCTCGGAATATCCGGCTGATTCAATTTTATTAATGGACTTGGCCATCTGCCCCACTGACTACCAACGAGACTATTCTATGCGTCGCGAGACGAACCCCGTTTAATTATGCTAAGTGAATTTGCGACTTCTTGTTGGCGTGCTTAAGCCGACTTTCGGATGCTCTTTCATTTTCTGTATCGGAGACTGTATTGCTATTGAGTCAGCGCAATGTACGAGACGTCAACAAGGTCGGCCGCGTATTTCGGAGGCATTTACGATATTGGCTTTTTGGCTAATTTACGTTGCGATTGACGTTTTAATGCCCACTCTGCTATATTACTGAGTCGTCTGTGAGTATGTGCCGTCCGTGATGAAAGGCGATATCCACTTGTGGTGTAATGAGCCATTGTAATACTGCGTACTTATTAGCTAACAAAATTATGTTCGGAGTTTTGTTTTGTATTTTGTGTAGCTACAAATAATATCTGGGGGCACGGTAGTGCCCCCGCCAATTCGGGCAAAACCAAGCAGCACCGCCGTACCATCTTTTGCTCGAAGCAGTTCTGGCCATTTTCGAGCCCCCCTATAACTTCGTTGTGGATAACACTAGAAGCCTGAATTTTCAGTAACCAGGCAGACATTGTATTAACACGGTATATGTCCAATTTAATTAAATTTGAAACAGCAGTTTTAGAATTATAGCTAATTAAAGTTTCTTAATTTTGTCATTTACTGACTGATCAAAATTCTAAGGCACTTCTAGCAGACATAGAAGCTTCAAATTTAGTAGTTTATTATATAAATCAAGAAAAAACTAAAATATTTTGTAATTTTGGTCCAGTTTTCTACATACACCAACTGCATAAATAACTTTGTAATCCCATATAAATATAGGGCCCCAGTTAATTAATATATTTGCAGTGAATGAATCAGAGTACCTGTATACGTATAATTAATAATGGAATAATAAGTGTAGATAGGTACCTAGATACAATATAATAGAATAATAAGTGTTTATAATATAATAAAAAATAATAAGGGTAAATAGGTACCTTGATATAATTATGCCATCAAAAACATAACCTGTAAAAAAAACAAGTCTCGCAACTCAGTTCTTCTATCGTAAAAAGTTGTGAGACTATGTAATATTGGTATTATGTAATATGGTCGGTCAATTTATTCAGTCCCAACTTAAGGGTCCTTCTGTCTTAAGTTATTACGTAATTGGCTAACCTAACAACATCTTATAGTGACCATATCAATATTAAAAATCGATCAGCGTTGGATTTAACAACATAAATCCAACGCTGAGGTAGCTCGAGCTTTTGAAACATTCTTCACCAATGTACCCTTACTCACAACGGAGCGTCTAAATTCATCTCCATATGAAGCAGACACTTTGTTAAAAAACAGCACTAGCATCAGTAATGTAGATTTAAAATTTTATCATTTATATATTGACATTAAGTAATTACTTAACTTAAAAATACTGAAGACCTGTGGGGTATATCAGTCAAAGTCATTGGTTCAATAATACATATTATAGCCCCACACCTAGCTTATATATTTAATGAATATGTTGACGATGGAGCTTTCCCAGACCTCATGAAACACAGTAAACTGAACCTCTGTTCAAGTCGGGAGACAAGGGTGATCCTTCAAATTTCAGTCCAATATCTGTTCTTCCAGCACTAAGTAAAATTTTTGAAAAGATTATACTCAATCAAATGCTCTCACACTTAAACCGTATAAAACAACTCCACACCAATACGGTTTCACTATGGGTAAATCGACTACGGATGCCGGTATTACCCTTATATCTCATATTTATTCTGCATGGGAAGCCGCACAGGATGCTATCGGTGTTTTTTGCTATCTGTCGAAGGCATTTGATTGTGTTGATCATGATACGCTACTAATGAAATTAAATCATTACGGAGTTAAACATAAAGCGTTGGATCTACTAAGATCATACCTAAGCAATAGAATTCAACAGGCAGAAGTCAACGGTGTTAAGTCTGATGGATCGGGAGTAAAAATTGGCGTTCCACAAGGTTCCATATTAGGCCCTTTCTTATTCCTGGTATATTTATTTATTTATTATATTAGGTACACAAAACAGCACTAGAGATAATACATCAAATTACAGCAACAAAACAAGTACAAAAGGGGCTGTCTCCAGCGCCAAAAGTATGTGTACACAGCATGGTGTAAGGTAAATCTAGAAAAACTACAAAAACTACATACAATGGAAAGATTACCTACTTAACTGTTGGAAAAACTTAATTTATTTTTCTACACTTAAGAGATGAAATCGAACTAAAAAAACGAAATAAAAAACAATTTAAAAACATAAATAAATGATGATCGATATCTGGTACAATCAATGATTTATCATACCTGCTTAAGGATTTTGCGCATTTTATATTTAAAGCAAGGCAACGAGACGTGGTAGATGTCAGGAACATCATCTTCGGTGGCCACAACTTCATTGTAGCGACGACACATTCGAAGCATGGGGTTATTGGCGCTGATGTTCGACCTGCATGTTGGGATGAAGAAAGGACGCGGTATTCTGACTGACCTGCTTGGTACTTGAAAGTTGATTTCTGAGAGAGTAGAAGTTACTATTGCTCCATTTATTATTTTATGAAGATGGATCAGATCCTGGAGTCTACGACGCGACTCTAAGGATTCCAGTGAGAAACATTCGCATCTTTTATCGTAAGACTTGACCGCGCGACGAAGACCGAGACGCGCGCAGAGCATGCGTAGGAAGCGCTTCTGGACTGACTCAACATGATCGATGTGGGTTTTGTAAAATGGTGACCAAATGACAGACGCATATTCCAATCTGGAGCGGACAAGGGCATTATACAACAGAATGAGACTCTCTGATTTCTTAAAAGACTTAGTTACTCTTGAAATGAATCCAAGAAGTTGTTTACATTTTTTTACTAGGGCTGAGCAGTGTTGATTAAGACTTAGTTTGTCGTCGAAAATAACGCCAAAGCCAAAGTCACGGGCTTCGTGTTTTCTTTGCAGCGTTACATCCCCTATGGTATAATCGGACAGGACAGGATGTGGTTACGGGTCATCGTAATTACGAAGCACTTGTCAGCAGCCAAAAACATGCGGTTGTCTGCGCACCAGTGGGACAGTGTGTTCAAGTCTTTTTGAAGGGTTGTGCAGTCGCGTTGTGTACGGACACGTGTAAAGACTTTGAGGTCGTCAGCGTATAACAAGCAAGGACTATTGAATTTTATCACCAAGTCATTGATAAAAATTATGAAGAATAAAGGCCCTAGTAGAGATCCTTGCGGAATACCAGAGGGGATTCCAGCTGGAGACTATAAGTGCCCTTTCAGCGCTATTATTTGGCTACGGTTTTTGATATATGATTCCACCCAGCGCAGAAAGTTTCCGTGCACCCCATATAGTGATAGTTTGCAACAAAGAATACGATGGTTTACTTTATCAAAAGCTTTACGAAAATCTGTGTAGATTGTGTCCACTTGGCAGCGGTCGTTGAACACCGTACACAGGTAGTTTGTGTACTCGAGCAGATTGGAGACAGTTGATTTTCCCTTGACAAAGCCGTGCTGCTCAGGTACAATACGTGGCTTGACATGGCTATAGAGCACATCGAAGACGAACGACTCAAGCACCTTAGCGAAGCATGATAATATGCTGATGGGGCGATAGTTACCACAATTTCTAATATCACCCGATTTATGGATAGGCACAACATACGCCAATTTCCAATTATTTGGAAAAGTGCACGTGCTGAACGACTTGTTGAAGATGATCGTAAGAGGTATAGATAGAGCACCGGCACATGATTGAATGAAGTAGGGGGGAATCCCGTCAGGACCAGCTCCCTTATTGACATTTACAGTCAGCAACTTTCTACGAACTGCATCTTGAGGTATAGTCATATTGGCTAGGGTATTGTTACATTCACCGACGTTGGTTAAGTCTTCACAGTCACCATCGTGATCGATGTCGTCCTTCTCAAAAACGGACGCAAAATATTCGGAGAACAAATTACACACCTCTAGCCCACCGCGTGCGGATTTGTTGCCGAAGTACATAGTTTCAGGGAGAGAGTTGTTTGCTTTTTTAGACTTGACGAAGGTAAAAAATAATTTTGTCGTGTCACACAAGTAGTTTTCGACACTACTCAGAAACGATTTGTAGCAGTCCTTAATAAGTTTTTTGGATCTGGTTCGTAGCATTTGGAACTCATCATAATCCCGGGGATTCTGATATTTTTTGTACCGTCTGTGAACTTTATTTTTCTCATCGATACAAGCTTTTAGAGATTCTGAAAACCAGAGGGGGTGCCTATTGTCACCAACTCTTTTAAGGGGGGTATTTTGTTTGATTATGTCATTCAAAGTGGTATAGAATGTCGCTAGGTCTACGTTTACATCAGAGTTACTTAATACCATGGGCCAGTCAATGCAATCAAGGGCTTGGTTACACTTAGCTAAGTCGCATTTGCGGTAGTTAAGTGTTTTTTTGGGCATTGAGACTAAGGGCTTGGGTACATCCAGCAGTTCAGCCACGAATGCCGGGTGGTGCCTGTCAACTCGCGATACGGCGTCACATTCAGTCAGGGTCAAGTTAGGGTAATCTGTTAAGAATAGGTCCAGTATCCTATTGTTGGCGTTGCATATGTTGTTACATTGGCTTAAGTTACCAAGTGCCATTAGATTGAACAGCAGCTCGGATTTGGAGTCAAGTGGGGCTGTGTTGATCAAGCTGTACTAGGAGGCTGGGTCAGGTGACCATTGCAAGTTAGGAAGGTTGAAATCGCCCAGAATTATGGTTTTAGTTCTATAGTCGCTAGTGTCCGCAAGCAGGTTATTGGATTTTAACATTTATCGATTCAAGTCCTAAACTCATCAATTTTGAGGTAGTCTGGCAGGTAAATGAGACAAATTGCGAGGGAAAGTCCGGCCTTGCCAGTCCTCATCGTTATCCAGAGATCTTCAAGAGAGGTCTCCATATCCTGATGCCTCGTGACATGAAAGTGCTTTTTTATTGCAAGTAATACGCCACCACCGGACTGTTTCGAAGAGGTAGTGGATTCGCGGTCCCTACGGAAAACAACGTACCTATCATCTATCACCTCGCTCGTGTAAATGCCGCTATCAAAGTTGGTTTCGGTCAAGCAGACTATGTCATAGTCATCATTAAGCAGACTGAGATAAACATCGTTTAGTTTAGATCTTATTCTATTGACATTTTGATAAAATATACGCATGGAAGAGAAAACTGATATCAATTAGCTAAAGTAACATATACGAGTAATTAGAGTAGATAAGGTTTACCTATATATAGGCAGCTTTTCAAGAGCAGACTTGTCCTTTATATGTATATGTGGTGACTGTTCGTCTTTTCTGACATAAACTCTTCCAAATTTCACCCATACAAATTTATAACCAAGGGCCTTGTATTTTCTCGCAGCTGCGTGTAGGTTTTTACCCTCCGGCGACAGGTGCTCCGCGACGAAGATCGACTCGTCTGCTCCTGATACGCCAATCAAGTTCGAGCTGATGTGAGCTTGGGGGTGATCCTTGTTATATTTCTTCACCGCGGATATTATGTTGTCACGGTGACGCTCGGACGGTGTTCAGTAATCGGAGCATTGATCACCTCGCACAGGTCTTTGAAAAGCCGCACGATATTTTCGTTGTTGCGCTCGGGTACTGCGTGAAGCTCTAGATTGAGGCTCCGGGAGAGTTTTTCTGATGCCACCACACGATGCTGTAGTTTTCCGATGTCCTGCTGGAGCTGGATGATTTGTTTTTCGAGCTCAACGCATTTTTTGCTAGAAGCTAGCTGCTCGTTCTTACACTCTTCTTGCCCAGCAGCCAGGAAGTCGGTTGTGGCGCTAAACTCATCCTTAAGCGATTCTATAGCTTCTATAATTTCCGAGGACACAGCAGCCTTTATTTGATTGTGGATATTGGCGAGGGCCGCATTGATATCAGAATTCCAATCATTGCGTAACGCTTCAAATTTAGCGTCGAAATATGAGGTTAATGCAGCGGAATCGACATTTATCATGGAGGCAGGCTAGGTGAGTCTATAGCTGTTACCACGGGGGAGGCCGACCGTGCAAGTGCCGGTGGTGGGGTGACGTATTTTTTCAGTGATTTACACTCAGCGCATTTCCATTTGCCTTTATTCATAGGCAATATACGTTTAAAATCAAATTCAGACATTCCAGCACATTTGAAATGGAACGCGCACTGGCAGGCAACGCATTTCATTAATTCCATCGTGGCGATGTCAAGATTACATATTTTGCATGCCATCGTGAGTTACTAGTGCCCTCCGTGATCAAGATTTATAAACTCGGAGGTGGTCAGCGTGGTGGAGTACCAGGGCCGGAGCGAGGTATAGGAGATGGCTAGCCGTAGTAGTAGTAGCCATAGGAGGTACCAGGGCCGCAGCAATCAGCAGGTGGTTGCGTGCGATGTGATATGTTGAATGAGGTCCACGTGGGTGGGCGGGGCCTGCGTACTACCCGGCGCGTACGATCAGTAAGTGCGTAGCTGCTGGAGTAGTGGCGCTGCAGTTGTACTCACGCGCAGGAGACGTTGCTTCGTCCGTGAATGAGATCCTCGTAGGTGGGTGGGGCTTGCGTACTACTGGTGACCGTGAACACGGACGCGTGGCGGGAGTTGTGGCGCGCGAATTTGTATCAGCGGAGAGCACTTTGGAATTATGCGCTCCTAATATTTTGATAGGATTTAAATTGTTTTAAATCGATTTAAATATAAGAATTTGATTTAATGCAGTTTTTAAAAACGACTGCTCACTATGAGATCCGGGGGGGGGGGGGGGAAAAAAAGATTATTTTAACGATCTGCCTTTTATGGTGGAGAAATTTACTGACATAGCGTTGTTTGCTGATGATACTTAACTGGTCTTCAAAATTTAAAGACAAACAGAAGATTTTTATGATGTTAATGGAGTATTATCATTAACCTTGAATTGGTTCACAGTTAATAATTTATTGTTAAATGCTGGTAAAACCAAATGAATCAAATTCTCACTTCAAAATGTCAGACAAATCGAGACCAGTTTAGTGTTGGACAGCAGCACGTTAGAATTAGTAAATGACGCGACGACCCGACTGGCCGAATCGGCAGTGACCCTACCTACGAAACCAAGGGTCCCCGGTTCGAGTCCCGGGGGAAAATATTTGTTTTTTGAGAATGGATGTTTGTACCCTAGTCATGGTTGTTTATCTATCTAAGTATAATATTTATCTATATAAGTATGTGTATCGTTGTCTTGTACCCAAGATACAGGGAATCCTAGTTTGGGGCTAGATCAATGAGTGTAAATAGTGTCCAAGGTATTATATTATTATATACCAAGGTATTATTCTTGGAATAACCATTGATAACAAATTGCAGTGGGGATCCCACATATATAAATTAGCTGGTAAATTAAGTTCTGAGGCTTACGCTGTTAGGAACATCAGACAAAACACGGATGTGGCTATATCTAGGCTAGTATATTTTAGTTACTTGCATAGTGTCATGTCCTATGGTATCTTGTTGTGGGGGAAAGTAGCGGATATTCAAACTATTTTAATTTTAAAGAAAAGAGCTATTTGAGCAATTTATAATTTGAAACGCACAGACTCCTTAAGATAGCTTTTTAAAGAAATTGACATACTAACTGTAGCTAGTCAATTTATTTTCGAAAATATAATGTATGTACCCAAGAACCTTAAACATTTTCCAAACTTAGCGATAGCTGTAATATTAACCTTAGAAATTATCACAGACAACTTGCGCCCCTGTTTTGTTTCGCGAAGGTTAGCAGTTCTTTCAAGGGTCAATGCATTTTCTACTACATCAAGATACCTCTGGAGATCTTTAAATTGCCATTTGAGCAATTTGAAAAACCATCTTAGTTCAAGTTCAAGTTAAAACGACTTTGTCGAAAAAGGGATATAACAATGTTCAAGATTACTTAAATGATGGGACTGTATGGGGTTAATCTGGCTCAACACAGACCTTGCTGTTAATAATTTTGTAATTATTTATTTTTGTAATTATTTATTCCTGCTTATTAAATGATATTGTGATATTTGTATTAGTTAAGCACAATAAATTTTTAAAAGAGATCTAAAAATCAATCTGTGGGAGATTCTACGCCCTGCTTCTCCCGCAGTGGTCTAATGTAGAGAAGTGGCAAAAAATGACGATTGCTAAGTAAGTATATGTAAATATCTACAGTAATAAGGACATTTGGAATTAGGAATTTGCAATAAGTAATTTATCTTTAGTACAATACAGATATTCCAACGGTGATAGAAAAATATCATGAGAAACCTTCATTACATCATAGCTGCGGCGATGGGCTGGCACCTTATCACGCAAAATGCAAAATTAAATATATGATTAAAAGTGGGCACATTTTTGCCTCTGCCACCCCGTATGGGAAAAGGCGTGACGCTGTGTACCTATAACATGATAGTGAAGAAGCAAAATCCTAAATAATCCATTCATTGTTTCAGATACCTATGGTTGTTTTTCAACCTTGTCCGTGATACTGATGCTGTAATATGGCGGCTGTAAATTCGGTAAGTGAAAATTATTTTTAGCACAATTATTTAAAAAAGTATGATTGAAATGAACAACATGGAGTATGAGTAACGAAATTGTTCACAAAATAAGAAGGAAATATGAATATATTTGCTATACACAATAAAACCAACAAAGCTATAGCACACAGTATGATAGACACATGAAATAAAATACACATACCAGAATAAAACCCGAAAAGTGATAAAAGTAAAACCCTTCTTCGGTCAGAATGTAAAATTGAGTTATTCATTGTGGCCCATAAAATATAAGTTATGATTTGGTATGTTTCGCATCTGAAGCAGATACAAAGCTTATCATTACGAAGCTGAGACCGGCCATGCTCGTAAAGTGGAATTTAGTAACCCTCAACTGAAGAATCCTTCAATAATTTTGTAGTGTATTGGTTTTAGTTAAATTTTGATTAAGTATATATCAAAAGTTTGGATAAACTTCACTTCAGCTTCCAATGTAGATTGGAGATGCACTAGAGCACACATTGTAAAAATAATGTTCTGTTGTAAATAGGTTCCAAACATTATTTACACTGCCGCTTAGATCTCGTATCTTACACGTCAATAAATGGTTTCTTTTCGTACCACTTGCTCAAAAAAGTGACATTCTATGCCACAAAAAGCGAGAATAACAATAGTCATTTTTAATCTGTTAAAAACAGGGAAAGAAAATTGTACTGAATTTCATTCATCCTCTGGGGGGAGAATGTGATTGAAATTTGGAATACTTACCGAAATTTATACTGAACTACATCTGTGTTTACACCATTGAGTTTGTATATAAAGCATTAAACATCTTTTTGAAAAAGGTTATGATTATTAAATAAAATTACGATAACCGACGAGGCCGTATGAGCTTGATGCCTTTACTTTTCCGACAAAAAATATTAGTCTAGGCATTTGCCGCGTTTTTGTTTTCTTCAAATACATAAACGTTAAGTTTATTTTAATTTATTTTTATAAATAAGTTAATGTTCTAAAAAACGTTACGATCAAAGCGACAGTGACAGTGAATTGTCAGATTCCATCAGTGCAAATGCTGCCGCAATTATAAATAATTTGCTTCCAACAAAATCCAAGGAAAATTATTTAAAAATTATTTAAAAACTTATGAAGAATTTTTAACGTGGAGAAGTGCGTAAGGCCTATCAATTTCAGAATAAGTACTTCTTGTCTATTTTGATTATTTTTCCAAGACAAAGAATCCGAATACACTTTGGTGCATATACTCAAAACAAAAAGCTACAATAAGCATCAAACATAGCATTGAAATAAATAGATTCACAAAATTACTGGCTTTTTTAAAAAGAAAATCAGAAGGGCATTGCGCAAAGAAGTCTAAAATTTTTACGACTCAAAATGTGGAAAAAATTCTTAATGAAGCTCCTGACGAAGTTTTTCTGGCCACAAAAGTAAGTATACATTATTTAAATATGCATATTTCGTATCTTAGTAATGGTAATTATTCTATATATTTACCTGTTTTTTATTTTTGTTATAGGTGGCCTTAATTTTTGGACTCACTGGTGCTTGCCGCGGATGTGAACTTGTAAACTTAAAGGTGGAGGACGTTGAAAATCATTCCAATGAGTTGCTGCTGATGTAAATGTAAAGGAAACTAAGACAAAGAAAAATCGGTCATTCATTGTACAAGGACAATATACTAAAATCATTCATAAATACCAATTCATTACGTCCCACCAACATGGAAAACAATGGATTTTTTATAAACTATCGGAATGGGAAATGTACTCGACAAGCCATCGGCAAAAATAAAATTAGCAATATGCCAAAGGAAATTGCTAAATATTTAAAACTTAAGGTGTCGAATTCTACACCGGTCACTGCTTTAGAAGAACTACGGCGACTTTCTTGGCGGATTCAGGGGCGGATATTACGTCAATAAAAAGACACGGTGGTTGGAGCTCTGATAGGTAATTCTGATAGGCTGAGGGTTATATCGAAAGCTCAATGGCGAATAAAACCATATTAAACAGTCAAATTAACAAAAATATAATACTTAATCCATCAGAGCCACAACCATTAACTTCCGGCATCTTATCTTCGTCCGTAACTCACGATGCACCACCACCACTATCTCCGACGTATACAATCTACAATGAAACGCAAGTTCCTCAGACGCAAGAACAGAGAAATACTCAAATCAACTCATCAACAATAAATGTACCAAACAAAAATGTAGCTCTCTCTATCAATAATTGGACCAATGTTTCGAATGTTAACTTTTACTTTTAATTGTCATTATTTTTAATAAAGGCTTATCTCATATTATTATTGCGTTAATTTTTTCGCAAATGGTACGAAAAGTAGAGTATTTTACTCGGTGAAGGTGTCTTAGTCTTGGGTGAACTTAAATCCCTCGCTTCGCTCGTGATGGAAGTTTTTAACACCCTCGCTACGCTCGGGAGTAAACCTCGAGTCCTTCGTTACGCTCGCGATTTAAATCGTCACCCGCGATAGAAGACACTGCTTTATCCCCTTGGTTAATAATCTACTATTACAGCTACCTAAAACTATACTATTTGTTTGACATATTTCTAACCTCGCTATATGTATTGTAAATCGTAAAATGCCCTACCGACCGATACATACATTAGCAAATATTTGAAACATACTTTGTACATTTTAGAGCCTTCCCTGAGTGCTATTTAGCCTAATAGCATTACGGAGAGAGGCGTGCTGATGAGCAGTTTCAGTTGAAACTTATCACATTAGAGGCACGCTAATCGGCGCTCGGTTTAACAACAGAGCATTAGGGTTTGGCAGGTTCTGAGAAACACACGAAGATTTAAGTTGACTTTTCCACGAATTTTTTTATGATTTAGATGCTGGCGGCTGGCGCCCTGGTAGCTCTAGAAGTGCCCACAGATGTTTGGGAGACAGAATGAGCCGACCCAAAAGATTACTTATTGGGAAGTAAACTTAATTTACATTGATCGTAATAAGGGTAGTTTCCAAATTGTTTTTCAATTGGCGCCCAAGCTCTAGTTATTTAATACGTACCACTTCAATTATCTGTAGTAGCTTTCATGTACACACGCACGCACTTAAGTATTTTTTCAAGTGTCTACGAAATCACTGTATCAGTTTACCTATAATGGCCGATTCCTAAGTTTGCAAAAAGCCTTTAAAAAAACGAATCGATTTAATAACTAGATTCAATTTTAGATTTTCGTCCCCGGAAGTCTTAAGATCCCCAACGGCACGATATAGGCACGGAAAACACGATCCGGCACATCACATCCTGACGGGTAGAAGACGCTAAGTACCCAGCATAATAAGACCGCTACTGTCCCCTGCTTTTCCTCTAAAACGACTATTCTACTTTGTGATGACAGGGACAGGGGGTGTCAGAGGAAAACGGTCATTGGTGCAGCAGGAGCAGGGTGGATCGACCGTTCGTCGTCATGGACTACATCCAAATCGACCTATTTGAATAAACAGTTTGGCAATACGCGTTTATTGCATTACATTGGGCCCAGTGGGGTTTTCTGTCAATGAAAAAAGAATACAAGAGACCTAACCCTTCTGCAGTCAGCCATTTTTTAAGATGGCCTTTGAGTGCCATCGCCGGCTTCCGACAAGGTGGCACACATGGGTTTCAGTACGTCAATGCATCATTTTTACTGAATTTCTCCTAGTCTAATTAAAATTAGCCTTATTTCGTAATAGAATAGTATTATTATTAGAATATTTTACCTTATTCTACCAATTGTACCAATATTCCTATTAGATTCCAGCTAAAATGGTTTGTTCAATCTGCAGTACCCTAAATTGTACTTGATTTACTGAAATATTTTATAGTAAAAGCAATAGTAAATCATGAAGTTTGGTTTAAATGATGCTTTATCATGTTTAAAACTAGAACAAATACAAAAACAAGTTGCTTTGATACATTTATTTTCCACAAACCATCTTTTAAGTCATACAGAAAATAGGGGTCATTTTCTGTATGACCCTTCCTTCCCTCGCAACTGCAACTTTGGAACTGAGTAGCGTGGGTGTTCCATGGGTGTGTGGGTCTGTATCATTCATTAATTAGCTATCCTGGTCATTCCTTTCTTTATTCTTTATTCTTTATTGCATAGATAGTATAAAGTTACAGACAATTAAAAGTAATGTAATAAGCAAAGGCGAGCTTATCTCTAAAAAGAGATTTCTTCCAGCAAACCTAGGCAGGACAGGAGAGTTAATTATACAGGAAAGTCCTAGTTCGCAATAACACTATACATACGGACGCAAATTACTTTCAAAATATATATAAACTATACCAAATATAAAATAAATATATATATATATATATATATATATATGTATATATATATATACTTCCACTACATAAAATAAAATGTATAGCATGAACATACATAAACTATAATAAATCATACATATACCTATATAAATATGGTACCATTTACGGAAGAGAAAGGAAATGCACTTTCAATCTTTTCTTAAAAGTGAAAATTGAGGGACTTTCCCTAATAGCGCAGGGAAGTGCGTTCCACAGTCGGATTGCCCTTAACCTAAACGAGAGTTCGTAAGCGGCAGTGTTATGCCGAGGAGTTGAAAGGAGAGACACCGTGTGGGATCTCGGATTGCTATCCCTGGGGAAAAGAAAGTCAAAACGTTGGCGTAGATATGTGGGGTATAGGGGATTTCGCAAAATATTGAACAGATAGGAGAGAATGTGCATGTCACGGCGAAGACGGATCGGAAGCCACTCCAGCTCCTTACGATACTGGGAGACATGGTCATACTTGCGCAAGCCGTAGATAAACCGAATCCCGAGATTTTGAAGTCGTTCGAGTTTGTTCAGTTGTTCTTCGTTCGCGCTGGCCCAACAAACATCCGCATAGTCTATTAAAGGTAGTAGAAGGGACTGAGCAAGAGTGATTTTAGTCTGCCGTGGCAGGAAGTACTGCAATCTTCGGAGGGAGTGAAATGACGCAAAGACTCGTCTGCTGACCTCACAAACATGGGGCGACCAGGACAGCAAGTTGTCAAATATAACCCCAAGATTCTTAGCTTTCTCACTGTAATTAATTATGGTACCATCATACAATACAGGATCGACGGGCGAATTCTGTAGCAAGTTAAGCGAATGCCGTGTACCCATAATCATGGCTTGAGATTTTCCCGGGTTGACTTGCAGCCCATATGAAGTAGCCCATTTCCTGATGTTGTCGAGGTCAGCATTCAACGCCTCTACAGTCAGTTTCACATCACACGGAGAGAAGTGCCGATATATTTGGAGGTCATCTGCGTAGAGATGATAAGAAGAACTAAGAACGTCAGATATGGAGTTTATGAATACTGAGAAGAGGAGAGGAGAAAGGATACCACCCTGCGGGACACCCGTGGAGAGCTCACACCAGTCCGTGGAGATCTCCTCAGACTTAATGCGCTGCTGGCGGTCTCTCAGGTAGGAGTCAAACCAGCGAGCCGAGTGCGAGGAGACTTTAAGCGACTTTAGAATTTCAACCAGGATATCGAAATCGACGCAGTTGAAGGCGCTACTGAAATCAAGCAGTGTAAGGACCGTAAGCTGCTTCTGATCCATAGCCGATTGAATATCGTCAGTGACTTTAAGCAGAGCCGTGGTAGTGCTGTGACCCGGCCTGAAACCTGATTGATGGGGATTTAATAAGTTATTTGAGGAAAGGTAGGAGGAGAGCTGGATGTGAACAATTGATTCCAGGACTTTGGAGAGGATAGGCAGAGTAGATATGGGACGGAATTCTTTAAAGGCGACGGGATTGGACGTTTTAGGTAGGGGAATCACAAGTGCCTGTTTCCACTGAGTGGGGAAGCAAGATTGTTCAAGCGACACATTCATTATGTGGGTGATGATAGGTAATAGCTCATCGATGATGGTGGTTATCATCTGATAACAGATCTTGTCCTCACCTATGGCCTTTGAAGAGATCGCTAATATTGCCCTCCTTACTGCGCCGATTCCGACATGGTTAAAGTTGAAGGGTGAACTGTGGGCTGTGGTCTTGGACCGTAGGTTACGAAGGGTGGCTTCCTTAACGAGGGGGTCCATCACGACAGGGGGGATGGCAAAGAAATAGTTGAGACCGTTAAAGTCGACATTTCCAGCAGCCAAGTCCTGAGACTTACCTACACCAAGAGTCTTCAGGAATTTCTGTACATTTTAAAAATACTAGAAAGGGATAGGCAATTAAATGATCGTTAAATAACAGCGCGGAATGTTCCCTACTCACGGCGTCGGATCCCGACACGGTGGCACACACGATTTTTTGACAGGTCGGATCCCGACAAGTTAGCACACCAGGGGCTAATAGAAATTCTTTCATAGTGTCCAAAGTTTCAAGACTCCGGTAAACACTGCTTTGACCATTTCTAAACGAAAAATCAACAAACTTTTTCTTAAAACGTCTTAAAGTTATCCATTGAATTGACTGATAGTTAAAAAGCGGTCTCTAGGTAGTGTGCTACGAAAATACCGCTAACCTAGTCCTGAATGTACTATGTCAATTATATTTACATATCTAATACCCTAGTTCTAGTTCTAACTCATAATTTGTGTCTTTATTTTTAGTCTTAGATATCTATTCTGACGAAGCAAAGAATACCGAAGGTAGTCACGCGTAGAAGTTCCGAGCTATCAAAGTGCCGTTGGCAACCTCGCGCCAATATTTCCTTTAGGAAATGGAGCTTTACACAACCGCTTGGATACACTCCGAAAATGTAGCGGAGAAATTTTGAATAAATATCCAATCAAACTAAGTGCATCCAAGCGTGGGGACGGCGGTGGACTTTCGAGGGATGGGTGGATTTTCGTACATAACCACAGTAGCATAATTTCATAATTTCTTTATTGCACACAAATAATTATATTGACAAGATATACATTAAAATAGTGTACAAAGGCGAGCTTATCTCTAACAAGAGATCTCTTCCAGCAAACCATGTCAGGATGAGATAGGTTAATCACAGAGCACGGGTAGACCTATGTGTACGACTTACCTTTACAACTAGCAATTACTGTTCCAATTGTATCACTCGGAGGTTCACGTACATATTTTTTTATTCCATCTCTCTTATCCATCGATCGATCAACTCTCGTCCTCTCTCGAGTTGGAAGTGGCAAATGCCTCATATTCAGTAATCCACCACACCCTTATCTCCGACCTTCAGCAACCAACTGCCGAAATTTCCCAAAATAACCCGAAGCAGCTGGTCCAAGGTAACACTCCGAAGACCACTTATCGGTTATCTCCGGGGCTCCTTTTTACAACATCGGAAAAGAATAAAAGGAAAAAGTTCCGAGTGTGTCGCTCGAACGATCTAAGCGGATTAAGCTAATGAGGAGAGGCTTTTTTTTCAAATCAAAGCTTTCGCAAACCACTCCGGGCTAGTCCTACAAAGTGGTACAGTTTTAATCATTGCGCCGGGATTTGGTGAATCCACGTACGACAAAGTTTATGGTAGTTATTTCTGCAAATGACGTTAAACTGTTGGCATTAAGTGCTAGTTTAGCAGCTGTTAGAGGCGATTTGCAGCGGTGCCCCGCCAACGTCGGTAGAGAGACATTGAGGTGAGAAACTCGGCTGTCCCGGTATGTTGAAACATTCACTTATGTGGTTGCTATGAAAACCTCGTATGAGTTTATATGTTATATTATCAAACGGGATTGATTGATAGACTATGATATTTTATAGGGTAAGTCCCTTATCTTCTGGATCTTGTGGTCAACCTGATTTCAAATTACCACTTATACTTTTACACTAATAAAATTAATAGACTGGCGTGGAGCTTGAAAATGTTAAGTGGGAGTAAATATAATTGCTTATCTTTTAAAATATACTTATGAACAAGGTAGTAGGGAGTTAAGCTAACAGCTAATAGAGGCGTGCTAAAAAGTTTCTCAACGTTTTCCATTATTCGTAAGTAATTGCCCCCTCGGGCTTTTCCTGCTAACGTGAAAAAGGTGAAAGAGAGTTTACCGGTATCTTTTATAAATTAGTGTCTAAGTACTTAAGTGTGCCTGGATCAATGGATGATCTAAATGGAATGATCGAATGGATGTCTGTGACGAGAGTGATAGGTCGTCGTGAGAGGACTAGAACTTCAAATAATATGTGACTTCACAAAAAAATAAACAAGACGATTTTTCACTATAATTGATACTGCGTTTGTGTGATAGGAGGCTATTGCAGTGCCACTAAAATAAAAATGCAAATGTTGGTTTTTAACCCCTTAATGCAAGGCCTGACCCTAAATGGATCACGGTTTTCAACCTTATCACTTGGTAATAAGGTTCAAAACCTATGAAACCATATATGGGTTAGTATGCAGTAAAGAGTTAAAACCATTCATTTGAATAAACCACAAATTCTCCCTGTCTCGGCCCTTACCTAGCAAATATTACACCAAGCTTTTAAAATTCCACGTCGAGTGGACAAAGTAAACCAAGATGGAAATGGCATGAACAACGAAGTGAAAGGGAAAGGGAAGGGTTTCTAATATTCTAGTGCTATGGCTTTGAGCCTTTTGTAACAGTGTACTAAAGGGCATTCTAGTTATATGTTTATGTATAGCTCGAGTGGACCGGTCGGAAATTTAATCTGTCTAAGTACCCTTTGTTATAGGACTTTTTGTCCTTAAATAAGTACATAGATACCTACCTGCATATACAATAATGATTGTTGAAAATTTATTGAAAAATGCTAAAGAATGTAGCGTCTGTCTTGGATCAGTCTTATTTATTGGTTGTTTCTTAGAGACTGCGACTAAAGCTTAAACTTAGAAAAGAGAGCTTCAGATAAAAAGCGGTCCAGTGCGAGTCACACTCGTGCTCGTAGGGTTCCGTACCACTGACAATGGTAGAGAGGGTGTGGAGAGAATAGTTTGGATTTTACATAGCAAAATATTGGTTATTGGTGCGGCTACTTTCATACTCCATGCACTGACCAGGTGCATTTATATGTTTGTATGTGGTTTAAGATAAATAAGAAACTAGCAATTCTGGGTAGGTAAAAAATAGATCTTAAATCTATTTTCTATATTTTTTTCATAATGTATTTTATATATTTATTTATTTCATTTATTTATTTATATTTAAACTCTGTAGTTTCGGTGATAACGGGAGGAAGGATGGTCATTTTTTGCCCTTTTATTATCATAACTTCTGATGTCATCAAAAATATTTTTTTAAGGTATATAAAGAGCAATTTTCAACGCTAAGTGTTTTTTTTAATTTTGTCATTTTACGCCCTCCACTTTTTTGTAGGCTATATTTTTTCCATATTAGTGAATTATGTTGCAGTTATCAGGGTATGTATTTTTGCAAAAGATTTCAAGACTATCTTTTATGGTTCCTTTTATGGTTAGAAAAGTGCCTGTGTCAGACGGACGGACGGACGTTAAAAATGTTTAATTGATGAACATGTGACCGATGAAGACCTGAGACAAACATAGTACAATTAACGATTGAACGAACTTACCTTGGTATGTGAAGTTCTATCATAATTGTAGGATGCGCGTCATCGAAAGAGATTAGTACTTAGGAGGATTATATGATACAACATGTAGTTGGATGGACTTTGTTGAGGGTAACAAAAAAACAAAAAAAAAACTTGGGGGTAGTTACACCTTTCTTCCGGGCTATCAGCATTTTGTCTCGTCATTTCGTTTATGGTGTATGAAACAGACTGCATATTTATTGAACCGCATGACTGGGGCCTTAGTCAGGAGAGTCAGTACTAATCTCTTCAGAAGACGCGCTTCGTACAATTATGATAGTAAGTTCGTTTAATCATTAATTGTACTTCGCGCTTCGTCTTCGAGATTAGTATTTATATAGATACAACATGCGAGGATTATATAGATAGATATAACATGTAGACTTTCAGAGTAGGTTCAGGAAATATCAGTCAAACAAGTTTGTGTACAACATAAATTATATTTATTCCATGTTTAAGTATTAAGTATGGTAAAATAATAACAAAAATAATCGTAATACATCAAACCAAAAATTTATTATTGTACGATTATCAAATCGTTGTTGTCTTGTTTGCAAAACTACATAAATTATACTAAAATTTTAGATTTAATTTCAACGCATGACAGCATTTGCTAAGGAGGTATGATCATCGTTATTTGAATAATTTTGGGCCCGCGTCTATACAACAGCTTCAATCGAATTCTCAATATTTATCGCCTTAATAAGAACATCTGTAAAACTCACTTAACTAAGTGGTTACAAAATCTCTGCTATCAAGAAACGTAATGTCTACTTAAAACATAGTTACAATTTGCTTATTTTTCATTACGAATATAAATATACACTTTCATACAATTACACACCCTGCATTTAACTTTCATTAGTTTTGTGCAGACACAACTTACCCACCACAATTACTCATCCTGCTTTTTCAATACCTTTAAGTTTATAATATTACTTCCTATCATCTTGAAAGAGCAGGTTTACCTTCCTACACAACATTCCTATTTATTTTTTATTTTTTAATGCTTATTATAAATTTTCCAAAATTTTTGTTTGTCGCCCCAGTATCTAGTACAAAACAAAATCAACTTGTGAAGTAAGTTCCTCACCCTTCTATGCAATCTACCGAGCACCATTTGACAACCGAGATACAGTGTTTTCACTAGTTCAGCTGTCACTGATTCCTCCTATTCTACGATAGATGTTCATAATTAAGTATGTCTCCTTATTTTTATAAGTAGAACTTGTGTAAACCATGCTATCCGTCAATAAACAATTTCAATTTCATTTCAAAAGATCGTTGATAAAATCTACTAAATACATTGGAGTTTCCACTCGGTTGGAACCAGCGGTTTTCCGAATCGTATCGATATTGACGCCGTCTGCCTTTGATGCAGAGCCATGACCCATGCCATGAGCAGACAACAGAGAGACGTTTCAGTGTGGACTTGATCCACCGATTCAGAGTTTGCGTACATACCTCGGTATGAGGTTTTTTAAAGCTTATGAATAGTATGTCTGATTTCCGCAAGGATGTGGCCTTGGATACATATCAAATGATGGTTTTAGCAGGGCATTTTTATGGTTTGTCGTTAAACAGGGGTGGAAACAATAGAGGTTCTTTATTTCCAACTCGCGACGTTTTAATTAGATCTGGTATTTTAATGACAATTTGTGAAGTATGATTTTCGTTATTCTTGATGTATATTTTAGATAACGTTTGTACCCTATGGGCTGTAACGAGAGCTAGCAGAGTCACGCATTTTTACTTAGAACTTCTAGTGATAAGTCTTCGTTGGGGTATAAGTTACTGAGATAGTTTAGTACTATATTTGTATCCCACGTTATATCATACTTAGGCGCTGGTGGGCGAAGACTAAATACGCCCTTAAAGAATCTGTTTATCAAATCGTTCTCGGATGTAGGTGGGCCTTAGATCAAGGATCAAGCGGTTCTGCAACTATTTATCGAGCCGTATTGATTGCCACTGTTGTATAATTTGGTTAGAAAGGATAGCACCGTAGATATTGTAGCCTCATATAGGTTAAGCTTATTTTTGTTACAAAAATTGTACCATTTTTTCCAGTTGAAATTATATTGCTTCAGAAAATTTGGTGATAAGAAGGCTAGCTTGATTTCTGCGGAGGATTCCGGAACTTCTCTTCGCATTAACGCCGCGCGGACAATACGCCGGCCACCAGGGTAAGCCAAGGCTGGGCAATATGTTGCTGCTGCTGGCTAGAATGAGATATTATTGGGTTTTCATTAGGTCTTAATATTATGAGGTCTGATATGAGTAAGCTGGTAAATATGGCTCACCATGGTTGTGTCGGCCAGTGTGAACGACCACAATACCTTGAGTTTGATCTGTTTTAATCTTTCTTAACATTTTTAGGAGCATAGAAAAATTCCGTCCAACTCAAAGTAAATGCATTAACTGTTGAGGCCTCAGGATCCCGGTACCACGACACGTACTTCTCACACTTTTTATTTATTCTACTGGCGAAAAGATCTATTTGAAGTTTTCCGAAGTTGGCAATGAGAGAATCAAAAACTGGTGTAGCGAGTTCCCACTCGATGTCTGGATGGATCTGTCTGGATTCTGCGTCAGTTACATTGTTAGAGGATTCAACGTAAGCTGCGAACATAAAAACCGTTGAGATTCACACCTCTGCCAGATGTCTTTCCAAACTTATATATTTGAGTTAGATATGGAAATTGTATTCCGCCCATACGATTAATGTACGAAATCGCGGTTGAATTATCGATCCTAAGTAATACTTGACAATCGTGATAATTTTCACCAAACATTTTTAGGCCAATAAAAGCTGCTAGTAGCGAGAGTTGATGTGTTGAGCAGCCTCACTTGCAGACCACATTCCATTGACGGTTTCCCCTTGGCAGACGGCACCCCATGCCGTAGTTGAGGCATCCCTGTAAATTTCGGTTTACTTAATCATCGTCCCCAATCCTATGGCCAGAATCATCGATTGCTTTTAGCCACCAAAATAAGTCTGGCAAAAATGATTCTGGGATACTCATGATCTTATCATAGTCATCGTGGCCTTGAAGATTTAAGAATTTGCAGCGTTCGAGCAGTTTTGTGTATAATATGCCATATTCTATTGCTGGACAGGCAGAGATCAGCACACCTAGTAGTTGGGCAAATCTTCTTATTTTGCACTGTTTAAGTTTCATAAACTAAATGAGTTCACTTTTTATGTGTCTTTGTTATCGGCTGGTAATATAATAGTCATTGATTCTGTGTTGACGTAGACGATCATGTCTTGTTAAACGAGGTCATGCTAGTCTTGAGCTCCGTTCCAGACTTGCAAACGGCTTTAGCCAGCTTTAGAGTTTCTGAGAGAGTATCGCTGAACAGAGACGTATCTATTGTCGTGCTAAGAAGGTGTTTTTTCATCTCTTTCTTTAACAAAAATGCTGCGAAGTTTCTACTTTCTTGAGAAGTTCGTGATTTCTGTTCTTGCAGGCAAGTTGTTCTGTCGCTATTTCAGACAAACAAGTCACTGCTTCTGCGATTGGTTTTTGTTTGGCCTCGATTGACTTGTCTCGTTTGATCAGGGACTCGTTCAAGGCTGCTTTAATCTCGGCGTTCAACTTAGAAGATCCAATCCATGTGCAATTCGATGCTACGAGATCTCGGCGTTCAACTTGGAAGCTCCAATCCATGTGCAATTCGATATTGGTCACACAGCATTGGACGTTGATGCATGTTCAAAATTGTTAATGAGTTCCTTGTGGATTTCTTTTCAGTGCACAAAGGTCGTTGTCGCATCATCGCGTTATATTTGTAAAATACTGCGGTCCAATGCCTCTTCATCGCCAGCGGCGTGATGCTGGATTGCAGCATCGTGCGTAGGCGCAGAGTTTGAGCCTGCATCGAGGATCTGGCCAAGGGTTCGATCTTGAGGACTTGTGACCGTTATCAGCATCTCCGTTTCAGTATTGACGTCATAGGATTACGATTTTTTTTCCACCTGCAATATAAATTGGTCATTAGATTTGTACACTTTATCTAGGGTCCCTATTTTAGCATACTGGCAATAATTAAATCTTACCAGTGTTTTTATTAGACATATTAGACATAAATAATCGAGGTAGGTAAGACTGTACCACAGTATACATATAGAACTACTGTTCTATATGTATCATCGAACAAAGATGCATCGCACGGCTGCACACATGCGCGCGTGTTCGGTACGCACGCACACAAGGCTTTCGGGAATGATGGAGATTGCTTCAATCGGGGCCTCGCCGTCACAGGCGCCGTTGCCGTGTTATGTATGAAGACAGCGAGCCGCCCCAGTGCCACGCACGATATCAAAAGGAGCCGAATAGGCTTGTAACTACCTAGTGCAGTTTAGCAACTATTATACTTACAAGGAAATATTTTTGATATAGTATAGTGGTAAGTATTAAAATATTCGATGAATTGGGAAACTAGAAACACATACCTAACGATCTGTTATATTATTACTTTGTGTTAAACAATATTGTCTATTAAACTCTAACAGAAATACTTTGCATAGGTACAATCGAATCAACTGAATCATGACCCATTTGCCTGATAATTCATTTGAAACTTTCAAACTTGTAAGATCTATCGTAATGTCAGTGTCTAATCAAATGATAACAAGTTCGTTACCAAGGAAATAAACCTTCAAGCGAATTTCGACCTACTTGCATTTAAGGGGTTTAGCAAAATAAGCTTATGGTGGGTCATGATTCAGATGGTTCGATAGTACCTACTTAAAAGCAAAATTAGAATTTTAGGTATGCATAGCCACAAACGTGTCACAGCCCTGCGCATCGAGCGAAAGTAGGTAACGAACGCTCTTAAACCGGCTCTGATTTACTACTGTTCCATATGTATACTGTGATTTGTGACTGTAAACCCCCCCCCCCGCACGTAGGATTACAGTGCAAACCCATTTTGAAACCTTACCAAGGTTATAAGAGTAAAATTGTATCCCCCTAGGATACAACGTAAACTCTTTTTGATGTGTGCGGTGAGACAGTCCCCTAAACTTCTCGGTTGCAATGATAGGTAAGATTAAGATTGTGTCCCTGTAGGATAACACGCAATACCAGTGACGAAATACGTGATGAACTATTTTGTCGTGCATACCTTTATGGTTGTCCGGAAACGCGAAGAATCTCGAGACGTAGATATCGAAGATGAGGCCGAGGACGAAGACTCGATGACTCGTGGGCGTGGCTTGCGATTTCGTCGATCGCGTTTTTCTTCTAACTTTTCTGCAATAATTTTAGTTGTTTCGTTATGGACTCGTAGCTGTCCGAGTCGGATCTTTTCCTTTTAGCGAACTTAGGCATTGTGGGTTAGTCAAAACTTTTTGAAGAATGTAAATCGCAATGACTTGAGTGGGTGGGCACTTGTATTCGAATGACGAGAGAAAATGTTGATAGGCCGGATGAAAGGTGTAACCTAACCCCAATAAAAAAAAACTTGTTACCCTCAACTAAGTGCATGAGTGGTGGTACCTATCCGTAACTACGTGTTGTATCCTCCTACTCCTCTTTAATACTAATCTCGAAGACGACGCGCGAAGCCCAATACTATTATTATCTCTTTACCGCTCGACACTTCTCGGCTTTTATCGGCACAGATCGGAAGACAATATACATTGCTGCATATTCATCACAATACTACTTATCTTATACTGGAAAAAAGTAATGTAACGAAGTCAATATAGATGTGTCCCTTGCACGTTGTTGCCTCCATATCATTTATTCATAACTTCCAATATTAAAAATTGCAACGCCAAATATAAATTTACCTCCTTTGTTGATTATATATGATTAATTCCTTAATTGTCAAAGGCTCAACGTCAAGAACCATGGATGAATGAAACTCTTTACTTTGCATACTTACCCTGTGTCAAAACCCGACAAATATCATGTCTTTAACCATACTTTAAATCTGTCTTGTTCATGGGTTGTAAGTAATGTCTAGGAGTTTATTAAGTCTACGTTTAAAACGAATTCCAGCTACCGAGAAGTATCGAGCGGAAAAGAAATAATTCACCAAGTTCAAAACTACAAAACCGATTTCAAGTAAGCCCTATTCTCCCCGGTCATAATATCCGAAAACAAGCCTACGAAATCTTTCTGTCTGATAGTCAAGTCCATACGTATACAGAATTCATCTTATGAGAATGTCCTTAAGCACCACTGATAAATAAGTCACAGTAAAGCAATACGCAATTCGTTTACCTGGATGACATCATAATTATTGTCTTTTTGCTTGAGAAACCGAACTACCAGACCGATTTCAATTTATTTTTAAATGAGACCAAACTGGAAGGTCACCCTTTCAAATAAAAAAAATATATTTGAAATCGGTTCATAAATAGTACGAGTTTTGAGGTGACAAACATATGGAGAAAAATAAAAACTGATTGAGAACCCCCTCCTCTTTTGAAGTCGGTTAAAAATAACCGCACTGTCTTTTTTCGATGTTTTAGGCAAAGGGATGACATGTGCCTTCTTCCATACACAAAGAAAAGGAACACTCTGATAAAGAATAGTTAATTAAATGAGTGATTGCAGGAAACAGCTCGTCGAGCACGCTCCTGATCATTCGAGGACAAATGTTGTCATCTCCAACAGCTTTAGAAGAAATTGCCAGCACTGCCTTCCTAACAGCATCGACTCTAACCGGGCTGAACTCGAAAGGAGTAGTACTAGTAGCAGGTCTTAACCGGAGGTTACGTAGGGTGGCTTCCTTGACGATAGAGTCCATCACGAAGGGGGGGCAGAGAAGAATCTATTGAGACCGTTGAGATCGACATTACCGACTGGCAGGTCCCGGGACTTACCGACGCCAAGAGTACGTAGAAACTTCAACACCTGAGCAGGAGTGTAGTTCTCGATGCACTTGTATGTGTGGCGGCGCTTACGGTTGCATCGATTACTGAGAGATTTGAATGTGTGAAAGTTCTCGTTAGTTGGGTTTTTCTTGTAGCGGCATTTAGCTCGGTTCCTCTTGGTCATTAGGCGTTTGATAACGTCGTTTAGCCAAGGTGCGGGCAGGTATTTCACCCTAACTCTCTTGATCGGAGCGTGTCTGTCAAACAGCCCCAAGATAATTGTGTTGAAGTTGTTGACTTTGTCATCAACGGTCTCGCTAGAGATGACGGGGGACCAATCAATAGAGGAGGCATCAGCTTCAAGAGACTCAAGATCCAATTCTTTATAGTTGCGAATATCTAAAAATTTAGCTCTCAATTTCTATCATACAAGTATGATAGAAATATCAGATTGTTTAATATTTATGCTTCGGAACGCACCGGTTTTCGTTGCGCGGATCGATCGCGAGTAACCGGGACATCACTAAGCGGAAACGGACCGCAGCTGTCACTCGTACCAACGAGATGAAAAATTAGAGATTCCTTTTCTCATCGGGAGAACAACATGTCTGCTCGGGCTTCGTGCCAGTGATGGTATTTCGGTGTACCAATTATCAAATACAGGTGTCGGGCCTGGTCGGAGTGCTAATCATCTACATCGTCGGGAAATAAGTAGATTCGCGTCAGCGGTCAAGTGATCCTGTTGATTGGACATCGTCGTATCGGTAGCGGCGACTCCACGCGTCGGCAGGCAGCACGCCGGCGACAGCGTCGGCAGCAACGATAGTGATTCGATTCCTATCCTATCCCAATTCTGCTCTTATCCCGTATTCCTGTCTCGAATCGAGCTTTCGATTTCCTGTCTACGGCGACAAAGGTCAGTAACAAATTCATTCACTTTTCTCTCACGTGCTGGCAAAGGCACACCCCCTTCGGATTCCACGCCGTTCGGTAGGCATGGAAATTAAACATTTTGGTAGCAGGAGCGCGGTTTCCTAGTGGGAAATCATCGATTCACGGTTCTAGGGTTGTTTTGTTGCCACATTGTAGTTGGGAGAAAAAAATATCTCAGATTGGCCGGCAATCTGTTTGGCAATGAGTCTGTGGTCGGTACCACAATTAAAGTTCATTTCGGTTAGTGAAAGTATAAGTGTCAATTTAGTCAATAATAAATTTGTAGTCGGAAACTACTGTTTGTGCGCATAAAAGATTGAACAGTCACTCTGCGAAGCCTAGATTGTATTACTTGCGGTAGAACGTCGGGTTCTATAGTCCTACAGTGTTATTTCGGTTTACACAGCAGGGTCGGGCTATTTAAGGGGTATTAAGCTGATTTTGCTGACCTCAAAGGAAGTGTGGTTCATATCGGAGGGCCACTTCTAGAAGCCACTTATTATTTTGTATTGTTTTCATAATCAAGTTTTGTGGGTTATTTTTGTATTGTGTTTTATGGTGGCATTCTCTAATCGATTTAGAGTGTATATTATAAGGTGTATGTCTACAGGGCGACCATATTAAATATTGTTTAGGATTTAATTGTTTTAGTGGTTGCCTTGGTTTTTACAACTTAGTTTTAATTTCTGTGCCCAGCGCTGACGGGAAAGTGCTGGTCTCTGGCTGTGCTTAGTTCGGTAGTGAAGCATAGGACCAGAAACAATTGAATTGGTAACCATGGCACCTTCACCCTTGACGGTACTGCGGTATGGCGTCCGTGAGGAGATGAGATGGCTCGCCCATACTCACAAGTATGTGGAGCGACCTGACATGGACGATGTCCTGCTCAAGCGTGTGGAGGACGCAATGACACGCGTCGGGAAGGTGTGTCGGCTGGCTGCGGAGGCTGAAGCCCTCGGGCTTACGGATGAGGCCTCGGTGGCTGCAGTGAAGCAGCTCTGCGCGGATGCTGACCAAGCGATGGAGTGCTTGGGCGACATCGAGCGTCGCGCCGAAAAAATTAAGCGGTCGCGTCGGGATGACCGCGGGGAGGGTAGCGGAGACCCGCCCCCTAAGGGTGTTGTTGGACGGCTGCCACACCTGGAGATTCCGGCCTTCGGTGGGGCAATTGATGAGTGGCCTGATATTCGATAGCCTGGTCCACGGTCGGGACGACCTGGACAGCGCCTACAAGTTGGCCCAACTATTGATGGCACTGCGGGGTGAACCGAAGGAGTTGGTCGGTCACCTAACGGTTACGGCGGGCAATTATGAGATTGCCCGGGTCATATTGTTTGACCGCTACCAACACAAACGGCGGTTGGTTGATGCGCAGCTGGGGAAGCTGTTCAGCATCCCAAGAGTAACCCGGGATGTTGACATCCGGGTACAGGTGCTCAACCCTGTGCTGGTGGCCACTAAGGCCCTTCAGAACCTTGGTCTGCCGGTAGACCAATGGTCATATATCGTGTTATATATGGTTTTGTCACGGTTGCCTGCAGCTGTTCAAAGTCGGTTTGAACAGCTGCATGGGAGCAGTAGCTCGGAACTGCCCACGCTCGTCCAATTAACGGATTTCTTGGAGGGTGAATGCAGGCGATGCGATACCATGGATTCGGAGGCCAGTGTGCAGCGCCAACCCGCGCGGATGCTGGAGGAGCCGCGCCTCCCACCCCCACGGGGGGGTGGGCGGTCAAAACAATTTGGCGTTTTGAGTGCCGCGCCGTCGGGTGACGGCTGTGTGCACTGCGACAGTGCCGGTCATGAGGTGACCAGTTGCGCCAACTTTAAGGCGCTCGGTGTGGCTGCCCGCAGGAAGGTGGTCTTCCGCCACCGATTGTGTTTCGGTTGTTTGGGGCCGCACCAGCTGAGCGAGTGCTCACGCGCGTCCCCCTGTGAGTGCTGCGGTGGCAGGCACCACGTCGTGTTGTGCCTCAACCGATCAGGCCCATCGGACGGTCACCAGGGCCGGACTCAGGTTGGTCGGTCACAGGGCCCAACCAGGGCCGGACCCAGTCCCCCTCCGGGCAACGGGAGTCACCAACGGGGTGACTGGGGTACCCGCGGACGGGACCCCCCCCGAGGGGAAGGGGGCAGCGTGGGGGTTAACAGGCGGGATAGCCGGGGTTCGGTCGCCGCTGTCCAGGGTCAGCGAGGACTTCGGGCCGCTGGCTCACCGCGTGTTACGGGCGGGTGTCAGATGGCACCTATGAGTGGCGCGAAGGCTGGGAGCCCACCACCTTCTGCGCCACCCTGCCCGTCGCTCTGGGAGGCGAACAGGAAGGCGAACAGTCGGATGTCGCCCCCATTCCTAGAGCGCCCCAGGTTGGATCCGCTCTCCCCCCTCCATCCACGGTGGCCACCGGGCACACCGTTCGCAGTCCGGTATGGTCGGGTACCGGGACAGCGAGGGGCCTATTATGCGGGTTGGGACCCCCTGATGTACATATGGTCTGATATGCCACCGGCATATCAGCAGCCGAGTTACCAGGCCGACGGGGGTCCCAGCGGGTTCGGATCCCGCGGAGGTTCCCGCTAGGGACACGCCGCCCACTTACAGGGTGCCGCCACTCCACAGACGGTCATGCTCCCCACCGCCTCGGTGATAGCGTGGAGTTCGGACGGCAAATCATGTGTGGCACGAGCACTATTGGACTCGGGGGCCCAGGGGTGCTTAGTCTCGTGCAACCTTGTAAGACGGTTGGGCATTTCGGTAAGGAAGTATCCACATTCCATTCGGGGAATTGGGAACACGGAAGTCGGTTCCGTTAAGGGAGTATGTCGGATTACTCTCTCGTCACGGGTGGATTCATCGGTGAATCTGACGGTCACGGCATTAGTCATGCCTAATGTGATGGGCTCACACCCTCACGTACGGTTGTCGCCCTCGGTGCGACAGTTGTTCGCTGGGTTGTCACTGGCTGACCCGGAGTTCGATATTCCGGGCCCAGTAGACATTTTATTGGGTGTCGATGCCTTGGAATACCTGTTAGTGCCAGGTGTCCACGTGTTGCAGGCGACTGGTCTGGTTTCGGTCAACACCAGACTGGGCCATGCGGTAATGGGTCCGGTCATGCCGGCTGCCCCACGCCTAGCGACTCGTAGTCCTTTATTCGGTTCTGTACTCTCGGAGGTGGTACAGAAGTTTTGGGAGGTGGAGGAACCACCTACGGTCCGCCGGTTGGACCCGGTTGAAGAAGAGTGTGAACAGTTTTATCGGAACAATACTGGTCGCCTTCGGTCAGGTCGATTTCTCACACGTCTTCCATTCCGGAGTGATCGCCCACCGCTGGGCAGTTCACACCATGCAGCCGAGACGCGGCTTCTGTCGATGGAACGACGCATGAAGCGTGACGGGATTTTCCGGCAGAAGTACGTCGACTTCATGCGGGAATACGAGTCGCTCGGCCACATGTCGGTTTCGGGTATCGACTGGAAGCGTGAAGACCACTGCTTCCTGCCTCATCACGCGGTCTTGAGGACCCCGGAGGGCAAAATACGGGTAGTTTTCGATGGATCGGCATCAACATCTAACGGCATGAACCTGAACCAGTGTTTGCATTCAGGGCCGAAGTTGAACCATGACATCGCGGATGTTATCACACGGTTCCGTCGACACAATGTTGTGTTTGTAGCTGACATCCGGATGATGTTTAGACAGACGGTCATTCACCCTGACGATAGACGGTATCAGCTGATACTGTGGCGAGAGAGCCCAGATCAGCCCATCAGGGTGTACGAGCTGAACACCAACACGTACGGGCTACGGTCTAGTCCTTATTTGGCGATTCGCACTCTGCGGGAGTTAGCGGATCGAGAACGGTTAAACTTCCCTAGAGGAGCAGCAATCCTGGAGCAGGATCTCTACGTGGACGTTATCTGTACCGGTGCAGATTCCATAGAGGAGGCGCTCGCTCGTCGGGACGAGCTAGTTGAGCTCCTACGGGGTGGAGGTTACGAGCTCCGGAAATGGATGTCGAACTCTCCAGAGTTACTGACTGGTCTTCCGGATGACTACCAGCAGGATCCCCACATTTTTGAAAATTTGGAAAATCCAAATATGTTGTCGGTATTAGGCGTCCAGTACCAGCCGGTGTCAGACATGTTTACGTATCGGGTCGAGTTGGACTCCCCGAAGGTCTGGACGAAACGGAACGTCCTTTCAACGGTGGCTAGGACATTTGATCCAAACGGGTGGATCACCCCGGTAACATTTCAGCTCAAGTGTTTTATGCAGCAATTGTGGTCTGCTGAGCTGAAATGGGACGACCCGATCGGCGGGTCTTTGAGCTCAGAGTGGGACTCGTTCTTTTCGACCCTCCCTGGCATCAATCGGATTTCACTGCCACGGAGGTTGGTCCCCACCAAACGATACACCGCCACCCTGCATGGGTTTTGCGATGCCTCGGAGAAGGGCTACGGAGCTGCGGTGTATCTGCGTACGGTCAACTCCTCGGGGGAGGTTGATGTGCGGTTGGTCATGGCCAAGAGCAAGGTTGCGCCGTTGCGCACTCGCCTGACCATTCCCAAGTTAGAGCTTTCGGGAGCGGCTCTCCTGACTCGTCTGCTCAACCACACGATGACGGTTCTTCGTGGTTCAGTAGCGTTAGAAGATACGGTCTACGCTTGGACAGACAGCCAGATCGTGTTATGCTGGCTGAAGGCTTCAGTTCACAAGCTGGAGATTTTTGTGGCGAATCGGGTTTCGCAGATTTTGAATTCGGAGGTTCCCTTGATCTGGAGACATGTTCCAGGGGAAATGAACCCAGCAGACTGTGCGTCTCGTGGGTGTCACGCTCCGGAGTTAGTTGGACATCCCTTGTGGTGGGGTCCAAAATGGTTGACTCAAGCCGAATCGGATTGGCCAATGAGTCCACGCGTTACCTCGGCGAACGGCGCCTTGACAGTCGGTGTCTGTACGACGCAACCAGAGCCGGAAGAGGAGTTCAGCCTGCTGGAACGGTACAGCTCACTCGACAAGCTGGTCAATGTGACCGCCTGGATCTGCCGATTTGCGCGGAATTGTCGGAATTCTGAGGCGCAACGAGTGCGGACACAGGTCCTGACACCACGGGAACGGAACCATGCGTTGTTCGCATTGGTACGGAACGTGCAGACTGTGCTCGGCTCAACCCGTTTATTGACCCTCAAGGATTGCTGAGGGTAGGAGGTCGGCTGCGGAATGCCAACCTGCCTTATGCGGCTCGCCACCCGTTGTTACTCCCTAGGAAAGGGAAGTTGGTCGAACTGTTGATACAGGATCGACACATTCGGAATGGGCATATCGGATGCCACGACTTGATGGCGTTTCTCTAGCGCGAGTTCTGGATTCTATCGGGAAGACGCTTAGTGCGTAGCGTCGTATTTCGGTGCTTGCCTTGTTATCGGGCCAAGGCGGCTACGATGCAGTCCCAGATGGGCGATTTGCCCTCGGATAGGGTTAACGAAATCCGGCCCTTTGCGGGTGTCGGAACGGATTTCGCGGGACCATTCATGGTCAAGTCTTCACAGCTACGGAACGTCAGATTAGTGAAGGCATACCTGTGCGTCTTCGTGTGCTTGGCCACGAAGGCAGTCCACTTGGAGGTGGTCAGTGACCTCACTACGGAGGCATTTATCGCATGTCTGGATCGGTTCGTCTCACGAAGGGGCCTCCCGACATTAATCCGTTCGGACAACGGCACAAATTTTGTCGGAGCCAGGCGATATCTGCAGGAGGTCACTCAATTCCTGAACGGTAACCAGGATGCCATCGGTACGGCTTGCTCCCGACGAGGGATTGAATGGGTTTTCAGTCCGCCGGGATGTCCTCATTGGGGAGGAATTTTTGAGGCTGCGGTTAAATCGGCTAAGTCGCACCTGACGAGGATCATCGGTGAGACCTCTCTACGCTTTGAAGAGCTTGCGACGCTGTTCTGTAAAATTGAAATGACACTGAACTCGCGTCCGTTGTGCCCGCTCAGTTCGGATCCAAATGATTTGGAAGCGTTGACGCCGGGTCACTTCCTGATAGGTCAGCCCCTTAACGCCCTGCCAGAATACACATTCGGTGATGTTAAGTTAAGTCGGTTAACTAGGTGGCAGACATTGCAGCAGATGGCCCAAGATTTTTGGAAACGGTGGTCCCTTGAGTACTTGCACATCTTGCAGCAGCGCCTTAAGTGGACTGACCGGACGAGCCCCCCTCAAGTCGGTGATTTGGTGCTGATTAAGGATGCGAACCTGCCATCATTGAGATGGAGACGAGGATGGATCGTCAATTTGTACACGGGTCGGGATGGCACGCCTCGATCAGCAGAAGTCAAGGTGGGGGACTCGGTCCTCAAGAGAGCGGTTGCAACACTTTCTCGCCTTCCTATTGATTAGGGACAGGTTCGGGCCTGTCCGGGCGGGTGACTGTTTAATATTTATGCTTCGGAACGCACCGGTTTTCGTTGCGCGGATCGATCGCGAGTAACCGGGACATCACTAAGCGAAAACGGACCGCAGCTGTCACTCGTACCAACGAGATGAAAAATTAGAGATTCCTTTTCTCATCGGGAGAACAACATGTCTGCTCGGGCTTCGTGCCAGTGATGGTATTTCGGTGTACCAATTATCAAATACAGGCGTCGGGCCTGGTCGGAGTGCTAATCATCTACAACGTCGGGAAATAAGTAGATTCGCGTCAGCGGTCAAGTGATCCTGTTGATTCGACATCGTCGTATCGGTAGCGGCGACTCCACGCGTCGGCAGGCAGCACGCCGGCGACAGCGTCGGCAGCAACGATAGTGATTCGATTCTTATCCTATCCCAATTCTGCTCTTATGCCGTATTCCTGTCTCGAATCGAGCTTTCGATTTCCTGTCTACGGCGACAAAGGTCAGTAACAAATTCATTCACTTTTCTCTCACGTGCTGGCAAAGGCACACCCCCTTCGGATTCCACGCCGTTCGGTAGGCGTGGAAATTAAACACAGATCATGGTAAGAGAAAGGAGCATTGATTTGACCGTGACCGTGTTAGGGTCGGATGTTATAATCAGATCAAGGAGGGAGGGGGACAAATAAGGTTGAAAGTGAGCAGCATCCAGGGGAAGAATACGCATATTCAAGGAGTCAACAATTGACTGGAGTTTATCAGAGCGGTAGTTATTTTGAGAAGACAGGTGTTAAAATCACCAATAATAAGAGTATCGCTATACAGTGGGGTCAATTCATTCAGAAGAGATTCGAACGATTCAAAGTAGTCTATACGAAGAGAAGGGCTATAAGAAAACACCTAGAAGAACCTTATTATGGTGAAGACAGATTTCCGAGAAAAGATACTCCACAGATTCAGAGATTGACTCGGAGAGGCACTGACTACTTTGCACGGGATATCTCAGCGCAGGTAGACAGCAACCCCTCCGTCAGCCTTCCCAACTCTGTCATTTCTATATAGCCTGTATCCTGGAACACAGTACATAGAATTATTCAGACACAAGAATGCCGTCTATACGTTACAACAACAATGTTTACAAGACCAGTAGATAGAGAAGAAATAATAAAAACGATAAGGACCTTAAAAACAAAAGCGCGTGTGGTAATGATGGTATATTAGCCAATATCATTAAATATATAACAGAAGTCATACAGGAACCTCTCCTCTATATTATAAACAAATCTTTAGTCGAGGGAGTTTTTCCAGAAAGATTAAGGGTAGCTCTTGTAAAACCAATACTAAAACATAAAAGTGGTGATGGTTTGAGTGTTGATAAATATAGACCCATTTCTTTGCTTCCAGTATTTTCAAAAAAAAATGAAAAAGTAATGGCAGACCGGTTGCGCTTATTTTCATGCACGGAAAAAATTCTAGCTAATGAACAATTTGGTTTTCAAAAGAATACCTCTACTATAGGTGCAATTTTCGAGATGACGGATTTCATATCAGAAGCTCTTGATAAAAATGAAAATATGATGACGGTGTTACTGGATCTGTCAAAAGCATTCGATCATGTGAACCATCATGCTTTATTAGAAATATTAAACCGTTACGGTATAAGAGGAACCGTTAAGGACTGGTTTAAATCTTATCTCACAGATCGGTCACAAAGTGTGGTATTGCCGAGTATGGACAAAGATGGAGTCGTTCAAAATATTGAATCAAACAGTGATACATACAATCAAGGTAGGCGTTCCACAGGGTTCAATACTGGGACCAATACTATTCCTACTATATGTTAACCATTTACCCACATTCAGTAAAAATAAGGTTGTTTTATTTGCAGACGACGTATCTGTATTCTTTAAATATAATCGGAGTGACTATTCATATTTAGCAGAGACAATTCATAATTCCGTTAATAACATTATAAAATGTTTAGATAGCCTTAATCTTAGTACTAACGTTGGAAAAACCAAATTAATTAATTTTAAAAATTATACACACAAGTTCCTGATCTAGACATTAGAGTAAACGGTAATGAAATAGAGTCAGTTCCACATGCAAAATTTCTTGGTTTATACACGGACTGCAACTTAAATTGGAAGAGGTATGTGGACTCATTAGTTGGCAAATTGGGTAGTTTTTGCTATGCCTTAAGATCATTGATCCAAATATCAACAAAAAAAGCAGCCCTGCAAGCTTATTTTGCTTTCTTCCAGTCCAGGGTGCTTTACGGACTGGCTATATGGGGAGGTACTGTGGATATTAAACGGGTTTTTGTCTTACAGAAGAGAGCCATCAGAATTTTAAATAATATATGCTCCAGTCTGGAATCGGGTCATCATTTAAGGAACTAAAAATTCATACTATAATAGCGTTGTATATAACAGAGTCATGCAAATTAGTAAGGCGCTATCCTCATAAATTCCCCGACAGAATACCAGGTTTTAGTGTAAGACAAAATGAGAAAAATACAAACAAATTAGACAAACCATTTTGCAGGACTGTGGCATACACGCGTGCTACAAAAATAACAGCAATCAAGGTTTACAATAATCTCCCAGTTGACATTATAAACCTGAAAGGAACTAAATTTATAACAAGTCTTAAGGATTATTTAATAACTGTGTCTCCTTGTGATTTTGACGAATTTTTTAATTATGAGAAGATATATTATTGTTATGTTTCTATTGTGCAATTTTAACCCCGTGACATGTCATGTTATATTATGTGTGTTGTATTCTTATTTGATATTTTATAAAATTGTTTATTTTTTTTTTCTGTGCTGATGTGTGTCATGATCACAGAAAAAAATCGAATTATTCGACCGCACAGTGGTCTGTGCGGTCGAATAATTTAATATAGTGATATAATATATAATGCTATGTCCAAATTTGCTACAGCCTTTGGGTAAAATTACATTGAATCTGTAGTTATACTGACCACCTGTACTGAATATTTACATGTAATTCATGGCAATAATACAATAAATACAACAAATACAACAACGTTGCTGATTAAAAGTCTCTAAAAGGTCAGAATAACTCGAGAGTATACTCTGGGCATTAATGTGAACTAGGTTAAAAAAAATCTATAGACCATTCCAAAAAACTGTTTTCACTTTGGTTCAAAGAGATTCCGCTAAAGATGAGTTGTCATTGTCACTCTCTGCACTTTCAAAATCATCGTTGTAGGTAATCCCGAAAGTTATTGAGGAGTATGAGATTATCTCAGTATTTTCAACTATTTTCTACTTTGGAAAAAGAGAGAGACAAGCAAGAATAAAACTAAAAAAGATTTGAGAATACATATCACGTCATTCTTTGAAAATCGCATGCGTGACCTCGTATGACATAAATACTGTTGTGAGCATGCGTCCATAGCACAATGGGTAATAAGGGCAGTTATAGCCACTGCTATCTTGGGCTAAGTCGGTCCCCGGTGGACCTGTTTCTGTGGCTGAATGGCTATAAGCATGAGAATATTCTCATAGTCTGTAATGAACCACTATCCTTCCCAAGTGGGTATATAACACATAGATAAAAGGTACCGCCGTCCCCGTGCCATAAAATGAAATGCGTTCGATATCTCTTCAACATGGCGAAAACGGCGATGTGTTAAGCTGCCTCAAAATAAAGGTTCTGTAATGGATTCTGAACAAAACTACGGGTCTCAAACTCCATTGAACAAAACTTTTTAAAACGCAATTTAGGTATTCTGTGATTGCAATGGCGCTATATGTGATTTTACTGCGTAATTACAGTTACTAGGTATCCACAGGGTTGGGACAGTATGGTTTGCTGTTCTTTTTGCACGTTTAAAACTGGGATCACGTCGGAAGTAATTCTATAAACCGAGGAACAAATAAAGTGCTCGCTCTTTCCTTTTTGCGAGCACATAAAACGTCTAGCGGTGGGCCGGGTGCGTATTTATAAAGTCTAGCCTGCTACTATTACTATTCTGTTTTCGTGTATTTTAAATGTTCACACACTAACATAAATTTCGATAATGAATTAAATGAATTAAATATTAACTTTTATATTTTGCACCTAATTATGGCAACTCGTGTATATACGAGTATACCTGCACGTTCCGTTGGATGTGGAAATTTATTCAGCGTTGCTATTCTTTTTACTTTTCTTGGTAGCACATATGGAACTATTAAGATTATGCAGCAATTGGCTAGCCCCCTGTCAAGCAAAATTGGTTATTGAATAAATGACCAAACGTGGGCTTAACTGTGTCTCTGCCATCTCGATGGGAATAATCGTGTCGCTATGTTTGTATTGTCCGGTTCGGTGCACAATAGTAAAATGACCTCATTTGGTTGTGTTTCTTGTTTTCCAATTCTGTGGCGAAAAAAGCCACCGGCCATGTATCACAATAATTAAGTCAACGTTACGTATTTGCCATAGAGGTTCAATAGTAAATACCAAATACCGAATGCTATGAAAATAGACTAGGAATTTATAAATATGTGGTCAAAATCGACTTGGAAAGATCCGGCTTGAGTATAATAAATAATGCGGAAAAAAAACACTGTACATAAATTTACTAGGAAAAAAACTGCGTATGAAACGCCACAGTCTTTGAAATCCCTCAGACGAACAAGAGTTTGTGAAAACGCGCCGTGCTTCCTACCGATGCCACAATGGTAGCCTCCACCGGCTTGGACGAAGGCCAGGGCCATGTTTGCGCAACTTTAGGATTATCCTATTTCAAAAGATCTTACATTTTTCATATTTTTCACACAAGTAATTTTACGTGTCAACGTAAGAAAGGAACAAACGATGAGAATAACGATGATGCAGAAGCAATTAGACGATATAAACAGGTCATTCGCCCCAAGTTTTGAATCACGACTTGTGACTGTTTATATAGTTCAAATGCTTCTGAGGTTAAATATTGATTGATCTGCTTCGGTTAAACATTAATAACAAGCTGTTGGTAACAAACTTAAAAATTTTTAGACAACTAATTCACGCAGAATTTTAGACTCTCGAACATTTTTTTCACACGACAAAACATTTTATTTCAAAGCGTAGAAATGTTAACCCAATGGTTTTGAGCAAAATCTCTAGAAAGGCTATTTTTCTTTTAAAGGATGCTTAATTATACGGTCCAGTGAAATAAAAGTGTCTCAGTCTTGTTTATTGAATAATAAAACAATGCCCGGTGAACTAATGGATTCTTTACACGTTTCGATCGAGTTTCTATTTAGGTACGAGTCTACGTAAGCTCAAACTTTTATTTACTTATTTACTGTATTTGTACCATATTTGTAAAAGGGTTTTTATCAATCTCATTTAATTTAAGTTGGTTCGGGATCCTTTTGTGTTGCAGTGCTCCGGCTGGCCCTCACTGGAATGTTGCAGTGCTCCGGCTGGCCCTCACTGGAATGTTGCAGTGCTCCGGCTGGCCCTCACTGGAATGTTGCAGTGCTCCGGCTGGCCCTCACTGGAATGTTGCAGTGCTCCGGCTGGCCCTCACTGGAATGTTGCAGTGCTCCGGCTGGCCCTCACTGGAATGTTGCAGTGCTCCGGCTGGCCCTCACTGGAATGTTGTAGTGCTCCGGCTGGCCCTCACTGGAATGTTGCAGTGCTCCGGCTGGCCCTCACTGGAATGTTGCAGTGCTCCGGCTGGCCCTCACTGGAATGTTGCAGTGATCCGGCTGGCCCTCACTGGAATGTTGCAGTGCTCCGGCTGGCCCTCACTGGAATGAAATGTATAATAGATGAAACAGGCATCAGCCTTCAGCTGACTTTAAAATGGGAAATATTAAACTGCACATCAATAATACTGATTTCCACAGCAAATATACTGATTTTCACAGCAAATATCAGGGCAAAATACTGCGGTAGCTTAGGTACTCGTATAGTATTATAATATCCGTGCTTAGGTGAAGGGTAAGCGAGGTGAGCGAAGCGAAGCCGCCTTTATCCTTAGTACTAGGCTGAACATGTAAGAACAACAAAAATACTTAAAACATAAAAAGTATTTTTGCTGATCCTTTTTGGTGTGAAAATCAGTATTTTTGCTGTGCGATTAAATATATACATATATATATATATAAATATAGAAATGTTTACATAGTACGAGTTTTATATACAGTTGCAAAGCACTGCTTTCGAGTTATTGCTAAACGGATATCAATAAAGCAAATTGCTTATTCAACTATTGGATGAAAAGGCTAAGGCTAATGATTGCTTACTCTATTTCTAATTAGAAGCCTTGCTTGAATATTCTGCAGATTTGAGTAAGTATTCATACGGAATAAGATATACAGAGTCAGCTTCATACCGTAAGTTAGTTACAAATATTACGTAACTAAAAAAACCATCGCGGCACACTAAAAACCACCAAACAGGCAGATAAGACTTAACGTAATTATAGTGATTCTATAAAATTATTCTAATACAGTGTTAATTTAAATCAAATTAAAATTCAAACACTAAATTAGATTCAATTGGTTCCGCCTGCATTTAAATTTAATTTAATTTAAAATCTACTACTTAACTACTTATATCAAATCACAATAATTACCCTACGTTTTATTTGCTTATTGTGTGCTGTTTATTTCCCGCTTTTTACTACCCAGTAACGAAAATTCTATAGTTACATAGATTAAAACTAAGGTGTATATTTAATAATAATATAATTAAATTGATTAAACTTGGTTCGCCTTTATGTGCACTCAAAGGTGGTGTTTTCTATAAGAAACTTTTAGCGGGAAGCAATGAGTTTTTAATCCTCTTTATAAGTGCGTCGCAATTATCTTTGCCGCGCACTTTTTGAATTTGGAACATCTTAGTGTTCAGCGCCAAAGAAATCGAACGAAAATATTGTTTGAATAAAGACTGGCTGGGACGACGGCCGTCGCGCCACCGGCTGAATAAAAAAAAGAAATCAAATTAAAACGCGCGTCAGCCCGCGTGTTCGTCAATTTTCACGTATTGTTAGAAATTCATGGTTTTGTTTTGAAAAATGAGTTCTTCAAGTGACAGTGAAAAAGAATTAACTCCTGAAAGTATTAGAACTGACGCAAGAAATGTGATGGATAATCTATCACCTGCAAAATCCCGGGAGAAATATATCTTTCATATATTTCCTATGGTAATTTTATTGAATGGAGAAATGCAAAAAGGTGCCAAGAATTTTTCAGAATCTGTGTTTTTGGTCTACTTCCCGTTCTTAGCCAAAACGAAACAACCTTCCACTCTTCTCAATGCAAAAATCAACAGTCAGTTCTTATAACGACGTAAAACTGGACACATATTCGAAATTAATAGCGTATCTGAAGAGGATGTCTGATGGATTTAAACCCAAAAAAATCCAAAGCGTTTTCAGTCAAAAACGTGGAGACTTTCCTTAATGAGGCACCCGACAAAGTCTTTCTTGCCGTAAAATTAAGTAACGATGTATATGGTGGATTGGTAAACTATGAGTACTAGTAAGCTTTAAAATGCGCATTTTATTGTAACCTGTACTTCAATAGATACTTCTCTGTCTTATTCACATTCGGTTTTGTTACAGGTGGCTTTAATTTTCGGAGTATATGGAGCTGGTCTTGGCAATGAACTTTTAAAAATAACTGTTGATGATGTCGAAAATCACTCGGATGATTTAGTTAGTAAAGCTGCCAGGCGCAAAAACAAGATCCTTCGTAATCCGAGGAGAATATAAAACTATTGTTCAGAAATACTGTTCAGAAAATCTGCGTCCTGCTGATATTAAAACCAATCGGTTTTTCATCCGTTATCAAAATGGCAAGTGCTTCAAACAAGTTATGGGAAAAATACAATTTCTAATATGCCACAAGATATCGCTACTTATTTGAAGCTACCAGATATCAATATGAATACATTGTTTTCGTCGTACTTCTGCTACCGTTTTAGCAGATTCTGGAGCGGACTCAACTGTTCTCAAGCGATATGCAGGATGGAAGTCGATTGCTGTAGCAGAGGGGTACATAAAAGATTCCATTGACAAGGCGAAAATATGTGAACGCATCGTGTTTTCAGTTAATCCATCAGTTAATCCACTGTCGCCGCGCCTATCTACATCCAAACAACGAGATACACCGTCACATTTTCCTCAAAATGAGCCAGATTCGGACATTATTTCAAACACGCATATGAAATATACAACAATCTCTATTCATAATAAAACTGTAACAATACATTTTCACAATTGCGAAAATGTCTCAAATGTAAATATATTTTTTTAGTTGTTTTATTATTACATACTATTTTATTATTAGATATTACTATATTAAACGAAACGATATATTACGATAAAACAAGAGGCGCCTTTTATTTTCTCATAAAGGGTGATGAAAAATAGAGTCACTCGGGCGCAAAATACATTTTTGGCTCGGGCGACGTACTTTGAATCCAACGCTTCGTTCAGGATTCTACTGAGGAATCCGTCGCTACGCTCGGGATTCTACTCTAGAATCCCTCACTTCGTTTTGGATTCAAAAAAGCGCCCTTGCCGTAAAAATATTATTTTACTCCCTTATGATACAATCTACTATTATAACTCGTGCAAGATAAGTATATATTTCCGTACTCGTCTTTTAAAGCCCTATATTTAATACCTCACTTGAGGGTATTGAAAAAAATCTGTTTCAGCCCGCTCATTAATGGGCATACAATTTATTATTTTATTATTATTCTGGCATTTTTTATTGTACCTCGGAATAATACTAAGAGACACCGCAAACACGGTCAAATGTATAAGAACCAAGCGTGTATTTTTTAACTACACTTCGGCCGATTTTGAGAATGCAATTATGACATTTCCTTTTAAGGTGATACGGAAAAAATGTTTTTTTTCGAATCCATTTACTCCACAATAAAGTCATCTAGAGATTTGATTTTGGGTTAACGTTTATTGAGTATTTGATTAAGATTCTCACTAAAGCAAAACGCGATTGGATAAAACAAATCTCGATATAATTTAATTACGAAAAGACCTCTAGATTGTTGTACTTTTTCCTGTAATTCTGAAATCCGAACTAATTTAATTGTGGAACTACGTTCAAAATGTAGATATTATGTATTCGTAAACTGTCCTTGAAAAGCTTTTCAACAAAATAGCGTAGTTTATTTTTAAACATTTTTTCTATGGTTTAGCGCTACGTTATGTATTTTTCCCCGATTCCGTCCCTCTCACACTGCGGGTCTTTCCGCCTGGAGTAATGGGGACCTTTGCACGGATGAGGTATCGCCTTAATGTACATACTAAGCAATATTTTTCATTGCAGATGTCAAAAAATTATGGGTTTTGAGCTGTCAGGATCGCATTCTCTCAGCGGCAAGACTTTACCTACCGTGACGTCATGAGCGCATTTAAGTGATGGGTTGACATGTTGCTCGTGAAACCGATTCAAAGGCGCGCCACCAAATCGATTTCACCACCGAAGTCATCTTTGTTGAATTGTATGGAACAAATCCTGCTATATTATATATAGTAGGAAACCAATTTCTTTATCCAATGGAATCAATCCATATCCCTTTTAGTATGGGATCCTTTGGTAAACTGAAATATACTTATTACCATAATTATTATTCATAAGTCATAATACTTTATTGCACACAAATATTTAAAATTTAGTAACGTTAAAAGAAAAACTATGAAATATATATTGAATACATAACATTAATAAATAATATCTCACTTATGTAATTGTATAACTAAAACTATACATTGCAATGAAAATGAAACGCAAAATTATCATTCTTCTGTCAACAAAATCGAATTGTCCAGCGATATTGCATGAATCGTCGCATTTTAGGTACAAAACTATCTGGTTAAATCGACAGAAACATGAGAAAATCAACTGTACCATGAAACTGTATGGTTAACGAAAGTATAGTTTGCTTCACTGTTCAGTGAGGGCTACGAAACAGATGTCATGAATTGTGTAAAGTTTAAGCAGCAATGGATGACGTCCATCTAAGCAAAAATGGGAGATGCTACTCCAAATTAAAAATCATTGATTATTAATTAAATAAGGCAAGATTCAAAAGGAAAATTACTAACAATGAAAGGAAACGCCGTCATTTTCTTTGCATACCACTCTGCTTGAGTTTTGGCAGCTTATAATTGCAAAGTAAGGCATTTTTTTGATTAGTAACACACGGCTAATATTTAGAACAGCCAGAGAGGGTCTGAGCGGTATTTTTTTTGTTGCAGGGGAAAAAAATGGAGTTACCCATGCCCAGGAGCCAGACATCCCTGCTATATCCAGGTCCCTACACATTGAGCGGGCATCAGCTCGTGTAGTATACGGACTAAAAACAACCCCCTTTGTTGTATTTTTTGACAGTTATGGATAAAATCGATATACTGTGAGCCATGGCCTCGGTATATTCTGAAGGCTTTCTACCTGCAATTTGCCCTTTTGGGCGGCGTCTGAGCAGCTATGAGCGCGATGCGCCTTTTTATGACACGCGAGGAAGGTACACTTGCTGCGTCTAACTAGAGTGCTGGTTGATCTATGGTATATATACCCAGTGAAACTTGCACCATTTATTGCACACCACCATAGTCCGCCGGCTCACGATGAAAACCCACGTCGACAACGTTGTAAACCAGATCCTGGCTCTACGGGCGAAACTTCGTCCACTCCTGGACTCCGGCCTCCCTCTGCGGTCGAAGCTCGGGATCTATAAGACGTCCCGCCTCACGTATGCCTCACCGGCATGGTACGCCCTCTACTCGGAGTCCAACAAGAAGAGACTCCGGGCCCAAGAAAACCCCTCCTTGCGTACCATCGTCGGCGCGCCTTGCTACGTGAGGAACGCAACGATCGCAAGGGACCTAGGATTGGAGAGACTGGACAAGTTCGTCCAGAGGCTGGCGACGAACATGTTCCCGCTCGTGCAAGACCTGGTGCCATACCACGCGCGCCCGCCTGACCGTCGCCGTACCCCGATACCTGGTTGCCGAGCCGGCCGCACCCCCGGATTGAAGCCACACACCCAACCTGAAGAATACCTCAGCCACCCAATGACCTGGCCGTAGTCACGACCAGCGGAAGACTCCGCGGAAGGAAGCCATTGCCCCGGTACCGCAACCCCGCACCCTGAAAGGGGTGTGAGAAGAAAACCGAACTGAACTGAACACCATTTATTAAAATCGGTTGGGCCGTTGACTAGTTACGAGCGGACCGGGTACGATCGGGTAAAAAGGAGTTATTAAGGGCATAATTCCGAACAATATTTAATCTGAAGCCGATTTGATCAGGGCAACTATGTTTTCAGTTATTTCAGGGCCCAAAAGTACCTATGAACTTTATTTCTAACCAAAAATAGTCTAAGTATATGTTGACGTATTTAAGTAAGGTGACCCCATGAACAGCCACTCTTCAAAAATATTCGTGGCAAATAATTCCATTAGCATCAACACCGCACTTCTGAGATTCATTTGGAACGAGATGTCTACCTACTTATCAAGCAAACTGGTTACCTACGTAATTAAATTACGAACAGGTGGAAGCTTCACAAAATGAATCAAAATAATCTGGCGTAATTTGACGGGATCGCGTCCTCGGCTTCAAGCTTCATTTCAAAGTGCTTTAATTAAATATCATCTCAAAACAAGCAATTGCAAAAGGCCTTGAGACACGTGTATCAGAATGCCTAAGAAGTTATCCGAGCGGGGCATGTTTGGCAGTTTGTCCAAAATGGCGATTTACACTAATGCATTGTTTTAAATCAACGGTATGTTTACGCGATAGAAGGGTGAAGAAAAAGAGTGGCAACTTATTGGCGGCAACGGTAGTGAAACGCGGCAGTTGTAAGTACCAGCATATCGCCGCATTTCCGCAGGCCCATGTGTTTGCTCCATCTCCGATTCATATAAACCTAGGAATATCGTCCAAAAATGGAAAAGCACATCCGCCTGCCTTACTCTCTTCTCCTAAACCCCAAAAAAGGTTCCAGCAATCTGTATCTCCTTTCTTTTCGCGAATATTCATCGTTCTTTATAATCGAGGACGAAACTTTGTGTGTTAACAGCAAAATATGACAAAATAATATACCCAGCCCGTTATGTCGAAAGTTTGAACAACTCAACCGATTAGTTCAGTCCATTCGCGACGATGGTAGCTTGTGGGTTTAATCTTGGCAAGTTTGAGAGTTTGGTCGAGCTTGCTTTGAGGAATATGTGCAAGTAAACCACGCATGTTTGACTTGAATAAGGTAAAATCATCAAAGTTCATAATTTTTTTATTGCACACAAATGATATAAAAAAGAGTTAAGAGATCTTATTCATCAGAAATTATTCATAAAACCTTTGTAAAATCTGACTGGTTTGCTTTGATTCAATTTCGCGGAATAAATCCTTTGACGATGGTACTTAAGCTTTGATTTTGCCGCACAGTTTTAGGATGCCCCGGCGGCGCGGCGTTGTGTTCGGGTCATAGTTTGTAGGAACAAAGCAGAGAAAACACCTTCCGTTCTGAAATTGAAATGTCAATAGGGACTCGTTCCAACTTGTTCGTTCTGTGAAGAATAATTCCAGAGCCGGCAAACACAACTCGGAGTGGAGGCGCGGTTCAGAGCCAACCCCCGGTTTGACTCACTCAAAAGGGGATCGAATTTAATCAGAAGATTTGCAAATAATAAATATCTCGCTTAAGTTTGTTCGTCGGTTGTCGCGCTGAAACGTTTTGCTTTAGAGCAATCTCAAAAGCTTCCAAACATATAATAGTAGTTTATGTGACTGATGCATAATGGAGGGCATTAAAACTCGAGAGTGGGTTTGTGAAACAAGTCGAAGGCGAGTGTCATAATAATATCGCACGAGAGTTTTAATGCCTAATTATGTAGGTACAGTTACAAGATAGTGTAGATAAACTACTACACACACATCATAAGCTCTCTTTGATGTGTTCAGGAACCGCATATTCTACCGGCATGGTGGCATTGATAATCGCTCTGCACTTGTTTAGCTTTTTCAGTAGTACCAACTTCATAGACAAATTAGGGGCGGCACGCAGGCGGGCGTCGGTGTTCGAAATTAGAATGTCATAATTTGTCGAAAATTGATACATTATCGTCATAAACATATTGTATCAATATTCAGATAACAAGTGAGTTTTTACCAAGTAGTACAACATTATGATGATCGTAACGTGTGGTTTTTGGACGCAGTAAAGAGGGTTTATGATACGTGTGTAGATAAATAAATAAATTTAATTTCTTCTGATCAATTACGTTGTTGATTCCAAAAAATCTAAGCATTCGTCCGTCATTATTATTCGTGTGATTATTAGGTAGAAGTATGTAATACGCCTATAGTCTTAAGCTCCTTGAAATAAGAGCGAAAGTTTTAGTCCAATGCTATTAAAAGCGTCCTTTCAGAACCAATGAGAGATCCATTTATACTTTTATTTAACTTAACCCTTGAAAACCCGCTGAATAGAAGGAACAACTTTTAATTTCCCCGCCTTTGTGCATAGCCGATTTGTTCTACAGCCTGAGCGCGACTTGGCGGTTGATAGATGACGTGATTCACTCTTTGAGAGAAGACTAGTGCAAAGAGAAAACAATTATTTTTGAAGCATGAAGACATAGCGGTGGGGATATTTATTTATTATTCTGTATCTTCAATCAAGTAATAAGGAGTTCCTGTTTTACGCTTTTTCCTCCATACTTTTATTTTATGTCTACATAAAACCCGACTGGTCACAATCTTGATCCAAATCCACTGATGTGTAGAGGTTGTGTTTGGATAAATTATCACCAAACTTATTTTATGTTTTGTGTACTTGAGTTTATGTTTGAAGTATTTTGCCCTGAGATTTTCTGCAACTTTTGGTGATCGCTTACACATTTTGGTAAGAAAAATCAAAATCAAAATATAAATATTTTGGTTGTCATTTAAATTCTTCTCCTTGTTTTTCACTGTGGGTGCATTGCAATTTAATGTAATATTTTACTTTTTATTTTTGTATTCTCTTTCGTTAGACCAAAGACTATTAATTCACAGAGTTTGTTACTTAAGAGCTCACTTCGTCCACTGAGGGATTTGTTAGATTTTAAGTAATTATGTTTTTATCCTTTGTATATTTTTAGGGTTCCGTACCTTAAAAGGAAAAAAGGAACCCATATAAGATCACTTTGTTGTCCGTCTGTCTGTCTGTCCGTCTGTCACGACCCCTTTTCTCAGGAACGCGTGGAGGTATCATGTGAAATTAATATCGATTACTCAGGTCTATGGTCCCTTAGAGCTGTGAAATTTTTTAACTTCTAGGTCCACGCAATCAAAAGATACCGTCATATTATGTCATAATTTTGCTGATTTTGCTGAATTTGTATGAACTCGCGTGGAACTCGCAAAGGAATCAAAACCTATAGGGTACTTCCGGTTGGCCTAGGGTCATGAAATTTGGAATGAAGGAAGGTCTTATAGCACAAGTAAAGGGAAAAATCCGAAACCTGTAAATTTCTGTGTGTCTATCTGTCTGTCTGTCTCACCGTCTGTTAAGACTTTTTCTCAGAAACGCATGGAGGTATAAAGTTGAAATTATTATCGATTACTCAAGTCTGTGATCTCTTAAAGTTGTGACAAAATTAAAATTATAGGTCAACGCAATCAAAATATACCGCATATATCTCAATTTTGCTGAAATTGCTTGATATTCGCAAGGGAATAAAAACCTAGAGGGTACTTCCCGTTGACCTATAATCATGAAAATTGGCACCGAGCAAGGTCTTATAGCACAAATATAGAGAAAAATCTGAAAACAGTGTATTATTACGATTTTACTCTATTGCTATTGCAACCAAAATCTTTTTATCTCCATTCTTACCATAGGGATTTTCTTGTCATGGGAAATAGGACCTTTTAGTGTCAGCCTATTTTCCTATGGCAAGGACATTTTGAAAATGTTTTGAACAGACAATCCTCAATTGCAAATACTGCCTATTTGTAACTGAGGAGGATATATGTAATTTTTGTGTGAAAGGCCACTGCAGTAACCACGCACACCTATACTAAAGTCACTAAATACTACGCTCTGGGGGGAAAGGTCATGGTTAAAAGTTAATTTAATTAAGTACAAAGACTTCTCACTAGACAGTATCTTTTAAATATTAATTCATAAATTACTGCGTCATTTATATGGTAGAACTTGAAACGAAATTAATGAAATAATTAAAGAATATACATAGTTTTGAGCTTTGTTTCCCCGGGACATTTGTAAACAAAGACGTCATCATAAAATATAATAGGGTACTGACAGCGTGTAGAGAACCCTTGGTGCGCGAGTCCGACTCGCACTTGACCGGTTTTTTTATGTAACCTTTCCTGTTTTTAACCCCTAAATAAATAAATAAACTGATTTACGACTGCAAATAAATAATCCATTCCACGTACGACGAAGCTCTCCAAAGGCTGCTCAAACTCCGCTCCTGTGGTTTCATCGCAGCTCAATAAATAGATGCACTGTAAATAAACACCAGGACAAGTGCACTTGTCTTACTACTTTCTTATTGTGGAGCGCGTGTCATCCGCACTCCCACCCTGAAACTACAAGAACAAATCGTATTACCATGTATTATCTAGGAGCGGTGGTTGCCGTGTGCCGTGTGTCATCGTGCGAACGAATCAGCGACCACTAATGAAGAGGCTGACTCGGTCGCTCCAATTACGGGTTGAATTAGAACCACTGCTGTGTCGGCGCCGGTGCACTGTGGTGGTGCAGTACCTATGAAGATCCTAACTGTGAAAGTCAAAGTTATCAACATAAAAAAATTAAGACAGACATAGGTACATTGCGTCATCTACACTTGATGGGTTTGCTTATCCAAGGCCCTTTGATGTTGGAAAAAAAGCCGCCCGTACTGCAATTGTATCTAGGTCCATGGACTTTTAATGACATAGAGATGTTTTAATACCCAGATGGTTTGGATAAAAATCGGTTGTATGTTAATCCTTTTGCATCAATCAATAACCATCCATTGGATAATAACCCTGCTATATTTTTTTTTCTAGAAAAACATATCTTTATGGTTGTAAGTAATTCATATCTACACACTTTCTATATTTCATTTGTGCCAGAAAGAGATGGAGCGCCCTTACTTTCCTACGTTATTACCCTTCCTTTTCGGACAGCAAACAGCCCCTAAAGTTTTTAAAATTGGCCGAGTTAAGATTTTTCTAATATAATGAATACCTATGTTCATAGGAAAAATGTTGAATACATCTGATAAGTGCGCAACTACTCAATAAATAAGAAATAAAAAACTTAAGTTATAAGAATAATTATTGTGATAAATACTGTGATTTCAAATATTTTTTATGTATATTAGAAGCATCTTAACTTAGCCAACTTGTCGTGGGAATCAGACACAGCGAGCTCACAAACATAGCTCTTTATCCCGCTAAAATTATACTGCTGGTTCTAAGATAATTTTTATTAAAGTAAGTTTTCAATATTTTAAACATCAAAAGTGGGTGGCATTAATGTGTCGGGTGTGTTTTGTATTTTATTTTTAATGGTTATATTCAGCACAAGTCAGGGTTCAGCTTTAGAGTAGTCACTGTTGCTTCTTCACATCGCTTTGTTTCCGCTGATTGCTGCCTCCAACTCTATGCAATCACTCTGCGTGGGCGTGGTGGTATCCACAGAACATTTACAGGCTCCATAGTCCCTGCAGAAGCACTGCGGTCGATGTAGGGGTAATACCAAGAACAATTAAAACAAGTAAAATGATTATAAACACGTGTGTGAATCTGTACAGTCTATTTTATTTAAAACTCTGCCTCTATTCTACGAGTAGGCGTGCTTTCATAGAACACACATGAAATACACACGAAAAAAGGAATAAAATATTGCTCTACTATTCCGCGAATTCTGCCGAGTTGTGCAGAAATACAGCTTGTTACAATGTAAATAGCTATAAAATGCAGTATCCAATTTCAGAGTGAAAAAAATTCCGTAGCCTTTCAAGTCAAACTTACGGAGAAGGAAATTTTTGTATCCGCTCATTTGGAACTGATGCTAGCAAGAAGGTTTTAGAATAGAGACGTGATCCTTAACTGGCTGAACCTGGGCACAACAGTGCCTCTGCCACAGCATATGGGAAAAAGGTGACGCTGTGTTATGTTATTATGTTACGCCACCCGTACAAGTGTAAGCAACCCTAACGTAGTAACAGGTATTTTAGTCACCAATATTGCGTGTAAGCGTAAAATTTTAAGCGTGTAAGCGCAGTAATTTTGTGCAATAATATATGAGAGTGACAAACAAATTAATAAAGTTTTGAAACTTGTGTCACATGATACCTTTAGGTGTGGTGTTAAAATAGCACAACTCTCCCTCCAACTGAGAGCTTCAGCCCCCTCAGCCGAAAAGTGTGTCCCCGTTAGCGGTTTCTTCACTTTTTGGGGACAACTATAATAGAAACGATAAAAATGTCAAGGACAAAATTAAAAAGTGTTTTTCTTTAGTTCTTTCTGTAGTCTCAATCTCTTTTTTTGTGAAAACAATAGTTTTAGCGTACGAGCGCCGTAAATAACAACGTGTGTTACGGCCAAAAATACATTTTCGAGTGAGTGGGGCATTTTGCAAGCTTTCATAGCCGTAGGGTGTCCAATAGGACCCTAATACTAAGCCTCCGCTGCCCGTCCGGCCATCCATCCGTCCGTCATTCCGTTTGTCCGTCTGATCCTGATCTTCCGCCTGTCTGTAGCGGGCTATATCTGATGAACCGTAACAGGTTGAAATTTTCACAAAGTAATTGGCACTTTAGTAATAAATTATGAACGACACATTTAAAAAAAGTGGGGTCCCCATTCAAGAAATGTGTTGCTTTGCACATTTTCTTGTACACAGTTTTTCGTAATGTAACAAAAAAAAATATTGAAGAGAATTTAGATAAAAAATCAACCGAAAAAAGGGCTCAAAAACGGCTGAAATGTAATACAAGTTCGATACCGCCACTGAAAAACGTATAACGTATTTCATGAACGTAGCGACACTAACTTACAAAGAGCTGTATCATGTATAGTGAAGAAATATCCGAGCACGAAGCAGTTAAAAACATACCGTCAATGCAGGTATAAGGCACGCCATGCAATACAGTATCTGAAAACCAATAAAAGCCCGGGAGAAGACGGTATTACAAATGATGTCTTAAAGGCAATTTTGAACATTGTTCCATTATTTGCATTCCTCTTCACGTATATAATAAAACAAAATATCATACCAGAACATTAGGAAACATCGATAATGAGCCTACTATAGGTATATAAAAAAGGAATCCCAGGTTTGCCTAAAGAAATCTTAGAGATAAGCTCGCATTTGTACTCGTAATATCCACTTCTGTGTTTGTGCAATAAAATATAAAGTAATGTAAAGTAAACGAACCCCAGCGGACATCGCGAATTAATAGACCAATTTAGCCTACAGACGACCTGCGAAATCTTCACCTCTATTCTCGATTCTGGATGTTAATCAACCCAGAGAACTGTAGGCTTCAGAAAAAAAAATCTCAACTATCAACCACATTTTCATAACTAATGCTCATAATACGGGAAAACACTCTGCATCGCTTTTGTTGATTACTCGAAAGCTTACAAAAGATTCAACATATCACTGCGAGTTAAGGAAAGCATTACTAGAGCAAAACGTCGAAGTTACATACATTATATATTAAATGAAATTTATAAACAAAGCTAGGCATCGATCAGACTTGAGTTAAAAAATGATCCATTCGACGATAAGCAAGGAGTATGGCAAGGTTCAATTTCCACAAATCTCTTTAGCGTCCTTCTCGAACATATATACCGAGGTCTGAAGTGGCACAAACGGGGTAAATATACAAATGTAGAATATCTTATCCATCTCAGATTTGCAGATGACATAGTTAACATAAGCGGGAATCATGAGTGATCTTGAATATATACTTCAGACTCTTCATGTGGAAAGTAATAAATGCGGATTAATAATAAGCTGTGATAAAACTTGCATAATGACTAATGGAGAAGAAACACCAGCTATAGTATAATCTAGTATTTAATGGAGAGGATGTACAGGACTACGTCTATCTGGATCACAAAATATCAATAACAAGCCTAACATCAAATGAAATCGAACGTCGGGTTAAAAACGCATTTTTTGGTCACTGAAATTCAAGTCAAAGATGGCCATTAGTTTACAATTGACACCATAATACCACCCACTTTGCTATGTGGTTGTCAAACCTGGTCCTTTGCTGCTGAAATTATTCGGAAACTACAAGTATTTCAGAGGCAGCTCAAAGAAGTATGCTGGGATTGAAACTGAGTGATAGAAAAAAAATCGATACATAAAAGATCGACAAAAATTATAGATACCGATTGCCGCGCCGCGTGGCTTATGTGGCAACTAAAGTGGAGGTGGGCTGGACATTTAGCAAGAACAACAGACTGGAGATGAAGCGAGAGGATACTACAGTGGTACTCAAGAGCAACGACGAGACATCGGGGACGCCCACGACGTCACTGGCGGGATGACATAGTGGGAGTTGCAGGAGTTACGTGGAGCAGACTGGTCAAAGACAGAAACGTGTGGAGGAAGTTGGAGTAAACCTGGGTACCTCATAACAATATCTCGTAATGACAAATATAATTAATTACTATTTTTTTACATTATTGAAAATAAATTCTATTTCATATTCATATTATTTAATTTTCATGTTATTGATTAATTGTTGTAACGTAACATCTATGCTAAAACAGTCCAACACTTGAGGACATATCCATATCCCCATTGAGAATTTTGTGCATTAATATGAGATCTAGAATCTTCCTCCTGACAGACAGAGAAGTCATATCGAAGGACGACATTCTTTCTGTGTAGGATTGCAGTTGAACATTGTTGAATCCCATGGTAACATGGTAACCGATTCGTCAGTTACAATCGCAAGGTAACTGACGAATCGTTTTTGAACTTTTTCAATTATATCTTTAAGCATCTGGTGAAATGGGCTCCAGACCTAAGAACAATATTCTAGTATAGATTTAACCTAGCTATTGTACAACAGTATTTAGTTCTAGAATTTCTAAGGGGTTTTGAAACTCTTGTGAAGAATCTAGATGCTTTTGTGAGGAAGGTGTCTATATGTGAACCAAAAGAAAGCTATATCAATCAAGACACCGATATCGGGAATAGTCTCCACTCGCTGCGGGCGTATACCATTTATACAGTACTGTGTCAGGTAGATATTTTTATTTCGGGTAAATGATATTTGGTTGCACTATCAGGGTTAAGAATCATTCTGTTTTCCAAACACCATTGACACAAACTGTCCATGTCATGTTGTAATAATTGAAGGCCATCTCCTCCCTTGAAACAGTCCTGATTACATAGTCAGGTCATAATTTCTGTCACATGTGCAATATGAAATAATTTAGACATGTTTATTATTTATGTAAACATTTATATAGCAAAATGAACTTAATAAAACATAGATTCTTATGGTAATAAAGTTTATTCAAAATGACCCCCGCGATTTTGAATACAGGCCATTATTCTGCGCGGCCAGTCGTCTATCGCAGCACGAACGAGGTCCATGTCAATATCGGCGGCTGCCTTAATCAAGGATGCCTTGAGTGACTCCAAATCAGGATGAGGCTTTGAGCAGGCCTTTTCCTCCAAGTGTTGCCATATCTTGTAATCTAACGGACTCAAATCTGGACTGGAGGAGGGCCAGTCTTCGTGCCGGATGAAGTCGATTTCACGCGCCGCCAGCCAGTCTTGTGTGCTTTTCGCTCTATGAGCTGGCGCAGAATCTTGTTGGAATACCCAGTGCCTGTTATTAAACATGGTATGAGAAACAGGTTCCACAAGGTTCTTGAGGACTGTATTTTGATACACAACTGCATTCTTTTTTACGCCTTTCTCACAAAAATGTACCTCAGTTAAGCCCCAATAAGAGACTCCTAACCAAACCATGAGCGAGGATGGAAAATGACCTCGTTGGATACGCGGAATACGGTTGCTCGCTTCTTCACTGCTGTGTGCGTATACCTTATCATTTTGTTTGTTGTAGCTCTCTTCCACGGTGAAAATTTTTTCATCCGAAAAAAGAATTTCCCGGTGCTTTTTTCCCGCGTACCGCTTCAACAAAGCGCGGCATCTCTTCAGTCTCAGGTCCATTAAACGAGCGTCCAAACGATGTCCTGTTTTTCTTCGATATGCCCTAAGCCCTAAGTCTTCATTTAACACCCTTTTCACCGTGGTCCTGCTTAACCCCATCTGAAGGGCCAACAGTTTCTGCTTACGTATGGGATTTATTTGAATTCGCGCCTTCACAGCTTTTATCACTGCTGGAGTCCTAACAGAGCGAGGGCGACCACTTCTTGACCTGTCATCTACACTAGAGTCTACATTGTATCGTTTTATGGTACGATAAACGAATCTTTTGTTTATATTCAAATTTTTCAGTAAGTCGAAAATCTGAATTGGCACGTAACCGCAACGATGCAACGCAATTACTGCGACACGGTCTTCTTTAAGTGTCCACTCCATATTTAAAAATGAGGAAAATTCTAAAAAGTACACATTTTTATTTTCATGAAAAATCGAAATTCGAATTCAATAAACTTTTTTGTGGCCAGCGTTCTAAATTCAAAAATTTTTATTGTGTGACAGAACTTATGACCTGACTGTGTATTTTTAGTCATCGGCAAACGTATACATATATCGCACAATCTCGTTTATGAATAAAACGAATAATGGGGGACCCAGGTGGGATCCCTGCGGGATGCCTGATATTGCCTTCATTCTTTGAGATATGATAGGATCCACTGCAATGATGTAAATTTCACGGTCAACCTTATCGAACGCCTTGCTGAAATCGGTGTAATTTAATGGCAAAAACGCGTGATTAAGTAGATTTTGCGGCTCTCGTACGCTAAAGCTATTGATTTCACAAAAAAAGAAGTTAATGCAATAATTATAGGAAATGTTCTCGTGTTTATTTTTGCCTTTGACATTTTTGTCGTATCTACTAAAAAGTGAAAAACCCGTGGACGGGACACACTTAACGATTAGGTGAGTGAAGCGTCAGGAGCATCACCGAATGACGCACGTGTGAAAAACAGACGGATGCAAGATAGAAAGATAGATGGACAACGAAGTATTCCAAAAAACACGTCCCTATCATTTAACGGCTGAAACGCGTGTTTAAGTAGACTTTTCGGCGCTCTTACGCTAAAACTATTGACTTAAAAAAAAGAGGTTAATGCAATAATTATAGGAAATGTTCTCTTGTTATTTTCCGCATATGTCACTTTTATCGTATCTTCTAATAGTTTTCACTAAAAAGGGAAAAACCCGTTGACGGGATACACTCAACGGTTAGGTAGGTGAAGCGTCAGGAGCATCATAGAATGACTCGACTATGTGTGTTTTTGTAGAAACGATACCTCGTCCCCCACAACAAAGAAATGGAAGCCATATTGTAAATAATTTCCCTTGCATATTTTTCTGTTGGTGACATAAATAAATACGTCGCTGACTCTACCTACGTTTTACAAAAGTCTATTACATCGGGGCCTTTGTAAGTCCGTTGCTTTATTGTGTGACGCCTCAGAGATTAATAGCGGGCCGAGTTCGACCAAAATCAAATGCTTGGTTAGGCTGGATAAGAATGAAAAATAAAAGAGGTTGGTTTTGTAGCCCATGCTGTCAGGAAATAAAGATATAAACAGTTATTATTGTACTTGTAATTAAATGAATATTTTAAAGAGAAAGTCATCGTTACGTTACATTTGTAATCACCAATATGTGCATATCTAAAAAGCTCACTGCAGATGGCGATGGTGTTGGTCAAAGTCGAAAAATACTATTAATTTCTTATTATGTGGCATCCGAACCTCATTTGAGGTTAATTTTGGCAGTGTGAAGTATATTTGAAAGATCACGTGACGTGTTTTTGAACGTAACCTCAGATGAATGAAACTCTTTGCATCCAACTACGCAGCAAAGGTGCCAATAGTCGTTTTCACGTCAAAATATACCTCAAGATTTACATGGTTTATCTAGGAGCTTATTGGGGATTATTATTGACGGTTTAAAATTCTCAGCGTATACAACGCTTTCAACTAACCTTTTTTTTTAAGGTGTCCCACTGCTGGGCAAAGGCCTCCCCCTCTTTCGTCCACACTTCCCTGGTCTGTGCCACCTCCGGCCACCCCGGCAAAAACTTGTCGAGGTCGTCCCGCCATCTCCGTTTAGGCCTGCCTCTACGCCGGTATCCGTCCTGTGGCACCCAGTTAGTGGCGATTTTTTTATCCAAAGCCCACCACTTTGAACGCCGTCAACACTACTTTCTAACTAACTTTGACCACTCCATACTTATATTATTGAGCAGTAGAGAAAGTTAAGTAAGAGAAGAGTTCCGTGGTCTAGTGGTTTCGTGCTCGCTGCTCACTCGGGAGGTGCGGGTTCGATTCGGTGCTGAGCATGTAACAATAGGGTAAGTAGTTTATCTCAAGTACATTGTACAGACGTTGCCTCTGTTGTGCGGCGGTTGTGGCTCTGCCTACCGTGCAAGAGGCCCCGGGCGCGATCCCCGGCTGGGGATACAGGAAAAAAGGGAAATATTAACTTTGATGGGAAAGATTGAAGGGAAACGGAGCGTCGGAAGAAGAAGAGCATCGTGGCTCTCCAACATCCGGAAATGTACCAGCATAGCCGGCGTCGAAGAACTTTTCCGCCTAGCTAAAGACCAAAAGGTATACTCGGAGCTGACTGCCAACCTCCACTAGTGGAGAGGCACTGGAAGAAGAAGAAGATTAAACTGTACATCAAAAATACTGAGTTATAGCTTAGGTGAAGGGTAAAGGGGGTGAGCGAAGCGAAGCCCCCTTTATCCTATGTGTTAGGTTGAACATGATAGAACAACAAAAAATACTTAAAATATAAACATAATTACACATAAAATATTAAAACATAAAAAGTGTTTTGCTGATCCTTTTTTCTGTGCAAATCAGTATTTTTGATGCGCGATTACATACTAGCCGAAAAAAAAAGCCCAGATCTCTGATATTTAAATATGTGTGACGTCGCTGTTTCTGGTTCCCACGAAACCGGGTATCCTAGTGTGGGGCCAGAAGCAATTTCTGTGCCTGTACGTAAATGTTTATGTTTGTTTGTTAATTTGTTCCAACGGTAATGGAAATCATCGTGAGGAAACCATAAATCACCATAGCTGCGGCGATGGGCTAGCCCCCTATCACGCAAAATGGAGTGTTGAATAACTGGCTTAAAGTGGGCACAACTGTGCCTGCGCCACCCCGTATGGGAAAAGGTGTGACGCTGTAAAGCTGTTGTCAAAGTTCAGAGAAAAAGTGTTGATTCGCCTGCGTTCTGGTGGCACTGAGTCTTGAACTCAGTTCGCTTGTAAACTGTATCGGTTTTCATAATTCATTCCCATGGAAACATCCAAGTTTATATTTAATCATGTTTCTTGTCGAGAAAATATCAATTACTATGTAGTAACAAGATACTTTCAGAGCAGGCTTTTTCAAAATCAAATAGATGGCATGGAAGGACGCCTAAACAAATAAAAATAATTTGTGATATGGTACCCTGTGAGATATTAAAGAATATTTATCTTTACTTTCAATTATCTCGCTAACGTGACACTTTGGGCTAAGTATAACCCCACATTATTTTTGTTTGTTTAAGTGTCCTCTACCCGCATTTATCACATTTATCATGTGCCAAAGGAAGTTGATGGAAGGGCCACGGGATTGTTAAAAGCTCTGAAAGTATCCCGGTACAGCGTAGTTTTTCCTTGCCAATATTGTCACGTTTTCAACGCGCACTCACGTCTGCACTTATTCGTGTCACGATCTTTATAGTCCCGGAAGCCACTAGTCTATTTTGCTAGTTACTCGAGTGCGTCAGATTAAGACATGGGACATGACATTACCTTATAACCTGTTTAGTAACTCCACCAGAGCCTTTCCATCTAGAGCCGCGCCGTTCGGGCAACAAGAAATAAGTCCTTACAAGTGGGATCTACTTGAGCACGACAGACTAAGATATGATGAGTATATGAATGCTCACCATGTCTTAGTGGAGTAACTAAACAGGGTGTGAGGTATCACCCATATTGGTAATTCGTAATTTCTTGATTATACTACACAAAACGGACATACAAAAATAAATAATAAATCAATGCAGCCCATTGTTGTCCCTACCGAGGGGCAGAGGCCTTTACCCGGATACGAGTAAGATTAAGCCGTACTCCTCCACGCTGGCTCAGTGCGGGTTGATGGAGGGGTTTTACGACCACTGTCACATAGCGATTGCAACCGGGAACTACTGTTTAACGTGTCATCCGAAACACTGAACAACCGATAATGTACTTATGATAAATTTATTATCTCATCGATTCACGGTCAGGATTTGAACCTGCATTTCCAGTCTGAGAAGCAAGCGTGAAACCCATTAGACTACGGAGCTCTTTGTTCAGACATACAGTTCACTTATAATAGAAAAAAAAACATGTACAAAGGCATGTCTCTAACAAGAGATTTCATCCTGTAAACCATGAAGACCTTCGCGTACAATATCTTAATCTGGAGAGCTTGAGTTACCCACGAGATCCGCTCTTGGCCTCCTCTTAACACTTCGTATAGGTACTGTGTAGATGCTTAGAATGGTTCCTGATAGCTGATAGTGCAACAGCTATTGTTAGTTCATTCCAATTATAGTGCTATTTGTAATTATTACTCGTATTATATTTCTTTGCAGCTTGCCTTCATAACTCCCACCTTCACCTCGGTTATGGTTCGAGGGTTTAATTGATCACTTACACCCAAGTACAATAATCAATAGTTTTCATCACTAATGCGTGGAAATATGTCTTCGCAAATGTCTTCACAACCGCTGCAACCGTCTCTGTCGTGATGCTAAGCGTCGGCACATCCACGAGAGTATTGAAAGTTACACACCAGCTCAGGTGTGGAAGTTTCTAAAAACACTTGGCATAGGTAAGACTTAGGACTTTCATGCTGGTAATGTAGATCTCAACGGTCTCAACCAGTTCCTTTCTGCCCCACCTGTTGTGATGGATCCCATTGTTAAACAAGCCACTCTTCAGAGCCTGCGCTCTAAGTCCTTACCCGACACCACACCATTCAACTTGAGCAATGTTGGAATCTATGCGGTCAAGAAGGCGGTACTAGCAGTGAGCTCGAAAGCCGTAGGTGATGATAAAATCTGCCTTAAAATGCTTTTAACAATCCTGGATGAACTACTGCCAGCTATTACACATGTTATAAATTTTTCCCTATCGAATGGCATCTTCCCCACCATGTGGAAAAAAGCATTAGTCATCCCGCTCCCTAAAACTTCCAGTCCCACCTCTTTTAAAGAGTATCGACCTATCTCAATCCTACCCATCCTCTCTAAAGTCCTTGAATCCATTGTCCATACCCAGCTCTCTTCTTACCTTCTCTCAAACAATCTGCTGAACATGTACCAGTCAGGATTCAGACCGGGTCATAGCACCGTCACGGCTCTCATGAAAGTCACAGATGATATCCAGGTAGCCATGGACCGCAAACAGCTTTCCGTGCTCGCTTTACTTGACTTCAGTAGTGCCTTCAACTGCGTAGATTTTACATTCTCGTTGAGCTTCTCAGATCTCTGAACGTCTCCTCCTTCTCTGCCAGCTGGTTCGACTCTTATTTGAGGGATCGGCAACTGCGTATCAGGTCGGCAGAGATATCCACTGAATGGTGTGACCTCTTTACAGCCGTCCCTCAAGGTGGTATTCTTTCTCCTCTTCTATTCTCGATCTTTATCAACACTATCTCGGACGTCCTGTCCTCCTCATATAATCTTTACGCTGATGATCTCCAGATTTATCGCCACTTCTCTCTCAACGATGCACTCTCTGCTGTGGAGGCACTCAACGCTCATCTTGAGGGAATAAGAAGTTGGGCTTCATCCTTCGGACTCCTGGTTAACCCGAGCAAGTCCCAGGCCATGATAATAGGTACTAGACATTCTCTTAACTTGTTGCAGCAACATCCCATTCCATCTGTCACTTTTAATGGTACCACAATTGTATATAGCGATAAAGTTAAAAAACCTGGGTCTAATCTTTGACAACCAGTTGTCCTGGTCATCGCATGTCAATGAGGTTAGTCGCCGAGTATTTTCTACCTTTCACTCTCTCAGGAGACTTCAGTACTTTTTGCCTCGACATACCAAAATCACTCTTGCTCAATCTCTCATTCTACCTCTCATCGATTACGCTGATGTCTGCTGGGTCAGTGCTAACGAAGAACTACTGAACAAACTCGAACGACTTCAAAATCTCGGGATTCAGTTTATCTTCGGGCTGCGCAAATACGACCATGTGTCACAACATCGCAGGGAGTTGAAGTGGCTGCCGATTCGTCTTCGTCGGGATTCACACATCCTCAATTTCTTCTACAACATTTTACGTAATCCACGCTACCCAACATTCTTACGAGACAGTTTTCAATTTCTTTCTTCCAGCAGACCTCGGAGAACTCACGCAGTTTCCATGCTCATAACTCCACAGCATAACACCGCTTTCTATGAGAACGGGTTTAGAGCCCGGGCCATTCGGTTGTGGAATGCACTCCCCTGCACCATCAGGGATAGTCCTAATCTGAATATCTTTAAAAGTCGTGTGAAGAAGCATTACCTCTCCCTTTAGAGTTATAGGTAGTATGCATGTAAGTATGTATTATTATAGTGTATAAAATAGTATTTGTAGTATATAATAAGTATTTAGTATATTATTATAGTTATTATTTAATTTATTTAATTTATTATTTTATATATTGTACACATAGGTCTACCCCTGCTCAACCATCAACTTTTCCCTTGTTTGCCTGGTTTGCTGGAAGAGATCTCTTATTAGAGATAAACTCGCCTTTGTACTCTTCTTTTATGTAACTCTTGTTTTTTGTATGATTTGTGTGCAATAAAGAAATTATGAATTATGAAATATATTTTTTCGTTAAAAATATATTTCCAACAACGTTTAACAAGATTTGCGTTGCATCAATTTTTTTTTTTTTTCATGCGATTTTCTTGCTGGCTAGTGCGATCGTTTTTATAACAAAACCAATTTAATATGTCACTTCCAAGCGTCTTGTCAGTGTCTTGCCTCAAATATAAAATTCACTGCCTCAATTTTACCTCCCTAGGGTGGGAAATTGTATTACCTTCCGCATATCGAGTTAAATACAACTTGTTTTCAGAGCATAAGTGATGAAATAGTACATTACTTCAGAGGGAAGAAAGTGACAGTTCCATACCGAGATTATGGCATTTGCGCCACGAGCTTGCGAGGGGCGCAAACCATTTGAGGTATGGAACTGTACTTTATCCTGAGGTATGTATAGTGCTTTTTATTACACCTACGAGGAAAATTATAGACATAAATGCATCCATATTTTACAAAAAACGCAAAGATAAATGCTAAATCAATCGAAGTTTTTGCGAAAATGCGCGGGCTTTTCCTTTTTTTATTCGCCCGTTTCTGGAGTAGGCTAAGATCATAAGGTCATGCAGCCACTTCTTCCGTGATTCCGCGCGTTTTATATACAAAAATAATTTCGTTTTTAATTTTCTGTATGCACCAAGGAGGTTGGTAACTGGTAAAAAAAAACTGTATGTGGCCAGTAACAATTTACTTGAAATTTAATTAGTAGACAGTTAAAGTCTCTTTGCAGTATGACTGCTGACAAATAAAAAAAAAAACCGGGTATGTAATGGAATTTCATACATACTTCCCACCCTTGGGTCGGAAGGATTTTCATCCAAACTTCCATACCTTGGGATGAAAGGATTTGAAGGGCGGGATAAAGGCGTTTCTTCCCTCTAATTGGTATAATTAGTATGTATTTTCAGAGCAGGTGTGATAAAAAATATATTTACTGACTTGGCTACGTATACACTGGTAGAGTTAGTCAAAAATCAGGCAATTCGCTTCTGTGAGTCATTAACTTATTTCTGATGATTCGTATTATGTATACTATTAATACTCTTGAAATAGGAAGCCAAAGAGTAAAATAAACAAACAGTAGGAATCAATACAATGGTAACTGTTAACAGCATGATTAAAACTCACTCTACCTATTTCGAAGTTGGTACCCATCAAATTACCTAGCAACGAGGCGAGGGTGACAGAAGAGAGGGAAGGGAGTACACCCCTCTCATCCTACCCGCGAAATGTTATCTTAATATTGAATTGGGATGTCGATAAAATATTGAATGAAGAAAGTATTCAAACAGAGTTATACATTTTGTTATGATGTATCTACTTAAGTGAAGTCACGCAAATTCTAGGTAGAATATAAATACGTATATTCTAGGTAGAATATAATAACTTTTGGCCAGTAATTCTACCCTTCATTATACTGTACTTACACAGTTATATCTTTACGGTGTACGTAACTAACTAAGAAATAAGAAGTTTCATCAAGACTTTAGAATAAAGGAGGATGTCCAAAGGAGACTCAACAGTATTTTTTTAGAAAAAAAAAACCTTCCATGTTCGGGTCGGGCGCGCGCACCGAGGGTTCCGCACAAATCGCGTATTATTAGGAATTTTCGGGTTCATGAAATTTGGCAAGAATCAGAGTTTCATTTATAGGGAAAACTCCGAAAATTGAAACTGTACATTCATCATTAAAAACAATCTTTGGCGGTTCATTCCTTTACTTGAAAGACCATGCTGACGAGCAGACTGACAACGACGTGATCCGGTAAACTGTAAGAGTTCCTTTTTTACTTTCGGTACGGAACCCTAAAACACAAGTTTACGTCTACTGAGTTTACAGTAGATTCACCGCCGCGTCTAGGTAAGCTACACCTTCTGGATTTTGTGTCGTTCCAATTCCAGGGCCCTTGAGGGTGTTACTTGAACTCCGAACGGTGTAGTTTACCGTGATAACAATTGCACTACTAATAAAAAGGTGAGAGGGATCCGAGCCATTACCCGGCCGACTATCGGACAGAAAAGTCCGGGAAAAGGAGCTCCCTTTGTTACTTCAAGCGGACTACATTTAATTTATGTGAACTACCAGTAGAAAAAAGCTATTCTGTTTAAAAATAAATATCAAAAAGCGAGCTAAAAACTTGGCTGGAACCGAGGCTACTGCACTTTACAGACATTTTAACTATGTATCAACTGTTTTCTTCCTGTCCTTTTGATTGTCTAACAACTCCAGAAATGAGCCAAGAGCAAACAATAACATTGAGCAAAACATACATTTTGTATATGTCGCAGTTGGTTGGTTAAATCAAACACTTAACTAACACCCTTGACCGTTAATTAAAGACCAACGTTTAACCAAGTCTTTGATTTAAATAAAGCATCGTCGAAAACGTTTAACAATCTGCCGAAAGCCGACGTGTTGGTTAAATAATGTAATGTAAGATGACGTCACGACAACAGCTGATTACTTTCAGAGTCTATCTTTTCGCTACTGATTTGCACAGCTTATATCAGGGCAAAACATTGTGCTAGCTTAGGTGAAGGTTGCCTCCGTGTTAGGTTGAACACGCATAAATAGTATGCATAAAATTAGTTTTATGTCTACTTAAGTGAATTTATATTGTTATACGTCTTGTTGCCTAGAAACGTTTCGACAATTCGTTAAAAGTTTCGTTCACTCTCCTGTCTGACGGTACTATAGCTACTTGGTTAATCGTCGGTTTTAGTTAACGGTCTAGGGTGTTAGTTAAGTGTCTGATTTAACCAACTAACTGCGATATATCAACCGATCTTTTGAGTCGAACGTATCACTCTTGACAGATAGACAGAGTCGTGATCGTTGCGTGACCCGCCTCACAATTCGCCGCCAGTTTTCTCTGGTTGCTGCTTTTATGGTGCATTTGTGAAGGTGATCGTCCATACTCAAGTTAACGAAAAAGCAGATGAGCTAGCAATAAACGGCGCTGATGAGCATTTCATTTGTTTGTACCGGACTCTGTCCACAATACAACGTTCATCATAAGTTGAGATTGCCCCACAGAATGTCCTAGTATCCCGGTAGAACCTGACTGATCTGACTTTTGTCTCCAACAACAACTAGACTAAAAGGTATTCTGTGTGAGAAGAGATCCGAATAATATGACCTCTAGATTAATCAGTCAGACTTTTCGCAAAAAATGCTATCGCAGCAAATATCGGTCGATGCCTAAAGGTGATTTAGATAGTAAGTACAATACGATTAAAATCAGTTAACGATTCGGCCAACCTCGGAAATTGTCGTGAATCCCTCATCTCTCATATAGATTTATCAATTTACAGATATGACCTTTAATTATATTACTCGTTATCTTATTGAATACAATACAAGAACGATATGAGCAACAAAACCTTTAATGTAAATGATTCAGATAGTAATAGTGAGGAGGAGGAGGAGGTTCTCAATTCGACGTGAATGTTTTTTTGTATGTTTGTTATAAGATTTCTAGAAGACACGTGAACCGATTTACAAAATTATTTTTGTATTTGATAGTGTACACTTCTAAAATGATCCCATGTATAGATGTTTTTAGATGTATAGATGTTATAGATGTTATTGAAATTAGTGTCGCTTCTGCATAATACATTTCTTAGGTCTACTTGTTAGTAATGTCATCTTGGCAGGTGCTATACATTGCGTTTATGATACTTTAAATTGAAAGCTACCTAAAAGAAATCGCGGTAATGTATTTCGTATCATTTCCGTCTCCGGATTTAGGCGATGATATCCGAGGAAAGCCGAATCTTTAACTGATTTTAATCGTAGTGTAATTGACTCCAAATTCGAGGCAAGTCAGTCTTTTCTTTTTTTTCGCCAGAGGGCGCTCCTGTTGACAACAACTGACTTTGCTCGCTCCTACCAATATTTACAATCAAAATTACTTAAACCAGTCCACGCTATTAAAACTAGTGTTATTACGTGCATTAAAGGTCAACTCAGATACACAAGTGTTATCTCCTCGTGAAACCAAGTTTTGTGTGTGAAAACCGTGAAAATAGAACTGACTTTGCCATCACGGACTTGTTTTTAGTGCGGATACCCTCAAGTGAAAAACATAACAACTGTCATCATATCACCGCTGTTTTGTTTGTGTGCCGTGCCTTTCGCAGTGTCAATTCTAGACCCTGTTTGTTATCCGATCTGTGTTTATTTGAGAGAACTCTCTTACCATGAGTAACCTGACCACCACAAGCCCCACAATGGAATCAACCAAGTTTCACTCAAACCCCGACTTATCATCGCGAAGTGCTGACATAAACACACACAATATCAACACCAGGAAACGTCGGGACGCACGCGAATCTGACTTTGATGAGCTCTCTCGGCGATTCGAAGAATGGAAAGCGGAGATGAATAAATGCATCATTTCCACCATACAATCCACGGTAAGCGCCGCACTGTCCGACAAGCTTGAGGTCATCTCGACATCCCTTGTTCAGCTACGTGGTGATGTGCAAAAGATATCTACCGACAATACTCAGATAAACAACTCCATAGTCGACTTGCGACAGAAGATTGTCGTGGCGGAGAAGGCATCTAATTTATCTGGTACGCGCATGAAAGAGATGGAAAAGGAACTTATGGAACTTAAAAAATCCGTCGCCTTCACCTCCGACAGGCAAGATGATCTTTACAAGTCGGTAGATAATATGAAATCAACTACTGAAGCTTCCAACCAGTCACAAGAGCTAGTAGCGTCACTCGAGTTGAAGGTAGATAGCCTGGAGCAGAATGCCCGAATGTGTAACATCGAGGTATGTAATGTACCCGACAGACAGGGAGAAAATCTGGTCTCACTGATTGAGTGTATCGGCTCTGCTATCAACTACACTATCCAACAGAAAGACATTGCAGCTGTTCATCGCGTCCCACATTTTAATCAGCAAACCAAGACCCCAAAGAACATAATTGTCAAATTCACTTCCCGTATGTTGCGTGACAACATACTGGGCGCATACAAGCAGAAGAAAGGGCTAACAACCGTAGATATTGGAATATCTGGAACAACTAACTCCATATACATGCATGAACACCTAACTCTAAAGAAAAAGAATTTATTTCGTGAATGCCGAGAATGGGCCAAAACCAACAAATACAGATACGTCTGGACCTCCAACGCAACCATACTGGTCCGGGAATCCGACAACTCGCCAATATCTGCAGTCCATAAGCTACTTGATCTTGCTAACATTAAGAACAAAATCCGAGCGACTACTTCCTCTAAGCATGTTATTTGAAATTATGTTGTGTGGTAACCGTGAATCTATGCGCAACCTGTTCTATTTAATCTTATCTATGTATCTTTATGTGCTTAGATCTGTTGTAAAGTTAAGTCTAGTAAGAAATGAAATTTATTTATTATGTAATCTATGTCCAACGTTATTCTGCAATATTATCAAACATTCACTCGTAATCCCGGAAATTGTAGCTGTAGCTGATCCTGACAATAGGCATTTTCTTCTACTCCCATCATTAGGTAGGGAGGCTGGGTCTTCGCATCGCTGCGGTGCGCTGCCGCGCCCCCCCGCCCCCGCCCGCGTTTCCCGGGCGCGGCGGGCGCTGGCGTACGGCAGTGTGCGCGTCGGCTCGGCTGTGCGCGCGCAGTGCGAACGAACACGCTCGCTGCGGCCGGCGCGCGCGGGGCCGTCATACAAGGCGTGCGTGCGGTGGGGCCCGCGCGGCGTGGCGGGCGACATCCCCGCATTCCTTACCTATCGTATATTATCTATCCGCACTTGTGCTTAGCCAAAACTTAAGCATTTACTATCAGAATTGCAGAGGCTTACGCTCTAAGTTAAATACGCTTTACATGAATATACTCCTCAATTGTTATGATATCATAATACTCACCGAAACTTGGTTTATACCTGAAATACATGACAACGAATACATAGACTCGCGATACATAGTTTTCAGATGTGACCGTAATAGAAAAGCCACTGATAAAAGTGACGGTGGTGGCGTGTTGATTGCCGTGCTACAAGGCCTTCAACCCACTTGCCCAATTAATCCTGTTTTGTCTTCTAATATAACCAAAATTGAACATGTTATCTTATACCTACCCAGTTCAACACGAAACATGATTAACCTCATCAGTGCAGTTTATATACCCCCTAAAACACCGGATACAGTTTACACTACACACCTTGACTATTTGTATAGCCTCGTTTCCGCCCACAACATTGACAAGTTTCTAATATTCGGAGACTATAACCTACCTAACTTACAATGGACTGTTCATGATAATAATAATACTACGACATCAGGGCAAGTATGCGTAGGTACAGATACTTCAAACCGCCAAATGAGTAACTTTCTTTCCCTTTTAAATGCATACCAGTATAACACTTTTGTGAATTCTTCTAACCACATTCTAGACCTTCTAATCTCCAATACTGATTGCACCGTCAACTCTCCGAACAACCTCCTGTCTAAAATAGACATATACCATCCTCCATTTGTCACCACACTATCACTTAAACTTGAACAGTCCCTGGCCCGTCGTCCTTCAGCTAGGTACAATTACCGTAATGCTAACTATCAGGAAATAATTGATAACTTAAGCAAGGTACAGTGGCTACAGATCCTTGAGCCTTTGCCAGCCGTTGAAGCACTAGATGAATTTTACAATGTTATTAATGGTATAATTAAATCACATGTGCCCATTGGTATCTCGAAAAAGAAACAATTTCCAATATGGTTCTCTCCATCACTGATACGCCTTTTTAATACCAAAAACAAAGCTTGGTGCAAATGGAAAACTTATAAAAACATGTCTGACTACGATCATTTTTCTTTCTATCGAGCTAGATTTAAGGCTGAGTGTGATATTTGTTTCACTAAGTACATCAGATCTGTCGAGGATAGCATCACAGACAGCGTTAAACATTTCTGGACCTTTATCTCAAATCGCAAAGATAAATCTGGTATCCCATCGAACATGCACTACCTTCAAAATAAATCCAATAACCCAAAGGACATCTGCAAAATGTTCTCTGACTTCTTTCACTCCGTCTACGAACCATCTTCTCTCGCTAAGATTGAGCAATGGTCCCCACCAACCCTTTGTGCTGATAACAACGTTATGTTAAATAACATTTCACTGTCTGAATCTAAAATCTTAACATCACTAAAACTTCTTGACCCTACCAAGGGTGCAGGGCCTGACGGCCTTCCACCTCTTTTCCTAGTACGTATTTCTGCTAATATTAGTTTACCCCTCCGCGTTATTTTTAACAAGTGCCTGAAAGAAGGAGTATTTCCTATTAGGTGGAAAATTGCTAATATCACTCCCGTACACAAGTCCGGTTCAAAACAGAATATTGAAAATTATCGTCCCATTTCTATATTATCGGCATTGTCAAAACTTTTTGAGAGACTTGTACACGATGAGATTTATCCCTCTCTTCACAATATAATAATTGAAGAGCAGCACGGCTTTGTGAAGCGCAGGTCCACTACCACTAATCTCATGGTCTTCACTAACCATCTTTTTGAAAACATGGACGACAGGACCCAAACTGACGCGGTGTATACAGACTTCAGAAAAGCTTTCGATAAGGTCGACCACGAGTTATTATTACAAAAAATTGCTTTCAATGGCATACGAGGTAACCTCCTACGATGGTTCTCGTCTTACATTACTAACCGAAGCCAAAGAGTTGTAGTAAACGGCTTCCAGTCAGACATGATCAAAGTCACCTCTGGTGTCCCGCAGGGTTCCATACTAGGTCCCCTACTATTTATTATTTTTATTAATGACATTAAGCACTGTTTCCTAAATTCAAAGTTCTTACTATATGCAGATGACTTAAAAGTTTACCGCAGAATTAAAACCACTGATGACAGTGAACTCCTTCAAGATGATTTGAATAGATTCTCAAAATACTGCAACGATAACAAACTACAACTTCATATTGACAAATGTAACCATATCACTTTCACTAAAAACACTAATATTTTACTTTCTCGTTACACACTAAATGGGAAAAATCTTGCAAAGGTGGACTCCCTGCGGGATCTAGGGGTACTACTAGACTCTAAATTACACTTAGACCTACATATTGAGAAAATAGTTAATAAAGCATTTCAAATGTACGGATTCGTTATGAGAGCAACCAAGGACTTTAGGCGCCCTTCTACTTATCTTTACCTTTACAAAACTCTAATACGATCACAATTAGAATATGCCGTCCCCATTTGGAATCCTTATTATGACAAATACACCGTAATTATTGAAAACGTACAAAGGAAGTTCCTTCGAGCGTTGCACTATAAATTTCATCGCCCACGCTCCAAACTCTCATATCCTAAGCTACTTAAGTTATACAACCTACCTACGCTTGAATCTAGGCGTACAATCCTGGAAGCAACGATATTATATAATCTATGTAACAACAATTTCGACTGCAGAGATCTCACTTGTAAATTGTGCTATTTGGTGCCTCGATCATTTCATATGCGTGCTGTGCGTGACCGAAAACTATTCGCGACCACGCAGTGTAAAACAAATGCAGGACTACGCGTACCTCTGCGAAAACTGGTAGATACTTTCAACACACACTTCGAGACTGTAGACATATTTAGTACACCAATACACAAATTCAAACAGCAGGTTTCGGAGATAACATCTGAATATCAGGACCTTAAGTTTTGTCAGGATCGGGATCAGCTGTAGTTTCAGTTTTCGAATTACTGAATTGTAAAAAAAAATAATTACAATATATTTTTGCAGCGCGTTGGACTAAATTTTTTAATTTTTATCTATGTTTTAGATTCCTGTTTTTTTCTTTTTCTTTTGTAAACACATATTTTTTACAAACTTGAGATACATATATATATATCTATATAAAATGTAAAAACACTTACATTTTCCTAAATCATGATTATTTTGTTAACAGCAGCCCCAACTAAAATGTACCTGTGGATGATGCTGTGGGCTTCACAATAAAACATTTTTGTTTTTGTAATAGTTAGTTACATCTATGTATTGTGTAGTTGTTTTTCATCCCAAATAAATAAAATAAAATAAAATAAAAAAGTCAGTGCAGACCCGATACTAACCTTGTGTAAATAGATTTGATGTCAGTACAGAGCCGTCGCCACGACAACTGATTGCATCTAAACAGTGTCAGAATCGAGTCAACCGGCACTATCTTGCCTCGAATTCGGAGTCAGTACCTGTCTTAATCAGCCTTAATCATCCTGTTTTAATCAGCCATAAAATACATGTGCGAATGATCGTTTGACGATCAAATAGTCTCGCGTCAAGTTGAATAGTAGGAGGTAGATTGCAAGTCTTGCAATTGGTTGATTTAAAAATATATAGGTAAGTTACAGATAAATTGAGTTGAGTACACTGACAAGGATACCACGTGTGGAGTTCATTTATGTAGCAGTATATATACAACAATTATTTTACCTACCTAGAGAATTCAGAATTTAGTAAGAAACAAATTCCGGCAATATTACCAGAGTCGCCAATGCAGATGGAACCTCACTTTCGGGCCTAAACAAATAGCGTGGCTCTTTCTCTCCCTATTTGATGGATCGAAGCGGGTCAGCGTCAGCGGTGAGTCAGGGTGATCGGGTATCGATCTACCTGCCAACCCACAAACACCTGCTGTAGGTACGGTAGGTAAGATAACAAAGGATCCCTCGTGCGAGCGTGATTCGCACTCGACAAATGTTTACCGTGTTACTACAAAAAATGTTACACATATTTTAACCTCAAAACAAACGTCAAATCCTATACTATACATTTTTATCTCTAAACAAGTGTTGAACAGGAGTACATTATTTGTGCTAAGGCAAAGTATTCTTAGTATTCTTAGTTCAATGATTGACCATGCGTGCACTGTCTGCACCCATACTATAAAGTAGTTGGAGTTGGGTACCCAAGAGTCGATCAGGTTTAGGGGGGTAAAGAAAGGGGTCGAGAAAGGTAAGAGACAGAGCTTTACATAGCGATAGCTCCATCCCCCACTTTCCCGCGTCAACTGCCATTCCCAAAAAAAAAACAGTGCCGCTGCCATTCCCACACAAAAAACAGTGTTTTTTACCTAATTATGTGACCGATGTTGACTACATGAAAGAAGCACTGTACCTTTGAAATCATAGCAACCCCGTCGCCACCTCCCTTCGCACGAAAATGGAACTTGTGAGTTGAGTCGTAAATTACCTTACCCTATTTCTGTCAAAAACAGAACCCTGCTTACGGGCAATAATTCCCAATACCGTACAGGGCTATTCCATCATCTGTCCTGAATGGCTGGCATTCTTACCTCCGCCAAAGGCCCCTTTCAGTCATCCCGTGGGGCCCGCCTTAAACCGGAGCCCGCTTTTAATTTACCTATCGTTTTGGTAATTGAAAGGGACATTGAGGCGAGTTACTCGACTGAAATAGATAGCTGAATGATGTCGGAGGGTATTGACGGATTCCTCAACCTTTGTCTGCTGCAGTTCTGTCGCTGTGGGACGTTTCGATTGGCAATCGGGAAATTAGTTGTCCTCGTGAAAAGACGTAGGCAGAATAAAGAGCGTCCCAAAATAATAAGAGTGCTGCAGCAAACAAGACGCGTCACAGAATGTTGTCCTTGTTTTGCTCGTAACAACGTTGATAAAGTTGATGGCACGGTCGCAAACAGCGCACTTTGCTGGAAGTTCGCCTCGTTGCCAACAAACGGTTATGTCAACATGTCGAACTAAGCGGAACTACGAACGAAATATGTGACGTTTTATTTGTAACTTACAACATGAGTATGCGCGTGAAACTTTCACAGAGCGATATTTTGATGATATTGCGTAGGAAAATTCAATTCAAATTCTGTTCTCGAACGGTATTTTCTACATTATTTATAAATAAGTTGTTGTCTGTTTCATGATAATTCGTTTTGTTTGTTTGTCAAACACAGCGTCATACCTTTTACCATACGGGGTGGCAGAAGCACAATTAACCCCCCTTATAGCCAGTTACTCAATACTCCATTTTGCGTGACAGGGGGCTAGCCCATCATGTAAAGTAAAGTGTGAAACAACGGTAGAATATTCTTGCAATTACTGTAGAAAGACAAATAGACTATCCTGTAGATAGTCTTATTATTATTTACGTTTACAAACTTCCGAGACGTGAAAAATGCCATGGAAATTTCGAAATATTTGAGAAAATGTTAGGTTATCAAACTATTTAATAACAGAAAAAAAAAATGTGGCGATCATAAAGTAGATTTGCTTGTGGATACATAATTTCTTTATTGCACACAAATCATACAAAAAAACGAGAGTTACATAAAATAGCATACAAAGGCGAGTTTATCTCTAATAAGAGATCTCTTACAGCAAAACAGGTTAACATGGGAAAGGTTGTTTGCTGAGCAGGGGTAGGCCTATGTGTACAATATATAAAATAATAAATAAAATAAATTATTTAATTACTATAACATATACTAAATACTAATAATATACTACAACTACTATTGTATATACTATACTAATAAACTAATAAATACTAACATGCATACTACATATAACTCTCAAGAGAGAGGTAATGCTTCTTCACACGGATACAATAATGAAACATTAATTGATATAACTTAATTCAAATCATTTCATTTATATCATGTATTTCTAGAGCCGACTAGTATTATACTTACCAGCCAAACTTGCTTAGATAACGTTTTTTTGTGATTGTGCATTCATAAGTAAAAATGTAATTAGCAGCTTACGATCCGATCACAGCGGCCAAACCGTTTCATTCGCAATCGCTAGTAAGGATAAGATTGGTCCATCATTTTACAGGCCTATTACATCCCAAGGACTAGTAGCGTATACTCAAAACTTAAATTAATATTACCAGTACCGGATTTAAATAACCAGAACCTGAATAAAATTTATTCAGACTTCTTCAACATTATTCAAACAGAATTCAATAAAGTTTTTAAATAAAAAAGTCAATGCCAACAAATTTTAAATAAATTTAATGACTAGGCAACTTTTGGAACTCGTAAAAGTAAAGTTATCTTATAATAGCTTAGTGAACAAAAAAGCTATAATTTTGATAGAACTTTTCATGATTATGTAAAAAAAAATTGCAAAACTTTCAAGTTGGTTTGCAGAACTGCAAAACTTTACACTTTCATAGAAAATACTAAATTCAAACAATACAATGAAAACGGTAAGTATGGCAAATAATAAACCGTGAAACTGGCAAAGTTATACCTAGGTACAATATAGGTGATAGGTGATAGGTGATGATATTATTAAATCCAACGCTGAGGTAGCTCGAGCTTTCGAAACATTCTTTACCAGTATACCCTTATTCACAATAGAAAGTCTAAATTCATCTCCGTATGAAGCAGAGACTGTGTTAAAAACCTGCAACATCCCCTGGATAAAATGCCTAAAAATCAATGGGGTACATCAGTCAAAGACAAAGGTTCAGTAATTCTGGTTATAGCCACACTCAGCTTATATATTCAATAAATGTGTTGACGATGGAGCTTTCCAAGACTTCATGAAACCCAGTAAACTGATACCTATGTTCAGGTCGGGAGACAAGGGTGATCCTTCAAATTGCAGACCAATATTTGTATTTCCAGCACTAAGTATAATATTTAAAAATATTGTACTCCATCGAATGTTTACGCACTTTAACCGTACAAAACAACTCCATACCAAACAACACGGTTTCACCGGGGTATATCGACTACGGATGCAGGCATTACCTTTTATCTTTATCTGCATTGAAGGCCGCACAGGATGCTAATGGCGTTTTTTGCGATCTGTCAAAGGCATTTGATTGTGTTGATCATGATAAGCTGTTAATGAGATTAAATCATTACGGAATTATAAATAAAGCGTTGGATCTACCAAGATCATATTTTAGCAATATCGTTCAAAGGACAGAAATCACCGGCGTTAAATGTAATGGATCTGCTGTAAAAATCGTCATTCCACAAGGTTCCTTAGTAGTAGGTCTTTTCATATTGTGATATATACTAGTGGTTGTAATGTAGCTGTGAGAACAGTAGACCACGCTTATTTAAAATTTCAAGCTGCGGCTACATTAGAATTTTGATGATCGATGATGAGTCAGTCTGTGACAAAATGACTGAACTTTGAACGGTTTTCGTTTCCAATCTATTGGTTCAAATTGACTGAATTTTAGGAATTTGTCTACAAAAATTGTGGTTTATTAGTCACACAAAATTCAGTAATATAACTTTATAAACAACATAGATACGGGGTGTTGAAAATTCCCCAGAGTTCTTTCCCCTCCACTCCCCCCTCTTGCATTTTTTTACAACATCTTGTGAAAAATGAAGTCCTTAGTGTGCATTTTAAATTTGATTGAAATCCGTCCATTAATAACGCTACAGCAAACTTCCCCCATTTTCCCCACAATCAAAATTGCAATCGACTTAAAAATTCAAATAAATCAAGAAACTTGTGTGCCAATTTTCGTCAAAATCGGTTGGAAAATGAGACCTGAACAGACAAACTAACAAAAGCATTTTGGCCAATCACGAAACTGGCGCTTCGCTCGCTTCGCTCGCTCGTCCAACTAAGTATCTGCCTTTCATGGAGGAAAAACGACTGGCATAGTATTGCTTGATGATGATATTAACTGTTCTTCAAAATTTAAATACCAAAAGAAGGTTTTGATGATGTTAATGATGTATTGTCTTTAACCTTGAATTGGTTCACAGTTAATAATTTTTTGTTAAACCCGTGTAAAACCAAGTGTATCAAATTATCACTTCCAAATGTCAGAAGGGTTGAGACCTCCTTTTAGTGTTGGACAACAACACTATAGCATTGGTGAATAATACAAAGTTTATTGGAATAACCATTGATAGCACCTGCAGATGTACCCCACATAGATAAATTTGCTTGTAGATTAAGTTCTGCGGCTTACTCTATTAGAAGCATCAGGCAAAACACGGATGTGGCTACAGCCAGGCTACTTTTATAGATTCATCTCCTGTGGTATCTTGTTGTGGGGAAAAGCAGCGGATATTAAAACTGTCTTTATATTACAGATAAACGATCATGTGCGAGTCGGACTCGCACATGATCGTTTATGAACGACATGAAGGGTTCCGTACCACCGCATAATGGTTTTCAAGTTTCTTGCATGGGGATTAGGTATATTTAATTTAACTGAGTGTAAAATAGCAAAATATTGTTTACAAAGTTATTTTTGCGGCTATCTTTATACTCCAAGTATGTAACCAGGAGCATTTATAAGTTTGTATGTGGTATTAAAATAAGTTTTCATCCCTTTATTTAAACCATACATTTCTCTATATTTTTCCTATCGTGTTTATTTAGGAAAGGCCTATATTAACATATTTTTTCAAAATTGTAGGTCAGTAGTTTCGGAGATAAATGGGGGAATGGTATTTTTTGCCTATTGCCTTAAAGCATTAAAGCAACAAACAACTGTTGTGCACATAGGTCAAACTGTAATTTTTTCTCTTCATTCTAGGTTTACTCGAAGAAATATCTAAAAGATAAGCTCTCCTTTGCACATGTTTATCCTCTTTTTTGTATTAACTGTTTTTGTGCAATAAAGTGTATTATTGAATTAGACCGCTGTGGGAGAAGAAGGGTGAAAAAATGTTTTCTTCACACAATAAAAGGCCTGGTGGCCCAAACTAAATTCAACCTTATTACGTCAGTGACACGGACGCTGTGACCGGGCTTTTAATTTTGTGAAGACTGTAAATATGTTAATAAAAATAATAATCTACTAACAAAGATCTAAATGTTACTAAAAATAATACTTTATATAAATATGTAACTTATTATTATACATAAATAGATACAAATACATATCTACTAATTTCATGGACGAGAAAGATAGTGTTCTTTCAAAGACTTTTAAAAATGTAAATTATCGGACTGTCTCAGATGACGCTGGGGAGTATGTTGCAGAGACTGATAGCTCGTAGTCTGAACCCATTTTCATAGCGGCAGTGTTATGTTGTGGAGTTGTAAGTAGTGACCGAGTGTGAGATCTTTCATGAGAAGTCAGGACAGTGAGGATTACATAAAATATTGAAGAGGCAAATAGGAATCGAGAGCCATTACAACTCCCTGCGATAATCCGATACGTGGTCAACTTGCGGACCAAAAATCCATTATAGGGAAGAGGCTAAAAATTACGTGTACTCAGTAAGTATATTTAAATATCTATGTATAGTAATAAAGAAATCTTGATTGGATTTGCCCTGAGGTCTATTTTGACCACTTCCCATTTTCACACAGCTTTTCATCCTTGTGCCAATTTGACAAGTTCTCATTATGACGAGGGTCATAATAATGAATTCCCATTTTGACCACATACCATATTGACAAGTTCCCAATAATTATTACCCATGGACGTAATATAATGTTACGGCCACATCCCTTAGTGTCCACACATGCATCCTTTTTATCGGTAACGTCGAACGCAAACATAATCCACTCTTTGACGGCGTACAAAGTCTATTTGCCGAAATGTATGTTATTTGAGTGAATCCATGTTTTTTATTTGTTACCAATGTTTGATTTGCAACAAGGTTTGTGCATCGATATTTGATCGCTATCGCTGTACGTTGGTCAATTTGATTTATGGAATTGTTTCCATATTTTTGTTGCTTGTTATTGACCCTCGCAGGAAAGAAATAACTCATCCAGTCGAAGTATACTGTATTGTTTATTGCGTTAATTTTCTATAAGCATTTTGTCTTAGTTAAATAGGACGGCTTAAAACCTTTTTCCAAGTATGCAAAATATTTTTCCGAGAATACTTTTAATTAGAGGGCAGAATTTTCGTATAAAAAATCAAATATTCTACTTACCGATGATAATTAATCAATCATAATTACATAACCTCGAAGAAACCCGAGACCAAGAAACCAAAAAACTCCGGTGAATATTCAGGGATCGAAAGATGCCGCAATGCCTGAAAACCAAGCTATTCGACCAATGTGTCCTGCCTACAATGGCTTACGGTGCCGAAACATGGACGCTCACAAAAGAAATGGTGAAACGAATGAGAGTAGCCCAAAGAGCCATGGAGCGTTCCATGCTAGGCATCACACTCCTAGACAGAGTCAGAAACGTCGAAATACGTCGACAGACTAAGGTCTAAGATGTCGCAAAGCGTTCATTCACTAGGCTCAAATTTAAGTGGGCAGGGCACTTGACGAGTCAAGGTGATGGCAGGTGGAGTATATCCCTGACCGAGTGGTGGCCGAAAGAAGGACGATTGAGCGTAGGTCGACCGGCAGCCAGATGGGTCGACGCATCGCGGGGAAGACCTGGATTCGACTGGCACAGGACCGGAGAGGTTGGCACAACATGGAGGAGGCTTATACCCAGCAGTGGGCGGAATGAAGCTGCAATGAATGACAAAACCTACTGAACATGTGATCTCTTCATTATTATTATTTCTTAATGAATGGCGGTGTAACATCTTGGTTAATTTCGCCAATGTCGCGTGTTTTTCTAGATTTTACTGTATTTGGACAGGTTATCTTTCGAGAACTTTAGTGTTGATTGTTACTCCTTAGCACTACCCGGGAGGACGCGAAGGGTTGTAGGTACCAATTATCTCCTTCGGACGTGAGCAACTGCCTCCCATGTGACCTCTTTGTTTATAGGAACTGTTATGTCACTTGTACAAAATATTTATGAATATGATATACACTGGATATGTTACATGGCGACCTTGCCAGACCAGCCTACACTAAAAGGCTGTGCTGTGCCGAATGGCCTGAGCTTTTTTTTGGTATTTCTTTTTAAAGTAAAATTTAAAATGCTTGCCGTCAACTTGGTAAACAGATTATAATATGAACACTATATGAATTATGGACGGGCTCGTATTTGAATGGATTAAAAATTAATTCGTGACGTGTGTAATGTGTGACGCAAAATAAAATATTAAATAACTGGTTAAAGGGGGCACAGCTGTCCCTCTGCTACCTCGTGTGGTAAAAAGTTGTGATGCTTTATTCAAGTACAAGCGAACAATATTAGAAACGGTAATAAAATTGACCAACCTTCATTTGTGGGTCTCAATATACATATGCTATAAGAAAATACCGGAAGTGATATTAAATTTGTGGAGAAGAAATGTAAAGTCATTTGTAATACGTTATGTTATATAGCATATTAAAGGTTAGATTATTACATTAATGACAAAGAGAAGGATGGAGCTCTGGTTTTCCAGCGCAGCACAAGAACCACGAGTCAGAGTCAGAGTCATTTTTTATTGAATATAAATAAATAAATTATCTTATTCAACGTCAAAATTATACTTACTTATAACTACAAGTCAATTTTTTTTATATAAAAAAAAGACTACACCGTTTCGGAAGGTGGGCCTCGGGGTTAAGAAGAAACGGCAAGAAACTCCCCCATACCTTTTTTTTTAAAAAGTGACTTCACAACAGGTACTGGTTTCGGTCTAGGCCGAAAGAAATTCGAAGGAAATTCGCCGGCGAGTGATAGACTTGATCCATCGCCCCTCGTCGAATTTATGTGCGCTGAGATGGTATGGACCATGCAGTTTTGTCATCTAAGTATTCCTTAATACTATAATAGAACTTTCTTATCAGCTCATTTTTAACATAGTTTTTGAACCTCTTTTCAGGAAGGGTCAATGATTCCTGTGGTATTTTATTGTAGAAGCGAATACAGTGCCCCATGAATGATGTGCCTACTTTACTTAGTCTAAATAATGGTAGTGCTAACCTATTTTTATTTCTAGTGTTAATTGTATGGCTATCACCTACAATTTTAAATAAAGCTATGTTTTTTCTTACATGCATGATATTTTCGTATATATATTGACAGGTAACCGTAAGTATATTAATTTCTTTGAATTTTTCTCTTAATGATTCTCTAGCATCTAATTGATATATCGCCCTGATCGCCCTTTTTTGTATGAAAAATATCGTATTTATATCTGCTGCTCTCCCCCAGAGCAATATTCCATAAGACATAATACTGTGAAAATAACTAAAGTAAACCAATCTGGCAGTTTCAACATCTGTAAGATATTTGATTTGTCTGACCGCAAAAGCGGCTGAGCTAAGTCTTCGTGCGAGATTAGTTATGTGAGGACCCCATTGAAGTTTCGAATCTATAGTGATTCCGAGAAAGATTGTGTCTTCAACGAGGTCCAATCTTTCAGATCCTATTCTAACACTGCTTTCAACCTGTCGTACATTAGGCAAACAAAATTTGATACATTTAGTCTTCTTTGAGTTTAATAACAGGTTGTTTACATTGAACCAACTTAACACATGAGAGAGTGTACTATTTGCGTCGTCTAGAATTTCTTCTTGTCTTTTCACCTTAAAAATAATAGATGTGTTATCAGCAAATAGAACAATCTGAGTCATTTTTTTCACCATATAAGGCAGGTCATTCATGTACACTAAGAAAAGGAACGGACCTAAGATAGAACCCTGGGGTACACCAATATTCATAAGGGTTCCAGTGGACTTGCATCTGTTTATATCTACTTTTAGTAATATTTCCATTAAATAAGATTCCATTAATTTTAACGCATTATCTTTGATACCATATTGTTGAAGTTTGAGCAAAAGAGTTTGATGGTCCACACAGTCAAAGGCCTTGGAAAGATCACAGAAAATACCAACCGCATCCTGTGATCCTTCCCACGCACTATAAATGTGTTCTACTAGCGCTACTCCGGCGTCTGTTGTTGATCTGCCTTTAGTGAATCCGAACTGTTTTTTGTGGAGTAGCACAGATTCATTGAAGTGAGAGAGTAGTTGACTCAATATGACCTTTTCAAACACCTTGCTCAACACTGGCAATACAGATACAGGTCTGAAGTTGGCAGGGTCTTGTTTACTACCGGATTTGAAAAGTGATATTAATCTGCTCATTTTCATGAGGTCAGGAAAAACTCCGTTTGCTATACAACTATTGAATGTGATTGCCATGTATGGTGCAATCACATCGATTACTGATTTAACCACGTTAACCGACATGCCCCATAAATCTTCAGTCTTTTTCATGCTAGAAGTTTAAATATTTTAACTATAGTTATAGAGCCTATTGGCTTGAAGTTAAAGCCATCCTTGTTTTGGGGCACATTTTCAACCAAGTAATCTAAAGATTTTTCAGAAGAGGATGGTAGTGCTTCTGTTGTTATTATTGGTATGGTACTGAAGAACTTTTCAAATGCGTTAGCAACGTCCTCGTTTGATGAGAGTAATTGGTCGTTAACTTTTAAATTAAAACTAGATTCACTAGACCTAACCTTGCCTGTCTCTTTTTTAATAATGTTCCATGTAGTTTTAATTTTGTCGCCAGAAGCTTTGATTTTATTGTTAAGATGTAGGCACTTGGCTTTGTGGCAGTCTCTCCTAAAAATTTTAGAATAATTTTTGACAAAGACGTTAAACTCAGGACTGTGATCATAGGATTTTTTTTGCACGCACATGATTGTAACACAAGACCTACTTATGTCTGAAAAATAAAAGAAAACAGAAATGAAAAGTAGGCCGTACTGCAGTGTACAAGTTTCTTGCACCGCTGCTTCTCCACTGCCATAACACTTTCCGAAGCAGTAGTCGTTTTACTTGCATCATATAGATCCAAATTACATTAAAAAAGTTTTCTTAAGTAACTATAGGTATTTTGAAATAAACATTTTGAAATTTGGAGTGTTAAGTTTGAAGTTTATTATACAACCATTTATGGACACCCCCTTATATTGTATAGTAAACGCAACTTTATTCATAAACTAAACTACCCCGGCAGATCAATCCAAGTTGCGTCCTCCGGAACAAGCCATCAAGAATTACAGACCACTCAATTCAGGTTTTATGTTAAGTAATAATCGTAAAAAACTAAGTCGGTTTCGATTGCGGAAACTTTGTAAGGAATAAGGAGAGCAATAAAACTAGTAAATTTACGAGCACATACACGTAGGAAGGGAGTCAAAATAAATTGCTATGTGGTCTAAAGTTGCTGGCTGCAGGCGCCCCCAACTCGGGGGAGATCTTGAGCTGCCAAGACTTACTCGAGGAACAAGTTTAGGAAGCTGTTCAGTATGTCCTGTTTTACTGCAAGTGCTTACTTCACACGTTATAGTTATAAATACTGGTCAGAGACAAAGATGAGTTTAAATTGTGAGTTTAAAGAGTGATTTTTAGTGGCGCTGAATGATAATCAATATGTTTTTTTTTAAAACCTAGTTGTGTCTCTATTGTTTCTTTAACTTACTTAATAGAAATCTAAAGAGGTGTGCTTTTATACATACATACATTTAATACAAGTATTCTGCACATAGATATAATTACAATAAGAACATGCCTACCAACAGCAACACAAATGGACCAAGGATATTTTTGTGGTACCTCCACGTTTAGGAAAAATCGGTAGAGTTGTCTGTAAACTTAAATTTCTAAGCAGCTAATAGGCATCAATTTAGTGGCCAAGGCCAATTAAATATAGTACACTGGCCTGCAAAACTAAGTATTACACTTTTAAAATATGCGATAACTTTTTAAGTACACAAGATATACTTTCAAAATAAAAACGACTCGAAAAAGACTTTAAATTTATAATATCGTTTCAAAGATGGTTGGTAAAATTTGCTATAAAACGTTTTTAATTTTAAATCTCTAAGCTCTATTGTTAAGAAAGAAATGAAATTTTAAAAGTGTAGTAATTAGTTTTGCAGGCCAGTATATATCCGCATTATACAGCGGCTCTCATGTTTAATTTTCTAATGTCACGATTACGGAAATTTAAAACTTGTCCGACTTTTCCAGATACACTTTATTGGCACAGTATGAAATATGTATTATCAAAAACTTGCGAGAATTTATCGGTATAAAGGCTAAGGTAAACACGATTTTCGTCTCATAAAAACCTTTGAACATCGAGTCTTGAATATTTTTATTTGAGTATGGCACTCCACAAAGCAAGATTATATTATAACTATGAAATCGCAAACACTCAATCATCAATTATCCTTATTAGATCATATTATTTAGACCAGATATTTTTGTATCAAAACACACCAATCAGTCACCTCACTGCCAAAAAGGAGCTTCTGAGGCTGAATATTTCCCATACCAAGAAGTTACTACCAAAAATAAGATCTAAATGAATCAACTAACAACAATCCCTTTGAAAATTCCCCATTGAAAACAACGGAAAATCTAACGCGTTGTGTAAAGAGGTCTAAAATGGAGGTTAGCTTATGAAACGACCAAGTTTACAATAAAATGGTTTGCGGATCACTCCTTCGGGAGGGTGATTGACAGATGAGCTGTCTACATAATTGAGACGAATTCGACTCCGCTGGATGAATCTTTTACCAACTTTTATCGGAATTATTCTGCTGTGTGGGCCCTCTGTCTATATTACTTTCAACTAACCCTGGAAAGTTGCTGACACCTTGATGTTAGATACGGGAAGGGTGACACATTGGACTCAATTCTGTATTGGAGTTTGTCAGTTCACAAAATACTAAACTGGGCATTGGCGGATACAGGGGAGACATGCATACTTTCGATTCAATTCAGGTGCACTTTTACACAGCTTAGGTACTCATAGGTCTATCATACATATCAAAGGGGTTCTAAAAAAATTCTATGGCATATCCCCAGACGCCATTTCTTAGGGTTCCGTACCCGAAGGGTACCAAACGGGACCCTATTACTAAGCCTCTGCTATCCGTCTGTCTGTCCGTCCATTCGTCCGTCACCGGGCTCTATCGGATCAACCGAAATTGATAGAGAACTGAAATTTTCACAGAATGTGCATTTCTGTTGCCGCAACAGCAGCAAATAATGCAATTTTGAAAATAAAAGGGGGTCCCCATACAAGCGACCGTTTGTTTTAAATCTCTGCCCCTGCGAAATACCTCATTACATCATGATTGAATATCACCATAAATTTCGCTGCTCTTAATAACTTTGAGATGGCTCAGTCGGTTTCCTATCGGTTTCGCAATCTTGAAGTTCCGGGTTCACACATATATTTTTTCTTTTTCTTTTGTTTTTATCACGATGGTACGGAACCCTTGACGGATTTTTTAAAACACATTACATTGCAATCAAACGCTGTTTTGTCAAAGTAGGTATAACTCGTTTATTAGTACACGAGCTGATGCCCGCTCAATGTGTAGGGACCCGGACATAGCAGGGAGGTCTGGCTCCTGGGCGTGGGGTTGGTGTTCACTCGCATGTGAATGTATCCTGTCGCATTAAGATTAGGCAATGAGAGGTATTAAGTAACTACAGTGAACAACTATGATAAATCGATAATATTTTAAATTAATTATCATCGTCCTCATGACTCTATAAATTATATCATCCAAACCTAATTATATCATTCAAAAAGGCAGCGGAGCGTTGAATACGGGTTTCTTGATGGCAGGCCCATCGCAAATGTAGCAAATAATGCACATAACGTGGGTACAACAACCAAGGGTTCGAATTATTTATTTCACTAAATAACGTTTCATTGCGGTACGTAGCTCAGTAGTTAGGCAATCTAGATGACTTTTTTCTTTCATGCTACTAGTTGTACTGCTTTCTAACTAATAGTTTATTCAAGCTAAGAACTATTATTTTAATATAATGGATCCGTATACACACGTAATTACTTCATTTTCAATTAATTTTCATTGTTCTCATATGGTGATCTTTACCTCCAAATATCTCGGAAATGTGACACTTTAGGAGACCACAGTACTTGTATTTTTGTTTGTTTGAGTATCCTCTCCCCACATATATACTTTCAACGTGCGCGGAGATTAAAAAAAAAATGGCATCTGGTAGATATCCACAAAGGTTCTATCCCCTTTCAAACCATTGGATTAAATTATAGATAGGCTTGCTAAAAGCGGCACAAGATGCGTTAATTTTATTTTGTAATTTAATTTTTAACGTAATACAAACTATATTTTTTGTTTACTTGTAATTCCGCTTCCGGATCCGCCCCTAAAACTGGGTCACCGCAGCGGCAGTACCAGAATTGAAATAGTCGTTTAGATAAATAAATTAGCTAACTTAGTGAACAAAAGGAAACGAATACATTAAAATCGCCAGTGAAAAAAAGAGACCGACTGCCAATGATAAATAAATTTGATGAATTAGACAAATGTGCACTAAGGAGAAAAGTACATTTAATATATTTGAATAAGGACTACCCGACATTGGATAAAATTATGACACTTTGTGAAGCTGACGAAGACATTCCAACGTTTAAACATACCACACTTCATAAAATACTTTATCTACACACGTATCATAAACCCTCTTTACTGCGTTCAAAAACCGCACGTTACGATCAGCATTATGTTAAACTACTTGGTAAAAACTTGTTTCGTATCTGGAAAACTACACATTATGGTCATTATGTGTAGTTTTTCTACATATAATGACATTCAAATTTCGAACGCCGACGCCTGCCTGCGTGCCGTCCCTAGTTTATTTGTGAAGTTGGTACTGACATTCAAATTTCGAACGCCGACGCCCGCCTGCGTGAAGTTGGTACTACAGAACAAGCTAAACAATTGCAGAGCCACAATGCCGGTCAAACATGCGGTTCCTGAACACATCAAAGAGAGCTTATGATATGTGTGTAGATAAACTAGTGTATGTAACTGTACATAATTAGGCATTATGCAGCAGTCACATAAACTACTAGTATGAGCTAGGATTGCGCTACTTATTTGTACTGGCTGACTTGATATGTATGTTTGCTCTATCTAACTTAGCTATTTATGTTCCAGGTACGTTTTAATGTGCACAACGGCAATCAGCAACAAGTTTGTAAGTTTTACAGAGCGTACATGTAGTATTTTACCGACATCAAACAGAACTAATTTGGGGTCAATTTTGGAGTCGGTCCCAGGCCTTCATAAATTCTACGTAGTTGTATTTTTATTCCATGGGTACAGACAAACCTACCTTAATAAAAAAATGGACCTTAATTTATTTTGTATCTTCGATTGATTGTTTGGGTCGTTAATTTCGTTTGTTTTTACACAATATATTTCTTACTTTTGAGTTAACTTGAAGTCGAGTTAGTTTTTTTTAATTACTTTTTATTTCGTAATTTTTAGTTTTATGGAAATACTTTATTTATGTTTGTATGTATTTTATCTGAATATTTTTGATTGGCCTCCAACTTAGGGTAGAGTGCAAGTTTTGTAAAAATCAGTTCATTTGTTTTTTAGATAAGGACTTTTACTTGTAAATATGGAAGTCCAGCTGATAGAATAGAATATTTAATAAAGAGAATAGATGATAGAACACTAGGGAAAAATGCAAGATTTATCAAAATTGGTTCAGTGGTTTACAAATTATGAAAAATGGGACTGCAACGTTGGCAAAATTGGCGGAGTTTAATCTATTCTGAAGTTGTGAGTATAATATGAGTGCTAAAAACTCGGGGGGGAGGTGTTTTCCGCAATACTTAGAAGACTGAATAACAACAATTATTTCCAAAAACAAATAAATACTTTAAATTAACTCAAAAGTACGAAATCAATGTTTAAAACATACACAAAATTAACCAAAATCAAACCAATTCAAACGTAGGTTCAAAATTGTTATTTTTGAGGTAGGTGTCGACCGAAGCGTCTCCGTTTCAGTGAAAATGCTGTCGTAGGTTCAGATTTCCGGCTGTTCTTCCCTACAGGTTGTTTTTCTCAACCGATTCTCGTGAAATTCTGTGAGTAGGTTCCATAATTATTATTTTTTGTCGATTCGGTTTTGGATTTTTTTTCAAAATGTCGAAACTATGGATTTAAAAGTTATCGGTGGCAGCTACTTTCATACTCCATGTACGTAACCAGGTGCATTCATAAGCTTGTACAAGGTATTGAATAATAATTATTCCACTTGTTCATCTTCAATGGCAATGGGGGTGTGAGGGGAAACAAAATAATGAAAAAAAAAGTGAATGTCGCAAGGTCTAGAGCAGAGTAAAAATTACAAAAAAAAATTTTTGCCTGCGTGTGAGTTAGTTTGGGTAGTTAATTTCGTATGTGTGTCAACATGTTATTTCTTACTTTTGAGTTAAAGTTAATCAATATTTTTTTATAATTATATTTTATCCCTTTCTTTTACACCCTGTATAATCATAAACACGTCGGCTACATAGCAGTCGGCTGCATAACTATTCGACGTTGACCACAGTCTATCGTAACAACAGCTTGTTCAATATTCCACAAGTTTCTTGTTTGACTCCGCATACGTGATCGTTGTAATACGAGTAATATAGTTAAATAGTATATCCCTGTTCGCGAGACCTAACTTTGTCACTGTTGTTGTAGGCTCGGCCATATCACCAGTTAAAACCCGCTATTAAAAAGAAAGAAAGGAAATAAATAGCAGGGAGTATAGTTGAACTAAAAATATATGGCTAATATTTAATCGCACTTCGCCTTCACCTAAGCTACCGCAGTATTTTGCCCTGATATTTGCTGTGAAAATCAGTATATTTGCTGTGCAAATCAGTATTATTGATGTGCAATTTGATATTTCCCAAAAAATATATCTTTAGTATATATGAATATGGGTATACTTCCTGTGATGGAATTCGAACCTGAATTCCAACATGGCATAGGAAGGCAGGATACCAGTGAAGCCAATTCTTACAATTGTATTTAGAGACGCCTCGTGATGTTACGCGCATAAGTATTTGGCGGGGCTTATGCAAGTATAATGTGAACATTTAAAATAATATAATTAACAAGTCTAGCAATTTGTGGTAAACCAAGCCACCCCTACGGGAGCCTCATAACGCCGGCGATAACAGATCTCAGAACGTAGAGATAAAAGCCAAGTTCCCAGATAGATGCTCCTGAACTTCGAGCTAGCACCAAAGTTGTGAGAGGCCGGTATTACGACCCAGATATATGGCGAATGGCTTCAAGGCTTGCACCTGCACTGAAATTGCTTTAGACAAAGGTGCGTTCACAAGATTCTCATCTGTATATCGGTGGTGTTAAGAATTCCTATGTAATGGGGAATCTCCAAAGATATATCAAATTATGAGATTTTGGGATGCCTTGTCACATTATAGCAAACGTCGACTTAATTGAAAGTGTGTTAAGTTCAGCGTACGCGGCGAATTTAATCCAGTTTCCTGGAAAAACTGTTGTGACTATAGGTGGGCACGACACTATAGTGCAAGTTTACCTTTATCGTAGCCTTTCCTTGCCCAGAATACCGTTCTGAACCAGGGTACCACTCTAAAATTCCACATAAAATTTAGCGAGTCCGAATGATAAATTGCAGGTCATATTTTGTTCAGTTTAGTACCTGCAGACTCTTGCGACCAAGTGTAGTCATTCTCATGTGCTGTAAATTTTGGCGACGGTTTGTAAGTTTAGAAATTTAGCGAGTCATGGGCGAACACCCACTTCACATAACCAACCTTCTCTCTCTAGACTTAATAACTCTATATGACCTGCCCACGAGTTACGAGGTTAAATGTAAGTAAAAAGCTGCCATTATGGGAAATTTTAAATTCGAAATCGAATTGAGAAGTGGTTGAATTGGGATGTGGTTACGTGTATTGATAATATTCATCTGGATTACATGCGAAAAGTGTGAAATAATATTCATCTGTCAATAGGCAGTTACGTATATTATTTTCAATGGAATTGTTTTCAGGACCTAGCATATACTCGTGTAGATAACCCACCCTCCACCCACCCTGCAAAATAATCCCATCAATATAGCTCCCTACAATAAATTGTTGTGAAATTTCCAAACAGCTTACATAGGCGAATGGAGGTCTACAAATGTTTTATAGAGGAATTCGAGACATCATAAATTTTTCATTGGCCGGAAGCGACTGTTGCCTTAAAGGTGTGTTACATAGATAGCGGCTGTAAAGCTCTCTTGGCCAGGCAAGCTGTTCCCGAGATTGCAATTTCGTGAATTATTGCTTTTAGACTTACCGGGATACGCTATTTGCCAACTTGTTCAGCTATTCTAGCAATAGCCCAGCTCTGCATCTACAAAGTTCCACGTAACAATAGAGCTGTAACCTGAATATTTGTTCACTGCTCGCGGTGGGCTACAATTATTGAGTCTCTGGCGCATAATATAATTATAAGCAATTATACACAAGCAATTTAATATTTAGACTCATAACAACAGTTCTGATTCGTCGTGGCCGAGACACTCATGTTCTTTTTGTATCTTTTTAAGATATTGAAAAATCTGCGCTACCCCAGCTACCTTCGAGACCGCTTTGAATATATCTGTTCAGAAAATGAGCACCGGAGATCTCACACGGTCTCACTCTTAGCCACACCAAGGCACAACACCTCGGCATATGAGCACGCCTCCAGGTTGCAGGCGGTCCGACTATGGAACGCACCTCCTTGCAGTATAAGAGACAGCCCCACGCTTTTTTTTTTCTAAAACCGGGTTAAAGATCACTTTCTCTCTCTTTCATGATAGTTATCCAACTTCCAACTAATATTATAAATGTGATTGTAGCGAAGTTTAGATATTTGGATTTTTGGATATTTGGATGTTTGTGTCTCAATCACGCTGAAACGGCTGAATGGATCTGAATTAAATTTAGCACAGAGATAGTTTATGAGCTAGATTAACATTTAGGATTCTTTTAATCAAACTGCACCAGAAGGAGGGTAACGTTATCTCGGTAAAAGATAATTCCTAGGAATATGCAGATGAAGTTGCGGGCATCAGCTAGTAGTATATACCTAGTCGGTCCTTAAGTTCTGTCACAAGGTTTTTGATAGATAAAACTCAGCAATAAACTTTTACTTATTCGTATTATACATGATTAAAAAGCTTATTTTATACGAATCAAATTTCAATACAATACATTTTGTACGATTATCGCAATATGACAAAAAAACTTATAACTTGAGACAATCGCGAACCCAAAACACGCCGCGACTGACAAAAATACCACTTACCACAAATTTAATAAAAAAACAGTGTTCCAGATAACCAACAAGGTTTTTTTTATTTATTCTGAAACCTCGATTTTAGACCATGCTTAGCAACTAGCATTTGATTTTCTGTTAACTTTCAGTTCCAACTGCTCCCAAAGAGAACTTTACGTTCTTTTTACGTATAAAAAAAACGTATAAAAATGATCTTGTGGGCAACAAGTACACTACGTAAAATGTGAATATGAAAATTATTTTTACCCAGACTTAGTTATCTTATGCTTCAAAATGAAGGTAACGGGTTCAGGAAGGGTTCTGACTAAAATCTCACGTAAGTTTGAAAGGTTTTAAGAGTCATGGAAAAAAGATAAAGTGAATCACGTCCGTATTTTTGATTGGGTAAAACAGTGCAAAATCTCTGAAGAAACTAGCATTTGTGTAATATGGCTTTAAGCATTTAAATCCAATAATCGTTGTAATTTATCAGTATTTAATGAGCTATAAAACCATATAATGTATTAAATAAAAAAAACTTGGTATTATTTACTATGCGGCAAAATATTTGTGACAGAACTTATGGACCGACTAGGTATATATTATTACTATATGTAAACTATATCTATAGGCTTATGTAAATGTTACGGTCAACTCAATAAATCCGGTTATTATTCATAATTACCGGTAAGTATATAGTATTCGTACTAACCACTGATTTTGGTGAATGTTATTAATAAATAATACTCATCAAGAAGGATTTGCGAAAGTAATAAGACACCCTTATTTTCTTAATCAAATAAGGTTTATTAAAGATAAAATAAAACAAATAGTTAAGTTCTTCTTGATATTGTCTGTCTATAATGCACAGTAATGGACAGGATGTTTATTAGATAGGTGTAAAATATTTTATGTGTACTTAAGTTAATGTTTTAAGTATGTTTTGTTGTTCTTACATGTTCAACCTAAAACGTAGGATAAAGGGGGTTTCACTTCGCTCACCCCCTTTACCTTTCAGCTAAGCTAGCGCAGTGTTTTGCCCTGATATTAGCTGTGCAAATCAGTACCTATTAATCATATACTAACCGATTAATTTGATAAATCTTGTTGTATCAAGTACTTTAACCATCGATTGGTAAGTATGAATAACAGCCGGTTAGTATGCATAATAACTAGAGATGGGCCGAATGTGGTTTTAACCGAATACGAACTTCGGCCGAACTTCGGTTTATTTTCGCCGCGATTTCTCTAGAGCGACACCTCATGACTTGTTTACGCACTTACATGAATTGTCGAAATGAATAGAAGCACCCCGCCGAACTAGAAGTGTTTTTTGTTTATTTATAGTTACGCATTTACAAATAACAAGTTTATTTTGTTTACTTGACGGAAAAATGTAAAACTAATTTAATTTCAAAATAAATGACAATGAATAAAGGCCTATTTTTATTTTACGATTATTATGATTTATTGATAAAGTCCTTAACTTGGCTATCAACTAATACCCGAGTACGCGTGTCCAGAACATATTGTGGAATAAAATAATAAAATAATGTTTTTTCAAAACATGTATTTTCTTTATGACAACTAAAAAACAAAGAACAACAATAAACATAGATGACAGCCTATCAAACGTCATACATTTATAAAGAAAGTATAAAGTTGCACTAAAGAGTATTTATGTATATATGTCACTAAATACTCCTTGCTTCAACACTCCTCCTCAACTTTGACTTCATACAACTTCCATATAAAATCATACAACTTTCACATAATGTCATACAACGCCCATGCTCAATGTACACCACGTAAACTTTTGTTTCAGCAAAGGTTTAGTCAATGAGTCAGCAACCATAAGCTCTGTCTGAACATACTCCAACTCGATATGCCCACATTCAACTGCTTCTCTCACAAAATGGTGGCGTACAGCGATAAGTTTTGTTCGCTGATGGTGCACAGGATTGTGCGCAATTGCAATAGCAGATTGGCTGTCACTGTAAATCTTCAAAGGCAACTCGGCATGACCTGTTACTTCAGACACAAATCTTTTTAAAAATATTGCCTCTCTTGCAGCTTCTGACATTGCAACATATTCAGCTTCTGCTGTAGATAATGCTATTGTCTTCTGGTTCTTGCTTTCCCAGCTGACAGCAGCTCCCATATGCAAGAATACTGCTCCCGAATATGATCTCTTATCATAGCAGGAGGCATGACTTGCATCTGCATAGCAATGAATTTCATTTGATGTTCCTTTTTTAAACATCAATCCAAAATCGATTGTTCCTTTGAGGTACCTTAGTACACGTTTGGCAGCAATCCAATGCTCTTCACCGTAGTTGCTATTAAACTGGCTTAAATAATTAACAGCATACGCAATATCTGGTCTCGTGCACACAGCCAAATACATCAAGGAACCTATCACATTCTGATATGGTATGTCTGGATCTGGTTTATATTCAGGTCCAGGTTTACTTAGATTGAGACCCGTAACTGCAGGTGTAGCAGCTGGCTTGCAGTCCTCCATTCCAAAGTTCTTTAACACCTTGTTGATATACTTTGATTGATCTACTTTGATCCCTGAATCGCTCTGTGTTATCTGCATTCCCAGGATCAGTTCTGATTTCCCTAAGTCTTTCATCTCAAATTTAGACATAAGATCCTTCTTGACCTTTTGTAATTCATCCGTGTTGTTCCAAAAAATCAACATGTCATCAACATACACTGCTAGTATGATCACATTGTTGCCTTTTGACCTCGTGTATACGCAGGGTTCATTCTTGGACCTTATAAATCCTAACTTAACTAACTCATTGTTAAGTTTTGTGTTCCATGTCCTAGGGGCTTGCTTCAACCCATACAATGAACGTTTCAATGAACAAACGTGTTCTTCTTTTCCTCTTTCTTCGAAGCCTTCCGGTTGTTTCATATAGACAGTCTCATCTAGTTCCCCATTTAGGAACGCTGTCTTGACGTCCATTTGATCGATCTTCAATCCTTGTTTCACAGCTTGAGCAATAAGGACTCTCAGTGAGCTATGTCTCACTACTGGCGCGAAGGTTTCATCATAGTCTACTCCATGCCGTTGACTAAATCCTCTAGCAATAAGTCGTGCTTTGTATCTACGTTTATTTCCCGCCTCTTCTTTGATTCTAAATAGCCATTTAGAATCAACGACGTTACATGACTTTTGCGGCTTTACGAGAACCCAAGTTCCATTTGACTTCAGCGCATCGAGCTCCTCCTGAATAGCTTGTTTCCATTCTTCGCTGTCTAATCTTGATAGTGCCTCTTGCACCGTTACTGGATCTTGCTCCGTCTTTGCTTGATACAGAATATAGTCAGGGAACTTCTTAGGTTTTCTATCCCTCAGTGGATATCTGCGTTCATTCTGCTGTTGAACATTTTCAGGAACACCAACCAATTCACAGTCTTCGTTGACCAAATCACAGTCTTCATTTACCAGTTCACAGTCTTCAAATGTCTCTGCATCTGATTCTGCAACATCAGGTTCTGGTTCCTGAACTTCGTTTTCTAGTTCCTGGATCACTGTTTCAATCACTGGTTCACCACTTTCCTCTCCTTCGGATATTTGTATCTCAGATCTAAACTCTGCCGCTTCCTCGTTTATATTTTGATTTGCAACTCCATTACCATTCGTCTCTGGAAGTGTGTGCAAATTTACAGTTACATCTTTTTGTTCACAATCAGGAAATATCATAAATTCCACCACATTCTCTCTTGATTCTTCTGCGTCTGTATTTTTGCTGTTTTCCAGAAATATAACATCTCTGGCCTTAAACTGTTTTCCTGTTGCAGAATCTATAAGTCGATACGCTTTGGCGTTGTCACAGAAGCCCGTGTAAACCAATTTCGTGCTCTTCGCATCCCACTTGGTTCGGTTCTGTTTCGGAATGTGCATAAGTGCTTTGCACCCAAAGATCCTCAGCTTGCTCAGATCACATTTTTTCCCAGTCCATTTCTCTTCCGGCGTCATGTTCTTCACCGCAATGGTTGGTGATCTGTTCTTGAGGTATACTGCATGATGGACAGCCTCCGCCCAGAATCGTTGTGGGAGTCCGGAATCCTGTAGCATACACCTTGCCTTCTCGCAGATTGTGCGATTAGACCTTTCCGCGACTCCATTCTGCTCTGGCGTGTAGTCAACTGTCAGCTGATGATGAATTCCATTCGTCCTTAGGAAGTCATTTATCCTTTTGTTGACGTATTCTGTGCCGTTGTCCGATCTCAGTATCTTGATCTTCTTGCCTGTTTGATTTTCAGCATAAGCTTTAAACTCTTGAAACTTTTCAAAAACTTCACTCTTTTGTTTTAAAAAATATACGACGGTCTTACGTGTCAAATCGTCAATGAACGTAACAAAATAAATATTTTTACTAATAGAGTGGATACGCATAGGTCCGCACACGTCCGAGTGTACCAATTCTAAGACCTCAGTAGCCCTCGAACCATTTTTTGAAAAAGGTTGTCGCGTTTGTTTTCCCATAATGCAAGAAACGCATTCAAGTTTGCAATTACAATTTTTAAAACTCACCCCACTTGCCATCTTGTCCCTTAGTAACTTCAGGTTTCTCTCGCCCAGATGTCTCATCCTTCTGTGCCATAGAACCCGGTCATCTAGCTTATCGTCTGTTGTTACTAGTGCAGAACCGTATGCAGTCCTTGATTTTGTAGATACCCCGTTCTTCCACACCTGATCCAACATATTCGCCATAGACCTCACATCCGTCACTCTTAAAGATGTCGCATTTTTTCTCTGTAAACACTAATACATAGCCTTACTTAGCTATTGCGTTCACACTCAATAAATTTGATGCTAAATTTGGAACATAAGTAACATCGTTTACCGTCATCTTGTCAGACACAACCATACCAATACTTTCACCCAAAACCTCGTTTCCATCCGCACACATAACTATTAAAGGTCTAGGAGTCTTCTTCAAATCTTTCAGCCAAGCTTTGTTCTTCGTCATGTTCGTTGAAGCACCAGAGTCGATCACCCAATCTTCTACAGGTTCAGACTTATACGCAGTTCCGAAAGCAAAGGCATGATGAGCTTCCTTCCTTGATTTTTCTTTGTTTGGACATTGGTAACATTAATGAGGGCCATCACAGATGTAGCACTTCAATACTTTCTTTTCAGATTTGCCAGTATTGCTTTTGCTTTTTCTGTTTTCTCCTTTCTTAGTCAGTAGAGCTGACGTTGACGTCTGGCTTCCACTTGTTGAAGCTGTGTATGTATCCTCCATTTGATACAGCTTATTTTTTACATAATCTGACGTAAGTGCAGTCTGACTATTCTCAATAGTGATTATCAAAGGTTGAAACTCCGGCGTTAGACCTTGTAGGAGTAAGGCTGCCAATAGATCATCATCAACTTCCTTTCCTATGTCTCTTAGCTCCTGAGCTATTGTTAACACACCTGTTACGTAAGCACGTACCGTTGAAAATTGTTCTAATTTCAGACTGACTAATCTGGATAGAAGGCGGCAGCGATTATTTACGCCTTTATCCTCAAACGTCACGCTAAGCTTCGCCCAAGCTTCTTTTGCAGACTTCGCATAGCGTATATGCACAAGACATTCAGGTTGTAGCATCATACCTATCTTGGCTTTTGCTTTTCTATCTGCTTTTACAGCTACCGCATCAGTTGTAATTGGCTCCTTACTAGTGTACTCCCAAAGATCATCGTAGACAAGTGCCATCTCCATTTGGACTTTCCACGTCGAGTAATTGGAGCTACCTTCTAGTCTTGCCATTTGTGGCATACTTATTCCACCAATACTTGCCATTTCGACTGAATTCTCAATGTTGTCTCCACTTCCACCAGGGTCTTTTCTACCCTGCTCTATGTTTGGCATCCACTATGCTATCGGCCCATAACCTATTGATAAAGCCCTTAACTTGGCTATCAATTAATACCCGAGTACGCGTGTCCAGAACATATTGTGGAATAAAATAATAAATAATGTTTTTTCAAAACATGTATTTTCTTTATGACAACTAAAAAACAAAGAACAACAATAAACATAGATGACAGCCTATCAAACGTCATACATTTATAAAGAAAGTATAAAGTTGCACTAAAGAGTATTTATGTATATATGTCACTAAATACTCCTTGCTTCAACATGATTTCTATTCTATTAATTTCAGTCAAAATGCAACTGAGTATTTTACTTGTTTTTTGCACCGAATGTTCGGCATTTAAAATCGAATTTCGGCCGAATGCTGAAGTTCTGTTAGAGCTGCCGAACTTCGGTCAAACCGAATGTATAGTGAATTTCGGCTCATCCCTAATAATAGCCGAATCATTATCTTGACATTTAATAGTTTGGTTTATTTAATTTACTTCCATGTATTTTATTATAGATTAGATATTAGATATTGTGCACTGCCTACCCTTTACTGGAAAATTTTCCTGTCAATCCTGCTGGAAGAAATCTATTTTTAGAGATGAGCTCGCCTTTATATGTGTTTCCCCTTTAATGTAACTTTCTAAATATCTGTCTGCAATTCATAATTATTAATTATGAACAGTCTTTAGAATTACAGGATTGGTTACATAGCAACTAATTAAGAATTTCATACTTTTCAATGTTATTTTAATATAATTTCAATGAAAAGCCGCCGCGTCCATAAACAGGTCAAAGCTTCGATAATTAAATTTCTAGTTAATAAAATCGTGTGGAAATTTTAATTAAAATCGGGCAACTGCTGTGGGCCCAGCCTGTGTTGGAATAGAATATATTTGTTTAATTATAATAGCACGATAATTACAACAATAATGGAGTGGCAAGTTTTGTGCAGGCCTTTGCGAATGCAATTTTAATCTAACCAGCCCGCCGGCATATGCACTGCAGTACAGAGCGTACAGTAACAAGCGCAGACAATACTATGCATAAACGTACATAGACTTATTGTCAGGTATTAACGTAGCTCGCTGCCGCAACTAACAAAATATACACATCAGAGAGATTTGCGTCCGCCCTGCCAAAAAGTTGTATATTCTCGTGCCTTTATACTATATGCCTTTTTGATTGAAATTTGGAAATTCAACCCAAAGTGGGTGAGGCCGTTACTAGGCCGTTAGATACTTAAAAAGTTTCATGTTCGTGTCTTTGTAAAACAGGGATCGCCGAAAATCACCGTTTAAAAGAATCAGACAACTTTTCCAGCCTAAGTGGTATGCAGCATGTCCCGTCGTCGTGTTTCAAAAAACAAGCGCAGGATGTTGTTATTTGTGACATTATTAAAGACGTAGCTGCTCGGCCCTTGGCCTCTCATTACGTTAGAGAGACACATGAAATTCAATATCTGGCACTCAAAAAGCAAGCACGCGACGGAGCATGCCGAGAATTCTTATCCATAAAAACTGTCACCGACGAGGTTTTATGAAGTTGCAAATTAATTAAGGCATGTTTCGGAAACTCAATTTTGGATGTTTTTAACGCCAATATTTACAGAATATCAATTATCTTCGGCCAGTGGGTAGTCGTCAAATATGCCACGTGCTGACGACCCCGCCGAGCGTGTAATCTTTTTGGCAGTTTAAATTCGCCCAGGAATTGTTTTGTTCTTTAAGTTCCTGTTAAGTTATGGCACTTCAACAAATCTTTTATAGCGTTAAATTACGATGATGATCTACATCTTAGGGATCTTTGCGAACGTGAAAGTTTTTTTTTGTTAATAGTTTCTCGTGCGATCAGTCATTGAATATGAGCAGATTTTTTGAGTGATGGTGGTATGAAGAGATAATACCCCATTTGTATTACCAGGGGGGTCTCACTCTAACGTTTAGGTTCGTTCGATCGGCCAACCCGACGGGCGGGAATTCAGTTAAGTTGCCGCTCGCTTGGCTGGCTTTCGCGTCGCGCGCTAGCCGCTCCTCATAAGCAAATTTTCTGTGATTTTTGCAGTAACAATGACTTAAGTACCTAACATTTTAGGGTGTCCAATGGAATTTTTCACAAATAAAATTCGATTCCTTTTTAATTGAATACCTTTTTGTGTTACTAAAAGTAAATTAGTAAGACCCAGAATAAAACCGATGACAATTACATAAGTAAAGGAGGTAGTTACCTTCCTAGCCTTAGAATTTACCAATATCCTGAATAAGTACTAATAACACCTCTCTTAGACAGAGTGGACAAATTCACAAACACAAATCGCACGTAGGTAACCCTACCGTGATCAAGCGAAACAGGAGTTTACAGGACGACCTTGTGATTTCAGAGTAAGAAAAACTTTATGTTTTACTTACTCTGAAATATTTACTTACTTGCGTTTATGTTACGTGTGTAGATAAAAAATTGAATCATGCTACTCCGACTACTTGAAGTCTATAGAGGACTCAATCTCACGCAATAATGTTACAGAAGTAAAAATAAAAATCAGGACTGCGTCCCAATTGTAAATGCACATAAGGGGAGATAAGATTTCATCGCCTTAGTACCATTTGCAACGCCTTTGCATACCATTTTGCCTCTGGCCATAAAGTCAACAATATTAATAATATGTTCATATTCATATTCATATTCTTTATTGCACAGAAATCTTATAGAAATAGTAAGGTAACAAAGCATTTTATGAGCAAAGGCGAGCTTATCTCTAAAGAGAGATTTCTACCAGCAAACCTAGGTAGGACAGGAAAAATTGTGCAACAGGAGAGTCCTAGTGCGCAATAAAACTGTACATCTAATTGTTTACAACTAAAACATAATAATTTAATACATGATATATACTAAATAAAATACAAAAGCAAAAATTTTTATATATATCAAACATATACTACTTATAAATACATATATAAAAGTACCTATCACGAAAGAGAAAGGAAATGCTCTTTCAATCTTGTCTTAAAAGTGAAAATTGAGGGACTATCTCTAATAGCGCAGGGAAGTGCGTTCCACAGTCGGATCGCCGTTAACCTAAACGAGTGTTTGTAAGCGGCAGTGTTATGCCGAGGAGTAGAGAGAAGAGACATCGTGTGGGATCTCCGGTTGCTATGCCTGGAGGAAATAAACTCGAAACGTTCTCGAAGATATGAGGGGTAGCGGGGGTTTCGCAAAATGTTGAACAGAAAGGAGAGAACGTGCATATCACGACGAAGGCGGATCGGAAGCCACCCCAACTCCTTGCGATACTGTGAGACATGGTCATACTTACGCAGCCCGAAGACAAACCGAATCCCGAGGTTTTGAAGACGTTCGAGTTTGTTCAGTTGTTCTTCGTTCGCACCGATCCAGCAAACATCTGCATAGTCGATTAAAGGTAGTAGGAGGGACTGGGCAAGGGTGATTTTAGTCTGCTGTGGCAGGAAGTGCTGCAATCTCCGTAGGGAGTGAAATGACGCAAAGACTCGTCTGCTGACCTCACAAACATGGGGCGACCAGGACAACAATTTATCAAATACAACCCCAAGATTCTTGGCCTTCTCGCTGTATGAGATTATGTTACCATCATACACTATAGGGTCGACGGGCATTTTCTGAACTAGGTTATGAGAGTGAATATGTGTATGGTTGATGTGGAGCAGGCCTGTAAAATTAGGAATTATTACTTCCACGCCACATGAAAACAGGAACCTATCAAAAACCTAGACAATAATCAGGGTTTGAGTCCCAATGGAATTCCTATCTCTATTTATGTCTAACTGCGCGAAGAGAATTTCTGTTCCTCTCAATATAATATATAAAAATCATTATCTACAGGTATTTTTCCACGCGTCTGGACACTTGCTAATGTAGTTCCTATCCCTAAGGGGGGTGATTCTAGGGATATGGAATACTAAAGACCAATATCTCTACAGAGTATATTGGGCGTTTGAATCATTAGTCTGTCGTTTGTTAGTGAATATTCTAGATCTGTCATTAACACCACATCAGCATGATTTCCGTAGCAACATGTCAACTACTGGTAATCTTGCTTGCTATGTATCGGATCTGCAAGAAGAGGTATATAAAGGCCGACAAGTGGACGATATAACTTACATATGCAAAGCTTTTGACATTATTTGCGTTAATAAAGCTTTCTGATTTTAACGTGCCTGGAGTGCATTAGATCGGTTTAAGAGAGTGGTGGTTTGTGGATACGAATCTAAACAGTTTAAGCAACTTTGGGAGTCCCTCAGGGATCACACCTAGGTCCAAAAATATTTCTAGCCTTTGTCAATTATCTAGCAGCAGAATTACATCATTGTAAGTTTTTCTTCTTTAATCTTTGGTCAAAAAAATTACAGAGTTATGAATCTATGGAACAACAAGTGGATGTTCTTCTTCTTCAGCATGAACTAGATACGGTTTACAACTGGACGGTGAACTATAAATTAGCACTTAACACTGGTGAATGTAAACATTTATAATTTACTAGAAAATGACTGCCAGTTCTCTCAACTTATCACATAAATGACTATAATCTCGAAGAAGTTGCTTAAAATTCTGGACCTGGGAGTTATCTTTGATAAAAAAATATCTCGTAACACCCACAATGACGGTGTGTCAGATAATCCCTAAATTGTTGGGCTTCTTGTGGCGCAACTGCAAGTCTTTAGTACAAATATTATCAGCTCTTAAGATGTCTTACTTTACACTGATTCTTTGATCTCTACTCTTGAGTACTACTCAAGTATTTAGTCTCCTAATTATCTGTGTCTCATGAACATAATTGAGAAAATTTAAAGAGATTTCTTATCTTTCTGTCGGTGCACCAGAAGAAAATATTAACTCTCACACTATACGAGGACCGCTTAGTGTTCTTTAATTTGATGTCGCTTGAATAGACACCTGAAATTATTATGAAATTTATAAATTTTAAGTAACGGTACATTTTATTAGGTAGGTAGAACTGTTTTTAAAATGTATTTGATTTTCACATCTAATTAGGTTTTATATTTATATGTGCACATTGCTTTTTTATTGTATTTTGTATTTGTAGTAGTGTATAAAACCTGTTTGTAAACCATACTAAATAAATATAAATAATAAAATTACACAAAATCCATAACATGACAGGCCGAAAAGAGGTCAGTAAGGTTTTAACTTTGACTAAAATAAAACAAAGAGCTTACTTCCATTCAATATGGCTTGGACAGTTTTGTCCTACAATTCACCGCATATTTCTTTAAGGACGGCAACTGTCGTTATCTCAGCAATTTCCCACGTTTTATTGGATGTCTTTCAAAATAAGTGTAGTTGCAAATAAAATGTAATTTTACTAACCTAATACGCGAATTTAGGAATTCGCGTATTAGGTTTAGGATATGTTATTGTTTAGTGTTTAGACTTTCCGAATGCGTATTGTGATGAGATTTCATATCAACGATATGTTTAGAGCGATGATACTATAATATCAACTTGAGCAAAAATACTTGTAAATGGGATGCTATATGTATTTTGTCATTACACGGAAATATAGGCTGAAAAAGATGGATATTGCAAAGAGGGATATTGCTTCAAATATGGTGTGTTCATTTCCGCACAGCTTTGATCTGTACCTGAGTATTTACCAAGCATTTGCAGCAGTAATACCAACTAAGTACATTTCAAGATCAGAAACGTAGTGACAGGCAATTTCGTATTTTCTTTGTGAGCCATATTTGAATATTTACTCGAAGGTGTTTTTTTTTAAATCAGATAATTTTTCAGACCGGATATTTTGAACTAATAACCAAAAGAGTATAATGTTTTCTTCAATAAGAATAATGATTCAATTTGATTTTTGCTTTCATTTTCACGAATTATACCGAGCATAGTAAAACATTACGATACTATAATTTTATGCCAACAATGGCAGGTTCAAACTGACAGTTGATAGTTTGGCGCGAAAGCGGACCAACAGCGGAAGCGACAATGAGGGACAGAGCTATATGCCAATCTCCTTCTCCTTTTTTGGCACAGAAAGGAGAAGGAGACTGACGCATAGCTATGTCCCTTACTGACTATGACATCACTTCCTCTGATGGGGTGTTTTAAAATAAATATTGTTTGACATTACTTTAAATTCGTATTTTTTGTTGAAAATCAATATTAAGAGTGCGTTTGAGATCGGTTAAAAATTACTCCGGCTGATGCGAAAATTACCCCAGAGCGTTCGGAAACAACCCGAGTGAAACCACAGAATAATAACTAGTAACTGTGAAACCAAGGGTAAACGAACTGTTACCCGACAGCTGGCCGAACAGCATTTTCGAACGGCTCAGTTAAAGTAATTTTCGCCATGACGAGTGCGATTACTCACCCTGGTTCAGCGTCGTTAAAAATTACCTGACCGATGTAAAACTGTTCTTGGCGGGTTTATAAAATCTTTTAATGCTGTTTGTTTGATATTTTGTTTGGTTTTGTTTTCTAGTACAGGCGTGGGAAGGATGTGAATGGAAGTGGAGGAAGATTCCACTTTAAACGATTTTTTAATAAGCATGTGTTAACAAAAATATTTTCAACCTACTTCAAAAAGGAGTAGGTTCTAGATTCGTCAGTTTTTTCCGTCAATTCCGTCAATTATGAACCGATTTTGATGATTCTTGTTTTGATTGGTAGGCCATACTTCAGAGATGGTCCCATACAATTTTTATCAAAATTTATTTAGCTCTTTTTGAAAAATCAACAAATACAAAAAATATGCATGCAGATGACGTTTTGGTTTGTGGTTCCATTCAGCAAAAGTTTTGATAAGGACTTTTCATGTACACAGACTTCATCCTGACCGGGGAGGAAAAGGGCTTGAACTTGACGTCGGTTTTTTATGTTTTTAACTTGGTGGATTATTCTTGTTGTAAAAGTAAGTAAGCCTGTGAGTAAACTTATACTACTGATTTCAGATGAGGGATCTTCCAACGCCTACTTCTGCTTCTCCTCCTTCTTAAATTGGTTTGACATTTTCTACTTATCCCGTTCGGAAACAGAAATTCACGCACTAGCGCTGGATAACCGTATTTCATCTCTCTTTCTGTCATTATCTCCATCTCTTTTTTTCTTCGGGTGAATCTTCACTCGGTTTCCGAACGCACCCTAAATAAAATAGAATGTACAACAGAGGGTCTTTTTATGTTTTTAGTTCTCAAAATATTATTGAATGTGATAAATATCTTAACCAAAACATCTCTATTCAATACCAATTTGTCAAATTGATCATGAATAATTGATATATATATAGATAGATAATCCATTTGTATGTGTATCGTTCTCTAGTACCCATGATAAAGGGAATCCTAGTTTGGGGCTAGATCAATGTGTGTAAATGGTGGCCAAGGTATTATTATCATTATTATTATTATTTATTCATTGTTAAAATACACAGAATAGTCTTGGATGTTTAGATATTGGGTACTGTTACGAAAAGTGACTATGAAGTTCATTAAGTATTATGTTGCAGTATGGCATCTTCCTATCATATTCTTATATTCAATCCTGTCATGTGCTTCAAAGAGAATACCTGCAATATGGGCATTAGTACTTTCTTTACTTTACTTTGGTTTCTTTCTCATAGCTTTAAGTGAATTTTCGAGGGAAACTTTATACGTGAAGCATGTTAGATTTCCATCGCTTTCTTAGAAGTAATTCTACTTTAAAAACCTGTTCAAAGTCAGTACTTAAAACATTTCCATATAATTATTTCTAAAGAAGTAAAACTCTTCTGAAATACTTTGAAACGTGATTTTCTTATCTTAAATTCTTAAAATCTAATTTTTAACATGGCAATTTTTAGCATCACTCTATTTTGATCTAATTAAGTTGTCTTAACACAATCCAACTTCGGGGCTAAAGAACTGCCTGCTACATAATCTATAAAAGTCTCAGCCTCAAGCCCAAAAATATGATCTTGACTTGGCTAAGTGCTTTCCCGTGTTTTTTCGCGATCCAACTCACATCTCAGTCAGATCATATTGAACCCTAAGTAAGGATCAAGGTAAGTGTTGGGATATAAAAAGTTGTATTCCAAGGCACTTAATTATTCATAAGGTTTTCCCTGTCGGCTCAGAAGTTTTAACTTGGCCCTGTCATAGGCTGAGTGACAAATAAATGCGATATCACGCTAAATTTTTCACAGTAAAAGACCATGATTATATAATGCAGCCTTCGTTGAGCTTTGGGTGCGGATTCTTTTTGGACCCGCAGTTTCCTTCCCGAAACTCTCAGAGCTTTATGTCATGTATTAATACATAAAGAAAAAATATATCAATGGCGAGCTTATCGCTACAACATTACTTTCGTCACGAGTCCTATATAATATGAATATGCCTAGTCTTAGCTGTAAATAATACAAATCTTGTCAATAAAACACGAGACAATATTCTATCATAACCATATCTGTCAGGATATAAACCTGGCGTATAGGGAAAACGTCACTGTGCTCGAAAAATAAGATCTCAAAAATAAAAAGGGGTTTGTGTTGGGGAAAGGGATTTCGTGTGACACAGCCGGATATGAGCCGGGCCGGCTTATTCTATTGGCTCAGGTAGATAGGCAAACATACACACAATATCATATATATTGTGTACACCGTAAGCTGTCTCCGTCCTCAATTCAGACATACTAAACATATTGGTTATACAATGCATCTTGACTAAAATTATGCAGGGTCTAACAGAAAAGTGTAGCAGTGTAGAAACCGATTTGATCGGAGCAACCTTTATTTTCTTCGTACAGTTTGGGTAGCATGATCTGCTGTTTTGTACAGAGAAGTGAATAGTAAAGTTTCTCTGATTAAATCGGTTTGAAAGTAAAACTTGTTCAGAGTGATGCCCATACCCCAAAAAAAAAATACTTTCATTAACCGGAAAACAAATACAATGATATAACATCCTAATATGTGGGTACTTAAGTAAAATTCATTAACATCAACCAGCGATCTCTGCATTAGGCGAACCTGTATCGCGGATATGTAGGTACCGAAATACATTCACGATGTAAACAAAATTACGCTTCCGTTTTCGTCGCATTGTTGGCAGCATGTAGAACTGGCACAGTTCGCACGGTACAGTCGTCTCCGGCGGATATCGCGAGTTTTCTTCGTCCTTTTCGAAGACTGCGCACCTCGATTCATGAAAGCTTAATGTTCGCGGTTGAAAGCTTTTGAAACTGGAGACTAAGGGCCGGTTTCAAGAATAGCTAATATAATAGGGCTTATTGAATAGTTAAATCATATTTGTATGTAAAATGACATATGGTTTTGTCACATAGTGCTGCCCGGGATTGCATGGAACAGGAAAATTTAACTGACATTTTCAGTTTACCCTGTTGCCACGCAGCACGCTATTGATTTTTTCACCGCATAAATAAACGGTCAAATGCGAATCGAATCCGCGGAAAAAGAGTGCCACCGTACAATAGTGTGCAAGTTTCTTTCATGGGGATAAGGCATAATTAATTTTCCTGTGTGTTAAGTTAGACAAATGCTGTTTACAAAGTTATTGGTGCGGCCACTTTCATACTCAAAAGTATTATTTTGACAGGTATCAGTATTTTTGACTGGTGTCACTAATTTTACATACAATAGTGCCAGTTGATTGATAAAGTTAATGTTTCTGAGAAATCTCAGGTTATTGTGGCATGCACGGCTATACGGAGCCTTTGCTACCCCATCTGGGTAAAGAGAAGTTATATGTAAGACCTTGAACGAATATGAAACAAAAGATATATTTTTTCTTTGACTGTTTACGTCAAGATACTCTATTTTCGAAACGGCTTTAACTTTTAATGCGATTAATTAGTTTGCTTACTAAGAATTAAATGTTGAGATTATTCAGTTTTTTATTTTAAACTGGGTAAGAAAGAGAAAACTCCGGGCCCATATAGCACAAGTAAAGAAAAAATACGAAACCTTTGTAGACATGCAAAAAACATATCTCTTGTATAGCGCACCCCCTTCTTTTTTTAAAACGTTTGTTTTATAATGAATACCTAAAGCAGCAATAAAAATACACACTATGAATATTAAAAAAAATTCAGAGAGTGTGAATTTTTATCTGTTTCATCAGATATAGACGGCGGAAGAACGGACGGACGAGCGGAATGAAGGACGGACGGACGGACGGACAGACAGCGGCGGCTTAGTATTAGAGTCTTATTGGGCTTCGTGGTGGCGTGGAAATGTATTTCCGGCCAAAACTCACGTTGAAGCAGAAATAGCGGCGCTCGCATGCTAACTGTTGATTTCACAAAAAATACGGCCAAGTGCGAGTTGTACTCGAGGGTTCCGCACAAATGGCATTTTTTCGTGAAGGAAGTACATAACGGATTCAAGCAATTTATGGATTTCTGATTTTCCCCTTACTTGTTCTACAAGACCTTGCTTTGTGCCAAATTTCATGGTTACAGGGCAACGGGAAGTATCCTATAGGTTTTCATTATCTTGCGAGGACCAAGCAAACTCAGCGAAGTTGTGACATAAACATCGGAGCAGTAGTAAATCGGGCCAATTTAACTAAAGCATCTCACACAGAACCAGTCTAACTGTAGTTTATCTTACACTTCTTATATACTAAAAGAATGAAAAACTTTGATAGCGCGATGTAGGACTTGATTCATTTTATACTGGAGAATTAAAGTTTTAAACCTGAATCCATATTATGATGACCCTTGGAACTCTGATGACAAGGTTGTGACGTATTTCATTCACACTGCATTTGTTTACTTAGAGATGTCGTAGCCATATCGTCGATTTGGCCATATCACAATATGGTCAGAAATGGCTTGACCATATCATGAAATGGGTTGCCATATCATGATATGACCTGTTTTAATGAAAACATGTCTTTTTAAAAGCATTGTTATTCAGCACTGCATGATGTTTTTTTGTGTTATACATGTCAAACTAACACGAAGACTATTCGAGGGCTTCGCTGCGCTCACTCCCTCTAGTCTTCACCTAAGCTACCGCAGTGTGTGCCCTAAAAGATTTAATCGATTTATGATATTTCACGTTTGGCCATATCGTGATATGGCCAATTCGATGATATGCCTACGACAGAGATATTCCTTATAAGTGTTCCATGTCATAATCATAACAAACTTATGCATATAAGGAGCTATCACGAATAAGGAAGGCGCTATGCGCTTTATACAGGGTGTTGATTTGTAAAGTTACGCCGAGCTCAGAGGTGGTTAAATACATGATACTAAAGCAAAAATAAATTTTTTTTTTCAGTAAAAATTAAATTAATATTTTTTTGATTTTACAAATATTAAAAAAACATAGAAATGTCGTCCAAAAAGTGTTGCACTGGGTGGATTGAGGTTCAGGGCGCGGGGAAGAGTCTATTAGCACTCGGGCGCGGTGACTGGGGGGGTGTATCCACACTTTTAGGTAATTTCAGGAAAATTTTCAGATGGTAAACTATCGGCTCTGAGTCGGGTGTAACTTTACAAATCAACACCCTGTATGAATCCATTGCATTGAGAGCTCAACATAATTCAGTTATCCTAAACAATTGTCTCAAAAACCATGCTCTTAAAAACCCTGCTTACATTGAAATTTTCACTGCTTGTTTAGAGTGGACGATATTTTTAATGATGCCAATAAACCCATCAATGTATTTAAAGGTACATCTCATAACCATTTAAAAATTATGTTTCTAATTACACACTTGTCCTTATCCAGTACAACCATTGACCAAATTCAGTCAGCTAAGGCAGCGTTCATACAATGATTGTTAATAGTTGGAAACAAAATTGATAATAAGTACTTGAAATATACTAAGTATAAGGTTCAAAATCCTATGCCATTAGATTTTTTTAATTTTTTTTATTACACCGGTTAACAGTATTTTTTCCATTGAAAGTTCGATGTTGATGCACCTTTATAAATCAAAGCTTATAAATATTGATGCAACTAGATGAAAGCCGCTTTTCTAATACTTGCGTCGATATCTTCGAGTGAGCTCGTGTTTTGTGAATTAGTGCTGCTGAAGAACTGAGGACATAAGTATGTAAGTTTGATTTTTTATCACTTATGGATCCCGCACTTGGATACCTTGTGTCATGGGAACCAGAAACAGCGATAATACAAACATGTTAATCTCTAAGACCTAGGAAGGTTTTTTTGTCCCAACGGAATTAGAATCCGAAACCTCTAGCATGGTAGGCAGACGTACAACCGCTGCGCCACCGAGACCGTTTTTTTTTTTTTTTTTTTTTTTTTTTTTTTTTTTTTCATTCTATTAATATTTTAGGTGGTCCAGCCCATTTGATTCTGACGTAGACGAGGAGATCAGGAGCGAAGTTCAGAAGAAAAAACCTGCTGCGAAGGCGAAAAAAACTTCAACCCCTAAAGCGAAAAAAGCGGCGGCAATCCCAACACCAGCACTAACTGATGCCGGTTCTGAGTCGGATGAGGAGCCCATTCCTTGTGCTCAGCCCAAGAAACGGAAGAGAATTGCTACCTTCCCAGATTCCGAGGTAAGCTTTAATATTATTTTATTTAAACAACCATTTCTCATGTTTTAAACTAAATGTAGCATCTTGTTTGAATAATATTTTATGCTCGTCTATTTTAATTTTTTAATCATTATTTACTTTTATCTGTAGCACAAACATGTAAACATTCAAGATCTGATGTTTGTTTTTTATTTAGTTATCCAGCCGGGATTCGAATCCGCGATCCCTCGCATGGTAGGCAGACGCACAACTTCTGCACCGCAAGCCCCGCCCCTAATTTTATTTGTAATTACTTTGATTAACTTTTGATTAAAGATATACCAAAAATGTTTCGTAAAAACAATTTCCTCTTATCTTAATCCAACTTAACTCACAGTTTTAAAATAATTGCTAATAATAATTGATTGACATGCATATTTTACTAGTGAAATTACATTGACAATGTAAAATATATTTTTTTAAATAATAGCGAATGCCTATTTCACATCTTTACAGGATGAGCTAGAGCCGATTCGTGCATCAGCGCTCAAGAACTTTCTTTCACGTCGCACCGGCTCGGGGTGTTCATTCCAGTCCGATCCTTCACGTCGAGGCGAATATTATGTGGAGCTACGGGTGTACAACAGCCGTGAGTTAGAGGGAAGCAAGTTAGGAGATCGGGACAGATGTAAATTGGCTTTGATACATATGAAAACGAATGTAAATGGAGATGCTCCCCTATGGCATTCGATTTCAAAAGTAGTTACTGATAGTAAGGAGCAATTCAAGGGAGTAAGACCAGTCATTTATCCTTTGAATATTATGTAATGCAAAGCTGTCGATATCCGAATATCGCAAGCGTAAGAATCAGCCTCCGTCTGTCATTTATCCTTTGTTTTTTTAAATCTTAATATTTTTAGCAACTTATTAACATAAAAATTCATGTAATCAATACAAGTCATTGTTATAATTTTTTCATCGTTCACATAATTTGATATTTTACTAATCTTTTACAACAGCAGTATTTGATTAAATAGATAATTCTCTTACCTACAGATAAAAATGGTTTATTGTCAAGAATGTCAAGCATATGTCTCACGATTATCTTCTCACAAGAAAAGTAGCATTCACAAATCTAACTGTTTGATACGAACTGAGTTAAGCAATGTTAAAATAATAGCAACAGCGTTTAGAAATAGAATAATCAGTTATAGAGTCAATCCTGAAAAAGAATATCTTGTACCTGATTTTTTTTTGTCAGATAACTATTCTACCGTTAGTAATCTTATAAGCACCCTTCTAAGAAAACATCGATCGTTAAAAGTAAACATAGAACTTTTTATTACATATAATCTACCTAAAGATAACACTCAATCTTTAAAATCATTTAACACAAAATATACCATGGTATTGCAAAGTACTGATATTTCCGTTTTATACCATGATTTATCAAACCTTTTGCTAATGAAGTGCTTAGAGTTTGAACACGCAGAGTCGGGGTGGACTATAGAGTCAGTAAGTCATTTGGAGATAAACATTGCGAAATTTAGTCCGTTGAAAGCAGGATCGTACATACCACTTCCGAAAAGTATTCAAAACACAAAGTCTTGTCTAAATATAAAAAATAATGATGAGTACTGTTTTTTGTGGAGCATTGTAGCACATTTATATCCTGCAAAAAATAATCCCAATAGACTTTCATCTTACCCTCATTTCTCTAACTTTTTTAACACTTCAGGAATGTCATTTCCCCCCAGCTTTAAATGTATTAAATGGTTTGAAAGACATAATACGGGAGTGAGTGTCAATATTTATGGATTAGATGAACATGGTAGTATAACAGGTCCTCTATACAAAACTTTGCGAAGACGTGTTGAGCATGTGAATTTGTTATTTATCAGTTGTAAATCGAAAAATCATTTCTGTTTAATTAAAGATATGGGAAAGCTCTTACACAACCAACTCACGAAACACAAATCACGAATTCATCTTTGTGATGAATGCTTCATGTACTTTAGTACAGAAGAGAAGTTAGCAAGTCATAATTGTGCAGGGATACAGACTGTTCTTCCTGAGGAAGGCAGCAAAACAGGTTTTTCAAATTATGAAAGAACACAAAGGATTCCAATAGTGATATATGGTGACTTCGAGAGTTTACTCCGCGAGTATTCAGATAAACATAAATCCACTCATGTAGAGAATGTGCAGGTACACGAAGCAACTTGTTTCGGTTATTTCATTTGTTGTAAGTCTAATCCAGAGTTAAATGATTATGTTTCCTACAGGGGTTCCAACTGTTCTCAAAAGTTTTGTGAGTCAATTTGCAAGGATTTGCTTCGTTTACATAAAATATTATCTGTACAAAGAGAAATGACTCCCTTAACAGAAGAAGAAAAATTAAGAGTGGAAAATACAACTAACTGTCATATATGTAAAAAATCATTTTCTCTCGAAGATACAAAAGTTCTAGATCATGATCACTTTACTGGGAAATTTAGAGGACCTGCACACAATTCATGCAATTTAAATTGTAAGACTTGTCCATTCATTCCAATAATTTTCCATAACCTTTCTGGTTACGATTGTCATCTATTTATTGTAGAGCTATCTAAAATATGTGGTCGCATTAAACTATTACCAAAAAACAAAGAAAAATATATTTCCTTTACAAAGTTTATCCCACTTGACAGACAACATACTGCTCAGCTGAAATTTGTTGATTCTTTAAATTTTTTGGATTCAAGTTTAGATAATCTCATTAAAACACTTGAAACCGAAGACTTCATTAACTTAAAGTCATTTTATGAAGATGAAAAGATGTTTAATTTAGCTCGGAGAAAAGATGTCTTTTGCTATGACTATGTAGATTCGTGGGATAGATATAATGAGACCACATTACCAGACAGAAACAAATTTTATAACAAACTCACTTCTGAGATTATTACCAATGATGATTATAATCATGCTATGAATGTTTGGGAAACATTTGGAATGAAAACTCTTGGAGACTATACAGATTTTTACTTGAAATGTGATGTTTTATTACTTTCTGACGTATTTGAAAAATTTAGATTTATGAGTCTTAATCATTACAATCTAGACCCTTGTCACTATGTTTCTTCACCATCTTTAAGTTGGGATGCTATGCAGCTTTATACAGGTGTTGAGTTAGACTTAATATCAGATGTTGAAATCTATCAAATGTTTGAAAAAGGTATCAGAGGGGGTTTAGCTCAATGCTCACGACGGTATGCAAAAGCGAATAATAAATATTTATCCGATTATAAACCTAACATATCTTCAAATTATTTAATGTATTTTGACTGTGTTAATTTATATGGATATGTGATGATGTCAAAATTACCCACCGGAAATTTTAGATTTTTAAAAGAAAATGAATTGATCAATTTTAATGTCATGACGATAAGTTCTCATAGTGATACAGGTTTCATTCTTGAAGTAGATTTACATTATCCTTCTGAAATTCATGACAATCATGCAGATCTACCGTTTGCTGCAGAACAATTAAAGGTTCCATTTCCCCTTGGTAAAAATATAAAATTAGTATCCAATTTATTTGATAAATATAAGTATGTGATTCATTATGTACATTTACAAAAATGCTTAGAACATGGCTTACAATTACTTAAAATTCATAGAGTTCTTTCATTTGATCAAAGAGCATTTTTAGAACCTTATATAACTCTCAATACAACTCTAAGACAAAACGCAAAGTCTGAATTCGAAAAAAATTTTTTCAAGAAACAAAATAACTCAATTTTTGGTAAGACTATAGAGAATAAGAGAAAGCAGGTAGATGTGAAACTGATAAACATTTGGTCTGATTCATCAAATAAAACAAACAAATATATTGGTGCTGAAAAATATATAAGCGCTCCTAATTTTAAAAATTTGGCCATTATTTCAAAAGATTTGGTAGTCATACAGATGGAGCCCTCAAAAGTCATTCTGGATAAACCAATTTATGTAGGTTTTAGTATATTAGATCTAGCAAAAACACATTTATATAATTTTCATTACTCAGTAATGAAAAAAATTTATGACAAGAACATCCAACTATGTTACACAGATACAGATAGCCTTCTGTATCTTATAAATACAGAGGATATTTATGAAGACATGAAAAAACATATTAAATATTTTGATACTAGTAATTTTAAGTGTGACAATGTGTACAATATGCCATGTTTAAATAAACAAATTCCAGGATATTTTAAAGATGAGATGAGTGGGGATGTTATTTCAGAATTTGTGGGCTTAAGAGCCAAGTTGTATTGTATAGAGACAAATAAAAACTGTTCAGTTAAGAAAGCCAAGGGTGTGAAAAAATGTGTTGTAAAAAATTGGATATTAATAAATATAAGGATGCTTTATTTAAAAACATAGAATTTAAAGATTCAATGTATTTTATACGATCTAAAAATCACTGTGTCTATACACAAAAAGTAAATAAGGTTGTTTTAAATGCAAATGATGATAAAAGACAGATATTAAATGGAAGTTTTAAAACATTGCCCTGGGGACATTATTCCACTATATTTTAAGAAATAACCTGCTGTTGTAAATTAATTAAAAAAAATAAACAAAATTTAACCATGTTATATCTAAAGTGGAATCATCACTTTAGATATAATGTTGTTAAATTTTGCGGTTTAACTTTGTAAAAATAACCAAATGAGGTTTTATGTATTTGTAGTTAATATAATTTGCTCCATGTACTGTTGATATTTACTCGCTTATTCCAATAAAATAATATTGTTTAACCTTATTGTTTGTATCATTTATTGAAACCCTCCAGTTCCTTAACAATGTAGAGCTTGTCTTATCTCAAATGACGCACCACCTCATTTCTCATACAAGCAGATGGAGTTTAAAGTGGAGAGGCATGTCATTTGAGCTGAGACAAGCTCTACTTTGTAAATTTTTATCTACTGAAGTTTTTATCTATCCTAGTTAAAATCTCATTAAATAAATTAAACACAAACTTTTAAATATCAATTTATTCACATTTACATTTACATGGGATATATTTATTAGATAAAATAGTATGAAGTCATCGTATACTAGAATAAGGTGAGATAGCTAACATAAATAACAAAAACTACTTATTGATATTAATTATCACTATTATCACATATTTTTTTTGAAATTTTTCTAATTAAATTCTCAGTCTCTTCGAGTACATCCTCATATAATTTTTTTACCACATATTGCACAACAACATTTCTATTCTTATTTCGTTCGTCTAGTGCCTCGATTTCAATTTTTATAACACATGATCCCGAAGCATTTTCTTTTTTAATAAAGGAAGCATCATTCAGTTTCCTTTTTTTAGGGGCAATGGTTTTTTCCTTCTTCTTGGATTCCAACCATGCTATCCTCCTATTTTCAGCTTTATCTAGCCAAGCGTTTACATCTTGACCTTCACCCCCAACACCGAACTCATCAATCAAACTAGGGTCCACAGCTGGGGGGCTAACATTGTAGTAGTTGAAGACAGAGTTCTCCGACATTTCTGAAACAACATTCACATGTTTTTTAAAACTTACTGCAGCAATGATTTGAAGTATAATATTATTTTTAAACAGACATGTAAAATAGGTACTCACTTGTAAATAATAAAGTTGCTTGAATAGTTTATTAGATCCTTGAGACTGGAAGTAATCCCTCAGAGCTCTAAGACACTTAGATGTGCACACTGATTAGGTTAAATATACACTGATATAAAATAAACTGCTTGTGATGAGTATAGACTGGGCGAGGGGAAGGGAGGGTTGTTTAGGTTTTGTTAATATAAAAGGAGATCTGCTGACGTAAGTAAAGATGAAACTTAAAACGGATACATTTTCTAGGAATTTCAGAAACTAATCAAACTTTTATAAGTATTCAATAACATAATAATATACATACATACATACATACATACATATGCTTGAACCTTTTCACCTAAGAGGGGTAGGCATAGACTAAAGATCTTCATTTGCTATGATCCTGGTATACTATATGAAATCTATTCTTATGCAAACAATAAATACACATGCTATTTAATGTATTAATAGCTCATTATGTCATCAGAAACTAAAATGAAGTTAATCAAACAACCCGTTTCTTTAAATATTTGTGAAATAAAAGTTGATAAAAATACTAACACTTTTAGACATAGCATTCTTTTACCAAATTCCATTCGCTGCATAATATGCGGGCCATCGAATTGTGGAAAAACAAATGTAATGATAAGTTTGTTATTAAATGAAAATGGGTTAAAATTTCATAACATTTATCTTTATTCGAAAACAGCTTTCCAGCCAAAATATCTATTTTTAGAGGAAGTGATAAGATACATTCCAGAAATTAAATTGTTCCTGTTCCAAGATGAAAAAAATGTTATTCCACCCCACGATGCTTTGACAAAATCAATATTTATTTTTGATGATGTAGTCTGTGAAAATCAGAGTGATATACGTAATTATTTTTCCATGGGTCGACATAAAAAAATTGATTGTTTTTATTTATCGCAAACTTACTCAAAAATACCTAAGCAGTTGATTCGAGATAATGCTAATTTATTAGTTATCTTCAAACAAGATGATGTAAATTTAAAACATATTTATGATGAGCATGTCAATTCTGATATGAGTTGGCATAGATTTAAATCAATGGCTACTGATATATGGAAAGAAAAATACGCATGTTTAATAATTAACAAAGATTGTGAGCTAGATAAGGGAAGGTACAGGAAATATTTTGATATATTTATTAAATTAGAATAAAAGGATTATATATTACTGTCATTAGAAAAAAAATACCACTATAGTGCAAGCTATAAGAACGAACAGAAGTGTACAATTATTAGTACTTTAAAATGGATGTAGATATAAAAAAACAAATAATAAAATCAGTAAGGAATATTAAAAATAAATTAAAAATACTGAAAGAGGAAGAAGATATTTCAGAACGTAAACAACGTAAGATATTAAAACCCATTACTGATCCGTTAGAGTCGATAGTCTCGATACATAAAAACGAAGAGAATAAAAACAATCAAATGGAAGCTTCCAATGAGAATAATGATGATTACTTTAGCTCATGTACAAGTGACACTAGTATGCATACTGAAGATGAATTAGATGATAGTATTTTCCATGATGAAAGGAATAAAAACATTACTTATGGTATAAGAAACGAAGGAGGCAAAGTACTAATAGGAAACGTTCCCATCGTAATAAAGAAAACTGAAGATAGTTCAGTGTTTAGTATTAAAGATAAAAGCTATGTCATTACTCCAGGTCTATCAGAGTTGTTGTTTGAAAATAAACCTAAGATAGATTTGATCACAGAACAAGATAGGTTACTATATAAAGATATTTTAATTGCTACTAATGCACATAGAAGAGGATTTATTCCATCAGGACAAATACAAGGTAATTCAGGAATAAAATATTCAAAAATAATTAAGCCTTTATTTCTTGAAACTGAAACAAAAAAAGTACAACAAGGTGGTAGTTTACCAATATTAAAAAAATATAAATCAAATACTGATTTAGTATACTGGGACAATCCTAATGAACTTATTGATAGGTTAAAACTTTTAGTTGCCTCAAAGAGTGCAGGAAATACCAATCATGATAATGAAATAATTTCTATAATAGAGGAATTAAAAGAAGCAGGTATTATTAGAGAATAAATAGAGCGTAAACTTTTTCATTAAACTAGTTTATTACTGACGGGCTAGCGATGAACATCGATAAGTTTGGACATCATGTATTTAAACGACAGAAAATGGATAGTCACTCAGATTATCTGATTTGTAGTATGACTGATGGATCTTTAAATAAGCTCCTTAAAAATATTGTAAATCCAGTAGATGCTGGAGATTGTGTGAACAAACAATATGTTGATAAGAATATAGAGAGCTTAGAAATTAAACTCAAATCAATAAACCAAAATCTGGCACAAATTGGATCAGAAATCAACAGTATCAAACAAAGTATAGAGTCAGTGAAACAGAAAATTAAAAAAAAATGAGTAAAGAAATTGTAGTGAAAGAAATACATAAGCAAGCAAGAAAAAATTTTCCAAGAAGACATGTTGTGATGAAAGACATTGATGATTTATGGCAAGCTGATCTAATCGACATGCAATCTATTTCTAGAGAAAATTCTAATTTCAAATACATATTGGCTGTTATTGATGTCTTTTCAAAGTATGCTTGGGTATATCCTTTAAAACAAAAGAATATGGAACAAACATTTAAAGCATTCCAACATTTATTTAGTAAAAATCGTATTCCTAAAAATTTGCAAACTGATTTAGGAACTGAATTTTACAACAAGAAACTTAAAACATTGTTCAATCATTATAATATAAATCATTACTCAACATATTCTACTAAGAAAGCTTCTGTAGTAGAAAGATTTATTAGAACCTTTAAAGGTATTATGTATAGATATTTTAGTTTAAAAGGAAACTATGTTTGGTTTAGTCATGATATTCTTTCAAAATTAATAGAAATGTATAATGGCAGAATGCATAGAACAATAGGTTTGAAACCCAATCAAGTAAATGCAAGTCATAAAGAACAGATATTGCAAAAATATAAAAATAATATACGTTTAGATAAAAGGTTCATACAAAATAAAACTATACTTAAGTTTGGAGATTATGTGCGTATAAGTAAGTATAAAGGAACTTTTGAAAAAGGGTATACACCAAATTGGTCGACAGAAATATTTAAAATTATAAAAATCCAGAACACAGACCCTGTCACTTATCTCCTAGAAGATGCTAAAAAAAATCCTATATTAGGATCGTTCTATATTCAAGAATTACAAAAAACTAGACATCCTGATATTTATCTTGTTGAAAAAGTCATAAAAAAGAATGGAAATAAGCTATTCGTAAAATGGTTAGGTTTGCCTTCTAATGAAAACTGTTGGATAGATAAATCAAAAGTTTTATAAGCAAAATATACAAGTTACATTCTCATTCTGATAATACCTCTTCGAAAAGAAACATCTTTTCATACAATTTTTATAAATAGTATTTTACAATTCGTTTAGATTACAATGGTGATGCAAAAATCAAAAACAAATCAAAAAAAATGTATTAATAAAAATGACAAAAATAATATCAAAAAAGGCACTGGAATGAAAAAAACTTTTAAAAATATAGTTTCAATTACAAAAAAGCATATAAAAAAATTTAAACCTCAATGCAAAAAGGCAGCTATCGAACTCGCCATGGCTGTTGTTAAAGAATTGGGTTCAGATTCAGATGAGTCTGTGATTACCCCGCGTGTGATACCTATCCCAAAAGTTGGAGGATTCTTGCCATTGATACCGATATTTGCTGGACTGTCTGCTGCTGGTGGTTTGGCTGGAGGGGCAGCTGGCATTGCTAAAGCAGTTAATGCTATTAAATGCGCTAAGGAACGCTTGAAAGAATTAAAACGACATAACAAGAAAATGGAAACACTGTGTATAGGAAAAGGATTATGTCTCAAAGAGCGTGGTGATGGTTTGGGAATTTATGTAAATAATAAAAAAAACTAAATCATAGGCTACCCAAGAGAGCGCTTACTAATATAGATTTACTTAAATATGGTCAAAACATTCCATTTTTCAGAGGAGTGTTTATGAGGGATGATTTACCTCAGCATCCATTAAAAAAGGAATGTGCTATTATGAATCTTGACAATTCTGAGAATGCTGGAACTCATTGGGTAGCCTATGCAAAATTAGATAATTATGTAGAGTATTATGATAGTTATGGTAATTTAAAGCCACCAGAAGAATTAATCAAATACATAGGACCAAATATATTTTATAATTATGATAACGATCAGAAACGTAACACATACAAATGTGGTCATTTATGTTTAAAGTTTTTAAATGCCTTTTGGGATCTAAATAAATACTGAGTACTTTACGTTTGAGTTCAGTTGTTGCAATGTCTGTGACTCTAACAATCGTTGGTAATAAATCTATTCTCCAATCTGAATTTACATCTCCTTTGAGTTTAGATGGTAATTATGAGTGTGGTTTATTATTTTTTTCCACATTCAATTCAATTCCTAACATACATGAAAGCAATAACGTATTTGCATATGGGAATAATGATGTGATAAAAATTCCAAATGGCATTTATGATTTATCTGCTTTAAATGAATATATAAAATCGAAAATGGAGAATTGTAACATTATGATTCATCCAAATAACAATACTTTAAAATGTTCTTTATTTTGCACTAAACCAATTGATTTTCGCGTGAAAAATAGTATCGGTGCAATGCTTGGATTCTCGAGTACGATTTTGGAAGCGAATAAATGGCATGATTCAACTCATCCAGTGAACATTATACCAGCGTCTGTGATACGAGTCGAATGTGATCTAATACAGGGCTCTTTTACAAATGGTTCACCTACACATATAATACATGAATTTGTGCTTAATATTCCATCAGGATATCAAGTTATTGAAGTACCAAAAAACGTTATTTATTTCCCAATAAAAAATAAATACATTTCATCAGTAACATTAAAAATTTTGGATTTAGAGGGAAACCTAATTAATTTTAACAACGAAAAAATTCAACTGCGTCTTCATCTAAGGAAAAGAAATGATAGTCTTCAATGATAATCATGATGTCTATAAAATAAACAAAAATAATAAATCTAAAGCCATTATCAAGAGCAACGTGAAACAAACCACACGTAAAAAGTTAAAAATAATTACAAAAAGTAATAAGGAATTTCTTCAAACTTTGGGGTTTAAAATATGAGTATTCTAAAAATATCAGATTATCCGCAGTTCGATAATTCTATCGAAAGTTATGAAACGCATACCTACAATCCCTACAATAATAGCTTTAATGAAAATGATGAAATAAGAATACCAATTCATCAGCAAGATATCTACTTACTACCATCATCAAGTGCGATATACATCGAGGGAAAATTTTGTGTGCAGGCTCGAGATCTGGCTGGAGTTATCAAAAAAAAAAAAGTTAATCTAACTAATAATGCAATTTCCTTTCTATTTCAAGACATTAGATATGAAATGAATGGTGTAGAAATAGATCGTGTACGAAATGTTGGAATAACAACAACTATGAAATCTTTAGTATCTATGAGTAGTGGAGAAAATAAAGTAGCAGCTATATGGGGTTGGAACATAGACGGATTTCATGATCAAGATGGTAGTTTTTACGTCTTACTACCATTAAATAAATTATTAGGCTTTGCAGAAGATTATAGAAAAATAATAATAAATTGTAAACATGAACTAATTCTCAATAGAACTAGTACAAGTTTAAATAGTGTAGTTACTGACAAAGATGACTCTGTTACAGTAAGTTTACAAAAAGTGCAATGGCGTATGCCTCATATCAAGGTATCTGACCAGCAAAAGCTTACTTTAATAAAACACTTAGAGAAAGACAAACCTATACAAATCGCATACAGAAATTGGGATCTATATGAATATCCATTATTACCTAAATCTACCAAGCATACATGGTCTGTTAAAACAACTTCACAATTAGAGAAACCACGTTATGTTATATTTGGATTACAAACAAATAGAAAAAATAATAATGTTAAAGACAGCGCCATTTTCGATCATTGTAATTTGAAAAATGTTACTTTATTCTTAAATTCTTACTATTATCCATACGATGCTCTTAATTTGAAATTTGATGAAAACAAGTACAATATATTATACGATATGTATGCTAGATTTCGTCAGTCGTTCTATAATCTTCCTGTAGACCCGTTGATTGATCACCTAACATTTAAAACTAAAGCTCCGTTGTATGTAATTGATTGTTCACGGCAAAACGAAAATTTAAAAACAGGACCTGTTGATGTACGTTTAGAAATTGAATGTGAAAAGGATATTCCGGATAACACAAGCGCATATTGCTTAATAATAAACGATCATCTGGTAGAGTACAGACCTTTAAGTAATATAGTACGAAAAATATCATGAAATCATCAGCTATTGTAGATGTACAAGGATTCAGAAGAGAAAATAATGAATTTATTATTAAAGAAATTGCTATCATTTGTGGTGATCAAGTTCAAGTTTTATTAATTCTTCCACCTTTTTCATTTCACCACCTTACATACACAGAAAAGATGCAAATCAGATGGATAGAACGAAATAGAAAAATTTTCTGGAATGATGGCTTCATTACCTATGACAATTTTTTAATGAACACGCAGCCATTCTTGGTTGACAAAACAATTTATTGTAAAGGGGTAGAAAAAGCGACTTGGATTAAGAATATATTTAATCATGATGATGTTATAAATTTAGAATACGTTAAATGTCCTAGTTTGTTAAGTTTGCATAAAGAATATAGATTTTGTAATGATATTTTAAATTGTATGTATCATCCTTCATTTTGTGCACTAAAAAATGTTACATGTTTAAAAAAATGGTGTACTTTTTTAAAAATAATATAAACCATCGTTGAAATATCTTTTTTTTATTTTTCAAATACCTTATTTCCTTTTGTAATTTATAAGAAATATATACGCATAGCGTAGGCGGCGTACCCGTCCTATCAGATAAAAAAAACAGTAAGATTCTGTAGCTCAGATCGTCATCAGTCAACATAAGCAATTGAAAAGAGCTGCAGTACGAATCAGACACACTTCAGAATAAACAGGTTGCCGTTTAAAACCTGCAGGGTAGGATAACATTGCGGGGTTTTGCAGCACAAACCGAGCGGAGCGAGCGAAGCGAGCGGCGCGAATTTGTGATGCAGAACCCCCAATGTTACCCTACTGATGCATGTAAGATAATATGTCACATGTTATAAGTATAATAAAGCGGTGCTTTGGCTTTGTAAGCAGGAACTACATTCCATCGGACGGTATCAACTACACCAGGAGTCTTTGATCGACTCGACCAATACGGTATTTGACAAGGTAGTCCTACAAATCTAGAAACTTGTCTCAAGCTGAACCTGTTTCAACAAAAACGTTGGAAAATATCGGAACTGTATATTTCAGCAGTTGTATTTTATAAACTAAATTTATGTTAAAAAGACAGCATTTAACTATGACGTCACATACTGTATTTCATAGAACTCGTAAACAAAATTACCCTTTTGACAGTTCCTAATAAGTATCTATTTCAACCAGCTGTCAAATACCGTATTGCGTATCTACTTTTTGATATCACATAAATAAATAAATAAGTATTTGCATACAGGCACATACATTGCTTCTGGCCCCACACTAGGATACCCTCTGTCGAGAGGCGGCACTAGCCACCCTCAAAATTTTACGTGTCTGGCATTTTAGAGATTATTAGCTAAGACCGCAAGTTTTGATATGAGGGACAGCAAAAGCGGTGTTTTAAAAAGTACATAATGTTATGTATTTTAGGATGGTAAGGAACCGCTTGTGTGTGATTCTGACTCGCACTTGGCCGTTTTTTTTTCTTGCCTCGATCGACCTGTTGGGCATGCCTGTTCTTACATTGGCCTTAATATATGGTATTGATTTTTCTGCACGTGACGAAAAATTCCGCAAACCGTTCACATGGCATTATGATGCATAATACCTAGTCGGTCCTTAAGTTCTGTCACAAGGTTTTTGATAGATAAAACTCAGCAATAAACTTTTTCTTATTCGTATTATACATGATTAAAAAGCTTATTTTATACGAATCAAATTGCAATACAATACATTTTGTACGATTATCGCAATATGACAAAAACCCTTATAACTTGAGACAATCGCGAACCCAAAACACGCCGCAACTGACAAAAATACCACTTACCACAAATTTAATAAAAAAAACAGTGTTCCAGATAACCAAGAAGCTTTTTTTTATTTATTCTGAAACCTCGATTTTAGACCATGCTTAACATCTAGCATTTTTCTAGATTTTCTGTTAGCTTTCAGTTCCAACTGCTCCCAAAGAGAACTTAACGTACTTTTTACGTTTTCAGAAAAACGTATAAAAATGATCTTGTGGGCAACAAGTACACTACGTAAAATGTGAATATGAAAATTAGTTTTACCCAGACTTAGTTATCTTGTGCTTCAAAATGAAGGTAACGGGTTCAGGGAGGGTACTGACTAAAATCTCACGTAAGTTTGAAAGGTTTTAAGAGTCATGGAAAAAAGATAAAGTGAATCACGTCCGTATTTTTGATTGGTTAAAAAAGTGAAAAATCTCTGAAGAAACTAGAATTTGTGTAATATAGCTTTAAGCATTTAAATCCAATAATCGTTCTAATTTATCAGTATTTAATGAGCTATCAAACCATATATAGTATTAAATGAAAATAAAACTTGGTATTATTTACTATGCGGCAAAATATTTGTGACAGAACTTATGGACCGACTAGGTATGTATAATATGTAAATATGCGATGGCTAGAAGTGTAATTTCAACGTTGAAATATCTTTAATGGTAGGTATAATTTAAAAACCTGTTCGAATTCCACTTTTGCAAATACAAATGGTACCAAGGTACGAGGAAGCGAAATCCCCATGCGCCTGAAAGTTTAATGTTTGTTTGTGAACATATCGGTGTCAGCCCCTATCCTTTATTCTTCTATTCGTTATCCCGCAGTAACCATTTCAGTGTAAAGGACGTTGTCATGTTCCCTGCCTGAAGTTTCTTGGACCTCTTCCAACCACATTACCCCCGAATGAAAACAACAAGAAAACAAAATACGCTGCCAGAGCGCAGGACAATCTTGATAACTACAACTTACATAACCGGACTTGATACCCCAGAATCAGATTCAATTCATGACTCAAAGGACTTGTAAACTGGAATAGATGAGACAAAAATATGAATCAACAAGAACTCAAAGCGAGATTGTTACATAAAAATTTGATCCGAATGAAAGAAATACAAGCTACAGCCTTCGCAAGGTTGTAAAAAATGAAGTCACATTTTACATCTAATCAAAGCGTTCAGGATTTATACTTTGCAGGATTTCAAAAGGTCCGTGTTCATTGAGGTTTTATTATGCGAGGGGTTATTCTCGGATTACCAAAGCTGGCCACCCCGCGCCCCGCACCCCGCGCTATGTAACAATCGGATTATCCTTCTTATACGAGCGCATGTCCAAATTAAGTTTACAATTCATTGCACGACAAATATCTTTTGAAATAGGATTTCAGGCCTTTGACGCCAAATGTATAACAATAATTTACGAAATATAATTTCGTAAAAGTATTAAATAATATCACAATCTATCAATCAATTTGTACCACTCATATGTCACAAGCTTAGTTTTATTAATATCTTCCGGTATATAAGCGCTCTTTAAGGTAAGGCGATTTTTATTTGGCTATTAGCGGAACTGAAGTTGAATCGCAGGCACTTATGGCGTTATGGCGGCCTTAATCGCTCCATTTAATATAATAAATGCCCAACATTAGTGGTGCACTGAGGGCCACTTCTGCATCTTACTTTGTATTTATGGTCAGAAGTTTTTTTTACAAACTCACTCTCTCTAAAAATCTATCTTGTTTGAACAGAATGCATACCAAAATGCTGCGATAAATATCTCTTCTAAGCGGTTTGGCGAAACATTTTGACCTCGATTTTCGTTGGTAAAATACACATACCGTTAAACCCGAGCTAATTGGAACTAACAGAAACAAAAGATTTGGCTCTATGTGTTTTTTTCTCCTAGCGATATAAGTTTTATTTTATTGCCAGGTGTCAAACAAAACCATTGCCCATACATTTCCAATTAGCCCCGTTTTATGGACACGATTTCCATTATCTCATATATATCATCAAAGTATGTCGGATCTAGAAATGAGCCTAACTGAATAGTATTGCTCTACTTATTGCTGCACCAAAATTGTGCTTAAGCAATATTTCTCTAAATTTATTTTCCAATGCGACTTGACAGAGCTATAAAATCTAGACATAATTATCTAGACCGTGCACGCTCTCCGGATATAATAAAATCTCATATTTGATGTTTCAGGAGCTAACTGTAAGAAAATAATCGTATAGCTACTAAAAAGTTTCTAGCTTTAAAATGCCAATAAAACACGCCTATCCAAAGAGTCCCAAAATGCTATAAATAAAAATCTAGCCGCGCACTATGATTCACCTATTACAGCTCGAATAGTCCATTTTATTCGCCCCGAGATAGGACATAGTTCAGACTAACAAGTCTTTACTGCCCTTGGAGGGTCGTTAATTCAACCAAGGTATTCTTTGCCCGATATAATATCTGCTTTGTCTAGGCATACTGTAGGTGAAACCATGGAGCATACTTGCTCCATGGTGAAACTAATAGGCGGTATGAAGGCACACAATCGAGGCTTCGCAAACCTACCAGAGCCTTCATAAAGCAGTCAGCATCAGCAATTGAGTGTTGAATCAAAATATATATAAGTATATGCAATGGTTCGTTTATATCTAAGTGCATTTATTTCAGGTAAGGGGAAGAAGGATAAAATAATAAGCATGAAATGATGATATGGCTGACCTGAACTTTAACTTTGTTTGACTTTGTTTGAATAGTCTTTGTCGACAGCGAGAGTATGTAATTACTTGGCCATTATTACTGTATTACTCAGTATGTACTAATGCTTACTCGTAATAGTAGTTTATGCAACCGTCGTGTAATAAGGGGTCTAAAATCACGAGCATGTTTTTATGGGACGAGCGAAGCGAGATCCATAATAACACCACACGAGTGTTTTAAGGCCTAATAATATAATACACTACTTTATTTACACACATATCATTAGTGCTCTAAAATCGGTTCAGAAGCCAAACAACAAACAAATAAACAAATGACAACGGTCATGGAGGTACCACCAAAGTCGGTAAAGCGGTTTGAATGTTTCGTGTCGGTAAAGGTGTGTCACCAATAAAACTGTTCACTTGAAAGCTTCGTTAGCGTCTATGTCACACTAATGTCATTTCCTACTGGGAGGGCATTGGTTTCGTGTTTAAGCCACCTGAACAGTTAAGTTGGTAGCACTGAACAGACGTCAAGCCAAATGTCAATTAAGACCTTCAACGATCACAGACAAAAATTTTAATTTTATGTCAGGTCATTGTCCTATGGTTTCTGAGTCGATTTTTGAGCATATAAGATACGTGCATAGATAAATATTTTATGTAAAGCTTAACGTGGTTTCGCAAACTCCATCAACCCCACATAAATAAATTAAATTCCCAATAAGGTCACCCGAATCGGGGTTAATCAGTCTATAATTTATTATAAGCTTTAAAACGGTACGTAAACTGGCCGCATTCCCACGGGTGTCCAATGGGATAAAAAGTAAGCTTAGTGTCTTAGCGCAGAACATGCTTCAATCTAACTCAACCTCTGTATGAGTAAATTGAATTAATAGCTATGTATATTATCTCGATTGAAGTATTTTCGTCGTGAAAATTATACGAAGTCCTTTCCGTAACTATGGACGTTAATTAAGACAGCGAACAAATTTAATGAGGCCTAAATACATTAAGTAGACCCTTCATTATTGGAACGTCTCGACTTTCGCTCTTTGCAGAAGTTACGATGCTTACATTACCTTGTTCCGAAAATGCGACCCAGAAAATTCTACGTCGAAAAATATTTCCATAGCATATCCCAGGGGAAAATGTGTTTCGGTCGAATTCGGCGAAAACAAATTCAAGATTGCCGATAACGTAGCATGAAGACGTGATGTGCCCAAGACGACCTGTTCGCCGTTTGCCCGGCACTCGCAAACAATCTAACCACGACATAACAAAGGAAATTGATTCTTATTATACTTTGGAAATAGCATTTGTCGCAGTACATATTTTCTCCACACATTTATCGGCTGCAAATATAAAAGCGCCTATTTCCCCCGAGTTGTTTAAAAACTACATTAATATCTCCAGAGCTTTTAAATCCGCAGATAAGCGAGACAACGGTGGGCATAAATCGGGCATTATCGCCGTCTGCCGTCAGGAGAGCCGTTTGATTCAATTTCCAGTCGAATTTACAGCGCGGGTTTCCGCGTCTTTATCCATACGGTTTTGTGAGATCTGCCTCAACGGCGGGCCGGCCTTTATGAAACATGGACACGAAATAACGAGCACAAGCAATAAAATCATTAGGATACCCGAAGGCGCTGTAACATTCGCACAAACAACCTTACCATCGAAGAGAAAACGAAAAACAACACATTCCGCGACGTGAATCATCCGAACAATGCTCACGGACATTTATGGAGGCATTCTTCTGAGTTACCGCCGCTACCCTCAAATTTATTGAGTTTTGACATCGTTGCGACTTTCAGTTTTTGAAGCCCTTCAACTGAATATTTCAGAAACTAGTCGATATAACTTCAGAAGTGTAATAAGTGTTTTTGGCAGAATTCAATAAGCTGAACACAATTTATTGAAGCTCAGCTAGAAGCAATTATTTTTTGATTTCATTCTCCTTTTCAATAGCATCCGATCGCGAGGAAAGTCTCACTTGAACAGTTTTCGCCGACAATAGCAGGAGCTGTCATCGTATTGCGGCGCTGGTTTTAATATTAAAATCGTCACTTACCGCGACATTCATTAGGTGAAATGAAGCATCAAATCCACAAAAATTAGACAAGTGAACAATTTAAGCGGAATTTCCATTCGCACAGACCATTTAACCCAATAAATTTCAGCGAGAGCGGTTAAAGCGTTTTAGAACTGCTCGCCTACTTTGATAACTCATTTTACTTATTTGGTACTGCAGGCAATGAAATTAATCCTTTATAATTGGAGCATTATGCATATAAAAGGTCAGGCGATATATCACTGCAGGGATACCTATTTTGGGTGACCTTTTATTTTACTGCCTATGTGTCCCGAAATATAGTTTTGCATTGAATTCAAGTAAACTAGATAGACAGGCCATAACAGGGACACCGTAAGCCGTGTCACGTGATGCATTAAAATGAATAAACAAACAGTAACGTGTAGTCACGTCCAATACCAGAAACTTCCATCAGCTTACAATAATACAAAATCAATACTGTAAGCCTCAATTAATCGGTAGTAGGAAAAGCCGCTCCGGGCAGAGTTGGGCTGTGCTTACATCGGATGTTACCGCCCATCCGTGATTGTGTGTCATCGGCAGATTGTTGAATTGGTCGAGTTTTGATGTGTTGTTTTTGGGATTTCAGTTCATGTTTTGTTCAGGCACATGTTAATAGCAATAGGTTGAAAATGTGCGAAATCTTTAAGAATCCAAAGGCCATTTTGGAGTATGGAATGACCCACGGGTCAATGCTGAGTGGTCACCACGATTTGATAATGATGTCTGGACCATCCCGGCACAGACAGCAGATCCCAATATATCATATAACATAGTCGATAAAGGTAAACTTTTCGTTCTATCGTAATTTTCAATCTGAATTAATATTTTTTTGAAATGAAGTTTTAACCAAACTTTTCCTTAGTTGATACTAAAAAGTTAATTAATTAATTAATTAATAATAAGTCAATGTATGATGAAATCTTTTAAATCTTGCCCTGCATGTTTTGGTGACCCCGGCAGTGGGTTATTTGTGCGGTTGTTTGAGTCTCCCTGAGAATACAGCCGTTGGTATTTCTCTGCATAGATATGTATCTAGAATATCAAATTGTTTACATCTGCGCAGTGCAGTGTTCAAGGGACAGAGAGGTTTTCAGATTCATCAGGCCAGAGTGCAAATGATATATGATCCCACACCACAGGCCAACCAGGCGCTCAGATGGGCCGGATGAGAGCAGAAGAACACAGCCGCCAACCAGCGCATTCTAGGGGTCCTTAACAAAAGCTGCCCTTTATGAAAAGAATCCCTCTTACGAGGGCATGAATAGCAATCTCTGTACCATTCGATACGACAGGCCGTCTTGAATGATGACGGCCCAAGTTGGGAACATTGGCTGACGTTCTCACACCGGACACTTCATGTAGAGAGAGACTTTTCCGGCAGATATGGCCGAGCTGGCGAGATTCGTGCTGACTGGGAAGGTACCCGAGGGCATCACAGATGTGGTCTGTGGAGCTAATCTATTTGCCCTTATAATGAATGACGAGGGGCATCAGACCTATTGCTGTAAACAATACCTAAGGCCGCATAATGTCAAAGATCTGCTGCAAGTACATCCTGCCAGATCTTTGCGCTACATTCCAATCCGTACAGCTGGTGGCTGGCATGCGACTCGCACCTTTCTTGCGAACGAAGGAGGTGACGTTCTGCTGAAGTTAGTCGTGAAAAACGATTTCAATTTAGTAGACACTATCCCAAATTAAAAAGTACACACCATCTATTTATAATTAATTACATTTAGCAATGCTACAGTCAAAATTAAAATTAAATCTTTAGGGACCATCTGCTACAATCGACCGCTGACTGTCAGCACGGTGACCTACTCGGACCGGCAATATTTAGTTTAGATCCATCCGGACATAACCAGCTTAAATTCCACATTCAACATTTGATACCTAGACGAAGGGGCTATAGGAGGTAAATCTTAAAACGTATTACGAGATTCGGAACACATAACATCAGGCTCTAGAAAAATTGTTAAATAATAGATAAATAGTTAAATATAATTAAACTAAATGTTATTTATACCTTAGAGACCATTTTGATGGCGAAACTGCGCGCGATAATTTCGGGTGAAATAAAAGTATTAGCTTATCCAACGAACATCTGCTATGTTCCGTTCATTGTATGAGCGGGAAATACAGCTGAATGCCATTATCATTATGGATGCCACAATAATTCTGATATTGCAAAATTGAGTAAAAGAGAAGAAAGGAGATCTTAAGGCTGTTATGATAGACCTTACATCTAGAGCTCCACTGCTAGGATAACATTCACGGGAATGCAATATAAAGGTTTCATGAATGCCCGAAATCAAGAATGAATATGTAGCCAATACCTTTTTACAATTTGGTACCTCAGTATCCTTACAGCTTGAAGAAAAATACATTATTATAATAAATAAACCGAGATAAATATCGCTAAATGAGGCACATCTGCCCTCCGTGTTGGCCTATTCGCTGCTGTTGCTAAGTTTAATAAGGACAATGGACTAGTTGAATTCTTCTCATTTGGGAATACCAGGTGAAAAATCTCCATGCAGTAGAATGGCACCCAAATTTTACACCGCAAATCAGAGTCCTTAGCGGTATCCAAAACATGGAAAAACGACCGTATGTACGACTTTGTCTTCAACATATACACTCAGAAACTTCATGATCTAAAAATGACGTAATAGCTGCTAACGAAACTTGGCTCTAGGATGGTATAGCGGATGCTAAAACACTGACTCCAAGATTCTCCATTTATCGCCATAAGAGAAGTGACGCGTACATAAAAGGTTAACGGTGTTGGCTGCTTTATTGCTCTCTCTAAAATTCTAGCTTCTACGAGGCTCGCATCTTATAAGTGGGGCAGACGATATTTAAGTATCCGTTCACCTTTCAACAAGTCTATCCCAGAATTGAATTAGAAATCATACAAATTATTTCTAATTCAATTCTTGGCAATATCCCAGGGTAGACTTAACCCAAAGGAATTGTGAAGGCTGACAATGGACTTGTAAATACTTGGCTGTGTGGTTTAGATTAGAGGAAAATTCTTAACTAATGCCATGATGTGAACTCAATATTTGCAGCATTTGACGAAGCTCTTAACTATGTGTAAACACCACTATAGCGATGACCATAAAACGTTGTCACACTTATCGTCCCTTATCAGTGTTACCTAAAAAGGAAAAAAGCGCAGTTTTTAGGGTTCTTACCTCAAAAGGTAAAAAAGGAACCCTCGTAGGATCACTCGCATGTCCGTCCATCCATCTGTCGTCCATTCATGGACTATAAGACAAAGAGTAATATATACCGTAATAAGTCATGCAGGGTGTCGTCGAAAAAGGCTTTCTTCATATATAAAGTGCATAAAATAACAATCCCCCCCTTATCTCGAAAACTACGGAGTCTAAAATCATGAAAAAATACAGAATATAGACCTTAAGCCAAAGATTACAGGAAACCCTACCTGGAATTGCCATGGTTTTTTATTTAGCTGTTAACTACATACAAACTTATAAATGAACCTGGTACGTACATAGAATATGATATGAACTATTCACTCTACACCATCCCTACCATTGAACGGTGGTACGGACGGAACCATACGTGTGCGAGACCAACTCGCACTTGACTGGTTTTTTCTCCTTTAGTATTGTAGACATTTGCATGTAGATGTCTACAATACATGCAAATTTTGTTTATAGTTGTAGTAAATTGCAGTAAACGTCATTTTTTGCCTCTTCTCTACATTGTACCACTGTGAGAAAATGATTGATGTTTTGATCTCCTTTAAAAATAGGTTATGTTTAACTGATAGAAACATTACCATATTAATTATTATAAATAATAAACAGGAATAAATTATTAAAAAACTGTTAACTGCGCGTTCTGTGTTGAGTTAGATTAACCCCATACAGCGTTGTCATTTATGTAATCTTGAACATTGTAATATATTTTTAACAACGTCGTTTTTACATGGTTGTTAAATTGCTCATATCTTCTTAGGTATCTTGTTGTAGTAAATAATGCACTGATCTTTCAAAGTATTGCCAACTTTCACGAGTCTAAACCAGAGTGCAACTAGTTTGTGATTATTTCTTAGATTTACATTATAGCTAACGCTAAATTTGAAAAATGTTTTAAGGTTCTTGCAAACATACTTTTTTTCGAAAATAAATTGACAAGCTACAGTTAGTTTTTCAATTTCTACAAAAAGTTAACTTAGGGAGTCTGTTCGATTTAAATTATAAAATGCTCAAATAGCTCTTTTCTATAATATAAAGTTTGAATATCCGCTGCTTTCCCCCACAACTAGATACCATGGGACATGATACTTTGAAAGTAATTAAAATACACTAGCGTATATAGCTGTAGCCGCATCCGTGTTTTGAGTTCACACTTGGAGTTTACATTAGTTCGATGTCGTGTATACATCAAAATTAAAGAAAGTATTTGTCTTCTATTGAGATAGGAAAGTCTGACTATCCGTCTAAAAGGACCTTGAACGGTGTTTCTGCCGACAATAATTCGGACATATGTAATCTTTATGCCTCACACCTCGACATTTTTGGATGTCACTCGCTTCACATCTCCTTCCACACATTATGCGTTAGGTAGGAGACTCTTCCAATTCTTCCAATTCCACATTTTCCAGGCTGCAAATACACGAATACTCTCTTATTTATTGGGTGAAGAGTTTGATAAAAAGTTTTCTGTTTTAAGATGTGTCATGACCGATGAGTTTGAGGTTAATCGATAAATATGGATTTGCGCTACTATTTGATAACTGTGCCGTTTTTTCATGAATGAATTGATTGGGTTTGTATTTGGGGCATTCCTATTGTATATATTAATGTGATATAATAAGATATTTTGATGGAAATATAAATACAATATTATAAATATTAAGTTATTCAGTATGTTTAAAGGGGAATCATTATTGTTGGTTGCCAACGAGGAAACGTCGAATAGCCGACATTTTTTCTACTTTTCGGACGTAAATGCTGCCATCTCTTGTCCAGCAGTAGCGAAATTTCAAATTTGACTCGCCAGACACCGTACGGCACAATATGTGCCGCACGCTGTCTGGCGAGTCAAAAAAGAACTCTGTTTGTCTTGGTGAGTCGCTCATTCATATATACCGAAATGCTGGTCACGGGTACGATGTCTTGAGACGTCAGTATCTTCATTTCCTTTAAGGCCTTCAGTAACTCGTTGCGCTTTGTTCGGCGGGTAAGCTTTACCACGATAGACCGAGGCATTTTTTTGGGGTTGGAGGCAGAGAGGATCGAAGATGATTGTCTCGAACCGGCTCGGTGAAAACCGTCAACGTCGGAATCCACAAGCGTGACACCGAGCTTGGTTGCTGAGACCATCACCAGCTGATGAAGGTTTTCGTGTTCACTCTCTAGTATTCCGACTTTTTCCTGTTTGATTTCTGATTCCGTGTTGTTCCTGGGCCGCGACTATGTGTTGAAGTTCAGCTAAAGTGGAACGGAGCTCAGTTACTTCACGGTGGCGCATTTCCATCTGCTTTTGACAATTACCTATAATTGTCTGCGACGTCGACAATAGAGTTCATTGTGCTTTAAGTACAGTTTCTTCTTTTCTCAGTAATTTCCCAATTTTGCATAGCTTATCGCGATTCTAAGTTGACAAATTTCTGTGGGAAGAATTGTCATATCGAATGCTTCTCCGAACTCAACAGAAGCGTCTAAAGCGGGTCTCTCTTTCCTCTACATGAAAAATTGGACGTGCCGGGGTATTTGTATTGTCTACCTTTGGCTTCTTTCACTTGAGTGAGATTTCGCTTATCAGATGAATCAGGTTTGAGTGAATGATAAACGCATAACGTTTTCGCAGCTTTTGTAGCTGTAGTACTTCTCCTCCAGTATGTCTTGACAACAGGCGGCACAATACATATATGGCCCCATCGGCATATTTTATAGCGACGTCATAGCCGAGCGTCCTTTGCACGTTTTAGAGTTGCTGCTAAAATTTCCGTTAACACAGTAGTCACACTTGGAAAATCTTAACAATATCGAAATTTAGTTGAATAAAAGCTAGATAGCACCAAACTCAGGCAGTTTAACGGTCAAATGATGCGTCAAATATTCCCTAAAGTCAACATCAGTCAAATTGATATCTTTAACGATTCGCCCGCCAACTAAAAACTTAAAATACTGCTTCCTTCAGTGAACCAATCCACCAAACAATAATCATTATTATATTATTGTTATTTTCTATAATTTTATTAAATAACAAGGTACACTTAGTTGCTCCTAACTTTAGGTAATGTAAATCTGCATATATTGTAATGTTAACTTTTGTTTGTTTTTTTTTTGCACGTTTTCCTCATTTTTTGTGAATGCTGTCGTACAGCTGTTATCAACGCGTAGGCGAGACTAAGTTGTTAGATGATAGATGACGTCTTCTGTGTCATTAGTGTGTCAAATACATAAATAAATACGAAATGCGAATTATTCATATCCTAGCATTTTTAACACATGTCCTATTGACTACTTTTTTAGCTGGCCACGTATAAAGGAAGTGTGTGCGCTTCCAGCTTAATACGAAATGGAACCGATCCTGACTAGAACTTGACTGTCTAACCTCCGCCCCTCTGATTTGAAAGCTGGATCCGCCCCTGACTATGGTAAAATCATTGACCCATCACTCGGTGATGAACCTTTAAAAGTCTGAGGCAATAATTTGTAATAACCCAAAACTGCCAAAGGTTGTGAGACGAGCCGCGCTGTGTTTTAACGAGAATTGAACTCGCAAACACATACAGTTATTCAGCAGAACGCGCTCGTCTACTAGCAACCAGGGAGTAGGAGTCAGGATACTGGCTGCACGCTATCCCCTCGAGGCACCTCGGCACGCTACTTGGTCGAGCCACACTATACTCGCCATATTTCGCACTCGCAATAAGGAAGAACCCCATCGCTGACGTTGTCGTGCCAGGGTGGACCAATTAGGTCAACATAGCCTATCCTGTCAGCGCAGAGCTGGCCGGTGATCCCATTATGCTAGCCTGAATGACGTCATTCGCTGGACCCTTGCCAGTTGTGGCGTGCCAGCTATCCTCAAACCGAATGGCCTAGCATGTGACGATGGCAAGAGGCCAGATGCTCAATCCCTGGCAGAACAGGAGGTCGCAGGTTTGGGACTTGACACGTGTGGATACGTTAGCACCATGCCACCTACCGGCGACCTCAGCCGCGGCCGACGCTGCGGTGGCAGCTGCATAGGATCTCAAAGGACGAAAATCTATTCCGGCACTGAAGATTCTATTCTGGGCGTTTGTGGGGCAACAACATAATATTTGCCTTAATTGTTATGCCATTATTTTTTCTTTTCTATCCAGCAGAGAAGTGAAAGTAATTTTAGACGTTGTCGATATTTTCCATTAAGGATACCACAATCAAAATTAAATGTACCTATAGGTACTATAATCTCAAGAAACACTTAAAGAATCTTCGTTCGTCACTACGAATTCTGTGATAAAATTTCCATCTCTTTTTCTATACGACATCTAACGTTAGAAAAACGGTAAATTCGACGTTTCCCCATGCTAACACTCCCACATATCCCCACGGTTCTGAATGCTTCAAATGGAGATTTAAAAAAAAAAAAAAAATATATTTCTGACGGTTCGCGTATTTTAAAATCATATATAAATCCACTAATAAAGTATAGAAAAAATCAGCCAAAGCATCTGAAACGGCCGTCTTTCTAAAGTCCTTCCTGCTTTTGTTACAGCAACTTCATCGCATCGAATTTGGGAAGTATAATTGCATGAGTGTGTACATCAATGCCATTATGACTTTAATTCAGCAACTAGCTGACATTGGCCGCACTGTAGAAGATCTGATTAAATTCATTTGATTTTCTGGTTTCTGAACATGTTTTTCAAAATATATCTTCCGTTCAATGTAACAATTTCCTGCTACTTTTCTAGCTATTTCCCGTGCTTTATTGGATTTTACCTCTTCATATAGACGAAGAGGCTGCCGATGTTATTTTAAATACACAAGAACAAGTAAGTACTAGTTTTAGCGTAGGCAAGATCGAAAAAAAAACAGGGTCCTTGCGGTCTTGCGCAGTACTAAGACAGGGCCTTTGCAGGCATGCGGGAGGTGTGCGGGACGCGATTTCCTCTCCCTAGTCAATTTCAAAGTCAAAGTACAGAATACTTTATAGTACTACGTACATAAATATCACTCCGCAAATAGCGACTCTCGCTGCGCGGCAATAAAACGCAATCTAGCTCGCACCTGCGCTACGTACAATAATCGCTAAATGACTACAGAATCAGTTGCCCCGCCCGTGCAGGCTAGATTGCGTTGCATCACTACGCCTGAGAGCTTCTTTTACTCTGACATTACAAGGTTGTCCTGTTAACTCCTGTCTCGCTTGATCACTGTAGGGTTACATACGTGCGAATTGTGTTTCTCAATTTTAATCCACTCTGTGCAAGAGAGGTGTTATTACTACTTACTCATGCTATTGGCAAATTCTAAGGCTAGGCAGGTACCTACCTCCTTACGTATGTAATTGTAATTTGTTTGGTACTGGGTCTAAAGTGTTTACTTTGCGGAAAACAAAAAGGTATTCAATTAAAAATTAATCGAATTTTATTTGTGAACAATTAATTTAGACATCCTAAAATGTTAGGTACTTAAGTCATTGTTGTTGCAAACATCACAGAAAAGTTGCTTATGAGGAGCTGCTAGCGCGCGACGCGACTGCGAGCCAAGCGAGCGGTGACCTATCTGAAATCCCGAACGTCGGGTTGGCCGGTTGAACTTACCTAAACTGTTGAGTGAGACCACCCTCGTCAATGTCAAAATTTCTTTATTACTGTACATGTTTAGATATACTGTAAAATATTTTTGCCCCTTCTCTAAATTGAACCACAGTGGGAGAAAAAGATAAAGAAACTTCCACAGATTGAGTTTTAGATCTCTTAAAAATTGGTAGTGTATAACCAATATAAATATTACAATATTAATAATATGCAGTAATAAATAATTACAAAATTAATAAGGAAAATACTAAACTGCACATCAATAATACTGATTTGCACAGCAAATATACTGATTTTCACAGCAAATATCAGGGCAAAATACTGCGGTTGCTTAGGTGAGGGGTAAAGGGGTTTAGCGAAGCGAAGCTCCCTTTATCCTTCGTATTAGGTTGAACATGTAAGAACAAAAAAAAAAACTTAAAACATAAAAAAAGTGTTTTTGCTGATCCTTTTTTGCTGTGAAAATCAGTATTTTTGATGTGTGATTAAATACTAGCCAATTAAATATAGGGAGTTAAGATTAACCCCATAGCCATCAATCCTGACATGGGCCTATTATCTGACTATTTTGAAATCCGTTTGTCTTTGGCTTATAACTTTTTTTTATAATAAACAATTACCCTAATTTCTACCATTCGTTGCAGAAAAAAGGTAATCCAAACGACAATTAATGAATACCTGCCTAAAGCCTGACCATCTAGTCGTCGCGTCATAGTCACTGAACCATCCGTGTAATCTCCTTCATTTATATTACATCTTCATTAAATATGTCAGCATCATTAGATTGTAGGAAATAATCCTCGCCCACACTCTATAAAACAAACGAAACACAAAGAGCCTCGTACTAAAAATAATTGATACCGGAAAGTTCTAGGAAACCATGCAATACCAGTGCCACGGAGTATGCACGTACACCTTAATAAGTTTAATGGAGCTTACCGAACCGATTTTATAATACGTACTGCGCGCGGAATCTCTGATGCTTGCGTGTTGTGGCGGGCGGGTGGAAACTCTAATCTCTGATGCTTGCGTGTTGTGGCGGGCGGGTGGAAACTCTAATCTCTGATGCTTGCGTGTTGTGGCGGGCGGGTGGAAACTCTAAGAAAATATTCTTTATATTCAGGTTCTGGGACAAAAAGAATGGCCCGTAAGCAACGATCGCTCTTGTCAATAATGAGCATTTTAATTGTTTCTTTCTCTGTCAACGTATGTTTCAAAAGTCAAAAGTCAACATTTCTTTATTACTTATGATATTTACTTAAACTTATAAGAAACTCCCACAGTTTGAACTATAGATCTCTTTTAAAAATAATCTGTATTTAACTACTCAAAATATAGTATGCAGGAAACTAAGTAATATTAATTATTATAAATAATAAGCAGGAAAAATAATTACAGCATTATTAACAGCAAGGGTATGTTGAGTTTGATTAACACTATGCAATCTTGTCATTTATGTATTGGAATGGAATGTTGTATTATCCCTTTTTAGACAAAGCTACAGGTTTTTCAATTGTTAAAATAAATTTATATACATTTGTGGATTATAATAATTTACAGATTATAATAATTAGAGATTCTCTGAATAGCTTAGGCTTAGGGCGGAGATGGAGATTTTCGTCCTTTGAGATCCTATGCAGCTAATTATTCGATTAAAATTGTATCAATAACATTTTGTATAAATAAGTATCTCGCTATGTATTATTTGAGCATAAATAAAACTAGTGGCTCTGTGAGCCGTACACCTCGCGAGTGACACTTTCTTTTAATGAAACATACTAACTTATGAATGACCTAGTTACGTATATGCCGTATGAAGGTACCAATAACTTTGTAAACCACATTTTGCGGTCACTCAACTATTTCCAACTTTTTACTTAGTGGAATATGGATTTGTTCTGATAAAACCGTTTTATCAGAACAAATCCATATTCCACTTTCTTAGATGGATGGATGGGAAACTGAAAGGATGAACACACAGTTCTAGATAGTACTTTCAATTTCAAATTATTGACCGAGCGTGCGAAGCGACGAAGAGTCTGCATTTCAGGATTGGGCAAAAATGCTTATTTATAAATGTCCGGAATGTGTTCGGATGCTATCCTCTGCAGGCCACATTTCTCAACTGATTTTCGTCAATTTTTGTGAGCAGGTTCGATATTTTTTTATTTTTTTTACGGTAAATATTTACATATACTTAACATACGTCATTTTTTGCCTCTTCTCTACATTGAGCCACTGTGGGAGAAGCAGGGCGTAGAAACTCCCTTAGATTGTTTCAGATATCTTTTAAAATTAGTTGTTCTTAACTAATACAAATATTACAATATTAATTATTATAAATAATAAGCAGGAATAAATTATTAACAACAAGTTTTGTTGAGTTAGATTAACCCCATACTTTTTTATCGATTCAGTTGTTGGAAAATTTTCAAAATGGCTAATATGTTGGGGGTTTTCCAACGTCCAAAGTGCTTGACGGATTTTAACAAATGAGGTGTTGTTGGATTTTTATTGGCCATTTTGATTTAATTTTAGTAAAAAGTTGGAAATAGTTGAGTGACAGCTAAATGTGGTTTACAAAGTTATTGGTACTTTCATACGGCATTTACGTAACTAGGTCAATCATAAGTTAGTATGTTTCATTAAAAGAAAGTGTCACTCGCGAGGTCTACGGCTCACAGGCCACTAGTTTTATTTATGCTCAAATAATACATAGCGAGATACATATTTATACAAAATGTTATTGATACAATTTTAATCGAATAATTAGGCAGTAAAACGAACGAAAACGAATCACTAATTGGAAAATTTGTGGCGAATGAGGTGCGTGTCAGCAAATCTCAGACGGCGGCATACATCAGTTGTCTCAGGCGCTATTATACCGAAAATGCCTACCTCTATCTCGATTCGGCTAGCAAAATGTCGGTTCAGTGACATTAGGCCGAACAACATATACATATATATATACAACTAAACAAAAGTACAACTTTTTCTTGTAATATTTGGAGGAAAATGATCAGTATTGATATCGCTCATATGAGCGAACTTAAAAAAGTATATTAAGCATTACCATCCAATGACAGGTTATAATTTTCTTATACATTCGGACCAGTATTTTGCTTGTGTAAAATCCTACCATATGTATTGAGAGATTTTAAGGCTATCTACGATATACTTTAAGATAATGATCAAAGGAAAAAAGATCACAAAAAATAAACTAATGTACCTAAAGCTAATGTTGACTCCCATTGTCAAGTCACTCTGATTGAGAGGCCATTTTGTTACGGTAATCTAGGCTTGGGGGGTGGAAGGATGAAAGAGAGGGGGGGATATTTGCGAACAATGCGGGCCCCTAATCACTCACGCGATGCCTCTAGTAATGTCGTGCTTTAGCACATAATATGAACAAATTATCTGCTACGCAATCTCTGCTGATGTTATGTTTGGACGTGGCTGTAATTAGTCTGCCAGCTAATGTCCCTCTTTTTGTTGTAGTAAGGGTTAGTAATACGATGTGCAAATTGTGTAACTACCTGTACTAGACATTTATATTACAGGTGTTTGATGGTGTTGTAAAAAAGTTAGATTAAGACTAGAATAAGGTTAGGTAATGGTAATAACAGTAATGTTGTTTAATCTGTAATGTCAATCTAACGTTGAGTAAGAGGTATGCGAACAAAATCGTACATGTCCCTAATTCAAACCGTTAAGTAGATGAAAATATTCTACGAGGATATACATAGTCGGTCCTTAAGTTCTGTCTGTTTTTGATAGATAAAACTCAGCAATAAACTTTTTCTTATTCGTATTATACATGATTAAAAAGCTTATTTTATAAAAATCAAATTGCAATACAATACATTTTGTACGATTATCGCAATATGACAAAAAACCTTATAACTTGAGACAATCGCGAACCCAAAATACGCCGCAACTGACAAAAATACCACTTACCACAAATTTAATAAAAAAACAGTGTTCCAGATAACCAACTAGGTTTTTTTTATTTATTCTGAAACCTCGATTTTAGACCATGCTTAACAACTAGCGTCAGCTTTCAGTTCCAACTGCTGCCAAAGAGAACTTTACGTACTTTTACGTTTTCAGAAAAACGTATAAAAATGATCTTGTGGGCAACAAGTACACTACGTTAAATGTGAATATGAAAATTAGTTTTACCCAGACTTAGTTATCTTATGCTTCAAAATGAAGGTAACGGGTTCAGGGAGGGTTCTGACTAAAGTCTCACGTAAGTTTGAAAGGTTTTAAGAGTCATGGAAAAAAGATAAAGTGAATCACGTTCGTATTTTTGATTGGGTAAAAAAGTGCAAAATCTCTGAAGAAACTAGCATTTGTGTAATATGGCTTTAAGCATTTAAATCCAATAATCCTTCTAATTTATCAGTATTTAATGAGCTATCAAACCATATATAGTATTAAATAAAATAAAACTTGGTATTATTTACTATGCGGCAAAATATTTGTGACAGAACTTATGGACCGACTAGGTAGAGAGGGCGTGCCGAGAGAACCCATGCTACTATATGGTAGTGATGGTTGATTTCAACGCCAAAGTAGGACCCCAAGCAGAACAGGAAACGTCGGTCAGACAGTAAGAGCTAGGTAGTCAAAATCCCCGTGGGCAAACCCTGGTTAATTTTCTTGAGCACCATCGTAAAGGAGATGAACACATTTTTCAAAAAGCGACCCTCAAGAAAATGGTCCTGGGCCAGCCCGGATGGTAGGACGAAAAATGAAATCGACTACATACTAAGCTCACAAAGTCAAACATAACCGATGTTTCCGTTCTAGCACATTTCAAAAACAGTAGCGACCATCGGCTGGTGAGGGCTACATTCAGTTATAACCCTCCCAAAGAAAGAGTGAAACTGCTCACCTCAACTGCTCCGAAATACGACCCGAACAACTATAAATTCCTACAAAAGGATTTTCAGCTGGAACTGAAGGACTCTTTCGATGCATTATTTTTAGTATTTGCTTTTGCTCATAGAAGATACAATAAAACACACTTATCAAACGTTAGTTTTATTGATATTGAGTACCTACCTACCTACCTAACAGCAACACCTAACCACTCACTTTTATCTTACAATAAAATACCAACTCTTTTATTGACGAGCCGAATGGCCGAGTCGGCAGTAACGCTGCCTACGAAACCAAGGGTCCCGGGTTCGAGTCCCGGTGGGGGCAAATATTTGTTTGATGAGAACGGATGTTTGTATACCCTAGTCATGGTTGTTTATCTATCTAAGTATAATATTTATCTATATAAGTATGTGTATCGTTGTCTAGTACCCAAGATACAGGGAATCCTAGTTTGGGGCTAGATCAATGTGTGTAAATAGTGTCCAAGGTATTATTATTATTATATTATTATTTCAGACAGGACCCAATGTTGCAGTTAATAATACCAACTGGAAAGGTTTTATACCACTGGAATTTTCTATATTACAGTTTGTTAATGTTTATGATTCTGGAGGTATTCATGGCAATAGATGAGCATTTAAAAGATGGAAGAAAATTCTTTATTTTATTACCCAAAACAGACATACACGTACTTAACTTATATACAATATTAAAACATGTACAAAGGGCTTGCATATCTGTAACAAGACGAATGGATATGAAAAGTAAATAGTTTAACAGGGTAGGTAGGGCAGGAGAAAGGAGATAATAAGTGATCACGCAGCAAGTTAGGGTAACGACGTGGGTTCCACAAAATATTATAGTAGAAGTGAAAACTGAAGTTTGTTCTTTACAGCTCAGGAATAGACGGCATCCCCACAATTCGTAAAAAAATGCATTCATGAACTTGTTAAACCTCTCACTTTCTTAATTAATCAAAGTTTTACAGTAGGAACATTCCCAGACAGACTAAAGACATCAGTAGTAAGGCCAGTATATAAAAAAGACAGCAAAACTTCACCAAACAACCAAGGGCGTACCCAGGTAGGGGCAGGGGGGGTGGGGGGGGCTGCTGCCCCCCCCTAGAAGATAAAATAAACGTCAATTTTTCTGGCAAGTGGGAATTAAAAACGTGTAACCTACTCTGCGCAAAATGAAAACAGGTATGAGCTGCCCCCCCCTAGCTGAAATCCTGGGTACGCCCTTGCAAACAACTATGGACCCAAAATCAAAAAATCAAAATCAAAAATCATTTATTTCCATAGGATGTTGTTACATCACTTAGATCCGTCATTACATTTTTTTGGGTGAGTTCACTAACCCAATGGCGGAATCTGTGAAGAGCTCACCGAAGAAACTCCACAGTCGTCGCATCTTTTGCGTTTCCTTTTTTAAATAAAATATTGTCAAATTACAAAATGAATGCTAATTATATATCGAAACAGCCTGTTACTCAAACAATCTATTCCCATGGACATCTGTCCTCTAAGTAATCAGATATCCTGTAGTAACCTTTTTTATACAATTTCTGTTTTATTATTATTTTAAACATGTCTAAAGGTAAGTTTTTAATATCAGTAGGGACCTTATTGTAATAGCGTATACAATTGCCTTTAAAAGAATTACTAATTTTATGTAGTCGGCTTACATAAGCAACCAACTTGTCTTTATTTCTAGTATTAAAATTGTGTATATCACTGTACTTCTGAAAATTAGTTATATTTCTTTTTACATACACAAGATTGTCATAGATATATTGAGACACAAATGTCAGAATATTGATTTCTTTAAACTTTTCCCTCAGTGACACTCTAGGCCCTAATCTATAAATTGCACGAACAGCCCGTTTCTGCAGAATAAATATACTATTAGCATTCGCAGCGTGACCCCACAATAAAATACCATAGGTCATTAGACTATGAAAGTAACTAAAGTAGACTAGTCTAGCGGTGTCTACGTCGGTAAGAGCTCTAATTTTTTTTACTGCGAACGCTGCCGAACTCAGTCTGTTCGACAATTTATTTATATGAGGATCCCATTGTAGTTTGGCGTCTAAAGTAATGCCCAAAAAGACAGTCCGTTATTAGTGATATTCTTAATAACATCTTCTTTGACGACCCGAACGGCCGTTTCGGCAGTGACCCTGCCTACGAAGCCAAGGGTCCCGGGTTCGAGTCCCGGTGGGGGCAAATATTTGTTTGATGAGAACGGATGTTTGTACCCTAGTCATGGTTGTTTATCTATCTAAGTATACTATTTATCTACATAAGTATGTGTATCGTTGTCTGGTACCCAAGATACAGGGATTCCTAGTTCGGGGCTAGATCAATGTGTGCAAATAGTGCCCAAGGTATATATTGTCCAAGGTATATAACATATGAAAAATGCAATTCTAACCGATTATACAATGTTTTTGAATAGTACAACATAGTTGATGAAAGTCAAAATGGTTTTCGACGACCACGCTCTACAACCCTAGCAGTTTTTAAATAAATATATACGTACCGGAATGTTTAATAGATGTGTATGGACTTTTTCTGGAATAAATTTTATTTAAATAAAATATATAAAATAACAACATATTTTTATTTATTTTCAGCAATTGAGGGTCTTCAATTATATGGCCATATATTTGTTAAGTTTATACTGCTTGCAATTAATAATATTGTTGATAATATTTCGTTTTAACATTACACAATACTTAAACAGATTTTTAAATTGTGTAACAAGTTCCAATAATATACAGATATAAAATATACAGAAGAATAGCTTAGGTAGTTTTTTTAATATGCGTTCAGTGTTTGTAATTATATGACCACCACTGATATACGTAAATTTTATATTGCTTGTGCAAATTGTATATATATCATTTTATCCAAACACGTATCATAAACACTCTTTACCGCGTCCAAAAACCACACGTTACGACCACATAATGATAAACTTCTTGGTAAAAACTTGTTTTTTATCTGAATATTGATCATTATGACCATAATGTACGAAAATTTGTCAAATTATGACATTCAAATTTCGAACACCGACGCCCGCCTGCGAGCCGCCCCTAGTTTGTCTGTGAAGTTGGTACTACAGAACAAGCTAAACAACTGCTGAGCAATGATCAAAGCCACAATGCCGGTCGAACATGCGGTTCCTTAACACATCAAAGAGAGCTTATGATATGTGTGTAGATAACTAGTGTATGTAAGTGTACATAATTAGGCATTAAAACTCTCGAGTGATATTATTATGAAACTCGCCCTCGAGTATTAATGCTCTCCATTACGTAGCAGTCACATAAACTACTATAATAAACCATCTTAATAGTTATATGCCCAAAATGTAACAAAGTCAATTCCATTTACAATGTACACAACCTAAATTTTCAGCCCTTTTTCAGCATTGCAAATGGTTCTAAAGTTGAGACAGAAAATACGACTGTATAAACATGTATATATGCCTGCACATACATTCATTCTGACCCTACACTAGGATACCCTGTGTCGTGGGAACCAGAAACAGCTAAATCTCACACATGCAAACATCCAAGACCTGTTTTTTATCCCTAGCCGGGGATTGAACCTGGGATCTCTCACATGGTGGGCAGAACCACGTTAAGCTAAAGATTTTTGTGTATTTGTTATTATACGTATATGATATTAACGTATAATAACAAGTTGTAGGAAGGATTCAATTAAGATCAATTATTACGCAGTTTCCGATCAAACTGTGAGCCGATTCGATAATGACTTGATGTTTAACGTTAACACCAACTGAGCCTGAGTGAGCAAGCCCATTATTTGAGTTGGTGGGACTGCGCTCAACTGCGCTGGGACCTTACCGGGACTGTTCGCATTAGTGCGTCTGTAACTGAGTAACGCGTTATATTCTAACCAGTATGGTACAATTTTCAATTTATCGCCAGTTTATAAACTAACCGAAAAAAGTATAATTATAAACTAACAGTTTTCACAGTCTTACGATGATATATACTTATTAATTATAGGATTTTGGATATCATTATATGGGTTTAGGCTAGGCGCCAATTTCTAGAAAACACACGCAGAACCCTGAAAACCTATAGGTATTTCAAAGCTGCACCAGAGCTTTCCCAGGTCAAATAGGTTTCGGTTTTACGTGAGCCGGTCTTAATTACTAGTGCGACCGGCTCCGAGTAGATTATAACCCGATTAACCGCAGGTCTCCGCTAACGTACATTCGACGTGCCGCGTTATTGTATAATCGGTCGCAATAGCTGTGCACCGCGGCTGAATGTTTTCTGTATTTTATAAGATATTTTATTTATTCCTAAGTACCCTTTAATGATACATTTTCCTATGGTGCCTTGGTTTTTTGGAAGATATCTCTTTTGAGAGAAAAGCTCGCGTTTGTACGTGCTTTATTTTAATGGCTAGTATTTAATCGCACACCAAAAATACTGATTTGCACAGCAAAAAAGGACCAGCAAAAACACTTTTTATGTTTTAAATATTTTATGTGTACTAATGTTTATGTTTTAACAATTTTTTGTTGTTCTTGCATGTCGCTCCGCTCACCCCCTTTACGTGGGTAGATAAAATATTTAAAACATAAAAAGTGGTTTTGCTGATCCTTTTTTGCTGCTCAAATCAGTATTTTTGATGTGCGATTAAATTCCAGCCATTATTTATTATGACGATATCCTGACTGGATGTGAACTATTTGTTACTAGATACACGTTACAATCGTGATTTTAGTCATGAATATTAAATAACCATGAAGCGTGGTTGTAGATTTATTTTGTTATTAGCCGTGTTGGTATTGTTTGATACAGCTCAATTCACACAGCTTCGTGATGTATGGTGTTTCACTTTTACGAAGGTAATTCAAGTAGGTACCTACATAATTATAATTTGTTACACATTTTACGGTGATGGGCCTTGTGACGTAACATACTGATTTACTGGCTAAACGTGAGAGTAACTTTGCTGCTGCCGCCTATAGGAGAAAAGGCGTATTTTTAGCATAAAAACACTGAAAACCAATACCAGCACAATACATGTGGTGTGGGTGTGGGACACAAAACAAACAAAAAATACACATAATATGATACGGTAATGTGTCGCGTTTGCGAGAAAATTCTGAGTATCGTAATATTCTAGAGATACTCTTTACTTCCAATTCCTCGCCAACGCAACATACACGTTTTCACGTGTAAGGAGAGCGGATTAGCCGGAAATTGTCGTCGAATTTTATGTGTACTTTCGATGGCGCCATATAGATTTTAGTGTACCATCATTTCGGACTATAATAACGAATCGTTCAACATCACATTTATTAAACTTCTAATGAGGGGCCATCCAGTTCTGTTTACTTTACCGAACTTTCCGACTTGACATACCGCAGTGTTGTGCGTTGTTGATCGCGAGATAGGGCGCCGCCCCACCTGATAGACCCTGGCTATGACCCCGGTTCTGGGTCCTGTCTTATGCAGAGGATCTCCCTCGCCCTGCAGCGTGGCAACGCTGCCATGGTAACGGAGACCTTTGCATCGGAGATGACCCGGGGAGGCTTATTTTCTTTTGATTCTGTAAGGTCAGCTTTTTGTATATATTATATTCTTTTTACGTTTGGTGTAAAATATACTCCTTAAATACATTTAAATGATCATAAATAAAAATACGTTTATAATAGCTTGGAAATTATAAGGGATTTGGATCATCTATGTTACTTAAAACAACACGAAAGAAAGACTTACCAAAGAATAGACAGGTTCCAGAGAATATGATGTAAAACTATCGCTTTGTGTGAAACTACCTCGTAATGGCAAACTCCGTACATATTCTATTAGGCAGCAAGTTGAGATCTGCTTCAGGCATGCTCGGACTGCAATCCCAGTGGGCATGCGACTTTAGACTCCAGATCGCTCAGTTGCATTGCATAACTCCAATTACTAATATGGAAGTCTAGTTCATTGCTCACTGAGTCGTTCCCTCCTATGGGTATAACTTTCATAAGTAATAAAAAATGCACACAAATAATTACAAAGAACAAGAAATACATAAAGAGTGTAAAAAGGCGAGCTTATCTCTAATAAGATATCTCTTTCAGCAAACCAAAATTATATAAATGAATTCGGATATGAATGAATGAATGTTCATTATTTCACAAAAGGATTACATTTACATAGATTTTAATTATTAATTTAATTAGTGAAAAATTGACAGGATAATTAATGTTGTAATTAAATTATTACTTTAAAGAGTAGTTGAAATACAAATTATTTAGAAGTCATACATAATATGCCATTTATATGCAGGCATTTATATACATACATTGCTCCTGGCCCCACACTAAGTGACATCAATCAGAAACACTATTTCACTCACATATAAACATCCAAGACCTTGTGATTTAGTTTTTTCTTTCTCCCCAGCCGGGATTCGAACCCGGGCCCTCTCGTTTTTGAGGCCGAGCCTCCACGCCATGGAGGTTGTTGCACTCCGAATTATGAAGTCAAAGCTGTAGGGTCACATCAATCCAGGATCACAGCCTCGTGCAATGGTGAGAAGCAGCGTCAGCCGTAAAAGAAATGAAAGAAAATTATATTGATAGAACCATCAGTGACTTGTTGCTGGCTCTTCGTCTGAGGCCAACTACTTATCAGGCTCGTCAACACTACTCTCCGAATAACTGAAAACACCACATAAAATATATGGTACTGGCAGAACTGAGGTATCGATTGTCTTTCACAACACAGGAGAACAGGCAACACGGGAACCTCTATACTTGTTTATATTTGTGTATGTCGCGGATCAGCACAATATAGGTACCTATAAGGTTTGTAGGTACATGTACATTATAGATTTTTGCCAGTACCATTATTCTATTACGCGGAACAGCCTCCACCGTAATCGGATAATGATATTCGTTGTCTCCGTAATCGTGTATTGATGTACCATGTAATGGCGTGGCGGAGACCGGCGCGCGGGGCGGGCTAATGACCCGGCACATCGACTTCGCATTTTGTGTACAGTCTAACATCACTTTGATGATTCTCTTATACTGGAATACGATAATATCAACTGAAACTGATTACATAGGTAGTGTAAAATACTCATTAGCCAAGGGTCACTCCATTTCTCCCTTTTAATGGCAAAATGCAAGTAAAAGTAAAAAAAAAAAAATACGCTTACGTAAGTGATGTTCGGTGACTGTTATACGCAGCAATTCGCTCTTCGAGATAACTCTGAATTCGCTCTTAGTAGCACGGACATATGCTGCCATCTACATCAATTCATACAATCTAAATACAAAAAAATACAAAAAATTGACCGCTCCATCCAGTAATGGTATTTTCTTAAATATCTACCGAATCCCGTTATGAGGCAACGCGATTTCAAACCTCATGCCATGATAATAAATTTCAAAACATATAACGGTATAAAATGTCGCCTGGAGAGGTTAACTAAGTATTTGAAAACAAAAATTGGGATCCTCGCGATAAGCCCTTTTATTTGACATGCCAAACGAATTCACACGATGCAGTTTGAAAATCGTTTTTTTTTCTGATTTGCTATCGAATATTGGCCCGCAAACTAATAATTAATTAGTTTGCGTATAACGTTCGTGTTTGACTCACATAAATACAGTGTGCTAAAATTCAAATTAATCGGTCCAGAATTTGGTCGTTTAATATACTTCTATACACGAATGGACAGACACACGAGTGACCCTATAATGGTTCTTCCTTTTTAAGTTACGGAACCCTAAACATCATTAAACGGATAGTAATCCGATTTGATCAGGGTTGAGATCGTATGGTTCTTGGTTATATTAAAAATTTGCTGATGCCCGCAACTTTATCTGCGTGTTCCTAGGAAGTATCATTTACCGAGATAACGTTACCCTCCTTCTGGTGCAGTCGGATAAAAAGTATCATATATAATTTCATTTAAATCCGTTCAGTCGTTTTAGCGTGATTGAGGCACGAACATCAAAACATCCAAACATCGCTACTTTCACATTTATAATATTAGTTGGATATCGAAAATCGCATAGACATTGAATCGATTTTTTATTAATTTCGATTTAGATCCTCACATTCCTATCCGTTGTTTTTTGTCATGACATTTTTGATAGAACGCGTTACTTATTTTTTCGTTTGAATTGAGTCCGGAGATGCCTGCCAGGGAGGCATCGAGTTGGTTTGGTTGCGTCTCAGATGAGTTGGGGCGGACTATTATCACAGATTTGTTGGGGGTTTGTGTTGCCCATACCGTGACGTAATTTTTGACGCCATGACTATCTTGAGCGTTTTACGCAGGAAATTAAAGGTCGTCTCTAAAAACGCAAAATAAATGGTGTAAAAAATATAATTATGAAATAATGCATTATATTATAATTTAGTTTAACTTGTTCCAAGGTTTCTGGGTTAGGTTTAGTATCATATTTCGCCCTGTTAAGCGTGGAAGCAGGTTAAGATGCTTATTATCATCATTTGATCTGGACTCGCAAACTATTTCATTGGGGTAATTATTCGTGCGTGCTGCTTTGCTGTTCATATACGATTCGCGGCTATCTTACACGATTTATTTTTCTATCCGTGAAGTACTTGTTTAATTAATTCGTACCAAAAGGGTTATCAAAGTAGTTTGCTTCTGTATTGATAAAATCAACCCTCCTTGTTCCAGGTTCAAGCAACCAGAATGCCGCTCCCTACCTTCTCTCCTCACGCCATGCTGATGTACAGCGCGGCGGTGGGTGGCGAGGGGTCAGTGACCCTGCAGCTCCGTGAAGCGACACCAGCCGAGATGGGCAGCGCGACCACCAGGCTGCACCAGGAGAGGCTGGCGATAGCCTGCCATGAGCCGGAGCTGTTGGCTGACCTGCTGCATGCGGCCTCTGACATTGGTATGTCTTACCACATTTAATAGCGATCTTTCATGCCAGTCAAGGTACTAACATAACATAAAATTTACATTCAGGCACATCCAACCAGAACCAGGAACAGCGACGACACAAACATCTAAATATCTAAGACCTGGGGATGGGGACGTTTTCTTCTTTCCAGTGCGGTAACATTGCCAGGATACTGGGCAGGGTGCAAGGATAGTTATGACATTACAGAAAATGTAAAAGAACATAGGCACACACAACACTTTATACTCATTTCTTTATTATTTACATTAATTATTTCTACCATTATAGCAAATGCCAGATCGATACAAATATACAATATTTACAAGATACAACTCAATTTCAATAATATAAATACAGATTCAATTCAATCATGCTTTAATCTCACAGGACCTGCCACATTCTTGCACTACATCCCTCCATGCATCACCAAACAGATCATTCAGTGGTGCTGCCGCCAACAGAGATTTGAGGCTATCCCGCGCCCGGACTAGCGGAGATTTCCGGCGAGCCACCGTGCGGTGCGAGCCGCCCGCTAGCAGCTGGTGCTTGCGCGCGCGTAGTTAGTTGTCAGGCACGTATAGCGCCGGTATGCGCGCTATACGTGCCTGACAAGCGCTGCGCAGTCTCTGTCGCCTAGCAACAATCTTATGAATTACGTAGGCACCCAGATAGGTTATAAATTAAAGGACATTGGCTTTGGTACAAAAAACGTGAAATCTTATAAATTATTGTCTTTGAACAAGTGTTCAACAGGAGTTTTTTTGTGATATGACGATGGGTGTTCAAATCACAATACGTCATTATAATAACAAGCACAATAGTCGTCATAATAAAGCAGGATCCACAGACCATTAATCTAGGTAGACGCCGCAAATGTACCTACTTCATGTGTCATACGCTGATGTTCTGCTCCTACCCAACCTCAGATATACGAAACTCTTTGCTTATATACTGAACCGCTGAGTTAGCTGTCAGACGTTTTTGATAAAAAAACACATGCTCGATTGGTTCGCCTACATGTATACTTCTTGTGTATCTGTGGCAGGCGGGATCGTTATGAATCGGCGGTAAACTAAATACACAGCGGCATTCTGTCGCTTCCACAGTGGTATCTATAGATACGTTATCAAGTTTATAGTACCTATAACTATAGCTATTTTATTTCTCAGTCGAGAGAAGAACCTTAAAACTAGAATTCCCGGCTCGCCTCCAGAATATTTTGGTATTCAAATTTAATTTTGCATTTGTAACTGCCGGCATCGGGCAGCGCTTCTATTTACCAACGGTGCTATATTATCCTGCCATTTCGATTTGAGAATTGTCACACGGCATTACTCCAGTTTCACGTCCGGAAAGATTCCAGTAGAGTCAGTAGCACAATAAGTCGCGCGTTTTCCCCTATGGGGTGCTTAAGGCACGTCTGTGACCACGTTAAGCCATTCATTTAATACTCCATTTAGCATGGCGACTATATCTCGCCGTTGCAGATATTTTCTATGCGTTGTTTTGCGCAATTAATAATATAATGTATCAAGCTTTACATTGTGGTTGAAATTTGAACGCGCGCTTTGTGATTAAATATAGTCAAATATGAACTCTCGAACTGTCTCCAATCCAAACTCATAAGACTATAAATAAACAATGATAATACTATTAACGATGATTACCACTCCCGCTGTAGTAAAAAAATATATAAGGATATGAACAACAAACAGTGGGATCGTTTACTTCCACTTGAACTTGTATAGCGAGCTAACAAACGCAAAAAGTCCAAGTAATTTAATTAGACAGCCAATTAAACAAAATGGTATTGCTGCTTAAAGACAAACTTCTTTTGTACTTTGCAAAGTCAATGTTCCTCCGGAGATTATGAATAATAAATACTCGTTCACAAAGAGCCCGAAAGAGGTCTCGGTGATAATCGGCTTTATTATAATAAGAATATTTTATTTTGCTACATGTTAGGTTAGGATTGCTTGGGTATTATGGACACATGGAGCCCTATGTACGGTTGGAGATGCGAGCTTTTGTTATGTTGCCTCTCTATGGTACCTACTGGAAATATACGTTCAATGATATGAACTGAAATATTGATACGCCTACCAACTTCCTTTTATTAGCATGCATAATTTCAAAATTGCTATTTTGCTATTGCTAGTTAAACCCTGATCAATCAGTTTCGAGTCAAGTAGCACCTTTTAGATTTGCGGTACTTCGGTCGTGCTGCCAGCTTATAACAAGTACTACTCCTACTAAGTTATTGGAAAAAATTGACAATTGGAATTAAATATGACATAGCTTGGCAAAAAACTGGTTAGGTTTCAACTAAGAAGTTGGTCATTGGAATTATAATGTGCGGCCTAGCAGGGGCCAAGGCCGCACCTAGAGGCGTCTTCTGTCGGAATTAACTTTAAACTCGACCCGGTACCCTCGAAAAATGCAAAGTCATGCAAACGAGCTCCTAATCCAATTAGATTATATTGGCAAGAGGGAAAATTTCTTAGTTATATTGACGCGTTGATATTGAAAAGATCCGGGTGGTGTTAAATTTCAAACAATTAGGGAAATTCGAGATTTAAATCTAATAAAGTATGCTGAAATAGGAATCCGAAACTAGAGCCGTCTCGGTCCGCATTTCTTCTACCTTCAAACCAAGATCCATTCAAAACATCTAACAAACAACACAGCGACATGTTTTTCCCATACAATGTGGCAGGCGCATAATTGCGCCTACTTTTAAACAGATCAATTCTTATTCATACAAGTCATTTATTAACTACAAATTGAGATAGAGAGTACGATAATTCGGCTAATTCTATACATAGTCAATCATCGAGCTGCTTTATACCTCAAACACATCTAACGCAGGTAAGCCCGCGGCTGATGGTAATATGCCGGTATCCCAGTAGCCGATCCCTGCGAGAGTATTTAAACAACATCTCGTACACAACTTCATTATCCCCCAGCATACGTGAACTGCTCTAATTTATATTACTCGCTGTAACTTGGTCGCGATTCTAATTGAACCTTCTTGTTTGAGTGGCCTACGGGGAGCGGCCTGTATTTCATACATTGAGGAAAGAAATCTAAAATCTGTTTTCTCTGAAGAAGGTAATGCTAATGGTAATGTCTTGGGTGGGAAAGGTTTTTAAAGGGCGTTTACGTGTGCATTATAATCTGTTACGGCAAACAATATAAATGAAGTGTAATTTTTTGAATTTTCACTTAATTTCAGAGTAAATTAATCAATTTTCTCCATTGATCTCTCACAACAATGGTTATTATTTATTTAACACCACTTATTCAATAGTTGTGAACATAAAACATTACATACAAAGTAAACCGCACTTTATTTACAGAGCTTTCCCACATCCGGAGTGGGGAAGCGATACAATAAAAAGGCAGGCCCATAGTAAACAACGTACAATATGAATAAGTGGTAGTTTCGCATATTTTATTCAGTAAGAAGGAAACGGGCACTCAGAAAGATGAATTGTCACTTTTGTGGATTGTTCCCGCTCGACGCTGCCTCTACCCTAGAACGGAGCGCGGAGGCCCGAGCAAATGTCATCCCTTATAATGGAAACGAGGCAGAGAGCCAATGAAATACATAGGTAGGTAATTGGAATGCTAGACAGACAATGCCAGATTGTTTTCCCGGGATTGAGTTTGTTTGTATTTACTTAGGCTCTGGAATTGTAGTATTTCAGGTAAAGGCGAAACGGGCAGGGTTATCCTTACATTTTTTTAACGAAATGAAATATATTTGCAACATTAAAATACGTGCAATGTTTTCAGCTTATGTGTAAGTATTCAAAATAACAAAGTATTAATATGAATATATTTCAAGATAAATGATAATTTATATAATTAACAACTTGTCATAATTTGAGAGGAATAAGAAATTTATTAAGCAAAAGATTCATGAAAATAAGTACAGAGAATATAAATAAGATATTCATTCTAGTTCAAGACGTGTGGGACTGCCGCTCCATCCTCATTTAGGCCTGTGCGATTCCACCTATGGCGGGTGCCGCGGATGCACATGCTGCTAGCCCTGATGATGGCGGTTTGAATTCTTGCTCGTAGCCAGCCCATTATTGTAGCAGGGGTCCGGTTCCAGCGGCCCGCCAGCGTTTCGGCGAGGTGTTTAGTGAATGATATCATTTGTGGAGCAAAAACTCCGTCGACAGAGGTTACTAAAGGGGTGAAGGTGGTATGGCGCGTCTCGCATGGGTCACAGTACTTCCTTTTCTTTTCTTCTTCAGCTGAACGAAGGACAGCCGCTACGGGGCGTGATGCATGGGAGGGAGCGTCGGTGTCTATGACACGGATATCAAATAACGCCTCCCTCTGGGCAACCCATACCCCCCGACAAGCCATGTCTCCGCGCAGCCCAGTATCGCCTTCGGAGATGACTGGCTCTTTCGTGACGTTTCCCCAGGCTTGCTGGCACAGTTCACAGAAAAGATCCCTTATTTCGTTATGTCTGCGTGTGATAAGGCCACCTGTTTTGCAGCACAAGGCGTGGTCCACGTTGAAGTTGTCATTGCCGCAGCCGTCGCAAGTCGCAGGCATGGAGATTGGTGTGCGGTGGTATCTTATGGCCAGGGCATCTCTAAATTCGTGGGGTGATAAGTTGAAGTTGTCTTTTCTTGTCGGTATTACTGAAAGCCATGTTGATGTTTTTGTTTTCATTTTTGTCGCTATTGATCTTTCTATTGCTCTTTTCTTTTTGGATGGTAATTTTGTTAGAATGCTTTCTAGAGTTTCGTTCTCGTATGTTTCTTTTTCCTTGTTTCCTTCCTTTCTTGCGTCACGCAAAGAATTGTAGTGTTCAGCCAGGTTTATGTCTTTCATCTCGGTTAGGGCTGTTGAAAGTTCATAATTTTTGTGTAAAAGTTATTTCTTATAATCTAAATATTCTCTAATGCTACCAAAACAGTGTTTTAGTAGCCACTTTGTCAGACAATTTTTCAAGGACTCGCCATTCATTAATTTAAATTCGTCAGGCATCTTGTTATACTAAATAATACACATATTAAATATATTCTTCCTTATTCATATTGTCTTTAAATCCAAGAGGTTGATATAGTTAGTTCATATATTTTGCTCTTACTTGTCTTTGCCGCCATTCATTTCTGGTACTCCAGACTTCGCGATGAGAAGCAACAAAAACACAAACATCTCTAATGTAAGCACATGAGAGGGGTCAAATATTAAGTAAAAAAAATGGTTTACAGCTTTCATCAATTATAGCCTTGCAAATTGCTTTTATGCATTTTATTTCTATTCTGAAAGCCCTCTTAACCTCAACCGAATTTCCCCACAGAATCAGATCATAGCTGAGTACTGAGGAGACATATCCGTAGTAGATCGTTAGAGTTGCTTCAATATAAATAGTTTGACTCAGTATGTATAAAGCTTATACAAAGCAGTTTATTTTGATACAAAGAGAAATAGGATATGCATTTTGTTCGATTCCAAATCGATATTCGATCGATGGTTTCGGAACGGCCATTTTGAATTTGACGTTGCTGCCAACCTTGCAGTTTTTTACAACTGACAGACGAAAAGCCCTCGCAATGTAACGCGTATTGATTAGGGTATTGAATTTAAATCGCAAGCCATCTGGAATGTATTCGGGTTCCCCTCAGGATTGTCTATATAGCTGAGTGTGTTGTGGTTCCCCGAACCAGATAAAGTTCGCATTTACGTGGCCGATTGGTTTTTCCCACGTAACATAACCTGTGTTGGAACACTGTGCTAGTCGAAGCTGGCCTGCCAGTCATACCTGGTTGGCTGAAGAACCTGTCTACCAAGAAGAGCCTAGGGTGCACCCGGGCCTTGCAGAGAGACAGGAGGTTGACGGGACCGAAGCACAGACCAGGTTAGATCGACTCTATAATTAATAGCTCGGTGAATCGCCGACGTTCAAACTTCTTGGCATCTGATCGCTAGGCTACCTCGTAGCTGATGGGCCCCTGCGAGGTCATTAGGTGCCGAGAAGCCTGAACAAGTTTTGGTAACAAGAGCGTGGTTTCCTGAGATTTGCAGCCGTCAAGGGCTCCAGGAACCCACGATTTGGGACTATCAATCTGTAGGTATAGGCGGTTATTAGCTAACTTGGTGTTGTTCCTGTATCCACATAGATTGGTAGTATTGTAAGCTATAAGTCTATTGCTGGTAGTAGACAGACAGATATTACAGTTTTCCCTAAATGACCAGTTGTACTGAGATATGTGACTCAGAATAGTAGGTACTCAACTTAGGTACATTGTAGGTGAATTGAAATTTGCATTGAAGTACCAGTTAGTCAATCTATTAGTGGTCTAGTAATGCTAATGAATGTTTGGTTAACATAGGTAGTTACATCTATTGATAGCAGGCTATTACATTGTTTTCAGTTTATAGCAATTTATAACTTGAACTAATATTGACTATCTGTGTATGTTGTAGTGATAAAGGGAAACTAAATTGTATTACAGAATTTATATAGATATAAAACTCGGTTCCTATTGTTTAAGGAAAACAGCATTGTTTAAGTTGTGGTTTAGGGTTCCCTCGTTTGGGTTATAGACTGGAGGGTCCAATAAAATTAAGTTACTGCAAATTGTGAGTAAGTATCGTTCCGATCATGTCGCTATCTGAAATCCAGAAGGGTGTTTCTAAGGAACTCAGATGGTTTTCCTCCGCACACGGTCTGATAGACCGTTTAGATAGGCATGATGTGGTATTGGAGCGGTCTATGGACGTTAAGGAACGTTACAACAGGGTGCTCGAATTGTCCGCGCAGGCGGAATCAGTTGATAGTTGCGCACCTGACAGGCTGTCACGGTTGCTAGGGGATGTCGACCAATGTATGGAGATGGCAGCTGCTATCACGCAGAAGGCTGCGGACATACGTAGACAGCGCGAGTCCAGCCATGGTGGTGACATTGAAGCACCTCTGCCGCTTCAGGGTTCAGGGTCCAGGTTACCGGCCATAACTATGCCTACTTTTGACGGAGTGTCCGGTGAATGGATGAGCTTCATCAATCTGTTCGACAGTTTGGTGCACATGCGATCGGACATTACCAAGTCTGTCAAGATGGCTCAGCTGGTGGCAGCATTGAGGGGTGAGCCTAGGGAGCTGGTCGCTCATTTGACAGTTACGGAGGGTAACTATGAAACGGCCAGACAATTGTTGGTCAGACGTTACCATAACAAACGGAGGTTGGCCGATGCCCAACTGAACCGTTTGTTTAGTATCCCGGTTGTGAACAAGGTCGGAGCCATACAGACGGAGGTTTTGAACCCGTTGTTGTCCGTCACCAAGGCTCTAGAGAATCTTGGACTTCCGGTTGGTGAATGGTCGTACCTACTGCTGTACATTGTACTTTCCCGCCTACCCGCTGACGTGCAGACTCGTTTCGAACAGTCTCACGGGAGGTCGGCCGAGGACCTGCCCGCCTTCTCCGACTTGGTCGGATTCTTGGAAGAGGAGGCTCGACGGGCAGAGAATTTGGGGTTGACGGTCACCCATCCTTCGGAGCCACAGAGAGCTGCCGGGAGCGCTGTGAGTAGGGGCCCTCCGACGAGGAAGGACCGCACCAACCGGCAGTTATATGGGACTGTGAGTGCATTGACCCCACATAGTGAGACCTGCCCATGTTGTAGGCAGATTGGCCATGCTGTGGCCAATTGCAATAAGTTCGGGGAACTTAGGGTTCAGGGACGGCGCCGGATGGCCAAGCAGCGGAGCTGGTGTTTCCTGTGCCTCGGGCCACACATGGCTAGGTACTGCACGCGCACAAAAATGTGCGGATATTGTGGTGGGGCCCACAACAATCTGTTGTGCATGAACCGGTCCGGCCAACAGCCACCACAGGGCCGTACCCAGGGTGACACGGCATGGGGCCCTGAGAATTCGTTTGCGACTCGGAGCGCAACTCAGGGGCCAATGTCCCCACGTGCACAGGGCGGTACTAGGGTGCAGGGCCGCACTCAGGGTCATCACATGGGGGGCCCTGAGTTTTCGGTTGCGACTCAGCATCCGACTCAGCGGGCATTGGGGCCACAAGCACGCAGCCACCCAGGGGTGCAGGGCCGCACTCAGGGTCATCACATGGGGGGCCCTGAGTTTTCGGTTGCGACTCAGCATCCGACTCAGCGGGACATTGGGTGTGTTCAGCGGGCCGTAACGGGCGGGTGGCATGGGACACCTTCGAGCTATGCGGGTGCGGTTCGGACGCCGCCTCAGTTGTCGCCCCGCTCGTCGCCTCGTCCTCGTCGGTCACATGTGATGTCCCCCCCGCTCATGGAGCGGCCACGATTGAATTCACGCCCACCCCCCTTTACGGGGAATCGTAGGTTGGGAATGGAACCGGAGCGTGGGCCATTTGTACAATGGGACCCGCTGGCGTATAGCTGCATCCCTGATCGGTTACAGGCAGAGTGGGGCCCCGGGGGCCCTCGCTAGGAATTTGCGGCCCAACAATTTGTTGCCCCCCAACCGGAGACGGTGGTGTTACCGATCGCCTCTGTGCTTGTTTGGGATTTGGCGGGCAACCCAACATACGTTCGCGCCCTATTAGATTCTGGAGCTCAGGGCTGCATTGTATCGAATGATTTAGCAAAATGGTTGGGCCTCAATATAAATAATGTATCGCTGCCGAGGAAATTGGTCCCTGCTGGGGATTACAGGGCAACCCTTCACGGGTTTTGTGATGCCTCTGAACGAGGGTTTGCGGCAGCGGTTTATTTGCGAACCGTCACCTCCACCGGGGAGGTCGACGTGCGTTTGGTTTTGGCAAAAAGCAAGGTAGCGCCTATTCGGACAAGGATGACGATTCCAAAACTGGAACTGTCCGGGGCTGCTCTTTTGACCAAACTTTTGAATCACACTCTAACAGTGTTGCGTGGGTCAGTGGTTTTGGAGGATACGGTGTACGCGTGGACGGACAGCCAGATTGTTTTGTGCTGGCTGAAGGCTTCGGTCCATAACTTAGAGGTTTTTGTTGCGAACCGTGTCTCCCAGATTATGTCGTCTGAGGTCCCACTGACCTGGAGACATGTACCAGGAGAATTGAACCCGTCTGATTGTGCATCCAGGGGATGTCGGGCTCCTGAACTCGTTAGACACCATTTGTGGTGGGGACCACCCTGGCTTGCCAAGAGAGAATCGGACTGGCCCCACAGCCATGTAGTAGTATCTTCGGATCATGGCCCCAGAGCGGCCGTGCATGTTACCCAGAAGGGGCAATACAAGGCGTACCTATGTGTGTTTGTTTGTTTATCCACCAAGGCGGTACATCTCGAGCTCGTTGCTGATCTCTCGACAGAGGCTTTCATTGCTTGTTTGGATAGGTTTGTTTCTCGAAGGGGACTTCCAACTTGATCCGCTCTGATAACGGCACTAACTACATCGGTGCGGAGCGATACTTACGAGAGATCGTCAACTTTTTGAATGTAAATAAATTGGATATTGGAACGGCCCTCTCCCGTCGGGGTATTCAGTGGACCTTCAGCCCACCGATTTGCCCCCACTGGGGTGGGATTTTTGAGGCCGTAGTTAAGTCAGCTAAGACGCACTTGGGGCGTATAGTAGGTCAGACCGCGCTGACTTTTGAGGAGCTCGCGACATTGTTTTGTAAGATCGAGGCCGTTCTCAATTCGCGACCGTTGTGTCCGCTCAGCTCGGATCCAAATGACCTGGAGGCTCTGACCCCAGGCCATTTCTTGATAGGACAGCCACTTAACGCGTTGCCCGAGCACCCCTTCGAGGGAGTGAAATTGTATCGGTTGTCAAGGTATCAGATGTTGCAGCAGTTTACTCAGAATTTCTGGAAGCGTTGGTCGCTCGAGTATCTGCATATCTTACAACAGCGCCTTAAGTGGACTGACAAAACCAGCCCCCCTAGTGTTGGTGACCTCGTTCTGGTTAAGGATGCTAACCTACCGCCACTACGTTGGCGCAGGGGGCGCATTGTTAACTTGTTCCCTGGCAAGGACGGGACCCCCCGGTCTGCAGAGGTTCTAGTAGGAGGCTCGGTTCTAAAACGAGCGGTAGCAACGTTGTCTCGGCTGCCCGTAGATTAGGGGACAGGTGGGTGCCTGTCCGGGCGGGTGATTGTTCGATTCCAAATCGATATTCGATCGATGGTTTCGGAACGGCCATTTTGAATTTGACGTTGCTGCCAACCTTGCAGTTTTTGACAACTGACAGACGAAAAGCCCTCGCAATGTAACGCGTATTGATTAGGGTATTGAATTTAAATCGCAAGCCATCTGGAATGTATTCGGGTTCCCCTCAGGATTGTCTATATAGCTGAGTGTGTTGTGGTTCCCCGAACCAGATAAAGTTCGCATTTACGTGGCCGATTGGTTTTTCCCACGTAACATAACCTGTGTTGGAACACTGTGCTAGTCGAAGCTGGCCTGCCAGCTTCGACCTGGTTGGCTGAAGAACCTGTCTACCAAGAAGAGCCTAGGGTGCACCCGGGCCTTGCAGAGAGACAGGAGGTTGACGGGACCGAAGCACAGACCAGGTTAGATCGACTCCATAATTAATAGCTCGGTGAATCGCCGACGTTCACACTTCTTGGCATCTGATCGCTACGCTACCTCGTAGCTGATGGGCCCCTGCGAGGTCATTAGGTGCCGAGAAGCCTGAACACATTTGAATTATATGAGAGAAATTGAGTATTTTGTTGTGTTGGGATTAATTATTTAGTTAGGATATTCTACTGAAATCAAATACATGAAATAATAAGATTGAAGCGAATAATCTCGGCATTTTCCTGTCATTACTACTGACTCTCTCTCTCTAGGGATATAAAGGTTACTGATAACACATATCAGGCCATAAGAAACCACTTAGAACCACTCAGCTTTCTTATTCCGCGGAGATCAGCCATCTCCTCACTGGACACTTATAACACGTTGTAGTTCGCGCCATTGTAGATAACAGCATAACAGGTAAGTAAGTGACTATAGACAAATATTCTTACCGAACCAACATGGCGCTGCCAATGTTGCCAGTAGTATTTATATCGTGTTTCGTTTCGCGACAAGACTAGTACAATAAAAATGTATCAATCTAGAATATTATTTGTTCATTTATCTCTTTACGTGGAAATAATAATACGAGTTTTATTTCCTTGACCTCGGAAAGCGGAAAGGTAAAATATTTTTGTTCTATTTGGATCTCTTTGCCATACAAGTCATTCGCATAATTTATCGAATTTACTCATTAACTCTAGGTTAACGTCTTACCTATATCATGAGTTGCGTAGCAAAATAACTAACAAATAGTTAGCCGAACTACTCGCAACCAATACAATGGACACAATAACTCAACTTAAATGTAGGACAATGTTAACAAATGGCCTAAGTTCAACGCTGTTTGACTTGCCGAGAAGTAATAATCGTCCTTCGTAGTTTGGCCCTTAGCCGCATTTGGTATAATAGTTATATGGCCACATAATATTCATTATCTATTCACCCTCTGTTTGCTTGTGGTAGAAACGAGTTTTTGCCATTTTAGTGTTATGTAACTTAGGAGTGAATAACTATACTCCAGTTATAACACTTAAAATCCCGGTTATTTGGTGCCCAAACAAAGTATGGTGCCGACCTCTGTGGCGTAGAGGCTGTGGCTCTGTCTACCATACGAGAAGTCCCAGGTTGGATCCCCGGCTGGGGTTAAAAAAACCCAAGGTCTTGGATGTTTATATGAGTGTGATGTCGCTGTTTCTGGTTCCCACGACACAAGGTATCCTATTGTGGGGCCAGACGCAACGTATGTGCCTGTATGTAAATGTTATTATGTAATGCCATTGATGTAAGTACCTGTAGATTGCCTAGAAGTAAAGCAGCGATCACAGCATGCGTCAGGTAATAATAACCGCAGTTAGGGCGTAGGACCCGATAGTGATCAGCTTTCAGTTCAGTTCTTTATTGCCATAAATTACACGTTTATAAAGATCTTATGATAAAAACAATAATGATTCAGTGTAATTTTACTCATAAGAGTGTAGTAACTTACTATACAAGGATTTAAATACTAACAAGGCAATTATAATATAATTTACACAGTCACAAAGTCATAAAAGAATAAAAACTACACACGATTATTTGAATTATAATATCTTAAATAATGTCATTTTGTGGAATTCTATTTCGTTATCTTATTATTAATTAATTATAATTATAATATTCATAGGCTTTCCCCTTACTTGTCATGCTACATGTTTAAGCACAACCAACGCCCACGAGCGTTCTTATATAGCAAATAGTATTCATACTAGTAAGTAGCCGGTACGTTTTATAGCCGTTTTTTATGGAAACTCATAAAAATCGCCTAACCCCCCAAACGCAGAAGATGCGTTCCCTTTGGACGAATAAATTGTATGTTCTGCCTGCCGAGAAAAGATTCAATTCTTACAACAATTCGCCCTAGCTTTAAGAATACGAGCAGTTTTCGAAGATGATTCCCCGTGTCGTTTAGATAGCATATAAAACCTCTACCATTATGTTGCAGCCTATATAATTATGTGCCATAAATTATATCATACTGAACCACAGAGCAACGACTCTTTGCATTCCGGCCTTCATAAATTCGCAAACAGCGCGGGTGTATTACATTTTACGACAGACATGGGCCTTCATATAACTTTGTTAATAATGTTAAACGATATTTTAGACTTCAATTTCAGTCACAAACCAAATTATGCCTGTCCGTTGTTGACCACAAAACTATGGCCTTACATTTGTATTTACTTTCTCAAATGTGACCATTTAAGAAAGTAAGTAGTGATAGTCACAATCTGTCACCAATTGGGACATAGTTTGAAATCAAGCATATTAATACCCTTTTCCAATGATTTCTACTTCTTGGCATTTACTTGAAAGCTTTTCAACAGTAATGAGAGAAGTATTCTCGTGAAAAAAATCATTTTCGAGTCTCGCCAGTGGAAATTAAACGTGAAATGAGTTCTTTTAAATATATATTCTTTGTTCACAAAGTAAATAATTTAATTTTCGCTACTGACTTCTATTCTGAAGCATTATAATGTCCCGCTATGAAAAATACTGCTACGCCGTAGCCTACAGAGTGCTACTCGCTACGCTATTAAAGCGTAGTAGTAGTTTTTTTATCAAAGCAAATGATGACTCTGTGGAACATTAAATCATTACATCCTACAGATCCTGTTGCCATAGGTACTACTTTCAACGGCGTTCATTTAACAAAATTTCATATCCTTTTATAAGACGAGTACAATACAATGCCTTTTTAAGAAATTAAATCAATTATTAGTATCCATACCTGGGTCTCTTTGAGATTTCAAAATATCAGTAAATGCTGTTGTAAATTATTTATTAAACTGGTTGATTGTACTAAAAGTCCTTTTATTTTCCCGATAAAATCCGATTATCGAAGGAGAGCTTACTGTTGATATTTTACAACACAAGCGTACTTGCTGGTAAACATAATTTTCTGTGATTTGAGCGTTTGTCCGAGTAAATGAGAAGCACATGAAAGCTCAGGGATTTATATGATAATTCCGATATTTGTTTTTTCCGTCTCTTTTATTTGTTTTTTATGTCCGTGTTTGTCGTAACTACCTATACTATACCGCACTGGCTGGCTGGTTTTAAAAACTAGCTATATTTGTATCTATGGTACGTATGTTTTCGAATCTGGAAAACAGCTCTAACGATTTTTTATAAATCTGCTATAATGGGGGCAAACAATCGATTTGCTAGGTGTCATCCCAACAAGAACTCGGTTGCTGAGGTGGTAGCTATGTTTATGTCATGTTTATGAGCGGGGATCGGTCATTTCATTGCAGCAGGCACATTCATTAGTCGTGTGAAGAAGCATTACCGCTCTCTTTAGAATTATAGGTAGTATACATTTAAGTATTTATTAGAATGCACTAGTAGTAGTATATTATAAGTGTTTCGTTTATTATAGTATATAATTTATTTTTTAATTTTTTTAATTCAAGTACTCATTTATTTTGTTATATTTTTGTACACATAGGTCAACCTCTGCCCCATCTTAACCTAGTTTGCTGAGAGATCTCTTCTTAGAAATAACTTTTTTATATGATTTGTGTGCAATAAAGAAATTGTCATAATTATGATTTGTATGATTAATCGGTAACTTGGTTTTTTCCGGTTTTCGGTCCGGTGGGGTTTTTTGCCTTTGTTACCTAAGCTTCTATTTGATTTTGCCTGTCACGGGCTCTGTCGATTCAAATTTTGCAAGTTAAATTTGACCTACTTCCGGTTTCCGGTTGATTTGAAATTGTTCACGTATTTGTAAATCGGATGACAAAGCAATAATTATATGACATGGATCTGTGATGTAGCTGGAAGGTTGCCATGGGAACTCTGTAATAAACTACGCAACCTCATCATGTTTATCCTCTATTAATTCGTCTTGACAAGTCCTCTGGACCTAGATATGATGGTGGACCCGGACGTGGCCATGGGAACTCTGTAATAAAACGACATAACCGTAGCGAGTATGGGCTCGTTGGATTATCTTGACAAGTACTGTGGTCCCAGATTAGTTTCTCACTTTTAAGGGTTCCGTAGGTATCAGTTCTATTTTACAACTAATAAAAGCTTATTTCAAAAAGTTTAAAGAAGTTTAAGAATTAAATATGTGGTTGTCAAATCGATAAGACGCGTTGTCCAGTGCTCCGGCGCTAAATAATCGAAAAATAGGTCAAAAGTGCATACACACAGTGCTGTGCTAGCTAGTTCTTAGTGCCACTCTAAAGTGAATCCAATTATGGATAAAAGTGCGCGGAAAAAGTGAACTTTGCTCGTAAACCAGCAATCGAAAGCAGCTGATTTCTGTTGTGTAAAGCCTCCATTTTGAAATTGGCCAGTGCTACCAACCACTAAACAAAAACCTAACAGACAGTCTGAAATTAGTCGCAGTTAGCGTGAACTTGGATACGTTCCGTTTTTGCTCAACTCCAGATTGCAAACCATTCACACATTCATGACAGCAGCTGTCAAAATGAAATCACAACAAGTTTATTGAGACTGGATATGGACATCAACAAAAAAATGGTCCAGCAAGCCCTCCACAAAGGGCTTTATCACACTCGCCCGAGGACACAGTCTCTCAGTGATCTTAACAACACAAACAATAGACCCAGTGGCTCACAAACTCCAGTAAATGACTGGACCGTCGTTACAGGCAAGAGACCTCGCAGCTGGCCGGAAAGCCAAAACAGACAAAACAAACAAGCGAAAGTGGATCAGTATTGGCTTAGTAAACCAGTAACACTGTCTAACAGCTTTTCCGAACTTGGTAACGAGCTGCAAGATGATCAAACCGAAGAACAAGAACACTCCCAACAAACAGTAAAAGTGCCTAGACCACCACCAATTTTCGTCGATAAAGTCGGAAATATCCAACCACTTATTGAACTACTTACGGAACATGCGAAAGAAAACTATGTGATTAGGGTCCTGCATAATGAGCAGGTCAAAATCCAACCAAAATCAGCAGAATACTACAAAATAATTGTCAAACAACTAGAACTTAAAGGGACAGAGTTCTTTACTTATAAACCAAAACAAGAAAGAACCTATAAGGCAGTCTTGAAGAACATCCACCCGTCGACACCCATTGATGATATCAGGACATCATTATGCAACCTTGGCCATACAACCACAAACATTTGGAACATCAAAGCAAGAACCACCAAAAAACCACTACCAATTTTCTTCATAGAACTTCAACCAAGCAGCAACAATAAAGAAATATTTAATATAAAATACTTACCTACTTAACTGTCAAGTGAAAATCCCAAAACGAATGATCCCGCAGTGTGCCAAGTGCCAACAATATGGCCACACTAAATCATATTGCAGAAGGCAACCTAAATGCATCAAATGTGCTGGTGACCACATGTCAGCTGAATGTGTCAGAAAAGCAAGATCTGAAGAAGTAAAATGTGTCCTGTGCGATGGGAACCACCCCGCAAACTATAAAGGATGTAAAATATATAAACAACTCCAAAAATCTAAATTCCCTTCTTTAAGGCCACAAACAATAGAGAAACCAACAATACCTATGCCAAAACAACAGACACGCTCGTACAGTGATGTAGCTGGAAACAAATCGGATCAAATTCATATACAGGGTGTCCCAAAAGTCACCCATCGCAGTGACACCGAAGATTTTGATGTAAATGCAAAAAGTGACCCTGTGCAAAACAAAAACAAACCAGATGAGATGATGGAACTCATGAAAATGATTCAACAAATAATGCAGCAAATATCTGCTGTAACAAACCTACTAATTTCCATGACATCAAAGTTGCCACATTCGATACAATTAAATTAGTCCTATGGAATGCTAATGGCCTGCCAAAACATACATTAGAAGTAAAAGCCTTCTTAGAAGAAAACAAAGTTGACATAATGCTTATAACAGAAACACACTTCACACAAAAGAATCACTTCAACATACCCAACTAAAAACTCTACCACACTATGCACCCATCCGGAGCTGCACATGGAGGAAGTGCAATTCTAGTGAAACATAACATACGCCACCATGAAATAGAGTCATACTGCTCAGAAATGTTCCAAGCTACAAAAATTTCAATTGAAGACTGGCAAGGACCCTTAACACTGTGTGCTGTCTATAGTCCACCTAGACACAACCCAAAAACGACTGACTACATTGAACTCCTTAGTCAACTCGGTAGAAGATTTCTTGCAGGAGGTGATTACAATGCAAAGCACACATCATGGGCAGCCAGAACCACTACAACAAAAGGACGACAACTTCTCCAAACTATTGAAACCCTAAAACTGAGAGTAGTATCAACCGGAAAACCGACCTACTGGCCTACAGATATGAATAAAATACCTGACCTACTGGATATTTGTATAATTAGAGGACTGGACACAGAAAACATTGAATGCAAAGATAGCTACGACCTTTCGTCTGATCATTCACCAGTATTTGTTACAATTGGGATGAATGTGGTGCACACACAAAGAACATGCCAATTACATAACCGAGACACTGACTGGGACCTATTTCGTCACCTAGTAGCCTCAAGGACCAGTATTAATTTACCACTCAAAAGTGACTCAGATCTTGAAGAAGCTGTAGAACATTTCAACCAAAACATCCAACAGGCTGCATGGGAATCAACCCCAAAAACCAAACAAAAATTACAGATCTCCTTGCTGAAAAACGAAAAACTAGAAAGACCTGGCAAACTCCTAGATACCCCAGTGACAAAAAGAAACTAAATGCTATCACAGTGAAGCTTAAGAAACTTCTTGAGGAAGTAAGGAACGAGGGTGTTCAAAAATATCTAAGAAACCTCGACGGGAAACCAGGTACCGACTACTCACTGTGGCAGGCCACCAAAAACCTCAATCGTCCAAAACTTCATCAACCCCCTATTCGGAAGCCAGACCTAGCATGGGCGAAAAAGGATATGGATAAGGCGAACACATTTGCAGACCACCTAGAGAGTTTTTTTGTCCCAAACCCTGATGAGGGATCCACCAGGATTAAAGACGTAGACGCGCTGCTTGCCACAGCCTACCAATTGGACAGACCAATACAAAAATTCTCTAAAACTGAAGTAAACATAGCAATAAAGAACCTTGTCAACCACAAATCTCCAGATTATGACCTAATCACTGCCACTGTACTTAAACATCTGCCGGAAGAAGCCGTAGACCTCCTGACATCATTATTCAATACTATCCTCCAGCGAGCGGCTATCCCGAAACAATGGAAAGTGGCTCAAATAATAATTATTGTCAAACCAGGAAAGTCAGCGACCGACGTAAAATCATATCGACCAATAAGCTTGCTCCCGATCACTTCAAAACTGCTTGAAACTTTATTTATGAAGAGACTAATGCCAGTTATTCAAGAAAAAAACCTTATACCGGAACATCAGTTTGGCTTCAGACAAAAACATAGTACGATAGAACAAGTCCATAGACTTGTAGAAAAGATAAACTCCACCTTTGAAAAAAAGGAGTACTGCTCAGCAGTATTTCTAGACATCTCACAAGCTTTCGATCGCGTCTGGCATGAAGGACTACTCTATAAAATAAGACTGCACCTTCCTATTAATTACTACCTATTCCTCAAGTCGTACCTAAGCGAAAGATTCTTCTTTGTAAAACAGGGTGAAGTCTCATCCATGCTACATCCTATACAAGCAGGAGTGCCACAAGGAAGTGTCTTTGGACCGATCCTCTACATCTTGTATACTGCAGATCTCCCAGTCAGCAAAGACATTGTCACTGGAACCTTTGCTGACGACACAGCAGTACTAGCTTCAGACCCAAACCACGTTGTTGCATCGGCCAAGCTACAATCGAGCCTAAACTCAATATCAAACTGGCTCAGAGACTGGAGAATAAAAGCCAATGAATCGAAATCTGTCCAAGTCACCTTTACTACTAGAAGAGATACATGCCCTCCAGTTACACTGAACGGAAAAGATATACCGCAAGAAAATGAGATAAGATACCTCGGCATCTAACTGGATAGACGACTCACATGGAGGAAACATATATTTACCAAACGTAAAGCCCTGGGTCTTAAACTCCGAAATCTCTACTGGCTTCTCAACAGAAACTCACAAATATCCTTAGAAAGCAAGATACTTGTATATAAATGCATCATAAAGCCCATATGGACCTATGGTCTTCAGCTCTGGGGAACGGCAGCCAAATCGAATATTGACATACTCCAACGGTTCCAGTCCAAAACCCTGAGGTTAATTGTAAACGCCCCATGGTATGTCAAAAACGAACATATTCACCGAGACTTGAAAATCCCTACGGTTCAAGAAGAAATTATCACCAATCTTAAAAGATATAAAACCAGACTTGAAAGGCATCCAAACGCACTGGCCTCAAAATTGATGACAGAAACCACAACGTTTGAAAGACTGAAAAGAGAGCACCACAAGATCTCATTGACAAACTAAATTAATAGGATGGGGCAATGGCTCCAGTCCTGCAGGCCGGTCTAAAATCAATCTCAAAAATATTGCTAAATGTCCTAGATGACAGATCGCAGTAATACAGGAAGACAAAAAAAAAACAAAAAAAAAATCAAAAAGTATTACCATACAGGGCTTCATTGTAAGGGGTTGTTAGGGACGTCATTCTGAACAACTTTCACTGGGAAACCGATCCGATCTGAGCAACTTTATTATTGATATCTTTATACATAATGGGCCGGGCGGTCAGCAGAGAAAAATTAAATTGCTCTGATATACTCGGTTTCATATGAAAAATTGTTCAGAATAATGTCCCTAACAATTCCCAAAAATGACTACACCTTTCTGTTACAGCCTGTCTAGTATACAGGATGATTATTTATTTATTTCGTTCCCGAGCGTAGCAATTATGTAGTACTGTCGATTTGATTTGAAAAAAATTACGAACTTCAATTAAACCTTTTTTATCATAAAAAAAAAAACAAACAAACGTTATTCAAACTCAAAATCGTGAGAACAAGTAGCAGTGCTCCATCGCCAACGCATGCCTACCTACTATTCGCCGCGGGATTCCCCGGTCGTGCAATCTTACTTGCAGTGGTACAACGATTTCAACTCGATCTCAACTCAATTCATGGGAATTGCTTCTCATTTTTTTTTTTATTATTTAAAATTTTAAGTGACTTTAAAAATAAATTGTACTGCCTAAGATCTATTCCACGGGAACAAAATGACAACATACTAATACATATCGTCGGGTGCAAGGACACAAGAAGTGGCATACCCGCGGTACAACCTGTATGTCACCGTATTATTTTGAACACCGTTAGATTATCATTCATATCACGAGATTGTTAACTATCGATAACTTGTGAAAGGAACAGATTGCTTACAATTTAACGTAAGAAATTGCGATAGTTTATAATCTATATTTCTCCAACCGTCAAATTGTAAACTAACCTGCACTTACCGATAGGGTTAACAATCTCTCCTACTTTATCCCACGTAAAATAGTAAACAGGCCCTGATTGGTCGGTCTTGGCGGTAGCTCATTCTGAGTACATAGAGTTAGTAAACTAACATGGGAGACAAATAAAGGACGCACATACTAGTTTTAAATCAATCAATATATTTTTTTCAATACACAATATTAATAATTGTGTGTTAATAATTTAAAAAATATGTGTGCACTTGAAATCAATAAAATCAACAATAAGGGCTTGTCTGACCGAACAACAAAGCTTCCAAACAGCTCGCTTGTAGTCCTCTATTAATTTGATGATATTTTGAATTCATTCATTTGCCCATTTCTTCATCATCTTTGTTTATAGCTTTTTAGTTTATATCATTTGAATATTTAACTTAAGAAACCATAAGACTTGAACCAGAGAGCGAAGTCGTCTGGCACAGGTGTGCATATACTTAAAAGACGGCTTCTGCATATATTTTGTAACAATAATCATAGTTAAACAATAAATATTTTTGTATTTGTATTTTTTTTGTATTTCGAATTCTTACTTAGGTCATTATTCCCCCTGTAATACTTTTGTAATTCTGTGGTAAATTGTTCTTGACCAACGCAGTTATTTATGACTAAAACTCTATTGTTTAGTTTAGTTTTACTATTTTAGGTCACTTTATAGAATCTTTTACTTCATTTCGGTACAAAGGTTGTCTAAAATGTAAATCTAGCACATAAATGTCCCAACCGAGGGGCACATGCCTTTACCCGGATCCGAGAAAACTTGAGTCTAATAGACTTCCAAGTAGCGACAGTAGCCTACAGCTTATCGTGTTACCCGAAACACGGAACTTCCGATAATGTATTTAAGATAAATAAATTATATTATTGGTATTTACTAAGTGGTCAGCACCGGGATCCGAACCTGCATCTTCTGCAAGAGAATCAAGCGTGAAACCCTCTAGACCACGGAGAGAGGTATTTAAAAAAACAAAATCCTATGTTTGTTTTCACTCGGCGAAAACGAACGACAGCCAAAGATGCCCAGGGAAAATAATGTTCAACCAATCAGCGCAAAAATGCGTTCCGATGCTTACAATTTCATAGTTTGATATGGATAGATTATAAACTATCGCAATTTTATACTTTAAATTGTAGGATGTGATTACAATCTATCGATAGTTCACAATATTACGCAATATATTATAAACTACCAGTTTTCACAATCTTACGGTGACATACACACAATCGGATTCAGCGGATTTTTCTGCATCGTTCTAGCTGGGTCGCAAATTGCATTTCACCTCTACATGCCGTATTGTTATTGATAGGTTTTTAAACGTATGCATGTTCAGTGTGCCAAACACATTGCCTTAAGTTCATGTGTGGTGGTGGACTTTATAACATTTTCTCAAACATGCATGGAAATATTATTATTATTTTCAAAAAAATAACACGCGATGTATCGAATTTACGGACAAAGAAAAACAAATCCATTGCTGGAGCGTTTTTTTTTTAATTTGGAACATTTCAACGCTCCAGCAATGTAGTATGAAAGGGCATGCTGGAGATATTAAATACTCTTTGATTGGATATCTTTTATCAATCTTGGCATACCAAAGTAAGTCTCTTTGCTTAGTACAAATTGCGTTCACATGGCTATATAGCCATAAATGCGTGTCTTTCGACACAGGTGATAAATAGAAAATTGGCGGCAATAGTACATTATAGCAGAAACCAGTAAGTAAGCCATCGTGGACGAGTATGATTTATAATAGATATAATACGAGGCCAGGATGGCACTTATGGTCGAAGCGTATAAAGTGCTTTTCCCAAAAATAAAACCATTTATGTTTATTGTGAATATTTTATTTGACTCTTCTTTTTCTTCTGTTAGTATCGAATTTCTAATTCCTAATAAGTATCAAAGTTGTAAAAAATACGAATGAACTAGTTTTCCGCGATTTTACATCGTGCAATATAAGAGCAATTCGGACACGTCAACTGCCAATAGCCTCTTTAGCGTATCTTTGAAAAAAAAAGTTCTATATAATATATAGTATAAAAGTTCTATAAAGATGATATGTAATGGGTTTTCACACTTACTTACTGGACACTTTTGTAGTTCTATATTTAATTATCATGATATGTAATGGGATTTCATAAGTATGAATCATACTTACTTACTGGACACTTTTGCGATTTCCTGACACTTCTAAAAATTGCCCAGGATGAGTCACTTTCGGATACAATTTCTTCACAGATTTTATGGGAAAATTTCACACTATTTTTGAGAAAAGCTTTAAATTCGTCTTGATTTGTTATTTTCCGCATTCTAACCTCAAAATACCAACTTCGCCGCTTGATTTTGGGATCTTAGGCGGAAAAAATATATTCCTAACTCGTTCGAAAAGGCTTCTTTACGAACCTCGTTACGACCCTCGCCTTCGGCTCGTGCCGTAAACTTCCCGGTTCTTAGATAGAAGCCTTTGCGAACTCGTAGGAAATCTACCATTACATACTTATTATGTATATATTTAATAATTAAAATGAGTTAGAACGGTTCAGAGAGTGAAATGGAGATTGGTTGTACTCCACCACATTTAATATCAGAAGCCAAATTGGCAATGGAATATTGATTAAATTAAATGTATAATATAAAAAGTATGTTTTATTTCCCTGCATTCTTTTAAAAAAATCACTATATATATTAAATTGCCTGTCTCGTATTAGTGAAGCCCTCGCTTACAGCTCGGCCTTCAAACTCATAATCGACCTGCAATTGCCTATTTCGCGAGCTTTGCAATAACGTATTATTATATATTAGTATCATATTATGAATTACAAGTCATCATCTTTTCAGTCTCGTTGCATCAATTTTCAACACCTCTTTTGTTAGTTTAACGAATCAAGATTCACATTTTTAAGATATCAATATTCCTTGAACCAAACTGAAGCGATTTTAAGTAAATGTGAAATATTCTATCTGAACCTCTGCCAACTACCTGGTAAAAGTGTGACACGAGTGAGGTTATCCTTTGTTTTTTAAACAACTCGTTAAAAACGTTACTGTTTCGATAAATAATACGCCCTTCAAAAAGGTTCCCGAGCTAAAACCAATTAAGAACCTCTCGCGCCTAATTAGACTCTCGTCATACCTTTCCTTCTCTTTACTTTAATTGTGAAAAAACCTTCCGAAAGGGACACTGTTGTCAACTGATATTAAGCTAAAACACAATTTTCCTCATAAACACATTTTTATTAGTAAAAACATCTAATTTGGAAGCGTTTTTATGTGACTTCAGAAAAAAACTGTCTCGTAAGATTTGACATCTTTTGTTACCAATTTCGATTCGTATTTCAGACGATTTATATTTTCATTTTGTGCTGTTTAATAAAGTTGGTCTTATCAAACTAGATTACACATTTCGGTTACCATTAATTGCATTCGTGAACGTTGTCAATTGATAATATTTATTTGTGAAACAAGAGAGCAGAGTTGGTTTTTGCTGCGAGTGCTTGTTTGAGTACCGAGTGAGCGAAGGATCCTACATTTGAATCACGAGCGAAGCGAGTGATTTTACGTTATTATTCTGAGTGAACAAGGGATCAAAGGCACGTGATGCAAATAACTTTGGTCTCGTGTTGCACATACAACTTTTCATCTCAGCAATGAAAACATAACAGAACGAAAAAATACAACATTGACAAGTGGCATTATTATTAAAAGCAATAACCCGAATGCTTTTTCAATCTATTAGTTTATTTTTTTATTTATGAAACCCTCGAAACCCTTTATTTTGATACCCCACTCGATAGGTTTTAAAATAAAAATCAAAGATATACAATTGTCGCTAAAAATCGACCATTATATTTTTTGTTTTTAATATACCAAGTTTCACTCTCAAAGTTAAGACGAATCTAACGACACTCTTCGAGCTAAAATCCAACAAGCCGTTTAGGCGTGCCAAAGAAATATACATTCATAAATACTTACCCTCGAAAACATAACCCTCCTTCTGGCGCAGGCGGGTAAAAATCAAATAACATTTATTATAATTTTTCATGATAAACTTCGACTAATTTACACTACGAAATATTTCTCTAATTATATTATTTATCAATTAGAATGGCTAGGAGATAGAATGAAGTAAGCTTGATTATTTGGAATTTAATAGCACAGTCGAGTTAAAAATCGATAGCAGTATCTGTGACATTGGTGAAATCGCCAACAGCCAAGGTACAACGAACTATAACTCGACGCCCGTTGGCTGTTTGCGATTTCGCCCATGTCCGCGGCATTCAAAATTAAAAAAGCTACTTTGTCTCACTCAGGGAGCAAAATGCAACTTTGCACACTGTATACTCGCAGCAAAAGTCTCTTGTTCGTACGAACCGAGTAGTTTACGGCACGAGCTGAAGGCGTAGGTCGTAGCGACGTTCGTAAAAAGCCTTTTCGAACGAGAGCCTGAGAACCCAAAATCAAGCGGTGAAGGTGCTAATGTTAGCTCAGAAGTCGGAAAAAAAATATTCCTTACAATTTTCGATGTCGAAATTGAGTTTATCCTCACTGAACACAACTCTTCGGTTTTTTGTTTTATTTAAGTATCGCTTGATTGAAAAATTGTGTATGAACGGTAACGGTTGCTATCCAGGCTCTAGATAAGCTCTTTTTAGTGGCGCAGACCTATTAAATCTAACTCAACAAGAGTCATTTGAGAGAGATAGAATGCCAGAAAATTATTTATAAGACAGTGAATTATCCCGAACACCGCCCGCCCAAGTACTTCATGCCCGCCCAACTTTACCCTTCTGCATTGCCACTCAAATATCACCTCTATCACTAGAAGCATAACAGCTATGCCAATCTAGAAAGTGTATATTTGCGGAGATTTTCTACTAAACGGGTTAACTTAAACGCTACTCTTGAGACTTTTTAAATGCCTCTTAACATATTACACTACACTTCTCTTCTTTACTAAGTAAATATTTTACACTAAGAGAATATCTACACCCGAGACTTTCTTTTCTTCTCCTTTTATTCTTGACTATTCGTTTCTTCAGGCGCGGAAGCACAACCATCAACTTAAATTTTAACGGATACTTATAACCATGCTGTCATTGTCTATCGCTCGGGAACTGACATTTAAGTGTCACTTAATTTGAGTTCGTGCATTTGCTCATTCGGCTTTCGGTGGTAATGTGACTAGATTGTTTCTTCTTCCTTCTGTTTTTATTGTAATTGCTTTTGGTCATTACTGTACCAATCATAGAGTGTGTCGAATTAGGGAAAGTAGAGAATTAAGGAAATTGTCGAATGAGGGAAAGTGTTGATTTAGGGAAAGTAGCAAATTTCGGAAAGTGTCTACTAAGTTTCGAACCCAAAATGAAATGCAATGGGTTTATACTTTATTTCCAGATTGCCGATGGGCTAGAGTCCTGTTACTAAAAGAGAGTCAAAGTTCTGGGCAACCGTGTGAGCATTTGCCACCCCGTGTGGTAAAAGCATGACGCTATATTATATATAATTATTATATTTTCTTAACCGAGCTTGAAATATCTTCGCGCCTCCGAGTTCTGAAAATCGGACCTTAGTTTATGTGTCTAAAATAGCTGTCTACAAACAACAGTCTTAAAAATTACAACATCAACTTCAGATGCTGACACTTATACAAAGAGGGAAGTTACCAAGAACTGCGTCTGAGCTCGTTCGTCGACTATATAAGCAAATCTTTACCAAGAAACCTAACGAAGTAACTCTACCTATCTTTTTACTTTTTAATTCGACAAAGGAATTCGGCTTGAGTGCGCCAAAGTTAACGACGAACTGTTGAGTTAACTGAATAGTTATGTTGTGACTTACATTTAAAAAAGATTAAACTCGTATTTGGCAATAAAATTTTCGATAACTAACAATCCTGGCAATCAACGCAGAGATAATGAGATAACTCTGTGTTGATTGCCAGGCATTATTCGACCTAACAACATGTATATATATATATATATATACACAGTCAGGTCATAAGTTCTGTCACACAATAAAAACTTTTGAATTTAGAACGCTGGCCACAAAAAAGTTTATTGAATTCGAATTTCGAATTTTTCATGAAAATAAAAATGTGTACTTTTTAGAATTTTCCTCATTTTTAAATATGGAGTGGACACTTAAAGAAGACCGTGTCGCAGTTATTGCGTTGCATCGTTGCGGTTAAGCGCCAATTCAGATTTTCGACTTTCTGAAAAATTTGAATATAACCAAAAGATTCGTTTATCGTACCATAAAACGATACAATGAAGACTCTAGTGTAGATGACAGTTCAAGAAGTGGTCGCCCTCGCTCTGTTAGGACTCCAGCAGTAATAAAAGCTGTGAATGCGCGAATTCAAAGAAATCCCATACGTAAGCAGAAACTGTTGGCCCTTCAGATGGGGTTAAGCAGGACCACGGTGAAAAGGGTGTTAAATGAAGACTTAGGGCTTAGGGCATATCGAAGAAAAACAGGACATCGTTTGGACGCTCGTTCAATGGACCTGAGACAGAAGAGATGCCGCGCTTTGTTGAAGCGGTACGCGGGAAAAAAGCGCCGGGAAATTCTTTTTTCGGATGAAAAAATTTTCACCGTGGAAGAGAGCTACAACAAACAAAATGATAAGGTGTACGCACACAGCAGTGAAGAAGCGAGCAACCGTATTCCGCGTGTCCAACGAGGTCATTTTCCATCCTCGCTCATGGTTTGGTTGGGAGTCTCTTATTGGGGCTTAACTGAGGTACATTTTTGTGAGAAAGGCGTAAAAACAAATGCAGTTGTGTATCAAAATACAGTCCTCAAGAACCTTGTGGAACCTGTTTCTCATACCATGTTTAATAACAGGCACTGGGTATTCCAACAAGATTCTGCGCCAGCTCATAGAGCGAAAAGCACACAAGACTGGCTGGCGGCGCGTGAAATCGACTTCATCCGGCACGAAGACTGGCCCTCCTCCAGTCCAGATTTGAGTCCGTTAGATTACAAGATATGGCAACACTTGGAGGAAAAGGCCTGCTCAAAGCCTCATCCTGATTTGGAGTCACTCAAGGCATCCTTGATTAAGGCAGCCGCCGATATTGACATGGACCTCGTTCGTGCTGCGATAGACGACTGGCCGCGCAGAATAAAGGCCTGTATTCAAAATCGCGGGGGTCATTTTGAATAAACTTTATTACCATAAGAATCTATGTTATATTAAGTTCATTTTGCTATATAAATGTTTACATAAATAATAAACATGTCTAAATTATTTCATATTGTACATGTGACAGAACTTATGACCTGACTATGTATATATATATTTGTATCATATTGTGTATCTCGTACACGAATTAGTATGTTTCATATATAATGAACAAATGTTCAAAATTGCATCTTATAAAAATCCGTAAACTATCTGTGAGCCAAAAGGACGTCTACCACGAAAGGTGAATTTGTCCATGATTTCTATAAAAAAACTATGAACCGTCTCGTTTCAACTTACTTAACTCTTATGTCTGCAAATAAAGGCGGGGGCGCCGCCCCGTCTCGAGCTAATAATTTTAAGAAAACTGCCTGAGAGTTTTTTCATAAAATAACCGAGCACGAAAGCGGGGCACTCCCGACCGCCGCAGGGAAATACGGGGCTATAAAGTTGCAAATGAAGTAATATCGCTCTCGGGCTGACTTACTGCCGAAAACTTCGACACTCATTCCCCACCGCCCCTCGGTGCGCTCCCCGCTGTCGTCCTAGTGACACACTGTAGGTACTGAGAACGAAACATAGACGAGCAAAATCTGGTATGGCCACTTCGTTTAAATAGTTATTTGTGTCACAAGGGAGCAAAATGATGTACTTACGGCGAGGGCGGTACATTGAACATTACACGGTATTGAACGGCACATTATCGCCCATGACGTAAATAATTTTGCTCCTGAGTGACACATACAACTTTTCACACCGAACTATGAGTAATCCAACAACGAAAACATTTTTTTTTATAATGGCGGTTTGCAAAGGATTAGGGAAAGGTCACCACAGATAAAATATTCCTGTGCTACTTTTACCAATGTGTAAAAATAATCGAATCGAATATTACAATGGTATCGGATATCAATATTTATTATATCACAATAATAGTCATCGATAGTTTAGTTTAGTAGTTTTGATTTCAGTAAGACATGTAATATATTGTGTCATTTTTTTTAATTATTACGAAAAATTCATAAATTTTCATACAACGTTGTTAAAGTTAAAATTTGAAACATATTCATTTTGAATCGACTACGATGAAATTACTATCGATTATATTATTAAGATCTGTGTTCAATTGGCACATTGCGTAAATGCTATATGCCAATGAATAAATTATAAAAGTAGCTTAAACAGAAAACCCTGAGCGTAACGAAGGATTCAAGCGTTAACGCCCATGACGAAAATAATTTTGCTCCTGTGTGGCACATACAACTTTTCACACCGACTATGAGGAAAATTTAAATTAAATGCTCTAAAAAAACTGTACTTGAATTATACTTTCATCACTTTTACAGTAATCGAACAACTTAAACAAAACTTTTCTTTATAATGGCGGATTGTGAAGGATTAGGCAAAGGTCACCACAGATAAAATATTCCTGTGTACTTTTACTAATGTGTAAAAATTATCGAATCCAATATTACAATGGTTTCGGATATCAATATTCATTATATCACAATGATAGTCATCGATGGTTTTGAGTAAAACAAATAATTTATTGTGACATTTTTTTTAAACATTACGAAAAGTTCATAAATTTTCATATAACGTTGTTAAAGTTAAAACTTGAAACATGTTCGTTTTTAATCGACTACGCCATCGTAGTCGATTGTAATGTAATTTCATAATTACATTTTATTATTTTAATCTGTGTTCAATTGGCACATTGCGTAAATGCTACATGCCAATGAATAAATTAAAAAAGTAGCTTGAACAGAAAAGTAGCAGTTTGCTCCCTCTCGTCGTGGAGCAAAACTTACTTTTCCGAATGAAAGGTGTGAAAAATATATTTCGTCTAAGGGTATTAAAAGCTAGTGCATAACGACCCTCTGCCCTATTTAGGTTTGTGTATAAATTCAACTTCCGCCAAACCACTGAATGTTTTTTCTTATTAAATCTAAGAATATTAATATCATACATTACACCTGAAGATCCAGGGAAAAGTAAATAAGCAGAACAATGAACACCCGTGGTAAAGACATAACCTTTCAAGTCTATAACATAATGCCAAAGACCACGTCTCACCAGAAGCTGTTCAAATCTGACGTAATCACAAGAACTCGTCGCTGCTCCAACTAAGGAAATTGCTGAAACGCTATAAATAATTTATATGACTTCAAAGCCGCACAAGTTATAAGATCTCCTTATAGAGGAGGAGCGTTTAAGACATAAATGCTTTCTTGAGGACAAGGTCGAATAGTAGGACAGTTTGTGAAAGATTTTATTCATTAATATCCAATTCATATATTTATTTCCTTTTCTAGACGTGTAATATGTTTTCATATATGTAAGGCATTGGCTATGTACAGGAGATAAAACAATGTCGAATAGTTTAACTGCGATTTTGACAAAAAATATTAGGGTATCCTAATGTAAAATAACTAGACAGTGGCTCTCATATTTGAAGCTACCCTAATTAGTTAGTTAGCTATTAAAATTCAGGGCAATGTGCCACTAACGAAAAGTAACTTCTCAAGGACGTGTTGATACGTGTTCTATTGCTATTTTGAACTTTGAACCCTGGTGTATGTTCAATCGTGTTGTTATCTGTAGGTGGTGAGCACGACAGCCTGTCGGCGCTGCTCGGAGCCTCCTCGCCAGACCTCGCGCTCGGCTCCGACGCCTCCGACAGTCTGCCGCTTCCAGACCACGACAATGGTGAGTCTGTACTCTACTTCCTAAGACCTGGCTGTGTCGCAGTTAGTTGGTTAAATCAGACACTTAACTAACTCCCTAGACCGTTAATTAAATACCGACGTTTAACCAAGTCCTAAAATTCCGTCAGACAAGTGAGTGAACTAAACGTTTAACGAGTTGTCTAAACGTTCCTATATACGCAACAAGACATATACAATATTCGCTTTGGTCACCCCCTTTACCCTTTACCTAAGCTAGCGCAATATTTAGCCTTGGTATAAGCTGTGCAAATCAGCTGTTGTCGTGACGCCATCTTGTTTTCCAACACGCCGGCTTTCGGTAAGAAAGATTTTTAAACGTTTTCGACTATGCTTTATTGAAATCAAAATGCTAGTGACTTGATTAAACGTCGGCATTCAATAAACGGTCTAGAGAGTTACTTAAGTGTCTGATTTAACCAACCAACTGCGACAGATGCACAAACGACGACTCAAATTTTGACGGACTCCCAAAGTAATGCTGTCACTGTGTACCTTTCGGGAACTGATATCGCTTGAAAGCTATTTGGAAAGATGTCTGTGATATGCATTCTTCCATTATTTACTTATACCAAAACCTACGAATATACGTCAAATTGAGATTGGGACACTTATTATTTTAGAATACTTTTCACTTTCACTTTCCTATAATTGAAGAAAGATGAATAGAGCCAAGCGAACTTAGTCAAATGCACACCCAAACCTATATCAAATATTGTGTAACAAAGTAATACCACTTTTCCACAAGACCCGTTTACTACAGATCTCTGTTGTATTCTGTTTGTGTATTTTTACCTGGATAGAAAATGTATACATTGACTCTCTCCATTCATAGATGAAAAAGGAAAGAGCAGTATAGGTAGTGGTTTCATTTGTGTCTATAGATGGTTGGTTGACGGTATCAAAATTTTCGGCTCTTCCATAGTAACTATGTAGTAATCAACTAATCAGGTCAATGTACTGAAGATCAATAAAAAATGCGACCACATATTCCTCTGGGAAAGTTGTACTAAAAAAAAAAACTGAAACTGACTCCCTGACTGAATAACTGATATTACAACGCACTGCCTAAACCGCTGGTCCAAGAGTCAATAAACTTTGTACAGGGGTTCTTTCTATGGCGTAGGGTAGCACTAAGCAGGTATTTGGTGAAATTCATCCCCTAAGGGGATAAACGGGACGTTGAAATTTTCATGAAAATAAAAACTACTTGAGTCATGAAGCTGCATTTTGCAGGGAAATAGTTTATTGTTGCGAGACAATAGCTTTAGAATGCGTTTCAGCTAACTTGTCCCTTTGCCTTTAAGTTGGTAGCAATGAAACCAGTGTTGCAAGCTTTTGAAAAATGTTTAATCCAAAAGTTTGTGAGAAAGTACTACGTATTGTGACGAGGCTTTAGCTACCTATAAACCTAGTATCTTATTGTATGTAAGCGGGGAATTGTGATCTGAGTCTGGCAACGGGCTATTGCTTTTCCCCATTTTTTACAGTTGTGCACCAACTTAACGGCGAAGGGACACGTTATCTGAAACGCAATTTACTTAATAGGTATGAAACGTCAACAAAGATAGTGATTTTTCTAAAATTGAAATTTGTATGGGCATAAAAAAACTACTTGGTATATGAAGCTGTAGGTAGGTAGTTTTTAGATGTGAAACGTCATTTCGATAAAGTTATTATCAAAATTTGCTCCCACGAAAGGGAATTCGTGTGTCGTGGGAGCCAGAAACAGTGATATCACACACATAAAACATCCAAGACCGGGGGTTTTTATTTTTGTTCATCCCCAGCCGGGGATGGAACCCGGAACCTCTCGCAATGTAGGCAGAGCCACAAGCGCAACGCCACAGAGGTCTTCAAATTTAAATTAACCCTGTATCCACTCTGTATATGCAATTCCGGGGTAGTCAATTTAATATTGGTACATAGTCAAAGCTAGTCAAAGGGCTTCCACTATCCAATGAATTGCATACATTGCAGTACACAAACCGCCGCCGTCGGAGCCATTTGGCATGAACTTGATATGTATAGGTATGGATTCAAATTAGTATGAACATCGACAAAATTGACAAGTAAGTGCTTACCGTGAAGTAGTATCTATAAAATAACGGTCAAGTGCGAGTCTAATTCACGCACCGTTCAATGGTAGGGATGGTGTGGAGAAAATAGTTTGTATTTTACATAGCAAAACGTTGTTAACAAAGTTATTGGTGCGGCTACTTTCACCCTCCATGTACGTAACCAGGTGTATTCATAAGTTTGTATGTGATATTGAAAGAATTGCTGTATGGGAGCCCCTTTAAATATTTATTTTATTCTGTTTTTGGTGTTTGTTGTTATAGCGGCAACAGAAATACATCATCTGTGAAAATTTTATCTTTCTAAATATCACGGTTCATGAAATAAAGCCTGGTGACAGACGGACGGACGGACAGCGGAGGCTTAGTAATAGGGTCCCGTTTAGCACCCTTCGGGTACGGAGCCCTAAAAATCTAGAATGGTGCCAAGAAAAAGTTATCAAGAAACAACCCATAGTTTAACTTAACTTTGTAAGCTTTGGCAAGTTTATATTACCAATTCATCGAGTCACCTTAGTTTACCAAGCTAGGTATAGTGTGATCTCGACTCAGTTAGATCTCTGAATATTAGCACAGCCTCACAGACGGCAACTCAAACATTCTAATCTGCGGCGTACTCGGATTATTTTAGTTAGCTTGTTACTTCTGTAGAGCTCTTTGTCACACACGCCTTTACGAATTCAAAGCGTGTTAATTTCGGAAGGATGCTAATGTACGGTATAATAAAACCTTGAGGTGCATGTACCTTGTAAAGTATGTAGATTTAAATTTTATTCAGCGCATTTTACTATAACTGCTCAATAGGATAGGATTTATCTGTTTATCCTTAAGGTGAAGCGAAAAAAATATGGGGATTTTTTCGAATCCATTTACCCATGAAGTCATGTGCAGTTTTTATTTTTGGGATTTATTGTGTATTTGATAAAGATTCACACTAAAGGAAAATGTGCTCAAAATGTGGATATTATGTATTTGTACACTCTCCTTGAAAATATTTTTAACAAAATCATCATCATCATGATCAATCAGCGTACATTCACCCACTGCTGGGTATAGGCCTCTTCTTTACCACGCCATCCACTCCGGTCCTGAGCCTCCCGCATCCACTGCCTACCCGCTATGGCGATGATGTCATCCATCCATCTGGCTGGATGTCTGTCGACTGGTCGTCTTGCCACGTTCTAGGTAGCCACTCTGTAACCGCTTTGGTCCACCTTCCGTCAACTGTCCGTACCAAGTGTCCTGCCCACCCCCACTTAAGTCTCGTGATTCGCTTGCCGACATCGACGATCTTAGTACGACGTCTTATTTGTGTATTGCGAATACGATCCCGAAATATAATGCCTAGCATGGAACGCTCCATGGCCCTTTGTGCGACTTTAATTTGGTGCATATTCGCCTTTGTTAGCGTCCATCTTTCGGCACCGTATGTAAGTGTGGGCAGGACACATTGGTTGTAAACCCTGGTCTTCAAGTTCTGCGGGATCTTGGACTTGAAGACGTCTTTAAGCTTTCCAAATGCGGCCCAACCCAACTGAATCCGTCTGGTAATCTCATTTACTTGAGTGTCTCGGCCAAAAGACTAACAATGTCCAAGATAAACATAACTGTCCACCGCCTCTATTGTACTGTTGCCGACAATAATGTTCGGTACCAATGAGTGAATCATCATTATTTTCGTCTTGGACCTGTTCATCTTAACAAAATAGCGTAGTTTATTTTTAAACAATTTTTTTGTGATTTAGCGCTACGTTATGTAATTTTTCTCCGATTCCGTCCCTCTCACACTGCCTTTCTTTCCGCCTGGAGTAACGGGGATCTTTGCACGGACGAGGTATCACGCCCTGAGAGCGGTATCTATATGTTGTAATTCTATTAGGCTTTTATTTGCAATGACAACACAAAGGACAAGCTATATGAACACATTGTGTCACACTGACCTCTGTGAGCTATATACTTTTGACTACAGACCAGGGCGTGAATAGTGTTGGACTATCAACGCAGAACAACGGTTTTAACCCTAATTTTGTGATAATGAAACTCGCAACAACGTTGAATGTCTTTCTCTCCCGTCGGCTCAATGACACCAAGTTTTGAGGAAGCGAAAATTGTACACTCAGAACAGTTGGGTTGACTATTTAACACATTAACACTTTGCACCGTCTACGCCCGGTCGTTTGAGTCCTCTGGGTGGAGTGGTTAGGGTCGCGAATTATGGCCTGTAATTGTCGTTTAATGTATTTGCCTAACTACCCGCATGTGTGAAGAAGTCTTACAATTATAGATTTACCAGTTTAAAGAGATATTTCTTAGTATGATTCACATAAAACAAAAAAACAAAAAGTCTTTAAAGTTGGTACATTTGGTTTGGTACGTATCACTTTCCCGCAAAATCAACATCAACATAAATAGTAGTAACTTTTGCGAGCAAACGAATATGACCTCTCTCATGAAATATCCGTGTCCGGGGTGTAAAGTGTTCCCTCAGAGCTCGTCTGGCTCCCCCGTCTGTAGATATTTGTCACCATGCAGACACGGGAACAGTGACGCTGCGCTGTAACTCAGTTGTTGCGCGGCTGACACCTCTGTCTGTAGGTATTTGTCACTAGGCGAGTGAAGCGAGCCTGTCATTAGGCCACAATCCAGCACGCCTTGTAGTACTTACACTTAATGAAAAAACTATTAAACCTAGGTTCGAGCTTTGGCATAGTGATTTAATTTCATATTTTGATGCCCCGAATATCATTGAAAGCTTATTTTCTAAATAAATCAAAACAGTTAGTATACAATAAATTGTAGTGACTGCGACTGTAGCGCCTGCGAGTTTCTTAATGGCATAAACACGTTTGCCAGTGACACAGGATATGGAGACATCATCTATTATATATCATAACACTAAAGTTAAATGCACTGTGACTCAGCGCTGTAACTCAAAAAAATTAAGTGATGTTGGTATTTATATTTGTGACCACGCCATAAAATTAATACAGATACTCAAGTTACCTCCAAAATTAGAGAGATTGTGTTTTGCATTTGTGGAATCTAATATATTTTTATCTTCCAGGATTATTTGAGTTTGAAGACGCTTAACGATTATAAAGGAGAAGATCCCTTTATTTCGCAACGTGTTTGTGGTGACTCATTCGAAACAGAAAAATATTTTGTCGTTTTATTTTTATTTAATAAAATTACTACAATAACCGAAAAATAATAAAGTTACTCCGGCGCACTTATTGTCATTGTCGTGGAGCTCGCGGACTTTCGGTTAGTTTTATTTAAAAAAGATATAATAGTGAATATTTCAGCAATATACCACTGTGAATAATTTTTTAGTAACTGCATTCATGTAAAACATGTGAGAAGCATTTGGTTGTGATTAGTGTTCACGTGATCTATACGAGTTTGTGGGCGTATCAACCGTAATTCATTAGGCAAGATAGAGCTGCTTTCTTTTTATAACCGATGATGCATTGCGCAACTACTAACAAATTAGATTGTTTGCTATTTAAAGCTTATTCTAACTCTTCAATGCTCTGGTGTAGGTATTAAATTATAAAAGATTAACCTTTTGAATATTATGTTGGTGTGATAGGACAGCTTTGATTATGAATAGTTGTACATTCAAAGCAATATTTTCGTGATGGTCTGTGCTGGTGCTTTTAAGACATAAGTATAACTTTATATACACTATACCTATAGACTTTGAATGCTGCACATATCACGCAATTGTACATCATACCTTCTTTACACTAAGAAGCTGCCTACTACGTGACTACGAGCTTTTGGGTAATGCACCTAGTAGTATTTTTTAGCTTCTGGTGAATGTTGCATGTTTTTTTGTTTGCTTTTATCAGAGGCTACATTTGGAAATAACCAAAAACACCCAAGCATTAATTCCTTTGCGAGATGCCTCGTCTAAGGACTTGTCAGCTTAAGATTATTAGGACATCAGTTTCCTGTTAGTTCTCCGTATATTGTGCAATGCAACATAGTAACTTGTCACTGATATAGATCAGAATCAGATACAGATCAGATTATCTATGATACTACTGACAATAATTTACTATATTAATATCCTAATTGACAGAAATTCTAATTAAATTACTCATAACTTTCCGGTAATAGAGCATATTTAATTTGTCGTTTCGTCCGAGATCCTGCATCGTTTTCTGCTTTTGAAATTTTCTTCAACTTCTTATATTTTATTAGTCTTATTTATGTATACTTTGTATTCCTTAGAGCACAACACACATAATACGACAGACAGGCAATTTAAAATGAAAATAAACACAACTTACGTATGAGAGCTTATCTCTTTTAGAAACATTTAGTGGTAAATTGAATTGAATTGAATAACAGGTAATTCTCACACTGAAGCTTGCACTCCCATGTAAAATGGGCTCTGGCAGAATAACCAGCGTTGCAGATATATCCAGCATATACTGAGCCAGGGTCTCTTCCCTGTGGGCATATAAACATGGATAGCTTACCTAGCTTACTTATATATTGAGATTTGTATTAAAACCGTATTTTAATGTATCTTAACAGAGAACAAATGGATTATCATCTTTCTATCTATGATTTATGATTTATTTTTTTACGTCCTTGTTTATTATATAATAATTACGAATACTAAAAAACAGTAAACAAAAAAAACTTGCGCTTTGAAGCTATGTTAATCGTCTTTTCACTCTTGGCCAGATATTTTTCAATCATGTCAAATTGTATCCTTAAAGTTTAAGTCCATCAAAACCGGAAAGTGAAATTCTATACTTTAAAGCTCTGAGTTGATATTCACTATCCAGGTGCCTGTAACTCAACGCAATGCCAGCCAGCTCTAGCCTGAAGATATTTGTCACCCGTACTTCCTCCTGTCAAGGAAATTCACCGTCAACTACCCTCGTGGTGTGCTCAGAAATAAAACGTCTATTTCACTGAAACATTCACACACGTGCAAGGTAGGAATACCGGGTAGTATAGTGTTTCAAATTACGTAATGTTAAGCTTTGAATTGCTACATAGGTCTATTGAAATAGCTACTAATACAATAACCACATTTATTAGGAAAAAGGTTTAGTGTTAAATCGATGTTTGATGGTAATTTTGTACTTTTCCAATGGTTCATTCTGCGCGGCTGGGATGAGTGTTATTTTTTATTTTACTTAGCTTAACTTAAGTTTATAAAGATGCTTCCAACCCTTATTATAAGTTTTCCTCTTGGGCATCATGAAGTTTTCTAAGAATTCTAAGACGTCCTTCGCGTAACCGGAGAGTTTGTTTATTTTATGCCTTCTGAAAGAAGTCCTAACATGTTAACAACTATCCAGTGAGATGAGCTCATTGGACTCACTGTTACATTGGACTCACTGTTACAACCTACTCTCAGATTTGATGGACGTCCTCGATTCCGCTGAAAAAGGCGGCAATTATTGACAAAACCATCATATCTGATGATGAAGATAATGATGATTATACATAGTCAGGTCATAAGTTCTGTCACATGTGCAATATGAAATAATTTAGACATGTTTATTATTTATGTAAACATTTATATAGCAAAATGAACTTAATAAAACATAGATTCTTATGGTAATAAAGTTTATTCAAAATGACCCCCGCGATTTTGAATACAGGCCTTTATTCTGCGCGGCCAGTCGTCTATCGCAGCACGAACGAGGTCCATGTTATATCGGCGGCTGCCTTAATCAAGGATGCCTGGAATGACTCCAAATCAGGATGAGACTTTGAGCAGGCCTTTTCCTCCAAGTGTTGCCATATCTTGTAATCTAACGGACTCAAATCTGGACTGGAGGAGGGCCAGTCTTCGTGCCGGATGAAGTCGATTTCACGCGCCGCCAGCCAGTCTTGTGTGCTTTTCGCTCTATGAGCTGGCGCAGAATCTTGTTGGAATACCCAGTGCCTGTTATTAAACATGGTATGAGAAACAGGTTCCACAAGGTTCTTGAGGACTGTATTTTGATACACAACTGCATTCGTTTTTACGCCTTTCTCACAAAAATGTACCTCAGTTAAGCCCAAATAAGAGACTCCCAACCAAACCATGGGCGAGGATGGAAAATGACCTCGTTGGACACGCGGAATACGGTTGCTCGCTTCTTCACTGCTGTGTGCGTACACCTTATCATTTTGTTTGTTGTAGCTCTCTTCCACGGTGAAAATTTTTTCATCCGAAAAAAGAATTTCACGATGCTTTTTTCCCGCGTACCGCTTCAACAAAGCGCGGCATCTCTTCAGTCTCAGGTCCATTAAACGAGCGTCCAAACGATGTCCTGTTTTTCTTCGATATGCCCTAAGCCCTAAGTCTTCATTTAACACCCTTTTCACCGTAGTCCTGCTTAACCCCATCTGTAGGGCCAACAGTTTCTGCTTACGTATGGGATTTCTTTGAATTCGTGCCTTCACAGCTTTTATCACTGCTAGAGTCCTAAAAGAGCGAGGGCGACCACTTCTTGACCTGTCATCTACACTAGAGTCTTCATTGTATCGTTTTATGGTACGATAAACGAATCTTTTGGTTATATTCAAATTTTTCATTAAGTCGAAAATCTGAATTGGCGCGTAACCGCAACGATGCAACGCAATAACTGCGACACGGTCTTCTTTAAGTGTCCACTCCATATTTAAAAATGAGGGAAATTCTAAAAAGTACACATTTTTATTTTCATGAAAAATTCGAAATTCCAATTCAATAAACTTTTTTGTGGCCAGCGTTCTAAATTCAAAAGTTTTTATTGTGTGACAGAACTTATGACCTGACTATGTATATTATCTAACCCAAAGCCTACATTCAAAGATGATTTGTTCTTTTGACGGTTTAGAGCCAAAATTTTAACCGCAGCGTTTTTTCCCGCACCAAATTCAAAACTTGATACACAATAACCAGCCCGCTTGTCGTGAAATTGAAAATAAACTATGGCGGACTACAGGCAACACCATCACGCTGACAATAATGCTATATTCGCCACAAATCCCGCGGAATGGCCATGGAACTTGCCATTAAGGGAGGGTTGTTCCCAAATAACCCAGATCCCAACAGAACCTATCCGTGAGCTCTGTGGATTAGTGAGTTTCACGCTTGTTTGTTTGTCGCTTGTTTGTCCCGGTGCTGACCTTGTACCGATGAGATGGCAATGGGCTAGCCTCCTGTCACGTTAAATGAAGCATTGAATAACTTGCTAAAAGTGGGCACAATTGTGCCTCTACCAAGTAAGGGAAAATGGGTGATACTATGTTATGTTATGCATCTGGCCCTGTGTCGTGGAGTCCAGAACCATCGACGACATTAGAAACATAAACATCCAAAGCCGGAGGATTTCTATTTCTTCTTCACAGACCGGGATACCAACCCAATACCTCTCGCTTATCAGGCAAAGCCATACATGCATTCTCAAACAAACTCGCAAAATCAATAGCACACTTTACGACCCGAATGGCCGAGTCGGCAGTGACCCTGCCTACGAAGCCAAGGGTCCCCGGTTCGAGTCCCGGTGGGGGCAAATATTTGTTTGATGAGAACGGATATTTGTACCCTAGTCTTGGTTGTTTATCTATCTAAGTATAATATTTATCCTATAAGTATGTGTATCGTTGTCTAGTACCCAAGATACAGGGAATCCTAGTTTGGGGCTAGATCAATGTGTGTAAATAGTGTCCAAGGTATTAATATTATTATTATTACTTTTATTCCCAATCCAACAGAACATTTACAATGGGTAAGTCGGTAAGGTTTTTATACAATAGTTAGAGTTATTTAGGAATAGCCCAAGGGGATAAGGCGCCATCGAAGAGGGGGTGAGGGGGAGACGATAAATATGTCGCAGTTCGTCACTGAATCGTCATCAATTATGCGGAGACCTCGTGGCAGGGCGGCGGCGGCGGCGGCGGCGGCGTCGCCAGCATTATCATATCAGAGAAGGGATGCGATAGTGATGTAATAATACATTATTAAGAGCAATTTTTAAGAGCTCAATTGTCAATGTGTTCTGAAAGCGTCAATGCGAACTAACGAACTAAACTCGTAGCTTGAAATCCGACAGTTTGTCTATCCGGTTGCCAATTTCCACAGCGTGTTTTTATTATTTTAGTGGTGAGGCGTCTGGAATTGGAATATGAGTCGTTATCAACAATAACAGCTAAGTCAAGATACTGGTTTTGAAAGGTTGCAAAAGTTGAGGGTCTAGGAGATAAGAACCAATTATTATGGCCCTCTGTTACATCATTAATGAAACTTAACGCTAAAGTTCTATACTAACATTATGATGACATTGAAGCTGACCATATTTTGGGTAATGATGGTAACCGTGATTATGAACAACTTTTCCAGAGGAACATGTACGCAAATGCTTGTCGCAAATGATTTTATTTTATTAATCCTAAGTACATTGAGCCGCTGAGCTGCTAAAGTCACTATGGAAACACCATTTTTAATGGCACCCTAAACAATAGCGATCACACACACACACACACACACACACATACACGTTGTCACACTTTTGTGGTATCAGAGTCTTATACGTAATTAAATACGTATTAAAAGTAATACATGTTATACCAGTAGTATTATAGGTAGGTATTCTACGAGTCGAGTAAACCATACAACTATCTATAAAGTATCGTCTCATATTACTAATTAGTTTCATTTCGAGCTACGAAAGAGAATACGAGTATCATATGAACAATGTTAGGTGTTTGTATACATTTTAATGAAGCAAGCAATGTAATTGAGTGAGTGAAAGCATATTGTATTTCAATCAGAAATAATATTCTATCCACGATGACTGAAAACGTCTATAAAAACCGGTCATGTCTAGATCTGTGACAATTACAAGTCTCTGCCTATTTCAGGGCATGGCATACTACCCGCTGACAGACAGACAAACAGATGGCATACTACCCGCTGACAGACAGACAGACAAACAGATGGTCAGACGAAGGGCAGACGGACAACGGAGGGTTAGGAATAAATAAGGCTCGGGTTCGGAATAATAAAAACCGGTCAAGTGCGAGTCTAAATCGCGCACGAAGGGTTCCGTACCACCGTTCAATGGAAGCGATGGTGTGGAGTGAATAGTTTGGATTTTACACAGCAAAATATTCTTTACAAAGTTATTGGTGCGGTTACTTTCACACTCCATGTACGTAACCAGGTGCATCCATAAGTTTGTATGTGGTATTGAAAGAATTGTTGTATGGGAGCCCCCTTAAATATTTCTTTTATCCTGTTTTTTAGTATTTGTTGTTATAGCGGCAACATAAATACATAATCTGTGAAAATGTCAACTCTCTAGCTAGCTAGGTTCTTGAGATACAGCCTGGTGACAGACGGACGGACGGACGGACGGACGGACGGACAGCGTAGTCTTAGTTACAATAGAAAGACTGCCGATAGAGGTGGTTCTTTAATCTTAGTAAAAAATAATATTAAGGTGAAACAACGGAAAGATATTCTTGCACTTACTGTAGAAAGACAAATAGAGGTATCCTGTGTTGAGTTGGATAGCCATATTATTGTTTGTGTCTACAGACCTCCGAGAGATGAAAACGGCCATGGCAATTTTGAAATGTTCGAGAAAATTATGGAGGATGCCCTCATTATACTTTGTAATAACAGAAAAAAGTTAATTATTTGTGGCGATTTTAATGTAGATTTGCTTGTAGATACAACATTGAAACAACGATTAATAACTCTGTTCAAATCATTTAATTTATGTCATATATTTCTAGAGCCGATTAGAATTACACTTACCAGCCAAACTTGCTTAGATAACGTATTTTGTGACTGTGCATTCACAAGTAAAAATGTAATTAACTGCTTACCCTCCGATCACAGTGGTCAAACAGTTTCATTCCCAATTGCCAGTAAAAATAGGACTGATCCATCATTTTATAGGCCTATTACATCCCATAGACTAGAGACGTATATGAAAAAGTTAGATATAAATTTGCCAGTACCGGATTTTGATGAACAGAACCCAAACAAAATCTACTCAGACTTCTTCAGCATTATTCAGACAGAATTCAATAAAGTTTTTAAATTAAAGAAAGTCAGTGACTACAACGGTAAATCTAAATTTAATGTCTGGGCAACGTTTGGAATTCGTAAAAGTAGAGTTATCTTATATGACCTTTATGAACAAAAAACCTATAACTTTGATCGAAAATTTCATGACTACGGTAAAAAATATTCCAAAACTTTCAAGTTGGTTTGTAGAACTGCAAAAACTTTACACATTAATAGAAAAATTCAAAATTCAAATAATAGAATGAAAACAGTTTGGCAAATAATAAACCGCGAAACTGGCAAAGTTATACCAAGGGACAATGATTTCTGCCTAAAGATAGGTGATGATGTTGTTAAATCCAGCGCTGATGTTGCTCGAGCTTTTGAAACATTCTTCACCAATGTACCCTTACTCACAACAGACCGTCTAAATTCATCTCCATATGAAGCAGAGACTTTATTAAAAAATAACACTAGCGCCAGTAATGTATATTTAAAATTTCATCATGTATACATGATGAAATTTTAAATATACAATGTCCTGGGGATATATCCCCAGGACATTGTCAAAACGTTTAAATTACTTAACTTAAAAAATACGGAAGACCTGTGGGGTATATCAGTCAAAGTCATTGGTTCAGTAATTCTAGTTATAGCCCCACACTTAGCTTATATATTCAATAAATGTGTTGACGATGGGGCTTTCCCAGACCTCATGAAACACAGTAAACTGATACCTCTGTTCAAGTCGGGAGATAAGGGTGATCCTTCAAATTTCAGACCAATATCTGTTCTTCCAACACTAAGTAAAATATTTTCACTAGGGGTAAATCGACTACGGATGCAGGTATTACCCTTAAATCTCATATTTGTTCTGCATGGGAGGCCGCACAGGATGCTATCGGAGTTTTTTGCGACCTGTCGAAGGCGTTTGATTGTGTTGATCATAATACGCTATTAATTAAATTAAATCATTACGGAGTTAGAAATAAAGCGCTGGATCTACTAAGATCATACCTAAGCAATAGAATTCAAAAGGCAGAAGATAACGGCGTAAAATCTGATGGATCGGGTGTTAAAATGGGCGTTCCACAAGGTTCCATATTAGGCCCTTTCTTATTCCTGGTATATATTAATGATCTGCCTTTCATGGTGGAGAAATTAACTGACATAGTGTTGTTTACTGATGATACTTCACTGGTCTTCAAAATTGAAAGACAAAAAGGAGAATTTGATGATGTTAATGGTGTTTTGTCTTTAACCTTGAATTGGTTCACAGTTAATAATTTATTGTTAAACGCTGGTAAAACCAAGTGTATCAAATTCTCACTTCCAAATGTCAGGCAAGTTGAGACCAGTTTAGTGTTAGACAACAGCACGTTAGAATTAGTAAATGATACGAAGTTTCTTGGAATAACCATTGATAGCAAATTGCAGTGGGGACCCCACATAGATAAATTGGCTGGTAAATTAAGTTCTGCGGCTTACGCTGTTAGGAACATCAGACAAAGCACGGATGTGGCTACATCTAGGCTAGTATATTTTAGTTACTTTCATAGTGTGATGTCCTATGGTATCTTGTTGTGGGGGAAAGCAGCGGATATTCAAACTATTTTTATTTTACAGAAAAGAGCTATTCGAGCAATTTATAATTTAAAACGAACAGACTCCTTAAGAGAGCTTTTTAAAGAAATTGACATGCTAACAGTAGCTAGTCAATTTATTTTCGAAAATATAATGTATGTACGCAAGAACCTCACAACATTTTCCAAACTTAGCGATAGCTGTAATGTTTACCTAAGAAATAATCACAGACTATGTGCGCCCCGTTTTAGACTCGCGAAGGTTAGCAATTCTTTCAAGGGTCAGTGCATTCTCTACTACAATAGGATACCTCTGGAGATTTTGAAATTGCCATTTGAGCAATTTAAAAAGCATGTTAAAGCGACTGTAGTATTGTGCTACTTACATGCTATTCTTGCTTCCTAACCCTTAGCTCCAGCTCCACCATCAGTCCTTTTTGTTTGTCCTTCAGGGTGCTTGCTCTATTACGCTGGATACTTGGTGAGCTGTGCTGCTGATTATTGGTCATCACTTTTATTTCCATTGGAACCTGTAATGTTTTAAACCATAAGAATACATTAATAAATCATGTTCGCTCTGCATTTTCATGTTATCAGCACTTCTAAATCGATAGGGAAGGGGCTTACCTTTGGTGACCTTGTTTTTGGCTTTCTCCGAAACTCTACAATCTCGGGCTTCGTGCGCGCTGGTGCGCTACTATTTTTCCTTTTGTTGTTATGTAATTTTGGCTAAGTGAACTGTTTAAATTTTATATTACGAGCCTGAAACCAACAATTGACATTTGATTTGTTGATTGTTTATCTGGTTGTCATGGCAATGTCCATTCAAACTCGTTAGCGGTCTGATATGTTTACTTTAATACTTTTACAAAAATACTCTTTCTCTCTTGGCCACTCTCAAAAATTACGTTTAATTTAAATAATTTTTAGAACTCTCCAAAAAGGGTATAAAAGCGGAACATTTCTTCAATTCGGGACAGTCTCACGTCAGTTTCTGAACTGGAAGTACCAGTAAAGGCCTTATCCCGGGGTCGCTCAACCCCGGGATCCTGCGAAGCCTTCAAACTCCTTCAAATCTCCAAATTCTCCATCTACAACGGGATCCTGCGAAGCCTTCAAACTCCTTCAAATCTCCAAATTCTTCATCTACAACGGGATCCTGCGAACCTTCAAACTCCCTCAAAACCTTCAAATCAATCTTCAAACAACGGGATTCTGCGAGCCGCGCCTACGCCGCTACCATTCCTACAACGAAGATTTCTACAACGGGATTCTGCGAGCCGTGCCAACGCCGCTACTGTTCCTACAACGACGATTTCTACAACGGGATCCTGCGAGGCGTAACTACAAGTACGCCCGCTACTGTTCCTACAACGACGATTTCAACAACATCTACAACAACAAATACACCTGCACCCAGGTCTCCGCTTCCTTCTTTCTATCCAGACATCTGTATTTTATAAAACCTGTTTCACATCTCATCCATCCTCATCTTCGCATCATTTTTTTTATAGACTTCACTGTAAATACTATACTTCTAATAAACTGATACTACTAAATTTTATCTTGGTTGTTTGCTGTTAGGTTCTGTTAGTTTCTGTTAGGTCGTATCTTCACGCGACACGACTTTGTCGAAAAAGGGATATTACAATGTTCAAGATTACTTAAATGACAGGACTGTATGGGGTTAATCTGGCTCAACACAGACCTTGATGTTAATAATTTTGTAATTATTTATTCCAGCTTATTAAATAAAATAAATCATAATTGTATTAGTTAAGCACAACCTATTTTTAAAAGAGATCTAAAAATCAATCTGTGGGAGTTTCTACGCCCTTCTTCTCCTACAGTGGTCCAATGTAGAGAAGAGGCAAAAAATGACGTTTGCTAAGAATATGTAAATATCTACAGTAATAAAGTACTTTTGAGTTTGAGTTTGAGTTTAGTAATAGGGTCCCGTTTGGAACCCTTCGGGTACGGAACCCTAAAAATCAAAACATAATAAGAGTAGTTTCTATAATGGGCGTATCTACTAGAAATGAAACACCGTACAGTGTAGTACTAGTAAACCATATGACCCAACAATACTTAGGTTATAAACTCCACCTCATTCAGTTTAAAATTTTTCTGAAATCACAGCCAGAATACTAATTTGTATATTAACAAGCAATATGAAAATAGCTACGAAATACGATGCCGCCCGTATTTCACAATACCTTAATTGCTTGTTCGGGCTTCGGCATCGACAATAGTGTACATCTTCAGGTTTCCGAGTAGTCAATTTAATGTAATTTGTGCATTATTCGCGGTATTCATATTTGTGCATGATGCGCTGTGAATTTCTGTTGAACGTTACATTTAAATTAAATTCTCTCTCTTCTGTGAGTAGTAGAATTGGCACATAGTCAACAAAATTTCTATACAACGGGACATGTCGTGACGATGACTAATATATTATCTACATAAATATGAAAGAATGGACTTTGTTGGATGTCTTTTCTGCAGTCGTCTGAAATATATATGTGACAGTGGGAAGTACAAAAAAATCTTTCTCTTGGGTGCCAACATGGACCTAAATAGCCTCCTTCATCTCTTCATCCGATGAAAATCTGTGATCTCTCAAACTTTCCTTTAATGTTTTGAAAATAAATTAGTCACAGGGGGCCACATCTGCTAAAGGGTGGTTGGTTGATTTTTGCAAAGCCTATTTGCTTCAGGGATGATCGCGCGTTACCGTCCTACACGCTTTTGTTTAACACACGGGTGCCAACATTCTAAGCACCCAACGCACGCTCGCGTTCGGGATTCCCACATGTGGAAGGTCCGAAGCACAACGTCTTTTGAATCAATACGTCCACACGTCCACACGTCCACCAGTCATAATGTCCTTTGAACCAATTTGACCACAAATTGATAACGGCCAAAGAGCAAGTCGTCCTTTAGATTAGATGGTAGTAGTTGATCCGTAAATGGCTTTTAGCGAAAAATCACATTAAATTTAAATTCATATTGAGCTCTCTCATACGCATAAATGATAATCTTTCCCTTAGAATAAGTTTTCTACTATATGATTGAAATCCTCATTCCATTAACCACAGACCCTTCACAGTTATTTTGCCTCTGGCATGTGTCATCATAACACAAGAAGTGCTGTGCCTCAATCTCACTCTTTATTCATATGACCGTTTTAATCGGGGGCATCGTAATTAAATACGACGCAGTTCAAAATTGACTTGTACCCACTAACGTATGAAGAATGTTCAACGGCCAAGTCACACAACATTAACTATAATAATAAAGAAATCGCAGTAAGGAACCTTAGACTTGGCACGACTTTGTCTAGATTTAATTACTTTTTAGAGATAAACAAGCAGCTCCATCGAGACTTGGCTAGTTTTTTACAGAATGTTTTTGGTGGAATTTGTATGACTGAAATATATGAACTATTTGACAGTACAGAATCCTACCTTTTCTCATATAATTTTAGTGAAAGCCAGCGATGAACTAAGTATCAATATAAGTACGGCTATCGACAAAAATGATAAGATTATCGATATTTTAGAAGACATGTATTTTATTACCTATGAGCTGATGAATGATCGCAGCTTATATAATTTCGATATACATTAGTGTTACTTTATTTACCTGAAAGAAATAAATCAATGTCTTAAAATATTTAATAACTTAACAAACATTTACACATCATTACATCGATAATTACATAGAAATAAACAAATGTCTTTACAAATTTTATTATTCGAATTTATAACCCATTTGCACACCAATAATAATGATCGCTAATCATTTTATAGCGCATGTTAATTTAAATTTTAGGTCGTTTAATTTGAGATATTAAATTTATAATAAAAGTAAAATATACTGAAGTATTTATGTGACGGAAACAGGAACCTGTTACGTAAGCAAATACATTTTAAATTTGGGGGGCCTCTCGAAAACCGACCGAGGACGGGAGTTGGGACGGGTCGCGATCTTAAACCTTATGCCATGGTAATAACATTTAAAACCTACAACGGAAAAGTGGCGTTAACTAACGCCGGCGGCATTCAAGAGGGTAAGCGCAAACTCGTCAACATGGGTAGCCTGGGCCGGAAATATTTGCCGCATACACCCCTGCAAGTGGGCCAGACTTACAACCGATTAGGCCACTTCTTTCAATACCACATACGTACTTATAAATGCAGCTACTTACATACATGGGTGTGAAATTAGGCGCACCAAAAACTTTGTAAACTAAATTGTGCCATCTTAAAACACAGGAAACTTAATATTACCTAATACTTACGCAAGAAACCTTAATATCATTGTGCGGCGGTAAGGAAGCCTACGTGTGCGGGAGTCGCTCATGACTGTTTATTTCATAGTTAAAAAAATATATTTGGTGACTTCCAGAAACGATGCGGATCGTCTTCTAAGAGCTCTCACGGTCATGTCTAATTAGTTTATAAAAAAATGTACTGAATGAAGAAGAACATATATTTCCGATCAACATAGGATGCGCTCCCGAATATGAGTAAGCATTATTTCATTCTCGTCTGAGGAAAATAAACACAGCGCGACACTAAATTTTAATCATTTTGTTCTATTCTTCGGAAATGATGCATTCACGGCTGGCCAAAAAATAGGACGCATTCAAAAAAAAAATTATTGATTTTTAGCAAAGGATAAGAGAAGGAATAAACTCATTGAGTGATTAAATTCCACGCCTCAACCGAACGGGCGTGGAATCTTGGTAGGGTTGGTTTTCACCAGGAGTACTGACCTTTGACGCCGTGGACCGGAATTCGAAAGCTCAATTCGAGGCAGGAACACGGGATAAGGAGCACACGGGGGGTGAGGGGAGAGGAGTCGAATCTTACTCTCGTCGTAGCCCGATGCTGTCGCCGTCGCTGCCGAACGCGACGAATTGGGGACCGAACCACTTCAAGCTTCACAACACGAAGCACTCACTCCGCTGACGTGAATCTACTTAATTCCCGACGATTGTTCCGTGCTTATTATAATTAACATTCCGACCAGGCCCGACACCTGTGCTAGACAATTATTACTACTAAAATACAGCCAAGGCCCGAACGCCATGTGCCGACATTTTTCTCATGTCAAAAAAAGTAACCTCTAACTCGTCATCTCGTTTCTATACAAGTGACAGCTGCTAGTTCCGTTTCCGATCACTCGCGGTCCGAGTCGCGCAACAAAAGGAGGTGCGTTTCGAAGCATAAATATTAAACAGTCACCCGCCCGGACAGGCCCGAACCTGTCCCTAATCAATAGGAAGGCGAGAAAGTGTTGCGACCGCTCTCTTGAGGACCGAGTCCCCCACCTTGACTTCTGCTGATCGAGGCGTGCCATCCCGACCCGTGTACAATTTGACGATCCGTCCTCGTCTCCATCTCAATGATGGCAGGTTCGCATCCTTAATCAGCACCAAATCACCGACTTGAGGGGGGCTCGTCCGGTCAGTCCACTTAAAGCGCTGCTGCAAGATGTGCAAGTACTCAAGGGACCACCGTTTCCAAAAATCTTGAGCCATCTGCTGCAACATCTGCCACCTAGTTAACCGACTTAACTTAACATCACCGAATGGGTATTCTTGCAGGGCGTTAAGGGGCTGACCTATCAGGAAGTGACCCGGCGTCAACGCTTCCAAATCATTTGGATCCGAACTGAGCGGGCACAACGGACGCGAGTTCAGTGTCATCTCAATTTTACAGAACAGCGTCGCAAACTCTTCAAAGCGTAGAGAGGTCTCACCGATGATCCTAGTCAGGAGCGACATAGCCGATTTAACCGCAGCCTCAAAAATTCCTCCCCAATGAGGACATCCCGGCGGACTGAAAACCCATTCAATCCCTCGTCGGGACCAAGCCGTACCGATGGCGTCCTGGTTACCGTTCAGGAATTGAGTGACCTCCTGCAGATATCGCCTGGCTCCGACAAAATTTGTGCCGTTGTCCGAACGGATTAATGTCGGGAGGCCCCTTCGTGAGACGAACCGATCCAGACATGCGATAAATGCCTCCGTAGTGAGGTCACTGACCACCTCCAAGTGGACTGCCTTCGTGGCCAAGCACACGAAGACGCACAGGTATGTCTTCACTAATCTGGCGTTCCGTAGCTGTGAAGACTTGACCATGAATGGTCCCGCGAAATCCGCTCCGACACCCGCAAAGGGCCGGATTTCGTTAACCCTATCCGAGGGCAAATCGCCCATCTGGGGCTGCATCGTAGCCGCCTAGGCCCGATAACAAGGCAGGCACCGAAATACGACGCTACGCACTAAGCGTCTTCCCGATAGAATCCAGACCTCGCGCTGGAGAAACGCCATCAAGGCGTGGCATCCGATATGCCCATTCCGAATGTGTCGATCCTGTATCAACAGTTCGACCAACTTCCCTTTCCTAGGGAGTAACAACGGGTGGCGAGCCGCATAAGGCAGGTTGGCATTCCGCAGCCGACCTCCTACCCTCAGCAATCCTTGAGGGTCAATAAACGGGTTGAGCCGAGCCACAGCTCCCTTCAGTTGGACGCGTCCGCGTCTCAGAATGTCCAGTTCGGACTTAAAGTGCACCGTCTGCACGTTCCGTTCCAATGCGAACAACGCATGGTTCCGTTCCCGTGGTGTCAGGACCTGTGTCCGCACCCGTTGCGCCTCAGAATTGCGACAATTCCGCGCAAATCGGAAGATCCAGGCGGTCACATTGACCAGCTTGTCGAGCGAGCTGTACCGTTCCAGCAGGCTGAACTCCTCTTCCGGCTCTGGTTGCGTCGTACAGACACAGACTGTCAAGGCGCCGTTCGCCGAGGTAACGCGTGGACTCATTGGCCAATCCGATTCAGCTTGAGTCAACCATTTTGGACCCCACCACAAGGGATGTCCAACCAACTCCGGAGCGTGACACCCATGAGACGCACAGTCTGCTGGGTTCATTTTCCCTGGAACATGTCTCCAGATTAAGGGAACCTCCGAATTCAAAATCTGCGAAACCCGATTCGCCACAAAAATCTCCAGCTTGTGAACTGAAGCCTTCAGCCAGCATAACACGATCTGGCTGTCCGTCCAAGCGTAGACCGTATCTTCTAACGCTATTGACCCACGAAGAACCGTCATCGTGTGGTTGAGCAGACGAGTCAGGAGAGCCGCTCCCGAAAGCTCTAATTTGGGAATGGTCAGGCGAGTGCGCAACGGCGCAACCTTGCTCTTGGCCATGACCAACCGCACATCAACCTCCCCCGAGGAGTCGACCGTACGCAGATACACCGCAGCTCCGTAGCCCTTCTCCGAGGCATCGCAAAACCCATGCAGGGTGGCGGTGTATCGTTTGGTGGGGACCAACCTCCGTGGCAGTGAAATCCGATTGATGCCAGAGAGGGTCGAAAAGAACGAGTCCCACTCTGAGCTCAATGACCCACCGATCGGGTCGTCCCATTTCAGCTCAGCAGACCACAATTGCTGCATAAAACACTTGAGCTAAAATGTTACCGGGGTGATCCACCCGTTTGGATCAAATGTCCTAGCCACCGTTGAAAGGACGTTCCGTTTCGTCCAAACCTTCGGGGAGTCCAACTCGACCCGATACGAAAACATGTCTGACACCGGCTGGTACTGGACGCCTAATACCGACAACATATTTGGATTTTCCAAATTTTCAAAAAAGTGGGGATTCTGCTGGTAGTCATCCGGAAGACCAGACAGTAACTCTGGAGAGTTCGACATCCATTTCCGGAGCTCGTAACCTCCACCCCGTAAGAGCTCAACTAGTTCGTCCCGACGAGCGAGCGCCTCCTCTACGGAATCTGCACCGGTACAGATATCGTCCACGTAGAGATCCTGCTCCAGGATTGCTGCTCCTCTAGGGAAATTTAACCGTTCTCGATCCGCTAACTCCCGCAGAGTGCGAATCGCCAAATAAGGACTAGACCGTAGCCCGTACGTGTTGGTGTTCAGCTCGTACACCCTGATGGGCTGATCTGAGCTCTCTCGCCACAGTATCAGCTGATACCGTCTATCGTCAGGGTGAATGACCGTCTGCCTAAACATCATCCGGATGTCAGCTACAAACACAACATTGTTTCGACGGAACCGTGTGATAACATCCGCGATGTCACGGTTCACCTTCGGCCCTGAATGCAAACACTGGTTCAGGTTCATGCCGTTAGATGTTGATGCCGATCCATCGAACATTACCCGTATTTTGCCCTCCGGGGTCCTCAAGACCGCGTGATGAGGCAGGAAGCAGTGGTCTTCACGCTTCCAGTCGATACCCGAAACCGACATGTGGCCGAGCGACTCGTATTCCCGCATTAAAATGACGTACTTCTGCCGGAAAATCCCGTCACGCTTCATGCGTCGTTCCATCGACATAAGCCGCGTCTCGGCTGCATGGTGTGAACTGCCCAGCGGTGGGCGATCACTCCGGAATGGAAGACGTGTGAGAAATCGACCTGACCGAAGGCGACCAGTATTGTTCCGATAAAACTGTTCACACTCTTCTTCAACCGGGTCCAACCGGCGGACCGTAGGTGGTTCCTCCACCTCCCAAAACTTCTGTATCACCTCCGAGAGTACAGAACCGAATAAGGGACTACGAGTCGCTAGGCGTGGGGCAGCCGGCATGACCGGACCCATTACCGCATGGCCCAGTCTGGTGTTGACCGAAACCAGACCAGTCGCCTGCAACACGTGGACACCTGGCACTAACAGGTATCCCAAGGCATCGACACCCAATAAAATGTCTACTGGGCCCGGAATATCGAACTCCGGGTCAGCCAGTGACAACCCAGCGACCAACTGTCGCACCGAGGGCGACAACCGTACGTGAGGGTGTGAGCCCATCACATTAGGCATGACTAATGCCGTGACCGTCAGATTCACCGATGAATCCACCCGTGACGAGAGAGTAATCCGACATACTCCCTTAACGGAACCGACTTCCGTGTTCCCAATTCCCCGAATGGAATGTGGATACTCCCTTACCGAAATGCCCAACCGTCTTACAAGGTTGCACGAGACTAAGCACCCCTGGGCCCCCGAGTCCAATAGTGCTCGTGCCACACATGCTTTGCCGTCCGAACTCCACGCTATCACAGAGGCGGTGGGGAACATGACCGTCTGTGGAGTGGCGGCACCCTGTAAGTGGGCGGCGTGTCCCTAGCGGGAACCTCCGCGGGATCCGAACCCGCTCAGACCTCCGTCGGCCTTAGAGTAACTCGGCTGCTGATATGCAACCGGCATATCAGACCGTATGTGCATCAAGGGGTCCCAACCCGTATAATAGGCCCCTCGCTGTCCCGGTATCCGATCATACCGGATGGTGTACGGTGTGCCCGGTGCGAACCGTGGATGAATGGGGGAGAGCGGATCCAACCTGGGGGGCTCTAGGAATAGGGGCGACATCCGACTGTTCGCCTCCCTGTTCGCCTCCCAGAGCGACGGGCAGGGTGGCGCAGAAGGTGGTTGACTCCCAGCCTTCGCGCTACTCATAGGTGCCATCTGACACCCGCCCGTAACACGCAGTGAGCCAGCGGCCCGAAGTCCTCGCTGACCGTGGACAGCGGCGACCGAACCCCTGCTATCCCGCATGTTACCCCCCGCGCTGCCCCTTTCCCCTCGGGGGGGGGGGGGGGGGGGGGGGGGGGGGGTCCCGTCCGCGAGTACCCCAGTCACCCCGTTGGTGACTCCCGTTGCCCGGAGGGGGACTGGGTCCGGCCCTGGTTGGGCCCTGTGGCCGACCAACCTGAGTCCGGCCCTGGTGACCGTCCGAAGGGCCTGACCGATTCAGGCACAACACGATGTGGTGCTTGCCACCACAGCACTCACAGGGGAACGCGCGCGAGCACTCGCTCAGCGTGTGCGGCCCCAAACAACCGAAACACAATCGGTGGCGTAAGACTATCTTCCTGCGGGCAGCCACCCCGAGCGCCTTAAAGTTGGCGCAACTGGTCACTTCATGCCCGGCACTGTCGTAGTGCACACAGCCGTCACCCGACGGCGCGGCATTCAAAACGCCAAATTGTTTCGACCGCCCACCCCCCCGTGGGGGCGGGGGGCGCGGCCCCTCCCGCATCCGCACGGGTTGGCGCTGCACACTGGCCTCCGTATCCAGTGTGTCACATCGCCTGCATTCACCCTCCAAAAAATCCGTCAATTGGACGAGCGTGGGCAGTTCCGTGCTACTGCCCCCATGCAGCTGTTCAAACCGACTTTGAACAGCTGCAGGCAACCGTGACAAAACCATATACAAAACAATATATGACCATTGGTCTACCGGAAGACAACAAAGTCTACAAAGAACCTTGGTTCTGAAGGGCCTTAGTGGCCACCAGCACAGGGTTGAGCACCTGTACTCGGATGTCAACATCCCGGGTTACTCTTGGGATGCTAAACAGCTTCCCCAGCTGCGCATCAACCAACCGCCGTTTGTGTTGGTAGCGGTCAAACAATATGGACCTGGCTATCTCATAATTGCCCGCCGTTACCGTTAGGTGAATGACCAACTCCTTCGGTTCACCCCGCAGAGCCATCAATAGTTGGGCCAACTTGTAGGCGTTGTCCAGGTCGTCCCGACCGTGGACCAAACTATCAAATAAATTAATGAATGCCGGCCACTCATCAATTGCCCCACTGAAGGCCGGAATCTCCAGGTGTGGCAGCCGTCCAACAACACCCTTCGGGGGTGGGTCTCCGTTACCCTCCCCACGGTCATTCCTTCGCGACCGCTTTATTTTCTCCGCGCGACGCTCGAGTCGCCCAAGCATTCCATCGCTTGGTCAGCATCCGCGCAGAGCTGTTTCCCTGCAGCCACCGAGGCTTCATCCGTAAGCCCGAGAGCTTCAGCCTCCGCAGCCAGCCGATACACCTTCCCGACGCGTGTCATTGCGTCCTCCACACGCTTAAGCAGGACATCGTCCATGTCAGGTCGCTCCACATACTTATGAGTATGGGCGAGCCATCTCATTTCCTCCCGGACACCATGTCGCAGTACCGTCAAGGGCGAAGGTGCCATGTTGACCGATTTAATAGATTCTGGTCTTATACTTCACTACCGAACTAAGTATAGCCAGAGACCAGCACTTGCCCGTCAGCGCTGGGCACAGAAATTAAAACTAAGTTGTCAAAACTAAGGCAACCACTAAAAACAATTAAATCCTAAACAATATATAATCTGGTCGCCCTGTGGACATACACCTTATAACTATACACTCTAAATCAATTAGAGAATGCCACCATAAGGCACAATAAAAAATAACACACAAAAATTTATTATAAGAAAAAAGGCTATTTTTAATATAATAAAGGTAGCTGTGAACCTTTTAGAAGTGGCCCCTCCGATATGACCCACACTTCCACTGAGGTCAGCAAAATCAGCTTAATACCCCTTAAATAGCCTGACCCTGCTCTGTAATCCGAAATAACACTGCAATGCTATAGTCCGACCGAATGACTGTTTCTTATGCACACCGAGTAGTTTCCGACTACAAATTTATAATAATTGTTAACTAAATCGTCAATTATACGTTCACTAACCGAAAATGAACCTAAATTGTGGTATACCGACCACACGACTCACTCACAAACTGGTTGCCGACCAATCTGAGATACCCTTTTCTCCCAACTACAATGTGGCAAAAAAACAACCCTACAACCGTCCGTGAATCGATTTCCCACTAGGAAACCGCGCCTGCTACCAAAATGATTAATTCCACGCCTCAACCGAACGGGCGTGGAATCTTGTTAGGGTTGGTTTTCACCAGGAGTACTGACCTTTGACGCCGTGGACCGGAATTCGAAAGCTCAATTCGAGGCAGGAATACGGGATAAGGAGCACACGGGGGGTGATGGGAGAGGAGTCGAATCTTACTCTCGTCGTAGCCCGATGCTGTCGCCGTCGCTGCCGAACGCGACGAATTGGGGACCGAACCACTTCAAGCTTCACAACACGAAGCACTCACTCCGCTGACGTGAATCTACTTATTTCCCGATGATTGTTCCGTGCTTATTATAATTAACATTCCGACCAGGCCCGACACCTGTGTTAGACAATTATTACTACTAAAATACAGCCAAGGCCCGAACGCCATGTGCCGACATTTTTCTCATGTCAAAAAAAGTAACCTCTAACTCGTCATCTCGTTTCTATACAAGTGACAGCTGCTAGTTCCGTTTCCGATCACTCGCGGTCCGAGTCGCGCAACAAAAGGAGGTGCGTTCCGAAGCATAAATATTAAACATCGAGACAAGTTCAATTCCCAAAACTTTCTATATAAAGTAGATAATATCCAACCCCCCTTCCCTCCGTGTCCCATTTAACAAAATTGTACCGAAAAAAGCGACATCATGGTACCTTATGGTACATTCTATCATGCAACATTGTATTTTATAGAGCAATTCGTTTCGACCTTGAATGAAGTTCAAATTACCAAAGCAACACAAAAATGCTCTTTCCATCCTATTTTAATGAGCACTCCGACGCCATAAGTTCAAACGCGACATCAAAGCACTCATATTACTTCTACTTATGCTTTTGCGAGCATCTTACGTCTCTTTGTCCCATGTCAAAGGCGCATAAGGTAAGGCGGTAATACACACAAATTGACATAGGGGTAACAAACCCACCTGGAAATGTCTGGAATTGCATTTCACTAATGTAATTAGTGCAGTCTCTTGGCTCTAGTAGAACAACAAGAGGCTCTATTAGAAGAATAGATGTGAAGCACAGTTCTGCTAAAGCTGACATCGAGTAGAACATATTCTATGGAAATTAATGTACACGTCTGGAGATACTTGTAAGATTATTTTATGGCACTGAGGTTAGAAGCTGGTGAAAAGCGAAACTATAGCTAAAGAATACGTATTACCTATATGAGAATCGGGAACGCACTTCCTTGCACTATAAGAGACAGTCCCAAACTTTTCTCATTTCAGAAACGTGTTAAACAGCAATACCTCTCTCTTTCGTAAAAGTTATTGTATTTATATTATTATATGTATAAAGTTTATGTACCTAGTATATATCGCTAACTATTTTGTATTTCCTATCTATATTTTATAGGTATTTAATTTTAGATATAGTATTTATTGTGCACTGCCTACCCTTTTATAAAACCAAATCCTGTAATGCCTTGGTTTGCTGGAAGAAATCTCTTTTTAGAGATAAGCTCGCCTTTGTACTATCGAACCAACTGAATCATGACCCATTTGCCTGATAATTCGTTTGAAACTTTCAAACTTGTAAGATCTATCTATCTGTCAGTGTCTAATCAAATGATAACAAGTTCGTTACCAAGGAAATAAACCTTCAAGCGAATTTCGACCTACTTGCATTTAAGGGGTTTAGCAAAATAAGCTTATGGTGGGTCATGATTCAGATGGTTCGATTGTACATGCACTTTCTTTTAATGCAACTTTTTCAATATTTGTGTGCAATAAAGAATTGTGAAATATGACGCTCTGCATAATACATTTTCACCCAATTACATGGTTCTTTGTAAAATAGGTCCGAGCTATTTCTCTGTATTCAAGAGTTTGGTGCAATAAAATGTAATGTAAAGTATTTATTGAAAAAGGATGTCAAACAAAATTGTGTTAGAACTCCCGCACTAAGTGTACCTACTTCCGACGAACAATTTATTTCCAGACTAGAACTAGAGTTGTTTAAAACCCTCATTTATACTTAAAAAGGAACCACGCTTATATTAAGTACTTGCGAGTTCCCGAGAAGTGCTGAGAACTCTCAATAAAATACGAACATTTTGCGAAGTTTTAAGCCGTTCCCGACTCACTTGAGTTCTGCTAGTAAGAAAATTCTCAATTCACAACAAAGTCCACGAAGAACCGATTTTATTTTTATTTTACGTTCTATCAGTACCTAAGTACTCCATTGTACTCGCTCAATTTAGACGATAAAAACTGATGCTTTCATAATAATATCAACTACAGACAATGCCATTATATTCAGTTAAGAGTTCTCAGTAAACTTGAGTATTTTCATGAATATCCTTCCAGCCTTCCAGAAAAGCCTTATATATTTTGTTTGCATAAGTTCCATTCCAGAGATTATACCAAGTGATTTCAAAACAATAGAACTTGAAAGGCACTTTACTTAATAACTAGTTTTGCAACTTTCTTATACCGATATTATTAATCTGTGCCTATACAGTAAGAGTCCATGCTCTAAATATTACGAGTACCTTCATAAATTATTATTATTTCAATTATTGTGTCACATGACATTGTGTTATTCTAGGAATTAGGAAGAAAGAAAAAGAGCTCCATGGTCTGATGGTTTCATGCTCGCTTCTTACCCAGGAGAAGCAGGTTCGAATCTGGTGCTGATCATGCACCAATGAGATAGATACCTCTTATAAATGACCGTATAATTAAGTATCCTTTATATATCCATGGATGTGCCGATGGGCTAGCCCCCTACCACGTAAAATGCAGTATTGAGGCAAAATGTGGCCACAACTGCGCCTCTGCCACCCCGTATGGGAATATTGGTGACCCTATAATGCGTTAAAATCAAACAGAAATCAATAAAAACCATGGTCACATAGGAAGCTGGTTACATCCAATATCCTGTTAATATCTTTAGGAACACAGGACAAGATATTCTCAAAAGAGCAAACATATTAAAAAGAGAGTATTAGTATGAAAAAATATAGGGGGAGGAAGCCCAAACAAGCAATATCCATGTGATCCATTAGACGTAATGGATTGTCGCAGCCTCCGCTGTGCCGTCAATCATGCGAACAGGTAACAGAGAGGCTTAATTCATTATACGAGTAGAAGATGAGAGAAGCAATAGGGACTTGCAGAAAGTAAGTTAGTTGTGTTGTTGTTGTTGTGAATTGTAATTTATATTCTCAAACTCAGGCCGAATCTTCAGGTGTGAATACTTTACTAACTAATTAAGAAGCGAGTATGAAAATTTCATCTTTGGATACCACACTAGAATTAACAGATTTCAACCTGCCAATTTATTTAGTTTGGCCGCCTTTGGGATTCGGTAGACTTTAAAGTTATAGAGATCTGTCAATATTTCAGTGTTAATAATCTAACCTCTTGTATTATATTTTTCTTTGTCGTATAATCCATGCGATAAATAATTATAAGGCTTCGTTCACATTAAAGCTGACAGTTAGCGCGAAATAGACTGAGCTGCGAAATTAGCGCGGACTTAGCTTGAAGTGTAGGGGACAGCGCTATGCGTCAATCTCCTTTCCTTCTTTCATTTGGATATAGGCATACCCGCAGAGTATGCGAGTAGATAGAACGAGGGCTATTTTCCATGAAGAAAATTAATATAACTTTATGTATGTATTGATACGTATTTAGTAGTTTGTTAGATACGAGTATGTATTTTATTTACCGTATTTTATAGATATGTAATTTACTTATATGTATTTTATTATTGTTTAGATATTGTGCACTGCCTACCCTTTATTGATAAAATTTCTTGTCATGCCTTGGTTTGCTGGAAGAAATCTCTTTTTAGAGATAAGCTCGCCTTTGTACATATGTTTTCTCTTAATGTATCTTTTTTAAATAACTGTGTTCAATAAAGAATTATGAAATGAAATAATATACCGACACTTTTTACTCTTACAACCGTTTTACTTTGTATGATTGACACGAATATAGTTTTGACAGGACAGGTAGGATTATTTTCGCGTACAATTTTAGTGGCAGCCAGCGATGGGGTAAGTAAGTATGGATATGTCACCGTAAGATTGTCAAAACCTTTAGTTGATAAACTAACGTTTTTTTTCTCGTTAGTTGGTCAACTATCGACAGATAGTAAACTGTAGCGTACTGCTTACTATATGACGCGTTAGTTGATAAACTAACGGTTTAAACCGTTAAGTAGTAAACTGGTTTAAACTTGAATTGCAAACGAAATACCTGGGCAAACATTGCGCTAGCATAGGTAACTAGTGGGGGCGAGCGCAGCAAAGCCCCCGAATAGTAATCGTGTTAGGTTGACATGTAAGAACAAAAGAAACGTAAACTCCAAACCCTGCCGGTCTGGTTTATTATCTGTCGATAGTTCATCAACTAACGCGTTATTTTATCAACTAATGGTTTTGACTGTCTTACGGTGACAGAAGAACGACTATCGACGAAAAATATAAGATAGTTTAACTACTTTGGTAATCGATATGTTAGATGACTGGTATATACCAATGAGCTGATAAAGGAATATATAAGTGTTATTTTTTGTTACGTACCCTGAAAGAAATAAACATATGTCTTTTTTCAAATGAAATTACATGATATAATTATATGAAATTATATGTATCATAATTCAATACAGTAACCGGTTTCGAATGCCTCCGTAATATAGTGACAGAGGACGGGAGCGCAGGCTTTGGCTGTTCGGGTAAATATTTTGGCTCTTAGGTTTGCACATTGTACAAAGCAATTAAAAATAACACTCTTCAAGGCATACTGTGTAAAGACCAGTACAACAATTCTCTGCTGCCGTGCAAGTGTGGTGCATCGGGCATGTTTGTTGAGGCAGTAGTGGATAAACGCAGCGTACCAGCAACCTAATAACCTCAACTGTGGACCGCAGGTCAATGATCGGTTGTTAGCGAGTTACAAAGACAGCCCACCACATATGATTCAGAATTGCGGCGACAAGCCAAGAAGGGAGAAGACGTCTACGTATAGCAAGAAGCGATCGAGAAAACTCATCGCCATGACAGAGTATGGTGACTCATGGAGAGATCTATCCATCAACGCTGGCCTCACTTTCCAGTCGATGATCAGAGCGATATTGAGAGAATCTGCAGCGATGCCTACAGTACCTTAACAAAAGATGATATACCACAATTTCAAGCAATCAACCTCCAAAAACAGAGAACGGGTATATTTTGCCTCTACGCCACCGAACACCCGAAGAAGAATATCTATCTATCTATCTAATCTATAATCTATCTTTATAACCAATACATATATACATACATTCCTGACCCAGCACGGGAGAAACGTGATTTCAAGAGTAAGCTAATTGGCTGACTACGAATCTACGAAGCATGTCATGCGACTACTGAACTTGCAAAAATGAAGATTGAGCTCACGGTATCTATATCACATTTGTATCACGTCTTGTAGGATAATTTATTTCATTGTAATGTATTGTATTTTTGGAGTCAATTGTTTAAATTTTTGTAAAGGGGAGAGTATCTGTGACGGCCATCACGTCCGTCACAGTTATGCGGAAATATCTCGTCACCTACAATATCTATATACATCATTTCTAAAATGTACCAACCTATTAAGCTATGTTCTCAATCAAATAAACAGACATTAACAGAGCATGCAGTGACAAGCCTTTTACAACGTCTTCCGAAGGCTGCCCCGCTGTCGTAAGAGAACTGCATACTTACTGAGAGAGAGACTTCTAGGAGACTTCTAGAGAGACTTCTAGGACGCTGTGGTTGCTGCTACGCTTCTGCGTAGCAGCACCCACAGCGTCCTAGAAGTCATTGCGGGTCGGCTCGAAGGACCAATACTCAAACACTGGGTGAGTGACTTGATCACTGATAGTGTGTGGAAAACTGAGCCGTGCCACAGACACGCCTATTTATATGAAATAGATTTGAATCAAATGTTATATTATTTTCTTTGGTAATTCTACTGGTAGAGATAAAGTTTCCAAACATCAGGATCATCTTGCATTAGGGCTATTGCTGGTCATACCATCAGAAAGTTGCAGACCTTTTTTGAAAAAATATGATATCCTTACATTTCCATCAATATTTACACTAGAATTATTAATGTTTATAAAAAAATATACAATCAAGGTAAAATTAAAATAGATCACTAATCCTATTAAAGCTCCCCGTGGTCTATTATATTTCATGCTTGCTTCTCACACAGGAAATGCAGGTTCAAATCCTTACCATGTACCAATGAGATAATTAATTTATCTTAAATACATTATCGGACGTTCGGTGTTTCGGATGACAAGTTAAGCTGTAGTCCCGGTTACTATCGCTACTTAGTAGTAGTCGTAAAACACCTCCAACATCCAGCACTGAGCCATCGTAGTGGAGTATGGCTTAATCTTACGCGTGTCCGGGTGAGGGCCTATGCCCCTCGGTGGGAACATAAATGGGTTACGTTTATTTTTTATATTTTACATAGCCTGTTCTGTGTCCCACTGCTGGGCAAAGGCCTCCCTTGATCGTACCCACAAATCCCTATCGGCCGTCATGCCGACCAAATCTGACTGGAACCTATCCAGATCGTCCCTACATCTCCTTCTGGGCCTTCCCCTTCGCCGCGCCGGTTTCCGTCTGTTGGCACCCAGTCAGTGACTATCTTCGCCCATCTGTCTGGGTGCATTTGTCTCAAGTGTCCGGCCCAGTTCCATTTGAGTTTCGCGGTTTCCACGCCTACTTCAGCAACGATAGTTTTGGAGCTCAATATGGTGTTTCTGATGCGGTCTGTGCGTTTCACTCCCAAGATGCTGCCCTCCATCGCTCTCTGACAAACCTTTAGCTAGGACTTCTTTTGTTCGGTCAAGGACCAAGTTTTTGCGCCCTAGTTTAGGATGGGCAGCATGGACATGTCGACGAGTTTGCGCTTCAGGGACAACGGGAGGTTGCCTTTCATCAGCTCCTTCATGGACCAGTAGCTCTTCCAGGCGTTCGAAATACGACTTTCGATTTCCTTGTCCTGCCTGTTTTCGAATAATAATATCTGGCAGAAGTAAGTGTATTCGACGTCGATGCTACGTTTAATTGATTAATAATATTAAATATATAAGATAATTTGGTACTATTTGTCATGAAAATATTTAAATAAATAACTAGCAATGTAACAAAATGTAGTCTATATAAAGTCATTGGTTCGGTCGGCTCTTACACTAGTTACAAGTTTCATTCATAAGTTTATATGAAAGCAACTTGGTATTTTATAGATATTCGTTATATTACACATAATCTAACAAACTTAGACATTCTAGTACCAATAAAATAAAAAATGTCAAAAATCCACACAAAGCTTCGTCATAAAACTAGCAATTACGTTACATAAATAAATCATTTGCATACATATTTAGGGTTCATTTGTCTGAAACTTGAATAACATATTTATTTTATTTGAATGTCATTTTATTATTTTCTTGATTATGATCTTTGGTTACGATGACCGTCGCCATTCTTTCGGACCTCTGCGACTTTCTTCCTCAAATTGTGAAAATTTAACATATTCGGGAGTCAAAACTCATATCCACTTGCTCGTCCAACGTCCTTCGAAAGACGTAAAACCTGTGTTAAACTTATTTACCGGACGCTGGTAAACAATATAATTGTTACCTTAATTTATCACGGACCCAGAAATAAAAGCCATGGTGAATCAAAGCAAATCAAACTTTCAGAATTACTTTATTTTTTAATTAGCTATCAGAAAACCCCCTATTAGCACAGTGCACGCGTAATTTTGCCACAAAATGTCAAATATGACATGCCGCCCATGAAAAGCTAAATGTAAAACGATGCCTAACTACGAGTATGTCTTCGGAATCCACGTAACGTGAACAGAATAAACCCGCTTCACCACCTCACCACGATCCAATTGTGTTTATACGCAACGCAACTATCTTGAACCTTCTTCATCTAACACGCCTCCCGGTTTAGTTGGGCTCAGTTGAGCTTCAACTTTATTCCGTACGAAAATTCGCGTCACCTCCACAAAGGCGAAGGGGTTGCGGTTCCTTGCCTCGCTGGGTTGTTTATCAAGCTTGTCACGTTTTCCGCGAAATTTATCGCTTCACAGCAATGGCACGGGCAGAAGCCAACTTGTGACTGCTACACGACAACGAGATTGCATCGTATTAAACACTGAGCACTAACTCTGAATAAGCCATTCATCTAACAGATAACCGGTTAGTGAACTCTGTTGCAGTTTTCGTTTCGTACTTTTCCCTTTTCAATTAGTGTTGGTTGAGTCGCTGAATCTTCTTATTGGTGTAGGCGACAAACATCGACAATGTGGACTGGACATCATGAATTATTTATCCAGATCATCAAAGACAAAGACAAAAATTTTTATTTGTTCATCATTGTTTGTAACTAGGTTTTATATTATTTACAGTGTTTCAAATGATGGTACCCAGTAGTACTGGGTGTACAAATTTTAACCTTATTATAACATATTAAATCTAAATTCAATCTAAACATATTTAGAGTAGTGGACATATTAACAACTTAAATCAGTACCAGTATAATTATTTTATGATAGTTTTATTTTATGACTCTAGGCATACTAATATTGCAATGCTACACCGCTTCACAAATCGTGGCCTAAGACGAAAAAGAAACGGCAAGAAAACTCAATCCAGCCCATTTACTTCGACGCGGATTTGTTGAGTAATCAGTTATTTGTCATTAAAATATCAGTCTCCCAAATGCCGGTTCAATGTTGTTTTCTAATAAATGAATTTCTGGATCGAGTATACTTACTTACAAGTACAAAGGTACTCGTAGTACGGCTGTGATGAACCAAAATATTTACAACTTTGACTCGAATTTAAAAACATGTTTTTTTTTTATTTTGGAATTTATTCTGAGTCATAAGGACATAAGGACTGAGGCATAAACATAAATGCTATGATACTTTTTATTGTTTGGTGGCTCGGGATCAAAAATATCCAGCCACGCGTCCAGGATGTTTTGCGAATCACACGCGTGAGTCCCGGCGGTGCCCTGCTCGACAAAAACGATTATTGCTAGCCAAGTACTCATGCCAGTATAAAATAACATGCATTGATAGAAAGCTGAAGAAATGCAAAATTAGTATTGTAAATAAATAATTACCTGACTGATGATCAAAGCGCCAAGAAGGATTTACTACCTTACTACCTTGGACACTATCGACACACATTGATCTAGCCCCAAACTAGGATTCCCTGTATCTTGGGTACTAGACAACGATACACATAATTATATAGATAAATATTATACTTAGATAGATAAACAACCATCACTAGGATTCAAACATCCATTCTCGTGAAACGAATATTTGCCCCCAACGGGACTCGAACCCGGGACCCTTGGCTTCGTAGGCAGGGTCACTGCCGACTCGGCCATTCGGCTCGTCAAATTGAAATTGGCGATTTCTGAATTTTCCGCGATATTTTTACTGTCCATTTCCAGGAAGGATGTTAGTTGAAAAATGAGAAAATATACTTGAATCTTACAGGAAATATCATTCCGTTCAATTTGATACGCAATTTTCCTAGAATAAAGAAGTAAAACTCACTTCAAACACATTGCTATGGTTGACTGGATAAGACTTAGTGCCCTGAAATGGAAACTCGGCCAAGCGTTTACTGCGGTCAGATGCTTTCTTCTTACGATATCATATATTCAAGCTACGCGAACATAAATATTTGGAAATACAAGTATAAATAAATATTTGTGAACAATGATTCCTTAATCTAATTATCTCGCAAACGTGGCGCATTAGGGTAAGTACCATATTATTCGGGTTCGAGTCCCGGTGGGGGCAAATTTTTGTTTGATGAGAACGGATGTTTGTACCCTAGTCATGGTTGTTTATCTATCTAAGTATAATATTAATCTGTATAAGTATGTGTATCGTTGTCTAGTACCCAAGATACAGGGAATCCTAGTTCGGGGCTAGATCAATGTGTGTAAATAGTGTCCAATATTATTATTATTATTATTATATAACCAATATTTTTTGTTGGAATTTTATAGGTCCTCCTCCCATATAAACCACATTCAACATGCGCGGAAGAAAAAACGAAGGTTTTCTTCAGCGCAATCTGTTAGATTTAAAAAACTGCTCAGGAAAAAATATCTCATCAATTTACCACGAGAAAAAACAAAACGTTACAGTCTTCGCGTATCTCATTCGGAGACAAAAGTCGACAACAAATATCGTTCAGCCTCCACAGCGTACGCGAATTTACTGAAACGGTGATACGTGCTCAAGTTTCTCAAAGCAGACGTACAATGTACATGTGTCGCCAGCCGCTGCGACAAGCGAAGGCTTGGCTTAATTAACATTAAGGCGGCGCATCAGGCAAAACAGCGTTTTGTTCTTAAATTTGTATTGATGCAGTTGAATTGTTTACTAGCTTGTTGATAATGCATGTCAACATGTAGTCACACCAATAAACATAAATTATGCAAAAATAAAATATATATATTATTTTTGCTAGAAAAGTCTCACGAATTGAACTTTGTTTTTTTTAATAGAATTTTGATTTCTTTTGAATTTATGTCGGTACTTGACATTTATTTAATTGTTATAAAAATATTAAGATAATTTGCTCTGTTAGTCCTCCTCAAACTGACTGACATCCATCTTTTACCCGGCTGAAGCGAAGCGGAAAAAGGAGGGTTGTGTGTTTGACCTGTAGTATAATATGCATTTATGTATGAATGTATGTCTGTTCCTGTATCTCCTCGTAATTACTCAATGGCTCAACCGATTTTCATACATCGTTAGGCACATCATTAGATTAGTCTTGAAGGCGCGGGCGCCACGGGCTATATACAATTTAAAAAAGGCTGATGTTATGCGCTTTATGTGCGGGCTAAATAAACATTTTTCAAGACTCGAGACTCGAGTGAGGTATCTAAATAAAGTTCTTTAAAAGGCGAGTATGGCAATATTTACTTATCTTGCACAAGCACTTAAATTTAAATGCAGGCGGGACCAATTAAATCTAATACTGCGCTTGCATTTAAATTTAATTTAATTCAACACTGTTCGAAGATTCCTAAAATTATTATAGTTTACGAATCTCAGTAATTGCTTTAAGTCTTATCTGCTTTGTTATGCTTCTAAGTGTTACCGCAGTAAAGAATATAGTATTTTTTATTACGTTATTTATTAACATTTGAATTCCTGTTGCTTTAAAAGTAGTAGTAGTAGGAGGCTGACGGTGAAATTCAAGATGCCGAGGTGCGCCGCCTTAAGGTCGTCTAAGACTAATCTAACATTCTACGATTTAATTTTAACAATAATGCTTTTTACCACAGGTTGAATCTTTTTGACTTTCATATTGCAAATATCGAAAACCACGTTTACTCATTTAATGTACTTAAAATGTACATAAGCTTGCACAGATTCCAAATATTTTATAATGACATGGTCAGTTCTATCAGGCGATGAGCTCGCATCTTGTTGGCATAAAATGGCCTAAATAAGAACACTAGAACGTTCAATAGGCAGGTGTAACGGTGTACCAGTAGAGCGGCAGTGTATTTTGCTGTGGCAGCAAACTGGTCCCCAAAGAGATCACAAACATACATTTATACTAACCGTGCTGTTAAATAAACAATGTTTAAGTGCATGTCGTACTAACACACGAAGGGATCCGTGTCATCATACCAGCAATAACAAAAAAAAAACATCTTTTTTTTGTTACTTTTTTATATATTGCGTCCATGTCTTTATTTGTTGCTCCAGCGGCAACAGAAATACAAAATCTATGATAATACCAACTCTCTATCTAACGGTTCATGAGAAACAGCCCATTGACGGACAGACAGACGGACGGACAGCGGAGGCTTAGTTATAGGGTGCCGTATGGGACCCTTAAAAAAAGAAGTATACATTATTATATGGCCAGAATTTGGATAAAGTCTATAAGTTGTATAATCTCACGATGGAAGACTGCCGGGAACTGAGTCTAAACAATAATGTATTAGAAGAATGTAATTGCTCAGAATTCAATTATATATTTATGTATATACCTTTTTACAGTTTAGTCAAAGGTCTGCAAGTAGTCACAGGCGAGCTACATAATTCATAATTTCTTTATTGCACACAAATAATCTACAGAAAACAAGAGTTTACTGGCGCTCAGAATAGTTGCCCCGGAAAAACCCATCCAAGCCGATGTTTAGTTGAGCGCTGCGACTCTGATGACCTGACGAGCCGGCGTGTACCGACCATAGACGCAATGAATCTCCGGATAAAACAATACGCTGAAAGCTTTCACATCGCGGATAATCTGCGACGACGCCCTCGTCTGGAGCGCCCGAGGGCGGCTCATTCTCACCGCGATCCTGCACTTGAAGTCTTAAACTTCACCGAGAGCTCCCCCTCAATAAAACCTTTAAAAGTTCCCGCGGCAGTTCTAAAAGACGTCCCTTATTACGCATCAAAACCCAGCGCAAAACACGTCGTAAAAACACGAGAGAATAAAAGTTGAATCGGCAATAGATAAGATTCTCTCAAGGTGAAAATTCTTTGTTCCAGCCTCTTTCTTCCTTGTTATGCGAATTATGCGCGCACAATGTTTGCGTGTTTAGTAACAAAGAATAATTCCAAGTTGCCTGTTGGTTATAACACCAGCTGGTACTAAAGCGCTGGAGATAAGGAGGTATGAGATATTATCTCTGTTGTCACAAACTGAGCATTAAGATTTAATCAAAATATGAAACACAATATCACAGAGAATGGAACATTGTTGATGTTTTTGCGGGATTCGGAGATTCAAGTTTCATCATTACATTTATGATTTCGTAACAAAATCGTTACATTCAAAATCAAAATGTTTTTGTTATGAAATAAACAATTTTTGATTTTTTGATTTTTTTGATTGATTGAAAATCGCGACCCCTCAAAAAATCGCAGTCACGTGAGCGGTTAAGGAACTCCTGAACAAAAACTTTATGATTCCAGTTCCACCAACATAGGCAGTGCATTAGTCACTGAGTTGTAAAAACGATATTTAAATTTTAAAGCCCCGCAGAACGCTCACCGTGTTACTTCAAAAGATGTATCATAGTTTAACGTCAAACCAAACTCCAAATCATTCAAATATACATTTTTGTTTTTAACAAGTGTTCAATCGGAGTTTATTTGTTTGTGGTAAGACCCTTATGGCCGTTTCGTTTTCTTCCTCTGTGGTTACGACAAGCGGTGTGAACTTTCAGAAATAAGGACCATGTTTTATCAAACAAACAAAATTTTATGTAACAACTGACACATTTTTAAAATTTCAAGATCATCCCTGTAACTGGCTGACTATGTCAAAGCGTTTTATTATAGGTAAGTAGAATTCCTATAGTACATAAATCGTCCGCGTCCTAGTAGTGTCGTAGCGCCGTAGCGCCGTAGTGTCGTAGCGCCGTAGCGCCGTAGCGCCGTAACGCCGTAGCGCCGTAGCGCCGTAGCGCCGTAGCGCCGTAGCGCCGTAGCGCCGTAGCTCCGTAGCGCAAACGCTACGTAAAATAAGGTTTGTGACAGTTGGTATGGTATTACTGGTCGGTGGTAGGTGAAGGCTCAAGAAGCTCTCTGTTGTAATTATATTTACTTTTATCTACACACGTATCATAAACCCTCTTTACTGCGTCCAAAAACCGCACGATACGGCCAGCATAATGTTATACTACTCGGTAAAAACTTATTTCTTATCTGAATATTGATACATTATGACCATAATGTATAAAATTAGGCATTATGTATCAATCACATAAACTATTATTATAACCCTTATAATGTTAATTGTGATTATCCAGTCTTATTTAGGGTTCCGTACCTTCGAAGGAAAAAAGGAAACCCTTATCTTACATGATCACTTCGTTGTGATAGACTAGGGCGTGAAATAAAACAAGATTGAATACATTTACAGGGATTTATGATTACGGAATCAAAATACATATAAATTAGGTTGCAACAATGTAGTCAAAAAGAGAGAGTGTGAGAGAGACAGACATATAAAACGTCATAGTAGGTTGCGTTTAGAAATCACTTATTCAACACTGGCCCTTAAACCAACAATCTGGCAAATATTTTATCTTATCACACTATTCTAAACAATCACAAAAAAAAAAACAAAGTTATTAAGAACTTAATTTTTACTAATAATCAGTTACGCCACCAACCAAATTTAAAAATAGAAATCGGTCAAGTGCGGGGCGGACCCGCACACGAAGGGTTCCGTATTATCGTGATAAAACCAAAACAAAAAGAAGAAAAAAAACACTAAATCCTAAATAATAAAACCAAAACAAAAATAAAAATATATGTGTTCTCTGGGAATCGAATCCGAAACGTCAAGATTGCGAAACCGATACGAAACCGACTGAACCATTTCAAAGTTATTAAGAGCAGCGAAATTTGTGGTGATATTTAATCATGATGTGATGAAGTATTTCGCAGGGGAAGAGTTTTAAAAAAACAGTCGCTTGTATTGGGACCCCCTTTACCCTTTTCAAAATTGCGTGTAGTTCATTATTTATTGCTGTTGCGGCAACAAATAATGAACTACATTGCTGTTGCGGCAAGAAATGCACATTCAAAATTTCAGCTCTCTACCTATTTCGGTTGATCCGATAGAGCCCGGTGACGGATGGACGCACAGATAGACAGACGGACAGCGGAGGCTTAGCAATAGGGTCCCGTTTGGCACCCTTCGGGTACGGAACTCTAAAACACTAACTCAAGAACTTACTTTATAGTTGTTGTTTGGCAAACCCCTTCAATATTCATTTTATTCTAATTTAATTATTTATTTTAAATTTAATAATATAACTCAATCTTCAGTGAATATTTCAAACGTTTACCTGTTGCCGTCATCCATTTCGAGCAAAAACGAGCAAAAAAAACACGTTTGTTATATGGGAGCCCCCCTTAAATATTTGTTGTATTTTAATTTAATTATTTATTTTAAAAGTTATTATATAACTTAATATTCTGTGAATACTTCAAGCGTCTACCTGTTGCCGTTATCAATATCGAGCAAAAACGAGCAAAAAAACACGTATTTATTTTATTCTATTTTTTAGTATTTTTTTTTATAGTGGCAACAGAAATATCATCAGCACCTGTGTAAATTTCAACTGTCTCACTATCACGGTTCATGAGATACAGCCTGGTGACAGACGGACAGACTGACGGATGGACAGCGGAGTCTTAGTAATCCTGTGATACAATCCGGTTTTACCCTTTAGGTACGGAGCCCTAAAAATAGGAAATGTGTCATCTATCCGAATATTACACCTACCTTTCGGCCAGCACTTTCACTTTTTGGCCCAAAAATGTAAGGAACGTGAATAGTGTCCTTTCTCATTTTATCACTTAGATGTATTAGATTTTGAAATATGACGTCACGAAACTTAGGACACCTCCCACCCCCTGTCACACAATGTCACAATTCGTCAACCTATGCGGTACTTCCTGCTGTGAAGCTGCCTGTCTACACTATACAGGCGTCAGCGTCTATAAGAGCGTGACGGACGAACTATTTTTATATAGATAACTTACTACATGTATGCAGAAGTAGTACGGAACCCTTGGTGCGCAAATTCGACTCTCACTAGACGGGTTTTTTTTTTAATCTGAGGAGTTTGTATACTGCTTGTGTTATACTGCCTATGTTTTATAGGCTGGTATTTAATCGCACATCAAAAATACTCATTTGCGCAGCAAAAAAGGATCAACAAAAACACTTTTGAAGTTTTATAGTAGTTTATGTGACTGATACATAATGGAGGGCATTAAAACTCGAGAGTGGGTTTATGAAACGAGCTGAAGGCGAGTTTCATAATAATATCACTCGAGAGTTTAATGTCTAATTATGTACAGTTACATACACTAGATTATCTACACACATATCATAAGCTCTCTTTGATGTGTTCAGGAACCGCATTTTTGGCCGGCATTGTGGCATTGAGTTGTTTAGCTCGTTCTGTAGTACCAACTTCACAGACAAAGTAGGGGCGGCACGCAGGCGGGCGTCGGCGTTCGAAATTTGAATGTCATAATATGTTGAAAATTTACACATTATGGTCATAATGTACAAATTTTCAAGTAAGAAATGAGTTTTTACCAAATAGTTTTACATTATGCTGGTCTTAACGTGCGGTTTTTGGACGCAGTAAAGAGGGTTTATGATACGTGTGTGGATAAAATATTTCATGAGTACTTAAGTTCATGTTTCAAGTATTTTTTGTTGTTCTTACATGTTGAACCTAACACGAAGGATAAAGGGGGCTTCGCTTGGCTCATCCCCTTCACCCTTACCTAAGCTACCGCAGAAAATAATTCTTGATGTGCAGTTTAATATTTCCCTATTTTAAAGGTATTTAAATTATTCCTAGGCATTTTATTTATACTAGTTATTGTGCACTGCCTAGTTACCTACACTTCTATGATTCTATAAGTTTCCTTTGAAGCCTTGGTTTGCTGGAAGAAATCCCTTTTCAAAAAAAAGCTCGGCTTTGAACATGCATTTTCTTTTAATGTAACTGCTGAAATATTTGTGTGCAATAAATAATTATTAAAAAGAATTTGTAAAAGACAGACATTCACACAAGGTCATGCACCTCGGATATTGCTTACATACAAAGTAATATTGTATTGGATAGAGTGACGGTCTCCTGTAGATGCACTATGCCCACATCCACATTCATAGTAAGTCGAAGCCTCCGGCTTTGCCATTCTGTATGCGGACAGGGTCACGAATATGAATAATTTTCCAATCTCAACGTTTATTCACTTCTTTGTCTGACTTTTTGCGAGACACAGTTTTATGACGGTACGTAAAGTCTTTATTTTATGTGTATAAAGAGTTAAATTTTTAGCGGCGTGTTGAGTCAAGTGGTATATTCTTTATTCTTTGCGCAATCTCAGATAAATATCATCACTGTGGTTTACGGCATGAGCTCAGTAAAAACAAATATTGTTGTTTACGTAATTGAACGAGGCAACTGGTGGCCATACAAAGCCTGTGTTTCTGAATTGTATGACTTTGTTTTTTATCATATAAGAAATTAACTAATATTTCTGAATATAGAGAATATTTTAACCGTCATCAACAATAATCTGCAAAAAAGAGATTTTTCCAGAGCATCCGAAAGTTACTGCGAAACCTTCGCCCTACAAACATGATGGACCTAGGACCTACGTAGACTATGATAATTTAACAACTCTTTAAATGTAGGTATACTAACATCATGCCATTATATCAGCTTATTTCCGACTACAACTGGATATAAAAACGACTACAAATGGTGTCCAAGGTATAAGGTATAGGTATATGCCTCTCCAAAAACATCCCTTTGGTCCGATCGTTTGCCATTCTGGTCCACCGCCTTCCAACCTAAAAATATTCACCAACATCAGGCTGGCGGTCGTCCCGGAGTGCTTTTTCCTTCACTTTGCCACCACCACACATCAAGACATGTATTAATCTATCTTACAAATCATCCAAGCAAGCGCTCGTAAAGAAATCTCTGTAAATTTAAGGCGTATCCGCCCCGTCCGTCCTTATATCCTTAAGTGCGTTCCCCCATAAGATCTTTCGTTCAAAGGCATTACCTATTCATCACGCGAACGCACACGGCCGCGCTGAAAAGCACCCACTTTGTTACTCACGTCCGCCTGGATGAGATCGGACATCATTTTTCTACCCTTCCATTAGCGGACCCCGTTTAGCTGGAGACGGATGTGTTAACAAACAAACAAGTAATGGTAGGCGGCGAGTGACAAAGAACGGTTCACCACGACTCAAATCAATCTGCAGATCAATACTCAATACTCTCCACTGAACCGAATCACTCAGCCTTGAAGGCACGTCCCTTATTTGATGCGTTGCTTGCTCTCGCTGGCGTCTCAAGCCATTGAGTGATTGCTGTGTCGATCAGGGCCTGCTATCGGACAATGGCAATGACTTTGATTCAAAAGCGCAGATAGACAGATCCCAATGCCGATTCCTATTATCAAACCAAGAGATTGTGCTGGACCTATAAGACAGAATCGACATTCGTGATGCTACTTACTACATATGTAGTTTAACTAATTAGAAGTTTGTGATTAGTTATAGAGGTGTCGTTTACACGCAGTGGTTGATAATAATGTATTAAACTGTTGTTTGGAATCGGGTGAAGCCACCGTAATCGACCCGTAGTTCCAGGTATGAGTGGATATCGGGTGCGGCCTAATTAATGCCGACTGCTTCCAACCCGTAGTTTTATTATGAAAGTAAAATGCGGCTCTGTTATATCGAACAGTAATCCCTTCAACGCGAGAGCAATCCCGAAAATAAATTTACCAAGCAGACGGGTAGGTGTGATGTCGCAGTCGATATTTCGTAATTCGTAATTTCTTTATTGTAATACACAAAACAGACGAGCAGGAGATTTCTTCCTGCAAACCGTGACGGGTAGGAAAGGTGATGGTTGAGCGGGGGGAGATCTGCGCGTTTAATAATATAAATAATAATATTTTAAAGAAAATTGAGCCTTATTGAAATAGGCAAACAATTTCTTACTTAGTCAACACTCCCCTCGGTTCGTTGGTGAACAAAAATTGGAAATTTTGAGGCAGAGCAAATTTAGCCCCGCTGTGTTGTTTACGGTGCGCCCGTTCTAAATGAAGATTGTTAGTTGAAAATTACTGCCCGTGAAATCGTGGTCCTCGATGATATTGGAACGAACTAATAGTCGAGGCTGTTTTACGAAGTGCCTGAAAATATATTGCAAAATTTGCATAACTGTGCAGTAAATCCGTTTGGTTCCAATATACTGATATTATCACATGATGCACAACATGGCCTCGCCATCGGATATATAGTTTTTAGATATAAAATTTCAATTTCCGTCACATAAATCACGTAAACACGAGCGTATAAAATAAAGTGACGCGCTTTTAGTTTCGCAAGCAGTTAGGGTGCTTGAAATTCGGATCCTGTATATCGTAAAATAGAGTTGATAAAAAAGTTATGTTGTACGACTTTAGGTTACCTGTGGCCCCACTCTTCCTAGTAGGATACGCTGTCATGGGTTCACATAGCGCCGACGTCACAAACATACATAAATCAAACGTCATCTTCTTAGAAATACTCATATAATCAGTTTGTTATTAGTTTGTTATTATATTAGAAGAGCTTCAAGCAATCGGCCATCAAACTCTAACAATGATATGGGTATAGGTAGATAATCATCTTCTCCTTATGCTCGCTTTTCTTTACAATGTCTTAAAAAATAATATAATCAAGCGTGGCTTTCAGTTTTCCGCCGCGCAGCCGTGCGTGCAGTGACAGTGATATAGTTTCAAAAGGCCCATGACCCATGGCCTTAATAACTATTTATCTTCTATTGCAGAGAGTTCAACAACATCAACATGCAGCGGCCTCAGCGCTATAACAACGGTGTCAGTGGCCGTGCCAGGCTTGGACGCGCGGCCACCACTTGCTGCTAAGAAAGTACGGCCAAAACTGGCATCGCCGAATCGACAAGGACCACAGCAGTGTCAAGTAAGTGGTTTTACTTTTAAAGCGCATCTGTTAGTTCCATCTCGATCTGACAAACATTGAACTTGAACTTGAACTTTTTATTTATGTTTTTACAAAATTAAGCTTAATGTATAATATTACAATTACTGATAAATTTGTTTAGCTAATAGGTACAGTGGTTTGCTGGCCCCGAACTCGGTAGTCCTGTATTTCAGGTACCAACTCACCAACTCACTATAAATTAATTACAAATACAACATGAACTCATTGTGAACGGTAACTGGTTATGTGATACAATAATGCTTGTGATATCCGAGTAAAGTTATTATGCTAAATTAATTGGTTGATTGTTGTGATGTTCGCACTGTCACTTTCTAAGACGATGCATTAGGCCCAAACAGCTTTTTGTAAATCTCAAACTACGCAAAATTTGATGCTACACAACAGTTGTTTCTTTATAAGTAAACCTTATTTGATTATTTTTGCTCGATAGAAGCGTCTCCCAAAGATATTATTAAACTTGTTCTTCACAATAAAATATAAATACAATTTCGCACCGGATTTGAATTTATGTACTTATTATTTATTTAATCTTTACACAAAATATTATGTTATGTTGCTCTGTTAGTCCTCTATGCATCAGCAAATAAATAAATAAATAAAATAAAAAAGCCATTTTATGCTCATCGTTCCACGAATGTACAGTAAGAAATCTTAAATTGAAATATGAAATTATCAAATAATATTATCGCATGAATTTTTTTGTTATAACTTTAATTCTATTTATTTAATTATTTTTAATATATTGCATATTTATTAATTTTGACTATTTATTTGTCTACGAGAACTCCTTTTAGGGTGCAGGCCTCCTCCAGAGAAAGCTATTGTCCCGGTATTGGACTGTATGCATCCACTCATGTCCTGCCGTCTGTTTTATTTCATCTCTCCATCCTTTGTAAGGTCTTACTACTCTCCTTGATCCTGGCGGTCCACGCCACTTAGTTATCTCCAGGGTCCTCCTATGGCCTGATAGTCTTGAGATATGCCCAGCCCATTTCCCATGATGATAAACTTCTTGGTAAAAACTAATTTCTTATCCGAATATTGACCATAATATACCAAAATTTGCCAAATTATTACATTCAAATTTCGAACGCCGACGCCCGCCTGCATGCCGCCCCTAGTTTGTATTTGAAGGTGGTACTACAGAACAAGCTAAACAACTGCAAAGCAGTGATCAATGCCACAATGCCGGTCGAACATGCAATCCCTGGAGCACATCAAAGAGAGCTTATGATATGTGTGTAGATAAACTAGTGTATGTAACTGTACATAATGAGGCATTAAAACTCTCGAGTGATATTATTATGAAACTCGCCTTCGGCTCGTCTCATAAACCCACTCTCGAGCATAAATCCCCTTCATTATATAGCAGTCACATAAACTACTATTTTTTTAAAGCATAGTGTGCATCTCTATGAGAAGTTTCCACCCACAATCTTAGTCTGTAATCGGACTACAGTTCGAGGAATTTTATTGTTGTAACTATATCTATGTTTTGATTATTAAAATTTATTTGTAGGGTTGGTGGATTTGCTTGAGGCTGGTTCACCAGCCTCAAGCAAATCCACCAACCACAAATTTATAAAATTATGCAACTTCAGTTGCATAATTTTATAAATTAAAGGTAGATTATTAGATTATTGTTTTGTAGCCATTTGAACAGTCCACTCAATGAATTATGTATCAATTTTAAATTTTAATATCTGTATGCATTTATCCAGAAATGACTACGATTGCCATATACATAGTCAGATCATAAGTTCTGTCACATGTGCAATATGAAATAATTTAGATGTGTTTATTATTTATGTGAACATTTATATAGCAAAATGAACTTAATAAAACATAGATTCTTATGGTAATAAAGTTTATTCAAAATGACCCCCGCGATTTTGAATACAGGCCTTTATTCTGCGCGGCCAGTCGTCTATCGCAGCACGAACGAGGTCCATGTCAATATCGGCGGCTGCCTTAATCAAGGATGCCTTGAGTGACTCCAAATCAGGATGAGGCTTTGAGCAGGCCTTTTCCTCCAAGTGTTGCCATATCTTGTAATCTAACGGACTCAAATCTGGACTGGAGGAGGGCCAGTCTTCGTGCCGGATGAAGTCGATTTCACGCGCCGCCAGCCAGTCTTGTGTGCTTTTCGCTCTATGAACTGGCGCAGAATCTTGTTGGAATACCCAGTGCCTGTTATTAAACATGGTATGAGAAACAGGTTCCACAAGGTTCTTGAGGACTGTATTTTGATACACAACTGCATTCGTTTTTACGCCTTTCTCACAAAAATGTACCTCAGTTAAGCCCCAATAAGAGACTCCCAACCAAACCATGAGCGAGGATGGAAAATGACCTCGTTGGACACGCGGAATACGGTTGCTCGCTTCTTCACTGCTGTGTGCGTACACCTTATCATTTTGTTTGTTGTAGCTCTCTTCCACGGTGAAAATTTTTTCATCCGAAAAAAGAATTTCCCGATGCTTATTTCCCGCGTACCGCTTCAACAAAGCGCGGCATCTCTTCAGTCTCAGGTCCATTAAACGAGCGTCCAAACGATGTCCTGTTTTTCTTCGATATGCCCTAAGCCCTAAGTCTTCATTTAAAACCCTTTTCACCGTGGTCCTGCTTAACCCCATCTGAAGGGCCAACAGTTTCTGCTTACGTATGGGATTTCTTTGAATTCGCGCCTTCACAGCTTTTATCACTGCTGGAGACCTAACAGAGCGAGGGCGACCACTTCTTGACCTGTCATCTACACTAGAGTCTTCATTGTATCGTTTTATGGTACGATAAACTAATCTTTTGGTTATATTCAAATTTTTCAGTAAGTCGAAAATCTGAATTGGCGCGTAACCGCAATGATGCAACGCAATAACTGCGACACGGTCTTCTTTAAGTGTCCACTCCATATTTAAAAATGAGGAAAATTCTAAAAAGTACACATTTTTATTTTCATGAAAAATTCGAAATTCGAATTCAATAAACTTTTTTGTGGCCAGCGTTCTAAATTCAAAAGTTTTTATTGTGTGACAGAACTTATGACCTGACTGTGTATATAAAGTCTGTATTTGTATACCTGAGCTTAGTAATAAACAACAATGACGGATTTATTATGGCGGACGCTCTGACAATCTGTGTGCAGGAATTTCGTCAAAATACGATTTTGCCTAAAAATGTAGTATAAAAGGACAAATTAGAGCATTTTTGAGTGTTTATAAGTGCGCGAGTGTTCAACCTAGTGTCTATAACTTATTGTGGTAATCTACGTTGTTTTTTTTTTCGGAATGTCATGAAATGTGTTTGTTTAATGTTTAACTCAAGTATGAAAACACCGACTAAAGGTATCTCTACTCACGGAATGACTTTTTGGTTGCGTAATTAACTTATATAATGGAATCTAAGAAACTGAATACTACTACACTCCGTGACAATTGTTTCACAAACATGAGACATAGCTAGTGAAATTTTGATGACAACGCAATAATATAATACGATGGTAGAAGTGTATTTTATTTGTAATATCATATTAAAAATGGTTGCTGTATCATTAACACCGAATGTACAGTAAGTTACGGTTACTAGGTTAATAAGGATTTTCAGTGGTTTAGTAGATAAGAAAAATCACCAACAACATTAGCCAATGATCAAAGGTATTGTCGTGGTCGTTTGCCCGTTTTGTCTTAAATTTTGTCACAGATGTACACGAACTAATGTCAATAAAGAATAAAGGAAAAAATGCTTGCCCTCGCCCTTTGTAATGTCGGAAGACAAATTGAAGCAATCGTCACGGGCCATCGTCTGCAATCGACCGGAAACTAACCGGAACTTGGAGCAAAACTACCTACATATATGTATATTTATCTACTATATGCGTGGGATATTCCCGACTCACCCCAATTGCTTTAAAGTGTTCCTGATCACCTTACCAATATATACTTTGTTGAATTAAAATTTGAATCTGGTATAAAATTATGCAATTTGTTGAAGCGTTGAATAGAGGTTTATGGATACATTTTAAAATTTGTTGGATTGAGAAATGGGGTTGAGTTTGGAAAATCCGGTTAGCGGCGGAATATCCCTTTACTTTGCAAGATTTTGTCTCAGAATGGAGGTACGCTGAAGGCTGCGGAATTTCGGGTCAATAGTTTTAGGGATTTTGATTTATTTGCGTTGACCGATAAAAGGGTTCGGAGACTGCTTGGATACCAAACATTGATACGGTTGAAAACTTTCAACTGGGTTTTACACTAGCAATGTGTAAATTCATGATATGAGAATATAACAATGAGATGTTTATGTTTATGTATACAAATACCGATATCTATTTTCTAAAATAATTTGTATTCTAGAGACAGGTGTTTGGTATTCATCGTCTATACCGATGTATCCATCAACACAGCTAACTAGACATTAAATCGTCGAGGAACCAAATGAAGGCCTTGTTGACGAAATGATATGATCCTGAAGCGATAGCATTTGGTTCGCTTCGCTTTAGTTCAATTTGCTGGTGAAGCATCGTCTATAGTATCTTACTGCTCCTTTGCTGAATGATGTTTCCAAATCTCTAATTTTCAACATACTCAGCTATCGAAATAAAATTCATTTTTTTGCATTCTCCGAAAATTAGCGGAAACGGCGTGATACAAAAAGTCTTAGGTAATTGCATCGCTAAACTCAACCTATATGTATTATTTACAGGTTTTACTAAAAGAATTTGTACATATACAAACGACACCCTCAATCGATTCTAATCGCCACATAAGTACGTATTGCACACAATATCAACGATCGAGAAGTCCACCCAATTAGAAGGTTCACTTATATTTACACTGATTGCCCAACGTTTAGTCCTTCACTGAACTTAAATGTCACGTACGATATCTATCTTCACTTTCTGAAAGAGCCTATTTTTATTTCTACCGGGCTCTTACACAGAACGCTTCCAAAACTGATGATTCTAATCACCCTATTAAATGATCTGCCTCTCATAATAATTTTGTGCTCACTGTAGGATTTATAAGAGATTCAAGTCACAAAATAGAAGCTTCCGGACAAATAGTGTTGAAAACTAGGTTGAAGTTTCCAGCTATGTAGGAACCTACTCCTAAAAAAGCCTTATTATTACTATATTTTGTGATTTGTCAATAATTAAAATATGTTCTGGGTACAAACATTTAACACAGAGTTCTCGGAAACTCGGAAAATCCGCATTCAAATAGATATGAAAGCAAATACAAATACAGTGATTCATGAAAATTAATATTGGTTTCTGCATCATGTTGTGCCAGATATCACAGCGTATTACGAGAAACACTTGCTTGCTAACAAAATTAATTTGTGATTTAGCAACTATTTTAGGAATTCATTCTCCCCTCGGTTTTGTATCTACTCGTAGTAGGTAAATACAAATACCTACACATTGGTCTGCGGTTTACCTTTGCCCTTTGCTATTTTGACCCGTCGTGAAAAGTATAGACTATCATAAGTGCCTCTTTCAAAATTACACAAAAAAGTGATAATCATGGAAAGATTTAAAAAACTCGATCTGGAGAAACTCTGTACGGAAACCTTTGTACTCAGACTTGCAGAGGCTTCGTCAGTCACGCAAGATTAACGAAGAAGTCCATAATTCGTTAATATCACAGATCTATAATGGACTCTTTTCCAAATGCGCCTAAAATGTTGGTGTTGCAGTAATGAAGTTATTTCCTTCTTTTGCTGGGTATTATGAAATAAATATATAGTTTTTTTATTACATACATACTGAAGCTGTTATAACGAATGAACCTCCAGCTTTGAATAATACTTGTATGGAATCAAGGAGCGAGCAATACCAACATGAGCATTATCACCGATGCCCCATTCACACCGAGTTAGTTACTACCCTTTGAAGCAAACTGGGTATTGGAAATAAATTTTGCAACCGATTAACTGGGGTCCGCTCCAAATCAATAATCGTTACATATAGATTACCAATGAATATACCGACACAATGGCAAAATTGAAACGGTGTTTGTAGGTCAGACAAATATCAACAGCGGGTAGAGGGGGCATCAGGGGGGGGGGATACTCTCGGTCCCCTCTCATATTCGCTGGTACGCATTTCAGCAGAATTGTGAACTTGTCCTATTCTGATCGGACGAAAGAGGCTCTATTTAGAAGTAAGTACCAGTTTTTAGAGGTGGGTAAGGGTTTTATCCCGTTTAGGACACAAAGGCGAGCTAGTAGCCAATTTTTTCACTATTGATATTTTGGCCAGAGGTGGCACAGACATGGGAATGTGGTCTCAAAGGGGGGCCTTCGCTCGGCAGTCCCAGAAAATCGGCATCTCATATCCGAACTAATTGGCGAGTAAAACACCGCTTCGACAATACGTACGCAACTTCATTCGCTCTTGAGCCATTATTGTTGTTGTTTAAAGATCTTTATTTATATAGAAAACAGTATGAAAGCTTACAAAACCCAGAGTATATATAATAATCCTAGGCGTAAGCTAACTTAAAAGTAACATATTAGTCAGGGTTAGCGCCTATTAAAGTTTATGGCAGAAATACGGTACACGTAACTTAGGGAATCGGTAAAAATATACATATTCTAAATAACACTAGGGTTAAACATATTTTTTTTATTAATGCAGGCTTTAGAGCAGCATTACTTTTCATAAAAATAACTAACTAACTATTAACTAAAGTAAGACTCATTCGACTCAACTCAGTGCAAGCAAACTACAAACAAAATTGTTAAGATAAGGCGGGTATTTATTGGAACGCTGCAACAATTCAGTAGCTTTAGCAGTAGTAGTTTTAACTATTACGTACAGCAATAGTGACCATATTGGTATGGAGCTATATCCCACTTAGCATCGGGCGAGTCCTTATCTTTCTCCCACAAGAGATAGTGATGGAGGAAACGATATGCTAAATAGCCATTGAAGGTAACAAACATCACGCTCAGGTAAGTCAAGTCATACTGGTGAACGGGCGCTGCTTGGGGGGACTGGTTCAGTCTGGTTTCCCACAGGTTATGTTCATTACAGCTTTTGTTTATAATTATTTATTTCTTTTGTAAAATTTTTATTTTGAGAAATCTTATTGGCACTTATAGATGCGATGTTATAATATTATCGTTAGAATAGACTATGTTAACATTTTACATTGTGGCATGAAAGAGAAACGAAAATTGGAAAAAAATATACATCCCCATAGAGTTTCTTGGTGCTATCTTCTCTGACGGGCGTATTTCCGAAGGTCTGGCAGAGTTAATGGAGTTTCCTTTTCCTGTGCGAGATTCGGTCATGAATCACCACTTATAAGAGAAATTTCTTTTCTCAAACTCCAACCATAATCAGTGAGTTACTCATTAGTTGTAAAAGTGAATTATTTTTGCCTACTTGCAATAAATGATTTGAGTTTTGTTTTTTTTTAAGGACACCCTCAGTACTGTGGATTTTTATAGGTTTTGCACTCTATTACCATGGCTTAAGGTTGAAATTTGCGCCGCATTTTTAAGGTCTTCGAGCGAGGTGGTTAATTAGATATCGATACCCTATCACACGTATTCGTAATTTCTTTATTGTAATACACATAACTTATATACATACACACGTAAAGAAAAACGTACACATGTACAAAGGCGAGCTTATCCCTAAAAAGAGATTTCTTCCAGCAAACCATGATGGGTAGTAAAGGTGATGGTTGAGCGGGGGAAGACCTGTGCGTACAATAAAACTCTATAACTACTACGAGTAATATATACTACAAACAATACATACTGATAACCCTAATATCTAAAAATAGACAGCACACAAAATTACTTATAAATACAACGTAACAATATATATGTCGCAGTTAGTTGGTTATATCAGACACTTAACTAACTCTCTAGACCGTCTCTCTCTCTAAACGTCGGCGTTTAATTAACATTAAACGCCGACGTTTAACCAAGTCACTAAAATTCCGTCAGACAAGTGAGTGAACGCAACGTTTAACGAGTTGTCTAAACATTCCTAGGCAACAAGAAATATGCACTTACTTACTTACTTACTTACTTACTTAAGTTTATGTTTTAAGTATTTTTGTTGTTCTTACATGTTCAACCTAACACGAAGGATAAAGGGGGCTTCGCTTCGCTCACCCCCTTTACCCTTCACCTAAGCTACCGCAATGTTTTGCACTGATATAAAATGTGCAAATCAGCTGTTGTCGTGACGCCATCTTGTTTTCCAACACGCTGGCTTTCGTTAAGACAGATTGTTCAACGTTTTCGACGATGCTTTATTTGAATCAAAATGATTGTGACTTGGTTAAAAGTCGGCATTTAATTAACTGTCTAGAGAGTTATTTATGTGTCTGATTTAGCCAACCAACTGCGATATATATAAACCGTATAATAATTCCATTTAGCATGTGTTAAATATATCGGCGGTCATGTTCCCGATAAAGGCAGCTAGAGATGTAAGATCACGAAGGATCCCACCGCCTATACCCCAAAATATACGAATTAGAGATTGGAGCACTGAACAAACTAGGGATAGTTAATAAATTGTATTAATTGGAATAAAATACAAGCAATCAAACATTTCCAGTTTACATATCCAAACCTAACTACGAATTTCTGCCAGAGTTTATAAGATAAACAATATGTAAACAGAAATATAAAATCAATCAACAAAAACAGTAAATTATATAGGAGTAAGTATAATCAACTATTAGTTATCACAAAATGATGTACAGCGATAGAGGTAAGTTGACCGTGAAATGCTATACCTATGTGACGACTTATAAATTCTCAGACAAAATGGTCAAATATTGTCATATTGGTCAATATAAACGTCACAGTAAAACGTAACATTTTCACATTAAAGATGACTGTCCCTTGGGGGTTACCACAATCTTTTTCCGATTCAAATTAGGTTGAAAACAAGAACATCACCATGGCAACCATTTCCACTCTAATTCGCCATAATGGGCTTTATTTACCCAATACCAAGACTTGTTTTAAGACGGTCACAGTAATTTTGCGGATCAAATTAGGTAGGAACCACGTCTTATGCCGATTCAGATTAGGAAATCTGAATCGGCATAAGACGTGGTAAGCCCCCTGATTTCGCAGGCTACATAACTAAACTGATTTTCATGATTAGTTCGGACACCTTTAGGTATTTTGATACTGACTAGTTTACAAATATCCCTGTTCACAATTAAAAAAATACCTACTCAGTAGTGTTTCGCAGTACAACAGATGTATAGCTTTATTTTCCATTATTAACTTACTGTTCCCTAAGCTATAAAATATAAATGAACTATATGTGGTTCACTAGAAAATCAATGTGACGTGATTGACAAAACTTGAACAAATTGACAGAGTTGAGACATGGACGTTAACTAAGGCAAATGTGTACGAAATTAAAATCGCACAAAGGGCTCGGGGGCGTTCACTGCTAGGCATCAGGCTTCAAGATCTTATTCGTAATATGGAGATAAAACGTCATACTAAGGTCGCCGATGTCGGCAAGTGAATCACGAGGTGAAGTGGGGGTGGGCAGGACACTTGGCAAGGAAAGATGACGGAAGGTAGACCAAGGCGGTAACAGAGTGGCTACCCAGAACCGCAAGGCGTCCAGGGGGCAGACCACCAGCTAGATGGACGGACGATATCATCGCCACAGCTGGCGAGCAGTGTCTGCGGGAGGCAAAGAACCGGAGTAGATGGCGTGGTAAAAAGGAGGCCCAATGCTCTGTGAGAAGGCCTATACCCAGCAGTGGGAAATGTGGGCTGATTTGATTGATTGATTGATTGATTGACCGAACACATTGAGAATTTTACCAATTGGCTCGGTCAAGTTGCTCGGACACATAATTTGACGGTCACATTAAATCTATTTGTACAAACTGCAAATTCACGAATTCCAAAATACTCGTTTATGTTTCGAAATCCGCAACGAATATTAAAGGCAAATACTCCGAATCATACATTTACTATATTTTATTATTGGCTCTAGCAATAACACAGTACCGGATCGGGGTACCCCATACTATACTGCGAATTAATATTTGTAATATTTGCAATATTTGCAATATTGGCAATATTTGCAATATTTGCAATATTTGCAATATTTGCAATATTTGCAATATTTGCAATATTTTCAATATTTGCAATATTTGCAATATTTGTAAAAGTTTTCTATTTTTAACCTTCTTTTGTTGAAACTGCCTACTTATATATTATCGTAAATTTCCTATATATTTATTGCACATATCAAAACAGACCAATCACAAACAAATACAGAGGAGAAATGTGCAAAGGTAATCTTATCTCTTAAAAGAGATTTCTTCCAGCAAATCGGATATGGAAAGGATAAATTTAAAACTCATACGCTAGTAAGCATATGTGCTTAAGTAAAAGTAAATAAAAAAGATAAATGATACTACTAAACCACTCAATATGATACATAAAGAAGTACATGAAAATATTTATAGATCTAATACATATTTAGATACCAACTAAATGTAACTTCACACCGATCCATGTCTTGTCGGCAAGACATTTTCCCGCTATAGGTTTTGAATTTTATTACCATGTTTAAAATTGGATTAGGTCGGTGAGAGGTTAATAAATACAACGATAACTGTAAAGAAAAATATAAGTAGGTCTTAATAGAATAACTAAAATATTTAGTCAGTGGCAGGATTAATCTTTTGAATACCACGGGCGTTAGATAACAACACTTTTCCGTAATCTGTTAAAATTTAAAAAAAAAAACTATAGCATAAGGTTTAAAATCGCGACCCGTTACCCGTACTACCCTCGGTTTATGAGAGGTTAAATTAGATTGTATAGAGCTTGTTTGACAGTCTAGGGCCCGATCCTATTAGGTAATTCGGTGGTGTCGTACTCATTCGTATCTCTTACAGGCTCTAAATAAACACACAGCGCAAATATCTGTATTTAAGCTAAATCCAGACTATCGTAAATATAAATTTTCATTGGTTCTGGAGTTTATTACCGAGTTTGTGAATTTGGTGGGAAATAATTTCCCCTGGCCGTATTAATGGTTAACCATTATTATCGCCTTAAGGCGATACCTCGTCGTGCAAAGGTCCCCGTTACTCCAGGCGGAAAGACCCGCAGTGTGAGAGGGACGGGATCGGGAAAAAATGTCATAACGTAGCGCTAAACCACAGAAAAATTGTTTAAAAATAAACTACGCTATTTTTGTTAAAAACTTTGTTAAGGAGAGTTTACGAATACATAATATCTACATTTTGAACGCAATTCCACAATGAATATAGTTAGTATTTCAGAATTACAGGAAAAAATAAAACAATTTAGAGGTATTTTCGTACTTAAATTCTATCGAGAAAATTTCATCTAATCGCATTTTACTTTAGTAAGAATCTAAATCAAATACTTAATAAACGTTAAGCCAAAAATCAAATCTGTAGATGACTTCATGGTGGAGTAAATGGATTCGAAAAAAACCCCATTTTTTTTCGTATCACCTTAAGAAATCCGGATTATATTGCAAATGATAGCACGTTAATGACTATTTCCAATTAGAGCCATAGGAAATCAGATATCTTGTCATAATATTAGGACTCAGTGGTATTAAGGGCATGCACAAAGTTCAGCCTGATTCGATCAGGGTGGATCTACTGAATACAGTCAATAAGGAAGTGTGTCATTGACATCTATAGAACCTTATCCATAAGGCTATGAATAGACCCCTGAGCAGATAGTGCTAATTGAGGCGAGCTTAATAACCTTGATGGTTCTCGCCAATTAAAGTTTATTGATGTCACGATGCTGCTAACCTTCCGACCCTCGTCTCTCTTCAACTTTCCCTGCCTACCGACTAATAATTAATCAAGCAATTACTAAACCCCCCTACCCTACCCACCCCCAGCAAACGGTCTTATTAAAACATACCTAAGCACTCGAATTTGTGACGCACGCCACTCACATTATGTTAGACTACTGAAGATTAACCGGTAATGAGAATAAACGCCATAAATATTAATTATATGTATATATACATATACAAAATAATAATATGTATATATATGTATGTTGTCACTCTTGACTAAAGCTAATGAAATTTGTTCGCTCCATATTTTGTCGGAAGAAATTATGACGGATACTTATTTAATTTAAGAACTCGTGACTGGAAAGCCGAAATGCGAGGGGAATGCTTATTACTATTTAACTTGTTGTAAGTTTATTGTTTTAGCTGTTTGCGTTTGTGAGATAACTTGGCTCTTTTAAACTGCCTATAAATATTTTGTTATTTTAGAGCTTGTAGAGCTTATTTTTGGTGATTGGACAGAATTACCTCTGAGTATTCAAATAGCAAATATGACTTGATAGGCAATACTTTAACTATATTTATGAATTTGAAGTTCACTCGGTTAAGCTAATGGACCGAGGATACTTTCATAAATTCTATCTAACAAACATTTACATAAGGCACATACATTGCTTCTGGCCCCACACTAGGATTCCCTGTGTCGTGGGTTCCAGAAACAGCGACGTCACACACATATAAACATCCAAGACCTAGGGGTATTTTATTTTTTCTTTACCCCCAGCCGGAGATCGAACACGAGACCTCTCGCATGGTACTCTCGCACAGAGCTCGTCCTCTGCCTAACTTTGCAATTTATGTGTATACATAAAAGTGTGGGGCTGACTCGTGATCTGGTACTGAGCCAGAAGACTTTGTCGACGATTGGACGGCTGCCATCTGCGATGAGCTTGCCCCCCACTGACCACCCGTACTTACTTACTGGAGCAAAGTTTGTATTTAGGAGATGGAAGAATGGCTTGTATGTAGGGCGTAGAAAGTTGAAGTCATATCTATACTCACGATAGTATTAACAAAATGGGGTAATCAGGTTGCAGGAATAAATACATTAAGATCCTGTAGTCAGTTTCAGTAAAATATTATGCCTATTGTAAACGTTTCACTGATGGAAACCAATATCTATTTAGAAAGTAAAAACATGCGAATATTATTCGAGTATTTCAAACAAACGAGGATCACGACGGTTGTCACATTAAAATGCGTGTTTACCAACTACGTGATGCAATCACCTGTTACCACCCCCTCTATATGGTGTTTGATCAAGCCACGCGCACGGGAAACCCTTGATACCGCCGCCGTAGGGCTAAATTCATAAAACCGTTTTATTGTTTAGCTTTGCAGGGATATCGGGTTGATCCCGAAAGAAAACTTCTACACACGCGCACGCACAAAATCGGAGGCTGCAGTAATCCTGCCGCTCTCTCGGGAGCTTGTTTTCCCAAAAAGATACACTTGAGCCGTAGGTACCACGAGGTGTGGGATTTAAGTCGACGAGTAATAACAATCTCCTGACAAATTCCCAACATTCACAGGCAGGAGTAGTTTGTTTGCACAGGCTTATGAGGGAAAATATGGGATGACCAAAAATGCTGGTTTATTCGAGGTCATTTAAAAAACTCGCTCGTACTGTCTGAATAAGCAAGAATAAGAGTCTTCCTCTTCAGTATCTCCAAATATGATATATTTCAGATAAACCCAATTATAAATGGCCCCTATTTACACATAATTTAGTCTAATGTGCCCTACAGTGGCAAGAGGCTTGGGCTTGCAGACATAACATTACTTAGCATGGGACACGACTAATTTGTCTGAAACAACAGAACGATAAATAATGAACTCGTTTTTGTGTCACCAAAGATTTATATCAGCGTAATATGAGCGTATAGAGCGGAGGTAAGAAGACAAAGGCTGCGATGACAAATGGTACAGGAAACGGTACTCAAAGGCCGCCCACAGTGGCGCGGGCAAGCAAAAAGTAACCGCTGCAGCCGTTGCCGCGTCTTGGGAAAAAACAAGAGAAACACGCCCGGAAATGGTGCGGCTGTTAAACGAGCGTTGATGAGTTGTGAACATTCTGAAATCTTCCTACTATTTGTATCTTTACAAAATATACAAGACTTACAGATGATTTGAATTTTGTCAGAATAATGTAAAACATTTCTCTCCTCTTGGTGCAGTCGAATAAAAAGCTGCAGAAGATTAAAAGGCAAATCATTAATATAGACAAAAAATAAGAAAGGACCTAATATGGAACCTTGAGGCGCTCTAATTTTTACGCGAGATCCTAATGATTTGGTCATGTTAATCTGAACCTTTCTGAATATTTACAAACGCTTTCATTTTGTGAGAGAAGCAATTATGAATGGGCAGTTAGCTGTTACGTTTGTTGAGACTGTTCGTATGATTGCTGATGCATTAACTAAACCTTTGCGAAAAGGAAAGTTTGTATGGTGTACAAGTAAGTTGATGGGCATGTAATATGTTAGTTGATGCCTATGTTTTCAAAGATAAGGAGGAGTGTTTAAATGAGGTTGTAGGCCACTCCGTTCCGCCAATTTCAATGTTTGCCCCACAGTGAGCCTCGCGGATTCCGTTAAAATGTATGGGTACAATTTGACGTTGTAACATCATTATTATACCTATGTCTTTCTTTCTTTTTACAAAATGCTGATTAAGGAACAAGCTAGCTAATTAACGAATAATTTCATGCTCGTCGTGATATTAGGACCACCAAAAGTCAGGTTAGTGGAGTGTGCCGGAATCCGCCACACAGACAGGACAATTTTTCAAAATGGCGGCCCACTGGCGACTGGATATAACGCTAGGTGTTTATCCGTAGTGCGCATTCTTGTCACTGCTGCCTCTGCTTTATCCTCACTATCAGTCCCAGCTACTAGCGCTTCTCGGTGGTAGTAGTCGTAAAGCTGTGTCAGATGTCCTAATAGGGCAGCTTTATAATTTCTGACAGTCGGGTTCGCCACAAGCCCGACACCCTTCCATCAACCCGCACTGAGCCAGCGTGGTGGAGTATCGCTCAATAAAACAAAATGGCTAAGAATACCAGTAATTACTTGTATGGGTACTTCTATTATTTCATAAAAACCGATATGTTTCATTATTTGTTTTTATCGCGGCAATAGAACACCCTCTGAGAAAATCTCATCTCTATTTTATATAAAAAAAAAATATAAAAAACCCCTGACATATCGTCGCCTCAGTTCAACAGGGTTCTATATGGGGCAGTAACTGTTTTGCGCTAGATCGATTTTAAACTTTGACAGGCTGATATCGGCGTTTCGATATGATTTGCTAAAACATTTTAATTTTACCATATTATCATGTAATGATTAATATAAAAAGTATGTAAAATCATATATAACATTACTTTTACACGTAATTAAAAATCAATTGGAATCTTTCTAAACAAGAAATACTACAAAAATTAACTGACAAATTGGCATAGTGAAATTACAGTAAATCAAGATATTTATGTTAGTAAATTAGTATTGGGATATTTAACTCAGAATTATATATAAAAGCGGCAAAAAAAATATGTCTGTTGTATAGGAGCCTGTCCTTTTCCCGCTTTCTTAGTAAATTGGCCGTTGATTCCGTGGACCGATCTGAAAGTTTCTTCCGTACTGCTTTTTCGTTTTAAATCCACGATGTAAATTCGTTTGGTATTTCCACGATCCTGTGGAGTAGGCGTATACATCTCCGTTAGTCGATAATTAGCTTTTAATGCTCCTAAAAAGGCCTATGCACACATTTAGGCCCACTACTTCGAATGCCAATGCTATTCTGTGAATAACTTCGAAAACTCCATTCAAAATGACAATGTTTTGGTCCCTAAAGTTGTTTGGTTCCGTTTGCTATTCGTAAAGTCATATGAAAGTGGCTAAGGAAAGGAAGTCCTGTTTCTGTGATCTTCGAAAACATCCAAGATTTCTTAACAAAAGCCACTTCTAAATTCTACATTTGTTGCGATTCATATTTCTAGTCTCCTTAGCATCGATAAGCTTATTCAATTTGTTTTCCCCAAGTAAAAATACGGTCATGGTTGTATTTGTGCCCTTACAATAGAATTATTCTACCTTTAAGCGGCAACGGGTGAAGTATCTCTGATTTTTTTATTTTATTTTCTTACCCGCATATTGTAAAGAATGTGACATCAATTCAGGCCCATTCGCCGTGAACAGGTCCCATTATTATCGTACAAAGGAGAATGTTGAATAGCGACAACATGTGACGGTTTACTTGAAGATAGATAGATAAGCCGTGTGTCGACGCTTTTGACTTGTATACCACGATTTCACTGTAAAAACTTGAAAAATACGTATATCGAGGTCTCCGTTAGATTCGCTCTCGATTTCGTAATTCGAATACTCTTTTTGAAATAAAATTGTTGCAGTTATAAAACACGGACTTTTGACGTATGTATGGGGAAACTCGCTTTTCTACTATTTTCGGTCAATTCGAATGAGGCTGGAATTTATGAAACCGAGATTCCGATTTTAGGCCATAATGTAGAGAAAATGCCTATACTAATAAATTCTTGTAAAAAATAGGTGTCCAATGCATAAACTGAATTTTTCATTTGATTTTGTTCATTCAACAGAATTAGTCATCAAAGAGCACTGCACTTATAAAATGTTAGTTATTTCAATTCGAAAAACAAATAGAGCAGAATTTACTTGAACCAGAATTCCGTTCTCGGTAACCTATAATAAAGAAAAACACCAATAACTCATAACATAACCTTCCTTTGTCGTACCAATTCAAAACAGTAGCTACAAATATAGGTATAGGTCCCTATTTAATTTGTAAGTTATCTCAATAACGCTTGAACAAACTCGAAATCAAATTAACGTACTGAGGGCAGTTTAAGAGCCTTTTAAACTCTACGTTGAGTTTCAAATATGAAGTACCTAGTATATTTTATTCCGAAATATTTTCCAGACAAATCCGATTATTTGATAATCTCAATGGAATTAATATTTACTAATTATAATCTTTTCTTTCTTTATTTACGGCCTCTTTGTCCAATTCTATGAAAAGCAGCTTTATTGTTTAAAAATACCGGTCAAGTGCGGACTCACACTGAAAAGGTGTCATAGGTATATTAAAACAGGTTTTTTATTTATTTGTGTCCCTTCTATATAAACCAAACATTTCTCTACATTTTTCATGTAATGTTTCATTCAACAGAATTTGTCAGTAAAGACCTAAATTACGTAAATTAAATCACATCAAATCAAATCACAATAAGGTTTGGTGGAATATTTTTTCATTTCTGATATGCCCCACAATTGTGCCCCTCTTACAAATATAAATACAAAGATGTTTCTTTGTTCATCATTGTTTGTATCTAGGTTTTATATTATTTACAGTGTTTCATATGGGTACCATCCAGTAGTACTTATGGTATTATTAACCTTATTATATAACATCCCTCTTGAATACCACCGGCTAGCAGTTTCCAATCGTCTTTGATGAGATGCATGTGGTACATCATCTCGAAACATATATCTTGATTTTTACTGAACCCAGAAACGTAGTAAATGCTCGTCGCTGGGGTCAATATGGATAGGCACAGTAAACCGCCATTGATATGAAGCTACGCGTAGTTTTCCTGACTCGGCAATTTCGCGGCTGATTATTAGCTGTTGTATTGTTGATAGTTGTCTGATGAAAGTTACTGTTTGTAGATTGTTGTAGTTGTTGGCTATTGCTATTCTCCTCTCTTGTTGGAAGGACCGATAGCTTGACGACCGGTCTCCTCATTATACCATTTTTGGTTTTGAGTGTGACGATGCGGAAGTGCCCATCCTTTCCTTGGTGGACCTCGGTGATTCTTTCTAGAAGCCACGTGCCGGGAGGTATGTTTTCTTCTTGTATGAGCTCGATATAAACTACTTGAAGGTTAGGTCTTGCTTTTCTTCATTTTATTCTTGTTTGTAGAGTGTTCAAGTATTCGGCGGACCACTTCTTCCAAAATTGTTTGTTCATATTTTGTCCAAAATATGAACAATCTTGTGATGAGGTTCATGTTGTCAGGATATGTTTGTGATCTGGCTTATAATGAACCTCTAACTAAGAAATGTCCAGGCGTCAGATATTCGTCTTCCGGGTATTCCGTTAGGCCGATCAGGGATTTGGTGTTGAGGCAGGCTTCTATCTGCTGAAGGATAGTGATAAACGCCTCATATGTGAGGTTTTATTCTCCCACGACTCTCCGAAGGTGATGCTTGAAACTCTTCACAGCAGCCTCCATTAATCCGCCTGAAGACAGAAATGCTGGACAGTTAAACGATGTATTTGAAGGTCGCTTATTTTTCTAAATAGGTTTTCGTTGATTTTTGCCATGATTTCTTGATATTCTTACTTGAGGAGTCTTTTTGCACCAACAAAGTTGGTCCCATTATCACTATACATGTGGCTTAGGGTACTGCATCGTGCACAAAAGTGAGGAAATACAGCCAGAAATCCTTGTGTCGAAAGGTCGGATACAAGCTCCAGATGGATGGCAGACAATTTGGTGAATTAAGAGACACACGAACACCGCCACGTATACCTTGTGTGGCCATGATCTGTGTATTCTTCTCCTTATTGGAGTGACCACACTTGATACACTTACGTAGCTCTCTTTTGACTGTCCGGAGGCCACTAAGTAGCCAATACTTCTTCCTGATATAAGACAACGTTAGCCTCGGCCATTGTTATTGTGGATTGTTTAAATTTAGAGATCGTAAAATGTCGGCTCAGCGTGAAGTTGCCTGTGAAAGCTAGAATATCCAGCTTAGGAGTTGCATGCTCTAAATTATCGTTGATGCTAGTTTCAAGTTCCGAGATCTCTTTATTTTTTATATGAGTCTTCGAACGAGTAGAACTGATGATCGTATTCATCGTTCGATCCTTGCAAAATGTTATCAATCTGAAGGTGTAGAAAATCTATAGTCTTCTAGCATTTCTGAAGGTTCTTAAGCTCATCTTTCAAGTCCTATTTGTCGCGAATGTCTTACAACTTCAAACTCCTTACGGCTCTGCTGAATGCCCTGAAGTTGGTTTGCTGCGTGGACAGCAGGTCCGACACTTCATTCGGCGCCTTCGAAGTGCCGGAGGACGGCGTCGGTACTGAGGATATGGTAAGCTTGATCGTAGGAACGTCAGACTTTTGCGCCGGCGGCTGTAGAGATAGGAAATCCTTTTCTGATGCCGGCTGGAATGTTGCAATCTTATTGCGAACGGAGTCAACGTATTTTTGTGTTTGCTCGAATTGCTTCTCCGCGAAGTATGTTTATGTTTTCGTAGACTTGTAGTTTCTGATTGTTAGTTGATTCACAGTTTGTCCAATTTATCAAAATGCTCGCGTCGGTAGACGCGCGTTTTTCGGACGTGGAAATCGTTTCCGAAGTTCCTGTCTATTAAATTGATATTTTCACGTATTTCCTGTTGACGTTGTAGTAGACTCTCCATGATGCACAAAAGCGTTGAAATTGCTTGCTTGTTCTTAATTCGATAATGATCCGCTCGTGTTTTTGTTCTCTGTTGCGAAGATCGAATATTGTGAGCAGAAACTGGTACTTGTGCTTGATAATGATGAATGCTGTATGCTGGTGTCCCACTTGTTGGCCAGGTTGTCGATGTGTGTCCTGGCAATGTGTGTAGGACTGTTGCTGGCTGATGCTGTATCCCAGAACGCTGTCGCGATGGCTGGGCTCTGATGGTGCTGGTTGCTGAGACTTCACACGACGGATGATTTCCATCGTGTGCGAGGTCCTTATTTTAGCTCGAAGGACCAAAAATCTGTAGTGTTTGTACAGTATTATGTAGGTAATGTTGGTTGATAGATTGATACCAAACCCAACGACTGCTGTTTTGAGAATCCCCTTTATTGTATACCTATTCTAATCAAGTTATTTCGGTTGGCCTATTTATATATGTAAAAACTATGCATAATATACGGCCTAATATGCAAGTGCTGACATAGCTCGTACAGTTTGTACTATGTCTACGTTATTGTTATCATTATGTTTAGTCTCGGTGGGTTTGCTTGTGGTGGTGGTGATGAAATTGCAATTTTAGATTTTTGTAGGTAAATTTTAGATTGTTATTCTGAAGCTATTCGATAAGCCTACTCAATGTATTATTTATATCTAGTTCGAACTTAAGTGGCTCTGTACATTTTATGACAATGGAATAGTCATCCGCAAACAAAACTGTAGGATGTGGAACACTTTCTGGTAGGTCATTTATTTAGGAACAGAAGAGGCCCCAAGATACTTCCCTGTGGTACTCCTTATTCTACAGCCCTAGTGTCGGACGCGTGGTTTTATTCTGTTCCCGTTTTATCTACACTATGAATAGTGCAAAACTATGCAAAATAGTGCAAACTGTGCATAATGCAAAACAGTTTTCTATTTGTCAAGTATGAATTTAATAGATTTTGTGTTGGACCCCTGATACAAAAACTTTCAAGTTTTTCCAGCAATAGTTTGTGGTCTATGAAAGCCTTAGTCATGTCCATGAAGATCACTGAGACATGTTGTCTATTGTTGAAACACAGGTTTTAAGAGGTCATATATCGCTAATATTGTGGACTTATTTTTCTAAAAGCATTGAAACCATAGATTTCTCATTATTTTGCTTTATTGTTTTAAGGTTGCAGAATTACATATTTTCTTTTGTTAATATAGAAAAAAAAATGAGATTCTTGTAATATGCAACGTCCTTTCAATTCACATGTCACACAAAACAGTTTGAAAAACTTTTTTATTTTTATTTTTGATTTGTCCCCCAAAATTGCCCCCCAAATTCAAAATGCAAATACATTTCCAAAACACTTAGTATTCGGGTCACATAAATACAAATTTCAACTTAATCGATTCAGAATTCGGTCGTTAATACTACTTTTATACACCTAAGACACACACGCGAGTGATCCTATCATGGTTCCGTTTTCCTTTTTAAGGTATGGAACCCTAAAAATAACTGAGTCTGTGCACTCAGATACCGCCGCGACTGAACGCGACTTTCTCTGAGAGAGCGTCGGCATTATTTGACAAGATCCGGTTTGTGCGAAGGCGGCGCTATCTAAGTGAACAGACTTAACATAAGCTGTTGGCACACTTTCGCAACGGTTCTGGCATCTTAGCCGAGTAGTAGCAAATATAATCTTCACATCAGCCATTAATTTTGATGGTTATATGATGAACTCAAAGGTAACATGACTCCTCTTAACTTTTATGGTCTATAAGGTAGCATTGTATTTATATTTCGTAAAATTCACCTTTGTAATATATTTCCATAGATTCACACAAATGTGGATTTTGATTGTGGTATGGCGTGAACAATATATATGCTCGTAACAGAATGCCTCCTGAACTCCTGATGGAGCTTTGAGCCTGAAGGAAACGTAATTTGCAAGAACCGAAGCATAATAACCTAACTATCTGTGCTTGTTACGTTATTCTGTATGGTATTTTCTGCCGATTAATGATGCAAATGTGATACTAAGCCAGGTTTATTCAACTAGAAAAAAAAACCGAACATAATTAACAGGTACACTCCATGTACCGATCAATATATGGCAGGTAATTAAAGTTTTCTTTTCAGTCAGTTTCTCCAGTCAAAACATTTTGAATCGAGCTCCTCCTTACCACCCAGATTATTTAATTCTGCCACTGCTGGGTATAGGAATAGGCCTCATATTTACCACGCCATACACTCCAGCCTTGAGTCTCCCGCCCCCTGCCTGCCAGCTGGTTCCCGGCAATGGTGTCATCCGTCCATCTGGCTGACGAGCTGCGCACTGGATGTCAAATACTCAACCACCCAAAACAAATATTCGACAACTTCACTTTTTAATTCCCACCCCGGGTACTCGCGCTCCGAGTTGCAATTCCATTGAAACGAGACCCGGCGCCTCCATCGATACGGTTTAATTGCCAAAGACGCCGCCCGCCCAAGCCACGGAAGCCAGACATCCGAGCGTCCAATTATCTCAGGCCTATCGGAGCAAGCCGCCCAGTGTTCTGGAAGAATTGACGTACTAGTGGCTGGCGGGGATCGCAAATTGAGTCATGGGATGGCATGGCATTGAAAAATTTTGCATTGATTAATTTCGGAAACTATATATAAAAAAATGTAAGTAATGTATACTCATACTCATTAGTGGGTTCCCTGATACGCTGATGATGATGATTAATCCCTCAACCCATAACTGCAATCATTCACAAGTCATTTTCCTGTAATAGGTTTTGAATTTTATTTACATGCCATAAAGTTTAAAATCATGATACCTTAAAATGGGGTTGGGTTGGTGGGAAGTTAAGAAGTATTTTATTTTCGATTATCGCGCCTAACTCACGAATTCCACCTTCCGAGGCTGTTCTGACGGACAACGAGACAAAGTATGCTAAACAGTTTAAGCTTAGACTGAATGTTGTGTTTCGAGCTTGTAGTAATTATAATTATCATCGTCATTGCATTAGACGACTGATCTCTATCTACTGCTAATTACAAGACAAGTTAATGGTTAGCATAGCAAAGCATAGATGTTATAGCAGAATAGAGCACAATTAAGTACAAACGTGATATTACAAGTCCATAGGTTTTGCCGGCAATTAGCAGATTACTTGATTTACCTGACTGAACGTTGCAATTATCTTAATGATAATTATAGTATGATATATCTATCTCGAAGGTCTATAGAAAGTTGAAGGGTTAGCAAGGATATCTTTCTAATCTACTCACAAACAGATAACATAAACAGATTGCACTAAATATTATATATGCTACTGGATTAGTCACTGGCAAAATTTACATACAACGTACAACGTACACTTCGGCCGTTTTTAAAATGCAATTATGACATTTTCTTAATGCGTAGCAATATTTTTCATTGCAGATGTCAAAAACGTATGGGTTTTGAATTGTCAGGATCGCAAAAAATAAACTACTGTTCAACACTTGTTTAAAAACAAAAATGTTTGATTTGACATTTGTTTTGAGGTTAAACGCTGTTGAATATTGTTTGTCGTAACACGGTAATAGTCTATATTTGATTGTACAACCTACGTGAATGTACGTGTGTGATATTGATACCGTGGCCTAACACAAAGTCATAATCTGAAAAAAAAGCTATGGGTACTTTAGCTGGGACTGGTCTGAAAAACCGATTTAAAGGGTTTCTTCGGCCACATCCCTTTGTGATTTGCAGGTCTCTAAGCTAGTAAACAGAGAGGTATCCAGACATTGAAGGGCTTCCGCCTGCTATTGTCCACATTACAATTGTTATTGTGATATTGGCGATAATAATGTTATGACAAAGCTTTGTTTTGTCTTCCCTAGATGACTTGAATTAGAGTTATCTTTAAAGTAGCAGTTAGATTAGATGTTTCTTCAGTGTGTAGGTACAATTAGATATATATAGAATATAGTCAAAATATTGAACTCGATTCGGATACTTTCAATATTTTTAATGGAAAATTACTAGGTCAAACGGGACCTGGCAGAGATAAGTGACCTTCCTCAACATGATACCTACCATTATCTTAAACACCTTCCTGGTACTCTACCTTTTGTTCTTGGTCTTTGCATGCCATTCTTATTTATCTATTTAATAGATAAAACGCTAAATGACATAGTGACTCGTACAATAGAATCATGAAGCTTTGTTTAGGGGTTCCTTATATAGCGTAGGGTAGCAGTTAGATCTAGGGATCTTGCGAAATTCCGCCCCTATGGAGAGGGAAGGGAGGTGGGGGGGGGGGGGGGGGGGGGGGTACAAAATGGGAAAAGAAGGCAACGGCTAGTCTCCTAATAAATACGTATAATAATGCATATTTAATGTGTAATTCACATTTACACATTAAATATGCATTATTAAATATGCAATATACATTACGTATCTTGGGTATCAAACTGATTTCAATCCCATAAAGAATACAAAGACCTGAGATTGGAAATTCGCAAAACACAAATCAAACGGCTAATCTTTCTTCAAAAACCTATTACGTGGAAACTCATAACGAGTTCCGTGTCCGGTTAAATACGTCTGAGGTTTTATTTATTTTTTAAAGCAAAAATACTGCAAAATTTTCTAAGGTTGGAGCGAGGAAAAATATGGTGGGTAAGAAAGATTTCTACTTCACTGTCAAGAAGCTAAGTTAATTTGTGTTGCCGTTTCGTTTTTATAGATGTTTAATTATTTGGGACGAAAATACCCAGAATTTTACAGTTAATTGGAATCATTGCGATTTCGAACAATTATTTATTTATTTTTCAAATATTTCTAATAAATTACTGTTTAAGTAATCTCACAAGCCTTGTTCTAGGCATCTGTGACTTTAGACTTTGTTTTACAAACCTTTAAGTGCTAAAAAAAACTCTGCTTTTTAGTAAGATGTATTGACTGAATTAAAAAACCCAGAGCAGGCTTTTGCGTGCAAACCTTTTTGAAATATACTTGGCTATTGCTCTATCATTTACAACGGTGTCTCATAAATTATGGAAATTAAGACCTCTGAACCAAATTAAGGCGGAAAAAATTCCACCATTAACAATTTTTTTCAAGTTGGTGGCGCACATAAAAAGTTGACTACATCGACAGAGGAACATCAAACAAACAAAAAATTATATGCAATATAATGTCCTAAAGTGCAAGTTTGCGAGAGATATGGTTAATAAAAAGATCCTGCTCAGTTTCCATCCCGAATCTTGATGTGTGATAGAATCGGTTTTGAGCCAAAAGAAGGGAATTATTTTGTCATCTGAAATGACACAGTTTTCTTAGGTGACACTAAGTAAAATTAAATCGTGTAAACGTCTGACAGAACATGATAAAATAATAGGTGTTGTTCGTTGTGAAATGACGAATAAACTTGGTGAGTCGTAAGATTTGTTAGAAAGGTGGTTTATGAGTGTTTTAATCCCAAATAGGGGATTTATTAGGTTTAGGCTGAGCTTGCCCAATAGATTTTAAAACCTGTTTTACAAGAGTATTATTGCTTTCATTGGGATTACAAAAAGTAGATAGTAGATAATATATTTATGAACCAATATAGTGCTGTGTGACATGCCTTTCTTTTGATGTAGATCAGAAATACATCTGGCCAGGTTTGCACATGTAGGATATAACCCTTGTAAGTTTCGGCCCATTTCACCAAGGATTCCAAGCTGCAGCCTTATGGCGTAACTCTCTGAAGTTCATAGCGTGTGTCTATGGTTCATCTCATGCTCATACAATTTCATCGATTTCGGGGTATCACCGAAGGCTTCTAGACTTCATTCAATGAGCTTGGGTTTGGCCTCCATTATGATGCTACTTGCGTGATACCAATTTGAAAGATGAAGCTGGTGCAAAGTGTCAAACGTAAAAGTCTATATGAAGTTCATAGCTCAGACGACTTACGCCATAAGGCTGCTGGTCCGTATGTTTTAAGAGTGGATTGGGGCTAGCTGGAAAGCAACAGAACTTTGAATACCTCACTCCAACTGCCTACGAAGCCAAGGGTCCCGGGTTCGAGTCCCGGTGGGGGCAAATATTTGTTTGATGAGAACGGATGTTTGTACCCTAGTCATGGTTGTTTCTCTATCTAAGCATAACATTTATCTATATAAGTATGTGTATCTCTGTGTGTCTAGTACCCGCAAGATACCGGGAATCCTAGTTTGAAACTAGATCAATTTGTGGGTATAGTGTTCAAGGTATTATAATTATAATTATTTTTTAGGTGTTCTTTCTACGTGGGGGTAGAAAGATAGATAGGTGTTCTGCAGTCGCACTTTATTAATACGGCTTGTGAACTTGGGAGCTGACAATGACCGTGTAAGACATTTAATGTAGCCAGCATCTCCTCGTGATTGCAGTGAAGGTTCTGTTGTGAAGGAAGACATGCTCCTGTTGTAGGCATGTTGCTTCCATTCCCGCCTGTTCCAAGCCTAGCCGCCATCGTTCCCCACGATTCCGTGGCGCCACCACCAAGGCAGTTTGAATTTGTGATTCGAACTTTACTTCATTGGTCCTCACGTTCACCAGGCAGATTTAAAAAGTTAATTAGGCCCTGAATATGCTAAATATTTAATAAACTCTATATTTATAGTCTCTATTAAATCATGACTTATATTCAGGGCTTAATTAATAAACATTGGAGAGGTGTTTGATATCGCCTGGTGGTGGTCGCTAATGTGATTCATAAACAGAACTATCGTTTGGATAATATTATGTTATTGTTGTTTGAATAAATATCTAAACTAAACCATATTATGAATATGACAGAAGCTTTGATTGCTGTATGAATGTTGAGTTGAGCATTTCAGTCGATTTGCTATAGAAAGTAAATAGGAATGAAGTTTATATAGAAGTTCATTTATATACGAAAATATACCATATCGTCTATTTTTGAATTAGTACTTTTATAGTTAATCGGTATTACTAATCAGTAGAATTATACATAGTAATTACATAGTAACATCATGCAGGATTTCTTTGAAACAAAGTATCAACTTATCGTCACCATCATTTTACAATTATTCGAAAAGGGTAAATTCGTAATCAGCGATTCAATTCTATATGCCGGTACGACGTCTCTTTGATAGAATTTCTAAAAGTTTAAGCAGACTTCCAGTTGCCTCAGGATAATAAATTGTCTAGGTAAAAGTTTTCTACACAGTTTTTTGATGCAACAGCTGACCTGAAGCTGCCAGGAGTAGCATTAATGTTAGCTTCTTGAATGTATATCTTGACCCAGCCTCTTATTATCATACGTTATATATAATACAGCAGCTTTAGGGTCACGTGTAGTATACTCACAAATAAGTTGCTGCGCTTAGCAGCAATTCTTCTGTTTTTCCCAAATCGGTGAGAAGACGTATCCTCGGATTTAATATTTGCGTAAGACATTTAATGTAGCCAGCGTCTCCTTGTGATTGCAGTGAAGGTTCTACTGTGAAGGAAGGCTTGATCCTGTTGTCGAACAGCCGATGTCGCTGGCATCCGTTATCAGATAATGAGACGGTATGAGGCTGAGTACTTTTCTGGCAATTTGATCGCCACCATTCTAATTCGACTAGAGCTTCCGCGCCAATCGAAAACATTTTAGTTTTTTTTAGTCACAAGGCCTTGTTGGCCTGATTTTGCAGGAACTGGTAATTTTGGCAACCCCCTGGTACGGCGAAGCTTGTGAAGCTCAAATAAAACCACTTTTATAAGTCGCATCGGCTATACTCGGTCACGCAGAATAGTGCAACCTGATGCCAACAAGAACCAGACGTGAAAGCATTGAAATATAAACCTTATTGCTTAAGTTTAATTTTTAAATATAACAACAGCAGAATTTCATGCGATCTCGCTCTTACTACCTTGTACACTTCATGGCAAAAAACAGACTCCTTTTTTAATCACTTTTTAGGGTTCCGTACCCGATGGGTGCTTAACGGGACCCTATTCTGTCTGTCACCAGGCTTATATCTCATGAACCGTGGTAGATAGACAGTTGTAATATTCACAGATGATGTATTTCTGTTGCCGCTACAAAAACAAATACTAAAATACAGAATAAAATAAATATTTATTTAGGGGGCTCCCATACAATAAACGTGTTTTTTTGTTAATTTTTTATCGATATGGGTAATGGTAGCAGGTTAGAGGCTTAAAATGTTCGCAGTATATTGAGTATATTATTTACTTTAAAAATAAATAATTAAATGAAAATGAAATTCATATTTAAGGGGGGCTCCCATATAACAATCTTTATTTTTTTGCTCATTATTGCTCGATATTGATAATGGTAGCAGGTATATAGACGCTTAAAATGTTCACAATATATTGAGTATATTATTTACTTTAAAAATAAATAATTAAATTGATATTTAAGAGGTGCTCCCATACAACAAAACCATACAACATACCATAGCCCTTTATGGATACAATTTCAAATTGAGCAATAGATTTTATCAAAACTACCCAGAAAGTGAAATAAACACAGATAATGTATTACTGTTGTCTCTTCAATAATAACTACAGAATAAATTAAACAGATAATGGTACGGAACCCTTCGTGCGCGAGTCCGATTCGCACTTGTCTTCTTCTTGTTCCTCAAATGGCTAGAATAGGTTATTTTACTGAGAGAAGGTTAAATAAAATTCAAACAGATATAGGATTAAAATATATCACAGTTATTGATGTTACATTTAAACTAATTGCATCATCATCGCTCACATAGCTGGTTTCATCCGAAGACGACTTCGATGAAGATGAATCATCAGTATTAATGAAGAATATCATCATCTCCATATGAAGCAGAGACTTTGTTAAAAAACAGCACTAGCATCAGTAATGTAGATTTTAAATTTTATCATGTATGTCCCCAGGATATTGTCAAAACGTATAGATTACTTAACTTAAAAAATACAGAAGACCTGTGGGGTATGTCAGTCAAAGGCATTCGTTCAATAATACTTGTTATAGCCCCACACCTAGCTTATATATTTAATAAATGTGTTGATGATGGAGCTTTTCCAGACCTCATGAAACACAGTAAACTTATACCTCTGTTCAAGTCGGGAGACAAGGGTGATCCGTCAAATTTCAGACCAATATCGGTTCTTCCAGCACTAAGTAAAATTTTTGAAAAGATTATACTCAATCAAATGCTCTCACACTTCAACAGTACAAAACAACTCCACGCCAAGCAATACGGTTTCACTAGGGGTAAATCGACTACGGATGCAGGTATTACCCTTATATCTCATATTTATTCTGCATGGGAAGCCGCACAGGATGCTATCGGTGTTTTTTGCGATCTGTCGAAGGCATTTGATTGTGTTGATCAAAACACGTTACTAATGAAATTAAATCATTACGGAGTTAGAAATAAAGTGTTGGATCTACTAAGATCATACCTAAGCAATAGAATTCAAAAGGCAGAAGTCAACGGCGTTAAATCTGATGGATCGGGGGTAAAAATTGGCGTTCCACAGAGTTCCATATTAGGCCCTTTCTTATTCCTGGTATATATTAACGATCTGCCTTTTATGGTGGAGAAATTGACTAACATAGTGTTGTTTGCTGTGACACTTCACTGGTCTTCAAAATTGAAAGACAAAAAGAAGATTTTGATGATGTCAATAGAGTATTATCTTTAACCTTGAATTGGTTCACAGTTAACAATTTATTGTTAAATGCTGGTAAAACCAAATGTATCAAATTCTCACTTCCAAATGTCAGGCAAGTGGGAACCAGTTTAGTGTTGGACAGCAATACGTTAGAATTAGTAAATGACACGAAGTTTCTTGGAATAACCATTGATAACAAATTGCAGTGGGGACCCCACATAGAAAAATTGGCTGGTAAATTAAGTTCTGCGGCTTACGCTGTTAAGAACATCAGACAAAACACGGATGTGGCTACATCTAGGCTAGTATATTTTAGTTACTTTCATAGTGTCATGTCCTATGGTATCTTGTTGTGGGGAAAAGCAGCGGATATTCAAACTATTTTTATTTTACAGAAAAGAGCTATTCGAGCAATTTATAATTTAAAACGCACAGACTCTTTAAGACAGCTTTTTAAAGAAATTGACATACTAACTGTAGCTAGTCAATTTATTTTCGAAAATATAATGTACGTACGCAAGAACCTTACAAAATTTCCCAAACTTAGCGATAGCTGTAATGTTAACCTAAGAAATAATCACAGACTACTTGCGCCCCGGTTTAGACTCGCGAAGGTTAGCAATTCTTTCAAGGGTCAATGCATTCTCTACTACAACAAGATACCTCTGGAGATCTTGACATTGCCATTTGAGCAATTTAAAATCCATGTTAAAGCGACTTTGTCGAAAAAGGGATATTACAATGTTCAAGATTACTTAAATGATGGGTCTGTATGGGGTTAATCTGGCTCAACACAGACCTTGCTGTTAATAATGTTGTTATTATTTATTCCTGCTTATTAATTATGATAATGACTAAATATTATATTTTGTATTAGTTAAGCATAAGCAATTTTTAAAAAGAGATCAAAAAATCAATCTGTGGGAGTTTCTACGCCCTTCTTCTCCCACAGTGGTCCAATGTAGAGAAGTGGCAAAAAATGACGATTGCTAAGTATATGTAAATATCTACAGTAATAAAGACATTTGGTATTTGGTATTTGGTATTTAATAAATAGCTGCCCCCAGTGTCATAAAATTGTTTTCACATTGTATAGCATGATCAACTACACAAGGCCAAGCTTCTACATCAATTGAAGAAAAAAAACTTCATAAAGCTGCATTATTTGGGTGCATCTTTTGCTTGTGTTTATTCATGTGCCCTTTAACTTGTGCCCAAATATATCCATTAGGGTTAAAGTCTGGATGGTTGGGTGGCAACCAGAAAACTTATTGTCCTTGCTCCTCCATAATTTCATCTATAGAAGACACGATGTAGTCTTTTTTATTTTTTATTATTTCATATAATTCTGGTTTAACAGAGCTAGGATATCTTTATAATACATTTATATAGTTAGCATGGTGCAAATTTGTCGTTTGGTATACAGAAAGTTGTGTTCAATAGAACCTAATAAAATGTTAAATCAATACGGGGAAAAACACGTCAAACATGTGGGGCAGATCATGTTTTCCGTACCAAATTTTTGAGATCTGCTCTGATTTCGGGGTTTTGATACTGCAATGTTTTACAATGTGGAAGGGCGGTTTCATTACAAAGGGGATACGATCCTTGTTTAATTTTTAGAATGTAATCAGGTTTGCAATTGTTTCCAGGGATCGTAGTACATGCGAAGTTGTCCGGCTATTTTTGTGGTACTAGTCTTCTACTGATGAGAGTATGCCTTCTCAGCGATATTTAATTAATTCGGCTCTGTGTCCACATACGAGTTGAATAGCATCGTACTAAATTGTAGTGCACTCGCCACTTGCCAACATAACATTGAGTTTTATATGGATGTCATTGAATCACAGGTTTTTCTCTTGATGCGCCCAGACCAAAAGAACTTCGCACAAAAGCGCGTCGCGCTTTTTGAGCATTGCATAAGAAATGCTGGCAAAGGCCTTCTCCTTATTTAACGTAGTTTCAGATGTATCTATCAAATCGCTGTAAATATTTTGATTGCTGCATTAACTCGGGACCAGCTTGTGGTACAGCCGGCTTCTTGGTTTTGTTCCAATAGAAAAATGCAGGTCCACCTAGGAAGGTCACATCAGTATTAGCGGGCACAGACGGCTAAAACTTGATCGACATATAAGTATGTAGCCGCAATCGTATTCATTGGTTTCCTGCATAGCAGCAAGTTGGTTTTCAGATCTTTAATCTCGCTAAAAAGCAGATCAAACTAACGGTTTTACTGGTACTTACTACGCGTGGTCCTGCATCGCTTTTGGCGATTATCGCTCGCTGACGAACTCGACGAGGGTGAGATAGAATTCACAATTCACAGTTCTTTATTGCACAGATCATTACAACAATACATTATACACGAAATTAAAAGGCAAAGGCGAGCTTATCACTCAACAGAGATTTCTTCCAGCAAACCTATCAGGATAGGATACGTAAAACTGAAAAGGGTAGTCCGGACCTCTTACTTAGCAAGCACAGCCTCGACCGCAACACCACGAGGTGGTCATGTCAGATATGGATATAGAATGAATGAGGAAACCCCTCATTGCAATTATAAAATTATCAAATAACAATAAAATAGATAGATAGAAGTATCCGAGCCTGAGGAATTTGCTGGTTTCCGTCTTTTCTTGCCTTTGTCTTTTGGCGCCGTGGTCGGAGCCTCCTCCTATTCTATTTATTTTATGATGCAAAAGGCAGCGTCGTTATTTTATAAAAATCTACAATAAATATCTATAGGTACTTTAGAAAAACTGTTGATCGTAAAGATGATAATAAAAATTTTATTTTAATTAATAGTTCTACAGCATAAACTGGTTTTAGAAGATAATAAGAATAAGAAATCACTTTTTGCGACTGCGAGGTCGAGCGCCGGCCGCGGCCGCCCGAACTCAGACTAACTGCGAGTCGTAGAGTGACGTCATTATAAGTGCAGATGCCAAAAGACAAATCAACTCTTAATCTGGCCCGAGCTTATAGAATTATTCGTTCGTTTTCAAATGTATTTCCAAGCCTGAAGGTTAAAAATTTGGTAGGAATATATTTCACCCTGCCTTAATAAAGGCAAAGGTTTTCGGAAACGTCCGATATATTTTTAGTCATAGCTTCGGTAAGACTGTGACTATTACAACGAAGCAAAAACTGGTGTAATGTCCACAACCATAGCTTTGATACTAAGCTGTTTTTTGCAAAATTCCGACATCTTAGCCTTATTCGTTGTTTTTTTATATACCGTTACCTACTACACGTAGGTAACGGTATATAAAAAACAACTGAATAATTGAATTCCTGTGCCAAGCGAAAAAAAAGCTTGTTCAAGCAAGGAGGATGAAGGAGAATCTGTTAATTCGACTTAATTTGAACAATACTTTTTGTTTAGGCTTTTCCCTCCGATGACGCACTAAATAATAGCACGTAATTTTAGGGCCGGACTCTCACGTGAATGATGATGTATTTTTTTGACTATCATTGGAATTTCTGCCTTATTTTTATTGAAATAAATTGAAATTACCAGTCTCGCGAAAAATTGGAATAAAAGTGTAGTTTTTGTCATCGGAATGTCTGCATATTTTCATTGTCAAAAAGTGAAAATACCGATCCCATTGTGAGAAAACGGTAAAAGCGAAAAAACTCGAAAAAACGCGTTTTCCAAATTATGAGACCTAGTTAAATCGATTTTTCGCCATCAACTTTATCAAAAACTTTAGCGCCGTTTTCGAGAACTCAAAACATATCTATAGATGGCTCGGCCAGAGAACTCAAAACATATCTATAGATGGCTCGGCCACGGTCTAAGTCCTACGTAAACTCGAGAACTCAAAACATATCTATAGATGGCTCGGCCACGGTCTAAGTCCTACGTAAACTCGAGAACTCAAAACATATCTATAGATGGCTCGGCCAGAGAACTCAAAACATATCTATAGATGGCTCGGCCACGGTCTAAGTCCTACGTAAACTCGAGAACTCAAAACATATCTATAGATGGCTCGGCCACGGTCTAAGTCCTACGTAAACTCGAGAACTCAAAACATATCTATAGATGGCTCGGCCACGGTCTAAGTCCTACGTAAACTCGAGAACTCAAAACATATCTATAGATGGCTCGGCCACGGTCTAAGTCCTACGTAAACTCGAGAACTCAAAACATATCTATAGATGGCTCGGCCACGGTCGAAGTCCTACGTAAAATAATCCAGCTTTATAGTGGATTATTATTGTTATCAGGAAAAAAATGCTTCTTTGTACAATTTGTCTTTGGTACTGAATTCACAATCTCATATTATAATAAAATATTGTTACAATAATATAGAAATTCATTAGAATAGTGCAGAAATGACACAAAAGGAAATAGCGTAATTAATATTCACAACAAAGTTTTGGAATTTTCTTATCAACAGGAAGCTGAGCTAAAGGAGGATTTTAACTCTTAATTAAACTGCTGCATTTATATCCGGTTTTAAGAGTATAATACTGTTAACAACGCTCCATATCTACATAACCTTTACTTTATCCGATACCTGATCTGTGTGAGGTCATATATCTCCGAATTTCGTCACTGAACATTGGCGACGTTCAAATAATAAATAATAAATTTGTAAAAAATATTTTTCCCAACAATTCGTTGTATATTTATGATTCAAAGGAGAAAAGTTACCAAGTTCGTAGCTTGTCGACAGTCGTTGAGGTCCCGAGAGATAGCAAACTGTCGCGACTCCTGATAAACCTCGTGGAAGGTGACTCTACTGATCTTAGTCTCACCTTCGTCACTCTGGACTTCTTTTGTTTCACGGTTGTCTAGAAACGACAGTAGGTACTATTAATATTAGGTTCTTTTAAATTCTCTGGGGTAAGTTATTGACCCTTTCCTGTTAATTTCAAAAATTCGTATGAGGAATTCAGTTTTTTGTTGTAAGGTGCACGCACGCGCCCACGAACTCGTTACTTGTCAATTGATTTCATTGGCCGTTTGACGCGCGACAACAAATTGCGCGCTCTGATTGGTTCGGGAAAAGGAAGGAGAATGGATCAAGAGTAATCACAAAACGCAGAGTAATCACCACCAGAGATCGGATATGCGGATGCATATTTACCTAAAGTAAATTTTTGGCTGTAACATTATGGAAGCCGCTTCTTAAAATTATTTATTTTTGAAAGAACATCCCGGGATGCTAGGAAATCAGGGAATGCATAACTAATCGGATGCATTGATGCAAAAAAGAAAATCAACCAAAACTCACTAATCACGATATTTTTTAATGTTGTAATAATCAATATGGGTATGTCGCAGCCATATCGTAGAACACGCCGTATTACATACCGGCGCTCCGGATAGAAAAACGTCGCAGTTTTGTAATGCGGCTACCTCACGTTGAGCCGGACTGTAGTGGCGATATATTCTACAAAGCGGAGTCCAACGTTTAGCTTTATTTATGTCACTAAGAAGCAATGTAGGATGACTATAAATTATGACTATCCTCCGGTACCGGTGGTGCAATATGGGCGCTGGACTTCCTTATGGATCAGAGACTACGTTAAGGATGACTATAAATAATTTTGAAATATAGCTATGTCGATACTTTTGTCCTACCATAATGAAAGGCTATAGGCTCCGTTATCAGTAGGTTGGTTAGTTAGATTTACTGAAAAATTTCAATAAATATTGTCCAAATCACACGAAAGGTAGGATTATCAGGGGATTTTTTCCTTAAAAGGAAATAACTATTACCAATTACCAATATTCATCACATCATATTTTGTACCCCAATATCATTGCTTGGGTGTCCGACGAATACCTGTATCCAAGGCCACCTTGCCCATTTTGATGTGCGAAATAACCTGAAAAACTCTATCATCTGTCGAAGGCTATTAAAATTTTCAGACTAGAATCTAGAATATATAAGTTTAGAAACTGACGATTGAACTTATCTTTGAAATCACTATTTTCATGAATGTTTCCAACGTTTACATTTCTAAATTCATTATTAATTTCACTTTGCTGTGACATCATTGTCGATTGCGACGCCATTTTTCATGTTATGAACATGCATCACTACTTGTGGCGATAAATGGAACTAAAACTTTCAAAGCGGCGTATCGACGATGCGCTCGTTGGTATGTGGGCGCCACCTTACTAAGCCGCTTGACGAACGCGAAGTGCTCATACAATGCGGCGTACTTTATTTTCAGCCCAATTGCAATCCAACTTCACGTGAGGTAGCCGCATTATAAAACAGCGACGTTTTTCAATCCGGCGCGCCGGTATGTAATCCGGCGCGCCGGTATGTAATACGGCGTGTTCTACGATATGTACATGATGATTCTAAATATAGACTCTTCTCTCTATCCTGACGTTGTTTCTTAAACCTGTTTGGTAACTACCTACTTTACAATATAATATTGGTAAATATTTATCCGATTCTGTAGTTAATAAAAAACACAAAATTTGTCGATTCCGGAATCGTCGGATTTTTACGATCTATACACAAGTGCTTTCCATTAAAGCTAACGATTAAACGTAGGTAAATATACACATACTTATATCCGATTCTATAATAACACTAAAGTCGAACCTAAAATCGCGGGATTTTTAGGGTTCCGTACCTAAAGGGTAAAAACGGGTCCCTATTACTAAGACTTCGCTGTCTGTCTGTCTGTCTGTCCGTCTGTCACCAGGCTGTATCTCATGAACCGTGATAATTAGACAGTTGAAAGTTTCACAGATGATTTATTTATTTATTTATTTACTTTGATTATTATTTGTGCCCTTACAGAACATTCCAAAACGACACAAATATAAAATATACACGAAATATTTGGGTAAAAATTACAAAGATATAAATACAAGTCAATTCAATTAAATTCAATTACCATTGTTCAGGCCTCTCGGCACCCAATGACCTCGCAGGGGCCCATCAGCTACGAGATAGCGTAGCGATCAGATGCCAAGAAGTGTGAACGTCGGCGATTCACCGAGCTAATACTTATGAATCTATCTGACCTGGTCTGTGCTTCGTTCCCGTCAAACTCCTGTCTCTCTGCAAGGCCTGGGTACACCCTAGGCTCTTCTTGGTAGACAGGTTCTTCAGCCAACCAGGTATGGCTGGCAGGCCAGCTTCGACGAGCACAGTGTTCCAACACAGGTTATGTTACGTGGGAAAAACCAATCGGCCACGTAAATGCGAACTTTATCTGGTTCGGGGAACCACAATACACTCAGCTATATAGACAATCCTGAGGGGAACCCGAATACATTCCAGATGGCTTACGATTTAATTTCAATACCCTATACCAATATGCGTTACATCGCGAGGGCTTTCGTCTGTCAGTTGTCAAAAAACTGCTAGGTTGGCAGCAACGTCAAATTCAAAATGGCCGTTCCGAAACCATCGATCGAATATCGATTTGGAATCGAACAATCACCCGCCCGGACAGGCACCCACCTGTCCCCTAATCTACGGGCAGCCGGGACAACGTTGCTACCGCTCGTTTTAGAACCGAGCCTCCTACTAGAACCTCTGCAGACCGGGGGGTCCCGTCCTTGCCAGGGAACAAGTTAACAATGCGCCCCCTGCGCCAACGTAGTGGCGGTAGGTTAGCATCCTTAACCAGAACGAAGTCACCAACACTAGGGGGGCTGGTTTTGTCAGTCCACTTAAGGCGCTGTTGTAAGATATGCAGATACTCGAGCGACCAACGCTTCCAAAAATTCTGAGTAAACTGCTGCAACATCTGATACCTTGACAACCGATACAATTTCACTCCCTCGAAGGGGTGCTCGGGCAACGCGTTAAGTGGCTGTCCTATCAAGAAATGGCCTGGGGTCAGAGCCTCCAGGTCATTTGGATCCGAGCTGAGCGGACACAACGGTCGCGAATTGAGAACGGCCTCGATCTTACAAAACAATGTCGCGAGCTCCTCAAAAGTCAGCGCGGTCTGACCTACTATACGCCCCAAGTGCGTCTTAGCTGACTTAACTACGGGCTCAAAAATCCCACCCCAGTGGGGGCAAATCGGTGGGCTGAAGGTCCACTGTATACCCCGACGGGAGAGGGCCGTTCCAATATCCACTTTATTTACATTCAAAAAGTTGACTATCTCTCGTAAGCATCGTTCCGCACCGATGTAGTCAGTGCCGTTATCAGAGCGGATCAAAGTTGGAAGTCCCCTTCGAGAAACAAACCTATCCAAACAAGCAATGAAAGCCTCTGTCGAGAGATCAGCAACGAGCTCGAGATGTACCGCCTTGGTGGATAAACAAACAAACACACATAGGTACGCCTTGTATTGCCCCTTCTGGGTAACATGCACGGCCGCTCTGGGGCCATGATCCGAAGATACTACTACATGGCTGTGGGGCCAGTCCGATTCTCTCTTGGCAAGCCAGGGTGGTCCCCACCACAAATGGTGTCTAACGAGTTCAGGAGCCCGACATCCCCTGGATGCACAATCAGACGGGTTCAATTCTCCTGGTACATGTCTCCAGGTCAGTGGGACCTCAGACGACACAATCTGGGAGACACGGTTCGCAACAAAAACCTCTAAGTTATGGACCGAAGCCTTCAGCCAGCACAAAACAATCTGGCTGTCCGTCCACGCGTACACCGTATCCTCCAAAACCACTGACCCACGCAACACTGTTAGAGTGTGACTCAAAAGTTTGGTCAAAAGAGCAGCCCCGGACAGTTCCAGTTTTGGAATCGTCATCCTTGTCCGAATAGGCGCTACCTTGCTTTTTGCCAAAACCAAACGCACGTCGACCTCCCCGGTGGAGGTGACGGTTCGCAAATAAACCGCTGCCGCAAACCCTCGTTCAGAGGCATCACAAAACCCGTGAAGGGTTGCCCTGTAATCCCCAGCAGGGACCAATTTCCTCGGCAGCGATACATTATTTATATTGAGGCCCAACCATTTTGCTAAATCGTTCGATACAATGCAGCCCTGAGCTCCAGAATCTAATAGGGCGCGAACGTTTGTTGGGTTGCCCGCCAAATCCCAAACAAGCACAGAGGCGATCGGTAACACCACCGTCTCCGGTTGGGGGGCAACCAATGGTTGGGCCGCAAATTCCTAGCGAGGACCCCCGGGGCCCCACTGTGCCTGTAACCGATCAGGTAGGCAGCTATACGCCAGAGGGTCCCATTGTACAAATGGCCCACGCGCCGGTTCCATTGCCACCCTACGACGCCCCCCGAAGGGGGGTGGGCGTGAATTCAACCGTGGCCGCTCCATGAGCGGGGGGGACATCACATGCGACCGACGAGGACGAGGCGACGAGCGGGGCGACAACTGAGGCGGCGTCCGAACCGCATCCGCATAGCTCGAAGGTGTCCCATGCCACCCGCCCGTTACGGCCTGCTCAACATACCCAATGTCCCGCTGAGTCGGATGCTGAGTCGCAACCGAGAACTCAGGGCCCCCCATGTGATGACCCTGAGTGCGGCCCTGCACCCCTGGGTGGCCGCGTGCTTGTGGCCCCATTGCCCGCTGAGTCGGATGCTGAGTCGCAACCGAAAACTCAGGGCCCCCCATGTGATGACCCTGAGTGCGGCCCCGCACCCTAGTACTACCCTGTGCACGTGGGGACGTTGGCCCCTGAGTTGCGCTCCAAGTCGCAAACGAATTCTCAGGGCCCCATTCCGTATCACCCTGGGTACGGCCCTGTGGACGTGGGGACGTTGGCTCCTGAGTTGCGCTCCGAGTCGCAAACGAATTCTCAGGGCCCCATTCCGTATCACCCTGGGTACGGCCCTGTGGACGTGGGGACGTTGGCTCCTGAGTTGCGCTCCGAGTCGCAAACGAATTCTCAGGGCCCCATTCCGTATCACCCTGGGTACGGCCCTGTGGACGTGGGGACGTTGGCTCCTGAGTTGCGCTCCGAGTCGCAAACGAATTCTCAGGGCCCCATGCCGTGTCACCCTGGGTACGGCCCTGTGGTGGCTGTTGGCCGGACCGGTTCATGCACAACAGATTGTTGTGGGCCCCACCACAATATCCGCACATTTTTGTGCGCGTGCAGTACCTAGCCATGTGTGGCCCGAGGCACAGGAAACACCAGCTCCGCTGCTTGGCCATCCGGCGCCGTCCCTGAACCCTAAGTTCCCCGAACTTATTGCAATTGGCCACAGCATGGCCAATCTGCCTACAACATGGGCAGGTCTCACTATGTGGGGTCAATGCACTCACAGTCCCATATGACTGCCGGTTGGTGCGGTCCTTCCTCGTCGGAGAGCCCCTACTCACAGCGCTCCCGGCAGCTCTCTGTGGCTCCGAAGGATGGGTGACCGTCAACCCCAAATTCTCTGCCCGTCGAGCCTCCTCTTCCAAGAATCCGACCAAGTCGGAGAAGGCGGGCAGGTCCTCGGCCGACCTCCCGTGAGACTGTTCGAAACGAGTCTGCACGTCAGCGGGTAGGCGGGAAAGTACAATGTACAGCAGTAGGTACGACCATTCACCAACCGGAAGTCCAAGATTCTCTAGAGCCTTGGTGACGGACAACAACGGGTTCAAAACCTCCGTCTGTATGGCCCCGACCTTGTTCACAACTGGGATACTAAACAAACGGTTCAGTTGGGCATCGGCCAACCTCCGTTTGTTATGGTAACGTCTGACCAACAATTGTCTGGCCGTTTCATAGTTACCCTCCGTAACTGTCAAATGAGCGACCAGCTCCCTAGGCTCACCCCTCAATGCTGCCACCAGCTGAGCCATCTTGACAGACTTGGTAATGTCCGATCGCATGTGCACCAAACTGTCGAACAGATTGATGAAGCTCATCCATTCACCGGACACTCCGTCAAAGGTAGGCATAGTTATGGCCGGTAACCTGGATCCTGAACCCTGAAGCGGCAGAGGTGCTTCAATGTCACCACCATGGCTGGACTCGCGCTGTCTACGTATGTCCGCAGCCTTCTGCGTGATAGCAGCTGCCATCTCAATCATCAACTTAAACAATGCTGTTTTCCTTAAACAATAGGAACCGAGTTTTATATCTATATAAATTCTGTAAGTACAATTTAGTTTCCCTTTATCATTATAACACACACAGATAGTCAATATTAGTTCAAGTTATAAATTGCTATAAACTGAAAACAATGTAATAGCCTGCTATCAATAGATGTAACTACCTATGTTAACCAAACATTCATTAGCATTACTAGGCCACTAATAGATTGACTAACTGGTAATTCAATGCAATTTTCAATTCACCTACAATGTACCTAAGTTGAGTACCTATCTCAGTACAACTGGTCATTTAGGGAAAACTGTAATATCTGTCTGTCTACTACCAGACCTATAGCTTACAATACTACCAATCTATGTGGATACAGGAACAACACCAAGTTAGCTAATAACCGCCTATACCTACAGATTGATAGTCCCAAATCGTGGGTTCCTGGAGCCCTTGACGGCTGCAAATCTCAGGAAACCACGCTCTTGCTACCAAAATGTTCAGGCCTCTCGGCACCCAATGACCTCGCAGGGGCCCATCAGCTACGAGATAGCGTAGCGATCAGATGCCAAGAAGTGTGAACGTCGGCGATTCACCGAGCTAATACTTATGAATCTATCTGACCTGGTCTGTGCTTCGTTCCCGTCAAACTCCTGTCTCTCTGCAAGGCCTGGGTGCACCCTAGGCTCTTCTTGGTAGACAGGTTCTTCAGCCAACCAGGTATGGCTGGCAGGCCAGCTTCGACGAGCACAGTGTTCCAACACAGGTTATGTTACGTGGGAAAAACCAATCGGCCACGTAAATGCGAACTTTATCTGGTTCGGGGAACCACAATACACTCAGCTATATAGACAATCCTGAGGGGAACCCGAATACATTCCAGATGGCTTACGATTTAATTTCAATACCCTATACCAATATGCGTTACATCGCGAGGGCTTTCGTCTGTCAGTTGTCAAAAAACTGCTAGGTTGGCAGCAACGTCAAATTCAAAATGGCCGTTCCGAAACCATCGATCGAATATCGATTTGGAATCGAACAACCATTATATACATTCTATTCTAAAAGTTAAATAATTCGGTGACTGTTCGGTATTATGTCGCACCTCTAGTGAGTTATATCCAAGCATACCCAATATAAAAGCGGATGGATATAGGTAAGGGTAGTATCCAAATTTCCTCTTGTATAGGTATCGTAGGAAAGCTTTTTGTACCTTCTCGAGCATAAGGACCTATGAGCTTTCATGTGGATTCCAAACAACTGAGCTATATTTAAATTTGGTTCTCACTAGGGCTGTGTAAAGTAGCTGGACCACACCCAAATTCTGGAATCCCTTACAATTCCGTATCACAAACACTAATCTTTTAAAGCATTCCTTGGCCAAGGTGCTCACATGAGCACCTTGGCCACACATGCACATGCTCATGGAATGTATGTTTAGGGTCGAACGTAACACCGAGGTCCTTCATCGAATACACTCGAGTCAAAGACTCCGTGCCGAGTGTATATGCAGCGCGAATAGGCCGAGGAGAGCGCGTGAAGGACATAAAACAACACTTCTCAATATTGAAAAGGAGTTTGTTGATTACACTCCACCTATGCACGGCGTCTAAATCTTCCTGCAGTAGCCGACAATCATCCTCTGACTTCAAGGGTAGTATCAGTTTCATATCGTCCGCGTATAGAAGTCATTTGGCGTGTTTTATCTCTGCTACTAGGTCATTTATCATGATGATAAATAACAACGGACCGAGAATAGAGCCCTGACTAACACCTGACCGTATGTGGTACGGCTGGGACTCAAAACAGCCATGACGTACATATTGTTGGCGGTTCTTCAGGTAGTCAGCGAAGAAGACCAACAGCCGAGGGGCAAATCCAATGGCACACAATTTCTTCATAAGGACATCGTTATCGACTCTATCGAACGCCTTACGGAAGTCCAGATAGGCGACGTCCACCTGAGATCCCTGGTCCATGCTCTCTAAGACAATCTCGACCAACGTCAGTAAGTTGGTCGTTACTGAGCGACGACTCCTAAACCCGTGTTGTGAGTCGCACAAATACGGTGCAATTTGCGGACTGATTTTGCCATATATGATTGACTCAAACAGTTTTGCCAATGAGCTCAGGATCGCAATCGGTCGATATTGATTAACAGAGGCAGTGTCACTTGTCTTGGGAATAGGACTGACTCGAGAGAGCTTCCAGCTGGTAGGATATTTCCCTTGCTCTAGAGCTAGGTTGAATATACGACCCAATGGTACAACCAGCTGATCGCTATAGGCCTTTAAAGAGTAAGGAGGGACGTTGTCCGGTCCAATTGCGCTCCTTGGAATTAGCTTCTTCAGTCCTTCCTCTACATCCCTACGAGAAACATGTAGAATTTGGATGTAGTTAGCCCTTCGCGAGTCATCGGAACTGTTTACCAGGTCAGGTGCAAGCGCCGGTACGTCATTGAGGAAAACGTCGGAGAAGTAATCTGCAAATGCGACTGCTGGTTCCTCTCCAACACACTCTTGCCCCTGATGAGTGACCCGCGGTTCGAAACCACCCTTCGATCTGAGGCCATTCACGTGTTTCCAAAACGCGCGTGGGTTATTTCTGATATTGCCTTCTATATTCTTCATGTGCTTCATGTATGCTGTAGCTACGCGGGACTTAATGCTGGCTCTCAGCTCACTGAATGCGGAGTAGTCGGCTAGTCTCTCTGACGATTTCCATTTACGGTGGAGCTTAGCCTTAGTGGTTAGGTCTCTTATAATATCACCAGTGTACCACACCGGATATCGTCTGGTGGGTTGGCTCGACCTGATTTTCTTCATAATTTCTTTATTGCACACAAATAATTATATTGACAAGATATATATTAAAATAGTGTACAAAGACGAGCTTATCTCTAAGAAGAGATCTCTTCCAGCAAACCATGTCAGGATGAGATAGGTTAATCACAGAGCACGGGTAGACCGATGTGTACAACATACCTTAAATTACAACTCAAAAAACTACATACATAAAATATACATCCTAAATATAAATAAATATTAAATATATATACATATATAAATTATAAATACATAAATACTACCTATATTTCTAAAGAGATAGGAAGTGCTTCTTCACACGACTTTTAAAGATATTGAGAGTAGGACTATCCCTGATGGTGCAGGGGAGTGCATTCCACAACCGAATGGCCCGGAGTCTAAACCCGTGCTCGTAAGTTGCGGTGTTATGTTGTGGGGTCGTGAGTTTAGAAACTGTGTGGGTCCTCCGAGGCCTGCTGGAAGAAACAAATTGAAAACGGTCTCGTAGGAAGGTTGGATAGCGTGGATTCCGCAAAATGTTGTAGAGGAGGTGGAGGATGTGAGAATCCCGACGAAGACGGATCGGAAGCCACTTCAACTCTTTGCGATGCTGTGATATATGGTCGTATTTGCGCAGCCCGAAGATAAACCGAATCCCGAGATTTTGAAGTCGTTCGAGTTTGTTCAGTAATTCTTCGTTAGCACTGACCCAGCAGACATCAGCATAATCGATGAGGGGTAGAAGAAGAGACTGAGCGAGAGTGATTTTGGTCTGTCGCTATACATGATGGTGGTACCATTGAAAGTGACAACTGGAATAGGCTGTTGACAACTGGAATAGGCTGTTACTTCGGGATCGATGCACTGAAAATCTCGTAGATGGAATCATAGAAGCGGCCAACCGCCGTCTCCACATCCGGAGCTTTGGCAACATCTTCCCAAGATACGCTAAACATGAGATCGTAAAGGACTGCGTGGTTGCCCTTGGCGAATTTCCAGTCATTGTGCCCGCCAACGTTGCTAGGATCCAAGCGGCCGGATCGCTGGTCCAAGCCCTGAGCTTTCAATAGCGGCAAAATGACGTCGAGAGGCGGGTGGTAGGCGTCAGTGTGTGGCACCAGGCTGCCTGACACGGAGGCGCGCACGGTTACGCCACGGACGCTCTCCGGCAGCAGCACCACATCTAGCACGCCACCATGAGCATTCATCACCTCATTCGTCTCATACAGACTACAAACACTGAGAAAATAACAGTAATAATTCGCAACAGACACTGATGCACTGTTCATGTTCAGGTCACCGAGAATAATTAGGGTTCCTTTTATTCCTGGCATATTTTCTTCAATTTTCGTGTACAGACTTAGATATTGTTTGTCCTTTTCTGCCTGTGTAATTGTCTTCTTGTTTTTCTTCTTACTGGGGTTAACATATACGACACCGACCGTAAACTTCTGCACCATCTATTGAGAAGGTCGCCCATAGATCTTCGCCATGAACAGTCTCGAAGTCGCGGCGTCGGCGAAGTGTGATAACGGGGCGGGCGGCGAGCAGCACGCCTCCGCACGCGGTGGCGCGGTCCCGGCGCATAACGCTCCAGCCTCCCGCCGTCATCTCGGCATCTCCTATAGACGAGTCTAAAAATGTTTCTGTAGCGGCGACTAGGTCCTGTTGTATTACTGGAAAGTTATTGCGCCAGAACTCTAACCGGCTCGTTATACCTCTAACGTTTTGATAGAGTTTATCGAGGGTCTTACCGATGATCGCTTGCAGATTATCCTTGCGTACCAGACTTCGGTCTTGCTCCTCGAAAGGGAATCCAAGGTTTCACTCTGGCATTGTCTGGCCACATCTCGATCGCGTAACATTTTTCATACAAGTCGACTGGAACACCTATTTTGTATGATTTGTAATCCCCTCGAGGTTTCAGCTCTTCGACTATTCCACTGCCCGGCGAACAAAGCCCCTGGAGATATTCTCTCACATCCTCCGCTCCAGAGAGCATGTTCCATGTTCCTGTTGCCGCTATAACAACAAATACTAAAAAACAGAATAAAAAAAATATTTAAGGGGGCTCCCATACAACAATTATTTCAATACCATATACAAACTTATGAATGCCCCTGGTTACGTGCATAGAGTGGTATGAAAGTAGCCGCACCAATGACTTTGTAAACAACATTTTGCTATGTAAAATCCAAACTATTCACTCCACACCATCCCTACCATTGTACAGTGTTACGGAACCATTCGTGCGCGAGTTAGACTCGCACTTGACCGGTTTTTTTAATCCAGAGTGGAGCGAAGGGATTTATAGCATATCACTTGAGTTTAAAATAGATTTTACTCCTGAGGTGGACACTACTTTATATCAGCCTCTATGAGGAAATCAGTAAGTTAAGTTATGATTAGAATAATACTAGACAAGCAGGAGAGATGTTCAGCAGTCGGGTCAATGACCGCTATCGCAACACTAACCCGTATAGACTACAAGAAATTATAATAATATATAATAATAATAATAATACTATAAACTTGCTTACCGCTTTTTACCCAACGTCAATAATACTTTGATATTCGTATCTTAAAAATCCTGAGCTTTAACTAATGCTTATTTAGAACGTTTTGTTCTAACACAGGCCTAGAATAGAAAAAGTTAATATATAGGCTGTTGTAAAAAATATATAATTATTTGTTTCTGTCGTGTAAATAATCATCTCTGAGCCTGGCGTAACTTTACAAAACAACACTCTGTACCGTATTCGTTTCTCATTCCTTTATCAAAGATTTGAGAAAGAAAAACAATCGATCTTCATAGTTTGATTTTGTGCCATTAGACCACAGCGACAACCATGAAACAGTCGTAAATTACAGCAATTATACCAAACATAAAGCATTTGTTACCACAATGCAACCAAACGTACGTTGAAGCTGAAACAAAACTACAAAAAATCGGTCAAAAAGCACTCGCACACAAAGGGTTCCGTACCATCGTACAAGATAACATAACCACTAAAATACTAAAACAAAAACAAAAAGAGAATAATATTTAGTCCGAAAGTGGATTCGTACCCAGAACCTTATCGCAGTATTGGCAAAAATGATATCAAACCAATTGAGCCACCACAACCAGACAAGCCGTAAAATCTACTATCTTAATTGAATCATCTTTTGGTTTACAACACGACTCTTACATAATTCATAATTTCTTTATTGCAGACAACTAATATATAGACAACAAGACTTACATAAAACTAGTGTACAAAGGCGAGCTTATCTCTAATAAGAGATCTCTTCCAGCAAACCAAATTAGGATGGGAAAGGTCGATTGCTGAGCAGGGTTAGGTCGATCCCCGGGGACCCCCTTTTATTTATTAAATCTCGTGGTTTTTTGTGGTAGCTGTAACAGAAATACAAATTTTGTGCCCGCTGACGGACGGACGGACAGCGAAGGCTTAGTAATAGGGTCCCGTTTGGCACCCTTCGGGTACGGAACCCTAGAATAGAATGTTCTGAACACATGAACTACACGCTTATTCTCGCACGTGGCGTTCCAAAAAAAGAAAAATCCTCCACAATACACGATAAGGGAGATTTGTTTTCATACTACGCGACACAAATCGGAGAAAGTGCGGACGAAAACGAGGTGCTCTTTTAGAAAGGATAAAGTAAAAATAATTTTCTAAATTAATGACTATTACCGCCATACCCAGAGTCGTTTAATGATTCATTAAAGGATTAGTGGTCGAAGTTGTATGTAAATTCAAATCTGGAATCGGATTGATGGTTCATTAAATGACTTTGTATATGGCGGTAATTCTATTGGGATATTGGGAAGTGTAACAAAAACATGTACCCAAAGGCAACAAATATAATGATCACCAAAATACTTTTTTGCTACCCAAAATGGGTAGCAAAAAATATTATGGCAAAATACTGCGGTAGCTAAGGTGAAGGGTAAAGGGGGTGAGCGAAGCAAAGCCTCCTTTATCCTTCGTGTTAGGTTGAACATGCAAGAACAACAAAAAATACGTAAAACATAAACTTAAGTAGGTACACAAAACATAAAAAGAAGTTTAGTGATCATTTATCCAAACATAATATGGTGTTCGTTGACTAATTCTGGCGGTTGTTTCGAATTTATTGGTAGTAAAATAGGTGCGGTTTTGGTGATCGTTTAAACATAAGCCGTAGTCAAATACTGAGTTAATGGGCTTATCCTGAAAAGCATCTTTTTAAATTTAGCTATTCCCGATTTCGACAAAGCCCCGTGCCCCATCGGCGGGGATATTTACAACTGGCTGCACTAACTTTGCTTTACTTCTCTAGCTAGGATTCCAGCCAAACAGCCAACCAGTTGGTATCAAAATTATGAAAAAATAAAGAGTCAACCTTTTTTATTCAAACAAGCATGGCCATGTAGTATGTGACACGATACGACCTCATTTCTACGGCACGCTTTGCAATCTCGGCCAAGAGAGCCCGACCCGCAGATCCGTTGAACTGGGTCAGGTGGCTACCTTCAACTTTCGCAGGCGCCATTACTGCAAACCTGCTTCACTTTGGGAGCTGGGTGGTAGGTGCAAAGATTTCTATCCAAGTATACAAATAACTTGTAATAATAGTAGTTTATGTGACTGATACATAATGGAGGGCATTAAAACTCGAGAGTGGGTTTATAAAACGAGCAGAAGGCGAGTTTCATAATAATATCACTCGAGAGTTTTAATGTCTATTATTATGTACAGTTACATACACTAGTTTATCTACACACATATCATAAGCTCTCTTCGATTTGTTCAGGAACCAAGCATGTTCGACCGGCACAATGCCGGTCGAACATGCGATAATTGCTCTGCACTTGTTTAGCTTGTTCAGTAGTACCAACTTTACAGACAAACTAGAGGCGGCACGCAGGCGGGTGTCGGCGTTCGAAATGTGAATGTCATAATTTGTCGAAAATTTATACATTATGGTCATAATGTATCAATATTAAGATAAGAAATGAGATTTTACCAAGTAGTATAACATTATGCTGGTCATAAATTGCGCTTTTGATACGTGTGTAGATAAAATAACTTAGGTCGTCACATCGGCACATCGTTTGCTGCTGTTTATAAAGAATCACACAAACATAGCTCTGACTAGTGATTTATGTTCATGGCTAATTTCCAGGATTATAATTAAAATCTTATTTTCTAATATAAAAAATAAATTGTATGGAATACAATTGTACTATAGTGCCAAAAACACCAACTTAAAAATCTGGGTTTTCCCGCAGTTCATAGACATAACAATATAACTTAAGAGACATCACCTTTCACGGTTTCTAATCTTTGCATTCTGCTAGTTTAACCTCTCCAACCGCTTGCACAAAAGAGCTCTCTTATCAGAGGACATGTTGTACTGCAACATAAAACTTGTAAATGTACCATGTTATTTATCATGCAATAAAGAACATGAATATAAAAATATGTTGAGTAATGTTGAGAGTTGATAAAGCCATCGACGTTAAATTCGCAGTAAAAACTTATTCATACCTGAAATTGCATGCTGTAAAATGTTGCCATAAAATCATTTGATTAACCTAAAATTCCCAGTCATATCTCGCGTCATATCTAGCTTCCTCCGCAATACAATAGCCGTATTTGAGTCGGCATCCATCGAAGCAAAATTTATGTGCCAATAAATGATTCTCATATAAACTGGTGAACATCGATTCGCTTGGGGTCCGTTCGTATTTGAACGCCAAGTTTTGGAGGGTTCTGTTGCGATCGTAATAAGGACTTAACATGAGTTTAGGGGAACTGGCTTGAGATTGGTTTGTTAAACAATTCTCTTAAATGGCTCAAATTCTAATACATACACACACACACACCCTCATACACCATTCAATCAGCTGTTCACCATATTGTCAGACCAGTTTGAACTAAGTTTTAACTTATTATTACTTTACTTTACTTTATTGTTCCTATAGATAGATTCTAATATTTCTATTTTATCTTTGTATTGTTTCGTAATTAGCATTTCAAATTTTCATTTTCTAATTATTGAATATTGTGTTTTAATTGCTGTGAAACGTGAATAAATAAATAAATAAATTAAATAAATAAATTACATATTTCGGCTCAGGGTTTATACAAGTGCGAAAATAATAATGCTAGTAGTATGTGACGTTGTTTTGACGAACTTTGTAATGATACCTAATTTCAAAAGCTCAATGCAGATGGCGCTGAAGTTGAAGTCTAGTCTATTTGCGAAAATTATCAAATTTAATTTACTTCTTATATTTAAGACATGGCCTCGCCTCTTACTGTGCCAGCGCTAACAAGCGAAAAGAAAGGCGGAAATAGCTATCATTACAAAGGTGGCATTGTTTTTTATTTGACTATGCCATTAGACGTTTAGCAATAACCCCCTTCTCTTTACTATTTAATATATCTAGATTATGTGTACATGTTAATGGGTATGTTAAACCCATCTATACTAGGATTTTTAATTTGAGGCCGGAAATGTTAACAAAGAACTGTCATTTTCCAGTACAAAAAGTATAATATGAATGTCGAAGTCAACGGTTTTGTTCTAGAAAATGAGAGATGTTTTTTTACATTTCCGGCATCAAATTAAAAATCCTAGTATAGCATTTATTCTTCTACATTTTCTTAGATCTTCTAGGTAGTGTAGAACCCAGGAAATTTAATCGAAGTTAGTACGTAGTGATTTAATAGAACGGTAGTAAAGCTAAGGGCTATTGCCTGCATACGAACGTAACTTCAGGAGGCTGTGTTAACAATACCAGGGAAATAAGGAAACCATTACATATTTTATAGGCTTCGCGCGGGGACGTGTGGCTTCCGAGGTCATTGTGTCGAACGGAACCGAACCGGGTTTTTTTCGGCAAAAGAAGTGATGCGGCCCTACCTGAGAAGTTGCTTCGATTCACGTTTACTTTGGGAAGTTTTTGCAAGGATTCCAAAATATGTATCTTGCTGAGTCGTCAGATGAACAATTAACATACAGTTTTGCGCTTTTAAAAATCACGTACCACGTCGTAGTGGTGGATTTATCAATATCACATCTTCAAGCCTTACAAAAACGATAGGCTCAAATTGATTTGCTTTCAGGCTCTTAGTTTCTTGCTGAATTATTCAAATAAATAGATATTAGCAGGCAAGATACCAGCGTAATGCTACGAGAACTATGGAAAGATTAGTTAAATAAGCTTTGGTTAAAACAAAAACTAAATTCTAGTTTTTGTTTTTTACTAAAAGCGATGTTTTGCAGAATATTGTTCCGTACCATCGTACGAGCAAACTTTAACACCAAAAATAATAAAACAAAAACTAAAAAATAATGATATTAAGTCCGAACGTGCCATGAAACCAGAGCCCTAAGATTGCGAAACCGATATCAAACCAATTGCGCCCCCACAACCACGGTTAGGGTTTGTACCCTTTGGGTACATACTGAAAACAATGACATGACAAGCAAGGCCAGATGAATAATGCAAAGCATAAACTTTAACTTGTATTATTTGAAAGAAAATCATCATTATTATATGAGCGAACGTCGAAAATAAGCATTTTCTTTCTTTGACAGGTGTTGCTTTTTTATTCATTCGGCCCAGCGTGTTATAATAGGCAAATAAAGTTGATTCAGACATACAAGCAAGCAATCAACATTCATGTACGAGATCCATAATCTACTTAACTACCGACATACCCACACACATAACACATCACCCCTGGAGGCCCAAATAAAACCAAGATTAGCCGGCGAAAGGGCCCGTAATTAGATAAAGAACAAACGTAGAATTAGGGTCAACACCCTCTTGGGACTACTGCCTTCATACATTTACCCCAATATCGTACGACCTGAGTCCCTATGACGCTCGAAATAAGTCGTCACAAAGTCAAGGGGAACTGTACGAGATCTCGATAGCACTGTAAACTGTAATTCATTCTGTCCTACTGCCCGGCAGAATTCCAGACAAAACATCATGCAGGAAAATTGGTATAACATTCAACTTGAACCACGTTAACTAATGTCTTAGCTTAGGGATATTTAAATACCTTCACCCTACGGTTTTTACCGCGTGAAATGTATCATAGAATAATCATCATCATCATGTTCTTTTATAGTGTCACTCATTAACCCATACGGGGTGGCAGAGGTTCACTATAAGCACTTTGTTAAATAACCAAATTATTTGTATCTTGTCTAATATATTGGAGTGGCTTGGCTCTTAGAGCCTCCATATACATCGTTGCTTAATTCACGCGTCAGTAGCCGAACTATGTACATCTCGTATGAAACAGGACACGCGATGTGCCTAACTTATTTCAAGATCAAAGGAAATTCACACGAGAGACTTGAAGTCCGAGAACTCACGTGTCAGCTAGCTGATGTCCTGGAGTAGGTGTTGCTGCATGTAGTTCCTGCTCGTACTTCCCCATCCGCTCACTGAAGGTCTCCGTGATTTCATTCATATTCTTCTGCAGCTCAGCGTATAGGTCCATTGTGCTTGTGTGTGATGTTATAATAGATGATGCGATGTATATAAGTGAGGTGATCAGTTAATTATGATAAGTGGAGGGTCTAGGTCAGATTTTATATTAAATTGTACATTGATTGATTATAAATAATTAAAATTCAAAGATACTTAGAGAGCCTATTTTTTGTTGGCGGTTCTTACTACCCCCGAAGAAAAAAGTTCATAATTCATGTTTTGTATTAGCTGGGTATTCTCTAAATTACATCAAGAAGAGAGGATATACATCCGATTAGACAGTAGCCGGTGTTTAAAAAATGCATTTCGAGCTTACAAGAGATAAATCGGACAGTTTTGACTTTCACGGGAGAACTGTGTCTCTATCATTCAATCTATGCCTGTCTGTTTCGACCTGAAGATTTTGACGACCTCTGTGGCGCTGTGGTCGTGGCCTTGCCTGCCATGCGAGAGGTCCCAGGTTCGATCCCCGGCGCTGGGGATAACGGAAAAAAAAACCCTAAGTCTTGAACGTATATGTGTGTGAAGTCGCTGTTTCTGGTTCCCACGACACAGGGTATCCTAGTGTGTGGCCAGAATCAATGTATGTAAAACGTAAATTTTAATTTTGTTTATGTTTATCTCTAGTCTACCATCGAATATCCAGTTCGCAGAACACAATTTGCATTTTGCAAGTATATATTTAACTGTCTTATTCTCGTATTTCCTTTAAAAAATGGGTTCAGTGCAAGACAGATTGGATAAAAACTCATATAATATATATATTTCTTGGCCATCGCTGTCATCAACTGAAGTTGTATTTTCTTTTCTGCATTGTTCCAGGTATGCAATAAGATCTTCGGCAACGCGTCTGCGCTAGCGAAACACAAGTTGACTCACAGCGACGAGCGGAAATACGTTTGTAATATGTGCGCCAAGGCTTTCAAGCGGCAGGATCATCTGTAAGTAAACCCGTCATTATTATCATCACCATCAAATATACTCATCGAATTCCATATCCTGTCTGACGCACTCAGTGATTGACTGACTGACTGATATATCAACGGGGGGGATTATATAAAAATCAAAAACGAATTGACTGAAGTTAGTAAGTAAGTAGTAATATAGTTAGGTATGAGACCACAAGTTGGAAAAGGGGAGAGGTGCTAGAGTTATATGATACTCAATAACTGTGTAAATAAACATTAGAGGACAATCTTACACAAATCGAACTAGGCCCATAGTAAGGTCAATAAGGCTTGTTATTGATACTAGTCGACAATATCTTTAATAGAGATAAATACTTATGTAAATACATAAAAAACATCCAAAACTAAGAGACAAAGGTTCATGCTCATTAGACAAATATTTGCCCTTACCGGGATTCGAACCCAGGACCGTCAGCTTCGTAGGCAGGGTCACTATCCGCTAGGCTAATCCGGTCGTAGAGGTGACGTCTAAATGGCTTGTTAAAGTTTGTATGTAACTGCTAGTAAAGTATAACTTTCATTATTCGTATTTATCCCTTGAAATGTGTATCTTGATTCTTGATTTCAAATTGATGAATCAAAAGACCGTTAATTTAGACAAGCTGCCATATAAAGCTATTGCGATTTGTGACATTACGTCACATGTAACCTTCTATTGACTCTATTAGAGTTTACAAAAACCACATGTTACGACCAGCATAATGATACACTTCTTGGTAAAAACTCATTTCTTATCTAAATATTGATCATTATGACCATAATGTACAAAAATTTGTCAAATTATGACATTCACATTTCAAACGTCGGCGCCCGCCTGCGTGCCGCCCCTAGTTTGTCTGTGAAGTTGGTACTACTGAACAAGCTAAACAACGGCAGAGCAATGATCAATGCCACAATGCCGGTCATGCGGTTCCTGAACACATCAAAGAGAGCTTATGATATGTGTGTAGATAAACTAGTGTATGTAACTGTACATAAATAGGCATTAAAACTCTCGAGTGATATTATTATGAAACTCGATTCGGCTCGTTTCATAAACCCACTCTCGAGTATTAATGCCCTCCATTATGTAGCAGTCACATAAACTACTATTGACTCTATTAGAGTTTACACGAGGTGGCATTTAGTTAGCTAATGGAAAATAATATTTGTCCCGGGAACCCAAATATTTTGCGACCATATGATTCTTGGTGAAAGTGGTTTATAATGATGGGTACAATTACTCCCTAAAATATGGTCAGCCAATTAAATGTCACCTTGTATATGTAACCTATTAACTCCATGATGAATTGAAGGCGAAAGTAATACCAATTCACCCTTGCAACTCCTAATATCCAAAACTGAAACTTATCGACCAAACAAACATGCTGTGTACATATGTAGAAGGTTGCGTAGTGAACTAAACATGTGGTAATATACATTATGCAGTACACGACGTAACTTGCGCTTCAGTGGTTCAGTGGTTCATGTTGTGATCAGGAGCTATTGCTAGATATGTACTGGCTAGTACTGATTGTATACTTACTGCTGGCAATGTCAAGCTGAGGTAGGCAGATCTTTAAGACAAGTATGTCGTTTCAAAGTTTCAAACTCAGTTTCGTTATGAAATAAGCAATAAATTTGGCTAGCCTTTGATATTGAAACCCTTGTCTACTTAATGTTTCACTTCCACATACAAAACATTATGGAGAAGTGAAAATTCATGTAGCTCTGATCAAATCGGTTTCCTAGTTAAAGTTATTCAGCATGCTGTCCCTAACAACTCCCTAAAATAACTACACTTTTCTGTTGCAGCCTGTATGCTGTGTATTATTGTCACATATTTGATGACCTCTGAGGTGGTGTGGTCGAGGCTGTGCTCCCCAAGCTAAAGGTCCTGGGTTCGAATGCCGGCTGGGTTTTTTTTTTCAACAAATGTCTTGGATTGTGTATATGCTTGCGTCGTCGCTGTTTCTGGTTACAACTACACAGGGTATCCTAGTGTGGGGCCAAAAACAATTAATGTATGTCTGTAAATGAAGGTAAAGGTCCCATTTGCTGGTCATGTTCCCCATACGTGTTCCTGTGGCAGTCTTGTTAACTTGTTGGGGCCGAGATCCCCGGTATTAGGTTAGTCAATAGAGTAACTTTGTGGAGGACCATGTTAATATTCATAGCGGTGTAACTAGATCCAGCGCTTACAGGTCCGCACAGTTGAGGGAGTTACTGACTTCAGCTAGTTACTGAACAGGATGACTTTTAATTGGGTGACCAATTGGAAAATGATATACATAATATTATCTTTTCGTTATGAGCAACCCAAGACGACTTCATGTGACGTGATGACGTAAATAAATGACTGTATTTTTCTCCGAGTCCAGCAAAACCAAAAGCGCCTAAACTACAGCTTGACAATTTAATGAAAAAAAAAATGATGGCAAATCCAGACGACTGCATCTTTTTTTTTAATAAAATAAAAAATTGATTTGCAATATTTGACTCAAATATCCAATAAAACATGCAGTAGCCCGCTAATATGTAACTTATTTTGCGATTATATTTTTAGGGTTCTGTACCCGAAGGGTGCCAAAGAGGGCCGTGTCCGTCTGTCACCGGGCTCTACCAACCGAAATAGGCAGAGAGCTGAAAAGGGTGTATATTTATTGCCGCTATAACAACAAATAATGAAACATACCGGTTTTTAAGAATTAAAGGAAGTACCCATACAATAAATTATTGGTATGGCCATTTTCATAGCCATTTTGTTTTCTTTGTTTAACGGTGAAAACTGGACTCTCCTGATCTTATCGGAAAAGATCTATAATTGCAGGTATTGAGTTTTGTGTTTAGTTATTTGTCATTAAACAATTAATAATTGCTCATTCGAAATATAATTATTAAAATTAAGTTTTTTTGTTATGCATCATCATTTATTTGATTTTATTTCTGTAAATAAGCTACTCGATTTCTATCCACTTCCGGTTTCAAAGAGCAAAGAGTTTCGTTAACCTGAGTACATAGTTCAATACTTAAAAACTACATACACAAAAAACGTTTTCAATGCTTCGACGAACGTCCTTGAATGTAGTCTTACCTAGTATTGAATATTTTTTAAATAAAAAGACCGTCGTTTTACGTTTTTCCGTGTACAATGGTATGGAACCCTTCGTGTGCGGGTACGACGTCCTATTCGCACATGATCGGTTTATTTCTACATTAAATTGCCAAGCATCACTGAGCTCATTTTGATAAAAGTGCCAACTGTGTCGCTAATATCCACCATAGGAGCGAGGCAGTAGGAATATCTGTAGCTAAATATATTTTCATTTCTCGAAAACGGCGCTAGTTATCGATTAAATTTGCTATGCAGGGGTTTTTGGGGGCGAAATTTTTTGGTCCCATATTTTGGAAAAGGAGTTTCTTTGGGATCGGTAATTCCACTTTATAAAAAAGGCAGAAATGACCATAACAAGAAAAAAAACTTCGTTCCAAGTATTCGCGAGACTGGGTTTTTCACTTTATTGTGATAATAATAAGGCAGAAATTCCAATAACAATCCAAAAATTACATCATCATTCCCGTTAGATTCCCGCCCTAACATCACGTGACAGTCACGAACTAAATCGTCGGAGGGAGAAGCCTAACCAAAAAGTTTCTTTCAAATAAGGTCAAATCCCAATACACCCTCCTTCATCCTCCTTGCTTGAATAAGCAAGTAAGTACGCCATTTGTTTGGTCACATCACATGTCACAGGTAATTAATCATTCAGCTTCTGATGATTTGTTATCGCCGTGACGCACTGCACCAACTAATCTCCGAGTGGGCGAAGTGTAAGTTTTCAATAAATTTGACTTTACTATCGCGTTGCCGTAAAACGCCAGTTTTGTATAGAAAAGTCACGTGACCAGTGAGTCGTAAGCTCGTTAGTCACGAGACCAGTGAGTCGCAAGCTCGTTAGTCATGAGACCAGTGAGTCGCAAGCTCGTTAGTCACGTGACTTTGCAATGCAAAATATGCGAAAGTAAAGTCAATTTTATTGAAAACTCACACTTCGTCCACAGTGCTCGGTCTCAGATATAATATGATCTATCAGAGGTTACATTTTTTTTGTCAATCGCACAGTTTGTTAATCTGTTTTCTTGACGTGATAACGTCTTATAAATTGACAAACTCCGGCTGCCCGCACAAAAAAGTATCACGTTCCGCTGTCACGTTCCGCCTGAACTGAGCAGGCAAGCGAGAGCGCGGAACAATCGATAGAGAGGCACGATCGGTCTAAGCGTTTTTTATGATGTTATCACGTAAAATTATCGTCTGTAAACCGACTTTACAGACAACCATTTTTTTTATCAGAAACGGGCACATGCTCACACACCGCAACAAGAAGCCTTACGAGTGCAAGGCGGATGGATGCGGGAAGTCTTATTGTGACGCGCGGTCCCTGAGGCGGCACACTGAGAATCACCATCAGCCTGCTCCAGCCGGGACTGCCAACAGTGAGTAGCTCCTTTGTTATCTGTGATGATAATAGGTATTATGATCTTCGTTGCCGGCAGGATTCTGTTTTTCAGACTAACCACTGCCACGGTCGCTATAGTTTGTATAGCTTTCAACGAATCCAGTGATTTTTATAGCGGCAACACTGCCGAAAATATAATCATGGCGTTTGTTGACGTACTCTGTCTCAGAACCCAGGAAATTGTTTTTATTAGTAAGACATGGTTATGTCACCGTAAGATAGCCAAAACCGTTAGTTGATAAACTAACGCGTTAGTTAATCAACTATTGACAGATAGTAAACCAGACCGACAGGGTTTAGAATTTACGTTTCTTTCACCTAAGCTACCGCAGTGTTTGCCCTGGTATTTCATTTGCAATTCAAGTTTAAACCGGTTTACTATTTAATCGTTAGTTTATCAACTAATCATCAACCAATCAACTAGAGCCATATAGTAAGCAGTACGCTACAGTTTACTATCTGTCGATAGTTGATCAGCTAGCGAGAAAAAAACCGTTAGTTTATCAACTAACGGTTTTGATAAATCTTACGGTGACAATTATACTCTCTAGAATACTAAACCGATGCTCAGAACCTTAGATGAATTACTCAAATTGTTCTTATGTAAATGTAGTTGCCCCCAGAACGTCATTCGTATGTCCATAATCCATCTTTTCAAGATTTGTCAATATATTTAAATATAACACGAACTTAGTAAATCGCTAGTTTGTGACTCGGGCAGTACGATACAATAAAAAGTGGGTTAAGAGCAGTTCTACTTATTGTTTTCAAGAAGTCTTTAAAGCAGCCATCATATCGGAATTTGCTTGGAAAGGGAATATCAATTCAGATGCTTCTTTTGTGAAATAATGGTATTCAAAGTAATTTGAATTTCTACACATATGGTCACTTTTACCTTGAAATTGTATATTTCTATGGATGTTTTACAGTTGGTAAAAGGTTATGTTTACTTCTAATATAATAGCTGTCATATTTCTCTTATCATAGCTAACCATTGCCGGTTATACTCCGACCACATAATTTTGATCGTTCGCTGTATTATATTCGAGTGGGTTCATTTGAAGCGATGGTGGTTTGGTTTCTCTGTATTGTAATCATTTGGTTCTTGAGATTTCTATTCTAAATGACCGCAGCTAATATACCCCATCACACACGGATAAATGTCTTTGTCTTATTATTTTAAAATCTATCATGAAGTAGATATAAGCAGAGGCAATTGATGGATATATATTATAATCATGGCTAATTATAAAATTGCATGGCTATAAAGCCTAGAGCTAGAGAATGAAGGAAAATAACTGAGCTGACTGACTAGTGGAAAGGCACTACAAGAAGAAGAAGTAGGAAAGATATCTACGTTACGTAATCTGATAGCTTGTACAGCTACTTAAAGCTTGTTTTTTCCTAGTGGTTGGATCTATTATAACGATTAATTAAGTATTTTTTAAACTGTCTAATGTTGTTTATTCTAATTATTTTAACGAATAGTTGTCATCTAAAACAGAAATATCAGGACAAGCCACACTTCTAAATAGAGTAAGCTTAAAATAAATATTTTTTGAAAAACTGATCAGTCACAACACGGTTGTTTCACACAAGCTGTCTTTTATTGCGACCTTACTTGTTTATGGGATGTATATTTTTTTCAAAAGAAATTAAAATTCCTTGATGAATTTTGCCAAGTGAAAGATAGCGGCTCCTTTTTTTTACGCGAAACGAAATGTGGCTGTATGTGTGCGGCCGTGAGCGCACTTTTTATGGATATTATCTGGCGTAACTATGTCATAGTACGAATAAGAAATAGTAAGTTCATAAGGCCCCTATTCGAATAATAACTACCTACTCTTGCTTAAACGGTTAGGGTTGTCGCTTAGCGCCGCCATTCCATTGTGTCGCGCGTAAGTCACAAGCAAGTTAGAATATGCATCCCGCGGCCGCGAATGACGCATAGCCCTGTCTTGTGTCCGAATAAATTTGGCTTACGATCGGGAGTAGGGACCAGAGGCCCTATTAGCTCTAAATGTTCTTGTCCAGAAATGTAGAGATATGCAGTAAGACGTCATAATTTGCTTCGTGGATTAAGAAAAAGCTTTTGATCGTGTTCAACAAGGGCGGCAAGGGCATGCGGATCATCCAAAACCTATACTGGTACCAAACAGGTACCATCAGAGTGGAATGTGAGGAGACCTAAGAAGTGGCAATCGTATGTCAAAGATGCGTCCTGTCTCCGCTTCCTTTTAACTTGTACTCGGAGGCCATTATCACTGAAGCGCTGGAGGAAATTGAGTGAGGCTCCAAAATCAACGGACAGGTTATCAATAACCTCCGATACGCCGACTACACTGCGCTGGTAGCTTCCATGCTGGAAGATATTAGCTGATAGTGAGCAACGTCCACGAGTGCAGTCAGAAAGCGGATCTTTCGATGAACTAATCCAAGACAAAGTTTATGGTGGTATCGAGAGACACAACACTGAACCTGACAGCCACGGTAGCCGGGACCGATCTAAACAGAGTCTAGAATTATAACTACCTTGGGTATACGTGGGTGAATGAAAAATGGGTATTTGAGCAAGAGATAAAGACACGTATCGAAATTGCCCGTGCGTTATTCAACAAAATGCGAAAGTTACTGTGTACCAGGCAACTGGACTTTAGACTTTGGATGCGGCTTCTCCAATGCTACATCTGGCCCATAGTCTTCTACGGATGCAAAAAGTAGACCATTTTTGAAAATACGCGCAAAAGATTAGAGGTCTTCGAGATGTGGAGTTAACGCAGGATGTTATAGATTAGCTGTATATCCATAGGGTCACGAATGAAGAAGTTCTGAGACGAGCTGACAAATCCTGAGAACTCTTGACCACCATCAAGAGAAGAAAAGTTGCATATCTGGGACATGCTCTCCGTCACGATCGATATCAACTGCTTCAAGTTGTCATGATGGGAAAGGTCGATGGGAAACGGAACGTCGGAAGTAGAAAGACTTCGTGGTTCTCGAATATTCGTAAATGGACCAGTATAGCTTGCTAGACCTCCTAGCGAAGGATAGAGAGGGATATTCAGAGATGACTTCCAACCTCCATTAGTGGAAAGGCACTGAAAGAAGATCTGTCCGACTCGAACCCTCTGAAACTCGATAATGTGTGCGTGTGGCGGCGAGTGCTTATACGGAACGCAATGTGGCTGTGTGGTGTGCGGCTGCGCTCGCTGTTTTGTTTGAAGTGAACCTGGCATGACCATGTCTTCTATAGCCGATGAATGGTGGACTATCAAAGTCCATTCTGTGTACAAATAGGCTGTCTTAACGAAAGAGTTCCTTAGGTGTAGCAAGGTCCTAGGTCCTTGTTATAACTATGGTCTAAACTGCCGTCTCTGAGATGAAAACGTTGAAAACTTACATAATTTTAAGCATCTATTAATTTGCAATCAGATACAACAACAGTCAAGGGCGTAACAAACGGAGCGTCTGCCACAAGCGGCAGTAGAAGCGGCAGCGGGAGCGATTCTGATTCAAGAGCGCCGGTGCAACGGGGGGCGTCCCCCGCGTCCCCCGCCGGAAACAACACCCCGCATTCTGAGGTAAGGACCGTTGTTCAGTCTGCCCTTTGCGGAATCTGAGCAACATCATTATAGTCGTACACAAAAACTTGCGCGCGTAGCAATCTATCGAAAATAAACAAAAAGTAAGTATTCTGTAATTCCCTGTATGTTCCACGGCATAAAATGTTTGATCCTGTTAACAAAAAACATGGAAATTAGTGTAACATGATATTAATTTTTATGACACCTCATGAATGTAGAAGCCATGGTATAGAACCATGGTATAAAACATATATTATCTGTATTCTGTAAATGTAAATTATTGTAAACCTAAATTAAATTAATTACTGTAATCGTAGAAGGTGTTGGTTTATTAGAAACGTAGGCTGTAATTTCAATATAATTGTCCAAATTAATTTATTAACACAGTCGCGTTCAGCTTGAGTTAAACAATGTACGATTTTTGTCCTTATGACACCAGAAATAGTTTCAAAGTCCCATTGGTATAACATATTGAGAACCCGATACATAACCATATACAGAGAATACAATGGATAAACAAAAACTATTGATAGACATCGTCATGACCTCTCTAAATAAAAAAATAACCTCAGTAAAACGTCACGGTTCTCGCCCGAGTTTTTTTTCTGAAAATTTGTTACTTTTGCTTGGTTTTTTCCATGCCATTTCTACAAATGTAGACCTTTCTTCGCGTGTTTTTTGTAATGTCTCAAGAAGTAGTTGAACTATCAAACACAATCATTTAAAATCAACAAACTTGTGGAATAAATAGTTTTAAAATAAAACAAATTTAAATGAAATTATTGAAGTACCATGTTTGATTAGCCATGGTGTAAAGGAACAGATGATGCTCATGGTGCCCATTTTTTCAAAAAATGCTTAATAAAACGTTATCCCAAGTAAATATTATAAGTCAAGGGTCAAACTGAGACAGAAATGTCTCAGTTTTATTATTGCCACTTGCATTGAAAACAGTCTTCTTATGAATAGTTCAAAGTATTGCGTTTCTGTTGTAATAATAATACTATGTACATGGGATGTGACTTAAGGTGCATGCTGTCTCAGAGTCGATAAAGACCAAAACAGTTCAAGAGCGTGTCGGATTCGCACACGAAGGGTTCCGTACCCGAAGGGTGTCAAATGGGGTTCTGTTCCGTTTATTAAGTCTCCGCTGTCTGTCCGTCTCTCGATCTGTCTGTCCGTCAGCAGCCTGGATCTCATGAACCATAATAGGAAGAGTATGAAGATTTTCACAGTTTTTGTATTTATGTTGTTCTCAGCAACAAATAATAAAAAACCGGATTTAAAATCAGTCTAATGCGAGTCAGTCAACGCACACAAAGGGTAATAATGTAAGAATATTTTTTTTTACGTAGTTATTGTGACATCAGAGAGCTTACTTAGATTTCTAATATTTCGTTGAAACTAATTAGGAAATGCAAACATGACGACCCGAATGGCCGAGTCGGCAGTAACCCTGCCTTCGTAGCCAAGGGTCCCGGGTTCGAGTCCCGGTGGGGGCAAATATTTGTTTGATGAGAACGGATGTTTGTACCCTAGTCATGGTTGTTTATCTATCTAAGTCTAGTATTTATCTATATAAGTATGTGTATCGTTGTCTAGTACCCAAGATACAGGGAATCCTAGTTTGGGGCTAGATCAATATGTCTAAATCGTGTCCAAGGTATTATTATTTAAAAAAATATCCTTCAAAACGACAATTTCTAAGAAATCGGTATAATATTACGGTACAGAATCAGCTTCTTTTTATTTTTTGTCTTAAAATGGTTTAAAGAGCCTTTAAAAAACACCACTCTCGACACATTAATGAAATTACGGCTAATATGATGCAAAAAACTGCTTCGAATATGCCTCAATAGTTTCTGAGAAGCCCTCAAGCGTCGAGCGATCTGCCTGCTGCAGCGCCCCCTGGCGGTCTAATAACCGTAAAATATATCTACGAACCTTTTCTAAAATTACAGCCGTTTAATTATGAAAACCGCATCGAAAACGGTGCAGTAATTGTCCTGAAAAATGGTAACGGACTTACATATGTTCACAAACACACACACAAACAACCTGTAACCCAAACGCATATATAACTCCTCGGATCCGTTCCATCCGTCATATTTAAAAAAGCCTTAAATCGGGATAGAAGCTACTTTATCTCATTAAGTCTGGATTAATGACTACGCAGAATTGGAACTTAGTTAGGCAACGCAATCCTAAAACCACAAACATTTTATCCAAACTCAATAAGCAAAACTCCAAAAGTAACCCGTGCCAAAAAATCTTTAATTAAAAGGTTGTCATGTCATTCCGAAACGCGTATTGCCAGTTTAATAATTAACCAATTAGGGTGAATCCGGACTGTTTGTGCGTTTAATTTCCTCTGTTAAAGGTTTTTGTGAAAAGAAATGTGGCGGCTCTGTGTTTTGTTTCGGCGCGTTTTCTGAGAGCCGCAAACATCGGTCGTGCTAATCAACCGGTTTGGGGTTTGGTAAACTTTTACACGAGATTAAATGATGAGTTCAATGCGGTTCGGTGTTCCGTCAACGGACTGTCGAGCATTTTCAAATCCTTTGAATATATAATAGCAAACCGTGACGGTCTGTTAAAAATATTGGGATTGAACATCAAAAGTTTTCTTTAGCACCTGCAACCTAGCGCGTCTTTTGTACCTATGTAAGCAACGAGTTAATGGAACAACAACATATTAATTCATCATCTTTACAACCGCAACGCCAATTCACAAATATATAAATAAAAAAATAATAATAATATAAATAAATAATATATAAATAGTTTAGCATCAACATTTTATAAGTGGGCTTCATTATACATTTTAAACATTCAACAGCTGTTGGGAAATACAATAAAATTCTAGCTTCATAACGATTCATCGAATTCATTTATTTAACAATTAAATTGATAAATCCTGGATTTCCGACGATTTAAGGGCGAATAGAATAGCAAATCTGAATCAGGGCACCCCACTTCCTAGGCAGTCCTTTCTAGGCAGTCTTTTGGCTAGACTCAGTGTTTTTATGACCCGTACCAGTATGAATAATACGAATCTAGTATTACTTATACCAAGGTATAAAATAGAAGTTGTTTATAATATATCTAATTTCATGTAACTATATGAAATTAGAGGCTATTTAAATTATTTGATAGATGCAGTTGATATATTTATTAGAAGCTGGCAATGTGTAGACATATTCAAATTTTATCTGCTATAAAATTAATTGTAAAATTTTAAGTGCCTCATAAATACTCAGTATCGTGATAATTCTATCAAAATACTGAGTTATATCCACCTTGTATAAATTTGTTTTACAATATTATAGTTCCTCGAAAAGTATTTATGTGTAGTGGTAGTGGGCAATTAAGTAATATTGAAGCTGAAAGTGGTACTTTAAAGAAGCTGCATTAGATAACATCCAAAACAATTTAGGAAAGCCTTAGATAGTATTCGGAGTGTTGATTACCGTAGGGATTATTAGATACAATATTTTGTAGTTATTGATGTCAAAACAACAACACTATTTCAATTCAAATATGTTAGTTATCACTGTGTTCGAGGAGTCCACCTGTAAACCTCCTTAAAGCATGTACCATTTCAAATGACTTCCTTATTGTTCGGTAGCTGTATAAAATTCCATCCCGACCATAACTCATTTGGAAAGCTTATCGGTCGATATGTCGGCGGCCGACCGTCAAATTCGGCACATCATGATGTGCCTAGGCATATCATGATGTGGCGGCATTTCTTGATCTGCCACGTTAAGCCCGCCATATTCATCAAGAGCAATGTTCGACGATCTGCCAGCCTATAACTCGGCTTATCGAAAAGTAGGGTGACAATGGATTTGGCTCGATAGGTTGGGTTAGATTAGAACGTGTATGTGCAACCAGCGGAGCCAGCTTGCGACTGAAAGTAATGAAAAGCCGAACTTGGCTAGAGTAGGTTATTGTGGCTGAATTTAAGTGGTGTTATAGGTTAGGTTGTAACTTAGAAGAAACAAACCCGGAGCGTAGCGAAGCGAAGCGTATGCAAATAAAAACAACATTTAATAATGAGGATAATAAAAGTCTCTAAAATATCATACTCGGATACCCAATAGTAGTCCACCGACTCTCGTTGGTGACCATGGTCATGCTAGTTTTCTTGATTTAGTTTATAACCTAAAAAAATATTTATAAATAATATTTTTTTAAGTATACAGAAATAATCATCTAGCTTATGTAACAACAAAAAAATAATTGTAAAAATTAAAAAGATTTGTTTATTCGTAAAATATGAAATATTTTACGATGTGACGTTTTATCCTTTGGCCATATCAGATTCAGATTTCAGATTAAATTTTTTATTGAATATAAATGAATAAATTATCTTATTCAACGTCAAAATTATACTTACTTATAACCACAAGTAAATTTGTTTTATAGTTTTATATAAAAAGATACTACAACTATCATGATGTGGCGAAGCGTTTACTGGGAATATCGAAAAACGTTTGGTTCTCATCGATCTGCCCGATTTTGGTTTGGGCACATCATTATGTGCCCCATAGACAACGGCGAATTCAAGAAATGTCGCCATATCATGATGTGCCGAGGCACATCATTATTTGCCCAATTCTATGATCGGCCGCCGACAGATACAACACAAATCGAACAATATCTAAGATGCATTCATTCATTATGATAGCGATATATTTGTTAAACAGTTTAGTCATAATCTGTGGTTAAACAAACTAATCTTCCCATTTTATAGGCTATTTGATCACTATTTTACTAGATATAAGAGCTATTTACTACCTACTCTATCACGCTTTGTAGCTTTTTAAATCCCCCATACCTTCAACTTAGCTAGATAATAGTGGGAGCTCAACGGAATAATTATTCTTCCAACTTGTTTCTTCCCCCGACAGTCGAGCAACTCATCCGACAAGTCCGTGGCCGGAGCCAGCGGCGGTGAGAGCCCGCCCCGCACGCCTCCCGCACCGCCGCGGACGCCCCCCGCACGGCACAAGCCCAAACCGGGGCGGGCCAAGCCGGTCACTATCACGGTATGTAACTCCTAATATTGCTTCTTTAGTAAAGCCAGTCTTAGAATTAGCATTTGGCATCTGTCAACAATAGAGACAGAATTGTGCGTCGGTCTCCCTTCCTTTTCTAAGTGGATCAAGGAGAAGAAGACTGAATCATAGTTCTGTCCCTACTGATGACAGGTGTCAAATGCGACTTCCTTCACTTTGGTTCCTTGTGTTTTTTGTGACAATTATTATATTCAGGCGTTTCTGGCGCCCAGAAATGTTTGAGAAACTTAAAGGTTATTTATTAGTTCGTAACCGACAGTTAAGTTAGATAAAACTCTGTTTTAGGCACTGGTATATTGAGTTATGATTTATATGGTAAACACAAACATCGTTTATAAACTCGTAGTTTGCATAAAACGTTATATGGTAAATACAGATTTTGTGTTCGTCACAGAAAAGATATTTGCATACAAGTAATGCCAAGTTGCATCATTAAATGGACGCATTAAGGAACTCAAAGCTTTTCCTGTTGTCAAACTCAACAGTTGCGCAAACAGGCTTGTTTAATATTCAGACTCGTGTGTTACAGGTTAACTAGTCAAAGGGTACTTGTAATGCACAAATACTATGATCTAACAGGACGCAGTATTAGTTCATTTAAAACGGGAAATATTAAACTGCACATCAAAAATAATGATTTGCACAGCAAATATCAAGGCAAAATACTGCGGTAGCTTAGGTGAAGGGTAAAGGGGGTGAACGAAGCGAAGCCCCCTTTATTTTTCGTGTTAGGTTGAACATGTAAGAAGAAAAAAATATACTTAAAATATAAACTTAAGTACACATAAAATATTTAAAACATAAAAAGTGTTTTTGTAGATACTCTTTTGCTGTGCAAATCAGTATTTTTATTGTGCGATTACATACTAGCTATTTAAAACGAAGTTAATTGTTTTGCCTTTAAGAGGACTTTCAAAGAATTTGCATGCCTATGTTTTATGTGTCCTGAGACTGTGTATGTACTAAAATGATACTGTGAATTACATTGTTTGAATTAATTTTGATAGAGACAAGCTCGCTATTATACATTTGTTTTTAAATCATATATTTTCCAATAATATTATTTTGTATGTAACAATAAGCATTTAGAAAACATTTTTAAAATACCTCTTGGTTCCATATTATTAATTTCGGTTAAATATCATTCCTCTACATATAGGGTTTATGAATATTATACCCATTGAAATATGATAAGTTTATAATGGTAAACAAATTCAAATCAAAGAAATAAAGTTTGAAGAAAGCAAGGATAGCTACGTCTTTGTTTTCATACAAATTCCAGAGTTCATAATAACGTAACTTATTACCACATATAGGTAGTAATAGGTAAATACTTTGCGGGAGTGGCTTTATTTGTGCCATTCTGAAATTTTGTCGTTTTCGCTGACGAAACAACTGCTACCGCCCGTAGCAGCTAAAATGCTACATCGTAGCACCGTAGCGCGTAGACAGCGGCACCGCCTACGCCGTGCTTGCTACGCGCAGCACTTTCGCAATTTTGTGCGATCGCGCCCAATTACAACATCTCAAGTACATACCGAGATAATTTAATGCGTCCTAAGGACTGCTATAGTGCATTGATGCACCCCAACGCCACTTGCCTGCTACGAACTGCTAAACTGGGTCGTTATAAATGTGTAATGTAAAGAAAACACTATGTATATTGATGTAAATCATGTTTCATAGGGAAATGTGTTAAATATTATTATTACTATTCCCGAAAAGGTTAGTAATTTAATATTGATCTTAAAAGCAACATTAATAATAATATGTCGGATACAATGGAACCTTACAATAACGTCGTCGCTTATTATGCAACGCTTTGTTATTTCAAAAGTATGCAAAATGCGGTGACATTTCAAAAAGACCATTTCCTATTTACTTGCGTATAAAATGCAAATTGTACTCTAGAGAGGACGATATGGACGACATTGTTCAAAATGCCGCATTGTCATGCTCAAAATTAAACGGTTTTTACTCTCAGTAAATTAGTCCATGTACTTACTTGTGAACTACGAGTACTCGTGGCCTTTATTTGTGGATATATTAACAAACGTTACACATACAAGTCTATTAAAAATCACGTAGAAACGAATGACACATTTATGATTATTATAAATTTTAAATCACGTGCTGGGTTTGTTACTCTCCTCCACAAAAGCTTTCAACAAATGATGGAACTTCTTTTATTGTTCTCTAAAATTACGTCATCCGTTTCGTCTAATAAAACTAGCTTTTATATACGCACCGACTTCGATAATTTCCTGCACTGGAGTGCAACCGAACCCACAGGCATAATCTAGTTTCAAATTATTCGTGACAGAGACAAACTTGTTATTGGCTCACCTTGCAAAACAAGATGTGTAGAAATAGTAAATGGCTATTCTTTAGAACAAGTTACGGCACAGTGCACATTGGAGTTATTCTGCGAAGTAGCTACGTGTGGGAATATCTCAGACAGGTGTCGGTGAATCTCCCTCGATTCGCGAACCAGTGTCTAATAGTGAAGGGGAGATACAGTCACTTGATAAATGAGTTCTCGACCAAGCTCGTAACATGTAACAGTTAACATTCGTTAGTCCTAGTGAGAAATTTTTAAGATGTCAGGTTTTGTATGTTGTAAGTCCATTTTTATGTTATGTCACCTGTCATTGTTTTTTTTTTCAAATAAACAAAATAGTCGCTTCTGGAAAATCCCACCTTTGTTGAATGAACCATGTTTTATAATGTAGTATATAAAACTCCTATAACAAAAACGATGTACTTATTAACGCATTTAAAATAAATAATTTCATAAATAACGGCCAACTTTATAGGGATTCCAAAACAAAAATATAAACATGCAGGGGGTCCCATAAGTCATACACCAAAGTGACCAAGTAGTTTGACCTGCCTTAGATGTATCGAATGAGCCTAACATAACTCCAGTGAAAGCATTTAATTCGTGATATCTTCGGTATAAATGTTTATTTTTTTCAAATTCCCCTTTTTATCTGTGCCAATCATTTGTCAAATAGTGCTCTTTTGTAGGTTTTTTTTATAATTTCTACGTTATTGTGAATAGTTACTTAACCTTATGCCATGGTAATAACATTTAAAGTATATAACGGAAAAGTGGCACCGTTGGTATTCAAGAGTTTAAAACAATACGAGTGTTATTTTGTCTAAAATACGAGAAATTTATGACTTAGTCTTAACTTAAATCTTCAGCAATTATCAGACTATGCCTCTGATCAGCTCCGGGAAAAATATATGTTAAAATCTTTCTTATGCTATGTCTATTCAGGAATGTTACAACACCTGTATCACAGTGCCACGAAAACTAATGTCACCTTTACTCACGAAACCGGGGCTCCTTGGAGTAAAAAAGTTGACCGAAGAAGACTGAATCACTCATTTGCTACGGACATTTCATCATTTGTAAGATGTCTGAAAGCAAAAGAGAAGGTAGATCAATAGTGGGAGTGATTCCAGAGTTGTCACCACTAAACTAATTAAATTAACGAGTTTTAAGGTGGAACCTGTGGCTACTACAAAATATCTGGCGGATTGCATGCTGTCAGTTAAGTTCTCTAGTTATTTACTTTTAACTTCAGAATTGCACAACCTTACGTAGCCCAAAATAAACTAATCCAATCTTCCGTGACCGAACCTAACGTATACGATGCTATACCTCACCTAAGCAAGCCATTAATAAAATAGTGTGTTTAATTTTAAAGGCGTCAAAATAACTAAAAGCGTGAAATCCTACAAAAGAGCTCTATTTAAGAAATTACTGGCACAGGTCAAATATGAAACTGACGACATCTCAAACTACTTGCAACTTTGACTGGGGTCTTGTTACACTTATTCGATGCATCTAAGGCAGGTCTACCTCCGGTGTCGTTATGGGGTGTAACTCATGGGACACCCTGTAATACCTACTTACAGTCTTCACAAAATAAAAGGCCCGGCAGCCCAAAATAAATTCAAACGTAATAACGTCAGTGACAGGACGCTGTCACCGGTCCTTTTATTTTGTCAAGACTGTAGTAACAAATAACAAAAATTGCAGTAAACCGCCATCCAAGTAGAAAATAACAGCTGGCGTTGATACCGAATCACTGCATCTCCACTACACCGCATCTGTGTCTATGTGAATTATCAAACAGACAAACACAGATGAATGGCCGATTTAATTCAGTGGACGTTTCGCACTGGCCCCGATCCGCCATCTATCGGCATTAGCATACGATGCCACCACAGGCCGACGTTCCCACGGGGTGACCCGACACGCTGACCGCCGCTCCACTCTTTGTTGCTTGCTGTACGTAACAAATTAACTAAAGATACCTCTCGCCATACAAGTTGTGTGATATGACATATCTGAGTAAACTTGTCGCACTGTACGATTTAAGATCTATAGAACCCACATTAATTATTACTCGCACCCCTAGCCATAGGTGTTATCGTGTAGTTTTGTAATATCTATTTCGGCAGCCGAATAAGTGTATTAAAGGTGTACTGTAGAGAGAATGCTAAGTGATCGTATTAGTCATGCAATTTAAGTAATTTCAACTTGAGAGCAGCTTCCGTTTGAGTGTTCAAGTTTTATGTTGGACTTTTAACTTTTATGATTATGTTTTTGATGGCTCATTAAAACTTGACTTATTCAGTCGTTATTCAAAATTTACTCATATTATTCGCAACTGCAGTTTTTTAAAACAAGTCTAAAATGAAATCAGCTCGGCATCCTCTCTTTAAAATAGATCCTGTCAAGCCTAGGTTTGCTGTAAGAAATCTCTCTTTAGAGAGAAGCTCGCCTTTTCAGATATTGTTACGTGTTTATTTATGTGTGCAATATAGTAGTTTATGTGGCTGCTACATAATTGAGGGCGAAGGCGAGTTTCATAATAATATCACTCGAGAGTTTTAATGCCTAATTATGCAACAGTTACATACACTAGTTTATCTACACACATCATAAGCTCTCTTTGATGTTTTCAGGAACCGCATGTTTGACCGGCATTGTGGCATTGATTATTGCTTTGCAGTTGTTTAGCTTGTTCTGTAGTACCAACTTCACAGACACTGCCTAATTATGCACAGTTACATCCACTAGTTTATCTACACACATATCATAAGCTCTCCTTGATGTGTTCAGGAACCGCATGTTTGACCGGCATTGGGCATTGATTATTGCTTTGCAGTTGTTTAGCTTGTTCTGTAGTACCAACTTCACAGACAAACTAAGGCCGGCACGCAGGCGGGCGTTGGCGTTCGAAATTTGAATGTCATAATTTGAAAAAATTTGTACATTATGGTCGTAATGTACAAATTTTCAGATAAGAAATGAGTTTTTACCAAATAGTTTTACATTATGCTGGTCTTAACGTGCGGTTTTTAGACGCAGTAAGAGGGTTTATGATACGTGTGTAGGTAAAAGTATAAATGAAATCAATTTGCATTAACAATAATAATAAAACTTAACTTCGTTATTAGGCATTGCACAATGTACACCCTACGTAAACAACATGTAAAATCGATGCAAAACAATTTGGCTGGAAATTGGTTGTCCGTTTACCGAGCACAGACGAATTAGAAGCTTTTACCCCGCTATATCATAATTACAGGCCAAATCAATCAGATACCCGGAAATACCACTTTTAACTAGACCTCCGACATGTCTTTATGGTCAATGTTGCAGTATACTAGTGATGCCGGGTAATCGATTACTTGTCGATACTATTGATAGAGACTCGTCCATTGGCCAGGTCAAAAGTAATCAATGGCAGCAAACTGAATAAACAATTTCGAGATAATTGTTTTCTTGACTAAACTCCATTATTCTCACCTAAAAATATAATGATTACTGAAATCTGCGAAACAAACAGAATGTCCTTAAATGTTCCTCTACAGCGTTAATTTGTTTATTTTTTGTAGAATTCTCTTCGTTGTTGGCTGTCCTGTAAAACTGTCAAATGACAACAGTTTTCCTGTTAGTCTTATATAATAGTTTTAGTCCTATAAAGTGGTGCTATCTCAGATTATAATAAAGTCTTAGTAAAATCCTAAGATTAGATCAAGGCAATGATGCCTTATGTAATAAATAGCTCGAACCAAAACAGACATATACATACGCTTTCCAAACACACCACAAAGCACACCTTCATACACAATTACACACATACACTCCTTCAAAACATACTCACAAACGCACACTTACATAAACACACATGCATACACACACTTTGTTTTATACTAGTGATAATACATTTAGCGAATCTTAATTCATAGGTACCTGCCACCTTTAATTGTATGTTAACTTTATTGTGCTTACTCGTGCTTAAAGCAACATGAGCCTGCTTTTCATTAATATAGGCTATTAAAACAGCCTAGCAATGAGAGCAGTTGCAATTTGCAACTTTTGTGGTTACTGACAGAATCGGCGTAATCCTACTTAGAACTAAAATTAGTACTTTTTCTTTTGGATTTTTTTATTTTTGTAATGGTTTCAAGGTCCAGTCAGGGAAAAGACTCGCCTTCGACTCGTTTCATAAACCCACTCTCGAGTTTTAATGCCCTCCATTATGTATCAGTCACATAAACTACTATTATGGGTGAGCAAAGCGAAGCTCCCTTTATCCTTCGTGTTAGGTTAAACATGCAAGAACAACAAAAAATACTTAAAACATTAATTTGAATACACATTAAATATTTAAAACATAAAAAGTGTTTTTGCTGATCCTTTTTTGCTGTGCAAATCAGTATTTTTGATGTACCATTAAATACTAGCCTTTAATATCAAGCATTTGATTAGCCATTTAGCACGCAATTAAATTTTTCTAAACTTTGTAAAGGATCATATTTTGGCTTGGCTTGGATCATTTGGCTGTTATTTGCACAGAATAATAAAAATTAAAATTCTCTCAGCCATAATATCCACAGCACCCGCTCTATAGAACTATCTATTTAAACAGGGGACGCTCACGGGTCTTGGTCCACTGGTTTGTTTTGGACGGCGCTTTATTAAAAGCGCTCCCTTTGATCGGCGCCGCCAGATTGATTCGATGTCACCTGCAGGCCGAGGTTCGATTGGGGCGTTTCAAACTGTTTGTGTAGTTGTCGGTACATACTTCATTATAAGGCTGCGTTCATTATAAGGGGCGGCCAGGCGATAGGAAGGGCCTATACAGAGTATTACAGAGAGGCGTTGTCATATTTTAGGGGTATCATTCTGAACAACATTCACTATAAAATCGATTTGATCAGAGCAACTTTCATTTTCACTCTTCCATACAAAACAGCTGATAGCGGGGTCCAAACTGTATGGAGAAGTGAAAAATAAAGCTCTGTTACATCCTGTATATGACAGCCAATTTACACTAAATAAGCCAGGTGTTAAAAGGAATAAAAATATTGTAAACTCATTGCCTGGAAGCACTTTTACGACAGGCACTGAGAGAGAGCTGGTCTTAAAATATCCCGAATATGCAAATGCCTCGTTGTATAATTCTTTAAAGTTTGAGCACATGCATTATTATGATTATATTCTGATATTGAAGAAGTGCCTGCAACGATTTATTTATTTTAATAATAATGCTTTGATTTGAACCGGAATTTATTTATTTTCATAGCGTTAAATATTCACATGGTACTAATGGAGGACTTTTTATATGCCACACAAAAGCCCATTCACATGGATTCACTTATTTTTGAAGGATAATTAATAGAATATTTACAGATATCATTATGTGGAGCAAAACAACAATGTTGTGGATACTTTTTCAGATGAAATATAATAAAACCTTTGCAAAAAAGCTTTTGTCTGCCTGCTTACAATAGATCTGAACGAACGCTTTTTTCTGAATTATGAAGACAATATGCAATTAAAATTACTCCTTTCTGTTACAATCTGTATATATTTGTAGGCGGTATGTGTATGTCGTGGCCATATCGTAAAATGAATCATATCATGATGTGGCCAACCGTCATAATACAAAAAAACACCACGTTGTGCTAAAAAAAATGCTTTGAGATACATGTTTTCATTAATTACAACCATTGCATCAAATGAAATGATCGGCTAAAACTAAAATGATCAATATTATGTTAAAAAATTAACATAAAACATAAACATTTATACAGGAACATACATTGCTTCTGGCCCCACACTATACCCTGTGTAGTGGGAACCAGAAACAGAGACCTCACAGACATATAAACATCCAAGGCCTGTGGACTTAATTTTTGTTCCTCCCCAGCCGAGATTCGAACCCTTCTCTCGCTTGGGAGGCCGAGCCTCGAGCCGCAATGCTACAGAGGTGGCCACAACATATGTGCATCTGTAAAACTCAAAGTGGAGATTGTAAAATCGTTGTAAATATTCAATGTAATCCCCTCGCTGGTTTGGCCACAAAATGCAATAACAGAATATTAAATTTTGCTGTGCGAAGAGGGTGTGTCACTGCCAGTCAATTTCATTGTGAAATTACGTCAGAATGTGACAGTCTGTGCTTTCTTCTCGTGTTCAATGATTGATTTATATTTTTGGCATTCCCAGGCTGACAATGTTATTTGCCCGTAAATAACGTTGAAGTCCGATCTTCCCTGATTACTATAGTCGGAACTGAGGACAAGCCTTAAACAGGAAACATTTGGGCTTAGATTCAGGTGGTGTTCAATTGTTATCCTAGAAGGCTTTATGAGACCTATCTAGCAAACAATTTCGATTGTACTAAAGTATTTAATTAACTTGCTAGATATTTTTTCAAAAGCCAAGCAAGGACGGCTCAGGTCAGCTTCCGAAGTTTGTCCAATAATCCAGGTAAAGCAACATAATGTGTCGGTACAAAATAGCGAAGACCCGATAGTACCGCGACGAAGCGCTCAATAAGTCAAGATTGGCTCTGGCCACACGAACCGGCCGCTTCCTCTTTGTATCCTGATGTAACGGCCAAAATAACATAAGATCAACGTTTAAGAATAAATTAACCATTTCATTCATGTTAAATAAATATTGTGGACCCCTTCGATCGAATCGAAATCGCTCGATCCAGTGTGATAGTCTAGATTAAATAATTAAAATATACCTACCTACAGCTAAAAAAATCTTCATCTTACTGTAACTTAATTTGCTATTAATACAGATTAGGTTTATCTGAAACGGAAATAAACTAATTTCTGTTTGAATTATTAATTTCGGCATAAGCGTTTCGACTTACACATTGTTACGCAATAACGCCTTAAGTTGATACGTTTCTGTCGAGTTAACAATGGCATATCAAATCCTAAACCCACAGATCTGGGTACCATGCAGTTGAAAGTTTAATGTTAGTCCAAAAACTTCATCCCAGGGGTACGTTCCGATTGGCGACAATACGCCCAATTTCTCCGGTTCGCACCCGCAAAATTGCATTGGGGCCGCCATCGGCACGGGGTCGCCGACGACTTTCCAGCTTACTCTGTGCTGGTGACTCACCGGGCACACTTACAATCGCGGATCAAACTCAGAAAAACTCAAAAGACTACCGAAGTTAGCTTCACACAATGCGCCCTCGACCATGCACACATAGACGGACGTCAAATCAAATCGAACGATACACGTTGAGTTTTACTCGAAGTGTGTCTGCAATAAATGTGATTGACGCATTTGTTCCTCTGTGCCTTATTTTCAGTATGTTGTGTACGTACTCAATACATACGTCAGTTGTGGAATGCACTCCCCTGCACCATCAGGGATAGTCCCTCTCACATTATACACAGTCAGGTCATAAGTTCTGTCACACAATAAAAACTTTTGAATTTAGAACGCTGGCCACAAAAATTTTTATTGGATTCGAATTTCGAATTTTTCATGAAAATAAAAATGTGTACTTTTTAGAATTTTCCTCATTTTTAAATATGGAGTGGACACTTAAAGAAGACCGTGTCGCAGTTATTGCTTTGCATCGTTGCGGTTACGCGCCAATTCAGATTTTCGACTTACTGAAAAATTTGAATATAACCAAAAGATTAGTTTATCGTACCATAAAACGATACAATGAAGACTCTAGTGTAGATGACAGGTCAAGAAGTGGTCGCCCTCGCTCTGTTAGGACTCCAGCAGTGATAAAAGCTGTGAAGGCGCGAATTCAAAGAAATCCCATACGTAAGCAGAAACTGTTGGCCCTTCAGATGGGGTTAAGCAGGACCACGGTGAAAAGGGTGTTAAATGAAGACTTAGGGCTTAGGGCATATCGAAGAAAAACAGGACATCGTTTGGACGCTCGTTTAATGGACCTGAGACTGAAGAGATGCCGCGCTTTGTTGAAGCGGTACGCGGGAAAAAAGCATCGGGAAATTCTTTTTTCGGATGAAAAACTTTTCACCGTGGAAGAGAGCTACAACAAACAAAATGATAAGGTGTACGCACACAGCAGTGAAGAAGCGAGCAACCGTATTCCGCGTGTCCAACGAGGTCATTTTCCATCCTCGCTCATGGTTTGGTTGGGAGTCTCTTATTGGGGCTTAACTGAGGTACATTTTTGTGAGAAAGGCGTAAAAACGAATGCAGTTGTATATCAAAATACAGTCCTCAAGAACCTTGTGGAACCTGATTCTCATACCATGTTTAATAACAGGCACTGGGTAATCCAACAAGATTCTGCGCCAGCTCATAGAGCGAAAAGCACACAAGACTGGCTGGCGGCGCGTGAAATCGACTTCATCCGGCACGAAGACTGGCCCTCCTCCAGTCCAGATTTGAGTCCGTTAGATTACAAGATATGGCAACACTTGGAGGAAAAGGCCTGCTCAAAGCCTCATCCTGATTTGGAGTCACTCAAGGCATCCTTGATTAAGGCAGCCGCCGATATTGACATGGACCTCGTTCGTGCTGCGATAGACGACTGGCCGCGCAGAATAAAGGCCTGTATTCAAAATCGCGGGGGTCATTTTGAATAAACTTTATTACCATAGGAATCTATGTTTTAATAAGTTCATTTTGCTATATAAATGTTTACATAAATAACAAACATGTCTAAATTATTTCATATTGCACATGTGACAGAACTTATGACCTGACTATGTATTTAAAAGTCGCGTGAAGAAGCATTGCCTTTCTCTTTAGAATTTTAGGTATGTATTTATTAGTATGTATATATAAGCATGTTACGAGTACATTTTATTATTTATCTTCGCACTCGTATATTTAGTTTATTTTGTATTATTTATCTACGTATTTACTATTTAAAGTTACACTGTAGTATGGTCTGGAAGATATCTCTTATTGGAGAATACCTCGCTTTTGTACACTATTTTTAAAGTCTTCTTGTCTTTATATTATCTGTGTGCAATAAAGATATTATGGAATTCACCAGTACCTACTCATGTCAAACGCGCGTGCTGCCCGCTGCATAATGTCGATTAGATATAAGCGAATATCACGCATTGAATGAAGTATGACTGTATAAGATTGACGTGTTGTGCTCACAGTCACAGGCATGGCGAAGTCGAACCCAACTCAATCACGCAAAACGTAGAAACCAGAAGCCTTTCACTCAATCAAGTTCTAAAAGCACATTCACCTAATCTCGTCGTTGCGATCTAAACGAACTAAAGTTTTCCTTCTGAAGAGTTCGCCTGGAGTCGTCGACGAATAGATTAGGTTCTAGTAAACACTGGCTCCAGAAGACAGCCAGCCAGAAGTCAATCAGTACAGTACAGTAGCTCTTGTTTATAGGTGAAGATTATTATTATAAATCCATTAATAATCCATTAACACGGTGTAAATAGGAAAGCAGCCAATGTTGTCACAAGAATTTTTACATAAGTATAAACGTCATTACCAAAATAGTAGGCAGCTAATTTTCAGTGTGCAACAGTGAATTCATGACTTCGTACGACTTCACCCTTACCCGGCAAGAGATTGCTGTCTCTCTGGCAAGTTTTACGAGTCTTTGTACCGGCAAGTGGCATGCATCGTGAAACTTGTGGACTGAAAGTAAATTCGATTTCATTCACCTGACGTCCGACTGAATATTACATCAAGCTAGCCGCCAGCGGCGACTGGCCGGCGCGCGGAGAATTCTCGCCATTTTTATTCGAATTGAGTTTTGAAAACCTAGCAGTGCCTTGCCGCTGAAGGTTTCATTAGTGCGCCTATTCAGTGTGTGGATGCAGTTCAATTTGAAGCATTAATAATGCTACAATTTCGGAAATTCTATCACAAATTGAGATGTCCAAATTCATAGCATTGCCATTTGGAAAGTATCTCAGTAGATTTAAGCTAGAGGGATACTTTCTTGAGTCTAAGGCTGAATTGTTCGAATAAAATTAAAAAAAAATAAGTGCTGGTTAAACTAATTTTATTACAAGAATCCTAAGGAGACTCTTGTGATTAAATTAGTTTGATCATCACTTTTTTATTTGTTTCGTACGTCATCATTAAAGTAGCTAGTTGGTTTTATACACCACGCGCAACGCCAACACAATCCGAACACGTTGGTCATTACAAAATCATAAGATAGTTTTTAAGCCCCACGTATTTTTTAAGTTTTAAGGAGTGTTAACCAGATAAACACGAAGCAAATACAAACCGACGCTAACTCAGACTCGCTTGGCCACATCTCAGCCTTCACTCATCTCCTCCCTTCACACTTCAAAAAGTTATGGCGCGTCGAGTAATAGCGAAACTATAGCTGACGATCTTGAAAACCCACTCACTAGGGTGTTTGTAGGCGGATCACGCATGATGTGCATTAATAATGTAGGGTGACACCGGCGGCGCAGGTGTTTCGCCGCTCGACGGTAAATGTCCCGTTGCATAATTGAGAAAGTGTGCTTCCCTCCACGTAAGCGGCACGTGATCTTTGAAAACCGACACTCTGTAATAGTTGATGGCGTACGTGGAACGGTATATTCAATGCTGGGAGGCTGAGGATGAGATTCAAATGGCAGATCAAATCATTTATCGATAGGAAATAATGCCGTTTATTTGCGAGTAAGGTGCACAATAATTATTTTGTATGAATAAAATAATTTAACAATTTTGGATCAGAATACTAGTAAATACGTTTTATAGTCACTACCGCTCTTATTAGAAATTAAACAGAGGGTAGCAACTCAAAGCACAAAAATTACATCAAAGCAAATTCAGATGCTCACTCGACCGCAAATTCGTCCGCGGCCATTAAAAAGGCTGTCGTTTGAGCCAGCACAATTAAAAGGATGAAAACAAGCGTAATTAACAGACAATGAAAAATTACGACTGAAAAAAATACTTTGAAATTAATTTATACTTACAAGTACATATATTTTACCAATTATTTTGATTAAACACATAAGACATGTTTAATTCTATCAAAACCCTAGCCGGGTTCCGAAAAAATGTACCTATTTATTTCAATGTTATATTAAACCCAATCGCCAAGCGTTATGAAGAATCTAACGCCACCACACATCATGGTCCGCGCCAAAAAAAATAGTCTTAAAAAAACTCAAAAACCACTACGGGGAAATTGCCTCCGGATAAGTCTGCACGTTGCACCCACATTTTATGCTCCGTGACCTCCTGACCTGACCCCGCGTCTGCCGCGTGACCTCGACCGCGCAAAGGGTGAAATATTTTCTCCACATGTTACTCATCAAATGGGAACGCAAGGGAGGTCTTGAATGTTAGAAGATACTGTAGGTCAAACAAACATAATGCCATTGTTGTGCCACTTTGCATAAAAGCTACTTAAATTCAATGAAGCTGGTAGGGGAGATGTGTAACACAAGTGTGGCTTAAATTTGATTAAATATGCCGAAACCCGTTATTGAGTAATCAATAGGTCATTTATTGTTCCTTTATAGACGCCTTTTCTTGTCATTATTGAGTAAATTGCTCAGATAAACTAAACTCTGCTTAAATAGATGTAGCGTAACTTTTGGATTGCGTACACTTTCTATGTTGGTTTGGTCTCTCTTGGTTTATTTTTGTTCTACAGAATTAGGTGACACTCGCCATGTGTATAGTGTTTCAGACAACAACGAGATCTTCAATTGCACCAAACAGCAGATCTGTCGTAGTTATAAACTCAATTCTTCTGCTGTGTCAAAAACCATACCCTGTTCTCTTTAGGACTCTCTTGCAAGTGTTGGCTGAAACATCTGTCTGGATCGCATGTCTGGATCATGTCCCGGCATTGCACAGTGAGTTCTCTTGCTCGGGCGCGACGATTTTCTTTATTATTTTCTGCATCACTTTGATACGAGGAGGCCGGTCTTCTTTAAACATGCCACTAATTTGTGTTGTTTGTGTCAGCGTAAGATTATCAAAACCGTTAGTTTATAATCTAACGTTTTTTCTCGTTAGTTTACAAACTATCGATAAATTGCAAACTGTACCGTACTGCTTACGATATGACGCGTTAGTTTATAATAAAACCGTCAAATTAAGATCTGGTTTAAACTTGAATTGCAAAGGAAATACCAGTGCAAACACTGCGGCTTAGGTGAAGGCGAGCACAGCGAAGTCCCCAAATAGTCTTCGTGTTAGGTTGAATCAGAACAAAATAAACGTAAATTCTAAACCCTGTTGGTCTGGTTTACAATTTGTCGATAGTTTACAAACTAACGAGTTAGTTTATAACTAACGGTTTTGACAATCTTACGGTGACATTTATAACGCTGGATGATTGACTGCATGGAAGACCTTGGTAGTAACAGTTCTTTGGATATTTGGTAAGTTATCCTCCCTTTATTAGTAATAGAAATTATGATTTTTTGGTCCTCTTCACCCAAGGTTGAAGAACAGTGACCAAATATTACTTTATTTTTTTCTATATATAACCACGTGTCAGCGAAACTGATGATACCTAGGTTTTATTTAAATTTAAATATTGAACACACATCCTATTTAAAATTTACGTCCAGTTTCTAACTTTTGATTGAAGTTTAAATCGAGGATTGTAAGTAGAAGTTCCAAAAGATATTAATATAACATGACAACGATAAAATAAAGTAGGATATAGAGGGACGCTGTGATATGTTATATGATATATTATGTATTATTATATCAAAGTTAAAAGTTAAAATTTCTTAATTACTGGAGATATTTACATATACTTAGCAAACGTCATTTTTGCCTCTTCTCTACATTGGACCACTGTGGGAGAGAGAAGGGCGAAAAAAATAATAGATAATCATAATTAATAAGCAGGAATATATAATTACAAAATTATAAACAGCAAGGTCTGTGTTGAGTTAGATTAACCCCATATAGTCCTGTAATTTAAGTAATCTTGAACATTGTAATTTCCCTTTATTGACAAAGTCGCTTTTAAATGGTTTTTAAATTGCTCAAATGGCAATTTCAAAATCTCCAGAGGTAACTTGTTATAGTAGAGAATGCACTGACCATTGAAAATTACTATAATTACTAACCTTCGCGAGTCTAAGATGGGGCGCAACTAGTCTGTGATTATTTCTTAGGTTAACATTACAGCTATCGCTAAGTTTGGAAAATGATGTAAGGTTCATGCGTTCATACATTATGTTTCGAAAATAAATTGACTAGCTACAGTTAGTATGTCAATTTCTTTAAAAGGCTCTCTTAAGGAGTCTCTGTACGTTTTAAATTATAAATTGCTCGAATAGCTCTTTTCTGTAAAATAAAAATAGTTTCAATATTCGCTATTTAGATAATAATTATATATATATATATCATAATTATATAATAATATAATAATTCAATTTTGAAGACCAGTGAGTATCGTCAGCAAACAACACTATGTCAGTCAATTTCTCCACCATGAAAGGCAGTTAATTTGTACCAAGAATAAGAAAGGGCTTAATATGGAACCTTGTGAAATGCCAATTTTTACACCCGATCCATAGGATTTAACGCTGTTGACTTCTGCCTTTTGAATTATATTGCTTAAGTATGATCTTGGTAGATCCAACGCTTTATTTTTAACTCCGTAGTGATTTAATTTCATTATTAGCGAATCATGATCTACACAATCAAATGCCTTCGACAGATCGCAAAAAGCTCCGATAGCATCTTATGCGGACTCCCATGGAGAATCAATATTAGATATGAGGGTTATACCTGCATTCGCAGTCGATTAACCCGTAGTGAAACCGTATTGCTAGCATGAAGTTGTTTTGTACGGTTGAAGTGTGAGAGCATTTGATTGATTATAATATTTTTAAATATTTTACTTAGTGCTGAAAGAACAGATATTGGTCTGAAGTTTGATGGATCACCCTTGTCTCCCGACTTGAACAGAGGTATCTTTTTACTGTGTTTCAAGCTAAGTATGGGGATTACTAGAATTACTGAACCAATGACTTTGACTGATATACCCCACAGATCTTCGGTATTTTTATGTTTAGTAATCTAAATATTTTGACAATGTCCTGGGGATATACATGATGAAATTTCAAATCTATATTACTGACGCTAGTGCTGTTTTTTAAGAAAGCCTCTGCTTCACATGGAGATGAATTTAGACGCTCTGTTGTGAGTAAGTTATTCACTACAGGTCAAATACACTGGTGAAGAATGTTTCGAAAGCTCGAGCTACCTCAGCGTTGAATTTAGCAACATCTTTAAGTAGAAATCATTGTCCCTGAGTATAACTTTGCCAGCTTCACGGTTTGTTATTTGCCAAACCGATTTCATTCTATAATTTGAATTTTTCTATTACTTTTTTGAGTAATTCTACAAACCAAAGAAAGTTTGGAATATTTTTTAACATTCATTTTTTTTTCATTTCATTTCAGATTCATTAAATTTTTCATCAAATTTGTGGGTTTTTTGTTCATAAAGGCCATATAAGATAACTCTACTTTTACAAATTCCAAAAGTTGCCGAGTCATTAAATTTAGATTTACCGTTGTCATAAACTTTCTTTAATTTAACTACTTTATTAAATTCTATATGAATAATGTTGAAGAAGGCTGAATAGGTTTTGTTCTGGTTCTGTTGATTAAAATCCGGTACTGGCTTTATATCGAAGTTTTTCGTATGCGTCTCTAGTCTATGTGATCAATATGTCTTTCAAATTATGAATCAGTCTTGTCTTTACTAGTAATTGAGAATGAAACTGTTTGACCACAGTGATCGGAAGGTAAGCAGTTAAAATCATTTTTACCTGTAAATGCACAGTCACAAAAAACGTTATCTAAGCAAGTTTGGCTGGTAAGTGTAATTGTAGTTGGCTCTAGAAATACATGACATTAAATCATTTGAATAAAGTTATTAAACGTTCTAAATCTACATTCAGATTGCCACAAATAAGTAATATCTTGTTAGAGATAAGCTCGCCTTTGTACATGTTTTTCTTTTTCTTTTAAAAGTTATCTGTTTATCTGTTTGTGTATAAAGAAATAACGAAAAAAAAAAACGAAATAATTAACTTTTATCTGTTATTACATAGTTTAGTGATTTAACATAATCCTGCCTACAAAATATTTGGATTCGAAAACTCTTGTCTTAACTCAAAACGTATCACTAAAGCTGAATTTGATTTAATTCTTACGTATGTATGTATGTATGGAACAAAAGAATCCTTTCTTAGCCGAAAACGAATTTATCTAAATCCAACGTGGGATACAAATCTATACAATACAACACCCCAAATCACATAGACGCAAAATTCTCAGGAGTCCAGAATTCATTATTTTTTCACACAAACAACATTGAACTATTCAAAGTTGATATTCACTCAAATATGCAAATCAGTGAGCATCGTGGACGTTCCTTTGTTAATGGTCATCCCAATTCGCGAGAACTCTCTGGCCAAAAGATGGGGTCATTTGATCTGCCGAATATCTCGCAGCTATTGTGCATCAGTCTTTATTGGAATATCGCGAGATAAACACACCGGGTCACGGGGTCCGAACATAATTCATTTTGTTCAACACTTTATTTTATTTTATTTTTAACTCGTAAAGTTCGTTAACTTTGAGTGACGTTTTCTTATTTCGCTGTTCAGTTAAACCGGTGTGATTGATTAACTTTTCTGGTCTTTGATGTTTTTTATAGTTCATTATATAATAAAAAGAAATAAGTTCTATAAATTTATTAGTTTTCGTAATGGATAATTGGATAACGCAGCTGTTCCAGACAAATTCGCTTCACAAGCCAAAGGTATTCAATAAAACTATTATTCTACTACATAATAAATAAATGTAGCCCTAAGCCGTTCTCCACGATGCTGGCTCGGTGTGGGTTGATGGAGGGGTTTTACGACCACTCCCATGTAGCAATAGTAGCCGGTACCTACAGCTTAACGTATCATCCGAAACATGAACGTCCGATAATGTGCTGATAAATTAATTATCTCATTGGTACATGGTCAGGATTCGAACCTGCATCTCCTGTATGAGAAGCAAGCATGAAACCCATTAGATCACGGTGCTCTTTTACATACTATATACTACAAATAATTTTAATATAATACAAATAATTTTATTATGGTTTTGACAGCATGTGTTATTTAAAATTATGAAACAAAAATTTCAATTTTACCATACCCAAATAAATATCAATTCAGGTAAATATTAACAAATATTATGTATTAGATAACATTTCAACAACTGAAACAAAGATTTCCAGGAGTTCATAATCCATAAAACAACACTTTGACTGCAGGGCACAAACAAAACTCAATATACTCACACATTGACGTTCAATCATCAGGGCAGTGGTACAGACAGCATCTTCAGGTTTAAAATCTAATAAGAAAAAATTACAAATCGGTTAACCATTCGGGCCAAAACTTCGCAGTCAAATTCTATATCAGTTTTGACAATATGCTACGATTCAGTATATATCTACAAATATATAAAAAATATACAAAGTAGGAATTTGGAACTCCGCCATGTTCCGCAATTGAGAGCTCACCATCATTGACTGTTAGGCGGGACGAAGTTCGCGGAGTCAGCTGCAGTCTTCACAAAATAAAAGGGCCCAGGGGCTAAAACTAAATTCAACCTTATTACATCAGTGACACGGACGCTGTCACCGGGCCTTTTATTTTGTGAAGACCGTATTGTAAAATATTTTCAAGGGCACGAAACTCAGAAACTCATTTGGAGATAATTTTGTTCTTATCATCAATAAATGGCGTTATTACCATCAAAAATATTGCAAATTGGAAACCCTACGTAAACAACGTGTAAAATCGATGCAAAACAATTTGGCCGGAAATTGGACGTCCGTTTACCGAGCACAAACGAATTAGAAGCTTTTACCCCACTATATCATAATTAAAGGCCAAATCAATCAAATACCCGGAAATAACACTTTGAACATGACTTTATAGTCAATATTGCAGTATTCACTAGTGCTGCCGTGTAAACGATTACTTGTCGATATTATCCCTTCGGCCGCGTATGTAACCGGAGTTTTGTAACCAGTTGATAGAGACTCGTCCATCGGCCACGCAAAAAATATTCCCAGGCACAAAATCGAGTATACTATTTCGAGATCATTGTTTTCTTGTCTAAATATTCCCATCTCAAAATACAAAAGTATTACTGAAATCTGCGTAATAATCAGAATGTCCTTACTTTTTCCACTACAGCGCAATTTGTTTATTTTTTGTAGTATTCCCTTCGTTGTTGGCTATCCTGTAAACTCTCAAATGACAATAGTTTTCCCGTCAGTTAATTACTCAGTTGGCAGTCAGGACGTCAGAACAAATGATGATATTATAGTTTTTTGTTTTATAATATGGGGAGATCTTTGATTATAATAAAGTCTTAGTGAAATCCTAAGATTAGAAAGAGGCAATCATGTCTAGTGTAACAAATAGGTTCAGGACCCACGCTTGTTCTCCCACAGTGAACCAATGTAGAGAAAAGGCTAACTAATAACGTCTACTCATTATTTGTAAATATCTACAGTAATAAAGAAATGTTGACTTTGACTTTGACTCAGGGAGAAGAATGAAGACACCTTAATAATTACGGCAGCATTCTTTGTGAGTTTTCTAAAGTTTTACAATTGTTATTATTTGGAAGCTGCGCTTTAAATAGACTTAAATAGGACGTAATTAGTCCATCATTTTATAGTGAAGAGCTATTTTTAACCGTCGTTTGCTCAATTTCCTGAAATGTTTTTATTGATCTGAACATTCAATAGTGACATGTTTATGTGGTGACATTGATTTTTTTTTTCAAAAACAACCAGCCGCAAGTATCCATTCAAACATGTTTGGAACTATTTAGACAAATATTCGAGATATTCAATTTAGTCTCAAAACAGGCTAAAATTTTATAAAATAAAATAAAAAGAACATTAATTTTAAAAAGAACTACGTCAGCATCGTCCATTTGACTCTTTATATTTGACGACCCGAACGGCCAAGTCGGCAGTGTCCCTGCCTTCGAAACCAAGGGTCCCGGGTTCGAGTCCCGGTGGGGGCAAATATTTGTTTGATGAGAATGGATATTTGTACCCTAATCATGGTTGCTTATCTATCTAAGTATAATATTTATCTATATAAGTATGTGTATCGTTGTCTAGTACCCTAGGTACAGGGAATCCTAGTTTGGGGCTAGATCAATGGGTGTAAATAGTGTCCAAGGTATTATTATTATTATTATTATTGATTATTATTTTATGGTACATGGTACCGCTCGACAGATAAAATAGATAAATCAATCGGGTCACTCCCGTAAACACCAAACCGTAAAGACCTGATAAAAGCGAACCTGTACCTTTGCCGCCCCGTAAGAGAAAATGCGTAACGCTACATTTGTGTGGCAAAGCCTCCTGCCAACTACACTCGCAGCGGGCAGTAATAAATCCCTCGCCACAGAGTAAGCGTGACTGTGGTGCAGTTATCGCGCGTTACGCTAACGAGCCGCGCTAATGATGCACGCGAAACAACTAGGGTCATCGCTTTTCGTTCCATGCCGGTATTGGCCTGTTTTTATGGTTCCGTAAGAACCCTAAAAAGCAAGGTGGTCGTGATAACAAAACCTTCATAGTACTACTCTGTTGTCTGTCTATAGGACAGGCAAGAGAGACGTCTATCCTGCATGTTGTTAATCTAACTCAAAACAGAACTCGCTTAATCATTTTGTAATTGTTTATTCCTGCACATTATTTATAATAATTAATATGTAATATTGTAGTTTTAAAAGAGATCTATAAACTGGCCGAGTGCGTGTCGGACTTCGCACATTTAGTGTTCCGTAATATTTGAAAATCCGATAAAAATGAGGAAATTTTGAAAACCAAACCTAATTTATCAATATATTGGTATTTATTAGTAAAATATACGTAATCAAAAACATTCTGAGGTCAATGTGAATAAAAAAATGTATTCAGCTGACTTTGCTGGCTTCAGATTTCTTGGTTTATCAAAACATATAAAAAAAAATTCAAAAAATTAAAAAAAAAAAAAAAAAAAAAAACTACTTACAGTTCTAAAGTACGATACTTCACTCGATGGGGTAGGCAGGTTTTTTTCGCTTCCCCTTTATCTGTATGGGAGACCTTTCTTAAAAATATTTATAAATATTTTTGATAATTTGGTAAATATGGCATTGAGTCGACAATATGTTTATACTGTGAAAATCTAAGACTGTAGCTTTACCCGTTTGGCTGTAAAACCCGTGTGACAGACAACGGACGGACGGACGGACACGTGAGTGACAGCATTAGGGCACCGTTTTGACCCTTCGGTTACGGCACCCTAAATATCTATCCGTGGAAGTTTCTAATGCAAAGAAGAGGCAAAAAAATACGTTTTTCTAGACATAATATGTTAATAATTACTGAAAATAAAGTACATCAAGTGAAATTAACATCAAAACACGGTACCTTGACGCTGAACAAAAATCAAGCTTCTAAGTCAACGCATTAGAAAATTGCAATAATGTAGTTTCGGTTCAAAGTGTTATTCAATTTACTCGCAAGTTAGTCTGGAACTGCTAGTGCTCAACTCAGACTCGCACTTGGCCGGTTTTTTCATTCCATGATTACTTTGGAGACTGGCGGAAATTGTGCGGATAATGTACGTGATCGAACGTAGCTCCGGTAACTTCCTGGTGGTGGTTGTGCGATACCATTGTTAGACTGTGCTTAAGTATAACAGTAAAAGATCTTATTTCGGTACCACTGCTGTACTTTGACGTTGGTATTCAGGTCCGAATGTCCCCCTCTGCTTTTCGTCAGGCGGAATCGCCTTGGACAACGCATACAAATGATTTAGGTGGAACAAAATCACCAACTAATAACAACTATTCAGTCAAGACACAGCCTTTAGATGTGAAATGTAGAGTTGCTGTGATCAAATCAGTTTCATTCAATCGAAATGATCCGCAATATATTTTTTTACATATTTTGTGTAAATAGTTATTATAATAAATGCTTTGTTTAAAATAAATGTAATGAATTCTCAGAACATATTTTCCAACTGAATTAGATGTTTTCAGCTGAATTTCAACGTAACACAATCCTAATGATACCTAACATGCATGTTTTGATTTATTTATTTATTTATTCAGGTATTTATTCAGGTACTCCCACTTTAGAAAGTCACGTCACGTATTTAATGTTTTGAATTGATGTGCAGGAAATACCGAACCGTGGTTATATACTGTATAGTATGCTAGTTTACATATAGACACAACGTTACAGGACAAACTATGGCAACAAGAGCACAGTAGCTGAAGGTGCACGTTTGTACAACAAACTCCCAAAACCAATTAAAGAAGCGAAATCATTACCTATTTTCAAAGCCCTACCCAAAAGTCATGTATTATGTGTATTCTTTTTGAGAAATAAATGTCTTAAACCAAACCTTACTTAGAGATCTTTTGGTATCGTGTGGATTTCATCAAGCACGCGGGATTGGCACGCACGCGTATCACCAGTAAGTGCCCTTTAGCATTTATTGGGACGTAGGGCGCGAGACTGGACAGCACCGCCGTGATGAAATCCGCACGACACTAAAAGAGCCCTTACAAGTACTTACGATCGTTTTAGAATGATGGTCCCCTAGATGCTGTAGTCGAGCGAGGAGGGGGCTAGGGGGCTCAAGCCAAGTTTCCAAGTTCTTCCGTGACAAATCATACATAGTTAATATGATTTTACTGTAATTACACGATTTGGGAACCATAGCTAGCTATACGTAGGTACTGATCAACTTTATGAGTTAAATATTATGTTTTACCTGCACTCAGTGGGGTCAAGTCCCCCAAACGATAACCCTGGATCCGCTACTGTCTAGCATTAGGAAATGGATTAATGTGCTGTTTAAATAGTCAAGATTGTTTCATACAATTAGGAACTTCATAGCATTTAAAACACATTTATAGTGAGATATAACTTTGATAGTATATTTTCATTTTGTAAAACGTAACAATACACAGAGATGCGACATTTGGAATGCGAGGCACATTCCGGCCGGGGCGTACCAAAATATATCCCATTCATCGTCACACAAAGGAGCCAGGAGCAGCAAGAAACCCACTCGGACAAACAGAGCAGCGTGAAGCAACTAAACTGCTGTACAAGGATGATATATAGCAAAAACGGCGCTGCTCTCCCCGAGCATCTGCTCGCACCTCCGACGCATTAACCTAACGAGCAACCCTAATGGCGCCAGGGTTGCCAGCGCGAAAAAACCTCCAAATCAAATAAATTACGCGACGCGACCCCGTTTTTTAACATGTGTCCCCGGAAACTCGTATTAGTCAGCTGACAAAAAACGCTTATCTGCGCAACTGAGCAAATGAAGATGTCTAAATAATTGACCTTGCTCAAAATTCCGTGCTTGAGATTTACATAATAATAGGTACTTCGGAATTCCGTTTCAATTGTGACGGAAATACTTTTTGAACTTGTGGCGGAGTTACTTTTTACTCCCGGGGTTTTGTATAATATTTCGTGACGCATTACAAAGGGTATGAAGTGAAAGCAATTTAGCTGGGACTGTGGGAGTTGATCGCTAAGCCAACGCGCGGGCCGGGTGTTATTGTTTCCAAAGCCTACAACAATGGTTGGCTCGGAAAGTTTGCCACTGTCAACCCTATGACGCTTTAGAGCCTACTTCCATAAAGTTTCGGCAGCTCTATCGACGCCGTATCTATGTTAACATTAGTTATATTGATTTATGCGGAGACTAACTAGTTTCGCTGTATATTGTAGTTTTTCTTTGACTCCCTATTGCTAAAGTTTACACTTAAGCTTTTAAAGTTATACCTATATATTAGCTATCTCCATTTACTGCAGGTGATGGTATAATTAAAGTTGTTTTCAATGTTCTTGTTTGAACAAGGGAAGCTTTTAAAAATCTCTTTGAACTCGCTCTGACCATGAGACTACCTACGCCTCGTCTACTACTACTACTATCTTGTTATGCGCGTAGCACAGTGGTGGTGTCTTGGTGGTGTTACGATCGTAGCGTGCTACGTTGTAGCACGGGAGCGTAGGCATTCTATGAACTTCGAATAGAATAGACGCACGCGTAGATAATTATATAATATGGGGTGGGAGAGGCGCAATCTCTCCCTGCTTTCGTGATTTTGAGTGACAGGGATCTAGCCCATCGCCAATTCCACCTTTCCATCAAACAAATGCCCACTTTTATTTTTCCAGCGCCAATCCCGTGTAACTAAATGCGAAATGAAAATGTTACCACTAAATGTAGAGTTGTAGATACCCAATGGCGGGTGTCGCCGGCCCGGAGCCCGGTCCCGTACGGAAGCGCCGCGGTGCGACGGAAATCCGCAACTAATTAAAATTCTAGTTGAATGAGTAACTGCACTGCGTCGGCGACCGCGAGAGCTGCTCGGGTGGATATAAAATACATCGGTTTTAAACATTGATGGGGCGAAGTATGTGGCTTTCCCGGTATAAGTAATGTTTTGGAAAATACCTGTGTACAATACAATGTTGGCCACTGTTGCGTTGTAAACACCCAGATTGTGTCAAACTTTTTCCGATAGAGGCATAGACATGCTTGGCCAGTAATTCAGTACTCCATTTTACGAGACAAGGGCTATCCTATGGCTGCAGCTTAGAACATTAATGTTTTTGATAATACGTATTTGTATTATATAATCTGGCCACGGTTGAATTTGGAGATTGTTGGAATTCTGACTTAGGGAATGACTTTCATTAAAACAAAAAGGACGACCCGAATTATCACACTTAGCATAGCGAAAACGTCGAAATGATCCTCAAACCGTCTGCCCTAACAAAGGAGCATTTACCGCTACGGTTTTGTTGTTTGTGTTGAATAATTTTGACTCTAATTATACCTGCTTATTGGTTCAATATACACATTTCAAATCAAAATTGGCCATCACAAGTTCGTCTACACAGTAAGCAAACCCCAGTAATTAATATCGTCTACGCTATTCTTCTAACTGTACCTGTTATAACAGAATATTTTAAGTCCATCAAAGTCCATTAATAAACCTAGCAAATTTACTACTTTCCTAATATTTAAACTTTATACATCCAATGTAAATTACAAAGTAACTGAAGTTTATTAGTACTTTTTAACGTCATCGTAAAACTTGACAGCTACCGCAGGGGAACCAGAAGTGTGGCAGTAGCGGTGGCGGAGCGTCTAGCGGGGCGGCAAGCGGGGCTTCAAGCGGAGCGACAAGCGGTGCGGGAGCGGCGGGTCGAGCGAGTGATTCGAAGCCGGTGGAGTGCAATCTGTGCCATCGCAAGTTCAAGAACATACCCGCCCTCAATGGACATATGCGCCTTCATGGAGGATACTTCAAAAAGGTAAGGAACAAGTTTGAAAACAACATAACACTAAGCTGTAGTAAGTAGACCTCGCGAGCGATACAGGATTTTTTTATTCATACTTTTTCAGCCCCTCCCACCCCCAACCCCTTTCAGTTTATCGGATGAACAAGTGTGTTTATTATAATAACAAATATCCTGACTACATTTTCTTTCAATACCACATACAAACTTATGAATGTACCTGGTTGCATACATGGAGTATGAAAGCCCGCACTAATAACTATGTAACCCCATATCTCCGCCATATCAAAAAAATCAAAAAACTGACTCGACAATACGAAAGCATTGTTGCCCAAGCTGAAAAGGAGACGCTTCGCTTACTCGGTCAATGCCGTATCGTCACGTTTTTTCCCATACGGAATGGCAGAGGCACATTAGTGCCCACGTTTAGCCAGTTATTGAAAAGTCATTTTCGCGTAACAGGGGGCTAGCCTATCGCAGCAGATATGGAGATTGAAGGTTCTCTCACGATGTTTCCATCACCGTTAGAACGTCAGTATTATCTATCTATCTTCTATCTTCTACAAGGGGGTTGTAATGCCTGCACCTGGCCCACTTGAGCGGGGCCTTTTTGCATGTCCCCTTTCGCCGGCACATCTACTTCAGCCATCCCAACTCCTGCACCAGCTGGAGAAGGAGGCCTGGGTGTTCTGGGAGCTCGTGGGTGTTTGTTGTGTCTCCTATTATAGCCATCCTGGTTTCTGTTGTGGATGGACATGCCAGTAGCATATGCTCTACTGTTTCATCCACTTCCATGCACCCCCTGCACAGGGGGTCAGTATTATCTTAATGCATCACGTGCATGGTAGCACGGGATTTGAACTCGCATCTTCTGCGTGAGAAGCGAGCGTGAAACCACTAGGCCACGGAGGTCTACAAGTTTCATCATCAATTTAATTAAGGGCTCCGACAATGGCAAAATAAATAGCAAGATAATGGTTTCGCGAGTGCTTTTCGTTGCGTGAATGATATTGTTTTTTAAGACATTATTTTCACGAATCCTGTAGCTTACCATTCGAAGAATTATGTTAATTATTGCACATTATGCGTGTCACCTCTATTGTTCAACTCAAAAAACTCCTGCCTTTAGATTTCTAACCTCAACATTCATTCCCAGGACTCCGACAGCAAGAAGCTGGACAAAAAGGAGGCGGCAGGTCCCCCCCTCCAGACCGCCTCCGTGACGGTCCGAGCTCTTATCGAGGAGAAGATCATCAGTCGGCGAGGAGCAGCTGCTAACACCTCCACCGGTAATAAATACATTCATGGTCATCAAAAACAAACAACACATAGAATCTTAATCCCGTACACAGTCGGCGAGGCGTTTCACCTATATACACTTAGCTAGTTATCAATACTCCATTTTGCGTGACTCGGCATCATCGTGAACCGGTTCAAAGTGATCATACATAATTTAATCTCATATACAGCAGCGTTATTCTTTATAAAAGTTTCAAGGAAACTTTTTTAATAGCTTCGCTTAAAATTGGCTTCATTCAGTTTCGGTCCCCTTCAACACCAACGCGGTTACATATTCCGCGATTTTGCATTACATACAGCTCTCATTTATCGCGCGTGCTTGGCCATGCGAAACGGTTTGATTAAAACAACTGACCACAATTAAACTTGAACTCGTAGCAGGTGGACCGGTCCGTGCGGGGTTTGTGGCCCCGGCGCCGCCAACCCGCGCCCCGGCCTCCCCCGCGCCACCCTTCGCTTCACCCCGCGCACCTCCCTCCGTGCTCACACTCACCACCAACGTGACCAACATCGCGGCGCAACGTGACTCCACGCTGATCGAGCTACTGAAGAAGGGCTGCACTAAGGTCATATAAAAATCCTAGGTTTACGTCGTAATTTATTCAAGCAGGGTTTTAACTGAGTTGCTTTGTCAGGGCAGGTGGTGAAGAGATCGTCTTCGGATCCGGGGCAGGCGTCGCCGCAACAGGAGTTCACGTTCCGGCCGGAGCTGTTCGGGGTGTCGTTCCACTCGGACGACGGCTACTTCTCGCCGGCCCTGAATGATGACGCCTTCCAGTTCACCAGCACGTCTGAGCAGCTGGAGGAACTAGCATCGCTTGAGGACTACGCCACAGTGGCAGCGTCTGTACGAGGGCGCTCCCCCGTCACTTTCCCGTCCAGCCGTCGCCTCGCCGCAGTACTCAACTCGCCTTTACCCGAGTCTTTGGCGGACTTCGGAGCTTGCCACGGAGGCTCGCCGGTGCCGTCCCCGGGGCTAGGGTACGCGGCGAATTCCCCAGGACTGTCGTACACGACGGGCGACTCGCCGAGGCTCGCCTATACTGCCTCGTCACCTGGAGGGGCCTACACTCAAGCGACGCCTTCGCCAGGGACGAGTGTAGCGTACCCGACTCCGCCGGCGTCTCACGACGCTCAGTCACCAGCGCACACAGTGCCACGTGCGTCGTCGCCACTCTCAGCTGCCTTCTTCACCGCGACAATGTCCAGTCAAGAGGAAGTGGAGGAAGCTCTCGAAGAAGTGCTGCCCGAAGAGTGCGGTTCCCTCGATGCTTACGCGTTAGACCCGACGCCAGCACCGCGGCGTATAATGCTGAACTCTGAAGACCCGATGCTGTCGAGCAGCCCCCGGGACTTCTCCAACCAGCGGCTGCTGCGGCGGCAACAGCGCCTGCCCAGTACCAGTACTAGGCCGGCAACACTACAGCAGTGGCACACGCTGCCAGAACAGCAAGATAGCTCTTCACTGCAGGTGAGGTGCTACTTTGGGTTTTAGTAGAAATATTTTACGCGCGAGTTCTTGATAAGGAACATAGCCTCATGCCCAATATAATAGAATGAGATAAGCAATTCTCGGAGGTTCAGTAACTTCACCCAGCCATTTTGCTCCAGCTGTTGCAGTCGTTGGGAAGGCTAATATAGTAATAGAAGGAGCAAAAATGTGTTATGTGCTGTATCAAGTCCTCCAGAAACCCTTATAACACATTCATTCATCTCCAGGTCTGCGTGGAAGGCCGCGACACAGTCCCAGCAGTATTCCTCAGTCCCAGCAGCGTGCCCGCGTCGCCGCAGCGGCGCAAGCGGCGCGCCTCTCCGGCCGGGCCGCACCGCTCGCGCATGCGGCGCATGATGACGCACTACACCCCGCAGCCGATACTGCCGCCTGATCGCGACGGGCTGGGGTTGCTCGCTGAGCTGACTGCTGGTAAATGAATACACATAAAGATAATTTGGAACACGCTTGGCATCCCACACTACGATACCGTGCGTTGTAGAAACTAGAAAGCAGCGAGGTCGTAAACATCCAAAAACTGCGATTATCTTACTTGTAAAGCATACTCCATCATATCACAGTGACGTGTGTCCTGTAAGTATTGCTAAAAAGCAACGAAACATAAACATAAATATTTATGGCTTATGTTTAAACGATCACTTTACTACCAATAAATTCGAAACGACCGCCAAAATTAGTAAACGATCACCAAATTGTGTTTGGATTAATGATTACCAAACTTCTTTTTATGTTTTGTGTACTTAAGTTTATGTTTTAAATATTTTTTGTTGTTCTTACATGTTCAACCTAACACGAAGGATAAAGGCGGCTTCGCTTCGCTCATCCCCTTTACCCTTCACCTAAGTTACCGCAGTATTTTGCCCTGATATTTTCTGCAACTTTTGGTGATCATTTACCCATTTTGGGTAGGAACAAATTATTTTGGTGGTCATTTAAATTGTTCTCAATATTAATATACAGGCACTTCCATTGCACTCTGGCCCCACACTAGGATACCCTGTGTAATGGGAACCAGAAACAGCGACGTCACAGGCATACCTACATAAACATCCAAGACCTGGGTTTCTTTTTCTCCCTAGCCGGGATTCGAACCCAGGACCTCTCCCTTAGGAGGCAGAGCCTCAGAAGGCAACGCCTCAGAGGTCACCACATATTAACTTATCTATATTCTACAGACCAGTCCAGTAATGGTAGGCCTTTTATACTTTAGTAGGTTTTACAAACCCGCAGTTTTCACAAATATTTTTTACAACATACTTATTCCACCCATTTGTCCCAGGTCTACCGTCCCTAGACCACGAGGCCACCACATCACAGCTGGAAGAACCCAGGCCACCGCGCATCAACATCGGCCGCGACTTCCAGGCCGACCTTCCAGAGCTCTGTAACGACCGGATAGACCTGCATCGGGCGACGGAACAGCTGCTATGGGACCCGGGTATCAATGACAGGCTGGATGATATGGAAGGTAAATAATTTGGTCCTTCTTAATCTTTAGATGTATGGCGGCATCAACTATTAAATGTGTCACTCACACTCCAGCTTCGTCGTGGCGCCAGTGGCACGACTTTCAGCTGTCGGCCAGTGCCGACTGGAGCGGTCAAAAGGTTAAAATACTACATCAGAATTAATTTATAGATGGTGAAATCCAAAAAAAATAATAAAATCATAAATAAATGTAGCCAATTATGTCTCCACTGAGGGACATAATTGGACATTTAGCCGGCTCAGTGCGGGTTGATGGAGAGGTGTCGGGCTTGTGGCCAACCCGACTGTCAGAAGTTATCAAGCTGCCGTATTAGGGCTTCTGCCTACAGCTTAACCTACAGCTTAACGTGTTATCCGAAAAACGGAAGCGCCCGAAAAAATGCCACATAGAAATGGACACCCATCCAATGCCCATCTCGGCCAGATGTTGCTACCAGTATGATCTTTCCGATGTGCGAATAAACAAAAACAATAGCTCAACATATAGTTCAATTATTCTGACGCCTTGTTCCCGCAAGATGGGAGGCAGAGATTAATGGTCTCCAATTGGCGACATTTGGTAAACATCTCCCGTGTACTCAATAATCATCAGTCTCTACCGATACATACAATCTCGCCGGTTCTGGCTACATCCAATTAGCCCCTTATTTCTACATCCAAAATGAAGTATTCCCGTTGCCTCCAGTGCGAATGTTCATGGAGCTCGCAATGTGCGCCGCCATGCCAGTCGGAGGCCACACCCGCGAGTTCGCACTCCAGACTCTCGGCGAGTGCGGAGGCGACGTGCGTGCCGCCACCCTCTGCCTCATGACCCGCCCGCCCACGCCCACGCCCTTCGAACAGCGCTGGGCGCCGGAGGAAGTAGAGGCGTTCCTGGCTGGCCTGAGACATTATGAGAAGGACTTCTTCAGGATTGCGCAGTTGGTGAGTGAAGTGTCCACTAGTGTCCACCACTGATCTAACCATACATACGAACCCGGTTTTAGCATAGAAAGCGCATGGCTTAAAGAGAAGCAGAAGAGAAGGCTAATTGATTTGAATATAGTAATTTGCAATGTAACTGGGCATATCAATCAGGGTCGAGGCAGCAGTGATAGTCTTGCAAAAGTGTTAGTAGGTATTAAAACATTATGATATAATAACACCTTGTTCCGAATCGGCAAGATCCACCATGTAAATTATGTTCCTCCGGTCATAACTTCACAACTTCCCGCTTCAAAAGTATCTAATATGACACACACCTATTTTCTTTTCAGATAAGAACGAAAGATTCGAAACAGTGCATCCAATTCTACTACTTCTGGAAGAAAATCACCAAAGACTACAAGTCGTATTTCCACAACAGCTGGAGCGTGGAACCGCAGGTGTCAGCTCAAGTAAGCAATGACGTCGAAATCGACAGAAAACCGTTCATTTTTATATCGCTCAGCCCGCCCAAGGGGTAAACGATGTTTGACTTTGTATTGTTGTGCTCAGGGTTCAATAAGCAGGCTGACCCCCTCGGTAGCACAGAGTCAGGGGCCCTGTGTGCCGTCGCCGGGCCCTTATGAAGGCGAGGAGTACCCATGCAAGATCTGCGGGAAGTAAGTTAGGGGTCTGACGGGAACAACGCAAATTCGCTTTCAAAATCAGCCAGCGACCATTGAACGCCGCACACTTGGTTCACGACAAACTATGGGAAATGTCTTAAAGCTTTTGTGAACTTCGACGTGAACTGCAGCTGCGCGTGAGCTGCAGAAAAGAGTTGCAAATATTTACTGCTTACTAGTTTAAAACTAACATGAGAGTGAGGTGATGGTAGTTGTAAGTTTGCACTGGCTCAGGAAACAGTCTTAAAAGATTTACAAGTTCTTTGTCTATCTGTAGATACACGATGTTATAGTTTTCTGACCCAGTGCCTAAAGCTCATGCTATATTGATGTTGAATTGCATGTTCCATGTTAATGTTTTCATAATTTCATTTCAAAATAACTGTTCATCGCTTAGGATATAAATTTTTGTTCAGTCTATTCAAGGAATACTTAAGAGGGACATCGATCCTATACATAAACCTATGTGAATGTGCATTGTGAAGTATTCAAGTTAATATAAGCCAATGAATGATGTCCAGAATATTTAATGATAATATATACGTCTTTTCTTTATAATTATTATAGGGGTTATAAGTAAGAGTTGATAAAGTATTTTGTGTACCGTCGTCGTAACATAAGTTTGTGGCTAGTACTAATGCTACTCGCTATGCTTTGCCGCAGTTTTTTAACTCAGGTTTTATTGGTTTGGCTTCGACTTTTGTTTGTTTTAATTTGCAGTTTCTAATCTTGTACCCTGTTGTGTTTCAGAGTATTTAACAAAGTAAAAAGTCGTAGCGCGCACATGAGGTCGCACCGGCCACTCGACGCCGACTCAAAGCGGGCTAAACTCGAAAAGCCTTTTGAAAAGGTCGAAAGATCCGACGACGGCCATAGCAAACCTGCATAGTAACAGGCCTTGTTCTAGTATTATGTAGGTACACCTTGCTCTTTCGCAACTAAATTTACAAATCAAATTAATAACGCAATCCAATAGGGTCTTCTGAAGAGTTTGCAAGTTTGTGGCTCGCTCAGATGTCAAAGAATGGGCTACTTGACAAGGGTAGTCAACATAGATACTTTTTTAAACTGTCAAAACGCTTTTGTTCGTCAGTTGTAGGGAAATATTGTGATGTAACGTCATAACACATTGTTGACAACGGTGGTCTTTTTTACACAACATTATTTTTATAAAATATAACTGATGGTTTACAGTTCTGATTTCGACGAGTCCTTTTGCTTCAGAAGGCTTCAGCGTCCGCCATGATTTATATGTTTGTAAGACTACCCAGTGTAGTAGCCAATTAGCGCTCGACTTCACTGGCTATAGGTAGCTAGCCAAAGACGTGCGAGTATTCTGAACAAGCCTTGCCTTCGACTTAGAAGATTTTACTGGTGCAAGTCTGCGCTCAACCGCTCTGACTTGACGAATGCTGACGTTTGGGCATTTACTATTATACGAAATAGATTTATACATTAATTTTAAAACCTAGGAAAAAAGTTCGAAGTAGTGACTAGTAGCTAGAGGAGAGGTAGCTTTCATTAATGGGTAATTAAAGGAGTACTTAAAATAAAATTCGAAATTCTCGTACTTATTAGACACTTGAAGAGAGCGCATAAAATATTTTGTATACATAATAATTGATACATTTAGGAGTAGTTCTTCGTAAAGTTTTTTATATGACATTACGTCTTCTAAATGTGACTTGACACGTGTGATGTTGTACCTAAATAATGTTAATTGTTAACGCTGCAGTTTAGAGGCGGAAGGGGAGATTCGAGATGAGATCTATGAGTAGAATCCGGCAGGGCTCGTAGTGAACTTAGTCGCAAGTGTGTGCCGTACGTAACATCTTATCTCTGCTATTCGACAGTCGTTGCACAGCAACTTGCCAATACGTTCATACTACAGTCTCTACATGACAACTGAATAGATGTGATACAAATTCGTGTAGAAACTACACTACCTCGCTTCTCGTAAATTCTTTAATTTATTATGGTGAGCCCAGCTCAAAACAGTTGCATGTTTGCTCATTATCGATTGTTATTTTTTGTAGTTATTTTTATTAATTTATTTTTCTAGCTGTTTTAGAGTTAGACCTGGTTAAAGCGAGACGGAACTCGGGCGGAACATAAAATGTTGTTACGAAATAGAAGGAATTGTATCCAGTTATACCTACTAGTCACATATCAATGTCAACCAAGCTAATTTACTGAAAGGGGGCGTCTATAATAAGATCAATAGATCCTTCATTATTTCCGTACCTCTACCCCTTTGATTGACAAACTATCGACTAAATGTAATTTGTTGATCGCAAGCAGACGATAATTAAGATTGAAACCTATTCAAATGCTCAAATGTTCTATTTATTTTTAAATAGTCTTATTGTCTCGTTCCTTGTTAATTGTTCTGAATGTGCTATTATTTGATAAATAATTTATTTATTTATTAATTTAAAAATTAAATGTAGTACGTGCACTTTATAAGTAAATAGCGAATGTAAATTAACTATAAGTACTACGTGTTGTGATAAATGTATGTTTATTATTTAAAATACGGTGTTACTCGTAATTCTGTCTACAGATTGATCGAACCTTGAATGTACAATAAGGGCAATAAATGGAATTGCTCAAATTCGTTTATCATGGATAGAATTGACTATTTTACTCAGGAATTCGTGGTTCGTGCTATACATTATTGGTAAATACTGCCCTCGATACTTTGTATTTTCGGCGATAAAATAGTGTATTTTATGGTTGTGACGTTTCTTATTTGGACTCGTTGTCTTCCGATGTACTTTTATTCTAACAATTAATTTATTTAATAACATCTTTACTCAATTCCTTGATATATTCCAAAAAAGACATAACTAATTTTCTCCCCTAATATTTTAATATCCATCAGCCTATCATTAATAAACCACTGAACCTATTTAAAAAGCTGTAGTCAAACCAATGTATCTATCGGACTGGACTAATTTAGAACCAGCTTGAGATTAGCATAACCGTGAAGGTAAAATAAGATTGAATTTGCCAAAAAGTAGATACCTACAATGTAACTAAATGTGCCAAAATCTTAATTCTATCTTTCTTGTGATAGTTTCTACACGACATTGTATGGCCAAGAATATACTATTTTGTACTATGTAACTATTTACCAGTGATGACGTTGATTTTCCTTCCGTGTGTACCTGAACATAATACACAGCTAAATTTAACATAAAACTACATTATTTTTCAAAATAATATTAAACGATTTTATGTAGACTCAAAGTATCTACCTAAGTAAAAAAGGTTAGTTGAAACTATTTACCGACTTATCGGTTCTGTTGTGTCTTAAATTTTAATCTTAGACAAATTTTCTATCAGTGAATTATTTATTAGTATCTAGGTATCACACTATCGCCACGATTTTATTTAACTAAATTATTTTCTGCATTCAATCTTATCAACATGTGAGTGTCGTGTTTTTTTGTCTGTTAATTGAGATAGAATAGGATGACAAGACACTAAACAGGTTAAATTAGGTTAAGAGACTTAGAGAATTTAGTATCACACCCGTGATGAGTGTTGCTATAATGGCGCCAAATAACAGATACTATAAATATGTAAAATCTACCTATCTGCCACAAATTTAGTTAAAATTTTACTTAAAATCTACAGGTAGTAATTGATGGCACTACGAATATTACTTACAATAGTTAGGTAATGTAAATTAAAGGGCATTATATGCTTTGGAACTTGCCTCTAACGATGTTCCTTTGTTAATGGCGATCCAAATATAAACACGCATGACTTACAGAATAATTGAGAAATATCTTCTTAAGACAATTTCATTGCAAAATCATATTGAGAAAAAGTATAATGAACGGAAATGTATGTAAATAACTGAATATATTTTCAAAATAACGGCCTATGAAGTAAGTTAGCAATTTATTCTACAAATCCCTCCAAAATGTTTTTAACAATGCTCTTAGCTTTTAAGACTGAAAGGGCTCTTTATGATTTATCTTAAGTATATCAATAGATTCAGGTAAAAACCATCGCAAATTTAGCTTTTTATGTTATTCCTACTTTAAAATCACATAATATGGATGGATTCTAACCATGCATATACATTAAATGTTGGATCAGGTTTGAAGTCGTTACTTACCCATTCCATGTGCCACTTATCTCTAGTCAGGGTCTAGCTTTACAACATCCATACGTAAATAAATAGGTCATTTTAACTACCTACAGTCTAAGTATGATAAAAAGAACACTAAAGTAAGTGATTCTGATCTGTGGGTAATGTCTAACATCCAAACGATTAATTTCATTTCCGATATGTTGAGAAATAGACAACTCCTTTAATTGCGTCAAAAGTGTAAAGCATGAAAATAAACCTCATTTCGAAGTTAAAAACTTAGGAAGTGCCTTAAAGTTTTATTTTTACACTCATCAGTAATTTCCCATTAATTTTCATTACCTATTAAAAAGGATTGACATATTCGGAACCTTTTACTTACCTTTACACAGCGATTCTCGGGTTCATTTGCGGTCAGTCTACTAATCTAGTTTTCCCATCTTGAAATGTATATAAATTCGATGATAAAAGGCCTCATAACAAAACGTAATACATTTTTACCTATGCTACTGGCAGTAGATTTCAGCCATCGATAATAACTGAATGTCAATTGTTTTCACATAAGTTAGAACAAAATATATTGAAAGATTTAAGGTTATTATACTTAACATACAGTGAAAATCAAAAGAACGAACGGTAGGACGAAAGCTAGCTATGAAACAAATAAGTACATAAAGTGCCAAAGTGCCAATAAAGTCAATAAAGATCATCGAAGATTCATGAAAGAGTTCAAAAGTATCTATTTAGGTATTCTGTAAAAATCGAAAATCATTTCATCATCAAAACAAATTATCTGCCAATTAAATAGATAGCCAAAATGATATGTTCATACAGTCACGTTTTCTACGATACCTACATGTAAGCATGTACTCTACAGATCTTATACTTATAGATAGATCTACTTGTTTCTAAATTTAATGTATGTAGTTATTCATTTCGATTTCCAATACCCATTTTATGTACTAATTTACCTACTAACTCTGTACAACCCTGAGCAGAAAGTCTGTAAGAACTTCTTAAACTTCAATGCCATTAACTAGTCAACCCCTACATTTAAATGTAAAATGTTATTAAAGTATTATAATTGTAAGTCTAAACGAATGGATTAAACATATATATTCTTCTAATTTTGTATCGAATTGTGATATACAATTATGTATACTGTGGACACAAACTCCGTGTAGGAACTTCCGCGATCGAACTTAAAGACGGAAAAAGTTACTAAGTATAAGTCGGACTTTCACAATAAGTGTTCCGTAGTTTCAAAATATCGTAAATCTTTGTGCCCTCAATATCTAAGTACATTTTTTTGAGAAACTACGTTTTTTTTAACAGAACACAAAGTTAGATGGAAATTCCTAAATGGACAACCGGTATATAGCAGTATAGATGGCCTGCAGGTATTGCGCACTTATCGTAAGTTAAGGAAAGGAAAGGAACTCTGCAAAGGAAACGGTCATTTTGACCTACAACAACACACTTTGGCTTACCATAACCTTTACAGCAATTCAGTTTAGAATCCCAAACTGCCGCCATAATCTGTAACTCAAATCGACCGAAAACTGCAAATTTTACAGTTTTCCCATACACTAAACGTCAACTTGACAACTGCGTTGGATTTGGGTTATTGATTAAGTAGGCAGATCCGAAAAATTACTATGAATGATCAATCATAATCGCTACAATAAACATCTTGTTGAAAACATTCGCGTCTGATTGCTCGAATTGTCAATACGGTATTTGACTGTCAAAATAGATATTTTTTAGGAACTGTCAAAACCGTAATTTTGTTCACGAGTTCTATGAAATACCAGCATGTGACGTCATATTTAAATGCTGTCTTTTTACACAAATTTGAGTTAATAAAATACAACTGCTGGAAATATACAATTCTGATATTGTCAAACGTTTTTGTTGAACAAGATTCAGCTTGGGACACGTTTCTAGATTTATTGGACTACCTTGTCAAATACCATATTGCGATTGAAATTCCTATATGTCAGAGAATACTTACTTACTAGCATTATTATGCTACAGCTTAAGATCCTAAACCTAATCGCTCTAAAGGTTGTGTTACCTAAGCCTCCAGGTCTGTGTTCGTAGAAACTCCCGTGGAAGCCTGCAATTCGTAGATGTCTTGGCCACCCTCAATGTATATTACTCTTAATACAAGTTACTTAACATAGCTGTAGTCGGTAAAACTCGTGCCACATGCACGCTAATTGATATTACACTCTGTGTTGTGATTTTAAAAGTTCTGTAATTAAAAATCTTGAAAAAAAATGTAGACCCTAGATTAGCACAATTCTTCGCGTAGACACGTTAGAGGTAAACAAATAAGCATTTAGATTACGAATTGAATTAGGAAATTGATGATGTTAAGTGTAAACCGTAATATAAAAATTAGATTGATTGTTTTAATTAATGAATGTGATGACTCGTATTGGACAACGACTAAATTCGGAGACCCCGTTACACACCTCTTCGCCCGTGTGACTTCAAACTATCGCATATCCCTTGAAACAATAAGTAATAAACACTTTATTACATATAATTATAATTATATATATATATATATTGATAAATTTATTAGGATAAACTAATTTTTTAAGGCAATGACTATTACGTGATCTTTTAGATTGTCTTTATTAATAAATATATGGAGAAGGTTTCGTCAATTGGTTTTGCTTATCTTCCCATTTCCCCCGAATAATCCTATTTCCCCAACGACATAAGAAGCTGTAGTGCTTCGAGATTACATTGTAAGCGTAAGTACAACTACTTATAATATCTACCCACTAACATATTCACGATAAACTAACTGGATTAGGTGGACTTGAGGACGAGTGAATCAAAAACATAACTTTTCTTCAATTGTTTTATTAGAACATCGTTAACACACAATGTACAATCTACAGATAAATCTCTGCTAAGTAATATGGAAAACAAAAGTGCCGTGCAACAATAAAATAAATAAGTAACATCATTCACTCAATGTCCGTGAACAGTTAGACGAATTGAACCCAGAATAAGTATGCGGTTAGGAATATTAACATTTTACATCTGTACACAGTCATATTGATATACATTACAATATAACTGAATGGTACTTACACATAAGATTAAGCTGTTAAAGAAATATTGTAGTCAATAAGTACTGAAACAGACCAGACGACGCGGACTCAGTAACAAAATATTAAACCCATCAAACAAATTATCTGACCTTATCACATCTACACGAAACCATAATAACATGACAAATAATTATGGTATAACTATCATATTTAGCTACTTACTTTATAGTAGAATGGACGTCAAGAGTGTCTTTCTCAACACAACAAGGATATAAACTTCGATCCTTTACCTTAGAATACAATTCGAAACAATGGTGGGTTTTCACTAAACTGGACTAAATACAAACATACACATTCATATTTATTGCTTCAGTGGTCAAATGCAAGACGGCTACTTAAACTTTAGTAAAATATACAGCATTGACCTACTCTTTCCGGCTGATATTTTTGGACTTCATTACTTGAATGTTAAGCTAGGTTAGGCCTTATGAACCACGATTGTTGAGGCTGGAAAGTGAGCAATAGATGGATGGACGTGAGTTTGAGGGACCCCATCTATTGCACTTTTGGCCGACACATAACTTAGTACTTTTTACGATTGCAATTACGCAATTGCAATACGATTTTAGGTAAATCAGGTTGGGATCTCGCCAGGCGGAGCCCGCCACCTTCCCCAATTGACAGCACACGTCAAGCACGATTTTAACGACGCGTCGGCATGATGCACGCTTTTACTGACATGAAGCGGCATCACATGTGCGCCATCTGTTGACATCTGACAGAACCATAACAAAACAATCCAACAATGTTTTTTCTGTCCAGTCAACAAGCCAGAAATGTTATTGTTGTCCTGTGTTTAACAATTCATTGTTTAAGGGCCCCATTACAGACTATCTTTCGCCACATTTCGTGCAGTGGGCATGAAAAGAAGATTCATAAGAAAAGCTCGGAGTTTAAATGGGAGTAAAGGGTGTTATTCCCATTATAAAAACGAGACCAGATTGCGATCAACCAGGAAAATAAGCGACCGCGACATTTTTGAGCACTATTGTGATATGAACTTACATCTAATACGTCATCAATCAGTAATAAAATATTACTCCTAAACAAAAATCGTGTAAAGTCAGGCCCTCTTGTTGTGACGCTCTCTTGTTTTCTGCTAGAGCTAAAAAACAACGACTTCTCTATGACAGATTGGTTTTGTTATCTGCTAGCCAACGCTCTTAGCATCTGTGACATCCTGTCGCGCGCTTAGTGAACTCTTGATGAGCTAGCTTTACAATATCGTAAATGAGTGTAAGCGACACAGCGAAAAATAAAACTCGTTCAATGGCTGTGAACTTCGCGCCCAGCTTTAGTTAATAAGAAGGTGATAAATGAAACATATAGAGCTGCAAAGAAAAATTATTGCTAGCAGATCGGATAAGGGTTTACATAGTACGCCAATAAAAGCAATATTCAAATTCGTGAATAACCTGTGAATGACAACAAATAAATGCGAAGTGGTAATACCGTCTTAGCTATCATATTTATGTTTTGTGCCTTGTCACCCCAGTGGTATTTCTAACATAGTCCGTTGAATATGTTTAAACAATTAAATACAGATGAAAAGATATTGCTTACACAAAGTACTGCGAGACCACTGAATGAAAACATAACATCTTATTCCCCCCTACGTCCCCCGTTGTGACGTCATAGTGACCGCTAGTTAGTGACGTCACTCCAGCCGTGGGATGCTCTTGCCTTTCACTATTGTGGGCTTGTTCTTGAGGATGCCTTTTCTCCTTCGTGAGGTCTGGAAAAGAGCGGTAGAATAAGTTTTATACGTAATTTTTTACACGTACAAATTAATGCGAAGCCAAATAAGTACTCAGTGTTTGAGAGTGATAATATATATGTCTACTATTAATAGTAGTTTAAGCAACTGTCGTATAATAAGGGGCCATAAATCACGAGTGTTTTAAAAGGGCTAATCATATACAGTTGCATACACTACTTTATCTACACACATATCATTAGTACTCTAAAATTGCTTTGTACGCCTTTCCGTATTTGTCTTTTGATTTTTATGGCAACAAGTTGTTCCTTGCAATTGTGGCCGCAATAACGATATCTGGCGGAGTGTTTATATCGATGTCGGAGTCACTTTCACTCATATTTATACAAACAACAAACAAATGACAACTGTCATGGCGGGACCACCGAAGTCGGTAGAGCGGTTTGAATGTTTCATGTCGGAAAAGCAGTGTCACCAATAAAACTGTTTAGTTGAAAGCGTCACACTAATGTCATTTCATACTGGGAGGGCATTTGTTTCGTGTTTTAGCCACCTGAATAGTTAAGTTGGTGACACTGTACAGACGTCAAGACAAATGTCAATTTTGACGATTCGACACAGACAAAAAAATGCTATATCCGCATCGATGTGTCATACATAATGCAGGTCATTGCCCTACGGTTTCTGAGTCGATTTCAGAGCATTTATGATACGTGCGTAGATAAACACTTTTGAAGTTGCGAGAACTAATATGAGGAGTATAATTCTACTAACCACGACTACTACTACTAACTACAACAATAACTAAAACCACGAACAAAACAATAACATGGAATTAAAAAACTTCAACACAACCGATATAACGGATACAACGCACGCTACTTATAAGTTATTAAGACGTGGTTAACGTACATACTTAGTTGGTTATCAACATATAACACGGTCAATCAAACAGATTATTCCCTTAGAACCCCTTATTCCCTTGACCATGTTAAACAAACTATAATAATTTTGTTAATAACCAACAAACATGCATAAACGAAACAGAACAATACAATGAGTTGAATACCATTGATCCAGCAGCGTCGGAAGAAGGCTGAAATCATTTCAAGATAATTGAAACACCATTTCGGATGACATAACTAAAAATATAGGAGGAATAACAACATCACTACTACCTACCTACTGGGTAGCCTCGGATAGATACCTACCCCGGATAACTTAGTTTATTTATAAGGTACTAGAATATTATAAGTATACTAGCCAAAATGCAGAATACTTAGTCTATAGGTGTAAAATTAAATATAAATTTTTACGAAGTTTGAAATTAAGATAACCCATTTAAGTAGCAAAAATCTGTGAAAAATACATTCGTTCCAGTCTTAAATATACTTTACATATAACTTAATAAAACTTCTAAATTAAATAAACATAAAAAATTATAATTTCCTACCTGCCTAAAAACAAATGAGAAACCACGAATGCAAAACAGTTCTTCTACCACTTTGTAGTGTCTCCTCTGCTTTCAATAACGGTTTTTATCGGCAGTGGCATTAACAACACCGGCTCTGCACTCTTAATGGCTAATTAATCCCAAACTGTCTGAAGTTTCAGTTTTAAATCATTTTTTAGATCTTGATGGATATTTCCACAATCTTTGATTCATTTTCCCCCATAAAGTTACGATCTGTGTTTCTAATCTTTTTTTCTTTTGCAGAGTAGTCAGTAAAGGCTTTTCTTTTGCTGCAAGTGTCGACTGAAACATTTTTCTGGATCATTTCTGGTTCCGCCATTGCACAGTGAGTTCTCCTGCTCGGTCACGATTATTTTCCTCAGAACCCTGTGCTCTACGTCACTTGCGATGCGGGGACGCAAACATACTACTGATTTGTCTTGTTAATAATGCTGGATGATAGTAAGAGTAAGTAAGAGAAGACTGGTTCGTAGTAAGAGTTCTTTGGACTTACTCGTTCACTTCCCTTTATTAGTATCAGAAATTATGATCTTTCTTCTCAAAATTTACGACTAGGCTTCATTCAGGCACGAATTCATTTGGGCTCATATAACTCATAAGTATACTCTTTTTATGAACAATTTATTGTTGTTTATTTATGGGAAATATTAAACTGGACATCAAAAATACTGATTTGCACAGCAAATATTAGAGCAAAATGCTGCGGCAGCATAGGTGAAGGGTAAAGGGGGTGAGCGAAGCGAATCGCCCTTTATCCTTCGTGTTAGGTTGAACATGTAACAACAACAAAAAAAAAACATAAACTTAAGTACACATAAAATATTTAAATCATAAAAAGGGTTTTTGTGTTTTTGATGTGCGATTAAATACTAGCCTTTATTTATATCTTCCTTTTTTTCAATTTACGAATAAGCGAAGTATTCTGCATTTGGGCTCGTATAATTCATATAACTCTTTTTATATACAACTTATTGTTGTTTATTTATTACGAGCTCATGCCCGGAACTTCATCTGCGTATTCCTAGGAAGTATCATTTACCGAGATAAAGTTACCCTCCTTCTGGTGCAGTCGGATAAAAAGTACCCTATATGTTTATCTAGCTCATAAACTATCTCTGCGCTAAATTTCATTCAAATCCGTTCAACTGTTTTAGCGTGATTGGGGCACAAACACATAAACATCCAAACATCGCTACTTTCACACAATATTAAAATCCGTTTTTTCATTAGCCGCGGCAATGCGGCATAATAAAAAAATGCGGCAGTGATACTATTGTAATAGTAGATTATTTACCAGGGAGTAAAGAACTATTTTTAGATCGAGGTGTTTTTGATCCAGAGCGAGCGAAGGATTCTAGAGTTGTATCCCGAGTGTAACGAGATTTATACATTTAAAAATCAATTGGAAATTATAAAATGTCAAAATTTAAAATTAACCGAACAAACGCCCCGTGACATTTCCGTGCCAAAGAGTCCAATAATGCTGGCAGCATTTCCACGCTGAACAGCCAGAGGGTAGTCAAATCCTTTTTCCTTGAGGCGGCGTCCCAACTCTCTTATAAACAGTTTACCCTTACCCCAGTCGTCTCAACCCTATACCCCAGTCGTCTCAACCGCCAGCAGAACAAAAATGTAGGTCGACGTGAGAGCGGCATATTTTAAACATTTCTGAGGCTGCGAAATTACAGACACAAGTTGCGTCCCACAAAAGAGAGCGCCATCTCTCCCAAGGAACCAAGCTCAGTCAGTCAGGGCGCTTCCCATCCGAACGGCACAACCCTGGCAGCTCCAGCACACTCGGATCGTTAGCCGAAACTAACGCCCTACGGACAATGTCAATGATTGCGTGGTGCCGCGAAAACCTGCTAACACAATGTAGGCCATGGCGGCCCAACTCGCCCATGCCCACAAACACATCGATGCGGCTGGCAGATAGTGCAATCCAAACCTAAGGCAACTACCATACGTAAAGAATCATTGTCTAAGAGTGTGCCTAGCTGTGGAGAAGGTAACGCGTGCATCCACAGATCCCATTCGGGCTAAGAAACCGCACGCAACCGCGCCAATTCCGGTCCCACAGACTGAGTAAGTAGCTCATCGCGAGTGCCCTAGCACATGACCTCGTCCCAAGAACGACAGACAACTTTTTAAAATTGTTAAGGCAACATCAATTTGTTAGAAAATCAAGGGTTGTACTTGGAAGATGATGATAAATACTTGATACTTGGTGATCTGTGTGGGGTGCGATGGTACTGCTACGAATACAGGTTGGAAAGGAGTTGTCATGCAATACCTAGAAAACTATTTGAAGAGACCATTGCAATGGTGACACACCATTGCAATGGTCTCTTCAAAGGTGCAGGTCTGCAGGCTTCACGCGAATGAATTACCGCTTCGCCATTTGTTTATCACACTGGATGCTAGCACATCTGGACCAAAAGAATATGTAGGACCTATTGGAAAACAGCCAGCTGTTTGTGAAAGTAACCTTCTAGCGTCTTTTTGTGCAGTGGCTGCCAATTTGCTTGAATTACCTGATAATATAGTGAAGGAACTAAGCACGGATTAAAACTATGTCTACAAAATGTGTCATGCTGTGATGGCTGGTTCTTATTCGCCTGAGCCAGCGAGCCGCCAATCTGGAAAAATGGCGCATTCGAGATGGCTCAATAAGCTGTCAATCGCTTACTCAGACTTTACGTAAGTACTGTTTCGCCGACAGATAATTTGCAGCTGCTTGTGAACTACGTGGTCAAAGTTTACGCTCCTGTTTGGTTCCTCATCAAGCATAACTCATCATTTAAAGATGATGCCAAGCATATTTTTCAAATGGTTATGTACTCTTGATTTTTACCTGATAGTCAGAGATCTATTGCAGATTCAGTGATCGATAGAATCGGTTTTTTGCGCACCCAGAAAACTTGCTTATCGAATAACATGGCAATTCGAGGATAGAGACCATATTCGAGAACTTGCATCTCGCAAAATATTAAAGGCCAGAGAAGCAGAAAAGAGCAACTCTCGCAGGGTATTAAAAGCACCAAAGGTTAACTTCTTTGCGCGACATTACATTGATATAATATTTTGGCAAGAGTGTGAGATATCATATGCACCAATACTGCGACACGCCTCCAATGATGAACATAGAAAAGAACAGAGCCTCGATATTGTTGACTTTCGCTATCGTATACAGTCAGAGAAAGATGCGTTAAATTAGTGACGGAGGCTTTTCCAAGCGTCACGAACGCTGCAGCTCGGGATGGTTTCATTAGGAACAGATTAAAATCTCGCGTGTAAATGCCTTATTTTGGGCACAATAAACCAGTTCCGTATTTAAAGTATTCATTGGTTATTTATCTTAACTATTGTAAACCTTAATGACTTTGACTTATTGTACCCTTAAATTTTATAAAAACCATTTAAACGTTATTTTTGTATGATTTATATTTTATGTTAGGAACCCCTAAAAATAGCCAACATCAAAAACTTCAAGGACCGGTAGAGGCCTCACGATGACAGATATTTAATTTAATGATAATTGAAATCTATGTGTCAACAACTTTTGATACCTCTTGCGTAGGCGTAGCTCAAAAATTTGTATGATTAATAGTTTAAGTTAGGAACCCCTAAAAATAACGATATTAAAAAAAAACATAATCGGTAGAAGCCTCAAGATGACATATATTTAATAACATTTAATGATAAACGTAATCTCTGTGTCAAAACGCAACCTTTGATACCTCTTGCGTAGCCATAGCCCAAAAATAAAAATCCCTTACATGGACGGGACACCCTAACCGTAGTTTTGATTTAGCTCCCTGTGATTTCTTTTTGTTCCCGATAATCAAGGAAAAATATAAGAGAATTCTTTTTCGTGTGCCGAAGAGACCGTGGCCGCCTACGAAGTCGCAATTTCGGACCTATCGTATCAAGACTGGCAAGATATTTGGTTTAGGCGAATGAAACTTTGCAAAGAAAATGAAGGAGAGTAACCTCGTTGAACTACTTAAGTCTTTGAATGTCGCCTCCTTATCTGCCAGCTGGTTCGACTCCTATGGTGTATCCTCTCTTCTGGTGTTCGCGGCATACTCTCTCCCCTTCTGTGTTCCATTTTCATCAACTCTATTTCAGACATACTGTCCTATTCCTAGCATCTCTATGCCGACGACCTCCAGATTTATCGCCACTTCTCTCCTTGCGATGTTGATTCTGCTGTGGAGGCACTGAACGCCGATCTAGAGGCTTCTTCCTTCGGTCTTTTGGTTAACCCGACCAAGTCCCACGCCATGATTAATGGTACCAGATAATTTCTTAATCTGATGCAGAATCAGCTCATTCCTCCTGTCACTTTCAATGGTACCATAATCATGTACGGCAAGAAAGCTAAAAACCTGGGCATCATCTTCGATAACCAACTGTCCTGGTCACTGTATGTCAATCATACCTGGACAGACCAAAATCACCCTTGCCCAGTCTCTTCTTCTACCTCTCATTGATTATGTAGATGTCTGTTGGCTCAGCGCGAACGAAGAACAATTTAACAAACTCGAGCGACTTCAAAACCTCCGGATTCAACCAAATATGATCATATTTCGCTATATCGCAAGGAGTTGAAGTGGCTCCAGATACGTCTTCGCCGGGATACTCACACATCCTCAATCTCCTGTTCAATATTTTACGTAGCCCTCGCTATCCTTACAAATACAATTTAACAAACTCGAACGACTTCAAAACCTCCGGATTCAGTTTATCTTCGGGTTGCGCAAATATGACCATATATCGCTATATCGCAAGGAGTTGAAGTGGCTCCCGATACGTCTTCGCCGGGATACTCACATCCTCCATCTCCTGTTCAATATTTTACGTAACCCTCGCTATCCTTCATTTCTTCGAGAACGTTTTTCTTTCCTTTCTTCCAGCAGGCTTCGGAGAACTCAAGACTGTTTCCATGCTCACCCTACCACAGCATAGAGCCGTGTCCTACGGGCACGTGCTTAGAATCCGGGCCATCCAGCTGTAGAATGCACTCCCCTACACCATCAGGGACAGTTCAACACACAACATTTTTAAGAGTCGAGTTAAAGAGCATGTATACCTTTCTCTTCAAGCCAATTGTTTAAGTTTATTATACTTATACAGTATTTAAGTATTCGTTCATAATAATAGTTTATGTGACTGCTACATAATGGATGGCATTAATACTCGAGAGGGGGTTTATGAAACAAGCCGAAGGCGAGTTTCATAATAATATCACTCGAGAGTTTTAATGCCTAATTATGTACAGTTACATACACTAGTTTATCTACACACATATCATAAACTCTCTTTGATGTGTTCAGGAACCGCATGGCATTGATCATTGCTCTGCACTTGTTTAGCTTGTTCAGTAGTACCAACTTCACAGACAAACTAGGGGCAGCACGCAGGCGGGTCTCAGCGTTCGAAATTTGAATGTTATAATTTGACAAATTTTGGTACGTTATGGTTATAATGATCAATATTTGGATAAGAAATGAGTTTTTACCAAGAAGTTTATCATTATGCTGGTCGTAACGTGTGGTTTTTGGACGCAGTAAAGAGGGCTTATGATACGTGTGTAGATAAAGTAATATAAACAGGTTTAAGTCTTTATTTTGAAGTGTATATTATTATGTTTAGGTATATAGTCTATGTCGTACAATTGTACACAATTGTGTGCAATTGTACGTCAATTGTCTACCCCCGCTCAACAGTTACCTTTCACACTTTAAGTCGGTTTGCTGGAAGAGATCTCTTATTTGGAGATAATTACGCCGTTGTGCATTGTTTTGTCTTCAATGTAACTTTGCTTTAATTTTTATGTGCAATAAAGAAATTATGAAATGTAAAATAAATATTGTTAATATCTTCTATTGTTTTCTCTTGTCTCAAAATTTATCGAGTTACCTACGTATCTACAGTAATAAAGAAATGTTACCTTTGACTTTCGAGTCCCAAGCACACAATTTAACAGAAACTGCCTAAGATTCTAATCAGCAAATAACGGGGCAGCCATATGGTAACGTTTAATGGGAAATCTTCTATTAATAATAATAATACCTTGGACACTATTTACACACATTGATCTAGCCCCAAACTAGGATTCCCTGTACCTAGGGTACTAGACAACGATACACATACTTATATAGATAAATATTATACTTAGATACATAAGCAACCATGATTAGGGTACAAATATCCATTCTCATCAAACAAATATTTGCCCCCACCGGGACTCGAACCCGGGACCCTTGGCTTCGTAGGCAGGGTCACTGCCGACTTGGTCAGGTCGTCATCGTCATTATCTTATCTTAATAAGTCGCTCATAGCTCAAATCGTCATGTTAGTGTTTCAGTCTGAGCTCAAGGGGCTGTCGTCATGTATTACTCAAATTAGTAAGTTAGGTTAGGTTACTATGTAAACGCAAGTTACTATCTCGATTAAATATGGCGGAATATAACTTACCTTCTTGGAGATGGAATGGCTAGTGGAGACAGTCCTCTTGGCTAGCGGCAGGCGCGGGCGATTGAACTCATGGGGCTTCTTTACCCTACAAATAGAGGTGGTTTTTGTATGAGACATGCTGTGCGGCCCTCTTGAAGATGTCAGAGTTTGTACATGCCCCACCTTACCGTGTGCGAGAGAGAGAGAGTTGACAAGTCGCTCAAACGCCAAGAAAACTGGCGGGGCCTCTTTATTTTTAGTTTTGTAAACATGCGGAAAAAATCTGACTATTTTCAGACACATACCCCAGTCCTGAGAGTAAGGCCATTGGTTTGGTATTGATGTAGAGAAGTCAGATTTTGAAATTAAATGAGGATGTCACTTTTGAGGCGTTTTATCTTATATAGTGTATATAGGTAGTAGGTGGTTTTGGTTTAAGCTGAAGATTGTGTGCGTGACACGTGTGGATGATGTGTGTGAGTGAGATTTCTTGAAGCGCGGAGCTCTCACTCACACTTATCGCTGAAACGTGGCACTCACACAAACGCATTTTTCAACCTAAACCCAAAGCATATAAATATAAATATAAATGGCGCCAGTGCCACGACTTTCAGTTGTCGTCCAGTGCCGACTGGGGCGGTCAAAAGGGTAAGTGACTCCTCCTGACACCAACAATCGCTCTCTGACTTTCAAACGTAAATTTGAAATGAGCAATCATTCTTCAAAACATAAATTAAGGGATAGAGAATAGAGGTACTGTAGCCTTACTCTGAATTTCTAGGAGTTACAGATAGAGAATAGAGCTGCTGTAGCCTTACTCTGTATTTATAGAAGTCACAGATAGAAAATAGAGCTACTGTAGCCCTACTCTGTATTTCTAGGAGTCACAGATAGAGAATAGAGCTACTGTAGCCTTACTCTGTATTTCTAGATGTCACAAATAGATAATAGAGCTACTGTAGCCTTACTCTGTATTTCTAGATGTCACAGACAGAGAATAGAGCTACTGTAGCCTTACTCTGTATTTCTAGATGTCACAGATAGAGAATAGAGCCACTGAAGCCTTACTCTGTATTTCTAGATGTCACAGATAGAGAATAGAGCCACTGTAGCCTTACTCTGAATTTCGAGATGTCACAGATAGATAATAGAGCCACTGTCGCCTTACTCTGTATTTCTAGATGTCACAGATAGAGAATAGAGCTACTGTAGCCTTACTCTGAGAATAGTCTCTATCTGTGACATCTAGAAATATAGAGTAAGGCTACAGTAGCTCTATTCTCTATCTGTGACATCTAGAAATACAGAGTAAGACTACAGTAGCTCTATACCTACTGTAGCCTTACTCTGTATTTCTAGATGTCACAGATAGAGAATAGAGATAATGTAGCCTTACTCTGTATTTATATATGTCACAGATAGAGAATAGAGATAATGTAGCCTTACTCTGTATTTCTGATATCAATCGCAATGCCATTCAAATTCAAAGCCGAATAATCACGTCGGAGGGAAAGGCAGCTTACGTAAAATATTCGTGTGGTGATTAATCGACATTGGGGCTCCATACGGGACCCTATAACTAAGTCTGTCCATCCCTCCGTCAGCGTACTGTATCTCAGGAACCTACCTATAGGTAGAAAGTTGATGTTCACAGAATGTGTGCATCTGTTGCAGCTGGAGCAACAAATAATAAACTACAAGCAATTTAAAAAAGGGGGTCGCCGTATTTTTTGAGGTTTTTCTTGGACGATGGCACGGACCCCTTCGTGTGTGAGTCAGACTCGCAATTGACCGGATTTTATTCAATTTGACTGGTATTGCGATTGATGCGAGGATAAGGATAATAAGGCAACTGGTATAGTATCAGATTAGGTAAAAACAAACTGACCTGTATATCCTCACGAGCCAATGCTCCGTGGTGTACGCCTCCTCGAGGTAGGTGAGCTTGAAGCCGCGGTTGCCAGGCAACGCGCTGCGCGTGCGGTCGTAGCCAGGCGGACTTCCGCCGCTGTCATATCTGCAATGGAGATTATACTTATCGATTTGTGTTTGATAGACATCCTAAAGGGGCAACTTCCTAGCCGAACGGAACTGCAGGCGTGTCGCGTGAGTGTATGAGCAAGACAGCGAACGATGTTGCCTAGCGGGTGAACGAGACAGCGAGCGTTGTAGATACCTACCACTACCTCACTAGCTCCCTCGCTCGCTGTTCCGCTCCAGTTGCAGTATAGGCTACGAACTAGCTCCTTTACTGCCACACCGAGTCGTTGAATGATTCATTAAGAATTACTTACCACCATAGTATAAATAAGAAATAGTAATTCCACAAGACGCCTGTACGAATGACAACTACCTACTATTGCCCGAACGGCTAGGGTTGTCGCTTAACGCCGCCATGCCAAGCGGTTTTCTTCCGCGCCCGCCGTGTTAGAGCAACGGCCTTTTTATTTCCAAACTCACGAGACCGGAGTTCTATGTGGTTACGCCGCCGTCGCGGTTGCGATTATTATATATATTTATAAATTAGTACGGCGGTTAGACATGACGCGCGCTTCTGAAAACCTTCTGGTTTGACGAAGCCTTCTTAGAGTTAATAAGGTACATTTAAATATAGGCACATACATTGCTTCTGGACACCACACAATAGGATAGGGAGGTCGTGGGTACCAGAAACAGCGACGTCACAAACATGTAAACATCCAAGTACGGAGTCATCGGCAAAGATTCTGCGCACTTAAAAGTACCACACGGATCGGCAGAACCACAGTAGCGCTTATGTGCCAACACACATTAATTCAATACTCCATTTAGCGGGACATGATGGTATCCCATCGCAGCTAAGTTATAAGTCGTCTTAAGCGTGTCGCTTGAGGAACGGCGAAGAGACGGCGAGGATAAAGCGTTTACAGGCTGATTTTGTAAAAAAAACTCGTTTCCTCCTCAGGCGAAGAAGATGCATTCAGCGTCATAAATTTATGGATAAGCACCTGAGCTTTATCAATTAAGTACATCCGTTCTCATCAAACAAATATTTGCCCTCACCGGGACTCGAACCCGGGACCCTTGCCTTCGTAGGCAGGGTCGCTGCCGTCTCGGCCATTCGGGTCGTCTTTCTCAATTAGCTATGTAGATCTAGATGTACCTGCTCATATAATTCGATTTTATTTAGAGATTAGATTTTAGGTAGAGAGCATTATAATGGATCTACTATATATTTTACTCAGGTTTGTTCGCGTTATATTTATTCTGTATATGCACTCCAGAACAAAATCAGTCTGTATAGTGCCTCCTCCTCTCTCTCCTCGTAGCTTCTGTTGGCGATACCATCTCCCGCGCCGTATCCGTGCCACGCGCCGCCTCGCCTTCAGTGGTCTTAGTGGCAATTCATATAAAATGTAGCTGGTCTTAGTAGTGACTGGTCTAAAACTAAATCTCGATCGGTGTACAATAGTTTCTATCACCATTACAAGAAAGAGAAATTCTTATCTCACTCTTAAAAGCTAGGAAGAGTAAACTTACCGATAGTATGATAGCTTGTACATTAGACAATTCAACATAGTCTTCGATCCTTCGGAGTCCACGCGGTATTCACCTCTCTCGGTGAAGTAGTCGGGTTCCTGTAACATACAATCAATTATACAGCTATATGTAACTGTAAGTTGTAACATACAAGTCCAAAATGAGGGTTGAATATAATCACCTTTTTATTAAAACCAAAATTTTATTAATCACAATCAACATAAAATTAACCTAATCATTGCTAGAAACAGCTAAGGAATCTTCGTCACTGGTGTCTCCGACTTCTATAGTAAAATATTCCATCTCTTTTTCTAATCTAATATCCTTCACCCAGTATTCATTTTGTAGTATCTAAACAAGTTTATTGAAACTTTTCAATGTAACACACATATGACATTTTTCAGTACTTTTCTGGCGAGTAGTCGTGCTTGAGAATGGACCATTGTTTTTTCCTTTTCATACATGATTAAGACTGAAGTCACTGATGCCATTTTAATACACCAGCGCAAGTACAAGCATCGACGTGGGCAATATACAAGTAAGCAACGGAATTTGCTGTGCCGGCTATTTACAGCTTAGTTAGGTCTGCACAGCAGCGCTTAACTAAGGCCATTGAATCGTAAAAGGCAACAGCAATCAACTTACATGGATATCCTTAGGATGTTCGCCCTCAGCGATCCGCACCATCCATATAAACTTATTGATGTCATCCCCAGAGTACCCGATAGCTCCGCCGAATATCACCAGCACGTAATCAACGTCTAGCATCGTCATGATATCGTACGCCGCACTTTCGTTGCTGGCCATGGCTTTACCGACGAGGGCAATGTGCGAGTTGTTCCATGTGTTGTTGTCGACTAGGGTGGTGCGGTTGCCCATGCCTGCTATCTGTGAAGAGGAGAAAGTACGATAAGCAACGTCTAACAAGTCAGACCATCACAGTTACAAGTAATAGTTGTGCCGGCACGTACGCCCGCCACAGATATGCGGAAATATCTCATCACGTACTATGTCTTATGCACGTCATCAATAACATGTACCAACCTAGTATATAAGCTAGGATTTCCTATAATAGTCTAGTATAGTCTCGTATTTGCGCGCATCTCAAGCCTTTTACTTTACTCCCGAAGATGTCGCTCTCCTCATAATTGCCTCTGGCAAAATAGTCTATATCTAAAAAACTCCTGAATCGTTTTTTAAGAATCATGCACTGTTCCCTAAGTTGAAGTAAATGTAGGCCAAAAAATAAGATTGGTCACAATCCGATTCATAGTTTCGGATATATACGAGGACAAACATACATACAACATACATGTAGGAAATTTCGTGTACGTGTTTTCCAATAGATATCATAGAATAAGGGAAGTATTTAACCGTATGACTGTAAATCCAGTTTTTCTTGGCGAAAATACTAGTTTTGCCAGACTGAATTACTGAATAGCGACAAAACATGGGCGGGCTAGAAATATTGGCTACGTCTGACGTCTGACAAACTTACGATATTGCGCGAACATAAATCTAAAAACAGCAACTTGAAAACCTTAATTCGAGTAATGGGTGGATGTGTGTAAGTTTCTTATACCAGTAATTATGAATTGGGTCTGATTCGGTGGCCTTCCAGTTATGGGTCTTAGCTATCACTGAAGTCAAAGTAGTAATAAAAATAAAGTGGGTGAACCGTGAATATCTGTGAGTAACTTCGAAGATCAGTAACGCTTGGTTGTTGAAAACTTAACCGATGAACTTAACACCATCAAATTCCATTCCTGGTAGAATATCGAGCGTTTGCTTAGTAATCCGAGATCCAGCCACTAGGTATTATTGTAAGTTACTGGTTTCGATCATATCTGGTTAGAACAGAAGTCATGTAATGCTTCTGGTGTGTGTGCTTCTGCATGCGGCTTTGTATGGTTGTTTGATGTTTTGTTGAGCAAATTTCTATAAAACTGTTTTTACAGAAAGTCTTGTTTTGCGTTTTTCTCAGAGTTGTCAGTTTGTAACTGCGGCGTAGGCGGCTTGCTAAGGCATTAAGCTTTTGTTTTCAAAGTGTCTAGGAACTGAGAGAGTTCTGTTTTGTCTGTTTCTTATTGTGAGTGTACACCGCAGTTTGATACGCTCAACATATTGGTGAAGACTCTGGCTGGTGTTACCTTGTGTACAGTGTGTTAGCCTGCTTAATGTCTGGTCTAATTACCTTTTAGGGTTCCGTACCCCAAGGGTGCCAAACGGGACTCTATTACTCCTTATAAGCCTCACGTATTATAAGCCTCCGCTGTCCGTCCGTCCGTCTGTCACCGGGCTCTACTGGATCAACCGAAATAGGTAGAGAGCTGAATTTTTTACAGAGGGTGTAATTCTATTGCCGCTATAACAACAAATAATGAAACATGTTTTTAAGAATTAAAACAAGTACCCATACAAGAAATAACTGGTATGGCCATTTTCTTAGCCATTTTGTTTTATTTGTTTATCGGTGATAACTGGAGTCTCCCGATCTTATCGGAAAAGATATTTAATTGCAGTTATTGAGTTTTGTGCTAAGTTATTTGTCATTATACGATTAATAATTGCTCATTCGAATCATATTAAATATTATTAAGTTTTTATTAATATTTGACTTTATTTCTATAAATAAGTTACTCAATTTCTATCCACTTCCGGTTTAAATGTGCAGAGTTTCGTTAACCTGAGTACATAGAGCAATACTTACATACTACATACATTTTTACACAAAACGATTTTTTCCATGTTTCGATAAACGGCCTTGTAGACCTGACTAATATATATATTTTTATTAAAAATTATAACACCTATTGCAAAAGACTGTCGATTTACGTTTTCCCGTATACAATGGTATGGAACTCTTCGTGTGCGGGTCCGACGTCCTACTCGCACTTGACCGGTGTTTATTTCAAATCTCATTGGCCATGCTGGAGTCCGATTCTTGTTATTGGGGTGTTGTGGTTCGTGTATTTCGCCACCATTGTAAGTGACGGCTGTATGAGCTGCGCAGTAAATTTATGTTTGAAACGTAATAAAATCTATATCGGTACAAAAGTGTTTAGGACGTATCTTTATGTTAATTGTGTGTACTAAAATGGCAATTTTTCTACCCGGCTTCTGTTATATATATGGCCTTGATGTAGGTGTAGGGTCAACATCTTTTAAATCTGCTAGGGTCTTCGTAAATAATTTCTATAATTCCCCAACATTTTCTTCAGGTAGATTGGTTGATCGTTGTATTGTGTGGGTGGTAGATGTTATTGTCATATTGATCTTCCTTCCTTTCTGAAATTGATGGCTGATGTTGAGTGCTAGCTTGTGATGGTGTTGAAGTGGATGTGTGAGTCTGTGATCGAGTGATGGATGGTAGTGAATGAACGTGTATTTCGGTATCAGCTCTCGTTCCACATCGTTTCCCCCACTTCGTCTCTTACTTGCTGTTATCTGGTGTTGTTATGTTATTTATTATTACTGAGTTGGTTTGCGGTTATCTGCTAAGAGACGTGTACTAGGTCATTACCTATGCCTAGTCGCACATTCTTAAATGCGACTATCACAGCAGCGTGTAATGTAGGAATACAGGCAGTTCCGTTTGACTTGTAGTAAATACGTGATATAGTTTCGTTGATATCATTGCCCCAGGGCATTTTTGGTCGTTATTTGTTGTTTGATTTGTGTGTGAATAGTAGACATCTTTGTGTGAGGTTGGTTGTTAATAGAATATTTATTTTTAAGAAGACTAACAGCTATAATAGAAAAGACAGTTAGAAATAACAGAAAGGCTAACGAGCTAATAACAAGTCTCCACCTACATAAAACTAATATATAGCTAAATTACCCAGAATAAAGGTTTAACAAGTATGTTCAAAACGAAAAAGAATTAAGAGAAAAATGTTACAGGATTACGAATAAAATAAAAATTTAGTCATTTGTCTCAGTCGGTACTGACGAAAAAATGTTGAGAAATCTTGCGACGGGTCGCATTAGCTTTGGCACAAAATAAATATATGTCAAGCTCAAGGGGTAGGCGGTTTAAACTATCAGCTGATCTTATAATAAAGGAATTACGTCTGTAATTGGTTCTCACACACGGCGTATATAGCAGGGGTTTCTGTCTTAATCTAAGAGCATCAGTACGGTAGATAATACGGTAGTTCAGGACAGTCAATAGTGCCGTTGCCTATGTTCATGAGTAGTGTAATGTCGTTTACTTCTCTACGCTTCTCCAGTGGTAAGAAGTGGTAACGCCTACAACGGTCTAAGTAACCTGTAGACGTTATGTGCTGGGCTTTATAGTCCAAGTATTTTAAGAACCTTTTTTGAATATTTTCAATATGGATTCTGTACATGTTATATTGGGGATTCCACACTTGGTATGCTTATTCAAGATGAGTTCTAACATATGCCCAATAAAGTATCGTAAAGTATTTTTATCCATTTTAGTCCTCGAAAACTGCTACAAGTTCGCAAAATGAAACCCAGCGACCCAGCTTGTCAAAAAGTAATTTCCTATCGTGCACGACTCCCAGGTCTCTCATGTGGTCTACTTTAGATAAAGCTTGGTTTCGAGAAAGTATTTCGAGTCAATAGTTATGGATTTACGGCTGTAGGTCATAACGAAACACTTAGATACGTTTAGATCTAACAGATTGCGATCACAATAGTCCTGGAATCTATTTAGGTCAGCTTGAAGGTTATGGGAATCACAAACACTATTTATGGCTTTCAAAATTTTCATATCGTCCGCGAACAGAAGTATCCTAGAATGAAGGAAGCACTCTTCTTTGACATCCGCAATAAATATGACAAATAAAAGAGGGCCCAATATGGATCCTTGACCCTGGGACACCGGACGGTATAGCTGTCCAGGGAGATGTATAACCACGCAAAAAGACAGCTTGGCTGTGGTTATTTATACATATAAGATGTGAATCAACCATCCACCATCGAAAGAGGTTCCCATGGATCCCCGCCTTAAGTAATTTAAGTAATAAAGTTTGGTGATCAATACGATCGAAACATTTACTATAGTCGGTGTATACCACGTCGACCTGGGCAGTGGGCACCCTCCTCCATGGAACTGGCAATATATTGGTTGGCCATTGGTTTATCAAATTCGTAGTTGTGGAACGTCTGCTTAAGAATCCGTGCTGATTTTCATCCAAAAAACATTTAAGGGCTGAATATAGGTCAGAATAAATGAGACGCTCAAGTATCTTCGAGAACAGACAGAGCTTCGATATAGGTCGATAGTTCACTACTTCAGCCTTATCACCCTTTTTATGGACGGGTGTTAAAACCGCAGATTTCCATATTTTAGGAACCAAACCTTCAGCCAACAATCGTCTATAGAGAATACAGAGTGGTGTAGCCAGACCTTCAGCGCTAGAAGAAGCTACTTCTACTCTTATATCGTCCAGTAAGTTTTGGGGTAGTAATTTAGTTCGGAGGATAGCTCTTCTCTGGGATCCCAACCTTTGTTTGGAGGCATTCCTTTGTGGAAATTGAGTTGTAAATATGCAGTGCGTTTCTGGTAGGTAAGATCTAGTCTGTTCTGAATCAGATGCTATGAGATATACACGCCATATAGGCCAGTCCATGTCTTCCGTCCATCTTAGTCTCGTGCTGGTCCTTTAACAGTGGGAGCACGAATATCGGAGAGTGCCTCCTGCATAACATCTGTCGGTTGGATGTTGCAGGTGAAGATAGACGGGTTAAGTCTGTCTCGAGAAGCTATGCAGTGACGAAATGCTCTCATAAGAAACCAGACTTAGTGGTGATGATGGCGACGTCGATGATTCGGCTGTAACATTCTCGGGTTCAACCCCAGTTAGAGCCTGCTGCGGCACCCAGCACCGGCTCCAGGTGCGCCCCGGCGACCTCCGGGAAGCGCCCGTAAACTGTGTTTTCCTTTATTGCGCGAAACGTCGTTGTGCCCCCTCAGAGATGATGGGCTGCCCGAGCCGGACGACCCAGGCTGGCCGAGGACGGGGAGGGATTCCCCGGCAGAGCCGGTACCCTCCTGAGGTACTGAGTTTTCTAATTTCACTTCTATAGTGTCTAATAACCCATTCCACCCCGAGTGGGGACCGCTAGTTTGGGGAGGGTGATAACCCAAGTTGTTGCAGGCGTTTGATTTTAGTACCTCCTAAGACGGTATCGAGTCTAGACGGCCAGACTAAAAATATATTTATCCTCCCTGTATGCCCCCTACCACGTAAAGGTGATGCCCTTGGGGGTTTTTATTATTATTATTACCTGGTACCCGTAGTCCCACCACGACATGACGCGCGCGTCTTCAGCCGTGTTCTGTGAGAGCCAGCCGTACGCCTCGCGGAAGTCGTCCAGGATGCGACGAGACCTGTGGGGGTCGAAACTTTAGTGATACCGTAAACTCGGGTTACTTGAGCCCTTGGGGGTTACTTTGTCTTAAAATGTAAGAAAAAAAAAATAACATAAATAAAGACACTAAAAATCTAAAAACTTTTTTAATCCGTACATTTAAAGGCACAAAATCCTTCATTTGTTTTTTTTATTATTATTTAATGTAAGTCGAATCTAATGACCAGTGATTGGAATAGGTAGAGCTACTGTACCTAAAGTTTGTGGAATAGAGACAAAAAGTGGAGACTTCCTGAGAACTATTTTGTTTTTGGGACATCGTTTAAATGTGTCAAAATAAATGCCTACAGCGGTTACAGAGGGGCACACGCCTTTGCCTCGGAACCGAGGGGACAGCTGGAGAGTATTTAATATCAGGGTAACGCGGGCGCAACTGTGCCAGTACCACCCAGAATGGAAAAGCGTGACGTATGTACTGTCTAAGTCAAGTTGGGATGGCACTGTTTTAGTCGATATCGATAGTTAACGAAAAAGGTACAACAACAAAACGATTGTTGAACATTATCACCTTTTTATTTAAATTAATATTTTATTTGTCACAATCAAAATGAAATTGATCTAGCATTACTCCAACTTCTATTACAAAATCTACCTGCTCTTTTTTTGACCTTAAATCCTTCACCAATGAATACTGCATTTTCTAGTTTCTAAACAAGTATTTCAAAACTTGTCAACGACACAATTTTTCAGTAGTTTTCTGGCGAGTTCTCGAGCTTGAAAATGTACCATTGGTTATTCCATGTGATACATGACGAAGAGGTAACTGATGACATAACGACTAAGTTGACGACCCGAATGGCCGAGTCGGCAGTGACCCTGCCTACGAAGCCAAGGGTCCCGGGTTCGAGTCCCGGTGGGGGCAAATATTTGTATGATGACAACGCATGTTTGTACCCTAGTTCAATATAAAGACTGCTGATAAAGGTGGTTCTTTAATCTTAGTAAAAAATAATATTAAGGTGAAATAACGGAAAGATATTCTTGCACTTACTGTAGAAAGACAAATAGAGGTATCCTGTGTTGAGTTGGATAGCCATATTATTGTTTGTGTCTACAGACCTCCGAGAGATGAAAAAGGCCATGGCAATTTGAAATATTCGAGAAAATTATGGAGGAAGCCCTCATTAAACTTTGTAGTAACAGAAAAAAGTTAATTATTTGTGGCGATCTTAATGTAGATCTGCCTGTAGATACAACACTGAAGCGACGATAAATAACTCTGTTCAAATCATTTAATTTATGTCATGTGTTTCTAGAGCCGACTAGAATTACACTTACCAGCCAAACTTGCTTAGATAACGTTTTTTGTGACTGTGCATACACAAGTAAAAATGTAATTAACTGTTTACTATCCGATCACAGTGGTCAAACAGTTTCATTCCCAATTACTAGTAAAAATAAGACTGATCCATCATTTTATAGGCCTATTACATCACATAGACTAGAGACGTATATGAGAAACTTAGATATAAGTTTCCCAGTACCGGATTTTGTTGAACAGAACCCGAACAAAATCTATTTTGACTTCTTCAACATTATTCAAACAGAATTCAATACAGTTTTTAAATTAAAGAAAGTCAGTGCCAACAACGGTAAATCTAAATTTAATGATTGGGCAACATTTGGAATTCGTAAAAGTAGAGCTATCCTGTATGACCTTTATGAACAAAAAACCTATAACTTTGATATAATATTTCATGACTATGTTAAAAAAAAACAAAACTTTAAAGTTGGTTTGTAGAACTGCAACAACTTTACACATTAATAGAAAAATACAAAATTTAAATAATAGAAGCAATGTACGTACCGTATGCCAAATAATGTCAATGTTATTATTTTATAACCCCTGTACAAAGTTTCATGTCTCTAGGACCAGTGGTTTAAGCTGTGCGTTGATATATCAGTCAGCCAGTGAGTCAGTGAGTCAGGACTATGATTACGGTATTTGACTGCTAGACAAAATATATACTTTTAAGGACTCTTAAAACGGTAACTATGTTCACAAGTTCTTTGAAATACTATGTGACGTCCATAGTCAAATGCTGTCTTTTTAACAAAACAATGAGTTTATAAAAGGCTAGTATTTAATCGCACATCATACGCACTTCGTCAAGTAGGTTAGGTTCTTCAGTAGCAAAAAGATAACAAGGTGCTTGACCGGTGTCAGTCTTAGCCTGTTGATGAAGGGATACTGCTTAAAAACATCGATTAATCAAATGTATCTGTCGTGGCGTAAGGCCGGCAGCCTCCTTGGCTCGTTGGCCGGCGAGGCTAGATGTTATGACGGAAACAGTAAAGGAGGCCAGGACAAAACCATAGAGGAGGGAAGAGACCTATAAGACGTGAAAAAATAAAAGGGTGACGAAAAGCTGGAGCAAATCTTTTATTGCTAGACCTTTGTTAGACCAAACAAAGTGGTCCTTCGAAGACAACTGACCAGCACTGTGGATCCAGTGTAACGACAAAAGGTATGCCGCTGACCCGCTCCCAGGCAAAAAATATGGAGGCCAGCAGGCCAGACGTGCCGACGACGACAACGCCCGCTGATGAGACGCCCGCTGACGAGGTGCCCGCGGGTGGCCGTGACGACGACGCGGTTTCCCTCAGGTCGATGACATCCGCCGTATCGGTAGCCTCGACCACAAGACGCAGACAGCTTCTCGACCTTGAGCTGGAGACTGCGGAAGCAATGGCTGCCATTGAGCTGGAGGAAGCGAAGGCCGAGCAGCAACGACGAGCTTCGGACGTGAAGAGGCGGCTGCTTACCGCAAGACTAGCCCTGCAAACGGCCGCTTTGGAAGACGAGGGAAGGCGCAGCCGTGCGTCCTCTCGAGCGTCGTCGGTCACCGACATGCGACCGACGATGAAGACTATTCTCCAAATGCCCACAGTGACAGCAGCGGCTTGCGATGCAGCCCGACCCAAAGACCACCGAGACCACCCCGAAATGACGAAAACCGGTGATATGGCGAAGTTCCTAGCAAGACAGACGTCGATCAAGGAGCTACCACAGTTCTGCGGAGACCCCGAAGAGTGGCCCTTATTCTACGCACAGTTCGTGACGACGACCCGACTATGCGGATACAGCGACGACGAAAACATCGCCCGGCTAGCAAAATGCCTTAAAGGGCACGCCCGCGAAGCTGTATCGGCCCTGCTCGTCACTGCAACAAACCTAGAAATCATCATAAAAACATTACGGCTGCGATTCGGACGACCGGAACTGTTGATTGAGGTAATGTTATTGAAAATTCATAACATTCGTGACATACGTCAAGACGACGTCAATCTACTCATAGAGTACGCGACCATAGTGCAAAACATTGTCGCGACCATGAAAATGACAAATGAGGTCGGTCATCTGACGAACCCGACCTTGATTCGAGAAATAATCGGCAAGTTACCGATGACGCTGAAGTACCAGTGGAGTTTCTCTATTGCGAGTAGAGGTGAGAGCAAAATTAATCTCAACGACGTGTCAGAGTGGTTGATGATGGCAGCCAATGCCGCGACGACTATTGCACCGCTGCCTACTGCTGACCGACAACACCATCAACACACAAAACAGGAGAAGAAGTTCGTACATGCCACCACACCCACCACCTCAATGACGACAGCCCCAACGCGAACCACCTGCGCACTGTGTCAACACGAACACGCCCTGAACAACTGCTCTGAATTTAAACGCCTTTCCATAGACGATCGCTGGAAATTGGTGACCGAGAGAAAGCTGTGCTTCTGCTGCCTGTCGCTGAGTCACCAGCTTAAGAGCTGCAGGAGGAAGACCAAGTGTTCCGAAGGGCAATGCACCAGACTACATCACCCGCTGCTACACGCCGCGCCACGCAACGAGACTAACGAGCGGGCGCAGACTGCAGCGACGGTGAACCATTGCGGCGACGCGACGTCCACTATTCTCCTAAAGGTGGCACCAGTGGTCATCTCTGGACCGAGCGGGGACGTGGAGGCTCTAGCGCTACTAGACGAGGGAGCGTCGGTGTCACTGATTGACGACTCTCTACTGAAGCGGGCCGGTATCACAGGACCAACCGCGACGCTGCAATTACGAGGGGCCACCGGAATGAGGACGAGCGAGCCGAACTCCAAGAGGGTCAACATCACCGTTCGTGGCCGAGCTAAAGAAGAGCGCTTCGTTTTGTATAATATGAGATCTGTAAATAATTTATACTTGCCTGTACATAATGTAAATATTAATGGACTACTGAACGACTTCCCACACCTGACTGACCTCCTACAACACATCGACAGACTGACCTACAACGAGCGACCGCAAATACTTATAGGATCCGACAACATTGACCTAATCGTGACCAGACGTGCTCATGTAGGACCGACCGGACCGATTGTGTCGGAGACAAGCTTGGGGAACATCGTGCACGGTAAACTGTCGCCATTGACACCGACGGACGCGACTATTTACCACCTGTGCCCATGCGACGCTCTGAATGACATGGTGAGGCGATCGTTCTCGACTGACGGTTTCGGGACGAAACCATTCCCTGACACTCCTCGGTCGCGAGAGGATCTGAAGGCTCTCGCCATCATGGAAAAGACGACGAAACTAGTAGGTGACAGGTGGGAGACTGGCCTTCTGTGGAGGGACGACGCAGCAGTGCTGCCAGACAGCCGCGCTGTCGCCCAGAAGCGGCTGGTGGGTGTCACCAAGAAGATGGACAGCATGCCTGAGTTTGCAGCGCGCTACAGAGAGAAGGTGGAGGAAAACCTGGAAAAATGCTATCTGAAGAAGCTGACGGAAACGGAGCAGGTAACAAAGACTGACAAAACGTGGTATCTGCCACACTTCGCCGTGTTCAGCCCAAATAAGCCAAACAAGCTACGCCTAGTACTTGACTGCGCAGCAAAGTCAAGCGGCAAGTCGCTCAATGATTTCCTACTTAGCGGACCTGACTTTCTCACATCACTAGCAGGCATCCTTTTAGGTTTCCGTTGCGGCAAGATAGCTGTGATGGGTGACATTCAAGAGATGTTTCATCGCGTACTCATCAGAGAAGAGGACCAACAAGCACAGCGGCTTCTGTGGGACGGTGGTGAGTACGCCATGAATGTGATGACCTTTGGTGCTGTGTGTTCGCCGTCATCTGCACAGTACGTGAAGAATTTGAACGCGACCAGATTCAAGACCACGCACCCCAAGGCTGTTGACGCGATCGTAGAACACCATTACGTCGACGACTTCATCTATTCAATTGACGAGTACGACGAGGCTCTACAGGTTGTAAATGATGTGATAAGTATTCATGCTAAGGGAGGTTTTAACATGCGAAACTTTATGTCAAACTCCAAACGGCTTCTAGGACATTTGCCCGAAGATAAGCTTGCACCGGGTGGTGCAAAGATGCTCTCAGATGATAAGAACGAGACCATGGAACGCGTTTTAGGCTTAAACTGGGACCCCGAAGACGATAGCTTCACCTTCCTATTGAAGTTCCACAAAGTTGACTGCGACATCAGCGCTGGCGTCAAAAGACCGACCAAGAGAGATGTTTTGAAGCTAGTCATGTCCGTGTTTGACCCACTGGGGTTTCTGCTCTATGTTACAGTTCAGGCCCGCATCTTACTTCAAGACATTTGGAAGTCCAAAATAGGATGGGATGATGAGATTGAAACGTGCCACTTTCACAGATGGCAAGCCTGGCTGCAAGAGCTGAACAAGACGACAGAGGTACGAATACCGCGCTGGTTGTCCGCTAATAACTGTGACAAGCATGCATCTGCTGAGTTGCACGTCTTCTGCGATGCCAGCTCAAGGGCCTTTGTGAGCGTTGCTTATCTCAGAAGGAAAACGGCCGACGGAGTATGGCATGTAGCAATGATAATGGCGCGAGCGAGGGTTGCGCCTCTAAAGGTCCTGAGCATACCTCGGCTAGAGTTACAGGCAGCCGTGATGGGAGCACGACTCTCCCAGGTTTTGAAGAGATACATAGGACTACCAATTAATAAAATAAAATTTTGGACGGACTCGAAAACTGTCCTTAGCTGGCTTAGGTCCGAGACCGGACGTTTCAAGCCTTTTGTAGCGCATCGTGTCAGCGAAGTCTTTGAGCTGACAGACGTCTGTGACTGGAGGTGGGTGCCGACAGACATGAACCCCGCTGATGATGCCACACGGGACGTTGTCATTGCCAGCAATGATAGATGGCTTCGAGGACCCGACTTTCTTCGACAACGCAAAGAGTCATGGCCACAGGAAGACGAAAGGTCCATAGCTCTAGATCTGGATGACGTTAAGGTGAAGGCGGTAAATCTACTGACTTCTGAAGCAAATGGAGCCCTGCCAGATGACAGCCGGTTCTCATCGTACTGGAGACTAATCAGAAGCACCGCCTGGATCTTTCGCTTCATCCACAACTCCAGAGGCTCGGGAAACAGACGAACCGGCGAACTCACGGCCAGTGACCTGAGGTCTGCTGAAACTGTGTGGGTTAAAGAAAGTCAAAGGCGGAATTACTCACGAGAAATTGCTTCGATACTATCGACGGAGTTTGTGGACAAGACGAGCTCTCTGCGACAGTTGACACCCTTCTTAGATGCCGATGATGTTCTTCGAGTCTCAGGAAGAATAACAGCATCTAATGTAGCCGAAGGCACAAAACATCCTGCGATCTTGCATCCAAAAGACACCTTTACAAAGCTACTACTCCAACAGTACCACAAGGATGCGGGACATGCTGGCCGAGAGATGACTTTGAACAACGTCAGACAACGATTTTGGATATGCAACGGTCGGAATGCAGTGAAGGCAACCTGGAATACGTGTCAAAAATGCAAGATTGACAAGGCGAAACCAGTTCCACCTCTAATGGGACAACTGCCCGACGTAAGGCTCAAGACCGGGGGACGAGCATTTCGCTTTACTGGACTTGATTATTTTGGACCCATGACGGTCAAGGTTGGCCGGAGACACGAGAAAAGGTATGGTGCCTTGTTCACTTGCCTCGCGGTCAGAGCTGTACACGTAGAGCTCGTTCACGACCTGACAACTAGCAGTGCGATAATGGCACTAAGACGGTTTATTGCAAGACGAGGCTGCCCGGAACAGATGTGGTCCGACAATGCAACTACCTTTAAGGGAGCAGACAATGAGCTAAAGCAATCGGTTCGTGCGATAGATCAAGAGGAACTACTACGCTACGGAAGTATCAGGCAGATCGAGTGGCATTTTATTGCGCCGCAGGCCCCCCACATGGGCGGATGCTGGGAGCGCCTGGTTCGGTCTATAAAAACGGCTATGAAGGCGACACTGAAAGAGGTTGTTCCATGCGACCAGACCCTACAGACGGTGGTTGCCGAGGCAGAAGCTATAGTCAACACCCGACCCCTAACCTACGTCCCCCTCGACCATGTAGACGACTTGCCCTTGACACCAAATGACTTCTTACTGGCCAAAACTAACGATTTCGACCAGCCCTTCGGAAGCTTCGGTGACGGTGACCTGCTGAGACGAAACTGGAGGGAAGGACAACGACTTGCTGACTTAGTCTGGAAGCGGTGGCTCAAGGAGTACCTACCGACTTTGACAAGACGGGACAAATGGTACGGACCAACGACTCGACCAATAACGGACGGTGACTTAGTTATTATAGCAGATGACCAGGCGCCCCGTAACCTCTGGCTACGGGGTGTCGTGACAAAAACATACAGAGGACCCGACGGACTAGTCCGTGTAGCTGACGTGAATACCAGACTGGGACTGTACCGACGAGCAGCAGCCAAGCTCTGCCGGCTGGACGTCCAACCACCGGGAGTATTGGCTCCCAATACTGGAGGTGGGGATGTCGTGGCGTAAGGCCGGCAGCCTCCTTGGCTCGTTGGCCGGCGAGGCTAGATGTTATGACGGAAACAGTAAAGGAGGCCAGGACAAAACCATAGAGGAGGGAAGAGACCTATAAGACGTGAAAAAATAAAAGGGTGACGAAAAGCTGGAGCAAATCTTTTATTGCTAGACCTTTGTTAGGCCAAACAGTATCGATGCACTCTTCAGACATTTGTGAATTGGATGCAGCTAATTTTGATAGTTTTTGACATTCTTTTTTATATTCCAATTATTTCCAATTGTTTTGGTGACAAACCTAGTGTTTAAAAAGTGCATTTTATGAAGTTTTAGGTTATTCAGTGGGACTACTGTTGTACTTTGAAACATTTATTATATAGGCACATAGATTGCTTCTGGCCCCACACTAGGACAGCCTGTGTAGTCGTGGGAACCACAAATAGGGGCGTCACTCATATAGAAACATCGAAGACCTGGTGATTTATTTTCTTCCCCCAGCCGGGATGCGAACCCGGGACCTCCCGCTCGGTAGGCAAAGCGTCGAACCGCAACGTGACAAAGGCCGTCATGACCCCTATATATTTGTAAATTATACACAAATGACGTAAGTATAGGTAGATTACTAAGTAAGTAATCCAATCACTAGGCAATATAGTTTAAAAAACGCATCATTACTGCTTAGCTGACTGGGAATCAATCGCAGCAGGTAGCTCACAGGTTAACCCAAAGCCCAAAGATTCCATGGTCATTAAACAATAATAAAGATTAGGTAAGGTAGGTACTCTGGTAGTAAATACCTAGCTGGGTCTCTAGCTAGGACTTGTTACGAGTGTATACATTTTCCGAAATAATATGTTTCTTTTATTTATTTCATTCCCGTTTTTACCCATGATTTTTTTTCTATACGGTCTTTAGGGTTCCGTACCTTAAAACGTAAAAAAAGAACCCTTATAGGATCACTCGCGTGCCCTTCCGTCCGTCTGTGATTGGCACTTTTCTCAGGAACTATAAGAGATAGTCTTGACATCTTCACTTATCCTGATAACCACAACATAATTCAAGTCTAATATAAAAATATATTGCCTACAAAAAGTGGAGGGGGTAAAATGAAAAAAAGGGGGAAAAACACCGTAAAAGCCATTTGATACATTGTCTAGCTTTATCTACAACATAGTTACAGAGGGGCAGAAAATACCCATAAGTGCTTACCCCTACACCCCCCTTTTGGTTTTTTTTTTCGCAAAATCTTGTGTAGTTTGAAGTCCTTAGTCTGCCTCTCTTTTGATTGAAATCCGTCGAGAATAACGTTACAGCAAACTTGCTGGGCGCAGAGCATGGTTGGCTTCCCGCCCGCACGCGTCAGGTCAGGAGAGATAGCGATACGTCCAACGAACATTGGCGCTCGCCTCGAATTGCCCTTGAGCGGCTGTCCGCCGGCTTCTTAATGAACCTCCACGGAAGAGATAAGGGAGGGCTGAACACCCTACGATAGACAACATTTGTAAAATCGGCAGCAACGGCCAAAGTCAACCGCCACCCCCTTTCCACAGAGGCTGCAAAATATAATTACTGGCGGACCTGCCACTGGGGGTCGACAAACCCCTGTGACTGGGGATGGGCCTCTAGCGAACAAGGTCTTACGCCCGTCGCAATGTGCGCAGCGCCTGCTCCTCAGACCCTGCTCAGAATGGCGGCTTGCGAACGCAAGAAAGGGTCCTTAGGTTCGTGCACAAGCAGAAAGGTAGGGCTTAACCTCTTGAATACCTTTACCTAACCTTTTTACATTTTGGAAAAAATTGCTCATCTTTGACTGGCTTTATCTCCGCAAACAATGGACCTAGAGAGCTCTGGGTAGACTCAATTTGCCAAACAAACTGCATTGAGTGCCGCATTACATAGATAAATATTATACTTAGATAGATAGAAAGAACAACCATGACTAGAGTACAAACATCCGTTTCAGGCTTCGTAGGCAGGGTCTCTGCCGACTCAGCCATTCGGGTTGTACTCTCAGCAATATATTAAAAAAAACGTAGATGCATGCGCGTTTGCGATGTTCGATGTTTATATAAAGTGTACTTTAGGCAGATCTCATTCAGCCACGGCCGGTACTATATTTTTACTATACTATATACTATAGGTTTTCAACTCACCCATCGTTTCCATAGCTCGCCAGCACAATGCTCGGGCTGGAGTACGCGTTGGAAGTCGCCCAGGTGCAGTGCACCGAGAACAGCATCAGCAGGATCATGAACGATATGAGCATGCCCGAGCGCACGTTCATGCCGAGTCCGGACTCGGCGGGCGGGACCGGCTCGTGGGTACGCTTCTTTAGCTTACCGGCCTGTGAAGGGAGAGGTTCAAAGTGCAATTAAAATTATAAATGTAGCACATTAATGGCCCTACCCTATGCTTTAATGTGCCTCTACCCGAATACGAGTAAGATTGAGCCTTACTCCACCACGCTGGTGTCGGGCTAATGGCAAACCCGACTGTCAGAAGTTATAAAGCTGGCGTAGCCTCTGTCACAGCTTTACGATTACTGCCACCCCATAGCAATAGTAGCCGGGGCCTACAGCTTAACGTGACATCCGAAACACTATAGCGCCAGAAACAGATACCACATAGAAACTGACACCCATCCAGTCCCCGTCTAGGCCGGATGTTGCGACCCGCACGATCGTTTCCGATGTGCGAATACCGGTATGCCACAGACGCTTCACGTTTAGTTAATCAAATGCCTTAATACGAAGACGTTAGTAGTCGACTTGTCAAGATTCCAAGATGGCTGCCGGCTGGGAGGGAAAAAAGGCAGCGGTCGCGCATGAAGAATGTTTGTCCCTGAATGCCTGCATGTAAATGTCTATGTTTTGTGCTACATAGGTTTATTAATTATATCTGCTAGCATATTATATATTGACATGTAATGTATATTACCAATAAATGATGTCTTATGCAACAAGTACATTATTATAATCTAGATTTTTCTTGTTTCCTCATTCTTGATTAAGAAAACCTGCGTAAACTTTTATTTCATAATAACATAGTATATGATCGATCTGTATTTGTTTGCCAGTATTACCCTGCAGCTAAACAAACATTCCGAATAATTCCGATACAATCATACTATATAATATGATAGTAAAAGAATACACAAAAGTATTGAACAACAAATACAGCTATTTACACGCAGTTTCGTCATAGAGTAGATTGAGCATCTCATACATATTGAGTCATTTACATAATAATTAAGAGCCTTGGAAAAACACTTGTTACAATAAACCCGACATGGCCAATATAGACTCGTAGTTAGTCAACCATAACTGGCACGTTTTTCCTCAAAAGAACATTGCCCCCGCTTCTACTCTCTTCGGCACTCTTTAATTTTACAGGCCTCTCATTCTAATTTGTCATTCTGTAGAGTTCGGAAGTTGGACTATTGTCACAATATATGTAAAACTTAAGGACCGTTAAGACCATGGTATAGTTTGGGCACGATATTTAGGGGGGCGTGGCCTCTTATTGGTGAGCGCGCTGATTAAGAAACGTTCACAGTACCACTAAATTATTACAAATGCAGAAAAAATACATAATAATATAATTCCTGAGTTGTTATGATGATATCAAAAATCGACACTGTTTGACTCTTCAAAAGAAGTACCAAGTTAAATAAATAAGTATAACAATTTTGGGACCTCTCTAGATTTTGTGTTATCAGAAAAGCGATTGGAGGAATTTCGCTCGATAGAAATAATTATTGAATTGAGGTCTAAATTTACGCTTTTTTTATTTTCTGACAAATTGGAATGGAAACAGTCTTTAAAAATATTTATTTATTTGGGTTTTGTGAATACTTAAATTACCTGTTATGGAAATTTTCATAGCCATTATAGTTACGTTTGTATTAATTTAAAACCGACTCTTTGTAATTTTCCCTGATTCCGTCCCTCTCACGCTGCGGGTCTTTCGGCCTGGAGTGAATTTGGAGTTTAGCACCGTAGTGAAAGGTTGTGTTTATTGACTGCTACGTACAACGAAAATGTTTATTCGATTTTCGGAGGACAGTGAAGTGCCTCAAGATTAAACTTTAAGTGAACTAACAACGAAAATACGGGCGTTCTGTAAAACATATAAACATATTAACCACAATTGGCACAATCGTAAACCAGTGGACGTTACCTTATCATACAACTTGGCCTGTTCCTCGGCCTCCTGTGGCTCAGCCTGCTCGTCCTCCCTCAGCACCAGGTCCAGTAGGATGGAGAACGCTATTCCGGAGAGCACGCACACCACTGGGGTCAGCGTCAACATGAGGCGCACCATGACGCCGGCGAAGTAAACTGCGCTGATTGCGTATAGTGCCACTGTGGGGGGAACGAAGGTGTTACGGACACAATCACTGTCGAAGTAGGCTGACAGCACAAACTTTATAGCGATTCAGATTAGGTTCAAAACAAGAACATCACCAATACCATACGCCATATTGGGTTTTATTTAACTAATACGAAGACTTGTTTTAAGACGGTCATGGTAATTTTGTCTAAGTTCCTTAACTGAGTCGGCATGACGTTGTTGTAACTCCTCAGGGACATGACGATCCTGGCAGCCTACTGTCGACTCTGATGCGGACTTGGACGTGGAACTTCGACTGATTTGAGAAGGACATGACGGATTTTTGACTCCGAAAACAAAAAGACTTGTAGACCGGCGATTGTGAGATAAAACCCTTCATCAGACCCATGGTGGTGTTCTTTATTTCCCAACATAATGGTTAGAGAACGAGGCCTAGTGATATATATAAATAGTAAGGTTAATTGGTGTGAGGTGTTAGGTACCATAAAATGGGATCACTCCCATAAAAGAGATAATATGAGCCATCACTATTAACTCCTGGGGGGCAAGCTTTCTAAAAAACACGAATAGCAAAAATAGGCATAACAGTTGCTCCCCAACGCCTCCAAATTCCGTATTTCCGTAGTCTGGTAACCTTGCATTTGACCATGTTTTGTCCCAAAGGCGCTACTATACCACAAGAAACGCGAAATTGAGGAAATTGCTTGCGCCACAGCAGAAAAGGCCCCTGGATGTCTACACATGGTAATATTAACATTTATTTTAAAGCACTTACATTGCTTCTGGCCCCACAAGAGTACCCTGTGTTGTGTGATCCAGAAACAGCGACATGAATATACGACCCGAGTTAATTTTCTCCTCGTCCAGATTTTAAAACTCGGACCTCTTCTTGGCTTGTGGGGAAGAGCCTTAGACAAGTGTTCACAGAGATCACAATACTCACGGGTATTACCACAATAAAGGTTAACCAGAGCCTTGGACCAAACGGGGACCAAACAGCACATTCTTTCATTCGCAAGTAACAAGTTGCGAATGAAATAAATACTTGGACACTACTTACACACATTGATCTAGCCCGAAACTAGGATTCCCTGTATCGTGGGTAGACAACGATATACATATTTATATAGATAAATATTATACTTAGATAGACAAACAACCATGACTAGGGTACAAACAGCCGTTCTCATCAAACAAATATTACCCCCCACCGGGACTCGAACCCGAGACCCTTGGCTTCGTAGCCAAGGTCACTGCCGACTCGGCCTTTCGGGTCGTATGTGGTAACAAAATAAATTACAGGTACAACACCGATTTAAAATTTGATATTACAGGCGCTTTCTTAATAAAATTGACACAGTTGTAACTATTGAAGGTCAGAGTCATTGAACATGGTAATTATTAAATGTAAGTTCGATACCGAGTCTTCAAGATGACTTTGTTACTTGCTATGTGAGCTCTGCCGTTAAGGGAGGCCGCTCCAGATTTGGACTGAATAGACGCAGATGACTTTCGGACGCTGCTGATACAGATACATTTTTTGACGATTTTCTGATTTGCCGAGATTTAGTGAGTTTAACTTACGTAATTAAAGGACTCTCCCTAGGCCTTATCATGACCACCTAAAACGATTCGGACACTCACCAAAAACTCTCTCATCGTTGATATTCTTAATGCAGTACCACAGACCGACGGGGAAGGTGCAGACCAGCACGTGCAAGTCGAAGAAGAATGATGACCACGTGGTCGGCTGATGCTCGGAGACCGACGCAATGATGGGGATGTGGATTTTCGCGTAGCCCGTGTCCCAGAGGGAGTAGAACCTGGGGACAAACAGACAATTATAAACCAATGGGGAAGAAAATTGTCAAAGTAGTTCCACATATAGGCCGCTAAGTATTTGTAACAAAAACAGAGTAAGTAAGCAAAGAGTTTCGTTCATCTGAGATTAGAATCACAGAGTGTTTAAGCAAATAGTTTCGAACCAGAGCAATACATTGTCAATTTCCATAGAACTTTGCTGTTGACAATGTTTGACATGTTATTGAACCGATTTTAACAAAACATATCTAAGAACCATAGCAGTGAAGTCTACTTACTAATAACTACGAAAAACCACAATAAAATCTGTCCACACGTTTGACCGCTATTCCTTGTTAAGCTGATAAGATTCGAACTACTGAACCGATTTGAACAAAATATATTACATAAACTTCTGCTACACCGTGATACCACAAAAATATTAAACAGCGTGTAACCTCAAAACAAACGTCAAATCCCGTACATTTTTGTTTTTAAACAAGTGTTGAACAGTAATTTATTTTTTTGTGGTAAGTATGGCCCTTATCTACAAGTAGTTTATTTCCTTTGGGTTATAAGAAGAGATCGATATTGGGGTGCTTATTTACCTAAAGTTAATGTTTGCTATGAAATTATGGAAGTCCGGATCTTATTTTTATTTTTTTTTTAATAATTCGTGGCATGCGAGGAAATCCGGGAATGCCTGACTAACCGGAAGCAACTTCTCTTCGGCTCGCCTTCGGCTCGTTTCATGATAATATCAATCGAGAGTTTTTTTATTAACCTTTTGTTAACCTTCAGAAATATCTTGAGAACGTGGCTCATTAACGAAACGGTGCGGTATTTATTACAACGTTTTGCTGTACTGATTTTAGGTAAAGTTATGAATGTGGGATGGAGCTATTCTGAGGGTATGGTCATAGAATACTTAATAGTACTACGTACAGAAAGATCACTCCGCAAATACAATTAGATAAATAGCTACTCTCGCTGCGCAGCAATAAAGCGCAATCTAGCTCGCACCTGCGCTACGTACAACAATTGCTAAGCACCTACGATTGTACATTCTTGACTTTTCTATTTGCTGAGAACGGTCTTCGGGTCTTTGTAGAAGTCTTCCACAATGGCGTCGCTCTTATCTGCCGCAGGTGCGTATATCTGCACTATGTTGACGTTGACATGTTTCGCTTTTAACTGTAGTATACTCGGCGCCACGACTAAAGAGCTTTGTCCTTGAATGCGCAGTAGTCACTTTTCACAAGTGTTTGGCGCGGGGAAGTGAGGAGCGACGGGGGCGGTAGTCAGCGCCGGCACCTGATTCGTTGATCAGTCGCTTCCCGATGCCCGCACCGAAAGCACGTCTCGAAGCTTCTTGAGTACAGTCGCATACAATATTACCCAACGTTATCTTTCGCCCCGGTCGAAAATGCCGAAAAATAAAGTACTGACTAGGCAAGCTAGAAAAATGGTTTACGATGTGAACTGTTATAAAAAAAAAAAAGAGTCTGTTATATCATTACTGTCAGATGAATAATATTTTTTGTGTTAAAAACTTAATTGTGGTTTAATTGTTACAAATTATTAGTCAGCGGGAAGAAAAGAGTGTGCAGGACTATTACTACAAGTATCTATATTCACTAGGCCCTAGTGACTAGGGGCATTCTATGCTAGGGGGTTATTTATATATAGGTTTCAACCTTGACGTTAACAAATGTTGTCAATAGAGAGTACCTATAGTTTATTTGACACAAAGTCCATTATTTACATCGGCTAATATCCCAATCAACAAAATATCAAACAGAGAAAAAATAGAAGTGAAGAAAGTCCTGAACACTCATTCCTTCACACTAACCCTAAAAACGCACTTCGGAATTATGCCGCGACTGTACACATGCGCAGTAATCCCCGCCAGTTTCTCCGAGAGCTCTTTATTCGTGGCGCCGAGTGTAACATTACACGGTCGGATGTAGGTACAAAACTTAGATTATACAAACACTAGATACCGCGTCAGTACTGAATGACAGCGGTGAAAACAGGCCAACTTTAGCATGCTAGTGTGCGTGTCGACATGTTGGAACGCTCGCGACCTGTTAATCTGTGTGCGTGTCAAATGTTGCCACAAAACCAATACTACCGGAAAAAGTAGGGAAACTGTACAAGTTGGTGGATTACCTTCGATCATTTATTCAACAGTATAAGCTAAATAAATAAACTTGGTGAATAAACTAAACTCATTTTAACCATATTATGTTAGCTGAATTTCGGTTAAGTACGCAACTATCTATTTTTATCTTCACAGATTTAACTTAAACATCTATCTTTGGTGTAGCTAATGGTATGGTGTGACTAATTTGGTACTACATAATGTATAATATTCATAGGCACTACATAATGCATAATATTTTCTAGTAATAAACTAATTCATATAGCGACTGGTAAACAAATTACTGAAAAGAAAATGACTGAGTATTTATTTAATCCTTTTTCAATAGGTAGCGTCAAAAAAAGACTCCACCTTACATGCGCAGGGTTTTTCAGGCCCATCTTTTAATTGGAAATGCAGTAAGAGATGTGAAATCAGACTTCTAAATAATAAAAATGGCTAGTCTTAAGATTAATTTCTAGCCTCGGCTAATGTCCGAAGTCATGTTCGTTTGTGATAACGGATGTCATCTTTAATCGGCTAGATTGCACATTAGCCAATGCGTTTCGGTTAATGTTGGACATTAGTTAGCTAATGTTAAAAACGAAGTATTCGTGTGACTGCGGGGAGCGGGGTGAGGTAATTTTATTAAGATGAGAAAGCTATTTCTAATATCAGGTCAAAACACTGCGGTAGCTTAGGTGAAGAGTAAAGGGGGTGAGAGAAAAAAACTATAATAAGACGAGATATGTATTTTTTGTTGTTCTTACGTCCCTTCGCTCACCCCCTTTATCCTTCACCTAAGCTACCGCAGTGTTTACGGCTACATCCCACATCATCACGTATTCCAGATTAAGACGGTAATTTTTCAGCATTAGCCTAGGTATACTGAAAAATAAACTTAAGTTTAGTCGGCTAATGTCAACCATATTTTCTCACCCATCTTTAGCCTCAACAGCGTCGAGGCTAAACTGAAGTTTAGCCGACTAATGTTGAAATCATTTATCGCAATGAACATTATTTCGGACATTAGCCGACGCTCGAAATTAATCTTAAGACTAGCCGGCTAAACTTAAGTTTAGTTTCACACCTAGCTTTAGCCGTAACATATACATCATTTATTACATTATTATGTTTTAGTTGTACTTGTGTGTTGACTCCAGCCGGATTCCCAGATATAGATTTTGAAGCAAATCGGACTAGTAACTACGAAGTATGACTGAATTTGGTCACAACTGTGATTTTGCCACCCCGTATGGAAAAAGGCGATGCTAGTTTATCACCTCATGTTCAAAAGCACTTAGGTGCGAGCATAGTTGTAATTTGTGGGGAAATTTTGCATTGAAAAACTGGCAACACTAATAAAACGTAAAGTGTGAATCATGTGAAATCAACAAGATATTTACTTAATGTTTTATGAAATACAACGAATTTAGGTTGACTTCCCGATGAAATGATGGCTTGTGATTTGCTTTTATTCGTCCTTTGTAATTTCTACACACTTTAATCGCACAGCAAGGCATTTTTTATCAAATTTTGATGTCCTGTGAAACTGTACAACGCGTGCGTCTCCAATGTCAGCTCAAAGCAGACTGTTTGAATGGCGGCCAACAGTTGTGGGCCTTATTTTTCTACGCAATCGAGAAAGTGACACTCCGTCTATAGAGTAAATAATCTAAGGTACAAAATTGGTAACTGAAGATTTTAGTTCTTTTTAATTATGATTGCTACTCCGTTCCAATGCTGTTTGCCATTGTTTCCACTATAGTATATCACGTTTTCTTCACTAGCTTGTATACCTGTTCCTTTCAATCTAGATTCACTTATTCCAAGTACATACGTCAATATCAAGTATTTTCATTTCTTGTTCTACATTCTTGAATTTCTCTTCCTTATTCATGCGTTGAGCATTCCATGTTGCAATCTTAATTGCCACTTTGACCACCAAGAACATTAATAATCAAAAGCGGTATTTTAAATAGTGTAATTGTTATAAAATCATACACGACATTGTATTATTGAAATGTGTGGGACAAAAAATAGTTGTGTTCGTTAGCAGTTAGACACTGCTCACTGTGGGAACGTAATAGAGACTTTTTTGACACCTTTTATTCGGAAAAGCAAGTTTTGCTCCACGACGAGAGGGAGCAAAATGCTACTTTTCTGTTTAAGCTACTTTTTTATTTATTCATTGGCATATAGCATTTACGCAATGTGCCAATGGAACACAGATCTTAATAAAATAATCGATTGTAATTTCACCGTAATCGAATAAAAACGAACATGTTTCAAGTTTTAACTTTAACAACGTTACGTAAAAAAATATGAATTTTTCGTAATGTTTAAAAAAAATGTCGTATAAAATTATATGTTTTACTGCAATCAAAACAATCGATGACTGTTATTGTGATATAATTGAATACCTATTGAAATCCGATACCATTGTAATATTCGATTCGATTATTTTTACACATTGGTAAAAAAGTAGCACAGGAATATTTCATTTGGGGTGACCTTTCCCTAATCCTACACAATCGGCCGTTATAAAAATAAAGTTTTGTTTTTGTTTATGGATTACAGTAAAAATGATGAAAGTATAATTCAAAGTATAGTTATTTCATTATTTTTAGAGCATTTCATTTCAATTTTGCTCATAGTCGGTGTGAAAAGATGTATGTGTCACTCAGGTGCAAAATCATTTTCGTCATGGGCGTTAGCTTGAATATGAATTATTAAAACTAAACTCTAAAACGGAACTTTCATTACAGAAGTCACTTAGAGTACTGAGAGTTATTGTAGGCATTTGTGGAGAAACAACATAAAATTTGCCTTAATTGCTATGTCATTTTTAGGGTTCCGTACCTGAAGGGTTCCAAACGGGACCCTATTACTAAGACTTCGCTGTCCGTCCGTCCGTCCGTCCGTCTGTCACCAGGCTGTATCTCAAGAACCTAGAGCTAGAGAGTTGAAATTTTCACAGATTATGTATTTCTGTTGCCGCTATAACAACAAATACTAAAAAACAGGATAAAATAAATATTTAAGGGGGCTCCCATACAACAATACCACATACAAAGTTATGGATGCACCTGGTTACGTACATGGAGTGTGAAAGTAACCGCACCAATAACTTTGTAAACAATATTTTGCTGTGTAAAATCCAAACTATTTACTCCACACCATCGCTTCCATTGAACGGTGGTACGGAACCCTTCGTGCGCGATTTAGACTCGCACTTGACCGGTTTTTTTTTCTTTTCCGGCCAGCAGAGTAGCGAAAGGGTTAAACCATTGATTTCATTTTGCTGCGCCATATCTCACTTTCCTGTCTTGAAAAAACCTTAAATAGGCTATAATTTGAAAATTTACGAATATCTTGTCTGACCCATAATACTGTAGCTTAGGTATATTGTCTTGTCATGTTATTGACCTCTGGCTAGTTTGAAGACATCTAGTAAAAAAATTGTGGAACCTAAAACGTCCAGTTGTATTTCTACATAAAAAAAACTATCCAAATATGCATCCGATTATCCGAGCTCCGGTTATAGCCGTGTCCCCAATTCCAAAATAAATAGAGATAAGCATCGACAATTACATTACATCATACGCCGCAGATATTATACGGTGCGCGTCCAGCTATGAAATGCGCGCAGCTATGAAAATAAACAAAATACAAAACGTTTCCTGGGCGTAGGTGTCGGCAAATGTGTTTCGATACTGTTCACTGTTACAGCTTTGTGTAATCACAATTAGTAGTTTAATAGTTACAACAAAAAACTGGGTTAGTCATATAAATGTGATTTAATAAAAAATAATTCACCAAGTTAAAAGCTTAAAAAACCGACTTCAAGTTCAAGCCCTATTTCTTCCTCTCCGGTTGAGATGCGATTGAAGTCTGTGTACATGGAACTCCTCATCAAAACTTTTGCTGCACGGAACAACGAACGTCATCTGTTTATATATTTTTTATATGTTGATTTTTTTTAAAAGCCCTGAATCAATTTTGATAAAATTTATATGGGACCACCTCTGAAGTATGAACTACCAATTAAAACAAGAATCATCAAAATCGGTTCATAATTGACGGAGTAATCGCGTAACAATCATAGATTTTTTTTAAAAAGACGAATTGAGAACCTACTTTTTGAAGTCTGTTGAAAAGACACATCAATCACAAAATCTATATTACTCAGGCCCGATTCGACCAAACTAAGTTATACATGGTATAAGTGTTATCCCTGGAATAAGTCGAGAAATACTCAAGAGTAAATCTATATCACGTTCTACCAACTACTTATCCCGGGTTAAGATAAATTATGTTTTTAAACACCATTTTACTGTATAAACAAGAATAATACACGTAGCAGTTGTAATTTTATTTGGGAAAGGTTACTCTGATAGTTAAGGTCACCTTTACAGTCATTACTCAATCTAGTATTTCGGGACTCATTCCGCTGTCTAGTTTCCGCCGGTTTCATTAGCTGCGGCGATAGGCTAGCCTCTATTACTCAAAATTGACTATTGAATAAGTGGCTAAACGTGGGCACTATGTGCCTCTGCAACCACGTATGAGAAAAAGCATGTTGCTATGTTTTCGTTCGTTTGTTTTGTCATAGTTTCTCGTGAATTGGCCAAAAAAAAAACAAAGGTACCAAACTGACAAAAGAATTTCGAGATAATTGTGTTCCTAACCAAATTCCGTTATTGCCATCAAAAAATATTACAGGATTACTGAAATATCCGTAAAAACATAATGGACTTCATTTGTTCTCTACGGAGTTTGTTCAAGTATCATCAGTTTTTCTGTCAGTCGATAACGCAGATGTCTGTCTGTATGTAATAGTAGTTTATGGACTGATACATAATGCCTCATTATGTACAGTAACATACACTAGTTTATCTACATACATATCATAAGCTCTTTGATGTGTTCAGGAACCGCATGTTCGACCGGCATTGTGGCATTGATCATTGCTCGGCACTTGTTTAGATTGTTCAGTAGTATCAACTTCACAGACAAACCTGCGTGCCGCGGCACGCAGGCAGGCGTTGGGGTTCGAAATTTGAATATCATAATATGTCGAAATATTGATACATTATGGTCATATTCAGATAAGAAATGAGATTTTACCAAAATGGTATAACATTATGCAGGTGGTAACGTGCGGTTTTTGGACGCAGTAAAGAGGGTTTATGATACGTGTGTAGATAAACAAATATTGTTATTATAGTTTTTTGGTTTTATAATCGGAAACAACGAGCCTTAAGTACAAAGCCGTTCCAAAACTGTGAGCAAGTGACGTCACGAGGAGTGTCATTTTAAAAGAAAAATAATTGGACAAATAATAATCAAAATATTCAAATTAGTTTGTTAAATAGGCAAAAATGTCATAAAATAAAATGTTGGGTTTCCCCCTACTCACCGTCCACTCCAGGGCGCGATGACGCCGGCATAGGTCAGCAGCACCACCAGCAGGAACACCGCGCCCGCCGCCGCTAGCCCGCCCAGCACCAGCAGCTGCTGCCACTGCCCCTTCGGGCTCATCGAGTGCAGATAGCGGAGCGCGCCGACCGCCATTATTAGGGCGAATACACCTGCGAGGACGAGTGGAATATGTGATATTCAGGAATGTTACCGTGAAAAGTTATGGAACATACCGCGTAATCCCCTCCAATGGTTGATTTATTTGAATATTTCGATATACTTTATTGCACAAAACATAGGATACAGTAAAAAAATATGGAAAATACTTGTACAATGGCGATATTATCTCTAAAAAGAGATCTCTTACAGCAAACCTAGATGGTCAGGGTATACAACAGGTAGATGGTCAGGGTATACAACAGGTAGACAAATGTGTAGAATGTTAAATAACAATCTACTTTTAACATCTATTTTACCTAATAACCGTAGCATTTATTACCTGAAGCAGCCATATGTTCACTCGTCCTAATAGGCTGGAAGCCAACAAAAGGTATCTGCATGGACATGAGCAGACCGGCGATGTAGAAGACAGTGTAGCTGACAAACAGCCTTTGAGAGAACCGGCCCATGATGAGCAGGACAAACACGTGGAGCGGGATTAAGTTGATGATGAATACATAGCCACCCCATGCTGACACCTGGGATATATATAAAGATATGAGAGAATGTATTTTTGCATTCCCTAATCTAAGAAGTCAAACATATTGGTAAGGGGCCATGGCCCGGAATACGAGAGTTTCATGATAACACAGAACTATATTTGTAGACATAGTTATGTATGATAATATTGAAAAAAAAAACCTCTTTGATTTAGCAGAGAATCAATAGTTGAATTTATACATTGGGTCATCTCAACAAAGTGAAGCAACTATGTTGACTGTAGTGTGAAGCTATTGGCAAGCCTTTAGAATGACCGCCCCGTTTCAGATGCTTTTGCTGATTTTTCTATGCTTTATAAATATGTATTAATTAGTGTCCGACCGAAACACGATTTCTCGCCGAAACCGAAACCGGAATTTCGGCGAGCGCCCAGTTTCGGCCGAAGCCGAAACCACAACTTTTTTTTTTAATTTTATTTATGGGAATTCATAAGTTTCTAGGTACAATTGCGCTTAAATTTGTTAGAATAAAATGAAAACAAAAAATTTTATACATCAAATCAACATTATATTGAAAAAAAAACTATGAATTTAAGGCTTATTCTTATTAACACTGCAATATAATTTTGTTAATAGTCCTAAACAGCCTTAAAACAAAACACAGTAGAAAAATATAGTCTTCTTACTATGTTTAATATTGAAAATTAAAAAGCCTAATGGTATAAAAAGCAGTTTCTCGTCATCCGCACGATGTACATGTCGCAAGCGCTCTGTAACCCAACCAGCTCGTGGCGGAAACTGCCGAGCGCACCCATAACTGACGAACGTGAGTTTCGGCAACGCCGAAATTTCAGCTGATTTCTGGCCGAAACCTAATATTGCCGAATTGCCGAAACATGAATTTTGCGCCGAAACTGACCGAAACCGAAATTTCGGTCGGACAATAGTTTATTATTAGAAGATTCCAAAATAGGCGAACCATCGGAAATAATTAGTTTTCGACTTATAATTTTATTAAATCGCCATTTCAAGTATTTGGGTTTGTGGGGATGTGGGAATATTAGGGCGGGGAATCGACGAATTTGGCCGTTTTTAACGTTAGATGTCGTTCAAAGTTCATTGAACTCGTGGCCTTGACCTTGAAATTGACCTTTGGTGTAAAAATGAGAATTTTCTGCCAAATAAATTCTCAGTTTTGCCGTTTTGTGACGCTCGATATCATTTACAGTTCATTGACGTCAACCTTGAAATTGATCTTTTGTGCATTTTTCGGTAAAAATTCGGAGGCACCCCTTCCCCCCTGACACCACTCCCATAAAAAGGTAATTTACCATTCTTGATAAAAATTACTTTATAACCTCATTAATGAGGTTAAAAAATTACGTAAATTTCACTACGAAGCAAGGTGCCTCGGCGAATAAAAAAATATATGCCTCGAAAACTAATGATATCCAAAAGTTAGCGTATTTTGAAACCATCTATTAATACACTAATAAAGCATAGAAAAAAAAAGCAAAAGCATCTGAAACGGCGGTCTTTCTAACTCCTTCCAAGCTATTTAATGTCCTCTATTCAAAAAGCAATAAAATAGTAGTTTAACCTTTGGACCACCATACATCCGATACAAAATGTGTCACTTACAACTCACCCCAAACATTTTACTATGCTATCAAAGTAAAACTAAAGGGTAATATTTTATATAAGTACGCACGAATTTAGGGGGGAGGGGGGGGGGGGGGGGCTATGTTTTTTCTTACATGCATGATATTCTCGTATATATATTGACAGGTAACCGTAAGTATATTAATTTCTTTGAATTTTTCTCTTAATGATTCTCTAGCATCTAATTGATATATCGCCCTGACCGCAAAAGCGGCTGAGCTATGTCTTCGTGCGAGATTAGTTATGTGAGGACCCCATTGAAGTTTCGAATCTATAGTGATTCCGAGAAAGATTGTGTCTTCAACGAGGTCCAATCTTTCAGATCCTATTCTAACACTGCTTTCAACCTGTCGTACATTAGGCAAACACTAAAAACTAAAATCATGTACCAATATCCAACTTTGGAGCTTTTGATTTTGACATTTGACGGTCGAATTTTACAAAGACGTAAACATCACGTCAATTGTATCAAAAGTTCGAAGTATTTAAATTGGTGCTAAATTCAAACTTCAAACTTCGTGCGTACTTATATAAAACCCAACCCAAACTTAATCCACACGAGATAAGGTCTCTTTTTAAATAAAAATTGTGTCATCTATAGCGGACGTGGCGCCAGTGGCATGTTCAGTGCCAACTGGGGTGGTCTAAAGGTTAAGTAAGAACTTGGTTTCCCATTCAATGTAAACTAACTATTACCTAAACTACCTAGTTAATTAAATTTTGTATTAAACTACCTAAAAGAAGGTATGTAGACAAACTACTGAGTAATTTCATGTTATCTTAATGTAACCCATTATAATTATCTGCTTTAGATTACATTTTCAAATTATAGCCAAAGCATTATTATAATGCATGACCAATCATGCTTTAACTTACCATGTAAAAGTATGAAATTGCAGTGCAAATGGACCAGAAAATTGATCCAGTCTTGACACTCTTCAGCCACAAATAGTATGTGAATTGCAGGGCGAAAATGGCAATCCCTTCATTGTCGTAGCTGCCGGCGACTGAGCGGCTGCTGTATCCAGGCACTACGGCTATGAAACAAGCAGCAAACAGGCCAGCTCCTCGGGACCAGAGCTCTGATGTCAGCAGATATGTTGCTATTGCTGTCAATCCACTAAAATATAATATATGTTAAGTTTATACTGCAGTACAAAAACAAAGAAATATTTTTAGTAAAATCAACCTGAAGTGTAAACTTAGTGAAGTAAATATACTAAAAGTCGAAGACCAATTTTACAGTTAGGTGGTTATAGAACCCCTTATCGACACTCTGACCCAGTTATTTTATATTTTACACCAATTCATTTTACTAATAAACAACATGCCTTTGTAGATTTAAAAAATTGGCTTTCATATTTACCTAAAAACTGGTGCCAGGAAGACACAGATATCTCTGATATGTACTGGTATGTTCAAACTGTGAAGGAACCAGTGTATTGTGCCAGATGTCAACATGAGACCCGGGTACACCGTACCCCCGACAATACGTCCTAGCGGGTACCAAGCTCGCTCATCAAACCAATTCAAGAAATTGTAGAATCCATGCTGAACCATGTATGCTGTGGAACGGTAGTTGAACCTAAAAAAATACAGAATTGAGTGAAAAATACACAAAGAAGATCCGGTTCTGGGTGGAGAAGAAGAGGAAGACACTCACCAAGGATCGAATTCATGGATAATGCTCTCGAAGCGTATAACAGCGAAAAGCCGGGATGCAAAGCCGGTCAGCCACGCTAATAACAAGACTGTGACGGTAATAAGGGTACTGAAACCAGCCGTATTGTTGTAGCCACCCTTGCTTCGGGCATGGCCGGTCTTCGCAACGGCGGTAGCCGGCATTTCGCTCAGAAATAATCGAGTATTTCAGTTACACTTCTACAACGAACACCAGTTTCTTGAACATTTGCTCGCCTGCAACTCGATAAAAATTGACTTTTGGCTGACTGACACGTCTTTCAAAGAAATTATTGCCATATATGAAAACATATGGATGCATTCATTTTTAATTAATCTTAGTGTGCAGTGCGACTTGCAATTTCGCTGGTCCCATCTTCTTTGTAAGGTAATAAAAAAAACAAAAATATTTATAGAAAATAATGTTCAAATGCTAGGTTCTCTGCAAAAAGATTTTTTCAAATATACCAACGTTTAAAAAACGGCGCATGTAAATGAAGCCATACCCAGTTTCTTCGGCTTGCAACACCAAAAAAAAGTTATTGTCATATTCTGACATTACAAATTTCAATCAATGTTATTTTACTTCTTCGTTGTGTTGTGTTTGGTTTGGGGATTAAAGATAATACATATTGTAAATATTTTATAAATCAGTGATGCATACATTTATGGCATAGTCTATAACATAATGTTATAAAATGGCTAACTACCAAGAAATTGTCAACTTGAACATCGGCGGGACAAGGTATGCTTCTAGATTTTGTTTATAATCTTCGCCACGTACCTACATAATTAAGTAATACTTCATTATTCCATCTTTTAAATTGACGATTTCATTATATTTGTATGCAGAGTCAACTAGCTCACATATCGATGCTAAATGATCAATCTGAAATCAAACAAACTATTATTGTATTGACCTAACTTAACCAATCGTCGTTACATCCTGTGCTCACTCTTCGACTGCAGCTGCTCTTAAGCTTTGATTTTGGGGATTTATCTTTTAGGCTATAAGCTAACGACTTGTCATTTACACCTGTGCATGTGGGTTGGTGCGTCAAGTTGGGGGCTCTGGCTTTGGAATCTTTAGTATCTACTCCTACTATTCTGGCTTTCTTGGGAATATCTAGCCTCCTGAGTGAAAGCCTCCTTTTTATTACTTCATTTATTGAAAAGTATATTGCAGCTATGAATTGTATGTATTATTTTTTTCAGATTCTCAACATCATGGCACACATTAACTTGGGTCCCTGACACATTCTTTACAGCCCTCCTCAGTGGCCGGATACCCACAGTCAGGGATGAAAGTGGCGCCATATTCATAGACAGAGACCCAACCCTTTTTGGACTTATTCTCAACTACCTTAGAACTCGAGATATTGATCTGAATAATGTGAACATAAGAGCGCTCAGACATGAGTGTGATTACTTCGGGATCACTCCATTGAGTCGGAGGCTGGCACTGTGTGATGAGATGAACCATTCATCTTGTGGAGATGTCCTGTTTTATGGATACTTGCCTCCTCCTTGTAAGTTGTCACATTTTATTTTGACTCGTCTTCATAATCATGTGCACAAGAAATCCATATTTGCTTCAGAGACTGGATGGTGTAATTAATGTTCTTTGCTTACAATATTATAAATAATAGCAATGAATGTTATCAGTCAAACACTAATGCTCTACCTAGAATAGCAAGTGGGCTTCTCATCCGTATGCCTTGGTAATAGACTGTCAAACCAATGAAATTGCTTGTATGGAGTCACACTTGAGTGGTTAACTGATGTATCAGTTTCACTAATCAAACATACTACATACAGTCTTCACCAAATAAAAGGCCTGGTGGCCCAAACTAAATTTAACCTTATTACATCAGTGACATGGATGCTGTCACCGAGCCTTTTATTTTGTGAAGACTAGTAGTATTATAGAGATTCACCTAGTTATGCTAAAAGATAATAGGTTAGTGAGATTTATGAGACCTTAATCAAAATCTATTGAATAAATAATTATATTTTTATGATATTGAGGTTATTGAACCTGAAGAATGATGACATTGATGAGAAATGGTGATTCACAAAATAAGAATTGTCATAGCGTCAAGCCTTTTCCCATATGGGACGGTAGAGGCACAAATAAGAGATGAGAATGTATATTAACAATATAGCATGGAATATTTGTTTCATTTGTTATTGTTGTTCTGTCTCCCAAGACACAGGTAACCCTAATTTGGGAGACAACCCTTCTGCTAAGGACTTGTTTTTGGAAATAAACATATTTTTACTTTACATTATATTTGCTAGAAACGTTTATTTCATTCATCATGCTTGTTCAAAAGGATACTGTCCCTGAATGATTTGTATGGTGGAAATTACTTATTATAAATTAATACGCACAACTTCTGAATGTTTATATAATTTAACAGTAAACACACAAGTGCCAGGCAGCAGCACCAGCAGCAGAAACGGTAACACCTCCAGAAAGAGTTCAACAGCATCCTCTACAGATGTCGCCACCAACAGATCCCACTCGCGTAACTCTTCCTTGGACCTGCGTAATGTAGGTCGGATCGCAACTCAAGACCAACTCAGGTAACTATCATAGACTAAGATATCCTATGGCGCATAATTGATAAGGTTTCTGTAGGGGCAAAGCAGTGTGGTAAAGTATTTAATTTCGCCCTTCCCTGAAACTCATTAAACCACAAAACAGACTAATCCAACCCTTTTTGTCACAAAAAACCCAGCTCCAATTTAGATTTTTGATATTTGGGTATCTTCTGTATGTTAAGGTATATTCTATTGATGATGATGAGGTGGGACGCCCGCTGAACCGCAGGCGGGTGATCGGTCCTCTATTGTGACTATTTCAACCAATTCCCAGTAAGATATATTCTATTACACTAGAGCGAAACTCACAATTATTTGTATTTCCAGTCGATGTGGAAGAGGACATTCCAGAGCAGCCTCCCTTGGCAATGCAGATAGTAGCAGAGGCCCTCCTCGTCCACCTGAATGTAAGTTCTACTGTATCACGTATACAGGGAAAACATTTTGAGGACACCTTGAGTTTTGAATCAAGTTTGAGCGGCCACATATTGACTGCTTTTCTTTAGGTTTTTTCATCTCACCATGACGCAAACCAAAATCAAATGAAGATAAATTAATCCTATTTCTTTTCCAGTGAATACCTGGGCCGACAGTATGAAGGTGCAAATCATCAAAGCTCATCACAACTGGGTAGCAGTAGCGTATACACACTTTGTCACTGGATACAGGTAAACTGTCTTATTGATTCTGCATCTCGTCTGTTCGTCAAACAGTCCCAAAATCGTTGATAACTGTACCCTTACATTTTGGCAATAATATGCATTGGTTCCACCATATCGCTTTAACTGAATAATGGGTTGTGATTAGGGCATGCACCCGGGTATACCCGGTTCCTAACTACCCGGGTATACCAAGGTCTCGAAAGACCCGGTTCTGAAGAAGCATAACCGGTTCCCCCGGTTCTCGAAAAAAAAAAAAAAAAACTTAATTCCGCATTCAAATCAACCGCGGCTGAGTAGTTGTTGAAGAACATATTGATGAGGATGACATGCCGTTAGCTGAATTAGCCCCGCTGTTACACCGAGATGCTGGAAGTAGTGAAACTACTAACGATTATAATATTAGAGAGCATTCAGATGCAGAAGCAAGTGGCGATGATAATGATGACGGTGTTGAATTTGTACAAGAAACACGGGGGCAAGTGTCGCATTTCAGGTATTTTGATTTACTAGCCAAAGTCCGACAAGTAGTCAAGATACTTAAAAAATCTCCGACAAAAAATGATGATGAAAAACATGTTAATTCTGACTTCGGAAAATAATATACTTTGATTCTGGATGCAAATACAAGGTGGAGTAGCATCGCAGACATGCTACAACGTTTTCTCAAACTCAAAGTATGCATCACAAAAGCGCTACTTGATATAAATTCTGAGATTATCTTCAGCCAAGACGAATGGACAACTTTAAATGAGCTTCACAAGATTTTGGACATAATGACAACTATCGTTGAAAGTTTGTGTCGTCGGGATGCATCCTTGTTAAAAGCAGATGTCGCAATAAAATATGCATTGAAAAATCTGAAAATGAATACAGCTATAAGTAAGGAAATGGAAAATTCTTTAAAGAAAAGGTACTCGCGACGACTTATAGAAGCAGCTACACTTCAATACTTAACGAACCCGGACCAATACTTTACTGATTTTCTAAATGATGATTTGGCTGTATTTCCTCGGCCCTCTTGCGATGAAATGTGCAGGGGTATCGTTAATCTCGTACAGCCATTGTCAATGATCGAACAATGCGATATATGTGGGCAAGGTGAAGATGAGGTGGGACAAGAATTACATCGACTTCATCTGCATTTCCAGATGAAGTCGATGTAATTCTTGTCCCAGACCCGATTATGTCCAAAAAAGATGAGCTTGATATAGAAATGCAAAAAGCTACAGCCGTAAAAAGTAATAAGACGAGACATCAAGACCGCGACGCCTACTTTACAACAGTCAAAATAGAAATGGCATTGTTTGAAAACGGTGGAAGTCGTGGTAAAAACCTTTCACTAGCATATAACTATTTAAGAACCATACCACCAACAAGTGTAGAGCCTGAAAGAATTTTCTCCTCAGCCGGCTACATTTGCGCAGCTCGTTAAGTGATAGGAGCCTAGATGTGACAAGTTACTTACGATCTCACTACCAAGAAAAAAATATTTCCAATAAAGCTATTCATTAAAATCAAAACGAAAATATGGTGATTTGTTGCTTTAGGTAATAAAAAAGAAATTATTTGTTGTGTTTTATCATGTTGCTGTTACTCATACGAGTATAAAAAGATGATTTATGCTGATTTATTAAAAAGACTGATTAATGTGTAGTTAAAGCTTTTTGAGTTCCTATAATATTCCTGTTATGTAATGATAAAAATGACTTTTGAAACTACAGTGTCCTAATAAATGTTGATTTGATATAATTTGCCAACTTTCTTATTTCATACCTCGTAATAACGTTATATACTTTCTGTTTCTGTGTGATTTATTTGATATTACAGTTTTATGAGCCGGAACCGGGTGCACCCGGTTCTGACGGCTCCCAGAACCGGGTCTCAAAAATCCGGAACCGTGACCGGTTCTGCATGCCCTAGTTGTGATTCTTAGGGTATGATTGCTTAAATGGTTGCTAATCAAATAAGCTTTAACTGATTTGTTTTTTCTAAAGTTTTACTTTTTGTTTTAATTATCAAGTGGGCTATCGTAATCAATAAAATGAATCATTTAATATCTTATGCCTTTGCGCCTAACATATAATAAAGGTAACAACAGTGCTGTGCATTTGTCAATCAATATATATCATCGAAACCAAGCCCTCTTGAATGGACACTGCTGAAAATACGTTTATTATTAGGGCGAATTAAGTTGGCCCCTAGATCGTGAATTCATTACATTATACATTATATCCCATACTGAAAAGCCAGCTATTTGCACAAAAGCCCCGCTCAACGCCTTGAAATGAAGTGAAATAATAACACCGAATAGAAGAAGTGTCTTAGTGGTATATGCACATCGGAAACGATCGTGCGGGTAGCAACATCTGGCCGAGACAGGCACTGGATGGGTGTCCATTCTATGTGGCATTAGTTTTGAAAGCTTCCGTGTTTCGGATGACACGTTAAGCTGTAGGTCCCGGCTACTAACACTACTCGGTGGTAGTATTCGTGAAGCTTAAGGCCTTAATACGGCAGCTTGATAACTTAGTTAGGTGGGCCACTAGCCCGACACCCCTCCATCAACCCGCACTGAGCCAGCGTGGTGGAGTATGGCTCAATCTTACTCGTATCCGGCTAAAGGCCCGTGCCCCATCGGTGGGGACATTAATGGGCTACCTTTCCTTTCTGAATAATAACACGGCATTCAGCTGTCAACATTTCTATTTTCTTATTTACAGATTAACAGACGCCTGTGGGTGGTTCGTAGTATTCCAATCACCCGTTCAAGACTCGCCTATAGAGCGGATAGCTCTCAACGCTAAGACGAGCGGTGGTGGGGCCAACGCGAGCGGGAATACTGCAGCTGGTACTGATGTGATGCTAGGGGTCGCCAGTGGCCCTATAGTGCGGTTGTGGGCATTCTCGACGCATAGCGAGCCAGTTAGAAGGACTTTAGTTGGTGAGTGTGTTCATAAACCTAATTTCCTTTAATTCTGGGACATTAGCATTGCGAGCTCACCTAAACTAACCTAACCGATAATAATCGCCGTGCTTTATATTTAAAGTCGCTTACCCTAATTGTCCTATGTAACATGATCTGATCGCTACTGTAGGGAAACGAGACCGATAAGGAATTAAGGCTTAATTTTTATGTTCTTTACTGCACGGAAAATACATTGATAATAATAATGAAAATACTTCTAGGTACATTCAATCTAGGGGTCCGCGTAGAACACCTGCTGTTCGTGGGGCTCCAACTGGTGGCACTAAGTGGAGCCGGAAGTCGCAGCAAGGCTGGCGTATGGCACACCAGCACTCAACACTGGCAGGTCAATATAGTTACTAATCATGCTTTGCGATTCCTTTTTAACCGAAACCAAACCAACGAGGTAAAAACTCCTTGGCTATTACCAGTAATCAAAATGATTTTATTTTATTTACACACTTTAGTTTAGACATTTAAGCCTGCTGGTGAATGAAATTTGTATCTTCAACAAGAGGGGAAAATTATTGTCATATGTCCAGTCATAGGACTGCATATGTCCAGTCACAGGACTGCATTTGTCCAGTCACAGGACTGCATATGTCCAGTCACAGGACAGGTTGCACCCCTACCGATGCGAGTGACACTAATGAACTCCTGAGCTAAAGCGAGGTTCATGGGTTGTGAACAAAAACTTCACAAACAGGCTGTTTTTATTCTCCGAACAGCAACAATATGGTAGGAAAGTGAGGGACAGAGCTATATAGAGCGCAGAGCCCTGTCCTTTTCTTTCCTGCGATATTAATTTACACGATCAGAAAACTAAAAGGACCATAGGTTGAGTGAACATGAGGGTCTCAGTTTTGTTTGGCAACAAATATAATGATCATCAAAATATTTTTTTCTTACCCAAAATGAGTAAATGATCACCAAAAGTTACAGAAAATGTCAGGGCAAAATACTGCGGTAGCTTAGGTGAAGGGTAATCGCTTCGCTTCGCTCACCCTCTTTATCCTTCGTGTTAGGTTAACATGTAAGAACAACAAAAAATACTTAAAACAAACTTGTAAACTAAACATAAAAAGAAGTTTGGTGATCATGTATCCAAACACAATTTGGTGATCATTTACTAATTCTGGCAGTCATTTTGAATTTATTGGTAGGAAATTTTCGTTTTTTTTTTTGGTAATTGTTTAAACACTAGCCGTTTCGTTTCGTGTATATTCTAAATAGCGCTGCCTGATTCCTCAGGTCCAGGATGTGGCTCACCTCACCACACACGATACAGCTGGCTCCCTTCTCCTGTTAGGGACGGCTCACGGAACCATTAACTATATTGGTAAGCGTATCTGCTGAGTATAAGTCTATATGAGCTCCGTGGTCAAATGTGTGTCATGCTTACTTCTCACACAGGAGATGCAGGTTCGAATCCTGACCGTGTACCAATGAGATAATTAATTTATCGTATGTAAATCATCGGACGTTTCCCGTTTCGGATGACACGTTAAGCTGTAGCTCCCGGCTACTATCGCTACTTGGTGAATCTATTCACTATGCTCTACGATTTGTATCTACAATTAGAGTAAATTGGACATTTTTCTCCAATTTGCTCTAGGAGTTTTAGCGATAAGGCACATTGAACTGTTTTTCTCCAATTTGCTCTAGGAGTTTTAGCGATAGGGCACATTGAACTGTTCTTCTCCAATTTGCTCTAGGAGTTTTAGCGATAGGGCACATTGAACTGTTTTTCTCCAATTTGCTCTAGGAGTTTTAGCGATAGGGCAACATTGAACTGTTTTTCTCCAATTTGCTATACTAGTTCTAACGATAGAGCAAATTGAAGGAAATCAGTTCGATTTGACCTACTATTAGTTGGAAAGCTAGAGTAAAGCCAAATTCTACTCTCCAATTTGCTGTACTAGTTTTTTTATTTGTATTAAATGGTACATTCATAAATTAAAATTAAAGTAAATCCCGCACTTTGACACCAAGTTAAGTTAGGTACAGAACTAACTTGTAAAATAGGTTTGCATCGGCAACCTTTTTTGATAAGATATGATTGGCCACTTTCAGATTACATCAAATTGAGTGCTTCCTGGTTCAATAATTGTTTTTCCATCATATGATAGTTCTTGTTTATGTATTCAAAAGGACATAAAGAGTATATGGGTATATATTGTAAATAATTATGGAAATTGACGAAAAAAAAGTAGTTTACTTTAAAAAAGGTAGTGGGAGGGTGATATTTCATGCAGGGCACCAATTCAATAAATACAGCCTACGCAGATAAATCTGTTCTTTGGGGGTGTAAATCCAGATCTTCAAATAGAAAATGTAATTCGGTCGGATCTTTAAAAATTAAAGTAAGTCACAAACATTATCTTACTATTTGTGAGTGCAACTAACTACCTATGAGTGTGTGTTTTAAAACAATCTTTGTTTTCGTGAATTCCTAACAAAATTGTTTCTATGTTAAGGTAGTGGCGCCCTCGTAATGGTTTCATCTATTTATTGCCAAGCACCAGGTAATGAATCAGCAAATTCACAAATATTGTAAAATAGGTTTTAAAAAAAGTTTTACATATAAAAACGAAGAGCAACTGAACAAACGCGAGCGGCTTCAGAACCTCTGGATTCGGTTTGTTTTCGGTCTGCGCAAGTTCGACCACGTCTCGGACTATCGCAGGGAGTTGAAATGGCACCCGATTCGCCTTCGATGCAATTCCCATATCCTCATTTGCCTCTTAAATATTTTATGTAATCCTTTCTTACGCGATCATTTCGTATTTATGTCTTCGAATAGGCCACGAAGATCTCACACTCGTTCACTACTTACAACTCCGCAACATAACACTGCCGCTTATGAGAATGGGTTCAGACTACGAGTTATCACTCTCTGGAACAAACTCCCCAGCGCCATCAGAGACAATCCGTCAATTCACACTTTAAAAGTAGTTTGAAAGAACATTATCTTTCTCTTCCATGATAAGTATTAGTATTTATTTTTATTTACTATTTATGTATATGTTACATATATAAATATATATAGCATTATTTTTAGTATTATGTAGATATTGGTAAGTAGTTTATTATTTTTATTCACATTTTTATTGTTGTGTACATAGTTCTACCCTTAGTTTCTTTTTTCCTCTCCATTCTAGGTTTTCTGGAAGATATCTCTTGTTAGAGATAAGCTCGCACATGAACATGTTTACTAGATTGCTATTTACTCTATTATTACATAACTAGATATTATATGACTATTTAAAGAGTTCACCTGTTGCCGTTATCAATATCGAGCAAAAAAACTGCTGCGTTTGCTGTATGGGAGCCCCCTTAAATATTTATTTTATTCTGTTTTTTTGTATTTGTTGTTATAGCGGCAACAGAAATACATCAACTGTGAAAATTTCGACTGTCTAACTATCACGGTTCATGAGATACAGCCTGGTGATAGACGGACAGCGGAGTCTTAGTAATAGGGTCCCGTATGGCACCCTTCGGGTACGGAACCCTAAAAATAACAACACACATTAACAAGTTTAATTATAAAGTTATTTGAAAGTCACATAGCCTAAATACTCACCTACAACAGTACTTATCCAATCAAATACTGCCGGTCGCTCTAAAAACTCTAGCGCAAGTAGGTAGGCTCTCAATGTCGGCGGGGCGTCAATACGGCGGCGGTGGTACGCGGCGAGTCGGTTTTCTCAACAATAGCGGTACACGTCCGTCCTGCCTCTGAGAGACTTCAGCCGGGCCCTGGAATGAGCGCGGGCCCGGTCGTGCCCGGAATATATGGTTGTTTTATTAATTTCGTAGTGAAATAACGAAAAAAAATTGTGATGAAAAATAATACACAATATTTTGAGCCATAAGTGATTTCACATCCTGGATAAAAATATTTTAAAAATAGGCTGTGATTCTTCCGGAACTTACACGATTAATATCTAAAAAAACTCACTGAAATGACTATTTTGGTTGTAATTAATGTGTTTGATTGGTCATGTGATGAAAGATGGAAGTTAGGTTTCAAAATATCATATATTCATTTGTGTCTTTCCATTAATTTTAAGTCCTTTTTCGGATTGTTTGAAAACGGCTCTCACGAGATAACTACCCAAAATTACAAAAAAAAACTTACCGGTCATGTGGATAGGTCATGAAAATTTAATTATGCTTCGTAACTATCTTGTGTACAAAAATGAACAGATCATTGCATAATTTCACGTTGAAAAACGTTAAAATGGGAGATACTTCGTTTCTAGCGCGTATACGTTCTTAATTATAGATAGGGTCACCTCTGGCGCAAGTATCTAAGTTCAAATACCTGGGGCATTGGGTAACAGAAAGTCTCACAGATGACCTCGACATCGAACGGGAACACAGGGCATTGTCTGTGAGCTGTAATATGTTGGCTCGCAGATTTAAACGGTGTACTAAGGTTGTCAAAACCACTCTATCAGGGCGTTCTGCCAGAATTTTTACACCTTGTAGTCTGTGGGTTCGAAATCGTAAAATGCCCTGCGTATCCAGAATTTTCTATAGAATTTTCATGTATTTCCCTGCATTTTTGAGAAAAGCAATACATGAAGTTTGGCGGAAACGGTATTTGCCTGACTCGTTTCGTTTCGTCGACTTTCCCCACCGCGGCATTAATGTACTATTCGTTTGTTTACATGTAGTAAAATGCTGATAATTCTTCATGTCTTGTTACACAGATATGCAGAAATTCCCGCTTCGGATGAAAGACAATGACCTACTCGTGACGCAACTCTACAAGGACCCGAATCAAGAACCAATCTCGGCGATATCCGTCTACCTCACACCCAAAACCAGTTAGTTTATTTGACCCTTAAAGCGTTATAATACTATAGTTGTTTAATTCCACGCCTCAACCGAACGGCGTGGAATCATGAGGGGCTGGGGTTTTGCCAGCACGGGAGAAAATCGTGATTGCTACTTTACCTTGCCGTCGTAGACCGGAAATCGAGAGCTCGATTCGAGGCAGGAATACGGGATAGGAGAGGAACCGAATCTCACTGGTTTCGCTGTCCGACGCTGTCGCCGGCGTGTTGCTTGCCGACACGAGGAGTCGCTGTCCGATACGACGATGACCTTCACAACACGAATGACTGACGCGAATCTACTTATTTCCCGACGATTATTATGATCAACACTCCGACCAGGCCCGACACCTGTGTTAGACAATTGTTACACCGAAATACAGTCAATGGCCCGACGCCTGAGCAGACATGTTTTTTCTCCCGACAAGAAAAGATAACCTCTAATTTTTCATCTCGTTGGTACGAGTGACAGCTGCGGTTCCGTTTCCGCTAGTGATGTCCCGATTACTCGCGGTCGATCCGCGCAACAAAAAACCGGTGCGTTCCGAAGCATAAATATTAAACAATAGTTTAGCAAGCTATGAAGAGGATTTCAATGTAAAATTTTGTGATGAAAGGTATGTCTTCTCCTGTGCCCTCCCATCCAGCGAGATCCCATTAAGGGTCCGTTTCAAGAAGTCCCCATAAGCCCTATTGAAAAGATAAATCATTAATGTATGGAAAATGACAGATGAATCTGTCACTATGTGACAGATTCATCTGTTTTGTGGTTTTGTGTTTGTTTAGCTAAAAGGAGTCGGCAGTGTTAACGGGCGGCGCAAAAACTGCCGGAAGTGGTGGCTATACAATTAATTTGAAGCTGGTAATGTTGTCGAGCCCGATTTTTAGCCCCCTACGAAAACAGAGGAGTCTGTCTATGTGGGTGTGTCTCTGACTGACTGTCTCTGTCTGTCCGCAGCATCCTAGCGGTCAAACGGATAGACGGATTTGAATGCGGTTTTCTGTAAATGGTAGTGGACTTACCTGCGATGGTTCATAGCTAAATCTTATTTAAATCGGTTCAGTGGTCCGAAAGTTATTAGCCTAGCAAGGAAACCAGGCAACGAAATTTTAGACTTAAGGTTTCATTTATGTGACAAGCGGTGTTTTAAATTTGTAATAATTATTACCGGGTGTTCTGGCACTCCATATTGCCGGCAGAACCATCGAACCGGAGTTGTCGTCTGGGTTTTTTCACGCACGCCTTCGGGAGACGGCGTCAGGTCAATGGACCTTTTCCCGAAGCATCGCCTCTGTCCACTCCTATGGACAGGTCATCGGGTGGCCCCTACGGGCGGTGGTCGTCGTGTTAACATAAACGTTTACATACAGGCACAGACATTGCTTCTGGCCCCACACTAGGATACCCTGTGTCGTCGGAACCAGAGACACACGATGGTCGAAACACCTGAGCCGGAGTGGTGTGAGCAAGCTCGCGCCGGTATACTTGACGCCAAGTTGAGTGCCTCCTGGAGGGGGTTGCGGTGCGTGGGCAGAAGAGAGATGCATACATGGCCGAGAGAAAGATGGCGGCCTCGTTGAGGCGCCAAGAAACCTTTCGATATCTGTATTCCTGTCTTAATATGTTTGCTTTCCACTCTAGATCTGTGCGGCAACTGGATTGAGATAGCGTACGGCACGCGGTTCGGTTCAGTGCGCGTCATCGTCCAACATCCAGAGACGGTGGGTCACGGGCCGCAGCTGTTCCAGACCTTCACTGTTCACCAGAGTCCGGTCACTAAGGTAACCAATTATGTATTATTGTTCTACACAATGAGAGAAGCATTTACACAGGGTGTGACAGAAAGGTGTAGTCTTATTTTAGGCGGTCCTGAGGGACATCATTCTGGACAACTTTGACTATGAAACCGATTTGATCAGCGCAACTTTATTTTTCACTTCTCAAATAGGTTTCAAAGTAAAAGTTCAGAATTATGTCCCTAATATCTCCCTAAAATATGACTGAACCTTTCTGTTGCATGATTGCGCGCATACTATCAACGCGAGGTTTTGAATACGTCCTACTGCGTACGCGATATATTTATTGCAAAACTTTTTCGGTTCTAATTTATACATAGGTCACAACCTTATTCGTCTTCCCCACAGGTGTCGCTATCAGAGAACTACCTGATATCGGTGTGCAGCGAATACAACCACGTGCGCTCGTGGCGAGTGACGCGCTTCCGCGGAATGATCTCGACACAGCCCGGTACCACGCCCAAGGCCGCGTTCAAAGTGATGGCGCTGGAGGCCATAGCTGCTCAGCCGCATAATGACTGTGGTAAGTATTACGATAAGACAGATAGTGATCTGGCCGAATACCGAACATCCACCCACGTTCTTGGCCGAAGAGCCGAACGCCGATATGCACATACAGATAAGACATAGTGATTTGGAAGAATACCGAACATCCACCCAGGTTCTTCATCGGCCGAAGAGCCGAACGCCGATATGCACATAAAATGTAGGTAATTTTACATGGGCGGATGAAAAATACACTGCAAACCCGTATTTGTTTTATTTGCGAGCTAATCATGTCACAACATGCATTATTATTAGCCTGTCAGATTGTGTTACTAATAGCCTGTATTACAAAAAAAGCTTATTATTCTTATGCTTCTTGTAGTGCCTCTCCACTACTGGAGGTTGGCGGTCAGCTCTCCATACTCCTCTCTGTTCTTTGCCAAGCGCATGAGCTGTTCTAGGCTGGCCACTCCCGTCATTCCCTAATGTTGCGGAGCCACGACTTCCTCCTCCTGCCAGGGCATCTTTTCCCCTCTCCCTTGCTCATTACGATGACCTGAAGGAGTCGGTATCGTTCGTGTCTAAGCACATGCCCTAAGTGACTTATTTTCTTCTTCTTTATGATCAAGGTTAGTTCTCGGGAACGTCGCAGAACTTCTTCGTTTGTGACTCTATGGCCCCAGCTTATCGTCAGCATCATTCGGAAACACCACATTTCAAATGCGTCCAGTTTTTTGCACGTGGTCTTCTTTAAGATACCGGCGGACAAGTGCAATATGAGGCGAACGCCAATATTCGTTCGACATATCGCTATGTCTCCTGAGGCGTGCGGGCGCACAGTGGGACGGATTTCGAAATTGCGGGCTTTTTTTGTTACATATCAATATTTTATTTATGGTAATCGATATTCCTAATTAAGGCAATAACATTCTCTCAAAGCACTTTTTGTTGTAAATATTATAATTTGCGAGAAAAAATAATTTAATAAAAATATTGAATGGAGCTATGTCGAATTTGCTCTATAAGTACCAAGTCTTAAAAGTGCTCAAGCTGGTTTTTTGTGGGCTTAATCTACGGGTGTTTTTGTACAAAGCCAAATATATTACATGGCCGCCCTGGCCTTCTCGGGTCTCCAGATAAACGAAGCTGAACTTAGGTCTTTTGGCTATATAACCTATAACACTGATAAGAGTTATCTATATCATTATTAATATATGAAACAAACTCATCATTGGTTAAAAAAGAAGGTAAAGAAAATATGAACTTCTATAGGCCTATCGCCCTAATACCAGTGTTTTCCAAAGTATTCGAAAAGTTAATATTTGCTTGCTTTTGTATTTTATTTAGTATATATCATTTATTAAATTATTATGTTTTAGTGGTAAACAATTAGATGTGTACAGTTTTATTGCGCACTAGGACTCTCCTGTTGCACAATTTTTCCTGTCCTACCTAGGTTTGCTGGTAGAAATCTCTCTTTAGAGATAAGCTCGCCTTTGCTCATAAAATGTTTTGTTACCTTACTATTAAGATTTCTGTGCAATAAAGAATATGAATATGAATAATATATAACGTCCTATACAACTACTTCGAAAAGATTGATATTCTGGTTCCCGAGCAAAAAGGTTTTAGGAAACAAAACAATCAATCTGACTTCCTAGGAAAGATAGTTTTCAATATAGACATTAAAATACCTATGTCAGCCATATATATGGACATGACAAAAGCGTTCGACTATGTAAACCACAAAATATTATTACAAAAGTTACACACATATGGAGTCAGAGGCAACGTTATAGATTTGATAAAATCATACCTATCTGATCGGAAACAAATAACCCAAATTCAGAGATTGTGTGGCCAAAGTAACATGGAGCAAATCTACTCATCTGAACGTTCTAAGGTAACTCTAGGTGTACCACAAGGAAGCGTTCTAGGCCCGCTGCTATTCCTGATCTATATTAACGACATTGTTGACTCGACATCAAACCCTATGATCCTATTTGCTGATGACAGTACCGTAGTTTATAAAAACGTAAGTAATGATAATTTGACATTTGAAAATGAAATAAACAATTCACTTAATGACATCATAACATGGCTACAGCATAATAATTTAAAAATAAATTTAAAGAAAACATATATAATGAACTTTAAACAAATTAAAGAACGGATACCATTAACTTTCAAACACGATGACAATATCATTGACGAAGTACCATCAATGACATTTTTAGGATTACAAATCGACAATAAACTAAACTGGAAAGAGCAAATTGAAAATGTCAGCAAAAAACTAAACCGGTTTTCATATGCACTGTATATGCTCCGCAAAGTTGTGGATGTTACCGCAGTACTGACTGCTTATCACTGCTACGTAGTGTCTACACTCAGATACGGAATAATATTCTGGGGTAACGGAATAAATAGGGAAATTGCGTTCAAGTCTCAGAAAAAATGCATTAGAGCTATATTTTCGTTAAAAAGAACAGACAGCTGCAAACCACATTTTAAACGCCATAAACTTTTAACAATGCCTTCGTTATACATATATGAAATAATAATGTTTATTAAAATAAACCCAACCCTATTCGAAAACCTGAAGAGTCGCCGCAACAACAAAAGTATACGCGCTACCAGACACAAAACTGCACTGTTCAGCAACAGTGTATTCGGTATGGCCTCGACAATATACAATAAGGTTCCTGTCTCAATTATGAATATAGATAACCCAAACAAGTTCAAGCTTAGATTAAAAGATTATTTGGCTGATAAAGCATACTACTCTGTAGGTGAATATTTAGCATAGTGTTGACATGTTATATCTACCAAACTATTGCCATTGACATCTTTTTAAAAAAAAAAAAACACCTATTACTAAATAAATTTTTACATATGACATACAATAATAATATTATTTGACATTAATTTTTTTGACATCATTGTAATATTGTAATGGTTTAATGTATTGTTTGTTGCCTAAATTTTTTAACTCACCTGTTGTTTGTTTCCTTATTTGTATTATTTGTACGCCTCACGGCTGGACGTAAGGACAAAACATACTATGTAATATCTACTTGAAACTACGTACCACAATAAAATATCTGATTTCTGATTTCTTCTTCTTTCTAGTCGTTTTCTCATGGCTGAGTATTGACTTATACATATACTCAGACATCGACATCATTTATTAATAAAATACGTTACATCTGATCATAGATCGTGACTGTCATGGTTGTTGGTAAGGGGCTCGACCAAGGATCTCCATTTTGTTCTGACCTGGGCTGCGTGTATTGCCTCGTGTAGACCTAGCTGCAGGTATTCCTGCGTGTCTACACCAGCGTGCAGGTGGTCTTCCCCTTGTTCTTGCACCTACTATTTTTCCTTCCATTTACATACACGTTCCATATACGTGCTATAAATCAAAGTAAGTCAAGCATTCGGATTGTCCAGGATTCAGTACCATAAAGAAATATAGACCATTTTGCAAAATTCATTTAAATTTTATGATTATTTTCATCAATCTCGTACTGCCGATTGAACCATTCCTTTTAAATAATGTTATATTATCAATGATTTCGTTCATACTGTATAAGTGAAATAGATAACGCGTTGTCTAGATGTATGTATCCTCAATTGATCCAGAGCACGGCAAATTCTGTTCTAACATTTTTCATATTCATATTCTTTATTGCACAGAAAACATAGATAAACAGACAGTTACAATAAATTTTATAGGCAAAGGCGAGCTTATCTCTAAAAAGAGATTTCTTCCAGCAAACCTAGGCAAGACATGAAAAAGGACAGTCCTAGTGCGCAATAAAACTGTATACATACGTACGAAAATTACTTTTAAAATATAAATAAAATATACCTAATAAAAAATATATATATCTCAACTATATAAAATACACTAAATAGCATGCACATATATAAACTACAAAATATCATACATATACATACTTACATAAATATGATACCGATTACGGAAGAGAAAGGAAATACGCTTTCAATCTTTTCTTAAAAGTGAAAATTGAGGGAATATCCCTAATAGTGCAGGGAAGTGCGTTCCACAGTCGGATTGCCCTTAACCTAAAAGAGTGTTTGTAGGCGGCAGAGTTATGCCGAGGAGTTGACAGGAGAGACACCGTGTGGGATCTCCGATTACTATCCCTGGGGAAAAGAAACTCAAAACGTTCTCGAAGATATGTGGGGCAGCGGGGATTTCGCAAAATATTGAATAGATAAGAGAGAATGTGCATATCACGGCGAAGACGGATCGGAAGTCATCCCAGCTCCTTGCGATACTGGGAGACATTGTCGTACTTGCGCAGCCCGTAGACAAACCGAATCCCAAGGTTTTGGAGTCGCTAGAGTTTATTCAGTTGTTCTTCGTTCGCACTGACCCAACAAGTATCCGCGTAGTCTATTAAAGGTAGTAGAAAGGACTGAACAAGGGTGATTTTAGTCTGCCGCGGCAGGAAGTACTGCAATCTCCGTAGGGAGTAAAATGACGCAAAGACTCGTCTGCTGACCTCACAAACATGGGGCGACCAGGACAGCAAGTTATCAAATATAACCCCAAGATTCTTAGCTTTCTCGCTGTAAGTGATTACATTTCTAAAATAGAAAAGACACTATTATTGTCTGACTATATAATGATTATGTATTCAGTCTGATTTCATACATTTTTAACCAACCTGCAAGCCTACAACATATCTTGTGGTATTATTATATTCTAAATCGTTGATCTTGTACAGCAAATTTTAAGCCTAGAAGGAGGATCCAGTTATGGCCTTCATAAATAATTTCAAGTGTTCACTAACAGGGGTAGCTATCGTTCTTTGCAATTCTCAAATATGCGCGATCGATAAAAACATGTGGTGAATGCGTGGGGCGCACTAGAAGTTTCCGGAATGAATAAGAAAAAAATACTTTTAAAGTTTAAATAGAATTGATTGTTTCTCAAAATATTCTTCCTTTGCGTAAATGCACTTTTTCATACGATTAAACCAAATTTGAAAACATTTGTGCCACTCCTCCGTGGTGACCTCATAAACGTCCTCGGCAACCTTTTCTGGTGATGAAAATCGTTGACCGCGTAATTGGTTCAAAATTTTTGGGCACAGAAAAAGTCACAAAATGGTAGGTCGGGACTATATGCAGGATTGCTCATAAGTTCTACGTTTTGCACCTTCAAAAATTAAGTTATCTGTCTGGCCGTGGGGTAACTAGCATTATCGTGGTGCAAGATGAGACGGTGTTTACGGTTATTTTTACGGAGTTCGTCAATAATTTGCGGCAAACAAATGGTCATGTACCAGTCACTAATCACGGTACGACGATTATTTAAAGCAACAGTAGCCACGTGTCCAGTTTTATAAAAAAAAGAAGCAATCATCCGCTTAGATGCACTTTTCACACGCGCCGGTATGGTTGGGTTCGGCTCATCTTGAAAGACCTACGCTCGATTGCTGCTTTGTTTTGGGATCAGAGCAATAAATACATGTTTCGTCACTTGTTAATAACCCTGGAATATTGGTGCAATGCCATACTTACCAGATTAAACGAAGCGGCGTCAAATTTGGTGTGGGACATAGGTCCCACACCAAATTTGACGCCGCTTCGTTTAATCTGGTAAGTATGGCATTGCACCAAGTGACGCGGTCCCTTTATCGAATTGTTGCTGAGTATTTGCTACATCTATACTTACATATATTTATATACAAAGTATAGCCAGGGTATCTGTTTTCAAACTGGGTATTTATTTACAAACTCGAGGTCGTTTATTTACTAACCAAACTCCGTTGTTTCAGGGCCTTACGGCGAACAGGATGAAGAACAGATATTCATTCAGAAAGTTGTACCCGACACGGACACGCTATACGTCCGGCTAGCGTCGAATGGCAAAAGGTAATGTCAAATGAAGAAGAGAGCCTTCAATATACTAACATGAAATAAGTAAATATTTAATTTTAGGTACCCCATCCCCCTAGTCAAGTTTCATTCGCGAACTTATCACTCGCTACGTCTCTGAGATAATGTATGCGATTTGACGTTTTCCGTGCAAAGTATGTCAAATTCCATAGATTTTCTTATCGCCATAGCGAGGGATAAGTTAGAGAATAGAATTCAACTTGGCTACAGGGGCTGAAAATTAGGATCATAGGGAGCGAAAGGCAGTTCTTAAATTTATTTTTATTAATTTATCATCAAAGTAAATTCGCACATCATTACAGATAAATACAATTCGTACAAATTTCAAAGTAACCATTTACAATTAATGCATAACATTATATACAATATCACATTACTTATCAAGTTATGTCAATTCTATTGATATTAATATCATAATCTATAACAATTGCATACAAGAACATAATTACCAGACAGCACTATCATGATCTCGCAGAACCTGGCACACTCTCGCACGATATCCCTCCATGCATCACCAAACAGATCATTCAGTGGTGCTGCAGCCAACAAGGCCATAAGGCTGTCCCTTGCCCGCACTAGCGGAGACTGCCGGCGCGCCACCGTGTGGTGCGAGCCGCCCGCTAGCAGCTGTTGCCTGCACGCGCGTGGGTAGTTGTCAGGCACGTATAAAGCGCATAACGTAATGACAAGCATTGCGCTGTTACTGACGCCTCGCAAAAATCGACAAACAATTTTATCCAAGGATTCCCAATATAAAAGCGGATAGACAAAATAGTATCCATTCAAGGGTAGTATCCATATTTGCTCTTGTATAGGTATCGTAGAAAAGCTTTGTGTACCTTCTCAGCATAAGGACATATGAGCTTTCGTGTGGATTCCAAACAACCTAGCTAGATTCAAGTTTGTTTCTCACTAGGGCCTTGTAAAGAAGCTGAAGAAGAGACTGGACCACACCCAAATTATGGAATCCTTTACTATTCCGTATTACAAACCCTAATCCTTTGAAACATTCCTTGGCCAAAGTACTCATGAGCTCATGGAATGTAGGTAATTTTAGGATCGAAGAGAGCTCCGTGGTCTAATGGGTTTCACGCTTGATTCTCACACAGGAGATGCAGGTTCGATTCCTTACCATGTACCAGTGAGATAATTAATTTATCTTAAGTACTTTATCCGACGTTCAGTGTTTCGAATGACACTTTAATCTGTAGGCCCCGGTTACTATCGCTACGTGGTAGTGGTCGTAAAACCCCTCCACCAACCCGCTCTGAGCCAGCGTGGTGGAGTATGGCTTAATCTTACTCGTATCCGGGTAAAGGCCTGTGCCCCTCGGGGGGGGGGGGGGGGGGGGCATTAATGGTCTACATTAATTAGGGTTGAACGTAACACCGCGGTCTTTTAACGAATACACTCGAGTCATAGACTCCGTGCAGAGTGTATACATTGCGCTAAAAGGCCGAAGAGAGCGCGTGAAGGACATTACACAACTCTTCGCAATATTGAATAGGAGTTTATTTTTCATACTCCAATCGATGAACCGCATCTAGATCTCCTGTAGTAGCCTACAATCCTCCTCTGACTTCACGGCAAGTACCAGTTCAGATCGTCAACGTACAAAATGCATTTAGCGTGTTAACTCAGATTCCAGGTCATTTATCATGATGATAAATAACAACGGACTAAGAATAGAGCCTTGGCTAACGCCCGACCGTGTGTGGTACGGCTGCTCTAAAAACTGCCGTGTCGCACATATTGTTGGCGGTTCTTCAAGTAGTCAGCTAAGAAGACCAACAGCCGTGGGGCAAATCCAATGGCACACAATTTCTTCTTATGGACGTCGTTATCGACTCTATCGACGCATTACGGAAGTGCAGATAGGCGACGTCCACCTGACATCCCTTGTCCATGCTCTCCGAGACCATCTCGACGAATGTCAGTAAGTTACTGAGCGACGACTCCTGAATCCGTGTTGCGAGTCGCACAAATAGGGTGCAATCTCGCTGCCTCAGTGCTTGAATGGTCAACAGACCACTGAGTGAATTTCACAGGAAACGTTTATTTTGTTTGACATTGTTCTAAAGCGTAGTCTACAGAAATCTACTATTTACGGATTCACTTTAGGACATTTTTTGTCCCATTTACGATGTAAAATCAGCTGTTCGTTAAGTAGACGTCAAAAAGTGTATTTTCCGAAAAATGGTCCGTTGAACATTAAAGCACTGAGGCAGCGATCTGTGGACTGATTTTGCCGTATATGATTGACTCGAACAATTTTGCCAATGAACTCAGGATCGCAATCGGTCTATACTGATTTACAGATGCAGTGTCACTTGCCTTGGAAATAGGACTAACTCGAGAGAGCTTCCAGCTGGTAGGGTACTTCCCTCGTTCTAGAGCTAGGTTGATAATATGACCCAAAGGTAAAACCAGCTGGTCGCTATAGGCCTTCAAAAAGTAAGTCGGGAGGTTGTCCGGTCCAATTGCGCTCTTTGGCCTTAACTGCCTCAGTCCTTGCTAAACATCCCTACGGTAAACATGGGAAACTTGGACGTAGTTAGTAGTGCGCGAGTCATCGCAACTGATAACCAGATCCGGATTAAGCGCCGGCACGTCACTGAGGAAAATATCGGAGAAATAATCTGCAAACGCGGCTGCTTCTTCTCCATGACACTCTTGCTCCTGATGCGTGACCCGAGGTTCGAAAACGCGCGTGGGTTATATCTTATGTTGCCTTCGATATTTTGCATGTGGTTCACGTATGCTGCAGCTACGTGGCACTTAATGCTGGCTCTTAGCTCACTGAACGCGGAGTAGTCAGCTGGCCTCTGACGATTTCCATTCACAGTGAAGCCTTAGTGGCAAGGCCCCCTTATTATATCACCAGTGAACCACACCGGATAACGCCTGGTGGGTTGGCTCGGGCTTCTCTTTTTCGGAATCGAAATATTGAAGATCTCGTAAATGAAATCGTAAAAGCGACCAACTGCCGTATCTAAATCTGGAGCCTCGCCAGAATTGTCCCAGGATACGCAACAGATGAGCTCGTACTGTACTGCGTGGTCGCCCTTGGCGAAATTCCAGTCATTGTGTCCGACAAAGTTGCTAGGATCCAGGAGGCCGGATCGCTGGTCCACGCCCTGCGCTTCCAACAGCGCAACAATGACGTCGAGATGCGAGTGGTAGGCGGTGGCACCAGTACGTGCCTAACACGGAGGCGCGCACTATAATGCCACGGACGCTCTCCGGTAACAACACCACGTCAAGAGTACTCCTCCATGTGCATTCCTCATTCCTTATTCGTCTCATATAAACCACAGACACAAAACTATTAAAGCAAAAGAGACACCATTATGCCTAGGCCCAGTATCATAATCGACTTCGCCCGGGTTGACTGAAGTGAAGGAAGAGAAGGATGGGTTAATCGCACGAATGGCGTGTGCCAGTGTTTTGTGGCGCCACAAGAAGCGAGCAGCGGCGATTTGTAGCGTATGGCAGCCACCGGAGTTTACCATGTGCGACGTATGAAGAATGTAGACGTTTACCATACAAATAATTGCTTAATTTCTTACAGGGTGTGCAAAATCCGTTCGGTTGACGGCTCAGCGGTCTCCTGCTTCGCGCTGGCTGAGTGCGAGGGGGCGCTCCGCCCGCGGCGCTTGCTGCTGTGCGGCCACCGCTCCGGCGCCGCGCAGATATGGGACCTTAGTGCGGCGATTGACAAGTCGGCGAAACCGGGTAAGACTGATACTTTTGTCTTTTATATCTGGATGAACAGTTACAAAGGAAGAGCTTTGAAACTGATGAACAGTTCTGTTTCGGATCACAGTCGGATGTCAGCCAGTGTCGGTGAAACCGGGAAGACTGTGCTACTATTGTTATTCATATCTGGATGAACAGTTCTAAAGGAAGAGCTTTGAAACGGAGGAGTTTTAGGATGAACCGTTCTGTTTCGGATCAAAGTCGGGTGTCAGCCAGTGTCGGCGAAACCGGGAAGACTGCTACTATGTTATGATTATTGAACAGTTCCGTTTTTTTTGGACATAGCTGTTTCGAACCGTATGAACAGTTCTGTTTCAATACGGATGAACAGTTCGGTTTCAATATGGATGAACAGTTCTGTTTCGAACCGGACTAGATAAACATTTATATTTCGAACCGGACCGAATGAACAGTTCTGTTTCGGACCGGGTGTCGGCTAGTGCGGTCCGTTTCCACCACTTCGATAAGGAGCTATAGGCTACTGTCTATACTGGGATACGTGGAAAGTGTACTATACTAAACTAGTTCCGTAGATAGTATTGTTACTAAGCCGTGCACGTCGATTTTTAATTGTATCATTCGTCTTCAAAATGAAGTAAATTTAACATTTCCACCCTCAGGCGATGCAGACGACACAGCAACCTCCCCCGGCGGCCCTTCCCCCGACTCCCTCGTCCGCCTGCTGGCGGGCTGCGAGCTCGACGCGGCCCCCGCCGTCCCCGCAGCACCCGCGCCGCCCCTCGACCCGCCAAGGAGTTTGCTCACGTGAGGGAACACCAAACTCACTGTGCTGCCGGAGAGTGCTGAAGTATCTTGACAATCCGAATGACAGCGATGGGGGCTCTATTATCGGCACTATTTATTAAAGTTGTGACATCGCAAAGTTGAGCGCAACACCCAAAAAATGGCGTACCGAAGTCGAGTTCGGCACGTGGAGACGAAATTCATAGTGGAACTTGTTGACCGATCCGAAGGAGCACGTGTGGGCTGGCTATCATTGTTTTGCTGGACCCGCGAATGGAGATCAGCGCTTAAGAGCCATGGCCATTTTGTTGTTGCCTGCCATTAGCGCGAAGTAATTACCTAATTCATGTGTCTCGGCGCAAACAAAACAAATGAAAGTAACAAATATTGAAGTTCGGCACTTTCCGTACCTAGGTGCACGCACTATGACAATTATACGATCTGATAATGTGATGCATGCACGTAAATGGAACTTTAATTGTTTAAATACCTATAATATTATGAGACAAATACTGTTATTTTTGTATTAATCTATGGGAGGTTTTCTGTGGTAAGTTGTGTAAAATAAAATAAATATATCCTTACTTGTAAATTAATCATGATAATCATTCAAATTGGTTTATATATATGTAGGTATACACTAATTTAAAAATATTGTGTATTATAATCCATTGTGTCCCAAAAAGTAATAAAAATATTTTTGTACTCGGTTTTTGGTAGATGTTCAAAAATTACATATTCATACACATAAATTATACCTACCTATATTTATAATTTAACATTGTAACTTCCGCAGACGGACCTTTGTCAGCTATTATCACTGAAACATTATATTAAGTTAATTTTAATTATTTATTAGTTCGTCGATAATACAAATCATAATACAATTTTTTAGTTAGTAATTATATTCTAGAAACTATACGAACGTGTGTCAAAAGTGATGCGTGTCTATTTGTAATTACATATTTTTAGAGGCTATTGTGCTTGTGTGCACATGCTTGACATAAATATTTAGGTCCATTTTGACAAATTCCTACTATGACAAGGTTCATAGTAGGAAGTTGTCAAAATGGACCTAACATACATAGGTTCATGGTAAGCTGTCAAATTGGGAACTTGTCAATTCCCAATTCGACAGCTTACCATATTGACAACTTTCTAATTCGACAACTTCCCAATTCGACAACATTTTACTGACATTAAACCCTTGACAAGGTTGGACAAGCCATGGTTCCAGGTGGGCGATGCTGCTAATTTGCACAAATATATTAGCACTATTTTTATTTGGTTGAAGTCACTTGTTAATTATCCTATAGTGATGGAAATAGCTCACGTTCGTTTCAGGGTTAAAGTATTAAATGATTAAATGGGTATTCACCCTTGACTGGTAACCGAAATGTTGTCGAAATGAGAAATTGTCAAAATGGGAAGTTGACAACTTACCAGCTCGACAACTTACCAGCTCAACAACTTCTCATTTCGACATAATGATGCACCTTGTCATAATGGGAAGTTGTCGAATTGGCGCAAAAATTAAATGTTGTCGAAATAGACTTAAAGGGACATGAATATAATATTTGACACCGCTAACATAACCTTATATCACAGGGTTAGGTAAGGTATTATCTATAACTGAAATTATGGCCTACTTTGCGCTCTCTCATTGCGCCATAAAACATGACAGAAACAAAAATATTTTTGAGTCTTCTTTTAATTTGGCAGCTACTGTTTTGAGGCTAATTTTGCCAGTATCAAGTATAATTGGAAGATCACAATAATGTCTTGAGAAATATTTTTGAATCTATGAGCATTAGTAACAGTCCGTAACTTCTCTAGCATGTGTGCGGCAGCGATACTGAAAAAACTAGCAAAGCATACCCTGGATGAAGCTTGTTTTGAAGTTGCAAGGACTTGTTTTGTTCAGTTTACACAGTAGCAAGGCCAAGATCAAGATAGAGAATCACATGATCAAATGCCCTCAATTTCTCTATTAACAAGGTCGCTGCCAATGAAACGCTTATGATACTCGTGGCACTTCATGTACAGCTATATTAGCATATGTTGATGTGGTTTCGCACAATATACTGATTGATAAAAGGTGACCGAGGAACGAATTAATGAATTACATAACTACTCATGAAACCAGTGCACCCATATTTAGAGTAAGTCACACCATGCTGAAATTAAAAAAAATAGGACGACACGTTTTCAAAATAATTATTTTACCAAGTTTCTGCTTAAACATGTCTACTATGTTTTGTTTGTTACATAGTCTATGATCGATATATTGATGGTTTGGTTGATGGCCGAAAAATAATAGGCACCACTTGTGGCCCTTAGTTTGTCACCCCTCAATCTCAGCCACGTTTCGGTTTCCAAATCAGGGCTTCAAAAAAGTTTGTCGACGCAGAAGTTTATTTTAATATTAAAATACAGCTAGACCAACACTGGCAAGTTCTTTCATCAAATATGAACAAAATTTGTAGCTACTTTGCAGCCTTATTTCTGTTGGACGTGGCACGATAAAGTCAAATTTATTTATTACTGTAGATATTTACATATACTTACTAAACGTCATTTTTTGCCTCTTCTCTACATTGGACCACTGTGGGAGAATAAGGGCGTTGAAACTCCCACAGATTGATTTTTAGATCTCTTTTAAAAATAGCTTGTGCTTAACTAATACAAAAATTACAATATTAATTATTATATTTAATAAGCAGAAATTATTAAGAGCAAGCACTGTGTTTGTTGAGTTGAAATAGATTAAATAATCTTGAACATTGTAATATCCCTTTTTCGACAGTCGCTTTAACATACTTTTTGAATTGCTCAAATGGCATATGTGGTAGATGCACTGACCCTTGAAAGAATTGCCAACCTTCGCGAGTCTAAACCGCAAATAGTCTGTGATTATTTCTTAGGTTAACATTACAGCTATCGCTAAGTTTGGAAAATGTTGTGCAGTTCTTGCGTACATTCATTTCATTATACTTTCGAAAATAAATTGACTAGCTACAGTTAGTATGTCAATTTCTTAAAAACTCTCTCTTAAGGAGTGTTCGTTTTCAATTATAAATTGCTCGCATAGCTCTTTTCTGCAAAAAAAATAAAAGTTTGAATATCCGCTGCTTTCCCCCACAACAAGATACCATAAAACTAGACACTATGAAAGTAACTAAAATATACTAGCCTAGATGTAGCCATATCCATGTTTTGTCTGATGTTCCAATAGAGTAAGCCGCAGCAGAACTTAATTTACCTGTTAATTTATCTACGTGGAGTCACCACTGCAATTTACTATCAATGGTTATTTCTAGAAACTTCGTATCATTTACTAATTCTAACGTGTTGCTGTCTATCACTAAACTGGTCTCAACTTGCCTGACATTTGAAGTGAGAATTTGATACACTTGGTTTTACCAGCGTTTAACAATATATTATTAACTGTGAACCAATTCAAGGTTAAAGACAATACACCACTAACATCATCAAAATCTTATTTTTGTCTTTCAATTTTGAAGACCAGTGAAGTATCATCAACATGTTAGCTGTATTTCTAACTCCGTAATGATTTTATTTCATTAGTATTAGCGTATTACATGTTAGCTGTATTTCTAACTCCGTAATGATTTTATTTCATTAGTATTAGCGTATCATGATCAACACAATCAAATGCCTTCGACAGATCACAAAAAAATCCGATAGCATCCTGTGCGGCCTCCCATGCAGAATAAATATGAGATATAAGGGTAATACCTGCATCTGTAGTCGTTTTACCCCTAGTGAAACCGTATTGTTTGGCGTGGAGTTGTTTTGTACAGTTGAAGCACAAAATAAATAGGTACAGAAATCAATCTACATACAAGCGCGCTCGAGCAACGCACACATAGATACTGCTCACGGACACGATATCTCAGAGCAGTTCAAACCAGTGCGGGCGTGAGTGCCTTCTGCTTGACACGCGCGTCTGTTAATGCAAATAAAACAAAGGAGCGACGGAAAAAAAATTATTATAACTGTTCAGTGGACGGTTGTTTAAATTCAACATTAAACTATGAATTGGCTTTTTTAAGCTACCAGTGGTTTCGGAAAGTACCTATCTGCCTGTATTTCGATGGTTCGTTTTAACGTTATATGTATAGAACAGTTAGGTAGGTAGGTAAGGTCCCCGAATAATATATCTAAGATCGATTTAAATAAATAACAGTTGCCTATTTTTTAATCAGTATAATAAAATAAGTATTAACAACAATTTTGTTAGGTAAATTCATGCCACCTTACTTAAAAACATGTTGAAAACATGTTTTTTTGTTTGTGTAGATATTGTATTGTTTTTCGTGTCATTTGACAGGTGTAGGTCTAAAACGGACAGAGCAATAGAAATTTTGTAACTCGGGTAGTCCGTTTAGTAGTTAGCAGGGATTTTCGATAGTGAAAATTGACAAACGTAAAATGTGTAGGTATTTTTCTGATCTGTAAACTTGTTGTATTGTAATAGTAATGTTTTCATTCTTCTCGTTTCATTCTTCATAATAAGTCATACAACTAGATAGGAGCGCCAGTACCACGATAGTTTTTCGTGCATAAGCCGAAGTTGACAACCCTAGAGCGATCGCCGAGCGTAGCTATGAAAAGTGAAGTAATACATGTGGTTGACTTCTGTACCTATTTATTTTGTGGTTGAAGTGTGAGAGCATTTGATTGGGCATAATCTTTTCAAATATTTTTCTTAATGCTGGAAGAACAGATATTGGTCTGAAATTTTAAGGATCACCCTTGTCTCCCGACTTGAACAGAGGTATCAGTTTACTGTGATTCATGAGGTCTGGGAAAACTCCATCGTCAATACATGATTCATGGGCCATATTAGAGTAATAATGTGACCATCACGCCAGCGTATCGTATGACGAGCCAAATTAAGGAAAGACATGTAATGTCTTACATGTCTTTCCATTCCACATTAAGGAATGAAAAATCTGTGTTGTTATAGGGACAGGGAACTTGTTAAACAGACACGAGTGACCGGTACTACTTTTTAATTTCAATGTTTAATTAATACCGTAAACCAGTTGCAATGTTATGTTAGCAGTTTATTGGTAATGTAAATAAATACGATGTATAAATTCGCTGTGTATATGAAATATAGAGTTGATTTACATTTTTGAGTTACTTATTTACCTATACAATAGTTTATTATCATTAATTAGTGTATTTTTCTCTCAATCAAGGTCATAATTTAGTAGTTATCTTATTTGTTAAAGTTAAGAACAATTAATTAACTAATTGACTAGTAAGAGAACTTTCACCCTGAAACAGCCCACAACACAACCTTACTTCTTAAAATAATGGCATCGAAAATCTTCATGGCACAAAATAATAAACAACACAATTTGAGGTAGGTACATAATTTAGATAAAATATGTGCCCTAAATTGACCATTAAAATACAATACAATCTATGTTCTGCAAATTAATCCATAACATAGCAATCGATTTTCACCCACGTTGCGCCAAAAAATTTAATAACAGTACATAATAATTATTCTGACTATTATTTTTTTTAAATCTGTTCCACTTTTAAGAACCGATGAGAAAATTACTCGTTATTGAATACAATCATACGAAATTATAACAGAAAACCATGATAAACAGAAAAATGCGACTTTTGGACGGCATATATACACAGTCAGGTCATAAGTTCTGTCACACAATAAAAACTTTTGAATTTAGAACGCTGGCCACCAAAAAGTTTATTGAATTCAAATTTCGAATTTTTCATGAAAATAAAAATGTGTACTTTTTAGAATTTTCCTCATTTTTAAATATGGAGTGGACACTTAAACAAGACTGTGTCGCAGTTATTGCGTTGCATCGTTGCGGTTATGCGCCAATTCAGATTTTCGACTTACTGAAAAATTTTAATATAACCAAAAGATTCGTTTATCGTACCATAAAACGATACAATGAAGACTCTAGTGTAGATGACAGGTCAAGAAGTGGTCGCCCTCGCTCTGTTAGGACTCCAGCAGTGATAAAAGCTGTGAAGGCGCGAATTCAAAGAAATCCCATACGTAAGCAGAAACTGTTGGCCCTTCAGATGGGGTTAAGCAGGACCACGGTGAAAAGGATGTTAAATGAAGACTTAGGGCTTAGGGCATATCGAAGAAAAACAGGACATCGTTTGGACGCTCGTTTAATGGACCTGAGACTGAAGAGATGCCGCGCTTTGTTGAAGCGGTACGCGGGAAAAAAGCATCGGGAAATTCTTTTTTCGGATGAAAAAAATTTCACCGTGGAAGAGAGCTACAACAAAAAAAATTATGAGGTGTACGCACACAGCAGTGAAGAAGCGAGCAACCGTATTCCGCGTGTCCAACGAGGTCATTTTCCATCCTCGCTCATGGTTTGGTTGGGAGTCTCTTATTGGGGCTTAACTGAGGTACATTTTTGTGAGAAAGGCGTAAAAACGAATGCAGTTGTGTATCAAAATACAGTCCTCAAGAACCTTGTGGAACCTGTTTCTCATACCATGTTTAATAACAGGCACTGGGTATTCCATCAAGATTCTGCGCCAGCTCATAGAGCGAAAAGCACACAAGACTGGCTGGCGGCGCGTGAAATCGACTTCATCCGGCACGAAGACTGGCCCTCCTCCAGTCCAGATTTGAGTCCGTTAGATAACAAGATATGGCAACACTTGGAGGAAAAGGCCTGCTCAAAGCCTCATCCTGATTTGGAGTCACTCAAGGCATCCTTGATTAAGGCAGCCGCCAATATTGACATGGACCTCGTTCGTGCTGCGATAGACGCCTGGCCGCGCAGAATAAAGGCCTGTATTCAAAATCGCGGGGGTCATTTTGAATATACTTTATTACCATAAGAATCTATGTTTTATTAAGTTCATTTTGCTATATAAATGTTTACATAAATAATAAACATGTATAAATTATTTCATATTGCACATGTGACAGAACTTATGACCTGACTATGTAAATAGACGGCCGTACCAAGGATGAAACCAAGACTATGATTTGAAGACAGGCAGGATTACTTTTGAAACTAACACGTTTAGTGCCCATGACGCGACTGTGCGTTTGTTACACTTTAATTGAGTGCCCTGGGCGCACATACGCATTCCATACAAAATTTTGGATTTGCCGAATGCCAAACGCACGACGCACCTTTTCGTTTGTTTATCTGTTTTCTCCAAACGCAAAGGTTCGCCGATAGGCCTTTGAAGATTAGTAAATGAGTGCTCATAATGGGGGTGTGGATGGAAAAGTCGAGAGCAAAGTGACTCCGGAACTTTGTTTGGACTAGTTAGTAGACAAACGTAAGTCATTGCCCTCCTGAGGTAAGCCCTAGAGGGGGGCACAAAGAAGATCCCGTTTTTTGGGAGTGCTTACATCTCGAAAACGATGCGTCATAGGAAATTTTCTTATGCCACATAATGAAAGCTGATAAAATTCTCTTCAACTTTGATTCTATACACATTTAACGAATTCCCAATCATTGTCTAGGATATAAGCTACCAACTTTTCAACGGTAGATGACAAATTAGCATATTTTTAAGACAAATTTATCTTTATAACTTTCTTTGGGGCACATTTTCCTCAGTCTGTTTTAAAGTTAAAAAGCAATGTATGACAAAAAAGAGATGTAAAAATAATTTTTTGAAGAAAAAACTGGTGCTCTCCCATATCCTGTATAGACGATTGGGGAATAGGTAATAGGTGTTTAGAATCATAGTTGTAGAGAAATTTATCAGCTTTATTTACCTATTATGCTCGTCGTTATCCTGTCCTCAATGATAAAGAACAAAGGTGTAGTCCCGGCTTGTAGTCTCTGGGGCGCCACATAAATTCAAAATCTAGAAACAAAAATACAGCCCAGTGCTGTCATCTGCGGCCGCTCGAGCTAACGTCATTCGGTTTTTATGTCTAAAACGTGGCGTCCGCGCTTTTTTCTGTTTTTAAGTTTTAATTACTGAAGATTCGCACTAAAGTGTATTTTGTGCGCCAATATGGACAGAAAAAGGCTGCTGGACTTGGAACGGGAGCGAATAATTAGGAAGATTCGTCGATTGGAAAGGAAAATCTCGGTTTTACCGGACTCCGACTCAGGTTAGTGCGTGTGCGGTGCAATACAAATGGCCGCCGCCTGGCATTTTTTGTTTTGTACAAAAAGTGTTGTTATTTCTCTTTTTCATGAAAAAAAATTGCTTGATCGCAAGGGGCGCCTGAGGGAGCGCACAGATCTCGCGTATTTTCATAACCCGAGGGGTGTTCTGTGGGAACACACGGTGGTTAGTGTGTCTGACATTTTGTCGTGGTTGTAAAACGCAGTTCCTTTTTTCTGCCTTGCAGAAATCGAAAGCATAGCTGAAACGGCCAAAGAAGATAAGGAGAATAAGTTGCACTATATAGACGATGCGGTCTTAGAGTTTTCCGAGGACCCGGCGCCTGCGCCGGCGTCGGAGCCAGCCGTGTCACCGGTGCCAACTGCGACCACACCGGAAGAGGAAACATCAGAGTCGGTCAAGTTAGATGACAACATCCTCCAGGCATTGGGTGTACAGACAATTGCCGAGATACAACCCATACCCCTGAGGAAGGAGATTGCCGCAGTGTAGACTGCAGTCATCAAAAAAGGCTTGAAAAAAGAAGATAAAGAAGGTATAGAAAAAGACAACTCAGTTTTTAACAACATACCCTGCATTCCAAAGCTGAACCCAGAGGCGGCTTCGACAATGACCGACCTTGCCAAACGTAGAGATTCTATAATAGAAAGTAGACAACAACAGCTGTCATCTGTTCTGGGATGTTTGGGTTCGGCATTACATCTATGCCTTGCTGATGCCGCCACCAACAAAGTGGACATCATCAGAAAAATAAATGAGGCATCTAAGTTGGTGTGCGACTCAATTTATTTAGACACAAGAGGCAGACGATCATTAATACTGTCTGCCATAAACAGAGATATGAAGGAAGCTCTAGTCCACACAGAGCCAGAAAATTTCCTCTTCGGAGAAAATCTCTTTGAGAAGATAAATGCAGCAAAAAAAGTAAAAACTTCAGGGGATGCTTTGAAGATTCCGGCAAAACATCCTCCGGCTCCAAGACAGGAGGCCATCAAGAAGAATGTCACAGGACAGGCTTTAAACTGGCGGGGCCCTCCAAGGTCAGTGGAGATGCGGAGCCAGAGAGGACGCCAGGGAGGGCCGAAGCAGCGAGCCAGACCACAAGAAAAGAAGACGACCTCGGCGGACGACAGGAACTTTCGTCACTACCGCAGGTAGAAGCCCAGGTGGGTCGACTACAATTCTGCTTATACAACTGGGTGATTATTACAAGCGATCCAACAATACTGGGTTGGATCAATGGCTATAAAATCCCTTTGCTTATGTCACCATATCAGGCCATAACACCGTTGAACAATAGATTCTCTCAGACAGAACAAAAACAAATTCAGTCTGAAATTGATGCTCTTTTAGAAAAAGATGCTATAGAGATCTGCTCTCCAGTTAAAGAGCAGTACTGTTCAACAATTTTCCTGGTCAAGAAACCTAATGGTCGTTTTAGATTTATCTTAAATTTAAAAAAGTTTAACTTTTTTGTAAACGTGGGTCATTTTAAGTTAGAAGACTATAGGACGGTGTGCAAAATTTTACAACCAAATTACTACCTAGTCTCTTTAGATTTAAAAGACGCATACTATATGGTAAACATTGAGAGTAATAACAGGAAATATTTAAGATTCTATTTTAGAGAAAAATTGTATCAGTTTAATGTATGCCTTTTGGACTGTGTTCAGCACCATTAACTTTTACAAAGATAATGAAACCAGTAATGGCTTTTTTGAGACAGCAGGGATATATTTCAGTAATTTATCTTGACGATATCCTTTGTATAGGACGCAGCTATGAAGATTGCCTAGATAACATGCTAGTTACAATAGATATTTTAACAAAACTTGGTTTCATAGTAAACAAAGAAAAGTGTAACTTTACACCATCTCAAGAATGCAAATTTTTAGGGTTAATTTTCAATACAGTAACCATGACAATAGGCATTTCAGATGAGAAAAGAAGAAGTTGTCTGACACTTATTCAGGAATTATCTAAAAAGAATTCTGTACAGATCAGATTCTTAGCACAGGTGGTAGGAAAATTAGTTTGTCTGTCCGGCAATAAAATATGGTTTACTGTACACTAAAGAATTAGAATGTCTCAAATATATAGCACTTTTGAATAATCAGGATAATTTTGAAGCAAAAACTACCTTGAATGATAACTGTAGAATGGACCTTATTTGGTGGTCAGAACACATACTTGGTTCGGTGAATAATATCAGAAAAAATAACTTTGTTTGTGAGATATTCACTGATGCATCATCCACCGGGTGGGGAGCATCATATGAGGTTGCTAGAGCCAGTGGACTTTGGACAGAGGAGGAACAAAAACTTCATATCAATACTCTTGAGCTTTTAGCAGTTTATTTTGCACTCAAGTGTTTAACTAGAGATCTCTTTGACTGTGATATACTTCTCAGAGTGGACAATATGACCGCAGTTTGCTATGTTAATAGATTAGGCGGTGTGCAATATCCCCATCTACATAGTGTTGCCAAAGATATATGGCAATGGTGTGAGGCTAGGAATCTTTGGATTGTTGCTTCTTATATAAACACTAAGGAAAATGTCACGGCAGATTTTGAATCAAGAAAGGAACCAGGACACACTGAGTGGAGATTAGGAGACAAATATTTTGAAGAGATTGTCTCCTTTTTTGGAACACCTTCTATAGATTTATTCGCATCCCGAACTAATGCAAAGTGTCCTTGTTATGTTTCTTGGAAACCTGATCCTAATGCATTCGCAGTGGATGCCTTTACCTAGTGCTGGTCTGAGTGGGAGTTCTATGCTTTTCCCCCATTTTCTGTTATATTGAGAACATTAGAAAAGATTATCATGGATGAAGCCACTGGTATTGTGGTAGTTCCTTTATGGAACACTCAACCTTTGTTTCCTATATATAATAAATTATTATGCGGTGAACCAATTTTCTTTAGACCTTGTCTTACTCTTATTACACAATTACAGAATGCCACATCCTCTTCATCAGAACCTGACATTGATGGCAGGTCAATTATCAGGGAAGCATCTCTGAAATCTGGAATCAGCAATGAAGCCGTTGAAATCATGATGTCTTCTATATCTGAGAGCACTATCAAGCAATATTTACCAGGTATTGTTTCTTGGGGTAAATATTGTAAACATAATGACATTTCAATTCATAACCCTAATACCTACCTCAGATGTAATAGTATTCTTAACCAAAAAATTTCATGAGGGCTTAGCCTTTGGTAGTTTAAATACTTTGAGATCAGCCATGTCCCTGATAATGGGCCCCCAGATTGGAAATAGAAGAGTCAAAAGATTATTTAAAGGATTTTTTAAACTTAGACCTACAAAGCCAAAATATAACTATACTTGGGATGTGTCCACTCTGCTTAATTATATTGAAGAGAATTTCAAAGATGATTGTGATTTAGATAAGCAAACTAAAAAGACTGTTACTCTATTAGCTTTGGCTACAGGTCAGAGAGCATAAACACTCTCATTAATTAGTACTAAGAATATTAAAATAATGACAACTGTATAAATATTAATATTGATAAGTTGATTAAGACTTCAGCTCCAAATAGGTGCCAACCATTTTTAACTCTACCCTTCTTCAGAGATAGAGAAAATGTTTGTCCGGCAAGAGCGGTTTTGAGATATTTAGAGATGACTAGTGATTTAAGAAATACCGATACTCTGTATCTGTGAAGAGACCCCATAAACAGATAACCTCTAATACGATCAGCCGTTGGATAAAGAAAACAATGCAAGAGAGTGGGATAGATATAGGTATGTTTACAGCTCACAGCACTAGGCATGCTTCTACATCCGCAGCTTATTTGAAGGGGGTAAAAATAGACGAAATCCGTCGAACGGCTGGTTGGACTGGAGAGTCCTCCACATTTTCTAGGTTTTACAATAGACCTGTTGTTAATAATACAGAGTTTACTGAAGCTGTTTTTCAGAAATAGTTTTATATCTTGGGATATTTATATCCAAATGATCTCAGATTAGTGATATTAATAATTTCATTTTTACAATCTATAGTTCCTGTAAATGTTGTTGGAACAATAAATGTTGACTTTATTGATTTTCACTTTTGTCTTTAAACATCTACACCTTTGTTCTTTATCATTGAGGACAGGATAACGACGAGCATAATTAGATAGTCAAACGAACGTAAGTGATGTTCGACTGTAATTATGCGAGTCGTTATCCTGTCCGAAGATGATAGCTCCCTCCCTCCTCATATTTTTTCCCTAATGATTTTCATATCATGAAAAACCCCTTTGTGAAACTCAATAAATGGGCTGGGAAACTTTAAACTAAATGACGTTAGCTCGAGCGGCCGCAGATGACAGCACTGGGCTGTATTTTTGTTTCTAGATTTTGAATTTATGTGGCGCCCCAGAGACTACAAGCCGGGACTACACCTTTGTTCTTTATCATCTTCGGACAGGATAACGACTCGCATAATTACAGTCGAACATCACTTACAGGTAAGTTCGTTTGACTATCTAATAGTACGATAGAATTTCTTATGACGCAGCGTTTTCGAGATGTCAGCAAAAAAAACAAAAAGGGACCTTTTTGCGCTCCAAATGCGTTAATTATGTAGGTTTTAGTAAAGTCGTGTGAGTACCATCAAGGTGAGTACTCTAGTATTACCGCAGTTCGATCGTCATCTCTATGACGCACGTAATAAGCACGACACAATGTCAGAAAATATAACTGAATTAGAACGAACAGATGTAGCAGAACTTTTATATCTAAGTATATCTTATAGAACTAGTTAATTAAGGTCTCACTATTATTATGATTGCAATGTTGGTACTCCCTATTCTAGATCTCAGAGTGCCTTAGTTTAAATTTAATAATGGGACCCACATTTCTTATAGATGACTGAATGATTGATGACAAAAAACCATTCTCTTATAGAGGAGTTCCTAGCAACAATTTGCGTTTATATTGTACTGTCCCTATCATCATTCTAAAGAATGACAAGGAAAGAAGGTTTGTGTGGGATTGAGCTAGTCAAGCTGTAATCAATTACCCACTCAAGCCGTCCAATGCAGCCTGTTATCATACAAACTGGGGTCAGTGACTGGAATCAGAAGGAAGCACCAAAGCACGAAGCCTAGTAGATAGTTGACGATGATGAAGATCTGGTGTAGAGGTTTGTATTGAGGTATCTCCCCCACATTGGGGAACCCCATGTGGTTGCAGAACATATGGGCGACCAGCGGCGCCATGAAGTGGCCTGTAATGGAAAGGAAAAAGTTTGTTTTAAGCAAAAGGTAGATAAGGTACCTAGTCGGTCTCTACTCTAAATACTGTCACAAATTTATTTCGTCATAAAATCAATACTAAGTACAATACGATTAAAATCAGTTAACGATTCGGCCAACCTCCTGAATTCCTCATCTCTCACACAGAGTTATCAATTTACAGATATGACCTTTAATTATATTACTCGTTGTTGATACAATACAAGAACGATATGAGCAACAAAACCTCCTTTGTAGCCTAAAACCAACACAACCTTTATATTGAAATAAGAAAATCATTGACTATTTTGACAGTCTGCCTTCTTAGTGTCAATAAAAACAGTGTGACGTTTAAGATACACTTATGTTTATGAACGCTAATATCATTCGTGAAAATATTCGATTCTATCAAATTTTATCAAAATTAACTTAAAATAGTTATGTATCATGGCTTCAACAAATTTAAAGCGTGGTAAAAAAAATTTTGCTCAATCTCGTGAAATTGTAAATATTGCAATTTCATCTCTGCGAAATATAATCCGAGACACGGGATTCAGATTTAAACAAAAATCGACAATAACAGGAGCATTTTGATGGAAAAACATGACGTCCGTTTAAAAAGAATAAAATATTTAAGAGAAATCCGACAATTAAGGGCTACTGATAAAAATATTGTTTATACTGATGAATCATATATTCATACAACGTATAGATGTTATAGACGTTATTAATGTTAAAATTCATTTCGCTTCTGCATACTTAACAAATTTCTTAGGTCTCCTGTTATAGTAATGTCATCTTGGCAGGTGCTATACATTGCGTTTATGATACTTCAAATTGAATGCTACCTAAAAGAAATCACGGTAATGTATTTCGTATCATTCCCGACTCCGGATTAGGCGATGATATCCGAGAAAAGCCGAATCTTTAACAGATTTTATCTACAAACGTATCATAAACCCTCTTTACTGCGTACAAAAACCACACGTTACGATCAGCATAATGTTAAACTACTTGGTAAAAAGTCATTTCTTATCTGAAAAATTACACATTATGTAATACATATTAATATTATATTATTAATAATACAATAAATTACACATAATGACATTCAAATTTCAAACGCCGACGCCCGCCTGCGTGCCGCCCCTTTGCCAGTTTGTCTGTGAAGTTGGTACTACAGAACAAGCTAAACAACTCCAGAGCCACAATGCCGGTCAAACATGCGGTTCCTGAACGGATCAAAGAGAGCTTATGATATGTGTGTAGATAAACTAGTGTATGTAACTGTACATACACTAGTTATATTATTATACTCGAGTGATATTATTATGAAACGAGCCGAATGAGTATTACTGCCCTCCATTATGTAGCAGTCACATAAACTACTATTAATCATATTGTACTAGTCTTCACAGAATAAAAGGCCCGGTGGCCCAAACTAAATTCAACCTTATTACGTCAGTGACACGGACGCGGTAAGCGGGCTTTTTATTTGTGAAGACTGTAGACATTATATTATAATGTATAATTTTTATAAAAGCTTGTATAAAAACAACATTTTATTGTACCATCGTAATTTTTGATACAGGGCCTTTAGTCTCCATGGCCAAAAATCGATCGTTGCACGAAAAGTTTTCGTATTAAAATGTATATGTAATTTGCAAATCTAATGCAATTTCAATTTTTAGTAACAGAACTTAGAAACCAACTAGGTATTATTAGAGATATTCAGATTCATAGACGTTCACTCAGATTGAAGAACTTTTTTTAGGGGTACGTTCAGCACCGCAGGTGATGACATGAACCTTATAGTCTTATTCCGTCAAAAAATATTTGTCACAAGCCCGGAGCGCTCGGAAACGGTTAAATTAAAAGTTAAAAAAATGCGAATAATAGCGAATTGGGGTTGCTAACTTTCTGGACAGGAACGGAAATCTCAAAACCATTTCGAGAAATATGCCTTCTGTACAATTAGTTAAAGGTTTATTTAAAACGAACAGACTCATTAAAAGCAAAAATCCGCAAAGTGCAAAATGCTGCAAAATTCTGTACAATTACTATTTATCAGAATAATAAGTAGGCATTTATATTTTTTTATATTTTAAGATATTTAATAAAACACAATGACATTCATTTGACCTTCTAAGACATCTTCATAACATGCATGAAAAAATGCCTTTGCTTACCTACAAAAAAAACAATGTGAAACGTTAATCTATTCCCTATCAAGTCTGTGATCTATGGGTGACCTCTTGTGATTGTAGGTTATATAGTTATATTCAGCGTATTGTTTTGATATTTTATCGTTTCGTTTTTATTCTTTACAAGAACGGCAAATTTTGAAAAAGCAGATTCGAGAAATTTTTCTCAAGTTACCAAAATTATGATCATGTCGAATTCCAGCAACCACAACATTGCTGAATTCAGAGTAGCCAAAGCCCTCATATAAGTACTGAAGCTGAGATCCTGGAGTCAAACTGTTCTGATTATCCAGCTTCTGCAGGTGGGAATTTTCATGTACTGCCAAATTTCATAGGTATACATTGCCGTGACAAACGATTTAAGTTTCCTTGATAATGTACAACGCCTTTGATATTTAAACTACAATATGCTCTTCCTCTTAACGACTCAAGGCATCATTTTCCCGTTATAGGTTTTGAATTTTAATACATGGCGTAAGGTTCAAAAGCCTCAAAACAACCTGGGGGTTTGAGAACTAAGCATATTGTAGAACTTGACTTGTATGTTGTGGTAATTGGTAACTATGCAATTTTGTATATTATTGTACATATATTTTCTTGCAACATAAATAATACCTATAATTTTTATTTTAAGTTGGCTGCAACCATTCCCTACTGCTTTTATTTTGGCTTGAGAAGCGGACCTGTGATCACATGTATCACGATATTCCCGCGGTATATCAAACCAGTGCGGTGCAGACCAGATATTTATTGGGCCCGAACCCAGACTGCCTATATCAACAGCTCAATAACAAGGAGATTTAGGGAGGGAAGTCGGCTGAATCAACAGTAACCGCTGCTCAAACACTGGGAATTGGGTGAAATAGTCTCAAAGAGGACCGATTATCCAACCGTGTTCAGCAGGCGTCCCACCTCATCATCTATCTATCTACCTGTGGCACTACCGGTGGTACTTCTGGTAGTATCAATGGTGTGTCAGCTATGGTCAGCTGCACAAACTCATTTTTTTTTTATGAAGTTTCTAATATATATTTTGTATAAATAAAACCATACATATTCCCTCACCTCTAAACTGAGATAGACGTGTTATCAATCGATCCACAATAATAAATCAAAAAACAGTACTTAAAGTGACTTTCCTTAACTAAAGCTGCTCAAATAGTGTTAACAATACCTTACTGTAAAGTAATTAGTGATAACCATCCTCGAATTGCCGTGTTTTGAGTGTTTAACGGTGAGTTTTGTTTCGACAAGCTGCGCGTGACTCATCAACGGTTCCGCCACAGAGCTGAGTTAACCACAACTTGCTGTTTACACCGGTATCTACGGTACAATAATGGAATGTTACAAATGTCCCTTAGTGCTGAAGCTAGAAGAGTCTCTGAAATGTGCGACATGTCAAAAGCAATTTCACTTTGCATGTGCTGGTCTTAGTGAAACTGAATTTAAAAAGATCCTTCCAATGAACAACAATAAATGGAAGTGCCCAGTCTGCAAACTACCCAAAAAGGGTCAGTCAGTCCGCTTGTCAAATTCACCGATGGCAGTACACCAACACAAGCACCACTCACCTCAATTGTTAACGTTGACTCCGAGAAACTGTTTACGGACTCTAAATTCAAATCACTTGAAGAATCTATGAGGAAACAAATTACGGACCTGGAAACCTCGGTCAAGCTGATGAGTGATCAGTACGACGCAGTTATAAAAAACTTGGACACTCAATCGAAAGAAATAAAGATCCTTCGTAATGACAACAAGTCTCTAAAAGAATCCATACAACTCCTTCAGGAAAAAGATGACTCCTTAGAGGAAGAAGGATCAAAGAGAAACCAATGGTCGCGGCTACAAAATATTGAACTGGTTGGTATCCCTGAGCAAGACAACGAATCCTTACCTGACGTCATCGTGAAGCTTGCCAAGTACGTCGGAGTCCCGCTGCAGTAGAGCGACGTGGAGTTCGCCCACCGCGTCCAGGCCAAGCGTCCCACCAAGGGGAAGCCCCGCGCCATCATAGCACGACTCCGGGAACGAGCGACCAAGGATGCCCTTGTGCACGCGACTCGCAAATGCCGTGGGATGACGACCAAGGACTTAGGATTGGAAGGTGAACCTTTGAAGTTGCATGTGAACGAGCACTTAACTGTCGTAAACAAAAACCTGCTCAGTAAATGCAGGAATATAGCAACCGAGAAGGAATATACTTTTGTTTGGACAAAAAACTGCCGAATATATGTACGGCAAGCAGAAAACAAACCGTATATTCAGATCTCCAAAGAAGCGGACCTAGAACAAATCGGACTCAAACTCACAGTCAAACACACCCTTCACACAAGTGGAACAAATACAATCATTCAGATTAATCGTGCAACCAACACTTTGCTAAGTAACTCGGCACATAAAATGTATGCTGTTGCTGTTTATCTAAGTACTACCTATGCTTATACGTACTATCACATTTTTAATATGTGTACTGTTCATATTTTTTCGTTAATTAATTGACAATAATGTCCACCAACAACTTACATATTTGTATCATTCTCAAAAAGTTGTCCACTTTTAGAAAAAAAAATTGTCCCCTCATGAGAAGCAATATTATGAATTAAATGAAGCTTCTTAGTAAAAATTTAAATACATAACTTGTTGTGGAGGTCATGCCTGTTGCATTAAAAGCCTTTATACTCATAGTGGTATAAAAACAAATCTAAAAAATGAATTTGTTTTAGGCAGTGAAGTAGCCTTCCATACAAAAAAATTATGTCCCCCCCCCCGCCTCAAGAGATAAAAGTCTTCATGAAACCTATATTTTCAAGTTATTAGAAAAGGGTTTGATCTTATCTACAAGTATATAATATGTTACACTATTTAAAATCGCAATTAAGCTTTTTTATGCCTTTTCTGTTGATTAAAAGTTAAAAGCAAAAAATGTCCCTCATATTTTTAACTATTTTCATGACACATTTCTTGACGCAATTTTCTAACACCGGAAACGTTTCCTAAAGGTAGGAATTAATATTTTGCGGATGGCAACCCTGTTTATTTCATAGACAATGAGACAATAGCGCTGCCATTTTGTTTTATGTGTCAGTTTACCAAAACAGCCTGAGCGTACCACGTGAAAGTGATAAAAAAATTATTTCTTGACGTGTTTCGGACCCAAAAAGTAAGTAATATTATGATTAAATGTGAACAAAAGTTTGTGGTGAATGTGATAAATAGTCAGAAACCTTTTATTGTTGGATCCGATAGATACCTTTGATGAGGTTAGAAAAATACGAATGTACGCCTGATTTTCTTGACAAGATTTCGTGACGTTTTCTTGACGTCAAGAAATTTTGGATGTTTTATGCAGAAGGGTACCCACCACCTAGGCTTTAATAATAAAATAAAGACTGCATAGTAAAATTGTGTACTTAACATGTATGATGTGTGTATACAACGTTTAATGAATAAACGCAAAATGAGCATATTTTATTTTGCCATTTTTTATGTCTTATTTTTATTTAGTTTTTAATCATTTCCACTCTAAATCACGAGCTCTTTTCACCCAAAGAGGAAAAAAAAGTCTCCCAATTTTTTTTTCCATGTTTGATATGATTCGTCCATACGATTTGTATCGTCGTAACAAACATGGACCTCTAAAAAAAACCAAAAAATGTATGGAAATTTTCGGACATTTTTTTTCCTTTTGGGGTGGAAAGAGCTCGTGATTTTGAGTGGAAATGACAAAATTTTCGGAAATTAAGCCACAAAAAAATGGCAAAAATAAATATATAATATATAATAAAATACTATATTACATACACTCACTGAATTATCTCTGAAACTCTACTATTTGCGACATTTTGTTAAAGAACATTTGTTGTTTGTAATTGAATTCTCTATCGATAAACATATGTTTTATAGGTGGACGGGTATGCAAGTGTCCCAGTATCCCAGGCTCCATACAGAAATATTCGATGTTCTTATTTGGGCTTATTTTATGATATTTAGAACTATTTTTATAGATTTATTTTATTAAAGGTATATACAGTGGTGGTCATATAATTAAGAACGACTATTTGAAAACAAGCTTATTTCAAATTTACGAGAATAACACTTATTGCATATCGTTTTGTATCTCTCTCGGTATCGTAAAACTGTTTTACACAATCGTAGCATACAGTTATAATATGATAAATTCAACAATATTATTATATAAGTAAACTTTTTGTATATAATATATCTTAACATGTTATTGCAAACTTACTGGCTGGCCACATAATTAAGAACGCTGGATAGTTTATTTTTTTATTCAAATTTAAATAGAGAACACTCTGTAACTAGGCCACTATTCGAGTAATTTTGGCGCCATTTAGTTCTGTAAAAGTCAAAAAGTTGATCGTTTCATAATAAAAAAATGGGAAAAAATAAAAGTTGTGATGCATATACAAGGGAAGTAATAATAAAACTTCGCGATATGAATTGGTCATATAAAAAGATTGCCAATCATTTGCAGTGCTCAAAAACGATGATATTCCACGCTGTGAAGCATTTTAACACACATCAAACAACTTTAAATATTCCTCGTGTACCTAAACAGAGAAAGTCATCTCAGCGAGACGATCGAAATATCGTGCGTTTGGCAAAACAATACCCTTTTAAGGGGTCTAATGAGTTAAAAAAAGAATACTTTGGTGAAAATAACCCTTCAGCGATCTCAGCGCGCACTATCCGAAGGCGATTGGTAGAAGCGAAGTTGAACGGAAGGATAGCAAGAAAGGTGCCCATGTTGAAACAGTGTCATAGGAAAGCCCGGCTTGCATTTGCTAGGAGGTATGAAAGCTGGACAGCAAGACAGTGGAAAAATGTTCTTTTCTCTGACGAAACAAAAATTAACAGAGTATGTTCTGATGGGAAACGATATGTTCGACGCCCTCCGAATACGGCATTCGACCCCAAGTACACAAACATGACATTAAAGCATGGTGGTGGAAATGTGAAAATTTGGGGATGCTTCTCTGGTCATGGTGTTGGACCTGTTAGACTGATGGAAACATGGATCAATTCCAGTACAAAAATATACTCGAAGAAACTATGTTACCATATGCTGAAGACGTACTTCCGATTATTTGGACATTCCAACACGACAACGATCCGAAGCACACTGCACGCACCGTTAAAGAATTCCTCACATCTCAATCAGTTTCTGTCTTAGAATGGCCACCGAACAGCCCAGATTTAAATCCCATAGAGCATCTTTGGTGCGAAGTCAAGAAAAAGGTTTCAAATCGACGATGTGGTAACCTAACTGAGTTATATAACGTTTTTTTAGAAGAATGGCGCTCTATTTCTCTTGAAAAATGTCAAAAATTGATAGAATCAATGCCTCGTCGGTGTAAGGCAGTTATTAAAAGCCATGGTCACGCTACAAACTATTAACTTAGAATAAAATGTATTAAATTATAATTTTTAACATTGTCACTGTCTTATTTAATGTGATTTGTAAAATCTAACTATCTACGGAAACAACTCTCGAGCAGCTTAAGAATCGTTCTTAATTATTTGTCCAGCATTTTTACTACTTGAATTTGTAATTATCGATAATCAAATCAATTTGTAAAAAAAATAGTAAATGTTTTAAATATTTACCCCTAATCCCGTTTACTTTATCGATATAGCTATTTCATAACACAACTAATTACTTTTAAGAAGGAACTTAAAAGTACACATAGCATAGTTTTGAAAAAAAATATCTGGTACTACAAATCGTTCTTAATTATATGACCACCACTGTATATATTTTTTTGTATAATAATACTTTTTTAAAACATATTTAAATTTGTTGTAGATGCCTATGACTGCAACAGAACGGCAGAAAAAATACATTGAGAAATTGAAACAGGTTGACCCAGAAAAATATGAAACTAAAAGAAAACAACATTTACAGAAGGTAAAAGATAGACAAAATAAGATCAAAGATGGAGAAAAGAGCAAAAAGAAGAAAACTGCTGCGAAAACAAAACAAGCAGACTTACCTAAACAAGAAGACACGAAACAAGAAGAGACACTAAAAATAACATAGAATTACGTAAGAAGAATACAGTTCTGGAAACAAAAGTTTCACAGTTAAATAAAGAAATCAAAACTCTAAGAAAGCAAGTAAATCGATACAAGTTGAAAGTGAATAACCTAGAAAGCCAAATTGAAGCTTATGATGATATACGATGACTAATAAATAACGAACAAGGACAAGCACACACTTACTCACACAGAGATGATGAATTACAACTTGATAATGCCGCGACGCCGCAAACCAAAGCCAGTAAATTCGTTGATAAAGCTCTGCCAACTACTTCAGATGAAGAAAAAGAAAAAATAAAGAAAAAGCTCTTTGAATTAAACCTACTGACTGATTCACTAAAAACTGTTTATTCAAATGCAGATTCATGTAAAACCAAAATAATCCTACAAAAGGTTGTTGACAATGATATAACTCATCGATATAAAATGAACAATAATATGTCAGCCATACTGGGTATCAATCGAATTAGAAAAAGAGAACCAAACAACAAATTGCGAGTTCGTACTATTCATGCCGAAGAAATCGAATCCTTCTTTTGTCGAGATGACGTCAGCAGAGCAACTGCTGGAAAGCAAGAGACCGCGACAAATCACAAAAATATAAAACAAAAACGCTACCTTAATGACACCATGTTAAACTTGCATATGAAATATAAAGAAGGAGGGAAACTTTCATATGCAACCTTTACAAGACTGAAACCCTTTTATGTTCGAAGACCAAACGTCAGTGATAGAAACACATGTGCCTGTACCAAACATTCAAATCTGTCTTTTAAAGCCAACAAATTGAAATCACTACGTTTAATAGAAACCGACAACCTTTCCGAGCTTGTTAAACAAATTGCGTGCGATAGCAGTTTTAAAGACTGCATGCATTCCACGTGCATCACATGCAAAAACAAGGTGATAGATATAAAAAATAATGATGAAGATAAGCAGATACAATGGTTTAAGTGGGTGCTAAAACAACATTCATACACCAAAGCCACTAAAGAAGGACCAAAAGAAATGACCACCAAGAGAGTAACTAAAGAATTGATTACTGGTAATATTGAACAGCTTGTCTCAGAGTTTCAACAGGAAATAAACTTATTTAAAAAACACTACTACAATATATGGCACCAATACAAAGAATTCAAAAAGTGCACTGAGAATTTAGAACATGATGAAATAGCAATTTTGTGTGACTTCTCCGAAAATTACACCTGTAAATTGTCGGAGCAAGTTCAATCAGCACACTTTGGCTCCAGTCAAAATCAGTTCAGCTTACATACGGGAGTTATATACATCAAAGACAATCAAACAATATCATTCTGCTCCATTTCTCCATCAACTGCACACGACCCCGGTGCCATATGGGCTCACTTGAATCCCGTCATTGATTACGCCAAGAGTATTTGCCCCATGTTGAGAGTTCTTCATATTTTCTCGGATGGGCCCACAACCCAATATAGACAAAAAAAGAATTTCTTTTTATTGTCCAAAATGATTTGTGAAAGTGTTTTTGAATATGCAACATGGAATTTTTTCGAAGCTTCACATGGCAAGGGGCCGGCTGATGGAGTCGGTGGGTCGATCAAAAGAAAACTAGACCAGTTGGTTGCCTACGGCAATGACATAGGAGATTCAAAAGCAGCCTACAAAATCTTACAAGCACAGAAATCTAAAACTAAGCTTTTTTACATCACGGAGGAAGCAGTCCATGCCATACAAGAGTCCATACTATTGAATCTTGTAGCGGTAACAGGCACATTAAATACTCATCAAATAATAACAGCAAACGAGTACGCTGCGGTATACTACAGGTACGTTTCGTGCTTTTGCGGTCATGAAACAAGGAAAGGACTTTGTAAGTGTCATCAGGTAAAATTACACAAATTGATTGACACTGAATGTACTGTTACTCAAAACAGAAAACTTAAAGAAAATGAGAAAAAACGCATATAAAAAAAAACGAAAAATGTCCAATATTCAATCAGAATCCGCTGAAATTGATATTGCCATCACATATGCATATTCGGACTTCGACGAGGCTACAAGTGACAACGTAAACACATATTCGAAAGATTCTGAACCAGAGCACACTAAAACGAACGATGAAAAATATATTTCACTATGTGATGACCAACTTGACGATAACAGCAATAAAGAAAACATTGAGCAAGATCTTAAACCAAATACTAGTCACACCAAAGCGAATGTTAAGAGTTTCAGATATTAAGATTCTATCTAATAGTAATGTAAACGTATTCTTAGACGAAAAAACAGGCACTTTTATGTTGAAAATGACCAAGGAACAAAGACTAACAACGAAGACTGATGAGGAAGAAAGGAAAATACCCGAAGACATAAAACAAAGCAAACAAACCAAAACAAAACAATCAAACAGAAAGGAAAACAATAAACAAGAAGAAAAAGGAACAAACCCGAGTGTTACAACTGATAAAGAGCCACTCAGCCACACAGCCACAAAACAATACAAAGGAAAAGCCCAAAAGAAAACTTATATTGAAAGAGACCCAGAGTCAATCAATATGGTTGTCAATAGAGACTCGGAAATTTCCGACATTGCGCCTGTTGACGCAGGTTCCCCTAAGCATATAAAAATATTTATGGATAGTAAGATTCCAGAAACTGATCCTAAGCCTTATCGAAATAAACCAGCTGTTCCTTTGGTGATGGATTTAGATGCAGGTCCGTCAACCAGTTATAAGATCGATGAAGTTACCCTGGAGTATAATGTAGGTGATTATGTATTGATCAGATACTTTCTAAATAAAAAAATGGAATATAACGTAGGTCTTGTGTTGGAAAATTCTATAAACGGAAAGATAAAAATATCTTGTCTACAAAAAACCGGCAAGAATGACAACACAAAATTTATCAAAACGAACTCCCGAGAAGTTGAATTAATAGAATGTAAGAATATTGTAAAGACTGTTAATTTATTAGCAATCGATTTAAATGACACTTCTTTTGTATTGTATGATGACGATGATTACATTTATTTTGATTATTAAGTAATAATAAAAAAATAAGTCAGTTTGTGTTTGTTCTCCTGTTGCATTTAAATAATTTTTGTTCCTATTTTAAAATAAAAAATGATTTTGATGTTGTTACCCGATACATCTCACATAAGTGTTACTTGTTGAAATAGTATACAAATTACCCCACTGTTACCTCTAAGGATCACAAAATTTAAGATTTTTTGTAAGATTGTTATTTCTAAGTACGTAAATTTTATTATAAACATTTTGACGGGTACCTTAGTTAGGTACTTACTTACCTTATTAAAAGCAATATTTTTATAACAAACATATATACCATAAGTACATATACAAATTACCTCACTGCATGTTACCTGTATGATGGATCTCATGATATAATACTTGCTTTTTGTTTTTCGTAACATTATTATTATAGGTAGATTTTTTTAATACGTTTTGATACATTTGATATTTTGACAAGGTACATTGGATCACAAAATACTTTAAGTTTTCCATTAGATTGTTATTATAAAGTAAATATATCTAATTACTGTGAATCTCTAAGTGTTTAATTTTGCGTTTCTAGATCCCAGCACTGCGGCATAATGTCATCCTTAGTATCGATAATTTCTTGACGTTTCTTGACAAAATGATTTCTTGACATTTTCGTGACGGGACAACTTTTTGAGAATGAGTCATTTACTATCAGAATGTTAGAGGTCTCAATACGAAATCCTTAGTATTTTATAACAGTGTCTTGAACTCCGATCATGATATTATACTCATAACAGAATCATGGATGCATGATGGAGTACTAGATTCTGAACTTACTAGCAATAAATATAACATTTTTGGTAGGGACCGCGGGTCGAGGGCTGGAGGTATTTTAATACTATGCTGGCAGCGTGATGATCTTGATGTGGAATGTATGTGGATTACTAAATATGGCCGCTCGCTTAGTTCACAGCGTGACCTTCATATCGGGTTGGCTTACATACCACCCGATAGCAGAAATCATATCCAAGCCAACGCATACTTAACTTTACTAGCCTGATGACTGACTTTATTACGGCAAATCCAGATGATTTTTATCTAGTGGCAGGAGATTTTAATCTTGGTATGATAAAGTGGGAGACCGGTGAACCTATTCATCTTAGACGCGGAACCGTTGATCTGCAGAACTCAGCACTTGAATTAACTCACCATACAAAGCTGTTAGGACTGCGCCAGTTCAATCAATTCAGTAACATTTCCGGCAACACACTGGACCTAATTTTTTCTTCATTTTCTTTACTCATAGACAAATTGTCAAAGAAGACCCAGCCCACACGACCCTTAGTATCAATGCCAAGGAGATCACTATACGTCCACTTCGTAACACGCCACAACGAAGATATCTATTCAAGAAAGGAGACTATGAAAAATTAATAAAGATCTCATGAATACTAACTGGAAAACCTTTCTTATTTCCGGTACAATTGATGACGCAATATCATCTTTTTATAGTGAATTACGCGATGTAATCGAAGACCATGTTCCCTTAGTTATTACTAGAACTTCCAAGCACTACCCAATTTGGTATAGTCGTGCTCTAATATGTATTATTAAAGAAAAAAGTAAGGTACATAAACAATGGAAGCGATTCAACAATCCTAACGATTACAGTACTTTCTCTCTACTTAGAACAAGACAAAAATCACTTCAGGATGAATGTTACAAGGCACAAGCTACTATTAAGAACGACACCAAGCACTTATGGACATATATCAAATCTAAAAGGAAAACAGACTCTGGGTATCCCAGTTCTATGTTACTAGAGAGTAAAAGTCTAAACGGAGAGAAAGAAATATGCGATGGCTTCAGTATATTTTTTGAAAAGATGTTTAGGAAACCAGCAGCTGCGTACCCTGACCATCGCTCCTTAACCACATTTGAAAACTCTATTAGTACTTTTACCATTTCTGAAAGATTGATTGTCCTATTGATTAAGAATCTCGATACGAATAAGGGTGCTGGGAACGACGGTATTCCACTTAACTTTATTAGAAGATGTATAAAATCAATGGCCATACCCCTTGGTATTATATTTAACAGATCTATCCGTGAGGCTGCTTTTCCTTCAAAATGGAAACAAGCTTACATTGTACCGGTACACAAAAGGAATTCCAGATTGGACGTGGAGAATTACCGACCAATTTCTATCATAAACACGTTCGGTAAAATGCTAGAGAAAATTGTATTTGAACATATTTATCCCGTAGCGATGCAAGGTATCCCAGAAGAACAAAACGGTTTTTTAAGAGGTCGATCCACCACGTCCAACCTAGCCATTTTCACCAGTGACGTCCTCCGAGGGATGAATTCTCATGGACAGGTCGATGCAGTGTACACCGGTTTTGAAAAAGCCTTTGATCGTGTGGATCACGTGATCCTGCTCCGTAAACTTCACGCACTGGGCATACGCGGGGACTTGCTGCGATGGACTGACTCCTATATATCCAACCGTCGACAGGCCGTCGTTATAGCTGGACTTCGGTCTGATAACATAAACTTACCCTCTGGTGTCCCTCAGGGCTCTCTGTTAGGACCCCTACTCTATGCAGCATACCTGTATGACATTAAAGAGTGCTTCAAAAACGCCAAATTTCTATTATATGCTGACGATAAGAAAATTTATATGAACGTCCGTACCAGAAAAGACTCAAATCTTTTACAAGAAGATTTAGATACTATGATAAAAAACGAATTGGCGTCAATATGTCAAAATGCGTACACATAACTTTTAGCCTCCACTCGATGTTGTTGTGGTCACAGAAGTTAATATTTCAGAAGGCATATCTAATCTGTTCAACATCCCTGGATTTAACATATACACACAACTACGTAATCATTGTAAGGGTGGCGGTATTATTATTTATGTTAAAAACTGTCTCAAATTCACCCGTAAACAAACTAAGACACATTACTTCGAAAATATAACAGGTACTCTAAAAACCCCGTACTGTGCTATCTCTGTATGTGCGATATACAGACCACCATCACTCAGTAAACAATTATTTATCACGGAACTTGAACACTTGATTATGAGCGATTGTAAAGATGATTGTATTCTGATCATAGGCGATACAAATATAGATCTAAAGACCATATCAAAGCATAGGGATTATTATCTAGACATGTTGTCCGGGTTCGGTTTGATGTGTGGAGTCTCCGACTATACACGCATAGAAATGAGAAAAAACAAAGTATCCAAGTCGTGCATTGATCATATTTTTGCCCGCCTCCCCACATTAGACCAATACTCGGCCGCTATTGATACAGTACTGGCGGACCATCGCGTAGTGACCATCGCCGCGTGCGCAAGACCGGTTGCTGGCTCATCGAGTCACATACAGGCTGCTCGTAGAAACAAACAAAAATCGACTATGCACCGAGGTGATATTATGTTGAACGAGTTACACAAAATAAACTGGGATTCCACTGATGATATGAAAGATCCGGACGATATTTACAAATTTCTAATAACAAACTTCACCAGAGCGTTAAACGTGGCTAAAACAATAACACATAATTTACCAAAAAAACGGTTTTGTGAACCTTGGATCACTAGTAACATTATAACATTGTGTGAAAAACGAGATTTAGCATTTAATATATGGAAAAAAGATACTAGTAATGTAGAAAAAAGATTAGCTTACAACACAATACGAAATAAAACACATAAAGTTATAGAACACAGTAGAAATACATACTATAAAAAACAAATAGAAAATAATTTCTCAAATTCTAGGAAAATGTGGCAAATTCTTAATAGTATGTGTGGTAGAACTTCAAACCCCATTGACCAAGCCATTCTTAACGCATTTAGCTCGCAAAATATTACTTCTAAAGAGATAGCCAACATTTTTGCTGATACCTTTGATGAATCTGTGCAGAACATACTACCCAACTGCAATATAAATCTAAGCGATGCACAGCGCAATAGGACGTCTAGTGTAAGTATATATTACCAAAAAGCTACACCAGACAAAATATCGAAGGTTATCAAACAATTGAATGATCACAAAGCCCCGGGGCTTGACGGAGTCAGGGTTATTGACATAAAAAAAGTTACTAATAATATTGCCTCAGCTATATGCAATCTTATTAACACCGCTATTAAAACAGGGCAATATCCTGATGGGCTCAAGATAGGATGCATACGACCAGTTTTTAAAAAGGGAAAGCGCGAAAATGCTTCAGACTATCGGCCTATCACATTGCTGTCATCAATAGACAAAATAATAGAAAAATTTGTTTGTGATCAAATCCACTCGTTCTACCAAAAAAATAATATTATATCTAAAAGCCAATTTGGCTTTCAGCCCAAAAAAAATACAACTATGTTACTTTCCAAATTCACGGATGATATTAATACATACCTAAATAACAAAAAACAAGTCCTGGCCCTGTTTATAGACTTTTCCAGAGCATTTGATACTCTTGATCACAAAAAGCTAATTGGTAAGTTGGACGCAAATGGCATCAGGGGACCCTTACTTCGCTGGTGTGAAAGCTATCTCCGTAACAGATCCTCTTGTGTCAAGATAGATGATAGCCTCAGTGACCAAAGGCCAGCCGCAGTAGGAACCGCCCAGGGCTCGGTGCTCGGGCCCTTGCATTTTCTCACCTATGTGAATGATATGTGCACATGCCTTGACTCCTGCACAGCTTATCAGTTTGCTGATGACACATGCTTTATTATTGCCAGTGACGATGTTAACTCCGCGATGTGTATGCTTCAAGCTGACTTCGACAAGCTCAAGCAATGGTGTCATGACTCGGGCTTAGTTTTAAACAGCAATAAAACAAAACTCATACTCATTAAATCACCATACATGAAAAGCAATCTCGAAACACCTCTCATATCACACAGTCATACTTGTATGCATGACCAAAATATTACAAAATCTTGCCACTGCCCCAATATAGAACTCGTCAACTCGCACGTCTACCTGGGTCTGGTAATAGATCACAAGTTTAACTGGAATAGTCATATAGAACGGGTGTGTACAAAGCTTCGAGCTTTTCTGGCTAACATGCACATAATAAAAAATCGCCTGCCCTTTAACATCAGGTTAATGCTGTACAATGCTTTGGCAGACTCCGTAATTTCCTATGGGCTCAGTAGCTACGGACTCACGCATAAAACTTCCCTAGACTGCATACTACGTCTACAAATTAAAATTCTAAAAAATATAGTACCTCCAAAAATCAGACTCCAGTACTCCAATGATAAGCTCAAACTGTTCAAATACTGTAAAACACTACCAGTACACACCAAAGTAGAATACACACTACTAAAAGAACAATTCTTCAATTTATCCGTCCAAAAACCGTTATCACATAAAATCGGCACCAGAAGCTGCACGAAAAAAAAGCTGATGACTTTAGGAGCAAATAACTTTTACGGGAAACGTCGAATTAGCTATCTAATTCCTCGTCTTCTTAACGGTCTCTGTCCGGAACTCAAATCATCAATCCATCCCAAAAATATCAATCACAAATTAAAATCACACTTTATATCATTACTTCCATAGTCGTACAGCAACTGACTTCATGCTTATACATATTGTTTTTATCGACCCACCTACATAATACACTAGACTAATTTTGTGCTACATACAAACCTTAGTGGTTTAAGTAGTGCATTAAGTTAGATAAGTATTTAAAACTCTGTAATTTGATAAATAAATTAAAAAAAAAAAAAAAAAAAAACAAGAAAGACCAATCCAATTTCTTCTGACTTGAGCCTGAATAATATAGTAATAAATAAAAGTGACACTGTGAAAGATCTAGGTATTATTCTCGACCCAAAGTTAACATTCACAGCTCACTTCGAACATATCATAAAGAAGGCCTACCGAAACTTAGGATTCGTCTTTCGTACATGCAAGGAATTTACGGATACCAGCTGTATTAAAATCATTTATTTTGCCTATGTACGAAGTGTTTTGGAATATTGCAGTCCAATTTGGAATCCACATTATACCACACATGAAAATGATATTGAACACATCCAGATGAAATTCCTAATATTCTTGGACTGGCGCACTAAAAACACTCGAACAGAATACCCCGCCAATAATAAATACTGTTCAACACTTGTTTAAATACAAAAACGTATGGGATTTGACGTTTGTTACGAGGTTAAACGCTGTTTAATATGTTTTGTGGTAACACGAGATATCTAATTTGTTTATATAAGAAGTAGCGTATGGAGCGACTCCGAGACGCGGCAGCTACGCACGATGTGAACGTGTGTTACGTTCACATCGTGCTTGCATTCGCATTTGGTGGTTATTTTTTTAACATACACTTACCTGTTCTCGCGAATAAAAATGAGGAGTATGCTCCAAACAGTGTGGTGTATGTAAACTGGAATACTGAAACAAACAATGATAATTTTAATATATGATTTTTCTACATACCTTAATAATTTACTGGCTTATGATGACTAGAGTTTAGTAGAGTATGGCTTATGATGTTGCACCAAAATCGAATTTTCTTAGAAATTTATTTATATATTGATAGTATATGGCTTGACCGAATTATTCAGTTTTGGTACTCATTAGGCGCAAAATTTTATGCTCTTTAAGTTGTTAGGAAACAAGTTTTCGCTAAGATTCTCCATAAATAATTTATGAGCGCGAAACCAAAAAAAACTCCCAACATTTAGAGCTTTTGGTTCTCCCAACATAGAGAGTTGCCATAAGTTGTCCCGTGATATCTCGTGTTATTAACTTCTCTTGAGAAGTTATTATTATTTTTTATATTTACTCAGTTTCACCGAAACCGAAATTGCAATGTATAAGGTTCATCTAAATTACGCATTTTGCATACGTATTCATTTTCAATTTTTGTTGACATCATCGCAATTACTTTTCCACCCCGCCCGTGTGTTTTTGCGGAATTCATCTTCAATCAATTGAGGCGTTTGTGCACTTGATTCCCCAACATTTTTCTCTGCTACTTTCCTCTTCATCGAGCTCAATATCATTTCAATTGCATTCAAATCGCAATAATGAGGCAATCAAAAAATGCCATAAAAAATGCCATGACACTGACTTTAATAAATTGGGTGCGGAAAGAAGAAGCGGAAGGTGTTGCATTTCTCATGGACTGATACAGATTCCATATCATAGCTTTTTCGTTACTACAAAAAGGATGTTTTTTCTTTTAAGAACATTAAAATCAGAATTAGAGCTGTCCACCATGTTTTGTTCACTTCAAAAGTCCAGTAAACAAGTTGCCAAGTAGTCAGAAAGCAATCAATCACAGAGTCCAATACACAAGCCATGTCACAATGAATGCACCAACAATCCAAAGTACACGCCAGGTCATGGAACAATAACGATAGATAAGAACAAAATATGAATGCTTCTGCACAGTACAGTTACCACGATCAGACCAAAATATACACATAGTATGTACACTGCATTAACGGTTATCACTGACCAATTACAAACAAGTCTATGTTTTCCCTACAACTTGTCTCTGTGGAAAGAATATAGCAATAGAACTAGAATACCAATGGAAGATACAAATACTATACCCATAGTCATATCCACCACAGGTATCATCCAAAACAACTTAACAAACATGATTAAACCATAGACGTTCTCTAAAATCTAATCACAATCATGCAGAAAGTCATAATATTAATCACTTGTAGTACAATAAGAGTAACATCTGTGACGCTTGGCTAAGGCCCCGTAATAATGATAAAAATAATTTAAAATAACTCACTCACACGTATCACTTTGGAGAGGTTTCTCAGCATTTTATTTATCAATACATTTTATTATTGTGCACTTTTCACAATTAAATTAAATAAGAAATGGGACTAGACAGTCTCACACTAGATAGAAACTGAGAGTGGAATGATGTTTTTCGAAATGGAGGATGACAGGCCATAAGTTCTAATTTTGCCCACCTGAACAGCTAACTTGTTAAGAGGCTGATTAAATAAATATGGGGTGCTGTTTTCATGTGTTTTTCAGGAAATACTGGGCAAATCGTAATTAATTTCTGGTATATGTAATTTGACTATATAATCTAGAGATTCTTAATTGGAAAACATGTTTGGATAAAATTATGGTTTTTTTATGGTTTTATCCTATTACACCGCAGTAGTAAGTGAATATGACTGTGTGATAATTGCAATGTATGAACAATTGTTATTTCTAACGATTTTCAATTTGAAAGTTAATTCCCTGAAATAGTTTATTTTTTATGATTTTTTTTTACGTTTTGGCGCTTACGTTGTTTCAGATTAGTCGCGAGTGCATTATTGGCATCCCGCTTTTTCTTATTCGCGAGTAATTATTGCATCTCACTTCCACTCGACAGCGCATTTTTATTCCATCATCGCCTTAACTCTGTACAGATAAATATGAAGTTTCATAAAATTTTGCAAATGGAAATTATTCTTCTATGAAAATTCGATTGTGGAAAAACATATGCCATACTCGTTTAATGAGTACCCACTTACATGAAACAAATAATGCATTCTTGAATTCAACTCCAGCTCTTACTAGTTCAAACATATGATGAAAATGGGCTGGAAAACCAAGAGAGACAATTATAATCAAACACATATTTGCTGCATAGAAATATTTTATGGTCAGGATATCAGATCGGAAGAAGGGATATCACAATAATTAAACATTAGCATTATCTCTTGGGTGAAATAGTCACAATAGAGGACCGCTCACCGGCCTGTGGTTCAGCGGATGTCCCACCTCATCATCATCTCATTCATACTCTATGCTATCTCGCCTGGGCAAAGGATATGTAATCAGAAACCTACCTATACCAAAGAGTACTGGTCCAGTAAATATAGCAGTGTATGGTAGGAGACACTGTAGAAGCAGCGGCATTATGCATGAGCGGAACACCCACTCCTCGCTCAGTGGTGCCATTATGTGGTTGCGGACCCACACCAAGTCCTGCCAACTTGACACCCAGTAGTATGGCTCTGGAAAATATAGTTAAGCAACAACAATTAGCCAGAACAGGTATTAATTATAATAACTTGATAATGGGACCTTCTGGAAACAACTATTTGATCTTTATAAAATAGACAAATTTTGTGACCAGTGCCATTTTTTGAGTCCAATGAGAATTCTTTCAGGGTTAAAATTTTTCAAACTTTGTTAGAGGATGCTGTTGATTATGCAACAAAGTAAGAAATACCTGTGTATAATTTCCATATCCCCGAGAAATACTGCATGGTAAGGGGTCCCAAAAATAACAATGCAGTTAGCAATAGAGGAAGAACTGTAGCATGAGCTAAACCAGACCACCTCAGACCCATTTGTTCAGATATGTCACCCCGTGATAAGGTCTGTTCAGAGAAGAAATAATGAGTGAAGAACGGAGCCATCAGCATCATACAGCTAACACTAAAGAATCTCTTCTTGATCGTCGTTGGATGATCCCTGAAGTTGCAGAAACAAGAAAGTTAATAAACAGCCCTAAATAAAAACAAACTAAAGTGAAATACAGCGAATCATCTGATCACGAACCTGCCCAAATTGGACCGCCAAATGTACAAGCTTGAAACATAACAGAATGTCAAAACGAAACAAGCTACAATAGAAAAGACACAATTGTTTTCTTGGATATAATATGTAACATTCATTGCGAATTTAATAGGACTTCCTCAAACTCAAATCAAATCAACAAAACATTCACGAATAGCACGACGAAATCATCACAACACATCGCCATTTTTGTCTTTTGAACGTCAGTGTCATGTCAACTTCAAAAATTGACGTTTAAACACAAACTGCCGAATCGGTCAAATTTAGGGTCGAATATGGTCGAATATGAACATGAACACAGTCAGTGTTGTCGTTTTGGCACTTTTAATACTAAATTTGGCACATTTTCACCTTAATTAGCATGTTTAAACTTGGCATTTGCTTTATTTTAGCATTTTTTTTACTATCGTCTAAGGCAACACTTTTTAGGGTAATCCCTTATTTTAAATTGAAATTAGTCACATAGACTAGAAAAACAAATAAATACGATGGAGTTCCGGTCAGAGGTCTTTGAGTACGAAGACTCTACGATAAAAATCCATTTCTGGAGTTGGCATCTTTAGTAAAATATATCCTTTATCTTATTGTGTATCTGTCGCAGATGGATAGTATAATCAGATGTTTTACAAAACCATTAGTAGGTATGCAAAACAGCTTAACAACGACAATCTGGATTGTCAATGTGACGCATTCGACAAAGCAGATACCTACGTTTAGCTGTAATGGCTCTCATGACATGACTCTCGTTTGTTGTAGGGTAAACATGTTGAAATAATACTATAAATATTTATCGTTAAATTGTTTTAATGAACTGTGTAGGAAGCAGGAATAACTACGCGTCGAAAAAGTATGCGAATCGAACTGTCAGTAACTCTTATGAACAATGTCATACGGTTCATTTTATATGAACTCGAACACTTTTTCACTATGGTAACTTTTCCTGCTTGAGCCACTGATCATATACCTACAAAAAGTAAAAATTATTTGTCAATACACGTAAAACTAGAGTGACATTTTGAGCCGCAAAGTACTTTTCTTTTAAAACATGTGCACCTGTTAGCATGGCATTGATTTTTTGCTGGCTTACATGAACACCTCTGATATCCTTGTCCCCCGAATACTGACTCTTTGGCAACTGCTTCACGCAAAGATATCAAATTGTTTGTTATTGATTCCTTAAACTCGTTTGATGATGTTTTTAAGTCACTACCCGCGAACCAATTTTTTATTGTTCCTGTTTTTGTATTTGAATGTCTTTGTACCAACTTGATACACACCATGACTGCTGTCAAGGATTATGCAAAGGACATTTTGGCATTCAAAGGACCACGACGTCCAATTTTTGGTACAATCAATATAACACTGTTTCCTATATCTAATTTAGGAAGTTTTTCTGCAGTTTCGCTAAGCATTTTCTGCAGCACGTTTCATACCTTCATGGGCTTTTCGCGTTCTGTGTCAATGTTACGTTCACTTGTACAAATGAAACAGAGAACTTTTGAGCCATAGCCTTCATTCCCAACAGACGATCCACAAATAGCATGGAGAGGCTTTAAACAAGACTGGCAGTAACGAGCGCCACTTTTTCCTTCTCCACAGACCGGGCAACAATTAGTTATGTTCTCAATGATCTTATTCTTGTCACCATTACCTAGCTCGTTTCCGTCGATGTTTTGGTTTTGTTTAATATGGCTCACATCGTTTCCTTGAACAATCAGTATGCTTGGTATGTTTTGATGAACCTCAATATTGCCAACTTCAATGCCTTCAATCATTGTAGAATGATGTGGTGAGTTTGTCGTTTTCTCAACACTGACTTTAATTTCTCCAATATAGACTGAATCCTCAGGGATATTCTCTTTATTCTCAACATTAACTACTTCAATTTCTTTAATAATAACTGCATCCTATTCGTTGATTTCAGTATTGAAGACTTCAATTACTTCATGGATAACTGAATTCTGAGCAAAGATCTCGTTATTCTCAAAAGTGTATAGTTGAATGTTCTCGTTGTTGAAGAGGCATTCAAGCTGCTCCTCTCTTTCAACAGATTTAAGAATATTGCTGGGGATGTTAGAGCTTTGTACATTTCAGATCACACCCGAATAATGCACGAAAGGGCGACCTGACAATAATTCAGTGATATGACGAATTTTTTTGATATTGTACACAGCGGCATCCAATTGACCATTTTGTTGTTATGTTGTCACGCATTCAAGTTCAAAGCAAACTCTACACATCTTGGTTGCTGCGTTGCATGCTTCCTTGAGTTTGTGGGTGTCGCTGTGTTCCATATACGATTTTGCACTCTGGCAGCAGTTTGACCATTTCTTCCAAAACTTGTGCAGTAAATTCTCGGCCATTATGGCTTTGCAATATGCAGGGTACCCGAAATTCTAAAAATATGAATAATATTTCTAAAGCAGTTTCAGTTGCCTGTTTAGAGCGTATTGGTCTGAGATGTAGGACTTTCGTTGCATGGTCTTGATAATTTGGCAGCCATTTATATTCTTTATCAGGTACTGACAGAAACGTTGAAGTCTTGTGATATAATTCGTTTGGTGACAATGCCTTTCTTCGGTAAATTGCGTCTAATGTCACAGGTGGGACATAGAGATACAAATATTTCGATGGCTTTTAATTGTATGTAAAATCTGTCTTTAAAACGGTATCTCATTTTGTCACGGCCACCACATCCGCACTCTCTATGAATTTGCAAAAGTGATGTATAACTCGAATCGTGGGATCATTTGGTGACTTTTTTTTAAATATTAGATAGTTATCTCCGCAAACTTCCATCATATCTTCACTTAGAAATCCAGTAGTATTCACCAGGTGTCCGTCGTAAACCAGAATTTATGGCCACCTTACTGGATTTTATTTGTCTTATAACCTCCAAGACTCTTTGCTTGGACCACGGCTTTTTTAAGTTTCCGCACTGAGCACTATAAAACTCTGATAACTTTTTTTTAAACTTCCTTAAACTCACTGTATTCACTTGAACTTGGGTCATTTGCACTCATATTACGCGTTTTGTTTATTTAATTTGCTGACAGAATTTCTGCCCTTGACGACATTGTTGTTGTTATCTATCACAGACATTTAATAAGATACTACAGATCGTTCACCGTAACTTGTTCCTGCCGTTAAGTTGGCACTATTGCTTGTCAATCTGTTGTCGTCAGATTGTTTTGTTGTGAAGTGTTCCACTCGTTATTTTTTTTGTTATTATTCAATATTTTTCTAATTAATAATGCCAAAGCCATTGAAAAGCAGTGCAAGACAGATTGTGTTGAACTAAATTTTCTTTCAATACCACATACAAACTTATGAATGCCACCCGTTTACCCACATGGATTATGAAAGTAGCCGCACCAATAACTATGTAAACCACATTTTGCGATCTAAAATCCAACTTATTAAATTTTTACTAAAATATAGGGCATATAGGTATTTTAAATTTTAAAGACGACATTAAACACTAAAGTCTGACTTTCGTGTCACTAAAGTCTGACTTGAGTGTCGCTAAAGTCAGGCGTGTAAATCACTCACGTTCTCTAGGAATCCAACGACACCTCTCTTGTTAAAATCCGTCTAGGCGTTAGGCTGTAGCGCGTCCTAACGAAATGGTCATACATAAATCCTCGTTCTGGCACAGTCAGGTAAAAAGGAATAAAACAATCGGAATCAGAAAACAGAAACATTATTTGCATATCATGGTTTAAATTTGGTCTTAAATATGTTATATAAGTTTCAAATGACATAAACCTTAAATCGGTATTATGCAAAAATATTTATTTAAATAATTAATTTTTAGTTATTGACTTTGATATTTACATTTTATGTTTCTAGTAATTTTTCAAATGCATTATTTGAACAATTACTAGAAAATTAAATATATTTATTGTTAATTCACCTGCTGTAGTAATTTAAACTTTTGTGTTGTTATATGTTTAGGAAATGTTCTAAAAATTGGAAACATACTTCTTATTGATAACCTGGTATTCAATATACGCTAGTATAGTAATCATATTTACGTTTAAAACCTTGACAGCACAACATTCATTTGGCTGCTAGAAGTCATCATTACTAATCTAAAAAAGTGTGATTTAAAAAAAACATTCTTCCCCATAGTTGTGCATTAGGGAATAGTAGATTTCACACGAGTTCGCAAAGGCTTATATTTACGAAACGAGAAGTTTACGGCACGAGCCGAAGGTGACGGTCGGAGCGAGGTTCGTAAGGAATCCTTTTCGAACGAGTTAGGAATAGAATTTTTCCGCCTGAGATCCCAAAATCAAGCGGCGAAATTGCTATTTTGAGGTTAGAATGCGAAAAAAGTATTTTTCAATGAACGATGGTGTGAACTCGCTTTGTCTTTCCATAGACCACCAGATGAACGAGAGTCTGGAAAAATTACTGTAGACATTTAATAAATAAAAATACTATTTTGTTCTTTAAGGGAAAATGGACAGATTCCAATGTTTCCACGCCAAAGGTTCCAATGACGCTGGCAGCCAGAGATATCTTTTGCATAAGAAATGCGCCAAAGCGGTAGTCAAAACCTTTGTCCCTGATGCGGCGACCGACTCAACTCCCTGATAAAGAATCTGAATTTAGTGTATATGCCGGCTTTAAAATCACTTTCTGTATCAGACCCTGGGTCCTATAGGTAACTAAATTAAAATAATGCAGGGTAACTACCTATTTGCTTTTAAGAATGATTTCCTAATTTCTGAATGTGTTGTTGCGCTGTTGTTGATTTAATGTACAGTCGGAAACCTATAAACCTGAACCACCACAACACACATAATGGTCAATACAAACAAATCCAACATGTACGATACCTTTCAATGTTGCATCAGTATTGTGGATTAGCATGAGATTCTGCATCTTTATTACAAAATACTTTGTTTCTTGTGTTCATACACCGACGACCAGTTTAGCCAAGCGGGTAGTGACCCTGCTTACGAAGCTGACGGTCCTGGGTTCGACTCCCGGTAAGGCCAAATATTTGTGCGATGAGAATGAATATTTGTTTATTGGATATTTTCTCTGTATTTACAAAAGTATAAATTTATCTGTATTAAATATATCGTCGTCTAGTACCCATAACACAAGCTTTGTTTAGCTTACTATGGGCCTAATTATATTTGTGTAAGATTGTCCTCTTAATTTATATAATGATATAATGGTGGCCTTATTGATGGCGAATGCTAAAACTCCATTAGCATACAGGAGGAGGAGTTAATGGCGTCGTACTTACCAAGATCTTGAAGAGCGTTTTCTGGTGTACCACTTTCAATGTCTTCAGGGATAAATAAGCTTGGGTAAGCTTTGCTGATCACCCTAGACTTCGGCGTTGTAAAACGGGTTTCAAAATTCTTTTGACACACATGCAATTTTGAAAGTTCTTAAAGAAGAACTTGCAGTCACTGTCCTAAATAATCTACTTAACTAGGAGATATTATAGTAGGTAGTAATATCACTTTAAAATGTGGAGAGGTTATGCACGGAACTTTTACGTAACTTCACTGGATCAAACATTAATTGTGTAGTGATCAAACACAGCTAACACAGCACTTGCGTTGCAATGTACCGTAATGCCAGCTAGAAGAGAACATTTAAAATCTGGAGAGGTTATTCACGGAACTTTGACATAACTTCACTCGATGAAACACAATTGTCAATTAGACAACAAGAACGCCTTGGCAGACGCTGACGACGATAGAGGGGAATGCCGATGGTGAAGTCAAAGTCAAAGTCAAAGATATGTATTTGCAAATATAGGTGCTTATGATGTTATGTACAATATAAAATAGAAATACGAGAAAGCCACATCGGGAGATCAGTTAATAGTTACAATTATAATGTCTATTGATGATGTATGTCAATTTTAATTAGGCAAAAAATAATGAAAATAATGTTTATGGAATGTCAAATTATACAAGAATACAAATGTCAAATTAGATTAAGCAAGTCCTACAAAAATAATAAAATTACACATAATATCAGTTGTTGTCCATATAAAATGTCAATTGCATATTTTCCATTTGTCCTGTAAAAACTCTGTGACACTGTAATGTGCTTTGTCGATCAAAAAATTAAACAAAGCATTCTTCAATGCCTGTAAATTGTCTAACCTTCTTATTGTATCCGGAAGGGCATTATAGATTATCGGAGCCATTCCAAATATGTTTCTTCTTGTGAGGGAGCTCTTACATTTTGCAACGCCTAGCTTGTCGGCATATCGAATGATATTCATTTTTATAAACAACCCTAAATTTGTTTTTACAAATTTGACTATTTCAAAAATGTAGAGACAAGGCAATGTTAGAATTTTCAATTTAATGAAGTGAGGCTTACACGTATCTGTTTGTTTTAGTTTGCATACAGCTCTAACACACTTTTTTTGGGCTTTAAATGCTATTCCTTTATCGGTTGAGTTACCCCAAAATATTACACCATATCTTAATATGATCCTGCATAGGCGTGGTATGCAGCTAGAGCAGTCTTTTGGTTTGTGACCTTTGAACGTCTGTATAGTGCATAAGAGCATTGTGCCAATCTTTTGCAAATGCTGTAAACTTGCTATTTCCATGAAAGATTATTGTCAATTTGCAGTCCTAGAAAATTGATGACCTTTGCTTCGTCTATGGTTTTGCCAGAATGTCTAACATTTAGGTTATACTTCGGGTCGCCTCTAAGAGCAAATGACATCAGCTTTGTTTTACTTAAGTTAATGTTAAGGTTGTTTCTTCCTAGCCATTCTATTATAGAACCTAGTGCGTTATTAATATTTATCTGATGATTTTCGAGGTTTTCTTTTCGTGTCTAAATACAACAGCGCTGTCATCAGCAAATAAAAACATGAGATTTTTGTTATTTTGGAGAGGTCATTAATGTATATAAAAAAAGAGTAGCGGACCTAGTACACTCCCCTGTGGTACACCAAAAGACACAGTTAGTGCCTTCGTCTAGTATTTAATATCCTCTTTAGTGTTAGGGCAAATTTTGTTTATTTGAGTTATTTGTTTCCTACCAGTTAAGTAAGATTTTATAAGTTCAAGAATATTTCTTCTAACTCCTTATGACTCTAGTTTGTTTAGAAGGGCAGAGTGATCGACCAAATCAAAGGCCTTCATTAAGTCCATGTACAATGCCGATACTGGTACTCTGTCATCCATGCTTATAGACACTTTAAGAAGAAAGTCATATATGGCCATATATATTGTTAAGTTCTTTCTAAAAACTTTTTGGTCTGGAGCGAGAATATTATTATTTTCAAGGTTGATTATAGATCACTTTCTCAAATATCTTTGTAAATATAGGAATAAGAAAGAGCAATTGGTCTGTAGAATGTCATGTTTTCCTTATTTTCCTTTTTAAATGCTGGCTTTATTATTGAGGTTTTAAGTTTCTCTGGGAAAGTACTATTTTTAATACAGAGGTTAGTAATGTGGTTGATGACTAGGGCTATTACAACAGCAACCTCCTTTATAACCTTCTTTGTAATATCATCGTTGCCTACGCTGTTTGTATTCTTCAAACTCTTAATAATTAATAATATATCACGATTAGTTGTTGTAGTTATGAACACTGAATTGCATATTCTCATTTGATTTTTATTTGCGTTGTGAGTGTTGCCATTGTTGGATACTTGGTTAATATAAAATTCATTAAAAGATTCAGCTATTTCCTGGGGGTCTGTTATTTCTCTATTACTATATATAATTCAATTTATTTCTTCTTTTGGATAATCATTTCTTATAGAATTATTTGTGATTTGCCATGTCATTTTGGATTTATTTAGTGATGTCAATATTTGGTAATTATTTTGGGATTTTTGTGTTAAGTTTATTATGTTTAATTTTTTGAGTATAATTTAAGTGTTTGTTTATTTTCCAGGCATGGCTTCGTTCTATATTTCCACAGTAGCATGCGTTTCCGTTTTGAACAAAGTTTGATCCCTCGTGATATCCACTTTGGTTGTTTTCTCGTGATATTTTTAATTCTGGTAACTGGAAAACAAAGGTCGTAAAACATTTCAAACAGGTCATGAAATGCGTTGAAAGCTTCATTTGCGTTGCGGCATGAGAGAATATCGTGAAATGTTAAGCTTGATAAGCATTATTGAAATCTATGAATGTTTTCTTGGCAAATATCTCTTCTTATTGTAAACCTGAAGGGGAAGATACAGGTCTTCTTCACTGGAAAACGCAATATTTGTGCCATATGGTCCGACATGGCTAACTCAACCACTTCATATGTGCATCCTTTTATATTGTGCCCTATATTATCAATAAATGTTTGACTTCTAATTCGAGTTGGTTCATTGATAGACAGTTTTAAGTTATATGATGCTAATAGGTTGTTAAATTGTAATGATGCTCTACTTCTCTTAAGCCTTTCTATATTAAAATCGCCACACAAAAAACCTATTTTTTATATTAATTTTGCAAAGTCAGGAACTGCTTCCACAGTGTTAAAGAATGTATTGTGGCTTGCGGTTGTGTATACAGGGACTCTATAAATACATATTATTATTGTGTCGTGGGACAATAATTTAATCGCAAAGCATTCGACTACATTCGGGATGCTTTTCTGGTTAACTTTGTCCACTACTTTGTATTTAAGATACAGGATTTAGGATACAGGAACATCCTCCGGCTCTATTTTGTCTTGGAAATGAAGATGCAAGTATGTAGTTAGGTAGGTATTTAACATTGATTATCACTTTCAATCATATTATGTTCCGTAATGCATAAAGTGTAAATTTTTTCATTTTTATTTTTTAAGTCTTCTATGTTAATTGTCAATTTATGCAGTTTACTAACTAGTCCGTCTATATTTTGATGTAGAATAAAGTGAGCTGTAGATAAATTTGTTTCCTATGTTTCATTTCATTGGATTTATTCATTGTAAGGGGGTTAGTATCACATTTTTTGTAGAGTCTCGAAAAAGTTTATTAGTCTGATTATATGTGACTCTTTTGAAGTAAAATGGGATGGCCCCTTTCATGCTGACAGGTTCTTTGGTGTTACTGGGATTTAAATCTTCAGGGGTTTGACGTGTTTTAGTGACTCTAATAAAATAGAAGGGTATTGTTCCGGGCTTCGGGATTATGTCTTTGAGGACTCTATGTGTGTGTAAGTCTTTATGTGTAATGTGTGCTTGTTCAATTGTCTTTACCTTATAGCTTAAGTATTTGTGGTCGTAGTCATATTGGTTCAATGCTATATTGAGCTCTTGACACAGAATGTACATGATGAGCTCCTTTATAACTGTTATTAACTTTTGCAAATGTACAATTGTCGAATTGTTGGCATAATAATTGTAACATCTGGTTTAATTTAACCTCGGAAGGGGAAAACCTGTCACACATCAATTTATCACAATGGTCGATTGGTCAATTTGAAAGTTGTTATAGGGCATGGTTGTTATGCCACGCAGAGCCACAAGCGGCAAGATTTGGAACTAAATTTTCCAATTTTCATTCCACGCTCTATTATACCAAATCGCTACACATTGATCCGCTACATTGAAAAAGGCAAAACGTAATAATGCGTGGCAACGTTCAGTTATTTTGTTTAATCACAAAACGTAGTTAAGCTGTCGGACATAACATGCCGGAGCTGCTTTGCATTAGTAGATAATGGTTTTGTAAAGCATCTGATTATACTATCCATCGGCGACATATCCATGCAGAAATAGAAAGAGTATTTAGTGAAATTAATGTGTTATTTAAACCTAAACTGAGGAATCGGATGTCGTTAACCACACTAAACCCAATTCTGCATCAGAAATATGGACTCCGAAGATCAGGAAAATGTTGTCATTCCTATAATATTCCTGATGACGTGCTGAAAATCCATATGGGTACCTATTAAAGAACATGTACTGACTGATGAATGTGGCCCGTCAACGTCACAACAAGATCAACCTGTTGACCTTCAGGTATTCTTCGAAATAAAAGACCAAGGTTTTGTTTTTTGATTAACAAATACTTAAAATTTAATTGGCATTTTATTTTAGCACTTAAAAAAAATATCTTAGCAATTTTTTGCATTTTTCCGGCGAAAAGTTAGCATATTTCTAAATTATATAACGGCAACACTGAACACAGTTAAATCAAAAAACCAAACATGAATCTAATTCCTACATAACTTTACTACTATTAATTTTCGTTTGTGATTGGACTATTTTTCTATAAATTGGAGATAGGTTTGGAATTCATCGCAAAAGAAACAAAAGAGCCTCTGCATGAAATGTATAGAGGGCGCTGCTGGCTGAAAATCTCAGCCAACGCCATATTGGATTCCGGATCAAAATCCGCCAATGTCCGCCATATTTTTCTTGCGGGTCGCCCGTCGCTTGATAGGGTAGATTTTTTTGATAATTAAAATAGAGAACAATGAGTGTATGAATAATCAATAACCAATTCGGCATTGGTGTCCTGTGTTTTATTTGCTGAATCATATAAATTTCATCAGTGCACAGTGTATATCGTGTAACGTTTCTTTTCCATCTCGTTTCTCCAGTTCAATCTAAAGCTAAACAGAAAATGGCCGACGGAGTTGGTGCGAGTGTCTCCTTTGTTTAGGACGGGATTCTAGTGAAAATAAGCGCTAAAAGAAATAATGCCTAGTGCCTCGTTCTCCTCTACGCGTTCTTACGTACGTAGATCGCGAAGAAAAGGCGGTCATCGCATACCACTTCCTTCTAGGACGCAATCGAGTAAGTAATCCGGATCGAGCAATGTGCCCCAATAATCTGTACGAAAGAAACGAATATCGACATTTTATTTCAGTCAATAACTTCTACTTGGCTAATGTATGGATACCCCATATCTATACTGAACAGATTTGCTGAATCCTGGCTTAAACTGAGTAAAGCAATGGCTTGGTTCTCACGACGGCTATGTAATCGTAACGTGTTCGTAATAATTGTGCCTTGTTCATTGTTTCCTGTATGTTGATTCCTATGCTAATGTTCCGGCCACATTCGACATTCGTATCTAATAGCGCAATTCAACGACATTTTGCGCACTATGGGTATTGATTTCACAGCCACATAATTGAAAGTGGCAAAACAGCTGTTCTTGGTATAACATGGACTTGCTTAGATTTGCTACTACTTCCATTTCATAGGACATCTAATAGGTACGATAATTGGCATCTGTTACATCTAAACTATCTTCTATAAGGAAATACACTTAGTCAAGATATCTCATCAAAATTCTTAAAACAATAATTAAGTTACAAAGATAAACAAGTACCATTACATCTTTATAAAACGATGTAATGACATTATCCATAATAAGGATCATTTGCATCATTCCATCCAGCTTGATCATAAAATAAGTATCAAATCTTAATTTGATAAAATAAAAACAACACTTGATTAGCACAGATTTTTCAGTCCTACAGTTGTTTACCAACTCAGTTGTGTGGTATTGTTTACTAACACAAATCAAACTCAATTATTAGTCATGTGAAAGTTAATTTGTATTCTTAACTCTATTAAATGTGACTTACTATAAGTGCCACTAGCTAGAAAGCGGAATAAGAGTACTTGAGAAAATTTTGACAACTCCATATAAATTTGTATGGAGTTGTCAAAGTTTAATCGAGTTATGTCTTATGCCGCCTTGCAGCTAGCCCTTAACTACTCAAAACCCGAGGGTTGTTGAGACGGATCACGATTTTGAACCCTATGCCATTAATTCAGATTTTTCAATAAAAGTAAAATTTAAAACCTATAACGGAAAAGTGACGTTAGTTAGTGCTGGTGGTGAGGGGTCAAGGTGCCAACCAATCTCGGGTAATTTTGCATGATTTTCCCAAAAAATATAATTGTTAACCTCTAGTGTCCCGCAGTGGGAAATGTCACTTTGGCCCTATGTGTAAAATTCCCGCAGCGGGAAGACTGGGTTGGTTAAATTTTGCTTTTGTTGCAGCATTTATGTTAATCCGATCTTTTTCTTACCTATTCAAATTGCAAATGAAAGAACAGGCTATAAGATCTAATGAATGAACTCTGTAGTCACTTAAGGGGCCTTATTTTGGTACCTATTGAAAATGTTTTCTATTGATAAATAAATGTATCAGGACTATCTGTGTTTGTGTTTTAACACATAAATAAAACCATCTTGCATTATTTTTAAAATAATACAGAAATAACTACAACTTAGCTTCATATTGAGTAACACATATTAGCTGTAATCAAACTGTAATAAAGACATTATGGAAAGGAGAAAGGGTAAAACATTTTAATTAGAGTGTTATTCTCATAAGAATAGTTAACCTTAATTCTAACTAGAATAGAATAGGAGAATTTCATCAAAAACATGGGCGCTCAGAGAAGTCCTGTGCGTGTGGTTTCCTGCAGCGGGACTCACCAATATCGCAAAGTAACAAAATGGCACACACAAAAACATTTGGGCTAAAATGACTAGGATTCTTTAGGCCAGTCACCAGACATACCTATAACATTTTGGATTTATTTAATAAAACATGTTGAGAATATGTATATCCTTTCTCATGAAGCAATTTGAAACTGCTTTCCATGATTCAAAAACAAGTTTGAACTTTCCAGCGGAGCCATGTGAGGTGCCGTGCGTGAACAACGTGACCGGCAGCGCGATGGCGGCGACGGCGGCCTGCGCTGGACCGTCGGGCGCGGGCAGCAGCGGCGGCGGCTCACCGCCCGTTCCCGCTGCCGCGGCCGCCAGCACGCCCGGCCACCACAGCCCGTACGACCTGCGCCGCAAGTCGCCGCCGGCCTACCACGAGCCAGGCCCGTCAGGGGCGTGCTCACTGCCAGCGCGGAAGCGGCCGAGGACGTAAGTTGTGCTGCCTGACCTTTTTGCACTGGGAGCTCAGGCCGGGCGGAGCTCAGATGACTAAGAATTGCATCAAATTGAAAACTGTACTGATGAAACAGGGCTATACCATACCCTGCTGAGGGGTAACAGGTTAAAATCATGATGATTTCTGCACCCATGGTGCCACAGGTGATGTAACTTTGGGCCTCTGGAATATTACGAAGTTCTTAAAAATCTATAAACTTTGAACCATTAATACAATCATTTGTTAATTGTTTCCAATTATGTTTTGGTTTATATTACTTTATATATTTACACAATTTACCCTTTGCACAAACATAGATTGATTTATCTATAAACAATAACCTCCACACTTCTCAGTTTTAGTCACTGAAAATGATCAAGATGTCCTGGAAACTTGAAATTTAGCTCAAGAGGTGTATCATGAATAGTATATTAAGGCAAAAATATAAAAACAGTTAAGATATGATTTACGATAAACGCAATAAACAAAAAGGCGATAAGTGTCAAGCAGTAAAGTTAAAAGAAAAGTATAGAAAAGTATACATCCACTTCACTGTGAACATTCACAAGTAATGTAACATTTACAAACTGATGTTTTACATGCAAATGTTTGTCATGAGGATGTTTCTTTATTATGTATGCCACAGTTTCTGCAATGATCATCAGGAATACTTTCAAAGGACGGCTCTGCCAACTTCGCCCATACTATTTTATTGTAACCCAACATTGTTTACTATTCAAAATTACTTTTTGGTTTTATAATCACCATCCTGTTATTTGCCAGGTCATGAGGGACGTTAGTACCTACTATCACAGAAGACTTAATAGTACTATGTAGTACTATGCCACAAAGTTAAGGTGATACCAAAAAAATTGAGTTTTTTTGGATCCATTTACTCCATTACAAAGTCATCTACAGATTGGATTTTTGGGTTAATGTTTATTGAGTAAAAGAAGGAGCGATGGGATGAAAATTTCGTTTTATTTTTCCTGTAATTCTGAAATCATAATTAATTTCATTGCAGAATTGCATTCAATATATTTTTGACAAAATAGCTTAGTTTATTTTTGAACAATTTTTATGTGGTTTGGCGCTTTTTTATTTATAATTTTTATTTTAGTTTGAGTGGAGTGTGTTGTTTACTTATGTGGAAGTAATTAACGCTGTCACTTTCATTTACATTCATATTCCATATACATATATATATTTTTGGTATCCTTGATTATACACCAGCGAGTAATGCGTTTCCCCTCCCTCTCTCTCTGTCGCTCGCACCCTCCCTCGAAGCGTCAGTAGAACAGTGACGCACACTATAACGTCATCAGAGCGAGATGCCTAGTTAACTTTGACATGTAGTATTGTATTTGTAGTCACCATCGCATTATTCTGCAGGTCGCTCTCGCAGGGCGCGGACGTGTGCAACGTCTCCCAGTACCTGCAGTATGAGCTCCCCGACGAGGTGCTGCTTTGCATCCTGTCCCACCTTGCGGAGCGCGACCTGTGCCGCGTGGCGCAGGTCTGCAAGCGGTTCAACACCATCGCCAATGACACTGAGCTATGGTCAGTCACACTGCATCATTGAGTTGGATACCAAAAGTGAAGGTTGCGCTAGGATCTGTAGTAAAGACAAGAAGGTATTTAAAATAGTGTAAACAAAGGTGACAGTCAGCCTATTTTGCCGAGTATACGGGAAAGGAATATATGGTTAGTTTTGACGCCATAGGAATTTTGCAACGTCACTTCCCACATTTGATTGTTTACATTATTTTAAATACCTTCTTGTCCCTACTATAGACCCTAGATCCTGTGAGCTCTACAAATAAAAGCTCTTGAAACATACACTACCGCCCAAAAGTATTCAGCCACCTATAATTTCCTCAGTTATTGGACGCTATACCATATAATACAAACAATTTTTATTTACACAAGTTTTATTATATTTAAGTTTAAACAACACTTAAAATCAAATCTTTGATTCATCTTTGTGACCACCATTGTTTTTAATAACTGCTCTACAAATCTTCAGCAGCCTTGCCACCAATTTGTTTGCTGTTATTTTCTGCCACTCTTCCTGCAGCTGTTATTTTCTGCCACTCTTCCTGCAGTATTCTCCACAAGTTTTTGAAGTAGGTTTACTTTTGTCACCGGCCTCTCGAGTTCATCCCATAATAATTCGATGGGATTCACATCCGGTGACTGAGAGGGCCAGGTCATAACCTTTCCATCTGCATTAAAAATGAACACATTTTTTTTTGTGTTTGGGATCATTGTCTTGCTGAAACACAAAGTTGTCGCCGATAAGACTGGACTGGATTCTCACTACATCACCCCAGCAGATCCGCTTAAACCACCCCAAACCATTACCAAGCCACCTGCTTGGCATTGCTAACTGTGCATTGCTCAGCCACTCGCTCTTTCGGTTATCGACGGAAGAAAACACGTCTCTTCGTCCCAAAAATTTCAGTTGGACTTTCTTCCAGTTTTCAGCTGTCCAATTTTGATGTTGGCCAGCCCAATTCAGCCGATTCTTTTTATGCATGGCTTTTAATAATGGTTTTGTCACGGCCAAACACCTTCGGAGGACTGCACCATTGAGACGCCTTACATTAACAGGCTTAGCGCAACCCCTGTTGGTCTGTGCTATTATTTACTCCAGCGGAAATAATATTAGTATTTCCGCTGGAGTAAACTTCGGTCTCCTATGGCGATGAAAGTTTGAAATGGTACCAGCTTCCGTTGGCCTTTCGCACATCGGAAACGATCGTGCGGGTAGCAACATCTGGCCGATACGGGGACTGGATGGGTGGGTCTCCGTTCTATGTGGCATTTGTTTCGGACGCTTTCGTGTTTCGGATGACACGTTAAGCTGCAGGTCCCGGCTACTAACGCCACTCGGTGGCTGTATTCATAAAGCTGTGTCAGAGGCACTGATAGGGCAGCTTGATAACTTCTGACAGTTGGGTGGGTCACTAGCCCCAAAACCCCTCCAACCACCCGCACTGAGCCAGCGTGGTAGAGTATGGCTCGATCTTACTCGTATCTGGGTAAAAAGCCCGTGCCCCTCGGTGGGGACATTAATGGACTACATTTATTATTATTTATTTGCCCAATTTGATGATGCCCGAAAATTATTCCTTTGTTTTCAAAAGATAGCTTTTTTGTTTTACTCATTTTGTCGATGTTATTCAGTAAAAGGTAAAGAATCTTAGGTACAGATGTAGTGAATAATCCTTTCCTATCGGCAAAACTCCGAACAACTATAACACCCGAATGGTGCCGATGTGTCTATGAATTACTGTATTATAAAATACGTGTAGGTATCAAATAAATCGCATACTTTATTTATCAATGTCAAATGTCAAATTGCCCGTTTGACGTATATTACACTGAGTTGTTAAAACCACCACGATTCTATCATATAAAGAATTCGTTAGGTAAACAAAAATATAACTAGTTACTGAGGACGTTTTATTTCAATAAAACGCACTGATAAAAACCAAATTCCGGTTGGGATCTAATGATTCTATAAGGATTGGAACCCCAAAAGTCTAACTATAAGTCAAAACTACAGTAGGATTTTGCAGACCTTTTTTATAACAATAAATTTTTGATTTTTATTTAATTAAATACTATGACATAACAAAAAGATATAAAACATAAAACTCAACTCAACTCAACTCAACATAAAACAAAACAAACCAGCAGAGAAATTAATATAAATAAATATGATTTTCTGATTGGATGAACGACTTCGATTATGACAGCGGGATAAGAGGAGGAGGAGCGGGGTGGACAGTGTGATGCGAAACAATACTTCCAACTTCCATATCACAGTCAGAATCAGAACTATTTTCTGGTGTATCATCGTCAGAGTTTTCATGAACGGTGATTACAAAACTAGCCATATAATTTTCAAACTCAGGTTCGTGTTTTCGGTACTCGTTTTCGCATTTGATGGCGTGGTCACATACTTTGGCCCAAACATCGGAACCAATCATATTAACCTTTTCCTGTACCAATTGTTTCACAGTAGTCATATTCATACTGATGTTTCTTTTGGATATGTATCCCTTTATTTGAGACCATATGTTTTCAATCGGATTGAAATCAGGATGATATGGTGGCAATCTTAGTAGGCTGTGTCCATATTCGTTCATAAGTTTATCTATAGAGTATTTATTCTACAAAGTCTTGTTTGTACTTGCAAATAATTTCATATATTTCAAGTTTTGATAATGACGGATCAATCGGAACGTTATGTTTGGATAGCCAATCAATCATGTCTTGCTTCCTGGTATTTGAATTAGGAGGTTTTTCTACGTACTTATTATGATATGCAGCATTATCTACTACTAGTACCGAATGTGGAGCTAAGTTTGGAATGAGTTGATTACGAAGCCATTTTTCATAGTTTTCATTGTTCATCGCGTTGTGATAGTCACCTGTTTTATCAGTAGACTGATACTTTAACAATGCCCCAGGTATAAACTTCCCTTTTCTAAACTTTTCTAAACTAACCTTTCTACTACCAGCGTGCACTATTATAAGACGTTGTCCTTTAGAAATTAACTGTTTCACTCCGTTTTCTGACGAGTCAGCCCAGCTTTTACCTGCCAAATGTGAGGTATGGATGTATGTTTCATCCATATAAACAATCTCTCTCTCTTGCAATCTGTACTTTTTTATCGCGGCTAAAAACTTTACTCTTTTTAAACGAACATCATCTTTCTCCATAAGTAATTTTCTGTTGTTTTCAACTTTTTTATACCGAAATCCCATTTTTCTAAGAATTTTACTTAGCGTAAAGTCACATCCCTTAAAATTTATGGCTTCGGATACCTTGGACTTCAGGGCTTTAATTGTAGATACTTGTTTGTATATCAAATGGAAATTATACACTAATCGGCGTATAACGTTGTAGTCAAAATCGTCAAAACCTAGACAAAATAATTTATTTGGTCTACCCAACTTTGCCGACTTCGGACTATTGGAGGTGGATTGATTTATGTATTCTTTTTGCAATATTTTATTTACTGTTCGTTGAGAAATTCCACTGGCCTCCGAAACTCATTTTTGGACTTTACAAAAGTAAGCAGTATAGTTGGTATGTCTGAATTTATCTTTTTCAGTTAAGAAATATAAATAAATATTGAAAATAACTTCGCAGGCTTGCCGATCTAAACATTTCCCTTTTCTTAGTGCTTTCGGCATGTCTGTTATAAATTGTTAATGTGGATTAAAATCAATGTTTATAATTTACAAAAATGACAGACAAGAGTGAAATGTAAAGTCAAAAAAAAAAAAAATAGGTGGCCTGCATCTCGGAAATGTTCGTTTTTGTCTTACTACTTCACTCGCACTCAGTACCCGTCAAACGGGCAATTTGACATTTGACATTGATAAATAAAGTATGCGATTTATTTGATACATAGACGTAATTTAATAATACAGTAATTCATAGACACATCGGCACCATTCGGTTGTTTTCGTTGTTCCGAGTTTTGCCGATAGGAAAGGATTATTCACTACATCTGTACCTAAGATTCTTTATTGATGAAACTATGACAGATCAATGAATTTGTTTTTAGTGTCAAGGAATCATTGCTTTTTGTTCTGTTCCAAAATTTTAAAATATTTGAATGATTCCACTCATAAACTTGCCAGCTAAATACCAAGATATTGAGCAATTTCTTTAAAAATGTTTAAGGAAACTAAAAATAATGTTGTGCTATAAGAAAAGCGATTATTTATTTCATTAAAATCATACACAAATCAATAAATTATCAATATCGCCAAATTACAACATTAAAACTGGATGGCTGAATACCTTTAGGCAGTAGTGTACATGCCATTCTCCTACTAGTACAGGGATTGACTGAAATCCAAGTGACTGAAATCCACGAGTAGTGTGCCGTCTCCTTTTTTTCTTTTTATTTAAACTGTCGTTGACCCACAGGAAGAGCCTCTACCAGTCGGTGTTTGAGTACGAGACTCCGCTGATGCACCCGTCGCCGTGCCAGTTCGAGTTCGTGGCGTCGGACGAGTGTGACGCGGACAACCCGTGGAAGGAGAGCTTCCGGCAACTCTATTACGGCGTGCATGTGCGGCCCAACTATCGGCCCAAAAAGGACTCGCGCATCAAACACTTTAACACTATCCGGGTGAGTCTTTAGATTAGGTTAGGCAAATGACGATTGCTAAGTGTATGTAAATATCTACAGAAATAAAGACATTTGGAATTTGGTTAACTGAGACTTCCTTGTCGTACCAAGTATTGTGTGATGTTTTACCACTCTGAACGAAGAATACTAAAGACTGGCTAGCAAATTCGTTGTAACAAACATGAACTTTCGTGCCATGATTCGCACCAGGAAATCGACCGCTACGACATGGAGTTCGCCTGAGACGATTTTTAACAGCCTCTTAGAAAAAAGGAGTTTTTATAAGTTTCATTTGTCTGTCTGTGTGTGTGTGTGTGTGTGTATAAGTCCGTGGCACCCTAGCGCTTGAACGGGTGAATGGATTTTAATGAGGTTTTTCTTACCTAGCACACTTCACTGCAATGGTTCTTAGCCATGTTTTGTTAAAATTGGGTTTAAAAGTTATCAAGGAAACAATTGATCCAAATTTTAGATATTTTAGATAGATATTAGGTTTCATTTAACGTGTTGGCGGTGTTTTAAATTTATAGAACCCGCGACCTTCCTAAAGTCTAAACCTTGGTCAGAAAGTCAGAGAACGGGATGAGCCGGAAGTAACGTTCACGGTGATTTTATACATTTCACTCCTCATTAGAAATCTAATGAATGTGATATCGATTCATCGATTCATTGTTATAGTACGAATGATAGACTGTGTACACTTAATTCTATATGGCTCCATCGAAAGAACGTATAAAATTCACGTGTGGTATCACTTCCCGGCTCATCTGCTCTTTGTGCACCTACAACTTTACCCAGTCGGATTTCAATATGCATCGCCGCACATAAAGTACGAACTTTTTGTGAATAAAATCTTAGTTATTGTCACAATTTGGTATTATTCGTTGTCGCGGGTGGTTTGATATAAATTCATTGGAGCAGAAAATAAGCTACACGAAGTACTAATCTTACGCAGACTAAGTCGCGGGTACCATCTAGTTATTTATATACTTAAAAATGCACACCCACAACTTTCGCGTTTATAATATTAGTAGGATCTAGATATCGGGACTCATATTGCAAAAAAAAAGAGTTTCCCTTGCTTTTTAGGCTAAACACTAATCATGTTAAAAATTTCAAGATTGTAGATCTCCTAGAAGTAAGTACCTTAGAATTTTGATGATTGGTGAGTGAATCAATGCCAGAATTAAGAAACATTGTTTTGCCGTAGTTTCAAATTTAATGTAATTTGGGGATATACCTAGGTATGTTGAGCTATCTTTACCATAAAAATTTCAGGCTTCTAGCTTTAGTCGAAAATGTCTTGAATGGCTTCCAGCAAAGGATGGTAATGATTATGCTCGATGCTTCAAAACAAAATCACATATTACAATATTTGTCCAAATGTTGCAGTGTGAAAGAAAAAAAAATCTACTTTAAATTCCAGAAGCGATAAAAGTATTTATTTTGATAAGGATCAATTTGTTACGACCAAATGTGCATTAGAAATAAGTAAACTTTTATTGTATTTATGGCAGAATTTTTTCCTGCTTACTTGACATTTACCAGTATACTTTGGACAATTCACGCAATATTTTTATGAATTATAGCCTATGCGTTATTCTGATGTATAAGGTACAGTATTGTAAATTTTATTAAAATCCATTCAATAGTTTTTGCTTAAAAGAGTAACAAACATCCATAAATACAAGGACCTTTAGTAATGTCAATAAAAATATTATAATAATCTGCCAGAATCTCTATTAAATGAACCGACAGATAATATATTTATACATAAATTAAAACAAATTTTATACAATACATTAATTTCTAGGATAATTTTTCATGACTGATATTACTTTCTACTGACTTTTAGTAAATATTTTACTTAATTATGAATTAATAAACTTTGTTTCCCTCTCTTCTATTGCAATGCCTTTTTTACAAGGGCCATAAATAATAACACATGTATCCTTATAACATCCTATGCAACATCAATTTGGGACCTTTAGTAATGTCAATAAAAATATTATAATAATCTGCCAGAATCTCTATTAAATGAACCAACAGATAATATATTTATACATAAATTAAAACAAATGTTATACAATACATTAATTTCTAGGATGATTTTTCATGACTGATATTACTTTCTACTGACTTTTAGTAAATATTTTACTTAATTATGAATTAATAAACTTTGTTTCCCTCTCTTCTATTGCAATGCCTTTTTTACAAGGGCCATAAATAACACATGTATCCTTATAACATCCTATGCAACATCAATTTTATGGAATGCAATAAATATATTGAGTATTGAGTACATACACTCACACACATTAGTAGGATAGTTATATAAAATTAATCTATTGAAAATAAACCCATCTCCTTTTCCTTCATAGAATCATACATTTATACCAACGTACACTGTACTCATTCAACAGAGTGCACTCGAGTACTTCGAGGAGCGCGGCGGCGGCGGTGGCGGCAGCGGAGGCGGCAGCAGTGCAAGTGTCGGCAGCGCGGCGCGCGCGACCCAGGCGCTAGTGTTCGTACATGCGGGACTCTACGAAGAGTGCCTGGCCATCGACTCCGACATACAGCTTATTGGTGAGCACACTACTTAACTAACAATGACCTGGGAGCTTGGCTCCAACAAGACATTTCTATATTGTTTGTGATTTGTTCTGTTTTTGGCAATAAATATATGATGAGTTCGAAGCCGTATCCGGCCACTATGACTGCGTTATGAAGTCCTCGGTTGGTTTGTGGAGTGTGCATCATGTGCCCTTATATGACATACAGTGGTGGTCAAATAATTACAGACACTGAATGCATATTAAAATAACTAAGCTATTCTTTTCTATATTTTTATCAGACCATTATTGGAACTAGCTACACAATTAAAAAATATTTGTGTAAGTATTGCATATTAATTAAGTATTGTGTGTGGAAAGTCCAAATGACCAGAAAATTTTGCTCAGCATAGGGCAAGCATGGCTTGTTCTAATATATTCTTGTACTGAAATTTATCCAGGTTAACTTCTATTTTCCTGACAGGTCCAACACCAAGCCCTGAAAAACAGCCCCACACTTTAATATTTCTACCCCCATGTTTATCTTCTTTCTTGGTATACTTTGGATCCATTTTTTTGTTCAGGGGCATTTAAAATATTGTTTTCCGTCTGAATTCATTATATAAATTTTGTTTCGTTTCGTCGTCGGCAAAAAGCACATGCTTCCACTCTCGTTCAGTCCAGTGTTAATATTTTTTAGCAAATGCTAATCTTGCCTTAACATTTTGCTTTTTAAAAAGTGGCCTACAACTTTGCCTCACATAGTCTCCGTCCAATTGTTCTTGCAGACATACCCTTCGGCCCTCCAGCACCAAACAACTCCGAACGTATCGTTCTGATCCCTTGAACGGATCTTTTTTTGCCAACAATACCATAGAGTAATAATATAAAGAAAGGAGATTAACCAGTGACAATTTGCTGGCCATACCCTAAGCACTTGTTTTGCTGGCCTCATAATTGTCGTCTTCAATCAGCCCAAATTCAAAAGGCCTGGCTTAGCGCAGGGCATCTCCAACCTATAAAGGTGCCAGGTCGAAGAAGACCGCAACCTCATGTCGCCGGGCATGAAATCGAAGTCGTCGACATGTCGCCCGACCGCAGGTGCAGACGTCATTTCCTGACAAAATTCAATTATTTGCAAATTGTAGAAAAAAATTGCTTTAACATTAAAAAGCCAAATATTAATTTTGTTATAATTTTTTGTTATTTTTTGTTAATTGGTACTTTTCGGCAAATTTTTATTAACATAATAATCTTTATTTTTCTTTGTCTTGCCGTCGCTCGAACTATTTTCACTTGCGCTGTTATTGTAAGGTCTGGAATATAATGAATGAGCTCAATAATTCTTAATGTTATATGTACCTAGTCTGGCCATAAATACTGTCCTAAACTTTTGAATACAAACGTCTAGAAAACCGAGTGTCATTTGATATGTTTTTGTTTACGTATGACATAAATAGGCTTCGGTCTTCTAGGAAAGCCTCACTTGACGGCACGAATCCAAGGTCGAAGAAGACCGCAACCTCATGTCGCCGGGCATGAAATCGAAGTCGTCGACATGTCGCCCGACCGCAGGTGCAGACGTCATTTCCTGACAAAATTCAATTATTTGCAAATTGTAGAAAAAAATTGCTTTAACATTAAAAAGAAAAATATTAATTTTGTTATAATTTTTTGTTATTTTTTGTTAATTGGTACTTTTCGGCAAATTTTTATTAACATAATAATCTTTATTTTTCTTTGTCTTGCCGTCGCTCGAACTATTTTCACTTGCGCTGTTATTGTAAGGTCTGGAATATAATGAATGAGCTCAATAATTCTTAATGTTATATGTACCTAGTCTGGCCATAAATACTGTCCTAAACTTTTGAATACAAACGTCTAGAAAACCGAGTGTCATTTGATATGTTTTTGTTTACGTATGACATAAATAGGCTTCGGTCTTCTAGGAAAGCCTCACTTGACGGCACGAATCCAAGCAGAAGACATGGAGTGGGGTGTGAAGGAAAACCGAGTCGCTGTTATAGCTCTACACAAGTGCAACAAAACGCCGGTGCAGATCTTCAGTCTGTTACGTTCACTAGGAATCACTATCAAATTCATATATTCCATCCATCAAAAGATTCAGCGAGATGTCCTCTATCGGTGACAGACCCAGAAGCGCCGCCCTCGTGAGTCTAGGACGCTTTGGGAGAGATGTCGCCGACTGCAAATTCATAAAGTTGTGGTTGGCTTCTAACTGGTAACTATAGTGTAGCCCTATAAAATGATTGTTTCCTGTACGCAGGTTGTGCGGCGGGCGCGTCAGTCGCCGAAGCGGTCGTGCTCGAGCGCGAAGCAGAGTCCACTCTCACGTTCGCGGAGGGTGCCGCGCGAGCGTATGCCGGCCACATGACGCTCAAGTTCTCGCCGGACGCGACCAGCAACATGCAGCATCACAAGCATTACTGCCTCGAGGTGTCCGACAACTGCTCGCCCACCGTCGACCACTGTGTGATACGCAGCGCGAGCGTCGGTCAGTTTACACTACCAATCAATATTCACCCGCTGCTCGATATAGCACTGTTATCTTATTTACAGTTTCATACCACTCAGGGGACAGGTCAGCAATGGACAAGTATTCCCTGGGGACGTCCCCCAACTATCTCCCAGATTCTACACACCCTTGCCCGCGCGAGGCGACCAGAGGGTGCCGTGTGTTGCAACAAACAAACATCATTCTACGAATATCATTTCTAGTCTGAAATGGTGATGTCGGCTAGAGGATGTTTACGATTAAACGTGAGCATGTGCCTTGGTCTACCAAGAAAGAAAACGGACTAACAACATACTAAAATACTTAGAACTGCCTCTGTCTGCAGTCACTACAATTTCAGAATATGAACTTGTCCATGCCCAGGGCGCGCGGCACTTTGATCCGCTAGACACGCGTCATTTGATACTTCACTGGTGGCGCGGCACTTGCCTCACTTAACAAGTGATTTTGTTTTAATGTTAACACATAGAAATATGCGAGTTGTACATCTGAGTAGCTATTGAAACCCAGAACCCTCTGTTTTGTTGCATATGTTGCATTTTTGTTGCATGACTAAGAAGTCTATGCAACAAAAATGACATCCTTACCTTAGTATTTTTTGTACCGACAACGTGAGAATCACAGTCTACTAAGAAAATGGTCATGGACATGGACATGAGAAAAACAAAAGTAAATAGGAAATAATACACGAACTTAACTCTATTTGCTAAACATAATGCAGCTCAGACAAAATTCACAGCTCAATCAATAGCGTCCAAGACGACCAAAACAATGACGAATGAAAAATGCCATAGACTAATGATTGAAACATGGAGTGTAGTTCATTCATCGTCCAGTCACTCTCTCTCATATTAATCCTAGCATTATACGCTGTAATAGTTGAGTATGTACCGGAGACATACTTGTACATTCTCGGGCATTGACGGTTAATTTCCCCACATACATAACATTTTTCTCTCTCGTCAGTGGGCGCGGCGGTGTGCGTGAGCGGCGCGGGCGCCAATCCCGTGATCAAGAACTGCGACATCAGTGACTGCGAGAACGTCGGCCTCTACGTCACGGATTACGCGCAGGGAGCCTACCAGGTGATTACTGCAACAGCACTGCCTGTATGGTTTCACTGCCCAACATTGGTCACAATCCCTTTGAAATATATTCACCAATCACAAATTCACCATCGCTAGAAATTACAGCTCGTGTCATATAATCGTCACATCTCTAGGGATCGCTAGGCAGCCGGTCAGTAATTTAGAATGATTCAATGTTATATACTCCAACTCTATTATGAGGCGATTTGTAACGGTATTAAATAAAAGGTTGTATTTAATGTAGCCTTCACTGAATGCAGCATTAAATTTTAAGCGCCTAGTAAATCATTTTCATGCAAATATTTTTATTGTAATTGCTTTAGCTACAGCATAGTTATAATTTTGTAGCGAGGAAACTTGTAATGTCTACATATTGCCAGCTCCTAGTAAGTGTACCAACTGCACCTATAAAATAATTTTAACGACCCCTCGGACTCGGACGTGCGCAGCAGTACGCGGTCGCCTCCACCCCTCCGTGCCTCTAGAGTCTAGCCACAAGACTGCCTAGAAAGGACTGCCAAAGAAGTGGGATGCCCTGATTCGGAATTTCTATTCAACCTAAAATCTTCGAATATCCAGCACCCGTAGCATGCCGACCCCGCGCGTGGAATTGACAAGTATTGTGAGGGACAGCTATGCGCTATATAAAGCTTACATAGCTCTGTCCCTCACTTTCCCGCTCACCTTTCGCGCCAAAACCCACGCTATAATCGGAATGCTGCGGGTGCAGGAAAAACATGTAAATTTTCTTGAAAAAATAATATGAATTATTTATTAAGTTGTTGAATAAATAAACTCAATGACTAATTTTGAGGCTAGAATGTGATTTCATTACCAGACAAATGTTGAAACTATATAATATATAAAGAAAAGTCACTCACAAAATTTACCACTGTGATAGGGCTTCCATACCGGTGTACCGGTGTACCGTAGTACCGGTGTATCGGACCTAAACAAGCTACTAAAAAACACCGGTAGATTTTTATCTCTACCGGTAGTTCCGGTATTTTTAATAAAATCTAAGAATTACGAAAATCGGCGCTCAATTTTTAAATTTACGCGCGCTCTTCCGCGTTCACAGATCAATTCGCCACGCTGCACGCGCCAATCATTCACTCAGTCGTTCAGTTTTCGTCAATTGCAGTCCGGTTGTCGTATCGTCGAAAAAGTGTTATAAAGTTAGTTTCAACTGCTAACATTAGTGTGTACGAGTGTTGGGTTAAGAAGTGACCATGTACATAAGTACCGAACAAAGTATATTTTATTGGTATTGTAGAGCAATATCGTAAACTTTGTAGAGCAGCCTTACTTCTCGTCAAGTTTAGACTTTCTTCCATTCTTTCTTATTTCTTGGATCATGAAGCAAGAAACTAAAATAGTAATTCAACTGAATATTTATCTAGACTAGAATACTGCTCTGCTCTAGGTTTCGACTACTAAATTATCAAAACAATCGAAAGATAACCTAAAATTAGAGATGACGCAATTAATAAAGACGGCAGCGGCGGCGGCGCGCAGGGTTGTTTTAACTTTTGTCAGGTGTTTTAAGGTCTTTTGTACCGTTACCAATTCGCTAGGTACTTTTAGAAAACAAAACTGGACTAAACACTGAACAAAGGACTGAAACCGGTAAATACCGTTATTTTAAAGGTATCCTTGAACCGGTTACACCTTGTTTACATTATTTATATCATCCAAAAACTTGTTTAGATTGATGTCTCTAACAAGCCCCTTTCTGCTGCTCCTTTTTTGTTGCACACCGTATTTACATTAACATTTAATTCTCAGGTCATCAGGATCCAAAAAAACCTTATATTCCGAGTTTGAAAACAGAAGAAAAGACTGTCCTGTCTGGTCTCTTTAATGTCTATTGATATTTTTCTGTAACATTGAATAAATAACGGTATTAAAACGATATTTTAGTATTTTACTAAAATTCTATATATTTTGCAAAAATACCGGTATTTCTCGAATACCGGTATTTTTTTTCCATATACCGTTCAAAATACCGGTAGTCAGAGATCCCAAAATTTGGAAGCCCTGTGATATCAATTTTGATGCTAAAATATTGGCGTAGGACAGAGTTATATTATTATTGTTTGTGAATTGGCGCTGGATGATTTATATTCTGCTGCGGTAGTAAAGATGATGAATTAATATAATAGAAGCTGTTCTATTAACTCATTGCTTACATACAAAAAAGACGCTAAGTTGCAGGGCTTTTAATATCCCTTAAATAAACTACTCAAACAGCTGAGTTAAGCTGAGAAAGAGAAACAGTGTTTTAATAGCAATATAATTCCCAGCAGGCTTATGATAAATACCACCTATTTCAGGATAATGAGATCTCACGCAACGCTCTGGCTGGTATATGGGTGAAGAACTTCGCCAACCCGATCATGCGTCGCAACCACATACACCACGGACGTGACGTCGGTATATTCACCTTCGAGAATGGATTGGTGAGTTCCATTATTGCTTTAAAATGGGGCTTATGGACGTACCCGCAGAATAAAGAACCACGTTTCCTAGTTAGGTTTCATGCTCACCCTAAATATCGTATATATTCAAATAACGCGTTGAGGATTGTGTTGGGGCTGCCGCGATTCTGTAGCGCCTCAATCATGTTCGCAGAGGCGAAAGTCGCCGACTTTTTTGCGATTCTGCGAAAAAGAATCGCTTCAATAATGATTCGTACACGCGGCAGCCCGAATACAATTCTCGACACGTTGGCAAATAGGATCGACAGCCCTATTATGAGACACTGGGTAGGTGTACATCTAGCTCCTAATAAAAAATGATGTACCTAACTGTATTTTTCCTGATTGCTTCATGTAAATAATGATGTGTAATACGTGTGTGTAAGTGGTTGTGTGTGAGGGTAGAGATATGTGTGTGAGGGTTTGTTTGTATGTGTGTATGCCTATTAATTCAATCATGCTAAAATTAAAATTTTATTTTGTATATGTTGTGTAAAAATATGGATTATTTATATCTGAAATAAATTGATAAAAAAAAAAAAATAACCAAAACCCACATCCATTACAGGGCTACTTCGAAGCAAACGACATCCACAACAACAGAATCGCCGGATTCGAAGTGAAGGCCGGCGCCAACCCCACCGTAGTCCACTGCGAAATCCACCACGGCCAAACCGGCGGCATATACGTCCACGAGAGCGGCCTGGGCCAGTTCATAGACAACAAGATACACTCAAACAACTTTGCCGGCGTGTGGATCACCTCCAATAGCAACCCCACCATCCGGCGCAACGAGATATACAACGGGCATCAGGGCGGCGTGTATATATTCGGAGAGGGACGCGGGCTGATCGAGCATAATAATATTTATGGGAACGCGCTGGCTGGGATACAGGTTAGTGATGGAATTGTGGCAAAGCCAGATCACATTATGTCGCGCCGAAAGTTTTGCCACATTATAAGCTGCGGGTCCGACCTAATGTGAACATCCAGTCGACCAGACAGAAATCTTCGCTGAACGTCCGGCAAATGTGTAGGTGACGACAGTTTATAAATACAGCGATATTGAAAAACATATCCGATATAATTTGAACTGGCTATGATGTTAAATCCCGTGTTATAAATAAATCTAGGAATTAATGTGTTTTTTTGGGACAGGCAATTGCTGTGCTTTTTACTTCATTAATAAAGGCTATTAAAATAGCCTAGCAATGAGACCAGTTACATTTGCAACTTTAGTGATGAAACCTGTGGCGAAATCCTACCAGAACAAAATTTTGTAAATTTTCTCTTGGAGATTAAATGAATTTTTGATTATTATTATGTTTCTAATCCGAAATCCGCTGGGGAGAAACGGACAGAAGAAAAACTACGCCACTGCAATCTATCTCTGGCCAGCTCGCATATCTTCTATCTTCTAAAAGGGTGTGTAGCGCCTGCACCTGGCCCACTTGAGCGGGGCCTTTGTGCATATCCCCTTCGCCTGCACATCTACTTCAGCCATCCCAACTTCTGCACCAGCTGGAGAAGAAGGCCTGGGTGTTCTAGGAGCTCGTGGGTGTTTGTTGTGTCTCCTAGGATAGCCATCCCGGTTTCTGTTGTGGATGGACATGCCAGTAGCATGTGCTCTACTGTTTCCTCCACATCCATGCACCCCCTGCACAGGGGGCTGTCCGTTGCACCTGTAATTGTCAAGTGTTTGTTTAGTGTACAATGGCCTGTAATAAGGCTTGTTAGTATTTTTATGTTACTGCGTGGCAGTCTTATTAAGTAATTCGTAAATTATTAACAGTAACACAACACATTCCCTCGCAGTTATACTTATCTATAAAAAGTTGTGTTTTTGCAGTCTTCTTTGCTAGACCATGATAGGTTTTGTTGCTGTACTGTGGCTTCTCTGAGCCTTTTCCGTAGAGCTTCCGCTGATAAGGGCGAGAATGGTGGAGGCCTTCCCCTGTTAGCCTAACATGGGCTATTCCCATGTTAGCTTGATCTTAGCTAGTTCATCTTGGAGCGGTTGTTGCCTTGTAACTCATCCGAGCTAGGACACTTCACGGATGACATCGTCATAATCATTACTTCAACTAAAATTCGGACGACTGCTATTAAACCCTGCCGGATTTTAATAAACGTAGAACGCGGCTGTGCCAGCACCTGTAGTATGCCGAGCGCGGCGATGGTTTTGTCACGGGAGGGTGAGGGACAGCTAGCTCTAGCGTATAGTGAGCGGCAGAGCTCACTTTCCCGTAACAAAACCAGCGCCGAGCTCGGCATGCTACGGGTGCTGGACTGCAGGTGTCTAGTTGAATCGTCCGTGTAACAACCGCTGACGGAACGTTCCAGATCCGCACGAACAGCGACCCGATCGTGCGCCACAACAAAATCCACCACGGGCAGCACGGCGGCATCTACGTGCACGAGAAGGGGCAGGGGCTCATCGAGGAGAACGAGGTGTACGCCAACACGCTCGCCGGCGTGTGGATCACTACCGGCTCGACGCCAGTGCTACGCCGCAACCGCATACACTCGGGCAAGCAGGTACGTGTGTCTTCACAGGAGAACGAGCTGTACGCAACCACATTCACTCGGGCAAGCCGGTGCTTGTGTCTACACAGGAGAACGAGGTGTACGCAACCGCATTCACTCGGGCAAGCCGGTGCTTGTGTCTACACAGGAGAACGAGCTGTACGCAACCGCATTCACTCGCGCAAGCATGTGGGTGTGTCTGTCTAAACACTACCGGCTCCACGCCCGTCGAGTCTCAGTCTCGAATCAAAGTTCCTATGTTGTTTTTTCAATCCAGAAATGTCTGGATCCTAAAAAACAACTGATTGATTTCCTCAATCTCCTTCGACGTAGCTCACAGTGCATCTTCTACCCCAGGTCGGCGTCTACTTCTACGACAACGGACACGGCAAGCTCGAGGACAACGACATATTCAACCACCTGTACTCGGGCGTGCAGATCCGCACCGGCAGCAACCCTGTCATCCGCGGCAACAAGATATGGGGCGGCCAGAACGGGGGCGTGCTCGTCTACAACGGCGGGCTCGGCCTGCTGGAGCAGAACGAGATCTTCGATAACGCGATGGCGGGGGTCTGGATAAAAACTGATTCCAATCCGACGCTGAAGAGGAATAAGATCTTTGATGGACGTGATGGGGGGATTTGTATCTTCAATGGCGGCAAAGTGAGTGTAATTTTACTTTATTTTATTTTCGTAGGGCCAGTTCAGCAGCGTAAGCTGTGTGTGGATTGATGAGAGGCAATTTGCCGTCTATGTGATGAGATGGTTACCGTCTAAACTAAACTAAACGATAAAACCGGAGCGTAGCTAAGCGTATGAAAATAAAAATAATATTTAATAATGAGGATAATAAAAGTCTAAAATATCATAGTTGGATACCCACTAGTAGTCCACCGACTCAGTGATTCTACTTTTCTTTATTTGGTTTATAACCTAAAGAAATATGTATGGATAATTATTTAAAAAAATACAGAAATAGTCTTCTAGCATACGTAACGCACGTGTACCAACAAAAAAGACATTGTAAAAATAAAATAGATCTGCTTATTCATAAAATAGATCTGCTTATTCATAAAATTTTAACTATTTTACGATGTGTCGTTTTATCCTTTGGCCATATCATGATGTGGTGACGCGTTTACTGGGAATGTCGCACAAACGTTTGGTTCACATCGATCTGCCCGATTTTGGTTTGGGCACATCTTGCTTACACTCGTACGCGAGTGAACGAGACGGCTGCTGTTACGCGGATGAGCTCTGCTGAGTGTGTTTCCATTGTATCCGATTACAACAATGAACCAGTTCATGTTATTTCCATTTATAGACCACCAAGAATTAATCAACTGAATCTTCGCTCACAGTTTCTTGTAGCTCTTCGTAATTTACAAGATGAATTACCGTCGCATGCTAAAATAATAATGATACAAATATTAATCTTATGGATAGGTTGGATTATCATGTGATTGAATGTGAAAATTTAATGTCTGCATTTGGTTTACTTAAATATATAAATCAAATTACACGACGTGAGATAGTAATGGGTAAACGAGTAGAATCTTGCCTCGATCACATATTTATTCGTGAGCTTTAGTAAGTGCAGCTGTTTTACATGATGTGCCCAATTCTACAATCGGCCGCCGACATAGACACGTTCAATCCTTTTAGTACAGGCTTAAATAAATTATCCAATGCTCAATCTTATTATTTATATGAACCTGTTATATCTCTTTGTGTTCCAGGGCGTGCTCGAAGAAAACGACATATTCCGCAACGCGCAAGCAGGCGTGCTCATCTCGACGCAGTCGCACCCGGTGCTGCGGCGCAACCGCATCTTCGACGGACTGGCGGCCGGCGTCGAGATCACGAACAACGCCACCGCCACGCTGGAGCATAATCAGATATTCAACAACCGGTTTGGAGGTGAGCACTGCGCTTGTTTGTAGTGTTTCGTGCGGGAGTACAATACAATAATCTGCACGTTTATGTGCCGTCGTACTTTCATATCATCATGAATTGTGAACAAGTGCACGTTAGTCAGCTCGAGGAAAATGCGGATCAAAATCAATTTGGATGTCTCTTAACCTGTTGGCTCGGGTGTCAGAGCCCAACCGTTCACCCCGTTGGCTCGCTCGATAGATGTAATTTGATATGGGGATAAAAATTCGAAGTATCATCGGCCAGCGAAAATACTCAACGATGTTTGCTTAATGAGGGATTACTTCAAAACTAATGAGAATTTTAATGTGAATTAAAGTAAAATCTGTTCTTTATTGATGCCTTTATTTAATTTGTAATCTTCTGTCTCGTGTGTGTTTCACATATTTATAAGCCGTCAAAGTACAATTCGTCGGACAAAAGAATCGCGCTAGTTTTCATATAATGTCTCTCTATCAGAGTCAGCGGGGTACAATATAATGCGTACTTGCTCGTATCGAAAGTCTCTCTATCAGAGCCAGGGGGGTGTGACTATAATTTTTATTTTTTCGTATGGAGTCAGAACCAAAAGGTTAATCCCGTCCGAGTCAAAGAAAATTACAATGGATGTCGCATGAATACTTCCCTCCACATCGTGCTTCCTACGGATTATTCATATATGCATTAAACCGAAATACAAAAGGATAACAAGAAAATTTATCAAGAACTTTACTTTTTCCAAAAGTATGCTTCGATTTCTCTACCTAAGCAGCAGAGTTCAATGACATGATGTAACACAACACATTCCCTCGCAGGTCTCTGCCTGGCGTCAGGCGTGTCTCCACTGGTCCGCGGCAACAAAATATTCAGCAATCAGGACGCGGTGGAGAAGGCGGTCGGCGGTGGCCAGTGCCTGTACAAGATCTCCTCCTACACCTCCTTCCCTATGCACGACTTCTACAGGTGAAAACCTTCAAACAATACATTACATGCGTTATGCACACTAAGTTTGACCTGTTGATGACTCGGACACTGTGTCCAAATTGACACTTTAAATTTTAATACGTTAATAATGACGATTCAGACACCATTATAATATTGATACTGTTTTGCACAGACAGATAAAAAAGCTTCGAATTCATAGAGAAAGAGAGCTACCAAAATGCGACAGGTAACTTTCTGTATTTTTTGAAAATTTCGTTGAATAATCGTTTGTTGTTAATTGTAAACACACTAATGTTTTTATGGTTATGAAAAGGTAATCTAGCGTAGATTACCTAGGTATCAAACAACACATATTTGTTGTTTTACTCATGATAGCCATTTTTTGTCGAGAGGAAGTATTTCTAGTAGACTAGATTGTCACGCCGGTACAAAAATAAATTAAGGTCACAATGACATTTATCTCGCACAGACTAAGAGAGGGTTTAATCAGCTACTCAGATTTACAATCTATTAGTTCTAAGCAGTGAACGAAAAAAATCATAGAACATTTCGTACGCTCAATTCTAACGCAATGAAAACTTGACCGTTGTGGGAGGGGCTGATAAACTCAGCTGCTGGCGGCTTCGGTTCGGTCGTGACAACCGTGTGTGAGTGCGGACGGCTTAGCGAGTTCTATAAAACAAGATTTTGATAACTCAAAATGCATGTGTTGTGAAGTGGTGTATGAATCATTCAAATCATCGCTCTAAGGATTTTGGAGTCACTTTTCACGCGTAAGTAAACCTATAGCTTCAGCAAAACCTAAAAAATAACCATTTTGTCTATATTATGCCAAATGAAGTAGGTACAAGCTTGTATGTACGTAACTTATTAGATTAAATTGGATTTGGTTTTCACTTTTCATTTTCATTGTATGGTGTTGTGCAAAACTGTGGTCAAAATTAGTGCTTTAAATTATGTAAACATTCCAATTCTGGAGGCAACAAACAAATCTAAAATACTCCATAAAAAGAATATACCTAAAGTACTATTTTTAATTTGAGGCCAGAAATGTAAACAAACAACTGTCATTTTCTAGAATAAAACCATTGACTTTGACATTCATATTATATTTCTTGTACTGGAAAATGTCAGTTCATTGTTTACATTTCTGGCCTCGAATTAAAAGTTCCACTTTAATTAGTTTTGACGCCTTATGAATGTCTTAGGAATTTTGACAACTAGCTATTCATACATTTTCATGTTGATGTTGTGTTAACTACGGTTTTGACTATACAGAACATACGTAATTTAAATTCACAAATCACAACTATGAGTTTTTTTTTATGTTCAACTTTTGCATTAAATATCGGGTTCGTGGCTTAGGCCCCCAGTGGTTGACGCACCCGTGGTCGAGGCCCCCGGTCAGTTTAATTTGATTCGAAGCAATTTTTCTTCAAATGTACTAGAAGGCATAAAAATGTTTTACTAAACTAATAAATGACTCATTCTCAAAAAAGTGTCCCGTCACGAAATTGTCAAGAAATCAGTTCGTCAAGAAACGTCAGGAAATTATCGATACTAAGGATGACATTATACCAAAGTGCTATGGGATCAAGTAACGCAAAATTAAACACCTGTTAGTTTCAAAGCAATTTAATATTTTTACTTATAGTTAACAATCTTACGAAAAAACTAAAAGGAAGTACCTATTTTGAGATCCATACAGGTAACAGTGAGGTAATTTGTATACAAGTTGGAAATGAATTAACGCAAAATGAGAAACTAAAGTAGTTTCTCATTCTGCGTTGTTAGGGGATATCATTCTGAGCAACTTTCATTATGAAACCGATTTGATCAGAGCAACTTTTTTTTCATTTCCCAGTACATTTTGGCTTTAGTGGATCAGTTGATTTGTATAGAGAAGTGAAAAAAAAAGTTGCTCTGATCAAATCGCTTTCATAATTAAAGTTGCTCAGAAATTCAGAATGATGTCCCTAACAAACTAGATTCTCATTTTACGTTAATTCATTTAAACCTTGTTTAAACAACGAGTTAATGAATAAACGCGAAATAAGTTTTTTTTTCTTTTGATCACTAGACGTTTGAAAAAACAATAAAAAAAATCTAGCTCCATTTTCTTTTTCCAATTTTTCATACTAACTCGATATGTCATCCAGAAAGACAAAAAAATCATAAAAAATTGACTATGCTGGTGATTCCAATAAATTCTCCAATTTTGCGTTTATTACTACACCCATACATGGTAAGTACACATTTTACACACAATTTTACTATGCAGTCTTTATTTTATTACCTTAGCCTGAGTGGTGGGTACCCTATACTGCATGAAACATCCAAAATTTCCTGACGTCAAGAAAACGTCACGAAATCTTGTCAGGAAAATCAGGTATGCAAATTTTTGTAACTGCATCGAAAGCATCTGTTGGAACCAACAACAAAAGGTTTCTGGCTATTTATCAAATTTACCACAAAGGTTTGTTCATATTTGATCACAATATATTACTTACTTTTCGAGTCGAAACACGTCAGGAAATATTTTTTATATCACTTTTACTATGGACGCACCGGCTGTTTTGCCAATGGCAGAAACGAGCTTTAAGCTAAAATTTTAAGACCCATTAAAAGCTAATGGCGTGTCCAGATCCAGTTTTTTTTTTTTTTTATAAAACATGGTTCTTATTAGAGTCATATCCAAAAAAGTTGTACATCAAGAAATGTGTCACGAAATGTCATGGAATGGTAAATGTAAAGTTGCCTACACAACAGAGTATTTTCTTACACATTCTGGGTATTTAGTGTTGGACCATTCCTAATTTATTCACTTAGGTACTTTTACTTGCAGCGAAGTTATTAAAATAATAAATAAATAAATATATATACTATATATATATATATAATAAAATAAGTAAAATAATCTCAATACACCCTATGTTTACGATTTAGTAACGCCAAGAAAGTCATGAAATGGTGGTCAGTAAATTGTAGCAACTTAACCTAATATTATAATAATTCCTTTCTAACTAAGTTTACCCAGTTTTCACGGAATACCGCCATATATTCCCTAGCTTCTTGTTGTCAAACATTGTAAACATGAATTCTATACTCTCATTTAGTCCTTAAAGCAGCATTAGGAAATAGTATTCTATTATGGATATATATGGCGGTATTCTGTGAAAATTGGATAAACATAGGAAAGGAATTATTACAATATTAGGTTAAGTTGCTAAAATTTACTGACCACCATTTCATGACTTTCTTGGCGTTACTAAATCGTAAACATATAAGGGTGTATTGAGATTGAATTAGTTTGCCATAACAATGTAGATGTTGTCTATTTATATGTGATATAATTATTTCAATTTGTTACTATTTTGTAAAGAAAGCTAGCGGTAGGCTGTTAAGTTTTACCTCTCAAAAACCGAGGGTATTTGGGACGGGTCGCCGGTGATATGCAAAAGGTTTCATTTTTATAACTTCTTTGAAATTAACAGTACCTAAGTCAAGAAATTAGGAATGCACCAACACTAAATACTCAGAATATGTAAGAAAATACTCTGTTGTGTAGGCAGCCTTACATTTACCATTCCATGAAATTCTTCGTGACAATACCATTTCCTAAACATTTCTTGACGTACAACTTTTTTGGATATGACTCTAATAAGAGCCATTTTATAAAAAAAAAAAAAACTGGGCCTGACATGCCAGTAGCTTTTAATGGGGCTTAAAATTTTAAAGCTCGTTTCTGAAATTGGCTTGCTGCAGAACTGAAGTAAAAAAAATAGTAGATGAAGCGTAATAGCTTCTCTCTCTTTACTTCCCGTGGTGGCATGCGATATTGTCTTGGGTAAAAAGAAACAACATACAGTCCAATCCCACTAAACTGTTCAGTGAAAATTAATGAAAGTACCAGAGGTTTTCGCAAAGATACAAGTTGTTCCGAAATTGAACCTCAAAACAACGATGCGAATATACATGAAAGCAACTGTGTTCCGTTTTCCGGCTTTCTAGATTTCAATTTACCCGACAGAACCGGATTCGTACCAAAATAGTTGAATACTAAAATAAATAAGCTTTGTGTTCTAAAACTGTTATCAGACATAAAATTGTATTTTTATCAATTAATTTGCCTGCAGAAGTAGTTTAGCTTATCCGTCTGTCCGTTTATTGAAGATTTGCTTGAAATCTGAATCTGTTCTCCGCAATATAATCAAAACAAATAATGGCAAATCACTAACAAAAAACAAAATTGCTGTTGCTTGCAATAAACTCGAGATGCTACTTAATTTGGTAAAGCAATAATTCAACTACTTATTATTATTATTATGCAAAGATTTTAAGGTTTGCTTATAATGCTAAGTATTTATTCGACTTGTGTACATGTCGAATAAATACTTAAGTAAACAGTGCTGTAGCACTGTGCATGTTCTAGCAACATTTGTGCATTTTGAGATTTCAAAATGAACAAGTCCCTAGAATGAAATAACAGACCATAGGTACCATAGTACCATCCAAGCGGCTAGACGGATTACTTTATGTCGCGCAACGAATTAAGAGCGCTGGGTGACGTTGGCGGGAATTACTGCGAATATGTACAGGAATTAAAAAGTGACTACTGCGCATTCAAGGCCACCGCTCATAACGTGTGGCGCGACGTATACATTAAGTTAATGTTGGATTGGTCCTGGCAACTCAAGTGTTTTATCTGACTGCACCGATACCATTATTTTTCATGGTGTCCGAATCGTCACTAAAAAGTATTAAAATTGAAATGTGTCAATTCGGACGCCGTGTCCGAGAAATTTGTGTCTCGAGTCGTCAACAAGCTCAAAGTTGCCTTAACCCTATGGCTGCTCCCCCTTTGCCGCCGTCACACTATGAGTGCTACTTTACGCCCGCATCATAGACAAATCTTCGGGAAAGCGCCGAGGTGTGTGCGCCAACCGATAAACAAACTAGCCTGTGCTTTGTGATTTTATTCGTATAGTACACGACACCATGTACTAGCTAAACGAGGACACAAATCTCCCTCTGCCACCCCGTATGGGAAATGGCGTGATACTTTTTGTATTGTACGGTGCACTACTTTCTATATAAGAGAGCAGTTTTTGTGGTATTTCACATAATTAATGTTGTTTGTTTATTTATTTACAGGTGTCAGACTTGCAACACAACAGATCGCAATGCAATCTGTGTCAATTGCATCAAGACTTGCCATTCGGGACACGACGTAGAATTCATTCGCCATGACAGGTTAGTAAACACTTACAATCTCACACTTTCACTTTGAGTGACGGGCCAAGCAACCTTGGTGCCCCTGTTCGCTTCCGCCAGCACTGTTCTTTTCCACGTGTGAGTTTAGCTATGTTCTTAGCACGAGCCTCAGGCTCGTTTGTATAACTCATTTCCTTGCCTAAAGGAAATGACTGCGACTGTCTTGTGTTTGGGGCAAAATTGACTGAGAAGAGGAACACCAGTTGACTAGACAGGAGTTTATTTTATTCAATTTGTTCACCAAAAAATAAAATTTTTCAGTCTAGGTTAGATTTTTCATGTACGCATGACACGACAGAAAGACATACAGATGCATGAACAAAATTCAAAAGCAGATAACAGGTTCCAAGAAAAAATTACAATGTATTAAAGACAAAGAAAAACCTGTTTTGAAATCAAAGGATTTAAAAAAACAATTAAAGTTTTACGCGTAAAATTGTCAATAAATCTTAAAAATATTTGTTGCCTCCAAACTAAGCTACAGCTTTACCGTCGTAAACTCGTCCTTCCCATGGTGCGCGGGCCACGAGGCGGCGGGTACGCACGGATACACAAGGTATTGCCGCCGCAGGGAATTGTCTCAAGATTAGTAAAATCTTCGTGTTATTGTTCAGGAAATAATATGATTATAGGTATAATGTTAGTGTTAGGTAATAATTTGTTAGTAATAAATAATAGACTTTGACACTATAATACCTACATGTAATATTTTATAAATAAGTAAAATATAAATGTAGCCAGTTTATGCCCCCACCGAGGGGCACAGGCCTTTACCCGGATACGAGTAAGTTTACGCCATACTCCACCACGCTGGCTCAGTGCGAGTTGGTGGAGGGATTTTTCAACCACTACCACGTAGCGATAGTAGCCGGGACCTACAGCTTAAGGTGTCATCCGAAATAATGAACGTCCGATAATGTGCTTAAGATACTTTAATTATCCATTGTTACATGGTCAGGATTCGAACCTGCATCTCCTGTGTGGAGAAGCAAGCGTGAAACCCAATATACCACGGTTAATATTTTATTCAATGTTATTAAGGATATAAAGGAGATTTCTAATCATGTTTCTTCATCTGAATAATTTTCAGATTCAGACAGAGTCTGAGGAAGATTCGGATGACGGTGGCCGATTTTTAGACCACTGTGCGTCGTCGTCGCGTCATTGCAATTGAGCGGTCATTTTGCTAGCTGAATAGGAGCCGATCAAGCTCCAAACGTCGTGAAACAAACATTCCATCTGGGTTATTAATACCTATATAAGCTTTATTAATAACAAATCAAAGACGATAATATCTATATAACAAGTACATTTTAGAAGAAGAAGGCAACTTAGTTTGACTCGCCCGATGACCGACGAGACTCTCGCCACTATTTAAAGCTCTACATCACATGGTACATTGCATCAAACAAAACCAGTTATTAACGAGACTATTTTGTAGACTAGTTTTCCTTTAGCAAAATACGTCCTTGAAAAAAACGACGGTGTCCCACTCCTAGAGCGCACCCGCCGCCGCCGCCCGGGTCCCGCGGACCATGGGAGGGCCTAGTTTACGACGGTCAAGCTGTCATAGGCCCTTAACATCTGAGAGTATTAATCCTAGAGTTTCATTTGCTCTTGTAACACCATGCTTCTTAGATGGTTTTTTGTTTTGTTTTCCCATAATGCACGATATCCACTCGAGTGTAGAAGAATATTGTGTAAACTTACCACTAATGCCATCTTATCCTTAAGAAGTATGAGGTTGAGTATACAATAGAATACGTAGTATTACCTATCGGTACAGAAAGATCACTCCGCAAAGACACTTACAGCCGGTTTGCACTAAACATAAGAATCGTCTAAGTTCGTTCCTAACTTGTTTAGGCTGCTCCTAGCAAAAAAATTCATTGCACTAACCCTAAGACATTCCTAAGTCTAATCTGTCAATGCAATGCTGGGTTGTTCTTAGGTTAAGGCGAATCTTAACTAGGACAAGCCTAACTTACGTTTAGTGCAATCGAGCGTTAACCCTTTCGCTTACCATACAGCGCCTAAACGATGTAACTATGCTGGGTAAAGCTCTCATGGCGGCCAGCGAAAATACTCGCTAAAATATATATTTTCTAATGAATTTTTCTCTCGACCAATCCAGTGTGAGAAATCAACCGGAAGCTTGTTTCATTGACCATTCCCGGCAGTGTTGCCAGTTGAAAAAACTTCATTGGGGTTACACGTGCCGATTTTATCCGAAACCGGACGGGAGCTAGAGCTCACTGTATGGAAGGTGTCTTTACGCGAGTTAACGGTTGTTAGCTGTCATCCTGTGTCTTTACGGCGCGGCAATAAAGCACAGTCTAGCTCGCACCTGCGCTATGTCCAACAATCGCTAACCATCTAAGGTGGCCATACGCTTGAAGCGGTGTAATCTAAACTTGACCGTGTATGCGTTCAAGTTTGCATGACAAATTATACTTGAAGCAAAAGTTTAATTTCTATTCTGCCAACTTGACAAAGCTTGCAGAGTCATGTAAACTTGAACGTGTGTATGAGCGGTCAAGTATGCATGACTTTGCATCCGTACATCATGTACTACATGACGCACGTGACTGACGCGACGAGGACCATGTCCACCATTAATTAAAAAGCCATGGCTTCAACCGGTGCGGCATCATGCAAACTTGACGCCGAATCATGCAAACTTGAACGTGAGTGGTCTATATGGATGCGCTGCAAACTGGACGCCGCTTGAAGCGCGCTACAAACTTGATCGTGTATGGCCACCACTACAGAATCGGTTCCTCTGCCCGTGCACGCTAGATTGCGCCGAATCACTACGCTCTCAAGATCGTTCTGACGACTCCTACCTCTAGCGTCATCAGGCAGTGAGAGCATTGAGTGGTCGGCTTTGCATCCGGTGACATTTAGTTTGCGTGATAGTTGAGCAGCTGTTAATGCAATAAGCTTCGGAGAGACTTCAGCGGTTATCTAACCCAGCACCTCTGACCTTCCAGATTCTTCTGCGACTGCGGTGCCGGCACGCTGTCCAACCAGTGCCAGCTGCAGGGCGAGCCCACGCAGGACACGGACACGCTGTACGACTCCGCCGCGCCCATGGAGTCGCACACGCTCATGGTCAACTGAGCGTCGGCCGCCAGCCAGCGCCCAGCCAGCGCCCAGCCGGCGCCCAGCCAGCCAGTGCCATATACATTACCACTGCACGGACGAGGCGACCGCGGGAGAGAATAGCATAGACAGCGACGTAATGGGGCCGCGCAGGAATTATCTGTCGTCGCATCCAAATATGAAGAGGTTGTGAATGAACATTGTGACGTGTGACGTTCAAGGATGAGGCTGCAAAGTGATGGAGCGCGGCCCTGTGTACACGGCCCTCTTTGAGAGAATGTTCGTGCGGTCGCTGGTGTAGAGTCTCACTAGGATGCAGCAGTGTTGTTAGCTCGTAGGATAAGCCCGAACGCCTCGCGAGGCTGCTTCGCTACAGATCTCGGTGTTCAGCACTCGGTGTTCTCAATTCGACAAACTCATTCTCACCCCTGTCGCTATGTACACCTCAATGCCAGTTGAGCCACAAATAGTCGTTGAACGCACTAAACTAACTATCGAATCAATTATTCAGCGGTCGTTACTTTGAAGCCGTTCATCCGGTAATGCGGGAAACTAGTTTTAAGTAGTCATCAAAGTCTGAATACCGTTCGCGCCGGGTCGTCGTGTGCGTGTTTGTGTGTCAGTGTGCGTAGTGTGTACTAAGTGTACGCACACTGCCGCGAAAGCGTGGAGCATTCTACGCGGACCGTGCGACGTATGAAAAACAGTATTCGTCGTAGGAAGTTTACATTATGAAAGTTATTGATTATTTATTTTAGGTATTATTTGCCAGACTGCAATGATTATAATATGATTATAGAACTATTTCTATTTTAATACGCGAATTATCTGATTATAACTGTTATATTCAATATTATTTAACAATTTATAATCTTGGCCACTTGTTTTCTTATTTTTCGTCTCGTGTAAGCAATTATTTTTATTATCTAAAACCTTGTCGTGAGGAGTCGCCGATAGGTACAGCTGCTTTATACACAGTCTGTCAATAACTATTGCACTTCATTCTTGTTTCTCAATGTTGCAAAACAACTTTTCATATGATATTTCTACATCATTACATTGTATTTGTAGGTGAAAGTTGTTTTGGTCATCAGTACTTAATGTTGTATAGTAATCTTGCATTCCCAAAATTGTAATTGTACGATAATCAAAAAGTCACATTGGTATTTAGAATTATGGCATTCGTTTCATAAGATATATCGGTAGTACCATTCATAATATCTATAGTTTCAAATATAATCATGGAGAAGTAATTTTTATTTTGAATTTAAACAAAATGTGAATTGTATTACCTACTTTAGTCGTTTATTTAGTTTATCTCGATGCAGTGATTGAGTGGGTCGGTGAAAGCTTTAGTCCCGTAGTTTTCTATACATTTTAATGATTTGACGACACATTTTACCACTCTTGTTAGTGCATTTATTGTTTAGCTCTCGTGACTCGTTACTCGGTCAGATGTTTTAGTTAATAAAAGTATTTGTTTGAACATTTTAGTTTTGTTTGCTTGTCTGCGGAGTACGTACTGCGGCTGCAGTATTGTACTACACGGCACATATAAGCGACGCATATCTCTTGTTCGGGTATCGTCACCTCGCCTAACGCCACGGCGCGACAGAAGCGCCTTGTAAATATTTTATGTCACACAATAATCGAAAAATATAGTTATTAACGTAATGGTAACATGATATTTTTATTATTGATCACGATATGTATGTTTTAATAATGATATGCTCACAGGCGGGCCGGGTCGCGAGGCCACGCGATCTACGGTACGAGCCTAGTAGGTAGTTAGAGTTCCAAGTGTTATCCATGCGATAGCCGCCAGGACGGTCATAGTGTAAAATATGATGCAAATTAAGAACGAATGAACGTATATGGGAAAGGTCTTAGGTACAATTGATATTTTATTATATTGTTAATTAAAATTTGGATTGATATCGATCGAGAAGCAATGTTAGGAAGATGGGAGTGCCGTGCGAATGCGGCCGTGAGCCGCTAGAAATAAGTTAGCTCGTAAGCTATAATGAAATCTAAATTACTCAGTAATCACTACTACAAGTTTCCAATTGTTATAACGTCTCCATAGCACGGTATGCCCGGATCTGCTTTTTTATAATGAGAATATTCTTTAATCTGTGATCATCGCTAAATGTGTAAGAAAATATTTTTAGTTGTTCCGAAGTTGTGCCGAATTTATTGTCGAGTTTCCGCCGATTACTAAATTAAGAGTCGCTCCGTCGATCCTTATTATTTACTCAACGGAGAGAAGTTATTTATTAAAATCACAATTGCGCTACTAATATTTTGGATATGCCTAAACCTAATTTGACGTTTATAACTGTCATAATGTCCTTTTCATATCACGAATTACAGAAAAGGAGAACACGACATTTTAGTCCCGTCAATTTTTGTTTAGTTGAGTGTGCAAGCCAGAATAGCGGCCATTGTTCTTAATTCATTAAAATTGAACTGGAATATGTTTTGTTTACACATTGAATACCACTGTAAAAGCCGTGATATACATCATATAATATTATGCAGCAGATTTTTATTTCTATCCTCCAGGTTTATGTAATCCGCAGCGCAACTTCAATCAACGCCACTAGAGTCCAGAAGAAACTACATCGACATTTGCAAAATTTTAAATTCTAAAATCGACGTGACATGTCGTCGAAATGGACAGTGTAGCGTTATGTAGTAAAACATTCTCCGGCATTTCCGAATTTTACTTCTAGAAATGTTTCTGTAGTCCCTAATAAAAAAATGTCACGGAATCGCGAAGAGTTTTTTGAGATTCCGCATTAAAATCTAATTTACAATTAATCATCACAAAGAAAATAATTCTTGAAATGGTACTAAAAACGTAACTTTCAGGAAAAAGGCATTGGGTGTCGTCAATATTTTACACCTACATGCACGAATTTGTTTAAGTTTCATCAAAGTTAAAAACCCGTATCTTTACTTAGAGAATTTAGATCCTTAATAAAAAATATTCAAACGTAACGAGCGAAATTTCTATACAAATTCGCGACATCAACGCTCTGGCTGAGCTCAGTTGTCGCCCATTCACATAACGAGGTAAAATGACAGTTATGATTGTTTTATTTTCTTTTACACTTTTTACAAAAGGGATCCACAACTGGCTCGATAGCCATTATTCTAATCCTCACTATAATTTAGTTCTGTCACTGGCCGAAGCCTACAGTCAAGTGTCACATTGACTTCTCACATCCAAGCCTCTTTCTTTTAAAACTACATATAACGTGACAGTGTCCAAGTGAACACTCACTCTAAAGAGGCCCGTATACAATATACAACCTGCCTTACAGTACCTACATACGTTTATTACATGTTTTTTTTGACGCGGTCACGATTGTGCCTATGCCACCCCATTGGGAAAAGATGTGACACATGTAAAAAATGATGACATGTTTCAAAAATGTTGACATCTGTCAAAAGCATTTCAAACAAACATAGCTTCACATCTTTTCCCAATGGGGTGGCATAGGCACAATCGTGGCCGCGTCAAAAACTTCAATGAAATAAACGTATATAGGTACCTTATCAATGCTGTGTTCAATACCTTCCCTGGTACTTTGTGGCAGAAAAAAGGCTCGATAAACTACGAGTAGTGTTGTGTAACGAGTGTATGTAGAATTTTTTGTTATCGAAGAAACAAGTGTTAATTTTTGTTTATATTACGATGTGTTAAACTAATTAGTTTACTTACAGCTGTTTTTATTGTTTTTTTCATATTTTTATTTTCACAAGTAGGTATATAAACTATATAATTTGTTTTTTTTCACAAGTAAATACCCAGGATAAACTAGTATATTTTTCAATGTTACTAATGACACAAAGTAGTGTCATTTGTACCATTGATGGTACAAATCAATGGTACTATAGACACCACGGGACATAACAGTTGGGAATATCTGAGATTGAAGCAGGGTGTAAAGCATAGTCTCATAAATCACATAACTAATGGTAAAAAAAATCCCAGTAGGTTTACCGATAGAACTACTCAACAGAACAGGTGGGAATATCTGAGATTGAAGCAGGGTGTAAAGCATAGTGTTATAAATCACAGAACTAATGGTAAAAAAAATCCCAGTAGGTTTACCGACAGAACTACTCAACAGAACAGGTGGGAATATCTGAGATTGAAGCAGGGTGTAAAGCATAGTCTTATAAATCATAGAACTAATGGTAAAAAAAATCCCAGTAGGTTTACCGACAGAACTACTCAACAGAACAGGTGGGAATATCTGAGATTGAAGCAGGGTGTAAAGCATAGTCTTATAAATCACAGAACTAATGGTAAAAAAAACCCAGTAGTTCTGCCGACAGAACTACTCAACAGAACAGGTGGGAGCAAAGGACAAACACTCCCTCGAAGGGAGGTTGAGGTTCCATAATAAAGTAACGGATAACAAAAACGTAACAAAAATAACAAACACAACGTAATAAAACAACAAAAACAACGAAATCTTTACGGAACAGAGAACGAATTGTATACACTCAGTCGAATGAAAGGGAGACGAATGACAATACGACGACGACGCAAAGAATGGTATTTGGCACTAAAACTTGGCCAAAAATATTTTATATCTTAATTGACTTTTTAAAGCATTATTTTGGGTTTTTCTGATATACATGAATAAAAAAACGTATTATACTGTTAAAAAATAATTTATTCATCACTACTAGACATATTAATATTTGTCAGGTCACTCTCACAAAGCAAATTTAATACATCTTTTGGTAATGTATTTCTTTTTTTATGCAAGTTTGTTCTCATGCCAGATATAAGGGGGTCCGAAGTTAAAAGAAGCCTATTCAGGACGTCCATGTTGCAGTCAATGCGTGAAAACTTTCTAGAATAGTTTAATCTATATAGCCTAATATGTTTGTTGCGAGCTTCAGCAGCTTCTTCAGACAGTTGTCCTATTGGAAGAATAGCTTCTTTTATTACTTCAGCTCCATGACGAAGCACCTTATGTAGTGTTGGAGACATAGGGTAAAAGCTATATAATGCCACATATAGCTGAGCAGTTTCCTCGCAATATCTATCGAAACTTTCGACATCAATTTTACATCCGCAACATAATGTGTCTAAAATTACTTTCAGTCGATATATTAGGTTTTTGTCAATGCCAGTTATTTCTGAGGATAATTCATGGTTCTCAAAAAATCTGCGACTGGTATTTCCATCATTGGTGTTGCCGAAATTCGCTTTCGGGATATCTACCAATAGACCAAGTTTCTCCTTGAACTGGTTTTGGATCTCTTTTTTTCTCCCTTCGACCGCTTGTTTTTCCTCAACTGAAAGTCGAACGTTCCATTTTTTCACTGGTAACCTATAAGCCACATGAAGAATTGATTCGAAAAATCGAATGCGAGCATGTAATAAAGAGAGACCAAAACTTAAATTTTGTTGTTTGGAAGGCTTTCTCTTCGACAAATCGTTGAATTCTGTGGCTGTCGCATCGTAAAAGTAACATCTCATTGTTGACTTTGTATTTGTTGCAGCATTACATGGGTCAGGCCGCGAAAATTGTCAATTTTTTTGCGTTACGTTTTTGTCCTTTTTTTCGCAACAACTTGTAGTGGAAATATTACGAACTTAATCTAACGTAACCATATTTTGAAGTATTCAATTGAAACATAGATATCTAGGCTATGCACTAACAGTAAGTATGTGCAAAAATACATATTTGTACCTTGCTTTATTGACCGTTAAAAATTAAAAATGCTTTACTATTGTGTGACATTTTTTTTTGTGTTATGACTTTTTACCCCAAGCCTACTATTTTAATAGCTAGGGTAGAAGTTGGATGGATGATCCTGGCAACCCCATTATCCATAGACAATAAAAAAGTAAACTGCCATATTCTTTTTTGTCAGCACGAGGATTTGAGTCACACGTTGTCGCGCACGTCTATTTCGAGAAAAAAATATTAAGTGTGTTTTCTGAGGTAAGAAATAAACATTTTATTACTATTCAACCATAATTGTTAGCGGCGGTTCATGTAGTTTCATTTAAAGTATTCATCAGCGCCTAATTCTAGAAAACAACCGAGTTATAATCTAAAATTTGTGCGAAAATTTTACTATTGTGATACTATTGTGTTACTTTTGTGTCACTCTTGTGATACTATTGTGTTACTATTGTGTTACTGTAATGCAAGTAATTGTGTGACGTAACACAATAGAGCTATAAAGTCTTGTTTATAACGGTAGCCTGGTCAAATTAAGGAATTCAGACCAAATATTTCGTCTAGTTTTGAAAATTGGTAGAGTTCATCTTTGAAGTGCCCCGATTAATATACTAAAAAGTCCTCGAAGGAGGGGGGTGAGCCGGTGGTGGGGGGTGGGAAAAGTGTTATTTGCCCGTATCTCAAAAACTATCAGAGATATCTCTTTAATCACTCGTTCTTTAATACTCATTAATAAATTGTCTAAAAATTTTGATTTTTGCTGTGGAAATATTAATTTCTGGTAATAATTTTGTGTTATTTTGAAAATTGGTACACTTGGTATGGAAGGTCATCCGGCGGGGGGAAAAGTTTTAATTTGATCCTAAAGTAAAAATGTATATATCATAATTTAAAGACAGTTTAATAAGTGTAGAATTGTCTAAAGTGATACAAATAAAACTAAAATCTGTTAATCTAGCTAGGTTAACCCTATTTTTTTTATAGACGATGCCGTTAACAGCTGCGGAACGACAGAAAAAATACAGAGAAAAACTAAAAACAACTAATCCTGAAAAGTATATAGCTCAAAAGAAAAATAATAGTCAAAGAACTAAGATACAATATAAAAAGAAAATAGAAAATTATACCATAGAACAAAAAGAAGACTTAAGGAGAAAATGGAGAGAAGATCGCAAGAAAAAAGAAGGTGCACCACTGATAACTCAGCAACCTGCCATAGTAGATTCCAACATAGATTCCAACACACAACAAATTACAACAATTGTCACAGACCCTCAAATGAGCAGAAAACAACGAAGGCGTATGAGAACAAAACATCAAAACGAAATGATTCAATTATAAAGAAAATTTTCCGTACTGACGAAAGGGTACATAAATCTTAAAAAAAAACTAAACAGACAAGAAAAGCAAATAAAAAATATAAATAAAAAATATGACGATCTAATGATTAAACTAACAAATTCAAAAGATAATGATAAAGCTAAAGATGATAAAGAAACAAAAACATATGACTATAGTACAGTTACAGACGAGACACCAATTAAAAGAGCAACAGAGTTTATAAACCAGACGATACCAAACGTTGAAACGCCTAAAAAGGAAGAGATTAAGAGAAAGTTGATTGAACATGATTTATTACAAAAATCTTTTAAAAACGAATACAATAACTCGAACAAGGCTGATAAAGATGTTTTAAAGAGAATAGTGAACAGTGAGATAATGAAAAAGTACAAAAAAACAACGAAGTTCAAAGTTACCTTAGGCCTACAAAATTCTGCTTATAAACAATTAGCAGAAGATCAGAAGAAAAGTATAAAGTTACGCGAACAAATTGCAGCATTCTATAATAGAGATGATGTCAGCCGAGCAACCGCAGGCAAGAAAGAGTACAAAACATACAAGAAAATCAAATTCCAAAAGAGATATTTATTAGACAAGCTGAAAAACTTACACAAAAAATATGTTGAAGAAGGAGGAACAGTGAGCTTCACCACCTTTAAAAAATACCGCCCAATCTATGTGTTACCTCCCAATATCAAAGATTGTGAGAGCTGCGCATGTGTGAAACACTCTAACATGCAATTTATGGTAGACAATATAAAATCGCTTGGTTTACTTAAAAGTAATGTCTTGAATGATGTAGTATCAGACTTAGTCTGCGATTTCAAATCCAAACGCTGCATGTTCGGTAACTGCTCCGATTGTTCTGAAAGATATATAAATAATGGTGATATAGATTTAAATACAGAAGTAAAATGGTTCAAGTGGGCCTTAAAAGAATACGAATATGGCAAAGAAGGAAATTTAAAGAAATCTAAAAAGATGATGAAGACTAACAATGAAGGGACACTCAAAGATCTGTTGGAAACGTTTAACAAAGAAATGAAGACATTCAAGAAACACGTTTTCAATTTCTACTACCAATACAACCAATATAAACAATGTGCAGAGAATTTAAAAGAACACGAGGCTTTGATACATATTGATTTCTCGGAAAATTATGTTTGTAAATATTACCAGGAAGTCCAAGCTAAACATTTCGTAAAAGACCAAATAACATTGCATACAGGCGTATTATATCTGAAAAACAACAAACCGATATCATTTTGTTCTATATCACCTGATAACACACACAACCCGGAGTCTATATGGGGACATCTCGATCCGGTCCTTAAGTATGTCAAAAATGAACACCCAAATATAAGCACCATTCATTTTTTTTCTGATGGGCCAGCAACTCAATACCGGCAAAAAAAGAATTTTCTTCTTTTTAGCCAAAATATTTACGATTATGGATTCACCAACAGCTCTTGGTCTTTTTTTGAGGCGGCGCACGGTAAAGGTGCAGCTGATGGCGTTGGAGGTGCTATTAAACGAACCCTCGATATGATGACCGCTCAGGGACTGGACATACCCGACGCTAAGACTGCATATGATGCATTGTCATCAACAGAAACTAAGATCAAGATATTTTATGTGCCAACTGAAAATATCAAATCCTTAGATCCATTGATCGTTGAGAAACTGAAGCCAATATCTGGGACAATGAAAATTCATCAGATAATATCCTGCGGAAAATATAAAATCATGTACAGAGACCTCAGCTGTTTCTGCAAAGATATACAAGAAGCCTGTGCGTGTCATTCACCAACATTCCATGACTTTTCCACTCCAAATCTATGCAAACAAAATAGAAAGCGAAATAATAGTTCTCTGAACCCTCAGCGAAAATCGCTGAAGAAAGTCAAACGACATCGTCATACTCAATCCACCTCATCATCAGACGATGACACAGATATTGAAATCGAATATGCTGACAGTGATGCTGATGAAGATTTTGTGACTGATGTTTCTGTGATTGCTGACGAAGTAGATACCGAAGAAGACTTATTACCTAACGTTAACCCTGATAAAAATTCTGGCATTGTTCCAAAACTTATCGACTCTAATAATAAAATTCATGTGATATCATCAATTGTTGTACATAAACCATATAACCGAAAGTGTGATGATGGCAATATGATAAAAAACAGGGCAGTTATTAACCAGCAATTTATGAGGAAAATCGATTTAGAGGAACAAATAATGGAGAAAAACTTAAACTGCAATCGTTCTGAAAACGATAAAATGACTGAAAACGAAGAGAGAGATACAGATGGACTGAAGAAGATAGATGATAAAAACTTTTCAACTTTAGAGGAAAAAATAATGGTGAAAGACAATAACTGCAATCGTTCTGAAAACGGTAAAAAGACTAAAATAGAAGGTAGTATAGATACGAAGAAGATAGAGGAGAAATACAATTCAAATTTAGAAGAAAAAGATATGGAGAAAGACATTAACTGCAATCATTCTAAAACCAATAATATTTATAAAATAGTGAAATATGAAGAAAACAAGACTGCGCAGGAAATATTAGAAGTAAATACAAGCGTTTTAGTGCGTTATTACGAAAGGAAAAAATGGAAGTATTATATAGGATTTATTACAGATGTTAATAATAATGCAAATGAAACATCATATAAAATACGGTTCCTTAAAACAACAAAACAGCCGTCATTAAAATTTTTCATGACAAAAAAGACTGATATCGATATCGTACCAAGCATTTCTGTTGTAAAACAGGTCAATTTAATCAGAGAGCACGAGAAACAATTCGCGTTACAAGATGACTTTGACAATGTTTATTTTTTAGAATAAGAAAACAAGTATTATTAAAAGACGATTTTGATGTTTATTATTAAGAATAGAAGAAACGAGTGTCTCAAACAAAAGTGACTGATGTGATTTTTTATTTAATTTTAATAAACAAAATATGCCTCTAACTGTGTTGTTTAGTTTCTGATTGCTCCCTTTTCACTATACCTAATTACAAATAAAAACATAGCTTAACTTACAATCTTGCATTATTTATAATGTGTTACTTTTGGGTTACACATGCGTAATGATAATCAAAGTTATATGTATCCATTATGAAACCAGCTTTACCAAAAAAATGGGTTACTTTTGGGTTACATTTGTGTAACGATAACACAAATGTTGTTGTGTTACTTTTGTGATACAATTGACAATTTTGGCGGCCTTACCCACATACTTTTCCATCTACCATTGTAAACAATATTTTATGTTTTACAGACAAATTATCTCCAGCGTCAGTGCTCACAAGTGCTTCAATTTGTTCCGTGATATAGCTTATTTCTTCATTCGTAATATCAGTTGTCTCTTTGACGAATCTGATTCTGATAGGTCGACAGTAGCGAGGTGATGAAGGTGTTGGGTTTTGCCAGATTATCCTCTTTTCATGCCCACATACTAGTTGAAGAGGAACAACTGAACTTTGAAATATATTGGAGTCAGAATCCGCTTCATTTTCAAATCTCATTTTATATTGCATTTGTTGCGAACCATCACAACCCCACTTACTTATTAATCTCAGGGATTGTTTTTCTTCATCATTCAAATGTTCCACAACTTCTCCAAGAAGTAAAATCAGGCGATTTGCTGTATGATCCATCAACTTTTGAACTCGTACTTCTGCACACGTTTCAGTCACCCGATGAATTTCTGGATAGCACTCTTTTTTTGCTTTTTGAAGTACAGAATAGCACGGGAAAAACGATTTATTGGTTTCCCGTACTCTTTCGTATTGCGCTTTTGTTAAGCCTGCTTCAGTAAACATGGACAGAGCATCTTTAGGTGATAACTGACGAGGTTGATCTTGTGTCCTCATATTTTTTTTCATTGCCGTCACATATTTAGTAGCTCTTCGGGGACTTCTTGTAAGATCTCTTACGACTTTTGAAGCATCGACTTTACCAGCTTTTCTCAATTTCATTTGTGTAGCATATGTCAATTCCTCAACATGTTTTGATCGAAGATCTTTTGTTTTGCGTCTTTTGCTTCTTTCGCTAGAATCTACAAAACATTTCTGAGGGCGACCAGGGCTGACACCTGGAACAATAGCATTATAATGTTTATTTTCTAAAATGTTTTTTTTTAAAACATGAACTAATGAACCTTCAAATAATCGTGTAGTCCGTGCTTGCAAGACACAATAGAGAATAATAGGATTTCTCGTCCTAGTCCTCGGACTACGGCCTCAGGTAGCGGGCCCGGCAGGGTGTGTGATGTGTGTGAAAATTCGTGGAAATCCTATTGTTCTCAGTTGTGTTTCACAGCCTAAGCAGTCTAATTAAAATAAACGTATTTGCACATCAACAAACCTGTCATTGGTAATGATATGATTCCACGTAGCCATTCTGCATTATTTTCTTCGAATCTAGCCTTTGTTTTGCGAGCTGTTAACCATTTTTGCTTGAAGTTATTCTTGATAACAACCAGCTTTTGCTTGATTTCATTAATCTTCGTATCATCTTTGGAGTATGAATTTAAGACTTCCTGTTCCATAAACTTCAATTTTCCGTCAAATGTGGGCGCATTTGACCCTTTCATGATGTCATTCAACTCATTTCGAGTCATGAACTTGACTCCAGAGGATCCTGTTAACAATATAAACCAAATTTAAATACATCAAATTTTAACTAAAATTTATAGGTAAGTACAATTTTTTTTTTTAAAAGGGGCCGGTTTCGGGCGGCTATTTTTATTATAACTTTAATCTACACAGTCAAGTGCACGAAAGACAGTAGTTTTTGTAGGCGAATAGTGCTGAATACTACAACAAAATCACTTTTAAACATAAAAAAGAGGGTATTTTTGATTTTGATTATTACTACTTGCTTAAGGACCCATAGAACAAAATAGCCTGAAATATTTGAAGATAATAGTAATATTTCATAAAGTACATACCTGGCTGACAGCAATTAATCATAAAAACAACCACAAAAACGTTTGCTCTTTAAAAGAAATTTTATAACAACAGGCGAGCTTATCTCTAAAAAGATATTTCTTCCAGCAAAATTTATATAGTTATATATTCATATTCTTTATTGCCCTGTGCATAAAAATATACTTAAAAGAAATTTTATAACAACAGGCGAGCTTATCTCTAAAAAGATATTTCTTCCAGCAAACCTGGGCGAGACATAATTGTTTAAAAAACAGGACAGTACTAATGCACAATGAAACTGTATACATTATATTTACACACACACGAGTACACAATTATGGAAAAGTAGTAAACAGTAAGTAAGTAGGTAAACAATTCTATACAAGTTCTTAGATAGTTGTTTGACTGATATTTGTAACTTTTACCGTATAAAAAATGGAATAAAGTACACAATTACGGAAAAATGAAAAAGAATTTTGTTGCAACTGTTAAAGTAAACAATTTCTATACAAGTTATAAGATAGTTAGGTAGTTGGCCACAAATAGAAATTGTTATTTACACAAACGCATAAATATTAGACACATAAAAATTCCACACAAAAAGATAGAAACATTGCAACTGTTAAAGTAAACAATTTCTATACAAGTTATAAGATAGTTAGGTAGTTGGCCACAAATAGAAATTGTTATTTACACAAACACATAAACATTAGACACATACACACATAAAAATTACACACAAAAAGATAGAAACATCCGGATCGCTAACGCTATGAAGGAGGAGAATTACAATCACACACTGATGGCTGATTTAGATGTGTCTAGCAAGACATAAATGCCCTCAGGAGTCATTGAGCGATTTTATCTCAGCAGGGACGTGTGCCCTTTTGCGATTCATCGTCCCAATGACATCAGTAGCACGGGATTTGAGGTACCTCGTCAAGGGCATTTGGTTATATCAATTGTCCATGAAAGCGATTGCGACTCATCAACTTCCTGAAGGCAGGCATTCCCAACACACCAGTCTTCCACCAGTTTGATGCTGCAACGTGGAAGTTATATGATATGGCATATTTTAGTAGTTTTAGTTACCCACTCAAGCAAGCGATACACCCGACCGAAACCGGTCCAAAGCGAGGTGTGCGTAGTTTTAAAACCCCTATTACAGAGACATATTAACCAGCCATCAGTACACAGTCAGATATCAGTCAGTAGGCATGCTAGAATAAGAGGAAAGCTAACATTACAACAATACCGTTTCGAGCTTCTTGCACAATTTAAAGTTACATAACACTTTCAATGGAAGACGAAGAGGAACAGATAAACTGTAGAAACGAGAATGGGTACCCATAACATTAAAAGTGCTATGGCCCCAAATTGGCCAACGTGTGATACTCCAACCAACACTGTCCGAGGCAGAGTCTGACGTTGCACCTACGGCAGAAACTGTTCACGGACGTGCGCTTTCCAAGGGCCGAGCACCTGCAACATCTCCCCTGCTTCTTCTTCTTGGAATTGCTATAAGTCGGAGCAGGAATCGGGAAATGTTGGGAAATGATGACTGTGAAAATAGAAAAATACATTATTGTATATGGTATGGTACTAGAAAGCATGGAAGGATAGCTGGAATAGAAGAGTAGGTGCAGGAGAAATGCACAAAGGCCCCGCTCAAATGGGCCAGCTGCAGGCAGGCCACACCCTGTTGGAGGAGAAGAATGGTATGATACCACCGGTGATCTATCTGCTTGCTAATCAGAATACCTACCACCATTTCTTCAGCCAGCGAGCGCCGGCAGCGCCTTGATGTCGACGGCTGCGGGGAGGAGTCGCCCTCGCTCCCGCTCCGGCCCAGAGAAGCTGGTTGCTTCACCATCTATAACATAAATAAAATAGGCAAATTAAATATAAACAAAATACCAGACTGGCAGTCAGTGACATTTGCAGTATAATTATTTGTGTCCTTTTAGTATAAAACTTCACATTTCCCAGGTAAATATTTAATTATACTTGGTAAAACTATATTCAGACCGTTTAGGCTGCTGAATGGAACAAATTAATGGATATGTATATATATAAATATAAAAGGAAACGAAGCAAAAACGATGCTAGTGAAATTTCAATTATTTACCTTCATCCGACCGGAGCGGGAGCGCACATACACCAGCTTCTCATCAAGCTGGGCATGGTAGTCATGATCCATTCTGAAAAAAGTAGCTAAGGCATTAGGATCAAAACGTACACTCTGTGCACTTTTACAAATTTGTGTAATTTTGCATTTTTTTGTCATTTTACACTAAATTGTCAAAAGTACATATCTGAACTTGCAGGCAAACGAATCCGCCTAAAAAGACAAGTTAACACAATATGACACAAATTTGTTATTTTTTTATTTTATTTTTATTTTTATTTTTTTTATTTTGATATTTCTACTTGGGCATCGTGTAGGGTGTCTTACGAGCATAATTTTATGTCATATGCATGTTTTCCCTAGGACCAATATTTATAGAGATATCGATATTACAAACATAATATGACGTATATCTCGAAATCGGTGAGGTGCACGAGGAAAATGTTTATAACCAAAAGTGATAGCAAAAAGCAGCACTACACGATTCCGAAGCAAAAAATAACAGTCAAAAAAAATATTTTTTAACACAATTTTTCTAAGTCGCTGGATGCTGGATTTTTCCATTGATAAAAAAAAGGGGCTTCCGCCCCCTTATCGACACTGAACTCCAATCATAAAGCCGCGGAACCTTTGATATGGAAACCCCAATCATCACATCACCCCGAAACCTATGATATGGAGTTTCACCGAATATGACTGAAAACACCCGCACCCTGTAGTGAGATTCTGTCTGTGTGTGAGTAAAATGGCGTCGCGGAATGCTTATGTGTGCGGGTGAAGCATGTGAATTGGATGCCTGATCACGTTTCTGACGGAAAATCAGCAAATTGGTACATTATTTTGATAAAGAAACCTATAAAAATGGATTCCTTATAAGATTTCCAATAAGATATGTGTATTTTTTATTGAAATCTAACTGTATTTCTCATTGGAATTACAAATAGCATTGGGGGGAATCCGTCTGGTTGCATGACGTATCATGTAAATTTGCCGATTTTCTGGACATCTTGATGAATTTTACTATGATTTGTGGTTTGTTTATCGCAAATAGAGTTGTAAATATGAATAAAACAACTACATACCTCAATTCACCAAAAAAACTACACTTTTCTCCCAATAAAATTTCACCACCAAATACGTTGGGAGCGTCCGGAAGAAAGTGATTTTCAAAACGCGGTTGAATTATTTTTTTCTACGGAAAAGCATAAACTAGCACACAGACCATAAAGTTTGTCTAATTGGGTGTCCACACATGATCGAACCGTAAAAATTGGTCCAACCGTTGGATAAAAAATACCGGTTTCAAAAATATTAGTCATCCCGCTGCTTATGCTGACAGCGGTACAGGGAGTGACCGGGGCCGCGCTGCTTATGCTGACGGCGGAAAAGGAGAGGTTAAGCCTAATATTGAGAGTAGCATACTTGACTTCCTTTCCGGTGCGACGAATTTAGCCCTAAACAGCTCACTTCCTGTTTAAAACTCCTAAAATACATGTCATATCCGTTTGGAACCTCAGCAACATTGCGCGCGTAAAGTTTCAAAAATGGCGGCAATTGTAGCCAGCGTTATTGTGCGCGCTCAATTTTCAGGTCATTGGCAACTCAATAAAGAGCTGATCGTGTCTAAGAATGTGTCACGATCATGCAATGCACAGTAATGTGCACAGCAGGCAGCGATTTACCGTGGCTTAAAGCCAGGTAAGTATGTATAATAACAATTTTATTTTCAGGTAAAATTGCTATATTATACCTGACGTTACCTGGCTTTAAGCCTAATATTGAGTAGTGTTTGGTATCGACTGCTGAGTTAAAAACGCCAATGTGATATGACTAGGAGTTCATTTATGGAAACCTTATATAAATTATGATACAGAATGTGTATGTATTATCGTGTACGTGATGCAAAGATAGGCTGTGCAAATGCAACTCAAAAATAAGGCAAATAGATATAAACAAACACAGACTTTGAAACAGAAAGGTCTGATGAAGTCATCTTTTGAAGCCAGCCGAGTTTCGGGCTGGCTATGTTACACTTGGTAAGTTAGTTTCTGGCTATCAAGACTCATCTGATCTATATGAATCCAAGAATATACAAAGCTTTACCTCCAGTAGGTTTTCCCTTTAGTCATCACTTACGTACAAGTTCACCGAGATTGGTGCTCGGTGGTTGGCTGCTAGTTCGCCATTCTGTTCGACGACTACCAAGACTGCAGTTGTGAGGTCAGGATATCAGGGGCCCTATTCCGCTATTGGTATAACTACCTTTACTTCATCTTTTAGAACTTCATTAAGAGCTCTAGAGACTTCCCGTATAATTCCTGATATAGATGCTTTGGAGACTTTAAACAGATAGTGTAGACTTCTGTAGCTATCACCAGATGCTAAAAATCTTAGCGTCATGATAAGACGAAATTTTGCTGGAATAGCTTCTCTGAAATCTGTGTCTTGCTTAGAAATTATCGGTGAAATTTTACTCAGCAAAATTTCAAAATCAGTAAAGGTCATTCGACAAAAATTATCGAACTCTCCAGACGGTTCATGCAAGAGCTCATCAAATTTTTCTTCTATGAACTCCCTGTGTACATTTATTGTTCAGTAGTTGGTTATATATGAACAGAACATTCCGTACTTCACTATTATAAAGGAATTCTCAATTTTTTTCAGTTACAGAAGCCTGAGCAAGTACCTAGGTACCTAATTACGTATCAATTTTTCTCTTCATTGTTTCAGGTCCTCTCGAGATTCTTATACAGAGTCAGCAGTTGGCTATGTTGAGTTGCAGCAATCACAGCGAGAATGCCTTGTAAAGACTAAAATTACACCAAAACACAAGATTACAAGTAAAAATTACTCATGCACTAACAATGAATGAAATGGAAAATCTGTACTTGATGCAACATGTGAATGTGCTGCCTCTGCAGGAGGATTTAAGTCTACTAGTTTTTTATTTTGGTTCTGTAAAAGGAGCAGCAATACTGCCCCAACCAAACACAGTTTTACTGGAAGAAGCCGAAATTATCCATTTCAAAGCCTTTGGAAGCAGGAAAGTTATTCAAAAATTAAAAAAAACAATTAACTTAGTGCCTGAAGATACAACCATTATGGCAGAATTTATTGAAGTATGTAAAAAAGATAACTTGCACAGATTCATTAATATTATCATTCGAAGAAAGCAGTAAGGTGAAATCTGTTTCTTTATGACATGGCTCTGGACTATTAAGTGCAAAATATTGACTTCAAAATGTTTAAAGCGGCAATGGATAACCAAATTACAAATGAAGTCATTCAAAGCATTGAAAATGCAACAACTTAACAGTCTCCATCAAACTTCTAGCACAGTGTCAGGCAAGGCTGATTAACAGCGTCAAAAATTTATGAGACCAGTTAATGCACCACTGATGGTGCACTTGTGCAATACATTATTGGTGGCTATAAAATGCCAGAAATAGTGGCAATAAAATGAGGCCAGGTATTGGAAGAAGCTGTTATCAAAGAGTATGAAAAAAAAATACAAAAGGAGATAAGTATCTGGTTTGATTTTGGTCAATAGTTTGATTGGAGGTTCTCATGACAGTGTTGGTGATGGATGACTTCATTGTAGAAGTAAAAAACATAAAACTATGTAGGAGGTGATAAGAAAGCAAAAGAAAAATACAACACACTGATGCGTTGCTGACCCTACATTTGAAACAATGAAGAAAGGACACACATATTGGATAAAGTTTGACAATGATTACAGACTAATTGATAGAAGAAGCAAAAAAGTTTTGGCAGCAGTTTATTAATGCATAAGTTATTAATAGTGCAAAACAAAATTAAAAATTAAATTAACAAGTCTTTTTCAATTTATTGTTTTATTATTTCATTTTGTAAATATAACAAACCACAAGTAATTAATGCTATCTTATCAATATAACCTACATGATTATGGATAAGTACAGAAAGGGGTTTAAGTAGGTTAAATTCTTTTTTATCACACCTGCTCTGAAAATACATACTAATTATACCAATTAGAGGGAAGAAACGCCTTTATCCCGCCCTTCGAATCCTTTCATCCCAAGGTATGGAAGTTTGTATGAAAATCCTTCCGACCCAAGGGTGGGAAGTATGTATGAAATTCCATTACATACCCGGTTTTTTTTTTTTTATTTGTCAGCAGTCATACTGCAAAGAGACTTTAACTGTCTACTAATTAAATTTCAAGTAAATTGTTACTGGCCACATAGAGTTTCTTTTTACCAGTTACCAACCTCCTTGGTGCATACAGAAAATTAAAAACGAAATTATTTTTGTATATAAACCGCGCGGAATCACGGAAGAAGTGGCTGCATGACCTTATGATCTTAGCCTACTCCAGAAACGGGCGAATAAAAAAAGGAAAAGCCCGCGCATTTTCGCAAAAACTTCGATTGATTTAGCATTTATCTTTGTGTTTTTTGTAAAATATGGATGCATTTATGTCTATAATTTTCCTCGTAGGTGTAATAAAAAGCACTATACATACCTCAGGATAAAGTACAGTTCCATACCTCAAATGGTTTGCGCCCCTCGCAAGCTCGTGGCGCAAATGCCATAATCTCGGTATGGAACTGTCACTTTCTTCCCTCTGAAGTAATGTACTATTATTCTTATGACTCATTCAACATGAACTTAGTGTAACGGCATTAACGGCTAAGGTCGAGCCACCGCTATCAGTAGCTATGATCGTCTATTCTATCTACCCCAAAATGAGATGTCCCGATTCAGCTGTAAGATTTGTAAGTTAAGAATGATAAGTCTGAATTTCTCTTTCGTTGAGAAGTTCGTTAGGCGTACAATAGTCGAACGAAGTTTGGTTCAGGAAGTTACAGTTTCAAGTTAGATAGAGAAAGCATATATGTCCGCAAGCCGGTAATTCGCATCAGTCAGCGGTGTATTGCGCCAGATCGATCTTTGTTGTATTTTGTGATGGTACCATTTATTTTTTTGTATATATGGGCGCTTGGAACTTCTTTTAGTGGTCGACCACGATTTGTAATATTTGTTTGGGATATCGTATAGATATCCGTCGTAGTTTTACGACGTGAGTACTCAATGATATTTCATGTGCTCGCTAGTAGCGGCTTGTGGTGGTTCCAATTATATATTTGGTTCACGGCAATAACGATCCGAAAAGACCGGTTTACAAAATTGCGATTTGATTTTCCGAAATGGGTTTGAACTAGCGGTTACCTCAAAAGGTCCGTAACGTTTTGAAACCTTCAACTCTGCGCAATTTGAGCTGGATGTTATCGAAACGTAGTCATTAGCGCTTTAGGAGATCTAACCCACACCATAGCGAAATGCATACTTCGGTAAATTCCGAACTATGAATTCCACTAGCCGCAGCACGTCCTCGACTGAGCCTAATCATATATATTTGACTCAGCCTACACATTAGACCTCCAGCGAAATTTACATTTAATTTAAAGATGCAACTTGAATCCAACCTGACCCAAGGCAAAGCAAAACAACCTACCCGGTCCTAAACAATGAACTTTAGGATAGGAGAGGAACCGAACCTTGCCGACACGAGGAGTCGCCGTCCGCATACGACGAGTTGGAGACCGTACAACTTCAACCTTCACCACGAATCACTCAACCGCTGACGCGAATCTACTTATTTCCCGACGATGTTTATGATGAGCACTCCGACCAGGCCCGACGCCTGTATTACAATTGTTACACCGAAATACTATCAATGGCGGCCCGACGCCTGAGCAGACATGTTTTTTCTCCCGACGAGAAAAGATAACCTCCAATTTTTCATCTCGTTGGTACGAGTGACAGCTGCGGTTCCGTTTCCGCTAGTGATGTCCCGATTACTCGCGGTCGATCCGCGCAACAAAAAACCGGTGCGTTCCGAAGCATAAATATTAAACAGTCACCCGCCCGGACAGGCCCAAACCTGTCCCTAATCAATAGGAAGGCGAGAAAGTGTTGCGACCGCTCTCTTGAGGACCGAGTCCCCCACCTTGACTTCTGCTGATCGAGGCGTGCCATCCCGACCCGTGTACAAATTGACGATCCGTCCTCGTCTCCATCTCAATGATGGCAGGTTCGCATCCTTAATCAGCACCAAATCACCGACTTGAGGGGGGCTCGTCCGGTCAGTCCACTTAAGGCGCTGCTGCAAGATGTGCAAGTACTCAAGGGACCACCGTTTCCAAAAATCTTGAGCCATCTGCTGCAACATCTGCCACCTAGTTAACCGACTTAACTTAACATCACCGAATGGGTATTCTGGCAGGGCGTTAAGGGGCTGACCTATCAGGAAGTGACCCGGAGTCAACGCTTCCAAATCATTTGGATCCGAACTGAGTGGGCACAACGGACGCGAGTTCAGTGTCATTTCAATCTTACAGAACAGCGTCGCAAGCTCTTCAAAGCGTAGAGAGGTCTCACCGATGATCCTCGTCAGGTGCGACTTAGCCGATTTAACCGCAGCCTCAAAAATTCCTCCCCAATGAGGACATCCCGGCGGACTGAAAACCCATTCAATCCCTCGTCGGGAGCAAGCCGTACCGATGGCATCCTGGTTACCGTTCAGGAATTGAGTGACCTCCTGCAGATATCGCCTGGCTCCGACAAAATTTGTGCCGTTGTCCGAAAGGATTAATGTCGGGAGGCCCCTTCGTGAGACGAACCGATCTAGACATGCGATAAATGCCTCTGTAGTGAGGTCACTGACCACCTCCAAGTGGACTGCCTTCGTAGCCAAGCACACGAAGACGCACAGGTATGCCTTCACTAATCTGGCGTTCCGTAGCTGTGAAGACTTGACCATGAATGGTCCCGCGAAATCCGTTCCGACACCCGCAAAGGGCCGGATTTCGTTAACCCTATCCGAGGGCAAATCGCCCATCTGGGGCTGCATCGTAGCCGCCTAGGCCCGATAACAAGGCAGGCACCGAAATACGACGCTACGCACTAAGCGTCTTCCCGATAGAATCCAGAACTCGCGCTGGAGAAACGCCATCAAGGCGTGGCATCCGATATGCCCATTCCGAATGTGTCGATCCTGTATCAACAGTTCGACCAACTTCCCTTTCCTAGGGAGTAACAACGGGTGGCGAGCCGCATAAGGCAGGTTGGCATTCCGCAGCCGACCTCCTACCCTCAGCAATCCTTGAGGGTCAATAAACGGGTTGAGCCGAGCCACAGCTCCCTTCAGTTGGACGCGTCCGCGTCTCAGAATGTCCAATTCGGACTTAAAGTGCACCGTCTGCACGTTCCGTACCAATGCGAACAACGCATGGTTCCGTTCCCGTGGTGTCAGGACCGGTGTCCGCACTCGTTGCGCCTCAGAATTCCGACAATTCCGCGCAAATCGGCAGATCCAGGCGGTCACATTGACCAGCTTGTCGAGCGAGCTGTACCGTTCCAGCAGGCTGAACTCCTCTTCCGGCTCTGGTTGCGTCGTACAGACACCGACTGTCAAGGCGCCGTTCGCCGTGGTAACGCGTGGACTCATTGGCCAATCCGATTCGGCTTGAGTCAACCATTTTGGACCCCACCACAAGGGATGTCCAACCAACTCCGGAGCGTGACACCCACGAGACGCACAGTCTGCTGGGTTCATTTCCCCTGGAACATGTCTCCAGATTATGGGAACCTCCGAATTCAAAATCTGCGAAACCCGATTCGCCACAAAAATCTCCAGCTTGTGAACTGAAGCCTTCAGCCAGCATAACACGATCTGGCTGTCCGTCCAAGCGTAGACCGTATCTTCTAACGCTATTGACCCACGAAGAACCGTCATCGTGTGGTTGAGCAGACGAGTCAGGAGAGCCGCTCCCGAAAGCTCTAACTTGGGAATGGTCAGGCGAGTGCGCAACGGCGCAACCTTGCTCTTGGCCATGACCAACCGCACATCAACCTCCCCCGAGGAGTCGACCGTACGCAGATACACCGCAGCTCCGTAGCCCTTCTCCGAGGCATCGCAAAACCCATGCAGGGTGGCGGTGTATCGTTTGGTGGGGACCAACCTCCGTGGCAGTAAAATCCGATGGATGCCAGGGAGGGTCGAAAAGAAAGAGTCCCACTCTGAGCTCAATGACCCGCCGATCGGGTCGTCCCATTTCAGCTCAGCAGACCACAATTGCTGCATTAAACACTTGAGCTGAAATGTTACCGGGGTGATCCACCCGTTTGGATCAAATGTCCTAGCCACCGTTGAAAGGACGTTCCGTTTCGTCCAGACCTTCGGGGAGTACAACTCGACCCGATACGAAAACATGTCTGACACCGGCTGGTACTGGACGCCTAATACCGACAACATATTTGGATTTTCCAAATTTTCAAAAATGTGGGGATCCTGCTGGTAGTCATCCGGAAGACCAGACAGTAACTCTGGAGAGTTCGACATCCATTTCCGGAGCTCGTAACCTCCACCCCGTAAGAGCTCAACTAGCTCGTCCCGTCGAGCGAGCGCCTCCTCTACGGAATCTGCACCGGTACAGATATCGTCCACGTAGAGATCCTGCTCTAGGATCGCTGCTCCTCTAGGGAAATTTAACCGTTCTCGATCCGCTAACTCCCGCAGAGTGCGAATCGCCAAATAAGGACTAGACCGTAGCCCGTACTTGTTGGTGTTCAGCTCGTACACCCTGATGGGCTGATCTGGGCTCTCTCGCCACAGTATCAGCTGATACCGTCTATCGTCAGGGTGAATGACCGTCTGTCTAAACATCATCCGGATGTCAGCTACAAACACAACATTGTGTCGACGGAACCGTGTGATAACATCCGCGATGTCATGATTCAACTTCGGCCCTGAATGCAAACACTGGTTCAGGTTCATGCCGTTAGATGTTGATGCCGATCCATCGAACACTACCCGTATTTTGCCCTCCGGGGTCCTCAAGACCGCGTGATGGGGCAGGAAGCAGTGGTCTTCACGCTTCCAGTCGATACCCGAAACCGACATGTGGCCGAGCGACTCGTATTCCCGCATGAAGTCGACGTACTTCTGCCGGAAAATCCAGTCACGCTTCATGCGTCTTTCCATCGACAGAAGCCGCGTCTCGGCTGCATGGTGTGAACTGCCCAGCGGTGGGCGATCACTCCGGAATGGAAGACGTGTGAGAAATCGACCTGACCGAAGGCGACCAGTATTGTTCCGATAAAACTGTTCACACTCTTCTTCAACCGGGTCCAACCGGCGGACCGTAGGTGGTTCCTCCACCTCCCAAAACTTCTGTATCACCTCCGAGAGTACAGAACCGAATAAGGGACTACGAGTCGCTAGGCGTGGGGCAGCCGGCATGACCGGACCCATTACCGCATGGCCCAGTCTGGTGTTGACCGAAACCAGACCAGTCGCCTGCAACGGCACTAACAGGTATCCCAAGGCATCGACACCCAATAAAATGTCTACTGGGCCCGGAATATCGAACTCCGGGTCAGCCAGTGACAACCCAGCGACCAACTGTCGCACCGAGGGCGACAACCGTACGTGAGGGTGTGAGCCCATCACATTAGGCATGACTAATGCCGTGACCGTCAGATTCACCGATGAATCCACCCGTGACGAGAGTGTAATCCGACATACTCCCTTAACGGAACCGACTTCCGTGTTCCCAATTCCCCGAATGGAATGTGGATACTCCCTTACCGAAATGCCCAACCGTCTTACAAGGTTGCACGAGACTAAGCACCCCTGGGCCCCCGAGTCCAATAGTGCTCGTGCCACACGAGATTTGCCGTCCGAACTCCACGCTATCACCGAGGCGGTGGGGAGCATGACCGTCTGTGGAGTGGCGGCACCCTGTAAGTGGGCGGCGTGTCCCTAGCGGGAACCTCCGCGGGATCCGAACCCGCTGGGACCCCCGTCGGCCTGGTAACTCGGCTGCTGATATGCCACCGGTGGCATATCAGACCGTATGTACATCAGGGGGTCCCAACCCGCATAATAGGCCCCTCGCTGTCCCGGTACCCGACCATACCGGACTGTGTACGGTGTGCCCGGTGGCCACCGTGGATGGAGGGGGGAGAGCGGATCCAACCTGGGGCGCTCTAGGAATGGGGGCGACATCTGACTGTTCGCCTCCCAGAGCGACGGGCAGGGTGGCGCAGAAGGTGGTGGGCTCCCAGCCTTCGCGCCACTCATAGGTGCCATCTGACACCCGCCCGTAACACGCGGTGAGCCAGCGGCCCGAAGTCCTCGCTGACCCTGGACAGCGGCGACCGAACCCCGGCTATCCCGCCTGTTACCCCCCGCGCTGCCCCCTTCCCCTCGGGGGGGGGGTCCCGTCCGCGGGTACCCCAGTCACCCCGTTGGTGACTTCCGTTGCCCGGAGGGGGACTGGGTCCGGCCCTGGTTGGGCCCTGTGACCGACCAACCTGAGTCCGGCCCTGGTGACCGTTCGAAGGGCCTGACCGGTTCAGGCACAACACGATGTGGTGCTTTCCACCGCAGCACTCACAGGGGAACGCGCGTGAGCACTCGCTCAGCGGGTGCGGCCCCAAACAACCGAAACACAATCGGTGGCGGAAGACCACCTTCCTGCGGGCAGCCACACCGAGCGCCTTAAAGTTGGCGCAACTGGTCACTTCATGACCGGCACTGTCGCAGTGCACACAGCCGTCACCCGACGGCGCGGCACTCAAAACGCCAAATTGTTTTGACCGCCCACCCCCCCGTGGGGGTGGGGGGCGCGGCCCCTCCCGCATCCGCGCGGGTTGGCGCTGCACACTGGCCTCCGTATCCAATGTGTCGCATCGCCTGCATTCACCCTCCAAAAAAACCGTTAATTGGACGAGTGTGGGCAGTTCCGAGCTACTGCCCCCATGCAGCTGTTCAAACCGACTTTGAACAGCTGCAGGCAACCGTGACAAAACCATATACAACACGATATATGACCATTGGTCTACCGGCAGACCAAGGTTCTGAAGGGCCTTAGTGGCCACCAGCACAGGGTTGAGCACCTGTACCCGGATGTCAACATCCCGGGTTACTCTTGGGATGCTAAACAGGTTCCCCAGCTGCGCATCAACCAACCGCCGTTTGTGCTGGTAGCGGTTAAACAATATGGACCGGGCTATCTCGTAATTGCCTGCCGTGACCGTTAGGTGACCGACCAACTCCTTCGGTTCACCCCGCAGTGCCATCAATAGTTGGGCCAACTTGTAGGCGTTGTCCAGGTCGTCCCGACCGTGGACCAAACTATCGAACAAATTGATGAATGCCGGCCACTCATCAATTGCCCCACCGAAGGCCGGAATCTCCAGGTGTGGCAGCCGTCCAACAACACCCTTAGGGGGCGGGTCTCCGCTACCCTCCCCGCGGTCATTCCGTCGCGACCGCTTAATTTTCTCCGCGCGACGCTCGATGTCGCCCAAGCACTCCATCGCTTGGTCAGCATCCGCGCAGAGCTGCTTCACTGCAGCCACCGAGGCCTCATCCGTAAGCCCGAGGGCTTCAGCCTCCGCAGCCAGCCGACACACCTTCCCGACGCGTGTCATTGCGTCCTCCACACGCTTGAGCAGGACATCGTCCATGTCAGGTCGCTCCTCATACTTGTGAGTATGGGCGAGCCATCTCATCTCCTCACGGACACCATACCGCAGTACCGTCAAGGGCGAAGGTGCCATGGTTACCGATTCAATTGTTTCTGGTCCTATGCTGCACTACCGAACTAAGCACAGCCAGAGACCAGCACTTGCCCGTCAGCGCTGGGCACAGAAATTAAAACTAAGTTGTAAAAACCAAGGCAACCACTAAAACAATTAAATCCTAAACAATATTTAATATGGTCGCCCTGTGGACATACACCTTATAAATATACACTCTAAATCAATTAGAGAATGCCACCATAAAACACAATACAAAAATAACCCACAAAACTTGATTATGAAAACAATACAAAATAATAAGCTGTGACCTTCTAGAAGTGGCCCCTCCGATATGACCCACACTTCTACTGAGGTCAGCAAAATCAGCTTAATACCCCTTAAATAGCCTGACCCTGCTCTGTAAACCGAAATAACACTGCAGTACTATAGAACCCGACGTTCTACCGCAAGTAATACAATCTAGTTACTTCGCAGAATGACTGTTCAATCTTTTATGCGCACAAACAGTAGTTTCCGACTACAAATTTATAATAATTGTTAACTAAATTGACACTTATACTTTCACTAACCGAAAATGAACTTTAATTGTGGTACCGACCACAGACTCATTGCCGACTTGCCGGCCAATCTGAGATATTCTTTTCTCCCAACTAGGTACAATGTGGCAAAAAAACAACCCTACAACCGTGAATCGATGATTTCCCACTAGGAAACCGCGCTTGCTACCAAAATGTTTGATTCCACGCCTCAACCGAACGGCGTGAAATCTTGAGGGGGCTGGGTTTTTGCCAGCACGGGAGAAAAGTGAGTGATTGCTACTATACCTTGTCGTCGCAGACCGGAGATCGAAAGCTCGATTCGAAGCAGGAATGCGGGATAGGAGCACAAGTTTGGGATAGGAGAGGATCCGAACCTTGCAGACACGAGGAGTCGCCGTCCGCATACGACGAGTTGGAGACCGTACAACTTCAACCTTCACCACGAATCACTCAACCGCTGACGCGAATCTACTTATTTCCCGACGATGTTTATGATGAGCACTCCGACCAGGCCCGACGCCTGTATTACAATTGTTACACCGAAATACTATCAATGGCCCGACGCCTGAGCAGACATGTTTTTTCTCCCGACGAGAAAAGATAACCTCCAATTTTTCATCTCGTTGGTACGAGTGACTGCTGCGGTTCCGTTTCCGCTAGTGATGTCCCGATTACTCGCGGTCGATCCGCGCAACAAAAAACCGGTGCGTTCCGAAGCATAAATATTAAACAACCTACGTGCGCGGCAATTTGTAGTTAAAATAATTCCTGCCTAGCTACTAAAGCATACGTTAATTTACTTGTAACAAACCTTCAAACTACCTTACAACCTATCTACCTAACTACCTACCTACCTTACAACCTATCTACCTAACTACCTACCTACCTAACTACCTACCTACCTACCTAGTCAACATTTAAAACAAAACAAATGGATTTTCGACCCGCAAACGACCGCTCTTGAGGTGAACGCACACTTATCGGCATCGGCACGCATCATCCGCACGGATCGGATAGGCCTTGTCTAAGGAATCTTCCCTGCGACTCGTGTGTTGCTCTGTCGCACGCAACAGAAGTCAGAATGCTTCGTCCGCATAGGCCGCGCCAAATCTGATGACGTCATCAGGATTTCTCCGGATTCAGACGCGGATAGGTGAGCGAGGTTTCGTATGCGGTGCGGTATTTCGGTGCGGACTATGCCGATAAGTGTGCGTTCACCATTAGATGGGTCAGGTTAGCTAGTTTTTTGAGTGGGGGTTAGTAAGTTAGGGTGGATCAGTCAAGAAGCTACTAACCACCGGTGGGCCGCGATTATTATTTAGTTAGGTACCTACCTACCTACCTACCCTAGCTACTGAGTTCTGGTGTAGGTATTATAAAACTTTTACTTATTTTCATGAGATGAGCACGAGTTTAGGTATGTACTGTACGTAGTTTGAAGTTTAGGATCAACTTGATGTGCTACGAACTGAAGAAATTATTAAAAACAATGATATTGGATACGTACCTCAAACTTAGCTGTACTTCAACAACTGTTCAAAATGCAATCCGTTTCTTTCTAAACACAGTCTTGCACGTTTCACTGCATTACGACGCACTTTTCTTAAGACTGCCACATCACTTTTTAAAGCGTCAAATGCACTTGTGATGCGGTTTTTAAGTTCTTGCCGGTTCTGAACCTCGTCCCAGTAGACAGGCCGTTTTATTTCGCCCCACAAAAAGAAATCACAGGGTGTGAGGTCCGGTGATCTGGCAGGCCAAGGCACAGGCCCTCCGCGTCCTGTCCATCGACTACTGTACTCATCGTCCAGGTAGTTTTGAACAGGTCGCGCGAAATGAGGTGTTGCTCCGTCTTGTTGGAAGAAAAAATCTTGTAGATATGCGAGCGGCACGTCCTCTAAGAAGTTTGCTATTACGCCTCGCAGCATATCTAGATACGTGCCCCCGGTCAGGCGGCCTTCGATGAAGTACGGCCCAATGACTTTATCTTCCACGATGCCGGCCGGCCCACACATTCACACTGAAGCGCACTTGGTGATGATGTTCTCGTATACATTTTGGGTTACTATATGACCACCAATGTTGATTGTGCTGGTTGTAGAGCCCTACACGAGTTAACATCGCCTCGTCTGTCCATAGGATGTGCTTATTCTGATTTCGTACCAGCCATTCGCAAAAATTGCGACGACGTGGCGCATCATCTTCATTTAATTGCTGCACTTTTTGAAAGTGGTATGGATGCTGTCCAGTAGAGTTCAGCAACTTCCACACAGAATACTGGCTGATGCCGAAACGATGAACTGCGTCTCGCGTACTGTTTCGAGGGTTGCGCTGAAAGTACTCCAAGATAGCGTCTTCTACCTCCACAGCCAGACGCGGCGCGCCTCCACCATAAGCATGGCTTGGCACTGTGAACTGGCCATAATCCAGAAGCCGTTGGTTTTCCGCTAAGATGGTTTGACGGTGGGGGACAGTGGCGTTAGGTAGTCCTTGAGCTTGGAGCCGAGGGATGCTCTGCGTCTCGTACAATCTTCTGGCTTCGTACAGGTTTTCTCCACTTTGGATGTACACACGCACCATCTCGTAATATTCACGATTAGAGTACATCTTGTATGAGCGCATCAGACGGACACGGACTCAAAGGTAAAAGTACCCGCGCGGCGGCGGGGCGGCGAGGGGAATTTGTAGCGTGCGCACGTCAAACCGCGATAAGGTTGCGCAGGCGACTGGACTGGCGTCTCCAGTGTGACCAGATTAAATTTTACGAAAATACCGAGGCACCTCAAAAAAATACTGAAATATACCGATTTACATAGGACAGATATACCAATAAAAATACTGATTTTCTTAACAGGTTTTATTTATTCATTTTCACAATAAATGTTAGAGTTATATTTTAACATCTTTTTCGAAGGATTAAATTTTACACAACCTCCTTCATCCTTAACACCTTGCTTTGTTTTTAAAATTGCTGACACATTTTTGTTTACAAATCTATTTCTTTGGTCCGTTTTTATTAAATTTATCTGTGAAAATATGCGCTCGCATGCAGCATTCGATACCGGTATACATAGCAGAGATTTACTAAAACTAGTTATATTTTTGTATTTTAACATGCCATCACTGTTAGAAATTTTCCCAACTTCCACCCAAAATTGTTCACATGAGATGGGTGAGCCAGTGCTCGAAGATTGTAACAAATCACTTACTTCGCGATCAAACTTTAGGGTTCTATATTCTTCGTCGATTAACTGCATTTGTTCTGGCTGTACTTCGCATGGGAAAGTTTCTATTACATTTCGTAAACTGCGAAATTCTTTATGCACGGCAGTGTGTGGGTCAAGAAATTTTAGTTCTTTAAAAACTGGATTTTCAAAAGGCAAACGTGATTTCAATTGCGTGCTTAGCTCAATTAAAAATGATTGGCACCTTCTGAAAAACTCAGCAATCTGTTCTTTCATGTTTACATTTCCCCTGTGTTTGATTAATTCTTGGCCCACTTGAATACCTAAGTACATATCTTTCAATGGCAAATAATTTACATGTGACTTTGGGTCTAAGGTAAATACATTTTCTGTATGTTTGATGTAATTAGTTTTCATGAAGCAACCCAAAATCGACAAGTACATACTAGATGCATCATCATACAGTCTATCAATGCACGGATAGTCGCCTTGAAAAATTACGTTAAATTTGTTTACAATCGGCAAAATGTAGTCCAAAAAGTGAAAGTACAATTTGTTTATATCAGTGGTAAAAGAATTATATAAAAATTCTGATGACATATTGCGATCACTCAAGTATTGGTCTTGAAAGAACAATTGCAATGCCCTCCACTGCTCAATTATTCTACTAATACAGGCATGAAGTGAAAGCCACCTTATGTCGTAATGACGCAAGATTCTGTGATTTTCAGTGTCTGTGAAATTTTGGAACTCAGCAAATTCTCTTTGACGCTTGCTGCTTTGAGAAAAATATCCATATACTTCTTTTACTATTTGTTCTAAATTTCTAGGCAGTATTTTACAGGCGTGGCTAACACTTAATGCTGCAGAGTGACAAACACATTTTATGAAAAAGCACTTTGGGTTTACTTCTTTAATTTTTGCAACAATGCCAGAGTGTTGACCAAACATCACATTCGTAGTATCAGCAGCGAATCCTATTACGTCTTTTATTTCTAAACCTAATTCGGATAATTTTGATGACAACGAATTAAATAAATGACCTGCGGTCTCACCACTTAAATCAACTAAATCAAGGAATTTGGTTTGTACAGTACATTTAGTTTCAGAGAAGTATTTAATTACTATCGCCAATACTTTGACTGTCGCAACATCTGTACTCTCATCGATTATAATTGAATATACTGGTTTACCTGAAGGAGATGCAGTACGAAGTATGTCCTCAATCATATCTTTTTCGAATTCGGGTCCTAAAACATTATAAGTTATAGCAGCTGCTTTGGTTCTCTTGCAGGAAAATTCTTTCGCAATATCGGAATCGGTAAAACACTTCACTAGAACTTCACTAAGATGGTCCATAGCTCTAAATGGGATATTGTGTTCCGACAGAAAACTGCATAAACGCAGCTCAGCTTTCTTGACTTCGTCTTTCAGTGGGGCCTTTTTGAAAAATGTATCAACCTGAAAATTAAATGAAAAAATACTTGGTTATTTTGGAAACAAAACCAGGATGATTAACTTTGAATTAAAATATATCAAAACTCCTTGAACTAGGTAAGTAAAGCGAGTTATGCTTACCTTTGACTGTCCTTTATATTTTATCAAGTTCGATTTATGCTTTTCAGTATTTGCATGCTGTTTTATAGATGCTAATCTACTTTGCAGTTTCGCATTGCATGCTTTACAAAATGCGGTGAACTCATCATCTTTATAACGTGAAAGCCACGAAGAAAATTCCGGAATTTGTTCCCACTTAGCTAAATAACTTTGCTGAAAACTAGACATGCTGTCCGGATGGATGCAACTAAGTAAATAAAAATAACGAAAATCGCAATCTATTTATATGATGACAAAAACATCTCCTATTTTGGGGAAATTCCCGAATTATCGAAAGAAAGTCCTCAAAGATTAAGTCGAGTGCAGAAGAGACAATCATTTCACTTGAACCGTATTAGACGATTTAATACTAGTAATTAAGTATCTTTTATGTCTAACTACTACCTATTCATGCAACTGAAAACTTAAAAACTAGACGTTGTTTTGAAAATTATAGATAAACTAGCGGTCCGTCCCGAATTCGTCCGGGTAGACTGATATTCATGAAACAAACGGATTTGAATGTATGAAATCTGGAAATTACACTATATCTAATGTTGCAAACCGCATTAAAATCGGTCCAGCAGTTGTAAAGTTTTAGGCGAACATACATTGTGCAACTCTGATTTATACTACGTATTGATTGATAATTGTATAGGTAGTATTACAATACTACAACGCCGGCGACGGCCGTCTTTCTTGTCATATCTGTAACTTACTCATCTTTGCTCATAGATAACATGTATAAACTAAATCCGGGAAAGCCCCCAGCCAATGTTCGCGTTCCGGGGAATTCCGCAAACATTGTCCCAAGGACGATCACTCACTACGGTGTTGCCATAACGTCAACCATAATATACCCAAAAATACTGACTCCCAGCAATATACCTGAAAATATACTGATGTTCGGAAAAATCGATGAAATATACTGAAAAAGTATTAAAATACTGAATCTGGTCACACTGGGCGTCTCACGGCGTCTGGCAGTCTGGCTGGCGGCGGCGGCGGCGCACGTAAAAGCATTGCGGGGGTGAGCCGGGCGGGTGCAGGGTGCGGTGGGCAGATTAGACACCGCGAGTCAACAACGCCGCTCTGAGCGCGTAGGTTGTCTTTAAATTCGAATATGGGAGCTATTTCCTATTAATCAAATATGAAAAAAAAAAAGCGAAATAAATTCTTTTTTGTTTTCTACTAGTGATTCTGATTCCAAAATGTTATTATAGCTATGGGTTTTAAAGTCACCCTGTATAAACATCCAAGACCTGGGGTTTTCATTCTTTATCCCCAGGTGAGGATCAAACCCAGGACCACTTGCATGGTCTTCTTTCCAGGGGGTGATAGTGTCGGCACTTGGCCCACTTGAGCGGGGCTTTTGTGCATCCTCTTGCATGGTAGGCAGAGCCACAAATGCAGCGCCAAAGAGGTTGTCTAATATTCAATTATGTACCTACTAAATTATTTTTAATTTACCCCTTGTTAAGACTAACCTAGGTTCCAACGCTCCTTTAAGGAGATCTTGCTGCCATCACAATGCTATTTCCAAATAAGCCTAAACAGATATTGATATTATATCCGTGCTCAACACCTTCAAGTCTTCTATCAGTTACATACACCTATAATTTTAATCATGTTTAAATAGGTTCTTATTTTTTCCTGGTTACAAATAGTTCACATAATCTTAATTTCATACTTTGTAGTTCTAGTTAAATTCCTATAATATTTTGAATTTTATATTTTAATATTTATCTCAAGTGGTCCATGATGTGGATGCCATTAATTAAGGAAACAAACAGCTGTAACTTTCAATACTTACCATTTACAAAATCATTGTATCCCTTGTTGGATTAATAAACTCTTGCACACTGGTATTATGATAATTTCACTTTTTGACTGGGGGTACCTATTCATGACCAGGGACTATTAGTTGCAAGAGGTACAGTAGGTAGTTTTTAAAAACGAGTAAGGGATCTCGGAGGTCCCTATGAAAGCTACACAGAGCTAATGGAAAGAAACTAAACCGGTTGGTAACTCATACTGATACATACAAAGCTACTTATTAAATCACATATGAGTGCTCTTAGAGAAGCGCAGTCTGTGGCTTCATACATAGGAAGGGCAATAAATTATGATACCTCGCAACTACTTCATTTCAATGTGTCTAGAATACTTTTGTGATCGTAACTGTGGCTCTGTCCATTACTGAGCACACTATATATTACCTATAGTATTAGAAGTACATAATCAGTATAGAACCTCAAAAATATAATATTGAAAAACACTCTTACACATAGGTAAGTACTTAATTGTTAGGGACTCGTGAACATAATTATGAATACGGAACTGGAGTATTGAATAAATGGCTAATGTGGGCACAATTGTGACCTCTGCCACTCCGCATGGGAAAAGTCGTGATGCTTTTTTTAAACTTTACCTGCATAAGTTTCTTATTTTGCTATATATATACGACCGGCTTAGCCTAGCGGGTAGTGAAGCTGACGGTCCTGGGTTCGAATCCGGTAAGGGCAAATATTTGTGTGATGAGCGAATATTTGTTTCTTAGTCTTAGTTTTCTTTGTATTTACATAAGTATTGATTTGTATTAATTAATATATCACCGTCTAGTACCTACTCATAACACAATCCCTAATGAGCTTACAACGGGTTTAGTTCTTTGTGTAAGATTTTCCTCTTAATATTTATTTACCTATGTATGTATTCGATTGCGACTAAGCTGCCATAGTGTTTGAAATTAGTTAAATCATAATAGAAATTAAATGGCATAGGTTTCATCACTGTTGAGAAGTCAGACAGACCAACAATGTATATAGCTAGGTATGAAGGTGGTGCTGACCCGAGTGCGGCACTAACTTGCTTATTAGTGTCAGAGGGTATAGTAATAAAAAAATATATTTTTCCATGCATGTAATGTAATCTTCAGCTTTATAATGCTTTGCACACATAAATAAACACTACACAAATAAAGAGCTCCGTGGTCTAATGGGTTTCACGCTTGCTTCTCACACAGGAGATGCAGGTTCGATTCATGTACCAATTAGATTTTATTTATCTTAAGGACATTAATCGGACGTTCTAACGGTCATGGAAAACATCGTGGGGAAACCTTCATTACTCCATAGCTGCGGCGATGGGCTAGCAAAATGGAGTATTGAATAACTGTCTCAAAGTGGGCACAATTGTGCCTCTGCCACCCCGTATGGGAAAAGGCGTGACGCTATGTTATGTTACATAAATAAACATGTAAAATTAACAGAAAACAATGTAAAAAGGCGAGTACTACCAGAAAGTGTACCACATCCAACGGTTTTGTATGTGGATGAGATTGCTTGGTTGTCATTAAATGCACAGAGGTACCTACTAAACTTTGGAACAGAGATAAATAATATATATTGAGCGGACTAGTGCAATGGCTTCAAAACGATTAAGATTATTATCTCATAATTAACCTTAAAAAACTAAAATTATGAAATTTCACCAGCCTCAAGCAAACCCACCAACCTTACAAATAAACATTAATATCCAAAACATAGAATAACATAGTTAAAATAATAAAATTCCTCGGAGTACACCTAGACCAACATTGTGGATGGAACTTAACATAGAGAAACTATCCCGTACAATAAACAGCTTTGTGAACCCACTAAGGAGACATAGATAGAAAATCAGACCGGCACACTGTGTTTCGTCTAGAACAAGCTAGGTGGACAAAATTATTTTATGACTTTAATGACTGTCTTTATGTTCGTACGTCACTATTATATATATTTCCTTATAAAATAATAACCTTAATGACATTTTTTAAAGAAAAGTAGGTTTAATAGTAATTATAAATATTTATAGAGAGTGGTAGTAAATAAAAGTAACTTTTTTTGGAAATTCAAGTGTATTATAGTTATCCTTAATAAATACAATGTTTAGGAGATATTTTCAAGCATGTAAAACAAGATCTCCACATAAAAACAAATATTTATGTGTTTTCTTACGAACGTCTCCCTGACTCAACCTATCATAATAATAAAAAATCTCTAACATAATATAAATTTAATAAATACAATTATGAAATACTTACGAAATAGACAACTATTACTCATCATCACTGTCACAATCAGAAGAATCTGACAGGTCGGTCGCCTGACCTACGAAACTCGGAGCTAGAGACGTAGGCGTGCCGAATCGAATACGTGTGAAAATGAGTTATTATAATTTGTACCTTGCACAGACAGGGCCAATCTGATTTAAACACAAAACATTGATGAAATTAGTTATTAGCAGTAGGTATAATCAAATTACAATTGCTGTATTTTGAATTGGGAGTGCGCCTCCTGGATGCATTACCACTGATTATGTACTTTCACATATGATTGGTCTTTGCAAAAGACTGGCGAACAACTCTGTTATCTGACTTTAATGATAAAGTTACTCAATTAATCCAAATACCTTTTCGTATCACTTCTGAGAAGAATAGCTAGATGTGGCTGATTCTATTACAGGAGCTAGCGTGGCTATCTGACTCAACTGAAGATGCTTCTACAGTGGGCAAGCATAGTGAAAAAGACAAGTTTACGCGTAATAAGCATATTTGTAAATGCCAACAGTGATAAAGAAGTTTAGTATTCATCGTATTCAATTATCATTGATCAGATACCTAATACAAGTATCTGAACGCGTTTTCATTATTACCCGCAGCTGTGTAGACAACATTAACTGAAACCATGTTACCTAGGACTGGACCATAAAAGTCAAATATACATACTTCATTGGGATAATCCAGCATGGCCATAACATTCATTTGTAAAATAAAGCACTCCAATGATAATTCACTTGTGTATTTCTTACAATAATTATATTCCACAGTCAAGACACAAACGGGCATAGGTAGTAGGTACCCCGTACCAACTTGTCTCAGCGGATGCTCCAACCAAACTGAGCTCCGTCCTACAAGACGGCCATTTATATAAGTTTGCCGCCACTTACGATGATTCCAGAACGACAAGTCGGTACGGGGCGCCATATGAAAAATACAAAGTAAGACATTAAATATAGCAGAATAAATCTTTTTCTAATTTTATCGCAATTAATGGCTATTTTAAACAATACCAATGCAAAAATCATAACATTCGGCCATCTGATAATCGTGCTGCCACCTGGCGCACGTCAAAATAAAAGTAATAATTTATGAACTATTCAAACAAACTATTTGTCTTAATTTACAAACAACAAACATACTAATGTATTTATCACACATAACGAGAGTAACATTATAACAAATTCATATGTTGCCTAAAACTAACGGTGAAGAATAAATATAAATTATATGTAGTATAAGCTGCATCAATCATAACATTCGATATTTAGGGCCATATTGTTATTTATCGTTACAACATTTTGTAATTTCGAATAAGATAATTGTATTACCATTAGCTCGACCTATGCTGCTAATGTTAAACTAACCTTACCTAATTTCACAAATAATTTAGGACACTACTACATAAAAGAGCGTTTTAAATTATTTCTTATGTGATATCGTGCATATTAACATTTACTCAGTGTCACTGTTGTGATCACTACTGCTGCTACTATTGTCTGTGTTATGTATCTCTAGAGCTTTTACATGGATCCAGGGCCTGATTCTGTCGGCAGCTATAACCGTTTCATAAGATTTTCCCTTCTTTTTAAAACCAGGTACATCGGCTATTCTATAGCGATCGTTTCCTAAAACCTCAACCACTTTATATGGGTCAATAAACTTTGACAGCAGCTTGGTGCTTTGTTTGTTGTTTTCAAAATTATTTCGGTGAATTTTTACGAGATCATGAATTTTGTACTCCATAGCAGGAACCCGGTATAAATCGTGTCGTTCCTTGCGTTTAACTTGTTGTCTATGTATACTAGTATTGACATTGTCTCTGATCTCTTGTATATTAGGGAGACCAGGATCTTTTGCTGCATCGACACCAAGTTTATTGGATAAAACATCTTTCATTTTCATTCCAAACATAGCTTCTGTCGCCGTTTTTTGAGTAGAAGCATTAACAGTATTGTTAACGCCCCATTGAATTTTTCCCAGACACTTGTCCCAGTCGCGCTCATGTCCTAGTGAATTTTGTGCTGATAACGAGCGTAGGATAGTCTGACTGAATCTCTCAGCTTTGCCATTTACTCTGGGACAAGCGACTGCATTCAATACATGTTTGATACAGTTACAGAAGGTCCTAAAGGACGTTGAGGTGAAGCTAGAACCGCGATCTGATATGATTCTAGCAGGGATACCAAAGTCATAAAAGATTTTCTCAAGGACTTTTATTGTGTTTTTCGTCTTAAGGTCCTTGATCGCTCTCACAAATAGATATTTGGTAAAAGCATCGATCACTGTCAATGTATAACTATTGCCGTCTTTGCTCCGGACAAATGGACCAAGATGATCCATGTGGAGCGTGTGAAGGGGTATATTTATCTTTTCAATGGGATACAGATATCCTGACTTTTGTTTCGCCGCGTTATCTTTATTGTAAGCGCACTCCAGGCAAGCCGAAACATATTTGTTTACAAATTTACGTAACTTTGGGAACCAATACTGTTCACGGATTTTTCGAGAGTTTTTGCATACCCCAGGTGACCTATATCATCATGATTGGCTCGACATATCTGCCATCGGGCACTCCGAGGAACCACCAAACACAATCTATCATCTACCTTTCTATATACTGTATGGTTTTTAACGACAAAGTTTTTTTAACGTCTTTGCATTCCTGGTCATCCTCTGGTTTAAGAATTTTGAGAATGCGGGCTACCTCAGGGTCTGCGATTTGTAATGTCAACAGCCAGTTCTCTTTCTCTATGCTGAACACATTGACGGAATAATTATCAACCGATTCCCCTATCAACCTAGTGTTTCGGCTCAATGCGTCGACGTGCGACATTTGTACCCCAGGCCGATATTCAATATCAAAGGTATATTCGCTGATTTGTAGCCACCATCTGGCTATCCGGGGAATCAGATCTCTCTTAGTAAGTGTGGTTCTAAGCGCAGCGCAATCTGTATAGATTTTTTAATGGATCCCAAGATAAACTCGAAATTTCTTTAATGAGCATACGACAGCCAGTGTCTCTAGTTCGTAAGAGTGTAAATGTTTTTCCTCGGGTGTAGTCTGGCGGCTGAAATAGGCAACAGGCTTCAAGACTCTTGAATTTCGTTGCCACTGCATAAGTATACCGCCTATACCCAGAGAGCTGGCATCAGTATGCAATTCAGTCTCCAGAGTACGATCGTATAGGGCCAGAACGGGACGATTTGTTAGACTTTCTTTTACCATGGAGAATGCTTGCGTCTCCGTTTCCGTCCCTCGCCACACGACATCCTTTCTTAACAGAGAGGTTAGCGGTCGAGCAATTTCCCCGTAGCCCCTGATGAATTTCCGAAAATAACCGGTCAATCCGAGAAATTGTCGTACCTCATGGATGTTACGAGGTGTGGGAAATTCCTTGACCGCCAACACCTTACTTTCTCCGGGTCGCATGCCATCTGCAGAGATATCATACCCTAAATAGTTAACCTTGGTGTTAAAGAAACTGCATTTGGTTAATTTCAATGTCAAGCCGTACTGCCTAAAGGTCTTTAATAAATCCTCTAATCGCTGAAACATTTATTCAATGTTCCTCGAAGGTATGAGGACATCATCCAAGTAAGCTAAAGCATACTCGAATCGTCGGTTACCGAGAATTTTGTTGATTGCCCTCTGAAAGACCGCCGGGGCATTGGCCAACCCGAAGGGCATTCTTTTGAATTCGTAATGCCCGTCAGGCGTGATAAATCCCGTGAGATGTTGACTTTCTTTGGCCATCGGGATTTGGTAATACCCAGACGCAAGATCAAGGGTCGAAAAGTAGCAATTACCACTTAGATTGGAAATTTGGTCTTCTATGAGGGGAAGGGGAAATCGATTTTTGATCGTTTTGTTATTTAAGGCCCTAAAATCTACACAGAGTCTCTGCTCGCCAGTTTTTTTTTTTACCATCAAAATTGGGCTGGCGTAGTCAGATTTAGATTCCTGAATAATGTCGTTCTTAGACAACTCTTCTATTGCTTCGCGAACCTGTTCGCGTTCAGAGTGAGACAGGCGGTATGGACGATATACTATTGGTTTATTGTCCGTAAGTTCGATCTTCATTTCTACCTCTGTCGTGCACCCTACCTCATCCAAACCGGTAGCGAAGCAGTCGCGATACTCTTGCAATAGAAGATAAAGATCTTCTTGTTGTTTGTCACTAAGCCCTTGTCCTATCTTTATGTCGTTTCTATCGAGAGGTTTCATTCTGGGACAATCTTTTATGATTCTATTGACTTGACAGGTTTCCCGTTCTATAAAGGGAGTTGAACGGGCTATTAACGAGTTTTTTTGGAAAATCACAGGTTTTTGAGACAAATTAGATATTACTACCTCACCCTTTCCACTAGAGATGTGGTAAGCACCTTGTAGCAATCGGTACTCTCTACCCGGCTCGGTGACACTATGACCCTCTATTAGTATGTCTCCTGTATAATCGGACTCACTCAAGTGTATGGGGAGTAAACCGGTTTTCGCAATTTCAGAGGTGTCGGTGACGTAAAGTTTTAAGCAAGTACTATCATGATTCCCAAAGATATTTTGATGGGGTGTTTTATAGAATGTCAATTTGAGACTATCTTTCAAAACAGTAATGAACGGCTGTTCGGTGAAGTTTTGGCCAACAATCAATGACGTCTGCATGTACACATCTTCAACCACTAACACTTCTATTCTGCTTTCAATCTCATCAATCTTTACAGACGTATATGATTTGTACAGGGGTACAATCGATGATTGACCAAATCCTCTTACAATGGGTACATTGTGGAAGTTTGGTTCTAATTTGAGCAAATCAGCATCAGTTTTTCGCAAGAGGGTACACTCACTTCCGAAATCTATGAATGCTTCGAGGGGATGGTCATCAACAGTGATCATCTTGAAATACTTATCATTGGCTTTATTGGTTACATTGATTTACGTCGTATTTTTTTCGCGACCGTTTTCAGATTGATTTCTAGGTATATAAGGATCTAATTTACAATTTTCGTTATCATGTCCGATTCTGTTGCACTGATTACACCTGATTATCGGCTTTGTGCATTTATGAAAAGGGTGACCCTTAGAGCGACAATTATAGCACGTAATTGCGCTCGAAAAGGAGTTGTGCGAACTCGTACTTGGTTTATCTTGTATACTGGGTTTTGGAGTTGACCGATCTCGCAATTTATTATTGGGGAGAGGTTGTGGCTTTTGGGACGAAAGATATTTAAGCAAGTCCTCAGGTTCAGAAGTATCTAGAGTCTGTGCCCCATTCCTGATCGACCTGTCAGTTATGCCATACACAATGCAGTCAACTGCCTTCTTACCGGTAATTTCACATCGATTCAATAAACTAAATTTATCATAGAAATATTCACGCAGGCTTTCTTCACTTCGCGTCGTACGGTTTAGTATTTCCTCTAAAATGCGGCCATAGTTCTCCTCACTTGGGAATGCCTTGCGAAGTTTCGTTTGCCACACGGCCCTTGTATAAACAACCGTCGGCAAGGACTCAAACCATTTCTTTGCTAGGCCAACCAATTTTTGTAGCGCGAAATGAATGGTTTGTGTTTCATTCCATTCGTATATTATGGCGTACTCGTTAACTTTCTGTAGCCAGCATTCAATGGTTTGAGTTCTATTGGATGGATCAAACTCAGATACGACATTGTTCATGTTATTGTTACTAAAAACAGGTGTCTTATTCGTTTTGCCTTTCCATTGGCTTAGCAACTTCAACACACTTCTCTTGGAAAGCCTGCTTGCAACCTTGCGAATCTTTCGGGGTACCTCATCACTTGAAGTAGACGACGTAGATGACGAGGACGATGAAGACAGACTTCTCCGCCTAGATTTCTTAGATCTTTGGCGTCGTCGCTTAGGTGGTGTATTTGGCGGAGTGCCATCCTGGTCCTCCAATGGCATTATGTGTAGTAGCCGTGACTTTGATCTGGAATTAATGATCACGACATCATCTGTTTTCATTTTTATACCAATCCACCACTACACTTTATTTCAATAAATAAACCGACTAATTAAATGTAATTATTTTGTTTCACTTTCGGTTTTCATGGAGTATCCAGCCAACTAAATATAGTTGGCGCAACAATTATCCAATAACTATGTAGCTCGCTCAGTAACCAGTAGCAAACCTAGCTACTCAATCCAGCAGCAAACAAAACCACTCAATAATCCAGCGAGGATACATAGTCGCTCAGTAACCAGTAGCAAACCTAGCTACTCAATCCAGCAGCAAACAAAGCCACTCAATAATCCAGCGAGTAAACATAGTCGCTCAGTAACCAGTAGCAAACCTAGCTACTCAATCCAGTGAATATAATCACTCAAGCGCTATGATGCTAAGTCAAGCTAAGCCCAAAACTATCAGCATTATTTGAGCCTTGCAGATTTTCTTTGTTAATATCGTCAGACGTCATTTTACTGAATCTCATTGTAGACTTATCATTTTTGACTGGTATAAAGATTCGGCATAAAACAACCCATACAGCTATATTATCTATAAAAATAAATGTTTTACACACTCCAATTACGTGTGACACATACTACCAGAGAGTGGCCCTGATCGAGCATAATATCACACGATCATCCATGATAATTATACATGGCGCATTATCAGAGAGTAGCCCCGATCAAATACGATGCAATTATCGGATATGGATAATGTAGGTAATGGATAACGTGCAGGCAAAGGTTTCAAATATATCCACCTATCCCGCCCGCACATCCACAATGCAATATTCCACATAAATGTGTGACGCACTATCGGAGAGTAGCCCCAATCAAGTACGCCACACACGAATGTTCATGAAAATTACACAACGCATTACCAGAGTGTAGCCCTGATCAAATGCCGTGCAATTCAAAATGAGAGATCAACGCAGTGGGTGCAGTATATAAACGAGAAAAGCAGACATATTCCCAACATGATTTTGCTATACCAGTAAATAATGATCCTTTAAAAAAGTAGGCGTGATAGCAGAAAAATAAAACGTACCTTTTTGTTCAGATCCCGCTTCTGAAGTGTAAAATAAAGCACTCCAATGATAATTCACTTGTGTATTTCTTACAATAATTATATTCCACAGTCAAGACACAAACGGGCATAGGTACCCCGTACCAACTTGTCTCAGCGGACGCTCCAACCAAACTGAGCTCCGTCCTACAAGACGGCCATTTATATAAGTTTGCCGCCACTTACGATGATACCAGAACGACAAGTCGGTATGGGGCGCCATATGAAAAATACAAAGTAAGACATTAAATATAGCAGAATAAATCTTTTTCTAATTTTATCGCAATTAATGGCTATTTTAAACATTACCAATGCAAAAATCATAACACATTAAAATAATAATGTGTAATGGTTATAAAAGTTTTGAAAAACTGTCATTAAGCTAGTTCACTGGTAGAAATACCAGGTTGGTGTCCTAACATAACATAGCGTCACGCCTTTTCCCATACGGGGCGGCAGAGGCACAATGGCGCCCACGCTCAATATGCTAATGTATATCATGCTCAGTCCGATATTCAATACTCCATTGCTACTTTATAATTATTATTCCTTTACTATGTAGGTACTCTACGGAACAGCTGTAGAAATATTAAGGAACTTTGCTTGTGGGCTGTATGCCGCACCGGCCACATCCAAGACACATTATGGTTAGATTACCTCGATTTCGTCAACTTGGTTAAAGCTGCCTTTGCTGTTCGCTTGGGATATGTCGAAGTAAAGCGACTATTGAGAAACAACTAAATAAATTGTGGAGATGTGAAAAAAATCACGATGTATATATAATCTCAATTTTATATTAATGTCCTGAGAGACTCGAGGACTGTCATCAGCTCCTTTTGGATAATATACTGAAAAGTGCATTCTTACAGCCACTTACCTAGTGAATTATGAAGACCTGCGCGGTCCAGTGACACGTAGGTCATTTGTGAGAAGTAATGTAGATAACTTCTCTATATGGCTCCGACAATATCCTGGTGGATAACTGTCTGAATAATATTAGCAAACTATATCTTTGTATAGTGAATCTGAAAGGTGACTGCTACAATGATAATTGTCTGAAGCAGTGAAGTAGGCATATTGCCGACCATATACTGCCGGATTGATGAAAGTAGTCGGGTTGAAAAACGACGGCTCTGTTAGATTGTAACGCGTTGTTATATTAGGGGTTGGAGGAAATCAGCTAGGTAGGTACTCAAAGTCTTACCCTTAATAAGTTAAACCACATTGTTAAAGAACAATGTGGCTTAACCCATCAAAGGCAAGACCAACACCACAGTAAGAGTAGTTTAGGATTACCCTTTTACTCTTTGAGTATTGTATTATATAGATAGGCGGTCCTCCAGCCACATACCTAATGTTTAGAACTCCCTTTTAATCCCTTTAAAGCAGCAGCGCTAAAATGGAAATTATTGATTTCAAAGTAAAGAAAGTTACATAAAGTAATTAGTATAAATGGAATATAAAATAGTGTTGATTTTATATTTCTTCGTCACTGGTTTAAAAAGGGTTAAGATATCACGTAAATGAGTAAAACGTTACAATAAAACTGTAGGAAAATTGTTTGCCTCCACTCTGTCCGCCTCGTTCTACCAACATCAGGCGATGTTTCTGTATGAAAATGTCGCTTTGAACCTTGCACAGATGGAAACGTTGCAGAGACTGAGTTAGTTCTCAAGTTTCGCCGGGATACTAGAAATGCACGACAACCAGCCATCAGATATCTACATCTTTGCGCAAGATGTTTAATTGAACAGTCTCGCATAGACTGATTAATTTCATACTCACACGAGCGTTTAGTAGCGATGTCCCCTTACGCGCAGGCACTAGCGGCATAACCGCGAACGGCTGACATAACTGCATGTCAATGTCGCTTTAAACCTTGCAGGTGGACTAAGTTGCAGAAACTGTATCAGCGGTATCTTACCATCGAAGATTGATCAACAGGTCACTTCACGCGGGATTTTCAATTTCTCTGTAGCCAAGCCGCGCTGATTGGTGTACTCATGGCGCTCAGACTGGGCTGCGGTACCAACACGTGGCTGCAGCTCGTAGTCGCCGCGTCGTCGTTCGCCTCCTGCCTCCCCTCCGCGCACGCACCAGCCTTGCGCAGGCTGGCGGCCCGGAGCCGGCTCCGGGTGGCGGGGGCGCGTCACCGCTGCGCGCGGGCGCGGGCTAAGTGTAGCAGGCAGCCAGCAGCGCAAGGGCTCACCTTCTCTACTCGCCTTGCTCTGGAGGTCGAACTCACGAAAATGCGCGCAGTCGCCGTGTCGTCGTTTGTCTCCTGATTCCCCTCCGCGCGCGCGCCAGCCTTGCGCAGGCTGGCGGCCCGGAGCGCTAGCCGGGCTCCGGGCGGCGGGGGCGCGACACCGCTGCGCGCGGGCGCGGGCTTACCTTCTCTGTTTGCCTTGCTCTGGATGGCAAACTCACGAAAAATCTCCAGGTTTCTCCTTCCTCGGACATAAAATCTGTAAAACTGGGATTAGTTATGGACTATCCACCGAGGGCAAAATCTTGCACGAGGTTACCATTACGCGATGGTCGTGAATGCATTGAGTATAGATTGAGTAGAGATCCACTCGTCCAACGTCAATAGTTCGCAATTGATAAGAATCGATTTTATTATTTTCACCCTCGGAAGACCTCTCGTTGATTGTATTACATACCTTATCCCTGTAGCCGGAATCTGCTTGGTGCTAAACAACCCAAGACATGACCGTCGAAAATATCCCTTTTTGCGCCTCCTTCTGCTTGATCAAACCATGTGGTACTACCATGGGCGGTCACTACGTTCCCGCCAAGTATCGTGCCATCGAAGGACTTGGCGCACTCGAGTTCAATGAACCCCAGAACAGAAAACTAAAAGTTTGTAACTCATGTGAACGGCAAATACCTAACCTAATTGGATTGGATTTACTTATGATTTTCTCAGCGTGAGATTCGGATTAATGCAATGTTTGTACTTTCGAGGGAAGTTACAAATAGCTACTTATAAATATCACTCCTATATCAAAGGGAGTGATATTCCTATCAAATTCAATGTCAGAATTAAACATATCTTATTGCGAGATTGTGTGAGTTACTAAACATTGCATCACTCGATCGGTTTAGCATACGATCATGCATTGCCGAGATGTTACTAGCAGAATCTTGGAACGATTTTTCCATATTACTTGTCCTTGAATTCTTTCTTACTCCCCCGATGTTTCCCCTCCGGCTGCTCCTTCTCTCCGGAGACGTGGAAGTGGAACTGCTGTAGCGATCACTCCTCGATGATTCACTACGCGGGGCTATTTACCGCGGTTTTTATTAAACGGATTATTTTTTGCTGTTACACTGAACAATTAACACTATAACCGTAACAAAATTCCAAGGATATTTCGAAAAGTAACTTGGAATATTTTCAAATTTGTTAAACGCATGCGCACGGCAAGAAATCCAAAACGCCAATGACCTGAAAATTGAGCGCGCACAATAACGCTGGCTACAATTGCCGCCATTTCTGAAACTTTACGCGCGCAATGTTGCTGAGGTTCCAAACGGATATGACATGTATTTTAGGAGTTTTAAACAGGAAGTGAGCTGTTTAGGGCTAAATTCGTCGCACCGGAAAGGAAGTCAAGTATGCTACTCTCAATATTAGGCTTAAAGCCAGGTAACGTCAGGTATAATATACAGCTTTTCATTCTATTTAGAATGAACGAGAATATCACTACAAACTATACAAGGCAACATTATTTCAAGAATTGACATTTGATGGTGTCAGTTTACTTCGTTTCTAAGTAAGTGAATAATATAAGGGTATAGTGCGTCTCTGGGCAATTCGTACAATTCCTAATTTGTACAATCGATAAATACCTAATCATGATTCACACAATTTTTGTCACGAATTCGTACAATGTCCTCTAACGTATTACACGTTAGAGGACATTGTACATAATTATATATTTTTAACATTAAAACCTTCACACTTTAATTGTTAAATCTTTCCGTTTTTATCACAGTCCCAATTTTATAAATAAAAGCGTGTTACATTGTGATAGCGAGAGGAAAAGGTGCTAAATGTTCTTAATCATACCATCAAAATGTAACACGCTTTTATTTATGAAATTAGGACTGTGATAAAAACGGGAAGATTTAATAATTAAAGTGTGAAGGTTTTAATGTTAAAAATATATAATTATGTACGGTATATAATTATTTTGTCGTAGACGAAGAAGCTTAATTATCGTTAAAGGTTACAATCAACTTATAAAGTGAAAAATATATTTGTTATTGGAGTTAATTTATTTTAAACTTTTTAGTTCATTTTTAATAAAAGCTTATTTTTAAAAAAGTATTTTTTTCTTTATTTTTATTTTTACCTTTTTAGTATTTTTAAATCTAGATTTACTACGACGTAGTTCGTAGCACGTAGTATCGTGTTTCCGTTATGTAGTCCGTAGTACGTTCACATAATATGTGCTGCTTTGAGCACTTAAAGTTTATGTATTTTATTTATTTATATATGTTTTTTTTTACATATTTGTAGTAAGGTAAAGTAATGTTTAAATGAGTTATGTAATCACCAGTTATTTATTTGTAACGTTTCTCATTCTATCCATATATTTTAATGCATCAACATTACAAGGTTTCTTCGAAGTCAACTGCGAGCAGTCAATTTTTTCGATTTGAAGACCTGCTAAAGACTTAACTCGGCTTTGGGGTCGGACATCTAGTATCAAAGTACTCGTCAAAACAAATTAAACTAGCCCAAACTCGAAGGGGTTGCTACGTTTGATTATGGAGTTCCTTTGGGCCACCTTCCAGCTCCATCATCAGACCCTGGTTACCATCTTGTGTCAAAGTACTCGTCAAGACAAATTAAACGAGCCCAAACTCCTTGGGGTTGCGTGGTTTAATTATGGAGTTCCTATGGGCCACCTTCCAGCTCCATCATCAGAGCCTGGTTACCATCTAGTGTCAAAGTACTCGTCAAGATGAATTAAACGAGCCCAAACTCGATGAGGTTGCGTCGTTTAATGACTGAGTTCCTATGGCCCCTTCCAGCTCCATCATCAGATCAGCTCTATGTCATAATAATATTGCATTGTCATCCGATTTATACATGCATGCAAAATTTCAGCTCAATCGGAAACCGGGAAGTGGATCAAATTTAACTTGCAAGATTTGATTACAGACAGACAGACAGACAACGGGACAGGTGAAACTAAATAAAAGCTTGTAAAAAATGAGTGTACTCACGTTCGGCGAGCACACGTCTCTATGGCAAATGCAATTACTGCGCGGGAGGCGCACAAACTTACCGTTTCTTGTGGGGTTGACAAAGTGGAATAATTTTTTGGTATAGACGATACGATTGATGGAAAAATTATGGCCAGCCTTTAGAAATACGGCCGTTTCAGATGCTTTTGCTGGTTTTTTCTATGCTTCATTAGTGGATTTAGATGGTTTCAAAATAGGCGAACCGTCGGAAATAACTAGTTTTCGAGTTATATTTTTTTAAAAACGCCATTTCAATCATTCGGGACCTTGGGGATGTATGCCAAAGTGCGTTAAGCCGCTGTCGCTGGCCACGAGTGGCTGTGGTAGGTGGCCCGTTTGCCCCGAGGCTAAGTTATAATATAAAATACCAGGAGAGCAGGAACTTGTAAGAAGTTACATGGAAGGCCTAGACCTCAAAAAACTCCGTTTTGCGTGTACCTACATTGAGTAACAATTTTACAATCAATTTAAATCTTAAGTACTAGGAGCACATACCTTCATAGGAGGTTTTAATGCGTAATGGTTGTACAAATTAGGAATTGCACGAATTAGTAACTGTACTAAATAGTAAAAAATATATATTGAACGAACTAAAACTGTCAGAACCGTTGTACAAATTAAGAATCGTACGAATTGCCCAGGAACTTGGTGGGATGGGAGCACGTGGCTTTTCGCCAGCACAATAGTCATATCGTAGAATTTACCATATCATGAAATGGGCAACCATGGTTGAATAAGTACTTTCATTGAACGGTGAAATCTTTAAGGGAAAACATTGCGGCAGCTTAGGTGAAAACAAAAGGGGGCGGGCGCAGCGAAGTCACAAAAACGATTAATTAGCATTTCATCTCCTTCCTTTCGCTCTTTTTTTCCTTCCGTGAAATCATGTGTTACCTACTGAATAAAAATGGTTTGGAGTGTAGATAAGGGGCGCCAAGGATCCGCCCGCTTATCGACACTGACCTAAAAATGAATTTAATCTTTTGAGCGCCCCAGTCGCCAAAAATCGTGCCTCTGTCGCCACATCCGCCCGCTACCCCGCCAGTTCCACTACCCCACCAGAAGACGGGCGAATGCGGCGCCCCTCACCTCAACAGCCAGAACTGCAGCCTTATGGCGTAAGTCGTCTGAGCTATGAACTTCATATAGACTTTTACGTTTGACACCTTGCACCAGCTTCATCTGTCAAATTGGTATCAAGCAAGTAGCATCATAATGGAGGCCAAACCCAAGCTCATTGAATGAAGCCTAGAAGCCTTCGGTGATACCCCGCAATCGATGAAATTGTATGAGCATGAGATGAACCATAGACACACGCTATGAACTTCAGAGAGTTACGCCATAAGGCTGCTGGGCCTTAACCTAACAGAATATATAAAAAAAACTCTTAGTTTGCAAATATGCATCAGTTGCTTTGGTGAATAGCTTTAGTGATGTCATTGAAGATAACCGTTCCCATTCTTACACCGCACTATTCACAGCAGCAACTGATTACACTGATTACAGGAGAACACAACGCCAATAAAACAATGCATTACATAATATACAAGTATATTTCAGGTGAACGCCTGGATAAGAATCCTTTCATTTCATGTCGGGTCCATCAAATTCACGAGTTCATAACATTGAACTCCTATTACTAGCGTACGCTAGTAACAGGTAGATCAAAGGTTCTTAAACACTAACAATATTATTTATAATCATTTTATTAATGATGATCAGGATCGCATAATTTTCACATATTATAGACAATAATAGATATAGCCGCAAGTTCGATGGAACAATGTTTTCACCCAAACCCACGCAGGGGCGCAAGATTTCAGTCGGAATGGGTGACAGTATGACAAAAATTGTTGAACTATGTGGCTTAGCGGCCGAGTTTCTGTCTCAAAAGCAATCCTGGCCCGGTTGAAAATTAAAAAATATCCTGGTTCTTGGATGTCTAAATGTTTCGACACCCATTCGAATCCTAGTGAGGGGCCAGAAGCAATGTATGTGGCTATATATACATGTATAAATGTTAAATCAAGATTTAACTCTGAGGTCGGCAGGAGCCGTTAGGAAAGTTGGTACAATTTATCTATTTCCTCCGGGTCCGGCAATTACATTTTAGGGACCAATCAATATTAGATACACAGCGACATCCACATGATCCCTAGTCAATTTTCAAAATACTAATGATAGACGACGTCATTCGACGGATATACTCGCGTAAATTACGTAAAATAACATCTGTAGTTACAACTCATACAAATATTGACACATGGAAGACAATAAATTCAATAACTTATAATTCCACCAGATGTACTTTTCCCTCCACACTGCTCGGAAATGTGGCGATAGATGGTCAGTAATGGTGCCGCAAAACAATGAATAGTTAGTTGTTCAAAAGACCAGACGAAACATTGTTGCTTGTTTGTTATGGTTCTGCCATCCGGGGATAAAAAGAAAACCCCAGGACTTGGATGTTTATGGGCGTGACGTCACTGTTTCTGGTTCCCACGACACAGGGTATCTTAGTGTGGGGCCAGATGCAAAGTATGTGGGTATAAATGTTTATCTAAAAGTGATTCAGCTAAAAATTTTACAATATATTTTCTTAGGATCCTTTGATATCGTGTGGGTATGCCAAACCTAAGTTTGCGACCTCGAATGTGGGGGGACAACGTTAAGTGGCCCAAAAACCTAGTAAATTTCGCCTTTATGGCGATTTTAAGCATAAAGGACTAGTAGGATATAACTAAGTCTTCGAAGAAAATAAACAAGATAAAATTTCCAATAATTCTTGGATTCACCTCTTTTTTGTGAAGTCAATAGTTTTAGCGTAGGAGCGCCGCAGTCTAATTCAGCATGCGTTTTGGCCGTTAAATAGAAGGGGGTTCCGTACAAGATGTGTGTTTTTTTGGAATTTTTAGGGTTCCGTATCACAAAGCGAAAAAAAATACTAAACTTTTTTTAGGATCACTTCGTTGTCAGTCTGTCAGTCTGTCTGTCCGGCCGTCCGTCCGTTTTTCCTTTTTCTCAGGAACACATGTTTGCAACGCAATCAACTATCAAGAGAATTCCTTGGGATTCTAAATCTATCTTACAGGGTACTTTCCATGGACGTTGAATCATTAAATTTGGCAAGTAGCAAATTATATAACGCAAGTAAAAAAAATACGAAAACAGCAAATTTCGTAAACCGAAAAAAACGCCCAGAAGAAAAGATGCAAAACAAAACATCTCTTGTACGACGGCCCCCTTCAATTTTTAAAGACGCATATGGTTCATAATTGATTACTAAAGCGGCATTACACACTGTCAAAATTTCAATTGTTTACCTATTTTGGTTCTTGAGATTCACGGACGTACGAACGGAATGATGGATGAACGGACGGACGGACGGACCGTCAGCAGAGGGTAAGTTAGTTTTACCGCCTTTTCACATATGCTTACGGCACGGTACTATCACGGTGCCGGGTAAAGAAGAAATGTATGAGCTACATCACGGCACGGTCGCCGCGCCATGTGAAAGCTGTCATTGTAGCTCATACACATATATGCTCACGCCTATTTCCTATTTTCGTATTTGCCCCTTCACCATACCACAAAGTTTTAAAGCCTCAAAATACAACATCAATCTTTAAAGGTCTTTAAAGGACCTTCTTGGGCGACCCCGTCCGACGGCTCCTTTCACACCCGCTGTATAAATCTTCTTCGTCGATCTCCTTGCATTCATTCCTTCATCTGTACAAGTAGACAAGCCATCCCGAACAAAAAATCGTGCTCCGGAAGAAAGCTAAAATTGCCGTCCAGACACAGATGGCGTTAGCCCTGTTTGCTGCTTGCTTTGACAGAGACGGCTGTCTGTTTTTTGTACGTTATAATGCCCTAGGTGGCGTCAGAGATTTATAAGACTACACTAGCGCCACCAGACTCAGATTAGATCTCAATATAATTCAAAACATGATCGTAAGTTTTCTTGTAAAATGGTACAGAACCCTTCGTGCGCGAATCCGACCCGCCCTTGACCGGCTTTTTAAACCGTTTCGACTTCTCCAATAAAATTTGTATCATTGTATTACAGGCGCAAAGACAAACAAGTAAAAATACATCAAATGAAATACAGGGTCAAGTGCGATTCGTGCTCGCAAACGAAGAGTTCCTTACCACCGCTCAATGTAAGGGATGGTATGGAGTGAATAGGTTCTTTTTTCTTTATTTTAATGTAATACAGCAAAATGTTAATTACAAAGTTATTGGTTTTGCATGCTCCGTGTTTGTATGTAATCAGGTAATTTATAAGTTTGTATGTGGTATCGTAAGAAATTGTGCCTCCTATATTTAGACAAAACATTTCTCTATAGTTTACCTGTAATATTTAAGTAAGGACAAGGACATTGGGAGTCGTCGTTTGAGGGACCGAGGTTTTGACAACTGCTCCAATTCTGATTAAACTATGGCTCTGGGGCTTTCCTGGTCCAGAGGATCTCGCTCGCTGTGCAGCGCGGTAACACTGCCAGTGTAATGGGATTGTTTGCGTTGTTTTTGTATAATTTTTCCTTTTTAAGGTAACCCTAAAAATACGCGTGATGCACCGTACACATGTTAGAAAGTTAATTACAAAAGTTGATCGCAATACTAATTGCAGTAACTACATTAAATAAATAAAATAAAACTTTGGCTTAGTAAATAAAACCTTATAAACAACATACAAAAGGTAATTTGTCCGCACTGGGGATCGAACCACGACCAACCGCTTGAAAGTCTGAAGATGAACCGCTCGGCCATCCACCTTGCTGATAAGACCGGCGAATATTCCATATACGTTCTTTCGTTCGGCAATGAAAGCATTGAGATTGTGGTGAAGACTGAAATTACAGTTTAGTGATGAAAAATACTATGAGCGACATCTAGATTGTTACCAATGAACAATTTTTCGATGTACGGTGCTTTGTATGGCGATGGACACTATTCTTTATAATGTTACTCTATGCCTTCATCCTGTAGCTTATACATTACTTTACACGGCACCGTGACCGTGCCGTAACCTTATGCCTGTGAAGAGGACTTTTGTACCTTTTAGCTATGGAAGCTTGAAAAATGCGCCACTTACTTCTACCGCGTGGTGGTGTGGTATGTGTTTTCCGCCAAAACGCATGTTGAGGTAGACTACGGCGGTGCTCGCACGCATTGTTTTTAAATAAACCGGTCAAGTGCGAGTAGGACGTCGGACCCGCACACAAAAGAATGACAACTTTATTTTTTATTTTGTTTTTAAATTTTCGACATGTGACTTTAGACCAGCGGTTCCCGAATGGTGTTCCGCGGAACCCTGGGGTTCCGTAGAAGGCTCTCAGGGGTTCCGCAAAAATTCACGATTTCGATGTTTTTTTTCTAGTCTAGCTAGCTATTTTTAATCGCTTTACTCGTACCTTTGATATATTTAGATATAGATATGTTTTTTTTTAAATGGAAGTAATTATTATCTTAATTTAAAATATTGTATTCCGAAATTATGTTTAGGTACCTATCTATGTAGGTTGGTACCGCTCGCGAGTGTAAATACGAGTTCGCGACAGGTAGCAAGGTCTGGCGGCCGGACGGGGAGCTGCGGCAGCGGGAGCGGGGGTCACCGCCCGCGCCGCCCGCCAGTCACCAAATCAGTCGAGTCAGCACCATAAGTGAGACTGCACGTGATTACGTTTTTGATGACACATGCTCAAAACTCGACAATAACGATAAAACCGGTCAAGTGTGAGTCTAAATCGCGCACGAAGGGTTCCGTACCACCGTTCAATGGAAGCGATGGTGTGGAGTGAATAGTTTGGATTTTACTCAGCAAAATATTGTTTACAAAGTTATTGGTGCGGTTACTTTCACACTCCATGTACGTAACCAGGTGCATCCATAAGTTTGTATGTGGTATTGAAAGAATTGTTGTATGGGAGCCCCCTTAAATATTTCTTTTATCCTGTTTTTTAGTATTTGTTGTTATAGCGGCAATATAAATACATAATCTGTGAAAATTTCAACTCTCTAGCTAGCTAGGTTCTTGAGATACATCCTGGTGACAGACGGACGGACGGACGGACGGACGGACAGCGGAATCTTAGTAATAGGGTCCCGTTTGGAATCCTTCGGGTACGGAACCCTAAAAAGCAACATTAAAGATAGTAATTGCAGTGATTGTTTTCAGTTTTACAAGCATTGTTATGATAAGCAGGTATGTTTTAATATTTTTACTTATTATAAAACGATAAGAAGTAGATTTTTCCTAAAATATTTCTGTTTCTTACTTACAGTTAACTATGGATAAATGGCTAAAAACTGGGCTTGCTAAGGGGAAACGTGGTGCAAGCTTTTCGAACACTAATGCTAATACTAACCAACCTAACCAAGCTTTTGACCAAGTCTCACCATCACCAGAAGGAGAGTTAATTGAAAACATTTCGGAAGATACCAGTGGTGCTAGTTGTTTAGTAAGAAAATAATAATTTTATTTAATGTACCTACTCATAATAACCTGTGTGTCGCCGCACACGGGTGTTTGTGGCGGCGTTTTGAAGCGTATGGCGACCACAAGAAGCGAGCAGCGCGTGGCCACCTCACTCCTAACTCTTTATTAATCTGTGCCTCACGCTTCAAAACACCGCCACACGTCATCCACCCCACCTTATTAATGATACGGCGCGCATGTCCATAAACGTGGCTGCCGCGCGCTTCAGCTTCCTTAGTGGCCGCTTCTAGTTTCTTGCAGCGGCGTTTGTGGCTGTCGTGTACGGGGACACTCACACAAACTAAGCTGCGATTTTATAACTTAATTCTAATTATTTTTTTAAGTCACATGTGTGTGCCAGCCAGAGTGATTGGTACTAAATAGGGTGCCAGCACTTTTATAAGAACTTATTTTTTATTACATTATTTTTTCAGAGAATAGGTACGGAAGACTCTTTTGTTGTACAAAATCAGCAAAATGCAGAGACACCAACTACCGACCGGACTGAACGTCAAGAGGGAACTTCTTCAAAAAAGAGGAAATATGATGAGTCCTATCCTATCCTATCCTATATGATGAGCTATGGATTTATACCGGTAGGGAATGCTGAAAATCCTGATGGGAAATGTGTTGTTTGCAACAGGATTTTGTTTAATAGCTCTCTGGCACCTGCAAAACTTAAGCGTCACCTTGACACTGATCATCCTCACCTCAAAGATAAAAACATTAGTTTTTTTGAAAGACAAAGAGATGTACATCAAGCAGGTGTGACGGCTTTACAAAATTATGCAAAAACCGATAATGAAAACGCAACGAAAGCCTCATTTATGCTAAGTTATAGCGAGCTGGAAAACCTCATACAATCGCTGAGGATTTATTAAAACCATGCATATCTGAATTTGTCACCTGCGTGCTTGGAGAGGATTCAGCCAAGAAAGTCGCAGCAGTTCAGTGTTCGAACAACATCGTATCTGACCGTATTCATAAGATTTCAGACCACATCGAAGATGAATTGATGCAACTGGACGAAAGTACGGATGTTGCTGGACTAGCGATACTGCTCGTTTTTGTTAGATATCCATTCGGAGGATCTATCGAAGAAGATTTGTTTCTCTGTGCTCCTTTGGAGACCAATACGACTGGAGAAGAAATTTTTAGAGTCATTGATGACTACATGAAAAAACAAAATATTGATGGGAACAAATGTAGAGATGTATGCAGCGATGGAGCTGCAGCCATGATTGGAAAAGTAAAAGGAACAGTGTCAAGAATTAAAACTGTTGCGCCAAATTGTACTAGCAGTCATTGCATTTTACATCGACATGCTATTGTCGTGAAAAGAATGCCATCTGATTTAAAATAAGTCCTTGATCAAGCCGTACAAATCGTCAATTTTGTGAAAATGCGTCCACTGCAGTCAAGGCTATTCAAAAAGACGTGTGAAGACATGGAAAGTCAGCACCAATCACTCCTTCTACACACGGAAGTGAGATGGCTTTCCAGAGGAAGGGTTTAACCAGATTTTACGAATTGCGCGATGAACTGAAGGTTTTATTACAGACCCTCCCTTCGCCTGCAAGTGCTAGCCATCTCGAACTGTTGCGCGACGAGCGGTGGTCAATGAGATTGGCTTATCTGGCCGACATATTTGATAAATTGAACATAGTGAGCAGCTCTCTGCAGGGAAGACAGATAACCATGTTTACAGTGAGCGACAAAATATCTTCATTGAAAGAGAAAATCGCCTTCTGGATTGAATGTCTTGGACAAAAAAGTTATGACTGCTTTCCGCTACTCCAGCAATTTCTCAAAAAAAAACATCTTCAAATCGCTCCAGACATGAAAAAAAGTATATGTGAACATTTGACAAACCTGAAAAAGTCTTTGGACGAATATTTTCCAGAAGAAAAGTTACAGTTACAGGAAATCGAATGGGTCCGAAATCCATTTAGGATTCATACCAAACCTTCAACATTGACTGTGTCGGAGTATGAAAATTTAATTGATATTAAAAATTCATCCACACTCAAACAACTTTTTGAACCAAAAGCTACCACCAACCCGAGCCAATTTTGGTTTGGCCTGAAAAACGAATACCCGGGCATCGTCGAAAAGGCTATCATGGCGTTACTTCCATTTGTGTCAACTTATAGATGCGAGGCTGGGTTTTCAGCTTACGCCTACACGAAAAATAAGTTTAGGAGTAGGCTGAATGCTGCACCAGACCTCCGAATCCAATTATCAGACATAAAACCTGACTTCAATGTTATTTTGTCAAAAACTATGAAAAGATTTCATTCTTCGCATTAAGTTTATCTAAATTAAATATTTTTTTGTTATAACTAAATAGATATTTTTATCTTAAAAAGTCTTTCTTTTAAAGTTAAACTATACTTACAAGATGCGAACACCAAGCCGAAAAGCCTCAGTATGGTGTGATCTCACGTAAAAAAACAATGTTACAGTAAGTTTACTTCTTACTTGATCTAGGGTTCCGCACAAAAATGGTGAGCCAAAAAGGGTTCCGTAGCCAAAAGAATTCGGGAACCGCTGCTTTAGACAAACGTACTTCATACTGCCAATACGTTTTTTAAATAGTAATTGACTTCTATTTTATCTAGTTTTAATAATTTACTAATAGAAAACACCAATGTGAAATTTATTAAAGCAAATCAGCTAAAATAACAAGTTTATTCTACGAAGTTTTATCATGCGTGCGTTTATCATGCTGGCCCGAGTATCTCAGCCTCTAAAACAATTTTACTTTGTGCACTAGAGCATAAAAGTGACATTTTGTGCAGCATACCATACATCCAGCTGTGCGAGCATGTGAAGTGAAATTAGTACATTTCCCACGAGTTCGCAAAGGCTTATACTTACGAATCGAGAAAGTTTACAGCACGAGTCGAAGGCGATGTTCGTAGCGAGGTTCGCAAAGAAGCATAACGAGTTTTGAATAGAATTTATCCGCCTGAGGACCCAAAATGAAGCGGCGAAGTTGCTATTTTGAGGTTAGAAGGCGGAAAACATCTTTTCCAATACGATCGGAAGAGTAGTTTTCACCGATAAGCAAATAAAACAAAATGGCTAAGAAAATGGCCATACCAATAATTTCTTGAACAGGTAGTTCTTTCAATTCTTAAAAACCGGTATTTTCCTTATTTGTTGTTATAGCGGCAATACAAATACACCCTTTTTGAAAATTTCAGCTCTTTACCTATTTCGGTTGATCCGGTAGAGCCCTGCGACAGACGGACAGACGGACAGCGAAGGCTTAGGTACTTAGGTACGGAACTATAGAGAATGAGATTATCTTGTTTTTTTTTAACTGTTATATCGTTAAGTCCTATAGGGTTAAATCGCCAAAAACTGGAATAAGTCCGAAAATCTCGAGGTTTTTTGGTGGCCCACTTTCGAGGCCGCAAACGTATGTTTGACATACCCACACGATACCAAACGATGCATACCTAAAAAAAATACAATACAATCAGAACACAATTGATCGATTTCGAATTTGCATGGCATTGCGACTGATATCAGAAATACATAAGGGTTACAGTACAACTGCACGTCCGTTATGAGTTATAAAACCAGATGTTACTGGATTTTTAAAAATTGGATCGCGATTTTGAACTTAACCACTTTAAGATAAGTTTCAAATCCTATGAAACAAAATTGATCGTTTTATCCAACGCTAGTAACAAGTGGGTTAAAACTATACATGGCAAAGCCTACAGCGCCTCTAGCGGTATCTTCGCTGAACTAAAGATGGTGTCTTTCTATCCTTGCCCTATCAGCATATAAAAGAAAGAGATAGGAGCATTATTACTACAATAGTAACGTCCGTTGCGTTTACTGCGCCAACTCATAATAGACGTATAGATCCGCTTGACGTCGCTACTGTGTGCAATAGTCAAGCGAATCAGGGTGACGTTTTAGTGATGTAATAACTGACAAAATCATTGTTCAATGTAAACAGTTACTGTTTATCGAACTCATGGAAAAATAAACAGCCTCAGTATATGTTTAGGAAAGTACATACATTAACATATATTATATTATAGATAGACAGTCGTTGAAACGTGTGCACTCCTTAAAGAGTGGAACAAAACACTTATACAATAATATCAGTTCAGGTGGAGTTGACTCAAGTTTGACCTAGTATTTTTATAGGTGTTACAATCTGTATATGGAGCGGCCTTACTAGTCTATAGATAGATAGGTATGCACACTTCCGCGCGACCAGACGTAAGATGGCGCGGACGTGTGCGTCTAGCTAGGCAAAGCTAGCAAGTGAGTATAATTATTTATTTGAGCGGCCAATTAAGTAGCCCTCAATATTAGGCGCAGGCTGAAGTCATTGAACATATGACACCCGTATTATTTACACGGGTGAATGGAGTGAGTGTCAAAGTTTGCGATGGCTGCGCGCAACGCAAATTTAGAGCGCATAATAATATAGCAATAGTCAGCTGCCTCTCTATTAGTCTACTCTCCTTAGGGTTTACTTTGCAGTATCTTCGGTGATTCTGCCCTGTAGCGACCTCACCCCGGCCATGATTGAAACAAACCGTTGACGGCAACATTGACATCAATTCGAGTTATTCGAGTCGGAGTCCATGCGGTTTCTATAGTTCCGTCTCGCCTTCTTCACGCGTTGTCTGAATACTATGGCTTGGTAGTCGGGGTCGTCGGAGACGTCGGCGGGGTGTGCGGCGGGGCGCGGGGCACTGCCGACTCCGCTGTCCGGGGTGTGAGCCTCGGTTGCTGGCCATAGGCTGCCCTGTAGAGACATAGTACTATTAGTTAAATACATTATACTTTGGTCTCCATTTATTAATATATTGGGTAAATTTATTAAAACTTACAAATCCAAATTGTTATATGCGTATATTATAAATTATCAAATTATTTTATACCTATTTTTGTTCTAGGTACTTGAACATCGTAGTTATATAAATAAATAAATGTAGCCATAATGGGCTACATTTATTTATCCCCTTATTTAGCCCCTCGGTGGGGACATTAATGTGTCCCCACCGAGGAGCACAGGCCTCTACCCGGATACGAGTAAGATTAAGTCATACTCCACCACGCAGGCTCAGTGCGGGTTGGTGGAGGGGTGTTTACGACCACTACCACGTAGCGATAGTAGCCTACAGCTTAACGTGTCATCCGAAACACTAAACGTCCGATAATGTACTTAAGATAAACTAATTATCTCATTCACAGTCAGGATTTGAACCTGCATCTTCTGCGTGAGAAGCAAGCGTGAAACTTATTATACCACGGAGCACTCTAGTCGTCCTAATATATCGCAGTCCTAATTAAATTAAATTCTGAAAACATGACGTTGGCAGAATCATCAGATGTCACTTTATCTACCTTATCGGGCTATGCTTCGGCTAGTTACTTTTATTGATATAAAGAGAAGCCGAACCTTCGACATAACCCTTTAAGGCTGGGAACTCCCCGACAGCGGAACTTAAAAGAACAACGGTCATAATGGGCCCAAAAAATAGCACTTTCTAACGCAGCTTAAAAAGAGCTGAATAATCTCAGCATTTTAGTAAGACAGCAAAACTTTAATTGATATAAGCAAAAATTACAGCCGTTTCAAAAATCAAGTATCTTGATGACATGACAGTAAAAACAAATAGAGCTATCCGTTGTTTCATAATCGGTCAAGGCCTTCCATATAAAAATAACTTTTGACAACTCACTGATTTTGACAGCTGTCACAAGTTTTGACAGGTGACAGTATTTTTGACAGACGCCACTATTTTTGACTGCCGTCATTATTTTTGACTTATTATGTGTCACTAATTTTGAAACCGGTCAAAAATAGTGCAGCTGTCAACATGAGTGACAGTTGTAAAAATAATGACACATGTCAAAAATAATTACAGCTGTCAAAAATACCTGTCAAAATTAGTAAAAGCTGTCAAAATCAGTGACAGCTGTCAAAAGTTTTATGAAGGTAGGAAGGTATGTGAAGATACTTCCGCCACCCTATCCGAGAAAACTCTGGTTATTGCCACCCCATCTGGGAAAATACATGTTATATGGAGGGCCTTTACCGATTATGAAACAACATAAAGCTTTATTTAGTTTTCCTTTAACTGTACAACTTTTTAAATTGACAAACATATCATCAAGATACTGAAGTATCGAAACGGCTGTAACTTTTTACTTCGATTGATTGATAAAAGAAAACAGAGAAGAGAGGAAGCCCAGACAACAGAATAACAAACGGGTTGTTGCTACGCCCCGCCCGGAAACGGAGGTCAGACCAAAGCGGTTGACCGCCACAAGTTCTTCATTTTAAGCTGGATTAGAAAATGCTACACTCTGGGCCAACGGTCCATACAAAGTTGCCCATTGTTCTTTCACCTTCAGCTTAATTTTACGGGAATATGATCCAAATGTTAAAAAAGGTTCTTTGCCGATCTAAAGACTAACAATGCAACATAACTTAATATTTTATAAAGATTATATAAATAACAACACACATGACATAACGTCACGCCTTTTCCCATACGGGGGGTCAGAGGCACAATTGTGCCCGCTTTGAGCCAGTTATTCAATACTACATTTTGCGTGACAGGGGCCAGCCCGTCGCCGCAGCTATGGAGGTTAATGGAGGTTTCCTCACGATTTTTTCCATCACCGTTAGAAAGTCCGTATAATGTTCTTAAGATAAATTAATTATCTCATTGGTACATGGTCAGGAATCGTACCTGCATCTCCTTTGTGAGAAGCAACCGTGACACCCATTAGACCAAGGAGCTCTAAATAAATAACAAGCACATAAATTCAAATCCGTGGCGAAAGTATTAAAAAAATATGTGAAAATCAGTTTTTGTGATAACTTCGGGACACTTTATGGTAGTTTATGTGACTGATAAATAGTGTCTAATTATTTACAGTTACATACACTAGTTTATCTTCACACATATCATAAGTTCTCTTTAATGTGTTCATGTTGTTCGCACGTCCGCATGTTCGACCGGCATGGTGGCATTGATAATTGCTCTGCACTTATTTAGCCTGTTCAGTAGTACCAACTTCACAAACAAAACTAGGGGCGGCACGCAGGCGGGCGTCGGCGTTCGAAATTTGAAAGTCATAATTTGACGAAAATTTATAGATTATGTATCAATATACAGATAAGAAATGAGTTTTCACCAAGTAGAATTACATTATGCTGGTCATAACGTGCGGTTTTTGGACGCAGTAAAGAGGGTTTATGATACGTGTGTAGATAATAGTAGATTATGTGACTGATACATAATGGAAGGCATTAAAACTCGAGAGTGAGTTTGGCCAATTTCATAATAATATCACTCGAGAGTTTTAGTGCCTAATTATTTACAGTTACATACACTATTTTATCTACATACATATCATAAGCTCTCTTTGGTGTGTTCAGGAACCGCATGTTTGACTGGCATTGTGGCATTGATAATTGCTCTGCACTTGTTTAGCCTGTTCAGTAGTACCAACTTCACAAACAAACTAGGGGCGGCACGCAGGCGGGCGTCGGCGTCCGAAATTTGAATGTTATAATTTGTTTTTTTTTTTTACATTATGGTCATAATGAACAATTTTTCAGATAAGAAATGAGTTTTTACCAAATAGTTTTACATAGTTTTACAAGACCAGCAGTCTTAACGTGCGGTTTTTAGACGCAGTAAAGAGGGTTTATGATACGTGTGTCGATAAAAGCCTTTATTAAGCACCACGCGGCACTCAAGCACGCTGTTACAAAAGTGTGTTTGAGATGATAACAATAATTTATAATAACCTACGAAAATGTATCAGCGATGTAGAAAACTTTCATTTGTTTAAATTGAAGGTTAAAAGAACATTTGCTAAACAAAGCCTACTAAATAATAAAAGTTATTGCTGAAATTAGTATTTTTTTTGTTTTATTATTATTATTATTTTAATTGCAATATGGACATGTCATGTGTATTTTTATTTAATATTTGTACGCCCTTAGGGTAGAGTGTGGTAACAACTCGATATTTTATTTATTAACAACCTGAATACCCACATTCAAACAAATAAACTTCTTGTATTCTTGCATTCCTTTCTATCGAGCAAAAATAATTAAAATACTCTTAAACATTCACAAACGCCTGTAGTTCATCACGAGCGTTCATGATCAACAAGCTAGTGTAAAGAAACAACTGCTTCAATACTTCTATTTTGCGTAACTTGAGATATACAAAAGGCTATTTTGGCATACTGCGTCACCCTAACGGCTGTGTTTGCTCTGACAGTTACGTTCAATAAACATTTAGACAGACTTTAACTGCATAACGTCAGAGTTGGGGAGGTAAATGAGGTGCAAATAGGAGCGTAATGTAAAAACCTAGCCTCTGCACTGCAACTGCTCTCCAACCGGCTCTCTGTATGTGTTACAGTATTATATATATGTCAACCTAATTCAGTCAGATGTATCAGCGGCCTGATTAAGTTGTCAGCTTGTGCGCTGTGCGGCGTGTCGTACGAGCCAGCGAGACGGCAATTCGCTCAAGGTCGAATTCAGCCCGGTGTATAACCCGTCCGCATCAGGTTGACAGAGTTATGACAAACTCTGAACACAGTACTGCAGCTGCTCTCCAACTCGCTCTCCTTGGTCTCGTTCATCAGCGGCTGCGGCTTGTCGCTGGTGCGAGCGAGACTTCTGTCTTATAATCCGGCCGAATGGAGTTGACAGTTACGACAAGCTCTGACCTCAGTACTGCAGCTGCTTTCCAACTCGCTCTCGTTGGTCTCGTTCATCAGCCGCGCCACGGTCCTATTGTATGTGGGAGCGGGACGCGGCGGCGGCGTGACGCTGGTGCGAGCGAGACGGTCGTGGAGGGGCGTGGTAGAGCGTTGCGGGTCTGGGTGGGGGGGCGACTCGCTGGAGTCCGAGCGGTGGATGCTGGGCCGGTTGGTGCGTCTCGACCTGCAAGCATACGGAACAATGTTAACAACCGGGGATCACTAACTAAACTGCGTTCACTTAGATAGCGCCGCACCCGCCGCAATTTTAGTAACATGTTTTACAAAACATCCGCCTTTTTGTTGTTGGTTCACTTATATTTCCGCCTTGAGAACTTCACTGCCCTCCCAATGGCGAAAAAACACAATTTCGGTATGCGTAGCAGAGTCAACAGAGACACAACCTTTCATTACGGCGCCTCGATACAAACTAGCCAGTACAATTGCGGTGTACACCGTCCGCGGCTTTCTTTGAGTGAACGTCGGGATTATTTGACAAGTGCCGGCACGTGGGTTATTCCACATTTGCCAAACAAACTTTTCTACATACAAACGTTCCACTTTCGCCAAGGTTTCGTATAATCGTATTTCGACAAAATAAAATTTCGTCTTGTGATTATCCTTTTGCCTCATTTACGATTAAAAGGTCGTTTTTCGCATTCGTTTTGCATACATTGAACGTCATTTTTCTATCGTGGTAAAGGAACCCATCTTGATAAAAATAATAATGTTGAACCTCTAATATGTGGGTAGATGAAAAACCCGAAGTGAATTCGAACCCAGAACCCTAAGATTGCAAAACCAATACCAAACCAATTGCGCCACCACAACCATGTGATATGCCGCGAAATCTACGATCATATTGACGACTCGAATGGCCGAGTCGGCAGTAACCCTGCCTACGATGCCATTAGTCCCGGGTTCGAGTTCCGGTGTGGGCAAATATTTGTTTGATGAGAACGGATGTTTGTACCCTAGTCATGGTTGTTTATATATCTAAGTATAATATTTATCTATATATTCCAAATGTCTTTATTACTGTAGATATTTACATATACTTAGCAATCGTCATTTTTGCCACTTCTCTACATTGGACCACTGTGGGAGAAGAAGGGCGTAGAAACTCCCACAGATTGATTTTTAGATCTCTTGTTTAAAATTGCTTATGCTTAACTAATACAAAATATAATATTTAGTCATTATCATAATTAATAAGCAGGAATAAATAATTATAAAATTATTAACAGCAAGGTCTGTGTTGAGCCAGATTAACCCCATACAGACCCATCATTTAAGTAATCTTGAACATTGTAATATTCCTTTTTCGACAAAGTCGCTTTAACATGGATTTTAAATTGCTCAAATGGCAATTTCGAGATCTCCAGAGGTATCTTGTTGTAGTAGAGATTGCATTGACCCTTGAAAGAATGTGTATCGTTGTCTAGTGCCCAAGATACAGGGAATCCTAGTTTGGGGCTAGATCAATATGTGTAAATAGTGTCCAATATTATTATTATTATTTGAATCATGTTAGGGTTTGTTATATCGATGGTGATATTAAAACACGTCTCTTGTATGGGTATCCCCATTTAATTTATAAAATCTTGTGTAGTTCATTATGTTTTGCTGCAGCGGCAACAGAAATACACATTCTGTGAAAATTTCGACTCCCTACCTATAACGGTTCATGAGATACAACCCACTGACGGACGGACGGACAGGCGAGGTTTAGTAATAGGGTCCTACTTTGCGCCCTTCGGGTACGGCACCCTGAAATCTAAAATGCGTTTCAGATAACTGGTTCTTTCGCCGTTAAGTTGTTCGCAATGAAACCAGTGTTGCTAGCTTTTGACAAATGGGCATTACCATAAGTAAGGGAGCAAATATCGTAACTAGCTCACACTTTAAATGTACATTTCTGATTCTCATAGGTATTATTTGTATAAATCTTATTTTTTGAAAGCGGGGAATCTCTAAGCCTGCCAACCGGAAAAAGTTGAAAATTTTTCCCTATGCTGTTGATAGTTGCACTGTCAGCCAACTCAACGGGGTAGGGACTAGTTATCTAAAACGCGCAACACAAACTCCTTTCGTCTCACCTTCTTCTCAGTCTAGTATCTGGCAGCGTAGAATTACTGTCACTTTCAAGCGGATCTCTCGAGCCATTCAACGGAGTCGGTACCACACCAACGAGATTGTTAGGAATGTTGTTGGTAGTAGTGCTGTTGTTGTGCGGCGATATGGGCCGGCTGCTGGCCGAGTGGTCGTCATCTGAATCCACTTCCGCTATCCGGAATAGAGCTGAGCTCTGGCCTCTGTAGCCTGTGAATATAAAGGAAAACATTTACCTAGACTAGAGCACATACATCGCCTGCAACTGACAAAAGCATGAAACGGGAATCGAAACCAGTTCGTATCGAGAACTCCATGGGTGAAAGGAATCAATCAACCGGCAACTGAGATCGTCGTTATGATTTCACCCCCAGTTTCATAATGTGACAGGCGATTAAACGAAGTTTAATTTAAAATAGCAGCACGTGGTTAGCTGAAATGAGTAACAAATTGTCACAGCTGATTTTCATTGCTAAGGCTTCGGCACACCACCGGCCGATTGGTAGTGGCGCGGGCTTTAAAAACTCCTCTATGAAACTCTATGAAGCACGCCACACCAACCTCGACAGCGGGCCCGCGCTGCTGTGTCACTGTGGCGGCCAGCTGACCACACTGACAACTGTCCCGCTACCGACCCGCCGGTGGGGTGCCATGTGACATTTTAATTAGTCTCTAATCGTATGGTGTTGGCACGATTCAAATAGTCTGAAAATACAATATGCTGATGTATAGTGATACGGACCTGAACTTGTGCTAGGTAATGCTATGTTCTCCTCGAAGTTATTAAAGCTAGGTATATCGCCCACGTCCCGAATCATAATTGAACCTGCAACAAAGACCAGTTATGCTAAGCTTTTGTAAAAGAAAATGAAGTATTTATTTCATTTTCGAAAGTCATTCCTTACCGTTACCTCTATGTGTTGGTTTTCTATAAATTGAACATTTGTTTTTCCGTTTTCCCGCTCTAGTCAGGTTCACGCGCCGACGCGAGGGCATTATTATCTGAAAACGAAGTCACGAATTACAGTTATAATATTGGGTGCTTACCTATGAAATTGGCGAATTTTTCTTCCAGATTCAGGAGTTCATAATTCGAGTAATTCAATAGCTATTTCCAGTTTTTTTTTATTGTTTTAAAATTAATTTCAATATTTTACATCTACTTATTAAATTTTCTTTTAATTTTCAGTTTGATAACTATAATGTTATCTTCAAAATCAGTGCCTCCTAAATGTCATCGATTTTCATGATAATATTCGTAATATTTTTTTACAGCAGACACTTTTCACAAATTATATACAATTTTCTGTTAGCTAAATGTTGTCTCATTCATACACACAAAGTTTATAAAATTAGGATCTGTCATTCCTAAAAAAAATAGAAAAATGTTTGTACTGAAAATTGAGTTCACTTCAATTCCTCCATACAAAACGCCAATTTCATCATCAAACATGTGATATCTTATCTCTTTGTCGCACTCATGCGCAGGATAGGAGTCTATTGTTTTCACATAGGGATGAGCGTAACTGTAGTCGATAAAGAACTGCGAACTAAAGATAAGCCGAGTCAAAGACGCCGCCCCGCCCCGTGCGAACACGTTAGGTCTAAGTAGTAGTAGGTTTACAGGTTGTCAGATATAGGTGTATATTATCTGTTATAGCCTGTATACTCAAAGAATACATAATTTGTAGGACTTGCACTGTATGTGATTTAGTGCAAATGATTTTATTTTTATATAAAGTTAGTGATTATGATGATTTCTAACTGATGCCATTCTAATAATACAAGAAGACTAGCCATCCCGAACAAAAAATCGTACACGGCAGAAAGCAAAAATTACCGCCCAGGCACAGATGGCGTTAGCCCTGTTTGCTGCTTACGAGAAAGAGAAACCAGCTTTCTCTGTCTACGGCTGCCTATTTTTTGTACGTTATAATGCCCTAGGTGGCTTCAGATATTAATAAGACTACACCTAGCGCCACCAGACTCAGGCTCAGGCCCAGACTCTTTTCGACAAAACTTCTCCAATAACATTTGTATTAATTTTATTACAGGCGCTGTAGCGGCGTAGTCCAGCTACTGTAGTTTTATTGTAAAGAGCCAGAGATGACAGGGTTAATTCGTATAAATTAAACACGAGGTGTCAGCCAGTGGTATTAGCGAACAAGTGCCATGTAATACAATAATCATACAAAAAAATAAGGAGTAGGGGTGAGGGAACAATGAGCCAATCAGCAAACAGTATACGACTCTCAGCACTCGGAATCACGTCATTTATGCATATTTTGTTTTTTATTATATTCCATAATATTTAAAAAACCAATCGTTGATAAATTATGATGCAAAAAAATAAAACAAAACTTTTATTTTAAAAAAAGTTGTGTGCCTCTATTTAAAACTCGAACCCCGAAACTCGGGTCTTTGATCGACATACCAATTTAACTGAGCTATGATAACTGTATAAGATTTTTTCCTTCTGCTTCAGAGCTAGAAATGCATGCGGATGGACTAGTGACACACGTGAACCACATGAACAACATCATTCTATTCACAAACTGTACACATAGTTATGTTAAACGTACATATAAATTGATATTTTTATGTATATGTGACTATGTCTGTCCTTCGAGTGCACTTCATGTACGTACACGCAGAGTTAACGAGTCACTTGACACCACCGAGAACGGGAGGACGGTAACGAAGCAGCGATACGGCCGCCTATAGGCACTGCTCCCACCAAGGGCGAGAAAGCGATTAGCTATCGACTATTTTCTCGCTCATGAAACGAACAAAAGATAAAGATCCCGTGTCGGTAAAAGAGAGAGATATATTTATAGTACATCGTTGGCTGTTCACACTGCCGGCGCGGCCGGCGGGCGGCACGTCTGTATACAATGAGCACGCCCACTCACCATCGTCCTCTCGGAGTATCTGTCGCAGTCCTCACTGCTGGTGCGCTCGCTGCTGCGCGGGACCGCGGCACGGCGCGCGGGGCGGGGCGCGGGGCGCGGCGGCGCGAGGCGGCGCGGGCGTCCGGCGCGGGGGGCGGCGGGAGGCAGCGCGGCGCGGGTGGCGCGGCCGGCGGCGCGTCTGCGGGGCGCACTGTTAGCGAGCGGCCCATAACTGTCTACCTCACCCGACTTGCCGTTCACATGATTCGGTGACTATAGTGATGTGCCCGCACGCTGCCCGCGGGGCAATAAGTGTGGGAGCAGGACTAATCCTGTTGCGCTCTCTGTCGCACTTATATGACCTTACGGGAGGCATAGTGATAAGACAACGGTGCTTCCTGTCCCCGTTAGGCCGGAGCGGCGACTGCTCGACATACATTCAGCACGCTCGACCTGGATGTAGATTTTTCTATATATTTGTGACATACGCGCTTGTCGCCACTGCACAAATGGCACCTCCCTTTTGGTGGCGCTGGCGTAGTTGGAAGCAAAGTTTCATTCATCTGAGGTTAGGATAAAACACGTCACGTGATATTTCAAATACACTACACACTGGCAACATCAAATGAGATTAGCACTTAAATTATAAGAAGTAAATAAAATTTGACTACTTTGACAAATATACAGCCTACAACAACACCAGTGCCATCTGCAATGAGCTCTTGAGATTAGGTGCCATAGTGCTCTAAGTCCCCCTGACACTCACACACACATACCTGAGTAACCCACGCCTATGCGATCGTCCCGGCTTCGGGTAACGCGAGGCGACAAGCCGAGCTAGTCGATTGGGGAAACGCTGACTTCGCGTCACCTGCTGGCTCACTGGGAACAAGAATTCACATTTACTTATACTTACAAGCAGAGCTTGAGTAGTTGTGTGCGTCAACCAGCAGCCAGATGGGTCATTTACATAAACAGATTCAATTCTGGGTGTCAACACGTCGATGAGCGACAGGCAAGCAGAAGGGAAGTATAATCGACACCAGGGGGGTTACCACAACGTCTCATGCCAATTCAGATTAGGAACCTAATTTGATCCGCAAAATTACCGTGACCGCCTTTAGGTAAATAAAGCCCATTTTGGCGAATTGGAATGGAAATGGTTGCCATGGTGATGTCCTTGTTTTGAACCTAATATGAATCGGAAAGAGATTGTGGTAACCCCCCTGGATTAGATTGCCCTAGGACCGAAATCATTGGAACTCATAGGAGAAGGCCTAATAGATAACTATAAACCAAGTGGCTATGTGAGCGGTAGTGATCTCGCGAGCGACATTTTCTTTTAATAACACATACAAAACTTATGAATGCACCTGGTGAAGTACATGGAGTATGAAAGTAGCCGCACCAATAACTTTGTAAACTAGATTTTGCGGTATTAAACCGAGCCTATTGACTTTTCACTAAAATTATATAGCCTGTTACTCTCACGGTCTCTACAAATCCAACGACACCTCATTTGTTAAAATCCGTCAAGCTGTTTGGACTGAAGCGGTTTTTTGAAATTTTAAAACCCGCCATTTTGAAAAAAATACAATAACTGATATTCACCAACAAAAGTTGGCCGTCGCATGTGAAACATCTATATTACTATTGGAATTTATAATTAATAAATATGTATCAAAATATGGAGTAGAGACAGGAACGCTATCGATTTTATTAATGAAACTCTATAGTTTCATTAATAAAATCTATTTATTTTTCTTATAATTTCAATAAAAATAATAATTACAGAACAAATAATTCATAAATTTAATTAAAGGATTACCTAGGTCTTGAGGCGTATCACTCAATCGATGAATATTAAAATTATGCTGTGTTGACATAATACTAATTTAATATGTTCTTTAATTAATATTCACTTTACTTTTGTCTATATCTAATCAACTATGTGTGTAATGTGTTAACATGCAATTTTGACATTTTTAATTCTTTTAATTTATCACTTTATATGTATGCATTTGTTATTTTTATTTCTGTTTGTATGCCTAATGGCTGGTCGTAAGCACAATGCCTATTTAAAATGTAAGAACTAATCTAAAAGTACGATCCACAAAAAACTTTCTGATTCTGATTCTGATAAATATAAAAGAAAATATTTTTAATAGTTTTGCAATTGATCTACGGGATATTGTTTGACGAGTCTTCTATGATTTCTGTAACGGAAGCTGTTGAATGTGTATTGAACGGTATTAAAGCGGTTCAATCAACATCACGTGCAGGGCTGCCAGATACGAATTTTATCATTACGTAATGAAATAATACCTAGCAACATTTTTATAATTAAAACGAACGGGACGGAGATCTACAGGGAATCCTCTTAACATTATGAAACGAAACGTAGATTTACGGGGAATCCAGCAACATTATGTGCGGCAAGATTTGACTTGTAAAAAGACCTTTAGGTTCATTCATAAAAAGTTTAAAATGGCCTGCGTTTCCAAAAACGTATTACTGTTTTACGGTCTAAACGAATCGGGACTAAGAGGGAGGAACCGGTTATTCTCGCTGCGGTTTCTCGCCAGACGGTCGTTAGTTTTCTCTTCTCTTTGCGAATTTAATAATGGAACTCAGTGGTTTAAATATGAGTGATGAAAGTGGAGAAGAGCATCCTGCTCCTGGTACGAGTAGGTACTCCAAAGAAAAAACATTGCTCTGAGAGGAGAGTTTCCAGCCTCGGAGAAGGACAAACACCGAGCGCAGAAGTATCGTCTAGATCGGAAAAATTTGGAGCGAAACAAAACAACGAAATATTATGTCCGCATTTGTCACAAAAGGAGTTATTCCGAAAAACAAAAGAATGACTGCCACTCATGGACGTATAAAAAAAGCTAAACAGTATGTCTTGTGTGTTCAATTAGTGTAAAAACCGAAGTGACCGGAGGAAAAGACATCCAGGAATCACGTTTCATAGGTAAATGAATAAATAATTTCCAGTAAAAAATTAAAATCAATCTTCATTCATCATCCAAGTGGCCGCCATCTTGAACTTCGTATTGATCCTAGTTTGGGGCTAGATAAATGTGTGTCCATAGTGTCCAAGGTATTATTATTATTATTATTATTATTGGTCCGATTTGCTTCAAAATCAAATTCTGGGAAACTGGTTGGAGTCCAATCATGATTCTGAAGTCGGATTTTGAAAAAGTGGCGCCTTTTTGAACTCCGTAGTTACTGGTTCGATAGAATACAAAATAAATCTTATTAAATATATAGCGGAAAAATATTTAACGATTCGGCTTCACCACATTTAAAAATTAGAAGATATATCAAGAACCTCTCAAAGTAAAAGACACTATTATAAAAAACTTACTCAGCATTTGGGATGTTAATCACTTTTACAGCAGTCATAAACGGTAGGATCAGTAAAATTCTGAACAATTGGGATGATGAACGTTAGTCAAGTTAGATACTTTTTAAGAACTGTCATAATTTATATGAGAGTTGTATTGTAATCCGAAACATAACGTCATATTTCGTTGAAATTAAATGCACTCTGGCACAAAATTATTTTAATTCATTCATTTGCTTAAAATGATTAAAGACTGTGTTATTGACGGTAAATTTTCAATGCTATCAATTTAAACAGAGTTAGTATTTTTTGTCTACCATTCATGTATCATCTCCATTAGGTATTTTTTACATAACTTTGCAGAAAATTCAACAGATGGTGCTGTGAATCGCAATTTGTTTCTTCGGGTCCATAAATCGAGAAATAATCCTATTATATTGATATTATTTCTAAAAGATCTATCCAAAGATATCTCTATTTTATATTATACTCTAACCCCTAGTGTGAGATGTCATTGGATAAATGTTTTAAAAATAATATCAATATGACCATTTTTCGATTTATAGACCCGTTTGAGAAAAGAAGCGCAAGAACCCAAGAGCGATTCACAACACCATCTGTTGGACTTTGTGGAAAAATGTTTTTTTTTCTTCTCTCTCTCATTAAAATATTTTTACTTTTTAACTGTGTTTTATTAGGGTAAAAATTTGGTTAACCTGGCAGCCCTAAATTCACTCACTCATAGATATCCGCCGCCATTACGGTTCCTCAGTTTTGTCTTAGCGAGACTACGTCCGACTTTTTTTATACGTCCATGCTGCCACTATGTGATCAAGTTGGCTGGTTTTATAGCAGAATTTATCGCATTTAAAACTGCGGATCATATGTCGGACTTAATAAATGGCATATTGGAATATTTTGGAGACGACCATAAAATTTCTTTGACCGATATGCTATTGCTATGCGTTTCCCATGAGAAAGTTGGGCGCCAGTTATGATTTAGATGGAAAACAAAGCACTAAATATTGATAAACCAACAGGTACTTAATTGAGAATTTATTGAGAGGACAGATAGGTACATACCTAACTTTTGTAATTATGTATTCCTGCTTATTATTGATAGTAATTAATATTGTAATATTTGTATTAGTTAAGCACAAGCAATTTTTCAGAGATCTAAAAATCAACCTATGGGAGTTTCTACGCCTTGCTTCTCCCACAGTGGCTCAATGTAGAGAAGAGGCAAAAAATAACGTTTGCTAAGTATATGTAAATATCAACAGTAATAAAGACATTTGATTTGATTTGATAACTTTTTCGTCTCATTTAGCTGTTTAATAGGGCTTACCGGGACTTCTTGAAAACATAGTTAAGCATGATCGCAGAGAAGTCTACTACCAATTACAGAAAACCGCAGGAAAATCAGTCCACCCGTTTAGCGCCTAATATATAATTTATAATATTTATAACATCCCTATTTTCCGTCGTCGCGGATTAGAAATACGAATGATTTATTGCCAGTAGGTACCACTCACCCCGCTTCGGCGGCAGCGGCAGAAAGTCGACGACAATCTGCTCACTGTCCGAGGAGTCGTTCGCGTTGCTGTTCTCGGAGCCGGAGCTGGAGCCGTCCAGCGAGTCGCTCTCTTCGGCGAGACACTCCAACTCGCGCTGCACGAGCGAGTCGAAGAACGCCATCATGCGCGGGTCCTCGTGCGTGGATTGCTCGACGTAGTTGTGCGATATGTACTGCGGAGGGAATGTGATGTAAACATAAAACATATAAATGTAGCCCGTGAATGTCCCCACCGAGGGGCACGGGCCTTTGCCCAGATACGAGTAAGATTGAACCATACTCCACCACGCTGGCTCAGTGCCGGTTAGTTGAAGGGTGTCGGGCTAGTCGCCAACCCGACTCTCAGAGATGTCTCAAAATAACAATCTAACAAATAAATAAATAAGAACAAGACAAGCTGTATTAATATGAGGAAAAGGTCACAACACTTTTGGAAACGCTGGTTGAACGAATATCTTCATCAGCTTCAAGAAAGAACAAAATGGCTACAGAAAAAGAAAACTTACAGAATGGTGACTTAGTGCTAATAAAAGCGGCCAACTTACCATCTGGAAAATGGGCAATGGGTAGAATAATTGAACAGCACCCCGGAAAAGATGGACCAGACGCGTGGTGACGGTGAAAGCCAGAGGCGGTAAAATCAAGCGGTCCATGAACAAACTAACACCCCTCCCGATAAATAGAAATCAACAGACAAGTACCGACGAACTGAAAAAATCGGAGGAGTGTAAGACTAGATCCATCCATAATACTACTAATCCAGGACGAATGGAACTTACTTGTTTACAATAACTTATATACGTACTGGCAAGCCACGAAAGGCTAAAAACATATGTAGATAACGTAGATCAGCTGAGTGCCAAAACTAAATCACAGACATGTCTACTTATGTCGAGAAAACTCACCAACGTAATCTAACAACTCGTCAATTATAGGAACTTACTCCTGTCTCATCACCTGAACAGAAAATCAAGAGTCAAATCAAAATGGAGTGGTAAACCTTGCTCACACACGTTTGGAGTCTTAGATGAAGAGGCAGGGAAAAATATCGTCAAGAAAAACAAAGAATTCGTGAAAAACCAATTCCAAATAATAAACGAATATATTAAACAATCAGAAGAACAACTGCCCATTACAGAAAACCGAGTCAGCAAGGTAGAAATGGTGAGTAGCATGAACACAGCCGCAATCGCCGCGAGCTCATTGATAAACAGTCTGAAGAAATCTCAAAAAATGCTTATGAATGCGTTGACTGACTGACTAGATTTTGCTTAAAAGAGTAACAAACATCCATACATACTCACATTTATAATATTAGTAGGGTATGTTATATGTATTCTTGAAAAGTAAGCTTGGAGTCCAAGGTAACACCTAGAGAGTACACACGTATGGAGTGTATTCTTAGAATACATTAGTAATTCGTGCTGTGTTCATAAGAAGTCGTTTTTATTCGTGTGGTAAAGCTGAGTATGTTACATTTGACGTTTATTCTGTTACGAACATAATAAGACGACAGAGACGAGTCAGACATGTTCGAGAATACTTTTTATCATCAGCGTAAAGTATAAAACTGTCATGATGGAAGCTAACGCCGATGTCGTTCAAATATGCCACATTTAGTAGCGGTCCCAATTGACCCTTGAGGAACACCAGAAGGGAATGTTATGACCAGATACAACCGATACCTACCAATGGCCACAGCTTGACATATTTTATTGATGTATGATTCAGCCCAGTGCAAGAGATCGCCCGGTAAGCCTAATTTTATAAATTTTGGCAGTAAAATAAAATGGTAGACGCAATCAAATGCCTTTTCAAATTCCGTGTAAACAGCGTCGCCTTGTCCCCCTCCATCCATACTAGTGAGGATCGAGTTCACATATACAGCCAGGTTGGTTGTTGTTCACCAGGGATGTTTAAGGAAATGTTTTGATAGATATGTCTGTGAACTACTTGCTCCACCACCTTACTGAAGACTTTGAGTATGGATATTGGCCCATAGTGTTCGACTGGTATCTTTGAACCTTTTTTATGCGTTGGTACAATATTTGCGAACTTCCATGAAGCAGGAAACACTCTCTCGTGGAATGATCTATTGAATATTATTGTTAAAGAGCTTAGCTAGTGAATCGCGCAGCTCACAATTAAACTCGGAGGCATGTTGTCATAACCAGGTTCCCTTGATTGTATCAAGCTATCCACTATATTGCTAGTTACCAAATGATGGGGTGGTTCCAAAAGATCTAAGTCAGGATAACAGTTAGCAGGTGGATAGAACATTTTGCCAAAATACTGATTCAAAGCATTACATATTTCCTGTTTAGAACTTAAGACTTTACTGTCATGCTCTGAGAATAACCGGAACTATACTTTCTTATAGATTTGACATAACCCAAAAAAGTTTGGAGTTCCCCATTGAGTTACTATTACTAGCGTATAGAGACGCTTTCTTAGACATAAAACGTGTGCAACTTGATGACACGGGGGAGCAGGGGGCGCGGAGAGATCGCACACCTCAGAAGTGACACTACCTTTGTATTGTAAAGTAATTGTGTTCGGATCAGCCGGAGCTATTTTTACCCGACTACAGCGAAGTGTAAAAAAGAAGGATAATGTGTTTGACATGTATGTAGGTATTTATGTATGTCTGACCGTAGATACAATTGACCATCATAGAATAGTAGTAACAGGTCGCCCGCCTTCGTGCTAGCGGCATCAACCACCGATCACAATTTAATGATCTGATTTGGGTGAAATTAACAACATTTACATATGCAGGTACAATTGTCACTTCTCCATAGACCTCTTATGTTACTCTGTGATTTCAGCGAAACGTGGCGGCGACACACCGCGTCGACATGAATTCAAATTGATACAAAAGTAATTAAATTAAGCATGATTTTGCAAGAATGCAGAAAGCTGCCATGTGGAAAGTCACTCCTTTACTTTTATTTAATTTTCCTGTAAAGTATGTGCAGAGTCAGTCAGAGTCATTTTTTTTATTGAATATAAATAAATAAATTATCTTATTCAACGTCAAAATTATACTTACTTATAACTACAAGTCAATTTTTTTATTTATTTTTTTATATATAAATAAAAGAAGACTACACCGTTTCGGAAGGTGGGCCTCGGGGTTAAGAAGAAACGGCAAGAAACTCCCCCATACCTTTTTTTTAAAAAAGTGACTTTACAACAGGTACTGGTTTCGGTCTAAGGAAATTCGCCGGCGAGTGATAGACTTGATCCATCGCCCCTCGTCGAATTTCTGTGCGCTGAGATAGTATGGACCATGCAGTTTTGTCATCTAAGTATTCCTTAATACTATAATAGGACTTTCTTATCATCTCATTTTTAACATAGTTTTTGAACCTCTTTTCAGGAAGGATCAATGTTTCCTGTGGTATTTTATTGTAGAAGCGAATACAGTGCCCCATGAATGATGTGCCTACTTTACTTAGTCTAAATAATGGTAGTGCTAACCAATTTCTATTTCTAGTGTTAATTGTATCGACCTACAATTTTAAATAAAGCTATGTTTTTTCTTACATGCATGATATTCTCGTATATATATTGACAGGTAACCGTAAGTATATTAATTTCTTTGAATTTTTCTCTTAATGATTCTCTAGCATCTAATTGATATATCGCCCTGATCGCCCTTTTTTGTAAGACAAATAACGTATTTATATCTGCTGCTCTCCTCCAGAGCAATATTCCATAAGACTAATACTGTGAAAATAACTAAAGTAAACCAATCTGGCAGTTTCAACATCTGTAAGATATCTGATTTGTCTGACCGCAAAAGCGGCTGAGCTAAGTCTTCGTGCGAGATTAGTTATGTGAGGACCCCCGTGAAGTTTCGAATCTATAGTGATTCCGAGAAAGATTGTGTTTTCAACGAGGTCCAATCTTTCAGATCCTATTCTAACACTGCTTTCAACCTGTCGTACATTAGGCAAACAAAATTTGATACATTTAGTCTTCTTTGAGTTTAATAACAGGTTGTTTACATTGAACCAACTTAACACATGAGAGAGTGTACTATTTGCGTCGTCTAGAATTTCTTCTTGTCTTTTCACCTTGAAAATAATAGATGTGTCATCAGTAAATAGAACAATCTGAGTCATTTTTTCCACCATATAAGGCAGGTCATTCATGTACACTAAGAAAAGGAACGGACCTAAGGTAGAACCCTGGGGTACACCAATATTCATATGGGTTCCAGTGGACTTGCATCTGTTTATATCTACTTTTAGTAATCTTTCCATTAAATAAGATTCCATTAATTTTAACGCATTATCTTTGATACCATAGTGTTGAAGTTTGAGCAAAAGAGTTTGATGGTCCACACAGTCAAAGGCCTTGGAAAGATCACAGAAAATACCAACCGCATCCTGTGATCCTTCCCACGCACTATAAATGTGTTCTACTAGCGCTACTCCGGCGTCTGTTGTTGATCTGCCTTTAGTGAATCAGAGCTGTTTTTTGTGGAGTAGCCCAGATGCATTGAAGTGAGAGTAGTTGACTCAATATGACCTTTTCAAACACCTTGCTCAACACTGGCAATACTGATACAGGTCTGAAGTTGGCAGGGTCTTGTTTACTACCGGATTTGAAAAGTAGTAGTTTGAAAAGATTATACTCAATCAAATGCTCTCAAACTTCAACCGTACAAAACAACTCCACGCCAAGCAATACGGTTTCACTAGGGGTAAATCGACTACGGATGCAGGTATTACCCTTACATCTCATATTTATTCTGCATGGGAAGCCGCACAGGATGCTATCGGTGTTTTTTGCGATCTGTCGAAGGCATTTGATTGTGTTGATCATGACACGTTACTAATGAAATTAAATCATTACGGAGTTAGAAATAAAGCGTTGGATCTACTAAGATCATACCTAAGCAATAGAATTCAAAAGGCAGAAGTCAACGGCGTTAAATCTGATGGATCGGGGGTAAAAATTGGCGTTCCACAAGGTTCCATATTAGGCCCTTTCTTATTCCTGGTATATATTATCGATCTGCCTTTTATGGTGGAGAAATTGACTAACATAGTGTTGTTTGCTGATGATACTTCACTGGTCTTCAAAATTGAAAGACAAAAAGAAGATTTTGATGATGTCAATAGAGTATTATCTTTAACCTTGAATTGGTTCACAGTTAACAATTTATTGTGTTGTAAAACCAAATGTATCAAATTCTCCCTTCCAAATGTCAGGCAAGTTGGGACCAGTTTAGTGTTGGACAGCAATACGTTAGAATTAGTAAATGACACGAAGTTTCTTGGAATAACCATTGATAACAAATTGCAGTGGGGACCCCACATAGAAAAATTGGCTGGTAAATTAAGTTCTGCGGCTTACGCTGTTAGGAACATCAGACAAAACACGGATGTGGCTACATCTAGGCTAGTATATTTTAGTTGCTTTCGGGAAAGCAGCCGATATTCAAACTATTTTTATTTTACAGAAAAGAGCTATTCGAGCAATTTATAATTTAAAACGCACAGACTCCTTAAGACAGCTTTTTAAAGAAATTGACATACTAACTGTAGCTAGTCAATTTATTTTCGAAAATATAATGTACGTACGCAAGAACCTTACAAAATTTCCCAAACTTAGCGATAGCTGTAATGTTAATCTAAGAAATAATCACAGACTACTTGCGCCCCGGTTTAGACTCGCGAAGTTTAGCAATTATTTCAAGGGTCAATGCATTCCCTACTACAACAAGATACCTCTGATCTTGAAATTGCCATTTGAGCAATTTAAAATCCATTTTAAGGCGACTTTGTCGAAAAAGGGATATTACAATGTTCAAGATTACTTAAATGATGGGTCTGTATGGGGTTAATCTGGCTCAACAGAGACCTTGCTGTTAATAATTTTGTAATTATTTATTCCTGCTTATTAATTATGATAATGACTAAATATTATATTTTGTATTAGTGAGGCATAAGCAATTTTTAAAAAGAGATCTAAAAATCAATCTGTAGGAGTTTCTACGCCCTCCTTCTCCCACAGTGGTCCAATGTAGAGAAGTGGCAAAAAATGACGATTGCTAAGTATATGTAAACATCTACAGTAATAAAGACATTTGGAATTTGGTATTAATCTACTCATTTTTATGAGGTCAGGAAAAACTCCGTTTGCTATACAACTATTGAATGTGATTGCCATGTATGGTGCAATCACATCGATTACTGATTTAACCACGTTAACCGACATGCCCCATACATTTTCATGCTAAAAAGTTTAAATGTTTTAACTATAGTTATAGAGCCTATTGGCTTGAAGTTAAAGCCATCCTTGTTTTGGGGCACATTTTCAACCAAGTAATCTAAAGACTTTTCAGAAGAGGATGGTAGTGCTTCTGTTGTTATTATTGGTATGGTACTGAAGAACTTTTCAAATGCGTTGCGTGCAGTACCTCAGTACACATGAAGGCATATTTACGTAACCCTTTTCACTCCAATGCGTCGGAGTTGTCGCAGCCGTCCGGCTCAGATTGAACGTCAGTGTTGCCACTGCCGTGTGATCAAATCGCACAAACATGCCTCCCTAATTACACACCATTACACAAACCCAAACATTGAAGACTCAAATCATTTAATAGTTGATACAGTATATTTGAAAATCAAAGTGCAAATTTTTAATATCACTACACTATTATTTGTATCGTCTTTGCGCTTATATCGCGTTTTTGAAGGAATAGTAGGATTTATGATTTCGGTACGAATAAAATTAGTAATGTGAAATTTTATTAGTTTTATTTAGGTATTGCAATTACAAAATCGTATACCTGCCGCCTAGTAACTTGACGTCTGAGTGAGCTCCGAACTCTCTTTCTCGCAAAGGGCAAGATGGGTGAGAGAGAGAGGTCAAAATTCGCTCAGACGCCAAGATACTTGGCAGCAGGTATACGTACTAAAGAACTTTTTTATTTTATCTTTATTTTTGGCGCGTAGCATATGTTTCGATCGTTCGAATGCACATCCACCATTTCTACTTACACCGTATTAAGACAACATTAGCGCGTTGACAGTGTCAGTGTTAATTTTATTGCGACTACCTGTTTGAGTAGTAGTAGAGTATTTAGTGCACTGAACACTCTTTCGACTGTAGCGTTAGAAAATGGCAATAACATTAAAGTAACCACTGAGTTATGATCTCAAATAAAGGATCACTCAAATCATTTTTTTTATGTCTATTCAAAATTTCAACGTAGAAGAAAAGACAGGTTTTAAGAAAATCTGTCATTGCCGTAGCAATTGATGGATCACCCTTTAAGTCTGCCCCTTACGGCGGCCGACGCCTGGCGAAAATGCTATCTCTCTTGCACGCCTTGAATTAGTATAAGCTATCTGTCAGTAGTAGGTGGGCGTCACACGGCGATCAAATCGAACTGACTAACTGTCAAACAAAATGCGAGTTCCGTTTCGCGCAGACAATTATAATTTGTAAACAACGACCGACAGTGATCGAAACCGATTGCACAGAAATTACACACATATTCCTATTACACACGCGAGGCCTAGGTTACACACAAAATGTGTAATTACACACAAAACGGCAACACTGCTGAACGTGTTTGTTCCAATTGCCTTAAATAGGACAAGAAATCAAGCCGGGGCGAGAGCGTGTGTGTGTGTGTGTGTGTGTGTGTCTGTGTGAGTGTGTGTGTGTGTGTGTGTGAGTGTGTGTGTGTGTGTGTGTGTGTGTGTGTGTGTGTGTGTGTGTATGGTGTGTGTTGTGTGTGTGTGTGGTGTGTGTGTTGTGTGTGTGCTTGTGTGCTTTTGAAGTCACCTGTCCGCTGTGGTGCACCAGGGACACATAGTCCTCGTGGCTATACATCTCGCGCGGGTTGTCGGACCCGCGGGACTCCTCCAGCAGAGCGCCCCGCATGCCCGGATACTCCATTGCAGACCACACCTGCGACCAGACCAAACCAGGATACGAGTAAGATTGAGCCATGCTACCAGTAATAAGCACATAACTACAAATAAATAAACTAAAACAGCATTTAGTATATATTGAGTATTCATTTAAAAATCGGTCAAGTGCGAGTCTCACTCACGCACGAAGTGTTCGATACCACCGTACAAAGGTAGGGAAGGTGTGGAGTGAATAGTTTGGATTTTACTTAGCAAAATGTTGTTTACAAAGTTATTGGTATGGCTACTTTCACACTAAGTACATACTCAAGCATCTCACAAACTGTAGCTCCCGAGTCCTCTTAGTTATATGGGATTAATCTAGCTCAACACAGACCTTGCTGTTAATAATTTTGTAATTATTTATTCCTGCTTATTAATCATATTTTTTTTTCATATTTGCATTAGTTAAGCACAACCAATTTTTAAAAGAGATTTAAAAATCTATCTGTGGGAGTTTCTACCCTCTGCTACTCCCACAGTGGTACATTGTAGAGAAGTGGCATAAAATTACGTTTGACAAGTATATTTAAATATCTACATTAATAAAGTACTTTGCCTTGACTTTGTAGTAGTCGCGCGTCATATAAGTTATGGGAGATACCATACACCGCAGTAACTTCACAACATATAAGTTTTCCATCTATGGTGAGTCAATTACATGCTGCTAAGTGTATATTTCATATCTTGTCTAACGCGCCCAAGTAAATACCACATTTATAGACTTCTTTTTCGTTGCCCTAACCCCGCGGCTCTAGATGGAAAGCTTGGATCTGGTGGAGTTGCTACACAGGATGAAATGTATATAGCCTCGCCCTCTCCTACCACGATGATGATGATGATGAGGTGGGAAAACCGCAGAACCAGAGGCGGGTGATCGCTCCATTGTGACTATTTCACCCAATACCCAGTGTTTGGGCAATGGTTACTGCTGTTTCAACAGATATCCCTCCCTAAATCTTCTAGTTCGCTTAATGATTTCTAGGATGTCGCTGAACTTTAAGTTTGACAAGACATCTGCATTAAATGCTATCCATCCCTAGTATTCGCCATCTTATGTTTGAATACATTACACATTCTCCCAATAATGGCTACTTTCCTCCAAGCCACAGTGAGGGCATGATGGGTCTTGTATGAGCTTTAATATTGATAGGTGTCTATTTAGTTTGCAGTGACCTGTCACCACACCTACCAGTGTTGCTAAGTTTTCCCTACTAAAATCAAGTAAATACTTTTTGGAGTCTTTTCTTAAGATAAACATCTTAGACTGCCTAATCTTTGATGTTCTTCCAATCTAGGTTTGCATCTCGCGTAGCTATCATGTTGAAGATGTTCTTTGTGACAGTCGCTGATATAAATAATTTTGGTTCTGGTCCAATAAAACGCTCTCCTACCATAGGGTAATACCGGCCGGGTACTTAATTTCGAGTCTTGTTTCGCTGTTTGAAGTTTCCAAGAAATGTTGACCAGACCCCGTAGAATTTTCGTAAGTTAATCGGACAATCAACTACAAAGTAGTCTTGTGTCGGTCATGTGCGAAGAACGAATAGGAAACGTTACTGTGCAATGAACGAAAAGAAACGTTTCCCTACGCTAATCGGACATTCGGTCTATTAGGACATCGCTCCGAGAGAGCGGGGCGGTGGGCGGGAGGCATTGAGCCATGCCGACTCGCTCTCGCACACACAGACACGGCATTGACATCTTGACTAGAATGACAGCCCTGAGCCTGTTTAAGTATGAAGGGAAATCAAATATTATTTAACTTTTTATTTCTGCTATGCAAACAGACACATAGAATTGTATAAATATGTTAATATTATCAGAGTATAATATTCCTCAAGTTTCTGCTCTGCACGAAAAGAAGCTTAACCTAATAGCTCCATTTTTTATTCGATCCTACCTCATACGTAATAGTACTAATAAAGCTGTTAGATCTTACTGGTACACTGACTGAAATACCCTAGTACGGAGCGCTCTCTAATGACCGAGCAGGCATATTTTTTATTCATAAGATCCAACGTCCTAATAGTACTAATAGAGCTGTTAGAGTGTACTAGTACACTGACTGAAATGTACGAGTACGGAGCGCTCTCTCTGATGACCGAGCAGGTACAAGACTACTACAAAGCTACAAACATGTTACCTTAATAATCTTCTCTACGCCGGACGAGGCTATGAGGCAGTACTGCGGGTTGTACCGGACTTGGTTCACGATGGATCGGTGGCCGTAGAGTACTATGTGCGGCGGCTCCACTACTAGTTCTGTTAAAAAGATTGGACAGTTTACAGATTATTAAACGTTTTTCAAGATTTTCTTTATTCGAAGAATAAAATTGAGTAGGCAGGGAACTTTTTGGAAAATACATAAATGTGTATTCCTGCCGCCAAGCAATTTGGCCTCTGAGCGAGCCCCGACCTCCCAATCTCTCACCCCACCTTACCATAAATGAGAAAGAGAGGTAACAGCTAGCTTAGAGGCCTGAGAGGGATGGACTAGCTTCCTATGCCTCACCGTTGCTGCCGACCGGCACGTCGGGCACACGCCACATGTACAGGTTGAAGTCGTCCGACCCGCTCAGCACGTAGCTGTCTCCCTCGCCCGCGAAGCTGCAGCTCTTCATTGTGCAGGAGTTGTAGTAGTCCTGCGGACAATTGAGGTTCGTAAGTGGCAACTTGGAAGCACGTCATTTCTGTAGAACAAATGAGCAGAATGCAAAAGGGGCGATTTGCGAAAGGGACGTGTTCGAAACAGTGCGCATTTTGCAAAGTGGAAATTATGGTCCACTTTAGTCTTTGCACACGACTTAAGGGAATATTTTCTGAGACGTTTTAAAAAAAATACTAGATGGCGTTTAAGATACTCCTACCTTTTTTCCTTTGGCGCATGATGAATGTGGTAAAAATAGATAGAGGAAACTTTAACAAACAAATAAAAATAAAAAATAAATAATTTATAGGGTCACGCACGATGCAAGATACTAGGAAGTACAGATTGTTACTTTAATTAAAATAATATCGCAAACGTGACCCCACATTTACCACATTCATCATGCGCCAAAAGAGAAAGAGGAAGGGGTGTCTACAGCCATCTATCTATATTGTATTTTGAAAAAAAACCTGCTTAGAAAGTATCCTCTTGCTTTTTTAACGCGATTTCATCGCAACAAATGCGCGTTTGCCGTGCGAGATCAACGCGTTCAGAAACCACCCTATGCAAAGGCTCTCAGTGAACTCAATAACCCCTTAATCATAGGTAACCAATGATCCCGATAGAATTTGACAGATGTTATCAGTGACACACTGACCTGATGATAGAATTCCGCGACGGGCTCCGCACACAGCACGCTGTAGAGCACAGGCGGCTGGCGCCTGCGCAGCGCCAGCACGAGCGACCCGGTCGCGTTGAACCTCACACTCATGCTGTTCTGGCACGCGCTGTTGTTGCGGCTGCCCGAGTAGCGGATCACGGGGCTGTTAGCGGACAATGGGTTAATAGCATTTTTAGGCTAGATACCATATTCGAAGGCTGGGATCGTAATACTGAGACTGCTTATCCAACCCTCTGTTACTTGGGGTTATAGCTTTAGAACCTTAATAGGAAGACACTTCATTCTATCACTTGATCTTGGTATGGAGTCCATCAGTATCCAACAGTGATGAGTCCGCAAGGAACATTGACCATATCTGATAGTGGAAATTGGAGTAAGTAAGTTGTTTGAACATACTGTTTCGGCGAGCGCAGGTCCCATAGCGAGACGCCATCGCGCGCGTTCGCTGACGCGACCATTGAGGCCTGCTGCGGGTGGAACATGACCGCGTGGAACGCCTTCCGACTGCGCGAGATGACCAGGCTTTCTGTAACGCATGTTACAGATACGGCTTAAGATTATTGCTGACTTATACAACATACAGCATACAATGTATATGTATCCTGTCCTGTACAGCTAAAGAATATTCATTAAAATATGGGTTTAAGGTTGTGCTCTGTAGACACTATCAAGTATGTTTGCGGCAAGCTCACTAAAAGCAATATATAGGTATATGTAACCCATTCAGCTAAAGAATATTCATTCCTAACAACCTATAAAATCCCACGTGCACAACCAATAACGCAAAATGTTGACTGAAACTCAAAATAATGTCACTGTCTCACTCAGAATATAGCAGTGCCAGCATGACATTTAACCAGCATTTTCTTGAGCAGATTCTTGATTAAGGATTTTATTGTATCACAAAAATTTATCAGTCTCATCTGATCATCAAAATTGAATGCGCTTGTACAGGTGGAACAACGTCATCATGAGCTGAGCATGAGAATTTACTATTTTTTATATGTGTTATAAATTTGAAACGTCTGTCTGTCTATATCTTTATGTCTGTGGCACTCTAGCGCTCAAACGGGTGTACAGAATTAATGGCGGTTTGTTGGAAGGGCTCAATTTAGAAAAAAACATTAGAGAATAATGTGTCTCACCATGCACTGAAGACCTAGTGTCAAATAGCAGCAGCCGCCCATCATTCCCGGCTGTGGCCACCACCCTTTCATTGAAAGGGTCTATGCTCAGCCCACATACTGCCCTTTGATGCGTAAGAACTTCTACAGGGCATTTGTTCTCCAGATCATGGACTAATACCTGTGCAGAGGTAAATATAGTTTAAGATATTTTACTGTCATTCCTTCCTTCCACTTTCAGAGCTTGACTAGTGATGTGAATTTTTTTGAATGTGTTGGGACAGTCTTCTTTCTAAATTCAGACAGATATTTAAGATCAAAGCCTCAACTGGCTAACAATAAAAAAAAAATGGACTGTCTTTGGTACTTGCAGATGTAGGAACTGCCAGACTTTGATATAACAGATTACTTACAATATCATCATTTCCGCCAGAATATATCCTCTTGTTGTCACTGGTGATGCCCAGGCAGAATATGTTGGACTGGTGCTGCGCCTTCAAGGGCTCCGGATGGCCTTGGTCGAGGAGGGCCTTGCCAAACTGCCACACCATGACCCTCCTGTCATCCCCGCCTGAAGACAACTCGGTTTTATTATAGTGGAGAAGGCAGTTGTTTTTACAGGAGAGTTTTAGCCAACAAAGGATCGGTCTGTTCGGATCCAGGTCTATTATGTGTGTTATTACAAAATTATAAGATTTCAAGATACAGTAAGATTTGCAGTCAAGTGAAGCAGTACATAGTCGATGGTGCAGCGGGATTCTCCATGTTGCTTGATAATTAGGTAGTTTTACGGCTTTTATTAAATTATTATCATATCGTGAATCAAACGCCGATATCGCTTATAAAATTGTACCTGATATGAGTAATTCGCCATTGTTAGAAAACTCAATCGCGTTTACACATCCAAAATGGCAAACTAGATCACGGCGATAGAGATTCTTGGCGACATTCAAACGGCTGCTAAACAATGTAGATCTGATCTTCGGCAGAAGTCCCTGCTCTCTCTTCGTTAGATAGGTCAGCGGGCAAGCGATATTTGCCATTTTCAGTCGATTATCACCATTTTTTCTGACACGAAACGCGAAACCTTTTATAATCTCTGCCTGTTCCCCGATGATCAGCTGTAAATTATTTATTTTTAAAACAATGCAACGCTCCGTTCAATCCACTTTTATTTTCGTAACAATGTTTTCTTACTTTAAAAATCGTCTTTGTTTCTGCAATTATTTGTTTTTTTTTAATGTGTTAAAGTGATGTAAAACTTTTATGTTTTTTTATTAATATGGATTAGCGGAAAGACTAAATTAAAAATCTAAAATGAGTCTTTCAAAGACATCTTTTTGAGGGGTTGGAAAGGAACGCAAAATGATTATTCTAGTCTGGCAACAAATAAAAAATTGAAAACGTCAAAAAATCACAACAATCTGAACAGAACACGTGAATTCATGAAGTTATTTCTGATATTTGTTTTATTATTAGAAGTTTACGGAAACCCGCTAGTTTTACCAAATAATATGGTAGTAGCCGAAACAATGAATAAACCTACATTAAAGATTTCAGGTATGTCTTACTAATTACACCATTCCATGATAACAAAACCCCTACCGTACTATATCTTTATATTACACAAACTTCCCAGTGTCTGACTCTGAGTCCTCAAGCGCCGAGGAATCTGGAGAATCAGAGAATGACCTGGAAATGGCGTCGGAGGTCGAGGCATCAGCAGAAAGCGCGTCCAGCGACGAAGACAGTGCCGCAGAAAATACTATCATGACCAACGAAGGATGGGCAGACTCCGTAAACAAAATCCTGGGGTCTAAGAAGCCGAAAAACAAGAAAACCCTGGTCATGTCCAGGGCTAAAAAGCATTCGGAGATTGTGAAGAAGGAGGTTGTAAAGCCAAGTTTTGAGGTTATAGGCGATGGTGAGGCAAAATTGGAGGCAGAAGTTAAAACAGAAGTAGTGGTAGAACCAGTAGAGAAGAAAAAAGTAAGTTGCTTTCGTAAAAATAGTTTAACAGATTCTATCAAATTCCATAGTGGTATTATTCTAAAGTCACTGTTAATTTATGGCTAATAAACATTTGTTTCAGAAATATGACAAAGCTTCAATAAAGATCAAACCAAACATTCTAGAAAAAGACAGGGAGCGTCTCCTATCAAAGATAGCCACCAAAGGTGTAGTCCAACTTTTCAATGCTGTAAGAAACCAACAGAAGAGCATAGAGAAGCAAGTAGATAGAAGTGACCTAACAGAAGGAAAGAAAGAAAAGATCTTGAAGAAATTTGACAAGCGAGCCTTTCTAGACACACTAATGGGACAAACCAAGTCAGTGGTTGTTGATGAAGCCACCAAGAAGTACAAAGATGAAGTCAAAAACGAAGACAAACCAACCTGGAGTGCTTTGAGGTAATTGAATGGAATTTTCAAGAAATATTACAGCTTACAGAGAATACTTTAGTATTCTCAAATAGGGACAGGATATCTCACAGATATGTTCTAGGAATTATTATTATCAGGAAGCGAAGAAATACCTATTAAGCATATGTACCTGAATGTAAAATCAGCCATAAAAATAATGAGTACTTTTTTTTTCTAGGGATGACTTCATGACTGGAGCCAAGATGAGGGACTGGGATAAAGAATCTGTTGATGGTTGATGTATATAATAGACCAGATGATATAAAAATAAGTTACTTCTATAATTCTAATTATAATAATGTATAAATATTTCATATTTTTTTACAAGGTATCCTTAAAATTTAATATTTAATTCTCTAATACATGATTCTAGTATTTGCATCTCTTTTATGACTGACGTGGCAATCCGCGGAATAATTTTACATGAGTTTAACAATATGATTCCATCATATGGTGTTATTCTACCAAATCCATGCTTATCCAACTGAAAATCACAGTTATTAAATTCGATAACTTCCAAGTTATTTTACGTTCATTTGATATACATGGTATATGCGTCATTTCCCACACTATGCTGAGTGATTTGCTTTGGTAGCGTGGCGTATATCTTCACTGGAAGGTTCCAGACCATGGTCTCTATTGGCACATTCAGTGGCGCATTCCACTCATTGTCTTCAGAATTCGGTAGTAGCTTCTCATTTGTTGTCACAAACTCAAAGTGCAGACGCCATTTTAGTGACACTGCAAAGAACATAAAGACAAAAACATTAACAATTCCCATTTTGGTCAAGTAGGAATGATAACAATACTATCCATGTACCTTAGGAAAAAAAATTGGCCCATATTTCTGCTGTCTCTTGTACCCCGGACATGGCGCGACCTGCACATATGGTACAGGTCGTACAAAGTTCGCGGTACTTACACACAGAGAAACTTGGCGTGACCTGTAATTTCATGTACCTAGCACATGGCTCAACCTTTGGCCACACTGTTTTATTATTTTTTTTGCAACGCCAATTTTCACTGGAGCCTGATAATATGGAGCATGTGTAACGATACGATTAGATTGAAGAGAGAGATAGATCCTCAATATCTTAAAGTCTAACCATCGTCAGTGTCGAAGGCGGGCGTGATGTGCAGCGGTATCGGCAGTATCAGCTGCGCCCGCGCAAGCCCCGCCGTCACCTCGTGGTAGCGCGCCGCCGTCAGCGCGCGGCTGCACACGTCGTTGCTGGTCACACCCTTCGTGGATTTTGGTGATGATTTGATAACCTCTTCGGGTTGGAGGGACACTGAGACCTGCAGGAAAGCATGTTAGTTATAAAAAGGGAATGCACCTTCAACTCACTGCATCTAACATTCAACGTGGTAACTCCTCGAAACTGATCCAAGAGATCAGCATAAGATAAAATTGAGCAACATAGAGTCATATCATATCATATCATATCATACTCCATCTGCTCTCTGACAGTACTACACGCGGCACGCCAAAGTTAACTTGTCGATGGCACCTCGCTCTGATGACGTCATAGCGTCACTGTCCTACTGACTCGTAGAGGGCGAGAGTAAGCGAAAAAGGAAGGAATAACGCATTCCTCACAGGTGCCAAGACTACCAAGTAAACTTTGTGGCGTAGTAAAGTTATTTTCACACCACCTACTCGACAATTCCACATCAACAGGGTGTGAACACATTTCTGCTTGAAATTCGGTCCTCAGTTGGTCAAGTTTTAACCAACAGGTTGAGATATGATTTTTAAACAGTCTGGAGAAAATTAGCCAAATCTTTCACTAAATCCATATATTTCTTTATTTTTTTTAAAACGATTGTACAAAACATGTTGTCCTGTGTTCTTAGATAAGTAGCCTATCTAAATAAATAATAAAGTTCCAACAACTACTTCACAAAAAATAAACTTATGGACTTCGTAAGTTATTAAATTATATTAAAATAACACATCAAGGTAAGAAAATTATTTCTAAATTCTGTTAAATGAAAACTAAGGGCTTGTAAGAATTCAATATCACTTATAGAACTTCTTCAGTTCATGCACATTCCAATGATATGCATCAGGTATTTCTTAACTGTTTGGTGAACAAATCAAGATGAGCCTCCAAGCGGGCCGGCAACATGGGAATACATTTTAAATAAAAAATAAATAAAAGCCGTTATTGCAAGACGCTGCAATATACGTAGCAAAAGTGCAAAGATTCTGTTAAAATAGAAAACAAAATTCTATTAATTATCTTTCCACAACTGGACTAACAAACATCAAATTTTCACTTTTAATTTACTTTAATTAAATGCTGTTTTTAGTAGCCTTGCCTTTTACTGTCTCACTATTGGTGACAAAGGTAGAGTATACTCCTCGAGAATAAAGCTGTTCTTGTCTTGTTCTCATTACACTCAGGACTCGGGCTTAATTCCCGATTGAATGTCGCGCCCTTGACATAAATGTTTTATGTCAAGGGCTTTATCTTTTTTAAATATATAAAACAAAGTCAGAGGTAGGCTGGTTACACCACTTCAGGAGCGGCTGGACCGATTTAAATGATCTCGTATTTGTTGGATTTGTCTCCACCCTAAATAGATAGCATAACTTTAAAATATCGAAAAAAATATATATGCAGAAAAGAATTACGCCATCTCCTGCAATCGAAACAATTGATCGCTCACTCATCATTGATTGTAAAGGAGGTACAAAGATGCGGGGTCAGCTACTCTACTATAAAAGGTAAGTGAAATTTATTCAAAATTACAAGTATCCGTCTGCCAAAAACTTATTAATACAATAGAAATCAACAAGTCCAAATTTACTTCACATATTACACACTTACAGGTCATATCTTATGAGATTCTCTGCATAAGATATGACCTAGAGCGACGGTCATAACCTGGTCCCTCAAGCGGCGTCCTATCTCTCTAACAAATGCTTTCAGTGATAGAGATAAACTACGATAACATGGCGCGCAGGAACGGTGTCACGGAGGGGCGCGCCATGTTATCGTAGTTTATCTCTACCAATATTGCTACTCTATACTTCAGCAAACATGTGTGAAAATATAAACGTAAAACAACTGCCCCTTTCTAGGGATATCATAATGATTGTATATACCTGCATACAAGTGACGGTTCCAACCGAGAAATCAAATGTGCCAACAATATCCTCTCCCAGTTTGTATGCAGACTTGAAGAGACAGAACCGGCCAACTTTGCCTCTGGTGTTAGTGATCATGTAAGAGTTAGGGCTACGTCTCGCTGTGAGATTCTGAAAAACAAGAGAACTATTAAGTTAAAGAGAGTGTCCTGAGTGAAGTGAAACAATCTAGCAACATAGCCGAGTAGTGTTATTGTATTATTCTGACTTCTGGAAATTTCTATCAAAATCCCTTTCAAATTGACAAATCATCAAAATCAAGACAGCGCATTTAAAAAAAATGTGTTCTGATTAGTTGTTTTTTTTTTGTTTTAAAGTGATTACGATAGTAATATCAGGCAGGGAGTACAAAAAAAGGCTACAGAATAGAAATTACATATATATTTATTAATTCATTAATATATTTACATATATTCTTACAATAATTAATTACATATATTCTTCCTTACAATATTTTGTCATGCTGCATCTTAACTGCATAATTCTATGGATATTCTCACCTGCAATACTTGCAAAGCCATAGTCAAAGGAGTTTCAACTTTCCTCTCTTCGGAAAAGGGATTAGTCGGCTGCAGCTCTTCTGTAGTCTCATTCCCACATAAGCCAGCAATATCTTGCATGTTGATGATAGGACTGATTGGTAGTACTCGGAATGGTATCCGGATCATTTTGATATGTGAATTGACCTTCTGAGTGGCAATGGTGATTTTGTATGAGAATTTCACTGCAGTGCCACGATATGACGGGGGTGCCTCTATTGGTAGTGATTCTCTATACCAGACTGAAAGAGGAAATTTTATGAGTATTTTTACATCATTAGCTACACCTAGTTCGTTATTACCATCATTAGTTAAACCTTGTAAATTTTAAGAAGAGCATAAATATTTATTCTTGCGGCATATACTTCAAATTTAGATTTTTTGCAATGGGTAAAGCCAAAAAATATTATACCAACTTAATACTCACATATTTTAGTTTCACCAAGAGGTATAGTCAGGTCACAAAACAATATTTTAGGCTTTGTATGAAATGATACCCTTCCAATATCAGATGAGGTTACTTCCAAAGATGTGGTCTTCTCTATTGTTGGAGACTTTTCACCTCCACTTCCAGCTGTAGAGTAGAAACAGTGGATTTGTGCTGAAGCCCATGCTAGGTTTTCTAGAATATCACTGGAAAATATTTAAACAATTATATTGGGGCAAATCGCATTAATATGTATAGAAATTGGTACATTGAAATATGGAAGGAATTTGAGTGCCAGGATGTCCTAATGGTCAGGTCCTGGTCAAACACAACTACAAAGGATATTCAATAACTTGGGCTATATTTATATCTGTTATTAATTGTAGTAATAAGCTTAGAAACTTACCAATGACTCTGGGAATTTCTGTGTTCAGGTTGTGTCGTGTGGCAAAATGAAATGCAACATTCTATAGCTTCACCAGCCATGTACACTGTGCCCGTAGTTAATTTGGCAGATAATTCTATCATTTTGCCTGTAATTACACCGGGACACCGATTTATATCTAGTTGTTCTTGATATTGGATTGCCGGTCAGAGTGTCGTTAAGGGGGCGGAAAACCGACTGAAATGAAACGGAAACGGGAATATATTTTTGATAAATAAATAAAATATATTTTTTTTGTGTTATTTATCCCTTCAGGGAAAATAAATAAAATATTTTGACAGCAAACTTCAGCAAAGGCATTGTTCGTTTCAACTCTTTACGTGAAGAGAAGACAGCCACGCACGCACGGCGGTTGTCGCACGCAGTGTTGCCAACTGCTAGCGTTACCCAGTTGCTAGATATTTTTCAAAATGTTGCTAGATTGCCAGTTTTTTTTGACCCAAAAAGTTGCTAGAATAGCTAAATGTTACAGTAGGTCTGGCAATCATTTTTATCTTCTTTAATTCCAACAAGAGAGTTAAAATGTCTTGTGTACGTCATTGAATAAAAAATAAATTAAAATTAATCAAAGAGGTAGATGTCGATAGCTGGGGTTCAGTATCTTACTTATTTCGAATATTTTTCAGCGTTGCCCATTTTATGCAGTACATCTTTAGGCAAAAGACAATTAGATCAGCATTTGAGGATTAAGTTCATAGTTATAAAACTCATTCGGTTTCTTTGCTTATTTTTAACTAAATTTATTTGAGAGAATAACCTCTCTGTTAACTTGCCTTTCACTGTCACATTCTAATGCAGAGGCATTATTTTTGGTTTACTAAGTATTCAGTCGTAGTGCAGCAGGAATGGGGAATTCCCGGCCAACGCCGACCTGTACCTTCCATAGCAGCTATGACCATTGATTTGCGTTTAGTTTTGATTTTTTCTGTCGACACTCGGTACCCTACACTACGAATCTCGATAGCCTCACGTCTCATGATGAAATGAAAAGTTGCTAGAAAAAGTAGCTGAAAAGTTTAGCTACAAGTTTCATTAATTTGTAGCTGTCTGTCACCAAATAATAGTTTTCAAAAAGGGGGGAAGTTTCTTTTTGATAGTAGTACCATCGTGTGTAAGAAAAAAGTAAAAGTGGTAAAATAGACATATACCGTTATCCTTCAATTTTATTTTATTTTTATATGATTACCTACTATAATTGTTTTTTTCATGGTTGAAAATGCAAACATTCTTATATATACATGTATGTATAGGTTTACTTGTAATTTGCCTACCGAATTTCAGGGTTATTTCCGATACATTTCTAAAATTGACAAAACACCATTAAATCAATAATCTCTAGCACAAATAAATCCATCAAGCCAACGTAGGTACCAAATATCAATTACCGCAGTTAAAAAGAGAACCCACCTATTGCCTCCCACCTCACAAATTTCCACCAGTCTCTCTCTAACGAATATTCGAGCATTCTCTTACTCACCTGAACCCCGGTGATCAGGCTCGTAACGTAACATGGCAAAAACCTAGCAGCGAGATCCCTATCAAACTTTGGTATCCTAGCTAGCACTGATAGCCATCACAATAAGCACATCACCTACTAACTGTAAACCTACGAAAATGTGCAGAATCTACGTTCATCCTACCGACCGAAGCAGATCAGTCTATACTCCACGATACAGTTCCACTGCAGGCTGCAGGCTGCCCTATGGCCGAGCCACAGATCACCCCCAATAGATACCGCATGATGAGACATTTGCACTGGACCGAAGTCACCGAATTCGGAGGAAGGAAGGGTGTGCAGGGAACAAACAAGCGGGCGTGTGATTGGCTAATTCAAGGTCGCGCTGGAAAGCACCGAAGATCTAGTGATGCGACATCGAAATTACTGAAATAGCCACTTATCGATACATACGGTGTCAGTCAGTGACATTGAATCAATTCCGACATAAGACCTACAATTTTCTGAACCACAATTAAAGTCACAGATTTAACTTTATATTTATATATAATAGTATAAGTTATGTTAAAAAATCAAACAAATTATAAGCTAGAAAGTAAAAAAAAAAGTTTTTATTCAGCAATTCATTTACGTAATTATATCAAAAACACACTTAAAATAACTGTGTAGATAATATTTTGAGGGTACAAAGATACATATTAGTAGCTATTCTCAACTTACCTAATATGAGTTCTGAATACCGCATGGTAAACTCAAACTCGAAACTCAAAAGTACTTTATTACTGTAGATATTTACATATACTTAGCAAACGTCATTTTTTGCCTCTTCTCTACATTGGACCACTGTGGGAGAAGAAGGGCATAGAAACTCCCACAGATTGATTTTTAGATCCTTTTAAAAATAGGTTGTGCTTAACTAATACAATTATGATTTATTTTTATTTAATAAGCTGGAATAAATAATTACAAAATTATTAACAGCAAGGTCTGTGTTGAGCCAGATTAACCCCATACAGTCCTGTCATTTAAGTAATCTTGAACATTGTTATATCCCTTTTTCGACAAAGTCGCTTTAACATGCTTTTTAAATTGCTGAAATGGCAATTTCAAAATCTCCAGAGGTATCTTATTGTAGTAGAGAATGCACTGACCCTCGAAAGAATTGCTAACCTTCGCGAGTCTAAAACGGGGCGCACATAGTCTGTGATTATTTCTTAGGTAAACATTACAGCTATCGCTAAGTTTGGAAAATGTTGTAAGGTTCTTGCGTACATACATTATATTTTCGAAAATAAATTGACTAGCTACTGTTAGTATGTCAATTTCTTTAAAAAGCTCTCTTAAGGAGTCTGTTCGTTTTAAATTATAAATTGCTCGAATAGCTCTTTTCTGTAAAATAAAAATAGTTTGAATATCCGCTGCTTTCCCCCACAACAAGATACCATAGGACATCACACTATGAAAGTAACTAAAATATACTAGCCTAGATGTAGTCACATCCGTGCTTTGTCTGATGTTCCTAACAGCGTAAGCCGCAGAACTTAATTTACCAGCCAATTTATCTATGTGGGGTCCCCACTGCAATTTGCTATCAATGGTTATTCCAAGAAACTTCGTATCATTTACTAATTCTAACGTGCTGTTGTCTAACACTAAACTGGTCTCAACTTGCCTGACATTTGGAAGTGAGAATTTGATACACTTGGTTTTACCAGCGTTTAACAATAAATTATTAACTGTGAACCAATTCAAGGTTAAAGACAATACACCATTAACATCATCAAATTCTCCTTTTTGTCTTTCAATTTTGAAGACCAGTGAAGTATCATCAGCAAACAACACTATGTCAGTTAATTTCTCCACCATGAAAGGCAGATCATTAATATATACCAGGAATAAGAAAGGGATTATTATGGAACATTGTGGAACGCCCATTTTAACACCCGATCCATCAGATTTTACGCCGTTAACTTCTGCCTTTTGAATTCTATTGCTTAGGTATGATCTTAGTAGATCCAACGATTTATTTCTAACTCCGTAATGATTTAATTTAATTAATAGCGTATTATGATCAACACAATCAAACGCCTTCGACAGGTCGCAAAAAACTCCGATAGCATCCTGTGCGGCCTCCCATGCAGAATAAATATGAGATATAAGGGTAATACCTGCATCCGTAGCCGATTTACCCCTAGTGAAACCGTATTGTTTGGCGTGGAGTTGTTTTGTACGGTTGAAGTGTGAGAGCATTTGATTGAGTATAATCTTTTCAAATATTTTACTTAGTGTTGGAAGAACAGATATTGGTCTGAAATTTGAAGGATCACCCTTATCTCCCGACTTGAACAGAGGTATCAGTTTACTGTGTTTCATAAGGTCTGGGAAAGCCCCATCGTCAACACATAGGTAGGCAGAGCCACAATCGCTGCGCCATAAAGGTATTAATAAAACAAACGAATACAATTATTTCGCATTAATCTAGCACTTTCAAACTAAGATAATTTACTTGGCGAAATCCCAACATCATTTATATAAAAAGATCGATAAAAACTTGAGCGCGAAGCACTACACAACACTAGTGATATCGCATGATTTTGCTAAAAAAAGACAAGTAATTCTTATCACCGCAGGTGAGAAAGAGACATTTTCAAAAGACATCAACGGGTTTTGCAAGTTCTATTAATTATTGAAAATTATGAACCGTTGTATCTTGAACTTTGCTTCACTGGCAAAATAAAATTATTTTTTGAAGATTTTACTTACCAGTGGAATGTTATACCATCTTTTTGGAAGTTTGAAGTCTTGGTAGACTTCCCACACCACTTTACACTACAAAACGGCATTAAAATGTTTGTTTTTTTCGGAAAATATTTTTTTAAGGTTTAATTTTTGACAATACGCACAGGTCTGACACTTGGTCGCGACTGAAGAAGCGCATTCAAGCTTTGTTTCGTATAATACCTATTGAGCTAATGCGTGGTGCGCGTCGCTTGCCTTGTATACGGTATCTATTGGGGGTGATCTGTGGGCCGAGCAAACGACAATGTCCGCCGACATAATCAACCCGAACCTAGGCTATTATCTGTTCAAATTCGCACAGCTGTTGTACGTACTTTCTACGATTAGGTAGTACTTGTGAAGTTGATGGCTGCCCCAAACCTATCAACAAAGCTCGAAGGTGCTTAGTGTTTATTGATAGTTCGTTGTGACTAGTGTTTGTAATATAAGAACATACCTGTAAATTTTAATGTGTAGGTCTAAGAGACAAGTCTGACTCGATATTTTTTTGAGGGGTTGCGATTTTGTACCTTGTGCCATGGTAATAATTTCAGTCGTCCACAAAACCTATGAATAAACGTGAACTTATTAGAAAACGAGAAACGTGGATAACCAAAAATATTCTAAATCTCAGCGAAAAAAGAGACATTCTCTTTGGACTCTGGAGGAAAAATCCAACAAACCATGAACTCAGACTATAGTATAACGAGACACGAAACAAAACTAACAAATTATTTGAATACTACAGGAACTTACACTACCAAAATAAAATTAAAGATAATTATAGCAACTCTAAGAATTTATGGTTGATAGTTAACTCAATATGCGGTAGAATATCTAAAAGTATTGACGATGCGATAAAGGATGCCTTTAGACCAAAAAACATAACAAATACTGAAATAGCAAATCGATTTGCTGTTGCGTTTGATGAATCCGTGAAAAAGATCCTCCCGCAATGTAAACGTACCCTTCTCGACGAAAATAGTTTCAGCAAAAAAGTAAACGTCAGTATGCGGTTCCAAAATGCCACCCCAGGAACAATCCAAAAACTTATTCGCAGTCTGAATACAAAAAAAGTGTCGGGTCAAGATAAAATCAAAATCAATTGGTGATAAAATTGCGGGTTCAATTGCGCATCTTATAAATACCTGCATATACACGGGTAAATATCCAATTGATCTCAATATTTTGATCAATTGATCAAAATATTTCATCTCATTTATTAAATAGATGAGACCAATATTTAAAAAACCAGTCAAGTGCTAGTCTAAATCGCGCACGAAGGGTTCCGTACCACCTTTCAATGGAAGCGATGGTGTGGAGTGAATAGTTTGGATTTTACACAGCAAAATATTGTTTACAAAGTTATTGGTGCGGTTACTTTCACACTCCATGTACGTAACCAGGTGCATCCATAAGTTTGTATGTGGTATTGAAAGAATTGTTGTATGGGAGCCCCCTTAAATATTTCTTTTATCCTGTTTTTTAGTATTTGTTGTTATAGCGGCAACAGAAATACATAATCTGTGAAAATTTCAACTCTCTAGCTAGCTAGGTTCTTGAGATACAGCCTGGTGACAGACGGACGGACGGACGGACGGACGGACAGCGGAGTCTTAGTAATAGGGTCCCGTTTGGAACCCTTCGGGTACGGAACTCTAAAAAGGTAAACGGGACAACGTTGCAGATTACCGTCCTATCACACTGCTGTCGTCAGTCGACAAAATTGTTGAGAGGTTTGTTTGTGAGCAGATTCATACTTTTTACCAAACTAATAATATAATAAATACTCACTTTTGGTTTCCAACCGAAAAAAAGTACAACAACATTACGTACTAAATTTACAGATCATGTAAACAGCTCGCTTAATGATAAGAAACAGGTTCTAGCTCTTTTCATTGATTTTTCGCGTGCATTTGATACATTAGATCATAGTCTGCTCACGGATAAACTTGGTAACTGTGGCGTCAGAGGCCCATTACAGGCCTGGTACCTAAGAGATAGATAGTACTGTGTTAAAATCGGCGAAAGTACTAGTCGTACCAGCCCAGTATCCCCGGGGCACAGCCCAAGGATCTGTCCTAGGGCCCCTTCACTTCTTAACATACGTCAATGACATGGTAAATGTATTAACCTTCAGCACCCCTTACCAATTTGCGGATGACACATGTCTGATAATCGCCAAAAGCAACATAGATGTAGCACGACGTAGGTCTATCTCTGAATGCCCAAAAGACTAAATTAATTCACATAAAATCGCCTTATCTAAAGGGAAGTCTATCAGATGACCTTATTGCGCATATAGAATAGAATAGAATAGAATAGAATATCAATTTACTGACTGTAACAATACACATTACACAAGTTTAGGCCATATAGGCATTATAAGTATCTACACAGAGAAAATAAAAATACTAAATTAAATAATCATGGTGCGTAAGTACACTGGAAAAAATTATACAAAAATGACTAAATACCCCATGCGGTGTGTACCGCAACAGCGAATGGGTTCCGACCAAGTCCTGCAACGCTGATATTCTGTCGGTACCTAAATATCGTGCGTGGAAATCATATATGGATGGGCGTTAAATAACCTACTTTATTAAATAATACCTATGTAAATATGTAAAGAGAGAAATAAATACATAGACATGATTGTATGCACGATAACGATGTAAATAAAGATTTCCAATGCTCTTCATTTGAGGCTGTTAACAAACACACTTACCTGGGACTGGTGATTGATTGCAGATTTAACTCGGGCCCCCACATCCAACGGGTATGTGACAAGCTCAGGGCACTCACTGCCTCGTTCTAAGTAGTCAGAAATCGTATACCGCTTAAGACCCGGGCCATGCTATATAATGCACCCTTCGACTCCATAGTTTCATATGACTTCTCCAGCTACGGACGCACCCACAAAACTTACTTGGACCAAATTCACACACTGCAATTAAAACTCCTTAAAATAATTGTCCCGCCTAAAATCAGAAACGAATACTCCGGAACTCTTAACTATTCACATACTGCAATACACTCCCTACTCATACCAAACTACACTACACCCTACTCAAAGAGGATTTTTTCAACAATTCCTTACAGCATAAAATATATCACCCCATAGGCACGCGCCGTGTCGCCCAAGGTAATCTAACCACTACACGCGCGAATAATTTATACGGTACTCGAACGCGTGCCTTGATCCCGCGATTAATAAACAATCTACCTACAGCACAGAATACTACATAGTACCACGTACAGAAAGATAACTCCTCAAATACGCTTAAATAAATAGCTACTGTCGCTGCGCGACAATAAAGCGCAATCTAGCTCGCACCTGCGCTACCTACAACAATCGCTAAGCACCTACAGAATAGGTTGCCCCGCCCATGCAGGCTAGATTGCGCCGCATTACTACGCCTGAGAGCTTCTTTTACTCTGACATCACAAGGTCGTCCTGTAAACTCCTATCTCGCTTGATCACGGTAGGGTTACCTACGTGCGATCATTTGTGTTTGTGAGTTGTCCACTCTATCTAAGAGAGGTGTTATTGGTACTTACTCAGGCTATTGTCAAATTCTAAGGCTAGGTAGGTACCTACCTCCTTACTTGCGTAAATGTGATTTGTTTTATACTGGGTCTAAAGTGTTCAAGGTGTTCAATTAAAAAGGAATCGAATTTTATTTGTGAACAATTCCTTTTATTTAGAAACCCTAAAATGTAAGGTACTTTAGTCAATGTTGTTGCAAAAATCACAGAAAAGTTGCTTATGGGGAGCGACTAGCGCGCAACGCGACTGCCAGCCAAGCGAGCGGCAACATAACTGAATTCCCGTCCGTCGGGTTGGCCGTTCGAACGTACCTAAACTGTGCAGTGAGACCCCCCTGCCTTCAGAAACACATTATCACCCTTAAAGATAAAACCTAAACTTAAAAAATACTTCTCCTCTCCTTCCTTTCCCTAACCCCACATCAAGTTGTGTAAACATGCAAATAACTTACCCACCAGAAAATAACATGATTTGTGAAGTGTACTAATTAACTTAAGAATATATCATGTATGATAGCGTAAACTAGGATCCACACACAAACCCAAATGGTTTCCGTGGACCTTTTTAAGATGTTATATTATACTTCAGTTTAACCTTTAACCAGGCAATGTACTAAAGAGGACCACCAAACTTTCGATCTTATGGCTTGGTAATAAATGCGAAAACCAATGAAAAATCTGCATGCTCATGGCCTGGTTAAGTTAATAAAAATAAAAAAAAACTGTAACGGGTTTTTGGGTACTATTCCGCGGCTTTGCCTGTTAATTTGCTTGTTATACAATGCATTAGGTACGCGTTGCGTTCCCCGGTACCCTGGTACTTGAGTATCACAAATTCCCATTTTCGAAGGAAAACGCTCAGGAGCTTCGAATCTCCAGCAAATAGTGGTATTAGAGCTAGTAAGTCCCGGGGAATGTCTAAGTTAGCCATCGCGGGCATGGCGGCCTGTGCCTGTGGTTCTACATCGTTACTTATAACTTACACACACACAAAATGTATAATCACAATAGACGACCTTCAAGATGTAATCCTCACCATTGAAACCTTCATGAAAATGAAATTTGAAAATGCTAAAAAATAGCCCAGAAATAGTCCTAAATAGTCCACCAAGAAAGAAAATTAGTCCACTTATAGTTTCGAAGTTATAGCTATAACTTTGTGAGGATTACAGCTTGACGTCAAGCTGTAATCCTCATCTCTCTTGCAAGCAAACGGAAGGGCCTATTGACTTGGTTTTGGTTTCAAAAATTAGTCCAGAAATAGTCCACACGGCATGCCAAATTTCAGAAATAGTCCTTCAACGATTCCAGAGTTATTAAGTCATCTTGGTGAGGATTACAGCTTGAACATTTGATAACATCAAATATTTCCGGACCGCCTACGACTTCTAGCTTGATATTTGTGCCAAAAAATAGTCCAGAAATAGTCCACCGAAACAATAATAATTTCTACCTGGTTTACTTTGAAGAACGGCATTAAAAATGCAATGTTTAATTTCCCATACATTTCAATCAATGTACAGTCGTGTACAAAATAATAATGGGGTAAACCCTAATAAACCGGTTTATACCAATTAATCTCCATAGTCTAGTGGTTTCATACTCGCTTCTCACGCAGGAGATGCGTGTTCGAATCCGGTGCGGACCTTATACTATTGAGATAAGTAATTTTACCAATGTACATTATACAGACGTTCTTACGGTGATGGAAAACATTTTTAGGCAACCTTTTATCTCCATAGCTGCGGCGATGAGGTAGCCCCCTGCTATAGGCGCCTAACTACCTACCTTCCTACAAAGGTACAAGTCAACAAGGTTACAAAAAAATATGAGGTTACAATTTTATTACTCCACTGCACCAGACCGGCTGCGCTATACGACAACCAGTGTTGGATTTTGGTGCGTTGAAAAGGATAGCACAAAAATTCAAAAAGGATAGTATTTTGTAAAAAAGTATAGTACGCTCTAATACTATTTTAAAAATGATGAAAATATTTAAAATCGACATCATTTATTAGTAATTTTCAAGACTTTACTGCCACTTTCCATAATAATTGAACTCTACTGACTCCTCGTTGGGTTAGAGATCTAGCAATTATACTTACTTTATTTTGTCTTTTTTTTTTAGTAATGATAATAAATCATAATTTATAAGTCCATTACATGTGACTTATAAACAGGCTGTAAAATAAAAGTGTAGTCAAATTAGAGGTTGTTAGAAACATTTTTCTGAACAACTTTCACTATGAAACCGTTTTTATCAGAGCAATTTTATTTTTCACCACTATACAGGGTATTGTTATGTAAAGCTACCCCCGGGTAAGGGACTATAGTACCCATCATTATGAATAACTTTCCCCAAGAAATATAGGTATATGGGTCTCCCATAGTAACATGTAATCAGCTGATTGGTCAATGTAATGAGGGACGATTGTTTTCCATTTGCGACCATATGTTTCTGGAGAAAAGTTGTTCATGATGATAGGTACTATAGGCGTAACTTTACAAAACAACAGCCTGTATATTCATTTTTGGAAGAGGTTAAAAATAAAAATGCTCTGAAGATTTTTCATGGCCCAGGGAAGGGGTTAAACCCCTGGAAATTAGACTACACCTTTATGTATACTTATACTCGGGAGGTGCCAATTATTTAGACATAAGCTTAATTAAATACCTAAAATTGAAATGATTAAGACTGTAATTAATCAAACAATGTTTGATGTTTTGTGATGATTATACCAATGAACCAACTGTGATTATTGTGATTAAAACTATGTTATATATATATATAAATATGATATAAACATATAACTATAATGAACATAAATGGATCTGTTCTTTATTCAAATTATGTTTTGTGAGTACAGAAGCTAGCATGTTATCCTTTACACATTGATTGTCAGTTCTTAACACTTTCCTCCATTGCAATGATGTCATTATTGCAGAGTACAGAAGCTAGCATGATATCCTTTACACATTTATTGTCAGTTCTTAACACTTTCCTCCATTGCAATGATTTCATTATTGCAATTGTCATGTTCCGATTGACGTGATTTTTAAACACTCGTGCCTTAATTTCCACCGAAAAATGCTTTAAGATGTCTTCAAATGTTTCAGCAAAATTGTATTTTGACGAAATTTTGCCAGCGCGTTTGCGATACCAATTCCGCCATTGTTGTTTACATCTTAGCTCAACTATATAAATATATATCATATATATCATAGCTACAACCGAAGCTCGAAGACCCTTTCAAAATCCAAATCGCTGTCACGCACTTACGTACAACAAAGAACTCATTTATGTTTCAGTCTTCTAAGTGATTTTGACAGCCGTTAAAAACATTTAAATTAAACACAACTTAAGCACAACAAGCAAAAGGCAAGTAACGTACTCAAGCAGGCCAAGCTTATTGCCTGTCAGCCAGCTTGCCCCTAACCATCCGTGTTTTATTAAGGTTGTATTTAAACTGTATTTAGCGGTTATCAAAACTCTGATGAAAGTCCGGCTAAATGGGAGAACATAAAATTTAAGTGTCGTGAACGTGAAGGACAGAGCTATGCGCTCACTTTCCTACAATATTACAATACCGTTAGTTTTCAGAGGTTAAAAACAGGCCCTTTGATTGAATTAACCGATATAAGCCGGTTTATTAGGGTTTACCCATTATTATTTTGTACACGACTGTACATGTATTGAATGTATGGAAAATAAAACATTGTATATTTAATGCACTTCTTCAAAGTAAACCAGGTGTAAATAATTATTGTTTCGGTGGACTATTTCTGGACTATTTTTTGCCTCAAATTTCAAACTGAAAGTCGTAGGCGTTCCGAAGATATTTGATGATATCAAATGTTCAAGCTGTAATCCTCACCAAGATGTCTTAATAACTCTGGAATCGTTGAAGGACTATTTCTGAAATTTGGCATTCCGTGTGGACTATTTCTGGACTAATTTTTGAAACCCAAACCAAGTGGATAGGCCCTTCCGTTTGAGGATTACAGCTTGACGTCAAGCTGTTATCCTCACCAACTTATAGCTATAACTTCGGAACTATAAGAGGACTATTTTTCTTTCTTTGTGGACTATTTAGGACTATTTCTGGACTGTTTTTTGGCAGTGTCAAATTTCATTTTCATGAAGGTTTCTACGGTGAGGATTACAGCTTGAAGGTCGTCACAATAGAAGTAAGTAGTTATAACTAAGACTCTACTTAGAACTAAGTTTACGGGTTTTCTTAATATAAATACATACTATTTTACTTTTATTAGATTTTAAATTCCACTAACTTACAGTATACCTAACTGAGGAAAAGGACAAGGATTTGACTCACTGCTTTTCCATTCTTCAGCTCCAGTTACACATTTATTTGGTTCGAGGATTACTAGGTGACCAGCAACAGTTCGAGATCCTGCCGTAAATTCAAACAGCAAAGCTCGTAGATATGGTTTCACTCGCGTTTAGAATTTGCTAGCCAACAGCCAGTAATCCTACCGGCTGCGCCAGTTAACTTTGGGAAGGCAAAACATATTTTTGTTAAAAGCAAATTTTATTACTAAAAACACTGTTATTACACAATTAGAGAGTTTTATCTAATTAGGTAAGACGTGAGGACCCCAAAGATGCTCATTCGAGAGTGCCTCAATATCATGCTAAAATGTCTAGCTAACTTAGTCTAAACATCCTATTGCCACATGATTGCATCAGCTAGTACTAGGAAGCAGGGCTGGTTTCTGATGAGTCGGCAATGTCTGGAACTATAACTAGGTAGTCAACCAATAACACAAAATAAATAGATCGTAAACAAAGTACGCCCATTTTATTCTATATGAATTGTATTTTTTTTTCGAATTTCCCAATTCCTTCCATTTCGCTATCTGTAATCTCAATGAGGTTAAAATCATTGTCGCTACAGCGATATTTATTACGTGTGTTACGTGAACTCTATGCGGCTCTACATTAACTTTTAGTGTTCTCAACTGTTTCCGTGTTAATTTCATATCTAGTTTACCTTAATCATAAGTTTTAGTAATAGACTATAGCTCTTATATTTGCATCGAGGCTACGGTGACGCGGAATGCAGACGCTACGTTAGCATTTCTTGCGATAAGCCGCGCTGCACCGGAACGTTGATGCCTGGCCTGCCGGTCAGTTACACAGAATAACGCGGTCGCGAAAGATGTAATTTGTTTTAATAAATATATTTTAATAAAAGGTTATATTTTTTTTGAGAAAAGTTCTTCCGGGAACTTAACTGGCGCAGTCCTGTGGATTTAAATTGCACTGAACAACCGAAAATCGTGTTCAGTGTCCGTTTAAACGGTTAACAGTGTAATACTTACTTTCCCAAAAAGTGATCTTACGTTTAGTGCAAACTGTGACGCCCTGAAGGATACCAATCGCCTTCATTAGGCCTAATTACGATTGCGATGCTTGGTTTGCTGATAATAATGAAGTACGCTCAGATATTAGATCAGTTCATAACTTTTCCCATCCCGATTTCTAAGAGTTTTGTCAAGTGAAGTGTACGACTAAATCTAAATAAGTACTATACCAGATAGCCTGTGTTAGTTCTTATAACTTTTTATTTTAAAGCTATTACTTTTCTTGTAAATCATGGCGCAATTAGAACTCTTTACTTTAGCGCTTAAAATAGTGCCAGATTATGACGGAAATGTTAATTCTCTGTACAGATTTTTAAATACCGCCGATCAAATTTATGCATAGTATTATGATGATGTAAATGGGGAAAATTTCCAAAATACTATCGTTATTAATGGTTTAATCGGAAAATTGAAGGGAAAAGCTCTCAATATAGTTGATGTGAATTGTGCAAATACGTGGCCGCGAATTAAAGAAGTATGGACTCAAAATTTCTCGGATCAACGAGATGAAAATTCACTTAACCGTGACCTTGTTAATTTGTACCAAGGCAACGAGAGCACCCAACAATTTTACGATCGATGTGTTAATGTGTAAACTACTTTGATGATATTAACAAACATAATGATGACCCAAATGTTGTTTCTTGCAAGCGAGATTTTTTCAAAGCTTAGGCCCTTAAAACCTTTTTGGCCGGTTTACGAGAGCCACTTGGCTCTACAATTCGTGCTATGCGACCTGACAATTTACCTGAAACCCTTCAATACATAAAAGAGAAGGGAAACATAATGTACCTCCAAAAACGTAACCAAGTACAAAATTTGTCCAATAATAGGCCTGTAAATCAAAACCAGAATCATAACCAAAATTTTAAATATAACACACAAAAATTTACCCCAAATTGGGTTCAACAGAGACCAAATTATATGAATTTTAACCATAACCGTCAGTTTGTGAATAATAACAATCAACCAAACTATAATCGTCAGTTTGGTAACAATCAACAAAACTTTAAACCCAATAATAATAATCCCAACCAGTTTCGAACAAATCAACACCAACAGCCGAAATTTAACTATTTTTATCAAGACCCTAGGACAAATTTAAAACCGAAACCAACTCCAATGAGTGGGATTTCTTACTCAAACAACAATGCTCCTAAATTTGTTCCAAATCCAAACTACAGGCCGCAGCAAAATAATCCACAAAGGCCGAACTACTTTCAAAATGTAGGACATTATCCCGATTATCATTTCAAGGAATTGCATCATAATGACACTGCCAACCCTGAACTTGACGGTCAAGGCTTCAACAGCTGTGTTCGATTCAAAATCGATACTCGATCTATGGTTCCGGAACGGCCATTTTGAATTTGAGGGAGCGGCCATCTTTGCAGTTTTTGACATCTGACTGACGAAAAGCCCCCGCATGTGACGCGTATTGATTTTGGGCATTAAAATTAAATCGTAAGCCATCTGGAATTGTATTCGGGCTCCCCTCAGGATTGTCTTATAGCTGAGTGTATTGTGGTTCTCCGAACCAGATAAAGTTCGTATTTACGTAACACTGTGCGCGTCGAAGCTGGCCTGCCAGCCATACCTGGTTGGCTGAAGAACCTGTCTACCAAGAAGAGCCTAGGGTGCACCCAGGCCTTGCAGAGAGACAGGAGTTTGACGGGAACGAAGCACAGACCAGGTCAGATAGAATCTATTTACTTTAGCTCGGTGAATCGCCGACGTTCTTGCTTCTTGGCATCTGATCGCTACGCTACCTCGTAGCTATGGGCCCCTGCGAGGTCATCGGGTGCCGAGAGGCCTGAACATTTTGGTAGCAAGAGCGTGGTTTCCTGAGATTTGCAGCCGTCAAGGGCTCCAGGAACCCACGATTTGGGACTATCAATCTGTAGGTATAGGCGGTTATTAGCTAACTTGGTTTTGTTCCTGTATCCACATAGATTGGTAGTGTTGTAAGCTATAAGTCTATTGCTGGTAGTAGACAGACAGATATAACAGTTTTCCCTAAATGACCAGTTGTACTGAGATGTGACTCAGAATAGTAATTACATTACAGGTACATTGTAGGTGAATTGAAATTTGGATTGAAGTACCAGTTACCAGTTAGTCAATCTATTAGTGGTCTAGTAATGCTAATGAATGTTTGGACATTGTTTTCAGTTTATAGCAATTTATAACTTGAACTAATATTGACTATCTGTGTGTGTTATATGATATAGGGAAACTAAATTGTTGTTTACAGAATTTGTGTAGATATAAACTCGGTTTCTATTGTTTGGGGAAATCAGCATTGTTTAAGTTATAGATTAGGGTTCCCTCGTTTGGGTTGTAGACTGGAGGGTCCAATATAATTGAGTTATTGCAAATTGTGAGTAAGTATCGTTCCGATCATGTCGTTGTCTGAAATACAGAAGTGTGTTTCTAAGGAGCTCAGATGGTTTTCCTCCGCACACGGTCTGATAGACCGTTTAGATAGGCATGATGTGGTATTGGAGCGGTCTATGGACGTTAAGGAACGCTACAACAGGGTGCTCGAATTGTCCGCGCAGGCGGAAGCAGTTGATGGTTGCGCACCTGACAGGCTGTCACGGTTGCTAGGGGATGTCGACCAGTGTATGGAGATGGCAGCTGCTATCACGCAGAAGGCTGCGGACATACGTAGGCAGCGCGAGTCCAGCCGTGGTGGTGACATTGAAGCACCTCTGCCGCATCAGGGATCGGGGACCAGGTTACCCGTTATAACTATGCCTACCTTTGACGGAGTGTCCGGTGAATGGATGAGCTTCATCAATCTGTTCGACAGTTTGGTGCACATGCGATCGGACATTACCAAGTCTGTCAAAATGGCTCAGCTGGTGGCAGCATTGAGGGGTGAGCCCAGGGAGCTGGTCGCTCATTTGACAGTTACGGAGGGTAACTATGAAACGGCCAGGCAATTGCTGGTCAGACGTTACCACAACAAACGGAGGTTGGCCGATGCCCAACTGAACCGTTTGTTTAGCATCCCGGTTGTGAACAAGGTCGGGGCCATACAGACGGAGGTTTTGAACCCGTTGTTGTCCGTCACCAAGGCCCTAGAGAATCTTGGACTTCCGGTTGGTGAATGGTCCTACCTACTGCTGTACATTGTACTTTCCCGCCTACCCGCTGACGTGCAGACTCGTTTCGAACAGTCTCACGGGAGGTCGGCCGAGGACCTGCCCGCCTTCTCCGACTTGGTCGGATTTTTGGAAGAGGAGGCTCGACGGGCAGAGAATTTGGGGTTGACGGCCACCCATCCTTCGGAGCCACAGAGAGCTGCCGGGAGCGCTGTGAGTAGGGGCTCTCCGACGAGGAAGGACCGCACCAACCGGCAGTCATATGGGACTGTGAGTGCATTGACACCACATAGTGAGACCTGCCCATGTTGTAGGCAGATTGGCCATGCTGTGGCCAATTGCAATAAGTTCGGGGAACTTAGGGTTGAGGGACGGCGCCGGATGGCCAAGCAGCGGGGCTGGTGTTTCCTGTGCCTCGGGCCACACATGGCTAGGGACTGCACGCGCACAAAATTGTGCGGATATTGTGGTGGGGCCCACAACAATTTGTTGTGCATGAACCGGTCCGGCCAACAGCCACCACAGGGCCGTACCCAGGGTGACACGGCATGGGGCCCTGAGAATTCGTTTGCGACTCGGAGCGCAACTCAGGAGCCAACGTCCCCATGTCCACAGGGCCGTACCCAGGGTGATACGGAATGGGGCCCTGAGAATTCGTTTGCGACTCGGAGCGCAACTCAGGAGCCAACGTCCCCACGTCCACAGGGCCGTACCCAGGGTGATACGGAATGGGGCCCTGAGAATTCGTTTGCGACTTGGAGCGCAACTCAGGGGCCAGCGTCCCCACGTGCACAGGGTAGTACTAGGGTGCGGGGCCGCACTCAGGGTCATCACATGGGGGGCCCTGAGTTTTCGGTTGCGACTCAGCATCCGACTCAGCGGGCAATGGGGCCACAAGCGCGCGGCCACCCAGGGGTGCAGGGCCGCATTCAGGGTCATCACATGGGGGGCCCGGAGTTCTCGGTTGCGACTCAGCATCCGACTCAGCGGCACATTGGGTGTGTTGAGCAGGCCGTAACGGGCGGGTGGCATGGGACAACTTCGAGCTATGCGGGTGCGGTTCGGACGCCGCCTCAGTTGTCGCCCCGCTCGTCGCCTCGTCCTCGTCGGTCGCATGTGATGTCCCCCCCGCTCATGGAGCGGCCACGGTTGAATTCACGCCCACAACCCTTCGGGGGGCGTCGTAGGGTGGCAATGGAACCGGCGCGTGGGCCATTTGTACAATGGGACCCTCTGGCGTATAGCTGCCTACCTGATCGGTTACAGGCAGAGTGGGGCCCCGGGGGCCCTCGCTAGGAATTTGCGGCCCAACAATTTGTTGCCCCCCAACCGGAGACGGTGGTGTTACCGATCGCCTCTGTGCTTGTTTGGGATTTGGCGGGCAACCCAACATACGTTCGCGCCCTATTAGATTCTGGAGCTCAGGGCTGCATTGTATCGAACGATTTAGCGAAATGGTTGGGCCTCAATATAAAATATGTATCGCTGCCGAGGAAATTGGTCCCTGCTGGGGATTACAGGGCAACCCTTCACGGGTTTTGTGATGCCTCTGAACGAGGGTTTGCGGCAGCGGTTTATTTGCGAACCGTCACCTCCACCGGGGAGGTCGACGTGCGTTTGGTTTTGGCAAAAAGCAAGGTAGCGCCTATTCGGACAAGGATGACGATTCCAAAACTGGAACTGTCCGGGGCTGCTCTTTTGACCAAAGTTTTGAATAACACTCTAACAGTGTTGCGTGGGTCAGTGGTTTTGGAGGATACGGTGTACGCGTGGACGGACAGCCAGATTGTTTTGTGCTGGCTGAAGGCTTCGGTCCATACCTTAGAGGTTTTTGTTGCGAACCGTGTCCCCCAGATTGTGTCGTCTGAGGTCCCACTGACCTGGAGACATGTACCAGGAGAATTGAACCCGTCTGATTGTGCATCCAGGGGATGTCGGGCTCCTGAACTCGTTAGACACCATTTGTGGTGGGGACCACCATGGCTTGCCAAGAGAGAATCGGACTGGCCCCACAGATCCACCAAGGCGGTACATCTCGAGCTTGTGGCTGATCTCTCGACAGAGGCTTTCATTGCTTGTTTGGATAGGTTTGTTTCTCGATGGGGACTTCCAACTTTGATCCGCTCTGATAATGGCACTAACTACATCGGTGCGGAACGATGCTTACGAGAGATAGTCAACTTTTTGAATGTAAATAAAGTGGATATTGGAACGGCCCTCTCCCGTCGGGGTATACAGTGGACCTTCAGCCCACCGAGTTGCCCCCACTGGGGTGGGATTTTTGAGGCCGTAGTTAAGTCAGCGAAGACGCACTTAGGGCGTATAGTAGGTCAGACCGCGCTGACTTTTGAGGAGCTCGCGACATTGTTTTGTAAGATCGAGGCCGTTCTCAATTCGCGACCGTTGTGTCCGCTCAGCTCGGATCCAGATGACCTGGAGGCTCTGACCCCAGGCCATTTCTTGATAGGACAGCCACTTAACGCGTTGCCCGAGCACCCCTTCGAGGGAGTGAAATTGTATCGGTTGTCAGGGTATCAGATGTTGCAGCAGTTTACTCAGAATTTCTGGAAGCGTTGGTCGCTCGAGTATCTGCATATCTTACAACAGCGCCTTAAGTGGACTGACAAAACCAGCCCCTCTAGTGTTGGTGACCTCGTTTTGGTTAAGGATGCTAACCTACCGCCACTGCGTTGGCGCAGGGGGCGCATTGTTGACTTGTTCCCTGGCAGGGACGGGACCCCCCGGTCTGCAGAGGTTCTAGTAGGAGGCTCGGTACTAAAACGAGCGGTAGCAACGTTGTCTCGGCTGCCCGTAGATTAAGGGACAGGTGGGTGCCTGTCCGGGCGGGTGATTGTTCGATTCAAAATCGATACTCGATCTATGGTTCCGGAACGGCCATTTTGAATTTGAGGGAGCGGCCATCTTTGCAGTTTTTGACATCTGACTGACGAAAAGCCCCCGCATGTGACGCGTATTGATTTTGGGCATTAAAATTAAATCGTAAGCCATCTGGAATTGTATTCGGGCTCCCCTCAGGATTGTCTTATAGCTGAGTGTATTGTGGTTCTCCGAACCAGATAAAGTTCGTATTTACGTAACACTGTGCGCGTCGAAGCTGGCCTGCCAGCCATACCTGGTTGGCTGAAGAACCTGTCTACCAAGAAGAGCCTAGGGTGCACCCAGGCCTTGCAGAGAGACAGGAGTTTGACGGGAACGAAGCACAGACCAGGTCAGATAGAATCTATTTACTTTAGCTCGGTGAATCGCCGACGTTCTTGCTTCTTGGCATCTGATCGCTACGCTACCTCGTAGCTATGGGCCCCTGCGAGGTCATCGGGTGCCGAGAGGCCTGAACAAGCTGTGATGACGTATGCTATGCTGATAACAACCAGTCAGAATTTATTCCTGGTTCATTTAACGAAATTCAAAATGAAACACCGCTCGAATACGAAGTAGAACCTCAAATTTCTGAGAATCAAAATTTTTGCGCAGCCACAGGGCAAGACAACATAACATAATGCAAATAAATTTACACTCAAAAAGGCAGCTACCCCACATACAAATAAATAACCCTCCACTTAAGCTACTAATCGACACGGGCTCCAATCAGTCGTTCCTATCTCCTGAGATAATTAGGAAATACTATCCGCATATGCAGCTTAACTACGAGCCTTTTTCAGTCACTAATGTACATTGTACAACTGATCATGAATATACTGTTGATTTGCCACTGTTTAGCGAATTTAACACAAATTTAAATTGCAAATTTCACATTTACAAATTCCACAATATTTTTGATGGTTTAATTGGACTAGACTTATTAGAAAAATTAAAAGCTAACGTAAATCTCTCAAACAGACAACTGGTGACAGAAAACGCAAAAAATTCAATGTTAATGATGGAAACTGGAGTCCATAATCTATTCGAAGCTTTGGTTAAGGCAAATGACACCAGTGTAGTAAAAATCCCTGTAACGACAAAAGATGGAGAAATATTTATACCGGAATTAAATTTTCACCAGTGTATTTTATCTGCATCAATCACTCGATCAGACAAAGGGTACGCCTACGTTGAACTGAGCAACCCTACCTGTAATGACGTCATCGTTAGCTTCACATTTCCCATTAAGTCAACGCCACTGAAACAAAATTTTGACTGTTTCAGTTTTGATACACCCTTGCCTAAATCTCCAGACATAGAACTGCTTATTAGAACAGATCACATGAACCATGAGGAAAGGGCTAAAATATTGAAACTATGCGAAAACTATAGCGACATTTTCTTCTATGAAGACTGTCCCCTTTCCTTTACAAATACAGTTAAACACAAAATTAAAACTTCGGATGAAGTCCATAGGGACTTCATCCGAATATATAGATATTCAAAATCTTACAGATATCCATACATACATAAAGACGAAGTGAGATCTCAAATCGATAAAATGCTTCAACAAAAAATTATACAACCCTCTGAATCTCCCTGGTCCTCACCAATATGGATCGTACCTAAAAAATTAGATGCATCCGGGAAACAAAAATGGCGTCTTGTAGTGGACTACAGAAAACTAAACGAAAAAACACTAAGCGACAGATACCCCATTCCGAATATTACGGATGTCCTGGATAAATTAGGCCGCTGTCAATATTTCACTACCCTTGATTTAGCAAGTGGTTTCCACCAAATCAAAATGGACCCAAATGACATACAAAAAACCGCATTTACAGTAGAAAACGGGCATTACGAATACTGCCGTATGCCTTTCGGTTTAAAAAATGCCCCCTCTACTTTCCAGCGAGCCATGGAAAATGTTCTCCGTGAGCTTATCAATGAAATCTGTGTCGTTTACATGGATGACATAATAATATTTTCCAGCTCCTTACAAGAGCACATCAAGAGCGTCGAACAAGTTTTCCAACGGCTTAGGGAAGCTAACTTCAAAGTCCAACTAGACAAGTCTGAGTTCCTCAAACAAGAAACTGCCTATCTAGGCCACATTGTTACTCCCGAGGGTATTAAACCCAGTCCAGACAAAGTCCATGCAATTAAAAAAAAATCCATTCCGAAAACCACCAAAGAAATAAAATCTTTTCTCGGGCTTATCGGTTATTACCGAAAATTTATACCGAACTTTTCCAAATTATCAAAACCCCTCACGGATTGCCTTAAAAAAGGTGCCAAAATTGATATTGAAGACCCGAAGTATGTAAAAGCTTTTAGAATTTGTCAAGAAATTTTAATGAATGATCCCATACTTATCTATCCTGACTTTGAAAAGGACTTTATAGTCACCACAGATGCCTCACAGTACGCTATTGGCGCCATCTTGTCTCGAGGACCGATTGGCTCAGATAAACCAATAGCGTATGCATCCAGAACCCTTAATGACAATGAAACAAACTACAGCACAATAGAGAAGGAGTTGTTAGCTGTGGTTTGGGCTACCAAATACTTTCGTCCTTATTTGTACGGACGAAAGTTTAAGATCGTGACAGACCACAAACCACTAAATTGGTTTTTTTCATTGAAAGAACCACAAAGTCGCCTTTTCAGATGGAAATGTAAGCTTGAAGAATTTGAGTATGACGTTGTCCACAAACCGGGTCTTCTTTTCGAGTCGACGGTCATCTCAGATACGGGCGGAGGAGCTGTATAAGGCTTGGTAGCCTTATACAGCTCCTCGTCCGTGCAGTTTGTCGGGCACGCAGGGCACCCAGTCATGTGCGCAATCGTCTGTCTCGGGTATCCACAGACGCACGCCGTGTCTAGTTCCGAGATGATGCCCCACCTCGCCAGGTTAGCTCTGGACCTCCCCACTCCAGCTCTGAGACGGTTGAGAGATTTCCAGATCGGCCAGCTGCGCTTGTATCCTGCAGCTAGTTTCTCTTTCACGCATTTGCTTGGGTTCACAAACCGGGTAAGCTAAACACAAATGCTGACGCATTATCCAGAATCATTATCAACAACAACGAGACTGAAACTACCGACCAACCGACCGACAGTTGTGAGCCCCCAAACACTCCAGAAATTTTGGAAGACCTTTTATCACTCATTGGAAACGTTTCTGAGATACCTGATGAAGATAATTTGGAGGAACTGGTACAAAATACTGTCCATTCAAATGAAGAACAGCCAATTTTAGAAATTCCTATTGCTGAAAAATCTGTGAATACACATAAAAACCAAATATTTATCGAATTTGTTTTGCATTCCCCATCAAAGAGACTTTTCCTGGGAAAAATCGTATTATGGCACAAATAGGCCTAAACAATTTAAAACAGGAAATTATCGATTTATTCAAACATTATATTCGTCCCGACATTCAGCACGGAGTTTGGTTAAACGATTTCAAATACTTGCCCGAACTAACAATAGTTCTACAGGAAACGTTTAAAAATTCAGCTTACGATTTAATATTTTGTAAATTTAAATTAGACGACATAACTCACACTGATGAACAGTATCGCCTAGCAAAGGCCTACCACGAAGGGAAATCAAATCACAGGGGCATTCAAGAAACTATGGGACAAATAAGTAGAACCTATTATTGGCCCAATATTCAAAAAACCGTAACTGAAATAGTTAATAACTGTTCAACTTGTCAAACAAATAAATACGAGCGACACCCCAATAAGCAAAGCCTCCAGTTCACACCAATTCCTACAAAGCCTTTCGAAACTTTACATATAGACACTTTTCAAATAAAAGGTCAAAAGTTTCTTACAATCATAGATACCTTTTCCAAGTACGCTCAAGCTTATCCCCTGGAAATTATGACAGGCGTTAGTGTCATAAATTCACTTACAATATGGATGACCCATCATGGCTTACCTTTGAATGTCACTGCTGATCAAGGAACATAATTTAAAAATCTCCCTCTAAAAGAATTTGCTGCTCTGCATAAAATAAATTTACATTTTACAAGCGTCAATAATCCCCAATCAAATGGAGCCATTGAAAGATTTCACTCCACAATTTCAGAACACATTCGATTACTTCTAGAGGATCATAAACAATCTCCGATTACCGAATTGGTGCTTTTTGCCGTTTTAGCCTGTAACAATTCAATCCATTCCTCTACAGACAAAAAACCTGTTGAAATTATAAATGGACATTTAGATAATCGAGACCCATTTGATATTCTTTTAGAAAAACAATGCCTACAAAATTACATTAATAAGCACAAACAAATAACCACCGATTTATATGAAAAAATTAATGAACGTTTGAATTTACGACAAATGGCTACCATAAATAAACGAAACCAAACATTAGAAGCTCCTCTGGAGTATGAAGAAGGCCATGCATTTTACTCTAAGAATCCCCTTGCTGTCCTTCACAAATAACAACCTCGTTATTTAACGAGAAATGTAGCAAAGTATTTAGGTATAAAATAAGTATGTATTAGAATAGTGTATGAAATAGTATTTGTAGTATATAATAAGTATTTAGTATATTATTATAGTTATTATTTAATTTATTTTATTTATTATTTTATATATTGTACACATAGGTCTACCCCTGCTCAACCATCAACTTTTCCCTTGTTTGCCTGGTTTGCTGGAAGAGATCTCTTATTAGAGATAAGCTCGCCTTTCTACACTTTTTTATGTATCTCTTGTTTTTTGTATGATTTGTGTGCAATAAATTATGAAAAAATTACTGATGACAAACAACAAGAATATCACAAAAGAAAACTACGAAGGCCCCTTAAACTGCAACATTACTTGTTACAGGACGACGATGACGGTGGGCTGCCCGGCACGAGCCGAGGAAGCGAAACTAATGCCGATGACAAATAACCCTGGATTACTTCCATTCAAATTAGGCTCTGCTAAACTTTTACAATCTGACCATGTTTTCTTACACTTTATAGATTTAGACCCCATGAAAGATAATATCAGAATAATTGAAAATCAAATTCTAACTCTTGGGGCATTGGTTAATGATTTAGGTTACGATTATAAATTTAGATTTACTGCTTTACAACAATATGTTAGAGATAGGTTTAGTAGTATTTTAGATAAGTATAATTCTCTAAGTAGAAATAGGTATAAAAGAGCTTTGATTGACGGTCTCGGTACTTTGATTCACAGCATTACTGGTATAATAAAGCTATAGATACTCTACAAAGAAATCAAAATGAAATTACACACCATGTTAATCAAGCAGTAACTTTAAATAAACTTTTTCTGGAAAACTACAATAACAGATTGACGGCTGTGGTGCAAAATCAGCATAAATTAAATTTTAAAATATCAGAAATATTAAGAGAGGTTAATATTACTCAACAAGAGTTTATAGACTTTGTAAAATTAGAAAGTGCGTATAAATTATTGGAAATTAACGAACAAACAGTATTAGACACTTTGTTAAACATTGAAACAGCTCTTTCCTTTTCCACAAAACACGTAGCTTACCGCAATTTCATTTCTTTTGAAGGTTTAAAATATATCTTACAAGTTTTGCTGAAACATTATAGTCCGGATCAGTTAATAATATCTGAAGTGAAGAAATCTCGTCTTCTTTATAACTTTTTAGATGTAGACTCTTATTTTAGTGACAATAAGTTAGTTTTTATTATTAAGGTACCGATTTATGTTAGGAATACGTTTACATATTATTATTTGTTCCCAATTCCCACTTCCAACAATACTATCCTTATACCTAATAAATCCCACCTAGTTATGAACGAAAATACGTACCAGTATCTAGAAAACTCATGCAACAGAGTTGAAAGTATGTATTACTGCCGGATAAATGCAAACCTGCTGGAGTCAAGTCGTAACCCTGATTGTATACACAACTTAATAAGATCACAGACAATTTCATCTCAATGTGAATACCACCAAATAAAAGTTAACCGGAACATTTTTGAAAAGATAAGCGATGAATACTATGTACTAATTGGCCACAACTCTACCAATCTCCACCTGCAATGCATCCACGACGAATATCTGAAAATAAATGGTGCGTATTTACTCAGGCTTCCGGGAAACTGCAGCGCCTCAATGGACAAAGTAACTTTCAGGAATGCGTATAATGTTTTCAACGGAATACCCATCAAATTATTTTACTTCAATTCAGAAGCAGCTAAGATCAAGAATCCGCTACAGCCCCTGAAAATAGAAAATGTCAATTTAAAACAACTTCATAATACAATTGATTTTATAGAACAAGAGCAACAAACTATCAATCTAGATGACGTCAACCTGAAACCTCACCTGTATTGGACAGCACCGCTATAAATTCTTCTATTACTGACGACCACATTCATATTGTACATCAAAATAAGAAAATGTAAGGAAATGAAGCAGATTGCAGGAGACGTTGAAACTGCTGCAGAACTTGAACAAAGTGGAGCAACACTTCCGCGGTCTTTCTTCAGATAAGCTGCAGAAAGGACCTCTATCTCTTCCGGGAGGTCTTATGTGAACTCTATGCGGCTCTACATTAACTTTTAGTGTTCTCAACTGTTTCCGTGTTACTTTCATATCTAGTTTACCTTAATCATAAGTTTTAGTAATAGACTATAGCTCTTATATTTGCATCGAGGCTACGGTGAAGCGAAATGCAGACGCTACGTTAGCATTTCTTGCGATAAGCCGCGCTGCACCGGAACGTTGATGCCTGGCCTGCCGGTCAGTTACACAGAATAACGCGGTCGCGAAACATGTAATTTGTTTTAATAAATATATTTTAATAAAAGTTTATATTTTTTTTGAGAAAAGTTCTTCCGGGAACTTAACTCGTGTCTATCAGTGTAATCCTCAATATCGGGTTGAATTCTTCGATATTCCCGCATTTGATTGCATGATCGCAAACCTTTTTTTTTCCATTTATCACGTCAACAAAGATATTATCGCTCACGTGACTTCACGACCATCATGCCAGTGGGTCGACCGCGCAAGCCTCGTCGATATCGGTGACGGCTTCATTTTGACATCTTCGTGTTTAAACGCGCAAGTATGAACTTTATCATTATGACAATATGGCAAGTCAATTCAAGCGTCGGTATCGGGATCAAGCCGACGGGGCTAGGGCGGTAGACCCACAGTTCCGAGTGGGAAATGACGACTATCATAGATATCCATTCGGAACGCTTTGAACGCGACGGTATGCGTTGACACTGACAGATGACACTATTATAACCGAACTTTTGTTAATTATTGTCATTTCGACTCATAGACAGTCTTAAAGTCATAAAAGTTATATGCCGATACTGTGTCTTGCATGTTATGCCAGAAATAGTTGCGGCGGATTCTCACGGTTGTTTCTTTAATACCTCTATGACAGGTTTTACCTATGTGATGTTTAAGTATGACAGCTCTTTGTTCTTGCTCATCCTCTATGAACATCACTCTCTCAGAGCATTCAAAGAATGTTACTGCATCTCGCTTAAATAATTCTATGATAATGTTAGAAAACTGTTTCCTATGTTGTTCACATTCAAACCAGATGAAATATTTGGTTTTATTTTTGATGTATTCCTTTAAGAATTGTTTAACAAGATCGTTGTTATCTATGGGTAGGAAAATCTGTAATACCTTTTGTTTTTCACGGGACAAATCCTAAACTTGTAATTCGCTTTTAAACCACATTTGTGTACTAAGATTTGGTTCAGTTTGGTGTAAATTGCTTCATTTAATATGGGAATACCTAATGACTATAGATCTCTAGCTGAATGAATGGTATTATCGCTTGAAGAGAGTGATGGTACAGGATAATGTTTTTCATTGTCTTTAGTTGACGGTAAAGAGTCAGGTATCGATACTGGTGAACTTACCAAAAGTTTATTTTCTTCGTCTGATATTGTGACCGTTGAAGAGGACTGTCTTCTTTTTCTGTTGCCTACTAGATCCTCAATCTGTTTCGTGACTGTATCTGTATAAGATTTATTTATTTATTTATTTATTTATTTATTTATTTATTTATTTATTTATTTATTTATTTATTTATTTATTTATTTATTTATATAAAGATTCCAGCGCCTTGTCTCTCTTGGTCTTCTTGTCTTTCTTACCGATGTTTACCTTCATGGAGAGGTTTTCGTCATCCATCGCGTTGATCTTTATGCGGAAAAGAGCATCGGCGTTAGTGTTTTGCTTACCGTTTTTGTAGACTATATCGAAGTCGTAGTCCTGTAAACGTAGTCGCCAGCGTGTCAACTTGCTGCTCGGGTCCTTGAGTGAGTGTAGCCACGCTAGTGGACGATGGTCGTTGTATATTGTGAACTTACGTCCGTACAAGTAGGGTCTAAAGTGTTTCGTAGCCCATACGATCGCTAGTAACTCACGCTCGATCGTGCTGTAACGGGATTCAGTATCTGAAAGAGTTCTACTCGCATATGCTACTGGTTTATCACTTCCGACTGTACCTTGGGACAAGACTGCTCCTAAAGCGGAGGCGGAGGCGTCAGTAGTGAGTATATATGGTTTATCTGCATCGGGATATTGAAGCAAAGGGGCGTTAGTAAGAAGCTCCTTGCATTTGTTAAACGCGTCGATATAATCTTGGTCTATTGTGATTTTATTGCGTTTCTTGAGAAATTTGGTTAATGGCTTCGTGATCTTCGCTAAATCTTTTATGAACCTGCGATAGTATCCAACTAAGCCTTAAAAGCTCTTGATTTCTGTTGTGGTTTTCGGGATTGGGTAGTTTAAGACTGCATGGACTTTATCTTCATTTGACATAAGGCCATTAGGGGTTATGTATGGTGTGTCCTAGGTAGAGGACCTCTTTCCTAAGGAATTCGGTCTTGTCAAGTTGTACTTTTAAGTTTGTGGCTCTGAGCCTATCAAAAACTGCTCTAAGCCTTTTTCGTGATCTTCGAGGCTTTTGGAATATATTATGATGTCATCAAGGTATACTATACAGTGTATGCCCTGAAGACCTCGCAATACGTAGTCCATGGTTCTCTGAAATGTGGCTGGTGCCGTTTTTAGTTCAAAAGGCATTATACTAAATTCGAAGTGTCCGTGCCGGGTGGTAAACGCCGTTTTTTCCCTTTCTTCTTCCTTTACCTCTATCTGATGGTACCCGCTGGCCAGGTCGATAGTAGAAAAATAATAACTATTTCCTTGTTTATCAAACAGGTCCGTTATATTGGGCAACGGATACTTACCGTCCACCGTTATTTCATTAAGACGGCGATAGTCGATCACCATCCTGTACTTAACTTCACCTGACGCGTCTAACTTCTTGGGTACCAGGTGCACTGGTGCGCTCCAAGGTGAATGTGACTCCTGGATGACGTTGTCTTTTAATAATTTATCAACTTGTTGTTTTATTTCAGCTACCTGAGCAGGTGCTTGCCTATATGGCTTTATATATATTGAGTCTTCGTTTTTGGTCCTAATAGTGTGCTTGACCTGGTTGGAAAATGACAAGGGTATCTTTTCACAGTAAAAGATATCCTTGTATTCCATACAGAATCTTTGGATATGCTCGCGTTCTTCCTCGTTCATATGTTCCATTCGCAGCTTATTCGCAGTTCCAGATCTTTTCATATCTACATAATTTATACTGAATAACTTACATTTGTTGTTGTTAAATCGACTGACTTTAAACGGACTTTTAATTGTTAGGTTGAATTCTTGTTCTGTACTATTCTGAATTACGGTGATGGCATAGCCATTTTCACAGGTTACAATAGCACTAGGCATACGAACGCCTTCATGAAACTGCACGTAATTCATTATAGCTTTGCCTGAGTACAGGTCTGTCGGTAGTTGCACTCGTTGTTCCGTGCGTGGTGAGATGATTTTTTTGTATTGGGTCATGCTACAATAGGTCGGGATAGCAGTTGTATACGTGTGAATGATTTGGGATCCGATGTCTATTGTGGCTCCCAGCTCCTTCAATAAGTCCATACCTATCAATCCATCATATCGTTTGTCTACTTCAAACACATAAAAGGTGTGATGATTTCTAGTCCTGAATGTTCTGGGCAATGGTATATCTATTACCTCGTTGTGACTGCTAGTAGCATGGGTGCTAATTACTTCAAATGGTTCATATCGCTTTTGAGCCTGATAGTCTCGATCTGCTTTATGAGGACTTATGAAAGATCGGCTACTCCCAGTATCGATCTTGAACTTTGCATCTATTTCAGGTAAGTATACAAATGGTAACTTAAGGTTATCATTGTAGTTTAACGTTATTATCTGGGGCTGTAATCCGAGGCTACTAAGTGAAAATTCACATTTGTGTCGGACGTTTCCAAGTCAGTCTTCGTGTCGTTATTCTCACCTACGTAGTTACAATGTTGCGGCTCTACATAGTTGCATTCATCATTCTCGGGCACATATTCGCATGAGTCATCGTAATACTCATATGATTGATCTATTTCACCATCCACTTCAAGTTCTTTAAGTGGGAATTTCGGCTTTGCCGTTCGCATTGATACATCGTTATCTAACTGTGGGGGTTTGTACGTATTCTGAGGAGGTGTATACCCGAATTGCTGAGGTGGCCTATACCCTGGTTGTTGCGGTGGCTTATAGCCAAACTGCTGCGGAGGCCTATAGCCTATGTGTTGAGGTGGTTTGTAACCAAACTGCTGCGGAGGCCTATATCCCAGCTGTGTTGGTTGTTGGGGACCAGTTTTCTGGCCAAACTGCTGTGGGCGGAAACCTGGTAGTTGTGTTTTATAACCGAATGACCTAGGTTCTGCCTGTGCATTTGGACGGAAGCCTGTATTTGGTGACTGTACACCAAACTGCCAAGGGCGGAATTGTTGTGGGGCATTGTTGTTGTTGGGCAATGAAGGTTTGAATCCGGAAGATTGTGTTGTACTAAAGTTGGGTCTGTTATATAATTTATTACGCGCATTGTATTGATCGTAAAAGTTCACCTCTTCCAAGACTATGGTCAATGCTTGTTCTAAAGATGTAGGGCCTTTTAGGCGAACAATCCTCACCATATTTGCAGATAATTTGTGTAAAAAGACATTTTGTGACATATTATTGTAAATCGCAATTTTACTTGCTTTTATATTCTGGTCTTGGAGTTGGTTTACCTTTGCAAACAACACGGATCTTATTGACTGGGTTCGGTTGCAAAATTGGGTGTATGACTCGCCTGTTTTTATTTTAAGGGACTCTAACTCTATCGCTACAATTTCTTCGCTACGCGGATCACCAGTGTTGAATGAATAACGTTTTAAATGTTGGCCACGTTACAATGTCTTCGCGCTCAGACAAAAGAGCGGCGGCGTCACCGCCTGATAGTCGGCTCGCAATTATGTGAAAAACATATACGTTCTGATGTTTATCGCCTTGATATTTTTCCACAATATATTCCAATTTTCTTATAAATAAGTTTAATCGGCGTTTGTCGCCTTCAAAGATAGGAATTAACTTGACCATTCCCGGTGGAATAGCAATTAACTGTGCCATCTTTGCTGATTTTACCTATAACACAGTTAAAGCTATGTTAAAACTAAGTTTACTTACATAGTCAGGTCATAAGTTCTGTCACATGTGCAATATGAAATAATTTAGACATGTTTATTATTTATGTAAACATTTATATAGAAAAATGAACTTAATAAAACATAGATTCTTATGGTAATAAAGTTTATTCAAAATGACCCCCGCGATTTTGAATACAGGCCTTTATTCTGCGCGGCCAGTCGTCTATCGCATCACGAACGAGGTCCATGTCAATATCGGTGGCTGCCTTAATCAAGGATGCCTTGAGTGACTCCAAATCAGGATGAGGCTTTGAGCAGGCCTTTTCCTCCAAGTGTTGCCATATCTTGTAATCTAACGGACTCAAATCTGGTTTGGAGGAGGGCCAGTCTTCGTGCCGGATGAAGTCGATTTCACGCGCCGCCAGCCAGTCTTGTATGCTTTTCGCTCTATGAGCTGGCGCAGAATCTTGTTGGAATACCCAGTGCCTGTTATTAAACATGGTATGAGAAACAGGTTCCACAAGGTTCTTGAGGACTGTATTTTGATACACAACTGCATTCGTTTTTACGCCTTTCTCACAAAAATGTACCTCAGTTAGGCCCCAATAAGAGAATCCCAACCAAACCATGAGCGAGGATGGAAAATGACCTCGTTGGACACGCGGAATATGGTTGCTCGCTTCTTCACTGCTGTGTGCGTACACCTTATCATTTTGTTTGTTGTAGCTCTCTTCCACGGTGAAAAATTTTTCATCCGAAAAAAGAATTTCCCGATGCTTTTTTCCCGCGTACCGCTTCAACAAAGCGCGGCATCTCTTCAGTCTCAGGTCCATTAAACGAGCGTCCAAACGATGTCCTGTTTTTCTTCGATATGCCCTAAGCCCTAAGTCTTCATTTAACACCCTTTTCACCGTGGTCCTGCTTAACCCCATCTGAAGGGCCAACAGTTTCTGCTTACGTATGGGATTTCTTTGAATTCGCGCCTTCACAGCTTTTATCACTGCTGGAGTCCTAATAGAGCGAGGGCGACCACTTCTTGACCTGTCATCTACACTAGAGTCTACATTGTATCGTTTTATGGTACGATAAACGAATCTTTTGTTTATATTAAAATTTTTCAGTAAGTCGAAAATATGAATTGGCTCGTAACCGCAACGATGCAACGCAATAACTGTCTTTAAGTGTCCACTCCATATTTAAAAATGAGGAAAATTCTAAAAAGTACACATTTTTATTTTCATGAAAAATTCGAAATTCGAATTCAATAAACTTTTTTGTGGCCAGCGTTCTAAATTCAAAAGTTTTTATTGTGTGACAGAACTTATGACCTGACTGTGTATATAACTAAGTTTCACTGGATTTATCACTTTTAATTTTCACGTCTCTTCCTATTTTTCTTTACTTATAATTCACTTAACTACAGTTGACATGCGAGAGGTTTAATCCCACGTCAACAAAATGAGGAACAGGAGAGAAAGGATGGCAAGAAAGTTCACTCACCGAAGAATCTCTCCCATGCTCGTCCTCTGTCCAGTCTAGGGGCTGCTGCTGCACTCGACGCTTCTGGGGCGGCTATGAATCGGCTGCTGCTACTGGCTGCTTGTCTTATTTGTTTGTTCGTTGGATCGCGGAAAGCTCTGTCGCGTAGAGCACCTCGCGGAATCTATAAGATTTGATTATCGATTCGCGGGATCTAGACAGCCTTATCACGCGATCCTACCGGCTGCGCCAGACAAGTTTTCGCGTAGAGGGAAAAGCTCTTTAAAAACAACTTTTTATTGGAAAAGCTTAATATTACTTAAAATTACTGCTCGATTTTGAGAGACAGACAACTAACTTAGACTAACTGAAACACGTCTGATTCGAGTCCAGACGACTAATTGTCTTTGTCCCACGGCTCTACGGGCTGCCATGAAGCTGACCACGTCATCTCAACTCTTGGAAATCACTCTTGTATCAACAAAGTATCATAGATGGGCAGAAATGCTTACTAAGAACCCATCTGTACATATGAGATAAGTGCTCATGAAGCGTTGACAGTCAGCACTTCAGGTCGAGAGGAGAATATAACTAGGTACTCTATGGTCTTCACGTCACTTTTTGAAACAAACACGGCTGACTTGACTTGTACGTTCAAAAACTTAAGTAATATTTACTAACTTTATTTTTGTTGAAACGGAAATAAAAAAAACTGTATTAAATTGATATTAAATCTAACCACAAAGCAAGCATTTATAATTTTTATTCAAAATAACAAATGTTTTAATTATCAGGTCGGAATAACCTATCACAAGATAATCGCATTATTACAATACTCTATCCGTTTTCTGTCATGTATTTGGAGCGTTCCTGATTCTGTTCCTGACCATTAAATTTCACGCAAAACCCAATTAAGTATGTATGTGGTGGTTTCACTGTAGATCTTTTTATCCTCATCCTCCATCAGCATCCTCCAATTTCCACCATTATAGGTGTGGTATTTATTTTCTTTTGCTTGTGTAGTTTGATTCTCAATTAACGAAAGTCTTGTTTGATTTTATATTTTTAGCCCAATCCTTAAATAAATCGTGTATCGCGGAACGTAAGTCAGTAAAGTAACGAATTTTGTCGTTTGAAATTTGCAAAATCTGTGGCTGTGACGGATTGTTTTTATTTTTTTATCTTTAGGAGCTAACAAAATGATAATAACAGACGGTATAAATCACGGAAAACTACAATCTATTATTGTGGGGGAACTAAAAAAGGCCGGATTTAAGCATCGCCTGAAAAAGATAATTTTAAAAACTGTGAAGGTAATTTTCACTACACCAGCTAAGCAGGTTGGTAAATATTTAGAAAATTTACTGGATATTTGTTGTTTCAGGATCATAAAACAATATTTGGAGCACCACTACTAAAAGTCCCTTCGTCAGCAGTTATATGCTGCGGAAGCACTATCAGTATTCCGATGGTTGTGATTGAGATGTCTTCTGTGCTTCGTGCTAACGCAAATATTGAGGGACTGTTTCGGAAAGCTGGTTCTCAGACACGACAGAAAGATATAAAGGTATTTATTGTGTACAGTATTTACTATTATTTTATTACTTAGTCCAATATCAATAACACAAACCAGTGTGACGCCTTTTCACATATGCAGAGCATCCACCCAAAAAAGAATCAATTCATATCATTAAATGTTGTTTTTATTAGGGTTCCCTACCCGAAGGGTGTCAAACGGGACCCTATTACTAAGCCTCGGCTGTCAGTCAGTCAGGTAGTTACTTAACATATGGCATTACTTATTATTATTCTCAAGTCGGTTTTAATGATATTTGTTGAAATTATGCTATACTGATGAGCTACCAAGATGGAAATAGCTCTCTCAGTTGATGTGGCCATGAACCTGAATCTTCTGAGGATGAAGCTAAATTAGGTACAATATTTTTCTGTCTCTGAACACATTAAAATGAATAAAAAAGGGACTCACCTGTGTAAACAACTCATAATAAGAATTCTTCTTCTTTATCGGTCCCTCAATGCTGAGGATTGTGACTGCATGCTCTCCTCCATTGCTGATGGTTCTGCATAATATGGTACGCATTGTGTAGAGTACCTCCTGTCGCCTCTCTAATCTGGTCGGACCATCTGGTTAGAGCACATCCTCTGGCGCGTTTGTCTTCCAATTGACCTATTACGATGAGCTTCTCCAGCTGTTACATAGGTGAGCGCATAATGTGACCCAAGAAGGTTAGGGTCCTTTCCCGGATTGTCGACAGTCATTTTGTGATTTTCAGTTCACTCAGAATGGACATGTTAGTTCTCATGGTGGTCCACGGAGTTCTCAGTAGTCTTCTCAGCACCACATTTCGAACGCGTCGACTTTGCTGCGTTCCCAGCTCTTCAGCACCAGGTTTCTGTACCATGCATGAAGATCGAGAATACCAGGGCCCGGGCAAGTTGAAGCTTCGTTATATGCAAATACTCAAGTTGTTCCAGATCTTCTCCAGGTTGGTTTTGTCTATCGCGCTTTTGGCCTTGCCCATACGTCGGCTCAGCTTTCTAAAACAGCTGCACTCACTACTCAGCATCGACCCCAGATACACAAACTCATCTATCTACTTTCTCATATCCATCGAGGGCACTTGACGGTTGGAGTACTTGTCGTCGGTCCACAACCATGATCTTGGTCTTTGACTGGATCGTCGATCTTAAGACGGAGTCTAAGACTTTCATCCTCAATTCGCATGAGTAGTTCCGCCAATTCTTCTTCGCTGGACGCAAGTACCGTCCTGTCATCTGCATATCTGAGGTTCGTAAGCTTTTCACCCCCGACTGTTACTCCGCCGCTCCAGTCCTCTAGCGCTCTCCTCATTTTATATTCGCCAAACAGTTTGAATAATATGGGGGCCAGTATGCAGCCTTGTCATAAACCTCTCTCAGTTTTGAAGGTTTCTGACTTTTAGTCTTCCAATTTTACAAAACTGGTACCCTCGACGTATAAATTCTGGGTTACCGGCGGTTCCCCCGTTGTTCCTTTCCCCCCGAAAATTATCTACTTTATCACCGTATGTTAAAAGCTGAAATCGAGGTGGCACAGTCAAAGAAAAAAGTACTAAGCCAAAATAATCCTTATATTTATATTAGATCATAATTATAATTATTATTATAATTATTTACCATTGTAATATTTCGAAGGAAAACCACGTTAATTAATTAAGTACGGTTTTATTCTTTTGATACATATGTGCTGTACAATAGCGCGGCTGTGAGAGAGCGAGGCGGGGCCGCGGGAGATCGAGACAGGACTATGTCTTGTCACTCAGTATATTACTATCTCCCTTACATAACTGAAAACATGTGATGTTTTCTTTTGAATAAACTTCTCTCATTAATTTTATTACAGATTCCGTTTCAATGGATTCTGTTCAATTTACAATGATAAATAAAAATAAGAACAAGAAACAGAAGATTATTTTTAATGTAAAAATATTGTTTGCTTGTGGCATTGACAATGACAGACATACTTCAACTATCGTTTATCTATGAATTTCACGTGCCCAGTATTATCAATCCTACAATGACATCATGACTGTATTCCTACTGTACTGCTTTTTTGCGAATCAACTATAAATATTCTGACGTAAAATTGTAACCCTAGATGGGTTAGCATCTGACCTCCTCAGAAATTGACTTGAAACCGAAATTGACACAAACTTGAAAGTTACAACTTCAGAATACAACCTGAAACTCAATGGACTTATTTAGAATCTGACAGCTGTCGCCGAATTCCTACATACTATCTACCCATACCATGATCTATAGTTCTAAATAACAGGAATGTTTAATGCAGGTTTTGACATGTGTGAAGTCTCTACATTTTTTTGAGATACATTTATATGACTAATTAATGCATTTTAAGTCTCGTGAACAAATCGGTCCCTAAAAATAATATTTCGGAAGTTGCACTTTCTCACTTGACTGTACTTATTTCTTAACTTCGGGGGGGAATCGAAAATATAATTAAATGAATTCTTTTGATTAGTTTCGGGGGGAAACGAAAAAGGGGGGAACCGCAGGTAAACCTAAATTCTGAATCAAGAATTTTATATGTGGAGGTACACCCATTTCGACCAAGATGTCAAACATAGTGCTCCATTGAACGCAGTCGAAGGCTTTGGCGTAGTCGATGCAACAAAGAACCAAGGGCTTATTAAACTGGTCCCCTTTCCGGAAACGTATCCTGCTTGTTCACATGTAATTGATCGTCGATAGTGCACGCCAGGCGTGTGTTCAGAATGTGCAGTATGACTTAACTTGCTTGTGGGAGATGGTTCGATAGTGGTCCCATCTCCTTGTGGTCATTGTGTCTAGTCCTCCGGCCATACCCCTTTTTCCATACCTTCTATAATATGGAATGCAGGATTTTAATGCCTTCTGCTCCAAGGGGTTGAAGCATTACTGCTGATACTCCATCAGGCCCCACTGCTTTATGCCTCATCCTCATTACGGCTGCTTGCATTTACCTCCTGTTGACCGCGAGTCATCCTAATTCCCGATATAGCTCGCTACAGTACTCCCTCCATCTTCGCAGAACCTCTGTGAGCTCTGTTAAGGCGTTACCATCACTGTCGTCTATAATCCATGTCTTGGGCTTAAAGGGCTTGCTAACTTGAACTTCCCTGTTTAACGCGTTGAATCTCTCTACATCGTCTTGACTTTTGAGACCGTCTTGTTTCAAACTTCTCGTTTCTTCAATCAACTTCCAAGATTCGTCACCAATCCAGTCTTCTTGTTGTATCTCTTGTATTGTCCGCTTATTTCATTGGCTGTTGTCAGGATTGCGCCTTTCAATTTAATCCCTTCATGCTCGCTGGAATTAAAGGGATCTATTTCCATTTGCAAGGAAAATACTTTTAGTTTGATAGCTTTACGAAATTCTATCAAAGCTGGTTTGGTCAGAGTAACGGGCTTTGTTGATCGTTTTTTAATTATTTTGAGACGAAGTTTAAAGTCCGCTACTAAAAGCTGATGGTCGCTGCCGAAGTCAGCGACCGGGTATACGTCTTCGTGTTGGTGATTGACGATCGCCATCTTGTTTGGATCATGACATAGTCAATCTGGTTCCTGTATCTACCTCCTGGGGTGACCCATGTATAGCGTCTTCTAGGGTGTTTTTTGAACTACGTGTTCATGACCGTAAGCTGATTCTCTACACAAAAGTGCAGAAACGTTTCACTATGTTCATTTCTATTTTCTAGGTCATAATAACATATGATTGTACCATTCAGCACATCATCCTCCGTGTTGCCAACCTTCGCATTAAAGTCTCCCATGATAATGACAATAAAAGCCTTTATTTCCGAGTAAGCAGTTTGATTTACAAATTTTATTATAACCTCAAGTATGTCTCTTCTCTGTGTGTCTTACTCCATAGGCCTCCTCCAATTATTTCCACTGTTTGCGGTCCGCTGGTACTCTTAGCCAAAAGGGACCCAAGGTCATTTTTATCTCATCCTCCATCTTCTCACTTTGCTGCCTCAGCTTTTTGTTCCCTCTCTTGGGTACAGAGCTTTTGCTCTATTTTTCCTCCATTTTTCGCTTAGGCAGCAAAGCATATGACCAGTCCACCTCCATTTAAGTTGATTAATTAGCAATAGTGTGTCGTGTTAGTTTTGGTTGCCCCATGATGTCTGTGACTTTGTCCTTTACTTTGATTCCTGGCATGCTCCTTTACATGGCTCGCGGTCATCTTGCAAGTTCGTGTACGTGTTGCTTAGTCAAAGCCACACAGACACGAACTCTCACAGCCATACTTTATGCAGGGGAAGTTATAAGCATCAAAAATCGTTATCTTGATCATGATGCTTAATTCTCTGCTTTTTATGATGTCATTTAAAGCCCACTATTTTTTCCATCCTATGGCGATCCTTTTATCTTATTATTTTGACATTTTGTCTTCAGTTGAAATTATTAAGCCAGACAGAAAATTGAATATGTCTACAAACCTCTGAGTTTGTCATCATTTTTTCAACAACTCGACATACAACAAAACTTTTCAAGATTGGCTCAGATACAGATTCAAGTGACACATGAAACTCATTTTTTTATTGATATCTGATAAATTACAAAAAACTAACAAAAAAGACTTATCGATGTAAGCTAGCTGGCCCACGAATATCTGCTGCAGAATTTTATTGTTTTACTTTTTGCTAATTTAACCAAGCTTTTTTGGATTTTAGAGCACTAAATCACACTGTCGGGAAATCCCGGGAATTGCCAAATTTTCCCCGGGGTCGGGAATGACACATTAGCGCAAACAGATCATTGACCCCCCCACCTGAGACCAAAGTGACGAAACCGGAGAGTGTAGCAGGGGCAGCATGCACGCCATCCCCATCGTATGCGGAGATGGCACAGCATGCATCTATCCCGCCCACACCTACGCCTATTTCGCTTACACAAACACCTTCGCCCGGTGGCAATACGAAGCGGTTGGTTGAAGGTCACAAACCAAAACTAAGTGGCACCGCAAGCGCAAACAAACAGCCGATATCGACTGCAGCGCAAGCAAAAGTTCCCACACCGGCACCAGTACCTCACAATGTGACTAACGCCAAGGACTTAAAGGAAGATGGTGGGGAGGGATGGACCAAAGTCACTAGGAAGCCACGAAGGCCCCGGTCGCTGCGCGGCACAGCAGGACCCACAATTACCACTCTTCGCGCGGTGGAGCGACAGCGGTTCTTCCATCTCTGGAATATGAGGTCGGGACTGGAGGAACTTAGGGCATATTTACAGGAGTTGTGCTCACCCGAAACCGGCACCGTGGTAGAGTTGTCGACAAAGTGGGCGTACAAGTCCTTCAAAATAGGTGTTCCAGAGTCGCTTTTTGACACCTGCTTCTCCATGGATGTGTGGCCTGTTGACGCCCGTATCAAGGAGTGGCTGCCCTTTCAGACCTACATTGAGCTCTACAAAAACAGTAAAAATAAATCACCGCCCCGCCCACCCCAATGAATATCTTGATATCCTTTATCAAAATGTCCGCGGTATCAAAACGCGGTTGGAGTTTTGGCGGCATAACCTGCTGGTGCTGGATCACCACCTCGTCGCCGCTACGGAGACGTTCCTAGACTCGTCGGTTGGAGATGCCGAGGTCACAGCGGGAGGCTGGAGCGTGCTGCGCCGGGACCGCGCTACCGCGTGCGGAGGCGTGCTGCTTGCCGCCCGCCCTGGCATCACACTGAGACGACGCCGCGACCTTGAAACGCCGAACGGTGAAGATCTCTGGGCGACTGTGACTGTTGGGGTAGTGACGGTTACCGTCTGTGTAGTTTACATAGATCCCAGCAGAAAGAAAAACAAGAAGAAAATCACCCAGGCGGATAAGGACGCCGAGTATATGAACTGGTTTTCGAAAACAGAGGAAAATGTAGCCCAAGTGAACGGTACATTAATTATTCTAGGAGACCTCAATTTGAACAGTGCTTCAGTTGCAACACTTAACTATTATTGTTATTTTCTAAGTGTTTGTGGTATGCATGTCTATGGTCAGCTGTCACGTCAAATAGACATATTTTTCACAAAAATACTTCATTTTAATATTATTTCCTTTAGACCCATTTATTTATCAACAAAATCCCTTGTTTTTATTAATCTTACCCTTATCCGAGAGCTAAACAACAAAATTATAGTGCAAATAGCTCAAGTAAGTAAATACCCACCCATATGTCACAAGCTGACACCGAATGCCCGCTATGCCCCAGGAAATTCAAGAAAAATGGGCTCCAGCGTCACATGAGATCAGCACACAACGATGTACTAAACCAATCAGCATCCGCTACTCTTAAAACAACCACCGATGGGCAAACACCAATGTCACCTTTGGAAGAAGCCTTCGGATCCCCATTCCTGAATGCCATCCAACCCAAGTCTGGCATCTGGCAAAGGCATTAGGACAACGTCTGTAACCTTCATGGCAAGCTATACGACCTCCCATGCGGTACTGCCAGTAGAAAATTCGTACACACTCTGGCCGACGAAATTGAGCATCTAACCAAATCAACCTACCCCTCTGAACGCGTATTAACCTTTGCTGAGGTCATACTGCAAAGAGACAAAAACGTTAGAAAAATGAAAGATATACTGAGACTACTCGATCGGCGCCTAAAACTCTGGGCAGACAAACGTTTCGAGGAACTCATCACGGAATCCACCAAAGCAGATAAATCTATATGGAATACAAGAAACCGGAAACAAAACAACAATGACCAAGAAACAAAATTATTCACACGACTGATACTACATGGAAAAACGCGGGAAGCGCTCAACTGGCTCCTCACAAAAGACACGAGCAAAGTTTTAAACCCAGACACTGAAGTTGATCCATCCGGTAAAACCGTCAGTGATGTGCTGAGAGAAAAGCACCCCCCGCCTAATACTCCAGATCCCGCTTTATTCACTCTCCCCAAAGACGTCACAAAACTCCCACCACTCCTTGAAATCGAAATAACTTGTGACCATGTCGAAACAGTTGCGAGAAAACTACACGGCGGCGGAGGCCCCACTGGATGCACAGCCGAAAACTGGAGAGATTTCCTACTCCGCTTCGGCCAAGCAAGCGCCCATTTAAGAGAAGCCGTAGCGCAGCTCACAACGAAACTTAGCAACGAAACCATACCCTGGACCCAAATACAAGCATTAATGTCAAGCCGACTTGTTGCTTTAGACAAATGCCCAGGCGTAAGACCTATCGGCATCGGCGAATGCCTACGAAGAATATTATCCAAATGCATGATCTTAGCAACAGTCACAGCTCTGCAGTGGACTGGGCAGTGGCATCGAAGGCGCCATTCATGCCATGACCGATGTCTTCGAAAGAGATTGCCAACCTGGTTCAAACTGGGGAATGCTCCTCGTTGACGCGAACAATGCTTTTAACGCCGTGAATAGACAACTAGCCCTCTGGCAAGCAAGAATATACTGGCCACACTGCGCCCGCTTTCTTTATAATACTTACAATGGCCACGCTGAATTGGTATTTCGCGATTCTGATACAAGACTATATAGCAGAGAAGGCGTAACCCAATGAGACCCACTCGCAATGCCACTGTACGCGCTTGCAACACTACCAATAATTAACAAACTTAAAACCGAAAACACAGTCACACAATGCTGGTACGCCGATGACTCCTCCGCGCAAGGCACTTTCCAAAGCCTACGACAATGGTGGGACAACTTAAACAAAACAGGCCCAGCATACGGATACTTACCACAAGGTAAAAAATCATTTCTAATAGTGTCAGAAACTGACAAGTCTACCGCAGAAAAGACGTTCTCCGGTACCAACGTCTCCATAGTTACCGGCTCCCGCTTCCTAGGAGGCTACATAGGGACAGGAGGGGACGACTTCGTAAAAAAGAATGTAACCGAATGGATATCTACCATCGAGAAACTCACAACAATCTGCAAAAACTCACCTCAAGCCGCTTACACTGCCCTAACTAAAGCAGCTCAGTTTAAATGGTCCTTCCTACTACGTGACCCCTTCAACACACCAAACCGTGCATACCAAATCTCAAAACAGGGATCTACAATACTTTCAACAGCCCTAACCGAGATGAAAGACATAAACCTTGCTGAACACTACAATTCTTTGCGTGACGCAAGAAAGGAAGGAAACAAGGAAAAAGAAACATACGAGAACGAAACTCTCGAAAGCATTCTAACAAAATTACCATCCAAAAAGAAAAGAGCAATAGAAAGATCAATAGCGACAAAAATGAAAACAAAAACATCAACATGGCTTTCAGTAATACCGACAAGAAAAGACAACTTCGACTTATCACCCCACGAATTTAGAGATGCCCTGGCCATAAGATACCACCGCACACCAATCTCCATGCCTGCGACTTGCGACGGCTGCGGCAATGACAACTTCAACGTGGACCACGCCTTGTGCTGCAAAACAGGTGGCCTTATCACACGCAGACATAACGAAATAAGAGATCTTTTCTGTGAACTGTGCCAGCAAGCCTGGGGAAACGTCACGAAAGAGCCAGTCATCTCCGAAGGCGATACTGGGCTGCGCGGAGACTTGGCTTGTCGGGGGTTATGGATTGCCCAGAGGGAGGCGTTATTTGATATCCGTGTCATAGACACCGACGCTCCCTCCCACGCATCACGCCCCGTAGCGGCTGTCCTTCGTTCAGCTGAAGAAGAAAAGAAAAGGAAGTACTGCGACCCATGCGAGACGCGCCACTCCACCTTCACCCCTTTAGTAACCTCTGTCGACGGAGTTTTTGCTCCACAAATGATATCATTCACTAAACACCTCGCCGAAACACTGGCGGACCGCTGGAACCGGACCCCTGCCACAATAATGGGCTGGCTACGAGCAAGAATTCAAACCGCCATCATCAGGGCTAGCAGCATGTGCATCCGCGGCACCCGCCATAGGTGGAATCGCACAGGCCTATATGAGGATGGAGCGGCAGTCCCACACGTCTTGAACTAGAATGAATATCTTATTTATATTCTCTGTACTTATTTTCATGAATCTTTTGCTTAATAAATTTCTTATCGTTTGTATGTGGTATGTATGAAACGAATGAAGTGAAGAATGCTCATGATGGCGTGCTTGATGTGGTGTTACTGCCGGAGAGTGTGCGTGACGTAACTGTGCGCGCTTCCGTGTCAGGAAGCCTGGTGCCACGTACTGACGCCTACCACCCGCCTCTCGACGTCATTGTGCCCGTGTTGTATGCGCAGAGAGCTGGCCAGCGATCTGGCCGCTTGGATCCCAGCAACATTGGAGGTCGCAATGACTGGAACTTTGCCAAGGGCAATCACGCAGTCCTGTACGAACTCATGTGTAGCATATCTTGGGACAGTGTTCTCGAAGCTACTGATGTAGAGACGGCAGTCGGTCGCTTCTACGATTCCATTTACGGAGTCTTCAACAACTGTATCCCGAAGAAGACCAGACCAACCCAGCCTACAAGGAGATACCCGGTGTGGTTCACTGGTGATATAATAAGGGACTTGGCCACGAAGGCCATACTCCACCGTAAATGGAAAACGGGGAGGAGGCCGGCTGACTACGTCTCATTCAGCGAGCTAAGAGCCAACCTCAAGTGTCGCGTAGATACAGCCTACGCCAACCACATGAGTAGTATTGAAAGCAATATTAGACATAACCCACGTGCATTTTGGAAATATGTAAGTGGCCTACGATCGAAGGGTGGTTTCGAACCTCGGGTCACGCATCGGGGCCGGGAACACGTTGGAGAGGAAGCAGCAGCCGCATTTGCAAACTACTTCTCAGACGTTTTCCTCCCTGATGAGCCAGCGCTCGATCCAGATCTGGTAAACATTTCTGATGACTCGTGCACTGCTAATCACATACAAGTTTCACATATTTCCAGTAAGGACATAAAGGAAGGGCTGAAGCAGCTAAGGCCAAGGAGCGCAATTGGACCGGACAACGTCCCTCCCTACTTTTTGAAGGCCTACAGCGATCAGCCATTTACCTTTGGGTCGGATATTCAATCTTGTTCTTGAACAAGGTAAGTACCCCACCAGCTGGAAGCTTTCTCGAGTCAGTCCTTTCCCCAAGACAAGTGACACTGCCTCCGTTGATCAATATCGACCTATTGCGATCCTGAGTTCATTGGCAAAACTGTTCGAGTCGATCATAAAAGACAAAATCAGTTCGCAGATTGCGCCTTATCTGAGCGACTCGCAACATGGATTCAGGAGTCGCCGCTCAGTTAACACCAACTTGCTGACTTTAGTCGAGATTGTGTCGAAGTGCATGGACAAGGGATGTCAGGTGGACGTCGCCTATATGGACTTTCGTAAGGCGTTCGACAGAGTCGATAATGATGTCCTAATGAAGAAGTTATGTGCCATTGGATTTGCCCCACGGCTGTTGGTTTTCTTCGCTGACTACCTCAAGAACCGCCAGCAATATGTGCGACACGGCTGTTTTGAGTCCCAGCCGTACCATACACGGTCGGGCGTTAGCCAAGGGTCTATTCTCGGGCCGTTGTTATTTATCATTACGATAAATGACCTGGAATTAGAGCTTAAACACGCCAATTGCCTTCTGTATGCGGACGATCTGAAACTGATACTTCCCGTGAGTTCAGAGGATGATTGTAGTTTGCTGCAGGAAGATTTAGACGCGGTTCATAGGTGGAGTGTGAACAATAAACTCCTCTTCAATACTGCCAAGTGCTATGTAATGTCCTTTACGCGCTCCTCTCATCCTATAAGCGCGATATATACACTCGGTACGGAGTCTTTGACTCGAGTGTATTCGATTAGGGACCTCGGTGTTACGTTCGACCCTAAACTTACATTCCATGAGCACGTGAGCACATTGGCCAAGGAATGCTTCAAAAGATTGGGGTTTGTAATACGGAATAGTAAGGGATTCCATAACCTGGGTGTGGTCCAGCTTCTCTACATGGCCCTAGTGAGAACCAAACTTGAATCTAGCTCGGTGGTTTGGAATCCGCATGAAAGCTCCTACATACTTTTGCTCGAGAAGGTACACAAAGCTTTCCTACGATACCTATATAAGCGGAAATTTGGATACTACCCTTATCTTTATCCATCCGCTTTTATATTGGGTATGCTCGGATACAACTCACTAGAGGTCAGACGTAACACCGAGCAGCTTCTGACTGTGTGTCGATTGTTGCGAGGTTACGATCTCAGACTTTTCAGGTTCATCTCAGGATTCCGGGCGGATTTACGAAATTTCAGGATTTTTTGAATTTTCAATAAAAATATAGTATCTTTTAGATCTTATTTATTAAAATAACAATAATAATCTTCCTATTATATTTAGAGTTCATATCCATGACAGGCAACTAGAGCAGTCTTTATCTCCGCTGTTCTTTTTAAGTCTACTTAACACAAAAATAAAGCTATTATTTTTTTTACAAACTTTTCCAGTGTCATCTTTCCAGGTTAAACGTCGATTAATGTTAATACCTAAACCTACCTGACCCACTGTTAACCTCCCCTTTGATTTGACCATTATGATTTATATTTAATGAATTATGATTATGTTTAATAATATTTCTTTGAATTCGTCAAAATGATTAAAATTTGTGTATTTTGTTTTGTCCAAATTAATCTGCAAATTATTGTTACTCAACCATTCAATTACACAAGTTATTGCATTATTATCGTGAAAAGAGATGTCATCACTTAATGCGCGCGTTACATTTATTGATATATCGTCTGTGAACAAAATGCACCATTGATCTGTCACCATAGGTAAGTCATTTATATAAAGTAAAAATAGAAGAGGTCCAAGGACACTACCTTGAGGGACTCCGAATTAGTGAGATTGTAGGTCAGATTTAAAACAATTTACTATAGTTTTATAATTAACTCTATACAGATTTCTACGATTTGCAATCGGTTATTCAATAATACTATCCAGTCCCGTGCAGAGCCTCTGATCCCATTTTCTTCGAGTTTGGATATAAGTAAAACATGCGAAACAAAGTCAAATGCCTTTGACATATTACTAAAAGTGTACGATGCTGTAATGTTTTGTATCCACATTATAAACAATCTACAAGTTTGAAGGCTACCAATGTTGTAGATTTGTGTTTTTGAAACCCGTGCTGCTCCGGAGTCAGTATACTATGTTTATCTATAAAATCTGATATTCTGTTTTGCATTGCTTCTTCAATTTCTTTTTGATATCACTGGTGTGAGAGTTACAGGATGATAATTAACTAGATCACATTTTTCACCTTTTTTGAAGAGGGGTTTAACTATAGATATTTTAAGTTTATCAGGGAAGTATCCCATTTCCAATGACATGTTTATGAGATAAGTAAGTACTGGTATAATCAAAATGTAGCATTTCTTTTTAATACTTTGTAGCAATACCGTCATAGCCCTCTGTATTAGTGTTATTTAGGGACATTACCAGTTTCACCACGCTTTCATTGTCGTATGGACTAAGGAAAATTATTTTACTAACCCTATTTCTACCACCCCGGTCTGAATAAGGTAATGGTTTATTTTATTTGAAATTTTAATAAAATATTTGTTGAAAATGTTTGCAATGACTAATGGATCATTGACAACTTTTCCCTCATAGTCAATATGTTGTATAAAATGGGATGTGTGAAAAACACCCGACTCTTTTTTTACCACATTCCATGATGCTTTACATTTATTTTGACTATTTCTCACATAAGTGTTATTTGCTTGTTCTTGAGATGTTATTACACATTTTTTTATCATTTTGAAGTATTTTTCGTATTTAATTTTGTTAGATTCTGTTTTATTCTTATAAAAAGCGAATCTAAGATATCTTTTTGACTTGTAACTCAACCTTATTTTAAGTCCCTTAGACATCCACTTTGGTTTACCTTGTGAGTAAATTTTTATTCTTATGATCGGGAAGCAAAGTTTGTAAAACAAACAGAATAAGTCGTGAAAAATATCAAAGGCTGTGTTTAGGTGAGTTTCCTGATAGACATCTGAGAATAATAATGCTTCGAGACAGTCATGAAATTTTAACATATTTTCTTCTGAATAATCCCTTCTGTATATGAATGACAGGATTTTTAAATGTTGTATCTGGCAACCCTAGGGGACTAGCCCATCGCCGCAGTTATGGAGATACTCCTACATATAATAATAATTATAATACAGTCTTGTATTTCTGAAAAGGGAAGTGAAAATTTGTCCTTGCTTATCATATGGAGTCCCTTATTTCGATATGCCTTTTGTCTTGGCTTATTCCAACCATCTTCTACCAGCTGCCACTCCTTTATATCTTATGATTATAATTTCAGAGATTACTAGATGCAGGTGGCTGTGTCTCAGATGGCCATCACCCTATAGACGTGGCCAGTGTACTGAAGTTGTACCTGCGATGTTTGCCTGAGCCCCTCATCAGTGCCGAAGTCCAGGATCTACTATTACGATGTAGACTGTCTGGTGGTGAAGACAGCTTGCAGTCCATTCTACACACATTACTGTTGTTGCCAGTGCTGCAAGTGCATCTGCTGCATTATATTATGGAGGTGAAATATAAATCTATAGCAATATGTGAAAGGTACCTTATGGCGGTATCTAGTTTCGGGGATAATCGCTGTTTTGTGAAATGGCGCAACGAGTTTTTTTATTTTACTTATCCTCTGACTAAAATGTGTAACTTTTGTTTTGTACACAATTATATAGGTACATCGTTTAAAATCAAAATTTGGTATTTAAAGTTTTATTTTATACCTGATTCGTAATTTTTATCGTCAATACATTAAAATTGTTTTATCTCCGGATCTAAACAACTTCTAAAACTAGAGAAAAAAAAAATGATTTAACCGTTACACATTACCGGGGGATGGATAACTCCATACCGACCATATGTTACCTTCACCTGTGGACATCACATATATTCTTGTCTATTTGAGCTTAGAATTCAGTCTACTACTACTACTACACATATCATTGATGGTTATTCCTTATTAGAGCCTGGGTTAATTTACTAAAGAAGCCTGTGGGATAATTTTGTGTTGTGTTGACTTTAATCAGCGTGAGAAATTGAGCATAACATAATTATAGGGTGACTTAAAGCATTGGATTGGATAACGACTTTTCTAGTGCGCACTAGGAAAACACTACATACCCAGTGCCCCTATACTTGTATCACTTAACAGTGCCAATAATGCAATAACGCGTCTCAAAAAACTGTAACCAAGTGCCCCTAATGCCTTAGTGCGTCCATAGATATTCGCGTATGCCCGTCGACGCACGTTTGTGTTAGAAGAAAACAATAGGCACCCTGAGAATAGCCTGGCCTGTACAGAAAAAACAAACCCAAATGTGCGTTGTGCGGCACTCGGGAAATCCAGTCATTTTGTATGAAACGCGTGTGTGCGTCCGGGACACTCAAGGAAAATGTAACAAACGCACAGTCGCGTGAACAGAACGTGTTATGTCATCAGAAATTATCATCCAATAGACCTTAAAATTTTCAACCGCCATTCCAGCTACTTAACTTCATATCATCACGGCACAAGGAGAACCTGATGGATTCGACCAACTTGGCCATTGTTATGGCACCGAGCATCATGCCGCTGCCGGAAACAGCCTCCACACACCGCCTTGAGCACCATGTTGCACTTGTAAAGGTAAAGTTCTATGATTGACCGAGCGAACGAAGCGTCTCCGATTCAGCTTGGGCAAAAATGATTTCGTATGTCCGGATCTCCGGCTGTTGTCCTCTACAGGTCGCATTTCTCAACCAATTATTGTGAAATTATTTAAGCAGGATCGATACACAGATCATATACAATTACAGACACTGAATGCATATTACAATTACTAAACCATTCCTCTCTATATTTTTTATCAGACTATTATTGGAACTTGCTACACAATTTTTGAGATAAGTATTTGTTTTAGTTGTGTTGTGTATATTATAAAACGAAATATTCTGAATCTTTTATTCGATTTATCCAATTGCAAGCAGCATAAACTTAACAAAGATATGGCTGATATTAGGTCCTTACATATGAAATTGGCGTTTTGTATGGAGAAATTGAAGTTAACTCAATTTTCAGTACAAACATTTTTGTATTTTTTTAGGAATTACAGATCCTAATTTTATAAACTTTGTGTGTATGAATGAGACAACATTTAGCTAACAGAACATTTTATATAATTTTTGAAAAGTGTCAGCTGTAAAAAAATATTACGAATATTATCATGGAAATGGATGACATTTAGGAGGCACTGATTTTAAAGATAAAATTTTAGTTATCAAACTGAAAATTAAAAGAAAATTTAATATGTAGATGTAAAATATAGAAATTAATTTTAAAACAATAAAAAAAACTGGAAATAGCTATTGAATTACTCGAATTATGAACTCCTGAATCTGGAAGAAAAATTCGCCAATTTAGAAACATATATTGTTATTATTGAAATTATCTTTATTACACAAAATTCCTAACACAGTTATAAAACATTCCGGTAAACGGTTTATAAACATTTGAACGCATGCCCTTTGGCAGAAATGACAGCACAACATCTCTTGGGCATGGAAGCTATCAATTTTGTACAAGCTTTTGCCGGAATTTGCTCCCATGCTTTTGCAAAAGCTGTGTAAAGTTGATCGACGTTTGTTTCCACTTTGTCGTCACTGTCTGGTACCACAAATTTTCTATTGGATTTAAATCCGCACTTTACGAGGGCCAATCCAAAACTGTCACAGACTGGTTCCTTAAGAAGTCTTTTACTACTTTTGCAGTGTGTTTCGGATCATTTTCCTTTTGAAAAGTCGTTTTGCCCGGCATAGGGCAGCATGGCTTATTTAATATATTCTTGTACTGGCATTTATCCATTTTCCCTTCTATTTTCCTGACAGTTCGAACACCAAGTCCTGAAAAACACACTTTGATATATCCGCCCCCATGTTTATCTACTTTCTTGGTATACTTTGGATCCATTTCTTTGTTCGAGGGGCGTCTAACATATTCTTTTCCGTCAGAATTAATCATATTAATTTTTGTTTCATCAAAAATCATATGTATCCACTCTCGTTCAGTCCATTATTCATATTTTTTAGCCTAACCTTGCCTTAATATTTTGCTTTTTTAAAAGTGGCACCTTCCGAGATACTCTCTTTTTCTTTCCGTACAAGTTTGCCTCACATAGTCACCGTCTAATTGTTGTTGCAGACACACCCTTCGATCCTCCTGCACCAAACACTCCGAACATATTAGTTCTGATCCCTTGAACGGATATTTTTTTGCCAACAATACCATCTTGGAGTCTTCCCGCAGAGTAGTTTTCCTTGGTCTCGATTTTCTAGGTACGTTTTTGGTCGTGTTGAACTTCTTGAAATGTTTCATAGCATTCAAAACCACGTCCTTAGAAAAGTTCTAGTGGTTTGCTATTTTTCTGTATGACCAACCTTTCTTATAAAAGTTCAAAATAATCTTCCTAGAGGACAAATTGCAACGTTTTTTTTTTCCCATATTGATTGGTGTGGGATATATAGGTTTTGTAGGTAATATCGACGTTTCATGACGGCAAAACATGAAAAACAGAATGTGGTTTTCTTTTCATTTAAAAAATTTAGAACGCAACTTTTATTGACTTTAATTAGATGCCCAGCACAGTGAGCAGTGTAGTAGTGTAGTGCAGCACTACTAACGAACAAAACTATTTCGTCCCACATTTTAAGAATACAACGTCGTTTATGGTTTTATAACAATTACACGACTACCATAATTAAGTTTTTGGTGGTCAAAATGGGGGTGTCTCTAAATATGTGACCACCACTTTACATGGCCATCCCATTTAGTATTTTTTTTCTCAAGTGGATAATGGGTAACAAAGTTACTAGTGCGGCTACTTACTCCATGTACGTAATAAGGTATTGAAAAAAAATGCAGTTGAGTTAATTGTTTTTGTGAAAATTTTACTTGTTCATCCGACAAACTTCAAGGGTTCACCCTAGAAGTTTGTCGAATGAACAAGTAAAATGTTCACTCCACCCCTGAAGGTGTGGGAATATAATGGAAAAAACTCAAATTTCCTGTGTCGCTCGCGAGCTCTGCTGCTCACGGAGTCACTAGTTACTTTTCATTCAATCCTTTCTGCCCCTGCGGAGTCATTCAGAGCATGGCTGGCTCCTGGAGCTGTCAACCATGGAGGACAGCCATCCTGGCACGGATGGCTGTCCTCCATGGATGATCCAGACGCTATCGAATGGCTGCTCAGGCTGCCGCCTTATTTAATACAATTTTTGAAAAGGTAGTCCAATAAATCTAGGAACGTGTCTCGAGCTGAACCTATTTCATCAAAAACGTTGACAATATCTTAATTGTATATTTCCAGCAGTTGTATTTTGTAAACTCAATTTTGTGTTAAAAAGACAGCATTTGACAATGACGTCACATGCTAGTATTTCATTGAACTCGTGAACAAAATTACCGTTTTGACAGTTCCTAAAAAGTATCTATTTTGACTAGAATTTAAATACCGTATTGTGTCGTAGACGCCAGAGACCAAACTAAAATAATTATTTCCAAATCATACTTATGCCACACAATCATTTATCCATTTATTTTATTTTAATTTCATTCAGCAAAGCATGTCTCCTGCTTCTATTTTAACCATCCCAACCGCCGCTGTACATTCCCCTTGCCACTTCAATATGTGGCAGAGAGTAGTGGGATACTATCATAGAGATTCTTCAGAATTATTACTATAGTGTAATATGTTCTTTAAACTTATATTCATATGCTTGCAGTTATTCATCGAGAATGCAAAATACATTGGCATACTAACAGACGATCTAATGTCACAACTGGATGATGACTCTGATATTCATCACGCGAAAAGGAAGAAACGACGCAGTGGCTCTCTTAATCGTAAGTATGCCGAATTTTACACAAAGATTTGCGTTGTTACCATAATTGTTTCTAAAAACTTCAAACTTCAATATATTTGTTTCGAAATAGATTGTTACGAACACTTTTTTGGCGTCATTTGAATCTATATGTCGTAGCCATACCATAGAATTGATAATTTCATGAAATGGTCCATTTCATGATCTGGCCGACCATTTCATGAAATGGTCAGAAAGGGTTGAATTTGATGAAACATGTCGTTTTAAAGTATTTTTATCCAGTACTACTACCTCATGTTTTTTGTGATATACATGTCAAACTAACACGAAGACTTTTCGGGGGCTTCACGGCGCTCTCCCCCTTAACCTCTCAAAAACCGAGGGTAGTTGGGCAGGGCCGCGATTTTGAACCTTATGCCATGGTAATAAAATTCAAAACCGATAACGGAAAAGTGGCGTTAGCGCCGGTGGTATTCAAGATGTTAAGTCTTCACCTAAGCTACCGCTATGTTTGTTCTGTTTAAACCATGGTTGGTATGGTCGAGTCTTCGATATTGTTACGACATATTTAAAGCAAGACAAACTACTGGCGCTTCGGAACGTGTTATGGCAGCGGATAAGCAGCGGCGCAAGAATCTCGTACACTGAAACATAGCCTACTTTTCTTTTCAAAAATAGGTTTTTTGTTAAATACGAGTAGGTGGTTCTTGTATTACGCTGGAATATCAGAGCTCCATACCTCTTTGTCAATAATGTAATCATCTTATCCTATGCAGTATTTTTTCTAGCGCAGGTTCCAGATGTCCCTACTAATTAAGCTAAGAACTTTTGTAACAAAATGTAAACTTTTTAGGTTGCAATAAATTTGTATTATTATTATACCTTTAAATTTCTTCTTTGACAAATTTTATATCCGTTCAGGTATTTTGTTACAGTATTGTATACCGACCCACAAATGAAGTTCTAACTTTAGCTAGTATATTAAGGTTGGTCAATTTCATTTCCGCCTCTTATATTATTTCGCTTGTGCCTGTCAACTTCTGTCTTTTAGTGAAGCTATTTATGTTCTTCCTAACGTACAAGATATTTTAATAAATATATGGACACGACACGATATTGATATAAATATATAATCGTTATGCTAATTTATTTGAACAGTTCCCTCAGGTATTCGAGACTTCGGAAGTGGTAAATTGTTCTAATAGCCCTTTTTTGTAGAAAAAAATTTGCAGCTCGGCCCCACAGCAAAATTCCATAGGAGATAATGCTGTTGAAATAACTTGTAGCTATATCCGTCATCTATCTGATTTATCTCACAGCAAATACAGCTGAACTTAGTCTTCCCGATAAAGATGTTATGTGAGGGATCCATTGTAGTTTCGAGTCAAGTGTGATCCCCGTGAAAACTGTACTATCAGTAAACTCTAACTTTTCGTTTAGGACACTAAGAAAATTTTATACATTTAGTTTTTTTTTCGCCTTAAGCACTAGATTGTTAACAGTAAACCAATTATGAAGTTGTCCAACAGCGTTATTCACTTCGTCATAGTTCTGTACATGTCGATCTACTTTAAATATAAGAGATGAATCATCAGCAAATAACACATCTTCGACAAATTCTGAAGCATGCAAGGCAAATCATTAATATAGGCCAAAAATAAGAAAGGACCTAATAGGGAACCTTGAGACACACATATTTTTACGCAAGATCCTAATGATTTGGTAATGTTACCCTAAAACTTCTGAATTCCATTATTCAAATAAGAACCCAACAGTTCCAGAGCTTTATTTTTAATACCGTAGTGTTCTAATTACAAATGTTTCGTGATCTACGCAATCAAATGCTTTAGAAAGGTCACAGAAGACCTCAATGGCATGTTTTAATAGAGTCAACGTCCTTTTGTGAACAATATGTTTACTGGTAGGGAGTACAATTACTACTCATCCATACCACAGGGTTCGCCATTTTTAGGGAGCAGTGAACATAGATTTAGCATCTCTCAAGAAATTCCTTCGTTGTGGAGTAGTGATCATCCTTTGTTCTTCAAATGTAAAATATTTGTTTTACTGAATAAATGATAATCCTTTAATAGAAAGATAGATACTATAGACCTATTCTTATAAAATTCAAAGTCCTGAATGACTCATGAAAAATGATATATTAACGCATAGCCTCAACCGTTGGTCCTAGAGACACGAACCTTTGTACAGGGGTTCCTTATACAGGTGTCCCACGCATGGCTACGCTACAAGGAGGGAAAGTTAAATATTGATAGATTATTTGACTGAAAGAAGACTTTATTTTATTTAAAAAAAAAAAATTTTAGAACTGCATTCGAAGATTTTAAATACATTATAATGCACACCAATTCAATTCTTGTGATAGCACAAACTTGTTGGTGTAGCAGATGACTTCCCAAATGTTGTGGTATGAAGGTCATTGTAACTATCAACTCGGAATTGAACGGCCATAAGGCTCGGCCACAGAGGTTCAACCTAGGAACGGCCGCCGGATGCGTCTTTACATTATTCTACTCTTACCACAGCCGCGGAGGCCGTTGTCTGTCCGTCGGCCGTTCCTGAACGCTGTCTCCCTCCTACCTTAGACTTCTAGTAAGCTATCTCTCTCTTGCCATCGGATGGGCGACATTCACAGCCGATCCGGCGGAAGTTCCTGAGCCGGATCCTTTTTCGTTGACATTTTACACCATACGTCGGCTTGCGGACGGATTGGGTAGAACTGATCATATAAATGCCCCTTTACAATGAAGATTATGGTTATGATTACCACACTGCAGGCGTTCTTAGCGGCCTACGCAAGATGGTGACCGGCGCAGCCCACACGCCCGTCGCGCCGCGCGAGTTGAACACTCCGGTGATCAAATCCGCGGCAAAGAGGAAATTCAACTCCTATGAAGGGCTTTCTGCGAAAACCAAGTTAGTGTAAATGCATTGGATTTACTACAATACAAAAGTTGAATTTTGCTGAAATTATTTAATAGATAGCACATACCCTTACTTACCTACCAAATGATACGGTTTATGCCGTACTGTCTGTTAAAATGTTATAGAAGTTTTTAAGGAATTTTTATGTTTTACAGGAAGAATATCAAGCAGAAACTACCCCAGAAAGAGCTTTCGTTCACGCCAATGAAAATGTACGTTTATTATTTCGTTTCCGCTCGCTCTTATGTCAACTGCTGTTTTGTGTGGCCACGACAAAAACAGTTGTGCAAAATGTATTGTTAGAGAGCTGAACTAGTGTAGAATAAATGTAAATAGTAAATCACTTGTTTGATGAACAAAGCGTCAAAAAGTTTTAAAAGTGAACGATTCCTGCATTTTTTCCTACAGCTTTCTCTTCTCCACTTCAATGAAGAACACTCAGCTAAAAAAATTATATTTGCCTTTAAAATCAAACAAAGTTTGTTGTTAGGTTAGGTTAGGTAAAATCTACCTAACAACAAACTAACGCCCATTTGCACTAAACCTAAGTTAGGCTTCTCCTAGTTAAGATTCACCTAAGCCTAAGAACAGCCTAGCTACAAAATTTGATTGCACTGACAGATTGGACTTAGGAATGGCTTAGGGTTAGTGCAATCATTTTTTTTTTGCTAGGAGCAGCCTAAACAAGTTTGGAAAGAACTTAGGCGTTTCTTATGTTTAGTGCAAACGGGTGTCTGAGTATCAACGTACTCAGAGATATCAAATCGTGAATATAAATATATAATATAAATAAACTTTCCAGGGGTTTCGAACGCAAGCGTCTTCGCCTCAGCCTCGTGGGCGCGGTCAGCACGCCCAGCATCAACGCGGAGATCTCCAAGACTTCGGAGACCAGCGCCAACTCAGCCGACCTCCTCACCAGTACCGAACACCTCTTCAACCATGACACCATCGACCTTTCGCCAGATATGCGCGCGAGGACAGACTACGTCAGGATCTCCAAGCGAGAGTACGAAGAGATCAAGCATAGAGTCGAGAGGATAGAGCATAGACTGTCGCGGGAATTCACAGATGTAACGAACACCCAGCAGGTTCAAGACGCGTATGAGCAAACGTTGGAGGACGTGGCGTCGTTGCACTGTCCGACGTCGGAGCACCTCGCGCGCCGCCTCAGTCGCGAGCTGAAGATCCGGCCCAGCGAGCATGCCGGGGTCATCCGCTCGCCCAGTGCCAGGAGGATCGGCACCATCCGCCGCCGCTCCAAGGAGAACATCAGGGTCGTACGGCACGCGTCGTGGAGCTCTACCCACAGCGACAGGTTCTACCCGTACGGAGCGAGTCGCCAGCGGTCGGATCTAGTCAGGCAGTCCGACGACTGGGATGCGTCGCTCACAGAGACCTCACCTAACACGTCGGCCTCCAGTCACAAGTACCGGCTGCGGCAGCGAGCGAGCGTCGGCTCCGACTGCAACCTGAACCGGAGTGTCGGGCGGCCGCAGGCACGCCGCTCCCCTCGCGCGCCTTGCCCTTGCGACGCCTCCGACAAATCTAGCAGCACGCTCGACTGCAGCTCCAAGTCTAACAGCAGCCAGCCGAACTACCAAAATATTAACAGACCGAAAGGAGTGAAATCACCCTCGGCGCAAAAGTGGCGCAGTGCCGCCGCCTTCTTTATGGATAAGACGGGGGAAACGGACGCGTCCGGCGCGTCCGGGCGGCCGTCCGTCAACAAGCTGCGTCGGAACGCCGGCGCCGTGCTCGCCAAAGCCAAGCTCTTCGAGAGCGGCTCCGACGCGTCCTCCGAGCGCCGGCTCGCGCCCGGGGGCTTCGCTCGCCGGCCCCGAGCCGGCCAGAGCCAGAGCCACGCGAGACCCGCGGCGCCGCTGTCCGCGCGGCTCGCCAAGAACTTACCTCCCGTCCCAGTCAGAACTGGCCGGCAGAACTTGCAGCCGGACCGACAGAAAACGCCACCTATAAAAAAAGTGGTGTCTCCGCACAGAACGCCGGCCATGAAGAAGTCGCTGTGCACGCCGCGTGGGCTGCGCTCGCCGGCGGCGGCGGCGGCGGCGGCGGGTGGCGACGCGCGGCGGCCGGGCGCTCCGCTGCGGGCGCCGCACGCCTTGCCGCGCCGCCGCTCGCCGCGCCACAAGCTCGCCGGCGCGCGCTGCCCGCCGGACTGACGCCAGGCTCAGCGACGACATCACCTAACTATTGCAACACTCGATCAATATCCGACACATATTATGACGATTAGTAAAGACTACCTTTGCCAGGTTTGTAGTCTCCTGACTCAGAGAGAAGCATCAGGTGAGAGGAGGTGAAGTGAGAGACATCAGTGCTCGCCACTCGCACAGTGTCTCTCGCGTCGATATGACGTTCCACAGTTGTTCTAAATTGTTGTTGCCGATTGTTATCGTTTTTTTTATGTACAAGCTTTTTTACAGGCTTAATGGAAAGAGTATTTAATGTTCTTAATGGAAAGGCGCAGGACCATTGTCACAATAATCATCATTAACTTATCGAGACTGGAGGATGTGTCGCGCGGTCTTGGAAAACACTTATTGTTATAAATATATGCAATGCATAGAACTGACCTACCTCACGCCCACATATCGTCTAACATTCTTGCCTCACAATAATGATTATTTGTAGGGATAACAAGTTCGTGCGCGACAGTACCTATACGCCGCTATCCCCTCCAGGCGGCATTCGTGAGACTAGAAAATTGGCGATAGCTGTACATAATCTCGGGTCAGCTTTGACATATTTCCATATAAAATAAATGTCAAAATATCTATCTGACTCTAGAAATAGGCGATCGTCCACTGGACCGTCTCCGTCATATCGTACCGCGTGCCGCAGCTCAGCGTTACGTTGCGTTGCGATCGCGAGACATAAATCTTAGCTTAATGAAGTTTTGTTATTATAAGGAGCGACTGTACTTAATTAATTAGTTAATACCTATTTTTAAAGATGTGATTATACAGTGGCCATTTGTAAATATAATTCAAATTCAATAATAATCAAAAAAAAAATGATTTTGAATCAAACTTTGTATTGTTTTTTTCTGTGAAAACCTACTGTATGTTTTCTTCGGATTAGCAACACTCCAACGGACTCCACAGCGAACCATAATTTTATTACCCAAAATTTTGTCAGCTCCTTAGCCATCCAAGTTGATCGAAAAAATCAGCGGAATTAAATTATGTAGTTCCAAAAGCCGCAGAATATCCGATCTCTAGCGATAACTCACACTGATGCCGGTGCCGGTGCCGGGGCAGCAAGACAGTATTTTACTTATTACATATGAATGAAACTGTTGAATTTCTGTTATGAATTCGGTGTTAAGATCTTCTGGATATGTGTTTACTAGATTTGTGCTGTGCTGACTGTATTCTGCAGTTTGATCGGGACACATAATTTTATCGGCATCGGGTATTTTATTCAAGAATGAGAATTTGTCTGCTGCTTCTCTTCTGGTTTCTCCTTTTTGCATGTCATCCACAGAAATGACGTATAATGCATCTATAATTTTATTATATGTCTGTGAAATAGCTGATGTCGCTTTAGCGTGTGATTCCCATCTCGTTTCTGATAAAGATTTCAAAACACTTTCATAATCCAAATGATCTTTTAATATGCGCCACCTTATGATTGAACCAGAAAAAAAAAATTATATAGATTTTGAACTAATGAAATATTTTTACAGCTGCTAGGCAACAATCCACGGCGCTTCGACCTACTAAATTGAGATAATGGGCGGTGCATGGGATATATATTGCAAACGGATAGAATCTTCTGCTGCATGCCATTGTAACGCCCAGACATATTTGAAGCATTGTCATAAGAGTGGGCTCTGCATTTAAAAAAATCTAATCCACAATGTTCTTCAAGCTATTGAAGAGTCTGCTTTGCCAGTTCATCTCCTGTGTGATGCGTTTCCAACTCAATAAATGTAAGAAATCGCTCTACTGGCTGCACATCTTTTATATAGCGAATAACTACGCTGAGCTGGTCCATATGCGTCAAATCCGGCGTAGAATCTACTGAAAGACTAATAGCTAGAATCTTTTATCTACACACGTATCATAAACCCTCTTTACTGCGTCCAAAAACCGCACGTTACGATCAGCATAATGTTAAACTACTTTGTAAAAACTCATTTATTATCTGAATATTGAACATTATGACCATAATGTGTAAACTTTCTACATATTATGACATTCAAATTTCGAACGCCGACGCCCGCCTGCGTGCCGCTACCCACTACTTTGTCTGTGAAGTTGGTACTGCAGAACAAGCTAAACAACTCAATGCCACAATGCCGGTCAAACATGCGGTCCCTGAACACATCAAAGAGAGCTTATGAAATGTGTGTAGATAAACTACTGTACATAATTAGGCATTAAGGGATTAAATATGGCCAGAAATGCATCTTTAGCTTCAATTCTAGGCTAAACTAGACAGCATAAAAATTTAGGATAAATATATGTTATAAAAGGTATATTAGAGATAAGAATGGACTTTAAAAATTACCGGATATCTGTTATATTTAATACTTAAAAATATTTTTCACATTATTATTCAACTAAATGAACAAACGCTCGGAGACGAAATCAGTTTCCTATATGAAACTTACACGCAAAAATAAGTAAAAAAATGGAAATTTTTGCTTGTTTTATTATATTTTTAATGTTATTATTACAGGAGTTTAGTAATATTTTCTATATTTTCTTGATCTCGGAGCTCGGGCTGCCCCGCGGGGCTCTGTGCGGGAGCATGCGTCAGTCTGCTTCGACGCGATGCGACGGGTATTTGTTTTCTTTGTCTAATTCTCAATGCCATTGGCCTTTGTTCAGCCCTTAAAACTCTCGAGTGATATTATTATGAATGAATGAATCCACTCTCGAGTTTTAATGCCCTCTATTATGTATCAGTCACATAAACTACTATTATCTACACACGTATCATAAACCCTCTTTACTGCGTTCAAAAACCGCACGTTACGATCAGCATTATGTTAAACTACTTGGTAAAAACTCGTTTCGTATCTGGAAAACTACACATTATGGTCATTATGTGTAGTTTTTCTACATATAATGACATTCAAATTTCGAACGCCGACGTCCGCCTGCATGCGGCCCCTAGTTTGTCTGTGAAGTTGGTACTAACATTCAAATTTCGAACGCCGACGCCCGAAGTTGGTGCTAAACAAGCTAAACAACTGCAGAGCCACAATGCCGGTCAAACATGCGGTTCCTGAACACATCAAAGAGAGCTTATGATATGTGTGTAGATAAACTAGTGTATGTAACTACATAATTAGGCATCAAAACTCTCGAGTGATATTATTATGAAACTCGCCTTCGGCTCGTTTCATAAACCCACTCTCGAGTTTTAATGCCCTCCATTATGTAGCAGTCACATAAACTACTATTATCTGCGATATAATTTTACCGTGCATTCTTGGGCCATTATCATAATCAACTCTTCGTAAATCGTTTTAGATAAATAAGAGACAATTCCTTTTTCGGTGTTTCTATATTTGGTTATGTGTGACGCTAAAAAGGGATCAAATTGACTTATAAGTTCGAGCAACGCTAGAAAATTTCCATTCTGAGGAGATCCAAATTTCTCTACTGCACCGCAAAAAGGAAGGCCTCTTTCTGCCAATAACAATATACGAATAACAGCTATAACTCGCTGTAATACGTGCTCCCAGTAAACATTCTGTTCATGAATTTGCTTATCAAAACCTTGATCCAAGCTTAAACCTTGAATGCGTGTTAAATATGTTTATCTACACACGTATCATAAACCCTCTTTAGTGCGTACCAAAACCGCACGTTACGATCAGCATAATGTTAAACTACTTGGTAAAAACTCATTTCTTATCTGAAATATTACATTATGACCATTATGTGTAATTTTTCTACATATTATGACATTCAAATTTCGAACGCCGACGCCCGCCTGCCGTCCCTACTTTGTTTGTGAAGTTGGTACTACTGAACAAGATAAACAAGTGCAAAGGAATTATCAAAGCCACCATGCCGGTCGAACATGCGGTTCCTGAACACATTAAAGAGAGCGGATATGTGTGTAGATAAACTAGTGTATGTAACTGTACATAATTAGGCATTAAAACTCTCGAGTGATATTATTGTGAAACTCGCTTTCGGCTCGTTTCATAAACCCACTCTCGAGTATTAATGCCCTCCATTATGTAGCAGTCACATAAACTACTGTTTCATGGCAGTAACGCGACGTTGAACCATAAGTTCGACGGGATTTTTCAAATTAACTATTGTGATTTTGACAGTCATTTGTACCGCAAGATAGCCAATATTCCACGTCAACGTTTGAAAATTCACGCCATAGCCCTGGGTCATTTTCTTGATTTGGTGCTCTGTTAATTTCAGTTTCGTCTATTATATCTTCAGTATTATTCAAGGTTTCAAATTCAGAATCAGAAGGTTCTTGATTCGTAAAACTTTCTTCACTGTGTTTTGACGTCCCTGGAATTGGAATATCAACTAATGGCGGTGGTTCAGATTGAGGGGGACGGAAAAAAGTTGTTAACTTTTTTGTTTTACTTAATGTTTCTGCTATTTTTCTTTTATTCTCTTGTTTTTTTTTAAACTTTTAGTTTTCGAGATTTGAGCTTTCAAAGTTTTATAAATTTTAACATACCTAAATACTGCGGACTGAATTTCATAATAAGATATATATATATTGTTAGATTAAATAAATTATCAGCATTCCAAGGTGTTTTTTTCCGAGCAAACGTTTACTTTTTTGAGATTTATAAGTTTTCAAAGTTTAATAAATTGTAACTTAATTGACGTCTTTGACACTATAGGAGTGTTCAAAAACATATCCAACCGATTTTTTGGTTGATTCGATTCAATAAACTGTGTCAAAATTCCCCTTTTGATAATATACACAGAATATGACTTTATCTTTTGACTGATTTTGAAAATCTGGATCAGAGCACCCCACTTACTAGGCAGACCTTCCTAGGCAGTCTTGTGGCTACGCTCTAGAGTGTTTTTTATTAGTCGGAGGCACGGAGGAGCGAAGGCGACCGCGCACTGACGGAGAGACGGAGCGGCCGAGGCTGCGGAGGCGAGCGTAAGTGTGCTGCAGTGCGGGGGCAGCGCCGTAGCTCCGAAGTAAGCGGAGTTAAGGCAATTCTAAATTTTCAGGGAGAAAAAGGATCCACGTCTACACTTGATAGATGCTATAAAGTATGTCTATTACTAAAAAATGTGGTTTTATTAATTATTAAGGCAACATAATCAAAAACAAAAAAAAACATAAAAAAAACAAGCGGGCAGCGAGTGGAGTGGGCAAGCGGGAGTGGGGTTATGACTCTAAGTCGGACTCTAAGTCAACTTAAAACGCGCGAATTTTCAAATTAGTCTCTAGTCTTAAACTTTTTTTGGTGTGGTTTTTGGTGACGTGAGAGTGAGACGCAGCGTTGCCAGATACACCGCTTTTCCGCTTTTTACCCCGCCTTTTTAACACTGGATCCGCCTTCCGCTTTTTAACAACGCGGATCCGCTTTTTTAGAATTTGCTAGAACAACCTATTTTTTCTCACTCAAACAATGCGGTCACACTTCGCGTCGAGGAGGATTAATCAGCCAACCAGAATCACAAACTCTTCTTCAACTTGCTTAGAAGCTGCGTTCAGTTTGAGCGTTTTTTCAGCAAAGAGTTTCGTTTATCTGAAGGTTTTCCATAGGCCGGAACGGAACCGGCCCTGGCACCGGGTAGGAAAGTGAGTGACTGAGCACCGGTGCAGGTGCCGATGCCGTGTCGGCGAGGCGTGTAGAAAAACGGCCATCGTCAGGTGATAGTCACCTGACGATGGTATGATATGCGAGCGGATCTCTTTTGCATGCGTTGATTTTTTTTATGTTATCCTGCTGTCATGGCATATTCTGCGCGATAACGGTAGGTAGATGAAAAACCTTAAAAATAAAAATTATAAAGGTAGTATTTAATCGCACATCAAATATGTCCTGTTTTCACAGCAAAAATGTTCAAGAACAGCAAAAGTACTAAATTGTATGTTTATTTTAAGCTTCGCTTCGCTCACCCCCTTTACCTACCCTGACCCACCACTTCGACATGATATTTGATGTGGAAATCAGTCTTTTGATGTGCGGTTTAATATTCCCCTAATATAAAAACAGAAAAGCGAAATCGTTTAAGACGCCAACTGTAAATGGAGTTCTTTTAGCAGATCAAGCTGTTATAAAAAATGAGGGTTGCTGCATTTCAAAATTTCAAAATTAATAAAGTCATGACATGTCTGTAGAGATGAATGAATGAATATATGAAACTATAATATCGTTTATATTCACTCAATCTGGCCAAGTTATTCTAGCAACTGTAATGATACTTTCTTGGAGACTTTATTAAATAAAGATTTACTGCCATATTCAATTTTTATCTTATAACAATAACTAAAGTTTTTATTCTTTAAATTGTTTTTTCCCAAGTCCTTGTATGAATGAACAATTGAAAACATCAATAATCGTATGAATTGAGATAGAAAAATGAATGTAAAAAAACTTAAAAATCCGCTTTTTTGTTGAAAATCCGCGTTTTTGAACCATCATTTTCAACTTTCTCGTCTGGCAACACTGGTGATACGTGATGCCTGGACGGAGTTTTTTTTGTGCTTCTTCTGGTGCCCCTCAGACTTGATGCCCTAGGCAATTGCTTAATTTGATTAAGGGTTAATCCGTCACTGCATATAACAAATACCACATTCCTCCACAAATAGATTATAAGTAAGTAAGTACTTAGGTCCTAACAAAATAAACTAAACCTTAAAATTAACAGTTCTAGATCGGGATGGTCTTACAGAACGTTAAGAAGTCAACAACTCAACCGGGGGAGTGGGAATCTCTGTCTCTGTTGATGCGACTTCATTTTGCTCTTCACTCTCCTCCACGCGTACCTAGTTCTGTTTCCTCCAGCTGTTCTGCTACAGGAACCACCGCTTGGTCTACAATTTCATCTTCCGGCGTGAAACAGAAAGGAATCATCATTTCTTATTTGATTGTTCTCCTCAGACAAAAATCCAGGTAATGTCGATGGAGATGGTGATGCAGCTGCTTCTGGTGCGTGTGTGTCATCAATAGAATAATCCCCATAATTACTGATGTGATCATAATCCTGTTCTGGCTGGTCTATAACTGCTCTACCTCGGTATGGCAGTAATTGGTCCACGTGTTTCTCCATGACGTCCAACTCTGGTACACACACCATGTACGGTCAACTGCAAAATTGCAGATATATGGCGTGCAGGCAAATCGCAATCAATGTGTATACCTACATTGACACAAATAAATATCAACCTTAAGTTGAGAGACTTAAGGATCAACATACTTCTATTGAATATTGTGGTTGCCGTTTCGCTTTCCAAAACAAGATATTTATTGATTTCGTCTTATCAAAAAGAAAGTCTAGTGGTCTCGCGGTGAGCGCGCTAAGTTCAGGACCCAGGACCAGGACAATTACCCAGGTTCGAATCCTCAGACCAATTACTTTTCGACTTGTTTTCTTTTATCTATTTTGTGGAGTAAGAGAAACTATATCAGTAAAAGTTACCTGTATGTTTTTATATGGGGAGATGATATTTTTATCTATAATTAAAAAAATAATACAGTTAAGTATAATATCATAATGTTTATTTAATATTTTACATTAATGTAAAAGGAACACGACAGAAGTGAGTGTTCTCCAAGAGAAATAATCGACACAGCAAAATTCAGCGTTTTATTCGCCTCAAGCATCACTGACTGACTCTTACCATCGATGTTGTGTTCAATTGTGTGTGTTTATACACTTCCTTAGATTACCAGTGACAAATCAAGTTACTGACCTGTGTTAAGTTGTATTATACGTAAATGTTATATTAAAAATTGACCAAACATTTGGTCAATTTTTGATTGCAAAAAATGAATGCACCTTTTATTTCACACAATCTAAATTGAATGTATTGATAAAAAAGTTTGGATAATTGACAGCTCTCTGGCCGGATGACATTTGATTTTACGTGGCGGCTGCTGTATTTGTTTAATTTTTCCATATTTCAGCATCTTTTCAGCTCATAGTCTAAAGCATTATTCCTTGCATTTATCGCGCTCTTATTAGCAATAAAGATTCAGCAAAATGGGGCTCTGCAAATGTCCTAAAAGACGAGTTACAAATCAGTTTTGTTTCGAGCACAGAGTCAATGTTTGCGAGTATTGTATGGTCACAAGCCATCCGAAGGTAAGTGAAGTTTTGGGCGTGCACTGCTCACTGCTTATGTGCATATATTTTTTCTAAATTTACATCAGTACCTAGTAACATGCTGAACCTATTTTTAACTAGATCTAAAAATTAATGAGTGGGAGTTTCTTTGTCCTACTTCTCCCACGATCCCGCAGTGGTCCTATGTCAATTTAGAGAAGAATGAATGAATGAATGAATGAATGGTGCTTCTCCAGCCAGGGTTCTAAACCTGTTCCGGTCTTTCGGCCGGCATACCAGAGGGCACAAGTTTTGAGGGGGGGCGGAATGACCTGCTCTGTAGGAAGGGAAGGATAGTGAATTCAATCGACCGACTCTTCAGCCTGAAGCCAATCAATGTAGAGAAGAGGGGAAAAATGTCGTTCAGTAAGTTAACGTTACATAATGTGCAGAAATAAAGAAACAAACAAACAATACTAAATGGGCCTGATGTCCCCATATCGCGCAGCTACGTAAATTGTTCCTAAGTTGCCTACACCACAACTAAATAACAACAAGAACTCATCAGAACGGATTTTGTTGAGTCTATACCTTATGAATCCTATGAATTTTCGTGTTTACAGTGCATCATCCAGTCATACTTGCAATGGCTTCAAGATAGCGACTATAACCCTATCTGCGAGATTTGCACAAAAACACTGGGTGATGGAGAATGCATACGCCTCACTTGCTATCGTGAGTATACCTATTTCTGCTTATTTAGATTTAGATTTAGATTTCTTTATTAATCTATATCACACACTTACAGTATAATACAATGCAATAACAAAATAATACAAGTCAATTTATCTAATATCAAATAAAATTCAACATTCAATTAGGTATCATTATTAAACCATTAATTACTTATATTACAATTTACAATTACTAATTATCATTCAATTTCTCATTCTAATTTAGAATTATATTTAAATTCTTATTAACTATTTGGATAAATTGGCTTGGGTCTAGAATCATTTCGCAGGAGAAGGGGGGTAAAAGGGGTTAAATCTGGTAGGGACTGGCTCCCTGATTATAACACTACCACTCTTATTACAAGGTAATGCATATTTATCGAGTTTAAATAAAAATAGTTTCTAACCTCAAATCAGATAAAAAGCGATGACGAAATGTACAAATGGGCATTCAGGGCAAAATACTGCGGTAGCTTAGGTGAAGCGTAAAGGGGGTGAGCGAAGTGAAGCCCCTTTATCCTTCGTATTAGGTTGAACATGTAAGAACAACAAAAATACTTAAAACAAAAAAAGTGTTTTGGCTGATCCTTTTTTACTGTAAAAATCAGTATTTTTGATGTGCGATTAAATAGTTGCCTTTTTATGAGCCCTAGTAGCCGGAGCTAAGGCGATTTCGAAATAATAATGCGAAATAGGTCACTTTCGTAGCGAAGTTCTGTAAACATAACCTCAAAAATGAGGATACAAAAAGTTAATTTTCTCAAGAACGGTGCATTACCTTGTAACGGGAGTAATAACGGGGATGGGGGACCTTCCCCCCCTCTCCTTTCTCCTGCGAAACGATACTAGATCCCTACCAATAAATTTCCAAAGCCTCATACCAAAAATGTCAGTTTCTGGGTACTTAGTATGTGATACACGCATTCAGCAATGTCAGTGCCTGGAAGGTGCGTGTTGAGCATGAACAGCGGCCGAGAGCGCAACATTGTGTAACAGCTTGGGGCTGATAAGGTACAGCTTCGCAGAGCTGTGGGATTATCTACTTTATTGTGTTTAAGGAGTAAGTAGTGCACTTGTAATGCTTGCTTTCTTCTCAACTCTAGGGTGTCAATTGCCACGAACAAAGACGGAAATAAGTGTAAACAGTACCCATACATCATCTTTCAAATTTACGCTGGACTTTTCCAACATGAGCTTAAGTTTGACTTCATATGGGTCCCAGATGATAGCGTTATATGGAAGCCTGCTACGGACAAAGGCATTGTACAATGTTATGACTGTAGAAACACCACTGAAAACCTGCGCCTGCCTCATTACAAACCCAAGCGACCTGTAAGCTCTCTTAAGCGTATCTTGAATGTTTAAACGTCAGCTCTGTGTCCATAGTCAGTCCCAGATCACGTATTTTATTAACTCTCATGATAGGAGTGCCAGTTCAAGAGTTGAGTCAAGAGTTGAGTGTAAGTCATAATCTTGCACTTGGAGCTATTGAAGGTCAATTTATTTCTCACACTCCACTCAACCACTCTATCAATGTCTCGTTGCAACAACTCAACGCCATCATCACACTCAACGCTCAAGAACAACTTCAAGTCATCAGCAAACATAGACACTCGGCAGTCTTGATGACTTCAGGAAGATAGTTGATCATAATAAGAAACTGGGTAGGGCTCCAGGAAGTCGTCGGCAACATTCAGGGTCTGCTAGGTTTCCTACAGGAGCTGGGTTGGCAGGAGTAGTGCCCCCAACCCACGTCACGCAAAATAGGCGCAAATTTAAGATGTCGAGTTGCACAAAAGTGGCCCGCGATAAACTATAAAGTAGGGCCAAGGGTGCTCCCCTAACTTACTCCAGAGCTTGCTCTGGAGTAAGTTAGGGGATGATATGGTACTTGGGGAGGATATGATACTTGTATCATAGCACATATGGCGGCAAATTTTTGCAGTAGTACATCGTTATGGATCAAAAGCTTTCTTGAAGTGAAAATAGGTCAAATCTACTTGTTTCTTTTTTTCATAGAATGATGCGTAGTTAACAAAGTTAAGTTGATTAGTCACCATCGAACGAGCAGGGCGGAATCCATGCTGTGCTTCTGCTAGGTGAACTCTAATTTGCTGGGTGACCTAACAGTTAATTATGGTTTCAACAAAGATCTTACCAAAGACAGAGGACAGCTATTGGTCTATAGTTGGCAACTTCAGCCTTAGAACCGTCCTTGAGCATGGGGTGTGACACGCGACAATTTCCAACGTCCTGGATATGTAGAGGTTTTTAAGGCACTGTTGTAGACGTGAAGGAGAGGTTGCGCCAGTGCTGACAAACATTCTCTTACCACGAATGGTGGGATGCCGTCAGGTCCAGGGGATCATCGTGGCTTTAGTCGCCGTCCAGCCCGGCGTAGGTCTGCGACGGAGATGTTATCGACCGCGTTACACGAGGAGCCTCCCGCTGGTCCGGCCCTCCGCTCAGCAGCCCCCGCATCGAGAAGCGGTTTGTCAGGCAGGAACACCGGTCGGAAGTAAGCGGCAAACGCAATAGCCGCATCTACTCCGGTCATTTTGTTACCTTCATAAGTGTACACATCGCAAGTCTGTTACACTTACGTTGGTCCTTTATAAAGTCCCAGAACGTAGTAGGGTCAGTGTGTATGTGGCGCTCAGCACGTCGTAAGTAGTCAGCATAGGTTAAGTCGATGAGGTCTTTAACTCGGGTTCTATAGTACCTAAACATTTCCCTGTTGAATTTCTTACCGTCAGCCTTGAATTTCTTCATGTGGAAATATTTGTTTTTAATGTTGCGTACAATGTCAGAACAAATGGGTAAATGTACCGGGTGATTATTCTTTTACGCGTTTTTCTGGGAACGCAATCATCTAAACATGAATAAAATATGCTATACAAAACCTCGACCCCAATCTACACAAGAAAACGACGCATACAGTGCGCTTAAGTCAGCCATACGAAACTTCCATTGAGGCGGATCAGATAAGTGATCAGATGGCAGCGGGGGGCGTGGCCTGCTCGGACGGTAGGACGCGAGGCAGGAGGCGCGGGAAGTGCACCTGCAGCTCCAGTGGCGGGTGGTAGCCGACCACAGGTCTCGTCAGCGGCTCCACCTCCCCAGACACATCTATCCGCTCAGTGGGAATATCACTCAGTACTACATCGAGTATACCATCATTCTTATTTTTAACAGAATTGTGTTGATTAAATTTGCCAATCGCCATTAGGTGTTGGTACTGTAGTAACGGATTGACACCACAAGAGTTTAAATTCAAGTCACCAAGTACAATTTTATCCAGTTTTGGAAATTTAGAGACTACATTTTTAATCACTTTAAACACCCTAGAGTAGTGGGTATCTGGTAACGACGGTGTGATGTACACTAGTACACAGAGGAACTTCATAAAGTTATTACTAATGATAGCAAAAATAGCTTCAACGACATCTGAATAATCCTCCACGTCAGTAATCGGCTGCACATCGTAGTGGTCCTGCACGGCCAGTGGTCCCCAACCAGCGTCGTCGACGCGGTCACGGCGCAGCACGGTGTATCCGGGCGGGATCTGCTCGGAGTCGGAGATGCTGCTCACCAGAAACGATTCCGTGATGGCAAAGATATCTGCGCCTGCTTTCAACAAACCTAGCTTACATTGACATAATTTAGTGCGAAGGCCTCTGACATTTTGGTATATAAATGTACAAGTCTTGTGCCGTGGCTTATTCAGTATATATATAAAGTACCTTTGTGGCTTTTGGTTAAATATAAAAGCAAACATTGGTTAGGATTTAGTATCGTTAGGCAGGAGGAGGGGCTGGGGGGTGGTGGGAGGGGATGGTTGGGTACCTCTTCTCCCCTGATACCACTCCCATGTAAAGTTAATGCACCATTCTTGAGAAAAATAACTTTATAACCTCATTTTTGAGGTAATTTTTACATATTTTTCACTACAAAAGTGACCTATTTCGCATTATTATTCTTAAATCGCCTTAGCTCTGGCTACTAAAGGGCTGCGGGGTTGCCCCCGCACTGCAGCTTACCTACGCTCACCTCCGCAGCCTTGGCCGGTCCGACTCACTCGGTGTGCAGCAGTGCGCGGTCCCCTGCGCCCTTCCGCGCCTCCGGTTCATAAAAACACTCCAGAGTCTATTTTTATTTTATCTTATATTTTGAAGAGAGGTAACAGTTTTTACATCTACGTACAAAAAACAGTATCAACTAAGAAGGCAATAACAACCTCCCACAGTTATTTCTCTAAATACAACGTTATTAAATAATTATCATGACAAAGCACGGATGTGGCTACATCTAGGCTAGTATATTTTAGTTACTTTCATAGTGTGATGTCCTATGGTATCTTGTTGTGGGGGAAAGCAGCGGATATTCAAACTATTTTTATTTTACAGAAAAGAGCTATTCGAGCAATTTATAATTTAAAACGAACAGACTCCTTAAGAGAGCTTTTTAAAGAAATTGACATACTAACAGTAGCTAGTCAATTTATTTTCGAAAATATAATGTATGTACGCAAGAACCTTACAACATTTTCCAAACTTAGCGACAGCTGTAATGTTAACCTAAGAAATAATCACAGACTATGTGCGCCCCGTTTTAGACTCGCGAAGGTTAGCAATTCTTTCAAGGGTCAGTGCATTCTCTACTACAATAAGATACCTCTGGAGATTTTGAAATTGCCATTTGAGCAATTTAAAAAGCATGTTAAAGCGACTTTGTCGAAAAAGGGATATTACAATGTTCAAGATTACTTAAATGACAGGACTGTATGGGGTTAATCTGGCTCAACACAGACCTTGCTGGTAATAATTTTGTAATTATTTATTCCTGCTTATTAATCATAACAATAAAATTTTTCATATTTGTATTAGTTAAGCACAACCTATTTTTAAAAGAGATCTAAAAATAAATCTGTGGGAGTTTCTACGCCCTTCTTCTCCCACAGTGGTCCAATGTAGAGAAGAGGCAAAAATGACGTTTGCTAAGTATATGTAAATATCTACAGTAATAAAGTACTTTGACTATTGACTATTGACTATTGACATAACATAGAGCCCAATACATAACTAACATTATACACACACACCACTATCACTCATTGTTACTTATTTTTTTATGGTCGCTTATTACTGTGTTGGTCGCATAGTAATAAGCGACCAACACAGTTGACTTTAGTAACATTTCCATACTTCAGAAATGTAAATAATAAATCAAATGCACTCATATATGAGAAAAACTGTTTAATGTTGCATTTGTCAAAAAGTTTTGATTTTGTCAATGTAATTGACATAAATAGTTATATTAATAAGTCCTTTATGACAAGATTTTTTTTAACTTCTTTTAGATATATTCTTGCTAAGTTGTTAACATGTAATTTTAACTTTGTTTTACCTTGTAAAACCAATTTTATAAATATTAACGTTAGTACAATTACTAACAATGTACTTGACAAGGACTTTTGTCCGCCTTTAGATGTGGGCAATTCGATTTGTTCACAGTTAGGAGATGACAAGGACTATTGTCCACCACTGATAAATAGAGACGAGGACTTTTGTCCGCAGCCGAGATGTGTGGATAGGGATTTAGACATATCTAAAGTTACAAGTAAATATAATTTAAACTTATAAGTAAGACAAAAGAAAAACCAAACTTGCTTCATATTGTTCATCAGAACATTCAAGGTTTTTCTGGCAAAATTTTAAATGTTGAATTGTTTTTAGAAAGCGAAAAGATACAGGTACTATGCTTAACTGAGCACTGGTTAAAAGAACTTGAGTTGTCAATAGGATTTAATAACTATAGAATTGTAAGTGCTTTTACTAGGAAAAGTCATGAGCGTGGAGGCTCTCTTATTTTAATTAATAATATTATAAACGCAAAGGATAAGAGAGATATTGTATCACAATCTATTGAAAGCACTGTAGAGCTGTCATGTGTTGAGCTGGAACTGTCAGTTATAATCTGTGTTTATAGAATACCTGGTTCAAACTATACAACTTTTGAAAATGTCATGGAAGATGTACTCAGTAATTTAATTAAGCTTAAAAAATACATTATTGTTTGTGGAGATTTTAATATTAATATATTGGAAGAGTCTACCCTCAAAAGTAAATTATTAAATTTATTTTCATCTTTTAACTTATCACATGTATTTCAAGAACCAACACGGATAACGGCTACCACAGCAACCTGCATCGATAACATTTTTTGTAGCAAAGATTGTGACATTAAATTTAAAAGTATTATCAATGCCTTGCCCTCTGATCATTGTGGACAAATTATTAAAATACCGTTCACTAAGCTACACAAAATGATACAAATTAAATTTAGACCTATAACAAATAGTCAGATTTTGAAATTTAAAACCATTATCCAGCAGTCTTTAATAAATATATCTACTAGTACTCCATGTGACAAGGACCCCAATACATTATATGGAAAAATGTTTAATATTTTAGAAAAAGAGTTTAATGCCGTATTTAATGTTAAAATTATAACACGTAATAATTGTAAATCTTTCTGCGACTGGGCTACTACGGGGATTCACATCAGTAGAAGAAAACTTTATGACCTGTATGCCGAAAAAACACTTACGCCAAGTCCAGAATTTCATGAGTATGTTAGAAATTACTCAAAGACATTTAAAAGGGTATGCCTAGCAGCTAAGATATTGCATATTAAAAATAAAATAGTTAAATCAATAACCCATATTGACTGCGCAGTGCCATTGAATATATCAATGTCATCATCACCATTACTACCACCACCACCACAGAGAAGTTGAAAGTTGAACAAGCTCTTATTAAAAACGAGTTTTCCCTATAATTACTTTGTACCTGGGGCAAGCCTAGCCACAAGACTGCCTAGGAAGGACTGCCTAGGAATTGGGGTGCCCTGTTTCCGATTTTATATTCCAAAACGTAAGGCAACAAAAACATTTACGAAACACGAGAAGAATTATTGTTATTATTAGTTCTTAATTAATGGCGGTCTAACATCTAGGTTAATTTCGCCAATGTCACATGTTTTACTAGATTTCACTGAATTTCGACAGGTTCTCTTTCGAGAACCGTGAAATTTTAGTGTTTATTTATTGCTCCTTGGCACTACCCGGGAAGACGTGAAGGGCTGTAGGTTCCAAGTATCTCCTTCGGACGTGAGCAACTGCCTCCCAGAGATACGAAATGAACGAAAATGAATGATGACACATGTCACATGATGCAAATGGGCTATTATATTTTTTACATTCCTGCCTCCTTGCCTTGCTCCAGCCTGGGTTCTACCAGATTTAACCCCTTTTACCCCCCTCCTCCTGCCAAACGATTCTATCCTACCCTAAACATTTGATTGAACTTGATCATAAATACATTTTTTAACTACTTATAGCTGACGGTAATTTGAATTTTTATTTTATTTATTGTCTAACAACCTAAGTTAATATTGCCAATGTTTCGTTTTTCCTATATTTCACTGTATTTGGACAGATTCACCTCCAAAAACCTGTAAATTTTTGTGTCGATTTGTTGGTTGTTAGCACTACCTACCCATGATGGATGTGAAGGCCTGTGGGATCCAAGTATTTCCTTCAGATGTGAGCAACTGCTTCCCCTACTGTAATATTAGTATACTGTAGTTATTTAATTCAATCAATCAATTAATCAATTTTAGCATTTTAAGGTTAACAATTCCTGAAATAAAATCATAATTTCCTAACGTTTCAACAATTCCAGATGTGTTTCATTGGACCTGTGCCGAGTCCCGGTACCGCTCGCTGCCACGCACTACAGCTCCTGCAGGGTACCAGTGTCCATCATGTGCTACCCCAGTGTTCCCGCCTTCAAACCTGGTGTCTCCGGTGGCAGATGTCTTGAGAGAAAAGCTGGCTGGTGTGAACTGGGCAAGAGCTGGTCTTGGACTACCACTTGTGAGTTATAGTGTAGGCCACAAAAACCAAGCGATCAAACAAGAACTTGAATCACATTTGTTAAAATAACATCTAAATTAAGGATGGCCAATAGATTTGCCAGGTGAGCAGAATTTCTTAGATTGTGGCGGCGGATAAGTAAAATAAAATAAAACAAAAACAAAAAAAATGTGGAACTTTGTTTCAATACAAGTCCCTACTACGCGGATCCGACGTCAAACCAATTGTGTCATCCATCAATGACGGTAAGAGTTGCCGATGTTGGTTCGCAAGCATAATAAAAAAAAAAACGGTCAAGTGCGAGGCTAAATCGCGCACGAAGGGTTCCGTACCACCGTTCAATGGAAGCGATGGTGTGGAGTGAATAGTTTGGATTTTACACAGCAAAATATTGTTTACAAAGTTATTGGTGCGGTTACTTTCACACTCCATGTACGTAACCAGGTGCATCCATAAGTTTGTATGTGGTATTGAAAGAATTGTTGTATGGGAGCCCCCTTAAATATTTCTTTTATCCTGTTTTTTAGTATTTGTTGTTATAGCGGCAACAGAAATACATAATCTGTGAAAATTTCAACTCTCTAGCTAGCTAGGTTCTTGAGATACAGCCTGGTGACAGACGGACGGACGGACGGACGGACGGATAGCCAAGTCTTAGTAATAGGGTTCCGTTCTTACCCGTTGGGTACGGAACCCTAAAAACGTCTCTTGTATGGGGAACCCCTTCTATCTTCTTTAAGGGGGTGTAGCGCCTGCACCTGGCCCACTTGAGCGGGGCTTTGTGCATGTCCCCTTCGCCTGCACATCTAGCTCAGCCATCCCAACTCCTGCACCAGCTGGAGTAGGAGGCCTGGGTGTCCTAGGACCTTGTGGGTGGTTGTGGTGTCACCTAGGATAGCCATCCTGGTTTCTATTGTGGACGGAAATGCCAGCAGCATCTGCTCTACTGTTTCATCCACTTCAATACACCCCCTGCTTAGGGGGCTGTCCATTGCACCGGTAATTTTGTAAAGTTTAGTGTAAAATGGCCTGTAATAAAATAAGGCTTGTTAGTATTTTTATTTTACTGCGTGGCAGTCTCATTATGTAATTGGTAAATTTATGGTTATACTTATTTATGAATAGTTTTGTGTTTTTGCTGTCTTCTCTGCTAGAACATTATTAATTTTGTTGCAGTACTGTGGCTTCTTTGAGCCTTTTCCGTAGAGCTTCCGCTGATAAAGGCGAGCATGGTGGAGGGCCAATTGCTGGCCTTTCTTTCCCTAATTTTGCTAGCTTGTCCGCCTCACAGTTATCCCGGTCGCCATGGTGACCCTTTACGCACTGGACTGGGACTTTATTTTTTCCACCCTTTAATCTATAAAAGGGGAATTTTAATTTTTAAATTAAAATTTTAATTTATAAAATCTCGTGTAGTTCATTACTTGTTGCTGTAGTGGCATCACAAAAACAGTCATAGGGGACAGCGGATGCTTAGTAATAGGGTCCCGTTTGGCACCCTTCGGATACGAAACCCTTAAAAGGCAAAATGGGCTAGCCGGCCGACCTAAGTGCTGGCGGGCAAATTCAAATGCCATGGTGGGCAACTTCGTGGTTCGCGTGCCTGGGTTTGGCCAACCTTGATCTAGATTCTGGCTAGCATATCAGACATCTTGGTTTTTACCGATGGCGCAAGTGTGCAAAAAATGCCGGATTTCATGCGCTTTAGTCTAACACAACTTTTCAGACTTATCTAGTCCCTCAAAAAACATATTAATCTTGCGCAAGCTATGAATTATACACCTTAGTTTTAGACTCAGCATTTACAATTTTGTCCGTATAAAAAAAACCCCGATATAAAAGACGTAATAAAAAAGCAAAAAACGCAGTCACATTTTTTTAATTACGTCTTTATCGATATTGTCTTTTTCAGTTGAACTTCTAGGTACAATCGAACCAACTGAATCATGACCCACTTGCCTGATAATTCGTTTGAAACTTTCAAACTTGTAAGATCTATCGTAATGTCAGTGTCTAATCAAATGATAACAAGTTCGTTACCAAGGAAATAAACCTTCAAGCGAATTTCGACCTACTTGCATTTAAGGGTTTTAGCAAAATAAGCTTATGGTGGGTCATGATTCAGATGGTTCGATAGTACATAAGAAACTCAATGCTTTTGTTGCACCCTACCAACAATGCAGCCAACTGGCTTTACTTTTTTGGGTATCTTGCCATTATAACAAAGAAACATTCATAGAAAGAAATGCTCTTCCAGTAAACCAATAAAGGTAGGCACTAAATCATATTTGTATTCAACAGCTCTCAGAGGACCAAGACATGAAAGGTGCAACCGGACGACGCAGCCAGTCCCCGATCGATCATTCTCAGTACTATGATAGTATGGTGGACAGCCAGCGGGGCACCCCCGTGGGCGCCAGCGACGACGAGTCCAGCCGGTCCGCCAACGGCACTCCACATTCCATTGTTCAAATTGGCGATGAGGCTGCCAATATCTTCGACAACACTTCTGTGAAGCGCAGTGATAGTTTGCAGGGTATGTACGGTTTTACTTCACTTGATACCATAATGTAAAACTCATGGCTGTATGTGGATGGCATGGCAAATAATAGGGCTTAGTCCGTTTTCATAATTTTGGTTTCATAATTGGCTAAGAAAGGGGAATATTTTTTCTCTTTTTCGTAATTCATTATCAAAGAGGAATCTTTAGTCTGTTTTCTTAATTTCTGTTTCGTAATTGGCTGCGCCCTTTTAGTAATTGAATTACGTAATTAACTACTATATAAGTTTTTTTTGCTGTGTGCGTAATTAATTGACTACGAACCAGGAATTATTTTTCGCTGTTTCGTAATTAATTATCAAGCACGAATTTATTAGCCGTTTTAGTACATAATTAAATTACTTTCGTAATTTTCTCTTGGTTCTCAGCTAACTATAAAACAAGTTTCCTGTCTTTCGGAGTCTCAAATAATACTTTAAATATTAATGAAATGAAAACACCGATATCCATAGATAGATACTATCCGAATATAATAGTGACAAAATGTTAACTTCATTGTAGTTGTTAAAATAGAAATACCAATTTACACATACCTGCTTTTAACATGAATAAGAGAAAATAACATGTATCTAGTAAATTATCGTCTTTATATCTCTCTATCTACACACACAAACAAAAGCGAATTGTAAATAATTACAAAACAGTAACACTAATTAAAATTTAAATTTACAGTAAAACTAATTAAAATTAGTGTTACTGTAAATAAGATCCCAAGTCATCTCCGAAAAAAAAACTTTGCACTTTAAAAATAAATGCTTCAAACATAAATTGAGCAATAATCTCCATACAAAAACCCTGCCGTGATTTTGATTTAAGCTAACTCTCCTACTGCCTTTTTGATCCAATATTACAAGTCACGAGTAACTTTTGTTTGGGCAGCAGGAAACTAAAAAAATGCATCTTACTAAAATCTATCTCATGAATGTATATTTAACAACGTCTTACATACTGCAATGTAATAGTTTTTCTTAAATAAACAATTGTTACTTTTTTATTTTGTTTCATTGCAGGTTTAAAATTACATACTTTTTGTTTCCATTATTTGTGCCAGATTTGGATTCTTTCGTCCCAAATATTTGTTTATTCACGAGTGCCACGCTTCCACTTTGTTTGTGGTTCGCATTTATTCCTTTTGTATTCCTTTCATAGCATTTGTATTATCTCATAAGTTCTAACATTCTTGTAACGCAAAACATATTGGTAATACCTTGTATACGTCGACATCACACCCATTCAGGGGGGTCTCACTCAGCGGTTTAGGTATTTTTGGCTCGGTCGGCCACCCGGAGTTCGGGATTTCACTTAGCTTGCCGCTCGCTTGGCTCGCAGTCGCATCGCGAGATGTCAGAGTAAAAGAAGCTCTCAGGAGAAGTGATGCGGCGCAATCTAGCCTGCACGGGCGGGGTAACTAGCGATTATTGAACGTAGCGCAAGTGGTAGCTACATTGCGCTTTATTGCCGCGTAGCGAGAGTAGCTATTTATTTAGGTGTCTTTGAGGAGTGATCTTTCTGTACGTAGTACTATATTAAGTATTCTGTGCCTATGTATGCGACATATTTGTTTGAAAGGTAGCTGACATGATCTAAATGTACCATAAAGGGAGAAATGCTGAAAACTATGTATTATTTGTTGCGTATACGGAGAGACAACCACGAGGACCCACATATCATCATTGTGATCGGCGATAAATTAATGTTCATACTTAAGCGACACCATTACCTCTTGTGGCGTTTTAAATTAAGTTTAGCCAATAAGCACTAAATTCTTGCTCAAGTATGCATTTAGCTTCATTTGCCAAACAATCAATATGTTCCTTTGATTTAACTATGGCGTTTTCTTCGCTCAGCGTTGTGCTACCCTTGCATGCTGTTTAGTTGTAACACTCTCGAAAAAGGGATATTACAATGTTCAAGATTAGTTAAATTACTTTACTCTACACAGTATACTTGCTGTTAACTACAAAATACCGTGCTGTTAATAATTTTATAATTATATATTCCTGCTTATTAATTACAATAATTTATATTGTAATGTTGTATTATTTAAGCACAACCAATCTTTAAAAGAGATCCAAAAATCGATCTGCAGAAGTTTCTACGCCATTCTACTCCCACAGTGGTCCAATGTAGAGAAGAGGCAAAAAATGAAGTTTACTCAGTATAAGTAAATATCTACAGTTATAAATAAATTTGAATGTGTTACGGTTGGAGTACGTACTCCTTTTATGATACTTGCGACCATTGTATATTATTGATTGTTCTCCTCTTTTTGATGGAATGAACCGGAGTTCATTCATGAAACATTCAGGTCAGGTATTTCTATTACACCTGTATATATGCAAATTTGTTTTTTTAAGTGCCTATTGATATTGATTGAGCGCTCAGACCACCCACCGGTAAAACATGTTGATTTACACACCAAGGTGCTTCGGTCACGCTCTGGAAGTTATGGTTTAATTTCGCATATTATTATGCTCAGGTATTACCGGCGCAATCTGACATGCATATAGGGTTGCCAGTTTTTTTTTTTAGCATGTAAGGGACTAATGTCTAAATAGGCAAAAAAATACGGGATTTTGATTTTTTTTTCCGGGACAAATGAAATACTATTTACTTATTAAGTTTTTTTATTTTTTTGAATATTTTTCTGAAGAACGTACAAGCTTTAACAAAACTTTCTTGGATTTCACATATTTAAAAAAATCTATACAATTATAATCGTAATTAAATATTGTCATTAATTCACTTTTTATTAAGTTGGGGGTACATTGATTTCGCACATCAGTCCACTTCAACACCATTTGTGAGAAAACTCGTTCTACGAAGCAATTAGAACTAGGGATACTGAAAAAGAAAGATATGATGCGAAAAATGTTAGGGATTTCATTATTGGAAAACCCTTCCAAGACTTTTTTCCACTTTTCAATCGCACCTATATTTTTCTCAGAAGATGCAACAGCAATGTCCAGGCATTTTTTAATCATCTGAAATTCTTCGTATAAGCAGTCCATATTCAACTCGTCTATCCTTAATAGTTCCGCAGCTTCTTGAAATTGGTTGTAATTTACTGGCGATTGAAAGTTTAAAAACAGCACCTTAAGGATGTTATTTTCTGAGAAATCATATCGTGGTAACAAATAGCTTAAGAAATTATTGTAAAATTGTAGAAAATCGCCTTTTATTGATTCGTTTGCGGAAGTACTTAATCCATGCATAATATCTTTCGCTTGACTTCCAAAAAAGTTGTCTTTTATTCTTTGCTCCAACTTCTCGCGAATCTTGTGCATTTCGGTATGCATTTCAACAACTGACAGAGTATCTGATTCAATCTTCTTCATTGTAACTTCCACAGAGAACATCACGTTGTGTACAAATGACAAATATGCCAAAGTCTTTTTTTCTTCCTCCTGGGAGTCGATGATATTCAATAATAAACGAGGACATTCGTTGCGGGATTCCACAAAATGAGATTTCAGGGCAGGCCATATTTTTAATACTCTTTCAACCGCGGGACCTAGAGACAAAAATCTCGTCGCAACATGTTTAATTATTTCTTCCCACTGCAACTCATTCTCTTCGAATTGGAGTTGCAAGTCCAGTCTTCGTTTTGCAGATCTACTGAAGTGACTGCATATTTTCAGTATCAAACTTTCGACGTCCACTTCCAATTTGTTTGTACTATGTTTGGCAGCATTGTGGAGAATATGTACTGGACAACCAGCTTTAACAATGTTTTCACTTTTCGCTGACAAAAGCGTAAAAATGGAATGGTTTTTGCCAAAATTGACATTCGTATTATCAGCAGAAAATGCTGAGACTTTATTCAAAGCCAATCCATTTTTCTCCAATGTGTCTATTAATAACTTAGTCACTTCATTTGCGGTTTCATTGTTGCATTCGACGAATTCCAGAAGACGGTTTTGAATCCCCGTATCATAGTCAAAAAAACGTATGCAAATTGGAAACATTTTTCGATTTTTCTTATTACTCGCATCAGTTGCAATCGAAAAGTATAGGTTTTTACTGTGGACGGTTTTTAAAATATCTTTAACAGATTCTTTGGCCAGTATTTTGCATACAATAGATTCCGCTTTTGTTCTACCGCACTTAAAACTCTGAGCGATTTTTGAATCACTGCAGATATATGGTAACAATTTGTGTGAACAATCCATGCTATTGTAACTAAGAGAATGCTTTACCGTATGATAAACTGATGCGAGTTCTCCTGCAGCAATCTTGTCTTCTGTCTCCGAGGCACTAGTACTGGGCTTTGAAAAATATTGTGATAAACTACTCGATGCTCTGTTGCTAACAACGGATATGTGAGATTTTGTAGATGCATGTTGTTTTAAATCCGCGACTCCACCATGAGCACAAGAGAAATCTTTATTGTACAAGCGACACGACGCCTTGTAGGAGTTTTCTTTTACTTCTCTTAACCAGGAAAAGTTATTTTCCCAGCTCGAATTATACTTAGTAAGCCTTTTAGCTTTCTTGGTAGGTATTCCACTACTTCTAGACGAAGTATCAGAGCCATTGTCACTTAAATCACTCATTTTGTTGTAATTATAATTAATGACAGGTTAAAATTAGGTAGGTACGTGTATTTACGCCACGGTTGTCGCAAAAAAACAAAATAACCGATCTATCAATCAAATCCATATCAAATCTCTCGTCTCATAACGTTAGAAAGAAAATGAGATAGAAAGTAATTTGCATGTAATTATGCATGCAACTAACAGAGACAAACATTGTTTTCACACCGTACTTTCCCGCCCGCGCCCGCGCGCCCCCGGGGCCGCTGCACCGAGCGCATCGGGAAATCTCGGCAATAATCGGCCATCTTCACCTCAGTCGCTCGCGCGCTGCCGAGCTATGTGGATGCATGCGGGAAAATACGGGACAGAGGCGGTCCCGGCGGGACATTTGAATTGATGCCCGAAATACGGGACGTCCCGTGAAATACGGGACGTCTGGCAACACTACATGCATGCCAAACCCACACAACGCCCTGCACCCGATTCAGTGCACGCTGCGTGGTACGAATTAACGCTGTCGTTCAAACCTACCTTAACGGGGTAATAACTGTATGGATTATACCTATATAACCCACCACCACCACCCGGGTCATTACCCATCGCTGTCTACAATAAGTTCTTGTTTAATAGTTAACTACGAAAAAAGGCAAAACACTCGATTACTGATACGGCAAATAATTTCCTCTTTGATAATCAATTATGAGGCAGCGAAAAGTAATTTCTCTTTCGTAGCCAATTATGAAACAGAAATTATGAAAGAAAGACTATTCAGGCTTGGTAATAACGTTTTACCTATATATTTTTTCCGGTTCCAGGCACTCTCAATGTCGTTAAAAATAACATTAACAATATCACTGAATAAAGGAAGACATTTTTATTTTAAGGTAGTATTTAAATGTGCTTGGTAAAAATACTGATTTTGCCTGACTGAATTACTGAATAGCGACAAAAAATAAGCCCGACTAGAAATACTGGCTTTGTCTGAAAAAAATACTGCATTGTGCAATCTAAAAACAGCAACTTTAAAACCTTAATTCAAGTAACATAAAATACAAACGAGTATTGGATTTCGTTGTTCTTACATGTACAATCTATCACGAAGGGTAAAGAGGGCTTCGCTTCGCTCATCTCCTTACGTGCCCTAAACTACCACTGCGCCCAGACAGTCGTTATTTCGCCAATAAGCAGTGGCTAAACCATTCAATAATTTAGTCGCGCTATTTTTTTTGCTCATTTCAGGAAATTTCGCAGTTCATAGTCATTTGCTCAATTAGTTTTTTATTCGGTCGTTTTATTTCCCTTTATTTTACAGGGGGGCAAGTCCCACGGAAAGTCTTCAAGTCCGGCGATTTGTCGCGGCCAGCGGCGAACTTTGATCATGATGAAAATAAATACAAACAGAAGTCCACATTCGCGTGGATAAATAGATGGTGGAAGTAAGTAATTGACCCACTAAAGAAATGGTCTGCGAAATATTTTCTTAGCAATTAGGACCATCTAAATAAGAAAAATGCACATTTCAAAAGCTGCCCAGCTGGCTCGGAAAACTAACTTAGCATTTGAAATTAATGATTGTCATCCCTCCCGCACCGTTCCACTTTCTACTACCGTAACCTAAGTTAAGAGCCCGAACCTAAATTGAAATGTGTTTCTCAATTTTCCAGAAACTCGCTGCCATCATCCAGGGTGCATCGTGCTGGTGGCATCTACCGGCGCTACTGGGTGATGCTGGCAGTCTTCATCATACTCCTCGTTGGTCTCCTACTACTCAGCCAAAGGCCTCACGAGGATGACAACCCCTTCGGCTCCATGCAAGATGAGGACAGGAGAATACTGCAGAAGAACTGAGCATCACAATGTGTAGCTGTTATTTATTTATCAATATATTTAGACTTATTATGCAAGCAATCAAAAGTGATAATTGGAATAAATGTAATATGGAATTAACTGCTGCTTATTTAAAAAACTGGGTTAATTGAAATCCATTTATAAATAGTATAACATACAGTATGTAAATGCTGGGAAGTTAAAAACATAACAAAACATAGTAAAAGGTTAACTATTTTGTGACAGAGAAATCTTTCAACATTTGTGACTAATTAAATTTTTACACATGTGTCAGCTTCTTTGTCCAAAAATATTACAGAGAATATGTCATTATAAAAGTTCGGATAGTATTCACAAGCTCGCTGGCAGTCTGGCATCCAGTTGACTTCAAGCAGTTTTGGCTGCATGACATTGTCACATTTTTCTTTACGCCAGCTCAACATAATGTCAGCTGCATATAAAGCCCTAGATTGCGGGCTTTGGGCGATTCCACAAGGCGCCTCCTTCATTACTGCTGCTGAGAACAGGTCTGAAAACATTTGGAATATCTTTGATTCAACATCATCCCAACTATAGCCAGGATATTGCTTCGCCCAAGCTTCCTTGAAGTCAGCACACAGCACTCGGTATAAAGCTGCTTGCTCACTGTAGTTCATCACAGTGAAATGTTGCTCATAATCATCAAAGTTGTCCATAGCAAACACTTTGTTAGAAAATCTGAGGAAGAAATTCTTGTAAATGTACACTTCATTTGGGCTCACAGATTTCAGCAAGATGACGTAGCGGATGTCAAACTTAACAAGACCTACATCTGGCTTGTCAAATAATACAGGATTATCTATGTATTTTTGGGCAACTTTTGGACCGGTGAGTGGGAGACGGCACAAGAAATCCAGTGTGTCTGTGATGTAAGTGTCGAGACCTCTAGCTAAGTTGTAAGGTTTGCAGATCCAATGGTTGTTCAAACCAGCTTTCTTCCTTTGCATGTAATTTGCTACAAGTTTCGGCATTTCAGTCTTCATGTTAAATGTTGTGGGCAACCAAAGAGGGTAAGTATCTAGTTCATCATTGTATAATAGTCCACTTTTATCAGCACATCTTCTAGAGATAATAGCAATAAGGTCTTTTATTGTAATAACATATTCAAATGGAAATTGATTCACATATTTGTAAGGTGAAACTTCACTTAGCTCTTTGAAGTTCTTAAAATGGTTGAGGTACCACAGGATGTCCGCATCATCTTCATTGTCTACTATTTCAAAGTCCCTAGATGTCAGGTTTTCATTGATACATCTATACTCAGAGTACACCTTTAGAGTTCCTGAGTTTCTTGTCCTGTTTCTCAAGCTTTCCAAATTGGGGAGTGTCTCCACAATATGTCCTTCCAGGAAGTAGTTAGTAGAGGGTTCCTCCTGAGTGAAAGAGTCATAGAAGTTTTCAAACTGCATCCAAGGAATAAGCATCGCTGCTCTTTGAACAGGATCAGGATAATCACCTTCAACAAAGTTTCTTGTGATTGCATCCCCTTCCTCTACATTCTCTACAGGAAAAAGCAGAGTGTATGTCATTTGATCTGGGATATGAATGAATGGTACTGCCCGGAAGTTAGGCTCATCATCGTGTGTTATTCCAGAACCTAGCTCGTCTAAGACATACCAGACTGGCACCCTATCCTCTACTGAGAATTCACTGCCTCCAATGGCATAGGTATGTGCGTATTTCCAAACAAGCGTTGAGACATGTTCTATTTTCTCATCGGTGGTTTCAGCTTCGACTTGCATGAGGTTGCACATCCTCTCCAGAAGACCGGGTACATTTCTGAGGTTATTCTTCACGGAGTTGGGTTTAAACGTCCACGCATGATCGATAAGGTAAATGTGACTGGAATCCGAGTGGTCGATGTCTGTTATAGCTATCACCGACCACAGTGGATCGTAGGGAGTTCGCTCGCTGTCTTCGTAGTCAATTTTAACGAGTTGAAACGATAAGCCAGAGTCAAATATCTGATCGCGTAACTTCTTACACAATATATGCCAAAAGTGCTCGGGTACCCCAGATAAAATCAGTTGGGGTTTGTGCACTGCTATGAAGCTATTGTAACTCGATATGCCATCCATTATTTCAGTTCAGTCTGTAGTCTCTAATAGAAAATAAAAAAACTTTTCGACAGAAGAGAGAGGTTATGTCGAGACTGTGAAATGATGTTTTTAATTTTGTTTTGACGTTGGGTCGTCCACAGAACAATATGTAGGTACCCAGGGAGTCGTCGTTGGACAAATTACTGATCACAGACTCGTCTCACAGATCACAAAACCGCTATAGTAGAATTTTTTCGTCTGTCGACCTCGGTCATAAATCATAGGAGCGAGAGAGTGATATCTTATCTCTTTGTCGCACTCATGCGCAGGATAGCAGTCTATTGTTTTCACATAGGGATAGGCGTAAAGTCGTAGTAGTCGATAAAGAACTGCGAACTAAAGATAAGCCGAATGAACCGAGTCAAAGACGCCGCCCCGCCCCGTGCCGAACACGTAAAGTGAGGTATCGATAGATTTAGGGGAACCCTTTTATATTCTCTTACGAATTTTGCTATAGCCAATTATAATGACCAGTATACAGTATTATTATGTTCGGTAAAAGTGACAGCGGTTGACAATCTTTCTGCAATGACCTGTAAAGTTTGAAGTTGCAATAGTAAGATAAGATAAGATATATGTGTACTGATTATCTAAAATCTTTTGGATCTCAGTGATTTTCTCAATTTGCGTATATTGTTCCAGACTATCATCGGTAACCGATATTTGTTTATTAAAAGATACACGTAAGTTTTCTAAGTCCTTTTGGATCTTATCTAGGTCGTCTTGATCTAAATTACCAGTAATGGCTTTAAGGACCGAGCCTAGACCGTTTATAAAGATTCGTTTGGTTCTACTTTGAACATCTAAATGACTATACATGTTTCGTTTACATGATTCAATATACTATTAATGCGCTTATAAATGTGTTTTACTTTTATTTTTGAGTAAGATTCAGACCTTATATTAGGGCTTATTTCTAACTTCGTCCACTTCCCTTCGATGCAATTCTATTAATATTACATACCTACTCACTTGACTCTAATTTTCGGAACTTGTGTCCAAAGACGCCCAAGAGTCTGTAACAGTAAGTTCTTCAAAATTATAACTAAGTACATATGTTCTGTCATCATAACTTAATTTATACCTATTATGCTCTTCACAACTAGTTATACGGGGTAAGGGCCTGAAAATCGAGCGTTTGTTTTATTTCGTTCTGCCATACTATTCTTTAAGTAGACCATATCTCCTACTTTGTATCGTTTTGGCGGTCTAATTATTTGATTAATGCGGTCGTTACGTTTCTGTTTGTCGTTTGTTATTAAGTCTTAAACATTCTTATGTAACTGGTTCAAGAATTGATTTTGTTGTATTGTGTAATTTTGAATAACGAGTAGATAGTTATCGAAATTCTGTGATTTAGGCTTTCTTCCAAAATGTACATCGAAAGGGGTCATTTTGATGGTACTAAGAGTAGTGTTAATAGGCATGTATAATGATACATATTTTGATTTTTATCAACTCCAATTCTCGCTGTTATCTAAATAGCGCAGTATATAGTACTGTGTAGACGTTCAATGTCTGAGTTTGATTCGTGATGCTGGGGCGATGTAGTATGGTCGATTATACCATATGGTAATAACAAATCTTTCATTATTTCACTGTAAAATGACTCCGCCGTCATGTCTTTTAAGGTGATCCGTCCGATCATGGCTAATACTTCCGTTAAGGTATCGTATACTCGCGTATTATAATAGCATATTTTGAAAATTTATCTATGATGGTACCTTTCGAGATTGTCATTCGAGAGACATAATTCATTATTCATTTATTAATAATGTAAGTTACAGGTTACTAGAATAATTAAATTAAATAACATCATAACAAAAAAATAATTTCAATCGATTAATTAAATTAAATTAAAATATAACTTATGTGAAGTAATATAGATTAAAATTAAAATAAATTCAATTTCATCGAAATTAATTAAATGTCAAGGAATTCCGCAAATGTGTAGAAGGTTTGGTCGACAAGACAGCGCTTCAGGCGTGATTTAAAATGGCTTATGTTTAAACGATTACCAAAAACGCATCTATTTTACTACCAATAAATTCGAAATGACTGCCAGAATGGATAAATGTCCACCAAATTGTGTTTGGATAAGATCACCAAACTTCTTTTTATGTTTTGTATACCTACTTAAGTTTATGTTTTAAGAATTTTTTGTTGTTCTTACATGTTCAACCTAACACGAGTTGCGTGCGGAACGAGTCAAGGTTCTCATGCGCGTACAGGGCTACCTGCAGAATGACGATGGACGGCAGCGTTAGGATCCGGAGCGATTTAAAATGAGGCTATAGCTCTCATGGCTCGTTTTTGCATCCTAAATGCTCCTTCCCTGTCCGCTGCGCGGCCCCACAGTTCTGCCTCTTACTGCAGCAGTGAGTGTACTGTGGCAAAGTAGCATGCTCGCACTACGTCGCGCGGCACCTTGCGTGCCAGCCGCCGCAGCGCGAAACACTCGCCACTCAGTCGCGCACACAGTCGGTCCACGTGCTCGCCCTACGTGAGGCCGCGGTCTAGCTCGAAGCCTAGGAATGTCGTTCCTTCCACCTGCTCGATCCGCACTCCGCCCACTTTGACGTTCAGCGGGACAAGACGACGGCCTGACAGGTCGAAGTGGAGAAAGTGGGTCTTTTTTAGGTTAAGGACGAGACCATTGTTGCGGAACCAGTGAGACAGTTCAGTCATCGTAAGGTTTAGGCTTAGCTCAAGGCCCCCGATAGTTTTTTTAGTGGTGACACCTGCTACGTCGTCCGCGTACATGTATAGTTCGCTGGAGGGCATCGCCTCCGACATAAAATGTATGTGCCATATTTCCATTGGTGTGTAAGGGGTTTCGGTTTCTGTCAACAATGTCACATTAAGGTGACGATTGTACCTTTCCTTCTTGCATGGTTCACACGCTTTTTCATATTTTCCCATTAATATTTATATTTTTGTTTATAGACACTTTGGATTCCGGCATGTCGGTTATCTTTGAGGTGATATTAATTTGAAGTCTAAGTTGTTCTTATTTTTCCTCTATTTCAAGAAGGGCCTTGTTGTAGCGAATTGCTTTGAACTTTGCTGTGATGGATAGTTCCTCTACCAATATCAATAAAGAGCTGATTCAACCTCTTTATTGATATTGGCAGAGGAACTATATTTGACACCTGTGCGACGCATAAAGTTCAACAAAGTTCAAACAAAGTCTGAGGTGCGAAGCGTGCTATGAGTATGCCCAAGAAAGTGATGGACGAACAGTCGAATTTTAACATAAATTACCATTCAAACTAAAATGTTTATATAGTTTAGTTTTTAGCGTTGTAGGCGCCTGTCCAAAGTAGACCAGGCCAGACAGACCTACATAAACAGCCTACATGTTAGCAAGGTCAATACATTAGCTGAGTAGGCAACCCTGTTTATACATTTAGAAAAGTCTTTCTGTTCCACCTTCCTACCTTTTTACCTACTGCTAGGTTTAGGTGACTAGTCATTCACGACATTGGTGACCCCGACTGAAAAACACACTTCTGAAGTAGTTTACCACTATATACAATTATATATTATACAATTTTATAAGTTCCCGAAAGTTTTGGGTACACAACTCTGTTCCTTGATCAGTTTGCAAATTATTAGGGATCTTCAATCGCTTGTGTACAATACAATGGTGTATTATAGTGATTTATAGATATTTATTTAACCAATGATACCACTTTCCTGCAATTCGTTTAAGATTGAGAATATTATACAATTTTTATAAGTTCCCGAAAGTTTTGGGTACACAACTCTGTTCCTTAATCAGTTTGCAAATTATTAGGGATCTTCAATCGCTTGTGTACAATACAATGGTGTATTATAGTGATTTATAGATATTTATTTAACCAATGATACCACTTTCCTGCAATTCGTCTATGATTGAGATTATTTCACCATCAAGACCAGTATTGCCAGCATCACGAGATGCTTATTTAGCCTTTAAACCAGTTTGCTAGGGTCATCCCAATAAACATAATCAGTTTTTTTTATCGTTTCATTGAAGGTAATCCAGAACCTTTACTTCAATTTTCAACACTGAAATGCTTTTAGTATTCTTGAATAGTGTTTTGATGATACTAAGATATCTGAAGCCTTTGTTTGACTTAATTGGTTTTGTTGAATCAAAATCTCTCCGATGCGCGTTAGTAATCAATAGTAGTTGTTTATAGTGTTCCATATCTTTTGGGATAATGAGATTCATACCAGGAATTTTCTTAAACAACAGTTCTGTCAATTCCGGTGTTGCTACGTATTTCGCTCCATTGACTATAATAGATTTGTTTCTCGAGCTTATCCTAACATGTGTTTCCCACGGAAAATTCTAACACCAAAAGGAACGTCTTGACACACATTGGAATTCATCGATCAAGAGGAGCTGTTTGGTCTTGTTTTAGTATCCGTTGCAGAGATTTAGTATACAAGATTTTCTGATTCAGTCGATCTGCTTCTAGTTTCTGATGTATTCAATGGTTCGGCTGGATTTCCGAAAGTTGTTCTATCTTGTATGATATCAAAATTGTTAGAATCATCATAAGGCAACTCATCAGAGTTGTAGTGTTTACGCTTTTTAATTAGTACCATACATGAATTCATCGATCAAGAGGAGTTGTTTGGTCTTGTATTAGTATCCGTTGCAGTTTGATACGAGATTTTCTGATTCAGTCGATCTGCTTCTAGTTTCTGATGTATTCAATGATTCGGCTGGATTTCCTAAAGTTGTTCTATCTAGTATGATATCAGAATTTTTAGAATCATCAGAAGGTAACTCATCAAAGTTGTAGTGTTTACGCTTTTTAATAAGTACCATACATGAATTTTAGTTTGCGAGTTTTTATCTGAAAGATTGTTCGATGCTTATTGTTTTGAAATCTGGTTTAAGGAATCAGTAATTGGTTTAAACATTATTTGTAAAACTAAGTTATTGTTATCGTTATGTTCTTGAATCGGTGTTACTTTTCTTCTTACTGCATCAGCAGATTTAATTATCTCTTTTATTAACGTCTTTTCAAGCTGCGTTTTGAGTCTAGTCTCCACAACTCCAATTGTGTTAGTGATGAAATTGGTGGTTTTCAGGACATAAATACAATATGCAATATAACACTCTTATTACTCAACAATAAATGTATCGAATTTAATCCTATAACAACCTTTATTTTTTCACAATCAAAGTCAAAGTCAAAGTACTTTATTACTGTAGATATTTACATATACTAAGCAAACGTCATTTTTTGCCTCTTCTCTACATTGGACCACTGTGGGAGAAGAAGGGCGTAGAAACTCCCACAGATTGATTTTTAGATCTCTTTTAAAAAAGGTTGTGCTTAACTAATACAAATATGAAACATTTAATTATTATGATTAATAAACAGGAATAAATAATTACAAAATTAACAGCAAGATCTGTGTTGAGCTAGATTAACCCCATACAGTCCTGTCATTTAAGTAATCTTGAACATTGTAATATCCCTTTTTCGACAAACTCGTTTTAACATGCTTTTTAAATTGCTCAAATGGCATTTTCAAAATCACCAGATGTATCTTATTATAGTAGACAATGCACTGACCCTTGAAAGAATTTCTAACCTTCGCGAGTCTAAACCGGGGCGCATGGTCTGTGAATATTTCTTTGGTTAACATTACAGCTGTCGCTAAGTTTGGAAAATGTTGTAAGGTTCTTGCGTACATACATTATATTTTCGAAAATAAATTGACTGGCTACAGTTAGTATGTCAATTTCTTTAAATAGCTCTCTTAAGGAGTCTGTTTGTTTTAAATTATAAATTTCTCGAATAGCTCTTTTCTGTAAAATATAAATAGTTTGAATATCCGCTGCTTTCCCCCACAACAAGATACCATAGGACATGACACTATGAAAGTAACTAAAATATACTAGCCTAGATGTAGCCACATCCGTGCTTTGTCTGATGTTCCTAACAGCGTAACCCGCAGAACTTTATTTACCAGCTAATTTATCTATGTGGGGTCCCCACTGCAATTTGCTATCAATGGTTATTCCAAGAAACTTCGTATCATTTACTAATTCTGACTAGTTGCTGTCTTACACTTAACTGGTCTCAACTTGCCTGACATTTGGAAGTGAGAATTTGATACACTTAGTTTTACCAGCGTTTAACAATAAATTATTAACTGTGAACCAATTCAAGATTAAAGACGATACACCATTAACATCATCAAAATCTCCTTTTTGTCTTTCAATTTTGAAGACCATTGAAGTATCATCAGCAAACAACACTATGTCAGTCAATTTCTCCACCATGAAAAGCATTAATAAATTTCCAGGAATAAGAAAGGGCCTAATATGGAACCTTGTGGAACGCCAATTTCTACACCCAATCAGTAACTACACACTATGAAAGTAACTGAAATATACTAGCCTAGATGTAGCCACATCCGTGCTTTGTCTGATGTTCCTAACAGCGTAACCCGCAGAACTTTATTTACCAGCTAATTTATCTATGTGGGGTCCCCACTGCAATTTGCTATCAATGGTTATTCCAAGAAACTTCGTATCATTTACTAATTCTAATGTGCTGTTGTCTAACACTAAACTGGTCTCAACTTGCCTGACATTTGGAAGTGAGAATTTGATACACTTGGTTTTACCAGCGTTTAACAATAAATTATTAACTGTGAACCAATTCAAGATTAAAGACGATACACCATTAACATCATCAAAATCTCCTTTTTGTCTTTCAATTTTGAAGACCATTGAAGAATCATCAGCAAACAACACTATGTCAGTCAATTTCTCCACCATGAAAAGCATTAATAAATTTCCAGGAATAAGAAAGGGCCTAATATGGAACCTTGTGGAACGCCAATTTCTACACCCAATCAGTAACTACACACTATGAAAGTAACTGAAATATACTAGCCTAGATGTAGCCACATCCGTGCTTTGTCTGATGTTCCTAACAGCGTAACCCGCAGAACTTTATTTACCAGCTAATTTATCTATGTGGGGTCCCCACTGCAATTTGCTATCAATGGTTATTCCAAGAAACTTCGTATCATTTACTAATTCTAATGTGCTGTTGTCTAACACTAAACTGGTCTCAACTTGCCTGACATTTGGAAGTGAGAATTTGATACACTTGGTTTTACCAGCGTTTAACAATAAATTATTAACTGTGAACCAATTCAAGATTAAAGACGATACACCATTAACATCATCAAAATCTCCTTTTTGTCTTTCAATTTTGAAGACCATTGAAGAATCATCAGCAAACAACACTATGTCAGTCAATTTCTCCACCATGAAAAGCATTAATAAATTTCCAGGAATAAGAAAGGGCCTAATATGGAACCTTGTGGAACGCCAATTTCTACACCCAATCAGTAACTACACACTATGAAAGTAACTAAAATATACTAGCCTAGATGTAGCCACATCCGTGCTTTGTGTTCCTAACAGCGTAACCCGCAGAACTTTATTTACCAGCTAATTTATCTATGTGGGGTCCCCACTGCAATTTGCTATCAATGGTTATTCCAAGAAACTTCGTATCATTTACTAATTCTAATGTGCTGTTGTCTAACACTAAACTGGTCTCAACTTGCCTGACATTTGGAAGTGAGAATTTGATACACTTGGTTTTACCAGCGTTTAACAATAAATTATTAACTGTGAACCAATTCAAGATTAAAGACGATACACCATTAACATCATCAAAATCTCCTTTTTGTCTTTCAATTTTGAAGACCATTGAAGAATCATCAGCAAACAACACTATGTCAGTCAATTTCTCCACCATGAAAAGCATTAATAAATTTCCAGGAATAAGAAAGGGCCTAATATGGAACCTTGTGGAATGCCAACTTCTACACCCAATCCATCAGATTTAAAGCTGTTGACTTCGCTTTATTTCTAACTCCGTACTGATTTGATTTAATTTAATTAATAGCGTATTATGATCAACACAATCAAACGCCTTCGACAGGTCGCAAAAAACTCCGATAGCATCCTGTGCGGCCTCCCATGCAGAATAAATATGAGATATAAGGGTAATACCTGCATCCGTAGTCGATTTACCCCTAGTGAAACCGTATTGTTTGGCGTGGAGTTGTTTTGTAAGGTTGAAGTGTGAGAGCATTTGATTGAGTATAATCTTTCAAATATTTAACTTACTGTTGGAAGAATAGATATTGGCCTGAAATTTGAAGGATCACCCTTATCCTCCTGACTTTAACACAGGTATCAATTTACTGTATTTCATGACGTCTGGAAAAGCCCCATCGTCAACACATTTATTGAATATATAAGCTAAGTGTGGGACTATAACTAGAATTACTGAACCAATGACTTTGACTGATATACCCCATAGGTCTTCAGTATTTTTTAAGTTAAGTAATCTAAACGTTTTGACAATGTCCTGGGGATATACATGATGAAATATTAAATATACCTTACTGACGCTAGTGTTATTTTTTAATAACTTCTCTGCTTCATATGTAGATGAATTTAGACGATCTGTTATGAGTAAGGGTACATTAGTGAAGAATGTTTCAAAAGCTCGAGTAACATCAGCGCTGGATTTAACAACATCATCACCTATATTTAGGCAGAAATCATTATCCCGTGGTATAACTTTGCCAGTTTCACGGTTTATTATTTGCCAAACTGTTTTCATTCTATCATTTGAATTTTGTATTTTTCCATTAATGTGTAAAGTTTTAGCAGTTCTACAAACCAACTTGAAAGTTTTGGAATATTTTTTAACATAGTCATGAAATTTTCGATTAAAGTTATAGGTTTTTTGTTCATAAAGGTCTTGCAAGATCAGTCTACTTTTACGAATTCCAAACGTTGCCCAGTCATTAAATTTACATTTACCGTTGTAGTCACTGACTTTCTTTAATTTAAAAACTTTATTGAATTCTGTCCGAATAATGTTGAAGAAGTCTGAGTAGATTTTGTTTGGGTTCTTGTTCATTAAAATCCGGTACTGTCAAATTTATATCTAAGTTTTTCGTATATGTCTCTAGTCTATGGGATGTAATGGACCAGTCTTATCCTTAATAGCAATTGGGAATGAAACTGTTTTACCACTGTGATCGGAAGGTAAGCAGTTAATTACACTTTTACTTGTGAATGCACAGTCAGAAAAAATGTTATCTAAGTAAGTTTGGCTGGTAAGTGTAAATCTAGTCGGCTCTAAAAATACATGACATAAATAAAACGATTTGAATAAAGTTATTAATCGTTGTTTCATTGTTGTTCCTACAAGAAAATTTACATTAAGATCGCCACATATAATTAACTTTTTTCTGTTACATAGTTTAGTGAGGGTGTTCAGGCTTCTCAGCACCTAATGACCTCGTAGGGGCCCATCAGCTACGAGGTAGCGTAACGATCAGTTGCCAAGAAGTGTGAACGTCGGCGATTCACCGAGCTGAAGTAATTGGGGTCGATCTAACCTGGTCTGTGCTTCGGTCCCGTCAACCTCCTGTCTCTCTGCAAGGCCCGGGTGCACCCTAGGCTCTTCTTGGTAGACAGGTTCTTCAGCCAACCTCCTATGACTGGCGGGCCAGCTTCATGAGCACAGTGTTCCAACACAGGTTATGTTACGTGGTAAAAACCAATCGGCCACGTAAATGCGAACTTTATCTGGTTCGGGGAACCACAACACACTCAGCTATATAGACAATCCTGAGGGAAACCCGAATACATTCCAGATGGCCTGCGATTTAATTTCAATACCCTAACCAAAACGCGTTTACATTGCGAGGGCTTTCGTCTGTCCGTTGTCAAAACTGCCAGGTTGGCAGCAACGTCAAATTCAAAATGGCCGTTCAGAAACCATCGATCGAATATCGATTTGGAATCGAACAATCACCCGCCCGGACAGGCACCCACCTGTCCCCTAATCTACGGGCAGCCGAGACAACGTTGCTACCGCTCGTTTTAGAACCGAGCCTCCTACTAGAACCTCTGCAGACCGGGGGGTCCCGTCCTTGCCAGGGAACAAGTTAACAATGCGCCCCCTGCGCCAACGTAGTGGCGGTAGGTTAGCATCCTCAACCAGAACGAGGTCACCAACATTAGGGGGGCTAGTTTTGTCAGTCCACTTAAGGCGCTGTTGTAAGATATGCAGATACTCGAGCGACCAACGCTTCCAGAAATTCTGAGTAAACTGCTGCAACATCTGATACCTTGAGAACCGATACAATTTCACTCCCTCGAAGGGGTGCTCGGGCAACGCGTTAAGTGGCTGTCCTATCAAGAAATGGCCTGGGGTCAGAGCCTCCAGGTCATTTGGATCCGAGCTGAGCGGACACAACGGTCGCGAATTGAGAACGGCCTCGATCTTACAAAACAATGTCGCGAGCTCCTCAAAAGTCAGCGCGGTCTGACCTACTATACGCCCCAAGTGCGTCTTAGCTGACTTAACTACGGCCTCAAAAATCCCACCCCAGTGGGGGCAAATCGGTGGGCTGAAGGTCCACTGTATACCCCGACGGGAGAGGGCCGTTCCAATATCCACTTTATTTACATTCAAAAAGTTGACTATCTCTCGTAAGTATCGTTCCGCACCGATGTAGTTAGTGCCGTTATCAGAGCGGATCAAAGTTGGAAGTCCCCTTCGAGAAACAAACCTATCCAAACAAGCAATGAAAGCCTCTGTCGAGAGATCAGCAACGAGCTCGAGATGTACCGCCTTGGTGGATAAACAAACAAACACACATAGGTACGCCTTGTATTGCTTAGCGGTACGCAATCGTGAACTCTTCACCATAAACGGTCCTGCAAAATCCGTACCAACACCTGAAAACGGTCTGACCTCATTCACACGATCAGGGGGCAAGTCCCCCATGAGAGGTTGCATCGTGGCAGCCTTAAGTCGATAACAAGGCATGCACCGAAACACGATGTTCCGTATGACACGGCGGGCAGATTATATCCAAAACTCCCGCTGGAGCGTGGCCAACAACGCGTTACAGCCGGCATGCGCGTTTTTAATATGACGATCAGTCACCAGCAATTCAACTAACTGTCCCCCCTTGGGGAGCAGAAGTGGGTGACGAGCCGAATACGACAGATTCGCATTGCGCAATCTTCCTCCTACCCGAAGTAACCCGGTCGAATCAACAAAGGGGTTGAGACGCGCGACGGCTCCCTTCAATTTCGAACGTCCACTTCGTATAATCTCCAATTCTGCCCCAAACTTCGAGGACTGTACCAACCGGACCAAATTCAATAGCGACTCGTTTCGCTCTGCCGGAGTCAGAATAGGGTTCAACGTTCGCTGATCGCGAGGAGTACGACAATTTCGAGCGAATCTCCTAATCCAAGTGGACACGTTTATCAACTTGTCAAGTGAGCTATACCGGTCCAGCAGAAACCCGGCGTCAGGGTCCTCAGCCTTCTGGGTAACATGCACGGCCGCTCTGGGGCCATGATCCGATGATACTACTACATGGCTGTGGGGCCAGTCCGATTCTCTCTTGGCAAGCCAGGGTGGTCCCCACCACAAATGGTGTCTAACGAGTTCAGGAGCCCGACATCCCCTGGATGCACAATCAGACGGGTTCAATTCTCCTGGTACATGTCTCCAGGTCAGTGGGACCTCAGACGACACAATCTGGGAGACACGGTTCGCAACAAAAACCTCTAAGTAATGGACCGAAGCCTTCAGCCAGCACAAAACAATCTGGCTGTCCGTCCACGCGTACACCATATCCTCCAAAACCACTGACCCACGCAACACTGTTAGAGTGTGATTCAAAAGTTTGGTCAAAAGAGCAGCCCCGGACAGTTCCAGTTTTGGAATCGTCATCCTTGTCCGAATAGGCGCTTCCTTGCTTTTTGCCAAAACCAAACGCACGTCGACCTCCCCGGTGGAGGTGACGGTTCGCAAATAAACCGCTGCCGCAAACCCTCGTTCAGAGGCATCAAAAAACCCGTGAAGGGTTGCCCTATAATCCCCAGCAGGGACCAATTTCCTCGGCAGCGATACATTATTTATGTCCGATAGCGAGGTGAACATTCGCGTCCAATCAGTCAACAAATCACCTGAGAGGTGGGTGTCCCAGGTCAACTGAGCCGCCCATAGCCTTTGCATAAAACATTTGAGAGCAAAGGTGACTGGAGAAATCCATCCATTCGGGTCGAACGTTCTCGCAATCGTTGACAGTACTGACCGCTTCGTCCAGGCCTTCGGTGTTTCTAAAACCACCCGATAGGTAAACTCATCATGGACGGGCCGGTACTGAATTCCAAGTACTGACAACATGTTAGGGTTGTCAGGATTCTCAAAAACGTGCGGGTCTTGTTGAAACTCATCTGGGAGACCAGCCATCAACTCAGGGGAGTTGGACATCCACTTACGTAGTTCATAGCCGCCTCGTTCCAGCAATTGAATGAGCTCGTCACGTCGGTCCAGAGCTTCCTCTGTCTGGGCTGCCCCTGTGCAGACGTCATCGACGTACAAATCTTGCTCCAGGATAGCGGCGGCTCTAGGATAGCTCACACGGTCACGCGACGCCAACTCCCGCAGGGTACGTGTTCGATTCCAAATCGATATTCGATCGATGGTTTCTGAACGGCCATTTTGAATTTGACGTTGCTGCCAACCTTGCAGTTTGACAACTGACAGACGAAAGCCCTCGCAATGTAACGCGTATTGGATAGGGTATTGAAATTAAATCGCAGTCCATCTGGAATGTATTCGAGGTTCCCTCAGGATTGTCTATATAGCTGAGTGTGTTGTGGTTCCCCGAACCAGATAAAGTTCGCATTTACGTGGCCGATTGGTTTTTTACCACGTAACATAACCTGTGTTGGAACACTGTGCTGATCGAGGCTGGCCCGCCAGTCACACAGGAGGTTGGCTGAAGAACCTGTCTACCAAGAAGAGCCTAGGGTGCACCCGGGCCTTGCAGAGAGACAGGAGGTTGACGGGACCGAAGCACATACCAGGTTAGATCGAATCCAATCATTTTAGCTCGGTGAATCGCCGACGTTCACACTTCTTGGCAACTGATCGCTACGCTACCTCGTAGCTGATGGGCCCCTACGAGGTCATTGGGTGCCGAGAAGCCTGAACAATTTTGGTAGCTAGAGCGTGGTTTCCTGAGATTTGCAGCCGTCAAGGGCTCCAGGAACGCACGATTTGGGACTATCAATCTGTAGGTATAGGCGGTTATTAGCTAACTTGGTGTTGTTCCTATATCCACATAGATTGGTAGTATTGTAAGCTATAGGTCTATTGCTGGTAGTAGATAGACAGATATTGAATTGAATTACCAGTTAGTCAATCTATTAGTGGTCTAGTAATGCTATTGAAGAATGTTTTGGTTAACATAGGTAGTTACATCTATTGATAGCAGGCTATTACATTGTTTTCAGTTTATAGCAATTTATAACTTGAACTAATATTGCCTATCTGTGTGTGTTATAATGATAAAGGGAAACTAAATTGTATTTACAGAATTTATATAGATATAAAACTCGGTTCCTATTGTTTAAGGAAAACAGCATTGTTTAAGTTGTGGTTTAGGGTTCCCTCGTTTGGGTTGTAGACTGGAGGGTCCAATAAAATTGAGTTACTGCAAATTGTGAGTAAGTATCGTTCCGATCATGTCGTTATCTGAAATCCAGAAGGGTGTTTCTAAGGAACTCAGATGGTTTTCCTCCGCACACGGTCTGATAGACCGTTTAGATAGGCATGATGTGGTATTGGAGCGGTCTATGGACGTTAAGGAACGTTACAACAAGGTGCTCGAATTGTCCGCGCAGGCGGAATCAGTTGATGGTTGCGCACCTGACAGGCTGTCACGGTTGATAGGGGATGTCGACCAATGTATGGAGATGGCAGCTGCTATCACGCAGAAGGCTGCGGACATACGTAGACAGCGCGAGTCCAGCCATGGTGGTGACATTGAAGCACCTCTGCCGCTTCAGGGTTCGGGGTCCAGGTTACCTGCCATAACTATGCCTACTTTTGACGGAGTGTCCGGTGAATGGATGAGCTTCATCAATCTGTTCGATAGTTTGGTGCACATGCGATCGGACATTACCAAGTCTGTCAAGATGGCTCAGCTGGTGGCAGCATTGAGGGGTGAGCCTAGGGAGCTGGTCGCTCATTTGACAGTTACGGAGGGTAACTATGAAACGGCCAGGCAATTGTTGGTCAGACGTTACCATAACAAACGGAGGTTGGCCGATGCCCAACTGAACCGTTTGTTTAGTATCCCGGTTGTGAACAAGGTCGGGGCCATACAGACGGAGGTTTTGAACCCATTGTTGTCCGTCACCAAGGCTCTAGAGAATCTTGGACTTCCGGTTGGTGAATGGTCGTACCTACTGTTGTACATTGTACTTTCCCGACTACCCGCTGACGTGCAGACTCGTTTCGAACAGTCTCACGGGAGGTCGGCCGAGGACCTGCCCGCCTTCTCCGACTTGGTCGGATTCTTGGAAGAGGAGGCTCGACGGGCAGAGAATTTGGGGTTGACGGTCACCCATCCTTCGGAGCCACAGAGAGCTGCCGGGAGCGCTGTGAGTAGGGGCCCTCCGACGAGGAAGGACCACACCAACCGGCAGTCATATGGGACTGTGAGTGCATTGACCCCACATAGTGAGACCTGCCCATGTTGTAGGCAGATTGGCCATGCTGTGGCCAATTGCAATAAGTTCGGGGAACTTAGGGTTCAGGGACGGCGCCGGATGGCCAAGCAGCGGAGCTGGTGTTTCCTGTGCCTCGGGCCACACATGGCTAGGGACTGCACGCGCACAAAATTGTGCGGATATTGTGGTGGGGCCCACAACAATCTGTTGTGCATGAACCGGTCCGGCCAACAGCCTCCACAGGGCCGTATCCAGGGTGACACGGCATGGGGCCCTGAGAATTCGTTTGCGACTCGGAGCGCAACTCAGGTGCCAACGTCCCCACGTCCACAGGGCCGTACCCAGGGTGACACGGCATGGGGCCCTGAGAATTCGTTTGCGACTCGGAGCGCAACTCAGGGGCCAACGTCCCCACGTGCACAGGTCAGTACTTGGGTGCAGGGCCGCACTCAGGGTCATCACATGGGGGGCCCTGAGTTTTCGGTTGCGACTCAGCATCCGACTCAGCGGGCAATGGGGCCACAAGCACGCGGCCACCCAGGGGTGCAGGGCCGCACTCAGGGTCATCACATGGGGGGCCCTGAGTTCTCAGTTGCGACTCAGCATCCGACTCAGCGGCACATTGGGTGTGTTGAGCAGGCCGTAACGGGCGGGTGGCATGGGACACCTTCGAGCTATGCGGGTGCGGTTCGGACGCCGCCTCAGTTGTCGCCCCGCTCGTCGCCTCGTCCTCGTCGGTCGCATGTGATGTCCCCCCCGCTCATGGAGCGGCCACGGTTGAATTCACGCCCACCCCCCTTCGGGGGGCGTCGTAGGTTGGGAATGGATCCGGCGCGTGGGCCATTTGTACAATGGGACCCTCTGGCGTATAGCTGCATACCTGATCGGTTACAGGCACAGTGGGGCCCCGGGGGTCCTCGCTAGGAATTTGCGGCCCAACCATTGGTTGCCCCCCATCCGGAGACGGTGGTGTTACCGATCGCCTCTGTGCTTGTTTGGGATTTGGCGGGCAACCCAACATACGTTCGCGCCCTATTAGATTCTGGAGCTCAGGGCTGCATTGTATCGAATGATTTAGCAAAATGGTTGGGCCTCATAAATAATGTATCGCTGCCGAGGAAATTGGTCCCTGCTGGGGATTACAGGGCAACCCTTCACGGGTTTAGTGATGCCTCTGAACGAGGGTTTGCGGCAGCGGTTTATTTGCGAACCGTCACCTCCACCGGGGAGGTCGACGTGCGTTTGGTTTTGGCAAAAAGCAAGGTAGCGCCTATTCGGACAAGGATGACGATTCCAAAACTGGAACTGTCCGGGGCTGCTCTTTTGACCAAAGTTTTGAATCACACTCTAACAGTGTTGCGTGGGTCAGTGGTTTTGGAGGATACGGTGTACGCGTGGATGGACAGCCAGATTGTTTTGTGCTGGCTGAAGGCTTCGGTCCATAACTTAGAGGTTTTTGTTGCGAACCGTGTCTCCCAGATTGTGTCGTCTGAGGTCCCACTGACCTGGAGACATGTACCAGGAGAATTGAACCCGTCTGATTGTGCATCCAGGGGATGTCGGGCTCCTGAACTCGTTAGACACCATTTGTGGTGGGGACCACCCTGGCTTGCCAAGAGAGAATCGGACTGGCCCCACAGCCATGTAGTAGTATCTTCGGATCATGGCCCCAGAGCGGCCGTGCATGTTACGCAGAAGTGGCAATACAAGGCGTACCTATGTGTGTTTGTTTGTTTATCCACCAAGGCGGTACACACGACAAAGAAGATCGGTTTGCAGGGCACACAAACACCAGTCTTTGTGTGCGTAACGTTGCCAATAGCTACGATTAGCAATGCACACTAACACAGTATTCGTGTTAATGTCGCGTCTGTGTGCGTTTTTCTGATCCCATACATTCATTGATTATGACGCAAGTTTTCACAGCTTTATGCAAAGTAGTCGATAGCCTAGTGGATTAGGTGCTAGAATTACGATATGTAGATAAAGGTTCGATCCCTCAAAGGAAATTATTTTTTAGAAGCTACGAGTATTATTAAATTCACATAGCATCGAATATAAATTGATTACAATTGTTTAACCAAACTAGAGTTCGAAGAGTTGTAAACTTGCCCGGTAAAAAGGCCATAGTCTACCTTCTTTATTTAAAATGTAACAGCTACCCTCTTTAAAATTGTTTTGCGTCTGCGCGCTCTCAGCATTAGTTGTATTGCATTTCGTTCCTTGTAAATTGTGATTGAGATTTGTTATCTATCATGGAAAGTCATCTATCCACTTTTAAAAAGGCGGAAATCATTGTTTTGTATGAACAAAACATTTCAATTAGCGAGATAGCACGACGTTTAATGATATCGGTGAGTTATGCATATAAAAAATAAATTTGAAGGTTTTTTATAAATTATGATTATAATTATACCTTGTGTTACTACTTCATTGTATTTTTTTCTTATTTTACAGAGAAGAACAGTGCAACTGTGGGTTCATAGGTATGCAGATTCTGGACATGTTGAAAGTCGTCGACCAGGCCCACAGCCTGTAGCCTACACAGCTGCATCTGATCGCCATCGCGACATCATTGCAGCGCATAACAGCAATCCGTTTGCCAGCACCCGGTCTACGGCGACACTTCATAATGTAACACTACAAACAGTTCGCAATCACTTACGAGCTGATGGTTTAAGATGTCGGAGACCAGCGAAGAAGATTATGATGTCTAATGAGCATCGTGAAGACAGAGTGCGGTTTGCCCGTGAATATTTGGACTTTGATTGGTGTAATAATGTTGTTGTTTTTAGTGATGAAAAGACTTTTAGATCAGACAAGGATGGGCGTAAAATACTGTGGAGAAGAAATAATGAACGATATAGTTTAGCAAACATTCTACCGTGCAGGTGTAGTGGCCGTATTACTTTGGGATATTGGGGATGGATGTCGTCGATGGGCCCCGGTGAATTAGTGCAAGTGAGTGCTCGCAACACTGCTCAAGGATACTTGGATATTTTACAGAACGTCATGTTACCAACCGTACGAACTGTATATCCGGATGAGCATATATACTTTGTCCATGACAATTGCGCTGTGCATCGCGCCCATATTGTGCAAGAATGGTTTAACAAGCAAGAATCCTTGACAGTTATTGACTGGCCTTCTAAAAGCCCTGATTTAAACCCCATCGAAAATCTATGGGGACATATGGTGCTCAATTGGGATCCATCGAATGTGAGATCTAGGTCTAATTTAGATGAAGTTGTTACTTCAACCTGGGAGATAATGCGAGGCACTGACATGTGTTGGAATATGGTCACTGGCATGAGAAGTAGACTACAACAAATAATAGTAAGAGAAGGAGCTCCACTAAGATATTAAATAAAACATAACCATTAATATGTGAAAGCTTTGTGTTATCATAAGATAAGGTGATTTATATGTCTATGATGTTATTGCTACTTCAGGTTAGAAGTTATCACATAATTTCTAATTGCTTAGCATGTTGATTCATAGCTTATATATCATCAACTGCGACATCTGTCCTTGTCTGACTAAAACTAAAATAAGTAAATTAAGTGTAGTTTATTATAACAAACTAGTAATAAATTATTATTAGGACGAAATATAATTTTGTTTTATTATGAAAAAAATAAGGCTGGTTTCACCACATGCTGATAAAGCCTATCTGTCAAATAACGCCATACAAAAATCTAAGTTTAACTGGCAGATAGGCTTCATCAGCAGTGGTGAAACCGGCCCTTAATCTAGAATAAATATTTGGTCTGATCAATAATAATTAAAAAAAAGTATCTAAAAAAAAACATCACCATGCTTTTTCCCTCCTTGATAGAGGATCGAACTCAATACCTCAAAGTCATTAGTCTGGCATCTAACCCGTTGGGCTATCGTCCACTCTGTAGGAAGCGGTAAAAACTAGTCTTATATTCAACGAAGACACATAGTGATTGTATGCTCAGACAGTATTATAATATCTGTGACTGTGCTGTGACGACCAATGTAACGCACACACATTCAAGTCAGCGATTCGTGTCGCAACGTTACGCACACAAAGAGTGGCATTTGTGTGCCCTGCAAACCGAACTTCTTTGCCGATTGTACATCTCGAGCTCGTTGCTGATCTCTCGACAGAGGCTTTCATTGCTTGTTTGGATAGGTTTGTTTCTCGAAGGGGACTTCCAACTTTGATCCGCTCTGATAACGGCACTAACTACATCGGTGCGGAACGATGCTTACGAGAGATAGTCAACTTTTTGAATGTAAATAAAGTGGATATTGGAACGGCCCTCTCCCGTCGGGGTATACAGTGGACCTTCAGCCCACCGATTTGCCCCCACTGGGGTGGGATTTTTGAGGCCGTAGTTAAGTCAGCTAGGACGCACTTGGGGCGTATAGTAGGTCAGACCGCGCTGACTTTTGAGGAGCTCGCGACATTGTTTTGTAAGATCGAGGCCGTTCTCAATTCGCGACCGTTGTGTCCGCTCAGCTCGGATCCAAATGACCTGGAGGCTCTGACCCCAGGCCATTTCTTGATAGGACAGCCACTTAACGCGTTGCCCGAGAACCCCTTCGAGGGAGTGAAATTGTATCGGTTGTCAGGGTATCAGATGTTGCAGCAGTTTACTCAGAATTTCTGGAAGCGTTGGTCGCTCGAGTATCTGCATATCTTACAACAGCGCCTTAAGTGGACTGACGAAACCAGCCCCCCTAGTGTTGGTGACCTCGTTCTGGTTAAGGATGCTAACCTACCACCACTACGTTGGCGCAGGGGGCGCATTGTTAACTTGTTCCCTGGCAAGGACGGGACCCCCCGGTCTGCAGAGGTTCTAGTAGGAGGCTCGGTTCTAAAACGAGCGGTAGCAACGTTGTCTCGGCTGCCCGTAGATTAAGGGACAGGTGGGTGCCTGTCCGGGCGGGTGATTGTTCGATTCCAAATCGATATTCGATCGATGGTTTCTGAACGGCCATTTTGAATTTGACGTTGCTGCCAACCTTGCAGTTTGACAACTGACAGACGAAAGCCCTCGCAATGTAACGCGTATTGGATAGGGTATTGAAATTAAATCGCAGTCCATCTGGAATGTATTCGAGGTTCCCTCAGGATTGTCTATATAGCTGAGTGTGTTGTGGTTCCCCGAACCAGATAAAGTTCGCATTTACGTGGCCGATTGGTTTTTTACCACGTAACATAACCTGTGTTGGAACACTGTGCTGATCGAGGCTGGCCCGCCAGTCACACAGGAGGTTGGCTGAAGAACCTGTCTACCAAGAAGAGCCTAGGGTGCACCCGGGCCTTGCAGAGAGACAGGAGGTTGACGGGACCGAAGCACAGACCAGGTTAGATCGAATCCAATCATTTTAGCTCGGTGAATCGCCGACGTTCACACTTCTTGGCAACTGATCGCTACGCTACCTCGTAGCTGATGGGCCCCTACGAGGTCATTGGGTGCCGAGAAGCCTGAACAGTACGCATCGCCAAATACGGGCTAGACCGTAACCCATACGTGTTCGTGTTTAACTAATAGACCTTGACTGGCTCGGCCGTGGACTCACGCCAAAGTATCAACTGATACCTTCTGTCAGCCCGATGAATTACCGTTTGCCTAAACATCATCCGAATGTCTGCGACAAATACAATCTGGTGCCTCCGAAAGCTCGTGAGAATATCCGAAATATCACGACTCAACTTGGGTCCCGAATGTAGACACTGATTCAGGGACATCCCGTTCGAGGTAGGTGCTGACCCATCAAAAACAACTCGAATCTTGCCGGTAGGGGTTCGTAGGACGGCATGGTGTGGAAGGAAACAATGATCCTCAGATCTCCAGTCCACACCCGATACCGACATGTGTCCTAACGACTCATACTCCCTCATGAAATCAACATATTTTTGTTTAAATACGGCGTCCCTTGACATCCTACGCTCCATCGACATCAATCTCGTCTCAGCCATCTTCCTAGATTCTCCTAGTGGCGGTCGATCGGCCCTGAAAGGCAGTCGAGTTACAAAACGACCAGAACGAAGGCGACCAGTACTATTCTGGTAAAACAACTCGCACTCTTCTTCGTCTGCGTCGACTCGACGAACGGTGGGAGGTTCCTCTATCTCCCAGAAACGTTGGATAACGTCTGACAACGCTGAGCCAATAAGTATGCCATCTGACTCGGCAGGCCTAACCATTGGCAATGCCGGACCCATGATCACGTGACCAAACTTAGTATCCACAGCAATCAACCCGTCCGGCTGAAGAACTCGCCGATCCGACAACAGAAACCTACCCAGAACGTCTGCTCCCAGTAGCAGGTCGACCGGGGCTGGAGTGTCAAAATCGGGATCCGCCAACTTGAGTCCTGATGTCAGGAATCGAACGGCCGGATTCAACTTCACCAAGGGGTGTCTGCCCATGACATGCGTCATTACTAAAGCTTGCACGGATGTTTTTGTCAAAATGTCATAACGTGGAGAGAACGTGATCACCGATAGACCAACTACATTCGTAACCGTAACATTCCCCACGCCCCGTATTGATTTATTATACCTATTTACCTTGAGGCCCAACCATTTTGCTAAATCATTCGATACAATGCAGCCCTGAGCTCCAGAATCTAATAGGGCGCGAACGTATGTTGGGTTGCCCGCCAAATCCCAAACAAGCACAGAGGCGATCGGTAACCCCACCGTCTCCGGTTGGGGGGCAACCAATGGTTGGGCCGCAAATTCCTAGCGAGGACCCCCGGGGCCCCACTGTGCCTGTAACCGATCAGGTATGCAGCTATACGCCAGAGGGTCCCATTGTACAAATGGCCCACGCGCCGGTTCCGTTCCCAACCTACGATTCCCCGTAAAGGGGGGTGGGCGTGAATTCAACCGTGGCCGCTCCATGAGCGGGGGGGACATCACATGTGACCGACGAGGACGAGGCGACGAGCGGGGTGACAACTGAGGCGGCGTCCGAACCGCACCCGCATAGCTCGAAGGTGTCCCATGCCACCCGCCCGTTACGGCCTGCTCAACACACCCAATGTCCCGCTGGGTCGGATGCTGAGTCGCAACCGAAAACTCAGGGCCCCCCATGTAATGGTCCTGAGTGCGGCCCTGCACCCTGGTACTGCCCTGTGCACGTGGGGACGTTGGCCCCTGAGTTGCGCTCCGAGTCGCAAACGAATTCTCAGGGCCCCATGCCGTGTCACCCTGGGTACGGCCCTGTGGACGTGGGGACGTTGGCCCCTGAGTTGCGCTCCGAGTCGCAAACGAATTCTCAGGGCCCCATGCCGTGTCACCCTGGATACGGCCCTGTGGAGGCTGTTGGCCGGACCGGTTCATGCACAACAGATTGTTGTGGGCCCCACTACAATATCCGCACATTTTTGTGCGCGTGCAGTCCCTAGCCATGTGTGGCCCGAGGCACAGGAAACACCAGCTCCGCTGCTTGGCCATCCGGCGCCGTCCCTGAACCCTAAGTTCCCCGAACTTATTGCAATTGGCCACAGCATGGCCAATCTGCCTACAACATGGGCAGGTCTCACTATGTGGGGTCAATGCACTCACAGTCCCATATGACTGCCGGTTGGTGCGGTCCTTCCTCGTCGGAGGGCCCCTACTCACAGCGCTCCCGGCAGCTCTCTGTGGCTCCGAAGGATGGGTGACCGTCAACCCCAAATTCTCTGCCCGTCGAGCCTCCTCTTCCAAGAATCCGACCAAGTCGGAGAAGGCGGGCAGGTCCTCGGCCGACCTCCCGTGAGACTGTTCGAAACGAGTCTGCACGTCAGCGGGTAGGCGGGAAAGTACAATGTACAACAGTAGGTACGACCATTCACCAACCGGAAGTCCAAGATTCTCTAGAGCCTTGGTGACGGACAACAATGGGTTCAAAACCTCCGTCTGTATGGCCCCGACCTTGTTCACAACCGGGATACTAAACAAACGGTTCAGTTGGGCATCGGCCAACCTCCGTTTGTTATGGTAACGTCTGACCAACAATTGCCTGGCCGTTTCATAGTTACCCTCCGTAACTGTCAAATGAGCGACCAGCTCCCTAGGCTCACCCCTCAATGCTGCCACCAGCTGAGCCATCTTGACAGACTTGGTAATGTCCGATCGCATGTGCACCAAACTGTCGAACAGATTGATGAAGCTCATCCATTCACCGGACACTCCGTCAAAAGTAGGCATAGTTATGGCAGGTAACCTGGACCCCGAACCCTGAAGCGGCAGAGGTGCTTCAATGTCACCACCATGGCTGGACTCGCGCTGTCTACGTATGTCCGCAGCCTTCTGCGTGATAGCAGCTGCCATCTCCATACATTGGTCGACATCCCCTATCAACCGTGACAGCCTGTCAGGTGCGCAACCATCAACTGATTCCGCCTGCGCGGACAATTCAAGCACCCTATTGTAACGTTCCTTAACGTCCATAGACCGCTCCAATACCACATCATGCCTATCTAAACGGTCTATCAGACCGTGTGCGGAGGAAAACCATCTGAGTTCCTTAGAAACACCCTTCTGGATTTCAGATAACGACATGATCGGAACGATACTTACTCACAATTTGCAGTAACTCAATTTTATTGGACCCTCCAGTCTACAACCCAAACGAGGGAACCCTAAACCACAACTTAAACAATGTTGTTTTCCTTAAACAATAGGAACCGAGTTTCATATCTATATAAATTCTGTAAATACAATTTAGTTTCCCTTTATCATTATAACACACACAGATAGTCAATATTAGTTCAAGTTATAAATTGCTATAAACTGAAAACAATGTAATAGCCTGCTATCAATAGATGTAACTACCTATGTTAACCAAAACATTCATTCAATAGCATTACTAGACCACTAATAGATTGACTAACTGGTAATTCAATTCAATATCTGTCTATCTACTACCAGCAATAGACCTATAGCTTACAATACTACCAATCTATGTGGATATAGGAACACAACCAAGTTACCTAATAACCGCCTATACCTACAGATTGATAGTCCCAAATCGTGCCTTCCTGGAGCCCTTGACGGCTGCAAATCTCAGGAAGCCACGCTCTAGCTACCAAAATGTTCAGGCTTCTCAGCACCTAATGACCTCGTAGGGGCCCATCAGCTACGAGGTAGCGTAACGATCAGTTGCCAAGAAGTGTGAACGTCGGCGATTCACCGAGCTGAAGTAATTGGGGTCGATCTAACCTGGTCTGTGCTTCGGTCCCGTCAACCTCCTGTCTCTCTGCAAGGCCCGGGTGCACCCTAGGCTCTTCTTGGTAGACAGGTTCTTCAGCCAACATCCTATGACTGGCGGGCCAGCTTCATGAGCACAGTGTTCCAACACAGGTTATGTTACGTGGTAAAAACCAATCGGCCACGTAAATGCGAACTTTATCTGGTTCGGGGAACCACAACACACTCAGCTATATAGACAATCCTGAGGGAAACCCGAATACATTCCAGATGGCCTGCGATTTAATTTCAATACCCTAACCAAAACGCGTTTACATTGCAAAGGCTTTCGTCTGTCCGTTGTCAAAACTGCCAGGTTGGCAGCAACGTCAAATTCAAAATGGCCGTTCAGAAACCATCGATCGAATATCGATTTGGAATCGAACAGAGGGCTTCCTCCATAATTTTCTCAAATATTTCGAAATTGCCATGGCCTTTTTCATCCCTCGGTGGCCTGTAGACACAAACAATAATATGGCTATCTAACTAAACACAGGATACCTCTATTTGTCTTTCAACAGTAAGTGCGAGAATATCTTTTCGTTGTTTCACCTTCATATTATTTTTCACTAAGATTAAAGAACCATCTCTATCAGCAGTCTTTCTATTGTAACAAGTGAAAAATTTGTTATTATTTATGTTAAAAGACATCAAATTTTCCTTCAACCAGTGTTCTGTAACACACATAACATCAATGTCGGTTTTTTTTTATAATAATTCTAATACAAGTTCTTTGCCAGGTAGCCCCTGGATATTTTGATGAGTAATATTTAAGTGGGGCTTACATTTTGACATATTTAGTGGCTCTTGTATGCTAGAGATTTCCTTTATTGTCTTATGAACTAATTTAAATTACTTGGAACAGATTCCAATGTTGCTTGCAAAGTATGATTAACAGGTGAATTTCCAATAGGGGTGAATGTCATATTACTCTTAACATAAGCTGATGTCAAGTTGAACTTGGTTAAACCAACTATAGCTGCGCCGCATATATTATAAGCTAAAAATATAGCTACTAATTTTCTATATTTATTAGACAGGTACAATGTATCCTGTGTCAGAGTAAAGTTATGAATAAAATTATTCATGTCGAAATATAAAATAGCATTGCTGTGATGACACGTTAAATTAAATAAATAAATATTCATTCTATGCACAGATTAGTTCTGTCAAATTACAGGCATATGGAAAATTGCTTAGTATAAATTTGCATTTCATCCTAATATGTAAGTCTAGAAGTCTTTCAACACTTTTATTCAAATCATTCCGACTAATGTTTCAATGATTTCCCACCATAATTACAATAGTGCTGTACTCATCATAGATACCGCGACTAATTATCTTCACAAGATCTACAAATGAATTATTTGGACAGCAAATGTTCGTTACTTTTTGGTTAAGCCGGTAATATAATAGAGGCCCAAATACTGCACTGACTTTGTCGGAGAACAACAGAGTTTTTCTCTGAGCACATATTTTGGTAGCTGGCGGTATCCCACACGAGTGGAGGTGAGTGGCGGGGCACACGTGTTGGAGTGCGGTGCGATGCACGTGGCGGCTTTTGGCGCAGCATTTGCGGCAGCGAGCGTCGTAATCTGCGCAACGGCGAACGGCGCGGCCCTCGGGGCAGTGTGCGACATGACACACGCCTCAGCAGGCAGCGCGATACGCGCGACAGCGAGCGGCGCGGCGCTCGCGCTGTTGGGCTGCGAGCGCCGCGCCGCTAAACTATTGGAACGCGTAATAATCTCCTGTGCTCCCTGCTTGTATCGTAATATATCGTTTTTTTTTTTTTACTTTTCATTGTGCACGCATCTGCGTCTGTGTACTTTTTAACAGTGGGATCGAAACGCAAACCTCAAACTTTGTACTTAATTATTTTTAATGTGTTGGCAAAAATGTTTGCGTTTCGTTCGGGCTCCATGTCGCGGTCCTTTTTGCGTTTACCTCGCCGTGGCCTAACTTCCAAAACATTTTTCATGTTATGTTCTATTTTATGTTTCTGTGCCTTCACTGTCCGCTGCTCAGTTAATTTATTTTATCCTGTGTGTTGTTTATAACTGAATGAAGTAGGTTTTCTGCTTACTTCAGCAATCGTTGTCTGGCAATGGGTCTAGGTCATCCCGTTAAGTTATTTACTTGTTTTTTTTTTGTTGTTTTATTAACATTTACATTATTGTAGTATATATTTTTATACATATATCTATATTATTTACCTATATATAGTATGGATATCCATAACGATAGCTTCTTGTCGTGTGCTTCTAGCGATGAATTTATTAGTGCGGAAAGCGATATTTCCACTGTGGAAGAACCGCTTTCCGTCAAACTTAAGACTGTCTTTGGTGGGTCAGGGAAAAATCTGAACATAGTGCACATCAATGCTCAAAGTATTCACACTAGCTACCCCGATCTCATCGAGGCTTTTTCTGAGCAACGTGTGGACGGCATCCTTGTCTCTGAGTCGTTCCTTAAGCCTTCACTCCCTTCATCCATGTACTCTCTTCCAGGCTTCAGGCTATATAGGAACGACAGAACCGGAAAGGCAGACGGAGGTGTCGCTGTATACCTACGTGCGGAAATTGCTTGTAAGGTGATCCAGTCCCCTAGCCAGTACTCCGAGTCTGCTGAATACCTCTTCCTTGAAATTGTTCTTCATCACAATAAGGTGCTGCTTGGTCTCCTCTATAGCCCCTCTCTTCGTGTTGACTACTTCGACACCTTTGAATCCCTTCTTAATGATTTGACCCCAATTTACGACGACACTCTCATTCTTGGGGATTTCAACACCTGTCTCCTCAAAAAGAATTCCCGCTCTGCCAAACTCAGGTCCATAGTTAATTCATTCAATCTCCACATCTTGCCACTTAAGGCCACTCATTTCCAGCCGCATTGTTCTCCCTCTCTTCTAGACATCATAATCGTCTCCAACTTGGATAAGGTTGCCTCTCACGGTCAACTTAACTCTCCTTTCTCCTTTCACGATCTCATCTACCTCTCCTATAAGATTAGGTGTCCGAAGAGCAGAACGAAATTCATAGATATTCGAAGCTTCAAAGGCATAGATATGGAGTCCCTTAGGTCTGATGTCTCACTGGTCGATTGGTCCCCTGTCATCTTGAGCGAGAACGTTGACGACAAAATCCACAACTTTAATGCAATTGTCTTGGGACTTTACGACAAACATGCTCCCATTAAGAAAGTCAGGGTTAAACACCTGCCGGCGCCCTGGCTTAACGATGTTATCAAGCGCCTAATGGCCAAGAAAAATCGCGCTAAGTGTAACTACAAAAAGGATCCGACAGATGACAACTTTCTCTCCTACAAATGCCTTCGCAATCGATGCAATCGTCTCTGTCGAGACGCCAAGCGCCGCCACATCTTCGAATGTATCGAAAGGTACACCCCAGCTCAGGTGTGGAAATTCCTCAGGACACTTGGTATTGGCAAATCCCAGGACATGCATTCGGGTGATGTTGATCTGAACGCTCTCAATCAATTCCTATCTGCTCCACCAGTTGTAATGGACCCTTCGATCAAGGAAGCCACTCTTCAGAGTCTGCGCTCTAGGTCATTACCCAGCACCACTCCTTTCAACCTGAGAAATGTTGGAAGCGACACGGTTAAGAAAGAATTTCTAGCAATCAGCTCCAAAGCTGTAGGAGATGATAATATCTGCCAACGAATGATTCTAACTATCCTTGATGATCTGCTTCCAGCCATAACACATATTTTAAATTTCTCCATTTAAAATTTTTCTTTCCCTACTGCTTGGAAACAAGCATTAGTTATCCCTCTCCCTAAAACATCCAATCCCACCTCCTTTAAAGAGTATCGCCCCATTTCTATCCTGCCGATCCTTTCTAAAGTGCTCGAATCCATTGTCCATACTCAGCTATCCCATTATCTATCCTCTAAAAATCTACTTAATCCTTTTCAGTCTGGCTTTAGAACGGGTCATAGTACTGTTACGGCTTTATTAAAAGTGACCGATGATATTCAGGTCGCCATGGATCAAAGGCAGCTCTCGGTGCTGGCTTTGCTGGACTTCAGCGGTGCTTTTAACTGTGTTGACTTCGACATTCTCGTTGAACTTCTCAAATCTCTTAACGTCTCCTCCCTCTCTGCCAGCTGGTTTGACTCTTACCTAAGAAACCGAAAACAGCGTATCAAGTCGGAGGAGACTTGTACGGAGTGGTGTGACCTCTCCTCCGGTGTCCCCCAAGGTGGCATTCTCTCTCCTCTTCTGTTCTCGATATTTATCAATTCCATATCCGATGTCCTTTCTTCTTCCTATCATCTCTACGCGAATGACCTTCAGATCTATCGTCACTTCTCTCCTGTTGTAAATTCCTCTGTGGAGGCGTTAAACGCTGACTTGACTGGTATTAGTGGTTGGGCATCGTCATTTGGGTTGCTGGTTAATCCGAATAAGTCCCAGGCCATGATTATAGGTACCAGACACTCTTTAAACACGTTGCAGCAATTGTCAGTCCCTTCTGTAACTTATAACGGTACTGTTATCATGCATAGCGATAAAGCTAAAAACCTGGGTGTCATCTTTGATAATCAATTGTCCTGGTCAATGCATGTTAATGAGGTCAGCAGGCGAGTTTACGCAACTTTTCATTCCCTCAGGAGACTTCAGAACTTTCTTCCTCGCCAGACCAAAATAACTCTCGCTCAGTCCCTTCCTCTCCCCCTCATTGATTATGCTGATGTTTGCTGGGTTAGCGCAAATGAAGAACAACTGAACAAACTCGAACGACTTCAAAATCTCGGGATTCAGTTCATCTTCGGACTGCGCAAGTATGACCACGTATCTCAGCATCGCAGGGAGCTGAAGTGGCTACCGATTTGGCTTCGACGGGACTCTCATATCCTGTGTTTCCTTTATAATATTTTGTGCAACCCTCGTTACCCTAAATTCTTACGTGATCGCTTCGAATTTCTTTCTTCAAGCAGGCCTCGGAGAACTCATATGGCGTCTACGCTCAAAGCTCCAGATCGCTCCACTGCATCCTACGAGCACGGGTTCAGAATCCGAGCCGTACGACTGTGGAATGAGCTTCCTTGCACTATCAGGGACAGTCGATCTCTAAATATATTCAAAAACCGGCTAAAGAAGCACTATCTCTCCCTTTCCAGTTAAAGATATATATATATATATATATATACATAGTCAGGTCATAAGTTCTGTCACATGTGCAATATGAAATAATTTAGACATGTTTATTATTTATGTAAACATTTGTATAGGAAAATGAACTTAATAAAACATAGATTCTTATGGTAATAAAGTTTATTCAAAATGACCCCCGCGATTTTGAATACAGGCCTTTATTCTGCGCGGCCAGTCGTCTATCGCAGCACGAACGAGGTCCATGTCAATATCGGCGGCTGCTTTAATCAAGGATACCTTGAGTGACTCCAAATCAGGATGAGGCTTTGAGCAGGCCTTTTCCTCCAAGTGTTGCCATATCTTGTAATCTAACGGACTCAAATCTGGACTGGAGAAGGGCCAGTCTTCGTGCCGGATGAAGTCGATTTCACGCGCCGCCAGCCAGTTTTGTGTGCTTTTCGCTCTATGAGCTGGCGCAGAATCTTGTTGGAATACCCAGTGCCTGTTATTAAACATGGTATGAGAAACAGGTTCCACAAGGTTCTTGAGGAATGTATTTTGATACACAACTTCATTCGTTTTTACGCCTTTCTCACAAAAATGTACCTCAGTTAAGCCCCAATAAGAGACTCCCAACCAAACCATGAGCGAGGATGGAAAATGACCTCGTTGGACACGCGGAATACGGTTGCTCGCTTCTTCACTGCTGTGTGCGTACACCTTATCATTTTGTTTGTTGTAGCTCTCTTCCAAGGTGAAAATTTTTTCATCCGAAAAAAGAATTTCCCGATGCTTTTTTCCCGCGTACCGCTTCAACAAAGCGCGGCATCTTTTCAGTCTCAGGTCCATTAAACGAGCGTACAAACAATGTCCTGTTTTTCTTCGATATGCCCTAAGCCTTAAGTCTTCATTTAACACCATTTTCACCGTGGTCCTGCTTAACCCCATCTGAAGGGCCAACAGTTTCTGCTTACGTATGGGATTTCTTTGAATTCGCGCCTTCACAGTTTTTATCACTGCTGAAGTCCTAACAGAGCGAGGGCGACCACTTCTTGACCTGTCATCTACACTAGAGTCTCCATTGTATCGTTTTATGGTACGATAAACGAATCTTTTGGTTATATTCAAATTTTTCAGTAAGTCGAAAATCTGAATTGGCGCGTTACCGCAACGATGCAACGCAATAACTACGACACGGTCTTCTTTAAGTGTCCACTCCATATTTAAAACTGAAGTAAATTCTAAAAAGTACACATTTTTATTTTCATGAAAAATTCGAAATTCGAATTCAATAAACTTTTTTGTGGCCAGCGTTCTAAATTCAAAAGTTTTTATTGTGTGACAGAACTTATGACCTGACTGTGTATATATATATATATATATATAACGCGACTTAGGGAGGTGAAATATTTTTGTTTGCCGATGATGTGGCCGCACTAGTGATTGCACCGACGACAGCAGAACTAGAAATTCATCTAAATTCAGTAGCCAGCCGGATGTGCCTTTGGTTTCACCAAAATGGTCTTTTATTAAATACAACTAAAACACAATTCATCCAATTCGATCTCTCTGGACGTAAAAGACCTAACCTAGCTGTCGAAGCGTATGGAATTCCAATTAAACAAGTCCATACTGCACCATTTCTGGGCTTTCAGGTGGATCAAGCATTAACGTGGGACGCTCACATAGATAGACTGTGTGGAAAACTGGCTAGCGCATGCTTCGCGCTAAGTCGGCTTTCGTGTACGCTACCAGCAGAGTCGATGCGCACGTGCTACTTTGCGACGGTGCACTCGCTGCTGCAGTATGGCGTGGAGCTGTGGGGGCGCGCGGCGCAGTGGCACCGCGTGTTCGTGTTGCAGAAACGCGCCGTGCGGCTGCTGGCAAGAGTACCGACTGACGAGTCCGCGAAACCGCACTTTAAACATCTCAAAATTCTCACATTACCTAGCATTCTTATTTTCCAAGTGGCCATTTATGTGCGTGAGAATATTGACCAATACAAACGACTTGGAGAATCGCATCAATATGAGACACGGAACTCAAATAAACTAGCTGGAATCGTGCACAAGCTTGCTAAAACAAGTAAGGCGATCCATTTTATGGGTCCGGTAGTCTACAACAAGTTACCTGAAGCTATCACTGGTGCACCGAGTGTGCCCATATTCAAAGTAAGACTGAAAGGATGGCTTGTCGAGAGGTCCTTTTACAGCTATGATGAATTTATAGAATTACAATAACTAACCCTTTTTATTGTGTACAATGATGAAATTAGTGTTACTATGTGTATATTGAATTTAATTTAATTTAATATATTGAATTTTAAAAACTGACTTACTATAATTCGATTTAATGAAATAATTTCTGTTGACATTTAAACTTTATGAAATGTATATGTGATACATGATATTGATTTTGTAACATCTTAGTGTGACTTGTAATTAATATTATCAATAAATGATGTCTTTGTCTATGTCTATGTCTATATATATATATATATACATATATATATTTGTATGTATTAGTTTATTATACGGTTTATTCATATTTTTACGTTGTATTTAAGTAATTGTGTATGCAGTCTATTTTTAGCAATTAGGGTTATCAGAATAATATTGTTTGTAGTATATATTAGTCGTAGTATTTATAGAGTTTTATTGTACGCGCAGGTCTTCCCCCGCTCAACTATCACCTCTCCTACCATCTTGGTTTGCTGGAAGAAATCTATTTTGAGAGATAAGCTCGCCTTTGTACATGTTTTTTTCTATTATAAGTTATCTGTATGACTGTTTTGTGTAGTACAATAAAGAAATTACAAAAAAAATACCGGAAGCTCAATATGGGTTCACTTGGGGTCGTTCGACAGTGTCGGCGTTGTGCCGAATTAACGAAATTGCAGATACCAGTCCAGCTCCGTACGTACAGCTTATCCTTCTGGACATCTCTGGTGCATTCGACAAGGCGTGGTGGCCAATGATCCTCCTCAAGGTGAAGCAAGGTGAAGCCCCGCCGAACCTTTACCGTATCTTGGTCAGCTACTTTAGCAACCGTAAAGTCATTTTCTATGTGGGCAGTCAGACCTGCTCCAAGACAAGCCCCATGGGATGTCCACAAGGGTCAGTGTTGGGCCCAACTTTATGGAACCTCCTCCTGTACGATCTCCTGCTGCTGCCGCGGCCCGAAGGAGTGCATTTGATTGCGTATGCCGACGACGTGACGGTGGTGATCGAGGCGTCTTCGCGCGCGGACATCGAACGGAAATATCGGGTTGGGGATACCGCAACCGTTTGGGATTCTCTTCAGCGAAGTCCTTGACCATGACGTACAAGGGGGGGTTCAAGCGCACGCCAACGATCAGATTCGAAGGCGCGTCGATCAGGAGTGTGTCGTAAGCTACGTTACTCGGTGTCACTCTGGACGAGGCTAGGTCCTACTTGCCGCATGCGAATGTTATAGGGGAAAAGGGCTCCGCTTGTTTCGGCTAGATGTCGCGGATTTCCGCAACCAGATGGGGTGTGAAGTACCGGGCCCCCCGAGTTTTGTACTCGGGGACATACGTAACTACGCTTACGTACGCTGCCTCAGTATGGTGCCGATGCTCGTCCAACTTTGTTGTCAGAAGGGCGTTGATACGAACGCAGAGACCGGCACTAGATTTACTAACGAAGGCTTACCGATCGTGCAGCTCCGCAGCGTTACCTGTGCTTTCGGGAGTTTTACCAGCCCATTTGGAGGTCTGTCCTGCTGGACGGATTGCTCAGAAGCGACACCAACTGGCCCCCAGGGAGTACCGGAAACTCAAGACGACGGTCAGGGCAGACATTGTAGCTTAGTGACAGGAACGATGGCAGGGCAGTATGGACGGCCGCGAGCTGTGGATTCTTCCCAGACGTGGGCGTGAGGCTCAGTTCAGAATGGGTAGAACCGGACTTTATGGTCTCCCAAGTCCTTACTGGGCACGGATGCTTCAGACAGCGCCTACACAGGCTATGGCTGTGCGAGTCTGCAGAGTGCCCATGTGGCGAGGACAACGAGAGCCTGGATCACGCCCTCTGGGAATGTAAGCTATACGCGGAAGAGAGATCGGAGATGCTGGATGCACTGAAGAGGACAACGGTTGGCCCAGTTTTCCACGAGGAGCTAGTTTCTTGCGAACAGAACTTCAAGGCGTTGCGCAAGTTTGCGCAATCATGGCACACCTAGAGAAGAATATTTGAAGATTGAGGACAGCAGTGTATTAAGTGGTACAGTTCGACGCTGAGTGACGTGTTGTGTTGTCGAGCCCCATTTGGGGAGGACGAAGAAATAGTATTGTATGGCCTGCCTGACTATTACCTCTAGTTTTCTTACTAAATTTAATTAATTTCAAATATGTTTTAATTTTTCTGCTGCTTGTCTGCATGGCTTGAACAATAGTGCTTAGGTTGGCTACTTCTAGTTCTTGTTGGATAAAGGTAATGTGGCGAGATTCGTTTTAGTCTTTTTCTATGCACATATCAGTCAACTTCAAGTTTGCCTCATTGAGTTGGTATTGGAGGAATTTATTGCGGTCACAAGCAGAAACAAGGTCAGTGCGCAAGGTGTCAAAAGATTCCACTAGTTTTTCCAATCTTTGAATCTCATTTTGCGACTCCTCGTGTGTTTCTCGCAAAGAAGACACACTATCTCTTAGCTGTGAGTTCTTGGCTTTCAAGCTTTTTATTTCAAACTCATTTTCATTGCGCTCTTCTAGTAGCTGCATTTTAGAAATTCGCTGCTCTGCATGCATTAATAGTCAATAGTCAAAGTACTTTATTACTGTAGATATTTACATATACTTAGCAAACGTCATTTTTTGCCTCTTCTCTACATTGGACCACTGTGGGAGAAGTAGGGCGTAGAAACTCCCACAGATTTATTTTTAGATCTCTTTTAAAAATAGGTTGTGCTTAACTAATACAAATATGAAAAATTTAATTGTTATGATTAATAAGCAGGAATAAATAATTACAAAATTATTAACAGCAAGGTCTGTGTTGAGCCAGATTAACCCCATACAGTCCTGTCATTTAAGTAATCTTGAACATTGTAATATCCCTTTTTCGACAAAGTCGCTTTAACATGCTTTTTGAATTGCTCAAGTGGCAATTTCAAAATCTCCAGAGGTATCTTATTGTAGTAGAGAATGCACTGACCCTTGAAAGAATTGCTAACCTTCGCGAGTCTAAAACGGGGCGCACATAGTCTGTGATTATTTCTTAGGTTAACATTACAGCTATCGCTAAGTTTGGAAAATGTTGTAAGGTTCTTGCGTACATACATTATATTTTCGAAAATAAATTGACTAGCTACTGTTAGTATGTCAATTTCTTTAAAAAGCTCTCTTAAGGAGTCTGTTCGTTTTAAATTATAAATTGCTCGAATAGCTCTTTTCTGTAAAATAAAAATAGTTTGAATATCCGCTGCTTTCCCCCACAACAAGATACCATAGGACATCACACTATGAAAGTAACTAAAATATACTAGCCTAGATGTAGCCACATCCGTGCTTTGTCTGATGTTCCTAACAGCGTAAGCCGCAGAACTTAATTTACCAGCCAATTTATCTATGTGGGGTCCCCACTGCAATTTGCTATCAATGGTTATTCCAAGAAACTTCGTATCATTTACTAATTCTAACGTGTTGTTGTCTAGCACTAAACTGGTCTCAACTTGCCTGACATTTGGAAGTGAGAATTTGATACACTTGGTTTTACCAGCGTAGTAATGTTGGATGCCATGCCTGGAAATAAAATAAAAAAAAGAATGGGTGCTCCGAACAAAATAAAATAAAACAGAAGGAATAAAGACTTGCAGTCACTAGCTGTAGTACTAATATGATAGTTCCTAATTCGCTATATAGCTATTCTACGTCAAAGTCAATCAAGTTTCAATTAACTTATTACAAGTAAGTAGGTTAACAGTATAAATGTCCTGAACTAATGAAAGTTATACTTAATTATCTAACAATAAGCAAGTGCTGATCAGCTGTGAAGTGAGTACCTATTATGTCTCTAGAATTACCTACAAGCTTACACTATATTCACACTAATTGCCAAGGTCTAACCTATCAGTGCACTTGTGTATATCGTGTAATAAATATGAGTGAACGGCTAGTTTTATCGTCAAAAGTACTTCCATAGATTGTCAAGTGCTAAGAGACAAAAACAAAGACGCCAAGGTTTGAGGATGGACGTTTCTCACAATAGTGAGAGTTGAGCAGTATGTAGTGTATAAGTATATTGCCTAATAATATAGTATAATAATAAGCAAATATGAAAAACAATACTCCCCGGGGTATTTCCGTTGGCAGTTAAAATAGTCCTTTGTCTGTTGGTCCGTGATCGATTATTTTATCACAATATACAATTCTGACCACATTTAGCACTGGCACACTAATAGTTAACTTAACAAACACTGAAAATAACACTATATTCACAAATAGACGTATTAAAACAAATTAATTTAGTTAAAATACAGCACAGCTGTTTTTGACGTGTAGCCTCGGGCCTTTGTTAATAAATTTGTTAAAAATCTTTGTTAATAACAGGATAACTATGTGGTTCACTCCAAATTTTGGAACACACATTTCTAAAATCATTCCAACTCATGTCTACATTGACGTGTTCATCGTTAACATGTTTCAAATTTATCTCATTCTGCTTGAATAGTACAATAAGATTTGTAATATCACGAATAAGTTGCTTGGGTACTTTAAAATAAATATATAAAATAATCTATATTATGTCTTCCCATGGCAAAGTAGTCTCTAATTCTGGTTTGATTTTCACATGCTAGGTCATCAAATATGATGATTGAATTAGGCAGAGCCTCTTCTGGCTTCAAAACGTCTTCTTTTTCATAATATTTTGCGAATCCGATGGATGGAACTAAACTAAATGTTCCAAATATAAATATTTAGATTGAAATAAGGTTTTAAAGTAAATGTAGACATTTTTAAAGCGGAGTCCTTTTTCATGTAGTAAGAGGCCTATCATCAATTTTTTTTTACCACAGTTTGATAGCCCGCATATATTACAACGAATAGAGTTGGGTAGAAGAGAGCCGTGCCGTGCCGTCTTTCTTGTATTTATTTTTATTTTTATCAAATTCTAGTGAATGTTTCTTTTTAACAAACCTCATCTTGAATAAGTGAAAGGAGCCAACTCTACCACTGTTCAGAATACAATGACATTCTTAGTTATTTGTCACTGAATTTAAAGTATCCAAAATGTATTTTGAATCAAACAATTTTCATTGAATGTTTACATTTCAGTAAGTTTTCTCTGGCCAACTAAACACATGCTAGGAACGGTTTCCCGACGTTATAGGCGCAGTGGAGTGGAACGATATGTGGGTTTTCAAAACACTCGAAGCCTTTCTCTCTTCATGCCATTCATTTTAGATCAATGCTCACACCCTTTCCATACATTAAAGTTCAATTTAAACACGTTGAAGCCGAAGCGGCAATGCAATGCTTTGCGTGACGCGGAGCGGGAGCGGAGGAATTTTATTATGTTATAGGGTTGCTGTGTTCCGTCATATTTAATTTCACGCAATATTTGACTATGCATTAAATTCTGGCGAGCTTCTTTTTGCGATGTTTGTATTCTGTATTTCAATTCTAATGGGTAGTTATCACAATTATAAATCGGATCTATATTGTCTTTATTTAGATTGGTTGGAATATTACATTTCTTGCCAAAAACTAATTCAAACGGCGTAAACTGTGTAGCTGTGTGAACTGATGGGTTATAAGAAAAGCACCAGAAGGGCAGCCATGTACTCCATGACTCCGAATGACAGTCACACTGAATTACATGATTTGATTTGTGATAGTTTTCTATTGCCCCAATTGTCTGGTGATGATAAGCTGTGGATTGGAGGGTTGTTGCGTCTAATAATTTACATACCTCCTTGAAAATGGTGGAAAGGAACTCAGTTCCCCGATCTGTTGTCGTTTTGTCTCGATTGCCGTATCTAAGTATAAAATTTATAACAAAAGTTCTAGCTACTTTTTCTGATGACTTGGTTACCATAGGATATGCCTCAAAGTACTTACTTAGTTCGCATTGTTTAGTAAGAATATACGAATAATTGCTATGGTCTCTATTTTATGGCCCGACAACATCGAGAAAAACTTTTTCCATTGCTGATGTTGCGATTGAAGTTATCATCATTGGTTCCTTTACATAATGTGAACATTTATCGCATTTTTTAACGAACTCCTTAATGTCTTGTTCTAACCCTGGCCAAAAGTAATATTTCTTTATGTTGCTGTACATTCCTCTTATGCCTGCGTGGCCGCTAGTCCGCAAAAGATGAAAGTCATTTAATATTACTTTTCTACCGTCTTTTATATCAACTCTTTTTATATTGTTTAGTATACATATTCGCAGTCCCTACCAAATTATCATATTTCTCATTTCTTACAAATATTAACTCATTGACGTTTATTTTCCGCAAAAACTTCCCAGTTCCCTCACAAAAGCGGCTGGCGTCAGTTGAGTTGGGATACTGGGTTATATACAGTGTCATCCTTTTTCTTACAAAACAAAATACATTATTTTCTATCTCTATTTCTTGCATATTGCGTATTTTTTTAAACATTCTTTCTCTATAAAACTCAATTCTATTGATAATCTTGTCCTACTATGAATTTTTACAACTTTCGGTTGCGCTGGCTGTAAGAGCGTTAGTATTACTAGAAGTTGAAAACTGATCCTCTTGTTATTTCCTATACTGTGAACGAGTCCTGACTTGATAACACTGTCATTCATATCTATTAGGTCTTGTGACGTCATGCGCAAACGTGAAATTGCGTCCGCTGCTACATTTTCTGATCCTTTTACATATTTCACAATAAAATCATACTTTTCCAATATTAGCCTAAACTTCATAAGGCGGCTTGATGGATCTCGTATACCGAATAAATATACTAATGGCTTATAATCTGTTTGTATAATGAATTTTCGTCCATACAAATAGGGGCGAAAGTGCTTTGCTGCCCACACAATCGCTAAGAGTTCCTTTTCTATTGTAGGGTTTTATGTTATTAACTCTGCTTTGTTTAGATTTCTGCTAGCAAACGCGATCGTTCGCTTATTCTAATTACATAACACTGCTCCTATGGAATAGTTTGACGCATCTGTTTGCAATATGAATTGATATATTTTTCATAACTTAGACCGGACATGGCTGTAGACATCATCTTCGAAAATTTGTTAGGGCTTGTCTTCAACCCCATAGGCATTCGTGTCATTTGGTATTGCACTGAAATATATACTGTAATTTCATTGTTTTCTTTTTCACTCTTAGTAACACTGTATTGATACACGTTAAATGCAGTGTATTGTCTACTTTCTAGGTCAAGATCACATTGATAATAGCTATTTGATAAATCCACCGTCGTAAAGTATAGAGAGCCTGAAAGAGAATCTAGTATTCTCTTTCAGGCTCTCTATACTTTATCTCTTTTTATTTTATTATCTTTTTATCTCTGTGATGTTGGGCAAGGGAAATTTATCACCCTGTATTTAGTTTTCGTTAGTCTATGACTAAAATTTTTTTTGGGGACCAATAATATCGGAGTCGACCACTTACTTTTGAAAGGTTCGATAATGCCGTCTTTCAACAAATTACTTAACTGATTATTTAATTCCGTCTTCTGCGGGCATCGGGGCATCATAGAGGGCAATCTATAAGGCTTGCTGTACACTGGGTCTACGTTGGGTTTTACCGTGATGCGATGTTTATAAAAATCCGTGGTGGTTAGTTTGTCTCCTGGGAGTAAAAATATATCGGAAAATTTGGCACATATATTTTCAATAGTTTTCAGCTCCTCTCTATTTAAAGGTTTCAACTGTATCAAATCAAATATTTTTTTTACACGACTTGAACTTGATTTGTCACAAGTATCAAAGGAAAAAATATGGTATTCGCAAATTTTATATAAATTCGGTGCTATTTTATCTAACTAAACTTCATGCTCATTTATGTTTTGAATTAACCTCTCAAAAAACGAGGGTAGTTGGGACGGGTCGCGATTTTAAACCTTATGACATGGTATTAAAATTTTAAACCTATAACAGAAAAGTGGCGTTATCTAACGCCGGTGGTATTCAAGAGGTTAAAACAGGTTTCATTCCGTTATTCGGTTTCTTTAACGAACTAGCGACAAAAACCCCTTCACATATTTCTGTTGCGCCAAGCAGGCATTCCTCAGTCATATCTGTTTTTAAGTAGTGAATCGACTCTGATCGTGGTGGTAAAAGATAAGCATGACTTTTCTTTTCACCACATATTGGCACGGTTAAACTGATTCCTAATTTATTATATAATTTGACTTTATTTGTTTTGAGATTTATAATTGCACTATGTTTTTTAAGAAAATCTTGTCCCAGTATACCATCAAACGGTAATGATTCGAACACATAAAATTTGTTTTCAAAGAATTCATCCGAAGATCCATGTTTTTGTATGTATGTAGCCTATTTATTTTAAATAAACATATCAAATTGCCTCAACTTTACCTCCTAAACCCTTTTGTGTAACGGCTCTCTTTATGGATAGGCACCTTTAAATGCGATACATGTTTATTTTCGATAGCAGAAACGGACGCTCCCGAGTCTACTAAAAATGTTTGGTGATGCTGTTCAACCTGCAATTCGATGCAACACGTGCCTTCAGTTACACAAATGACCTCTCCTTTAGTTCCGAAAAAACTGAAGCTGTCCTTGTAGTACAGTGCAGTCAGTTTAATTTTTCGTTTCATTTATGTTGATGTTATCGCTGGTAGTATTTATCTGTTCGCTACGACTTTTTTCTCGATTCCTTTCATAATTATTCCTGCCATAATAATTTGGGTAGTTACCTCTCGTTACGTAGGTTGATGACTGACCTCGACCATAGTGCTAGTACTGCTGCTGATATCCAACGCGGCCTCCGTAGGATGTGGAGGACTCGCCGCGCTGGGATGGATGACCCCGACCAGTTTGGTTGTAGTTACTGTAGTGACCTCTGCCACGAAACTGGGGGTTGAATGCTCGGGGGTGCTCTCCACCGCCACGTGTACCTCTGAAACTTGTATAACCTCTGTTTATCGTCATTATATTACCTGACGTAGATGGACTTGCTACCTCTTCATCGATCGCTGCTTGGATAGCATCTTTCAATGAGTCAAAATTTCGAGCTGCTTTAATAGTACCAAGTCTTTTATAACGTAATCCGTCGGCAGAACACTTCATTGCCTGCTTTTCATTCAAAAGCTGTAAGACTTTCAGATTTTATGGTTTTCCATCTGCCTGGGCAATGGTGAGGTCCATAATTACTTCTGTTATCTCTTTATCGAACTCATCGATGGATTGTTGCTCCTGGCATATTGTGTAACTTATTTTGCAATGCTCCGGGGCTCTTTTTTGGTAAAATAATCGATCGCATATCCGTTACCAATTCTCCTACGGAACCATAATTACCTTTTAACTTCAATTTTGCCACTTGACTGAGCATATTTTTCAAAACGAAATTTATCAAATAGTTTTACACTGCTGAGTATTTAAAATAGAATCGTGATATTCCACTCCGTCGATAAGTTGTTTTGTATTCGAATCATCGTTGTTCATTAACGTCAACAAACTTAAAGCAGTTTTTAAATCGAACTCCATTTTGGACACTTTTGATTACCTGATGTTGATCCAGACGTACTATCAGTTGTATATGTTTTATTACAAAATTTGCTTATGTATTTATATGACTCCTTTATCTTTTCACAATAATGTTTAACCAATAACAAACTATCTCCAGTAATTTTCTTACTCTTTACTTGTTCACCCAAGTCCATAATTAATTCATGATATCGCCTAATTGCCTCTTAAAACTTTTCTGTCAAACGCTCTTTAGCCCTTTTATCATAACTTAACTTCACTAAATTTACTCTTATTGACTTTAACTTTTCTTGTATATCATTGAGCTCTTCGGCCATAATTCCATTATTATAACATTATTATAAAATTCGTCTAGTGAAACAATATTATATTATTAAAATGATTACCATACCTTAACAATGGCGAATTTCTAAATTAAATACTTCCTACGTTTTCGCATTTCACTATGTTCACTAGCACTTTAGCACTAGGAGCTCATCGCCTACATCGGTAGTTCATCTCCTGCGTTGTGACCGCACGTAGAACACGACGATGCAAAAGAACACCCCACTGCAAAGACAAGAATCAGGTTGGTATTGTTGCCCATTCCCACGCCTGCATGCACAGTGGGTGTGACGACGGAAATTGCGACTGCGGTCCAATAGAAATCGTGGACACTCATGTATATCTGGGTTTAGTGATTGACAACAGGCTTAACTGGGGTCCACATGTTAAACATGTTTGTGGTAAGTTGAGGTCACTCCTGGCAACTTTCTGGATAGTAAGGAACCGCATACCATACCCCATCCGACTCATGGTGTACAAAGCACTAGGCGATTCCATAATTACTTACGGCTTGTCCACTTACTGCCGTACATATAATACAAACCTGAGTTCCATACTAAAGCTACAGACCAGGCTGCTGAAACTAATTGTATCACCGAAAATAAAAAACCAATTTGCGAACTTTGATGTCCAACTATATAAGCACTGTGGAGTACTTCCAATCACGCACAAAGTTCACTATTGCCTGCTTAAAGGACAATTCTTCAATAAAAGTGATCGTCGAAAAATCAACCACCAGGCAAATGGCGCAGAGTAAACTGGTTACTGTACGCGCAAACAATACCTACGGTGAGCCAACGAGCTCCTTCATGATTCCGCGCTTAATCAATAACCTACCTACACAAATCAGGAACTCGATCACGCAGAATATTAAATATAAACTGAAAACATACTTTCTCTCAAAATTATAAGGGTTGATACTACTTGACAACTGCACACTCTTTTTTGAACTTTAATTGAATATAGGTGGCTTACTTTAATTTAGATATAGCCATAACTATAACCATAATAAATAATAACCTCAGTGGTTTAAGTGGTGTTCAAGTATGTAACTCTGTTATTTTGAATATGTCATTAATTAAATAAATAAAAAAAAATTGCTTGTGACCGTGAAAAAGATCGCCTAAGGGTCTGTCGAATGATCTGGTTATCGATCCAATTATGGTGGCACTTCCTGTAGCACTTGTAGGCAAGAACGACAGCCAACATGAGCAGGAGCCCGAGGATTACCATCATCACAGTGCTAATCGCCGAAAGGTGGAACTGTAATTGTTTGGTAGTGGCAGAATTTCTAACGCCATTCTGATTAATAAATACTTCTTCCCTTTTCTTTTGTCTCAAGTTGCACATTTTGGTGGAGCCGTCAGTAGTTAATTGCACGAATAAATAAGTAAGTAATTGTCCTTTATGCTGAAGTGCGGCCTATGATCCGTAAATGGCTAAGGTCACCATGTAAGGATGGGTGTTGAGTAGGTTGAAACGATACGGCTGCTGAGTACGAACTGAACTTTTATCGATAATATTTTGGTTATATAGAGATGATTACACACGTTTTTAACTATAGATCTTACATACTACACATACACTACTACATGAGCTCACTGAATGTGTCCTTCGACGCTGGTTCGACTCATACCTGAGAGGTCGTCAGCAACGAATTAAGTCTGAAGAGACTGAAACTCAATGGTGTGATCTTTCCTCAGGAGTGCCTCAAGGTGGTATTCTCTCTCCTCTTCTATTTTCTGTCTTCATAAACTCCATCTCCGACGTCCCCTTTTCTTCGTATCATCTGTACGCAGATGATATCCAAAATCGCGACTTTTCGCCCTGCGATGTAGCTTCATCTGTAGAGACACTGAATGCTGACCTCGAGAATGTAAAAGACTGGGCCTCATCATACGGGCTGTTGGTCAACCCGACCAAATCATAAGCCATGATTTTAGGAACCAGGCTCACTCTTTCCTTATTGCAAAAGCCCATTGTTCCTGTATCGTACAATGGCATCACAATAGAGTTTTCTGATAAAGCGAAAAACCTCGGGGCCCCGGTTGTCTTGGTCTCCACATGTCAGCGATGTCAGCAGATGGGTCTTGGCGTCCTTCCACTCCCTAAGGCGACTGCAGTACTTCCTGCCGCGGCAGACCAAAATCACTCATGCACGTGCTTTCTCCTGCAACAAACTGACGACGCCGATGTCAGTTGGGCAAGCGCGAACGAAGATCTACTGAAAAAACCCGATTCGTCCTCGCCGAGACTCTCATACTCGTTCATATCTTTTTAATATATCGAAAATTCGCGCTACCCCAGCTGCCTTTGCTAGCGTTTTGAGTATCTCTTGGAGATCGGCACCGGAGATCTCACACGGTCTCACTCTTAGCCACACCAAGGCACAACACCTCGGCATATGAGCACGCCTTCAGGTTGCAGGCGGTCCGACTGTGGAATGCACTTTCTTGCAATATAAGAGACAGTCCCACTCTTTTCTCTTTCAAAAACCGGGTAAAAGAGCACTTCCTCTCTCTTTCATGATAGTAGTTATAGTATGTATAGTACAACTATATGTATAGGTTTATGTATATGTCAACGGAAGATAGTTGATAAACTAACGTTTTTTTTTCGTAAGTTGATCAACTATCGACAGATAGTATACTGCTTACTATATGACGCGTTAGTATTTATGTAGAAGTTTGGTATATAGTTAATTTATTTTCCGTATTTTATAGATATTTAATTAATTAATTTATTATAGACAAGTTATTAGATATTGTGCACTGCCTACCCTTTCATGGTAAATTTTCCTATCATGCCTTGGTTATCTGGAATAAATATATTTTTAGAGATAAGCTCGCCTTTGTACATATGTTTTCCACAAATGTATCTTTTTATTTATCTTGGTGCAATAGTGCAATAAAGAATTATGAAATTACGATTTCGTTTATTCGATAATCTCAAAATTGAGTGATATCATAAAATGTAAGGTGTCGATAGTATCATCTCCTTCGAATGATAGATATAAACTTTTCTTAATTAGGGCTCAATAATTTGTAAAATATTTTATCAAATGTAAAGCGTTTTTCTAAGATATTATCTAATTTTTCATTGTTTTTAGAATTCATGAGGACATCACTATCAAACTGTAGATGACAATATTGGACAAGAAGTGACGCTTGAAGCTGACAGTTTCATTCGATATTTTAGCAATTGAGGTTTAGTACATAAATAAATACACGTGGCAATCTTCTTAATTATCGGATAATTTACTCTATGGTTCTCGGTATCGCTACCAGTATAACCGGATATAATTTCGCCACCTTGCCCATATTTCAACCAAAATTTCTCATTTTTGGTGCTATATATGCAAAGAGGCGGCGCAATTCTGCTTCCGACCGCTTGTGGCCATTACCAGCCAGCCAGTCTTTACGACTGGCCTATTTCGAATAATCATAGAGAGATCTAAAAAAAAATTTAGTTGATATAATTCACAACAATTTTCATCTTTCGAAGCAGCAAGAAAGTAATTATGTATATGCCTTCTGAGGGACCACACTGTAATTGTTTGTTTCCCGACCTATGACGTGTTAGTAAACGATCCCAAACAATTGTAAATTGAAGCTTGAATTTGTAAAAGTTACCCATCAAAAGTTATTACTTGTTAAAGGTGGTTTCCCTCAGCAAAAAAAATGTAAAAAAATATTAAATACCTTTCATAACTATGTGAAAGGAAATGCATGGAATATGTCATCGTTTAAATGCCCGCCGCGGCTTTTCACGGTGACATAGATCCGAGAGGTCCAATTTTCAATTACTCTTCCGCGTAGATCCGGCTCAATTTGAGCGATGGCCTGGGATAAGTTGAGATTGACGGTCGATTGCGGTACAGACCTTTGAATTTTGTCGAGAAGTACGCGAATGCCAACAGTTTTACCAACGATGTGTTGTGATTGTTGCTATCAATCAGATTCATGCGTAAATCATAAATAAGCAGTACAGTACTTTAATATTCGATACTTCGGAGGGTAGATGTGTAACTTTCGGAGCTGGCGCGCGGAGAGCGAGCTGTGGCGCCCGCCAGACTGGATTGAGACGCGACAGACGAAGCGTGTGTTGTCTTCGACGGGACCTTTGGTGAGCTTTTCTCATGTAACTTGTATCAAATTACTATTTTCGCTTCACCAACAAGTTGGTGACGATATTCAGACATGTAAACAAGTACCAGATTGAAAGATTCAGCGTGACCTGGTTGCGCAGCATCGGGATTCAGTGTCGCCTAGTGTGGTGTAGTTTTCTACCTACTTGGGCGGGCATTCTCAGGGCTAGCCTTTAAAAAGACGGCCGTTTCAGATACTTTTGCTGATTTTTATATGCTTCTTAGTGGATTTATAGATGATTTCAAAATACGCGAACCGTCGGAAATAATTCTCAAGCTTTCGAGTTATATATTTTTATGAATAGCCATTTAAAGCATTCGGGAACGTGGGGATGTGTTTGGGTAGGGAAACGATGAATGTTAACGTTAGATGTCGTTCAACATCAATTGACCTCGTGGCTATTGACCTTGACCTTGCGTGTATGTTTCGCAGAATATTCTCAGTTTTGCCATTTTTTGCATTCGATGTCGTTCAAAGTTCATTGACCTTGAAGTCATTGCTCATGACCTTGACCTTTTGTGCATATTTCGCAGAAAATTCTCAGTTTTCCCATTTTTGCCGCTTGATGTCGTTCACAGTTCCTTGAACTGGACCTTGAAATTGACCTTTTGTGGGAAATTCGTCGTTTCCCCACCCTTATACTCCCACATTCCCACGGTCCCGAATGCTTGAAATGGCGATTTAAAAAAAAATGTAACTCTAAAACTAATGGTTTCCTACGTTGTAAATCATCTATAAATCCACTAATAAAGCATAGAAATCAGCAAAAGCATCTGAAGCAGCAGTCTTTCTAAAGTCCTTCCATTCTCAGTGATCAGATGATCAGATTTAGTGTGACCTGGTTGCGCAGCATCAGTGTGTATTCTGTCAGATGATCAGATTTAGTGTGACCTGGTTGCGCAGCATCAGTGTGTATTCTGTCAGATGATCAGATATAGTGTGACCTGGTTGCGCAGCATCAGTGTGTATTCTGTGTATATCACGTAGGGATACTCCGACACAGGATACCGCCAATTCTTCCACATACCTACCCACAAGAGGTTGCTGTAGAATTGCCGAAACAATATGAAAATGCAGTTAGCGAATTTAAAACTGAAATACAACGCTTCACAAGTTTATTTGAAACAAATCCCACTGTCCACAATTTAAGAGCATTGTCAAAATTCACAAATATGATAAAAAAAAGTAAATTATACATCAGAACAAGGACAAAACTTAATTTTACATCAGATAATATTAAGGCGTGTACCTAGAAAAATTAAAGCTCAAAGCACATCCCTAAGTAGACTTAAAAACAGGGGAATAGGAAAGACTAAGTCCAGGGGTCAAGCTGGGAGGCCATCAAACGCAGAACTAAACGAAACGAAAGCATGACTTAGGACCGAATATTAAAATGAATGTCCATAACGCCCGTTCATTTTTAGGGTTCCGTACCCGAAGGGTTCCAAAGTCAAGTGAAAAGGCTAGTTAAAAATAAAAATTAAGTTTATAATAATTCAGGATGTTAGGCCGCTACTTGTTGGGTGACTTAACTTCATCAACAATTATCCATATTTTTGTTGACGTTCGATCTGCCTGGGACTTGCGGTAAATACACTGACGAGCAATGAAAAAGTTCCAGTAACATAGCACCAAATTACTCCTAACCGGGAAAGGCAAGCTTAATGACACCGTCTGCAATATTGAAGTACATTTAACAGCGCATCAGAATATTACCAATTAAACACGTAAATATTGTAAACGTAATATTGGTTCTATGTCTTAGGACATATAAAGGTGTTTGTCGGCATTTTGTGGGTCGTTTTTTCGCGCTTTCTAGCGTCCATCCTTGGTCCAAACAAACCTTCTGTCCACCAGCTTGCTGCGTTTGTCCAGGGCTTTAGTCAGGACAAACGCAGCAAGCTGGTGGACTGGAGGCTTTATCATACAATTATCAATCTGCCTTTTATTGTGGAGAAAATGACTGAAATAGTGTTGTTTGGTGATGTGATGATACTCACTGGTATTAAAAATTTAAAGAAAAATAAAAGATTTTATTGATGTATATTGTATATTGTATAAATAGTATATTGTCACCTTGAATTGGTTCACAATTAATAATTTATTGTTAAACTCTTGTAAAACCAAGTGTATCAAATTCTTACTTCTAAAAGACCAGTTAAGTGAGTTGGAAATAGTAAGTGATACGAAGTTTCTTGGAATAACAATTGATATACCAAATTGCAGTGGGGACCCCACACAGATAAATTAGCTGGTAGATTAAGTTCTGCGGCTTACGCTGTTAGGAACACCATACAAAACATGGATATGGCTAAGGCAAGGCTAGTCTATTTTATTTACTTTCATAGTATTATGTCCTATGATATCTTGTTGTGGGGGAAAGCGAGGATATTGAAGCTATTTTTATATGACAGTAAAGAGCTATTGGAACAATTTATTATTTTAAATGCGCAGACTCCTTAAAAGAACTTTAAAAAAATGACATCCTAACTGGTACTATTAGTCAATTTATTTTCGAAAATATAATGTGCACATGCACAAGAACCTTACCAACATTTTCCAAATTTAGCGATAGCTGTAATGCCCAAGAAATAATCACAGACTAGTTGCACCCCGGTCTAGACTCGCGAAAGTTAGTATTTCTTCTAGGTTCAGTGCATTCTCTTTTGCAACACGATGTCTCTGGAGATTTTGAAAATGCCATTTGTGAAATTTAAAAACCTTTGCCTAAAAGGAATATTACAGTGTTCAAGATTACTTAAATGACGGGACTGTATGGGGTTAATCAAACTCAACACAGAACTCGCTGTTAATGATTTGTTAATCAATTATTTATACTGATTAGTATTGTAATAATTGCATTTATTAAACACAACCAATTTTTGAAATAGACCTGTAGGTTCTCACAAAATTATATACCTTTCTGCTCCAACAGAAGTCCAGCGTAGAGAAGCAGAATTTGTTAGAAAATATCTGCAGTAATTATGAAATTTCGAGTTTAAAATTAAGGGTGCCCTGAACCTAGTATGCTTGTTGAGTTCAGGAACTTAGGAGTTACGATTAACCAAGACAAAGGGTACCCTCTCAGATATCTCAATCTAGATCACTATGTGTACTCAGTTTCATTCAAAGCAAACCCAATATGTTAAAATTAAACTTTTTTTTCTTTATGTGCGGAGCCCCTAGGCCCTTACTCTGCTTATTAGATAATTCGGCTCTGCATACATAAATTGAGATCTTATATTTGTATCTCATGATATCTCGTACAAAAGAAACAATAATTGCAACTCGGTTTACAGGTTGCAAACTTCTTGGAAATGTTGGAATGGAATGTTCTTGATTTCATGACGATAATAGATACTGCGCTGGTACCAAAAATTTCCAAAAAAAAATTTTGGTGAGAAAAGAGTGTCCATAGTTAATTTTTAAATCGGGAAAATGCGGAGAAGCCCAGGAAAAAAGTTCCTTTTTTTTATTAATGAAAATTTGCGAAAATATCGCTGACACCTGAAGTTTCAGAGGGGGACCTCCCCTCCCAAGTTTCAATTGTCGGAAACGGGGGATTTTTGTTATGAATTTTCAAAAATCCTATTTTTTATGTTATTTTTACAAAAAGTTCTATATATAAGTTCTATAAGTATCACTATTTTGTTCACATATCGTCATAAGGTGGGCCAGACATGTTCGTTTGTCCGTGGCGTACCTCCGTATCGTATCAGCATCGCGATCTAACAATGCTCGTTTGGACGCCCGGATCGGCTGCGATCGAGACGCGCCATACCACCGTACCGTACCGAACGGGCGTCCAAACTAGCGTTCTTGGATCGTGACGCTGACACGATACGGAGGTACGTTACGGACAAAAACATGTCTGGACACATCTTTATTTGACATGACTAAGCTAACCTAACCTAACCTTACACGCTCCTCCTCGTCGCTCGTCGTCGCACCTATTTGCTATTCTTTTTTCCAAACAAATTTAAAACAAGTTTCCGACAATTAATAGTATACTAAACCTGTATACTGTAACTGTATTTGTAATACTTATTACGTAACAACTTTATAAAAACGTCTTTCGAAATTAAACATATTACTGAATTTATATCATATAAGTAAAATATCTGAATAAATAGGCCGAAAAAAGGTATATTTAACTAAAAATTTATCCAAAAATTAAACACAAAATCAGTTTATGTCTATACGTGCAAAGAAACGCAAAAATAATTTAAATCATGGTTCCATTAAATCGGGAGGTCAAATTCAAATGTTTTTCTCTCTCTCGCAAACAGCGGCTCCGCAACATGAAATTTGGCGAAAAGTCATCTTATGGCGAGCAGGAATAATAAAAAAATATAATCATGTACTCGATAACGATATCAGTATCAGGTATTGTACAGCAACTGCCTCCCCACGCAAAACTAAGTGACAAGTCGACGACGACGCTTTGACAGCTAGAAATGACAGATGTTTCTCACAAAATATTGTTGTACTAACATGATAGATTCAGTCGAACTGAACAGAAAAGCAATGTTTACTTTTAAGAATATGTAATCTTAATGCACCGTTAAAATAACATTAAAACAGAACTTATTCTTTAATTGTAGTATTTTTTATAAATGATCGACCTCACAATCGCCGAGATATTTTTGTCAACTTACAGATTGACAGCCACCAACTTGCCATATTAAAAAATATCCGATCCGGTCCGAAACCGAGATACCGAGTCGTATTATTGCGTTCCCTTACACTCTAATTATTCTAATTATAGCGGTCAAACGGGTGAACGAATTTTAATGTGGTTTTTGTAGTTAGTAGTAAACTTCACTGCGATGATGGTATTAAGATATATTTTGTAAAATCGCTGCAGTAGTTCAAAAGTAATGTGTCGTGTGAAAACGTATTTTTTTGCCTATCCTCTACATTGGAGCATTGTGGGAGAAGAAGGGCATGGAAAATTCCTGAGAATGATTTTTAGTACTCTCTTAAAATTGTGTTTAATTAGTACAAATATTACATATAATATGCAGGAATAAATAATTTCATAATTATGAATAACGAGTTCTGTGTTGAGTAAGATTAATAATGCCATGGACTTATGCCATTTATGTAATCTTGAATTATGTAATATACCGATATAGATAAAGTGGATTTTACATGGTTTTTACATTGCTGAAATGCCAATTCAAAAATCTCCAGAGGTATCCTGTTGTAGTAGAGAAAGGATTGGCCTTTAAAATAATTGCTTGCTTTAAGGCGGGGTGCAAGAATAGAATAGATTATTACCTAGTTTAACATAACAGCTATTGCTAATTTTATGTATAAATAACATAGCTCTTTTCTGTAAAATAAAAAAGTTTGAATATCCACTGCTTTCCCCCGCAACAAGATACAATGACACTATGAAAGTAACTAAAATAGACTAGCCTTGCTGTTGCCAATCCGTGTTTTGTCTGAAGTTGTGATTAGCAAACAAAAAATGTCTGGTAATTGGTACCTTTGCCCTATTGTGTCACGTTATCGAGGTAAATGGAAGTAAATATATTTGAGAACTTTGATTTTTTAATTCGAAGTACCTCGCAAACGTGATAACTGATAAGTAAAAACAACGTAATACCTATAACCGTTGCTTTAGTATCAGCGATGAACTGTCGCGGTGAATTTATATCGGTGAACCATTTTAAAGCTACTTTATACAGGGTGTAACAGAAAGGTGTAGTCATATTTTAGGAGTTGTTAGGAACATCATTCTGAACAATTTTCTCTATGCAACCGATTTGATCAGAGCAACTTTATTTTTTCAATTCAAATCGGTTTCATAGTGAAAGTTGTTCAGAATGATGTCCCTAGCTACCCCCTAAATATGACTACACCTTTCTGTTACATCTGTATATAATTTACTCTACGCATAAACTACTACATCATCTACTATTTCTCTTAAAATAGTTATTAAGTGGATCATCGTAGCAAAGAACAGTCAGTAAGTATCACCTCTGGACTTTGTCACACTTTGTATTATTAACATTTATCATTTGATACTAAATCAATCGTATGGATTGCGATCGCATAGCATTGGTGTTTCTTTATCTGATGGCGACTGTACCGACACAGGTACGTACTAACTCTTTCACTTTGCACAGTTTGAAGGTAAATCCGATGAGCGGATTGTATGTATAATGTACATCACGAGTAAGCATTGAATCGGGAGTATTCGGGAGACATCTACTTGGTCCTACTTATACAGGATGAGTCTCTAACTAACTCTAAAGTAACATTGTCGACGAATTGACTTCTGTTTTCTAAATCACTCAGGAATTCCATTAAAAATACCGTAGTTAACTGTCATACTGTGAATACCTGCATCCGGTTAAAAAAAGATATGTTACCGGCAATCTGTAATGAAGGTATTCTTTATAATTGATGATTAATCGAACTTACCTGTAAGTGAAGTTCTATCATAATTATGTGAAGGCTTTGTCTGAAGAGATTTGAGATATACTTGTAGTAGCACGTAGTGTCTGCCATTCATCCACTATAGTTAAAATACATAGGGTAAACCGAAAAAAACTTTTTATCGAGTGTGCCTTGTTGCTAGCCCCACGCACCCAATCACCCAATGGATCATTTAGTTCAAAGCTCCAAGAGTACCAGGTGTAATATTCCACTACATGGGTTACATTGGGCGGGCGGGAGCTAATCTCTTCGGACAAAGCCTTCACATAATTATGATAGAACTTCACTTACAGGTAAGTTCGATTAATCATCAATTATGTTACAGGCTTTGTCCTTTGAGATTAGAGATATACTTGTAGATTTTGAAAGTCTAAGTGGAATATTACAAGACTATTGAAAAACCACAAACAACTGTTACGAATTTATTTAATGAAACATTTACATGTCCCATTACATTCTTCTATCAGTACTCAAGACAATGAAGGTGAATATCTTTAACCTATGATTAATTTAAATATTCATTCAAAAGTTTTATGTACTTCATAATAGGCACCTAATTCAGCAGGGATAATGCAAATTGGTGATTATCATTATTTACAACATTTCTCTGGTAGAACCGAGCAAATACAGTAGATCTCCCGCTCCATCCAGCGGTACGTCTGATAGTGTCTATATTTACACCATTTTTATACGCACTCGATGTGGCAGCATGCCTGGTAGAGTGCGCAGAAAAAATCGATGTGTCAATCCCGCTTTCACAAAGTGTCTCTTTTACCCATCTACTTAATGTTTGAGATGTCACTGCCTTGTAAGGTCTCTTTAAACTTATAAATAATGTATCAATATTTCCCCTCAGTTCCCTTGTTCTGTCAATGTATTGATTTAAAGTCAAAGCTGGACAGATTTCTGTTCGATCTCTAAAGTAGAGATACAAATTGGGTTGGGATGTACCTGGTCGTGAAGTTTTAATGAGGTCAGGTATATTGATATTTATATTATCTGAGTTGGTCTGAATATATGTTAGCTTAATCTTTGAAATTGTCTGCATTCTATGCGCTGTAACTAATGCTATAAGAGTAACTGTCTTTTTGGTCAGGCATACAAGATCTAACGAATCGTTAGGTTGTTTAAGAGAGAGATAATCGAGAACGATGGATGGGTCCCATGTGTCACCATATTTAGGGGTAGGGGGCCGCATCTTATAGAACCCTTTGAATAATCTCTGCACTTTGTCATCAGTCCCTACTTTAGAGCCCAAAATTAGTGATAAACCAGAACGAATAAAATTGAGAGTTCCATATAGAGCACCTGAAATAAAAACTTCTGTTAAGAAATAGATTACATTTGGGATCGAAGCCTCATAAAAATCAACTTGATTATGATCACAAAATTTTTTCCAGAGCGTCTAAAGCCAACTTCATATTGCTTTAAGGAATTATCCGCTAATGAAGCGCATTATATCTAGGGATGCAGGTGGCACGCGTCTTCTCAAGAACGCCTCCCGGATAATCTGCCTTCCATAAGAGTGAGCGTGGGTTGGATCGCGCTGTTGATTGAAGAAAATAAGACCATATCAGTCGGATCTAAAATCAACGGATCTGAGCAAAGGAGGCTCTGGTAGAGTGGAAACCAAGGCTGAGTAGGCCACACAGGTGCAACAACAATACCCTCGGCACCATCTGTAATTATCTTTTTAAGTACCTTCAACATAGTTGCAAAAGGCGGAAATGCGTAAAAGTTACAATCTTTCCAGTCTATTGTGAACGCATTAATTGTACAAGCCCCCGGATCTCTTTGCCAAGATACGTAACGATAGCATTTATTATTTGTTCTTGATGCAAACAAGTAAATCTCAGGAGTACCTAACTTACTTGTTATCATTGAAAAGGCCTCAGCACTCAGTTCCCACTCGATATCAGGGTGTTGTCTCCTAGATTCCGCATCTGCTATTTCATTGTCCTGTGAGCTGATATAAGAAGCAAACACAAATATCCTACGCTCTTCACAGAATTTCCACAAATTTCTGGATATTATGTTAAGGTGGGTAAATCTTACACCACCCATACGATTAACATATGAAATAGCAGTTGTGTTATCTATTCTTAATAGAATTTGACAATCATGAAGGTTCCTAGCGAAGACCTGAAGACCAAAGTAAGCAGCTTTTAACTCAAGGGAGTTAATGTGCTCCTTACCTTCCTCATCAGACCATCGACCACTGGCGGTCTCCCCGCCACAAGCCACCCCCCACCCTGTTTTGCTCGCATCAGAAAAAAATTCCACACAGTAATTGTCGTCCCTGATAGGGTTGACAGCTCGGTCAATCTTATTTAACCACCATTTAAAGTCATATTGTAATTGTGACGGCAAAGTCATGTGACCGCTGTAGTCATCAGATTTCAACAAGGCCAAATATTTAACCCGCTCAAATTGCTTGGTATAAAGCCAGCCGTATTGGATGGCAGGGCAAGCAGATGTAAGGAGGCCTAAAAGTCGTGCAAAACTGCGAATGGTACAACGCTTGAGTTGTTTAAAATGTATTAATTCTGATTTGATTAACTTCCGTTTCTTGTCCGGTAGACTTATGTGGAAATTTTTAGAATCAATAATCAAACCAAGGTATTTACAGGTAGTTTGTGGAGTTGTACAACTCTTATCTTCATTAATGATAAACCCTAATGAATTTATTTAACGACTTTAAGTTTAAAATAAATCTCTTGTTGCCATTTTCTTTCTCAATCAGGAAATAGCTTGACAAGTATTGACCCTCTATTGATTGGCATTGAGATATGGCTCCTTTTAGTAAGAGGTCATTTATAGATTTTTCGTAATCGACAAGCTCCGATTTTGAATAAATTGATTGTCTTGGGGTATGTATTTGGGCAACCTGTTCTATGAACGGTATTTTGTAGCCCTGTACCCAAGATAGTATAACAGGATCACTTGTTATTAGACGCCATTGGTCATGGTAATATGAAAGTCTTCCACATACCGAATCTACTGGCGTCGCTGCAAAGCGCGATACTGTGAGCGCTGCTGCGGTGGCGGCGGCTGCGGCGCGGACCTCGGCGGCGGCGGGGGTGGCGCGCGCCGGCGAGGCGGCGGCGGCGGCGCAGTGTGCAGCGGGGGCGCGGGTGTCTGCCACCGGCCCACTGTCGTCCCCGCGTTGTACGGAAGTGGGGGCTTCAAGTTTAAAGGGCCGAAAGGACGTGCACTTTTCGGCCTTGCGGCAGTAGTTGTGTTCTTTGCAGAAGCTTGAATCTTGATTTCAGCGCCAGACTTACTAATAGCTTTTGCCGATCTGAGTGTTTCAGCTAGTTTTTCCCCAAAAAGATATTTATCAATGTCCGTCTCGTAGAGGTGATCTTTTATCTCTTTCCTTATTCCCCCGCATATGAAACTGCGCCGGTTTATAGATTCAGTGTGTATATCACACATTATTCGTCCAGCCTCAATTAGGAGTTTGACCACTGACGTATCCTTGTTATTCTGAGAGAATATCTTTGTTAGAGCCTCTCCTATACATGAGATGGCAGCACTGATATGTCCCTGTTTATTCTCGATGGCCTTATCTTTCTTGGTAAGAGTAACGGTTAGGGCTGCCTTTATTTCAGCATTCAACAGTGGCGCTTCAATCTTATGACAATTTTCAGGCACAAGGTGCTTTTCGAGAAGCTCTTTTCGTTCTTCTTTAGTCAATCCAGAAGTAGCAACAAATTCCCATCTCAACGCTAAGTCTTTCTGAATTTTTGGCGCATATGTTTTGTCTTTCGACGGAGTTTTTCCCAGCATCTCCAAAATTTCATCATCCAAAATGATAATATCTTCATCCGGGGCCTCCGCGTGTTCATTGTTATCGTTATTATTGGAGCCAATATTGGCGTAAGCGCTGGCGCCAATATCAGTGTTGGCGCTGTGGCTAGTTGACGCATGAGGACCCTGTTGCGGCGTGTCAGCCATAGAAGTATCGTTGGGAACGCCTAAAACCAAACTTTTGGCTATATTTATGTAATAACATTCGAGAAAGTCCCCATAGGCTACCCACAGTACTTTTGAAGTGAAGGTAACATCCCTACAAGATGTACACTACACTAGTTGATTAATTATTGTATGAAGAAAAATGTTTGACTGAAGTATGTTCTATTAAGCACGAGATAGTCCTTATAAACTATCCACAATACTATTTTTTGTGAAGGTAACATCCCCACAAGATGTACACATCACGCGAACATTTTCATAATTTATGAAGGTAGCATCCCCACAAGATGCACACATCAAGACATTATGATTTTTAATCATGTTGAAGTATCTACATGGCTATATTTATGTAATAACATTCGAGAAAGTCCCCATAGGCTACCCACAGTACTTTTGAAGTGAAGGTAACATCCCTACAAGATGTACACTACACTAAAAGTTGATTAATTATTGTATGAAGAAAAATGTTTGACTGAAGTATGTTCTATTAAGCACGAGATAGTCCTTATAAACTATCCACAATACTATTTTTTGTGAAGGTAACATCCCCACAAGATGTACACATCACGCGAACATTTTCATAATTTATGAAGGTAGCATCCCCACAAGATGCACACATCAAGACATTATGATTTTTAATCTTGTTGAAGTATTTACTGTAACGATTTGACGTCTCAGGCTCGTCGTCCATGTCGATGTACTCAACAGGGGGCTCCAGGTCGTCTACGTCCGGGCGGGTCGGCGGCGGCGGCGGCGGCGGCGCCCGTGAGGCGTGACCGTGACCTTCACTATCCGACGACGATTGCCTAGTACGGGAACGGCGCGAACGTTTCTTACGTTTTTCCAACTTCTTTTCTAATTTTCGCACTTTTTTACGAAGATAATCACTATCTTCATCACTGTGACTGCGTTTAGGCATGTTTTTAGTATGATTGATGAACTATTCCAAAACACAAATTTAGCACACGAAATATGTGGTGAACGGCGGAGCACTAGAACGCGAATGATCCATTGGGTGATTGGGTGCGTGGGGCTAGCAACAAGGCACACTCGATAAAAAGTTTTTTTCGGTTTACCCTATGTATTTTAACTATAGTGGATGAATGGCAGACACTACGTGCTACTACAAGTATATCTCTAATCTCAAAGGACAAAGCCTGTAACATAATTCCTAGGCAATATAACCATCACCGTAAGATTGCCAAAAACGTTTTTTTTTTCGTTAGTTACTCAACTATAGACAGATAGTAAACTCTAGCGTACTGCTTACCATATGACGCGTTAGTTGATAAACTAACGGCTATCACCGTTAAATAACAAACTGGTTTAAACTTGAATTGCAAACGAAATACGAATAAATAAGAACAAAAGAAATGTAAATTCGAAACCCTGTCAGTCTGTTTACTATCTGTCGATAGTTGATCAACTTAAGCGTTAGTTTATCAACTAACAGTTTTGACAACCTTATGGTGACGTATATAGTACCTGGAACGTTAAGGCAATGTATAAAATATTATTAATATAAGTTTTAAGTATTTTTGTGTTAGGTTGAACATGTAAGAACAACAAAGAGTACTTAGTTTTAAGTATTGTTTTGTTCTTACATGTTCAACCTAACACGAAGAGTAAAGGGGGCTTCGCTTCGCTCACCCCCTTTACCCTTCACCTAGCTACCGCAGTGTTTTACGCTTTTACATACATTATCGGCTGCGCATTGGGTATTGTATATAATATAAAAAATAAAATAAAGCATAAAATAAATAATATTTCATATATTACCTGCACATTTTAGGCATTATAAGGTTTAAGGTTTAAAGAACTTTATTCTCATAAGAAATTACATTTCACTTAAAATGAGATATGCTTAAAAATACATAGGTAGATTATTTTACGGTACTCGTTGCAATATGTAGCTTTAACTTATTTTTGAAAGTGTTAATACATTCGCAAATCTTTACATCGTTTGGTAAGTTATTGAACATCTGTGCTCCCTCAAATACTATTGTCTTTTTCCCATAATTAGTCCTAGGTTTAGTTAGTTTAAGTTTGATTTTGTTACGAAGATTTCTGTTATCTGATAGGTGTAGTTCAATGTTAGATTTTATGGCATTTGTAGTAATTTTCCTTATTAAAATACATGTGTTATATTTATATAGTTGGTTAATGTTAAATAGTTTAGTTTTCTCGTACAGTTGTTTTGTTAGCGTGTCAAAGGGGTAGTGTAATAAAACCTTGACAATTTTGTTTTGGGTTCTCTGTAGCTGGTTGAGGTTGGATGGAGCCGCTGGTCCCCAGATTTCAATTAAATATTCGAGATGCGATTTGGCTAAGGAATTGTATATAAGGGGTCTTATTCTACTTGGTATACAATGTGCTACCCTTCGAAGTGCTCCTAGTGTGGATATCAGTTTAGATCTGACATACTCAATGTGTGGTCTCCACGTTAATTTATCATCGATAATTAAACCTAAGTATTTTTCTTGGTGTGACCTTTTAATATATTCATTATTTATTTTAAGTGGCTCAAATTCAGGGATTACTTTATTTTTAGCGGCTAGGATCATATATGAAGTTTTTGATGCATTTATCGTTAACAGATTACTCAGTAACCACTGATTGAGTACTTCTAAATCTCTTTGCGCATCGTGGATTAGTTCATTGATAGAGTTGCCGAAGTAAAACAAGCAAGTGTCATCAGCATATAGCGTAATATTTCCAGTTAGTCCTATCGTATTTATGTTGTTTACATAGATAGAGAACAGTAACGGTCCGATTATGGAACCCTGGGGTATACCATATGAGATATTTTGGAATGAACTTGTGAAATTCTCGATCTTAACAGCTTGACATCTATTGTGTAGATAGGATTTGAACGTGTTCAGAGCCGAGTCTCTGACCCCGAGGTCGTGTAATTTTAGGAGTAGCTTTTGGTGACTTACTGTGTCGAATGCTTTTTTTAGATCTATGAATATGCCAACAGAAATGTTTTTTTTTGTCAATATTTGTTTTAATTTTAGTAATCAAGTCTATAGCGGCCGCAAGTGTGTTAGATTTTGGTCGAAAGCCATATTGTTGGTCAATTAAAAAATTATTTTCCGTTAGGTAGTCATTAAGTCTATTATACATAATTCGCTCAAATATTTTCGAGATGACAGGCAACACCGATATCGGCCTGTAGTCGCTTGGGTCCGTTTTAGGTCCAGATTTGTATATTGGACTAATTTTAGCAGTTTTAAGTGAATCCGGAAAAACCCCTAGACTCAAGCATTTGTTTAAGCATTGGACAAGTTTTTCAACAATGACATTCTTTAAACATTTGATTACTTTAGTTGAGATTCCATCTAGACCAATGCTTGTATTGATATTAAGGTCATCTATAATGTTATTGAGTTCGTCTTTAGTGCATGGCCTAAGTTCATTCAGTATATTGTCGTGAGTGTAATTGTGTCCATACATAAAAATCTGACTACTATCAGTGTGATATTTAATTGGTATTCTATTAGCTAGCTCTGCACCAACTGACGAGAAGAATGTGTTGAATACGTTACAGATTTCAGTACCGTCAGTTACCAATCCGGAATCAGACATAATCTTTGGGGGAGCAACGCTGTTTTTTATTTTGTTAAGAGCTAATGTATTAATGATCTCCCACATTTTCTTCGGCTGATTGTAGGTGTCGTGAAATAGTTTATGATAGTCGTTTTCTTTATATGTTTTGATCATTAGTTTAGCTTTAGTTTGTTCTACTGTAAACGATTTCTTCAGGTCTTCATCATTTGGGTTTATTTAAGTTTCTTGCCATAGTCTATTTCTGGTATTTATGGTATCAATAATATTTTTATTTATCCAGTCGTTCTGTGGTGGATTGAGCACTTTAGTTTTCTGTATTTTGCTGTTTTCAATGTTAACTAATATAAGTTTTTCTAAATTGCAGTAGTCGTCGAGATCTTCATTACTTTGTATTGCTTTTGACATGCTTTTATAAAGATTTTCATAATCAATTGCTGTGTATTCAACTTTTTTCTTTGCTATAGGTGCTAATTTGCCAACTTCTAGATATAGTTGTTTGTGGTCTGAAAGTGATGATTCAATGATAGATAGACTGAGGGAATGATTATATACATTCGTACTTACATGGTCGATTATGGTCTTGGTATCGCTTGTTTCTCGTGTACAGTACTTTGGATCAGTTTTGTTCAGTATTTCATATCCTGATTCCTTCATCTCAGTAGTGTATTGTGTAACGTAATTTTCATTACTGAGCAAATCGATGTTAAAATCGCCAAAGACCACAGTCCGATTTCGTTTTTCCAATTGCGATGAGTAAATATCTAAAAAACCATCCATGTCATAATCTCCGTCAGGCTTATATATCACTCCAATATTTAACGATAATTTATCAATGTGTATCCATAGGTAGTGGTTCCCGTTTTCAATTAGATCTTCTGTTAGCTCGAATTTTATAGTATTATGAACATAAATCGAAACGCCGCCGCCTTTGCTGCTCTTTCTGTAATTATATATATGTGTGTAGTTAGGAAGTTCGTATAATTTGGCATCGTCTTCAGACATAATCCATGTTTCTGTAAATACTAGTAGGTGAGTCGTCTTTGGTAGGGCTCTTAGTATACATTTTATTACATCAAGTTTGCCTTTTGTTCGAATACTACGTAGGTTAGCATAAAGGAATCGTAACGAGGACGGTAGGAGCGGAATATCTTCGTAATTTTGAACTATGTGATGCCTTAATCTTTCTGTATATTTTGTTTTAGGTAGTGGGACAGGATTTAGTTTTTTTGATCGACTTTACTCCCCGTTATTTGCGGTATTCCTCTAATATATTTGATAACAAGGTCTTTTTCTCCATTTTCCAGGCGCTTAGCGAGATTCATTTTAACCGTAGCCATATACTCCCTTTGAGCTGGGGTTTGGTCAGAGTAAATCTTTGTATGCTCCGGGAACTTGTCCTTATTACGCAGCAATAGTTTAGGCGTGTCGATGTTATTGAAACATATTTTTAAAGGCCGGTCTCTTCCTGGGATATATTTGCCCAATCGCATCGATCTAACTGGTTTGGGGCAGTTTTCATTCGCAGTAAAAGCCAACTTCATAAACTCGTCTGCGTCGTGAATTTGCCGTGCTTTATAGTTTTTATCATTTATTTCGGGTAGACCAACGATTACGATGTTCTTCTCGCGTTCGGATCGCTCTTTGAATTCTCGGATGAGGTTTTCGTGGTTACGAGCGGGCGATTTAGATATCAAGCGATCAGAGGTGTCAGTAGTCTTCAAATCTGATATGTCTTTTATAATGTTCTGGATTTGTTGTTGTGTTCTTGTGTTATCAGACTTTATGTTTTCTATATCATCATTTATCTGTTTTAGTTGTAGAGTAAAATTTTCAGTTGCTGATTTTATATCTTTTATTTCATCTTTGATTACTGTTATGTCTTCTCTTATTATTGAAAAATTTTCATTTTGGGTTTTGGCAAATTCTTTCAAAAACATCATTATTTCTGAGCGAAAATTATCGAGGTCTTCTCTACTTTCCCTCTGATCGGTATGTTCCTTCCTCCTTCTGGAGTTAGTGTTTATAAACATTTCATCGTTACAAGTAGAAAGGTTTAGTACAGACCCGCTACCGCTCACGCTTCCGCTTATCGGTGTAAACTGAGGCGGTGTTCTCTGGAGGCTCATGTTGCCGTGTTGACGAAGGTCAGCTGGAGTGCGAGTGTGACGAAAAATGCAATCGCACTCTTCACTCCGGAGGGGGTGAGGAAGCCGCGCACGCTTCGCCGTGCGGTGAGGGGCGGGTGATCTACACTTGCTCGGGATCGAAGAGTCTTTAATTGTAATTTATGTAACTTCTTATTTTAAACTTTATGGTGTAAACTACACTCGTTTATTTTGATTGATGCAACAACTTAAATATTGCAAATTTGTTTTACGCAAATTTAACAACACGTCAATATATATATATATATATATATATATTACCTAGATAGAGTATGTAATGGACATTAATATTAATAATATTTCATACATTGCCCAGGTATTATATATGTAACCGTAAGATAGTCAAAACCGTTAGTTGATAAACTAACGCTTTAGTTGATCAACTATCGACAGATAGTAAACCAGACCGACAGGGTAAAGAATTTACGTTTCTTTAATTCTTACCTGTCAACCTAACACGTAAATTATATTTCATGCATAACCTGCAAGTTGTAGGCATTAAATATATTGCCTAGGGATTATATATGATATCGGATTATACAGCTTGCCGGTAACAGACACACAGATATAGCAGGATAACATAAGATCACTTATTTTATTAATAGAGATACTGAGGTATTATCTGCTGAATAAAATTTAAAGGAAACCTGTCGAATAATAGCGGAATTTTCGCACTAAATTACTTACAAACCTAACAAAGAAAAAATATTTTACTCCGTTTAATGAGGCAATCCGCAATGTAAATATTTTACCTCCCCGGGCCCAACACGCAGCCTAACTTTACCTTCTAATGGACCATATTCATTTTACAATTACATTTTACCATGTGACATCTGAGTTGTTTTAACCATAACTCATCCGCCAAACGTATTTGTGGATGTCATGGGTGCCATGGCTCACAGTAAAATCATATACAGGGTGTTAACGGGGTCATGATTCAAATCTATCGGTCCTACAGCCTTTTTTAAACTAATCAACAATTTATTTATCCCAGTTAATAACTCAGATTATGGTTACCCTATTAATTCATGATAAAACCTTTTTAATAAACAAATGATTAGATGAGTAAGTAGTAGGTAATTGTCAACCGTCACGTCAAGTCTTGTCAAGTGCGTAGGGTGACCATAATAATTAATAAATAGGGAATCATTTTTAGTTTTTTTTTACCTGCGAAAAAAGTGCTAATTTATGCACTCCAATCTACAGAGTAGTATTCCTAATTATGTGCCTAGTCTATTTTCTCTTTCTTGCTACACGACCCCGTTAACACCCTGTATAGATAACGGTAAAAAAGGGGTTATTTTTAGGTATACCTCACGAGCTGATGCCCGCTCAATATGTGCGGACCCGGACATAGCAGGGAGGTCTGACTGCCGGGCATGGGTAATTCCATTTTTTTCCCCACCAATGAAAAAAATGAAAAAAGAAAAAAAGGATTTTTCAGATATCATGTAGGGGCCATGTAATTCTAGTCTCCTATTTAATTTCGCAACACTAAAAGCATCCTCAAGGATGCCGGATAAATGGCATCACTTATTATAATAGGATCTTAATATATATATATTTACACAGTTCGAGGGTTTCTTAAAACAAAGGTAGACAATGATGGACCCCATTCAAAAATTTATAAAAACTATGGACCTTGTAAAATTATATTTTAGAGAATGAATATAAGAGCATAATACATATTAAATACACGTACTTATAATAATAATACCTTGGACACTATTTACACACATTGATCTAGCCCCAAACTAGGATTCCCTGTATCTTGGGTACGAGATAACGATACACATACTTATATAGATAAATATTATACTTAGATAGATAAACAACCATGACTAGGCTACAAACATTCGTTCTCATCAAACAAGTATTTGCCCCCACCGGGACTCGAACCCGGGACCCTTGACTTCGTCGGCAGGGTCACTGCCGACTCGGCCATTCGGGTCGTCAACGTAACGTCAACGTAAGGGTAGTTTTCTTAGAATTTATTTAATTTACTTTTATATTAAAACTATGTTAATTACAAGGACTCAGTGAACACTTTTAATTGCGGAATCGTCTTCGACAAAGCAAGGCGCATGCATGTAATTTGTGACTCAACATACATATAATTCAAATTGTCCGTTGTTGGCTACGTCGAAGGCAATCAAATTTCCTAAAATAGTCGATCGTTTATAAAGGGTGTTGATCTAGACCGCAACTTCCATCACAGGGTAAGTTATACATGTCACCGTAAGATAGTTAATTGATAAACTGTTAATTGATAAACTAACGCGTTAGTTGATGAACTATCGACAGATAGTAAACCAGAACGACACGGTTCAGAATTTACATTTCTGTTTTTCTTACATGTCAACCTAACACGAAGTCTTCACCTAAGCTACCGCAGTGTTTGCCATGGTATATCGTTTGCAATTCAAGTTTAAACCAGTTTACTATTTAAAGGTTTTAACCGTTAGTTTATCAACTAATGCGTCATATAGTAAGCAGTATGCTACATTTTACTATCTGTCGATAGTTGACCAACTAACGAGAGAAAAAACGTTAGTTTATGAACTAACGGTTTTGACTATCTTACGGTGAAATACACTTTTTTCCACGATCTTTTGTTGTTACTGTCTCAATATCATCATGCGAGAAAGTTAGCATAGGGTGGCCTGCACAATTTATTATTTAAAGGGTCCGATGTTTTAGGCAAGCAGCGAGGTGAAGATTTATCAAAGGCGTTTGTTGAAATGTTCAGGAATGATGTTGCCTCGAATTCTTCTCAGGTTCGATTGGTACTACAGTAAAGATTGAAATTTAGTTGGCGAAAAGGTATTTTCTGAATCTTTTGGGATTTTCTAGCGTACGACGTGTGAAATGGCTTTGTTAAATCATAATAAATTGTGCAGGCCACCCTGTTACTAACTTTCTCGCATGATGCTTTCGGTGTTGTTATTTAAATAATTGTTTGTGGATATTCGTGTGCAGGCGTTAGGAGACGTTTTATGAAGTTCTATGATAAAGTATACAGGTTCTAACAGAAAGGGAGTTACAAGCCGAAAGGTGGTTTTTAGGGACATCATTCTGAACAACTTTTACCATGGAACCACGTGATCAGATCAACTTTATTTTTCTTATCTCAGTACATTTCGGGCCTAGCGCTCATCTGAGTTGGATGGATGGAGTGGAGTGAGTGGATGGAGTTGGTGGAGATGAAAATAAAATTTCTCTCATCGAGTCGGCCCCATACTAAAAGTTTTTCAGAATGTTGTCGCTAACAACCACTCCACCATACAAAAAACTCCTCTCCACTTTAAGCATGCCCCGCACTATGAGCTTGTACCGCCCGCCGCCTAATGTACGGGGCACTGTGTGCATATTGTATGGGAGCTACCATATTTAGAGTTTTGCGGTAATAACCGAGCATGCCATGTTATAGATGATATTAAGAGATACTATGACGAGAATTTTGAAAAAAATCGTTAGTCCAGTTTTTTGATAAACTCAATAAATATGTTTAATTTCCATGACAGGTACCTTAAACAATCAAGTTATCTAAACACAAAACAAAATTTTTCCTTAATATTTACAAAATAACCACCAATACAAAATTTCATCTAATTCGGTTCAGTGGTTTAGGCTCTAGAGCTGACAACGGAAAACAGCCATTCATTTAAACATATATACACACGCACAAACACACACATATACATACACTTTTTTTTTTCACTTTTTCGGTCCAAGTTAACGACAGAGAATCTATCCCCATCAAAATCTCAACCTCGCTTTTTTACGATTAGGTACAATACTTCCTTAATTTTCACTACGTTCAACTCGAAAGTAAAAGAGGATTGTTTGGTTTTCTTCTTCATGAAAACCCAGCTCTCTTTTGAGGCAAAACGTTTCTTCTTCCTGCATTATTTCTTCAAGTTTATCTTGCATCGCTACCCGTAGTCGTGACCCCTGTAAAGCAAAGCCAACTTTGCCGGAAATTAATCTTTAGTCCGTATCGCAACGCGAGGGCTATTAATTGGGGATGATGATTGATGTAATTAATGTAATCAACGGGTACCTACCTACTTGACTGAATTGGGGCCAACAAATATTTATTTATTCCAGTGGGTAATTAATCAATAGAGATTTTTTAAACTCCTATTTACCTACTTGCTTCAATCTTACTCCAATTCGGGTAAAAGCCTGTGCTGAGTGCCCCTCGGTGAGTTCATTAATGGGCTACTTCGTTATAACATAAAAGAAGGTATCATTTTTTGAGTAGACCTATGTGGTCACGATTTCTTCCAGTTACCATCATCTACCATAACTCTTAAGAGTTCGAGCTCGAAATGGAAGTCGGTTAACCGACTTCAAAATAAGGGGTTATCAATTCGGTTGTAATTTTTTAAAAGTTGGTTACCTCAAAACTGGTATTATTATGAACCGATTTCAAAAAAATATTGTTTTATTTAAAAGGGTGATCTTCGAAATCGGTCCTATTTTTGAATTTTGAAATGAGTGCAGAACTTAGTTGTTGTCTAATAAAAAAAAACCTGGAATTACGATGTCTTCCATGTTAACCAAATTGCGTATACAGAATACGCAATTTGGTTAACATGCAAAACTTCTAAACCCCTTTCCTGAGACTGTTTACGGTCATTGTCATGAGATTAATTCTGGCAACGAGTACCGTATATTCGTTTACGTCGTGTAATATGTTAATTGACTATAATATGGACTTGACTGTCAGAAGACAGATTTCGTAGCCTTGATTTCGTCTATATAGACTTCATTCGCATCTCGACTAGGTAATAAGTAAGAAATAAGACTTAATTGAATTCGGTTTTATTTTCAAGTTTTGAACTTGGTGAATGATTCTATCTAGGATTCAATGTCAAGATAGGATTAATTTCACAGATCATTAAAGGGGAATGAAAAGTCAAAAAGGGTTAGCTTGATGGCCTGTTGACTGTACTCCCCATATGTAGTTCAATCAGCTTTGACGCATTTGGCATCGACTTTACGAGTCACTGATCAAACAACAGAGAAAGAATGTTTGCGCAACTTTATGAACAAATCCAGTTGTGTAAGAATACTGAGAATTTAATTTATGTGAGTGCAAAGAGCACGATGTCAGTGGTGCCATCTTTTTGGCGACTCGCCAAAATGCAGGGGCTGAAAAAGTTGTAGATTTAGTTTCTTATAAGAAATAATACACTTTATTGCGTATCTTGGTTAAATATTTAATTTTAGTTTCACACGATATAACCCTAAATAGGCTATGCAAATGATTTATTTATGCAACTTAATTACTAGTTATTACTTTACATATTTATATGAGAAGTTAGTATTTAATTGTCTTTATATATATTATATTATTCGTGTTTTATTTAAATGTTAACTTGATTGTATTTATTTTTTATTTTTAATTAAAAAAAATAGAAGATTCTTAACCTCTTAGGCCCACTTCTTCGAACGCGAATGAACACTTTTCTCTATATATCTTTGTCAACTCCATATAAAGAGCATTTACATTTTTGGTAAACCGAACTTTGCGCCATGTTATGGAAATATCTTGATTATTGCGGCCGTTAGTGAAATAAGTGTCAATCGATAGAGTAAATTATTATAAACAAAATATGTAATTTATTCCATAAATGATTTGAATATGAATTTGATGAACATTGTGAGATTTTTTAATTTGAAAATTAAAGTTATCAAGATATTAGCGAAATTGATTTTTAAGTGCCCATTGACTGTCTCGACCACCTACCAGTAAAAATTTCGCCTTTTTTCGAAATTTGCTCAGATTTCTGGCACACACTCAAACAAGCGCATTTTTCAGCTTAAACCATAAGCACTGCTCGTATACGGGGTGTAACAGAAAGGTATATTCATATTTTAGGGGATTGTTAGGGGCATCATTCTGATCAACTTTCATTATGAAACCGATTTGTTCAGAGCAACTTCGTTTTTTCACTTTTTCAGAAATTTTGGTCCGGGCGGTCCGCTGATTTGTAAAGCAGAGCTTGGAGAAGAATATTCTAAATGCTCGCAACTAGCCCGTCGACAAAACAACATTGTCATGTCACACGATACAGTTTGAATGTTTTACTTAATTTATTTTTGCATGCCAAAAACGCCCCCCAAATTCAAAATAAAATAAAATAATTACGGCCGGTTTCCTGGGCGCTGGTTAAGTTAACAAATTGGTTAAACAGATTTCAGCCAATCACGTGCCGCTATTTTGAATATTAGCGGCAAGTGATTGGCTCAAATCAGTTTAACCAATTTGTTAACTTAATCAGCGCCCAGGAAACTGGCAGTTAGTGTTCCAAATTTAAACTTAATCGTTTCAGAATTTGGTCGTTTAATATTAATTTTACACACCTAGGACCTCCTAGGACCGACAAACTAGTGGTCCTATAATGGTTCTGTTTTTCCTTTTTAACGTACGGAACCCTACAATTAACGTTATTACTTTGCCTTTCCCTTTTTTTTTTCGAATTCGTTGGTCTTAGACTGTTTTCAGGCCATAAGCATGAAACAAAGTTGGAAAACAGTTTTTAATTGACCAACCAAGCCAAGAATTGATTTTGATTGACTATAAGTCTCCAGAGTTTATAGATGGTTTAAAGTTGTTATAGCAAACTCATCGCTACACTTGCCAGCAGACGCTACAATGCATCTGACGATCTAGAAACACGTGTAGCTGTTAAAACAAGCATAGGAGACAAAAGCCCTTAGAACCCCTCTTAGAGGTCGAACGATATATGCGTTTCTCGAAACAAAAGTTAAAATGAGATAAAGTTAAGCAGACGAATTTGAAAATATAATCTAAGGCTACACGAAAGAACTATCCTATTTTGAATCATCAGTTACAATCGGTATTTTTATTTCAGATAACTAATCAGCTCTTGAGGTCCCCAAAATATTCTCACATTTGTAACAGTTGTATCGAATCTTTTTGAACCTCGGGAAGCACCGAATGAATAATTGCCCGCTCTCTTCCTCTACGACGACGGGATGAACTAGCAAGTCTGGATACTCGTTGTCGCAATAGCAACATGCATTATTCACTGGCTCTAGCAGGACATTGCCTGGAGTTGTTGTGTAAGTCCTTGAGCTACATTATAAAGGAGGCGAGGAGCAAGGAAGGTGGATATGGATCTTTAATGTAGTTAAGTGGAGTGAGTCGTTTATTCAATAGTATTTCTCTTATTGTTAAGTAAGGGCTCTATTTATATTTCAATAATTAGAATAGCGGATTAGTAACTAGTAAGCATTGAGTTACTATAATTACTCTTTGGTAGTAAGTAGCGTTCAAAAGTAGACAAGTGAGTTAAGTCATAATTTGTCCTTGTTAGTACTTGTTAAGTTGGCGGGGTGTTGGAGAGGCGAGAGGGGGGGCAACTTGGCACTGTACTGGCGAATTATGTCGTAGCCATATCGCAGATATTTAACCATGGATTGACCATATGAAATAGCTGACCATATCATGATATAGTCAACCATTTCATGAAATGGCCAGAAAGCGTTAAATTTCACGAAAAGATGTATTTTTTAAACTATTTGTATTCAGTGCTACCTGGTGTTTTTTGTGATACATATGTCGAACTAACACGAAGACTATTCGGGGGCTTCGCTGCGCTCTCCCCCTTTAGTCTTCACCTAAGCTACCGCAGGTTTGGCCCTGAAATATTTCTTCGTACAATGAAAGTTCTATCTCAACCATGCTCGATATCATGATATAGCCAATTCAACGATATGGTTACGACACGTCGGTTCGAGTCCTGTGGGGGCAAATATTTGTTTGATGAGATAGGATGTTTGTACCCTAGTCATGGTTGTTGATTTATCTAAATATAATATTTATCTATATAAGTATGTGTATCGTTGTCTAGTACCCAAGATACAGAGAATCCTAGTTTGAGGCTAGATCAATGTGTGTAAATAGTGTCCAAGGTATTATTATTATTATTATATACAACTCAACTCAATCATAACACAACATAACTCACTTTTGCCGTTCAAACTCACCGATGACGTAAGTTAACTCGCTACTGTATCTACTGACTGAAATGTCAATCGGGCTTTTGTGTCGTACTTATTTTGTCATCACGCTCGCGGGTTGTCCAGAATCGCGCCCCGCGCCCCGCTTGCGTATGCGTTACCATAATTATTGGTATAAAAAGGATACTTTTGGGTTAAAAGGTATACATGCGGGCCAATCCCGCGTGCACGATGAAATGAAATGCGCACGACATGTGATGTAATAGGTTGGATTGGAGATTAATGGCCAAAGTAATTACATACGGCTCAAATAAGAGCCGCTTAAAGGTCATACTGGATGTAAGGCTTTAAGTGACTGAATGCCTTTAACCCTTTACCGGGTAGAAGCATACCGAATTTTTCATTGGCTTTGGACTTCATTACCAAGTCTTGTAAGTTGTAAAATTGGTGTCCTTTATATGAACAGAGCGTTGTAAACGGATAGTACCGCTACCGACCCGCCGCGATGGTGATGGTGTGCCGAAGCCTTGCAGTCTCCGTCAAACTTTGAGTTGTAGGTTGTACATCCGGTCCTGGCCTTAGAAAATGATTCATGCAGCTGCAAGCGTCTCAGCTTCATCAGTGTTATACAGCTGGAGCTGAGTACACTAGTGTCAGCCTGCGGGTTGTACCTTTCGGCGGCGCGTACAGCTGGTCCAAAAGGTCGTTCTCGTGCAGCTGTGAGCGCCGCAGATTCAAACAAAACTGAAAAGAGGTTAGCATTGATTGACTGCTTCGTTTTCAGGGCTAACTGTTTGAAAAACATACATGGTCAACAACGTCGGTAGTTTCTAAATAGCAAGCTTTTATAGAGTGACTGAGTATCGGTGTATCGCGTCCTACTTCAAAGAGCAGACTACTGATTTTGGTTAGAAATGAAAATTGATAACACAATAGACAGTTTTGTCATAAATACGGTTGTTTCGGAATATTCAGACGAATCATCTTCGTCTAATACAGAAGCCGACGATTTGAATGGGAACTTTAAATTTTGGACATAATTTCTTCAAATAAAAATAATTTTAAATCTCCTTAATGTTTGTTTACATTCTTTATCTCGTAAAATTGGCTTTACTTTAGCCATATTGCGTTTAATAAAGTTTAATGTAATTTTTAAAACTGACAATTCAAATTCAAAAACGTTTATACTGGCCCAAATGGATCCAGATACAACAAAAAAAGAGCAATCAGCTACGAGCTCAGTAATAAATAGCAGATAATAAATATAACGGCAGAGCATTACCGTTTCGTTAATGATAATATCCCATGCCTGTGACGATAAAAAATATTGTCGTAATGAGAAATGGTCGAGAATTGAAATGACTTCCGCGCCAAGAAATTACTTGCTATTTCCTTTTTATTGCTGATTCTTTTCATGACAAACAATTATGATTTGTGCCTTCGCCACCCGAGTTCGTATAGTAAATTAAATAGAATAAAAAAGGCCATATGGTGTATTATTGACTTATTTTGCATTAAGACATTAATCCCTAGAAATTGATAAATCAGCATCACTATTGAATCATGTAATATACACGTGACTTTATATTTCAAAATTCGGGTTTGATTGCCGGCTAGGAAAATATTAACCATAAACCCTTGAATATAGGCACATACATTGCATCTGGCCCCACACTAGTATACCCTGTGTCGTGGGAACCAGCAAACGTGACGTCACATATACACATCCAAGACCTGAGGATTTTTTCCTTATCCCCAGCCGGTGATCAAACCTCTTGCATAGTAGGCAGAGCCACGATACAGCCTTAACTATTATATGTATATTTTTATTAAGATGTTTACACATGTGTGTGACGTCGCTGTTCTCGTTCCCACGACACAGGGTATTATATTGTGGGGCCAGAAGCGATGTATCTGCCTCTTTATAAATGTTTATATATTGGTTCAATGGCTGTGTGATAGTTGCATCATCGTACTCGTATCAAAAGTATAGTTGTAATAATTTTATTTTGACTTTGACTAAAACAGTCGTAGAGAGCCCTTTCAGTTTATAAATAGAAAAAAGCCGTTCCCGGAAAACGCGAACAAAGAGGACAGAAAAACGGTATCAGCTGGATTATTGGCTCTACTTATCTTAAGACAAGACATAAATCACTTCTCCCTTAAAACAATCTTTTTCACGGCGATTACCTTCTCAGGGCGACTGACAAGATTGAGTGGGTAAACAGTCGTTTGATTGTACTATTAGGGAGATGGGAATGTCCATTAAATCCAATCTCTGTAACACACTTAAATCTATGTGTTTTAAGTTACTGATCTTTCAGGGATTGATAATTGTATTTTCCGGTCTTGTATACCTAAATTAACAGATTGGTTGATCTGGGCGTTATTATGTTGTGTTCAAGGCACAAATGACAAAAATATAGGTTATAATAATAGTAATAATAATTGTCAGTAAAACCTCGAAGGCTATAGAAACTGGTATTTGTTATGAAATTGTCGAAGTTCAATTCTTATAGATCTAGCAAATCCTAAGGTACCTATACTTACATTCTGGATGATTGGGTAGGTAGCCATAGTATCATACTCGTACAGTAATAAGAACATATCGTATAAATTATTCAAACCCGACTAGCTCCGTGGCATCATTTGGCAACTGCGATAATATCACGCCAAGTTGGTTTGAGTTAGAAATGCCTCTTTGAAATCGAGGACCTGATTCTGGTATAAATCAGATATAAGTACCCAAATTATTTCATTCGATCTAGTCTGATCACAGGAGTCTGATCAAGTCTTCATACTAGAAGTCTAGAACTATTAGTAACGCCAATTTCGTTGGCCACTGAGTGGTGCCTGGAGTGGGTAGTGGAGCATGAGTAAAGTTTTTTATTTCGTTAGATCGTCACCGCCAGAGTAATTAAACAAATCAGCTTAATAATTACTCTGGTGGCGGCTTCCTTTGAATGAGTGTCGGCGTTCTTTGAAGAGTGCAGGCACGTGGCAACGGTGACGGTAACAATATGAATGCATGCATGGGCGAGAGAGAGGGGGATCAGCTGGCTCAGGGGACAAGAAACCTGGCGCGGGCTGCACGTATGACAATTTATTATGGGAAACGATTTTTCTGAAATAGTGAATGAAGGATGGTTGGAAGTAGGTGAATCAATACAATAGATTCCCTTTCCCACTACTTAACTAAGATATCTTTAACTTATTTACAGAATTAGGGACTGCCCAGAAATATGTATTTGTACGTTTTGCTAGGCTGTGATTTCCACCATGATGGTAAATATTGTATGTATCTAGTCGGCTCAGCTGTTGATGTAGATCGGCAGCATGAAGGGGCAATCACACAGATGTAGCGTGCAGCTCTATTCTGTAGCCTTATCCGCTGGATACCTGAACCTGGTTAGGAGGCATCGCGATTTGGAACCTCAAATTTAAAACCTTCATTGGCAAAATGGCGTCCCTGGACGCCGCTTGGTGTAATTCTGACATCTAGGAATTACAATCGCTTCTGGGAAATTTACCAGGTCACAGTAAAACAGGTCGTGTCAAATAATCGTGTTGTGATTACTACCCGGCGTACCCGGGCGAGCTAGGTTGGCACCTGGCTCGAGTGACGTTTGTGCAAAGAACAGTGTATATGTCGCAGTTAGTTGGTTAAATCAGACACTTAACAAACTCTCTAGACCGTTGATTAAATACCTACCGACGTTTAACCAAGTCACTAAAATTTCGTCAGACAAGTGAGTGAACTAAAAGTTTATCGAGTTGATAATATGTTCCTAGGCCACAAGACATATACATTATAAATATTTTTTGATGTGTACTTAAGTTTATGTTTTAAGTATTTTTTGTTGTTCTTACATATTTTACCTAACACGAAGGATAAAGGGGCTACCGCAATGTTTTTCCCAGATTTAAGCTGTACAAATCAGCTGTTGTCGTGACGCTTTTGGTAAGACAGATTGTTAAACGTTTTCGACGATGCTTTATGTAAAACAACATGCTAGTAACTTGGTTAAACATCGGCATTTAATTAACGGTCTAGAGAGTTAGTTAAGTGTCTGATTTAATCAACCAACTGCGACGTATACAGTAGGGTTTTACATATTGCTAAATCAAAATTCGATTATCGATATTAGATTTACTTACAGACATATATAGATTAGACAACGCAAGCACGGATAAATGTTTGAGAACCAAGCGTGTCAATTTTTTACTACCTACGTGACGCCACAAGCGCATTTTAAATCTGTAAATGGAAACTTTTTTTTTGTCTACACGTTTAACCATTCATTAAATACCATTTTTGCGTGACTGGGGGCTAGCCCATCGCTGCAGCTATGGAGATTAAAGGTTTCCTCGCGATGTTTTCCATCACCGTTAGAACGTTCAATCATTGAGGTGTTCTGCTGAATGCACCCATTGGTGCAACACGCTAAACTGACGTAACAGTGAGTGACAGACAACGCACAACCAAAACCTAATATCGATTATGTACATCGAATTTCGATTTAGTGATATGTAATATTCTATACTTTCCCCAATCGTCATTCGAGTCAGGTGTCTACTTAGCGCGCGCGGGTCGTAGTAATTTTTACGAAAACGATTGATATTTTTCGATATCTGAAGGCTACTGAATGGAATTGTGAAATCGCAGAATTGTGGAGACTCACGTACCAGAAGCCGTTGGAGACGGAGGTAATCTCCAAGAAGCGGCGATGGCTTGGCCACGTGATGAGAAGACCAGACGAACACCTGTCGAAGATAGCCTTCAAATGGTGCCCAAAGGGGAAACGGAAGGAAAGTCGCCCCGGAACAACGCGGCGACGTTCAACGGTGAAAGAGGCCACCATTGTGAGCTCAGATTGGGCGGAGCTAGAGAAGATGGCCCAAGATCGGAACAAATGGAAATGTGTGCTGAAAGCCCTAAACCCCTCCTGAGGGGTGACAGAACGAGATGATGACGATGATTTAACCAATTAACTGCGACATATATACTGTTCTTTTCACAAACGTCACTCGAGCTAGGTGCCAACTTAGCTCGCCCGGGTACGCCGGGTAGTAATCACAACACGATGATTTGACACGACCTGTTTTACTGTGACCTGGTAAATTTCCCAGAAGCAATTGTAATTCCTAGATGTCAGAATTACACCAAGCGGCGTCCAGGGACGCCATTTTGCCAATGAAGGTTTTAAATTTGAGGTTCCAAATCGCGATGCCTCCTAACCAGGTTCAGGTATCCAGCGGATTGACACGTGTAGAAATACTATCATCAAAGAGCTGTCTGATAGACTTATAACTACTGGCATGTTTAAGCATTGGCTTGCAACAGCAGCGTAGTAAATATGACAAGAGCACATAACTACATACATTTTGTAATACTGTATAATTGCTTACTGTATTTTTTTTAAGTTCTTTTGACAACTATGGATAACATTTTTCGTAAATGAGTGTGAAAATAAAGTTTTATTATTATTATTATTATTATTATTATTATGTGTGTAATCAATCCCAATTGCTTTAAAAATTTTATTTTGAGAAGCTGTTCGCCAAATTCAAGGAGTTCAAAAGGATATCAATAATATAAATTACAGGGAAATCTATGAGTGTAGGGATCCGGATATCGTTTTGGATGAACGGTGGATGAAGGATGACCTTGTTTATAAATTCCGTGATGTCAGTTATTGAAAGTAACATGTCTACCGTAATTTTATCGAGACGTAAAAAGATTTTGTAACCCTGGATCACGCCAGGTCTTTTGCGACGCATGCGTCACAGGGATAAATTACATAAAAAATCTATGACAGATCCTAAAAACATGATTTTTAAAACCTCATACGCAAGGTCTGTACCTTGCGTATGAGGTTTTAAAAATCATGTTTTACCGCAATAATTCCTGTGAATTATTGCGGTAAACTTCTGAAAAAGGTAAAGAGATCATTTGAAAAGCAGCAAATAACCTCAGCGGGTACAGATAATAAAAAATATGAAAAATTAAGGATATAATGACAAAAGTCAACCAATGGAGCTTTTGATAGTCTCGACAGACCCTAAAGCCTCATTAGATGAAGACAATAAATATTTTGTAGAAGTAGGTAAAAACCTCGCGAAACGCTTTTCCACTGAGTACATTCCACATAACTCTTTCACAAGTGCAGAACCGCAGGAAAGAGTAGCTTCCTCATTTGCACTGTCAAGCACGGATGAAGCAGAAGTAGAACGCCTTATTATGGCTTTGGATGGCACAGTTGGATGGGATAATATTTGAAATATCATACTTAAAGAACATAAAGAGTTACTTATTCCTCCATTAACATTAATTTTTAACATGTGCCTAGAGTTTGGTATCTTTCCCACGCTGCTCAAACGTTCATGTATCCGACCAATACATAAGGGAGGCGACAGGGACCGTATCAGTAATTATAGGCCAAATACAAATACAAATACAAATACAAAAAACTTTATTATGAGAATTAAAATTTGCGGGTACATGTTACTGTTGGGATCCACACTAGGTCTAACCTGTATCGTGGGCCCCAGCTTGGTGATTGGCTATATACATTTTTATTTGAACAACACGATTTATTTTAACAACGGTCATGTTTAAAAATGTTTATGTTAAAACCTATAGGTAAATTAATTTCAGTAAGTGTTACTTGTGATGTGTAAGGGGATAAATAAATAATGATAATAATTATACATTATATATATATATATATGAATAAGTGAGGATATATATGTGTAATGTATGAGTGCACACCCATTTTTTCAGCGCCGCCGATCACCCAGTAAACTCCAGCATTTTTTCAGTCTCGTCGTAACTTTGCACCGCGAGCCACTTTAGTATTGCGGTTTTTGCTTCCCGAGCTGTAATCATTTTAAATTCAATGTGTTTGCACACTCTATTGTATATATAAGGAGAAGCGAAAAAGCTGAAGCGTTTAGCGAACGTAGTATGGATTTTAGGGGTTGGGACTCTATATACTCTTCTATTTAGGAGGTTTTGGTATGAGGCAGAGGAAGTGGTTGTCTTGTGCTGAGCTAAGGTTATTTTGAGTATATAGAGTTGCCGAACCGTCAGCACTTTCCAATCCTGGTAGATGTTAGTGGTGGGGTATCTAAAAGGCTTCCTTCCCATTACCTTGAGCAGCGAGCGTTGAGCTCGCTCCACAACTATCAGGCTTGATTTGGAAGCACCACCCCATGCTGTGATGCAGTATGTCAATAGCGACTGGCAGAGAGCGGTGTATACCAATTTTAGTACTTCCATATCGGCACCCTGTCTCAGTCTTTTTATTATGGGAATTAGTTTTCTTGTGCGAGCTGCAAGATACGAGATGTGGGCTCTAAATGTTAAGTTTTCATCTAGAATCAGACCTAAATACTTGAAGGTGCGCGCTTTTCCAATCGTTGGGCAAGCACATGAAGGGACATTAATACATTTGTGGATGCTGAGAGTCATGTACTATGGTGGGCTGGAGGTAGCAAGTTTTCACTCAGCCAGTGAGACACTTCAGTCAAGTACCTCTCTGCCACCGTCTTGGCTCATAAGGGCAGTATCGTCAGCGTAGCACAGAACGTCAGCATCCTTTTTATCTCTAAAAATTCTGGTTAGCTCATCAATATAGATGATAAAAAGCGTTGGACCGAGGATGCTGCCCTGTGGCACACCAAAGGAGATGGGGCTCTGATTGCTTATGTGTTCGTCTATCTTAACGCATTGGCTTCGATTTTGGAGGTAGCTGTCGAACCATTTCAGAGGGGTACCACGAACACCAAGGCGTTCTAGTTTATTGAGGAGCTTAGGCGGTGAGACGGTATCAAAGGCCTTGGCCAGGTCCAGGAAGACACCAACACTCACTTAGAGGCATATTTGGAGTTTTTTTTGGGTTAAGAGTAGTTATACTAAGCAATTTTTTGATTAAAATGGGACAAGCGCAGCTGTGTCTTAGAATTCACTTGTTAATAAGAATCTTATTGCACTTAAACACAAATGTAAAGGCATAACTGACGTTGTTCCCAAATTTAAGATACAAAAAAGGGATCAACATGAGATATTTCTATGTGAACTTACGACAAAAAGACAACGTGATTTAGTTCTTTTCATTTTATTACAAAAAGACACAGTTGACCGTTTACAAGGGATTAAGTCATCTTATTCCTTTGCATTGTTGTCATTAGTAGGGGACTACCCGTACTTATATCCAACAGACATGGCTAGCTCGGTGAATAAACAGATCTTAGTCATTTTGTTTCCTTTATTACTGAAATAAGTCTAAAAATGAATTGATAAATAGATATAATAAAATTATTCACTACGTTTCGCATACTAATTACGAAAATAAATAGTTTGACTAATTTTATAAACTGCATGAATATTTTTTTGGAAAATAGGTATGTTTTTATTTGAAGACTCTCCGCGGTCGAGGGATGTGCTCACTGAGTTGAGTAGTTGTACCACAGCATCCTCCGTGGACCTTCCCTGTCGAAAGCCGTACTGCCTTTCCGATATAAGTTTATTCGTCTCAAGGTACTTCACAAGGCGTCTGTTTACAATTTTTTCTAGTATCTTTGACAGGGAGCTTAGTAGGGATATTGGCCTGTAGTTAGAAGGTTCCGTCTTATCTCCACATTTGTGAATGGGTTCCACTGCTGCAGTCTTCCAACAGGAGGGGAATTCTCCATTTCTCAGGCTAGAGTTAATAATATGGGTCAAAGCGGGAAGGATGTTTGGGAAAATCGCCTTGATGAGGCCGTTCCCAATGCCATCGAGCCCTGGTGAACTGTCATTTTTAAATTGCTTATGGCTGAGTTTACTTCTACTGGGTCTGTCGGCTGGAAAAAGAATGATTGGTGGTGAGGTGGGTCCTGGATCACGGGAGCACGAGTGGTAGCACTTTGGGAGTTAAGGATTTCATTTTCGAGGTTCTGGCCAACGTTTGCGAAGTATTCGTTACAATAATTGAGTGAAATGTCTTTTTTTGATTTAGAGTGCAATAGATCTGTGCTTTTGGCTGCCGATTTTTTTATATCGCAAATACTTTTAATGGTTTTCCACATTTTCTTTGGATCGCTCCGGCTCTCATTAAGGTGGTCTCTATTTGATTGGAATTTAAGCCTTTTGAGTATTGATCATTGCAAAAGATCCGATATCTCTTGTAGCAGATTTGTAGTATTTCATTTTTTGGCTCTTTGAGTGCTTTATTATGTAACCTGTCTCTATGCAGCATACAACGGACCAAACCGGGGGTAATCCATGGTTTGATGGTGAATTTTCTGCGGCTCACTGTCACATCTTTTTTGTGTTTACTGATAGTTTCATCAAGTATTTCTATGAAAGCAACAGTGCAGGAGGAGGCATCTTCGTTTTGGAGAACTGTTGACCTTGATTGGTCCTTTAAATCGTTGTTTACTGCTGCATAGTTAATTTTTGCGAATGTTCGGATATATTTATTACGGAGAGGCTTGAGATTTATATTAGCCAGGGTCAAGTCATGATCTGTAAGCATCGTCTTACAGACTAGCCCCTCTGCTAATATTTTTGTCCCGACAAATATGTGGTCCAAACAGGAGTAATATCTTGTGGGGTGGGTAATTACTGGTCTGAGGCACATTTCGGAAGTTAGTGATAGGTATTCCTGGGTGTCCTTGTCCTCCTCTGCTAGGATATTTATATTTATGTCGACTGCGAGTATTGTGGTACCAGTATCCTTGAGTGGGGCCAGTAAATGTTCCAGAGCCCTGAGAAAGTTAGTGGGATCTGTAAAAGAGGGTGAGCGGTAGATGGCTAGGATTGAGAGTTGTCCTGGAAAGTCTACTATTAGGCAATTACAGTCTGTGAACTCTGGTTCTCGTACGCTGGCATTGATGTTGTCCCTAACGAATTCCACCACTCCTCCGTTTTTGTTAATGTATTTAGTAGAAGCGAAAGCATTATAGCCAGGTAAGGTTCTTAATGTCGAGGTAGCAGTTAAATGGCATTCGGTCAGAATTATAACATCAGATGTTAGATTTAGTCTAGTTAGAACCACCAAGAAGGTATCGAAGTTATGTTGAATGCTTCTTATGTTAAATGATAAGATTTTGAAGTTAAATGAGTCATTAAGCAAGCTTTTGCATAGCTCCGGAAGATCCACGGTTTGGCACGAGATGCTTAACGATTTATCTGTATCAGACTCCAAGTTCATGGTGGCCATTTTATAAGAAAAGAAATGTTGACTATGAGCACATAATTGTGCATAAGCCGTGACGTGAAACTGAATGCTGAGTTATTCTGGCGGTCCGAGCTGAGAGTGCGGGTGTGTGTTGGTGTGGATGGGTAAATGGCAGTATATACTGTAGAAATAATTACACATGGAGTAATGGGATACGAGATGAAAGATGAGAGGAAGACTAATTTAAACACCGAGCGTCCAATCTCTTCGGGGGCTTGAGTGGGTCCGAGGAGTTTGTCCAGAACAGCTTGTGATCGCACTGGGATTGCGGCACTTCCTTTCTGTTTGCGGACGTAGATGACTCCATTTCTTGTCCAGCGGTATCTGTAGATGCCCGATGTTGAAGTACGAGTTGCACGAAACAACTGCCTGTTCTCTTTTGTGAGCCTCTCATTTATGAAAACTTCTTTAAGGGGTCCGGTTACTATGTCTGCCGACGTCAGGTTTTTGCGGGATTTATTCGCCTGTAGAATTTCATCTCTCTTTGATCGGCGCGTTAGTCTGACGACCAAAGGACGGGGGAGCTTTTCCTTCTTCTTCGGGGAATCATCATTAGGCATGTGGTCCCCTATGTCGTCTATAGTAGATGTCGATTCGGGTGGGGCTTCTTGTTTCGCACCCGCTCTTGCCGCCCACTCGATGTCGAAGTCAGTTAGTTGTATTCCGACTTTATTAGCGGTTACCATTGCAAGATGGGTCGGGTTTTCGTTAGGAAATTCTGGAATACCGAGTATTTCTATTTCGTTTCTCAGACTAAGTTGGGCTATTTTCTGGTTATGCTCGTCAATTTGACCAACTGTTTGCTTTAGACAAGCGATCTCTAGGGAACTTGTCTTTTCTCCTTTCTCCAGTGTTTTTATTCTCTCATCGAAGGCCGAGAGGCTGGAGAGAACGGTGTCAATTCTCTTCTCACATGCGGCTATCGAGAAGGACCCGGAGTTTAACTGTTTCTTCATCAGGGTCACTTCTTTCCTCAACATTCTTATTTCCGATGTGAGAGTTTGCAATTCTGAAGCCAGGACATTTTTTGGACGGAGGGTAACGTGAGAATCAGGAGTGCATGGCAGTTCGGAGTTATTTCCACCTTTCTTCGAAGCGCATTTGCATACGGGGCAGAGCCAGATTGAAACATCCACGGGTATTGATCCTCCCATACACATATCAGTGAGGAATGATTTGCTGCAGCTTGTGTTGGAACAGGTGATAAATTCATTATCTGTGAAGTCCTTTAGGCAGCCACTGCAAGGCATCTTCGAAAAGTTGGAAGGGTTCGTAGAAATATTTCCAGCGGAAAGATAATATCTTTTTACGTGTAACCGAACGTGGTGCAAAGATGAGGTTTTCGAACGTTCTTGTCAAACGTTTTTTTGTCATATGGCCACACTGGTAGCTGTCAGTTGCGGAAGGTGACAGATTCGGACAGCTGATTGTGTGGGTGATCGTAGTTGACGAAACTTTCTTTTCTTTGTTCTCTAGTACTGTTTATTTACGTGTGAGTGCAGTTTAAATTAACGGAAAAGCAACAGTGTACCTGGAAAAGCTTGTTATTCCCTGGAAAACACGTCCTTCTCTGTGTTCTGGGATTTAATCACAGGTTTGAGGTTAGGTCTTCGGTTAGCGCTTGTTTTGGCCCAAGAAAATCACTTTTATCTGATATTTACTTTTTTTTGACTGGGACGAGGATAAAAATCGGTGTTTACAAGTAAAGGGCAGTGTTGCCAATCCTGCCCAATATCAATTCTTCCCTCTATCAAAAATATAAGAAAAAATCATAAATAATAGGTTGGTTAAATATTTTGAAGTTAATGGGCTATTATCTAAAAACCAATATGTTTTCAGATGCGGAAAATCCACTGATGAAGCAGTACAATATTTTACAGACTATATTACGACTAATCTCGATGATTGAAAGAAATGCATTGGATTTTTTCTTGATTTGGCGAAAGCTTTTGATACGGTCCCTGTACATTCTCTGTTAGCTAAACTTGAGAAACTTGGAATCAGAGGCTCACAACATAAGCTATTGACTAGCTACTTAACAAATCGTTTCCAAAGTGTACAAGTGAGTAACTATATCAGCTCAGATCTACCTATTTCTTACAGAGTTCCCCAAGGTAGCATCTTAGGACCAACATTGTTTTTGGTATATATTAATAACACCCTATGTCTGCCATCTTTTGATGGCCAAATTATATCCTATATAGATGATACTGTATTACTCTTTTCTCATAGATCTCTTGATGAGGTTTACGAGTTAGCACAGAGTGGTCTAAATAGAGTTTAAAAATGGCTGTAAACGAATTCTTTAGCCTCTCAACTCTGACAAGACAAAGTATATGCTTTTTTCTATACGCCAGATGTAAGTATATAGCATGTATAAAATTGTATCTCATGACTGCTGCTTAAATGGGGAATCTAGCCAAAACGATTGCAAATGTTTGAGTCTGGAATGTGTAAAATGTATAAAGTATCTTGGTATACAAGTAGACTGCAATTTAGCTTTTAAAGAGTATATTAAACACCTAAACAATAGACCTCGTAAATTAATTTACATCTTCAAAAACTTGAGACACGTTGTCGAACCCCATATACAGAAACAAATATACTATGCGCTGTGCCAGTCTATACTTACTTATTGTATATCATCATGGGGATGTGCAGCAAAAACCTTTTTAAAAACATTGGAAGAAACTCAAAGGGCTATATACTAAAGATTTGCATTTTTTTTTTCTATTACTCAACTAAATAACTATACCAGAATTTTGATTTACTGAATGTTAGACAACTTTTTATACTCAGTATTATAATTAAACAACACAAAAATAAAATTTTTGACCTGGAACAGCTAGATAAATGCCGAATTAATAAGAAGCATAGAGACAAGGTCTTTCACACATTTATTAATAAATTTCTACCCTTTTTGGGTCAATTTTTGTTTAAAATACTCAATTAAAAGATTAATATCTATACAATGTCTGCTTTTCAATGCAAGAAAGAAGTTACCAACTGGCTTAAGAATATAAACTATGAGGAGACTGAGAATTTGCTTAAAATTGTGGAATGATAAAATACGCATAAAAAATTATATTAAAAATAAATATATACTGTTATACATACATAATAATCCTACAAAACAGAGGGGAAACCACAGCTATCGAGAGATAGGCCCTTGGCGCTAAGCTTGTATCGGAACCAGTGTCGCCGAAAACTAAGAACACGCATACATTTACACCACTCGTACATCAATCTCTCCGCTTTTATTGGTCAGTGCAATGTCATGCACCTATCGTCCGAACACACCCACACTACACCGCAGGTATACTAGCTAGTCGAGCTAGTGTTGGGACAATGCAAGGACAGCGTGTATCATCGATCGGTTATAATTTATAGACATTGGTATAGACAGAGGTATACAATGCCGGGTTCTATAAATAAAATAGTAAATTGTTTGTAAATACGACATATTTATACGACATAAGACATACGAGACCCCTTTGCCTCTCTTCTTTTTTTCAACAGAATCCTTACAGCTAGAAAGAGAGGCAAAGATGTTTCTGAAGGTAGAATAACTGTGAACTCTTAGGACCTGACTGAAAGCATTGGAATTTCCGATCAATACTTATAACACCCCATTATCCTTCGCCGGGCGAGGTTTTAAACAAACTTAAAATCTAAACTGCCTGTTTGGCAATCATTGGAATAACTAACAATAAACTTACGTATTATGAGCAATAAAATAACTATATTATTAGGTACATTAACTATATTAGTAATTGCGGAATGATAAAATCTATCGATTCAAAAACATAATTCTCCTATCACAATCCCCATCACTATATGCCGTCTCTATGTGCGTGTAACAGTTCGCCTCCGTATCACGATGCATTTTTGCTTTCGTACTTAGATAAGTGTGAAATATTCATTGCGTGTTAGCTTGGCAATAAATAGTGAAATTAAGCAACCAAAACAAGCAATGTATAGTAAACTTAGAGAGAACAACATGACATTGTCACTTTAATGAAAAATGAAATAAAAATGACTAAATGTGTTAAGTTTCTTACTACTAACGTTAAAAATAATCAGACATGTATAACAATTAAAAATGAGGAATTGGAATTGGTAACCAGCACAGTGTTTCTAGGTATAACGTTGGATTCCAAACTCCAATGGGGTCCACATATTGATAAGCTATCGAACAGACTGAGCTCTGCAGCTTTTGCATGCAGGAAAATCCGTCACTTGACAGATTTAAAAACAGCCAGATTAGTTTATTTTAGTTATTTTCATAGTATTATGTCCTACGGTATTCTGCTCTGGGGCAGTGCTGCTGACATAAATACTATTTTTGTGCTGCAGAAGCGGGCTGTTCGTGCGATTTATAAAATTTATAAAATTAATAATAGAGATTCTCTTAGAAATAAGTTTAAAGAAGTAAATATATTGACAGTCCATAGTCAATATATTTACGAGAATATTATGTATGTCCATAAGAACATTGTTAACTTTCGAAGAAACTGTGATATACATAACTTTAATACTAGAAACAAGGACAAACTTGCAGTGCCCACTACTCGGCTCCATAAAATAAAAAACTCGTTCAAGGGTAATTGTGTAAGATTTTACAATAAACTCCCAAGCACTTTGACAGATCTATCAATTAATAAGTTCAAGAAATACATCAAGCAAAGGCTTATTTCTAAAGCTTACTACAGTATTAAAGAGTACATAGACGATAAAAATGCTTGGGACTGAATTGTTCTAATTAATTGTGAGCATCCTCACTGCCAGAGTTTCTTTTACTGGACACTTGGAGGCCTTTTACACCTCCAAAGATTAATTTAATTATACAACTCTTGACTGTGGGGACCATTTACATCTCCTATTATCATTGTATTATTGACTAAAGAGACTATACATCTCTGTTATTTATATTTTAATTATTTTATTATGACATGAGACTCTTTACATCTCTCAGAAACAATAATTAAGTACTTTTTTTTTTTTTTCTGATAATATGATAATAATACCAAATGTTCTGTAAAAAATGAAATGAAATGACATGTGAAAGTGCCCTTGTGGCCTATTTACAGAATAAACGTTTTGAGTTTTGAGTTTTGAATGTCAATTCGTGACGAATTTTCCGCGAATGATTTATTTTCGAAATAATGTTTATTTCTTGTGTTTTAAGAAGAAATAATAGTTGGAATGAGACTTACAAGTGATATGTGACACCGGCGTTCTTGGAGTTCACAATCTCGCTTCTATTTTTGCACGTGAGTATTGTACAGGTCGGCATTTTCGAAAAAACAACGGAAATGAATTCGTCACTGCGGTCGCCCGGTGACTACCGAGAATTTTTAATATCTAACCTGTCGGAGCTACATTTGTTCGCACGTGCCACGCCCCTCAAACTATCTCTCGATATCTGTATGGGAAACACTATACAATACTTCTTCATTTTTCATTTGATTTGTGTAACCTACTAAATGATTACTGTTTAACGTAATAAGTTTTTGCTTACATTTATATTTATATATAACTAATCGTCAAAATAGTCATCTAAACTACATAATCAGAAGCTAGAATTTTTATTTTTGTTTAAAACACTGGGAATTTGGGCGCTGTTTTGCTGAAATACAGGTCTTACGCCTAGCTCAGCGACAGATGCTACAATGTATTTTTTTAGCATTTTAATCTAGCCTACATTAAATACCACCATTGTAACTATTTGTACTTCTTTATGTTACAATAAATATTATTATTATTATTATTCTATTATATTCTATTATAAATTCTAATCTTTGGAATGCCGAAGTCAACCCGAGATTAGTGCTATCTTTCGTCCCTACATATATGTAGCAGGGCCACTTTTACAGGTCACATTTGACACTTTATCTAAATTAAATAACGTAACCTTGTAACACATTTTTTACTTTCGAGTTGAACGAAGTGAAAATTAAGGAAGTATTATAATCGTAAAAAATCGAGCTTGAGATTTTGATTGGGATAGGTTCCCTATCATTAACTTAGTCCGAAAAAGAAAAAAAAACAAATTTATATGTATGTATGGATGGCTGTTTTCCCTTGTCAGCACTAGAGCCTAAACCACTAAACCGAATCGGATGAAATTTTGTATTGGGGGTTATTTTGTAAATATCTAGGACATTTTTTTTGTTTTTGGTTAACTTGATTATTTAAGGTACCTGTCATACAAATAAAGCACATTTATTGAGTTTATTCCAAAACGGGTCTATCAATTTTTTTCAAACTTCCCGTCATATTATCTCTTAATATCATCTATAACATGGCATACTGGGTTATTACCGCAAAACTCTAAAATGGTAGCTCCTATACAATATGCACACTGTGCCATATATCCCGTACATTAGGCGGCGGGCGAAATAAGCTTATAGTGCGGGGCATGGTTAAAGTAGAAATTAGTTGTTTTGTTTGGTTGAGTGGTTGTTAGGGACATTAAATTCAATGAAGTGAATTGAATGCAGTAATTATTATTTTTAATTATTTTTGATTGATTGATTTATTGGGTAAACCCTAAAACACAAAAACATTGTTATTTAAAGTTATCTGTTTTTGTAGTACGATAAAAATTACGAACTGCACTATTGCTTAACTTTTTTCACTTCAAAATATATATTTATTGAATTATGTATGAACCATTCTATACTTATAATAAACTATTTTGTTCTTAAATACTGAATCGTTACAAAGTTACGTTGGTGAACACTTTTATTTTATCAAATAAATAAATCAATCAAAAATAAATAAAATTAATGATTAATGCATTCAATTAACTTCATTGAATAAAATCGATTATTTTAAGCAGGCAATCTCACTATAAAGCTTAGAATGAAATTATTCACATGGCCCAACTTCAGTTCTTATTGTCACAAATCACAAAGCATCTTTGTCAGCCACTACACTACCATCACGAAAATCCGAATACGAATATCAAGTATATTTCCAACCCCAAAAATACTTACTTATAGTGTACACGAAACAAAAACTATGAGCGAAGCATGTGGCTGACCCCGATCAGGAGTTATAAATCATAGTTTTTGCTGCAAATCCGAGTCCATTAAGCCAGGGATCAAGTTTGGAGCAACACGATTTACTTAGTTATTTGCTCAACAAGCCCCTTTCGCGCAGAAACTGAAATGCGATTATGCAGAAAAGTTAAAGAGAATTGTAGCAGATAAAGTCATGGTTGCGAATGGCGCAATAGTTCTAACTTAATACATATAACTAGTCATATTTCAAGGAGTTATTCGGGACATTATTTCCGCACCAAATTGGTGAAACTCCTTCAGATATATTTATTGAGAAAAGTTTGTAAATGTATTATTAATAAACTATTTATTTACAATTGTACGTACCTTACTTAAATTATCAGCAGCGGAACACAGCGACTAACAGGAGTGCTTGACTAGGTCTGATTCGATTTCTGCTGTGTCCGTTGTATTCGTAATGGACGCTGTCTGGCTTAATCTTTGGTTAAGAGGTTCGCTAATCGAATTCCGTCGTATTTGCTTTGATGTTATTGGCGATTTAACTCCGTTTGGGTCTGAAGCTGAAGTCTAAAATGGAATCGTGGTGAATTCTTTCTTCTAGTAGACAGCCTACGCTTGAACAATGAAAGGGAGATTCCTTTCCATAATTAATTAGAGAGATTCCCACTACCTAGTGGCCCAAGGATATCCCTGAGGTACAATAATTAGACTCCAAAGTGTCTACTTCTACTTAAACTCAACTTTACAGCTTCGCATTAATTATACGAACAACCATCTTAGTCTAGGTTATTTAAGTAGAACTATGCAGCAATTTCTTTTGAAATAAATGGTTAATTATTAAAATATAAAATTAATAATTTAGAAAGAGGGCCTTTTACTAGGGCTTCCGTGGTTTATTGTTGGATAGTTGGAGTCTTTTTTAATGCTATCCTAAAAGTTTCAGGTGTTGGGACACAATCGTTTTAATATATGTTTTTTTGGAAAATATTAAACTGCACATCAAAAATACTGATTTACACAGCAAATATCAGGGCAATATGCTGCGGTAGCTTAGGTGAAGGGTAAAACGGGGTGAGCCAAGCGAAGTCCCCTTTATCCTTCGTGTTAGGTTGAACATGTAAGAACAACAAAAAATACTTAAAACATAAACATAAGTACACATAAAACATTTAAAACATAAAAAGTGTTTTTGTTGATGCCTTTTTTGCTGTGCAAATCAGAATTTTTGATGTGCGATTAAATACTAGGCCTTTTTTTTTGTAGATGAAAGGCAGCGAAACTGCATTTCGGTGGTTAAGCCAACATAAACTTAAGTCTGATAGTCGCGGCGCCACCGTGGTCTTCCCAGTGAGACTTGCTCGGTTATATAAGCGTATTTAGTACCACTTTCCATCGCAAGATATGAGCAGTCGCGCCGAGTCTAAATTTATAAACGCGCCTGCATGGACGTATAAAAAAAGTCGGACGTAGTCTCGTTTAGAACACAAGTGTGTCGCTCAGAGTCGGCCAGCTCGCTGTACGTTCACGCCGACAAGCACACATTCACACACTAGTCGGCCATTATGCGCACAGGCGTCAACAAAGGCCGTACGTTACGCGGGTAAATAAAAAGCTAAACAGTATGTCTTGCTTGGTAAAGTGGTGTAAAAACCAATGTGACTGGAGGAAAAAATATCCAGGAATCACCTTTCATAGGTAAAATAATCACTTATTTCCAGTAAAAAATTAAAATCAATCTTCATTCACAAGAACAAAACAATTCTTCATAAGTCCAGTGTTGTCAATTTTCACGAAAGCAAAATTCCCCAAAATATGGGAAAATACGGTATTATTAAGTTCAAATTATAATTCGATTATTTATTTAAGCGAAGTTATTTTTGGCAGCTCTTTTATTAGTCGGGATGTTGGTATACGGTCAGTTGAATAAATAAATTGGCAGTTCTTAAATTTTCGTCAGATGAAAATTTGAACTGCGAAGTTACTGGTCCGATTTTCTTCATAATCGATATCTAGGGCAGGGCTCTGGTTAGAATCCAATCATGATTCTAAAATCAGATTTTGAAAAAGTTAGCGCCATTTTGAACTTCGTATCGACTGTTCCGATTTCCTTCAAAATCAATATCTGGGGAACTGGTTGGCGTCCAATTATGATTATGAAGTCGGATTTTGAAAAAGTGCCTCCACTTTGAACATCGTGGTTATTGGTTCATTTGCTTCAAAATCCGGGATGTATCCGGTTGGAGTCTAATCATGATGTTCCTTTAGAACAAACAGCAATATTAATATGTACCTCGGCCACACAAATCATAAACACAATTACGCCAGGATACAGACATGAATAAGATGACGAAAGTGTCGACTCTTCTTTAGGTTTTCTAAAAGAAATAGCTAAAGAAGATAGTAATTTAGCTAGACGACTAAATATTGAAGAATTTAATAATTACCGCAAATTGATCATTGGGTATCTGGCAGGTAGCATTTGCCATTATGAAAACAAAAATATAAAGTGTGGAAGATGCATTGCGCGGATGTGTGCTGAAGAAAAGCTATATTTTCATAGATGGGGTGTAGTGGGTTATTAGCGTCTATCTCTGCCAGCCAACTTCTCTGTAAGTAGCATAGATAGTTCTAAAGTAGTTTGGTAGCTCATAAACTCTCACCAGTGGGCTCCTAGTAGCTTTAATGCGCGCAGCGGCCACACCCCGGGCAACCGTGTCGGCTCACGGGCTAAACCTGGATGAGGGGCTTGCAATTTCGGTGGACAAGTTATACGCGGAACCCTCCCGCATAGCGCACAAAATCTGACTCGGTGAGGAAGGCAACACAATGCAGATATGCAAAGTTATTTGGCGGACTCGGCAAGGTGGCACTAAGGCAAGGTGGATGGCCTAGGGCGCCGGTAGAGGGCTTACAGTTACCGGCGGCCAGACACAACATCTGACCTCCTCTTCAGTCGTAGCGGTTTCCCGTTCCACTGAACAAAGAACAGGGAAGACGAGTGTGTGCGTTGACGCGGACGTTCGCGCACCCTAAAATTTCCTGCGTATTTAACCGCTTCCGTTAATTGGACTTCGATTTCACTTAAGTCCTGTGGCGATAATAGAAAAATCCAAAATTCAAATAATAGAATGAAAACGGTTTAGCAAATCATAAACCGTGAAACTGGCAACGTTATACCAAGGGATAATGATTTCTACTTAAAGATAGGATGATGTTGTTAAATCCAACGCTGAGGTAGCTCGAGCTTTTGAAACATTCTTCACCAATGCACCCTTACTCACAACAGAGCGTCTAAATTCATCTCCATATGAAGCAGAGGCTTTATTAAAAAACAGCAACAGCTTTCTTGGAATAACCATTGATAACAAATTGCAGTGGGGACCCCACATAGATAAATTGGCTGGTAAGTTCTGCGGCTTACGCTGTTAGGAACATCAGACAAAACACGGATGTCGCTACATCTAGGTTAGTATATTTTAGTTACTTTCATAGTGTCATGTCCTATGGTATCTTGTTGTGGGGGAAAGCAGCGGATATGGGGAAAAGAGCTATTCGAGCAATTTATAATTTAAAACGCACAGACTCCTTAAGAGAGCTTTTTAAAGAAATTGACATACTAACTGTAGCTAGTCAATTTATTTTCGAAAATATAATGTATGTACGCAAGAACCTTACAAAATTTCCCAAACTTAGCGATAGCTGTAATGTTAACCTAAGAAATAATCACAGACTACTTGCGCCCCGGTTTAGACTCGCGAAGGTTAGCAATTCTTTCAAGGGTCAATGCATTCTCTACTACAACAAGATACCTCTGGAGATCTTGAAATTGCCATTTAAGCAATTTAAAAACCATGTTAAAGCGACTTTGTCGAAAAAGGGTTATTACAATGTTCAAGATTACTTAAATGATAGGACTGTATGGGGTTAATCTGGCTCAACACAGACCTTGCTGTTAATAATTTTGTAATTATTTATACTTGCTTATTAATTATGATAATGACTAAATATTATATTTTGTATTAGTTAAGCATAAGCAATTTTTAAAAAAGATATCTAAAAATCAATTTTTGGGAGTTTCTACGCCCTTCTTCTCCCACAGTGAACCAATGTAGAGAAGTGGCAAAAATGACGATTGCTAAGTATATGTAAATATCTACAGTAATAAAGACATTTGGAATTTAGAATTTTGGAATTTTTGGATGGGATAAGGTAGAGAGGTCTGGTTTGATGCAAGCCAGGCTTTGTCTGAATCCTGCACATAGGCGGTCCTGGGGGTGTGAGTACACGCCGTGGTCGCTTTCGCACTGCAACTTTGGGACAACAGTGCGGTTGAGGCAGCACCCGGGATGACAAAGCAGCTCTATTTAGAGAGGCACTGCTTTCCTCGCTCAGCCGGGGAGGGGACTAGAAAAGGTGTCCTAAAATTGCTTGCTCCTACTCGGAGGGTGGTAGTAACCGCGGCTGCCACCACATCACTTTTAAGCGTGGTCGAAAATTCAAAAGAAATGTTAACATGAAAACACCTATCATGACATTCGGTGCGTGGAACGTGAGAACGATCAAGAGATCGAGCTGGCAACGCCTATCCTGAACACAAAACCACCATTGTAGCTCAAGAACTTCATCGCTATAAAGTAGATGTGGCTGCTCTCAGCGAGACACATCTGGCGGATGAAGGAGAGCTGGTGAAAGATGGTGGTGGTTATACTTTCTTCTGGAAATTTACCGCTGCGTCCGAACCTCGGCTATCAGGTGTAGGATTTGCCATCAAGAATAACTTGGTAAAGCGACTGGAGGGGTACCCTGTACAAATCTCCGACCGCGTGACCACATTGCGCCTTCACCTGGACAAAGATATAGTTAAGATAACTACCTTAATGTCATCAGTGTCTATGCTCCAACACTAGACAAATCTGATGACATCAAGGACAAGTTCTACGAAGAATTGACCCATTACCTAGACAGCATAAACGCCAAAGAGCAGATTCTATTGCTGGACGATTTCAATGCTAGAGTTGGACGAGACTATGAGGCTTGACCTGGAGTTCTGGTTAGACATGGACTCGGCAACATGAACAGCAATGGTCAGTTGCTACTCAGTCTCTGTGCTCAATACGGTTTGGCAATATCGACACTATGTTTAGACTCGCCGCCAAGTACAAGACAACATGGATGCACCCTAGATGCAAACACTGGCATTTGATCGATTATGCTATTGTAAGGCAAAAACATATCCGTCAAGTGCAAATCACCCGTGTCATGCGTGGCGCGCATTGTTGGACGAACCACCGACTTATTGTCACAAAACTGCGACTTCGCTTCCATCACCCTCGTAGATCCACTACTAAAAAGCTTGCGTCTCTGAACGTGAAGAAGCTGAAAGATCCCGAGGTGAGGGAGAAATATGCTAAAGCCTTGACCGATAAGTCGTTGCCTAGTAGCGAGACAGGTGATGTTGATGTTGCCAGGGGGACTTTATCTTCTCACATTATGGACACCGCTTCTGTTACTTTAGATAGAAATGACCGGCGTAGTGAAGATTGGTTTGATGAAAATGATGAGATTCTCAGGGCAGCACTCGACAAACACCCAGACCTCCTACGACAGCATGGTAGGCGAGGTGAAAGCGTTGCGGTAGTCAAAGCCAGTGACCTAGAATTGCGCAAGCTGTCACGTCAAATAAAAGACAGTTGGTGGCAGGACAAAGCTTGCCACATGCAGAGGGTCGCTGACCATAACCAGCTTGGGGAGTTTTACAGCGAGGTACGTAAGTTGATTGGTACATCCTACCAAGCTAAGGTGCCTTTAAGGTCTACAGACGGAATGCACCTCTTAACAAGCAAGCAGGATGTTCTTATGCGTTGGGCTGAACATTTCAATACCTTGCTCAACGTAGATCGTTCAGCCGATCTACAAAATATCAGCTTAATGCCTCAACTCCCGCTTGCCATCGAGCTGGACGAGCCCTTATCACGTGACGAAGTTGTCACTGCAAAACAATCGGGCGGTTGGCATTGACCTTATACCGGGAGAGCTACTTAAATACGGTGGTGATGAGTTGTATACGTTGGTTTGGGAACTGTTTGTTCGCATGTGGGAGGAAGAGCGGGTCCCTAATGACTTCAAAGTGTTGCGCATTAGTGCTCTCTACAAGAATAAGGGTAACCGTTCCGACTGCAACTGTTACCGCGGTATTTCGCTTTTGTCTGCCCCTGGAAAGGCCTTTGCCAGAGTGCTTCTAAATCGCCTAAAGGATTGGTCCGCAAAAATTCTGCCTGAAACCCAGGCTTCCGACCTAATCGTGGCACCTGTGAAGCTATCTTTTCCGTTCGTCAACTACAAGAGAAAAGTAGAGAACAAGGTCGCCAGTTGTATCTATGCTTTGTTGACCTGAAAAAAGCATTTGACAGTGTGCCACGAGAAGCCCTCTGGTTGGTGCTAGAAAAGATTGGATGCACGGAAAAGTTTGTAAGACTTCTCAGACTCCTGCACGCTGCGTGGCGACGCAGCATTGCATGTCGTCGCAGCAGCGACACCTTCTACGGCGGTAGACGGTGAACAGTCAGACGTCTTCCCCGTTACCTGTGGAGTGAAGCAAGGGTGTGTCCTAGCACCCACACTGTTCGCCTTATACTTTGCAATTGTAGTCAAGGAGGTCTTACAGACAGTTTCCGAAGGAGTCCGCATCCGCTTTCGCACAGACGGTGGTCTTTTTAATTTAGCTAGACTTAAGGCATGTACATGTAAAGACTCGTATGCGTTGATAACAGAGATCATGTATGCTGATGACCTATGCTTTCTAGCAGAAACCCCAGATGGCCTGCAAGAGCTTATGTCTGCGTTTCACCAATCTTGCTGTAAATTCGGCCTAAAGATTAGTGTCAAAAAGACAGAAGTCATGTCCCTGGACACCCATTGTCAAGAGACACTGTCGATAAAGATTGGTGAGGATATGCTCAAACAGGTGGACAAATTTCGTTATCTGGGGAACACTATTACATCCAAGTGTGACCTTGATGCCGAGATCAACAGCAGGATAAGTGCTGCAGCTGCGGCATTTGGAAAGCTGTGTTCCAAGGTCTTCTGCTCATCTGACCTTAAGCTGGCTACCAAAATATCAGTATACCTGGCAATTGTGCTGGCATCAATCGACGAGAGGCTGAGTGAAGAGGTCAGTCTCAACACGTTGCTAAGCGTAGTAGCTAGCCTATCGAATGCTTCACTGTTATACAAATACTCGCGTGAGTAAAGTGAGGAATGAGTTATTGTTAAGCTTCTGGACGATTTGAGGCTGATAGATTGTCTATAAATAGGCCTAATGAGGCGAGTCGTTTTTTTTGTTGGTTCACGTTGGTAGTAGTGAGATTGTTTGTGCAGGGGTGAATTTGTGTTTTTAGTGGGCTTCGGTGGGTTGGAAGTTTGTTGGAGATTTGTGGTGATTCGGCCCTAGCAGAGGCATGATAGTTTGACAGTTGAAATTGTTGCTTTCGGCTCCCACGACCACTGGTCCCCTCATGCATTGGGCGCCGCCATTTCCTGACGAGGACCTTTCTGTTGGAATGCGACTGCTGGTGCTATTTTCATCAAGTTGAACACCGGTATGTATTCACGCCTGTGGACCTCAGCGAGACATTCCGCCGAGCGTTGGCACAGTGAGACAGATTTTAATCGTGGTCTTTAATTATTAGTCGGGACACCACAGACTGCCGGCTGCACATACTTGTTTGTCGGAGAATCGCTTAGACCACAAGGACCACTGTGAGACGAGGTCCAGCCTGCCCATAAAGGTAAATTTCTGAAATAATTGTGTAAAGTGATCCGCCCCATACGTCGAGTATTCGCTATCGTGGGCCCCGCATTTCTGAGCGAGAGATTTGTGATATGATGATGCCGTGTACCATCACCACTGTTGTATCCCTTTCATATTAACTTTGTGACGCACCGGGTGTCCAGTGCCTATTTAAGAGTATTGACAGAGTTTTGCGGTGACTCGCTTTATAATGTAGTATTTCCCTTTGTTATGAACTAGTTAGCAGACCGAGCTGTATGGTCTAACCCGTAGTTTACGAGATTATCCCACACACTCGAAATAGTTGTTGAAGCTATGAGTTAAACCAGAATTATTGCTGGATTACTATTTATTGATGTTACTGGTTATAACGATGTATAAAGACTGTCTTAATCTATAGTTAAATATCATACAAGTAAGTTCGCATGACGCGTGACTTAAACTAGGTTGCTAGGTTCTCGGGCCTTCTGGATTCAGAGTTTCTCATCGATTTCTTGAATCTCCGATATTTAAGTTAAGTAGTTGCCATGTGAGGGCATATTCTTTAGTGTTTCTTTCACTAGATCGTTGATCGACGTACTTTTCGATATCCCATGGATTTGCAGATTGTCGTCCCATGAGATGGAGTTGTTCAAGACGTCGTGAGAGTATACTGTTGTATCTGATTCTTGAATATTGTTGTATATGTGACGATAGTTGCGCCATTAGTCCGCTATGTTGTAAGACGATCCTCATATATGACTCGAAAAGTACAATTACTGCAACAAATGCTTAGCCATGTGTTTTTCGCTCGGAGTTTAATCCACTCGTTATAACAGGTGTTGGGTGTTAACTGACATGGCAAGGTCGGCCGGTGGCAAATCAGTTTAACTTCGCATGGCAAATTTCTAGCTATTGTTACGTCGTTTTTTGCATTTTTTAAATTATTATTTGTTCATTTTGAAGTACGCGTTTCTTTCTAGGTTGACTGCTATGAACTGTGCTGCAGACTGCAATCTTAGCGCTGTTACTTGTTTGCTAATAGGTATTGTATGTACGTCGTAAATATTGAATTGTTCAGCGCTTAGTAGAGGAACATGGACTTCAAACAGGAGTAGATCGTAGGCGTCCTTGATTTCCTCTTCGATATTGTTAATAGGCAAAGATAATGTTCTAGGTAGTTTGCTCCCGATATCATTCACTAATTTGATCGTGAAGACAAGTATCAAGATGTGCACTCCAATCTTGCCGTGACAGAGGCCAGTTAAAGCGCTCAGTATCTTTAAGTTGTTAATGAGTAAGCTTGCTGTTAGCGATGTAGTGCTGAAGTAGTTTAAGGCGGTGACCGCTTCCAAGGCGTTTGTGACGTTCCATAGCGACGCCTTAGTTGCTTTTATGTATCTTTCTATTGTGGAGTATTGTTTTCGAATGTTTTCTTCGTTTTTCTTGAGGGCCTTGTTTTCTATTTCCACAATAGACGTTTGGTTCTTCACCAATTCCATCACATAGTTTTCGTTCATTTGTATGTTTTCGATATCCTGCTGGTACTTGTCGGCGAATCGTTGGTCAAGCATACCGAAAAGACTGTTCGCTATGTAGCCCAATAAATCCACGTTTTCTCCTGTTGTCGAAGTGTTCTTGATGAGTTAGAACCATACTTGAACATATCCATTTCATGATTCAGCTGCTCCATAGTTGCTTGGCAGAGTGATTTCTGCATTGATTCGCATGTTTCGTTTAAGTGATCCAGGTAGCCATCTAGTTGTTTAATATTCGACCGATAAGAAGTTAAGTTATAATAGACTAGCACTATCCATTCAGTGTGTGCTATTTGCAGGTTGCCGAAGTGGTCGTAATAGACTGGTTGGTTTTCATCCAGGTTCAACAAACAACAGGATATAAATCCTTGTTTTTTGTTGCTGTTCCGTAAGAACCTGCTGTTAGTAGCATTATGCACATCGTTAGTGCCGTTATTTTTTTTTTCAAATTCTTGCTTTTTTTTGTTCTAGCTCCTTTTCGTTCTTGTTTTCTTTGTAAAAGTTGTTAGTTTCGTGATATCTTCATTGCAGGACGTTTTAGTTTCCCCTTGTGTGTTTTCAATGTGACAACTCGGGTGTATCCGTCGTTGTCAGGATAAAATTTGATGACGCGCCCTAGTGCCCATTTTCCGGGAGGTAAGTTGATCTCTTTGATCAGCACTATGTCATCCAGTTTCATGGTCCGTGTTGGTTTCTGCCATTTGCTTCTTGTTTGCAGTTGTGTTAAATAATCTTCAGACCATCTCTTCCACATCTGTTGATTCAGTTTCTCTGTTAGTTGCCACCGTTTTCTGATATCTACGTGCTCGGTGTAGTCACCGTGACCGGGAGTCAGATAGTTTTCAAACTCTTCGATGTCTTCACTGAGGTGGCACAGGGGTCTAGAGTTCATGCACCATTCTATCTGGGCTAGAAGTGTTTAAAATTGCTCGTATGTTAGTTTCTGCTCCCCAATGATTCGTTTTAAATGATGTTTAATGGACCGCACCGCAGCTTCCCAAAGTCCGCCCGCTGTAGGCCAGATTGGCGCGTTGAAATGCCACTCGTTTGGAATTTCTCGTATTTTATTGTAAAATGTTGGCTTTAGTATTTGCTTGAACTCAATGAATTCCTTCTTCAGCTGTTTTGATGCGCCAACGAAATGTGAGCCATTATCACTATAGATGTGCTGGGGCGTTGATCGGCGTGCGCAAAATCATTTCAAAGCGTGCATAAATGTTTCATAGCTCAGGTCCGACACTAGCTCAATGTGCACAGCTTTTGTTACCATGCACACGAAGATTGCAATGTATCCCTTGCAAGTGGGTAATCCTCTTCCCTTGTTGATTTTTGTTTCAACATGACCGGTAAAATCGACTCCGGTGTGGGTAAATGGTCTTGATGGTACAATTCTGGCTTCAAGAAGATTGCCCATAATCTGATATTTTTCTCTTGTACTGAAACGATAACATCGTACGCAGTGTCGAAGTTGTTCTTTAACAGTTCTGTTTCCTGAGATGATCCAGTAAGTTTGCCTGATGTAGGCCAAAGTTAGTCTTGCGCCGCCATGTAGAGTTTGAAGATGCGAATGTTTTGTAATAAGTTCTGTTAGAGTGCCTTTACTTGGCAATAAAATATGTTTCTTCATTTTGTAGTTTAAGTTAGATTGTTGGAGTCTGCCACCTACTCTCAGAATTCCCTGTTCATCCAGAAAGGGGTTCAGTTTATAGGTGTGACTTTTAGATGGCACATTGGAGTTTTTGCTCAATGCTCGTATTTTGTCAGCAAATTCTTGTTGTTATATGTGCTTCGTTATAGCTATTGTAGCGCTGTTTATATCTCCGCAAGTAAGGTGCATCGCGTGCAAGTCGCGCGCCTTGCTGCCGTTGACTCGGGTTCGTATTCTGCTGATGAAACGCAAAATCCAAGCGACTGTTCGTTTGATGAAAATTAGTGAGCTATGTTTCTTGATCAATATATCGATTAAGTTTTCATGTTTGTTTGTGATAGTTTTCGTTTTGAAGTTAAGTTGTCTGCCGATTTCAGTTGTTCCCGTTGGGATGTTCATATGAGTTTCTCTGTTAAAGTTGTTTAGCCATGTAGGGCCCGTCCACCACAGTTTGAAGTGGATTAGTTTTCCAGGCAGAAGTCCTCGTGACGCGCAGTCAGCAGGATTCTTCTCGGATTTGACGTAGTTTCACTGTCGTATCGGAAGCTGTGGGATGATTTGCTCCACACGATTCCTCACGAAGCATTCCCATCTTGATGAGTCACCTGTATCCACGCTTGTGCTACTTGAGAGTCGCACCAGGCATATTTGATAATCTCTTTGTGTTCGAAAGCTTTAGAACCTTCTCATCATTGTGCGGAGTTGGTAGATTCATGAGAGTATTCATGTATGACATGAAGAGAAGCCGAAGTTGAAGAATTTCATTCGCAAATGTTGTTGACTTCTTTGTTCTGTTCCTGCATTTTGTCCGCCATAGCTGTTAAATATTGATATCGGTTTCGTTGCCCACCGACAAAATAGGCCTTGTTGACGATGGTAGATGTCCACACCACAACATTTGCGGGTTGGATCTGGTATCTTGTCTCTCGATAAGTCCTTCATACGGCGAAGTAGCTGGCTGGGTTTTTGGTCTCCTAGACGGCGCGATTCCATCGCCGCGTCTCAGAACCAATACGTCTTAAGCTGGCTTCCCACCGTGCGTGGTTCTGCGGATTATCGCGCACGGCCGACGACTACGGACAGCCACAAACCGCACACAAGGCTCTTCAAGTTACTGCCTCGCCGCGGATAGGACGCACCGCGACGGACGCTTCTGTGCTACCAAGGTCGATGCTCTTCCCATGGTGCGTCGGTGCGGGCTGGTTCACGTCCGTCCGCAATATCACGCACCGTGGGAAGCCAGCTTTAAGTTGCGAGCGTGAGTACCTCGCTGCACCTGCACACATTTTACAACGCTTCACTTCAGTATCCCACCGGCGGCCGTGCCGTGTGGATGTCTTGATGCCTGCAGCGACTGCTATAATATAAATAACCCTCTATAATGAAAGCCTAAAGAAACTTAGAAGAAAATTAGAATGAAGGTGCTAAAAGTCAAGAAATTAAAGAAAGAGAAGAGTGAGTTTATATTTATTTTACATAATCTTTCCTTACCTAGCCTTAGCTAAAAACTATATATACGACCTAGCAATACCTAGGCTCTGGGAGAACTCCTCGTGCGTCATTAACTTGGGCGGGCAGTCGAATATCAGTGGCCTATACGTATTTCGGGTAACATGTGCGCGCCTGGGCATGAGGAATATTATCGTCGGAGGAGACTTTAATGCCTGGAGCCCCTGGTGGCACAGTGAGTCTGAGAATGCCTGAGGAGAGGCCTGTAGCTCCTTCTTTGATGAAATGAACCTCCACGTACTCAATATTGGCGACAAACCAAACTTCTCGACGGTTGGTGGTGCAATAGCAGTACTCTGCTCCTGCACCACCTGACCTGAGACTGACCGCACAGGCTGACATCTACTGACGTCAGCCTGTGCGGTCAGTTTCTAGTTGATAGAATTGTCGACTGGGAGGTGGACAGTGGCGAGAGGTCTCCCACCAGAACGTGGTTACTTATAGTCTGTTCTTGGACCGTGCAACCGATCCCCCAAGTTCTGCGGGCACCCGTATCCTCTATAGCTGAATCGTTGGAAACCTGGTTGACAAACTGGAACGCAGTATTACCGAGGGGTGTGAGGCGTCGATACTAGAAATAAGTATAACAAATATCAACAAACGCCGCTCCACACCGAAGGGCACACGTTGTGGACCAATACCTGGAGGCTCACGACAGATACGGCAGGGCGGTCAAAAAAGCAATGCTATCCAGCTGGAAATCCTTCTGCACCGCCCAAGACCGCGAGAACCTCTGGGATGGTATATATCGAGTCCTTCACAAAACAACAAGAAGGCCGATGACGTGTTGCTCAAGGACAGGAGTAGAATCTGCCTAGACCCCGAAGGCTCGGTGGCAGCACTGGTGACCACCTTCTTCCCGGATGATGATGATGCCTCGTTCAATCAGGACCACCTCCTCGTAAGACAGGCTTCTGCTGACCGGCCGTCTGGCGATCATGGAGGCGCCCAAGATGACCCACCATTTGAAGAGGTGGAAATGATGAGGGCAGTGCGGTCCTTTAGCCCAAAAAGGCCTTGGGCCCAGACGGTTTCTCGGCAGATATTTGTGTGGCCGCCATTAACAGGCACCGGGATGTGTTTCTGGATCTGGCTTACATATACTTGAGCATGGGATGCTTTCCGGGGTCATGGAAACTGGCGGCCATATGCGTGCTGAGAAAGCCCGTGAAGCACTATTACAACAAAACTATTCGTGTTTTCTTATATTCTTTGTTCGCTTTGTTGACTGCTGCATTCTGAAATATAACGAAGTGCGTTAGACACACGTTCATAAAAAAACTAAACTGATCTGATCACACAAGTAAAAGCATCTGAAACGGCCCTTATTATATATCCTTCCCAAACGACACCCCATCTCTACGGACCTTCCCAAAAAAAAAAACTGTATTCTAATTTAAAGTTATTAAGTTTTATATTCATAATTCTTTATTGCACACAAATATTTAAAAAGTTACATCAAAAGAAAATGCGTGTACAAAGGTGAGCTTATCTCTAAAAAGATATTTCTTCCAGCAAACCAAGGCATTACAGGAATTGGTATCATAAAAGGGTAGGGGCAGTGCACAATAAATACTATAACTAAAATGCCTAGGAATCAATTAAATACCTATAAAATGCAGGAAGTGCGTTCTAGAGTCGTACCGCCCGCAAACTGAAAGAGTGTTTATATGCAGTGTTGTTATGCCGCGGAGTAGCTAAAAGTGAGATCGTGTGAGATCCGATGAGTGCCGATCTCCTGAAAAGAGAAACTCAAAACGGTCTCGAAGGTAGTTGGGGTAGCTCGGATTTTTCAAGATATTGAACAGATAATAAAGAATGTGAGAGTCTCGGCGACGACGAATCGGAAGCCACCCCAACTCTTTGTGATATTGAGAAACATCGTCATATTTGCGCAGTCCGAAGAAACCGAAGTATATAAGTTGGTATCTTCTGTAATTTTAGGTTTCTTCTAATGTCAAATAGATGCTTTTGATATGTGGAACAAAAATCTTTATCTGTCCGATAGAGAACGATAGAACAGTACAGAACCGATAAATGCCACAGGACAACTTTATTCGCTGGGGCTGCCACCACCATAGATTTCCTCGAAACCATTACACGCACTGTCGAGCGTGTAGCAATATCCAATTTCATTTCAAGAAATCCCCGCTTTTCAGTACTTTGTAGTTTCATTACAGCTATGATTTACGAGCGAACAGTTCACCAAGTCGGCCGTTATGGATCGTTTTAGGGCAGTTAACGTTGCTTTAAAAACCCTCATAAATGATTTTGTGATAACTTGGAAAGGAATATACTTAGTATTGGGGGCATAGTTACTTGAAAACTTGTACAAGTTATAAAGTGTCGAAATACGCAACCTATTGCTTATTAATAAGTTACTGCGTAAACGTATTAGGATATTATAACTGCATGTGAACTGGGGGTTTAGTTCATATAAAACGGCATAATTATCTATAATGGTTCACCTAACATAAACTTCGTTACTGTGAATGACACGCCATACACGAATATGCTTTTAGTTTCTAGTGGTTCCTATGTCGAGGGTTAATATATCAAAGACATGTTGAGCTGGTGTGATATCTGTACAAAATATTACCAGTATAATTCAAGTTGGCTATCAAGTGCAAAAGTCCTCGCTTGAGTCTCGAAAACAACTATAGAGTTTTAGGTCTTAGGATCGTAGGAGGTTCAATGTTATGAATTAAGGAAACATTTCAAATATTTCAGATACCTATGTCGGTGCCGTTTTCTGTGGGTCAACATTCAGCGCTACTTTTGGAAGCAAGCTGAAACCTCCATTCTAACACTGAAGCACTGTAGACTAAACAAAATATGACGACCTCTGTGGCGTTGCGGTTGTGGCTCTGCCTACCATGCGAGAGGTCCCGGGTTCGATCCCCGGCTGGGGATAAATAATTGAAACCCCAGGTCTTGAATGAGTATATGTGTGTGACGTCGCTGTTACTGGTTCCCACGACCCAGGGTACCCTAGCGTGGGGCCAGAAGCAGTGAATGTGCCTGTATGTAAATGTTTATATTTATGTTATGTTTAATACGAATTTGCCATTCAGGGTGTACAATATTAATAAATCTAAAAGTTCTTTATTACTTTACAAATATGTATAATGTCATCATATCCAGGGTTTGGAATAAGATATGCTTTTCAGGGTTCCGTACCCGAGGGGTGTCAAACGGGACCTTATTACTAAGCCTTCTCTGTCCGTCTGTCCATCTGTCTATCCGTCAGCAAGCTATTTCTCAAGTACCGTAATAGGCAGAGAGAATAAATTGACACAAGTGTATTTTTGTTGCCGTTATAGCAAAAAACAAAGACGCGAGTAAAAAAATTAAAGGGCGTCTCCACATAAGATATTTTTTACATTTTTTCTTGGACTATGTACGGAACCCTTCGTGTACGAGTCTAAATCAGACTTAGACGATTTTTATGTTATCTATATATTTTTTACGGTTTCTGTGTAAAATAAGGCAGCACATCTATTTGCAACTTTCAGCTCATCATTCGAATGAATAATATTCAAACCCAAGTATCAGAATTTCATCTTTGATCTCGGGACGACAGGGTATTGTTACAAGTGATTTCCAATTTACCCTCAATAGCCCGACAAGGCTCTATTGTCATCGTTACAGCGTTACGTGCCGGCCTTATGGCTCTACGGAGATATGAGGTTTGCATTATTATAACCTATTTTTAAAAGATCTAAAGATCAATCTGTGGGAGTTTCTTCGCACTGCTTTTCCCAGAGTGGTCAAATCCCTACATTGGAAAAGGTAAAAAATTACGTTAACTATGTGCCTACATCAATGAATATACAGTAATAAAGACATTTTTATTTTGACTGACATTATCATAATTTCAAACGATTTTATATGATATTGTTTTTTTATTATTATTTGTCTTACGTTCCTATAAAAAATATACATCTGGGCGGCTAACACATAACCCGAGTCCCGACAACCTTAAACGTGACCAGCCTATGGCGATCGAATGCACAATCATCCGCTTTGATTCTGTAACGATTCACTAGTTTCAGTTTTTGCTATTCGCAATAGATCTTTGTTCGCCTGTGGGCATTCGAATTACTACTTCCGCAAAACAACCATGTTTCGAGACAATACGAGACTGGAATAGAATTTGCCAATCAGAAATCGGAAACAATTGAACGACCCGTGAATACGAATACGTTTCTTGTCTTCGATAAAAATTTGATTATCAGGACCCACATAATAATGATGCCAGGAATTTTCGTTTCAATTTCGTTCTGTGACCTTATCAGGAAGTCCGCGGAGCGAATAAATGCGAAATTTATTCAAACAAGGCTCGAAGCATTGTTTGCAAACTTTGACTCCCGCAGGGGTTTGTAAAAATCGTTTCAAGGTGATACGAAAAATTTTTATAAAAGCAATACGAATGTACCAATACCGACTTAAACTAAAATAATGAAGCGCCAAACCATATAAAAACTGTTTAAAAATACACTGCGCTATTTTATCCAAAATATTTTCAAGGAGAGTTTACGAATACATTTGGAATGCGATTCCGCAATGTAATTAGTTAGGATTTCAGAAGCACAGGGAAAATTAAAGAATTTAGATGTATTTTCTTTATTACATTATATCGTTTTTTTTATCCAATCGCGTTATCCTTCAGTGAGAATCTTAATCAAATACACAATAAACGTCAACCCCAAAAATCAAATTTGTAGATGACTTTATAGTGGAGTAAATGGATTCTAAAAAAACCCAATTTTTTCGTATCACCTTAAGGTACATACCTTAAAAAAAATTGGGTCATCCATATGTCTATGTCGTAACCGTATCGTAGAGTTGACTATATCATGATATAGCCTACCATGGTTGAATTAGAACTTTTATTGAACGAAGAAATATTTTAGGGCAAAACACTGCGGCAGCTTAGGCGAAGTCTAAAGACGGCGAGTGCAGCGATGCCCCCGAAGAGTGTTCATGTAAGTTCGACATGTTTAATACAAAAAACACCACCACCAATACAAATGCTTTTAAAAAGACATGTTTTGGTGAAAGTCAACAAAGTCGTTATTCATATGACTAATGTTTAATTACACAATATTAGTTGCTCTTTCAGCAGTTTGATGCGAGGGATAGAACTTTTGCGTAGGAGTGGTGGAAGATCGTTCCAAATCTTGGAAGCCGCAAATCGGAATCCTCCTCTGAATCCCACCGTATTGTGTTTGTATCGAAACAATGTGTTCATGTACCTGTCTCTAGCTCTCATTTTTTTCCTCCTCCACTCGAACGTATCATAGAAAATTTTCGGCCTTTTAGTCGTCATAAAAATTCTACGATGCAATACGATTTTCGTACTGTGAGTTGCAAATGATGTTATATTTGTTTTCGGGATGTGTAATGGCGTAAAGAGCATGGACAATGGATCCTACATAATTATCAGTTTGATGATTAATTCAACCAAGATCTACTAGTAGAAGCATCTATAGCATAATTATACGTCTCTCGGAGTACTCTGCACGTACAGGTACGAAAACTGGGGAAAATACTGGTTTATAATAATATTGCACGATAAAATAATACTTATCTGAATATTCAGATAAGAAATTAGTTTTTACCAAGTAGTAGGTATATCATTATCCTGGTCAATGCGGTAACGTGCGGTTTTTGGACGCAGTAAAGAGGGTTTATGATACGTGTAGATAAACGGTATTTATAATTCCGGTTTGGTTAGCACAGCGTAGTCGTAAGACTATTTGCCTTCCACCTGAAAAACACACGATTGGCGTTTATTTGTCCAAAAAGGAGCATTGAAACTGTAAAATTCATAAGAGGGGGATTGTTTACTGGCTTCCAGAAGGTTTTTTTACGTCCGGTCGTCAATCAATGTAAGGAAGCCCGGCTTTTGCGTAAACAAAAACCATTTGTTTCCATCTGGGTACTTTAGTGCTTCGGCATTTCTGATTCAACGAACCTTATGCAATATCCAAATGTGGACCTCACCTTTACTTTTGTTATATACCATGGACTTAAATGAAAAACAAAACATTCCACGTTATTAAGTAAAAACTTTATTTCTTACAAAAATATGTAGTACACACGCGTAATCATTCACAATTCATTCCATGAAATCATTGTAGCGGATGGCTGTAACGAAACAAAGACTAGAGTTCGTACCCTTCGTTCGTAACCTAACCCCCCCCGACGACGCAAAAGAGAGGTGCTGTATGTGTATTATGTTTTATTATAATAGGTTTAGTTATCCCAAAACTTATCAGTTTAACAAGGAAACAAGTCACCCTAATTTTATAAGGCTTCATTTATTGTGTCGGAGGTTGTTTGAATTTAAAATTTATAGTTATTGGAATTAGGTTTAGTCTGGCATTTTTGACATTTAAATTAACCTTAATATCAGGTTTAGAAATAACTAATCTTGGAATAAGAAGATAGTAAACACATTTTAGACAGCAAACATTTTGGTCACACTTCAAACGTAATATCGAAAAAGTTCTTTGATATGCGAATACATTATCCACAGCGTATAATCATTACGTAACTATTGGCATAACTTATCCCTGTTTCCATATTACATAACTTAAATCTAAGACTCTTCTATGACATTTCACTAACTAGGCGCCTCCTCAATCTGATCCAGCTCCGTTTTTGTTTTGTTCAGAAGAAAGTCCAGGTCACAGGATATTTTATTCAACACCTTCTCAGTATTTGGGGAGTCGTATGCCTTGTTCCACTCTCTGTTGACGTGGTCTATGTGGGGTTTAGGTATTTCCCCTTCTGGTAAGGAGTTGGTTGAGGTGTGGTGGGGTTTCTTGAGGCAGCTCTTGATTGGCGTAGGGACTGCGAGAGGGCAGGTGCAGCAATCCGCGGGAGGCACGAGGTCGCAGGGGGGCTTACGGGGCCCCCGGAAGGGATTGCGGCGGCGGGTACACTCCACATACTCCACGCAGCGCACGATGTCTGCTCGGCAGTCCGGCAGAGATTGCCTCCTGGAAGAAAGTTCTCATGAGCACAATCCGGCTTAAATGCCCATTTGGGCCTAACGGGAGGACGTTTTCAGAATCAAACATCAAATAAATGAAATAAATCAAGAACATTTACAAAGACCGTGGAAACAGTGGAATAATCTACCTGTTTATCATGGCCGGGCTTTCCAGCTCTGGTGCTCGCCAATAGGAGGTGATTGGTGATAGCTGCGTCATAGAACTCTCCATTACATCACCAGCGCCTCCTCTGCTCTCTACCTCTCCACTTTGCTTTATGTATACTGGAAGATAACAAGATATGAAATACCATTATTTAAGGATAATGATAAGGAAGGAAGGAACAAAGTGTTGGCATTTTGATATCTTTAAATTACGGTATTTTTGACTTGAGGGGGTGCAGAGGCTGGATAGGTACATAAAAAAATATGAATTCAAAGCAGAAATATTATTGGAACCAGACTACAGATCCTTATTAAGACCAGAAAGGTAGAGTGATGTTATCAACTAACAGCTGAGTGAGGTGTCTCCATCGTTCTGCTCGTGGTCCCAAGTTCTCTGAGGTGTGAGCGAGAGAGCACGGCTCGCTGCTCGCAGACACTCGTCGTCGCGAATCACATAGCACACCATCATCGCGATGCCCTGCACATAACGACGATACAACTTTCAGTCTTACGTACTTACTTAATTCACTAACACTTTACCCCTGAGTGAGGTTTGGGGAGTTTTGAGCCTTCTCCATTTATAGGTTGAAGTGAGTGTTTTGTGGAAAATCATGATCATTACAAAATCACACTACTAAGTGATTTGTCCAGTAGGGGAAATACTTTAGCGTTACAATTGCCTTTCATTTCATGAGTGATGAAGGTGATGAAATGGAAATGAGGCTTTTATCTCAGACGATTGTCAATGAGTTTTTATCACCGGTGAAAGAATACAGTAGGTAGGTGAATTTCGACTTTAATACAGATGCGAGAATACACATTTTCTGGATCAGGCGAAGAATAATTGTGTGTCGATCAACTATCAAGCTACAAGTCTTACATTAACGATGGCTGCCGCAGCTAAGATGAACACGTGAGGGGCCTGCCTTTCGCCCGGCTGCGCGTACGCCACGCCTGCGGCTTGCGCTGCTGTCGTACTTATAAGTAGAAGTAAGGTGTGACGTATCACTTTTCTTCTGCAAATTTTACATAATCATACATACATATTACTCTCGCCTAATATTCTGGAAGGATAGAGATAGGGACATTGTTTTTTCTACAATCATAAGAAATTCATAGTTAAGTTAACATTTTGTTTGATGACAAGGTTTATTTCATTCGATATCTATGTGTGAGTTGAAGATCGTTAAAGTATTTCGTTGGGTAGACTTAAGTGTTGAGATATCATTGGATTCCTTGTATGTTTTGGGCTTTTAGACTTGGGAGCGAAGTGCCCGAGTCCAAGACAGAGTTATAACCTCACTAAAACAGATTCCACCAATATTCATTTGGATAAGAGCTTTAGTATTATACCTGCTCTTGATAAACGTCTTTCTATCCGTGGTAATCTTGTGTGTGATGGTACGCAGCCTCAATGTGGCACAGACGGCTAGAGAGAAGCAAAGCACTATCAGCAAAGCGCAGGTCGCAGCACACACCACCTGGGCGGCCGTGCCCAACTGCAGGGGAGCTCCACCCCATAGACGCGCGGACAACCACGCCAGGATACACACTCCTGTAAAACGTCATTCTATGGATCTGGCTGCTTCGCAATGGTTATTAAGATCTTCAGTCACGAAGAACAGCTGGAAGTCAGTCTATAGACGTTCATCATCGATGTATGGCCAATATTGTAGAGGAATATAGTCAAGAGGCAGACCTACTCTTTTCTCCCCTCACAATAAAACTATCAACATCATGCACGTCCCACACCCACCCACTGCTGGAGATAGGTCTTTAAGTTTAGCAACAATTCTCATGGACCTGTGCCCTGGTGCGGTTGCATCTTGCGAGACCCCGCCGAATTGATGCAAAACTTAAAAGACAAAACTATCCTATAGGAAAGTACCTATTTAACAATGTTGGAGATGTTGTACGACTATCGGTTTGGTGGTTTGCCTTAGTCCGTCTCTGCTTGCTTCATATTTCTTCATCACAAAAAAATGATAGTAATTATTTACCAGCAAGTAGTCCGACGCTGGAGTCGTGGCTAGTTCTTCCTGCCAACTCGGCTTGCAGCAGCAGCGGCTGCGCACAGAGCGCCGCGCAGCCGCAGCACCAGCAAGCCGCGCATACCCAGCCCAGCGTGCCAACACACGCCTCCTCCTGGTATACAGGGACAAGTAGACCATCTACATTGGACTAAATAATTCCGAAGAAAATGTTTTATAGAAGTTTTTAAGAAGCCATAGTCTATTGGTCCCGGGTTCGAGTCCCGGTGGGGGCAAATATTTGTTTGATGAAAACGGACGTTTGTAGCCTAGTCATGGTTGTTTGTCTATCTAAGTATAATATTTATCTTTATAAGTATGTGTATCGTTGTCTAGTACCCAAGATACAGGGAATCCTAGTTTGGGGCTAGATCAATGTGAAGTAGTGTCCAAGGTATTATTATTATTATTATTATTATTTACCGTATCCGTAGCCGACCTCTGATAGGAGAAAATACCCAAAATAGAAGAAGAATACTCAATTGCACCATAGAGATGAGACAGGGTTAAAGTTCAGCTCTATAAAGTGATCTCATTAGCGTGAACCAGCGACTTTGTCCAAGTAATCTGACATTATATTGTAATGATATCAGTTATCATCAAAATCTCAATCTAAGCTCATCTACAGAACAAAACTTTATCAAGCCCTGCCACTCACCCTTAGAACAAATCAAGAACAAAACAGGAATGTTTTAAATAAAATTTAAATAATTGCCTCTTTCTCACCTGACTATTATTACACTCCAGCAAAGCCAGCATAGCAGCGGAATGTGTCCCTGCCGTAGTCGCTTTCAACAGCACCAGCATCTTGGCCTTTTTGCTTGACACCAAGCCCAGTAGTTGTAATGCAGCGGCAACCAAGCAGAGAGCCCCCCCGACCCCCACCGTCACCCGCACGAAGCCTCGGAGGTCCTTCTCTGTGTCTGTCTGAAATATCTGATAGTTATTTTTCTTCTTCTTGGGTATTCTAACTACCCTTGGAGCCGGTGGTTTGTATGATTGAATCACGCTGTCGAACCACCCGGTCCCAATACTAACTTCGTCGTGCACACGTTCGCCTGATTGTCGATTTTTGACTACGAATTAGGAATTGAACCCACTGATTTTTATATGTTGTTCATACAACTTCTAATGAAGGTATTTTAATTAAAGAACTAACTGATCGATGTTGGGTAGATTTTTACTATTACACCGGGGACTCGAGAAAAAATATACGAAGTCTACAAAACCTGCACACTGTCTATACACTGCTGTAGTGCAAAAACAGTTGTGAGTATTAACATCCTTTGAGATTTGTGAGTAGCCTCATTTAAAAGTTTTCACAGGTTCATTGCTGGAAAGTGGATGCAAAGCACCCATATGAAGAGATGCAATGAATAATTTAGACGTGGCTTGGAACCTAAACAGCTGAGCCATGTACTTATTGATTTCCCAGCAACTGAAGAATCTGGAGTTGGGAATGATTCTGGGTCAAAATACGGTTAATGTAAATGAATTACTGAATTACTAAGGACGAGTTCAAATCACCTTTATTCTATCTAAGTTTACGAGGGAGGACACATAGGCTAAATTCAGTGCAAGATTTTACTACTAGTCGACGCGGATGGTAGAGAGAAGAAGCGTAGTCTTTGCACCTTTGCGGAGTATATGTGATCTGTTATTCTGTAGGTGTTTTAGAATATCTAATCGGAGTCAGCCAAGAAGTACTCACAAGTGTTGATTTGGCAACAGTGAAGAGTGCGTAAGTGCCTAGTCCACGACATTGGCAGGCAACAAGCATTGGCTCGGGAATCTCGACTTCACACGACTTTGTAGTCCAAACACGAGGTTCTGAAGATGATCTTAATCCACACGCTAATTTTGAGGCTACAAGAAAATTACAAAAATGATTATCAAAAGTTATCGCCGTATCACAAGTTATCGCCAGTGGACCACAAAACCCAAAAAGTCTATTTACCAATAGCCGTGTAGTTGTAAATATGAGTAAAATATAAAGTCACTCTATGTTCCAAGTTCATATCAATTGCAATGCCTGAAAACTGTATTTGCTGGGATGATAGATGGTATTCTGTTGCCCTTCCATTCCTGCAAAATAAACAGCAGAATAATAATCCCTACATGGTAAGTGACACATAATATTTAATTCAATGCTTTCTGACAGACAAACACACTCTTACAAGAGCTCTATCGACGACTTCAATGACGGTAGTCTAGCTGCCAAGTTTTTGTACAATACTGCAACGACCGAATTATTTCCAGAGTTTTCTACCAGCTCTACAGTAGCTGCTGCTATCGACCATTCTTGGTTTCTAGAGCTTTCTGGATGAAGTTTAAAATGTGCTGCATTGTCCTCCTGTACTGGTTTCGTCATTGCGCAGAATTCTTGGAAGAAAACTTCTAGGTTGTCTTTCATCGCTGCTGTTTCTAATAGAGCTGTTTGGAGGTCGTATGTATTCTGCAATGAAGCAGGTTTGAGTTTTAATCAAAAGTGACCATTAGTAATAGCATGAATTTATTACTGCTATCCTTTAAATCTGGCCTTTGGATAACTTACTTCTTCATCCAAAAAAGCATCGGGATACTTTAGCAGTAGATCAAATATTTTGAGTAGTCGTGGAACAGAATCCATTCTGTTTCTTTCGGTCGAAGCTGGTGAGTTGAGATAGTGAATAATTTCTCTGACGTGTTGGAGAGGGATGGTTCCTATACCAGGATTCATAGGAAGTGAGTGTAGGGCATCCCCATATTGTTGAACTACGTCAGCTACATCCTCACGAAGAAATCCATAAGAGATGCGTACATACTGAAACAAAGAAAAGAAATAGAAACAAACTTACGAAAAACATCTTTGATTATCTTATTAAAAGACATACCTGATGATATAACACCTTCAGTGAATCTGCTAGGCAGGCAGAAAAGTCGGCATCTCTCCATTTCACTCCACGCTGAATGGTCTTCGGCTCGCAGAACCTATAATGCAAATGTAATTTCAAATTGGCTCATGCAAGCCCAGAAAAAACCCTGAGATTTTCACCTATTATGTGTGAATGTACAATAAGAAACAAAATTAAACATAAACATAAATATTTACATAAAGGCACATACATTGGTTCTGGCCCCACACTAGCATCTCCAGCCGGGGATCAAAACGGGGAATACCTCTCGCATGGTAGGCAGAACCACAACCGCCGTGCCACAGAGGTAGTCAATTGTATATCCTAGTTATATTCCAGAGATATCCTAGGTATATACCAGAGACACGATCCCGTTGGAATAACATAGGGTGACGTAGCGCCAAAAACTAATATGAAATTAATTTTATTCAGGAGGAATCCTTTATTTGATGTGATAGATCTTAAGGTATTTACAAGTGGCCGCCATTTTGATAACAAAAAAATTATTACGGATTGCAACTGGTATAAAAGATGCAAAGCCCAAACCACAAGAAACATACGGTCGCAAATGAAAAAAAAATCGTCCCTGAGTAACCTGTTCAGCTGATTACAAGTTACTAGGATAGACCCAAAAAATAATAATTTGCGACCTATGTTTTATGCGGAAATTTGTTCTAACGATTTGTTTCCAATAAATGATGTCTTATGTCATTTATAAAAATGTTTTTTTGGTGTCCTGTTCAACATAACCTTTTTCCAGAAATAGACTTACCTAGTGGTCTCCCCACTATGTCCAGGCGGACAGGCGGTCTTTGCATATGCCCCTGGCGCCGTCCTCGCCCAGCGAAGCCCGAGCGCCGAGCCTGCCGCACAGGCATCGTCGGCAGGCGCCAGAGCCCACAACTGAACGCTTTTGCTGCTCGTGCCGGCCACTGATGATACTTGGCAACGGAACTCAACGGACTTCTAGAAAATTAATGAATTCCAAATTCCAAATGTCTTTATTACTGTAGATATTTACATATACTTAGCAATCGTCATTTTTTGCCACTCCTCTACATTGGACCACTGTGGGAGAAGAAGGGCGTAGAAACTCCCACAGATTGATTTTTAGATCTCTTTTTAAAAATTGCTTATGCTTAACTAATACAAAATATAATATTTAGTGATTATCATAATTAATAAGCAGGAATAAATAATTACAAAATTATTAACAGCAATGTCTGGGTTGAGCCAGATTAACCCCATACAGACCCATCATTTAAGTAATCTTGAACATTGTAATATCCCTTTTTCGACAAAGTCGCTTTAACATGGATTTTAAATTGCTCAAATGGAAATTTCAAGATCTCCAGAGGTATCTTGTTGTAGTAGAGAATGCATTGACCCTTGAAAGAATTGCTAACCTTCGCGAGTCTAAACCGGGGCGCAAGTAGTCTGTGATTATTTCTTAGGTAAACATTACAGCTATCGCTAAGTTTGGGAAATTTTGTAAGGTTCTTGCGTACGTACATTATATTTTCGAAAATAAATTGACTAGCTACAGTTAGTATGTCAATTTCTTTAAAAAGCTGTCTTAAGGAGTCTGTGCGTTTTAAATTATAAATTGCTCGAATAGCTCTTTTCTGTAAAATACAAATAGTTTGAATATCCGCTGCTTTCCCCCACAACAAGATACCATAGGACATGACACTATGAAAGTAACTAAAATATACTAGCCTAGATGTAGCCACATCCGTGTTTTGTCTGATGTTCCTAACAACGTAAGCCGCAGAACTTAATTTACCAGACAATTTTTCTATGTGGGGTCCCCACTGCAATTAGTTATCAATGGTTGTTCCAAGAAACTTCGTGTCATTTACTAATTCTGACGTATTGCTGTCCAACACTAAACTGGTCCCAACTTTCCTGACATTTGGAAGTGAGAATTTGATACATTTGGTTTTACCAGCATTTAACAATAAATTGATAACTGTGAACCAATTCAAGATAATACTCTATTGACATCATCAAAATCTTCTTTTTGTCTATCAATTTTGAAGACCAGTGAAGTATCATCAGCAAACAACACTATGTTAGTCAATTTCTCCACCATAAAAGGCAGATCGTTAATATATACCAGGAATAAGAAAGGGCCTAATATGGAACCGTGTGGAACGCCAATTTTTACCCCCGAACCATCAGATTTAACGCCGTTGACTTCTGCCTTTTGAATTATATTGCTTAGGTATGATCTTAGTAGATCCAACGCTTTATTTCTAATTCCGCAATGATTTAATTTCATTAGTAACGTGTCATGATCAACACAATCAAATGCCTTCGACAGATCGCAAAAAACACCGATAGCATCCTGTGCGGCTTCCCATGCAGAATAAATATGAGATATAAGGGTAATACCTGCATCCGTAGTCGATTTACCCCTAGTGAAACCGTATTGCTTGGCGTGGAGTTGTTTTGTACGGTTGAAGTGTGAGAGCATTTGATTGAGTATAATCTTTCCAAAAATTTTACTTAATGCTGGAAGAACCGATATTGGTCTGAAATTTGACGGATCACCCTTGTCTCCCGACTTGAACAGAGGTATAAGTTTACTGTGTTTCATGAGGTCTGGGAAAGCTCCATCATCAATACATTTATTAAATATATAAGCTAGGTGTGGGGCTATAACAATTATTATTGGACCAATGACTTTGACTGACATACCCCACAGGTCTTCAGTATTTTTTAAGTTAAGTAATCTATATCGTTTTGACAATATCCTGGGGACATACATGATAAAATTTAAAATCTACATTACTGATGCTAGTGCTGTTTTTTAACAAAACCTCTGCTTCATATGGAGATGAATTTAGACGCTCTGTTGTGAGTAAGGGTGCATTGGTGAAGAATGTTTCAAAAGCTCGAGCTACCTCAGCGTTGGATTAAACAACATCATCACCTATCTTTAAGCAGAAATCATTATCCCTTGTTATAACTTTGCCAGTTTCATGACCATGACGTATCATCAATTTTGTAGTTCCCTGGCTTATCGTGGGTAGAACCTACCGTGTGGGGAAAATGGTGTGACTTTTTTTGTGGAGCGCGGCTGAAAATTAATGATGCATGTTCGTCATTAACTGCAGACGACGTGTCGCATGAGCGTGTGAGCGAGACCGCGAGCGTAGTTGCCTAGCGAATGAACGAGATAACGGGCGTGCTAGTTACATCACAAGTAGCAAGAAGGTTAATGTGTGCATTTTTACAGTACACCTTGGACACATTATCTGCAAAAAATTGCTCTATAACAACATAGTGGACTTATATATAACTCTAATTTGGGCACAAAGTACGTGGCACATTGCTGTACAATTGAATTATAATAGCATTATATTCTCATTAATAAAAGTTACAGCTACTCCAAGTGCTGAACATTGCCTGAATAACAAGGTTCGTGGTACTTATTACAGTTAATATGCAATTCGCAAAATTGTAATAAGTGTGGACATCTTAAAAGCTTTATCGAAGCTAAAAGTTAAAAGCTAAAAATTATCAGCGAAATTGTGGTATGCAGAAACGCATTTTTAAAACCTATAGCGGAAAAGGCGTTAGCTAACGCCGGTGGTATTCAAAAGGTTATATTAAACTTTGGGTTACTTTAATTTTCGCGCGCTGTCATAGTATCCACAAATTCGGGAATAAAGTTCAAAATTTAACTAACCTTCCCAATGTAAAACTATCACCTTGTAATCCAATAAGTAAACATTACAAATATCACCCACCTTTTGTAACTGAAATTTCAAACCAACACCCCATATCAATCAATTGCTCAAAACAGAAACCTCAAGGAACCCAATTTTAAAAAGTGTAATATAGAAAAATGTAGATTCAGGCCACTGATTGGTACAGGGAATTATCAGACCTAGAATGTTTTGACAGTGTTACTATGTTCTACCAAATTCTAAACCATATAATTTCAAAATATACCCTTTTAAATTGAAACGACACCCACAAATACCCGATTTCGTTCACGGACAGCCTGAAACGTATCTTAGCTGAAAAGCGAAAATTCCACAGAAAATCCAAAAAGTATAACAATCCTCGTGATTACGATACCTACGCCCTATTACGCGATAGAGTCAAAACGATGTTACAAGCTTGTTACAAAAATTTCATTTCTTTCTTCAAATTTATTATTTGATAGTACAAACCTTTTCTGGTCATTTGTTAAGAACAAGAAAACAGCTAACACTATTCCCAAAACTATGCATTACGAAGATAACTCGTCATCAGAGCCAACAGCAATATGTGAACTTTTTTCATTTTTTTTTTATCCAAATTTTGAAAATAATCAATCTAACCAGTTGCCAAACTTGAGAAACTGTAGGTATTATAGTCACAACCTGCATTAAATTATACTTTCAAAGAGGAAATAATCGTCAAACTTAAATGATTAGATCCGAACAAAGGAACCGGCCCTGATCAACTACCAGCTCATTTCATAAAATCCTGTGCGAAAGAACTTGCCACTCCTTTATTCATTATTTATAATAAGTCGCTAGAGTCCCGTATATTCCCTGACACCTGGAAAAAGGCCTACATTGTGCCAATTCTGAAGTCTGGTGACAATAACGACTGTAGCAATTACAGACCCATCAGTATCTTGTCGTGCCTAGCCAAACTGTTTGAATCACTTGCTTATGATTATATCTACGCTCATGTAAACCGCTAATAACGTCTGCTCAACATGGGTTTGTCAAGTCAAAGTCGACAGCAACCAATTTATTAGAATATGTAAACTATATACAAGAGTCACTCAACGCTAAATCCCCAGTTCACAGCATCTATACAGACTTCAAAAAAGCATTTGATAAAGTAAATCACCAAATATTTATTCAAAAACTTAAAACACAATATGGAATACACGGAAGTCTTCTTAGATGGATTTCAATCTATCTATCTAACAGATCACAACTAGTAGCAGTAAAAGGTTTCCTTTCTTCGTCCTTGGAGGTCACATCTGGCGTGCCACAAGGCAGTCACTTGGGGCCATTATTCTTCATACTATTCAGTAACGATTTATTTAATATTCTAAAATAATATTTTCTCTTATATGCCGATGATTTAAAAATTTTAGCTCCATAAGTAACAAGTCTGACTGTCATAAAATACAATGTGATCTTAATTCCTTAGCAACATGGTGCGAGAAAAACTACATGTGGTTTTTCTGCGTTGCGAGTTAGTTGTGGACGGACGTGTGTCTGGCTCCTATTTACAATCATTATAAATTGCTTACTTAAATTCCCAATTGGTGGAATCCCAAATTCAAATTCTCGTTTCTTCTCGTGGCGTTCTTACGTGTCGCTCCGCCCATCGAACTGTGCAAGAGGGATAGACTGCGGCCGAACCAAGCTCTCCACGGCCCCAAATTTGTCGACCTCCACTGCTAGTGAGTGAATTCCTTTACACTACCCATTTTGCGGCGAGGTGGCCCGGCGTAGGATCGAACCAGTGCTCCATCAGGCCAGAGATCCGGGCCGGCGCTCTAAACCGCTGAGCCATCGAGTTTGGGAGCGGCGCGCGCGAAATCAAACGAACGCTACGCATAGTCGCACATTGAGTTAAGTCGTAGCGCTACAGCTGCTGCTACGATACGCTACGCACATCGACTACGAGTTAAGTCGTAGCGCTACAGCTGTGCCAACAGATCATCGTCCTTATTAAAAGGCGTTAAGTCCTACTTCGACATGTCGTGCAGTGCCTGCCTCAGCGAGTTCTCGTCGGATGATTTCATAATTACTTGTTGTAACGTGCCGTGCAAGAAAAGATTCCACCTCAACGGTTCTTGTATAGGCGGAAAAATTCCAACAGATAAATCATCTTGGCAGTGCCCGGAGTGCAAGTGCAATTTGAGAAAAGTAGGAGATAATACGGATATTCCATGCTCTCCAGATGTCAGTAATATTACATTAAGAACACTCAAAATCCCCCAGTCAGATATGCAAAAACTATTCTCTGAGATCCGGCAGCTTCGAGAGGATGTCCTCTCTCTAGGGGACCGCATAGACATGGTCTCGTCATCAATCTCAGCCTGTCTAGACCGAATGGACTCCGCTGAAACGAAAATAGCAGCATTAGAAAAGCGCAACGAAGAGGTAGTAATGCTTAAAAAAGAAATAAATGAACTGCAGGCTCAAGTCTCCAATCAGGAGCAGATGTCGTTGGCAAATGAAGTCGAAGTTTGCGGGGTGCCGGAGCACGAAAGCGAAAACCCCCACCACATTGCACTTCTTGCGGCTGCGAAGCTCGGAGTCGAGTTAGCAGAGTCTGACATTGACTGGTCGGCACGAGCGGGCCCGAAACGTACGGCAAACAAGGACGGACGGACATCGGGTAGTGAAAAAACAAAACTCCCCCGCCCACTGATCATCAAGCTTAACCGGCGCTGCAAAAAGGAGGAGATTCTGAAAGCTGCAAAGACACGACGAGGTCTCACTTCTAACGATCTCGAATTCTGCGGCCCATCTGAGGACATCTTCTTCAACGAACGGCTGACAAAAACAAATCGATTGTTATTTCGTGCAACAAGGCTTAGAACCAAGAAGACCCACAGATACCGCTGGATCAGCAACGGCGTCATACTCGTCCGCCAGCGCGAGGGACAGCCGGCCATTCCTGTTCGATCATACGAAGACCTTGATAAGCTTGTCGGACCAGCTAACGTGCAACTTGATTAACACTACACAACTAAAACGACATAAACTCAGTGCATTGTTTTATCTAATTGAATTTATAGATCTATGTGCGACCAACCTCCACACTTATATATATTTACATCGCAATATATATTTATTTAATAACACAATCCCCTATAATGTTATCACCTACACACATATAATTATTTTACACATATCGGTAATTTATACACTACACTCACAATCAAAACTCAATAAAACTCATGTGATAGAAACAGGAACTGTAAGTTATCCATCCCGTGACATCAGTAAACCACAGGAGCAGGTAGTCTCATGGTGCAAAAATCGAACACTGGAAAATGTCTTACTACTGTCGCGGGCCTAAGTTTAGAAGCAGATATAGACACCTCACTTGCCACTCCGTGCCACGTCGTTGATCTACCAGAGTTGTGTAAAGGAAAACTTAATCTTGAGCATAACTTCAAATTACTGTCTTTCAACATAAGAAGCATGCAAAAAAACTTTGATCAATTTTATGTAACCTTAGAACGTTTTAATATTATTTTCGACATCATTATCCTCACAGAATGCCATCTCACCGAAACCTCACTCATCAGGTCAATACAGGGATATTCTGCATTCAACACCTACAAGCCTTCTTTTTGAAGTCGGTTGAAAATAGAGTGTCATAAAACTGTTGCAATAAGAAAATTTAATCTATTGCCGCAACTGGTTGCAATACTTAATCATCAGGATGCCTAGTTGCGGTAAAGGAAACAATTCTTTTGATTCGCAACTGTTGTGAATCGCATTTGCTAAAACCGCCTGAGGGAATAAAAACTTACCTGCACATTGTAGAGTTTGAGCACGCTCCCAGCAGGATATAGATCCTCCCATACCTCCCGTCCTGGCGCCAACGGTAACAGAGTCCGCTCTCTCGCCCAGCTGAAGCCGAGGGCGCCATGCTGCCTGCCCGCCCCAGCTAGGCAGGTTATGCTGACGTTGTCACCCTGGAGATTATGGCTGATTTAGATATGTCTTAATTTAAGTACTGATAAGGTTAGTTTTAAATGAACAGAAATTGCTTAGGCTCGTGATCCAGAATTATTTTTGGGTTTCGGCCTTGCAATAGCGGTCATTAACTCCAGTCTACCACTGTATGCTCATGATAGGGTTAGCGTGCTTACTTAATGCGTGCAACGTTTGAAATTACTGTCGTTTAGCGTATCGTGGTAGCGGTCGCCGAGCGTTACCATGGTTATCGACCGTTACCATGAAGATGTAGTTCGCAGAAGCAGTCGGGTCGATGACCGCTTTCGCAACACTTCCCCGTATTCACTGTAGGTACCTACTTTAAATATGCATGCTATTTTCGGACTCAATGAAAAGGAACGTGAAATAATTTCCATAGAAAATGTATAGGCTCAGTCAGAAGAAGTGAGATTTCGTTTGTCATCATTGTTGCGTATCCTCCCAGCAAAGGTATAGGATTCTCAGAATTTCACATCTAACTCTTGTATCAGTCCTATCCTACCTTATTAACAGTGATAGTGGAGGGCAGCAAGCGCACATCGGGCGGGCGCAGCACGGTGAGCCAGAGTGCGCGGCAGCGGCGCCGGCCCGCGTCGTCCGCCGCGCACGACCAGCGCCCGCTGTCCTGCGCGCGCGCCGCCGATACGCCCAGCACGGAGATGCGGCGCCCCAGCGCGTCTTCCGTCACCGTGCGCGTCCACATGTCCCTTCGAAATAGTTTTGGACATTACAGCGAGGTTGAAGGAGTTAGAGGTTAGAAGACCCATATTTACCACACTTATCAATAAAGGAAAAAAGAGGTGTATCTTTAACGCCATCCATTGGATTGCGAAAAAAGCTGCTCAGAACGTATCCCATTGAAATATAATAACCACACACGAGAGCCATAAGGGGTTCGTAAGAAGACTTTTGAGAGAAAATAAGTTTTAGAACATGCAACAACCTGGAATCATATAAAACTATTCCAGCGAAGTGCACAGATAATGTGACCGTGTTACTTATAGATTTTGACACACAACTACAACTACCTACATATATGAGGATTTAGAGCACATCTAAGTATATGGTTAATTTAAACATCAATTATTCAATTATGTGCCTTGAGTTAGCACTAGTTAGTAGCTTGTAACTTTGTTACTTAAAGATACAAGCTCAGGAGCATGTTCTACGTATCGTATATTATAATGGTTACACTACCTCAAAGATGCATTGAAGCTAATCCTCACACCATCCTTGTACCAGGAAAATTGAATATCAGAAGACCCGAGTGCTGTACAGCTGAGTATAAACTCAGACCCCTCCCATACTTCTGTTCGCTGATTCAACGTCAGAGTCTGGAAATAACATTTCAGTTAAGTAATTGGAGTATCAAAAATTAACAGTTTGTGCATTTGTTTTTGTTTATGATGACTTTAGATTGCACACTCGTATTTATTTTACTTATCCACTAATATGAAAGTTTTCATTCTTCCAAAGAATACATAATCCAACTACAACCGTTACTTTGTAACATACTGTTATTTTAATTTACTTTAAGTTGTAGTTATTGTAAATAGAACCTTCGAATTAAGATTAAGATTAATTCGAAGAAGAATTGACACTGGTTGTTTACCTACTTTAGTTTTTAGTATGTAACTATTTTAATTATTATAGATAAGATCTTCGAGATTTTTTTTTTTCATCTTCTAACTCCATTCTGCTCTTGATCTACGTACCTCTACCTAGAAGATGTACCTCTACTTTATCCTACCGTTTTGTGTATTTAACTATATTTAACTATATTTAACTATATTTAACTATAACGTAACGAGTGACGAGTGCTATCGTTGTGATTACCCCGGATTGAGGGGTTCATCCGGCTACCCGGCTACCGGCCCCGTCTTACTGCCGGTCAGGACTGCCCACTCTACCCTACCACTACCTGCACCATGACCCATTGAACCCGTCCCATTATCCTGAATCCTGCTTCTGAAGATGTGCCAGGAGAGCCGTACTCCAGACGCGTGATGTCATTCCAAGAGATCGCAACCCACGCCCAGCCGCCCTCAATAAATTCTGTACATAATGTAAATTTCTCCCTTTTATTTGTTAGGCTTTACTAAACCATTTTAGCTCAACTGTTTCAAGTTTATAAACAAATGCATGAGTTTCGACATCTAACATCTATCGACAAATTGTAAGCGAGACGGACAGGGTTTAAAATTTATGTTTATTTTGTTCCCACATGTCAACCTAACACGAAGGATAAAGAGGGATTCGCTTCGCTCACAACTTCACCTACCCTGACCCACCACTTCGCCCTGATATTTCATTTGCAATTCAAATTTAAACCAGTTTAAAACCATTTAAACTGGTTTAAACTTGAATTGCAAACTAACGCGTCATATTGTAAGCCGTATGGTGCAGTTTACAATTTATCGACAGTTGAAAAACGAATGGGAAAAAAAACATATATTCGATACAACTTCAACTTATAGTATTATAGTACAAGCTTATAAATAACACTCTTTTGGCTTGTTTCTAGAAGTCCCCATAAGCTGTATGCGACAGATTCATCTAACATTTTACATACAAAATTAATTAATATGTTCAACAGCGCATATCGGTCGGAGCGTCTTGAATGAAACAGATACTTGTACAATTAATACAACTTTACAAAGTAAAAAGTATTAAAATTATAAACGTTGGCGAACCGTCAGATGTACTTTGTATAAGGGAACATAAAGAATTAGTATGCCGGTAGTGAAACATGAAGTAGTAGTGTAGTAGTTGACCTTTCAGTTACACGCTGTATTAAGTCCCAAGGTCACATAAAGCCACTGAAGAGTGCTTTGGCAAAAAAAAAACACTTAATTCATTAATTCATCAATGGTTCATTTATCATCAATTAATTCATCGGTATAATAGTAGTTTATGTGACTGCTACATAATGGGGGCATTAATACTCGAGAGTGGGTTTATGAAACGAGCCGAAGGCGAGTTTCATAATAATATCACTCGAGAGTTTTAATGCCTAATTATGTACAGTTACATACACTAGTTTATCTACACACATATCATAAGCTCTCTTTAATGTGTTCAGGAACCGCATGTTTAACCGGCATTGTGGCTCTGGAGTTGTTTAGCTTGTTCTGTAGTACCAACTTCACAGACAAACTAGGGGCGGCACGCAGGCGGGCGTCGGCAAATGAGTTTTTACCAAGTAGTTCAACATTATGCTGAACGCATCGTGCGGTTTTTGTACGCAGTAAAGAGGGTTTATGATTCGGGTGTAGATAAAAAAATACAATGTTAATTACAGTGATATAATATAGTTTAAATACTTTGTCGTTACACGATTGGATTAATTTGCCTCGATCGTAAAAAATCCTGAACAAAGTCTATATTAAAAAGGAAAAACAATAATTTTAATATAAAATTACTGATTTTTCTCTTAAATTTTATACCTTAATTTTCCTCCTTTGGAGTTCCTTATCAATCCTTCAATTTGATCAATTAGCTAATTTCCGCTCTTCAGAAAAAAACACCTCATTTATAACGTCGCCGGGCGACCTGATGCTATTCCGCGCCGCCCGCTACCCTGCCAGTTCCGCTACCCCGCCAGAAGACGAAAGGCGAATGCGGCGCCCCTCACCTCAACAGCTAAAACTGGAGCTTAAGGATATCACAATCGGCAATACAATAATGCTATTGAATTATTTTTTTGTTGAAGCGTAACATCGTTCAAAGGGCAATTTTTCTAAAGTAGCCAAAAAAGGCAAATAGTGGAATAAATAAGTCAAATAACCCAACTGCATTTTCAGTTTATTTTTCATACCCCACTCGATGGGTTTAAAAAAAATTAAGACATGTAATATGTCGCAAAAAATCAGCCATTTTTTTATTATTTTGATAACGACGACCGATTTAGCCTAACCGGTGGTGACCCTGCCAACGAAGCTTACGGTCCTGGGTGCGAATCCAGGTAAGGGCAAATATTTATGTGATGATGAATATTTGTCTTTAGACTTGGATGTTTTCTATGAATTTACTTAAGTGTTTATCTCTTATAAATAAATCGTCATCTAGTAGCCACAACACCAGCCTTATTGAGCTTACTAATCTGTGTAAGATTGTTCTCTGATATTTATTATTATTATTATTATTTTATGATAAAACCAGTGTCACTCTCACAGCTGAGACGAATTTAATGACACCTCTAAAGCTAAAATCCATCAAGCCGTTAAGGCTACAGAGCTTGCCAAAGAAACATACATTCATACATACATACACTCGGAAAACATAACCCTCCTTCTGGCGCGGTCGGGTAAAAAATACGAACACTCCCCCCTATTAGAGCAATAAAGAAGGTGTTAAAACAGGTCAACGAGGAACATCAGCAAGGAGCCTTGGATCCTGGCGCCAAGCCAGGATTCCCAAGTCGCTGGAAATTCTGTTTCAAATGATGCAACCCTTGTCTTCGGCTATTTTTGTTTGACATTTTCCTGGGGTATTGGTTTGCGTTATGCTAAGTGTGGATTTTGGTAGTAATTTTACATCGGCAATTATTTTTTGCAGACTTCTTATTATCATAAAAAATCTCTCTATAGATCAAAATATTATTATGTACTAAGTAAAAATGAATTCTTTACTATTATTTTTTTTATAAATGTTTATGTATGTTACGGTCAGCTTATACGATCCGGTTAGTATACGTAATTACCGGTTAGTATTCATACTAACTACTGTTTTCGTGAATGTAATAAATTTAGCCAAAATCAGTCCGAATAACTGCTTTAACCGGTTATTATTCATACTCACCAAGAGGGTTTTGTGAAAGTAATAAGACACCGTTATTTTATTAATCAAATATGGTTTATTAAAGGTAAAATAAAACATATAGTTAAATTCTTCTTAATATTGTGTGTCTATAATGCACAGAATTTTATGTGTACTTAAGCTTATGTTTTAAGTATTTTTTGTTGTTCTTAAATGTTCAACCTAACACGGAAGATAAAGGGGACTTCGCTTCGCTCATCCTTTACCTTTCACCTAAGCCACTGCAGTATTTTGCCCTGATATTAGCTGTGCAAATAAGTATTAATTATATTCATCACGGACGTGTGGTGATTATATACAACTAAGCGGTTATTGTGATAATATATGCTACTGCTAATGTGATAATATATGCAACTGTTAATGTGATAAATCCTGCTGTATTACTTCAACCTTCGATATTAGTAAGTATGAATAATAGCCGGTTAGCAAGCATGATAACCAAATCAATAACTTGACCGCAGCATATATAATATAAAGATTCGTTCACAGCTCAATGGACTGTAAGCATCTAATTAGAGGGAACTATAGGTTATTTGTTATTTAATAGTTTATTAGGGTTCCGTACCCAAAGAGGAAAAACGGGACCCTATTACTAAGATTCCGCTGTCTGTCTGTCCGTATGTCAGGCTGTATCTCATGAACCATGACAAATAGACAGTTGATATTTTCGCAGTTGATGTATTTCTATTGCCGCTTTAACAACAAATACTAAAAAACAAAATAAATAAATATTTAAATACGACAATTCTTTGAATGCACCTGGTTACCTAAATGGAGTGTAAAAGAAGCTGCACCAATAACTTTGTAAACAACATTTTGGTATGTAAAATCCAAACTATTTACCCCACACCATTCCTACCGTTGTACGGTGGTACGGAACCCTTCGTGCGCGAGTCTTTTTTTTTTTTTTTTAAATTCATAATTCTTTTATTCAAGTCACATTTTAACACAAATAGTAGGACTCCCCTGGTAAACGTTTTTCTTGGAAGTCAGACTCACACTTCGCCTTTTGTTTATAAACTTTGTATTTTTTTCTGTAAGCAACCATTTCTTTTTTATAAAATAAATAATATACAGGCTATACAATTTTAAGGGATTGTTAGGTACAACATTTTGAAAAATTTTTACCGACTTTATTTTCAATTTCCCTATACTAAAATAAATATACCTGATCTTAAAAATAAAGTTGCTCTGATCAATTCGGTTTTAAAGAAAAAGTTGTGGTCGGGAAAAAAACACCGCCACTTTGCATAGTTGCATATATCCCTACAACCGTATGATAGCTAACTATGGAATCGCAAAACTCACGGATGAAGAAAATGCAATAAATGTTCGCGAACAGCTCTTGGATTCGCTCCAGGCGATCGGCAGCATTTCAAACAATTAAAAGTTTCTCGAGATCCTTCGTATGTAAGTTGGATACCGATTCTTATCTTGGCCAAGCCCGACCAAGCATACTGAAGTTTAAGTTCAACTTAACATTTGATGTGATCTTAAATGTAAAGTATCGTTCTCAATAAGTTATACATTTTGGTCTTATTTGTCACGTTGTGGGACTGTTACAGTAGAAGGTATGCTTTGATGTAAGTTGAGGTTTTCGCGTAGAACATCTTTCCATATTATGTTTTTAGGGCCGACTGTGCAGTTAATTTACGGCTAGTATTTTATCGCACATTAAAAATACTGATTTTCACAGCAAAAAAGGTTTTATTTTTGATTAAGTATGATTAAGTAAGATTTGACTTTTATGATTTAAGTATTTTTGATGTTCTTACATGTTTAACCTTACACGAAGGATAAAGGGGGCTTCGCTTCGCTCACCCCCTTTACCCTTCACCTAAGCTACCGCAGTATTTTCCCTATCGCTAATAAGAGATTTCTTCCAGCAAACCATGATGGGTAGAAAAGGTGATGTTTGAGCGGGGGAAGAAATCTACTTTGAGATTAACTTCGTTCCCGCCGGTCCGGATTTTTTTGATCTGTGAATAAGATTATGTTTTGGTAATAAGTATTCATTATCATGATCAAAATATCAGTTCAGTTAAGCACTGCAGGGTTACTGCATTGTCTTATGCCAGTTCAGTATAGGAACCTAAGCTGATCCGCAAAACTAGCATGACCGTCTGAAAACAAGTCTTGCTATTAGGTAAATAAAGCCCGTTATGGCGTATTGGGATGGAAATGTTTGCCCTGGTGATGTCATTGTTTTGAACCGAATCTGAATCGCTATAAAGGTTGTGGTAAACGACCCGAATGGCCGAGTCGGCAGTGACCCTGCCTACGAAGCCAAGGGTTTCGGGTTCGAGTCCCGGTGGTGGCAAATGTTTGTTTTATGAGAACAGATGTTTGTACAGTCATGGTTGTTTATCTATCCAAGTATAACATTTATCTACATAAGTATGCGTATCGTTGTCTAGTACCCAAGATACAGGTAAAGTCCTTGTTGTAACTGCTAGTTGGAGTTGTCTTATCAACTTACGGATGCAATATATAGCCACCTTTACTGTTGCATAATGCAGAGACTTATTCCCGCTTACTGTTTGACTAAGTATTTTGTATTCAGAAGCTTATGTATTGTCCGTCAAGCTGTCTGAAAGCAAAACTTCCAAGCTGGTTGCGATTCTTCGACTGGCTTTAGAAACTACCTATATACAAAAGCTACCGAGAAGTTCACGCTTTATTTAACTTTTAAACATTCGCTTCCTCAATCCTAACTTTAATTAGCTTACGTAGGTACTGAATAAGAAATGGGTAGATTATTGCTGTTTGCTTTTCACGAACTGACTAGACAGTAATTGATTTTGTGAGTTGATGAAAATACAAAATCGATTACTAATATGCAATAATGTCATGATATTTCAAGGTCACATATTGATGATATGGACTGCCCAGACAAAGACCCATAAAGGAATATACGCATGAACATGCCGATTAAAAACTTTAATAAAATCTACTCACCTGAAGACTAAGCGCCGGCTGCACTTCAAAGTGGTCTATGCGCGTGCGCGTTGGACTTAGCCGAGCAAGCGCCAATCGCAATGCGCTTGCGGCTTTACGCGCGGCCCATATGCGTAACCACAAGACACGGTCGCCTGACGCATCGGGTTTGCTAGAAATAGAGGATTTTTTGTGCAACTTACTGAGGATCTAATACCATAAATACAGCAGTCAGAATCAGTCAAAATCAGCCTTAGGCGACCATGGCAATTTTTATAAATAATTTTCAGAATTTATGTCTTCATAAAATACATTCATCATTCACGATCTGCAGACACAGACTAATGGCACATTAATCCGAAGAGACTATATAATTATATTTGATCAAAGACCATTATCCCAACCAACATTCAGATGAATAAACAATTTTATAACATGTCGTTATGTATAATACCCGAGTCATTCGAAATATTTCGAGTTAAAGTGGTTCCCACGTTTCGGCGTAAATTACAGACAAACAATTATATTCTACCGAGCTCTTGAAACACGAAACTGTGGTTGATATTATTAACTTTTCTGAATGTAGGTCACATTGGATTGGCTTTTGACTTTTGATTTAATAAAAGTCAAAAGCCATATGCGATGTGAAAGAATTCATTCATATGAAGGATTCTTGCAGAAATTTCCTTAAAAGAGGACTTGTGGACATATAATGTAAGTGGAATTTTTGTGCACATGGCACGGCCGTATTCCCAAATGGAAAATTAAAAAGACAGAAAACTCAACTTAATTGAATATATTTATCTTTTGATCACATTTATCCTCCAGTTTGAGTAGGTAAGTACGTTATTTATAATCTAAATGTCTACCGAGCTCTTGAAACACGAAACTGTGGTTGATATTATTAACTTTTCTGAATATAGGTCACATTAGATTGGCTTTTGACTTTTGATATAATAAAAGTCAAAAGCCATATGCGATGTGAAAGAATTCATTCCTAAGAAGGATTCTTGCAGAAATTTCCTTAAAAGAGGACTTGTGGACATATAATGTAAGTGGAATTTTTGTGCACATGGCACGGCCGTATTCCCAAATGGAAAATTAAAAAGACAGAAAACTCAACTTAATTGAATATATTTATCTTTTGATCACATTTATCCTCCAGTTTGAGTAGGTAAGTACATTATTTATAATCTAAATGTTAAAATCTTCCTCATTTTCATTGGTTCATGCAAAGACTGGACATCGTTCGTGTGTGTTCGTGCCATCGTGGCTACGCCGACGTTTTCAAGTACACTGCGCAAGCAAGTAAGAATTAGTTTGTAAAATTATCGTCGTTTTATAAGTAACCGTTATATCCGGCTGAACAAGGCAGAGGACTGACACGGCCAAAACTAAGGTAACAGAGATGAAGCACAAGCCAGACAAAAAGGAAGCTTATGCGGTAGATACAGTTACGATCAGGTCAATATGCACATTGAATTTAGTCCTCAAACGCACGAAATAAGATCAAAGTCAAAGTCAAAGTGCTTTATTACTGTAGATACTGTAATCTTGAACATTGTAATATCCCTTTTTCGACAATATCGCTTTATGACGCTTTTTAAACTGCTCAAATGGCAATTTCAAAATCTCCAGAGCTATTATTGTAGAAGAGAATGCACTGACCCTTAAAAGAACTGCTGACCTTCGCGAGTCTGACTCGTTCGTTAAAGAGAAAGATAGGCACTGAACTTGTCAAAAACGTGACAGTATTTTACTATGATGTTGAAAATATACGAAACACCGGCGAATTACCTCGAAGTTATAGTGCGGTATCTCTAATTCACAGCTTTCTATTTAAATAAAAACAAGTTTATGAACACTAGATAAATACGAAACACAGGGTGACATTTAATTAGCTGACCATATTTTGGGGAATAATAGTACCCATCAGTATGAACAACTTTCTACAAGAAACATATGATCGCAAACGAAAAAAAAATACTTCCCTCAGTACATTGACCCGATCAGCTGATTTCAAGTTACTATGGGAAATCCAAAAAATTTTTTCGTTTGCGACCATATGTTTTTTGGAAAAGTTGTTCGTAATGATGGGTATTATCATTCCCCAAATTATGGTCGCTTAATTAAATGTCACCTTGTATTTGTTATTTGGATATTTTCTCGACGTTTTGCGGTATGAGTTTAAAACTACGGGACATCCAATCCGAGACAAATACATACAAAGAGTGTTTTGATTTTTCAAATGAACTTACCTTATATTTAAAACTGTCATTTCATTTAAAATGGTGATGTTAAATGCTTTCAATTGTTTCGATAACTGTGAAATGAAAGATGGTGTTAGTTAAAAAGTTACTAACAATTATTTTTCAACACACAAAACATAAACAATTTTGTTACCAGTTTTAATATTTCTTGAGGTATGTTTTTGTTTGTTTGGTCCATGACCAAAAGCCTGGTTTCATAGCGGGCGGATGCTGAAATCAATAAAATATGATTATATATTTTATGAAAAGCAAATTCTTAAATATAAATAAAGGGCGCCAGATAATATTGTACCTGGAAAAAATATACTATGCTTATTATTAATATTATGAAAATATTCTTCTGCCTTCGTTATCCGTGTAACACGCTTACTAGGGTAATTATAACTTTCTATAAATTCTCTGAATCGTTTCTGATGTTCACCTGCACGGAAACCAACCGTCAAATTAATAATATTGAATTATGGATGGACGTAACTGAGCCTCTGCCACCACGTACGGGAAAAAGCGTGACGCTCTATTCTTTATTGCTATTTATGATTACGAATGTCAACGACGACCCGAATGCCCGAGTCGGCAGTGACCCTGCCTACAAAGCCAAGGGTCCCGGGTTCGAGTCCCGGTGGGAATAAATATTTGTTTGATGAGAACATAGTCATGGTTGTTTATCTATCTAAGTATAATATTTATCTATATAAGTATGTGTATCGTTGTCTAGTACCCGAGATTCAGGGAATCCTTAATTGAGGCTAGATCAATGGGTGTAAATAGTGTCCAAGGTTCAAGGTATATTGGCCTATAGTTCGATTATAGTTCGAAATATAATTTGAAATCAAATATCATTTATTTATTAGAAAGGAAATGTACATAAATTAAGCAGATGTAGTGAATAATCCTATCGTATTTTCTCGGAAATGTTCGTTTTTGTCTTACTACTTTGATACATTTGACATTGATAAATAAAGTATGCGATTTATTTGATACCTACACGTAATTTAATAATACAGTAATTCATAGACTCATCGGCACCAATGGGTGTTATCGTTGTTCCGAGTTTTGCCGATAGGAAAGGATTATTCACTACATCGCAACAAAGGCACGTGAGTGCTAGTTACTTGAGTCTGCCTCTCTAGGGCTGCATTCGCATATGGTCGGGTGCTTGCAGCCTTCTGAGCATTCGTCTATGGCGCACTCTGTGGACAAAGAATTAAGTCTATTTTATTTGGAATGAATCAATTTTGACGACCGGTTTGGCCTAGCGGGTAGTGACCCTGCCTACGAAGTTGACGGTCCTGGGTTTGAATCCCAGTAAGGGCAAATATTTGTGTGATGAACATGAATATTTATTTCTTAGCCTTGAATGTTTTCTAAGTATTTGTCTCCATTAAAATATATCATCGTCTAGTATCCATAACACAAGCCTTATTGAGCTTACCTTGGGACTAGTTCGATTTGAGTAAGATTGTCCTCTATTTTTTTTTTATAAATATCATAATATGACTTGAAAGTATGCTGTTTAGCAAATATGTATCTAACTGAATATACGCGTTGTAAAATATGATCATTAATATCAGCAATATCCTTTGAATTAGATAAAATACACAATTTGCCTGATAGTAACAACCTACTCTAAATATGTTATGTCAAATAAACTATTTTCTATAAAAACTTCTAGAATAATTGGTTTTACATTGCAAAACATAGCATATTAATCTCGAAAGTCCGAGGCCATGTACACATTTAGATGTCACACAAAACAAGTCTGATCTAGCCTTTACCAAAGCTCGGTTGTTTGCACAAGAGCTATTTGATATGCGAATCACGCGACTGTTTGCCAAATAGGTGCATGCATATTGCATCTAACGTACCCAAAGTTTATTTACCCTGTGGTGGCTAGACTAGATAGGTGCAAAGGGCGTTTACACGCGTGAGATCAGGGAAGCAAATTGTGCATTAATGAACCCACCGAGAGAAGCAAGGAAGTACCATATTAAAAACCATCATTACTTTATTTTTAATTAAATAACGGGCGTTTTAATGGTGATGAAATCTAGAGATGCAACGAATAGTGATTTGGCCGAATACCGGATGTTCGGCCACGTTTTCGGCCGAAGCGCCGACTATTCGACTGCCGAATACTCCTCGAGCATATGCACTTAAAAATGTAGGCAGTTTTATAATGTCGCAGGTGACAGATTCTTTGGAGAACCATATATATTTTATTGGTTTGCTAATTTTGTCAAGACACGCATCCTTTCTTCATTTTTCTGTCAGATTATGTTACTAATGGTCTGTGTTTCTGAAAATGGCACCGTTTAAATCACTTGTATGTCAATTATTTCTCGTCATATTAGTAACATTCGCAGTAGTTTATTGCAGACGTAATTCGTTGATAAGTACCAAGTTGATAAGGACAAGTGTCTCATTTAATTTATGACGATTTTATAAAACAAATCAATATACTATTCGGTATTCGGCCGAATGTTGCCGAGTATCCGGCCTTATATCGATATTTGCCAAATACTCGTTGCTTCTCTAATGAAAACATTTTGAGAAAAGCCAACTTCCTATCAATGAGTACACCATTTGTATTGAATTGTCTAAACTATGTGAAACTGTCCCTGCCATCCCGAATGGGATAAACCATGTAGTCTGTTTTGTTTCTTTTCACCTGACACGTTGCCAATGAATCTTATTTCAGTGTTATTAGGGTTTTATTATGGCTCTAATAAGTTCTAATTGATAACCAATTCGTTCGAGTTACATTAGCGTGCAAACATTGCTGTTAGCTTTATTTAACTAGAATTGCTTTTAATTTGTGGGATTTTTAATAAATAATGACAATTAAATAACTCCATAATGCGGTTAGGTACAATGTTATTTTGATTGTCTTTGGTTGATAACCTCAGATGATTCAATAGAGAGAAAAAATTGGTATCACAATTACCTGGTGGTGCGATGTGGGTCTCACAAAGGTCGCCGGTGTAGCCAGGAGCGCACACGCAGCTTACAGCGGCTGGACCCATCTGTCTGAGACAAAATAGTATAATTTGTGGTTATTCCTACTAAAAGTGAACACAGAGTGTTCGCATTTTTTAATGGCACGGAAACCCGTCCACGATGTTACACCATCTATCCTTCTGATCCATGTTTTTTTATGATCCAATTATCTTTTGAAACAAGAATAGCAATAGTGAATCAATAAAGCTCCCAAGCCCATGGGCCAAAAATGCCGTATTTGGCTTGTCAGCGGCGGCGTCTTTGTTTAGATACTTAGGAGCAATCGATATACTATTGCTATTCGTGTTTCATAAGAGACTCTGGTTCCAGGTGACGTCAGCAGCTAGGGACATCTAGCAGCTGATGACGTCACCGAGGGCAATTGAGGGACAACAGCTACTAAGCAGTAGGATATAATGTTTTATTTGTTATTAAAATATGATAAATTCAACGGCTCTTTAGCCCTATGCCCTATGGGGCTGTTAGAAAGGAACTAAACCGGTTGGTAATTCAGGTTTCTGAATCATACATACTGACTGAATCACAGATGAAATCTCAACCGATAGCGCCGTGTGCGGCGTCTCGTTTGATTACGCAGGAAGTAATTTAAAGTACCTCAAATAATTAGGTATTCGCGTCAGTTTTTTTTTTAATAGCTTAGGTCTAACAAATCAGCCAGTTGCAAAAACTATCTTTAAATTGTAATGCCCCATTAAACTCTAATGGGCGTAACGTCAAGGAGTGTGAACCGTCATGAACATTATGTACTCAGAAATAAGAGCACCGTTTTAACAAAAATAATAATAATAATATGCAACTGATACGCCACTGACGACCTCTGTGGCGCTGCGGTAGTGGCTCTGCCTATCATGCGGGAGGTCCCGGGTTCGATCCCCGGCTGGGGATAAAGAAAAAAACCCCAGTTCTTGGATGTTTACGTGTGGTATGTCGCTGTTTCTGGTTCCCAAGACACGGTATCCTAGTGTAGGGCCAGAAGCAATATATGTATATACACAGTCAGGTCATAAGTTCTGTCACACAATAAAAACTTTTGAATTTAGAACGCTGGCCACAAAAAAGTTTATTGAATTCGAATTTCGAATTTTTCATGAAAATAAAAATGTGTACTTTTTAGAATTTTCCTCATTTTTAAATATGCAGTGGACACTTAAAGAAGACCGTGTCGCAGTTATTGCGTTGCATCGTTGCGGTTACGCGCCAATTCATATTTTCGACTTACTGAAAAATTTGAATATAACCAAAAGATTCGTTTAACGTACCATAAAACGATACAATGAAGACTCTAGTGTAGATGACAGGTCAAGAAGTGGTCGCCCTCGCTCTGTTAGGACTCCAGCAGTGATAAAAGCTGTGAAGGCGCGAATTCAAAGAATATCCCATACGTAAGCAGAAACTGTTGGCCCTTCAGATGGGGTTAAGCAGGACCACGGTGAAAAGGGTGTTAAATGAAGACTTAGGGCTTAGGTTTCTTCGATATGCCCTAGCATATCGAAGAAAAACAGGACATCGTTTGGACGCTCGTTTAATGGACCTGAGACTGAAGAGACGCCGCGCTTTGTTGAAGCGGTACGCGGGAAAAAAGCATCGGGAAATTCTTTTTTCGGATGAAAAAATTTTCACTGTGGAAGAGAGCTACAACAAACAAAATGATAAGGCGTACGCACACAGCAGTGAAGAAGCGAGATTCCGCGTGTCCAACGAGGTCATTTTCCATCCTCGCTCATGGTTTGGTTGGGAGTCTCTTATTGGGGCTTAACTGAGGTACATTTTTGTGAGAAAGGCGTAAAAACGAATGCAGTTGTGTATCAAAATACAGTCCCCAAGAACCTTGTGGAACCTGTTTCTCATACCATGTTTAATAACAGGCACTGGGTATTCCAACAAGATTCTCCGCCAGCTCATAGAGCGAAAAGCACACAAGACTGGCTGGCGGCGCGTGAAATCGACTTCATCCGGCACGAAGACTGGCCCTCCTCCAGTCCAGATTTGAGTCCGTTAGATTACAAGATATGGCAACACTTGGAGGAAAAGGCCTGCTCAAAGCCTCATCCTGATTTGGAGTCACTCAAGGCATCCTTGATTAAGGCAGCCGCCGATATTGACATGGACCTCGTTCGTGCTGCGATAGACGACTGGCCGCGCAGAATAAAGGCCTGTATTCAAAATCGCGGGGGTCATTTTGAATAAACTTTATTACCATAAAAATCTATGTTTTATTAAGTTCATTTTGCTATATAAATGTTTACATAAATAATAAACATGTCTAAATTATTTCATATTGCACATGTTGCAGAACTTATGACCTGACTATGTAAATGTTTATGTTTATAAGCGTTTGATGGGGCTTTAAAATTTAATTTCTGTAACTGGCTGTAAGTCTGCGTCTGCCTTTGCTAAATTGCAAGCATTCCAGAAAGTAACAAAAGTAAGTTTCGATGACGTATCCTGCGCAATCGATATAAAATATAAGCGCACGGGAAACTTAGCTTTACCGACGGCTAACTTCTTACGCTGTTAACTGTCTTACCTTTCTCGTAGGTAACTGAAAACTGTCAAGTTCACGTCTAGAAACTGGAAACTAGATACTGTATCAATGAGTTAAGTTCACTAAAGTCGGATGGGATAATCTGAATTGTCATCAAACTTCCCGCAGAGGGCTGCCTTTAACTTGTGAAGTTAAGGTTAAGTACGGAAAGGCCAAGTTAGGCATGCCTTTGAATCATGAAACTTTTGAATTCAATTTCAATTCTATCTTATCTGGATCAGTGTTGAGATGATAGATTTTGCGGGCGTGCGGGGCCTACTGAAAATCATAGGTCGGGATCTGGGTTCAAGTTCGCAAGAACTTGTTTTCGAAGAGCGTCTCGTAGAATAATTACTTAATTACTTTGTTGGTGGAATCATCTATCGATATGCTCTAACACTTAATTATTGTAAAGAAATTAAATTTGAATGTAGTTTTTGATAGGGTGACGTTTAATAAGCTGACTATAATTTGGGACATGACTATGAACAACTTTCCCGAAGAAACATAATTATGGTCGCAAATGTAAATAAAAAAATTACCCCTCAGTACAATGACCATTTGTTTCTTGGAGAAAGTTGTTCATAATTATGGGCACTTTCATACTCCAAAATATGGTCACTTCGATGCTTCTCACAGAGGAGATGCATGTTCGAATCAATGTAACAACGAGATAATTAATTTATGTCAAGTACATTATCGGACGTTCCTTGTTTCGGATGACACGTTAAACTCTACTCGGCTACTATCGCTATGTGGTAGTGGTCGTAAAACCCCTCCAACAAACCGCACTGTGCCAGCGTGGTGGATTATGCTAAATTTTACTCGTACCGAGTAAAAGCCTGTGCCCCTCAGTGGGGACATTAATGGGCTACATTTATTTTATTTATTTATGCTAAATTCTGCATTATTTATATTCAAACTGCGCTACTGCAAGATAACCATCGATTAAATTAAATTAAATTAATACACATGGCACGGCATAATTTTTTCATCATCCGATGTAAAGTCGCTAAAACTGAAGGAACACTGATATTGAACAAGTTTCTAATTCATCGGGTGACATGACAGTACTTTATAATCGTATGATGATTTATTGCAGAGTCAAGTTGCTGAAATAGGTCACTTTCTGGCCGATACTAAAGTTATGTTGTGTTAGGTCACAGCTTTATGTGCAACCTAGAGTTGAGCGAAGCGAAGCAAACCCATGGTAAAAGGATAATCCGTGTTATGTTAATCATTTGCGTAGAGTTATTTGCCCGACAGACCTTGTGCCATTTAATTGAGTATCGGCTCTTAGTTAAAAACCCGGGCTTGACTAAGTGCTTATTCGTAATGGCTGCGTCATAAATACCTGCATATTCCACCGTGTTGGCACATATTTTCTGCCCGAGCGCACAGCGGCCCCTCCCCGCAGTCCGCACCGGAGTAGCCCTCGTAGCATGCGCAGTAGAACTCTCTAGAACAATTCAACCGAAATAACAACACGACAAAATGCACCTGCAATGTGACTGCATTTTTGTGAACATTTCTGTGATGTGAATAGATAAAATGTAACTTTGTAAACGGATAGATGAATGGTTGTGTTTTTTTTTATTTGATACGTCAACAGATGGCGCTTTATGCCGTGTCGTTTTTAAGCGATATAGCGTGCGTCATGACGTCGCGTCGGCAAAAGATGCTTTTGCATGCCTGACTTGTGCTGTCAATTGTGGTAGATGGCAGACCAAAGAATTTCGTTCATCTGAGGGCGGACACCGCCAGGCGGAGTTCCAAACCTACTTTATCTAAAAATATTTTTTCTGTATAATTAATTTTATTTCCTCGCAGCAGTCATGAAAAGCACTAAGTCATGTCTCGGTCAAAAGTCCAATTCAAGTCAAGTCAAATGAAATTCATTTATAACTGTAGATATTCAAAGGTATCAAATTTATCCAAAGGTATCAAATTTATCGACGTGATCGCAATGAAGGTGGCACTACGAATAAGCTCGATGGCGGCGGGGTCTTGATTGCCGTAAAAAAATCTATAAACTCCATAAGTATGAAAAATTGGGAAAGCAGTTGTGAGGATTTATGGGTTGTGGTGAGTTTAATGGATGGTAGGTTTCCTAAACGCATTGGCATCGGTACAGTGTACCTATCGCCGCCACCTAAAATATCTGAGATTAACACCTACCTTGAAAATACTATGGATATAATGGGAGATCTAGATGATTATATGGTGGTGGGTGACTTCAACATGAGTTTTATATCCTGGTCCGTGGATAAAGGTGTACTAAGCGAGGGATTAATACCGCATAAGTATCAAAATAGATTAGGCCACGCTCTGGTTGATTTTATGTCTCTAACAGGAGTGCACCAATTTAACGCGATAAAAAACCATCAAGATAAGATCTTAGACCTAGTTCTCAGCAGTTCCTCTTGCGAAGTCACTAAACTAGACCATATAATCAGTAAGTTGGACCCCTACCACCCCCCATTAACTATCTACACCCATTTTGAGTGTGAAAAAGAAAATAATTTGCCGCCAATTCCTAGGACGGACTACAACTTCTTTATAGCCGACTATGAAAAAATTCTAATAAGTCTTAGAACTGTAGATTGGCTGCATTGTTTTACAGAGTGTAGCGGTGTTGACTAGTATGTAAGCATTTTCTATGAGAAATTAAACGACATCATTGAACTGTACGTCCCAAGGAGAAAACCCCGAAAGCAAACCTATCCCCCCTGGTTCAGCACAGATCTGATTAAGCTTCTCCGTGAAAAGGATAAATTAAGAGTGCGTGCGCGGAGGTTCCAAAATCCCAGAGACAAGTTGGAATATGAACTCCTACGTAAGCGTTGTGACAAGCTTTTTAACTTACGTTACAGAGAATATATCAGTAATGTGGAATGTAGTCTTAAACATAATCCGAAAGCTTTCTGGTCTTACGTAAAAAACAAAAGATCTGGTACAAATACGCTGCCTTCAATCATGCATCACGGGAATCACTCTGCTGATTCCGGTGCTGGTGTAGCCAATCTTTTTGCGTCCCAGTTTAGGTCTACGTTTAGCCGAGATGATGGCACCACGTCATCCTTCTATGATGAAGGGTCAACCGTTTGCAGGAATCCTCAGTCCAGGCTAATAAGCAGCATTGTTCTAAGCGAAAACGCTATTCTCAAAGCGCTTAAACACTTAAACCAAAACAAAGGTGCTGGGCCTGATGGGATACCCCCTATTTTTCTGAAGAGATGTGCAAACGTATTATCGTATCCGCTAACACTGATATTTAACACATCTCTTCATTGTGGTATCTTTCCCTCCGAGTGGAAAAGAGCGCTTATTGTACCGGTCTACAAGAAAGGTGCTAATGATGACGTCCGAAATTATAGACCTATCTCTATCTTATCCGCATTTTCGAAGCTATTTGAAGTAATGACCTGTCCTGTGCTATGCGACCATACGAGTTACAAAATTAGTAAGCGGCAGCATGGATTCCAGCACAAAAAATCCGTAGTAACGAATCTGGTTGCCTTCATTACAGACATTGTTGAGGGTGTTGATGCTGGAAACCAAGTTGATGCTGTCTACACTGACTTCAGTAGTGCGTTTGACAAGGTCTCACACAGAATCCTGATTAAAAAGCTTAAGTGTCAATATGGTATTCAAGGAAGATTACTTGAGTGGTTTGACTCTTACCTGAATAACAGACCTCAGATTGTAGTTACTAACGGATATGAGTCTCAGAGCTACATTGCCACTTCTGGTGTCCCCCAAGGCTCACACTTGGGACCTATTTTGGTTGTACTATTTGTCAATGATTTTGTGTCTTGTATTCAGAATAGTGACTGCTCTCTTTTTGCCGATGATATGAAAGTATATAGACAAATAGACTGCCTGAGTGATGTCCGTTTACTCCAAGATGATTTAGACCACGTACACCAATGGTGTCTTAACAACAATATGGTTCTGAACACTTCTAAATGCCAGTTTATTCGATTCACACGTAAGAAGAAACCTACCTTGTCTAATTACAGGATCAATAACGACAGTATTGAGGAAGTCGATCAGATTCGCGAACTCGGTGTTATTCTGGATTCCAAGCTTACTTTCGTTCCGCATTACGATAGCTTAGTTAGCAGAGCTGCTAAAATGCTGGGGTTTCTGAAGCGCGCCACGAAGGAGTTCAAGAAAATCAGTTCTAAACTCTGCCTATTTAACGCTCCCGTGCGCAGCATTCTGGAATTTGCCAGTGTTTGGAACCCAGTATATAACGTTCACACAGAGCGATTAGAAACCATCCAGAGATCATTTACAAGGCACCTTGCTTTCATCTCGTCTGGGATCAGTCATAAGGACAGCTATGAGCAAAGGCTCTCCTTTTTTAAAATGACTTCCTTATCTGATCGCAGGCGGATGCTTGATCTATCCTTTCTACACAATATATTAAATGGCCAAGTCCAATGTCAAGACGTGCTAGAAAGGGTAGAACTTTCTGTACCCCGCATTAACGCGCGGTGAGTGTGTCTGGACACTTTTAAAATACCTAGATTCAGAACTAACCTGGGCGAACACGCACCTCTAACGAGGATGCTTTCCACTTATAATGAAATATGGATACCTTACAATCTAGATATCTTCTGTAACAGCATAGGGTGTTTCAAGCGCAAGCTTATCGTTGGCCAACGCACATAGTCGCGTTTTTTTTACATTATCTACTTTTGTTTAAATATTTTATTTAAATTTTCTGTGAATATATTTGTTTAAATTTTCTGTGTAACCATTTCTTGTTTATGTTGTGTTTTATAACATAACTTATGTCTTTTATTGTATATTTTTAAAACAATTAATTTGAATTTTACCACTGTAGTTTTTAAATTGATTTGATTGTTGACAATGCTGTGCGCATCTATAATTGATGCAAACTCTTGTATTGTTTTTTTTTGTAATATTGTCTTTCTGTGTTCGTGTTTGTATTGTTGATGTGCCTTATATAAATAAATAAATAAAATAAAATAAATAAAATATTCACATATACTTAGCAAAAGTCATTTTTTGCCTCTTCTCCCACCACCACTCCAGCTCCAAAGACAGGACATCGTGTGGTCTCCGCAGGTGAAGTACGTGGGAGTGACCATCGATCGCCGGCTCACCATGAAGCAACATGTCGACAACGTCGTCAACCAGGTCAAGCTGCGTCCAATTCTCGACTCCAGCCTCCCTCTGAGGGCGAAGCTCGGGATCTACAAGTGCTAGTAGTACGCCTGTGCTCGGAGATGAACAAACGGAGACTCCGAGCCCAAGAGAACCTCTCTCTGCGTACCATCGTCGGCGCCCCCCGCTACGTGAGGAACGCGACGATCCAGAGGGACCTCAGATGGGAATCCGTGGACCAGTTTGTCCAGAGGCTGGCGAAGGGCATGTTCGCGCGTGCGGATGCATCTCAATACCCGCATATCCGCGACATGGTGCCGTACCACGCGCGCCCGCCCGACCGCCGCCGCCTGCCACGCGACCTGGTTGCCTAGCCGGCGATCACCCAAAGGAGCACCACACAGAAGATCTCCACCGCCCGCGAGGGCCCCCCGATGACCTGTCCATAGGAGTGGACAGAGGCGCTTCTTCAGGAAGAGATCCGATGATCTGACCCTGACACCCCACGCCCCAGAAAGGGTGCGTGAGAAGAAAACTTGATGATTGCCTCTTGTATTTGTTGGACCACTGTGGGAGAAGGAGGGCGTAGAAACTACCACAGATTTTTAGATCTCTTTTAAAAATTGCTTGTGCTTAAAATATTAAGTCATTATTATAATTAATAAGAAGGAATAGATAATTACCAAATTATTAACAGCAAGGACTGTTTTGAGTTAGATTAACCCCATATTTAATCTTGATCATTGTAATAGCTATAGCAATGAACTCGTCTCTTAGAAGAAAAATTCAAATTCACTCGTCCATCCAATGCTCACTTTCCTGCTTCTACAACAATGTACTGTTTCGTCCCCTGTAATCGATCAGTTCAGTACTCCAGATGACGTCTGTCAATAAATGGCCTAGATAGAGGCATGCACCTTAACTAAATAAATGTAGCCCATTAATGTCCATGTCACAGTATGTTGGTTAAATCAGACACTTAACTAACTCTCTAGACCGTTAATTAAATACCGACGCTTAACCAAGTCACCAAAATGCCTTCAGACAAGTGAGTGAACGAAACGTTTAACGAATTGTCTAAACATTCCTAGGCAACAAGACATACAATATAAATATTTTTTTATGTATACTTAAGTTTATGTTTTAAGTATTTTTTGTTGTTCTAACATGTTCAACCTAACACGAAGGATAAAGGGGGCTTCGCTTCGCTCACCGCCTTTACCCTTCACATAAGCTACCGCAGTATTTAGCCCTGATATAAGCTGTGCAAATCAGCTGTTGTCGTGACGCCATCTTGTTTTCCAACTCGTTAAACGTTAAACAGAATGTTAATCGTTTTCGACGATGCTTTATTTAAATCAAAATGCTAGTCACTTGGTTAAACGTCGGTATTTAATTAACGGTCTAGAGTTTACTTAAGTGTCTGTTTTAACCAACTAGGACATCCACACCGAGGGCACAGGCCTTTACCCGGATACTAGTAAGATTAAGCCTTACTCCACCACGCTGGCTTAGTGCGAGTTGGCGGAGGGTTTTTACGACCACTACCACATAGCGATATTAGCCGGGACCTACGGAGCTCCCTTAATAAACTTGAGCTTGAACCTTAATAATAAAAATTTAAAAAGTGTATGTTTTTTTCTGCAATTTTCAGAATAACACCGTTTCGTTAAAACGAAATGTTTCATTAGCAAATACTGCATTTTATTAACTTTACAAATTATTTCAGCTCTTTTCCCACTATCGACAGAAAATTCTTCTGTGACAATTAAATCAATGAGCCCGCAAACCCTTTGGAAAATAACTAACAACACTTTTTAGGGTTCCGTAGAGAAACAAGGAACCCTTATAGTTTCGTCAAGTCTAGACAGACTTGAAACTTTGTAAGTAGATGTATTCTGTGAACCGCAGTACGATTTTTATACAAATATTTAAAAAATACAATAGAAGTGGGGCTTCTCTCGTTTGCAAAATATCGAGTGTTGTTTATGGACATTTTATATTGTACGTAGGTAGCTCGATAAGTCTTGAGACAAGAAAAAACTATACAAGATATTAACAATGTTTTACTACTATATACTATATACTCTCCTTCATTTACTATGCACATTTCAAAGTTGCCTAAACCAACTTTTAAAACACTTTTGCCCGTCTTGATCCGAAATTGCGACTTCGTAGGCCTCGGCCACGGCCTCTTCGGCACATGAAAAAAGAATCCATTTTATTTTTTCCTTGATTATCGGGAACGATAAGAAATCACAGGAGCTAAATCAGGACTGTACGGTGGATGGGGCAAGGTACATCGGCTTCTCAAGAAATGCCTTTGTTGTGAGGGACGTGTGTGACGAAGCGTTGTCGTGATGCAGCATGATTCCCCGGAGCCCGGTCTTTGGTCTCCTCTCTCGCAGAGCTTGGAAAACTTTCGGCAATGCTACTGTTGTATACCATTCCGAGTTAACAGATCTATGATTTTCCAACATTGTTGTCGACACATGCCCGCTGCGAGAAAAAATAAACTAGCCACCATCTTTTTCCAACGTTGCGAGGTCGTTGAAGTTTTGTCGGCAACTTTCCTTCTGAAGTCTCTTATTTCCAAGATCATATTGATAAATCCACGTCTCATTGCCTGTGATCATTTTGGAAACACGTTTTGACGTTTCGTTTACAAATCAATTTCGTGACACCAATCCACACAGGTCTGTTTTCCAGTGTCCAAGAGCAAACGTGGGATCCAACGTCAACAAAGCTTGTTCACTCCAAGATGCTGATGCAAAATAATGTTAATGCTCCCCGAACTAAAGTTAAGAATAATCTCGATGTCCGACTAAATAATTCGTCGGTCTTCTCGCAGCATCATTTCAGTAGTCCACACATTTTCTGCAGTTGCTGCCGTTTGTGGGCGACCACTTCTATGGTCGTCTTCGTGGTTTGTTTTCCCCTTTTAAATTCACTGAACCATCTAAAAACTGTTGCCCGAGAGGGGGCAGACTCCTCTAATGATTGTAATTATTGAAGGCTAAGTTTTTTAGTTCAACCAAATTTCGCACGCAAAGTTCGCGGTTAAGCTCCATCGCTGCAAAGAAAAACGAGGGAACCGTCGTAGTAAAATGACTGGCGCATATTTTTTTTAAAGCACCAAACTGGCTTCTTGCATTCTATTTTTAAATAAATTTGTTTTAAAAATATGTAATACAGATGCGTTCCATTTTTAAATTACGAGCATCTCAAAACTTATCGAGTGACCAACGTATTAAGATTTTAATTAAGAAAAGTTAATAATATGAATTGCAGCGCAACCAATGGGCTAAGCATGATGATGAGGTGATAACTAGGTGGTGAATGATAATGCTTACTGGAAATCGTGCGTGACTTGACAGTCACCCAGCAGGCGGCACTCGAGCGCGCTGCAGGATTCAGGGGCGGCGGAGAGAGCTGCGTTGTCCCGCGGGGCCGGCGGCAGCACCGCGTACGTCACGTTCAGTCCGAACACGGCCAGCAGCCCCAGCGCGCGCAGCTGACTGCCTTCCAGCGCGGCCACACTCAGCTCCACCACCAGCACGGGACTCTGCACCTGAACACAAGACACCAAACCAAAGTCAGCATAACTGATCACAGCAAGGGGTGTGTGAATCAACTCCACCACCAAAACAGGTCTCTGCACCTGAGCACAAAACACCGATGCAGAGGTCATCGCAACTGGTCTAATTTTTAGGGCGTGAATCATCACTATCATCGAGAGACTCCTGGTGAATAGAGAATACAATGCGACGAGAGAATGACAGTGACTGGTTTCAAAACCACTCGGTTAAGCGCAGGTCGGACTCGCTCTCGAAAGGTACCGTACCATCGTTCAAGACAATTTAAGGACAAAAAAAAAATAAAACGAAAAATTAAGTTTATATGAAAATTAAAAATGAAAAAATATTTATTGACCATAACAAAATTATGTAAACAGGGATCAATATCAGAACCTCATACTAGGCAAGCCTGTGTCGTGGGGGTCTAAATTTAACGATTACTCTGCGGGATTGGCGACGATTTGAACAAGAAATGCAATATTTGAATGACGATTTGAACAAGAATCACCTCACCGTTTTGCTATCACTTCTTAGTTGGCCAATTATTACACACTGTCTCCTTTCTGATAGGTAGCTTTTGAACCAGTCAAGGGCTGAGCCTCCGATTCCCAGTAGTTCAAGCTTACTCATGAGTATTGGGACGGAGACAGTGTCAAACGCTTTGGCCAAATTTAGGAACACACCTGCGCTACTTAATCGCTGGTCAAGCTGCATCGAGATTACTATTGTCATAAGTGATCCCGCATCTTCTGTCAACTTTCCTTGTCTGAAACCGAATTGCCTTTCTGAAAGCAGACTTTTGGTATCAAGTTATTTCACTAAGCGTCGGTTCACCAACTTCTCTAATAGTTTAGAGGAGGCCACGAGTAAGGAGATAGGTCAGTAGTTATGAGGTGTGTTTTTCGACCCAGCCTTGTGAATTGGATAAACAGATGCAATTTTCCAATCATCAGGAAAGAGACCTGTTGCGAGACTACTGTTACAGATTGAAGTTAGTGGTTCAACGATAGTGTGTCTGATTTCTTTTAGTAAAGCATTACCGATACCATCAATGCCGGGAGTTTTGTCATTCTGCAAACCAACGAAAAGCCGTTACTAAACTTCGTTACAATCTGTAAGTTCCAGGTAAAACCAGTTTTTCGGTATTAATTTGAACTTAAAGGATTATATTAATGACTCTGCCACACGTAGAGGGTGCCATTGTCTAAGAGTGTGCCTAGCTATGGGGAAGGTAATGCGTGCAGCCACAGATACTATTCGGGCTGAGAAACCGCACGAAACCACGTCAATTCCTGTCCAACTGACTAAGCAAGCAGCTGATCGCGAGTGTCCTCGCAAATAACTCGTCCTAAAAACGCTGACTAATTAGCCTTTTCTGCAGATCTCACCCAGGACAACGAGCTCTCCATAAGCCCTCCGCCTCCTCCATAAATGGGATACGAAACCCTTCACCATGAACACCCAAGCCATAAGTAACGAGATCCACAACTCCATACGAAGAAGTCAAAAAGGCTGGTAGCTCAGTGTCCTGTAAGCGCCGCACACCTAAACCCCCAATGGATTGGTCTTTCCATAGTATGGACCTATATAAAATAAATACTTTGTTAATTTGGATTAACAATTACAACATTTTATTGACTATTGGAGCAAAAGTTTTGAAAATAATTTTGTAAAATAAAAAATAAATAGTTTGGGTCCATATAATTTACTTATTTTTTAATTGTGATGAAAGTTTTAGGGAAATATTAAACTGCACATCAAAAATACTATCTACTGCGATTAAATACTAGGCAAAGTTTTAATACCAACTTTACCGGCTTAGGAGCAATCGACGATATTAACTTGATTCTTAACTCGCCAACATTTGGAAATTTCGGATTCGGTCATTTTAATTCTTATGTGCGGACAAGGTCGAGGATCGAGAGGGTCCAGTAGCTGGTCATACGTCAAAATTGAATTTATATACAGGCACGTACATTGCTTCTGACCCCACACTAGGATACCGTGTCGTGGGAACCAGAAACAGCGACATTACACACATACATAGACATCCAAGACCTGGAGATTTATTTTTCTTTTGTCCCCAGCCGGGGATCAAACCCGGGACATCTCGCATCGAAGGCAGAGCCACAACCACAGCGCCACGGAGTTCGTTAAAATGGTAAATAGCATTTTCCAGCATCGAGGAACTCTGCTGGCATACGGTACAGCCCGGGAAGCGAGCGTAGTTGAGTATGTCACATCCAGTAACGTTCATACCGTCACTTCTTTTCAAATACGGGGTGGCAGAGGCACAATTGTGCCCATTGTGCTCACACTTGCCCAGTTCTTCAATACTCCATTTTGTATCGAGTAATTTTGAGTAGTTTTGCCTGTCAGTGACCCTAGCTTTGTGCAATGAAATAAAGGTCAGTCGTTTTCGATAACGTCAAATTTGCTAACAACTAACTAGTCCGAATATGCGGTACCTATCAGAGATATCTATCTTTATTATTCACGAGCATTCTGCAGGAAAAGTATGAGAAATAATCTTTGAAATAATAAAAGATAAAAAAATCTATTTCATTAAAACAATCTCTTCAGTGTAATATTCCTCGACACACGTACTATTCCCGGGAAATGCTGCAAAGTACCATCAACTTAGTATAAATTCAGACGGCGTTCCTTCCGCCTTTGATCTATAAGAGCTATATTGCTGCCTCCTTTCTTCCTACACGATACCCAATATGAGTACTCTGCCAAGCATGGTTGGATCCGCCCGTGTGTATAAGGCTAGATTGCTGCCAAGAATTATTTATGAAGTTATTTCTCAGCATATCTCTGAGAGTTTTCAAGCAGAAATCGCTGGTGACCGAAGAAATTACTTTCGACTCTTAAACATGGCGAGAAAATCTTTGATTTGTGATGAAAGACCTCAAATCCTTTGAAAATATGTGCTGTAGACAGAATACTAATAGTGAGAAATGTATTTACCTACGTGAAATTTTAAGACTTTATTTAGAAAACTCGTTTAGTTTCAAAATGTTTGATAGCGAATAGGATGAGTATAAATAACGAATTTGTGAAGTGTATCGTTTGTATTTTATTTTATAAGTGTAGTTCATTCCATATTCCTCCTGAACTCGTCTAAACAAATTGAGAGTCAAAACATAATCTGCAGGCTCTGAGTGATATTGATAAAGATATAATATTGATACTGTTACTACAAAATGTTGTTGGTTAACTAATAAGGTAACAGTTTATGACAAAGTTATTAGAAATATGCTCCCGCAGCTGTCTACGGGAGCCTGTGATTATACTGATAAAATAAACCGACTTGGTTTTACTTGATCTCACAACTTTTTACGGTAGAATAAACTGGTCTGCGAGACTTGCTTGTAGTTTTTTACATGCATGCATGTTTTTGGTAGCATTTCATTACTTTTTGTAAGCTACAAGTTCTTCAGGATACTATTTCTAGTGCATTGTTATATGAGAATAGGATATTGGTTAAATAGATCATTTCATTAAAGGAACGCCTTCTATTAACATAATTTTACCAGGATCATCACCGAGTGATCCTCTTGAACGAACATTTTCGTAAGCCTTGGAGCCTCATTTTTAATTTCGGTAGTGGAAGATCAGCATTGATAAAGGGTCTCCACGCTCGTAGAATGTTGCATCTTTATTAGCTACCACATAATCGACTATGTAGTCGGCTATGACATAGTCACTATTCATGGTATGCCAACGATTAAAATTCCTTTAAGTTCTCACCGACCCAATCTTTTTTGAGGCATCGCGAATTTGAACCTCACACCATGGTGATAAAATTAAAAACCTATAAAGGGAAAATGTCTTGCCGCCAAGATATGGGTCGGTGTGCGGTTAAATAGAGTATAACTTATCTATATCCACTATTATCTAATTCGCTAGTGCATGAAGAAAATTATAACCATAAAAATAACTTTGTAATCGCAGATAGTTTGTAAAGAGTTACAAAGTTACATTTGCATGTAGAACATCTAGAAATTGGGAGAGAAATTGCAAAACTTTCCTTAGAATTAAAGGCTCAGCAATAGTCGTGTTCAGAATTTGAATTTTGTGGATCTGCTGGAAGTGCCATAGTATTTTGATGATTGGTGAGTGGGTCAGTCACAAACTTAAGACAAAATTAAGGAATTTTAACTACGGGTGGTTTTTAATCTACTTGTTTAAATTGAATGAAACCTGGCAATAGAGGTAGTTTTATAATATGCCCTTTTTGCGACAAAAATTCAGGCTTCATTTACAGGGGTCGAATATGACCTGAATGGCTTCGAGAAAAGGATGGTATTCCAATGTGACTATCGTGCCCCCAGATGCAGGTAAGAATAATAAAGCAAAAGAATACTTCAGAATCCTCCCAAAGTTATAAATTACAAAGAGAATATTGCAGGAAAATTTGAAACGAAGCCCGGGAAAACTCAGGAGCCAATTTCACAGCGTGAATATAGACTACTTTTTCCACGCATCGTGTGGCATCGAAAGTTGTGAAAGTTTTCACCTACGTACTTCTGATATCAAATGGAGTTGCGACTTTCAACTCACACTCGCTGTGAAGGGAAAAATCCTTGAAGAATCGCACGAGAGCCGAAGTTTGTTTTTATAACGTTATTATAACGATTTTCGAGCACGCAGGCAACCCTTCTCAAACTTGACGCTTCAAAAATAAATTAAATGCCTAAACACGCTACACAAAATAGGAAACCCTGAATATGAATCTGAGAAAAAACAGGTAACAATTTAACAGCTGCTAACGTAGGACGGCCAAAACACCCTTTTGTATATCTCAAGTTACGCAAAATAGGAGTATTATTACAGCAGTTGTTTCTTTATCCAACCTTGTTGATCAAGCATGAGTGTCAGCTTGCATTCGCTAATGTATGAACGTAATTTGATTATTTTTGCTCGATAGAAAAGTCCTGAAGTTGTCACTTTTTTTCACAATTTCGCCCCGCATTCGAATTTATAACAACAACATTACATTGTTTCACGCCTTTTCCCACAAGGGGTGGTAGAGGCACGTCCGTATAATGTATTTCAAATGAATAACTGATCTCATTGGTACATGGTTAGTACCGGGATTCGAACCTAACTCCCAAATGCAGGAGTGAGAAGCAAGCGTGAAACCCACAAGAACCGAGATCTTGGCCTTTAAAGGGGATTGAACATTTTTGTATGGAGAGAGTGCCAGGTGCCATCCGCCATCTTGGTTTGCATTCAAAATGGCGGCCACAAATAAAACCTTCGTAAATCAATGGTCCACATCAAAACAAATATAAATAATAGTTTGACAAAATCTCGTAAAACGTCAAGTTTCCGAATTATAAGCTGTCAAGGATGTACAAGTGGCGCCACAGATTTCCTTATATTTTTTTAAGTATATTAATAAACCTAATACCTCAATACATCCTCAATAAAATAACCGGAATATTGATTTTTACCTGCTTCTTCATTCCCTTATACCTGCGTTTGTTTATTTCCAAAAGGAATCATTCAGGTTCACTTTCATGGTATCTTCTGATACAGTTTGTTAGTTAATATTATCATAAATAAAAGATAAACATAAAAGAACATGATATTTATTTCCAATTATACATTTGCCACTTAAGCCAGTAAAAAATGACACAGTTACAAGATAAATGTTGTATCTTAACCTGTCAAAGTGTGACTCTTTGGGAACCTCTATATTATTTTAAATATTATTAATAGGATATATATATATATATATATATCTCTCCTATTAATGTCCCCACCGAGGGACATAGGCCTTTAAACGGATTCGAGTAAGGTTGAGACTTACCCCAAAACGCTGGCTCAGGTCGAGTTGTTGGAGGGGTGTCGGGCTAGTGAAATATTACAATACAAAAGGAAAAATGAACATTTGAGATTCACCTTTTATATTTATTTACGATCAAGAACAACGTTAAAAAACTACATTAGAGTTGCATGTCTAAACAATAATATCGCGCCTCACTATCATAAATCTTGTGGTAAGGTATGTGTGGTTCAGTGATGGGGCGCATCATTTCAAACTAGACAAGCTCTACTTACATTAACTGCGTCGTCGTGCCCGCCAGTCATAATAAAAAGGAACCATCCAGAACACAAGTAACTATTTAATTTTAAATCAAGTTTATACACCGATAGCACCAGCTTAATCTAGTTGACGGTGCATAGTGTGTTTCCGGGGCTCTTAGTAGATTCTTTTAATACTGCAGAGCAATCAGCACTACTGAGAAATACCTACCTACCACGGCAGAGACATTTTAGAGAGTATTATAACATTTAAATTATATATTTCAATTCTAAAGCGTTCAGTCGTTCAGAAAACATTTGTAATGTAATCATGATCATTATCGTTGGAATAACCTTGGGTGAAAAAGCGCGCAACATTTTATTTTTTTAGAGTACCATTTATTTAATTTTAAATATGAAAACATTATAAAGCGTTTGATTTTTTTTACTGACATCCCAATCTCCACTACAAAGTCTTTAGACTCTTCCAAAGTAGTCGCTGAATCTTTGCCAAAAGACTATGTACCTAGTTGTGAAAATCAATTCTCGTTTAATTATGTAGATGATAAAGATATTATTAAAGTTTTTAAATCAGACCTCTTGGATAATTCTGTTTATGTTGTGAAGCCCCTAATAAATGTTATTGCACTTAATTTAGCTTTCATATTTAATGCATCTATTGAATCTGGCGTGTTTCCTGATTTAATGAAACACAGTAAAATAGTACCTTTGTTTAAATCGAGTAGTACATATGATCCTTCTAACTTCAGACTGATATCGGTATTGCCTACATTAAGTAAAGTTTTTGAAAAAGTAATTTTTAATCAACTTCTTACACATTTCAACACCAACAACATGCTCCACTGTAAACAATTTGGTTTTACACAAGGCAAATCAACTACTGATGCCGGTATTGAGTTAATATCACATATATATGATGCCTGGGAGGAGTCGCATGATGCTCTAGGAGTATTTTGCGATTTGTCTAAGGCTTTTGATTGCGTTGACCATGGGACATTGATCAAGAAATTACATCACTAAGGAATTAGGGATAACTCTTTAGATCTTCTCTCTTCTTATCTAAATGACAGGATACAGAGAGTTGACATTAATGAAAACGATCTCCAGGGTCTGTTGTTACTATCGGTGTACCGCAGCGTTCCATACTCGGGCCATTCCTGTTTTTGGTTTATATTAATGACCTGCCACATCTTGTCAGAGATAATCATGAGATTGTACTGTTTGCAGATGACACTTCACTTTTGTTTAAAATGAAACGACGCAGTTTGAACTTTGACGATGTGAATAATGCAATTCAATTGATTTAGTGCCAATAATCTTTTACTGAACAATAACAAAACTAAATGTATTCGGTTTATACTCCCCAATATTAAACAAGTCTCGGCTAATGTTAATGTTAAAGGTGAAAATTTAGAAATTGTAGATAGTACGGTATTCCTAGGAATTACCTTAGATAATAAGCTTCAGTGGGGCCCACACATAGATCGAAAAAACTCAGTTCCGCAGTTTATGCAGTCAAAAAAATCCCTCTTTTTACGGACGTGGAAACAGCTAGACTAGTTTACTTAAGCTACTTCCATAGCATTATGTCTTACGGCATACTGGGGAACGCTGCAGACATTGACATAATATTTGTGCTGCAAAAGAGCGCTGTTCGTGCAATCTACAATGTGGGTCCCAGAGAGTCACTGCGTTGTAAATTTAAGGAAATTAACATTATGACAGTGCCGTGTCAGTATATTTATGAAAACCTAATGTACGTCCACAAAAATATTGATAAATTTCCTAAAAATAGCGACAGGCACAATGTCAACACTAGAAATAGGAATAAACTAGCTATACCTGTATTGTATGTATTGGACTAGTGAAATTCTCAATTCAGAAATCGGAGGTAAGTACTTCCATCGGGGTGCCCAGCACAAAACCGCTCACGCACACCAGCCAAACAATTCGATTTAAAGTAATCGAATTCGCAGAGGATGAGGGCACGAAGGAACCAGAGAATAAATTAAACGAAAAATAGGCATAAGTCGGAATTAATAAATTGAAAACGATGAGGTGCGGTTCAACGGAGGTCGGAATTTCCTTTGAGTATTCATTTTTTCACCAGCAGCTGAAAAGTCACTTATTATGCTTCATTTTGGTGAAATAATGTCGTATTTATTATGTAGGCAAGGCTGGAATAACAGTCGTGAGATTCGTAAGCTGCGATTGCGGCGGCTTTAGTAGGTTCAATTTAATTTGGTTTGTAGAGGTATATCTTTAATACGCTGGTTATTGTCTAATGCCCTTCTTTAAAACGTTATTTCTCCAATCCCAAAAAATATTTAAGACATCCTTTTCCTTCAATGTGTATGTTTGAAAACATTATATGTTAACTACACGAAAAAAAACTAAAATGGATGTTTTTCACCTTAAACCTGCTATTTCTTGGGATAAAAAACAATATTGATGCGTCAAAAATAGATATTAAAAATAGTTTAAAACTGAATGTTTTAAATAAAAAGATAATGAGTAGTTTTTGAAAATGTAATAAAAATAAATTTTTTTGACTGACTGGCTACTGACATAACAACTGTTGACAAACTCCGTGGCGCTGCGGTTGTGGCTCTGCCTACCATGCCAAAGGTCCCGGGTTCGATCCCCAGCTGGGGATAAAGAAAAAAATAACCCCAGGTCTTGGATATGTGATGTTGCTGTTTACGGGTTCCCACGACACAGGGTATCCTAGTGTAGAGTCAGAAGCAATGTATTTGCCTATTTATAAATGAAATAAAATACGTATGTTGCAGTGTGGGTTGTTATGAGCAAGGAACGTACCCTACCATCTGGAAGCTCTCTTAAGTAAGTCCTATCCCAAAGACAAGTGACACTGTAAGTAAATCCATATCGACCTGTTACGATCTTGATTTCATAAGCAAAATTGAACGATCCGAGTGTTAGCCAAGGCTCTTTACCTGAATCTGAGCATGCTAAATGCCCCTGTATGCAGACGATCTGAAACTTGTACTTCTTGTAAAGTTAGAGGATGACTGTAAGATACTACAGGAAAATCTAGATGCGGTTCATAGATGGAGGGTGAACAACAAACACCTATTCAATAGTGAGGAGTGTTGTATACTGTCCGCCACGCGCTCTTCAAGGCCTATCAAAGCACGGATTCTATGATTCGAGTGTATGATGAAGGGCCTCGGTGTTTCGTTCGACCCTAAGCTTACATTCCACGGGCATATGAGCACTATGGCCTAGGAATGCTTCAGAAAATTAGGGTTTGTGATACGGAATAGTAAAATTCCATAATCTGATGGGTGTGGTCTAGTTACTATACAGAGCCCTAGTGGGAACCAAACTTGAATCCAGCTCAGTTATTTGGAATCCAAACGAAATACGTCCTTGTGCTCGAGAAGTTACAAAAACCTTTCCTACGATACCCATACAATAGGAAATCTAAGATACTACCCTTACCTCTAAGATACATCCGCTTTTATATTGGGTATGCTTGGATTTAACTCACTAGAGGCAAGACGTAACACCGAACAGCTACTGATTGTGTGATCGATTGTAGCGAGGCGATAGTGACTGCGCAGCGCTAGTCAGTGCGGTACGCATGCTATACGTGTCTGATTACTATACTGATACTAGCTACGCGAGCGCAGACATCAGTTGCTAGCGGGCGGCACGCACCGCATAGTGGCGCGCCGGCAGTCTCTGCTAGTACGGGCGCGGAGTGCCTCACGCAATGTTGGCTGCAGCACCACTGAATTATCGGTTAAGAAATGCATGGAAGGGCATATTTCGAGAATGTGGCAGGTCCTGGGAGATTAATGCATGATTGCGCTTTCGCCGGATTATTGAAATTTAATTTAATTAATTGATATTGAATGTGAACATGAGATATTATTATCGAATTGCTATTGAAATGTAACTTAATTTTAATTTGAACAGTATTTGACGTATTTAATTGTAGCATGTAAATGTATGGCATATGTTCGCCGATCGGGCATTAGCTGTTAATGTAAATAATGAATAAATAAAAGAATTTATTGAAATATGGTTGTGTTAAAGCTTTCAAACACTACGAATAGAATTGATAATTTTACCGATACACATGCCTTAACCAACTGTATAGATTGGGATTATAACTTCTTCTCTCGATATGATCACTTTCCATTTCACCAATTATATAAGAAACAAGAGTAATGATTTAAAAACATATCATTACCTATGTAACGTAAAAATGCCAAAAAGTAAGCCATTTTATTTATGTGTTTTTTGAAGTTCATGCATTCTAATAAGTAATAATAATACAAAGACAAGTGTTTTTTTTAATTTTCCTCCATTTCCTCCCCAAATGCATTTCAAATCCCTTCGTAGCACTACCCTACGCTATATAAGGAAGCCTGTGCAAAGTTTAATGACTATTAAGGTCCACCAACCAAATATATCGCTGTAATAAGTAGATTGTGAAATAACGCAAGGTATTGTAATTAACCTTATGGTTATGAGTTTTCTGGAAAAGATCCTATCACGAATCACGAATTACGGATATCAAAATACCCTGATCATTCTCAACGAGAACGGTAAACAAGAGGACAATGCTGATGTCGATTGCATAGTTCCATACGCTACAATTTCATGGTTTAATAATGAGTTTGCATAATAGTAGGCCGCATTATCTGCTGTATTCCGTAGTTAAGCTCTGCTTATTCGGGCAGACCCTAAGCGGAATTATTTAAAGCCGCTTTGCTACACAGTGTATTCAGTGAGCAGCACTGTACCTGTCTACCTGTAGACTTTAGTAAAATGTAAGGTACCTTTAAATTATATGTGATGCTTTTACAAACGCTTGATCATGTTGTGTTAGTTGACTGAAAACTTTATATGAGTAAATTATATTACTACGATTTAGACTTGAGAGGGGCTGTAACGAAGCGGGTTGCAATTCTGATAGTGACGTCATTTCCAAGATTTCTCGTTTTCTACAAAATCCCTAACTATGAAGTAACTTCTGCATAACGTTATTATGTTAATTATCTCAACAACGCCAAGTTTGAAAGTCAATATAAAAACTCTCTTCTTTCTTAATAAAGGAATCCAATAATTCCTCCGATAATATATTTTTTAAACTTCGCTTTTCCCCGTCCGATACCGCAGACTTTTTATAAAAGGTCACGTTAATTTGGAGAAGATTTTTTTATATTTTCAACGGGCTATAAAGTTAATAGATGATATTTGTATACTTTTTTTGATTAATACTTTACTCTCTCACTGCATTGGTTTAGTAGATAATAATGTACCAAGGCTCTTCAATAGTTTTAGATATATTATTAACATTGATACATTTCTATGGATAAATATCTTGACATTAAATAGTAACCATACTATCCAAATATCGCCATCTATTATCTCTATTCATCCATGAATCACTAGATCTTGAACTATAACTATTTCTTTTCAAATAGAGACAAGAAACATCGCTTGATCTTGGATGAAAAAGCGATGGAAAAATACGGCCATGAGACCGAATGTTGCTTCTTCTTGATTTCCTTTCCGAGACTGCTCAGAGTTTCGTATCGTACACATCAAACGACTGCGACAATCTTCGAGTATCCTGTCTATAGGTACCTACATAATTTTGTCTTGTGACCTAAAATCGGTGGTACAAATGTTCACTTACAAATAGCTTCTGTAATGGCACGAGCGTGGGTCACGGCGCGCTTGGACATCATTGCTTTGAAGATTTATAATAGGTACTGCTTGTAAAAACGGTATCTCAATTATTACAAAAACCTAACAACTTTTATGGAACATAAAATTATTGGAAAGGAGGATTATATAATCTGATATATGATCTGATAGATCTTAGACCGCGCATCCATCATATCAAAAAACTTTTCTCTCGTTTTGTGATTTCATTATACGTCATACCTAATCTTGATCAATTCCACAGATTTTGATATACACGATTTTTTAAGTTGAAGTTTGAAAATAAACCCAACAAAGCATAGTCTCTCACACTTTACCTATTTTTTGCCAAAGCCGACCAAAAGGAGTGAATGAATGACTGATCTTTATAAATGGGGAATTCTGCAAGCCTCAGTCCTGTCTTTGATCATGTAACGCCCGGAGCGGGTCATTTTGTCCTGCTTTGACACGGGATATGACGACGTGAAACCACTTGGAAATACGTTCCGGCCGGCTAAGATAAGAGCATGTGTTTTGGATGTTCATATATGTTGTTAGTGTCAAAACACACCATGCTGAAATTAGGCCACCAAGGTTCGGTGTGATTATAAAAAAATACGCCTGCAATGCTATTTCAATTACCAGCAACACACTTGCCGAAATTACGTTGCGTTTTGGCGTAAACCGAACTGCGGTGGGGGGCGTACACGGAGGCAATGGCAAAGCATTTTGCATAAAACTGTCGCGTAATTGCCGCGCGTATCAAAATCAACTGCCGAACTTAGGTCGCGTAATTTCGGCATGGTCTGTCGACTCACTTAAGCGAATTGTAAATCTCTCTTAACCCCTCTGCAGTGGAAGCCTTAAACTCTTTATTAGGGAGCTGGAACGCCGCCGCCCCAGGGACAAAGGTTTTGACTACCGCTCTGAGGCATTTCTTAGGCAAAAGATTTCTCTGGCTGTGCAGGATGGTAATGCTGCCACCGCTATTGGAACCTTTGGCTCGGAAATGTCCCGGGGCGGTGTATTCATTTAATTTTTTTTTTTTTTTTTTTGATTTTAATGTTATTCGTGTTTTAATTTTTCCTTTAAGATGTTTAAATTTATTTTAACAAAGCGTTTGTGTTTGTAATTTATTTTTGAATTAATATTCTTTAATAAAAAATAATAATTATTGAAATCGCAGATTAACTGTAGTGCACAAACGGTGCGAAACTACAATGCTCGTTAAATATGGAGTCTAATTTGGCTATCATCTGATTGCTCATGTGGAAATGGCAATGTTTGAATGCCAATTTAGGAGAAACTTTAAGGTTGACTAGCCAGACGGCGAGTTAAGCATAAACTCGGGTGCCAAAACTTTCACAAGTATAGAGTTGTCAAAGTTTACTCGAGTTTGTTTTGCATTCGAAATAGTCTCACTAAGACGTAGAATCGAGGACAATACCCATGTGGAGAAACCAGAAGATATATCTGAATAAATATCCATCACACGAGGAGGTCCTTTTGTTTTGATTCCCTCTGCTGCATACGCTGGCGTTTTTGCCGCACAATATGATGATTCGAGTGAGCATTGTTTGTGAACATTTGACCAAATTGTGGCATTTCGCGGAGCTGCAACGTAAATAACAAGAATCCCGCAATTCCTATGCTAATACACGAACGGACCGCATTTACATGTTAGTGACGGGAGAGTGAAACGATTGCACTTGTCCAACGAATTTCGTACACTAGCAGGTAGGTCATGAATTTTGCTTTAAGTCAAACATTTCACTTTATGTGGCAGGCACATTGAATGAACTTTTTCTTTGCGAGTGGTGTCGACTTTTTGAAAGAAGATATATACATACATACATGCTCACGCATATTTCCCGGAAGAGGGGTAGGCAGAGACTAAAGACCTCCACCTGGTACGATCCTGGCATACATCTCTCGCTTCCCCGACATTCATAAGTCTCTTCATGCAAGCTCCCGGTTAATGGTACTTCGTATTTGCCCCTTTACTAACAAATCGCCGATTCGATCTTTATAGGACCTTCTTGGGCGTCCCTGTCCAACGGCTCCTTTCGCACCCGCTGTATAAATCTGTTGTAGTAGATGATATATTGAATGATATAATATGACTGTGACTGATCGAATTTACATTCTATGAAGTTAAACATAATGATGTTCGTAATCATCCCTTGATCACAAACAATTTCTTGATACCATTGTTAATCACGCCTTTTGGATCTGAGGTATTATCGAGAACCTGTATCAAAGCTTTTTTATAATAGGCCGTTCAAGGAGCTTTCGAAGTGGAATCAAAGTTACTGAAAATAAAATAAGAAAAATATCTGAGAGTTTTATGAAACCAATTCGTAAATTCTTAGACGAAAATCTTTTACAGTTTGAACATGATTTCTCTTGTTTCTCTTTGAACATAATTTCTTAAATTCACGGTGTTTTATTGTGAACTAATTATAAAGTTTATTCTAGTCTACGAAATCATGCACTGCGACACTGACTGACACATCATAATTTATCTTTAACCGAAACATTGCCGCTTGTTTAACCGCTTCACGAATTTCGTATATTTCAGTACTAAGCTATTTATTACTATTTAACTATTTCTATAAAACAAAAAGAAGATGAAAAGTGTGCGTATTTAGTATCTCCACTGTTTTCCATGCAATTTGTACGTTTAGCGGGTTTAGCTTCTGATTTTTATGGTTTCCATATGTAGTCTCACACGGCAACCATGGTTAGCGCCTCTAGCGGCTAATTAGAAGGCGATAGCCCTTAATTTGTGAATTTTCCTTGGGTTGTGGCGAGAAAGAGATGGCTACAAGAAGTAAACGGCGCTTTGTAAGGCGTGAGGTGTCGTATGGCGAGCATAATAGTAGTTTATGTGACTGCTACATAATGGAGGGTATTAACACTCGAGAGTGGGTTTATAATATACTCGAGAGTTTTAATGCCTTATTATGTACAGTTACATACACAGGTTTATCTACACACATATCATAAGCTCTCTTTTAATGTGTTCAGGAACCGCATTTTCGACCGGCAATCATTGCTCTGCAGTTGTTTAGCTTGTTTTGTAGTACCAACTTCACAGACAAACTACGGGCCGCACGCAGGCGGGCGTCGGCGTTCGAAATTTGAATGTCATAATTTGACAAATTTTGTTACATTATGGTCAATCGGATAAGGAATGACTTTTTACCAAGAAGTTTATCACTATGCTGGTCGTAACATGTGGTTTTTGGACGCAGTAAAGAGGTTTTATGATAAGTGTTTAGATAAACAATTTTAGGGATATCAAATAACATTGAATCAGGGTCCCTAAATCCTTAATAAGAGAGTTGTAATAAGAGTAAGGCGCTTATCTCCTGTATAGGAGGCCACGCCCACCCTTAATTCAACGCGCTCTTATTCAGGCTAGAGACCTCATGCATGCCTCACACCTTCCAGCTTATCACTATAAAGTTAGGTTACAAGCGAGACTGACATAAATAACGCAATTTTGCAGACTCCCGGACAAAGTTGACACAACAAACTAAATTACGATTTACTTACTGCCTCGCAAACATAAAATACGGAGTAGGAAAGATAACTTCCGTCATAACTTTATGAAGACGAAACTGGAAGCTGTAGCCATTTCTTATAACAACAAGTTACCTACAAATCATTTCAATTATATGATGAAAGAATAATATCCCATACAATACCCTCAACGCGAAATTTAACATACTTGAGTCGACTTTGCTGTGGATGCAAATTAACAAGTGAGATGAAATCATTCACATATTGTGGAATAGTGTCAACTTTACAAGTCATTTTAGAAGTCCTTTTGTACTATGGATTCGAGACTTGTAATCTTGTAAATTGCTTCTTTATTAAATGGCCACAGGAAGCATTTTCTCCCATGTATGAAAATAAATGGAAGCCTTGGACAAGTTACTGATAAGTCGTGAATTAGGCGGCAAGCAAGAGGTCTTGTTAAAGTTATTTAAGCCCCATTAAGAACCATTAAGAGGCCTGGAGGGGATGAAGCTGTCATACAAGACGATCCGAATGGCCGAGTCGGCTACGAAGCCTAGGGTCCCGGGTTCGAGTCCCGGTGAGGGCAACAAACAACAAATTATTTGTTTGATGAGAACGGATGTATGTACCCTAGCCACGGTTGTTTATCTATCTAAGTATAATATTTATCTATATAAGTATGTGTATCGTTGTGTAGTACCCAAGATACAGGGAATCCTAGTTTGGGGCTAGATCAATGTGTGTAAAAATGTCCAAGGTATTATTATTATTATACTCATTCATAATTCATAATTTCTTTATTGCCAACTAAACATATAAAAAATAATAGTTACATGAAAATAGTGTATAAAGGCGACCTTATCTCTAACAAGAGATCTCTTCCAGCAAACCAGGTTAAGATTGGAATTGGCTGAGCGGGGGTAGACCTATGTGTACAGCAATTTAACAAAATAAATAAGTAACTTACAATTAATAAAATTACTATGATAATATACTAAATACTTATACTACTACTACTATTACATATTATATGTCACCGTAAGATAGTAAGATATCAATTTTCTTTCAGCTAACTTATATGCAGTATCTGTTTCTAATATTTGTATTTTGTTCTTTTCAACTGAGATCGAAGGATACGGCCGTGTATCAAAAAATAATCTAATGTAAACGTGTCTTCAGTGCACATAACGGTCTGGGTTGAAGGACATCGAAATTCATCGACAAAAACAAAAAAAAAATCTCACCCCTCCCAATTTTTTTGTAGCCATTTTAATATTGAAATGCGCTATCTGGGTATCAACTGCAAAAAAAAAATATAACTTCGGAATGGAAGGGTTTTTCGTAGTAAAATTTACTTATTTATGATGATGAAAGACACGTTGTACTGTCAGTAATCAAAAGTTTCAGAAACAGTGGTAACTGCAAACTAAAATTACGCTTTGTTTATAAAATAATAGTGATTTTTTCGAGAGTTTTGTAGTATAGTATTTGCAGATTTCCACAAAATAATCGTCAATGAAGGCAAATGAGTCAAATGACATCTCATTAAATTTCGTCATATACACACATACGAGCGTACATACGTCACATACGAGCTACCTCGAGTACACAGGACTTATCTGCCAGAAATACATTCCTCAACTCAACACTCCTAAATAACTCGATGAGTAATAGCTTACCAAACTTTTCTAGCAGCGATACATCACATTTACTAGAGATGAAAAACCAAGTGCAGCAGTTATGCAGAGATTGGGACAGTGCAAACGAGGAAATTTCAAGCCTTGTAATGGAGCTCTCTAACTTTAGAAGTGAAAACGAAAAATTAAACAAGAACATCGAGAAGAAGAATTTTTTTTTTATTGACCTTACAATTGACATACCAAATTATACTATTAATAACTCTTATTTGACATCTACTAATACTAAAAACATAAAATTAATAATCTATCACAAAATAATATCTATAATTGTAACTTTATATTTTTAAATCCAGTCTCACCTTTTGACATTTTTCAAACAATTAAATCATTAAAAAATACTAATAGCGCAGGGTACGATGAGATTAACGCTAAGGTTATAAAGTATGTGGTAATTCTATTAGCTCCAGTTCTATGCGACATAATAAATAAGTGCTTGCAGTACGGCAAATTTCCAGAAGAATTGAAAATAGGAGTAGTAAAACCCCTATTTAAAAAACAAGACAAACTAAATATGAATAATTATAGGCCTGTTGCACTAATACCTGTAATTGGAAGAATATTTGAGAAAGTAATATATCAACATATATATACATAATTTGAGAGAAATAATTTGTTTGCACCAGAACAAAAAGGGTTCAGGAAGAATAAAACTATAAATATGGCAATCGATGATTTTCTTGCACCAATACTAACCAATGTTGATAAAAGAAATCCCGTGGTGACCATTTTTATGGACAAGAGTAAGGCTTTCGATTTTGTGAACCACGAAATCCTCTTAAATAAAATATACAACTACGGGATAAGAGGTAACGCGATCAATCTGGTAAAAGCATATCTGGAAAAACGAAAACAAATAACACAAATAAATAGAATATGCATTGAAGCCAAAACTGAATAGAAAGACGTCTCCAACCCAAGAGAATTAAAGCGTGGAATACCTCAAGGTAGTGTCATGGGGCTGTTATTATTTCTATCGTACATAAACGACATGCTGAAAGTGACAAATCATCCCATGGTGCTATTTGCGGATGATAGTTATAATTTCTTGCGATGACCCAAATAACTTTGAAAATGAAATCAATACTACCCTTAACACAATTATCAAATGGCTCGACAGTAATAATCTAATGATAAATATTGACAAAACCAAAATAATGAACTTTAAAAATAAACAAAATACATTGACTACTAATATTGACACCACTCTGGCAAAAAAGTTGAACAAACAGAGGTAACAAAATTTTTAGGAAAAGATATTGATAGCAATCTTAAATGGAAAACACAAATAGAATCCACATGTAAAAAGATGAATAAATTTTCATACGCATTGTATAAACTTTCGAAAACGGTCAGTGAGGATGCATTATTACTAGCTTACAATGGATATGTAGACTCCACTCTTCGATTTGGAATATTTTTTTGGGGTAACGGGGTATCGAAAGAAAAAGTCTTGGTAGCACAAAAAATATTTATAAGATCTATATGCGGCTTACGTCGCAGAGACAGCTGTAAGCCTCACTTTAGGAGGCTAAATATTTTGACGTTTCCTTCGTTGTACATTTATGAGGTAGCTGCGTTCGTGACAACAAATTCTAATTTATTTAATAATTACATAAGTAAACGCCACAAATCAAAAATTCATATGCCCCAACATAATACCACTTTATTTAAAAATAATATCAACGGCATGGCACCTATAGTTTATAACAAGCTGCCGGATAATGTGCGTAATATAGAACATATAACACTATTTAGGAGGGAATTAAGAAAGTTACTTATCAAGAAGGCATATTATACGTTAAATGAATTCATAAATGACCCAACAATATAAGAATAATAATAATAATAATAATGAATATATGTAGAGTTATAATGTCAATATACAATATACTATTTAATTACTCATAGAAAATTTGATGTTAAGTTAAGTTGCATGTACTGTAATTTTACATACTAAATATTTGTGTGCCCTACGGCGAAGAACGTATAGAGAACTATACCTACTGTTTCAACATATTTTACCTATGTTTGACAAATAAATGATTTGATTTGATTTTGATTTGATTTGAATAAAAAATACTTGATTTTTAACCTAAGTCAACTAACAGAAATAGTTACAGTGACATTATGTTACGTTATTACAACAAATACAGATGATGCGTCAGTTTTTCGAAGCACACACACTCTTGTAGTTGTTGTCGCCCAGGCTGAGCCAAAAAAAAAAATATTTTTTACAATATTAGGTCCTTACATATGAAATTGGCGATTTGTATGGAGAAATTGAAGTTAACTCAATTTTCAGTAAAAACATTTTTGTAATTTTTTAGGAATAACAGATCCTAATTTTGTAAACTTTGTGTGTATGAATGAGACAACAATTAGCTAACAGAAGATTTTATATATTTTTTGAAAAGTCTCAGCTGTAAGAAAATATTACGAATATTATCATGAAAATGGATGAAATTTAGGAGGCACTGATTTTGAAGATAACATTTTAGTTATCAAACTGAAAATTAAAAGAAAATTTAATAATTAGACGTAAAATATTGAAATAAATTTTAAAACAATAAAAGAAAACTGGAAATAGCTATTGAATTACTCGAATTATGAACTCCTGAATCTGTAAGAAAAATTCGCCAATTTCATAGGTAAGCACCGTATTAAACTTTTTTTTTATTTGAAGTTGTACACCAAAAACCTTTGCTTCGAGTAAGTACTGGCGACAATCATACCTTATAATAATAATAATACCTTGGGCACTATTTACACACTGATCTAGCCCCAAACTAGGATTCCCTGTATCTTGGGTACTAGACAACGATACACATACTTATGTAGATAAATGTTATACTTGGATAGATAAACAGCCATGACTAGGGTACAAACATTTGATCTCATAAAACAAATATTTGCCCCCACCGGACTCGAACCCGGGGCCCTTGGCTTCGTAGGCAGGGTCACTGCCGACTAGGCCATTCGGGTCGTTTACCACAACCTTTATAGCGATTCAGATTCGGTTCAAAACAAGGACATCACCAGGGCAAACATTTCCATCCCAATACGCCATAACGGGCTTTATTTACCTAATAGCAAGACTTGTTTTCAGACGGTCATGCTAGTTTTGAGGATCAGCTTAGGTTCCTATACTGAACTGGCATAAGATATTGCAGTAAGCCTGCAGTGCTTAACTGAACTGATATTTTGATCATGATAATGAAACCTTATTACCAAAATATAACCTTATCACAGATCAAAAAAACGCCGGCGGGTTCGACATGAATCTCAAAGTAAGACAAATCTCAAAGAGATTTCTTCTCCCGCTCAACCATCACCTTTTCTACCCATCATGGTTTGCTGGAAGATTTCTCTTATTAGAGATAGGCTCGCCTTTGTACATGTTATCTGTATGTCTGTTTTGTGTAGTACAATAAAGAAATTTCGAAATTACGAAAAATTACACATTAAAATATTTATGATATGTGTGTAGATAAACTAGTGTATGTAACTCTATGTATGTACTCGCCTTCGGCTCGTTTCATAAACCCACTCTCGAGTATTAATGCCCTCCATTATGTAGCAGTCACATAAACTACTATTATCTACACACGTATCATAAACCCTCTTTACTGCGTCCAAAAACCGCACGTTACGATCAGCATAATGTTAAACTACTATGTAAAAACTCATTTCTTATCTGAATATTGAACATTATGACTATAAAATGTGTAAATTTTCTACATATTATGACATTCAAATTTCGAACGCCAACGCCCGCCTGCGTGCCGTCCCTACTTTGTCTGTGAAGTTGGTACTACAGAACAAGCTAAACAACTCAATGCCACAATGCCGGTCAAACATGCGGTTCCTGAACACATCAAAGAGAGCGTATGATATGTGTGTAGATAAACTAGTGTATGTAACTGTACATAATTAGGCATTAAAACTCTCGAGTGATATTATTAACCCACTCTCGAGTTTTAATGCCCTCCATTATGTATCAGTCACATAAACTACTATATGCTACAGGTTTAATAAAGGCGATAGTTTTCCTGCTAACCACTGTACCATCCTGGTTATTGAATGCTACGTTGTAACTAGCAAAACAAAACTGTGTTAATTTAAAAAAAAAAAACTGAAAATCGTTATCAATACCACTAGGACCATCTAAACAGATTGAAATATATGGCGAACGAGATATATTCGTCTTACGGATGCATGGAATCCCGATCATCTGGTTGTGCAATCGCACTGCAGCTTCGTGGCTTTGGGATCGGCATGTAGGCAAGGATTGTAGGTAGCAAATGTCTAGCAAATGTCCGAAATACTCTGGATCAGGTAACAGGGCAAGCTGCAAAACAATTTCGTCTTGATACACTGCCTTACGGTTCATCAGAATATACATACCCGGGTGCACAGCAGCAAACTGAAAGTTTGAGTGACACTCAAAATAAAAAACTTACGGATACTGTTTCGACGAACATGGGAGGTATTTTGTGTGCTTTAGCTATACAAACTTATATGTATTATATACTTAACTATTCATTGGTATCCAAACCCAAACAATGTGTGTGATGTCGCTGTTTCTAGTTCCCACGACACAGGGTATCCTAGTGTGGGGCCTGTAGTACGTAATTTATAGCTCGGGATATAATATATATTGTATACTATAGTGGGTATCCGGCTTAAATGGCGGTGCGCAATAATATTATATTATAATATTTATATTATATATTATAATATTATATATTATATGGCAATAATTTTATTTAGTGCTAGTACATGTCGGCAAAAGCAGTAATATCGATTTTTATTTGATAAATTGATTTTACTCCTGCAATACTATGACGTGAAAAAAATTGGCTAGGGGTCCAAAAATAACGATAATGGTTACGATAAATCGAACATTAAAAACATCTAACGTAACCGAGCGACTGTTTTACCCCAAAACAAACGTCATATCCCATAAGTTTTAATTTTTAAACAAGCGTTGAACAGTAGTTTATTTTTTTGTGGTAAGGCCCTAAATGTCTAAATTCGCAACTCACTCATACAAGAATGTAACATAGAAGCGATAAAATACGCGGTAAACGCGATTCACGCGGGGCATGCCACGGGAGATAGTTTATACAATTTTGTTTCCCTAATATAATTTATATACTCATACTTATGTGTATGTACATTTTACATCCTTACGTTAAAACACACAAACACCCGGAAAGCGATACCTCCTTAGCAGTACTCTAAGTGGATGGAGGGTGTTGTGTCGTTATGTAGATTACCTAATGGATACATGCATAATGTATTAGGGGACTAGCGCATAAGGAGTCTACTTTGAACAAAACAATCATTTTCATTGTTAGGGACGTCAACAATGACAGGTCAAGATGGAGAATAACCAAGCGACACCGCTGTCCGAAAAAGTTTTTTTAACCTAAACTAGAGGCCCTGTGGGCAGTAGACCTCGCTAACAGGGGGGACTGTGAACCAATTTCTATGTAAGTATTTTAGATTCAATCAAAATCAACTAGTAAAGTAGCCGCACCAATAACTTTATAAACTACATTTTGCGATTTAAAATACAATCTATTGACTTTTCACGAAAATAGTTATAGTCTATTTCACTCACTCTCATGGTCTGTATTGATCCTCTTTACTAATCCGTCTCCTACTCCGAGGAGTCCAAACTTGGTATGTTTTGAAAATATTTCTTGGATTTTTGGAAAACAGGCGGCCGAAAAGTAATGTTGTAGTATATTTTTAGATCCGGCTTATGAAGTTCTTTAATTTGATACCTAACAAGATAAGTTTCAGAAAAAAAAAGAAAAAAAACCCATACAAAAAATTAATGACGTCATAACTCCCCCCCTAAAAGGAAAATGGAGAAAATCTCTCGACAAAAATAACTTTTAATTTAAGGAATACGTGTGCCAAGTTTTGTGAGGATCGCTTGAAAACTGTGGCCCCTAGCCGGAATTGACAGACACACAGATATAGAGACAGACAAAAGCAAAATCGGCCTCCTTTCTTGTCGAAATGGAACCCTTTGCTCGTTTCGCTCGCTCGTCAATAATATTTTGTGCAGTTTTAAAACTTCAATTTGTTTACTACACGTTTTTATAAGTAGCACCCTTTATAATGTTATACCCTCAATAAAATCTGTCAATAGTAAAAGTCATTGCTAATTAACATGTTCACTGCGATAGTGGGTTAATATACCTAGTACAACCGCTTTCATTCAGTATGGGAGAAAATGTGGCGTACTCTCTCTGGTACGGGGCGCATAGCTTGAAAGGATTTCTAGGTATCAAAGACATAAATATAGTTTCGATTCTGTGACTATATGAGGACTCTAAACAGTATCAAAACTGGACTGGTATTTCGACCTAGTGACAAAATTGTCATTCCTTGCGATTAATAGGTAGGTAATTAAAAACCTGGTATAGTACATGGTCTTTTGACCCTATACCGCAGTGTAAGTACCTGCATTTTTTAGACAACACTGATATTGTGCGCGTATAGTGACAATGCTCTCGTGTGATTCGTAATTTGTTTGTTATAATGATTCTCATGATGCTTTTAAATTGCTGATTGAAGATTATTGTTTTTGATCAGTAATAACCAGCCATTTGTCACTTAGAAAAATGGTTTGCTAAAAGTTTTTGAAACTTGCCAAAAAAACCATGAATATTCCATACAAAGTATTGAAATGAAAATGAATGCTATGAACTTGTGAATTTTGCTATAAATATTATATGGATGCTTACCTAAATATAAAAGTATCGATTATTAGTTCTCCCATCACTAGCCATTTCCAATGTTGTACCTTAATCTCGTTCGATACTAGGGTGAATGCCCAGTTATTAATGTTTATTATTACATGTAAATAAATAATCTGAGTCCCGGGCGAAGTTAGTACTTAACTAACTGACTCGTATTGTACAAAATGAACTTGTTTCATTTTAAATTCCTGTATTATTTAAAATTAACTTTTAGACTAACCAATGTACTGGTCGGCCGCTCGTCTCAAAATTCATAAAAACACCATATTCTCGTGCGATATCACCTTAGCGGCTATAGTATAAAATAATCTACATTCTAAAAGCAATCAAATTGCACAGTTCTTATCACTGTTGAGCATTTATCCTAGACTGCATACTAAATAGACCATGGTTCTGTAATTGCCTGAAAAAATATCAAATACTACACAATATACAATTCAGGAAAAACAGAAGAAAAGGATTATTTTTCTTTTCCAAAAAAATATATTTCTGTTACTCCAAATTTAAGATTGTATAACCCAAATGGTCTTTATTTTAATATTAGCCTTATTGTCCTCAAAGGGTTAACGGGTCACCCTTATGCGGAACTCGGAAGGCCCTCAGGATTATATGTTTGTTAATGACGTGGTTGGATGGGCATTACCTATATTTTTATAATATATTATTATACCCTTTAATTTCATTAACCCCTCAAATGTGGCGAGGCCGGGTCGTGGCTTCTGTAAAAATACCACATAATGTGGGAGGCCACCACTTTTTTTCAATTATGCAAATATGATTTCTGTAAAATATTTCTACCGTAGTATGGAAGTTTTTTATTAGGTAAGTAATTAAGGAATCTGTAAATGAAACATAAAATATAAACCAAAAAGCAGTTTATTCATTTAAAATATCCAAAATATGTACAGAATTAAGGTTTCCTTATATTGATGCTAGCTGAAAAACCTTATGACAACAATAAAGTTATAATAGTTCTTAATTACAAGAAGTATATTTTATTCAGACAAGGTTTCTGCTTGAATCAATGCTGAAATTTCATAAGAACAGAAGAAAACCCTATTTTTGGATACACGAGTGAAACATCTATGGAATCTTAAGGTCTACTTTACAAAATGTGACTTCGGTACATTACTTTTTTCTACTATAAGGTAAGTAGTATTGTGATGAATATGCAATATATATGTATATATGAGAACGGGTTTAGACTCCGGGTCCGTCGGTTGTGGAATACACTCCCTGGCACCATCAGGGACAGTCCTACTCTCAATATATTTCAAAGTCAAATTCAAATTAAAAAAAATTCAAAAAGAGTTTATTTCCATAAGAAACACATAGGTTACATTTGGAGAATGTCAAATCTTAAACTAACACATGTATAAGGTACAGGGAAATATAGAACTCAATTTGAATTCCGTCACCTCAATGTTTTAGATGCTGGAGGCAAAGAGGCGACTAGTCGCGTGAAGAAGCATTACCTCTCTCTTTAGAATTACAGGTAGTATGTATGTAAGTATTTATTAGCACATTTATAAAAAACAAAAAAAAACAAGAAACTTGTGTGCTAATTATCGTTGATATCGGTTGACAAATGCGACGGTCCTTACATATGAAATTGGCGTTTCGCCGTACTGGCCACTTTGATCTCAAATAATATCTCCTCTATGGTTAGGAATTCCAAATTCAAATTTATGTTTATATTTGTGTTTCTAAAATTATAATTCATTTGTTTTTTCCTCAATTGATTTTTTTCTTGCGTCACTCAGCTTACACAATGGAAAACTTGAAATATCGCGTTATTTACGTGTATGAGTTCTACCGTGGCACCAGTGCTGCAGAAACGGCTCGAAGGATTAATGATGTGTATGGCGACGGTGCCGCAATAGAAAACACAGTGCGTTTTTGGTTCCAACGTTTTCGTTCTGGAAATTTCGACCTGCAGAACAAGCCCCGTGGACGGCCGGAGACCAAAGTTGATAATGGAGAATTGAAGGCTATTGTGGAAGCGGATCCATCGCAAACCACGTCCGAGTTAGCTGCAGGCTGCGGTGTTAGTGATAAAACTGTTTTAATCCACTTGAAGCAAATTGGGAAGGTGAAAAAGCTTCAAAGGTGGGTACCTCACGAACTGAGTAAAGCAAATCAACAAACGCGCGTTGACTGCTGCGTTGCATTACTCACCCGGCACAATAATGAAAGGATTTTAAATCGAATAATTAACTGTGATGAAAAATGGATCCTGTGCGATAATCGGAAGCGCTCATTGCAACGGCTGAACCAGCCAAACCATGCCCCAGGCGAAAATTGACTCCAAAAAAGTTACTTGTGAGCGTTTGGTGGACTAGTGCTGTTGTCGTTCACTACAGCTTTCTTAAATCTGGCCAGACGATTACGGCAGATGTCTTTTGTCAGCAACTGCAAATCATGATGGAAAAGCTTTAGCTGCTAAACAACCGAGGCTGGTCAATCGCTCTAGGCCACTGCTGCTTCATGATAACGCTAGACCACACACAGAACAACAAACGGCTACAATATTAGAGGAGCTTCAATTGGAATGTCTAAGACATCGACCGTACTCTCCGGACCTTGCTCCAACAGATTACAATTTTTTTCGAAATTTGGATAACTTCTTGAAAGGGAAAAAAATCAACTCCGATGGGGCAGTCCAAACCGCCTTCAAAGATTTTATTGATTCCCGGCCGAATGTTTTTTTTAGTAAAGGGATCGAAGAACTACCTATGAGATGGCAAAAGTGTAAAGATAGCAATACATACAAATAGCATACAATATCATACATACTTTGATTAAATAAATATATTATACTAAAAAAAACTCAAAACTCAAAACTCAAACTCAAAACGTTTATTCTGTAAATAGGCCACAAGGGCACTTTCACATGTCATTTCATTTCATTTTTTACAGAACATTTGGTATTATTATTTGTATCATATTATCAGAAAAAAGTACTTAATTATTGTTTCTGAGAGATGTAAAAAGTCTCAAATGTCATAATAAAATAATTAAAATATAAATAACAGAGATGTATAGTCTCTTTAGTGAATAATACAATGATGATAGGAGATGTAAATGGTCCCCACAGTCAAGAGTTGTATAATTAAATTAATCTTTGGAGGTGTAAAAGGCCTCCAAGTGTCCAGTAAAAGAAACTCTGACAGTGAGGATGCTCACAATTAATTAGAACAATTCAGTCCCAAGCATTTTTATCGTCTATGTACTCTTTAATACTGTAGTAAGCTTTAGAAATAAGCCTTTGCTTGATGTATTTCTTGAACTTATTAATTGATAGATCTGTCAAAGTGCTTGGGAGTTTATTGTAAAATCTTACACAATTACCCTTGAACGAGTTTTTTATTTTATGGAGCCGAGTAGTGGGCACTGCAAGTTTGTCCTTGTTTCTAGTATTAAAGTTATGTATATCACAGTTTCTTCGAAAGTTAACAATGTTCTTATGGACATACATAATATTCTCGTAAATATATTGACTATGGACTGTCAATATATTTACTTCTTTAAACTTATTTCTAAGAGAATCTCCATTATTCATTTTATAAATCGCACGAACAGCCCGCTTCTGCAGCACAAAAATAGGATTTATGTCAGCAGCACTGCCCCAGAGCAGAATACCGTAGGACATAATACTATGAAAATAACTAAAATAAACTAATCTGGCTGTTTTTAAATCTGTCAAGTGACGGATTTTCCTGCATGCAAAAGCTGCAGAGCTCAGTCTGTTCGATAGCTTATCAATATGTGGACCCCATTGGAGTTTGGAATCCAACGTTATACCTAGAAACACTGTGCTGGTTACCAATTCCAATTCCTCATTTTTAATTGTTATACATGTCTGATTATTTTTAACGTTAGTAGTAAGAAACTTAACACATTTAGTCTTTTTCTCATTTAATAGCAAATTATTAACATTAAACCAATTTACCACTCTTGATATGGTATTGTTCACGTGATCATCATTAGCGTGTTTGTTTCGCTTTGTTTTAAAAATAAGTGAGGTGTCATCAGCAAACAGTACCATATCATGACAGTCCCTTCCTAGATAGGGTAAGTCGTTTATATAGATGAGGAATAGGAAGGGTCCCAATATTGAGCCCTGTGGCACGCCCAAAGAAACCAATGATCCTGGTGATCGTTCTCCGTTTACGTCTACCCTTTGTATTCTTCCGTTCAGATAAGATTTTAACAAATTCAATGACGTGTCTCTAACTCCATAATGATGTAATTTCCTGATCAATGTTTCATGACAAACGCAATCAAAAGCCTTAGATAAGTCACAAAAAATGCCTAGGGCATCTTGTGACTCTTCCCAGGCATCAAAAATACTTTCAATGAACTGAATTCCGGCATCTGTTGTTGAACGACCGCGAGTGAATCCAAACTGTTTGTTATGCATTAGCTTATTTGATTCAAAATGATGTAATAGCTGTGATAAGATTAATTTCTCAAAAATTTTACTAAAAGTTGGTAGTATTGATATAGGTCTGAAATTGGTGGGGTCTTGAGTACTACCTGCTTTGAAGAGGGGAATTATCTTACTTTGTTTCATTAAATCAGGAAATTCACCGCAGTCTATACAATTGTTGAAAATGACCGCTAGGTCAGGTGCAATTAATTCGATCAGGGATTTAACGACGTGAACAGAGAGTCCCCAAAGATCATTCGTTTTCTTAACATTTATCAATTTAAATGCCTTTACGACATCTGAACTTGTGACGTGCTTAAAATTCAAGTATGAAGCACACTCTGAGACATTATCTTTTAATATTGCAACAGCAGACAAAGGTGACGAATTTAAATACTTAGTCGTTTCTTCCTTTATGTTCCTCCCATGCAAAACGCCAATTTCATATGTAAAGACCTAATATATAACAGTAGTAGTTAGTATTATATTATAAGTATTTAGTATATAATTATAGTAATTAAATATTTTATTTTATTTATTAATATTTATGTGAGTACTCGTTTATTTCGTCATATTGTTGTACACATAGGTCTAACCCTGCTCAGCACTCACCATTTCCCACTTTAAGGGATTAAATATGGCTAGAAATGCATCTTTAGCTTCAATTCTAGGCTAAACTAGACAACATAAAAATGTAGGATAAATATATGTTATAAAAGGTCTATTAGAGATAAGAATGGACTTTTAAAATTACCGGTTATCTGTTAGGTATATTTAATACTTAAAAATATTTTTCGCAATGCATTATTATTCAACTAAATGAACAAGCGCTCGGAGACGAAATCAGTTTCCTATATGAAACTTACACGCAAAAATAGGTAAAATAAAGGGAAATTTTTTGGTTGCTTTATTTTATTTTTAATGTTATCATTACAGGAGTTTAGTAATATTTTCTATAATTTTCTCGGTCTCGGAGCTCGGGCTGCCCCGCGGGGCTCTGCGCGGGAGCATGCGTCAGTCTGCTTCGACGCGATGCGACGGGTATTTGTTTTCTTTGTCTAATTCTCAATGCCGTTGGCCTATGTTCAGCCCTTAACTTGGTTTGCTGGAAGAGATCTCTTCTCATCTCTTATTAGAGTATTTTTATGTAACTCTTTTTTAATATCATTTGTGTGCAATAAAGAAATTATGAATTAAAGAAATTATGAAATTATGAATTTTCTTCCGATCTGTCCCGATAAAAGCCAAGGAAGGCACTATTTTACTATAGTTACTAACGACAAAGGGTAAAATGAAGGTTGAATATGATCACCTTTTTATTTCAACTGATATTTATTTATCACAATAAAATCAAATGAACATCTTTTATCATCGCTGTTAATTTTCTAGTTTCGAAACTCGTCTTTCGAAACTTTTCAATGCCACAATTGTGGTGTTTTTTTCGTGGTTGAGAATGGTTGTTTTTTTTGGTTCCTTACCCGAAGGGTGCCAAAAGGGCTACTAAGACTCCGCTGTCCATCCGTCTGTCTGTCAGTCTGTCCGTCCGTTTGTCCATCAGCGGGCTGAATCTCATAAACTGTAATAGGTAAAGAGTTGACATTTTCACAGATTGTGTATTTTGGTTGCTAATGAACTACACAAGTTTTTATAAAATAAATGGGATTCCCATACAAGAGACGTGATTTAATTCCCAATAAAGGCGACGTGATGATATGAGTAATAAACGCAAATTTCGCAGCAGCCTTTTTTGTCGTTCGTGAAATTGGTTTAACGGCGGATCTGCAATCAGTAGTGACTGGTATTTTTTTATTTTTTGGTTTTTGATTTTCTTGTAAGAGTTTTTGTAATATACCAGCACAATACTTGTACGCAACCTGAGCAATATCGCAATCGATAACCGGGGTCGATACGGACTCGTGCAACACTATGACAAAGGCGACGCAAGGCTTTTGCAGGTGCGCGGGCAATGCGCTGGACACGTCACACCCTACGCGACTTCCTCTTTACCCTGAGACCATCCCAGCCTGACGCAAACATACCTGCCGCCAAGTGGATGTTCACCTTCACATAAACTATCAAAAATCTGTTGCCTGCCATGCATGCGTGCGTCCAAATCGACGCTCAGCTTTAGGACTCGACTCGTAGGTGTGACGTGACGTGACATGTATCTGAAAAATGCCACGTTTGCACGGCATGTCTTAAGTCCCAGTTCTAGCTGTTGAGGTGAGTGGCGCCGCATTCGCCCGTCGTCTTCTGGCGGGGTAGCGGAACTGGCGGGCTGGCGGGCGGCGCGGAATATCGTCGGGCCGCCCGGAGACGTTAAAAATTAGGTGTTTTTTCGAATTTACTGAAAAATTTATATAACTAATTGAAAAAAATTAAGGATTGATACGGAGCTCTAAAAGAGGAAAATTGATTTTTGACATACAAATTATGTCAAAAATCAGTTTTTTTATATCAAAATTATTGAATCTCCTTTTTAATATAGACTATGTTCAGGATTTTTTACGATATCGAGGCAAATTGATCCAATCGCGTAACGACATAGTATTTAAACTAGATTATCTCTTTGTAAATAACATATATTTTTTTGAGACCTATGAATATAGTGGAAATAATTTTATTATTATTTTTGCGGAAAGCGCTATTCAGTGGTTTTGTGTGATCTTGGCCTTACGCAAACTAACCTACTAAAACCATAATCGAATTCCTTATCGGTACATATTGGTTGGGTAATCCTGAACCACCATAAATATCAAAGAGCACACTGGGACACTGTGAGACAATGGATCACCTCAACAACAGACTGAGCCACATACATAAATCGTCAAACGGTTTTACATCGGAAGGCCAAGCAAGATGTATTTCTTTCCGCCCAGTCATTTCACATTGGTCGGCGACGACGACTATTTGTCTTCAGCGGGAGGAGTTTTTTCGTGCAGAGAATACAAAATGGATAACGACTCATTTTTTTCTTTCGGCAAGTAGCAATGAAATTTAATTACCGCGACCTACAAAATGAAGACCCTGCGAACTTTCGGCTTACTTTTGTTTTATGGCTGTACTGCGAAAAGGAAGGGACTAGCGTTGGAGGAATGTGAAATTAATTCAAACAGGAACCGAAACAAGTGATGAATAAGCTCACGGGATTTCCAGAGGATCAGAACAGCTACATCTGGATGACTTAGCAATCAATTTATTTCTGCCGCTCTCACAAATTTGCAATTTTTTACAGTAATACAACCAACATGTTGAAAATATTAATATAATCGGTATACTCTTTGAAAGTTTTCATGCTTTGCTTATTTTGGCAAAGACAATGAAGGAAAATGGACTAGACAGGTAAACTGTAATAGCTCTAGATTTATAGTGCGACTACTAACGAAACTCCCGCATCCAAGCAATATTTTACAGTCATGCTTTGCATTCGAAACCACTCAATCGCTTTTAAACACATTTTAAACGTAAAAAAATGATTTTGAACAAAATTATATATGCTACTTTATACCTTATAAGTCATCGTAAGATCGTCAAAACCGTTAGTTGATAAACTAACGTTTTTTTCTCGTTATTTGGTCAATTATCGACAGGTAGTAAACAGTAGCGTACTGCTTACTATATGACGCGTTAGTTGATAAACTAACGGTTAAAACTGTTAAATAGTAAGCTGGTTTATACTTGAATTGCAAACGAAATATCAGGGCAAACACTGCGGTAGCTTAGGCTTTCGTGTTAGGTTGAAATGTAAGTACAAAAGAAACGTAAATTCTAAACCCTGTCGGTCTGATTTACTATCTGTCGATAGTTCATCAACTAACGCGTTAGTTTATCAACTAACGGTTTGGACTATCTTACGGTGACATATAAGTTTAAGTAGTTTATGTGACTGCTACATAATGGAGGGCATTAACACTCGAGAGTGGGTTTATGAAACGAGCCGAAGGCGAGTTTCATAATAATATCACTCGAGAGTTTTAATGCCTAGTTATGTACAGTTACATACACTAGTTTATCTACACACATATCATAAGCTCTCTTTGATGTGTTCAGGAACCGCATGTTTGACCGGCATTGTGGCTCTGCAGTTGTTCAGCTTGTTCTGTAGGACCAACTTCGGGAGTCGGCGTTCGAAATTTGAATGTCAGTACCAACTTCACAGACAAACTAGGGGCGGCACGAGGCGGGCGTCGGCGTTCGAAATTTGAATGTCATAATGTGTAGAAAAATTAAACATAATGGTCATAATGTGTAATTTTTCAGATAAGAAATGAGTTTTTACCAAGTAGTTTAACATTATTCTGATCGTAACGTGCGGTTTTTCTACGCAGTAAAGAGGGTTTATGATACGTGTGTAGATAAAATATATTTATATATTATAAGTAACATACGCGTAAGTTTACTAAACAATAACCTTTGTAATTATACTAAGTATGACGCCCACAAAATCAATATTTTAATAGCCGTTTTATACAGGGTGTTTGACAGATCAATGCAAAGACTTAAAGCGAAGCTAGTACAGACCATTTCGAACCACTTGAGCCAAATATGCATATGGCAAAGTCTTAGAATTTATTTTTTATTGATGATTTATTGTTTTTGTATTGTGAAAATTCACAGATGTTCACTTTTAATCGATAATATTTGCGAAATTGAACAATGATTGGATTATCCTAAAATTAATTGTAATGAAGTACTTAAAGTGATTCGTCTTGATTTGGTCATCTGATACTTCAGACTTGGTTTTTACAGACCTTTAAAGAGTACACACACATAAACAAAAAAAAATTTTTCGAACCCAATTACAAAAACAATTTTTAAAGCTTTTTATGTGAAAATCTTTTTAGAAACATGCTTGAATAATATTCTGTCACTTGAGGTACCTCACACATTCTTGAAATTAAGGCCTACAAACCAGATTGAGGGGGATTAAAAGTTCTTTTTAGATAGACTGATATGAACGTTTTTAATTTATTTATTTTATTTTATTATTTCTCAAAATGAGAACCTAGATTCCTTACACAGGCACGATCCCGCTTTCTGACTTTTGTGGTCGTAATTATCAACTTTATCTACGCTCTCATGATGTTAACAGCCAGTCTTATTTTGAAACCAACTCTTCTTTCGTGTTAATCGCTTGTTTGGAACGACGAAATAGGAGTTGGTTCCAAAATAAGACTGGTTTTTGACATCATGCATGAGAGAAAATGATGCTGAAAATTACGCCCATAGATGTCTGAAGGCGGGCTTTTGCCTGTGTGAGGAACCTAGATTCTCAATTTCTTATATATAAAAATAAATTAAATTAACCAAAAACGTCATTTCAGTCTGTCTTAAAAAAATATCTCCTCCCTCAATCTGATTAGTAGGTCTTATTATCAAGACTGTGTGAAGTATTCGCGTAACTGCTACCTCAAATGATGAACAATAATGTTTTTTTATAGGGCCCGAAAATCTTGTTTTTTGAAATTTGTCGTGCTCTTCGAAGGTCTGTAAAAACCAAGTCTGATCAGATGCACAAGATTTTAAAGAATACTTACAGACAGGACAGAGGGTATCCCCTGTTCAACCATGTACCAGCCAGGCCCAGGCTGCGTTCCAGAAAAAGCTTCCTGCACTCAGTGCAGCCGCTAAGTCAACCAGCTCAAACTACACGCCTCGCCAAGTGGCAGTCGCGACTGAACCCTAGAGACCCAAGCATCTGCGTGAAAGAGAAACTAGCTGAAGGATACAAGCTCAGCTGGCCGATCTGGAAATCTCTCAACCGTCTCAGAGCTGGAGTGGGGAGGTCCAGAGCTAACCTGGCGAGGTGGGGCATCATCTCGGAACTAGACACGGCGTGCGTCTGTGGATACACGAGACAGACGATTACGCACATGACTGGGTGCCCTGCGTGCCCGACAACCTGCACGGACGAGGAGCTGTATAAGGCTACCGTGCGAGCTATTGCGGTTGCGGCCTTTTGGGCCGCCCGTATCTGAGATGACCGTCGACTCGAAAAGAAGAAGCCGTATATTCAATTAAATAGTTATTTTACAATTAGTGATAGTATAATTATATATATAATTATTAATATATGAATATTCACATTTAAAAAAAAAAGTTTATTTGTGAAAATATCGATTAACTGTAAACATCTAGGATTTTTTGTCAATCCTCAATAAAAAATAAACGATAAGACTTCGCCATAGACATATTTGGCTCAAATGAAATGAAAATGAAATGAAATAGTTTATTTGTGTTCTAGAGAGTGATTACAGTTCCCTTGTTATACATACGTTAAAAACGTTATAACAGTGTCAGAGTGACTTTAACTACCTATGGTAGGGTTTCCCCTGTGTTATAGGATAAGTTAAAATATCTCTTCCCTTTTTGTTTGTACATGTAGTATATGTAAACAGGTTAAATATTACAACTTAATTTTACAAAAAGAAAACATTTTAAAAATAAAAATTAAAAATTAATGCACATTGTGTGATTGTTTGTGTGTAATTAGTACAGTATGTGTAGTTGTAGAGTGTTATGTATGTATGTATGCTGAGGTGTGTAGTGCATGTAAGTGTAGTGTAGAATTTTTTTTAATCTATGACTAAAAAGTGTATGTGTAAGTTTAGGATGATAATACTTCTATAAATTCTTCGGTGTCCTCGTATGTATATGATCTCAACCATTTGAAAATAATTTTCTTGCATTCAAAGACATTTTTTGAGTATATTTCTACTTTTTTATTAATTTAATTATAAAGATAAGGACCCAAAAATTTAAAAAAACGCTGCATAAATTTAGGGTTTGTAAAAATTGTTTGACAGACTATGTCCTTTCTACGTTTTGTGATAGTTTGGTATTCAAGCATTTTATGTTGTTTCATTAATATGCTATGAATAAAAATTTGCCGCACGGTTAGAACGTAACAGAAATTATAAAGATCTACAGTAGGAAAGATTCTGGGTTTAAAAGTACAAACCTTTAGAACTGCACGTTGGGCACGCTCTAATGATAGAAGAGTAGTTTTATTTGCACCACCCCAACAAGAGATACAGTAACATAGAACAGATTGACATAAGGCAAAATATATATTTTTCATAAGCATTGGTTCAACAATATGTCTCAGACCCTTAAATATATAAATCAGTTTACGAACTTTTGCACTCATGGCTTGGATATGTTTTTTAAAATTTAGATTTTGATCCAGCAGCTCTACACCCAGATATTTAATTGATTCTGTTTTTTCTAAGGCTTTACAAGAACAGTCGTAATTTTCAGTACAAATATGACTAAATAATTTGAAATTTTCCGAGGGTTGGGTCGAACTGTTTATTGAAAACGTGATGTATTTGGTTTTACTTGCGTTTAATGTTAAAACATTTTTTTGAAGCCAATCTGAGACTCTGTTAAAACCAAATTAAGCACTCTCAAAGACCATTTGCCAGTTTTTCTTTCTAAAAAGTAACACAGTGTCATCAGCATAGGCGACAATACTTCCGCAGGGCAATTTGAGGTTGCAAAGCTCATTTATATACAGCAAAAATAAAGTTGGGCCGAGAATACTACCCTGCGGAACTCCCCATTCGACTGGCTGGGGTTCACTTATATTATCACCTATCCTGACACTCTGTCTTCTATCAGACAAGTAGCTTTTAAACAGCATAAGTTGAGTACCCCTTACACCCACAGACTCAAGTTTGTTTACAAGGAGAGCGATCGAGACCGTGTCAAATGCTTTGGCCAGGTCAGGGAAGATGCCTAGGCATCTCTCTCCGCTATCTAAACTCTCCGCTATTAAATTGGTCACTAGATGAACGGCATCGGAGGTGGACTTTCGTGAACGAAAACCAAACTGTCTTTCGGACAAGATTTTGTTTTTTTTAAGATAGTTTATTAATCGAGTATTGATAATACGCTCTAGAAGTTTGGACATGGACGGGAGAATTGAGATAGGTCTATAGCATTCGACACGATCCCGCTCTCCCCCCTTGTGAACAGGGACAACCAGGGATCTTTTGAGAGCACAAGGAAAGATTTCTTGGTCAAGACTAAGATTAAAAATATAGCACAGCAAAGGCACCAGTATATCTTTATGTTGTTTTAAAATTTTGTTTGGTATACTGTCCCACCCAACTGAACATTCGTTTTTGAGCTGCATAATAAGCCTGTTCACCTCTTCACAGTCAGTTTGTATTAAGGCGAAAGAGTGCGGGCTCCTGTCTGGCAGAGAAGCTGTTTGATTGTTTTGTTTATACAAATGATATATATACTCTTATGAGTAATATCTTCCGCGGATTTTTTACCAACGTTTACAAAAAACTGGTTGACTAAATCGATCGATTGTTGTGGAGATTTGTCAATTTTTAGGGTTCCGTACCCGAAGGGTTCCAAACGGGACCCTATTACTAAGACTCCGCTGTCCGTCCGTCCGTCCGTCTGTCACCAGGCTGTATCTCAAGAACCTAGCTAGCTAGAGAGTTGAAATTTTCACAGATTATGTATTTATGTTGCCGCTATAACAACAAATACTAAAAAACAGGATAAAAGAAATATTTAAGGGGGCTCCCATACAACAATTCTTTCAATACCACATACAAACTTATAGATGCACCTGGTTACGTACATGGAGTGTGAAAGTAACCGCACCAATAACTTTATAAACAATATTTTGCTGTGTAAAATCCAAACTATTCACTCCACACCATCGCTTCCATTGAACGGTGGTACGGAACCCTTCGTGCGCGATTTAGACTCGCACTTGACCGGTTTTTAATAATTCGTTTGGACTTTTTTATTTTTTTCAGTTGATGTAATTAATTTTATAGCTTTCCATATGTCCTTATTATTGTTGCCTGCTTTAGTTTACAATGATTTCTCATAAATTATTTTTAATTTCTTGATTAAATTATTGCAAAAATTTCTGTATCTGTTGAAGATTAATTTGAAGGTGTCATTTTCTCGTTGTGACATTGATTTTTTATGTAATTTGTCTCTATTTCTGAGGCATCGTAATAAACCGGGTGTTAACCAAGGTTTGAGAATTTTTTTCTAGATGTTTTTTTTTATTGACTGATTTCTTTCCAGCGCAACTTGAAACAATCTAATAAACTCATTAGTAGCCGCATCTGGGTCTTGCATTTTATATATATGAGAGAAATCTGTATTTATCAGATCTGTTTTAAAATCTTCATTATTCAATGTGTGTGTGGTAGTAGGAGACATCAAAAACTTTTCACACTCCAAACATAGACTGAACAGAACAGCCTTATGATCTGTAACTGTAGATTGCAGAACTATTGTAACAAATTTGCTTTTTGACCTGACAAGGACATGGTCCAGACATGCAGGACTAGCATCTCTGGTAACAAATAAATGTTCAGGGAGTAGCCTATTTGTAGCCGCAATGTTAAGATAAATTTCTGCATCTAAATCATGGTGATCAGGATTTATATCGATGTTAATGTCCCCGGCCACTATAATATTTTTAAAAGAGGAAACCTCATGCAGTGCTTCATTTAACGAGACAAAAAAACTATCAAGTTTTTCGTAGCATTGTATTTGTATTGTGCATTTTTTGTTGTAAATGGTTCCAAATGGTCTGTACTAGCTTCGCTTTAAGGCTTTGCATCAATCTACCAAACACCCTGTTTAAAGGGTGATGTATGCGTATTGTCTTTCTACAAGATGCCCTGATCTTGTAGAAAGACAATACGCAATAACGACCAACAGAGTATACTGTGGAAGAAATCGCTTAATATTTTACTACGCTTTTCTGTTACAACCTGTATACGTTTTTATTAGGCATGTTCTGTTAATTTTATCGTTATCAGGCAGTTTCGTTGGCAGTGACGGTGACTGGGGCTGTAAACTCCGGTTTATAGGCGCTTGGGGATCAGTGCTGTGACAATCTGTCGATGGTTCGATTTAGAGGAGATTTGTATGCAGTGTTCAACAAAGCAACGAACTATTCTCCGTTCATATACTCCATCGATGCGGTGCAGCCTCTGCATGAATATCAAGAAGTGTATGATTTGTTAGTATTGTGGTATCTTGTTATCTACATATTCAAACAACTAAACATGGCATATTTTTTTCCTATATACGCGAATGCAGTGCTATAGAAATATGTAGTTAAATTGTAAAGGGCTTCATTGTGTAGGGTGTTCTTAATGGTATTCCTAATTAACCTGTAACATTTTATAACATATTTCTGTTCTACATTTTAAAATTCGAAAGTACTAAGGAATATTTGAAGGCATGAAAACAACGGCACATGACAATACACCAAACGTATTTCGATCCTTTTAATTAGTTATTATTTGTGCCCTTTTAGTGTAGTGTACCTAACAATAACTATAAGAATACTAAGAATAACTACAACTCTTTCACCATTCGTGTAGTTTTTAAGTTTTATTTGTCTAAATTATGATTGACCTATGTATACCTGGTCTAGCCATAAACTCTGGCACAACGAAAACTCTACCTAAATCATATTTGGAAAGGAAAAAATAACCAAAATATATTTGAATAATAGTTATTATTTCCTAATTTATCAAATAGATAGGGATACAAAATTTTCGAAATGTCCCTCTTTTGCTTGTATGTACACACTGCTTCAAATGGTTAGGTCACACCACTGTCATAGTACGCACTGTTTTTAGAGGTACAAAAGCAGTTGCTGTTACCACGTTACACTTTAAAGACTTAATATTTTGAAGAGCTTCGAGCTGGCGTTCTCCTTTAAAACACCCCACAACCAGTAGCCCGAAGGGTAAAGATTGGAGCTGCCTTAGGGCCAATATTCGGTGGTAATAAAATCGGGTAAATTATCCTCAAACCAACGTTGCATTCGCGCTATGTGTGCAAATGCTGTTTTCTGTTGATATATCAAATGTTGTTTGGAATATAATTTTTCGATCAGAAGCTTGATAGCAGGCTCGAAATGACGGACTGATCTCTTTTTGCCTTTGACCATCCCCCCACTGGACCAACACTGGCCTCTTTCCACTTTAGCAACCTTCTCACAGGCTTTTTGAGAGATATACGCGTATACTCGATCATTTTGCAGGTTCAACTTTTCTTTTAGAGTAATATTATTTTCAGTCAAAAAGGAATTTGCTGACATCCAAACATGCTAATGCCATTATTTCTTAGCTGTAGGCGCTCTAATGCTACGCAGAGCTACTTTCAAGTCTTTTCCGGTACTTCGATGATAATTGCCAAACCTCAGGTTGACTGATGATGCGGGACATGGTCCTGACTGGTGTTTTCATCTCTCGCGATTTTCTGTTTGAGGAGAGGATTCCACGAATTCGCTAGGCATCGGATTTGTTCGAAGCTGGTGTCCTGGAAACTCTTGGATGGCCTCTTTTGATAGAGGACATCCCAGTTAACCTTTTGATAGCACAGTAACGACATGACGTATGTCATTAGAAAGGTATTTTGATATACTACAATAGTGACAACTTAGAAATAAACAAAAATAACCTAAATTATGTACGAATATTAAATCAAATAAAAATATCCCTCAAATCACCGCCGTCGAGAGGCAGAGTGCACAACATGCTGGCACAATTGCCTCGCTGTATAGCCAGGCTTATGCGCTGGGCGAGGAAGGTGCCAGCTCTTGGATCACCCGTCGATTCAACGAGTCTTTTCGCAATCTCTTTAAAGACTCGTCGTGCGTCAGGTTCCCACGGCCCGAGGGTCTCCACACCAAACGGCACAAATATGTAGTCCTCCCCGAGGGCGGCATACTTTCGCCGCTTGAGACCCTCCGCAGAGTCCGCCGCTGCGCCGGCCCTTGAAGAAGTCGCTGGTAAATGGGATGGCGCTAGTGTGTCAACACATATCCCATCCCACACCAGCGACCTCCCATGCTGCCATGGAATGAGCGTCATTGTGATGGTACAGTTGTGTACTTTCTTATTATATCGAGAGACTTTAGGACATTGGAAATGTCGACTGGTATTGATGACCCGATTGACCGAGTCGAAACTGCCTATGAAGCCGGGTTCGAAGCCCGGTGGGGGCAAATATTTGTTTGATGAGAACGGATGTTTGTACCCTGTTCATGGTTGTTTATCTATATAAGTATAATATTTATCTATATAAGTATGGGTTTCGTTGTCTAGTTCCCGAGATACAGGGAATCCTAGTTTGGGACTAGATCAATGAGTGTAAATAGTGTCCAAAGTATATTGTTTATCTATATAAGTATAATATTTATCTATATAAGTATGTGTTTCGTTGTCTAGTTCCCGAGATACAGGGAATCCTAGTTTGGGACTAGATCAATGAGTGTAAATAGTGTCCAAAGTATTATTATTATTATTTTGTTACATTTGTGAAGCGTAATGATTGCGACACGATTATCTTTCACAGCCCACTCCATCTCTCCATCTCGGATTGAGGCGATCAATTAAGGGTTTTCCAGAAGACCGAAAACTATTTAGGTCACTTTGAATCACGACAATCTATATTAAATTATCCGAAATCTAAATTTTGTAACAGAATTTGAGGCCAGACAAGGTATTATTATTATATGGTATCTCGAATTCGTCACCATCAGCCTATCAGGGAACCTACTGTTTAGTATAGGTACGTATTAATGTATTAACGCTGGTTAATCCGAATAAGTCCCAGGCCATGATTGTAGGTACCAGACACTCTTTAAACACGTTGCAGCCATTGTCTGTCCCTTCTGTAACTTATAACGGTACTGTAATCATGTATAGCGATAAAGCTAAAAACCTGGGTGTCATCTTTGATAATCAATTGTCCTGGTCAATGCATGTTAATGAGGACAGCAGGCGAGTTTACGCAACCTTTCATTCCCTCGGGAGACTTCATTACTTTCTTCCTCGCCAGACCAAAATAACCCTCGCTGAGTCCCTTCTTCTCCCCCTCATTGATTGTGCTGATGTTTGCTGGGTCAGCGCAAATGAAGAACAACTGAACAAACTCGAACGACTTCAAAATCTCGGGATTCGGTTCATCTTCGGACTGCGCAAGTATGACCACGTATCTCAGCATCGCAGGGAGCTGAAGTGGCTACCGATTCGGCTTCGACGGGTCTCTCATATCCTGTGTTTCCTTTATAATATTTTGTGGAACCCTCGTTACCCTAACTTCCTACGTGATCGCTTCGAATTTCTTTCTTCAAGCAGGCCTCGGAGAACTCATATGGCGTCTATGCTCAAAGCTCCAGATCGCTTCACTGCAGCCTACGAGCACGGGTTTAGAATCCGAGCCGTACGACTGTGGAATGAGCTTCCTTGCACTATCAGGGACAGTCAATCTCTAAATATATTCAAAAACCGGCTAAAGAAGCACTATCTCTCCCTTATATATATATATATACATATATTTGTATGTATAACGAAATTACGAAAATTTCGTATATAAATGTCAATCAACATTTATAAAGGACGTTATGGATAGTGCTCGAAATACAAAGTACACAATATTTATATATTGAAATTATGTTCAAAATATAAAATCAAAACACATAACAATTGCAATCCATAAAGTAGGTTTATCGTTATCAGTTTTTTAAAAAAAAACGTGCGTGTCAACCTAACATGAGGGATAAAGGGTGAGCAAATTCAGTTGCCCTGACCCACCACTTTGTGTGTAATTCATTAGATTTTATGTGCGGTTAATAAATATAATAAATTTCGACCATGGGTTGTAATTGTTAAGAATTAGATTGATAATTTATATTTTGAAATTATGTATTTCATGCTATTTTGATTAATTATATATTTTATCTACACACGTATCATAAACCCTCTTTACTGCCTCCAAAAACCGCACGTCGATCAGCATAATGTTAAACTACTACTCATTTCTTATCTGAATATTGAACATTATGACCATAATTTGTAAATTTTCTACATATTATGACATTCAAATTTCGAACGCCGACGCCCGCCTGCGTGCCGCCCCTACTTTGTCTGTTAAGTTGGTACTACAGAACAAGCTAAACAACTCAATGCCACAATGCCGGTCAAACATGCGGTTCCTGAACACATCAAAGAGAGCTTATGATATGTGTGTAGATAAACTAGTGTAAGTAACTGTACATAATTAGGCATTATGTATCAGCCACATAAACTACTATTGAAGTTTGTCATTTTAAACATAAGCATTTTGAACTTGTGTGCCTTTTGATTTTGTATACCTTGATCGTATCCGTTGAGTTATGTATTTTGCTGTGATTCAACACAGATTTGTACAGGAAGCCAAGGCAGGTAGCAAGTGCTCTCTGCCTATCCCTCTGCTCTGAAAAAGTTTTGCAGATATGTACCTATATGCAGCGCAGCTTTGATCCAAATAACCTCAAAAGCGACGATCTGGGTTTATACGCCAATTGCCGAAACGTAATCCTTGCGGCCACAGTCAGCTCGGGGCTATAAATCGGCCAAGTTTACTGCAGCAATTGTACTAGTGCGAATATATGACTTAGTATTCGCATTTTCGTGACTCTTCTGTATAAATTGGCCGTTTTGTTCATTCCGAAAAGTGGGTAGCTAAATCACTCTCACACTAAAAGTATTGAAATACCCCAGTTAGGTCAACTTTTGAGATCATAAATTATTCAGGTCTCAAAAATTATCTGTATGATACTTTGAGACCTATCTAAGAATCCTTTCCTATTTTCAGAAACACAGGTAGGGAAGGCAAAGACTAGACTTTCCCACAACATTCATGAAGCTTGTAAATGTGCAAGTAAAATACTGTACGGTGCCCGACGCGACGTCTTCACGCTGGTCCACATACAAATGGCCCATTTTTCACTGTAACGGGCCATTTTTCCACATTTTCAATTAGTGTTCCTCCTGAAATATGGCAGGGAAAAGGGAAAACAATTTTATTGGGAAGTGGACGGTTTATCAATACTCCATAGCACTTTCTTTGACGTCGGGTTTATAGGTGTTCAGCATTGTTTAAACCCCCGGCGACCAAAAGAGGGATGTTATAAGTTTGAAGCGTCTGTCGATCGACGACCCGAATGGCCGAGTCGGCAGTGACCCTGCCTATGAAGCCAAGGGTCCCGGTTTCGAGTCCCGGTGGGGGCAAATATTAGTTTGATGAGAACGGATGTTTGTACCCTAGTCATTGTTGTTTATCTATCTAGGTATAATATATATCTCTATAAGTATGTGTATCGTTGTCTAGTACCCAAGATACAGGGAATCCTAGTTTGGGGCTAGATCAATGTGTGTCAATAGTGTCCAAGGTATTATCAAGATCGTTGAGTAGGTGTGTCTGTGTGTCTGTATCTCTGTCCGTGGCACCCTAGCGGTCAAACGGATGGACGGATTTTAACGTGAGTTTCTGTAAATAGTAGTTAACTTTTCTGTGATGATTCTTAGATATGTTTTATCAAAATTGGTTTAGTAGTTCAAAAGTTATTAGGTAAATAAGAATAGGGGTCAAACGGGTTGACGGATTTTAATGCGGTTTCCTATAGTTGGTAATTAACTTTACTGCAACGTATATATTTAGATATATACGTTGCAGTAAAGTTCGATATGTTAAGTTAAAATCGGTTCACTAGTTTAAAATTTATCAGTTTTACAAAGAATACCGGCCGAAGGGCCAGACGGATTTTAATGCTGCAATCTTTTGAGTAGGCTTTATTTCCATGGTTTGTAGATATGATTTGTTAAAATCGGTTCGCTGGTTCGAAAGTTATCAAGAATAGCGGGCAAACAGATTTTAATGTGGTATTTCGTAGTTGATAGTAGTCTTCACTATAGTGGTTCTAAGAAACGTTTTGCTATAATCGGTTCAGTAGATCTATAGTTGTGTCGAGGGTTTTTTATTTTTATTATTTTTATTTTATAGTTATTTAGGGTATTTTCTCAGTTCTTACCTTCCCTGCGATATAATTTTTCACATTTTTGTCAATATTGTTGAACAAAGCATGCAATTCTGATATGATAAATCTTATTATATGATGATCTGATAAATCTTTTTTTCCATTGAAAAATTTATGAGTTAACCTTATAAGATAATAAGGCAAAAATGTTCCAACTCCTTACTTCATTTTCAATAATTATTTCTCGCTGGACCATGGCTTGGATTCAGGGGCAGTAAAATGAGAAAACCTTTTCGAAATAATTGTGCTCTTTATTAAATTCCGTTCTTCCCCTAACAGAGGATTACTAAAATATCCGTAAAACATATTGTTCCTTATTTGTGTATACAGCGTAGTTTGTTGGAATTACTTTCACCGTTTAGTTGGCTATCCTGTAAAATTCAAAAACTGTGAACAAGTGACGTCACGAGGGATGTTATTTTAAATAGAATTAGACATATATTACTCGTGATATTCAAATTTGTTTCTTATTAGTATAAGAAACTATCTTCTTCTTTTTTAGGCCTAGTGGCCTGAATTTCATAAAATTGAGCAAAAAGTATACGTTTTTTATTTTAGCATGGCCACTATGGAAACATCTTCTAGAAGATGCAGTAGTAAGTAGTTAACCCCTTAGCTGCCAGTGGCCATATACATGGCACCATATTTTCAACTTTAGGCTTGGTATAAAACATAAGCCCCACACTAGGATACCTTCTGTCGTGGGAACCAGAAACAGCGACGCCACGCACATACAAACATCCAAGACCTGGGGTCTTTTTTTCTGTATCCCCTGCCTGGGATCGAAACCGCATGATAGGCAAAGCCATAACCGCGGCGCCACAGAGGTCGTCAAATTAAAGTCCAAAACTAATTAAATTTGTGCAAGCCTATGCTAGCCAAGAGGTTAAGGGGCCTAGATATGCATTAGATAGAGTAAGAATATTCAACAACAACAACAATAACAAAACTTGATGAAGCGAATAAATAAATAAATCGAAAATAAGCAATAAAGTCGTCAGGGTTCCTTAATTCGATAGATGTTTCATTATCCCACAAAGGTTCTCGCGTCGAAATCGAATTTTCTTCGGCGAAATTGAAGAGTCGAGGTGGTTGGGATCGTCCAGAGACGAACAAATTATAGGCAGAGCGGAACAACAAACATCTGGAAAACAGCAACCGCTTACCCAGATGACGGAAGTATTAGATTATACTCTCTTTATGTTGAGGGGATTTTTGTGTAAGACCTCTAGCAAAGTAAGTTAATTCTTTTCCTGTTAACTCTCAGTCAGAAATTAGTTGCTACGCTTCATTGGCATATTATTATATAGTTATATTCACTATGTCGTGGCACAGATATTTCATAATAACAACATAACTACATGCTTATAAAATATAGGTAGGTTGTTTGGAACATGAAGCGGAGAAATGTTTTTGGACTGAAAAATAAAGTTGCTCTGATCAAATTGGTTTCGTAGTGAAAGCTATTCAGAATGATGTCCGCTATACCAAAATAAAATATTGTCGCTCCATACACCCGGTATTGTCACGCCGTTTACCATATAGTACATTTCGTACGGGTTCGCAAAGACTTATATATACCTTAAAGAAGCCTTAAAGAAGCCTTAAAGAAGCTAATAAATACATGCTTCTTCACGCGACTTTTAAATATATTGAGAGTAGGACTGCCCCTGACGGTGCAAGGGAGTGCATTCCAAAATCGAATGGCGCGGAGTCTGAAGCCGTGCTCGTAAGACGCTGTGTTATGTTTGGGGCCGTGAGCATGGAACTGCATGATTTCTCCGAGGCCTCCTGGATGATACAAAAGTAGAATATACTACCACACGGGAATAAAGAAGTTTTTGGTTTGGGCGCGTATGAACCCATCACTGCACTCAGGACTCAGTCTTAATTCCCTTGATCCGCTCGGGAATTTACTCATAACACCATTCCTACGCCCGGGAGTTGAAATGTAAATTGACCGTCAATGCAATAAGTGACCAGTGAGTGAGTGAAATAATACATATAAATGCTCGAACTCAATGGTCAAATATTGTCAAATTGGTCAATATCTATGTCAGTGTACATGTGTAATATTTTCACATTAAAGATGACTTAACTAAAGAGTCTTCTATTATTAGTTTGGACACCTATTAGTCTCTTATTAAGTGGACATCCGTGTGCTCCTTAATCATGCAAGTATGAAAGTAGTCTTAATCTCATCGTTGGACCTTCGAAAAACAAAACGTTTTCCTATTTATATCAGTAACCGTTGGGATGATGAAAAAGTTTGAAACAAAAAATGCTACACTGCTTCTGCACAGAATGTGTTATTACAACTTTTTTAAAGGGTCAAGCGTTTTCTCATAAAACGTACTGATGTTGTTTTGTATTTGTTTTTGTTCTTACAACCGACTCAGGATGGTTATCTACACGACACTGAAGAAAAAACAAATATGAAAGATCATTGAAAAGTACTTGAGAATTATAAAATTATGGCCTTACTTCTATCGCTTGTTGCCGCGCTCACAATCGTTCCTTTAGTGGAACGGCCGGGTGTGTCCGCACGTTGTGATTATTTCAGAAATTGAACACGGCTTATATTATATATACTAATATAAATTAACTACTATTTTTAAGTTACAAGCGATACATAAACTCGTTAATAGGAACACGTTTTGGTTTTTGCTGGCAACCCTCAAACGCACTATTTTCAAGAGTGCCTTTCAAAATTGTTTGTCCGAGGTCAAAGAAGAGTTTGAGACTACTTCCACACTTTTTGCATTATCAAGGAGCAAACAGGAACCTGTTTTATACAATTGAAAGGGGCCTATCTATTTACTTATATGTATTTCGAAACCTGGAAAACACACAAATCAATAAAATATGTCTTTAATCAAAAATTTAAGAGTCATACCTATCTTAACCTAGAGAAATAAGAAGTCACGTACCACAGGGTAGTGTAATGGGACACCTTTTTTGGCAAATATCAATGACTTGCCCAAGGTGGTCCAGCATCCCATGGTGTTATTTGCGGACGACAGTACCGTTATTATGTCCTGTGAAAATCCAGATAAATTTGAAAATGAAAGAAAATAGACCCTACATCAAATAAAACAATGGCTCAATTGGAATCATTTAGTAATTAATATTGACAACACAAAAATAATGAAATACAAAAATAATAATCAGACATCGTCGGCTAACTTTGACATAAATTACTTAGGTAAAAATATTGAACAAACCAAGGTCACAAAGTTTTTGGGAATACATATTGACGATGATATGAAATGGAAGACGTTTGTAGGAAATACATGTAAACACTGAATAAATATACCTATGTGTTATATAAACTTTCTAAAACCGTATGTGAAAAAACGGTGATACTAGCATAAAACGCTTATATATACTCAGTACTGAGATTTGGCATAATCTTTTGGGGAAACATAATAGATAGAGAAAAGGAGCTTTTATCGCAAAAAAGGTGCGTTAGATCTATTTGTGAGATTCGCCGTACTGGATAGCTGTAAATCCCACTTTAAATAGCTTAATATCCTGACATTTCCTTCTCTATATATGAGTTAGCCATGTTTGTCAAAACAAATTTGAATCTATTTACAAATTATAGCAGTAAACGTCGCCAGTCGTAAATTGCTAGGCATAAAAATATACGCCTGGCGACTTTTACTATTAAAAAAAACTGTATACTCGGCATGGCACCTACCATTTTTAACTATTTGTCTGAAAATATACGTAGTATGGACAGTATTCTACAGAAAGAAATGAGGAAAATAGTAGTTCTCGATAACAGAATATTTTAATGGCACAATTTTGTAAGTTTGGTTCGTATATTGCCCGACCGATGTATATTTGTAATATTATGATATGACTGATATGTTGTAGAATATTTATATAATAATTATTGATTGATAACTATTGCGCCAAACATAGAGATCCTCTATACACTTTATGTCTTTACTGTACCTATGTTTAACAAAAAAAGCATGAGATTGACTTCAGCAACTTGTTTCCTCACTTGAAACTCAAACCCAAATAATTTTATTGCAAGTAGGCAAAAATAATGCACTTTACGATTCAAAAAAGTAGTTATACATGCAGAAAAATAAAAGGTAAATCAAATATTTTCAACTAAACTAATAAGTAACTGATTATGGTTTGAGTTTGAAAAAGGAAATTTCCCTTTCAAGTGATGATTCATGGCTGAATCTCGCACAGGCAAAGAAAATTCAATTCACTCTACCAGTGCTTAGGAAATACGCCCGTCAGAGAAGATAGCACCAAGAAACTCGTATATATTTTTGTTTTCCGTCATTTTTTTGTGCCACAATGTACAACATAAAAATAATCTTATCTAATGACAATATTATAACATCGTTAGTGCCAATAAGGTTTATCAAAATAATTATTTTACAAAATAAATAAATAAGGACAGAGAAAAGCTGTAATGAACATAAATTATGAGAAACCAGACTGGAACAGTCCCCCAAGCAGCACCCGTTCACGAGTATGACTTATGCACCAGCCATCACCCCCCTTGCGTTATTTGAGAGAGGGAGCAATCCGCTATACAGAGCCACCGCAAGCAATGACTCTGGTTTCTTGATAACAGATTTGTATTCTAAGTTAAAACTAATAAATTGTTATGAGTCACCTCACATAGCACTTTTGTACACTTTATTTTATAACAAGACTACTAAAATTTCGTAATTTTTTTTTTATCATTATCATGGAACTTCGGGCATTGAGGCATTAATAGTGTTATAAGCTTTCTCTATGAGATTAACCTGTATAAATGTTTTAAACCTTTGCATGGGTAAATTATCAATTCCCTCTGGTAACTTATTATAAAAGAGTATACAGTTCCCCATCATTACCCGTCTGCAACTGAAATCTAGGTAAATTCAGTTTATTTTTATTTCTATTACAAGTAAAGGGTTTTACCAACATGCTTTACTATTTTGATTTTTTCTCATGATATAGAATTTGGCATTGTCGAGCAAGTTGTGTAAAAAATATGTAACTAAATGCGTAAATCCAAAATGTCGGAACTTAAAATATACAATGTATGTATGATTTCGTTGTATAAAACTTCAAAATTTATAAGCTGGAAATACTTACATAATGCTCATTATACACAATTCATAATGACACATAAGCTTGGCAATAATAATGGATAAAATTTATAAAAAACGCACGTTATAGTAGTTTATCTACACACGTATCATAAACCCTCTTTACTGCGTTCAAAAACCACACGTTACGATCAGAATTATGTTAAACTACTTGGTAAAAACTCGTTTCGTATATGGAAAACTACACATAATGGTCATTATGTGTAGTTTTTCTACATATAATGACATTCAAATTTCGAACGCCGACGCCCACCCGCGTGCCGTCCCTAGTTTGTCTGTGAAGTTGGTACTGACATTCAAATTTCGAACGCCGACGCCCGTCTGCGTGAAGTTGGTACTAAAGAACAAGCTAAACAATTGCAGAACCACAATGCCGGTCAAGCATGCCCTCTATTATGCAGCAGTCACATAAACTACTATTATGTGACTGCTACATAATGCCTGATTTTGTGCAGTTACATACACTAGTTTATCTATGTACACACACATATCATAAGCTCTTTTTGATGTGTTCAGGAACCGCATGTTCGACCGGCATTGTGGCATTGATCATTGCTTTGCAGTTGTTTAGCTTGTTCGGTAGTACCAACTTCACAGACAAACTAGGGGCGGCACGCAGGTGGGCGACGGCGTTCGAAATTTGAATGTCATAATTTGACAAATTTTTGTACATTATGGTCGTAGACACATTATGTACTTAGATAAGAAATGAGTTTTTACCAAGAAGTTTATCATTATGCTGGTCGAACGTGTAGTTTTTGGACGCAGTAAAGAGGGTTTATGATACGTGTGTAGATAAAATCTATTAAGTTGCACACGTAATATCAGGGCGACGACACGTGTGGTTCAGGGTAGGTGAGGGTTAAAGGGAACGAGCGAAGCGAATGGCAAATTTTGAGTTACTAGGAACTATTTCTATCTATTCCCATTTATATTTGGCCATTGTTTGGTAAAACAGGTGTCAATGGCCAATTTTCTGAAAGCTTATAAAAAAGAAAATAAAGAAATTCCAAATTTGTCACTAGATGTCGTTTGCGAGACATAACTTTATATTTTTTTCATGCCACTTTCCAGTTAAAAAATATATTTACCTTGACAGGAAAAGCCATTTTAATGGTGATCCAGTCAGGCATAGCTGGTCTGTGACGAGACCGAAGAACAAAAACTGACAGTTGCCAACAAAAAACAAAACACAATTTTGATGTCTGCGTTTATAAGAAAAACTTTCTCTTCGCGTTATCCTCTGTTTTGTGATTATTACGACCATAGACCTCAAACTCTTTTGTCACGACTACCCTGGCTATTCTTTCAGATCTATATACTTACTTGATTGCACAGAAACAGAAGATACAAATACTTCAAAATGGAAAATACGATTGCAAAGGCGACCTTATTTCTAATAAAACACTTCCAGCAAACCTAGGATAGACACGACCTTCATGCTGTAATCCTCACCGTTGAAACCTTCATGAAAATGAAATTTGACACTGCCAAAAATAGTCCAGAAATAGTCGTAAATAATCCACAAAGAAAGAAAAATAGGTTGGTGAGGATTACAGCTTGACGTCAAGCTGTAATCCTCATCTCTCGTGCAAGCAAACGGAAGGGCCTATCGACTTGGTTTTGGTTTCAAAAATTAGTCCAGAAATAGTCCACACGGCATGCCAAATTTCAGAAATAGTCCTTCAACGATTCCAGAGTTGTTAAGACATCTTGGTGAGGATTACAGCTTGAACATTTGATATCATCAAATATCTTCGGAATGCCTACGACTTTTAGTTTGAAATTTGAGCCAAAAATAGTCCAGAAATAGTCCATCGAAACAATAATGATTTCCACCTGGTTTACTTTGAAGAAGAGCATTAAAAATACAATGTTTTATTTCCCATACATTCAATACATGTACAGTCGTGTACAAAATAATAATGGGGTAAACCCTAATAAACGGGTTTATATCGGTTAATTCAATCAAAGGGCCTGTTTTTAATCTCTGAAAACTAACGGTATTGTAATATTGTACACTCTGACACTTAACTTTTATGTTGTCCCATTTAGTCGGACTTTCACCAGAGTTTTGATAACCGCAAAATACAGTTTAAATACAACCTAAATAAAACACGGATGGTTAGGGGCGACCTGGCTGACAGGCAATAAGCTTGGCCTGCTTGAGTACGTTACTTGCCTTTTGCTTGTTGTGTTTAATTTAAACTGTTTTTAACGGCTGTCAAAAGCCCTTAGAGGACTGAAACATAAATGAGTTTTTTGTTGTACATAAGTGCGTGACAGCGATTTGGATTTTGGATTGGTCTTCGAGCTGCGGTTGTAGCTATGATTTATATGTTATATATTAATATAGTTGAGTTAAGATGTAAACAACAATGGCGGAATTGGTATCGCGAACGCGCTGGCAAAATTTCGTCGAAATACGAATTTGCCGAAACTTTTGAAGACATCTTAAAGCATTTCTTGTTAGAAATTAAGGCACGAGTGTTTAAAAATCACCTAAATCGGTACATGAAAATTGCAATAATGACATCATTGAAATGGAGGAAAGTGTTAAGAACGTCAGTTCTTGTGTGTAAATGTCATGTGTGTGTGTATATCAATGTGTAAAGGATAAAATGCTAGCTTCTGTACTCTGCAATAATGAAATCATTGCAATGGAGGTAAGTGTTAAAAACTGACAATCAATGTGTAAAGGATAACAGGCTAGCTTCTGTACTCACAAAACATAATTTGAAAAAAAGAACAGATCCATTTATGTTCATTATAGTTATATATATGTATATGTTTATATCACATTTATATATATTACTTAGTTTTAATCACAATAATCACAGTTGGTTATTTGGTATAATCATCACATAACATCAAACATTGTTCGATTAATTACAGTCTTAATCATTTCAATTTTAGGTATTTAATTAAGTGCTTATCTCTAAATGATTGGCACCTCCCGAGTATAAACATACATAAAGGTGTAGTAAAATTTTTAGGGGATAACCCCTTCCCTAAACTATGATGTCCCTACATATACATAAATATGTAGAGACATCATAATTTTCAACATCTTCAGAGTAACTTTATTTTTAACCTCTTCCAAAAATGAATAAACAGGCTGTTGTTTGTTAAGTTATGCCTATAGTACCCATCATCATGAACAACTTTCCCCCAGAAACATATGGTCGCAAATGGAAAAAAATCGTCCCTCATCACATTGACCGATCAGCTGATTACATGTTACTATGGGAGACCCAAGATGTTTTTTCGTTTGTGCCCATATATTTCTTGGGGAAAGTTCTTCATAATGATGGGTACTATAGTCCCTTACCCGGCGGTAGCTTTACATAGCAACACCCTGTAAAGTGGTAAAAAAAAAATCTCTGATAAAATCGGTTTCATAGTGAAAGTTGTTTAGAAAGATGTTTCTTACAACCTCTAATTTGACTACACTTTTATTTTACAGCCTGTATATAAGTCACATGTAATGGACTTATAAATTACGATTTATTATCATATTAAAAAAAAACAGTCAAAATAAAGTAAGTATAATTGCTAGATCTCTAACCCAAAGAGTAGTCAATAGAATTCAATTATTATGGAAAGTGGCAGTAAAGTCATGACGAATAAATGATGTTGATTTTAAATATTTTATCATTTTTAAATTAGTATTAGAGCGTACCATACTTTTTTACAAAATACTATCCTTTTTGTATTTTTGTGCTATCCTTTTCAACGCACCAAAATCCAACACTGGTTGTCGTATAGCGCAGCCGGTCTGGCTCAGTGGGGTAATAAAATTGTAACCTCATATTTTTTTTGTACCTATGTAGGAAGGTAGGTAGTTAGGTGCCTACAGCAGGGGGCTAGCTCATCGCCGCAGCTATGGAGATAAAAGTTTGCCTAAAAATGTTTTCCATCACCGTAAGAACGTCTATATAATGTACAATGGTTAAATTACTTATCTCAATGGTATATGGTCCGCACCGGATTCGAACACGCATCTCCTGCGTGAGAAGCATGTATGAAACCACTAGACTATGGAGAATAATTGAGGTATAAACCGGTTTATTAGGGTTTACCCCATTAGTATTTTGTACACGACTGTACATTGATTGAAATATATGGGAAATTAAACATTGCATTTTTAATGCCGTTCTTCAAATTAAACCAGGTGGAAATTATTATTATTTCGGTGGACTATTTCTGGACTATTTTTTGGCACAAATATCAAACTAGAAGTAGTAGGCGGTCCGGAGATATTTGATTTTATCAAATATTCAAGCTGTAATCCTCACCAAGATGACTTAATAACTCTGGAATCGTTGAAGGACTAATTCTGAAATTTGGCATGCCGTGTTGACTATTTCTGGACTAATTTTTGAAACCGAAACCAAGTCAATATGCCCTTCCGTTTGCTTGCACGAGAAATGAGGATTACAGCTTGACGTCAAGCTGTAATCCTCACCAACCTATAGCTATAACTTCGAAACTATAAGTGGACTAATTTTCTTTCTCTGTGGAATATTTAGGACTATTTCTGGACAAATTTTTAGCATTTTCAAATTTCATTTTCATGCAGGTTTCAATGGTGAGGATTACAGCTTGAAGGTCGTGAATAGACCTTTGTAACTTTTTTCTTCGACTGATTTTGGTTTTCAAACCGAAATCCCGTGCGTAATCAACAGAAATCATGGATAAAAAAATCATCAACTTTATGTCGTAAAATTTTGCAAATTACGTGGTACTCATGTTTTCCCTAGTGATGAACGTCGAAGATTACTTACTATGGATTCAAGCAGTTGAACACGTAACCCCTGAATTGACCACAGCAAGTAAGTGTTTCTATTCTCTTTGGTTATTAATTTATCACAGACCCATAAATGAAAGCCAAGGCAAATCAACGCCGTCTGTGACAGCATTTAGAAGGTTTTTTTATTAGGGGTCAGATAACACACGGTACTGCGGCTGGCGCGGAATCTGGCAAGCGTCGAGGCGCATCGCTGACGTGACATTGTGTAAAATAATAATAATAATACTATTGCGTGTACCACGAAGGAGTTTCGGAATATTAGATCTATACCTATACCTTATACGTATCTAAATGCGATCTACTTATACTTAGCAGCAAGAATATCATTACTGACACATACCGTGCTAAATATGTATGATCTGAAATGATCTAAATGGACCTAATAAATAATCCTTCCTGTGCGATTCAGCAAATGAAAGAAACGTTCTGTTGTTGCGTAGCCCGGTGGCCTGTGGTAAATAATGACTACAACAGCCTTTTTGTATCGCATTCATGTTTTTGCTCTTTTTTCGCTGAAATACGTCAGGTATTTGCAATTCAAAGTGGTATAAATGAAAGGCTATTATGTTGGTCTCGTTAATAGTACACAATGAAATTACTGTTGGCTGCTATTCTCAGAAATGCCTCGCTTTGCTAAAATCAACTGTGTGAATGGGTAGTCAAAAACAGTTACTTTTTAAACGTTTGAACTGAAATACTTTTATACTTCAGTCTGGTTAAACGTTATTGATTTCTATAAAACGGTCATAGACAAATTAATGTTTGCTTTCAATATTATGAAATAATAACGGAACGTTCGCTTCAAAAATTATATTGTGTTTTGTAAAATCAGAGATAGGTTTCGTGTTTTTAGCATCAGAAAGTTATTTCAAGATTTAATAGAAACTCGAGAGTTGGTGCACAAATGGTTGGATAAAAGTATTCATGCTGTAATAACACAATTTCAGAAATAAACAAATTGGAACCAAATCAGATTTTTAAAACACTGTAAACGGACAGTCATGTCTGTGTTCAAAACACTGTGAAAGGTTACCATTTAAATTAACTCCAAGAATACGCAATGAAAATAGCTGTTCAAAAGAGATTAAACCAGCAAAGCAGAATTCAAATTATACAAATGAACCTATATAAATCCTATAATGTAATACAAAATAAACTTGAAATTAAACAAAAGATGAAAGTTACAAAGGCAAAAACTATATGTCTAAACTGAATCCAATTTCAGTTCGAAAAGACTTTGCAAGAATCCATAACCAAGTGAACGCTGTAAATGTGAAGAAACAGTGAAAATACGCGGCAATATTTCAAAATATCCAAAAACAAAAAACCTTGGCAATTAGTCTGTGTACTGGAGATATCGCTTACATACAGTTCGCGTCATAACTCAGACAGATCCATCAGATTCATTAATACAGTACGCCCATTACAGTAGATTCATTAATAGTTCCCTGTAGCATTACCACCAAAGCACGGTAAACGTCGGAAAGGTCTCGAAACAAAAAGACGCGAAGACGCTATAATAGCCCTTACGTGGACCGTCACTTATCTCAAATGGCAAAAAAGGTAGGGACGACCCTTGGTGATAATGAAAATGGCCGAATAGTAAGTAGTATTTGATATAAATGAAATATTCTTGACAGCAACACACACGTTTCACGTTTTGATCGAATTGTGGGTGGTATTTTACTATGATGCTTTTATCTGGAAAACTTTGTGATATTGATATCCTAAGTCGGAACTGTAGCCTTTTTTCTATCTCTAATATAAAATTTAGATACCATTGACAGGTATTGCAATTGCGATCGGGATTGTCATGGAATTGTGTCAAATCTAAATCGTCAATTTATTAGGTATCGGGATATATATTGGAGATAAAGAATAGGGGCTGATTGTAGAATCTTGACAGCAAGATCGATGTATAGCGTAACGACCGTGATTACTGGTTGGTATATTAAATAAGTAGTTTGCAGACAAAGGTGCCCAAAATTACGTCACCCCTTACAAAACAATGCGGGAAAATAAACGTTGTCAAGAGGGTCAACCTTGGAATGTGAGATAAGCTGGAATATTGCATAAACCCTTTATTTAGGCATCCTTATGCTGTACCAAAAGTCATCACAAATCACGTGTTCGTGTCAAAAGTGTCAGAAATCTTCTCGCTCGACATAAACTCGCCTTTGTGCATGTTCTTTCCTTTATATTTGTTTCGTTTTCATTGTTTTGTGCAATAAAGTATATTACAGTATATAATTCAAATATCTGCCTTCCTATGGTTTCAATGAGCATTGCCTCTTATAATAAATTGTAACGCATACAATTCTTTATAAATTGGTATCCAAACATTTTTTTCCCTTAGCTTTTTGATACTGAATTGAATGAACCGGTTATTGCAACGTCAATCGTGAGCCCCGGAGATAATTACGTCTATATAGACCGGAAGGCACGTCTGGCACTTCTGAATTAATTTCTTGCAATAGGGAGCGGTGTGACAACGACAGTCATATTAATTCGTTACGTAAAGGAACGAGATAGGTATTAAAACCTTCAGACCGTATCAGTCCTAGGTAAAAGTCAATGAACAGAACGTCTAAAGCGGCACTTGCTGCGTCGCTCGTTGATGGCTACACTGTTTAGTGTTTTGTGGTGAAAAGTGTTTTGTTTTTCTATTAAAAGGATAGAATTGTAAGTAATTAGCATTAAAAATTACTCCTGTACGATGTTTGCATTGGGTTTTGTAATAATATCGTCGATCGTCTAAAAAAGGAAGAAAAATTCCCTATGCTCAGAATACATTATTTGACACCACCTACAGAACCTATCCTAGTGTATGTTAGATCAATGGAAACGAGATGTAATGTAGTTTATAATAGCTATAAGTAGTTTCGTACAATTATGTATTTACTCGTATTAGAGGCTAGAACAAAGCGTGGGTGCGCGCTCCGCTAAATAGAAGTTTGGGGCGCAAGGCAAGCGAGGGATAAAGATGCCAAAATCAATTAAACTAAAGGAAGAAAGCAAACCATGTTTGCGAAAAATTTTTTTTTGCATTTTTCACCTCTAATAACTTATGCCAAAATAAAGGGTTTATGCAAGTTTCCAGCTTATATTCTGAAGTGAAACTGTTACGGTGCGAGTGGGGTTTTCACACAATAACACACAGTTACTATGACTGATGAATATATTCAATGAAATACACACGACTTATAACGAGATATATATGGGAGGTGAGAGTAGCACTAGGACTATGAGGACAGACTAAGGGTTTTGACTGAACACTGTTCTTGAATTAAAACTTCAGGGAATAAATATGGCCAGCACCAGGGGGCACGAACAAACAAATGCATCTTTAGCTTCAATTCTAGGCCAAACTAGACAACATAAAAATGTAGGATAGATATATGTTATAAAAGGTCTATTAGAGATAAGAATGGTCTTTTAAAATTACCGTATAACTATTACATTTAATACTTAAAAATATTTTTCGCAATGCATTATTATTCAACTAAATGAACAAGCGCTCGGAGACGAAATCAGTTTCATATATGAAACTTACACGCAAAAATAGGTAAACAAAAGGGATTTTTTTTTTGTTTTTTTTTTTTTTTTAATGTTATTAGGTGGCGTTTGTGTTGCCGGACCGAACGGACGTGTCTATAGACCTCCGACATCTTGCAAACGCATTTAAACAAACAATAGTTTACAACCCGGCGCGCGCCTTTGTTCTGTCTCTGGTTTCTCGCGTTTCGGACATTTTGTATCAGCGAGATGATATGAGAGTGTCTAATATAGCTACAAGTGTGAAAGTAGAGTGCGTAAAGTGTGAATTAGATAGGTTCTGAGCTGCGCCCTACCAGATAATAGGCTACGCCACGCTGCTGTGACAATACGTGTACAATATTGTGTACGACAATAGGTGCACATAGCTGAGACAACTCAACGAGTATTGCCTGGTGAGCCCGTTCCTATTCAGTGTCCTAACGCATGCAACCAATATTTATCTCCACAGACGAATCTACTAGAAGAGAGCCCGAGTTTACGTCTCACGCAATACATAACAGTACTCCCTAACGACACGCCGTTATCCTGGAGTATTAACCGACCCTATCCAGCACATTAGGTGTGTCATGACACTGGGATATCTCCTCAGCAGTAACCTGTAACGGACATACAAACAATCACACAATCAATCACTGTCAGTCAACCTCGTTTTTCTGCCAGTGTATAAACGAAACGCAAACGTCAGCTTCTTAATTTTTGCAACTGTTGAATATTTGGCGTTTCGTTCTTGCGTTTGGATGCGGTCCTGATTGCGCGTCGTTATGTGTTCGCATTATTATTTTGTTATATTTTTTTTTTAAATAACAATGATGTGTATATAACTGTGTATCATATTCTACCATAATAATCTAAGCTGAGTATTGCATTGAAAATGATGCCATAAGTACTTAGATATCTTTCAGCACTCCGAAGGTTAGGGGTCTAGGTCACCCTTTATATATATATATATATATATATTTTACTTTGTAGGTACTTACTACGTAGGTAGTTTATTTATTTAAATTTTATTTATTTATATTATATAATATTATGGATAGCTCACTACATATTGAAGATAGTTTCTTCTCGTGCTCCTCCAACGATGACTTCTTTGAAAGTGCAGAGAGTGACAATGAAAACTCATCTTTAGCGGAATCTCTTTCAATCAAACTGAAAAATGTTTTTGGGAATGGTCTGGGGAAAAATTTGAACCTAGTTCACATTAATGCCCAGAGTATACACTCGAGTTATTCTGACCTTGTAGACACTTTTAATCAGCAATGTATAGACGGCATTCTTGTGTCGGAATCATTCCTTAAGCCTAGCCTGCCCTCTACTATGTACTGTCTTCCAGGATACAGGCTGTATAGGAATGACAGAGTTGGGAAGGCTGACGGAGGGGTTGCTGTCTACCTGCGCTCGGATATCCCGTGCAAAGTAGTCAGTGCTTCTCCGAGTCAATACTCCGAATCTGCGGAGTATCTTTTCTTGGAAATCTGTCTTCACCATCATAAGGTTCTTCTAGGTGTTTTCTACAGCCCTTCTCTTCGTATAGACTACTTTGAGTCGTTCGAATCCCTTTTGAATGAATTGACCCCACTGTATAGTGATACTCTTATTCTTGGTGATTTTAACACCTGTCTTCTCAAAAATAACTGCCGCTCTGATAAACTCCAGTCGATTGTTGACTCCTTGAATATGCATATTCTTCCCCTCGATGCTACTCACTTTCAGCCTCATTGTACACCCTCCCTCCTTGATCTGATTATAACATCCGATCCTGACAAGGTAGCTGCTCACGGTCAAATCAATACCCCTTTCTCTTACCATGATCTGATATTTCTATCATACAAGATAAGGTCTCCCAAGAGTAGAGCTAAATTCTTAGATATTCGCAGCTTTAAAAAATTGGATCTTGACTCTCTTAAAGCTGATGCCTCCTCTATTGATTGGTCCCCCGTCATCTCTAGCGAGACCGTTGATGACAAAGTCAACAACTTCAACACAATTATCTTGGGGTTGTTTGACAAACACGCTCCGATCAAGAGAGTTAGGGTGAAGCACCTGCCCGCACCTTGGCTTAACGACGTTATCAAACGCCTAATGACCAAGAGGAACCGAGCTAAATGCCGCTACAAGAAAGACCCAACTAACGAGAACTTTCACACATTCAAATCTCTCCGTAATCGATGCAACCGTATGTGTCGTGACGCTAAGCGCCGCCACATATACGAGTGCATCGAGAACTACACTCCTGCTCAGGTGTGGAAGTTTCTACGTACTCTTGGCGTCGGTAAGTCCCGGGATCTGCCAGTCGGTAATGTCGATCTCAACGGTCTCAATAGATTCTTCTCTGCCCCCCCTGTCGTGATGGACTTTATCGTCAAGGAAGCCACCCTGCGTAGCCTCCGGTTAAGACCTGCTGCTACTACTACTCCTTTCGAGTTCAGCCCGGTTGGAGTCGATGCTGTTAGGAAGGCAGTGCTGGCAATTTCTTCTAAAGCTGTTGGAGATGACAAAATTTGTCCTCGAATGATCAGGAGCGTGCTCGACGAGCTGCTTCCTGCAATCACTCATTTAATTAACTATTCTTTATCAGAGTGTTCCTTTCCCAAAGTATGGAAGAAGGCACATGTCATCCCTTTGCCTAAAACATCCAATCCTTCCTCCTTCAAAGAGTTTCGTCCCATCTCCATCCTACCGCTCCTTTCCAAAGTTCTTGAATCCGTTGTCCATACCCAGTTCTCTTCCTATCTATCCAGAAATAATTTGATCAACCGCTTCCAATCCGGCTTCAGGTCAGGTCACAGCACCGCAACGGCTTTATTAAAGGTCACGGATGATATCCAGTTCGCTATGGATAACAAACAGCTTTCTGTGCTAGCACTGCTTGACTTCAGTAGCGCCTTCAACTGTGTTGATTTTGACATTCTCACTCAAATATTAAGGTCCCTTAATGTCTCGTCTCGCTCGGCCTGCTGGTTTGACTCTTATCTTAGAGATCGCCAGCAGCGCATAAGGTCTGAGGAGACCTTTACTGAGTGGTGCGATCTTTTGGCGGGAGTTCCTCAGGGTGGTATTCTTTCCCCTCTCTTATTCTCTGTCTTCATCAACTCCATCTCCGATGTTATCTCCTCCCCATATCATCTCTATGCTGATGATCTTCAGATTTATCGTCATTTCCTCTTTAGTGATGTGAACCTGGCTATAGACACACTAAACGCTGACCTTGAGAACATCAGAACCTGGGCTTTGTCATACGGATTGCTGGTGAACCCCAGTAAGTCCCAGGCGATTATTATAGGTACTAGACACTCCTTAAACGTATTACAACAATTGCCCATACCGCCGGTTACCTATGACGGTACTCTAATCGCCTACAGTGACAAGGCCAAAAACCTGGGTGTCATGTTTGATAGACAACTCTCCTGGACTAACCATGTCAGCGAGGTCAGTAGGCGCGTCTTTGCCACCTTTCACTCACTAAGACGGCTTCAGAACTTTCTGCCCCATCAAACAAAAATTACTCTTGCTCAATCTCTTCTTCTCCCCTTGATCGATTATGCCGATGTTTGTTGGGCTAGCGCCAACGAAGAGCAACTGAACAGACTCGAGCGACTTCAAAATCTCGGGATTCGGTTTATCTTCGGACTGCGCAAGTTCGACCACGTCTCGCAGTATCGCAAGGAGTTAAAATGGCTGCCGATCCGTCTTCGTCGGGACACACACATCCTCACTCTTCTATTCAACATCTTAACCAACCCTCGATACCCTAGCTTTCTCCGTGAGCTTTTTCAATTTCTCCCTTCGGCTCGTCCACGTAGAACTCACACGGCTTCCCTGCTCTCTATACCTCATCACAACACCGTCGCATACAAGCACTGTTTTCGATTGCGGGCGATCACTCTCTGGAACTCGCTTCCCTGCACTATCAGAGATAGTCCATCTCTGCCCGTCTTTAAGAATCGTTTGAAGGAGCATTATCTTTCTCTATCCTAGATTTGAGCTTTGTATATATTAGTTTATTTAGGTGTATTTATATTTTTATATAATATTTATGTACTTGTGTATGTAGTGTATCTAGCAGTTAGTTCAATAGTTCCGTAATATATGTATGTATCTTATCAGAGCACATAGGTCTATCCTGTATATTAAATTATTCTTATCAACCTTGGGTTTGCTGGAAGAGATCTCTATTTAGAGATAAGCATGCCTTTGTAGATGTCCTTTCTGTTTATTATATCTTATGTTGTTTTATGTGCAATAAATATATACGAAATATATACGAAACAATTACATAGGACGTAGAATCTTCATTATTTAAGGTATTTCTTAAGTGAATCTAACCCATAAAATTAAGCTCTCTCAACAGCAACAACCTGGGAAACAGACTTATTTCATTTCATCACAGACATTCGTGGTGCTTGATACATCATCATAAATACTAAGTCAATAGAAACTAGAGTTGCGCAACGAGTCGTGGTGTTATCCCACGCCAAGAGGCAGGCCCTTTCATGCACTTCCTGCAGGCACGTGAATAAGGACACTAAAACCCAAACAATACCGGACAGAAAAAGTTAAACAAAAGAGATAAATTACGACAAAAAAACATTCCTCAAACTAACACAGCTGCAAAACGGCGAAGCAAATACGTCTTTTTTTGTGCAACAAGCCCCTTCTCTGGACAACGAGCTAAGAAAAAACGAATTCCAACGAGCAATAAACAATAGGGCCTTGCACAGGGACTGAACCTCGACCCGTGTCACGGACCTCACTACTACGCACTAATGAAGTGAACTGAAGAAGGTAATGACAGTGCAGAGAGTATCACTAGCTGAGCAACAACCTGGTGAGATTGCTCCGATTAAGATAGCCCTGTATCAGATAAAACAGCAAAACTAACTTTATATCTGGCAGGTAACATCCTTCGTAATGCTGGTTACCATTTCATAAACAGATACTGTTCTCGCTCCAAATTACTACGCCAACTCTAAACTTTTCCATAGGCATAGTCCCGTACAAATAGGTAGGTGATAGGTATATGAAAATACAAAACTAGGCAGGAACCTACCCAAGCACAATAAAACAAAACTAAACTATTTGCCACCATCCGGTCCAACCAGCCCATCTTGACCTGTTACAAAATAAAATAAACAATAATGCAAGCCTACTGCATATTCTGAGAAATAGCGAGTAAAAGCCAACACTTGCACATCATAAAAGGATCATTTTACCATCTTGCAGAAAACAGGCAATTAACGAAAGGCAGCTGACGAACAATAACAAAATAAAATCAAAGACTCTTTGTCCTAAGCGGGTCTCTCTCACGACTATTTTATAGCTTCCAGGCCCAGCCTCCAATTCTCTTAGAAAATACCGAGAATAAGTGCGCAAAGATACGCACAAACTTTGACAGCCACAACCCGTACCATTAACAATAGGTACGTAGGTAGTTCAAATTAATCAAATTAGCTCAAAGTTCTTTCTTTCAACAACATTCCAAAGAGATGAAAGCCTTATCAATGCCGAGAGATGGTAACTGCCTATTCCACGCAATTGCTGACCAAATTAATCACCTATATCAATTAACACTCGACCACACTAACATTCGTAAGGACCTAGTTAAATATGTAGAAGAAAACTGCGATGAACAGAACATAAAGTTTGCAATCGCCGAGCCTGAAGAAACCCTCAATGACTACATTAAAAATCTGCGCAATTACGGCACTTGGGCTGGAGAGGAGATTATAATAGCAGCCGCCGAATACTTTCTAATTAACGTAACAATCCACCAGCAAAATACACCATCGCTCACATACAAGAATCCCGCGGATGCAGTGGGATCTATCAACCTCAACTTCACAGGAAACCACTACGACAGCGTATACTTGCTTGAATCTCAAAATTTACCCACGAATCTAGCAACCGACAGCCAAACTGATAACAACATACCTTCCCCGATACTTAAGGCAACACCCATGACCTCCTCAGGGTCAACCATAACATCAATAGATGACATCCCTGACAACACCGGATATACGATGACACGACACATCCCCATATTTAAACCAAAAGTCACATGCGAGCGTATGCGCGTTGCTACTTGGAACGTTAGAGGATGCGCCGAAATACCTAAGAGACTCAACATTGATGCTGAATTGACAAACATAAGCATACATATAGCCTGTATACAGGAAACAAACATGACATCGGGGACATACGTGTCAAAACACTATCTCTGGTATCCATCAGGCACAACCAGCATCGCACACTGTGGCTTAGCTATACTAATTAGAAAGGACCTAAACTTAACGGTCCACAATATAAATCGCGACCTGGAAACCATGGCAGCAATAATAACATCGGCCACTAATACACTATATGTAATAAACGCACATATCCCCAGCTCTTCCACGAGAGCAACCGCAGCGTTTTCGCAACTTATAAAGATGAATGAATGAATGAATGAATGAATGAATGAATGAATGAATACTTTATTGCACAAAACAAACATACAGAGATATACAAAGAAAGATATATGTACAAGAGGCGCGCTTATCTCTATAAAAGAGATTTCTACCAGCAAACCCAGATAGGAAAGGAAAGTGGATTGTGAGAGTAAAACCTATTTGCACAACAAAATTATTCATACACAATAATAATATAAGTAGGTACATATACCTAATACTACTACTACACCTAATTTATATAATATTATATACATACATACATATCATACACATACAAGTTATATACATACATAAAATACATATACAAATTATATATACATACTATGGAAGAGAGAGGTAATGATCTTTCAAGCGAATCTTAAAAACGTTAAGTGACGGACTGTCCCTGATGGCACTGGGGAGCTTGTTCCAGAGCCTGATAGCACTGATCCTGAATCCTTGCCCATATGCGACTGAGTTGTGTTGAGGAGTTGCAAGCAGCGACCGAGTGTTTGATCTCCGAGACCTATCCGAAGAAAGAAACTCAAACCGATCACGCAGGAAGCTGGGGTAGCGAGGGTTGTGCAGAATATTGAAGAGTAGAATGAGAACATGGGTATCCCGGCGAAGACGAATTGGAAGCCACTGCAGTTCCCTACGACACTGGGAGACATGGTCATACTTACGCAGCCCGAAGACAAACCGAATCCCGAGATTTTGAAGTCGCTCGAGTTTGTTCAGTTGCTCTTCGTTCGCGCTGATCCAGCTGACATCTGCGTAATCAATGAGAGGAAGGAGAAGAGACTGGGCCAGAGTAATTTTAGTATGACGAGGCAGAAAGTTTTGAAGGCGCCTGAGGGAGTGAAATGTGGCAAAGACTCGTCTACTAACTTCGCAGACGTGAGCAGACCATGAAAGCTGATTGTCAAAGATAACTCCTAGATTTTTTGCCTTAGTACTGTACGGAATTATGGTTCCATCATAAGTTACAGGAACAAGAGGCAGATGCTGTAATACACTATGGGAGTGTCTGGAGCCGACAATCATGGCTTGCGACTTACTGGGATTGACAAGTAGTCCATGAGACAGAGCCCAGCCCCTGATGTTCTCGAGATCGTCATTTAATGCACCCACAGAAGAAATCATATCACTTGGAGAGAAATGGCGGTAGATTTGCAGATCATCGGCATAAAGATGGTAAGAAGAAGAAATGGCATCCGAAATGGAATTGATGAAGACGGAGAAAAGAAGAGGGGAAAGGATACCACCCTGAGGAACTCCAGAAGAAACGAAAATTTACGAGCAAAAATGAATTTACCTCTGCTTTTAGGAGGCCTAACCTTGTACGATAGATACACTAGGTCATGGAAAGAGAAAGGAGAGTTAAATTGACCATGGGCAGCAACTTTGTCTACATTAGATGTTATCATGATATCGAGAAGAGATGGAGTGCAATGGGGCTGAAAATGAGTAGCGTTGAGAGGAAGAATATGCAAATTGAAAGAATTGATAATGGCCTGGAGTTGGGCAGAGCGAGAGTCATTCTTAATAAGACAAGTATTAAAATCGCCGAGGATGAGAGTGTTATCATAAAGAGGAGTCAGCTCATTGAGCAGAGACTCGAATGTATCGAAGTAATCAATGTGAAGAGAGGGACTGTAGAGAACACCGAGCAGAACTTTATTATGGTGAAGACAGATTTCAAGAAAAAGATGTTCTGCCGACTCAGAGTACACATTCGGGGAAGCACTTACAACTCTACAAGGAATGTCGGAGCGGAGGTAAATGGCTACACCACCACCTGCCTTCCCAACTCTGTCGTTCCGATAGAGCCGGAAATCAGGCAATGAGTACATGGTGGATGGTAGGGACGGTTTGAGAAACGATTCTGATATAAGAATTCCATCCACATGTTTGCCACTAAACGCCTCAAGTAGGTCCAGGTAACTGGAGTGGATGCTCTGGGCATTTATATGAACGAGGTTAAGATTATTTTCCAGGCCACCAAAGACAGTCGAGAGTTTGGCCGATAACGATTCCTCCACAATGGAGGTGTCGTTCGCCATATTTGTATAATCATCGCTTGATGAACATGATAAGATACAGTTGTCAAAAATATAACGTATGCTATCCATATATAATAGTTTAAAATATAATATTAATACTAATAAATATAAATATATATGCTTGTTTTTACTTAATTATAAATATATAAAATATCTACTATCTTAATCACACCAACTTACTTGCCTGAACCAGTCCTACACTGGGTCTGCTTGGAGAGGAATAACCTAGTTACATAGATGGAGAATTAACAGTAACACAATTTTCGAGACAAATACGTAATGCTGGGTCATAACATGATATCAAACACAAAACAAAATATATGCATGACAAAAATTCAATGTTATGCAAAAATGGAGAAAAAAAAAAAGACAAATGTGTTCTGTGGACAAGTTTGTTTGTGTCAACAACAGATTGACAGATGATGACATTATGTATAAAATTTTAACAGACCATGAAGCGAAAAAATATAATTTAACTTTGAGAATCGAGGGTTGTAAGAAGAAAAGTACAAAAATTCATACCCACGCGAAAATAGAATCGACTTGTGTGTAACCCGACCAAAATGCGAAGTGCGGTGAGGAGACCGCGTCGCCGACGAATCATTTCTTGATTGCAGTCACCTCAGCCTTCTTGACGCCGGCGCCGGGACGACGTTTGGGTATTGGGGCAGGTGGCGCTGCAGCAGGAGCACCAGCCGCCGCTGGCTTCCGCGCAGGAGCGTCCTTGCCCCTGGGCTCAGTGGCAGAAGATGGAAACTTGTCCATCAACTCCTGCAGCTCCATCATCGACTCGACCTTTTGCCTGCACTTGTTTGGGAGCAACAGGACGATCCTTCCTTCCGATGACCAACAGTTCCGCATGCCGAAGTGCTTCCTGCCAGCTGCAAATACCTCATGTCTCGGCTTAGTCAGGAATTCTGACAAAGATATGCCTGTCCCTTTCAATACAGTCTTGCCTTTCCAGGCTTCTGACCGGGACTTGAAGGACATAAACCTGACAAGCAATGGACGAGGTTTTGATGCCTTGCTCTTTGACCCAAGCCTATGGGCGACACCAACATCCAAAGCGCACTGTGGTGGCAACTTCATTTGGTTGCGCAACACTGCCCGAACAGTTTCATCAGCCTCCTCATCACCTACCTCCGGCACTCCATGCAAGAGAAGGATCTTGCGCCGTGATGCCTGCTCCAGACGGTCTTGTCCTACCAGCAACAGCTCCATTTGGCCGCGCACCAAGTCCAAGGCACCCCACACAAAGGCCTTGAACTCCGTAAATTCCTGGGCAATGGTGCTGATCTCTTGTGGGTTACTTGACAGTGACATTGTGGCTTTCTCCTTGAGATCCTTCTCATATGCTGCCATCTGGGTATTAAAAGTGGCCTTGATCTGCTCCATCTTCTTGTCGAGCATTGTGTATAAATCCATGACTGTGTTCTAGTGATGAATTGAGGTGAGATGTTGAGATGTAAATTATTGACCCAGTGTAAGGGGGGGTTCAGGCCTAGTTTATAATGAAAATTATTTCCATTAATTAAGGATTTAGATTTTTAAATTAAATTATTTACAGACACACAATTTTTTGTTGTTTACTTTAGGCTACCCTCCTCAAAAAAAAAAAAAAAAAAAGCAAAAAAAAAAAAGAAAAAAAGATTATTCAAAAGAAACCAAACAAAGCCAAAATATTAATGCTAGGTGACTTTAACGCGCATATCGGACTAGGCGATACAAAGGAATACAGGAAAAAGAGAATTATAGGAACAAATCTCCTACACAAATCATCAAATATCATCGGAGAAATGCTAATGGATATCTGTTCCCGCGAAAACTTAAAAATAGAAACCACCTGGGCTCGCAAGTCATGTCGGGCCACATGGTCTAACGGGAAAACAAAATCACAACTAGACCATATAATTATCTCGAATAATGCGCCACACACATTTAACTTCATCAGAGGACAATGGAGCTACCTGCATATTTCCGACCACAAGATAATCTGGGGTGAAATAGACCCACTAAACCTGCTTCCAAGAAATGGCGACACGCAAATGGAATCAACAAAGAGTACAACCCAAACTAAGTACAAAGCGATAACAGCTTTAAAGTTCAACTATAAACAGTGTTCGTACACCGCCCTAGCACGAGATGAAATGAATGACACAAAAGTAAAATACCATAACGGGATTATGGAAGAACTTACGGCGAACAACTACAAATTTATAGAAAATGACGACGAATATACGCCCGACATTCCGTGGGAATCTATTACAGGGGTTATGAAGTCAGTAGCCCAAAAAACACTTTCCGTAAAACCCGCTAGATCGCGGGAACACCGAATTGCTCTGGAAAATTTACAAAAGGCCAAATTCCTTAAAAGACGTCGACCAACCGACCAAACAATCAATAAACAACTCAAAGAATGCCGACGACGTCTTGAGGAAATTATCGATAATGAAGAAAAACGAGAATGCAGAGCATTTTTTGAAGGCCTAGGAAAAAAACACCCAAGCAAACGCATGCAAATCGTGTACCACTATTACAGACGACACCAGCTTCAATCGAGACGGTGGAAAAAACAACGATTTATCCCAATTTCACGCTGGGAACAGGAATTAAGGAAATCAGAAGGCCCTAAAATTATGATTATCCCTAACGAAACTTCATTAAACCCTGACTATCTAGAAAATGGTCCAACAATAGCCGACATAAATACGATAATCAGCCGCATGCGTAACGGAACAGCGCCGGGTACAGATCAGGTAGTCCCGGAACTGTACAAAGGAATACCGCCACAACTGTTAAAGGTTATTACCAAAACAATGCACAGAGCATGGACAGAAAATATAATACCGGAGTCCTGGAATGAAATAGTCCAAGTACCTATCCCCAAAATCAGAAACCCGCAAGACACCAATGACTATCGCCGTATAACAATGTGTAATACAGGATATCGCATATACGCGACATACCTGCTCATCAAACTAGACGAGATAACAAAAGAACTCGGGAACTACCAAGCAGCATTTCTCCGCAATAGATCCACCGATGACCACATCTTCACACTACGCAGAGTATTAGACGAAGAATGGCGCGCGGGTAACAGAACATATGTACTGGCGCTAGATATCGCCAAAGCATTTGATACTATAGACCTAAACGTGCTCAAGGATATTCTCCTTTCAAGGACTAATAAGATTTTAACCAATAGGATAATAAAAGCCTGCATGTATGAACGGACCTGCATCAAATGGTTGGGACAGCAAAGTAACTTGATCAACAAAGGAAAAGGAGTAAAACAAGGCTGTCCACTGTCACCAAGACTATTTACAATATTAATGGATGATGTCCTCAAAACACTGGAAGAAGAAATTCCCAACATAAAACTGGACCAAGATGAAGAAATAGTCTTACCACTTATTCTCTCCTTCGCGGATGACCTCATCATCGTTTGTCAAGATTTACAACACCTTGACCAAATCGTCACGCACTTGAAAGCACTATTAAAAACAGTAGGGCTCGATACTAACGAAACAAAGACGAAAATTCTTATAAGAGACCCCATAAACACCCAGCGCCCACAAGTGATCGTATTGGACGGAGTTCCAATACGACCCGTAGACGAAATAAAATATCTCGGCACATATATAACGGCAGGACATAGTAGGAGAGACACAATAAAGAAGAGATGCCGGCAAGCCATAGGCAATTCCAAGGCCCTAATGCATTTTATAAAGAAATCCAACATGGACTGGAAAATAGTACGCCTGATTTACAAAATGGTTATAGCACCGTGTATAACATACGGACTTAAAGCGGCAGCCCTCACCAAAGCAAAACGTTCTAGACTAAGAAAATATGAACGACTGATCCTCAGAGACATTTCCGAGAACGCCAGAAGCTATCCAAGACACCACAAAATTCATAACTTACTACAGGGCAAAACAATAACCAAACAAATAAAAAACCATCGGATGTGTTACTATACACATATTCTACGACGCCCACAAAAACACCTACTAAACGCTGCATTGAAATACGAAGCAAAGAAGAAGAAAGTTGGCCGACCCATTTACACCTGGAAAGATTCCCTTAAGCATGACATCAAATACTACGGTAAAGAACACAGTTACTGGACAGAATCAGCACACAGCAGGGACGAAGTCAGAAAGGCATCGAGCCAAATATACCATATTCCAGAAACAGACAGCGAAAGCGAAACGGAGACCTTACCGGATAACCCAAACGAACACGACAGGACAGGAAACTCAACCTGTAACAACACCTGAAAATAGAAGGAAAACATGAAGTTGAAGAAAACAACAGCTGCTCTCCAAATCCTATATCCTCCCCATTCCACATATCCTATATTGGCTTCAGGCTGAAGAGTCGGTCGATTGAATTCACGCTCCTTCCTCTCCTATCGAGCAGGTCATTCCGCCCCCCCTCAAAACTCGTGCTCTCTGGTATGCCGGCCGAAAGACCGGAACAGGTTTAGAACCCTGGCTGGAGAAGCACCATTCATTCATTCATTCATATTTTATTTTTAATGTTATTATTACAGGAGTTTAGTAATATTTTCTATAATTTTCTTGGTCTCGGAGCTCGGGTTGCCCGGCGGGGCTCTGCGCGGGAGCATGCGTCAGTCTGCTTCCACGCGATGCGACGGGTATTTGTTTTCTTTGTTTTCTTTGTCTAATTCTCAATCCCATTGGCCCTTGTTCAGCCCTTAAGACTGACGACTGACGACTGACGACTATAACTAACTTGGGAAGCGCTCCAGACTCGTTTATATGTATATCAAAAGTTATGAGAAAGACAAACAAAAACATACTCATTAACAAATGAGGAAAATAACAACTTAGGTAACGTTTGTACAGTGATCACGCGTGGATCTTTCTGGAAGACCTAGTAAATATCTTGATAAGGTACATTCATTAACTAACGAATATAGTGGTCCATATTTCGCAGTTAGTTGATTAAATCTGACACTTAACTAACTCTCTAGACCGTTAATTAAATGCCGACGTTTAACCAAGTCACTAAATTTCCGTGAGTGAACGAAACGTTTACCGAGTTGTCTATACGTTCCTAGCCAACAAGAAATATACAATATAAATAATATTTTATGTGTTCTTAAGTTTATGTTTTGAGTATTTTGTTGTTCTTACATGTTCAACCTAACACGAAGGACAAAGGGGGCTTCGCTTCGGTCACCCCGTTTACCCTTCACCTAAGCTACCGCAATGTTTTGCCCTGATATAAGCTGTGCAATATGCTGTTGTCGTGACGCCATCTTGTTTTCCAACACGCTGGCTTTCGGTGAGACAGATTGTTAAACGTTTTCGACGATTCTTTATTTAAATCAAAATGCTAGTGACTTGGTTAAACGTCGGCATTTAATTAAAGGTCTAGAGAGTTAGTTATGTGTCTGGATTTAACCAACCAACTGCGACAAACAAAACGTTGAACTTCTTGGGCTTATATGCCAGCGGCTTTTTGTCCCACTCAGTTAGTCCTCGTCTGAAGATTTCAGATTTCAGATTTCAGATTTCTTTATTGCAATAATCATGTGTCATTACAGTTCTTATATGTAATTCAAGAGGTACATGACACCCTGTAAGGGCACTACAATATGATTAAACTAATTCCTTAATTGCTAGCTTATAATTGTCTATTTCTAGTATTATTTAATTATACATATTTTCTTTTCTATTGTGTACTTTAACATTAATTATCACTGAAAAGTTCTTGAAGAGAATAGTAACATTTCTGGATCAAGTACTTATTGAGGGTTATTTTGAATAAAGTATTGTCTTTTATATTTTGTATGTGATATGGTAGAGCATTGAAAACTTTTGCTGCCATTGAGTGGGGACCAGAGTTTATGATTTCTAGTTTAGCAATCTTGGTGGCTAGGCGTTGTTGTGATCTAAGGCCCTCAGGGCGAGTATGTTGTGGAAAAAGAGGCATATTATTGAAGGAGTGACATACCCTCGTAACACGACGTCTGTCAGCAACCAAGTCACGTTGATAAACGATCAAGTTACACAGTGTTACTATCTCGCCATTCATAGTGTTTGCTCACACCATCACTTGAGGTCTGACTTGTCGGCGAATGTTTGATGGACTTTCATAAAATTTAATAAACTTTATTAGTAGAGAGTACCTGGGAATGTACCTAGCAAAATAATATGTTTTCACTGTAAAATAGTTTCATCTGAAAAGTGAATATTGGTCTTACATTTCGGATTTATTTTAATTTGTAAATCTGCGTCGGGTTGCGTTAATTGAGTCCTTAAGGAGTCCGCTCTTGTTCGCACTAGAAGTCAGGTTATTAAGAAACATCAGAACATCAGAAGTTGTTATGAAATTAGAACATTTTCATGAACGTTATCTCACTTTTGACGTTTGACATTTGAATTCGAAACCTCAAAAGTCACGTAGAGCCACAAACATTTCTGACCCAGAGGCAATCCTTCTAGGAGGTTGTGTACCTAATTCCTAGAGAGACTAACTCGCGTTATGCCTAAACGTCAAACAAAACTAGATTTATGCCAATGATCCCGTAGGCCTATTCCGCAGTATGTCCTCTTCGAATTCAAGCTAAATTTTAATCTGCCTAAAGTTTCGTTAGCCTATATCGCGTTTTGCCTAAACCAACGTTTGCAAACTTATTTGTGATTATTTATTGACACTTGATCTGAAGTGATATATGATATATATTATGATAAATAAATATGTGGGTATCACTCATAAAGTTATATCAATTAAGGAACACAATCAATCTGCGATTGCAGACATTGCATTTTATTCGATACTAAAATAAAGGATAGTAGTTTCAGTAAAAAAATTGTTAGATGTGAATTTTGAGCAGTTCTATTAGAAATATTAACATTTTCCTAAACCTAGCATTAAAAAAGAAAATAAAAGCATAACAGACAAAGAGGGCCGCTTTTCAGATTGATTTTTATTAAGATAGTCCAGATAGGTACCTACTGTAACATTGTTTCAAATCTTTAATGCAGAAAAACTACGCATGTCGGCATAATTGTCACTTATTATTTTTATTAATTTAGGTATTTACCTGTATATTTATACATAAGTGTTTTTTTTGGTAACCGAGATTTTATTTATTGCGGTGTGTCCGCATTTAGGGTTCTGCACTTGGTAGATTCTTAATTTTGCTGAATGTGGGTAGGTTCATAGCCTGAGTACATTTCAGAAAAATATATAATGCAGAAATTTCTCAGAAGGTAGTAAAATCACAAAGCCTCAGAAGATTAGCATTTGATATATCTTGGTTAGAGTACAACCATAGAGTAAGTAAGAGTTTCGTTCATCAGAGCATACAACAATCAAATGAGAATACATTTCTAAATAGGTTGTATAGAAATTTTATTTCCTCATAAAACAAATATGAACTCTCTATTATCTATATGCCTACATCGTTATTTGACAAAAGATCAACATGTCTATAAATCTTTATGCCTCCCTCTCTTCTAACCTAAATCGCGTTAGGTCTAACTAGCTTTATGCCTACTTCGACTTGTGACTAGTCATAACGCGATGTAGTCAATCTACGCTTTAGGCCTAGCCTTCTGGAACGGAGGCAATCCCCTCTATGACAGTTGTGGAACCACTATGCACGGGCGCGAATTGTCTCCTTATTAAAATTGGGATGGAAACAGCAATTGTGGCCATATATCGTTCTCCTTCTGAAGACAATGTGGATCCATTTTTAGAGTCTCTAAACACGATTTTAGAGTCCTTGAAATCTTTTAATAATACTTTAATAATAGGCGATATTAATATAAACATAAAATTAGATAATAATGCTAAAGCCAATGAATATCTCAATTTATGCGCTTTTCACGGCATCCTCCCGGCACATACGTTACCTACAAGACTCGACAAGTCATGTCTGGATCACATCATTTTAAAGACCATAAAACCCGCTACTACTCTGGTGGCCAACTCTACTGTGACCGACCATAACCTTGTTATTATCTCTATTGGCCACAAGCATACAAGATATCCTAGTCAAACCACAACCCGTTGGATCAACCAAATAGGATTAAATGATGCCATACAGAAAATTGATTTGCAACCTGTCTATTCTTCTTTCAACCCTAACACTGCTCTACAATATCTCACATCTTCCGTCCAACAAGCAATCGATGCTAATACTTGCTCTAAAAAACTTTCACGTCGTCTCAAGGTAATTAAACCCTGGATCACACCAGGCCTTATAAAGTGCATGCGTAATAGAGACAGATTACATAAAAAGTCAATTGCCGCACCGGAAAACCTCATTCTCAAAATCACTTATAAAAGATACCGTAATTTCTGTAATAATGTTCTTAAAAAACTCAAGAGAACCCATGAAAAGCATGAACTTTCTAAGGCTTGCAACAACTCTAAGGAGTTATGGAAAACCATAAAAGGGATCACAAACACTGCCAAGTCAAAAAGAGTTGCTACTGAGTTGTTGGGACCATCTGCCAATCAAAATACTACCGACGATGTAAATAAATTCTTCGTAAATGTTGGTAAGGACCTTGCTGAAAATATTAAGAAAGCGGTGGGTCCAACACTTTCCAACAATCCTACATTTCTACCGAGCAGATGTAAATCCTCATTTGCTTTACTAGGGACCGATATGAGTGAAGTGGAAAGATTAATACTTGGCTTGAAGAACGTGTGCGCTGTTGGTTGGGATAACATCTCAAACCGTGTACTTAAGCTCCACAAAAACTTCTTTATTCCACCTCTAACATATATCTTCAATATGTGTCTTACTGATGGCGTCTTCCCCGAGTCCTTAAAGTGATCGATGGTGCTCCTTATACACGAGGCAGGTGACAGAGATCGTGTCAACAACTACAGACCAATTTCTATCCTGCCTTCTTTATCTAAAATACTGGCACGAATCATCAACTCACGTCTAACTAAATATCTTGAATCAAACAAACTATTATCTGCCTGCCAATTTGGGTTTCGAAATGACATCTCCACCAGTGATGCTGTGCACGAACTCACTGACTATGTGGTAAAGAACCTTGATAAAGGGCAGAAGCTTAAAGGCATTTTCCTTGACCTTGCTAAGGCGTTTGACACGGTCTCTGTCCCTATCCTCTTGGAAAAACTAGATCGACTTGGTATACGAGGGGTACAGTTGAAGCTTTTTGAGAAATATCTCACCGGTCGCTTTCAGTATGTAAAAATCGGAGATCACTGTAGTGGTGATCTACCTATTGCGTACGGTGTCCCACAGGGCAGTATATTGGGCAGCACTCTATTTCTTATTTACATCAATGAACTATGTGACCTAAGTCCCGAAAATGGCAGAGTGATTACATATGCTGACGACACTGCCCTTTTATTCTCGGCAAAAACTTGGGAAGAGACCTATGAGGTTGCCCAGCGGGGATTTAATCAAGCCACCCAATGGCTTCAGGACAACATTTTGACGCTTAACTCGGATAAGACTAAATATGTTACCTTCTCCATTAGAAACAGTCAGAGCACATACGACGGTTCGATAACTGCTCACAACTGCATAGACCCTAGTAGTGGAACCTGCTCTTGCCCAGCCCTAGTTAAAACCTCAACTATTAAATATCTCGGTGTTCTTCTCGACCAAAATCTCACGTTTGGTCCTCATATTCACTTCGTAACTGGCAGAATCCGCAAACTTATATATATTTTCAAAATACTTCGCCATGTCGCTGATGCCGGGTTGATAAAACGAGTTTATATGGCACTCTGTCAATCTGTGCTATCCTACTGCATTACCTCGTGGGGAGGCGCATCCAAGACATCTATCCTTCAATTAGAACGTGCCCAAAGAGCTGTACTCAAGGTTTCCACTTTCCGTCCCCTTGTTTTCCCCACTGATCTCCTTTATAATTCTTGTGACGTACTTACGGTCAGGCAACTATTTATGTATCACACTGTCTTAAAACAGCATTCTTATTTAACATATAGCCCCTATCTGCTGACCAGACGGCGGAAGGATAGAGTCTGTTTGGATTATACATTATTCCAAACATCCTTTGCCCATAAATTCTTCTGCTTCCTCGGTCCTTTCATATATAATAGAATTAATAGAATAGCTAATATTTATTCCCTCACCAACTATAAACTTAAAAAGATTGTCTATAAAACATTGCAATCACTTAATTATGACAAAACGGAGGACCTACTGATCATAACTACCTAGCTACCTTCATAAAGGTGCACAAGGCAGTTCATCAATTCATCTGTTAAAAAAAATAAAAAAATATAACGCATACTTTATATTAATCTGACTTGTACACTATGTTGACATAGTAACGTTGTTTTATTATTATTTTTATGACCTCACACACACTCACTCATACTCATACTACACACAGAGAGGCTCACCCACACACCCATTTTTTTCATATTTTTATAACTTTGTCTTTAGTCAGTATTAGTCAGTAATTTTTGTATAAAAAAGTGTCCGTGTAACTTAAATTAGCTTTATATATATATTATAGGAAGAGCACTGTAGTCTGAAATACAGGTTTACACCTAGCTCAGGCTCAGATGACTCAATTATCATGTGTCACATTTTAGCTAAGGGCCTCAAATATTGTAAACGTTTTCTGTTTCTTTTCTTTGAATAAATAAATATTTGAAAATATTTGAATATTTGACAATAAGAAACAGCACCGGTGTATTAACACTTTGAGCGTCAGACGTTGAGTAGAGATTTGTGCCTAAAAATAGAGGGTTATTGGCACTCTTTATTATTAGTTAAGTTTTCTGTTTTGATACATATAAAAATAAATTGTCTTAATAACCTAATGGATCACATAAATAGACTAATCATTTATATGACAGAGACAACTGCGTCACTTCCTCTTGCTAAATGATAAATCAATATCAGATATCAGGCAAACATCTCGTCGTCGCCTTCGTCCGTGATGCCTTCTCGTGAAATATGATATTTTGGGGAGAGTTTGTCAGACGACCGTCCTAATTTAGCAATTAATAAATAAGCAGGAGATAGGGTAAGAGATGAGAGAGAGAGGTATGACTGATGACTTAGGCCTGTCAGATAGAATGCGAGTACCTAGGCACTCTTCTCAGATTAATGTTGATAAATCCTTATTTCGTATGGAGGTTTCAAAATCGGGTCTTTGTTGGGCCTAAATGTCATGCCGTGATGATTTCCCGAGCGAGAGACAGACTGAGTTTGAGTGTGCCTCAAAATTTGAGTTGTCGATTGTGATAAGGAACTATTTGTGTTAGCGGAAGAAGGACTGTAAGAAAAAGGCCTCCGGACATCCGGAGATACTTCTAACCGTAAAAGTAGGTGCAAGAGAAAATATGAAAAAAAAGAAGTGATGAGCTTGTCATATTCAAGGTTTTTCAGCGCATCAAATAAATTACGAAGAAAAGTGTTTTCTCGTATTCAGCATTCAATTTACTAGGTTTTTTCTCTTTGCACCTCTCAGTTTTAACGGCAAATAAAGACCGCCGCTCGAGTTTGACGTCCGATTAGAGGGGCTTTTACTTTAACAGTCAATTTAAATTTGATGCTAAGAATTAATCAATATAACATTATTTTTATTACTAGACGGTGTCGAAAGTCATTCTTTCGAAGAATATTTTAGCAATTTGCGTTCAGTCGTTTTCCGAACCAATGAGAAATGATACGAATTCATGATTCACATAATTTCTAAAATATCAGAGAACGAGAAACTTACCTTTCGCCACTACGTTTGTAGCCTATATACCTGAATCAATTTGTGTGTCCATTCCTGAATCCATTCTTACGCGACCAAAATAGCCAAGTAAATAAACATGAAAGGCTGCGTAATGGATAACGCGAGAGTACAGCCCGCGCCAAATTTTTTGGCCTTAATGCCGCCTGGAGGGGGTAAAGGCGTATAGGTACAAGAGAGAAGCATATATGTGCGAGAGAGAGGCAGGTGAGATCTCGCTCCCGGGCCAAGAAACATGGCGGGGCCTGACTATTTTGTGATAATAATGTCACGTCTTGTTCAGGATTTCGCTGAAGCTAAAGACCGCGCCGCGCGAGTGCCGACGGAATACGAAGCTGCGAGGACATTCTGCTACATGACTTGTGCGTGCATGGTTGATATGTATCCACAGTGGGAGCTAGGGGGAGAGTCAATAAAGAGGTCGTGACCTGTATGGTCGGTGAGCCCGAAAACTACATTTTGATGCGGTTTTCATTTGCGGGCTAGGCGAATCTGTCAGGCTGAAAATGTCTACCTGAATGGAATAAATACGTGATATAGAATCTTCAACCAACGGGAGGGTTATTACTCGAGGTTATATCCAATATTAGTGTGTACGAAGACGTAAAATATAAGAAAAACGGCCAAGTGCGTGTCGGACTTCGCACATTTAGGGTTCGCGATGGGCTAGCCCCCTGTCACGCAAATAGGATTATCGAATAACTGGATAAACGTGGACACAACTGTGCCTTGCTACCCCGTAAGGGAAAAGGCGTGACGCTATGTTTGTTTATCTTAAGAACTTAAATGAGCAGCGTCGGTCCTTCTCCACTTCGCTACTTCTAAGTTACTATTTAGATTTATTTTAATTTAATTTTAACGTTACATAAAGTGAAACAAGCTAGCGGCAAAGATTTATTATATTGTTGTCCAGCGCAAAATAGTAAACAGTTTTAGAGGCTGGAAGTGAACAAAAGATGGATAAGGCGAGCGAGGGCCGAGGAAATTAAATGAATTATTCAGAAATTAGTTACATTAGGTTTGGAACTCCGCCTGGCGGAGTCCGCCCTCAGGTGAACGAAAATCTTTGGTTCGCCATCTACCGCAATTGACAGCGCAAGTCTGGCACGCTTTTACCGACCCGACGGCACGGCACAGAGTCCCAGTAATGCCCGGCCCAGTATTGTCCGGCCCAGGAATGTCCGGCCCCGGAATTGGCGTCCCGAAAGCCCACGATTCCGGGGTCGGGCATTCCTGGGCCGAGCATTCCGTGGCCGTACAAAATAGTGCTCGACCCCGGAATTCCCGGCCCCGGAATTGGCATCCCGAGTACCATAGACAACTGCTACATCAGAGATTAGGGTGTGTTCATAGTGCCTTTATCTCAAAAAATCTATTAATATCATTAAATGTTTTTTTTAAATTTGCATACGCTTCGGTTTAGCTTCTTCTTAGTTTCAAACTAACCTATAACCCAATTGAAATTTAGCCACAATAACCTACTCTAGCCAAATTTGACTAAATATAATGCACTTGAACTCAGTCTTCACAGTGTTATTTTTTTAACAAATAGCAGAATTGAGTTTTTTTTTATTTTAAACTAACCAAATATGAATAATATTTGGTTAGTTTAAAATAAAAAAAAAACCAACCATGTGTCAAGTGAATGTTAAACATACTTACAAAAAAACCTCACTACTATGACCATGGCCTTAGATTCGTTTAAGTTAAATCGACCAATCAGAAGCCAGTATTTCTAGCGAATGAGGGACGTCCCACAATTCCGGGGCCGGGCATTCTGGGGTCAAACAGGCAATGCACGGCTTCGGAATACACGGCCCAGTAATGTGCGGCTTGTAATGTCCGGCCCCGGAATTGGCTTCCCAAATCCCACGATTCCGGGGTCGGACATTCCGGGGCTGGGCATTACTGGGCCGTTCATTCCTGTCCCCCCATGGCACACACTATGTCGGTTAAAACTGACACGGCATGAAGCGCCATCTGTTGACATGTGAGAGAACCATTACAAACAATCCAACAATTATTTTCTGGCCTTCTCCAACAGGTTACTGGTTAACTATTTATTAATCTGCGGCCCCACTACTTGCCGATTCCGAGCAGTGGAGTCAAAAAGATTCTTTCAGTTTTCAGCATTTTTTACTGAAGCCATTATTTTCATATCATGACGTATTTATTGCACGCGTTGCGCGTTCTCATTCTATTGTAACGATAACGATGTGTGAGCATGTGAACGTTTTGCTTCATGTTGCCAGGCGAGTCTCCGAGAGACTTTAAAAACAAGAACGCCTCGTGCCGTATTAGGTGACATATGTGCAGTAACTCGATAACATTTTCTTGTACCGCTTAACCATAGTAACCTGCGCCATTTTGTTGCAAAGTATGAAACTTAACAAGTAACGCACATTTCAGCTTTAAATTCCCAAAACCGTTAAGTTGGCAGAAATGAAACCAGTATTAGGGAAAAGTATCTTAACTAACTCGTACTATAAATGTGATATTATACTATTAACGGTTGTATGTAAATATTATCGACGCAGTTAGTGCCGTATTACGTTTAGTGTGTGGGTTAAAATATCAGTTATATCACTTTCAGAGATGTTTGGTCTATGTGGTTTCTGAACAGAAAAAGAAGGACATAAATTGATTGGTAGAATAGAATAGAATATCCATTTATTTGCTGTATCAGCATAAACATATACATATAAAATAAATACACAAGGCAAAACAGAGATTAAAACAGCTACAAACAAAAATAATAATAATAATAATATCATTCATACCATTCTTATTCTCCATACAGCAATTACACACATAAAGTTGTGGGTGGTTTCACCGCCATTGCTGCGACAGCAAAAGGGCTCAGACTCAGCATATTATGTCACAGGAAGGCCTGTGACGCTGGTTTTCAGTCTAGGACCCAGAAAGTATAAATAGGTTTGAACTCGTTAATGTCACCAATTGGAAAGTGTAAGAAACTACCTAAACTAAACTAAACACAAATTATTAAACAAGATTGGTCCAAAATAAACATGAATAAAACAAATAAATTGTCGGTGCGGAAAATAATTGTGAATAAGAATTGCATAATGGATTAATGAATATATATATGGATTAAATAATATTGAATTATATACACACATTTTACAAATATACATTTAGTCAAAAGATAAAGTAGAATGACTCGTCAATGCGAGCGAAAAGTTATCGAACCGCCGCCAGATAAGTTTCCAGATAAGAATCACTTGACTTTGTGCGATGTGGCCCCACAGATATTGAACATTATAGTTTCAGCAGAGTTCAGTTTTCTTTCGAATTCAATTTGCGTCTGTAAAAGTATCCCGAGGATCATTATTTACGAACTCGTAAAGATAATGCGTCGTGGAGCTCTTTTCAGAGCTTCAAGCAAAAAAATTCAATTAAAATTTGAATTCCACTTTTACGTTTGAAATTGAAATAACCGGCCACCATTCGTTTTAACTCCGTGCTTGGCGTAGCGTAGACTATCCATAACTTACTGTTAATGTATGTGCCTGTTATAAATAACATTGCTTCTGGCCCCACACTAGGATACCCTGTGTCGTGGGAACCAGAAACAGCGACATTCAAGACCTGGCGATTTTTTTCCCCAGTCGGGGATCGAACCTGGGACCTCCCGCATGGTAGGCAGAGCCACGACCGCACCGCCACAGTGGTCGGCATCTGAATCAGTGACATACTCTATCCCCATGTGCGGAAGAGGCATAAATATTAAATATGCACTTATGCACAGCACACTTCAGTGCATCCAATTCTGCAGCTTCGTAACTTACACTTCTATTAGTAGCTATAATATTAATATTCGCTTTGTAGTAGGTAATTCCTCATACCAAAACGGTCAAGATTACATCACATGAATTTACAATTTGCTACCTGAACCAGCAGTACCTACAAGACCAGAGCGCTAATCTTGTGCTTATCGCCAATGGACGATTTTTATTTCTGGGATTGTAAATGTATCGTTCTTTGAGTATAGAGTGGCTCTTTGTCAGTAGACAAATGTAAAATATAGATCCCTAGATGTTGTGGCCAAGAGACAAATATGCAATAATGTTTAGGGTTTTGTACACGAAGGGTGCCAAATGGGACCCTATTACTAAGCATCGGCTGTCGGTCTGTCCGTAATAGGTAGAGAGTTGAAATCCTCACAGAATGTTCATACAATTAAATACATGGGGTTTTATAACTCAAAGGCAGTCTCGATACAAGATATTATTTAATGGCCATTTTATTTTGTTCGATCATCTACCTCACCATAGTTCTCGTAACGCATCCGATGTTATCGGAAAAAACCTTGTTGTGGGGTTTGAGTTTTATGCTTAGTTTCATGTCGGTATACAAATAATAATCCATCCGGTTTTATATCGGGTGTGCTCGGATACAACTCACTAGAGGTCAGACGTAACACCGAGCAACTTCTGACTGTGTTTCGATTGTTGCGAGGCGACAGTGACTGCGCCGTGCGGTACGTTATGCGCGCTATACGTCCCCGATAGATATATCCGCGCGCGCCAGCTGTTAGCGGGCGGCACGCACCGCACGGTGGCGCGCCAGCAGTCTCCGCTTGTGAGGGCGCGGGATTGTCTCAATTCTCTGTTGGCTGCAGCATGCTTGACCGTGCGGTGCGTGCCGCCCGCTAACAGCTGGGCATGGAGGCATATTGTGGGAGAATGTGGAAGGTTCTGCGAGATGAATGTGTGAAATTGTTGTCTTGGAATTATTAATATTATTATTATTTTTTTCATTGAAATTTTATTTTTAGTACCCTTGACATAATTAATAGTCTTTAATACTATTTGAATTTGAACTGAATTTAATGGTTAATGTAATTTAATATTTAATATTTGCTACAAATTTGTTATTCCCTACCTGTGAAATCGACTTAACTAAATTGATACTGACATTGTATAACTATTTGACTTTGTACAGCGCATAGACTGTTGTATATTAAAAAATATATATTCTTATTTGAATTATTGTGAACATTAAATGTTAATTTGTATCAGATTTTATTAGTTTTGTAAAAGTAAGTAACCAAATTTCTGCCTCCGGTCATGCATAAGTTCATGTTCAAGAGTTTCGTTAAAAAGGCCCATTTTTTTTAAATATTATTTTACGGCCCTCGAAGATAGTCCTTCTAGGTTTGATGAATTGTAAAAAATAGGTTTTTTTTGCGTGTTTCTTTATACTATCATATTGCGATACTTAACCGGTTTTTGTCTAGTAACGTAACAGATATAACATAACGTTACATATACTTATTATCGAGAATAGAATGCGACAACATGATTACTGCTGCCGGGCCGATATTTAAATCATTACAGTTTGTCGGATGTTATTACCTCGATACAATACGAGTAAACATAGACAGAACCAATAAATTGTTAACTAAGTAAGTAAATATTAAGAACGTTATTTGTATTTTCACCCTTCTGTAACTTCACGTAGACAATTTTGTGACGAAATTACGAGTAGTTATTAGAAACGTTAATGTGCTTATGAATAATGTATGCAAAGCCTGTTGAAGATTATCCCTCAAAAGTAAGGGATCTACCGCCAAGACAGAGAACGCAAAGGATTCTAGTAATTAAATTATCAAGTAGGCTGAGGCGGACTTATTAAGAAGTCTAACGAATACCATTCCGTGATTATATTCTCTGACTAAGTCAAAGGTATTATAAACCTGGAGATATAAGAATTTAGACAGTAGATTTTAACTGTAAAATAAGTACAGTTCTGTCACAAGTCTGGGATTTAAGGTTTACAGTTACCTATGTGTTACTCTCCAAAACAATTCTATAACGAGTAAAAGTAAAAGTAGTTATCAAAAAGTTTCTCATAAGCATATAACTACAACGCTGTTAAAAGTTAAATCTCATGAAGCGTCTAGGCCCTAATTAAAGAAGCTCGAAGTTATTCTGAAAACCCTTAATCTAGGTAATAAAAGTAGGTAACCTAAACATCACGGTGCCAGGGAAACGGGGTGTGACTCGATCTTTCTCGGGTATGAGAACCGAGTAGGTAATGAAAGAACCCTGTACTGAGCTCCTTGTAGCCACTATATCTACCACCAGCTATCAGCCACCATATTGAGTAAGATGTATGACGTCATTCATATTCTTTATTGCACGGAAATCATAATGGTATAATAACTAAACATTGTCTAAACGAGGCAAGCTTATCTCGAAAGAGAGATTTCTACCAGCAAACCTAGGCAAGACAGGAAAATTTGCGCAACAGGAGAGTCCTAGTGCGCAATAATGTTTGTGCTATTTGTTCGGGCCCTGTCATCTTGGCCTTCACGTTTTATTATGATAATAATATTGAGTTGTAAAAAATAGGTATTTTTTGCGTGTTCCTTTATACTATGATATTGCGACTTGCTATTTTATTTCAGATAATAAAAATCTATAATTTGTGAGTAAAGGTCATAGACTGTGTTACTAAGATTTTATGGAGTGCTTATTTTATCTACACACATATCATAAACCCTATTTACTGCGTCCAAAAACCGCACGTTATGATCAGCATAATGTTAAACTACTTTGTAAAAACTCATTTCTTATCTGAATATTGAACATTTTGACCATAATGTGTAAATTTTCTACGTATTATGACATTCAAATTTCGAACACCGACGCCCGCCTGCGTGCCGCCCCTACTTTGTCTGTGTAACGTACTACCTCCTTGACCATATTGGCTACTGGCGGATTAGCCAGTTAAAAACTAAAACTATAAAAATTCGGAAATTCGGGTCTGGAATCTCGTCTGGCAGCTGATTGTTTTTTTGAGGCAGACATTGTTTGAGCTCTGAAACGTGAGGTTGTATCTTCTGCATCAATAATTTTTAAGTCACGCCTTTAGTTGCGGCGATGGGCTAGTCCCTTTAGTACTGTAATGGAGCTGAATGTTTAGTTGCTGTAGAGTGCAGTAGTTGATGTGAAACTTCCCTACTATCCCCAATCCATGGGTAAGCATTGGTTCGTAGTTTTTCTTATTTTCGTGTATTTTATACTCTCTATGTATTTCCCTTTTCTATACAGTGTCTATTGGACTGCGGCACTCTTAGATCCTAATTACCCTAGGGCCCTCGTCGGAAGTCTCCGTGTGGGGAGCCGTCGCCTGATAGCTGGGCGCTGTAGCGTTTTTGTATTCCTATCATTCACACTGGTCTCTTTCCAGGGTTCCACGCCGAGGAGTAATATCCTCCTGGCGCTAACGGAGCTCTGAATCGGTTCCACGCCGAGGAATAATATCCCCCTGGCGCTAACCGCATAATCACTTGTTGACGTCTGGAGAAGTGGACCAGTCGGATTGAGTCTACCAAGGAGCTGAAATCTACAAATTCCCGGCGAGTCCCTATCCAGCGTTTCAACTATATCACCAATATTCGACTCACGACCCTGTGATTAATAAATGTATCTTGAGCCTGCCAACAATCTCTTTTGGTCAGGTTAGTCTCACTGTTTCAATGGCGCCCGGATTAAGGGAATATTGGTGATAGAGTTTTATGTCTGGTCAGAGTAGTTAGGCGATAAGAGCGCCGTAGAACGCTAGATTTCTTTCGTAGCTTGTATATTTTGTTGTGTTTATTTTTGTCTGACAGGAGTATATTTGATCGTTTATCGGGGTACCTATCTCATTTCTACATTATTTATGGTCGCAGTCTGACGGCCGTTGTCATATTATAATTGTTGATAAATATTTTCCTCCAAATTCTCAGTACGAAAAATAAATTAATAAATTGTGAAGATTTTAGTAGGGAAACTTTTCGGACTATTAAATAATAAATAAGGTTAGTGTTTAACGGCCGATTTCTCGTACATTTAATCTGTTGTTGACAGTCCTTTATCAATTTCAGCTGTCAAAACGGTAGATCAATGGCTTGATTTTGTACCAGAAACCGGGCGTTAGTCGTGTACTCTGCTTACTTTCATGTAAATTTGTACAGTTTACTAGATAGGTAGTAAACATGACGTTTCCTATAAAATATCTGTCGCTAAATAAGGCTGAATTGGAGTATGAGGTTGAGCTTCGAGGAGGTACACCGGGTACTGTTCTGGACCTCAGGAAACAGCGCTTGTACTTGTGCCGAGCGATCTGTGTCTGTCTGAGAGCACCTTCTGTCTGAAGATAGGCTGCGACAGCGTTCTCGTCTTATTCAATAGTAGTTAACGATTCCTTTATGTATGTAATAAGTATTTTGACCCTTGTATTCTAAAAACCATCTATATCTACAGCTATGTAAAAGTTCTTTATTGTGTACCGTTTCTCTGCAATGTCTGTTACTTTAGCTTATGGCCTCTTGAACTATAATTCTCTACTTTTTTACTCTTTGTTGTAGAATAGATATTCTACTCTATTATTATTTTCTGTACCCACTAACGGTGCAGGAAGTCTTGAACACTTGAGGGAGCTGCCCCTCATGGTGTTATTCTGCGTTACGATAGTAGCTAAGCTATCGGGGCGTTTATGTACTAAGGTTCTTATTTTAGTTCAAGGGATCTTGCTTATTTTTCAACTTCTGACAGTTAGTCTGGGTGTGCATTTGGCTATAATAATGGCACCCTGTGTGTAAGGCTGTGTTTACACGATGTTAGTGTGAACTCTTGTATGAACTTAGTATGAATTCTGATGTCTGATTGTTGGTACGAATGTGTGATGTAACATCATCACTGATGTTGGTATGTAGTTGAGCTAGACTGTTAGTTATATATTTCTCTGACATTGTAGATGGCGAGCTTTAGAGAATTTTATCTTAAGTAGTTAATTTGGTAAGTTAGTTTAGTTTAGTTAGTATCTTAGCGGATTTTATCAGGTAAAATCCTACCCAAACAAGACGGGTATGTAACGTACTACCTCCTTGACCATATTGGCTACTGGCGGATTAGCCAGTTAAAAACTAAAACTATAAAAATTCGGAAATTCGGGTCTGGAATCTCGTCTGGCAGCTGATTGTTTTTTTGAGGCAGACATTGTTTGAGCTCTGAAACGTGAGGTTGTATCTTCTGCATCAATAATTTTTAAGTCACGCCTTTAGTTGCGGCGATGGGCTAGTCCCTTTAGTACTGTAATGGAGCTGAATGTTTAGTTGCTGTAGAGTGCAGTAGTTGATGTGAAACTTCCCTACTATCCCCAATCCATGGGTAAGCATTGGTTCGTAGTTTTTCTTATTTTCGTGTATTTTATACTCTCTATGTATTTCCCTTTTCTATACAGTGTCTATTGGACTGCGGCACTCTTAGATCCTAATTACCCTAGGGCCCTCGTCGGAAGTCTCCGTGTGGGGAGCCGTCGCCTGATAGCTGGGCGCTGTAGCGTTTTTGTATTCCTATCATTCACACTGGTCTCTTTCCAGGGTTCCACGCCGAGGAGTAATATCCTCCTGGCGCTAACGGAGCTCTGAATCGGTTCCACGCCGAGGAATAATATCCCCCTGGCGCTAACCGCATAATCACTTGTTGACGTCTGGAGAAGTGGACCAGTCGGATTGAGTCTACCAAGGAGCTGAAATCTACAAATTCCCGGCGAGTCCCTATCCAGCGTTTCAACTATATCACCAATATTCGACTCACGACCCTGTGATTAATAAATGTATCTTGAGCCTGCCAACAATCTCTTTTGGTCAGGTTAGTCTCACTGTTTCATCTGTAAAGTTGGTACTACAGAACAAGCTAAACAACTCAATGCCACAATGCCGGTCAAACATGCGGTTCCTGAACACATCAAAGAGAGCTTATGATATGTGTGTAGATAAACTAGACTCTCGATTGTTAATGCCCTCCATTATGTATCAGTCACATAAAATACTATAACATGCTCCAAAGAGTGGTGCTTCTAGAACGGGCTGTCCACGCTATCACTTAGCAGCTGATTTGACACTGTCACTATCACTATCTTCAATCAGAGCGGACCGGTCGAATCCTTTTCTCGTCGTCCGGTGTGGCTGGGCTGCCTCCGAATTTTGTGCGGTGATCTCCTGATGTTCTATTCCCAGATTTTCAGGACTTGCTGCGTAGCGTTGACGTCCCTTGGTATTTTGCATTACCTTTTTATTAGTAGGTACAGTGCAGGGATGTTGCAATTACAGTCACCCGAAATATGTGCCGGAAGTTGTTCCTGTTTCATCTGAATTATGAGTTTTCGATCTATTCTGGCAATTTCTTCAGAAGTATTTGTCTGTACGTTCAAGTTGATGTTTTTAATGCTGACATTCACCATTTCGTTGATAGGCAAGTTCATAATGGGAACGCAATGTCGCTTTCCATCTGTATGCTATTCCCGAACACATTGAAAGAATAAATAGGATGCTGTTGGAGCTGTCACGAGTCCAGCGCATCAAGTAGGACACGCAACTACGAATAATGGCGGCGAATCCGTTAACCTGGGCTTCGGCCAACATACCAGATGCGCTGCAGAATCGCGGCAGCCCATCAACATCCTGAAAACATTATTATATCGTACTTGAAAGGCACCGAGGACCCGCTGCGTAGGACTAATCCTTCAGCCACAGGTGTATAGCGATTGGCAGAATGTCTTGAAGAGGGGCGTTTTTATTTACCCTGCCCACAGGGCAAATCTACGGGATAGCATTTTACAGCGGACCGCCAACGCCCTCCTTCCTGTCAATGTCTGCATCATCCTGCAGACGCTCGTAGACCACGTGACCCAGGTAATTGAACTGAGATACTCTGGTGGGAGGCGAGCCGCACAGCCTGAGTGCCGGCACATCGACATCTACTTTAGCGCCCGACGGGAACTCCACAAACTCGCCCTTTTCTGTGTTGTATTTGAGTCCGTGATGACTCACACACTGACAACATTTTTCGCATGCCGCTGATTATACCTTTGTTGTGTTCGGTATGTAATTTTTTGCTTTGTTCATTACTCCCCATGTTGTTTTACATATGGCTGGCCACGCTTTGCTAAAAAAACACTTACACACCCTAGGTGTGAAAGACAGCTCCATGAGACTAGGTATATACCTCTACTTAGAAAATAAAACGTAATAATATATATTGTAGCACATAATGAATATGAATACCATATAAGATACGATGGCATAAAATTTAAATATAAATCAAACATATACTTACTTATATATACATATTTAAGGAAATCACGAAAGAGAAAGGAAATGCTCTTTATTTTTTTTCTAAAATGTGAAAATATATTTACTATAGGGCCTATCTATAATAGCACAGGGGAGTTCGTTTCACAGTTGGATCGCCATTAACCTAGACGAGTATTCGTAAGCGGCTGTGTTATGCCAAGGAGTGAAAGGAGATACATCGCGTGGTATCTCCGGTTGCTATCCATGGGGAAAAGAAACTCAAAACGTTCTCGAAGATACGTGGGATAGCGGGGATTTCGCAAAATATTGAATAGATATGAGAGAATGTGCATATCACGACAAAGACGTATTGGAAGCCACCCTGGCTCCTTGCGATACTGTGAGACATGATCTTACTTGCGCAGCCCGAAGGCAAACCGAATTCCGAGGTTTGTTCAGTTGTTCTTCGTTCGCACGTAGTCGATTAAAGGAGTAGGAAGGACTGAGCAAGGTTTATTTGAGTCTGCCGCAGAAGGAAGTACTGCAATCTCCTTAGGGAGTGTACATACGTCATATGTATCAAATGTTTTAATCAGTGGGCGTGCTTGCGACATTGTTGCGTCTCTGCTGGTGGTGCGTGCAGACTGGGTGGGTAAAACATTCCGTTTAGCACTTTTCGCAGTAAGTTGCGTTACGGTAATTTATATTTGTTGTACGCAATGTTATTAGGCCCGCATAGCAACTGTGATCTTTTGTACCACTGACCTGTATGTACTTGACTTTAGTGATGTTCTCCTCGGTAACGGTGAAGGCACGCCTCTCGCCCAGCTTGTACGTCTCGTCGTAGTACAAGTACTCGGTGAACGTGAGCCCGCTGGTGAGGTACTGCTGCGTGAAGAATATCGTGATGGTGCCGTTCTCGATCTCGTGCGAGATGATCCACTTGCACTTGAGGGGCACGGGGAAGGCGTCGGGGAAGTTCGGCGTCTGGATGATCCCGTACGGGCCCTTGAGGCGGCCGCCGCAGGCTGCTGGGGACTCGCTGGAGTGTGCCGCGGCCGCGCCGACTGACACACCGCACGCGAGCAGCAGAAGCTTGATGAGACCGGGCATGGTTTGTCTGAAAATAATAATTTTAACACAATATTAACAAGAACAGATAGATAAGAACACATAGCGTCACGACTTTTCCCATACGGGGTGGCAGAGGCACAATTGTGCCCCCGATTAGCCTGTTATTCAATACTCCATTTTGCATGACAGAGGGCTAGCCCATCGCCGCAGCCATGGAGTAATGAAGGTTTCCTCACGATGTTTTCCATCATCGTTAGAACGTGCGTACAATGTACTTAAGATAAATTAATTATCTCATGGTCAGGAATCGAACCTGCACCTCATGTGTGAGAAACAAGCGTGAAACCCGTTAGACCACGGAGCTAGATAAGAACATGCTGAAGAGAAGAAGACGATGAATAGCAAGATGAGGTGTTTAAATAAGTGTATAGGTACATATGTATACATCGACGACCCGAATGGCCGAGTCGGCAGTGACCCCCCTGCCTACGAATTGTACCCTAGTCATGGTTGTTTATCTATCTAAGTATAATATTTATCTATATAAGTATATGTATTATAAAATAAATATGCAGCTCTTTAAGAGTTTTGTAGTAATACAGGTTGTTTTATAGATCGATGATAAGTACTGTATAGTAAGTAAGTATAGTACAGATCATTTAGAACAATTTAGGCTTGTGTTAGCATAAGTATAACCGTTTTGTTTTTATCGATGTTTTGTTGAATTTGACGAAAAAATCCAGAATTTGACAGTTGATTAGTAATAATTAGCCGGAGCCGCACACGAAGGGTTCCATACCATTGTACACGGAAATACGTAAAACGACAGTCTTATGTACGAGTATGTCTTTTTAATCTTTAATAATAAAATATTAAATACTAGCTAGGACTACATTCAAGGCCGTACATTGAAACATTGAAAAAGAGTTTTGTGTATGTAGTATGTAAGTATTGAGCTATGTACCCAGATTAACGAAACTCCGGATTAATACCGGAAGTGGATAGAAATTGAGTAAGTTATTTACAGCAATAAAAACAAATATGATGAAAAACTTAATATTAATGATCATATTCGAATGAGAAATTATTAATCGTATAATGACAAATAAGATAGCATAAAAATCGATACACGCAATTTAAATCTTTTCTTCTTCTTCTTCTTTTGAATTAAGATCGGGAAAGTCCAGTTCAGTTCAGCTATACAAATAAAAAAATGGCTAAGAAAGTAGCCATACAAATCTCTTGTGTAAAATAATAATAATAATACCTTGGACACTATTTACACACATTGATCTAGCCCCAAACTAGGATTCCCTGTATCTTGGGTACTAGACAACGAAACACATACTTATATTGATAAATATGGGTATGATGGGTACTAATTTTAATTTACAAAAACCCGCAGTATAATTTTTTGTTGTTAACCTGTTGGTTTGGCCAACCATGCCCTCCGTTGGGTAACTCGGTAGATGTAATTTGATATGGCGATAAAAAATGGAGGCGATAGAATATAATGCTGCTTGTATGGAAAGTCTCTCTATCAGAGCCAGGGGGGTGTGCTATAAATTAAATTTTCTTTAATGGAGAGTCTCTAACAGAGCCAACAGGTTAAAGTGGCAATAGAAATACAGCCTCTGTGAAAATTTCAGCTCTCTAGCTATTTCGGTTGATTCGACAGAGCCCGGTGACAGGCGAACGGACAGACAGCGGGGGCTTAGTATTATAGTCCTTTTTGGCACCCTTCGGGTACGGAACCCTGTTAAAAAATAACTTTTGACACAAATTCCTCGCTTGGTGATTGATACTTTAGGACAATTTTATACATGAAATTTGTTGGTTTAAAAGAGCCTCTTATGATTTTTTCAAGTTTTAATGTGCATATTATGTAAGATTAAACATGAGAGACAATCTAAGAGATGAAGTGGGAATATTGCCTCGAAACATTTTTTGAAGTTCACATGGCACATTAAAACTTAAAAAATCAATAGAAGGTCAACCAACAAAACTTAATAAGTAATTGAAAACCATGAATATTAAATTAATATTGGAGATAATTGCACAATTCACAATATACTCATTTTTTTATTTGCTGATTTCCCCCCCACTAGTGTCCCCGAAATTCAAAATTAGTTTGTTTACGTATTATAGTCGTGTTTGGGTCACACAGTAATAGTACCAAATGCCAACTTAATTGGTTCGGTCGTTTAATACACACGGACGGACAGACACACGAGTGATACTATATGGTTCCGTTCTTCCTTTTTAACGCACAGAACCCTAAAAATACGCTTATACACGTCTAGAAAGTTAATTACCATACACATAAAAACCGAAGGAATACATAAGAACAGGCTGGATGGTCGGAAGACTTTTGCCTAACCAGACGGAGGAAGAATAAAAAAGGAATCACCACAAAATGGCGCTAGTTTCTTACTAAGTATGTCAAACAAAATTTCTGTTAGTTAATGCGAATATAATTGTTTAAACGTGTAAGACACTTTTCTTCTGACTAATTAACATGTTTATTATACAATTTTTTTATATACACAAATAAGTTGCTATTAAAAAGCCTTCAACTGCGCGTCCGTTAATCAAAATGTGAGATCACTCTAGAACATCTTAAAAACATACAGCCCCCCCCCCCCATCACAACAATTGACAATATCCCCTAATTAACTTAAAATATATTAACAAACTCTCTATCTAAGTTTAAGTTCGCAGTTATGGATACGATGTTTCATGTCTTTTCCCCGTTAACGCCTGTTCAATATTGAATGTAGTCTACATTATGTGCCCTGACATATTCACCGTCAAATTGCCATCAACTGGACATTTTGCTTATTCATACCCTCACATTGCAGTTCCCGCGTCACGTCCCTGATATATTGCATGCCGTCTCGTTCTCAGCTCTACCGCTTCAGGGAAATGAAATATTTCATTTCCCTCCATTCCATTGCAGTATATATGTCACCGTAAGATAGTCAAAACCGTTAGTTGATAAACTAACGCGTTCAGATAGTACACCAGATCGACAGGGTTTAGAATGTACGTTTATTTTGTTCTTACATGTCAACCTAACACAAAGACTATTCGGGGGCTTCGCTGCGCTCGCCCCCTCTAGTCTTCACCTCAGCTACCGCGGTGTTTGCCCTGGTATTTCGACAAGTTTAAACCAGTTTACCATTTAACGATTTTAACCGTTAGTTTATCAATTAAAGCGTCATATCGTAAGCAGTTCGCTACAGTTTACTGTTCTGTCGATAGTTGACAAACTAACGAGACAAAAAACGTTAGATTATCAACTAACGGTTTTGAAAATCTAACGGTGACTACTTTATCCTACTTTAGTAATATTATTACACTTATAGTTAGTTTTAAGATATTTATCGATAAGGTAGTTTTTTATACTACTCAAAAGAAAATAGGGGCCACTAAGTATTTTGATTGCTACGTGAAAAATATAGTAAACAGTAATGTATATTTATTAAAATAACATGTAACAAGGCTTTTGTTTTAACTTATGCTAGTAACCATTTAATTGTGTAGTCAATTGTTTCACTTATTTCAATTAACATGAAATTAGTCCATTGTCAACAGCAAAAACTAAACAGAAACTCTTTGCAAAACAAAACAAAAACTGACACAAGCTGTTTTTTTTAATGGTTTAGTAACGGGTGTGTCCTCCTCTCCTGTTTTCACACTCCTGGAGCCTTGAATGCATACTCTCGATTAAGTTTCTGATGTTTCCATCAGGTATCTCTTCCCACGCACGTTTCAGAGCATCCATAAGCTGTTGCTCGTTGTGAACCTCTTGCTCATGCTCCCTAACCCTTCGTTTTAATTGGTCCCACATATGCTCTATTGGATTTAAATCCGGACTATACGCTGGCCATGGTAGGACACGAATATGGGAGTCATCCAGTACAGTCTGAGTGGCCCGAGCTGTGTGTGGGCGGGCATTGTCATGCATTAACCAGAACCCTGGCCCCACTCTCTGTGAGAATGGAATCACATGAGGCCTGATGACTTCATCGATGTACCGTTGTGCAGTTACTGTGCCTTGATTTAAGAAAGTTAGCTCAGTTTTGCCTTGTAAGCTAATCCCAGCCCAAACCATCACACTAGGACCTCCAAAGCGGTCAATTTCCTTGATGCAGACATCTGAAAATCTCTCACCCTGTCGTCTCCATACTCTAATCCGCCGATCATCACTACAAAGCTTCACTTTACACTCATCTGTGAAGAGCACCATACCCCATTGATTCATGCTCCAATCTGAATGTTCGCGGCAAAAACTTAAACGATTTCCACGTTGAACCCTAGATAAAGGAATTCGTACTACTCGGCGTCTGGACCTTTGCTAGTCTTCATGCACTCGATTACGTATCGTTTGGTCACTAACACGAGTCCCCGTTGTCAACCGTAGGCGATTTTGTAACTTACGTGCCGTCACAGAGCGCTCTCGACGGGCACTCAATCGGATGTAGCGATCCTCTTATGCCGTAGTCGCTCGCACCCTGCCCGATCCAGGCCTTCTTGCAACACTGCCAGTCTCTTGGAACCGATCCCACACATTTTGGATGGCTCGGCGAGAGAAACCCAACGAAAAAGCTACAGACCGCTGTGAATGACCTTCAGCAATCAATGTAACGGCTCTGGTGGCAGTAATGATATCCATATGCCTTCGTTGACGTGGCATTATTAACAAAAGATGTTAAAAGAAGCAAAAGATGGAGAGAAATAGTTTTTTAACAGAATAAAATTGTGATTCCATCTGAAAGGAATTTGACTTGAAACTCGTTTTTTTTATTTGCTTCAATTTCTGGCCAGCTGTAAGACTTAAACACCAGCATTAAAGAGGTTGGATACTGAAGGAGGCCGGACATCATTAATTAGTCACTTATTAATTAGTTTACATCTAAAAATTTACTCAAAAACAGAAATATGTAAGTGGCCCTTATTTTCTTTTTATATTTATTTGATAAATTAAAATAATATATATAAGTTAAATTTGATTAATTTGATATTTGTATCTGACTCTTAGGATCAGGGGACATTACGCAACTGGTCCTTTTTGTAGGCTTGTGCGGAGACAGGATCCAACACGTAGAGGCCCCTTTCAGACAATTTATCGTAAACAAACATGGTATGTGGTGCAATCGTTTGCTCGGTCCTTGAACACACCCACACCAAAAGTGCTCTCAAAGAACAATCCCGCAGGGAGCACAGGTAAATTGTAAAATTATTATTATTATTTTTTTGGTTTTTTGGCTTTTGATAAAATTTGTCACGACACTCTTTTAAACAAGCTCTGGCGACTTGGCGTGCATGGAGATCTTTTTAGATGGATCAAGTCCTATGTAAAAAATCGATGTCAAGCTGTTGTCTTAGGCGGATATTGCTCACAGTATAAGGTTGCTACGTCTGGTGTACCGCAAGGGTCCCATTTAGAGCCATTGCTATTTAATATTTATGTGAACGACTTAAGTAACAGCATTATTAACTCAAAAACGCTGCTCTATGCTGATGATACAAAAATATTTTCGATCATTCGTAATACTGAAGATTGTGAAGTTCTGCAAGCTGACCTTGCTCATTTTGAGCAGTTTTGTTATACGAATAAACTATTTCTTAATGCTGATAAGAGTCACATCATCACATTTAGCAGAAAAAAGAATTCTGTAATATTTGATTACTCTTTATGTAACGTTAAGCTTACTAGTGTTACCCAGACTCGTGACTTGGGTGTATTAATGGACTCAGAGCTAACGTTTGCACCACACATCGAAGAAATATTAAATAGGGCTTATAGGAAGTTAGGATTTATTTTGCGAGTGGGAAAACCGTTTAAAAAGGCTTCCACCTACAAATTGTTGTACAACGCCTTTGTTCGTAGCAATCTTGAATTCGCGAGTACTGTGTGGAATCCCTTCTTTAAGAAATATATCAATAGGATTGAAAAATTACAAAAAAAGTTTGTAAAGTCTTTGTACTTTCGGACTGGTTTTGCATATTCTGATTACGTCACGTCTTCAAAACGTCATAAGGTTACCTCGCTAGTCTATCGTCGTCAGCGTGCGGATTTACTCTTTTTATATAAACTACTTCAGAACCATACTTATGCTCCAGATCTTCTCTCTAAATTGTATTTAAGAGTACCTAGCAGTAATGAACGCAGTTTTAAAAAGAAGTCACTTTTCTCAATTAAGAGTAGCGGGAGATGTTACGTGGCCAATAGTTATATTAGGCGGAGTTGTAAATCTTACAATAACAATTTTAGTCATGTTGATTTATTTGACAAATCTTTGTTTACTTTAAAAAAGCAGATTGCAAATTGTGATTGAATTGGTTGAACCTTTTAATGCTTGTATCGATAGCGGAGATAAGGTCATGCGTGCTTATATTCTCTTCACATCTCTGTTGTAGATATTTCTCGTATTGACGGATTCAACCAATTCGGCTTCAAATAATATCTAACGTACTTTCTAAATTTTATTTCGGATTAAGTATTGTTTTTATTTAGTTTAGGATACTATAGGTCTATATGTTCTATACTATATTTCAACTTAAAAATAATGTACATGACCGTTTGTATATAATAAATAAATAAATAAAAATTAAGGGGTACTAAGGAATGGCAATGGCATAGCAAGTCCAGGTTATCGCTGAGACTACGGAAACTTGCCTGAATCAAGTCTCAATGAGGATCCAAAGTAGGCCGGTGGTGATATTGTTATTTTTTTAATGTACAAAATAATAATTGAAATGTAACGTACAAAACCTCTAAACATAATATCAGTATCCATCAGGTGACTAATTTATAAAAAAAAATCCACAACTAAAATGTTTATAAACTGTACTACATAATATTTACTTCTGGACTTTGGAATTTACTTTACTACACGCGCGAGTTAACTTGGCACCTGGCTCGCCCCGCCCGCTTCCCCGCCCGCTACCCGCGATCGCCTTGGCAAGGACCACCGCGGGTATCGGGGCGGGGAAGCGGGCGGGGCGAGCCAGGTGCCAAGTTAACTCGCGCGTGTTATAATTATAGTTTACCTAATGTATGGCCTCTACACTACAGACACGCTAAAGATGGAACCTCAAACGTGACACCGAAGAATATTAAACCGATGTTACTATTGGTTGAAATAAAAAATCACCGCTGCTAAGTCAACATGTCAACTTAAGGAGCTTGTATTGGATAAAATTGCAATTTGATTCGTGGTGGTTGAAAATTGGGCAAAACCATGTTAAAATAAATGGCAACAATTATAATGATCTCCAAAATAATTTATTCCTACCCAAAATAGGTAAATGATCACCCAAAGTTACAGAAAATATCAGAGTAAAACACTGCGGTAGCTTAGGTGAAGGGTATAAGGGGTGAGTGAAGCGCAGCCGCCTTTATCCTTCGTGTTAGGTTGAACATGTAAGAACAAAAAAAAACACTTAAAACATAAACTTAAGTGCACAAAACATAAAAAGAAGTTTGGTGATTTATCCAAACACAATTTGGTGGTCGTTTACTAAATCTGGCAGGCGTTTTGAATTTATTGGTAGTAAAATAGGTGCGTTGTTGGAGATAGTTTGAACATAAGCCAAAATAAGTTCATAACACCTCACTCTGCGACATAGCTCTACGCAGTCGCTGCAGCAGAATTTTGTTTTTTAATCACTGATTATTTCTGTAACTTCAAATAGTACTTAATATTTTGAATAGCTATTTTTTGATGCAGGAACATATCAATAATCCTTTTTAAATCCCAAGAAATAACAAGTTTTAGGTGAACAACATGTATTTATTTATTTATTTTATATAGTTTCCATTGACATTATATTATTTCGAACACTATGATTATTGATGATGATGTCATCATATCATTTTTTTTCTGGAGTTGGAAGGTGTCTCTAGAAGGAAGGAATAACCTTAAAAGCTTAGAAATATATAACTTACTAATAACTTTAGGAGCAATAACTCTTAAATGGTGGGCATTTGACAATACCCAGCGTCTTAACCGTGTACTTCTCAGACGTAAAAAAAGGAAATTCAAAAATAATATTTTTTATTATTATTTTAAACATAATAAATGTCTTAAATCTACAGAAACCATGAAGCCTGTTGTAGTATACCCTGTGTTACAAGCTTCAGTATTAACTTAACTCAGTTACATAGGTAATTTGTAAATGCATTCTGGTGTTAGTAAAAAGGCCTCAAATGAAACAAAAACCAATGTAAATAAAAGGGCGCGAGGCCCATACGGTCGGAATTTTGCACAATACTTCTAACTCATTTAATTCAGATATAATAAATGTTTCTTTCTTTCTTTTCTTCTTCTTTCAGATTCGATTTACATCCTCTATAGTTTGAGGACCATTTTTTTCTGTAATTTTTTCCCTTTAATGTAGAGTTTAGTCTACAGTGCGAAGAAATGGGTCAAAAGTGCAAGCTCCTAGCCGACCGGAAATGCAAAGGACGTGTCGCGTGAGTGTCACCCAGCGAGTGAGCGGGAAAGAGGTAGACACTTACGCTCGCTGTCTCGCTTACACGCCCACGCGACACTCCATCTGCAGTACGGTCGGCTACGGAATGGCTCCTTCATTTTACAGGAAATTCATGTTTTTAGATTGCCCTTAAAATTGGTCAGACGTTTCCATTATTTGCTTGGTTGGAATCCAATGAATGTGATCTATCCATTCATCCAACAGATGGATAGGTCAAATGAAAATGAATTTATCAACTGCGGGAATAGACAAATATAACTGAGATTCTTCTTTCCTTTCGATTCCTTCTTTCGGCGAATCTTAATATCGGTTTGTATATTTGCATTTATTAGAGCTCGATTGAAAAAAGTAATTCATGCGTTATGATTCATTTTATATTGCAGACTTGTTAAAACGTGAATATTGAAGACTAGTTTACATGACTGCGGTGTCTCTACGTGGTATTGCTGCTCTGGCTTCGCATTACTGACTGAACTTAGTACATAATAGAAAATTACTGCGTTGCTGGCAGCACTGTTTGTGGCTGAAAGCGCAGCGTAGCGCAAGTCCAGGCCTACACAGCGCGGTCTGCAATGCTGCCTTTGAAGAATATGCTGGAATAAGGCCGAGACAGAAGGTTGAGGCCTTCAAGCGCGGACAACCATGCTATGCATGCAGGTGAATGACCAAGCTAACAGGCCGAGAGCTTAGCTAAGGTAAGCTCCAGGTCATCATAATGTGGCCAGCAGTGCAATCTTAGTATTAGTTCACTACTGCAATAGCCGGCAACAAGGACATTGCAGGAAGAAGCCGAGGCCCAGACATTCCTTATGTCCCCACACTAGGATACCCCGTGTCGTGGGAACCAGAAGCAGCGAAATCACTCAAGTATAATCATACAAGACCTGGGAATTTTATTTTTCTTTATAGGTCCCAGCCGGGGATCGATCCCGGAACCTCTCGCATGGTAGGCAGAGCAATAACCGCATCACCACAGAGGTCGTTGTGAGTCCAGCAATGACTGGTTGTGGACAAGTCTTGTATAGTGCTTCATAGTGTAGGAAATTTAAACAAAGTAATAAGTACTAACTACAATAGTTCAATGTAGGTACAATTTTTGAAATTCAGGGTGGACTTTCATAGTCAAAGTCAAAGTCCTTTATCACTGTAGATATTTACATATACTTACCAAACGTCATTTTTTGCCTCTTCTCTACATTGGACCACTGTGGGAGAAGTAGGGCGTAGAAACTACCACAGATTGATTTTTAGATCTCTTTTAAAAATAGGTTGTGCTTAACTAATACAAATATGAAAAAAATAGTTATGATGATTAATAAGCAGGAATAAATAATTACAAAATTATTAACCATTCTCTCCGGGGATTATGTTGACGATGATGATGAGGAGGGACGCCCGCTGAACCTCAGGCGGGTGAGCGGTCCTTTATCGTGACAATTTAACCCAATTCCCAGGGGATTATGTTAGTTTGAATTTGAATATATGACCCAAAGTGTAGACGGCATAACTTTCTTGGCTAGCTCGCCGAAATATGCAAGGAAAATGTTTTCGGATAAGGATTTAGATTTTCTTTCTATATGCCACTGAACAAACTTTTCATACGTTTTCAAATATATTTCTTTCGATTTCGGCGACAACGAGTTTTCTGTAACCGCTCTTGCCGCTTCTTGAATTTCTGGCTGTGGGACCTGCGCTGGAGCTGACACAACTAAACTTCTGGCTGTGGGACCTGCGCTGGAGCTGACACAACTAAACTAATTAAAAAAAAGTTGTCAGAAAATGGAATCTATGTCTACCGTACAACAGCTGCGGATTCAAGGTTGTCAGTTTAGTGCCTTAGTTAGTTAGTTTTGACATCTGAAGAATAGCACTGATTATCAAATTCATTTCCTCACAGTCGCTTACTTCACTTGAACTTGAATTAAAGTTGTGAAACAAAATCAAAAATTTTTGGTCATCCAAAATAAATGTCGTATTTCGTATTCCCGCGTATGCTCATATGTTTTTTTTCCGTCATTACACTGCCTTGTAATTGCTATCCTATCCGCAATTAAAATAAAACTTTTAATAAGTTACCTTCTTGGTTGCTTCTTGAAAAATAACGTTCCATTTTTTAAAACACCTCAGTTACGAGTTTTTATTTAACCATAACAGGCATCTAAACACTACCTACTACATACAGTACAGTTAAGGATTTTCATACATATGTCACCGGCAGCTACGCGTAGTACTGACCAGTACAGCAATGCAGTACAGAGAGTTCGATTTATCTCAAACAAGGTTGTGATAATAATGCTCACTTTTCCAAGAATGTTCGAGAAATAGCGCTTTACTCAAACAATGCGCGTAATTTTAATTTAATTATCACGAAAATTGATGGAACACAATATCGAAAATTGCAAAAATTTTCACAGCGTTGCGCTTTTGTTTCTTTTTATAGGCTGCCTGTACTTACACAGCCAAATTCTGAATAAAATATGTTTGCACTTGGCCATTTTTTAAACAAAACTCGATAAAAATAGATATTCACAAGAATAACCTGAAAGCTAAAACTCACCAGCAAAGATTTTCAATACAACTTTGCTGTTGCCTAGGCAAGCAGCGCAGCATGTTCAACTTTGCTCAAAAATGTTGTCACAGTAATGAACAAACATTTTTGACATAACATAGGCATTTTTGAGTAGATAAAAATTACCAAAAACCGCTACGGACAGACGCAGGGACAGACGGACGGACAAACGGACAGATGGACAGACGGACAGCGGAGGTTAAGTAATAGGGTAACGTTTGCACCCTTCGGGTAACTCCAGAAAGAGGCACAGCAGTGCGGCGGCACAAATATCAATGAATTTTTGCATTGCATTTCATTCAGTTTCAATTTGTGATTTGAATTCGCAAATTCCCATTTGAATGCGAGCGCTTGTTATCAATATTTCATGATCATTTTCAATCCAATAGTTTATTAGTTATTGACCTATTGGTTTGGCTTTTTAGTGTAAAAAATGTAGAAAATATGACTATTCATAGCTCCAAATCGGCGGCGATGGGTTGGCCCCGTGTCACAGGAATTACTAACAAAAGGTGCGATAAAGTATCTGCAACCTCGTATGGGAAACGGCGTGACGGTTGTTTGCCATTGCACATGTTTGATGTTAGAGGCTCGGCCTTCCGAGCGAGAGGTCCCGGGTTCGAATCCCAACTTGGGAGGAATAAAACAAAACCCTAGGTCTTGGATGTTTATATGTGTATGACATCGCTTTTTGTGGTAGCCCCGACACAGGGTATCCTAGTATGGGACCAGGAGCTATGTATGTGCCTATATGTAATGCTTATGGTTTATGAGGATTATTAGATCATCATTCTGAGAATTATTTTGAGCAACTATCACAAATAACTGGAATTAACATTTAATTTTGATAGACTTGTGCCCCACTTTTTGACAGTAAACAAGAAGTGTGGTACCAGTCGACGTTAATTACACAGTTGGAAAAATATGTAACACTAGTTTATATAAAAATATAAATAAAATAAATGTAGCCCATTAATGTCCCCACCGAGGGGCTTAGGCCTTTTCCCGGATACATGTAAGATTAAGCCATACTCCACCACGCTGGCTCAGTGCGGGTTGATGGAGGGGTTTTACGACCACTATCACATAGCGATAGTAGCCGGGACCTACTGTTTAACGTGTCATCCGAAACATTAAACGTCCGATAATGTACTTAAGATAAATAGATTATGTCATTGGTGCATTGGCTGCTCGGCCTTGATAACCTACGGACACAAGTTAAAAATAATGCAATCCTATTATATTTTCTTCAAAAGTACTTAAGCTCTTTGTACAATTTTAATGGCTCACCTCATAAATGCCTTTTTGATAATCAAATAATATTTTTTTATTTCTAAAATAGATCTGTCATCTAAGTGGTATCACCAAGTAATGTAGCCAAAAAATGCTCATCAATTTGGGGGTTTTTATTTTAGCATGTCAACCTAACACGAGAAGGAGGGAGGACGACTTCGTAGCAGTTATCGTCTACGACGGCAGCTCGTAGCATTTTTCGTCTACCAGTGCTACGACGTAGCAGACAGATAATTATTTTATTAAGTAGCGGCGTAGCGGATGCAATGGAACAATTTGTACTCAAAAAAAGTATATTATGCAACTAGTGAATAAAGGACTGATTTGAAGCGAGGGTCTTAGATGAATTACGAGCAAGTGAAGGAGTCTAATGACTGAATCATGAGCGTAGCGAGTGATTTAAGTTTTAGAATCCTGAGCGATGCAAGTGATTCAAGGCCCTCGATATAAATTCGTTTAATTAAAGAGTTGCATACCAAACTTCATACCATGACTACAAGAAAAATAAAGATTTGAGCAAAAATAGACATTTCATGAAGAAAAAAGGAAGGTTAAATTAATTAAAATGCACATTAAAATTTGAACAATTACTAAAATTAAGAGTAATTTTCTTAGTATTATTGTTAGGATGGTCAACTTGTGAAGTGATATTTATTTCTTGTCGGTGGCGAGAACTTTCTGCTGGAGGAGACTTTGGGGCATCTTTGGACGTTGAAGATTGTGGAGTCCATGGGTCTTCAGGTTTTTTCAGGTGTATGCGGCTTGCTATCTGAAGGCTGCCTTTCGATTTATTTTCGATAGAATCTTTAATACAACTTTCAGCCACGGTAGAAGACTTCCATCCGCCATGTCAATTTAATTCTATCATATCTGCACCATTTTTCGCTAATAACGTTGCAGAGGTCCTTCGGAAAGAATGTCCTGTATACATCTCGGGCTTGATAGCTCCAAAAATTATGCAATATCTTTTGGCATGAAACCAATTTTATTTATTCCAATCGAGCTTTTTGTACATTTATTTTTAGATAAGTACCAAAATAATCTATCGCTGTTTGCATTCGGAGGACGAAAACTTTGATACTTTTCCACGATTTTTATTTAATCATCTTGTTTTGAATGTTTGGTTGATTTTAGTTTTCGTCTCCCTCAAAGTATCAGAGATTGTTTGCACATCATCCACTGCCAGTTCAACAAGCTTATTTGCACGGCAGGCTCTACTAAAAATATATATTAAATCTGTTACAAAATTTATGTGGATAGGTTTACAATGAAATAATTCTGAACTACATGTATTAAGTATAACATTTGTTGAAGATTATTTACCTTTTCTGCCCGAAATTGCAAGTCTGGCGCTTCATTCAAAAAGCGTTCAACATTTTGAGCGGTAAAAACCAGGGATTCTGATAGCCTTTTAAGCAATATAAATCGTGGGAAAAAACGCGAATGGAATAAAAATATAAGGGAAAGATTATTTCGGAAAATTTATCTATACACTCAGCTGATCGTTGTATCCTACGAAAAGGTCACATGAAGTACCACATATAGGTACTTTCATATCATACTAAGACGTGAAATACATCAGGAATTGGAGGGATTAAAGTTAATTGTTCGAGCGCGGGTCGGACTCGCTTATGAAGGGTTTCGATATCATCTTGTAAGGTATCTTACAAGACTACTTAGAGACAAAAGTATAATAAAACAAAAACAAAAAATTATATATCCGAACTAGTTTACGAACCTAGGTAGTCTTGCAACTTAGAGTATGTTTGTATGTCAATGTTATCCCTCGTTTTTATAGTACACCGTAGCATAGAATACATACTCCATAAAATTAATGACTTCTTTTTCTTTGACAGCTCATTAAAATGAGTTAGGAAAACAGACTCAATAAAAATGAGCCAGAAGCTCGATTTTCAGTTTTCCATTTGCAAAACTCATCGTAAGCTTTGATGTCAAACAGCCGAGATTTGTTGGATAGCAAGATTTCTACTGTATCGGCCACCCTCTCTTTCATAAACTCAGGTGTTAACCCATCTTCTTCCTCACTTGAATGCATTGTCAATCGATTTGATAAGTAACACTAAACTTTGTGTTCGTACAACTTACAGTTTTCAAAATAGCGCCAATTTATTAATGACAGCAAAGAACACAAAATTTTTATTCTAATGCTAAACTTCTTGTCGAAAATGTCGACCAATCAAATCTCGAGCAGTTATTTGGACAAGAATTTTTTATATGTCTAGTGTTGTTTGCACTAGGTATTTGTATCGAGTATTGCGCAAGGAGGTTGTGTAGCATTGAGATGTAGGTCGAATATATTGGTGTGTTCTAAATTCAAACTGTTGTTAGTTAATAAAATAAGCTTTTTAGAGGAGAAATGGTATAAAATAAGTACTCGACTGCGTCTGCAGTTCATATCTTTGAACAATTTAGACTTACAAACTCTTTTGCGGTAGCACTTGGAATAAGAAATTGAATCGGTTGAGTGGCGAGCGGCGCAAATTAGAGTTTTGGTTCTTTGAAAAACCAGTGACGTAAATATTTTTTTTAAATACATATATTAGAAGATAGGGACAAAAAAATATTAAACTTTTTCTTTATTTTCTGTAAATATGAACATACTAGCTGATGCCCGCAACTTCACCTGCGTGTTCCAAGGAATTATTATTTACCGAGATAGCGTTACCCTCCTTCTGGTGCAGTCGGATAAAAAGTATCCTATATGTCAATCTAGCTCATAAACTATCTCTTTGCAAAATTTTATTCAAATCCGTTCAGCTGTTTTAGCGTGATTGAGGCACAAACACACAAACATTCAAACATCTAAACTTAGTTGGATGATGAGAAAACCATTTTTTGTCTCTTTTCTACATTGGATCACTGTGGACGGAGAAGGGAGAAGAAACTATCAATCAATCAATCAATCAAATGTCTTTATTAATTTAGATATTTACATTATTAAATTGGCCCACTATCGTACTGAAGACCTTTCTTACTATGACTGAAATTATTATATCGGTAAAACATATGTATTAGGTCCTTACATATGAAATTGGCGTTTTGCATGGGAGGAACATAAAGTCGTTTTTTTAATATAATATATGTATTTCATCAAAGTATGTACCATTGCTATCTATACACTTTTGCTATCTCATAGGCAGTTCTTCGATCCCTTCACTAAAAAAAAAACATTCGGACGGGAATCAATAAAATCTTTGAAGGCGGTTTGATTGCCCCATCGGAGTTGAATTTTTCCCTTTCAAGAAGTTATACAAATTTCGAAAAAAAAATGAAATTGTGGATGTCTTAGACATTCCAATTGAAGCTTCTCTAATATGGTAGCCGTCTGTTGTGCAGTGTGTGGTCTAGCGTTATCATGAAGCATCAGTGGCCTAGAGTGATTGACCAGCCTCGGTTGTTTAGCAGCTAGCTTTTCCATCATGATTTGCACTTGCTGACAATAGACATCTGCCGTAATCGTCCGGCCAGATTTAAGAAAGCTGTAGTGAACGACACCAGCACTAGTCCATCAAATGCTCACAAGTACCTTTTTTTGGGTCAATTTTCGCTTGGTGCATGGTTTGGCTGGTTCGGCAGGTTTCAGCCATTGCGATGAGCGCTTCCGATTATCGTACAGGATCCACTTTTCATCACAGGTAATGATTCGATTTAAAATCCTTTCATTATTGTGCCGGGTGAGTAATGCAACGCAGCAGCCAACGCGCGTTTGTTGATTTGCTTCACTCAGTTCGTGAGGTACCCACCTTTGAAGCTTTTTCACCTTCCCAATTTGCTTTAAGTGGATTAAAACAGTTTTATCACTAACACCGCAGCCTGCAGCTAACTCGGACTTGGTTTGCGATGGATCCGCTTCCACAATAGCCTTCAATTCTTTATTATCAACTTTGGTCTCCGGCCGTCCACGGGGTTTGTTCTGCAGGTCGAAATTTCCAGAACGAAAACGTTGGAACGTTTTCTATTGCGGCACCGTCGCCATATACATCATTAATCCTTCGAGCCGTTTCTGCAGCACTGGTGCCACGGTAGAACTCATACTCGTAAATAACGCGATATTTCAAGTTTTCCATTTTGTAAGCTGAGTGACGCAAGAAAAATCAATTGAGGAAAAAACAAATGAATCATAATTTTAGAAACACAAATACATGAGTAAATAGCTGTTTAAATTTTAATTTGGAATTCCTAACCATACAGAAGATATTTGAGATCAAAGTGGCCAGTACGGCGAAACGCCAATTTCATATGTAAGGACCTAATATATGAAAAATTCGGATTGAGAAAATAAATGCTAGGAAAAGATATGTCCGGCAAAAAAAACCATAAGAAATTAAAGCGTATAGAAAATTATTCTACTAGTTAAAATATTGTATAGAAAATACAAATCGTGCGAAAAAACGTGAAAGGAAAAAAATACAAAAAAATTATCTATATACCCAGCTGATTGTTGTACCTTACGAAAAGGTCACATGAAGTAAATAAAGCACAGATTGGTACTATCATATCAAACTAATAGGTTAAATTCATCAGGAATTGGAAGGATTAAAGTTATTTGGTCAAGTGCGGGTCGAAGTCGCTTATGAAGGGTTTCGTATCATCTTACAAGACTACTTAAAGACAAAATAATAATAAAACAAAACAAAAAAATAAATTGTCCGAACTAGTTTACGAACTAGCACTATCCCTATGCAACAGATAGTGGATCTGACGAAACGATTATATGACGCGAAATTATTTACTTGAATGACGATAATTTGGTAGTTCGTTTGGCAACCCCTTTATTTTTTTAAATCTCGTGAAGTTCATTAGTTGCTGCAGAAAACCTCAAAACTCAAGTCAACTAATCATTTACTGCCAGTAGGCAAAAATAATGCACTTTTTCAAGTCAAGCACTTAAGTCTCATATACATGGAGAAAAAAAAAACAAATATATACTAAACCTACCATAAGTATGCATACGTCACATATGGCTGATGTATGTATACATATGTTATGTGATCATATATACCCTTGTCATTCTTTTCTTTAAGTACTGCGGAAAACCCCTAACCCCCAAATTTACAACTGCTGAAAGGATTAACCCCCAATTGGTCACGTTTTCCAGCTGTTCTTTTTCAGACATATTTTTTATAAATTGTACTACTGAACCGCTTTTCATGAAAATTTCATCGTACCGTGAATAACAGATAAATAAATGGCATTTTGTTTTATTTCTTTATCGCTGAAAACTCCGATCTCCGACATCCGATCTTATCGGAAAATATCATTAATTGCAGGTATTGATTTTTGTGCTTGTTTTTTATTATATTATATATAAGATTAATAATTGCTCATTAGAATTAGGATAAATATTATTAAGTTGTTAATCATATTTTATTTTGTATTTTTTTTTGAAAATAAGTTACTCAATTTATACTCACTTCCGGTTTCAATGAGCAAAGAGTTTCGTTAACCTGAGTACATAGTTCAATACTTAGATATTGACATACACAAATTTATTTTTCAATGTTTCAATGTACGGCCTTGAATGAATTCCTACCTAGTATTTAATATTTTATTATGAAAAATTAAAAAGGTGTTCTCGTCAAAAAACTGCCCTCTCACGTTTTTCCGTGTACAAATGGTATAGAACCCTTTGTGTGCAGTTCCGACGGCTTACTCGTACTTGACCGGTTTAATTTATTACTGATAACATTATATACTTATGTTATGAGTAAAGATAAAATTCGTTTATTCACAAATAATTATAATTGAGAACTCGTAACAGCCTCAACGGACGCGAAGGAGTAACTAGGGTAGACAATCCCTTTATGCGGCATTAGGGTGCAGCTCAAACATTACCAGGCTTAGGTTCCCGCCTAAATAAGAAAATTTAGGGTGCTCTGCACCGTGTTATGTTTATATTGTACTGCTAACATACATTGTAAGACTACTTATTGATACTTGTCTAGAGACTTGGTCTGAAATAAATTATTGTTATTATTAATTTTGATAAATAAAATGAGTTTTTGGTGGGAAAATTATAACACATAACATAACATAGCGTCATGCATTTTCCCATAACATAACATAGCTTTTGGGGTGGCAGAGACATAATTGTTGTTGACAAAAAATACATACTTCTTTTTATTTTATGGTTGGATGTCTTTTAATTTCTTGAATATGTTTTTGTGTGACGTCAATTTAGAATGGTATTACTTGTGTCTGGTTGTTTCGGAACGAAAAAATCAATATCAACACATAAACTCATATGTCACCGTTGAACATTTATATCAATAAAAACATTTCAGAAAATTTATCAAAAGACGTTCAAAACTAACTTTTACTATAAAATGATGGACTAACTACATTGCTGTGAAACAATGTAGTTAGTCCATATGTCAGTTAGACAACGTGCGCTGAATATACGTAAAAGCTGTGAAGCTTTTACGTATATTCAGCGCACGTCCAAAATAATATCATTTGTAGTATAGAAAACGCACAATGAATGCTGCCAAAATGTTAAAGGTTTTAATTGGCTTATTCTTCTCCCTGAGTCAAAGTCAAAATAAAAATTATAATAATATAAACAATAATAAATACCTTGGACAATATTTACACACATTGATCTAGCCCCAAACTAGGATTCCCTGAATCTCGGGTACTAGACAACGATACACTTACTTATATAGATAAATATTATACTTAGATAGATAAACAACCATGACTAGGGCACAAACATCCGTTCTCATAGTTTTGCCGCTTCTCCACATATGACCACCGTGGGAGAAGTAGAGAGGACTTATTAAGAGGAGTGTTTTAAATGGGTTCAACCCATTTAATACACTAGGCATGATCTAATCTAATATTTTATTAACCACTTTATGAAACTAAAAAACGATAATATCAATATTTATTTATGTTCCGACTGACATCTGCGTTATCGACTGAATGAAAGCTGTTGACACTTGACAGTTTGGCGAAGGTAATATGAAAAGACTAAGTCAGACAGAGGACAAATGAAGGACATTGAGGTTTTACGAATAATTCAATAATCCTGTAATAATTTTGATGGGAATAAGGCAATTTAGTTAGGAACACAATTATATTGAAACGTTTTTCTTAGAGTGGTACCCTTGATTTTTTACATGGCCTTTGAGTAATAATGTATAAGTACTAGAGTAGGCGCGCAAACTGACTTTCTTGCAGCTATAATTAGAGTGAATTCACTCAAACACCAATTCAGTCTGTGCCAAGCGCTTGCCGAGCCGTGACGCTTTTGATGCGAGAGTAAGAAACTAAATAATGCCGTCTTGTGCTCTGCGCTACTGTAAAAAACCGGTCAAGTGCGAGTCTAAATCGCGCACGAAGGGTTCCGTACCACCGTTCAACGGAAGCGATGGTGTGGAGTGAATAGTTTGGATTTTACACAGCAAAATATTGTTTACAAAGTTATTGGTGCGGTTACTTTCACACTCCATGTACGTAACCAGGTGCATCCATAAGTTTGTATGTGGTATTGAAAGAATTGTTGTATGGGAGCCCCCTTAAATATTTATTTTATCCTGTTTTTTAGTATTTGTTATTATAGCGGCAACATAAATACATCATCTGTGAAAATTTCAACTGTCTAACTGTCACGGTTCGTGAGATACAGCCTGGTGACAGACGGACGGACGGACAGCGGAGTCTTAGTAATAGGGTCCCGTTTGGAACCCTTCGGGTACGGAACTCTAAAAACTACACCGTACAGATCAAAAAAGTCGAGGAATAATATGAAAATATATAAATTACCCTGTAAAACAAAATACGCATATTCAATAATATTTTGTGAATTACAAAAATCAACGAAGCGACAGCCATGTTTTCTCTTTGAAAATCAAAGAGTAACAAGATTTTTACATGCAGATGTGACATTTCCAAATACCAACGTGTTATGCGCGTCATATATTTTGTAAATTTTTATTGCACATGAAAATTCACATTACAAACTTTGAAAAGGACATTTACAAAGGCAAGCTTATCTCTAACAAGATATTTCTTCCGGCAAGCCCAAGATGATCAGAATAAATTTCATAACAGTGACAGGTAGACCTTTGCGCAGAAATACCGCTCGTGTTTTACTACCGCAATTAATTAATCATAATTAACATCTGACGAAAATTTAAAGAACTGTCAATTTATTTATTAAACTGACTAACAACATCACAACCAATGAAAAAAAAACCCATTAAAATATTGGATATGTGCATATTCTCTTATATTTTATTCCCAAATACACATTATAGGTCGCCTGCGCTTAAAAGTATGCAACCAGTATAGGCAGGATTCACTCGATAGGTATACTTTTGGGCAAAGGCGACTGTACGTCTTCGGCATGTCGCATCTGAGCGCAAAGATTTTTATCTATGACAGCTGACACGCCCGCTCTCGTCAAGAGGCCGGGTACATATTTTGTTCGAGCTAGCGAGCGTCTCTAGTATTTATACATTATTACTCAAAGTACATGGCTAAATTATTAAATTCTCAGGGGGCCAGCGCATCGCCGTTGCTATGGAGTAATGAAGGTTTCCTCACGATGTTTTCCATCACCTTTAGAACATACGTAAAATTTAGTTGTCGTAAATGACCTATTCTCTCTTTGGTACATGCTAAAATAATATTTTATTTAAAAAGTCATAGATTTTTCCAATTGCCCTCGTACCAGAAGCCGCCATTTTGAAATACATACAGAAGAAGATATAAACTTCTGCGAACGCAAAATTATACCCGAGGATGTACAAAAGCCTTCGGGTGTTTCAGGGACTTATAAGTTTATTGTGTACTAAGAGCTATATCCCGGAAATGTTTCATTAAATTTCCAATATCAGTTGCTTTGTTTGTTTTTTGGTTCTTCACTCCAGGAAACACAAATACAAAGTGTAATTCTATAAGATCAAAGTAGTAAAGGAAGGGCCAGAATTCAATACGAAATTCTCTGTTAGTTTGACAACGATCAAAATTAATGTGGTTTTATGCAAATAGATAGTACAGTAATATCTGTTGCTATACTGCGAATACTACATATATTTTAGTAATATTAATTAGCTAATACGCTTAAATTTTAATAAAATTAATTTATTAATAATATACTTATATAATTTCAGTTACGATTCGAAATTCGACGGAAGATGAAGGCCGAAGATGTAGGTTTGGCTAGATTTACGAATTACTTAATGAGACTGCCACGCAGTAAAATAAAAATACTAACAAGCCTTATTACAGGCCATTGTACACTAAACAAACACTTGACAATTACAGGTGCAACGGACAGCCCCCTGTGCAGAGGGTGCATGCGAGTGGATGAAACAGTAGAGCATATGCTACTGGCATGTCCATCCACAACAGAAACCAGGATGGCTATCCTAGGAGACACAACAAACACCTACGAGCTCCTAGAACACCCAGGCCTCCTTCTCCAGCTGGTGCAGGAGTTGGGATGGCTGAAGTATATGTGCAGGCGAAGGGGACATGCACAAAGGCCCCGCTCAAGTGGGCCAGGTGCAGGCACTACAACCCCCTTGTAGAAGATAGAAGATAGAAGAAGATAGGTTTCGCTAGACGGGGTGACGGACGGTGGACCAAAGCGGTCATAGAGTGGTGGCCACGGGGAACAACAAGGCCAGTGGGCAGACCACCTGCCCGATGGTCCGACGATATACTAAAGTCGACAGGATCTCAATGGATGCGGATGGCACAGGGCCGTAGGGTTTGGCGCTAAGAGGCCTTTGCCCAGCAGTGGGTTAATGTGGGCTGAGCATGATGATGATGATGATGAGTTACAATCCGGACGGATAAATGGAGTCCAAAGTCAACATTGCTGGCTTGTGCCTAAAGGTTAATTGTTTTGTCTCGTTAACCAACACATGTTTTTAACAACCCTAACAAAGCTATAAAACTGTACGTGGTATAGTTCGCGCTAAGTTTCATTTGTCTGATTGTGCTGTCACGTCTCTCACTCTCTCCTGAGCGGTCTCAGCTTGCCTAGAGCCACAGAGAGTTGGCGGGGCCTGAACTACACGTGCCATCCGATATACTACAGGAAGTTACGAAAAGGACATCGAGGCAAGTGAACCAGCGTTCTCTACAAAGTTTCTCGAGGGCCTCTCATTTTCTAGTTAACGAGAAGAGGTATGGAGTGCCTTGCTAACTAGGGGGTTGGATGGACACAGGATATATTTACTCGTACAGCCAAAGTGCGTTTAGTAAGACCGAATTAGACACTTCTGAAATCTCTAGACTAAAACGTTGTCGTAATTTTAGAAAAGTAAAAGACAAATATTCGCGAACTTATAATCTATTCTTCTATCAGGGACTCGTAGTGCCTACACCTAGCCCACTTGAGCGAGTCATTTGTGCCTGTCAAGCCATCCCATTTCCTGCATCAGCTGGAGTAAGAGACCTGGAAGGTCAAGGGTAGATGTTGTTTTTTTTCGACGCTCAGAAAACGTATGCGATTTGACAAAAGCCGTGAAAACCCACAAATTTCGTTTGCAAATGTCAAATAGCATACATTTTCTGAGAGTTGAGTCTAGTAATACGAGGCTGGTCCTAGAAGTAAGCGGCGTAACAAAGATAACACAAAATAATTCGAACAAAACTTATGTATTTCTCAATATACACTGGCCTGCAAAACTTATTATAACACTTTAAAAATTTCAATAAATTTTTAAGTACACAAGATATACTTTCAAAATAAAAAGGACTCGTAAAAGAGTTTATTTTAATACTATCGTTTCAAGGAAGTTGAAAAATCCTGTTTATAGTGGTCTGAGTCAAGCTCTTCAAAATAGCCATCAATAGCAGACTCAATCTCTTCATTATTGGCAAATCTTTTCCCGCCGAGCCACTTTTTCAAGTTTGGGGACAGAAAATAATCCGAGGGAGCTAGATCTGGCGAATAAGGTGCATGGGGAAGCAATCCAAACTTCTCATAAATTTTGCCATTGCAATAGTGGACTTGTGTACCGGTGCATTGTCCTGATGGAACAACACTTTCTTTTTCGCTAATTGCGGCCGTTTTTTTTGTAATTTCTTCACTCAAACGCTGCAATAGTTTTACGTAGTACTCGTCGTTGACGGTTTCGCCTTTTTGAACATAATCAATAAAAATTATCTCACAGACATCCGAAAGTACCGACGCCATGACCTTGCCAGCAGATGAAACTGGCTTCGCCTTCTTTGTTGTCAGTTCTCCCTTTTCAGTCCAGTGCTTCGACTGTTCTTTCGTCTCAGGGGTTAAGGGTGGACCCATGTTTTGTCCATCGTGATGAATCGTCATAAAAAGTCGGCTTTATTGCGTTGAAATTTCTCCAAAAACTGCATCGAAATGTCCTTACGTTGCTGCTTTTGTTCAATGTGAGCAATCGTGGCACCTATCTTGAGCACAGCTTTTTTGTGACCAATTTTTCAGTCACTATGCGATGTATAGCACTTTTGAAATCCCTACAATTGTCTGCTAACTCGCGCATTTTTAGTCTACGGTCTTCAAATACTAGTTTTTGTACTATTTTCACTATTTCTGGTGTAGTCACTTCATGTTTGTCTTGGCAGCTCGTTCGACCTCTATTGAACTCAGCGACCCAATATTTTATAGCTGTGAATGAAGGAGCAGAGTCTCCTAGAGTAGAATCCAGCTCAACTTAAATGTGAGTTGGACTTAAACATTTCAAATGAAAGTATTGTTTGACATATAGATGACCAATTTTGTCCAAGTTTGCAAAATCACTCAGATCAATTTCGATGAATGGCTATAAAACAAAACAAAAGAACGTTTTCTTCTATTTCAAATTTACGTGCCAATAGATTCGAACAGCCAGTATTGCTATCTATATGCCAGGTCGGCTAATTTTAGGTGGTGGTTTCACGCTTGTTTCTCACGCAAGAGGTGCAGGTTGTGAATTTATCTGTTTTTGTGCCAAAAGAGAAATATGAAGTGAAAATAATGTGATGAACAAACATTTGTTCTGATTTTTTTTTTTGATATTTTTTGTATAGGTTTACATATCACAACAAATTGCACATGTATTGCATATGGGAACTTATTAATTCTAAAAAAATTATGGGAAATTGTGTTTCGGGGATATTTTTAGCGTGGAAAGTCATATTTTTTTATAAAGCCACCACAAATATTCAATTCCTCCACGCAAAAATTGGCAATTTTGCAAGTTCGCATATTCGCAAAATCTTCGACTCCAGTTTTGTTACTGATGATGTATAGAAAGTATATATATGGTATATAGGTAGTAAAATAATACATGGATGATAATGTATACATTTAGGATAATAAAAGTAGTAAATTTGATACATAATTATCCTTAGTGTTAGAAATAATAATCAAATACTACTTTGACTACCTATAAATATGAGAGGCATAATAAGATGGGGTATAAGGTCATAAAATAAGATATAGCAACCAATAAATATCTGTTAAATTTTTATTTCAAGACTTTAGATATAATACTTTAGATACTATCTATCCTTTAGTAAACATCGGCACATAATTATTAAAGCGGCTGGTACCCATGTCCGATGTGATTGAAGGGACGCCTCACGCAAAAATTCACTTAATAAACGCTATTTGACTGACTGACAGACTACGCACAGCCTAGACCGGTAGACCTATGGTTATGAATATTTCTACAGGGGTTCTTCAAGTAGCGTAGGGTAGCACTTAGAAGGGATTTGGCGAAAATCATCCCCCAAGGAGAGAAAATGGGGGATTAAAGTTTGTATGAAACTAAAAAACTACTGGATTTATGAAGCTGAAATTTTGCAGGTAGATAGTTTATTGGTGCGAGACTTCAGTTCAGTGAAGGCTTTATTGGCCCCCGAAGGGGGAAAGCGAGGGGGGGGGAAGAGTTTTTATTAAACCAAAAACTACTGGACTTATGATGCTGAAATTTTGGAGGTAGATAGTTTATTGGTGCGAGACTTCAGGTTTTATCTAAATTGGCCCCAAAAGGGGGAAAGCGGGGGGGGGGGGGGGGAGAGTTTTTATTAAACCAAAAACTACTGAAGATGTAGCACACGGGTCATACAAGACGTCATTGACAGGGTGATTTTCGAAATTGCCCAGAGCAGAAGGAAAGAGGGAGCGGGAGTATTCACGACAGAGCCGTGTCAAGGATAGGGGGGCAAACAAGAAGAAACATTTTCACGCAACTCCAGGCGAGTGAAGCCCCGGGCATGGGCTAGTAAGACAATAACTCTGAACTATTTGCTACAAATTTCCCAAAATGCAGACGAGTTTAGAAAAAGGGCGCGCGATCCTGGATAAGGAAATATCCAAAGGAAATTCTCGTTCGTCTGCACAAAAGGCCAAATCGAATTGTCGGAAGCCCGCGCCGTTAAAAATGTATGAATGACACGAACGATTTTATTTCAGCTCGCGCAATAAGTGATAGAGTAACTTATTTCTTGGTCAATATTGTGAGTATGTATCAGCTCTCGTGACTTGTTGTAAGGCATATAAAAGTGTAGACTCTAAAGGGCAAATGTATATAGTATTTCTGTTGTGATAAAACATGATTTACGTGAAAAGTTGTAGAAATGGTTAGGGAAAATATCTTCACTTTATGTAGATTCACGGGCAATTGGGTATTACAGAATTCTTATAATAAATGCTTACAAATAAATAAATATAATGCAATTTTATTAATTGTCATAATTGGATATGATAACATTTTGTTTTCTGATATTTGGAAAAGAAATAAAAACCGTAATGCCATTCAATTTTAAGAAACTAGAAATCAATTTATTTGACTTCGTATTGAGTGCTCTTTGATTGTTAATTATTTTCTACGAAATATTGGAAGTTGGCACGATTAATGTTAGGGCAGGTTATGTAACCATCACTTTGCGTTCATTATTCTTACTACTTTTTTTTAATAGTAGTTTATGTGACTGATACATAATGGAAGGCACTAATACTCGAGAGTGGGGTCATAAAACGAGCCGAAGGCAAGTTTCATAGTAATATTACTCGAGAGATTTAATAACTAATTATGTACAGTTACATACACTAGTTTATCTTCACACATATCATAAGCTCTCTTTGATGTGTTCAGGAACCGCATGTTCGACCGGCATGGTGGCTTTGATAATTGCTCTGCACTTGTTTAAGTTGTTCAGTAGTACCAACTTCACAAACAAACTAGGGGCGGCACGCAGGCGGGCGTCGGCGTTCGAAATTTGAACGCCATAATTTGTCGAAAATGTATACATTATGATCATATTCAGATAAGAAATGAGTTTTTACAAAGTAGAATAACATTATGCTGGTCGTAACGTGTGGATTTTGGACGCAGTAAAGAGGGTTTATGAGGGATAATTAGGGGATATCTGTTATATAATTAGGGGATATCTGTTATTATAATTAGGGGATATCTGTTATATAATCAAGGGATATCTGTTATTGGCAATTCTAATTTGTTTAATTTGAACGTTAATTACCATTGTAACTTGCTGTTGATGTCTTAAATAAAGAAAATAAATAAATGATACGTATGTAGATAAAAGCCTATAACAGTGTCCCACTGTTGGGCGAAGGCTTCCCAGGTTCAAGCCCACTCATCTCTGGTAGCCGCAAGATCGATCCACTCCGGTTGGAACTTGTCCAGATCGTCCCGCCATCTTCTTCTGGGCCTTCCTCTACGCCGGTGACCATCCTCGGGCACCCATTCAGTGGCTGTCTTTGCCCATCTTATCCCATTTCTACGCCCTTCTTCTCCCACAGTGGTCCAATGTAGAGAAGAGGCAAAAAATGACGTTTGCTAAGTATATGTAAATATCTACAGTAATAAAGTACTTTGACTTTGACTTTGGCATCTGTCTAGGTGCATTCGACACACATGGGTATAACTATAGGTAAAATATGTTGTAAACGTAGCGTACTCATTTTGACAAAGCATTTTAAGTGACCATTATTTTAACTACCTACCTCATATTTAAGCTGGATTCAGCGGTGGCGTTATGTAACACATTGTAATTGCAAAATTGCTATCTAACTGTGTTACGCTAAAATGTAATTGCCTGCTGAATTAATAGCGAATACTCCATGACTTATGTTGCTTCTGTATGAGCATTGTAACCAGCGATATCTGACAAGCAAATGGACCGACAATTTAATGTTATGTCATCATGTTCACGCATAACCTGCATCGAAATACTGTAGGACATATAGACGTATCCTCTATAGTGCCAATCCTCACGGTGTGAAGCCATAGTGATTCACAAGCTATCACTTACCCGTATCGTTTCTAGGGTTCCGTAATCAAATCAAATTTCTTTATTACTGTAGATATACTTAGCAAACGTAATTTTTTGCCTTTTCTCTACATCGAGATGTCCTGGAAACTGGTAATTTTGCACAGAGGTGTATCATGAAGAGTTTATTAATGGGAAATCTGAAAACAGTTTATTTATTTACGATTTTTTATTATCAAAAGCCGAGAAGTGTCGACCGGTAAATTTAAAATAATCGTACTACATCTAATTTTGAAATTTAATTGACTAAAAAAAAACGGTCCAGTGAGAGTCGGACTGGCGCACGAAGGGTACCATTACCTATAAAAACGTAAAAAAAAACACGTTTGTTGCATGGGAGCCTCCTTAAATATTTGTTTTATTGTAATTTATTTACTTATTTTTAAAGCGAATATATAACTAAATATTCTGTGAATATTTCAAGCGTCTACCTGTTGCCTTTATCAATATCGAGCAAATACGAGAAAAAATACGTTTGTTGTATGGGAGTCCCCTTAAATATTTATATTATTATGGTTTTTAGTAATTGTTGTTACAGCGGCAATAGAAATACATCATCTGCGAAAATTTCAACTGCCCAACTATCACGGTTCATGAGATACAGCCTGGTGACAGACGGACGGATGGACAGCGGGGGTTTAGTAATAGGGTACCGTTTGGCACCCTTCGGGTACGGAACCATAAAAACGGTAAACATCATCAAAAAAATTTATAAATTTAGTTTCTTACCGTAACGACGTTGGTTCTACATTTTTATCATAATAATATCCTTTAAATACGATAATTTACTCGCCACGGCGCAATCGGAGTCGGAAATAATTTAACCTGATGTCAATCCAAAGGCAGAATACAAAGGAACTGTTGAAAGGATGAGCTCAAGCGAAATTCAGCGTTAACTTTTGCCTTTAGAACAATTATTTGTGAAACCGCCTTACGAATCCCGAATCACGAAAATATTACTCGTAGTATTTATAGAGTTTTATTGTTCTCGTAGGTCTTCCCTCGCTCAACCATCAACTTTCCTACCATCTTGGTTTGCTGGAAGAAATCTCTTTAGAGAGATAAGCTCGCCTTTGTACATGTCATGTCTGTGAATAGTTACGAGCAAAAATTATACCTACTATCACTAGTTGCGGGCCCTTATTTAGAGCCTTTTTCGTAAGTATCTAAAATGACGGATGAATCTGGAACAGGCCGTTACTATTTTTTATATGTATGTATATTAATAACTAGTACTAAACTTAACATAAACTTTTTTAGTATATTTACTTGTATTCCTTTGCACAGCCCTGACCTCCCTTTCACTTCTATTAGTTTATTCTCCTTTATCCTGGGTTTGCTGGAAGACCTCACTTATTAGAGATAAGCTTGTCTTTGTAAATGTATTTTCTATTTGATCGTGGTCTTAAGTTTCATATGCAATAAATATGTACTAAATACTAAACCACGGATGCGTACTAATTCTCATCGCAACGAACGCTTACAGTATACCTCCAAATCAAATCAAATCAAATCAAATCAAAAATCATTTATTTCCATAGGATGTTGTTACATCACTTAGATCCGTCATTACATTTTTTTGGGTGAGTTCACGAACACAATGGCGGAATCTGTGGAGAAGAGCTCACCGAAGAAACTCCACAGTCGTCGCATCTTTTGCGTTTCCTTTTTTAAATAAAATATTGTCAAATTACAAAATGAATGCTAATTATATATCGAAACAGCCTGTTACTCAAACAATCTATTCCCATGGACATCTGTCCTCTAAGTAATCAGATATCCTATAGTAACCTTTTTTATACAATTTCTGTTTTATTATTATTTTAAACTTGTCTAAAGGTAAGTTTTTAATATCAGTAGGGACCTTATTGTAATAGCGTATACAATTGCCTTTAAAAGAATTACTAATTTTATGTAGTCGGCTTACCAACTTGTCTTTATTTCTAGTATTAAAATTGTGTATATCACTGTACTTCTGAAAATTAGTTATATTTCTTTTTACATACACAAGATTGTCATAGATATATTGAGACACAAATGTCAGAATATTGATTTCTTTAAACTTTTCCCTCAGTGACACTCTAGGCCCTAATCTATAAATTGCACGAACAGCCCGTTTCTGCAGAATAAATATACTATTAGCATTCGCAGCGTGACCCCACAATAAAATACCATAGGTCATTAGACTATGAAAGTAACTAAAGTAGACTAGTCTAGCGGTGTCTACGTCGGTAAGAGCTCTAATTTTTTTTTACTGCGAACGCTGCCGAACTCAGTCTGTTCGACAATTTATTTATATGAGGATCCCATTGTAGTTTGGCGTCTAAAGTAATGCCCAAAAAGACAGTCGACTGCACAAGGTCCAATCTCTGTCCTTTTATAAATATGTCTGTAGTTACCGGGTTCACATTGGGTAACACGAATTTAATACATTTAGTTTTCTTTTCATTAAGTAATAAATTGTTAACAGTAAACCAGTTCACTATACTAGAGATAGCATTGTTTACCTCGTCATAATTTGATTGCTGTCTTTTAACTTTAAATATCAAAGAAGTATCATCGTCAAACAATACTAACCCATGTTTTGCTTTAACAAGGTAAGGTAAATCATTAATATATACTAAAAACAAGAAAGGACCAAGAATTGAACCTTGCGGTACGCCCATACTTATTGAAGACCCAGGTGATCTTTTCCCATTAACATTGACCATCTGAACCCTATCTGTTAGATATGACTCCAGAAGGCCAAGTGCCTGATCTTTTACACCATAATGGCGTAACTTCCTGACAAGAGTGTCATGATGGACGCAATCAAAAGCCTTGGATAGATCGCAGAAGACACCTATTGCATCCATTGCGTCTTCCCAGGCATCAAAAATATTGTCGATTAGTTCAACACCAGCATCGGCTGTTGAACGACCCTTTGTGAAACCAAACTGAGCAATATGAATTAAATTATTGAGATAAAAATGACTTTGCAATTGATTAAGTATGAGTTTTTCAAATATTTTGCTAAGCGTTGGTAGTATCGATATGGGTCTAAAATTGGTGGGGTCTGATGTACTACCAGCTTTGAATAAAGGTATAACTTTACTTAGTTTCATGAAGTCAGGAAACACACCATTATCTATACATTGATTAAATATACAACAAAGGTGAGGTGCAATACAATCTACAATGGAACTAATAATTTTTACTGATAGACCATGGGCGTCAGCTGTCTTTATCATTTCCAGGGATTTAAACGCTTTTACAATGTCTTCATTATTTACGTGCCTAAATTTAAAATCTGTTTTACAATCCTCAAAGTTTTGTTTAAGTATAGATTCAGCAGCAGCGGGAGACGAATTTAAAGACTTGGTTGTTGAAACTGGAATGTCCGTAAAGAAATTTTCGAAAGCTTTTGCTACTTCTAGGTCTGTACTTAGCAATTGATTATCTATCTTAAGCTTGAAGTTATTATGTGTAGCTTTGGCCTTTCCAGTCTCTCTGTTTATAATTGGCCTGATTGGCCGAGCGGTAGCACACCCTCCTCGCACACGCGGTGCACGGGTTCGATCCTCAGCGAGGCCAAAGACGAATAGCCGATCTTCGACCTCGGCTCAGCACACGGAGTCCAACTATCTCGCTCTAGGACCGCCCAGTGGGAAGAGCTAGTCCATAAGAGGCACACAAGTGTGACAAGGAATTAAGAATTCAGAACTGGACCAATCACAAATTTACTAACACCAATTTTTTAAAAATGTGTCACTGAGAAATGTACGCACGTCCTCACGTCGCGACGCGACGTGAGGACGTGCTACCGCTCGGCCAATCAGGGTGATCATCGGTGCGCCGAATCTGCGTCTCACTATCGGCGCATGCGCCTGCCTACGAGTGCTGCGCAAGCGTGCTACGCAAGCGTGCTACGCGCGCTACGCCGCGGCAACGTCATCGCCTACGTGATACGCGTGTCTGCCTCCTTGGGTGTGTTGCTCGTACTGTTGTCTTCGCCTGTGCCACAAAAATGTCCAGAGTACAGCGCTCTCCACCACTAACGCCGACAGCGGCTTCCCCTTTACAGCTGCTAAAGTCTCCAATGTCGGCGTCAGAGCCAGACCTGGCGCAAATTAAGAAGCAGCAGCTGGATGGCGGCAGCATCACCATACGCCATAAGCGGCCGCGACACGGTGACGACGATAACGCCGACCCACTGCAAGCGCTACTGCTGGAGGTACGGTTGCTAAGGGCGGAAATGCAGGACACGCGCGACGAAATGCGGGAATTCAGGCGCGAAACACAAGAATTCCGCTCCGCCCTCGGAGCCTGCGACCAGCGCATTGTTGCGGTGGAGCGGCGGATCGACGACATCGAGAAGAGGGTAGCCGATGCCGTGGTGTCTTCGGGCACGAAGATGTTAGAGGAGGCCATCACCAACCTCCAGCTGGAGCTCAATGATAGGGACCAGGACATGTTGGCGAACGACGTCGAGTTCACCAAAGTAGAGGAAGTGAGCGGCGAGAACCCGGTGCACCTGGTGTCGCTCCTCGCGGTTAAGCTGGGAGTGACGGTGGAGGAACGCGACGTGGTGAGCTCGGTACGGGTTGACGCGCCCGCCGTCGCTGGCGAGGGGCACAGGCACCGGCCGCTGGTGGTGCGCCTGGCGCGGCGCGCGACGCGAGATGCGCTGCTGCGCGCGGCGCGCGTTCGCCGAACCGCTACTACCACCGACCTGGGACTACCCGGTAAGCCGCAGAAGTTTTACGTGAATGAGCGACTCACTAAGCTGAACCGGGTACTTTTTGCCAAGGCGCGGGAGCAGGCCCAAGTTCACGGATGGAGATGGGTGTGGACGAGAGATGGGCGAGTCCTGGCCCGACGTGCCGAGGGTCAGCCATATCACCGCATCCGCAGAGAATTGGACATAAAAAATATTTTTGCGGGTGTTAGTTTTAGTTCGCCAAAAGCCTGATATTGAAGAGTTTTATGTTATGTTATGTCAAGTTAAGTCGACCTATCGTGATCAACTTGTTTTATTCGTATATACGCTGTTTACGTTGCCTATTTCATGTCCAGTATATAATTGCCCCTTTGAGTGTTTTTCATACTTTTCAGTTATTTGTGCTATCGTTAGTAGCTTTATTTTTATAGAAAGGTCGTGGTGTGTCGCTTTTGTTGGTATCAGAGCGAGTGTTGTTTACGCGGCCGGACCGGTTTGCGTTGTGTGCCTGCAATCGAATATTTATGTTGTACGAAAACTACTCATTACTATGTCAGCCCTCAAAGTTATCATTAACTGCATTATTTCATGGTACGCTCAACAGACAGGCTCACTATGTCAACTCGTTCCTTATATTTAAAACTATTATTTACAAGTATTAAGGAGCCACCGCGATCAGCTGTTTTTCTGTTGAACGAACTAGCAACGTGGTGGTTATTAAAGTTGAACATGAACTGATAACTCTTTAAAAAGTGCTCTGTTATACATAAAATATCAATATTATTACAGTTCATGAATAACTCAATTTCCAGTTCTTTACTTAACATGCCCTGTATATTTTGATGAACCACGTTTAAAATATTCTTACTTTTACATTTTTCATCACTAGTAACTTGATTTAATGGGCAAGATGAAGGTATATTTATACAAATATTAATATTACTGCCAGAGTTACTCTCTGTTGTCCTATGGGTTAATTTAAAGAGCTTGGAACAGATTCCAAGGAGTACATGTCATTATTATTACACTGCTCAATAGAAGCAGGCGTTTCATTAGTCAAAAACTTGACTGAGTTCAAAATAAAATAAGATAGTGACTGTGCTATCTGTTTGGTATAAAACCTAGATAGGTAATACCTATCCTTAGTCAAACAAAAATATTTTCCAATACAAATATTGGTGTCTATGAAATGAAATTTTTCAGTATGACGACATGCCAATGTGTGTATAAATGTATTATAATCATGTCTTATATGATTTTCATGTTGTGACAAAGATTGGCTGAAGGGAAACGCAAATCAAAATCAAAATCAAAATCAAAATCAAAAATCATTTATTTCCATAGGATGTTGTTACATCACTTAGATCCGTCATTACATTTTTTTGGGTGAGTTCACTAACCCAATGGCGGAATCTGTGGAGAAGAGCTCACCGAAGAAACTCCACAGTCGTCGCATCTTTTGCGTTTCCTTTTTTAAATAAAATATTGTCAAATTACAAAATGAATGCTAATTATATATCGAAACAGCCTGTTACTCAAACAATCTATTCCCATGGACATCTGTCCTCTAAGTAATCAGATATCCTGTAGTAACCTTTTTTATACAATTTCTGTTTTATTATTATTTTAAACTTGTCTAAAGGTAAGTTTTTAATATCAGTAGGGACCTTATTGTAATAGCGTTTACAATTGCCTTTAAAAGAATTACTAATTTTATGTAGTCGGCTTACATAAGCAACCAACTTGTCTTTATTTCTAGTATTAAAATTGTGTATATCACTGTACTTCTGAAAATTAGTTATATTTCTTTTTACATACACAAGATTGTCATAGATATATTGAGACACAAATGTCAGAATATTGATTTCTTTAAACTTTTCCCTCAGTGACACTCTAGGCCCTAATCTATAAATTGCACGAACAGCCCGTTTCTGCAGAATAAATATACTATTAGCATTCGCAGCGTGACCCCGCAAACAAGATTATTCTATCTACATTTTGTAAAGAATTTAATTTGGAAAAGTATTTAGTAATTAGTTTTTTAGATACATTTTCCCTTCTACCAATTAAAATAATTAGGGTGGTTGGTTCTAAAAACTGCGATGACAACACTTTGTTTAATATTTGTGAATATGTGGCGCCAGGCATACAGTTATTTAATATTGCCTGGCCCACGCGCTGACTAAGTTGTAAACCCATATTTTTTCCAAGTTCATCGCTGTACATTATATACCTATCCTTTGTCCGAGAGAAGGAGGCGTTATTGATAACACTATTAGTATTCAAGTCGACTGACGGCGGCGCCTGGGTCAGTATCAGCTGTTCGGCCGGCTGCTTGGCGGGACACACGGTCGGCACGGAACAGTCCGCTGGAGCTTGTTTACAATCACAGATGTGATTGTCAGTCAAAGATATGAAAGTGTCATAATTATACTTACACGTCTCCAACAAACTATTCATAGCCGACACATGTTCCTTAATTTCGTATTGTGCTGACTCATATTTACGTGTAATACTTTGTAATGATGAGTTTAAAATATGCATATCTGACTGGAGTCGCCGTGTGTCACATTCGTACTTTTCTGTAGTTTTTTCCAAACATAATCTACAATCATCGATTTCCTTAATTAATTCGACACGTTCCTTGCTACAATTTACATTTTTACAAAATATTTTATTTCTATTAGCTAGTTTTTGTGTTTTTTTTTAATTATTCAATTTAACATATTTCTTTAATTTATTTTTACTACAGCTCATAGTGGTTGCTGATTGCGATCTATTAGGACTATCACACGTGAGATCACAAGCTGTTAGGTCAATAGTTGGTATGCCAGTTTGGCTCATGACCTCATTATATAAGGCCCTGGTTGTAGCACTGTCTCGCTGTTCCTCCCGCTCGCTGAAAACTTGAAGCTCGTGGTGTGCCTCTGCAAGCTGTTGTTCAAGTGATTTTATGTGTTGCAATGCTACGTGGTGGACATCATGACACTTGTAAAATGAGTCGACTTGGTGTTGTAGTTCATCTCTCTGGGCACTGAGATCCTGGCATTGGATGTCCACCTCACTGAGCTCTTCTTTTAGCGCCGAATTTTTCTTAATTTGCTTTTCTATCTCCTCTTCACACTCATCTCGCTCTCGTAGAAGTATTTCACAAAGCTCTTGGCTCTTCTTGAGCTCCAGCAAGGTTGCTTTCAGCTTCAACTCCACATCGCGTGTGCTCATCTTGCTTCGGGTCAGCATTGCACCCTTTTTTGCCTGATAAAAAACCGCGAATAGGTGTCAGTGTATGACCGGGTGGAATACTAGCGAACACTAGGGCGTTTATTGCACAATGAAGGTGTTAAGTGTGTGTTTTTGTTGAATGTGGCAGAATGTTGCGTCTTCAACTTTGCTTCCGCTTTTACCAAGTAAAGAGAGACAAAACGGTACCTGAGAGAGTGTACGGCAAGTGTTTCACTTATATGAAGGTTTGTTTAGTTTGTTACGAGTGTGAAAGGTGAGATTATTGATATAAATACAGAAATAAAACGATACTTCCCCCGTTTACGTCGTTGCTATTTGAACTGATTTTGACAGTTCAATCGGCCGGTACAATCGGTCTTGTTTTTTCCAAAGCTTGTATGTTTGCACAGCTGTTTCTTATCTACACATTATTTAATCACTAATTACTACTTAAATTAAGTTTACTCGTGCAGAAAAGCAATTTTGACTAATTTAATTGAAATAAAAATATGTCTGTACAACACAATGACGCTATTACCCAGTCGCTTGTGGCGGCCATTTTGTAAATTTCGCCGTATCGGTGTGTCCCGGACCGGTACCCGCACACATCAGGACTTTTGTGCGCCGATGTTTAGTTTTTGTTGAAATTCTTCTATTCTAGTTAGAATTAGGGATAATTCTTATGAGAATAACACTCTAATTAGAATTCTTTACCCTTTTTCCTATCCACAACGTCTTTATTTCGGTTTGGTTATAGCTAATATGTGTTACTTAATATGAAGCTCCGAACTACAGAAATAAGAACGACTTAGTCTTATTTCTGTATTATTTTAAAAATAAAGCAAGTTTTAGGCCTAATATTTGGTTTTATTTATGCGTTTAAATGAATAGAACTACATATAATACAAACACAGATAGTAATTAAGACGCTGATTAAATAAATATGGGGTGCTGTTTTCATGTGTTTTTCAGGAAATACTGGGCAAATCGTAATTAATTTCTGGTATATGTAATTTGACTATATAATCTAGAGATTCTTAATTGGAAAACATGTTTGGATAAAATTTTCTCGATAGAAAATAAATACAAAGTCAACCCTTTTTTTATGGTTTTATCCTATTACACCGCAGTAGTAAGTGAATATGACTGTGTGATAATTGCAATGTATGAACAATTGTTATTTCTAACGATTTTCAATTTGAAAGTTAATTCCCTGAAATAGTTTATTTTTTTATGATTTTTTTTTACGTTTTGGCGCTTACGTTGTTTCAGATTAGTCGCGAGTGCATTATTGGCATCCCGCTTTTTCTTATTCGCGAGTAATTATTGCATCTCACTTCCACTCGACAGCGCATTTTTATTCCATCATCGCTTAATAAAAATCTCAACCGTAAATTGCGAGACATAAACGCGGAGTGGTGGTTCAGGGTGGCGTCTTTGAGTGAATTTTATTTGAGCAATGAATAACCACAGACTATAAAACTAATCATGCATTAGATACCCTGTTCTTTCACGGACAATTTGAATAGGTAAGAAAGAGATAGGATTAACATGAATGCTGCAACGGAAGCATAATTGAACCTAATTTCTTTGTCCCGGTCCGGGACAATCACACACAGGCGCCTGCGTGACGTGTCCCGGACCGGGACAACCACAGACTAGAGGTTAAGCAATTTGTAGATGTTACTACAATATCACTTTGATGCAATGGCACCTTATATCAAAAGCTCATTGCAGATAGTGCTGGTGATTTATTTATATGCTATCAATCTGCAATCGTTTACAATTTGTTTAAATTTACTTCTTTCTAAAAATGTGGCATGCCAACCTCATGAGAGTTTAATTTTGCCAGTGTCAAGTGTGTTTGAAAGATCACGTGACGTATTTTTGAACCTAACCTCAGATGAATGAAAATAGCACACGTTTCACGTCGAGATAGATTGCAGTTTAAATCATTACGAATTGATTTGGTCCAATCAATTAAGATCCTATGTCGCTGCGTTTTCGGGTTACAGCGGGATTGAAGTTGCTTAAAAAAATCAGGGTATTAAATCATTTGCACATTTTTATTTTATTTATTTATTAGTCTTAAAATAACGACAGTGTATCAAACTAACGTCCCACAAAACTGTCTATACACAGTTTGTCTGTGGGATCTGAGTCTCACTTAGTACAATGGAATAAATCTATCTAAACTTAAATAAGTAACAGGTGAATAAGGTATTACAATTAGGGCAAATTATGTAGGAAATATTTTTTCAATTTAATTTTAAATTTAGCTGGGCTAGGCTCCAGTCATATGTCTGTAGGCAGTGAATTTAATATACAGGGTTACAGGAAAAGTCGTTCTAGATCCGTTAAGGGCGTGGAGTATCCATCATTTCTGACTTATTTCACTATGAAACACCCTACCCTAAACTTAACCCTTTTCGAGATATTCGATTTTACTTTTTTTTATTGAAATTGCCGATTTTTAGGCTACTAATATTTAATTTTGTTTATTTTGTGTGTCTTATTATTATTATTATTGCATTTTTAAATGTGTAATAAGATGCTTTAGTACGTCAATCATTAAAATAGTACATAAGTTAATTGAATAGGCCGTAGTAGACAAGTGAAAGTTAAGAAATTAAAAAATATATTTGAAAGTTTATTTTTCTCTAAGGGATATCTAAAAAAATTATTGTGGCAGTTGTTCGGCAGATGTGTTTTAAAATATCTACGTTTCATCAGCTATCTAACGAAGTATAACAATAAAGGATTTGTATTACATTTCGTGGAAAAAAAGTAGTTGGGACGCTCCAGGTAGCAGCTCTAACGGCCCCGCGCCTACTGTCCTTCAAGTTAAGACGCACCGTGCGAGCGAGACAAGTGACGATTTATGTAGGTGTGCCCATTTCAGGAGAAGTGTCAGAGTCTGGCTGGACACAAATTATCCAAACAAATGGATAGGACGAGGTGGGCCGTTGCCATGGCCAGCAAGATGTCCGAAATTTTGCTCGCCAGCTCCCTATCTAGATGGACGGCGGCTTCAGTGCTATTCTTTCTGAGCTTTTGCCTTGTAATGGTACACGAGAGTCGGTACATTAGATACTTCATTCTGCGTGATAGAGGGCTAGCCCAACGCCGCGCTGTTTTGAATACGAGAATCGGTTCAGATAACGTTTGGGGGTTTTGCATAGCTTACTGGCAAAGTTTGGAAAAAAAAAAGACGCGTGGGTTCATTCGTGGAATTTCAGTTCAGGTCAGTTTTTTTTGTCGCATTCCTGCGAGATGTGTAGAGATGAGAGCCGATTTGGCTGCGCGTTGAATAAAATTATGAATAACTAAATAATGAAAGGTTATTACGGAACGGAGAAAGCTATTATGTAGATTGCAAATATACAATTGCGATTGAGGTATGAGATGGAGGGTTTGACACCTCTATTTTGAATATCATTCTAGAGGTCTTTTGCTACGCGCACCTAGTGGTCGGGAAATGCTTAATTAATCGCAACAAGCTTTTATTGGTCAGCGATCAACAGATTCTGTGTATCGGCAGTACCAAATGATTTGAGTGATAACCTACGGTTGATCATGGTGAATATGCGTACACACAATTTGTAGAACGGCGGATCTGCATGGCATGGTTGAAATTGGACCCTGTGTAGTTAGTGATAAGAAGCTTCGCTTGGGCAGAGCGTATTTGCAAAGGACGCATGTGGGGCATATAAATACCAGAGCGTGGGAGGGGAATTCATTCAGTCTCTGCGTCTAGCCGCTGTGACAGTCGTCTTCACGAGTTCTAAACAGTTTTGGCTGCCGTGTTACGCGTCAGAACTATACGAATTGGTGATTGCGAAGTTTCAGTGGGTTTTCGTGAGTGTCTGAAGCGCCGAGATATACCTCGGTTCCTACCTTTATATCAACCTACCCCTAATTCCAAAACTATCCTTGGGTCGTTAGGAAAGAACTTGTAAGTCAATTATTCTGAGTCTGAGTCTGGGCTTGGAGCGACCCTAAATTCCTTTTTCCTTCACCATAGGGTTCCTGGATTGGCTCTTAGGATATTCGCGGGCTAATCCTCTCCTCATTCCTTTAGAGTAGCGAGTTTTGTAATTCCCACACACACAGTCGTTAAACATTCAAGCACATTCAAATCAAACTCAACCATTTTCGAGTGGTGTCGATAATGGACGTGGTATAACACTAGGTTTTTAGACTAGGCTAGACAGGAGTTTAGTTGCGGCTAAACCTAGGTTGTCAGGGCATAGGGAGACTGTTTGATCGATGAGGTTCCGCGGATGGAAATAACAAATTCAGAACAAAGTTAAACCGGTGTCAACACAGTTAACATATACTGTTGATATTTTGACATTTGAGTGTTGTCGGGGACGCGCGAAGAGATCAATTCACAGTCTAAAGTTCATTGTTTAGGTCCGGGTAGGTGTTTTGCATTGCCTTGGGTCAGATTGGATTCAAGTTGCATTTTTAAATTAAATGTAAATTTCGCTGGATATCTAATGTGTAAGTTGAGTCGGTATATATGATTTGGCTCAGCCCAGGACGTGCTGCGGCTAGTGGAATTCATAGTTCGGTATTTATCGAATTATGCACTTCGCTATGGTGTGGGTTAGATATCCTAAAACAATAATGCTTGCGTTTCGATAACATCCAGCTCAAATTGCGCAGAGTTGAAGGTTTCAAAACGTTACGGACCTTTTGAGGTAACCGCTAGTTCAGAACCCATTTCGGAACTCAAATCGCAATTGTGTAAACCGGTCTTTTCGGATCGTTATTGCCGTGAACAAAATATATAATTGGAACCACCACAAGCCGCTACGAGCGAGCACATGAAATATAATTGAGTACTCACATCGTAAAACTACGACGGATATCTATACTATAACTGTGATCGATCACTAAAACTATAACTAAAATTACAACAAAAGATGTTCCAAAGCGCTCATATATACAAAAACCAGATGGTGCCATCACATAAAATATAACAACGATCGTTTTGGCGCAATACACCGCTGACTGATGCGAATTACCGGCTCGCGGACATATATGCTTTCTCTGTCTAACTTGAAACTGTAACTTTCCGAACCAAGCTTCGTTCGACTATTGTACGCCTGACGAATTTCTCAACGAACGAGAAATTCAGACTTATCATTCTTACTTACAAATCTTACAGCTGAATCGGGTCCTCTCATTTTGGGATAGAAAGAATAGACGATCATAGCTACTGTTAGCGGCGGCTACGACCTTTAGCCTGGGCCCGCTACAGATTTTTGTTGCCGAGACCGAAGGATATCCTAGATAGTCTGATACCTAGATATTCTAAAAGAATCAAGGTCTAACGCGTTACTTTTAAAAATAACACAACGTAGAAACGATTTTAAAGTTCAGTTTGTAAATAAGAAATAAGCAAAAAAAGGGGCATTGTTTTCAGACGAGCTACGGCGGTTTAATAGGAATAATGGCCGGCCGGCCTAGAAAAAACGATAGTCGGGTAGCACAAAATTCACTTTCACACACAAGTGAAATGGCGTCAGGGCAGGTGACGCAATTGTTATCTGAAATAGTGAAAAGATTAGACAGTTTGGAAAGGGGTTCCAGCACGAGCAATACTAGTAGGACTTCGGACAGACAGACTGACAGACAGGAACTAGAGACGTTTGAACAATCGGTAGAAAAACGTCAATCATGCATTGTGAAAATGACACAGAAGTTGCCGACATTCGATGGGCGGAATTCGGAAAATCCGATGATTTTCTTAAGAGATTTAAAGGCTTATATTAAAGTCTCGGGAGATATTTCTAGGGCTTTGATATGGGCAACGGATAGTTTGGTAGGAATTGCGAAAGTTCGAATGAGCATATACAGAGACTCATGGCGAACCTATTCGGATTTTGAAAAAGATTTCAGAGAGGTATTCTGGGGTGATAATGAACAGGAATTAATTAAGCAAAGATTCCTAACTGCGAAGTTTGATTCTAAGAAAGGTCAAAGTATGGAAGAATTCTTTGCCTCTCAATTGAATAGCATATATGAGCTTACGATACCGTTTACTGATACGGAGAAAATCAACACGATTTTCAGACAGTTGCCGCGTGATATTCAGGTAGCGTTTTTTGCTAGAAAGGAGACTATGTCTATACGTGATGCGGTCGAATTCCTTCGGCATTTAGAACGGAATGTCGATGGGGAATTAAGTGCGATACATGGTTCTGATACTATGAATACGAATAACGTGAGGCGGGATAGCTACATGCGTGGGCAATATCGAGCTATGCGGGTAAATACGTTACGTTATAACGCGGTGAGTCGTAGGAATAATTATAACGCGGGAACGAAGGGGCAAAACGAATTTGGGACGCGTGGTCGCGGTTATTTTCGCGGTAGAAGCAGACAGCCTCAGCCTAGCTTCAAGGCAATAAAGTTTCAGAGGGGCAATGATAGTTCAGGAGATACAGAGGCAGGACAAAGTTCAAGTGACAGGAATAATGCGATAAGTCAGAATTCAAAAAACTAGTGGACTCGCGCGGGTCGTTCGCGCTCAGATATTTATTACGGTTCGGGTGGACAGCCGATCAAATTGGGAAAAAGCATAGACTGTATGATTTGTGTAATTTGGATTCGAACGTGGGTGTGAATGAATTTATTCAATTATTAGCGCATAAAGCGCACGGATATGCCGTGTGTTTAGATGAAAAATCTAGATCGAATTATAGAGATCGAAATGACAGACGTTTACATACGATATTCAGAGACGACGATTCGACTGAGTGTGGGCGCGAGTTATGTAGTGCTTTGACATTACCTGAGATAGATGTGCGTATTGGGAATATTGTTGTAAGGAGTTTGATTGATTCGGGGAGCGAAATCAGCGTAATAAGTCGGAGAGTGTACGAAGAAGTGTGCAGTCAATTGGGAAAACCGACGGAAATACCGATTCCAAGTTTGAGAATCACAGGTGCGTTTGGAGTCAGTAAGGAAAAGGTTGATAAATTAGTAACGTTACCATTAACGATAGGTGAATGCGTTATCGATACTCCAATGCTAGTGTTAACAAGGGTGCCTAAAGATTTAATTTTGGGGTTTGATTTTATACAACAGACGCGAGCCAGTTTAACGTGTGAGGGTAATAAGAGGCTAATTATACGAAGCGCCGGGCGGATGTGTGAAATACCATTAGGTACTGGCCCTAATCAGGATTTTTGCTGTTGTACAATGGAAGTACAGAACCAAGATACCTGTAGAAATATGATAGAGGAATATGTGAATAATTCATCAATACCTGTTGAACACAAAACAAGGTTATTGCCGGTGTTAAATAAACATGCAGAGTTGTTTAGCGATAGAGTAGGTCGGACAAATAAATATATACATGAGATAAAAATGAGAGATGAAACGCCTTTCGTAAAACGAAGCTATCCCATACCGTTCGCATATCGCGATAAAGTAACAAAACGTTTGGAAGAAATGGAATTTATAGGTATTATTAGCAGGCAATCTACGGATTTCAGCAGTCCATTGACTTGTACATTAAAGAAAACAGGAGAGGTCCGTATTCTTCTAGATGCACGACAATTAAACATGGGAATGGTCGGGGAGGTTGAAACCACACCTTTAATGAGTGAGATATTGCAATCCGGGCGCCGGATAAATTACATAGGAGTTATTGATATCAAAGATGCGTATTTTTCTATACCATTATCAGACGAATCTAAACGATACACGGGTTTTGTATATCAAGGCAGAAGTTATGTTTACAACGTTTTACCTCAGGGGTTGAAAACCAGTGTGGGTTCATTTTCGAGGGCGATGGACTTAATTCTAGGGCCAGAGGTTAGGTCATATTGTTTAAATTTTGTTGACGATTTGGCGATTTTAACTGAGGGTGACTTCGAACAGCATTTGTCTCAAGTGGACACGGTTCTGAGTAAATTGAAAGACGCGGGCTTCACATGCAAACTAAAAAAATGCGAGTTCGCACAAAAAAAGGTCAAGTTATTGGGGCATATTTTGTCTACACAAGGTTTGCAGATGGACCCGGACAAAATTGAAACACTTAAATTATATCCGTCACCCAGAACTGTCAGGCAATTGAGGGCGTTTTTGGGGTTCATAAATTACTTTAGGAGGTTTATAAAAAATTTTGGAACGTTGACACGGCCCTTGTACAATTTATTGCGGTCTGGAGTCAAGTTCGTCTGGAGTGCGCAGATGCAAAGTGCTTTTGACGAGATAAAAAACCAATTCTCAGAAAGTATAATTTTGAGTCAGCCATTGGCGGGAAAAACATATTATGTTCAATGTGACGCCAGCGCTATAGGAATTGGGGGCTATGTTTATCAATTAGATGAATCGGGCCAGGAACTAATTATAGGGTTCTGTTCGCAGGCATTCAAGGGTGCCCAGACTAGATGGTCGGTCAGTGAACAGGAAATGTATGCAGTTATATACACTTTAAAGCGATTTGAGATATATTTGCGGGGAGAAAAGGTTATTATTAGAACTGATCATAAAAGTTTGACGTTCATTAAGTCGTGGACTTTATTGGGTGCACGCGTAACGAGGTGGATTATGTTTTTAGAGCAATTCGATTACGACATAGAATTTGTGCGAGGGACTGATAATCAAATTGCCGACACGCTAAGCAGGCAGATGGCGGGACCTGGAGGTATGAATGACAGTATAAATGTTCAGCCGGGAATATTCTGGTTTCAGGCATCGAATACCGCAAGTGTTATTTCGAGTTTACGGGACATTGCGAGATTACAAAGCGAAGATGAGCGGTTAAATCGAATTAGCGGTTGTATCAGACGTAATGTGGTAGATACCGGAACGAGAGGTTTTGGAAATTACAAGCTAGTAGGTGATACGTTATATTTTCACGTGCCGAAGCGGAACGTACAGTTGCTAGTAATTCCGAAATCACTACAGGAGGAACTAATTTTACACATACATGAAGAAATAGGTCACTACGGCAGATATAAAATATTAGCACTGATGAAGGAAAGATATTATTTTCTTCATATGAGTAGGGTGATAAGCGCGGTGATAAGAAGTTGTGACATATGTCAAAAGGTCAAACCTAGTACTAACAATACCGTTGGTCCTTGTACACCGGTGTTGGCGGAAAGGTTGGGTGAGAAAGTTTTCTCGGACCTTTATGGGCCATTGCCCGTTGGTAAATTCGGATATCAATATATATATGTGATTCAAGACGTGTACAGTAAAGTAATAAAATTATATCCAATGCGAAAAGCGACAGGTAGGAGCGTGCTCGCTTGTACAAAGAGATTTCATAGGGAAATACCGATCGAAACTATAATTACGGACTCAGGACCACAGTTCATATCGAAAGTTTGGGAATTTGGACTCAAACAGCTGGGGATTCGGGTCACTCATACGTCGGTGTATTGTCCAAATTCTAATAGCGTAGAAAGAGTGAATCGCGAGCTAGGTCGGCTGATTAGGACTTATTGCGGCGGAAGTAATCGTAGTTGGGTAGACGTGTTACCGGACATTCAGAATTGCTATAATAATATCGAACACACAAGCACAGGCTTTGCGCCTAATGAGTTAGCGTTTGGTAGGCGGGAACCGTTAACTATTGACAAGGAATTAGGCGATGAATGGTTATTAGGCCATAGTGTGCGAGATTCGGAACAGGTGCGGAATGTAGCGATAGAAAACTCTAAAAGTTCTAGTGAACGACGTAAGCGACAGGCGGACAAACGGCGTAAGTTAGAGGTCTATCGTATAGGTGATTATGTGAAACTTAAGACTTTTGTGCGTTCGAATAAAGAACATAAAATCATGCGGAAATTTTCGTTGTTGTATAAAGGGCCTTATGTTATTTCGGCAGTGGTATATCCTAACTGTTATACGTTAGTAGATCCGGGTTCAAATGAGATATTGGGTAACTTCAATACTATAAATATAGCCAGGTATTATGTGAGGACGAATAAAGGCGTAGATAAATAAGATAGTGTATAAAGGTTATATAATTAAGCTGTAAGCTGTAAATTTGAATAACTACTTTGTAGGTTTAAGGATCTTGCATGGTTTGGAAACAAAAACAAAAAAAAAAACCAAAAAAAAAAAAAAAAAAACAATTTGTATATATATAGTAATACGAATTAGGATAAATTGCGGGTAAGCGAGGTTGTATAGTAAGATAGATAAATAAGATAAGACAGGAGAGAACTCAATCGAGTTGTGTAAATATTATATACATAATTGACAGATTCATCGGTCGGTGTACATGATTTGAGATGTCCGAACATATAGAGTAGATATGTACAAAGTATGGGTAGCATAGTGGTAATGAGATCCTTGCGCCATGTTAACTGAGATAAACAGTGTCTCAAGGTCTGGGAGGGGGCTGTAATGGTACACGAGAGTCGGTACATTAGATACTTCATTCTGCGTGATAGAGGGCTAGCCCAACGCCGCGCTGTTTTGAATACGAGAATCGGTTCAGATAACGTTTGGGGGTTTTGCATAGCTTACTGGCAAAGTTTGGAAAAAAAAAAGACGCGTGGGTTCATTCGTGGAATTTCAGTTCAGGTCAGTTTTTTTTGTCGCATTCCTGCGAGATGTGTAGAGATGAGAGCCGATTTGGCTGCGCGTTGAATAAAATTATGAATAACTAAATAATGAAAGGTTATTACGGAACGGAGAAAGCTATTATGTAGATTGCAAATATACAATTGCGATTGAGGTATGAGATGGAGGGTTTGACACCTCTATTTTGAATATCATTCTAGAGGTCTTTTGCTACGCGCACCTAGTGGTCGGGAAATGCTTAATTAATCGCAACAAGCTTTTATTGGTCAGCGATCAACAGATTCTGTGTATCGGCAGTACCAAATGATTTGAGTGATAACCTACGGTTGATCATGGTGAATATGCGTACACACAATTTGTAGAACGGCGGATCTGCATGGCATGGTTGAAATTGGACCCTGTGTAGTTAGTGATAAGAAGCTTCGCTTGGGCAGAGCGTATTTGCAAAGGACGCATGTGGGGCATATAAATACCAGAGCGTGGGAGGGGAATTCATTCAGTCTCTGCGTCTAGCCGCTGTGACAGTCGTCTTCACGAGTTCTAAACAGTTTTGGCTGCCGTGTTACGCGTCAGAACTATACGAATTGGTGATTGCGAAGTTTCAGTGGGTTTTCGTGAGTGTCTGAAGCGCCGAGATATACCTCGGTTCCTACCTTTATATCAACCTACCCCTAATTCCAAAACTATCCTTGGGTCGTTAGGAAAGAACTTGTAAGTCAATTATTCTGAGTCTGAGTCTGGGCTTGGAGCGACCCTAAATTCCTTTTTCCTTCACCATAGGGTTCCTGGATTGGCTCTTAGGATATTCGCGGGCTAATCCTCTCCTCATTCCTTTAGAGTAGCGAGTTTTGTAATTCCCACACACACAGTCGTTAAACATTCAAGCACATTCAAATCAAACTCAACCATTTTCGAGTGGTGTCGATAATGGACGTGGTATAACACTAGGTTTTTAGACTAGGCTAGACAGGAGTTTAGTTGCGGCTAAACCTAGGTTGTCAGGGCATAGGGAGACTGTTTGATCGATGAGGTTCCGCGGATGGAAATAACAAATTCAGAACAAAGTTAAACCGGTGTCAACACAGTTAACATATACTGTTGATATTTTGACATTTGAGTGTTGTCGGGGACGCGCGAAGAGATCAATTCACAGTCTAAAGTTCATTGTTTAGGTCCGGGTAGGTGTTTTGCATTGCCTTGGGTCAGATTGGATTCAAGTTGCATTTTTAAATTAAATGTAAATTTCGCTGGATATCTAATGTGTAAGTTGAGTCGGTATATATGATTTGGCTCAGCCCAGGACGTGCTGCGGCTAGTGGAATTCATAGTTCGGTATTTATCGAATTATGCACTTCGCTATGGTGTGGGTTAGATATCCTAAAACAATAATGCTTGCGTTTCGATAACATCCAGCTCAAATTGCGCAGAGTTGAAGGTTTCAAAACGTTACGGACCTTTTGAGGTAACCGCTAGTTCAGAACCCATTTCGGAACTCAAATCGCAATTGTGTAAACCGGTCTTTTCGGATCGTTATTGCCGTGAACAAAATATATAATTGGAACCACCACAAGCCGCTACGAGCGAGCACATGAAATATAATTGAGTACTCACGTCGTAAAACTACGACGGATATCTATACTATAACTGTGATCGATCACTAAAACTATAACTAAAATTACAACAAAAGATGTTCCAAAGCGCTCATATATACAAAAACCAGATGGTGCCATCACATAAAATATAACAACGATCGTTTTGGCGCAATACACCGCTGACTGATGCGAATTACCGGCTCGCGGACATATATGCTTTCTCTGTCTAACTTGAAACTGTAACTTTCCGAACCAAGCTTCGTTCGACTATTGTACGCCTGACGAATTTCTCAACGAACGAGAAATTCAGACTTATCATTCTTACTTACAAATCTTACAGCTGAATCGGGTCCTCTCATTTTGGGATAGAAAGAATAGACGATCATAGCTACTGTTAGCGGCGGCTACGACCTTTAGCCTGGGCCCGCTACAGCCTCACTGAGGCCGACTTAGCTGTTACATTTTGTAAGCCATTTGTCTGGAAATGCATTGGAATGCTTTCTTTGTTGTGAGATTACTGCGAAATATGATTTATATGCCTTACAAAAGCAGCGCAATTTAATCTACGCTGGAAGATGTCAGTGCAAACTAGTGCGACTAAATAGTTTAGGTATTTTTAATTTCCAATATATAATTACCTATGGTAGATTACTTTGTTTAACTAGGTATGCTAGGGATGAATTACTACTTCCTCAAAATTACACAATTAAAAAAATATACTGAAAAACCCAACTAGGGAGCTTTATAAAGCACAAAACGAGCAGATAAAGACATACATAGCATCACGATTTTTTCCATACGGGTGGCATAGGCACAATTGTGTTCACTTTTATCTCGTTATTCAATGCTCCATTTGACATGACTGGGGGCTAGCCCATCGCCACAGCTATGGAGATTGAAGGTTTCTTCACGATGTTTTCCATCAAAGTCCTTATAAAGAACTTAATATAAATTACTTATCTCATTGGTACATGGTTAGCCCCGGCATTCGAACCAGCATCTCCTGATGATGAGAAGCAAGCAGATAAGACTTAACGTAATTATTGAGATTTGATACAATTATTATAGTACAGTGTTAAATTTAAATTAATTTAAGAGTACTGTACAGATGTAGTGAATAATCCTTTCCTTTCGTATTTTCTCGGAAATGTTCGTTATTGTCTTACTACTTCACTCGCACTCAGTACCCGTCAAACGGGCAATTTGACATTTGACATTGATAAATAAAGTATGCGATTTATTTGATACCTACACGTAATTTAATAATACAGTAATTCATAGACACATCGGCACCATTCGGGTGTTATCGTTGTTCCGAGTTTTGCCGATAGGAAAGGATTATTCACTACATCTGTACATAATTCTGTTGCGATGTAGGGAGAAGAGTGCGGTGCCGCACGAAATGAAGGATGCAAACATTGTTATCCTTTACAGAGGCAAAGGCGACCGTCTATATACCTTGGTATATATATACGATAACAACAGGGGAATATCACAACTCCAGGGAAGGCCAGAGTCATGTGATCTAGACTACAAACCCTTGCTGAAAGAGTTTATACTGAATCGAAGGGCGGATTTAATATAATACTCAATGACGCTCAAAAATCACATCCAACCTAGCCAATGCCAAAAAGATGTACTTGATACTCTAAACCCACCACTCATACCAAAACCCTGGTGTACTATTCCTGCGTTCTGAGTTAATTACTTAATGATAATGAAAAATGGATGATCTACAGGAAACAGGAAAGCCGACTCGATTTTCCCATGAATTGCTGCGAGTTTTAAGCGGAGTCTCGCGGGAGGATTAAATGACAAACGGGGAAGTCCTACACATCACTCGCACTGTCAGCATCACTGCCACTCTGAAAGAGTTAAGACTGCAATGGCTGGGCTGATACATATGATGGCTGATGGCTCGTACAAAGACAAGGTGCTGACAGGCTAGACCATAATGTAATGCTCGTCCAAATACCTAGCGCAAAAGGATGTTTCGGGCGTCCAACGCTGAGTTTTGAGGACTCCTGGAATCGCGACATGCAGGTCTTTAAAATAGAACCCTGAGACTGGAAGTTTCTGGCACTGGGAAGACAGGTATATATACATCTAATAGGCCAGGACAGAACCAAACCCGATGAACAGTGGTTGGAGATACTTAAGAGAAAGTTACTGGAGATAAAACAACCGGTCTTACCATCTACCGCCGAATTCATTTGCACTGTTGTGGCAAGCAGTGGAGACCTCACCCGGTCTTAGTATACACAAAAAATGTAGCTCTCAGAATACACAGCAGCTGAAATGTAGCTCTCAGAATACACAGCAGCTGAAATGTAGCTCTAAGAATACACAGCAGCTGAAATGAACATCTGAAAAGTTAAGGCCAATGATGAAGATAAATAAATGTTATTAAAACTATCTCGTAAAACTCTAACAATTGTGTTTTTAACATTTCCGAACATTAGTTTTCTATTTAGGTTTACAAACAAAAGGAAGGATGATACAACATTCTAGTCCATCTTTGTCGATATGGTTCTTTTACTAGTATTGTTATCAGGCCATGCTAACGCCCCGTTGGACTAAGAGCCAAATATGGGCCCCTAGCTTTTGGCGTAACGGCCCTGTAACCATCTGTTACTTCTGTTGTCATGACAATTATTTGACTAGTAAAATGCAAAATCAACATAAACACTTATATACAGGCTCACACATTGCTTCTGACCCCAAAATAGGATACCCTGTATCGTGGGAACCAGAAACAGCAATGTTTATGGCCCCTTTCCATTATATCAGCATTTAATTTTTGTGCCAATTCAACAACATGGTTCATTACTTGTATTTCCCATATTTACCACATCCCATATTGGCATTGATCCATATTGTCACCTATGCACCAGTTAGTCATGGGCGAACACCCAGTTCATCTTTCACGACTTTAATTAACCCTTAATGAAACGTGCGTCATTTGGGAATTGGTCAAATTAGGGATTGATCATAATGGGAAATAGTCATTATGAAACTTGTCATAGTGTAGAATAGTTGCAATCACGTTGCAGTTGAACTAAAGGCTCGTAACAATCCGAGCCATAGTAACGGTTTTATCAAACCAATAAAACTCTAGGATTTTATGATACCCTGTTATCTAAACGCTGCAGTCAGTTCGTATCAAATGGCAATAAATACAAATAAAACCATCATAAAACCAAACAACGAAGCATGTCGGCAACATTGTTTTACAAATCGACAGGGAATATCTCCCGCTGGCTTTAACAGTATGGTCGATGTTATACCAAACAGAATACTGGATTTGTTTTTGCGCGATGGTAAACACATGGGAGAATCGTGGAAAGTAATAACAGGGAAAAGGAACCTATAAATAAACGTAAGAAATCTATGATTGGCTGATAACTAACTGTTTTGTTTGGCAAACAACTAAGATTTTCTAATATTATCCGGAGGGATTCAAATCATATTAAGAACATCTTTTGCATTCCTGTTCGTTCCAAATTTCGTTGCATTTGGTCCACTTGGTCTATTTCTCGAAAAATATTGTGGTGATTTGTCAAAATAGTGACACTCGTCAAAATAGGGACACCTGTAAATGTAGGTTCACCTGTTTAAAATAGTAACAGCTGCCCCCTGTGGGTCCACGGGTTGTGCTGCGTCATTTCAGGGTTTGTACCGAATACTACGATCATTTATTTGACTCGTTGAACTATATTGTCAAATATGAGCTAACATATGATGAACTCCTTGCCAGTCCAGGATATGTCGGGTAATGTAACAAAATAAAGTAAAAAATGCATTCATATAAGTCACAGACAGTTGACGAGCTAAGTTTCATACTATGAGTGAGTATATTTGGAAGTTTTTCTCAATTAACTGCAAGCATCTGTTGTCTATTTGCGGGTAGTTGGCCAAGTTGCGTTCAAGAAAAGCTACATTGTTTCACGAATAACACCATACTCGCTTGAGAAAGAGTTCAATTTAGCTTAACTAGTTCTTGCACGCTTAGCTGATGCCGCTCGTAAAGCTCTGTTTGGAACTACGTCACAGAATGTCGTATATTCGCTACAAACTCGTAAATAAAGTTGCGCGATAAAACTATTTGGCTCCGAACAGTAGATGGGGAGTTAAATATACGGTTCCCAGTTGCGTTTCAACGAAAAATTCTTTTGATTTAATCGTAGAGGGGTACGGAAAGGAGAAAAACATTGCTATAAAATGGAGGAAATGACCCGGCTTTATAAATCACAATGAAAATATAAGCACAGCATGAAACAGACCTCATTTATCACAGCAACTTTGTTTTTTTATCCCGATCGGTCAACGGATTGGTGATGTTGTTATCACTCCGACTATGTACATAACATAGCATATATACTGGGAGCGGAAAGCGTTTGGAGTTTCAAAACAACTTTGAAACACTAACCGCAAAACTGCTTCGCAGTGCCACTAACGAGGCCTGCTATAAAACCTTTCCGTAAATAATCTAGTGGTTGCGTTTAGTGTGGACCTCCGGACATCAGGGGAGTCCCTTCGACCAGGGGGTTAATTCCAATAGTGTAATCACGGTTCTGTGTCAATGACGCGACGACAACGGTCAACTTTAGGTACTCAGTATTTGGCGTTTGGATATTCATTTTTAGGCAATTAATAGTAGTAATTAAGGCAATTATAGTGATGCTGCATGAATGGCTGAGTCGATTGTGACCCTGCCTACGAACCCAAGGGTCCTGGGTTTGAGTCCCGGTGGGGGCAAATATTTGTTTGATGAGAACGGATGTTTGTATCCTAGTCATGGTTGTTTATCTATCTGAGTATAATATGTATCTATATAAGTACGTGTATCGTTGTCTAGTACCCAAGACAGGGAATCCTAGTTTGGGGCTAGATCAATGTGTGTAAATAGTGTCCAAGGTATCATTATTACTATTATAATTGCTCATTATATAAATTAGTCATAAGCCAAAGAAAAAGGGATTACAAAACCATCAGATAATTGATACCTAAAGTTGACCGTGGTCGTCGCGTCATTGCCACTGAGCCATCGGAATTAGGGCCCCAGTGTGAGCAATTAAGGCTTAGCTCGGCCTGCGGTTATCCAGCTGTGTAATGTTATAGCAAGGCTGTTGACAGCACGACAGTGGATTGAGGGAGGAAGAGGGAAGGGGAGAGGAAACTCTAATGGAAAACTGGACGTTTCGAACTATCCCGTTCTATATTTCGAACTAAGGATCTCATTACTAGCTTCAAGTGCATATATAACTTTTCCTCTAACCATGTCTTGTCAATGTTTCATCCGCAAGATTAGGCCCAATATTCCACCATTGACAGAGTTCATCTGTAACTCGGCAATTAACGTATCGTATCAATGGGGAAGCAAACTGTCAAATTAGTTTCAAATAGCCCCTAAAAGTATGTAGATTATAAACACATAGTATAAGCAAGAGTTTCGTTCATCTTAGGTTACTTACAAATAAATCACAGAGTAAAAAGGTTAAACAAATTTATGCAAAGAGCTTCATTCAGTTATTCAGAGAAATGAATTGTCAATATTCAGATATCCATAGCCCTCAGATGAATGAAACTTTATGTTGCTCTTGAGAATATTTATCAAGTTAAAAACTTCATATGAATCAGCCCTATACCAGAAAGTTTTACGTTATCTTCCTCACTACCTGCACAAATTCAAATTTCAAACCGTGTTACTACAAAAAATGTAACACATCGTTTAACCTCAAAACAAATGAAAATCCTGCTCATTTTTGTCTTTGAACATGTGTTTAATTTTTTGTGGTAAGACTTTAATGTTCTTTACTTTCTGTAGACATATGTGTAGTACGTATAATTTTTTGACTCTTCTCTTTATTGGAACACTGTGGAGGAAGCCTACCCAATCACTTAACTTTACACTGGAGACAGCCCCCTTTTACATGTACTGTTGTTTTGGTTTAACGTTTTATCTCCACTGCTGTTTTGTGTACCTAATATAGAAATAAATCACCATTTACGCTGTTTCCATAGACTTGTCTTAGTCGGATCTCCACCACACATTTGCGAGTCAAACGCTTCCATCATGGCGGGATGAGTCGCCACTTTATGCACAAACACTTTGTCGCTAAACGCGGTACGGTTTGCGGGATTGTGTTGCGAGTGAGAGGACTACGTACAACATGTGCTTTGCGGTGGGCCATGGGACAAACGAGTTTCTGATCACTAGAACCTTCATCGCGCGCCTTCTTATTTTTTGGCTTACCGTGTTACTACAAAAAAATAACAGCGCTTAACCTCAAAACAAATGTCAAACCCCATACACTTTTGTCTTTAAACAAGTGTTGAACAGTAGTTTTTTTTTGTGGTAATGCCCCTAGAGTTTTGTCAGACCAAAAACTTTTGTCTTTAACGTTTTTCCTTCTTACACCTTGCAGGTTGCAGTTTAGACAGGATACATCAACTTAAAACTTTTCACATACAACCAAGCGCGTGTAAGGAGTCTGCGACCAAATGATGGCTACGAAAGGAACTAAACGCGATTGCGTAAATTTAAGTCCTGTGCGGATTAGTGCTGAATGATGGATGCGTAAAATGCTGATTTTATGGAAGTCATATTATGTAGAAATAAATCATCAATTAATAAGACTCGTAATTGTGTAAAGTATTAAAACAGTGTTTATCTACACACGTATCATAAACCCTCTTTACTGCGTCCAAAAACTGCACATTACGAGCAGCATAATGTTATACTACTTGGTAAAAACTAATTTCTTATCTAAATATTGATACAATTGACCATAATGTACCAATTTTCGACAAATTATGACATTCAAATTTCGAACGCCGACGCCCAGGCGTGTGCCGACTCTAGATTGTCTGTGAAGTTGGTATTACTGAACAAGCTAAAAAAGTGCAATTATCAATGCCACCATGCCGGTCGAACAAGCGGTTCCTGAACACATCAAAGAGAGCTTATGATATGTGTGTAGATAAACTATTGTATGTAACTGTACATAATAAGCAAAACTATCAAGTTTTAATGCTCTCCATTATGTACCAGTCACATACACTACTATTTTAAATCACGCACGTGCCTGTATAACTAGGTAAAGTCATTTTACGTTTCTCAATTATCCTGTTTCGTGGATGGACGCGATGAATTGTGAGTCCGCTGCAAGCTGAGGGAATTTTTAATGTGCAAGATAAGGCGTTTCACTGCATAGTGGGAAGCTTTTAGAATGCAATTACTCATAAATCATAGTTCTTGCACCTAATAAAGGGAAATAAACACAAAGCTTGATTGGGTCTACTTTACAGATATAATAGTAACAATTTTCTAGACTCGGATACAATAACTAGGATAGTATAACCCCTGAAATGTAATGCACGAGTAAACTTACTGTGACCATTGGTCAGGGACCAAAATGAAGGTTTGTAAAATGTCATAACTTAAGTGTCAATTTTTGCATCCGCTGCGATTCTACATAATTGTATAACTATATTGTCTATAATCATAATTTGAATAATTTCTCGCCATAATTCCTCTTTCCGTTTCTCCCTGCGTCTCTGACTAAGAGGAGGTTTCGTAAAATCTCGCTAATTTCCTGTTAAGTTCTTTCAGCGATCTGGTGCTGCATTGAAGTAGATAATTGTATGTGTAGAATGTCGTGGAGAGATGGAGCGATTTTTACTGAAAAAATATTTAGAAACATTACAGAGTGTCACTGCATAGTTTCTGCAATTTATGTTTGTAGATATTGTCTTAAAACTTTGAAGCGAATAAAATTATATTCTTCAGCTCATCGTCTGTGCATCTTTTGCAATGGTTGCTATATTGATACTGTGACGGAACTCCTTTTTAGAGTTCCGTACCTATCAATAAGCCTCCGCTGTCTATCCGTCCGTCCGTCCGTCTGTCACCAGGCTGTATCTCATGAACCGTGATAGTAGGACAGTTGAAAATTTCACAGATGATGTATATCTGTTGCCGCTATAACAAAAATCACTAAAAACAATAAATAAACATTTGAGGGGGCTCCCATATAACAATTCTTTCAATACCACATGCAAACTTATGGATGCAACTAGTTACGTATATGAATTGTAAAAGTAGCCGCACCAATAATTTTGTAAACAACATTTTGCTATGTCAAATCCAAATTATTCACTGCACACCATCCTACCATTGTACGGTGGTACGGAACCCTTCGTGCGCGAGTTTGACTCGCACTTGACCGGTTTTATAAAGCAACGATTGATATCATTTCTCTGCGGAGTTTACACCAAAATTAGAGTGTGAAACAAACAAAACCCAGTCCGTTTTAATAAATATAAACAAACATACATTATATTATTTTGTGGTTAAGTTAAGAATAGTAAAAATATAATTATAACTGGTGAAATTAATATAAACTTAATACCTAAACCATCTAAACAACCTTATGAATGTAACAATAGAAATAATTTCTTGAATATGTTAGCCTCGCACGGGATACTTTCAGGCCATATATTACCGACCCGAAAAGGTAGCTGTTTAGATCATTTCAATTTAAAACTGGACATATAGCCATTTTAAGTACCACTATAACTGATCATTCGATGACAATCATACAGATTAAGAACATTATCAGAACAAAATTAAATATAAAAAATAAAAATATTACCAACTTTAATAATGCTTTGCTTAGTTTAGTTGAAAAAGACCTGGAGAAACTCCTTTTCATAGACAATCCAGAAACCTTAGTTAATGAATTAACAAGAAAAATCACAAAATCCATCGAAGAGAATACAAAGGTCACAAAATTCCCAAAAATAAACGTAATATTAAGCCTTGGATATCACCAGGCATTCTTAGATGTATCTCCAATAGAAATAAACTGCAAAAAAAACTAAGGGCAGATCCATATAACAAAATTAAAGAAGTCACTTATAAAAGATATAGAAATTTTTGTAATAACTTAATAAAAAAACTTAAACGACAATATGACAGATAAGAACTATCGAGTTCCACAAATAACACCAAAACTCTTTGGAAGAAAATTAAGGCTGTAACTAATCTAAAGAACAACAAGTCTGACAATACTATATTACTCAATACGAAGCATTCTAGTGAAGAATCTGTAAATTTTGTTATTGACTTCTTTTCTAACATAGGGAAGACTATAGCTGAAGAGGTTATTGCGGTGAATGATTCACCACGGGTATTAAGTACATCTAATTTGCCCCCCTCTGTCGCCTCATCCTTTGTCCTCTTAGAAACAACTCACGAAGAAGTTAACACTGTTCTCATGAGCCTAAAATCTGATAGTGCTCCAGGTTGGGACAATATATCCAGTAGCTTCCTTAAGTTTGCCAGGGTAGAATTGGTCCCAATCATATGTTATTTAGCTAATGCTTGCTTTACTAAAGGTGTTTTGCCGTCTGCATTGAAACAAGCTATTATTACACCAGTGCACAAGAGTGGTGACAGATGCGATGTCAACAATTATAGGCCGATATCAGTACTGCCAGCTATATCAAAGATAATTGAAAAATTAATTAACAACAGGCTACATAAATACCTAGAAAAATTTCAAATTCTCTTGGACTCACAATTTGGCTTCAGACAAGGTCGTTCAACAGAAGATGCTGTGGCAGCGCTGAGCTCACTGATTGTTGATCAATTAGATGAGAAAAAAAGGCCTTTGGCAGTATTCATAGATCTAAAAAAGGCGTTCGACACCGTATCTGTCCCCATTCTTGTGCAGAAACTTGAACGGATCGGCATCCGAGGTATACCTCTCGAACTTCTTAAGGACTATCTCAAATATAAAAAGCAACAGGTTAAAATAGGACAAAGTGTTAGTCTTTCTGCAGATGTTCTAAATGGAGTACCACAGGGCAGTGTTTTGGGACCTACATTGTTTTTGGTCTACATTAATGACCTCTGAAATATGAATATAGATAATGAAAGAGTATTTTCCTATACTGATGACACAGCCCTAGTATTTTCTGGCCCACCATGGAAGGAGGTTCAGGTAGCAGCTGAGCTAGGACTAGCTAGGGTAGCAAACTGGCTTAAAACAAATCTTCTGTCATTGAACACATCAAAAACCCAATATATATGTTTCTCGACTTATAATAACTCGCAGCCAGAAAGAGACTTTCACATTAAAATACATGTGTGTGACAATCGTGTGGATGACCATTGCAGATGTCTCAGCATTGACAAAGTAGATAGTACAAAATACCTTGGCGTTGTGATAGATCAGCGCTTATCATGGTCTGCTCACATTGACCTGGTAGGTAATAGGATCAGAAAACTTACTTGGATTTTCAAAACCCTGAGGCATGTAGCTTCTGTTAGTCTTCTGATTAGAAAATATGTAACTCTAGCTCAATCTATTATTACATATTGCATTCCAATATGGGGCGGTGCATTTAAGACGAAATTTATATATATAGAAAGATCCCAAAGACATTTAATAAAAGTAATGTTCTTTAAACCATATAGATTCCCGACTGATAAATTATATAAAATGAGTAACCTACTAACAGTGAGAAAATTGTATATCCTGTTTACTATTTTGCGATTACACAAAGGGCTACGTTATGATACCGCTATTTTAGAAAGAAGAAGGCACCATAAAGTTGCACCTGTCCGTCTAAACTTTACCACTTTTGCTAAGAAGCAGTATAGTAATCAATCAGCACATCTATATAATCAAGTTAACAAACTGCTATGCATATACACAAAGACCTTTTATGAAACAAAAAATAATAATTACTACATGGATTAAAACAATAAACTATGAAGAAACAGAAAAGCTGTTGGACTATACTAACTATTCTTCTATTCTACATGCAGATTTTACTCATAGGTACCTTTACACACACACCCACACACACACACACACATACACACCCTTACACACCCTCACACACACACCCACTTCACATAATCTGTACTACTTAATTAAGTTTATTTCTTAAACTGAATTTTTTCAATGTATACTTTGTTATGGAGAGCGAGACCTTCTGGCACAGGTATTTTATACTTAATAGGAGGTCTCTACCTTGTATTAGTTATAAGTAAAAAGTTTTTGAAATAAACAATTTGAAATTTTGAAATTTGAAAATTTGAAATTTTAGACTTACGTATTAACAGAAGCCCTAAGTTATAAATCTGTATTTTTTTGTGTTTGATTTAATACACCCAATCACCATTAATATTAATTGTCATCATCTAATCTCCTTTTTATTTCAACTTATCTGGTCCTACATCAATCCAGGAATCCAGGAATCCAGGTTTTCCCGCGATATTGGTAATTTCATCAACCCACCTGGCTATAGGTCTATCCACATAGGCTTCTCTTTCCTTCTTTCAGCCACCACTAAGTCGGGGATCTACTCCACCTGCCATCACCTCGCCTCGCCAAGTGTCCTGCCCACTTCAATTTGTCAACCGTTCGGTATTAATATGGCTTCCGATATCTTGGACTTAGTTCGTCGGCGTATTTCTTCGTTGAGGTCTGAATCTAGAGTGTGGCAATGTCTTCTCGGTTACTCTCATTCATTTCACTATTTCCTTTGTAAGCGTCCAGAGGTTTTAGATTTAGATTTTCAGATTTGTTTATGGCAACAAATATAATGACCACCAAAATATTTTTTTCCTACCCAAAATGGCTAAATGTTCACCAAAAGGTGCAAAACATATCAGGGCAAAATACTGCGGTAGCTTAGGTGAAAGGTAAAGGGGGTGAGCGAAGCGAAGCCCTCTTTATCCTTCGTGTTAGGTTGAACATGAACAACAAAAAATACTTAAAACATAAACTTAAGTACACAAAACATAAAAAGAAGTTTGGTGATCATTTATCCAAACACAATTTGGTGGACCATTCCATTTTGGCAGTCATTTCGAATTTATTGGTAGTAAATTTTCGAATTTTTTGGTGATCGTTTAAACACATGCCTTTGTTTATTTGGGGCCTCATAGCTTATTCATAACTTAATGTATCGCAGAGTTGTATATTTCTTATAGCTAAGTCAATTAAGATACTCAAGCCTACGTAATGTCATAATATGGAGAACGATTCTATGTTGGAAACCTACCAAAGAAAACATTTAAGAAATGATATTGTTCAAAAGTAGATCTGAGCGAGCCCTAAGATTAAACAAAATGAATCTCTTTATGAATGACAATCATAAAGAGTCGCTGTGCACGCACACCTGGTAATGTCTACTGAAATATTTGGTTTACACCTATTTACAAAGAAAGCCACTTTTTCAACCATACATCATGGTAGGCAAGTAGAACATATTGATAGAATTGTTTGATGTTAATAAATTGGGGTGACTTTGGATCGCTGAATATATTCTTTTTAATGCTGCCTATTCTAGCCAGATTTGCCTGGGTCTCCTTCGTTTGGTGTTTTCTGCCAAAAGATAAACAATGTCCAAGATAGACATAATGGTCATCTACGCCCAACGTCTTATTTCCAACAATGATTATACGTGAGCCATTAGAGATGCTTGTCATAAGTTTGGTCTTGTTCATACTGGTAAGCACGGTAAGCGAGGAGCACGAAACTGAGACCGTTTATTCAGATTTTCATTTTAGCCCTCGACGCGTAGTGCAAGCACGTTGCATTAATTAAAAGAAAATCCAGCTCTTATTAAAACACCACCTACCCCCATTTCCTTTCCACGCTAGGGTTCCACGATACAAGAATATGACTGAAATTCTATGAACTTATTCTGAATTACGAGTATTTGAATGAATAGCGTAAATATTGCTGGTTTGATGGCTGCCTGGTAGAGGCACTGGCATAGAGAATAAACCAGCCAAATGCGAATTCGACTGGCGCACCGAGGGTTCCGCACAAATCTCATTTTTTTTGGGAAGGAACTACAAATTTACGGGTTTCAGATTTTTACGTTGCTTCGTGGCAAATTTCATGATTTTAGGTAAATGGGAAGTATTCAGAAGTATACAAGTTTTGATTCCCTATCAAGTATCAACCTACTATTTTTATTATTTCTTAATTAATGACGGTTACATCTAGGTTCATTTCGCCAATGTAGATATTTACATATACTTAGCAATCGTAATTTTTTGCCACCTCTGTACATTGGACCACTGTGGGAGAGAAGGGCGTAGAAACTCGCACAGATTGATTTTTAGATCTCTTTTAAAAATTGCTTGTGCTTAACTAATACAATATATATATATATATATATATCTTATCATAATTAATAAGCAGGAATAAATAATTACAAAATTATTAACAGCAAGGCCTGTGTTGAGCCAGATTAACCCCAAACAGTCCCATCATTTAAGTAATCTTGAACATTGTAATATCCATTTTTCGACAAAGTCGATTTAACATGGTTTTTAAATTGCTTAACTAATACAAATATATCTATATATCATTATCACAATTAATAAGCAGGAATAAATAATAACGAAATTATTGACAGCAAGGCCTGCGTTGAGCCATATTAACCTATATAGTCCCATCATTTAAGTAATCTTGTTCTAATATCCCTTTTTCGACAAAGTCGCTTTAACATGGTTTTTAAATTGCTCAAATGGCAATTTCAAGATCTCCATAGGTATCTTATTGTAGTAGAGAATGCATTGACCCTTGAAAGAATTGCTAACCTTCGCGAGTCTAAATCGGGGCGCAAGTAGTCTGTGATTATTTCCTAGGTTAACATCACAGCTATCGCTGTGTTTGGAAAATGTTGTAAGGTTCTTGCGTACATACGTTATATTTCCGAAAATAAATTGACAAGCTATAGTTACTATGTCAATTTCTTTAAAAAAAGCTCTCTTAAGGAGTCTTTGCGTTTTAAATTATAAATTGCTCGAATAGATCTTTTCTGTAAAATAAAAATAGTTTGAATTATCCGCTGCTTTCCCCCACAACAAGATACCATAGGACATGACACTATGAAAGTAACTAAAATATACTTCGTGTCCTTTACTAATTCTAACGTGCTACTATACAAAGGTCTCAACTTGGCTGACATTTGGAAGTGTGAATTTGCCACAATTGGTTTTTCCAGCATTTAACAATAAATTATTAACTGTGAACCAATTCAAGGTTAATGATAATACTCCATTAACATCATCAAAATCATAATTTTGTCTTTCAATTTTGAAGACCAGTGAAGTATCATCAGCAAGCAACACTATGTCAGTCAATTTCTCCACCATAAATTCAAGAAATTAAAAACTTGAGGAATTGATATTTATTTAAACTTGATACAGACAGACAAGCAGAGAGACAGATATTGTTAGTGTTTGGTTTGTTCCCTTATTTTTGCATTAAGACTTACTTCGTGCCAAATTTAATTATTCTAGTCCAACGGGAAGCACCCTATAGGTATTGATTCCCTTGCAAATATCAAGCAACAGAAATATTTTGACATGTAACCGGTATGACCTATAAGTTTAATTGGTTCACAACTTCAAGAAACCGCAGGCTTGAGTAATCAATGTGAATTTCAACTTGATATATCTACACGTTCCTCAGAAAAAGGGTCTTGACAGACGGACAGACAGACGGACCGTAAGTGATCGTAAAGGAGTTTCTTTTTTCCTAAAAAGTGAGCATGTCATATGCCACTGGAATGCTTTCTGTTAGATTGAGCTTGTCTATAAAATATAGGTAAAATAGTACTCGTAGTTTAACTAACTAAGCGTGGGCGCTACTGTGCCTACCATACCGCATGGGAAAAGGCGTGACGCTAGGTATATGTCGTGGCCATATCATAAAATTTATCATTTCGTGAAATGACTAACCGGTGTCATGTCCTGTAGGCATATTATGTCATTCTGACGCTTGGGATTTACTATGAGAATCCATTTCAAATTGAATAATCAACCAATTAAAAGACAGCTTGTTTAAAATAATCGTGTTCTCATTAGTTGATTTGTTATTTCGAAAGGGATTGCGATAGAAATAACGAGATATCAGGGAGTATGTGATCAGTCTACTGGCCGACCATTTCATGAAATGGCCAGAAATGTTGGAATTTCATGAAAACATGTCTTTTCAACCGATTTCAAAAAGGAGGAGCATCTCAATTCTTCTGTTTTTTTTATGTGTTCGTTACGCGATTACTCCGACAATTATGAACAGATTTTGATGATTCTTGTTTTGATCAATAGGTGATAATTCAGAGGAAGTCTCATAAAAATTATATTAAAATTCATTTAGAGATTTTTGAAAAAAAAAAAAAACAAATACAAAAGACAAATACACAGATGACTCTTCGGGTTGTGGTTCCGTGCAGTAAAAGCTTTCATGAACGACTGCATTTGCATCCCGACTGGGGAGGAAAAAATAGGGCTTGAAGTCGGTTTTTTTAAGTTTTCAATATAAGAATTATTATACATGTTATTTTTTTTATCATGGCGGGCTAACATGTAGACTATTCGAGGCTTTGCTGCTTCGCCATAAAATATGTTAATTAAACTTCTGATTCTACCAATGGTTGGTCATAAAATCATCAGTTATGTGATATAGCCACAACTAAATGTGAATATAGACACGTTACTGCAGACCCCAGACTAATACATTCATTGCCATAAAATCCAGATTCCAATCATTCCCCAGATTCATCATGCTACTTTGGATCTGGCCACACTAAAGACCTCAGCTTTGTCATCCCCCTTATTTTGCCATTTGCATTCGTTAGTAATAGGGAGGGGAATTCCACGGTCTCGTTGCATACCTACTCAAATCGGTTTCAGTATACAAAAGATGTTCAAGGCCAGTCTGAGAACGCATGGTAAAGTTGCATATCATGACGCCATTTTCTTAAGGCCGAAGAAGGTAGGCAGAGGAACTGCGTACATACATTATATTATAAAATTGACTAGCTACAGTTAGTATGTCAATTTATTTAAAAAGCTCTCTTAAGGAGTCTGTTCGTTTTAACTTATAAATTGCTCGAATAGCTCTTTTCTGTAAAATAAAAATAGTTTGAATATCCGCTGCTTTCCCACAACAAGATACCATAGGACATGACACTATGAAAGTGACTAAAATATACTAGTCTAGATGTAGCCACATCCGTGCTTTGTCTTATGTTCGTAACAGCGTAAGCTGCAGAACTTAATTTACCAGCTAATTTATCTATGTGGGGTCCCCACTGTAATTTGCTATCAATGGTTATTCCAAGAAACTTCGTGTCATTTACTTATTCTAACGTGCTGTTGTCTAACACTAAACTGGTCTCAACTTGCCTGACAATTGTAAGTGAGAATTTGATACACTTGGGTTAAACCAGTGTATTACAGTGAAAAAAGTGTATTTATGCTAATCGAAAGTCTTGATCCTAACAAAAGTGCTGGGAATGACAGCATACCTCCTAGCTTTATCAAAAGATGTGGTGAATTACTGGCTAAACCGCTCTGTATCATATTTAACAGGTCTATTCGGGAATCTTTTTTTCCTTCTAAATGGAAGGAAGCCCACATTGTACCGGTGCACAAAAAGGGGTCTAGGTTGGATGTGGAGCATTACCGTCCCATATCTATCTTAAACACTGATTAATTCCACGCCTCAACCGAACGGGCGTGGAATCTTGGTAGGGTTAGTTTTCACCAGGAGTACTGACCTTTGACGCCGTGGACCGGAATTCGAAAGCTCAATTCGAGGCAGGAACACGGGATAAGGAGCACACGGGGGGTGAGGGGAGAGGAGTCGAATCTTACTCTCGTCGTAGCCCGATGCTGTCGCCGTCGCTGCCGAACGCGACGAATTGGGGACCGAACCACTTCAAGCTTCACAACACGAAGCACTCACTCCGCTGATGTGAATCTACTTATTTCCTGACGATTGTTCCGTGCTTATTATAATTAACATTCCGACCAGGCCCGACACCTGTGTTAGACAATTATTACTACTAAAATACAGCCAAGGCCCGAACGCCATGTGCCGACATTTTCTCCCAGTCAAAAAAAGTAACCTCTAACTCGTCATCTCGTTTCTGTACAAGTGACAGCTGCTAGTTCCGTTTCCGATCACTCGCGGTCCAAAAGGAGGTGCGTTCCGAAGCATAAATATTAAACAAACACCTTTGGCAAAATGCTCGAAAAGATTGTATTTGAACATATTTATCCCGTCGTTATGCAAGGTGTCCCAGAAGAGCAACTTGGCTTCATCAGGGGTCGGTCTACCACGTCCAACCTGGCCGTATTTATAAGTGACGTCCTCCATGGTATGTCCTCTCATGGGCAGGTTGACGCGGTTGAGTGGACCATATCATCCTTCTCGGTAAATTACATTCACTAGGTATACGGGGTGATTTGCTTCGATGGACTGAGTCCTACATAACAAACCACAGGCAGGCCGTAGTTGTTGGTGGTTTCCGGTCGGATTACATTGGGATACCCTCAGGGGTACCTCAAGGCTCCTTGTTGGGACCCCTCCTCTACGCAGCATATTTGTACGACATCACAGGATGTTTTAAACATGCCAAATTCCTCTTATACGCTGATGATACGAAAATTTACATCAATGTCCGTAATAGCGATGATTTGCTTCTTTTACAAGAAGATCTCGACAGACTTACTGCATATTATTACAAGAACCGTATTGGCGTCAACACAAATAAATGTGTACACATAACATTCACAAGAAAAAGCAATCCAATTTCCTTTGACTACAAGCTAAATAACACTGCAATAAATAAATGCAATATTTTCCGAGACCTGGGCGTTATTCTCGACTCAAAATTAACCTTTTTCAGCTCATTTTGACCATATTGTCAAAAAAGCTTATCAAAATCTGGGTTTTCTCTTTCGCGCGTGTAATGAATTTACAGACACTACTTGTATTAAAATTGTCTATTTCGCTTACGTGCGAAGCGTTCTCGAATACTGCAGTCCAATTTGGAACCCACTTTACACAACACATGATATTGCCATTGAAAACATGCAAAAAAAGTTTTTAAAATTTTTGAACTACCGCTCTCGGAATTCTCGCGCCGATTACCCTGCGTTATGTGACCGGTTTAAGATGTTACCACTAAGAGATAGGCGTGTACTGGCTGACATGTCACTTCTACACGATGTGTGCTCCGGCGCACTAGACTGCCCTAGATTGGTAATAGACATGCTGATCCTTGCTGTCCCGAAGAAACGTACACGTCACACGAAAATGTTTTTTGTACCCTCCAATCGCACTAATTATGCCTCTAACAGTACATGTCATAGGATTCCTAGATCCTATAACAAACGTTTCCCGGTCTTTGACCCATTTAGCAACTCAAAAGGTGCATTTAAACGATTAGTTACATTTGAGTTGCTGGATGAAACTTAATCTGTCTCATTCTGATTCTGATTTATCATTAGAAACAGCCCCATGTAAGCCCTCCCCCCCTACTTCATTCTGATAACGTAGGTAAATTACTCACCTTCTTTGCGCCAGCCGTATGCGAATGCCTAACTATCAGAACTCCCAATTAATAAACTTTCATGCTTGTGTTTCTCTTTTGGATCCCCCCCGAAACACACATGCACACACACAAACACTTACACCCACACTTTCACTAACTTGTTGTGTATTACCTACTGTACCTACTGTATTTCAAATATTAATGTCTTTTATATCTTAAGTTCTATATAGTAAAATCCTTAATTGGCTCAATTCTAAGTTTACTTATAAGTTTATTGTATTTGAACGGCTGTGGATTTTTGTTAAATTAATAAAATAAAATAAAAATAAAACAATAAATGATTAACTGTGAACCAATTCAAGGTTAAAGACAATACACCATTAACATCATCAAAATCTCCTTTTTGTCTTTCAATTTTGAAAAACATTGAAGTATCATCAGCAAACAACACTATGTCAGTAAATTCACGATGAAAGGCAGATCGTTAATATATACCAGGAATAAGAAAGAGCCTAATATGGAACCTTGTGGAACGCCAACTCATTATGCACTTTTTAAATTTCAATTTCGAAACCATCTATTGAGTATCCGACTCTCTAATTCTTAATATCAGACAACCCGGTAATAAATAACACCTCGCTAAAAATTCATATCTTAAATATAGCATAAGTATGCTATATTTAAGATATGAATACATACATAAAATGGCGAGTAGTATTGGATAGAATAAGTATTCTAATACTACTCGCCATTTCATGTATGTAATATATCGTACAATTGTTTAATTCGTTAACACATCACATCACAACATACACACATGAATCACAGACGCTGGAAATGTAGACACAGTCGTCACTTATTGTTTGAGCCTTGGTGCCACGGAAGACCAGCGTTGCGACTTCTCCCAGATGCCGTAACCTATGCTGACATGACAGCACCATTTTTTTTGTAAAATATGATTTCGTATCGTTATTAAAATATTGTGTCAAACCATTGTTAGATTTATGTATTTTTTTTCATTTTTTCTATTTCATGCATATTTTTCATTTTCAAGTTTAGGTCTGTTTTTTTGTGCAGTTTATGATTTTGGTGCTGTTAAGTTAGTTCCCAATAAATTTATTTTCTTTCTTACTTTCCTTCTTCTTTCTAACTATAAAATACCAAATCAATGAACAAAATCCAAAATTGACGCTAAATATAATATTCAAGCAAAAAGTTCCGTTTATACAAACACAAATTAAGGAAGCAAATACTTTCGTTCATCTGAGGTTACAAATAAATAAAAAAACACTGCCCTCTAACAAAAAGTATTGCGTAAACTTCCCCATTGAGAATATCTAGGCTGGCGAGGGTGGCGGGAAAGCAAATGAACGGTTTGCGCAGGACCACAGATATCGATATCTGTGCGCAGGACCATACTGAATGGCGTGTTTATAAGGAGGCCTATACCTGCCTCCCACACTCGGTCACTGCTTATAACCGCAACACAACACAGCCGCATATGAACATGGGTTCAGACTACGAGCTATCAGGCCCTGGAATAAACTTCCTAGCGCAATCAGAGACAGCCCGTCACTTATTATTTTTAAAATCGCTGAAAGAATATAATATCTATAAAATATCTTTCTCTTCCATAATAGTCTTATGTAAGTTTATTGTATTGATGTATATTTTGTAGTATAATTTTATCTATTTATATTGATATTATGTATTTATGTACATATTTGACGCGGTCTATACCGATTTCTAAAAGGCATTTGATCGAGTGGACCACTTCATCCTTCTCGGTAAACGGTAGGTATACGGTGTGATTTGCTTCGATGGACTGAGTCCTACATAACAAACCGCAAGCAGGCCGTAGTTGTTGGTGGTTTCCGGTCGGATTACATTGGCATACCCTCAGGGGTACCTCAAGGCTCCTTGTTGGGACCCCTCCTCTACGCAGCATATTTGTACGACATCACAGGATGTTTGAAACATGCCATATTCCTCTTATACGCCGATTATACGAAAATTTACATCAATGTCCGTAACAGCGATGATTTGCTTCTTTTACAAGAAGATCTCGACAGACTTACTGCCTCTTATTACAAGAACCGTATTGGCGTCAACACAAATAAATGTGAACACATAACATTCACAAGAAAAAGCAATACAATTTCCTTTGACCACAAGCTAAATAACACTGCAATAAATAAATGCAATATTGTCCGAGACCTGGGCGTTATTCTCGACTCAAAATTAACCTTTTCAGCTCATTTTGACCATATAATCAAAAAAGCTTATCAAAACCTGGGTTTCCTCTTTCGCACGTGTAACGAATTTACGGACACTACTTGTATTCAAATTGTCTTTTTCGCTTACGTGCGAAGCGTTCTCGAATACTGCAGTCCAATTTGGAACCCACTTTACACAACACATGATATTGCCATTGAAAACATGCAAAAAAGGTTTTTAAAATTTTTGAACTACCGCTCTCGGATTTCTCGCGCCGATTACCCTGCGTTATGTGACCGGTTTAACATCTTACCACTAAGAGATAGGCGTGTACTGGCTGACATGTCACTTCTACACGATGTGTGCTCCGGCGCACTAGACTGCCCTAGATTGGTAACAGACATGCTGATCCTTGCTGTCCCGAAGAAACGTACACGACACACTAAAATGTTTTTTGTACCCTCCGATCGCAGTAATTATGCCTCTTACAGTACATGTCAAAGGATTCTTAGATCTTATAACAAACGTTTCCTGGACCTTGACCCATTTAGCAACTCAAAAGGTGCATTTAAACGATTAGTTACACTTGAGTTGCTGGATGAAACTTAATCTGTCTCATTCTTACTTTATCATTAGAGACAGCCCCATGTAAGCCCTCCCCCCCTACTGCATTCTGATAACGTAGGTAAATTACAAATCTTCTTTGCGCCAGCCGTATGCGAATGCTTAACTATCAGAACTCCCAATTAATAAACTTTCATGCTTATGTTTCTCTACTGGATCCCCCCCGAAACACACATACACACACACAAATACTTACACCCACACTTTCACTAACTTGTTGTGTAGTACCTACTGTATTTCAATAATTAATGTCTTTTATATCTACATAGTAAAATCCTTAATTGGCTCAATTCTAAGTTTACTTATAAGTTTATTGTACTTGAACGGCTGTGGATTTTTGTCAAATTAATAAAATAAATAAATAAAATATTGGTAAGTAGTTTATTATTTTAGTTATTTAACGTTGTGCACATAGGTCTACCTGCTCTTTGATGTATCCTGTCCATCCTAGATTTGCTGGAAGAAATATTTTTTTAGAGATAAGCTCGCCTTTGGACATATAGTTTCCAAACCGACTTCAAAAAGGAGGAGGTTCTCAATTCGTCTGTTTTTTATGTATTTGAGTCTTCTGTTTTTGTGCAATAAAGTATATAGGTGATTTTTCGTGACTGTGCCAATTTTATTTGAATTATGGAGAAACAAATAAACATGGGATTTTTTATATTTTGAAGATTTTGAGTTTTTCCAATAAGATTGACATTGTTTGTTCGGCATTTTTTTTCCAGTGTGTCAGTATTTTTTCAGAAATTTGTTGATAATTAATTATAAAGAGTGTTTATCAAGCCTATAATACAGCCAATACTTACATATACAACAGTTTATTTATATCAGTGGTTCTTCATACAACAGTTTATTTATATCAGTGGGTCTGTTTTGAGGGTCAAATACAGCACGGTCAATTTACACGTTCAAGCACTCTATGGCTTTTGTCTGTCAGCCAGTTACGCACCAACACGACCATGTTATATTAGCTACTACCTTTTACCCGCGGCTTCGCCCGCATTATTTAAGTTTTTTTATAGTCAATATATTTCGAACCAATTGTAAAATTTGAAAACTGAGGATAAATTTTTTAGGTTGCTTTTCACAGTTGTTAAGACTTTTTCTTTTTTACATTTATATACTTAAAGTACCTCTTTATATACCACATAAAAAGTTCTGCACTCAGATGTTAATACGACCAGGCTCCTATATGAGCTCACTCTCGAGCAGGCCACGTTAAACTGGCCGTGCGAAAAGCAGTCTCATCAATTCCTGCTGTTTTCAGTGACTGACTGACCCTGAGACTTATTAACCGTCATTGCAAAACCGACCTTAAACGGGCACGTAGCATAATACCTAAAGACAAAAGACCTAAGTTCATAAGAGCTATGTTCGAAATCCCTAAAGTTCAATTGACCGAATGAGTGAAATCCCTAAGATCTAAATCCCGAAGTACTAAATCCCGAAGTTCAAAATCTCGAACTCTGAAATACCGAATATGCGAGTCAAAAAAGCCCAAATTGGATAAGGGGATTTTTGGGGTAAGATGGGGGTTAAGATATCATCCTCCCCCCCGTATCCTTATGATCCTATATCCTAGGATGATTTGCTTAAAACTTATACGTGAAAATACGTTAATATGTACACATTAAAGCACAATCAATTATAAATTCCCTAGCCCGAGGCAATAATAAAAACATCATTTAACTGAACAACAGCACGAAAGCAAAGCTGTATAATTTTAAAGCAAAAAAAAATTTACAAAATTCTCATGAATTTTTCCACCCCTATTTTTGACGTCCTGCTTTATTTGTAACCAATAGGCTAAATAGCATACAAACTTTCTAAACCCATACTACCAAGGTGGAATTTCCAAAAATCTTTTCTTAGTGGATGCCTACACTATGCAAGGTATCTATGTGCAAATTTATTTATTTTTACTTTGAGACTTTGTATACAACACTTCATCACTCTTTTCATCCTTTTGGGAGTGGAGTTTTCAAAGACGCTGGGACACCACTCAGTTATTTTCAATCCTTAAAAGCCTCAAAGCCTTAAAACAAAATTTGAAGATCCTAAATTCAAAACTGACGGACTTTCATACAAACTTTCAACCCTTATTTTACCTACTTAGGGGCAGAATAAAAAAAGATGCTGATACATATTTTCATTAATTTTTAATCGTCAGCCTAAACACAAAAGTTGATGATCCTAACTTCAAAACTGACGGAATTTCATACAAACTTTAATCCCCCATTTTATCCCTTTAGGGGTAGAATTCTTAAAAATCCGCCCTTATTCCTTGTCTACATCATAAATGGAACCTCTATGCAAAATTTCAGCTTTCTAGGTTGCAGGGTCTGGGCTGGGCGTTGATGAGTCAGTGAGTGAGTCAGGCTGTCTCTTTTTATATATGTCACGGAAAGATAGTCAAAACCGTTAGATGATAAACTAACGCCTTAGTTGATCAACTATCGACAGATAGTAAACCAGACCGACAAGGTTTAGTATTTAACTTTCTTTTGTTCTTATATGTCAATCTAACACGAAGACTATTCGGGGATTCGCTGCGCTCGCCCCCTCTAGTCTTCACCTAAGCAACCGCAGTGTTTGCTCTGGTATTTCGTTTGCAATTCAAGTTTAAACTAGTTTGCTATTTAACAGTTTCAACCGTAGCGTTAGTTTATCAACTAACGCGTCATATAGTAAGCATTACGCTACAGTTTACTATCTGTCGATAGTTGACACACTTACGAGAAAAAAGGGTTACTTTATCAACTAACGGTTTTAACTATCTTACGGTGACATAAATTATTACCTATAATAACTATATATTTATTGTTTACAGCATCAACCACACAGGCATCGTTTCGTGCATAATACGAGTCCCTGTTTAAAAGACGGAAGGATCTTATTTACGAAGTACCTTGGTGTCGTACTAGGTTTGCACAATCCTTTCCATACTATCACACACACACACACACACACTTATTGGTAACACTTATTGTGTGCTTAATTGCTTGACATGTATCTGTCGATGATTGATTATAACCAAACGGAGCAGTCTATGGAATCCATTGTGTGACAACATTCTATTCACCTACATATCTATTACCATACAATATCTATCGTAATCTATATTACAATACCCAATATTATTATTGGGTGTAATAATTAATACATACCTACATTAATTGCGTTATACATTCATATAGAATTACATAAATAAAAACGTATGAATGTTGCTTATCTTTCTCATTAGCACTAGAATATATCATTGTTATAATGTATAGTAAAACCTAATACAGACAACATTCAACATTTATTAACTAACATTAAGTTACTTGTTTAGTAAAACATACACAGGGAACAATAAGGTATGGCTACTTTCATAATCCCAGCTTACTGCAAAAAACTTAAGAGATGTTTTTGCTCTGCCGTAATATAGTATTTTACTGGTACGGAGAGCCTGCATATGTTTTTTCAAAAAGCATGTAACAAAAGATTATTCATTCCTAAGCATACCCATGTGCCGTGTAATGTATTGTCAAAATTATTTCAGTAATGTTTGTTTATTATTGCAGCTGCACCTGTTGCTCATCAGCTCCCTGCATACGCTCGCAGCAAGTGGTGCGGTGGTCCATTTTAGCACCCAACTGTCATTTTCTCTGATCCAACCCCAATCTTGAGGACGGGGTAGATTTTGAAGTGCAGTCATTTGACCCCAAACGTGGACACCTTAATTGGCCCGTAGCATATGTTGGTTCAGGGCATCTTCTGTTGGTGGGATGTTGTCAAGCTCTTTCTGGGTGAACAAGATTTTTCTGCACTCCTTCACTTTAGTGCAGTAGGTTGTTCTGAAAATAGTTTTATGTCAAATAGTATACCTTTTCCGACGCTTGATTACTAGGCACTGTGAGATGTTAAGGCTGAGATATTTAACTTTCGTATAGTAAATTTATGTATAATGTCGAAGACCTCTTCCATTTTTCCAGCGGCTTGTAGCTCAAAGCCATTTGTAGCCTTTGGATATGCTTTTCAGACTCACTACCATTAAAAGTAAACACCGTATCACATCATGTGAAAGCGTGAAATAGTGGTAAAGCATTGGATTTGGCTGGCCCTGGAAATTTAGTATACATTGAAAATAAAAATTCGAATAATGTTTCCGTTCATAGCATAATTTTTTACCCAATGCCCAGCCGGTAATGTATGTAAAAGCGTAAATTACTGCGATAGCTAAGGTGAAGGCTAAAGGGGGTGATCGAAGATATATATTTATATATATAGTGTTTTTTTCGAAAAATGGATTGCCTGCCCATTTCGTTAATAACACATTCGAGAGATTTTACTGTAATAGTGTACTTCTTATGGTATGCAGCGTTGTCCGAATGTTGACAGACTATTTTCTCCTGCATCGACTCCACTTCGTCTTTTTGGAGGTAATTTTTCTTAAATATCTGTATCATAGCTGCCATATCTGGTCTAGCTATCAACCACTTTCGCAGAGTCTGGATAAAAAAAAAACAATGATCTAATTTTTTAATCAACATAAAAAATATATATAAAAATATCAAGTTTTTGGTTTGAGCGTGGAAAATAATAAAAGTCACTTACCACTATCTCCTTTCATGACAACATTCATTCGCTCATGAGCTTGCTCAAGTTTTGCTACACTTGTAGTGAACGCCACCCACGCTTTCCCATTTTTTTCTGAAGAGTTTTTTCAGAGAAAGTATATAATATAAAGTATATATTTTCATAAATAAGAATAATTAGGCTTACTATTATGTTTTTTTTTTTAAAAATATTTCTATATTTTAACTTAAGTCAAAATCAAAAGTAAAATTTTACTGTTTTTTAAGGTTTTCACAAATTTTTTTAAAGAAAAGGTGGCATTTTGTCATCAAAAATGGATTTTACGTCTTTCATTCACAAAAAAACGCTACCAAACACGGCCTAGTCCTAAAAATAGGCCAGCTAGAATTGTTTGGCAGAACCGCACTTTTCCCTCCCCCCTCGCCCCGTGGGGTTTGGCGTGGTGGGGAACCGGGCCAAAATTGTTTGAGAACCACAATTCAAATTTCCACACTTTAATCAAAAAGTGCAGATTTCTTATGGAAGATATGTTAAGAGGGCTTCCACTATATCAAACTGTTGGTGAAAAACGGCCTAAAGATAAATAACATAGTATGAGTGGTCTGGGAAGAAGTTTCTTCAGAATTACTCTTTCGATTTTATAGCCGTACGCAGCTAACTATTATCGTCTGTATCCTATCTTGCTAGTCAGCAGAATGTTCCTACAAACCTAGTTATATCTGTGTGTCTTTGCTTTAGTACACTATTAACATTTTATGACGGCATAGCGGGGGAGGAAAAATTTCCACAAATAGGTACCTTTACATTCCGTTTTCCCTTTGATTGAATATGATGTTGTTTTTATTTGTGACGTCACTGTTTATTGTTCCCCGACACAGGGTATCCTAGTGTAGGGCCAAAACCAATGTATATGTATATTGTATACTGCGATGACCGAAACTCTTTGCTTAAAGTTTATATTTATGTTTATTACGGAACTCTGCTTCCAATGCCGTCTATTGGAGGAGAGAAAGAGGAGAGATTAACTAAACAAAAGATTAATCGCGTTCTCGGCTGATGAGTTTGTGTTTTTTTTCTCTCCGTAAGAATCTTCATAAGTATGCTAGTTCCTGCCCAACCGACCCACTTGTTATTCGCTTCTGTCTGCACGTCTTTCTGGTTTACCAGGAGCGGGGCTATTGCAAGCTGCAGTGATTTAGAGCGACCCATACACCATGGGACCAGGTCGCGGGTAGCGTAATGTGCTCTTTCAAATGAAAGAAGGTTAACTGTGAATAAAGCACTGCTAAAAGTCGTAAGTAGTAAGCAAGGTTCAAAGATTGGCATGTCTTATGATCACAAGAGCCAGGAGGTATACACCAACGACATCCTTACTAACAATGCTTAACCTAAACCCATTGCACGTACAAGCAAAAATGACAGTAACTGAGTATTGGTACCGAAAGAAAATGAACAAGGACTGGAAAGGCAACTTGGACACAGGACATGCCTCCATTATATCTTATTCTGGGAGTTCGAAATAATGCCCTAAGTTTCAAGTCTCTACTCGGACGTTTTAATGCTGTTGTTTTTTTTTTATAAACCACGTGAGCTCAAATTCTGAAACTTCGTATTTCGGGAGCTCGAAATAAGCTCACAGTCCCCTGAATTTGAGCCCTGTTTTCAATGAATTTGTTCTGCAAGCTTCCTAGCGCTTTTCGCAGTGTCAACAACGACTTATGTCAAACAACCCATAATTTTTACATTAAATTTAAAAAATTCAAAAAAATATTTTTTTCCTATATGATGCAGGTAGCAAAACTTTTTTTTGCTTGTTCTGACTCTCCAAGGAGGTCCAAATTACATGCCAAAACTGTAGATTACATCACGGTTTGCGTATTTAATGTAAGATGTGACTGTACTTAAAGACTTCAACGAATAGTTGAAAAAAAAGTACTTCCCAATCAGTCTAGCCGTTTGTAAGTATAGCTCTTACCAAAACATTCTGCTATTTATTTATATACCTATAGACATGAAATTCTCATTAATATTAATCGTGTTTGAAAAAAATCGGGTCTTGGAGGTTTTTAAGTTCGCCCTAACGCGGTTTCTGGTTCCCGTGATTTTCAGTCTCACTGTACGATTAGGTAGGTAGTAGAGACAAGAGTTTCAAAAAGACGCTAGACTCTTTCCATTCTATTATTTTGAAGTTCAAGTTCAAGTTCAAAGATTTTTATTCATAATATGCACAAAAATTGAGATAATGAACGTCATAACATAATCAAGCAAGCACAATAAAACATTAAGTAGGTGCCTAATTATTACATAATACCTATATATAGGGTGCAATGAACTGGTTTAATTCCAGATGTCAGTGTCTTGTAAAAAATCATAAATTTTGTAGGAGGCCTTTGTGCACAAAGTGTGCTTTATACATTTTTTGAATCGAGCTCCAGTTAAGTTTTGTATTTCTTGCGGAATTTTATTGTAGAAGCGTATACAGTGTCCCATAAAAGAACTTCTAACTTTTGTGAGTCTGAACATTGGAAAAGAATGTTTATGTTTATTTCTAGTTTCCACGGCTTTCAATGGTTTTTTTTCTCCAATTTTAGTACAAGCAATGTGCAAAAAAACTGTGTACCTAACGTTAATGTGTGCAAATACATTCCTAATGAAAAAATCCTTATTTATGACACAATTAATAAGATCAAGCAATGTCGCCACGTCACATCTCAATGTTACCTGCGCATTAAGGCGTCGCAGCAGGCCAAAACAGCATTTTGTAAATCTCAGGTTACGCAGAATACAAGTGTTATGCAATGGTTTCTTTATAATAGCTTGTTGATCGTGAGTGTCAACAGGGGGATACCTAAACGTAAAGCGTCATTTGATTATATTTTCTCGATAAGTTACCACAATATCTGTGGTTCTAGTAAAAAAAATAATACAATTTCGCACCGTATTGAAATTTATACTACTACTTGTTATTACTCGATAAGTTTTTTTTTAAGTCATGTTGCTCTGTTAGGCCTCTAAAGATCGGTGAAGAGCCTTTTTAACCGACTTCAAAAAAGGTGAGGTTCTTATTGCTATTTGTTTAAAAAAAAATATCAGACAGGCAAAATATTCACACATGTTATTTTTTACGGCTTCCAAACATGTATGGAAAATTTTGTAGGATTGTGTATATTTGTATGTATGTTTGTCTTCGTGTTTCTCAGAAACTATAAATCGGATTTTCACCATGATTTTTATTATCTTTTTAAACCAACTTAGGGAGAAGTTAAAGTTTTATCAAAATCAGTTCAGTAGTTTTTAAGGTATGGACTATTACGTGAAAGTTTAGTATAGTTTTGCTTATTAATATGAGCTGGGCAACAAATAGATGATAGAAAACAAGGAAAAATGCAAGTTTTATCAAAATCGGTTCAGTAGTTTTCATTTAATGAAAAATAGGACTGATAAAGAACAGCTGGAAAACTGGACAAATTGTCGGTGTTTAATCCTTTATGAAGTTGTGAATATAATACCAGTGCATACAAGACTGACAGGGAGTCAATGGATGAGTTATCATTACAAGTATTATCAATAAAACAAAAAAATATAAAATGACTTCAAGTTAAGTAAAAAGTAAGAAATAAATAATATTTTTACAAATATACTAAATTAACCACCCAAACGTTTTTTTTTAAACCATGAATCCTAAGAAGTTGTAGTAAAAGTTAAGTTCTGCTTCGGCGTACTACGCCTTAAGCTCACTTTTCACTATGGGATATTGTGTCTTAAGTATGTTAAATAAATATTTGTTACCATACTTTGTCTATGAGCTCGTTTACACTGAGTATTTTATTACATCGCAGTATATTACACAGCTTAAGGCGATGATGGAATAAAAATGCGCTGTCGAGTGGAAGTGAGATGCAATAATTACTCGCGAATAAGAAAAAGCGGGATGCCAATAATGCACTCGCGACTAATCTGAAACAACGTAAGCGCCAAAACGTAAAAAAAAAACATAAAAAATAAACTATTTCAGGGAATTAACTTTCAAATTGAAAATCGTTAGAAATAACAATTGTTCATACATTGCAATTATCACACAGTCATATTCACTTACTACTGCGGTGTAATAGGGTAAAACCATAAAAAAGGGTTGACTTTGTATTTATTTTCTATCGAGAAAATTTTATCCAAACATGTTTTCCAATTAAGAATCTCTAGATTATATAGTCAAATTACATATACCAGAAATTAATTACGATTTGCCCAGTATTTCCTGAAAAACACATGAAAACAGCACCCCAAATTTATTTAATCAGCGTCTTAAAGGGGCATATCGACAACGTATGGCAAGTCTTGAGATTAATATATTACATTATACCATATTGAAATGTAAACTTAGATTAGGACACCCGACGTTAACACGATATCATGTCTTCTGAGGAGAAGGCACGCAACGAGAAAGTAACCGTATCGAGTTATTAGCAACACTTAAATATGGAAAATAAAACTTTAATTCATACTTTCTCAAAAGCCAAATATATATGGTTGTACTCAATAGTACTAGTCGAGGTAAGGTGCTGGGGCGGGGTCCAACAGATCATTCGTTTTCAGTTACGCTTTCAGTCTGTATGATCATAAATTTAGACGTTGCAAAAAAAAACCAGCCAAATACTGGAAGTAAGAACTTGGTGTGAAGATTATTCATAAAACATTGAGTGAAGGAGTATCATCACTCATATAAATAAAAAAATGAAATACTCCAGACACAATACGAAAACAAAGTCAATTGTTTCCTTGTGAAGCTATCGAACTGACTTTGATGAAACATGTCTAGAAACATTCGCAGAGAAGTCTACCACCTTTTAAAAAACCGCATTGAAATCCATCCGCGCCGGTTTGAGAGCTGAGTGTCACTGACAGGCACACACACAGATACACAGACAGACGTTTCAAATTTATAACCCTCTTTTTCGTAGTCGGAGGTTGAAATTTACTACTATTCTATATCATCAATAGATGCGCCGATTATTTTATGGCCGCAAATAAATTGTTTACATAAATACCTGTTGACTACCTACTAAATTTGCTATGTTCATCATATTTAGAGCTCCATGGCTCCCACGTAGTTTCACAGAGCCTATAGGTTGCTATACGTGCTATATTCACTTTCCGTCCGAATAATATAGTTGATTTTGTTGGATCACAAACTTTATAATACAATCTGCACCCATAGCATACCGTCCCCGCGGGGGGGGGGGGGGGGTTTGTCGCGACAGCGACAGCAGAGCGGAGCGAAGCCACCCCATTTTGATCTACATTTAGTTAATTTGATGAACATTTAGTAAAGGAGATGTATTTTTTCGGTACTCATTTTTGAACCATAATCATATGCGGTTTTTCTGGTAGGGAAACCAATATAGATAAAGCCTACGTAATTTTAAACCCAGGCCGCAGCCTGCCAGTGTTTTCAGACGTTGTTTATTGTTTTTGAAGACTAACAAAATTAATTCACTGGGGCATTCTCAAAGGTATGTAAATGTGCTTGTACGCGGCCATTATCGTAACGTATGTAATTCTAGGAAACACAGTCGAGTGAAACTCTTGGGATTAAATAAACATAAACATAAACATACAGCCAACTGTAGACATTGCCTTGGGCAACCAAAAACAGCAATGTGACAAGGATTTACTCGAATACAGGTTGCTCGGTAGATCGTTGCAAAGCCTAAAAACAAATATAGTACAGATAATTTAGAACCATTTAGGACAAACTTACCGTCTTCTAGCCTAACTCTTACCGTTTCGTTTTTATCGATGTTTTGTTGTTTTTGAAGAAAAATCTAGAATTTCACATTTATTTGGTAATAAATGCGATTTGGAACACACATGTTTTCGCTTTCTATAATTTCTAATTAAGCACGTTTTCATTTGAAACTTGGTTTCGACAGACCTTTGAAGTGCTGGAAAATGTCTTCTGCCTTTGAAACTTGCTTAAGCAAGTATTCTTTGACAGCAATTAAAAAAACCGGTCAAGTGCGAGTCTAAATCGCGCACGAAGGGTTCCGTACCACCGTTCAATGGAAGCGATTGTGTAGAGTGAATAGTTTGGATTTTACACAGCAAAATATTGTTTACAAAGTTATTGGTGCGGTTACTTTCACACTCCATGTATGTAACCAGGTGCATCCATAAGTTTGTATGTGGTATTGAAAGAATTGTTGTATGGGAGCCCCCTTAAATATTTCTTTTATCCTGTTTTTTAGTAGTTTTTGTTATCGCGGCAACATAAATACATAATCTGTGAAAATTTCAACTCTCTAGCTAGCTAGGTTCTTGAGATACAGCCTGGTGACAGACGGACGGACGGACGGACGGACGGACGGACAGCGGAGTCTTAGTAATAGGGTCCCGTTTGGAACCCTTCGGATTCGGAACCCTAAAAAGACCGAGAAGGTTTCTGTGTGAAATCCTTTTTAAAAACATGCACATCTTTTGAGATATAACTTTCAACGGTATCTCAAAAATAAGGACCTCCGAACCAAATTGAGGAAAAAAAAACTCCAGCTTTAATTTTTTTCTTCGACTTCACTCCGTACCCTTAACAAGATACCAACATTAGATTATTTTAATCTCCTCCCGCCCAGTGCCGTCTTTCACGGACGTTTAACAAAATTGGGTTTTGATTTTTTTTCTCGCTTTTTGATGACGTAGGTGCGCTTTTGCCCCATGAGACTTTCGTTAAGTGCTAGACTTACTGGCACGTGTTAGTAAAATAGGTTGTTCCGGGGCTTACGGAAGTCGGATGAAGCGGCTGGCAACGAAGGGTGCCTATTGCGGCTGGGGAAAATAAAATGAAACTTAAAATGTTAAGTAACACGACCCGAATGACCGAGTCGGCAGTGACCCCGCCTACGAAGCCAAGGGTCCCGGGTTCGAGTCCCGGTGGGGGCAAATATTTGTTTGATGAGAACGGATGTTGGTACCCTAGTCATGGTTGTTTATCTCTCTAAGTATAATATTTATCTTATAAGTATTTGTATCGTCGCCTAGTACCCAAGATACAGGGAATCCTAGTTTGGGGATAGAGCAATGTGTGTAAATAGTGTCCAAGATATTATTATTATTTAAATAGACTTGCCCCCTTATTCAGTTAATAAAATCGACCGAAAAATGTGACATTATAAAAGAGTTGCCATACATTAGTATAATAAGTCTAATTGACACTTAATTCATTGGTTTTGACGTGAATTTTCAATTTCATTACCGAATAAATCAGATATTTATTGCAATACCTTACTTACCTATGTTTATTATAGTTTATTTGATGATATAATGATTTACAAGATATAAAATACAAAATTCTTAATTTACTAGAGCAAAAATCACATTATTCGATATCTATGGACTTCACACTAAATCTAACCTGTATCGTGAAGCCCATAGTAAAACAATAGTATATTATGAAGAAACAGTTTTTGCAATGGAAGGTCAAAAATATTGACAGAAAAAATAAAAAAATAAAATTACATTTACAGCGAAATAAAAAGTAAGAATTATTAATTGTGTAGCATTATTATAAAGATAAGTACTGGAGATCTGACCAAATACGAATAATTTGTAAGGCGTAGGAGGAGGGATTAGAGACCGAAGGGGAATGAAGTGATGGAGATAAGATGAGTACCTTGCGGGGAACATACATAAACATAATAATCTTATGTAGGTATCTGTATTTTTAATGGTTTCTCAATAATTAAAGGTCTATTCTGTCTCGTCACATGAGAGGGAGGGTAGCCATATCGTTATGATGTGCTTGGCTTCTAGGGTGGCTTTAAGAGTATTCTTGTTGAATAGTTGTATAAATATATAAAGAACAATTTTCACAATGCAGTACAAGTGATATACCTTACTCGTTTATGGTCCCAGAGCAGCGCTGGGCTTTTTGAAGGGAAAGTCAGCAAGTTTGGTAATGTACAAATTACCATATAAGATCTTTCCAAAATGTCTTAATGTATTTGCTGCGCAATGGAATTCTGTCCTCGTTCGACAATATCCCACTTATAGCAATTTTTTTTCATTGGCAATGTGTATTGTACAAAGAAGGTAAGAGGCGTTTTATGGAAATGACAATCGTGACTACAAATACTAGTGTTACTATCATTTCCTTCGGCTTGTATTTAAACGATTACCAAAAACGCACCTATTTTACTACCAATAATTTCGAAATGACTGCCAGAATGGATAAATGTCCACCAAATTGTGTTTGGATAAATGATCACCAAACTTCTTTTTATGTTTTGTGTACTTAAGTTTATGTTTTAAGTATTTTTTGTTATTCTTACATGTTCAACCTAACACGAAGGATAAAGGGGGCTTCGCTTCGTACACCCCCTTTACCCTTCACCTAAGCTACCGCAGTATTTTGCCCTGATATTTTTTGCAACTATTGGTATTCATTTATCCATTTTGGGTAGGAAAAAATAAAATATAATGATCACCAAAAGGTGATTTTATATTTGTTGCCATTTCCTTTGTCGTGCGTGTTATTTTACAGATATGGGAGTTACATTTTATTAGTAATGTTTTATAGTAAATCAAATGATAATTATCCTTCTCCCTGTATCGTAACTAAGACTCCGTCGGCTTTATGGATCTTTCTATCCAAGTGGCCAACATAACAAAAATAATTCAAAAGCCGATTTTATTTTTGTAGCACTATTTTTCAATTTGATTCGCAATTCGCCTAACATTATAAAACTTCAGCAAGTAAAATACATGAAGATTCGCAGTTGATTCGCATTTATCAACAACAATAAGCTATCGGTCGATGAAACCCATATATACCTATCTTAAGCAGAGCAATAACAGTTCCAAAATGCAGAATATTGAATAGAATAATAATAATACCTTGGACACTATTTACACACATTGATCTAGCCCCAAAATAGGATTCCCTGCATCTTGGGCACTAGACAACGATACACATACCTATATAGACAAATACCATACTTAGATAGACAAACAACCATGACTAGGGTACAAACATCCCTTCCCATCAAACAAATATTTGCCCCCACCGGGACTCGAACCCGGGATCCTTGGCCTCGAAGGCAGGGTTACTGCCGTCTCGGCCATTCAGGTCGGCATTGAATGATTTCTAAAAGAAGATATCAACACTAATGTATAGTAAAACTCGTGAAACTGTGCCACAAGCCAACACTCGTTTTATGGATAATTGCTTGGCATAAAACAATGCTAGGAACGGGGTTGCAATTTATTTTTATTTATTGCCATTCGGGCGGCATTTGCGTAGAGCCAGCGAGTTTTTGGACACCGGTTATGGCTGTGAGAATTTAAGCGTGCGTGGCAGAAAACGCCTTTTTGAACCGATGGGTAAACACGGGGCATGATGACATGAGCAATAAAATTGTTAAGTTATAAAATAACGTTCTCTGAAAATTAATGAACGAACAATAATTATGTCAGACACCATGAAGGTCAAAGATAAGGAAAATAATGAAAACAATGAAAATAATGAAAATGATGAAAAATATAAATATAATTAAAATAATGAAAATTGATTCTGTAACTTACATCGTTCGATATACCTCGCGCCATGAGTTATGAGCGGTGGCCTTGAATGCGCAGTAGACACTTTTCAAAACCTGTACATATGCGCAGTAATTCCCGCTAACGTCACCCAGCGCGCACTTAATTCGTGGTGCGAGGTATACATAATTGTACATCAAATATATATTAACAAGCAGGTAGTTCAAAAATATCGCGGTTAAACGTTAAGCAAGCTGGGTAAAAAAACCCTGTGTTACGATTTCCAGAAATGAATGAATGAACATTAATTAGTTCAGACACCATGGAGGTCACAGGATTTGAGTCAAATTTCTGAGACTTATGGTATCATAATAACTTATTATCAAAGTCATGTTGTGAAATAAACGCAACTTTTTTTGGAGCCGGTTCATAATTAAATACGACAAATAACCTATTGCGACTATTGAAATATAACTTTTATCAACCATCAAAATAGCTTTTAAACTAAAATTTCGTACAAATAAGTTAAACGCCAGATAATGTGAATCACTAATTATTTTAATGGTATTGATTCGCCGCTGTTTCTGTATTAATGGGACATTATACATTGCAATTAACATGGATTTACGTGTGCATTCAGCAGTTTATTCGTTGTAAGCACTTTTGTAGATAATACTCCAGCAAACTCAAATCATACATGAGGTAGTGATAAGTAAGCAAGTTTCTTCACCATGTTTTAGTACGAATATGTTTTCCCTCTAACAGCAGCATTACCGACTTCTTATAAAAACAATATGCAAACCACGTTATGTGTTGTGGTAATAAACATACATTATTATTTAAGGCTTTACCAAAACCACAATATTTACCTATCCAATAGACAATAGATCCAATAGAGTAGGTATGTTTGTTATCAACAAAAACAACAAACAAGCGCCGTACTTAATAGCAGTGGATTTAACACGTTTCATGTGAATCTCAGATTTAAGTTGGCAGACGACGACGTCGATAACGAGACCGCTATTCCGTCGCGATCATCATTTTTGACTTTTGACCCGTGCCTAATGTCGGTTTTAGAGGTTTGGTTCTCATTTTAAGTTTTTGGGGTTCCGTACCCGATGGTGCCAAATGGGCACCCTATTTATAAGGCTCCGGTGTCCGTCCGTCTGTCCATCAGCGAGTTGTACCTCATGAACCATATGTAGAGTTGAATTTTTCACAGAATGTGGTATTTCTGTTAATATATAAAATAATATAAAATAAAATAAAATATATACTGGCGGGGAAATGATAGCGCCATACTGTCGTCTGGCGCTATCATTTCCCCGCCAACGGGTTCTTCACTTTTTTGGGAAAATTATAAAAGATACGATCAAAATGTCAAAGACAAAAATAAACAAGATAAAATTTCCCACAGTTCAAACAACAGTTACCTATGTAACTGTTGTTTGAACCTTTTTTTTGTGAAGTCGGAGGAGTAGAAAGTGAGAATTTTGAGAAGGAAAATTACCATTATTGATATGAGCGAACGTCAAAAAATAAGCGTCCCCTTCCAATGACAGGATACCCAGTTATTTGAGTTACAGTTACCAGTTACAGATTCCTAAATCTTGGGTCCAACATATGGCGAACTAGGAATATTTGCGGGATGTTTGATATTTGGTGATTTTATTAATTTCGATGTGCTCATTCCGTCTTTGTACTTTGTCACCTCTTATTTTTACTGTACACGCCTCTATATTTTAAAGATGGCGCCTTAAACAGTAATTTGACAAAATCTCCTATCCAAACGCCTGTTGAAGTAGACTTTTCGGAAACAGAGGTTAAAACAAGAATTATAAGAACATTTCTCTAGTTTATTTCATCAGAAGACTATTGTCGAATGAGCCGCAACGGAGATATTGCTAAAGAATTGTTTTGAGGCGCCATTTTTCCAATATGGGGGTGCGAGCGGCAAAGAAGAGGTGGTAAAGTGGATAGGTATTCGCAAAGAGCTTTTTAAATCTATAACATCACCCGAAACTACCAAATGCTGTAGGTAAGAAAAGGAATCTTCTTTATTAATTCGGCTCGTATCTCCGAGCGATGTTACGTGGCCAAATCAAAATGACAGCTACCCACGTACTCCAGCGTAATATTCATATTTGCTTACAAATTGAACATCATATGAATAATACACCGTAATTCGCGCAGGCAACACGGGAAATGCTCTAGAGATATGGTAATGATGCAAGATTAGATCATTAACCGTGTTGTGTTGACGTTGAGTATGCTCTGTGCCAAATGATCTGTGTGTGCATCGAAGTGGTAGTAAATGGAGTGAACCGTCGAGTGTGATTCTCTGTGACTAAATCTTAGTAGGAGGTCACTTTATCTCTAGCGGTGATGGGCTAGGACCAGTCGCTAGGAGTTCTCAATTGTGGGCTAAAAAATAATGTGAGTGTATAATAATTCATATTCTTAATTGCACAGAAATTATAATGGTAAGACATTTTATGGGGAAAGGCGACCTTATATCTAAAGAGAGATTTCTACCAGGCAACCTAGGCAGGACAGGAAAAGTTGTGCAACAAGAGAGTCCTAGTGCGCAGTAAAACTATAAACCACAAATTATTTACGAAACTGAAATAAGAACTAACAACGGTGTATCTTTCATCTAATGGGAAAAGGGGTATGAGGCTTGATGCATAGGATAGTTATTAGGAATTAGAAAGAACAATAACTCAGATAGCTCCCAAAATAGTCAGGTATTTGATGGTATTTGAGTTTAGTTGCCACACTATACCTAGCCCAACGTTGAAACCAAAGATAATGGAGTGTCCAACCTACATAAGTAGCCCCTGATGGATTCATCTACTTAGTATTCCATTAAACGTTGAGACAGGATTCTTTTAAGTTGCCGCGCTGGCCACGTCTCTTGTAACAGCATTTATGTAAATTTGTTTCTCGAAGGCACTATGATTACCCTATCTAAATGTAGATAGCTGTAAACTCGATGATAGGGTAACTAAAACAACAAACTCTTTGTCCGGTTTTTGTCTTTTCATTTGCACTTGATTGTTTGATAAACCGAATCGAAAGTACTTTTTTTAGGTTCGAAGATTTTTTGGCTATTTCTGGCTACCTGTATGTTAGTATTAAAACAATATCTACTCATCAAATAGTCCTAAATAAATATGAAATATTAACTTACCCTGGAACAGAAAGAGGAGAAAATAAAGTGAACGTCCTAATAAAACAAAGAAATTAGACATTTGTTTGAATAGAAATTGTGTTTATGTCGCTAGCGACAGAGATAATTTGTTATTATCGCTGACAATGAGAAGTCCCAATGAAATAATATTTCCCAAGAGGTGTCTGTAAATATACAAACTTAGGGAACGTTATTGTTCATTAATAAATTAGCAACGCTAAAAATAGCTCGAATTTATATAATAGTACTTGGTCGTATTAATTAAATAATTTCGATCGCACCTAAGCAATTCAGAAAGACATAAAAATCTCAATTCACAAGAACAAGCAGAAATTAATTAACCCCTCCTCCCATATTGGCTTAGTAATAAATTCCAACAAACGAAAAATTCTACATACTTATGCCTTAGAAAGGGTTAAATATTAAATCTGAAAGATAAAAAAGGTCAAGTGCGAGTCGAAGGGTTCCGTACCTTCGTGCAAGAAAAAAAATTTAGGGTGCTGTTCCTTTAAAAGGAAAAACGGAACCATTATAGGATTACTGGTGTGCCTGACTGCCCGTATGTAAAAGTATATTAAACAGTCGAATTCTGGACCAAGTAAATTAACATTTTGTCCTTTTATATATTTTTGTGTAACACGAACACAATCGTGTTGCGTAAACCAATTAAATGATTTTCAAACGAAAGGTCTTTTTTAGGGATCTCACATACATTGTTTTCATATTTTTTTATATTAAGTTAATAGTTCAACTTCAAGTTCAAAGATTTTTATTCATTATTGAAAAATTGCAATGAGACTTAATGAACGTCATAACACAATCAAGAAAGCATAATATAACATTAAGTAGGTGCCTAATAAATTATATAATAATATAGAACATAATATATAGGGTGCAATGAACTGGTTTAATGCCAGATGTCGGTTTCTTGTAAAAAGTAATTAATTTTGTAGTAGGCATTAGTGCACAATGTGTGCTTTATTCAATGTGTACAATAATAATTAGGTAATTTAAAAACTAAAAAACACTCATGTATTTGTCACATTAAAACAAATTAAATGAGTCCAATCTCGAAGGGTTTACTGGTAGCCGTTTAAGAGTTTCACTATCCACCTTCAGGTCCCATCATCAGGTCAGCTCAATAAACTTACTAATCCATCAATTACTCACCGAGACGATTCTAAAGAGCCCAAGTTCGGTAGCATTGCATTATTTTATTACAGAGTTCCTGTGACCACCTTCCGGCTCTAACATCAGACAAGCTTAATGGTGTCATAATATTGCATTGTTATAAAAACTTACATAATCATTCCAAATTTCAGTACCAAATACCTGAACCTATTGAAAGCGTGTTAAAAAGTACACTATGTCGACGTAAACATCTACTTGGGCCAGTTAGAATCCTTCGAAAACAGGCAAGATAAGGAAATCAAAATATGCATATCGAACTCCTGGAAGAGCTACTGGTTCATGAAGGAGTTGATGAAGCGCAAACCAGTCGACTTTTTTATTTTGCCTATCCTAACCTACGGAGCTAAAACTTGGTCGCTGACGGAGAACTAGAAGTCCATACCCGAGCTTTGTCAAAGAGCGATGGAGCGAAGCATAACAGGTGTTAGGAGGGCTGGACACGTTTGCCGCATGCACCCCCAGAAGTGGGAGAAAATTGTCACCGAATGGGTGCCAAGTGACGGAAACCAGCGTAGGGGTAGGCCGAGACGTCCTTGGCGGGATGACCCAGACATGTTCCTGCCAGACTGGGCGGGGCAGCACAGGACAGGAATAAGTGATCTAAGAAAGGGGAGGCCTTTGCCCAGCAGTGGGACACCAAACCTGGCTACATAAAAAAAAGTTAAAAAGATGTTTAAGAAAAATGACAAAGCGATAGACTGTATCTCATAAACCGTGAGAGTTGAAATTTTTACAGAATGTGTATTACTGTTGCCGCTACAATTAAATAACTACACGAGATTTTTTTAATTAAAGGGGATCCCCATACAAGAGACGTGTTTTAAAATCACCCGAGATATAACAAACCATAACATGATTCAAATATGATCTTAGATTTCGCGGCTATTCACGCAGGGTTGTGGTGGCGCACTTGGTTTGATATCAGTTTCATAATCTTAGAGTTCTGGTTTTGAATCGACGTTCAGACATAAAATTATTGTATTTATTTATTTTTATTTGTAGTGGTTACGATTTCTTTCTACACTTGACCGATTATTATTTTATAACTTAGGTACTAAAATCTCGTATCATTTATTATACAAAATAGTCTTTGTTTAAACCCATATTATTCAACTACTAATGCCACTACCACTGTCCTACCTAACAATACCTAATAAAGGACACACAATCCTGCGCTCGGGCAGAAATATAATTAATGTTAGTTTTCTCTGTTTACATCCCTAGATGATAACATCTAGGGATGCTAATAATAGTAATAATAATATGCTGCGTGCTAATAATAGCACGATACAGAAAAAACATAAAAATAAAACCTTCTTGTACGGAACCCTGAAGACGTGCTGAAAAATAATATGCTTTATAAAAATGCTACTGTGAAGAAATGACGACAGGCACAAGATACGCACTTGTAGACTATTGACAGAGCAATTCTGAAGCGATGATGTGAAAAAGACGCTCCATGGGTTTTGTGCCTCCTCAAGCATTTTTATAGCTTTCTAAGGACCGAATCGTACTAGGCTAGGCAATCGGGTAGTTTGGTTTGGATAGGGGATGCTTGTTTTACTATAAACAGAGTAAGGTTTCTTTGTGAGTAACATTGTCTTTTACAAGTCGAGCGCGAAGCAAACACTGCCGTACCATCCTTTACTGGAACCATTTCGCCGCATTTTAGGCCCCTATTTGAGAACCTTTGGATAAGACCAGAATGCAGAAATTTTCGTCATTCAGTAAGCTAAATTGACTTGTACCCACTAACGTATGAAGAATGTTCAACGGCCAAGTCACACAACATTAACTATAATAATAAAGAAATCGCAGTAAGGAACCTTAGACTTGGCGCGACTTTGTCTAGATTTCATTACTTTTTAGAGATAAACAAGCAGCTCCATCGAGACTTGGCTAGTTTTTTACAGATTTATGTTTTTGGTGGGATTGTCTTTTACAAGTTAAATATATATTTAAAACATTGATTGGGCAAAGTCAAAGTCAAAAATTCTTTATCACAGTAGATATTTACATATACTTAGCAAATGTATTTTTTTGCCTTCTCTCTATATTGGACGACTGTGGGAGAAGAAGGGCGAAGAAACTCCCTTTGTTTTTAGATCTCTTCTAAAAATTGGTTGTGTTTAACTAATACAAATATTACAATGTAAATTTTTATAAATAATATGCGGGAACAAATAATTTGAAAAGCGAGTCCTGTGTTGAGATGGATTAATCCCATACAGTCTTCTGATTTATGTAATCTGGAATATTGTGATACTGCTGCTGCCATAAGTGAATACTGCCATTACAGAAAGTCGTTTTAACATGGGATTTTTATTGTTCAAACGGAAATTTTAAAATCTACAGCGGTATCTTGTTGTAGTAGAGAAAGCACTGACCCTTGAAAGAATGGGCAACTTTCGCAAGTCTAAAACGGGGCGCAACTAGTCTGTGATTATTTTTTAGGTTACTATTACAGCTGTCGCTAATTTTGGAAAATGTTATGAGGTTCTAGCATATATTGTATTTTTGAAAATAAATTGACTAGCTACATTTAATTTTGGTATGCCAATTTCTTGACAAAGTTTTATTGTTCGCTGCTTTCCCCCACAACAAGACCCCATATGGAATATGAATATGATGATTATGATGAATGATAATGAAATAAATTAAGATGGACTAGCCTAGCTGTAGCCACATTTATGTTTTGTCTAATGTTCCTAACAGCGTCAGCCGCAGTCCTTCATCTAACACCTAATCTATCCATGTGGGGTCCCCATTGCAATTCGCTATTAATTATATATTTTATATGCTTGAAATGTTAAATAAGGACTTTTAAAAATCAACACAACTTTACTAATTCTAACGTGTCGCTCTCTAACACTAAGTTGAGAAACATGCCTGACATTCGGAAAAGAGAACTTGATAGACTTGGGTTAAGAGTAAACAATAAATAATTAACTGTGAACAGACAGATCGATTTATAAATGTATTAGTCCACCATACAGATATAAACAAAACATTTTCAATATTCTTAAAATAGAAATCATAAGTGGATACACACCGTGGACAAATCATGCTGGAAAATAAATGAATAGTCTGACCATCAATTAAGTAATTGCCAATACTATTAAAAGGAAGCAAAGCTGAAAGTCATAAAAGAGACTCGATATTGCGAATATTTCGACGGTCTTTTGCTCGAGCTAGGTACTTCGTGAAAACTAATTTAAATGCTTGCGGAAGTTTATTTTACATCTATCACTTATAAAGGGTTCCTACTCTTTTCTACTGGGATACTGTATAACATAGGCTACCCCTTACAATATGTAAAATACTCACATCTATGAGACCGAGTGCATCAGCTACACAAATGAAGCACCCCTATACCGCTACCAAACCACTATCACAGTACACGTTCGAAATCAGTCACGCCACAGAACATCGCAATTTCATCACTTGCGAATCAAACGCAGCCCGACATACGTCCTTCCCCAACAACGGTTCGCCGGGTACTGGGCTGACAACTAGGCTCCTGACTTCTCCTGAAAATCCTTAGCGAAGGATCTTTCAGAGCGATTGTCACAGCCTCCCCCACACGTCGTCCCTTTACGCACTTTAATAAGGCGCTTACAAGAACGCGTAATCCCAGCGGTCCCACGTAGGACTATTGTAGTAGAAATCTCACGATTTCGGAGAACTTCAAGGAATTAATTCAGTTTCATATTCAAGTTCAGCGGCAACTGGTAACGGAGGCGGTCGATGGGTTGAATTAGGTAGAGGTAGAATGTATAAAAATGCCCTAAAAATTGTGAGACCTATTTTTGTCTGTCGTTCTGTTTGGTCTGGTCTGGTTTAGAATTTACGTTCATTTTGTTCTTACATGTCAACCTAACACGAAGACTATTCGGGGGCTTCGCTGCGCTTGCCCCCTCTAATCTTCACCCAAGCTACCGCAGTGTTTGCCCTGGTATTTCGTTTGCAATTCGAGTTTAAACCAGTTTACTATTTAACGGTTTTAACCGTTAATTTATCAACCAACGCGTCATATAGTAAGCAGTACGCTACAGTTTACTATCTGTCGATAGTTGACCAACTAACTAGAAAAAAAACGTTAGTTTATCAACTGTAACGGTTTTGACAATCTTACGGTGACATATATCTTGCAGTTATATTTTAGACCATCTCATCCATTGTTGAATACCATTTAATTCAATGAGGTTGAATGTATTATCGATAATGTTGCACCTTATAGTTTTATATACCATCTACCTAATATATTCATTCATTCACAAACCATCCAATCCGACAATTATATGAATAAAACAGAGTCCTTGAAAATTTATTTTAGTTCATAACACAACATACAACAATGAAGTAAAAATACACGTCTATCACGGTACACGTCATCGAAGTAAAGCTCATGCTCAGAAAATGTGTTGTCTATGGCAGAAGATGAAAAGAAAAGAACCATAAACTACGAAAATGAACTAAGAAAACGATGACACAAATAAAAAAAATTGACTGTATGGTTGTATGGTTGGAGGAATTTTGTCTGTCGATGGACGGAAGAATTAAAAATATACACAGGAACTACAAAATGCCGCTAGTTTCTCGCAGAGTATTTCGAGCAAATTTTATTTTAATTAATTACGATGTATTTATTTTATCGTGTTATTATTTTTTCCCGTGGGTAATTAACGAATCCCAGAATTTTGCTTGGTTTTGGAATATACAATCAATGCTTTGTGTTCAAACTGGCACTTCCACTCAAACATCATCAGGCAGGGTTAACTGAAGATGGAAACCTAAAAATAAAAATGTAAATGATGATTTTATGGAATGTTATTAATTTTCATTTTGCGACCCAAGAAAAGACCAAAGACCACGGTATCGAAAAACTACATTGTAACTGCTTTGTCAAGCTCTATTCTGAATAGATGTAAACGTAAAGTTTTAACTCCTGCAAACAGTTTTTTAACTTTCCAAGATTCGCCCATTCTTGAAGGCTGATTTACACTGACCCAGTAGCTGCATCCAGTTTCACTGAATCCAACTTCACTGGTAATTATGTTTCACTTTAGTACAGCGTCTAGTAGCCAGTGTCACTGAATCCAACTTACTGATAATCATGTTTCACTTTAGTACAGCGTCTAGTACCCGGCGCTGGATCGGAATAGAGCAAGTCTCTATTTTTCAATCCAGTGTTCCCCTCCCACATGCCGTGCACCCCATGCCAGTGGCACTGGATCTTTCCTAAACGCGATGCGCCAGTTCATGCCAGTCGTTGCCGCGTAGTCGTATAGTGACTACGCGTCTCTTCTCTTATTGAGGCCCAGGCCAAATGTGATGATAATATTCGCCGAACTTTTGGTAGGTAATTTTTGAGTGCTTTCTTGCTGTTCTACGAAGGCGTAAGTTATGCGCAAAGTTTTCATATGTTTTCATATTTTTCTGAGAGTGTTTCCTTTCTGGGCAGGAAGTAAACAAGTATAGGATAATAAGGTCAATGGAGTCGTTGAGGAATGACGTCCCCAATTATCTCAAGTCGCAAATATGCGTTCGACGATGACGCGGTCTCCTTAGCGGCACTCAAAGAGATTCCATACAGTTTTCTGGATGCTGGCCGTCATCTTACTGATTTTGAATTAAGAATCGTTAAGGCTGGTTTTTAAAGAAAAAATAACTGACTCCGAACTCGAGCCAAGTCAGTACTGACCCGATTCTGACACTGTTTAGAAGCAGTAAATTGTTTTAAGGCCAGCACAGAGCTGTGGCTCAAGCAGGAAACTAACCTTATGTCATTGTATATAAGAGGCACTGACAGTTCGTTTCGCGTACTTTTTCGACGCGTAATTATTCCTGCTTCCTACACTGACTCCATATCCATTTACACTAGGACAGTATGGGGCAGCCACGGATTGGCACGTCAGCACTGACTTACCCTGTCTAAACCAGCCTTTACTGTTTTTTTTAACGGGCTGTGCATTTTCTCGCTGAATATTTGGAAGCCAATAAAATAGACGGAGAACATTCTAGCAGGTGTTCAGAACATGGGCGACCATTTTAAAACTTATTGCTTGCTAATAAAGTGTTAAACCTATGAAAAATATACATTGGTTCTGGTCGCTTTATCAGACGAAGGGTAAAGATACACTGGCCAGTTATAATTTGTTTCCAAAACTCGGTTATTTAAAAATGAGTGTTTGTTTTTAAAAGTAAAAATACATTTAAATGCATTGAATTCGACTGAATTTCATGTATATGTCCCTATCTAAAGCAACCGCGTACCGCTGGTATAATTAATTTAAGTACGGTCGCTTAACTTTGTGGGATGAAGAGAGAAGCGGTCATTCTTGACTATGGTACGGAAGATATTGTACGGGCAGTGAAAAATCTGATTCAGCAAAACAGGTAAATTACAGAAGATTGCACGTTCTGCATTTAGATCGGGAAGCGTCCATGACATTTTACACATCCACCTTTGTGTAAGGAGTATTGTTTCGCGCCAGGTATCTCACAATCTCACGTGGCTCAGAAGCAAGCGCGCGTGGAATGGTGCCGCGACATGTTTGTATTAAAAAATCATATCAGGTGACGAATCTTGGATTCACTTATACGATCCAGAATAAAAGCACTCGTCAACAGCATGGCTGTTCCAAAACAAACCAACGCCTACGAAAGTAAAGCGAACTAGAAGCATGGAAAAAAAATATCGCCGCTTTTTTCTTCCTAACGGGGTATTTAGTGTCCATTCCCTTACGAGATCAAAGTAGCATTAATGCGATGTGGTATACTACCAAATGCTAGCTAGAAGTTTGGCTGATGAAAAAGTGCTTCGAAAATTAGTTTAGACTTTTTATATATGCCGGTGGAGAGTTTTTGAAAATATATTATTAGTAAAATATAGTTTATCCTATAGTTTATTTTTTTGCATAACTTTCTGAGTATCGCACGTATGTGCTTCGATAATTGAAAGAGGAGCACGTTGGCAAACATGTTTCAACCCCCCCTCCTTCTTTTGTAACCCCTAATCGCATAACCATTTATTCGCTCATACAAGTTGTGAGTTACTACAAAAAGGGGAATACCTCGGTCCTGGCCTGCTTTCTTGATCTGAGCAAGGCATTTGACAGAGTCCAACATCAACTGCTCTGGAAGAAGCTCAAACATAGAAGAACACCGGAAGCCCCTGTCAGTTTTCTGAGTAAATGGTACAACACTCAAACGAACGTCGTCAAATACAATGGGCAGCTGTCCAACCCTACGAAATTGGCCTGTGGGGTTAGAGAGAAGGGCAGCATATCTCCTGTGCTCTTTAATATTTAAATGGATGACCTCAACAAAGATCTGACACAAGCTGGAATGGGCAAATGTTAAATAACCTATGTTACGCTGACGACATGGTCCTCCTAGCGCCATCTTAACATCTGCGAGAAGTATGCTGCCAGACACAATATGGTATATGATGATGAGGAGACCAAATACCTAGTGAATATTATCCAACACAGCGCGGGCGAGGTGTTCGTCGCGGGCCGAGCGCCGGGCTGGGCGGCGCTGCTGCGCGTGCCCTCGGCCGGGACGTGCGCGTGCATACACGCCTCCACGAACACCATCCTCGTGGCCGTGAGGCAGCGGCCAGTTCACCCATTGCATAAAACGTGGGAATGGTACCACACCCCGTGTTTAGACACCTAGTATTTTTATGTATTTTAATAAAAAATATTATTTAATTTTATTTTATTGATATTAATACTATAATATACATTAATCTTATGTTATTTAATTTATTTTAATTTGAATTTAGTTGTAATTAATACTAGACTCTTTACGTCTGGAAAATAAATAAATAATTATTGTTATAACAAAAAATCTACAGAAAAAGGATTGTAAAATCGGCCGTAACTTGAACAAACTTGATAAAAAAGAAGTATACATTTTGAATTGCTAAAATTAGGAAATACATAGGCGCGTTGTAGCGTTGTAGCGCTCCATTTTTTTTTAACTGAAAGCTAATTCACGAAAAACCAGAGGGACACCACGCCCCGTGGGGCTGCGACCGTGCATCGTCGCAGCCCCATAGTAGACGGAGCTAGAGCGATTTCGAAATAATTATGCGAATAATAATACAGATAAGTCACCACTTTCGTAGTCACCACTTTACTAGGAGGACGAGAGAGCTCCCCCCCCCAACATTAAGGCTAATACATTCAATCATTTTACTTATCGGAATTCTCAAACAAAAAAGTAACTCCATTATATCTAATCACTCTACAGCTTGAAACTCATTATCTTGTTATTGTTTGAAAACTTTGGTTTATTGGTTGTGTTTTGTTGATCTGTAATGAACGAAGGATTACCGAGAAATGTAATAAGTGTTATCAGTAGGTTCAGTGATCAAAGAGTTCAACTTACAAGTGGATTTTGAACACCTCTGCGGCGCTGCGGTTGTGGCTCTGCCTACCATGCGAGAGGTCCCAGGTTCGGTCCCCGGTTGGGGTTAAAAAGAAGAAAAAAAAAGGTCTTGTATGTTTACATGTGTGTGACGTCGCTGTTTCTGGTTCCCACGATACAGGGTATCCTATTGTGGGGCCAGAAGCAATGTTTGTGCATGTTTGTATAAAAAAATGTAGATATTTGAATTTTGGTTGTTGTAACTTCTGACCCGCTATCTGCAAATATACAGATTGTAACAGAAAGATGTCAGTCATATTCTAGGGGCTTGGTATGGACATAATTCTGAAAAGTTTCACTATAAAACTGATTTGATCAGACCTAATTTATTTAGCGCTTCTTTATACTAATCGGTCGGCCTTACCCGAAACGGTTTCACAGTGAACGTTATTCAGAATGTCGTTCCTAGGAACCCCTTAAGGGATTAAATATGGCCAGCATCATGGGGCGCGAACAAACAAATGCATCTTAAGCTTCAATTCTAGGCTAAACTAGACAACATAAAAATGTAGGATAAATATATGTTATAAAAGGTCTATTAGAGATAAGAATGGTCTTTTAAAATTACCGTTTATCTGTTATATTTAATAATTAAAAATATTTTTCGCAATGCTATATTATTCAATTAAATGAACAAGCGCTCGGAGACGAAATCAATTTCCTATATGAAACTTACACGCAAAAATAGGTAAAAAAAAGGGATTTTTTTTCGTTGTTTTATTTTATTTTTAATGTTATTATTACAGGAGTTTATTAATATTTTCTATAATTTTCTTGGTATCGGAGCTCGGACTGCCCCGCGGGGCTCTGCGCGGGAGCATGCGTCAGTCTGCTTGGACGCGATGCGACTGGTATTTGTTTTCTTTGTCTAATTCTCAATTCCATTGGCCCTTGTTCAGCCCTTAAAATGTGAGTACAACTTTCTGATACAGTCTGTAGATAAACAAGACTCCTTTCTGATAGTTGATCAAGAGTTTTCATATTACAGAAAAGAGAGAAAACCATTATAATTGATAGTTAAACGAACTTACCTAGGGACGTTCGATCTTAATTATATGAGTCGCTTCATTTGAAGATATAAAACCATTTACAACGTAGTTTCCCTAACCTACACACCTAACGCACACTTCAAAGCTTTTTTTTTACTGCTACCGCCACCATACTTGTCATTCTTTTAGAGAAATATGATACCCCTACTTGTACAACTTACATAAGCCAAATTTCTGTTACCTGGGGGTTATGTGTGGAAGGGAGTTTATATCTTCAAATGTAGCGACTCATATAATTATGATCGAACGTCACTAGGTAAGTTCGTTTAACCATCAATTATATTTCGTCGCTTCATTATTCGATATAAAACCATTTACAACCTAGATGTTCAGAGTAAGAATTTTGTCTTAAGCACAGATATCGAGAGATAGGCCCTTGGCGCTAAGCTTGTATCGGAACCAGTGTCGCCGAAAATTAAGAACACGCAATAATCTACACCACTCATACATCAATCCTTCCGCATTTATTGGTCAGTGCAATGCCATGCACCTATCGTCCGAACACACCTACACTACCGCAGGTACACTAGCTAGCCGAGCTAGTGCTGGGACATTGCAAGGACAGCGTGTTTCATCAATCCATTATAATTTATAGACAGTGGTATTTATGCCGGGTTATATAAATAAAATAATACTTTGTTTGTTAATATGACATATTTATTTTACAAGAAATACCAATTACTATGTTTACAGGCAGAAATACCAATTACTATGTTTATGTAACACATACGGGGTGCCAAGCCGAAAAGGATTGTTTGGGACATGATTTTGAACAACTTTCTCAATGCATCTGATTTAATCAGAGAAACGTTATTTTTATTTCCCCATACAAATCAGCTGACCGCTCGGCCCAAAATGTACTGCAAAGTGAAAAATAAAGGATGTTCAAATTGATGTCTTAACAACCGCCTTTCGGCATGTATACCCTTTCTGTATAATCCTGTACAATACAATACTACCTATTGACAAGAAAAATGTAAATATTTATTAAGAACTTGGCGTTTTGACAATTTAGGTGTTTAATATTTATGCTTCGGAACGCACCGGTTTTTTCGTTGCGCGGATCGACCGCGAGTGATCGGGACATCACTAGCTGTCACTTGCATAGAAACAAAATGACGAGTTAGAGGTTACTTTTTTGCACATGGAAAATGTCGGCGTCAAGCATTCGGGCCTTGGCTGTATGTTATTTGTAATAATTAGCTAACACAGATATCGGGGCCTGGTCGGAATGTCAATTATAATAAGCACGGAACAATCGTCGGGAAATAAGTAGATTTCACGTCATCGGAGTGAGTGCTTCGTGTTGTGAAAGGTTGAAGTGATTCGGGGATCAATTCGTCGCGTTCGGCCAGCGACCCTTTGTGTCGGCAAGCATCACGACGGCGACAGCAGCGGGCTGCGACGAGAGTAAGATTCGACTCTCCCCCCCCCCCCCCCCCCCCCCCGTATGGTGTTCCTCATCCCGTATTCCTGCCTCGAATTGAGCTTTCGAATTCCGGTCCACGGCGTCAAGGTCAGTACTGCTTTGTGACATTCCACTGAAAACAACCCTACCAAGATTCCACGCCCTGTCGGTTAAGGCGTGGAATTTAACATTTTGGTAGCAGGCGCGGTTTCCTAGTAGGAAATCGATTCACGGACGGTTGTAGGGTTGTTTTTTTTGCCACATTGTAGCTGGGAGAGGGTGGATACCTCAGATTGGTCGGCAGTCATTTTGTGAGTGAGTCTTGTGGTCGGTATACCACAATTTAGGTTCATTTTCGGTTAGTGAACGTATAATTGACGATTTAGTAAACAATTATTATAAAATTGTAGTCGGAGACTACTCGGTGTGCATAAGGAACAGTCATTGGGTCGGATAGTATTGCAGTCGGGTCCTATAGTATTGCAGTGTTATTTCGGTTTGCAGAGCAGGGTCAGGCAATTTAAGGGGTATTAAGCTGATTTTGCTGACCTGCACTTCTACTATACTTCTTCCGTGGCTACCTACACTATATTAAAATAGTTTTTTTTATAATAAATTTTTGTGTATTATTTTGTATTGTGCTTTATGGTGGCATTCTCTCATTGATTTAGAGTGTATATTTATAAGGTGTATGTCCACAGGGCGACCATATTAAATATTTTTTAGGATTTAATTGTTTTAGTGGTTGGCTTAGTTTTGACAACTTAGTTTTAATTTCTGTGCCCAGCGCTGACGGGCAAGTGCTGGTCTCGGGCTATACTTAGTTCAGTAGTGAAGTATAAGACCACAATCTATTAAATCGGTCAACATGGCACCTTCGCCCTTGACGGTACTGCGGCATGGTATCCGGGAGGAAATGAGATGGCTCGCCCATACTCATAAGTATGTGGAGCGACCGGACATGGACGATGTCCTGCTCAAGCGTGTGGATGACGCAATGACACTCGTCGGGAAGGTGTGTCAGCTGGCTGCGGAGGCTGAAGCTCTCGGGCTTACTGATGAAGCCTCGGTGGCTGCAGTGAAACAGCTCTGCGCGGATGCTGACCAAGCTATGGAATGCTTGGGTGACATCGAGCGTCGCGCGGAGAAAATTAAGCGGTCGCGAAGGAATGACCGTGGGGAGGGTAACGGAGACCCACCCCCGAAGGGTGTTGTTGGACGGCTGCCACACCTGGAGATTCCGGCCTTCAGTGGGGCAATTGATGAGTGGCCGGCCTTCATTAATTTGTTTGATAGTTTGGTCCACGGTCGGGACGACCTGGACAACGCCTACAAGTTGGCCCAACTATTGATGGCTCTGCGGGGTGAACCGAAGGAGTTGGTCGGTCACCTAACGGTCACGGCGGGCAATTATGAGATAGCCAGGTCCATATTGTTTGACCGCTACCAACACAAACGGCGGTTGGTTGATGCGCAGCTGGGGAAGCTGTTTAGCATCCCTAGAGTAACCCGGGATGTTCACATCCGAGTACAGGTGCTCAACCCTGTGCTGGTGGCCACTAAGGCCCTTCAGAACCTTGGTCTTCCGGTAGACCAATGGTCATACATTGTTTTGTATATGGTTTTGTCACGATTGCCTGCAGCTGTTCAAAGTCGGTTTGAACAGCTGCATGGGGGCAGTAGCATGGAACTGCCCACGCTCGTCCAATTGACGGATTTTTTGGAGGGTGAATGTAGGCGATGTGACACACTGGACACGGAGGCCAGTGTGCAGCGCTAACCCGCACGGATGCGGGAGGGGCCGCGCCCCCCGCCCCCACGGGGGGGTGGGCGGTCGAAACAATTTGGCGTTTTGAATGCCGCGCCGTCGGGTGACGGCTGTGTGCACTGCGACAGTGCCGGTCATGACGTGACCAGTTGCACCAAATTTAAGGCGCTCGGGGTAGCTGCCCGCAGGAAGATAGTCTTCCGTCACCGATTGTGTTTCGGTTGTTTGGGGCCGCACACGCTGAGCGGGTGCTCGCGCGCGTTCCCCTGTGAGTGCTGTGGTGGCAAGCACCACATAGTGTTGTGCCTGAATCGGTCAGGCCCTTCGGATGGTCACCAGGGCCGGACTCAGGTTGGTCGGCCACAGGGCCCAACCAGGGCCGGACCCAGTCCCCCTCCGTGCAACGGGAGTCACCAACGGGGTGACTGGGGTACCCGCGGACGGGACCTCCCCCGAGGGGAAGGGGGCAGCGCGGGGGGTAACATGCGGGATAGCCGGGGTTCGGTCGCCGTTGTCCACGGTCAGCGAGGACTTCGGGCCACTGGCTCACCGCGTGTTACGGGCGGGTGTCAGATGGCACCTATGGGTAGCGCGAAGGCTGGGAGCCCACCACCTTCTGCGCCACCCTGCCCGTCGCTCTGGGAGGCGAACAGGGAGGCGAACAGTCGGATGTCGCCCCTATTCCTAGAGCGCCCCAGGTTGGATCCGCTCTCCCCCATTCATCCACGGTGCGCACCGGGCACACCGTACACCGTCCGGTATGGTCGGATACCGGGACAGCGTTGGGACCCCTTGATGTACATACGGTCTGATATGCCACCGGCATATCAGCAGCCGAGTTACTCCACGGCCGACGGAGGTCTCAGCGGGTTCGGACCCCGCGGAGGTTCCCGCTAGGGACACGCCGCCCACTTACAGGGTGCCGCCACTCGACAGATGGTCATGCTCCCCACCGCCTCTGTGATAGCGTGGAGTTCGGACGGCAAATCTTGTGTGGCACGAGCACTATTGGACTCGGGGGCCCAGGGGTGCTTAGTCTCGTGCAAACTTGTAAGACGATTGGGCATTTCGGTAAGGGAGTATCCACATTCCATTCGGGGAATTGGGAACACGGAAGTCGGTTCCGTTAAGGGAGTATGTCGGATTACTCTCTCGTCACGGGTGGATTCATCGGTGAATCTGACGGTCACGGCATTAGTCATGCCTAATGTGATGGGCTCACACCCTCACGTACGGTTGTCGCCTTCGGTGCGACAGTTCATCGCTGGGTTGTCACTGGCTGACCCGAAGTTCGATATTCCGGGCCCAGTAGACATTTTATTGGGTGTCGATGCCTTGGGATACCTGTTAGTGCCAGGTGTCCACGTGTTGCAGGCGACTGGTCTGGTTTCGGTCAACACCAGACTGGGCCATGCGGTAATGGGTCCGGTCATGCCGGCTGCCCCACGCCGAGCGACTGGTAGTCCCTTATTCGGTTCTGTACTCTCGGAGGTGATACAGAAGTTTTGGGAGGTGGAGGAACCACCTACGGTCCGCCGGTTGGACCCGGTTGAAGAAGAGTGTGAACAGTTTTATCGGAACAATACTGGTCGCCTTCGGTCAGGTCGATTTCTCATACGTCTTCCATTCCAGAGTGATCGCCCACCGCTGGGCAGTTCACACCATGCAGCCGAGACGCGGCTTCTATCGATGGAACGACGCATGAAGCGTGACGGGATTTTCTGGCAGAAGTACGTCGATTTCATGCGGGAATACGAGTCGCTCGGCCACATGTCGGTTTCGGGTATCGACTGGAAGCGTGAAGACCACTGCTTTCTGCCCCATCACGCGGTCTTGAGGACCCCGGAGGGCAAAATACGGGTAGTGTTCGATGGATCGGCATCAACATCTAACGGCATGAACCTGAACTAGTGTTTGCATTCAGGGCCGAAGTTGAACCATGACATCGCGGATGTTATCACACGGTTCCGTCGACACAATGTTGTGTTTGTAGCTGACATCCGGATGATATTTAGACGGACGGTCATTCACCCTGACGATAGACGGTATCAGCTGATACTGTGGCGAGAGAGCCCAGATCAGCCCATCAAGGTGTACGAGCTGAACACCAACATGTACGGGCTACGGTCTAGTCCTTATTTGGCGATTCGCACTCTGCGGGAGTTAGCGGATCGAGAACGGTTAAATTTCCCTAGAGGAGCAGCGATCCTGGAGCATGATCTCTACGTGGACGATATCTGTACCGGTGTAGATTCCGTAGAGGAGGCGCTCGCTCGACGGGACGAGCTAGTTGAGCTCTTACGGGGTGGAGGTTACGAGCTCCGGAAATGGATGTCGAACTCTCCAGAGTTACTGTCTGGTCTTCCGGATGACTACCAGCAGGATCCCCACATTTTCGAAAATCTGTAAAATCCGAATATGTTGTCAGTATTAGGCGTCCAGTACCAGCCGGTGTCAGACATGTTTTTGTTTCGGGTCGAGTTGGACTCCCCGAAGGTCTGGACGAAACGGAACGTCCTTTCAACGGTGGCTAGGACATTTGATCCAAACGGGTGGATCACCCCGGTAACATTTCAGCTCAAGTGATTTATGCAGCAATTGTGGTCTGCTGAGCTGAAATGGGACGACCCGATCAGCGGGTCATTGAGCTCAGAGTGGGACTCGTTCTTTTCGACCCTCCCTGGCATCAATCGGATTTCACTGCCACGGAGGTTGGTCCCCACCAAACGATACACCGCCACCCTGCATGGGTTTTGCGATGCCTCGGAGAAGGGCTACGGAGCTGCGGTGTATTTGCGTACGGTCGACTCCTCGGGGGAGGTTGATGTGCGGTTGGTCATGGCCAAGAGCAAGGTTGCGCCGTTGCGCACTCGCCTGACCATTCCCAAATTAGAGCTTTCAGGAGCGGCTCTCCTGACTCGTCTGGTCAACCACACGGTGACGGTTTTTCGTGGGTCAATAGCATTAGAAGATACGGTCTACGCTTGGACGGACAGCCAGATCGTGTTATGCTGGCTGAAGGCTTCAGTTCACAAGCTGGAGATTTTTGTGGCGAATCGGGTTTCGCAGATTTTGAATTCGGAGGTTCCCTTAATCTGGAAAAATGTTCCAGGGGAAATGAACCCAGCAGACTGTGCGTCTCGTGGGTGTCACGCTCCGGAGTTAGTTGGACATCCCTTGTGGTGGGGTCCAAAATGGTTGACTCAAGCTGAATCGGATTGGCCAATGAGTCCACGCGTTACCTCGGCGAACGTCGCCTTGACAGTCGGTGTCTGTACGACGCAACCAGAGCCGGAAGAGGAGTTCAGCCTGCTGGAACGGTACAGCTCGCTCGACAAGCTGGTCAATGTGACCGCCTGGATCTTCCGATTTGCGCGGAATTGTCGCAATTCTGAGGCGCAACGGGTGCGGACACAGGTCCTGACACCACGGGAACAGAACCATGCATTGTTCGCATTGGTACGGAACGTGCAGACGGTGCACTTTAAGTCCGAACTGGACATTCTGAGACGCGGACGCGTCCAACTGAAGGGAGCTGTGGCTCGGCTCAACCCGTTTATTGACCCTCAAGGACTGCTGAGGGTAGGAGGTCGGCTGCGGAATGCCAACCTGCCTTATGCGGCTCGCCACCCGTTGTTACTCCCTAGGAAAGGGAAGTTGGTCGAACTGTTGATACAGGATCGACACATTCGAAATGGGCATGTCGGATGCCACGCCTTGATGGCGTTTCTCCAGCGCGAGTTCTGGATTCTATCGGGATGACGCTTAGTGCGTAGCGTCGTATTTCGGTGCCTGCCTTGTTATCGGGCCAAGGCGGCTACGATGCAGCCCCAGATGGGCGATTTGCCCTCGGATAGGGTTAACGAAATCCGGCCCTTTGCGGGTGTCGGAACGGATTTCGCGGGACCATTCATGGTCAAGTCTTCACAGCTACGGAACGCCAGATTAGTGAAGGCATACCTTACAAATACCATACATACCATACAAATTTTGTCGGAGCCAGGCGATATCTGCAGGAGGTCACTCAATTCCTGAACGGTAACCAGGACGCCATCGGTACGGCATGCTCCCGACGAGGGATTGAATGGGTTTTCAGTCCGCCGGGATGTCCTCATTGGGGAGGAATTTTTGAGGCTGCGGTTAAATCGGCTAAGTCGCACATGACGAGGATCATCGGTGAGACCTCTCTACGCTTTGAAGAGCTTGCGACGCTGTTCTGTAAAATTGAAATGACACTGAACTCGCGTCCGTTGTGCCCGCTCAGTTCGGATCCAAATGATTTGGAAGCGTTGACGCCGGGTCACTTCCTGATAGGTCAGCCCCTTAACGCCCTGCCAGAATACCCATTCGGTGATGTTAAGTTAAGTCGGTTAACTAGGTGGCAGATGTTGCAGCAGATGGCTCAAGATTTTTGGAAACGGTGGTCAATAGTCAATAGTCAATAGTCAAAGTACTTTATTACTGTAGATATTTACATATACTTAGCAAACGTCATTTTTTGCCTCTTCTCTACATTGGACCACTGTGGGAGAAGAAAAGGTCCCTTGAGTACTTGCACATCTTGCAGCAGCGCCTTAAGTGGACTGACCGGACGAACCCCCCTCAAGTCGGTGACTTGGTGCTGATTAAGGATGCGAACCTGCCATCATTGAGATGGAGACGAGGACGGATCGTCAATTTGTACACGGGTCGGGATGGCACGCCTCGATCAGCAGAAGTCAAGGTGAAGTCGGTCTCGGTCCTCAAGAGAGCGGTCGCAATACTTTCTCGCCTTCCTATTGATTAGGGACAGGTTTGGGCCTGTCCGGGCGGGTGACTGTTTAATATTTATGCTTCAGAACGCACCGGTTTTTTCGTTGCGCGGATTGACCGCGAGTGATCGGGACATCACTAGCTGTCACTTGCATAGAAACAAAATGACGAGTTAGAGGTTACTTTTTTGCACATGGAAAATGTCGGCGTCAAGCATTCGGGCCTTGGCTGTATGTTATTTGTAATAATTGTCTAACACAGGTATCGGGGCCTGGTCGGAATGTCAATTATAATAAGCACGGAACAATCGTCGGGAAATAAGTAGATTTCACGTCATCGGAGTGAGTGCTTCGTGTTGTGAAAGATTCAAGTGATTCGGGGATCAATTCGTCGCGTTCGGACAGCGACCCTTTGTGTCGGCAAGCATCACGACGGCGACAGCAGCGGGCTGCGACGAGAGTAAGATTCGACTCCCCTCACCCCCCCCCCCCCCCCCAAAGTCAAAGTACTTTATTAATGTAGATATTTACATGAAACGTCATTTTTTGCCTCTTCTCTACATTGGACCACTGTGGTAGAAGAAGGGCGTAGAAACACCCACAGATTGATTTTTAGATCTCTTTTAAAAATAGGTTGTGCTTAACTAATACAAATTTGTTTTTTTTTTATTGTTATGATTAATAAGCAAGAATAATTAATTACAAAATTATTAACAGCAAGGTCTGTGTTGAGCCTGATTAACCCCATACAGTCCTGTCATTAAAGTAATCTTGAACATTGTAATATCCCTTTTTCGACAAAGTCGCTTTTTATGCTTTTTAAATTCCTCAAATGGCAATTTCAAAATCTCCAGAGGTATCTTATTGTAGTAGAGAATGCATTGACCCTTGAAAGAATTGCTTACCTTCGGGAGTCTAAATCGGGGCGCACATAGTCTGTGATTATGTCTTAGGTTAACATTACAGCTATCGCTAAGTTTGGAAAATGTTGTAAGGTTCTTGCTTACATACATTATATTTTAGAAAATAAATTGAATAGCTACTGTTAGTATGTCAATTTCTTTAAAAAGCTCTTTTAAGGAGTCTGTTCGTTTTAAATTATAAATTGCTCGAATAGCTCTTTTCTGTAAAATAAAAATAGTTTGAATATCCGCTGCTTTCCCCCACCACAAGATACCATAGGACATGAAAGTAACTAAAATATACTAGTCTAGATGTAGCCATATCCGTGCTTTGTCTGATGTTCCTAACAGCGTAAGCCGCAGAACTTAATTTACCAGCCAATTTATCTATGTGGGGTCCCCACTGCAATTTGCTATCAATGGTTATTCCAAGAAACTTCGTATCATTTACTAATTCTAACGTGCTGTTGTCTAACACTAAACTGGTCTCAACTTGCCTGACATTTGGAAGTGAGAATTTGATACACTTGGTTTTACCAGCGTTTAACAATAAATTATTAACTGTGAACCAATTCAAGGTTAAAGACAATACACCATTAACATCATCAAAATCTCCTTTTTGTCTTTCAATTTTGAAGACCATTGAAGTATCATCAGCAAACAACACTTTGTCAGTTAATTTCTCTACCATGAAAGGCAGATCGTTAATATATACCAGGAATAAGAAAGGGCCTAATATGGAACCTTATGGTACGCCAATTTTAACATCCGATCCATCAGATTTTACGCCGTTAACTTCTGCCTTATGAATTCTATTGCTTAGGTATGATCTAAGTAGATCCAACGCTTTATTTCTAACTCCGTAATGATTTATATCGTTTTATGATCAACACAATCAAACGCCTTCGACAGGTCGCAAAAAACTCCGATAGCATCCTGTGCGGCCTCCTATGCAGAATAAATATGAGATAAAAGGGTAATACCTGCATCCGTAGTCGATTTACCCTTAGTGAAACCATATTGTTTGGCGTGGAGTTGTTTTGTACGGTTGAAGTGTGAAAGCATTTGTTTGAGTATAATCTTTTCTAATATTTTGCTTAGTGTTGGAAGAACTCTGAAATTTGAAGGATCAGAGAACAGAGAAGAACAGAGGTATCAGTTTACTGTGTTTCATGAGGTCTGGGAAAGCCCGGTCGTCAACACATTTATTGAATATATAAACTATGTGTGGGGCTATAACTAGAATTACTGAACCAATGACTTTGACTGGGGATATACATCATAAAATTTTAAATATACATTACTGACGCTAATGTTATTTTTTAATAAAGTCTCTGCTTCATATGGAGATGAATTTAGACGGTCTGTTGTGAGCTCGGGTACATTGGTGAAGAATGTTTCAAAAGCTCGAGCAACATCAGCGCTGGATTTAACAACATCATCACCTATCTTTAGGCAGAAATCATTGTCACTTGGTATAACTTTGCCAGTTTCGCGGTTTGTTATTTGCCAAACTGTTTTCATTCTATTATTTGAATTTTGTTTTTTTTTTATTAATGTGTAAAGTTTTTGCAGTTCTACAAACCAGCTTGAAAGTTTTGGAATATTTTTTAACATAGTCATGAAATTTTCGATCAAAGTTATAGGTTTTTTGATCATAAAGGTCATACAAGATAACTCTACTTTTACGAATTCCAAACGTTGCCCAGTCATTAAATTTAGATTTACCGTTGTAGTCACTGACTTTCTTTAATTTGAAAACTTTATTGAATTCTGTCTGAATAATGTTGAAGAAGTCTGAGTAGTCTGTTTGGGTTCTGTTCATTAAAATCCGGTACTGGCAAATTTATATCTAAGTTTTTCGTATATGTCTCTAGTCTATGGGATGTAATAGGCCCATAAAATGATGGACCAGTCTTAACCTTAATAGCAATTGGGAATTAAACTGTTTGACCACTGTGATCGGAAGGTAAACAATTTTTGTTGTGAATGCACAGTCACAAAAAACGTTATCTAAGCAAGTTTGGCTGGTAAGTGTAAATCTAGTCGGCTCTTAAAATACATGACATAAATTAAATTATTTGAATAAAGTTATTAATCGTTGTTTCATTGCTGTTCCTACAAGCAAATCTACATTAAGATCGCCACAAATAATTAACTTTTTTCTGTTATCACATAGTTTAGTGAGGGCTTCCTCCATAATTTTCTCAAATATTTCGAAAATGCCATGGCTTTTTTCATCCCTCGGTGGCCTGTAGACAACAACAATAATATGGCTATCTAACTCAACACAGGATACCTCTATTTGTCTTTCAACAGTAAGTGCAAGAATATCTTTCCGTTGTTTCACCTTAATATTATTTTTCACTAAGATTGAAGAACCACCTCTATCAGCAGTCTTTCTATTGTAACAACTGACAATTTTGTAATTATTTATGTTAAAAGACATCATATTTTCCTTCAACCAGTGTTCTGTAACACAAATAATATCAATGTCAGAATTTTTTAAAAATAATTCTAATACAAGTTCTTTGCCAGGTAGCCCCTGGATGTTTTGATGGGTAATATTTAACTTGGGCTTACATTTTGACATATTTAGTGGCTATATGCTAGAGATTTCCTCTATTGTCTTATGAACTAATTTAAATTACTTGGAACAGATTCCAATGTTGCATGCAAAGTATGATTAACAGGTGAATTCCCAATAGGGGTGCATGTCATATTACTCTTAACATAAGCTGATGTTGAACATTCCGACTAATGTTTGAATGATTTCCTACCATAATTACAATAGTGCTGTCTGTACTCATCATAGATACCGCGACTAATTATCTTCACAAGATGTACAAATGAACTATTTGGACAGCAAATGTTCGTTACTTTTTGGTTAAGCCGGTAATGTAATATAGAACCAAATCCTGCACCTACTTTGTCGGAGAACAACAGAGTTTTTCTCTGAGCACATATTTTGGTAGCTGGCGGTACACGAGTGGAGGTGAGTGGCGGGACACACGTGTTGGAGTGCGGTTTGATGCACGTGGCGGCGGTTGGCGCGGCATTCGCGGCAGCGATCGTCGCAATGTGCGCAACGGCGAACGGCGCGGCCCTGGGGGCAGCGTGCGGCATGACACACGCCTCAGCAGGGACAGCGAGCGGCGCGGTGCTCGCGCTGTTGAGCTGCGAGGTGCCTCCTCGTCGACGACGGCGACGCTGTTTTTTGGTTGGGGCAGCGGTGGACGCTGCAACACTCTCGTTGAGGGGGGTCGAGACCAAAGTTAGTGATGTGGGCTCGTCCTCCTTGCTGGTCTCATTCTCCTCGTTCTCAATTAGAATGCCAACCAATTCCGCATTCTGGCGTTGTAGCTGAACTAACTCAGACGTCGCGTCTCTGAGTTCTGCTAACTCACTTTGTTCTTTGGCATAACATTGTAGTGTTTTTGCTAGGAGGTCATGTAGATGCTGGATTTCTACTCGGGCATGTTGGAGGTCCGACTGTCAACCTAGATGTTTTCTCCGGAGCTCTTGCTTTAAGGAGATTCTTAATATTCTGTTTGATTGCCGTTTAAAGGCTAATTTCAGTAGTTTTATATTACCTCTAGTTTTCTTCATGAATTTATTTAATTTAAAATATTTTTTAATTTTTCTGCTGCTTGTCTGCATGGCTTGAACAATAGTGCTTGAACAATGGTTAATAAACCTAGCGAGAACAACACTACATTATCACTTTAATGATCAACTCGTGACGAATTTTTTGTGAATAATTTATTTCCGTAATAATGTTTATTTTTTGTGTTTTAAGAAGAAATAATAGTTGGAATGAGACTTACAAGTGATGTGTTACTCCGCCGTTCTTGGAGTTCACAATCCCGGTGACTGCCGAGAATTTTTAATATGAAGACTATCGGGGCTAGATTTGTTCGCACGTGCAACGCCTCTCAACCTATCTCTCGATATCTGTGGTCTTAAGTATATATGATTGTTTCAGGTTTGGTTGGAACAATGAAAAGAAAATATTACGAATCAATTATTATAATATTAACTAAATGTAATTTAGTATTAACAGAATTATAGTCTCTACTCTTATTGTTAATTAACCTATTAATATTAACTTTTTGGTAATAATGTTGACCTTGCAAAATTATCATCTGTTAATAATGAACGGTTATAGAATTTCGCAAAAGTTTGAGAGGAATTAGTCCAGCCAGCCTTTTTCCTAATGACGTCTATGGGGACGCCGTTAGCCCGTGCCGCTGTACGCGCCGAACACCGCCACGTCCACGCCGCTTGACTGCAGCACGTCCTTGATCCATTGGCTGATGGACTGCGTACTGGCAGTCTTATAAGGCCGACGGAATGTCACGAATAAGTTTTGTATGGTTCCAGATCTGTTTGATTTAGTCATAAACAAATAAACTTCCAATGTAGATGGGTAGATGTTAGGTTTATCTTTGAAGTAAGGCAAGAATAATACTGGCTGATCCCGACCTGGAGGAGACGTTTTAATGATATCAGTTATTGCAATTTTAATACCTTCATTGGTAATATTAATATTTTTTGTCCTGATTGGAGAAATTGTTTGGACCCTTTGGGCCGTACACAGAGCAAGAAGAATTGCCAGTTTCTTTGTGATTTTTTCAAGTGAAAGTTCTTTATTTGGAAACCAATTGCTAATCTCATTCAGAACGATCTGGGGATACCAAGTACTTGTGTACTTGAGAAAACATGGCATTTTCGCTCATAACTTGAAAGTCATTAAAAATAACAGCAATTTACGTCTAGTACAAATTACCGCGCCACATTCTCATAAGTAATTGTAACTGTATCCATGTTCCAAATATTCCAAAATAAAAACGTTTGTTACTAATAATGTAAGCTGAAACCCCCAAATTAATAAGAAAGATTCGTTTTTAAACACATCCAAAATATTTAATGATAAATCGGCTCAACCAGTCTATCGATCTTCGGCCCCACATTTATTCCTTTATCGTGCGCGGCAATAAACGCACGCGTTTGCGACTGTCAGAAAAGGGCGCCGTTGATAAGAGTTTCGTGAATAGAATTATTTGCATAATTAGAAGATAGGAAACTATGATGAACATATTTTATGTTGTTTTTTTCGCAAGGCCAAAGTCGTTTCATTCCTGGCCGGCATAAAATATCGGAAATAAAGGTATTTATAAAAAGCCCGTGGGGCACAACGCTAGGCCGCGTTTCAGAAGAGGTGCCGGGATCGAGCTCGCGACACGGGTTACGGCAGCGTGCTGCTGGCTGTACGGATCACTACAATGTGAGACAGCTCCTGGACATCGAAGGGTTACACTGAGGACGTTGAAGTACTATTTTCAATTGTATCCAATAATTTCAGCATTTTTATGCATTGTTGTTTATATAAAGCCATTTTCATCTGATTCGCACTATACAAAAGTTTTTTCTATCATCGAAACTGTCAATGGTAATTTAAATATATCGATCAGATTCTGCTTCTTCTTCATATTCTTTATTGCAATGAAAATATAATACAAATTTTAATAATGTGATTTCTTCCAGCACACCAAGGCAAGCCAGCAGAGTTTATAGGGAGATTAACCTGCTGCTAATGCTAGAATTTGAAAATATACTGTAATTTTGTAAGTTCCCGCAACACAACACTGTCAGAAATTGAACCTATAGAATATTGGACTTGGTGCTGGGTAACATGCGAGCTGAGCCGATTTATGTGTCTGGTGAGGTGGAGCCACTGACGAGACCTCTGGAGGGGTATCACCCGTCACTGTAGAATGCAATGCGTGTGCAAATCCATTGATCTGAACCACGAGTTTTACCAGTGGGCAACCGATGACGAGGGACTCATCTGACTGAACCGATCGGCCACAGTGGAAATTCCTCAAGGCAGATTTTATATGCGTCATTCACCTCTTTGAATTGCGGAGAGCTCGGCTTCTCCAATGATGTAGATCAAGCTACAGATTTTCTCTATGAAAGTAATATAATCGTGTATAGATAAGTGATTTCCAAAAAACAGCGTATAGGCATGAGACTCGGTATATATATCCGAAGTGGTTCATTCCCGACAACATACGCAACATACAAAACAAATATGTCCATTTTAAAAGGTATCGAACTGAAGGAAAGGTGTTTAATAAGGATATGTTCCGTTACTATGAGGGCCGCGTGAAGTACTTCATACGCAACCTTCTTCGAGTTCAAGAAGGCATTCGACAGAGTTGACAGACCTCATGCTGGAGAAATTTGTGAGCATAGATTTTACGCCAAAGCCGTTTGCAAACAATTTCTCGAATAGGGTTAATATATAAGGTTGAACGGGAAGTCAGGATAGTACTCTAGGCTCTACCCAGTTTTTGATCATGATCAACAACCTTGCCAATGACGTGATGGTCGCTAAGTGTTTGATGTTCGCGGATAGATTGAAGCTGTTTTTGCGTAGAGACAGTGATGCAGATATTGGGTTACTGCAGAGTGATATTGATAGAGTCGTGGAGTGGAGTCAACGCACCCACTTGGCGTTTTACAGGTCCAAGTCTACAACATTTACTCGATCTCGGTTGCCACTCGTCCATGACTACACCATTGTGGGTGCCATGTTTGTGAGGATTACACAAATACGAGACCAAAGATTGACACTTGACTCCAAGTTAACATTCAATGACCACATCCGGGACAATTGTAGGAGAGCCTACAAAACCCTCGGATTCGTAATGGCGACGCGGTATAGGGATGTTTTCAAGTTAGGTTTCTTGTAAAACGCTTTTTAGGAGTAAATTAGAGTATAACGCACTTTTCTGGGGCCCACATGAGACCTAAATATAGACTCATGCTGGAGAATTTAAACGCAAGTTTGCCAGGCTTTTATACATAATGCGATGTGGCTGTTATCTGTACTTATTACCGTCCCAACTTGTAGCGGGAATGGCAGGAGTCGATACCCTAGAGTTGAGGCGAAAGTTATCGCTTTTAGTGCACTTCTTTCTGCTTCTCCACAGCAATGTAGATAACCCTACCACACTACAAAGCTTTGTTCTTTTTGTACTGAATGGGAACATAATGTTCGTGCGACGGGTGTTGCTCGTAAAGAGCACTCTCGTCACGCGCTCACCTTCCATGTACTGACTCTAATCAATCCGCGTATTGATCAGCACTCAAGGGAGCTAGACATATTTGATATCAATGCCCTTGTGGAAATTCTATAAAATAAAAAATATTTCCTAAATAATCGTGGGTAGTATATATGTATGTTTTTGATAAGTATTGATTGTTAGTTTTGTTTGTTTTCGTAAAGTGCATATTAAATTCTGTGAATTATTTAATTTTGTTTGTCTTTTGTGTTGGCTCTCACAAGTTTTGGTCCGAGTAATGTAAGTGTGAACTGCGTGTGTGTGTGAATAAATCTTTTAAATTGGACGGTTACAATAGATAACGCTGCTTTTCTTTGCTGGGGTAAATGAAATGAAAAACTCTCTTGGCACCTATTACGCGATTCATCTTATTCTCGAGATAGTTGCATTTCTGAGTGTAAGGGAATTTAAAGGGATTTGATTTGAACCTGAATGAAAGCCTGGCATACTCATAATATTTTCCCCATTAGAAAACATTCAATTAACATAACATAACATAGCGTCATGCCTTTTTCCATACGTATACATGGTGGCAAAGGCACAACAGATTCAAGATTCAATCACCCTACTATACAAGTTTTACTTAGTGTAGGGGACAAAGCTTCCCTGAGGTACGCAAAACGAATAACACCTGTGACAATTAAATGCTATACTTATGTAAGGGCCTATAGGTGGTAAATGGTACAAGTATATTGTTCAATGTACAGTCGTGTAATGAGTAATGTTATAAATAAGGTTGGCTATTTATAGACGTAGGTAATTAGGGTTCAGGTGTGCATACACTACACCTTCCCCCTTTTTCTTTTTTGAAGAAAAAAATATCCATATTATATTTATAACAATTCAGATCACATAAAATATGAAAACAACGTTAACCTTTAACTGGTGACAAGGGGTCTTACAGGCCCAGCGGCGTCAGTTAAACAACATTTTGGCACCTTCTCCGTGTTTCCTTGGGCTCATCACCTGCGTAGCTTCGAGTTTACTTGCGTCCATGCCGTAGAAGGGGATAGCTGTGTCGGACAGGCTCAAATCGGTAAGTTACATTGGCGTAAAGTTCGGCAGGGGTCTCTCAGACTCCATGTCACCACTTACGTAATTTTTTACGTAATTTTGTTGTATTGTTTTTTCACATTTTTAACCGAGAACAATCAAAACTCCAGGAAAGCAGGAGCCAGTTGTCTTCCTCGATAAAAGCGCCAATCAAATTACTAGTTTGAATCGTGTCCGAAACGTGTGTGCTTGCAGTGTGCAAAAAAATTATGCCCAGACTGCATATAAAAATTGGCAAAGTTCGACCATTGTCAATTTCGTGAAAATACACTTTTGATTTTAGTTGTTTTTGTTTTCTTAATTCATTCATCATCATTTCAGCCTGTTAACGTCCACTGCTGAACATAGGCCTCTTCAATCGCACTCCAGCGTGACCGGTCCGTAGCCACCTGCATCCAACGAGATCCAGCGATCCTCACCAGGTCGTCGGTCCATCTCGTAGGTGGCCGACCCACACTGCGCTTGCCAGTACGTGGTCTCCATTCAAGGACCTTTTTGCCCCATCGGCCATCCGATCTTCGCGCTATGTGGCCTGCCCATTGCCACTTCAGCTTGCTTATCCTACGGGCTATGCCAGCAACTGTGGTTCTTCTACGGATCACCTCATTTCTGACTCGATCTCGTAGAGAAATACCAAGCATAGCCCTTTCCATAGCTCGCTGCGCGACATTGAGCCTCTGAAAAAGTCCTTTTGTGAAGCACCACGTCTCAGAGCCGTAAGTCATCACTGGCAACACACACTGATTGTACACCTTAGTCTTCAGGCACTGAGGGATTTTGGACGAGAAGACGTTGCGTAATTTACCGAACGCTGCCCAACCTAGTTGGATCCGTCTACTGACCTCTCTCTCAAAATTGGACTTACCTAATCGGACTGCCTGTCCCAGGTATATATATTCGTCAACAACTTCGAGAGTAGAGTTTCCAACAGTTAGTGCGGTGGGTGCAACATGGACGTTGAACATGACCTTCGTTTTGTCCATGTTGACCCACTTGTTGAGAAACTCTATTGAGGTCATCGAGCATTTTTCCAAGAACTTCAAGCGACTCAGCCATGAATACTATATCGTCGGCAAATCGAAGGTGAGTGATGTATTCGCCGTTGATATTGATGCCTAGTCCTTTCCATTCCAGGAGCTTGAAGGAATCCTCCAGAGCAGCAGTAAACAGTTTCGGAGATATTACATCTCCCTGTCTTACTCCTCTCTTTAGGGGGATTTCCTTCGTGGAATGCTCCTGTACTCGAACTGACATGGTGGCGTTGTTATACAAGCACTTCAGCACTTCAACGTACCGATAGTCAATACGGCATCGCTTGAGAGATCTAAGAACAGCCCATGTTTCGACGGAATCGAAGGCTTTCTCATAGTCCACAAACGCCAAGCATAATGGGCGATTATACTCTTCAGTCTTTTGTATAATCTGCCGAAGCATATGTATGTGGTCTATGGTGCTATAGCCCTTTCGGAAACCGGCTTGTTCGGTAGGCTGGAAGTCATCGAGCCTGTGTTCGAGACGGTTCGTGATAACTCTCGAGAACAGCTTATAGACGTGGCTCAGCAGTGTTTCATTATTCGCAGCAATTCATTATTACTTCAATATTATAGAAAAAAGTGTTTTTTTGTCAAAATATGTTGATTAATTTTTAGCTTATGTAATTTGTGATCTCATTTCCAGTTTTTTGATTGTTAAGACGACATACATTGAAATTGCAAGATCGTAACAAAAAAATATATTCAGAGTATAGTTATTTGTTTTATTTTATCCATTTATATATGATAAAACAGTTTTTACATACTCTGGCTAGCTACCACACTTCATTTCTATGATTTATACTAGATACCGCAGTGGGCCTCTCAGTCCCCTCGTCACCAGTTACGTTACACAAAAACCATGTCACCAGTCAAAGGTTAAAACAACAATAAAATCAATCATTCGTGTAAAAATTACAATTTTAAATTCAACATCTGTATAAATATTACATTATTAGACAATATCTTTTTCAAAATACATACTTCTTCAGAAGCTATTTTGTAAATACCATAAATAAATTGTTTTATCTATTAGCCTTTAATTATTACAATAACCACACACTGTCATTGATTAAAAATACGTAAGTAAGTACTTATAACTTCAAGAAAACGATATAATGTTTCTAATTTATTTCTAAAGTATAAATGATTAGGTAGGTACCTACAAAATATATCAGTTTATATATTTTCTAAAACTAAATTTGAATACACGGAACGAATAAGTACAGAATACACGAAATACTAAAATACTTTTACATATTTTTAACACATTGAACTTTTAAACAAAATATAAACACATTTCTCATTCCTTTTGTATCCCTTTCCTTTCTTCACGTATTTATTTACTTTATCAAAACTTATTCCTTTATCAGAAACTACTTTTTATTCCTTTATCCATAAAAAAGAAAAACATCACATCCAATAAAAATATAAATCTTCATTCCAAAACTAACAAAAATGTTAGTTTTGGAATTTTCATAAACAATCGCTATCAATCAAAGTCTCTGTTTTATTTCATATAATTTTACACTTCATATAGGTACTTTCATTATTTATTTATCGACGACATTCATAAGGTACTTTTTTTTTCAATACTATCTGGCTCCAGGTTTACCTGCCTGAGCCTGCTCCTTCTCGAGAGCTTATAAGGTCATCGATATCCAACGTTCTCACAAAGGAAGCTCGATCGAAGCGAAGGATTCGTGCCTTGTAACTTGTACCTTTGAGACTTTGATGATTTTATAATGACATATCGGACTCGCCAATGGTCACGTATATATATATATACGTGATAAGCGTGATATATACCTACTAAAACATAACTTAAACACAATCCATATGAATCCTTCGAATTTTAAGACATTCTGTAAAGATTGGATGATCAGTCCAACTTTTCTCGAAAACTTAACAAACGAAACATTCCCAACTCACTCACTCTGTGGCCTAGAGTAACATGCTGTGCATTCCATACCTTCACATAAGTTTCATAATGTGAAACGAATTCATACTTTAATTACCTAACGACAACAATAACCAACATTCCCTAATCCAAACAAAAATACAACTTTCCTATGTAATGCCTACTCACATAACTCAAAAACTTGCAAACGAAATCTATTTATCAATCACCTATCTAATAGTGTAGTCTCCACAAACAAAACAATTAACTTTTCATTACATTCCATTCTATTTCCATTCTATGCTTTGCATACCTTTCACTAAACCAAAATCTGACTTTTATGAACTTTCCGAAGTTGACCATATCCGATGACTATACTTTTATTAATAGACTCGAATGCAATCTGTAAAATAAATGTAAATGCAATCTCGAAACAAACTTTTGAATTAAACTAACATAAGTGGTTCCGTCGGTCACATATATTTATTACTTATTATTATTTTTAACTGTAGATAAACAATGCTTTTACTCTGAAAACTAATAAATTGTAAAGCTTAGACCTGAACCATTAAAAGAAAACATTAGTTATCTTCTCTTTAAGCTGAACTTCTTTTGTATAATAAATATTTCTTACACATATTCAAACTGAAATGGTTTTAATTTTTCATTCCATATATATTATAATTATAGTTATAATTAACTCAAAAATGGTTCCATTCTGTATTTCTCTGCGGTACCCTAAACTAACTCAACAATCATCCATCACCTTTTATGTGTCTCCCATATTAGTCAACAAAACCAAAGTCGCACTGCGGTAACATGAACTGCTCATTACTAAAATAACAATTGTTTCTCTGTAATCAAAACATGTGTAAAGTTCTATTCTAATTTGGAATCACCTTCAGTGTGTACTATATACACTTACATTACACATCTATTTACAAACTATATTTAACACGCCTTTGTTAGATATGTATATATCTATATCTGTTCACTATTTAACTTGTTACAGTTTTTCACATAACAAAATTCCCTTATCTAAATGACCCTATAAGCAATGTCGACGAGTTAAACATTTGTGAGCCAATATCTTGTTATCCCGAGGAATGTATTTCACTTTTAAAAAATCCACATTCCCATCTAAAAATACTAAAGCAGAATATTCGAAGCATAAATCATAATTTCGATAGCCTTTGCATACTTTTATCGAATATAAACATAAAATGCGATATAATTGTACTTAGCGAATGTTGGTTATCGTGTGTAAATAATCTACCTACTTTAGATGGATATTTAAATTACAGAACTTCACATAACTTTAACCAAAATGATGGCGTCGTTGTCTACTTAAATAGTGCTTTGAATTTTTGTGTAGAGGAATATAATTTAGAAGAAGCAAACTGTCTACTGGTTAAATCTAAATTGGATTTTGTAATAATCGCTATTTATAGATACCCCTCATTTGAAAATATAGATAAATTCCTAAGCTCTCTACAGATACTATTGAAGAATCTGGTGTTCTTCAAGAGTATCGTCTTGGTGGGAGATATAAATATAAATATTGCGGAATTACACAGTGATGCAACTGAATACTTGGATATGCTAATCTACATGGGTCTAACACCAACATACTATACGCCAACGCGTGGAAAAAGCTGCCTAGACCACGCAATCATTAAAACAAAACAAAAAAAAATAACATTTAAGTTGCAAACAGCCATAACAGATCATGAATCCGTTCTACTTTGTATACATACTAGGGGCTACAACTTCTTTAATAAAACCAAAACATTCACTAAACTAAACTTTGAAAACCTTGTGAATGACTACAAACAAATGGATTTTAGTAAAATACTAGCGATAAGCGACATAAACTATGCCACAAATATGTTTTTAGAGTTTCTGAACACTATTATTTTAAAAAATACTATCACCATTAAGTTACCTAGAAACAAAATAACATTTAAACCGTGGATTACTGTTGGTTTGCTAAGGTGTATCAAAAACCGAGACAGAATGCACACTAAGCTTAAAAAAGACGCTAACAACTGTATACATATTACTATATACAAGTGGTACCGAAACTATTTAAAAGAGATTACTAGAAAAGCAAAACTTGCCTATGAACAAAAAGAATTAACTAATGCAAAAGGAAATAATAAAATGTTATGGAACACAATCAAAACTATTACAAATCTAAATAAAAATAAAAACCCTCCTCAGGAACTGTTAGGAATACACGACACAGGAGAAAAATCTGTCGATGCTGTTAACAATTTCTTCGCTGGTGTTGGCATAAAACTAGCAAACCAAATTCACCCAAATGTTCCAGCATTACAAACCGAAAAAAAATCCACAGCAAGTGACTCACTGGCTTTAATACAGACTGATAGCAAAGAATTAGAAAAAATAATTATGAGCCTGAAATCAAGTTTTTCTGCAGGACATGATGGTATCTCATCCCAACTCCTGAAGACTATGAAGGACTACATAGTACCTACTTTGACTCATATATTCAATCGGTGTATGGAAAGTGGAGATTTTCCTAAAACTTTTAAAAAAGGTATTGTACTTCCTATACACAAAAAGGCGGAAAGAGAGATTGTATAAATAATTATAGACCTATCTCTATTCTTCCAACCCTTTCTAAAATAATTGAAAAAATATTTAAACAAAGATTACTTAGATATCTTGAAACAAAAAACCTTTTATCTGAAAACCAATATGGTTTTAGAAATGGAAGGTCGACAGATGATGCGATCTTTGACTATACAACCTATTTGACTAAAATGTTGGATAGTAAAAAGAAATGTTTCACTATATTTCTCGACTTAGCAAAGGCTTTTGATACAGTCTGTTTTCCAAAGCTTTATGATAAGCTCGAAAAAATGGGTATAAGAGGTGATCAACTAAACCTTATAAAAAATACATGTCTGGTCGTACTCAGTGTGTAAAGATAAATGACTTTGTTAGTGCCGAATGTCCAATAACTTACGGAGTGCCACAGGGCAGTGTTCTTGGCCCATCCCTATTCCTCTGTTACATAAATGATTTATGTAATATGAAACTTGAAAACTGTAAAATTCAATGCTATGCCGATGATACAACCCTAACATTTGTGGCAGATACTTGGGAGGAAGTCCACATATTAGCACAAAAAGGTTTTGATAAAGTGTGCCACTGGTTAGCTGCAAATTCATTAACTTTAAATGCAGATAAAACAAAATATATACAATTTTCGTTGAAAAATAGCACCCATAAGGACATTTATAAGGAATACAAGATATATGCTCACTCATGTTTCTCTAAAGATTGTACATGCCCTGTTATAGCTCAAACAAATAGTATTAAATATTTAGGTGTCATAATTGACAGAAACCTAAATTTCGTTGAACATATAAAGTACTTAACACTCAAGGTCAGAAAATTGACATATGTTTTTAAGCAGCTACGCCACATTGCTGATAAAAAGCTTTTTAAAAATATATATACTTCCCTATGTGAGTCTGTGCTCTCTTACTGTGTATCATCATGGGGGGGAGCAAGTAAGACACACATGATTCAGCTAGAGAGAGCACAGAGATTAATTTTAAAAATCATTTTCGAAAAGTCACGACTGTTTCCTACAGAAACACTTTACAAAGATACTAAAATCTCAACAGTTCGACAACTGTTTGTATTAAAGTCACTGCTACGACAACATACAACCCTTGTTTACCAAAAGGAACATATCAGGGCTAACACCCGAAGAGATCACATGGTATGTCAACCAATCTCCACAAGAACAGCCCTAGCACAGAGATTCTCTCCCTATGTATCAACCAGACTGTACAATAAAGCAAACAAGCTGCTCAATATATATAACAACTCCAAATTTGAATGTAAAAAGGTACTTACAGGTTGGCTGCTATCCCTCAATTATGAGGAAACGGAGAAGCTTATGTTATAATAATGAAATCTTTATATCGTCCGTCACCTATTTTATTTCTATTTTTTACTTTTCACCAAAATATAGCAGTGTATTATAAATACTCATACATAAATATATACCCACTAACACAAAAACACACATGCACCCACACACACACACACACACACACACACACACACACACACACCATCACACACACACACACACTCACACACGTGCAGACAGACACGCACATACACAAGCACGCACACATGTTATCACTACACGCACAAACTCTCACGCGCACTCATATCCGCAAATATCAAAACGTAAATGTAAAAATGTATACTTAATATCTTCTAAATTATGTACCTTCCCACTCTTTATATATTCACGTTCACCAAAACGTAGTAGCAAATACGTACCCATTGTCTTAAAAAAAAAAAACATCTCTGTATCTCGAGAGGTGGAGGCCAGGGGATCCATGGCAAGTGGTTTTACCTATTTTGGACTCCTGTCTCCCACTGCATCTTAGACTACATAATTACTTATATTAAATAATATGTATTGTGTTGTTGGGAGAAAATAAATAAATTTTTCATTTCATTTCATTTCATTTCAGTGTTGCATGTCCATATTCGTATTGCCAGCAACTACTGTATTGGATTACTACAACTTTTGAATAACTGTGACTGTTATGTATGTAATTTATTGTACATTTGAAATCAGAATTATGATGCAATATTCAAAAAAAAATATCTAGCGGCTATAAAACAAAAAAAAAAACTTTTATCTTGTTACTTCACACTTTTCATCACATTCTTCCCATATTTATCAAAATCATCTCCTCTAAAAATAAAAATAAACAAAACTACTAGTTATCAAAATAATCTCATCCAAAATAACTCGTGCCAAACTTATTAAATTTTCTATTCGGCCTTCATAAATATCTACATTCCTAAAAACAAAAAAACCAACCGTTCATTCATATTTCTCTTGCTAGCTGTACCTACTGTAAATTTTCATTCTGTGCTCTTCTTCAAATATGCCTTTTTTTACTTCGAACAATCGTTATTGGAGAAAAAAAAACCTCTAGTTTCGTATCGTCAACCCTTTTACAAAAATTTAAAAATCTACCTATAGCTTTATAATTATAATAAAGTAATAAAATTCACTTACATTTTACGCATTTAAATACCATTGTCCGAAAAAAATAACACTTGCCACGCATGATGTGGTCGATCGTCGCCCGTATCGCACGCAGGTTCTGGAGTCAGCTTATCCTGGGACCCGTACATCTCCCAGCTGCTCCTCACTTGACCCGTACGGTTACGCCCGGCGCCCTGCTATCCACATCACACTGGCTTGAAAAAAACGCCCAGCACCCGGCAGCTAAAACCTCTCCTGTATTTAATTTTCTCTCTTCTGTATTCGTCATCTTCTTCCATAATTATCTTCTCTTATAAAATAGTCTTCCTCTTCGTATGGCTGCAATATTGTACTTGTTTTCTATCCTTTTAAGCGGTCTTCGATCTTCATATGTCTTCTTTTTATAGGTCCTTCCGTTCTTTTTACTCTTTTCCAGGTTTTGTTTTTTAATATATTTTACAGGTATTTTTCCGAATATTTATTTCCATTTATTTGCCATTTGGCACAGCACTACCTCGCGAGAGGTAGGCTGGCCTGGTCAGGTCGCCATGTAAGGATGTACAAGGTACAAGTATATTGTTCAATGTACAGTCGTGTAATGCGTAATGTTACAAATAAGGTTGGCTATTTATAGACGTAGGTAATAAGGGTTCAGGTGTGCATACACTACACTTATTGCATCTATGTAATTTTTCAGCATGAATAAATGAATTTGATTTGATTTTATATTTTGGCTTTTTAAAGTAAGCGTCGTAGCACGTAACGAATTTTAGTATGCCTTGCATTGAAACTCATACAACAGCGTCCACTGATCCGCACCGTACGAATCGCTCATCGGCAATGCCGTTGCGCGCTCACTCCGCATCGTTGGCCATTGGCATTTGACGATCGTCCTGTCAAGCTTAAGCTTGAGACTACGAAACTATTGGAAGAACTTGGTGACATCGTTTAAAAAATCTGGAAATAGTGTTTGATAATCTCCACGTTCCGATCTCTTCTTGAATATGTTGTTTATCCATATTATGATTCCTTTTTTTAGATTTTTGAAGTAAAACTTCTTTACTCACGCTTGACTTGGGGAGTAAGCTGGTGAATGCGTGACGAGAGCGTTACGAAAAGTGTGATCGGGCGAGGCGAACGAGAGGTAAGCGCGCACATTTTCTTTCTCTCTTTCTCTCATAGCCAGACACAGTGCAGGAGATTTATTTTTGAAGCATTAGAGCTAAAGAAGTTTTACTTCAGTTGTGTGGTCTAAAGCACACTCTTTTTTTTGCATATTCTTCCTTTTCTGCTAAAAACAAACAATAACGACAAATTGTTCTTCATTGCTTTCCTCCATTCTCACAAACACATTCCGCACGTACGATCACTACGAAAATCCGAATGAAGTGTCTGCAAATCGGATCGCTGCCGATACAGTGGATGCATTATGAAAAAATAATCCGTTTGATGCGATCCGATGCGATTAAGGCCGCTAATACTGCCTATCTACGGTGGACTAAGACATGGTGAGGAAGAAGAAGGCAGTTAACGTATCTATTAAATTAGAAGCGTACTTGAAGGTGATGTTAACACAGCGTTATTCTTTTACGTTCCACTTAACTCGTAACCGACTGTACCGAGAACCAATTTCCTCTACTGCCCGCCGGGACGCGCATTGAGCTCAATGCATTAAAAACTTTTCACTTTGCATTTAACTTTTTTTTCATCGCTTTTCACTCATCTTTGTTGCAAGTGTAAGGTTTGAGTTTAAATCGATATTTTATTCGAGTTTTTCGATATCGATTCATAACCAAAATGGATGGTTATCGATGGACTCGAGCGATGACTGGATCGGAAGGGGCGGCGAGTGGCGGCATTCTGTGTTTGGGGCGATATTGAGTGGTCGTGTCAACTGTAACGGATCGGTATACTGAAATAAATATCTTGTGCAGTATATTGGAAGGGAGTTTTACTACAAATCAGAAGCGGTAAGTACATGCCCACATTTTTGAATTGATGACGTGATTTTCAAAAACTTAACCTCTCGTAATTTCAAACTGTAGGTCTTCCTTGATACAGACTATTGCTCTCGGCTTTAACACCATATTCCATTATTTTGATACAGTTTGACGGTTATAGGATAGGGAAAAATTATAAATCGGTGGTTCAAATTGGTTTTGATTTTCGAAAACGTTATGTACATCAATATATATTGAATGAGTAATACCCACCCATGCGCAGCGAGCGAAGCCATAGGTCCATGTATCCACCATTTGAATAATGACAGTTTAGCGATCAAAAATATCTGAAAACGTGATATTTCATATCTGTCACATTTCCAAAAGGTTTTCAAGGGCCCTAGTTTGGTTAGACCTTATTTTTGGGACCTGCCAAAGTCAAAATCATATTATGACTCAGGTGAGGGTGTGTCGTGCATGAAATTTTAACCACTAACAATGTATGTATACCCTTAAATCCGTCAAGGACCCTAAGGTCTCGGAAGGTTCAAATTATGGTTTATCATGGTTCCTGTGGGGTTTCTTAAAGGGTACCAAAAATGTCATCAAATTCACGCTAGGACGCACCGTTTCCGAGATATGGCAGATTTTACCAATTTTTGTTGTTTGAACAAAGTCAAACCCATAGTGTTGTTTGTGAGTTCTAGACTATGGAACAAGAGGGAAAGGGAGCACGCCGGCGGTTGGCAACGCCTGGGCCAAGCTCAGCCCCACCACGTGACGCTGAAGGCGACAGAAGTTCGACGAGACAAAGTCGTAGCCGTCAACGCAGCGACGTGCACGCGAGCAGCTACAGAGGCCGCACCCACCATCGCAGTCGGAGTCCTGATCGTGTGAGCGAGGGCGGCCGGAGTCTACTGGAGAAAGAACGCGTGTTGGAGCGGGAACGGGACAGAGTAAGACGCTTGGAAGACGAATTAGATCGCGAGCGGAGCCGTTTGCGTTCTAGGTCAGGATTTGGAGCGCGCTCACGACACAATCGTGAGATAAGTAGTGTGCGATCCAAGTCTAGGATACGTGATCGCTCCCGACTTAGTGTAAACGATGACCGAGGTTCATCTCCGGGCCAAACAAAGAATCAATGCCCTCGAGCGACCTCGACCCTCGACGACCGCGGTGAGCAGCAAGGTCGCCACGAACTTTCCAACGAACCTTGTACTCGGTCTAACCGTAGGTCTGGTAGTCCAGCTTTTTCTACGAAAGACGTTATTAATATTTTGAATTCATTGAAACCTCAGCCATCAACGGTAGCACAGAGTTCAAACAAATTAAATCACAAAAATATTTTGCCTGAGTTTGACCCATCGTCGAAAAATCAACGGATAGACATTTGGCTGCGAAAAGTGAACGAGTGTTCTACAGTTTATGGCTGGGATGATAAGACAGTTGCACACTTCGCGATGCAGAAACTCAAGAGGTTGGCCAAGACTTGGTACGAGGGGTTAAATTCCATTCTGTTTAGTTGGTCGGAGTGGCAGGCAAAACTATTGACAGCCTTCCCCTGCGAACAGAATTATGGCCAATCCCTGGAGGATATGTTAAAACGTAAGAGCAGAGCCAATGAACCTATTGAGGTGTACTTTTATGAGAAGATCGCCCTGCTGAACCAATGTGACATCGATGGCAAGCATGCGGTCGATTGTGTTATTCACGGACTAAGCGACAAAACTATGAAAAGTAGTGCCCTTGCATTACGATGCACGCACCCTGATCAGCTTCTGCAGTTTCTTATGAGCAATAAGGAATTGGCCCAGACGGTACAGCAAACGGAACGGTTCAGTTTTAAAAATAGGCCCGCAAACGATAATAGATCCAGCAGTAGCAGTTTAGATGGTAAGAGGTTTAACGCTGTAACGGGCAATTCCGGATTGATCTGTTTTAATTGCAGGGAGCGCGGTCACCCCTTTATGAAGTGCCCCAAACCTTTGATAAAGTGCATCACATGCCAAAGATTTGGCCATAAATCGGATAGTTGTAACTTTAGGCCTCAGAGTAGAAATACAGAGCAAACTACACCCAAAACTATGTGTCTTTCGGCTTTGTAAGGCGGTGACAGTGAATGGATCCCAGCTTCAGGCTTTTGTAGATTTCGGTAGCGAAGTGTCATTAATGGCTAAATCGATATTATCAACATTAGGACTCGTATGTGACAGTGGAGTAGTAGCTTTGAAGGGATTTGGTAATGAAATTGTCCAGTCGGTTGGAAGCGTTCAGGCCAACTTAGTAGTTGACGGAGTAAAAGCCGAAGTCAAGTTTCATGTCGTGGATGACCGTTTCCTAGAAGCGCCGATACTTATTGGTCAATCTTTCACTGAACAACCACATGTCGTTGTGTATAAGAATTCAGAACATCTTAAATTCTTAAGCTTTGAGGATGAGATGCCTTTTGTTGATACCAACCTGGAAGAGGTTCAAAACGTCAGAATAACGGCTTTCTCTGGTATTAATGTTCACGGTCCGGCGACAATTACGGCGATCACGGAACCACGTATAAATGGCAATATCATTATCAGCAGCAAGGTTGTAGGAAAACTGACAAACCAGTACACCATTTATGGAGGCATATACCGCGTGTGTAACGGTATAGTAAAAATCTGTGTTGCTCCCATCTCGCCTCAGCTTCGGTTGATAATGGGAGTAACACTGTGCCGTGCCACGAAAATTGTAATAGTAAACCGCATGTTCCCTGAGTCGGATGTGTTAATAACTGCTCATAGTGATATTGACGAGAGTTTGGTTCGGGTAGGAGACAGTGCTGACGAAGCAGACAAAAAAGACTTTACGACATCTTACACAAATACAAACACTGTTTCGCTTCTACCTTGAAAGAGTTGGGGTGCACGAACGCGGCCGAAATGTCGATTGAAATTAACAACAAAAAGCCTATTGTATATCGCCATTACCGCTTGTCGCACAAAGAGCGCGAGCAAGTGCGGACCATGGTGGGCGAGATGCTTGAGGCTAACGTTATTAGGGAGTCTACATCAGAATATGCGAGTCCGGTCATTTTGGTTCGTAAAAAGGACGGAAAACTGAGATTGTGTATAGACTATAGATTACTCAACTCTTTGACAGTGAAGGAACGGTACCCGATGCCAATAATCGAGGACGAAATCGCCTGATTATCTGGACAAGCATATTTTATTTCCCTCGACTTGGCATCGGGGTACTATCAGGTCCCTATATCGGACGCTTCAAAGGCCTTGACAGCGTTTGTGACGCCGGACGGTCAATACGAATTCAATCGTATGCTGTTCGGCCTCGCAAATGCCCCCGCGGTGTTTCAGCGAATGATGCACAAAGTACTGGGTTCTGCGCGATATAGCGAGGCCACCGCGTATATAGATGACGTGCTGATCTATGGCAGGGACAAAGAAGAATGTTTGAGTCGATCGGAGCACGTACTTGAGTTGCTGGAGAAAGCCAAATTAACGTTAAACTTATCCAAATGCGAGTTTCTAGCAGATAAGGTGGAATATTTGGGTTACGAAATTAGCGCCTCCGGCATAAGGCCGGGAGACAAGAAGATCAATAGTGTCATACAATTCCCACGTCCGATCAACCAGCACTCGGTGCGACAGTTTCTGGGTCTGGTGGGATATTTCCGCAAATTTATTCGGAATTTTGCGCAAATAGCGCATCCGCTGAATAAGTTACTTAAAAAGGATTCGACGTGGTGCTGGTTGGATGAACAGGAAAATGCTTTTAGGGAGTTGAAAGAACGCTTAACTAATCGACCCATTTTAGCTATCTATGATCCAACAGCGGAGACGGAGCTCCATACAGATGCCAGCAAAATCGGTATTGGTGGGATCTTGATGCAAAAACCTCTGGCCGGTGGGGAGTTCCGTCCTGTTGCGTTTTATAGTCGTCAGACCACGCCAGAAGAAAAGCATTTCCATGCTTATGAATTAGAAACCCTGGCAGTGATTTGCTCCCTTAAGAAGTTCCGCGTTTATCTCTTAGGCCAGGAGTTTAGGGTGGTAACGGATTGTAGTGCATTACGCAGCACTTTCGTAAAACGTGATATAATACCCCGGGTAGCACGCTGGTGGCTGTCACTACAGGAATTTCAATGTTCCATAGAATATAGGGCAGGCTCTAAGATGTCACATGTGGACGCGTTATCACGCAACCCTATACCAGATGAGGAAACCATTGATGTGTTAGGACAGTATCCGACGGTGATGTCAATTAGTAGCCACGATTGGCTACAAACTCTGCAATTGGGAGATCCCGAGCTATGCAGAATAAGAGACATTATTTCGTCGGATGTTGATGTCAATGATCTAAAATATATCAGAGACAACTACTTGATTCGAGAAAATCAACTATTTAAAATGATTGACGGGGACGACAACAACATACGGTGGGTGGTTCCTAAGGGGGCGAGATGGCAGTTGTGTCGACTAAATCACGATGATATTGGGCATTTTGGCATGGAGAAAACTCTGGAGCGGATAAAAAAGTCCTACTGGTTCCCAAAGATGTCCGGATTTATACAACCGCTCAATCTTGAATTCGTTGACTGTTCAAAATTTAGACAGCAATGAGAAAGTATGGGATGAGAAGATAGGCGCTGTACAATGGGGATTGAATAACACCATCCAAAAATCCACTGGCAGGACTCCTGCAGAGGTTATGTTTGGGACGTCGATGAACGCAGAACTCGATCCTAAACTCAATGAAATTAGACGGAACACCCGTGAAGATAATGGTGTCATAACTATAAGAGAAGAGGTCAAAGAGAAAATCCAGAATAATCAAATAAGGCAGAAAGAAAATTATGATCAAGGTAGGAAACCAGCTCGATTGTATAAAGAAGGAGACTTAGTCAAAATTACAAAAGTGGCGTTCAACAATGATGGAAGGAGTACGAAGCTCTTGCCTTCATACATAGGACCATATAAGGTGGTCATAGTATTGGGGAACGATCGTTATAAATTGGCCGCGATACCTGGGTTAACTGGTAGTAAGAATAAACGTAAAACTACAGTAGCGGCTGATCGAATGTTGCCCTGGGTTCACATTTGGAGGTAAAAAAGCGACTGTGATGACGATGATATTGGATATTCTGCTCCAGATATTGATGAATGTAATATTGAGAATTGAGTTTGACTACTTATTTTATTGGAAATTTATATTTATTTTATTGATTATATACAGAAATGTTAAAATAGATAATAATATCAATTGAATAACTGGTTCCACCGTTGGAAGTATTTCCATTGTGAGTGATGGACGCAATCATGCTAGAATTGGATGGGTTAGTACGTTTGTGTCTATTATACTTAATAATGATGGTTTCAGTTGTTGCTAGAATTGGATGGGTTAGCATGAACTGTTCCATTATTAAAGGCTATTTCATTGACTTTATATAGAAATGTTAAAATAGACATCGATATGTATTAAATAAATGTATCTACAGTTGGTAAATATTATGAGTGGTGGACACAATCATGCTAGAATTGGATGGGTTAGCAAGTTTGTGTCTATTATACTTAATAATGATGGTTTCAGTTGTTGCTAGAATTGGATGGGTTAGCAGGAACTGTTCCATTATTAGAGGTGGCCAATTTTTAGCTAGAATTGGATGTGTTAGCTAAAATTGGATGTAATTTTGCGAGAATTGGATGGGTTTGCAAAACCACTATTGTTTATCTGTGTCACAAGAATTGGATGGGTTTGTGGCAAAGATAGATTGCGATTGTCTTATTGGTTGGTACTGCAAGAATTGGATGGGTTTGCAGGACTTACTTTGATGAATCCATTATGATTATATATTATTATTTTTGTAAATTTACAGATAATTTATTTGTTTAAGAATGTCTCCCCTCGCCGAGTGTAAGGTTAAGCGTTACACCTGGAACCGTGTATGGGGACATACACGAGGTCAGGATGGACGAGTGTAAGGTTTGAGTTTAAATCGATATTTTATTCGAGTTTTTCGATATCGATTCATAACCAAAATGGATGGGTATCGATGGACTCGAGCGATGACTGGATCGGAAGGGGCGGCGAGTGGCGGCATTCTGTGTTTGGCGGCGATATTGAGTGGTCGTGTCAACTGTAACGGATCGGTAGACTGAAATAAATATCTTGTGCAGTATATTGGAAGGGAGTTTTACTACACAAGAAATATCTACTTGAAAATGTTACCTTTTTGTGTATCTTATAAAACTTTAAAAAACATTCCGTATTAAGAATAGTTTAGTACATTTTTCTTTGTTCGTGTCTATGTCTCTGCATTTCATCACTTTGATCCTTATTTACAAAAAGAAATACACCATCGCCCTGTAAATTAATTAATGACATTCATTATTTTTCCACCAGCCTGTGCTCAGCTGTTTTTGTTTTTATTATTACCATATTCCATATGATACGACAACTACCTCATCATTTTCGCACCACTTCACCACAGTAGTTGTTTACTGGTACTAAATTATTTATATTTGACGGCTTTCGCATGGCTCCTCTATATCTCTTATTGTATTTCAAGCATTCTGTGTTAGCAAGAACTGGATACTTATTCTATTTATTTATACACTCGCTTCATTTCATCCCTTGAATAAATCAGCCAATAAAATTCATTATTTAATGCAAATACTTATTTATGTATTCGAAAGACAATTTTAAGATTTACGATGGTTCGGAATAAATAAATGATGTGTGGAACAGTTTTTCACAAATTTATCCTTTATAATACATACATTGCCGCTTCACACTTGTAAGTAAGCAGAGTTGTATCAGTTTGAAACGATTTTTCTGGGCAGTTGTTGATAATAATCATCAACTCAACGGGTCATGCTGTACATAAAAGAGTTTCATTAGATTTACGAGGATTAGACCTAAATCGCTGTAGGTAGGTCCGAGACTCGCATGTCTGGGGAAGGCATTCCCATTAACGTTACCGCCGCAGCCTCAAAGGGCGGCTATAAAATGACTGAACTAGTTGACCGAGTCGCCCTTTGGCCCTTAATGGACACGAGGACCGCCCTTAAACTCACAGTAATTGCTGTTATTTTGCAATTCGTATATAGAGCATGACACCCGTTAATGATACCACAAGATAAATAAATGTTTATGAAATAAAACATTTTGAAAATATATTTAATAAAATTAAATAAACTATTATTGATTATTTCTGTCTGGAAATATTGATCCTGTTGAAATACTCCTTTTTGTATGTTGGTGTTGGTATTGCTTTCAGAAAAAAATCCAAAAAATACCTTATCTTTGGTTTAGTTGGCACAAAGAGAAAATGACAAAAAAATTACTGTACTCGTACAATATTATCAAAATCGCCTGTATTAACCGCGGATCCAACCGCCATGTGTGGAAAAAATATCCCTTTAATTTTACATTACCGCTCAAAAGGCTACGCTATTAAGTCTAAGAAACATAAATAAAAGGAACATGGTGAAAAACCAATATTGTAATAGTCATACTTTTAATCAGTCATTTAAAAAACACGGCTCAATCCGTGAGAAGGCTATTCGTTTTCCAAAATATTTTTAATTAAATGTTAAGCGTGAATTTCTATTCTTTATTCTTTCAATAAAATGCTCTATTGGGGTGCTGCAAATCGAATAACACACTTTAGCTGCAATCCAATAGGAATAAGGTACAATTGAAAGAATAAGGTAAAGGATTCTATTGAGAGCATTAATCTAATAAAAAGTAACCCTAATTCTAATCAAACTCAGAGAAATAAAAATGAAACATATGTGCGCCTCAAACCCTGACTGTACAGCTGCCAGCTCCCGGCGCCACTGTATGGGAGAAAGTTCCAAAATGGCCGACACGCCCGTCCGGTTAAGACTGTGAAGGCCGGCATAGAATTCGATATTTGAATTTGGTTTGCCTCTAATTATTTATCTATGCGAGCAGTCTTCCCAACAGAGCTAAGAAAAGAAGCGCTAGGCTCCAATTCGAAATTTAAATTTTGTTTGCTGTCTGAGGGGGCAAATCATAAACATTAACAAACAACATGGCCATTGACCATAAAATGTTATTACAAGCATGTTGTAAACACGTAGCTTGTATGGGGACCACTTAAAACCCAAGACCCAAGGCATCATAAGATGCCAAGTTCCCGTTATAGGTTTTGAATTTTAATTCTATGGCATAAGGATCAAAATCGCGATGCCTCAAAACAACCTGGGGGTTTGAGATTTAAGCATATTGTAGAACATAGTGTAAATGTTGTAGTAATAATGTGGTATCATATTTTTGAAAATGAGACCCGTTGGCACCCTTCGGGAACCGAACCCTATACGGGACTTCCTTTGTGCTCCCCCCCCGAACTTTCTGCTTTCGACTTTTCCATCTAGACCCCCCTAGAGAAGACGTTTGAGCACTTATTTCCTAAGCTATGAACAGATAAATCATTGTATGTAAAATGCCAGATAAATCTGTCACATAGAACTTATCGGGACTTCTTTAAACAGGTCTGTTAAAATATGGCAATGTTGTTGGAGCTTTATTTTAGGTGGCAACACTGAGTATTTGTTTTTCTTTTAAGAATTCCGTCTCTTCCTGTTTTGGTGTTGTCTTCTTTTTTCTTGTTATGTGCGTGTGCCGAACATTAAATATAACTAGCGTCAAATAGATTCAATCAAGTGTATTATTCCGCTATTCAATAACAATGTCATTAGTGTAACAAAATTTGGTGTCTACACAGTCGTACCGCCGCATCAGAAGTTTTCCAGGATATTTTCCAGGTAAGTGAATTCACCTTCTATTTGATGATACAAAAACGAAATAAATAAAAGCCTTTAATGAAAGAGGAAAAGCATCACGTAATCAAACAAATGCATCAATTGGATTTGTATTAGATCTCTACTATCTTTAGTTTGCACGTAATTCCTCATTTCGCAAGAATCGGCAGGAAAGTTCGCAATGAAACCTAACACCTTAAGGCTGTATGGAATTAGAACGAGCAAAAAAGTTAAAGGCTGGGCACCCTGACCGCGGAACCGGGGAATGTCACCTTCAGATTATATTTATGAAAATAGTTTTCAAATGTTAATAAACTCTTTACCGATATAAAAGACTTACAGAGCAACATAACTTGATATGTTTTAAAATTATTAATAACACGTACCGACATATAAAAACAGTTTTTCTCGTAACTTCAGGATATTTTTATATCCTGCAAATGTTATTGAATTACGTTAATACGTTGACAAATTCCTGCTGAAACTCATAAGCAACAAGCATATTTTCATAACATGAGATTTATAAAAGGCTGTTTTGGCTTACTGCGTCAATTTAAGAAATTGTGAATTATTTAATGATTTTCAAGGAATTTCGGCGATACAGTCACATCGGTTTATTTGTTTATATGAGTTTACAGCCGAAATTCAGTGCAATAAATTTATTGAATGTTGAAGCAAAGCCTTCATAAAATGCAAGCAAACATGACTGTTTAAATAAATTTAATATACGGATGTTGCTCGCAATATTTACTTCATATTGCGTTTCAACGTCGCAGTATTATCTCTTCTCATCGCCCTCGTAACAATATTATCGGCACAGGGTTGGTCCAAATTGTAACATATAACAGGTAACATATTCACATTAGTACCTCACTCTGCCCGGCTGCCACCAGATCGGACAGCTCTGTGCTTTGTTAATTATTCACCCGTTGGAGAATTATCTTCAACCCTCCAAAAATCATGAAGGCCGGAGTGGTGTTACAAGGTCAATGAATTTGTGAGGATATTTTCATAATAATTTTAACTTTTACTTTTTGCATACTTATAAATACGTATTACGCTCGTACATATAGTACGAAAAATCAGTCAACTGCGGGTTGGACTAGCATACCATCGTACAACAAAACTTAAGGAGTAACTAAAAAGGATTTAGCTTAGTGTAAATACCGTAAGACGACAGATATTAATCTCCTTTCGTAACGTAATTTATTTATTTATTTATTATTTATTTTATTTGGGACATCAACAGCACATTACAGTAAAAATATAACAATACAAAACAGTACAGTGAAGCAGGCCAATAACAGATGTCCACCGATATACAAATATATATAAGTTTAGGAACTAAAACGTTTGCAATTTATAAGGTTAAAGGTTTAAACATGTATTTATATAATGATAGTGAAAGCACGAACAATGTATAAATTTGGTTATTGAGGAGAAACAAAACAAAATATAATTAAGTAAGATTAGAATTAGAGTGTTGGACGAGTGTGATGTGTGATATGTGGAGTGTATGTGATGGTGTATTGGAGAAAGATAGTGAGATATGTAGCCCTAGTGATTTTGAATGTTGAGGAAGGGGAGGAGGGGAGGGAAAGGGATGGGGATTATAATATTAAGTGCTTGAGTGACTGAGTAACTTCATAGTTCGACTCTTGAATGTGTTCCTTGTACAATCAAATGGGTCAATAGAACTGAACCGTTTATTGTATAAGTTTAGGATACGAAGTAAAGGGGAGTTTTGGGCGTATTTAGTATTAACGTTGGGTGTGTGGAACATTAAGTTTACCGAGTGGCGCGTGCGTGTGGTGGCAGCGCGATAGCCAACCAATTCGACAAGGGTGGTACTATCAATACGACCGCTGAGAATGTCGTGCAGGACAGACATATCGAGAGCCATTCTACGATTATTAAGATCCATCACATGATGATATTTACAGGAGGTAAGGTAGTCGCAGTTTTTACGTTTAGTTCGGTAGTCCAAATAACGGACAAATTTTCTCTGGATACCCTCCAATCGATCTTTGTGTGTAATGTATTGTGGGCACCAAACAGCGCTGGCGTATTCCAAAATACTACGCACGTAGGCAAAATAGAGGACCCTTATGCATGTAATATCATTGAACGCAGCACACGTACGAAATATAAATCCCAGATTTCTGTAGGCGCGGTTGGCGATGTCGTCTATGTGTTGATCGAAAGTAAGTTTAGCGTCGAGGGTCACGCCCAAGTCGCGGACAGTGTTAACGCGTGCTATTACTTGATCCTTAAAGCAGTATGTATGGACAATTGGGTTTGGACTGCGAGTGAAGGAGATCTGAAGGCACTTGGAGATGTTGACATTAATGCGATTGTTGAAGTAATACTCAGAGAGCCGGTCCAGATCGTCCTGCAATCCAATGCAGTCATTAACGCTACGTATTTTAGCAAATATCTTTTTGTCATCAGCATACATTATAAATTGGCAATTTTTAAATACTGTATATATATCGTATAGGTATGCATTATAAAATAACGGACCCAGATGTGATCCTTGTGGAACACCAGAAGAAACGCTCACAAAATCTGACCTGAAACCACCAAGCACAACCGCTTGACATCTATTAGACACATAGGACGAGACCCACCTGTAAATATCTCCACGAAGACCCAACCTATAAAGCTTACGGAGCAGGATGACGTGGTCCACACGATCAAAAGCTTTTTCAAAGTCCGTGTAGACCACGTCAACCTGCATCCTGCCATCCATTGCTCGGAGGACATAATGTACAAATTCTGCAAGATTCGAGACGGTAGAACGGCCCTTCAAAAAGCCATGCTGTTGCGGGGGAATTCCTTTTGCTAATGTTCCATAGATAGTGTCATAAACAATTCTCTCAAACACCTTACCGAATATGTTAAGAATTGAGATGGGGCGATAATTTGAAATAGGTAGCTTAGAACCTTTCTTATGTATAGGTACCACAAGAGCCTCTTTCCACTTGGTTGGGAATGTACCCTTTTTAATGGAAATGTTAAATAGAATGTTAAGTGGAATGGAGAGACTCTTGGCGGACCTGACAATAAAATATGGGGGGATTCCATCACTACCGGCCCCACCGTTGGGATCTAAGAGTGACAAGTATTTTACCACCGATTCGGGTGTACTTTGTATGGTGCTCACAATACTACCATCATCACAATAAGGAGGATCTAACTCTTTATCCACGTAAGTGGCTGCAGGTTTGATAAATACTGAAGAGAAGAAATTGTTAAACCCGGCACATATGTCTTCACCCTTTTCGTAAGTGCTGTTGTTGTGCTCGAATTTCTTCGGATAGGCCGAACTGCCACGACGTGCTCTGACGTACGCCCATAGTTGTTTCGGGTCGGATTTTATGTTCTGTTGAATTGATGCGATATACTTTTTAAAGCATTGATCGTGAAAGAACTTTTGTCGACTCCGAAGCAAAGAGAATTCGTCGTAATCACGGGGATTGCCGAAACGTTTCCATTTTGCGTGAGCTCTGCTTTTCTCGTGTATTATTTTAAGTAACGGTGTGCTATACCAAACTGGATAGTTACATTTCTTATGACGAGTGTCTAACGGTATACATTTTGTAATAATATCGGTAAGTTTGTCGTTAAAAATGGATATAGCGTGGTCCAAGTCAGAAACACAGAGTGATTTATCCCAGTCAACATCCATTAGCAACCTGTTGACTTCATCATAGTTACCTTTGCGAAATCTATATTTAGTGCAATTCGATTCCACCAGTGGTCCAGCAAAGATGTCCTTAATTGTGATTTCAAGTGGCGGGTGATATTTATCAACCCTGCTAAGAGGGTTTTGAGAAGTCTTGACATCTGCCGGAAAACTAGAAACAATCAGATCCAAGATATTGCCACTGGAATTTTTAATGAAGTTTGATTGTTGTAGGTTCCAGATAGAGAATGTCTCTAAAAGACTGGCACTGGCATCTTGAATCTCTACGGAACCTTGATGAAGTTGTGTGGTGTAGCCGTCCGAGCTCCACACAATGTTGGGCATATTAAAGTCGCCAGTTATTAAAATATGTGCATTAGGGGATTGAGAGAGAACCTTATTTAGTAGTAAATTGATTTGACGTAAATCATTCGCTAAAGTTTTAGAGAACCGCGAATCAGGTGGGGCATATGCGGTACACATGTGTAGATCCTGATTGGAGATAGCAGAGTCGATGCTACCAGCGTGCATTCGCAGGTTGTCGGCCGGAATCGTCACCCAGAGACATTCAACTCCATCCTGTGACCACTCTGGGCGAGCTTTGGCGCCTAGCGAAGACCGGACCAAGATCATAACTCCGCCTCCATCTCGTTTTCCACAGAGAGTGCGGTTTCTATCGATTCTAAATACGTCGTATCTACTATCGCAGATTTCTGTATCTAGAATGCTATCTAATAACCAGGTCTCGGTAATGGAGATAATGTCGAAATCATCGCTTAGAATGTTTTGGTAAAGGGTATGTAGTTTACTTCTAAGTCCACGAGTATTTTGATAGTAAATATTGAGATTAGAATTGAATATAAGTTGGTATATATAGAACAAAGATTATAGTATAGATGGAGTCAGGTAATTGCTGGAAATACTCGTTTGTCGTCGTAGTATAATTAATTAGATGGGAGGGGTGTGAGACGGATGGGTTTGTGTGTGTTGTATAAGGATGTATAAGGATGTAATATGCAGGCAACCACTGCAATGGTCTCTCTCGTGGTGTTTGACGTCGGCACATCCGAGAGTGTTGAACTCCAGTTCAGGTGCGGAAGTTTCTAAAAACGCTTGGTATAGGTAAGTCTCAGGACCTAAATGCAGGATCTCAACTATCTCAACCAGTTCTTTGCTGCTCCGCCTGTTGTGATGGATACTACGGTTAAACAAGCCACTCTTCAGAGGCTGCGCTCAAAGTCCTCCCGACACCGTGCCATTTAACTCAAGGTCAAGAAGGCGGTACTAGTAATCAACTCGAAAGCAATAAAATCTTCTGTAGGAGACTATAATACCTGCCTTATACTGCTTTTCTAATGGTACACAATATTGTAAAAAGAATGTCAGTATTTTTGATGTCACTGTTGAACTTTACATATCCTATTCAATCATACTATTTAATCTTTTAGCTCCCGCAAATCGTGAAAATTCGTCGACCATGGATAGGTATGATTTACCTTTTATTTCTATTGCATCACAAAATATGTGAGTTAATGGTTTCATTGTAGTTGGTATTAGGGTTCTCTCAAATAACTTTACAGCTGGTACAGTTATTTATAAAATGTATAATATCAGACATAATATTTTCCACCAATATTTCCTACTGAATACTACATCATTATTTCAGTGATACCTCGGTGATTCGTCAGTCCTTCGTCTTTTATTATTTCAATTTGCCTATCAATATGGTGTTTGTAACTGTTACTACTATTTCCTTTCAACGAGTTAAACGTAGGTATGTTACTATTAAGGTGAGGATATTCACCATGTCTTAATAAAATTGTCGTGTAAAAAAGAAACCATTATACTGAATTCCCTGTTTCATATGCTCCTTTATAAACTTTCCCGAGGCATTTGCAGGTCTCTGTAAAGTAACAACAGTTTGTGTATAACTGTATACTTCCATCATTTCATTAGTCATAAGGGATGTATAGATAGGGTTTTGTAACCTGAAATAAAGATTATTATTATTAATATTATTATTATTATTATTATTATTACCATCCTCAGTATTAACTATAACGCTATCCAAATGATTATGTAATTTGAAGTAGATTTGATGTGTTTTTTGTTAATGACATCTTAGACTATTGTCAAGCCTGGATGTAAGTTATCTTCTTGTGAATGTTGTATTTGTTTAACCGCATTTTCTTCTACGGGTTGATCACCTATTACAAAAGCATTCTGTGCTATACCAGTTTTTTTCTGTGAAATTAATTTTCAATTCGCAACAGAGCATTTTAATTATTTTACCCTTTTTTATACTTGATATCGAAATTATATTCTGCAAACTTTAGTTTCCAACGAGGTTATTTTTTTCGAACAAACCTTACTACAATGTTTACATGCCAATGTTAATAATAATGTTAATAATGTTATTGCCAACACAGTTATTTTTTATTTAATATTTCGTTTCTCTATCTAATAAACTTCGCGAAACGTATGCTATTGGTTTTCCTTTTAGGATAGTATCGCGCCTAATGCAAAATCACTTGCGAAGAATACAAAATATCAGTAATATTAATATTATATTAATAAACTGCATTTAAAAACTCATCATTGATAATTATATTGGCCTTTTTATTTATTCACTTCGTCAGTGGTATAACCTTTGCATTGTTGTTGATGACACGCCTATATTAACCTGTCACACCCAAGAATTACTATTATTATTTTTTCAGTCTAAGGAACGGGAAAATTCAAATAATACAGTTTTCCTAAAGTTAAAAAAAAACGAAAAGGGGGATGATACATTTTACGGTTAGGGGGGGTGCAGCGTCAGGTGGAGGGGCGATGGAGTTGTGCGTTGATTACATAAAATTACTGCCATCGCCAAACTCGTTTTATTAATTAGTTTAGTGGTGAAGCCTCTGCAAAAGGTGTCACTTTTTTTTACTATCTGCCACGCTAGTGTTGAGGTTCAAGGTTCTTCCTCCCAAGCGAAAGGTCCTGGATTAGAATCCCTGCTGGGGAGTTAGAATACAATCCCTACGTCTTGAATGTTGATATGTATGTGACGTCACTGTTTCTGGTTCCCACGACACAGGGTATCCTAGGGTGTGGGCAAAAGCAATATATATGCCTGAACATAAATGTTAAGATAACCTAAAATGTATATTTAATGTGAAATGTTAACTGAAAATTTATGAAACGTTTCTTTGTTTGCTGAAGGAAATCTCTTTTTAGAGATAAGCTCGCCTTTGTTCTTTTAATGCAACAAATATTTGTGTTCAAATATTTTAAATTATGAACTGTTCTCAAACCCAACATTTTCGTCAATCCGAATTCCAATTAAGTTTCTCGCAGTTGACACCCAATAAGACAATGCGTCTGGTTTTCAATAACTGTCGCCGAAACTATTTCAATAAGATACTTTCTGAGCAGGTTTTATTCAAAATCCAATGCATGAAGAAACTCTTCCTTTTTCCTTTGGCATATGATGAATGTGGTAAATATGGGTGAGGATACTTAAACAGTAAAAAAAAAGTAAAAGTAAGAATTGTCACGTTAGGTAGATATTTGGATGTAAATAAAAATATTTGAGAACATTTATTATTTAATTCCAATTAACTCGCAAACGCGACATTTTAGAGTACCATATTACGGATCATTGTTTGTTCTGTATCCTCTTCCCATATTTACCAGATTATTCATGCGCCAAACTAAAAAAAAACCGAAAAGTGCGTGTCGTACTCATACACTATTCCGTACCATCGTATAACTCTATAAAAAGTATATTCTATGGAAATCCTCTTTAATAAAAAATAACTATGTGTTGCTGTAGCAGCAATAGGAATACAAATTAAGTGAACATTTCAATTATCTACAAATTAAGTATCATGAGACTGAAGGACAGACGGCAGCATATGCTGAAGCCTATTACTAATAACCGGGCCCCGAATGGCACCCTTTGGGTACGAAACCCTAAGAGAGGAGGGGAGTATTCAGAGCTATCAATTGTATTTCGAAAAAACCTGCCCAGAAAATATCTCATTGAGACAGGGAGTGTTGTTTGCGACATCTCGTATTGCTTGAAATGGTCTGAGCCTCTCAAACAATCACATTCCTGCCGGGTCGTTGCACTCAGGTAGTACTGCGATATTGACAATTGTGGTGTGCGTGATTGAAGAAGTTATTACGGTTGCACGATCAATAGGGAAACCCAACCGAAATTTAAACGTCACCTCAAAAAATGGCTGACAGGGCAAGTTTTCTACACAGTGGCGGAATTCATTGACAGGAAGAAATAGAATAAGTTTGATGAAATTGATTATTTATTTGTTTGATTATAGTACTAAGTTTGGCTAGAGCCTTATGAATTTATTTGATAATTTTGACGTCTTATATGATTGATTAATTACTGTGGACATTTTACCCAACATGTTTGCATACAGATACATACATAACAGCTGTGGTTATTGCTTTTTACATTTTTTTTGAATGATTAATGTTATATCTGACAATTGCCAATAAATTATCTTATCTTATCGAATACAACGCTGACTTTTTTACCGCTTCGGGTCTTGATCAGGCATGGATTTTTTATGGGCCTTATAATGGGCCATGTAAAAAAAAGCAAAGGAACCAAACTGAGAAAACCATTTTGAGATAATTGTGTTCCTAACTAGATTTGTTTATTCCCATCAAAAATATTACAGGATTACTGGAATGTCCGTAAAAATATAATGTACTTCTTTTGTGTTCTACGGCGTAGTTTGTTCAAATTTCCTTCGCCGTTGATACTTGACAGTTTTCATGTCAGTCTATAACGCAGATGTCAGTGGGAAACTAAACAAATATTGATTTGATTGATTGATTATAGTTTTTTAGTTTTATAATCGGAAACAACCAGCCTTAAGTACAACCGTTGCAAAGTGTGAGCAGTGAGGTCACGGGGTGTGTATTAAAAAAATAAGACATCCCTTACCCGAAATTTTGAGGGAAAGTAGTAGACCCCTTCTCCCCGATTATTAAGCAAAACTAAGAAGCGGAGATAAGCGATGGGTAGGTAGGTAATGATGATGTTCAAGCCAGAAAAAAAAAAAAAAGTAGTTTAGATGAAAGACAGTTATGTTAAAAAGTAGATCGAAAGTACATGAGTAATTACACAGCGATTTAGCAAGCGAGTACAGTACTTGCTTCGGGCAAGGCAGATCCACGACTAGTCCAGTTGCGCTGGCGCAGCAGACCGGTGGGCTTTCGACTCGCCGGCAGCTCAGACATCGCAAGTGAAGCGTGCGGTGGAGAGGTGCATTTTCGGTTCTGGCCAAAGCTAACAGCGTGTTGATTTTGAGTCCACTACATCTTCCCTTCGATACTATGGTCGATAAAATCTTGCAGCTCGACTCGCCGACCACTTCGGGTTTTCTTTCCTTCATTCGAAGTAGAGGTGGTGGTGTTGCTGACTGTACTTGGTATTTTTACCAGTAAGTTGACTTTCTTTATGATGTAAGCGGGCTTAACTCTATCTATGGAGACGTTAACTGTTTGATCTTTGTTGACTATGGTGAAATACTTTGGTTTTCTCTCGATAACTTTAAAAGGTCCAGCATAAGGAGTTTCCAGCGAGCCACAAACACAACCTTGACGAAGAAAGACATACGTTGAAGTCTGCGGAGTTGCGTCGCATAGTGGAAGGTCCGGCGCAGTGAGGTCTTCCTTCGGAGACAGGAACTGACCAGGCAAGAGGAGAGGTTCACCGTAGACCAGTTCGGTAGGAGACGACTGTATATCGTCTTTCCAGGTGTTCCTTATCCCCAGGAGGAAGAGCTTCGAGCCTCTGTGAAGAAGTGTGGCACATAATGGATGCCTTGAGTTGCCGCTGCATGCGTTCGACGATACGGATGGCAGCAGGAAGTGAGGCAGTCGTGCGGTAGTGGTGCGTACCAACTAAGGTCTTTAGGGCCTCTAAAATGTGACTCTCGAACTGTCGGCCATGATCTGTCGTCACCCGGATCACCGGGCGAATCAGCCGAATCTGGCGATGCTGCCAGATACCAGGGCTGCTGTACATGTTTCCACTGCAATGTTCTTGATAAGGATAGCCTCAGGGTATCGAGAAAACCTGTCGATGACGGTGATGACATACCTGTAATCAGAAACTATAGGGAATGGCCCTACAATATCGAGCTGGATATGGGAGCACCTCGAGGAGGGATTAATGAAAAACTCACTATAATGTCTTTGCTGGTTTCTCATAAGTTATGTTCATTACAGCTTTTGAGTGTTCTTATTTATTTATTTCGTTAGATTGTTATTTTGAGATATCTTATTGGTTTGAGGCATCTGGTTGGTATAGAGTTATGGCACTTATCAGCAATTATAATATTGTCATTAGATTAGTTTATTTTTATATTGTACATCGTGTAAAAAAAGAGATAATTTTAAAAATTACATCCCCTTAGAGTTTATTGGTGCTATATTCTCTGATGGGCTGATTTCCGAAGCACTGGTGAAGTTAATGGAGTTTCCTTTTCATGTGCGAGATTCAGCCATAAATCACCACTTAAAAGGGGAAATTTCCTTTTTTAAACTCAAACCATAATCAGTTAATCATAAGTTTAGTTGATCGTATTTGATTTATGTAAAAGTGCATTATTTTTGCCTACCTACAAATAAATTATTTGAGTTTTAGTTCGAAACAGCCTAAGAATAAACTTCTATAACTTTGTCGTTTCTTGATAAATTTGAGTCATTCAAAAGTAATATGCTTAATTTTTTGTACTCTATCCGCCTTAGTACTTCCTTCCATCCTTCCAAGTCCAATATTTTGATGTCTGAACGATCTTCATTACGAAACAAAATAAAATTATAAAGAATTTTGCATCAATAGTTATTCAGGCGAAATTATCCACGTACATATTTATCTTTCTTTACTTTATCTTGTAGTCTAGGTGGAATTAAGTTAAGTAAGTACACCAACTTTATGTTAATTTGTTGGTTGGATAAATATAACAAAGTAGCTACCTGCACATCAAAAGTAGTAAGTACTGCCACTACGTACTTGCTCTTGGTATTAATTTTTATTTTAAAACATTAGATGTTTGTTTTGGTGTACGAGACCGACCTGCACTTCGATCGCCTTGTTTTTTTATTATTCATCCATCTGGTCAGGAAAAAGTTTATGAGTATATGTAATGTGCGTCCGTTTTTATTCGCACGTCATTGAAGCCACGGGTTAACGGTGCAGAGTGAGAAGCTTCTAGGAAACACAAAGGCCGTTACCACATCTTTATGGCTACTACAGGTCGGACTTCCGAAAAAAAAAAAACATAATTGGTATCCTGCTATCTTAAAGCTGAGCTAAGGAAACTATAACTTATCATTCCCATTTTAATGAGTTTGTGTGTATATGTCCCCCCACTGGTATATTGTTACAAGATACTAAATTTCTCAAGAGTACTGAATAATCCTGATGTAGGGACGGCTTAAGGCTACAGGAAGGCGTTGACCCTCATCAAGAGACAGCTGTCACCAGTAACTCGCATTGATAAATGAACGGTTTAACACAACACATTACTAGCGGTAGAATACAAGATTATATCACCGCTAGGGTTTGTGGATCAACATTATGTATCTTCATCCCTCGCTGGTGGCCTTGTTCTTACTTCTTTGAACTTTATTACCAAGCAATAGGTTCAAAATAACGGGACATTTTTTATGGCCCCACAGTTGAGTGGGTAACCATAACCATTTTATTAAAATAGTCCATATCAAACGTGACTTCATTATGTCATTGAATTCAGATATATTTTTGATATTAGGAAGGGTTACATTTTGTCTCTTCATAATATAATTGCATACGCTAATCATAATGCCTAAAGTATGACATGTTTAAAAAACCAAATAATGTAACCTGAATGAATCACGTCAATTATGACTTTATTACAATTCAATTCAGTTGTATTCAATTCATTCAAGTATTTTGTTTCTTTTGTTAAGTCATGATGAAGCTTTTAGCGGATTTATGTCATTGTATTTTATTGTAGTTATTGTATTTTATTGTACTAGAACTTAGACTGTCTCCTTCAATTTATGTATAGTTAATTTATAGTAAAGTTAAAAGCATTAGTGCGTAATAAACTCATTCAATTCAACATTCTTTATTTTCCGTAAAAAATTACATATGTTTTGAAAATAACTTTTATTGCCTCTTCTCTACAATGAACTACTGTGGGAGGAGGAGGGTAAAGAAACTCATACAGCTTGATTTTAAGATCTCTTTTAAATATGGGTCATTGTCAAAGCTTGATCCAAATTTAAGCAAAAATGAAAGTTTGACTTTTTATGAAATTCGACATTTATTTAGTACACATACATGCATTTAAAGATAAACAAGATACAACCAGAGATCAAACTTAAGATTTAAATAAGTTATATATTAAAAATCATTTTATGGTTCCACCGAAAAGACGAGGCTGTCCACCGAATAGACTAAAAATGCAATTACAACATGAAAAAGACAAAAATAATTAAATTCTTTTGCATTATAACATAGAACCTCTTCTTACGAACAAATCAACAGAACACAGTTATGGTTGGCAAGGAACATTTATAGAGAAAAAAAATATTTTGTCTTTGTCCACCGAAAGGACTATGTCTTTTTGTTGGAAAAAATTTCTTCATCGTCTGATGAGTCCCAAAAACTTTGTTTCCAGTTTTCTCGAGATTTCTTCGTGCGCACGGTATTCTTTGGAGTTTCAGCTCGTGTAAGAGGTGGCGATCTTGAGCTATCGGAATAAACATCGTTATAACGAATGCGCTTTCGACTTTGTATTCCACGAAGGGTCTTGGAACAAGTTGGTTCTTCAGAGTCATTGATTTGGGGCTCAAAAATCGATGGACTAGACATTGTTCTCGATGTCTGGTTATCTCTTGGATCTAGCAATTGGCTTACTATTGGGCTCCAGTTAGAACTAAGCAGCGGACTTGCTATGCTCAGCAAGGGACTGGGAAGAGAACTCGAAGTTGGTGAGGGAGCAGGTATCTCGTTACGTGGTTTTAGGTCAAGTGTTATATGGCCCAAATTGTAGTGCACGCACGTAGCTCCTGGGGCACAAGTAGTGCAGCTCAGTCTTCGGAATTGGAGGATTTTTGGTTCTCGCTTGTCCCATGTTACTTGATGCACTTGCATGGTACCGCGGAAAGGGCAGATTTTGCTGTTTTCAATCAGTCTTTCAATGTCTTTCGCTGCCGCATCGTCAATTTTTATAACATTGATGCCCTTACAGTCTTGATGTACACATTCAATGAAAGCGTCTATGTTATTGACGTCGTTTCCTTTGGCAACATGCTTATCAGCCGTTCGCTTGAGGCACCCTCCTACACCATCAGGGGCTCCCTTACCGTGTCCACTCGCACTATAGTGCCACAGTATACTACTCGCTTGCGTTTCTTCGCTTAAGTATGCAGCTATCAAGTGAAACATAGTCTTATTTTTGTACTGTGTCGATGGTCCGTCGCTTAAAATATGGAGACGTTTAAGAGTCGGGACCAATGTCTTTATCGTGGCAATAATGGGCTTCAAGTGTGCACAAATGTATATAGGTCCATGGTTCAAGATGTCACTGACCGTACAAAAAGACTTTGCGATGATACGCTTCTCCTCTGTGTTTTCATCAACATAGTAAAATACCACAGTATGAAGCGACAGCTGATCTTTTGACCCACCAAAGTGAGCAGACTGTATTTCTGAAGAGTACTTACAGTTGTAATTTTCGGAAAAGTCTATGTGCAGTAGACCTTCGCTCGGAGACATATTTGTTTTAATATCCTTGACGACATTAAACTGGTGAAACGTAATACAGACATGTTTCATGAATCGTCCGATGCTGTTCGTCAGGTGAATTGCCAGTTGTTGTTTAGATGTTACGACAACTTCTTTAATAGTCTTCTGACAGAGTTTCTCTTGGCCTTTGATCGTTTGCATAATCTTTTTGGTGACCCATCGCTCATACTTTACCGTATCATTTGGGGTGAATTGGTTGAATGCGATCTTCTTGAACCTACACGCCAAACATGTCCGTTCTAGACATTTTTCTGTCATCTCTTCACAGCAAATAGATTTGCTTACTGCCATGGGGGAGTTTTCATTTATCACGTGAGAATTTTTCAGTGATTTCACTAATAATTCCATGTTGGTATGTATTGCACACAAACAAGTCTCACGTGCTGCAACTTTAGGGTTCAACACCCAAAAAGGTCTATATCGACAAAAAGTTTTATACGATATTTTCAGGTTTGTTTGGGTCACAAATTTTTTGTGCAAATTGATGAGGGACTCATTGAGTAAGCGAATCTGTTTTTTCTGTTTAAATCTAGTGATAGTTTCTTTTTTTCCGGCTGTTGAACGACTAGAATCGTCACTGAGAAGAAATTCACGGACAGCACTGGACACGTCTTTACTTTCTTTTGTTCTTGTTGTTGTTTTTGTTTGTTTGTGTTTCTTCTCCTTCCGCAGTCTATTGCAACGCATCTTATACTTAGCAAGCTTGTTTGCTAGAACCTTAAGTTGAGATTTGAGCAGGAAATTTTCATTTTTAAGTCGTCGTTTGTTTTTCTCTGCAACAGCTCGGCCTGATTCAGACCTCGATCTGAGTGACGACACCGACGAAGGCGCTGGACTGGATGGAGGAGTTTCCTGATCAATTGATAGCAAAGCTTGTTTTTGTGCTTTCAATCTGTCTCTACGTAATTTTGCGTCTTTTGCCCATTTATTTCGTAGATATCTTTGCTCTCTTTCTGCTAAATCCTGAATTTTCTTAATTTTTCCTTGCGACTTCTGTCTATAGTAGTATTCTCTATCTTTTCTTCTTTTTTCTTCTAAGGCTATTGGATTTTTCTTAAGTTTTTCCCTTGCTTTCCTCATGCTTAACTTCTTTTGCTCACGTCGCTTTTTATTTTTTTCTTCTTCGGTAGGTTTTTTCCTGGTTTTTGCCATATTCTGCGGACAAATGGAACGTGCACCTGAACCAAAGTAAAAAGCAAAGAAATAAATGGAAAAGGAAGGTGAAGGAACATTTTTTTATTATAATCCAAACATACATAAGTAGCACTGCTAGCACGTCCAACCCATAGATATTAGTGAAGAACTAATAACCCAGTAAATAGAGACTACCACTGAAGGGGTTTGCTTACAAAGACGTGTTGAAACATGAGAAATTATTCTGCTCGTCTTCTTTTGGTCGCAAACGGTCTGGTAGTTATACATTTTTGATATGGTGTCTAGGATGGTTATTAAGTATTTAAAAAGCAAAATGCACAATTCCTCTCCCTCCGCCCCCGCAGCCATATTGAAAATATCGGTAATTTAGAACTACCGGACCGTTTGTAAGCAGAATCTCTTCTATTCACTGGATTAGAAGTACAAAAGAGAAAAATGCATAATTCAATTTGTATAGCCAATTTGCAGCGTGTCTATAATTGCAGTTGAATATACTTACTTTGGATTAAGTCACACTCATTCATCCTTAAGTTGCCCAAAAACAAACACATTTCACTAAGCGATCCATTCGGTGGACATTAATCTTTTCGGTGTACTTAAATACCACCGAAAAGACGTCCACCGAATAGACTTTTCACAGGAAATATCATTTATCACGCAACATTTTGAGGTTATGTCAAAATTCAAAGACTATAATTATTATGGACCTATTTGTTTATAAAATAATTAATGGCAACCAATTTTCAAGGTTTTACTTACCAAAACACGAATGGAACCGAAAAGATGCACGGAACTTTGACACTGCCAATTGTTTTTTAAAGATTAGCTTTAATGTTTTGCGCGCTCGACTCACGGAAAGATGGCGCTGAGTGAGAGTAATGCAGTATTGGGTGCGTTCGTAAATTACACTACGGTCCGGAAATTTCATTGTTTACTAAATAATTGGTTCGATTAAAAAAAGTCCACCAAGTAGACGTTTGTTTCCGTAACAATGTTTGAATGTGCAAAAAGTGTATTTATATGAATCCTTCATTATTGTCCTTTATACATTAGAAGAAATCAAATGTCTACTTTAGGAAAATCATAATGTGAGGTAGCACAACCAATTACTTTTTTTTGTGCGTTTACTTTTATACAAAGAGAGTGATCGGTAACAGACCACCGAAGTGGACTTTTAGGTTGAAATTGTTCTGTAAATATCGTTTTATTATTATTATGGTTTTAATAACGAATACGTTATAGAGATTTGGAATACATTAACTTCAAGATTAACATAGTTTTTATTCTGTAATTTATGTTTTCACTTTTAAACAAGCTGTAACACTTTTTTTTAGGGTTATGACAATGACCCATATAGGTTTGTTTAACTAGTACAAATATTACATATAATAAATAACATTCAGGAATAAATAATTACACAATTATTAAGCGAGCTCTGTGTAGAGTTAGTATAGCACCATGCACACTTGTCATTTATGTAATCTGAAATATTGTTATATCTTGTACATAAAATAGTTTTTTCCTTTTTTTTATTTGCTTATATGACAATTGCAAAAACTCTAGAGGTATCCTGTTGTAGTAATGCATTGACCCTTGAAAGAATTGCTAACTTGCGCGATTCTAAACCGGGGCGCAACTAGTCTATGATTATTTTTAGGTTAGCATTACAGCTATCGCTAATTTTGGAAAATTTTGAAAAGTTCTTGCGTACATACATAAAATTTACGAAAATAAATTGAATTGCTACAGTCAGTATGTCAATTAATTTAAAACGTTTTTTTAGGGAGTCTTGGGTATTAAATTATAAATTACTTGAATAGCCTTTTTCTGTAATATAATCATAGTTAGAATATCCGCTATCCCCACAATAAGATACAATAGGACACGACACTATGAATGAAACTAAAATAGACTAGCCTTGCTGTAGCCACATCTGTGTTTTGTCAGATGTTCCTGACAGCGTAATCCCCAGGGCTTAATCTACCAGCTAATTCATCTATGTGGGGTCTCCACTGCAATGAGCTATCAATGTTCATTACATCACATTAAGAACGGACCTAAAATAACATTCTCCGAACTTAGCTTACGCACTTATGATTCATTTTACAAATTGCGGCCAACCCATTACAGGAAGCGGCCCGGAACATCGGATGTTGGAGGGAATCTTGCGGAAAATTGTTTGCCGTTTCATCATAATATTGAAATTAACTATTTTCATCTAGGTTAGAAGGACCCGTATTTGAGGCTTATTGATGTATCAAAGCATTAAATGTCTCGTATTAGAATTAGCTATAGCTGATTGTTTGAAATCCTGAAATACTAGCCGCATGTTAACCAGAGTATCACAAAGTAACGTTGTCGGTGTCTGGGAAATCATAACGAACAGTGGTGTTTTTGTTTATTTGGCGCCCATGTAGAGCCTCTTTATATTGGCGCCCAAGTAGGGCCTCTTTATATTTGGCGCGCAATTAGCTATAATAAGGAACAACCATGCACCCTACAGGGACAGTCATATATATATATATATATATATATATATATATATATTATCATTTAATGAGAATCAAGTCATAATAAAACATAAGTGGTTTTATATAAAAACGGAATCCGGTTAGTTGTCAACTTATAATAACCGTTAAATTATTTGGTTTTCCAAATTTAGTCTGTAAGTTTACTTCGTATGATAATAAATTATAAGAAAACGTTTGCACCCAGTTTGAAATTATGAGTGGCGTAACAGTTTTATGTTTCACCGCTAAAATTTATAGGAGACCCGTGTCAAACTTTGTTTGTGAGTCTTTCGTCTAATTCAGAACTCAGTAAGTATTTGTCTTTGGAAAAAACCTTGAGTTTTATTAACGATGAAATCATACATACTTCTTATTTAGGCCGCTATAACAGTAGGTCCAATAGTAACTGAAGTGATTTTACATCACTGGAATTCCCCTTATGTTGAAAATATAAAAGTATTATACTCAGTTCCTCCAGTCGCACTTCTAGGATACAAAATACTAACAGCTCATTGGTCATCGTCATGCACGCGGCTAAAGCGACTATTGAAGGTTTATTGCAGGCAGTGGCTATATGGGCCACGCGCATTAACCAATGGCCGATCACGCTCGATTTTCTTTGGGAGCTCGATTCGTGGAATATATTATGTACAATTATTCATTTTCTGATTCTAAAATATTCCGGCTTTTTTAGCTAGCAATTGGAGTATTCAGTAACGTCCAAAAAAATACATTTGATCCTAAACTAACAAAATTTGCACCCTAGGTTATACTAAACTACATGGGGTCGCCTCGCTCCCCTCCGCTCCGCTTCGGCTCCCGGTTGCATTATACAATGCATTATACAAACCTAACTTTAGTATTCGGACAGAAAGTGACATATAGCAACCAATATGATTCTGTGAAACAACATGTAGGCACTAAATTTGGTGAACATGTTAGGACTCTCAAATATCTTATTTGAGAGCCCTAACTGATATTGATTTTAATAAATAGTCTGGATGGAACTGAAATTGATGTGGTATCTTGTGGTTCAGCTGTGGACAATCACTCTCTGTTTACTCTACGTTTTATCGTAGGAGGAGTTAATAATTGTTTATGAAACTTTTTTAAACATGTGCAGTTTCATACACTACTTTGTCTACTCTCATACATTGGTGTTGAACCTAAAAAATAAAAGATAAAAATTAAAAGAATAAGAAAAAAATTATCTAACCATAATGGAACCCTTGAACTTCTCAGAAAATTCCTGAAAATAGGCCATTAGCACGTTTTCCGAAAACAAAGTAGTTCTTGTAATTTCAGTAAAGTAAAGTAAAGTTTTCCATTCCATAAATTCTTCATAGAATAATTATAAATCACATAGTTTTCTCGATTGGCAGAAAGGCACCTGGCGAAGGTCAAACTCTAATGTAAAAAATAAACGTTCAAAAATAATTCAAGGGTTGCAAAATCAGATTTCTCAAAACGAACGGGCTCTTATACAAGGTGACCTCAATTTAGAGCCTCATCTCAAGTAGACGAAAGAGTACAACGCCGAGGAAACGACTGAGGTAAATGGAATCGAAATAATGAATTCAACCTACCATCGAGCCGAACTGATTAAAGTAATCACTTCTTCTCATTATCTATACAAGCAGTAATAGAAAGGTTTCATTCACTGTGAGGCTGATTTGATCAGAGCAATTTTACTGCTGACTTCTCCACACAAATTAGACAACCGCCCGGCCGGAACCGATTTGATCAGGACCACATTAAGTATGGAGGAGTCAAAAATAATGTTGTTCTGATAAAATCGCCTTATGGTTAAACTTATTGTAATGATTTTCCTAACAACTCCCTAAAATATGACTACATCTTCTTGTTATACCCTGTCTATAGACGCCCAAAAGGATGAAAGTAATGGGAACACAGTTTTCTGATTATTATCATTATTAGCTGGAGACGTCGAGCAGGATTCCTCGCTTGAATGTCTGTCTGTGTCAAAAAAGTATAGTCATATTATCTTGAAACCGAAAATTAACTTCAGTCAAAAACTTTGTCTGCTAAGACGGATGGATTGGCAATGTCTTTTTATGGAAGGCAGAGAATGTAATTTAACAGAGCCTGATATGATCCTACTTCTAAAAATTACTATTATTACGAGAACTATTCTTTCACGCGCAAACTGCTGTTGGTTAAATTTTAATAAAAGTCCTTTCTTTAGTGATATACAAGTTTATGTAAGACTTCGCTAAGGCCCACCACTTCAAGTATTCAGAGAATAGCTGGGTAATTGCCTAGCGTTCGAAGTAGAAGGCCTAAGAGTTTCTGCTTTACTGTAATGGCTTCGGAACCGAGGCTTGGGTCTTGGGTCGCTATTATTAACAAATAAGGTCTGTTCGGCCACTTAGTGCATGGAAGTAAATTCATATATATTTAGAAGTCAATGTGAAAGTAGAATAATTTATGCAGTAGTAATAAAGCTACAAAGTTAGTTAGTGCATTGAATATTCAAAATTGTGGCAGCCCTAGTAAATAGTCTGAGCATTTAGAAAGGTTTGGGAGTTAAAGTAAATCAATTTTTTAGTTGTGGTGATAAAGTAACATAGAATTCATGATATACTGGATTTATCATTGATTGATTTGATGGACCACAAAATAAACAATTTTTAATAAAAAAAAACAAGAAAAAAGTAAACTAACTGAATGGGGGTAAATTTGACTTTCAAAAAATAATTGTATATTAATACCCTACACCAATTATACACAAATATAAATATTAACATAAAAGCCGATGGAATTTGATCAGGTCTGCTCTCTATTACAAAAAGGGTTTGCCCTAGGCCCTAGGGCAAACCCTTTTTGTAATAGAGAGCAGACCTGATCAAATTCCATCGGCTTTTATATTAATATTAATATTTCCCAGATTTCCCAGTTATATTTACTATAACTGGGAATATATTTATATTTACTCAGATTTCCCAGTTAGCTCTCCCTAGGCCCTAGGGAGAGCTAACTGGGAAATCTGAGTACCTACTGACAATTTTGAATATTAAATACACTTAAAGATAGTCTCGAAATGAGTAAAAGAGCTCCGTGGTCTAGTGGTTGTACGCTCGCTTTTCACACAAGAAACGCGGATGCTAATCCGGTGCTGACCATGTAACAATGAGATAAATAATTTATCTTAAGTAGGTACATTAACAACAGACGTTGTACTGGAGATGGAAAACTTCGTGAGGAATTCTTCAGCCCCTTAGCGCGGCGATGGGCTAGCCCCCTGTCACGCAAAATGGAGTATTGAATGACTGGCTTAAAGTGGGCACAATTGTGCCTCTACCACTCCGTATGGGAAAACGCCTGACGCTATGGTATGTTATGTGAAATAAAAATTTAGTGGTAGAGTAGATGTTTTGAGGGTTCCGTACCCTAAAATAAAAAAGGAACCCTTATAGGATCACTCTGTTGTCCGTCTGGTAAGACCCTCACCAAAACGTAGTAGCAAATATGTACCCATTGTTTATAATAAAAAACAAAAAAAAAAAAAACATCTCTGTATCTCGAGAGGTGGAGGCCAGGGGATCCATGGCACGGGGTTTTACCTATTTTGGACTCCTGTCTCCCACTGCATCTTAGACTACATGATTACTTATATTAAATAATATGTATTGTGTTGTTGGGAGAAAATAAATAAATTTTTCATTAATTGCATTCATTCATTCATTTCATTCATTCATTCTCAAGGACACCTAAATATATCAAGTTGAAATTAATATTAATTACTGAGGTCTGAAGTCTCTTGAAGTTGTGAAAAAAAAACTTATAGATCAAAGCCATCAAAAGATACCGCCCCGGCATATAAGTCACCCTTTTTCTGAATTTGCTTTATGTTTGCAAGAGAATCAAAACCTAGAGGGTTCTTCCTGTTAACATAGAATTATGAAATTAGCAGTTTTTTTATCACAAATAAAGGGAAAAACCAAAAACTGTAAATTTTTGCCAGTCCGTCTGTCAAGACCCTTTTTATGAGGAACGCGTAGAGGTGTCATGTTGAAATTAAAAGTAGTTACTCATAGACTCTTGAAGTTGTGATAAAAACGAATTTATTTATATAAATTCGTTGGTTATTTTTTGATTGCGTTGACTTATGTCAACGCAATCAAAAAATAACCACCGTTTATATCTTTTTTTTTATTTGTTTAATACTGCCAAGGGAATCAAAACGTTGATCTAAAATCATGAAAGTTGGCGCGAAGCAAGGGCTTATAGCACGATTAAAGGAAAAGTCTGAATACCGTAAATTTGTAGTTCCTTCACAAACAAAATGCAATTTGTGCTGAACACTCTGTGCAAGGATCCAGCTCGCACTTAGCCTGTTTTTATTTTTTAACAAGGGGTGCAGACATTTCACACAACGCCACGACAAAACCAAAGGAATATTCTGCAAAAGTTTCGAAGCCAGGCAAATTAGTTATCTTAAGAGCAAGATAAATAATTTGCATCTCAAACCTCCCCACAAAGAATAATTAAGATCGCCACCAATCTTAACCCTTCGTTACCCGTGTTACCCATCTTACTACCAGTGGCTCAAGTAGGAATAATTACCAGAGTGAAAAAGTATTCTTGTTCAGATAAAATGAACCTTATGTCATGGTACATAAGAGTCACTGACAGTTCGATTCGTCCCTCAGTACATTGACCCGATCAGCTGATTATAAGTTACTGCCAAACGTCCTATCCTCTACCCTACTACAAAATTATACAGTGACTGCGACGTCCTAACAGTCAGACAGCTCTTTATTTACAACACCGTGATTCATCAGCATATCAATACACCCTTCTACGAAACCTCCAAACGTCGCAACGACTTAATTTGTAATATTCCCTTGCCAAAGCTTAGTTTTACAAAAAGGCATCACTTATATCTTGGTCCAAAACTTTATAATAAGATAAATAACATAAATTTTGTATTTAACAAACCCACATATGAATGTAAAAAGAATGTGTCTACACTACTAAAAACCTTAACGTATGATGAAACAGAATTTTTTATAGTGTAATATAATTGGTTACGTACTTATCCACTCACACTCTCTCTCTCTCTCTCTCACACACACACACACACACACACACACACCCTCACACACACACACACACACACACACACACACACACACACAACACACGCACACACACACACACACCACACAGCCTCAAACTGAGGCATGCAGCATGTTAGTTATTAAAATTTTATTCTGTGTCCTTCCTTCTGAGGAAACATTTTGTCAAGCACATTGTTTAAATTTAATTTTGTTTGTTCTTATTTTAATTATTGCTTGTATCACTTTTACTGCTTAAAACATGACGCCACCGAATCACTGTAACGATCCTCGTAAGAGGCACGGGCCTACTTAATCATAAATACAGGCTACCTGTTAGCCTAGTTATGATAGTAGTCGAAAAACTATCTCCTTGTTATGTATGTTTTTACTATGAATAAAGATTTATTATTATTATTATTATTATTACTATGGGAGACCCTACGTTTTTCATTTGCGACCACATGTTTCCTACTAAAAGTTGCTCACATTGATGGGTACTCCTTCCCCAAAGTATGGAGACTGTAAAACCACAGCCTGTTTTATAATTTACTTATGCTAGTCGCTGAATTCGGTGATTCCGAGTAACGAGCATCATTCATTTAATGATCAAAGCATTCACTCAATTTATAGGCATAACATAACATTTACCTACAGGCACATACATCGCTTCTGGCTCCACAATAGGATACCGTATCGTGGGAACCGGAATCAGCGACTTCCTAAACATCAAGGGCCTTACCACAAAAATACAAACTACTGTTCAACACTTTTTTATGGGATTTGACATTTGTTTTGAGGTTAAACACTGTCTAATATTTTTTGTGGTAACACGATGAACACGGCAAGACTTTGGTAAACAAATATACCCATAGGCTTATTATCCCTAATTGTGGCTGAAACTAAATATTGCAGTCTAGATATAAGTACAATTATAGTTTATCTAAACTAAAATACCGCGCTCCACTATCATACATCTTGTGGTTATGTATGTGTTATTCAGTGGTTCGGCGCGTCATTTTAAACTAGACAAGCTCTACGTACGAACATCATATATAAATATTTTATTTAAAAAAATATATAATGTTGTTCTATTCTAGCAGTGTGTCTATTCTATACAGTGTGAGTCTTTATAAAGTGCACGTATGAAACAAGATTGAAGGGTATCAAATTTTATCGACAAAAATTGTTTGAAAAAGTCCCCGCTTTCCCTATATTTTTAAAGGCTTTTAGATATATTTATTTTTAGATATATTTTTTCATTTACTTTGTACCAACGGCAACAATAAAAAAACTTCAAGATGGAAGCGTTTGTCGGGTTAAATAATCTGGTTCGTGACGATGAAAGGCAGGCGGTGCTGCTAGTATCAAATAGTCGCTTAAAAGAATTAACTGTAAACTTAAATTACGCTTTGTTTAAGAGTATAATTTCAGTTTTTAGCACTTTTTTAGTATTGGCTATTTTTCACAAAATTTGGTACACAATAGAAAATTATTTTATGATTTGACTATTGTTACATTTGGCTAGCTTTCGAAAGAAACTAATAATATGTTTTTAACTACAACACTTTTGGCGTATTAATGTTATTTTTATTAATCGGCCGGTATATGGTCAACATCACAACAACGTTAAGACACGATTAACTACTGACACTTACTGACCTTACTGACAAGAACATGGTGAACAAAATACGTTACGTTATACTTACTTACTCCCTGTAAAAAGTTTAAACTCTCCTTACAAAGCGGACTGAAATACTTCATAAGGGGTAGGTATTTCTATTTCTACTTCTTACGAGTAGATATAAATAATAACCCGGTTTTAACAAAGCCTCTTGGCATACACTGACCATAAGTAACCAAAGCGTATGAAAGTCAATGTACCGTACCATGTTGGAAGACAAGGCCTGTACTAGTCTCAGTTTAGTGCAGGAATTACTTTGTCATGTTTATGTTACGAATCCAGTCGTTTCTTGGGTTGCAAGGAAGCAGGAATAAAAACCTACTAAAAACCCGTTTTTTGCAAATCGTAGCGAATAGAGTTAAAACTTCTTTCAGGTTCATGGAAAGGGTCACGCATAGTCCCATACGGGATTTATTTTTTATTTTTATCCATGTATATGGCACTTAAGAAGTGTTTGACTTGTAAAAGTGCATTATTTTTGCCTATTTGCAATAAAAAAAATTGAGTTTGAGTTTGAGTTTTTGGATGGCAGAGCAATTATGAAAAAAATATAAACATACCAAATAACATTTATCAGTTAATTTGATTGCGTTCACAGAGGCGGTCGTTACAGCATAATTTGGTTATCTCCCTATTCTAGGCTACGGTATTATTGTCTTTGGCAATTATTTTGCTAAAGATATAAGATTTTAAACATCAGAAGAAATGCACCAGGGCTTTATCCTCGGAAAGTTGCAGATCTTTTTCATAAAATATGATATCCTAAAATTTCATTAATATTCCTACTAGGTAGTATGTCTACAGTTTACAAATAAAGTCCTTTTTTTGAGCGCAATAAAACTCACTCTAGAAACTTACGTAATATAAATGCCTTAAAATTACCATTTCCTAAATACGCACTATAAAGGGATAGCTCATGTTATATTAGACGACAGGTTTAGCCTAGCGGGAAGGTTTTAGGTTTCATCCATATACACATACTAGCTGAACCTTCGGCCACACTGAACCTTTGTATTCGGCTAAATTAGGGTAAACGTTTTGTTTGTGATTGGCACTTGAGTTTGCCAGCCGGTATCTTTGTGTTGAGTTGAAATTATATAGTTTTTATTGCGAATAAATGTATTTGTTTTTCCTTTTACTTTTTTTTTTTGCTATTGAACTCGGATCTGAGGTCTTGGGTCTCTATTGATTCGTTTACTGTTATTCAAGTAGGTAAGTATTAATGAAGAAATTTATATGACAATAAAAGTTATTAAATAGTTTCAAATATCATTAATCATAATATAATAACTATCACTATCATATCATAATTATTGTTGTTTGAATAATATTTTATAGACGTATTTCAAATTATAATCATCCAAACAACTTTTCTAATAAAACTACAATTGTGCGTGGCCTTGAGTTACCTGTTACACGAAAATTTATAAGCTTACTGCGCGAGGATGTCAATTCGTTCTGGTCTAAGTGTTACAAATTTTCTAGTTAAACTTCATGATTATTTGAATAAATTTTCCTGAATTTGAGATAAAAAAATGAATGCTTTATATATGACTACCTTATTGCAGTGATTTTAATTGATGTTTAACCATTATAGGTGGTTTGATTTATTTATTAAATATATTTTAAGTGAAAATGGCACTAAAAAAAAAAGAAAACATAAATTATTATCTAAATATAAAAATTTAATGCTTGTTTATTTTATTTAATACGCATTCCCAGCTATGTATCGGTGAAAATAGAATAGATTCTGACATACCGAAAACATTTTATATCTTCAAATAGGATTCGGTTTCAGTTTCGGCCGAAACTGGGACCCGTGCCGAAGTTCGGATTCGGTTTCGGCTGAAAACCCTGGTTCGGCCAGATACTAATACTATACATAGAGGAATTAAGTTTCAATGTTATATCATATGAAACTTACATTAAATATTAATACCTAATGTGAACCATGAAATAAAAATTGCAATTTTTCAGTTCTCATTTATTTTTTGGCATTACTCAATACTCATTTCTCATTTCGTACTGACACATGTTTGATAGGCAGAGCCGTAATAGCTATACATGTTATCCAAAATTGTAAAACTTAAGAAGTTGCTGCAACACAATGTGATTCACACATTAACTGAAAAATAAATAAAATATGGTTATTCGCACCGCACCAGGCACGGGCGCACGATGCATATTTAGTACAGATAACTGAGCTGAGATTCTATTCCAGCAATGTTTTGTCATTGTACTTTTCCGGTAGCTGCCTGTCTCAAAATATATCATATTATTATCAGAATTACTATTAGAATTTTCAGCCTAAATTGTTTTTATTTTCAAAGTGCAGGTTTTTAATATATTTAAATATTAAAAACAATTTTCTGGTAACGGCAGTTCAAACAGGCAATGAATTCGCGTCGTGTGGTCGGCGTTTTGTTTTCAAACAACTCGCCTATTATATTTGCAAGCAACCGTAACAATATGCTTCTTTACATTCTGATCATCGATATTGTGTAAAATGCTGTTATTTCAATTTACTATATCTACACACATATCATCAGCCCTCTTTAATGCGTCCAAAAACCGCACGTTACCACCAGCATAATGATATACTACTTGGTAAAAACTCATTTTTTATCTGAATGTTGATAAATTATGACCATAATGTATCAATATTTCGACATATTATGACATTCAAATTTCGAACGCCGACGCCCACCTGCATGCCGCTCATAGTTTGTCTGTGAACTTGGTACTACTGAACAAGCTAAACAAGTGCAGAGCAATGATCAATGCCACAATGCCGGTCGAACATGCGGTTCCTAAACAAATCAAAGAGAGCTTATGATATCATATGAGTCTACACACATACATACACTAGTTTATCCACAGAAACTAGTGTATGTAACTGTACATAATTAGGCATTAAAACTCTCGAGTGATATTATTATGACACTCGCCTTTAATAGCACCTACGCGAATAGCACCTAGCCTAGTTCACGACTAGCACCCAGTTGATATTCGTGGACTAGGCTAGGTGCTATTCAGACAGGTGCTGTTCGTGGACTACCTCGTTTTCGTTTTCGTTTTCGATGCCTTTCATTATGTATCACTCACATAATAGTAGTTTATGTGACTGCTGCGTAATGGAGGGCATTAAAACTCGAGAGTGGGTTTATGAAACGAGCCGTAGGCGAGTTTCATAATAATATCACTCGAGAGTTTTAATGCCTAATTATGTACAGTTACATACACTAGTTTATCTACACTCATATCATAAGCTCTCTTTGATGTGTTCAGGAACCGCATGTTTGACCGGCATTGTGGCTCTGCAATTGTTTAACTTGTTCTGTAGTACCAACTTCTCGCAGGCGGGCGTCGGCGTTCGAAATTTGAATGTCATTAACAACTTCACAAACAAACTAGGGACGGCACGCAGGTGGGCGTCGGCGTTCGAAATTTGAATGTCATTATATGTAGAAAAACTACACATAATGACCATAATGTGTAGTTTTCCAGATACGAAACGAGTTTTTACCAAGTAGTTTAACATAATGCTGATCCTAACGTGCGGTTTTTGAACGCAGTAAAGAGGGTTTATGATACGTGTGTAGATAAACTACTATTAAGTTTTAGTCATTATAAATAGAACATTCATAGTGATTAATTGATTTTGGTCGTTTATCTACTTTAATTTTTAGTAAGTAACTATCTTAAATATTTTAACATAAGATCTTCACGACTCATTTTATTCATCTACAAACTCCATTCTGCTATTGATCTACCTATGTACGTAGGTCAAGAGCAGACGTCTCCTAGGTACATAGGGCGCACTGTAAGTTTCCGGAACTGGCCACTTACATAAACAATATTTAAAAATTTATTGCAACATTTGAAAATAGAACTCTTTGGCTGTAGAATGCAGTTTGTTTCATCTGACTGCCTTTTGTTTTTACCTTGTGGCGCCATTTAAAAAATTGTGTGTCTGCATCAACATGGATTTAACTCGGGAAAATTTGCGTAGTATGATTTTCTACGATTTTAAGTGTAATTTGACAGCTCAACCGAGCAACGCTCGGCTTGAAACAGCTTTTGGCAATGAAGCACCATGCAAGACAACTGTTCATAGCTGGTTTGCAGAATTCAAGCGTGGTCGTATCAATCTCCGTGACGAATCTCGCGATGGTCGGCCGTCCACCGCTGTGACCAATAAAAACATCGATGCTGTGCGCCGTATGATCGAAACAGACAGGCATGTGACCTACCATGAAATTCGCGCATCCTTAGAAATAGGCATGAGTCAAATACAATTAATCCTACACAAACATTTGGGTGTGAGAAAGCTGTGCTCGCGGTGGATCCCACACAACTTGACCGAGGCTCAAAAAACGGACCGCGTCACTTGGTGCAGTGCCATGCTTACCAGATTCAACGAAGGTGCGTCAAATTTGGTGTGGGACATAGTAACAGGTGACGAAACATGGATTTATTGCTACGATCCCAAAACAAAGCAGCAATCGAGCGTATGGGTCTTTCAAGATGAGCCGAAACCAACCAAAGTGGCGCGCGTGAAAAGTGCGTCTAAGCGGATGATTGCTTCTTTTTTTAATAAAACTGGACACGTGGCTACTGTTGCTTTAGAGAATCGTCATACAGTGAATAGTGACTGGTACACGACCATTTGTTTGCCGGAAGTTATTGACGAACTCCGTAAAAATAACCGTAAACGCCGTATCATCCTGCACCACGACAATGCTAGTTCTCACACGGCCAGACAGACAAACGACTTTTTGAAGGCGAAAAATGTAGAACTCATGAGTCATCCTGCATACAGTCCCGACCTGGCACCTTGTGACTTTTTTCTGTTCCCAAAAATTAAGAACCAATTACGCGGTCAACGATTTTCATCACCAGAAGAGGCTTTCGAGGAGTATGAAAAACACGTTTCAGAGGTCACCACAGAGGAGTGGCACAAAAGTTTTCAAAACTGGTTTCATCGAATGAAAAAGTGCATAGACGCCAAGGGAGATTATTTTGAAAAACAATAAATTAATTTTGTACCTTTAATAGTATTTTTTCATATCCATTCCGGAAACTTATAGTGCGCCCCACGTAGGAGACGTACCTCTACTTTTCTTAATCTCCTACCGTTTTGTGTATTTAACATCCCGTTCGATAATGTAACGAGTAAAGAGTGCTATCGCTGATGATTTGCGGTACGTTGCGGATTTAGCGTACGTATCTGTTTATGTACTGTACTGTTAGTTCGTAGTAATGCCTACGATTGTTAGATTTCTTCGCGGCTCTACGATGTGTCGTCGAGCCTGGACGTCGAAAATGAACGCATTACAGTCACCTTATCTTTTGATACTCAGACTACTCTTCTTTACAGGGTTCATCCGGCTTCCCGGCTACCGGCTGCGGTCTGCCGGCCAGGACCACCCACTCTACCCTACCACTACCTGAACCATGACCCGTTGAACCCATCCCACCATCCTGAATCCTGCTTCTAAAGATTTGCCAGGGGAGTCGTACTCCAGACGCGTGAAGTTATTCTATGAGTTCGCAACCCACGCCCAGCAGCCCTCGAGAAATTCCGTACATAATGTAAACGCTACTTTATTTTTTAGGCTACACTTTTCATATATTTTTCAATTGCTGACATTTTTCACTATAATGAATATTTAAAAAAACAACATTTCGGTCGGGAAATTCATTTAAGTGCGTCTACCGACTATGGCGAATGCTTTTTTAACATGTGTAACCTAGTTTACTTCATCCTTCTTTAATCATAGTTTTGTTTTAATACTGATGGAATCATTAATTTCAGATTACTGGCGCTGCTCTTAGCCAAAATGATGGCAATCTACAAGAGATGAAAACAAGAACGGATAAATATATAATTCAAAACATCAATGTAGGTTTATCTCACGCACATTTAATAGTATATATAAAAAAGTTCGGTACTTAGATGCTACTTGTAGATACGCATCTTTATGAAGAAGGTTATTAAAACTAATAATTTGATTGTATGTCTTTTATAGGACAATTCAAACGAACCTGACGAGGTACTGGTGATAAATACAGAAACTGCAACCTCTATTGTAATTTATTATGATCTATTGAATTCCACTAGTCATATTATACACAGTCAGGTCATAAGTTCTGTCACACAATAAAAACTTTTGAATTTAGAACGCTGGCTACAAAAAAGTTTATTGAATTCGAATTTCGAATTTTTCATGAAAATAAAAATGTGTACTTTTTTGAATTTTCCTCATTTTTAAATATGGAGTGGACACTTAAAGAAGACCGTGTCGCAGTTATTGCGTTGCATCGTTGCGGTTACGCGCCAATTCAGATTTTCGACTTACTAAAAAATTTGAATATAACCAAAAGATTCGTTTATCGTACCATAAAACGACACAATGAAGACTCTAGTGTAGATGACAGGTCAAGAAGTGGTCGCCCTCGCTCTGTTAGGACTCCAGCAGTGATAAAAGCTATGAAGGCGCGAATTCAAGGAAATCCCATACGTAAGCAGAACCTGTTGGCCCTTCAGATGGGGTTAAGCAGGACCACGGTGAAAAGGGTGTTAAATGAAGACTTAGGGCTTAGGGCATATCGAAGAAAAACAGGACATCGTTTGGACGCTCGTTTAATGGATCTGATACTGAAGAGATGCCGCGCTTTGTTGAAGCAGTACGCGGGAAAAAAACATCGGGAAGTTCTTTTTTCGGATGAAAAAATTTTCACCGTGGAAGAGAGCTACAACAAACAAAATGATAAGGTGTACGCACACAGCAGTGAAGAAGCGAGCAACCGTATTCCGCGTGTCCAACGAGGTCATTTTCCATCCTCGCTCATGGTTTGGTTGGGAGTCTCTTATTGGGGCTTAACTGAGGTACATTTTTGTGAGAAAGGCGTAAAAACAAATGCAGTTGTGTATCAAAATACAGTCCTCAAGAACCTTGTGGAACCTGTTTCTCATACCATGTTTAATAACAGGCACTGGGTATTCCAACAAGATTCTGCGCCAGCTCATAGAGCGAAAAGCACACAAGACTGGCTGGCGGTGCGTGAAATCGACTTCATCCGGCACGAAGACTGGCCCTCCTCCAGTCCAGATTTGAGTCCGTTAGATTACAAGATATGGCAACACTTGGAGGAAAAGGCCTGCTCAAAGCCTCATCCTGATTTGGAGTCACTCAAGGCATCCTTGATTAAGGCAGCCGCCGATATTGACATGGACCTCGTTCGTGCTGCGATAGACGACTGGCCGCGCAGAAAAAGGCCTGTATTCAAAATCGCGGGGGTCATTTTGGATAAACTTTATTACCATAAGAATCTATGTTTTATTAGGTTCATTTTGCTATATAAATGTTTACATAAATAATAAACATGTCTAAATTATTTCATATTGCACATGTGACAGAACTTATGACCTGACTATGTAATATGAATCATAGTATAGATAATAAAAACTCAAAAAAAATATATGGCTTTTTTTTTCAGCAAGATCTCGTCTTTAAAGTCGACTTTCAATATTTTTGGAGTCAATTAATACTCATTGACCAGCACAGCGAAAGATTAAATTGTAAATTAAATGACTTAAAAATAACGGCAGAAAAAAAAGGTTACAAATCCAAATTTCATTTAAAATGTACACTGTGTGTTTATTTATTTTGGAGTCATGCAAAACCGAAGAACCGAATCTGGATGTTAACATTGGTGCCGTATCAGGCGCAATAGTTACAGGTTTTGGACTTTCAAATCTGAATGAACTAACATCATCGATGGGCTTGCCAACCATGCTATTCAGATTATGTAGTAAAACTCATGACAAACTTAAAGTTTTAAGGGTCTACAAAGATAACGTATTTTGGAACGAACCATGTTACCAAAATTAACGCAATTTTATAACAGGTGCATTTTACCAGAGGTCATAGATCCAAGAAAGGCCCGATCAATGCCTGTGCGTGACATATTTATATAATTCAGTGTATAAATAAATAAAAAATGGCAAAATATATGTTATCTTTTATTTAAGTATATTGCTTTTACAAAACCATGTGGAAATGGTACAGTAAACTAGTCACCCCGGCAAAATTTCTAATAAACGTATAAAATTATCTTTTAAATGAAATTGAGAGAATGAGAATAATCCCAAACAAATATCGCTGTATGTCCGAACCATTTTAATAATATTATGAATATTGCCGAGGTGGCCAGTTACTGTATCAGTCAACCTATATAAACAACTCAGTCCGTAATACTTAGTTAATACAACTAAAATATTTTAATAAAAAATAGGCACAAATAAAAAAAGGGACAGGTATCTATGGTTTCTGGGATGATATGGTTTTTATTTGATTGATGGGCTGAGTCTCGAGTTTATTTACATGATTATATGAAATTAGTCATGAATATTAAACAAGGGCAATGTGTGTAGGTGATACTACATGGAAAAAATTAAAAACACAAATAAAATTATTATTTTTTTTTTTGTAAAATCGATATTACATTTTTTAATTTCAATTCAATATTCATGACTACTTTAATGTAACCCAGTATAATGCTCGACTTCAGTATCACTCTGCTTTTATTTTTTGTAGTAGTCACTCACAAAAAATATTGTTAGTCGTGTCCTGTCTATATTTTCTAAAGCTACATGCGAAGAAAAACTGAGGTACGCCACCTATTGGGAAACAAGTGCGAAACACCTATTACCGATCTGTTGATATATCTTATCTGGATGGCGGTACTGAACTTTGCCGTTAGATGGCATTTTGTCGTTTACAAGTGTGCGTGCTCGTGGCGTGTTCTTGTGTGCGTGCGTTTTTCAAGTCCACCTATCGGTGATAGGACTCTTAAGTATTCGGCGAACCCAGCCGGGTAGGTACTGGGTTTTATGTGTTTTTTTTTTCAGTTGAAGTTTAAAAATTCTCACTAGCAATATGTTTTTATTTTGAACATCTTTAATTCATCATAACATGTCATATTTTGAGAAAACCCAGTCTGTGCCCCCTAAATTGAAAGGCCAACTACTGGAAATTCCATATTATGATTACCGGTATTCGGCTCTATTTATTTATGAAAATTATTTCGTTAAAGAATTAAATGGGCATTAAAGTTATATATAAGTTATATTAAAAAAATCGGAAATAGCTCAATTAAATTTAATCTCAAGAGAATACATTAAAAATTATTAAAAAAAACTGCCTTACCGTCTCGGGGCATTGTTGTTTAAACCTTAATAGCTGGAAACCTGAAATTTGCGCAGATTGTGTATGATTATGTTTGCTTACAATGGATATCAAAATTCAAATAAAACTAAGAAACAAAGGGTTCACGTATAATGCGTTTAACATGCATTCGTGTAGGGGTGTTTTTTTGTATATTTTTGCTCAATCTTAGTTCAAAATCCTTCGAGTGCGATTAATTGACAATTGCGAGTCCGACTCACAATTGTCAATTATTTGTAAACATTTCTTACTTTTAATCAATTTAATGAAGAAATTTAGTGACGCCCGAGTACTGGGCCTTAGAAAGCCTACATTAGGGGATTGACGGCCGAGTACTAGTGCGAACAGTCACATTTTATAAAATATGTTTTATTGACATTTAAATGATGTTTACATAGGTTTACTTACAATATTTTAATAAAATGTATTAGCTAACCTATTCAAGAATACCACATTTAGTTTTCTTAAAATTTACAATAAAATGTTACCAGAATTCTTTTTAGAAATTTCCGCTAAACGGCCGATTATTGCCCCCCTACCCTGCCTTGGTAAGAAATGATAGAAAATTAATGAAGGAAACATAAGTGACATATTAGGGGACTATTGTGTGTTCTAATAGACCAACTAAATATTAATTTAAACAAAAACAGGCAGTAGTCTGCAAATGCTACCATCGTTTACTTTCTATAATTTAATTGGAAGGTGTAAAATACTGAAAGTTAAATCTCGATTAACAATAGAACTGAACTGGCTGACCAAGGAATATTTCAATTTCAAGAATTAAATCCCGTGAGTTTCAAATTCCATATTACACACACAATCCAATTCTCATACTCATACTCATACTCATATATATATTACGTCATTGTGGTATACTTTTAACAAAATTATATCCAACAATGAACCCTGTAAGGGCACTACAATGTCTTAATAACTAGCTTACATTTGAGTTTGATAATTTCTAATTCTAGGGTCTGCTCTTATTTTTTCATGTGTTTCATGTAAAGGATAATTAATTTAACCCTCCCGCTTATTAGGGAACTTTATCGCGAATTTATGTGTAGGTCCGTGTGTTTTATAGAGCTTTTGGTTTTAATTAAGAGATTTAATTAAAATGATTAAATTAAATATGTATCAGATAGTATTTTTTCCAAATCGGTAATGAATATACAGGGTAGATGATAATATATGGATTATACTTTTGGAAGTATTCAATTTTGTGCTCATTAACACAACACGTTAGTCAGTCCTACGACCCGGCGTGGACCATGAGACGAGGGTATTGGAAAAGTATTTCCTTTGTATGTTTTCAATACTACGGCGATAAGCAAGCCCCGCAAATGGCGTATTGAATAACTCCAGCATGACAAATTTTAATACGCACGACTCTGAAAGAGCGCTTAAACCAGCGTCCATACCCGCGTACCTAGAATATTCTATGAAGTGTCGTCGGCCGCCGTAAAATTTTATGCGGCCGCAAATCGCCGATTTCGTTCTATAACATTCGCCGGATCTAAATGGTCCGATAGAATAAAAGTGCCACTGAATTTATACCCATTGTGGGTAAGTGCTGGGTCGATGTACTTCCGAGCGGTAAAAATCGGAACGCAGCCGAATCCTACGCGAAACGAGAACTATATAAGACAACCAGTTTAGCCTAGCGGGTAGTGACTCTGCCAACGAAGCTGACGGTCCTGGGTTCCGAATCCCGGTAAGGGCAAATATTGGTGTGATTAGCATGAATATTTGTTTATTAGTCTTGGATGTTTTCTATTTTATCTCTATTAAATATATCATCATCTAGTACCCATAACACAAGCCTTATTGAGCGGGCCTAGTTCGCTTTGTGTAAGATTGTGTTTGAAGTTAACTGCTACCTATTTTTAAGATGCCATGTAAATGCTTTCAAAGTAAGAATACAACAATGGTCATATGGTGTACCAGGTCAAGTCATATCTTATATGTATGAATGAGTTGATTGTACTGGATGTTTTTAGCTAAGATTGTGCTAAGCTATAAAGTAAGACGAGCGTATGTCAGTTGAATGATATATCTATAACCATTTCTGTTATCCAACGAATTTAATGTTATTAGTTTTCTTACACTCTTACCTAAACCTGACAATGTAGAGAAGAACTATTCCGTGTGTAGAAACTACATGCATCACTTTCGTCTTTAGAGGCCTCTCGAGTCCTCAATCATCGTTTTATCCGAATTATACTAAATTACTGACGCGTTATGGAGCGTCAGGCACTTGGACTAAGTTTTATGCGTAAACTTTTGAGGTCGCGCCCGCTATTTGAGCGTTCTTGATGAGAAAGTATTTCCCGACTAAGCTTTGTCAAGATTCATCTTCAAAGGGAAAATGAAAATACTTGTTACAAAACATATAGTGGCAGCTATTCCTGAGGTGCTTAATTCAACTAAACTCATTAAAAGAAATAAGTTAGGAAAACCGGGGTATACTGCAAGTTGCAGCCAAATTAAGAGGTGAATTGAAATCTTTCGTTTTTACTATTCTTTTGATAGATGCACTGAGCCTTCCGCCGAAATAGCATGGGGTAAATGATTCTGTGTTCAAACTACCCACACCTATATATAAATATGAGAAAGTGAAAAACCCGTACAGCCAACGATGAAAGCGAAAACTAATTTGTGCTGCTAGTAGGAATAACAATTACTTAGTGTTTGAAGTTTAAGGTTAAGGTTATGTAAGCTTGAAATCAAGGAGGAACACATCTGGTGTTTAAATCTTGCCAAAGGTTGGGAATTTCGCGATATTTGATTACACACACGTTGCTTACAGTAGTTTTGTTAAACACGTTAGTTGCCTGGGGCTTCAAAACAATTTGGTGGCTGCTGCTTGCTATGAGCAAGGGTCTTATGCTATGGTCTCCTATTTACGGCATAGGCCGATAGGCCTACGGCCTAGAGCGTCACGTTATATGCCGCGTCACAAGACTTACTAGAGTTAACTACACCTCGTCGTTGTACACGACGTATTGATATGAAGACGGTGAATTGAGACTTAGCAACCAGCGTAAAAAAGGAGACCAAGCCCTTAGGAATACCAATTTGGTTGCATCTATCCTGACTCCGAATTCGCTGCTGACTGTGAACCTCCAGTTGTGAAGAGGCGATAGAGGAAGTCATTAGTTATTGCAGTGCATTAATCAGATTCATTTATTGTACTTATATAATAATAATAATAAATATCAGAGGACAATCTTACACAAATCGAACTAGGCCCACATTTAGCTCAATAAGTCAAAGTCAAAGTCAAATTTATTTATTACTGTAGATATTTACATACACTTAGCAAACGTCATGGAGAGAAGAAGGGCGTAGAAACTCCCACAGATTGAATTTTAGATCTCTTAAAAATTGCTTGTGGTTAACTAATACAAATATTACGATATTAATTATTATAATTAATAGGCAGAAATAAATAATTATAAGATTATTAACAGCACTGTGTTGAGCTAGATTATCCCCATACAGTCCCATAATTTAAGTATGTTATCTTGAACATTGTAATATCCCTTTTTCGACAAGGCCGCTTGCTTTTTAGGGTTCCCAAAGGGTAAAAACCTACCCTATTATTAAGAATACGCTTCCTGTCTGCCTGTCTGTCTGTCCGTCTGTCACCAGGCTGTATCTTGATAGTTAGACAGTTTAAATTATTACTGATGATATATTTCTGTTGCTGCTATAACAACAAATACTAAACATCAGAATAAAATAAATATTTAAGGGGGCTCCAATAGAACAATAGGCATCATGACAAATTTTTAAATAGTGCTCTCAAATATAACAATGTGTCCACTAATTAAGAAATTAACATTATTTCAGCAAAAAAACTATGATTTTATAGTAAATTATTGAATTTTACCATCTTATTTAAATTCTACCGCCAAAACGCTCCCAGGTGTCATGGCGTCTACTGTGACGTCACTGCATAGTAAACAACATTTATTCATTTGAATCATTCGTTTAGAGATAAATCAATCAACAATGCAGAGATTCAACAGTATTGCATAATCAGTTTTTTTCTCTAGTGTAATGAATTCCGAAGAGTATTATGGAAAGTTGTCAGTTCACCTATGGATATTGAGGAATATTGGGGTTTGGACCGCTGTATGGCCTGAGGAGTGCGTTCTCGCGCGAAGTCGGGAACCACTTCGGTTGCGGGGTCGAGGACTGTTTGTTGCCTCATGCCCGCGGCGTCAACTCGGGGGGGTAAAGTCCCCTCCGGTCTTGGATGGCCCCTACTTGTCAGGGGCCTCGCGTGGCCTTCGCTGTGCCGTGCTTTTGCTATCTATTGGCATACACTGGCGACAGCGGTGCGGGAGCTTCTTCGCCGTCTTCTGCGGGCTTACACTGGCGACAGTGGGATGGACAGAAACTCTCTGGATAGTGGTCTGCCTTCGGACAGTCGGGCGTGGTGCGGAGCAATGTCGTGGAGATGTGCGTGGCGGCTGTTGTCGGCGCGTCATACATGCGCCGGGCCAGCCGCGCGACGAATTTCTCCACGGTGGCATCCGGATGTCACCCGCAGGAAGACGTTCTGGAACCGCTGCAGCCGTGCCTTCTGGGAGGTAGACCGCAGGGCGTACCATGCTGGAGCCGCGTAGGTGAGCCGCGAGCGCAGATATGACTTGTACACCCGCAGCTTGGCTCTCGGAGGTTTGGACCGGGAAAATGCTGAATTACTTGCTAAGATACACGTTGCTGCCACGAGAATCCTCTCAAAAGCTCAAAAATTAAATCATTTTTTGCAAATAGGCAAAATATTGCACTTTTACAAGTCCAGCACTAGCTTAAGACTCCATACATGGAAAAAAAAAACAAATAGGATCAACTAAACTAATGAGTACATAACTGATTATGGTTTGAATTTAAAAAAGGAAATTTTCCTTTCAAGTGGTGATTCATGGCTGAATCTTGCACAGGAAAAAGAAACTCCATTTACTCTACCAGTGCGTCGGAAATACGCCCTTCAGAGAAGATAGCACCAAGAAATTCTACGGTGACGTATTTTTTAAATTTTCGTCATATATTTTTTATTACACAATGTAGGATATAAAAATTATCCTATAGTATTAATAATAAGATGTCTCAAAATATTAATATAACAAAATAAATAAATAAGAACAAAGACAAGCTGTAATGAACATAACTTATGAAAAACCAGACTGGACCAGTCCCCCCAAGCAGCAGCCGGTCACGAGTATGACTTGTGCATCAGCCATCACCCCCCTCACCATATTTGAGGGAGGGGAGCAACTTGCAACACAAAGCCGCCACAAGAAAAGACATTTTAGTGAGCATGAACATAAACTCTGGTTTCTTGGTAAAAGACTTGTATTCTACTTTGAAACTAATAAATTGTTATAAGTCACCCTACATAGCACTTTTGTACACTTAATTATATTACCAGACTATTAACGCCACTTTTCCGTTATAAGTTTAAATCGTCCCAACTACCCTCGGTTTTTGAGAGGTTAAATGACATTATTGCTTTTGTAAAAGTCAGGTTAATTATTATTATCATTATCATGGAGCTTGGGGCATTAAGGTCATGTGGTTTTGTCTTTAATATAGTAATTAATAGTATTATAGGCTTTCTTTATGAGATTAGCCTTAATAAATGTTTTAAACCTTTGCATAGGCAATATTGTTATCCTTTGGTAACTTATTATAAAAGCGTAAACAGTTCCCCACAAATAAACCATTAACCTTCTGCAGCCGAAATCTAGATACATTCAGTTTATTTTTATATCTAGTGTTGAAATTATGTACATCACAAATTTTGACAAAGGTGTTATTATTTTTCCGAACGTGCAATAAGTTTTCATATATTTTTTGACAAGCCACTGTAAGAATATTGATCTCCTGAAATTAAGGGAACGACAGCTGCCACAAAAATGACAATCATAATCACAAAATACTACACCTCCACCCTAGATCCCTAACTTAAGTAACATATTTGCAATATTCAAAAATATTTGATAATTTGAATATTGACAACAACTACACTGACGAGCAATGAAAAAGATCCACCCACAAAATGGCGACAAACACCCATCAAATGTTTTAAAACATTTAAATTAAAATTTGAATATAATATTGACGTTTTTACTTGGTAATATTCTGATGCACTGTTAAATGTACTTCAATATTGCAGACGGCGTCATTAAGCTAACCTTTCCCGTTTAGGAGTAATTTGGTGCTATTGTCACTGGAACTTTTTCATTGCTCGTCAGTGTATTTTTACAAGTATTTCACCAACAATCTAGCTAGTAAGTAAAATAACAGGAACAGAGCTATAAACATAATAGCACTACAGCCTTGCCAATGCGCCGTGATCGTAGTGAGCGATGAGCTGGTGGGGTGTGAGCCGGGCTATCCACTACTGGTGGATGCTAGGCCATCCCGTCCGATACTCTTTGTTCAACTACTGGCTCACTCGCTGCCACCCCTTCCTCAGATACTCCATCCTCACCCCCAGTCCCAAATAAACCCCTCTGCACTTTTCTTTTAGTGCATTGAACATCCGGTGGTTGAGATCTGCGCCGAATCTGGTTGCCGTTCTTCCCGACAATAATGTACGCCCGCGGGCCCGAATATTTTTCTACTTTAGCCTGAATCCATTAGCGCCTCCCAGACAGGCTTTTCTATCTGGAAGTGCTCTACTCCACCTGCTTTCTGATTGGACGTTCTGCGCCCTTCTTACTTTGTCCTCTACAGCTTAATCATTACATTATAAGTTTAATCTCGCCGTTGGAGCAACATAGCCGGTGCTTCGTCTGTGGTGCTATGTACCGTATTGCTATGCTAACAAAAAGGTTTGTAACTACATCCACTTTATTTCTTATTTATTTATTTTATTATCTTAAAAAAATCCACAGCTAAATATATGCATGATTAAACAGCGAATTAAACCTTAACTTAAGCCAATAATGGATTTAAATTCCTTAAGCTAAACATTATGACATTATACTAAGGTGGTTAAATAAGTATATACACAAAGAGAACAGTAAAATATGTTACTAAAAACAAATTCAATTATTAAATTATAAATTTTGAATGTTGAATGCACGGGTAAAATGTGTAGTGTGCAGTGTAGTATAGTGTGGTGGTGTACGCCCCTGCTTAGCACTATGACCGTAGTCTTGGGATCGGATCTTTGGCAGCGTTTATCACTAAGCAGGGTGCATGGGTTTCGGGTCAGAAAATAATTGTGTCCTAAAGGCCTGTTTGGAAGAATGAAAAATGTCTACTTCCCTTTCCTTCAAAACCCCATTATAATTAGAAAGAATTCTATTTATAATGGAGTTTTGTGCATAGTTAGATCGGGTTCGGGGGACGTGGAAAAGAGATGTGTGTCTGGTTCTCTTAGTTGGAACGTTCAGACGTAGCGCAGAGGCAGTTAGCTCCGGTGAGTCGAGACGTCCATTGCAGATGTCGTGGAGCAGCAACATATCCAGGAGACTCCGTCTTTCCTCAAGTGTCTGCAGCTTGTGATGATCCAATAAGGTAGTGTAATCACTATGACCATAACAGTTAGCGGTACGATAGTGAAGATGTTTGATGAACTTACGTTGTATACTTTCAATTGATTCAGAGTAGGTTTTATACTGTGGTCTCCAGATTGGGCTACAATACTCAAGAACACTACGTACGTAGGAGTAGTATAGTACTTTTAGACATAGTGGGTTAGTGAAAGCCTGGCTAGTTCGGAGGACGAAGCCTATGTTCTTATAGGCCTTATTTATTATAGCATCTATGTGATATGAGAAGGTTAACTTTGAATCGAGCAGAATTCCAAGGTCTCTTATTGTGTCAGCCTTCTCGATAGGGGTGTTATTAAGTTGGTAGGTGCTAACTATTGGCTTAGTCTTTCTTGTGAAGCTGACGTGTTGACACTTTTTCAAATTAACACTTATCCTATTTTCATTGTAGTAAGTACCCAGCCTAGTCAGATCTTCCTGCAAAAGTACAGAGTCATAAACAGAGACTATTTTTTTATACCCCTTTTTGTTATCTGCGTATAAAAGATATTTGGAGTGTCTGAAGCAGCTGCCAATATCATAGAGGAAGGCAATGTAGAGTAGAGGTCCCAACAGAGATCCCTGCGGAACACCGGATGGAATGGCGACAAACTCAGAACGGTGTCCCGCAACTATGACAGCTTGGCTTCTCTTCTTTATATATGACTCTAGCCACCTAAGTAAGTCTCCTCTTATACCAAGCTCACATAGTTTACGCAGAAGTATGAAGTGGTCCACACGGTCGAAAGCTTTTTCAAAATCCGTGTAGATCACATCAACCTGTCCCCCGTTGTCCATACCAGTAAGCACATCACTTGTGAAAATTGCCAAGTTTGTTACCGTGGAGCGCCCCTTGAAAAATCCATGTTGCTCTGTCGGAATATTTTTGGCCAGGACGGGATAAAGATGCTCGTGAGCAATCTTTTCCAGTATTTTGCTGAATACATTTAGTATAGAAATTGGCCTGTGGTGTTCTATATTAGCTTTAGACCCCTTCTTATGTAACGGAATAATATGTGCAGCCTTCCATGCCGTAGGAAAAATACCAAGGCCAAAAGATCGGTTAAAAATTATGGATAAGGGTAGTGCTAGTGTTTTGGCACACCTTTGGACAAACAAGGATGGAATCTTATCACTTCCGGGTCCCTTGGTAACGTCAAGTGTTTTCAACAACTTATATGTCTGTGCTTCAGAAATTACCACGGAGTGGAGCAGCCCAATGCCATCATCCGGCTTACAACTGACACTATCATATGATTTAGTTGGTTGGATAAACATGCGCTCGAAAAAAGTATTGAATGCAGTACAGATTTCAGCTTCTGAATTTAATTCAGTTTTTTCATATTTCATGATTTTAGGGTAATTTGAGCTGTTTTTGCGCTTTGATTTTAGATAAGACCATAGCAATTTAGGATTAGATTTAATACTATCTTGTGAGCGCTTGATAAAAAGTTTATAGCATTCATCCTGAATAGTTTTTTGGCGATGTCTTAGCAAGCTGAATGCATCATAATCGATAGGGTTTTTATACTTTTTCCAGAGAGAGTGGTATTTGGTTTTTTCCTTGATAATATTGATAAGTGCGCGGTCATACCAAATTGGGTAACGACGAGTAAGTCCTATGATACATATTTATCAATTACGTCATATAAAACTTCATAAAAACTTCCAATGGCATCATCAATATTAGGACTAGGACTGTTTAAAAAGGACCAGTCTTGTTTTTGCAAACAATTATTAATACTTTCATAATCAGCTTTTCTAAATATGTACTTAAACTGTTTTGCTATCGGTATTGAAGGAACCGTGATATCTGTAGCGTCAATTTCCAAAGTGGGATGGAAAATGTCCAATGGCACCATTTCTGTAGTAGTTCCGTGGAGTTCTACATTGAAATTTGTAAAGACGAGGTCCAGAGTATTACTGCATGAATTTTTTATGAAGTTGTATTGCTGAAAACCATGTACATTTAATTGACTAATCAGGTTAAAACCACTGTTCTGTATCTCTACTGAACCCCTCTTCAAGTATCTGGGTTGCCCGGATTCCCAACTGATAGTGGGATTATTAAAATCACCCGCCAATAAAAAGTGATCTTCTCTATTAGAGTCTAGGATGTTCACCAGGGAGTCGAGAAATTGCTGTGTGGTTGACGCTAAATCATGCTTTTCGCTGTGGGGAGGAATATATATTAAGCCAATATGTAAATTAGAAGTGGACCTGAGCGCACGCGCATCGATAGTTAACCATATCACTTCAAGGCCGTCCGGTGTCCACTCGAGCCGGGGGCGCGCTTGGAGCCGCGATGCGCAGAGCGCCATTACTCCGCCGCCCGTCGTCCGAGTCACCCGGTCGCGCCGGAACAGATCGTAGCGATCCAGATCGGCTAGCTCCGAGTCAAGTACACCACTATGAAGCCATGTTTCTGTTATCAAAACAACTTCATAGTCACAGGATGAAACATTATTCGCAAATGTTGAAGTTTTAGTTCTGAGTCCGTTAACGTTTTGATAGAAAATTCCAAGATTATTCTTTATGTTTAGGCCGGAAGCAATAGTTGGGAATCTGATGATTTAATTCTGATCAAGATATAAATGCGATTATGATAACGATAACTGTAAGAATAGCAACACGGACATATCGTTAGAGTGATTGTAGACAGTTGAAGGATTACTGCAGGCCTTAGTGAGTAGTCATGTATGTAAAAGGATTTGTGTGTTGGGTGTTGTTGTGGGAGTATTTGGTGGGTTTTGTGTGTGTGTGTTTCCCTGTGCAAACTAATTGTAAATAACAAATTACGGCGAACTATGAAGCTAAGAGGCATAAGATAGTTAGCTACTTTTGTATTTTCTTGAGATCTGCTTCCGACGAGATCATTATGAAGGGGGTTTTTTCCATTTTCCGGACATATATTTGACAGTTTTTTGTCCAAACAAACTTATGATTGCATTCTTTTGCTTAAGCCTTGCATTTTTTTAGAAGATCTTTATTACGTGGTGTTAAGTGTTCGTTTACATGAAAAACTTTTGGCTCCCCACTCATATTAATGTCGCCGGTAGTGATCCCTCGGCATTTACGGAATGCGGAATATAATGAGTCCTTTACACGGCGGTTCTTTAGACGAATGACGATCGCGCGCGGGCGCCCTGGGACTGGGACTCGAGGCTGGATACGATGGATGAAGTCGACCTGCTGGCGCTGGAGTTCGACGCCTGCACTCTTGGCAAGCTTCACTACCACGTCTTCTAGGGACTCGTCCTCGACTTCAGGTATACCGAAGATTTCGAGGTTTTGAAGACGCTCCCACTGTTGTTGTTTGGCAAAGTCTCTCTCCAGGGTCATCATACGGGTCTCTAGTTCAGTGCATTTCTTGTTTAAGATACTGTTCACTGTCTGCACCTTAGTGAGTTCGTCCTTCAGCTGACATATTTCTGCTTGTGAGAATTCCAGAGACTTCTTAAGCTCACTATTGTAGTCACGCAGCTGCTTGAGTTCAGATGATATGATTTGGCGAATCATTGCTGACAGATCAACTCTGACGATGTCAAGTATGTCAGCACGCAGTGAGTCTCTGAACTCGTCATTCATGGAGGGAGAGGGACGTATACGTTGAGTCACATTAGTATTAATGGATGAGGTTTGAGCGGTTGGAAGGCTGCCCTTGACCGCCTTGACAGGAGTATCCTTGTTGTCACCTCTGGGCATTTTCCTTTTACAATCAGGACAGGACCACTGGACTCGCATCACAGCACTGCAGTTTTCTCTACTGAGACCAACACACTCCAAGTGGTATTTATTTTTACAATTAGGTAGGGTGCATTTGATAGTGTTATCAGCGGCACCTGGCATCTTACAAGCAAAGCATGTAATTGGAGGCATTTTGATACGGCGAAGCAATGAAGATAGGCAAATGATATGATGACGCAGAAACAGCCGTTGGTTACTGTTGCTAAGCGGTCCGAAAAGCGGCCGTTAAGCAGGCGGCAAAACGAGTGTGCGACAGAGAGGGTGTAGAGGTCGGTAGCTTCTGATTCACGAGCCGCACGAGATGGCACGAAGTTGCAGTTAACGGACCGGTGTGCGATAGAGAGGAGTAACAGGTTGGTAGCTTCTTACTCACGAACTGCGACGAGGTGTTACGAAGCTGCTTGCGGAGAGATGTGCGGCGCTGGGTAGGGAGACAAGCTGTTCTCGCTCCTATGTTGTTCGGTTATAGATGACTATTGCATGATAGTCATTGAAAGTTTTGATTTTAACGCGGGTTTAAATTACGGAGCTGACTCAACACAACTGCTCGGTATGATGTCACTTCGGTGTATCTGAATGATTGTTTATCGCTCGTTTGCACATTTAGCTGCGTTTTTAGCCGTACCTTTCTACGCTGGATGATTGACTGGTGAATACCGTATTTTTTTTTAAAACAGTGCTTTATTCTACTTTCGTAAAGGTGGACCTTGATCCTATACCAGCCCTCACTGAAAAAGCGAGTCTGTAAACATTATCCTCATTTTTTTAGTCAAAGAGTTTCTAATATTGTAGAGCAGTTTTAATCTAATGAAAGCGTTCCTAACTTTAAGGTTAACATGCTCAATTTACCGAATCTCGCCGTCCACGACCAGACCCAGATTCCTCGCACTTTCAACTCTCTCTGCATTTTGGCTATTAATTACTAGAGTCGGTTCTTCTCCAAGTATGGACAAACGTTGATGTTTTGTTCCCATCACCTTGAATTTTGACTTGGTCTTGTTTTCTTGCAAGTGAGTTATTGGTTGACCATGTGTAGACAGTGTTCAGATCGTCGTTGATTTTCCCTAATGACTTCATGACCAGTTCAAAGGAATAATATTTCATTCAATGAACCTATATCAAGAATTTGTCGTCTTTATAATAATTTAACCATATTCATAATAATAATCGTTACAAATTTTATAAATTATTGTTTGTCCTGTTTTCGTTACCTCACAAAATTTTACTAAATATTTTATTTTAATCAAAACTAACTAACTATCTAACTTTATCTAATCTAATAACATAGTTATGATATAATTAACTAAGCATAATTAAATTATTGAATAATAATTGTCAATAAAAAAAATAAGTTATAATTTTATTATTAAATATTAATATTATTTTATGCTCCACCACCATATGTTGCTACCTGAGTTTACATACGTTGGAGAACAGTCGAGTCGATAACCAAATGTTGTGCGTATCCTAAAAATGTAATTTAAAGATTTAAAGATTTATTTGCACACTGTGCCACACTCACAGTCCTTAGACCAAATCGTGTGACCGTCACATTTTACAAAAAGAAGAGTACTTACACAAACTGACAGAGAACATTTTACAAAAACAAGAGTACATACACAGACTACAGAGAATACTTACATAAACATTAACATATTATAAACAATTATTTAAAAATATATTCACAATTTTGAAAAATATATACAGGGGCATATGAAAAATATCCATTTCTGTGTGCTGAGCAACACAGGCATTGAGAAGAGTCAGTGCCTGGAGAGTGGGCGCGTGACGAGCGTGCTGTGTACGAACAACACCCGTAGCGAAGAGCGGCCGCGATCGCAACATCGCGTACCGAGCCAGCGCGTAACGGGCAACACTTTGTAGCGCGACCGGATTATCTACCTTGTTGTGAACGAGTAGATAGAAGTGGACCAACAGAGATAACTTCCGCCTCAGCTCTAGGGTGTCTACCCCCACCATTCCAGCTACAAATAGAGACGGGAATAAGTAGGGATTATACCCATATTTCAATTTGTACAAAAGCCTAGCAAATTTGCGTTGGACTTTTTCCAGCATGAGTGTGTATTTAGCCTCATGCGGGTCCCAGATAATTGCGTTATATTCTAATTTACTTCGGACAAAAGCATTATACAAGGAGGTTAACGTGGAAAGGTCCCTAAACCGTGTCATTTGTCTCATTATGAAACCGAGGGACTTATAGGCTCTCCTACAGGTCTCACGGATATGGTCATTAAAAGTAAGTTCAGAGTCAAGTAGTAGTCCTAAGTCCCGTATTTGAGTGACCCTCATAAATGATGATCCCGCTATGGTGTAGTCATGATGGATTGGCGACCGAGATCGAGTGAACGTCATAGTTTTGAACTTGGAGTTATTATACGCCAAGTGGTTGCGTTCGCTCCACTCTACCACTCTATCGACATCGCTCTGCAGTAATCCAATATCTTCGTCACTGCCTATACTCAAGAACAGCTTCAGGTCATCCGCGGACATCAAACATTCAGCCGTCCTCACGACATCGGGAAGGTCGTTGATCATTATCAGGAACTGGGTAGGACCCAGAGTACTGCCCTGGCTCACACCCGAACAGGTTTCATAGGGTTCCGAATCCTTACCGTTCAACCTAACTTGCTGGACTCTATAGGCGAAGTAGTTTGCAAATAGTTTTAGCAAATTTGGTGTGAAGCCTATATAAGAAAACTTCTCCAGAAGGACGTCGTTATGGACTCTGTCGAATGCTTTTTTGAAGTCAAAGAACGTCACATCGACCTGCCTAGCCTTATCAAAAGATGTAGTAGCATAATTCACAAAATTTAAGTGGTTGGTTAGTGTTGAACGGTTTGGGCGGAAGCCATGCTGGGCGTTCGAGATAAATCCACGAATTTTCAGGGTCATGTAATGGTTGATTATAGATTCAAAAACCTTTCCGAATACCGAGAGAACGGCTATAGGTCTGTAATTTTCTACTTCCGACCTGGATCCATGCTTAAGGAGTGACTCGTGACGTTTTCCATCGCCTTGGGTAAACTTCAGACTTTATTGACAAATTGTAAAGAAACCTAAGCGGTAGTTCCAATGTTGATAGGCAGTCATTGACTAAAAAAGGCGGAATACCATCGGGTCCAGCAGAGGAGCGTGGCTTTAGTCGTCTCCCAGCACGTCGTATGTCAACTATAGAGATAGAATCGATCGCTATTCGCGCCGAGCTATTGCCCGGTCCGGCTCTACGCTCCGCGACGTTTGCATCAAGTATTTGTCTATCGGGCAAGAACACTGACTGGAAGTAAGAAGCGAACGCATTGGCCGCTTCTACTCCCGCCACAGTCTTGCCGTTATACTCATACTCGTCACAGGTCAGTCTAGTAGTCCGTTGGTCTCTGATAAAGGTCCAAAAAGTAGTAGGGTCAGTCCTGATGTCTTTCTCAGCTTGTCTTACGTATTCGCAGTAATGTATGCCTATTAGGTACTTGACTCGGCCTCTAAAGTAACGAAACAATTCCTTATTAAACTCCTTGCCCTCAGCTCTGTATCGTTTCAGATGGAAGTATTTGTTCTTAATGTTGCGTATAATGTCAGGCGTGAACCAGTTTGGGTATACATACCGAGTCCTCACGCCTTTACGCTGTTTTCTTGTAACGCAATCATCTATACACGAAAATATATTATCATACAAGAAATCAGTAGCTTGATCTATGTCATTAGATGCATAAAGATCGCTCCAATCAAGAGAGGCAGGGGAGGAATATAACTTACTAAAGTCTGCTTTGCGGAAGTTCCACTGTGGTCTATCAGGTGGGTCAGGCGACTCCTCCATCGGTGGCGGCGGTGGAGCGCGCATGTCGGGACGCGGGAAACGCACGCTCATCTGCAGTGGCGGGTGGTACCCATCCACAGGTTGCGTCAGCGGCTCCACCTCCCCAGACACATCGATACGATCAATGCCTATATCACTCAGCACCAGATCTAATATACCACCATTACTATTTGTGACCGTATTAAACTGCTTAATGTTAAAGAATTGCATTAAATATTCAAATTGCAGGCAAGGGTTTATCCCGCAAGAATTAAGATTAAAATCCCCAATAATAATTTTATCCAGATTTTTATAATTAGCTACAACACTTTCGATAATTGCAAAAACCTTTGTAAAGTGTGAGTCCGAAGATGACGGCTTGATGTAAACTACAACACAAAGAAATTTCACATAGTTATTAGACACAATCGCGAATGTAACTTCCACATCGTCGTCACACCCCTCCACATGATGCAACTGACGCACGTTGTAGCAGTCGCGCACGGCCAGCAGCACCCCGCCCCAGCCGGCGTCGCGAGCGCGGTCAAGGCGCAGCGTCCTGTACCCATTGAGTTACATTTACTTACGTAATAGAGAAGACACACTACTGTGGTTGCTTTATGATAAGCGAACTGTCCGCACGCCACTCAGTCGCTTGCTAGCTCTCAAGCGTCGTAGACGTGTGCAGTGAAATGGAAAAAAGGTGCAAACTCTGAGAAAATGCCCTCGTGTGTGTTACGATACTGCACCAATAATTCAAGCAATACAGGGAGATGCAAAGGAATATCTTTCCATCGTTGAGTATCTCGATAAATCATGTAAAAACTTAATTGAACTTAATTCCAGCAAAATATTTAGCGGAGACGCGGAGACGCCATGTCACGTCATTTGTCATAGACTAAAAGTTAAGATGTGCCATGTGTATGTAACAAGTGCGGGTAGCATCTCAGAGTATTTTACTTGTGGTAGAATTATCCGAAGTTTCTGTTTATAAGCAGAAAACAATAATATTACACATACAGGATGTAACAAAAAGGGCCTTGTTAGGGACATCATTTGATACGGGCTATCATAAATAAATACACTATAATTCGCTTGAAACACGAAGCTAAATCTGATCAGACAAATAATTATTTATCCAAACGGCAAAAGTTAACTAAACTTATTTTGTTTAAGGGTACATAAATATAATACAACAATTATTATACGGCTTTTAATTTTTTTGTAACACTTCATTCCTTTGACTTTAATCTAATCTTTCAATTCACTACTTGGTCAGAAAAAAATAATTTTTCACTCTCTTTAAAAAAAAAAACAAATCAACTGAGCACTCGAACCGAAATGTACTGAGACGAGAAAAATTAAGTTACCCTGATAGGTCGGAGTAGGTAGATTGATTTTATATACTTGCGTCAAGATATTATAATATGGACATGCCATTTTATCCATAATGTGCTGGAAGTACCGGAAAAAGTTCCTGGATTGGAATTATGGAATAAAATAAAATAAGAAACATAAAGATAGACTAACAAAATCGTTTATTATATGAATGATTGATTGAATTCAATGAACAATTATTTTTAATTAAACAAAAACATAAATAAATTATTTTTAATCCTCATCGGATACAATTTACATATTTTGGCTTTCAACTTTAATAGAATTAAAATAAATAATCATAATTTTTTCAATATTTTCTAATTTTAAAGTATTCTTTTTGACGTCTCATATCCATTTATACATGGAAAATGATCGTTCAACATCTGTAGACGTCAATGGAGCAAATTTAAAATAAGTTACCAGATTATTTGCTACATTTTTTCCAATACTTTAGCTGTATTCTCTATAAAATAAATCCAGATTTCGTTCCATGACATATTCTAATTTATTTTTAATATTGTCACTGTTGCACTCGTTAATGGTAGCTCTCACTTTGTCAAACATTAAAAGTGAATCAACTATGGATAATTTTTGATTTTGTAACTCTTTTAGAACTACTTGAACAATACGGTAATTTTCTTCGATATATTTTAAATATTCCTGTAAATTTGGTTTTTCTAAAATATTTTTTGCATTGCGAGTGGCTATTGAACTAGTACTGTTGAAGTTGTTTAGAACATCTTTTATTTTTTCGAAGTGTTGAGCGTAGTAAAATGCTGCTTCCAACCAAGTACCCCATCTTGTAATTACTGGTTGCGGAGGCTGGTAGGTCAGGATATTTTTCTTTTAAACTCTATACTCTGTTCGGGGCTTTTAGAAATATTTTTTTAACATTTGCTACTAAAATATCGACATCGTTATATTCTGATCTTATCTTCTCTGAAATACGATGAAGAGCATGCGCCAAACATGTTACATGTTTCATTTCAGGTAAATATTAGAAATATACGAAATGCTGAAGTAGAGATACGGTGAGATTATTATTTACAAAACACAGGAATTTCACAAATTAGGAGCGCACTCTACGAACCGAGGTAAGCGAGTGAGATACCCTGAACACAGCGCATCAATCAATCAATCAAGCATTCTTCTCACGCACCCTTCCTGGGGCGTGGGGAGTCAGGGTCAGATCATCGGATCTCTTCCTGAAGAAGCGCCTCTGTCCACTCCTATGGACAGGTCATCGGGGGGCCCTCGCGGGCGGTGGAGATGTTCTCACGAGGGGTGTTCCTTTGGATGATCGCCGGCTAGGCAACCAGGTCGCGTGGCAGGCGGCGGCGGTCGGGCGGGCGCGCGTGGTACGGCGCCATGTCGCGGATGTGCGGATGATGAGAGCTACCCGCACGCGCGGACATGCCCTTCGCCAGCCTCTGGACAAACTGGTCCACTGGTTCCCATCTGAGGTCCCTCTGGATCGTCGCATTCCTCACGTAGCGGGGGGCGTCGACGATGGTACGCAAAGAGAGGTTCTCTTGGGCTCGGAGTCTCCGTTTGTTCGTCTCCGAGCACAGGGCGTACCATGCCGGGGCCGCGTAGGTGAGGCGGGATCTCACGTAGCACTTGTAGATCCCGAGCTTCGCCCTCAGAGGGAGGCTGGAGTCGAGAAGTGGACGCAGCTTGGCGCGTGCCACCTTGACCTGGTTGACGACGTTGTCGACATGTTGCTTCATGGTGAGCCGGCGATCGATGGTCACTCCCAGGTACTTCACCTGCGGAGACCACGCGATGTCCTTGGAGCTGGAGTGGTGGTGGAAGGGGGGACTTGCCTGTGATGAGCGCCTGCGTCTTCCCAACGTTGACGGACAACCGCCACTTGGCGAGCCAGTCGGGCAAGATGTCCAGGGTGCGCTGCAGTTTGACGGCAGCGTGCCGTGCCTGGATCGACGACGCGTAGTAGGCAGCGTCGTCGGCGAAGAGTGCCAGCTGGGCACCCGGCCCGACGGGGATGTCGTCCGTATATTGGGAGTAACAGGCTGGAGACAGGCAGGACCCCTGAGGGACGCCGGCTGCAACGGGGTGTTCCTCGGAGACGGCGTCTTCCACCATCACTCGGAAGCGGCGATTCTTCAGGAAGGAGGCGATGATCTGGACCAGTCTTCTTGGGGCTGGAGACGTCGACAATTTGTACAGCAACCCCTCGTGCCATACTCTGTCAAACGCCTTCTCCATGTCCAGGAGTACTGCGACAGTGTATTCCTTCTTGTTTAAACAAACCGTCATGTCATTCAGTACTCTGGTGAGCTGAAGCGTCGTAGAATGCTCGGGCCTGAAGCCGAACTGTTCTGGGCGCGGCTGGATGTGGGGCAGTAGCTTCGCCAGCAGGAGTTTCTCAAACACCTTTGAGATGGTACTCAGTAGAGTTATCGGCCGATAGCTCTCAGGCAGCTTGGAGTCCTTGCCCGGCTTGGGCAACATGATGACCAAGCCCTCCTTCCATTGGGTTGGAAAGTGGCCCGTGCGCAAGATACCGTTAAACAGGCGCGTAACGGCCGCCACAGTACGTGGCGGCAAATGTAGCAGCGCCATGTTAGGTATGCGGTCTGCGCCCGGGGCTTTCCTGGGCTTGGTACGTCTGAAAGCACGCATGATCTGGCCGGGCGTGACGACGGTTGGGTCCTCTTCGGGAGCTATCGGCGAGGCGAAGTACTCTCGCAGGTGTCTCTCGACTGCTGCGACGTGCTCCACATCATCCGTAGGGTTCGGCTTGAACTGCTTCTCGAGGCATTCGGCGAAGATCTCCGCACGGTCTTGGGCTCGAAATCTTGCTAGGCCGTCGCTGCCCAGGATTGGTCGGACGGGAGTTGGAGTAGTCGACAAATCCCGGCATAGGCGATGCACGAAGGGGACGTGGTCGCCCATGGACTCGACGTGGCATTCCCAAGATTCTTCGGCGTGGAGATCAAGTCGGCGCTTCAGCTCTGCCGTCATGGCGTTGAGCCTGGTCTTCATCGTTGGGCAGCGGGTTTGCTGCCACTGCTTCCGGAGAGCGCGCTTATCGCGGATGAGTGCGCGTAGCTCAGCAGGAAGAGGATTGGGCTTCCCCCCGCGGGCTACGGTGTGCGATGATAGGTCGAGCGCGTCTCGGATCTGGGTTGTTAGCAGCGATGCCAGGCGGTCAACGTCGTCCGGCTGGTTGACTGGACATGTGGTCGAAGACTGGTCGAGGGCGGCGGTGAAGGCGCCCCACTGGTAGCGTCGGCGTGATGCTGGCGGAGAGACCCGGGTGGGCAGGTCCGCCAGGACGAGAAGTACTGGCCTGTGGTCCGATGGGAGGTCAGGGAGAACCTCCTGCCTCGGCGGAGTCCGGAGACCTCTGACGACTGCGACGTCGATGGTGTCCCAACCGGCCCGCGAATCGAAGTGGGTGGGCTCGTCGGGACCGATGACATCGTAGTTGTGGCTCACGGAGTCGGCAAGGATGGCGCGTCCAGCTGGGCACACCCTGGTGGAGTTCCAGACGGTGTGCTTGGCGTTGAGGTCGCCAGCGACGAGAGTCGGATGCGGCGACTGCAGCAACCCCCGTAGTTCAGAGGTGCGGATTGGGGTACTGGGGGGCTTGTAAGCGGCGTAGAGTCGCAGCACCTGGCCGGCGACCTGGAGGTCGACGCCCAAAGCATACAGGGATGTATACTCCTGGGCGTCAACGAGCTGGTGGACGATCTTCCTGCCGACGATGACTGCCAAGCCTCGAAAGGCCCGGCCGCTGGTGGACTTCTCGTCCTTGCGATAGACGAAGTAGCCGGGCAGCGACAGCTTGTCGCTTCCGGCTAGAAATGTCTCGCTGATGAGCATCACGTCGACGCGGTAGTCCCTCAGGAACACGTGGAGCAGCCGCTTCTTTCCTGTCAGCGACTGCGCGTTCCAGTGGACGACCCTGAGCGGCTCATGCATTGCGGAGCAGAGCGGTGAGTCTGCTCAGGGCAGTGGGGTCGCTGAGGAGGGCGAGCAGGGCTGTGAGGTGCCCCAAGTCCTGCTGCCCTATCGCCGCAGCCGGAGTGGCGGCGCCAGCGGCGGCCGCAGTCTCGCTGGCGGCGAGAGTAGCCGCCGCGGCGCCGGCGGCAGGTGGAGCCGTCGCCTTCTTCTTCTTCTTCCCCCCCCGCTTCGTCTTCTGCCTGGGGGCTCCGTCGTTCGCCTGCGCCATAAGCAAGGCGGGCGCCATTGGTTCCTGCAGATCGGGACGAGGGAACACAGCGCGCGCACATTGTTCTAACAAACACCCAATGAGTCATACAGGATACTTGCTTCTGATTGGTCGTTGCGTGCGGTCAATGCATTGTGAACATAGAGGAACATGAGATAAAGAAACAAAAGGCCCTGTCTAAGTTTTTTCTCATACTGTCAAGCGTCATTTCTAATACAACAGTAAGGGACAAAATACGGTGTAACTATTCCAAGGTATTTTTGTATAAAATAAAATACTGATTTCTTTCACGATTAGCTAACACTGGCAGCGTAGATTGATATTATTAATACGTTTTCACCTTAAACACAAATTCGTGCTAATTACAAAATTCCGGAACAAATATCACAATAACTATGAAGTTCCGGTATTTTGGAGGCATATCCATATTATCCTCTATGTTTGAGGTCAACTACCTTAAATCAATCTACCTACTCCAACCTCTACGATCATACAGCATGGTTTCGACATGTAGCCCCCTTTCTCTTACATCCTGTACATGCAACTTTTTATTTACATGCAACTTTTTGATTTACATGCAACTTTTTGATTTACCTACCCATGCGACCATTCCCACAATATTTAATTATTCTATATTGACTTAGAGATAAAGTTGGGCAGAATATAAACAAGGTGTCACCTCTATGACGGTTACATCGCATCTATGACTGATTAGCCGCCCCCGCGCGCCCCTACTACCGCGCTTGCTTCACATGCATTTGTTCGCGATGTCTGTTCCGTAGGTTTATTTCAATGCCTGTACCCGGGCGGGATGAGCTCGGCGTCCGCTATACCGCTCAGCAGGAACGTTTCAGTGACTGCATACATATCAGCTTCTAGTTGTAGCATATTGAGCTTGCATTGGTCCAATTTTGTCCTAAGGCCTCTGACATTTTGGTAGACTAATGTGCATGTTTTGAACCGGGGCTTAGTGTGGGTGGGTTTTTTCTTGTGACTTCCGAAACCCAGACTGCCATGGTTTTATATGCACGTCTTCAGTCCAGTGCTTAACAGACATGTATTCGGCGACTTTTTTTGATGGTACTCCCAGCTTGAATGAAGCTCCCCTCGGTTTTAGCGCTTCCACAGTGCAACTATCCGCCGGGCAGATAGATTTAAGGTGTTCTTCTATCTTTTCCACCCCAGTACCTGCTTTCACATAGCATAGGTGTAGGTAGGACTTTCTTTCGGCTGCTTCTAGTACCGTAGAACCAGGCGCCGCAGTTCCCCTGATGACATTGGATGGCCGACGGCGGGTTCGCCTATTTACGGCCGTCAAATCCCCCTCATTTTGTGCTACTTCGGCCCCAAGTATCGATAGCAAAGGTAATTCGGCCGTATCACAAGGGTTGACGGCGGAGTTAGGCTGGAGCCCTGGTAGCACAGGGCGGTCAGCCCAAGGTAGACGCGGCCCCGACGACGAAGCCCCCATTCGGCCCCCTGCGGACCCCCGGCGGCGGCGGTGGCGGCGGCGGCAGCAGCGGTGGCGGTGGCGGCGGCGGTGGTGGTAGCGGTGGCTTTAACCGACTCGGAGTAGGTGGCGCATGGTGGAGAGGCGCTTTTCTGTCTAGTTGCCAATTGGGCAAGTTCCGATCGCAACTTCTTATTCTCCTTTTCGAGATCCCCTACTCGCTTCTCAATGGCTTCGAACCTAACTGCCATGGTATGTGTAGCCTCCAACAATTCAGTCTTAAGTTGCGTACAGGCTGCACTATGTTCCCTAGACATGGCGAGCGATATCTCGCTTAGTTTTTTGTCCAGGACGCCCGCTAATCTTGAGTCCAAAACACCAGAAAACTCTTCTAGGGTCATATTTCCTACCGTAGCTGCCACACGTATGGGCACACTCTCTGTAGGTGTCAGTACCAGTTGCCGCTGTTGGTAGTTACGGGCGTTAAAACAACTGTGGTCGAGTTTAGAGTCATCCCCAGCCGTGGAGGAAGTGCCGTTTAATGACTCATCACACGACATATTATTATTCGACATATTAAGAATATTTGCGATATTAGTGGTCCTGTCATTCTTAGTGGTGTCAATCTGCTTGCGAACAGGGGTATTATCATTCCTTTGAGATCGCCTAGTGATATTCTGGCAAAAGGAACATTCCCATTTCTCCCTCACTTTATCTATATTACTCACATAAGGTATGTCATCTATACCTAGGCATTGGTAGTGATATGTTGCCCGACAGGCACGGCATTGAAGCAGCTCATTGGCTCTTATCTGCTTATTACAAGCTTAACAGTTCATAGTTACTCACGAACAGGTATCAGCGCTGAGAGATGGTCGCGCTCTGATGACGCAGTCGCGTGACTCAAGCTCCGTGATTTGCAGGCGTGCGAGACAGAGGCTGCTGCAAGAACGGGCGAGAGAAACAAGGTCACTGACCGCGCACGGCAACAGCGAGCGATGAACTTGCTCAGCTGTTTTACGACGGTTACTCGGAGGATTTTCGGATCTTTCGAAGATGTTTCTGAGGTGGCCACTGACAACTAGCACTTGGGAATATCACAGTTTTGAAGCCACTGGGAATCACTATAGAATGGTGTACAATTTTGAATTTAAGTAAATGTTTACACGTAAGTTGTTGGCAATTATTGCAGAGCGAATTTAAATAGGTGTATGCGCAAGCGGTTTCGTACGTCGTTTATTATTTTTATCCGTTTTGTACACCTAAATAAATAAATAAATTGTCGGTAACACAGATAGATGATCACGAAAATAATGGATCTGCAAATGTTTACGGGCATTCGAGACTATGTGAAAGTTTAATTTTGGCACCGACAACGAAGATATTGGGGCAGAAAAGCGAACAAATGATGTCACACGTGGAGGGGGAAGTTGTCGAGTATATCTCGGTTGATGATGTTACGGGCATTTGGGCAAGTAATGTCGTACCCTATAGAGTTTCTCAATTCTTTAGAATTATCCCATAAGCTGAGACTAAAAGTTGATGTTCCGGTCCTGTTAATAAAAAAATCAGACGCATCTGGGCTATCTAAAACACGGCTACAAATGAGTCACTTGGGACGCAATGTCTGTAACCAGTCTCTGTCTAGAACTTGAATCGTCAATCAACTACAAAATATCAACCACAAATCAAAATCAAACCATAGATATATCATTACTACAATAATTCTACAAGAACTGTTATTGTGCAATTTCTTTTAATATCTTTAATATTCTGGGAACTAGTTCTAGTTTGATAATGTGAGTTATAATAATAATAAATGTAGCCCATTAATGTCCCCACCGAGGGGCACAGGCCTTTACCCGGAAAGAAGTAAGATTAAGCCAAAGTCCATCACGCTGGCTCAATGCGGGTTGGTGGAGAGGTTTTACGACAACTCCCACGTAACGATAAAAGCCGGAGAAGTGTAGAAGAAGACATACAGCGTAACGTGTTATCGAAACACTGAAAGTCTGATAATATACTTAAGATAAATTAATTATCCCATTGGTACATGGTCAGGATTTGAACCTGCATCTTCTGCGTGAGAAGCAAGCGCAAAAACCATTAGATCACGGTGCTCTTTTTATTATTTAAGTTTTGATATTTTTTAATAATATGAGTTACTTGTTAAAATATGAGTTACTTGTTAATAGTATTAGGTATATGTACCTACTTATATTATTATTGTGTATGAATAATTTTGTTGTGCAAATAGGTTTTACTCTCACAATCCACTTTCCTTTCCTATCTGGGTTTGCTGGTAGAAATCTCTTTATAGAGATAAGCGCGCCTCTTGTACATATATCTTTCTTTGTATATCTCTGTATGTTTGTTTTGTGCAATAAAGTATTCATTCATTCATTCATATGTTGTATACCCCTTCATGATTCAATCGAATTCACGCTCCCTGGCTCAGCAGTCTTCACCAATAAACTAATTGAAGCCAACGAGGCTGTCTGGTGCGTGTTCCATTCCGCAATCAGTGAGTAATCAGACACCACAGACACCGCAACAGCAATCAATGGAACACAAATTATATATATGCGAACGTGTTCAGGTGTCCGTGAAGCCTAACTCTGAGGGTGATATTTACGAGGAATTGTATTATGAAATTCTGTATTTACATATAGAGACGATTATATCCATTTTGCCGCTCGACACTTTTCGGTTTTAATCGCTGAATGTGATCAAGATGTCCTCGAAATTTGAAATTTGGCACAGAGGTGCAACATGAAGAGCCGACACTTTGACACTTTGACAGGCGATCACGTACCTGGTACGGCACTGACTTTCACATCGTTTGTTTTAAAGTGGCTTGTGTTTAAACGATTACCAAAAAATTCGAAAATTTACTACAAAAAATTTGAAATGACTGCCAGAATTAGTAAATGATCACCAAACTGTGTTTAGATAAATGATCGGCAAACTTCTTTTTATGTTTTGTGTACTTATGTTTCAAGTACTTTTTTGTGTTCCTACATGTTTAACCTAACACGAAGGATAAAGGGGGCTTCACTTCGATCACCTTAGCTACCGCAGTATTTTGCCCTGACATTTTCTGCAACTTTTGGTGATCATTTACCCATTTTGGGTAAGTAAAAAATATTTTGGTGATCATTAGAACAGGGGTGATCATATAGGGGTGACCTTTTAAAATCATATGCGCAGGAGTGTAATGCTTTAGCTACGCACACATGTATCGTTCACCGACGTGTAGTGCGGGGGTATAAGGGGAAAACGATTTTAGACGCGCGCGCGACTAAAAAAAGAAATGTTCATTGAAATGTTCATGAAAGAGTTTTTTTTCTCACTTTAGGGCCCTATTCGTAGAAACATTTTCAGATAAAAACAAATAATTTTAATATGTTTTTTATTTTGGAAGGACTTTAGAAAGACCGCGTTTTCAGATGCTGTTTTTTCTATGCTTAATTAGTGTATTCTAAGACGATTGGAAAATACGCGAATTGTCGGAAATTATTAGTTTTCCAGTTATTTTTTTTTAAATCGCCACATCAAGCATTCGGGACACGTGGGGATGTGGGAGTATTAGGGTAGGGAAACGATAGATTTGTCCAATTTTTTGACGTCAGATGTAGTGCAAAATTTATTGACCTCGAGTTCATCGACCTTAGACATGAACTTGAATTTTCGCTCATTTTACCCAGAAAAAACAAGTGACATCGGTCAAATTTCATTGACCTCGAGGTCACCGACCTTGAAACATAAGGTCATTGACCTTGACCTTGAAATTTATAGATTTATTTGCAGAAAATTGTCAATTTTGCAGTTTACATAATGTTCTTTGACCTTAAAATTTACCTAGTGCCGTTTTTGCTGAAAATTCTCAGTTTTCAGTTAGAAAGGTACCTACAGCATCCAATTTTGTTATGTGAAACTACATGGGGTCGCCAAAATCCACTCCGCTTCGCTCGGCTCCCAGTTGTTCTCAACGTTGTGACCTAACAAACCTATCTTTATTTATTCAAACAGAAAGTGTTCTGTGAAGCTACATGGGGTCGCTTCACTCCGCTCCGCTTCGCGCGGCTCCCGTTGTGAACTAACAAACCTACCTATAGTATTCAAACAGAAGTGACCTATAGCAACCTTGGTTCTGTGAAACTACATGGGGTAGCCTAGCTAGCTTCACACACACTAACTTTTAAGAATTACAAAAAAACAATATTAATTTACATATTTTTTATTCATTAAATAATATAATATATTATTGTCTATTTATTATAAACTTGTTTTATAGCCCTAATGAAGTTTATAAAAGGATTAATGTGATTTTTTCTGCAATGGTGCCGCCATTGGTGGTCTATTAGCCAAACCTCAAAGTTTCCTTTGTAGTTAACTTTATTGAACCGCTTCTTTAAGTGGCACCATTGGCTTTCAATGCGCTGGGTGTGTGTGCCATCTTCTGCCACAAATTCTTCAGAATGGATTAATTTCCTGTGTATGTAGCCGTGGGCTGGCAGGGCATCATAGGCGCTCTATTAATCTGTATAGATTGTTGTGCCTGGTTTCACATGTTTTTTAATAATAGGTATTAATACCTCTGTGAATCTCACAATGTCGGGACACACTTTTAATCTGAGTTCATTTGTTGTTTCATCGATCATCACCAGCACCCAATGGCCTTCCACTTGTCTGCCACGGTTATATTTCCTCTTTCCAAACTTTCTTTCATCTATCTCGACAACTCTGCCAGGACCACCAATTTGTTCGTGGTTTTCTTGGTGGGCTGTTTCATTCGCCACTATTGTTTCCCGGCAGTAGTTGACTAGTTGTACCAGTCGCGAATTGTGGCCTCGGATAGGATCATTTCTTCTTTGTTCGAGCTACTTTCAACTCTTGCACAATAGTATTCTATATCCTGGGCGTAACTTAGCATTATCCGAAACATTGTAGGGAAATCTTGACATTTTCAAACCTTGAGTTTGAGAATCTGGCTATTCTTCCGTATCTACACCTGACTTTGTGGCACCGGAATGTTCCCACTGTGCCCGCAGGATCCTGTTTCATAATGCCACGATGTTGTGGAAATTTCTTCAGCCTTGGGATAAATCCATGTAACTTTGCAAACATTGTCAATGTCAAATAAAATAATCAAAATGGCGACGACAGAATTTGTGAGAAAAGTTTCGTTATTGCACACGATTTACAAAATTAAAAACAAAAAACTGTCAATCCAAGTGTTGACACACGCTTGTAGCATTATTATTATTATTATTATTATGAGCCCACCATGTCCCACTGCTGGGCGCAGGCCTCTCTCCCTCTCTTTCACTCTGGCTTTTAGCATAGCAAGAACCAAATGCAATATAAAATAAGATGCGTTCATTCTGCGTAAAATTAGTTATGGCAGCGTTCATAAAAAATATTGAAACTTTAATAATTAATATCTCGTTATCTAATTAACTTAACTCCGACGGTCAAAACTTTGTATAAACATTACTATTACTCTAAGGTACCTAGCCGTCAGAAACACCGCGGCCCTTGGGGCCGCGGTCTTTCTAAAGGCTAGCCTTTATTTTATCCTAAAAATAAATTAAACCATCGTAAAAATTTATTAAAAAATTTGCATAATTGTGAGATTAATAAAAAAACTAACTGTGCTATGTTAGTTTTTTTTATTAATCTTACAATATCTGCAAAAATCGCCGGCGTACCAAAGGCGCGCTATAAAACGGTCGGCTGTCTAAGTGTTAAGGGAAACATCTGAAAACAATTAATTGATTTACGATATTAAAAAGCCAACAAGTATCGAGCGGTAAAGTACAATAATCTCACCATATATCCTTTGGTAGAACACACAAACAGAAACTTTTGGCCATTTTTGGGTAAGTAAATTATCACCTCGTGGTTCTGCTTCGCGTGATTATGGCATATAATTTTGTAGACTAGAACGCTAGCTCTGACTGTCGGAGATTTCGCGCTTACTTAATTTAGGTGAAGAGAGAACTTTGCCCAGCAATATAGTACTTTCCCTACTTAATAATTTATAAAGAATACGATTTAAGACGTTCTTTTGTATAGTGATGACATGAAACTTTATTGATTTATTTTATTTTATTATTCACATCAACAGCACACACATATAATATATTACAATAGAATTACACATCAAGCTTCATTGTCGATATAAGCATAGGTAAACAATGTAGCTACATTCTTATGCTTGGCATTTCGCGCACTTTATTTGGAGAAAAATAAGGTAGATGAAAAACTTACAGCTCGCCCGTCCCTGCCACACCAGGCGCTGCCATTCACGTTCTAGTGCTTCGCTATTTCGCCTGCTCGATATTATCTTATTGGTTGATAAGTAAGTATATTAGCCATTAAAATGCCGAAAATGAGGAGTGATAGTGAAAGTGACTACGACTATTTAGTAATGTAACTTAAAAAGATAGAAAGAGAAAACGTTGACGTCGTAGGCATTCTTCGAGCTCGGACGACGAAAATGTTTCGCCTCGTAACCGACCAGGTGAGTGATTTACCAAATAAAATAGCACTTGTTGCTTTAACTTAAGGAATAAAGTTGACTGTTTTTCTCATTTCGCTACAAACCACAAATAATGTTGATGGTGTATCTTCACGAATTACTTTGACTTGGCTTTCCAACCCTGACAGATTGATACTTAGTACAATTGGTTACTGGGGGGTTAATGCGCTTGAGATTGAACCATTTATCATGATTTTAAGACCAAGAGTCGAGTAATTAATTAATTATGAATTAATTAAACTTACGGATATCCCAACACACGGAACGTTTTTCGTAAAATTTGTACGGGATGAATGTCAATTAGACTTAGAATGCGGTGGAACGGAACGTTACGTCGCTTTGGCAAACCGAGATCTGGGCACTCTTGTGTTTGTTATGTTGTCTGGGCACTCTCTAGAGTGTTTTTTATGATCCAGAGCGACGGCGAGTGAGGGAGCCTGCGACGAGCTGCACGGGGACAGTCGCCGCGCTACGTTGCGCTGGAGCAGAAGCATAAGCAAACATGGATTTAGGTAGAAAACATGTTTCAGGTTAGGTTAGGTCATTTCATACTTTGCAACATAGATCAGAAAAACTTCACAATCCATAGACTTTATATGGTACAGGGGGTTCCCCTCAACCTCTCTCCCCCAACCCTTTATGTAACTGGAACCCGTGGAAAAAAGTGCCTGATTTTATTAAAAAGGCAGTTGCAGGTTAGTTTAGATAAGGTAGAATATCTCAAGAAATATATATAAGGTATTTTACAAGGGTGGTTACCTCTGAAACTATTCACTACTTTGGTACTAGTTGGAAATGGGACTGTCTGTTTCGGGGCTTTCCGATTCCTTGATACTTGATAATTTACTTGATAGTTGACGTGAAAAATATTTGATAAGTTACTTGATAGTTCCTTGATAGTCACTTGATGAATCCCTACTAAAACTCACTTGGAAGACTGTCATTGATAGTTTACTTATAAGAATGCTTGTTCAGTAGCTGAACCACTCACGTATCACTCGCAGTTCTATTTGAGCCCGATGAAGCGTCTCGCAACCGACGACGAAAAGACGAGAAAATGCGCCAGGCCCTGTTTTGACGGTTTCGAAGGACCATAAAATTCTCTATCGATCCGGCTCGAAGGACCATAAACGCTGTAGAACGTACTCTTATGTAATTTTTAACGATGACGAATATGATTAAAATAATAAAATTCGGTATATTTCGAAATGTAGTAAACTTGATAGTTTTGATCGGGTGAGTAGCTCGCGGCTTGATAGCTAAATAAATATTAAATGATCTACAAATATCTAGAATTTCGGTTTAAACTAAAGTGCCGCATTAGACAAATGAACAAGTAACACGTACAGTGAAAATTAATTTAGTATCATTTCGCACAAAAAATGTACTTTGCAATAAAGTAGAATAATAATTACATAAATCAGAGTGGGATTACGGTAATGGCTGCGACGACAGATGTGTCGACAGTAAAGAGACTCAGAATACATTATTATTTCTTGCGTTTAAATTAGCCTCGTTGGTGAAACAATATGAGGTTGTATCATAAGGAGGTAATGAAGAGTAATTCAACCAGAAATGCGTAGCATTCAAATAAGAAATTAGCAAATTATGCAATTCTTAAGTCTTAACGCCCACATCAACTAAATAACTAACTGGTGGAAGCGTAGCTCACAAAGTAGAATCTGTCATACGTTTTGTCTTTAAACTGTCTGTCGGACAAACGTCACGTCGGTCAAATAAACAGATACTTTATTTAATGTTTAATGTAATTTAATATGTAGTATTCTCTACGAATTTGTACCCTTTGTTCCCTACCTGTGAAATCGACTTACCTAAATTAATACTGACATTGTATTTTGACTTTGTACAGCGCATTGGGTATATACCTGTAATGTTTACATCGTACTTATTTATTAAATAAATAATTCACAAAATCCGGGCTGTGACATTTCCAGTTAAAATGTTCCCACCATCCAAATCGTTTCAGTTGATTTTGGCTTCATGTGATATCTCGATGACTGACTCTGACTATTGACTCTTTTTATCCTGTACACCGCCTGGCATGTAAGTTGTTTTCTAGACGAGCAAACCACGAGCACGCCTAGTATTTGTATATGTATATGTATTTTGTTATAATGTAAAACATCGCTTAGCATCTACTCAATACAAGCTCTTAGCTTTTACACTATGCAGTTAATGTACGCAGAAAGCTTTGTAGATAGCTATAAAGCTTTCTAAGTACAGTGAAGCTTTGGGTTTCCGGAGCTTACTCAATATTATACGAGTTACCTCTAGACAAAGCGCAAGGCGGTTCCACCTATTGCTCTATATTTAAAATTACACTGCATAATCTATAAAAGAGAGCAAAACTAAGCCGTTTGTCGTGAAAAGTCACGTGATAAACGTCGTTGGATATTAACAAATAATACTTAACATAAACATTTACAGGCACATACTTTTGTTCTGGCCCCACACTAGGATACCCTATGTCGTGGGAACCAGAAACACGACGTCACACACCGTATAAAAATCCAAGACCTATAATCCTAGGGATTTTTCTTTTCTTTAGCCCCAGCGATCGAACCTGGGACCTCTCGCATGGTAGACAGATCTACAACCGCAGTGCCACAGAGGTCGCCAAATTCTATTCATTGTGATTATACGACTCTTAAGTAAAGTAAAGTATGTCTAGGGGCAGGTCTGGTCTGTCTGGTAGATAAGATCCTAATTATTTATTCGTGCATATTATTTATACAAATGAATATTGTAATATTTGTACCAGACACAACCAAGTTTTTTTATAGATGTAAATAAACAATCTGTGTGAGTTCCTTCCGCCGGTTTCTGCCACAGTGGTCCGAGAAGAGGCGAAAAAATTACGTTTACTAAGTAAATGTACATATCTACAGTAATAAAGAAATTTTGACTTTGACTTTAACCTGCATTACACAAGCAACTAATCCTAAAACGCACAAGGTAAAATTTATATTTTCTTCTGGTTTTGCACATGGACACAGACGAGTACCTTACTACTCGTATATAACGCGGCAGCTGTACTGTCGCCTACCGCGGTGGTGCAGCGCGTCTACAATGTTCGCAGAGACACAGGGTACAGATTATTTTAGGCATAATTTGCATTGTTTGACGACTAATAGTATAGTAAAGACGGTTTATGAGGTTAGTCATGGCCTGCGCAGGTTCTGGTCGAATCTACTTCGTCCATAATTGCGTGGGTCGGTGAGCTAAATAATTATGTTTAATAATTTCATGAAACATTTTAATTAATATGGTGTATTAATGACTTAATTTAAATCTAATCTAATTTAATTTATTTTGACATTTATTTACCATTATTGACGACCCGAATGGCCGAGTCAGCAGTAACCCTGCCTACAAAGCCAAGGGTCCCGGGTTCGAGTCCCGGTGGGGGCAAATATTTGTTTGATGAGAACGGATGTTTGTACCCTAGTCATGGTTGTTTATCTATCTAAGTATAATATTTATCTATATAAGTATGTGTATCGTTGTCTAGCACCCAAGATACAGGGAATCCTAGTTTGGGGCTAGTTCAATGAGTGTAAATAGTGTCCAGGGTATTAATTATTATTATTATATTATTATTATGGACGCTTGCGTCTGAAATAAAGATTATTATTATTATTATTATAAACCAAAAAATATGAAATTTTCTTCTATCTCCTCTAAAAATGAAGGTATACGACCAGGTTTCAGTTTGCCGGCCACTGAGTAAAACATGAACGTTTAATGCTGCAATATCTAAAACTTTTCGCGTGCAAAAAAAAAAAATTTTGTCCCGAGTTACAGCTGCTTAAAGCAAAAAGGGATTTAGAACTCTATTATATGGAGCCGCCTTACGAATTAAAACCTCTAGAAAAAAGTCTATATGTTGCGCGACACCAGAAAGATAACCACATAGACGCCAACTAATTATCGTCTCACTAAATAAATAGAGACAAGTAGGTGTTAAAAATAAGGCGTACAAGTCAATGTATGAAGTGACGTTTGTCGAAATTCCTAAGTCCTAATGATAAATTCATTTTTCATATAGTAGTTTAGACCTTTGTTTACATTATTTAAAATTCCCACTTGTCTTTACCATAAACACACACATCACAAGCCTGGGCAATATAATAATTATTTCACGAAATCCATCACCTATAAGAATTGGTGCAGAAAAATAAAGCACTCCCTTCCTTTATGGCGCTTCCCTGTGTGCTCTACGTAAGAAGGACGGGGGTATCCGTCCTATAGCAGTGGGGAGCGTCCTCCGTCGCTTGGTGGCCAAACTCGGTTGTAGAGCAGTTAGGGGCGTCGCATCCTCCATTCTTCAGCCGCAGCAGTTGGGGTTCGGAGTTCCCTTGGGTTGCGAGGCCGCAATTCACGCCACCCGGTCGTTTTCGTTCGAACGGGAAAACTCTGACAACATCATTGTGAAGGTTGACCTACAGAACGCTTTCAATACGGTTGAGCGTGACGTCATGTTGTGTAAGGTCAACGAATCGGTTCCGACCCTATATCCGTTTCTCCACCAATGTTACTCGGGTGTAAGTAACTTGTTTTTTTGGCCAAAACCTGGTGGAGTCTCGGGTGGGCGCGCAACAGGGTGACCCCTTAGGGCCACTGTTGTTTAGCTTAGCGATCCACGACGTTGTAAAATCAGTAAACACCCCATTGAATATTTGGTACCTGGATGATGGCACCATCGGGGGACCTCCCGAGGTGGTCGTGGACGCATTGAAGGCTATTATCAGTGGTCTGGGGGAGTTGGGCCTTCACCTCAACTCAGAAAAATGTGATCTATTTGCTTGCTCTGGGAATCTGGCCCAAGACTCCAGAGCGGAGTTGGATCTTTTGATGCCAGGGGTGAAGGTCCTAACTAAAACAAGTTTTACTTTATTGGGCGCGCCCATTTTTCCGGAAGGTGTACCGGGGGTTTTAGGGGATAAGTTAAAGTCCTTGGCTGGGGCAAAACCACACCTTAAGGAGCTTTCCGCTCATGTGGCTCTAACAATTCTACGGAGTTGTCTGTCCCTGCCAAGGCTAACATACACTTTGCGAACCACTCCGGTTTAGCTGTGTAGGAGGGAGGCAGATTCATATGATAACGAGTTAATGAGTCTGTTGGAGATGATTTTAAACGTGAAAATGTCTCCCTCCCAATGGGATCAAGCGGCCCTTCCAATACGGTTTGGTGGTCTCGGCGTTCGTCGCCTACAGGACACGGAGCTCCCAGCTTTCTTGGCCTCTTCGCATGGGGTGCTTGATCTAGTCACTCGCATTTTAAAGTTTAACGGTGACGGTTTTGGCATTCCTTTTGCGGACGAGGCTCTTCAGCGGTGGCGGGCCCGTTGCCCGGGGGGAGATGTTCCGGAGAAGCCCGGCGTGCAGCGCCCCTGGGATGAGGAGCTGTGCAAGGTGTCCCTTGACGGGCTGTTAGCGCAGAGCTCGGGAGCGGAACTTGCTCGTCTGCGAGCAGTCTCTCAGCCGGAGTCAGGTGCTTGGCTGCATGCGTTGCCGTCTCCGCATTTAGGAACCCTTCTGGACGATAACTCCCTGCGTGTAGCCGTGGCGCTTCGTCTTGGTTGCGATATCTGCGAACCGCACCACTGTGTTTGCGGTGCGTCGGTAGATTCCCGGGGACGTCATGGGCTACACTGTGCTAGAAGTGCAGGGAGACTCTCGCCACCACTCGATCAACGACATCATCCGGAGGGCTCTCGTCTCTGCTGACATTCCATCAGTTCTCGAACCACCGGGTTTGAGTCGCAGCGACGGGAAGCGTCCGGCCGGTCTCACCTTGATAGCGTGGGAGAGAGGTCGTTGCCTTTTGTGAGATGCTACTTGTGTGTGCACGTTCGCGGCATCCCACATTGGCTCCACCATGGTGACACCTGGGGCTGCAGCGGAGTCGGCGGCGCGGCAGAAATGCCTAAAATACGCACAGCTGATGGGGAGCTACCTGTTTGTTCCATTGGCCGTCGAGACCACGGGTATTTGGGGTGCTCAGGGCCTGCCATCCTGATGTTTGTCAAGGACATTGGGCGACGCTTGAGGGACCGAGGTTTTGACAATCGTTCCGGAGCGTTCCTGATCCAAAGGATCTCACTCGCCGTGCAGCGCGGTAATGCTGCCAGTGTGATGGGTACCTTTGGGTCGGGCATGTCCTGGGGCGGTTTATTTGTTTAGTATTTTGTTTTTTATTATGTTCAGTTTTTGTGTGTGTGTAGTTTTTAATTATTTGATAATTCTTAGCTTATTGACGACGCACTTTGCGGATTTTTGCAAAATAAAAAACTCCGGTATAGTAGGTGGATTCATTTGAATAGTTAACATAATTTATTCAATAGCAACTACCCGAATAGGGTTACGAGGTATTAATTGCCTTATGTAAATGTAACACCTTTTTACACTTACATTAGTAGCAATAAAGAGTTTATGTTTGAGTAAGCAAATATGTTACTGTTCCAGTACTAATTGCTCCGGCATTTAGAACGAAAACTAAATGCCCCTTGAATCATGAATCGTGTTTTCTGCTTCACTGGAAGTGAAATATGTTCTGATTCTGACGGATTTATGTTCTTTCAAAGGTAAGTTACGCCGTTTTTAGAACTTGACTTACTGTAGAAATACTTAAGGCCCAGTTCTGGCTTTCAGGTGAGGGGCGCCGCATTTGCCAGCCGTCTGCTGACGGGTAGCGGAACTGGCGGGGAGGAGGGGGTGGTGTGAAACAGCACCGGGCCGCCCGGCGACGTTAAAAATTAGGTGTTGTTACGAGTTTACTAAAAAATATATTCGTGAAATTGAAAAAATATTCTGGAGATCTAAAAGTGAAAAATTATGAGCAAAATCAGAAATTTTAATTAAAATTTTGGATTGTCGTCTTAATTTATATAGAGAGTCAAATGTATCCAATCCCGTAACGAAATAAAAATTAAACTAGATTAAGTCATTGTGAATAATACAGTGTGGGACTTAGAACAGGGGATGATGTTGAAATTAGAGACTCTCTAGACAAAAGTAAAATTTACGTTTCATAATCAGTGTATTATTGCAAAACGATATTATCGCTGACGTTGTCAATGTTGTGGTAAAGAGGGCATAATAAAAACTTACCGCAAAACATCATGATATCACTATCCATTAGTTAATTTACTTTTAACTCCTTGAATAAAACCGGTCCCCATTACTTCCTACAACATAAAATCTCTGTTTCAAATCAATTAAAATCACCCTGACGCTGGTCGTCTGTCTGAGATGTGGGATAAAAACCAATGAGGTACATCGCTGGTGCTTTGGTGCCACCAAGGCCTGTCCTACCATTATAGCGCCGGCCGTTTCCCCAGACATGCTGCTCTAAATGATATTATCCTACGGGCTCTTATCAGCGCGGGCGTGCCGTCCACCTTAGAACCGTCAGGTATAGCCCGCGACGACGGTATGAGCCCCGACGGAATGACACTCATTCCGTGGCAGCATGGGAAGTCGTTGGTGTGGGATGCAGCCTGTGTTGCCGCGCTAACACGCTAGCGCCATCCTACTTACCCACGAGTTCCTTAAGGGTCAACGCTGCAGCGTAGTCTGCGAAAGGTCTCAAGCGGCGCAAATAAGCCGCTCTCGGGGGATGGCGTATTTGCGCCGCTACATATTTGTGCCGTTTGGCGAGGGCGCAACGCTAATGCGTTGCTACTCTTTTTACAATATGATCTCCTTTTTATGCCTTTTAAAATAAGGCAAAAATTACAATCACACAATGAAATCCCCATTCCAAGTTGTCGCAAGACTGGTCAATTAACTTTATTTTAATTAAAATAAGGCAGAAATTTCAATGATAATCATGAAATTTCATCATTATTCCCGTGATATTCCCGCCCTAACATCACGTGGAGGGAGAAGCCCATGGATTCTTAAATAGTTTCATATGTCAAATGAATATGTGCGACACAGTAACGCAAGACAGTTTAATTTTATTGATCCACATTTTACGCGTACACTTGGGTAATACGTCCATGGAGAAGCGTAACCAAAAGTTTATCCTTCATCCTCCTTGCTTGCAAGTACGCTATTTTTTGGTTACATGTCAAAGGTAAATCATTCGTATAACAGCCTATGAGGAGTGAAGTGCAGTCTGATGATTTATTATCGGCGCGACGAACTGCACCAACCAACCTCCGAGCATGGCTTGTCCCCAGATATTATATAAATTAACTGGGTGTAACAGAAAAGTGTAATCAAATCTAATCCAACCTATTCTTGTATGTGTCGTAGCTATATCTTAGAATTTGATTAATTCATGAAATAACCAACCACGGGTTGACTATATCATGAAATGGTTTTCATGAAATGATCAGAAAGCATTTAATTTCACAAAAACATGTTTTTTTAAAACACTTGTATTCAGTACTACGTCGTACTTTTTGCGTTATACATGTCGACCTAACCTTCGTGTTAGGTCGACATGTATAACGCAAAAAATATCTTCGCTACGCTCGCGCCCTTTAGTCTTCACCTATAAGCTACGCAATGTTTTGCCCTAAAATATTTCTTCGCTCAACGAAAGCTCTAATTCAACCATGGTTAGCTTATATCATGATGCAGTCAATTCTACGATATTGTTACGACATAAGCACCGAAGTGCCAGCTTAGATTTTGTTGCCAGTTTAAAGGACCAAAAGATAACTGAATGCATTTCGCTTTTTCGAGTACACACCACCACCGTCTGTTTCCTGAAATTTGGTCCCAAATTCGAAAGTCGCAAAAAACTGCCCGATTCTTGAAACTGGATTAAACCAGTTAGCTTGGTTTTGCTATATCCAAACGATTTCCTAACCTACTGGTTTGGATGCCTACATAGTTCGGAGTTCAAGAGCCCCAAACTCGAATAATTAAGCAGCGAAAAAGTAAACGTACTAAATTGTAAGTGACTGTGATAAACGAAAATTAAAACTTTAGAACAAACCGACTTCAATTAAATCATATTCAATTAGTAACCATTTAAAAAACCGTATCCCAAACTATTAAATACCTATAATTGAGTATCTACGGTGGCAATCTGTTGTCTTCATTATCTGTTCTACTTCACCACTACAGCTTTCAAATGCAATAAGTAGATACTATACAAAATATTAAAATCGCTATAGGTATGCATTTTCTCCAGGATCCCATCATCAAATCCTCACCTGATACCAATCGAAACCCTCTTGAACAAACACAATTATTTTTAAATCGTTTATTTATTTATTTATTTATTTATTTATTTATTTATTTGCATAAGCGTTTCAAGCGTCTTTTAGAAACCGCTGAACATACTTAGAAAAAACATCCAGGCGAATTGAGAAACTCCCTCCCTTTTTGAAGTCGGTTAAAATATCATTACATTATTGATGACTCATTTACTTTTGCGATCCGTCAAGTATTTGTGACATGGACTTTCTGCTGTGCTCATTTCCTCTGTTTATAGCGATAACGATCATTAATGTATGGTATAAGTGTAACTCGACCTGAATGCGACTGTACCACGCTTTCAGATTTTATTTTATCTGGGTATTTTATTATATTTTTGACGTCCAACAGGGTGTCCCAGTGTGGGGCCAGAGAAAATGTATGAGTATGTACTGTTTATCTTAATTAATGCTTAGGTTCCTTGGGAAATAAGAGCTCAAAAGGGGGTCTAGATGGAATACCGAACCATAAAAGACGAAAGCAGAAAGTTTGACTTCGGACTTTGATTGGGCTAGTTAGGAGACAAACATACCAAAAGTCTTGAAATCCTCTGAGGTGAGCCCTAGGAGGGGACACAAAGAAGGTCTCCTTTTTTGTTTTTTTTGCTTACATCAGAAAACGACGTGTCATAGGAATTATTGTTGTACTACTATATATATAAAAGCTGATTAAAGTTTCTACAACTTTGATTCTATAAACGTTTTACCTATTCGTTTATTCCTACGACATGAGCTCCGAAAAAAACAATATACATAACAAATTGCTTTTAAACTTTAAACTCAAACTCAAAATGTTATTGCGTCATTTTGGTGGTTACAAGGTTCCAACAACACTAAACCCTGTTAGTGCGCTGCAAAAACTTACACACTAACTTATGTGTAACACAGAGTTTATACCATATGTCAGGATTATTAATACTATTTGAATTTTATAACGATGAGATCAGATAATTAATATCTAGTTAATTTATCAATATGGAGTCTTTGTTTATGTGTGTGAGGGTGAATGTATGTGAGAGGGTGTGTATGTGTTCGTCTGATATAACTTGATATTTAGGATAAAGTTCGGTGATTGAGAATGAGTGAAATGATATGAGTATTGTTTTTCATTTAGATACTCTTCAACACTGTAGTAGGATTTCTGTAGAAGATGTGTAAAACAAAAAAAAGTGTGTGGGTGCAAAAACAGGTCAACTGATGAAAAAGTGCCCCAAAGAAAGTTATAGAGTTTAAATGCTCTTCAAAAATATATATACGTGTGTTAATTCATAATCTACCGTTGATAAGTTCGGAGCTCCTATTCATAGAGAACGATTGGGAATAGGTAGAGAATTTAAACAGCTTTCATTATGTGATAACAACATTTCTTAGCTAGTCCAAACAAAGTTCCGAAGTAAAACTTTCTGATTTCCACTTTTCCATCTGGAATAGATCGTTTATTGGAATTTTTGATTGGAACAACTAGCGTCTGATGCGACTTAGGGTGAAGGGTTAAGAGTATAAGCATTTAACCCTCTTCATATCAACCTAATACGAAGGCATATAGTAGGAGCAGAAGTATAATATTGGCAGGGCAGTAGTATGATGAAAACGTTCGAAAAAACTAATACCGAAATTCTGTTTTGCGTCGCACTCTTTTTGATCTCGTGGTAAACGAGATTGCTGTTGTTCTTCTGTTAGAGCCGTATCCCATGCGACTTACACTCATCGAGATTTGTTCACTGGAGGTGTCACCACAGAATATATATTAGTACAAGATGTCACTTATATAAGAGAACTATTGTCATCGGTTTCGCGTTGGATCCGCATTCTGTCGGGATTGGTATCGAAACCAATTTAGGATTTATAGGCACGAGTTTGAGTATACATTAATTTATTTTTTGATTTTTGGTTATTTATATTTTAAACCTTAAGTTTTTTTGTACGGTGGTGTGCGATCTGAACCCACACTTGACCGATTTTATTATGAACTGCCAAAACACTGATTTATCCCACGTATCGTAGAATTGACTAAAGCATAAAATAGCTGCCCATGGTTGAATTAGAACTTTCATTGAACGAAGAAATATTTTAGGGCAAAGCGCTGTGGTGGCTTAGGCGAAGAGTAAAGAGGGCGAGCGTAGCGAAGCCCCCGAATGGTCTTAGTGTTAGTTCGACATGTATTACACAAAAAACACCACGTAGAACTGAATAAAAATGCTTTAAAAGGACATGTTTTCGTGATATTCAACCCTTTCTGATAATTTCATCAATTACTTAATAATCATACGAACTTACCTTTATTAATTTATTTTTGTTTATTTATTGATCTTAAAAAATCCACAGCTAATACAATTATGTAAGGCAAGAAAAATAATCTTAACATTAGCCAATAACGGATTTACATTTTTTTTGTTTAAATATTATAAGAAAAAAGTACTTGGCGATTATACTTATATATAGAAATTATAACCAAAACTAGTTATACATATATGTAACTAGTGTTGATTTAGTTTTAAAAAAATAATTTATATTATTGCAAGTTGAGATGTGGTGTGCCGGTTGTGTAAGTAGTGTAGGTTGCATGTGTTGTGTAGTGGTGTGAGTGTAGTTGTACCTGAGCGTGAAGTTCGATCATAATTATACGATCAGCTTCATTCGACGCGACTTATGTTAACATTTTGTACTTGAGCTCCAAGCTTCAGCCTTGCACGGATTTTAATAGAAAGTAGTTTTTTTTTTAAACCTGCACCCGGTAACCCAGCTCACCACTCGCGCCGTCGCCATCTTGTTTCATTTTGTTTAAATATATTGTCTATAACTATTTCACCGAGGGTGGGTAAGTTGCCTAAAAACTAATCATCATTTACAGAAAATAAATAAATAATTGTCACTTTGGGAGGGTTTGCATAAATAACGTCGAATGAAGCTGATCGTATAATTATGATCGAACTTCACGTCCAGGTAAGTTCATTTGATCATTAATTATACTTCTCAGCTTCATTTTTTGCGATTTATGTTAACATGTTGTAGGATGCTCAGAGTAAACTTGGTACTTAAAAGTGAAATAGTATGTGTAAATTAAAACCCGTTTATTAATCAAATGGTCTTTTTAATGAGTACCATCATTGATTGAATTGAGTGACAGTATTTGTTGAGCAAACAACCTGGAATCACTTATACCCATTTGCACTAAACGTAAGTTAGGCTTGTCCTAGTTAAGATACTCCTAAGCCTAAGAACAGCCTAGCTAAAAAAATATATTGCACTGACAGATTTATCTTACTTATGTCGTAGCATAGGCATTACCTAGTTAAGAGAATGATTGAATGAATGTAAAGATTGATTGTTTATGGTTTTATAAACCAGCTAGTAATGTAGACTATAGAATATATTTTGGCTTTCTCTTTACAGTGATTCAGTTGTGAGTTAGAAGGAGATGAAAGATAAGGCCTTGGTATATTTTATTTGCGAACGTCAATACACCGAAAGTCAATGTCAATTTTCATTGTCAGTCAAGCAACAAGGAGGCAGACAAAGAGTACATATATAACTTACTAGGCAGATTTGAATTCGAAACGTTTTTACGATACAATAACAATAGTATATATTACTATATTTAGTGTGAATTATCATCGTTCGTTAATATGGAAAATAAGTTGAAAAGTAAAAGAACCCCGAACTTTACGGCGGAGGAGAAATTGAGGTTTGTGCGATTTTTGTGTGAAGAAGGCCAGTGCATCAACTCAAAGGTTACACAATACTGTACTTTAGCACATCCTTTACCGCTTGAAGAAGTCGATTTCATCGCCATTTCGGAACCAGTTTGGTCGTGGCCTTGTTAGGCGAGTTCTCGCGTGCCGTTCGTTATGAAAATCGACTTCTTCTACGAATTCAAGGAAATTTAATATATCCTCTGCCATGGTGATTGCGATCTTTGTTTGACTTAACCCAACTCATAGCAAAATACAATTTCTTGACAGACAAATTATCCATAGATTACAAAACAAACACAACTTATGTATTGCCTAAACTTAGGCGCCTCCTAATCGGGCTCATAAAGTTAAGAATCTCCTAAGAAGACTTAGGAATGGCTTAGGGTTAGTGCAATGACTTTTTTTGCTAGGAGTAGCCTAAACAAGTTAGGAAATAACTTAGGCGATTCTTATGTTTAGTGCATACGGGTGTTACTGTATCTCGATTATAAAATCTAGCGAAGACAGAGGATGATCCACTCTATCCCGCTGTCCTTCGAATCACATCTAAACTGACGCCAAGTCTGCTCGCAGCAGATGTGGCTCAGCATGCCGAGTGCTATGAGCGGTTATTACAGAAGTAAGTTATTTTTCTATAAGGTTTTCGAAAGGTTATAAATAGATTATCATTTTCAGATGAACGCAAAGACTGTGTGTTATTCATATATGACAAGATTGCTCTATCTGGACATATTTCTAGTTTATTATTGAATAATGGTTGAACAGATTTTTCACTTGATGTTTTGATGTGATCTGTAATTTTAATTATTATTGCAGTGGACTCACAAATTATATTATTTATTTTGATAATAGATAGCGTCTGAACTAGATGTGCGGACAAAAATGCTTAGAGACGGGCAACCTTTTTGGAAAGAGTCTTTGAATCTAGACTATCATTTGGCCATTTTTGGGAGAGATAGGTCAAAACGATGTTCGAATCCAAAGTGTAATTGTATCTGGGAGCTGTTGGTCTTAACTTAAATACACCTCTCATATATCTTTTTAGCATTAAATTATTAATATTATGTCCTAATAATAAAGCCAGTGCTGATCTATAGCAATTAATAGTCCCATATCTAGCGTCCTTTTCAAAAATTTCGGTTAAAAATCAATAACAATTGAATTCGATACATTGAAATAATTATAATTATAATATCGACGATAATCTAGCCAGACTCATAACATCCATCATACTGCTTAAATGTGTTGGCCGTAAGAGAAGCTAACATTATGTTTGCAGATCTTACATTGGGGAGTCTTCTCAATAGAGCTTGCCTGACAACCTCGCGGCAATCAGGAAAGAGTCTTGTGCAGGCTGTGTGACATTTTGAAAGAAGATTTCTATAAAGTTATATCGGGGCCGAAATGAATTGGTTCGGAAAATATTTTTTTTTGAAACATTGGTTTGGTCGGCCAATATGGTAAAATAGTAATTCCTTCAGCTCCGTCCCGAACAATTTTTTTGTGACATTTTCGAAATAAATAAAAATGGAGGAAATGCGTAAAAGAATAAAATGGACCACAAAATAGTGAAAGCATCAAGATCACCTTTCCACGTCACATATAAGGGAGTTTTTTCGTTGCATCTACTCGCAAACAAATCTATTTGTGGGGTACTAAAAGTTTTGACTATTGTTTGAAAAGCAGTGTCGCATAACTCCCACTCTGTATCAGTATTTTTTTTGCGTGGTAATGAATTAGCTTCATAGTTATCATTCGTATTTATGTAAGATGCACAAACTATTATATTTCGCATTTCGCACCAATCCCAACTCTCCTTAGATACTTGATTCAAACGAGGATATTGAATGCTGCCCATGCGGTTGATTCATGGAATCTCAGTAACGTTATCGATCCTTAGCTCTCACAATTGTATATATGCTTTCCAAACACCTTTAATGCAAACGATGCAGCTTTAAACTCTAAAACATTAATGTTTAATACTGCTATCTTTCCAAAACCCATAGGTTTCTTCACTTTTACAATAAGCACTCCAACCAGTTTTAGATGCATCCAAAAAGATTTCATAAAATTTTAAAGATTTAGTAAGACTAAAATACAGAGATTTATTTTTATAAGGCTAGCATTTAATCGCACATCGAAAATACTGATTTTCACAGCGAAAAAGGATCAACAATATTTTTTTTTATGTTTTAAATATTTTATGTGCACTCTTTATTTATTCACTTGTTAAATTTCATTTATTCATTCACGATTATTTACATTTTTTTTAAAGCTACACATTATTATATATATATATATTTAACCAAAAAAACACAAAATAACCCAACTTATGTACAAATATTAAATTAAATAAAAATATCCCTCAGATCGCCGCCGTCGAGAGCAGAGTGCCCACCATGCTGGCACCATTGCCTCGCTGTATAGCCCGGCTTATGCGCTGGGCGAGGAAGGTGCCAGCTCTTGGATCGCCCGACGCTTCAACGAGTCTTTACGAAATCTCTTTAAAGACTCGCCGTGCGTCAGGTCCCTACGGCCCGAGGGTCTCCACGCCAAACGGCACAAATATGTAGTCCTCCCCGAGGGCGGCATACATGCGCCGCTTGAGACCCTCCGCAGAGATCGCCGCTGCGCCGGCCCTTGAAGAAGTCGCTGGTAAATGGGATGGCGCTAGTGTGTCAACACATGTCGCATCCCAGACCAGCGACCTCCCATGCTGCCATGGGATGAGCGTCATCCCGTCGGGCCTCTTACCGTCGTCGCGGGCTATGCCTGGGGGTTCGAGAACAGATGGCAAGCCCGCGCTGGAAAGGGCTCGACTCGATTTCATAATATACTCAATTATTTAATGAAATGATCAGAAGATGTTGTAACATATAGAATAGATAGATAGAAGAAAGATAGAAAAAGAAGATTATATAGTTATAAAATATACTTAACTGCTGGAAATATACAATTCCGATAACGATGAGGCTCTTTGGATACCACAGTGCATAAACGTCTGGCATGTATTTTAACATTTGTTAGAATACCCCGTCCAAAAGCCACAATTGCACACGCGTTATCCTAACTTAACGTTGTAACGTTTTCTTAAGTACTTACTTACTTAAAGGCTCATCATCAGCAGGTCGAATCCGACCCCATTCTGCTGGTATTTCAAAGGTGTTTCTAGGTTGTTTTTCTCTGTTTTACCACTCTCTGTCCTTCGGCAATCAATTTGTCTCTCTTTGAGTGAAGCCGAGTGGATTGCAAGTGGAATCAGACCTGACTGTGTAATCTGTTATGTTTTATATTTTAGGCACCCCTTTATTAGTTAGTTTATCTACACACGTATCATAAACCCTCTTTACTGCGTACAAAAACCGCACGTTACGATCAGCATAATGTTAAACTACTTAGTAAAAACTCATTTCTTATCTGAAAAGTTACACATTATTTTTCTACATATTATGATGACATTCAAATTTCGAACGCCCTACTTTGTTTGTGAAGTTGGTACTACTGAACAAGCTATACAAGTGCAATGGAATTATCAATGTCACCATGCCGGTCGAACATACGATTCCTGAACACATTAAAGAGAGCTTATGAAAAGTGTGTTGATAAACTAGTGTATGTAACTGTACATAATTAGGCATTAAAACTCTCGAGTGATATTATTATGAAACTCGCCTTCGGCTCTTTTCATAAACCCACTCTCGAGTATTAATGCCCTCCATTATGTAGCAGTCACATAAACTACCATTTTCGTATTGAAAATATAATGTATTTCCAGTAATGTAAGGCCAAACCTAACTGAATACTTACACTTAATTATAAACCGAACAATTTGTTCGCTCGAGAGCCTGTGGTAGAATAAGTAAAAAACGGTGGAATCGAATAACATGTCAATTAATCATTAGGTGCAATAAATTATCACAATTCTAAATGGGAAATATTAAACTGCATATCAAAAATACTAATTTGCACAGCGAATATCAGGGCAAAATGCTACGGTAGCTCAGGTGAAGGGTAAAGGTTAGGTTGAACATGCAAGCACAACAACCCGTGTTAGGTTGAACATGCAATAACAACAAAAAATACTTGAAACATAAACTTGAGTACACATAATAGTAGTTTATGTGACTGCTACATAATGGAGGGCATTAATACTCGAGAGTGGGTTTATGAAACGAGCCGAAGGCGAGTTTCTTAAGAATATCACTCGAGAGTTTTAATGCCTAATTATTTACAGTTACATAGTTGTATACAATGTATATACACTAGTTTATCTGCACACATATCATAAGCTCTTTTTGATGTGTTCAGGAACCGCATGTTTGACCGGCATTGTCTTGATCTTTAGTACCAACTTCACGCAGACGGGCGTCGGCGTTGGAAATTTGAATGTCAGTACCAACGTCACAGACAAACTAGGGGCGGCAAGCGGGCGGGCGTCGGCGTTCGAAATTTGAATGTCATAATATGTAGAAAAAATACTCATTACGGTCATAATGTGTAATTTTTCAAATAATAAATGAGTTTTTATCAGTAGTTTAACATTATGCTGATCGTAACGTGCGGTTTTTGTACGCAGTAAAGATACGTGTGTAGATAAAATATTTAAAACATAAAAAGTGTTTTTGCTGATCTTTTTTTGCTGTGCAAATCAGTATTTTTGATGTGGGATTAAATACTATCCATTCTAAATTAGCTTCTACTGTAGTGCACGTTCCTTCCTGTGATGACAGTTAATGATTGTAACATCCAATGTTATACTGTTTATTAACTAAGAAATACTATTTTAGAACTTTTCAGATGCGCTTGTTTTTTACAGCTCCAACTAAAATGGGCGCAGTCAATTGAGGATTTAAACAACTAGATCATTTAAGCAAAGAGAGTTAGTTATATTTGCTGTCATTTTAATAAGTTTTATATAATAATAAAAATATAATTTGTACAAACAAAGGTATCCGTAATCATTATTTAACATGATTTTTATTGTAACATATTGACAAACAAAAGTAACTAAAATGAGTCCTTCGTTAACATAGGACGAAGTAGATGGAGCCACCTGTATTATATTGAGCTGAGTAGTTTAAAACTCGATAGGGGATATGGGTGTCGATTCTACTTTTTTTTATTTGAAACACTGGTCTCCTATCCACCTACATACATATTCATACCATGCCCTAAATGTCTATAATTTGCGTCGTCGGTCTTTCTCAACGTTTCATCTCAACTTTACATGCTGCATTCAAACGTTACGTTGGTTAATTAGAGATTAGTCACCACTACAGTAAAACTAAGTAGGTATTTAAATAATGTAAACGTATAAAAGCAATACGAAAAATTCTAAATGACTGGTATTTAATCGCACATCAAAAATACTAATTTGGGCAGCAAAAACACTTTTTATGTTTTAAATATTTAATGAGTACTTACTTAAGTTTATGTTTGAAGTATTTTTTGTTGTTCTTATATGTTGAACTAACCTAACACGAAGGATAAAGGTTCACCTAAGCTACCGCAGCAAATATAAGGGATATTTGCTGTGCAAATCAGTATTTGTGATGTGCATTTTAAATTTCCCATTCTAAATTAATCACTGCGTTTGCGGTTACCCAACAATTGGTGATTTAAAATTTTTCCGGGTAGATGTGACAGCTTGACAAGTCAAGGAAAGATTGTTTGCGTTTTTGTTAAATACTTACTCGACTTTACTGTAGTATGTATCGATCGGCGGTGATGGTAGTAATCAAGTTTCTAGCCCGCATTTCCATCATTTCCCATTTTGGGGGCACTCGGCACCTAACAGGAGGAGTTGCAATTATCCTTGCAATATAGGTTTAATTTGTAACGTTGAGCGTCATAAACATCGTTGATTATCGCCGCGTATTGATTGCTTCGACCGGAGTACGGTTAGTATAAAACGGAGCGATATAAAAAACGGTCAAGTGCGAATACGGCGACCTCTATGGCGCTGCGGTTGTAGCTCTGCTTATCATGCGAGAGGTCCCGCGTTCGATCCCATAAACAAAAAACTCAGGTCTTGGATGCTTATCCGCCGAAACCGCGACGTCATACACAGGGTATCCTAAGATGGGGCCAGAAGCAATGTACCTATTTGCCTGTATGTAAATGTTTATGTTTAAAAATTGGTTGTCTGTAAAGTTGGTTTACAGACAATAATTTTACGTGATAACGTCATAAGGTGAAGTGTTAGGCCGATCGTGCCTCTTTATCGCTTGTTGCGCACTCTCGCTTGCACGCTTGGCTCAGGCGGAACGTGATAATGAGTCATGCTTTTTATATGCATGCGTATAGAGAATGTATGGGGCCCGCATACATTATGCAAATTGCGTTCATTATGTGTTGCTGTAGTGGTAACAGAAATTCATTATATTTGCTGTTGGTGGTTGTGGGGACGATATGTTGCATGGTCCTTTCTACCCTCTACCCATATTACGGTTCATATAATACAGCCTGGTGACAGACAGACGGACGGACAGATGAACTTTCAGCGGGGGCTTAGCAATAAGAATCTGTTTAGCACTCTTCGACTATGGAACGAAGCTTATAAATAGCTCGCAAGATGTAGTTATTACCTTGATTATTCTAGAAAGTTGTGTAGCAAGTATGACAGTATGAAGTAAGTATTTCACTAATGATCAATTTAGGTATAAAAAGCTTCTTTGATGTTGTCCCCGTAAGGCAACAAAAGTGACACTATATTTGGTTTTTGTTTTCTACATTTTTTTACTTAATTTATGTGTAGTGGTTATTGATCAGAAAATTAGGAGAGCCCATTTCTACTCATTTGGGAGAAGTTATTTATATTGTCTCATTTAATTTCCTGATAATAGAAACAGGCCATAGACAAAAATATACCAATACAAACACGATTCGCGACGACATTGCTATCTGTACCCAACGTAAGCCGGGCTGAAACATGAAAACCTATCGCTCCAACGATCTTAATTGAACTGTATGTCGCTTATTGACTGCCTGCCCTGCCACCGTGTGATGTTACGTCGTATATTTTGCAAACCTCCATTAGTGCTCTCCTTACCAGACTTTGCTCCTTACCGAGGTTTGCTCTTGCTGTAGACTAGAAATACACGATTTGCCTGTTTTATTTTACTTGCGCACTTGCTCTGCTCAGTTCCTGAATTGCGCACTTACTTATTGGCTCCTGACGCACTTGCGCACTATATTACTAGTTCTTCTGCTCACTTGCTCAGTTGATCACTGGCTTCCTTGCTCACTTTATTGATTGCTCACTAGCGGCACACGCGCTGTCTAGACACGCTTCAGCGTGTCAAAGCCAGGTTCAAGAGAAGAGAACTGGCGACGCAGCGGCCGGGTGTTATATTACACGAAACATTTGGAGCCACTTTTGACAGCTACTTAACTCAAAATTGATTAAACATTAACATATGAAATTTGATTCATTTACAAGACTCTTAAGGCTAACTAGAGCCCCAAATTTCATGAATATACCTCAATCGTTTACTAAGATACAAACATCTAAAAATAGCGATTTTTCTCGCTGACTGAATGACCTAACATCAAAAACTTACTACGTACGTAAACGTACTTCCAGATGACCTACCAAGTTAAAATTTGGCATCCAGCTGGGTAATTGTATGGTTACGAACCTTAGATAAAAAACAGTGTTTTTTAACGATTTGTAATATTTTCCAAAAAACTATTTTTATTTACACACTAAGCGCCTATCGAATTTGTTATAGCAAAAATTTATTTCTGTTTCGAAATCAACTGGAGATATGTTATTTTAACCACTTAATAGTATAGTACAGTCAGAATCATGTAGTTAGTAGCAGCCAAAGAGGCAAAACACATCCTTACTCCAATTATGATCCACGTGTTACGATCTATTCGGCCGCCTTGACTGCTAATAATTATGTGATAACCGCCTTATTAATAATAGGTGCATATTATCATTAAATATATAAATTTATGATGTAATCTATCTGATGACCCGAGTCACGAGGTTCGCGGTCCAGGGTGGGCAAGGGAAGCACCACGCGCGGGTAGTAGGGGATGTATCGCCTCGACGCCACGAGCGCCCGCTTATTTGCTATTGTCACATGTCATTCGTTTTCATATTCACTGGAATACTAATGCAGTTTCCTTGCAAAATTTCGTGCTAGGAAATTTTAGAGTACGTTGTATCGTAATTAATAACAAGTATATGAAAGTTCTCAATTTGTTTTGCTACGTAGATGGTTTAGTTATAAGATCGTATTTTTCCTTTTAAAAATTAATAGATTAACATTCGTAAATTTTAATAACTTAGGTATTTTTTACGTAACACAGTGAATCGTACAGTAGAACTAAGGTTGGATGACATACTTATACTACACCAAGTTATTCCAATGCATCCTGATGGAAGTTGCTTGAATGATCAATTGCTTTTTCTTTATTTAACTCCGTTGATAAACAACAAACCAATATGCTGCTTCATTCCATAGTAAAGTAAGTAAGTCGTAACCGGCAAGATTTAAGTCCATACACTTGCGCCCAAAATGGTGAAACATACGACTCGGAAGAAAAATACGGCGCAAGTGTGCTTCATTCCACAACTTATGGAGCGGTTTCTGAATTAAAGGCTGCAGGTGACTTATATTTCATTAAAATATGATTGATATTAATTAAAATGATGAAAATTAACTATAATTAACATAAGAAAAGTAATGATATCCCACAAAAAACATAAATGTGAAAATGGGAGCCAAGTTAAATGTTAATAATATCGTGGATGTCGACTTCACCGACAGAAAATTTGAGATCTTAATGAATGCCAAGTTCTGTACCTATGATAATCCTGAAACTCTAAACTCTAGTAGAGTACACAAAGTAGAGTAACTAAACATAAGTTGAAGTTAAAGATTTAACTTGGCTAGTTTTTAGTTAAGTCTGTCTTATATTTCGCTAATAGTACTTGTTAGTGTTATAATGTTTTTTTCTGAAACATGCATAGAAATATCGTCATTACGTGCATCATAACATGCTTGGAAGTATCATGTTTAAGGCCGCAGAACTCGAGGGAACTGTAAAGGAATTTCATAAAAAATTGTAGGCCTAGGCCAGGAAGTTTTTTTTTTTTAATTTTATGCAAACAAAAGACGTCATCGGACGCACGGAACTTACAATTTGTATTTTTAACCTTGAATTTGTTTTTTGAGTAGAGTGTTTTTTATTTCATTGCATATGTTTGAGAAAAGCACTCTATATGCATCTGGCCGTGAAAAGGGCTTACCGGCTTCGTATCACTATCCGGTCTATACCTACTCAGCCGGCAAGCCCTCCTGTCCCGGCGTTCGTAGTAATGTACTATTATGCTTTTCACGTCATTGTTTATGATGTGGCCAACGTATCTTCCCTTCTAAAATGTTATTTACCGGTAAAGTCTAGCTGCCAATTAAAATTTTTAACTTCAATCTGTGTTAAGTCTTGTATTTTCCGTAATGCTAGAATTTCAGGATTATCATAGGTACAGAACTTGGCATTCATTGAGAACTCAAATCTTTTCTCTCTCTCTCAAACCGACAGCCACGATATTGTAAATATTGAACTTGGCGCCCATTTCACATTTATGTTTTTGGTGGGATTAGAAATAAATCGAATTATCCTCAGAACTCAAAGTCTCAGTTTCAAGCCAAATACCCGCTTGAAAAAATCCAATGAAAAACATAAGAATAAACAAGCGTTTTTCTGCAATAATACTGTTAAATTGTGTTAAATAAGAGTGTCTGTCTTCGGTTCATTTATCTGTTACATTCCATTCATTCTGTATAAACAATACGTAACCTATTGTAATGTTATCCATCAGCTTGGTAGAAAAGCTTCAATTCCCTAAACCAACATCTTTCAATACCGCAATCCATATTACCCTTCCACAATATCCCTGAGGGTTTACGTCACAGACTTCGATCGCGATAGAACGGCAAACCACACATCAGGAGTAGTTGGACTTTGTTTAGGATAATCCACTGTAAACGAGGATCTAAGTTGATCTGGTCTACAGGACAGGGTGTTGGTAAAAATACTAACATAAAATATTAAAATACCCAATTATGCTCGAAAATGCGTAATATTTTACCAAAAAAGAGAAAATTGTGACAGAATACAAAATGTGTAAGTTTACTATACAGCTAGGAATGAGTTAGTTACTTATTTACCCTATGCTATAAAGCGGTAAAGGTACTCGAGTCGAATACTTGTTAAATAATTGTTCCCAAACCAAGGTTCGCACATTACGCGGCTAAAAAACGGCAAATTTATCATTTTTGTATAATTGTTTCTAAGAACGGACTTTATGGACGGCTCTCCAGTGACGAAGAAGCACTTGTAGTTTTTCTGTTTTTGAGAAACAGAAGACATACTTAGGAGAAGTAAATAGTTACTGGCTTCATCTCTAGCTATAGAAAAACATAAATGGTAGTTTTTTGTTGCCCACGAGAACTACATCATTATAATAGAAAGTACATATCTTTTATCTGAATGTCTAAAGAGACCTTTGAGAATCTTGCATTATTAAAACCTAATAAAAATATGTTTCCTTCTCCACCCCTATTTTGACTCGATACTCAGGTGGTCAAGTCACGCCAGACGAGTCGCGGACGCGTCGGATACCGATAACATAGTGTGCGAGCATCCATTCAAATGTATGTGAGATACTTCGTGGCGACTAGTCTCCGAGAGTTGCGTAGAAATTACGGCGTATCGTAAGAATGCCGGCCGTACTTCCTTTTGACACATAAATCCTCATATTTTGGGGAATATAGCTGGGATCAATAAATAGTTCTGTTGTTAGGCCTGTATTAATAAAACGCTCTTAGCCAGCTCTGCGAGTAGGCTCAGCTATGCCTCAATGACTGCGAGTAGGCTCAGCTATGCCTCAATGACGGTTTCGCCATATCAGTTTTTTACGCGTTTGAGATAGCGTTCAGAGCTGAGAGCGGTTTATTATTACGGGATTAGTATCCTGCAGTTCTAGCAACCTGATGCTTCCAATGTTTATCGTTCTAGTATATTGAACAGATCCTTGTCCATACTGTGGCCTGTGGTTGCAACTCTTCCTGTACATTGTTCCGTAGCGGGCCCCTAGAGAAGATAACAGTCATGTCATAGTATAATAAGAATGAGTAAGCTAACAAGGCCCCAGTTTGAATGATAACTACAGTTCGCGTCAGGTCGGGATGGCCATAGGGGTTTTACCACAGGGGCCATAGAAGTCGCGGAGGGGGTGACGTCTTGGGCATAGAACCGCCGGGACATCCGGAAACGAAAAAACGATAAAACGAATCCCGGTTGTTTCGGTACTTTCAGGCAAATTTACATCTTATACAATTTTACTTGTATTATCCACGCTTAGGGCTTTATTATTTTCTTGTTCACTGATTGTAACCGAATAACCAGGGGTTAGGGCTGCCATTTTCAAACATGGTGTTTTAAAAAGAGATTTCGTAATTTTTAGATGCAATCATCATTCTGACTTTTTTTTTGTAAGCCTATACGGTGTCCCACCGCTGGGCAAAGTCCTCACCGGTTCGAGCCAACACATCTCTAGCTAAAGCTTCATCGATCCACCCTGGCAGGAATGTATCCAGGTCGACCCTCCATCTCCTTCTTGGCCTTCCCCTACGCTGGTGCCCGTCTGGAGGCATCCATTCAGTGGCTGATTTCGCCCATTTGTCCGGATGCATTCGACAGACATGTACAGCCCAAATCCACTTGAGTCTGGCGGTTTCTACGCCTACGTCGGCTATGCCAGTTTTGGAGCGCAGTTTATTGTTCCTAACGCGATCTAACGTTTAACAATATACTTGAAGCTATTTTTATTTTTGATTTTTTAGAAATGAGCTATTGAGTGAGCCTTTTAAAAAAATTGACATACTTACTGTAGCTAGTCAATTTATATTCGAAAATATAATGTATATACGCAAGAACCTTACAACATTTCGCAAACTTAGCGATAGCTGTAATGTTTACCTAAGAAATAATCACAGACTATTTGCGCGCCGGTTTAGATAAATAAATTTCAAAATAAAATAATAAATATAAAAAAAGATTATTCAGAATAAAAGGTACAAAACATTCCCAATTCACAATCTCTTATTGCACAGAACATTACAACAAAACATTTTACAAGAAATTAAAAGGCAAAGGCGAGCTTATCTCTCAACAGAGGTTTCTTCCAGCAAACCTATCAGTATAGGATACATATAAACTGAAAAAGGTAGTCTAGTGCAATTATAAAATTACCAATAAAATATAATACTTACTATAAAAATACATATAATAAAAGAAATAGTAGATAAATAAAAATAAACAAATAATAATAATAAACAGATAAATATATAAATATATAAATACTTTTATATACAATACCTATGATGAAAGAGAAAGTAAGTGCTCTTTCAAGCGATTCTTAAAGGAGAAGAGAGTGTGACTGTCCCTAATAGTGCAGGGAAGTGCGTTCCACAGCCGAATGGCCCTCAGCCTGAACGAGTGCTTGTAGGCGACGGTGTTATGCTGCGGAATACATAGAAGAGAAACATGTTATAAAAACTTAACTTTGGTGTATAAAATAGTTGATCTTATTAAGTTTAGAATACAAGCTGCTGGTTGACTGACAAGCTGGACTTTTACTCATTACCCATGTTAGGAAAAATATAAAATCCGCCATTTTTTAACTTAAATTTTTTCAGGGTGTACTCAACTACTCATGTTCTTTTTTATAGTCTACTAGTCAGGTAATTTCGTTTACTTGATACCCACATTGAGGCGCTTGTGAAAAACTATGTAAAGCGCCATTTTTTGGCGGCCATATTGGATTTGGTTTTTTTTCTTCACCTTCTGTTTCCGCCATCTTTTGTTGCGGCATAGTTATTTCATAGGTATTTTCCTTCAAGTCCAGCCCTTTTATTTGAGTCCCATATTGAGAGGGTTGTAATAAATATGACACCCGCCATTTTGTGCCCGCTGCCATCTAGAATTTGTTATTTTTAAGGTTTCGGTAACTTAAAAGGCCAAAAAGGAATCCTTATAGGATCACTTCGTTGTCCGTCTGTCCGTGTGTCAAGACCTTTTTATCGGGAACGTGTGGAGGGTTCAAGTTGAAATTAATATTAATTGCTCAAATTGGAAGTCCTTTAAATCTCCGAAAAAATCAAGCTTCTAGGTTAACGCAATCAAACGATACCGACCGTTTATGGTGTAAAAAAGTTGGATTTTCATAGTACTCGCAAGGGAACCAAAACCTATAGGGTACTTCCCGTTGACCTAGACCTATATATCTTATCATGAAATTTGGCACAGAGCAAGGTCTTATAGCTTAGCTTTGACGACCCGAATGGCCGAGTCGGCAGTGACGCTGCCCACGAAACCAAGGGTCCCGGGTTCGAGTCCCGGTGGGGGCAAATGTTTGTTTGACGAGAACGGATGTTTGTACCCTAGTCATGGTTGTTTATCTATCTAAGTATAATATTTATCTATATAAGTATAAATATCGTTGTCTAGTACCCAAGATACAGGGAATCCTAGTTTGGGGCTAGATCAATGTGTGTAAAAGGTGTCCAAGGTATTATAGCATAATTAAAGGGATAAATCTGTTAACTGTAAATTTCTGTCTATCTGTCTATTATTTTTGACTAACTGTCTGTAGCACTGGTCTGCATACGCGTTTTTTGATGCCGTATGCAGGGAAAGGATTTTTTTTCGTTCACGTGATTTAGGCTCACCTATCATTCAGCCTACTATTCAAACATTCTGCCTTCAGCCGTATCGGGAGTACAACTTTGCGTATCTTTTGGTTTGCGGTAATAGATGGAACTAATGCTTTTCGACTATTTTGGTGCGTTAAGTTGCGCAGAACTGGCCCCCTGTAAACGTTACTCACGCGCTAAAAGATCGTTGAAAGACTGTATACTATACACTCACAAAAGAATATACCTATCTTCTCTGCCTAGCCTGGCTAGCCTAAAAAAAATCGCAAAGCGCAACGAATTAAAAAAATCTTATGCTTGTGTGTAACACCATGTCTATGTTACCGGTAAAGTAAAAAATTGACACGCTTGGTTCCCATACATTTTACCGAAAATGAGTCGTCTTAATCTATGGTCTGTGACCACAACCGTAGATACAAAGTATGTACGGAAAACTTGGTGGGCGAGTCCAACTAGCACTTGACCGTTTATTTCATATTGTACTGTATTCTACTCGCCAAGACCTTTCATTTGTGGCGGCGGCCACTTGCACTTACAATGATACTGAATAATACTGAAGATATACAATTTGTACTGTCATCAGAACTAAAAGTGTTTTCAGATCAATCTGTCAACAGTAAGATGTTAAAATATCAATAGCTTAATTTGTCCAAAAAAAATACAAAAAAGAGCAAACAAGGCAAGGTAAATAAAACCGCTTGAAAATAGATGGAAGATTTTATCAGTGAAGTGAGAGAAAACAGTGAAGAAGATTCCTTAAGATTTTCTAGCGATGTGCGCTCCCGGCTTCTTGTCTTCAGCCCATAGCACGCGTGACCTCTATTGTAAAACATTAACCCCTCACTCAGTGATGTAGAGGTCACGTGTCTGGTCAGGTCCAGGAATGCCTGGACGTATACCTATCCGAGTTAAAAATTTCCAATAAACCAAAGCTCTCAACGGCTCTTGGCACGAGCCGCTCTGTAATAAAACCAAAAATGATCTGGTGATCACAGCTAATGGTTCAGCTGAGCGCGCTCGTCTCCTAGCAAACACAATGGCACCCTGCTCGCCGTCTGCGTAAGGCGTACTCAGACGACTCGGTGTAAGGACACACGAAACCCATCGCTGCCTCTTCGATGCTAGGGTGGGCCAATTAAGACACCACGGTCTCCCCTGCTAACGCAGCGCCAGCCGGTAATCCCGTTACGCCAGTCTTAATAACGGCACCGTCGGGCCCTTGCCAGCTGTGGCGTATTAGCAATCCTTGAGCCAAATGGGCTGGCAGCCAACGATGGCCAGAGGCCAGACGGAATGACGCTTATTCCAGGCAGAGTGGACGGTCACTGTTGTGGGACAAGCCCTGCATAGATACGCTGGCACCGTATCACCTACCAGTGATTTAAGCCACAGCCGGTACTGCGGTGGCAGTGGCAGAGGGTCTCAAATGGCGCAAATACGTGACACTCGGCGACGCGTATTTGTTTATGCTGTTCGGCTTCGAGACCCACGGGTCGTGGGGCCCTGACGCTCGACGAGTCATCAAAGATATCTCTAATCGGCTCGTCGAAGCATCAGGAGAGTACAGAGGTGGCACCTACCTACAGTCTTCACAAATTAAATGCCCGGTGACAGCGTCCGTGTCACTGATGTGATAAGGTTGAATTTAGTTTGGCCCACCGGGCCTTTTATTTTGTGAATACTGGCTCAAGGCAATACATTGAGGTAATGGTGCCATCGTCTTTGGCACCCTCCCGCCCTGCAGCAATTTGGGCGAAATTTTTAATTTAGTCTAGTTTTGACTTATACCTCATAATTTCAATATGTACTGATTACACACAAACAACATATAGTAATGGTATTAACATATATATAGTGTACAAGGGCGAGCTTATCTTTAACAAGAGATCTCTTCTAGAAAACCACGTAAGGATGAGATGGGTTGATTGAGGAGCAGGGGTACACCTGTGTACAACAAAAAACATAATTTACCTAATACTTATATTTTATAATATGTAACCCTGGTTAATACCAACTACTTACACAATTGCCTAAACTAATATACAATAATGTATGATACACACATGCTTAGCATACATAAGATATATATATATATATATATACATACATAAATAGATTCATATTAAACCTAATTAAAAAGGAAGTGCTTTTTTACGCTACTTTAAAATTTATTGAGAGTCCCTGATGGTGCAGGTTAGTGCATTCCGCAGCCTAATGGCCCGGATTCTAAATATGCGCTCATAGGATACGGTGTTATTCCGAGGAGTTGTGAGCATGGATGATTTGTGAGATCTCCGAATCCTGCTGGAAGAAAAAAATACTAAAATGTCTCGCAAGACGCTTGGATAGCGTGGATTCCGTAGAATGTTGTAATGGAAATTGATGAGGATGAGAAAATCCCGGCGAAGACGGATGGGTAGCCACTTCAACTCGATGCCGTGATAAATGGTCATATTTGAGCAGCCCTTAGATGACCTGGAATTCGAGATTTTGAAGTTTTTCGAGCTAATTCAGTAGTTCTTCGTTAGCACTGACATCAGCGTAATCGATGAGGGGTAGAAGGAGAGATTGAGTAAGAATGATCTTGGTCTGTCAAGGCAAAACGTACTGGAATCTTCTGGGAGCTTCTGATACTCAAGAGGTCACAGCTACGCTTGATAACCGGAGCGATGACTGGCCACGCTTTGCTAAACAAACACTTACACACTCTAGGTATTACAAACAGCCCCCTGTGCAGGGACTGCATGGATGTGGAGGAGATAGCCACCCACGTCCTGCTGAAATTTTCCGGCGTGGCCGTCGTCACCTAAGTCACTCCAGGAAGTTGCCGGAAACATCAAGGGATTTGCAAGGCTTTCTACATGAACTGGGTTGGCAGGAGTGGTGCCCACGTTGTCGAGTTGCAAAAAATCAGCCCGCGATATACTATTACTATAAGATAACATATCACATATGGTAGAAGCCGCTTTTAGAAGCGATTACTGACAGGATGTCCAAGCAATATGCCTTCGACAAAAGGATGTCTTAAAAAAAATACAACTGCATGATGACCCTTGGGAGGGTCTCAATCAAAGAGAACTAAGAATCTTAACAGTCGCTCCTAAAACAAACTCAGTACAGGCGCCGGGGCATTCACGGAGGATCTAAACATGAGGAAATCAACATCATTAGGTGCCCACAACATCGTCTTCCAAGCCGAGTGTATGGGCATCATAATGACTACTACAGCAATTGCAGAAAGAAAGGTAAATGATTTCATTATCCTCATACCATCCGACAGCAAGGCAGTTCTGCAATACGAGTGTCACCAAGCCCTGTCAGACGTTTGTAACTAAAGTACTGTTAACCTGTAGTGGATAAAGGGTCACAGTGGCTCGCGCGGCAACGGCGCAGCTGACGCACTGGCAAGGTTGGGTTTGGTACATACGTTGGAGGTTCCAGAACCCATTATACCACTGCCATTCAGCTGGTTGAGGAAAACCCTAGGATAGCTCACACAGGTAACTCACCAACTTTATTGGTCAATCTTGGATACCTACAAGCAAGCCAGACAGGCGCCCCCGATGATCAGACCCAGATGAATTTATCATGTAAGCTTCTAATGCTAAAGAGTTCACAGTTCCGCTTGGTAACCGGAGCGATGACTGGACAATCTTTGCTAAATAAACACTTACCCATGGAGGTTGAGAAGACAGTCACCTACGTCCTACTGGAATGTTCCGGCGTGGCCATCTACCGGGTAACACACCTCGGCTCGCCGAGATCACTCCAGGATGTCGTCGGCATCGTCAAGGGTTTGCTAAACTTCCTACAGGAGCTGGGTTGGTAGGAGTAATGCCCCCAATCCACATCACGTAAAATAGGTGCCAAATGTAAGACGTCGAGTTGCGGAAAAGTAGCCCGCGTTAATCTATAAAGATAGCATATCTCGTCGACTGACCTCATTGACAGGCGATGACGAGGACCGCTGGTTTTCGAAGTTTATTTTTTCATTTAAGACAACTGGAGCAAGTCGGTGTACATGGCGATCTACTCAGATGGTTTGAGTCTTACCTCCGTAATCGAAGCCAAGCTGTCCGAATTGGGCCTCACCACTCGCGCTTTGCTCCCATTCCTTCCGGCGTTCCACAGGGTTCCCACCTGGGGCCACTGCTATTCAATGTCTGTTTGTGTGACATATCATCGTGCTTCAGATTTGCTAGTTATTTAATGTATGCTGATGACACAAAGATTTTTTTTCCGTTATCTGACTTATCTGATTGTCACAGGCTCCAGGAAGACCTTGATCGTCTTTGCGAGTTTTGCCGTCTCAATAGTTTGGACCTGAATCCTAAAAAATGCCAATCGATCACGTTCTCCAGGAAGTGTTCTAACTTGGACCAACAATATATATTAAATAACCACCCCATCGAACGAGTCACCGAGGTTAGGGATCTCAGAGTCATATTAGATTCAAAACTTACATTCGTATTTCACTATGACAATATCATCTCGAGAGCGTATAAGATGCTTGGGTTCGTTAATCGTGTGTCGAAACCGCTACGTTCCCCACATGCTCTTAAGGTCCTCTATTTCGCCTACGTTCGCAGCATACTCGAATACTCTTCACCCGTTTGGTCACCACACTATCAGTCCCACATCACGAGGATTGAGTCTATTCAGAGGAGATTCATGAGGCATTATTAGTCAAAATTGTTTGGTTCACACGCGGGGTACAGGGACGGCCTAACACAACACTCCTTGATGTCACTGGAGGGCAGGAGAATGCTGGCGGATCAGAAACTACTATACGATGTGATCAACAACAGACTGGACAGCTCTTCGCTGGTGAGCTCGGTGCTGCTTAGGGTCGCATCTGCGCGCTCGCGCCGGCACGTCCCGGCGGTGCTTGGACACGCGCACACACGCACCAATTATGCTTTGCATTCGCCACTGAATAGGAGCATATACATATATGAGAAATACTTTGCGGATGTCGATGTCTTTTGCCTAAGCCGTATTCAATTTATATCCAGAATTTGTACAGAAATCGGTCAGATTATAAACAACGATCAACATTGATATCCGGGGAACTATTTATTTATCACAATCACGCAAACACACCCACACACACCCTCACTCGCACACTTAAATATCAATTAATTTAAATTTAATGCCAACTTAATTGAATTTAATGTTATGTTATTGTAATTATTAGTTATTATTTTAATCCATAATTATCAATTGTATAAGTTTACTTTTCCTCCTACCAACTTTCTTACCGGTTTGTTTCGTAACTCGCATTTCGTATTTATATTAATTATTTTTTGTATTTCTATTTATATGCTGTGAAACAACTAATAATAATAAATAAATAAATAAATAAATAAATAAGACAAACACAGACTTCTTAAAATTAATAAGTGTTCAGGTCATAATGACAGGTTTAAGCGTGACCACAGGACGATAGTGAGACCAATTTTGAAGGGTTCCACATTAAATAGCTAATTATAATTAGCTAACGGTGACATATATATCACAATCGTTTTTAGTTATGAAGGATTTGAATCGATGCCATATTGATAATATCATTTTTAGGGTTCCGTACCTTAAAAGGAAAAAAGGAACCCTTATAGGATCACTTTGTTGTCCGTCTGTCTGTCCGTCTGTCACGACCCCTTTTCTCAGGAACGCGTGGAGGTATCATGTTGAAATTAATATCGATTACTCAGGTCTATGGTCCCTTGGAGCTGTTATAAATTTAAAATTTTAGGTCGACGCAATCAACAGATACCGCGATATTATTTCATGATTTTGCTGAATTTGTATGGACTCGCGTGGAACACGCAAGGGAATCAAAACCTATAGGGTACTTCCTGTTGGCCTAGGGTCATGAAATTTGGAATGAAGGAAGGTCTTATAGCACAAGTAAAGGGAAAGATCCGAAAACTGTAAATTTCTGGCAGTCTGTCTGCCTGTCTCACCGTCTGTTAAGACTTTTTCTCAGAAACACATGTAGGTATGAATTTGAAGTTAATATAATAGGGTACTGTCAGTGTACGGAACCCTTGGTGCGCGAGTCCGACTCGCACTTGACCGGTTTTTATTTGCTCACAATTTGACAACCTTAGTCCTTTATACGGTAGCCATATAATTCCTTTTCGAACTCATAGACCTAGAATTTGACCTTTATTGCTACTCGTATATATGATTATGGTGACATTAAAAGGGACAGATGGAATGGGCTGATTCTGGTGCAACTTGAGAGAGCATCTCGTACCTATAATCATGGCCCATATTCATATTCATATTATTACACTGCTCTAGATACAATGCAATCAGTGAACAAAACATAACTTCGAGAAGGAATCGATTGCATTGCTTCTGCACCTTCCATTAATTACTGATGTGGCGATTGCGGTTGCCGATTGCTTACTAATAGCGCAATAGAATTAAAATCGACTATGGGTACGGATTGGTAGCAAATAATTTTCTTAAGATGCCTCACTTCACTACAATGACGATCGTTTTCATTAAGATGTTCATCTACTTTATGTAGGTGCCCGTTCATAAAACTCATATAAATGGAGAATAGTAAACAAATATACAGACGTATGTAGCAGATGCACAAATCAAGATTTATTAGAATGCTTATTAAATGATTTATTGGAATCAATTGTAAAAGAATTCAATTATTGTTTAGTTTCGCAATGATAATCACTTAACTGTGAAAATCTGGAATGTTTCTTTAAAGACACTAAATCATCAATAAAAATTTCACGGTAAGACTTCGCCGCATTTATGTTTGGCTCAAATGGTTCTAAATGCTCTGTACTAGCTTCGGCTTAAGTCTTTGCATCGATCTACCGGACACCCTGTATATATATCCACATTCAATGGGAAATCTACGAAAATCCACGTTATCTGAGAATGCGTAGAAATCTAAGTTTTTCAAGATCCTTTTGCAAAAACGACTTAGACATTAGTACATTTGGAAGCTTAGCATTCCCGTTGTTTATACTGGCTAATGGGTATCGTCTGAATTGTGCAGATTGCCAAATACATGCTGTAGTCAGCGAGTCTCCAGTCGACGAGATCCGAGTAGAGGCCTTGGCCATTGTCCAACAAGAAATAGCAATCATATAATACCCACGACATGAAGAATAACGCATACAAATTGGATCACCCAAATAATATTTCATCCTAATATTTTCAACAACTTCCATTTCTGAAAATGTACGAGTATGTTTTATTTATTTAAGTTTCGTTAGTATTTTATTTTAAAAGCAGTATCTTATGTGGATTTCTACGTCCGCAGAAATATTGCACCAGTTCGTCGACCATAGCGGATAACCGTCTTCCGATTATCTTTGATACAAAGTACAATTTCTCAGGCTCAATTATTTTCAATTAATCCAATCTCGTTAGTTGTACTAGGTTTATGTTAATGAATTTAACATTTTAGTAAAAACTTTGTTCCTCTTCTCTATCTCAAAGGAGTATCAATAGCAGTAGGCATCTAACAGATCGATAGCTTGAGATAAGAAATATATGCTTCGGAATCTCAAAATTTAACTACGAACTAAAGTTGCAGATTGAAATCCGATAGTTTTTATCTAGTTGCTATTGGTTATATTTCAAACTTAGGGACTCAAACGGGGGCCCACTGTCCTTAACTAACTATCTTAAATAAAGTTAAATTAGATTAAGCGAAATGTATCATCCATACCTTCTATCCATATCCGTAGTTGTGCAAGATATCAAAAGCTTTATCAAAGTATGTCTGCATCCTATGACAGAGCGACAAAGTAATCTACGCAGTCAAATTATTCAAACGATGTAGTATGCATAATATGCAGATTGCCTGTTATGAGGAAGATACTGCAGCTACTACCGTGGAGATATCTTTGACACAAACTTTGCTCCCTGACAGTCCCTAGATTAAAATTCAGTAGTATTTTATGAGTATGATGCTAAAAATAAAAAATAAAACATTAGCTCATCGAATATTTCTAAAGTAATTCAGCGAATGCATTGTATGTACATTATACCTATGTCTACCTATATGCATTGTTCGATTCCAAATCGATATTCGATCGATGGTTTCGGAACGGCCATTTTGAATTTGACGTTGCTGCCAACCTTGCAGTTTTTGACAACTGACAGACGAAAAGCCCTCGCAATGTAACGCGTATTGATTGGGGTATTGAATTTAAATCGCAAGCCATCTGGAATGTATTCGGGTTCCCCTCAGGATTGTCTATATAGCTGAGTGTGTTGTGGTTCCCCGAACCAGATAAAGTTCGCATTTACGTGGCCGATTGGTTTTTCCCACGTAACATAACCTGTGTTGGAACACTGTGCTCGTCGAAGCTGGCCTGCCAGTCATACCTGGTTGGCTGAAGAACCTGTCTACCAAGAAGAGCCTAGGGTGCACCCGGGCCTTGCAGAGAGACAGGAGGTTGACGGGACCGAAGCACAGACCAGGTTAGATCGACTCCATAATTAAATGCTCGGTGAATCGCCGACGTTCACACTTCTTGGCATCTGATCGCTACGCTACCTCGTAGCTGATGGGCCCCTGCGAGGTCATTAGGTGCCGAGAAGCCTGAACATTTTGGTAGCAAGAGCGTGGTTTCCTGAGATTTGCAGCCGTCAGGGGCTCCAGGGAACCACGATTTGAGACTATCAATCTGTAGGTATAGGCGGTTATTAGATAACTTGTGTTCCTGTATCCACATAGATTGGTAGTATTGTAAGCTATAAGTCTATTGCTGGTAGTAGACAGACAGATATTACAGTTTTCCCTAAATGACCAGTTGTACTGAGATGTGACTCAGAATAGTAGGTACTCAACTTAGGTACATTGTAGGTGAATTGAAATTTGCATTGAAGTACCAGTTAGTCAATCTATTAGTGGTCTAGTAATGCTAATGAATGTTTGGTTAACATAGGTAGTTACATCTATTGATAGCAGGCTATTACATTGTTTTCAGTTTATAGCAATTTATAACTTGAACTAATATTGACTATCTGTGTGTGTTATAATGATAAAGGGAAACTAAATTGTTATTTACAGAATTTATATAGATATAAAACTCGGTTCCTATTGTTTAAGGAAAATAACATTGTTTAAGTTGTGGTTTAGGGTTCCCTCGTTTGGGTTGCAGACTGGAGGGTCCAATATAATTGAGTTACTGCAAATTGTGAGTAAGTATCGTTCCGATCATGTCGTTATCTGAAATCCAGAAGGGTGTTTCTAAGGAGCTCAGATGGTTTTCCTCCGCACACGGTCTGATAGACCGTTTAGATAGGCATGATGTGGTATTGGAGCGGTCTATGGACGTTAAGGAACGTTACAATAGGGTGCTCGAATTGTCCGCGCAGGCGGAATCAGTTGATGGTTGCGCACCTGACAGGCTGTCACGGTTGCTAGGGGATGTCGACCAATGTATGGAGATGGCAGCTGCTATCACGCAGAAGGCTGCGGACATACGTAGACAGCGCGAGTCCAGCCATGGTGGTGACATCGAAGCACCTCTGCCGCTTCAGGGTTCAGGGTCCAGGTTACCGGCCATAACTATGCCTACTTTTGACGGAGTGTCCGGTGAATGGATGAGCTTCATCAATCTGTTCGACAGTTTGGTGCACATGCGATCGGACATTACCAAGTCTGTCAAGATGGCTCAGCTGGTGGCAGCATTGAGGGGTGAGCCTAGGGAGCTGGTCGCTCATTTGACAGTTACGGAGGGTAACTATGAAACGGCCAGACAATTGTTGGTCAGACGTTACCATAACAAACGGAGGTTGGCCGATGCCCAACTGAACCGTTTGTTTAGTATCCCGGTTGTGAACAAGGTCGGGGCCATACAGACGGAGGTTTTGAACCCATTGTTGTCCGTCACCAAGGCTCTAGAGAATCTTGGACTTCCGGTTGGTGAATGGTCGTACCTACTGCTGTACATTGTACTTTCCCGCCTACCCGCTGACGTGCAGACTCGTTTCGAACAGTCTCACGGGAGGTCGGCCGAGGACCTGCCCGCCTTCTCCGACTTGGTCGGATTCTTGGAAGAGGAGGCTCGACGGGCAGAGAATTTGGGGTTGACGGTCACCCATCCTTCGGAGCCACAGAGAGCTGCCGGGAGCGCTGTGAGTAGGGGCCCTCCGACGAGGAAGGACCGCACCAACCGGCAGTCATATGGGACTGTGAGTGCATTGACCCCACATAGTGAGACCTGCCCATGTTGTAGGCAGATTGGCCATGCTGTGGCCAATTGCAATAAGTTCGGGGAACTTAGGGTTCAGGGACGGCGCCGGATGGCCAAGCAGCGGAGCTGGTGTTTCCTGTGCCTCGGGCCACATATGGCTAGGTACTGCACGCGCACAAAAATGTGCGGATATTGTGGTGGGGCCCACAACAATCTGTTGTGCATGAACCGGTCCGGCCAACAGCCTCCACAGGGCCGTATCCAGGGTGACACGGCATGGGGCCCTGAGAATTCGTTTGCGACTCGGAGCGCAACTCAGGGGCCAATGTCCCCACGTGCACAGGGCGGTACTAGGGTGCAGGGCCGCACTCAGGGTCATCACATGGGGGGCCCTGAGTTTTCGGTTGCGACTCAGCATCCGACTCAGCGGGCAATGGGGCCACAAGCACGCAGCCACCCAGGGGTGCAGGGCCGCACTCAGGGTCATCACATGGGGGGCCCTGAGTTTTCGGTTGCGACTCAGCATCCGACTCAGCGGGACATTGGGTATGTTGAGCAGGCCGTAACGGGCGGGTGGCATGGGACACCTTCGAGCTATGCGGATGCGGTTCGGACGCCGCCTCAGTTGTCGCCCCGCTCGTCGCCTCGTCCTCGTCGGTCGCATGTGATGTCCCCCCCGCTCATGGAGCGGCCACGGTTGAATTCACGCCCACCCCCCTTCGGGGGGCGTCGTAGGGTGGCAATGGAACCGGCGCGTGGGCCATTTGTGCAATGGGACCCTCTGGCGTATAGCTGCCTACCTGATCGGTTACAGGCAGAGTGGGGCCCCGGGGGCCCTCGCTAGGAATTTGCGGCCCAACAATTTGTTGCCCCCCAACCGGAGACGGTGGTGTTACCGATCGCCTCTGTGCTTGTTTGGGATTTGGCGGGCAACCCAACATACGTTCGCGCCCTATTAGATTCTGGAGCTCAGGGCTGCATTGTATCGAATGATTTAGCAAAATGGTTGGGGCTCAATATAAATAATGTATCGCTGCCGAGGAAATTGTTCCCTACTGGGGATTACAGGGCAACCCTTCACGGGTTTTGTGATGCCTCTGAACGAGGGTTTGCGGCAGCGGTTTATTTGCGAACCGTCACCTCCACCGGGGAGGTCGACGTGCGTTTGGTTTTGGCAAAAAGCAAGGTAGCGCCTATTCGGACAAGGATGACGATTCCAAAACTGGAACTGTCCGGGGCTGCTCTTTTGACCAAACTTTTGAATCACACTCTAACAGTGTTGCGTGGGTCAGTGGTTTTGGAGGATACGGTGTACGCGTGGACGGACAGCCAGATTGTTTTGTGCTGGCTGAAGGCTTCGGTCCATAACTTAGAGGTTTTTGTTGCGAACCGTGTCTCCCAGATAGTGTCGTCTGAGGTCCCACTGACCTGGAGACATGTACCAGGAGAATTGAACCCGTCTGATTGTGCATCCAGGGGATGTCGGGCTCCTGAACTCGTTAGACACCATTTGTGGTGGGAACCACCCTGGCTTGCCAGGAGAGAATCGGACTGGCCCCACAGCCATGTAGTAGTATCTTCGGATCATGGCCCCAGAGCGGCCGTGCATGTTACCCAGAAGGCTGAGGACCCTGACGCCGGGTTTCTGCTGGACCGGTATAGCTCATGTGTGTTTATTTGTTTATCCACCAAGGCGGTACATCTCGAGCTCGTTGCTGATCTCTCGACAGAGGCTTTCATTGCTTGTTTGGATAGGTTTGTTTCTCGAAGGGGACTTCCAACTTTGATCCGCTCTGATAACGGCACTAACTACGTCGGTGCGGAACGATACTTACGAGAGATAGTCAACTTTTTGAATGTAAATAAAGTGGATATTGGAACGGCCCTCTCCCGTCGGGGTATACAGTGGACCTTCAGCCCACCGAGTTGCCCCCACTGGGGTGGGATTTTTGAGGCCGTAGTTAAGTCAGCTAAGACGCACTTGGGGCGTATAGTAGGTCAGACCGCGCTGACTTTTGAGGAGCTCGCGACATTGTTTTGTAAGATCGAGGCCGTTCTCAATTCGCGACCGTTGTGTCCGCTCAGCTCGGATCCAAATGACCTGGAGGCTCTGACCCCAGGCCATTTCTTGATAGGACAGCCACTTAACGCGTTGCCCGAGCACCCCTTCGAGGGAGTGAAATTGTATCGGTTGTCAAGGTATCAGATGTTGCAGCAGTTTACTCAGAATTTCTGGAAGCGTTGGTCGCTCGAGTATCTGCATATCTTACAACAGCGCCTTAAGTGGACTGACAAAACCAGCCCCCCTAGTGTTGGTGACCTCGTTCTGGTTAAGGATGCTAACCTACCGCCACTACGTTGGCGCAGGGGGCGCATTGTTAACTTGTTCCCTGGCAAGGACGGGACCCCCCGGTCTGCGGAGGTTCTAGTAGGAGGCTCGGTTCTAAAACGAGCGGTAGCAACGTTGTCTCGGCTGCCCGTAGATTAGGGGACAGGTGGGTGCCTGTCCGGGCGGGTGATTGTTCGATTCCAAATCGATATTCGATCGATGGTTTCGGAACGGCCATTTTGAATTTGACGTTGCTGCCAACCTTGCAGTTTTTGACAACTGACAGACGAAAAGCCCTCGCAATGTAACGCGTATTGATTGGGGTATTGAATTTAAATCGCAAGCCATCTGGAATGTATTCGGGTTCCCCTCAGGATTGTCTATATAGCTGAGTGTGTTGTGGTTCCCCGAACCAGATAAAGTTCGCATTTACGTGGCCGATTGGTTTTTCCCACGTAACATAACCTGTGTTGGAACACTGTGCTCGTCGAAGCTGGCCTGCCAGTCATACCTGGTTGGCTGAAGAACCTGTCTACCAAGAAGAGCCTAGGGTGCACCCGGGCCTTGCAGAGAGACAGGAGGTTGACGGGACCGAAGCACAGACCAGGTTAGATCGACTCCATAATTAAATGCTCGGTGAATCGCCGACGTTCACACTTCTTGGCATCTGATCGCTACGCTACCTCGTAGCTGACGGGCCCCTGCGAGGTCATTAGGTGCCGAGAAGCCTGAACATGCATGATTTGGTTTATGTCAATAATATTATGCAAAGTGATTCAAATTAAACTTTTTTTGCGGCTTCTTAGTGTTCGTTGCTGCCTGCCTATTGGCAGGCAGCAACGAATTTAACTTCGTTACTTCGTTACTTACTGTTTTTAACCCCATATATTTATGGGGTTAAAAACAGTAAGTAACGAAGCAAGAGACAATTTAACTTAATTTTAGAATAACTTTCATAACATTGGATATTGGGCATTACCTAACAACATTGGAGGTTTACTACAGTGTTATCTAAGGGTCATAAAGTTATGTTAGAAATAACGCCACCCCCACAGTTCCGTAAATTCTCTCCGCTCGTAAACTGAAGATACTAGATAAAACTTCAAGTTATAGGTTTTACTTTATAAAACTATTTAGTTTAGTGTGGTCACTGTCATTTACGATAGTTTCAGATAGATTTAACTCGGACGCCTTAGTTTAGTCAATGCTAAAACCATTTAGTGTGTATTTAGTAAATAAAATGCAGACTTTTGAAAAAGAGGTATGAAAATCAAATAAACCGCCCCAGGACATGCCCGGCTCAAACACTGGCAGCATTACCGCGCTGCACGGCGAGTGAGAGCCTTTGGATCAGGAACGCTCCGGAACGATTGTCAAAACCTCAGTCCCTCAAGCGTCGCCCAATGTCCTTGACAAACATCCTGCCCTGAGCACCCCAAATACCCGTGGTCTCGACGGCCAAGGGAACAACAGGTAGCTCCCCATCAGCTGCGCGTATTTTAGGCATTTCTGCCACGCCTTCGACTCCGCTGCAGCCCCAGGTTTTACCATGGTGGAGCCAATGTGGGATGCCGCAAACGTGCACACACAAGTGGCATCCCACAAAAGACAACGACCTCTCTCCCACAGTATCAAGGTGAGACCGTCCGGACGCTTGCCGTCGCTGCGACTCAAACCCGTTGATTCAAGAACTGATGGAATGTCAGCAGAGACGAGAGCCCTCCAGACGATGTCGCTGATCGAGTGGTGGCGAGAGAGTCTCCCTGCACTTCAAGCGCAGTGTAGCCCATGACGTCCCCGCGAATCTACCGACGCACCGCAAACACAGTGGCGCGGTTCGCAAATATCGCAACTCAGACGTAGCGCCACGGCTACACGCAAGGAGTTGTCATCCAGAAGGGTTCCTAAATGCGGAGTCGGCAACGCATGCAGCCAAGCACCTGACTCCGGCTGGGAGACTGATCGCAATGTGCTGGACAGCCGTCTGTATGTTTAGCTCAAATGGTTCTAAATTGTCTGTACTAACTTCGGTTCAAGTCTTTTCATCGATCTACCGGACATCCTGTATATTCCTCTTCTAGTTTTTTTGTATGTTCACAGCAATTATTCCATGTATCAGTAGTTAATAGTTATATCTTCAAAACAATTTTGTACAAGCTGCAGGAACGTGATATTATCTAAACCAACATTCTTTGTGGCAACCTTTCCTTTTACAATGCCTCATATCATTTCTATCGGATTCAGGTCACAATGATATGGCGGCAGTCATAGTATTTTGTGACCATAACCTGTACTAAATTGTCAATCTCGTATACTGGGTCAGGTTTATTTTGTTTTACCAAAATCAGCAACATACTTTTGGTGGCTTTGGTAGGGTATGCAATATTATTTGATGTAAGCCATTATGCAATTTATTTTTTGCTATTACTATATAGCTTGGAGGTTTGTTAATTTGACTATAATAATATCTAGCTTTGTCCATGACTATACAGGTGGTTCATTTAGATTGGGTAATAATTTATTCAATACCCATTTTTTTTTATTAGCTTTTTTTCTTTGTCGTTATACATTAACGAAGCATTTGGGACGAACCCAGTCTTGCCACCATAATGAAAAATTATGTATCTTTTTCTTGTAGCTAAAGATTTAGATACGCCAGGCTCATTTTCGCTTTGCCAACATTTTGCATGATTGAGCGAAGTATGAATATAAATCATGTCGCTCTCTAAGTATTGTCCTTTGATTTCTACATTTTTTATATTTATAATTCTCTCTCACCAACAAAATTTATGGATTCTTTAAGCAGCCGTTTCAAACTCGGTACTTCTTTTTTGACAGCATAAAATTCATGTATGTTATGCCTAATTGCACAGAATTCAAGATTTATTTTCTTTTTGGTTTTAGGTTTATTTTTCTTAAGCGTAGAAAATACAGCTGACGGCTAACCTTCGTTTTGTATTTTCATTACGGAATATCGGGATATGCCTAAAATACAACAAAATATTTTACTTATAAATAGTTACAAATTAGCCAATTCACATTGTACATACTATATGACTGACCTACCAGTAATGTCAACAACAAGGCTGATGATGTTAATATTAATATTAATAAATATAATTAAATGATAAATATTTCAATATATTGTAAATGACTTTTCTTACGCCACTGTTAATAGTTTTCGGCAGCAAGCCTTCCCGAAGAGTGTATATTATATTTATATTATATATAGCGTAATTATTTCATTATAATTGTAAAACGTTTGCTCAACTAGCCAGGCCTTCAGTCTGGATTTAAATATGGGTGTGTTTGGAGCGAAGGTGACCGTTTCCGGTATTCTATTATAGACGGTTGGGCCTGCGACGTGCGTGCGTGAGTTTGGCGGCTTTCTCTGATGAGCAAGGTACGGTGACAAGTTTTCCCGCCGCCGCGCTGCGTGTGCCGTGTCTGTGGACGTCCGCATGCGTTCGGTACGAACTGAGGTTCTCGCGCGTGTACACTGCGATCTGGAAGATCACAGAATGGGCGGACGAATCCAAATTGGACTTAATACATGACCCAAAGCTCCCATCTAGTTTTAACAGCGGTCGCTGGCCTGTGCCTGGTTACCTCATCCATTCGTCCCCGCACCGTTCCATTCAGACGAAAGTTTAACTTCTAGAAGGTGAATTGGGAGGGGTTCACCTTGAGCCTCGATAAAACACTGAGTGTGTTTGAACCCTTGTTGGATAAAATTGCTCATGGAGTCCTACAAACTGCTATTCGACCAGGACCGGTTCACGGAAGAGACAAGCAGAAAGAGTGTGCCTCATGGAAGCACTGCCTGAGAGCAGACGCGACAGATGGTGCAACCTGGTCCAAGGCCCGGATGCCCACCGTGGAGAAATTCGTCGCGCGGCTGGCACGGCGCATGTACGACTGCGCCGACAACAGCCGCCACGCACATCTCCACGACATTGCTCCGCATCACGCACGTCCGCCTGAAGGCAGACCACTCCCAAGAGAGTTGCTGCTCATCCCACTGTCGCCAGTGTAAGCCCGCAGAAGAGGGCGAAAGCACGGCACAGTGAAGAGAAGAAGCTCCCGCACCGTTGTCGCCAGTGTATGCCAATAGACGGCGAAAGCACAGCACAACGAAGGCCACGCAAGGCCCCTGACAAGTAGGGGCCACCCAAGACCGGGGGGGACGTTACCCCCCGAGTTGACGCCGCGGGCATGAGGCAACTATAAGTCCTCGACCCCGCAACCGTAGTGGTTCTCGCGCTCCGCGCGAGAACACACTCCTCAGACCACGCGCGCTGGTCCAAGGAATGGATATGAATCACAATAGCAAAAAAGCATGGACTTTCGTCAGGAAGCTAAACTGCGACTCCAAGATCAGCAACGTCTACACGAAAGTGTCAGCAGATCAAATTACAGCCCAGCTCTTCAAGAATGGACAAACGGCGGGAAGGGTCCCACTACCCAAACTGTCAAGCCACAACGTTCAGTTGAGGATGATCTCTTCACCCCTTTCAACCTGTCAGAAACAAGCCTGGCCATAAACAACCTAAAGGAAGAGAAAGCCCCAGGGATAGACGACATCACAGGGGAGCAGCTCAAACGCTTTGGCCCAGTTGAAAGGAGTTGGTTACTGCAGCTTTTTAATCCATGTTCACTCAAGCATGATATGCCAGTTGAGTGGATAAAGATACAGGTTGTTGCTCTCCTTAAACCCGGCTAGGAACCCGACAAAGCCAAGAGTTACCACCCGATAGCGCTGTGGTTGCTGTGCTTACCATAAAAGCTGTTCGAAGGACTGATCCTCTAGCGCATAGCACCGTCAGTCGACCAAAAGCTGATCCCTGAACAGGCTGGTTTTAGAGCTGGTGAGCCAGATTCTGAACCTCATGCAACACATTAAGAACAGTTCCGTAGCTTGTTTGGCTACGGACGTGGTTCTTGTAGACCTGTCAGCAGCTTACGACACAGTCAACCACCGTATGCTCATCCAAAAACTGTTTGACCTGTCCGGGGACTACCATCTTATGGTGGCTTTGATGCTGCGAACAAAAGGTTTTTTGTCTCCATCCAAGGAAAAAGAAGCAGATGGCGCGACCAAAAACATGGGCTTCCGCAGGGAAGTGTGCTGTCTCCGTTGTAATTCAACGTCTACACCGACGATCAGCCAATCCTCGAAAACCTGCGACATTTCCTCTTCACGAATGATCTGGCACTGGCAGCCCAAGCAAAAATTTTTAAAACCATTGAAGCCGATCAGAGAAGCTGAATATCGCTTGGCAGGGCAACAAGCTGGAATACACTTTCACCCCGTTATATCTGGGAGTAACGCTTGATCACACTCTATCGCTCAAAAGCCACTGCGAAAAGAGCAAGCTTAAAATGTTCGCGAGGAACAACCTGTTGCGATGCATTACGGGCAAAACGTGGGGCGCTCACCCGCACACACTGAGAACCACTGCCTTGGCTCTCTGCTGCTTGCTACTCAGCGGCGGAGTAAGCTGCCCCAGTGTAGAACAACTCCCCGCACTCCAAGGAGGTGGACGTGACGCTAAACGAGACCTGCCGCCTAATCACGGGTAGTCACAAACCTACCCACACGGATATGCTGCACCGCCTGGCTGACATAGCCCCGCCGTCTGTTCAACGTGGGGTGGCCTCTATGTTCGAGAGGGGGGAAACAATGCAACGACTCTCGCCACCCTTTGTTTGGTCAGGAGCCAGCAAAACCTTGTCTTAAATCCAGAACAATCTTCCTGGCCTCAACAGACCCTCTCGCCTGCCTACGCAAGGCTTAGGTTTAAGGAGCAATCCGCACAAAGCCACATAAGCCGTGATTGGGGAAAACCTGAGGAACAACTCCCTCCGGACCAAAACCTGGGCTGGCAGCTGTGGAAAACCTTGAACCGGCTGAGATCACGCTTCGGGCGCACGACAACATGCGACGCTGGGGCATCGTACCTGAGGAAGCAAGCACAAGCTGCCGTTGCGGTGCCCCCAAAATTCCGGCCACCTACTTCGTACACCACCTACACTATCGTGCCCGCTGTGTCCGACTTTCTGCACACACGCCGAACTTATGCAGGCTAATTACAAAGCCATCGCGGTGGGTGACTACTGGAAGGATCTACTTTGATCCTCTCTACAAGTTTTCACATGAAGAAGAACACTACGCTGCTATAACAAATATAAAAATTACAAAACTATATAATTGGCTATGTTTATTTTTCTAATGAATATCATCAAAGTGTCGTCAAAGGCTCAGCTCACTTACTACTTCCAGAAAACTTTCGGGGTGTGAATGATGTATTTTTTTTTTGTAATGTTGTCTAGAATCGATATTTTATGGTTTAGTTTATGGCCGCTAGACACCGCTAGAGAGAGAAAAGCGTTGACAAATAATGCATGTATATCATTTCTGATTACTGAATTTATTAAAATTGTAGAAAACCAATAGTGACATGTTTCTTATTCTTACTATTATAGAACACATTTCGAAAGCCTTGTCATCCCACCATCCCATCATCTCACCTCCCCTCACCCTGTGCCACCACGCCCACGCGTTTTGTTCCACTCTTTACACAGAGCTTTTGATGAGATTAACTTTACAGGTTTCAGAGAAAGACAATAAATGCTCCGGTGGAGATGCAGCTGTGTTTTATTGTCATTACATTCACATCTGCTACTTAAATCTGCTTCAGTAACAATTAACTTCATATAAGATCGACTTGGATATTAAATAAAGATTTTCTTTGAAATTTTATCATTTTGCTCGAGGGCAGCTCAACTGAATTATGTAAATGAAGCTTTATTAAAAACGGACGAGCCTTAAACAAGTTGTTTTTGCAACGCTTTTCATAATTAATTTCCATAAACCATGTTATTAAAGTATCACTGAAAAGACAAAACTGTTTGTTCTTTATATTTAGAAACCCTGAGCTGTTTCATATATGAAAATGACTCAAGATTGAAATACAGTTTTCCTCAGTGTAAACCACAAAATGTGTATAGAACAATATTAAAACCGTGCTGAGTAGTTTTATTATTATAAAAAATTCAATTATCAAAGTCCAAAGGTGCCAAATGGGACCCTATTAGTAAGACTCCGCTGCCTGTCTGTCTGTCCGTCTATCACTAGGCTCTATCTCATGATACTTGATAGCTAGGCAATTGAAATTTTCACAGATGATGTATTTCTGTTGCCACTATAACAACAAATACTAAAAAACAGAATAAAATAAATATTTAAGGGGGCTCCCATACAACAAGCGTGATTTTTTTGTTCGTTTTTGCTCGATATTGATAACTGCAACAACTAGACGCTTGAAATGTTCACAGAATATCTAGTTATATATTCAATTTAAAATCTATAATTAAATTAAAATAAAACAAATATTTAAGGGGGGCTCCCATACAACAGACATGATTTTGCCGTTTTTATTGATCATGTTGCGGAACCCTTCGTGCGCGGGTCCGACCCGCACTTGGCCGTTTATTATTATTTTGCCAGACCCTTTATAAGTTCGCCATCTCCTGGCACACGACATCCTGTAGGAGGTGAAAAAACGCCTTAGTCATTATAAGGCGAGATGGCCTGTGATATGGCGCCAGCTGTAGAGGTATTAAATGCCGATCTCGAGAAAATCAGGGTTTGGGCCTCGTCTCATGGTCACCTTGTCAACCCTACTAAGTCACAGGCTATGATTATTGGTTCCAGGTACTCCCTTAACTTGATACAGCATATTGCTATTGTTCCTGTAACCTATGATGGAACCGTTATCTCATACAGCAACAAGGCCAAAAATCTAGGAGTTATGTTTGATAACCAGCTGTCCTGGTGAGAGCATGTCAGCGAGGTTAGTAGACGTGTCTTTGCCGCTTTCCACTCCCTCAGGCATCTTCAAAACTTCCTGCCTCGTCAGACAAAATCACGCTTGCCCAGTCTCTTCTTCTACCCCTGATCGATTACGCTGATGTGTGCTGGGCAAGCGCAAACGAAGAGCAACTGAACAAACTCGAGCGACTTCAAAACCTCCGGATTCGGAAGTTCGGTCTGCGCAAGTTCGACCATGTCTCGGAGTATCGCAGGAAGTGGAAATGGCTCCCGATTTGTCTTCGACGGGATTCCCATGTCCTCATTTGCCTCTTCAATATTGTATGTAATCCTCGCTATACTGGCTTCTTACGGGATCGTTTCGTTTTTCTGTCTTCGGAACGGCCACGGAGATCTCACACTCGGTCACTACTTGCAACTCAGCAACATAACACTGCCGCTTATCAGAATGGGTTCAGACTACGTGCTATCAGTCTCTGGAAAAAACTCCCCAGCGCCATCAGATACAGTCCGTCAATTCACTTTTAAAAGTCGTTTGAAAAAACACTATCTTTCTCTTCCATGATAAGTATTAGTATTTATTTATAGCTACATATTTATATATAGCATTATTTTTAGTATTATACATAGTCGGTCCATAAGTTCTGTCACAAATATTTTGCCGCATAGTAAATAATACCAAGTTTTATTTTATTTAATACTATATATGGTTTGATAGCTCATTAAATACTGATAAATTAAAACGATTATTGGATTTAAATGCTTAAAGCCATATTACACAAATGCTAGTTTCTTCAGAGATTTTGCACTTTTTACCCAATCAAAAATACGGACGTGTTTCACTTTATCTTTTTTCCATGACTCTTAAAACCTTTCAAACTTACGTGAGATTTTAGTCAGAACCCTCCCTGAACCCGTTACCTTCATTTTGAAGCATAAGATAACTAAGTCTGGGTAAAACTAATTTTCATATTCACATTTTACGTAGTGTACTTGTTGCCCACAAGATCATTTTTATTCGTTTTTCTGAAAACGTAAAAAGTACGTAAAGTTCTCTTTGGGAGCAGTTGGAACTGAAAGCTAACAGAAAATCAAATGCTAATTGTTAAGCATGGTCTAAAATCGAGGTTTCGGAATAAATAAAAAAAAAACTTGTTGGTTATCTGGAACACTGTTTTTTCATTAAATTTGTGGTAAGTGGTATTTTTGTCAGTCGCGGCGTGTTTTGGGTTCGCGATTGTCTCATAAGGTTTTTTGTCATATTGCGATAATCGTACAAAATGTATTGTATTGCAATTTGATTCGTATAAAATAAGCTTTTTAATCATGTATAATACGAATAAGAAAAAGTTTATTGCTGAGTTTTATCTATCAAAAACCTTGTGACAGAACTTAAGGAGAACTAAAGAGAACTTAAGGACCGACTAGGTATAGATATTGGTAAGTAGTTTATTATTTTTATTGTTTAACTTAAATTATATATTATTAATGACCTTAACTTTTTATTGTTGTGTAAATAGCTCTATCTTTAGTTTCTTTTAAGGGTTCCGTACCCAACGGGTAAGAACGGAACCCTATTACTAAGACTTCGCTGTCCGTCCGTCCGTCCGTCCGTCCGTCTGTCACCAGCTAGAGAGTTGAAATTTTCACAGATTATGTAGGTATTTCTGTTGCCGCTATAACAACAAATACTAAAAAACAGGATAAAAGAAATATTTAAGGGGGCTCCCATACAACAATTCTTTCAATACCACATACAAAGTTATGGATGCACCTGGTTACGTACATGGAGTGTGAAAGTAACCGCACCAATAACTTTGTAAACAATATTTTGCTGTGTAAAATCCAAACTATTCACTCCACGCCATCGCTTCCATTGAACGGAACCCTTCGTGCGTGATTTAGACTCGCACTTGACCGGTTTTTTTCCTCTCCATTCTGGGTTTGCTGGAAGAAATCTCTTGCTAGAGATAAGCTCGCCTTTGTACATGTTATTTCCTTTATATTTGTTTTGTTTTCACTGTTTTGTGCAATAAAGTATATATAAAGGCTCAGGTGATGGCCGTGTGCTGCACACTAGTTATTCGTCAACGTATGCGCTAAACAGATTTTAAAATAATACCAAGCATCATGCTAAAAGGTATATACTTGGTATCATTTTAAATATTTATTTATTTATTTGGCTTACAAAAGAGATGAAAATTACAAAATTACATTATTAAAGCATGAACAGAATATTGTTCCCGACTGCTCTCCAAAGTATGTAAACACATATAGCGGCATACGGGAGGCGCAACACAATTAATCTACATTAATTTTAATTTACAATAACAATTTCAGTAACGTGCATCAAATTGGCAATTATTCATAAATTAATTAATTACGTCATTCAATTAGGCATCACATAAGATACATTAATTATAATTCAGATAAAAATAAAGATAAAATTAAAATTAAATAATTAAATTTAGAGTGACAACGAGCAGAGGATTGGTAATAATTTTTGGACTGATTTATTAAATTTGTAAAGATCATAATCATATACATCAATCAATCATACGTCAATAGTTAAATACATATATATATGGGTATGTAACCCTGCCCACGCGTTCCACCGCCTCGTGGACGTTGGCTATTATGCCTGTCGTACAAGAACGGCTCTCTGGCAATATAAATTAAAACAAACTGAGCTACCAAGGAAAGCGCTAGTTAGTACTCAAAGAAGACCTGAGAGTTATACTTACTTTTCAGCCCATTCATTATGCCCAACAAAAAGTCGGAGTCCTTTGTTCCATTCTTAGGGCACACTCGGGAATTTATCGCTTCACAAGAAACTGCAGGCGTGCTGTTGAAGTTTATTTGTTAATTGCTCAACTAAATAATACTGGCTGATCCAATGAGTATTAAGAAATAAAATTTGCAGTGCAGTGCAGTTTAATATTTCCTAAAAAAAAAAGTGGTCATTATTCAGAACTATATTTTATGTTAGCCCCCCCCCCCGTCACATAATACGGAGTATTGAATAACTGGAGATAAACGCGGGTAAAATCGTGCCTCAGACATCCCGTATGACAAAACGCGTGACGCTATGTTATGTTTATTTATTTTTTATTTATTGAATTATAGGTAAGAAATACATAACACGTTCACAATCTATAAGATACTACATAATCCTCGTGCGATTGTGCGCAGCACCTTTACTCACGCATGTCTGCATGACAGTCGTGATACGTGCGACTGCCCACAAATTGAGATTGTGAAGGCCCATACATACCTTGGCCTGGTCATTGACAATAGATTCAGCTGGGGACCACATATACAACGTGTCTGCGACAAGCTACGCGCCCTGCTCGCTAACTTCTATGTTATCAAAAACAGAATTCCTCAAAAAACAAGAATTCTACTTTACAAGTCATTTTGTGAATCCACTATAAATTATGGATTAACGAGCTATGGTCGCACATTTAAAACGTATCTTGACTCCATTCTTAAACTACAAGTACAACTTCTAAAACTAATAGTAAGTACCTTTTAAAATAAAAAATAGTTTTAAAAATGATGAAGGAAAACTCTTTAAGTATTGTCAAACCCTTCCGATACACACAAACTACATGCTTCTCAAAGAACAGTTCTTCAACGCTAAACTACAACAAGAAATAAATCACCTGTACAAACTCGACGCATCACACAAAAGAAACTGGTTACAACACGGGCAAATAACTTTTACGGCGAGCGAACCAGCTCTTATCTTGTACCGCGACTTGTCAACAACCTACCCACCGTAACTAGACAATCACTGACCCAATTAAATGTTATAATCAAACTAAAAAACTATTTTCTAGCGATGCTTTAGTTTAGAGCTATGCCATTGTTTCCATCTTACCTACAACCAACTGATTCTAGTTGTTGTTCTTATATACTCTTATATCTACTTATTATACCTATAGTAACTACATATATATTGCTGCCTTAAATTATAATATTTTATTAATAATTACCTACCTACCTATGAATGAATTGACTGAACTACCTATGAATTGTAGCTATAAATTATTACCTATTCTAATTATACGGTTGAAATGAAATTTGTCATATCATTATGTATTACCTAACCTACCTAACCGACCAAAAATGAAAACCCTGCTTAGAGCCTAGATTAAGATTTTTTATTTTATGTTAAATTCTGTTATGTACCTAAATAATAAATAATATTTTAATACCTACTAACATATTAAATTAAGAATTTTGTTATTTACTTATAAATCAAATGTAAAATACCTAATTTAATTTGAATAATGTAATAATTTATCTTTTGTGTAGAAAATGTTGGAAGTTAGAAGCTGGGACAACTTAACGTACCTAAGCACTTTGGGTCAAATGCTCTGTCTATTGATATGTCGCCGCCATATGGATAAATTAGGCACTTAGTTAAAAACCTTCAAGTAGGGGCTGGCATTCAATTAAATGGCTTAAGGTCCATCGGGCAAATAACTTAAAGAAACTTTTGTTTTGAAACTTTCAACGAGTAGCCTAAACATGCTATGCTAGGTTGACACTAGACAGGTTTTACATAAAGTTGTGACTTAACGCAACCTTACCATAGTATCCCGACAGAAAGTCACCTACAGCAACCTATTCGTATTTCGACTATGTTAACTTCGAAATGTATCAGCCGTTGCGTTGACGCTATCGTGCAAAAAATGCGCCCTTTTTCCATTCATGTAATTCAAAAGGCTGACTTTCGGTTAGGCTGGTTGTCAAACGTTTCTGACGATGCTTTATTTCAATCAAAAGGAGCCAGACAGATACATGGAATCTTGTCCTCACTGGAAATCCACATAATATTATGTACCTGTTGCTGATGTCATGAATTCATTTATTTGCTCAATATTATTTACAATAATAACTTATGCTTATGATATTAAACTCCCTTATAACGATTTTTAGACAACTTCCGCTGAATCGTTTTCATGTGCACTTTCAGCATTCGCATTTTTCCGCGAGCTCTTTCATTCAACTTGTAATTTTTTTGTTCCAACTTTTATGTAGTAGCGAAAATGTGTTATCGCTTTAGGCCTCGGTTGGAGGTTTTCACAGTCGTGTTATTTCAAATAATTAAATTATTCGCGGTGTTTCTTAATAGAATATTTCTTCTTTTGAAAATGTTCATGTACATAATTTGACTTGATATTATTTATATCTAATAGTTATATTTATCTACCTTGTATCTTCCTACCTACTTATGCAATTTATAGTCACTTGCTAGGACCCTGTATGCAGCAGCGAACACATTGATTGACGCAGGCAACCTCGCTCAGACTAAGAATAATGTCACAGGAAGGCATGCGATAAAAACTCCGTTCTCCACAATTTGCTTCCTTTATTCATACTTTTTCTTATTATCTAACACTATGCTTCACTCGACATTACTATTCCGCTTATTACACCTAGCACTTATACTTCAATTATTATTCACTACACGTCTACTCTCCGCCCCGTCGCGAAACATGAAAATCGCTAACACATGTGATGCTGATCTAGAAACAGTCTAGAACCCAGAAAGTATCATCATTTTTGTTTAGCTAATTTTTATTCGCATATCACGTTTGTAATATCTTATAACAATACTTTTAGTTGGCCTAAATAGCTTTTATCTACACACGTATCATAAACCCTCTTTATTGCGTCCAAAAACCGCACTTTACGATCAGCATAATGTTAAACTACTTTGTAAAAACTCATTTCTTATCTGAATATTGAACATTATGACCATAATGTGTAAATTTTCTACATATTATAACATTAAAATTTCGAACGCCGACGCCCGCCTGCGTGCCGCCCCTACTTTGTCTATGAAGTTGGTACTACTGAAAAAGCTAAACAACTCAATGCCGGTCAAACATACTACTGAACAAGCTAAACAACTCAATGCCGGTCAAACATGCGGTTCCTGAACACATCAAATAGAGCTTATGATATGTATGTAGATAAACTAGTGTATGTAACTGTACATAATTGGGCATTAAAACTCTCGAGTGATGTTTTTATGAAACTCGCCTTCGGCTCGTTTCATAGTCCAACCCTCGAGTTTTAATGCCCTACATTATGTATCAGTCACATAAACTACTATTAGTGTAAGTATTTTCTGTTGGACTCCTGTTAATTCGCCTAATGGATTTTTACATACTATTATTTGACACATTATATCTGGGCGAAGTGATGGGCCAGGCCCCCGTAGTCAGGTCAGGTTAGAACTTATACATATTTCACGATTTTATTGTTTTTTTTTTTTTTTTTTTTTTTTTTTTTTTCTTTTTTAACTGAATATATTACTATGCCTGCCAAGTGCGATGCATGTGGTAAATTTATTGCTGCAGCCGAAACTATGGGCTGCTTAACTTGCACTCGAGTTTACCATTATCAGTGCATCAATGTATCGCCAGAGGATTTCAAAAAATTAACTAAAGCTGACCGTACCCAGTCACAATGCGTCTCATGCAAAATCGAGGAGAGGAAACTGCGCCGGACTTCACAAGGCACCCAAGACCCCGCTGTCGTTGGAATCAGAACTACAGTCACCGACTCAGCTGTCACCACACCCAACTTCAAAGATGTTGACTCGACCGCCACTACAGATGTCGCCTCGGCCGCCACTACAGATGTCGCCTCGGCCGCCTCTACAGATGTCACCCCGGCCCTCAACTCCATGCCGGTCACCAGTACAGCCGATGCTGGCGCCACCAATACGCCGCCGCCCGCTGCGTCTCTACTCCACCCCGAAACCGAGAACTTCAGCAATACGTCCACCTCGAGGAACATCGCAGCTAATGGAGTGTTTCTCGCGGACCTGGAGACACGCCTGGAGAAACTAATTCTTAAGGGTAACGAGACGTTGAAGGCGGAAATACGCGAGATACTCAAGGCAGAGATTGCTACTCACGTGGCAAGTCTTACCGCTGAGCTGGATGGCAGAATAGCGGAGGTGGAATTCCAATGCAGTAAGATCTGTGAGCTCGAGAAGAACCTCCAGGCCTCACAGGAGCGGGTTGCTGTGCTTGAAAACGAGTTCGGCACACATCAGCAGTGGCTCCGAATGAATAACCTGGAGATTTCGGGTGTTCCGGAACTAAACAATGAGTCAGTGTCTAACGTCGCCATTCAAATCGCAAGCCACGCGGGAGTTACGCTGCAGCCTGGCGACATAGAGTTCGCGCACCGCGTTCAGCCAGTGAAGACGGTCCCTGGGCGCCCAAAAAACATCATTGTGAAACTGAGGCAGCGCTTACACAAGGATGAAATAATGTCCGGCCTGCGAAAGACTAAAGGCGTAACAAGTTCGGACATTGGATTTGCTGGAGAAGCCAGAAAAGTCTATGTCCATGATCACCTTACACCGACTAATAAAAACCTGCTTAAGGACTGTAAAGACTGGTGTCAAAAACTTAATTACACTTATGTTTGGGTTAAGCATTGCAATATTTACGTCCGAAAAGCTATTAATTGTCCTCAGATACATATAAGAAGCTCAAGGGATTTTGTCAAAATAGTATGATCAGCTATTTATTTCTAGGTCAAAATATTTCTTTTACCGAAAATTATACCCACCAACTCACTACACTTTCATACACACAACCACCACTCCTTACACATCCTTATACAACACACACAAACCCATCCGTCTCACACCCCTCCCATCTAATTAATTATACTACGACGACAAACGAGTATTTCCAGCAATTACCTGACTCCATCTATACTATAATCTTTGTTCTATATATACCAACTTATATTCAATTCTAATCTCAATATTTACTATCAAAATACTCGTGGACTTAGAAGTAAACTACATACCCTTTACCAAAACATTCTAAGCGATGATTTCGACATTATCTCCATTACCGAGACCTGGTTATTAGATAGCATTCTAGATACAGAAATCTGCGATAGTAGATACGACGTATTTAGAATCGATAGAAACCGCACTCTCTGTGGAAAACGAGATGGAGGCGGAGTTATGATCTTGGTCCGGTCTTCGCTAGGCGCCAAAGCTCGCCCAGAGTGGTCACAGGATGGAGTTGAATGTCTCTGGGTGACGATTCCGGCCGACAACCTGCGAATGCACGCTGGTAGCATCGACTCTGCTATCTCCAATCAGGATCTACACATGTGTACCGCATATGCCCCACCTGATTCGCGGTTCTCTAAAACTTTAGCGAATGATTTACGTCAAATCAATTTACTACTAAATAAGGTTCTCTCTCAATCCCCTAATGCACATATTTTAATAACTGGCGACTTTAATATGCCCAACATTGTGTGGAGCTCGGACGGCTACACCACACAACTTCATCAAGGTTCCGTAGAGATTCAAGATGCCAGTGCCAGTCTTTTAGAGACATTCTCTATCTGGAACCTACAACAATCAAACTTCATTAAAAATTCCAGTGGCAATATCTTGGATCTGATTGTTTCTAGTTTTCCGGCAGATGTCAAGACTTCTCAAAACCCTCTTAGCAGGGTTGATAAATATCACCCGCCACTTGAAATCACAATTAAGGACATCTTTGCTGGACCACTGGTGGAATCGAATTGCACTAAATATAGATTTCGCAAAGGTAACTATGATGAAGTCAACAGGTTGCTAATGGATGTTGACTGGGATAAATCACTCTGTGTTTCTGACTTGGACCACGCTATATCCATTTTTAACGACAAACTTACCGATATTATTACAAAATGTATACCGTTAGACACTCGTCATAAGAAATGTAACTATCCAGTTTGGTATAGCACACCGTTACTTAAAATAATACACGAGAAAAGCAGAGCTCACGCAAAATGGAAACGTTTCGGCAATCCCCGTGATTACGACGAATTCTCTTTGCTTCGGAGTCGACAAAAGTTCTTTCACGATCAATGCTTTAAAAAGTATATCGCATCAATTCAACAGAACATAAAATCCGACCCGAAACAACTATGGGCGTACGTCAGAGCACGTCGTGGCAGTTCGGCCTATCCGAAGAAATTCGAGCACAACAACAGCACTTACGAAAAGGGTGAAGACATATGTGCCGGGTTTAACAATTTCTTCTCTTCAGTATTTATCAAACCTGCAGCCACTTACGTGGATAAAGAGTTAGATCCTCCTTATTGTGATGATGGTAGTATTGTGAGCACCATACAAAGTACACCCGAATCGGTGGTAAAATACTTGTCACTCTTAGATCCCAACGGTGGGGCCGGTAGTGATGGAATCCCCCCATATTTTATTGTCAGGTCCGCCAAGAGTCTCTCCATTCCACTTAACATTCTATTTAACATTTCCTTTAAAAAGGGTACATTCCCAACCAAGTGGAAAGAGGCTCTTGTGGTACCTATACATAAGAAAGGTTCTAAGCTACCTATTTCAAATTATCGCCCCATCTCAATTCTTAACATATTCGGTAAGGTGTTTGAGAGAATTGTTTATGACACTATCTATGGAACATTAGCAAAAGGAATTCCCCCGCAACAGCATGGCTTTTTGAAGGGCCGTTCTACCGTCTCGAATCTTGCAGAATTTGTACATTATGTCCTCCGAGCAATGGATGGCAGGATGCAGGTTGACGTGGTCTACACGGACTTTGAAAAAGCTTTTGATCGTGTGGACCACGTCATCCTGCTCCGTAAGCTTTATAGGTTGGGTCTTCGTGGAGATATTTACAGGTGGGTCTCGTCCTATGTGTCTAATAGATGTCAAGCGGTTGTGCTTGGTGGTTTCAGGTCAGATTTTGTGAGCGTTTCTTCTGGTGTTCCACAAGGATCACATCTGGGTCCGTTATTTTATAATGCATACCTATACGATATATATACAGTATTTAAAAATTGCCAATTTATAATGTATGCTGATGACAAAAAGATATTTGCTAAAATACGTAGCGTTAATGACTGCATTGGATTGCAGGACGATCTGGACCGGCTCTCTGAGTATTACTTCAACAATCGCATTAATGTCAACATCTCCAAGTGCCTTCAGATCTCCTTCACTCGCAGTCCAAACCCAATTGTCCATACATACTGCTTTAAGGATCAAGTAATAGCACGCGTTAACACTGTCCGCGACTTGGGCGTGACCCTCGACGCTAAACTTACTTTCGATCAACACATAGACGACATCGCCAACCGCGCCTACAGAAATCTGGGATTTATATTTCGTACGTGTGCTGCGTTCAATGATATTACATGCATAAGGGTCCTCTATTTTGCCTACGTGCGTAGTATTTTGGAATACGCCAGCGCTGTTTGGTGCCCACAATACATTACACACAAAGATCGATTGGAGGGTATCCAGAGAAAATTTGTCCGTTATTTGGACTACCGAACTAAACGTAAAAACTGCGACTACCTTACCTCCTGTAAATATCATCATGTGATGGATCTTAATAATCGTAGAATGGCTCTCGATATGTCTGTCCTGCACGACATTCTCAGCGGTCGTATTGATAGTACCACCCTTGTCGAATTGGTTGGCTATCGCGCTGCCACCACACGCACGCGCCACTCGGTAAACTTAATGTTCCACACTCCCAACGTTAATACTAAATACGCCCAAAACTCCCCTTTACTTCGTATCCTAAACTTATACAATAAACGGTTCAGTTCTATTGACCCATTTGATTGTACAAGGAACACATTCAAGAGTCGAACTATGAAGTTACTCAGTCACTCAAGCACTTAATATTATAATCCCCATCCCTTTCCCTCCCCTCCTCCCCTTCCTCAACATTCAAAATCACTAGGGCTACATATCTCACTATCTTTCTCCAATACACCATCACATACACTCCACATATCACACATCACACTCGTCCAACACTCTAATTCTAATCTTACTTAATTATATTTTGTTTTGTTTCTCCTCAATAACCAAATTTATACATTGTTCGTGCTTTCACTATCATTATATAAATACATGTTTAAACCTTTAACCTTATAAATTGCAAACGTTTTAGTTCCTAAACTTATATATATTTGTATATCGGTGGACATCTGTTATTGGCCTGCTTCACTGTACTGTTTTGTATTGTTATATTTTTACTGTAATGTGCTGTTGATGTCCCAAATAAAATAAATAAATAAATAAATAAATTCACGATAATAACTCAATGACAATTACATGACGACTACGGTCAACTTTAGAAATCCAATATCTGACGATTTTTTAATCCTGTTTCCTTTGTTGATTAACTAAATTATTATGCTTACCAATTTACTGAATTGTAACCATAATTGCCTTAAAAAAATATTCTCCAAACGCCAATATTGGATAACTATAGTTGACCGTAATCATCATGTAATTGTCATGGAGCTGTTATTGTGTACTGTACCGGAACTGGGCCCCTGGGCGAGCTTGCGACTGAAAGAAATGAAAAGCCAAATTTGGCTAAAGTAGGTTATTTTGGCTAAATTTCAATTGGGTTATAGGTTAAGTTAGAACTTAAAAGATTCAAAATCCGAGCGGAGTGGAGCCAAGCGTATGCACATAAAAACAACATTGAATGGTAAGAACATAGCTCAAATACAAAATTAGTCACTTAGTTTTTTTTTCAGATAGAAATTAGCCCCATATAAAGTCAAAATTTGGTTAGAATAGATTATTGTGGCTAAATTTCAATTTGGTTATAAATTAGGTTAGAACTTAGAAGAAGCTAAGCCGAAGCGGAGCGTATACGACATTTAAAGATAAGAATATATCTGAAATAGGTACAAATTTAGTGTGAAATTCGTCCTATATAACCTCCACCCTCCCGTCCTTGGGCCACCCCTAAGCCGCGAACATGTTTGTTTTACCAGATATATTTTTACCCAAATCAAACATTAAGTAATACGAGTTAAAAGCTTTTCTCGAAGTGTTTTATGTATTTTGCCGGTTTTTTCATAAACGTAACCATTTAAGGGTCTGGGTTCGGTTCTTGCATCGTTTAATTTCACTGCTCCTCTGTTTGTTTTAATTATTCGCACTTAATTTTTCATACTTGAATCACATGAGTAGGGAATAGGAACAAAGACAAACCTTTGAACTCACAACACAAGGAAGGAAGGAAGAAGGGAAGGGGGGGGCGGGGGCGGGCGACACAGATACAAAACTCGATGCGTGCGTTCACGAAATGAAATCCATGGTATTGTCGCGTTCGGAAACACCAAAGTGAGAGTTACAATGTTTGTTGACATAAAAAAAATCTACTAGCTACTACTTCCTTACTCCAAAAACAACCCCAAGTAAATAAATTACCCTAAAAAATACCCTAGGAAAATTTATACCCTGAAAATTACCCTGCGGGATAATTTTTACCCTAACTCTAGGGTAAATTACCCTAAGTTGGCATCACTGACTTCCTTGCAAGAACAATAACCCACTTGAAGGAGCATGTAAAATTCTTACCTATTTTAGTAGGGATGGCAAAAGAGAATAAAATAAATTGCTGAACGTGGCTGTAGAATTGCTTATGTGATCCTGCAGCTGTGGTTACGCATTTATGGGAATATAGCCATGAATATATATGCATATGCAAATGACTATTCGGAAACCAAACAGCGAAATATTTGTAGATTCACCCAATTAGTTATTTATTAAAATACCAATAACAATTAAGTAGGTACCCACCTTAATAACACGGTTTGTGCGATAGACATTATCTGATATTCATTTACTTACCTAGTAGACTACTTGGGATAAATTAAGTATGAATTTTCTTAACTTTTTCTCATTCATACAAACAGTGCACCATTCTAAAACGAACACTTCTTTATGCTGTTTATTGGACTTAAAACAATTCGATAAGGTAGGTGATTAATGAAACAAAGAATACGTGATTGCAGTGCAGGCCTTTCGTTTGTCATCATCCCGGGCGAGCGTAAACCAGTTTTATCCGGTGGCGGCGAGTACGCGACTTAGAGGCTGATGACACGCACACACACGCCGTATGCTTGTAGTAGGTTACTTAACGGCGTGGTTGTATGAATCATTGTCTCTGTTCCGTTTCTTTACTCATGTGCTTGGTGTACGATACGGCGACAATAAGTTGTTGTTATTGTCGTGTATCTGTTGCAGTTGGTTGGTTAAATCAGACACTTGACTAACTCTCTAGACCGTTAATTAAATACCGACGTTTACCCATTTTGATTTAAATAAAGCATCGTCGAAAACGTTGAACAATCTGTCATGTTTTACGCTCTTCTCCTTCGTGTAGGCTTGAACAACAAAAAATACTTAAAACAATATAACAAAAAACATGTATATGTCTTGTTGCCTAGGAGCGTTTAGACAACTCATTAAACGTTTCGTTCACTTGACTTGTCTGACGGAATTTTAGTGACTTGGTTAAACGTCGGAATTTAAAGAACGGTCTAGAGAGTTAGTTAAGTGTCTGATTTAACCAACTAACTGCGACATATTGATTGCCTTGTTATGTTTTAGTCATACTCAGTTGGTTTCATAATTTTTTTTATTTATTTGTCATGTTTTGTCTTGTGAAGCGCCTACAAGTTTTAGTATAGCAACTTTCTTGTTCGGCATTTGAGTATTTAATTTTTTAGGAGATAAATTCTCTTTGTGTCTTTCTCTAGGATGCGAAATGATTGATAAACCTTTTTTTTGTTTCACCTTTTCAGTCTTTTAAAAAGCCCGTGGGACACAAGCAGCGTTGTACCCCACGGGATTTTCAGAAGACGCGTCCCGGTGTCTGTAATGAAATCTTGCAAGTCTCAAATATTTTACTCAATGCGGGTAGAACCGAGACTGGCCTGAAATTTGTGGGGTCATCGCTATTGCCGCTTTTAAATAAAGGAGTACCTTTATTAGACTAGTAAGTCTGTTGTGTTTCATGAGATCAGGTAAAGGACTCTCATCAACAAATTTATTGAAGATTTTAGGTGAATGAGGGGCAAGTTCGTCTATCAACGAGCTAATAATTATTATATTACTGACATGCCCCACAGATCCTCGTTTTTTTTTTTATTTAACAATTATGCCATTGGGCTCTCAATATATGCGAATGAGAAATCTTGATTGCACTTTGGAACATTGTCTTTTAAAAATAATGCAGCAAGATCTGGAGACGAGTCTAAAGAAGCCGTAGTAACAATTGGAACATTTGTAAAGAACTGTTCAAATGCGGCCGCGATGTCATCGTTAGAAGTTATTAGTTGATCTTTAATTTTAAGTAAAAAGCTCCGGTCTCCTGATTTTGTTAAGCAAAACCCTGCTTCTCTATTTATGATATTTCAAATAGTTTTAGTTTTATTTGACGATGTTAGAATCTTTGTTTACACTTAGCTTCATGAAAGACGGCTCTAAATAGTTTTGAATATAATTTTACATGTTAAATAAAAATTGGGTCATGTATTTTCTCTGGAACCAGACTGTAACTCGGAAAGATTAATGTTACTTTCAAGAAATAATGAGATCTGATTATACCTACACACTACTCTTTGTAATTTTTTGGACGAATAAGATAGTATGACTATGCCGTCGGTTCTTCGGTTTGTGGATCATTATTTTAGGAGTTGGCAGTATTAGCGACGTTTTCAAGAGTTTTGGAAATGTGGTGGTAGTTATTGATGTATTAAATTTAGAACAGAAATTACTTTATTTACTTTTATATATAAAAAAACTAATAAAATAATCATACTAAATTAAACTAAAGCAAGCAGAATTGAATTAAAATACATGTTTGCATTACTCTGTGTTATACCTGTGTAGCGGCGATGTTTGGAGACGTTTGTTTGTTATTGAACGCATAATTTTAGTTTGGTCTCCACTGGTAAACTGTACGCTACTTCCAAGCTAAAAAAATAACAACGCAGCCATATTATTTTGACTCACACTTAGATTTAGTGTGTGATCATGAAGGATTTCTCTACACTAGCCACTGTACCCTAAAATAACGCACCACATCCTTCTCATACTAAAGGGTGCTGAAATTTCACTCAAGTAATATCGTCTGATAGATAGTCCAGCCTTGCAAACGACTTATGTATTAGATTAGATTTCTAATTTTAATATACGAAAAACTGCACAAAAGTTTTTTAACAAATTTGACAGCATTCCATCTCATATATGTTTTTCTACATACCATATAGATATTAATTATAGTTTTTTGACAAAATTTGATCTATGTTTCTATACGCTCCATGTAGTTTATCATAGTTTTACTGGCCCCTTGGTAAGTTTAACGTCAATTCAAATGTATGTTTGAATTTTGGAATAATTGAATCGACCCGAGTTTTCCTGACAAAGCTAATACCAAGGACCATGTGTGACGACCAGTGACTCTTTATGGTGCATCCTATCACCCCTGACCAACGCACCGCTACACGGCCTGGACAAGAATAGCCACTAAACACCACCAATCACCATCTCCAGACCTCACGAACCTGCCCGCCTACCCATGTACTGGACTGCCCCAGTCACCATGTCGCCCAGGGGTCAGTCTCTAGGTTTTTTGTGTATATAGTTAGGTAGGTAGGATACGTTTTGTACATAGAAATAAAACGGACTCATTCTAGCCCAATAAGTGCAAGCCAAGAATCTCGATTAATCGGAGCTCCGTCAGACCTAACCGAAAAAGATCTACTCGATTACCTCAACGAGCAAAATCTGTCAGAGAAGCTGCCCTGGGAATCAAAGAATGCTGTTATCAGCTCTTTGAAGTTCAGCCACAAATCTGGCCAAAGGAATGCACCAAAATGTGATTTCATTATTGAAGTGACAGCTCAAATCCGTATCTTATCTCACAAAGACGAGTATTTCTAAATTGGTCGGCATGCCCTGTTCATGATTATACCTACTATGGTCTCACGAGGCCTCAAATGCCAACAGTATGGTCATTCAGCTAAGTCCTGCTGGGAAACCACCGCGTCCTGCTGCCACTGTGGAGAGGTCATGCGGTCAACGAGTGCATCAAGAAAACCGACCCAGCTAAATGTGCGACGTGCAGCCGTTACAAAAAGTCCAGTGACCATAAAACAGGTGACGAAAAGTGTCCAGCCACGAATAAACATATGAACTTGGTTGACTATGTGGGCGCCTAAGAGCGCTATACAAAAAGTGTAACTTTAAGGCCTAATCAACATGTTTAATGATAACTTAAATAAATATCAAGATATTTTTTCTGTGTCCGCATCAAGTTCACGCGAAGTTGATAAATGTAAATATATTGCTGTCAGCTCAAATTCCATCACAATTCTACTATAAAACATTCGCAGTATTAACAGAAACATGGACAGCTTAAACGTGCTTCTTCAAACTATAAACATAAATTATGACGTAATCATCCTGATTGAATCCTGGCTGGCAGAGCACATAATTTACCATCATTACCCGATTTCAACTACTTTCATGTATTGAGTAGTTGTTGAAGAAGTTGAACTACTTACAAAACGATGGAGTTGTCGTGTACACTGAAAAATCCCTCTTAACTTACAAGACAGCAATTGTCTTATGATAAAGATAGGCAACGATTCTGCCTTACTTGCCATATATAGATCTCCTCCTTACTATGATTCAAATAGATTTAAAACATCATTAGATGACATCCTGCGAAAGTTATCTGGAATGAAAAATCTAATTTTAATTGGAGTTATCAACTTAACTATACTACCCAGAAAGGAAGACTCGGACACTCAAGACTATCTCAATTTGTGATCCTTTAATGGACTTTTCCCGGCTCACACAATCCCCACTCATCAAAGTGGGCCCTGCTTAGACCACATATTCCTGAAAACTAGACTTCCCTCCCAAACACTTGTAACTCCTCCATCACTGACCGTCATGCCGTCCTGCTAAATTTTAATTTTAAGTGCCCGAAGAAAATATCTTCAAGGTCAATAACAAAAATAAATATCAAAAACCTTGAATATGATTTTTGCAAAGTAGACTTTAGCCCAGTTTATAGTTTTTGCAATGTAGACGATTCACTGTCATACTTTACAAATAAATTACAAGAAACACTAAAAAAACACAAGTATCTATCTGCAATGCAAAGCCAAACTTCGCGATCTCCTTCAAACCATGACTTAAACTGACACGGAGGAATTATAAACTATAGTAAGGTCATATTAATTTAGGTATGCTTTAACTTTACTGCTTTAACAACATGATTATTTATTAGAACTAGTAAGTAGGTCTGCCTCACATAGCGTTATAAGAGAAGTTTTATTGTACTTTGAATTATATGACATCAAAAAGTAGAATAGATCTTCAATAGTCTGAAATCTGAACTAGGCTAAGTTATAGCCTGTAGGCTAAAACTTAGCCTAGTTCAGATAAATATACAATTTCAAGCTATTTTGTACTAACTTAAGACCGAGGTTAAGATTTATACTTTTATATGTCTGGAAATAAATGATTTTTATATGTCTGGAAATAATTTATTTGAAATTTGTCAGTTTGAAATGGAATCTTTTTCGCCTTTTTAGAGGAATTACATTGATTTCTTTCCATTTCTATGTAAAGGTAGAAAGCAGGATGATTAATTAATGGACTCATTGAAAACCAGAAGAACTGGATAAGCTAGGTTTTTAGCGCATCTTATCACATTAAATAAAGGAGGAATGCCATCTGGGCCAGCACCCCTATTGGGATCTAGAGATTTGAGCTCTCGATAGATGGAATGTTCAAATATACGTATCCTCGAGAAAGTGGAATTAGAAGTGTTTAATAATAATTGGACACAGGTCACGGATGAAGATGTGAGCATATGTTACCCAAGTGAGAAACAAAGAAATTAAAGATATCAGAGTTATTGTCAGCGGAGTTTCCGTTTAAAGTCATTGTAGATAGGTAATCTGCCTTCCCTTTCTTTTGAGAATCTTTGACGATTGACCAAAACCTCTTTGGAGCAAACCTTAAGCTATCCTCGATGGAAGATACATATTTTTTGTTATTTTCATTTAGTCCCTTACTTCGATCTCAAGATCGAAGTAACGAGAATTAAAAACCATCGCGAGGATTCTTAGTTTTCTATAAATACTGCGCCTTTTAACGTATCATTCTGATCAGTGTAGGGCTGAACAATAGTCAATAGTCAATAGTCAAAGTACTTTATTACTGTAGATATTTACATATACTTAGCAAACGTCATTTTTTGCCTCTTCTCTACATTGGACCACTGTGGGAGAAGAAGGGCGTAGAAACTCCCACAGATTTATTTTTAGATCTCTTTTAAAAATAGGTTGTGCTTAACTAATACAAATATAAAAAATTTAATTGTTATGATTATTATTTCTTAGGTTAACATTACAGCTGTCGCTAAGTTTGGAAAATGTTGTAAGGTTCTTGCGTACATACATTATATTTTCGAAAATAAATTGACTAGCTACTGGTAGTATGTCAATTTCTTTAAAAAGCTCTCTTAAGGAGTCTGTTCGTTTTAAATTATAAATTGCTCGAATAGCCCTTTTCTGTAAAATAAAAATAGTTTGAATATCCGCTGCTTTCCCCCACAACAAGATACCATAGGACATCACACTATGAAAGTAACTAAAATATACTAGCCTAGATGTAGCCACATCCGTGCTTTGTCTGATGTTCCTAACAGCGTAAGCCGCAGAACTTAATTTACCAGCCAATTTATCTATGTGGGGTCCCCACTGCAATTTGCTATCAATGGTTATTCCAAGAAACTTCGTATCATTTACCAATTCTAACGTGCTGTTGTCTAACACCAAACTGGTCTCAACTTGCCTGACATTTGGAAGTGAGAATTTGATACACTTGGTTTTACCAGCGTTTAACAATAAATTATTAACTGTGAACCAATTCAAGGTTAAAGACAATACACCATTAACATCATCAAAATCTCCTTTTTGTCTTTCAATTTTGAAGACCATTGAAGTATCATCAGCAAACAACACTATGTCAGTTAATTTCTCCACCATGAAAGGCAGATCATTAATATATACCAGGAATAAGAAAGGGCCTAATATGGAACCTTGTGGAACGCCAATTTTAACACCCGATCCATCAGATTTTACGCCGTTAACTTCTGCCTTTTGAATTCTATTGCTTAGGTATGATCTTAGTAGATCCAACGCTTTATTTCTAACTCCGTAGTGATTTAATTTAATTAATAGCGTATTATGATCAACACAATCAAACGCCTTCGACAGGTCGCAAAAAACTCCGATAGCATCCTGTGCGGCCTCCCATGCAGAATAAATATGAGATACAAGGGTAATACCTGCATCCGTAGTCGATTTACCCCTAGTGAAACCATATTGTTTAGCGTGGAGTTGTTTTGTACGGTTGAAGTGTGAGAGCATTTGATTGAGTATAATCTTTTCAAATATTTTCCTTAGTGTTGGAAGAACAGATATTGGTCTGAAATTTGAAGGATCGCCCTTACCTCCCGATTTGAACAGCGGTATAAGTTTACTGTGTTTCATGAGGTCTGGAAAAGCCCCATCGTCAACACATTTATTGAATATATAAGCTAAGTGTGGGGCTATAACTAGAATTACTGAACCAATGACTTTGACTGATATACCCCACAGGTCTTCCGTATTTTTTAAGTAAAGTAATTTAAACGTTTTGACAATGTCCTGGGGATATACATGATGAAATTTTAAATATACATTACTGACGCTAGTGTTATTTTTTAATAAAGTCTCTGCTTCAAATGGAGATTAATTTAGACGGTCCGTTGTGAGTACGGGTACATTGGTGAAGAATGTTTCAAAAGCTCGAGCAACATCAGCGTTGGATTTAACAACATCATCACCTATCTTTAGGCAGAAATCACTGTCCCTTGGTATAACTTTGCCAGTTTCGCGGTTTATTATTTGCCAAACTGTTTTCATTCTATTATTTGAATTTTGAATTTTTCTATTAATGTGTAAAGTTTTTGCTGTTCTACAAACCAACTTGAAAGTTTTGGAATATTTTTTAACATAGTCATGAAATTTTCGATCAAAGTTATAGGTTTTTTGATCATAAAGGTCATACAAGATAACTCTACTTTTACGAATTCTAAACGTTGCCCAGTCATTAAATTTAGATTTACCGTTGTAGTCACTGACTTTCTTTAATTTGAAAACCATGCAAGACAGTGTAACGGCCAAGGGCTAAGGTCGAGCCGCCGCTATCTGTAGCTATGATCGTCTATTCTATCTATCCCAAAATGAGAGGACCCGATTCAGCTGTAAGATTTGTAAGTTAAGAATGATAAGTCTGAATTTCTCGTTCGTTGAGAAGTTCGTTAGGCGTACAATAGTCGAACGAAGTTTGGTTCAGGAAGTTACAGTTTCAAGTTAGACAGAGAAAGCATATATGTCCGCGAGCCGGTAATTCGCATCAGTCAGCGGTGTATTGCGCCAGAACGATCGTTGTTATATTTTATCGGTGATGGTACCATCTGGTTTTTGAATATATGGGCGCTAGGAACCTTTTTTTTAGTTTAAGTGGTCGACCACAGTTTATAATATTTGTTTGTGATATCGTATAGATATCCGTCGTAGTTTTACGATATGAGTACTCAAAGATATTTCATGTGCTCGCTAGTAGCGGCTTGTGGTGGTTCCAATTATATATTTGGTTCACGGCAATAACGATCCGAAAAGACCGGTTTACACAATTGCGAATTGATTTTCCGAAATGGGTTCTGAACTAGCGGTTACCTCAAAAGGTCCGTAACGTTTTGAAACCTTCAACTCTGCGCAATTTGAGCTGGATGTTATCGAAACGCAAGCATTATTGTTTTAGGAGATCTAACCCACACCATAGCGAAGTGCATAGTTCGATAAATACCGAACTATGAATTCCACTAGCCTCAGCACGTCCTGGGCTGAGCCAAATCATATATACCGACTCAGCCTACACATTAGACCTCCAGCGAAATTTACATTTAATTTAAAGATGCAACTTGAATCCAACCTGACCCAAGGCAATGCAAAACACCTACCCGGACCTAAACAATGAACTTTAGACTGTAAATTGATCTCTTCGCGCGTCCCCGACAACACTCAAATGTCAAAATATCAACAGGATATGTTATCTGTGTTGACACTGGTTTAACTTTGTTCTGAATTTGTTATTTCCATCCGCGGAACCTCATCGATCAAACAGTCTCCCTATGCCCCGCCAACCTAGGTTTAGCCGCAACTAAACTCCTGTCTAGCCTAGTCTAAAAACCTAGTGTTATACCACGTCCATTAGCGACACCACTCGAAAATGGTTGAGTTTGATTTGAATGTGCTTGAATGTTTAACGACTGTGTGTGTGGGAATTACAAAACTCGCTACTCGAAAGGAATGAGGAGAGGATTAGCCCGCGAATATCCTAAGAGCTAATCCAGGAACCCTATGGTGAAGGAAAAAGGAATTTAGGGTCGCTCCAAGCCCAGACTCAGACTCAGATTAATTGACTTACAAGTTCTTTTCTAACGACCCAAGGATAGTTTTGGAGTTTGGGGTTGGTTGATATAAAGGTTAGGAACCGAGGTATATCTCGGCGCTTCAGACACTCACGAAAACCCACTGAAACTTCGCAATCACAATTTCGTATAGTTCTGACGCGTAACACGGCAGACAAAACTGTTTAGAACTCGTGAAAGATGACTGTCACAGTAGCTAGACGCTGAGACTGAATGCTCTCCCTCCCCCACGCTCTCGTATTTATATGCGTCCTTTGCGAACACGCTCTGCCCAAGCGAAGCTTCTTATCACTAACTACACAGGGTCTAATTTCAACCATGCCATGCAGATCCGCCGTTCTACAAATTGTGTGTACGCATATTCACTATGATCAACCGTAGGTGATCACTCAAATCATTTGGTACTGCCGATACACAGAATCTGTTGATCGCTGACCAATAAAAGCTTGTTGCGATTAATTAAGCATACCCGACCGCTAGACGCGCGTAGCAAAGACCACTAGAATGCTATCCAAACTAGCGGTGTCAGACTCTCCATATCATACCTCAATCGCAATTGTGTATTTGCAATCAACATAATAGCTTTCTCCGTATCGTTCCATAATAACCTTTCATTATTTAGTTATTCATAATTTTATTCAACGCGCAGCCAAATCGGCTCTGATCTCTACACATCTCGCAGGAATGCGACAAAAAAAACTGACCTGTAAACTTCTCCGAACCATCCCAAGCGTCGGCTCTGTTTTTTTTTTGCTAACTTGCCACTTAGCTACGCAAAACCCCCAAACGTTATCTGAACCGATTCGTATTCAAAACAGCGCGGCTTTGGGCTAGCCCTCTATCACGCAGAATGAAGTATCAAATGTACCGACTCTCGTGTACCATTACAGCCCCCTCCCAGACCTTGAGACACTGTTTATCTCAGTTAACATGGCGCAAGGATCTCATTACCACTATGCTACCCATGCTTTATCCATATCTACTCTATATGTACGGACATCTCAAATCATGTACACAGACCGATGAATCTGTCAATTATGTATATAATATTTACACTACTCGATTGAGTTCTCTCCTGTCTTATCTTATTTATCTATCTAACTATACAACCTCGCTTACCCGCAACTTATCCTAATTCGTATTACTATATACATACAAATTGTTTTTTTTTTGTTTTTTTTTGTTTTTGTTTCCAAACCATGCAAGATCCTTAAGTCTACAAAATAGTTATTCAAATTTACAGCTTACAGCTTAATTATATAACTTTTATACACTATCTTATTTATCTACGCCCTTATTCGTCCTCACATAATACCTGGCTATATTTATAGTATTGAAGTTACCCAATATCTCATTTGAACCCGGATCTACTAAAGTATAACAGTTAGGATATACCACTGCCGAAATAACATAAGGCCCTTTATACAACAACGAAAATTTCCGCATGATTTTATGTTCTTTATTTGAACGCACAAAAGTCTTAAGTTTCACATAATCACCTATACGATAGACTTCTAACTTACGCCGTTTGTCCGCCTGTCGCTTACGTCGTTCACTAGAACTTTTGGAGTTTTCTATCGCTACATTTCGCACCTGTTCCGTATCTCGCACACAATGACCTAATAACCATTCATCGCCTAATTCCTTGTCAATAGTTAACGGTTCCCGCCTACCAAACGCTAACTCATTAGGCGCAAAGCCTGTGCTTGTGTGTTCGATATTATTATAGCAATTCTGAATGTCCGGTAACACGTCGACCCAACTACGATCACTTCCGCCGCAATAAGTTCTAATCAGTCGACCTAGCTCGCGATTCACTCTTTCTACGCTATTAGAATTTGGACAATACACCGACGTATGAGTGACCCGAATCCCCAGCTGTTTGAGTCCAAATTCCCAAACTTTCGATATGAACTGTGGTCCTGAGTCCGTAATTATAGTTTCGATAGGTATTTCCATATGAAATCTCTTTGTACAAGCGAGCACGCTCCTACCTGTCGCTTTTCGCATTGGATATAATTTTATTACTTTACTGTACACGTCTTGAATCACATATATATATTGATATCCGAATTTACCTATCACTTCCATTTCTTCCAATCGTTTTGTTACTTTATCGCGATATGCGAACGGTATGGGATAGCTTCGTTTTACGAAAGGCGTTTCATCTCTCATTTTTATCTCATGTATATATTTATTTGTCCGACCTACCCTATCGCTAAACAACTCTGCATGTTTATTTAACACCGGCAATAACTTTGTTCTGTGTTCAACAGGTATTGATGAATTATTCACATATTCCTCTATCATATTTCTACTGGTATCTTGGTTCTGTACTTCCATTGTACAACAGCAAGATTCCGGATTAGGACAAGTACCTAATGGTATTTCACACATCCGCCCGGCGCTTCGTATAATTAGCCTCTTATTACCCTCACACGTTAAACTGGCTCGCGTCTGTTGTATAAAATCAAACCCCAAAATTAAATCTTTAGGCACCCTTGTTAATACTAGCATTGGAGTATCGATAACGCATTCACCTATTGTTAATGGTAACGTTACTAATTTATCAACCTTTTCCTTACTGACTCCAAATGCACCTGTGATTCTCAAACTTGGAATCGGTATTTCCGTCGGTTTTCCCAATTGTCTGCACACTTCTTCGTACACTCTCCGACTTATTACACTGATTTCGCTCCCCGAATCAATCAAACTCCTTACAACAATAGTCCCAATACGCACATTTATCTCAGGTAATGTCAAAGTACTACATAAATCGCGCCCACACTCAGTCGAATCGTCGTCTCTGAATATCGTATGTAAACGTCTGTCATTTCGATCTCTACAATTCGATCTAGATTTTTCCTCTAAACACACGGCATATCCATGCGCTTTATGCGCTAATAATTGAATAAATTCATTCACACCCACGTTCGAATCCAAATTACACAAATCATACAGTCTATGCTTTTTCCCAATTCGATCGGCTGTCCACCCGAACCGTAATAAATATCTGAGCGCGAACGACCCCCGCGAGTCCACTAGTTTTTTTGAATTCTGATTTATCGCATTATTCCTGTCACCTGAACTTTGCCCTGCCTCTGTATTATCTGAACCATCATTGCCCCTTTGGAACCCTATTGCCTTGAAACTAGCCTGAGGCTGTCTACCTCTACCGCGAAAATAACCGCGACCGCGCGTCCCAAATTCGTTTCGCCCCTTCGTTCCCGCGTTATAATTATTCCTACGACTCACCGCGTTATAACGTATTGTATTTACCCGCATAGCTCGATATTGCCCACGCATGTAGCTATTCCGCCTTACGTCGTTCGTATTCATCGTATCCAAACCCTGCAACGCACTTAATCCCCCATCGACATTCCGTTCTAAATGCCGAAGGAACTCGACCGCATCCCGTATAGTCATAGGTTCCTTTCTAGCAAAAACGCTACCTTAATATCACGCGGCAACTGTCTGAAAATCGTGTTGATTTTCTCCGTATCAGTAAACGGTATCGTAAGCTCATATATGCTATTCAATTGAGAGGCAAAGAATTCTTCCATACTTTGACCTTTCTTGGAATCAAACTTCGCAGTTAGGAACCTTTGCTTAATTAATTCCTGTTCATTATCACCCCAGAATACCTCTCTGAAATCTTTTCCGAAATCCGAATAGGTTCGCCATGAGTCTCTGTATATGCTCATTCGAACTTTTGCAATTCCTACCAAACTATCCGTTGCCCATATCAAAGCCCTAGAACTATCTCCCGAGACTTTAATATAAGCCTTTAAATCTCTTAAGAAAATCATCGGATTTTCCGAACTCCGCCCATCGAATGTCGGCAACTTCTGTGTCATTTTCACAATGCATGATTGACGTTTTTCTACCGATTGTTCAAACGTCTCTAGTTCCTGTCTATCAGTCTGTCTGTCCGAAGTCCTACTAGCATTGCTCGTGCTGGAACCGCTTTCCAAACTGTCTAATCTATTCACTATTTCAGATAACAATTGCGTCACCTGCCCTGACGCCATTTCACTTGTATGCGAAAGTGAAACGTCTCGTGCTACCCGACTAACGTTTTTCCTAAGCCGGCCGGCCATTATTCCAATGCCCCTTTTTTTGCTTATTTCTTATTTACAAAACTGAACTGTTTAAAATCGTTTCTACGTTGTGTTATTTTTAAAAGTAACGCGTTAGACCTTGATTCTTTTAGAATATCTAGGTATCAAACTATCTAGGATATCCTTCGGTCTCGGCACCAGAAATCTGTAACGGCCCCCGGCCAAAGGTCGAGCCACCGCTATCAGTAGCTATGATCGTCTATTCTATCTATCCCAAAATGAGAGGACCCGATTCAGCTGTAAGATTTGTAAGTTAAGAATGATAAGTCTGAATTTCTCGTTCGTTGAGAAGTTCGTTAGGCGTACAATAGTCGAACGAAGTTTGGTTCAGGAAGTTACAGTTTCAAGTTAGACAGAGAAAGCATATATGTCCGCGAGCCGGTAATTCGCATCAGTCAGCGGTGTATTGCGCCAGAACGATCGTTGTTATATTTTATCGGTGATGGTACCATCTGGTTTTTGAATATATGGGCGCTAGGAACCTTTTTTTTAGTTTTAGTGGTCGACCACAGTTTATAATATTTGTTTGTGATATCGTATAGATATCCGTCGTAGTTTTACGACGTGAGTACTCAAAGATATTTCATGTGCTCGCTAGTAGCGGCTTGTGGTGGTTCCAATTATATATTTGGTTCACGGCAATAACGATCCGAAAAGACCGGTTTACACAATTGCGAATTGATTTTCCGAAATGGGTTCTGAACTAGCGGTTACCTCAAAAGGTCCGTAACGTTATGAAACCTTCAACTCTGCGCAATTTGAGCTGGATGTTATCGAAACGCAAGCATTATTGTTTTAGGAGATCTAACCCACACCATAGCGAAGTGCATAGTTCGATAAATACCGAACTATGAATTCCACTAGCCTCAGCACGTCCTGGGCTGAGCCAAATCATATATACCGACTCAGCCTACACATTAGACCTCCAGCGAAATTTAAATTTAATTTAAAGATGCAACTTGAATCCAACCTGACCCAAGGCAATGCAAAACACCTACCCGGACCTAAACAATGAACTTTAGACTGTAAATTGATCTCTTCGCGCGTCCCCGACAACACTCAAATGTCAAAATATCAACAGGATATGTTATCTGTGTTGACACTGGTTTAACTTTGTTCTGAATTTGTTATTTCCATCCGCGGAACCTCATCGATCAAACAGTCTCCCTATGCCCCGCCAACCTAGGTTTAGCCGCAACTAAACTCCTGTCTAGCCTAGTCTAAAAACCTAGTGTTATACCACGTCCATTAGCGACACCACTCGAAAATGGTTGAGTTTGATTTGAATGTGCTTGAATGTTTAACGACTGTGTGTGTGGGAATTACAAAACTCGCTACTCGAAAGGAATGAGGAGAGGATTAGCCCGCGAATATCCTAAGAGCTAATCCAGGAACCCTATGGTGAAGGAAAAAGGCATTTAGGGTCGCTCCAAGCCCAGACTCAGACTCAGATTAATTGAATTACAAGTTCTTTTCTAACGACCCAAGGATAGTTTTGGAGTTTGGGGTTGGTTGATATAAAGGTTAGGAACCGAGGTATATCTCGGCGCTTCAGACACTCACGAAAACCCACTGAAACTTCGCAATCACAATTTCGTATAGTTCTGACGCGTAACACGGCAGACAAAACTGTTTAGAACTCGTGAAAGACGACTGTCACAGTAGCTAGACGCTGAGACTGAATGCTCTCCCTCCCCCACGCTCTCGTATTTATATGCGTCCTTTGCGAACACGCTCTGCCCAAGCGAAGCTTCTTATCACTAACTACACAGGGTCTAATTTCAACCATGCCATGCAGATCCGCCGTTCTACAAATTGTGTGTACGCATATTCACTATGATCAACCGTAGGTGATCACTCAAATCATTTGGTACTGCCGATACACAGAATCTGTTGATCGCTGACCAATAAAAGCTTGTTGCGATTAATTAAGCATACCCGACCGCTAGACGCGCGTAGCAAAGACCACTAGAATGCTATCCAAACTAGCGGTGTCAGACTCTCCATATCATACCTCAATCGCAATTGTGTATTTGCAATCAACATAATAGCTTTCTCCGTATCGTTCCATAATAACCTTTCATTATTTAGTTATTCATAATTTTATTCAACGCGCAGCCAAATCGGCTCTGATCTCTACACATCTCGCAGGAATGCGACAAAAAAAACTGACCTGTAAACTTCTCCGAACCATCCCAAGCGGCTCTGTTTTTTTTTTTGCTAACTTGCCACTTAGCTACGCAAAACCCCCAAACGTTATCTGAACCGATTCGTATTCAAAACAGCGCGGCGTTGGGCTAGCCCTCTCACGCAGAATGAAGTTTCAAATGTACCGACTCTCGTGTACCATTACAACAGTTATGGCGACGCTTTCTGGTCATCGGTACAGTATCCTTAAGTAATTAAGTTTTCGTAGAACATTGCAACCATTGAATTCACATCACAACAATCGTCAAAAATATGTTTCCAGACAATACCACATAAACGCGCGTTTATAAGGTCATAATCAGCCTTAGAAAAACTTGAGTAGCAAACTGCTTTGGTTGAAGTGTGTTCTTTGATACACATTGTTTAATTTTCAATTCACGAGTTGGGTGAAATCTGTCTAAATTACTTAGATTTTCAATAGATTCTGTGAGGGCCAAGCCTATAAAATTACATAAAACGAAATCAAGCGTATTTCCAGCTATATTAACAAAGGAGTTCAATTGATGCAGATTGATATTCGACATTAAATCGAAACATGTAATAGCCGGACCTTCATTACATTCAGACGGGTTTGCCCACAAGGATGTTGCGTCCAACCAACTGCAAACTCCGCATTCGCTACACGGTTCAGTTTATTCGCTCTACAACACTTATATAACATAACATGCAAGCACAGCGAAGTCAAAACCACCACTATCCGTGAATTAAAAATAAGGCACCAAAAATGGCTAATAACTCTAGACTTTGAAAGCTCAGAAGCGTTACGTTTTTTAGACTTTTTTTAGCTGTGCACTGTTGCTTATTTATTTATACTTCTATCTATATCTATGTTTATATATTTATCTACGGAAGTTGTCTATTGACATTTAATTCTACCTTAATTTATTTATTTTTCCAATGGTTTGGTCACATTAGTTTGTAATGGCAACAAATATAATGATCACCAAAATATTTTTATCCTACCCAAAATGGATAAATGAACACCAAAAGTTGCAAACAATATCAGGGCAAAATACTGCGGCAGCTTAGGTGAAGGGTAAAGGGGGTGAGCGAAGAGAAGCCCCCTTTATCCTTCGTGTCAGGTTGAACATGTAAGAACAACAAAAAATACTTAAAACATAAACTTAAGTACACAAAACATAAAAATAAGTTTGGTGATCATTTATCCAATCACAATTTGGTGGACAATTAACCATTCTGGCAGTCATTTCGAATTTATTGGTAGTAAAATAGGTGCGTTTTTGGTAATCGTTTAAACATAAGCCGTGTGTAAGTATTCTTGTTATTATTTTTTTCTAAAAAGAAGCAAATTGTTATTTTCTAACTCTTAGCAACACAAAACAGAAATGTGTACTCGGGCCTGGGCGGGAGCTAGTATAAAGATGGTCCAAAATCTGAACTAATGTAATTTTGTACTGAGAGTCCTATACCCCTGCTGGGAGATGACAGGGTGAGATAATGATGACTATAATAAAAACGTACCCGATCTCTACCAATAACGATACCAATTAAAATTAAATCTTGCACTCCAGGCTCAAAAACTGAAACACAAAAATTTCGGCAAACTACAATTTTGCTGATTTATTTTTCAAAAACTGCGGCACCAATGAACTTTCCAGGCCGTACCGCAACTCCACCCAACCTCATTCTAACTTGATGTCATAACGAAGCAAACGCAGAGGAGCAAGCTAACGGGTAGATATATGCATGGAGCTCTGGGAAACCGTATCTGTTTCTGTGCGCCCCCGACATGGCTGGACCGGCCATCTTTTTGCTGCCGTCCGCCTGTCCTCTTCCCGCCTCTCCCCAATGAACATGAGAATGTTGACACCAATGAACTATTTGTTTTGTTGTAAAACGTAAAACAATAGCTTATGTCTATTCTATTTACATAATGTTTCTTTTGTTTCAAATATCTACAGGAATATGTCTGTGCCTACACCTTTCTATCGTATTCGTGCGCTTCAGTTCACTTCAGAGCTACAGTTTGTTTGTTAAAAGTATATTCAACAACTGATATTTAGTGGCAGCAAATGGACGTAGTACTTGTATTTTATAATATGAAATTTTAGCCTATTTTGAGAAACTTATTTGAATATATCGAGTAATAATTGTCTAAATACTATTTTAAATAAAATTTTAAAATAACATTCCGCGTGACGTGAACGATCAATATTTTTAAACGCTTACGTATGGCTGGTTGTTTCAGATCGAAAAAATCAATGACAATCACATCAACTCACTATTGAATATTCATAAAAAACAACAAAAAAATAGAATACTGAGCAAAAGTCGGTCAAACATATCTCCTTTCTATAAAATGATGTACTAATTACTTTGTTTTACAGTTTTTACGAATATTTCGCACAGGTCCCAAATAATATGAATTGTGAAACAATATAGAAAACTCTCGATGAATGCTGCCAAAATTGGAAAGTTTTTTTATAGTCTTAACTCTTCCTTAGTGAACCTTGAACCCATTTGTTAAACTAGGCATGATTGCCTGCTCTAATCTTGGGATTTTACGAAGAGTTTATTATTATCTAAGATCTCACCAATTTACACCACTGAAAAACTATGATATCAATATTTGACTATTTAACTGACAACTGTGTTAATTGCAGTCGGGAAAACTATTGACATTTAGCAGTTCTACAGGGTAGCCAACTTAACGGCGAAACAATTTGAGCCCACCTATATAACAGTGAAGGGAATTTGAACAAAGTACGTAGCAGAGATCAAATTAATTCTGGTTTTTACGGAAATTTCAGTAACCCTGAAATATTTTTTTATGGGAATTATCTTGAAATGGTTTTCTCAGTTTGATGACTTAAAATCTTCTACATACTGATTTAACAGATCGTAATTGTGACCATTAATTAATAACACTAGTGGCTCTGTTAGATATAGACCTGGCGAGCGGCACAGGAAATAAGCGTTCTTTTTTCATTATTTTCCTACCCTTCACACCCTCGACCCGTGAATTTTATCGGATGAAGTAGTGGATTAATTATTAAAAAAAACCGACTGCATTATCTTACAATACCACATAAAAACTAATTAATGCACCTGGTTACGTACATGGAGTATGAAAATAACGCCATCAAATAAATTTGTAATCCCATAACTCCGTTTTGGAAAATTTCCAAACACTGAACTGACAAAAACAAACTTATAACTTGCTCACAACATTTCACGAGAATCGGGTGTTAAATGAGAAATGTAAACCATTTTTGCCCAAGCTGAAATGGAGAAATTTCCGTCGCTTCGCTCGCTCGGTCAATAACAATACATCATAGCATCACACTTTTTCCCGTACGGGGTGGCAGAGGCACAATTTGTGCCTAGGTTTAGCCAGTTATTCAAAACTGCATGTGACCAATAAAAATAATTAAATATAATATACAAGTAGGCCATTAATGTCGCCACAGAAGGGCACAGGCGACGGTGGTTCAGTGCGGATTGATGGAGGGGTTTAACGACTACTACTAGCGTGTAGCGATGGTAGCCAGGGCCTACAGAACTTGTTATCCGAAATATGGAAAATCCGATTTTAAAGTCCATTCACTTAGATAGTGTCATAAATGGTTAAACATCCTTTGATAAGAAGCGGCATATGCCAAGGCGGCGTGACCGTATCTATACTCTATTTGCCGAAACAAGTCAATGTGAAAGAAATGCACTAGCTTCTGATTGGTAGAGCCACGATGCTAAGACCGTGTTCACAGCGCGAGAATTTTTTAGTTGGTTCGAGTCGCTTGCACCGTTCAGACGTGTTTTACTATCTTGCGTTAGTGCAATTGATTTTTCCTTTGAATCGGTTTGTTTATTGGACTTTGTGATTGTTTTTTTTGTATGCCCCGGCTTGTTTATTGGTTTTTGTGATAGAGTGCAGACCTGACGAATAAGCGCTTGTTTAACGGACTAAAGTAATGCCAATTTGTTGAGATAAAGAATGTAAACAACCTTTACTGAGTTACATTGCTATTACGAACAATTATTATCTTTGTCCTTTTCTGTCGAACGCAATAATGTTGTTAGTTGTTCAACGACGGCTGTCGTTGCGAGATTCATGGTACAGGAAATCCGTCTGTTCAGAAGATATCAACATTTGGGCCAGATGACTATTGCTCACGTCCATTCCGTAGGAATCACTTGGATTTCATCAACCTACGCGTTCTCCTGGGTAGTGCTAAGAGAAAAAAAACATTCTTAAGGCGTTTGAAACGGTAGTAACCACAGAACATTTAATAATAGGTTAGAAAGGCCCTATTCCATTTTTTGAACGGGAACCACCGTCGCCGCTCCAGCTGACTACTACATGTGTGCGTGAGGCAACAATACGGGCTCGCGATTGGCTAAGCAACTCACACCAACGCAACTGTTACTGTCGTGCGTGTGTGCGTAAAAGCAATTTATTTTTCATACACGTTAGGGATTGACTAACGATAAACTTTTATCGATGTTTATATTTTTATTATCGATGTTAATTTTGATAACATAATGTAATATGTATTTTACTCAAATTGCTTATAATTTATATAAATATATATATAAAAATATATAAAACTATCGGCAAAAACAAGGGACTAAGTTTACGGAAGCGATCGAAATAGGAATCGACATAAGAATCGAATCGAATAGGACATTATTCTGAAACACGGGAATAGTCGTGTTTATAATTTTCAAAATTTGTGTCATGGACGGTAATATCGTAGGAAGTAAGGGACAGAACGGTGCGCTTTGATTAGCTCCCTTATTTCCTATGATATTACCATCCGCGACAAAAACCATACTTATTGAAACACGACTTGCATAAGAACGATTGGTAAAATTTAAAATTTCATCTGCAGTCGTACCTATATTAGTATATGTATTATTATTTTGAAATTATTTTATTTTTACCTTTTGAGGGAATTAACCACTCACGGACCGATGCCACGATTTCGGGGCATTTGGCCGTTATAGGTTTTGAATTTTATTTCCATGAAATAGAATTCATGGAAATAAAATTCGAAATATATGAAAAATGCTCACATTTATTCGTGTACATAGATATTTACTTATATCTAAATTACTAGATTATATTACCTCTACTATTCTTAGTTTTTTTGTTTTAGTTTCATCAGATGTACTTTCCAATTTGCGTTTTTTGCTTTGGCTGCTATAAACGACTCGATGTCCTGTAATAATCAATAAAATAATGTTAAAAACTTTTTGCTACTACATGATATTTCTATTATACGTACTACAATGTTTTGCTGTACTTATATTGAAATGTTATACGCACTGCATTGGTAAAAAATATACGGACAACATTTTCTTGTGGCACTGCACCACACTTTAAGTATTTATGTCCAGATTTTTTTATTAGGTAATCTTTTTCCTTGAAATGTTTTGAGCAAATTGTGCTTGATTTTGTAGGCATCCAATGTTCTCTACCAGTAACATCAATCCACTGTTCTTTTATTGTTGGCTCTTGAGGAAAGCTGAAAAAAAAAGGTAGGTGCACAGAGCAAAAAACATATCTTTATTCTACAATTACATTTATAGGGAAAATTACGAGATTATAGTACCAAAACTAACTTCAATATAAGGTTTTTAAAAATCCATAAATAGACCCTGGTTTGCGACAACTAAAACTTAAGCGGTGGAGGTCCCCTCTACCCCCTCACCCGCCCCACCCCCTCCGCCCACTTTCCTTCCAAAAATCAGGTGTCCGTGTTCGAGACCTTTACCTATGGTCCTTAAATCCCGCCTCAACACGCACTGAGCCAACGTGGTGGAGTATGTCTCAATCTTACACGAATCCGGTAAGAGTCCTGTGCCTCTTGGTGGGACGTTGGTAGCCTATATTTATTTATTTAAAAGGTACTTAGAAACAACCATTTATCCATACGATGGCATAATGTGTCCCCACCCTATCACGAAAATCGTACCTCGATTGTATTTTCGATCAAATTATTAAAAATCTACGTTTATTGAACTTACCGATGAAAAGAAATCCTTCCATTATTCACATTAGCTTGTTGGCTTCTGGCTCTGCAAGTTATAATTGCGCAACTCGGCATTTTAGAGGGTTTTCGCGGAGTAACGCCTTCAACGAAAGAACGCGGCCGACTGAGGGGAGGTGAGGAGCGTTTTAGGCTATGTATGAGCGTTTGCTCATACTCGCGGCGCGCCTGAACCGCCAACACCGCCTTTCTAACCTATTATTAAATGTTCTGTGGTAGTAACATTCCTATTTAGTAAAGTGATATACAATAGCTATTGTAAATGTCTATCTTACTTACTACAGGTATGGACCTTATTGATAATGGTTGGAGGACCGCGGCCTGGTCGTCGAAGTCGATGAGAATGATTCCGAATGTCTAGTAATAGGACTTCCCTGGGGCATCTCCGCCACTGGCCGGCAGGGAGAATGGCATCCAGTAAGGTGAAGTATAGGGTGCGTCCGGTCTTTCAAATTGCGATCTTTCAAATACACTTGACACTGGCAAAACTCACCTCAAAAGAGGTTAGCATTGATTGACTGTTCCTTTTTGAGAGCACACTGTTTCAAAAATTTACGTGGACACTACAATTACTTCTAAACGGCAATATTTTAAAGAGGGACTGAGTATAAATTGATAGACGCCTACTTCGGCTTCGCTACTAAGGGCAGGCGACTGACTGTGGTGCATATAGGAAAGGAAAATGGTTTCGTAGAGGGTATTGATGATGTATTTGAATAAAAAACACAGGTGATTACCACGAGTCAATGGACGCAATTCGCTTTGAACGGTGGTTTGAGAATATGGCGTAATTTTACCGAAACTTAGTGAAAATGCGGTAGTAGTATTGGACAATGCACCTTACCACTCAAGACGCCAAGAAAAATCCCACCACTGCATGGAAAAAAACAAGTAGGTATTCAAGATTGGCTGAGTAATAAAGTAATAAGCTTTGATGAAAAAAAGTAAAGGCAGAACTTCTGCCACCTGCCATCGAACTCGTGTGATGTGAAGGGACACTTAGCTCGCAATAATGCCTCATTTTTAATTTGAAGATGTGAAAAAATTCTGCAAGAGTAAGGAATCCAAAATGTATCTGCTGACAAATGGCGAAAATGTGGCAATCACATCATAAAAGTAGAAAGTAATTTTTATAACAAAATTATTGCTAAAAAAAACAATCGACTTTTATCGTATACATATGGTGGTCATATAATTAAGAACGATTTGTAGTACCAGATATTTTTTCTCAAAACTATGCTATGTGTACTTTTAAGTTCCTTCTTAAAAGTAATTAGTTGTGTTATGATATAGCTACATCGATAAAGTAAACGGGATTAGGAGTAAATATTTAAAACATTTACTATTTTTTTTACAAATTTAATTGATTATCGATAATTACAAATTCAAGTAGTAAAAATGCTGGACAAATAATTAAGAACGATTCTTAAGCTGCTCGAGAGTTGTTTCCGTAGATACTTAGATTTTACAAATCACATTAAATAAGACAGTGACAATGTTAAAAATTATAATTTAATACATTTTATTCTAAGTTAATAGTTTGTAGCGTGACCATGGCTTTTAATAACTGCCTTACACCGACGAGGCATTGATTCTATCAATTTTTGACATTTTTCAAGAGAAATAGAGCGCCATTCTTCTAAAAAAACGTTATATAACTCAGTTAGGTTACCACATCGTCGATTTGAAACCTTTTTCTTGACTTCGCACCAAAGATGCTCTATGGGATTTAAATCTGGGCTGTTCGGTGGCCATTCTAAGACAGAAACTGATTGAGATGTGAGGAATTCTTTAACGGTGCGTGCAGTGTGCTTCGGATCGTTGTCGTGTTGGAATGTCCAAATAATCGGAAGTACGTCTTCAGCATATGGTAACATAGTTTCTTCGAGTATATTTTTGTACTGGAATTGATCCATGTTTCCTTCTATCAGTCTAACAGGTCCAACACCATGACCAGAGAAGCATTCCCAAATTTTCACATTTCCACCACCATGCTTTAATGTCATTTTTGTGTACTTGGGGTCGAATGCTGTATTCGGAGGGCGTCGAACATATCGTTTCCCATCAGAACATACTCTGTTAATTTTTGTTTCGTCAGAGAAAAGAACATTTTTCCACTGTCTTGCTGTCCAGCTTTCATACCTCCTAGCAAATGCAAGCCGGGCTTGCCTATGACACTGTTTCAACATGGGCACCTTTCTTGCTATCCTTCCGTTCAACTTCGCTTCTACCAATCGCCTTCGGATAGTGCGCGCTGAGATCGCTGAAGGGTTATTTTCACCAAAGTATTCTTTTTTTAACTCATTAGACCCCTTAAAAGGGTATTGTTTTGCCAAACGCACGATATTTCGATCGTCTCGCTGAGATGACTTTCTCTGTTTAGGTACACGAGGAATATTTAAAGTTGTTTGATGTGTGTTAAAATGCTTCACAGCGTGGAATATCATCGTTTTTGAGCATTGCAAATGATTGGCAATCTTTTTATATGACCAATTCATATCGCGAAGTTTTATTATTACTTCCCTTGTAGATGCATCACAACTTTTATTTTTTCCCATTTTTTTATTATGAAACGATCAACTTTTTGACTTTTACAGAACTAAATGGCGCCAAAATTACTCGAATAGTGGCCTAGTTACAGAGTGTTCTCTATTTAAATTTGAATAAAAAAATAAACTATCCAGCGTTCTTAATTATGTGGCCAGCCAGTAAGTTTGCAATAACATTTTAAGATATATTATATACAAAAAGTTTACTTATATAATAATATTGTTGAATTTATCATATTATAACTGTATGCTACGATTGTGTAAAACAGTTTTACGATACCGAGAGAGATACAAAACGATATGCAATAAGTGTTATTCTCGTAAATTTGAAAAAAGCGTGTTTTCAAATAGTCGTTCTTAATTATATGACCACCACTGTATATACGGTAGATTTGGATTCTTCTGAGGAATCATCTTCGTCTAATACTGACGCCGATGATTATAATACGAAATTTAAAATTTGATCATAATTTCTTAAAATGTTTTAAACCCCTAGAAGTTTGTTTACATTCTTTATCTCGTAAAATTGGCCTTGCTTTAGTCGACTATTAGTTGAAAATGGCTGAGGGATTAAGCGGAAACGATTATGTGGCAAGAGGACGCGTAAGAACCTTTTTCTCAACTGAAAAGATTATGATTTGGAACATGTATCAATATCTGAGGACAAATGAGGTGTCATTGTTTTTGTGTAGACCGTGAGAGTTATAAAGGCTATATAATTTTGGTGAAAAGTCATTAGGTTGGATTTTAGATCGCAAAATGTGGTTTACAAGGTTTCCATGTAGGTAAGTAACCAAATGCGTTCAAAACTTTGTATGCTTGCTACTAACGACTCGAGAGGTTTACAGCTAACACAGCCACTAGTTTTATGTCGCGTTTTGTCAGGTTCATATTTCGTTAACCAGACTCTACCTGACACCGGATACAAAACTCGCATCTCCTGCGTGACAAACAGGCGACTAATTTCCTAAAAATATTCTCATGGTCCAATTACATTCATGAAAACAAAGTAGGTAGCCACTCGTACCCATGTTTGGACGTAACGCGGTGCAAGTATTGTCAGGTGGGAAGAAGAACCTCGAAGTAAAAGGGGTAGGGAAAATATAGCTGTAATCGCAAAAAGTTTTTTTAGACTTCATATTTCATGCGCCATATTTTCCCCAAGAACACCAAAATGCTTTCAATTTTATGAGCTAGCATCAAATGCCTGAAAGTTGAAATGAACGCAGAATAACGCTAGGTGATGCGGAAGCACAAATACTCCTGTTTACTTTATATTTATAAACTTTCATTTACAGTATTCTTCCGCCGAAATTAAGCATTCCAAAACCGGCATTCTTCAACCAAACCCAACCCAACCTTTTTACCAAACTCTTTAATATCAGTATGTTGAGCTAGTTAATTTTCAGGCAAAGTATTAACGCGTATTTCCTTTATTGCATACAAAAAGACCTGAGGGACAATATTACCATAAAAATTATCCACAAAGAACAGCTCATTTTCAACAAGAAATCTCGTCCAGCAAACGATGTTGAATCACACATGGAACCTTAAAGGTACCACACACCTTTCCCCTATTGAAATGTATTTCCTGATTATGAAATATTCCCAAAACAGGCTGCAATCAAGCCGCATAAATTGAAGCACAACTTTTTCCACCTAATCCTCAGCGGTCCCTCTGAGAGGAACGTAAATTCGCAAGTTCATTGAAAATAATGAGAAGCTTGTCGTTTGTGATATTTGTCGAGGGAGGAAGGCCTTCTCTGGCCGTTATTAAGGCCCAAGTGAGGAAGTTATGAATAAACAATAAAAAAAAATATTGATCACACAAAACCACATAAGAGCGCTTTGGTAAAAATAATAATACAATTATTCCCACCAAAAAAATATATGTTATTCACAACGAGATAATATAGTTTAAATACTATATCGTTACGCGATTGGATCAATTTGTCTCGATCGTAAAAAATCCTGAACATAGTCTATATTAAAAAGGAGATACCTGATAACTGATTTTTGTCACAATTTTTATACCTAAATTTTTCTCTTTTAGAGCTCCGCATCAATCCTTAAATTTTATCAATTAGCTTATTTCCGTTTTACAGTAAATTCGAAAAAACACCTAATTTTTGACGTCTCCGGGCGGCCAGATGCTTTTCCGCGCCGCCCGCTACCCCGCCAGGTCCGCTACCCCGCCAGAAGACGACGGGCGAATGCGGCGCCCCTCACCCCAACAGCCAGAACTGGGCCTCAATGCAGACGACGACACGATTGATTCAGAAAACAAAGTAAAAGTCTCCCTCTATCTCCTCTTCTTTTGATCTTTGGGTGTTGGGCAGTTATTATTCCCTTCTTACTGGAGTGTTATACACCCATAGGGATTTTTTTTAATGCCATGAATCATGCCACATGACACATTTGTTAGGTGTAACATAGCATAATATAACATAGCGTCACGCCTTTTCCCTACGGGTTGGCAGAGACACAATTGTGCCCACTTTGATCCAGTTATTCTAAACTCCATTTTGGGTGAAAGGGGGCTAGCCCATCGCCGCAGCTATGGAGTAATGAAGGTTTCCCCGCGATGTTTTTCCATCACCGTTAGAACGTCCGTATAATGTGCTTAAGATAAATTAATTTTCTCATTGTTACTAGGAGAAGCAAGCGTAAAAACTACACAGTCAGGTCATAAGTTCTGTCACACAATAAAAACTTTTGAATTTACAACGCTGGCCACAAAAAAGTTTATTGAATTCGAATTTCGAATTTTTCATGAAAAAAAAAATGTGTACTTTTTAGAATTTTCCTCATTTTTAAATATGGAGTGGACACTTAAAGAAGTCCGTGTCGCAGTTATTGCGTTGCATCGTTGCGGTTACGCGCCAATTCAGATTTTCGACTTACTGAAAAATTTGAATATAACCAAAAGATTCGTTTATCGTACCATAAAACGATACAATGAAGACTCTTGTGTAGATGACAGGTCAAGAAGTGGTCGCCCTCGCTCTGTTAGGACTCCAGCAGTGATAAAAGCTGTGAAGGCGCGAATTCAAAGAAATCCCATACGTAAGCAGAAACTGTTGGCATTTCAGATGGGGTTAAGCAGGACCACGGTGAAAAGGGTGTTAAATGAAGACTTAGGGCTTAGGGCATATCGAAGAAAAACAGGACATCGTTTGGACGCTCGTTTAATAGACCTGAGACTGAAGAGATGCCGCGCTTTGTTGAAGCGGTACGCGGGAAAAAAGCATCGGGAAATTCTTTTTTCGGATGAAAAAATTTTCACCGTGGAAGAGAGCTACAACAAACAAAATGATAAGGTGTACGCACACAGCAGTGAAGAAGCGAGCAACCGTATTCCGCGTGTCCAACGAGGTCATTTTCCATCCTCGCTTATGGTTTGGTTGGGAGTCTCTTATTGGGGCTTAACTGAGGTACATTTTTGTGAGAAAGGCGTAAAAACGAATGCAGTTGTGTATCAAAATACAGTCCTCAAGAACCTTGTAGAACCTGTTTCTCATACCATGTTTAATAACAGGCACTGGGTATTCCAACAAGATTCTGCGCCAGCTCATAGAGCGAAAAGCACACAAGACTGGCTGGCGGCGCGTGAAATCGACTTCATCCGGCACGAAGACTGGCCCTCCTCCAGTCCAGATTTGAGTCCGTTAGATTACAAGATATGGCAACACTTGGAGGAAAAGGCCTGCTCAAAGCCTCACCCTGATTTGGAGTCACTCAAGGCATCCTTGATTAAGGCAGCCGCCGATATTGACATGGACCTCGTTCGTGCTGCGATAGACGACTGGCCGCGCAGAATAAAGGCCTGTATTCAAAATCGCGGGGGTCATTTTGAATAAACTTTATTACCATAAGAATCTATGTTTTATTTAGTTCATTTTGCTATATAAATGTTTACATAAATAATAAACATGTCTAAATTATTTCATATTGCACATGTGACAGAACTTATGACCTGACTATGTATTTTACCACGGAGCTCTCTTAGATGTAATTTAGGGAGTGTTGTGTATACACGAGAGGCACAAAAGGCGCGATATCGTAGCACTGAGATTGTGTGCCCAGGACTATATTCGTTCATATTTCCGCTAATTTCTTAACAAAAAAAGATTTTATATGCTTGGTGACAAGTTCGACTTGTAAACTACAGTATGAAAAAGATAACATGGAGCTTGACGAGTGTCAGTCTTAGCATGTCGTTGAGGAGATGTTGCTTAAAAACATCGATTAATCAAATTATTTGATACACACAGTATGATAAGTTAATCAAAATATTATCTGCCAACACCCACACCAACTGGATAACGAAGAGACAATATTCTAACCCAAGATACGTTTTCAGAACAGAATATGTGTGTCACATGCACATATCAACAACAAAAACCTATAATTTTACTATTATTTGTAAGTTTCACTTGTTTTTATTTATATAGCTTTACCTATTTCCTGTAGCTATTTATTATGTTTTAAAGGTAAATTACGATAACTTGGCGCGTAAATGACAGTAAAAATGTCTCTTACGAACAATTACATAAGGCTCATTTTCGTTATTAGATAGAGATTTGCAATTTTTACAGAATGTCCTATTTCGGTTGCCGCTATAGGTAAGGTAGCACCAAATAATGAACTAGATAGGTAGGTAGTCTAGGTAGGTAGGTGAACAAGCTTTTATAAATTTTAATGGCGGGAGACCAATACAAAGCGACGTCTTTTTATAGCCCCTACCAAATCACCATTATTCAAATACCTATAACTCGGCGCCACGACTAAAGAGCTTTGTCCTTGAATGCGCAGTAGTCACTTTTCACAAGTGTTTGGCGCGGGGAAGTGAGGAGCGACGGGGGCGGTAGTCAGCGCCGGCACCTGATTCGTTGATCAGTCGCTTCCCGATGCCCGCACCGAAAGCACGTCTCGAAGCTTCTTGAGTACAGTCGCATACAATATTACCCAACGTTATCTTTCGCCCCGGTCGAAAATGCCGAAAAATAAAGTACTGACTAGGCAAGCTAGAAAAATGGTTTACATGTGAACTGTTATATCAAAAAAGAGTCTGATGAAATACTGATGAAGAAGTCTGATGAAAAACTTAATTGTGGTTTAATTGTTACAAATTATTAGTCAGCGGGAAGAAAAGAGTGTGCAGGACTATTACTACAAGTATCTATATTCACTAGGCCCTAGTGACTAGGGGCATTCTATGCTAGGGGGTTATTTATATATAGGTTTCAACCTTGACGTTAACAAATGTTGTCAATAGAGAGTACCTATAGTTTATTTGACACAAAGTCCATTATTTACATCGGCTAATATCCCAATCAACAAAATATCAAACAGAGAAAAAATAGAAGTGAAGAAAGTCCTGAACACTCATTCCTTCACACTAACCCTAAAAACGCACTTCGGAATTATGCCGCGACTGTACACATGCGCAGTAATCCCCGCCAGTTTCTCCGAGAGCTCTTTATTCGTGGCGCCGAGTATACCTGGCAATGTTTTGATGTTAGGTAGGTACCTAACAACATAACATTGCCACGCCTCACGCCTTTCCCCATATAAGGGGTGTCAAAGGCACAATAATAATAATAGTACCTTGGACACTATTTTACACACATTAATCTAGCCCCAATCTAGGATTCCCTGTATCTTGGGTACTAGACAACGGTACACATACTTATATAGATAAATATTATACTTATGTAGATGAACAACCGTGGCTAGGGTACGAACATCCGTTCTCATCAAACAAATATTTGCCCCCACCGGGACTCGAACCCGGGACCCTTGGGTTCGTAGGCAGGGTCACTGCCGACTCGGCCATTCGGGTCGTCAAATTCAACAATTGCGCCCACTTTTAGCCAGTTATTCGATACTCCATTTTGCATGACAGGGGGCTAGCCCATCGCAAACGCTGCCAATCACAACGTCTAAAATATTTAAGATCTAGTTTCGAATCCAAGATTGGATCAGACATGATATTATTTTCGTTTAACATAACATAACATAGCGTCACGCCTTTTCCTTATGGGATGGCAGAGGCACAATTGTAACCACTTTTAGCCAATTTATCGTTACTCCATTTTGCAAGACAAGAGGTTGATGTTAATGAAGGTTTTCGATCACCGTTAAATTATATAAAGATTGTCTGAGGATTGTAACATCGGCCGTTACTTGAAAGAACAAGAAAGAGAGAGTCGATAGAAAAGAAAGATCTTTAAGAAGTACAAATTTAAAAATACTAAAATTAGGAAATAAATCTATTATTTTTAACCAGAAGCTAATTCACGAATAGCAGGCGCTGTACCCCACGGGCAATTCAGACGATGAATTATCAATGTGACCGCTGAAAACCCCGTGTGGTACAAGAGGTTCGAAATTCTGAAAAGCCCGTGGGGCACAACGCGGCCCAGCGTTGTACCCCACAGGCTTTTCAGAAGACGCGTCCCGGCTACTATCGCTACTAGTAGTGGTCGTAAATCCCCTCCATCAACCCGCACTGACCGACGACCTGGTGAGGATCGCTGGATCTCGTTGGATGCAGGTGGCTACGGACCGGTCACGCTGGAGTGCGATTGGAGAGGCCTATGTTCAGCAGTGGACGTTAATGGGCTGTGCCTCTCGGTGGGGACATTAATGGGCTACATTTATAAGTTATTAATAGGTATACAATAGATAAGCGTAATATTTTTTGTAAACCAAATATAATATTGCGTATCCCAAACACATGTGACTTGTTTATAAATACATACAGAACTCGAGTAACGCAATGCTAAGCGCACGCAATAGACTCTTTCAGAGTCATCTGTTAGATTTTGAAAAAAAAAACATCTAGGATGAAAACCAAATTGTACCCAATGAAAATTATATGACGCAGTTTTTCTTCTATCGTTACGCAAAGTGTCATTGTGATTTTTGTGTGCTCTCTATTATTTTCGACTGACCCGGCTTTTCTTATTGGACTCTGACATAAACCTGGATGATTGGGACACAGATTACATGACGATTTATTTTATCATGTTGAAAAGAGGGAAATCGCTAAACTTGAACGTTTAGCGTTCAAGCTCGCAAACAAGACGACCCTAATGGCCTAGTCGGCAGTGACCCTGCCTACGAAGCCAAGAATCCCGGGTTCGAGTCCCGGTGGGGGCAAATAATTGTTTGATGAGAACGGATATTTGTACCCTAGTCATGGTTTTTTATCTATCTAAGTATAATATTTATCTATATAAGTATGTGTATCGTTGTCTAGTACCCAAGATACAGGGAATCCTAGTTTGGGAATAGATCAATGTGTGTAAATAGTGTCCAAGGTATTATTATTATTAATATTATTATTAATATATAAGTGATGAAATTGTACGATTATTTCGAACGGGAATCTGTTAATGGTGGGCCTCTTATAGTCTTGACACATTCGAAGGAACGCGTTGCAGAAGCATTAGGAATACGAAAGAACACACTCACCCGTATCCTCAAGGAGAAATTTGGAGCATCAGGCTCAGAAAATAACATTTTAAATACACCGAAAAAAAGGAAAAGAGGCGAACATTGTTGGTGTTGATAATTTTAATGCTGCTGCAATCCCAAAGCACCTCTGGATATTATTCGAGACAAAAATATCCTTCGCTTTCAAAGCTAGTCAATTAGTTAAATCAATAGGCTTTAGAAACCTTTAAACCTTTGAAAAACGCACTAGTCACGTATACGTAATGCATATGCATGGTTAAGCTTTGGTGTTATGTACCGTCGCTTTTCACCCTTTAAAAAAAACTCATAAGGATATTGGTCAACATAAAATCGAGTGATAGTTGTAAGCCTTACTTTAAAAAACATGAAATCCTTGCCTTACCGTGTATTTATAGACTTACTCGAAATGACCAGACGCGACAATATACCATCCAACCGTCCGCTAAGACCTACACGAAAAAACGAGTTAATATTATCCATTTTCAACTTAAAACTATATGCATCAGGACCTTTAGTAATGTCAATACATGTATAATAATCTGCCAGAAAATCTATTAAATGATACAAAAGATAATATATTTATACATAAATTAAAACAAATGTTTCACAATAAATGCTATTATACAGTTAATGAGTACTTAAATAACAAATTTAAATAGACTATAAATTCATCTCTAGGATAATTTTGCATGGCCGATATTTACTTTCCACTGACGTTTAGTAAATATTATACTTAATTATAAATTAACAAACTTTGTTTCCCTCTCTTTTATTGCAATGCCTTTTTACAAGGTCCATCAATAACACATGTATCCTTATAACATCCTAAACAAAATAATTTTATACCTTGCAATAAATATATTGAGTATTGAGTATAGATATAAAAAATATGACGAACTGAAAATTGTGCTTGAACGCCACGACATCGTTTTATAGAGATTAGCATTCTTATGTGAACTAAATAAGATATCGGATTGACGAAACATGCTTAAATGCAAAACACACAGTTTCCCGGACATGGACCGATGATACAGCGGCTCCACCTCAAAAGTCTAATCAGGAAAAAGGGCTTGCCTTATTATATGTCACGAGGGTTCAGCTTCTGAAGAATTTATTCCAGACTGCCTCCTCGCAATGGCGTCTAAATCTACAGGTGACAACCACGAGGGAAATAACTGTGAGATTTTCAAAGGGTGGTTTGAAAATCTGCTGGTAAGCTCAGAAAACCCATCCTGAATCATAATGGACAATGATCCGTATCAGAAGTTGACAAACGACCAAATTAAGCAAATAAAAAGCAAGAAATTGTCTAGTGGTTGGAAAGAATTGGCATGGAAGCAAGTCCAACTTTATTAAAGCTGAGTTGGTTAATTTGGTAAGAGCAAATAAGCCGTCCTACTTTCCCTACGTTATCGATGAACTAGCCCTACAGCATGGCCACGAAGTCATTCGACTGCCCCCCCCCCCCCCCCCCCCCCTACCATGCCCAATATAATGCTATATAGAACTTATTTGGACACAAGTGAAGGGGTATGCAGCACGTAATAATACTGAGTACCGGTAAAATGTTGGCTCTGCTGAAAACTGCACTGCAAATGTGATTAAAGAAAACTGGGAAAAAGTTGTTTATAAAACATAAAAATGGCCCCACACTTGGCTACCATGTGTCTTGGGAACCAGAAACAGCGACGTCCTACACATATAAACATCCAAGACCTGGGGATTTATTTTTTCTTTACCACCAGCTGGGGATCGAACTCGGGACCTCTCGCATGGTAGGCAGAGCCACAACCGCTGCACCACAGAGATCGTCAAAGGAAATTATTTTACTGGACTTTAGAAGAGATATCAGATTGGACGATATATTTTTTTTTTGTTATTATTTTATCATACAATCAGTATTTGACTATGAGCAGATTTTTTGAGTGATGGTGTTATGTAGAGGTGATTCCCCTTTGGGATTACTCTTTTAATGTGTCTTAGATGCTGTTTTAATGTGCCTTAGATGCTGTCCAGGTCTAATATATTACGTCTCTTCAGGCGCCCCATGTAGAAGGGAATTGTCAGTTGGACTGCAAGTTGGTTTGGGTGTTTGGTAATGCGGGTTTTGTACTGTTTGCTGTAGTACTTTATCTCCTCCTTTACTGTGTTCATATTTAGGTGGTTGTGGACCTCTGCGTTTCTGATGAACCAGGGTGCGTTGGAGATTTGTTTCAGCATAGCATTCTGGGCTCTCTGTATTTTTTGTATGCTTGTGTCACAGGCGGATCCCCATAGTTGTATACCGTACGTCCAAATAGGTTTTATGACGGATTTATAGACAAGTAGTTTATTGTCGGTTGAGAGTTTGGAATTTCTTCCTAGCAGCCAGTACAGCCCTTTATATTTGAGGTTAAGTTGGTCTCTCTTGGTTTGGATGTGTTTATTCCAGGTAAGCCTGCGGTCCAGGTGCATTCCGAGGTATTTCACTGACTCTTTGTGTGGTAGTTGATTTTCACCCAGTTTCACTGGTGGACAGTTCCCTTTGCGCAGTGTGAATGTTACTTGAACCGATTTGGATGCACTGGCACGGATTCTCCACTTTGTGAGCCAGCTTTAAACATCGTTTAGACTATTTTGCAGGATTTGTGATGCTTCTTGGTTACACCGGCTTGATGCTAGAATCGCTGTGTCATCAGCAAAGGTGGCCACTGTGACCCCAGGGCTTTGCGGTAGATCTGATGTGAATATTGTGTAAAGAATAGGCCCAAGCACCGAACCCTGGGATACTCCGGCGTGAATGTCATGGAATGAGGATGTGCTTTCACCTTCCCTGATCTGAAATATTCTATTGGATAGGTAGGATTCCAGTATGGCATAGAATGAGTGGGGTAAAAGGTGTTTTATCTTGCACAACAGTCCTCTGTGCCACACTATATCAAATGCTTGTTGTATGTCAAGGAAGGATGATGAACAGTATTCTTTTCTTTCCAGAGATTTTCTGATGACATCACACACTCTGTGGATTTGTTCAATAGTGGCATGTTCTTTTCTAAATCCAAATTGGTGGTCTGGAATTGTAGATCCTTCTGCAAGTGCAGCTGCCAGTCTGCGAAGAATGATTTTCTCGAAGACTTCGGAGAGTATCGGTAGCAGGCTTATGGGTCTATACGAAGTGACGTCATGTGGTGGTTTTTCCGCTTTATATATCATCATTATTTGTGAGACCTTCCACAATGCAGGAAAGTATGTTACTCTAAGCATGCAGTTAAACAGCGTGCTAAGAAATTTAATTGCTACATGTGGTAGTTCTTGTAACACTCTCTTGTCTATTAAGTCAAAACCCGGTGCCTTTTGGTCTTCCATCCATCTAATGGTTCTGTTGATTTCTTGATAAGTTACCAATCTTAAGGGTACATCCAGCTGAAAATCTTGTGCCATGATGTCATCAATATCGTCTTCATTTGTTCCAGGATGTTTCTCGTTGGGCGTGAAGATCTTTGCTAAATGGTTGGCAAAAGCATCCGCCTTCTCTTGTTCTGTCCTGGCCCAAGCATTACCCTGCAGTCTTATGGGAGGTTTAGATTTCTGCGGTTGGTTGAACTTTTTACAAGCCCGCTAGAGTGAGTGGTCAGTTTTTTTGGTAGCAGTTAGTGATTCCAGATGCGCTTGAGCAGTCACGTTGTTAGCTTCCGAAATTAGGTTTTTTAGTTTCCAGACAGATTTGTTAAATGCGGCTTTGTCTTCTGGATGTCGACTGGTGTGCCAAACTCTACGAAGTCTTCTTTTCTCCATTAGGTGTTGTTTTATTTCGAATGGGACTTCGTTGTTTCTCGGCAAACGGGTAGGTGATTCCGGTGTGCTCCTCCAGCAGGCTGACTGAGTTATGGTTGTTAGGTGCTTTGTAGCAGCTTCATATCTTCAGCTGTTTTAAGTTTCACGTTTGAGGGTAATGTCTCTTCTACAATTTCCCGGAACGAGTCCCAGTCCGTACGCTTATTGTAAAGTACTGCCATTTTCTGGTAATAAAGCACTGTTGCACTGGCTGTCAGTATAACAGGAACATGGTTTGACGACGCATCCAGACAAGTCTCGATTTTAAAGAAGAGACGAGACAAACCCTTGGCTATGAAGAAGTCTATGATACCCGGTAGTTTGTGAGGATCAGTTGGCCAGTGAGTTGGTTCGCATGACGAAAAGGTTTTGAGATGGTTTTGGTCCACAGTTTTCTTTAGTGTTCTTCCTCTAGTGGTGGTGAGCCTAGAGCCCCAGTGTGTGTGTTTGGCATTCCAGTCACCACCTGCTATGAATCGGTTGCCCAGGGTTTGGAAGTACTCTGTAAAGCGTTCTTCTGATATAGCATGTCTAGGGGGACAGTAAACAGACGAGATGTTGAAGTCACCATTTTTATCCTCTATACATATCGCGGTGCCCTGGATCTCTGGAGTTTGAAATTTAGGCAGCTCAAAATGTCTTATAGCGGACCTTATGATAACCGCAGACCCACCGTGTGCAGTCCCATCTGGATGGTTCGAGCTGTAGATATTATAATTCGGAATGTTAATTCTACTGTTTGATTTGAAGTGCGTCTCTGTAACCAGTAGAATATCAATGTGATGAAGGTGTAGGAATGTTTCTACTTCGTCCTTGTTAGGGGATAAACCATCGATGTTCCATGTTGCTATTAGTAGTGGAATCACGGTGAAATCTTGTTGACGAGGTTTGTGATGAGCATCATAAGAGTGCCCATTTGTTGAAGGATGAGGTCGAATTTTTCTGCCTGTTTTATAAGTAAGTATTCTATGGTTTGCCTTGTTGTTTGATTGTCTACTTCTGGTTCCGTGGTTACTTTATTGGGCGGCTTGAGTACCTATGAGTATGATCGGTTGGTCTTGCTCGGTTTTGCATTGGTATTTCTTCCCTGTGGTTCTTCTTGTGATACTTTGTCTACTTTTTCTCGTTTGTTGTATTTTTAATGGTTCTATGTTCTCTTCTTGATATTATTTCTTTGTACACTTCGCAGCCTTTGTAATTCGCCGGGTGGGCACCTTGACATAACGCGCAAGTGGCAGGTGTGTTGCGATCGCGCTTTGGGCACTCCGATGTTTTATGCGGTTGTGCATATTTCACACATCTGTATGGTCTCATGCAGTAGTTTTTTGAATGGCCATATTGTTAGCATCTCTGACATTGCACAAGTGTCTTCTTTTTGCGAGGATCCTCAATAACAACTGCTTGGTGGTATATGTATTTTATGTCTTTGGCCGCTTTGTTGTTCGTCCCAGGTAGCAAGTTTACAAAGAACGTAGAGGTAGGCTTTTTATCTGGCCCAAACTTTACGTTAATAATTTCTCCAGTAACAATGTTTCCACTGGTTTCCATAGCATCTTTTATGGAGTTTAATGGAGTTGTGTGATGCAGGTTTCTGATGACCAGCCTATAGCATCGCTGATCTTTTTGATTGAAGGTATGACCTATAAGGTTATGTTCTCTAACAAGAGTTATGAGTTTTTTATAGACTGCAATATCCGTGGTGCTGATTCTAAGTTGGTTCCTGTTCACCACCTTGTAGGTGAATTCATTTGTTGTTGCCACAGTTTCCAAAAGTTCTGACAATTTATTCACATCATCTATGCCATAGAGAACAATTGGTGGTGGTTTGCTTGGCATTCTTTTGGCTTGCGGGTGTTTAGCATCATTGTTTGTGTGTTGTGCATTCAATTTGTAGCCCGTCAAAACTATTGGATGTTGGGGTTTCTGGTGGGGGTGTGTTTACCCTTTTTCTCTTGTGTGATTGTTTTGACTTTGGTACTCGTTGCCAGGTGGGAGGTGCCTTTATATTCATGTGGTTACCATAATTGTTTGTTTGGTTCTGGCCTGTATGATCTGTTGACAAGTCGATGACAGCAGGTTGTTGAGTATTGGCCCCAGAATTGTCAGTATTTGGTCTGCTACCAACAGAGTTACTTCGGCCTCTTTGTAAAAACAGACTAGGATGGAAGACTGTTTGCACAAGAGTCTTGCTTCCAGTAATATCCGGGTTGTGTTGTGTAGCCAGGTTGGATTCGGATGTGATGTCTGAATTGGTATCAGTTATCTCGATTGATGTTGATGGCAACACTTTTGTGCCCGTGTCAATAGATGCCATGTTGGACAAGGAACTATTTGTATATTTTGAAACGCGTCCACAAAAATATAAATTATTTGGTGGGTAGGTGCACAAAATGGTCAGCGAACAATGTTTTTGATGCACTGATTGTAATGTTTTAGTAGGTTTTGCACTTGGATAACACTCCTACATGGTAATTAACACTTCACCATCACTTTCGAGTATTATTTGGGGACAAAACTGTAGTTTTTGATGATTAAACTGTAAAATGTTTGGGAGCACAAGAGCACAGGGTTGACAGTTGACAGTTGTAATAATTATCGTTGTATATTATATTATATATCGTAATAATTATTAAATTATTACGATATTATTGAAAATGAATTAATAATATTGACAGTTGTAATAATTATCGTTGTATATTATATTATATATCGTAATAATTATTAAATTATTCCGATATTATTGAAAATGAATTAATAATATCCCTGAGTGCGGATAGCAGTGATGATAATGACAACTCTTCTTTTAGTTTAACCGAATGAACAATTTCGATCCTTTCCGATTGTTTTGTTAACAAACTTAATCGTGTAACCACAAAAAATATTAAACAGCGTTTAACCTAAAAACAAAAGTCAAATGCCATACATTTTTGTTTATAGATAAGGATTGAAGTAGTTTATTTTTTGTAGTAAGGTCCTAACTGTGTTACCACAATAAATATTATACAGCGTTTAACCTCAAAACAAATGTCATATCCCATTTTCGTTCCCGTTTTCGTTTTTAAACGAGTGTTGAACACTCGTTATTTTTTTTGTGGTAAGGCCCTAAAGTGTTTAAAAAGTGGATTATATAAAGTTTTAGGTTATCTGTCATATCACTTCTAAGATTAAATGAACTGTATAACGGTTTCATACGACGTCACCACATTTTCCGCGATTGCTTTAGTTGGGGCACGCGGTTAAAGGCCGAAAGCCTACTAGAATAATTATTTGAACTTGGAACCACGCACTTCGTAAGCAAACAAAGGATAATCAAGTTTGGTCCCTATTCCGTTGCCAGGCTGTCGATGTGATAACATTTCGCTTGTAAATTGACACGTCAACCCTGAGCCTCAATATTTGCCGATATCTCGACGGAACAGGCTTTATGATAATGATTTGCATCGAAATAAACACTCGAACCGCCACCGTAGGGCAAGCAACGTATCGATTGTCAATACGATGTGTACTACCAGCAAAATCGCCACCTTTGCCAGACCATACATGTTGAGTCCTTCTATAAAATGACTGCGGCCAAACGTGATCGTGCCAGCCAAATCATGCGAAAGAGAAATTAACTAGTGGCTGTTTGAGCTGTAGAACTCGCGAACGACCCAGGAATTTTGCTTTTTTTTTCATTCTTTTGCAGCCTCTCAAACCCCCGACCCCTTGAAGTTAACAAGTAAACAAATAAATCGACTACATTTTCTCTTAACGCCACTTACATCTTATTAATGCGCCTGGTTACGTACTTGGAGTATACAAGTAACCGCTGGCCGCCGTACCAATAACTTGGTAAGACCGTAAAACCCGTATATCCGCCATTTTGAAAATTTTCCAAAAACTTAATCGACAAAAAAAAACATATAATTATCAATCCTGCTTACGAAATTTCACGAAAATCGGTTGACCTGTGGAGGAGAACAGCCGGAAATCCGGACGCACGGAAAGCATTTTTGCCCAAGATGAACGAAGACGCTTCGCACGCGCTTCGCGCTCGCTCGGTATGTAACTACGTTTTTTCCAGCAAGATCCTATCTACATACTTGCTAAGTAAGAATGCCATCGAATCCTATGTTCATAGCCTACAATAACAAAAATAATGAGGTTGTTTGCGAAGTATAGAAAAGATATATGCGAGAGATATACATAACTACAAATAGACATATTCAACATAGAAAAGCACTATCGAACTAGGAAACACCTTGACAGGTAACGACTTAATTTACGTTTCACTTATGACATTTTACACCGTTCTTCACTCATTCATGCATAATAAGAATAATTAATCCCATGTCCGTTCATTTTCGTGTATCCGGCTCCGCGCATTCCCCGCGCTCCGTTATTAAGTAAGTATGATTGTTATACGTAAACTTGTACAAGAAACTCAACTTGTAGTTTTAAGTATTTTTTGTTATTCTTACATGTTCAACCTAACACGAAGGATAAAGGGGGCTTCACTTCGCTCACCCCCTTTACCCTTCACCTAAGCTATCGCAGTATTTTGCCCTGATATTTTCTGCAACTTTTGGTGATCATTTACCCATTTTGGGTAGGTTTTTTTTTTGGTGGTCATTTAAATTGTTTTCGTTTAAAAATATAGGAAATGATGATGAATTCCTCAAGGATCACTGGTTCACCTGTTACTATGTTCAAATCTTACACAAAACATAAAAAGAAGTTTGGTGATCATTTATCCAAACACAATTTGGTGATCATTTACCCATTCTGGCAGTCATTTCGAATGTATTGGAAGTACAATAGTGCGTTTTTGGTAATCGTTTAAACATAAGCCTTTTTAAACAACGATTGGAATTTTCTCAGAATTTCAGAACTTAGTTATCGAGTTTACCCCCCAACTCACAACATCATTACGTCACTAGGTGTCCCGCTTCGCTTAAAACCTCTTATCGCCTATTATTCCTTAAACTCTGGTCAAGTGCTCGGTAAATAACCATGGCGACCCTTGCACAAAATTATTTGGACAAGACAATTGGTTAGGAAATCCTTTTGTTTATGGCAGAGGCGGCTGCTTTTGGCTACGCGATATGACATGATTACATGACTCATCCGATCAGTCTTATAAATAAAAAGTAAAACGTCATAACAATTTATTTATGCACTTGCTTTCATTTCATATTCATTGATGGGTCAGTTGACCTCCACTCTACAGAGTCGAAATTTAAAAGAACACAAATAATATTTCTGCAAATCGTTTTAAGAAACATACCTCATAGTTTTACGCCACAAAAGAGTCAATGGCAATCATTTTATAATCTCTTTATTCAAGTTTACAATTCACCACAGCTCATCTCATCCAGAGACTTCTAACTTCTTCAGCAAATCAGTTGAGTTTCAGGATCAGTAGTTCAGTACCCGACGAGCCGTCGTCGTCGATGGTTGTCTCTTTGGTAATTTAAGTCGGGATATATTCCGCGAGTCGGAGACGTAACGATGCCTGGCCCTGGCGTGTTCGCGAGTATCCCGAGATTTAGTTAGGCGATGCTTATTGTTGTGTGTTTTAAAGTGTTGTGATTAGAAGTTGGTGTCCAATGTCTTTAAAAATGTAAGTCGGTTTTTAGTACATAAACTAACGGTCAGAGTGTCGACAAGGGGGCGGAAGTCCTTCTAAGTATTTTTTTCCTTGGCGCCCCCTTATCTACACTCCCACCAAATTAACTAATGTTCCAGCAAAAATATTTTTATATTAGAAAATGTATAATGAAAATAATAAGTAACAAAGCAAATGTATTTAATTTTCCTTGGATGAATGTGCTTATGTGCATTTTTAATCATTATCGATCATGATAATCGTACCCGAAGGGTGCCGTCGAGACCCTATTTCTAAACCTCCGCTGTCCGTCAATCTGTCCGTCAGCGTGCACTATCTATAAATCGCAGCAGGTGGAGAGTTGAAGTTTTCACAGAGTTTTTTCATGTTTTCTTTTTCTGATGCAGCTATAACAACAAATAATTAATTCCACGCGTTTTTATAAATGAAAGAGAGTTTTTATAAAAGAAGAGATAATTTTTAACCTGGCGGCGTCAAAGACAAAAAATATCATATAAATAATATGAACGAATAACTCATTACAAAATTATTAAGGAATAATAAAGGTATTGTATAACCTTAACAACGAGTTCTGTGTTCAGTAATTAATTTGAACCATGCAATAATTTTATTTAACTAATTTAATTATTGTAAAATATTTGTAATAGTTAAGCAAAACCAATTTTTAAAGGAGATTCAAAAATCAATCTTTGTGAGTTTCTACGCCCTTCTTCTGTCACAGTGGTCCAATGTAGAGAAGAGGCAAAAAATGACGATATGTAAATATCTATAGTAATATAGACATTTGTTTGATTGATTGATTGATATGTAACGTAGTATTTACATGGTTTTTAAATTGCTCAAATGGCAATTTCAACATCTCCACCAGATGAAGGTATCTTGTTGTATAGGTACAGCAGAATGCACCAGCTCTTGAAATAATTGCTAACATTCGCGAGTATAAACCGGGGCGCAACTAGTCTGTGATTGATTATTCATTAATCATTAGTCTAACACCCATATTCTTAGTCGTTTCCTTAGAGCCCCCTCGACTCAAACTTAGCCAAGGCTTCCTTAAGGAACTTCTCAAAACCACCTTCAAAACGCTATTCATAGTCGTAACCTCGACCTTAGTTCGAGTTTCCACCAAACAAAGCAGTGCATGTTAATGTGTTTACCTGAAAGTTTCCTATGGCATATAATCTCACAGCAATAAGTAGTTGTAATATGAGTGGAATTGGAAGCCCTCTTTGATTTTGATTCGGTGTTAGGAATAACAGAGGCAATATTATGTTCACTATTGTGTCTTTTCGAAAATGAAATCTTTAATGGAACTCGGTGTCGTCATAACATTCCAATGGTTTTGAAGCGTCGCGTAAATAACGCCGAGTCGGGTATTCGTACGGATAATCAAAAACATGATCAACTTTTCAAAGTCTTCTTCAGCAAAAATTATTAAGAACAAATAACGTTTAAACTTGGACGACGAAGAGTGTTGAAAGCATCGTTTACAATTTTGAGGGCGCCTTAAAGTTGGTCGAGAGGTACCTTGAGTTTGACAGTTGATTCCTCGACTCAAGTAAAGGAATCGCTCAAGTCGAGGAGATACTTATCAATTAAGCATACAAATTTCCTCAATGAGGTCGAGTCGAGTCGAGGAAATCTCGAGGAAATGACTAAGAATATGGGTGTAGTACCCGCTGCTTTTACCTCAACAAGGTAACATAACGTAGGACATGGCACTACGTAGACTGACTTATCTTTCACATCCGTGCTTTGTCTAATCTGACAGATTTATTTTTGATTTACTTTGTTTTATGACGAAATATATTTAAAGAGAGGTATTTTTTGCGTGTTTCCTTGTATGATGGTATTATTTAACCCTTGGTGTGCGAGTCCGTCTCGTATTTGGCCGGTATTTACCGGATTCATTAGGCCATTTTTTTTAGCATTTAATGAACTACTATGGTAGGTACCAATATTTCACTCAAGCAAAGAGTTTGTATCAAATTACCTTATCAAACGAATGCAAAGTACCTGCATCCTACTACGCAATTCATGCCACAATTCGGATTCGTCTTCGTTCAACAAAACAACAATTGATAAAGTACTAATTTGCATTTATAAATACTTTTGGTATGTCATGATCACGCAACGCATATGCATACTAAAAGTTCCAATAAATAAATATGTAGTATAATTCTTAGGATAGATTTTTAAATAACGACCATGCAGGATAACGTGGTCGCTAAATTAACTTAGCTAGTTAGTAACATGGATTAAAAAAGAAAAGAACTGATAGTATTTATTTATTCTGAGTGCCATTATTATTTAAAATTTTGATGAATCACACGACATGGTCACGGTATAGGGATGAATGGATGGAAGTAATACAATAAATGCAAAACAAAACAACACCATATGTGCGCAGTTACACGATGGTTATAGTCATTCATATCCTGCACCCGTAGCACGCCCCGTGCGACTCGTTTGTCGCGTATTGTATGGCGTCTAAATGTCAAGATCTGCGACTCACTCATAGAAAAATGTAACATTGCCGTGATGAAGTGCGCAAAGAAGGTCGCGCGGCGCTACTGCTGCAGAATTACAGATCATGAGGTAATTGCTCTCTCAATGTACTCATTTTCTATTTGAGCATTTATAAATAGACTGAATCAAGGCATTGCATCGGACAAACATTCGTGACTGAGATCGTTTTGCCGGTCGAGCTTCTGGGAAATAAGAAATAAGTATAATACGTGGAACTACCATTGTATTATCTCTATGGATAACATTGCGACATGACTTAAAGAGTCAGTGTACTTATCTCTTGAAATCATCGCAGGTAATAACCATAGCAATAAACTTAATCGTTCCCAAAAACTCTGTACAAGCACCTACTCGTAACAAAAGTAATGCAGGTGATGCTAGGTGATGATGATAATCTAGTTTATTTTTGATATTGAATAAGTCGAGTAGTCCACTAATAATTTTAATTATGCTTAGTGATTTACTTGTGCAACATACCGTATCATACAATTTACTTATTTATGCTACGTAAATGGGCTCAGGCATTATTGGCTTGTTTGAATTGTAAACTATTGAATGCACCAGGCTGGCCTTGGCTGTGCTGCATGCAGTCTTATCTTCAAACCTGTTTGGGTACCTCGAACCGTTAACTATACTAAAGTCCTTTCTTAGTTGCTCCTTTGGTATATGTACTTTGTTCTTAGCACGAGTCAAGGGCCATTGTGTGGTCAGATGAATACACGTTGGTTCAAAATTTATATTTATCTGTAAAGTTTATCCGCAATCGGTGAATCTTTATTATGTTATTATTAAACTCATTTGATAATAATAATACCTTGGACACTATTTACACATATTGATCTAGCCCCAAACTACTATTCCCTGTATCTTGGGTACTAGACAACGATACACATACTTATATAGATAAATATTATACTTAGATAGATAAATAACCATGACTAGGGTGAAAACATCCGTTCTCATCAAACAAATATTTTCCCCCACCCGGACTCGAACCCGGGACCCTTGGCTTCGTTGGCAGGGTCACTGCCGACTCAGCCATTCGGGTCGTATTTAAAACCATTTAATTATACGAGTGGTATCAGAAATAAGAAAGAGGAAAGCGTGGGTCGACTAACAGTTGGATGGGTCGACGACGTTGCCAATAGTTGCCGTGAGGAAAGACTAAATTCGAATTGCATGTAATGCTTGACAGGATAAGTTGCACAAAAAATTCGGAGGTCTATGCCCAGAAGTGGGAGCAAACAAGATGTCAATGATGAATGATATTGATGATTATTTTAGACAAGACAGGAACCTGAAGATGTAGACTCTACAACAAACAATTTTCATCCGAAAGTTCACGGACCACTAGAAGAAGATAAACAAGCACTTGCATAGACCGCATTTTTATCAATTTCAGAGAACCCAATACAACAGTGACCACTACAGAATACAGATTATCTGACCATATAGGTACTACAGTTATCACGGCTCTTGCAAACACACAAACATTGACATACATTTGAGAGAACATTAAGCGCCTTAATACTCAACTTTTCGTCTCAGATCTAAGTAAAATTAATTGGGGAAATAATATAGTTGGCACCGCTGATGTTATCAAAAACTTCAACAATTTTTACATCACAATAAAACAAAAGATATGGCTAAAATACTGCCTCAGCAATGTACAAAGACTTCTCACAAGCCAATAGCATTTAAATATTACTTCATAAATTACTGCGTCGCTATTTAGTTTGTAGAATTTGTAGGAATTAATTAATACCTAGTAGTTAGTTTATTTTATATGCTTTCGTGATTTTACCGTCGATAGTCATAGCTAGAGGTGGGTCGTAGCACCAATTTTGGATAACGAAACGACAACAGTAACTGTGAAAAACAAAGCTTCCAAAAAGATCGCTAGGTGGCGTGAGAGCATCGGCGTCAGGATCCTGCCGCCTAAAATTATAAAACCTTGTTAGCGCCTTAGCGCGAGCTTGGGAATTTACACAATTCGGACCACAATAATTCCTTATCTATGGTTTTTAAAACGGTTTCACTCAGACCTTGTTTCGTTGATCGCTGTTGCATTTTGCATTTCTTTGGATTACTGCGTCTAACTACCTAATGCACCATTTCTAGTTTTAACCCTTGCTTGTTTCCCGGACTAATCGTGTGTCCTGACTGCCTGTTGACGTTTCGCTATTCTACTTGGACATGATTATTTGCTAGCGCAACTTGCTTGACTCATCAACTGCGCCTTGATTCAGCATGAGGTGCATTAACTGTGGTGTAGCCACGCAATGTTTGCGGAGGCAGATCACGTCATCATCGCCTCTTCCTTCTCGCTAAAGTAAATAGGTAACGATAAAAAACATCAACATGATTGAACTACCCGTAAAGACATATTGCTACTAGGGGAAGTCCCCGTTATAAATGGGTAAATATGTCAATCTGTCATGCATGCGTGCGACTATCTCCATACCATAGCCATAATAGTTAAAATAGAACTGTAATAGAGATTAATGGCGTACGTACGGCAAATTCCGTACGACGAAAAAAGTACCGAGTACGGTGAAAATTATCGATTCTTAGTGGCTTTTCACATGCACTCGGTAACATAATGTCCACGGTGCCTTTTAAAGTAGTAATGTATGAGCTACTCTGAGAGCTTTTACATAGCCTGGCGAGCGTGCCGTGGCCGTGAGTCGCCCATGTTTATCCACTGTAACCGCGGTATGCAGAGATGTATTGACTTGTATAGACACGTTCATAAGAACACGGGCGCAAAACGGCATGGCGAGTGTGGGGAATGTCATTCGACCGCTAACATCACAGAGCATCATCCATTTTTAGCAGAATATCTAACGGAATGTATAATTTTTGAATGCCCCCGCCCACATTCATATGGCTCGCATCTAATATACTACATACATACAGGCATTAGGTTGGTCGTTCACTTGATCTACGAGAGACGATTTTGAAGGACTTTTAAGAAAAGCGCGTATGGGTGACTTATTTGTCACAGTGACATTTATGCGTCAATCTCCTTCTCCTTCATTCTCTTATAGAGATGCCACACGGGCGTTACCGCTGGGTTGCGTCGGCGGGGCTGCGACGACGGAGCGGTGACACTCCCCAGTTTTACATGCGATTTTGACGATTTTGAAGGATTTAATCTGAAACGGGAGTTGCGTCTCATCGCAACTGAGAATAGGCTAGGGAGACGAGGAGGGGAGAGATGCTGCGGTGCGTCGACGATGGAGCTCTCTTAGAAAAGGAAGGAAGACTGACGCAGAAATGTCACTGTGACAAAAAGTCACCCGTGCGCGCACCATTCGCACAGAGTTTATCCCAAGTAACGGCCGCCGCCGCCGTTGCGATCTGCGGTGGCTGATTCAGCGGCAGCGGCAGCCGACGGAATGGGTAGGACTGATCGTGTAAATGCCCCTTTATAGTTTTTGCCTAGTAGAGGCATTCAGAGAATATAAATAAATATTATCTGAATGCCTCTACTAGGCATAATGTAAATAAAATAAAAATATAGAATATAATATAAATAACGCAAAATTTTATTAATTTCTACAAGTTCTACAAATGAATAGAGACGCAGTAATTTATGAAATAATATTTAAATGCTATTGTATATTGAGAAGTCTTTGTACATTTCTGGGGCAGTGGTCTAAACAACGATTTTCCCATCTCCTTTATATTAGACCAATACATTCCAAAAGATAAAGTCAAACGTAAACACAAAAATTCAAAAATATAAATAAATGGTATTAAAAAAATAATGTCAACACAAACGACCTCTTAGAATAACATCGTCCGCAGGGCGTTGGTCTCGGCCACAGTTCCTAGTGTGTTGGAGCCGCCAGGTTTATGCTGGTCGGATGGAAGGTGCCCGGACGGCCTGACCCTGGTAGAGAGGGCATTCCCTGCTTTGAACCGCGATGCAACTTTGCAGCCACAAAATTGCCACAAATATGCCGCTCTCATGGGCAATTACATTTAGTGCCACTTGGGCTTGAGATCACTGGGGTGTGGGGGACAATATTTGTTAAAGATTTGGGACTCCGTCTTAGAGATAGAGGATTTGAAAACCGATCTGGGGATTTTCTGATGCAAAGGATCTCCCTGGCTGTGCAGCGTGGGGATGCTGCCAGCGTCATGGGAACCTTTGCCTCCGATATGTCTCGGGGTGGTTATTTAGGCTAATGATTACTTTTATTAAAAAAAATATATGTCCAGTTAATAAATGTGATCACATTTTGTTTAAATTGTTGTATTAGTTCCTTATATAAATAAACTGCTTTATGTTACTTAGAATCCTAAAATAACAATCAAAATGCATAATGCTCAAAAACCGTCACAAAGAATATTCAAAAACTTTAAAAAAGGCTTTAATTAGATTAAATAAATTAGCTTTTATAACAAACCTTTAAAACTCAATCAATTTAAATAAAACCATGTGGCAAGTAGTTAAAGAGACAACAAACAAGCATCGGAAAAGAAAAGAAAACTAACACGTAGGCAAACAATATATTAAACAACCCTTTTTACAATTATTTCCTGTCTGTAGACGAAAACCTAAACGACAAACTCTTTCGGCATTTCCACCTGGTCGGCCAGTCAGTAATAACACCGCTCGACAACTCCTTTTATCTCCACCACCTTATAATTATAACTGAAAAATAAATCTTCCTATTAATTAAACAGTGAAAGAATAAATACCACGCAGGATTCGTCGACTGTCCAAAAGAGATATTCTTGTTTTGAACAAAGTTTCCACTTTGTTCAAAACAAGAACAATCACCATGGCCACCATTTCCATTCCAATACGCCATAATGGGCATTATGTACATGTACATGTACAATGTACAATGTACAATCGAACCAACTGAATCATGACCCATTTGCCTGATAATTCGTTTGAAACTTTCAAACTTGTAAGATCTATCGTAATGTCAGTGTCTAATCAAATGATAACAAGTTCGTTACCAAGGAAATAAACCTTCAAGCGAATTTCGACCTACTTGCATTTAAGGGGTTTAGCAAAATAAGCTTATGGTGGGTCATGATTCAGATGGTTCGATAGTACATGTACCAAGACTTGTTTTAAGACGGTTATGGTAATTTATCGGATTAGTTTAGGTTCCTATCCTGAATCGGCATAAGACGTTGTCGTAACCCTCCTGATACTATTTAATAATACCTTGGACACTATTACACACACATTGATCTAGCCCCAAACTAGAATTCGTTGTATCTTGGGTACTAGACATCGATACACATACCTATATAGATAAATATTATACTTAGATAGTCAAACAACCATGACTAGGGTACAAACGTCTGTTTTCATCAAACAAATATTTGCCCCCACCGGGACTCGAACCTGGGACCCTTGGCTTCGTAGGCAGGGTCGCTGCCGACTCGGCCATTCGGGTCGTCGAATTTGCTGATGACATTTCGTTTTAATCTCAAGCAATGACGCCCACATCCTATTCACCCATCCACACTCTACTGACACAATCGTGAATTAGCTCGAGGACTACAATATAATAAACCTCATTTAAACTAAACTAGTACAGTTTCAACCATACCAAATGTACGCCGTTTGACATATTTTGTAAAAGCTTTTTAATTTGCAATGTACCTAAAGGTTGGTATAGCTTTGAAAATATGTAAGTATATGTGTCCGAGTCAAATATTTCGATGTTCAAATTTGACCCACATCCTGCTGTGCTGAAATTTTGCATGTAAATCGGATGACAATACAATATTTATATGCCACAGAGCTGATCTTGGTTTGCCACAGAGATTGACGCTTCTAGAGAAGAGGCCTATGCCCAGCAGTGGGTCGATGTGGGCTGAATATGATGATGATGAGCTGGTCCCGGGTTCGAGTCCCGGTGGGGGCAAATATTTGTTTGATGAGAACGGATGTTTGTACCCTAGTCATGGTTGTTTATCTATCTAAGTATAATATTTATCTATATAAGTATGTGTATCGTTGTCTAGTACCCAAGATACAGGGAATCCTAGTTTTTGGCTAGATCAATGTGTGTAAATGGTGTCCAAGGAATTATAATTATTGTATTATTATCTAATGATGGAGCCGGACGGGGCCTTGGTAACTTTGTAAAAAAACGACGCAACCCATCAATTTACGCCCGTTTGACTCGTCTTGACATGTACTTTGGTCCTTGATGATATCCAGGGTCTAATGATGGACAGGAGAGGTGGCTATGGGGACTCTAATAAAACGTCGCAACCCTATCGAGTTTGGGCTTGATTGATGCTTCTTGAAAAATACTCTATGGTACAGTACACAAAATGCGGGGTAGTACTGTCGACCAGCTGTTGTCTATTTAGGCTCAAAGCTCTTCGAAGGTTATCGAATAACTGTACTAAATTTACGGGCCAACAACCAGTCAACAATGACAACTTACTAAAAAAGATTTAGAAAACTTTAAAAACCCATTATGGAAATTCTTAACAGAACATTATTTTATAACCTACCGGAGCTTTATGACTACTCTCAATTACTTACTTATAATAACTAATTGATAGTTTTTAGTCTAACTCTAGATTATTATCATATGTATAAACTAATTAAGAACCTCCAGTAAGTACTTACCTTATATGTATGTTCGGGACTTAGCCTTAATTTTGACATGGTGGAATAAATAAATATGGATATGAATATGAGTATGAATTGATAAAAATAGTTTCATTATTCAATGCTCAGTCTAATATGACGGATAATAATAATAATAATAATACCTTGGACACCATTTACACACATTGATCTAGTCCCAAACTAGGATTCCCTGTATCTTGGGTACTAGACAATGATACACATACTTATATAGATAAATATTATACTTAGATAGATAAACAACCATGACTAGGGTACAAACATCCGTTCTCATCAAACAAATATTTGCCTCCACCGGGACTCGTACCCGGGACCCTAGGTTTCGTAGGCAGCGTCACTGCCGACTCGGTCATTCGGGTCGTCATGCATGCGTCGGGATACATCTTCATTTTGTATATGTCACCGTAAGATAGACAAAACCGTTAGTTGATCAACTATCGACGGATAGTAAACCAGACCGACAGGGTTTAGAATTAACGTTTCTTTTGTTCTTACATGACAACCTAACACGGAGACTATTCGGGGGCTTCGCTCTAGTCTTCACCTAAGCTACCGCAGTGCTTGCCCTGGTATTTCGTTTGCAATTCCAGCTTAAACAAGTTTACTATTTAACGGTTTTAACTGTAAGTTTATCAACCAACGCGTCATATAGTAAGCAGTACACTACAGTTTACTATCTGTCGATAGTTGACCAACTAACGAGAAGAAAAACGTTAGTTTATCAACTAACGGTTTTGACAATCTAACGGTGACATATACAAAGGTACTTTATATCGGGAAATGTATAAGTGTAATGTGCTGTGTGCATGATTAGATAAGTGGTCCTGACACATATCACAAACACTTAGTGAGATGATTCGTCACAGCAGAATGTGAGTACGATGTTGATTAGTACAGTCTAAAAAACGGCGGGGTACCGTCAATTTCGGTCAAATGCCCATCTTGGATTTCGGAAGTGTCTCCTTTAAGAAGGCATTCCTAAAGGAGACACTTCACAAATCCCGAATAAATATATGTTAGGAAAAAATCCCTTTTCCGTCCGTATTGAAGAATACGTGTGTTTAAAAACATATAATGTCGATGGGAACTATCTAAAAAGAAGATTGATATCGTTCTTGCGTAAAGAAATAGGTATTTAAAATGTCTTGAAACAGTGTGTTTGAAATTAAGAAATGATTTGTGATTTGGCGCAGTAACTAAAAAACTCACAATTATCACAATCGGCAGCGACTTAGGTACGATGTAGTGAATAATCCTTTCCTTTCGTATTTTCTCGGAAATGTTCGTTTTTGTCTTACTACTTCACTCGCACTCAGTACCCATCGAGACAACGTAGGGAACAGTCGCATTGCAAGAGGAAGTATCTATATAGAGTAGTTAATACCACAGAAATATTTTGTTGATATTTATGTTAGATTTTGTGATAAACTTCATGGACTCGTGTATTAATGCAGGCCACCTATATATATTTTTTTGACTTTACATTTCACTCTTGTCTGTCATTTTCGTAAATAATAAACATTGATTTTATTCGATCCACATTAACAATTTATAACAGACATGCCGAAAGCACTAAGAAAAGGGAAACGTTTAGATCGGCAAGCCTGCGAAGTTATTTTCAATATTTATTTATATTTCTTAACTGAAAATGATAAATTCTAACATACCAACTATACTGCTTACTTTTGTAAAGTCCAAAAACGAGTTTCGGAGGCCAGTGGAATTTCTCAACGAACAGTAAATAAAATATTGCAAAAAGAATACATAAATCAATCCACCTCCAATAGTCCGAAGTCGGCAAAGTTGGGTAGACCAAATAAATTATTTTGTCTAGGTCTTGACGATTTTGACTACAACGTTATACGCCGATTAGTGTATAATTTCCATTTGATATACAAACAAGTACCTACAATTAAAGCCCTGAAGTCCAAGTTATCCGAAGCCATAAATTTTAAGGAATGTGACTTTATGCTAAGAAAAATTCTTATAAAAATGGGATTTCGGTATAAAAAGTTGAAAACAACAGAAAATTACTTATCGAGAAAGATGATGTTCGTTTAAAAAGAGTAAAGTTTTTAGCCGCGATAAAAAAGTACAGATTGCAAGGGAGAGAGATTGTTTAAATGGATGAAACATACATCCATACCTCACAGGCAGGTAAAAGCTGGGCTGACTCGTCAGAAAACGGAGTGAAATAGTTCATTTCTAAAGGACAACGTCTTATAATAGTGCACGCTGGTAGTAGAAAGGGGTTTATACCTGGGGCATTGTTAATATATCAGTCTACTGATAAAACAGATGACTATCACAACGCGATGAATAATGAAAACTATGAAAAATGGCTTCGTAATCAACTCATTCCAAACTTAGCTCCACATTCGGTACTAGTAGTAGATAATGCTGCATATCATAATAAGTACGTAGAAAAACCTCCTAATTAAAATACCAGGAAGCAAGACATGATTGATTGGCTATCCAAACATAACGTTCCGATTGATCCGTCATTAACAAAACTTGAAATATATGAAATTATTTGCAAGTACAAACAAGACTTTGTAGAATGCTCTATAGATAAACTTATGAACGAATATGGACACAGCGTACTAAGATTTCCACCATATTATCCTGATTTCAATTCGATTGAAAACGAATGGTCTCAAATAAAGGGATACGTATCCAAAAGAAACATCAGTATGAATATGACTACTGTGAAACAATTGGTACAGGAAAAGGTTAATATGATTGGTTCCGATGTTTGGGCCAAAGTATGTGACCACGCCATCAAATGCGAAAACGAGTACCGAAAACACGAACCTGAGTTGGAAAATTATATGGCTAGTTTTGTAATCACCGTTTATGAAAACTCTGACGATGATACACCAGAAAATAGTTCTGATTCTGACTGTGATATGGAAGTTGGAAGTATTGTTTCGCATCACACTGTCCACCCCGCTCCTCCTCCTCTTATCCCGCTATCATAATCGAAGTTGTTCATCCAATCAGAAAATAATATTCATTTATATTAATTTCTCTGCTGGTTTGTTTTGTTTTATGTTGAGGTGTCTTTTTTGTTATGTCATAGTATTTTTAATTAATTACAAAAATTTATTGTTATAAAAAAGGTCTTCAAAATCCTACTGTAGTTTTGACTTATAGTTAGACTTTTGGGGTTCCAATCCTTATAGAATCATTAGATCATCCCAACCGGAATTTGGTTTTTATCAGTGCGTTTTATTGAAATAAAACGTCCTCAGTAACTAGTTATATTTTTGTTTACCTAACGAATTCTTTATATGATAGAATCGTGGTGGTTTTAACATCTCAGTGTAATATACGTCAAACGGGCAATTTGACATTTGACATTGATAAATAAAGTATGCGATTTATTTGATACCTACACGTAATTTAATAATACAGTAATTCATAGACACATCGGCACCATTCGGGTGTTATCGTTGTTCCGAGTTTTGCCGATAGGAAAGGATTATTCACTACATCTGTAACAGACAGCCATTAAACAGTGTGAGCTGTAATGGACTTTATTGACCGAGCGAGCGAAGCGTCTCTGTTCAGCTCGGGCAGAAATGCTTTCGAATGTCTGGATTTCCGGATTTCTGTCTGGCTGTTCTTTTCTACAGGTCGCATTTCTGAACCGATCCTCGTAAAATTTTGTGAGATGAAAATAATTAAAAAAGACTACAGCCCAAAAAGTTTTTTTTTAACAAATGAGGTGTCTTTGGATTAATGAAGACCGTGAAATTAACCTTTGCAAATTTTATGGTCTTCATTAATTTAATTTTCCTATTTTTTTTTTTAATAAATATTTTCGACCACCAAGAATCGAGTTGCAAATTTTACGGATATACTTACGGTCAAAAGTTGCAACACCAAGACTTAGAATTACTCTACAAACATCATCATATCAATTATAAGGAAAGGAATGCCTTCCACTCCAAATATATTAATTGCTGACTGGCTGGAAGGCTCGAGAGTTAAGAATTGGAGAATTAAACAATGCAAACAAAGTTTGTAATTTGCACTTTATTATAATTCCACTGGAAGTAAAATATAAGAAGTACGAAACTTAATTTTGGGTATCATTGTTTATTAGGACTCAAATATAAAATTTCAGTTACACTTGATATAACCTTAACCTCTCTACCTACCGTTGACGCGGATCCGGATATTTTCAAACTTATGGCTTTGTAATAGAGTCGAAAACGATGAATAATTAAAACATAAGTTTAGTTATCTTTATTGAAAATTATTGGATATTTGTATCTTTTTCTTTATTTTTTAAGATAGCATATAAGCGGAGTAGCATATCTTACTAAATAAGATTTTCTTTATTTAGTAAGATATGCTACTCCGCTTTACAAAGCCGTGGGCGCTCAAGAATAAAACGGCATAAAAACTCAGGCCAGTCAAATAACTTTTGCGAGTTTAGTTTGTAATCAATTCTTAATTCTTAATCATAAGTATCCGCATGTCCATCGCTGCGGAATTGACATGCGATACGTCGATACCCTCTGGGACCTGTACAGGACTGCATAGGAACACCGACTCCTTGTCTATAGACCGGGGTGTCCGGCAGGGGGACTCCATTCTCACCCAAACTATTCACCAACGATCTGCAGGACATTATGAAGACGTTGGATTGGAGTGAGAGAGGCGTCAACATTAACGGGGCACGCATGTCGCAGCTCAGGTTTGCGGATGACCTCATTCTCGTCGCCGAATGCGTCTCAGATCTCCAACATATGCTCGCAGAATTTCACGAAGCTTTCCTAAAAGTCTCAGGAACAATATGTCCAAGACCAAGATCATGACGAGTCGCAGACTTAATGTGCCGGCCCTAATTGTTGGCAATGACACCATACAGGTGGTCAGCGAATACCTCTATCGTGGACATCGTTTATCCTTTGACCGAGATGCACAGGTGAAGGATATCGAAAGACGCGTCGGATTAGGGTGGGCTGCTTTCGGGAAACTAAGTGATGTCTTCAAATCCTCACTCCCACAATGCCTGAAGACCGAAGTGTCATGCCCGTCCTCACCTATGCCTCACCTAGCCGAAACATGGCGCTCACGAAGCATAATGTGCATATTATAAAAGTAGCACAAAGAGCGATGGGGCGTTCCATGTTGGGTATTTCTCTCGTAGACCGTGTGCCAAACGTCGAAATTTGTCGAAAAACGGTGTCATTAAGTCGTCGGAATCCCACTGGGTGCGATTGGCACAGGACCGGGGAGATTGGCGCTTTATAGAAGAAGCAGTGTGTCGATGTAGGCTGACTATGATGAAATGATGAAGTAGTAATTAATATCAAGTTGTATTGTGATAGTAGATTCTTGATAGTATGTTTAAAGGAATTTAAATGTAAGGTTTTTAAGTCATTTGCTTATACGTTGAATATTTCTATGGCTACTATTTTGATTCACAATTCCTACATACGTGTCGTATGTATTATTTTGTTTAAAAAAATCTTATGTTAAAACTAGTGATTATAATACCGCGGAATACCTAATAGCGCTAATCGACATTCTATTGGCACTAAACAGAAACTCGTTATGTTCCGCTCATGTTTGTTTATTTAAGAATGGTACTTTTTAAGGGTCAGAGTGTAGGTTTATTGGGAAATTTTGACTCGGACACATTTGCGTTCAGGCATTCCTGACCTCGGCCAGACACGTGACCGAGTTTATGATTTTACCATAGATGCGGCCATTGTCTGATTGGAGGGGCGGCATTAAGTTGACTTTTAAAAGATTAATGGTTTCGTATTTAGACTTGAGCGGTTTGTTATTGTTCGTAATAGCCTCAGGTACAGAACATTGCATTTTGCGGACTGAAAGAGTCGTTAAAGCCGAAAATAGCCGATGTATCTCTCAAAAACCCGATGCACAATAATTAGCGTCGTCTCATATATTTATCTTGTGCACCACTGCCGTCTGCCTCCACCGTCGAACGAGGGACAATGTCATGATAGGGCCACAATGCTGAAATACAAAAGCATGGTGTTAAAACCGACAGCTTATTCAATCTGCCACTCTGGGCAAAGAATTTTTGAATAATTATTGTGTTGTCACTAGAAATAGTCTACGTACGCTTGGCAAGCTGACAGATAAACTTTAAATATATGGAAAACTTTTCATTTATTTCATATTATTTATTGCATAAATGAAAAACTTACATGAAAACTGAACAGTTTTCAATGAATACTCGATTACATCACTTGGTTGTCCGTATGTCTGTCTGTCATGCAAGACCCCTTTTCTCAGGAACGCGAGTAAGTATCAAATTGAAATTTATATCAAGTACCTACTCTAGTCCGTGATCTCAAAAGATATGGCCCAAAAGTCAACGGTATCAAAAGATACGGCTGTTTATACCGCGTGGCTCAAGTTTCTCGATACTCGCGAGGGAATAGGGATGCAACGATACGCCTTTTTGCCGATACGATACTGATACCGATACGCTTATAAAAATATCGGCGATACCGATACCGATACCGATACGCTTATTGAATTAAAAATGAAGGTTAAATAGATAAAATACAAGTCAGGTTTTTTTTTTATTAGGTACTATAAAAATATAGACAGGTTGGTACAGTTTTAGTAGGTAATTTAAATTAACATTAATCAGATGTTAGTTTAAAAATAGAGCTCGGGGTTTCCCCGAGTAGGGATGCAACCGATACGATACCGATACCGATATATCGGCGATATTTCAGGTTTGCCGATATATCGGCATCGACGATATTTTTATGGCCGATACAACGATACTTTTCAAATTTCTCGCTTTAAAAATGTAATGTAAACGCACGTGTTGTCTTGTCTATTTCATTGCTAACGAAGCACGTTAAAAATGCAATCTAAACGCGCGTGTTTTTTCGTCTATTTCGTTGCAAACGAGGCACGAACTACGCTCGGGGAAACCCCGAGCTCTATTTTTAAACTAACATCTGATTAATGTTAATTTAAATTACCTACTAAAACTGTACCAACCTGTCTATATTTTTATAGTACCTAATAATAAAAAAACCTGACTTGTATTTTATCTATTTAACCTTCATTTTTAATTCAATAAGCGTATCGGTATCGGTATCGGTATCGCCGATATTTTTATAAGCGTATCGGTATCAGTATCGTATCGGCAAAAAGGCGTATCGTTGCATCCCTATCCCCGAGCGTAGTTCGTGCCTCGTTTGCAACGAAATAGACGAAAAAACACGCGCGTTTAGATTGCATTTTTAACGTGCTTCGTTAGCAATGAAATAGACAAGACAACACGTGCGTTTACATTACATTTTTAAAGCGAGAAATTTGAAAAGTATCGTTGTATCGGCCATAAAAATATCGTCGATGCCGATATATCGGCAAACCTGAAATATCGCCGATATATCGGTATCGGTATCGTATCGGTTGCATCCCTATTCAAAACCTACAGGTTACTTCTTGTTGACCTAGAAACATGAAAGGCGCAAGGTCTTATTGGTAGCACGTGTAAAGTAAAAAAAAAACGTAAGATAAGAAGTATGGAAATTTAATTTAACACTTTAAAAATAGTAAATAGTGGAGGCTTTGATTTTTTTTTTGGATTACGTCGTTTCTTCGAATGATTTATTTTTATGTAATCTTAATACATACACTATGTATCTTATCTGTTGGCAAACCTTAAACAACATGTCAGTATGAGCGCCGTTGCATTATGCGTGCTACACAATTATCCTAAAATAAATACTTATGTTGATCTCAATATCTTCATTACTTTGGTATATATAGAATCGTGTAAACAATTTTTTTTTGGCAATTTAAAGTTGCCAACAGCATGGCATTCGTTTGAACATTTCATTACATCAATTACGATTACTCTCCTGAAATTATAGAGGGCAATTATTTTCATAAATGTTATAGCTGCCAATCTCTTTGAAAAAAAGCGGCCAATTGCAAGTCGGACTCGCGGACCGGGGGTTCGCACAAATGTATTTTTATGATGGATTTTTTCCTTTACTTGTGCAATACAATCATGAAAAATTTCATGATTCTGTTTAACGGGAAGTACTCTTTAGATTTTGATTCGCTTGCGAGAATTCTGCAAATTAATCATAAACGGCGTATCCTTTGTTTGCATTGACCTATAAGTTTGATGTATTCATGACCTCAAGAAACCGAAGACTTGAGTCATCCATATTAATTTTAACTTGATACCTCTATGCGCTCTTAAGATAAAGGTGTTGATAGACAGACAGACACACGGACAACAAAGTAGTCCTAGTTAATTTTAGGGTACGGAACCCTGTACAATTCAAGTATCCTACTATATGGTTCAAAAGACACGGTCTTGTGATAGAAGGACTGACGGACGGAAGAACAGCAGAGCCTTAGGCCAGCCTGTTGACAACCATTGAGTAAGTAACGCAAATATTCAATCTAAAACATGACAAATGTGTGTTTGTAACCACAGTGTATCTATCGCAGTTAGTTGGTTAAATCAGACACTTAACTAACACCCTAGACCGTTAATAAAGACCGACGTTTAACGAAGTCGCTAAAGTTTCGTCAGACAAGTGAGTGAATGAAACGTTTAACGAGTTGTCTAAACGTTCCTAGGCAACAAGACAAATACAATATAAACACACTTAAGTACACATAAAAAACATTTTATGTGTACTTAAGTATTTTTTGTTGTTCCTTCATGTTCAACCTAACACGAAGGATAAAGGGGGCTTCGCTTTGCTCACCCCCTGCTACCGCAATGTTTTGCCCTGTTAAAAGCTGTGCAAATCAGTAGTGAAAAGATAGACTCTGAAAGTAATCAGCTGTTGTCGTGACGCCATCTTGTTTTACATTATTTAGCCAACAACCGGCTTTCGGAAAGACAGATTGTTATACGTTTTCGACGATGCTTTATTTAAATCAAAACGGTATGACTTGGTTAAACGTCGGCCTATATTAACGGTCTAGGGTGTTAGTTAAGTGATTTAAATAATGAAAGCCCGTAATGATTTAAATAATGAAAGCCCGTAATGATATAATGAAAGCCCGTAATTGGCCTTAGCAATGTATAATTGTTAATTTATATTTAAATTGTCATGTGCTGTGGGTTTAGTATCAATAAATAAAATAAAAACGGTCAAGTGCGAGTCTAAATCGCGCACGAAGGGTTCCGTACCACCGTTCAATGGAAGCGATGGTGTGGAGTGAATAGTTTGGATTTTACACAGCAAAATATTGTTTACAAAGTTATTGGTGCGGTTACTTTCACACTCCATGTACGTAACCAGGTGCATCCATAAGTTTGTATGTGGTATTGTTGTATGGGAGCCCCCTTAAATATTTATTTTATCCTGTTTTTTAGTATTTTTTGTTATAGCGGCAACAGAAATACATAATCTGTGAAAATTTCAACTCTCTAGCTAGATATGTTCTTGAGATACAGCCTGGTGACAGACGGACGGACGGACGGACGGACAGCGAAGTCTTAGTAATAGGGTTCCGTTCTTACCCGTTGGGTACGGAACCCTAAAAAAGTGTCTCATTTAACCAACCAAATGCGACATATCTACAGTGTAATTGTATTTGAGTTGTGATGATAGCGAGGCAGCAATATTGTTGCAAGGCTGAGGCCGTCGCATCGCAATAGGTGGGTCGGCCGGGCGGGCGTTGATCCTAATGCGGCCTGGGTTACCATGTATAGAGCATTAAAAAAACTCCTTTGTATTTATCTTATTGAGGTGGCCCTTTTTAGGGTTCCGTAACCGAAAGGTGTCAAACGGGAACCTATTACTAAGCCTCCGCTGCCCGTCCGTCCGTCCGTCTGTCACCAGGCTGTATCTCATGAACCGTGATAGTAAGACAGATGAAATTTTCATAGATGATGGATTTATATTGCCGGTATAACAGCAAATACTAAAAAATATAATAAAATAAATATTTAAGGGGGCTCCCATACAACAATTCTTTCCATAGGTACACACATACCACCACCACATACAAACATATGAATGAACCTGGTTACGTGCATGGAGTGTGAAAGTAGCCGCACCAATAACTCTGTAAAAAACATTTTGCTATGTTAAATCCGAACTATTCACTCCACACCATCCCTACCATTGTACGGTGGTACGGAACCATTCGTACGCGAGTTAGACACGTACTTGACCGGCTTTTAATAAATAAATATTCCTCCACGATAAAGTGAGAGCTATCTCTCCTTATATATTAAAGTCGAAAGACTTTCTTGACTTTCACAATCCTGTTTTGCAATGTGTGCTACTTTAACGCTCGGGTTTCGAAAGGAAAATTAGCGGTGACAACTTGTTAAACTCATTTTAGCCAATCATGTATCGCTTTTTTCAATTAATCTTCGATTAATCGCCTGTTTGATTTGACCACTCCTTCACAAATTGGGGTTAAGCCACGCAGATAGCCGACGTGTGTGTTTCTTTGCCAAATATTAAAATGTAATATATTTCAACATTTTCAGATAGTTCTGGAAGATGCTTCAAGAGGCTTCATTATTTAAAAAAAAATGTGTGCTTAAAGATTTAGATTCGATAAATTGTATAGTCTGTTTTCTAACTCCGTGCAAAAAATTAAAAGGCAATGATACCACTGTAAAACTTACCGTTATACTCGGTAGTATTTTATTACTGTAAATAAAAGCCTCGTGTCTGCAAAACCCATATCTTTTCTAAAGAAACACATTAAGTGCCACTAGCTAGAAAACTCCATATAAATTTGTATGGAGTTGTCAAAGTTAACTCGAGTTAAGCCTTCTAGCTAGTCGCCCTAATGATTTATAAATTATAAAAATTTATTTATAAATAATTTTTTTGAGGGTTTCCTATTTGAGTGCGAAAGCCGAATCATCGAATTTTGTTTCATCGAAAACCTTTCATCGACATCTCTATACTGCGACGCCTAGTTAAATCGACGTCTTGTTACAGCGATATTTCGCTCCATGGAAAAGCTGTACTACGAAGGATTTTACTGCGAAAATATCATTCTGCGAACGCTTGTTCAATCGACGTCTTACAGACACACGAGTGATCCTTTATTATTAAGGTACGGTAAAGTTGCTCTGATCAAATCGGTTTCATACTGAAGTACATAATATGAATATGAATACTCCACATGAGTAGATGCAACATGGTGCATTCCTTAATGCATCATTCTGTTGGGTATCTACTTACAAAAAGAGATTGTTACTCTAAATACTTTTTTATAAGCGACACATTTTTTTTCTACCCCACACCTCCGACCCCTTGAAGTTTATCGGATGAACAATTTGAACCAATAAAAACAATTAATGAAAGTCCCAATAACGATTTTTTTTTAAAACTATTCATTTTTCACTAAAATGATTCAGCGTATGTCACTCTCAGGGCCTTCAAAATTTGTTAAAATCTGTCGAGCCGTTTAGGCCGTAGCGTTTTTTTTACATTTTCACCCCAAAATCTCCGCCATTTTGAAAAAATTCCAAAAACTGAATCGACAAAAAAAACCACATAATTATCAAATCTGCTCATAAAAAATCACAAGAATCAGTTGCAAAAATCCGGACAGAAATCCAGATCACGAACTTTTATTACTCTAAGATCACGAAAGCATTTTTGCCCAAGCTGAACGGACACGCTGCGCGCGCACGGTAAATAGGTCTTTATAATTGTATTCTGGCTTGATAGTATTTCCATTGAGTTCCTTAGATTTATGGCCGTCACATTCTATCTTTACCTTACCAATTCCGGTAGCATGTCATAGCTTCCGTTTGCAGACGCTTGTATTGAGTGGGAAAAGATATATTAATAGCTGTCATCTTCGACGACTCAATGAGTGAAAAGAGAACCTTTAAAAATTAAGTTTTTTTTGACGACCTCTTAAAAAGTAGAGTAAGTCAACAAATGTGATCAGGGCCTATGAGGCCACTATATGCACATAACTCACATATATGTTATTGTGTAAAATTCTACAAACGTATCCTACTGTAAAGTTGTCAACAAAGTGTCGTATCACAATAATTACAAAAATCTATACACAAAAAATATATATACAACGTGTCATTGAATAAACGCATAACCTTATAGACAGCAACTTATTTTTAAATAAGACAAAATATTAAGAAAGAAAACACAAATATTTGTAGAAAATATTTGAGGTTTTATTTTGGTGGGTAGCCACTTGTGTGAGCTTCTTTTCAGCGTGAGTAGAGTCTAGGCAGGGGTCACTAAAACTGGACTGTCGCGCGTAATATTTCGCGGTCATATTTTCTTCAAAAACATGACCTATATTTCAAAGTCAGTGAAATCGACTCTGCTCATGATTCTGAACAAACTAGTTTATATGCATCGAGCGTCTGTGGTACACACACTATTGTGTTTATAACACATCTGTTACTGTAAATTTGCAGAATTGTACACAATTGCAAATGTGTAATTTTTTTGTTGAAGGGCCCAGGATGTTTAAAAGTTTACTTCCCCTGAACGTCAATGACAGATTGGCAAAGTGCATGTTATTTGTTTGCATGCAATTTTGAAATTGTAGTGGTTTTAGACAATATTTCGGAACATATAATAGTCAGATATAGGATAACCATGGTAACATTAATCCCGAGGCATCGTGACGAATTAATCCAGCAATTTGCGAGCAGACTTCAGCAGACCTATAATTAGAACGACCTGCGTGCCGACAATATAGCGTGGTACACACATAGACTGGGCTAGATTTGTTGCGACGAGCTGACTAGAAATACTCACGAGAATTCATCACACTCTTGGCTGGGATTAGAACCCATGTCATTATGGCTTGCAAAGTAGAAACACTAAAGACGCGACGACCGAGATCGTATTTATAGGGTTAATACCCTTGATTAAACTAGTTGCAACTAAATTTATTATCGAGGTTAATTGACAAGAAGGGCATGAAGTTTGACGCGTTTATAGATACTGTTATTGCAAAATATTTTTCTAAGCAAAGGGCTGGGCCTGGTATTCCTTAATGCAGATTATTATATAATCTAGCTAGGATACCAGCTCGTCTCCCATCCTCAATGTACACACTTCAACACTTATGTTCCTTTGTGTTTTTATAACTAAAATATTCCATTGTTCCTAAATTAAGCTTTAAGTACATTTCTTTTTGGAAAATAAAATATTTGTAGAAATTTGTACCTTAGGTAACTACTACTCATCTTTACTAAACACCGATCGAAACCTGAACACATTTTATTTTATTTTATTTATTAAGGAGAAACAAACAGATGTAAATGAAAGAAAACATGACAATGCTAATATAAAGTTGCTAAACATGCATTTACCCCCTTGACAGTTCCCACTGGGACATTAAAATTAAGTAGGTATAGGCAAACCACGCTACACTTAACCTACCTTCACATATTAATAAGGTATAGGTTCACTACGGTACACTTAACCTAGCTCCACATATTAATAAGGTATAGGTTCACTACGGTACACTTAACCTAGCTCCACATATTAATAAGGTATAGGTTCACTACGCTAAACTTAACCTAACTCCACGTATTAATTATACCTCATTAATTTTATTTATTAAGGAGAAACAAACAGAAGAAAATGTAAATGAAAGAAAACATGACAATGCTAATATAAAGTTGCTAAACATGCATTTACCCCCTTGACAGTTCCCACTGGGACATTAAAATTAAGTAGGTATAGGCACACCACGCTACACTTAACCTACCTTCACATATTAATAAGGTATAGGTTCACTACGGTACACTTAACCTAGCTCTACATATTAATAAGGTATAGGTTCACTACGGTACACTTAACCTAGCTCCACATATTAATAAGGTATAGGTTCACTACGGTACACTTAACCTAGCTCCACATATTAATAAGGTATAGGTTCACTAAGCTACACTTAACCTAGCTCCACATATTAATAAGGTATAGGTTCACTACGGTACACTTAACCTAGCTCCACATATTAATAAGGTATAGGTTCACTACGGTACACTTAACCTAGCTCCACATATTATTAAGGTATAGGTTCACTACGGTACACTTAACCTAGCTCCACATATTAATAAGGTATAGGTTCACTACGCTACACTTAACCTAGCTCCACATATTAATAAGGTATAGGTTCACTACGGTACACTTAACCTAGCTCCACATATTAATAAGGTATAGGTTCACTACTCTACACTTAACCTAGCTCCACATATTAATAAGGTATAGGTTCACTACGCTACACTTAACCTAGCTCCACATATTAATAAGGTATATGTTCACTACGCTACACTTAACTTAGCTCAACATATTAATAAGGTATAGGTTCACTACGCTACACTTAACCTAGCTCCACATGTTAATAATGTATAGGTTCACTACGGTACACTTAACCTAGCTCCACATATTAATATGGTATAGGTTCACTACGCTACACTTAACCTAGCTCCACATATTAATAAGGTATAGGTTCACTACGGTACACTTAACCTAGCTCCACATATTAATAAGGTATAGGTTCACTACGGTACACTTAACCTAACTCCACATATTAATAAGGTATAGGTTCACTACGGTACACTTAACCTAGCTCCACATATTAATAAGGTATAGGTTCACTACGGTACACTTAACCTAGCTCCACATATTATTAAGGTATAGGTTCACTACGGTACACTTAACCAAGCTCCACATATTAATAAGGTATAGGTTCACTACGCTACTCCACTTAACCTAACTCCACATATTTAGGTTTGGCCATTAAAATTCTGAGGCTAACATTCTGCCTTAATATCGCGTCTACCACCAATAATTTCATTTAGCTTCAAAGCCACAATCAATAGGTACCACTTCGGCTTCGATTATTTTTTGAAAGCCTTCCCAAATCGAGCCTGCAAGTCTTCCACAGTTGACTCCAGCCTGTCTCCGAGCTCTCCTTCTTTTGGATGTTTGGGCGCTTCTATAAGTTTTTGGCAAAGAGCTAACTTAGCTTAGGTTATCTCTGTGTAAAACTATGTTATCACGGTTACAATTACTGTGCACCAAGCTAAAAATAACAAAAAAAACAGGTCTTGGATGTTTATATGTGTGTGACGTCGCTGTTTCTGGTTCCCAAGAATCAGGGTAGCCTAGTGTGGGGTCAGAAGCAATGTATGAGCCTGTATATATATTTGAAAAAAAAAACATAATAATTTAGACAGAGTGGGCCATTTGAAAGAGTCAGTATGGTGAAATCAGAAACTTTAGAAGTTTTCGCTGTAGAGAACCATGACATCGATTTTGATAAAATAATTGAAAAAAAAAATAACAAAACTTTTTCGGTTATCGCCTTTTTAACCATACTTCAGTTAGTCGTCAACAACAACAACGTTTACGAAGCACAAAACTGGTTTGGTTATTTTCAGTTCGGTTGTTTAAAAGCTAAGGTTTAGTCATGTATAACCTTAATGAAGTAAACAAATCGGATTGGTAACGTGCAACAATACATGTTTACTTAGTTTTTTACAAATTCTTAGACTATTCGTTACTAAAGGCTAGCTGAAATATCAAACAATTATTATTGTTAAACACTAAACAAACATCTTGCTACTATTATCCCAATTAAATTTGTTGTTTTTTACACACAAAATTGCAATTCAACAAAACTTATGTAATTAACAACAAACTAATATGTTGAACTAAACATAGCGTTATCTTATGATAGCCGTATTTTAATTGTTTAAAACCAAACACTTTTGTTTACGGGATGACGAACTACCAACAGTCCTCGCGCGTCTTGTCAAACAAAATCCGACCGTGCGGCACAGTGACAAGAGCAACTCTGTATTAATCTGTGCAAGAGCGAAGAATTTCAAAAACGCCATATCAAATACGTTGATTTTCAAATCATTTTGCCGCTTGCGCGTGCGCCTCTCGGGACAGTCGTGTGGGACATGTCTCCGTTTTCCATCAAACCCCAAAGTAAAATTGTTCTTTGCTTGTCATCTTTGAAGATTCTTTAATTTAGTCAGCTACCTACCTACGTAAAACTGAGTGAGAGAACCATGGCCGAGCACAGCCCAGATGCTTTCGAAGATTATCTGCTGCAGTGGGGCCTGGAATTGTATTTTACACAATTCAAAGGTAGGTATTTACCTAATTATTTCCTTTCACTATCTGGTGGTAAAGCTAGGGCAATCTGGGGGTAAAAAGCCATAGGGTACCGGCCGCGCCGGCATAGAGCCAACGACGCGCCAAAAGTAATATACCTAGTACCTCGGCACCCAAACCTACTAATAACGCTAGCTTGCATCTGTGTCTAACCTACCTAGTGATATATTTTTAGAAAAAGGGGAGGAAAGTATGGCTAGAAATAGAAGTAGATTTAACAATCAACAGTAATTGAATAGGTACCTCTATTTCCTTACCCCTACGTCGTTACCTAACCGGAATAGAGTGATACGCCCTAATCACATGGTTTTCTCAGTTTCAGACATATGAAGATCAGTCGACTGAGCCGAATAAATCACAGGTCTCACAGGGTACTTCTAATTCTTACTACAACTTACGAATACGTCCTACAGTCACTGGAGGACACTGGGACATTGGGAAAAAGATTCCCGTTGTTTTGAGATTTTGTTTTATGTTTTAGTGTTAATAATGACTAACAATGTTCTTACATTGTTAAACTACTTTAGTCTAACAATAAAATAATTACATTTGTAATTGTGTTTATTTGTCTGCCTGCCTACTTTTAAATTTTATGTAGGTAGTACAAGATTTTTTTGTTTGTTTTAGCTGTAGTTTTTTGCTTATATGGTGATGATCAGTAACTATATACTTCTCTAGTGTGTTGCCTAATTTATTTTATTTAGTCTGAGCGTTTCGCAACACAAATACCGGTCATTTGTTAATATTTGAAGAATCACCAATTAGATTGAAATTATTTTCACTTCAATCTAATTGGTGATTCTTCAAATATTAACAAAAGGGAAATGGCCGCTTATTGCCATGCTAAAACGTTCAGATAGCTAAAATAAATTAGGCTACACACTACTGAAGTACTAAATACCATATAAACAAACAACTACAGCTAAAACAAGCAAAGTTTTGTTACCAACAGTCAAACTGTTTTGTAAAAATTAACAAAACAAGCTATCTAAATTAACTAAATAAGGTTATAAGTAAACAAACGACAACAGCTAAAACAACTTATTAGTTTTGTTAATAACAGTCAAACATTTTTGTAAAAAATGGCTGAAGTAAACAAACAATTGGCTTACTAACTGCATGTAAGTAGGCCTACCTTTAAGTAAGCACCTTGGTATGACTTAGACAAAATAGTGTTAACTTTAATTACAAAACAGTTTCGTTAAAAAAATAACCAAACTCGATTTGGTTACGTATTGCTATAGTTTTGTGGTCACTTTTTCTATGTTATACGTAGGCGAAAGTTTAGCTACGAATAACAAGAGTTTTTACTGTATCATTCTGTTTAAAACAAGCTATAAACATATTTTTCTAAATGATATTTTATCAGTTGTAAACATACCATATGGGGTGGCAGAGGCACAATTGTGCCCACTTTCAGTCAGGGGGCTAGCCCATCGCCGCGGCTATGGAGTAATGAAATTTTCCTTACGATGTTTTTCAACACCATTAGAACGTCCTAATAATATACTTAAGATAAATGACTTATATCATTGGTACATGGTCAGCACCAGGATTCGAACCTACACCTCCTGGGTGAGAAGCAAGCGTGAAATCCACTAGATCATAGAGCTATCAAAATCGCTGTAAAATATAACTAATAAGCCCTAAAAAGTAAGAAACGAATTTAGAACCAGAATACTGAGGCCTAAGCAGAAATAAATACCAGAGTGTTCTAGTTCAGATAAAATTAACCTTATTTCTTTGTACATAAGAGTCACTGACAGTTCGATTCGCATACTTTTTCGTCGTGTAATTATTCCTGCTTCCTACACTGGCTAAACAAACCCGACGAGTCGAAACTCGATGGGGTCAGCAACATCAGATCAGCTCCATGTCAAATATTGCATTGGCATCCGACTTACATACCCATGCAAAGTTAAATCTCATCTCCATCGGAAACCGGGAAGTAAGTCAAATTTAAGTTGCAAATTTGATTACGGACAGACCGAGCCCGGGACAGGTGAAACTAGATAAGCTTATATAAAGCTATTTTCTTAGCCGGGAATCGAAGCCGCAGATTTGGGAAAAAAGGTCACTTTTATTTGCAGAGCCTTAAACATCGGCAAGTGACGGCTGGGCGCTCTGATGTAATTGTATGATTATAAAATAAAATAGCTTAAGCCATATTCCACCAAGCTGGCTTAGTGTGGGTGGATGGAGAGGTTCTGCGACCACTACCAAATAGACCGGGACCAACAGCTTTATTTGTCCGAAACACTGAACATCCGATAATATACTTAAGATAAATTAATTATCTCCGGTTGCTCCGTGGTCTAATTGGTTTCACGCTTGCTTCTTACACAAGAGATGCAGGTTCGATTCGTGACCATGTACCAATGAGATAATTAATTTATCTTAAGTACATTATATGGACGTTCTAACGGTGACGGAAAACATTGTGAGGAAACCTTCATTACTCCATAGCTGCGGCGATGGGCTAGCCCCCTGTCACGCAAAATGGAGTATTGAATAACTGGCTCAAAGTGGGCACAATTGTGCCTGCCACCCCGTATGGGAAAAGGCGTGACGGTATGTTATGTTCTGTTTATAAATTAATTATCTGTCCTGTCTCTTGGACAGGACAGAACCTGAATCTCCTTTGCGAGAAACAAGCGTGAAACCCATCAAACCACGAAGCGCTTTTTTAGTTCCCACGTTCAGCCAGGTACTCAATATTGTTACCTAGGAACATACCTATAATAGTAGTTTATGTGACTGCTACATAATGGAGGGCATTAAAACTCGAGAGTGGGTTTATGAAACGAGCCGAAGGCGAGTTTCATAATAATATCAATCGAGAGTTTTAATGCCTAATTATGTACAGTTACATACACTAGTTTATCTACACACATATCATAAGCTCTCTTTGATGTGTTCAGGAACCGCATGTTTGACCGGCATTGTGGCTCTGCAGTTGTTTACCTTGTTCTGTAGCACCAACTTCGGGCGTTCTAAATTTGAATGTCAATACCAACTTCACAGACAAACTAGGGGCGGCATGCAGGTGGGCGTCGGCGTGCGAAATTTGAATGTCATTATATGTACAAAAACTACACATAATGACCATAATGTGTAGTTTTCCAGATACGAAACGAGTTTTTACCAAGTAGTTTAACATAATGCTGATCGTAACGTGCGTTTTATGAACGCAGTAAAGAGGGTTTATGATACGTGTGTAGATAAAATCAATTATTACCGAGGAATATGCCTATAATATCTTCTGTGTATCAGATCAGAACAGGCGCGTAGGCGATCGGACCAGTTTGGGAAGAATTTATGTCTTTTTTTTATCCCCGACGACCAAAGGAGGGGTCTTATAAGTTTGAATCATCGGTCGGTGTGTCTGTATGTCTGTCCGTGACACCCTTAAAGGTTTGGACGGATTTTAATGCGGTTTTTTTCTATATGGTAGTAGATTTCCCTGCAATACTTTTTACCTGTTTCATTAAAATTGGTTCAGTGGTTCGAAAGTTTGATAACAAACTGTAATGTGGGCAACATTATTATTCATGTATGAAGGTAGACGCAGATTGTTTCTCTAGCACTGTACCGAACTCGCAATCTCTAGCTAGTTTTTTTAATACTGCAATATAGTCACTAATCGATTCACAATTGATAATTTTATGAAGGTTTTAAAATATCAAATCTACAAAAAACAGATTTCCAAAACATAATTCTTATTCTTATCTTTATACCCACATATTTTTTTGTCATGAAAAATGATTATTAATAAATGGTTAATGACTTACTCAATGCTTGATTTTCTTATTTTATTTTCGTGTCACTATCAGTCTTAGTCTAACTAGACACTACCATTGGTAACTAGTTTCAATCTTTTTATGATAAATTGCAATTGCTAATGTCGTATGCAAGGTGAAATATGGATCCTAGACTACGCAACGAGCAAAATATAATATGTGTGCGTCTATACTAAAATTAAGTAGTAGTTTAAAAGTTTCAAAAAGTTTCAAAAATCCTTACAAATCCATATAAGCAGTGTTTTTTTGTGTAGGGTGTTTCATGATATATATCGATAGTTAGTTTTTTACCCATGCTAGCACCTTCCAACGTAGTTAGTTAGATTTAACTGTATCCCTGTCTGTATATTTTAATTTTATTTATTTGAGTCGACATTATTATTTTTTCAATTCGCCATTCACCATGACCAATGAAATAATTCTCTACAACATAAAATTTCGATATTTCGGTAAAATACAATATTTACTTAAATATTAAACTACCTACTAGCTTAAAATACTAACTTCTATAAAAATAATCACGCTACATCACGCCTTTTCCCGTACAAAACCTGGAATCAAAATTTTTGACAACCCTGACGCAATTCAAGCGGAGGCCAATAACAAATAAACCAAACAAACAACAAAATAAAATAAAATAAAAAATTAAATTAATAATATATAATGAAAATGAAATATTAAAATAAAAAAAACAAATATCATTACTATATTAATAAACAAATCAGTATTTAGTTGCGATTATGAATTACAGCTTTACAACGACGCGGCATTGACTATGAGTATTTCACATCGATGATCATCATGTAGTTCATATGATTAGATCAATGTAATGCACAGGACATAAAATAATTAGGTGGGTTAGTTACGGTGTGCACCCAAACGGTTGGGAGAAATTTGTTCTGTGCTGTGCTTAGAGAATAAGCCTGACCAATGTGTACTTACCTAATACCTACTTTGTACATTAAAACAACCACGAATATCTTGTGCCCAGTAAAACCTCTGTGGTTTAAGAGCACATTGGAACTGAAATGTAAATATTTAAGTTAAGAAATAAATAAATAAAATAAAATATATACAATACACACATGTTTCCAAAGGGATGCTCCAAGTCTCCACAAATCCATCGTAAAGCGCTTGCGTATTTCCATACTCGGTATCCAACACCTGTTTCTTTACAATGCACCACAAATTTTCTATCATATTGTAATCTGGACTGTTTGCGGGCCAATCTAATACCGTCAGACATTGTTCCTCGATGAAGCCTTCACGCTGTTAGCAGTGTGTTTCGGATCGCTATCTCGTTGGAATATCCATGTACCGGGGAGATTATCGTCAGCTTAAGGAATCATGGTGTCTTCTAATATTTTGTTGTACTGGTACTGATCAAGTATCCTTTCAATTGTCTTCACGGGACCGATTCCGTAACCAGAAAAGCAACCCCATACTTTGATATTTCCCTCACTGTGCTTTGCTGTTTTCCTTGTATACTTATCATCCAAAGCTTGTTTGGTAGGCCGACAAACGTATAGTTTTCCATCAGAATTTATCATATTAATCTTCGTTTCGTCCGAAAACAACTTTTTTCCATTGATCAATAGTCCAGGCGGAATACTTTTTGGCAAAAGCCAATTGAGCTTCTCTCTGCCGCTCGTGAAGCAGTGGGACTTATATGGAGACTCTTCCGAATAGTTTTTTTGTACTGATCGCCTGCAAACTAGTTTTGCGGATACATTCCAATGATAATTTTGGGCGAGCACTTCCTTTTTTATGTCAGTTGACCCTTGAGGGTCAAGTTTAGCCAAACGTACAATCATCATGTCCTCACGCGATGTGGTTTTCCGGGGGCGACATTTCCTAGGAATATTCTCTGATGTCTAATGTTGTAATGTCTTATGGCGTATAATAATTTCTTCACGGAACCCTCACAGTGATAAGGGATCTGTCTATATGTCCAATGGCGATATAAATGTAAACTAACCATTTTTTTCTGGTAGTGGGGTCGCAGCTCTTGGTTTTACCAATTTTTATCCAGAAATAAGCACAATACAACTTACTAAGCCATAAAATACACTGACGAGCAATGAAAAAGTTACACCCATAAAATGCCGGCAAATACCTTAATATCTCCTAAGACATAGAACCAATATTATGTTTACAATATTTACGTTTTTAATAATTAAAAACGTAAATATTGTAAACATAATTGTTAGTTATATTCTGATGCGCTGTTAAATGTACTTCAATAATGAAGACGGCGTCGTTAAGCTAGCCTTTCTCGTTTAGGAGTAATTTAGTGCTATGTCACTGGAACTTTTTCATTGCTCGTCAGTGTAATTAATTAATGGCGCCAAGACCACATTAACATAAAAATAATACCCTATACTTTTTAAATTTTAAAATTTAGCATTCAGAACTTGTCATGATCAGCCATGTTTCTAATTAGTTGTCCAGCTACAAGCAGGGCGTATAAATGAATGGTTTATGTAATGTTAGAACAAAAACTATGTTGTAACTTATGCGTAACAACATAGTGTTTGTACAAAGCAAACGTGCTTTTATTCGAATCATTTTTTGTGTGACTACTTAAATGGTAATGTATTTAAGTAGTCACACTAATAGTGACTACTTAAATACATTACCATATTAATTTCATGTCATAAAAAATAATCTTAAAGCACAGATCATAGGTGCCGGCTGCACTCAGTCTATCGATGCTTCGATTGCAGACCTCTTGCTGTATCCGAAATTTACACAGCAACTACTGTTTTAGGCCAGACCACTTAAAACATCACCTTGCTGCACAAGCCAACCAAGGAGCCCAATATACGCCCGATGATAGCTGCAAAACACAGGCGTCATCGAACGTATTCTGGTCGACCTTGTGACATCTGAAACAAAGTTGCCCGGTTATTAAAAAATCCCACGCGGTGCGAGAATTTGCGTAGCAGCCTCTCTTTCCCAGGAACAGTCATCTTGAACAATGACGGACCCAGTTGGGAACAATTGTTGACTTTCGCTTACTGAACGCTCCACGTGGATGAGGCTAGAAGCAAAGACTGCTCCCTTACCCAATCGATCAAAAACAACTTCGAGAGGAAATTACCAACCGTTTTAGGCCAAATTTCCAACAATACTTCTCGGAAAAATTTAATACCACCAAAACAATAGAGAACAAAACCAGCGACGGGGACTTAAAGGGACCTGCTCAGCTTTTATTCTCGAATGATGCTATCGCCCATGACTCTCCCTACAAGCGCTGGAGTCGAAGCACCTAACACCTTCACCAACACTGCACCTCCCTGATTTCTCCAACCATTTCTGAGCGTACATCCCAAACGGCATGATCCCTCAACACTAAAAATATCTCATCTAGTGAACTGTCCGAGACGTCGGGCAATATTTGGTACCTAGACGATGGCACCCTAGGAGGCAAAGTTGAAAACGTATTACAAGATTTGGAGCACCTAACATCAGAATTACCAATAATAGGTCTATACTTAAAATACTCGAAAAGCGAATTATTCATATCTGATAACATCACGCCCACAGAAAAGACTAACATCATCTCTAAATTTAACTAAGCCACCCCCAACATTAAATTTCAAGACAAACACTCGCTTCGTCTCCTAGGGACCTTCGTTCTGAATATCAAACTTCTATAAGACTTACCGATTTCAATCCCCACATGGCCCTGACTATCATATCATATCATATTAATTTACCTACTTCCTTCGATGCCTCTTTGACCTTATCCTCAACCTTTTAGATGCTTTGACCCAATACCTTTAACAATTTGTTTAATGTTAAATGTGACAAAGCTGGACACAAGCCGCCCTTCCAATCAGTCACGGTGGTCTGAGGATCCAGAAAATCTCTGGCTTCTGGCTTTCTTGTCTTCGGCCCATGGCACGCGTGACTTCTATGGTAAAATCATAAACCTATCGCTCGGTGATGTGTCTGGCCGAGGCCAGATGCTTGTACGCAAGCCTGTCCAGGTAAATTTTTCCCAATCTATTTAAACTCGTAACGTGGGACGAGCCATTCTATATTAAAACCCGATGTGATCTGGTGAACACAGCCAGTAGTTCAGCAGACAGTGCTCGTCTTTAAGCAACCGGGGCGAAGGAGTCAGGACACTGGCTGCACGCAATCCCATCAAAATACATTGGCATCCTACTTGGCGTACCAACCTAACCCTCGCCGTCTGCCTGCTACTTGGCGTGGCGAAATCCGTCGCCGCCGCTGTAGTGCTAGGCTGGACCAACTAGAATACTACGGCTTCTCCTGCCAACGCAGCGCCGACTGGTGGTCCCGTCATGCCAGTCTTAATGACGTCATTTGACGGGACCTTGTCAGCTGTGAATTGCCAGCAATTCTAGAGCCCAATGGGCTTCCACGCGATGATGGCAAGAGGCTAGACAGAATGACGCTCATTCCCTGGCAGAGCAGGAAGTCGCTGGTGCGGGACGTGACCTGTTTATATACGTTGGCACCGTGTCACCTGCCAATGACCTAACCTATAGCCGGTGCTGCGGCGGCAGCGGCAGAGGGTCTCAAATGGCGCAAATACGCCAGACTCGGCGACGCGTATTTTTTCATGCCCTTTGGCTTCGAGTCTCCCGGGCCATGGAGCCCTGACGCTCGACGAGTCCTCAAAGATATCGTTAGCGGCTCGTCGAAGCTTCAGAGGACCGCATCTACCTCGCTTAACCCATTTGCATTGCGATACAGCGAGGTAACGGCAGTGGGAGACCCTTCCGCCAGCGATTTGGGCGAAAATTTTCACTTAGCCAGTCGTCAGTAGGCAGTAGATTCTTATTGGCATTTCCATTGTTGTATTCTAATTGGAATTTCTTGTATTATGAACATAATCTTATTATTTTCTATACCTAATTGGAATATAAAGGAAATATTTGAGATTTTTTGCATTTAATTTCGTTTCCATGCAAATTTACATGCAGTTACAAAAAAATACATTATGTTCAAGATTTATTACAATCACTTAAATGTGACTTAATATCTTATATGATGTTATATTTTAACGATACGTTGTTATAATAACAATATGAAATAGTTTTAGACATAACAGGTTTCCATACTATTTTATTGCGTAATAATTATCCGAAAATAGAAGCACGTCTGGACTCGAGCGCCCTCATATTTTGACCTGTCTTTGAGAGAAATTTGTTTAAGGAGGCAATTTTAATGATTCTTTATTAGTTATTAGTTAGCCTGTTTTGACCATCTACAAAAATAAAAAATTGGCATAATCTGCCTCTAACACAGAGACGGGAAAAGTGATCCGAAGGTATCCCTTTGCTTTGCGTAATTTTGTGATTCCTAGTTTTTATTCGCATAATTAATTGGTCATAACTTTAATGGCATATTAATACTTTGTTATATTATTTTAGTTGGTGTAACAAGCGATGGAAATTAATGAAAAGCCAAATTTGGCTGGAGTAGGTTATTGTGGCTAAATTTAAATTGGGTGATAGGTTAGGTTAGAGCTAAGAAGAAGCATAGAACGGAGCGCATGCAAATAAACATTTAATGATAAAAATATAGCTGTATACGGATTTAGTGAGAAATTGAAATTGTTCGGCATTTGAGTATTTAATTTTTTAGAGTTATCCTTTTTATGTCTTTCTCTACGATGCAAATGATTGTTACACCTTGTTATGTTTATGCTGTATGATTGTCATATTTACAATGCTTCATATATGCTTCCTATGTTTATGGCTTAAAAATGTATGCGTCATCATTTATGTTAAATGACCATTAGGGTTTACAAATTTTCGCAGTGCAGACCGCCTATCGCGCCACGCAGATGCGATCTTGAAGGATTTGCTGGAGTGTATTATCAATTTAGGGATGTCCTCGTCTCAGTGGGTGCAGGCTGCGCTGCCTCTCAGGTATGGGGGTTTAGGTGTTCGACGCCTTGCAGGTCACAAAGCACCCTGGATTTCTGGCTTATTCACATGGTGTTGTGGGCCTTGTTACTCATATTTTGGGTATACATGGTGACGGGTTCTGCATTCCTTTTGCGAGGGAGGCCGAGGGATTATGACGTGCCCGGTGTCCTGGGAGTGACTTACCGGGGGAAATGCTGCCAGTGTCATGGGAATCTTTGCCTTGGCGATGCCTCGGGTTGGTTTATTTGGGTAATTGTTTATTTTTGTATTTTAATTTATTTTTAATTTTAGTGTACTTAAATTTAAATTGACGAAACTTGTGTGGATGTATTTTGTGTGTAAATTGTGTATTCTTTAACAGCTAATAAATAAATAGATCTTCCTGTTTGAAATAAAAAACCCCAGACCTATGTCGTGTGCAGTTAATTATTCTACAAATCATTATTCACCAAAAAATAATATTTTAAACATTCATTAGAGACTCAAAAGTAGTCTAACTAAAAATATATTAAAAGAAAAGTATTCCAACCTAAACAGTAGGCCGTAATTCGGTCGTTATAAGACATTAGTATTATACCATCACCAGTTATGACAAACAATGATGCGAATCAACGGGATATCTATATCTATCAACTGGCTGTAAGGAGGGAATATAAATAGGTAAATATTGAAACGTTTTATAAAACGTTATATGATATTTTTTCTGAGCAGACAATATCCTGCCAAGCCGAAAGAACTAATTTGGTAAACAAAGTAAGGGTCTATACCCCAACGGATTTTGTTCTAAGTCTGCAATGCCGAGTAGGTATGTAGAGATCCCCTGCAGTAATAATCAAGAAGTCAGTCGAGTACACATTTACTTTGTTTTGTTTGTCCCATTAGAATGAGCACAGCCAGTGGTTAGGGTTGCCGCGCTGCTTTACTTTCTTAAGAAACGTACGTGTTACGATAAAAATATGTCTGTAGGAAGAGTGTGCACGATAAAAATATGTCTGTAGGAAGAGTGAAACCGTATTGTTTGGCGTGGAGTTGTTTTGTACGGTTGAAGTGTGAGAGCATTTGATTGAGTTTAAACTTTTTAGATATTTTACTTGACTTGAACAGAGGTTTCAGTTTACTGTGTTTCATGAGGGCTGAGAAACCTCCATCGTCAACATATTTATTGAATTGCTAAGTGTGGGACTATAACTAGAATTATTGAACCAATGACTTTGACTGATATACCACACAGGTCTTCAGTATTTTTTAAATTAAGTAATCTAAACTTTTTGATAATGTCCTGGGGATATACATGACAAAATTTTAAATCTACATTACTGACGCTAGTGCTGTTCTTTAACAAAGTCTCTGATTCATATGGATATGAATTTAGACGCTCCCTCGTGGGTACATTGGTGAAGAAAGTATCGAAAGCGCGAGCAACCTCTGCGTTGGATATAACAACATCATCTTTAGGCAGAAATCATTGTCCCTTGGCACATCTTTGCCAGTTTCACGGTTTATTATTTGCCAAACTGTTTTCATTCTATTATTTGAATTTTGTATTTTTCTATTCGAGCACACTTGGGTAATGTAGTACCCAAAAACCCGTTACAGGTTTTAAATTTTATAACCATGGCATAAGGATCAAAATCGCAACTCCTCAAAAAAAAGAGGTGTTATTGTGTTAAGTGTTTGCTAGTTGCTGTTGTGTTAAACAAGCTTTGGAATATTTTTTATCATAGTCATGAAATTTTCTATCAAAGTTATAGGTTTTTGGTTCATAAAGGTCATACATTTTACGAATTCCAAACGTTGCCCAATCATTTAATTTAGATTTACCATTGTAGTCACTGACTTTCTTTAACTTAAAAAGTTTATTGAATAATGTTGAAGAAGTCTGAGTAGATTATGTTTGGGTTCTATTCATTAAAATCCGGTACTGGCAAATTTATATCTAAGTTTTTCGTATAAGTATCTAGTCTCTGGGATGTAATAGGCCTTTAAAATGATGAATCAGTCTTATCCTTACTAGCAATTGGGAATAAAACTGTTTGAACGCTGTGATCGGATGGTAATAGTTAATTACATTTTTACTTGTGTATGCACAGTCACAAAAATAATACCAGGAAAATAATAATACCTTGGACACCTTTTACACAAATTGATCTAGCCCCAAACTAGGATTCCCTGTATCTTGGGTACTAGACAACGATATATATACTTATATAGAGAAATATTATACTTAGATAGATAAACAACCATGACTAGGGTACAAACATCCGTTCTCATCAAACAAACATTTGCCCCACCGGGACTCGAACCCGGGACCCTTGGTTTCGTAGGCAGCGTCACTGCCGACTCGGCCATTCGGGTCGTCGAAAAACGTCATCTAAGCAAGTTCGGCTGATAAGTGTAATTCTAGTCGGCTCTATAAATATATGGAATAAATTATATAGTCCCACCCGACGTATCATAGGTCGCAGAGGCTATAGAACGGGCCGCTCGGCATCCAGGTTCCGAACACTCGTGCAATCAGCCATAAACCAAGCAGAGCGTGTTTTTCTCTTGGCGACTGTGAGCCAGAGTGATGGTACTGGCTGAATGCGCTTCCCTCGCTGAGCCTAGATATATTGCTGTAAAATACGTCATTCAGCTTAGCTGTAAGTTTTATGCTGAGGTCCAAGAAGAACGAGCCACATCACTGTCACTGTGGGGGAGGCGAAGACCAACTGGACCATCATGGACTGGCATGTCACTGTGGTGGGGGCCGCCAGTCGCGCCACGCAGCAGTGAATGATGTCATCCGCCGGGCTTTTGCCAGTGCAGGCGTTCCCGCGATACAGATAGCTTATAATAGGAAAAAATATATACAAAGGCGAGCTCATCTCCAAGAAGAGATTTCTTCCAGTAAACCGTGATGGGTAGCAAATGTGATGGTTGAGCAGGGGAAGACCTGCGCGTACAATAAAACTCTATAAGTACTACAAGTAATATATACTACAAACAATAAATACTGATAACCCTAATTACTAAAACAAGACCTACTACTACTACTAAACATTTGTACTTTTTGGAGTAGAAATAGAAACCCTCGGTCCATAAGGTCCAGCCAGACGCACAAGCGCTCTTCAAAGAATTTTACTCGTGCCTGGTTGACGCAACGGCTGTGCCTCGCCATACAGCACCTTGCCTAGTGACAGCGGCAGTGACCTGGCTCAAATCTTTTTAATATTTATATGTTATTATTAATTAACATTTTATCTATGCCTGCAAAACTCCATAATTGAGACTAGCGATTGGGTGTTAAAGCACAATAATTGCAGTTCATAAACAAGTTCTCAAGAGACATCACCATTCGCGCGCTCTCACAAAGCTGCGTTTTCTGCGAATTTTACCTATAATCTGTTTGTTTAATTTTCAATCTCTACAGAGCGTACCCCTACTCGTAGGTTGACTGCTCGTATTAAATATCGTATGAAAATGCCAAAATGAAAGCTGCACTGATCAAGGCGGTAACACAGAGTTTGTCAAGTCGGAATTCTTCTAACTACTCCTTCAAATTTTACTACAATTTTTGTAGCAGCATACATTAAAAGCCTTAGAAGAGTAAATGATCAACGCTAAATGAGCCAACCAGGGACCGCATAATAAAATCGCCTTTTATTATACTCGTATACCTGAACGACATACCCTAACAAACGAGAACCAGCTTTTGCGGACGATACTGCTTGTTACTCCTCTTCTTATGATGTTGACTTGATAATCGATAGATTGCAACTCGCTATATATGGGGCAGCTGGTTACTTCAATAAGTGGAAACTTATATAAATACCACAAAACTGACGCAACCCTCTTCACAAGTGCGAGAGCTAAACCAACTAGACAACTGAATAAAGAAGGCTACAATATTCCGTGGAGTACTTCTGTGAAATACTTAACATGTTTTTTAGTTGAGACTAAATGGTTTGAAAGCTTTCAGTGCATTAAATCCAAAAGCTTACAATTTATGCAACTGTAATCCGGCCATGGTTTTTCTCATTTGAGAACTAAATCTAAGACAAATCACTGCAAGCTCCTATTAGTACAAAACAGAGCAATGAAAGTTACCCTTAAAATTCAAAATTACATGTCACTGGGAATCTTCAAACTAGTTTTCATTTTGTATTATTAAAGCTAACGAAAAAAAAATATTTTATCAGAAACCCAAACAACCAAAAGACCCCGAAAGTATCGTAACAAATATGTAACGAAGCTAACTCATCACTATGCATGCACTATCCGCTGATTGACGTAGCCACCACGCGAATGAATATCACCCGAATTGACTCCAAAGTGGCCGCAGCTCGCCCTGTTTACTTGTATTGCGAACATTAACGCAATTTTTTGTCGCAAGCCGCGCTTTTACAAAAATCAAAGCCACCAGTTTTGAGTGGCAACCCTGGGCGGAGCTCCGTTCACTCTAAATGCAACAATTAGTAGGTATTACAAAGTTATATATAGAAAACAGTGAAATCGCAAATGGGTGCCATTTTCCTCAAAATTAAATTGTTTTAATCAGACTCGGCTTTTAGACAGTTGGTTCGTTTCTAATTAATTCTAGACTTGAAAAACCACATTAATAATCCTGAAACAGGTAAGAAGTTAAATACATTTTATCTAACTGATATTTCATATTAGTACTCGTACATAAACGAATAACTTATTGTTAACTTATGTTTAAAATAAATAAAGAAAACATCATTGTAATTATTTTTAATTTGATTTACTTTATGAAGGTGAACGGGACGAAAATGAAAAATAAATACTTGGCTAACTCGGTTCTGCGATTGCACACCAAAAACTACTCAAAAAATACTTGATAGCTGAGAGGGAATTTATAAGAATATTCAGAAAGAAGGAAAAATGAAGTCACAGTTAGTTTGTAGCCAGATTCGGTCAACTTTAAACAAAGATTCCAAATAATGATATATCAGACATGATGTTCTGTATCATAATGACTATTAGACAAAAACAGGCAAAACTTTAAAACGTAATTTCATGGAGTTGTTCCCGATTACCTCCAAGAAAATTTCCCGATGTCCTCCTCAAAAAAATATACTTAAATTTATTCTCGCCCTCCTCAATGAGACATCACACACAATGTGCACGTGTTTATTATTACTTCTCCGAGTTATTTCTTTATTACAACAAACAATTCGTTTCTTAAGCTTCGTTTAAGTTTTCGAAGATAGTTAATGGGAGGGATGATGTATATTTGGTTTAATCGTGGCACAAAGGACTGAAAAACTTGTACACAAAACCTCGCCTACTTCAATTTCTACAGACCGTAAAAGATCATATTTTATTTCGAACGATATCGATGCCCTGTTCCTGGAAACCAAGATTACAATTTTAGAAGAATTTTCAAATAATTTAATTTTTGATCATCTACGTCTGAAACGTCGATTGGGTTTGTTTTAATCATTTACCTTAGAGATTGATGATTAAGAAAGCTAGCGTTGAGCAATTTTATTTAATCAAGACTGATTTTATAAATTCGTTACTACTGCCAGTTTGCTTCCAGTTTGACGCTACCTACTACTACCGTTCGCTTCGAGGTAGCGTCAAACTGGAAGCAAACTGTCAGTAGTAACGCAATTTACAAACTTCCCTATCTATGGTGGTTAAGGTCCTTTATTATCAACTCACGATATGTGTTTGTGTTGTTTGTTGAACTGTGACATTCCACCCCCAACAGCCACAAATTTCAAGACAAAAGAACCGAGACATATCTAAAGGCAATAATCGAATTCAAAGTGGACGTCCAGCGAACACATAAAATTAGAAACGCGGTTATTGTCTTTCCCAAATTGTCTCACAAAATAGACCCAATGCAAAAAGCCCTAGATATTGATTTTTAACTCGTTTAATTTATTAATATTAAATAACAAAGCCTTATTCTTTTCTGTTATTCTGCTTAGTTCAATAATATAAGTATGTTGGCCATTTCTGATGTAGTCTTTGTAGTGTAGCTATTTAATTGTGTGACACAAATGTATAGAACGACTGTAATTTGTTGCAAACTCGCACTTATGACTAGTCGTAGTCATAAGTGTTAATTGTGTGACACAAATGTATAGAACGACTGTAATTTGTTGCAAACTCGCACTTATGACTACGACTACCGTCTTTGCATATAATCCCAATATAGAAAGTGCTCTACAACCCATGCACATCCACATTCCATTATCTTCTTTATTTTTTCATCTCTATCTATATAATTAATATGATAACTATTTTAAGTACCAAGAGAATGTTACTGATAGGGAAATACTGTTTGAAAAAGGAGTTTTATTTACAATATTACCAATTTACATATTACATTACTGAGATATTAAGACCTATTTGGTATAGTCAGCATCAGATATATATGAGCGCGCAAGCCCCTCAAATAGATAATTTAGGATCAGAAGGTACCCAATTCCTTACAAAATAAACTTCCTGAAACATCTACATATCTACAGTGTCAAATATATCAACATAAATGCAACAACTTGAGGATGTTGACATAATTGCTATCACTTTTGCTGTGTAGATATTTCTTATTGTTTATGATGTTTAAGATCTATAATGCACGCGCAAACATATGCGAGGTTGTCTGTTACTACAAAACTTAAATCTCGTATATCTATCAACTACCTACTTAGTCGGATTTTAATGTCATCATTATATAAAGAAAATAAATATTTATCTAATTAAGAACGGTTTGAACTGTACCTAATTAAATATAATATAGCTTCACGCTTTTCCCAAACAGGTTGGAAGAGGCACAGCCAGTTATTCAATATATTTTTGGCGTGACAGAGGGCTAGCCCTTCGCCACAGCTATGTTTGTTAGGAACGAAGGTTTCCCCACGATGATTCCTGCTTTACTAAAACCTACATAAGCTTTTAAAATAATAACTTTGATTAACTGCGAAAGCATGGCAAAATTAGGTACATTCCTACTTATTATTTACTTACTCAATAGAGTCAACGAGTCGCGTACAGTTCCAGTACACAATCCACATGAAATTATTGGCTCAACACCTTCCGCAGGCTGAGCTGACAGGTACACATATTTTGTTCACGTTAGATTCCCGAAATACCAAAGAAGGGAGGACACGAACTGTGCGGTTCCAGCACGTTCAGGGCTGATTCATACACATAATGCGGCTTTACGCAGCCGGGACCTACACTTAGCGGGTGATCCGAAACACGGAACTTCCGATGAGATATGATAAGTTTAATCAAGGTTAAATGATAAGATAAGTTTCTTATTACCGTGAATTATTTTGCCGATCAGTTTCGGTATCTCAACAGAATAAGAAGTTGTAGTAAACCCTGTACTCTTACTACTGTACTGTATTAATGTTAATTTATATTAAAAAAAACAATCAAGTGCGAGTCGAACTCGCACACGTAGGGTTCCGCACCACCGTGCAATGGCAGGGATGTGTAGAGTGAATAATTTGGATTTTACATAGCAAAATGTTGTTTACAAAGTTATTTTGTGCGGCTCATTTCACACTCCATGTACTTAACTAGGTGCATGCATAAGTTTGTATGTGGTATTGAAAGAATTGTTGTATGGGAGCCCCCTTAAATATTTATTTTATTCTATTTTTTAGTATTTTTTGTTACAGCAGCAACAGAAATTCATCATCTGTAAAAATTTCAACTGTCTAACTATCACGGTTCCTAAGATAAAGCCTGGTGACAGACGGACAGCGGAGTCTTAGTAATAGGGTCCCGTTTTCACCCTTTGGGTACGGAACCCTAATAATGCTAAATCACTACCGAGCAACATTTTACATTCAACATAAGTCTAAATAAGTAAAGTAAAATGAAAGTAACTTAGTAATCATGTTGATGAAGCGAGTGATTATATAAAAATACAGCATGAAGTGGAAGTCAAGTATGGTATGGGTATAAAAAGGTTTCTTGGCCTCTGAGCGAGGCCACCAAAGTCAAAGTCAAAGTCAAAGTACTTTATTACTGTAGATATTTATACATAGTCGGTCCATAAGTTCTGTAACAAATATTTTGCCGCATAGTAAATAATACCAAGTTTTATTTTATTTAATACTATATATGGTTTGATAGCTCATTAAATACTGATAAATTAGAACGATTATTGGATTTAAATGCTCAAAGCCATATTACACAAATGCTAGTTTCTTCAGAGATTTTGCACTTTTTTACCCAATCAAAAATACGGACGTGATTCACTTTATCTTTTTTCCATGACTCTTAAAACCTTTCAAACTTACGTGAGATTTTAGTCAGAACCCTCCCTGAACCCGTTACCTTCATTTTGAAGCATAAGATAACTAAGTCTGGGTAAAACTAATTTTCATATTCACATTTTACGTAGTGTACTTGTTGCCCACAAGATCATTTTTATACGTTTTTCTGAAAACGCAAAAAGTACGTAAAGTTCTCTTTGGGAGCAGTTGGAACTGAAAGCTAACAGAAAATCAAATGCTAGTTGTTAAGCATGGTCTAAAATCGTGGTTTCAGAATAAATAAAAAAAACCTTGTTGGTTATCTGGAACACTGTTTTTTTATTAAATTTGTGATTAGTGGTATTTTTGTCAGTTGCGGCGTGTTTTGGGTTCGCGATTGTCTCAAGTTATAAGGTTTTTTGTCATATTGCGATAATCGTACAAAATGTATTGTATTGCAATTTGATTCGTATAAAATAAGCTTTTTAATCATGTATAATACGAATAAGAAAAAGTTTATTGCTGAGTTTTATCTATCAAAAACCTTGTGACAGAACTTAAGGACCGACTAGGTATATACTTAGCAAAGGTAATTTTTTGCCTGTTCTCTACATTGGACCACTGTGGGAGAAGAAGGGCGTAGAAACTCCCACAGATGGATTTTTAGATCTCTTTTAAAAATTGGTTGTGCTTAGGTAACTAATACAAATATGAAAAAAAATATGATTAATAAGCAGGAATAAATAATTACAAAATTATTAACAGCAAGGTCTGTGTTGAGCTAGATTAACCCCATACAGTCCCGTCATTTAAGTAATCTTGAACATTGTTATATCCCTTTTTGGACAAAGTCGCTTTAACATGCTTTTTAAATTGCTCAAATGGCAATTTAAAAATCTCCAGAGGTATCTTATTGTAGTAGAGAATGCACTGACCCTTGAAAGAATTGCTAACCTTCGCGAGTCTAAAACGGGGCGCACATAGTCTGTGATTATTTCTTAGGTTAACATAACAGCTATCGCTAAGTTTGGAAAATGTTGTAAGGTTCTTGCGTACATACATTTTATCTCTCTTGCCCATGCATATTCTGTCTTGTTCCCATGCCCCCTGCAGGCGGCACTCAGGGGACAAGAAACTTGGTATCTCTGTATAGTACCCGATATCAAATGATCCCCATTTATCTGCATCTATAAAACTTATTTTAATATTTACCTTACGACCTCATATAACAGCCATCCAAATTTATCCGAGGATTCACCAACTGTAACCACCAACTGAAATATAATTATGCGTCTACTTAAAGTTTTCACTAAAATATCTTCACAACATATAGTCAAGTGTCACGCCACTAACGCCATTACGGAGCGAGGCTTTAGTTCAAAAACATTTAAAGATAACGAGCTTCCGTTTCAGACCCTAATTGGCCTCGCATCTATTACAAAATGAAATGTTCTATATCATTTGTGTTATAGTATGTAATATACTCCGAAGTGATTTACCTTTACTGTACCTTGTAGTGTTTGCTTCCATAAATATTAATCAAATTATCCCTTTTCATTCTACTGCTCGGAAATGTGGCGAAAGAAAGATGATCAGTGATTGGGGCCGCAAAACAATGAGTATAGTTGACCAGGTCAACAAACAATGTTTTTTCTGGCCTGTTTGCTGGCTAGAAAAGCATTGTTGGCTTATTTGTTGTTGTTATGGTTCTGTCAGATGTCAACAGATGCCGTGTCTACTTTCCGATAAAGCGTGCGTCAAGCCGCCGCCCCGTTGCGGCGTCGGTAAAAGCGTGCCTGATTTGTAATGCCAATTGCGGTAGATGGAAATTAAAGGGTTTCCTTCATCTGAGGGCGGACTCCGCCAGGCGGAGTTCCAAACCTAATATATCTAAAAAAACTGTATAATTAATTTTATTTCCTCGCATTAGTCATGTAAAGTTCTTTGTTATGTCTCGGCCAAAAGTACAATAGATGGACTCGCCTCTTAGAATGGCTCGCCTCCGGCTCGGTCTTCGAAGTCACTCCTCCTTCTATTGCTCACTTTCCAGCCTCTACAAAAATGTATTTTTCCCTGGCTCAGCTGGCCGGAAAGGCAACTTAATATGAAATTAGTAGATTGTGAACCAAGGTCGGAAAGTGAACTAATTCACCAAAGATTTTACGTAATTTAATCTTTGTAACTGTAGGATAATATATACAATACAGCGGTAATATTAAATGGCACAAAAAATTTTACCAATATTACAACTTTCAAAAAATGCTGGGGTGGGGTTTAAGCCAGAAAGGTTCGATCCCCTCGAGTAAGGACTATCCAGTCCTGCTATTGACAGTCATCTGAATACTGAAGATTCTATAGTGAGGGAACAACATATTTTTCCGACTCCTTTATATATAACGGAGTCAGTAAATATATCAGCTTATTAATACTGAGTCGGTATGAGTTCACCAGAACAATCACACGGTACTTGTTGCAACTTAATTTTCAGAAAACAGAGAAATTATTTGCTATACCTACTTAATTGGCTAAATATTTTATTTTACACTACACAAGCACACTGTGTAGTGTGCTTGTGTAGTGCGCAATCACACCCTCTTTCACACACACACACACACGCACCCACACACACACACACACACTAACACCCAAGACAATACCATATTACAAGTCCTAGGCTATATCTTTAATAATCAATTATACCTTTTTACCTACAAATTTATACAATGAATTTATAAATTTAATTCATACTTATAATAAATATCATATGAAAATGTATCACCTAAATAAATATAATGTCAATAAATAAGAGCATAAAACACAGCCAAAGAGACGCTGTAACCCTACTAAACAAGTTTTACTTAGTGGGGAAAGAGCTTCCCTGAGGTACGCAAAACGAATAACACTGTGATAATTAAATGCTATACTTACTGTACCTGTATATGTAATTTTTCAGCATGAATGGATAAATTTGAAATTTGAAACATTTTGCTCCCTCTCGTCGTCGTCATCGTCGTCGAGCAAAACTTTTCCGAATGAAAGGTGTGAAATTGTTCATTTCCCACGAGTTTGCTAAGGCTTATATCCCTCGCCCCGCCTTCGGCTCGTGCCGTTAACTTCTCAGTTCGTAAAAAGCCTTTTCGAACGAGTTAGGAATAGAATTTTACCGCCTGAGAACCCAAAATCAAGCGGCGAAGGTGCTATTTTTAGCTTAGAAGTCGGAAAAATATGTTGTTTCTCCACAATAGAATCTTCAGTACTCCGGTGGCTGTCAATAACAGGACTGAATAGTCCTTACACGAGCCTACAAGAGGGGATCGAACCTTTCTGGCATAAACCCCTCCCCAGCATTTTTTGAAAGTTGTAATTTTGGTAAAATTTGTCGTGCCATTTATTATTACCGCAGTATTGTATATATTTATATATTTACTCAGAGTTAAAAAGATTTAATTACGTAAAGCCACATCATATATACCGCCGTTTCTGCTTTTCCTTGATATTTAGGCGTTAACTCTACATACCTCAGGCATCAGGTCAAACAAGGTAACTTGTGAGCGGTGTAAACTTGCCAAACCCGCAAAATTGAATAAGGGACAAAGTTTGAGCCCTCGGGAGGTATTATAGGTTTATGTTCCGAAACTTTAAGCTATTTTGTGAGGATTTATTACGAAATTTTGACGTCTGTGGTCTCCTTCTGTTGTAAGAGGGCAGTGATCCCAATTTTACGCAGGTGTGAAGTAATGAAGGAAGGATAATGAGTCGTGCTTCCTTCAGACAAACGATTGGAATCATAATACTCGTTTGAAAGAGCAGATATAACCGGTAAAATGATATAGTACGTATGGTATAGGTGTACAAATACACAGACCATGGACTCTAGTTGCTGCCGTCTTGGTATACATCACTCGCTTCCTCAATATTTATAAGAATCTCCAAATAAGTCGGTTATCGAGTAAATACAGCTAACTTTAAATAATTTAAATCAACGTACAACGCCACAATTTGGATTTCACCTTTCAACGATGTTGCCAACAATATACTCAGCTTAAGGCGGGGCACCCCGGCAGCGGAACTGTGAATTTCCCCTTCAGCTTACTTTGAGAGGAATAAGAACTCCAAGTTAAAAAAGCGGTCAAGTGCGAGTCGGACTCGCGCACGAAGGGTTCCGTGCCGTCCGTATCTCTTATAGTTCCTGATACAAGTGCCTGTGACAGATGTACGGACTGACAGACGGACGGACATGCGAGTGATCCTATAAGGGTTTCCTCCATGAGGTAAGGGAGCCTAAAAAGGCTGATGGTCGATGTACAGAGGAAGAACAGAGCCACTAAAATTAATATTGTTAAAAAGAGTCGATGCATAACAAGTAGATAAATTTTATTGCGGTGCGAAATTGTGAAAAACAGTTATGTGATAATTTTGTAATATTCTTCTACCGCGCAAAAATAATCAAATTACGTTGAAACAGTGAATGCATGCTGACACTAATAAGTTAGCAAAAAAAATAAAATGCGTTACTAATTATATTTTCTTCATTTCTATTAAAAAAAAAGCTCGTTTATTCCCGGAAATCAGGGAGTAAAATAGCATTTTTCTCCTTAGGGAGACAAAGTTACTTTTTAATTTGTATTGCCCGTACAAAATAAATAATCACTTTCACTAGGTACTTTCTACTTGACAGCCCCGATCACCTAAGAGATTGATCTTGATAAGATAACAAAACAAAAAAAGTTTGTGCTTAAGTTTTTTTAATTAACATTTCAGCAAGGACTAAATAATTTATTCCATGGTTCTATTCGTCAGTTCTAACCAGCAAACAGAATAATTTCGAAACGAGAACAAATGTTACGAATAAGTAAAGAGCGCGTGAAATGCATTCCTAATTTCTTCGTTTAAAATTTCGTTTGTTGATAATATTTAAAAACTAGTGGCCCTGTAGGCAGTAGACCTCGCTAACAAGGGGACTGTGAACCAATCTATAGGTAAGTATTTTAGATTCAATCAAAATCATGTAGTTAAGTAGCCGCACCTATAACTTTGTAAACTACATTTTGCGATTTAAAATACAATCTATTGACTTTCACGAAAATAGTTATAGTCTATTTCACTCACTCTCACGGTCTGTAAAGATCCTCTCTACTAATCCGTCTATTACTTCGAGGAGTCCAAAATTGGTATGTTTTGAAAATATTCCTTGGATTTTTAGAAAACAGGCGGCCGAAGGGTAATGGTGTAGTAAATTTTTAGAACCAGCTCATGAAGCCCTTTAATTTGATATGCCACACGAAAGTTTAAAAAAAAAAAATACATACTAAAAATTAATGACTTCATAACTCCCCCCTCCCCCCAAGGGGAAAATCGATAAAAGCTCTCGACAAAAAAAACCTTTTAATTCAAGGAATACGTGTGCCAAGTTTTGTGAAGATCGCTCGCTCGGTCAATAACCTCAATTTCCTTGTGAAAATGATAGTTCTTCAGATATTTTTGACTACGGTATTTCCGTTAAGACGTACTGTAACTGTACAAAATACCATGAAAAATATTTAAATACATATAACATATTTCAACCGGTGGAAAAATGGATGACGAACGAAAGCATTTCGAGAAATTTCTATTTGGTCTAATAACTTCTGATTATATATGATACATCTAATGAAATACTACTCTTATTCATATATTGTCTAGTATTATTCTTATCAAAACTTTAGGGAGGTAAAAGGTACAGTGTGTGCAGAAGTAAAAACTTTTTAAACTCAATACTTTGAATCCTTCGATACGCTCAAGATTTCACTTTAGAATCCCTCTCTATGGTCGGGTTTCAACTCTAGAAGCCTTCGCTCCCCCATTCTTCCTACGTGACCAAACGCTGCAATGAATGTCTCTATTACCTAAACAATAGTGGACTTTTGCTGATGGTACACACCCTCACCTAACATCGTTCATCATGCTACGTCAAGCCGTCTGCCTAGTCAGGGCATACCTCTTCTCTATAGCGCCAATCCTCAAGGTCCTGGGCTGACCGCCTCCAGCGATATCCCGTCGGACCTTCGGTTAGGTGACTTGCTATCGATGCTAACCTTTCACAAACGTAGAATAATCATACAGCACTACATGAACTCTACTCAGGCTGAATCCTTCTAATTGTAATTACTCAGCCGTTCACGAGACGTGCCGTGCAACTAGGAATTTGGTTCGTTTGCGGCAAGATTTTCCCAATTCCCATTTGCCTGTACGGTATTTACGTCGCATGCAGTTTCGTTGAGGTTATTAGTGTACCTGATTCGAGTCGATATCGATACGTGTATGTCGTTCGATTTACCAATACGTAAATCGTTATTTTTCTTCCCCATAATACCACCATAATAAATTATTTTAAGTAAATAAATACGTACTGACAACATAATAATTAAGGTAAGAGTTGTGTGTATGTACTATTAATCGATTTAACTAAATCGACTCCAGCTACAATGTAAATAATGTAAATCAGACCCTAAATTATGATATTTGAGCCCTGAGATTTCAAAATACTATTGACGCAAGTACTTTTTAGAGCAGTCAGGGGTAAACGCACCGGGCACAGCGAATAGAACCTCTTTTTTCCAGCGGTCACTTCGCAGATATTCACTTTATTCACCAGCGAAACCTCAAATAAATTAGGCTTCGAGGAATTCTCAATTTCTCACCAACCTGCCGATAACACCTTAATTTAGTTTGTGCCGGAGATATAATATAATTTCCAAGTCGCAGTCATGGCATGGCTAAGTGCGTCGTCTCGTGTGGAATGGTGGAACGGCCGCAACCTTGGCAAATGCAGAAATACCTCAAATAACGGCTGCAGTACCCGTGAGAAACATTTGTGATCGAAAATTTATTTTTATTAGCACTTGACTGGCTTGCCAACTAGGCATGTACCCTATCGATTGGATAAGAGAGCGCTGACGATACTTGAACAGAGTTATCCCATCGCACTTTTGCGAATCAGGGTCTGTTTCACCTCCTAGCTGGAGTAATTTGCATCCTTTCAGCACAAACTCAATTTAGGACACTTATTGTCCAATGTTGACTGATGTGTTCAAATATAGCACTACCTAAATGTCATTCCGGCACTTCATTAATTAGTAGTCTGTGCATTCGCTAATTATTACTTGACCTTTTGACATCAACCCACATTTATTAATCACTATTTACAATACATGGTGACATTTAAGTAGCTGACCTTTTGGGGAATGATAGTACCAATTATAGTCCATGAGGCCACGAGGCTATTCCATAAGTAAATTGAACGCGTCAAATTGAGGCATGCGAGATACCTGACACCTCCTCGAAATCTGAGGTTTCCGTACAGAGCCGCGCCGTTAGGGCAACAAAAAAGAGTTCACACAAGTGAGATTTACTCGAGTGCGTCAGACAATACATCAGATAATATGCTAATAAGATTACATATTTCAATAAAACTGACGATTTGAGAGTTACGTCAGGGAGTGGGTATATCACAAAGTTTTATGAAATCGTTTCTCGCGTTACGCTCAAATATTCAGTATTATTTTTTAATTTACACATATGACTATATTACTATTCCACCAAGCCTCAAGAAACCTACGATCGCAAACAAATTTTAAGTCTCCTGTATGTACATCACTGAGTATTATTTTTTGTTGTCGATAAAAAACCATCAATTTATTAGCCAAATCATTCTCATTGGCCATTAACTAGCATAATCATTTCAACAATGTGCTTATTTATCTAACATATTGTATATACGTTTCTAATCTAAACTTCAATTAGAGCTATCTTCCCGGCACACATCTAAGCATACACTACTCCGAAGCCAAGAATGATAAACGCTAGGATTGAGTCTCGTGTTTACTAAGGAAGCAGTTTCCTTGTTTGGAAGTCTAATTAACATGTCTCGGGGCAATTTTGATATAATTAGAAGTGTATGCTCTTTGTACATACGAGGGAGTATTTGTAGATGTTGAGCTTGTCTTTAACTTGAGTCCTATTAGGATTTCAGTACATCTAACTCCAGGATTCTAAAACGGCAGTACAGACTCATGTGTTGATCGCGCAACACCTGCTGCCGAATCCGTGCATTTTTTCAGAATGCGATTTCTTTAATACCTTCACTTAAGTACCCCCTAATAACACATTTTCACTTCACATACACATCGACTATAGTAAATAGTGTACCCACATTAACTTTGCCACAGCCTGTATGTATTACAAAGTTTTCGATTCTACCGAACGGCCACAGCGCGTGGTCGGCCCTCATTAGGGCGTCCGAGCTAATACCGATGCGGTAAAGTTACGATGTACTGAAAAACTATAGTGGTAATGGCAGCCGCAAGTCTTGTTTGGGGAGCTGAGGCACGAAGGTCCGAAGGGCTCGTCCTACAGTCAAAGTTTGATGAACACTCGTGTCTCTCGTTCAGTTAATATCAGAGCCTATAAGACAAGAGGCACTTCATTTCAGAACCGTCAAACTTTAAAATATTTATTTCAAAACAAATTCTTGAACACTTTTTGAGCGTCATTTGAATCTATACAGTTGACATTTAATTAAGCGACCATATTTTGGGGAATGATAGTACCCATCAATATTAACAACTCTCCCCAAGAAACATATGAAAAAAATATTCGTCCCTTGGTAGGTAAAGGTATATTAACCCCGATCAGCTGATTACAAGTTACTATGGGAGAACCAAATTTTATTTTCGTTTGTGACCATATGTTTCATGGGGAAAGTTGTTCATAATTCCCCAAAATATTCGGAACATGTTATGGCAGCGGAGAGGAACGGCGCAAGAAACTCGTACAAGGCAACAATTATTTTCTTTGTTTATTTTTTTCAGAAATAGGTCTTGTGTTACAAACGTGTGCGTGGTTCTTGTGCTGCGCTGGAATATCAGAGTTCTGTCTCTTTTTCAAAATGTAAGGCAACAAATATAATGACCACCAAAATATTTTTTTCCTACCCAAAATGGCTAAATGACCACCAAAAGTTGCAGAAAATATCAGGGCAAAATACTGTGGTAGCTTAGGTGAAGGGTAAAGGGGGTAAGCGAAGGGAAGCCCTCTTTATCCATCGTGTTAGGTTGAACATGTAAGAACAACAAAAATACTTAAAACATAAACGTAAGTACACAAAACATAAAAAGATGTTTGGTGATCATTTATCCAAACACAATTTGGTGGACATCCATCCATTTTGGCAGTCATTTCATATTTATTGGTAGTAAAATAGGTGCGTTTTTGGTAATCGTTTAAACACAAGCCTTAATGTAATCATCTAATCTATAGTACGAGTAAGCTTTATAATTATTACATAATGATAATTTAACAATACCTTTAAATTTCTTCTCTGACAAAGTTAATATCTCTTCAGTTATTTTTTTATAGAATTGTATTCTTAGCTAGTCTTTAGTAAGGTTGGTCAATTTTATTTCCGCTTTGCGCGTTTAGTCTGTAAACAAGCAAGCAAGTAAACTGAACATGCGCGCCTGAAGCCTTATTATGTAAACATCATGGTTGCAAGCATATGGAATGATCTACCTTCGCCTCTTAGAAAAAAAGTAAACCTAACTACTTTAAAAATAGATACAGATCAGCTCTAATTAAACGCCAAAATACAGCACACACACATCCTCGGACACACAAATACACACCCTCTCACTCACACACACACATACACACACACACACACGAATGAAATATAATACAAGAGTCAGCAGAAGACAGTCCAAATGGTAACTTAGTGATTGTTTCTCGGTGTTTTTTGCTTATTTTATTATATAAAATTAAACTCGCTGGCGACCCCCCATGACATGTTACCCCGCTCAAAACCTCAGGGAAGAGGGATAGAGTCTGGCAAACGAAAGCGTGAAGTAAAAAGTAGAAGAAAAAAGTTTAAATATGGCAACAATATTATGCTGTCAAAGGCACGTCAAACGACATAGTGATAGATAGTCACACTCCGTTCCGTTATTCTAAACCTCTGTCTCTCTTTCTAGCTGTAACGCTTCCGTACAGCAGAAAGAGAGGCAAAGATGTTTAGAATTACTGAACGGAGTGTAGTGATCTATGTTAGTGATACCACATAGAGGTTTTATGAATTCTACCACGATTTTTTTTTGTTTGCCAGACCCTAGGCTGAAAATCAGCTCTGCACAGAGTCCCGATTCCGTGTTCAGGAGAAAAGGATACATGCAATGATAAGATTTGCCTGAGCCACTTCCTATCCCAGGCAAATCTTATCATTGCATGTATCAAAAAACTGTATTCTTTATGGCAATAAATATATGTTTATTATTACTGTTATTAAACCTTGGAATTCCACTCTTTTGAAAAAAAATCCAATTCACTAGATTATGTGACATGAGCTGTCTGCTATTGCAACTTAACGTGTTCGTGCGCTGTTCTCATTGGGTAATTTTTCAAAAGCTACAGAGATTCCTAGATATCAGAACTTGTTCTAAAGCGTCCTATTTCATTTGCAATGCAGACTGAATAAACATAGTCAGTTGGCTAATAGTCGGCTGGTCGACAGCTGTTAGCTAATGGGGAGGAAAATCGAGATGAGACTTGCTAGGTAGGTAGACCAGGTTGTGTGTCGAGTGTGGGTAGACCAGACTCCCAGTATACGCAGTGTTACTTTGTTGAATTGAAAATAGCTCGCTCGCCTTTTTACAAGTATTTTCCATTTTTATTTGTCTGTGTTCCTTTGTTTTTACCCCCGACGGACGGAATGGAACGGAGGCGGTATATGCGTTTGTGGTTAGAGGTTGTATGTGTGTGTATGTCTGTTACTATTTATGGAAAACTATTAGACCGATTTCGTTACGGTTTTTTGCATTAAATGGCTACAACTTCAGAGCAGGTTCTTAGATATATTTTACGATTGTAGACCACCAGGGGACGCTGCAGCAGCCAGTATGATTAACGCTTGAGGGCTTTTCAGAAACCATTTCGCCATTTTAGATGCGTTTTCGCATTATATTAGCCGTAAGGTTTAAATAATGTGCAATAAAGTATGCAGTATAAGTGCAAGTAAAAAGCGCTACATATTTAGAATTAATTGTATTTAAGTGTGTAGCGGTCTTCTGCATTAGTAATTCTAGACAGCCTTAATTTTAAGCAGGTAATAACCTATGTTATTATTTTACTGTTAACTGTAAGACAAGGAAAGTTACCACATGACAAACGAATTATGTTAGCAATTTTATACCACCTTTCTACCCTTATGATGACGTCATTACTCAGCATTGTGATCGATTGATATTTCAATATCGTGGGAAATGTAATTCTATTACGTGATATTACGTGCGTGCGATAATATTGTACGCACAGGAGGCCATAAAAGCCATCACTCTCGTGAACTGAGGGCAATTTTCCCTTGATCGATATAATAGCCCTTAAATGAATTATCTTTCGTAAGAAGTAAAGGAAATCGTTTTAGAAAATTGGCTATAAACATTATGTATCTTCATCGTCAAGCCAAATTCCTTGGGTAGACTCGAGTAGACTGAGACAGAAATAGACATTGTGCGATGAACCGGTATTTCCATTATGGTTTCTTTAGCCTTGTTCAACCATTGTCCGGTTAATCCTGCTGTCATGATATTGGTAGGCTTATGAAAACGGAATGACATTGCCATCTTTAAAAATATACCTATATCTAAAACAAATACCTTCTACATTTGATTTTATGAGATTTTAGGCTATTTTAAGAAATTAATTTGAATATTTCAAGTAATGTATGTCTATTTAACTATTTTGGGGTTCCGTACCCAAAGGGTAAAAACGGGACCCTAATACTAAGGCTCCGCTGTCTGTCTGTCTGTCTGTCTGTCCGTCTGTCACCAGGCTGTATCTCATGAACCGTGATAGTTAGACAGTTGAAATTTTCACAGATGATGTATTTCTGTTGCCACTATAACAAAAAACACTAAAAAACAGAATAAAATAAATATTTCAGGGGGCTCCCATACAACAATTCTTTCAATATCACATGCAAACTTATGAATGCACCTGGTTACGTACTTGGAGTGTGAATGTAGCCGTAACAATAATTTTGTAAACAACTTTTTGCTATGTAAAATCCAAGCTATTCTCCGTACACTGATAGACTCGCACTTGACCGTTTTTTTAATATAACAACTCTCATGACGTCACTTTATCACAGTTTTTGAACGGTTATACCCTTACGTACAGTTTTTTTCTGATTACAAAACTAAAATTTATAATGTCAACATTTGCTTAAACTCCTTTTCATGAATGAACTACCGCTGACAATGTGGAACTAAATTTGACAGATGGGGAGATCGGCCATGTTGTCGGTTGTCGATGTTATCAAGGTGCGTTTGTTGTGGTAGATATTTGTGAGTATATTATTGGATTAGTTAGATTATTTACGATGCCAAAAGTTGTAAAAAGTGCAGGTTGAGAAATGATATTAAAGGTGAAGGAGTTCTGTGAAGCGGAACACAAGAATAAAGGTGTTTTAATACCAATAAACAGTGTTCGCAAGAGAGTCGCCGCCATGACAGGTAAATTTTGGGGCTGCCATATACAGATTTTTTCCCGATTGATTTCTTACAGATTGGAATTAAGATTTTTATTTCATGATTTTTATTAAGGAAATTTTTAAAAGGAATTAACACACAACACACTAATATATAACTAACACAACTAACTAATTAACAAAAATTGTAAAGTTATATTCAACAATAATGTAATTAAATACGAAAATAATCATTCAAACTTGTTCATTTTATTGCAGGTGTGTCAGAGAAAACTGTAACGAGAGTTACAAAAGAGAGAGTTACAAAAGAAGGAGCAACAGTGGCGAGTACTTCTAAAGTTATCGTCACTCTAGGGAAGAGTCGCCCGCATCCCAAAAAGTTCGACTTGGATGGATTTGATTTGTGTGCTATACGGCAAAAAAATCACAGTTTTTATGTTGTGAGGAAGGAATTGCAAACATAGGCTAAATTACGTGCAGCTTTGAGAGAAGACATACATTTTCAAGGAAGCATCTCAACATTGCACCGTATATTGCAAAGTATCGGTTTCAAGTATAAGCGATGCCAATCAAAACGTAAATTACTAATGAAACATATGATATTACCGCATGGCGTTCAAGATATTTGCAGAGAATCCGAAGAAATCGCACTGTGGAGAAAAAACCTGTAGTATATTTAGACGAGACCTATATAATATACACAACACTTATCATGTCAAATAGTTGCTGGCAAAATGAGGAGGAGCCTGGGATGTTTGTGTCAGAGTCATCAGAGAGTCGTTGGATAATAGCTCATGCGGGAATTGAAAATGGTTTCGTTAATGGTGCATTGTTGATGTTCAAATCGCAATCCAAATCGTCAGATTACCACGATGACATGAACTCAACTATTTTTTTTTAAATGGATGAGTGAAAAATTAATTCCTAACCTACCTGAAAGGTCACTTGTAGTAATGGACAACGCTCCGTATCACTGCACTCAAATGAATAAAGCACTTACAATGTCAAGTTTTAAACGTGACATGCAGGAATGGCTGCGAGAAAAGGGAGCATATTTTGAAGATACTTGGACAAAAGCTGTATTATTTTAATAAATTAAACATAACAAAAGTCTACCTACATATACTGTGGATGCATTATTAAAATCTCACAATCATGAATTGCTAAAATTGCCGCCTGACCAATGCGTTCTTAATCCGATCGAAAAAATGTGGAGCCTTGGAAAGAGACGGGTAGCGGATAAAAACGTGGGCCAAGATCCAAAAGAAATTGTACACCTAACAGAAGAAGCTTTTGAGACTGTTACAGCGGAAGATTGGGCAGCTCAAGTACAGCATTTGGAGGAAGAATATTTAAAAAAATGATGTTCTTATGGATGAAGAAATGGATCGATTATTATGTCCACGCCTACTGATAGTGAAACAGAATCTGATTCTGTTTCTATTCACTCTTCTGACAGTGGTCATAGTATGACCGATCATAATTATTCAATAAAACTTTGAATAAAACTTTTAAATGTTATTTTATTTTTCTAATTTAAAATTTGCTTTGTGGACTACGAGAAAGCCTTCAATCGGGTCCAACATACGCTATTAATGCGTCGACTGGAGGATATCGGATTGGACGGCAAGGACATGCGGATCATCCAGAACCTTTACTGGCACCAGACAGGCACCGTCAGAGTGGAATGTGAGGAAACCGAAGAAGTCGCAATATGCAAGGGCGTACGTCAAGGATGCATCCTGTCTCCGCTTCTTTTTAACTTATACTCGGAGGCCATTATTACTGAAGCGCTAGAGGAGAGAGAGTGGGGCGTCAACATCAACGGACAGTTTATTAATAACCTCCGATACGCTGACGACAAGGCCCTGATAGCCTCCACGCCGGAAGACATTCAGTTGATAGTGAACAGCATCCACTAGTGCAGTCAGAAAGCCGGACTTTCGATGAATGTATCCAAGACGAAGATCATGGTAGTGTCTAGAGACAGAACACTTAACCCGACAGTCACAGTAGCCGGGACCCAGATAGAGAGAGTCCAGAAGTACAAGTACCTTGGCACATGGGTAAATGAAAACTGGGAGTCCGACCAAGAAATAAAGATCCGTATTGAAATTATAGCCCGTGCGTCCTTCAATAAAATGAGAAAGATACTCTGTACCAGGCAGCTAGACCTAAAATTTCGGATACGACTGCTTCAGTGCTACATTTGGCCGATAGTCTTCTACGGATGCGAGGCTTGGACCGTAAAGGAAGATACCCGCAAAAGACTAGAGGCCTTTGAAATGTGGTGCTACCGGCGGATGTTAAGGATTAGCTGGATCCAGAGGTCACAAGGTGGAAGTTCTGAGACGAGTCGGAAAATCCCAAGATCTCATGACCACCATCAAGAGAAGAAAAGTTGCGTATTTGGGACATGTGCTCCGCCACGATCAATACAAATTGCTTCAAGTGATCATGATGGGAAAGATTGAAGGGAAACGGAGCGTCGGAAGAAGAAGAGCATCGTGGCTCTCCAACATCCGGAAATGGACCAGCATAGCCGGCGTCGAAGAACTTTTCCGCCTAGTAAAAGATCAAAAGGGATACTCGGAGCTGACTGCCAACCTCCAGTAGTGGAGAGGCTCTGGAAGAAGAAGAATTTAAAGTTGGTCGAACATCACCATTTTATATTTTAGAAATTACAGGAAGATTTATTTTTCACTAATCATTAGCATTAGCAGTATGGACATCAAATACCTACAAATTATATTAAAAACTTATTTTTTTTCTTATAAAAATATTCAAGTCGTAGTAGTTAATAAAATAAAAGTAAATGAACGCTAAATTATTTCCCCTGATTTCCCCATATCTAACCCTGGCAACATTATGTCGCGTGAATACAGCGCTGCGTCTGCGGTACTTCTTTCGTGAAATGGACTTTACGTTCCAACTGACATCCGTTATCGACATTAAAACTGTTGACACATGACAGTTTTATAGTACTGTCAACTAATCGGCAAACGGAATTCGAACAAACTACACTGTAGAGGACAAATGAAGTAAATTATGTTTTACGCATAAGCCAATAAGGCTTATTTATAGATGGTAATATCGGACTTTGGTAAGAACACAATGGGGTTGGTAACTGTCAAAGTGGTGCTAGTATCGGTTGGTTCCCCTAACATCAATGTCACGCTTCTATGTTACCAGTACGGTGTGGTCAATCGCCAGTCAAGTGCTGTGTATTGTAAAAAACAGCTACCAAAAAATACAAAATAAAGTTGTTTAGTACTTTCATCACAAGACATTATATTATACACAGGAAAAATTACAATTGTTGTGTAGTAAATAAAATTCGATAACCAAATATCACAGAAAAGTCCCAGAAATTAGTCGATTGTTGAAACTGGCTACTGGATGAAGGAAACAAATGCACGTGGTGCCACCTATGATTAGCTTTTACCGGCCAACCCCATTATTTCGAAATGGTCTCCTCAGTTTGGTAGGTACCGTACCGTTTATATTTTTAGTATGGGATTGCTAGTCTTCTTGTAATTATTAGTCTATGGTACCGTTTATATTTTGTTACAAGGCCAATTTTCCGTTATCAAATAAGCGACTTGATCGATGTGTTGACCCAGGACATAGATACATAGGAATGCATTTCGTATAAGTCGAGTAAGGGAGACAAGGCTTTGAGTTCCTTTTGGGGATTATCTACTCACTATTCATTGATAGTTCTACAAACGGTTCCAAAGTCCTAGAACCACTAAAACCTTCTCTTTTGTTTCAGGTTGCCACCTCGCGGTATCTTCAGTTTACTAGTGCTTGTGTGTATGACTGCGTGCGGCCGCGCCGGCCGTTCCACCGAGCACTCCGGCCCGGCCTGCGGCGGCCGCCTCAAGGGCCCGTACGGGATCATCCAGACGCCGAACTTCCCCGACGCCTTCCCCGTGCCCCTCAAGTGCAAGTGGATCATCTCGCACGAGATCGAGAACGGCTCTATCTCAATATACTTCACGCAGCAGTACGTCACCAGCGGGCTCACGTTTACTGAGTATACCTACTTCGACGAGACGAGGAGGGTGGATGAGCGACGCGCGTTTACAGTGACTGAGGAAAACATCACCAGGGTTAAGTTTCTCCAGGTGAGGATATAACAAAGGTTAACTTCTTTATTTATTTTTATTTAGCCTGGGCGGTTTTTCCACTGCTGGGCAAAGGCCCACACACACATCTCTATCTGAAGCTTAATCTATCCACCCAGACATGGCAGGATTTTATCCAGATCGATTCAGGTTAAATAAAAAATAAAATGAAAAATATTTTTAAAAAGGTCGCACTAAAACTCCTTGGCGACGTTTAGCGGAGAAAGAGCCACCGTTACCTCAGACTGAGCGAAGCTGGAGCGGATAGCCAAAGATCGAACTCAATCTTGTCGGATTCGTGCCCAAAACTAAGGGGTGACAGTATGAGAATACGAACTTCTTCTTTGTTGACTCTTCGTTGCTGAGGATCTTTAACTCTCATCCCACTGGAAAGGCGCAGAGCGTGGTTTATCCTAGATGACGTCTGTAGATAGTTGATCATACGAGTAAAATAAAAGCGCGCACTGACCCAGATAAAACATTGATGCTTGTAGAACAGATTTTTTATACATGCAAAATTGTAGTCACGTTGCAAACGTTGCGGGATATGTTACATAAATGCATGCCCATCAAATCAATGTCCATATCTCCTTGGATTTCTATGCAACGGTCTAGGAGGCCAGTTACTATCACTCAATGTCCTGTGTGCTCTCATTTGGAAATAGCGTATGGAAACAACCTCACCAGTACGACATTGCACTTAATTTCAGAACCATTTTGTGCATTCAGTCAATAAACAAATAGGCAAACAAACCGCAAATTCCCGCTGATTCTAAAGGGTCCTGTTTATTTTCCATTGTAAACAGTCAGTTCGAGATGGCGGCGCGGTGGTGGCTACAAACCGCAGCTAATGAGATTTAAAAAAATGACGTAATTAAAAAAACTCTACTAGCCCTTTAAAGCCCTTTATTTTTATACCCCTCCCGAGGGTCTAGAAAAATGTTTATTTTTTGACATAATTTTATATATCTACCCAAAGACACTCGCGCTATTATAACCCTTTCGCTTGCCTGCTGGCCGGAAAAAAAAAATGACATAACAATTAAGACTAATTTTATGTTGTTGCCCCATAAATGCCCACAGTAGAATAGTCAATAGTCAATAGTCAAAGTACTTTATTACTGTAGATATTTACATATACTTAGCAAACGTCATTTTTTGCCTCTTCTCTACATTGGACCACTGTGGGAGAAGAAGGGCGTAGAAACTCCCACAGATTTATTTTTAGATCTCTTTTAAAAATAGGTTGTGCTTAACTAATACAAATATGAAAAATTTAATTGTTATGATTAATAAGCAGGAATAAATAATTACAAAATTATTAACAGCAAGGTCTGTGTTGAGCCAGATACCTATAGATAACCCCATACAGTCCTGTCATTTAAGTAATCTTGAACATTGTAATATCCCTTTTTCGACAAAGTCGCTTTAACATGCTTTTTAAATTGCTCAAATGGCAATTTCAAAATCTCCAGAGGTATCTTATTGTAGTAGAGAATGCACTGACCCTTGAAAGAATTGCTAACCTTCGCGAGTCTAAAACGGGGCGCACATAGTCTGTGATTATTTCTTAGGTTAACATTACAGCTGTCGCTAAGTTTGGAAAATGTTGTAAGGTTCTTGCGTACATACATTATATTTTCGAAAATAAATTGACTAGCTACTGTTAGTATGTCAATTTCTTTAAAAAGCTCTCTTAAGGAGTCTGTTCGTTTTAAATTATAGATTGCTCGAATAGCTCTTTTCTGTAAAATAAAAATAGTTTGAATATCCGCTGCTTTCCCCCACAACAAGATACCATAGGACATCACACTATGAAAGTAACTAAAATATACTAGCCTAGATGTAGCCACATCCGTGCTTTGTCTGATGTTCCTAACAGCGTAAGCCGCAGAACTTAATTTACCTGCCAATTTATCTTTGTGGGGTCCCCACTGCAATTTGCTATCAATGGTTATTCCAAGAAACTTCGTATCATTTACCAATTCTAACGTGCTGTTGTCTAACACCAAACTGGTCTCAACTTGCCTGACATTTGGAAGTGAGAATTTGATACACTTGGTTTTACCAGCGTTTAACAATAAATTATTAACTGTGAACCAATTCAAGGTTAAAGACAATACACCATTAACATCATCAAAATCTCCTTTTTGTCTTTCTTCAGTACCCTAGGCGTCTCAGCAGGTTAAGATGAATCTAATGACGTTCAATTATTAAAATCAGTTGAGCCGTTTTGATGAGTTACGAGGGGACACAGGAATAGACATACATACATTCATGCATACATACATTCATACGTACATACATACATACATGTATTCATACATACAGATATACATAAAGGTCAAACACATAACCCTTCTCTTTTCAACTTCTCTGATGTCGGGTAAAAAGGAAGCCGCTAACCCAGCTTAACAAAGCCATTGTTTTGCACAATTTCCCATTTAAAACCGTAGAAAGCCTCGGTTTTAACTCGATTATTGTTCATCCTGTCTGAACATTACTTGAATCCAGTCTGTCAATCGCATTTGATTCAAATCGTCTCCCGAATTATTTAAGTAGGTAGTTATTTTTCCCTTTAATAATTTGTCATCCAAAGGATTCTGTCAGTGAGTAAAACTTCATAGTTCATAATTTATAATTCTTTATTGCACAGAGATAAATAAAAAGTTACATTTGTGGAAAACATATGTACAAAGGCGAGCTTATCTCTATAAAGAGATTTCTTCCAGGCATGAAAAGAAAATTTACCTTGAAAGGGAAGGCAGTGCACAATCTAATCTAATCTAAAATAAATAATAAATAAATAAATTAAATGTCTATAAAATATTAAAAATAATATACATATATACCAAACTACTAAATAAGTACCAATATAAACACAAACCTGTAGATATAGTAATACATACTATATGTTTAATATTTATGCGTCGGAAACGCACCGGTTTTTTGTTGCGCGAATCGATCGCGAGTAATCGAGACATCACTAGCGAAAACGGCACTAGCAGCTGTCACTCGTACCGGAACGAGATGTAAAATTGGAGGTTATCTTTCTCTTGGTCTGGTCTCATCGGGAGAATAACATGGCGGCTCGGGCCCCATGGCATTGATTGGTATTTCGGTGTATCAATTACCATAATACAGGCATCGGGCCTGGTCAGAGTGTAAATCTACCTCATAGCGTCGGGCTATTGATTGTAATTAGATTCGCGTCAGCGGTCAAGTGATTCGTGGTGAAGGTTGAAGTTGTACGGTCTCCAACTCGTCGTATCGGTAGCGGCGACACCACGTGTCGGCATCAGCGCGCCGGCCACGCCGTCGGACAGCGACGGCAAGGGTTCGATCCCATCCTATCCCAACTGTGCCGAGGCTGAAGCCCTCGGGCTTACGGATGAGGCCTCGGAGGCTGCAGTGAGGCAGCTCTGCGCGGATGCTGACCAAGCGATGGAGTGCTTGGGCGACATCGAGCGTCACGCCGAAAAAATTAAGCGGTCGCGTCGGGATGACCGCGGGGAGGGTAGCGGAGACCCCCCCCCCCCTAAGGGTGTGGTTGGACGGCTTCCACACCTGGAGATTCCGGCCTTCGGTGGGGCAATTGATGAGTGGCCGGCATTCATCAATTTGTTCGATAGCCTGGTCCACGGTCGGGACGACCTGGACAGCGCCTACAAGTTGGCCCAGCTATTGATGGCACTGCGGGGTGAACCGAAGGAGTTGGTCGGTCACCTAACGGTTACGGCGGGCAATTATGAGATTGCCCGGGTCATATTGTTTGACCGCTACCAACACAAAAGGCGGTTGGTTGATGCGCAGCTGGGGAAGCTGTTCAGCATCCCAAGAGTAACCCGGGATGTTGACATCCGGGTACAGGTGCTCAACCCTGTGCTGGTGGCCACTAAGGCCCTTCAGAACCTTGGTCTGCCGGTAGACCAATGGTCATATATTGTGTTATATATGGTTTTGTCACGGCTGCCTGCAGCTGTTCAAAGTCGGTTTGAACAGCTGCATGGGGGCAGTAGCTCGGAACTGCCCACGCTCGTCCAATTAACGGAGTTTTTGGAGGGTGAATGCAGGCGATGCGACACCATGGATTCGGAGGCCAGTGTGCAGCGCCAACCCGCGCGGATGCGGGAGGGGCCCCACCCCCACGGGGGGGTGGTCGGTCAAAACAATTTGGCGTTTTGAGTGCCGCGCCGTCGGGTGACGGCTGTGTGCACTGCGACAGTGCCGGTCATGAAGTGACCAGTTGCGCCAACTTTAAGGCGCTCGGTGTGGCTGCCCGCAGGAAGGTGGTCTTCCGCCACCGATTGTGTTTCGGTTGTTTGGGGCCGCACCCGCTGAGCGAGTGCTCACGGGCGTCCCCCTGTGAGGGCTGCGGTGGCAGGCACCACGTCGTGTTGTGCCTGAACCGGTCAGACCCATCGGACGGTCACCAGGGCCGGACTCAGGTTGGTCGGTCACAGAGCCCAACCAGGGCCGGACCCAGTCCCCCTCCGGGCAACGGGAGTCACCAACGGGGTGACTGGGGTACCCGCGGACGGGACCCCCCCCCCGAGGGGAAGGGGGCAGCGCGGGGGGTAACAGGCGGGATAGCCGGGGTTCGGTCGCCGCTGTCCAGGGCCAGCGAGGATGTCGGGCTCACCGCGTGTTACGGGTGGGTGTCAGATGGCACCTATGAGTGGCGCGAAGGCTGGGAGCCCACCACCTTCTGCGCCACCCTGCCCGTCGCTCTGGGAGGCGAACAGGGAGGCGAACAGTCGGATGTCGCCCCCATTCCTAGAGCGCCCCAGGTTAGATCCGCTCTCCCCCCTCCACCCACGGTGGCCACCGGGCACACCGTTCACAGTCCGGTATGGTCGGGTACCGGGACAGCGAGGGGCCTATTATGCGGGTTGGGACCCCCTAATGTACATGCGGTCTGATATGCCACCGGTGGCATATCAGCAGCCGAGTTACCAGGCCGACGGAGGTCTGAGCGGGTTCGGATCCCGCGGAGGTTCCCGCTAGGGACACGCCGCCCACTTACAAGGTGCCGCCACTCCACAGACGGTCATGCTCCCCACCGCCTCGGTGATAGCGTGGAGTTCGGACGGCAAATCTTGTGTGGCACGAGCATTATTGGACTCGGGGGCCCAGGGGTGCTTAGTCTTGTGCAACCTTGTAAGACGGTTGGGCATTTCGGTAAGGGAGTACCCACATTCCATTCGGGGAATTGGGAACACGGAAGTCGGTTCCGTTAAGGGAGTATGTCGGATTACTCTCTCGTCACGGGTGGATTCATCGGTGAATCTGACGGTCACGGCATTAGTCATGCCTAATGTGATGGGCTCACACCCTCACGTACGGTTGTCGCCCTCGGTGCGACAGTTGGTCGCTGGGTTGTCACTGGCTGACCCGGAGTTCGATATTCCGGGCCCAGTAGACATTTTATTGGGTGTCGATGCCTTGGGATACCTGTTAGTGCCAGGTGTCCACGTGTTGCAGGCGACTGGTCTGGTTTCGGTCAACACCAGACTGGGCCATGCGGTAATGGGTTCGGTGATGCCGGCTGCCCCACGCCTAGCGACTCGTAGTCCCTTATTCGGTTCTGTACTCTCGGAGGTGATACAGAAGTTTTGGGAGGTGGAGGAACCACCTACGGTACGCCGGTTGGACCCGGTTGAAGAAGAGTGTGAACAGTTTTATCGGAACAATACTGGTCGCCTTCGGTCAGGTCGATTTCTCACACGTCTTCCATTTCGGAGTGATCGCCCACCGCTGGGCAGTTCACAACATGCAGCCGAGACGCGGCTTCTGTCGATGGAACGACGCATGAAGCGTGACGGGATTTTCCGGCAGAAGTACGTCGACTTCATGCGGGAATACGAGTCGCTCGGCCACATGTCGGTTTCGGGTATCGACTGGAAGCGTGAAGACCACTGCTTCCTGCCTCATCACGCGGTCTTGAGGACCCCGGAGGGCAAAATACGGGTAGTGTTCGATGGATCGGCATCAACATCTAACGGCATGAACCTGAACCAGTGTTTGCATTCAGGGCCGAAGTTGAATCATGACATCGCGGATGTTATCACATGGTTCCGTCGACACAATGTTGTGTTTGTAGCTGACATCCGGATGATGTTTAGACAGACGGTCATTCACCCTGACGATAGACGGTATCAGCTGATACTGTGGCGAGAGAGCCCAGATCAGCCCATCAGGGTGTACGAGCTGAACACCAACACGTACGGGCTACGGTCTAGTCCTTATTTGGCGATTCGCACTCTGCGGGAGTTAGCGGATCGAGAAAGGTTAAATTTCCCTAGAGGAGCAGCGATCCTGGAGCAGGACCTCTACGTGGACGATATCTGTACCGGTGCAGATTCCGTAGAGGAGGCGCTCGCTCGACGGGACGAGCTGGTTGAGCTCCTACGGGGTGGAGGTTACGAGCTCCGGAAATGGATGTCGAACTCTCCAGAGTTACTGACTGGTCTTCCGGATGACTACCAGCAGGATCCCCACATTTTTGAAAATTTGGAAAACCCAAATATGTTGTCGGTATTAGGCGTCCAGTACCAGCCGGTGTCAGACATGTTTTCGTATCGGGTCGAGTTGGACACCCCGAAGGTCTGGACGAAACGGAACGTCCTTTCAACGGTGGCTAGGACGTTTGATCCAAACGGGTGGATCACCCCGGTAACATTTCAGCTCAAGAGTTTTATGCAGAAATTGTGGTCTGCTGAGCTGAAATGGGACGACCCGATCGGCGGGTCATTGAGCTCAGAGTGGGACTCGTTCTTTTCGACCCTCCCTGGCATCCATCGGATTTCACTGCCACGGAGGTTGGTCCCCACCAAACGATACACCGCCACCCTGCATAGGTTTTGCGATGCCTCGGAGAAGGGCTACGGAGCTGCGGTGTATCTGCGTACGGTCGACTCCTCGGGGGAGGTTGATGTGCGGTTGGTCATGGCCAAGTTAGAGCTTTCGGGAGCGGCTCTCCTGACTCGTCTGCTCAACCACACGATGACGGTTCTTCGTGGGTCAATAGCGTTGGAAGATACGGTCTACGCTTGGACGGACAGCCAGATCGTGTTATGCTGGCTGAAGGCTTCAGTTCACAAGCTGGAGATTTTTGTGGCGAATCGGGTTTCGCAGATTTTGACTTCGGAGGTTCCCTTGATCTGGAGACATGTTCCAGGGGAAATGAACCCAGCAGACTGTGCGTCTCGTGGGTGTCACGCTCCGGAGTTAGTTGGACATCCCTTGTGGTGGGGTCCAAAATGGTTGACTCAAGCCGAATCGGATTGGCCAATGAGTCCACGCGTTACCACGGCGAACGGCGCCTTGACAGTCGGTGTCTTTACGACGCAACCAGAGCCGGAAGAGGAGTTCAGCCTGCTGGAACGGTACAGCTCGCTCGACAAGCTGGTCAATGTGACCGCCTGGATCTGCCGATTTGCGCGGAATTGTCGGAATTCTGAGGCGCAACGAGTGCGGACACAGGTCCTGACACCACGGGAACGGAACCATGCGTTGTTCGCATTGGTACGGAACGTGCAGACGGTGCACTTTAAGTCCGAATTGGACATTCTGATACGCGGACGCGTCCACCTGAAGGGAGCTGTGGCTCGGCTCAACCCGTTCATTGACCCTCAAGGATTGCTGAGGGTAGGAGGTCGGCTGCGGAATGCCAACCTGCCTTATGCGGCTCGCCACCCGTTGTTGCTCCCTAGGAAGGGGAAGTTGGTCGAACTGTTGATACAGGATCGACACATTCGGAATGGGCATATCGGATGCCACGCCTTGATGGCGTTTCTCCAGCGCGAGTTCTGGATTCTATAGGGGAAGGCGCTTAGTGCGTAGCGTCGTATTTCGGTGCCTGCCTTGTTATCGGGCCAAGGCGGCTACGATGCAGCCCCAGATGGGCGATTTGCCCTCGGATAGGGTTAACGAAATCCGGCCCTTTGCGGGTGTCGGAACGGATTTCGCGGGACCATTCATGGTCAAGTCTTCACAGCTACGGAACGCCAAATTAGTGAAGGCATACCTGTGCGTCTTCGTGTGCTTGGCCACGAAGGCAGTCCACTTGGAGGTGGTCAGTGACCTCACTACGGAGGCATTTATCGCTTGTGTAGATCGGTTCGTCTCACGAAGGGTCCTCCCGACATTAATCCGTTCGGACAACGGCACAAACTTTGTCGGAGCCAGGCGATATCTGCAGGAGGTCACTCAATTCCTGAACGGTAACCAGGACGCCATCGGTACGGCTTGCTCCCGACGAGGGATTGAATGGGTTTTCAGTCCGCCGGGATGTCCTCATTGGGGAGGAATTTTTGAGGCTGCGGTTAAATCGGCTAAGTCGCACCTGACGAGGATCATCGGTGAGACCTCTCTACGCTTTGAAGAGCTTGCGACGCTGTTCTGTAAAATTGAAATGACACTGAACTCGCGTCCGTTGTGCCCGCTCAGTTCGGATCCAAATGATTTGGAAGCGTTGACGCCGGGTCACTTCCTGATAGGTCAGCCCCTTAGCTCCCTGCCAGAATACCCATTCGGTGATGTTAAGTTAAGTCGGTTAACTAGGTGGCAGATGGCTCAAGATTTTTGGAAACGGTGGTCCTTGAGTACTTGCACATCTTGCAGCAGCGCCTTAAGTGGACTGACCGGACGAGCCCCCCTCAAGTCGGTGATTTGGTGCTGATTAAGGATGCGAACCTGCCATCATTGAGATGGAGACGAGGACGGATCGTCAATTTGTACACGGGTCGGGATGGCACGCCTCGATCAGCAGAAGTCAGGGTGGGGGACTCGGTCCTCAAGAGAGCGGTCGCAACACTTTCTCGCCTTCCTATTGATTAGGGACAGGTTCGGGCCTGTCCGGGCGGGTGACTGTTTAATATTTATGCGTCGGAAACGCACCGGTTTTTTGTTGCGCGAATCGATCGCGAGTAATCGAGACATCACTAGCGAAAACGGCACTAGCAGCTGTCACTCGTACCGGAACGAGATGTAAAATTGGAGGTTATCTTTCTCTTGGTCTGGTCTCATCGGGAGAATAACATGGCGGCTCGGGCCCCATGCCATTGATTGGTATTTCGGTGTATCAATTACCATAATACAGGCATCGGGCCTGGTCAGAGTGTAAATCTACCTCATAGCGTCGGGCTATTGATTGTAATTAGATTCGCGTCAGCGGTCAAGTGATTCGTGGTGAAGGTTGAAGTTGTACGGTCTCCAACTCGTCGTATCGGTAGCGGCGACACCACGTGTCGGCATCAGCGCGCCGGCCACGCCGTCGGACAGCGACGGCAAGGGTTCGATCCCATCCTATCCCAACTGTGCCCCCTTTCCCGAATTCCTGTCTCGAATCGAGCCTTCGATCTCCTGTCTACGGTGACAAGATAATAAACAAATTTCATCATTCTTTTCTCTCACGTGGCAAAGGCACACCCCCTCATGACTCCACGCCGTTCGGTTTAGGCGTGGAATTAAACACTATAACTACTATCATAAAAGAGAGAGGAAGTGCAGTTTTACCTGGTTTTTGAAAGAGAAAAGAGTGGGACTGTCTCTTATATTGCAAGGAAGTGCGTTCCACAGTCGGCTTCTTCTTCCTTTACTTGCGCTAAACCTGTGCCAAAATACCAAATAGGCCTACCAGACCAATTATTTAAAATGGGACTGAAATGTCACCTACAGCGTGCCTACAGCCTACAATAACCAAATAACTAAACAGTGTCACCGCATTGTCACAATATCGTGACAAATCAGCCATAATCTTATTAACGATCCATTCCATCCGTCTGTGGACGGAGACATCGTATGCAATAAAACCTGAAAACCTCTATTTCATTCGCGCATTCGGTTACTAGGGCCAGAGCACTTTGCCAAAAATATCGCGCGTCGGTGTAGTTCGTGCGGTTTTACTAATTTTATTATCACCCACCGTGATGTAGCCAAGTGAATTGGTCACAGCAATTTTAAGACCATTGAATAAATTATTTTGAAAAGCCACAGGATATATTAATGAATCATTAAGTCTAAAATTTTGTTCATTCGTTCCCTTGTTACGCTGATAACTTTCGAATCACTAAACCAAATTTATTTAAAACATAAACCATCGCACTGAAATCTACTACCAACTACACAAACCGCATTAAAATCCGTTTACCCGTATATCCCTTATTAAGCTGATAATATTCGAATTGATGAAGCGATTTTAATAAAACATATCTAAGAACCATCGCAGTGAAATCCACAGCCATTTTTTATGCCTTTAATTTCGTCCTCGCGCTAGTGTGCCACAGACAGAATCACTCACACACCGACACACAGACAGACGCTTCAAACTTATATCACCGCTTTTTTTCGTCGTCCGGGGTTAAAAACTTAAGCGACAAGAAAAATTAATACGTAGCTAAATAAGAACAATAGTGATTATTAACTAAACACTGTACTGTTTGAAGTCTATAAGCACTTGTTTCTTGTATTGCCACTTAATCCCACGCAGTTCACGGGTAAACAAGTGGATTAGTCAATAACAATTAAAGCTCCTTTAGAGAGAATGGAAACGTTGAATAATTGATTTAATCATTGCAATCTGATCAGCCATCAGCGTGGAACAAGTTTTCGATCACGAGCCGTATTGTCTCGGTTTTTTAGATTTTATTTTCATAATATTTTTTTTTGCGCTTTGTTTTTTTGACTTGCAGAAAAATACTGTGTTGTACCTACTAAAACTTTAGAGAAACTTTTTAAAGTATAGACCTCTTATATTACATAATTATAGAACTTCAAAACCCTGATTCCCTTAGTTACTGTAATTTTACGACACGCATGGGAGGAGATGCAGCTAATGTATTCTTTTAACATCCCTCTCTCACTTAAATTTAATATCAATCACTACAAGACCGCCACTATTATTAATTTTATCTACACACGTAACATAAACCCTCTTTACTGCATCCAAAAACCGCACGGTAGGACCAGCATAATGTTATACTACTTTGTAAAAACTCATTTCTTATCATACATTATGGTATGACATTCAAATTTCGAACGCCGACGCCCGCCTGCGTGCCGCGTCTAGTTTGTCTGTGAAGTTGGTACCTACTACTGAATAAGTTAAACAAGTGCAGAGCAACTATCTATGCCACAATATGGTGGGCAAAAATGCGGTACCTGAACACATCAAAGAGAGCTTATGATATGTGTGTAGTTAAACTAGTGTACGTAACTGTACAAAATTAGGTATTAAAACACTCGAGTGATATTATTATGAAACTCGCCTTCGGCTCGTTTCATAAACCCACTCTCGAGTTTTAATGCCCTCCATTATGTATCAGTCGCATAAACTATTAATATTAACATCCCTCTCTCGCTTAAATTTAATATCGCGATCACCTCAAGACCTCCACTATTATTATTTTAAGAATCTAACTAGCCTAGCACCAAATGTTCTCAAGGGCGGCAATAGGAAGCTCGTAACTTTTTCGCACAAAGCTGACGGAAAACCCCAAGTGACCAGTATCGCCTTTGTGCATTGTATTCGAGCATAACGCGACTGCTCGAGCCCCGCGGAGATAAGTGACGGCACTCGGGTGGCCCATTCTGACGATGACGTCTTCCGACCGTTTCCCCGCCATTTATTAAGGTTGGACTTAATATTATTACGGCTGAGACCAGCTGACGCAATCGGCCGGTTGTGACTTTTCCTTGAAAGTTGGCGCGGCAGATTACTGAGAATATTTTATTTCGATGATTTTTTCTGATGACATTTTAAAATTATTGTACTAAATGGAAGGTTTTGGCATGAATACTTCTATTTAAATTCTTCTCAGCTCTAAGCTAGATAACATTAAAACTCCAAAGTTTAAAGAAAACGTAGTCAAGAAGATGGAACGACGAAATACTGACATACATTATTAGCTTGTTTGGTACACATTGACCACTAACTTTGTCGCCCATCTAGGGTCAATGATGGCGCCCAAACAGGGCCTAAACTATTATAGTAAAAAACCAAGTTCTTTTACGGAGTAATCCAGGATCAATATGAATGCTGAAATATTATCGCCAGATGGCGGTCAACCCGATTGCGATTACGGCCACATTTCCGGTGTGTAAAGGCTGGCTTTTGGAGTCCCCGGATATTTGAGGGTAGGCGGCGGAAAATTGAAGCACTGCAATCCGATATTGATATCTACTTGTAGGGGTAATTTCACTGATGTGACTCAAAGGGGAGTTAGGTTTGTGGGTCGCACGGAAATGACCTTTTTATGGTTTAAAAAACTTGGCGTTTGTCTGTCCTGATAGTCATAGGTATAGTAATATGTCAGTGTATAATAGTAATATTAAAAGTTATGTATATATATATATAATGCATTTATGTGACCCAAGCATGAACTTTTCACAAATAATGAGCAAATACATTTTGAATTTGGGGAGCAATTTTGGGGGCAAATCAGAAATTAAAATAAATGTTTAAGACCAATCCACCAAATACAACCAGAAACTACTGACCCCAAAAATTTAAAAAAAACCTAATGCACGTCTATATTTAAACATTACAGGAAAAATATACAGAAATTTATGATTTATATAGTGGAGGGCACAATTCAATACCACATGCAAAATCTTAAATGCATCTGATTACATACATGGAGTATGAAAGTAGCCGCAGCAAAAACTTTGTAAACAACATTTTACTATCTTAACACACAGGAAAATTAAAGATACGTAATACCCATGCAATAAACTTGGATACCATTGTGTGGTGGTAATAATGCCTTCGTGCGCGAGTCCGAAGGCACGAATTTGATCTTCTATTTGTTTATAGTAATTATCATGTTGCTAATTATTTATTGGAAGAAAATTGAGGCTTTATTACCTTATTATAAATAAAGTTATAAATTAAGCTATAAGTGTTTCGCAACATTCGTTTGCGTAGAAAAAGTTGCTAATATCAAAAGTTTACAGCTATATTTGTAATAAAAACACGTAGCTCTATTCTGAGAAATATTTTCTTAATCTTGTAAAGTGGACTTTTTATACCTATATAGCTGTTGCTAGTCTAGCAATTTTTAATAACTAAATATTTAGTAATAATCTCTAATAAAGATGGTAATATGCAGGTAATTCGTTACTTTACTGTTTATCAAATTAACCAAAAAGTTACATAAAAAGTACATTTCATCCCAAGTCTACTTAATGTTCATTAAAATGACTAAGTGTTCATCAAAAGTGTACACGCTATTTTATATTAAGTTACATGGGGTCGCCGCTCTTTGCTTCACTTTGGCTTCAGGTTGTATATACCTATATATGGGACCTAAAAATTTGTCCAGAGGCTGGCGAAGGGTATGTTCGCGCGTGCGGATGCATCACATCTTCCGCACATCGCCGAACTGGTGCCGCACCACGCGCGCCCGCCCGACCGCCGCCGCCTGCCACGCGACCTGGTTGCCTAGCCGGCGATCACCCACTGCATACCAGCGCCACAAGAAGACCACCGCCCGCAGGGGCCATCCGATGACCTGTCCACAGGAGTGGACAGAGGCGATTCTTCGGGAAGAGGTCCGTCGACCTGACCCCGACTCCCCACGCCCCAGAAGGGGTGCGTGAGATGACTAAGATGATGATGAACCTTAGTATTCGGAAAAAGTGACTTATAGCAACCAAAACGGGTGTGTGAAACTACATCGGAGCTCTAAATTTTATGAACATTAATAAATTTGCAAGGCAAAAACTTATATTGGTAAACAATATATTTGTTGCCTTTTCTAAATAACAATGAATCTTAATCCTGGTATACCCTGTAAGGAAAACAACTACAGATTTCGAAGAAGCGAATCTGTTGCTATTAACAAGTTGACCGATGTGTCCGGTAATTTTGGCGCCAAATCAGATACAATATTGGCACTTAAAAGCGTTTATCTACACACGTATCATGAACCCTCTTTACTGCGTTCAAAAACCGCACGTTACGATCAGCATTATGTTAAACTACTTGGTAAAAACTCGTTTCGTATCTGGAAAACTACACATTATGGTCATTATGTGTAGTTTTTCTACACATAATGACATTCGAATTTCGAACGCCGACGCCCGCCTGCTTGCCGCCCCTAGTTTGTCTGTGAAGTTGGTATTGACATTCAAATTTCGAACGCCGACGCCCGCCTGCGGCACATTGGTACTACAGAATAAGCTAAACAACTGCAGAGCCACAATGCCGGTCAAACATGCGGTTCCTGAACACATCAAAGAGAGCTTATGATATGTGTGTAGATAAACTAGTGTATGTAACTGTACATAATTAGGCATTAAAACTCTCGAGTGATATTATTATGAAACTCGCCTTCGGCTCGTTTCATAAACTCACTCTCGAGTTTTAATACCCTCCATTATGTAGAAGTCACATAAACTACTATTACAATCAAGTCATATTATTATATGTCCCATGATCATTTTATTGCTGTCAAAAATCGGGTGAGACCAAAAATTACTACAAATGAAGTAACTCAGCTGATTCCAGTGATATACAGCTTTTAAAAAACATATCAGCAAATTCCATTAAACTCAATGACAATTTAGACGAAAACATATACGAAATCGCATGATAAATATGCACAAACACGGAAGATTGATATCTGTTCAAATATTCCATCAACATATGGGTTTTCGTCATTCTAAACAGCACACATTAGCGGAGTAACGAACAGGTTGGGGTTGACGAAGCCCGTGGGCTATGTTACTCACGCAGTTGTTACGTGTCGATTTCAGTACCCCGAAACAGCGACGACTACATACATACATATGCAGAGACTAAAGACCTCCACTTACTGCGAACTTCAAACTTCGTACTTCAAAATATTTATTTCAAAATAAATTCTTACGTACACATTTTGAACGTCATTTGAATCTATATGTTATGGACTATGTAATTAATCGGTCATTATAAACAACTCTTAGAATAATCAAATCGCCCGGGCATTTAACATCATACCCATCATCTATGGGGCGGAAAAATGTTTCTTTTCACTGGTACTCTGATGCCCTATGATAATATTGTTGGTCTTACATGTTCAACCTAACACGAAGGATAAAGGGGGCTTCGCTTCGCTCACCCCCTTTACACTTCACATATGCTACCGCAGTGTTTTCACTGATAGTATCTGTGTTATTATCACATTGCCCGAAACCCACATAGCAATATTCATAATGTCTGGTCAAAGTGATAAATCCTTATTTAAGTTTAAGTTTAAGTTCAAGTTATAATTATTCACTTTGCCCAAAGTAGTTTGTCATTATTCATAATGTCCGGGCATTGTTCATAATGCCCGGATTTATCACTTGGTCCATGACATATAAAATCAAAGAAAAACTACTACCGCTTCGGAGCGTATTACGGCAGCGGAGAAGAAGCGGTGCAAGAAACTTTTACACGTAAAACGTAAACACGGCCTACTTTTCTTTTCTATATGTTTCTTTTTTTTTCAGAAATAGGTCATTAGTTACAAAAACGTGTTATTGGTTCTTGTGCTGCGCTGGAAAATCAGAGTTCCATAGATGTTTGTCATTAATGTAATCATCTAACCTATAATATGCTTTATAACATAATGTTTTATTAACAGTGCCTTTATATTTCTTACTGACTAATTGAATATCTCTTCCGCTATTTTGTTATAGTATTATATGTTTAAACCCACAAATGAAGTTCTAACTTTAGCTAGTCTATAGTAAGTAATTTTATTTCCGCTTCTTATATTACTTCGCTTGTGCCTGTCAACATTTTTAGTGAAGCTATTTATGTTCTTCCTAACGTACATGATATTTTCAAAAATATCTTGATGGGTGCTATTTAAACATACTTCTTTTAAATAGCATTATTCGCCTCTAAAAATCTACATGGCCTTCTAAATTACTAAGTCAGCCACAATTAACGAGCGTCTGAGTGATACTATCTTAGCCACTAGTTATCTTCTACGTAAGCAACTCTTAATATAACTGAGCATGGTGGTTATTTTTAACATCTTAATTTGTAACATGAATTCAAGCAGTAAACTTCTTAAATATTAATATATGACATCAAATAAAATATTCTATTAGCTTCTATTTTTTTAACTCAGTATATTTGTAATGTAACTCATCCCACATTAATTGATGGTCAAAACTTTGCTAAAATTGCCATCAAATAGTAAGTTATGGCCGGTAATATTACCCAAAAATAAACTATTCATATCATTAAATGTTTTTACTTGTATAAGCTTCGCTCCGCTTAGCTCCGCTACGCTCCGGTTTTGCTGCTTCTATGTTCTAACTTAACCTATAACTCAATTGAAATTTAGCCACAATAAATTACTCTAGCCAAAGAGCATGTAACTCTTGTGGCATACTTTATTTTAATTACAGATGAAACAATTGCAATAGTATATGAATCGAATGGCGCTCTCTGATTGGTGCAAATGGCCGGTCGCTGTCGTCTCGCGAACTCGCGCCAATTCTTGCAGTGGCTATTTTCACGATAAATGAATATACTGGGTATGGAAGCTTATTTTGAGGACCTTGTGTTGAAGCCGTAAAACGTGAAATGGTGATAAGATGTAAAATTCGTGGTTGAGTAACAATATATAAATAACAAGGACAAGTAAAAATAATTGTTGATCTTTACTGACGCTTTCTACAGGATATTTAGGTGCCGTTGTAAAAACGGCGAATAAGTTTATTAGAGTTTATAATCTCATTTTCCCGTTGCTTCGTTATAAAATGAGAAGTTAGATCACGTGGTCAATAAAGAAATCTGTGGCTTGACTTATAATTTCCCTATATTGACACGGTAGAGTCGTAATGTTAATTTCTTTGAGCAGTTCCCTCAGGGTGGCACCACTGTGGAGGTTATAAATTGCCCTGATTTAACCGACTTCAAAAAAGGAGGAGGTTCTCAATTTGTTTGTTTTTCTTTTGGATTTTTTTTGTGTGTTTGTTACGCGATTTCTCCGTCAATTATGAACAGATTTTGATAATTATTTTTTTGATCGGTAGGTCATACTTCAGAGGTGGTCCCGTGTAAATTTTATCAAAATTAAATTAGCGCTTTTTGAAAAAATCAACAAATACAAAAATATAAACTCAGATGACGTTGTTAGTAGTTCCGTGCCTATATAGACTTCATTCGCATACCGACCGGGGAGGAAGATATAGGGCTTGAACTTGGAGTCGGTTTTTTTAAGTTTTTAACTTGGTGATTATTATTTGTAGAATAAAAATTGACTCAATATCAGCAGCCCCACAGCAAAATTCCATAGGACATAATGTTGTGTTAAAAACTAAAGTAAACAAGTCTCGTCGTAGCTAGATCCCGGCATACATCTCTCGCTTCCTCATCATTCATAAGTCTTGCCATAGAAGCTCGCTGGTTACGGGTACTTCTAATCTGCCGCTCCTCTAATAAATCGCCAAATTGGTCTTTGCAGGACCTCCTTGGGCGTCCTCTTCCGACGTCTCCCCACAGTAAACTTTCCTAGTATTTTATTGCAATAAAATAGAAAGATTACATGTCATAGAAAAAAAATAAGAATCCTCTCATCTCCATACGTTTGGGCTGAGCGGTCAGTTGTTTTTTTATGGACAATTGAAATATAAAGTTGTTCTGATGAAATCTCGTTCATAGTGTAAGTTGTTCAAAATGATGTCCTTAACAACCCCTAATATGACTTCACCTTTCGGTTACAACCTGTATCTATAACCCGGCCGACTTAACTCGGCACCTGGCGTTGATAACGTCCTTTGGAGAAATGCAAGGTACGGTGTGCGAAAAAATGTCCTTGTCCTTAAATCACTCCGTATAGGCTTTCCGATTTTGTAATGAAAACAACGTCCAAACGCAAAACTTAACAACGTCCAAAAACAAAAACTTAACACCGTCCAAAAACAAAAACTTAAACAGGAGATTACAATCGTGTGACGATAACTGATGTGCTATCGGTACTGAGAGTGAGCGCACAAGGCGAACGCGGGGCGCCGCCGTGCGAGGAACCGAAGAGGGGGTCGCATTCTAGCGAGGTACCGAGTTAAGTCGGCCCTGTAGTATTTACCTCTACAACGTAGTATCCTTGTTCTACTATCAGAATTGTTATCGCTATTCTCTGTAGTAAACCAATTGATCCGCTGACGTGAAAAGTGAACACTCCTATTTCGACCATCCCACGCAACTTGGAGAGATATTCCTATGCACAGCAGAGGACAAAAAAAGCCTAAAATCAAAAATACGCGTGTAGCACCTTATGGCGACAGGACTGTATGGGGTTAATCTAGCTCAACACAGACCTTGCTGTTAATAATTGTGTAATTATTTATTCCTGCTTATTAATCATAATATTTTTTTTTTTTATATTTTTAATAGTTAAGCACAACCTATTTTTAAAAGAGATCTAAAAATCAATCTGTGGGTGTTTCTACGCCCTTCTTCTCACACAGTGGTCCAATGTAGAGAAGAGGCAAAAAATGACGTTTGCTAAGTTCATGTAAATTTCTACAGTAATAAAGACTTTGACTTTGAATGGAAATGACGTCTTTAAATATTACTCTCAATTTTGGTCGCTTTTAAATGGATCGCCTAAGAACTCCAAAAAGAAGTTGTAATGAAGTGTCATAACTATTTCAAAGAGTAACGACAAGGTTAGTAGTAATCCGAGGGCGTCGTATAACGTGAACGTGACACGGTGGAGCGTGCCAAGTTTTATTGTGTCTCCTGTAGAACAACAGTTATTTAATTTGGCAAAACTCGCCCTTCTCTCTCGCTGTTGTATGTATTATGCAAATACAATTATCTTGCGGCGCGCCAATTCGTGCCACGAGGCAAGCTATTTATGATGGCATATTAATCATTAATTTAGACGCAGATTTGATTTAATATTTTATTAGAACTTTATATTAGAAAAAATATAATCACCTGTTTACCTGTCTAATTAATTAGTGGTTCCAGTTACTGAGAACAGTACACCTCACTTGTTTGAAATTTCAAGCTTGTAGGTCTGCCAGAAATACATCTTTACTTTGATGAGTCAGCGACAAAATGACAAAACTTTGAAGGACTGTCGTTTCCAATCTATTAGTTAAAATTGGCTGATATTAGCAATTAGTCTATTTAAATTGTGACCTATAAGTCACAGAAAATTCAGGTATCTAGATTTATCTACACATAGCTACTGGGGGGGTCAAAAATATCCCGAAGCGCTTCCTTCTCCACTTTCCCTTTTGGATAGTTTTCGCAACACCTTGTGTTGAATGAAGTATTTAGTGTGTCTCTCAAATTTTATTGAAATCCTTCGATAACGCTACAGCAAAGATTCCACACTTTTCCCCCCTATTTTCTCCCCAATCGAAAATCGCGACTGATTTAAAAAAAACAAGGAACTTGTGTGCCAATTTTCGTCAAAGTCGGTTGAAAAACGCAGTCACGAAGGTGGACGCTTTGCTCGCTCGTTTAATGTAAAAGATATTTTCCTAAAGCAAAACTCTTCTGTTGTGTGTGTTATATGAAAATACATACAATTATTTTGTGGCGCGCCAATTCGTGCCACGAGGCAAGCTATTTACGAGGGCACATTAAACATTAATTTAGACGAGGATTTGATTTAATATTTTATTTGACATTTAGATTGGTTATAAAAATGATTGATTGATGATGTAAGTCATCATCAATCAGCAAGATATCGCTTTAAGAAGATATTATAAGATATCTTCCTAAAGCGAAAACATAACAAAACACTTTTTTTTGTCAGTACATAAATACTTTTATCTACAAACGTCTCATAAACCCTCTTTACTGCGTACAAAAACCGCACGTTACGATCAGCATAATGTTAAACTACTTGGTAAAAACTCATTTCTTATCTGGAAAATTACACATTATGACCATAATGTGTAATTTTCCTACAAATTATGACATTCAAATTTCGAACGAGGACGCCCGCTTGCGTGCCGCCCCTACTTTGTTTGTGAAGTTGGTACTACTGAATAAGCTAAACAAGTGCAAAGGAATTATCAATGCCACCATGCCGGACGAAATGCGGTTCCTGAACACATTAAAGAGAGCTTATGATATGTGTGTAGATAAACTAGTGTATGTTACTGTACATAATTAGGCATTAAAACTCTCGACTGATATTATTATGAAACTCGCCTTCGGCTCGTTTCATAAACCCACTCTCGAGTTTTAATGCCCACCATTATGTATCAGTCACATAAACTACTATTAATTTCCTGCCCTAATCATATGAATTAACTTCATTAGACAAAAGTCAATAGTCAATCAACTGTTTTCTGTACCCTACATGTTTCAACGAGATCCTAATTGAAAAAGTGAGAACTTAAGTTAAATAACTTACAACATTGGTACATGGTCAGCACCGGGATTCGAGCCGGCATCTCCTGCGTGAGAAGCAACCGTGAAACCCACTAGACCACGGCGCTCTTGATAAGTATACTCAAATCTGACGACGAACTCTCAAGATAAATAGACCACTTTTGTATTATCCATACAAAGAGGAAGACATAAACTACGATAACATGGCGCGCGCATGGAATTGAAAATGAATCTTGTATCATATTCGTAAGAGTCATTTGTATTAGCATGTGTGCGCCATGTTATCGTAGTTTATCTCTAGAACCTGCATAGTTACATTCATAATGTCAGCCCTTCCCCATGAGGGAGACAGAAACAACGGATCGAAATCGAAAACTAACTAACTAAAACACAATACCACTCAGACAGGACATTACAATAGAAATGAACATTATGAATAAAAATCTTATCTTATCTTATCTTACTCCGACAAGACACAACTTCGACATAAAATATTATTTATCTACACACGTATCATAAACCCTCTTTACTGCGTCCGAAAACCGCACGCTACGACCAGCTTAATGTTATACTACTTGGTAAAAACTAATTTATTATCTTAATATTGATACATTATGACCATAATGTATCAATTTTCGACAAATTATGACATTCAAATTTCGACGCCACTAGTTTGTATGTGAAGTTGGTACTACTGAACATGCTAAACAAGTGCAGAGTAATTAACAATGCATCATGACGGTCCAACATGCGGTTCCTGAACACATCAAAGAGAGCTTATGATATGTGTACAGAGTCAAAGTACTTTATTACTGTAGATATTTACATATACTTAGCAAACCTCATTTTTTGCCTCTTCTCTACATTGGACCACTGTGGGAGAAGAAGGGCGTAGAAACTCCCACAGATTGATTTTTAGATCTCTTTTAAAAATAGGTTGTGCTTAACTAATACAATTATGTTTTTATTTTATTTAATAAGCAGGCAATAAAAAATAATTACAAAATTATTAACAGCGAGGTCTGTGTTGAACTAGATTAACCCCATACAGTCCTGTCATTTAAGTAATCTTGAACATTGTAATATCCCTTTTTCGACAAAGTCGCTTTAACATGCTTTTTAAATTGCTCAAATGGCAATTTAAAAATCTCCAGAGGTATCATATATAGTAGAGAATGCACTGACCCTTGAAAGAATTGCTAACCTTCGCGAGTCTAAACCGGGGCGCACATAGTCTATGATTATTTCTTAGGTTAACATAACAGCTATCGCTAAGTTTGGAAAATGTTGTAAGGTTCTTGCGTACATACATTATATTTTCGAACATAAATTGACTAGCTTCCGTTTCCTATGTCAATTTCTCTAAAAAGCCCTCTTAAGGAGTCTGTTCGTTTTAAATTATAAATTGCTCGAATAGCTCTTTTCTGTAAAATAAAAATAGTTAGAATATCCGCTGCTTTCCCCCACAACAAAATACCATAGGACCTGACACTATAAAAGTAACTAAAATATACTAGTCTAGATGTAGCTACATCCGTGCTTTGTCTGATGTTCCTAACAGCGTAAGCCGCAGAACTTAATTTACCAGCTAATTTATCTATGTGGGGTCCCCACTGCAATTTGCTATCAATGGTTATTCGAAGAAACTTCGTATCATTTACTAATTCTTACGTGCTATTGTCTAACACTAAACTGGTCTCAACTTGCCTGACATTTGGAAGTTAGAATTTGATACACTTGGTTTTACCAGTGTTTAACAATAAATTATAACTGTGAACCAATTCCAGATTAAAGACTCATTAACATCATATCATCATAGTTAAACTAGTATATGTAACTATACATAATTAGGCAACTCTCGAGTGATATTATTTTGAAACTCGCCTTCGGCTCGTTTCATTAACCCATTCTCGAGTTTTAATGCCCTCCATTATGTATCAGTCACATAAATTACTATTAGATTATGAAAAAAAAATACAGTTTGGACAGACATTATTTTTTGAGTTATTATGCCTGATAAATTATTCAGAGAATTTAAAGCAGATTATTTTTGTCATAGACAGTGTTCTTTTATCTCTAATAGTTTCGGAAAAAATATACAAAAATCGGTCAAGTGCGGGTCGAACTCACATCGAAGGTTTCGAACCATCGTACAAGAAAACTTAAACTTAGTGCTGCACTATAATTTGTTCGCTCGATGACTTCTGAGGCAGTAGTAAACGGGTCATACATTCTAAGCATTTGAGGGTTCTCTAGTTGATGTTGATTTTGAGGAAAATTTTGAATCTCTGTTCGTCAAGCGTGTTGGTATGATCTTCCTGGTGAGTGCGGTTGGTCACCTGCTTCACCTGCCTTGCTCAGTTGGCTTGTTTGAGCTTGTGGCGGTGAGCATTGTTGAATGATGTGTCATCGACTGCTGTGTTGAGCGATTCCGTTACTTGAGCCCGAACCCATGCTCGTAGGCTGCAGTAGAACGTGGGATATTGTGAGTTCACCGAGGCCCGCTTGAAGAAAGACATACGAAGCCATCACGATTCTTTGCTATGTCGCGCCGTCGCCCGCGGGTATTTTCCAGTGGCACGGGGTCGCCACTTATTTATTTTCATTGAGCGAGCTCACAGGAGTTTCCGAGGTCTACATTAAATCGAGTTTACTGCCAGTCGCCAGACACTGACGATGGTCGTTGGTCGCTAAACTGATCGCTAAGGGTACGCTGACAATAAAACAAAGTGACAATGAATAAAACTCGAGTGCGCGTAATAAACACCGCACGTGATTGGCATTTTATTTCATTTCTGTTTTGTCTTTTTCGCTGTGGGGGCCGTATTCGCTTATGTAGCCTGTTGGTGTTTATTGTAAGTCAATTTTGAATAGTGAGTTCAAATTGTAAAAGGGGCTAGGCTTTTCATATTGTTGTTAAACCTCAATTCAAACAAAATAAACACAGTGACACAGGATATTTCGTTTGTTTTTCATAATTTTATATTTCTTTATTGCATACTCACATATTCAATTTAAAATGTTACATTAGGAGAAATTTTATGTACAAAGGCAAGCTTATCTCTAAAAAGAGATTTCTTCCAGCAAACCAAGGCAAGAAAGGGTAGGGAGTGTACAATATCTAATATCTAATTTATACTAAAATACATATAATATAAAATACGGAAAATAAAATACTTATATACCAGACTACTAAATACAATACATACATATATCTACCTGCAAATATAGTATAGTATAGTTTTTCATCATTTTTCAACCCCACACCTCTCACCCCTGAAGTTTATCGGATGAAAAAGTTGAATCATTATAAAAAACAATAAAAACAAATAACCCGACTGCATTTTCTTTCAATACTATATACAAACTTATGAATGCTCCCGGTTACCTTCAAGGAGTATGAAAGTACGCCGCACCAATAACTTTGTAAATAACATTTGAGATCTAAGAATCTTTGACACTTTCATGGTCTGCACAAATGTAACAATTTCTAATTTGTTAAAATTTGTCGAGCCTTTTGGGCTGTAGTGGTTTTTTATATTTTCTACCCCAAATCTCCGCCATTTTGAGAAAAAACCAGCAACACACTCGCCAAAAATAAAGATGTAATTATTAAAACTGCTCACAAAATTTCACGAGCATCGGTTGAGAAATGCGACCTGTAGGGGAGACCGAAACAGACATACGAAAGTAATTTTGCCCAAGCTGAACGGAGACGCTTCGCTCGCTCCGCTCACTCGGTCGACTAATTATAGTAATATTCCTGCATTTTGAACGCTCCGCCAGTTCTCCAGATATCGTGCCAAGCTGCTGGTGACTTGCAACATTCCAACCGAAGCATGTATGCGTAGTACATTATATCTTTAGGTATGTGTAATTGTGCATGCGTACATGATACGTATACTAATCATCTCTTTGACCCACAGTAGGTTAGCTACGAATCCATGCGGTGCACAGTCTGGTGAATTAAATAAAAGTGTAAATGAAAAATTCTGCTCTAGCAACCAGTCACCAGAAGTTATCCACCTTGTTACTGAGAAATTCAGTCCACAAGTTCACAGTTGTTTAGATATTACCGTTTTAGTTCTGATCAGTTGATGTCTCGACGAATTTTATTTATAAAATTGACGACTTTTATGAATTAAAATTTTAATTATTTATAATTATACCTATAATCACGTTGACATTTTAAAGCTTCATACTTGTTTTTAATGTTTGTTTTTTTTTTGGTAAGTATTGTGACATTTTAATATTATGATTCTTTATTTAATGATTTTATTTCACATTTGGCTGTGCATGAATTTTATTCAACTTGACATGCATAGATATAATGTAAATTGTTTTTATTATTTATAACTGAGCCATCTGCCAGTATTGTCTTTTTTTTTCTGTTTTCCGTTCCGGTGCTAATATTCGTATGCCTGAATCTGGCGCAGACATGTAAATGGATTATTTATTTTATATTATTATATATTATGTTTGCAAACAAATGAATTTTACTTTACTTTACTTTACTTTACTGCATTGTTTGATTAGTTGGACCAATTTGACTTTGACGACGATTGACTTTCGAGAAATTGCATGCTCTCTGTGCTAACTACGGCAATGTAACCAAGTTGTGGTATCAACAAAATGTTTGAAATCTCTTTTAGGTCTGTTTGACTATTTTATGTTATAGTAGTTTATGTGACTGCTACATAATGCCTAATTATGTACAGTTACATACACTAGTTTATCTACACACATATCATTAGTTCTCTTTGATGTGTTCAGGAACCACATGTTTGACCGGCATTGTGGCTCTGCAGTTGTTTAGCTTGTTCTGTAGTACCAACTTCACGCAGGCTGGCGTTGGCGTTCGAAATTTGAATGTCATAATATATAGAAAAATTACACATTATGGTCATAATGTGTAATTTTTCAGATAAGTTTTACCAAGTAGTTTAACATTATGCTGATCGTAACGTGCGGTTTTTGTACGCAGTAAAGAGGGTTTATGATACGTGTGTAGATAAAAGAATGTATGACGATTATTATTTATATTAGGCCTCTTATAAATTTATATCGCGTCTTAGACTCCATGACAATTTTAATAGAGTTATTCAGAGGATAGTGTTGACTCACATTCGAAGTTTTCGATCTAAATATATGTGCTCGAAGTCAGGTTTCGTTTGTAAAGATAAACTACGATAACATGGCTCACGCCTCCAATAGGAACCTTGCGACATTATTCATGAGAGTCATTTGTATTGTCGTTTGCACACCATGTTATCATAGACTATCTTTAATTAGATATTGAAAATGGGTTGTGCGTGTTAAGGCTTTAGTGAATTTAAAGAATCTGTCGTTCGAAAGCCTAGGCGCTGCCCCATCCACCACTCACCTTTGTTATTCGGAATATAATGAGGAATACCTCATTAATAAAAAATCTAAAATTCACAGCTGACGTCACATCCGACTTACAACTACCACCTTCAACTTTATCCGGTCGTACTAGCACCACCGACGCCGAGTGACGTCAATTAGAACATAGGTAAAAAGGACAGTCAGTTGAGTCTGTATCTTTCAGACCTTACAGAAAGACGGTGAGGATTCTTGTTTTTATCAGCTCGTCCAACCTTGGTACAATTGTTGAACAAGAAGATATTTCCAATAATCTCTCCTGGAAATTTAAACAAATTGAATATATAAAGTAGTATATAAGGGCCAATACATAAAGTAAAAAAATAAATAGACGACGTTTGACGACCTCTGAAGAGCTGCGGTTGTGGCTCTGCCTATCATGCGAGAGGTCCCGGGTTCGAGCCCCGGCTGGAGATAAAGAAAAAAAAACAGATCTTGGATGTTAATATGTGTGTAATGTCGTATTTCTGGATCCCACGACATAGGGCTTTGACGCACCGAATGGCCGAGTTGGCAGTGACCCTGCCTACGAGGCCAAGGGTCCCGGGTTCGAGTCCCGGTGGGGGTAAATATCTGTGTGATGAGAACGGATGTTTGTACCCTAGTCTTGGTTGTTTATCTATCTAAGTATAATATTTATCTACATAAGTATGTGTATCGTTGTCTAGTAACCAAGATACAGGAAATCCTAGTTTGCGGCTAGATTAATGTATGTAAATAGTGTCCGAGGTATCATTAGGGTATCCTAGTGTGGGGCCAGAAGCAATATCTGTCTGTATGTAGATGTTTATGTTTTTTTGGTTAAACCAGTCAAATATACATAGCTGTAGGTACAATTTTTTTCATTGTCACTTTGACTTCGACTGTGCCATAATTATTTTCTGTCAAGTTCGCCGTGCGACAATGAAAATAATAACAGTTTTGGGGCTGGCAAGACTTGGGGCTGTAAGGCAACACCCCTCATTTTATTTATACCCCAACCTCATTTTATTATCAACAATAGTGAAAGATGTACCTATTCTTCTCTATACTATCCGTTTCCTGAAGATGGCTTCATCCTTGAACAATATATCATTTAAGAAACATTCTGATGCCAGTGAAAATTGCTTCTCGCATAGCGGTAGCATAGAGCCAAATAAATATGGATAAGTGTCAGACTTCGCCAAGACACAGACATTTTGTAGGGATTTACGGAACTTTTTGCGTCGACCTAGTGCTTCCAAGAATTTAATTAGGGCTTTGTCTGCTCAGATGCAAATGTAGTAAAGTGATCTTAGTTAAAAAAATAACTGAGAATTTTGTAATTAACTCCAGACAGACAGACAAGTAAATAGATAATTGATTTTTTATGCCTTGATTTGCTGAAAAAAACATATTTTTTTGAGATAAATTCACCTTTGTACATGATTTTTCTAAGGTAACTGCTGAATTATATGTGTTCAATAAATAATTATGAATTGTGCCCATTTTTAGCCAGTTATTCGATACTCCATTTTGCGTGACAAGGGGCTAGCCCATCGCCACAGCTATGAAGATTCTAGGTTTCCACACAATGTTTTGCATCACCGTTAGAACGTTAGTATAATGGACTTGAGATAAATTACTTATCTCATTGGTACATATAGTCTACAGCGGATTCGAACCAGCGTCTCTTGTGTGAGATGCGAGCGCTGAAACCACTAAACTACGGAGCTCCATCATCTCTACAGTAATAAGTAAATTTTGACTTTGTCTTTGACATTAAGGGATTAAATATGGCCAGCGCCAGGGGGTGAGGGGGCGCGAACAAAGAAATGCATCTTTAGCTTCAATTCTAGGCTAAACTAGACAACATAAAAATGTAGGATAAATATATGTTATAAAAGGTCTATCAGAGATAAGAATGGACTTTTAAAATTACCGGTTATCTGTTATATTTAATACTTAAAAATATTTGCCGCAATGCATTATTATTCAACTAAATGAACAAGCGCTCGGAGACGAAATCAGTTTCATATATGAAACTTACACGCAAAAATAGGTAAAATAAAGGGTATTTTTTTTGTTGTTTTTTCTTTTTTTTAATGTTATTATTACAGGAGTTTAGTAATATTTTCTATAATTTTCTTCGTCTCGGAGTTAGGGCTGCCCCGCGGGGCTCTGCGCAGGAGCATGCATCAGTCTGCTTCGACGCGATGTGATGGGTATTTGTTTTCTTTGTCTAATTTTCAATGCCATTGGCCCTTGTTCAGCCCTTAATAAACACGAACTTCACTATAAGAGTGGCATGATGAGTGATGGATGAAATAAAAAAAAATGTATACGAGTAAGTAATTATTATTTATTTATTTATTTGTATATTAACGAAAAAAACAGTTAGCAAAATTACTTAAGAAAAAGTTAAAGTTATGGTGTTAAAATAAACCTACAGTTTCGATTAATTTGTAGTACAATTAGATTTTTTACTGATCGTAAGAGTTTGAATTTAACATAAAAATGCACAAAACAAATTAATCTACCTACTTACATAATTTCACCATCAATATTTAAAATTTTAGTGGCACTTTGCTTAAACACATTAAGAGACATATTAAAAAGATCTAAATCAGAAAAGCTTTCATTATAAACTTTAGAGGTTCGACGGACAAACGAATTACCAGTATAATTAGTACTACTTGAAGGAACAACTAAGGGGTGTTTTCTATTTCTAAGACGAGGGTTAGGCACACGAAATCCTACACTCTGTAATAAGACTGGACAGTCGGTAACATTATTTATAATTTTATATAGAGTTAAGGCATCTGCTACCTTGCGCTGTATCTCAAGTGAAAGTATATTATAACGTGAGGAGCACATAGCATTTTATCTCTATTATAATTACTTGCTATTATTTTTATTATATATTGCATATAACATCAGTAAACAACAAGAACAATTGCCGCAGTGTGAAATAAGATGTACAAAGGCGGGCTTATTCCTAAAATAAATTTCTTCCAGCCAACCCAGTAAGTATGGTTCAGCTTATGACAAAATATTGATACAAACAAGAAAATAGTATTGAATAACTGGCTCAAAGTGGGCACAATTGTGCCTCTGCCACCCCGTATGGGAATAGGCGTGATGCTATGTAAGCAAACAAAAACATTTCGACCAATTTCACTGCGCTTGTTGTTCCTTTAAATTTGGTAATTTTTTATTTCACCGGGTTAACGTGACAGTTCGTTAAGTCAAGGCAAGTTTTTTCACGTTTTTTTTAAATATATTCTTGTCTTTACTATAGTCATAAATAACGTTATAATTAAAACTTAAAAACAAGACTGCGGTGCACTAAAAAGCACAAAACAAGCAGATAAGGCTTAACGTAATTATTGAGATTCGATAAAAATATTACAGTACCGTTTAAAAAAAAAAAAAAAATGCTAGTCGAACCCAATCTAATATATGTAGATTTCAATGGTCCTGCCTGCATTTAAATTTAATACAACACTGGACGGTTATAATTTTATCGGATCTCAATACTTAATAAGTCAAGTTTCCTCTGCTTGTTTTGTGCTTTTTAGAGTACTGCAGTCGGGTTTTCAAGTTTTTTTAAGATCACGTCATTTATTTCCTGCTTTTTCGTTAAAAATAACTAAAATTTATAAAATGCTTGATTTAAAACTATGGTTTATTATTCCTAGCTTGTGTAATATTAGTATATATGTCAACACTCGCCTTTTAAAGCCTTATTTTGATACCCCTCTCGAGAGTCTTGAATAGTTACGAGGGAACACAGACACAACACACAACACACAACCCTCTTCTTTTTCGCTTCGCTGCAGTGGGGGTAATAAATAAATAATCTTTGCTAACTTAGACCAGTAATTATAAAGACGAGTTTCGGGTTGACTTGAAACTTCACACCAGGGGCCCAATTCCGGTGCATAATGACAGCTCAATGACAATTACCTGACGATTACGGTCAACTTTAGATATCCAATATCTGACGATTTTGTAATCCGATTCCCTTTGTTGATTAACTTAATTATTGTGCTTACCAATTAATTAAATTTTTAACATAATTGCCTAAAAATATTCTCCGAACGCCAAATATTGGATATCTAAAGTTGACCGTAATCGTCATGTAATTGTCATGGCGCTGTCATTGTGTACTGGAATTGGGCCCCAGTACATAATTTATTTTTACTTTCACTACGCCTCTATTTCATCATATTTCAAGATTTTCAAGACATTGAGGATGAAAATGAGATAATGAGATGTTTGGAAAAGTAAGATGTTTATTTGGAATATTATTTTCTTCACAACCGTCGCTTTAATTAATGTTTTAATAGGTACACTTACTTTTTGCTTGCACATTGTTATTTCTGCCCTTGTAGGGTCAAAGTCAAAGGTTACTCAGGTTATTTATAAGCTCGCCTATTAGACATCAATGAAAGTTACTATTTCTTAATAGGTTTCTCTTGAAAGAGAAAAAAGTAACTGATATTCGATCACGATAATTTAAGTAAAAAATACAGTAATTTAAAAAACGTTTTGCCGTCGTACCTATTCGAATGTATGTAGTATAAATTGCAGTTTTGTCCGCACTCGATTTCCAAGGCTATTTAGATACTTTTTTTGTTATTTCCGCGTATTTTGTGTACGATGTAACTTTCGTGGTCTTCTCAACCCTTTGGACCCCTTACGCATAAATTGTCCATAACGTGGACATAAATTACGACACCCACAAAGAGTTAAAGTCTTGGAGGTTGGGGTTCTGTGGAATTTACGATTGAGGAGAAGGATGTTTGCCTCCTTGAAGTTGCAAATGTGCACTAGGACTGGTTAATTTAAATGTAATAGGTGTGGCCCGTGCAAACCTTGAGGACAGAAGATGAATCGTTCAAAAACTTAGAAACATAGTCTAAAGCTTGATTGGCAGAAAATACCTTACGTAGATGGGTGCATTCACTTGTGCCTCTTTCGAAATCAAAAGACGCATTTCTAGCGCCTTAAAGAACTTTTGTTCCATGAAGGAGCTCTGAAACTAAAGCGTAAACTCATCCTGTGTATCCTGCCTAACCTACGAAGCTCAGACATGGTCTTCAGAAGTCCAAACTCAAGGTTTGCCAGCGAGTAAGGAACATCACACTGCACTCTTTAACTGGCATCGCTGATGTGGGTGCACATTCCGCCAAGCTGAAGTGGAACTGGGCTAGCCACGTAAGTATGCACCAGTAGAGATGGCCGAAAATCGCCACTGACTGGGTGCCACAGGACGGATATCGGCGTAGGTGCAGGCCTAAACGAAGATGGCGTCTGGACGACATCGACAGGGATTTGCCGGGTTGTCCGAAGGTGGAACAGACCAGGGAAAGGGGGGAGGCCTTTGCCCAGCAGTGGGACACCGAAATGGCTACATCAATGAATCAATCAATGTAGCCTATAAATGTCCCCATCGAGGGGCACGGGCCTTTATCTGGATTTGAGTAAGATTGAGCCATACTGGCTATATAATAAAAAATAATAAAATAATGTATAAAAAGGTGAGGTCATTATGAATGCTGCGCAACTATTATCTACTGTGCATACGCTACTACGCATGCATAGTAATAGTGCGGCTACTCGTATACATCACGAGAATGAACAAATTAAATAAAAGTGTTTATTTGTTATTATTGTCATATCCTAATTTATTGTTTATCACTAGTTCGGTTGTCACTGCCTCTTTTCTATGCTAACAGATATGCGTCTAACACTATCTCTTTAGTTTTGTAAGTAGAACCAGTGTATAGTATCTGTGCATTAAACTATTTCATTTCATTTAATTGACATATAGCCCTAAATCTTATTCAAGGGTATGTACTTTTTTGCACATTTCTTACATCTTCTTTTTCAAGACAATATTAAAAGCTTTTAAAATTTAAGGAAAAAAAAATCTTGTCTTAAACACAAGCAAAGTGAAGACCGGCGCAAACCTCCCTATAATTTCTCGCGGCGTGTAATTATTATTTTTCATTACTCATTCTCTGATAGGGGGTCATTGTTCATCCAGGCACCGTGCTGAAAGTGGTACATGCTTGCTCTAAAGCAGAAAAGTATTAAAAAAAAATATATGAATCGTAGTTTATATTGAACAACGCAATGGTAGTAACCTATACAGCCATTAAACGATTAATTCTTCATTTATAAGTTTTGTTGACATTTAAATTCTTTTTGATGTATATAATGAATATAATGTGCTTTATGTATTTATTAGTCACTTTCAAGGCGAGATGTGATTTGCGAAATAAATTATAATTTTGATTTCAAGTGAATTTGTTTTTTATTAAAATAATTTTGATTTTAACTGGCTTGTGTTTACTTTCCTCGTATTCGTAATGAAAAGTAGAGTGTTTTACTCGGGTGATAGCACCCATTTCTGCCTTGAACTATTGGCGCTCGAACGAATTAACAATCTACTATTTCACACCTTTCATTCGGAAAAGTAAGTTTTGCTCCACGACGAGAGGGAGCAAAATGCTACTTTTCTGTTCAAGCTACTTTTTTAATTTATTCATTGCCATGTGGCATTTACGCAATGAGCACAGATTAAAATAATCGAATGTTATTATGAAATTACATTACAATCGACTACGATGGCGTAGTCGATTAAAAACGAACATGTTTGAAGTTTTAACTTTAACAACGTTATATGCAAATTTATGAATTTTTCGTAATATTTTAAAAAAAATATCACAATAAATTATTTGTTTTACTGAAATCTAAACTATCGATGTCTGTTATTATGATATAATGAATATTGATATCCGAAACCATTGTAATATTCGATTCGATTAATTTTACACATTAGTAAAAGTACACAGGAATATTTTATCTGCGGTGATCCTAATCCTTCACAATCCGCCATTATAAAAAAAAAGTTTTGTTTACGTTGTTCGATTACTGTAAAAGTGGTGAAAGTATAATTCAAAGTATAGTTTTTTTTTTAGAGCATTTAATTTAAATTTTCCTCATAGTCGGTGTGAAAAGTTGTATGTGTCACACAGGAGCAAAATTATTTTCGTCATGGGCGTTAACGTTTGAATCCTTCGTTACGCTCAGGATTCTAACTTAGAATCCCTCGCTATGCTCAGGATTCTATCGTAGAATCCTTCCCTTCACTCTGGATTCAATGGACCGCCCTCGCCGTAAATACATCATTTTGCTCCCTTGTGACACAAATAACTATTAATGCCCCCTTTACTTCACTCCCTCGCCCCCCACCCCGGTTGGGAACCCAGTGAATCAAATAATGCACACAAAGGAAACGTGTTTTAAAACTTGTTTGTTTTTGGTAATTATTTTTTCAAGCCTCGCCCAAAGCTTGTGGTCAGGTAACAGGAATATTGATATAATAGCAAGGTCTGGGGCCCTTTTCCAGTAGCACAATCACGTTTCAGTAACGCTGACGCGTCATCGTCTTGTCATTGTCACTGAAACGTGATTGTATACCGGAATCAGGCCCCTGGTTGACCTTCCTGTATATAATTATTCATACCATATCATTTTGTCTCCAATATCTGCAGGTAAATGCAGACAGGTAGCCGAGATGTAGGGTCACAAAATGCGAAATATCCACGTGTACAATAAAGAAATTAATAAATTATGAAATCCCTGATGCGTAGGTGTATATTATCATATTTTATTAGTAGGCTTTTGATAAATCTGTTATTTTATTATACATGCAATTGTTGATTCTGGACATTTTAACTATTTCGTAAATGTAAAATGTCCCCGCAAAACGGCGCTAGCCGCAACAGTGCATTTCTGTACGAGAGGTTTTGTGGTTTCGATGCACTTATATAATTTAATTGGCATAGTATGCCAGATACATAATGAGCTTGTCCACTAGCTAATGATGATGATCGACTTTCCTCGATGATAAATAAGATATCGTCATCACAATTTCCCACGTCCCAAAAGTAAGTACCAGTTTCTGTGACTCACATCCTAGTGCCCTCTTTACACCAGTTCAGGTTAGTCCCACGATGATAATAAGAAAGAACATTCCCAAGCTCTGAAATCTCGACCAGTTGCGCTGACCCCTTCATCGGTGTCCTGTGCTCAGGTGCAGAGACCCGTGTTGGTGGTGGCGCTGATTCAGATACACCCAATGCTGTGAATGCATGAATAGCATGCTGAGCTTTGGTTTGGTGTTCTGTGTTCAGGTGCAGAGTCCTGTGCTGGTGGTGGAGCTGGGCGTGACCGCGCTGGAGGGCAGCCAGCTGCGCGCGCTGGGGCTGCTGGCCGTGTTCGGACTGAACGTGACGTACGCGGTGCTGCCGCCGCCCCCGCGCCGCGCTGCAGCACCCTCCGCCGCCCCTGACTCCTGCAGCGCGCTTGAGTGCCGGCTGCTGGGCGACTGCAAAGTCACGCACGACTTCCAGTAAGCACCATCACTTTGTTCAAAGGTTCAGATTTGTATTATAGAGGTACCTACCTACCTGCTCGGTCCAGGTCGAATACTTAGGTTGCAGAGAAATTCCCTCGCCAATAAAGACATTTACTGGTGGCCAAAGTGGTAGTTGATTTCTAGGTTAAACTATAAAAAATAAAGGGTTCCTTCTTTGGTGGCCGGGCTTGACTTAACATCTTATTGACTAAACTTATCTGTGACGCACCTCTTCAGAACTGTGGCACAGTGAAATGGGGAAAAATCAGCAGCAGGCCGTTGACCTCGGCGGCGGGGTCTTTTGAAACCACGACGCGACGCCAGTTGGTTGTTCTTTCCTGGAATTTGCGATAAAACAATGACGGAAGGTCCTCTTTGACTACATAATAATTGGTACTACCACAATATTCTCTAATCACAAACTAATTGAGTTGGGACTAATGACCAACAAATTCCCTAATCATTAAACATTCCCAAAAATATAAACTATAAGCTTAAGAGCAACCGATACTATTGATCTGAATCTCATTGAATAATGAACACATGCTTCATTCAATAATAACACCCCATTGGCTTAACAAGTGCACAATAAGCTTCCCATATCCCAGCTTAAAGAGAAGTATGGTCTGCCAGTACAGAACATGAACACAGTCTGACTATGATCAAAAGGACATCAAATAGTTATTCATTAAAATGACAGATAGAATAAATTATTAAAATCGGCGAAATCCACTGAACTTTCTAGAAGGCGGGTGACCAACTAGACTTGCGCAAAGTGTGTCTTTATAGGGAGTAATCATATCTCATATCTATTGATTCGGTGACACATTATATCTCTATCATATCTCACTCATTCAAATCTATGGCTTCTCATAACGCTCCTACTCCCACTTATTTCTTACTCTTTTATCTCACAAGGCTCTTATATTTGTTTTATGAGTTGATGAGTTGGAAGAGTCTCGAAAAATAACCTACTCAATACAAAATATATAAACAAACTAATTGCAACAGTTGCATTTTAATTTCACCATTTGAACTATGCCTTAACCAACTTACCTAGAGACCAATTTTTATTGCCCGCTTCGATCCCTTGATCACTTTTGCCTTGGCAGCGAACTGAGGCCTCCAAAGCTTCTTCATACATTATTATGAACGTTATATCCCATAGAAATTTTATTGCTTTTCGAGCTTATTGCAATGCGATAAGATTCAAGTCAATAAGCAAACTTTTGGAAACATTATGCCTATTATAGTATGACAAACACATACTCTTTCTCGCTCATCTTAATCCAACCGATGATAGCCGAAAAAACCCACGTGTTCGTTTCCGCGAATCTCGCTCTGGTGTACAGATGAACGCACACCTATCCATGCTTATCCGGTCATGCGTGGCGTGCGAGTGCGACAGAGCAACGCGCGAGAGCAGCGTGGTCGATACCTTCTGCGCCGTCGATCCGTTCGGTGCGGTTAGTGTGTGTTCGCCTTCGCTATCGCTACTACTAGATATCCAGCTCAAATTTGGACCAAGGATTAATGTGATAAGGTTGCTATTCGCCTAAAAGTGACATTTAAGACTGAAATACGTGTGGTTGGTTTGGTCAATTGTGTATTTGCCAACAAAATGTGGACCAAATGTAGACCAAATGTTAAGGTGATAAGGTTGCTGTTTGCCTAATAGTGACATTTTAAAACTGGAAGACGTCTGGTTTTGTTGGTTTGTTCTCACACAACTGTGTTTAGTGTAGCCTGGGCAGAGAGAGCGAGATTTGTTTGGGGAGTAAGATATGATTCATTTCGCTGGGATGTAACTAGGATATAATGGACGTCAAGCGATATGTGTGTCATATTATATCTTACTCTCGAGTTACCCAAGTCTATGACCAACCACTGTCACTTTACCGGAAAAAACAGGCTTGACGAGAACGGGATTAATCGCCATCAAAAATTATTTAAGGCCCAAGATCACACAAAACCACGGAAGAGAGCTTTGGCAAAAAAAAAAATATAAAATTACTTCGACTAAATTCATGTCTCAAAAAATATATGTTATTCACAAAGAGATAATCTAGTTTAAATATTATGTCGTTACGCGATTGGATTATTTTGGCTCGATCGTAAAAAATCCTGAACATAATCTATATTAAAAAGGAGATACAATAATTTTAATAAAAAGTTAGTGATTTTTATCATAATTTTTATACCTAACTTTTCCTCTCTTAGAGCTCAGTATTAATCCCTAAATTTTATTAATTAACTTATTTCCGTTTTTCAGTAAATTCGAAAAATCACCTAATTTTTAAAGTATCCTAGGAAAAGTCATAGATGCAAAATGGCATCAAATTAATAACTATAACTTATTACGACCCCTTTTTTAATACGAAAGAAACCGCACTTTTACCACAAATATCGGTAGCACGGCAAATCTAAAGCTGCGCCGCCTAGCGGGGAGTAGCGGCCGGCGGTGATAGCCGAAACGTTTAGATAATGCCCCGATTTTATGACAAGTGAAACAAACAACTATGTTAGGCTGTTCGTTATGGACTACCAAAACGGAAGTAGATAAAATCACAGCACGGCATGTTCTACACAATCGGACTAAAAGGATTGTTTACCCAAAAGCGGCTGCAGCATTAACGAGCATAGAAAGCACGAAAAATTATAATTACACGAATAATTATAACCTGGTAATTACCAGCGTGAAAAAAAATGCGAGTCCAGATTAAATTATCTTTGTATTGTTGTTCTTTAGAGTCACTGACAGTTCAACTCACTTTATCGATACATAATATTATAGTATAGGTTGATACTCCTACAAGTCCGTATGCCAAAGCATTCACGACTTAGAAGAAAGTAGTAAGACGTATCATTCGAAAATTAGAGAGAAAACTATATAAAAAGCGTTTTTTTCACTCTTGGCAATTCAGTTTCCTATGGTTTTTAGTATGAGATATTTATCAATATTAATCCTCCAATGACACGACTCGGTGGTCAGACACCGATTCCCAACAGGCGATTAAATGTCGATGACCTATTTCTCCGCACATGGATGAGCGTATCCGCAATAATAACGGTTTTCATTTCAAAGTTAAATGACTCCTGAAAACCCATTAGCGAAGTCAACAGATAGATAAAATTTATAGCCGTCCGCATGAAGCAATATGAAACTTTAACCGTCGGAAGAGACAATGAAGTATCGGTGCATCCCGAGAGTATCGGCATTTTACGGACAAATAAAAATACCTATGCAATGAGATTCCACTATGATAGTAAAACTTGAGCACTGCATATCAATAAGTACAACTGTGATTCAAAATTAAATATTTTAATATCCGTTAAGTCCGCTCCACTTGATACCTAATGAGTATAATAACACTGTATCTGCATCGGATCAAATTTTTCAGTATCTGGTTTCTTGATTCTGTGCAATGTGCAACAGGAAAAAATGCAGCGTACTGAATACGATATATTATGTTTATCAAATTCTTGGGCATTGCGAATAGAGTTATGATTTCCTTAGAATGTATAAGGTTTCCTATTAAATGTTTCCGACATGCTCTTCAGAACAAGTAGCCATGTAGTGTGCCTTTGTTCCAGAAAGTTTTACTGCGCATGCTATGAGGGATACTCTGGTGTTGACTGCGGCGAAGGGCCACTCTGCGCACGGGCAGAAAACCGGTGCAAACATGGTGGAGCATGCAGGTATATAAATATTTTCATATCCATTATACATTTATTAATATCACTGTTGAGTTAAAAGGCCTCGTCTAAAGTGCGCCATTTTTCCGGTTCTGCGCTAACAGCCAAAAACAAGCGCCTAGCTAACTTGGAGATATTGGGACCTATGCTGGAGGCGACACAACTAGTTAAACTAATAAAAAAATTGTATTTGAAAATGTAATCTATGGCTAACGCACAAGAGTTGTTGAATTCAAGGTGGTCAGTTTAGTGCCTTAGTTAGTTGGTTTTCACACCTGAAGAATCGCATTGAGTAACCAACTATTGGACAGTGGTCTGACTCGGTCGAGCTGCCATTTGTACGCTTTAACCTTAAAGTAGCAATTTTACAGACGTCACCTAGACTTGCAGTCCTTTTACATTTTAATATCAAAGTTAAAACTTTATATCTTTGCATTATAATTATTTTCTGATTGTTGACGAGATATTCTTAGGCTTTTATGACCTTAAAATAAAGTCATTCTACTGTCTACTGCCTGCCGGATAGAATCGAATAAATTCGAAAGAGCCTTCTTTCGTATATAAAGAGTTTTCAAGAAGTATTCTAAAGGATAGGTACATTCCGTGCCAAAAAGAAGGATAACTACAAAACCTTAGTGGTGGAGCTACAATCAACCATAATAAAGAAGAGGCTCCTAACTGCCTCCAAAATCTACAACCACAAGAACAAGATGGCCAAACTATGTGCTAAGCACCTGGGTATCACCGAAAATGGAAAAGAACCAATCTATATAGCTGAGCAGCTCACATCCAAGGCGGCGCGACTCTATTGCCTGGCTCGAGACCTGCCCCGATCCCAGAAATATAAGTTCTGCTGGACTGAATTTGGTAAAGATAAAGTAGATAAGGATGAAAAGTATTCGATCATAACTATCACCAGTTAGGCGCAGGTCCAAAGATTAATGAATCTTACTCACGAAAAATGACTAGTTAAAGTTCTATTGTATCTTACTTACCGTAAATGTTTATTAATTAGACTAATGTTTATGAATATTGTACATGCTCAATCATAAACAAACGCAATCACTTATAGTCATTACAGCCTTAATTACACAAACAAAATTATCTACACACTCATACATATAGGTACATACTCACACGCCTTTAGAGTGCCATTATATCATTACAACTCGTACCACGCACAAACCGCACGAAAAAATTACAATAGTCAAGATACTACAGACCTCTAACTACACATACAGTACTTTATTACTTTACTGAAATGGTTAGTTAACTAAAAGCACAAATTGAAATAGACAATATAGAAATCGCTCCCAAAGAAAATGTCCTAAAAATATTCTGTCAAAATATAAGAAGTATATACGGAAATATAGATGACCTAAATCTTACCCATAGCACTGTGGATTCTAATCAGACATAATTGTACTAACAGAATGCCGCCTTCATCCTGACAAACCTACTCCATTACTGATAAATTACTCTACTTTTACAACAACCCAGCCTGTTAACCAAGATGATCGTGTTGTATTATACGTCAAAAGTTATATTGTTTTCACTAACATTGAAGAGGTTAAACTGGATCATGCATCGTGTATACAAATAGATATTTACAGCACTGTTTTATATACCGCTCTCATTTGAACACAAATGCTGACCAGTTAATTTATTCTCTTAATACACATTTGGAGTCAAATGATCATATAAGAATGCGATACTAACCGGTGATATTAACATAAATTTAATTTCAAGAGATACAGAACAAGATTACGAGGGTCATAACAGGCAAAGTTATCTTAATATGCTATCCATGCACGGTTTAATGCCAGGGCATACAATACCGACTTGAGAGGATAGCTGCTTGGATCACTTTATACTGAATCTCGATAAGAGTAAACTATCAGCTCATTCATCATTCGCTCAAATTTTTTAAACTGTCTGGCCATAATTCAAATAATGCATACATGAAAGCGACTATCTTGGTTCCCACAAATTGAGATGCTTAGTGCTAGCACTAAGCATCTCAATTTGATTGGAAACCCAACTTAACCTTCTAACTCTGGAGTAAGAAGGTTTTAAGTTGGGTTTCCAAAAATCTTAGGCATGTAGGTACCCCAACTTTATTTAACAAAATATATGTTGCTTTAGCGCAATCAATAATTAATTATTCAATATATAATTGAATATAATTACCGTCAATTTAGTATAGTCTAGTTCATCAAAAAAGAGGTCTTCCATTGATTTTTCTCTACTTGAGACAATTTTGACAGTACTACCATGTACTAACCTACATGTTGTAAGCCCAGCACAATATAATTGGCAACATCCTTCGTTCAGCAGTACCGTGACTTCATTTTGCTGGAAATCGTACAAAACTAAGTTGAATAAGGTGAAATCCATCTTTATCGAAGTCTAGATGGACGGATAGAATGTCAGTATGATAAATTTATGCTCTGCGGAAGCAGGGCCATATGATTTAAAATCTCAAACGCTGAAACTAGTAATCAAACGAGCTCAAACTCGATTTTGTAAGGTTGTGTCGTTTTGTTAAAGAGTTCCTATGGCCACATTCCGGCTCTATCGTAAGATCAGCTCCATGTCATAAAAACAAAGTATAGGACCAAAAGACATGTTAAGACAAATCAAACGCACCAAAACTCGATAAAGTTGCGTCGTTTTATTACAGAGTTCCCATGGCCATCTCCCGCCTCCATCATCGAACAGCACCATGTCATAAAAATATTATATAAGACCAAAGTACATGTCAAGACGAATCAAACTCGCCCAAACTCGATAGAGCTACGTCGTTTTGTCACAGAGTTCCCATGGCCACATTCCGGCTCCATCATCATTTCAGCTCCAAGTCATGAAAATATTGTATAGGTCCAAAGGACAAGTCAAGACAAATTAAACAGGCCCAAAATCGATAGGGTTGCGTCGTTTTAATACAGAGTTCCCATAGCCACCTTCCGGCTTCATCATCAGATCAGCTTCATGTTATCAAAATATTGCATTGTCATTCGATTTACATATGCGTGCAAAATTTCAGCTCAATCAGAAATCGGGAAGGGATCAAATTTGATCCGTACATACACACACATTACAAGTTAAATAAAAGCTTAAGGTTAAATCTCACAAATGGCAGTCCTGATACGCGCGTCACTTTACCATTAACCGTTCTTTATTCAATTTCCCATATTCCTTCCCCGCCTACCAAATCAGCGCTACGTAACCGTACGTAACGTGAAGATTTTTTTTTCTACAAAACTAGTTACTTACAAAGATTTTACTTCCTACGAAACCAGTTACGTACTAAAAAGCGATGGCTCTAGAATAGACTCTTGAGGCACTCCTCGGTCAGACAGAACACTTTTAGATATTTGGTTTGAACCGTTGTTGGGTCTCTGTTGACAACGTGTGTTCAAATAGTGCTCAAATTGGTTCCAGACAGATGGGCCCTGCGGCTGTAAGCTGCGTGTGCGCACCTGGCTACACTGGAGTCTTCTGTGAGTCGCATATTGGACCACCAGGTAATAAAACTTTCATCATCATTACTGTTGATGATCATTCATTCAGTAGTCGTGATGATTGTATACAGGTATATTATATTGTCAGGGACGTCTTTCTACCGGTGCAAAATATATGGAGAGCTCAAAAATAAAGTTGCTCTGATTAAATCGGTTTCAGGGTTAAAGTTGTTCAAAATGAAGTCTTTGACAACTGCCTCTGTGATGACTATCTTCACACCATGATTGACCTTCCTTTACACCAATAAATTTATTTTTTTTACAGAATGTGGCCTAGAGGAGTGCTCTGTAGACTGTGACGATAAAGCTGCGTGCGACTGCAATCCCAGAGACAGTGACTCAAGTAATTGGTCAATTATACTTATTTGAAATTTGTTTTAGATGATTTAGCTGTCGGGTAAGCTATATAACTATATTGCTATCAGCTATATAGACGTTCTTTTTAATGAAATTTACATACAGGCATCTATATTGCTTCTGGCTTCTGGTTTTTATTTTTCTTTTCTTAAGAACATCTCTGAATCCTAAGAATCCTAAAAACACATAGTTTTTAAAAAACAACTAATCCATACTTTTTTATGGTTCCGTACCCGAAGGGTGCCAAACGGGACCCTATTATTAAGCCTCCGCTGTCCGTCTGTCCATCTTTCTGTCTATCCGGATCAAACGAAATAGGTAGAGAGCTGAAATCTTCACAGAGGTTTTTATATTGCCGCTATAACAACAAATAATGAAATATACTGGTTTTTAAGAATTAAAATAAGTACCCGTACAAGAAATTATTGGTATGGCCATTTTCTAAGCCATTTTGTTTTATTTGTTTATCGGTGAAAACTGTACTCTCCCGATATTATCGGAAAATATCTTTAATTGCAGATTTTGAGTTTTGTGCTCAGTTATTTGTCATCCATCACACGAAGATGTATCAAAATGATAATCTTCTGAGGCTATGTGATCCTACTACCTTTTGAGACATGTTAATAGCCTGAGTTATCAGGCTATGGACCTACCGAGTGCAGAAAGTGCCCTAAATATGGACACACAGCAATAAATAAAAGTGAAGATCCATCATTATTGATTTTGTTCTAAGTACCTATAGATTAGTCATAGCCGTCTTTTTGGTAAATGGTTCTCTTATTATTTTTGACAAAAACAACATCATCAGAGTTAATTTGAAACCAATAAAATGCAATATCTGTAATTGCAGATTGATTGCATTGTTTGTTTCGTCCTTGATAAAACTTAATGGATGACACCCACATGTTTATTTATCATAATTTATATCATAGAGCCCTCCAGATCAAGTGTCTATAAATAATCACAGATAAGTTTGCTAATGTAGGTTTAGGCAAAATGCGATTTAGGCTGATGAAACTTTAGGCACTGTAAAATGTAGCTTTAATACGAAGGGAACATACTGCGGAATAGTCCTTTACGATCATTGACTTTAAGCTAGTTTAGTATGACGTTAATGCATAACGCGACATATGCCCGATTTCACTAACAGTTAAGGGACACTTAGCTCTTTTTCTTAGCTGTCTAGCGATAATTTCGGTGGCCGGACTCTAATATTCAAGGAGCCTAGGTGATCACACTATAGGGCAAATCGAAACAACCACTAGGTGGCCCCTGAAAGAAATAAAGTGTCCCCTAAAATATAGGGATAGTTGGTGAAATCAGCCATTAGTCTCTCTACGGATTAGGTACACCCTCCTAGAAGGCCAAAATATGCCACAGAACCCAGCCACAGTAAGACGGATAAATAAAGGTAAAGGGTACGACTCAAATTAAAGCCCATACGTTCTCGCAAACTTTTCGTGCGTTGTGCTTTTCAGTAAACTCTAGGATGTTTATTCATTTATCGGAAATAAAACCTCGCACACGAAGGTTTTCGTGCGATCTTACAATGAAATAAATGGTCAAGTGCGTGTCGGACTCGCGCACGAAGGGTTCTGTACTACCGCACAACGGTATTAAAGTTTGTTGCATGGGGATCAGGAATCTTTAATTTTTCTGTGTGTGATACTGATATATCAAAATGTTGTCGTTTTTTGCCTATTTTCTGGAATATTCTTAACTGAACATTTCAGATTTATAAAAATAAAATTTAGAGATCCTCGCAACAAGCCCTTTCATTAAACATTTCACATAATACGGTTTGGAAAACTTTATTTCTGATTTGCCGCCAATTGTGCCACCCTTATTTGAACCATACATTTCTCAATATTTTCTTGTAATATTTTAGTAAAGATCTTAAAGATAGTTTCGTCAAGTCTGTCTGTCCATCTGTCCGTCTGTCCGTCCGTCCGTCCGTATGTCACATCAACTTAATTCCGAAACTATCAGCACTTTAGTGTTGAAACTTGATATGTAGATGTATTTTGTGAACTGCTTGACGATTTTTATACAAAAATATTAAAGATTAAAAAATTAAGGGGGCTCCCCCCATACATGGAACTGAAACCAATTTTTTTGTTTTTCATCAAACCTATTGTGTGTCTGGGGGTGTCTTTAAAAATGACGTCATATCTATAGACCAAGTTGTTAAAAGAACCTGTGCTGCAACTGGGATATCAAAAAGTAATGATCATCAAAAATGAGGCTAATGTTATTATTTCAAAACATAGATTTAATAAACATAGATTTAATGGCTCCACCCTAAACTGGAATACAGTAGTTACTTATTGATTGCGCTAAAGCAACATGTATTTTTTTAAGGGGGGACCTACGTGCCTGAGAGTTTTGAAAATACAAATTAACTTTTTTACTCTAGCACTTTGCTACATTTCTAGCACACATTTAAATTTGTGGGAACCAAGATAGTCGCTGGTCAATCATGACCCCTAGGTATTTGGTTTTATAAATTTTATCGATAGATGGCAACTACAATTATAGTTTCTTCGGTTATCACAAATATGAATCTTAATATATTAGTCGTTAGGGGGCTGCGTTCTTGGTACTTGGTTAACAGACAAAGTTAAAAACAAACTTTTTGAGTGTGAGTAGATTGGATCTGAGCTATTGTGTCATTATGGACAGTCCCAATTATGCATCCTTGCGAGTATAGTCCCAAGTTGTGTTTGAAAAGACTATCGCCTTACTACAGCAGTATCATCAGCGTAAGACTTAAGACATAAGACGTTTATTCGTAATAGGTTAGTATTACATGTCATTTGGTATTAATATCAATACAAAAATAGCAAAAACAAGTCTTAAGTAATCTTGTACAATATGTCATGGTCATAATTTCATAATTTCATAATTTCTGCTGAGCAGGGGTGACAATGTGTACAACAATATAATTTAGTACATATCTAAATAACTAACATATGGTTAGATATATGTTATATCTAAATAACTAATATAAAACAATATTAACTAAATATACGAGGGCTTACATAAATATCATATAATATACTCGTACATGCTAAACATAAATACTATATAAATATATATAATTTTTAAATAAATATACTAATAAATACATACATACTACCTATATTTCTAAAGAGAAAGGCTTCTTGACGCGACTTTTAAATATATTAAGAGAAGGACTGTCTCTGATAGTGCAGGGGAGTGCATTCCACAATTGAATGGCCCGGAATCTAAACCCATGCTCATAGGACGCGGTGTTATGCTGTGGGGTTGTGAGCATCGAAAGCGCGTGAGTTCTCCGAGGCCTGCTGGAAGAAAGAAATGGAAAACGGTCTCGTAAGAAGGTTGGATAGCGTGGATTGCGTAAAATGTTGTAGAGGATGTTGAGGATGTGAGAATCCCGACGAAGACGTATTGGCAGCCACTTCAGCTCTTTGCGATGCTGTGATACATGGTCGTATTTGCGCAGCCCAAAGATAAACCGAATCCCGAGATTTTGAAGTCGTTCGAGTTTGTTCAGTAATTCTTCGTTAGCACTGACCCAGCAGACATCAGCATAATCGATGAGAGGTAGAAGGAGAGACTGAGCGAGAGTGATTTTGGTCTGTCGAGGCAAAAAGTACTGAAGTTTCCTGAGAGAGTGAAAAGTAGCAAATACTCGTCGACTGACCTCATTGACATGCGATGACCAGGACAGCTGGTTGTCGAAGATAAGACCCAGGTTTTTAGCTTTATCGCTATACACGATTGTGGTACCATTAAAAGTGACAGGTGGAATGGGCTGTTTCTGCAACAAGTTAAGAGATTGTCTGGTGCCTATAATCATGGCCTGGGACTTGCTCGGGTTAACCAGGAGTCCGAAGGATGAAGCCCAGCTTCTCACCCCCTCCAGATCAGCGTTCAATGCCTCCACAGCAGAGTTTACATCGTTATGAGAGAAGTGGCGATAAATCTGGAGATCATCAGCATAAAGATGATATGAAGAAGACAGGATGTCCGAGATGGAGTTTATGAAAATCGAGAATAGAAGAGGAGAAAGAATACCACCTTGAGGGACGCCTGACAGGAGGTCACACCATTCAGTGGATGTCTCTTCCGTCCTGATTCGCTGTTGCCGATCCCTCAAATAAGAGTCGAACCAGCTGGCAGAGAAGGAAGAGACGTTCAGGGATCTGAGAAGCTCAACGAGAATGTCGAAATCTACGCTGTTGAAGGCACTACTGAAATCAAGTAAAGCCAACACGGAAAGCTGTTTGCGGTCCATGGCTAGCTGGATGTCTGTGACTTTCAGCAGAGCCGTGACGGTGCTATGACCCGGTCGGAATCCTGACTGGAACGTGTTTAGCAGGTTGTTTGAGGAGAGGTAGTAGGAAAGCTGGTTATGGACAATGGTCTCAAGGACTTTGGAGAGGATGGGCAGGATTGAAATGGGACGGTACTCTTTAAAGGAGGTGGGACTGGAGGTTTTGGGTAGTGGGATGACTAGTGCTTTCTTCCACACTGTGGGGAAGACACCATTAGCTAAAGAAAAGTTTATAACGTGTGTTATTGCTGGTAATAGTTCGTCAAGGATTGTCAGTAGCATTTTAAGGCAAATTTTGTCATCGCCTACAGCTTTCGAATTGACTGCCAATAGCGCCTTCTTGACCGCATCGATTCCAACATTACTCAAGTTGAATGGTGTGGTGGTCATCAAAAATATAAAAAATATGTAGTTCAAATGTCAAGTAAGGCTACAAACTGTAGAGGGGGCTGTACCTAATTATAAATAAAATTTACCTAGATCGTGAGTGCGTTACAAATTCCTCGTGGCTGTAGGGCGTCAGCTCAATAAGCCACCGCTTTAGTCTGGCTTTAAATGCCCCTGTACTTGGAGCGGATGTGATGTGCTCCGGCAATTTGTTGTAAATCGACGGACCCATCACATGTGTCGATTTACATGTTTTCGTGAGATGGCGGGAGATAGTGACCAAATTATTGGCGTTGCGTGTTGCGTACCTATGGATATATTTATGGGCGCGATAGGCGTCTATGTTTTGGTGAGCATACACAGCCACCTGGAATATTACCACAGCCGGTAAAGTCAAGATATGGAGCGATTTGAACAGCGGCCTCGCGGGTTTGTCCAGAGGCACTCGCGCGATGGCTCTTACTGCTCTCTTCTGCATCCTGAATGCGCGCTCCCAATCAGTGGCGCGCCCCCAAAGCTCCGCGCCATGTTGGAGCAGAGAGTGTACGGTCGCGAAGTAGCAAGGCCGAACAACCTCCTTTGGGACAGTCCACGAAAGGCGATGAAGCGCGAAACACGCACTTGCCAACTTTCGACACAACCTGTCAATGTGCGCCTCCCAGGTCAATCCCCTGTCCAATTGAAACCCGAGAAATCCCGCGACATCTATTTGTTATATAGGAACCCCGTTAACCTGAACCGACATTCTTCGTGGGGGGTTGCCTCCCAGCTGAAAGTGCATGAATTGGGTTTTCTTAATGTTTAGGATAAGGCCATTTCGAGAGAACCATTCGGAGAGTTTAGCGACAGTGATATTAAGTTTCTGTTCCAGCATGACCAGGTCTGGTGCATATACTATTCCAGCAACATCATCAGCGTACATTAATACGTCGGCAGTATCTATGTTTTGTGGGAGATCGTTGAGAAGCAGAGAGAACATGATGTTGGACAGGGAAGAGCCCTGCGCGACACCTATCGACGTGGTAAGAGGATCGGATCAGGCGGTGCCTCGGTCGCCCACCACAATCTGTGATCTATCTCGCATGAAGCTGGTGAGAAGGGAATGCGGTGGGCCGACAATTTCATAGTGGACCAGCTTGGCCGCAATTACTGCGTGGTCTGCCACATCAAACGCCTTTGACAGATCGCAAAATAGGACTGCCACATGTGACTTGCGTTCACGCGCGTTCAATATGCGATGGATTACTTCACGCGCCAGAGCTGTCGTTGAGCGGCCAGGTCGGTAAGCATACTGCTGGTCGGACAATGCGTTGGTTTGGGTCAGATAATCGACCAAACGTGAACTTTGTCCGTTTCCAAATATTTTGGTGGTAGCTGGTATCACAGATACTGGTCGGTAGCAGTCGATGTCCTCTCTCTTTCCCTTTCCTTTCAATATAGGAGATATTTTACTCTTTTTCAGAGTCATAGGATAGACTCCCTCTTTTATACACGTATTATAAAGATCCCACAAGAGAGGGGAGAGTGGTGTGGCTGCCAGATTTAAAAGTTCCATTGATTGCTCATATACATCTTTTGTACGCTTGTGTGGTATTTTCTTTGTAATTATTCCATGGACTTCAATTGGTGTAAAATACAGCAGTCTCAAAGTTCGGTCGGCTGGTCGGCGGGCCGTAGTGAAATCGGCCTGCATGCTAGATAAGTCCGCGTGCGGGGCTCCGCAGGCTGCAGCGGCGATAACGAATCTCAAATTCATGGCATCGACCGCCTGCTTCTTTGAGGCAAAATTACCTCCACTCATATCTCTAATGATATCTATGAAATCTGCAGTCTGATTAATACCTTTCCCTCTCTCTTTATTGATAACCATCCACATTGCTTTACTTGCATTTTGGCTGCTGTTTATGATTTTACTGTAATATGAAGATTTGTTCTCACGTAAAGCTTTGTTATACTTATTCGTCACAATATCGATAGTGGTCGCAAGCGATTGTTTGTCGGGTAGGTGTTTGTTAAGGTGTATTATATCTAATAATAGGGTCTTTAAATTGAGGATTTCATCGGTAATCCAAGTATGGGTTTTCTTTTGAGTTTCTTTATAAATGGAAAGCATGAATTAAATTTGTTTAATGTTTATAAACGAGTTAGCAAGGGATTCAGAAGAACATCTGTTTTTATTCCAAAGGTCTCGCCAGTCGACTGACAATATGGAAGTTATAAAATTGTTTCGATTTACCTGGGAGTATTGTCTAACGCGTTTCGTAGTCGGCGCAAGCACAGCCTTGGAACACAAAACCTCTGCGCGTAATCCACGGTGGTCACCGATGTGTAGGTCAAGCGGAGTGACAACCAATCGGCCGGCGGCAGCGGTGTAATTTTTGTATAGGTGGTCAAGGCATGTGGATGAGTTGCCGTGGACTCGGGTTGGGAAGTCTACCTCACAGCGAAAGTCATACGCCAACAGCAAGTCCTGAAGGGACTTAGGTTCATACGATTTCTGCCCTATCAGATCTATATTCGAGTCACCCAGTATAACAACGTTAAGTCCAGTCTCATTGATTTTATTGAGCAAGCGCTCCAGGCGCACGAGGAACTCACTATGGCTTATTAAATTAGTTCAATAAAAACAAACAATTGTTAATTTGTGGTCTACTAAATTCACAGCAGAAATTTCGCCATAACGCTCGTCAGATAGTTCGGTCAAGTCCTTATTCTCTATATACTTAGTTTTAGTTTTAACAAATAAACACGAACCGCCATGTTCAAATTTACTTCTACAGTAGCTAGACGCAATTGTGAAGTTGTCGAATACTGTGGATAGACATTCAAGTTTATCTTTCGTAAGCCAGTGTTCCGATACTGCGAACACATCACATTTAAGGTCGGACTGTAAGAGAACTTCCAATTTAGTTGTCTTATTATTAAGAGATTGTACGTTTTGGTAGCAAATCACTAGTGGAGGAATTGAACAATGCTCGGGTGTGATACGAGGCTCGTCAACGCTGCTGTGAACATACGCACGGTCGTTATTGGGCGCTGGTCGTGCTGAGACTGCTGCGGCTGCGCTGTTCCCCGCTAGCTGCGGGGTCGAGCGGGAAACCAGTCCGACAGCTTGACACGCGGGGGCCACGCAGTTGGAGTCTTATAACGATGCCTGAGCATTGGTCTTAAGGGGTCGTTTCTCAGCAGTATATCTGTCGGATTTCGCTATTGCATTGAGGAAGGTTAGCAGGCTCTCCACGGTTGTGTTTTGCCTCAGGTTCCAAATCTGGACATATTTTAGGTGATCGGCCGTTTGCAGGTCTGCATTATCTTCGCCAGTGCCAGTAATGACAGCCCGAGTGGGGCGTTGCTTATTTAAAGGTTTTTTCGTTACAACTGTCCAGGGTTCATCAATTTCATCATCTTGTGTATTCTTTTCGTCATCATTGGTAGGTTTCCTGGTTTCATTGTTCGAGGAAACGACGTCATTATGAGTGACGCTTGCGGCTATTGTTTTGGTAGGTTGAGGAGAGACTACGGGACGTGGTTGGTGCATTTTGCAGGGTCGCCTGTTTCGTGGCTGCATCCGATGTTCGTTGCGGCTGGTCAGCTTGTAGAGTGATGCCGGCCGGCTTTATGATGGACGCTCGCAGCGTCCGAGCAGCGGCGGCAGCTTGCTTTGTTGCAGCGTTCTGACCTGTCCTTGTTAGACGGGCTTGTTTAATCGGGCGCTGTGGCGCTGGAGGTGCCTTAGGAGTCACTCGCAAGACTTGTGAGGTAGATGGAGATGCCGTATAATGGACTTGTCCATTTGCTGCACCAGTTAGAAGACGGATTGTTGCATGTTGCACTTCAATCCTCTCCTCCAGAGTGCCAACCTTTGTCACCAGTGAGGATATAGTTGCAGTTAATTCACGTATAGCACTTTCGAGTTCTTTAACCGTCATTTTCGATTATTAATTAATTAAATGCGCGGAGAGGCACGATGTTGCTACGGGTGCAGCGGCCGCGCGCGCACAACCGTAAGATATGACTTTTGCATTTGTTATATTCAGGTCACATTAATTATTATTATATGTATTAGAAACAGCGTAGGTCCTAAAATACTCCCTTGAGGAACTCCATATGTCACTCCTTATGGCTTATAACAGAGTTTGGATTGTCGCAATGTGAAAGCTCCAGAAGATTCTTTTTTGCAAGGCTGACTAAGGATTCATTCAAGTCAGTAAACGTTTTAACTTTCATGCAAGCATCTTTGAATTATGGCCAGCCATTTTCAGGATTATGAGCGAATTATCAGTGATAGACATTTTATGACTGAATTTGAGCTGATAGTTTAGCCTTATCGAGCTTCAGTATAAAGTAATCCAAGCAACTATCCTCCCTAGTCGGTATGGTGTGCTCTGGCATTAAACTGTGCATGGGTAGCAAATTAAGATAACTTTGCCTCTTATAACGCTCTAATTTTATTCTGTATCTCTTGAAATTAAATTTATATTGATATCTCCGGTTAGTATCATACTTAGTATGATCTTATTGTCTCCAAATGTGTATTAAGAGAATAAATGAACTATTCAGTATCTAATAGTAAACAGGATGCATGATCCAGTTTAAGATCTTCAATTTTAGTGAATACAATATCTTTTTTGTATAACACAACACCATCATTTTGGTTTTCATGCTGGGTTGTTGCAAAAGTAAAGTAATTTATCAAAGATGGAGTAGGTTTTTCAGGACGAAGGCGGCATTCTGTTAGTACAATTATGTCTGCTGTAAGATCCAAAGTTTATTTGACATTAAATAACTCCCGACAAACTAAAATATTGGATTTCTTTAAAATATTTAGTAAATCATTTAAAATTTCATTATACTATTAGTTTTATTTCATAAAAAATTACCTACATTTTTTTTGTACTATAATCCGATCGCTTGACGAATCTGAATGGAGGGTAAATTTTCAGAGTTCGGATTAAAGAGGTCCTGCTGTAAGTGTTTGTGTTTGTGTATGATTGAGCGTGTACAATATTCATAAACATTAGTCTAATTATTAAAAATTTACGGTAAGTAAGATACAATAGAACTTTAACTAGTAATTTTTCGTGAGTGAGATTCATTAAGCTTTGGACCTGCGCCTCACTGGTGATAGTTATAATCGGAGACTGTCATGCTTCCTTACGTTAACTTTACCAAAGGCAGTCCAGAACTTATAAGTATTCCTGAGATCGGGACAGGTCTCGAGCCATGAAGTAAAGTTGGGTTTGAGCTGCTCAGCTTTATAATTGGTTAAATGGTTAATCTCCATTTTCGGTGATACCCAGGTGCTTAGCACATAGTTTGGCCAACTTGTTCTTGTGGTTGTAGATTTTGGAGGCAGTTAAGAGCCTCTTCTTTATTATGGTTGAATGTAGCTCCACCACTAAGGTTTTGTAGTTATCCTTCTTTTTGGCACTGAATATATCTTTTACAAGACTTTTTTGAAAAGTCTGGGCAATTAATTGTCTTATAATGCTCCACTGTCATGTTCAAAAGATCCTCCTGAGTCTCATTCATTCATCATTTATGCAGAAAAAGAACTTATAGTGTATAGTACCACACCGCACCAGAGCGCCGACCGGACAATAGGTCCAGAGATAATAAAACCTGGTTGTTTATGCATTTTTGAGTCGATACAGCTTTAGAATTTTCCATAATGTTGGAAATAAGGGGTTACAAAGTTATTGGTGCGGCTACTTCCGTGCTCCAAGTACGGAACCATTGCATTCATAAGTTTGTATGTGGTAACGAAAATGCAGTCGGGCTATTAAATTCCACTTCTGGTGTAACCGATTAACTTAAAGGGGTCGGATGTGTAACAGGGGAGAAAATAATGAAAAAATCGCTAATTTCCTGTGTCGCTCGCGTGGTCTAGAGCTCACAGAGCCACTAGTTATTTGTTGTTATAGCGGAAATAGTAATACAGATGTTACGGTACATAAGATAGTGCCCGCTGACGGACAGACGGACCGACGGACAATGGAGGCTTAGTAATAGTGTCCCGTTTGGCACCCTTCGGGTACTGGACACGTAAAGACGGTCCAAGTTCAATATTTCTACAGATCAAGATCCAATTTTATTTCGTACATTGATTGGTGTTGAACTTGTACTACACACAAAATATATTTTATTTGGTGAAATCCAAAATGTTCCTAACCTCGACTGATGTTTCAGCGTCAGCCCGTTTTGAGACTACACTGCTAGTGACAAACCAGGGAAGCTCGAACATATCCCAAGACACCAAAAATGAGGTAAGTATCACTTGAAGGGCGAAATTAAAGAATTTTATTTTCGGGCAGAGAGCGAGAGAATTACTTGCTGTGACTCCCTTCCACACTGCACTGGCCGGTCTAGGCTTAGAAGGGTGGGCAGATCACGTGGCTTGACTATGGCTGCTGGCTTTCAGGCTGTTGTTACATTCGGCTGACCTTTAACAATCGCTCCCGCAATGGGAACAGATAAAGACAACATTAGCTCTCAAGCAAATCAATCAGATCTTTGGTTTCTAGCTGCTCATCGAAACTACTGGCGCTTTCTGATGCAGGCGCTATTATTATTATTATAAATCGTTTATTTTTAAGCATCTAGGCCCATAAATAGAATTACATAACATTACACATTAAATTAAAATATACATTAAATTACACATTAATTAGGTTATTATATAAAATGAATTATAAAAATATCTATTTGTTTCTCGAGGTAAGTTTGACCGTCCAATGTTGGTACATTGGACAGTCAAACCTCCCCGAGATCGCCCTGAGAATATGGTTAGTACTACCCCAGGCTCTGTCAACAATGGATGCAGTGCGCTTCCGCATTATTGCATAGAAGTCGTCTGTGCGCGCTTCTGCAAACATTGTTGATGCACTACAGAACCGGGGCAGCCCCATGAACATTCTGAAAATGTTATTATACTGCACACGCAGGGCATTGTAAGTCTTCAGCTTATAACTGACCCATAGGCTGCATGTGTAAAATGTTTGACAGTAGGACTTAAACAAAGTAGTTTTAACTTGTCTTGAACATTTTGCAAACCTACGAGCCAGCATATTACCTCTGACTGCCAACGCCCTGCGCTCTCTCTCAATATCTAGGTCATCTTTGAGATCCTCCGATATAATGTGACCAAGATATCTAAACTGGTTAACCCTAATAAGATTAGCCCCCTTTAGCTATGCTCTTATAGAGTCGAATCAAATCGGATGCTCCAGACCTATGAAACTTTTCTACCCATCTTATCTAATACCTGTCGTTACTTTCATAATACAACTAGTCTAATTTCGTGTTAACTTTCCTGGCAGTACTAGTGGGGGCCTGTTTGCGTAGAACTAAATCTCATTTCTTATAGATCGTACTATTTTTGCGCCACTTATCAACATCTCGGTTCCTTCTCTCTCTGGCTTATCAATTTTTGCGCTTGCCTTAGCACACTTTTTCTATGCCGATTCTTCTACCCGTTTGGAAGTAAATAGTCAAATCGTATACTGATTGACCAGCTCGAAATCGTCTGGTTTGAAGTCAGTCGTTTCAAACCAACGATCCTGTTTCGTTTGGTCCATATCACATCCGTTAAGATATTTTCCCAGTTAGTTGCCGTGTCACTGGAATCTGACATTGAGTATGGTACGGTTAGTTCGTTCTACCTGTCCTTTTGCTTTCGGGCTTGCTATGGCGTTGAGCGTATGCCTAAACTGTTTTGCTTAGCGAATCGTTTGAAATACCTACTTGTAAAAGCTTTTTCGTGTTCGGAAACGACGCGCTCCGGATATCCGAAAAGGCTGAATATTTTCTTTAGAACCCGATTTTAGAATTAGTTTCAACTGAATTTAAAAAGAGTTTTCAGAAAGCGGCAGTCATAACGAGTAAATATTGATATTCCTTCTTCGTTCGGCAGAATTACCCAAATGATCGATGTTTATCATTTTCATCGGCAGAAATGGCTTATCTATTGGATGTAATTTACATTCCTTGCGGCCATATTCCCCATTAGTGTAGGCGCTGTATAAGCAAGACATTACATACTTCCATACAAACCGATTCATCTTTGGAAACCGTTAGTCATTTTTGATATGTTCTAAGCATCGCTATAAGCCTACGTGCCCAAATTTCATCATGGTTTGTTTGCATTCTCTTCGATCTAGCTAGTCCGGGAACAACTAAGCGATTTCCATTGAACGTTTTTCTATAAAGCTGATCATTTAAGAGCAAGTAGTTATTTATAATGTCCGCATCAGCACAGATTTTTTTTGATATAAATTATTCGCTGCAGCTAATTGACAATTATTGTTTCGACTCATTCCGTTCAAAATCAATATTCATATAGACTGTTGTACCATTTTCTCGCCTGATCTTTTAGTTTGTTTTGAAGGTGGAATGATTTTGTTTTATCGTCACAGTCGTGAATTTCGCCGAGCTTTGTCTGTGCAATCTTCACTTTCTTGATCAAACTCTGAGATCAAGGACGCAATGTTTAGATCACTAGAGTAATGAAGTGTCGTACTGGATTTCTTCAAAAGCGCGGTCTAACTCTTGAAGTAGAATGTTTGGAGGATAATGATCGTCGTCGTGCTAAATTTGACGATTGTGTCCCGCAGAAACAAGTGAACGATGTCTTTTCTTCCTTGCTGGATTATTCTCCATCGTAGGTGCCACTTCAGACTTGTACTTGAAGGAAGAAATTAAAGAATTTCCACACTCTAATCAATTGCTTTTTTTGGGCAGAGTATCGACTTGCTATTTGAATTTTATAATCGAATGAATCACGCTCTGGCGTCTGCGCTCGCTTTTGTAGGCTTAGCGTTTTCGGGCTGTGATTCCCTCCCAAATCGCACTGGGAGGTGAAGGTTAAGAGGGGTGGGTAGGTCACGTGGCTGTGACGTGACTACGTCACGCACGCTTGTGAGATAAGTTATCCTGTGTAGACAAACTTGTGTATTTTAATATCTTTGAAATCTCGGAATTATTTCGAATCAATAAAATTAACTTCAATTGTTCCCAAGGGCGCAAAATGCCATAGGTATTTGGCAGACAGCCATCAAACATAAAAGGTGCCTTCCTCGCTGACACGCCAAATACGGCATTTAGCACCCTATTCGTATGTCATAATAAACGAAAGATTCAGACCCATGCCTGTCTGTCTCCAATCCCTTTCTCTCTAAGCTATTTGTGTGCATTACAGAAATTATGTGTTATTTACATTATATAGCATAATTATTATTATAACATTACTTCTCTTTCCGCAGCTTACAACATATTTGAAAGCGTCAAATATAACATTGGAAGATGAAATACAAATCCTAGCTGTGAGGTTAGTTATAGCAGCTATTACCTATATTAGCTATTGTTGGGTCTAATCGGCTCATTTGATGACAGTCACATTCCTTCCAGCGATCCACAAAGCAACGGGTCACGTGCAGTCCATGCTCGCATCTGGAGTTCCCGGCGGGAGGCAGGCGCATTGCGCGCGGCCCTTGCACGCTTGCCGACGCGCACGCGCACAGACCACCTGCGCCCGCTCGCGCCTGCACACTTCGAGATGCAGCCGGCGCTGAGCGTTCATGTAAGTAGAAGCAGGCATCCGTGTTTAATTTGCAATCAACCACGATCCTTACCAAATTACCCAAAGGTGTAGAAGGTGTAGAACGAACGATTTATATTTAAGGTCTACTAATGTAGACCTCAAATATAATCTCCTTTCCACTGATATATCATGGGCTAGGATCGGTTCAGTACAGAACAGAGATTTTCCGCCGTACAAGTTTAGATCATCGATATTATTACAAACCCCAATGCAAACAACACAGAGGAGTCATTACAATGCTAATTACTTACAAATCTCTTCTTTTTAATACAAAACAATGAATCAACGAGCGGATTGAAATATGACCTACCGCACTGGATGCTTGGTCCATTGACCTATGAATTAAAACGGTCTAGGTTTTAATACCTTGATCGTTCTACATAGTCTATCGAATTGACTGTCCTTGTCACACTGTTCCCTATTACTTATCGACTTCGTCCCTTTACCCCTATGTGGGGTCTGGGGCTGATATGAGCCTTCTCCATTTTTCTCTGTCCATGGCCATCATTTTGATCTTCGACCATGTAATCCCTGTTTTCCGGACTTCTGCCAGAACCGACGTCTTCCGTTGGTCGCCCACTTTGCCGGACCCATCCACAGTTTTTCACTCCAGGGCCTCTTTGGAATGTGGCCAGAAGGCCGCTCCCTAATGCAATAAATAAAGGCTTATGTTTAAACGATTACCAAAAACGCACCTATTTTACTACCAATAAATTCGAAATGACTGCCAGAATGGATGGATGTCCACGAAATTGTGTTTGGATAAATGATCACCAAACTTCTTTTTATGTTTTTTGTACTTTAAGTATATGTTTTAAGTATTTTTTGTTGTTCTTACATGTTCAACCTAACACGAAAGATAAAGGGGGCTTCCATTCGCTCACCCCCTTTACTCTTCATCTAAGCTACCGCAGTATTTTGCCCTGATATTTTTTGCAACTTTTAGTGTTCATTTATCCATTTTGGGCAGGAAAAAAATATTTTGGTGATCATTATATTTGTTGCCATAAATAAATTCATAAATGCGCCACCTCCGGGCCGGTCTAGAACGGAGGCAAATATGAACTTTTGAAATTTGGTCTCGTAGGCCGGAGGGCAAGCGAGGGGATAATATACTTCAGTATTAGTAAACTCCCTCCTTCACTCCGCGTCACGGTAGATCGCCATTGTTGGTCACGCATCAGTCATTCAGCAACAAGCAAGGATGTTGGACCTAAATGGCTAGTCAGCATTTTTCAGTCTTCCCTCCGTAAAAGTCTCACCCCATTTATGTAGAAAGTGGTATTATTTAAACCAGTGACTGTAAATTAAAGTTTTAAGTGACAAAAACAATTAATTTAAGTCATTGTATTACTAAGTGAGCGACTGATTGCGAGTGATGAGAAATCAACAGAAAAGCTACTTACAAACATTAATTTGAGTTACTTAAAATACAAAATAAGAAGCTTTTCTTTGCATACGCTCCGCTCTGCTACGCTCCGGGGTTGCTTCTTCTAAGTTCAAACCTAACCTATAATCCAATTGAAATTTAGCCACAATAACCTACTCTAGCCAATTTGGCCTTTCTTTGCATACGCTCCGGGGTTGCTTCATCTAAGTTCTAACCTAACCTATAATCCAAATGAAATTTAGCCACAATAAACTACTCTAGCCAATTTGGTCTTTCTTTGCATACGCTCCGGGGTTGCTTCATCTAAGTTCTAACCTAACCTATAATCCAATTGAAATTTAGCCACAATAACCTACTCTAGCCAATTTGGCCTTTCTTTGCATACGCTCCGGGGTTGCTTCTTCTAAGTTCAAACCTAACCTATAATCCAATTGAAATTTAGCCACAATAACCTACTCTAGCCAATTTGGCCTTTCTTTGCATACGCTCCGGGGTTGCTTCATCTAAGTTCTAACCTAACCTATAATCCAATTGAAATTTAGCCACAATAACCTACTCTAGCCAATTTGGCCTTTCTTTGCATACGCTCCGGGGTTGCTTCATCTAAGTTCTAACCTAACCTATAATCCAATTGAAATTTAGCCACAATAACCTACTCTAGCCAAATTTGGCTTTCTGTGTTGCTTTATTGAAGTTGCCTCTCTGTATTTCTAGACCCTCACTTAGTAATTTGGTCGCACGGCTAGAATTTTAATATCTGAAATGACCACTTTTTGTAACATTGTTCTAAATTTTATTATTATCAGAAAAGAATGCTCAATTCAGTGCTTTTTTAGCTTATTTCAAGTATTCCCGAGGTTCAAGGTCATTCGTTCAGTGGTCATTCGGTCAATTAGTTTTTTATTCAATCGTTTTATAATTCCCCTTTTTTATGTTACAATCTTGGAGGATATATGTATGTGCGAACCTATCTCGAGACAGACCTGTAGCAATCAAGCTATTTCGGGAATCTTGTGCATTTACCCAATTCAAGCTTCTTTTGTTTGTATAAAACGTTAACTAATATGTGAGTATGTCAAAATAGTTTTACAGAGTTACTTTACTATATAGGTTACGGAAGATCTAAATTACTTCCAACTCGTTAAAGTCCATGGTCATCTACGAACGCTATCACATAAAAACGCTACCCCTATAATGTTTACTGTAGGTACCTAAAACTACTAAAAACTCAGATTTGTGCGGTCCTACATAATCAATGGTTTAACTATGAAACTTCTCTCCTGGATGTGGTTTCGGAAAAGTTTTTAATTGTTCGAAGAGCGGTAGTCCAGTTCATGTCTGACTGATGACTTGGAACAGATCCAGTACTTGCCTTATCCACGTGGTTTTATTATTTATTTATTTATTTATTTATTTAGGTAAACCTTACAGCTTTTAGTATTATATACAAGTGACATTATTTTTTAACAGTTTAAGTTTGTCAGCAGCTCATCATACCTACTTACTTAGTATTTCTCTTGAACTTTAATTAAAGCAAAAGTATGAATCCTATAAAGTATAATTTTAGCTTTTCTATTCTCATAAATATATATTTAGCCCCCGCACCAAGTCAGACTAATTGAGACAAGTTATTCTCATATTTTCTAACAATACAATATCAGCCATTCATGAATCGTTGGCGCCTCGCCAACTAAGCCTCAGGCTTCAACTGATTCCCCTACTTAACCTGTGAGAGCCCTTCTTTATTATAAATAATAGGCGAGCGAGATGTTTGCAGGCTGCTTTACGAGCTATTCTCAGGCTGTGCAAACTAATTTTCGCGCGCGAGTAATTTTAGCAAGCAAACAACTTCAGAGTGTACACATTAACAGCGAGGTGTTAAGTAAGTGAAGACTTTTAAGAATTAGTAAGATTTTGTTAAACAGCTTCGATAAAAAGGCATGTTTTACACTATCATCATTGCTCCACAGTTGGTGAGGGTCTTAGATATTTTCTCTCCCGAGTTCAAAACTCATGGTTAATTTCCTTCGACTCTTCTCTACAGGCACTAACAATAAACCAGCGATCAGAAGTATGGGAGGGGTCAGAGTTTATCCTGAGCTGCACTGCCTATGGATCTCCGGGTATCATCTTTACCTGGTACAAAGATGGAGTCAAGATTAATTTCAATGGCTCTACGAGGTAATTAGCTACTGATCACTTGTTTTAACACGCTCGGCGCAGCTAGCTGGCCAGCATACTTTAAGATGAAGCGGTGCTAGGTTATTTAGACCCGCTGTATACCTTTGAGGTCAAATACCTCTTAAAACTTATTGGGTTTTTACCAACCAATCAGTACAAAGCTGGCTGGCCTAAGATCCTTAGAAGATGTTTGAAAAAAATGCCGGATCCCAACGATCCTACATCAGCACTGAACTTTTAAAATGTCGATGAAGTTTTGGTGATGTGAAAACTACATCGACATAGATTTAATCGAATCTACCTTTCATTTCGAATTCTGTATAAAAAAACACTGCAATTGTCATTGCATAGAATGGATAGAATTTTATAACGGGACAATTATCGTCATTAAATATATAAAGAACACACTACTGATATTACACATAAACATCTATCTCTTTCCCAACGTGAAAAACGAAACCATATTTATGAGTTTCACTGGCATTAATAATTGGGTTGGTTAACAAATTTCTACATGAAATTAGAAAATAACGCCATTCAATGACATTACTAATCAGAGTTGCCCGTAATCATTGTGTCATCGTGTAATGGGTGATTCACACCTGATAGCGTACCTAAAAAGAACAGATAGTGTTTTTTACTTCTGATTCTGAGGATATGATTTGACGAGACATATTCAAAAATCAATGTATTCCTTTCCTACTCATGTCACAACCAAATATATGCATCGCGGTCCAACGGAAAGTACCATTTCAGCGCCCGCACCGTGGGACAAGGCCTTCCACCCGATGCCGCACTAAACGTGTTAAGAATACATTTAAGCATATATTTTTTTCTATTCAGTTAGGGTCCATTGTTGAGATATCTGTGGGGTCCATACTTTACCTCATACCTTCCAAATATTTCATTAGTTTTATAATGCAAAGGAAAATATGTAAATGTATTATTGTAAAAAACGACCTTAGACCATATTTTCCGAAGCCTTTTTTTTGTTGATTAGTGTTCTCTATGCTAACACGCGTACGTTTAGTCTAAAAACCATCTCAGTTACAGTCGCATATTAGTGAAGATTTAGACCTCAGTAGTTGAGCGGAAATACACCTCTCATCCATGGATGTGGTGTTTTTTTACAACCAGTGTGGGTGGTGGTTGAGGACATAAGGATGAGGTGGGTTTTTACATCTTAAGTGTACAACCAAATCCTTCAGTGGCCTACCATTACAGGAGAAGTTAAGAAGGACGACTAATAAGAATTATTATCGTAAGAAAACTGATATTTCATTAATGAAAATATAAATTTATTTCTTGAAAATCTGAAGTTTGCTGGTTATAATGTAACAAATCATTTAAATGACCTTTTCGGTATGTATGATCCACTGGGCGCATCAGAAGTTCAGAAGCCATAACATAACATTGCGTCACGCTTTTTCCCAAAGGCACAGGCAGAGACGCAGTTGTGCCCACCTTTAGCCAGTTATTCAAAAGCCACTTCCTAAAATTGCTAAGCTTAGCCTAGCCTTCCACAAAAGTCATGTTTCATCATATGCGATCGGGAATCATGTCAAATTACTCTATACTACACCCTGAATGGGCTGAATGGACCTAAATAATTTGGCAGGGATTTGTGGACACGCACGGTGACGGAAGACGCGCTGGGGCGCCGCATCTCCGTGCTGGGCGTGTCCTCAGCGCGCGTGCAGGACAGCGGGCGCTGGTCGTGCTCGGCGGACGACGCGGGCCGGCGCCGCTGCCGTGCACTCTGGCTCACCGTGCTGCGCCCACCCGATGTGCGCCTGCTGCCCTCCACTATCACTGTTAATAAGGTTGACTTTTTACCTTGAGCTCCGTGATCTAGTGGGTTTCACGCTTGCTTCTCACGCAGGAGATGCACGTTCGTTCATTCGTATGTACCAATGAGATAAATAATTCGTCTTTAGGACAGTTTCGGGCGTTCCGTGTTTCGGATGACACGTTAAGCCTTAGGTCCCGGCTACTATTGCTTTTTAGTAGTAGTCGTAGAACCCCTACACCAACCCGCACTGAGCCAGCCTGGTGGAGTATGGCTCAATCTTATTCATATCCGGGTAAAGGCCTGTGCCCCTTGGTGTGGAAATTATTGAGCTACATTTATTAAATCAATTATATATTAACATAGCTATCACATATATAGATTTATTTATGAAGCAGTCAATAGCTCTTACGATCAGCATCTAGTTAGTATTAGCATAGAATAACTAATAGTCTTAGCTGGTATTATAATTTCTATGTTTAGCTAATCTACTGGCAGACTAGACCAGTTGCACAACTACACCACTACAAAAATCCAAGACCAGCTGTTGGACATTTTAGTGTACATTCAGATCATATAATGGAATTTTGTATTGTTACAAATTTAGAAGAAATGATGACAAGTCCTTAAAACTCTGAATTAATCGATTGACTCTTATTCAGGGTGACAACGTCAGCATCACATGTTTGACTGATGCCGTCCAAGCACATGGCGCCCTAGGCTTCAGTTGGACTAGAGGGCGGTCCTTGATGCCACTTGTACCTGGCCGAGAAGTATGGGAGGACCTCTACCCTGCTGGAAGCGTGCTCAAACTGTTTAACGTACAGGTAAGACAACGTAAGCAAGATTTACAAGAGCAAATCTCATGGTGAAATGGAGCGACAAAGCTCTTTTATTTCTACTTATCTGTGGACATAAAGGTACTTCAGCTCTGAAAAGTAGCTTGGTATTTTTTTGCAGAAATCAGGCGAGTATCGTTGCCAAGTTTCTTCAATAGCTGGAACCAACGCAAAAGCAGTTCTACTGTGGGCGTTAGCGGAGACTGAAGCAGCATGTGAGTCAAGTGCGGCGTATGGTATGCGCTGGCCTCGAACAGCACCGGGGGCTCATGCTACCACCACCTGCCCGCATGGACATACCGGAGAATCTACCAGGTAAAGCTAAGATTAGCTTCTGAAAACAAGCTCCATTGAAGGCATGTGGTCCCCTATAGTCAAGTATCCGTAATGTTGTACGATATTTTCTAAAGTTAAAAAACTGTTTCAGATTTTGTGAACCCAGGACTGGTCAACGTGGTGTCATGTGGCAACTGCCTGACTTTTCGGGATGCATAGCAGATTCTTTGAAGAGTATTTATGCACGTGTGAGATATAAACTACCTATGTATTATTTTTCTTCTTACTACTGAAGACATAAAGATATAATGTATATTCGTGATTGGTTTCAGTTCATACGAATCTCTTATGGGTATTCTTGGGAAGATGTGGGTAGTGTTTGTCAGGAATATGGCGGTGTACTACGATCCATGCCTTTACACCCTGGAGCGGGCACCATCCCACTTCAGCACATATCGGAGATTATTCAGTATCTCCATTCAACGGCTGCAACACCCAAAGATAGACTGGAGAGTGTCCCACATCTATTCAGGATAATCGATATTCTTTTGAAGCACCCTGATGCATTCTTAGATGAAGAGGTATTTTTTTTAAGTTTACAGCTCTACATTTAATTAATTTCATGTAAACTTTAAACTAATTTATTACTGCTTGCAGAATACATACCAGCTTCAGAACGTGCTAGTCCAAACGGCTGGCTTGAAATATGATTTAGATGAACACTTTCAAGAGTTCTCAATTATTTCAAAGCCTGTTCAAGAAGACAACGCAGCTCACTTCAGACTTCATCCACAATTAACTGGCGATGAAGAATGGTTGATAGTTTCAGCCGGTGTTGAATTAATCGAAAGATCAGGAAATGCTTCTGTTGTTGCTGCTCAGTACAACAACTTAGCATCAAGACTGCCATCTCTGAGGACCTCTATTGAGTATAAGTAAGACTGGAGCCAACCTTAAAGGTTCTTATCTTAGCTTGTACGATGTTGGAGATTAATAAGAACAGATATTTTTCAGGGACACCCGAGAAATAGAGTACTTGTTGACGTCCCAGCAAGTTCAATTGTCCGTAAGTGGTCCGGGAGTGGATACGACGCTGCAGCATTCTGTTACATTATTGTTCACTCACGTCTTCAATTACTCCGCTATTGGTACGACCTCAATTAAACGTCATACTTTTATCAAACTTGAAACACTTTTAATGTATTGGTATATTATTGGCCAATTCTTTTTTTTTAGCTAACAAATTAGCGTGTGGTATAAGACCATTAAAAGAGCCGAGAACTTGGAGTACAAAAGCTTGTGAATTGAGAATACCTGAATCGCGATTTGTGGCATGTCGGTGTCGAGGTCTTGGAACGTATGCACTTTTTACTATGGCCAGGTCGTCACTTGTGAGTAATTCTTTTCCATATTTTTCTTTATTTAGAAAAGATAGTTAGGTAATGTACGGTGTAGAACGTACTCTTTAGATTATGGTTTATAGAGATGAGTAAAAGTTATTTTATAAAATTTTGGGTATATTTGGAACTTGATAAACATGATGTAAATGGGGATGAATGAGTAGAGTATCTATCGCCTTGGTGGTTATTTGAATCCTGAATGGAATTAAACTAAAATGATAAAATGCCGCGTAGGGAATATGTGCGATAACCTTGAAACCGTACATGCTCCCGGGCCAGAAAAGAGAAACATCCAGAAAACTTGCAAGTCCTAGATGTACACAATAATAAACTTGATATAAAATTGAACATTTTGATAAAATTGACAAAGGTCCAAGATATTTAACTTGATGGTGGTGAGACATGGTGAAGGGCATCGGCTTAAATATTTCATGCTTAATTAACACAACTTGATAAACAAACATATCAAGTGAAATCTATGCAACGTGTAAACATAAACATTTCAACTTATATTAAAAATTATAGATTTCAGTGGCTTTCTCACTAAACAAAGTAATTTCCACTGATGGTGAACAATGGTTTGTCTTTCGCGATAGGCGAGGTGGCCTTGTACTCTCTACGCACTCGCGGGTGTGATTTCGAGATTTCCCTTTACAGCACTTGCTCACTATATTGCCCATGGTTGACTTGGTCGTATGCATTGACACTGGCAGCCCTGGGCGCCGCCTGCGGCGGCGATCGCGAGCGCGTGTGTCGGGTATCTTCGTTCGCGCAGAAAAGAATGTATGGCTCCGAAGATTAACGAAAAAAAGCTTAAAATTTACAATCAACCTTAGACTACACTATATAAAGTCTATAGTACACTGCAGGTGTTATTTCCATCTCACTCACTCGAGCGACGTCACTCCGCAATTACACTTAAAGACAATTTTACCGGGCCTGGTGTACTACACTATAGGTGTAACAAAAAGTGTTATATTTGAATGTTATTTTAAATGTAAGTTTTACTTAATAAATGAAGTAATATATTTACATTTAGAATAATTGAACAATAAAAAAACTTAATCTAAAGGCCACACTCCTGCTATCCCAATATCACTCTGAGCGTCCGTCACTGCTATGACCATCACTATTACCACTCGAACTATCCGATGACGATGATGTATCTTCGTTGGTGTTTATAATAAATTGGTCCAATCTATCGTCAATGGTCTCCTCCAATGTCATGAATTCGTCCTCGCATTTGATGGCATGATCTACAACTTTTTGCCACTCGTCTGGCCCAATGATTGCGAATTTTTCTAATAAAAGGCGCTGCACTTCGGTCAAATAGAACATTGCAACATTGAATTTGCTTACGTGACCTTTCACCTGCGACCATATGTTTTCTATTGGGTTGAAGTCCGGATGGTAGGGAGGGAGTCTTAACACTGTGTGGTCATGAGCTTCCATTATGGTGTCAAGCGAATACTTTACGTAGAAATGCTTATGGCGTTTGATTATATCGTACAATTCAGGTTTACATGCTTTGATATCGAAAGATATATTTTTCTCTTTTAGCCAATCCTGCATCACCTTTTTTCGAGAGTTTTGGTTTGGTGCCTTATCCTCTAATGTGCTGTGGATTGTGTGGATGCTCTGTGTGCATTGTCAATGACGAACACAGAATTTGGTTGAAGATTTGGAATCAATTTCTCTTGCAACCATTTCTCGTAATTTTCTTTATTCATCTCACTATGATAGTCTCCTGTGGTCTGAGCCGATTTGTACATAAGTAGAGCATTTGGAATAAATCCATTAGCACCACCAGCATGAACTATAATCAACCTCGGGCCTTTCGAAATTGTTTTTTTTTATGCCTTTGCTTTGTTCGTCGGACCACGCGTGTTCCTTGGTGTGGGTCGAATGAACGTATGTCTCGTCGCCATAGACAATAGGTCTCCCTTCATGCCGCTACTTTTTGATTTTTCTCAAAAATTGTATCCGTAATAGTCTCACTTTGTCTTTTTCCGCCAGCAACCTAACAGATCTGTGAGAATCCCCCGCACTTTTTCTATCCCCCCTTGCAGAATTAACGTCAGCGCCAACAACCCACTGGTGCGGATGTGTCGTTCATGCAACGCGGTTTCTGCTAATCATGATCCTAACGGGTCTGACATCTATCACGATTCACTGCCATGTTTTAAATATAAGATTTTAAAATTGTTACAGTAATATTAGTTTCCAACCTTATGCAAACACATATTATCTAAGGGCCTATAATAATTTACTAATTGCTTAGATTTGTATTATTTTAAGTCATATAATTATTTGCTTATTGTCAAGTGTGTTTCATAGTCATGTTATATACACATGGTTTTGGCGTTTCAGACGGAAATGTTTAGTCAAATCTCTAAGTTGTAATGTTTGTCTGTAATGCTGTTTTGTGTATTAATAAATAAATAATAAATAAATAAAATAAATAAAGCAACTTTCGGTTAGTTTGAGTTTTTCTAAACTTAAATCCTAATTCTTTCACAATGCGGCGTAGAGTTTATCTGCTCCCTCCGAACTCAATGTATCTTTTTAACTTCTCCAATAGCGCTTTTATTGTGACCACTTGTTTTTCTTCTTTGTGAAAATCATAAATTTTCCTGCGTATCACTTGATATGCAAAATCGTCTAAATCCTTACGATGAGTTTTTTTCGGTTTTCCCTTTTTCGGCGTACTAAAGGAAGGGCCCGCAGTGTTTGTTGATCTCGCAGGGCTCGTAGATTCACGTTATCGTCCTCTTTTAAATTCGTGTCGCTTCGGCCGTTCGGTCAATAATTTTCGAAAATCGATTTTTTGTAAATGTTCTGTTCTTAGACTCTTGAAATTCTCTCATCATAAACTCGTGCACATTGGAAATTATTTCCCGCGCTTGTCTTTAAAATGGTCGTCCTCTTTTTATTGAACTCATTTTATAAAAAAAAAACTCTTTTTTTGCCACTAAGTGTACTTTTGCCTGCTACGCGTGCACTCAATCAGAAGTATTGCGGCAGACTAAGCATTTGATTTGACATTTGGCGGCAGCTAGTGACTAATAGCGGAACAGGACACGCGTCGAGCGTGCTGAATGGACAACAGCATTTCCCGCGCTTTAAAAACTCAGCTTCTGCGCAGGTACATCGGTAAGCCATATTAGTTGAGTCTTGCTGTACTTATGACTTGATCCATGCTGTTTACTTGATATCTTGATCCTTGTGACTTGATCGCCGCTTGAATATCCTCGTTAGGCAGGTATTTGATAACCGACCGCAGATACGCAGGACAAAGGGTAAGCCCCACTTAAATATTTCCCATCAAAACATGCAGGGGCTACCTGGCAAATAACTTGTATCAGAATTATTTCTTAATCATTCAGACACCGATATTATTTGTATTACAGAACACTGATTAAAGGAAAATATGATGTCTTTTAACATAAATAATTACAAAATTGTCAGTTGTTACAATAGAAAGACTGCTGATAGAGGTGGTTCTTTATTCTTAGTAAAAAATAATATTAAGGTGACACAACGGAAAGATATTCTTGCACTAACTGTAGAAAGACAAATAGAGGTATCTTGTGTTGAGTTGGATAGCCATATTATTGTTTGTGTCTACAGACCTCCGAGAGATGAAAACGGCCATGGCAATTTTGAAATGTTCGAGAAAATTATGGAGGATGCCCTCATTAAACTTTGTAATAGCAGAAAAAAGTTAATTATTTGTGGCGATCTTAATGTAGATTTTCTTGTAGATACAACATTGAAACAACGATTAATAACTCTGTTCAAATCATTTAATTTATGTCATATATTTCTAGAGCCGACTAGAATTACACTTACCAGCCAAACTTGCTTAGATAACGTTTTTTGTGACTGTGCATTCACAAGTAAAAATGTAAGTAACTGCTTACCCTCCGATCACAGTGGTCAAACAGTTACATTCCCAATTGCCAGTAAAAATAGGACTGATCCATCATTTTATAGGCCTATTACATCCCATAGACTAGAGACGTATATGAAAAAGTTAGATATAAATTTGCCAGTACTGGATTTTGATGAACAGAACCCCAACAAAATCTTGTCAGACTTCTTCAACATCATTCAGACAGAATTCAATAAAGTTTTTAAATTAAAGAAAGTCAGTGACTACAACAGTAAACCTAAATTTAATGACTGGGCAACGTTTGGAATTCGTAAAAGTAGAGTTATCTTATATGACCTTTATGAACAAAAAACCTATAACTTTGATCGAAAATTTCATGACTATGTTAAAAAATATTCCAAAACTTTCAAGTTGGTTTGTAGAACTGCAAAAACTTTACACATTAACATAAAAATTCAAAATTCAAATAATAGATTGAAAACAGTTTGGCAAATAATAAACCGCGAAACTGGTAAAGTTATACCAAGGGACAATGATTTCTGCCTAAAGATAGGTGATGATGTTGTTAAATCTAGCGCTGATGTTGCTCGAGCTTTTGAAACATTCTTCACCAATGTACCCTTACTCACAACAGACCATCTCCATATGAATCAGATACTTTATTAAATAATAACACTAGCGTCAGTAATGTATATTTAAAATTTCATCATGTATATCCCCATGACATTGTCAAAACGTTTAAATTACTTAACTTAAAAAATACGGAAGATCTGTGGGGTATATCAGTCAAAGTCATTGGTTCAGTAATTCTAGTTATAGCCCCACACTTAGCTTATATATTCAATAAATGTGTTGACGATGGGGCTTTCCCAGACCTCATGAAACACAGTAAACTAATACCTCTGTTCAAGTCGGGAGATAAGGGCGATCTTTCAAATTTCAGACCAATATCTGTTCTTCCAACACTAAGTAAAATATTTGAAAAGATTATACTCAATCAAATGCTCTCACACTTCAACCGTACAAAACAACTCCACGCCAAACAATACGGTTTCACTAGGGGTAAATCGACTACGGATGCAGGTATTACCCTTATATCTCATATTTATTCTGCATGGGAGGCCGCACAGGATGCTATCGGTGTTTTTTGCGACCTGTCGAAGGCGTTTGATTGTGTTGATCATAATACGCTATTAATTAAATTAAATCATTACGGAGTTAGAAATAAAGCGTTGGATCTACTAATATCATACCTAAGCAATAGAATTCAAAAGGCAGAAGTAAACGGCGTTAAATCTGATGGATCGGGTGTAAAAATTGGCGTTCCACAAGGTTCCATATTAGGCCCTTTCTTATTCCTGGTATATATTAACGATCTGCCTTTCATGGTGGAGAAATTTACTGACATAGTGTTGTTTGCTGATGATACTTCCATGGTCTTAAAAATTGAAAAACAAAAAGGAGATTTTGATGATGTTAATGGTGTTTTGTCTTTAACCTTGAATTGGTTCACAGTTAATAATTTATTGTTAAACGCTGGTAAAACCAAGTGTATCAAATTCTCACTTCCAAATGTCATGCAAGTTGAGACCAGTTTAGTGTTAGACAACAGCACGTTAGAATTAGTAAATGATGCGAAGTTTCTTGGAATAACCATTGATAGCAAATTGCAGTGGGGACCCCACATAGATAAATTAGCTGGTAAATTAAGTTCTGCGGCTTACGCTGTTAGGAACATCAGACAAAGCACGGATGCGGCTACATCTAGGCTAGTATATTTTAGTTACTTTCATAGTTACATGTCCTATGGTATCTTTTTGTGGGGGAAAGCAGCGGATATTAAAACTATTTTTGTTTTACAGAAAAGAGCTATTCGAGCAATTTATAATTTAAAACGAACAGACTCCTTAAGAGAGCTTTTTAAAGAAATTGACATACTAACTGTAGCTAGTCAATTTATTTTCGAAAATATAATATATGTACGCAAGAACCTTACAACATTTACCAAACTTAGCGATAGCTGCAATGTTAACCTAAGAAATAAGAACAGACTGTGTGCGCCCAGATTTAGACTCGCGAAGGTTAGCAATTCTTTCAAGGGTCAGTGCATTCTCTACTATAATAAGATACCTCCGGAGATTTTGAAATTGCCATTTGAGCAATTTAAAAATCATGTTAAAGCGACTTTGTCGAAAAATGGATATTACAATGTTCGAGATTACTTAAATGACAGGACTGTATGGGGTTAATCTAGTTCAACACAGACCTCGCTGTTAATAGTTTTGTAATTATTTATTATTGCCTGCTTATTAAATAAAAAAAAACATAATTGTATTAGTTAAGCACAACCTATTTTTAAAAGAGATCTAAAAATCTATCTGTGGGAGTTTCTACGCCCTTCTTCTCCCACAGTGGTCCAATGTAGAGAAGAGGCAAAAAATGACGTTTGCTAAGTATATGTAAATATCTACAGTAATAAAGTACTTTGACTTTGACTTTGAATATGTAGATCCTTGATGATCGCACACCTTGATATATAAAAGTCCTTGGTGACTGAGCACTTGATAAAGATTCTTTGGTGACTGCACTCTTGATTAAGTCCTTGATGACATTACCCTTGATAAAGTCCATGATGACTCAACACTTGATTGTTCCTTGATTTTGGTTGCTACAATTTATGAAACATGATAGTTCACGTGATAAAGCACTTGATAATGTCTTTGGTGACCGAAAGCATGATAAATCCCCACTTAACACTCCCTTGTTGGAGTTTCCTTGATAGTTCACTTGTTAATTAGTTGAACCGCCCCCGTATTACTCACAGTTATAGAACGCGCAAGTACGATGCAAAGTCTCACACCGACGACGACGAAAGTGAGAAAAACGCGCAAGGTCCAAAGGCTCGAAGGACTATAAAGATGTACGGTGTAGAACTTACTCTTTAGATTATGATATAGAGCGATGAATAAAAGTTAATTGAGATAATTTTGGGTATATTTGTAACTTGATAAACTTGATGTAAATGGGGATGAATGAGTTGAGTACCTAACGCCTTGGTGGTTATTTGAATACTGAATGGAATAAAACTAAAATGGTAAAATGCCGCCTAGGGAAAATGTGCGGTGAAGGGTGAACCGTACAGGTAGTTTTTGACCTCTCTGAACTTTTTGTCGTTTTAGACTGACGCAGAGAAAGACCTACGTGGCATAGTCAAGATAACCGTAGGAGTTGGCGGAGCGCTGTGCATGGTCGCTGCAGCACTGCAGCTGCTAGGCTTATTCCCAAGTAAAAGTGTGAAAATGCCAATTATCCTAAAAGCGGCTACTGCTGCAGCAAATTCAGCTGCGCTATTCACTCTCCTGGAATGCGATACAAGACAGGTGGGTTCTTGTTTTTAACAAAAGTTCACAATGTGTTGTTTACTTCAGCGATAGGCTTGTTAACCAGCAGGAACATATAGTCTGTGAAAGTCTAGATCAAGTCTATCTCTGCTACCTACATTATCAAACTGAGTGCCATGTAAATCGTTGGTTAAGTCGTGGACCACTAAATGACTGAGTATGAAAGTCCAAAAATCTTAGATAACGATTACTTACTCATCATGACATTAAACTCGTATCAAGTTTTGCTATTGCACAAGGTCAATTAAGTCAACTGACTTGACTTAATTAATCATGTTCTTCTCACTATCTTTAATGTCCCCATGTACAGGAGGAGGCGTGTGTTGGCGCGCTTGGCTGGGTGTGCGCGGCTTGCTGGTGCTGCGGCTGCGCGGCGCTCTGTGCGCAGCCACTGCTGCTCCAAGGCGAATTGGCGGGAAGAACCAGTCATGCTTCCAGCGTTGGACTAATCGCTGGTAAATATCTGCAAGTGGTGTGGCAATTTATGGCAAGCAAGGCAAATGCGTATCCTATATATTTACCGTTGAGCTCCATTAGGTCAAACAAGATATCTTAGTTTGTTTTCTCGGTCTATCGATTAATCTACAGGATGACTTTAAAACCCCTAGCTATAATAAAATTTTGGAATCAGAATCACTAGTAGAAAACAAAAAAGCATTTTTTTCGTTTATTTTTTTTTCATATTTGATTAATAGTAAATAGCTCCCATATTCGAATTTAAAGACAACCTACGCGCTCAGGGCGGCGTTGTGTGACTCGCGGTGTCTAATCCGCCCACCGCACCCCGCACCCGCCCGGCTCACCCCCGCAATGCCTTTACGTGCGCCGCCGCCGCCAGCCAGACTGCCCGACGCCAGTCCAGTCGCCTGCGCATCCTTATCGCGGTTTGACGTGCGCACGCTACAAAATCCCCTCGCCGCGCGGGTACTTTTATCTTTGAGTCCGTGTCCGTCTGATGCGCTCGTACAAGATGTACTCTAATCGTGAATATTACGAGATGGTGCGTGTGTACATCCAAAGTGGAGAAAACCTGTACGAAGCCAGAAGATTGTACGAGACGCAGAGCAACCCTCGGCTCCAAGCACAAGGACTACCTAACGCCACTGTCCCCCACCGTCAAACCATCTTAGCGGCAAACCAACGGCTTCTGGATTATGGCCAGTTCACAGTGCCAAGCCATGCTTATGGTGGAGGCGCGCCGTGTTTGGCTGTGGAGGTAGAAGACGCTATCTTTTCAATCTATCTTGGAGTACTTTCAGCGCAACCCTCGAAACAGTATGCGAGACGCAGCTCATCGTTTCGGAATCAGCCAGTATTCTGTGTGGAAGTTGCTGAACTCTACTGGACAGCATTCATACCACTTTCAAAAAGTGCAGCAATTAAATGAAGATGATGCGCCACGTCGTCGCAATTTTTGCCAATGGCTGGTACAAAATCAGAACAAGCACATCCTATGGACAGACGAGGCGATGTTCACTCGTGTAGGGCTCTACAACCAGCACAATCAACATTGGTGTTCATACAGTAACCCAAAATGTATACGAGAACATCATCACCAAGTGCGCTTCAGTGTGAATGTGTGGGCCGGCCGGCATCGTGGAAGATAAAGTCATTGGGCCGTACTTCATCGAAGGCCGCCTGACCGGGGGCATGTATCTAGATATGCTGCGAGGCGTAATAGCCAACTTCTCAGAGGACGTGCCGCTCGCATATCTACAAGATTTTTTCTTCCAACAAGACGGAGCACCACCTCATTTCGCGCGACCTGTTCAAAACTACCTGGACGATGAGTACAGTGGTCGGTGGATAGGACGCGGAGGGCCTGTGCCTTGGCCTGCCAGATCACCGGACCTCACACCCTGTGATTTATTTTTGTGGGGCGAAATAAAACGGCGTGTCTACTGGGACGAGGTTCAGAACCGGCAAGAACTTAAAGACCGCATCACAAGTGCATTTGACGCTGTAAAAAGTGATGTGGTAGTCTTAAGAAAAGTGCGTCATAATGCAGTGAAACGTGCAAGACTGTGTTTAGAAAGGAACGGATTGCATTTTGAACAGTTGTTGAAGTACAGCTAAGTTTGAGGTACGTATTCAATATCACTGTTTTTAATAATTTCTTCAGTTCGCAGCACATCAAGTTGATCCTAAACTACAAACTACGTACAGTATTTACCTAAACTCGTGCTCATCTCATGAAAATAAGTAAAAGTTTTATAATACCTACACCAGAACTCAGTAGCTAGGGTAGGTAGGTAGGTACCTAACTAAATAATAATCGCGGCCCACCGGTGGTTAGTAGCTTCTTGACTGATCCACCCTAACTTACTGACCCCCACTCAAAAAACTAGTTAAACTGACCTATTTAATGGTGAACGCACACTTATCGGCATAGTCCGCACCGAAATACCGCACCGCATACGAAACCTCGCTCACCTATCCGCGTCGGAATCCGGAGAAATCCTGATGACGTCATCAGATTTGGCGCGGAGTATGCGACGAAGCATTCTGCCTTCTGTTGCGTGCGACAGAGCAACACACGAGTCGCAGGGAAGATTCCTTAGACAAGGCCTATCCGCTCCGTGCGGATGATGCGTGCCGATGTCGATAAGTGTGCGTTCACCTCAAGAGCGGTCGTTTGCGGGTCGAAAATCCATTTGTTTTGTTTGAAATGTTGACTAGGTAGGTAGGTAGGTAGGTAGGTAGGTAGGTAGGTAGTTAGGTAGGTAGGTAGTTAGGTAGTTAGGTAGATAGGTAGATAGGTTGTAAGGTAGCTAGTAGTTTGAAGGTTTGTTACAAGTAAATCAACGTATTCTTTAGTAGCTAGGCAGGAATCATTTTAACTACAAATTGCCGCGCCGCCGCTGCGATCGTCTCGCCATTACCTACGTAATGCCGAGACGATCGCAGCGGCGGCGGCGGCGCTACACAAAGTGAAAGCGCGGCGCTACACAAAGCAAAACCGCGGTGCGATGTTATCAACACTGGGCGGGCGGTAAATATGGCAACAACACTATTCGGGACTATTGATTACTTAATATTTTACTATGAAAGCAGACGAAAGTAACAAAACATGCATTTTGTACTTTTATCAAGGAGTACGCTCTTTTGATATAGCTAGAGGTTTTACAGTCACCCGGTATGATAAATAATACTCGCTTCTCTTGTTAGTTTGTCTTCATTCTCTTTGAGCCACTCAGACCGGATAAAATAAATTGAATATACAATGCTTTCTACCAACTCAACCTAAAGTTGCTCGATGAACCATCAAACTATAACTTTCCGTGACTCAACTTCATCAATCTCCAGGTGTATGTATCCTCGCTTGGCTGACAGCGCGCCTTTGGGGCGGAGCACCCCTCCAATTAGGATCTGCTGCGCAGATGGTGTGTACTGCTGGCTGCGCTTTACTCATCATACTATGCTTCGGGCTCGCTGTCTGTGCCGCGCTGAGAATCAAGACAATCACACACAAAGTGCCTGCTGAGAGGAGGACTTATCTGAAAGACAGGTAAAAAACGGCTAACGTGCTTCTTTCAGAAGTCAGATTCATCCAACTTAGCTCGGATGTATGATATATCTATCTGATTTAAGCTATTTCACGACCATTTTAGCCTAGCAGTGACCTTTCCTATGAAGCTAAAAGTCCTGGTTTCGAATCCCGGTGAGGGCAAATATTTGTGTGATGAGTATGAATATTTATTTCTTAGTCTTGGACGTTTTCTATGTATTTACATAGTATTTATCTATATTAAATATATCGTTGTCTAGTACCCATAACACAAGCCTTGTTGAGCTTACTATGGGCCTAGTTCGATTTGCATAAGATTAATTTAATTGACAATATGGCGTCTCTTTCATTATTTATGTTAATTCTGAAATTTCAGATTAACAATAATCCGTCATACACTTCTGCTTCTGCTGACAACGACGGTTACTCAAGCGGCGGGAGTGGCGTACGTGCAGCCTGACTCGCGGGAAACTTCACGTGTCATAGCTCTCGCCACAGCTGCCATCGTCAATGTAAGGACTATCTAATTCGAAACCATGTTAAGTATAGGACTATATTGAATAGATGTCCAGTCTTTGCAGTACAAACAGTGTTCTTGTTGGTGGTTCGGTAATTTCTGGTGTGAGCAATTTGATAATGTTCTCAATATTTTCCAGGGAATCACAATGGTGGTGTGTTACGTGATCCGTGACGAAGAGTGCGTACGTGCGATGTGTCTCGCTCTTTCGCTCTCCCCGCCACAACGACATTGGGAACACGACCCCACTGGAGACACATCGCTCAGCCGTTAGTACCCACCACTCACTAACTGCATCCAAAAGCCTTTAACCACTGCTTCAACTACTAATACTATATTTCAGTGTACATAAAACAAAGCTGTGAAGTGGAGAGCCGAGGTGGTGTTGTGACTCTTGAGAGTTCCTCATCGCATATGTCACCCATCACTTCATATTGGCGAGCACCCGGTCTAGAAAGTCCGGCTAGAATAAATAGGTGAGCAGTAGAACAAGTAGTGATGACGAGTCCGAAAATTCTCTCAGCTGCCGTTCAGTTGGTGCCGTGACCAGTACTGTACCAAATTGATCATTAAGAAAGCAAAACAAAAAGTAATCTAATACTTTCATTGCAGGCGCATGTCGACGCCCGACACCCGTGCAGACATCGTCCGCTGCGTCGAATACGCCGATTGTGTATCTCGAAGACGCGAACTTGATGCGCCACACGTGAGCACAACCCGAGTCTTATGTGACCTGGTCTCCCCATGTACACCTCGAAATTGTGTCACTCCACACGTCAATTTAAAGGCAACCGATTGTGTACTATGTGCCCGCTCTAATCCAGACGTGTCAACGGCACCAAGGAAAAGCTGTCTCAAGAAATCCGAGAATCAGGAGTTTGCCTCCAGCACGTCACTACCGCCTATGGAGGTGGATACAAAGGCCCACATCGAACAAGTGAATAGGGAGTGGAATAAAGCATATCAGTCTACCGAATCGCCTGACGCGGAGAAAGTATTGATCAAAATATCTAGCGATCTGGACTTCTTACTGAATAGGGAGCAGAACTCTCAGAAGGCTAGTAAAAATGTGTTAGATCAAATAGAAGAAGTGTCGACGTGAGATCAGTAGAAAGGAGTTTTGTATACGATGTAAATGTAATTAGCTTTGCACGAAAAGAACTTAAATGAATTGTGTGTTAGGTATGTAAATAAGTAAATAAATAGTTTGAAAATGTCTACTGACCCGCCGTAAATAGAAATAATGAGTAAAACAAAACAAAATCGCAATATTTATGACAAAGCGCTCTGTATTGTTTGCATGATTTTTGTAAAGTGGTAGAGGTACCTCACTAGAATACAAATAAAATTAAAAATTCTTTATTTTCTGTAAATATTAATCAATATTATGTTTAGAGAACGTAATTTTTTGCCTCTGCTCTACATTGGACCACTGTGGGAGAAGGAAGACTCCACTGGATTTGCTTTTAAAAGTAAAACAGAACTTTTAAATAAAATCGAACGCAATGAAGCAGGTTCTTGAGTGTTGCAAAATCTATGTTACCTAATATATGGCCTCTTTTTTCCAATATAATTGTTTAGAGTATAAGAGTATAAAACAGTTGGAACGATCTCGTTAAAGTAAGTATTCATATAGTATTATTTTAATTAAAAATCTTCCGCCTATTCGTAACCGTAAGTGTAAATTAATGTAAAGTCTTCTTATAGCCGTCATTATTACTTTTGTGTTGCCCTATCATATATAGGTTGTTGTTTTGTAAAGTTACGCCAGACTCAAGGAAAGTTATTTATATGACACTGAAGTTGTATAAATTATTTAAAAAACGGCCAAGTGCGAGTTGGACTCGCGCACGAAGGGTTCCTTTCCATTATCAATAAAAACTACAAAAAAATCACGTTAGTTGTATGGGAGCCCTCCTTAAATATAAATTTATTTTTTAATTATTTATTTTTAAAGTGAATAATATAACTCAATATTCTGTGAATATTTCAAGCGTCTACCTGTTGCCGTTAACATCATCGAGCAAAAACGAGCAAAAAAGATCACGTTTGTTGTATGGGAGCCCCCTTAAATATAAATTTTATTCTGTTTTATAGTATTTGTCATTATAGCGGTAACAGAAATACATCATCTGTGAAAATGTCAACTGTCTTACTGTCTCGGTTCATGAGATACAGCCTGGTGATAGACGGACAGCGGAGGCTTAGTAATAGGGCCCCGTTTGGCACACTTCGGATACGGAACCCTAAAAAAACAGTGAAAAATCCATTACTTCTGTTGCTGCCGTGTTGGCAATATCGGGCTCTCGGCGCGCGCCCGCACCGCACTTTGCGATTATTTCAGGACAAATTGAACACGGCAATTTGTGAATCAAAATTGTGCGGGGGAAAACATACCATAACATCGCGCCTTTTCCCATACGGTGTGGAAGAGGCACTTTTTACCCACTTTGAGCCAGTTATTCAATACTCCATTTTGCGTGACAGGGGGCTAGCGCATCGCCGCAGCTATGGAGTAATGAAGGTTTCCTCACGATGTTTTCCATCATCGTTAGAACGCCCCTATAATGTACTTAAGATAAATTAATTATCTCATCGGTACATGGTCAGGAATAGTATCGGGTGTAACTTTACAAAAGAAGCCCAGTATACAAAGAAGTGAAAAATGAAGCTGCTCTGATCAAATTGGTTTCATAGTGGAAGTAGTTCAGAATGATGCCCAGAGCAAACCCCTACAATATGACTGCACCTTTTTGTTTTACTCTGTATATGAGGATAATTTTAACATGGGCCTGATATTTTCACGCTAGTTTGATTGTCATACCTTATGTTAATTTTTCTTTAAAATAAAACCCGTCTACGATGTATACTAGTATTTATAGATAACCCTCAAGGTGATAAGAAAGAAAAATGGGGCTCTTTTCGAATCAATTTACTCCGCTATTAAGTCATCTACAAATTTGATTTCTGGGTTAACGTTTATTTAGTATTTGATTAAGATTCTCACAGAAGGAAAACGCAATTGGTTGCAATTTTATCGATAGAATTTAATTACGAAAAGGCCTCTAAATTGTTTATTTTTTTTCTGTAATTCTGAAAACCTAACTAATTTCATTACGGAATTGCAATCAAAGTGTGGATATTATGTATTCGTAAACTCTCCTTGATAATCTTTTTGACAAAATAGCGTAGTTTATTTTTAAACAATTTTTATGTGGTTTGCCGCGACGCAATTTTAGTTTGAGTCGAGCATATTGTTTGCGCACTCTTTTCTTTCTTATGTGGAAGTAATTAACTCTGTCACTTTCGTTTGTATTCGTTTTATATATTTTTTTCCTATCACCTGAAGTGTATAAATGGCGATTTTTTTAACATTACATTTACATACATTGCTTCTGGCCGCACACTAGGATACCACGGTCGTGGGAACCAGAAACAGTGACGCTACAAACATGTAAACATCCAAGACCTGGGGTTTCTGTTTTCTTCCTCCCCAGTCGGGATTCGAACCCGGGACCTTTCGTTTGGGACGCACAGCCTCGGCCGCAACACCATAGAAGTGATCACCCATATATTTTTTGGCAGACCACGTGCCACGTCACGCATAGATGGGCCCGCAGCCTCGTTGTTGCATGTCAGCCAGGTTCCCCTTTACCATTCAATTCAATTCAATTTATTTATTGCTTTCTATACAAGGATTTTTAATTTGAGGCCAGAAATGTAAACTAATAACTGTAATTTTCTAGAACAAAACCGTTTTAGTACTGGAAAATGACAGTTCTTTGTTTCTTTGTTTACATTTCTGGCCTCAAATTAAAAATCCTAGTTTATATTGTTATAGTACAATAGTAACATATTTGTATATTGGTACAGGTTGTTAGATGTATATAGGTACAGGTTGTTAGATGTATTTAGGTACAGGTTGTTAGATGTATATAGGTACAGGTTGTTAGATGACAATGTAGCGCCCTGTAAGGGCTTTGCGATTTATCTTAATAACTAAGTAGGTAATATCTTTATATATTTATTATTTTTACACAATAAAATTTAAAATCTTTACATATTTATTATTTTTACATTATAAAATTTAAAATAATAAGTAATATCTAAATATCAATACAATCACTATGTACTTTCATTATATTATTATTATTTCATTATGATGATGGCCGTGGCCATGGCCGTGTTTCATTTAGACTTAACTTAAACTGTATTTAGTGGCTGTCAAACTTTGTGGTACAAGTCGGCCTTAATCTCATGTTTATAGTTTAATGTAGCAAGATTAACCTCTCGACGACCTCTGTGGCGCAGCAGTTGTGGCTCCGCCTACTATGCGAGAGGTCTTGGGTTCGATCCCCGGCTAAAAAAAACAGGTCTTGGATACATATGTGTGTGGCGTCGCTGTTTCTGGTTCCTACGACACAGGATATCCTAGTGTGGGGCCAGAACTAACGTATGTGCCTGTATGTAAATGTTTGTTTATAAAATTATGAAAATATTTTAATTAACAGAAATAGTTATACTTATGTGTAAGTAATTATTATCTTTTTGTAACATAAGTCGTCATATGTGTATTTTTGTATTAAACAGAATTTTTGCAATTATTTTAGCTGCCTTTCATTTTTTTTATGTCCTGTTTAGTCAAAGGATAGATTTTACTAATAAGAAGATTTATTTCTAATTTGTTAAAAATTTAAAATATATATATTAAACGAGTTAATTAATATTTTATATAATTTGTCAACTCGCGGAGTCACGGGGCTCTTCAGGGCGGTGCGGTCTACTTCGACGCGAAACTTGATCAAATCTTTGAAGACTGAACGCACATTTGAACACATATTGTCGCAACCTGCCAGACATGCTTTGCGTGATGCTTTGCATGGTAGATGACAAACAAGGTAGCGTAGATGTTTTTAACTTTAACTATTATGTAGAACAAGGTACATGAGGAAAAACCATTTTTATTCTGACCCACGCGTTAAGCAAATTTCTATTTCGGTGTCCTAGGTTTTTTGGGTTCCATGTACATGGCTCCCCTTGCAGCGACTCCAGAAATTAAGGGCAGCACTCGTTGCTCTAGTCCATCTTGAAAATTACGATATTGAACTATTCAAACACGTACGCGCACGCAGGCACATACAAAACGTCGTACGGCGCACAACCTTCCGCCGCAGCAACGGTCGCGCAAATGGACTTTGCGCAAATGTGGCAGGCTACGCAAACATTTTTTGAACACATACCTATGAGGTGCGCTGAAAATCCGACACCGCATGGTAAAGTGCAAATATTGGTTCAAACTTTGTACATATCACCGTAAGATAGTCAAGTTAGTTGATAAACTAACGCGTTAGTTGATCAACCATCGACAGATAGTAAAGCAGACCGACAGGGCAAACCCTGTTCTTTTGTTCTTACATGTCAACTTAACACGAAGACTATTCGGGGGCTTCGCTGCGCTCGCCTCCTCTAGTCTTCACCTACGCTACCGCAGTGTTTGCCCTGGTATTTCGTTTGCAGTTCAAGTTTAAACCAGTTTAATATTTAACGGGTTTAACCGATAGTTTATCAACTAACGCGTCATGTAGTATGCAGTACGCTACTATTTACTATTTGTCGATAGTTGACCAACTGACGAAAAAAAAAACGTTAGTGTATCAACTAACAGTTTGACAATCTTACGGTGACATACACATATTCAAAGTCCCGTGCCACACTTAACAATCAAAGATGTGTTCAAATGATTGAAGCTATGTCTGGCGCCGGCTATCCATAGGGCCATTGTTCACAGCTTGATAGCAATATTTCAAAGTACCTCTTACTTATTTTGTAAACGCCTGCCAAATTTAATAGCCCAATAACGCGACCACATTTCCCACATTATCACGTAATTTGAATTTTCAATTTTGGTTCCTAATTTGCATTGAAATCAACTTAAATTTCATTAAAGTTTCATTCGAATGGTGTGTAACAAATACGTGAAAGGTATTGGGAATCGACACACGTGCACATTTACAATTTGCAGCTAACAAATTCTAAAAGCGTAATCAATGCCGTGGGTGTGTGTATATTTAGCCGCCTGTCTAGTCTTGTTTGAGTTTACCAGACCTTATGATGTTTAACTACACACGTATCATAAACCCTCTTTACTGCGTCTAAAAACCGCACGTTGAGACCAGCATAATGTAAAACTATTTTGTAAAAACTCATTTCTTATCTGAAAATTTATACATTATGACCATCAAATTTCGAACGCCGACGCCCGCCTGCGTGCCGCCCCTAGTTTGTCTGTGAAGTTTGTACTACAGAACAAGCTAAACAACTCAATGCCACAATGCTGGTCAAACATGCGGTTCCTGAACACATCAAAGAGAGCTTATGATATGTGTGTAGATAAACCAGTGTATGTAAAAAAACTCTCGAAAATCACATAAACTACTATTAGGTTGTGCTGTACAGTACATTCACGATCACACGGAGTTACTCAAAAGATTATCCTATCGTAGTTCTCATGATGAACGGTGCAAAGCCTAAACGGAGACATTATATATGTGTAACAAAAGGGTAAATGAAAAGTAAAAAAATCAAAGACTTAGAGCGACTTGCACCAGTCTTTTGCAGCCGCTACATAAAGTCACGGTTAAGTCACTGAAGACAAGCACGGCGAGGTCATTGCCTTTCTGCCAGGTGCCTGTAACACAAAACTTTACAGGCGTAAAATTGTACCAAATTTAATTTGTCAACAAAGTGACCGATAGCAATAATTACAAATGAATGTAGGTATAATTATTTTGATTGGGCACTTTGTTGACGACGTACAATTATACGCATCTAAAGCTTTATGTTATAGTATAGGTTTCCACATGACAAGGCCGTATTGTATTTAAGTTGTTTTTTAGGGTTTCACTTCGTTGTCCATCCGTCCATCTATATCTATCCGTCTGTCAATACGCTTTTTCTCAGGAACGCGTGAAGGTATCAAATTTAAATTAATATCGATTACTCAAATCTGTAGTGACTTTAAGTTGTGAATAAAACAAACTTTTAGGTCAACGTAATCTCAATTAATATAATTGAGATTACGCCTACAAAATTGTGCCTTTTATGTCACAATTTTGCTGAATTTACTTGATACTCGCAGGTATAGAAAAGCATTTTCAAATCAAAGTGCTTGTAATAAAGTTTTCAACTCGGTATTCTTAACCCCTCGTCGGTGGGAATGGCAAAATCCAAATGGAAATGGTGAAATAAATTTTATCCCCATCACAATCACAAAGCCACCTAAAAATTCCTACTACAAAAATACACCTAGGGAATCAAAACCTATAGGATACTTCCCGTTGAAACATGAAATTGGCACGAAGGAAAGTTATGGAGGAACAAGTAACATAAACTCAGTTGTCTACACTTGGATTCCTTTATTTACATAGAAACTTCGTTCTCTACATTTTGATTACTTTATTCCTCCTCTTTCTTATTCTATAACACTATGCTTTAGTCTACAGATTAACACTTTACTTTACTATTCAAATAATTATACCTAGCACTTATACTTCAAATATTATTCACTACACTTCTACTCCCGGCCCCGACGCGATACAGTGAAAGAGGTAATTTTTGTCGAAACTCTGGTCGCACCACTGTTTCCGTTTAGCGCGTTAACAGCGGTGGCGCCATTTTACAACGGACAGCTCGCCAAGACATAATACGGTGTTTGATAAGGAAGTCCAATATATCTAGAAACGTGTCGGGAGGCAGTTGCTCACGTCCGAGGGCGATACTTGGAACCTACAGCCCTTCACGTCCTCCCGGGTAGTGCCAAGGAGCAACGAATCAACAATAAAGTTTCTGGCAGATGGTCTGCCGACCGATCTTTGGCCTCCTCTTGGCAACCACTCTGTCACCGATCTGGTCCATCTTCAGTCTTCTCGCCTTGCCAAGTGTTCTGCCCACTTCCACTTAAGCCGTGCCAATTACCCAATTACAGTGAAATCTAGAAAACACGTGACATTGACGAAATTAACCTAGATGTTAGACCGCACTTAATTAAGAAATAATAATAGAAACGCGTCTCGAGCTGAACCTATTTCGACAAAACGTTTCAGAATTGTATATTTCCATAAAAAGACAGCATTTGATTAGTATTTCATAGAACTCGTGAATAAAGTTACCGTTTTAAAAGTTCCTAAAAAGTATATATTTTGACTAGCAGTCAAATTCGTATTCTGGTATTTCATCCGGAAGTCAATAAACTAACTCATTGCATGAAAATGAATGCATCTAAAATAATAATTTAGACTCAGGCTATATTATCATAACTTGTCACGACTCCGAACCAGGTATAAAACCAGAACTTGACTCCTCAGCAACATTAATTATAAATTGTTGATGGGTATAAGTTGTCCAACGCTATATCACGCTCCCAGTCCGACAAATCAAGTAAACCCAATGTACGTACCAGTGAGCAAAAAATGATATTATCAATATGGCATCGATTCAACTCCTTCTGGTTAAGGCCGGCACTAATCACCTCACTCTAAAAAACGTTCTTGCCAGTTCGTGACCATTTAAGGGATATCAAACTCCTTCTATGTGAAAATGGTATCTAAAAACGATTGTGATATATATGTCACCGTTAGATTGTCAAAACCGTTAGTTTATAATCTACGTTAGTTTACAAACTATCGATAAATTGTAAACTGGGGTGGGTTCGGAAAAATCACCAAATATCACTAGTGGGTAGGTGGAGTGTAGTGAGATATCACGTGTTTTTTTTTTGAACGCACAATCTTTAAACCGAAAAATGGTGCGTTCCCCGCACTTGCCGTTGCTAAGCAACGATTTCCCCCCGCGCCACCACTCCGCCCGGCTCGCCCGGCTCGCCCGCCAGTAATAGTGTCTTATTTTGACGCCGAAACATGCGTAAATCTTTGCCGCGTAATGTTGTTCGTCCTTCACGCATCCTCACGTCAGGATCGATCGGTCGCTAGATCGGGAGAGATTCTCTGCGTAGTGCGCGAAAATGATGATGCCGAGTGGCTGGATGAGACCGAAGTTAATCTTCAACTAAGCACAGTACCAACAGCTGCTGACTTGCAAGATGTTTATATCCACTTGTTAGTTTAGAAGAAAGTCTCGCAAAGACAATGTCCATTCAATATATTTTCGACGCACCTGCTCGTAAACTGGTTCTTTGTAGCAAGGCATACAGGCACAATAGCGCACATAACACCCTTATGCTTTTTTCTTTGTTTTTTTTTTTAAGTAAAACTTCTTTACGCACGCTTGACTTGGGGAGTAAGCTGGCGAATGCGTGACGAGAGCGTTACGAAAAGTGTGATCGGGCGAAGCGAACGAGAGGTGTGCGCACAGTTTATTTCTCTCTTCCTCTCATAGCCAGACACAGTGCAGGAGATGTATTTTTGAAGCATTAGAGCTAAAGAAGTTTTACTTCAGTTGTGTGGTCTAAAGCACACTCTTTTTAGGGTTCCGTACCCAACGGGTAAGAACGGAACTCTATTACTAAGACTTCGCTGTCCGTCCGTCCGTCCGTCCGTCCGTCTGTCACCAGGCTGTATCTCAAGAACCTAGCTAGCTAGAGAGTTGAAATTTTCACAGATTATGTATTTCTGTTGCCGCTATAACAACAAATACTAAAAAACAGGATAAAATAAATATTTAAGGGGGCTCCCATACAACAATACCACATACAAACTTATGGATGCACCTGGTTACGTACATGGAGTGTGAAAGTAACCGCACCAATAACTTTGTAAACAATATTTTACTGTGTAAAATCCAAACTATTCACTCCACACCATCGCTTCCATTGAACGGTGGTACGGAACCCTTCGTGCGCGATTTAGACTCGCACTTGACCGTTTTTTTTTTCAATCTCAGGTGCGAGTTTTTATGCCTACAAACAATGCATATTTTTGTGAATATTTTAGCTTTAAGTATTATGATATGATGAAAAAATAATCTTTTAACATTATTTCATCAAATTATATTTTTTTCGCTGCATTTTACCCATAATTTGCATATTCGAAGCCTTATTTTATATGTCGTTTAGCGGTGTTGCTTGTGCCTTCATCAACATCTGCGCGCGCCAGCGCATGAAATAAGAAAAAAGCGCGCCAATATTTACAAATCTTCGGTAGCGTTTTTTTTTATTAGCGAATTTATTGTAAAAAATGTCGACAACGACAAGTAGTGAAGAAGAGCACATAGCTTTAACCCCGTCAGAAATACTCAGCGAAACACAAAAAGCGACTGATAGCCTGTTCCACCAAAATCCAGGGAAATATACCCAGCGGCCTAAGAAACTTTCCTAGAGTGGAAAAACGGCAAACATGCCCAGTCATTTTCGGCGAACGTATTATTGGTTTACTTCAATGAACTGGCAAATAAATATAAGCCTAGCACGCTTTGGTCTATCTATTCCATGTTAAAAAGCACCGTCAAGATCGACAGTGATATTCTGTTCGGAAATCTAAAGTATTGTCACCAAACGACGTTGAAACGTTTCTAAAAGAAGCTCCGGACAGTCAGTACCTGGCAACAAAGGTCAGTTAAACTTTGTAAATCGAATGTATCATCTCTATAATTAAGGTACGTTATTGTAGCTTAAGTTCTTAACCTAGCCTAACTTTTTGATCTCTTTGCAGGTTGCGTTAATATTCGGTGATACTGGTGCATGTAGACGTCAAGAGCTTCATAATATTACAACACATGATGTAGAAGCCCACGGAGAAATGATGTAGAAGCCCACGGAGTAATGATGTAGAAGCCCACGGAGAAATGATGTAAAAGCCCACGGAGAAATGATGTAGAAGCCCACGGAGAAATGATGTAGAAGCCCACGGAGAAATGATGTAGAAGCCCACGGAGAAATGATGTAGAAGCCCACGGAGAAATGATGTAGAAGCCCACGGAGAAATGCTTCTCGTAAAAATAATCAACACTAAAAACTTCTTCCTCGTCTTGACGACTGTTTTCCCAATTGCTGGATCGGCAGAGATGGGCCTATTCCTTTTTCCTGCTCGTTCACCAGACCAATGGACTATTTTGTGTGGGGCAGAGCCAAAGAACTGGTCTATTCCAACGTAGCCATCAACACAAAAGAAGAGTTGAATTCAAAAATAAGAATGGCTTTCGAGGTGTCGTGATTTCATCACCAATCATGGTGATGAAAGATGAAATGATATACAAAACGACCACAGAAGTCCAAAGATGGGTTCGTGTCTGTGTGAGGAACCAAGGATCTCATTTCGAGCATGAATTGCACAAATTTAATTAATTAAAAAGACTGTCTAAAAAGTCAATTTTTCTTCCTCAAACTGGTTAGTAGGTCATACCTTCAAGAATGTGTGAGGTATCTATTTCATTCAAGAATGTGTGACGACCCGAATAGCCGAGTCGGCAGTGACGCTGCCTACGAAGCCTAGGGTCCCGGGATCAAGTCCCAGTGGGGGCAAATATTTGTTTGAGGAGAACGGATGTTTGTACCCTAGTCATGGTTGTTTATCTATCTAAGTATAATATTTATCAATATAAGTATGTGTATCGTTGTCTAGTACCCAAGATACAGGGAATCCTAGTTTGGGGCTAGATCAATGTGTGTAAATGGTATCTATGTTAATAATACCTTAAATGAAAGTTCATTAACTAAGAATGGTTTTATAAAGATTTGCACATAAAACGCTTTCACTTGTTTTTGTTAAATTAGGTCCGAAAAACTTATTTTATTGATGATTGAAATTTGCCGTGGTCTTCAATGGTCTGTAAAAACCAAGTCCGTTTTTTTAGTTTAGTTTTGCAATGATAATCTCTTAACTGTAAAAATCTGGAAATTTTCTTCAAAAACACTAAATCATCAATAAAAATTTAACGGTAAGACTTCGCCATATGTATGTCTGGCTCAAATGGTTCTAAATAGTGTGTACTAACTTCGGTTTAAGTCTTTGCATCGATCTACCGGACAGCCTGTATAATTGAGCTTACCTGACGTTGAAGTTATGACTCCTTTCATAACTAATTGAATTTAACTGCTGTTCAAAAGGAGTCCCTTAGTTACATAAATTAGAATAACAACTTTGGGACTTTTTTCTAGACCTTGTGAATGAGAACTGTATATAAATCTTAACACTTTCATTTTTATTTTCTGATTAATTGGGACAGCATATAGATTTCAAAAATCATTTAGGTTTTAAAAATACCTAAATTACTGATTCGGGAAATTTTCATTTCTAAATATTATATTAATTTTTAATTAAGTGTCTTTCCGCCTTGAGCAACGGGAACCTTTGCTCGGAAGATTATGTATCAACCTAATCTTAACTCTAATAAATTGATATCCATTTATAAATATAGTATTCTGGTTTGTCCAGTATATATGTAGTGGATCGCTTAAGATTTCATCGATGAGATGATAGCAAACATTGTTAAGCCTATGTCCTTCCAAATACTTCGTACCTCACTCCATCAACTACAATGATAACATCTCTTGATGGTTCCGCGTCACCAGCTCGCATAAAATAAAAAAATAGGCAGATGTAAGAATAACAAACAACGACAGCATAGTCAACGATAATACAGTATCTATCCCGCCAGCTCTAGCAATACTTTGCACTTTTGTTCGGCAACAACTATAATGATCAAAATATTTTTTTCCTACCCAAAATGGATAAATGAACACCAAAAGTTGCAAAAAATAAGGTGAAGGGTAAAGGGGGTGAGAGAAGCGAAGCCTTCTTTATCCTTCGTGTTAGGTTGAACATGTGAGAACAACAAAAAATACTTAAAACATAAACTTAAGTACAAAAACATAAAAAGAAGTTTGGTGATCATTTATCCAAACACAATTTGGTGGACATTTATCAATTTTGGCAGTCATTTCGAATCTATTGGTAGTAAAATAGGTGCGTTTTTGGTAATCGTTTAGACACATGCCCTTTTGTTCACAGCAACCCCATCCTATGACAATATTTATTAGTAATACTATGCAATATTACTGAAATTTTGTGTATCTGGGTCTACCCGTTGATGTTTGATCATTCCTTTCTAACTTAAGTTTGCAGAAGCTGTCTAACAAGAGCCAGTCCTTCTGAATCTTTATTCATTTGCAAATACCTAACATATTTTATCTACACACGTATCATAAACCCTCTTTACTGCGTTCAAAAACCGCACGTTACGATCAGCATTATGTTAAACTACTTGGTAAAAACTCGTTTCGTATCTGGAAAACTACACATAATGGTCATTATGTGTAGTTTTTCTACACATAATGACATTCAAATTTCGAACGCCGACGCCCACCCGCGTGCCGTCCCTAGTTTGTCTGTGAAGTTGGTACTGACATTCAAATTTCGAACGCCGACGCCCGTCTGCGTGAAGTTGGTACTAAAGAACAAGCTAAACAATTGCAGAACCACAATGCCGGTCAAACATGCGGTTCCTGAACACATCAAAGAGAGCTTATGATATGTGTGTAGATAAACTAGTGTGTGTAACTGTACATAATTAGGCATTAAAACTCTCGAGTGATATTATTATGAAACTCGCCTTCGGCTCGTTTCATAAACCCACTCTCGAGTTTTAATGCCCTCCATTATGCAGCAGTCACATAAACTACTAGTTTAGTGAAATGAACAGTGAATCTAATCTAATAAGTTTAAATTCAAATTATTCAATAATTTACAAGGCTCATTTCGAAATACTTAGTCAGGTAACAACAGCTGCCTTTTAATAAATTTATTTGAATTAAGTGAATTGGATAAATAAATAGGTGTACCTATCTTTTTCTTACGCACACGGTGCGCGTACGCATAATCAAAGGACATCCTCTCTTCCTATTTCGCCGTTTGTTTTGTTTAGATCACCTTTAAAAAATAACTTAGTTAGTACGTCGTATTTTTTTTGCGGATAGATATTTCAAGTTTCATTCTGGAACTTGTTGAGGTGAGGTTGAGAAACTCAATATTTTTTTAGTCCATTTATAGTAAAGAAACGCAAAAATAACCCCTAAATATGTTACGTTTCGTTGTACACTTATTTGTAATATAAGAATTCATAGAGTGAACCTATTTTGTTTAGATGTTTGCGTCAAATGAATTTTTGGTGTAAATGTAAAGAAAGAAAGAAAGAAAGAAAGAAAGAAAGAAACATTTATTATAAAGACAGTGAACACACTACAATTAAAACAAAGAAACAAAACATAGAGATAAATAGTTGCATTGACACATGATATAAAATGAAATGACAGTCGTGGTGTGTCACTGTCATTATAAATGGCGTCTGACTCAGCATTATGTTGAAGGCCAGGCCTTCAACGCTGATTTTCAGTCAGCGCCAAGTGTTACCTCGCGAGCGCCCCAGACCGCGGCGTGGTACAATCCATAAATACATAAATATAAAGAATATATAAAAAATAGGTAACAATAATGGTAAATACAATGTTGAAAATTTTAATTATATCTACGCAATGAGTTTTTTGTTGGCGAAGTCGACAAATGCGGGGGAATCGCGGAAGCCCCGTTGTGGCCGAAGCTAAAAAGATTTTGAATCTAGAATGTAAAACTTATAACTGGTAATCAGGTTATGGTTTCCCCTTCCCCCTCACCCCCACAAGGTCAAGGTCACGTGGTCATGTTATAGAATTTCCTTTTGATTTCTTCATTTAATAAGAGTCCCTAATTGGCCTATGTTCAACCATATATTTAAGTCATGTATCAGAAAACAATAAATCTACGAGGGTGGTCCCAGAAGTAAGCGGCCTAATAGAGATAACACAAAATAATTCCAGCAAAACTTATTTATTTCTCAATATTAATTGTGAACCGGTGTATTGCCCTGATGAAACAACACTTTATTTTTCGCTAAATGCGGCCGTTTTTTCTTAATTTTTTCACTCAAACGATGTAATAGTTTTACGTAGTACTTGCCGATGATGGTTTCACCTTTTTGAAGATAACCAATGCAAATTATCCTATGCGCATTCCAAAATACTGACGCCATGACCTTGCCAACAGATGAAACTGACTTCGCCTTCTTTGGTGCCGGTTCTCCCTTTTCAGTCCATTATTTCGACTGTTATTTCGTCTCAGGGGTGAAGTGGTGGACCCATGTTCCGTGCATAAAATTCGGCTTTATTGCGTTGAAATTTCTTCAAACACTGCATCGAAACTTCCTCACTAAGCTGCTTTTGTTCAATGGTGAGCAATCGCGGCACCCATCTTGCGCACCCAGCTTTTTCATGACCAAGTTTTCAGTCAATATGCGATGTATAGCATTTTTTTAAATCCCTACAATGTCTTCTGACTCACGAACTTTGAATCCACAGTCTTTTAATACTAGTTTTTGTAATTTTTTCACTATTTCTAGCGTAGTCACTTCATTTGGTCGACCGCTGCGATGTTCGTCTTGGCAGCTCGTTCGACCTCTTTTGAACTCAGCGGCCCAATATTTGATTGCTATGAATGAAGGAGCAGACTCTCCCAGACTAGAATCCAGCTCAACTTAAATAAGGATTGGACTTAAACCTTTCAAATAAATACTATATTGCATGACACATCGATGACCAATTTTGTCCTTGTTTGCAAAATCACTCAGATCAATCTCGATTAATAGCTATGAAACAAAAACAAACGAACGTAGATTCTTAATTTTCAAATTTACGCGCCAAAAGATTCGAACTTTCGAATAAAAAAAACAGCCAGTATTGCTATCTATATGCCAGGTCGGCTACTTTTGGGAACGCCTACGTATACCTACTCATAAAAATAAATCGATGTTCGTTAGTCTTACTAAATATGTAAAATGTCCCGACCAGTTTGAATAATTCCTATTCACATTTATTCTCCTCAGTCCGCAGAAGGTTTAGACAAAAAGAAAATAAGGAAAAACGCAGGCAAACAGCTAAAAAATCAAATAATGTTTTGTACAGGAATTGGAGAACTCTCAGCTTCCTATCGCTAGATGGCGTAGGAAGCCATAGATGATTCAAATTTTGCCATTGATTAATTAGGTAACACTTTCAACCTCTTTGTTGTAACGGACTTTATGTTCCAGTTTGTGCGGAACCCTCGGTGCGCGAGTCTAACTTGCATTTGGCCGTTTTTTATTTAGCCTACACCATGCCTCACTGTTGGGCAGTGGCCTCACGCATTCAGGTTTAAATATTTAGTGGTTGCTAAAGTCTGGTGCAGGTCGGCCTTACCTTCGGTGACTTCATTAGCCTTCAGTAAGATATATTTTGTTTCTGTGTAATTAACATTCCCCGTATCGGATGTTTACTTGTAGAAAAATAATCAAGTAGCTTGATACTATCTCTTCTTTAGCCGGTAATTAAAATTCTCACCTGACATCTATTGCGCTATCCGTTTTTCTCGCAAGAATCTTTAGAAACCCTGTCTTACAGAATCCTCGAAGAAGATTAATTAGCAGATTAGTTCAAAATTAAGGCTCTTCTTTTAATATCTGTCTTTAACATTATGCTAATTATTATTTCATAATTTTATTATTGTGCTGCAATTAACTCATACAAAATACTTCTAAGATAAAAAGGTTGCTATAGTAGTATACATTCGCCTAAGTTTTAATTTTAACAAATATGTAACAGCCATTATGTAAAGTCGGCGGAACTATTACAGTCATCACTTATTTATAGCTAACCCTTTATATTTAGCCATTAATGTCCCCACCGAGGGGCACAGGCCTTTACCCTGACACGAGTAAGATTAAGCCATACTCCACAGTGGTGGCTCAGTGTGGGTTGATGGAGGGGTTTTACGACCACTAGCACGTCGAGATAGTAGCCGGGACCTACAGCTTAATGTGACATCCGAAACACTGAACGTCTAATAACGTACTTAAGATAAATTAATTATCTCATTGGCACATGGTCAGTTTTCGTACCTGCATCTCCTGTGTGATTGATGATAAACAAGCGTGAAACTCACGGAGCTCGAAGACTGCCCTTACATCAGAGTAAATAACGGTCATTTTGATTGCTCCACACCGCCTTTGATCCTTTCACATTGGAATCCTTTGAAGGCGGCGCCAACAAAATTACTTTACTCATATCATAACATACATCGTTACGAACTTACGACGCTACTTACTTACCTACTAAAAGTACTATCGGTATTACTGGTAGCTACCAGTTTCAAATCCAGCACAACAAAATTTTTGCTTCAATTCCCTACCCCTAACAAGATCTGTTGTGCACCACGTTTGTAAAGAGACCCAATCAATTTTTAATAAAAATGCAAATCACGTTTCTGTAATTCCGCAACAATAAAATCATTAACAAGGAAGAAACCAAAATATTGTATCCATTAACAATTTGCAACCCTCCACCCTTTCAAGGCTTGTTCGTTATTAATGTTATTATACGCTTGAATACAATACTATAATACGCTTTCCCTCTATATTTCTTTATCGCTAAACACCCTATTTTTCATTTTTCCTTGCCAATTCTCTGCTCCCTTTGAGAATGTACAAAGGCTGTGATGCTGATGATTAGCGTAGATAATAAAAAGTGATCCGGAAAAAAAAAGCTGAGAAATTGTCTAATGTATTTTTATAATTATGGAACTACGAATAACAATATGGTGGATAGCCTGCAGGATGGAACAGTAGGTATCTATCTACTGTTCCATCCTGCAGGCGGGTTGTCCATGGGTGCATGCGTCTAGACAAGCAACTAGATATAATACTAAAAACATGAATAGGCTAGAATCAATAAACTGAACAGTGGTCAGTACTAAATAGAAATGTAGGCGAACAAATTATTCTTCCGCTCTGTCGACTACAATCTATCATCAAAAAGAAAAGGGCTAGTGAAAAGGCACATTTCTCGATATTCATTCAAGGCACGATCTCTATTAAGTACCTACCCTCGTAGCTTGCCCTTAGGTTTGCCCGTTCATTTGATCAAAAAGGTTCTACATATTCTAAATATTCAACTCGCATCTCGGTATAATAATAACAGAGCTACTTATTAATTGAGAGTGATGGTAGACAAAAAAAACCAGTAAAGCGCAATGTAGATAGTGCGGATCATCAGAATTTGAATATTCGATAACTTATTGTTATCGAACAGTGTTTTCTTAGAAACCCACGTGATCTTTATTTTACTTTGCACCTCCATCGGCTCACATCGGTACACCCTACTGCGCATAGGTATTAGAATCATGAAAAATCGTTTATTAGATTAATGACGGCCATTAAGGTGATACGAATATATATATGTATATAAGAAATACGAATGTAAACGAAAGTGACAGCGTTAATTACTTCCACATAATAAAGAAAAGAGAGCGCAAACAATGCGCTCGACTTAAACTGAAATAAAGTACCGCCAAACCACATAAAAATAGTTTGAAAATAAACTACGCTATTTTGTCAAAAAGATTTTCAAGGAGTGTTTACAAATACATGATATCTACATTTTGAATGCAATTCTGCAATGAAATTAGTCATGATTTCAGAATTACAGGAAAAAATAAAACAATTGAGATGTATTTTCGTAATTAAATTCCATCGAGAAAATTTCATCCAATCGCGTTTTCCTTCATTAACAATCTTAACCAAATACTCAATAAACGTTAACCTAAAAATCATCTCTGTAGATGACTTTATGGTGGAGTAATTAATAACGTCTATTGACCAATTATAATCGAGGCGAAGCTAATACGAAGTTAATTAGTGTTCTTACGAAGTTTAAGGAAACTTGGTTTATCTAAGATCCATATACGTGTGTATTACAGAAATCGCTGCATTGATAGGATGGTAATTCATATCCTTCGATTCTTTAGCAGACCATTCAGTTGTTACAATAGAAAGACTGCTGATAGAGGTGGTTCTTTATTCTTAGTAAAAAATAATATTAAGGTGACACAACGGAAAGATATTCTTGCACTAACTGTAGAAAGACAAATAGAGGTATCTTGTGTTGAGTTGGATAGCCATATTATTGTTTGTGTCTACAGACCTCCGAGAGATGAAAACGGCCATGGCAATTTTGAAATGTTCGAGAAAATTATGGAGGATGCCCTCATTAAACTTTGTAATAGCAGAAAAAAGTTAATTATTTGTGGCGATCTTAATGTAGATTTGCTTGTAGATACAACATTGAAACAACGATTAATAACTCTGTTCGAATCATTTAATTTATGTCATATATTTCTAGAGCCGACTAGAATTACACTTACCAGCCAAACTTGCTTAGATAACGTTTTTTGTGACTGTGCATTCACAAGTAAAAATGTAAGTAACTGCTTACCCTCCGATCACAGTGGTCAAACAGTTACATTCCCAATTGCCAGTAAAAATAGGACTGATCCATCATTTTATAGGCCTATTACATCCCATAGACTAGAGACGTATATGAAAAAGTTAGATATAAATTTGCCAGTACTGGATTTTGATGAACAGAACCCCAACAAAATCTTGTCAGACTTCTTCAACATCATTCAGACAGAATTCAATAAAGTTTTTAAATTAAAGAAAGTCAGTGACTACAACAGTAAACCTAAATTTAATGACTGGGCAACGTTTGGAATTCGTAAAAGTAGAGTTATCTTATATGACCTTTATGAACAAAAAACCTATAACTTTGATCGAAAATTTCATGACTATGTTAAAAAATATTCCAAAACTTTCAAGTTGGTTTGTAGAACTGCAAAAACTTTACACATTAACATAAAAATTCAAAATTCAAATAATAGATTGAAAACAGTTTGGCAAATAATAAACCGCGAAACTGGTAAAGTTATACCAAGGGACAATGATTTCTGCCTAAAGATAGGTGATGATGTTGTTAAATCTAGCGCTGATGTTGCTCGAGCTTTTGAAACATTCTTCACCAATGTACCCTTACTCACAACAGACCATCTTCATATGAAGCAGATACTTTATTAAATAATAACACTAGCGTCAGTAATGTATATTTAAAATTTCATCATGTATATCCCCATGACATTGTCAAAACGTTTAAATTACTTAACTTAAAAAATACGGAAGATCTGTGGGGTATATCAGTCAAAGTCATTGGTTCAGTAATTCTAGTTATAGCCCCACACTTAGCTTATATATTCAATAAATGTGTTGACGATGGGGCTTTCCCAGACCTCATGAAACACAGTAAACTGATACCTCTGTTCAAGTCGGGAGATAAGGGCGATCTTTCAAATTTCAGACCAATATCTGTTCTTCCAACACTAAGTAAAATATTTGAAAAGATTATACTCAATCAAATGCTCTCACACTTCAACCGTACAAAACAACTCCACGCCAAACAATACGGTTTCACTAGGGGTAAATCGACTACGGATGCAGGTATTACCCTTATATCTCATATTTATTCTGCATGGGAGGCCGCACAGGATGCTATCGGTGTTTTTTGCGACCTGTCGAAGGCGTTTGATTGTGTTGATCATAATACGCTATTAATTAAATTAAATCATTACGGAGTTAGAAATAAAGCGTTGGATCTACTAATATCATACCTAAGCAATAGAATTCAAAAGGCAGAAGTAAACGGCGTTAAATCTGATGGATCGGGTGTAAAAATTGGCGTTCCACAAGGTTCCATATTAGGCCCTTTCTTATTCCTGGTATATATTAACGATCTGCCTTTCATGGTGGAGAAATTTACTGACATAGTGTTGTTTGCTGATGATACTTCCATGGTCTTAAAAATTGAAAAACAAAAAGGAGATTTTGATGATGTTAATGGTGTTTTGTCTTTAACCTTGAATTGGTTCACAGTTAATAATTTATTGTTAAACGCTGGTAAAACCAAGTGTATCAAATTCTCACTTCCAAATGTCAGGCAAGTTGAGACCAGTTTAGTGTTAGACAACAGCACGTTAGAATTAGTAAATGATGCGAAGTTTCTTGGAATAACCATTGATAGCAAATTGCAGTGGGGACCCCACATAGATAAATTAGCTGGTAAATTAAGTTCTGCGGCTTACGCTGTTAGGAACATCAGACAAAGCACGGATGCGGCTACATCTAGGCTAGTATATTTTAGTTACTTTCATAGTTTCATGTCCTATGGTATCTTTTTGTGGGGGAAAGCAGCGGATATTAAAACTATTTTTGTTTTACAGAAAAGAGCTATTCGAGCAATTTATAATTTAAAACGAACAGACTCCTTAAGAGAGCTTTTTAAAGAAATTGACATACTAACTGTAGCTAGTCAATTTATTTTCGAAAATATAATATATGTACGCAAGAACCTTACAACATTTACCAAACTTAGCGATAGCTGCAATGTTAACCTAAGAAATAAGAACAGACTGTGTGCGCCCAGATTTAGACTCGCGAAGGTTAGCAATTCTTTCAAGGGTCAGTGCATTCTCTACTATAATAAGATACCTCCGGAGATTTTGAAATTGCCATTTGAGCAATTTAAAAATCATGTTAAAGCGACTTTGTCGAAAAATGGATATTACAATGTTCGAGATTACTTAAATGACAGGACTGTATGGGGTTAATCTAGTTCAACACAGACCTCGCTGTTAATAGTTTTGTAATTATTTATTATTGCCTGCTTATTAAATAAAAAAAAACATAATTGTATTAGTTAAGCACAACCTATTTTTAAAAGAGATCTAAAAATCTATCTGTGGGAGTTTCTACGCCCTTCTTCTCCCACAGTGGTCCAATGTAGAGAAGAGGCAAAAAATGACGTTTGCTAAGTATATGTAAATATCTACAGTAATAAAGTACTTTGACTTTGACTTTGAATATGTAGATCCTTGATGATCGCACACCTTGATATATAAAAGTCCTTGGTGACTGAGCACTTGATAAAGATTCTTTGGTGACTGCACTCTTGATTAAGTCCTTGATGACATTACCCTTGATAAAGTCCATGATGACTCAACACTTGATTGTTCCTTGATTTTGGTTGCTACAATTTATGAAACATGATAGTTCACGTGATAAAGCACTTGATAATGTCTTTGGTGACCGAAAGCATGATAAATCCCCACTTAACACTCCCTTGTTGGAGTTTCCTTGATAGTTCACTTGTTAATTAGTTGAACCGCCCCCGTATTACTCACAGTTATAGAACGCGCAAGTACGATGCAAAGTCTCACACCGACGACGACGAAAGTGAGAAAAATGCGCAAGGTCCAAAGGCTCGAAGGACTATAAAGATGTACGGTGTAGAACTTACTCTTTAGATTATGATATAGAGCGATGAATAAAAGTTAATTGAGATAATTTTGGGTATATTTGTAACTTGATAAACTTGATGTAAATGGGGATGAATGAGTTGAGTACCTAACGCCTTGGTGGTTATTTGAATACTGAATGGAATAAAACTAAAATGGTAAAATGCCGCCTAGGGAAAATGTGCGGTGAAGGGTGAACCGTACAGGTAGTTTTTGACCTCTCTGAACTTTTTGTCGTTTTAGACTGACGCAGAGAAAGACCTACGTGGCATAGTCAAGATAACCGTAGGAGTTGGCGGAGCGCTGTGCATGGTCGCTGCAGCACTGCAGCTGCTAGGCTTATTCCCAAGTAAAAGTGTGAAAATGCCAATTATCTTAAAAGCGCTATTCACTCTCCTGGAATGCGATACAAGACAGGTGGGTTCTTGTTTTTAACAAAAGTTCACAATGTGTTGTTTACTTCAGCGATAGGCTTGTTAACCAGCAGGAACATATAGTCTGTGAAAGTCTAGATCAAGTCTATCTCTGCTACCTACATTATCAAACTGAGTGCCATGTAAATCGTTGGTTAAGTCGTGGACCACTAAATGACTGAGTATGAAAGTCCAAAAATCTTAGATAACGATTACTTACTCATCATGACATTAAACTCGTATCAAGTTTTGCTATTGCACAAGGTCAATTAAGTCAACTGACTTGACTTAATTAATCATGTTCTTCTCACTATCTTTAATGTCCCCATGTACAGGAGGAGGCGTGTGTTGGCGCGCTTGGCTGGGTGTGCGCGGCTTGCTGGTGCTGCGGCTGCGCGGCGCTCTGTGCGCAGCCACTGCTGCTCCAAGGCGAATTGGCGGGAAGAACCAGTCATGCTTCCAGCGTTGGACTAATCGCTGGTAAATATCTGCAAGTGGTGTGGCAATTTATGGCAAGCAAGGCAAATGCGTATCCTATATATTTACCGTTGAGCTCCATTAGGTCAAACAAGATACAGGATGACTTTAAAACCCCTAGCTATAATAAAATTTTGGAATCAGAATCACTAGTAGAAAACAAAAAAGCATTTTTTTCGTTTATTTTTTTTTCATATTTGATTAATAGTAAATAGCTCCCATATTCGAATTTAAAGACAACCTACGCGCTCAGGGCGGCGTTGTGTGACTCGCGGTGTCTAATCCGCCCACCGCACCCCGCACCCGCCCGGCTCACCCCCGCAATGCCTTTACGTGCGCCGCCGCCGCCAGCCAGACTGCCCGCCCGACGCCAGTCCAGTCGCCTGCGCAACCTTATCGCGGTTTGACGTGCGCACGCTACAAAATCCCCTCGCCGCGCGGGTACTTTTATCTTTGAGTCCGTGTCCGTCTGATGCGCTCGTACAAGATGTACTCTAATCGTGAATATTACGAGATGGTGCGTGTGTACATCCAAAGTGGAGAAAACCTGTACGAAGCCAGAAGATTGGACGAGACGCAGAGCAACCCTCGGCTCCAAGCACAAGGACTACCTAACGCCACTGTCCCCCACCGTCAAACCATCTTAGCGGCAAACCAACGGCTTCTGGATTATGGCCAGTTCACAGTGCCAAGCCATGCTTATGGTGGAGGCGCGCCGTGTTTGGCTGTGGAGGTAGAAGACGCTATCTTTTCAATCTATCTTGGAGTACTTTCAGCGCAACCCTCGAAACAGTATGCGAGACGCAGCTCATCGTTTCGGAATCAGCCAGTATTCTGTGTGGAAGTTGCTGAACTCTACTGGACAGCATTCATACCACTTTCAAAAAGTGCAGCAATTAAATGAAGATGATGCGCCACGTCGTCGCAATTTTTGCCAATGGCTGGTACAAAATCAGAACAAGCACATCCTATGGACAGACGAGGCGATGTTCACTCGTGTAGGGCTCTACAACCAGCACAATCAACATTGGTGTTCATACAGTAACCCAAAATGTATACGAGAACATCATCACCAAGTGCGCTTCAGTGTGAATGTGTGGGCCGGCCGGCATCGTGGAAGATAAAGTCATTGGGCCGTACTTCATCGAAGGCCGCCTGACCGGGGGCATGTATCTAGATATGCTGCGAGGCGTAATAGCCAACTTCTCAGAGGACGTGCCGCTCGCATATCTACAAGATTTTTTCTTCCAACAAGACGGAGCACCACCTCATTTCGCGCGACCTGTTCAAAACTACCTGGACGATGAGTACAGTGGTCGGTGGATAGGACGCGGAGGGCCTGTGCCTTGGCCTGCCAGATCACCGGACCTCACACCCTGTGATTTATTTTTGTGGGGCGAAATAAAACGGCGTGTCTACTGGGACGAGGTTCAGAACCGGCAAGAACTTAAAGACCGCATCACAAGTGCATTTGACGCTGTAAAAAGTGATGTGGTAGTCTTAAGAAAAGTGCGTCATAATGCAGTGAAACGTGCAAGACTGTGTTTAGAAAGGAACGGATTGCATTTTGAACAGTTGTTGAAGTACAGCTAAGTTTGAGGTACGTATTCAATATCACTGTTTTTAATAATTTCTTCAGTTCGCAGCACATCAAGTTGATCCTAAACTACAAACTACGTACAGTATTTACCTAAACTCGTGCTCATCTCATGAAAATAAGTAAAAGTTTTATAATACCTACACCAGAACTCAGTAGCTAGGGTAGGTAGGTAGGTACCTAACTAAATAATAATCGCGGCCCACCGGTGGTTAGTAGCTTCTTGACTGATCCACCCTAACTTACTGACCCCCACTCAAAAAACTAGTTAAACTGACCTATTTAATGGTGAACGCACACTTATCGGCATAGTCCGCACCGAAATACCGCACCGCATACGAAACCTCGCTCACCTATCCGCGTCGGAATCCGGAGAAATCCTGATGACGTCATCAGATTTGGCGCGGAGTATGCGACGAAGCATTCTGCCGACAGAGCAACACACGAGTCGCAGGGAAGATTCCTTAGACAAGGCCTATCCGCTCCGTGCGGATGATGCGTGCCGATGTCGATAAGTGTGCGTTCACCTCAAGAGCGGTCGTTTGCGGGTCGAAAATCCATTTGTTTTGTTTGAAATGTTGACTAGGTAGGTAGGTAGGTAGGTAGGTAGGTAGGTAGTTAGGTAGGTAGGTAGTTAGGTAGTTAGGTAGATAGGTTGTAAGGTAGCTAGTAGTTTGAAGGTTTGTTACAAGTAAATCAACGTATTCTTTAGTAGCTAGGCAGGAATCATTTTAACTACAAATTGCCGCGCCGCCGCTGCGATCGTCTCGCCATTACCTACGTAATGCCGAGACGATCGCAGCGGCGGCGGCGGCGGCGGCGGCGCTACACAAAGTGAAAGCGCGGCGCTACACAAAGCAAAACCGCGGTGCGATGTTATCAACACTGGGCGGGCGGTAAATATGGCAACAACACTATTCGGGACTATTGATTACTTAATATTTTACTATGAAAGCAGACGAAAGTAACAAAACATGCATTTTGTACTTTTATCAAGGAGTACGCTCTTTTGATATAGCTAGAGGTTTTACAGTCACCCGGTATGATAAATAATACTCGCTTCTCTTGTTAGTTTGTCTTCATTCTCTTTGAGCCACTCAGACCGGATAAAATAAATTGAATATACAATGCTTTCTACCAACTCAACCTAAAGTTGCTCGATGAACCATCAAACTATAACTTTCCGTGACTCAACTTCATCAATCTCCAGGTGTATGTATCCTCGCTTGGCTGACAGCGCGCCTTTGGGGCGGAGCACCCCTCCAATTAGGATCTGCTGCGCAGATGGTGTGTACTGCTGGCTGCGCTTTACTCATCATACTATGCTTCGGGCTCGCTGTCTGTGCCGCGCTGAGAATCAAGACAATCACACACAAAGTGCCTGCTGAGAGGAGGACTTATCTGAAAGACAGGTAAAAAACGGCTAACGTGCTTCTTTCAGAAGTCAGATTCATCCAACTTAGCTCGGATGTATGATATATCTATCTGATTTAAGCTATTTCACGACCATTTTAGCCTAGCAGTGACCTTTCCTATGAAGCTAAAAGTCCTGGTTTCGAATCCCGGTGAGGGCAAATATTTGTGTGATGAGTATGAATATTTATTTCTTAGTCTTGGACGTTTTCTATGTATTTACATAGTATTTATCTATATTAAATATATCGTTGTCTAGTACCCATAACACAAGCCTTGTTGAGCTTACTATGGGCCTAGTTCGATTTGCATAAGATTAATTTAATTGACAATATGGCGTCTCTTTCATTATTTATGTTAATTCTGAAATTTCAGATTAACAATAATCCGTCATACACTTCTGCTTCTGCTGACAACGACGGTTACTCAAGCGGCGGGAGTGGCGTACGTGCAGCCTGACTCGCGGGAAACTTCACGTGTCATAGCTCTCGCCACAGCTGCCATCGTCAATGTAAGGACTATCTAATTCGAAACCATGTTAAGTATAGGACTATATTGAATAGATGTCCAGTCTTTGCAGTACAAACAGTGTTCTTGTTGGTGGTTCGGTAATTTCTGGTGTGAGCAATTTGATAATGTTCTCAATATTTTCCAGGGAATCACAATGGTGGTGTGTTACGTGATCCGTGACGAAGAGTGCGTACGTGCGATGTGTCTCGCTCTTTCGCTCTCCCCGCCACAACGACATTGGGAACACGACCCCACTGGAGACACATCGCTCAGCCGTTAGTACCCACCACTCACTAACTGCATCCAAAAGCCTTTAACCACTGCTTCAACTACTAATACTATATTTCAGTGTACATAAAACAAAGCTGTGAAGTGGAGAGCCGAGGTGGTGTTGTGACTCTTGAGAGTTCCTCATCGCATATGTCACCCATCACTTCATATTGGCGAGCACCCGGTCTAGAAAGTCCGGCTAGAATAAATAGGTGAGCAGTAGAACAAGTAGTGATGACGAGTCCGAAAATTCTCTCAGCTGCCGTTCAGTTGGTGCCGTGACCAGGACTGTACCAAATTGATCATTAAGAAAGCAAAACAAAAAGTAATCTAATACTTTCATTGCAGGCGCATGTCGACGCCCGACACCCGTGCAGACATCGTCCGCTGCGTCGAATACGCCGATTGTGTATCTCGAAGACGCGAACTTGATGCGCCACACGTGAGCACAACCCGAGTCTTATGTGACCTGGTCTCCCCATGTACACCTCGAAATTGTGTCACTCCACACGTCAATTTAAAGGCTACCGATTGTGTACTATGTGCCCGCTCTAATCCAGACGTGTCAACGGCACCAAGGAAAAGCTGTCTCAAGAAATCCGAGAATCAGGAGTTTGCCTCCAGCACGTCACTACCGCCTATGGAGGTGGATACAAAGGCCCACATCGAACAAGTGAATAGGGAGTGGAATAAAGCATATCAGTCTACCGAATCGCCTGACGCGGAGAAAGTATTGATCAAAATATCTAGCGATCTGGACTTCTTACTGAATAGGGAGCAGAACTCTCAGAAGGCTAGTAAAAATGTGTTAGATCAAATAGAAGAAGTGTCGACGTGAGATATCAGTAGAAAGGAGTTTTGTATACGATGTAAATGTAATTAGCTTTGCACGAAAAGAACTTAAATGAATTGTGTGTTAGGTATGTAAATAAGTAAATAAATAGTTTGAAAATGTCTACTGACCCGCCGTAAATAGAAATAATGAGTAAAACAAAACAAAATCGCAATATTTATGACAAAGCGCTCTGTATTGTTTGCATGATTTTTGTAAAGTGGTAGAGGTACCTCACTAGAATACAAATAAAATTAAAAATTCTTTATTTTCTGTAAATATTAATCAATATTATGTTTAGAGAACGTAATTTTTTGTCTCTGCTCTACATTGGACCACTGTGGGAGAAGGAAGACTCCACTGGATTTGCTTTTAAAAGTAAAACAGAACTTTTAAATAAAATCGAACGCAATGAAGCAGGTTCTTGAGTGTTGCAAAATCTATGTTACCTAATATATGGCCTCTTTTTTCCAATATAATTGTTTAGAGTATAAGAGTATAAAACAGTTGGAACGATCTCGTTAAAGTAAGTATTCATATAGTATTATTTTAATTACAAATCTTCCGCCTATTCGTAACCGTAAGTGTAAATTAATGTAAAGTCTTCTTATAGCCGTCATTATTACTTTTGTGTTGCCCTATCATATATAGGTTGTTGTTTTGTAAAGTTACGCCAGACTCAAGGAAAGTTATTTATATGACACTGAAGTTGTATAAATTATTTAAAAAACGGCCAAGTGCGAGTTGGACTCGCGCACGAAGGGTTCCTTTCCATTATCAATAAAAACTACAAAAAAATCACGTTTGTTGTATGGGAGCCCTCCTTAAATATAAATTTATTTTTTATAATTTATTTTTAAAGTGAATAATATAACTCAATATTCTGTGAATATTTCAAGCGTCTACCTGTTGCCGTTAACATCATCGAGCAAAAACGAGCAAAAAAGATCACGTTTGTTGTATGGGAGCCCCCTTAAATATAAATTTTATTCTGTTTTATAGTATTTGTTATTATAGCGGCAACAGAAATACATCATCTGTGAAAATGTCAACTGTCTTACTGTCTCGGTTCATGAGATACAGCCTGGTGACAGACGGACAGCGGAGGCTTAGTAATAGGGCCCCGTTTGGCACACTTCGGGTACGGAACCCTAAAAAAACAGTGAAAAATCCATTACTTCTGTTGCTGCCGTGTTGGCAATATCGGGCTCTCGGCGCGCGCCCGCACCGCACTTTGCGATTATTTCAGGACAAATTGAACACGGCAATTTGTGAATCAAAATTGTGCGGGGGAAAACATACCATAACATCGCGCCTTTTCCCATACGGGGTGGAAGAGGCACTCAGTTATTCAAAACTCCATTTTGTGTGACAGGGGGCTAGCCCATCGCCGCAGCTATGGAGTAATGAAGGTTTCCTCACGATGTTTTCCATCATCGTTAGAATGCCCGTATAATGTACTTAAGATAAATTAATTATCTCATCGGTACATGGTCAGGAATCGAACCTGCATCTCCTATGTGAGAAGAAAGCGAGAAACCCATTAGACTACGGAGCTCTTTTAAAAAATGGGAAAAATGAAACATTATTTTAAGTTACAACACAGATACTGCAATGATACGTAAACTACTCGCTGACCTGAATAGTATCGGGTGTAACTTTACAAAAGTAGCCCAGTATACAAATGTGAAAAATGAAGCTGCTCTGATCAAATTGGTTTCATAGTAGAAGTAGTTCAGAATGATGCCCAGAGCAAACCCCTACAATATGACTGCACCTTTCTGTTTTACTCTGTATATGAGGATAATTTTAACCATGGGCCTGGTATTTTCACGCTAGTTTGATTGTCATACCTTATGTTAATTTTTCTTTAAAATAAAACCCGTCTACGTTGTATACTAGTATTTATAGATAACCCTCAAGGTGAAAAGAAAGAAAAATGGGGCTCTTTTCGAATCAATTTACTCCGCTATTAAGTCATCTACAAATTTGATTTCTGGGTTAACGTTTATTTAGTATTTGATTAAGATTCTCACAGAAGGAAAACGCAATTGGTTGCAATTTTATCGATAGAATTTAATTACGAAAAGGCCTCTAAATTGTTTTTTTTTTCTGTAATTCTGAAAACCTAACTAATTTCATTGCGGAATTGCAATCAAAGTGTGGATATTATGTATTCGTAAACTCTCCTTGATAATCTTTTTGACAAAATAGCGTAGTTTATTTTTAAACAATTTTTATGTGGTTTGCCGCGACGCAATTTTAGTTTGAGTCGAGCGTATTGTTTGCGCACTCTTTTCTTTCTTATGTGGAAGTAATTAACTCTGTCACTTTCGTTTGTATTCTTTTTATATATTTTTTTCCTATCACCTGAAGTGTATAAATGGCGATTTTTTTAACATTACATTTACATACATTGCTTCTGGCCGCACACTAGGATACCACGGTCGTGGGAACCAGAAACAGTGACGCTACAAACATGTAAACATCCAAGACCTGGGGTTTCTGTTTTCTTCCTCCCCAGTCGGGATTCGAACCCGGGACCTTTCGTTTGGGACGCACAGCCTCGGCCGCAACACCATAGAAGTGATCACCCATATATTTTTTGGCAGACCACGTGCCACGTCACGCATAGATGGGCCCGCAGCCTCGTTGTTGCATGTCAGCCAGGTTCCCCTTTACCATTCAATTCAATTCAATTTATTTATTGCTTTCTATGCAAGGATTTTTAATTTGAGGCCAGAAATGTAAGCTAATAACTGTAATTTTCTAGAACAAAACCGTTTTAGTACTGGAAAATGACAGTTCTTTGTTTCTTTGTTTACATTTCTGGCCTCAAATTAAAAATCCTAGTTTATATTGTTATAGTACAATAGTAACATATTTGTATATAGGTACAGGTTGTTAGATGTATATAGGTACAGGTTGTTAGATGTATATAGGTACAGGTTGTTAGATGACAATGTAGCGCCCTGTAAGGGCTTTGCGATTTATCTTAATAACTAAGTAGGTACATAATATCTTTATATATTTATTATTTTTACACAATAAAATTTAAAATCTTTACACATTTATTATTTTTACATTATAAAATTTAAAATACTAAGTAATATCTAAATATCAATACAATCACTATGTACTTTCATTATATTATTATTATTTCATTATGATGATGGCCGTGGCCATGGCCGGTGTTTCATTTAGACTTAACTTAAACTGTATTTAGTGGCTGTCAAACTTTGTGGTACAAGTCGGCCTTAATCTCATGTTTATAGTTTAATGTAGCAAGATTAACCTCTCGACGACCTCTGTGGCGCAGCAGTTGTGGCTCCGCCTACTATGCGAGAGGTCTTGGGTTCGATCCCCGGCTAAAAAAAACAGGTCTTGGATACATATGTGTGTGGCGTCGCTGTTTCTGGTTCCTACGACACAGGATATCCTAGTGTGGGGCCAGAACTAACGTATGTGCCTGTATGTAAATGTTTGTTTATAAAATTATGAAAATATTTTAATTAACAGAAATAGTTATACTTATGTGTAAGTAATTATTATCTTTTTGTAACATAAGTCGTCATATGTGTATTTTTGTATTAAACAGAATTTTTGCAATTATTTTAGCTACCTTTCATTTTTTTTATGTCCTGTTTAGTCAAAGGATAGATTTTACTAATAAGAAGATTTATTTCTAATTTGTTAAAAATTTAAAATATATATATTAAACGAGTTAATTAATATTTTATATAATTTGTCAACTCGCGGAGTCACGGGGCTCTTCAGGGCGGTGCGGTCTACTTCGACGCGAAACTTGATCAAATCTTTGAAGACTGAACGCACATTTGAACACATATCGTCGCAACCTGCCAGACATGCTTTGCGTGATGCTTTGCATGGTAGATGACAAACAAGGTAGCGTAGATGTTTTTAACTTTAACTATTATGTAGAACAAGGTACATGAGGAAAAACCATTTTTATTCTGACCCACGCGTTAAGCAAATTTCTATTTCGGTGTCCTAGGTTTTTTGGGTTCCATGTACATGGCTCCCCTTGCAGCGACTCCAGAAATTAAGGGCAGCACTCGTTGCTCTAGTCCATCTTGAAAATTACGATATTGAACTATTCAAACACGTACGCGCACGCAGGCACATACAAAACGTCGTACGGCGCACAACCTTCCGCCGCAGCAACGGTCGCGCAAATGGACTTTGCGCAAATGTGGCAGGCTACGCAAACATTTTTTGAACACATACCTATGAGGTGCGCTGAAAATCCGACACCGCATGGTAAAGTGCAAATATTGGTTCAAACTTTGTACATATCACCGTAAGATAGTCAAGTTAGTTGATAAACTAACGCGTTAGTTGATCAACCATCGACAGATAGTAAAGCAGACCGACAGGGTAAACCCTGTTCTTTTGTTCTTACATGTCAACTTAACACGAAGACTATTCGGGGGCTTCGCTGCGCTCGCCTCCTCTAGTCTTCACCTACGCTACCGCAGTGTTTGCCCTGGTATTTCGTTTGCAGTTCAAGTTTAAACCAGTTTAATATTTAACGGGTTTAACCGATAGTTTATCAACTAACGCGTCATGTAGTATGCAGTACGCTACTATTTACTATTTGTCGATAGTTGACCAACTGACGAAAAAAAAACGTTAGTGTATTAACTAACAGTTTGACAATCTTACGGTGACATACACATATTCAAAGTCCCGTGCCACACTTAACAATCAAAGATGTGTTCAAATGATTGAAGCTATGTCTGGCGCCGGCTATCCATAGGGCCATTGTTCACAGCTTGATAGCAATATTTCAAAGTACCTCTTACTTATTTTGTAAACGCCTGCCAAATTTAATAGCCCAATAACGCGACCACATTTCCCACATTATCACGTAATTTGAATTTTCAATTTTGGTTCCTAATTTGCATTGAAATCAACTTAAATTTCATTAAAGTTTCATTCGAATGGTGTGTAACAAATACGTGAAAGGTATTGGGAATCGACACACGTGCACATTTACAATTTGCAGCTAACAAATTCTAAAAGCGTAATCAATGCCGTGGGTGTGTGTATATTTAGCCGCCTGTCTAGTCTTGTTTGAGTTTACCAGACCTTATGATGTTTAACTACACACGTATCATAAACCCTCTTTACTGCGTCTAAAAACCGCACGTTGAGACCAGCATAATGTAAAACTATTTTGTAAAAACTCATTTCTTATCTGAAAATTTATACATTATGACCATCAAATTTCGAACGCCGACGCCCGCCTGCGTGCCGCCCCTAGTTTGTCTTAGAAGTTTGTACTACAGAACAAGCTAAACAACTCAATGCCACAATGCTGGTCAAACATGCGGTTCCTGAACACATCAAAGAGAGCTTATGATATGTGTGTAGATAAACCAGTGTATGTAAAAAAACTCTCGAAAATCACATAAACTACTATTAGGTTGTGCTGTACAGTACATTCACGATCACACGGAGTTACTCAAAAGATTATCCTATCGTAGTTCTCATGATGAACGGTGCAAAGCCTAAACGGAGACATTATATATGTGTAACAAAAGGGTAAATGAAAAGTAAAAAAATCAAAGACTTAGAGCGACTTGCACCAGTCTTTTGCAGCCGCTACATAAAGTCACGGTTAAGTCACTGAAGACAAGCACGGCGAGGTCATTGCCTTTCTGCCAGGTGCCTGTAACACAAAACTTTACAGGCGTAAAATTGTACCAAATTTAATTTGTCAACAAAGTGACCGATAGCAATAATTACAAATGAATGTAGGTATAATTATTTTGATTGGGCACTTTGTTGACGACGTACAATTATACGCATCTAAAGCTTTATGTTATAGTATAGGTTTCCACATGACAAGGCCGTATTGTATTTAAGTTGTTTTTTAGGGTTTCACTTCGTTGTCCATCCGTCCATCTATATCTATCCGTCTGTCAATACGCTTTTTCTCAGGAACGCGTGAAGGTATCAAATTTAAATTAATATCGATTACTCAAATCTGTAGTGACTTTAAGTTGTGAATAAAACAAACTTTTAGGTCTACGTAATCTCAATTAATATAATTGAGATAACGCCTACAAAATTGTGCCTTTTATGTCACAATTTTGCTGAATTTACTTGATACTCGCAGGTATAGAAAAGCATTTTCAAATCAAAGTGCTTGTAATAAAGTTTTCAACTCGGTATTCTTAACCCCTCGTCGGTGGGAATGGCAAAATCCAAATGGAAATGGTGAAATAAATTTTACCCCATCACAATCACAAAGCCACCTAAAAATTCCTACTACAAAAATACACCTAGGGAATCAAAACCTATAGGATACTTCCCGTTGAATCATGAAATTGGCACGAAGCAAAGTTATGGAGGAACAAGTAACATAAACTCAGTTGTCTACACTTGGATTCCTTTATTCACATAGAAACTTCGTTCTCTACATTTTGATTACTTTATTCCTCCTCTTTCTTATTCTATAACACTATGCTTTAGTCTACAGATTAACACTTTACATTACTATTCAAATAATTATACCCAGCACTTATACTTCAAATATTATTCACTACACTTCTACTCCCGGCCCCGACGCGATACAGTGAAAGAGGTAATTTTTGTCGAAACTCTTTGGTCGCACCACAGTTAACAGCGCGTTAACAGCGGTGGCGCCATTTTACAACTGACAGCTCGCCAAGACATAAACGGTGTTTGATAAGGTAGTCCAATATATCTAGAAACGTGTCGGGAGGCAGTTGCTCACGTCCGAGGGCGATACTTGGAACCTACAGCCCTTCACGTCCTCCCGGGTAGTGCCGAGGAGAAACAAATCAACAATAAAGTTTCTGGCAGATGGTCTGCCGACCGATCTTTGGCCTCCTCTTGGCAACCACTCTGTCACCGATCTGGTCCATCTTCAGTCTTCTCGCCTTGCCAAGTGTTCTGCCCACTTCCACTTGAGTCGTGCCAATTACCCAATTACAGTGAAATCTAGAAAACACGTGACATTGACGAAATTAACCTAGATGTTAGACCGCACTTAATTAAGAAATAATAATAGAAACGCGTCTCGAGCTGAACCTATTTCGACAAAACGTTTCAGAATTGTATATTTCCATAAAAAGACAGCATTTGATTAGTATTTCATAGAACTCGTGAATAAAGTTATCGTTTTAAAAGTTCCTAAAAAGTATATATTTTGACTAGCAGTCAAATTCGTATTCTGGTATTTCATCCGGAAGTCAATAAACTAACTCATTGCATGAAAATGAATGCATCTAAAATAATAATTTAGACTTAGGCTATATTATCATAACTTGTCACGACTCCGAACCAGGTATAAAACCAAAACTTGACTCCTCAGCAACATTAATTATAAATTGTTGAGGGGTATAAGTTGTCCAACGCTAATCACGCTCCCAGTCCGACAAATCAAGTAAACCCAATGTACGTACCAGTGAGCAAAAAATGATATTATCAATATGGCATCGATTCAACTCCTTTTGGTTAAGGCCGGCACTAATCAACTCACTCTAAAAAACGTTCTCGCCAGTTCGTGACCATTTAAGGGATATCAAACTCCTTCTATGTGAAAATGGTATCTAAAAACGATTGTGATATATATGTCACCGTTAGATTGTCAAAACCGTTAGTTTATAATCTACGTTAGTTTACAAACTATCGATAAATTGTAAACTGGGGTGGGTTCGGAAAAATCACCAAATATCACTAGTGGGTAGGTGGAGTGTAGTGAGATATCACGTGTTTTTTTTTTTTGAACGCACAATCTTTAAACCGAAAAATGGTGCGTTCCCCGCACTTGCCGTTGCTAAGCAACGATTTCCCCCCGCGCCACCACTCCGCCCGGCTCGCCCGGCTCGCCCGCCAGTAATAGTGTCTTATTTTGACGCCGAAACATGCGTAAATCTTTGCCGCGTAATGTTGTTCGTCCTTCACGCATCCTCACGTCAGGATCGATCGGTCGCTAGATCGGGAGAGATTCTCTGCGTAGTGCGCGAAAATGATGATGCCGAGTGGCTGGATGAGACCGAAGTTAATCTTCAACTAAGCACAGTACCAACAGCTGCTGACTTGCAAGATGTTTATATCCACTTGTTAGTTTAGAAGAAAGTCTCGCAAAGACAATGTCCATTCAATATATTTTCGACGCACCTGCTCGTAAACTGGTTCTTTGTAGCAAGGCATACAGGCACAATAGCGCACATAACACCCTTATGCTTTTTTCTTTGTTTTTTTTTTTAAGTAAAACTTCTTTACGCACGCTTGACTTGGGGAGTAAGCTGGCGAATGCGTGACGAGAGCGTTACGAAAAGTGTGATCGGGCGAAGCGAACGAGAGGTGTGCGCACAGTTTATTTCTCTCTTCCTCTCATAGCCAGACACAGTGCAGGAGATGTATTTTTGAAGCATTAGAGCTAAAGAAGTTTTACTTCAGTTGTGTGGTCTAAAGCACACTCTTTTTAGGGTTCCGTACCCAACGGGTAAGAACGGAACTCTATTACTAAGACTTCGCTGTCCGTCCGTCCGTCCGTCCGTCCGTCTGTCACCAGGCTGTATCTCAAGAACCTAGCTAGCTAGAGAGTTGAAATTTTCACAGATTATGTATTTCTGTTGCCGCTATAACAACAAATACTAAAAAACAGGATAAAATAAATATTTAAGGGGGCTCCCATACAACAATACCACATACAAACTTATGGATGCACCTGGTTACGTACATGGAGTGTGAAAGTAACCGCACCAATAACTTTGTAAACAATATTTTACTGTGTAAAATCCAAACTATTCACTCCACACCATCGCTTCCATTGAACGGTGGTACGGAACCCTTCGTGCGCGATTTAGACTCGCACTTGACCGTTTTTTTTTTCAATCTCAGGTGCGAGTTTTTATGCCTACAAACAATGCATATTTTTGTGAATATTTTAGCTTTAAGTATTATGATATGATGAAAAAATAATCTTTTAACATTATTTCATCAAATTATATTTTTTTCGCTGCATTTTACCCATAATTTGCATATTCGAAGCCTTATTTTATATGTCGTTTAGCGGTGTTGCTTGTGCCTTCATCAACATCTGCGCGCGCCAGCGCATGAAATAAGAAAAAAGCGCGCCAATATTTACAAATCTTCGGTAGCGTTTTTTTTTATTAGCGAATTTATTGTAAAAAATGTCGACAACGACAAGTAGTGAAGAAGAGCACATAGCTTTAACCCCGTCAGAAATACTCAGCGAAACACAAAAAGCGACTGATAGCCTGTTCCACCAAAATCCAGGGAAATATACCCAGCGGCCTAAGAAACTTTCCTAGAGTGGAAAAACGGCAAACATGCCCAGTCATTTTCGGCGAACGTATTATTGGTTTACTTCAATGAACTGGCAAATAAATATAAGCCTAGCACGCTTTGGTCTATCTATTCCATGTTAAAAAGCACCGTCAAGATCGACAGTGATATTCTGTTCGGAAATCTAAAGTATTGTCACCAAACGACGTTGAAACGTTTCTAAAAGAAGCTCCGGACAGTCAGTACCTGGCAACAAAGGTCAGTTAAACTTTGTAAATCGAATGTATCATCTCTATAATTAAGGTACGTTATTGTAGCTTAAGTTCTTAACCTAGCCTAACTTTTTGATCTCTTTGCAGGTTGCGTTAATATTCGGTGATACTGGTGCATGTAGACGTCAAGAGCTTCATAATATTACAACACATGATGTAGAAGCCCACGGAGAAATGATGTAGAAGCCCACGGAGTAATGATGTAGAAGCCCACGGAGAAATGATGTAAAAGCCCACGGAGAAATGATGTAGAAGCCCACGGAGAAATGATGTAGAAGCCCACGGAGAAATGATGTAGAAGCCCACGGAGAAATGATGTAGAAGCCCACGGAGAAATGATGTAGAAGCCCACGGAGAAATGCTTCTCGTAAAAATAATCAACACTAAAAACTTCTTCCTCGTCTTGACGACTGTTTTCCCAATTGCTGGATCGGCAGAGATGGGCCTATTCCTTTTTCCTGCTCGTTCACCAGACCAATGGACTATTTTGTGTGGGGCAGAGCCAAAGAACTGGTCTATTCCAACGTAGCCATCAACACAAAAGAAGAGTTGAATTCAAAAATAAGAATGGCTTTCGAGGTGTCGTGATTTCATCACCAATCATGGTGATGAAAGATGAAATGATATACAAAACGACCACAGAAGTCCAAAGATGGGTTCGTGTCTGTGTGAGGAACCAAGGATCTCATTTCGAGCATGAATTGCACAAATTTAATTAATTAAAAAGACTGTCTAAAAAGTCAATTTTTCTTCCTCAAACTGGTTAGTAGGTCATACCTTCAAGAATGTGTGAGGTATCTATTTCATTCAAGAATGTGTGACGACCCGAATAGCCGAGTCGGCAGTGACGCTGCCTACGAAGCCTAGGGTCCCGGGATCAAGTCCCAGTGGGGGCAAATATTTGTTTGAGGAGAACGGATGTTTGTACCCTAGTCATGGTTGTTTATCTATCTAAGTATAATATTTATCAATATAAGTATGTGTATCGTTGTCTAGTACCCAAGATACAGGGAATCCTAGTTTGGGGCTAGATCAATGTGTGTAAATGGTATCTATGTTAATAATACCTTAAATGAAAGTTCATTAACTAAGAATGGTTTTATAAAGATTTGCACATAAAACGCTTTCACTTGTTTTTGTTAAATTAGGTCCGAAAAACTTATTTTATTGATGATTGAAATTTGCCGTGGTCTTCAATGGTCTGTAAAAACCAAGTCCGACGTAGCAGATGCAAACATCAAAATTTATTAGAATGCTTATTAAGTGATTTATTAGAATCAATTGTAAAATAATCCAATTTTTTTTTAGTTTTGCAATGATAATCTCTTAACTGTAAAAATCTGGAAATTTTCTTCAAAAACACTAAATCATCAATAAAAATTTAACGGTAAGACTTCGCCATATGTATGTCTGGCTCAAATGGTTCTAAATAGTGTGTACTAACTTCGGTTTAAGTCTTTGCATCGATCTACCGGACAGCCTGTATAATTGAGCTTACCTGACGTTGAAGTTATGACTCCTTTCATAACTAATTGAATTTAACTGCTGTTCAAAAGGAGTCCCTTAGTTACATAAATTAGAATAACAACTTTGGGACTTTTTTCTAGGTCTAGACCTTGTGAATGAGATCTGTATATAAATCTTAACACTTTCATTTTTATTTTCTGATTAATTGGGACAGCATATAGATTTCAAAAATCATTTAGGTTTTAAAAATACCTAAATTACTGATTCGGGAAATTTTCATTTCTAAATATTATATTAATTTTTAATTAAGTGTCTTTCCGCCTTGAGCAACGGGAACCTTTGCTCGGAAGATTATGTATCACCCTAATCTTAACTCTAATAAATTGATATCCATTTATAAATATAGTATTCTGGTTTGTCCAGTATATATGTAGTGGATCGCTTAAGATTTCATCGATGAGATGATAGCAAACATTGTTAAGCCTATGTCCTTCCAAATACTTCGTACCTCACTCCATCAACTACAATGATAACATCTCTTGATGGTTCCGCGTCACCAGCTCGCATAAAATAAAAAAATAGGCAGATGTAAGAATAACAAACAACGACAGCATAGTCAACGATAATACAGTATCTATCCCGCCAGCTCTAGCAATACTTTGCACTTTTGTTCGGCAACAACTATAATGATCAAAATATTTTTTTCCTACCCAAAATGGATAAATGAACACCAAAAGTTGCAAAAAATAAGGTGAAGGGTAAAGGGGGTGAGAGAAGCGAAGCCTTCTTTATCCTTCGTGTTAGGTTGAACATGTGAGAACAACAAAAAATACTTAAAACATAAACTTAAGTACAAAAACATAAAAAGAAGTTTGGTGATCATTTATCCAAACACAATTTGGTGGACATTTATCAATTTTGGCAGTCATTTCGAATCTATTGGTAGTAAAATAGGTGCGTTTTTGGTAATCGTTTAGACACAAGCCCTTTTGTTCACAGCAACCCCATCCTATGACAATATTTATTAGTAATACTATGCAATATTACTGAAATTTTGTGTATATGGGTCTACCCGTTGATGTTTGATCATTCCTTTCTAACTTAAGTTTGCAGTAGCTGTCTAACAAGAGCCAGTCCATCTGAATCTTTATTCATTTGCAAATACCTAACATATTTTATCTACACACGTATCATAAACCCTCTATGTTACGTTTCGTTGTACACTTATTTGTAAGATAAGAATTCATAGAGTGAACCTATTTTGTTTAGATGTTTGCGTCAAATGAATTTTTGGTGTAAATGTAAAGAAAGAAAGAAAGAAAGAAAGAAAGAAAGAAAGAAAGAAAGAAAGAAAGAAAGAAAGAAAGAAAGAAACAAACATTTATTATAAAGACAGTGAACACACTACAATTAAAACAAAGAAACAAAACACAGAGATAAATAGTTGCATTGACACATGATATAAAATGAAATGACAGTCGTGGTGTGTCACTGTCATTATAGATGGCGTCTGACTCAGCATTATGTTGAAGGCCAGGCCTTCAACGCTGATTTTCAGTCAGCGCCAAGTGTTACCTCGCGAGCGCCCCAGACCGCGGCGTGGTACAATCCATAAATACATAAATATAAAGAATATATAAAAAATAGGTAACAATAATGGTAAATACAATGTTGAAAATTTTAATTATATCTACGCAATGAGTTTTTTGTTGGCGAAGTCGACAAATGCGGGGGAATCGCGGAAGCCCCGTTGTGGCCGAAGCTAAAAAGATTTTGAATCTAGAATCTAACTGGTAATCAGGTTATGGTTTCCCCTTCCCCCTCACCCCCACAAGGTCAAGGTCACGTGGTCATGTTATAGAATTTCCTTTTGATTTCTTCATTTAATAAGAGTCCCTAATTGGCCTATGTTCAACCATATATTTAAGTCATGTATCAGAAAACAATAAATCTACGAGGGTGGTCCCAGAAGTAAGCGGCCTAATAGAGATAACACAAAATAATTCCAGCAAAACTTATTTATTTCTCAATATTAATTGTGAACCGGTGTATTGCCCTGATGAAACAACACTTTATTTTTCGCTAAATGCGGCCGTTTTTTCTTAATTTTTTCACTCAAACGATGTAATAGTTTTACGTAGTACTTGCCGATGATGGTTTCACCTTTTTGAAGATAACCAATGCAAATTATCCTATGCGCATTCCAAAATACTGACGCCATGACCTTGCCAACAGATGAAACTGACTTCGCCTTCTTTGGTGCCGGTTTTCCCTTTTCAGTCCATTATTTCGACTGTTATTTCGTCTCAGGGGTGAAGTGGTGGACCCATGTTCCGTGCATAAAATTCGGCTTTATTGCGTTGAAATTTCTTCAAACACTGCATCGAAACTTCCTCACTAAGCTGCTTTTGTTCAATGGTGAGCAATCGCGGCACCCATCTTGCGCACCCAGCTTTTTCATGACCAAGTTTTCAGTCAATATGCGATGTATAGCATTTTTTTAAATCCCTACAATGTCTTCTGACTCACGAACTTTGAATCCACAGTCTTTTCATACTAGTTTTTGTAATTTTTTCACTATTTCTAGCGTAGTCACTTCATTTGGTCGACCGCTGCGATGTTCGTCTTGGCAGCTCGTTCGACCTCTTTTGAACTCAGCGGCCCAATATTTGATTGCTATGAATGAAGGATCAGACTCTCCCAGACTAGAATCCAGCTCAACTTAAATAAGGATTGGACTTAAACCTTTCAAATAAATACATGACACATCGATGACCAATTTTGTCCTTGTTTGCAAAATCACTCAGATCAATCTCGATTAATAGCTATGAAACAAAAACAAACGAACATAGATTCTTAATTTTCAAATTTACGCGCCAAAAGATTCGAACTTTCGAATAAAAAAAACAGCCAGTATTGCTATCTATATGCCAGGTCGGCTACTTTTGGGAACGCCTACGTATACCTACTCATAAAAATAAATCGATGTTCGTTAGTCTTACTAAATATGTAAAATGTCCCGACCAGTTTGAATAATTCCTATTCACATTTATTCTCCTCAGTCCGCAGAAGGTTTAGACAAAAAGAAAATAAGGAAAAACGCAGGCAAACAGCTAAAAAATCAAATAATGTTTTGTACAGGAATTGGAGAACTCTCAGCTTCCTATCGCTAGATGGCGTAGGAAGCCATAGATGATTCAAATTTTGCCATTGATTAATTAGGTAACACTTTCAACCTCTTTGTTGTAACGGACTTTATGTTCCAGTTTGTGCGGAACCCTCGGTGCGCGAGTCTAACTTGCATTTGGCCGTTTTTTATTTAGCCTACACCATGCCTCACTGTTGGGCAGTGGCCTCACGCATTCAGGTTTAAATATTTAGTGGTTGCTAAAGTCTGGTGCAGGTCGGCCTTACTTCGGTGACTTCATTAGCCTTCAGTAAGATATATTTTGTTTCTGTGTAATTAACATTCCCCGTATCGGATGTTTACTTGTAGAAAAATAATCAAGTAGCTTGATACTATCTCTTCTTTAGCCGGTAATTAAAATTCTCACCTGACATCTATTGCGCTATCCGTTTTTCTCGCAAGAATCTTTAGAAACCCTGTCTTAAAGAATCCTCGAAGAAGATTAATTAGCAGATTAGTTCAAAATTAAGGCTCTTCTTTTAATATCTGTCTTTAACATTATGCTAATTATTATTTCATAATTTCATTATTGTGCTGCAATTAACTCATACAAAATACTTCTAAGATAAAAAGGTTGCTATAGTAGTATACATTCGCCTTAGTTTTAATTTTAACAAATATGTAACAGCCATTATGTAAAGTCGGCGGAACTATTACAGTCATCACTTATTTATAGCTAACCCTTTATATTTAGCCATTAATGTCCCCACCGAGGGGCACAGGCCTTTACCCTGACACGATTAAGATTAAGCCATACTCCACAGTGGTGGCTCAGTGTGGGTTGATGGAGGGGTTTTACGACCACTAGCACGTCGAGATAGTAGCCGGGACCTACAGCTTAATGTGACATCCGAAACACTGAACGTCTAATAACGTACTTAAGATAAATTAATTATCTCATTGGCACATGGTCAGTTTTCGTACCTGCATCTTCTGTGTGATTCTGTGTGAAGCGTGAAACTCACGGAGCTCGAAGACTGCCCTTACATCAGAGTAAATAACGGTCATTTTGATTGCTCCACACCGCCTTTGATCCTTTCACATTGGAATCCTTTGAAGGCGGCGCCAACAAAATTACTTTACTCATATCATAACATACATCGTTACGAACTTACGACGCTACTTACTTACCTACTAAAAGTACTATCGGTATTACTGGTAGCTACCAGTTTCAAATCCAGCACAACAAAATTTTTGCTTCAATTCCCTACCCCTAACAAGATCTGTTGTGCACCACGTTTGTAAAGAGACCCAATCAATTTTTAATAAAAATGCAAATCACGTTTCTGTAATTCCGCAACAATAAAATCATTAACAAGGAAGAAACCAAAATATTGTATCCATTAACAATTTTCAACCCTCCACCCTTTCAAGGCTTGTTCGTTATTAATGTTATTATACGCTTGAATACAATACTATAATACGCTTTCCCTCTATATTTCTTTATCGCTAAACACCCTATTTTTCATTTTTCCTTGCCAATTCTCTGCTCCCTTTGAGAATGTACAAAGGCTGTGATGCTGATGATTAGCGTAGATAATAAAAAGTGATCCGGAAAAAAAAAGCTGAGAAATTGTCTAATGTATTTTTATAATTATGGAACTACGAATAACAATATGGTATCTGCATAATGGATAGCCTGCAGGATGGAACAGTAGGTATCTATCTACTGTTCCATCCTGCAGGCGGGTTGTCCATGAGTGCATGCGTCTAGACAAGCAACTAGATATAATACTAAAAACATGAATAGGCTAGAATCAATAAACTGAACAGTGGTCAGTACTAAATAGAAATGTAGGCGAACAAATTATTCTTCCGCTCTGTCGACTACAATCTATCATCAAAAAGAAAAGGGCTAGTGAAAAGGCACATTTCTCGATATTCATTCAAGGCACGATCTCTATTAAGTACCTACCCTCGTAGCTTGCCCTTAGGTTTGCCCGTTCATTTGATCAAAAAGGTTCTACATATTCTAAATATTCAACTCGCATCTCGGTATAATAATAACAGAGCTACTTATTAATTGAGAGTGATGGTAGACAAAAAAACCAGTAAAGCGCAATGTAGATAGTGCGGATCATCAGAATTTGAATATTCGATAACTTATTGTTATCGAACAGTGTTTTCTTAGAAACCCACGTGATCTTTATTTTACTTTGCACCTCCATCGGCTCACATCGGTACACCCTACTGCGCATAGGTATTAGAATCATGAAAAATCGTTTATTAGATTAATGACGGCCATTAAGGTGATACGAATATATATATGTATATAAGAAATACGAATGTAAACGAAAGTGACAGCGTTAATTACTTCCACATAATAAAGAAAAGAGAGCGCAAACAATGCGCTCGACTTAAACTGAAATAAAGTACCGCCAAACCACATAAAAATAGTTTGAAAATAAACTACGCTATTTTGTCAAAAAGATTTTCAAGGAGTGTTTACAAATACATGATATCTACATTTTGAATGCAATTCTGCAATGAAATTAGTCGTGATTTCAGAATTACAGGAAAAAATAAAACAATTGAGATGTATTTTCGTAATTAAATTCCATCGAGAAAATTTCATCCAATCGCGTTTTCCTTCATTAACAATCTTAACCAAATACTCAATAAACGTTAACCTAAAAATCATCTCTGTAGATGACTTTATGGTGGAGTAATTAATAACGTCTATTGACCAATTATAATCGAGGCGAAGCTAATACGAAGTTAATTAGTGTTCTTACGAAGTTTAAGGAAACTTGGTTTATCTAGGATCCATATACGTGTGTATTACAGAAATCGCTGCATTGATAGGATGGTAATTCATATCCTTCGATTCTTTAGCAGATCATTCAGTTCCTTACTAACTTCAGAACCTGCCAGTAAATTGGCCGCGTCACCGCCTCCCTGACCCATTTCCTTTACAGTTTCCTTGCCCATTTAGAAAAAGAGGCTGCCGACCTTCTTTGACGCAAATAAATGACTTAAAAAACTGGGGTTCTGTGACATGAAGGCTCCACCCTCGGCTTCAATAGACCTTACTTGACCCAGTAAACTGCGGGCATTCACGTTATTTCTCGCTTACACATCCCACCGCTTCAAAGGTATAACGCATAAAATTTTCATGAAACGACTGCATTCGAAGGCGTTATATATCTTTTGAGAACAACCACGAAGTTGGCACTAACACACGTCTAGATTTATAGAGCTTTATGGGTGGCGGAAGACCAGAAGATAACGGCCTTTAGTACGCTGGTAATATCGCTGTGATTTCAATGCACAAGGAAGAGAAGATATACGTCGTTAAGCCTAGGAACGCCAGATTCGCAGAAATGAAAAGCTGTTGGTTGGACACTCAGCTGGCTTTTGATGAAAATACTGAAGCAATTATTTCCACTACGGTTAGTGAGAGTGAGATTGCTGAACATGAATTTGTAATAGCATGCATAAAATTGATAGAATTATTAAGAGTTATTTTCGTTTCGATTGTTTGTTACTTAAAGTACCGGTGTGAAGTTGGCAGCCAAAAGTTAGCGCCAATATAATCTGACCAAATTAAAGAGGTACATAAAAGGTGTGTAGTACCTGTTGATAAATCCAATACTTCTTAATTAACCAAGTACCCTAAAATGTCGTCATAATGCTCACAATATTAAATATAGTTAGTTGGCTGTGGTACTGTCTTCTAGTCCTATATTGGTACTCAAAAGTATTCTAGATTATGCTGTAAGACCTACTCAACCTAGCAGTAGTACATAGGTAGACAAAAACTCAAACATGCATTGCAAATAGAGAAAAGGCTCTGACTCAGCAAAGTGTTGCAAAAGATCTGCAACGCTGATATTCTGCCAGAACCTTGATAAAATTTACTTACAATACAAACTTAAAATAAGTAAATGATTAAAATTATCTTAATTAATTAATTTTACAAGAAGGAGAAGAACTTGTGATGCATAAAATAAATTTGCTACAAAGAAAGAAGAAGAGAGCATCTTTGCCATCACATTGATATCAATTGCTAAGTGGGTTAATTAGGATAAAATAAACCAAGTAAGTGAGAAGTTAGGTCGCCGAAAGGTCGAGTTAAATTAGGGTAGGTGCCATAATTGTTCATTCGGGAATTAAATAGGTAAATAAATTGATAAAGTATATATATATGTAGGTATTCATATAATTATTATTTTGGATGGTATTAGGATGAAATATGAAACTTATTAATGTTAAAGAAAAATTTTGAAGAAAAATGCTGTCATAATGATTATTTGGAACATACACATGTCTTCTGCAAATTTAATAGGTATTGATAATATTGGTTCTTGAAAACTTGTTTGGAACCTATTTGTCGAATAGGTGGCGGCAAGTTATTCCAACATTTTGAAGACAGGTATCGAAAACTTCCCCGGAAGGCAGCAGTTTTATGACGCGGGACAGAGAGACGATATAGTGCGGCTCGAGTGAAGTGCTGGTGACGTGTCCCGCACCACGTTAGCTTTTCGTACAGGTAGTCAGGGGTCTTAAATTTAATGATGCCAAATAAAAGGTTAGCAAGATAAAGGCTTTGCCGTTGCTCCATTTTAAGCATATTGGCCTCATTTAAATAGGGTGTGATGTGAGAACGGGGGGGTATACGAAAGCAGTAGCGAGCACAAGCATTCTGTACACGTTGGATCAGACGTTGTGATCGTTGGAGTAGACACGGTCCGTAAACTGAGATGCAGTAATTGAGTTTAGACAGCACCAGAGCTTCACATAGTTTTATCCGCATGTCAGTGAACGCTGAAAAACGTTACTATTCCACGTAAGTAATTTCGCATTGTTTTGGTGTGCAATTCCTTGATTCTTATCTCAACTGTAACCATGATGACCCGCAGAGCTGCTGCTGTCGCCTCCCGACAGCAGGAAAATGACAAGCTCAAAGTTACCTTACTACAATTAAAAAAATCAAAGGAAATGGTCACCGAATTACTCTGTGAAAGGGAGGAAAATGAGAAAGAGCTATTATCAGTACTTGAAAGTAGAGATAAGCTAAAGAAACAATTATGTGTATTAGAACAAGAATGTAGTGATGTAATTGTTGAGCGGGACAAGCTGCAGGTCACCGTAGATAGCTTCACTGTATGTAGTGCAGAGTACGAGCAAGCCCTGAAATCGATTGATTCCCTGGAGAAAGCATTGTTCGATGCCCATGAACAAATACATGCACTCCAGGAGGAGAAGGAAAACACCGCAGCGTTGCAGACCCAGAGCCTCTACAGTGAAGTCGTAGGGATCAGCCCGCAGCTGGTTACTGTTGCAACTGGAAGCCTTGATGATGTCATTGATTTAACTAATGACACATTGCCCACATCAAGGTTATTAAGTTGCAGCAATAACAAACTAGGTAAAATAAATAGGTATATACGGAAAACTCAGAAATTAATAAAACATAATAAATTGTGTACTAAAAACTTAAAAGTAAGCAAGAAAAATGTAAACTTATTACATGATTTGAATATGTGTGTATTAGAATTAGAAAGTACTAAGTTGATGTATGAAACTGACACACAAAACTTACATTTGAAAATCCAAAGCTTGGAGGATTCATTGAGATCACTAAACAGTGCATATTTGAACTCTGAGAAAGTTATAAATGAATACTCATTGGCTATGGATGATTTAATTCAAGAAATGAACCATAATTGTGAGCGGTTTGAGTCGGTGACCAACAACCATACTTGTCGCTGTGAGCAGAAAGGTGGTTGTTTGACAGCGGGCAACTCTCCGGGCTTGTGTGACAGTTTACCAACACAAGGTGTTACTGATAATAGTTCTGCCAAGTCTGATATGACCACAACACCTGATATTATAATGTACTGTGATGAGATTGGAAGTGGCATGGGCTCAGCACTCCACTCATACTCTAAGGGACATAGTGTTATTAGTAATTGCTCACCTTTTAACACTGTAGATAATATTATAAATCAAATTTTGAATGACAGCACTATCAAAGCCAGTGATAATTTTCATGGGCAATAGGGGAGATGTGAACAAAAATAATTTAATAAAATTTTATGAAACATTGAATGGTCTTAGTGTCAAAAAAATTATATTGTTCACATTTCCCTACTGCAACCAATTGACACAAAATGAAAATGTATATAGACATAATATGAATATAACTATGTACAATTTATGTACATATAATAATAAGTTTGATATTATTGACACTAACAATTATGTTAGTAATTATTTTACTATGACTAAAGGTACATTTTACCTTTCAAATTATTGTAAACGACAAATAGCTATGTCACTATTATATTTATATGACATTACAGCCAAAAATTTGGCTTCTAACTCTGCTTTTACTGAGCAGCCTAATATGAATCTGGTATCAGACCAGAATAACAGGATGCATTTAAATTAGTTCATAGGACAACAGAGGACCCAGGCTCTGGCAACATATGTTCTAGTATATTAGAAAACCCTAAGAATAAGGGAAGCTCACATGCTAAGTATATAAGCCTGGTTCATCAGAATATTCAATGTATTAGAGGCAAAGATCTACAAATAGAGTTATTTTTAAATTGTAATAAAATTGACATTTTGTGCATAACAGAGCACTGGTTAACTATTAATGAAATTATGTTTAGCTTTAAAGATCACCAGGTTGGTAGTTCGTTCACCAGACTTAATTCAATACATGGTGGGGCATTAATCATACTAAACAATCATATGAAATTCAAGGAACGTAAGGACATTGTTTCCTTATCTGTTGAACGAACTATAGAACTTGCAGCTGTGGAATTAGAACAGTTCATCGTTATATGTGTCTATAGGCCACCCTTGAGCGACTTTGAAATGTTCGAGAAAATAATGGAATCCGTCCTAACTATTTCATCACACAGTACGAAACGATTAATTATATGTGGTGACTTTAATGTTAATCTGTTAGAAAGAACTACTCTCAGCGTTAGATTAATAAATCTTTTCTCATCATTTAGGCTTAGCCATTTATTTATGGAGCCAACAAGAGTGACTGCTACTAGTGCTACATGCATTGACAACATTTTTACTGATGTTATTCCAATCAGTAAAAGTGTTATCAGTGAATTGGATTCAGATCATTTAGGTCAATTATTTCAATTTGATTCCATTAGAGAACCTGTCATTAAAAAGAAAATTTCGTTTGTGCCAATAACTGCTGACCGGTTAGAAAGAATGAGATACTCTTTAGCCCAGGAACTACCGTTTTTGGCTGCTGAACAGTCTCCTAATATAATGTATAACTTATTCTTTGAAACCTTTATGAAACAGTACAGCGCGATATTCACTTCAAAATCGGTTGTGGTTAGTGGTTCAAACGACTTTAGTACGTGGGCTACTGCAGAGTTGCATAAACGCAGGCAAGCATTGTATGCATTGTATGAGGAACGACGGTTCAACATGAGTGACGAATTTAAAGAACAAGTCAAACAGTTCTCCAAACAATTTAAATTAGACTGTCATACAGCTAAACGTAATTTTCTGAGTAGTAAAATTAAGAATAGTTCCGATGTTATAAAAACGACTTGGAAAATAATTAATGAGGAGGCCGGTCGTAGTAAAAAAGCGAGTCACGATTACGAACTAAAAATCAATGGACAGCTTACGAGTTCTAGCTTAGAAGTTGCAACTGAATTTGAATCGTTTTTTACTAATGCACCGGCTTCCACGACTAAGTATTTAAATTCGTCACCTTTGTCTGCTGTTGCAATATTAAAAGATAATGTCTCAGAGTGTGCTTCATACTTGAATTTTAAGCACGTCACAAGTTCAGATGTCGTAAAGGCATTTAAATTGATAAATGTTAAGAAAACGAATGATCTTTGGGGACTCTCTGTTCACGTCGTTAAATCCCTGATCGAATTAATTGCACCTGACCTAGCGGTCATTTTCAACAATTGTATAGACTGCGGTGAATTTCCTGATTTAATGAAACAAAGTAAGATAATTCCCCTCTTCAAAGCAGGTAGTACTCAAGACCCCACCAATTTCAGACCTATATCAATACTACCAACTTTTAGTAAAATTTTTGAGAAATTAATCTTATCACAGCTATTACATAATTTTGAATCAAATAAGCTAATGCATAACAAACAGTTTGGATTCACTCGCGGTCGTTCAACAACAGATGCCGGAATTCAGTTCATTGAAAGTATTTTTGATGCCTGGGAAGAGTCACAAGATGCCCTAGGCATTTTTTGTGACTTATCTAAGGCTTTTGATTGCGTTTGTTATGAAACATTGATCAGGAAATTACATCATTATGGAGTTAGAGACACGTCATTGAATTTGTTAAAATCTTATCTGAACGAAAGAATACAAAGGGTAGACGTAAACGGAGAACGATCACCAGGATCATTGGTTTCTTTGGGCGTGCCACAGGGCTCAATATTGGGACCCTTCCTATTCCTCATCTATATAAACGACTTACCCTATCTAGGAAGGGACTGTCATGATATGGTACTGTTTGCTGATGAAACCTCACTTATTTTTAAAACAAAGCGAAACCAACACGCTACTGATGATCACGTGAACAATACCATATCAAGAGTGGTAAATTGGTTTAATGTTAATAATTTGCTATTAAATGAGAAAAAGACTAAATGTGTTAAGTTTCTTACTACTAACGTTAAAAATAATCAGACATGTATAACAATTAAAAATGAGGAATTGGAATTGGTAACCAGCACAGTGTTTCTAGGTATAACGTTGGATTCCAAACTCCAATGGGGTCCACATATTGATAAGCTATCGAACAGACTGAGCTCTGCAGCTTTTGCATGCAGGAAAATCCGTCACTTGACAGATTTAAAAACAGCCAGATTAGTTTATTTTAGTTATTTTCATAGTATTATGTCCTACGGTATTCTGCTCTGGGGCAGTGCTGCTGACATAAATACTATTTTTGTGCTGCAGAAGCGGGCTGTTCGTGCGATTTATAAAATGAATAATAGAGATTCTCTTAGAAATAAGTTTAAAGAAGTAAATATATTGACAGTCCATAGTCAATATATTTACGAGAATATTATGTATGTCCATAAGAACATTGTTAACTTTCGAAGAAACTGTGATATACATAACTTTAATACTAGAAACAAGGACAAACTTGCAGTGCCCACTACTCGGCTCCATAAAATAAAAAACTCGTTCAAGGGTAATTGTGTAAGATTTTACAATAAACTCCCAAGCACTTTGACAGATCTATCAATTAATAAGTTCAAGAAATACATCAAGCAAAGGCTTATTTCTAAAGCTTACTACAGTATTAAAGAGTACATAGACGATAAAAATGCTTGGGACTGAATTGTTCTAATTAATTGTGAGCATCCTCACTGCCAGAGTTTCTTTTACTGGACACTTGGAGGCCTTTTACACCTCCAAAGATTAATTTAATTATACAACTCTTGACTGTGGGGACCATTTACATCTCCTATTATCATTGTATTATTGACTAAAGAGACTATACATCTCTGTTATTTATATTTTAATTATTTTATTATGACATTTGAGACTCTTTACATCTCTCAGAAACAATAATTAAGTACTTTTTTTTTCTGATAATATGATAATAATACCAAATGTTCTGTAAAAAATGAAATGAAATGACATGTGAAAGTGCCCTTGTGGCCTATTTACAGAATAAACGTTTTGAGTTTTGAGTTTTGAGTGCTTAGAAAGTCTCTGATACTATATAAGACTTTTAACCTATAAAAGCAATTCCGTGCTAACTCGAGCACATGACCCTCAAAAGTGAGCCCACTATCCATTAGTACACCCAGATTTCGAGCTTGTTCAACCCTTTCAATAGGGACTCCCATAATGGCAATTTGGGGATTAGCATTCGATATATGATGTACCTGATTTTTAGATCCGAGGACCATGATTTAGACTTGGAGGGATTTAGAACAAGTGAGTTTTTGGTAGCCCATGACGATACTGCATCTAAATCCTCATTCATTTTGTTTACAGCTACCTCTACGCTGTCATTTTTTGCTGATATATAGAGTTGTAGGTCGTCAGCATATAAATGATATTTGCAGTGAGTCAGCCCATGGACAATGTCGGCGCTGTATATAATGAAAAGAAGAGGGCCTAAAATAGATCCTTGTGGTACACCTCTGTCTACTGGGCTTAATCTGGACGACAGGCGAGATCCATCCAGTTTGCGTAATTCGACTCTCTGATAACGCAACGTGAGGTAGCTGTCAAACCATCTAAGTGTGCCAATGTCGAAGCCATAGTAAGAGAGTTTGGACAACATAAGAGAGGTATTGATAGAGTCAAACGCACGGGAAAATTCCAAAAGGGTAAGGATAGTGCCTTCTCCTGCATCCTGAGAATGAAGAATGTTATCGACTACGTCGAGCAATGCGGTGTTTGTGCTGCGTTCTTTTCTAAAACCAGACTGGTAGCGAGGAAGAATCTTTTGCTCCTCGACATATTTTGCGACCTGATCATAAACAACTTTCTCCAGAATTTTCGATAGGTATGGCAGTATGCTAATTGGCCTTAGCTCACTTATACGTGCCGGGTCATTATTCTTAGGTATAGGTTTAATAATAGCTGTTTTCCAAAGATTAGGAAATGTGAAGGTGGTTATTGACTTGTTTACCATTGTTGTGATAAAGCCAAGCGTATGCGGGAGGGTCAGTAGAATCATATCTCTGGAGAGTTCATCCAGACCTTTAGCATTTGAGCCCATTGATAATATTATTTTAGCTACCACATTTTCAGTGACAGGCTCAAGTTTGAATGAACTACCAGCCTTGTGTGAGTGAAATTCATAGTATGTAAGAAGGGACAGTTGCACCCGATTATCACCTGGGACGTTACTAAAGTGTTCGCATATCTCATCTGGGTTATCAAAACAATCAGGTAAAGCTTCTTTATTTTTAAAATCGGGCAAGATACTTTTCTTAAGGCGTTGCCACAAAAGCTTTGAGTTGTGACTCTCATTATTAATTTGATGATCAAAAAAGGCTTTCTTTTCATAAAACATCGCAACATTAACAAGATGCTTAAGATCTTTGTATTCCTTTTTGTGCTGATCTGACTTGGATTTCCTGTATGCGTTATGCGACTCATCACGGAGCCGCATCATGTGACGTATAGTACTGGTGAGCCAAGGTTGAGGCTTGTCGCGTAATACAATGGTCTTCTCAGGTGCGTGCTTATTTAAAAGACTTAGTAAGTAAATTTTAAAGTTATCAGTCATTTCGTCTACGCTACCGAGATTATCAAATGTATTCCACTCAAGTAAATACAAATCATGATCAAAGTCGGCCATATTTATGTCTTTGAGTGCTCTGATTGTTTATTAGGGGGAATGCGTTCTTTTTTAATTTTAAGTTCAGCTGTCACAAGAGCATGACCTCCGAGTTCACGCGAGTGATAGTTCTTAACATGTTTGACTGTTGCGTCAGTGCAGACTAAATCAATGAGAGTTACGCTTACACTTACATCCGTAAAGTGGGTTGGCATTGTGACGCAGTTTTTTAAATTAAAATATAATAGAAATTGGTTTAATCGGATTGATTTACTATCATTAGGTTCGAGCACGTTAATATGAAAATCTCCCAACAAGATGATTCTGTCATAATGCGAGAAAGAAGCTATACTTTCAGTCAGCGAGTCAAAAAACGTATCCACCTTGAACCACTGGGGTCTATAAGCTGTACCTATGATAATACGGAAGGATTTGACACGGAGAGATAGCCACATCTGTTCAGTGACATCCTCTCCAGGGGGGGATGGGGGGTGGGGAATGGTTCGGGCTACGACACCCCGTCGCACATAAAAACCCACACCTCCTCCCTTCTTAAATCTCCCAGGAGGTCGTGGCAAGTGACGTAAGCGGTATCCAGGTACCTTGGGCGCAATGCCTTCCCCCCCCCGCTCTGAGCCAGGTCTCGTTTATAACAATGATATCAGGTTCCCAGAGATCCCGCATTAAACAGTGAAACTTTAATATTTTTATTTGTTACAGCGAATTTAGTAGTACAAAATTAATAAAAGGATTTTGAGGCACAAGGAAATATAGAAATATGGCTATATAGATAGGTTTGTGAAGACGGACTGTAGGGAGTGATTGATTACTAAGGATAGAATAGCAAGTGTTGCATGTCGGTAGATAAAGATGTAATTGTAATATATTATCGTGTGAGATGGTAGGCCGGATGAAAACCATTTTGGAAATTTTGGGTAATTGAGTTATAGTTATTTTAATACAGTTACTACACTTTATCAGGGGGCACACACGAGCCAAAAACATGCTTCAAATCCGCTTCAGAGTTTATATAATAACGTTTGGCATCCTTTTCACGCCTCGCCTGCACACGACCATCTCTGGTCCAGATGTAACGCCAGTCTTTGCCAGCACCACGCGCCTTAGCAAGAAGTACGCGGTTCTCCTTGGTGAGGCGTTCATTTATGTAAATCTTTTGTGGCGCGTGAATTGGGAGTCCAAGTCCGTCGGAAGTAGTTCCGCGCCGCACCCGGGCACCGTTAAGCAGCTGCTCGCGGACAGTGCGGCGAGCGAGCGAGACAACAATAGGCCGGGGCCGGTCTGGCGTCTCGCGGTGAACGGGCTTCGCGCCCCGGTCCTCAGTAGTACGGCGGCCGACGCGCATGGCACTCACTACGTTATAGTTTGTGTCAAATGGCTTGAAGTAGGTTTCGAAGGGTTTGAAGTAGGTTTTCAGATGCTGTTGTTAGTTGCGAAGTTGTAGTTGGTTTTGAAAGGGTTGTAGTAGGTTTCGAAGTGGTTGTCGTTTGTATCAAAGTAGCTGCAGTTGGATTTGAAGTTATTGTGTTTTGCTTCGAAGTGGTTATAGTTTGTGTCAAAGGGCTTGAAGTAGGTTTCGAAGGGTTTGAAGTAGGTAGGTTTCGCAGAGGCGGTAGTTAGTTTCGAGGTTGTAGTTGGTTCCGAAAGAGTTGTAGTAGGTTTTGAAGCGGTTGTCGTTTGTATCAAAGAACGTGCAGTTCGATTTGAAGTTATTGTATTTTGCTTCGAAATGGTTATAATTTGCGTCAAAGTGTTTGAAGTAGGCTTCGAATGGGTTGTAGTTGGGTTTAAAGTGTTTCTAGAAGATTTCAGCGTCGTAAAAGTACTACTATAAATTTCTTTGCTTGGAGCTTTACTACTTGTAGAATATTCTATTGTAGGCTTCATAGGAACACTTGGTACTATTGTTTTTAATTTCGTTCTAGTTACAGTGCCCGCAGTATTTTTTACAAATTTATGTGTTATTGTTGCTACAAGGCCGAGTAGCTCGATGTCTGCTTCAGTGGTTTTCTTATTCTTGCTGACTGCCATCTCTGTTGATTTTACAGGACCATTTTTAAAGTGTTTTAGCTTGAGAAACTTTGTCACCCGCGTAGTCCTTCTTTTGGTGTATTTTTTGGTTCTTTTAAGCAATCTAGAATTCAGATTTTTTGATGATCCTTCTTTTGATTTTAGTGTGCCCCGAATTTCCATTACTCTTTTCATAATACTGAGCGGTAACCAGTGACCTGGCAGATTTGCCTCAATGGGATTCGCAACATATATTAAGGGGTCATTCCTCGGATCTGGCCATCTTCTAGATTCCATATTTTCAACGGTAGATAATACTGATATGAGTAAAACCAATAGCACTGAAATCAAGATTTATTATTAGAATATTTTATACGTCTCAGAGTAAACCCTCCGTAAACGTAATTCACCTGAACTGATTCACCTAGGTGCATTAAGTACACTTTTAGTAAACTTTAACTTGCATTAAAATTATCTTTAGTAAACTTAATTCGCATGGGTGCATTAAATAACTTTACCCACCAAAAACATTTTGGTGGGTAAAGTTTACTTAAAAGTTTATTAAAACAAGCATGGTTAGAAAAGTGGCCTAAAGGCCCGTATTATTTTATGGCCCGTATTATTTTATACCCAGAAGTTTGATTTTTTCTCAGCTCCAAGGGATCACTATCAACTCTACGCGTTACTGATAAAAATGGTCTTGTCTTGACAGATAGGCGGACAACGAAGTGACCCTATAAGGATTATTTTTTTCCATTTATGGTACGGAACCCTAAAAAACAAAATGCATACATAAGGGTAAACGCTTAAAATAAATTAAGTCTACTTTTGAATCGCTTCTAGGACCGCTCTATATTTGGAAAATAAAAGCACTTGTTAAAAAAATGTTGCATTTTAATAGAACGGATCTCCTGTATCCTCTTTATCCTTCATCTTTGTTGCCTTTTTAACTGTCGTAGCAGGTTTTGCAGAGGCTGTTGTTAGTTTCGAAGTTGTAGTTGGTATCGAAAGGGTTGTCGTAGGTTTCGAAGTGGTTGTCGTTTGTATCAAAGTAGCTGCAGTTGGATTTGAAGTTATTGTGTTTTGCTTCGAAGCGGTTATAGTTTGTGTCAAATGGCTTGAAGTAGGTTTCGAAGGGTTTGAAGTAGGTTTTTCAGATGCTGTTGTTAGTTGCGAAGTTGTAGTTGGTTTTGAAAGGGTTGTAGTAGGTTTCGAAGTGGTTGTCGTTTGTATCAAAGTAGCTGCAGTTGGATTTGAAGTTATTGTGTTTTGCTTCGAAGTGGTTATAGTTTGTGTCAAAGGGCTTGAAGTAGGTTTCGAAGGGTTTGAAGTAGGTTTCGCAGAGGCGGTAGTTAGTTTCGAGGTTGTAGTTGGTTCCGAAAGAGTTGTAGTAGGTTTTGAAGCGGCTGTCGTTTGTATCAAAGAACGTGCAGTTGGATTTGATGTTATTGTATTTTGCTTCGAAATGGTTATAATTTGCGTCAAAGTGTTTGAAGTAGACTTCAAATGGGTTGTAGTTGGGTTTAATGTGTTTCTAGAAGATTTCAGCGTCGTAACAGTACTACTATAAATTTCTTTGCTTGGAGCTTTACTACTTGTGGAATATTCTATTGTAGGCTTCATAGGAACACTTGGTATTATTGTTTTTAATTTCGTTCTAGTTACAGTGCCCGCAGTATTTTTTACAAATTTGAGTAGCTCGATGTCTGCTTTAGTGGTTTTCTTATTCTTGCTGACTGCCATCTCTGTTGATTTTACAGGACCATTTTTAAAGTGTTTTAGCTTGAGAAACTTTGTCACCCGCGTAGTCCTTCTTTTGGTGTATTTTTTGGTTCTTTTAAGCAATCTAGAATTCAGATTTTTTGATGATCCTTCTTTTGATTTTAGTGTGCCCCGAATTTCCATTACTCTTTTCATAACACTGAGCGGTAACCAGTGACCTGGCAGATTTGCCTCAATGGGATTCGCAACATATATTAAGGGGTCATTCCTCGGATCTGGCCATCTTCTAGATTCCATGTATTCAACGGGAGATAATACTGATATGAGTAAAACCAATAGCACTGAAATCAAGATTTATTATTAGAATATTTTATCTACACACGTATCATAAACCCTCTTTACTGCGTTCAAAAACCGCACGTTACGAACAGCATTATGTTAAACTAATTGGTAAAAACTCGTTTCGTATCTGGAAAACTACACATTATGGTCATTATGTGTAGTTTTTCTACATATAATGACATTCAAATTTCGAACGCCGACGCCCGCCTGCGTGCCGTCCCTAGTTTGTCTGTGAAGTTGGTACTGACATTCAAATTTCGAACGCCGACGCCCGCCTGCGTGAAGTTGATACTACAGAACAAGCTTAACAATTGCAGAGCCACAATGCCGGTCAAACACGCGGTTCCTGAACACATCAAAGAGAGCTTATGATATGTGTGCAGATAAACTAGTGTATGTAACTGTACATAATTAGGCATTAAAACTCTCGAGTGATATTATTTCATAAAATTAAATTTCATAAACCCACTCTCGAGTTTTAATGCCCTCCATTATGTAGCAGTCACATAAACTACTATAATACGTCTCAGAGTAAACCCTCCGTAAACGTAATTCACCTGAACTGATTCATCTAGGTGCATTAAGTAGCCTTTTAGTAAACTTTAAACACCTGGGTGCATTAAAATTATTTTTATTAAACTTTATTCGCATGGGTGCATTAAATAAACTTTTAAGTAAACTTTACCCACCAAAAACATTTTCATGCAAAATGTTGCCAAGGCTTGCACTGTCAAAAAGTTATCAGATTGCATGTAGAGTCAAGCTTGTAACTCTAAACGTGCAAACTCTACAAGCCCTAACTCTACTAGCCCTACACAAACGCTACACCTTAATCTGATTGTAAATAATAAATAGGTTACAGTTAAAATAAATGTTGTAAAATGAAATACTTTTGTTTATTCGTACCTACAAGGACTACACTAAAAGAACTATTGTAAGACAGAAAATTAATGAACAGTGAATATTACAGTTTGCAAAGTTAGGGCTTGTAGAGTGAGGGCGTGTAGAGTTAGAAACTTGGCTGTACATCTGATCTGATGAACTTTCTAACAGTGCGAGCGATATGGTCTCGTCTTGGCAACATTTTACATGAAAATGTTTTTGGTGCGATGTCACTTCTTTTTGTAAGTTGCTTATGACGGTATTTTTTTATTTTGTTCACCTTGCCTTTCTTTTTTTGGTGTGTATTTCTTGCACATTAGAGGTGCAAGAAAAGTTATAGCCCACTCTCTATCTTTGCCTTTTTTCCAATTCGTAATTTAATTACCCAACAACATATCACTGGCACCTCACTCGCGATTTGACAACATTATTAGCCCGATGTTTGGGTACCCATTAGGCGTTTTGTGCGTGATTCCATGCCCTTATTTAAAGCGTGGCGGATTATTTAGCAAAAAATCCTGAAATATGTATTTTATTATTTAAGTATAACAAGGAGTCCCTATATCAATTTTCAGATCTCTAACATCAAAATTTGAGGAAGTCTCATGCAAACTTTCATCCCCTAGGGGTTGGGAGGGGTTAAAAGTTCCAAGTTTTAGATTGTTTTGTTGTTTGTGGATATTTGTGGACTAATACTTGCTTACGTACCGAATTTCAGCTTTCTAGGACTTCAGGAAGTACACTAAGAATTTTTATGATCATCAGTGAGTCACCTTTTTTGTACTTTCTAGAAATTATTCATCAGAAGGACACATTTAGTTTTTAGGTTTCCGTACCTTTTTTGTTTGGGTGAATAAAGTTTACTTTTAATTATCACTATGTATCGTAAATTTTATGACAAACGGTAACGATGTTTAAAGTTTACTTAAAGTATACTTAATTCACCTAGGTGAATCATTTCAGGCGAATTAAGTTAATGAAGGGGGAGTAACTACCGCCAGAAACCAAGTCATAATTATATCCTTAATTAGTATAGACATTCCTTTGTAGCGGTACAGGGTTCTCAGTACAGATTTCCGTTTGGTGTGACCACAACGAAATTATGATGGCGTACTCACCCCAAAAACACACTATAAGAAATTAGATTTCTCTGTCAAATTCGAATAGAGTTCAAAACTCAAATGCTGTCTGCAGCTTTGGCCACATTTTGAAAGAGACACTACTTTCTATGCTTCCAGAACAAATGTACTAAGAACTTACTTTCAAGTCATTACGAAACACGACTCATAGCTCGTTCATATTGCAAACCTAAATTATAATAAATGCAAGTGCCATCGCAAGAAATTTAACGTCTATGAATGATGAGATGTACTTTTAACTCCACATTTGGTAGAATAATAAGAAGCAGCGGAGCGGGAAATTGTTGTATTAGTTTGTTGGCTTTACGACTTTAGAATAAACGAAATTTTGCGCAATTGCACAATTTTCACGTTTGCACAATTTTAGAATCAACTCAAACATACGATTAAATCCAGTTGATTCTAAAATTGCGCATTCCACTTATTCAAACACAACTTTAGCGTGGTGTAACAGATCAGTGCGATTGGCAAACGCAATCTGGTTATGAGATCTGCTTAAGTACTGAGTCATTTCCAATTTATTAGCCCCGACGAAAAAATAGGGGTATTATAATACCCCTATTTTATACACACATATGTATTATATACACACTGTGATTGTGTGTCTGTGTCTCTGTCCGTGGCACGCTAGCATTCCAACGGGTGGACGGATTTTAATGCCGCTTTCTGGAAATGGTAGCAGACTTCCCTTCGATGGTTCATAGTCTTAGCTAGGTTTTATTAAAATCGTTTCAGTGGTCGATAGTTATCAGCGTAACAGGGCAACAAGACATATATTTTTTTTAGTTAGAGTTAAGAAAAAGTTTCATTTATTGGTGCTTCAACTTTTTATCGAAGCTAGCACTTCCCTTTATGGCACTTTTAAAAATCAGAAGCTAAAATTGATGTACTTAACTATCTAATATGATCATAGACTGACGTCGAGAAATCTCAAGCAGTCTCATCAGTCATAGGCGTAACCTTGGGCTGTCTGCTCGCCCAGCTAGAGTAATTAACCAAAACAAAAAACTACAGATTCTAACGGATAATTACGTTTAATAAACTCACTAGTAAAATAGTAAATAACAAATGCACACCGCTAATTGTCCCACTTCTTGGAGATGTCCACGAATTCGCCGTCCGGGGAATCGTAGTTCTTGAGGGGGGGCGTCGCCACGGGACCCTTGATCGTGTATGGGACGAGCTGGAGGTCCGGCTATGGGAACGTAAGAATAATAGTAGTTTAAGTGACTGCTACATAATGGAGGACATCAATACTCGAGAGTGGGTTTATGAAACGAGCCGAACGCGAGTTTCATAATAATATCACTCGAGAGTTTTAATGCCTAGTTATGTACAGTTACATACACTAGTTTATCTACACACATAACATAAGCTCTCTTTGATGTGTTCAGGAACCGCATGTTTGACCGGCATTGTGGCATTGATCATTACCCTGCAGTTGTTGAGCTTGTTCTGTAGTACCAACTTCACAGACAAACTAGGGGCGGCACGCAAGCGGGCGTCGGCGTTCGAAATTTGAATGTCATAATTTGACAAATTTTGGCACATTATTATGTAAAATTTTCAGATAAGAAATGAGTTTTTACCAAATAGTTTTACATTATGCTGGTCTTAACGTGCGGTTTTTAGACGCAGTAAAGAGGGTTTATGATACGTGTGTAGATAATAGTAGTTTATGTGACTGCTACATAATGGAGGGCATTAATACTCGAGAGTGGGTTTATGAAACGAGCCGAAGGCGAGTTTCATAATAATATCACTCGAGAGTTTTAATGCCTAATTATGTACAGTTACATACACTAGTTTATCTACACACATATCATAAGCTCTCTTTGATGTGTTCAGGAACCGCATGTTTGACCGGCATTGTGGCTCTGCAGTTGTTTAGCTTATTCTGTAGCACCAACTTCAGGCGTTCGAAATTTGAATGTCAGTACCATCTTCACAGATAAACTAGGGGCGGCATGCAGGCGGGCGTCGGTTGTCGAAATTTGAATGTCATAATGTGTAGAAAAATTACACACTATGGTAATAATGTGTAATTTTTCAGATAAGAAATGAGTTTTTACCAAGTAGTTTAACATTATGCTGATCGTAACGTGCGGTTTTTATACGCAGTAAAGAGGGCTTATGATACGTGTGTAGATAAATATGATAAAATGCAACTCACGGGCTCGGATTTTAAAAAATACCAAATAACAAACCGGCCATCACGGCCGGAAGTTCACCTAACTCTGCCAATCGGTCAATGCCAACCCAACTCGGTCGCCGCGTAAAGGGACCAACCAGTCACTCGGTACCTCTTGAGCAAAATTTATTATTAATTTTCTCTCTCGCTTCAAAGTTTCATGGCGTCGCTTGTGTCGTCACGAATTTGGGTGCAATACCCATGCATTAGATTAATATTTTTATGACAGTCAGTCAACCAACAGATAACGAACCAAAATGACATAGGCGTCCCTGTTATAACTCAGATAAACGAATCTCTTTCCCTAAACCTCTTACTTTCCTAGTCTGTAAGAGTTGGTGGTATAGACTTATGTAAAGAGTTGAAATGGTTTAGGCACTCGTCACGTGATTTCCGCTCTGGTTGGTGTTCACAACATTCAAAAATATTATTAATCTAGCTTATATTAAGAACAAAATACTTTTATTGTAATTTAGGACTTAGGTCTGGTTATACAATTGGGCAGAACATGCCGTGCAATTAGATCGATGTCACGTCACGGCAAAGTGGGCACGACGCCCTAACACAACGTTTTGAATCGGGATCATACTGGTACGACAAGATGGAGAAACTGATGGAGAAACTTTGGAAGTCTTTGTTTGATCCATGAATGTCATGCAACCACTCAACAAAGATCTACAGCAGTCCAGTTTAACAGACCCACCTACTCACCATAATAGCTTCATTGTAAAGGTCTTCAGAGACCTCATACAGCTGGTCAAGGGCTCGCTTCTGAGCTGCCATCAACCTGTCTAGTTGGGTGACGTGGTTCATGTACTCAAGTCGTTTGTAGTTGGTCCATTCCTTCTGGAGAAGTGCTCGGGATTCAAGGACTTCTGCTGATAACTGTGCTTGGGGCCGTTGGCGTTTTCTGTACAGAAATGTGAAAAAGTTAATAAATAATACAAATATAGCCTTTAAATGTCCCTACCGAGGGGCACAGGCCTTTACCCGGATACAAGTAAAGGCCTGTCCTGTAAAGATTAAGCCATACTCCACCACGCTGGCTCAGTGCGGGTTGGTGGTGGGGTTTTATGACTACTACTACCAAGTAGCGATAGTGGCCGGGACCAAAAGCATAACATGTCATAAAAGCTGTGTTCTAAATTTATAAAAAGAAAATAATACTACATTCTGTTTTTCTATGTTTTGCAGCGTATTTTCATGAAACGTCGATTACCTTCTACTACTAAATTAAAACTTTAAAAAACTTTTTTCATAAAAATAAATACCTATCTACGTTTTAAACTTTTAAAACAATCAATATGGGAAAAAACAAAAGTTGCGATTCGTCCTCTATATAGACGTCATATATTTTGAACTTTCATAAGAAAGGTTGGTCGTACAGAAAAATAGTAAACCACCTGAACTGTTCTAAGGACATGGTGTTAAATGCTAACAGCTTTTCAAGAAGTTCAACACGAACGAAAACATACCTAGAAAACCCAGACCAAGAAAAACTACTCTATGGGAAGACTCTAAGATGCTATTGTTGGCAAAAAAAAACGAGAACTACAAGGAAGCAGAACTCATACATTTGGAGTTGTGTGCATGAGGGTCGAAGGGTGTGTCTGCAAGAACAATTAGATGAAAGAATTGGTATGGAAGAGTGTCTCGGAAGGTGCCACTTTTGAAAATCAAAATGTTAAGGCAAGATTAGCATTTGCTAAAAAATATGGACACTGGACTTAACATGTGGAAACATGTGATTTTTTCTGATGAAACAAAAATTGATATTTGATACGAGTAATGGTCTACCTGTCATTGCTATAAAATTTATCCTTTTCATCTTGGGTTTGCTGCAAGAAATATCTTGTTAGAGATAAGCTTATCTTTGTAAATGTCTTTTCTATAAGCTTGTAATGTGAATTTTTATGTGCAATAAAATACACGAAATACGAAACTCTGCCGGAAAACAATCTGTAAGGCGCCCCCAGAACAAAGAAATGGATCCAGAGTATACCAAGAAAGTAGTCAAACATGGGGGGGCGGAAGTATCAAAGTGTGGGGGGCTGTTTTTCAAGACTTGGTGTTGGACCTGTCAGTAAAATAGAGACAACATAGCGAAATGCCAGTTCAAGAATATATTAGAACAAGCCATGCTGCCCTAAGCCGATGAAAATGAAACGGTCATTTGGACTTTCCAACAGCCTAATGATCCAAAACACACTGCAAAAGTAGTAAAATACTTCCAGTCAGGAACCAGTCTGTGACACTTTGGATTGACCCCTATACAGTCCGGATTTAAATCTAATAGAAAATGTGTGGTACCAGCTGAAGAAGACAGTGGTAACAAAGCGGACATCAAACATGAATCAACATTATACAGCTTTTACAGGGAGCAAATTCCGGTAGAAGCTTGTACAAAATTGATCCCTCCCATGCCCAAGAGTATTGCTGTAATATCTGCCAAAGGACATGCAACCAGATATTGATAAATACAGAAATGTTTTATGTGTTAGGAATTTTGTGGAACAAAGATAATTTCAATAATAACAATATATTTCTTATTTCTTCTAAGCAAATGGAGTCTTTAATTAATTTCTTAGCTTTCAATAAGGATAAACCAAATAAAATAATAGGAACAGACAAGTTTTGTTGATAATATTTAGTTTTAACATTACGCTATACACACACTTTACACAAATATTGGATTGGGTTTTGATCACGGACACCTGATTTGAATTACTAGAGTTATTTAGGAGGATAGCTAACTATATTCTTGAACCTTTTGTCCTAGTCTTAATTGTCGGAAACTTGTTTTGGATTTATAATACCTAAAACAAAATTATTTTGTATGCCTGAAATGGAATGCAATTTTTACTCTTTCCAATAGGAATTTCATGATAGATGTCAATAACGTATTGTAAAGTTGGGTTGGGTGTACCTAGTATAGCAAACTAAGCTGTTATATTTGACTGATTTTGAAATCTGAGTCAGGGCACCCCACTTACTAGGCAGTCTTGTGGGTACTATTAGGTTAGTGGTGGTACCAAACCGATATCTGGACAGTCCTTCCTGGGCAGTCTTGTGGCTAGTCCCTAGAGTGTTTTTATGGGGAAATAAACTGCACATCAATAATACTGATTTTCACAGCAAATATCAGGGCAAAATACTGCGCGAAGCCCCCTTTATCCTTCGTATTAGGTTGAACATGTAAGAATAACAAAAATACTTAAAACATAAAAAGTGTTTTTGCTGATCCTTTTTGCTGTGAAAATCAGTATTTCTGATGTGTGATTCAATACTTGCCTTTTTAATGAGCCCTAGTAGCCGGAGCTAAGGCGATTTCGAACATCAATACTACAAACAATGCCTTTTTGTAAAAATCCTATAGTAAAAAATATATATTATCCTATAGTAAATTCATAACAAAAAAATCCCTGGTTTCCGACAATTGAGACTTAGGGGGGAGGTCCCCCCCCTCTTCCCCCTCCTTCACCCTCCCCTCCCCTAAATTCAGGTGTCCGTGATCAAAACCATTACCCAAATATTTTTAAATTGTGTAGAAAGTTCCAATAATAGTCGTGATAAAAAAAAATGCTTAGTTATTTTAATAAGCATTCAGTATCTGTAATTATATGACCACCACTGTATTTAGGGACATATCAAAACTGAAGTATACTTTGTTTAATATAGTAGCAGAATCTTTACATTACTTGTCTGAAACTCCAGTTTTAAATATTATATATAATATAGTTTTATGATTTTTAGCTACAAGTATGTGTACTAAATTACATAGGTAAATATATGTGCAGCAAACTCACTTTGACTCATCAATAAGTATAAGCGGAACTTCAGCTTCTTCAATTGGTTTAAGTTGTCGGGCATTCTTCTGAAGTCTCCGGATCTGTTTCTCTATCTTCTTCTTCCGACGCTCCTCTCTCGCTTTCACAATTTGTGGATCAATCTTTTTCTTTTTCTTCAAGGGCTCGGCACTGTAACGTTGTGATCAATATAGCTTAAAGACAAGTGCTGTTAATTTAGAAATAATGTAATGATTAACTTGAAACGTTTCAATACATATTCTCATAAAATGAAATTGCCAAGCTGAATTAAAAGTACAAGTTAGAATGTTCAGTAAGAATCCTAATCCAGTATTAACAAATACTATTATTATTCAAAGGAGTTATGACTGCCTCACCATAATGGGTATGTTAAATTAAACTGCAGAGTCCCTGTTGTGGTTATATGTCGCACACTTGCTTGTATTTTAGAAGCCGGAGCGATAGAAAGTCTGTAAAATACAAGTTTCTAGTTTATGTTTTGAAAATTTAATTTGAAGATGATTTAATATGCTTGGAAATAATTAAATTACCTCGTGAACTGCTTAAGTAACGACAAATTAAACATTTTTAACTTTCCAGCAGCACTGAAGTCGGAATTTCAGTAAATAATCACAAATGCAAACGACAATAGTTGACTTGACAGCATAGGGTAATATGTATATAACAAGGTACTCTGTGGGTAATATATAATAAATAGGGAACTTGACAGATGAAGGAGGGCTCCGGAATGCACGGCCATGAAAAGCACGACCCAGATTGCACGACCCCAAGTCCGTGTACATCGGGATGGCAATTCTTGGGTCGCGAAGTACGGGCCGAGCATTCCTGGTTCGTGAAATACGCCCTCTGTACACTTCCTGCACAGGCCGTATTACACGACCCTGTAATTCGTGTACACATATTGTACAGCCCGTATTTCACGACCGTGTAAAGCACGGCCCGGATGTCGCGTACTTGGGTGTACACGGAATCCGGGACGTGCTTTCCTAGTCTTGTAATACTGCCGTCCTAACTTAATCAGCCGTAAGTCGGGTTTTTGTCAAAATTGAGTTAGGACTTGATTCGGAATCAGCGCGATGAGATCTACAATCGTCTCTTTAACATATTTTTGATAGAATCAACAACAAAAAAGATACGATAGTGAAGAGGGCCGTAAGTCCTGTTTTTTTGGCTTCGTTCCTAGGTATAAATACCGTATGACCACTTGCGGCTCATAAGCTTAGCATGTTTGTATGAGTTTGATCAAGTGTCCTAACTATAAGCACCGTAAAATGATATACGGTGGATATGCCTAGACCATACTGATAACCGTACAACATTCATACTAGACATAAGAACAGTAAGTTTATATACGGTGCTTTTAACTAGTATTAAAAATAATTTTTGTTGCTATTTGCTACTGATAACAAGGGTAACTTAACTTACGGTCGTCTTGTTTAGTAAAAGAATATCTATTCAAAAGGTACTCCTAAACATGACAGCCGTAAGTTTACACTTACGGTTGTTATGCGTAGTTTCAATAGATCCCGTAGGGGTGAGGTAGTGCAAGCGGGGGAGAAGGAACCACTAGTCCAATGCAAACGGCTAGTAACCAGACAGTGGCTCTACAGATCTAAAGTGGATAGGTTGCGTGTGGCGTGTCGTGCAACGGGGCGGGTGACGCTCGCGTAATATTCCGCGGGAAAATGTAAGTAAATACTAATTTGTTTATATTATAAGGTACACCTTAGTTTTATAAGATTTCAATGCGAAAAGTTTTAGGTGCTATGCACTCGGCACCACTAAGCTTAAAAGCTTAATATTATCAATATGCATCAGTAAAAACATCGTGAGCAACCTTCATGATTGCACAGCGCTGCAGGGCGATGGGCTAGCCTGCCCCTGTCATGCAAAATGTAGTATTGAAAAACCCTACTACTAAGCCTCCGTGGTCCGTCTGTCTGTCTGTTTGTCCGTCAGCGGGCTCTATCGCACAAAAGGTAATAGCTAAGATAGAACGTGTATCTGTTGCTGCTACACCAACAAATTACTGAACTATTAGCCGCCGATCACAAACAAATTCTTGATAGAAAAACTATCGAAATGTCGAATTCAGTGACTCATACTCTTTATGATATGGAGTATAATTTCTGGCGTTCTCGAAAACATTTCACGCTAGCAAGATCGTTCGTGATCGAAGCTCTGCACCTCGCAGAAATTCCAACGCCGCGCCCGCTTCCCCGCCCGTTACCCGCTATCGTCTTGCAGAACTTCTTAGTGAAAATTTGCTCAGAATGATGTCCCTAAAATAATATTAACTTTGGGTCCAAAAATAACCCTGTATTCACTAGTTCAATCAGCTTGGTAATTATGAAAAGCAGATACATAAGTTCAAAAAGTGACGATGTTTATATAGATAAAGTATGAATTAATAATAATAACAAATAATAAATAATCATCAATAATGAATAATCATTATTTATTCAAATAGATAATACGATTTCATAATATGCGTTTAAACTTGAGAATTTTGTTGCAGCTAAAATGGCGTCCAAAGCTCGACGTGACATGATACTTTCTTTGACGACTAAACCCAGAAATGACGTGGAAGATCTCATTACTACGTTACCTAGGGAGAAGCATAACGATATTCTGAGCATACCAATTGAGAGCAATGGAAACATACAAAATGGAAACAAAGATATGGTTATCACAGATATCAAAGATTTGTTCAAGAGACCATTGGAATGGGGACCCTTTTACCCGAAAGAATATGAAACTTCGTATAACTTAATACAAACTATTGACATCGAATCATTAAAAGCCAAAACAGTGAACACTGTTACTGAGACAACAATTGAAGAAACACAGAAACAAAATAATAGCATTGAAACGGAAAAGACACAGAGTAACAATATTGAGCTTGTCACTACTATCTTAAATACAGAGAAAATCACTGAAAATGAACATAAAACAACTACTGAAAATGAAAATGGAGCAAACACTGCAGAAGAAAACCAATCAGGTCTGGATTCATTAATATGCTACGAAGTTTTTAATGAAAGCATTGATATTTTTCATGATTCGGACAATGATAAAGACAGTGACTACATACCTGAACTAGAAAACAGTGACAACACCCACTCAGACATTGAAAAAGAACAAAAAAAAGAGAAGAAAATAAATAATAAGAAGAAACTCGGAAAGGAAAAACAAAATGTGACTAATAATGAAAAAACAATAGTAAGTGAAGGTTCAATAAACAAAGAAGCTGAGAAAGAAAATAAGAAGACAAGAAAAAATAATGCCGAGATAGAAAATGAGAATCCACAAAACAATGAGGCCGAGACTGACAATTCGAATACAGGAAATAATGATGCCCAGACTGAAAACGAAAACTTAAATAACGATGTTGAGACTGAACATATAGGGAACAATCCGGAGACTGAAATTGAAGTAACGAAAGCCGGATGTCCTAGAAAAAGGAGGAAGTTCGAAGTTCCTTTGCAAGACAGGTTACAGACCAAAAAACGGAAAGATGAAAATAAACTTGATATAAAGGATCCATGCGGTTCTACTTGCAGACTGAAATGTACTACCAAAGTTACTGAAAACCAAAGAAGGGAAATAAATAATAAATACGTAAAACTATCATATGAAGGACAAGGTTTATTCGTAAAATGTTTGGTGGACACTGTGGAGGTCGCCACAAGGAGGAACACAGGCAAAGAAGAAGCCAGACGTAAAGAGACGCATAAATACTTTTTAAAAGCCAGCGACTTGGAACGAACTGAGGTGTGCAAAACATTGTTTTTAACAACTCTTGGCTACAAACCCTCAAATGATAAACGGCTTATGGGAATCCTGAAAAAGGCAATCGATTGCCAAAAAAGTAACCGTGGAGCATATGAACGGACAAATAAATTAAATAAAGAAATTGTAAAAGAGCACATTATGACATACAACCCTTGCATTTCTCACTACAGACGAGAACATGCTCCCAAAAAACTATATCTACCTAGTGACCTAACAATAACTTTAATGCACAGTCAGTTTCACGAATTTGAATGTTCACTGGAATATTATAGGAAAGTTGTGTCGGAGGATATGAACATTTCCTTCGCTCAACTTGGACATGAGGAATGCGAGCAATGTGCATATTTCAAGTTACACGATAGATTACATAACGAAGCTCCGGATACATTCTCTGACATGTGCGCATTATGTGCAAACCACATAGCACATAAAATTCGGTACACCGAAACTCGCATAGAGTATTTGAAGGATGTTGATATGTGTAAGAACACTAGCGACACAATCTATTATTCTGCAGATCTACAAAAAGTTGTAATGTTGCCTCGGATAGAGCAATACAAAATGGCAATATTTTGTCCCCGAATCATTGTTTTCAATGAAAGTTTTGTCCCTTTAGGAACATCAAGCGTCGGCAAACCTTACGCAGTTGTCTGGAATGAAACTGTTTCCGGCAGAAAACAAGAAGATATTATTTCGTGTTTTCGGGAATTCTTGATCTTCCACCGGGACGTGAAACATGTGATCCTGTGGCTAGACAATTGTGCAGCACAAAATAAAAATTGGGCTTTCCTGTCATTCCTAGTCAACTGTATCAACAGTGATTTGATTGGGACGCAATCAATAACTATAAAGTATTTCGAGCCAGGCCATAGTTTCATGTCCGCAGATTCATTTCACCACCAGGTGGAACTTTCCATGAAAGCAAAACATAAAGTTTACGACTTTCAAGACTTTGTGGATTGTGTACAAAAATCAAATTCAAAACATAATCATGTGAAAGTTATGGAAATTCCTGATTTCTATAATTATCGAGATCACTCCTCACAGCACAAGCTCCGGAAAAACGAAGAGAGAACTTACCTAAGAGATATTATGTCTGTAAAAGTAGAACGGGGATCTTATATGCTGCAGTATAAAAAACATCATGGTGTTGAGTTTACATCTGAGATTGATTTTTTACAAACGAAAATAATAAAAACGAAATGCTTCCCAGCAACCGTGCAAAACATTATGGCAAGAGGCGTTACTGCCGAAAGAAAGAGGGAAATCGTTTCCAAATTGGTGCCACTTATGCCAGAAAACCGAAGAAGATTCTGGTATGATCTGCCTACTAGCTCCACCATTCACGAGGACTTAATAAATGGAAACGAGTAAGATACGAGACTGAAATTAGCTAATGTAAATGTCAAGACTGAGCTAAAAATATTTAATGTTATTCTCCTAGCAGAGAAATGATTTACAAGTGCCATTCAACTAGTGTAATAAGTACTATTAAGTAGTTAGTAAAATTATATAATACTTATTATATTTTTAAATAAACATATTTACACTCGACAGCAAAAAATCTAGGCCAGCTGGAAAACGACTCTTCTTTGTTATATCCTTAAAATCACTAAACATAGTTTAATTCCAAAAACTTACATTTAATTTAATCATCATGAAACACACTTTCTGTAAGCATATCTTTTATAGTAGTAAGTATATTACTTTTGGATAAAATCCAATCAGAGTTCCAAGGCAGACGGGTATGTGGCCCGGTTTATTTGCTGTCAAGTGTATTTCATATCTTAGAACTTGAAGAAGTCTGCGTGAAGCCAAGACCAACATGTAATGATGTAGATGCCCTTCAGACACTTTTTTATTGAATATGTATTATAACATCTTGGTCCCACGCAGCCTCCCTAAGTTCTAAAAAAATATTTATTTAGAAGTATGCATTTAAAAAAGAGGTATATAATAAAAATATTGAATACTATTTTTGATCTCATTGAAATTGTTTTGTTATTTATAAGTCGTTTTTTCTGATGAATATAATTCTGTCAGTAGTAAGTTGTCCCGTATTTTGTAATGCTCTATGATAATAATAATAATAAATTTCGATTTCAATAAAGCAAGTATTTGTTTTATTCATAATATAATAAGTTATTTCATTTACTAAATTATCTAGTCAAAAATAATATGATAAGGTCTAAGTAACTTACCGCTGTTATGACTAGTAAAAGCTGGATTCCTAGACATAAAAGCCGTAACTACGTTACATACGGTGCTTATGCCTAGGAAAAGCACATTTTTATTATTATGTTGTACTAGGCATAACGGTTATTTGCTTAATTATTACAAAAGTATTAATGTTATCACAACATAATAAACACAAGTTTAAAGGGAACAATTGTTATTACAGAATAAAATTACAAAACATGATATTTTATTAAAACTATGACCCTGATCATTATTTTTCAGAAAAAAACTTTAGGCGCGAATATCTCGAAACGAAACATCTCTGACTTACGGCTGTTTAAGTTAGGACGGCAGAATACGTCCCGTACACTTTTGGTACAAGCCGTATTGTACGACACGTACTCCGTGTACATCGCTCTCATTGGCTGGAAATACTTGCTTTTTGTGAGATTGAGATTTTTATGTAAGCAATTTAACAGTTGACGGTGTTGGTACAGCATAACCATAACCTCAAAATTATTAACATGAGATTAAGTAGTAGGGATGTGACTTTGGGAAAAAACGATTAATAAATAATCGTTTTTTTTACCCTGCCAAAATCGATAAAAATAAACTATTTTTAGGACAAAAATAATCGTTGTTTTTACGCTACAAAAATAATCGATTTTTATGTATATTTATGCTACATATAAATATAGCGAGGTGTTGCAGGGGCCGCAAAAACTGAGATGGTTTCCGGTTACCTAGTTGTATATGCATGAGCAACTGTTTTACCTTATTTTCACGAGATACCGATAGACTTTTGATAAGCTCTGAATTCAGGCGGATGTAGTCGGCTGGACCGGTGAGAATGTCCTCCACTTGCGTATTGTCTGTCGAGTGTCGCCAGCACATGATTAAATTTGGTTGCATCGTCAGTGATCCGCATTATAGCGAACTGTCCCTCCACCTGCGCGAACCAAATTGCTGGTTTTTCGGGCCAGAATGGAGGTATTCGCATGTGTACGGGTGGTGTGGGGGCTGCCGTTATGGGCGCAGTAGCTGCGTCCTCAAAATCGGGGTCGGTCATTTTATCTTGCTTTTTCGTACGTACAGTTACATTTGGTTCCGCGTTAGACGTTCCCGCCTTCTTCATTTGTATCCAGAGGGGTCACCACCTTAGCGGTTACTGCAGTGTGGATGGTTGTACAAAGGAAACAACGCAGTAGGAAATAGGATTAGCTATAATCACTAGCACACTAAATAAGCTAATAAGCTATAATGCACGATATAAGCACAGTTTGAAGATAGCACACACAGTATAGAAGGAGAAATAATATATAGAAATAAATAGAAGCAATAACGGATAACAATAACTTGAATGTAAACAAAATAAAGACGCAACAGTGAGCGGCGGATGAGCGAGCGACACAAGCTTCTCGTGGCTCCGAGAAATTGCGACTGGTTGGTGGTTGCGCCGGCTGCCTGTTGCCAGGCGGCGAGCGAAGGGACTCGAGCGCAGCGTTGTATAGGTATAAGAATGTGTTGCGAGTTGCAAACCACACGGCCCGCTGCATAATATGGATTTTCGCCTCGCTGTGCTTGCGAATGATGTGAATATGATGTCTGTATGTAATGTAGTGTATAAATAGGTAAGTCACCTACATTACCACAATTTTTTAGGCTAGTCCTGTAAAAATAAAAGTTTGGGCAGCCTTTTACAGAGAATTCGACTGCTTTTGACGTTCAACCAAAGACCAGATATCGAGATAGACACAGCAAACACGGTCGAATGTATGAGAACCAACCGTGTAACTTTTTCACTACCTACTCTGACGTCACGAGCGCCTTTTAGTGATGGGTTAACATGTTAATCGTGAAACAGAGTCAAAGACGCGCCGCCAAATCGATTCAAAATGAGCGCTGCTGCGGGAATCCCCTACCTACCACGACCATGTACCTACCGCGTTGCCTTTTTGTCAGTAAGCCGGCAGTGTTTCGAGCGGGAGATCGTATCGTAGCATCGCACCCGGATATCACATCATAGAGTGTTAAAGTATGTATTTGTCTGTTGTACCTATTTACCTTTTATTATTCATGTGTAAATCCGTCCAGCCCCCTTATTCAGTAACTCGAATCGATCTTAAACTGTGGAATAGTATCAGATTTCCCATAGTTATGTACAATCAATTGACACTGCGTTGCATTCGACCTGGCTCAAGCAGGAATAATAACCAGAGCGAAAAAGTTTTCGAGTTCAGAAAACATGAACCTTATGTCATTGCACATAAGAGTCAGTCAGACAGTCAGTCAGTCAATCAGTCTTCTTTTATATATTAACATAAAATGAATACATAATAATCTCACATATACGTTATTCTACTACTAAAATATAGATTGTAATGAAAATGCAACTCAGAATTATCATTCTTCCGTCAACAAAATCGAATCGTCCAGCGATTTTGCAAGAATCGTCGCATTGTACAACACTATCTGATTAAATCGACAGAAAAATGAGCAAATCGACTGTATCATGCAACTGTAAGGTTAACGAAAGTATAGTTTGCTTCACTGTTCATTGAGGGCTACGAAAGAGATATCCATGAATTGTGTAAAGTGGAAGCAGCAGTGGATGAAGTCCATGGGAAATATACGCTATGGTTCAACCTATCTCAGTAAAAACGGGAGACGCTACTCGCAATTAAAAATAATTGATTATTAAATAAATTAGGCTGTGCCGGCACATATGCCCGCCACAGATATGCGGAAATATCTATTTCCACGTAATGTTAAGATAAGTTGACGACCGTCACAGATAAGGTATTGTATGATCAAGTGCTTAGTCGACGGCACTTTCCACACAGTTGTATAAAGTTCTAGTAGTGAGTTGTTACGAATGAAGTAGTAAAGTAGTGGTAGTAATGAAACACGTCATTTTGTCTTCACTGTAAGTGGTCAACTAAATTTATTACGGTAGAAATATGCGGGCTGAGTAAACTGCCACGTTAACAAAACATTATATGCACGGTGTAACCGTACATGCTCCGAAACCCCAAAGATATTAGGGGTAGTAAACTGTATTCTAATAACACAAAGTAATCAGTAAAATAAAATCATTCAAAGCAACATAATACAAGCATAATACAAACTTGAAGTATATCTTATAAAATTCAACTTAATAACTAAACACAGTACTTAAGAATTTTGGGTTGAAATTAAGTTAGTCAAAATTAAAGGCGATATTATCACCATTAGCTGAAGTGGGATGCGCCTTCTGCGCTTGTTGCTGTTTCGCTTTGGATAGCGTCTGTAGCTCGATGATTTCCATGCGAGCTTGCGTGCGTCTCATTTTTGTGCAGATGTGAGGACAGCATCTTCTTATAATCCATATGACTAGGACCGTAAATGCTGCTGCTAGGAGGATGTAGCTGATCGCGTATTGATGGACGTCGTGGATTGTGACCGATGATGGGAGATAGTTGCGGTCTTTCTGCGAGTTAATTTTCTTGTCAATCTCATCTATTTCGGCAGTGTTATATTGAAACGCTTGGTTCTGATTGTGATATGTGATATTCACAATGTTATTTATCGACGAGTTTAGTAGCGGTATGTTGAAGTTGTATTCCAGCTTAGCGTCGCTGCTGTATTGGTTGTGCGATAAGATAGTTAGCTCATTCGATTGTAGGATACATCCTTGAGCAAGAGTTACTATCCCGGATGATGTCAAAGTTTCCATTGTCACGTCGCTATCGCATATGGTTCGAAAGGCGCAAGTCGCGCAGCACTTAGCTAACCATGTGTTTGGTGCATGTAATTCGATCCATTCGTCTTCGCACGGTGCACGGGTGACTGCGCACGGCAAATTAGAGTGATGACCCAGTAGTTTTGCTTCACATGGGATCTTATAGTTATTTAAGTTGTAGACAGGAAGATTTTTGTAGCACAAAAAGTTGTCTGTTTTTTGTTGAACGCAGTGCTTCAAGTCTTCTTCCATCAATGTTATATACGTATTTTTCCGAAAGTTTACGGCGATGTAGGTTGATGATAGTTTCATGGTAAAAGTTTCCTTGTTTACTTTAATAGGTAACGGTATAGCTTGATAAAATGTGTAGATTTCGTCCGAGATTAATGGTATGTGGATTTCGAATAGGAAGTAAGTCTCTGTTACTCTCGCCTTCACATAGAGGAGTTTGTACAAGTCCTTCATACCCTCTTTTGTATTTTTTGTCGGCAGAGATAATGTTCTCGGCAGTTTTGCTGATATAGCGTCTAGTTGCTTGATAAGGTTGACTGGGGACAGAAGCCGGACTTCCATGTGACCTTTGTAGACTTCAGTCAGGGTTTCAAAAAGCATTTCTTGTACTCCTTTCAAATTGTTTATCAGGAAATGTAGGGAAAGTGACGCTGAGTTAAAGTAATTTGAGGCCATCACTGCTTCCATTTCTGATTCGATCTTGGCGAAGTTTTTGTTTGTTTGGTTCATAAATCCATCAATCATCAAAAATTGCTTCTGGATGTTGGTTTCACTTTTCTTGAGTACGTTTTTTTCTAGTTCCACTATGGATGTTTGATTCCGAATTAGTTCGAGCAAGTAGTTTACATTGTTCTGTACTGCCTCTATGTCTTTTTGGTACTTATCCGCAAAGTGTTGGTCTAGAATGCCGAATAAGCTGTTGGCTATGTAGCCTCCTGCGTTTAATAGTCCACGTTTCTTTCTACTTGATAGAGGCGTGTGCGGTGCAAGTAGTATGGTGTTGTAGTAGCTGAGTATTTCGACCTCGTGATAAAGCTGTTGCAGCGTAGATTTGCAGTATCTTGGATCGGTTTTTTCACAAAGATCCTTCACATCAGCGAGATATGCTTCAATACGATGAACTCCATCCCAGTAGTTAGTCAAGTTATAGTACATTAGGAGTGTCCATTCGTCATTGATTGTTTGTATTTTGCCTCTCGTGTCGTAGTAGATAGGGCGCGCGGCTTCCAATGGTGTAATATGAGCCCTCGTTGCTATGTTGCCGCCGCTTCCGTGTGTCTGAGTTGTAAACACACAGAGCGTTATCAGTAAGGTTAATAACATTGAAAAGCCTTTCTTCGCATTTGTTTTGCGCTTGGGTGCATTCTTGTCGGGATCGTTTTGTGCAGCGTCATCTTTGGCATTGGTCGGCAACGGTAATGGTGATAGTTTTACGATGGGCCTTTTCAAAGTAGTAGTTTGAGTTTTTATCGTGGCCACTCGCACGTATCCGTCTGGACCGGGATGAGTCTTGATTACCCGGCCAAGTGCCCATTTCCCGGGAGGCAGGTTATCCTCCTTTACCAGCACGACGTCATCTATTTGAACATTTTCAGTTGGTTTGTTCCATTTGCTCCGAATTTGCAGCTGTGTCGGGTACTCATTCGACCAGCCCTTCCAGAACTGCTGCAGCATATGTTCGGTTAGACGCCACCTTCGTCTCAAGTCGATGTTTCTGACGTCAGCATCGCTAGCTTGCGGGATTGTCATTACCGGACTGCCTGTGAGAAAATGGCCCAGCGTCAAGTAGTTGAAGTATTCATCTGGATCTTCCGTCAGTGGGCACAGCGGTCTCGAGTTCATACAGCCTTCTATCTGTGCCAGTAGTGTAGTAAACTCTTCGTAAGTAAGTTTTTGGTCTCCAAGTACTCGCCGTAGATGATATTTCATCCCTTTCACTGCAGCCTCCCAGAGACCGCCAGCGCTGGGCCACGCGGGGGCGTTGAAATGCCAGGTGACCTGGAGAGTATTTATTTTGTCAAATAATTGCGGTGTAAGTATCGTCTTGTAGAAGTCGAATTCTTTGCGTAGTGCCTTTGACGCCCCGACCAGGTTAGTTCCGTTATCATTGTATACGTGGGTCGGCGTCCCCCTTCTTGCGCACATTCGTTGAAAGGCGGCAATGAATGTCTCAGTGCTGAGGTCCGATGCTAGTTCAATGTGCACTGCCTTTGTGCACATGCACACAAAGATCACGATGTAGGCTTTGGATGTTGATATGCCACGGCCCTTGTTGAGTTTTACGTCCACATGACCAGTCAAGTCCACGCCCGTATGAGTAAAGGGACGCGAAGGCGTTATTCTTTGTTTTGGCAGTTCTCCCATGAGTTGATTGTTGTCAGCCGTCTTGTACCTATGACATCTCACGCACCGTCGCAGATATGTTTTCACCGCTCTGTTTCCTCCGATTATCCAGTATTGCTGTCGGATATGAGCCATGGTCAGTCGCGCTCCGCCGTGCAATGTGTTGGCGTGAGCTTGATCGATGACCAGTTGAGTGAGTCTTCCATTATTCGGCAGTATCACAGGATGCTTCATGTTTGGTGGTAGGTCTGAGTTTTTGAGCCGTCCACCAACGCGTAGTATGCCCTTTTTGTCCAGAAACGGGCTCAGCTTGTGAATTTTGCTTTTATTTGAAGTAATTACGCCTTGCTTCAACAGTGCTAGTTCAGTGACAAATTCCATTTTTTGTACGTATTCTATCACAAGCTCAGCGGATTTTGTCAGTTCCACGGTAGTTAGGTAGCTCGCGTCCGGTTGCTTCCTTTGTCGCAACTTGCTAATGAAACGTAACACCCATGCAATAACTCGGGTAATTCGTGTTAAAGTACTGCACTTCTCTAGCAAAGTTTTTATAAAGTTTTCTGTTTGTTCTGTAGCTTGTACTGTACAGGAATGCGCGTCAAGTTCCAGGCTGGTAGTATACAGGCAGGTTGCGCATTCCTGTGCTTCCTCAGTCGTCATAGTTTTTATGAATTCTGGGCCTTGCCACCACAAGTTGTGTTCCAATAGTTTGATAGGTAACATTCCTCTAGTTGCGCAATCGGCTGGGTTTTGATCCGATTTCACATAGTGCCATCGTTCGGCTGGGATGATTTTGAGTATTTTTGTGACCCGATTTGCTACATATCGTTCCCATCTAGCTGTGTCGCCTTTTAGCCAGGCTAGTACAACCTTCGAATCACTCCAGGCGAACACAGTCAGGTTGTTTTCCTTCAGAGTTTTCTTGATTTTCTCCATCAGTTGGGACAGTAACATAGCTGCGCACAGTTCCAGTCTGGGAAGTGTGGTTTTTGACCCATAGGGACCACTCTTGTTTTGGCGGCAATTAAGATGATTTTTGTCTGGCCGTTATCGTCAATAAGTCGTGTATAAATCACACACGCTAAAGCCTTCTCACTGCTATCAGAGAACCCATGTAATTCGAGATCCCTTTGAGTTCCGCCGATCCATCTTTTTATTTTTATGTTCTTTACTGCTGGTAGTTCATTTCGTAGTTTTAGCCATTCTTTTTCAATATCGTCGGGCAATAGTTCATCCCAACTCATCTTTTCCACCCACACCCGTTGAAATATAAGTTTTTCTGACACAGTAATGGGTGAGAGCCAGCCAAGCGGGTCGTAGAGTTTTGATATCTCAGATAAAAGACTCATTTTTGTAGCCTTTTTTGGAGGTTCTTCCATGTCCCAGTTGAGTATGAACACGTCAGAGTTTGGACTCCAGCCGAGACCCAAAGTTTTCGTAGTATTTCCTTGTTTAAAATTGAACACATTCTTCGTTGATATTTGATCCTCTGATAAAGTTTGCAGTAATTCTGTGCAGTTACTTGTCCATTTACGTAAGTTCATTCCACCGCCTTGCAATAGTACAATCAGCGTGCGTTGCATTTCTTTGGCGGCTTCGAGTGAGTTATTCCCGCTTATCAAGTCGTCGACATAAAATTCGTTTTCCAGTGTTTTTGCAGCCGCGGGGTATTTTTGGCGATCGTCCGAGGCTAACTGTTTTAGAGTTCTCATGGCTAACCACGGTGCGCTTTTGGTTCCGTATGTAACGGTACAGAGGTTCATTTCTTGTAATGATTCGTCAGTCGAAAATCTCCAAATGATCTTTTGCAGATGTTGCTGTTCTTTAGCGATCCGGATACAGCGGTACATTTTCTCGATGTCTGCTGTATAGACCTATTTGTAGCTTCTCCATTTTATTAGCAACTCCTGTATGTCTTTTTGTAAGTTAGGTCCCTTTTTCATTAAGTCATTCAAGCTATAGTTCGAGCTTGTTTTTTGGGACGCGTTGAAAACGACTCTCAGTTTGGTCGTCGTGGACTGCTCCCGTAGTACCCCATGGTGAGGCAAGTAGTATACAGGGCTTGAGTTAGAAACAGTAGTTGCGGGCTGCATGTGGTCCAGATCTATGTATTCCTGGATGAAGTCTTTGTACATAGCCGAAAGTTTCGCCAGTCTGTCGAGTCTTTTTTCTAGTTGCAAAAATTGGGCAGTTGCCGCAGATTTAGAGTTTCCCAGTTTTTCTTCGTAATTCGGGTATAATGGCATCTTGACAACATAAGTTCCATCGCAGTTTCTTTTCGTAGTTTGTTGGTAATATATCTCGCACTCATCATCGGATGGTATATCTTCGTTCCCCTCAGTGATGTCTTCTGTTTCCCAGAATTTAGTCAGGTCTTCCAGATTGACCAAGGTTGCGTGACAGTTGAAAGAAGTCTTGACATTGCCGCACAGGATCCAACCTAGCTGAGTTTGTTGGTCATTGGTGCCTCTCAGTACTCCTTCCATGATGATGGTAGAGTAAACCTCCGCCCCAAACAGTAGATCAATGCCGCGGGACACGTTGAACTCAGGGTCGGCCAGTTTCAGATTGTTCAAGTGTTCCCATTCTGCTGATTGAAAAGATTTGCTCGGCAAGTTATTTATGAGCTTTTTCATTACCAGTGCTTCTGATTTGAAGGTGAAGACAGAGTTGATGGACTGACATTCAATTCCAATTCGTCCCTTGCAGTCCCCAGTGACGGTCCCAACGCCTGACACCGTCGCAGTCATATGTTTTCTTGGCAGCCTTAAAAGTTGCGCTGCATTTTCAGTTATTAGATTTACTTGCGAGCCTTGGTCAAGTAGTGCTCGCAAATGTACATAAGTTCCATTGAGGCCTTTTACTTTGATTTGTACTGTAATGAGTAGTACCTCCGTTGCTTTACTGGATAAGTGATTCGACACTTTTTGAGTATAAGTAGGTTGCCGTTGAGTAGAGTAGTTTCTTCCAGAACCCGGAGTTGAGGGTGGTTTCTTCATCTTATTGTGCAACAGCGTGTGATGTGGCTTAGCACACTCTTTGCATTTCTTAGTCGATGAGCACTGCATGTTGCCGTGGTCGTACAGACAGTTTTTGCAGAGTTGCATGCGGGCGACGTTAGAGTTTCTGGTTTCAGTGTTCATGTCTAGAAACTTGCGGCATTTCATGAGTACGTGGTTTTCGTTACAAAGTGGGCAATTTCCTTGGTAAGACGTGAAAAATGACTTCTTATATTCCCGCTTGAATCCAAAAGTCGGTTTATATGTCCCGTAGTGCTGCTTTTCAGTAGGTTGAGGCGGTTTCTGTACCTTAGGGACTTCTTTTTGACGAGTTTTTATTTCTAACGCCATAAATTGGCTTTCCAAGAAGTTTGTGAACTCATGAAGGTCTGGTACTTCCCTCGGTTCACGTAGTTCTTTGCAGTATTCGTTGTAGGTATCAGAGTCAAGTTTTTGCGACATAAGGTGCACAATTAGCGGATCCCAATTTTCTGTTTCCACGCCGATGTTATTTAAGCCATTCATGCATTCATTTATGAAGTCATGCATTCTTTTGACAGTAAATGCGCTCGCCTGGTGTATTACTGGTAAATTCAACATAGTATTTATGTAGGATGTAAATTGCAGTCTGCGATTGTCGTAGCGCTGCATAAGGATGTACCAGCATGACTCATAATTTTCAGCACTGATGTTGAAATGCTGCACTAGTTTTTCAGCCTCCCCTCTCAGCTTTGCTTTTAAGTGTTGAAGTTTTTGTGCCTTGGAAATAGATGGATTGTTGTGTATTGTTTCCAAGAACAAATCTTTAAAAGACACCCATTGTTCATAGTTTCCGGTGAATATGGGGATGTCAATCTTTGGTGCGGATTGCTTGTAGTGTACATTGGTCCACAGCTTTTTATGCAGTGATTTTTTAAGTCGGTCGTATTCGCCTTCCAAAGTCATGAATAAGTCGTAGTACTTTTCCTCCGAACCTTGCAGTAGGGCGTCCAGTTCCCAGTGTAGTTTATCTATTGCTTCCCATTTTGATCCCATTATCTTGAGGTGATCTTCAATCTCCCATTTCTCCATAGTATCTTCAATGTTTACTTTCGACATGGCCCTGTCAATGGCCTTGCAGTTTCCTTCCTGTCTAGTAAGTAGCTCTCTGACCTTGGTACTTGTGTCATCTACCTTCTTGGTCAGCTCTTCTCCAGTAAGACCATCATTTGTAGTTGAAGTTTTGTCAAAGTCGTCTTCTTGCAGGCTCTGAGACATGAGTTGTAGTATATTTTCTTTAGTGTTTGTATATATCTCCTTAGTTCTTTCGTAGACACATTCCTTAAAATATTCAATATCTTTTTCCTCATATTCCAATAATAATGCATGTCTTTGCTCAAAATCCTTCCATTGAGTTTCAAGTGATACAAGTCTCTTCGTGAGATAGTCTGGCCTTTTCTTCCTTTCTGCTCCGTCCTTTTTGTAGTTAGCGCAGAGACTTTTTATGTTTTCAAAGACTTTGCTCTGAGTTTGTAGTTCAGCCATAGTTATGTTAAGTTGGTACCTTTTAGTTTCAGTAAGTATGAGTAGTATGTAGTTGATGAGTTCGACACGTAGTAGACGGTGTCCCTTGCTTGTTTCATCAGTAGTAAGTAATCGCGATGCTTGATTTTGTCAGCGCACGCTAAGTTTTCTTCGTAGCTCGACCCGTAGAGTCGTAGGTCGCACACAGTTCTTCTCAATGCTCCCACAGTCCAAAAACCACAGAACACACTGAGTTTTCTCTCGACGGCACTTTCCACACAGTTGTATAAAGTTCTAGTAGTGAGTTGTTACGAATGAAGTAGTAAAGTAGTGGTAGTAATGAAACACGTCATTTTGTCTTCACTGTAAGTGGTCAACTAAATTTATTACGGTAGAAATATGCGGGCTGAGTAAACTGCCACGTTAACAAAACATTATATGCACGGTGTAACCGTACAGGTATATTTATATTCATCACGTATTTTTGTAGTAAGTTGTATATAACCTTAGTATATCCTATAATAAAATAGTCTCGTATTTGCGCGCATCTCAAGCCATTTACTTTACTCCCGAAGATGTCGCTCTCCTTATAATTGCCTCTGGCAAAGTGGTGACCCGACTTCTGAACATCAGCAACCTTCGGTAATAGCAGCATGGACCCAGCCGCGAAGAAAACTCCGTGTGCTGCCACCTTAATCCATAATCAAGACCCCACCCAAACCAAGACGACATCAAGCAAGCCATGACGGACCAGAAGCCAAAAGATTTCAACTGAAGATTTCCCGCATCGAACTCAAGATACCGCAAGAATAATGAACCGATAATCAGCCGACTGCTGATTTATCAAAATGGAGCTCGCACCAGCAGAAACGAACGCGTCAGCAAATTAATTCACAGCAAGCAGCTTTTCAAGTTCAAGACATAGGAAGCCGTTCCAGCCCCCAGAAGAGTATTGAAACATCATCTATATACCTAATTCAACGAATATTGAAATCATCCAGAAGGAACATCGCACGAAGAATAATCAAATCACTTCAGTGATATATATCTCTCTCTTCAGAGAGAGAGAGATATATATATATATATAAACGATTGGTGTACAAGATGTGCCCTATGTTGCCAAATCCCAAGGTTTTTAGGCACACAAATTTCATCAATCGACAACTTAATATTCACTCAAGAGTGAAGAGCACGCACGTACACATGACGTACGAGATCATTGACTGCTTACAGCCAAGGTTACAGATTTAATGCTGACGCTGATTCAGCACAATCATCCTTGTGTAGGTACGGTCGCAATTATAAACAAACAGTGATTACAACTTCAACGACGTGCGATGTAAATTGACTCATCGATTCCTGAAAAACATGGGCGGCTGCAGCATCAGACGACTCTCCTGCGGATCTTTTCCAGTTATAGGTTAGGTTAGTTTACTAACCGCGAAGCCCCATTTTCCTAGTGTTTTTCTGTTTTCCAGTTTTTAGTTTATTTTATGTAGTGTGCGGCCAGACACAAGACTTGCCTGTAGGTAAATATTAAGTAATTCTTTAAACTTATGTAGAATTCACATAACCGTAGTTCCTTTATTTTTCTAATTCGTGTAAGATTAACCTTTAGATTAAGTTGAAGTATACGCGATTACTATCTGATTTATGTTTATTAAAATATTACTAGTTATTATTGCAGTTGATATAAGTTTGGTATGGTATCTAACTTAGATTTTTTCCATTGTTATAAGTACATTCATTTATTTTTTTCCCTAAAGGGGGGAGTATCTGAGCCGGCACATACGCCCGCCACAGATATGTGGAAATATCTATTTCCACGTAATGTTAAGATAAGTTGACGACCGTCACAGATAAGGTATATTTACATTCATCACGTAGTTTTGTAGTAAGTTGTATATAACCTTAGTATATCCTATAATAAAATAGTCTCGTATTTGCGCGCATCTCAAGCCTTTTACTTTACTCCCGAAGATATCGCTCTCGTCGCTAAAATTACTTACGTATGAAAGGTAACGCCGTCTTTTTTTTTGGAAACAACATTGCTTGAGTTTTTGCAATTCACAACGGCACAGTAAGGTATTTTTGTGTTTATTAGTACACGGCTTACATTCGAACAGCCAGAGAGCGACTGAGCCGGGATGAGCGGAGTCCGCCTATTAAAACCACGCGAAGTAGGTAGACTTTCGCTGTCTATCTCGATATCTGGTCTGTGCGTTCAACGTTTAAACAATGCGTTGATACGCGTTGATAACTGCTAGTACGCCATCTAGAGAAGGATTTGGTACTACCGTAACGGGCTGACTGACGGGGTGATGAAGGTAACTAGGTTAATGCAGGTATAGTATGGATGGCGTTACCTAATAATAAAAAAGTGCCTAGTACATGCCAGTACAGCCAGCAGTGGGCTGTCCACGCCACGTGTCGAGTGGCTGGGCATCCATTTTTGACGTTGTTCACACATTGGTTGATGAGCCCAGCCCATCAGTCAGCATTGGCCTGGTCATCCAAGGAAGATGGACGATGACATCTGAAGAAAAAAATTGGAGAAAAAATCGGGCAAAAAAAAAACCGATTTTTAAATAATCGATTGTTTTCAAAAAATCATCCTTGATAAAAAATCGATTATTTTAAAAGTATAATCGATTTTTTCTATTAGAGTACGGCCGCGAAAAATTGTACAATAACTTTCGTGAACTGGTTACACACTGTTACATACGTGAATGAGAATAACGCGAGTGAACTTTATAAAGCCTAGTGTACAATGTAAGAGAAATACCTGATAGTTTTTGTTTTTGAAAGTGAAACTTTATTATGGGAGGGCTTTGAAATTGTTGTTGTTTTTTGATCAATTTAATTTAAAACTTAATAAAACAAAATGTAATCACAAAGAAGTCTTTATTTTCTAATACATGCCATAATCGGTTGAAGATATGTGCTTCAAGATGGTGTTGCAAGATTCTACCAGAACAAACATACATACATACATACATACAAGTGAAGTTAAATAAAAGCTTTAAAACTTATTTAAAAACTTGTGAAGCCTTTTTATTTCGATTCTACGGTGTAAACTACTCGTAACAACCGATCACGAATGTTACGTTATACATATAGTAACATATTGTATCATTTGTGAATAGAAATCTCTGTGGACACAACCAAAACAATATTTATTTACGCATCTTTTGAAGTAGTAGGACGCCGCATAGTTCGATTTGATAGAAGAACATTCTATCTACACACACAATTAAAACTTATAACGTAAATTGGCATTCTTAACGTGTAATCTCACTTAAAAACAATTAAAATTTGCCGAGACACATGCGTCGACGAACTTCTGAATCACTTTGACAGAAAACGAAATGGAGATTTCTTTCCATATGTTGGCCAAACTGGAGGTGGTGTTGCCATGACTAAAAAACTTTACTTACGGGCTGTGAGTCTTGCTGTTACATACGTGAGGTTACATTCAAGAACAAAAAGTGAGACACACATGTTTCAAACTAGTTTGTATTATATTTGACGTTGTTTATTCAAAATAATTAATGGGAACAAAGCATATTAACATAAAAATTCAAAACTGACAAATTTTTACAGGTGAAAAAACAGTTCTGCTATTTTGTGTGACTTCGAAGTATGATAAGTCTAGGTGGGACACACGATTTTTGTATGGAGACTAAAATTAACACTACAAAAAAAAATATGCTCGATAAAGGCAACCAAAATGGATTAAAATTATTTATAGGAATAAATACGAAATTGCGAACCAGAATCAATTTCCAAGTTATCATTAATAAAAATTTACATGGTATTTTTAACACTCGATAGGAGAGAGACAGTTTTTTTATTCCAAAATGTACAATTTTCTGCTGTCTTGGTCTCCACATGTCAGCGAGGTCAGCAGACGGGTCTTTGCGTCTTTTCACTCCCTCAGGCGTTTGCAGTATTTCTTGCCACGGCAAACCAAAATCACCCTTGCTCAGTCCCTTCTCCTGCCACTAATCGACTACGCCGATGTCTTTTGGGAGAGCGCGAACGAAGATTTACTGAACAAACTCGAACGACTTCAGAATCTTGGGATTCGGTTTATCTTCGGGTTGCGCAAATTCGATCATGTTTCTCAATATCGCAAAGAGTTGGGTTGGCTTCCAATTCGTCGTCGCCGAGACACTCATATTCTCTCTTATCTTTTCAATATATTGAAAAATCCGCGCTATCCCAGCTACCTTCGAGACCGCTTTGAGTATCTCTTTTCAGGAGATCGGCACCGGAGATCCCACACGGTCTCACTCTTAGCCACTCCAAGGCATAGCACCTCGGCATATGAGCATTCATTCAGGCTGCAGGCGGTTCGACTGTGGAACGCACTACCTAGCACTATAAGAGACTGTCCCTCTCTTGTCCCTTTAAAAAACCGGGTAAAAGAGCACTTCCTTTCTCTTTCGAGAGTTATATATAGTATGTATATCATTATAATATATAAACTATATTTGCAGGTATATGTATGTATTGTATTTAGTAGTCTGGTATGTAAGTATTTTATTTTCCGTATTTTATATTATATATGTATTTTAGTATAGATTAGATATTAGATATTGTACACTGCCTACCCTTTCATGATACATTTCCATTTCATGCCTTGGTTTGCTGGAAGAAATCTCTTTTTAGAGATATGCTCGCCTTTGTACATATGATTTGTCCTAATGTCACCTTTTAAATTTAATATGTGTGTGTGCAATAAAGAATTATGAAATTATGAATTTTTCGCAGCCGAACTCATAATCTAATCGCAAAAGGATTGAGATAAGACTCTTTATATAATATTAGTATTTATTGTTGATATAAGTCTATAAAAGTGTTGGCAGTTAGTTGTAAAACAAAACAATAAAAAATTCTCATATTAATATGTCTTTTATTTTTATTTCCTGTAAGAAAACGCAGCTTATTCAGACAGGTACTGTTATACTAGGTACTATACTAGTGTGTAGTGTACTAGGTATGTGTGATATAGAATTACTTATGTATATGAACATGTTAGTTCTAAATAAAATAAATATAGTTTAAAAAAACTAAAAAACACGCTTTTGAAGCACTACGGACAAAAAAGTTAAAAATAATTTTTAATACAATCTTAAAACAATAATGAATAGAAAATACTATTATTATTGTGAAACAAAAAGCGTCGGGCGCTCGATATACGAAAGATATGGAACAAAGCGCCCGACGCTTTTTTTTCACAATTATAATAGTATTTTTTATTCATTATTGTTTTAAAAGGTTATATTAAAAATTATTTTTAACTTTTTTGTCCGAAGTGCTTCAAAAGCGTGTTTTTTAGTTTTTTTAAACTATATTTATTTTTCATTTTTTAGTTCGAGTTTAGTTCGATTTACTTGCTCTCACACAGAGGTTGTGTGAGAAATTAATAACCCTGGCGATCCTAATCAGAATAACGAGATAAACTTATGAAATTATTACATTGTCGCTGATTATTGATAAGTGTACAAAGTTTGAATTGAATCTGTCCGTTTAAAGTGGGTCAAAATCGAGTCCAAAGGAGTCGGTTACATACAAACAAACAAACAAACATACAGGTGAAGCTAAGAAAAGCGTGATAAAAACAGACGGCGCTACATATGCACTTCCCATTTCTGGGTCAAAGATAAATGTCTATTTCAGTATATAACAAGTTACTCTGTGCTTAGACTATTTTCTTTGTATACTTATAAACAATCTAAGTTTGCAGTCTATTAATATCTCAGGATGAATATGTTACCGGCCAAACCCGATTTCAGGACAAACTTGTTTTGCCTGGGATTAACTAGTTTATGTGTACTTAAGTTTATGTTTTAAGTATTTTTTGTTGTTCTTACATGTTCAACCTAACACGAAGGATAAAGGGAGCTTCGCTTCGCTCACCCCCTTTACCGTTCACCTAAGCTTCCGCAATGTTTTGCCATGATATAAGCTGTGCAAACTAGTTTATCCTAGGCAAAACTAGTTTGTCCTGAAATCGGGTTTGGCCGGTAACAAATATAATAAATTAGGGAGCTCGCCGCGTATTGACTTAAGACTATTTTAATTTACTTTCAATGCTGTGATGTTTTTGTTGTGAATTTAGCCTACTTACTAGGGATGTGAAAAAAAAAGATTATAGAAAATATCTAATAAAATTACTGCAATGTTACAATCTGCTCGCGTGCTTTTCATACACGAGATCTCACTAAACTAAACTATGTCCACTCACTAAACTCGACGCTTCTGGCATACGTGGTCCTGTCTTAATTTTATGCACGAACTACCTGGAGGCATTTTGACATTGAATTTACATAAATTCAATGTCAAAATTGTTGATTTAGTAAACGACGGCATCCCTATTAGCCAATGTGCAGCCTCTATTTATCAGTCCTAGGGCAACAACACTTCCTACCATATGTCAAAGACATGAGCTTCCCGATTGAACAAAGCACCACCTATCAATTAAGTAGGTAACTTAACATTATCGGTAACAAAACGTCGATTCAACAAGCGTTCGCAGTATGATATTTTCGCAGTGCAATCCTTCGTAGAACAGTTATTCGATGTAACGAAATATCGTAGTAACAAGACGTCGATTGAACAAGGCTTCGCAGCATGATATTTTCACAGTGAAATCCTTCGTAGTTCAGTTTTTCCATGTAAAGAAATGTTGCTGTAACAAGACGTCGATTTAACTAGGCGTCGCAGTTTAAAGATGTCGATGAAAGGTTTTGGACATTACAAAATTCGATGATACGGCTTTCGCACTCAAGTGGGTAACCCATGACGCGGGACTGGTCCTAAACGCCCAGAAGACCAAACTACTCCACATCAAATCCACCTACTGTAAGGACAAGCCCCAGGTTGGCATTATTGCCCATTCCCACGCCTGCATGCGTAGTGGTTACATCGTTGGAAGCATCGCTGGAAGCTGCGACTGCGGTCAAGTGGAAAACGTCAACACTTATGTATATTTGGGCCTGTTGATTGACAGCAGGTTTAACTGGGGTCCTCACGTAGAACGCGTTTGTGGTAAACTGAGATCGCTTCTGGCATTTTTTTGGATTGTAAGGAATCGTATATACCCTACACAATTCGCCTCACGCTTTATAATGCACTAGGAGAATCAGCACTAACGTTCGGTCTCTCCAGCTATGGACGTAGGTACTTATAGCACTTACTTAGTACAATCCTAACACTACAGATTGGACTAGGTACTTAAAATAATTGTCCCAGCTCACATTAAAAACAACAATGATGACGATGATCTCCGACTTTTTAGGTACTGTGGAGTACACCCAGTTACAGAAAAAGTTCACTATTGCCTCCTCAAAGAGCAATTCTTTGATTATAAAGACAGTCGGAAAATCTATCACCCTGTAACGACCAGGCGAATGGCTCAAGGTAAACTGGTACTGAGCGCGTAAACAATAGCTATGGCCTGCGGACGAGCTCCTACATGATGACACGATTAATAAACAACTTACCAACCGACGACATTAGTGACTCGATCAGCCAAACAAACATCCAAACTAAACTCAAATCATACTTTATTTCAAAATTGGAATGACAGAACGGCTAGTTCGTGAGGAATGTATAACCTACGTACCTATAACACTAACCAAGAATATTTTAAATTATGTTATTGTTAACCAGCTTTAGTATACCTTAGATACTGATAACGAGTAGATCACACCACACACAAACTCCACTGGTTTAAGTGGTGTTCCCAAGTATTTAACTAAAATTACATAATTGTGAAAATAAATATTTAGGTGATAAAAGTGTGAAATCTGCTTTTAAAAACAAAGTGGCGCCTCCATTTTTAACATACTCTTTTTTGCAAAGCTGTAGTTTTCAATATCTCGTTTCATCTCCAGAACTCGCTTATTATAAACAATGATAACCAACCTATCTTAAATATTTTGTGTGAAGGAAATATTTTGTCCTTTTTTGTTATATCCACCCTTATTGTCGATGACATATTAGCGAGGGACGTCGCCTTGGGCTACGTCCCACGATAATGTCTATTTATGAGTGATGTGATGATGAAGAATAATCACTACACATTTTAGTCATTATTCTTCATCATCACTAATAAATAGAGCAACTAAAAACCCAGTGGGTGGTTCTGGAACAAAAGCTTGATGCCGGGCCCGTCATGTACCACATGATGCACATGACATGGGCACAAAACTCGTATGCTTTGAAATGACGCGACCCTCCACTTTATTTATACGCACGTAAACACTGGATCTATGTATTTCATCGGTATTATCCTTCAGCTAGTTGAATAAGAAAAACGTTAAAAAACTACATTATAGTACCTTGTCTAAACTAAAATACCGCACCGCGCCCCACTATCATAAATCTTGTGGTATGTGGTCATTCATCAGGTATCATAAGGTATGTGTGATTCAGTGGTGGGGTGCGTCATTTCAAACTAGACAAGCTCACCCGCCAGCCATAATAAAAAGGAACCATCCAGACCAATAATAATAATAATTGCATTAAGGCTCTTATATACATGAACTTCCTAACTTTAAAACTAAGATTCTGTTTATGATATTAGAATTTAAGATTTTTATCAAGTAAACTGGTTGTCCTTTCTAAAATTCTGCTGGTGCACGTATTTAGCCCCAAAAAGTTACATGTATGAGAAATAAGTTTATGCTCACTCTTCGGTTGCGTAGAGTTGTAGATGGAGAACGTCCGATATTTAGTATTTTCAGAGTTCAGCGTCAAGATGTTTTGTTGAAGCCAACAGGAGACAATATTTAATACAATCTCGGCAGTATTGAACACTTCGGCCCCTTAGGGCGATCCACATTAGCTGATGGTGTGGTGATGGTGTGTGGTGTGAATGTATTTGTTTATTTTGTTTTATTACGGGCTCCGTTGTCTGATGGGTTTCACGCTTGCTTCTCACATAGGATATGCAGGTTCACATCCTGACCATTGAGATAATGAATTTATCGCTGTACAGCGAGGCAACGCCCGCCGCCAGTCTTCTGGGCACCTTGACCAGCGACAGCGGCAGCGATCTGGCCCAAATTTTTTACCTGCTTTAATACTTCAAATTTTTCATCATTTTTATTTGTAAAGTTTAATAGTTAAGGTTTTATAAAGCTTTGAATTACCCTGTTAAATATCTGTAAAATTTATCTTAAGTACATTATCGGATGTTCAGTTTTTCAGATGACACGTTAATCTGTAGGTCCCGGCTACTATCGATACGTGGCAGTGGTCGTAAACACCACTCCACCAACCCGCACCGAGCCAGCCAGCGTGGTGGAGTATTGCTTAAACTTACTAGTATCCCGGGCTTGTGCCCCTCGGAGGGGACATCAAGGGGCTGCATTTATAATTTTTATTTGTTTATTGCTATATCATTGTCGATTTAATAATTCGTGTTTATAATTATTTTTTATTACAATAATAATACTATTTTTATTTCGGATCACAAAAGGATCCATGTTTTGTTTGTAACAGACAAACTACTTAATCTTTGTTAGTATCTTCATATTACACTCAATTCAATCTATTTCATATAAATGGGCCTGGCTGTGGCATGGCACGCACGCACTGTCACAAACAGTCATAAAGGCCCATTTACACGACGCAAGTTTCTTGCCTGTTGCATACAATTAAATTGAAGCAATAAATGACTTTTATGGTCTAAACAACACGTAACATTCTTGATTTGTTATACAAGTTTTGCTTCAATACTTTTCTTGGTGTAAACAGCACATTGTGCTATATTTCTTAGGCAATTCTTGTATTCAACTGGATTCTCTCTTCAATCTTCATTTGCAAACATGAGTGCAGTGAGTGAGGGTACCTACTACTTACCATATTATGTTGTTTCTCTAAGTTCAGAAGTTTTCTTTAAAAAAGAATCCATTAAATAAAACCAAGAAAGTTTGGACTTGTAAACATCAGCAGTACTGGAACCGGTGCCAATTGAATCTTTTATCTTTTTCCTTTCCCCGAGATACTGCGTCCTTAATTTTTTTATTTTGTTTGCTATTTCCTTAGGTCCATATCCGTCAACCCCAAATTCCTGTGCAAATGCTGCTAGTGCAGCACTACGTGCATCACGATTCCTATAAGTTTCATTTTCAGTATCCCATAAACACTCATGATTGCGATAAATCTCAATGAACTTTATTAAATCAGCAGAACCGAATTTTAACACTTTTTGAGTCATATTTTTTAATAAACACAGTAGCTTTTAACGTTCAACACTGGAATGAAAAATTCGCCAACGCAAATACGTGCAATACTTGAAGCAACCCACTAGAAAATTGTACACGCACATATTTATACGAGTCAGTGTTTAGACAAGTCAAAACTTGTAAGCAATAATCGCCTAAACATAACTGTTTTGGTGTAAACAAAAGACGGTTGCAATAATTTCTTGTCAAGACTTTCATACAATAATTGCATTCCATTTTTTTACATATACCCGCGTGTAAACAGTTGCTTACAATTCTTGAAGATCAATTATTGCGCGTAAAGTATTGCATGCAATTATTGCCCTTGTATGTACAAGGGCAATAATTGCCTTGTATGTAAATGGGCCTTAACTCTCACCGAAAATTACACAGACTTCAGAGATACAGACTCACCTCTGTCTGGCACTTTATTAATCTGTGCCGCTGGACGCGGATATACACTTTAGTTCCAAAAGTTCCGTTGTGTACGGTCCCTACGTGTCACCGTACATTCTCCTTATGCGGCACTTTCCTAAATTCTACATATGTACTCGTAGAGCATTCAGTATTCATTTAGCAACCAAGGCGTTCGATGTTACTCATCCCCATTAACCATCAAGTTTATCAAGTTCAATACATTTCTAAATTTACCGAAACTAATTCTTTTAATCATCTCTGTCATCTTTATACAAGAGTCGATGAGAAGATGTCGCACTGTAAGTCAATTCTCACACTCGTCGTTCGCCGCTTGACCGATACGCCCGTGCATCGGTCGCTGTCTCGAATCGTGCGTCCCTCTCGCGCTCACGCGCGCGTCCCTCTCGCTATCGGGACCAATGAGAAGTGTTAAAACATTCCAATCAAAGAAAACCAAGTGCCGGATTACAGTGAGTGAGTGTACCGCTGGAGGTTTGATTTCGCCTGAGGTGGGTTACGTGTACTACACAGTAGGCACACAACACACGCAGGCACACACGCCTCCCTGCACTAGGCAGGGAGGGAGATCGTCCCCTCCTCCGGTGACAGACATTTATTGTTTCCCCCCCACCTGTTAGTGCAGATTAAGATGGAGCAGGAGATTTATGAACTCCGGCTCCGTAACCAGGCGCTGTCCCAAGAGCTCAGCCAGCTCCATGCCGAGAGAGAGTCGTGGACTAACTCCCAAGGTTTGTTCTCGCAACAAACCTTGTTTGAGCGGTCGCCGGCCTCTCCGCCTGAGAGCGAGCTGACTCATAACAATCAAGACCCCATCATCATCCCCCTTGAACAGACCCTACTGACCAGCCGCCCGGTTAATAGCCCCAACTCCAATGAAGTCGCAATGGATCAGGTTTACTCTGACCCCAGGAATTCTTTTGATGGTCTCACCGAGGAAGGAGATGCTTCCGCCTCGGATGAAGACAATTTCAACCCCGCTAGGCCACGCAGGAAACGTGCCTCTAAGAGGCCTCCTACTCCAATCATTGGTCCAGAAAACTCCCTCGCCAAGGTCGGTCGTCCGTCCAAGGCCACCCCTACTCCCTCCGCCGTAGCCAAACCCTTGCCAGCGCCCTCTGTAGCTGTCCCGGCTACAGTCCCGGGCACGCGCAAAGCGCTGCCACCCAAGATATGCATAAAAAACAAAGAGATGTGGCTAAAAATTGATGGAGCGCTCAAAGAGCGCAAAATCAACTTTGTTAGGGCCACCAACACCACTCATGGGATCCTAGTCCAATTACAGACCTCAGACGACCACCGGGCTCTGACTAAATTCCTAACCGCCTCTAAAATTGAGTACCACCATTGGACTCTACCGGAGGATAGAAGACTTCGGGTGGTTGTCAGGGGTCTTCCAAAGGAGATTGAGAGCGAGCAGGTCATGGATGACTTGAAGGCGAAGAACATTCCTGTGCACGAAGTGCACAGGATGTACAATGGTCGCTCCAAGCTACCGTACGACCTGGTGCTGGTTGTGGTCGATCTGTCACCACAGGGGAAGCAGATCTTCCAGGTTATGGAGATCTGCCACATTTCAGGGCTTAAAATTGAAAACCCTCATAAAAAAAATAAGCCGCTCCAGTGCTTCAACTGTCAGTTGTTTGGCCACTCGGCCAAGAACTGCCATAGGAAAGGCCGCTGTGTTAAGTGCCTGGAGGACCACGCTCCGGGGGCTTGCACACGCCCAACCGACCCCAAGGAGTCTGACGGCCCACCTGGGTGCGTCAACTGCGGTGTGCTTGGTCACACCGCAGCCTACGGAGGTTGTCCGGCCCGACCTAAGCCTCGCCTATCAGGACGGGCGAAAGCCCATGCCCCAGCCCCAACTAATGTAGGCCAGGCTCATCCTCGCCCGAGCCACAATGCCTGGGCTAAGCCACTTAGTTGGGTTCAGGGTTCAGCGGTCAATCACACCAGCTTCCCTCCTCTTCCCCCTTCTAGGCAGTACCCCTCTACTCCCAATTCATCCGCTGTGGCTAACAAGCCAAGCAAAATTCAAACAGCTCCAGCTGATTTATCAACTAGAGCCATGCCCCTTAACTCAACAAGACCCCCTCCACCACCGATAGAAACTAGGGACTATTTAACAGACCTACTGACCATCTTGGACAGAATAGACCCTGATGAAATTGATGAGTTTTTACTCAAAATTGATACTGCAGCACTAAAGCAGGACCCTGCTGCTGCCTTGCGAGCCTGTCAAGCTCACAGATCATTGATTTCGGCGATCAAAGGCGTTCTCAGGAACCGTAATGTCTATTCTCCGTAATGGATACCACACCCGGTAGGATTAAACCTAGTGCATTGAGATTGGCCTTTTTTAACGCTGATGGCTTGAAGAGACAAAGGGACTTAGTATCCGCCTTCCTATCAGACCACCAAATTGACATTCTCCTTGTACAGGAGACTTTCCTTAAACCCCAACACAGAAACCCCAACATTTCTAATTATAAATTGATTAGAAATGATCGCACTAATGGAATTCGTGGGGGCACGGCAATCTATTATCGGAGAAGCCTGCACGTCTCCCCGTGTGACTGTCCACCGCTTCAAAACATAGAAGCCTCAGTTTGCCGAATAGCAATGAGGGGTCATCAAACTATTACTATCGCCTCATGCTACCAAAGACAGGGCTCAACAGACAGTCTTAGGCAACTCAAGGAGTCTGACATCTCCTCCCTTCTTAGTTTGGGTGATTCCGTCATCATTGCGGGTGACCTCAATAGCAAACATGTCGATTGGAACTGTAGAGTGACAAACTCAAACGGTCCTCTCTTAAAGAAAGCCACCGAGAAATTTGCTATCGAACTACTAGCCCCAATGACTCCTACGCACTTTCCTAAGAACAACCCGGACTCGGAAGGTGACATCCTCGATATTATGCTTCTTAAAAACATTCTTCTCCCAATAAGAGGGATAGAAGTATTCCATGAACTGATATCCGACCATCGCCCCGTGATATCTATACTTGGTGATATTGAACCCCGCCCGCCCGCCATAAAATCAACCATAGACTGGACTTTGCTCCACAACACATTTAAGAGAAACTCCCCCTCCGAAGAATTAGAAAGAATCCCACAAGTCATCGATTCTCAATCTGATGTTAACATAGCTATAGAGTCGCTGACTTCGCACATCCAGAAGTCAATTCAAGCCTGTACTAAGCCGGTAAACTCATCTGGTGATAGTAGGTGGAGATTACCTGAGGATATACGCGACCTCATCCGTGAGATGCGCGCTGCCACCAGAGCCTATGATAACTTCCCGAGCACTGACAACAAAATCGCAATGCGTCGTTCCCAGCAATTAGCTAAAACTGCCATCAAAAATCACAAATCCCAGAGATGGGATCAACTTCTGGCAGAGCTCACCCCAGATCATCAGGCTTACTGGAGGTTAGCGCGCACTCTCAAATCGGACGCGGTCGTGGATATCCCAGCCCTCTCCAAACCCGACAAATCACTAGCTTTCGAGGATGCTGACAAGGCTGAGTGTCTGGCTGACAGTTTAGAGGGTCAATGTTCATTGTCAAATGAACCTTTTGACCAATCCCACGTAGACCTGGTGGACTCTGAAGTAGTCAGACGCTCATCACTTCCCCCTCAAGATACTATCGAGCTAGTTAACATCGATGAGGTCAATCTTATTATCAAGGAGCTTCACTCCAATAAAGCCCCTGGCTCTGACGGAATTGCTAACCGGGTTCTTAAGAACCTCTCCTACCCCCTTCTAGTCCTATTGGTGACCATTCTGAATTCCGCCATTGCCACCTGTATGTTCCCGGATGCATGGAAGGAAGCTGATGTGATAGGAATTCATAAACCGGGTAAAGATAGATCGATACCAACCAGTTACCGCCCTATCAGTCTCCTTAAATCCTTTGGCAAGATCTATGAGAGGGTGTTAAACAGACGACTGAAGGCAATAGCCTTCGGTAGAGGCCTCGTTCCAGACGAGCAGTTTGGTTTTAGAAACGGTCATTCCTGTGTCCACCAGGTACACAGGATCACCGAATTTATTTTGGACGGTTTCAATCAAAAGAAGCCGAAAGGAACGGGTGCCTTATTTTTCGATGTGGCTAAAGCGTTTGACAAGGTTTGGCACAACGGCCTGATTTACAAGCTGTACAACTTGAATTTCCCTGACAGACTGGTTCTTATTATCAGAGACTTTCTCTCTAATAGGAACTTTAGGTATAGAGTGGAAGGCACTCACTCTAGACCTCATCCAATTAAGGCGGGAGTCCCACAAGGCTCTGTGCTCTCGCCTCTCCTATTCTCACTCTTCACTAGTGACATCCCCAAACATCACAACGTACAGCTTGCCCTCTTCGCCGATGACACAGCTCTCTATTACTCTGGTAGGAATAGAGAAATAGTCATTAAAAGGCTCCAAATAGCCGCCACTCTCTTGGGCGATTGGTTCAAGAAGTGGCGGATTGAACTCAACCCAGAAAAAAGCCAGGCTATATTCTTCTCCCGCTTCACACCACTCAGTGAGTGGTCTCGTTTACCACAAATCTCCCTGTTTGGTCGGGCTATTCCATGGACTCGCCAAGTGAAATACCTTGGAGTGACACTGGATAGCCGTCTCACCTTCGGACCGCACATAAGAATTGTGAGGAATAAAGCCAAATTCGTTTTAAGCCGGCTTAACCCGCTTATCCAATCCAAGAGCAAACTCTCCTTACGCAATAAGCTAAGATTGTACTTAGCTTGCGTCCGTCCTATTTTTACATATGCTAGTGTGGTGTTTGCGCACGTGGCCAAAACCCACCTAGATACTCTCCAAACCCTCCAAAATAAATTTCTCCGTCGAGCCACGGGTGCCCCGTGGTTTGTGCGAAATTATGATCTCCACAAAGACCTGAAAGTGCCTACCATCCGCGACTTCATTAAGAAAGCTTCTACTCGATACTTCGATAGAGCTCAACATCACTCCAACCCCCTTATTCGTTTCGCGGCTGACTACGCTGCAAACCCCGAGGCAACCCAACCGAGAAGACGCCCCCGTAACATCCTTTTAGACCCGGAAGACGCCATTACGGCGCAATTAAATTTACTGTTACCCCCGGACACAGACAACCCCGACCCGACTCTTCCCACCCGCCCCTTATACATCCACCGCCCGCGCACGCGCAGGCGGAGGCGGCTAACAAGAACACCCGCACCAGACACTGCACAAGCCGAAAGCACCCCACATGACGCCGTACACTCTACGCCGGCACAAGTCACACTTAGACGCAGCGACACACCTTAGTTGTGCCCGGCTACGTTCAATCACACCACTCACCACAACCCTCCCAGGTTGGGCCTCTCCCCCGGTAGGGCACGCACTCACGTGAAACAGAACAATTGTGGCGGGGACTATCTGTTCCGCCCCCCAAGGCAAAGTTTTTAAAGACAAAAGTCTAAAACAAAAAAAAATCAAGTCCAAAAAAAAAAAAGTAAGTCAATTCTAAGTCGATTATATGAATTAAAAATAACAGTCAGATAAATGAATAGAATTCAGCGGAATAAATTCTTTAATCATAAAAAGGTTTTTACGAAGTACAAATTGGTTGCCTGACTCCTTAACTAGTAAATACTATATCTAGGCAGACAGTAATGCTATGTTAGTTCATCTGACTGTTTAATCCGGGAATTAATCAAATCGCGAGTATTATGGTATCTCTTTGCTCTTATTTGATGGATTCATCTACGCCACGAATAACAGAGTAACTATTAAAATATGGAAAAAATATACCGAAAACTAGTTTTAATAAATAAGGTTTCCAACTCCGCCATCTTCCGCAATTAGCCAAGATTTTTCTTGGCTAATTGCGGGATAGGGAATAATAGGCTAATTGCGGAATAGGGTTTTCCCTTTTAACCGACTTCACAAAAGGAGGAGGAGGAGGAGTTTAAATTGTCAGAATTTATGTATTTTTCTATTTCTCCAATACGGATAGTCCGATTTAGACCGATACATGATTTAGAAAATTTAAAGGGTTTTTCTTCCGATTGGTCCCATTTTCATCGGGTCAGGATCTGCGTACGGTTTGGTATGGTACTTAACCCCCTGCTATACCCTGCTGATACCGTATCTATTCATTCATTCATTATCAGATCATGTTCAATATTTCATTGTATTGGTTGGTCGCGGCCCACGACTCGTAGAGGGTCGCAAATATTTAGTATTCAGTATATTTATTGCCAGTCTTACAGATATAATAGTTATGAATCAATGTCATTTTACCCTTGGAGCATAGCAATCAAAGGAATATAACGGAAATAGTACTTGACCCAGGGGGCTGGCACAGGATTCGGGCTTGCTTTCGAAAAAAAAATCAACGAGATGAAGAGAGTAACATGGCAAACCTGATATCTCAATCTATAAATACTGTTACAGGCTGGTTCAAGCAACGCAACCTGAGTAAACATTTCAGCAAAACCAATAACGTACATTTGAGGAACTTTAACACTCAGGAGTTATGTAGCTCTAAAGGTGGATATTGATGGTCAAAATTGCTCGTTAGCATCGCATGCCAAATTCCTGGATATCTGTAGTGATGAAATATGAGATGGAAAAAACCAGTTGAGTAGCTTTTGTTACGTATTGAGAGCTACTTTGCAAGCATACTAAGCTTTCGTCCAGTCTTCATAGGTTGCTGTATGGTTTGACAATATGGGACAATAGAGAAAACATAAAAAAATACTTTTTACCCTGCAAATGATTTCTTCGTGAAACTGAAAATCCACGCAATCACAGCTCTGGCTACGTAGTAGAATTTTGTGCACGGTGGGCTCACCACATTGGAGTGATCTTGGGCAGACAAGGCACGGGGCGAAAGGAAGAGAACGGACAACCCAGGAGTGCTCTTCTTGTCTAGAGGGGTCGGCGGGCGCTGAGGTGCTGTTTGATCGGCGTCGTGGCGAGGAAAGAGAAAGAGTGTTTTTTTTTTGTTGGAGGTAAAAAAAATGGAATTACCCATGCCCAGGAGTCAGGCCTCCCTGCTATGTCCGTTTCGCGTCTTTCGAACCTCTCGAAAAGCCAGAGCGCTACAGCAGCGCCGACGCTGCGTCGTACCACACGGGGTTTTCAGCGGTCACATTGACAATTCATCGTCTGAATAGCCCGTGGGGTACAGCGATTGCTTTTCGTGATTAAGCTTCTGGTTAAAAAACAACAACTATATTATTTCCTAATTTTAGTAATTTAAAATTTGTATTTCTTATAGATCAAGTTCGTTCAACTTATGGCCGATTTTCCAATCCTCAGAAAAACTTTATATAATTTAACGGTGATAGAAAGGGCTGCCCACTTGTGCCACTGCCACCCCATATCTGGGAAAAGACGTGACGCTATGTTATGTTGTTAGCTAGGTAGGTATTTGAATAATGATGATTTGGTGGGGGCTATTAAAACACGTCGCTTTGTATTGGTCTCCCACCCTTAAATTTATAAAATCTCGTTTACCTACAGACATTTTTACTGTCATTTACGTGCCAAGTTATCGCACTTTACCTTTAAAATATAAGAAATAGGTAGAGAAAATAGGTAGAGCTATAAAAACAAAAACAAGTGAAACATACATATAATAGTTAAATTATAGGTTGTTGTTGTGGATATGTGCATGTTGACACACATATTCTTTTCTGAAAACGTATCGCATTGGGTTAGAATATCGTCTCTTCGTTATCCAGTTGTGGGTATTGGGAGATAATATTTTGATTAACTTATCCCACTGTTTTTCATAACATTCATTTTTCAGTTTCCACCGCAACCCGCACGAGAAGATTTTTTCTCCACTATTGTCATCGTCAAATCTAATCAATTCAAAATCCTCATCCGAGAATAATAACAGGGTTGCAAGTCGAGTACCGAATCGCATGGCAAATTGGCAATAGCAATAGCGAGGGCCCGAAATGTCGGTTTTTTGTAGCCGGTGCGGCGCGTCTCTGCGCTGTTGACAAGTCAAAACCTGCATTTTGCGCCCTCGCCCTGCATATTGCCATGCGATTCTGTACGCTACTCGCAGCGCGGTAGTTTATTGTTTCGCACATCTCTGTGACGATACTAACAATAACTGCATCAAAACAAAATTACCACAAATTACCGGTGAGGAGAAGTTGTGACCTTGCACCGCATGCGCTTGGTGCGCTAATCCACTTTCTCTTGCACGCCTAGTGCATGCATGGGTCGCAGTGTTGTACCCCACGGACTATTCAGATGATGAATTGTCAATATTAGCGCTGGAAAACCCCGTGTGGTGCAACTCAGCGTCGCGCTGTAGCACTCTGGCTTTCCAAGCGGTTTGAAATTCTGAAAATCTCGTGGGGCACACGCGTCCGGGTCCACTTATTGAGCCGGCATCAGCTCGTGTAGTATATGGACTAAAAACAAACCCTTTTTTTACAGTTATCTGTATATGATTTTACTGTGAGCCATGGCCTCGGTATATGCTGAAGGCTTTCTACCTGCAACTTGCCCTTTTGGGCGATATATATGCGTACATGATATGTATGGGAGGAGTTGGCCTGCTTACCCGATTTTACGAGCGGACATCAGCTTATAGTCAGAGGGCATGATAGCGGCATGTTAGGGGAACAGATAGGCCCCGCTACTATGAGGTGGTTATGTAATTTTTAAACCTATCGTAATCCTAAACTACTCCATGTTTGGCTCATTTTCTCATTTAGGGGGGCTCTTACCTCAGTCCGGTAGGTACAAAGGGGGAGGGGGAGACTGTGTGTCTGTCGAGTCAAGACGACGATCTCTTTCAATCCAAATTTAGTTTCTGAGACGCTGTAATGCTTCGGGAACACAGCCTTCGTCAAGTTGATGTGCCTGAGGGGCGGGGGGTGGTTGGGCTTCAAGAGCTTTCGTGATATCGTCCTCCGGTTCTAGGAGGACGTCTTTGGGGCGCCTTTTGTGAAGGTGTTTCTTATTTATATCTGGGGTCGGTTCATAAAGGGATGATTGTAGGATAAGCGGGTTTGGGTGGCTAGATGCATTAATGAAGAAGCGTTCGGACGCTTCTTTCATATATTGCTTTACTGTGGGGAGTCTAAAGTCACTAAGGAGGTCTACGTTGCGCATGTACCACGGGGCACCTACGGCTTCTCGCATGAAGTGGTTTTGTAAAATCTGAAGGGTTTTCATGGGGTGGGAGCAGTGTGCAAAGACTGGACTTGCAAACGTGAAGACCGGGCGGATGCAAGTTTTAAATTAAATGAAATTAAACGAAATGAAATGAAATCTGTTTATTTGTTATTTTTCTTATAAATAGAGTTATTATGCAGCGCAATCGGAGTTTGCTTTTACCTCTCATGAGCGGGTGAAGCCTACCCAAGTAGAAATCTGCTTTGTCGTGGACTGTTTTAATGTGGGATTTGAAGTTTAGTCGGGAGTCTAATGTCACGCATACTTCACTTTATTCTCCCAGAGGATAAGGCGGTCAAAGAGGGTGATTTCGGGTAGTGAAGAGGACGCGCGGTCAGTTTGAATCTTAAGAATAGCACGGCTGCGCTTTTCTCGGGGTTTATCTCTATTCTCCATTTGAGAGCGCATTCGCCGAGGTCAGTTACTGCTTTCTGGAGTACTTGACAAACGCGCGTTCTCTTTCTACTGGTGTAATAGAGCGCCATATCGTCGGCGTAAAGAGCTAGCTCGACAAATGGCATGCGGAGGACGTCTTGGACGTAAAGTGAAAAGAAGGTAGGGGAGAAAACCGGCGGCTATGGGGTGGGGCTTAGAGCGCGATTTTCTACTCGATAGCAAAAACTGCGCTCAGTGAGGTAGTCTTTGATAATGAGTACCTACAAGCCTATCGGGGAGGTTGAGTTGGTAAAGTTTATAAATAAGACCATTGTGCCAAAATTTGTCAAAAGCTTTCGCTACGTCAAAGAATATGGCACCGGTATCTTTCACGGATCAAGCGGAAGGGCCTATCGACTTGCTTAAGGTTTCAAAAATTAGTCCAGAAATAGTCCACACGACATGCCAAATTTCAGAAATACTCCTTCAACGATTCCAGAGTTATTAAGACATCTTGGTGAGGATTACAGCTTTAATATTTGCTAACATCAAAAATATCTCCGGACCGCTTACGACTTTCAGTTTGATATGTATGCCAAGAAATAGTCCATAAATATTCCACCGAAACAATAATAATTTCCACCTGGTTTACTTTGAAGAACTGCATTAAAAATGCAATGTTTAATTTCCCATACATTTCAATAAATTTACAGTCGTGTACAAAATAATAATGGGGTAAACCCTAATAAACCGGTTTATACCAATGAATCTCCATGGTGTAGTGGTTTCATACTCGCTTCTCACGCAGGAGATGCGTGTTCGAATCCGGTGCTGACCAAATACCATTAAGATAAGTAATTTAACCACTGTACATTATGCAGACGTTCTTACGGTGATGGAAAACATCGTTAGGCAATCTTTCATCTCCATAGCGCGGCGATGGGCTAGCCAAAGGTAAAATCATCTCACCATTTCCACTCAATATGAGGTTACACTTTTATGACCCCACTTTTGGAATTTTTTTCACAATGATGGATACTAAAAGCGTTACTTTGTGGCGACTCTGTGGCACGCCTATTTTTAGATTAATAATCTGTGGAACGGTTGGTAACACTGATGACTGTCAATTTCACGTTACACAGAGTGAGACAGATTTTCTCTCGGTCAGACTAGCCATTTAATTGCTCATTGTATTTTATAATATAAGTTGATTTAACTAGCACGTACAACCTAAAGAAATTGTAGAGAACACGCTAATAAATGGTGATATATTTGTGACCGTGTGTTATACTCATTCACTACGGACGCCCCATAAATCCCATAATGGTGACCCCCGACGTGCCTTCGAGTTCCCGCCGGACTTATTTCTACGCAATTGAAGTGAATCTTGTGATTTTGTGATCGTCATTGCACCATTGCTAACTACATTCCATCAACCCTGCGTGTACCAAGCCGGCTACGAACCATCCAAGGTTGAAATCTGAAACCTACCTACATACCGGCCGCCGCCCGCTAACAAGATAAAACAGGTTTGCCTCGGCGCCGCTTGTGAATTGTTTCGTTCGTGATATCTTCGTATGGGAACATCGAGTTGGACAGTGTTTACAATTTTCCTTTTTTTTTGTCGTGCTGAAACTAAATCATATCGCATTCATCGAATTCAGTGCAATTTTTCGTCTCAAAATTTCAAGAATTTATAGTTCGAATTCAAAAAACGTGACCGGTGCCGCCGCCTTGTGTCGAGTAGCAGAACTATCCTGACAAGAGACAGTTCGCTCCAACTTCAGACCGATAGTGTTGTGCGCGGCGCGGCTTATTTGTCGAAAATCGATTTTACCGGTGTTGCGTTCGGATACACATTTCGTTAGTTACGACAAACTCCTGTGTCCGTCGGTCCGTGAGTACTCTCAAAACTTTCTTGGTGACCGGTATTTCATTTAAACGTGTATTAAAGACTATTTTGGACAGTAATTTTACTGATTTGTGCTGCATTTTGCCCAGAATATTTTGAATTTAATTTTAATTTTTTGGTTAATAAGTTGGTTAATTTTCTGCATTTTGAGCATATGCAGTACTAATTTAATATTAATTAAGTCTCCTCACCGTGCATTTTCGTTTGTTTGGTTCTAATCTTAACCACTAAAACTAAATTTTGTAAAAAAAATTTGTACATATAAAACTTAATTTAAATTTTTACTAATTAGTTATAAGTTCTAGGCCGACAATTATTTGTGGTGTTATTGCCTATTGTACATGTTACTTACTTGTTTAATTTTTGTGTCCTCGTCTCACCATCTGACCCCGAAAATTTTATTTTTTTGCATGCACGTCTGCTGGTTCTTTAGTATAAGTTGTAAATATTAACAATGACTGAAGAATTGCTTGCACGCATTCAAAAGCTGGAGGCTGAGAAAGCTGTTCTCAATAATATGCTGGAATTAGATAAGAAACCGGAGACATTCAAAGTCTCTGTGAAATTATCACCATTCTGGCCCAACAAGCCAGCGGTGTGGTTTGCCCAGGTGGAGGCCCAGTTTGAGTTGTCAGGTATCAAAGCTGATACTACAATGTTCAATTATGTCATCTCGCAGCTCGACCAAAAATTGGCTGGTGAAATCGAGGACATAATCACATCACCTCCAACTGATGGCACCAAATATAAAAAATTGAAGGAGGAATTAATCAGGCGACTTTCTATGTCCCAAGAACAGCGGGTACGTCAGCTCATTGGTGAAGAGGAACTAGGGGATAGAAAACCGTCCCAGTTTCTTCGCCACCTCCGCTCGCTCTCTGGCAATGACTTGTCAGATGAGAATATTCTGCGACAACTGTGGATGCGCCGCCTCCCTCAACAAGTACAAGCTATTCTAGCATCACAGATGGAGCTTGACCTGGATAAGCTCGCAGAGTTGGCTGACAAGGTTATGGAAATAGCTGGTCCCAGCCAAGTTCTCTCCTGCGCTGCTCCGTCAACTTCATCCACCATCTTAGAAACATTGGTACAGCAGGTCGATCAATTGAGCAAACAAGTTGCTTCCCTCTCTACCAACAACCGACCTGGACGTTCACGTAGTCGCTCCGCATCTGCTGCTGACCGTCGCTCCCGCACCTCCACACCTGGTGCCCCTAAACTGTGCTGGTATCATAAAAAATTTAATACCAAAGCGGCCAAATGCATAAAACCTTGCAGCTGGCCCTCACAGCAGGGAAACGAGAGGACCAATCAGTGGTAGCGGCGACTGATTTGGCTAAACCTAGCCGCTTGACAAGAATTTTTGTCACGGACCAGAAGTCCAAGTACCAGTATTTAGTTGACACTGGCTCAGACCTCTGCTGTTTCCCGAGGCGGCTTCTTAAAGGACGGTTTACCAGTACGGACTATGAACTTAACGCAGCAAATGGCAGTTCCATTAAAACTTACGGCAATATTTCCTTGCACCTCAACTTAGGTTTGCGCCGAGATTTTCTTTGGAACTTTGTAATAGCCGATGTTAGCAGTCCCATTATTGGCTCCGACTTCCTCAGCCATTATAATCTTTTGCCGGACTGCCGCAACAAGCGCCTCGTTGACGGCAATTCTAACCTGTTTGTTTCTGCTATTGCAGCCAACATCTCTCAGGACAGTGTCAAGGCCGTCTCTTGTGGCAACTCAACTTTCACACAAGTGCTTGCTGAGTTCCCAGATACTACGCGCCCTCCCGGTTTACCTCGCATTGTAAAACACAACACTGTGCATTACATTAAGACCACCGAAGGACCCCCCGTTTCATGTCGTCCTCGTCGTTTGGCTCCACACAAACTTGTTGCAGCCCAGAAGGAATTTGAGGACATGATACGTTGTGGGGTGGCCAGACCTTCCAAAAGTGATTGGGCATCTCCCCTACAGATGGTCCTAAAGAAAAATGGATTGTGGCGTCCTTGCGGCGACTACCGTGGTTTAAACGCCCGGACTGTCCCGGACAAGTACCCAGTTCGCCACAAAAATGATTTTACCCATAGCCTCTCTGGGGCTAAAATATTCAGCACCATCGACCTGGTAAAAGCTTACCATCAAGTGCCCGTCTTCGAAGGTGATATTCCGAAAACGGCCATCGTTACCCCGTTTGGCCTCTTCGAGTTTCCCTTTATGACGTTTGGCTTGCGCAACGCAGGTCAAACGTTCCAACGTTTTATCGACGAGGTCACACGGGGTCTCGATTTCTGTTTCCCTTACATCGATGACGTGCTGGTATTTTCCCCAGATGAGGATACTCACCGTAAGCATCTTCATCTGCTCTTCGAGCGGTTCCAGGAATACGGGGTTGTGATAAATCCTTCAAAGTGCGTCCTTGGTGCCAAAGAGGTTGTTTTCCTAGGCCATCTTATTAACGCTGAAGGCACCCGCCCTCCTCAGGAACGCGTACAAGCCCTCCTAGATTTTCCTCCACCTGGAACAGTGCATGGCATGAGACGGTTTCTCGGCATGCTAAATTATTACCGCCGTTTTATCCCGCAAGCCGCAAAGTTCCAGGCCCCTCTAATAAATGCTGTAGTCTCAACCCATGGCAAAGGAGCAAAGCCCTTTCCATGGACTGATGACCTTTACCAAGCATTTGACGCCTGCAAGCGCAGCCTCTCGGAAGCCACTCTCCTACAGCATCCTGTATGTAATGCACCACTTGGCCTTTTTACTGATGCTTCGAGTGCGCATATTGGATCATGCTTGCAACAGGAAGTCAACGGTCAGTGGTACCCACTGGCGTTTTTCAGTAAAAAACTGACCCCTCGCCAGTCCGAATGGCCTACTTATTACAGAGAGCTCTTGGCGGTGTACGAAAGTGTACAAAATTTCCGTCATATCCTCGAAGTTCAGCAGGCCACAATCTTCACTGATCATAAACCTCTGTTGTACGCTTTCGTACAACGTCGAGAAAAGCTCCCTCCTGCACAGCTAAACCAGCTGTCTTTTATTAGTCAGTTTACGACTAACATCAAATATATTAAGGGAGAAGACAACGTCGTAGCCGACGCTATGTCGCGCGTTGACGCTATCTCCTTAGATCAGGAGTACGAGATCCTTGCAAAGTCGCAACAGTCAGATGAGGAACTTAAAACTCTTCGGACTAAAGGCTCTAGCCTCAAATTGACCGAAGTTCCCATCCCAGGTACTGACATTTATTTGACCTGCGACACTTCGACTGGCAGACCTCGACCATACGTCACACGAGAATTGCGCCGAAGTGTGTTCGATAAGCTGCACAGCTTAAGTCACCCGGGCATCCGAGCTACAACTCGCCTCGTGTCCGAACGGTATGTCTGGCCTAATATGAACAAAGATTGCAAAGAGTGGTCTCTCACTTGTGAAGCGTGTCAACGCTGCAAAGTGACGAGACACGTTTCCGCACCTTTAGGTACCTTCGACACCCCATCTGGTCGTTTCTCGCATGTTCATACGGACATCATTGGCCCGTTACCGGTTTGTTCCGAGTATCGTTATTGCCTGACTGCGATTGACAGAGTGACCAGATGGCCCGAAGTTTGGCCTATGCGTACCATCACAGCTGAAGAAGTTGCTGACACCTTTACAAGAGAGTGGGTCCCGCGCTTTGGCGTGCCTTCGGTTATTACTACAGACCGAGGAGCTCAATTCGAGTCCGATCTGTTCGCCGACTTATGCACAATTTTGCCACCAAGCGCATTCGCACAACGGCATACCATCCGAGTGCGAACGGGATGATTGAGCGTGTCCACCGCCAGTTAAAGGCATCGTTAATGTGCCACGGCGACTCTTGGGTTAAGGCTCTCCCTCTCGTTTTACTTGGCATGCGCACAGCTTTCAAAGAAGATTTGAAAGCGACCTCTGCAGAAATGGTGTATGGGGAAACGTTGCGTCTCCCCGGCGAATTGCTGGTTCCTCCAACCGAACCGGACAAACTCGAGGATCCTGCTGATTTTGTCGTTAAACTTCGTCGACACATGGCTTCCATTCGACCTGTCCCAGCTTCGCGTCACACCGAACCTGCAACTTTTGTATTCAAGGACTTGGCCACATCGTCACACATTTTCTTACGAGACGATACTGTTCGACGCCCCTTGCAGCCTCCTTACTCTGGCCCCTATCAAGTTATTGACCGAGCCAGAGATGGCAAAACGGTTACTATTAATATCAAGGGTAAGTCTGTTGTTGTCAGCGTCGATAGGATCAAACCAGCCTACATTGAACAAACTTCATTGCAGAATTTGGATTATGTTCCTACACCAGTTCCTACACCCTCAACTGTTGTTTCTCCTCAACAGCCGCCTTATGCTATGCCATCTGTTTCTCAACAGCATTCTTCTATTTCACCTTCACCATCTACAGCACCATCCACAGCTCCGCCATCGTCAACCCAACCCAAACAGCCATATACCACAAGGTCTGGCAGACGTGTTCGTTTCAAAACATTTGACTAATTTGTCTTTTATATATATATTTTTTTGAAGGTTTATTTCTCTCCGTAGGGGGGTGGTGTGGCGACTCTGTGGCACGCCTATTTTTAGATTAATAATCTGTGGAACGGTTGGTAACACTGATGACTGTCAATTTCACGTTACACAGAGTGAGACAGATTTTCTCTCGGTCAGACTAGCCATTTAATTGCTCATTGTATTTTATAATATAAGTTGATTTAACTAGCACGTACAACCTAAAGAAATTGTAGAGAACACGCTAATAAATGGTGATATATTTGTGACCGTGTGTTATACTCATTCACTACGGACGCCCCATAAATCCCATAACTTTACAAAACAACAGCTTGTATATTCATTTTTGGAAGAGGTTAAAAATAAAGTTGCTCTAGAGATGTTTCATGGCGAAACTATGATGTCCCTACATACATATAAAGGTGTAGTCAAATTTGAAGGGGTTATCCCCTTAAAATTTGACTACACCTTTATGTTTAGTTATACTCAAATTTGTCAAAAAAGGGATATTACAATGTTCAAGATTACTTAAATGACAGGACTGTATGGGGTTAATCTAGCTCAACACAGGCCTTGCTGTTAATAATTTTGTAATTTTTTATTCCTGCTTATTAATCATAATAATTAAATTTTTCATATTTGTAATAGTTAAGCACAACCTATTTTTAAAAGAGATCTAAAAATCAATCTGTGGGAGTTTCTACGCCCTTCTCTCCCACAGTGGTCCAATGTAGAGAAGAGGCAAAATTGACGTTTGCTAAGTATTTGTAAATATCTACAGTAATAAAGTACTTTGACTTTGACTTTGACTCGGGAGGTGCCAATTATTTAGAGATAAGCACTTAATTAAATACCTAAAATTGAAATGATAAGACTGTAATTATAACTTATAAGATGATTATACCAATGAACCGACTGTGATTATAGTGATTAAAACTAAGTTATATTATATATAAATGTGATATAAACATATACATATATATATTTTTAGGAACCAGAGGCCGAGATGATTTTTTAAAAAGAAACATGACTGAGCCTGAACTATTATAATTTGAACAAAATGAACTCTAATAACAATTATCAAAACGAATAAAAATATCGGACAGTGCGACAACAATAATGGCGAGGTGTTGAATCTATGATGACGGCTGGGCAAGTGCGTAGCGCGTCAATCAAGAATTCGTCTCACGCACTCATTCTGGGGCGTGGGGAGTCAGGGTCAGATCATCGGATCTCTTCCTGAAGAAGCGCCTCTGTCCACTCCTATGGACAGGTCATCGGGGGGCCCTCGCGGGCGGTGGAGATCTTCTCACGAGGGGTGTTCCGTTGGATGATCGCCGGCTAGGCAACCAGGTCGCGTGGCAGGCGGCGGCGGTCGGGCGGGCGCGCGTGGTACGGCGCCATGTCGCGGATATGCGGATGTTGTGAGCTATCCGCACGCGCGAACATGCCCTTCGCCAGCCTCTGGACAAACTGGTCCACTGGTTCCCATCTGAGGTCCCTCTGGATCGTCGCATTCCTCACGTAGCGGGGGGCGTCGACGATGGTACGCAAAGAGAGGTTCTCTTGGGCTCGGAGTCTCCGTTTGTTCGTCTCCGAGCACAGGGCGTACCATGCCGGGGCCGCGTAGGTGAGGCGGGATCTCACGTAGCACTTGTAGATCCCGAGCTTCGCCCTCAGAGGGAGGCTGGAGTCGAGAAGTGGACGCAGCTTGGCGCGTGCCACCTTGACCTGGTTGACGACGTTGTCGACATGTTGCTTCATGGCGAGCCGGCGATCGATGGTCACTCCCAGGTACTTCACCTGCGGAGACCACGCGATGTCCTGTCCTTGGAGCTGGAGTGGTGGTGGAAGGGGGGACTGGCCTGTGATGAGCGCCTGCGTCTTCCCAACGTTGACGGACAACCGCCACTTGGCGAACCAGTCGGGCAAGATGTCCAGGGTGCGCTGCAGTTTGACGGCAGCGTGCCGTGCCTGGATCGACGACGCGTAGTAGGCAGCGTCGTCGGCGAAGAGTGCCAGCTGGGCACCCGGCCCGACGGGGATGTCGTCCGTATATTAAGAGTAACAGGCTGGAGACAGGCAGGGCCCCTGAGGGACGCCGGCTGCAACGGGGTGTTCCTCGGAGACGGCGTCTTCCACCATCACTCGGAAGCGGCGATTCTTCAGGAAGGAGGCGATGATCTGGACCAATCTTCTTGGGGCTGGAGACGTCGACGATTTGTACAGCAACCCCTCGTGCCATACTCTGTCAAACGCCTTCTCCATGTCCAGGAGTACTGCGACAGTGTATTCCTTCTTGTTTAAACAAACCGTCATGTCATTCAGTACTCTGGTGAGCTGAAGCGTCGTAGAATGCTCGGGCCTGAAGCCGAACTGTTCTGGGCGCGGCTGGACGTGGGGCAGTAGCTTCGCCAGCAGGAGTTTCTCAAACACCTTTGAGATGGTACTCAGTAGAGTTATCGGGCGATAGCTCTCAGGCAGCTTGGAGTCCTTGCCCGGCTTGGGCAACATGATGACCAAGCCCTCCTTCCATTGGGTTGGGAAGTGGCCCGTGCGCAAGATACCGTTAAACAGGCGCGTAACGGCCGCCACAGTACGTGGCGGCAAATGTAGCAGCGCCATGTTAGGTATGCGGTCTGCGCCCGGGGCTTTCCTGGGCTTGGTACGTCTGAATGCACGCATGATCTGGCCGGGCGTGACGACGGTGGGGTTCTCTTCGGGAGCTATCGGCGAGGCGAAGTACTCTCGCAGGTGTCTCTCGACTGCTGCGACGTGCTCCACATCATCCGTAGGGTTCGGCTTGAACTGCTTCTCGAGGCATTCGGCGAAGATCTCCGCACGGTCTTGGGCTCGAAATCTTGGTAGGCCGTCGCTGCCCAGGATTGGTCGGACGGGAGTTGGAGTAGTCGACAAATCCCGGCATAGGCGATGCACGGAGGGGACGTGGTCGCCGATGGACTCGACGTGGCGTTCCCAAGATTCTTCGGCGTGGAGATCAAGTCGGCGCTTCAGCTCTGCCGTCATGGCGTTGAGCCTGGTCTTCATCGTTGGGCAGCGGGTTTGCTGCCACTGCTTCCGGAGAGCGTGCTTATCGCGGATGAGTGCGCTTAGCTCAGCAGGAAGAGGATTGGGCTTCCCCCCGCGAGCTACGGTGTGCGACGATAGGTCGAGCGCGTCTCGGATCTGGGTAGTTAGCAGCGATGCCAGGCGGTCAACGTCTTCCGGCTGGTTGACTGGACATGTGGTCGAAGACTGGTCGAGGGCGGCGGTGAAGGCGCCCCACTGGTGGCGTCGGCGTGATGCTGGCGAAGAGACCCGGGTGGGCAGGTCCGCCAGGACGAGAAGTACTGGCCTGTGGTCCGATGGGAGGTCAGGGAGAACCTCCTGGCTCGGCGGAGTTCGGAGACCTCTGACGACCACGACGTCGATGATGTCCCAACCGGCCCGCGAATCGAAGTGGGTGGGCTCGTCGGGACCGATGACATCGTAGTTGTGGCTCACGGAGTCGGCAAGGATGGCGCGTCCAGCTGGGCACACCCTGGTGGAGTTCCAGGCGGTGTGTTTGGCGTTGAGGTCGCCGGCGACAAGTGTCGGGTGCGGCGACTGTAGCAGCCCCCGTAGCTCGGCGGTGCGGATTGGTGTACTGGGGGGCTTGTAGGCGGCGTAGAGTCGCAGCACCTCGCCGGCGACCTGGAGGTCGACGCCCAAAGCATATAGGGATGAATACTCCTGGGCGTCGACGAGCTGGTGGACGATCTTCCTGCCGACGATGACTGCCAAGCCTCGAAAGGTCCGGCCGCTGGAGGTCTTCTCGTCCTTGCGGTAGACGAAGTAGCCGGGCAGCGACAGCTTGTCGCTTCCGGCTAGGTGTGTCTCGCTGATGAGCATCACGTCGACGCGGTAGTCCCTCAGGAACACGTGGAGCAGCCGCTTCTTCCCTGTCAGCGACTGCGCGTTCCAGTGGACGACCCTGAGCGGCTCATGCATTGCGGAGCAGAGCGGTGAGTCTGCCCAGGGCAGTGGGGTCACTGAGGAGGGCGAGCAGGGCTGTGAGGTGCCCCAAGTCCTGCTGCCCTATCGCCGCAGCCGGAGTGGCGGCGCCAGCGGCGGCCGCAGTCTCGCTGGCGGCGAGAGTAGCGTAGCGCGTGGTCATCGCTGCGGCTGTCTTCTGAAGCCGCTAACACGGCCTCTCCTGACACCCTGGCATCCTCGACAGGACTCAGGCCAATCAGGCGATGAGCAGGGCCCAGATGCAGGGTGCAGAGGAGAAACCCGGCTGATCAAAGTCTCAGAGCTCCGAGATACCGGAACTTTCGCACCTCTTCCAGCGGCTTTTCACCTAGGTAAACCGCACTGTCGATGTCGGGCGCAGATATTGCTCTTGCGGGCTGCTTTAAGGTCTCAGTTTTCGACACGCTGGTTACCAGACCTTATTTGCGACATGATTCGTCAAGATTATCCAAGTATTGCTGCAGGGCGCCAATACTATCAGCCACGAGGCAAACATCGGCGGCAGACTTAGAGCGTGGTCATCTTCTGAGTCTTGTGTTTTGATCTAAATCGACTTAAATCAAAAACACACTTATCATACCTAACATTAATTTCGATCTGCCCGTTGCAGTTCTTCAACGCATCTGTCATGACTGTAGAGGGCAAAGAGCGTCGGAGCCATGGCACAGCCCTGCTTAATACCGCTGGTAATATCATCTTGCCAGCTGCAGAGAGAAGTGATAAGAGCCGCATTCCCCTTGCATAGCTTGCAGATGGAGGCATCCTTCCAGTCTTGAGGAATGTTTTCCGATTCCGACCAGTTCAAATAGTCTGTTCTTGATGTTGGGTCCTCCATACTTAAACATTTCTGAAAGCAGACTATCTGATCCGGGAGACTTGCCATTAATCAGCCGCTGGGAGGCTTTGTGGAACTCGCTGAAAGACGGTGGGTCATCGAGTTGTGACACTATTGAAATGTTCTACCCAATGAAGAAGCACTTCTATGTCTTTTGAGAGAACTACTACGGTTTTCTTGCTTCAGGGTCCAAAGACACTTTTCAGACCTTCAAAGAATTTTGCTGTCTAATTACTGTCAGCAAGAATTTGCAGCTCTTCACATATCATTTTCCACCAACGGTTTTCCCGTTCACGAATTTTCGCCTTCAAAACCTGCTGAACGGCTCTGGAATGTTTAGTACTGGACGGATTTTGCAAAGCGAGTCTCGAATCTTCAACAAATTTCCGTATTCGTGCATCGGAGTCATCGAACCAGTTCTTCTCTGGTTTCCCTACTACTCGTTGAGAAATGTCGTGAAGGGTTTTGGCATAAAGCCATCAGAGGCATAGTCATTGATGCAAACTATGTAGTGTTTTACAGGCTCGAACCAGAAGATAATTCAGTGAAAAGATGTCGTAACGTTTTAAACGAGATCAAAAGACATCTTAGGATATTAAAAACGTTAGGACAAGACGTGAATCACAATCATTTAAGAGTAACGATTATAGAGAAATTTCCTGAAGATCTCATATATGAGCTACGCATGAAGATGGTTGATGAAGGTGCTTCTATTACAAATTAGGAAGTACTTAGTACATATAATCACAGTTAGAGAGACTACCAATAGATTGAAGAAGAACAAGTTCCATCACGCTATTGCATCAACCAGTAAGAACATGAAGGAAAATTTACAACAGAATCACTACATGAGCAAACAGATAGAAGGGAAGTAAAAAGGAATTATTCAGGCAAAGGATCATTTCCAGTAAATCAATGATTTGAGAAGTACATCTGCAGGAATAAAGCCTTTGAATCATAAATTACAAGAAAAGAATCGTTTAATATTGAGTATTTGACAGACAGAGGGTATCTAAGTGAAAATAAAAGAAGACAAGGATGTTCTTTTGTGGAAAAGAGCATTTCAATACGAATATAATACTTTCAAGACAATTCAGTAGAGGAAGTCAAAATTGCGAAACAGGTCGGAGACTATGTCCTTCACCTAAGCTAACTGTATGCTACGGTGAAGGACATAGTCTCCGAGATTATAAATCAACCAGAAGGTGCAGGGTTTGGAGCGCATAATCGAACACTATGTCCTCAAAAATTAAGTACGCGTTACCGTTGACTTTTGTCAACAGAGACATCTTACTGCAAACAGGTGTAGTAGAAATTCAGAGGACAGAAGATAGCAGTCAGCAGGTAAAATGTCGCATTATCTAAGGCTGTGGCAGCCACAGAAAAAGCAGCTCAAGAATTAAATCTATTGACTGTTGAAGAACATTCTTTGTCAGTCTTCACATTTGTAGCAAAGGATCCACAAGAGATTACAAGACCGATTGTTTGCTTTGAGATGATAACTCGTACGGGTGTAATAAGAACGATCTACGCATGTGTTGTGCCTAACATTAGCCAATTAGTGGCTCAGATGAGAAGCAACATATCAACTGTTTGAAAAAGATTTGAAGTGACATGATAATGGCGGATCAAGGAAGGATTATATCGACATTTTGATCGGCAACAATTATTAATATTCGTTTATGCAAAATTAAAAGATAGTGGTACAGCAAGATATTTTTTGGTTAATTCGGGTTTCGGTTTGGTTTGGTTGGGTAGATGGAATCAGTTGGCAGCCAAAGTCGGTTGTTTGTACTAACGTACTTCCAATTATGCATCGAAGGTGAAAACAAGTTTAACGAGCCTGATTTTCCTCTAGGGAACTATAAAGTTCATAACCTATGGAATTCTGAATCAATCAGTATTACAGACTCTCCAAAGACAAATAGAGATGAAGAAGCGATCAAATAATTCAATACGGCAAAATACATTGATCAGCGATATCAAATCAAATGGCCGTAAAAACAAAATCCCCCTACCTCACTTCCGCTGAACGTTGACTCAACCTCCGGACGACTGAGTAGTCTTGTAAAGAGGCTAGAACCAGAAACGTTAGCAGCCTACGATTAACATAGTTAAGGAACAGCTACGTAAACATATTATTGAGGTTGAAGAATACACCAATTGGAGTCATTCAGACAGATCTATTCACTATTTGCCGCACCAGTGCGTTGTACAAGGTAATGAACTGCCCAGAATCGCATTTGCAAAAGTGAAAGACTATTCGAAGATCTAACAGGAATGATAATCAGGCTTAGAGTTTCGAAATAGTAGTTGAAAATAGCTTTCTGCAAAATGATCTGCATGAATATGACAAAGACGTTACACGATATTTATGGCTGAAGGATTTGAAAAAAGAACCTACATCAGAAAATCTCCTCGTTTTAGATTTTATCGTGTGCCTTTCAGGGTGATAGCAAGTTTTTCCTGTTTAATGCTACCATCAAGCATCATCTAAAAAAATCGAAGAAGAAATGTGGTGACCGCCACTGCTATTATATCTCCGTATTTATCTGCTGCTCATCATCATCGCATACGTCATCATTCCGATTCTGTTATAGCCGCCAAGGTTTGTCAGAATAGGGGCCCTGTTATCGAGATGTGTGGTCGTCATAGCAACCTCTCTACGGCGCGGGCATGCGCCACAGCGGCAAGCGATGACCTGTGACCATGGGCAACCGATCAACGGCGGCTTTTTCCTACTATACATTTTTATCTATGGGCGCCTTCTTGGCATGACGTGGGAAAGTGTTGATCATAGATAAAAATGTATAGTGTGTTGTTGTGCTCTGAGTTTTTACTCGCATTGTGTGATCTCTTGTATTCCACGCCTTCCTTTATATTGTGCGGTTTACCTTACTGTGATTTCTATATTATGAACTTTCTTTGGTACGTTCAATATACTTTCTACACCTACCTCCGGAGTTCATCCTTACCAGTCACTGGGGCCCGCACCAATAACACTATGAGCAAGCAGTTGTCAGAAGATATTTAGGCAGACAACCTCGTAACAGGTGTTCAGTCAATTCAAGAAGAAAAATCGTTATACAAAGTACCTAAAATCTTTCACAGAATGAATTTACGAGAGTGGAATTTGTTGAGAGTATTCCTCAGGAATTCCCCAAAAAAGACAATGAATCGGTAAAAGTTTTTGGCATGGAATGGAATCTTTGGGATGACGTTTTGTTGCTACAGTTTAACTAAGTACGACGAGAAGATCATCGGAAAAGTACGAACAAAGAGAGACATTTTGCAGGTAATCGCTTCTATTTATGATCTATTTGTTTTTTTTTGTAGCTCCGATTGTTCCACATGCAACAAAAGATTTGTTACAAAAGCTTTGGAAAAGCAAAGTAAAATGGGATACATTACTCCCAAAAGAAAATCAAGAAAAATGGCGGTCAATAGCCGCAAACTTCAAAGGGAGTAGGGCAGTCCCACAGTGGCCCACTTTTGTGTGTTGAGTGGATGTTGGAGTCCAAAGTCTGTTTCCTCATTTTTTACCCACGACGGAACGGAGAGGATGTTTGTGCAAACCAATGTTGCCATTTTTCTCAAAAACTACTAGTCCGATTTTGATGCGGTTTTCAGTGATAGGTTTGGGTTTGATTGCTGCATGTTCTTTGATAGGTGTTACGGTGACAACTCACCAGGGGGTGCTGCAGTAAATATTTATTTGTGCAAATTCACAACTACGAGTCCGATTTTGATGCCGTTTTTCAGTGATGAGTACGGGTTTGATTGGTGCATATTCTTAGATAGGTGTTACGATGACAACCCACCAGGGGGCGCTGCGGTAAACAATTGTTTGTGCAAAACTTAAAAAATTAGTTTGATTCTGATGCGGTTTTCATATATTTTTTTGTAATGGGTTTGTGGTTGATTAGTGAGGGTTCATAAATAGGTGTTACGGTAGGAACTCACTAGCACTGCAGTGATATAGTTAATATTAGCTACTAAATATTAGCTCGAAAGAAAGAAGAGAAAAGGGAAAGAGAAAGAGAAAGAAACTCGATAGAACTTTCTTGATTACATTACATTGAGGATTTTTGTGTCAAACCTTAAAGATAAAATAGGTACCTTTATTATTTACTACGTTTTTTTCGAATCTGTGTAATTTTAGAATTGAATTTTCTTGCTGCTATTAAATGCACTAGTTTGGCATGCTTATAGTAACTTGATTATTTGTTTATATTTAAAATAGAGATGGCAGCCCCCGACGGATTTTCTTGGTTTTTTTAATAAGTTCATAGCATAAATTATTTTTAGTCGGGGGTTTCAAAATTATTTTATCATTTTTCAACTACGTTTTAACCGTCGTAGGTTTTATCAAATTTTTTAAATTTTGTTTTTATATGGAAACAGACTTTGAACTACATAGTTTTATGGAGGCATCGAAAGCAGCGTACGCAGCAGTCGTTTATTTTTGTGGCACCTACAGAAAAAAAACCGTGCATAAGGTTCCTTATTGGAAAGTCTCTTTTAGTACCCACAAAGAATCAAGATGACTTGCACATACCACGACAGGAGCTACCAGGTGCTCTGATGGGCAGTCGGTTACTGAACTTCGTGACGAAATTTCTCCATATAGAAATTACAAGACAGTTCTTGCGGATGGATAGTCAGATTATTGTGCAAGTCGGAAAATCTGTTGTACCAATGGATCATTTGTAGCTCGAGGAGTAAATGAGATCCGACTGAATAAGGATTTAATTATTATTTATTATCCTACTGCCTCCAATCCAGCAGATTCCTGCGAAGCAGTTAGAAAATTTGTCCATCCAAACAACCACAAACCGTTCTCACGAATTTACAACATTCTGCTGTTCCGGCTGGAGGGAGGTGGGGTTCTAGGTGATTGAGGTAACCTTTAATGGGATATCGGAGAGTGAAGAGGGAAATCCGCGTTGGAGCTGGTTGAGAAGTCAGCGGTGTCGGCGGGCTGAAGATAGTAGACTAACGGGTGGTCTGATGGTCATTAGGTGATCAGGATGTAGCATGCACGCGTGCATTTTAAACGACTTAAAAACGGGGGTTCTCAGTACGATAGTTTTTTTTAATGTTCGTTACCTCGAAATTGGTATTATTTATGAACCGATTTGAATTATAATTTTTATTTAAAAAGAGTTTAGTTTAGACCTTAGACCTTAAGTTTGGTCCCATGGGCCTTTTAGTTTGAATTCTAAATAAAATAAAATGGAATTCTTATGATTATGATATCATCATCATCATTCCTGTGACTTCAAGTTCCATATATTCGTTTATTGGACTTGACTGTCACAAGATGGTCACAAGACTGTCGGTTTTTTGAAGTTTTTAACTTGTTGAATGAATATGTTGCCGGGTCAACTCGTGTTAGGTCAGGACCCAATATAATGACAGGTATTATAGAAATAGGTCGGCAACATAACAATGCACAGTTAGCAACACAACGTGCTTCACAGTTTTTTTTAGTTAGGCACCATTAAGGCAGGGTTCCCGTTTCACTTCTTGTGACAAGGAGGGACCTAAACCCCAGTAAGTGGATGGGTTCATAGATCTTCATTTCACTAAGTAGGTTCATTATTCGCTTCAAGATTTAGGTACAAACTTACCTGCTTTTACTTAATAAAAAATAACGGTTATGACTATTGCTGATTCATGGTTGGTACAGAACGATCATTTTAACTTTACGCTCGAAACTTCTCGGCTTTTTGATTATTTTTTTAATCGTAAATACTTAAAACTTAAATAATTTCAGATTTTTCTATTCATATACACACTTCATGATACACCTCTGTGAAATTTCAAGTTTCCATGACATCTTGATCACTTTCAGCGACTAAAACCGAGAAGAGCCGAGCGGTTAAGGTAATCGTACTGTAACTACCTACTAGCCTTCCCTGAAACGAACCCACTTTCCTGAACTGCCTATTTTCATGAACTCCTTTTTACTAATTACAAGTTAATATCTACATTCTATTTTATGGGCATTCTTTCAACCGTCGAGTATTATGATAAGTGCATTATAAACTGACGAATCTACCTTTAAACTAATGTTCGATTCCGAATACAATGACTGTCCATCTTGATTGTTTGATTGTTTTGACTACTCCAACAATGCGAAAATTCCCCACAGACTCGGTCATCCCATCCGCATTACTATACTGTACGTATCTATGCCAACCGCGAAACCTCGTAAAATTGAATATTAGTATTCAAAAGGCAACTCTAAGCGTTCTCCATAAAACTTAATTGACTCTTACATTATTTTTCTGACGAGAGCTACAAACAAAATATGTACTTCGCGGCGTTTCATCATTTCGCTTTTTAATTGTATATATATCTTGGGTTCCGTATAATAAAATAGACTTTAGGGCACTATCTAAATTAAGGGGAAATGGCTATGTCGAAGACTTCGACTTCGAAAAGGGATCTATGTATGTCTCTTCTCTTCGCCACTTGAACCTTCGATATAGTCCTAGTGTAGGTACTAGGTAAGATAGATAGCTAAGATACGTATTAATGTACGCCAAATTAAATTAGATACCTACAGATGGCTGTAGGTTGAGACGAAATATCACTGGAGAATTAACAATTCCGATTAAAATCATGTAAAAAATATTAATATAAAATATAAAAAACATGAAATTATAATATCATACGGTTAACGTCAATAATTCATTGTAATTATAGAATGTTTGCTCCACAAGTGATACCTAGTTAGTATATACCTACATTACACTTATCTTAGATCTAAAAGGCAATTGACCAAGATAAGGTCTACTGAGAACAGGCAGCAAAAAACCATGTTTGAACTTTGCTCCATTTTCAACTTTTAACAAGTTGTAACTGCTGTAATTCTAACCGCAAGCGTAGAGCTAGATGGTCAGTCGATTGTACTATAAAACCGCAGTGTTAATTAACTGCAAACATAGTCCAGAGTAAATAACTTCATTCCATTGTTGAGCTCACCGGGGAAACACTGACCACCTACCGCCTTCGTCTTTAGTTTATTAAAGCTGAGGCAAAGATAGCCCAAGCAGCATTACAAACTGTATATAAGCTGTATAATTGGATCATTTTAAAACTAAAAGCTATGTTAGAGCTGTTATATAGGCGGTAATAAATGGTGTGAAAGCTCATAAACATTATAAGTGCAATTAGGCCACAAATCATACAGCTTTTTGCATTAATGGGGCTTTTTAATAGCTGTAGTAATAGCATAAAGCTTTATAATATATTTTTAGGTGTTATTCGGTATAAAAAGAAACCAAGATTTATTCAGAGCTGCTATTTTGTGTAAAAGGAAACCATTAGCTGTATTAGAGCTGTATTTGGGGTAAAAAGAAACTATTTGGCCTGTTTTCAGTAAAAAATTAAGTTTCACTTAAAAGTGGTATTCTTGATAGAATAAAAATAGAAAAATATGATTATACATTAAATAAAATAGACATAAGGGCATAGGCGATAGTGGCCGGGGCACAGAAACACGGAAGCATCTGAAACAAATGCCACATATAACGGACACCTATCCAGTACCCGTCTCGGCTAGATGTTGCTAACCGCACGATCACGAGGTTAGAATAATAAAGTATATTTTAAATAATAGATATGAGAGCTGATTTATCAGTATTTTAGTTGGAAGTATTATATATATATATATATATATATATTATAAGTACTAAATATATTATAATTATTATCTACTAGACATTCTCTTAATTTACTAGACATTCTCTTAACTTGTTGCAGCAACATCCCATTCCATCTGTCACTTTTAATGGTACCACAATCATATATAGCGATAAAGTTAAAAACCTGGGTCTAATCTTCGACAACCAGTTGTCCTGGTCATCGCATGTCAATGAGGTAAGTCGCCGAGTATTTTCTACTTTTCACTCTCTCAGGAGACTTCAGTACTTTTTGCCTCGACATACCAAAATCACTCTTGCTCAATCTCTCATTCTACCCCTCATCGATTACGCTGATGTCTGCTGGGTCAGTGCTAACGAAGAACTACTGAACAAACTCGAACGACTTCAAAATCTCGTGATTCGATTTATCTTCGGGCTGCGCAAATACGACCATGTATCACAACATCGCAGGGAGCTGAAGTGGCTGCCGATTCGTCTTCGTCGGGATTCATTATCCTCAATTTCCTCTACAACATTTTACGTAATCCACGCTACCCAACTTTCTTACGAGACAGTTTTCAATTTCTTTCTTCCAGCAGACCTCGGAGAACTCACGCAGTTTCCATGCTCACAACTCCACAATACCGCTTTCTATGAGAACGGGTTTAGAGCCCGGGCCATTCGGTTGTGGAATGCACTCCCCTGCACCATCAGGGACAGTCCTTCTCTGAATATCTTTAAAAGTCGTGTGAAGAAGCATTACCTCTCCCTTTACAGTTATAGGTAGTATGCATGTAAGTATGTATTAGTATAGTGTATAAAATAGTATTTGTAGTATATAATAAGTATTTAGTATATTATTATAGTTATTATTTAATTTATTTTATTTATTATTTTATATATTGTACACATAGGTCTACCCCTGCTCAACCATCAACTTTTCCCTTGTTAGCCTGGTTTTCTGGAAGAGATCTCTTATTAGAGATAATCTCGCCGTTGTACATTTTTTTTTTGTAACTCTTGTTTTTTGTATGATTTGTGTGCAAGAAAGAAATTATGAATTATGAAATTATGAATATTATTATAGACATTTTATAATTAAGTTTATTTATTATTATTATTTATATTTTAATATATCGTACACATAGGTTTGACTCTGCTCAAAAAACAACCTTCCCTTCTTACCCTGGTTTGCTGGAAGAGATATTTTATTAGAGATAAGCTCCTCTTTGTACATAATTTTATGTAACTTTTGTTTTTTATAAGATTTCTGTGCAGTAAAGAATGTATTTATTATACGTAAACGACTATAGTTATCACCAAATGTTGTCAAGTATTTATTTAACTAACTTTAAAATATATTTTTATTCACGATATATTAAGGCCCTTATTGTCTTAGCAGCTATAATTTTTAATAAGTAAAAAAGTCTATACAGCGTTTGGCTATTAATATATATTAAATTAATCACTATAGAATAACGCCATAGGAATTCGTTTTAGAATGTAGTTGCAATATACCCGAGTACAGTAACAAGTTAAGTGATACTATTATAACACTTAAAGCTCTAATAAGTAAGTGATTATATGCACAATATAACCCTTATACAGCTTTACCGATAAAACTAGCTTAAAGTGTCACACAACAAAGCTTTTTCTGACGGGTCTCTTAGAGAACTCTAAGTTCTAGATGAGCTGGTTTATTGATGTTGACGACACTTACATGCTGCTTGGGAGGTTTGTGTTTCTTAGATTTTAATGGCAAGGTAGCCATTAAAATCTAAGAAACACAAAAAAACTACTTCTGTGATGTGTCAGTTGAGTCCTCCTTCGGCGTTCGGGGTACAACGTAAGATAACTGCCGGTTTTTTTCTTGGTAAAACAGCTTTATTCCATCTATCACGTAAAACGCTAAACGTAACTCTACCGCGACTATTGCGGAACCACAGAACTCCAAATCGCCTCATTAGGATAGCACAATACACGGAATCTCGACCAGTTATTTATCCTCAATGATGCTGTACGCCTGGCGGCTGCGTCTAATTTTTATTTACATAAACCGGACTGTCGTACTGGCATAGAGGCGTTCATGTGGCTCAGAACACACGAAATATGGATAGGAACACCTCGGCTTTGGAGGCAAACGTTACATTGGAACAAATCGCGAGTGTTTTGAATGTTAACTTGTCGATTGCGAACAACCTTAGTGACCCAGTGACCGCTGAAAAACTGTTTAACTTGTACGATGCTTATAGATTGAAGGAACAGGAGCTTGTGTTGACGTATACGACAGTGGCTTATGTGCTTGGAACACTGATTATATTGAGTAACTTGACTGTTGTTATATCCAGTGGGCTCATACTTCGGAAAGGTATGTTAATTAAGTTTCAATTGGGACTGAGCATGAAGTTTTTTTTTTGCATTTATTATCCGGAAATATTAAACTGCACATCAATAATACAGAAAATATACTGATTTTTACAGCAAATATCAGGGCAAAATACTGCGGTAGCTTAGGTGAAGGGTAAAGGGTAGAGCGAAGCGGAGCCCCCTTTATCCTTCGTATAAGGTTGAACATGTAAGAACCACAAAAATACTTAAAACATAAAAAATGTTTTTGCTGTCGTTTTTTGCTGTGAAAATCATTATTTTTGTTGTGCGATTAAATACTATCCTTTATTATCAAGCCATAACGTTGCAAATCTGGTGGGATACAAATACTTCAGTCCAATTAAGGGTTAAGTTTGCAAAACATTTAATTTTGATTTTAAGATTTACTGTAGGTACCTTTGTATGTAGGTATCTAATGTTCTATCTTGAAGACAGATAGGTAGCAACAGGTTGTAACAGAAACGTGAAGACGTGTTTAAGGGGGCTCTTAGGTACATCATTCGGACCAACTTTCACTAAGAAACCAATTTCAGCCGGGCAACTTTAATTTTCACTTCTCAATACATTTTGGGCCAGGCTGTTTTTAATGGAGGAGGGAAAAATAATATTTGACTGATCACACCGGTTCCATAGTGAAAGTTGTTCCGAATGACGCCCATAACAACACCCTAACATATGATTACACCTTTTTGTTACAACCTTTATACCCAAATCTACTCGTTACGGTTGCTGAAAAAAGGTTTTTCAACCTCGTTTGAGGAAAAGAAAGAAACATTACCTATTTTAGCTACATACAGGATGTTTAGTAGATCGATTCAAAGCTTTAAAACAAAGATAGAACAGACCATTTAGAATAATTAAGGCCAAGCTTAATTGTGTTAGCCAAAGTATTACCGTTTTGTTCTTATCGATATTTTATTGTTACTAGGGTGCCGTACCCAAAGGGTAAAAACAGGACCCAATTACTAAGACTCCGCTGTCCGTCTGTCTGTCTGTCTGTCTGTCCGTCTGTCAACAGGCTGTATCTCATGAACCGTGATAGTTAGACAGATGATGTATTTATGTTGCCGCTATAACAACAAATATTAAAAAACAGAATAATATATTTAAGGGGCCTCCCATACAACAATTCCTTTAATACCATATATAAACTTATGAATGCACCTGGTTACGTATATGGAGTGTTAAAGTAGCCCCCACCAATAACTTTGTAACAACATTTTGCTATATAAAATCCAAACTATCCCTATCATTGTATGGTGGTACGGAACCCTTCGTGCGCGAGTTAGACTGGCACTTGACCGGTTTTTATGTTATAAATTTTGCGATTTTGAAAAGTACCTTAATTTATTTTTTGTCCATCATTTCTAAGTACAGTTAAAGTAATCTAACAAAACGTAGTCTGTGACTTGAGATTTGGTTTTTACATTCCTTTGAAGTAAAGTGATAATACATTTCCTCTACTGTTACGCAATTTTTGACTGCATTTTATAGAGAAAAAAAAACACAGGAGGAATTCGTGTGCAGGTCAGTATATCAAATATGCTAACTGAATTAATTATGTTAGATTTAGTAGAGCTAACATGAAAAATTATTTTCCTATATTTCCTAGTTAATTATCATAATAAATAAACTAATAAAGACTAGAATCATGGCCTACCCTATGGTCATCGGATGGATAAGATTTTAAATAGGCTCATAACTGAAGTAACTTCATTAAAAAAAGCGGTCAAGTGCGAGTCTAACTCGTACACGAAGGGTTCCGTACCACCGTACAATGATGGATGGTGTGGAGTGAATAGTTTGGATTTTACATAGCAAAATAATGTTTACAAAGTTATTGGTGCGGATTCTAAATTCAAATTCAAATTCCAAATGTCTTTATTACTGTAGATATTTACATATACTTAGCAATCGTCATTTTTTGCCACTTCTCTACATTATATACACTCTCCATGTACGTAACCAAGTGCATTTATAAGTTTGTATGTGGTAATGAAAGAATTTTTATATGGGAGCCCCCTTAAATATTTATTTTATTTTGTTTTTTAGTATGTGTTGTAATAGCGCCAACAGAAATACATACATCATCTGTGAAAATTTCATCCGTCTAACTATTAAGGTTCATGAGATACAGACGTAGTGAATAATCCTTTCCTTTCGTATTTTCTCGGAAATGTTCGTTTTTGTCTTACTACTTCACCGCACTCAGTACCCATCGAGACAACGTAGGGAACGGTCGAATTGCAAGAGGTAAGTATCTATATAGAGTAGTTAATACCACAGAAATATTTTGTTGATATTTATGTTAGATTTTGTGATAAACTTCATGGACTCGATTATTAATGCAGGCCACCTATAAATTTTTTTTGACTTTACATTTCACTCTTGTCTGTCATTTTTGTAAATAATAAACATTGATTTTATTCGATCCACATCAACAATTTATAACAGACATGCCGAAAGCACTAAGAAAAGGGAAACGTTTAGATCGGCAAGCCTGCGAAGTTATTTTCAATGATAAATCAAACATACCAACTATACTGCTTACTTTTGTAAAGTCCAAAAACGAGTTTCGGAGGCCAGTGGAATTTCTCAACGAACAGTAAATAAAATATTGCAAAAAAGAATACATAAATCAATCCACCTCCAATAGTCCGAAGTCGGCAAAGTTGGGTAGACCAAATAAATTATTTTGTCTAGGTCTTGACGATTTTGACTACAACGTTATACGCCGATTAGTGTATAATTTCCATTTGATATACAAACAAGTACCTACAATTAAAGCCCTGAAATCCAAGTTATCCGAAGCCATAAATTTTAAGGGATGTGACTTTACGCTAAGAAAAATTCTTAGAAAAATGGGATTTCGGTATAAAAAAGTTAAAAAAGAGAAAGATGATGTTCGTTTAAAAAGAGTAAAGTTTTTAGCCGCGATAAAAAAGTACAGATTGCAAGGGAGAGAGATTGTTTATATGGATGAAACATACATCCATACCTCACATTTGGCAGGTAAAAACTGGGCTGACTCGTCAGAAAACGGAGTGAAACAGTTAATTTCTAAAGGACAACGTCTTATAATAGTGCACGCTGGTAGTAGAAAGGGGTTTATACCTGGGGCATTGTTAATGTATCAGTCTACTGATAAAACAGGTGACTATCACAACGCGATGAACAATGAAAACTATGAAAAATGGCTTCGTAATCAACTCATTCCAAACTTAGCTCCACATTCGGTACTAGTAGTAGATAATGCTGCATATCATAATAAGTACGTAGATAAACCTCCTAATTCAAATACCAGTAAGCAAGACATGATTGATTGGCTATCCAAACATAACGTTCCGATTGATCCGTCATTAACAAAACTTGAAATATATGAAATAATTTGCAATTACAAACAAGACTTTGTAAAATACTCTATAGATAAACTTATAAACGAATATGGACACAGCGTACTAAGATTGCCACCATATCATCCTGATTTCAATCCGATTGAAAACATATGGTCTCAAATAAAGGGATACGTATCCAAAAGAAACATCAGTATGAATATGACTACTGTGAAACAATTGGTATGTACAGGAAAAGGTTAATATGATTGGTTCCGATGTTTGGGCCAAAGTATGTGACCACGCCATCAAATGCGAAAACGAGTACCGAAAACACGAACCTGAGTTGGAAAATTATATGGCTAGTTTTGTAATCACCGTTCATGAAAACTCTGACGATGATACACCAGAAAATAGTTCTGATTCTGACTGTGATATGGAAGTTGGAAGTATTGTTTCGCATCACACTGTCCACCCCGCTCCTCCTCCTCTTATCCCGCTGTCATAATCGAAGTCGTTCATCCAATCAGAAAATCATGTTTATTTATATTAATTTCTCTGCTGGTTTGTTTTGTTTTATGTTGAGGTGTCTTTTTTGTTATGTAATTTTTTTTAAATTAGCCATTAAGGTGTCCCACTGCTGGGCAAAGGCCTCCCCCTCTTTCGTCCACACTTCCCTGGTCTGTGCCACCTCCGGCCACCCGGCAAAAACTTGTCGAGGTCGTCCCGCCATCTCCGTTTAGGCCTGCCTCTACACCGGTATCCGTCCTGTGGCACCCAGTTAGTGGCAATTTTCGCCCATCTATCTGGGTGCATGCGACTTACGTGGCCGGCCCAGTTCCACTTTAGCTTAGCGGTCTGTGCACCCACATCAGCTATGACAGTTAAGGAGCGCAGTGTGGTGTTCCTTATGCGGTCCGTCCTAGGAACTCTTAGGATGCTGCGCTCCATTGCACGCTGGCAAACCTTGAGTTTGGACTTCTGAAGTTCGGTCAAAGACCATGACTGAGCGCGGGTATTTTTAATTAATTACAAAATTGTATTGTTATAAAAAAGGTCTGCGAAATCCTACTGTAGTTTTGACTTATAGTTAGACTCTTGGGTTTCCAATCCTTATAGAATCATTAGATAATCCCAACCGGAATTTGGTTTTTATCAGTGCGTTTTATTGAAATAAAACGTCCTCAGTAACTAGTTATATTTTTGTTTACCTAACGAATTCTTTATATGATAGAATCGTGGTGGTTTTAACATCTCAGTGTAATATACGTCAAACGGGCAATTTTAATTTGACATTGATAAATAAAGTATGCGATTTATTTGATACCTACACGTAATTTAATAATACAGTAATTCATAGACACATCGGCACCATTTGGGTGTTATCATTGTTCCGAGTTTTGCCGATAGGAAAGGATTATTCACTACATCTGTACAGCCTGGTGACAGACGGACAGACGGACAGCGGAGGCTTAGTAATAGGATCCCGTTTGGCACCCTTCGGGATGGGACCCTGAAAAGGAAGTTTGAATTGAATTCGTCAGATTATGTCATGTCTAGTCTAGGTAAATAGAAGACCCAAAGCATTATTGACACCTACCTAGGACATACAGGGCTACAAGGATCTGTTGGCACGCGCCTGCAGCAGGACAAGACCCTTGTGTCATTCTTTAGTAAGAGTCACAGATTAAAGAAACTCTTTACTTACTCTGAGCTAAGAGTCACCCAAGTGTCAAAAGATCCTTATCCTATCCTAGCAGTCAAATAATATTTGGTATCAGAAATTCGTATTTCGAAATTCAAACGGCCGAAAGATAAAACGCGGGACTCAAATCGAACAAAATTTTTGGAAAGGTGACTTGGTCAGGAGGTCACGAGGCTATTTTGTGAGTAAGTCGAGCGTCGTCGGGACCTATCTCTTTGATGTTGAAGATTAGATGGCGTATGTGTGTAAGTTATTGACTTGCTCCATGAAATAAATATTCCTCCGCGATAACGTGAGAGCTACCTTTCCCAAGATTTTAAAGTCGGATAAAAAAGATAATAATAATAATATAATACCTTGGACACTATTTACACACATTGATCTAGCCCCAAACTCAGATTAATAAAGAGCCTCAAACTAGGGTTTCCTGTGTCTTGGGTACTAGACAACGGTACACAAAGTTGAATAGATAAATATAATACTAAGATAGATAAACAACCATGACTAGGGTACAAACATCCATTCTCATCAAGCAAATAATTGGCCCCCTGGCCCAAAAAAATTACATAAGTAAGTATAATTTTGACGTTGAATAAGATAATTTATTTATTTATATACAATAAAAAAATGAATCTTGAATCTTGAATCACACATAGAGACAGACGAAAGCAGAATCGGCCAACCAAATTCGCTTACCCCCTTCACCTTTCACCTAAGCTACCGCAGCATTTTGCCCTGATATTTGCTGTGAAAATCAGTATTTTTGATGTCCAGTTTAATATTTCCCTTTTTTAACTTGGTGATTTATTTTACCTCTGATATGTGTAATCAAAACACAGGAAGTAAGAAACAGAGCTGTGAATCAATCTCTTCCTCCTTTATTCGGTTCTTCCTTTCGAAAAGGAATAAGAGACTGACACTAGTTCTATCCCCTTACTTCCTGTGTTTTTATGACACACTTCAGAGGTAAAATAACTGTGAACGTAGTAAAATCATAATAATGGAGGATTTAGCCCTCAACACTTTTATGTTAGGGATGAACACCAAATTTGCACATATTGTTAGGTGCCGCAACCCCAAGACTCTTTCCGAAGCCATCACACACGCTATCGAAGAAGAGAAAATCTTCAATCTTTCCCGGGTGTCTCAACGAGCATCCCTACAATGCTCTTTCTGTCATCAAAGCGGCCATTCCGCTTCCGATTGTTTTAAAAAGAGATAACAATCTAATGAAGGTCATCGTGTTCATGCTATCAATTCTCCTCCCTCTCAAAGCGGACCTTCTTCTTCAAAATTTGACAGGAACAAAAGTTGTGCCTATTGTAAAAGGGTAGGGCATCTTATTACTGAGTGTTTTAGATTGAAACGCAAAAACGGTGAGTCATCATCGTCTCCTCAAGCCAGTGTCCACACTGCGCTTGAACACTCAGATGAAATCGAAATCGAAACTGATTTAAACTAAAATCGGTTCCGGTTCCGTGTCTACCGGAGCCTAATACTCCTATCATAAAAGACACGTTATCTAAAAAATCTGCGCCTTCACTCCCCGAGCTTCTACCCAAGGCCAGTTCTGCTAAGCCTCCACTCAAAAAAAGGGTTACCCCTAAGGCTAGCTCAAAAAAATCAAATGCTAGGTCTTTACTCAAAAATGAGTTTCTACCCAAGACTAGCTCTACTACTACGCCTCTACTCAAAAATGAGTTTCCCCTTCAGGCTAGTTCTAATACTCTCAATGAGTCCACGAATCTCTCCCCTCAAGATAACTTGAGTTTTCCGGGGTTTACCCCTAGAGATTCTACATGTGAAGAAAGCACAGTATATACTGTTTTTAATCTCAACCCTAGGGTTTCGCTTCCTCACGTGTTTTTACAGACGAGCCGTTCACAGAAACCTCTCTGTTTCTTAATAGATTCGGGTGCTTCAATTTCCATTGTGAAATTCTCAAGTTTAAATAAGCATTCCGATTTGGGACCTCAAACTATTAAAATTAAAGGTTAAATGACGACGATTCTCATGTAGAATCTCTTGGGTCCCTTGAACTTGACTTATCCTACCGATTTTCCCAACAGAGTATAGTAGCGCTGAACTTCAATTTACACGCGATTAGTGACTCAGTGCGCTTGCCATTCGATGGCATTCTCGGTAGCGATTTTCTGGACAACTATAAAATGGATATTAAATACTCGACTAAGACTTTGCAAATGCAAAAGTTCTCTATTCCATTTTCGCTTAGCAATCCTTGCTTTATTATACCTGCTCGATCCGAAGCAGTTATTGAATGTCTTGTGTCTAATGACATTTCGGAATTAGACTCTTTGCGCGAAGCGCTGATACTCGATCACACATTCTGCGAAGGTGTCTACCTTGCAAACTGCATTGTCACAGTTAAGCCGAACTATAGAGTTAATGTCTCTATTTTAAATACATTGGAAAACCCAATCGAAATCAAAGATTTCTCAGTTCGTCTTACTCCTATGGATTTACCTGTCGACTCTTTTCAGAGCCCATCTCAGAATGTCTTCTCCACTTCTCATGAAGTTACCTCAGATAGAAAACAACGCGTTCTCGATCAAATTCGTCACGAACATTTAAATTCAGAAGAGAAAAAGGTTCTTCTAGACTGTTGTACACAGTACACAGATATATTCTATCTCGAAGGCGATCCTCTCACGTGCACAAATGCAATTCAGCATTCCATCAATACGGGTGATGCCCCTCCGATACATGTTAAATCATACCGTTTCCCCGAGGTTCATAAGCAAGAAGTTGAAAACCAAATGCAGAAGATGCTTGCTCAGAATATCATCAGACCTTCTATTTCACCTTGGAGTGCCCCAGTTTGGGTGGTTCCCAAAAAGATGGACGCCTCTGGCAAACAAAAGTGGCGCGTTGTCATTGATTATCGTCGTCTAAATGACGTTACCGTTAATGAGGTTTACCCTATTCCTTTGATTACAGACATTCTCGATCAGTTGGGTCATTCGAAGTATTTTTCAACCCTTGATTTGGTATCAGGTTTCCATCAGATCTGTCTTAATCCTGCTGACTCAGCAAAAACAGGATTTACTGTAACTAACTCAAATGGCACTTCAGGCCACTACGAATTCGTTAGGATGCCATTCGGACTCAAGAATGCTCCTTCTACCTTCCAAAGATTGATGAATATCGTTCTATCCGGCTTACAAGGACTACATTGTTATGTTTACTTGGACGACTGTATTGTCTATTCCCATGATCTTGATTCGCACATCCAAAAGCTGAAACTCGTTTTCGACAAATTTCGGGAATTTAACCTAAAAATGCAACCCGACAAATGCGAGTTTCTGAGACGGGAAGTCTCCTACTTAGGTCACATGATTACCGATAAAGGTGTGTCTCCTAATCCCGAGAAAATCAAGGCCATTTCAGAATTCCCTGTTCCTCAAAATGCTAAAGATATAAAATCTTTTCTTGGTTTAACTGGCTATTACCGCCGTTTCATAGATAACTTCTCTAAAATCACAAAACCATTGACATGCCTTCTAAAAAAGGATATCCCTTTTATATGGTCTCAAGAACAAGAATTTTCATTCAATTTTCTCAAAGAGAAATTGATTACGGCTCCTATACTACAATATCCTGACTTTACACAGCCTTTCGTGGTCACTACTGACGCTTCTAATTACGCCGTTGGCGCAATTCTTTCCCAAGGCGAGATCGGCAACGACAAGCCCATCGCCTATGCGTCCCGAACTTTGAACAAGGCCGAAGGAAACTACTCTACTACAGAGAAAGAATTTTTAGCTATTCTTTTTGGAATTAACACCTTCCGCCCTTATTTATTTGGGTATAGGTTCAAAATTGTTACCGACCATCGTCCCTTATTCTGGCTGTTTAACGCTAAAGACCCTGGAGGTCGTCTTCTACGTTGGCGCTTAAAACTAGAGGAGTACGATTATGAAATCGCGTACAAACCCGGCAGAGTAAATGCGAATGCAGATGCTCTTTCCCGTAACCCTGTCAATGCCATCTCTCATTCTAACCTAAACAAATGCTCTTATGAGATTTACTTTAAAAAGCAATTCACAAAATCAGTATCAAATGATACTCAAATTCAAGAACACAATGAGCCATTACATCTTTCAAAACATAAATTAGTCGCTTGTCCGACTTCTCTAGATTTCGACTACTCTATGCCGAGCTGCGAACAATTATTATCCACAGTAGACAATTCTGCTGACTTGCTATCAGCCGAGCGCGAGCCCGAGACCGTGCTCACCGCTCATTCTAATAATAAAAAGTTTTACTTTTTATTTACCAAGGTTCATCATTACGATGAAACCTCATATAGAGTCATTTACAACCTAATAATGAAATTACGTGATGTTGTTATTGCTGAAGACCAAACAGACTTAGCAATTCCCGATTTTTCAGAACCTTTCACGAAATTAGACTATACAAAGGTTTACAATATCATTTCTTTTGTGTTTCACGGCACTAATATCAAGATTCATATCTACAAAAATCAAATTAATTATCCTTCACCCGTCGAAGTTCCAAAAATATTGAAAGAAAATCACGGTACCACTATTGCTGGTCACCCAGGCATTCAGAGAATGTTTAACAGAATTAGAGCCACTTATTATTGGAAAGGTATGCGCTCCGACATTGAGCGATTTGTTAAAGACTGCAATCTATGTAAAATAAATAAACCCTTACGGAAATGTAACAAGGCTCCAATGATTATAACATCATCTAGTACCAAGCCCTTTGAGCGATTAGCTCTGGACATTGTTGGTCCTCTGCCTGAGGCTGTATTTCAAAAGTTTAAATTTATCTTGACACTTCAAGATGATTTGCCCAAATTCTCCTGCGCTTACCCTATGATTGGGTCTACTACAGATGAAGTTGCGCGTAATTTGATTCACTTCTTTTCTCTTTTTGGATTTCCAAAGATGATCTTATCCGACCAAGGTACATGTTTTACCTCTGAGTTGTTTAAACAACTCACGCAAATTCTTAAGGTTAAATCCCTTTATTCAACTCCTTATCATCCCCAAACCAATGGTGCGCTATAACGCAGCCACGCTACTCTTAAAGAGTATTTAAAATCATTCGTTAACGAAAACCACAATGATTGGCATTGTTATTTAGCTACGGCTATATTGGCCTATAACACTACTCCTCACTGCACAACGCAGTTCACTCCTTTCGAGTTACTTTACGGTTACCAACCGTCTTTCCCAAGTAGTGTCTACGACTCTAATGACGGTACTACCTATCAAGAGTACATTAGGGCTCTACAATATAGGATGAAATATAGTAGACAACAAGCCCTTGAAAATATACAGAAAAGTAAAGAGTCCTCTAAAACATATTACGATGGTTCCACCAAGGACATTAAATACAAAGTTGGAGATTTAGTATATCTCAAACAGCATCACAGGCTCCGAAAAGCCTTATCTCCTATCTGGAAAGGACCCTTCAAAGTTTTAAAGGTCCACGACAAAAATAACGTAACTATTTGCGTCAATCGCAAACACGTGAAGTATCACGTTAATGAACTGAAACCTGGTTGAAAGCCACTCTCATTTGTTTCAGGTTTCTCCACTTTCAAGGTTCTATATCAGAACCCGTAATACAAGAAATAGTCCATAGTCCTGGAATCTATTTCGACCCGACTTCCGTCGCATACTTTTATGATGATTACTGGAATGTGGTCACTCACGTCGAGGTCTCACATATCAAGCCTTATCTTGACAAAATTGAACAATCTATGAATAGTATTTCTTATCTTTGTAAACAAGCTCAGAACTTAGCTTATAACGTTGATTGTAAGGATACTTTTAGTCCTTTAGAAATATTACTTAATGCTGACTTACTGAAATTCGATTCCCTATTCCATATTATCTCTCAAGAGCCTCAGACACGTTTTAAAAGGTCCTTAGAATTCGGTGGTGAAATATTGAAGTTTTTCTTTGGAACATTAGATGCAGATGATGCTCGCAAGTATGATGCTGCTGTTTCAGCCTGTCAACAGAACGAAAACGAGATGTTTTCCATGATGAAAGACAACATCCATGTTGTTCAATCTACGATTAATAATTTTAATGTGTCTATCCGTAAACTTAATGAGTAATATATCGAGTCGAGTCGCACTCGTTCTGTTCCACACAAATTAATAATTTAAATATTCAAAAAGTGCTTATGAAGTCGTAAATATTACATCAAATTAAAGTGTTTGAAGTCACCAACAAGACGTACTAATTGATTTCTCATAAAGTCCATAAAATTGTTAACAATTAAGGAAAACATTTCAGAGTGTACCGTTAAAACGGTGGTGATTGTGAAGTGACACAAAGAAAGTGCAAAGTCCAATTCCGAGAATTATTGTTGCTCACCTTCATCTACTTGTATAATGCTTTTGCGAGCAAACAGTTAAGTATTTTCGCATACATCATTGCTCGATACATTGGCTCATTGGTTAAGAGCGCTGGCCGTTGAGAACATTGAAGTTGGTACCTCGGTTCGAAAACACAGAAAAACAAAACTTCTTTTTTATATTTTTTTTGGTGAAAATCTCGGAGAATGAATTGCCAAGTGTGCCGAAAAATAATATCACTTAGTGATCTGCTTAAATGTGCTACGTGCAGAAAGCATTTCCATTACCAATGCTTAAACATGCCTTCTGCCACATACTCAGAATTATATCCGAGAAAAAATCAGTGGAAATGTGAATCATGCTCAAATATTACCGTAACTCGCGGAAAGAATTTGAAAAGGAACACCCAAGTAAAAGATGTAGCACATAGTGATGAGAAAACTTCCTCGATCATCGTCGTCGGCCAAACACCGACAAAAACCCTACCTACTACAACGGGCCATATTTGTGAGGATAAGCCAAGCCCAATGCCAAGAAACCATTCGACGGACGATCTTTTCATGTACAACTTAGATAAGAGCTCGAGTCTTCTCGATACAACTGCGAGAAGCCTACCGAACGTAACGAACGTAAATGATTCCTTAGTAGAAAATTTGAAGGATCAGGTCTCTGCCTTAAATATAGACTTAAACAGTGCACATGAAGAGATTATAAACCTGAACGAAGAGAATACTAAATTAAAACTGGAGATTCAAGAACTTAATAAAAAAATCACTCTCTTGTTGAAACTGAGTTCTAGTGTCACTACTTCAACGCCAAAACAGCAGAAGGTTGGTTGGTCAAATACGTCTCGCATAAATTCTAAAAGTAATGTTATTGAAAAACCTGAAACTCCCAGCTGCCACGAGATCGAAAATAAAACCGAAAATAAAATAATGGTTCCACATGATGACAGCAACAGGGTCAAAGCGGCGATAAAGGACGGCAATGAACCTCCACCAAACCAAAACTGCAAGTCACCCAAAGAAAATATAACAAAAACTTCAGCGACTATGACAAGCAAGGCCTTCATTCATATTTTGGGGGATCAAGGTGCGCGAGGAATTGCTCAACATTTATGGAATTCAAAAAACAGTCTCTGGAACAAGGCCTACAAAGTCTCCGCTTTGGTCAAACCACATGCCTCGTGTTCAGAAATTCTCAAAGACTTTAAGGAACTGATCATGAGAATCAATAATGATGACATCTTAATCCTTATCGTAGGTTCTAGCGCCACATCATCAATTTTAAAATTCGATGTAGAGGACGTTTTGCGAAAAAAGAATATCCAAAATATTACATTTCTATGTGAATCCCCACACAGTCAACACGTAAATAAAAATAATTGTAACATAACAAAAACTGCAGTGGTTTACAAGTTCCAGACGAATCACTTCGTAGAATTAAAAAATGAATTAGATCTAGCTGACAAATTGAAAATAGAGATTGACTACCTGCATTACGAACACAAATTTATAACAAATTTTGGTAAAATTGTTAAAATCAGAGCAGCTCAGCATACACCCGGCACTTTCAAAATAGGTACAATCCCGTACTATTTTTACAAGCAAGAATCTAAAAATAGACAAAAAATACAGCAAAACATTTGTAAAAAACCAAAAAAAGGAACTATTCCTTATTACTTTACAAAAAATATATCTGATATCAGTGATACGAAAAGGAAGCGTTTTTTTCGTGAAGCGTAAATGTTTGAACTCCGAAATAACAGTAGCTCACATAAACATTCAAAGCCTTAATGATAGGAAGCAGGAACTACTTGAGGCGTGGCTTTGCTCTGAAAAGGGGCGTAGTGTAAAAGTGTTATGCATTACTGAACACCATAGGGTAAATTGCGATCTAAATAGAATGTCACTTAAGGACTTTGTACTGGCTTCATCTTTTTGTAGAGAAAACAGAAAAAGTAGAGGAGGTGTATGTATCTATGTTCATAACAGCTTGAAATTTGACGAGCTTCCCTCCATAAAAAAATTGACAATTTCCAATGTTTTAGAAGTATGCGGCATAAACTTGTACAACTTCTATATAGTCTGTGCATATAGACCAAAGACCTTGAGAAATGATAACTTTATCGACAACCTGGAAAACATCTTAAGTCATATATTAAGCAAAGTCGACAGAAAGTTCTTGTTATGCGGGGACTTCAATGTAAATTTGCTAGTTGATGGCTTGGAAGCCAGGGATTTTTTGTGTCTTCTAAACTCTTTCGGTGCCGAAGCATTTGTAAAGGAACCCACGCGTATTACCGATCACAGCAGTACTTGCATCGACAATATGATTTCAAACGTGGAGCTACGAAATGTTAAAGTGGTCGAGCTAGGTATTTCAGATCATTGTCTTCAACATGCCACATTGGAAATCAAAATTAAATCAAATTCTGGTGCTACTTTTAAACAAGTAAGAGATTTCAGTAAAACTAACATAGATGAGTTGAAAAATTTCTTAGAGTCCGTTAACTGGGACCCGATTTACAGAAATCCCGATGTGGATGCCTCTTTTAATACATTTCACGACATATTTCTAAGCGCTATCGATAGGTTCTGTCCGCTGAAAAGGGTGAGAATGGAAAATAAATGTTTTACACCAAAATGGATAACACCAGGTATTCGAAAGTCCTGTGAAACCAAACGAGAACTTTTCATTCAACTAAAACAGTCTAAGGATAAAGCTGCACTGTCTAATCATTACAGGAACTATTGTTCAATTTTGCATAAAGTTATATCCTATGCAAAAAAGAAGGATAATGAGTATCTTATTCTAAATTCAAATAATCAGATAAAATCAATTTGGAATTTAGTTAATAAAACTGTTAAAGGACAAAAAAAATCGAAATTTGAGAGTTACAAAGGGCTAACAGATGGCGTAGAAACAATTGAAAATGAATTGGATGCTCCCGATTTATTTAACACCTTTTTCTCAATTGGAAATAATTCAAACATGGGAAACAGTAGATTCGAAAATATTGAGCTTCCTGCTTACATAGAAAACTCAATGTTTGTCACTCCTTTAACAAAAAATGAACTCCTGAAATTAGTCTCAAATTTAAACAATAAAAAAGCATGTGGTTATGACGGTTTGCCAATATTTATAATTAAAAATGTTATCGAGGTTATTGCTGACATGCTTGTTCATCTCATAAACCTGTCAATCAATACTGGAACTTTTCCAACAAGACTTAAAAGAGCGCAAGTCATACCGCTTCATAAAGGTGATAGTACACTCGATGTTTGTAATTATCGACCGATAGCATTATTGCCAACCTTATCAAAGATCTTTGAAAAATATTTTTCTGACCGTTTGGCAGGTTTTTTGGCGCGATATAAAATACTATCTAAGAATCAATTTGGTTTTCAAAAGGGAAGATCGACGTCGGATGCTGTTTTTGATATGATGGACTTCGTTGCAGAGTCATTAAATATAAAATCAAATGTCATGACTGTTCTATTAGATTTGTCTAAAGCATTCGACTCCGTTAATCACCAAATCTTAGCAAACATTCTGGAGAGGTATGGTATCAGAGGAAATTGTTTAGATTGGCTGAAATCGTACCTGAATCAGCGAAATCAAAGTGTACTGCTTCGTAAATTTGACGACAAGACTAAAACCATATCACACATGGAATCTTTGAGGATAGAAACTACTCGTGGGGTACCTCAAGGCAGTGTCCTAGGCCCTTTACTATTTATTCTATACATTAACCACTTACCTGAAATAATAGAAAACAAAATTACGATGTTTGCAGACGACGTTTCCGTATTTTTTAAATTTGAAAGGAAAGATAACACACATTTGTCCAAAGAAATATCTCAAACTGTCACTAATATCGCTAAGTGGTTGCAAGGTTTGGACTTAAGAACAAACGCGAGTAAAAGTAAACTCATTCACTTCCGTAATTACAACACTCCACAATTGGTATTAGATATTGCGGTAGAAAATACAGAGATTGCGCTGGTGAACCATGCTAGGTTTTTAGGTGTTATCGCGGATGAATACATGAACTGGAAAAAACACATTGAAGCCCTGGAAGGAAAACTGAGCAGCTTTTGTTACGCGTTGAGATGCTTGTCAAAGATTACTACTGCCCGCGCATCACTGCAGGCATACTACGCTTTCTTTCACTCAAGAATTCTGTACGGCTTGATTCTGTGGGGAGGCAGTGTAGATGTAAAAAAAAATATTCATTTTGCAAAAAAGATGCATCCGTATTTTGTCTGGAATAAAATCGAATAGAGTTTCCTGCCGTGACTTATTTTTAAAATTGAAAATTCACTCAATTACAGCCCTTTACATAATAGAATTGTGCAAATTAGTGAGGCGCCATCCAGACAAATTCCCAATCAGTGATGAATGGAAAAGTAGTAGGTTAAGAGACTATTTTAGGCTAAATCTTAAATCTAAGCCTTGCAGAACTACGTCCTACAGTAAAAGTACTAGTCATATGGCTATTAGTATTTATAACAAACTACCAACAGAAATCAAGGATCTCTCTGGTAATCGGTTCCTAAAGTCTTTAAAGCAGTATTTATTAGTAATGTGCCCATATAATTTAAATGAATATTTTGAAAATAGTAAAAAGATTTTAATAGCATTATAATTGGCTTAATTTTATATCAGATAATAATACATAAATACAATATAATATAATTATAATTTAATTAAATTGTATACTCCATAATAATAAGATAATGTAATTATTATAAATAATTAATGATTATTATAATATTGCCATGCCGCTCCCGGTAAAATTACACGTACTTTTATGTTTAATCATTTCTTAAGACCTAAAATTATACTGTAATTTATCGCAATAAACGAATTGAATTGAAATTGAATAATGATAACGAAGATAGAATTAATAAACAGATAAATAAGCTTAACATAGTCTTATCTGAAAATGCTAAGATTAATAATAATTATATAAATGTAGCTAAAATTAATGGTTTAGTTAATATTCTTGAAAGCTCATTGTTAGCTATTTCAAATATCTTAGATACTATTTTGAATGCTATTTTATTTTCTAAGTCTAATATTTTACACCCCTATGTACTTACCCCTACAAGGTTGTTTACTGAACTATCTACAAATAGTAAATCAATACAGAAAAATGTTGATTTTCCTACTCCCCTAACTCAAGATGACATTCATACTATTATTGATCTTTCCAAACTGACGTCTATTTTTTATTCTGCAAATACCTTTAACCAGTCGCCTGTGGCGGCCATTTTGTAACTTTCGCCGTGTCGGTGGGTACCGGAGCGGGAATCCCACACATCAGGAATTCTGAGCGCCGATGTTTAGTTTTTGATGAATTTCTCCTATTCTAGTTAGAATTAAGATTAGTTCTAATTAGAATATTACTCTAATTGGAATTCTTTACCCTTTTTCCTTTCCACAACGCCTTTATTTCAGTTTAATTACAGCTAATATGTGTTACATAATATGAAGCTCCCTAAGTTGTACTTATTTCTGTATTATTTTAATAACAAAGCAAGATTTAGGCCTAATGTTTGATTTTATTAATGCGTTATATTGTATAGAACTCTAATAAACACAAACACATATAGTCTTCATACATTTATTTATCAAAATAAAACTTTTTCAAAAGTTACAAAAATAGGGCCTCATAAATGTCAGCCAATATTAGGTATACAATTTAGGACTGTTTCAAAGCACCCTTGGCAATATTGACCAATATTCTTCGGTTTACAGAAACTAAAGCATATGAGCTATCAGTAACCAAAGCCTCAAACTTGTAAGATAAATAAATAACGAGCAGAGAATCTACTAAAATACCACTGTAATATGACACAAAAAATAGTAGGTAAGTAAATCTTAGGTTATGGTTGAAAGGTAGTAGTTATCTTATTAAATATACATTATCTAATAACTACATAGAACAAAGTATTGGATTTATACATAAACCCAAGACCTTTCATACAAATATTTAGAGTACCATGATGATAAACATTGCAAATAATCATCCACTTTTGTGCCATGGAGGTGAAGATAATATGGATGAGCCTTGTGATTTTTCTCGGGACAAAACTTTTATATTATATTTTGTTAAAATAACATAGGTACCTAATATAAAAAGCGTAACGCCTTTTCCCATTCCGGTGGCAGTGGCACAATGGGCCCACAAAGGATATTTAAAATATGTTCAAATTAGATGAAATTAATACGGCTCAACAAAATCTGTCATTAGACATAGTGCCTTACGGGGTCAAATGCAATGTAAGATATTAAATTAAATAACTTTATTAATATTATTAATTTATTTTGAGATAAAAATACAAATTTTACAATTATAAAAACACAATCAATCAGACAACACCGATATTAAATTAAAATGAAATCAATTGGTAGGTATTATACACAGCATACAAAGACATTAACACATTTTATTATGTTTGTTTGTGTAAGTACATTTTTTTGTTTATTTGTTCATCGATTAATGTTATTTTCATTATTTGCCATGTAATATAAAAAAAAACAACTATATGAGCAATTATACATATCAACATACGGGATCGTGGAGGAAAATTGTTGGTTTGTAATTTTACTAGTGATAAAATTAGTGAACAATACAAAACATTAATAAGAAGTGTTCCAAGCGGCATAAAAAAAACACAAAGCTACATTAAAAACTAAAGAAAGTAGCCTTATTGTTTATCTCGCAGTCCCAGTCGCATAATCCAGCAAAGCAGGGCATTGTCGTATTAAAAGAGAGAGAGAGAGAGAGAGAGTATTCTGAATGGTATTTTTTTCGATTTAACATTATACAAAAATCAGCTCTTGTCAAATAGCGAATTTCGACAGGTATTGCTATCGATATGCAGACATACACATTAAGGCTACAAAGAACAAATAAATTGCGATCCAGATGAAGCTTTAAAGGCCTTACATGCGCCAATTGCCTAAGACATAAAATAAAACGAGGCAAAATTCCGTCAAAATACAGAAAAAAATATACCCATATAGGTATGAGAAAATAATGCATCAGAAAGTACTTTACTTTACTTGATACTTTCTTACACAAAAAAAATATAGTGAGCTTATCTCTAACAAGAGATTTCTTCCAGCAAACCTAGGATAGAAAAGATAAAAAAACACAAACAAGGTTTTCACATAACAAATATAAGGAAACAAAAATACAAATTGACGCATGTTTAGGCCTATACTACTACTACTACTCTACCCTGTATGATACATTCTCACAATTAAATAACTGTCTCATTCCACTGTAGGTAAAGGCTTATTCTTTGAATTAAGTATGAAAGTCTTCATACCACTGTGGGCAAAGGTCTATCTTCCGCTGGAATAAGAAACAAAGAAAACATAAAGACAAACTAAAAGACAATTAGAGAAACAAAAAAACAACAAATGTATGCCGATACCATTTGGATGTTATTGTTATTGTAAATTGTGAATTTAAATGGAATTGAAAATAGATAGAGCTTTTGAATACTAGCGTGTGTGTGTCGTGTTACTGTATGTAGTGTATGTGTTTTGTGAAGTATTATTGGCGGAGAGAACTAATGTGCGGCCTGAAGCACGTGTAGCCACATACCGGAATCTCACACTTTTCACAGTATGTGATTGACCGTTTGCGGCAGACCACACACACTTTGCGGGTACGGTTTTTCGCGCTGACTATTGGCAAGAGCTTGTAAAGTATCGGGATATGGTAGAGAGTTTCGTTGTGTGGTGTATCAGGTGTTTCGACTATGCGAGCGTGGGTTTCAATCAACTGTGTCACCAGAGTTTTGCGAAAACTCCGGTGAACCATTGGATTGGCGGATGTTTCTTTGTGCAGTATGAATGCGTTGAGTGTGCTAGCATTCAAAAGTCTTCGAAACAGCTTCTTGTACCAGACCCTGTTACGGCGGCGTTCCAGGGGGTACATAGACAGCATTTGGTCTTTCTTGTCTACCCCGCCCATGCACACGTTATAATCGGGGACCATGGACGGCTTCAGTGTTTGGCCGCAATTCACAGAGCAGAGTCCGTGGTAAGTGGAGATAAGAGCGACGCGGTTCTTATCTCTCCATACCAGGATATCTACATCGCCTGATGTGCAGCCCACCACCTGACCAACCACCATTTCATTCTTCTTCAACTGCGCCACATTGGTCGGAACGAACTTGCGGTTGGTCCGAAGCGTCCCCACACAGTCGAAACCCCGGCATTTCAACTCGCGTGCAAGGGCGGGGGAGTTGTAAAAATTGTCCATCCAAATGGTATATCCTTTATGCTCGAGACCAGTCAAAAGTCTGAGTACAAGGGCAGGCACGATTCCAGTTATTGGACTTACTTCATGTTCGTCTGTGACATCGTGGCCAGCATGGACCTCAAAGCGCCACAAGTAGCCGGTCTTTGATTCACAGACTTCGTAAGTTTTTATTCCTACGCCAGCTGCTTTATTCTGGATGAACTGGTTAATATCTAACCAGCCCTTCCACATTGTGAGACTTTCATCGAGCGCAATGTTTTGAGACAATTTATATAATTGTGAGAATTTAGCATTCAGGTGGTCCAAAATGGGACGTACCTTAAAAATCTTAGCTTCGGATCGTGTCATTGTTGCCGGATCGCAATTTACATTGTCCTCGAAGTGGAGACATGTGCTCAGCAGCCGGAAGCGGTCATACCTCATCACTTTTGTGAACCCCGGGGTGCTGAAGATATCGACGCATTTATTCCAATATTCCTCTAGCCGTGATTTTGCCACAACTCCTACCGCCAGAATTATGGCAAAATACACGTAGAGCTCATCTACCGTCGTATCAACCCATTTGGTAATTCTGCTGGAGGGACAGATCGATCCGTCCTCCAGCATCCTCGCTGCCGTCTGCTGAGCATACCGGTTTGTCTCCACTGCAATGTGCTCCATAATCGGGCGATCCCATATGGCAGTAAATGCATCATATGGGGTCGCACATGAAACCTGCGGACCACAGTTATTTTCGGAGAAGGGTTCCCTCCTCAGTTCAGGTGGAATCTGAGTTGTTGGGAATTCTCTCCAGTTAAACTTAAATTTATCTATATTTTCGCTCGGGGTCTGGAACTCGGGCTCAGTTTGCGGCTCGGGACGAGGCAGGGGCTCGGGTTCAGGCAGGGGCTCAGGCATGATCACTGACAGACCGTCAAGGTTCACAGCCTGAGCCAGAGCCAGAGCCCGAGCATCTGGCGCCCCTTCATTGTCATCGTCCTCGAACCGCCGCGTGGCCTTTGGGTCCTTTTGCCTTTCCACATCGTCATCGTCATTGTCGACGTCGGAGTCCTCTTCGCTACCTGATTTGAATGGTTAAAATAGAGTTAGACGTCTGAGGTGTGAGTATTACTCGTATCCGATGGAGATATATATTTTTATTCTTACTCGTCTGAGGTATGGAGGAAAAGGTTTGACGTTGAGTTATGACTTATGATATAGGTATTCAGTAAACGCATGTAAAGGAATATTCTTTTAAAGACTGTATTTTTTTTTCGTAAAAATCCGATTTTTTTATCAGATATATATACAATGAAAAAATTATCTTTTAACATCACATAATTAGTTTATACTGACAAAGTGAACAGGTTAAATGATACATTTATAACATAGCGTCACACCTTTTCCCATACGGAGTGGCAGAAGCAGAATCATGCCCACTTTTAGCTAGTTATTCAGAGCCAACAGTGGCCAACACTCCAATCAGCGAGACAGGAGGCTAGCCTTACTATGTTTTCCATCAAATATGAAGGTTTATAATTTAATGTTTATTTTTTTATCAAGAAAAGCAACACGATATTGTCATAATAAAAAAAAGAAAAGCAATACGATATTGTCATAATAAAAAAAATACAACAATAAGTGTCGAAATCGATATGACTGAGTCAAAAAATCGTCAAATCCCATACATTTTTGTTTAGGTAATAAGTTATTTTTGTGTAGTAAAGCCCTTACAATCTGCTAAATTTATAGCCCAGAGCAAACACAAATATCATGACATATGGACCTCTTCCTAAACGGGGTAGCAGAGGCAAAATTGTGCAAATTTTTAGACAGATTTATCCATTTCTTCATAAAAAAATAAAATAAAAATCCATTGATATATATCCATTGAAACATATATCGTGATATTTATCAGCGAACCCTGATTGAAACATATATCGTAATATATCTGCGAACCCTGGTATTTAGCGAGGTTTATTTCACTTACCGTAACAGAGTAGGTTTTCAATTTCTTTCTCACGAAGAGGACGCACGTTCGCCGACGACGACGATGACGATGGGATACTGTAAAATATAATAATGTTATCATCCTCAAAAAGTATGAAATAATGGAAAAATCTAAAAATAATATACTTACAGGCAACGTTTTGCCCTGGGAGGCGGGCACAGCGGCAAGATACCTTCTTCTATCTGCCTGTAAAAACATAGTAAATTGTATTACGTAAATAAATAAAGAAATACTACAATGCAAGTTATCTCGAAATTAAGTATACTCACTCAGGTCTCTTGAGGCCCCTGCGTGGGGTAGGCGTTGAAGCCCCGCTACTGCCGCCACATTCTAAAAATCTAAAAAAAAAAACATTTTAATTATGGTTTATTAGGTATCAATGGACATAAAATATGGTATGATATGAGGAAGGCCTGTGTCAAATTTTAATTAAGTCAATTAAATCAATACGTTAAAGACACAAAGTACTCATTTCAATACTTACACAGAAGGTGACGGAGGTGCTGAGCACGGGGACATGTTTAAAAGCCTGTCTCCCTCCTCATGGGTGACCTCGATTGGCAGCTCTTCAAACAAGGAAGACCAGAGTAGTAGAGATCTAAAAACAAATAAAAATTGATATTTTAACCTTATGCCTTGGAAGTAGAGTCCAAAACCTAAGAAAATCAATATGGGGTGGTAGAGCTAACAATATTTTGAAAATATTTACCCTGGTGACTGCCTGGCATCGGGAGGCAACTCTCTGGTCTTCCTTGTATGAAGGCTGCGCTCCAGCGACTGCACTTGAACCGGCAAGTCGGTAATATTTCTCATTGATCTGAAATACATGATCCTACATTAGTTTTATTTCATTTGAAAACATGCAATTATTAGTAAAGTTAGTTGTTAGTAAAAGCTGTTATTTACAAAGAAGATGCAGATGGCCTCTCCACGGCCCCACCGCGAGTGCGGACTCCGCCCCGCGCTCGTGCGCCGCCGCCACGCGTGCGCCCGCCGCTGCCACGCGATCGTACAGCGGCTCCACGATTGCCCACGCCGCCACCACGAACGCCCAAACCATCAGCACCACTCTCATCCTCCGCGTTCACACGCCCTCGGCCTCTTCCAGTTCTTGCAGCACTTACAGAAAGAAAGAAAAAGCATGCAAAAAATGCCAACCAAATAGTGCAAACCATAATATATAAAAACACACAACACATAAACAAGCTCGAGCAGTGTATGCAGCATCAACATTTATTTTTTATGAAATCAGTGAAGGGTGCATTGCGTTAATTAATACAAACATATTTTGTGAAATTAACTCTTTCCCGTGTTTCATTTTCATATTCTTTATTGCACAGAAACATTAAAAATACAATCACATATTCGAGTGTTTCTTTGACATAATTGTTTATTTGAAAATTATTTTTTCTTTATTTCCTGAAATAATTTAAATCTAGGGCTGATTTGGTAAAATAATTTCGGCAAAATTATTGACTTGAAAGAAAAGTTTATATGACTAGAACTTATTTTATTTATTGATCTTTAAAAATCCACTGTTATTTATTATTTATTTACGACCCATAATAAAGTCCCATCAACAAAAGAACAAATATACGAAATAACAAAAATGTTTCGTTTTTGTCCGGCTATCGTCATGCACACACTGTTGTTAAAATATGCAAAAAATCACCCGTGTTAATTAAAAAACATCAAACCAATCAAGCTCAAAACAAAATAAAAGTAAAAAGGTAAGATTATATCAAAACACGGAAAAGCTTGTCGACATATCCACACCATTGTGTCGGCCATGACCAACCGCAATTGCCCGATGTGTGAAATTCCGTCTGCGGTACTGGGACTCCCCCGCATTTGTTTTGATGAAATTTCGCATATTTCTGAATGAATACATGTTTTGAATAGTAACCAATAGGAAATAAACAATATGTAGAGTCCTAGGATGATAAGCACGTTCGGTTTCTCTAATGAAATTTGTCTATTCAGATGAAAACCAAAATCATGTTCCGTTGAGAAGAGCGAGGTGAAGTTGTTTTGGACAGTTTTTTACTCACAATGGTATAGATAATCGACATTAGTATTAGTTAAAATTAAACTTTACTTACCGTTGCATATTGGATAATCAGCAGCAGGCACTCCACTTAGCACAAATAATTAAAATATCTATGTGAACACTGAGAGACACAAACGCGAAGTAGCGGTTGGGATGGCGTCTTTGAGTGAGTTTTATTGTGCAAACAGTGACCACAGAGTATAAAACCATTCATTAATTAGATAGCCTGTTCTTTCTTGTGCAATTTTAATAGGTTAGAAAGAGATCGGACTAACATGAATGCTGCAACGGAAGCAAAATAAAATCCTTTACAGCAGTACCGGAGACGGTCGCGCCACACACAGGCGCCAGAATGACAGTACCGGAGCGGGAATTTTCACACACAAGGGGTTAATTAAACTTCAGAAATTTAATGTTCATAAAATGATAGCTTTGCCTACCCCTCATGATACAAGCTTTCAGACTTACGCTCTTATTTACCCCACTAAGCTATATATGGCTGTAACAACTGATAGGTTGAGTTACGCACTTCTTGATGATGTCAATGTATGTAAAACTGTTAATTATGATTATATTATATGTCCTTCCGTATCTGTCTTATCAACTATTAGTAACCCGTCTTGTGAAACTAAGCTGTTGACTGAAGTCACTTTGTCACTTCCTGAAATATGTAATTCTAAGTTGTTATATGGTAGTATTAATTTGTGGCAAAAGCTTCATGATGGAAAATGGATCTATGTTCAATCTAAACCTAATAAGCTCACTGTTAAATGTAAAGATGAAATTAAAGATTATACCTTATCAGGTACCGGAATATTATCACTTGAAAATAATTGTGTTGCTTACTTTCAGACTTTACAGCTTTCACCCTCTCATGTTTTTACTTCAACCCTTCCTCGTCAACTCTCTATTGACTTTGATATTACAGAAGATGAATGCTGTAATCGCAAGATTATTAATAACACTATTGATAAGCTATCTCCTTTACATTTGTCTCATATTAATTTAGAATCTTTAAATGTGGCCTCCCATAAATTGGATTATTTAGAAAACCAGATAAAGCAGGCACAAAGCCAATCTCATATCGTAAAATATGCATCTTATTACTCTATTGCTACTTATATTATTCTTGCTGCTATTTTTACATATGTTACTTATAAAGTTTATAGAAAATGTTTTGTTACTGATAAAAATACTTCTTGTTGCATTCAAATCTTTAATCAATGTTATAATAAGAAAATTAAAAGGGATCAAAATAAAATTAATAATTCTATTGAACTAACTGAGTTCACTGATGATGAAGAATGTGACAAGAAGTCAATCAAGAGCCTTCCAGAGGCTTTACCATTTAGTGATAAGAAAACAGCATTTCAGAGATCTTCCTCTAGAAATCTTAGTAACTTTTAAGTTTTGGGTTAGTAATACTAAGTTTTCTTATCTTGTATACTCAAAGCAGTTTTCACACAGCCATCCCTACCTTGCATTATATTCTTTTTCAGTTTCTACCCTTCGTTTATCTTAATGATAACCTTCGTCTTATTGGGGGAGCTGTTATGAACTACTTTATTACGTGAATAGAGCAGACGCATGCAATTTACACTTCATTTATATAGAGTTTTGTACCTAAAATAGTCAGTCAACCCATAGCCGCGATACTGAAAAGTTGTCTTACTTATTGTGAAAACTAATAAATCTGTGTGGTTAATTAAATAGTTTTTTTTAAAAAGACCTGCGGCACGGACCCCAAACCAGATCGTTGTTGTATTTTGTGTGATGGTACCATTTATTTTTGTATATATGGGCGCTTGGAACTTCTTTTAGTGGTCGACCACAATTTATAATATTTGTTTGGGATATCGTATAGATATCCGTCGTAGTTTTACGACGTGAGTACTCAATGATATTTCATATGCTCGCTAGTAGCGGCTTGTGGTGGTTCCAATTATATAATTGGTTCACGGCAATAACTATCCGAATAAACCGGTTTACACAATTGCGATTTGATTTTCCGAAATGGGTTTGAACTAGCGGTTACCTCAAAAGGTCCGTAACGTTTTGAAACCTTCAACTCTGCGCAATTTGAGCTGGATGTTATCGAAACGTTGTCATTAGCGCTTTAGGAGATCTAACCCTCACCATAGCGAAGTGCATAGTTCGGTAAATACCGAACTATGAATTCCACTGACCTCAGCACGTCCTCGACCGAGCCCAATCATATATATTTGACTCAGCCTACACATTAGACCTCCAGCGAAATTTACATTTAATTTAAAGATGCAACTTGAATCCAAACTGATCCAAGGCAAAGCAAAACAAACTACCCGGTCCTAAACAATGAACTTTAGACTGTAATTTGATCTCTTCGCGCGTCCCCGACAACACTCAAATGTCAAAATATCAAAAGGGTAGGTTATCTGTGTTGACACCGGTTTAACTTTGTTCTGAATTTGTTATTTCCATCCGCGGAACCTCATCGATCAAACAGTCTCCCTATGCCCTGCCAACCTAGGTTTAGCCGCAACTAAACTCCTGACTAGCCTAGTCTAAAATCCTAGTGTTATACCACGTCCATTATCGACACCACTCGAAAATGGTTGAGTTTGATTTGAATGTGCTTGTATGTTTAATGACTGTGTGTGTGGGAATTTCAAAACTCGCTACTCGAAAGGAATGAGGAGAGGATTAGCCCGCGAATATCCTAAGAGCCAATCCAGGAACCCTATGGTGAAGGAAAAAGGAATTTAGGGTCGCTCCAAGCCCAGACTCAGACTCAGATCAATTACCTACAAGTTCTTATCTAACGACCCAAGGATAGTTTTGGAATTTGGGGTAGGTTGATTTAAAGGATAGGAACCGAGGTATATCTCGGCGCTTCAGACACTCACGAAAATCCACTGAAACTCGCAATCACAATTCGTCCAGTTCTGACGCGTAAAACGGCAGACCAAAACTGTTTAGAACTGCTGAAAGACGACTGTCACAGTAGCTTGTCGCTGAGACTGAATGAATTCCCTCCCCGCACAATCGTATTTATAGACCCCACATGTCTGAAAAAAAAGTGGCGTCCTTTGCGAACACGCGCTGCCCAAGCGAAAGCTTCTTATCACTAACTACACAGGGTCTAATTTCAACCATGCCATGCAGATCCGCCGTTCTACAAATTGTGTGTACGCATAGTTTCTAATCAACCATTGGCTATCACTCAAATCATTTGGTACTGCCGATACACAGAATCTGTTGATCGCTGACCATAAAAGCTTGTTGCGATTAATTAAGCCTTCCCGACCGCTAGCGCGCTAGACAAAGACCACTAGAATGATATTCAAACCCGTGGTGTCAAACTCGCCATATCATACCAAACAAACGCAATTGTATATTTGCAGTCAACATAATAGTTTTCTCCGTATTGTTCCATAATAACCTTCCATTATTTAGTTATTCATAATTTATTCAGCGCGCAGCCAAATCGGCTCTGATCCCTACACATTCCGCAGGAATGCGACAAAAAAAAAACCTGACCTGTAACCTTCCTCGAACCATCCCACGCGCTCGGCTCATTGTTTTTTGCTAACTTACCCTGAGCTACTCAAAACCCCAAACGTTAAATGAACCGATTCTTGTATTCAACGTGTGTACCAATACAACGCGGCGATGGGCTAGCCCTCTGTCACGCAAAATTAACTATCAAATGTACTGACTTTCGTGTACCATTACAGTGCTAACCTATTTCTATTTCTAGTGTTAATTGAATGGCTATCACCTACAGTTTTAAATAAAGCTATTTTTTTTCTTACATGCATGATATTCTCGTATATTGTATATTGACATATACCGTATATTAATTTCTTTGAATTTTTCTCTTAATGATTCTCTAGCATCAATTTGATTCTATTTTTGTAAAACAAATATCGTATTTGTATCTGCTGCTCTCCCCCAGAGCAGTATTCCATAAGACATAATACTGTGAAAATAACTAAAGTAAACCAATCTGGCAGTTTCAACATCTGTAAGATATCTGATTTGTCTGACCGCAAAAGCGGCTGAGCTAAGTCTTCGTGCGAGATAAGTAATGTGTGTCAGTTTGAGCTAGAGGCCACAGTTTTCAAGGGATCCTCATTAAACTTGGAACACGTGTTCCTTGAATTAAAATATTTTTATTTGTTGGGAGCTTTTCTCGATTTTGCCTTGGTTATGTTATGACGTTATAAATTTTTTGTATGGGTTTTTTTTTCTTTTCTGAAACCTATCGTTTGGGGTTTCAAATTCAAGGGATTCATGAGCCGGTTCTAAAAATATAGTACACAATTACCTTTCGGCCGCCTGTTTTCTAAAAATCTAAGTAAAATTTTCAAAACATACCAAGTTTGGACTCCTCGAAGCAGGAGACGGATTAGTAAAGAGGATCTATATAGACCATGAAAGTGAGTAAAATAGACTGTAAGTATGTATTTTCGTCAAAAGTCGATAGATTGTATTTTAAATCGCAAAATTTAGTTTACAAAGTTATTGGTGCGACTACTTTACTGCTTGATTTTGATTGAATCTAAAATACTTACCTATAAATTGGTTCGCAGTCCCCCCTGTCAGCGAGCTCTACTGCCCACAGGGCCACTAGTTTTAATGTGCGATTAAATACTAGCCGTTAAAAAAAAAACGACTTCAAGTTCAAACCCTATTTCTTCCGCCCCGGTCGGGATACGAATGAAGTGTTTACATGAAAAGTCCTCATCAAAACTTTTGCTGTTTGGAACCACAAACCAAAACGTCATTTGTGTATGTATGTTTTTTGTATTTGTTGACTTTTCCAAAAGCGCCGAATGAATTTTGATAAAATTTGTCCGGGACCACCTCTGAAGTCTGACCTACCAATTAAAACAAGACTCATCAAATCGGTTCAAAATTGACGGAGTAATCGCGTAACAAAGACAAAAAAAAACAGACGAATCGAGAACCTCGTCCTTTTTGAAGTTGGTTGATAGCTGTGAACGGCTGTACGTAACACAACAACGTAGTTTGTGGATAATGTAATATACTAAGTAAGACTACTGGGAACTTCATTCAATAAAGAAAGAAAGAAAGAAAGAAAGAAAGAAAGAAAGAAAGAAAGAAAGAAAGAAAGAAAGAAAGAAAGAAAGAAAGAAAGAAAGAAAGAAAGAAAGAAAGAAAGAAAGAAAGAAAGAAAGAAAGAAAGAAAGAAAGAAAGAAAGAAAGAAAGAAAGAAAGAAAGAAAGAAAGAAAGAAAGAAAGAAAGAAAGAAAGAAAGAAAGAAAGAAAGAAAGAAAGAAAGAAAGAAAGAAAGAAAGAAAGAAAGAAAGAAAGAAAGAAAGAAAGAAAGAAAGAAAGAAAGAAAATTATTTATTGCCAAACGTTAGATTAAATAATAAACAATAATAATAATAATATTTGGCAAAAGGGCCAAGCTCAGCAATGCTGTGAGCATGAGCTGCACAGCGCTGGTTTTCAGCAGGGCCCCTTTCTCAAAACATTTAGCATTAAGAATAGCGCGAGTCGCATTTACTTCAACACGAAAAAAAGGCTTTTTATAAAAGGCTTATTTCATTTCGGTGTTAATACTCCGAACGATTATAATCAATTGCAATTTTAAATGTTAGTAAAAAACAAATAATTAAATAATAATTAAGTAATTCTATACATCATTTCATCAACAATATTTTTAAAGCATTGTCTAGAGTATTTTATATAATTATCAAATCAAATAGCAGAATAAAAATGTATGTAGCGATTTATCCACAGCAACACTATTTTTCACATCTCCATACTAACCGTGCAGCTCTGCCCAAACGTGACTAGTGGCTCTGAGAGCTGTATACCTAAAAAAAAGTTTTATTTCATAGAAACTGTTACATAACACACAACCAGACTTCCCAGTAAGTAAAGGCAATAATGACCACCAAAATATTTTTTTCCTACCCAAAATGGCTAAATGTCCACCAAAAGTTGCAGAAAACATCACGGCAAAATGCTGCGGTAGCTGAGGTGAAGGGGGTAAAGGGGGTGAGCGAAGCAAAGCCCCCTTTATCCTTCGTGTTAGGTTGAACATGTAAGAACAATAACAAATACTTAAAACATAATCTTAAGTACAAAAAACATAAAAAGAATTGGTGATAATTTATCCATACACAATTTGGTGGACATCCATCCATTTCGGCAGTCATTTCGAATTTATTGGTAGTAAATTTTCGAATTTTTTGGTAATCGTTTCAGCACAAGCCGTAAGTAATCTCGATGCTTGTGTTGGGAATGACTCGCAACTTCTCTTTGGATTCTAGCCTACAGTTAAAGGGTAAACCTTTTATGGATTAAGTGGAAAATTTTGGTTATTTTTGTCTAGAACCTTTAAAAATCGTATCTCAACCATTCTGCAATTCATGACCAAATCTGAAGCAGCATGTGTTCACTACAATCCCTTCTATTTCCTAATTCTTTTGTTGCTCCATACTCCATACTCCATACTCCATACTCCATACTCCATACTCCATACTCCATACTCCATACTCCATACTCCATACTCCATACTCCATACTCCATACTCCATACTCCATACTCCATACTCCATACTCCATACTCCATACTCCATACTCCATACTCCATACTCCATACTCCATACTCCATACTCCATACTCCATACTCCATACTCCATACTCCATACTCCATACTCCATACTCCATACTCCATACTCCATACTCCATACTCCATACTCCATACTCCATACTCCATACTCCATACTCCATACTCCATACTCCATACTCCATACTCCATACTCCATACTCCATACTCCATACTCCATACTCCATACTCCATACTCCATACTCCATACTCCATACTCCATACTCCATACTCCATACTCCATACTCCATACTCCATACTCCATACTCCATACTCCATACTCCATACTCCATACTCCATACTCCATACTCCATACTCCATACTCCATACTCCATACTCCATACTCCATACTCCATACTCCATACTCCATACTCCATACTCCATACTCCATACTCCATACTCCATACTCCATACTCCATACTCCATACTCCAAACATCCTGTTGAAAAGCTTCATGTACTTATGCCAAGTTTTAAACTTTCTTCTAGATGGGACCATATTTCATGTTAACAAGCCGTACTATACAGGGTGTAACAGATACAGGGACATCATTTCGAACAACTTTTACTATGAAACCGATTGGATCAGAATAACTTTATTTTTCACATCTCCTAACAAATCAACTGACCGCCCGGCGAAAAATGTATGGGGCAGTGAAAAATAAAGTGGCGCTGTTCAAATCGGTTTCATGGTAAATGTTGTTCAGAATGATGTCCCCAACAGCCCCTTAAAATATGACCAAACCTTTAATAATAATAATACCTTGGACACTATTTACAAACATTGATCTAGCCCCAAACTACGATTCCCTGTATCTTGGGTACTAGACAACGATACACATACTTATATAGATAAATATTATACTTAGATAGATAAACAACCATGGCTAGGGTACAAACATCCGTTCTCATCAAACAAATATTTGCCCCCACCGGGACTCGACCCCGGGACACTTGGCTTCGTAGTCAGGGACACTGCCGACTCGGCCATTCGAGTCGTCGTTACTATCAACTCTTACAGCAGGACCTAAACTGAACTACCCTGCTTTCCAGTACTATTCTTAGTACGGAAAATTACTCATAAGTGTATTGCAAACCATAAGTTGTATGTCCACTAGTATGATGTTGCCATTTGGTTAATTGAGGCACTTAATTAATAGCCCAAGCGGTTCATAAATTACCGGCGTTCAAGCAAATGACTAGATGACTTTTGATTAAAATAAATCTTCGTCGGAAACGATTAACCACCATCCTTACCGAAAGCATTGCTCTGAAGGGCGCAAAATGCTGTATTTGGCAGTTAGTCTCCAAACAATATAGGCGCCGCCTACTAGCTAAATACGGCTTTTTGAGCCATTTCGAGCAATCGATATGCTATCGCTATGCGTTTTCTATAACATAATAGGGCCCCTGATATCCTTTAGGCGAAATACGAATATGTTACTAATGTCACTTTCTATCCGATTACCGAAGTTATGTTATGTTAGGTCACAACTTAATGTACAACCTGGAGCCGACCCATGGTGCAAGAAAAAACCTTATTGTGTTAATCATTTGCCTAGGCACGTTTAGGCAACTCGACAACGGTTAGCCATTTGATTGAATGCCCGCCCTTAGTTACCGGCTTGGGCTTTTGACAAAGTGCTTAATTTATCCAAATGACGTCAACATATATTAAAAATATATTGTTTCTTTTTCAAAATAATAACTTAACAAATATATTTTTTTGCCACTAAACAGTAATTAAAAACCGTTTTCTCTAATTTCAGGTCAGCAACCAAAAAGTACATATTTGCTTCTGGGAAATGTGTCCTTGGCTGACACAATTATCGGTATTTCGATAATATTTGGTGCAATCGTTGGTGATGGAGTTAATTCAAATGTACTGTGCATATTTCAAATCGGTACGTGAACAACTTTGCATTAATTTACTTTTATATAAAAACATTCTGGGTAATTATGCGAACAAATATAGGAACAAATTCAAAATGTACTTATTCTTAGTGGATAACAGACTAGTGTACTGGATAAACCGCCCGGAACACCTCTCACAAGAGCTTGAGAATTTCACACCCACCTACATCCACAGAGTATATTATTAGTCCTACATCTATGGACAACTTTAGTTTAAATACGAATAGAAATAGGTTCTTACTTACTTACTTACATTCTTACTTTATACATTATTGCACAAAAACAAAATATACAGACACATACAAATGGAACAAAACATGTTAAAGTACAAAGGCGAGCTTAGAAATAAAAGATTTCTTCCAGCAAACCTAGGTTGGACTGGATGTATATTTATCAACAGGTAGACCTACATAGGTATGTGCTTAGCGATATATTTATATTAAAATAATAAACTACTTACCAATACTGCATTCATTTTTACTTTATTGCACACTAAGATAAATACGTTACATTTACAACACATATTTACAAAGGCGAGCTTATCTCTAAAAAGAGATTTCTTCCAGCAATCCTAGGCATGACAGGAAAGACTTTAAAGATAGGGAATTCAGTGCACAATTACAATAATAAGTAACAACACTATAATAAAATAATATATGTAATACATAATATCATTACAAATATTTAGATTAAATTATAGATAAATACCTACTTCTACTAATACTTAAGCAGGTACCTGTATTATGGTAGAGAAAGATAAATTGTTCCATTAAACGACTTTTTTTAAAGTTGAGAGAAGGAATTAACCGAATCTTATGATCGGATTGATAGATTTGTTTGATTTGATAGAAAAACGCCTCATTCACCGATAATTTGTTATCCAAACAAATTGAGCAATTGCTGTTTTTACCCATTATGTCACCAGGTATGATCGTGTGTCCGACACTCGTGTCTATATTCAGCGTGGGCCTTATAGCTATCGACCGATATATCTACATCATCCATGGGTTGTATTATCAGCGTTGGATCAACACTACTAGGGTCCGGATTGGCATACTGATCATTTGGCTTGTTGGTGAGTGTAGTTCTTCCGAAAAGTGAGATTCCGTAGCCGATGGCAACTCCAGACGACGAAGTGTCGCATGAGTGTGTGAGCGAGATGGCGATCGTTGTTACCTAGCGAGTGAAAGAGACAGTGAGCTACCTACCTCTGCCCGTCGTCTGCAGAAGCGCTAGGCTACGGAATCGCACCTTAAGTGTTGATCGTTAATCTTTATTTGTGTAGTCATTTTAGATTGCTTTGTGTACTAAGTTTAACGTTATTAATTTAGATTTTTCATTCTGAAATTAAAGAGTGCGAGCCAGAATTGAGGCCATTGAGTACTTGACTTGCCTATTGGCAATTTTTTAGCTGAACTTACAGTAACTTTGCACGCGATAAAGTGCTTAATGGTTATCAGATTGACAACAATACCACAGAAACCGCAGTGTGCACGCATGCAGCTTATATACACTTACTTGCACTCAGTGCTTATCTCTTTGTCGACTATCCTTTGTGTTATCGCACCATTTCAGGTTTGATCCTTTCATCGTTACCAGCCGCTGGATGGACCATTCTAGACAAGAACACCACCTATTGCTACTACTCAACAGTTTATCCCCCCGAACTTATCATCTTCAACGCCATGCTAAGTTTTATACCTGTTCTACTGGTTTGTGTCCTCTACTCAATCATACTAGTTCGAGCGATCAAAAACATTGTCGGAATAAGAGCCTCCAAGCATGTCAATGAGACGGTTACGCCCAAGCCAAGAATTTATCGGGGCAATGTACAAGCTATGAACAAAAATGTGAAGATACAAAGAGTATGTGTATTAAAGAGAAGCGCTTCAATGTCTGAAATTATCTGTCAACGTGGAAAACTGAGAAAAGAATTATTTGTCAGTATGAAATTTGGCAACAAATCCAAGAGTATTGATGACCTACATGTTGTCGTCTCAAATCAGACTAAAAACACAAACAATAATAACATCGAAAGCTATGAAAGCACCCAGGAAAAGCATTTTGATTCTAAATTAAGTATTGTTACTGTAGAATCCGATTTCACTTCAGTTTCAAGTCACAATATTTCTATGACTAGTGTTCAAACACCTCCTTGTAAACTTAACAAATGTTTGGGCAATCGATTGAAGTGCAAACCTAAGTTAACCGAACCACGCATATGTAAAGCTGTCACTGTGGTAATGTTGACCTCTGGGAGTTTCATCTTCACTTGGGTTCCATTTTTCATAGCTCTTGTAATTTATGTCCTCTGCGAAGATAGACGTAACAACCCTAAGTGTTTTCCTATTGCTTCCGTGTTAAAAGGACCTTTAGCAATTTTAGCATATCTCTGTAGCCTTCTGAACCCTTTGATCTATGCTTGGTGGCATAAAGGTTTTAAGCATTCCGTAAAAAGTTACTTTAAAAGATATATTTGGACATTTTATGAAAGCCGAAATTGCAGTAAACCTGATAGCAATGGTAATAAGGTTAAGTCATTAATAACACATATATAGGTATCATTTTAGTGTCGTAGGTGTAGCCCATTGCCAGCTATACATTAAATCACGCTAGTCTTAACAAACCAACTACTCAATATCTCTCTATTATCCGAAAGGTGTTCTATCGCAATTTATTGTAGACTCTCTATTTTTGTGAATGTTTATACATGTTTAATTTTATGTCTTTCTCTGTATTGCACCACCGCACTAGTGATAATTCTTATTTGTACTAAAATTAACTTTAAATCAAATGTTAATCTCAGCGTAAGGCTTAATTATTTTGTTGTTTACTGAATCCGAATGTTTGTTATATCTAGACTAAATTGCCAATATCATCACTTTCAACAGGAATATTCATTGCCAGCTTACCAGCCATGGGTTGGACAGGCCAGACATTCACCGACTTCAGATGCTGGTACATAGCAGTGTTTCCTTCCTCGCTGCTCGTTGTCGTCTCCCTCATAGCTCTCTTCGTCATCATCATGGTATGCGTGCTTTACTTTCTCATACTACAGAGCGCTGTCAGAGCCATCGACCAAATAAAAGCCTTCAAAGAAACGAACCATAAAATAGCTTACGTTAATAAGGCTTTTGATGACGAATGCAAGAAATACGACGAAATATCAGAAACTACTGTAACCATCACTCTATCTACTACTGAAAATTGCTTGGGAACCTGCAACGAAATGGAAATGCACGAATTGAATAAGATCGACGTAGATGTGGATCATTATAACAGGTATAAGTGGACGAAGCAGATAAGGAAGAAGCTTGTAAAAATGACGCATTACTACAAGAAGGTAAGAGCACTGAACTCTCATCCAAGTAAACTGAAGGCTGCTAAAACGGTGCTTCTGGTGACCGCTTGTTTCGTCTGTACATGGGCCCCATACTACATCTCTATAATCTTATACGTGAACTGTGACATAGTGAAGAATGGCTACGCCTGCATCCCACTTGAGACGCTCACATTATGTCCCTTGTACTATTTGGGCGTCACGAACAGTCTCTGTGATCCTTTGATCTATGCTTGGTGGCATCCAGGATTTAAGAAGTGTGTATGGAAAATGTATTGGAAGTATGTGTGGAAGGTAAGAATTTTTAGAATCAAACATGGTTTGTGGCCATAGGTGATTTAATTAATTTTTATAGAGGCTTAGTTTGTAATAGTAGTTATAAGTAGATAAGTAAGTATGTTTGTATTCATGTGAAACATGAGGAGATTACCTAAATAAACGATAAGTTGAATATTTATTTGATTTGTAAACTAACCTCCAAATGATGTAAGCACTATAGTTACATGTTATATTCAATGAACAAGAATGTCTGTTTTTTGTGTTTTTTTGTAACTGATGGAAGAAGTACATATCAAATAATTTATCAATTATGCTCTTTTAGGGTTCCGTACCTTAACCCTTAATAGGGGGCCATATATATAATTTTCAACCTTATGACTTATTACTACTACGAAAAAGGGAAGTATTATAGGATCATTCATGTGTCCGTCCTTACGTGTGTAAAAGAACCTAACACGTCCGTGTTCTCGGCCGATTAAGTTCAAAGGTTAACTTGTATGTATAGGTATTTCTAAACACGATGGGGCACATTTGGGAGAAAATAAGTATAAGTATTTCCAAACAGTTTCATATGACCTGCTTGCCAAATGAAAGGGCTTTTTGCGAAGATGGACAGAACAAAATGGAGATCCTTAGTCGAGCCCCGAGCCAACAACCATGACAGTCACGATCAGATGTAATTAATATTATTAATAAATTATGTCTATGTATCTCCACTCATATATCAAAATAATCAATCATCTGTTGATGGCCCAACAGCTGAGTGGATACATCAACCTCAGTCATGAGGAAATGGCTAGAAAGAAGAAATAATAATGCGTTTGCTTAATTTATTAATAATTTAAGTTAATGCAAACACTACTTACGTTAATTCAACTCTATCAGTGTAGTGGGTTATGTCGCCAAAAGTACCTAAGTTCAGCTTCTTTTATTAAGTCTGGGGCCATGTTGGAGAAAGAGCTCAGCGATCTATCATTAAAGCTATGTTCACAAAGAAATATAGACATCCAACCAATCTTATCTCAAAACTGAGCGTGCGTGGATTGTTTGTTAGGAGGGCTATTCTTTGTGTTCTTCGAGCTTAAATTGAATCACATTGCTATCCTGAAATCTTAAAAATAAGTATCCTTAAAGCCCCAGTTAAGCATGTAAACACAAAATTCGCTACCAAATACAAGTAATTTTTGCATCGATTCATTTATAACAATCTGTTGCTTCACTATGTCTGCAACTTCCGCGACTGCACCTCCCCTGAAGTTAAGAGAAAGCTTCATGAAACTCTTCTTAAAATGACATACGTGGAGATAGAGGAGATTCTTAATACAGCCTCTTAACAGAATCCCACTATTTATAGTATTAAATAATTTTCGCACCATAGCGTAATACTTACCTATGTTGTATAATACTATACCTATATTATTGATGATATATATTTAATGTTAATATTGATTATTTATATTATATATTTATAATAAGATATTTATTTATAAGTTTACCTGTATAATTATTCATTTTCTATCTTTATTCATATTTATGTTCTATTGCTGAACTGTAAACTTTTCTGTTTTACTATAGTGTTTTTAAATTTGACGTATTTGACGTTTATTCTAATATTCGTCTTGCGCAACGAGTGGTGCTGACCACTCGCGCAAACTCATTTCTTATGTGAAAAATTACACATTATGACCATAATGTGTAATTTTTCTACATATTATGACATTCAAATTTCGAACGCCGACGCCCGCCTGCGTACCGCCCCTAGTTTGTCTGTGAAGTTGGTACTACAGAACAAGCTAAACAACTGCAGAGCCATAATGCTGGTCAAATATGCGGTTCCTGAACACATCAAAGAGAGCTTATGATATGTGTTTAGATAAACTAGTTTATGTAACTGTACATAATTAGGCATTAAAACTCTCGAGTTATATTATTATGAAACTCGCCTTCGGCTCGTTTCATAAACCCACTCTCGAGTATTAATTCCCTCCATTATGTAGCAGTCACATAAACTACATTGTATGTGCTAAAAATATGTTTATTATTATTAACTTACCTACCAAAATCAAACCAACATTTAGACTCAATTAATCTCCCCAATGTAAAAGGAAAAAAGGCTTACAATCCAATTAAGGGAAGTACTCCTCAACAATGAGGAACCCATTACCAAAAACACAATAGCAATAGATTCAGGCAAACAAACCATTTTGCTTTATCTCGAATCAACTATTACTTGGAAGAAGCTTGGTTCAAGATACCCCGAAGTTGTGACTGTAGTTAACGCAGGTCTGAGCTACGAGGGTCATCAGATCAAGTATGTGCGCATATCAACCATCACTGGTTTTGTTTCTCTTTTTTTGTTTCCTCTTCAAAACCCACGTTTTAAAGAGGAAACAAAACCAGTGATAATAATCGATGCAGCCGTCTACGCGCGGGGGTAGGTGAATGCCTGTGGCCTTGTTAGTACTTTATTAATCAGTATGGTAATGGTAATAAGTGCAGCGTATTTCGCCACGCAGTGGCATGCAAATATTAAATTTAAGGCATACAATTCATTAGGTTGAATTAAGCCTATCTCATCGATATAAATACTAAGGATAGGCCTTCCCGTACTAAATTTCTTACCATTTTGAGGCTAAGAAAAATAGCGCCCCTGTCGGAATTCGTCGGAACCAAGACAGTACGAAAAATTGTAACGGCGTCACGGTCGGTCACGTTCCGATTTGTGGTGTATAGACACAATATTAGGAAAGTTGATCTACGGATAACTCTCAAATACCCGGTGACTTTTAATCGGTGATTAGGAGTAGAAATAAAATATATCTAGCTAAAATTTTACTTAAGGGGCGAGGTCTCACGCAATTAGCTCATGTTTAATTAATAAAAAGTTGAAACATAATTAAATAGGCATATTAATTTTTGTCTTTGCCGTTAAATTATGAAAGAGGATGTAAGCTCACAGATACACATTATTAGCGTGACTTGGAATTTAAGATCTTGATTTTAATTTATAAGTAATAAACTACCTAATCATAGAAAAAGTTATGATTCGTTAGGGGGGGGGGGGTAACCAAATGACATTAGGAATAGTAATCTAATGACATTACGAATAGTAATCTTGATATTACGAATAGAAAAATAACCAAATCGGATCGTTTTTCAAATATAGGAAGCGGGCAGTTTCACTGTGCGTCGCGCGTCGCTACAAAGTTACGTCAGTCGAATGGTTGATTTTCGTTTGAGGATTTTTTCGAGAACAATATTTTATAGATAATCAATTTAAAGCCAATAGTAATTGAAAATATAATATTTACTTGTGATACGACACTCCCTGTTTTTGTGTTTTGCGATTTGGGCATGATTTACACCTTTTTACGTCGCAGGTCACCATTTTTGTTTTTGCTGCCGATATGTCAATCGGCTGTCACCGTCCAAGCGCGACTGATTGCAAACAGTCCAATTTTCCCGATTTTGTACTGTTTTTGTAGCGACACTTTCAAGCGCTCCGTGCCCTGTCCCTACTATTCAAGTCTGTGCCCTATCTAATCTAATCTATAAACGTGTTGAGTGACTGACACTGTCTGACTGATGATCAACGCAGAGCCCAAACCGTTAGGCCTAGAGGCATCAAACTTTTGCCCAATGGTTGCTTTCATAGCGTAACTGAGCACTAAGAACGGATTTTTGAAAATTCGGACCCAAACGGGATCAAAAACGAAATTTAATTGCTGAAGGATAAATCCATTAATTTTGTATGGCTGGGAAAGTCTATTGTTAGTTTGATATGATTCATGTCGAATTCTATTTTACAAAATGGCGGCTTTGACGATCAGCTGTTCATGTTTTCCTTTATAATATTTTTTTTTCGTCACACACACCAAACTTGACACACACCAATGAGGTTTTGATACTGATTGATGTATCAAAACTTCATTGGTGTGTGTCAAGTTTCGTGTGTCCCAGAGTATTATTCATCTGAGGTCCCGCCCGTGCGTGCCTGCTGCATCGAATCTCTGTGGTTCAGCGGTTAGTGGCTCTGAATACCATGCGAGTCCCGGGTTCGATCAAATAAAAAAAACCGGTCTTGGATGTCTAGGTTTAGGTCTAGGTCTAGGTCTAGGATACATGTTTGTGATGTCGATGTTTCAGGATTCCCACTCACGACACAGGGTATCCTAGTGTAGGCCAGAAGCAATGTATGTGTCTGTATATAAATGTTTATGTTTATTGTTCGTCACATGACAACCTACACATTTTCGTTCCGCTCGACTCTAACTCAAAACACAAATAGACTCGGATCTTTTTGCAGGAAAAATCATCGATCGAAATGATTGATTAACATTAAGTAAGTATAAAGTTGTCACTTCCCTTCTTTTTTTTACTAAAAATCTTAGTTGGAATTTTCTTATTTGGCGCCAATCGCTTTCTGGATTATCTCAAGTTGTGTCGATTTGTTTCCTTGTGCTGTGCTGATAAAAAAATATGTTATTATTGTTCTCAGTGGTGCTGTTCTGTTCTAAATCCTGCTGTTCTTCTTTATTAAGTAGTTCTTCTGTTTTGAGCGTTCGTATATCATTGTTTCACGAAAAGAAAGCTGCTAGAAAAACCAAGATAGCATCTTGGTTTTTCTAGCAGCTTTCTTTTCGTTCTATTGTTCTTTTGAGTTTCCCTATTCCGTCAACTAATTTTGAAGTTCACTGTAATGAGTGAAATATTACATATTAGGGGACGTGGACTGGTTCCACACATGGTGAAGCATATTATTGGGGATGGCGCCTGCCTGTTTTGTGCGCTCTCCCACATAATATTCTCCCGCCAAGATAAAGCAGCCGACATTAGGAGTCAAATTGTGACACATGTTACAAAGTACTGGGCCGATTGCGAAGTTATGTCTCATGACGCGGTAGGGAATAGTTATCCGAGCGCAGCCGCTCACTATCATGAGATGTCGCTGCCACATACTTATGGCGGACTGTGTGACCTTGTAGCTGTGGGTCAGTTGTACCAACATCGATTCGAAGTCTACCGAAATGGACTGCTCTATGAGAGCTTTGGAGGTGAGGTCAATTCTATCGGTAGACTCCGATTCACTTCTGACCTATCAAATGGCCATTTCGATTTATACGAGCCATGTCAGAATGAACAAGAACTAGAGTCGCCTACATTTACGTAAACACCTAATTAAAAAAAAAACTTATAGTCGGTGATTCGGTGAAAGTGGGAGTTTTTTTCAACCAATGCTTGCTTCTTCCCCGACCTTATCATCGCCTATATTTCCAACATTTACCCAAACCCAGTTTACTTTTCCACAAAAGATAGCAAAAAAACATAGAGCTAGATTTTCCGATAAGACTAGAAAGGATCAAGTAAAAAAGCTCAAAAAACATATTCTGATAATAAGTTAAAGGAACATAGAAAATCAATCAAGCAAATCCTCAAAAACATAGGGAATCTGTCGCCACTTATCAGGCTGCAAATCCAAAAACATAGGGAATCTGTCGCCACTTATCAGGCTGCAAATCCAAAAATATAGGGAATCTCTCGCCACTTATCAGGCTGCAAATCCATAAACATAGGGAATCTGTCGCCACTTATCAGGCTGATAACCCTCAAAAACATAGTTCAATTCAATCGCGCTACAGAAAAAACGTAAATCAGCATGAATGGCAAAATAAGTATCTTTCGGGATTTTCTTATAATCCAATTGTTTAATATAGGAGCGACAGGTCGGTAGATTTAGGTGCCATGTCACACAAATGTCAGTGGTTTAAGGCATTGAAGTGGAAAGATGAGACACTATGCATGTGTTGTAGCGCTGGGAAAGTACTACATCAGCCTTTAAAACAACTGCCTGAACCACTCTACAGTCTGATTAACGATCTACACTCAAATCACGTTAACTTCATGAATAACATCCGAAAGTATAATTCTTGATTCCAAATGACCTCCTTCGGTGATAAGCAAATAAAACCAGATGGTTTTTCACCGACTTTTAAGGTTCAAGGACAGGTGTACCATTTAATTGGAAGTATGCTACCAGAACCAGGTCAAAATCCACAGTTCCTGCAAATTGATTTTGTCGGTGAAGATGAGAAAGAAGTAGACATTAGATTTTCTAAATTTCCTCTTTTGAACAAAAATTTAATCAAACAACTGCAAGATGTGCTACATCAGGTGAACCCAAACATTAAGGTTTAGAAAGCTGCCATTGATGAATCACCTGCAATGGAGTCATTGAAAGTTGTAATTAATGCAGATAAAAACCCCTGAACGGAACACGGAGGCAGATATAATGCACCAATGGCAAATGAAGTGGCTCTAGTTTTAGTTGATCAGCAGTTTGAACGTAACGTCGAAAAACGGAGCAGAACGCTCCAGCACTTCAGTGAATTAAATCGATCTTATGACGCACTGCAGGTATCCTTTGATGTTTTGTTGGGGTGATGATGGCTATTCAATTAATATACCACAATGCGACCCTAAAACAAAATTGCCATTGAATAAAACAGTTCCCGCAGCAAGTTTTTACTCATATAGAATAATGATTATAGAGGGAGAGATAACTTTTTGATTAAATATCGTGCTCTCTTTAGACAATATTTGGTTGATGAATTTGCCAAAATAGAGACAGAAAGACTGAATTACATTAGGAAACATCAAGCGACATTGCGTGCCGATAATTATATTCACTTAAAAGACGCTATTGGACGGCAGGACATAGAAGCGAATCAGTTGGGATAAATTAACGTTCTCCCATCATTATTTACAGATTGTAACGATCCCAACATGCACTGTTTAACTAAATCATACAAAATTATCATAAAATCAAGAAAGGTAGTTCGTATCGGTTTGTTGGAGTTTTGGGAATAACTTAAGTAATAAAGTAATAAAATCTGACTGTAAACAAATGTGCACCGATTAGTTTTGTTAGACTTAAAAGAAACAATGACCAGAACCATTTAGCCAAAACTCAGTTCTATATATGGCTTGGTAGGAAGTAAGTTTGTAATTTAGTCTATCACAAAGTCACTCTTATGATCATTCGAGATAATAAAATAAAGGTCATTTATCTTCTGGCCAATTACTTGCACCATGGCAATAAATACAAAGTTCTGGGTAAGCAAGTCTTAACTTGTAATTTGTTATTTTTTACAATACTCTGTCCTGCAGTAATTCAATGATGACTGTGTAAAAAGGCCGTTACGGCGCGGATGATTATTTTAAGACGTTGTTGTCTAAATAAAGCCAGGGATCGATGCCATTGTTGGCACCCCACTGAATGAATGCCGTATGACATCTTTGAAATTAATTAATAATAATAATAATACCTTGGGCACTATTTACACACATTGATCTGGCCCAAACTGGGATTCCCTATATCTTGGTTACTAGACAACGATACACATACTTATAAATACTATACTAAGATAGATGAACGGCCCTTCGACTTAGTAGGCCGCGTATGCGACTGGTAACTGCAGCACTTACTGGCCATGGTTTCTTTAACAAACATCTATATGTACTAGGTGTTACCGACAGCCCCCTTTGCAGAGCCTGCTTGGAGGCAGAAGAAACGGCTGCTCACGTCCTCATGGAGTGCACAGGAGTAGCGGACTACAGGGCTAAACACCTCGGTCAATCGAGGGACCTTCCAGGGATAGTCGGTAACGTAAAGGGCCTACTGGCGTTCCTGGAGGAGTTGGGTTGGCTCGAATGATGTCGCATTCCCACCCACACGCAAAATAGGCGCTTTCGTCGTCGAGTTGCGGAAACCAGCCCGTCTTACAATTGACAATTGACAATAGATGAACGGCCATCACTGGGGTACAAACATCCATTTTCATCAAACAAATATTTGCCCCCACCGAGACTCGAACCTGGGACCCTTGGCTTTGTAGGTAGGGCACTGCTGACTCGGCCATTCGCGTCAATGAAATTAATTGAGCTCTGATAGGTTAGATTAGGCTGATAATCATTCACTGAACCATTGTTTTTAGGTAACATACTAAAATGAGATCCTGATATATTTAATCTTGGTTGCTAATTATTTTATCACCCACTTTGGGCAAGTGTGTGACGTAAAGAACCAAATAAAGTATATAGCGAAAACCTAATATTAACAACATCTTATAGGCGGTGGCGAAAAGTTTCATGTATCAGTATCGTCAGTATCGATCTATTTCTTGGGGTGGATCTAGGCAGGGAAATAACTAAATAGGCTAACTATTATGCTTGTTAAAATAATAATCCTGATAGCACCATGAGTACATGGGCCAATGAGATGACATAGGGGCGTAGTCTTGAATGAGATTTGGCGATGTGATTGGTCGAGACTGGAAGGGTAGGTAGTAGAGTAGGTAGGGCTGGGTTTAGACACGGAACAGGGTAGTCGACAGCGAGGAGGACTTCATCAAGCGGAATAACAGGAAGTGCGGGAGTTTTTCTGGTGCCGGGCGCCAGAGGCGAGTCTGCGGCGTCAAAAGGCCTTCGCCGAGTGGTGAGTAAAGGTACACGTGGTAGGCATCGGCTGTCGAGTGAAGAATAGCACAAAGTGGTAAGTCTATTTTATTTTGTTACATTTCAAAGATGTGGAGAATTATAATTACATAGCGTCACGCCTTTTTACCCATGCGGGGTGGTAGGGGCACAGCTGTGCCCATTTTGAGCCGGTTATTTCATGCTCCGCCTTGGCTGACAATTAGCCATCGCCGCAGCTATAGAGTGGTAAAGGTTTCCTCGCGATGTTTTCCATCACCGTTAGAACGTCCGTATAATGTACTTAAAATGGATTGATTGTCGCATTGGTACATGGTCGGGAGTCGAACCTGCAACTTCTGTGTGAGAGGCAAGCGTGGGACCCATTAGACCACGGAGCTCTTTATAATTAATCTGATTCGAATCCAGAGAACTGATTATCATCCAGTAGTTATAGTTAATAAATTTATCATTAAGTGGCTAGTATGTCGTACATCGGAGTCGAACCTGCATCTTCTATTTGAGAGGCAAGCGTGAGGCCCATTAGACCACGGAGAATCATAATTAATCTGGTTCGAATCCAGATCACTGAGTATAATTCAATAGTTTTAGTTAATAAATTGATCAACGCTTTTAAATTTATTTTAAGAAATGCAAGACGCATTTCTTTGCCGTTTTGAATCATATTTATTGATCTGATTCAGCTCTAGAATGATAAAGTCTATTTGATTTAACAAGCTCTCGTGGTTGACAGAGGAATAGGCCTAAGCCCACTTTGTCAAGTATTTATTACAATCCGGTGACGTGTGCCTAATCTTGTTTGTACTTGCTGTGATTTATATTTTACTGTTGTTTATATATCTATCTTTATGTTACGCGTAATTTGGAAGATTCGGTTGCATAAAACTATTTGCTATTACGTATCACTCATTTCGTATCGGGCAGACATTTCCAGGGGCTGCGCTCGCGTTTGTTGGCTTAGCAACGCGCGGCGGTACCTGACCATCAGTCGGCTGATCGGGTAACCTTTGACCTGCTTTCGCGCGGCATCTCAGCGCGCCGGGAACTCCTGTCTGGTTTGATGCACATTTTATTGATTGCTCTTCACTTTAAATACCGGTACCGTGTATTGTCAATATTGTCGTTGCTTGTCCTTTTGAACTGTACACCACAAGGCAGTGTCAATATAGTAGAAGTTTCGGTCTTAGTAGGGGCGCATATAATTGTTACTGGAACTTTGAGTTAATTATCTCGACTCGGACTCCTCATTATACTTATCTGAATAGCAAACGGAAAATGTTATGTAGGTACAAAGCGTGTCATGATAATCCATTATGCGTAGCACTGTCGTTCGCCTATTTAAATAGCTGCGTCGACATGAGATGCGTGTTACTGGGTTTTCAAAACTGATTAAGGTAGATCTGTCGTCGGCTAGCCGCTTAGATAGGCATTCCCCATCCTTATATCCTGAACTAAAATTACAGTTGAGTTCTTTGTCAGTTAGCTCATCCTGTAATAATCAAACTGACGGATTAGTTTATTTCCCTTCCTTTGTGTTCTAAATTTCTGTAAAATTAAGTTACACAGGTAACACTTAATAGTATTGCGTTAATCTACTTGGCTCTTGTATTTATTAACGTTTTATAGAACCACTCTGGTTACATTTTTCTCCACCTTCCGTGAAGTTTTTTAACTATACCAAATTCTTACGAACGACAGAGCTTGCATTAGCGTTACCTACATATACTTAATTTATTTAGCCTGCTTCAATTGAAGCTATTTTTGATTGTTATTTATTACAGATAAGAATTAGGTATGCTGTCGGTTTGGTGTTGATTAAAACTTCACTACCTGGTAGCCGGAGTGCCTGTTGGCTATTTGTATTGTATATTGAATTGTAATTTATCCTTTTGTGTGATGTGGTGGTTGTGTCATATTGCAAACTTGGGCGAATAATAGGGATCTGCCCCTTTGTAGGTGGTGTGATTGCCTGAAAAGTCTTACAGGGTAGGGGATGTACAATCGAACCATCTGAATCATGACCCACCATAAGCTTATTTTGCTAAACCCCTTAAATGCAAGTAGGTCGAAATTCGCTTGAAGGTTTATTTCCTTGGTAACGAACTTGTTATCATTTGATTAGACACTGACATTTACACAGATCTTACAAGTTTGAAAGTTTCAAACGAATTATCAGGCAAATGGGTCATGATTCAGTTGATTCGATTGTACATATTGTCATGGCGAGTAGCAATGGTGCCCGATGACAAGGGAGTAGGACACGCCACGCGTAAGAAAGGATGGGAATATGTCTTCCAAACCCCGCGAATTAAATTATTTCTGGCCGGTTCTCGCGTCTCTTGTCTGAGTGAGACAGTTGACCGCGAATACTTCCGAGTCACGTGGCGTTGTCACAGTTTCATACTGCGGGAATGCTAACGAATTAACATGATTTGCATTCGGTCGAGGAATCACACCCGTAGGGAATATCAAAATAGCTCCAAGTTTGTCATTTGATATAAGTACATGCGTCACTTAGAGTCCGTTAGGCCCTATTGTAGCATCCTGTGCCAAGCTTAGGGAAATCCTTACTCCTCATTAAAGGGAATTCAACAGATCTCGCAACTAGATGTTAATCTAAATGCGAGATCTTTCACTTAGCAATGCTGGTTGGAATTCACAGGTAGATGCGAGGTTTGGGGCATCTACCACTCCCCCCTTCCCCCATTTTTTTATGACAAAAGCGACAGAATCTAGATTTAGGGAACTGTAACTACCTTCTTTAAGTTTATAATTATTCGATGTTTGCCTCGTCCAAGGATCTTTCCAAATCTTTCTAAACAAATTTTTATGACCAATTACATCACCACCATCTCAAACTATTAATTTCTTTCTCATGGATTATCTTTACCTATTTCATGCCTCTAAAAGAATCTGGGTTTGCTGAAACAAAAAATTACACAACGTCGCAAGTCCTACCACAGTAATACGATCACATTTGGCCGTTACACTGAGAAATATTACTATTGAATATTTCTGCAATTAACATATGCTTAAAAGCGTTTTGTTATAAGTATAGGTTAAAATATAAAACATAAAAGGGGGGGATCTTTACAAGATGGACCACGTTATTTACATGAAAGAACGCAAGATGCAATTACGTATGTTAGGCATTACGGTCGTCGCGACCTTTATGTTACTTTCACATGCAATCTTCGCTGGAAAGAGATAAATGATTACTTGTTTACGGAGCAAAAATCTCACGATCGTCATGACATTATTTCGCGTATCTTTCGTTTAAAGGTAAAGAAGATTATGAACACTTTGACAAAAGGTAAATTATTCGGTGAGGTGAGGTGTTATATGTATATGTTACGGCTAAAGCTAGGTGTGAAACTAAACTTAAGTTTAGCCGGCTAGTCTTAAGATTAATTTCGAGCCTCGGCTAATGTCCGAAGTCATGTTCGTTTGTGATAACGGATCTCATCTTTAATCGGCTAGACTGCACATTAGCCGATGCGTTTCGGTTAATGTTGGACATTAGCTAGCTAATGTTGAAAACGATGTGCGACTGTGGGGAGCGGGGCGGGGTAATTTTATTCAGATGAGAAAGCTATTTCTAATATCCGGGCAAAACACTGCGGTAACTTAGGTGAAGGGTAAAGGGGGTGAGCGAAGCCCCCTTTATCCTTCGTGTTAGGTTGAACATGTAAGAACAACAAAAACTATAATAAGACGAGTATAAGTATTTTTGTTGTTCTTACATGTTCAACCTAACACGAAGAATAAAGGGGGCTTCGCTTCGCTCACCCCCTTCATCCTTCACCTAAGCTACCGCAGTGTTTACGGCTACCGTATCATTATCATTTCTTATTCCAGATTAAGACGGTAATTTTTCAACATTAGCATAAGTTTACTGAAAAATAAACTTAAGTTTATTCGGCTAATGTCAACCATATTTTCTCACCCATCTTTAGCCTCAACAGCGTCGAGGCTAACCTGCAGTTGAGCCGACGAATGTTGAAATCATTTATCGTAATGAACATTATTTCGGACATTAGCCGAGGCTCGAAATTAATCTTAAGACTAGCCGGCTAAACTTAAGTTTGGTTTCACACCTAGGTTTAGCCGTAACATATACAGTAGAATGGCAAAAGCGAGGACTCCCACATATTCATATTCTTTTATGGCTTCAGCAACGTATCACTCCTGATAAAATGATTTATGCTGAAATATCGGACATGACCCTGAGGTCATGATTGATGTCCGGTCCGGTGATGCTTCAAGAAATCGCCAAAAGTAATATGATACATGTATACATGGCCCATGTGAGAATTTTAATCATAATTCACCATGTATGAAGAATAATATGTGCACCAAACGATATCCCAAGGCTCTCATTAGGGACACTCAATCCGGCGAGGATGGTTACCCGCAATACAAAAAACGCTCGCCAGATGATGGTGGATTTTCTGTGCATATCAGGGGTGTTCCGTTAGATAATCGTTGGCTGGTGCCTTATAACCCTGTGTTGTTAAGAATATTTAATGCGCATGTGAACGTGGATTACTGTCATTCTATAAAATCCATTAAATATGTATGTAAATACGTAAATAAAGGGACAGATCAGGCTTCCTTTGCTTTAGAGAATGAAAAGGACGAAGTTACAGCCTACGCAAGTGGACGTTACAATAGTTCAGCAGAAGCGGTATGGCGAATTCTTGAATTTCCTGTCCATGAGAGATACCCTCCTGTAATGCATCTTGCTGTTCACTTAGAAAATGGGCAAAGGTTTTATTTCAATGATCAGAACTTCAGCGACAAATTGAGTAGTCCCCCTACGACAACGCTGCTATCCTTTTTTGTATGTAATAAAGATTCCTTTGCGAAAACACTGCTCTATCCAGAAGTACCTTCATATTATGCTTGGAACAAGCAAACGTTTCAAAGAAGAAAGAGAGGTGTAAACGTTGATGGATGGCCAGAGATAAAAAAGTACATGTCCTGGGTAGGGTTTATACTGTACATCCAAATAATTCTGAATGCTACCACCTTCGAATGCTCCTTCATGTAGTCCGGGGTCCCATTTCATTTGAGGCGCTGAAAACTGTGGATGGCCAGTTACATCCAACATACCGATCTGCGTGCAATGCTCTAGGTTTACTCGAAGACGATAATCACTTACATTCAGCATTAGAAGAAGCAGCACTTTGTCGGTCACCGCATAAGATTCGGGATCTTTTTACAATTATTTTAGTGTTCTGCCAGGTATCCGACCCCTTAAGTCTTTGGGAAAAATTCAAAGAACCTTTGTCAGAGGATTTCAAAAGACGTGGAGCACGTATCCGATGTTATTTATAATAAATGTCTTGCAGCACTAGAGAATGCTGTTTTATCACTTGGCGGCCAACATATTAAAGAGTATGGTTTACCTCAACCAATTCCATCAGTTACGATTTAATATTGAAAGACACTGTATTTAATAATGATGTAACGTACTACCTCCTTGACCATATTGGCTACTGGCGGATTAGCCAGTTAAAAACTAAAACTATAAAAATTCGGAAATTCGGGTCTGGAATCTCGTCTGGCAGCTGATTGTTTTTTTGAGGCAGACATTGTTTGAGCTCTGTAACGTGAGGTTGTATCTTCTGCATCAATAATTTTTAAGTCACGCCTTTAGTTGCGGCGATGGGCTAGTCCCTTTAGTACTGTAATGGAGCTGAATGTTTAGTTGCTGTAAAGTGCAGTTGTTGATATGAAACTTCCCTACTATCCCCAATCCATGGGTAAGCATTGGTTCGTAGTTAGTCTTTCTTATTTTCGTGTATTTTATACTCTCTATGTATTTCCCTTTTCTATACAGTGTCTATTGGACTGCGGCACTCTTGGATCCTAATTACCCTAGGGCCCTCGTCGGAAGTCTCCGTGTGGGGAGCCGTCGTCTGATAGCTGGGCGCCGTAGCGCTTTTGTATTCCTATCATTCACACTGATCTCTTTCCAGGGTTTCACGCTGAGGAGTAATATCCTCCTGGCGCTAACGGAGTTCTGAATCGGTTCCACGCTGAGGAGTAATATCCTCCTGGCGCTAAAGGAGCTCTGAATCGGTTCCACGCCGAGGAATAAATAATATCCTCCTGGCGCTACCGCATAATCACTTGTTGACGTCTGGAGAAGTGGACCAGTTGGATTGAGTCTACCAAGGAGCTGAAATCTACAAATTCCCGGCGAGTCCCTATCCAGCGTTTCAACTATATCACCAATATTCGACTCACGACCCTGTGATTAATAAATGTATCTTGAGCCTGCCAACAATCTCTTTTGGTCAGGTTAGAGTCCACTGTTTCAATGGCGCCCGGATTAAGGCGATACCTCGTCCGTGCAAAGGTCCCCGTTACTCCAGGCGGAAAGACCCGCAGTGTGAGAGGGACGGAATCGGAAAAAAATGAAAAACCGTAGCGCTAAACAACAGAATAATTGTTTAAAAATAAACTACTCTATTTTGTTAAAAAGTTTTTTCAGGAGATTTTGCGAATACATAATATCTACATTTTGAACGCAGTTCCACAATGAAATTAGTTAGGATTTCAGAATTACAGGAAAAAATAATATAATTTAGAGGTGTTTTCGTAATTAAATTCTATCGAGCAAATTTCATCCAATCGCGTTTTTGTTTTGGTGAAAATCTTGATCAAATACTCAATAAACGTTTACCCAAAAATCAAATCTCTAGATGACTTCATGGTGGAGTAAATGGATTCGAAAAAAACCCCATTTTATTTTCGTAGCACCTTAAGGGAATATTGGTGATAGTTTTATGTCTGGTCAGAGTAGTTAGGCCATAAGAGCGCCGTAGAACGCTTGATTTCTTTCGTAGCTTGTCTACTTTGTTGTGTTTATTTTTGTCTGACAGGAGTATATTTGATCGTTTATCTGGGTACCTACCTCATTTCTACATTATTTATGGTCGCAGTCTGACGGCTGTTGTCATGTTATAATTGTTGATAAATATTTTCCTCCAAATTCTCAGTACGAAAAATAAATTAATAAATTGTGAAGATTTTAGTAGGGAAACTTTTCGGACTATTAAATAATAAATAAGGTTAGTGTTTAACGGCCGATTTCTCGTACATTTAATCTGTTGTTGACAGTCCTTTATCAATTTCAGCTGTCAAAACGGTAGATCAATGGCTTGATTTTGTACCAGAAACCGGGCGTTAGTCGTGTACTCTGCTTACTTTCATGTAAACTTGTACAGTTTACTAGATAGGTAGTAAACATGACGTTTCCTATAAATTTCTGTACTTGTACCGAGCGATCTGTGACTGTCTGAGAGCACCTTCTGTCTGAAGATAGGCTGCGACAGCGTTCTGTCTTATTCAATAGTAGTTAACGATTCCTTTATGTATGTAATAAGTATTTTGACCCTTGTATTCTAAAAACCATCTATATCTACAGCTATGTAAAAGTTCTTTATTGTGTAACGTTACTCTGCAATGTCTGTTACTTTAGCTTATGGCCTCTTGAACTATAATTCTCTACTTTTTTACTCTTTGTTGTAGAATAGATATTCTCCTCTATTATTATTTTCTGTACCCACTAACGGTGCAGGAAGTCTTGAACACTTGAGGGAGCTGCCCCTCATGGTGTTATTCTGCGTTATTCTGCGTTACGATAGTAGCTAAGCTATCGGGGCGTTTATGTACTAAGGTTCTTATTTTAGTTCAAGGGATCTTGCTTATTTTTCAACTTCTGACAGTTAGTCTGGGTGTGCATTTGGCTATAATAATGGCACCCTGTGTGTAAGGCTGTGTTTACACGATGTTAGTGTGAACTCTTGTATGAACTTAGTATGAATTCTGATGTCTGATTGTTGGTACAATTGTGTGATGTTTGTATGTAGTTGAGCTAGACTGTTAGTTATATATTTCTCTGACATTGTAGATGGCGAGCTTTAGAGAATTTTATCTTAAGTAGTTAATTTGGTAAGTTAGTTTAGTTTAGTTAGTATCTTAGAGGATTTTATCAGGTAAAATCCTACCCAAACAAGACGGGTATGTAACGTACTACCTCCTTGACCATATTGGCTACTGGCGGATTAGCCAGTTAAAAACTAAAACTATAAAAATTCGGAAATTCGGGTCTGGAATCTCGTCTGGCAGCTGATTGTTTTTTTGAGGCAGACATTGTTTGAGCTCTGTAACGTGAGGTTGTATCTTCTGCATCAATAATTTTTAAGTCACGCCTTTAGTTGCGGCGATGGGCTAGTCCCTTTAGTACTGTAATGGAGCTGAATGTTTAGTTGCTGTAAAGTGCAGTTGTTGATATGAAACTTCCCTACTATCCCCAATCCATGGGTAAGCATTGGTTCGTAGTTAGTCTTTCTTATTTTCGTGTATTTTATACTCTCTATGTATTTCCCTTTTCTATACAGTGTCTATTGGACTGCGGCACTCTTGGATCCTAATTACCCTAGGGCCCTCGTCGGAAGTCTCCGTGTGGGGAGCCGTCGTCTGATAGCTGGGCGCCGTAGCGCTTTTGTATTCCTATCATTCACACTGATCTCTTTCCAGGGTTTCACGCTGAGGAGTAATATCCTCCTGGCGCTAACGGAGTTCTGAATCGGTTCCACGCTGAGGAGTAATATACTCCTGGCGCTAACGGAGCTCTGAATCGGTTCCACGCCGAGGAATAAATAATATCCTCCTGGCGCTACCGCATAATCACTTGTTGACGTCTGGAGAAGTGGACCAGTTGGATTGAGTCTACCAAGGAGCTGAAATCTACAAATTCCCGGCGAGTCCCTATCCAGCGTTTCAACTATATCACCAATATTCGACTCACGACCCTGTGATTAATAAATGTATCTTGAGCCTGCCAACAATCTCTTTTGGTCAGGTTAGAGTCCACTGTTTCAATGAACCAACTAATAGTTGAAGCGAATGAGGAACGGATCTTCTTTTTAGACGCTCCCGGTGGAACCGGAAAAACATTTCTAATTAATTTAAATCTTGCCAAAATAAGAAGTAGTGGCGGCATCGCCTTGGCTGTGGCATCGTCTGGCATAGCCGAGGCTACACGTCAAAAACAGCTGTGCTGTATTTTAACTAAATTAATTTGTTTTAATTTGTCTATTTGTGAATATAGTGTTAATTTAAGTGTTTGTTTAGTCAACTAAAGTGTGCCAGTGCTAAATGTGGTCAGAATTGGTAATTGTAATAAAATAATCGATCACGGACCGAAAGACAAAGGAAATTTCAAACTGCCAACGGAAAAACCCCGGGGGAGTATTGTTTTCATATTTGCTTATTCATATTTTACAAGTATATGACTTGAACTTAACTATATACTTATACACTACATACTGCTCAACTCTCACTATAGTGAGAAACGTCCATCCTCATACCGCAGCGTCTTTGTTTTGTCTCTTAGCACTTGACAATCTGTGGAAGTACTTTTGACGATAAAACTAGCTGTTCACTCATATTTATTACACGATATACACAAGTGCACTGATAGGTTAGACCTTGGCAATTAGTGCGAATATAGTGTAAGCTTGTAGGTGATTCTAGAGACATATTAGGTACTCACTTCACAGCTGATCATCACAACACTTGCAAAACGACTAAAATTGTTAGATAATAAGTATTACTTTCATTAGTTCAGGACATTTATACTGTTAACCTATATTTACTTGTAATAGTTTAATTGAAACTTGTTAACTTTGACGTAGAATAGCTATATAGGGAATTAGGAACTATCATATCAGTACTACAGCTACTAACTGCAAGTCTTTATTCCTTCTGTTTTATTTTAATTTTGTTCGGAGCACCCATTCTTTTTTATTGTATTTCCAGGCATGGCATCCAACATTACTACGCGGAGAATGCACGCAGATCAGCGTATTTCTAAACTACAGCAACAACTAACTGACGCAGAGGAGTTCAACCAAAGGCTATTGGAAGAGCGCAATGAAAATGACTTTGAGATAAAAAGCTTGAGAGCCAAGAACTCACGGCTTAGAGATAGTGTGTCTACTTTGCGAGAAACACACGAGGAGTCGCAAAATGAGATTCATAGATTGGAAAAACTTGTGGAATCTTTTGACACCCTGCGCACTGACCTTGCTTCTGCTTCTGATCGCAGTAAATTCCTCCAATACCAACTCAATGAGGCAAACTTGAAGTTGACTGATATGTGCATAGAAAAAGACTACAATGAATCTCGCCACATTACCTCTATCCAACAAGAACTAGAAGTAGCCAACCTAAGCACTATTGTTCAAGCCATGCAAACAAGCAGCAGAAAAATTAAAAAATATTTTAAATTAAATAAATTCATGAAGAAAACTAGAGGTAATATAAAACTATGTACTGAAATTAGCCTTGAAACGGCAATCAAACAGAATATTAAGAATCTCCTTAATGCAAGAGCTCCGGGGAAAAAATGTAAGTTTACAGTCGGACCTTCAACATGCCCAAGTAGAAATCCAGCATCTACATGACCTTCTAGCAAATACACTACAATGTTATGCCAAAGAGCAAAGTGAGTTAGCAGAACTCAGAGCCGCGACGTCTGAGTTAGTTCAGCTACAACGCCAGAATGCGGAATTGGTGGGCATTCTTATTGAGAATGAGGAGAATGAGACCAGCAAGGAGGACGAGCCCACATCACTAACTTTGGTCTCGACCCCCCTCAACGAGAGTGTTGCAGCGTCCACCGCTGCCCCAACCAAAAAACAGCGTCGCCGTCGTCGACGAGGAGGCACCTCGCAGCTCAACAGCGCGAGCACCGCGCCGCTCGCTGTCCCTGCTGAGGCGTGTGTCATGCCGCAAGCTGCCCCGAGGGCCGCGCCGTTCGCCGTTGCGCACCTTGCGACGCTCGCTGCCGCGAATGCCGCGCCAACCGCCGCCACGTGCATCAAACCGCACTCCAACACGTGTGTCCCGCCACTCACCTCCACTCGTGTACCGCCAGCTACCAAAATATGTGCTTAGAGAAAAACTCTGTTGTTCTCCGACAAAGTAGGTGCAGGATTTGGGACTCTATTACATAACCGGCTTAACCAAAAAGTAACGAACATTTGCTGTCCAAATAGTTCATTTGTAGATCTAGTGAAGATGATTAGTCGCGGTATCTATGATGAGTACAGCACTATAGTAATTATGGTAGGAAATCATTCAAACATTAGTCGGAATGATTTGAATAAAAGTGTTGAAACACTTCTAGACTTACATAGTAGGATGAAATGCAAATTTATACTATGCAATTTTCCATATGCCTGTAATTTGACAGAACTACAGAACAAATCTGTGCATAGAATGAATATTCATTTATTTAATTTAACATGTCATCACAGCGATGCTATTTTATATTTCGACATGAATAATTTTATTCATAACTTTACTCTGACACAGGATACATTATACCTGTCTAATAAATATAGAAAATTAGTAGCTACATTGTTAGCTTATAATATATGCGACTCAGCTATAGTTGGTTTAACTAAGTTCAACTTGACATCAGCTTATGTTAAGAGTAATATGACATGCACCCCTATTGGGAATTCACCTGTTAATTATACTTTGCATGCAACATTGGAATCTGTTCCAAGTAATTTAAATTAGTTCATAAGACAATAGAGGAAATCTCTAGCATACAAGAGCCACTAAATATGTCAAAATGTAAGCCCCAGTTAAATATTGCCCATCAAAATATCCAGGGGCTACCTGGCAAAGAACTTGTATTAGAATTATTTCTAAAAAATTCTGACATTGATATTATTTGTGTTACAGAACACTGGTTGAAGGAAAATATGATGTCTTTTAACATAAATAATTACAAAATTGTCAGTTGTTACAATAGAAAGACTGCTGATAGAGGTGGTTCTTTAATCTTAGTGAAAAATAATATTAAGGTGAAACAACGGAAAGATATTCTTGCACTTACTCTTGAAAGACAAAAGGTATCCTGTGCTGAGTTAGATAGCTATATTATTGTTTGTGTCTACAGGCCACCGAGGGATGAAAAAGGCCATGGCAATTTCGAAATATTTGAAAAAATTATGGAGGAAGCCCTCATTAAACTTTGTAATAACAGAAAAAAGTTAATTATTTGTGGCGATCTTAATGTAGATCTGCTTGTAGATACAACACTGAAGCGACGATTAATAACTCTATTTAAATCATTTAATTTATTCAAGAGCCGACTAGAATTACACTTACCAGCCAAACTTGCTTAGATAACGTTTTTTGTGACTGTGCATTCACAAGTAAAAGTGAAATTAACTGCTTACCCTCCGATCACAGTGGTCAAACAGTTTCATTCCCAATTGCTATTAAGGATAAGACTGGTCCATCATTTTATAGGCCTATTACATCCCATAGACTAGAGACATATACGAAAAACTTAGATATTTTGCCAGTACCGGATTTTAATGAACAGAACCCAAACAAAATCTACTCAGACTTCTTCAAAATTATTCAGACAGAATTCAATAAAGTTTTCAAATTAAAGAAAGTCAGTGACTACAACGGTAAATCTAAATTTAATGACTGGGCAACGTTTGGAATTCGTAAAAGTAGAGTTATCTTGTATGACCTTTATGATCAAAAAACCTATAACTTTGATCGAAAATTTCATGACTATGTTAAAAAATATTCCAAAACTTTCAAGTTGGTTTGTAGAACTGCAAAAACTTTACACATTAATAGAAAAATTCAAAATTCAAATAATAGAATGAAAACAGTTTGGCAAATAATAAACCGCGAAACTGGCAAAGTTATACCAAGGGACAATGATTTCTGCCTACAGATAAGGGCGATCCTTCAAATTTCAGACCAATATCTGTTCTTCCAACACTAAGTAAAATATTTGAAAAGATTATACTCAATCAAATGCTCTCACACTTCAACCGCACAAAACAACTCCACGCTAAACAATATGGTTTCACTAGGGGTAAATCGACTACGGATGCAGGTATTACCCTTGTATCTCATATTTATTCTGCATGGGAGGCCGCACAGGATGCTTTTTGCGACCTGTCGAAGGCGTTTGATTGTGTTGATCATAATACGCTATTAATTAAATTAAATCATTACGGAGTTAGAAATAAAGCGTTGGATCTACTAAGATCATACCTAAGCAATAGAATTCAAAAGGCAGAAGTCAACGGCGTAAAATCTGATGGATCGGGTGTTAAAATTGGCGTTCCACAAGGTTCCATATTAGGCCCTTTCTTATTCCTGTTATATATTAATGATCTGCCTTTCATGGTGGAGAAATTAACTGACATAGTGTTGTTTGCTGATTATACTTCAATGGTCTTCAAAATTGAAAGACAAAAAGGAGATTTTGATGATGTTAATGGTGTATTGTCTTTAACCTTGAATTGGTTCACAGTTAATAATTTATTGTTAAACGCTGGTAAAACCAAATGTATCAAATTCTCACTTCCATATGTCAGGCTTGCACTAACACTAAACTGGTCTCAACTTGTTGAGACCAGTTTAGTGTTAGACAACAGCACGTTAGAATTGGTAAATGATACGAAGTATCTTAGAATAACCATTGATAGCAAATTGCAGTGGGGACCCCACATAGATAAATTGGCTGGTAAATTAAGTTCTGCGGCTTACGCTGTTAGAAACATCAGACAAAGCACGGATGTGGCTACATCTAGGCTAGTATATTTTAGTTACTTTCATAGTGTGATGTCCTATGGTATCTTGTTGTGGGGGAAAGCAGCGGATATTCAAACTATTTTTATTTTACAGAAAAGAGCTATTCGAGCAATTTATAATTTAAAACGAACAGACTCCTTAAGAGAGCTTTTTAAAGAAATTGACATACTAACAGTAGCTAGTCAATTTATTTTCGAAAATATAATGTATGTACGCAAGAACCTTACAACATTTTCCAAACTTAGCGACAGCTGTAATGTTAACCAAAGAAATAATCACAGACTATGTGCGCCCCGTTTTAGACTCGCGAAGGTTAGCAATTCTTTCAAGGGTCAGTGCATTCTCTACTACAATAAGATACCTCTGGAGATTTTGAAATTGCCATTTGAGCAATTTAAAAAGCATGTTAAAGCGACTTTGTCGAAAAAGGGATATTACAATGTTCAAGATTACTTAAATGACAGGACTGTATGGGGTTAATCTGGCTCAACACAGACCTTGCTGTTAATAGTTTTGTAATTATTTATTCCTGCTTATTAATCATAACAATTAAATTTTTCATATTTGTATTAGTTAAGCACAACCTATTTTTAAAAGAGATCTAAAAATCAATCTGTGGGAGTTTCTACGCCCTTCTTCTCCCACAGTGGTCCAATGTAGAGAAGAGGCAAAAATGACGTTTGCTAAGTATATGTAAATATCTACAGTAATAAAGTACTTTGACTATTGACTATTGACTATTGACTAGCAGCTACATTGCTTGAAGGAGGAAGAACTGCTCATGCTACCTTTAAGTTACCTCTTAATTTAATAACTTGGAGAACATACAAGGTGGAGACGATACGGCGCATGCGCGTCGCATACAACAACGCGTGGCGCGCTCTGTACCGCCTGCCGCCCTGGTGCAGCGCGAGCGAGAAGTTCGCCGCGGGCCGCGCGCCAGGCTGGGCGGCGCTGCTGCGCCTGCGCTCAGCCGGGACGCGCGCGCGCATACACGCGTCCACGAACACCATCAGCTATGTCCACACTGTGCCTCATTCATCTTCAACTTTCGTCTTCATCTTTCTATTCAACTTTCGTTTGGCGCATTCAACATTGAATGCGTTAATTGAACGCAACACCCAGTTCAGTCGTAGTCCACAGCATCTCTTGGAAACATGTGCGACGATAATATTTTACTTGGTGGAATATGTGCAGCATACTTGGTCATAAGAAATTCCAGAAAAAAAAGAACCAGGAGAAACTTTTGGATACGAGATTATTATAATAATCGAAAGAACGTGATTATGAGGGAACTACGAGAAGATAAAGATATTCTTTTTAAAAATTTTACACGCATGTCCGAAAGAAATTTCGACCGACTTTTGAAATTGGTTGAACCAATAATTACAAAGCAGTCAACCAAGTTACGTGAAGCTATACCTAGTGAAATAAAGTTAGCAATAACGCTCAGGTTTTTAGCTACTGGAGACAGTTTCATGTCTCTTTCGTTCTTATTCAAGGTATCGAAACAATTCATATCAGCAATGCTACCAGATGTATTAAAAGCTATAATTAAAGTACTAAATGATTATATTAAGGTTATTAACAGTTTAATTTCTTTCATAACACAACCATAATCATTTATTAAATATAACACAACATGTAAGGATTATATTAAGGTAATTAACAGTTTCATTTCTTACATAACACAACCATAATCATTTTTTAAATATAACACAACATGTAAGGATTATATTAAGGTAAGCAACAGTTTCATTTCTTTCTTACTTAGGTAGGTATTTACTTTTATTAAATGTAAAAAATTCAGAAATATTAGTAATATCTATTAATTGTGTCTCAGCCGAAGAGTTAATTGACATTTCGGTATTATTCAACATCTCATCAGTAACCTGTATCTCAGTCATATTCTGTATTTCAGTCACATTCCGCATCTCAGTATCATTCTGCGTTGCGCCTGCACCAGTTATCTGTTGCATTTCTAGATCAAAGAGTATATTATTTATGCGCTGTTGAGCTAATAGCCGATTTATTGCATTAAGGTTTCGAATTTTATGAGCTACCAATTGTCCATAAGTAGTGAACTCATCTTTTTTACTTAATTCTTCATTAGCTTTTTTCATAAATTGGTAAGCTTCCTCCTCTTTGTCGTCAATCTTTGTACTTTTAATATTTCTCTTCTTCTTTATTGGTGGTATGGTAAATTCATGCTCATCTGCAGACATACACGAAGACTGCGAAGTTGCTGAGCTTTCTTCATTTAATATTTCAGATGGCGCATCCTGAAACAATATAAATTACAAGGTACTTAAATCGTTTTTTTTGTTTGTTTTTACAGTTACCAACAAACGAGGAGCAATGGAAAGCGATTGCGAATGATTTCGATAAGCGATGGAACTTTCCACATTGTATTGGCGCCATGGATGGAAAACATGTGGTCATCCAAAGACCAGAAAATACAGTGGGCGAATTTCATAACTACAAAGGAACACATAGCATAGTATTGTTCGCAATCGTAGATGCAAACTATTGTTTTACATATGTTAATGTTGGTTGTCAGGGTCGTATTTCGGACGGTGGTGTTTTTAAATCCACTTCGTTTTATAAGAAAATTGAAAAACATGAATTGAATTTACCAAATAATGAACCACTACGTGGTAGAACGATGTCAGTACCTTACGTATTAGTTGCTGACGATGCATTTGCACTATGTAACTATACTCTGAAACCGTATTCAACCGATTTAAATGTGGGGTCACCAAAGAGAGTGTATAATTACTGGCTATCAAGGGCAAGACGTATCGTTGAAAATGCGTTTGGGCTGCTCGCATCTATATTCAGAATATTTCGTAAGCCCATTGAATTAAAAGTAGACAGTACAGCAATTGATGTTGTTTTGAGTTGTGTTTACATACACAATTTTCTACGAATGCAGACAGATTCTACGCGTGATAACTGCCCTGCAGGTTGTTTTGATAATGAGGATGTAACCACTGGAGAAATTATTCCCGGGTCATGGAGAGCAATAACTGCAGATGACAGTGGTTACAGGGCACTTCAAAGAATTCCTCGTAGGTCATCAAATACATCGCACCAAATACGAGAGGAATATATGAATTATTTCATGTCAGATATTGGAGCATTACCGTTCCAAAGCCGATACTTATAATAACTTATGTATAATATTAAAGGTTCGCGCACAACTATTAATATAGGATGGGCCGCAGGCGCCCGCAGCAAGGCGGGTCGCAGCGCACTATCGTACACTGTGTCGGTTGGGGGGGGGGGGGGGGGGCAACTGGCCGCATGATTGTTTGTTGCGATGCGGCCCGCCCCGCCCCGGCACGTTGCGGCCCGCCCCGCCCCGGCACGTTGCGGCCCGTCCTAATGTGCGCGATCCTTAATAACTTTATTTTGTAGAAAATGTAATAAATTGATTTGCCTAAATAAATTAGCGTTTTACAGAAGTTACATACCGTTTCATCCTCAGTACTAGTTTCTCTAGTTTCCCTTGGCGTCAGCGAGTCAGCAGTAAACAAGAGATGTTTATAAGCAAACCACGGTGCAACATATATCTCATCGGATCCTGCGCCGCTCTTTTTCCTGGTGACTTTGTGATGCTCTTTGGAAAAATATGAGCGAAGACTTTTAATCGTTTTTTTAACTGCATCGATATTAATGTCATATTTACAAGCCAGAACTTGCAAACCATCGTTCCTCTTTACTTTATTTGTGTAAAGTTTATTATTTTGATCCCAAAGTTGTGGAAAGCTTCTGTAATCTTCTATAAACTTTAATGTAAAATCTTTTTCTTCGTCCGCCATCTTGATGTTGAACGCAATGAGGCACAGAAAACCACCCGACGCCGGATAGGGTTCATCACAGCGCGCGCTTCGCTTTCAACTGTCATCGCGCATGCGTTAAGGGCATGCCTCACGTGCGCTGTTGACTGCGCTATGACGCATGCCCTTAGTGAACAAAAAAAGGCACAGTGTGGACATAGCTATCCTCGTGGCTGTGAGGCAATGGCCAGTCAGCCCATTGCATAAAACGTGGGAAGGGTACCACACCCCGTGTTCAGATACCTAGTATTTCTGAGCATTTTTATAAGATAGACTATATAATTTTAGTTCTTTAATATTTATTCCATAATGTACATTAATCTAATCTAATTTTATTTTATTTTATTGAATTGTAATTAATATTGGACTCTTTATGTCTGGAAAATAAATAAATAATAATAATAATAACAGCTGAGACTCTTATTTGTAATATATCCAAACAAAGTAATTTTGCTGAGGTTTTGAAAAGTACTAAAATAATTGTTTGGGATGAAATAACAATGACACATAAAGGCGGCATTGAAGCCTTAAATAGATCACTTCGTGATATAAGAGGCAGCAATAAATTAGTGGGTGGCGTGACTGTTATGCTGACTGGAGACTTCAGGCAAACACTTCCGGTAGTGCCAAAAGGGACCAGAGCTGATGAAGTAAAGTCATGTATAAAAAAACCGGTCAAGTGCGAGTCTAAATCGCGCACGAAGGGTTCCGTACCACCGTTCAATGGAAGCGATGGTGTGGAGTGAATAGTTTGGATTTTACACAGCAAAATATTGTTTACAAAGTGATTGGTGCGGTTACTTTCACACTCCATGTACGTAACCAGGTGCATCCATAAGTTTGTATGTGGTATTGTTGTATGGGAGCCCCCTTAAATATTTATTTTATCCTGTTTTTTAGTATTTGTTGTTATAGCGGCAACAGAAATACATAATCTGTGAAAATTTCAACTCTCTAGCTAGCTAGGTTCTTGAGATACAGCCTGGTGACAGACGGACGGACGGACGGACGGACGGACAGCGAAGTCTTAGTAATAGGGTCCCGTTTGGAACCCTTCGGGTACGCAACCCTAACAATCAAATTTATGGCGTTACATTAAAGTCCTCAAGCTTCTTAAAAAACGAGGGTACATTTGAATGGGGATGAGTCGGCTGATAATTTTTCAGATATTCTACTTAAAATTGGAAATGGTGACTATCCGTCAAACGATGGAATGATCACCTTACATCAAAATTTATGCACTGTTGTAACGTCGGTTGAAGAATTATTATCTAAAGTGTACCCCGATATTACACACATAAATGACAAACCCATAGATTGGTTATATGAACGTGCTATTCTTACTCCTAAAAACGATCAAAGCAGCAGCTATTAATGATATTCTACTAATGTCTTTCGAGGGTGAAAAAATGTACAAATCTATAGACACTGTTATAAATGTAAATGATGCAACTGACTACCCAGTAGAATTTCTGCATTCTTTAAATCCTCATAGACTTATTTATCGTATCGGCACTCCAATTATAGTAGTTTATGTGACTGCTACATAATGGAGGGCATTAATACTCGAGAGCGGATTTATGAAACGAGCCGAAGGCGAGAGTTTTAATGCCTAATTATGTACAGTTACATACACTAGTTTATCTACACATATATCATAAGCTCTCTTTAATGTGTTCAGGAACCGTATGTTCAACCGGCATGGTGGCATTGATAATTCCTTTGCACTTTTTTAGCTTGTTCAGTAGTACCAACTTCACAAACAAAGTAGGGGCGGCACGCAGGCGGGCGTCGGCGTTCGAAATTTGAATAATGGAGGGCATTAATACTCGAGAGCGGATTTATGAAACGAGCCGAAGGCGAGAGTTTTAATGCCTAATTATGTACAGTTACATACACTAGTTTATCTACACATATATCATAAGCTCTCTTTAATGTGTTCAGGAACCGTATGTTCAACCGGCATGGTGGCATTGATAATTCCTTTGCACTTTTTTAGCTTGTTCAGTAGTACCAACTTCACAAACGCAGGCGGGCGTCGGCGTTCGAAATTGGAATGTCATAATATGTAGAAAAGTTACACATTATTCATAATGTGTAATTTTTCAGATAAGAAATGAGTTTTTACCAAGTAGTTTAACATTATGCTGATGTAACGTGCAGTTTTTGTACGCAGTAAAGAGGGTTTATGATACGTGTGTAGATAATAGTAGTTTATGTGACTGCTGCATAATGGAGGGCATTAAAACTCGAGAGTGGGTTCATGAAACGAGCCGAAGGCGAGTTTCATAATAATATCACTCGAGAGTTTTAATGCCTAATTATGTACAGTTACATACACGAGTTTATCTACACACATATCATAAGCTCTCTTTGATGTGTTCAGGAACCGCATGTTTGACCGGCATTGTGGTTCTGCAATTGTTTAGCTTGTTCTTTAGTACCAACTTCACGCAGACGGGCGTCGGCGTTCGAAATTTGAATGTCAGTACCAACTTCACAGACAAAGTAGGGACGGCACGCGGGTGGGCGTCGGCGTACGAAATTTGAATGTCATTATATGTAGAAAAACTACACATAATGACTACGATTATTACTGGAAGTGCAAAAGGAGAAACTGTATTTATTCCTAGAATCTCATTAATACCCAATGATTTGCAATTTGAATTTAAGAGATTGCAATTTCCCATTCAAGTGTGTTTCGTTATGACTATAAGCAAATCCCAAGGGCAGAGTTTAAGATATATTTAAGAGAAAATTGTTTCTCTCATGGACAATTTTATGTAGCTTGCTCACGTGTAAGTTCACCAAAAAACTTGGTGATATTGGCACCAAAAGATAAATTGGTTAAGAATATTGTATATAAAGAAGTTCTATAGACAAATAGCCTTGGTATGCCAAACTAATAGTTTGGCACCCCAATAAAGTGACCGCACACCATCTGCTATTTGAAAAATGATTAGATCATATTTTTAACAGCGAAGGTTTCGGGTTGATGTATTTTTTAGTTTTCATTGTATTTACTGAATTTGATGATTCTTTTCGCATTATATTGGATGTGTACTTCCACACAATAACCATGTTTGTTACACCTCTAAACATTAAGCTAAAGATTACAATTAATGGTTCAATAAGTGGCAAAGTGATGAAGCCCTAATAAGCTGGATTTATTGATATGCGTTAAAAGATCTTTCGAATTACATATGTCACATTATTATTGGTTCCAGGACCAACCATCATACATTTTTGTCGATCTTCAATTTGCTCAATTTCGTAAATTTTAAAGATACTTTTTTGCTTTACACCCAATACCTAACCCGGATTACGATACGCAAGAATTGTGTCGTTTAGCAACTGTTAGTACGGAAAGCGATAATTATCATTGTAGAAAACGGAATTCGCATCAGCAGTGGGGTCAATGACCGGTATTGTCTCACTAAAACAATACAACCATAATCTTGTAATGGCATAATAGTACTTTGTTATAACAATACTTCGGCATACTGGCTAGTTGGCATAACATGCTTTTAGTCTTTTTTCCGTTGTACTGCTGTTGTTTCTTCTAATGGATTTTTACATGTCATTCTTTTGACTAATAATGTTTTATAATATTTATCAGAAGTCAGAAATTTATTTTACTTATATGAATTAAGCTGAAGGTAGGTAGGTAGAGGTAGATGAAAGGGGGTTGAGCGCTAAAGGTTAGTGTAGAACGTATATGTGCAACCAGCAACGGAGCTACCTTGCGACTGAAAGTAATTAAAAGCCAAATTTGGCTAGAGTAGGTTATTGTGGCTAAATTTCAATTGGGTTATAGGTTAGGTTGGAACTTAGAAAAGCTAAACTGGAGCGTATGCCTATAAAATTATAATTTAGTGATAATAATATGGCTGAAATACAAATTTAATGAGAAATTTAAACGGCATTTGAGAATATATTTTTTAGGAGTTTCCTTTTTTATGTCTTTCTCTACGATGTGAAATGATTGTCAGACCTTTTTATGTTTATGATGTATAAAAATGTATAAATGTAGTCATTATAATGGGTATGTATATGACTGAAATTTATGCGTAATCATTTAAGCTAAATGATTATTAGGGTTTACAAAATTTCGGTCAAAGGATTTATGCCAAACAGTATTATTAAATTTCATATTATGCGATCCAACAGTGAACCTAAAAATAACTATCAACAGGATTGAGAAAATTTCAGGAGCACTTTTTGCAAAAACGAATCATAAAATAATATTAGATTTTTATCACATTGGTGGCGCTAGCAAGTACATACCAAATATTATATCGAAAAAGATAGTCACTGCTTCGTATCTCCTAAAGTGATGTTCAGTAGGTTTGCTGAAATATTATGTAAGTTCATTATCAGAAATCATAGTTTGAAAGAGATAAATGCAAATGCAAAGCAAAAGTAATGCAAATAATGACTTTGCAAAGATGTATTTTGCATTGACAAAAGCCCATGCTACTTACCTATCACATGTAAGACACTATTTGATTCTAATGGCATAGCGTTCATTTTACTTCAAAAATTTAAAATAAGTCAGGAAGGGTCAAGATGTTTAAGGAAGAGCAAAACTGCATAAGGAACTTGCACCGTAAGCGTATTGAATTCTTCCCCACGACGAGGCCAATATGGTTACGGCGATCATTATGTATGAGAATATTTACACGATAACCGAAATGATTTCGTTAACACGAGGAGACGAAATCGATACGCTTACGGGGCATTAATGAATTACCATAACCGTATTGATTTGGTCATGACGAGGGGAAGAATTCAATGCGGATAAGGAAATACGCTTCCCGGTCCCACAGCGGCGCCGACGCCTGCCGCGGTGTCGACGCCGCATATCCCGGTGTCGACTACGCCTGCCCCGGTGTCGACGCCTCATGCCCCGGTGTCGACGCCCCGCATGCCCCGGTGTCGACGACGCCTGCCCCGGTGTCGACGCCGCATGCCCCGGTGTCGACGACGCCTGCCCCGGTGTCAACGACGCTGCCCCGGCGTCGACGACGCCTGCCCCGGTGTCGACGACGCCTGCCCCGGTGTCGACGCCGCATGCCCCGGTGTCAATGACGCCTGCCCCGGTGTCGACGACGCTGCCCCGGTGTCGACGACGCTGCCCCGGTGTCGACGAAGCCTGCCCCGGTGTCGACGACGCTGCTCCGGTGTCGACGACGCCTGCCCCGGTGTCGACGACGCCTGCCCCAGTGTCAACGACGCCTGCCCCGGTGCCGACGACAACAGGAACTTCGACCACGAGTGGGAACCCTGCTCAATCATCTACAAAGGACCAGCACCGTTTTCTGAGCCTGAAACAATGATTTTATTTTATTGTATTTGGGACATCAACAGCAAATAATATAGATAAGTTACGATATTAAACGATACAAGAATAAAGTCAGTTACAGATATCCACAGAAGATACAGAAAAAAGTAGAAGAAAAACTTAACAATAAGAATAAAGAAACTAACCCAAGAAAGAAAAGTGACCCACTTATAGAATTAAAAGGCAGTAAAAAATGAGAATAATAAGTACATTAATGAATGAAAGTATGTAATATAAATATATACATGATAAAGGGCAATGTGAGGAGTATAACTGTGTTGTGAAGGCGTGTATGTGAGTGTGTGTGTGTGTGTGTGTATGTGTGTAGTAAGATCATTTGTTTCCCTCATCATCTATCAACACTTTAATGATATCCTGACGGTACTTGGCTTTAGAGGGTTGAAATCAGATCTAAAGCGTTATTTTTTTATTTAATTCAGAGGCAAAGCGAACCATGGACCATGGTCCATGTTATAATTTTGGGCATAGTTGGTGTGAGCGAGAGGGATGGAGAATAGCCTATTAGATGTATAGCGAGTACGATGTTTTGGAGCACAAAAATAAAATTCGGATAGCAGCGTAGGAGAATCTAGACGACCAGATAGGATACCGTGGAGCACCATCATATCCAATAATATTAGCGACAGCTGTAATGTTAACCTAAGAAATAATCACAGACTATGTGCGCCCCGTTTTAGACTCGCGAAGGTTAGCAATTCTTTCAAGGGTCAGTGCATTCTCTACTACAATAAGATACCTCTGGAGATTTTGAAATTGCCATTTGAGCAATTTAAAAAGCATGTTAAAGCGACTTTGTCGAAAAAGGGATATTACAATGTTCAAGATTACTTAAATGACAGGACTGTATGGGGTTAATCTGGCTCAACACAGACCTTGCTGTTAATAATTTTGTAATTATTTATTCCTGCTTATTAATCATAACAATTAAATTTTTCATATTTGTATTAGTTAAGCACAACCTATTTTTAAAAGAGATCTAAAAATAAATCTGTGGGAGTTTCTACGCCCTTCTTCTCCCACAGTGGTCCAATGTAGAGAAGAGGCAAAAAATGACGTTTGCTAAGTATATGTAAATATCTACAGTAATAAATTCTTTGACTATTGACTATTGACTATTCTGCGATCTTCAAGCGTGGTGAGGTGATGGAGGTGAGGAGGATTATCAGGGATGTGGTTTTGGAGCATCTGGACGGAGCTGCGTTTTACATCAGCTTGCATAACTATGAAAATATGTTCCTGTATGCTTGGGGGAACAATGGTGAGTTTGATATCTCTGGGTGTTTAGGTATAGATCTTTTTATGTAGGGTATTTGTTGTGTATTTAGCACCACTCGCATGAATCAAACAGATGTGATGAAAGTAGATATAACATACCTACATGTTTTGCTACTCTTCGTTTAGTGAACCTAATAATTCCGATCAATCATGCTTCTCTTGTCTGGCTGTCCTTTGTAAATAGGCTACAGGAGCCTTATCAATAAGTTATATTTTCCACATGTGGGAGAGTTCCTGTGGAAGATGGATTGGATGGATTCTAACGAACTCTACGTCCACCTAGCCGGCTCCGGAATGGCTGCTGCGATTTAGACGCTAGCCCTATCCCAAGCAGACCGCTACGTCGTCGTCGGCAACGCAGCCATTTCAACGACGTCATTTATTACACCACAGGAACCTCCTGGGCCTTTGGAGTACCACTCACTTATACCCTGGAATTGCCTGGCTATGATTACGGGTTTGTGGTGCCCCCGGACTGTATTGAGCAGATTGTGAAGGAAACAAAGGCTGGTTTCGCGGAGGGAGCTTGATATGTGATCGGAATATGATTGGTGGGAAGATAATAAATTGTTTAGCGTTTTCAGAAGAGTGGAATTTTCAGGGTAAGTGTTGAATTTGTAAGGGATTAAATTCTCTGTTTTGTCATATGGGGCCCATGCAGGTTAAAATTTGTAACAAAATCAGAAATATGGAGCCGGTCAATATCCAAAGTATGGTTGGTACTAACGTTGTAGGTACCTACCTATAGTATTATTCTTATCATCAGTGTTATTAGTATAGATGTAGCTACCTTAAATATTACCATCAGCACCCTATTCTGCGTTACTAGGTACCTATAATACTGTGCCTAGATTAGTGACGCTATCAGGTAAATACACCGATACTCTATTGTTCTTCGTAGCTTCCATATAAAGGGGCATTCTGTTATGTCATAGATTTTGATCTACGAAACTTTTTGCCCACACTCACCTAAGCCCTAAAATAGTAAGCAATAATCTCGTTTGATTTGAATTTCAAAGTTCTTTTTCTACCATTTATGTAGTAGTTAGAAGGTACTAGTATGAGTACAGGCAGGCAGACCTAAACTCAAACTCAACATCTCTCATAGGTATGACACCTCATGTTTTTGCCTCTTCTCTACATTGGACCAGTGAGGTAGAAGTAGGGCGAAGCAACTGCCACCGTCCCACACACACACTCCCACAGATTGATATTCAGATCTCTTATAAAATAGGTTTTGTTTAACTTATTCAATTTTTACACATGATCTAATAAGATTCACAATTCATTGCAATAAATAATTACAGAATTATAGAGGAACACTTACATACGTATTGTATAATCTTAACAGCGATTAAACAGAGATGGCGGAATGCCCTCCTCCTGGCCTGAGGTGGCACAGTCAAGGGAAGAGTAGAATCATGAGGCAGAGGCATTTGCCCAGCAGTGGAAAGTATATAAAAAAGTATTATGAGTAAGTAAAATTGTCGTCAAACTTCTTGAGCATGATTTGACGTAGTGGGGGAACACTCTCACTCTCTCAAACACTGCCAAAGAGACGCCTTTATCTCGCTTGCGCCATCAAGGTCGATGTTCAAGAAGTTTAACGACAACTTTAACTCAGTTGATCGGGAATCACAGTGCTAAAATCTATGTCCTATGACCTCATGAGTAGTGAATAGGTACAGAGACAAACCTTTGAAGGAGCGTGCAAAATTCTAACCTATTTTAGTAGGGATTGCAAAAGAGTACAAAATAAATTGCTAAAAGTGGCTGTAGGATTGCATATGGATGGATGGATATATGCATATTCAAATGACTATTCGGAAACTAAACAGCAAAATATTTGTAAATTTACCCAATTAGTTATGTTATATAGTACTAATAACAATTAAGTGCTAAACTAAATAATAACATTATTAACTAAATAACACGGTTTGTGCGATATAAATGAAGTATGAATTATCTTTTCTTTTCCTCGTATTGTTCATACAAATAGTACAGTAAAGAACCATTGTACTATTCCAAAACGCTCAGTTCTTAACACTTTAATAATTATTTTCTGTTTAATGCAGTCACACAATTCGAAAAGGTAGGTGATGGATGAAACAAATGAAACGTTACGTGATTTATGCAGTGCAGGCCCTCCTTTTGGCCCCGGACGAGCGTAAGTAGGTTTTATCTGGTGGCGGGCGGCGGCGCTTACTCGACACAGGGGCTGATGGCACGCACACATACGCCGTATGCTTGTAGTAGGTTACCTACGACGGCGTGGCTTTATGAATCTTTGTCTCTGTTCAGTTTCATTACTCAAGTGCTATGATGACATAAGACGTAAGACGAGTAGGTAGGTGATGCTCCGAACATAAAACAAAGATCGATCAGCTACGAATAGTTAGTTAGTTACTATAGTGCAGGCATTGAGCTTGCTAGCTAGCACCATGTTCAGTAAACGATCATATTCTACTTATGTATTAGTGTTAGTTTTTGTGATCTTTGAAATTGCTGAAACACGAGCTTTCGAAAAGTTTGATAAAGACGTGACGGCAAAAGGTTTTCCGTACTACAAGCTGGTTATGACTTTGGGACAATGTGATAAAACAGGTAAGTACCTACCAAAAAACTCTTTCAAACTCCTGCGTAGAGTTCCTGTTAACTGAGTGTTTGCCATGCCAGTTTAATCAAGCTGTGAAGGAAATATCTCGTTGCAAGCCATGAGGCAATCTGCTAGCTCATCCTCCGATACTTTCTATTTTTGCATATTTTCAGAAGTACCGTCGCTCCTCTTCAAAGACGAAATGGTTTATCCTGCAATCAGGCTCAACAGAATTCTGGATATCTACTACAAAAGTGCTAATCGTAAGTACAGCACGTATGACATACTCATTACGACTCTCCTTAAACTATCACAAATTAATTAAATTACAGTGGACCCCCGGTAATCCGGCCCCTGTCTAATCCGGCGCCCCCTGTAATCCGACATGACAGAATTATGTTTGACAATCTTTGCTAATATGTATGTATAGATCACGCAAGTTTGAACAGGTCACAACTCGTACGCGCCACCGCTATTGTGCTCGACGCGTATGCATTGTTTTACTTAGTTTGAATTTGACTACTAGTGATAGCGGTACGGCTGCTCCACAAGTCACAGATCAAGACGCAGTTAACGCGTTTGAGCTAGGTTTACAATGGGCTGAAGAGAATGGTACATCCTACAACGAACTTTTACTTTTGAGAAGACTGAGGGACAAAGCTCTGATCTCGCGTTATAACAACCTTAAACAAAAAAAAAATTGATGAATATTTCAAAGCTTCATAATTTGATATAGTATTCACTACATGATTTTGATTAATAATTCTTGATTATTTTGGTAGATATGTATGTATGTGCATTTATGCTTATTTTTATAATAAAACGTAAGCTCTCAATTGTTATTTAATTTACTAAATTCGACTTACATAAATTAAGTCTGATTTGTACTTCAAAGTATGTACATACATATGTACGTATAATATATTGACTCTCGACATTAGATATGTAATTTGTCGGATTACAAGGTACTCTTTCGTAAAAAAATCCGGACTATAGGGGTCTTAGGCAGTGCTCTATAATCCGACAAATTCGATAGTCCGACACTGCCCTGCATAATGTTTGCCGGATTACCGGGGGTCCACTGTATTGACAAAAGGAAAGTCATAGACATTGGCTAGTATACCTCGCGCCACGAATTACTGCGCATATGTACAGGTATTGAAAAGTGACTAGTGCGCATTCAAGGCCACCGCTCATAACTCTTGTCGTGGCGCGAGGAATAGTTGGGTGGGCAGTGGCAGACATGCTTGCCTTTGCTCCTGCTTAGCAGCGCTGGCGTAGTTGGAGGCAAAATAATTTCATTCATCTGAGGTTAGGTTCAAAAACACTATTACTACACTAACTAACTAACTAACTAACTAACACTATTTTACAGAATGTGTTATTGAATTGACAGAAGATTATCGTGATATTGAATTGACAGAAGGTGCAAATTGTTTTTAAAAAGTTTTTTTTACCATTAATTTATTTTTGATTTTTTATATATGATTGGGAATGTTTCTAGGTCTATGCATTTCATTGAACGAGCGAGCCAAGCGAGCGAAGGGCTCCATTTCGACAAGATAGGAGGCTGATTTTGCTTTCGTCTGTCGCTGTCTCTATGTGTCTGTCAGTTCCGGTCTAGGGGCCACAGTTTTCAAGCGACCCTCACAAAACTTGGCACACGTGTTCCTTGAATTTGAATATTTTTTGTCGAAAGCTTTTCTCGATTTTCCCCTTGGGGGGCAGTTATGACGTCATTAATTTTTTGTATGGGTTTTTTTTTTCTGAAACCTATCGTGTGGGGTATCAAATTAAAGGACTTCATGAGCCGGTTTTAAAAATATACTTCACCATTACCTTTCGGGCGCCTGTTTTCTAAACTTTCAAGAAATATTTTCAAAACATACCAAGTTTGGACTACTCGAAGTAGGAGACGGATTAGTAAAGAGGATCTATACAGACCATGAGAGTGAGTGGCATATCATAGGGGTTGCTGTAAAAAATATTAATCGCCATTTTGTAACGTCCGCCATATTGGATTAAAATGGCGGAAATTAATTAATTGTGCATCACCGTCCAAACCAAATATGTATGGCAAATTTCAGCTCGATAGCTTCAGTGGAAGTGGGTGAGATAGATTGCAAGATTACAGGATTACTTTACTGATTACCTTTAATAAATAGGGTATTGATGTCACTTCCCTTAAATCCGACGCATCTTCTATAGATTGGTCCCTTGTTCTGGGAAGTGAGACCGTTTTTTTTTGTTTTTTTTTATTGATAACGTCAGTTACATCTCATTTTGTCCGTTGATGATAAGGTCCAAAACTTTTAACACGATTGTCCTGAGCTTGTTTGACAAACATGCTCCTGTCAAGAAGGTTAAAGTTAAACATCTCCCCTAAGGGTCTGATGGCTAAGAGAAACCGTGCCAAGACTAAATACAAAAAGGATCCGACCGACGAAAATCTCTTAGCATACAAAAGTCTTCGTAATCGCTGCTCCCGTCTGTGTCGAGATGCCAAACGCCGTCATATATTTGAATGTATCGAAAACTACGCCCCTGCACAAGTTTGGAAATTTCTGAAGACCCATGGTATTGGTAAGTCCCAGGACCTGACGGTTGGTAACATCGACCTTAACGGTCTCAATCATTTTTTTGCTGTCCCCCCCGTCCAGATCCATCTGTCAAGGATGCCACACTCCATAATTTGCTTTCCAGGACTGTCTCCTACCACTCTTCTTTCAATCTGCGTCATGTTGGAATCGCTGCAGTCAGGAAAGCAGTGCTAGCAATCTCATCAAAAGCCGTCGGCGATGACAAAATCTGCTCTCAAATGTTGACAAGTGTTCTTGGAGAATTGCTGCCGGTTATCACTCACATAATTAATGCTTCATTCTCTGACTGTCACTGCCCCAGTCAGTGGAAACGTGCTCTCGTGATCCCTTTGCCTAAAACATCCAACCCAACTTCCTACAAAGAATATCGTCCTATTTCTATCCTGCCCATCCTTTCCAAAATCCTTGAATCCATTGTACACACTCAACTATCCACCTATCTTTCCTCCATGAATCTCCTTAATTCTTTCCAATCGGGTTTTAGGCCGGGTCACAGCACTACCACCGCTCTACTCAAAGTGACAGATGACATACAACTTGCGATGGATCAGAAGAGGATGTCTGTGCTGGCACTACTTGACTTCAGCAGCGCTTTCAACTGCGTGGATTTTGATATCCTGGTTGCGATCCTCCATTCACTTAATGTCTCCTCTCATGCCGCCCGCTGGTTTGACTCCTATCTCAGAGATCGACAACAACGCATCAATTCTGAGGAAACATCCACCGATTGGTGCGATCTATTCACTGGGGTTCCTCAGGGTGGCATCCTTTCACCCCTTCTGTTCTCGGTTTTTATCACTCAATCTCTGATGTACTTACTTCTTCATATCATCTTTACGCAGATACAAATACAAATACAAATACAAAATCATTTATTCAAAAATTGAAATCAATTACAAAATATACGATAGGGCCTTGTACTAGATTTATAAAATCTGTATGACAAGTACCCCGCAATTCCCATTGTGATACACTTTAATTTGATGAATAATGGCAAGTAGACAGACTTTTCTAAATTAATAAAATAAAATTAAATATTACAGTAATATACATTTAGTTTAGTTAAATAACTATGCATTAAGATTTAAAATCAAATATTCTTACAAGCTAATAATTTTGGGTATATATTAAATTGGGGTTGTTATGTAGAGTGTATACCTATAGTGAGTGTGGAGAGAAGATGTGAGTGTTGTGAGTGTCTGAAGGAGATGTAGTGTGTATTGTGTGTATATGTGTAAGGGACAGGGGATGAGGAGATGAGTCTTATCTGCGTAAGTTCATGTAAGAATCTATTTTCTATGTAAATATAAATGTCGTAAATGTCTCTGTAAATATAAAAATAAAAATAATTTAAGATAATTTAAATTCTAAAATGTCCGTTAAAATCGTATTATCGTGAAGTATTTAATTTATTGTTATTTAACAATTTTAATGTTATTTAACAATAACTAGAAATTTTTCAGTGTGTGCATAATCCAAGGTTTTGAGCAATTTTGATACTGAGGACTTACACTCAAACGAGAGCATCGGATGTATGCTACAGATTCTGTTTACCTTATTATACAAAAGTGTTGATTGAATGGTAAATTGTTTTCTTGCAAATTCTGTTTCAAAGCTTGGTGTTTTGAATATTATATCATGTCTTCTCTTGTGATTATTGCTTGGATTGACACTGTTGCGGTGTCTTCTGAGAACCGACTGGAGTATATAAAGTTGTCTTACACTAAGTACATCAGCAAGGGAAAAGAGATCGGTTGTGGGAAATCTGTAAGGTTTGATGAGCATCACCTTCAGGAGCGATCTCTGGGCTCTTTCAAGTGATAACATCTTCGTCTTACAAGCACCACCCCAGACAGTTACACAGTAACATAGTACAGACTGAACCAGAGCAATGTAAGTCGCTCTGAGCATATCCGGAGGCATGGCGTGTCTAAGGTTTTTAAATATCCAACTTAATTTTCTAACACGTGAGACGACTGAGTCAATCTGGGGAAGCCAGTTTAGTTGTTGGTCAATTACCACACCAAGGTATTTTATTTTATCTACTCTCTCAATTCTCTCACAAGAGCATGTGGCGTTGGTCCTCCAAATATACCGGCATTTCTCTCCGCGTGATGTGACTCCGGCTGTGGAGGCTCTGAATGCTGACCTCGAGAATATCAGGAAGTAGGCCCTCTATGGGCTTCTGGTCAACCCGAGAAAGTCGCAGGCCTTGATCTTGGGAACCCGATACTCTCTCAACCTGTTACAACTTCCAATCGCTCCTCTAATATTTGATGGAACCGTAATCAAATACAGCGATAAAGCCAAAAATCTCTGAGTTGTATTCGATAACATGCTGTCTTGGTCACCCCATGTCTCCGAGGTCAGCAGACGAGTCTTTGCATCGTTTCACTCTCTTCGGAAATTACAATACTTCCTTCCACGGCATACTAAAGTCACTCTAGCCCAGTCCCTTCTACTTCCTTTAATTGATTATGCCGATGCTTGCAGGGTGAGTGCGAACGAAGAACAACTGAATAAACTCGAACGACTTCAGAACCTCGGGATTCGGTTCGTCTTCGGGCTGCGCAAGTATGACCACGTCTCGCAGTATCGCAAGGAACTGGGTTGGCTCCCGATTCGTCTTCGCCGTGATTTCCACATATTGACTTTACTCTTTAACATCTTGAGAAACCCCAGATATCCTTCCTACCTTCGTGAACGTTTTGAGTTCCTTTTCTCCAGAGGCAAGGAGCGGAGATCTCACACGGTGTCTCTTCTATGTATTCCGCAGCATAACACCGTCGCCTACGAGCACTCGTTCTGGCTGAGGGCCATTCGGCTGTGGAACGCACTTCCCTGCACTGGGACAGTCCCACTCTTTTCTCCTTTAAGAATCGCTTGAAAGAGCACTTACTTTCTCTTTCATCATAGGTATTGTATATATAAGTATGTAATTGTATTTATCTATTTATTATTATTATTTGTTTATTCTTATTTTATCTACTATTTCTTTGATTATATGTATTTTTATAGTAAGTATCATATTTTATTGGTATATGGTAAGTATTAAATTTCACTAGACTACCCTTTTCATTTTATATGCATCCTATCCAGATAGGTTTTCTGGAAGAAATCTCTGTTGAGAGATAAGCTCGCCTTTGCCTTTTAATTTCGTGTATAATTGTATTGTTGTAATGTTCTGTGCAATAAAGAATTGTGTGAATTGTGTGTGTGAATAAATGCTTTTAAAAATTTATAGATTTGTTTATTCGTAAAATTTGAAATACTTTACGATGTGACGTTTTTTCCTTTGGCTATATCATGATGTGTCGAAGCGTTTACTAGGAATATCGACAAACGTTTGGTTCTCATCGATCTGCCCGATTTTGGTTTGGGCACATCATCATTGCACTTTTTCCAGTGCTGCTTGTGTTAATTTACATACAACATACTACTTATCACAATAACCACAACACACAACGCAAATAAATTGTGCAGGCCACCCTGTGCTAACTTTCTCGCATGATGCTTTCGGTGTTGTTATTTAAATAAGAGTTTGTGGATATTCGTGAGCAGGCGTTTAGGAGAAGATTTAATAAGTTCTAAGATAAGGTATACAGGGTCTAACAGAAAGTTAGTTACAAGCCGAAAGGTGGACATCATTCTCAACAACTTTTACTATGGAACCGACATGATCAGAGCAACTTTATATTTCTTATCTCAGTACATTTCGGGCCTAGCGCTCACCTGAGTTATATGGTGGAGTTGAAAATAAAGTTGCTCTCATCAAGTCGGCCCTATACTAAAAGTTGTTCAGAATGATGTCCCCAACAACCACTCCACCATACAAAACAACTCCTTCCTACTTTAACCATACCCCGCACCACGAGCTTATTCCGCCCGTCGCCTGTTGTACGGGATGTATGGTTCTGTGTGCATATTGTATGGGAGCTACAATTTTCAGAGTTTTGCGGTAATAACCGAGTATGCCATGGGAGAAGGAAAAGTAAAGGAATCCAGTACCTTACTTGCGCCGGTCTTCGTCCCAGGAGATAGTTTATGATTTTCACATTAATCCAAATAGGTTTTCACAAACACTACACTGCACCGGTGCTAGGTTAATAACACAATCACTAGGTAGCGTAATTAGCGTTTGTAGGAATTTTCTTGTGGGGAGCGTAGCGAATTGCTCCTCTTGCGCGCGCGTCTCGATCTGAACTGGTTCGGTCAGGAAAGGAACGAACGAAAGGATGCGAAAGGAAGAGTGAGTGTTTGAATGAGTGATGAATGCGTAGTGAGTGTAGCAATACTTAAATAATAGAAAAATGGGTAATATTTTATATTTTGGCGTAGACAAGTCTGCCGGTCTAGAGGTTTCCTCTATATTAAGCTACAAGTTAACAGAGAATGTTAAAAATTAGTAAGTTAAAAAATTAACAACAAAATAGCTTCAAATGCTAAAAAACCAGGACTTATATACTAATTTAAGATAAATTGAGTTTAGTTTATTGAGTAGGCAAAGTACAAACTCGGATTACTGGACGTATATAGCTTCCAGAGGCAGTGCGAACTTTAACAGCTCTAACTACATTGTCTTTTCCGGGATAGAGTTCATCAATAACTCCAAGAGGCCAACAAAGGGGATGAGCATTATTATCTTTTATAACCACGACTGTGCCTAGTTTAATATTATCGGATGGCTTGGTCCATTTTTCTCTTTGTTGAAGCGAAGTGAGATATTCCTGACTCCAACGTCGCCAGAAATCATGTGTGAGTTTACACAACAACTGATAACGTGATAAACGATTATCAGGTTGATCTACAAAAGTTTCATTTTAAATTCAAAATTTTATAGGAGTGACATTTAAAAAATTATTAGGAGTTAGTGCAGTTACATCAGGTTCAGAACTTAAAACACATAGAGGTCTGCTATTTAACAACCCTTCTATTTGCACCAAGCCTGTCATGAATTCTTCGTGGGTTAAGATCTGAGAGCCTATAGTTTTATATAAGTGAGTTTTAACGCATTGAACGTTTGCTTCACACAGGCCATTAAAATGTGGGCCATACGGGGGGCTATGTTTAAATTGAATTTTATTATTTGATAAATAATTACCAATATATGTTTGGTGAGCTGTGGACTGTAATAAATCGTAAATTTCATTAAGTTTGCGCTTGGCGCCTATAAAATTTGTTCCACCATCGCTATAGATCATGGAAACTGGGCCTCTTCTACTAATAAAACGTTTGAAAGCTGCGAGAAATAGTTCAGAACTGAGGTCTGAGACCAATTCCAAATGCAATGCCTTGGTAGCAAGACATACAAACAAGCATACATAAACCTTATGGCTTTTAATTCCTCGGCGTCTTATATGCGTTATATAAAAAGGAACAGCATAATCCACAGCGGTGTAGACAAAAGCTTTGGTTTGCGAGACTCGAAATGACGGTCACCCATGCGTGGGAAAGTGAATTTAGGTTTAAGTCTGAAACATCTGTTACATTTATGCACGCGTTGACGAACTAAATTTCTAGCAGATAATATCCAGAATTTCTGTCTGAGCAATGCGAGTAAAAGTGATGGACCAGTGTGGAGGTTAGTTACATGATAGTTGTCAACAATAAGTTGAGTAATTAAATCCTTAGTAGGAAGCAAGACTTTGACCAAAATCGAGTTGAGAATTAGATTGCCGACCACCGACTCTAAGAATTCCTTCTTGGTCGATGAAAGGGTTAAGTTTTGATAACGAGTTATTTAACAACTTTTTATTTTTTAACGCGGCAATTTCTTTAGAAAAGTGTTTGTTTTGAACATAACGAATTATGTAGTCTTCTGCAGTTTCGAGATCTTGAACGGTAATTTGTCCAGTGGAGCGCAATTTTCGTGAGAAACGGAGTACTTATGTCATCGAGCGTAGTAATGTTTTCCAATCGGAAATTCTTTCAGCCATCATGTCAATGGGATGAGATTCATGCGAGTTACTGACATTTTGAGCAACTAAACTTATTGTAGGTTTTGTTTCCAAAGTTTCAAAACAAACATTTGGTTTGACTGCAAAGTGTTTTACAGGCCAATCAGAAATTCTTTCAGCAGTCCACGAAGGACCGTGAAACCACAAGTCATTGTTCACGAGAGATTTAGCCGTTACAGGACGAGAGATAATATCTGCGGGATTCTCAACGCCTTTGACATGAAACCAATGTTTCGCGGGAAGTTTTGAATTTATTTCAGTAATTCTGTTCGCGACGAACGTGTGAAATTTATAAGCTGGAGAGTGAATCCAGATAAGTGTAATAGATGAATCTGAAAAGGCGTAGATTTCATCTATGTGACATCTGCGTAAGAGTGTGTCTCGAACGACGTCAGTGAGATTTGCGAGAAGAAGCGCGGCGCAGAGCTCTATTCTAGCGGGAGGCATTTTAGCCAGTGAGGCGACACGTGACTTCGAGGACAGTAAATAAACTGAACCAGGTGAGTATGGGTCAGGACTAACCCGAATATAAACGTTAGCATCGTAGCACCTTTCGCTTGCATCCGCAAATCCAATGAGAGCGACGTGAGGCGAGTTTAAGCCAATATAGCGAGGAATTTTAATTCTTTCAAGATAATGAAGCTCATTATGAAATTGGGTCCATTTATTTAAAATAGTGGGAGTAACTGGATCATCCCAATCAAGGTTTTCTGCCCAGCACTCTTGAACTAAGAGTTTCATAAAAGCGACAACAGGGGAGATAAGACCCAGAGGGTCGTATAAACGAGCGGTGACGGAGAGAATAGAGCGCTTTGTGCACTCCTGAATATCAGCGTTTATAGCAAATTGAAAATTGTCAGCAGCAGGCTGCCACTGCATACCTACAATTTTTTGCGTCGTGGCAGAATCAGAGACAAACTCTATAATGTCATCACCTTTGTGAGAAGGAGAAATTTTGTCCATGAGATCAGAGTTGTTGGATATCCATTTAGTAAGATTAAAACCACCGGAGGCGAACATTTGGACCATTTCACGGTAAGTCTTTTCTGCGTTAGCTACACCATCAACGGAGGAGATATAGTCATCCATGTACATATGGTTTGCAGCTTCCACTGCGGCGAGCGGGAAGTGCTCGCGGCTGTCGTCGGCCAGCTGACGAACGACGCGCATTGCAAGGTAAGGCGCACTAGATATGCCGAAAGAAACGCGATTAAACTCGAATGTATCGATATTTGATTGAGAATGAAATCTACAAAGAATGCGTTGAAAATCGTGATGTTCGGGAGTAAGTTTTAATTGAAAATACATTTTTTCAATGTCTGCCGTCATAGCGACGGAGAACATACGCAAATTTATTAAAAGATCGAATATGTTAGTTTGTAAATTCGGACCTTTATAAAGTATATCATTTAGCGATTTTCCACTAGTAGTTTTACTACTCGCGTCATTAACTATTCGCGTTTTAGTAGTCGATTTATCGAGGCGATAAACGGCGTGGTGCGGGATGTAATAAGAGCGATCAGGGGGTGTCTCTTTGGCGCTCTGAACCTTAGTTAAATAACCTCGGTCGATGTAATTTTGTATGGTGTCATTATAGTTTGAGCGTAAGTCCGGATTAGCGTCTAATTTTTTCTCTTGACTGAGAAGGCGGCGTTTCGCGATCGAATAGGAATTTCCTAATTGAGTAGGGTCCTCTTTAAAGGGCAGATGCACGGTATAACGCCCGGTGTCATCGCGTGAGTATGTCGACTGAAATATTTTTTCGCATATCTCATCATCAGGACTTACATGTTTTTTATTTGGAACATTTTCAAGTTCCCAGAAACGTTCAGTGAGCATTTCTAGCGTTGGCGTTTGTTCTATAGAACAAAAGATTTTTTTATTATTATTTGTGTTGCGAACAGGAGGACGAATGTGCGCGGTCTGGGCCTTGCCCATAGCTAAGTATCCAAGAGTAGTTTCTACTGCGACTACCGAAGAGTGTGGAGAAGTAACCTTATTAGGTCCCAAGAGGAACGGGAAGAGCTCGTTTCCTATCAAACAGTCTACTTCACCCGGCATGTAGAAACTACAATCGGCCATAGGTAAGTCATTGAGATGCGTAAGATGGGAAGTGTCTAGCTCCGCGTTCGGTAATTGATCGGTGATCGAATCAATAATACGAGCTACTATATCATACGAACACAAAGGATCGAACCGTGAATGAATTTTAAAAATCGTGAGTCCATGCGACGAACTTTCGGTTTGACCGATTCCTTTGATCGTTGTTGAAGCGGGAGTAATTTTTAAGTTTAAGCGATCACAACAATTTTTCGAAATAAAATGACTCATAGAACACGAATCGATAAATAAACGAATGTTGTGGCGTTTGTTTTCATTGTAAACATAAACCGAAGCGGTCGGCAAAAGAACCGTGCTATTATTTGCGGTAATATTACGAGAAGTCGTTACTGATAACGAAACGTTGTTTAAATTAGCGCGCGCATTCGCATCGTTCGAACTAGAAGCGCGTTCAAGCGTTTGCGGCGCTCGAATAGGATGCGTCGTCCAGCGAAACTCGGGCGGCGGGCGGCGGCAGCGGAATACCTAGCACGCGGCGAGTGCGGGCGAGACAGCTCGTAACATTCGACGTTATCTACGGACGCGTGCATCGTGACAGGCGGAGCGTTTGGCTGGTGAGTAAAATTTATATTATTATTATGCAATAACGTGTTGTTTTTGGCGGCAAATATTACAAGTGTGTTGTGACTGACACGTTGTAATATCGTGAAAGCCTAGACAATTTTTGCAAAAGTTGTATTTTGCAACGATATTATTACGTGAAAGCGGATTTTCACTAAGAAAATACTGACACTTATATGTATAGTGCGTGCGAAGGGTGAGAATTGCATAGCAAGCAATTCGATTGCGTGACTTGAAAGCGTGGTGCGTGAGTGTGTGCGGGAGCGTTTTTAGAGTGAGTGGTTTGCGAGTTTTGCGAGTAAGTTGGTTGCGCGTTTTGAGTGTGAGTAGCATGCAAGTTTTGAGAGCGAGCTGAGTGTGCGTTTTGATTGCGAGTGAATGCGGGCGGTGCGAGTGGTGCGAGCGATTGCGAAGAGCGAAATTGTGGTGCGTAGTTTTGAGTAGCGTGAGTTTGCGGTGCGAGATATGCGTGCGTTTGCGATGAGTGAGATGGTTGCGAGTACAAGTCCGTTTCCTCGGTATTTACAAGAAAAGCGTGTGTTTGTTTATTTTTATTAATATTTTTGTAAGAATTTTGATTTTTATTTGCGTATGCGGGCGTGCGTAGTGTTTGTATTTTACTTTGTTCTTTTATGAACTGCGTGAGTTGCGAGAATGTAGGTATTTCTGTTGATGTGTGCGATTGCTCAAACAAATTAACAGTTTCTTTATCAAGTTTGTTAAGCGCGATGTGAACAAATAAGAAATCAGACAAGTCGTCTATTTTTAATTTTTGCAGCGCAGCTTCTGCAGAACAAAACTGTTCTAAGAATGCGTCCAGCGGTTGATTAGGTTTAAAATGTAACATCTGATCAATATAAAAGGAAGCTTGGATCCTAGTGTCTTGGTATTTTTCTAGCAAAGACTTCCAAATAATCTTATAGTTACTCGCAGTGGGTGGAATCCCTGAGCAAACTGTTAAAGCCTTGCCCGTCAATTTACCTACTAGGTATTGAACCTTTTCCGCGTCAGCTAAGTGTGAATTATCATGTATGAGACTTTTAAAGTTTTCGTAAAAGAGTGACCATTTGCTAGGAGTGCCATCGAATGACATTAAACTAAGCGGAGGGAGTTTTTTATTTAACAGATCATGTTTATGTTCGCTTTTTGAAGCCTTTTCTTTGAGTTTATTTTCACAAACTTTAATTTTACAATAAAGATCATCAAAAGATTGAATAGCCGAGTAATCCGGTTTAGATTTCGGATTATTAATCAATTCAGCTGATACTAATTTATCAAGTGTTTCGATAAATTCAGTTCTAGTTTTTTCTAGCGATTGAACTTGCGTTAAGAAATTTAATCTACATGTTTCATCGGAAACCTTTAGGCTCAAATCGTATTTTTTTTGGGTAATTACGAACAAACTTTCCTTTTTAGCGGTAAGACGAACAATTTCCATCATTATTTCTTCGTCATTATTTTGATTTCGCGTCATATTTAAGCGTTATTATGTTTCGCGTAAACAAATGTGAGACAAGTAGGTAGTAAGTTAGTTACTAGGTAGATCGAGTTCAAAAACGGTCCGCGGCGCGGCTGCGGCAATGAGAAACCGCGTGGTTTGAACAGCGTGGGGGGCGGGGGGTGAGGTACGGCTCACTAGTATGAATATTTTGAAAACTACGAGTGTGCGGCTGATTTTGATAAACATTACATAAACTATGGTGTGTATATGAGATAATAATAGCGGTATTATGAGGGAGAAATATGTGCATTTACCGAAAAATACGTGAAAACCCGGCCACTGTAATGGCGGACATGAATGAGTTGGCGGATCAATTTTATCAAAATTAGCGTGAAATATAAGAAAATTATATATGAGTTGCGTGTGATGCGTTTTCTGAGGGAGTAGGTATCCGGCTCGAAGTACCAAAACACTTGGGAGAAGGAAAAGTAAAGGAATCCAGTACCTTACTTGCGCCGGTCTTCGTCCCAGGAGATAATTTATGATTTTCACATTAATCCAAATAGGTTTTCACAAACACTACACTGCACCGGTGCTAGGTTAATAACACAATCACTAGGTAGCGTAATTAGCGTTTGTAGGAATTTTCTTGTGGGGAGCGTAGCGAATTGCTCCTCATGCGCGCGCGTCTCGATCTGAACTGGTTCGGTCAGGAAAGGAACGAACGAAAGGATGCGAAAGGAAGAGTGAGTGTTTGAATGAGTGATGAATGCGTAGTGAGTGTAGCAATACTTAAATAATAGATAAATTGGTAATATTTTATATTTTGGCGTAGACAGCCATGTTATAGAAGTTTGAAGTAAAACGTTAGTCCCGTTTTTGAATAAACTCAATAAATGTGTTTGATTTGTTAAATAATCAATAAATAATCAAGTTATCCAAAACCAAAAAAAGTCTAGATATTTACAAAATAACCCCCAATCTGACTTTGTACTATCTGACAGCTGTTTAGATCTGACGCCTACGAGGCGCCGCCTGGTGGCAGAAAAAGTATCGAAAACCCTCGAGGGTTTTCTGACTTTGTACTATCTAGACACGCCTACGAGGCGCCGCCTGGTGGCAGAAAAATTATCGAAAATCCGCATTCGGTTCAGTGGTTTGGGCTCTACAGCTGACAACGGAAAATAATCATGTATACACGATTTGACGACCTCTATGGTGCAGCGGTTGTGGATCTGCCAACCATGCGAGAGGTCCCGGGTTCGACCCCGGCTGGGGGTGAAAAAAAAAAACCAGGTCTTGGATGTTTATATGTGTGTGACGTCGCTGTTTCTGGTTCCCACGATACAGGGTATCCTAGTGTGGGTCCAGAAGCAATGTATGTGCCTGTATGTAAATGTTTATGTGTTTATACATACATACACACGCACACACACACACACACACATACACACACACATACATCCACTTTTGTTTTTTTTTCACTTTTTCGTACTAAGTTAACGATAGAGAACATATCCCCGTCAAAATCTCAACCTCGATTTTTTACGATTACAATACTTCCTTAATTTTCACTTAGTTTAACTCTAAAGTAAAAACTTTTCGCAATTGAAACCCAGACACGCAAAAAATCCTTTTTATAAACAAATTCTCTTATCAGCTCCCAACAAAAGTATGAGTATATTTAAGGGTTCCCTTAAATACACTCACAAGATCCCTACCAGCTCTTTTAACCTCTTTTCATCCCCTCGCTATAGCTGTATTACCTTTTTGAACAAAAAACCTATAACTTTAATAGAAAATTTCATGACTATGTTAAAATATATTCCAAAACTTTCAAGTTGGTTTATAAAACTGCAAAAACTTTACACATTAATAGAAGAACACAAAATTATAATATAGAATGAAAACAGTTTAAATAAACCGTGAAACTGGTTTAGCTGTGAAGTTATACCAAGGGACAATGATTTCTGCTTAAAGATAGGTGATGCTGTTGTTAAATCCAAAGCTAAGTTTGCTCGAGCTTTCGAAACATTCTTCACCAATGTACCCTTACATACAACAGAGCGTCTAAATTCATCTCCATATGAAGCAGAGACTTTATTAACAAACAACACTCAGTAATGTATATTTAAAATTGCATCATGTATATCCCCAGGACATTGCCAAAACGTTTAGATTACTTAACTTAAAAAATACTGAAGACCTGTGGGGTATATCAGTCAAAGTTATTGGTTCAGTAATTTTATTTATAACCACACTTAGCTTATATATTCAATAAATGTGTTGACGATGGAGCTTTCCCAGACCTCATGAAACACAGTAAACTGATAGGGTAACTTACTAGTCGTTGGACAAAACTAGTCATTTCAAACACATCACACTTTAAGATATTTCTTAAGAATTGCATGTTTCGTTTAAACTATTTGTGAACGCATCGTTAATCTTGCGTTTATTGCGCTTTTATTTTAATATTAGAGACAACCAAAAGATGGCGTTGAAGTTAGTTTTATTTTTTCCTACGTTGGCGGTTGATGTCGTTAAAGTGCATCGAAAATAAACAAATTTCTTAAGGACTCGGTGGTGTTATTCCCTAAAAATAAACATGATTTAATAACTTACAAGGTTGTTCATCCATCATAAGGTAAGTTACTTTGTTTTACACGGTATTTGTAAGTTTAAAGACTCATTTTTTTCATTCGAGTTTAAAAATCGTCTGTCCAACAACTGTAATTAATTTTATATGGTGTCTTAGTTATGGGACAAGGAGTCCAATCACTAATTTTTAAGAATAACAACAGTTATTGAATTCTGTGTCTTCGTGGCATTTAGGTAGAAGATCATTGATATTATTTTTCTGTCATCACTTCTGCTACTAGACAGTCGTTGGACGATGTCCAACAACTGTAATATACGTTTATGAACAGTTATTGGACAATAGTGTTACATGTATTTCTAATTTAAGTATATTGTTTGGTTGCTGGAAGCATACCTATGTCCAAGATGCCGAAGACAAAGAATAAGATACGACACGATCCTGATACCATAGATAAAGCTTTAAGTGAAGTGAGAAACGGCGGCAAAATCCGAGATATAGCTAGAAAGTATGACATTCCAAAATTACACTTACACTTCAAACTTACACTTACACCTTACACTTCAAACTGAAAAATCCTGGACATAAGACTTCATTTGGACCATCGCCTTACCTGACAGACAAAGAAGAAACTTGTCTTCAAAACTGGATAATAAAACTATCCAGAAAAGGGTTTCCTTTAAAAAAAGAAGACCTTCAATCCAGCGTTCAAAGATTCATTACAGAGAAACCCCGACCAAATCTATTTAAAGACAACTTTCCTGGAGAAGGATGGATAAGAGGATTTTTAAAAACGTCATCCCAGCATCGTAAAGAGGACAAGTGAAGGTTTTCCATTGCCTAGTGCCTGCGTATCTGAAGCAGACATCCGTAAATGGTTCTCAGAAATACACCAATATTTTGTTGAGAAAAACTTGTTGGACGTGTTAGATGATCCAAAGCGCGTTTTTAATGGTGACGAAAGTGGATTCCAGTTTAGTCCTAAAACTGGGAAAGTCTTGGCAATGAAGGGTGACAAAGATGTTTATGATGTTGAAACGTCTAGCTCAAAAGAGTCCATTACTGTAATGTTCACATTTTCAGCTACTTGTGAATCTTGCACTCTGATAATCGTCTTTAACTATCAAAGAATTCCTCAAAAAGTGTCAGAGCAAGTACAATCTGATTGGGGTGTAGGAAGGAGTGAAAATGGGTGGATGACGTCTGACGTATTTTTCGAATACATAGGAAATGTTTTCTATCCTTACGTGCAAAAAGAAAAAATACCTCTGCCTGTCATATATTTTCTAGATGGGCATAAAACACATTTGACATATGAAGTGAGCAAATTATGTACAGCGCTTAAAATTGAGTTAATTGCTTTGTACCCAAATGCATCACGCATCCTCCAACCAGCAGACGTAGCAGTATTTCGACCTGTGAAAATCTCATGGAAGGAAGCCACTAGAGAATTTAGCCAAAATTCAGGACAAGTGAACTAAGGTTAATTTTGCTCCCGTTCTACAGAAGGCCGTTAATTACAAAAAATGTATACCGAGCAAAACACAAACTGACGAGGAAATTGCTCAAGTCGTAAACCCTGAAGATACCTTGACTTTTTCCATTTTTTTGGAAATAATCGGACCCACTAAAGCAATAGAATTGCAGCAAAATGAAGATCTGGAAGAAATTCATATAAGGCCGTTAATTACAAAAAATGTATACCGAGCAAAACACAAACTGACGAGGAAATTGCTCAAGTCGTAAACCCTGAAGATACCTTGACTTTTTCCATTTTTTTGGAAATAATCGGACCCACTAAAGCAATAGAATTGCAGCAAAATGAAGATCTGGAAGAAATTCATATAAAAAACTTAACTAACCTTAGCTTATGTAACCTTAGGAAGTTGTTCACAGCTTCACACATCATTTGCAACATCTTCGACAAAAACATCAAGAGACAATCTGTTAATTTCCGAATACAACGAGGTTCACAAGATCACAAGTCCATTCTACTATCAATGAGGACACCCAAGGAAGAACCGAGCATGAAGAACAAATTAAGTTGTGTCCTATTACAGGTATTCTTACCACATATGCTTTAAAGCCAATTTAATTGACAAAACGCCAATCAAATTAGCTGTAATATAAAATGACATTTCGAAGCTTCAAGTTAGCCCCGCATTTAAAGTAATAAATTCTGATTTGGGCAATTATCTTACGGTACCGAAAACACCAGAACGAAAGGGCAAACGGAACATTATAAGAATGCCTTTGCTATTACATCGGAAAAATATAAAGAAATGTTCCGGAAGCAAATGGAAAAAAAATAAACAGAAATATTACATAATAATGAGAGAAAAAGATTGAGAGAAGAAACAAAAGCAAAGAAACAACTGGTAGGCAAGGAAAGCAAAGTAAAAAAAAATATAAATCAATAACTAGTTTTCAAATCCTGTAAAATCTGTTTCGAGGCAACAAAAATTACAAGTCGCGTTATTTGCGATATGTGCTCTTCAATTTTTCACACAAAATGTGTACCATCTAAACTCCAGCAGCATGTACCTGAAAACATCGATATAGATTTATTCGTCTGTCACAGCTGTTACAAAGAGACTAACGATGATGATGATGATTATTCAGACCTTATTAATGATGACCGGACAAATGATGTCAACAGCGAAGAGGTAGATTTCTTGTTTAAATTGTGTAAAACTAAATAATAATATACCTTATTCTAATTTGTTATTTTCAATTTATAAATATAAGTTATAAACAGCCAATTTCTGTCTTTAAATATAAAAGTAGGGGGTTCTTTTATATCATCAACAGCGAAGAGGTAGATTTCTTGTTTAAATTGTGTAAAACTAAATAATAATATACCTTATTCTAATTTGTTATTTTCGATTTATAAATATAAGTAATAAACAGCCAATTTCTGTCTTTAAATATAAAAGAACCCCCTAACTCCTTATTTACTTTTGGGATACATTTTTGAGGTCATAAATTAATTAACAAAATTTGTCCAATAACTGTATAAAACTTGTCCTGTCACTGAAAATTATGTCCAATAACTACACATTTAGATCATTTTTCTGAGCCGTTTTGTAAATAAATCGGCTTCACGTTTAACCAATTTGTTACAATGTAATGTAATCGATACTTTATCGATGTATACATATATAGTTACTTCAAGACTATCACATTCATATTATTCGTTTTATATTTTTTTTCTAGTAAGTTACCGATCACCCTTGTCTCCCGACTTGAACAGAGGTAGGGACCTCTGTTCAAGTCGGGAGACAAGGGTGATCCTACAAATTTTAAAACAATATCTGTTCTTCTAGCACTAAGTAAAATACTTGAAAATATTATACTCACTCAAACAAATCCACGCCAAACAATACGGTTTCCCTAGATGTAAATCGACTACGGATGCAGGTATTACCCTTAGATCCCATATTTATTTTCCATGGGAGGCCGCATGGGATGCTATCAGAGGTTTTGGCGATCTGTCGAAGGCATTTGATTGTGCTGATCATTAATGAAATGTAATCGTTGCGGAGTTAGAAATAAAGCGTTAGATCTATTAAGATAATATTAAAGCAATATAATTCAAAAGGCAGAAGTCAACCGCGTTAAATCAGTTGGATCGGGTGTAAAAATTAGCGTTCCACAAGGTTTCATATTAGGCCCTTTCTTATTCCTGGTTTATATTAACGGTCTGCCTTTGATGGTGGAGAAATTGACTGAAACAATGTTGTTTGCCGGTGGTTCAATGGTTTTCAAAATTGAAAGGCAAGTCTTTACCCTTGAATTTGTTTACAGTTCATAATTTATTGTTAAATGCTGGTAAAAACAAGTGTATCAAATTCTCACTTCCAAATGTCAGGCAAGTTGAGACCAGTTTAGTGTTAGACAGCAACACGTTAGAAGTAGTAAATGATACGAAGTTTCAGTGGGGACCCTACATATATAAATTAGCTAGTAAATAGCTACTAGACATATTTCGTCCCCCGTCGCCCGCATACCATGGGAGTGCTACGTACAAATTTGACAAGCTATATTATATATATATATATATAGCTATAGATATAGCTATAGATATAGCTATATATATATAGATTAATATTATAGATAGGTGCGGTACCTATATTTATAGGAGAGAACTTGTCAAAGTATTGTGTTTTGTTAGATTAGAAGTATATGATTTAGTTTTTACTGTTTTAAACTTAATAAATTATTGCTGTCAAATAGAAAACAACTCTTGTTTTTTTATGCATATTATATTATTTTTATTACGTAATATATATATATATATATATCTTAAATAAAAAACAATTTATATACAAACTCACATTATGTTCTAAGTGTCTGAGACCTATTCTTCATTTACAACTAGATGTAAAACAGCAATAGATTTTCTCTTTGGGCAACTAGTTGCGTAACAGGATTATTACCAGGGGATCTCACTCTACAGTTTAGGTACGTTGACCGGCCAACCCGACGGGCAGGAATTCAGTTATGTTGCCGCTCGCTTTGCTGGCAGTCACGTCGCGCCGCTCTTCATAAGCAACTTTTCCGTGATTTTTGCAACAACAATGACTTAAGTAACCTGATATAGACCTAACATTTTAGGGTGTCTAAAGGAATTGTTCACAAATAAAAATAGATTCCTTTTTAATTGAATACCTTTTTGTTTAACCAAAAGTAAACCCTTTAGACCCAGTATGAAACAAATGACAATTACATAAGTAAGGAGGTAGGTACCTAACTAGCTTTAGAATTTACCAATAGCCTGAATAAGTACTAATAACACCTCTCTAAGACAGAGTGGACTAAAATTCACAAACACAAATCGCACGTAGGTAACCCTACCGTGATCAAGCGAGACAGGAGTTTACAGGACGACCTTGTGATTTCAGAGTAAAAAAAGCTCTCGTAAGGCGTAATCTAGCCTGCGTAATAGCCTCAAAAGGCGTAATAATGCGGCGCAATCTAGCCTGCACCGGCGGGGCAACCGATTATGTAGGTGCTTAACGATTGTTGTACGTAGCGCAGGTGCGAGCTAGATTGCGCTTTATTGTCGCGCAGCGAGAGTAGTTATTTATTAGAATACTTAATATTTCTGTACGTAATAATATTAAGTATTCTGTGATATTACTTCTTTTTCAACAACTGGTTGCGAAACTTGGTTGTCAAAATGGCCGGAGGGAAAATAAGGATTGTCCTTACTCAAAATATTAAATCTACTGACTAAAATACTAACTTCCTGAATACTTTTGTCCGAATAAAAATGATGAAACGACCGAATAAGATACTGAAATCTGCGAAAAATAAACATGAATGTTTATTGCTATAATACTTTTCTACCAGTTTAAATTACATTTTACTTAAAATCTATGCTTTGTAATTTTTATCTGTACTTGCCTACTATTCATTCATAAATTTTACCTTTGATATTTCATAGACATAGACCTAGATTTTAACTAATGTTATACTGAAAATATTATTGTGAGTGGTTATACAGACACTTATAAAAATATACTTGTAATAATACCTTTTGACTGGCATTTCCCTATCAGGAATATTACTTACCGAGGGTATGCTTTGGTATCGATACCTACTTAGCTTGATGTTAGCGAGAACAAAGAGTAAATAATATAAACCTCTATCAAGAAAGTCGGCGATAACACTCAAACGCCAGTAGGAGCCGCAAAATTGAAGGCGTCTTTCATTAATGATAGGAAAAGAGCGTCTTATAAAACAGAAGAAGAGGACTATGTTTTAAAGACCACTGAGTTCCTAGAGATAATGGCGGAGATAAGAGATATCAGAAAACATATCTCTGATATAGCGGGGAGCCTAGCTTTGTTGACCTCAACGATGAGTCAACATCAGGTGGTCATTGAAAAGTGTTCGACGGTTACCGGAGCGGTCTCTGCCAAGCTGGATAAAATAGAAGTGCGGGCAAGGGCTGAGGAATAGCAAAGAAAGAGTTCTGCGCGCCCCAAAGCTCAAAAGTCCTATGCAGATATGGCCTCTAGTCATCACAAGCAAGAGAGCAGAGTGAATAAAAAAGCAGCCAGAAAAATGCCGAGCCAACTCTACCCACCGGAACGACACCGGAACCACAGACGGCTCCATTGGAAGGCATTTAAAATTCATCCGAGGAATCCGGGGATGAAGGTTGGACAGAAGTTCGGAGAAAAGTTCGGCGACCCAGGTCCCTGTACTGTACTGCTGGACCTAGTGTCACCTCGCTGAAGGCAGTAGAACGGCGGAAATATTTCCATCTTTGGAACATGCTCTCCGGAGTTGACGAAGAAAGGAGCTATCTCCAGCAGCTTTGCTCACCGAGAGTAGGAACAGTTGACGAACTCAAGCCCAAAGGGGACTATAAATCTTATAAGATAGGTGTCCCAACAGATATCTTCGAAAAATGTTCATCTATCGAGATGTGGCCTGAAAATACTAGAGTGAAAGCCTGGATACCCTTTCGAGGAGCTCAACCGAAGACTGGCACTCGGGGATAATCTCCGAGTCAGCACAGGGAAGACTCTCGATATTATGTACCAGAACGTTCGAGGTATTAAGAGCAGGCTAGAATACTGGCGTAATAACCCTCCTTCACTAGGACAGGACCTCGTCGCTGCTACGGAGGCATTCCTGGACTCATCCGTTGGAGATGCTGAGGTAACAGCGGGAGGTTGGAGCGTGCTGCGCCGGGATCGCCCCACCGCGTGCGGAGGCGTGCTACTCGCGGCCCGCCCCGGCATCACACTACGCCGAAGCCGGGACCTCGAAACAGATCATGGCGAAGATCTTTGGGCCAACTTCACATTGGATGGTGTCCACTTCACAGTCTGTGTGGTCTATGTGGACCCCAGTAAAAAGAAGAACGGGAAACCAATCTCACAGGCGGAAAAAGATGCACAATATCTAAGCTGGTTCACCAAAACGGAAGGAAACAGGTCAACCTTAAACGGAAACCTTATTATTCTCGGTGACCTCAACATGAATAGTGCATCAGTGTCTATTGTTAATTATTATTGCTATTTTTTGAGTGTTTGTTGTATGTATGAGACGAATGAGGTGATGAATGCTCACGGGGGCGTGCTTGATGTGGTATTACTGCCGGAGAGCGTCCGTGGTGTAACCGTGCGCACCTCCATGTCAGGCAGCCTGGTGCCACACGCTGAAGCCTACCACCCGCCTCTCGACATCATTGTGCCACTGTCGTCAATGCAAGGCGCAGTCCAACGATCCGGCCGCTTGGATCCCAGAAACATTGACGGTCACAATGACTGGAATTTTGCCAAGGGCAACCACACAGTCCTGTACGAACACATGTCTAGCGTAACTTGGGACGATATTGCTGAAGCTCCGGATGTCGCCACGGCAGTTGGTCGTTTTTACGACACCATATACGATATTTTCAATACGACAGTGCCGAAAAAAACCAGGAAATGTGTACCTACTAGACGCTACCCAGTGTGGTATACTGGGGATATAATACAAGACCTGGCCACCAAGGCTCAATTACATTGTAAGTGGAAGTCGTGTAAGAGACCAGCTGACTACGCCGCATTCAGTGAGCTGAGAGCCAGTATTAAGTGCCGCATAGCTACAACTTACATGAACCACATGGTGAGTTTAGAAGGTAATATCAGATACAACTCACGCGCGTTTTGGAAACATGTGAGCGGCCTCAGATCGAAGGGTGGTTTCGAACCTCGGGTCATGCATCAGGGGCAAGAGTGTGCCGGAGAAGAAGCAGCAGCCGCATTTGCAGACTACTTCTCTGACGTTTTCCTCAGTGACAAGCCGGCGCTGGCACCAGATCTGGTAAACAGATCCGATGACTCGCGTACTGCTAACTACGTCCAAATTACACATGTTTCCCGTAGGGATATAGAGAAAGGACTGAGGCAACTAAGGCCAAGGAGCGCAATTGGACCGGACAACGTCCCTCCTTACTTCTTAAAGGCCTATAGTGATCAGCTGGTACTGCCTTCAGGTTGTATCTTCAACCTAGCTTTTGAGCAAGGGAAGTACCCCACCCGCTGGAAGTTCTCTCGAGTCAGTCCTGTACCCAAGACTAGTGATACTGCCTCTGTAAATCAATATCGACCGATTGCGATCCTGAGTTCATTGGCAAAATTGTTCGAGTCAGTCATATACGGTAAAATCTATCCACAGATAGCGCCATATTTGTGCGACTCGCAACACGGATTTAGGAGTCGTCGCTCAGTAACCACCAACTTACTGACGTTAGTCGATTTAGTCTCAGAGAGCATGGATCGGGGATGTCAGGTGGACGTCGCCTATCTGGACTTCCGTAAGGCGTTCGATAGAGTTGATAACGATGCCCTAATGAAGAAATTGTGCGCCATAGGATTTGCCCCAAGGCTGTTGCCCTTCTTTGCTGACTACTTGAAAAACCGCCAACAGTTTGTGCGACATGGCTGCTTTGAGTCTCAGCCGTACCACACGCGGTCGGGTGTTAGCCAAGGCTCTATTCTTGGTCCGTTGTTATTTATCATCATGATAATTGACCTAGAATCTGTGCTAAAATATTCTAAATGCCTCTGTATGCGGACGACCTCAAACTAGTACTTCCCATAATGTCAGAAAATGACTGTAGGCTGCTACAGGAAGATCTAGATGCGGTCTATAGATGGAGTGTGAGCAACAAACTCCTATTCAATAGTGAAAAATGTTGCATAATGTCTTTCACGCGCTCTCCTCGGCCTATTAGCGTGACGTATACACTCGGCGCGGAGTCCTTGACTTGAGTGTATTCGATGAACGATCTCGGTGTTACGTTTGACCCTAAACTTACATTTCATGAGCACATGAGCACTTTAGCCAAGGAATGCTTTAAAAGATTGGGGTTTGTGATTCTAAATAGTAAGGGATTCCGTAATCTGGGTGTAGTACAGCTTCTTTACACTGCCCTAGTGAGAACCAAACTGGAATCTAGCTCGGTTGTTTGGAATCCACACGAAAGCTCATACGTCCTTATGCTCGAGATGGTACAAAAAGCTTTTTTAAGATACCTATATAAGAGGAAAGGACATTGTCCACTTTGTATGGTCGTTTCGGCTAAACGTGAACAGACATTTGAATCGAAACTAACTATTAGGTTTTGTAGTACAGGTTGGTAAAAAACCAATAACAGTAATTATTTTGTGTCAATATTCCTGTGTCGTGATTTTTTCCTGTATGTCTACTGAGAGGTTATGTTCAAATAAATTAACATTTCAATAAAAATAACACATCAACAAACGCGGAATCGGGGTCCATTATAACAAGCCAAAGTAGAAAACAAACATATTCACGAATTATTGAAACGGCAAACACAGAACGAAAGGTTTTTATTGTGGCGTGAGTGACCTGACCGCCGCGCCGGTGACAATTGTTTATTTTTATTTTTGTCTAGTATTTCCATGAATAAGTAGTTTACCCACAAATCGAGCTTTTTTTGTCAATTTGAACAACGATTAAATGCGACGAATCGCGCATGTAATAATAATAATAATAATAATAATACCTTGGACACCTTTTACACACATTGATCTAGCCCCAAACTAGGATTCCCTGTATCTTGGGTACTAGACAACGATATATACACATATACATATATAGAGAAATATTATACTTAGATAGATAAACAACCATGACTAGGGTACAAACATCCGTTCTCATCAAACAAACATTTGCCCCCACCGGGACTCGAACCCGGGAACCTTGGTTTCGTAGGCAGCGTCACTGCCGACTCGGCCATTCGGGTCGGCAGTGACGGCATGTATTGTATTAATGCATTTGCATTGATGTACTTTATTTATGTGAAAGAAAAATTGGTACTAAAAGTGCTACTTTAGAGACCACAAAGTGATTTATGTGTAATTGGTAATTTATTAAGTTTTTTACATGGCAATACCGAAATTAAAATGTCGTTCGGTCGACCGATTAAAGACTGTGTTTCACATAAATTCCCTTTAAGTTTTAACTGTCGATTTACACAACTAGATAATCGAAAATATTCGTAATGGAATTATTTATAATCAGTGGTTATCTCGTATTACCTCGTACATTCTGTCCACGCTTAGCCGAAAATGGACAATGTCCTTTGGGTACTACCCTTGTCTCTATCCAACCGCTTCTATATTGGGTATGCTTGGATATAACTCACTAGAGGTGAGACGTAACACTGAACAACTTCTGACTGTGTGTCGATTGTTGCGAGGCGACAGTGACTGCGCGACGCTTGTCAGTGCGGTATGCGCGTTATTTGTGCCTGACAATTACCTACGCGGGCGCAGGCACCAGCTGCTAGCGGGCGGCTCGCATCGCACGGTGGCGCGCCGGCAGTCTCCGCTTGTCCGGGCGCGGGACAGCCTGAATGCTCTGTTGGCGGTAGCACCACTGAACGATCTGTTTGGTGATGCATGGAGGGACATTGTGCGATTGTGTGGCAGGTTCTGCGAGATGATGGAATGACAGTAATGTCAAATATAACATTGAATTTGGTTTTTTATTAATTGATTTAATTTATTTATGATTGATGACATATTGTGAATTTTAATTTGGATTGTAAATATTTTATTTTAATTTTATATATCTGTAATTTATGTCGATTTGGCCCGGCTGTCAAGGCATAAATAAATTATGATAATAAATAAATAAATAAAATAAAAAACGTCAGTTTATTATGAAAAAATATTTTAATAGGTAGTAGAAAATGTTAAACCTATACTTAATGTTGTACTTATGAACTAAATAGATAGGTAAGTAGGTAGTTGTCAGTATCTAATTATATATAACCCAATTGAAATTCAGCCACAATAACCTAATCTAGTTTTCGCTACGCTCCGGGATTGCTTCTTCAAAGTTCCAACCTATAATAAAATTTTAAATTAAGCTACAATAACCTACTGGCTAGAGTAGGTCATTGTAGCTAAATTTCAATTTTATTATATGTGAGGTTGGAACTGTTGGCTTTCTGCGATCCGTTACTAAAAGTCAGTAAATCTAAAAATACATATGGAAATAAGCACAAGTCCAATATCGCAAAGAAACAAGCTTTTGATGCAAAAATATATGTATTTTCATTACTATTGAGAGTTCAAAAAAAATTTGTAAATCAATAAAGAAATTAAAATAGTTAATGCAAGTCGTAAAATATGATTATTTTGACAAAACCTCTGTTTTCGGTAACTTAGTAATTTTGTCGGAGGTTCAGTATTTTATTTGGAAGTTTTGTTTTGTTATTCTAAAAACATTTTTTTTAGTAGACTTGTAGTTTGAAGAAGCTCTTATTTGTTTGTTAAATTGGTCATTTTGGTCGGTATCTTGTGGGTTTTTTGTCGGTAATTCATTATAACGCAGCTTAATTAGTATAACAGTCGGACGCGAACCGCTGGAAATTAATTTGTTTTTCAGAACCGTTATCATTATCCATATAAGAAGAGTGAAAAAACCTAGATTTAGCCGGCTATAAATTCAAACTCTAAATTCTTTATGTTCTGTAAATATAACATATACAGAAAACGTCATTTTTGCCTCTTCTCTACGTTGGACCACTGTGGAAGAAGGAGGGCGAAGAAACTCCCACAGATTGATTTTTAGATCTCTATATAGGTTTTGTTTCACTAGTGCAAATATTACAAATTAAGTATAAAATATACAGGAATATATAATTACAACATTATTAAGCGAGTTCTGTGTTGAGTTAGAATAACACCATGCACTTTTGTCATTTATGTAATCTTGAATATCGTAATATCCCTTTTTAGATAAAGTGGTTCTTATATGGTTTACATGGTTATATTGCCATAAAGAGTAGTATGGCAATTTCAAAATCTCGACAGGTATCCTATTGTAGTAAAGAATGCACTGACCCTTGAAAGAATTGCTAACTTTCGTGAGTATTAACCGGGGTGCCACTATACTCTATTTACCGAAACAAGTTAATGGGAATGAAATGCACTGGCGTCTGATTGAAAGAGCCACGACGCTAAAATGACCAGGTTTGTTTATTGGAATTTGTGATAGAGTGCTTCTATCTTCTACAAGGGGGTTGTAGTGCCTGCACCTGGCCCACTTGAGCGGGGCCTTTTTGCATGTCCCCTTTCGCCTGCACATCTACTTCAGCCATCCCAACTCCTGCACCAACTGGAGAAGGAGGCCTGGGTGTTGTAGGAGCTCGTGGTTGTTTGTTGTGTCCCCTAGGATAGCCATCCTGGTTTCTGTTGTGGATGGACATGCCAGTAGCATGTGCTCTACTGTTTCATCCACTTCCATGCACCCCCTGCATAGGGGGCTGTCCGTTGCACCTGTAATTGTCAAGTGTTTGTTTAGTGTACAATGGCCTGTAATAAGGCTTGTTAGTATTTTTATTTTACTGCTTGGCAGTCTCATTAAGTAATTCGTAAATTTATGGTTATACTTGTCTATAAAAAGTTTTCTGTTTTTGCAGTCTTCTCTGCTAGACCATAATAGGTTTTGTTGCTGTACTGTGGCTTCTCTGAGCCTTTTCCGTAGAGCTTCCGCTGATAAGGGCGAAAATGGTGGAGGGCCAATTGCTGGCCTTTTTGCCCCTAATTTTGCTAGCTTGTCAGCCTCCCAGTTGCCCTGGTCACCCTGGTGACCTTTTACCCACTGGACTGTGACCTTGTTTTTCTCACCTAGCCTGTTGAGTGCCCTGTGGAATTCTAGTATGAGTTTTGATTTTGTCATCGGTCTTTTTAGTGAGGCTGCGCAGTCCGTTTTAAAGGTTATTTCATTACCCTCTGCATCATTTATCAAGTGCATTGCCCCGTATAGGAGACAGCTTGAAACACTGTCGTCTCTTTTCCGAAGCTTAGGGAAAGTTTAATGTCAAGCTCCGGCGAGAAAAGACCTCCGCCTGTGTTCTTGCTTTTCTTTGAGTCATCACTGTATATTGTTATGCTTTTGTGTTTGTATTTGGTATTGGTGGTGTTTCCAAGCCCTTGCTGTGATTTAGAATAGGAATTCTGTTTTTATGCGATCAATTCCAATAATAGCTTCCGGCACTTCCCCGAATGCTTTTTCTAGAATTGTGCAGTGTCCTTTATCTGCTGTTTGTCCTTTCCAATGTCCAGTACTGTATAGCCTTATGGCCACCGCTTTGGCCTCCTGCTGTACGAATAGGTCCAATGGTGGTATGCCTAGCATGATTTCTATTGCCGCTGATGGCGTTGTCCTCATGTAGTCTGTCATGACTACACATGCCATTCTCTGAAACTGCTGTAGTTGTGTTGCAGTTGGGCATAGTGTTGTTCGTTTCCACCATACCAGGGAGCCGTATGTGATGATGGGTCTCACCACAGCCATATACATTCATCGACATATTTTGGGCTAGAGTCCCCATCCGTACCCTACAATCTCCCTACACTGGAATAACGATATGGTGGCTTTTTTTAGTGTTGCTTCCATGTACTTGCTCCAACTTAATTTGTGGTCAAGCCATACACCTAAATATTTCACATCTTTTGATAGTGTTAGTGTTCTATTAAAGAGTTTGGGCAGCCTGTAACTGCCGTGGTTTATTTTTTTTGTAAATGCAGCATGTTTTTATGTACCGTAGTGCTAATTGCATGCATTGCATTATAAAAAAGCTGTTCACGAGTATTGTCACGTCATCGGCGTATGCTGTTGAGTAGAATCCTCTTGTGTTGAGTTGTGTCACCAGGTCGTTAGCTACTAGTACCCACAGTAGTGGTGATAGCACACCCACCTGTGGACAGCCCTTGGCCACTTTGCATTTGATTTTATCGCTGATTTCCAGAGAGATTATTCTTGATTTCAATTCAGCATTTTTGTTATCCAGGTTATCATGTTAGGGTTGGTGCCTAATTTCTCCAATCCAGTTCTGATGCTACTGAAGTTTGTTTTATCAAAAGCTCCTTCGATTTCTATAAATACCGCCAGGCACGACTGTTGGCTTAGTATTGAGCTTTCTATTCTTCTTACCACTGCGTGTAAGGCGGTCTCTGTGGATTTTCCCGCTTGGTACGCATATTGGTTTGAGTGTATAGGGTTGGTTCTCAAGGGACCGTCCGTTATAAATCTATCACACACTCTTTCTAACGTTTTCGGAATGAATGATGTGAGACTTATAGGTCTGAAGGATTTAGGTTCAGTATAGTCGTCCTTGCCTGGTTTCGGCAGGAAGACAACTTTCACTTCTCTCCAGATCCTGGGCATGTAGCCGAGTGCTAGACATGCCTTAAATATTTTTACAATTTCTCCCCATTGCAGTAGGGCTGGTATTACGCCGTCTGGTACTGGTGATTTATATGGAAGGAAAGAGCTGATCGCCCATCTCACCTTCTTTTCATCTATCAGGTTTTTTACTTCTACCCATGCTTCCGGCGGGGGTGTTAATGTTTGCGAGGAGCTTGGTGTTTCCGCCGGTGTCTCTACCTCTTTTGCGGGTAGGATTGTACACCCCGGGAAATGCGTTTGTAGCAATATACTACAGAGCACTTCTTCGCTCTTGGTGTATTCTCCATTCGGTTTCTTTATCGAACCAGGTTGGTGTTGTGGGTCTTTACCTATTAGCTTTTTGATTCGTGAGGCCTGCGACTCGCTGTTTATCGAGCTGCAGACATTTCTCCACGATTCCCAAAAATTGCACCTAGTTTTTTTTTTTAAACTGGTTACGTTCTTTTTGAAAAGCTTTCCAGTCGTCCTCTGCCTTCGTAGTGATGGCATGATTGAAAAGCTTTCTCATATAAATGATTTAATTCCGCATTCTCTCCAGTTTGTCGCACCACCAGCTGTCTTTAGATGGCTTCGTCATTAGAGGGCAGGATTTGTTTTAGCTATCATTTATCGCTCCGTTGAGTTGAATGACCGCTAATTATATTTCTTCCGTTGTCTCCAGTTTGTTGTTGTACTCAGTTCTAGATAAGTCCGTCTCTAAGTGCTGATAATACTTACTTATGTTGGTTTTTCTAGGGTTACGAAATTGCGTAGGTTTTAACTTTAAATTCTTCAGGCCGAAGGTGATCCATCTGTGATCCGAACACGATGCTTTTGATGAAACTCTCCATCCCGATATAAGTCTAGAGCCAAAAAGTTGGCAATTGTTATGTCTGGTATTGTTTGTGCCTTTCTTAAGACAAATGTGGGTTCTGATCCTCTATTTAGTGTCGACAGTTCGTATTTTGAGAGAAATTTCATGAGATCCTTACCTCTTTTGTTTACGTCCTTTCCACCCCATACGGTGCTGTGCGCGTTGGCATCGCATCCTATTACGAGGGGTATGTCATTTTCTTCACACTCTCTGACTAGCACCTCCAGTTCCTCCGTAGGTATCTCCCCTTCGCCTGGCTGGTATGCCGAGGCAAGGTATAACGAGAGACCCCCTTGCCCCGTGTCAATGTTCACCACAGTTAGATATGGGGAGCAGAGGTGTGTTATTAAGGTGGCTTTGTAGTTATTCGGGACATATATGGCCGCCCTCACTTTTGTGTTTGAATAGTAGGTATATATATTTCCCAATAAGTTGTGAAACCACATAACCTGCTTTTATAAATTGCTGGTTCTTGTATAAGTGCGATCGTCTTCGGGTCCTCTTCGAGAGTTCTCCGAAAGGCCGCTGCACCGGAGAAGCTATGTTGGATATTGGCTTGTATGATATTTGTGTTAGAGCCTTTTGTTATTGTTATTATATATAATGTGAATATATATTTAATACATGTATATATTTATTTTATTATGTGTGCAATGTATATGTGCATGGAAGGGACACATAATTATTATTTCTCCCCCTCTACTGGAGTTGAGTTTTCATCCTCAGAGCCGAGAAGCGCCTCCCCGGCGGGAGCAGGTCTGGACCCAGTTCCGCCTGCCCTTTGCTTGAGCCCCACCCTCACCGAGCCCCACTTGTAGCAGACCTTCATCTGCCTTTTTTCCAGCTCCGGGATAACCGACTCAGGGATTCCGAATACCATGATGGCACCCTGATGCTCCGAGTGGGTGTTTTTAAGCTCACCTTTTAGTAGGCGCCAGCGACTCATGTCGATGCCGCGCTGACGGTTTGCCCTTAGCAGTCGGAGCCTCAGCCCCTCGATGTCAGTTCCCTGAACATTGGGAAGCCAGACCACCCCTTTGATAAGTTTCAGCAACTCCGTCTTGCCGACCGCCATGAACTGGCAGCGTCCTTCCCACAGGGGGGGGGGAGGTTTGCTGTCGTCACCTTAAGCCACGCCACAGTTTCTTGGTCGAGGCAGGTGAATTTAATTCCGCCTTGCGGCAGACGTTCCGGCATATGATCAAAGCCCGGGACAAAGTCTTGGGTCAGATCATCTACCGCTTCTTCTTGTTCTTCTCCATCTCTAGATGGAGAAGAACGCCTTGTTCAGCCGTCATATCTCGACCGTCATTGGGAACAATCACCATGATCAGGTGCGAGTTCGCAGCCTGTCGCAGTTATTTGTATGGTATGTGCTGTAAACTCTGTAATCAGTAAATAAATAAATAGGATAGTCCAGCAGCCTTATGGCGTAAGTCGTCTGAGCTATGAACTTCATATAGACTTTTACGTTTGACACCTTGCACCAGCTTCATCTGTCAAATTGGTATCACGCAAGTAGCATCACAATGGAGGCCAAACCCAAGCTTATTGAATGAAGCCTAGAAGCCTTCGGTGATACCCCGCAATCGATGAAATTGTATGAGCATGCGATGAACCATAGACACACGCTATGAACTTCAGAGAGTTACGCCATAAGGCTGCGGGTTGGACTCGTTGTTCCCTTACATTTGGGCCTGAATTACAGGGTCTTTTATACGGTCCCCTCATCAACTTCCCGTTAGGCGACACCTGGTCATCAGATCTCATTCTTTTTGTTTGGGGTCTGCTAGTCCCTGCCACAGAGCTTGCCCCGAGTGCTTGCTCTTATGACCCTTACGGCGCCGAGGCAATGGATTGGCAGACGGGGGAGGGCCCGAGATTGCGCTTTCCCCAGTTGTTTTTTCTTTTCCCGCAGGCACCTGCCCCTCCCCTTTGGCTGGTTGCTGCGAGTGGTGGTGCTGTCCCGCACGCGGTCTCAAAAAGGGAGCGTTGTTAGCCTGCCTTCCTAACCCTTTGGTATTGTGGTGCTGTCCCGCACGCTTTCCCGTATGGGGAGCGGTGTGATCCTACACCACAGTTTTGTTAGTGTCGTGGTGGTGCTGTCCCGCACTCGATCCCATATTGGGTACCATTGCAAACGACTAGGCGTTGTCCGGCCGGTAACCCGGGACGGTACTGCGGACGCTGCGTACCTACCGCCCGCAGGTCGTGATTTTTTAGAGTGCGCACGTACCATACACTTTATTTTCACCGCCAATCATTGTCCCTCTGAAAGAGGCCGGATGGGCTGCCTTACGCCCTTACTTTAGAGTGTTCGCGCCGGAGAACACTAAAACGCCGATCTTCATATCTAGAGGAGGTCACATGGGCTCCCCTTGTCCGCGACTACCTGCTCATGGAACAGGCAGCTGACCCTCCGATTGGGGGCCATTCGCCATCTGCAACCTGCGACGCGCTTGGTCCCATGGGGAATGGGTCCTTCTAGATCACCATGGTCTTCAATCCCCACCATGTCCTTCTGTCACCCGGAGGCATGCCGGGAGATGTTGACATATGTGGGTCCGTCAGGCAAGTGATAGAGTGCTTATTAGACGAGTTGGCGCTTTTTGACCGAGAGAGCGAAAGGGTCCAATTCGACAAGATAGGAGGCCGATTTTTCTTGCGTCTGTCCTTATGTGTGTCTGTCAGTTCCGGTCTAGGGACCACAGTTTTCAAAGCGATCCTCACAAAACTTAGCACACGTGTTCCTTGAATTAAAAGCTTTTTTTTTGTCGAGAGCTTTCCTCGCTTTTCCCTTCAGGGGGGGAGTTGTGACGTCATTAATTTTTGTATGGTATATTTTTTATTTTTTTCTGAAGCCTATCGTGTGGGTTATCAAATTAAAGGGCTTCATGAACCGGTTCTAAAAATATACTATACCATTACCATTCGGCCGCCTGTTTCCTAAAAATCCAAGAAATATTTTCTAAACTTAGCAAATTTGGACTCCTCGAAGTAGGAGACGGATTAGTAAAGAGGATCTATACAGACTATGAGAGTGAGTGAAATAGACTATAACTATTTTCGTGAAAAGTCAATAGATTGTATTTTAAATCGCAAAATGTAGTTTACAAAGTTATTGGTGCGGCTACTTTACTACTTGATTTTGAATGAATCTAAAATACTTACCTATAAATTGGTTCACAGTCCCCTCCTGTTAGCGAGGTCTACTGCCCACAGGGCCAATAGTTTAAGATGTTATGGTCAGTTGACTAAACCTAGGCTAAGCGGCTTTTCTAACATTAGCCCTAATATATACAATACATATCAACCGAGATAGCTCACCTATCAACTATCATTTCTCATTGCAGCTCATGCCAAAGTGGCACTGGTAAAAATCAGCGTCATCGTCAACAACACAGACTGCATTGCCTACTCCAGCACTGGCGTCGGGGGCCACGAATTTAAGGCCACCTTCATTCAACCAACAAACGCTGGGCTGCTGCTATACACCCTCAAGATTTACGCATGTGTGCCCATCCCAGGTTCATTCACGGCTGGCCCAGACTATGATGATAATGGCGATAAAAAAAATCGAGTTCTGAAAATTCCAGAACCCGAAAGATATTTGCCTTTCTTGGCGAGGAACCCAGAATCAGCCTTTACTGAGACTATCATCACCTCTACGGATTATTTTTTACCTGTCATCAAAGCTATAGATAATTCTGAGGTATAATTATACCTTAGATTTTAATTTAAAGTTATTTTCACACTACCAGCTCATCAATGACAAAATTATTAATTGTTTTTAATTGGCTATGTATCTTTAGCCAAGAACAACTTTGCCAGCATCAGGTTGACAGCTAATCACTACGTATGGAACTCGTATATTATATATTTGTACGAGCTATATCTGCAATCGCACATTAGGCAGTCATTATGCATAAATTGTAGATATTTAACTAGGCCAACCGAGATAACTTTATTAGAATAAGTATACAGTAAAAGGCCTTCTCAAAACAGCATTCGTTGAGTTTGGAATCAACCAACATTACATACATATACTGTACACACACTACAGTTTTTGGTCCTTTGAACTAAAATAAGGAACCTCGTGCGCCGTGAAAATTATCCGTCGTGTGAAGTCTCAGCAACCAGCACATCAGAGCCCAGCCATCGCGACAGTGTTCTGGGATACAGCATCAGCCAGCAACAGTCCTACACATTGCCAGGACACACAACGACAATCTGGCACACAAGTGGGACACCAGCATACAGCATTCATAATTTTCAAGCACAAGTACCAGTTTCTGCTCACAATACTCGACCTTCGCAACAGAGAACAAAATCACAAGCGAAGCATTATCGAATTAAGAACAGCAAGCAATTTCAACGCTTTTCCGCATTATGGAGAGTCTCTTACAACGTCAACAAGAAATACTTGAAAATATCAAGTTATTAGACAGGAAGTTTGGAATGGATTCCCAGGTCCAAAAGAGGCGGGATTACCTACGTGAGCGTTTGGATAAATTGGACAAACTTTTTACAGAGTTCCAAGCCAACAATCAGAAACTACAAGTCTACGAAAACGAAATCGAGCCATACTTCGCGGAGAAGCATTTCGAACAAACACGTAAATATGTTGACTGCGTTCCCAACAAGATTGCAACGTTCCCGCCGGCACCAGAGAAGGATTTCCTACCTCTTCAGCCGCTGGCGCAGAAATCTGACGTTTCTGAGATCAAGCTAACCATACCCTCAGGACCGACGCCATCCACCGGAACTTCGAAGGCGCCGAATGAAGTATCGGACCTGCTGTCCATGCAGCAAACCAACTTCAGGGCATTCAGTAGAGCCGTAAGGAGTTTGAAGGTGGAAGACATTCGCGACAAATGGTTATTGGAAGATGAGCTCAAGAAAGTACAAAAACATTGGAAAACTATATACTCCCTACACCTACAGATTGACAACATTTTGCAAGGATCGAACGATGAAAACGATCAGCAGTTCTACTCGTTCGAAGACTCATACAAAAACATCAAGAGATCTTTGAATTTAAAACTAGCATCAACGGCCCATTTGGAGCATGCAACGCCTAAGTTGGACATACCAGTTTTCACAGGCAGCTTCACGCTGTGGCCTGTCGGCCACGACGGCCACAGCGTGAAACTCCGCAAATATATGTTTGCTCATGAAAGTGCTGAATTAGAGAGTGAAGTGAAAGGTTCTGGAAAGTAATAAAAATATTACAGATCAAACTTCTGAACTATCAAAAATATAAGCTGATCCCAAGAGTCAGTGGATTGTTGCAACGAATACTTTAATAACGTGGGCGTTAATAGCTAGCTAGCGAAACCACTGTTTCAAAACATCAAAATCGCTCGGGGATGCCACTTCTGAGGTCACATTCAGTGAGTCAGCTTCTGCATCCTTCTTTGTGCAGCCAAAGGATGCATACAAAGTACGGAAGATCATAGCGAATCTAAAAAAACGACAGATCTCCTGGTCATGATAGCTACACCCCAGAGCACATGAAAGCGATATGTAGCGAAATCGCTATCCCCCTGACACATATTTTCAATCTCAGTCTCTAAATGGGCATATTCCCATAAATAAACATGGAAGTTGGCAAAAGTCATTCCAACATTCAAAAGTGGCAATGGGAAGCCTCCAGAGAATTACATAAACATATCACTTCTTGGCATATTCTTAAATATCGTCGAGAAAATTGTGTGTCTTATGTTAAGGAATATTCTTTCATTTCGGGGAACCAGCTTAGTTTCCGAAAAGGAATTTCCACTGAGGATGCCGTCGGGTCTCTGAACAGCCAATTTTCTTCTTACCTTGACCTAGGGAAAAAGTGTGTCGGGGTATTCTTGGATCTCGCGAAGGCCTTCGACACCGTATCTGTACCCTTGCTACTCAATAGTCTTGAAATTGGTTCAGAAGCTACCTCACAAACAGAAGACTGCGCATCAAAATTGCCAATAATATCAGCCGCGAGTTGCTAATCAACTTTGGAGTGCCACATAAATGATATTCATAATGCTCCATCCCCAGACGCCAACATCCTCTGCTACGCTGATCATGACACTATCGCCATTTTTGGAACCATGTTCTCAAAACTGAATAACAATCTCCTTACTCTTAATGGCAAAAAACGAAATGTGTTTCCATAAAACTCGAGCCTTATAGCCCTACTCCAGTACTCGTATGCGGATTCACTCATTCAGTAATCCGGTGGCATGCAAGTGTGAGGAGCTAGATCATGCTGAAACCATATAATACTTGGGTGTCACCATCGACCAGAACCTTTCCATTAAAGCCTATATCGCCGACATAACCAACATATATATGTAGGAACTTGCAGAGTAGGGGGGCCCTGGGGATCTTGAGACTCATCATCAGAAATCGTGGGCGTTGCGCGGGAGATCGAGCAAAGAGGAAACACGGAATGACAATTTGAAGCACAATTTAATATTCTGTTTTACAATGTCTATTACTTACCTCACAACTAATCTAATCACTTTAAAGCCTCCGATACTTTATTACAATTACACTTAGCTGTAGGTACCGCAGCACAGAATGAGAGGACAGTCCCAGGGTGTTTCGTCGAGAGAGCGTCAACAGAAAGTGAAGTAAAAGTCAAAGCAAGTCATAGACAACATAGGTGGCGCGCGGTGCGCCCGTCACGTGCCTCGCTTTTCGTTCCATCCGTTGGTCCGTACGGCTTCATTTTACCGGATCCGACATATATATATGTCGTGCGGGTGCTACGAAAATAGGCCTGCAAGCGTGTCCTTATCTAGCTGGTCTATGTGGCTTTGTGCGACTCAATAATGAGCTACTGCATTACAGTCTGGGGACACTCTGGCGTGGCTAACTAAAAACCATACAGATAATATGCACGGTAAGACAATCCGGAGTGTCAAATATGGAGATTTTTTTAATAAAATAATCTACCGTGTACCGTAAACTGCAGCCAAAACATTTTTGTCCGTAGCTTCCCCAATTTCATGATGCCTTTCGTCTACAACAGGGTTCTCGGACACTGTGACATAAAGCAATCTATTCTAAGCTCCCGATACTAAAGTGATTGAAATCGCTTAATTACCAAGAAACAGAGGATTTCCTGAAGTCATCATATGATCCTCACCCTCCCTTCCCCTTTATTCAAATTATGTATTTGTATGTAGTATCCGTTTAAATCACTTTTATTTGAACTTTTCATTTAACTTCCATTACATACTTCTTAACATTATTCTATATTTCGCCATATGTTGTAATTAATAATAAGTCAAAGAACTTAGTGTGAGGGCCACCTGTAATCTTACTATCTTTGTGATTCTTAGTTCCTAATATGTGAATCTGTAAATTCTTTTTGATAAATAAATAATTATAATTATATAATGTTATCTTATCATTACATGTAAACAAAAGAGTAAGAAAAATAGGTTATTGTTCTCTTAAAATTAAATTTCCTAGCGCCATCTCGTGGTATTTGTAAAATAGCAATAGTGCTGCTCCAAGCAATATGGCCTCCAACTAAAGATGCTTTCGTAGCACCTCTGATTACGCCGGTGGTGTCAAAGTTTCTTCTATGTGGTCTATCGGTATTAGTATAATATTGAACTCACCCCTTGAGCAGAGCCTCCATTCCCGGCACGACGCGCTCGTACTGGAGTACCCGCGGCGTGCCATATATCGCGCCGAGACACGAACTCATCGAGCTCACGTACAGCCCGGCTAGCAGCAGCAGGCGCACGGTGAAGATGTCGGTGGTCGGTGGTCGGTGTCGGTGAGCAGAGCCTCGCGCGACACTGTAGCTGCCAGCACGATTGTGAACTTCAGGTAGATCACGGTGCTGTGGATACGGTTTAGTTGGTGACTAGTTGACCAGACAGACGTTCTGTCAAAAGCTACCAACGCCATCTATTGACAGAAGGATGAATATAACAAAAGTTTTTTCGGCTGATGTCTGCGTTTTTCAAAATGTTCTCTCCGTAAAGGTATTTGAAAAGTGCAAGTGAAAAAATTGTCATTATTCGTCATAAGAATTGTCAATATGACCGCTGGAAGACCCGTGTGGTACAACGCAGCGTCGCGCTGTAGCGCTCTGGCTTTTTAAGCGGTTCGAAATTCTGAAAATCCGTTGTACCCCACGGGCTTTTCAGAAGACGCTCCCCGGACGGGATGCGAGTGAAGCCTGTGTACATGAAAGTCCTCATCAAAACTTTTGCTGCACGAAACCACAAACCAAAACGTATTAATATTTTTTGTATTTGTTATTTTTTCAAAAAGCGTTGAATCAATTTTGATACAATTGGTATGGGACTACCTCTGAAGTATGACCTACCAATGACTATAAGAATCATCAAAATCGGTTCATAATTGACGGAGTAATCGCGTAACAAACACACATAAAAACAAATCTCCTCCTTTTTTGAAGTCGGTTAAAAAGGTCAATTGCGGGTCTTGCTTCTGCACACTGAGGGTTCCGAACAATTTTATTTTTCTAAGTTCTATAGTTCGATTCCCTTGTGAGTATCAAGCTAATTCAGAAAATTTGCGGCATAAATGGCCTCATCTTCTAATGGCATTGAACTAGAAGTTTGATTTTTTTTAAACTTAATTCTAACTTGAAACCTCCACGCGTTCAAGACAAGAAGCGTCTTCACAGACGGACGGGAGGACAATGAAGTGAATCTCTAAGGAATCCTTTTTTACTTGTTTTTAAAGTAACACTAAAACAACATTTACCCTGTGCCAATAGCTGCCAAAGTGCCATTAGGTACATTAACAGAAGGATGAAGAAGAAGGAAGGCATGTTGATTCCAGCTAGAATGCCCGTGATGGTCGGAAAGAATACTCCGAAGCATCTGAACCAAGTAAAGCCGTCCTGGGAGTCTGACCAAGTATTGTTAGCCATCGTGCCGCCCAGCATGCCTTTGAAATCAGTTCCTGAAAGGGACAAAGAATTATTAATATATCCTTTATTGCATAGAACAACAGTAAAAACAATTAACACAGTGGGACATAAGATGTACAAAGGCGGGCTTATTCCTAAAAGAAATATCTTCCAGCCAACCCAGTAATTATGTATAGTGAAACAATGCGGGTTCAGCTAATAACAAAATATTTATGCAAACAAGAACTAAATTTAAAAATAGAATACATTAGGTACACATAAACACAAATATTACAAAAATACTTTATAACATATTTCTTTATTGTAATTTCTTTATTGTACTACACAAAACAGTCATACAGATAACTTATAATAGAAAAAACATGTACAAAGGCGAGCTTATCTCTCAAAAGAGATTTCTTCCAGCAAACCAAGATGGTAGTAGAGGTGATGGTTGAGCGGGGGAAGACCTGCGCGTACAATAAAACTCTATAAATACTACGACTAATATATACTACAAACAGTATGTATTATACTGATAACCCTAATTGCTAAAAATAGACTGCATACACAATTACTTAAATACAACGTAAAAATATAAATAAACCGTATAATAAACTAATACATACAAATATATATATATATTATCTAACTGGAAAGGGAGAGATAGTGCTTCTTTAGCCGGTTTTTGAATATATTTAGAGATCGACTGTCCCTGATAGTGCAAGGAAGCTCATTCCACAGTCGTACGGCTCGGATTCTGAACCCGTGCTCGTAGGCTGCAGTGGAGCGATCTGGAGCTTTGAGCGTAAACGCCATATGAGTTCTCCGAGGCCTGCTTGAAGAAAGAAATTCGAAGCGATCACGTAGGAAGTTAGGATAACGAGGGTTCCACAAAATATTATAAAGGAAACACAGGATATGAGTCCCGTCGAAGCCGAATCGGTAGCCACTTCGGCTCCCTGCGATGCTGAGATACGTGGTCATACTTGCGCAGTCCGAAGATGAACCGAATCCCGAGATTTTGAAGTCGTTCGAGTTTGTTCAGTTGTTCTTCATTTGCGCTAACCCAGCAAACATCAGCATAATCAATGAGAGGGAGAAGAAGGGACTGAGCGAGAGTTATTTTGGTCTGGCGAGGAAGAAAGTTCTGAAGTCTCCTGAAGGAATGAAAAGTTGCGTAAACTCGCCTGCTGACCTCATTAACATGCATTGACCAGGACAATTGATTATCAAAGATGACACCCAGGTTTTTAGCTTCATCGCTATACATGATTACAGTACCGTTATAAGTTACAGAAGGGACAGACAAATGCTGCAACGTGTTTAAAGAGTGTCTGGTACCTATAATCATGGCCTGGGACTTATTCGGATTAACCAGCAACCCAAATGACGATGCCCATCCACTAATACCAGCCAAGTCAGCGTTTAACGCCTCCACAGCGGAATTTACATCATCAGGAGAGAAGTGATGATAGATCTGAAGGTCATCCGCGTAGAGATGATAGGAAGAAGAGAGGACATCGGATATGGAATTGATAAATATTGAGAATAGAAGAGGAGAGAGAATGCCACCTTGGGGAACACCGGAGGAGAGGTCACACCACTCCGTACAAGCCTCCTCCGACTTGATACGCTGTTTTCGGTTTCTTAGGTAAGAGTCAAACCAGCTGGCAGAGAGGGAGGAGACGTTAAGAGATTTGAAAAGTTCAACGAGAATGTCGAAGTCAACACAGTTAAAAGCACTGCTGAAGTCCAGCAGAGCCAGCACCTAAATATCATCGGTCACTTTTAATAAAGCCGTAACAGTACTATGACCTGTTCTAAAGCCAGACTGAAAAGGATTAAGTAGATTTTTAGAGGATAGATAATGGGAGAGCTGAGTATGGACAATGGATTCGAGGACTTTAGAAAGTACGGCAGGATAGAAATGGGGCGATACTCTTTAAAGGAGGTGGGATTGGATGTTTTAGGGAGAGGGATAACTAATGCTTGTTTCCAAGCAGTAGGGAAAGAACAATTGGAAATGGAGAAATTTAAAATATGTGTTATGGCCGGAAGTAGATCATCAAGGATAGTTAGAAACATTCGTTGGCAGATATTATCATCTCCTACAGCTTTGGAGCTAATTGCTAGAAATGCTTTCTTAACCGTGTCGCTTCCAACATTGCTCAGGTTGAAAGGAGTGGTGTTGGGTAATGACCTAGAGCGCAGACTCTGAAGAGTGGCTTCCTTGATAGAAGGGTCCATTACAACTGGTGGAGCAGAGAGGAATTGATTGAGAGCGCACAAGTAAACAGCGACACCTCCGCACGCAAGTAAACAGCGACACCTCCGTCTGCCTTTCCGGTTCTGTCGTTCCTACATAGCCTGAAGCCTGGCCATATATATCATTATGCAGATAATTATACTACATAAACACTTATTACTTAAATAAATAAAACCTACGATAATGGAGATAGGTAGTATTCTTTCAGTCTTGATCCGAATGAGCTAGGCGATAAACTATCACGAATAGAGTCTGGCAGGAGGTTCCACATCTGCGCAGCACGGACTGTGTAAGAATTCATCAGGAAACTGGTATCGGCCATCGGACAGGCTAGTTCCCTGGATGCGACACATGCACGACGAGGTCTTGAGGGCGGCGGTAAATACGCGAAACGGTTTCGCAGGTACTCTGGACAACCAGGATTGCGTAGGATTTTAAAAAGTAAAACTAAAATATGAAGGTTCCTTCGATGTTGGATTGGGAGCCACTTCAATTGGTTGCGAATATCCGACACATGGTCGTACTTTATTATTATTATTTTTTTTTACTTATTATTCTTTATTGCATAGATAGTATAAAGTTACAGACAATTAAAAGTAATGTAATAAGCAAAGGCGAGCTTATCTCTAAAAAGAGATTTCTTCCAGCAAACCTAGGCAGGACAGGAGAGTTAATTATACAGGAAAGTCCTAGTTCGCAATAACACTATACATACGGACGCAAATTACTTTCAAAATATATATAAACTATACCAAATATAAAATATATATATATATATATATATATATACACTTCCACTACATAAAATAAAATGTATAGCATGAACATACATAAACTATAATAAATCATACATATACCTACATAAATATGGTACCATTTACGGAAGAGAAAGGAAATGCACTTTCAATCTTTTCTTAAAAGTGAAAATTGAGGGACTTTCCCTAATAGCGCAGGGAAGTGCGTTCCACAGTCGGATTGCCCTTAACCTAAACGAGAGTTCGTAAGCGGCAGTGTTATGCCGAGGAGTTGAAAGGAGAGACACCGTGTGGGATCTCGGATTGCTATCCCTGGGGAAAAGAAAGTCAAAACGTTGGCGTAGATATGTGGGGTATCGGGGATTTCGCAAAATATTGAACAGATAGGAGAGAATGTGCATGTCACGGCGAAGACGGATCGGAAGCCACTCCAGCTCCTTACGATACTGGGAGACATGGTCATACTGGCGCAACCCGTAGATAAACCGAATCCCGAGATTTTGAAGTCGTTCGAGTTTGTTCAGTTGTTCTTCGTTCGCGCTGGCCCAACAAACATCCGCATAGTCTATTAAAGGTAGTAGAAGGGACTGAGCAAGAGTGATTTTAGTCTGCCGTGGCAGGAAGTACTGCAATCTTCGGAGTGAGTGAAATGACGCAAAGACTCGTCTGCTGACCTCACAAACATGGGGCGACCAGGACAGCAAGTTGTCAAATATAACCCCAAGATTCTTAGCTTTCTCACTGTAATTAATTATGGTACCATCATACAATACAGGATCGACGGGCGAATTCTGTAGCAAGTTAAGCGAATGCCGTGTACCCATAATCATGGCTTGAGATTTTCCCGGGTTGACTTGCAGCCCATATGAAATAGCCCATTTCCTGATGTTGTCGAGGTCAGCATTCAACGCCTCTCCAGTCAGTTTCACATCACACGGAGAGAAGTGCCGATATATTTGGAGGTCATCTGCGTAGAGATGATAAGAAGAACTAAGAACGTCAGATATGGAGTTTATGAATACTGAGAAGAGGAGAGGAGAAAGGATACCACCCTGCGGGACACCCGTGGAGAGCTCACACCAGTCCGTGTAGATCTCCTCAGACTTAATGCGCTGCTGGCGGTCTCTCAGGTAGGAGTCAAACCAGCGAGCCGAGTGCGAGGAGACTTTAAGCGACTTTAGAATTTCAACCAGGATATCGAAATCGACGCAGTTGAAGGCGCTACTGAAATCAAGCAGTGTAAGGACCGTAAGCTGCTTCTGATCCATAGCCGATTGAATATCGTCAGTGACTTTAAGCAGAGCCGTGGTAGTGCTGTGACCCGGCCTGAAACCTGATTGATGGGGATTTAATAAGTTATTTGAGGAAAGGTAGGAGGAGAGCTGGATATGAACAATTGATTCCAGGACTTTGGAGAGGATAGGCAGAATAGATATGGGACGGAATTCTTTAAAGGCGACGGGATTGGACGTTTTAGGTAGGGGAATCACAAGTGCCTGTTTCCACTGAGTGGGGAAGCAAGATTGTTCAAGCGACACATTCATTATGTGGGTGATGATAGGTAATAGCTCATCGATGATGGTGGTTATCATCTGATAACAGATCTTGTCCTCACCTATGGCCTTTGAAGAGATCGCTAATATTGCCCTCCTTACTGCGCCGATTCCGACATGGTTAAAGTTGAAGGGTGAACTGTGGGCTGTGGTCTTGGACCGTAGGTTACGAAGGGTGGCTTCCTTAACGAGGGGGTCCATCACGACAGGGGGGATGGCAAAGAAATAGTTGAGACCGTTAAAGTCGACATTTCCAGCAGCCAAGTCCTGAGACTTACCTACACCAAGAGTCTTCAGGAATTTCCAAACCTGTGCTGGAGTATAGCTCTCAATACACTCGTAGATGTGACGACGTTTGGCATTACGACACAGACGAGTGCAAAGATTACGGAGGCGTTTGAAAATTAAAATGTTCTCATCAGTCGGAACCAACTTATATCTCCTCTTGGCACGGTTTCTCTTGGCCATCAGACCCTGTTGTCAGTAAGCCACGGCGCAGGTAGGTGCTTAACCTTAACCCTCTTGACCGGAGCGTGCTTATCAAACAAGCTCAGGACAATAGAGTTAAAGTTCCGGACTTTGTCTTCAACGGCCTCGCTATTAACGACAGGGGACCAGTCAACAGAGGCGGCATCTGATTTAAGGGAGTTAAGATCCATGCCCTTGAAGCTACGTATGTCAAGGAATTTAGCTGCGCGCTTGGGAGGCCTTAACTTGAATGAAAGGTAAATCAAATCATGATAGGAGAAGGGGGCATTAAGTTGGCCATGCACAGCAACCTTGGATATGTTAGAAGTAATCATCAGATCAAGAAGAGAAGGGGTGCAGTGTGGTTGAAAGTGGGTGGCGCCCAGGGGAAGGATGTGTAAGTTTAAAGAACTAACAAGAGATTTCAGCTTTGCTGAGCGACCGTTATTTTTGAGAAGGCAAGTGTTAAAGTCTCCGAGAATTAGGGTGTCGCTATAAAGAGGAGTCAGATCATTGAGGAGGGTTTCAAATGAGCTAAAATAGTCAATGCGAAGAGAGGAGCCCCTCTCTTCGCATTGACTATTTTAGCTATTTTTATAATAGACACCCAGGAGGACTTTATTGTGACGCAAGCAAATCTCCAAGAACAGGTGTTCAGCGGTACCAGAGTACAGGCTTGGCGACTGGCTGATGACTTTGCATGGAATGTCGGCACGTAGGTATATGGCTACACCGCCATCAGCCTTGCCCGTCCTATCATTCCGATAGAGACTGAACCCTGGCAGAGCATACATGGCAGAAGGAAGTGAAGGTTTAAGAAAAGATTCCGAAACAAGAATACCATGTATGTTCTGATCGCTAAAAGTTACAAGGAGGTCAGCATAGCTGGTGTGAATGCTTTGTGCATTAATATGGACAACGTTGAAGTTTGTATCAAGATTAGAAAACACCCGCTTTAAGTTAAAAGGCAGTGAGTCATCCGCTGATGACCCTACACTTCCCGCACTAACGGAAACATCACTATTAGAACAAGAGAAGAAGCTGTCACCAAAGTTGTAGGTATCCATAAACTAGATATAATATAATAAATACAAATATGGAAATAAATAAAATAAAATAAGTAAACACAATACTTATTTAAAACAAAAGAAATAAATTTGCCTGAACCCAGTCGAACACTGAGCTTGCTGGGAAAGAAATTTGACACACTAATACAAACTTACAAACGTTGAAATGAAAAACATAACCGACTTACAAATAAAAAGTAAAATAGACGAAACACAGTAGGTATAAAACACAAAACATAATTTACATGAACTTATATTATTATTTACATGTACTTCCCCAAGCCAAAAATGAAGCGCAAAGCCAGGTTCTGAAGCCTCTCCAACTTTTTAAGTTGTTCTTCTGTGATATCTAGAATGGGCAGCAGTAATGATTGCGCTAGCAACACTTTTGTTTTGAAAGAGAGAGAGAATGAAAAGAAAAGTGAATGCGTCTGCTTAAATCGCTGATGTGCGCCACCCAAGACATATTCTTATCCAGGATAAGGCCCAGGTTTTTGATTTTGTCGGTGTAAGGAATACAAGCATTACCATACAGAACAGACGACACGTTCAAGCCCAGTCTAGAGGTCATATGCGACTACTACCTACGATAATGGCCTGTGATTTTGAAGGGTTGACTAGCAAGCCAAATGATTTGGCCCAGATTTCAACAGCTGTAAGATCTGCGTTCATATTCGAAACGGCATCCGAAATCTCGGCGTTTGAGAAATGACTATACAGCTGAAGGTCGTCAGCATAGAGGTGAAAAGAGGATGAGATAACTGTAGTAAGTTGATTGATAAAAATCGGAAATAGCAAGGGAGAGAGTTCCCCACCTTGCGGCACACCAGCACACAAACTTAACCAGTCAGAAAGTGTATCGTCCACCCTTATGCATTGACGACGCCCTCGAACCAAGAAATCACAGCCGCCGAGAGACCAATCAAGCGAAGGATGCCAAGAAGATTATCAAAATCTACCGAATTAAATGCGTTGCTAAAATCAAGTAAAGTGATCAGAGTTAGCTTCTTGGCATCCATCGCAAGACGGATATCCTCGGTCACGTTGAACATTGCACTTGTGGTGCTGTGAAATGGTCTGAACCCTGACTGAAAAGGGGTAAGAGACAATTTGAATTGATATATTCAAACAACTGTTTATGTACTACTGTTTCCAGTACTTTGGAAAGAACGGGGAGAATAAAAATCGGACGGTAATTTGAGAAAGAGGACGGATTTAAGGTTTTGGGGAATGGAATAACATAAGCCTGCTTCAGGGAAAATACCAGTTAAGTTTACCAGTAAGAAATATTTTTATTAGATACAATCTAATAAAAATATTTCTTACTGGTCTCTACCTATACATAGTGTCCGCCGCATTTAAGATTTGAATGGATTATGTTTAATATTTTTTTTCGAAACCCTTTATCTTTTAGATTTCGAAAAATAATATAAAAGTTTCGAAAAATCTGTTCTAAAATTTAGATAGTGAAAAAGACATCCAACATGTGAAGTAATGGACACACCAAAAATAGAATAGTTCAATATCCCAGAGATAATAAATTAGATGGTTTAGCAAAATCACATTATCATTGTTGTATATCCTTCCTTCAGCTTTGATTTTTTAACTTACACATAGTTATTTATTATAATTATAGTGACCGCGGTTTTAGACCCGTATCAATCAATATTACGTAATTACGGGTTGGCGAATCGCATCGGCTGCTACTTTGCTTGACATAGTAGAGCTGTTAGATAAAACATGGCCAGTTAAGTGAGTACGATACTGGGTGGAAGTAAATAGAGAAGCGACCACCACTGGTCACCGTCACTGGGGCGTCCCAGCTACATGCACGGCGCTCTGATGACGTCATAGCGCCCGTCACTGTCCTACTCTAGAATTTAAAAAGCATGTCAAAGTGACTTTCTCGAAAAAAAGGATGTAATGATGTTTAAGATTACTTAAATGATGGGACTGGATGGGGTTAATCTAGCTCAACACAGACCTTGCTGTTAATAATTTTGTTATTATTATTTATCCCTGCTTATTACTTATAATAATTTATATTGTAATATTTGTATTAGTTAAGCACAAGCAATTTTCAAAAGAGAAGTCCGAGGCGCGGCCCGGCCACAGCAGCACAGGATGCTCAGGCAGCCGAGTGCGAACGCCCAGTGCACCAGGAACATTAGCATCAGCTTTATCGCCACCCGAACCAGCGGAAAATATGCTTAAGTTAAATTACCAGCCTGTTTAGAAAACATGCACTTATTTTATGTTTGCATCCATTTTCATGGATATCATGTCGAATAGACCACGAGCATTTTAGAAAATCTAAATACCAGATATATGGCGAATAACTAAGTAACTACAATGTGTATACATAATAATACTTAGATTTCACGGCAGTTCCCGTAATGCTTTACACACAACCAAAAAATCTACGGCATATTCCGTACTGTTATACCCCGTCTTAGCTACCCTTCTGGCTGACAAGACCTTAATTTCTATCCGTCATCAAATTCTATTCTAGACTCTTTTACTCGTTGCTAATGGCAGGCAGTCTACGTTGGTCACTCTGAGGGTTAAGACCTTTCCCTTCATAAAGGATTTCTAAGTTTAATTATTACGGAATTTGTGTTAAATTCACAATATATTAATTCTAATAAAAACTAATTATCGTCAATAAAGTTTTAATATTTTTTTTTAAAAAACCTTCTGACGCAGCGCGTCATAACATTTGGTGGCAGCGTAAAGGGATTTTAAGAAATTATCCCTGGTGTAACGTCTCCGTTTATAAACACTGTTTTCTCTGTTTAAAAAAAAAAGTGCTCTTTGTGACTGTGCAAAGTACAGTGTGACCCGTAGCTCAACTCTGTTTTTAATCTAACTCTGTGTTTTGTGTCTCCGTCCCTTCACTGCGTCAAGCTAAGGGTAGCAAACCCTTAAGCTCATCATAATTTTGTGTCTCCGTTTCATCACTGCGTCGAGCTTAGGGTAGTGAACCCTTGAGCTCATCATCGGCCCGACTCCGTCCCTTCGTTGTGCCGAGTTTAGGGTAGTTAACCCTTGAACCCGTCACCCTGACTCCGTTACTCCACTGCGTTAAACCTTGGGAAGGTTTATCTCCACGTCGTTGTAAACCTTGCAACTTGCAAAGGTTTACCCGTACTGCAAACTCGCCGTAGGCGAGCTGTATCTACGAGTTCATCGCGTTGCAATTTACGAGAAGCATCATGGTAACAAGTAGTGCGATTGCATACATGTAAGTGTTTTGACTTATAACTTTTGTGAACGTGACAATCATATCCCGTTGCAAGTACAGTGATTATTATATTACGCTGAGTTTTATAACTTTAGTCGCCCACCGTGTTGGTCGATGTTATTGTTCGTGCATTATTAAGCTGTGTATTATTTTATGAACCTTATACTTTGTTATGACTGAAGATAAGCCGGTCGCGACAATTCCTATAGATAATCCAAGTGGGAGCACAACTGCTCTATTTACAATGTCGTCAATTGACTTAAACATTTTAATCAAATTTGTGCCGAGATTCGATGGCACTAGGGAAAAACTTAATGCATTCCTGAATAATTGTAGTAATGCTATAAAATTAGCATCTACAACACAGCAAGATGTGCTGTTTAAATACATACTAAGTCAGTTAGAAGGGCGCGCCGAAGCCGCGTGCACTATCAAAGAATTTGAAAACTGGGTTCAGTTAGAACAGTTTTTAAAGGCCCAGTTCGGTGAGCGAAAACATTACGCCCACTTATTGTCGGATTTACAGGATTGCCGACAAAATAACGAGACTGTCAACCAATTCGCTCTCCGTTTAGAGTCTTGTCTGGCTCAGTTGTTGACTGAAATCAACATTAGCATTCCCACTAAAAAGAAAGGCGAATTGGCTGGCCGGCTCGCGGCAATGCAAGACCTTGCCATGCATACATTTGTGATAGGCTTAAAACCTAAGCTTTCTATGGTTGTAAGATGTCAAAATCCAGAAACCCTGAATGAAGCTATTAATCTAGCTGTTTCCGAAGAAAAGTTACTTCAAAGTGCTTTTAATAGGGGTCATGCTGCAAATTGTCCCCTCACTCAGAGTCGTCCATCGTGGCAGAAAAATAAAGAGGATCATTTTAAACCACAGGTCCATACTATGTCCACTTCATTGACCAATGTATAAAATTAGCTCATAAGAAGAAGAATGAAAACTTTTCTTCCAAGAGTCCTAGGGCCTCTGTCAACTTTGCCGGTGAAGACACCACCGACAACGCGTCATGTCAAGATGACGATGACATCAATCAGTCAAACGATTGTACTGATGATGATAATTGCAATTGCGATTTAAACTAAACCCGGTCCCAAGTAGACGTCGTACGGGACCTGCAAATATACAATCCGGCGTCCTAAATTTAAAAAACACTGCGTCACACACTGAGTCCAACACCGCGTCACATACTAAGTCCCTCACTGAGTCGAACACTGCGTCTAACACTGAGTCCAACACTGCGTCACACACTGCGTCACACACTGAGTCCCACATTGAGTCCAACACTGCGTCACATACTAAGTCCCTCACTGAGTCCAACACTGCGTCCAACACTGAGTCCAACACTGCGTCCAACACTGAGTCCGACACTGCGTCACATACTAAGTCCCTCACTGAGTCCAACACTGCGTTCAACACTGAGTCCAACACTGCGTCACACACTGAGTCCCACACTGAGTCCAATACTGAGTTCAATACTAAGTCAAACTCTGCATCACACATCAAGACAACTGATTTAAACGTCTTTGAGGTTTCTTCTAATACTTCGAAGAGATACTTACCTCATGTCTCGTTGCAGACAAAACTGTCCAAACGAAGACTGTTATTTTTGATTGACACTGGTGCATCCTTTAGTCTTATCAAGAAAGGTTCTATAGATTTAATGCCAGACTTAACGAAGGAAGTCATCAAATTCAAAGGCATTGATAATGTCGAATCATCGACAACATTAGGTCATTTTCAATTAGATATGTTCCCTGACATTAACTCTGTCATTTCACACACATTTCACGTTGTAGACGATGTATTCTTACCCTACGACGGTATTATGGGGAACGACCTCTTCGAATACCACGAGTGTAATATCGACTATATTAGCAATACCCTCAATTTCAAAACCATCGTCTTGAAAATGTAATTTAACGAACCCATTTATACAATACCCCCTCGCACTGAAACTGTGATTGAATGTCCCGTTTCTGACCCTGCACTAAAAGAGGGTCTGATACTTGACCAACACCCTTCCGAACACTTACTCATTGCAAACTGTTTGGTCAAAGTTAAAGAAAACTCAAGAGTAAATATCACAGTTATAAATACTTCAGAAGATCCTGTTACGGTGAATTCCAACCTCGTGTTGCATATTATCCCTGTACATTTATATAATGTCTATAGACATTCACCCAAATCCACGACTAAGAAACACGATTCGGTAAATACTACAGACAATCAAAACCATAAATACCCTAGTTTAGTACACCGAACACAAGAAGTACTTGAACAACTACGTACTTCGCATCTTAATAGCGAAGAAGATGAACAACTCCGCGAAATCTGTTCAGATTTTTCCGACATTTTTCATCTCCCTGGAGACAAACTGACACACACTAATGCAATCAGTCATGAAATCAAAACGTCTACTAATATTCCCATCCACACAAAAACCTATAGATTTCCGGAATGTCATAAGAAAGAAGTAGAAACCCAAATGAACAAAATGTTGAACGAAGACATTATTAAACCTTCAACATCCCCTTGGTCCGCCCCTATCTGGGTAGTCCCAAAGAAACTGGACGCCTCTGGACAACGTAAATGGCGTGTAGTCATTGACTACAAAAAGTTAAACGATATCACAATCGGTGACTGTTACCCGATTCCAAACATCTCCGAAATCCTGGACCAACTTGGAAAATGCAAGTATTTCAGCACTCTAGACCTAGCGTCAGGATTCCATCAGATCCCAATGTCAGCTGAAGATTCTCAAAAGACAGCCTTTTCTATTCCCCAGGGTCATTTTGAGTTCAACCGCATGCCCTTCGGCTTAAAAAATGCTCCCTCAACTTTTCAAAGACTGATGAACTCTGCCCTCTCAGGCCTTCAAGGCATTAAATGTTTTGTATATCTAGATGATATTGTCATCTATTCCTATGATCTGCAGTCCCACATCAACAACATTTCTGAAATCTTTCAAAGACTTCGTGATTTCAACCTGAAACTCCAACCAGACAAGTGTGAGTTTCTAAGACGTGAAGTCGCATGTCTTGGACATCTTATAACAGAAGAGGGAGTAAAACCAAACCCAGAAAAGATTAAAGCCGTTACGGAGTTTCCCACACCCAAATGTCCCAAAGACATTAAATCTTTCCTTGGACTTGTTTCCTATTACCGTGGCTTCATCGCAGATTTCTCAAAAATCGCTAAATCTCTCACTTCTCTCCTGAAAAAGGATATTCCATTCAAATGGGAAAACCAACAACAAATCGCATTCGACTCATTAAAACAAAAACTAGTTTGTGCCCCAATACTGAAATTTCCCGACTTCACTCAGCCTTTCATACTGTCAACCGATGCATCGAATTACGCTATTGGCGCCGTTCTTTCCCAAGGCACCGTTGGAAAAGATAATCCGATTGCCTATGCCTCTAGAACACTGAATAAAAACGAAATTAACCATAGCACCACGGAAAAAGAATTATTGGCAATAATTTTCGCACGAAAAACCTTCAGACCATACATATATGGGCGTAAATTCCTGATAGTAACAGATCATAGACCACTTAAATGGCTTTTCAATCACAAAGACCCAAGCAGCAAAATTCAACGATGGCGTCTACTTCTCGAAGAGTTTGAATATGAAATTGTCTATCGTAAAGGAAAACTCAACTCCGTAGCAGATGCATTATCCCGGTTTCCAGTCCACCCAGTCAATACTTCAGATCCAGATGATGGCCTGGTTGATCTTAGTTCCCTAGAATTAAGCCCGTACAATGACAACCTTAGCCCAGACTTCGATGCTCTTAATGTGCCGTCACCCCCTCAAATAGAGAATAACCCAGGTTCTTCCCCAACTGGACCTTTAGATCCATTATCCACATTAGATGGTTTACACCAAGAGGAATATCCTCAATTCCTCAAGTCAATAACCGATAAAAACAAAAACTTCAATACAAACTTGAGAGAGCATAACGCTAAACTGACAAGAAGCGCCTGTAAAACAATTCTTGTCCCAACGTCCATTGATCTCGATGAGTCCAATCCATATATACAGGAAATCATCGGTAATTTGGACGACTCTGATCAACTGATCCAAGGTGAGAAACAACTGTATTCATTTCACAAAATCGAAACAAATAACGAGACGTACTATCTTCTATTTACTAAGGTCCATCACTTTGACGAATGTTCATATCCTGAAATCTTTAACACTCTCAAAGCAGTTAGGAATGAACTACTAATCCAATCCACCGAAACAACTGAAATTGGTATATCCGATTTTAGAAACCCATTCGACAAACACTCCTTTATCAAGATATACAACATACTAAACTACCTATTCCATAATACCAATATTGTTGTCAATATCTACCACAATACTATCATGTACCCATCTTTGAGCGACATTAACAAAATTCTCCAAGAGAATGACGATTTACCTGTTGTCGGACACTTAGGTGCTGTCAGAATGCTGAAAAGAATCCAAGAAAAATATTTTTGGAAAGGCATGCGCAGTGACGTTGAGAACTATGTGAGGCAATGTAAATCTTGCCAACAAAACAGAGCCCTTAGGAAAACCAATAGAGCTCCTATGCAAATAACATCTACATCGACATCTCCCTTTCAACGTGTAGCATTGGACATTGTCGGACCATTACCGGAGTCTGGCACTGCTAAACTCAGATTCATCCTTACCATTCAAGACGATCTCACGAAATTTTCTGTTGCTTACCCAATCCGCAGCACAACTGCTGAAGAATCAAGCGATTGTCTCATCCACTTCGTCTCCTTATTTGGAATACCCAAGACCATTCTGACAGATCAGGGCACTAATTTCATAGCTGACTTGTTCAGGAAAACATGTGATTTCCTGAAAATAAAACAACTATGGTCCTCTCCCTACCACCCTCAGACCCAAGGTGCACTTGAACGAAGCCATTCCACCTTGAAGGAATATCTCAAATCATTCATTAACGAACATCAAGATAACTGGCCTCGTTATGTTTACACTGCAATGCTGTCATACAACACCAGCATACACTGCACTACGAATTACACTCCTTACGAATTGTTATTCGCTCACAAACCACATCTTCCAGATTCCATATACAGTACTCCACCTGATGCGTCATACCCTGAATATGTGAAAATGCTACAATACAGATTACAACATTCCAGACAAAGAGCTATAGAAAATATGCTCAAGTCTAAAGAAAACTCCAAATCATATTATGACAACCGAACTCGTCCTATTCAATATAAAGTAGGTGACTTGGTCTATCTAAAGAACCACCTACGTCTCAGAAAAGCCTTATCACCGATTTGGAAAGGCCCTTATAAAGTAGTGAAAATACATGGTAACAATACCTTATCCCTCCTAATCAATCGTAAATACATAAAACATCACTATGATGAAGTGAAATTGGCCTCACTCTAAATCACTTATTTTCAGGCTGATAATGCCGCTCTCAATCATAGCGATGCCTACTGAAGATTTCATTGAACCCCTGCACAAAAGCCCTGGACTTTACTTCGATCCGGTCGGTACAATGAAACTCATAAATGACTACCTGCACGTTGTCATCCCTATAGACATTAGATACATTAAGCCTCACATAGACAACATCAATGACGTTTTCGGAACAGCTCGATATTTGTGTCAACAGAGTGACGCTTTGGAAGATGTAGAATGTCACAATATCATCCAACCTCTTAAGGCTCTATACGATGGTGTTGTGAGAGACTATAGCTCTATATCTCACTTCATTCCTACGAGATCTAAAAGATCCGCTTGGTTCTCAGGAGTAGGCACTGTTCTGAAACACGTTTTTGGCACGATGGACGACAATGATGCGAATAAGTATAACAACGCTATTCAGAACTTACAAAATAACGATAAACAATTGACCTCTTTATTGAAGCAAAACATCATTATGTCCACAGCAGCAATTTCAAAGGTCAATGAAACCATTCATTTTATTGCACAAAATGAAGGTCGTCTGAATGACGCTGTTGATACACTAGTTTCATCTTTGAAGAATGTTACGGATGAAACACATTCTATGCAGTTTAAAAATAAGTTAACTAATGTTTTTAATGTCCTTAATGCCAATCTATTGACTCTGACCTTCCAATTGGAGGATATCACTAACTCTATTTTGTTCTCAAAAACAAACACCCTTCATTCTGCGGTTATCACTCCAACTGAATTGTACAATGATCTTGTGTCTAGTATTAAGTACTTACCTAAGTTAAGAGAGTTTCCGACTCCTTTAGATTTAAGTAATATTCATGTTATAACTAATTTGTCAGAATTAGTGATAACATGAATATTACTTTAGATTTTAGATTCTAAGTTGATATTTGTTTTAAGGATACCTCTTGTTTATCACATCGAGTTTGATTTTTATAAAACCATTCCGATCCCGATACCACATGACACAGAAAAGCCAGATAGCTATGCTATGATAATTCCTACAAAACCATACATTGCACTCAGCAAAGACAAATCGAACTATTGTAGTTTTGAAGACCTGAATATTTGTAAACATGCTTTAAAACACACCTACATATGTGACTTACCTAGTTCATCCTCGACAGTTGTAGATCCGATATCTGCAATAGAAATAATTACTAAAGTTGTCAAAACACTTCCACCCCAGTGCAAAACTAAATTTTTGACTGGTAAAATAGATATTTGGCAAAATATTAACCACAACAAAAGGATTTTTGTACAATCCGAATTAACTAAGATAACCCTTGACTGTGAGTTTGTCAGAGAACTCACAATATCCGGTACAGGTGTGCTTAACATGCAACCACAGTGCATTGCCTTCTGCAAAAACATTAAACTATTTTCCCGATCTGACATTGTAGTAAATGTAAGTAGGATTAGTTCAGATTTCAATCTGATTAATGATAGTTGTTGTAATATTAACACTTTTCAAAAAGCTAAAATTCATGTACCTGCCATGAATATTTCCAATATAAACCTCGAATACTTTCAAAATTATGAAGACTCCTCTAAAGAAACTGTTAAGAAATTAGATTCACTTTTCGATAATTATAACATTGTTTCCAACCATGCTAGTTTTCCAATCATTACCGTTATTGTGTTACTTCCATTTTTAATTTTTATTATTTACTATTTTTGTAATGGGAAACGTTTTAACCCAATTTCAATCAAATCATTTAGAATAACAACAGTCCCTGAAACAGAAACTTCTGATTCTAATAATGATCAAGACCCCATTCCATTACCGCGTCTCAGAATCGATTAATGTTGTGCTAATTCTTCGTAAACTTACTCTTCCACCCCTAAGTTTACTCTTTTGCGGAGGGCTTTTATACCCCGTCTTAGCTACCCTTCTGGCTGACAATACCTTAATTTCTATCCGTCATCAAATTCTATTCTAGACTCTTTTACTCGTTGCTAATGGCAGGCAGTCTACGTTGGTCACTCTGAGGGTTAAGACCTTTTCCTTCATAAAGGATTTCTAAGTTTAATTATTACGGAATTTGTGTTAAATTCACAATATATTAATTCTAATAAAAACTAATTATCGTCAATAAAGTTTTAATATATATTTTTTAAAAACCTTCTGACGCACGCGTCATAACAGTACGTCCTGCATCGTGTTCATTTGAAAACTGTTAATCTGAGGAAAAAATGCCCCAAAGAATACACACATACATATGCTAATTCGTCATCTACCGGTGAAAAGTTCAGTGTTAATAATCCTAGACAACGATTGGGCATAGGTAATAGTCTATGGAATTAAAGTTGTAGAGAATTTTATTAGCTTTCTTTATTCATAAAAACAACCTATATCGCCCTACCTATAGATTTAAGAGTTACACTGATTTATTTGTGATGCTATCCACTCCGCATAGTCCTGATGATCGGTTGCAATAAATATTTCCCCTGTTATAAATATTTTCTTTGCTAATAAATTTAAAAATTCCGTATTAATTAATCGTCTTTTATTGTGACCTCTTTTTGGCCATGGATCTGGAAAGATTTCAACACTGTTGTCCGGAAAATTTGCAATCAATTCTCTTGCATCTTCTGTCCATATTAAAATGTTTTTTATGTTTTCTATTTCTATGTTTGTTAGCAAGCGAGAAACCCCCTTTAAGTAGGGCTCACATCCTATAAACAATAGATCAGGTTCATTGAGCATCTGGTGAAGCATATTTTCACCGTTGCCAAAGCCTACCTAATTCTACCCATATTATTTTTTGTGAATTTACAATCTTCTCTATAGATTCCTTGCTGTTTTGAATAGAATATCATTCCAATATTTCATCAACATCCGGTTTTAGCCTGGACTTTCTGGAGAACGATCTCATCCACTTACTATTCTTAAAAAGCATATTCTTGATACATATATAATTTCCTCACTATATTTTACATAGTTCAAACAATTCTCGAAATGAATTAATGAAAAATTACTTGTCAACACCTATTAATATTATATAATATATGAGTTCTAATAAAGTTTAAATTAACGGTATGAATAATAATAATCCAGTTGTAAATCTACCGTTACTATCAGAAAGCTATCATCAAACAAGTTTATAGAAGAGATATGTCAAGGCCAATTTGGGAAACAAGATTGCCTTGTTTGAAGATTCTTTTGTTAACAAAATTAAAGAAGGAGATGTGGTAGAAGGTGTAATTACAAGAATAAACCCTAACGACGTTGTGGTTGATATTGGTTTAAAGTCTGACGGGAGAATTCTAATCAAGGAACTCGTTTGTAATGATGAGGTCATTATTGGCTAGAGTTTATGTGGAAAGAATTGAAGATTATCATGGTAATGTTGTTCTTAGCCGTGAAAAAGCAATTAGGGATGAAGAATGGAATAAGTTGGAAGAAGATACAGTTACAAGAGCTGAATTAAACGGAGTATTTAAACGCTCAATTAAATGTGGTTTTAGTATTGATCTTGGTGACGGAATAAGCGCTTTTTTACGGCTGAGTCATGTGGATTTGAAGCAAGTAAAAGATGCGAAGCACGTCATTGAAACTGAACAAAAGTTCATCGTGCTTAAAATGGATAAGAAGCAAGGTAATATTGTAGTATCAAGAAAGCTGGTGTTAGAAAAATTGCACGCTGTTGAAAAAATTAAATTTTTAGAATCTTTAAATGAAGGCGATATAATAGAAGGAAAAATAACAAGCATCACTCATTAACTGTGTATTTGTCGGTATTCATGAATCAGATGCAGTGGGAGTTATAGATAGGTACAGATATTACAGATATCTCTTGGAGTAGAGTAAGTCATCCATCTGCAGTTTTTGCTTATGGTGAGGCTATAAAAAATAAAATTATAAAAATAGCTAAGGAAAATGCGAAAGTTTATGAAAATGCATTTTAACCCGGCGAGAGTGTGGTGAGAAAATGTAACAAGGAGTATGTGGCAGTGTTTGACATACCCGTTAATAAAATTGGCTATAAAACTTGTAACTGAAAAGTATCATATTATTATTATTTTTTGTTATTATAAGACAATAAGATTATAACGCATTGGAAATAAAACAATTGCGCCATTTAAATATGTTTTATTTTTTTCTTAACTGGAAGCAAGTGACTACGAATTTCAAACTAAAAAAAACAGTCTCTCGAAAACTAACAAGAACTAAATAAAAATAAGTTTTACGAAAAAAATACTTGATTGTACTATAGAATATGAAATTATTACCATAATAAACTTAAAAAAATAACAAAAAATCTTTGGAACATCTTAGGAAGTGGAGTTGAAATCGGGACAGTTTTTGCAAAAAAACGTTGCATGCTCCATACAAATAGCCTTTCCACAGCTTGCACATGAGTATTTTGTCTTCCGATCCTTTTGGTTTGGGCAATCCTTACATATAATATAACGTCCAGGCACATTTTGAGATTGAATATTATGTTCAGAGCAGTGGTCAGATTCTTCTCCGGAGCTGTCCTCATCGGAAGGATTTTCTAGTACATCTTCTATCATGGACCGAACTAGGTTTTCTGCACTGTCAATGTATATTATATTAAAACCTACAATAAAACAAATAAAATAAGTTAAAATAGCAAAAAAGCTATGTTAGTATTTGTCACGAAATATAAACACCAGCGATGTGGCAGGGTATCACATACCCAAACGCAGTTTGCAAGCATGTAACTCGAGCGCAGGCCGCCGCGACGCTGCGATCACGACACTACCCCTTCCGCAACCCTTTAACTCCAGCTACTCAAAGCGACTGTAAGTTTGTAAGTTTAAAAAATATACGCAAATAACTAACATGGTGGGTATGACATACCCGGCCACACTCTCGCCGGGTTAAAGAAATGCTAGAAGATAGCCCTTGGCAAGATGTAGTGTCAAAATATCCGGTTGATAATGTGCATAAGGGTCATGCAACAAGTATAGAAGATTATGGATTGTTTGTTGAGCTGAGAACAATATTACCCTTCTAATAGATCAAGAACATTTAACGGAAATTAAAAGTTCTCTATATCAGAAAAAAAATATGTTGAAGTATTCGGTGTTGGAGAATATAACATAGTATTATACTTTATCTAATTCAAATAAATGTATACCTACTTAATTTGCCATGCGGTAATTGTCTTGTAATTGTTTATTACTAATTATCTGTTATTATGTAGTTCCTTAATGTTATATAAGTTTTTTTTATAAGCGGGCTGTGTTCGCCTTTAAGTAGACAAACATCTGAAATGTAAACTTTTAAGATTTATATTAAGAAAACATGTATTATCTGTTGGCAAACCTGAAATAAATAAAATAATATAATATAAAAATTGTTATAGCAGCTATAGTTGATAGATTTTTTGGGATACTTTCAAACACATTGAAACATCAAAATAGAGTTGAAATTAGGGGATTTATTTATTTTCAGTTGGAAGTTATAACTTAAAAGAAACAAGCCATTTAATGTATCAGAAGTTTACTAAGAATCAATACTTTAAAACATATTTTCGTAGCCGTAAAAAAATATCTGATTTGATAAATGAATAAAAAATTATACCATAAATAAGATGAAAGTAGGGGTTATTATAATAACCCCTACTTTTATAATAAATTTATAACCCCTATATATATATAGGGGTTATAAATTTATCAAGATATTTCAATGCGAAATGCCCTAAAAGTATATAGGTTTCTTTGCACCCTCTATACCAGCTTCTATACATTAATTTTCTTCTGAGTAGTGAGGTATCTGTCATTACAATTAAACTTTTTTTAAGTTAAAAGTTAAACTAAATACTTGTCAAGCGAGGCGCGTTTTAATATACTTTACATTTGTATAAGATCTAAATACACAGGTGGATTTAATTTCAAATTTCATTCATCATTTGGCAATGGAATATATTGTTTTTTTTCATTTGCCTTAATCATTTCTGTTATAGTGTTTTGGGCATGAATATGGGCATTATATTGTTGCTAAAGCATGCAAAGTTAAAGATGAATCTTTTTCTATAGATGGAGATTAAGTGCTGTTCCACTGGGTGGCTACGTTAAAATGCTAGGGGATACTAATGCAGCAAGCGTTCCAGCTGATCAACAAAAATTTACTAACTAAGAAAGATTATATTCATTCCATACAAAGCCGCGTCATCAAAAGGTAGCAGTGGTTTTTGCCCATTTGCAAACATGGTACTCGCTGATATCGCTTTTACAATGTTTTACAGCATTAAAGGCTATTATCACACTCCACCGATTATCGGAAATGTAGTCGAAGGCAGTGCAGCCAAGCAAGCTGGTTTGTTGCCAGGATACACTATTACACAAATCAATGAGCATAAAACAAAATACTTTGAAGATCACGTGTGATAATGTCAAACCCTAAGACAAAAATGGAAATTGAGTATACTCTGATATATACTCTGCATTATTTCTAGTATATATACTAGAAATAATGCAGAGCACAAAACTAGCCTCACTCCGTTAGTAATAGAGGGTAAGGACGATTTTGGTAACAAAGTAGAAAGAGAAATGATAGGGATTACTTCAGTCAATACATTAAAGCAGTCGTCTTTTCTTTGGGCTGTGAGCTTATCAGTAAGTGAAACTTACCATACCATGTGCTTAACGATCAAAGCTCTCTTTCAAATTATTGTTGGTAAAAGGAGTATCAATGAAATAGGTGGGTCAATAAAAATCGCAAAGTATTCAGGGCAATCAGATAAAAAGGGGGTCATTATGGTTGTGTATTTCATGGCAATTATTTCAGCTAATATATAATAGCTGAAATTAACTTGCTGCCAATTGCACTATTGGATGGTGGGCATTTATTTCAATAGATAGAAGCAGTTATACGCAGGGATTTAAGTTTGAAATATCAAAAATATGCAGCTACTTTTGATGCTTCCGAGTTGTTTTTGCTTATGACAATTGCAATTTCGAATGATATTAGGAGTCTTTTTTTTAAATAAACATGAGGAAGCTACTGTTCATATTATTAATAGTAATTTTTCCAGCTCTACTTAGTGCTTTAGAAAATAAGGAAAAGTGCAGATGAAATATGTCAAATGTATTGGTAATGAGAGGGTAAGCAACCAGACAATAGGTTTTATATAAAACTATAACCTGTCGATTATGTAGACGACGATGATATAGACACAATTATAAAAGATCTATATAAAACAAAGTTGTTTGCTAGTGTTAACGCTTATGTTGATGATGAAAAAAAAAATTGTAGTAAAAATTCAAGAGAATCCACTAATTAACAAGATAATATTAAAGAGTAATAAGTTATTTAATAGCAAAGAGTTACTAAATAATGGGATTCAGACAAAATCGCTAACTTTTTTCACTGAAACAAAATTGCAAAGCGATTTAATGAATTTAGTTACTACTTATAGAAATAATGGCAAAGTCGGCGTTAAAATTGAATATGAGTTGGAGAAGCTCGATGGTAATAGGGTCAATCTAATTTTCAATATAAAAGAAGGTAAAACCTCAGAAATTAAGGATTTATAGGTAACAAAACTTTTCTGAAACCGAGCTAGAGCAAGCTACTAAGTGTATAGTAATGACATTTAGTAAGTTATTTTGAGCCATTTTTAAGGGCGGACCTCGTTATTCACCACAACATTTATTGATTTACACAGAATTGCTCGATCATTTTTATTCATCTAAAGGATATGTTCAAAATAACATTCAACCGATTTTTGAGGTTGATAATAACTATCAGATAGAGTTGACTTTTTTGATTGACGAAAGACAGCAATATTTGTTTGGAAATAATGAGGTTAATATTGAAAACTAAATTCGGGAGTTAAGCCTAAAAGAAGAAATATTGGACTCTATAACAGAGAAAAGCGATAAAATATTTAATATTGCTAAAATTAATAATACAGTAGGAAAAATCATTACCCTTCCTTTTGGCGGTCGCCGTAGTCGGGTAAAAATAAACAAGTATTTAAATGAGAAAGGATATATATTAGCAAAAGTTAATCCAGATTATGTACAACGTTAGAATGTTGTAGTTTTGTGACCTGCCGGGTAAAAAGATTTATATAAATCTAATTAAAATTGATGGTAACGATCGCACTTTAGACAAGGTGATCAGAAGTAAGCTAAGTATAGCAAAATGTGATGCGTACACTATATCTGAGATTCAAAAATCACGTAAAAAACGAATGAGTAATGATTTTTTTGAGGTAATGACAATGCAGTAAATCTTGACTTAAATGTTAAAGAAAAAAGAACTGCTTCATTATTTTTACCAGGAGGTATGTCCTTTCCTGGTGGAGCATTTGTAAAAACTGATTTCACAGATGGTAATTTATTTGGAAGCGGTAAAGAGCTTTCTTTTGCTATTGAGAAAAATCAATATTCACTTTCTACTAATGTAGAGGTTGTTGAAAATAATTGTAACGATTCTGATACATCACTAGGCGTATTTTATGAAAAGTTAAAGTTATAGTTAAGTTAGTAGGATGATCATTGGATTAAATTTGGAATGTATATAGCTTATACCCTGACTTAACATATAGGCTATCTTTTAACCCGAAAAATAATTACTGTTCCCGTAGGATGATCAATGTGACTACAAAGCATACATAAAAAGTTATCACAAATAAAATGAGTAGACGTATATCCTGTGTGATTTCGGATGTAATATGGTCGTCGCGGATTCAAATCTCACTTTGTTTGTTTGCTCGCGGGGATCCTTTTTCTCCTGATCCCGTGGGGTTTTCCTGACATTCATTATTAGCGGATGTCTAGGTCATAGAAAGGAAATTACAGTCCAAATTACATGTTCCTAGATCCATCAGTTTGGTCTAGGTGTTGATAGATCCGTCAGGGTATTTTAACTCAGTACGAAGGACCCCTTTGTAAAATGCGTGAGTTTTTTTTTATTCTCTACTAGGTATCTAGTAGCACAAAATAAATAGGTACAGAAATCAATCTACATACAAGCGCGATCGAGCAACGCACACATAGATACTGCTCACGGACGCGATATCTCGGCACAGATTACTAAATATCTCGGGCCAGGTCAGTTCGGACCAGTGCGGTGCGAGCGTGAGTGCATCCGCTTGACACGCGCGTCTATTAATGCAAATAATGCAACAATGGAACAACGGAAAAATATATATTAAAACTGTTCAGTGGACGGTTGTTTAAATTCAACATTAAAATGTGAATTGGCGTTTTTTAAGCTACCAGTGGTTTCGGAAATGTAAGTAGCTATCTGCTTGTATTTCGATGGTTCGTTTTAACGTTATATGTATAGAACAGTTAGGTAGGTAGGTAAGGTCCCCGAATAATATATCTAAGATCGATTTAAATAAATAACAGTTGCCTATTTTTCAATCAGTATAATAAAATAAGTATTAACAATTTTTTTGTTAGGTAAATTCACGCCACCTTAGTTACGTAAGTTGAAAACATGTTTTTTGTTTGTGTAGATATTGTGTTATTTTTCGTGTCATTTGAAAGGTGTAGGTCTAAAACGGACAGGGCAATAGAAATTTTGTAACTCGGGTAGTCCGTTTAGAAGTCATCAGGGATTTTCGATAGTGAAAATTGACAAACGTATAATTGTGTATTTTACTGTTCTATAAACCTTTTGTATTGTAATAGTAGGCAGGTCTATTGTTTTGTTTTTTGGAGCGCCAGTACCATGATAGGTTTTCATGCATAAGCCGTAGTTAACAACCCTAGAGCGATCGCGGAGCGTAGCTATGAAAAGCGAAGTACATACATGTGGTTGACTTCTGTACAGCTACACACTTTTTACCGCGGTTCCGACCGCGTGATACTCGGTTGTACTTGTACGTCATGCTTTGGAACGTGCCAGAACCCTTTTCTGGCACGTTCCAAATCATGACGTAAAATAAAACAGAATACCATGCGAGCGGAGCCGCGGGCAAAAGCTTTGTGGGATGATAATACAAAATTACTCCAAGTTATGCGTAACTTATACTTGTAACTAGGCTGTACGTATCAAAACCTGTGCCTCGACTCTAGCTGTCAATTAAAAAAAGTAAAAACGTCAAATTATAAAATATCATGGCGCGTTCGCACGCTCAGCAAGCCTCCTCAAGCCTTCACAAATTAAAGCGTGTAGAGAGATCGTTTGGCTTGTCTTGCGTAGGCTTGCGAGAGCTTGCAGCCGATCCAATCGAGTGTCGGTTTTTGGTCACAAGTCAAAGGGATTTACCGCAAGCACTTGCGAGACGCCAACACACGCTTGTGCCTACTCAGTCTCGTTTATGTAGTGGTGGCGACGTACCGTAAAAATATGTCTGACTCACAGACCAGTTATCGAGATAGACGCAGCAAACACGGTCCAATGTATGAGAACCAACCGTGTAACTTTTTCACTACCTACTGTGACGTCACGAGCGCCTTTTAGTGATGGGTTGACATGTTAATCGTGAAACAGATTCAAAGGCGCGCCGCCAAATCGATTCAAAATGAGCGCTGCTGCGGGAATCCCATACCTACCACGACCACGTACCTACCGCGTTGCCTTTTTGTCAGTAAGCCGGCAGTGTTTCGAGCGGGAGATCGTATCGTAACATCGCACCCGGATATCACATCATAGAGTGTTAAAGTGTGTATTTGTCTGTAGTACCTATTTACCTTTTATTATTCATGTGTAAATCCGTCCAGCCCCCTTATTCAGTAACTCGAATCGATCTTAAAGTGTGGAATAGTATCAGATTTCCCATATACTAAAATATAGATTGCAATGAAAATGCAACTCAGAATTATCATTCTTCCGTCAACAAAATCGATACGTCCAGCGATTTTGCAAGAATCGTCGCATTGTACAACACTATCTGATTAAATCGACAGAAAAATGAGCAAATCGACTGTACCATGCAACTGTAAGGTTAACGAAAGTATAGTTTGCTTCACTGTTCATTGAGGGCTACGAAAGAGATATCCATTAATTGTGTAAAGTGGAAGCAGCAGTGGATGAAGTCCATGGGAAATATACGATAAGGTTCAACCTATCTCAGTAAAAACGGGAGACGCAACTCGAAATTAAAAATAATTGATTATTAAATAAATAAGCCGAATTTCAGAAATAAAATTACTTACGTATGAAAGGTAACGCCGTCGTTTTCTTTGGAAACAATATTTCTTGAGTTTTTGCAATTCACAACGGCACAGTGAGGCATTTTTATGTTTATTAGTACACGGCTTACATTCGAACAGCCAGAGAGATTTAATTTCAAATTTCATTCATCATTTGGCAATGGAATATATTGTTTTTTTTCATTTGCCTTAATCATTTCTGTTATAGTGTTTTGGACATGAATATGGGCATTATATTGTTGCTAAAGCATGCAAAGTTAAAGATGAATCTTTTTCTATAGTCTTTGGTCCTGAAATTTTTGATTTTATTTTCCTCGCGACGCTCCTCCTTCTTTGTCCCGGGCGATGACTCCGACAACGAGGAAGAGCCTACTCGTGATGCCGACCCGAAAGCAGTGACTATCGATGTCAAGAAACTCCTACAGGACATTAGCATTGAAATGAAGAAGACTATAAAGGAACAACTTGATGCCTTCCAGCACTCGCTGACCTACAACGGCGATCTCATTGTAGAAATTGAAGGGAAGGTCGACCAGCAGGAAGCTAAGTTTAAGATCATGGAAAATAAAAACCAAGCACTGATCAACCAGAACAAGAGTCTTGAACTCAGAATTGCAGTTCTGGAACAGCGACTTCAAGAATCTGATCAAAGACTGCTGGCTAATGACCTTGAAATCTGGGGTATACCAAAGGAACCTGAGGAAGATGTAGCAGATGTAGTCAAGACAGTGGCCACCAAGCTGAATGTCAACGCAACGGATGCGAAGACCATAAAACGCCTACCAGGGCGTAAGGAAAAACCAGGTCAGATCTATATAGAGATGAAGTCACCGGAAGCTCGAGAACAGTGGATATCAGCTGCAAAAAGAGACAAATTGACCGTGAGAGACCTGAAAGACATCCAGAGCTCATCGGTGTCGCCGCGTGATAACCCTGCTTCTGCGAATCCAGTGTACATTCGAGAAGCTCTCACCATACACACGAAGACACTGCTGTATAATACAAGGCAACAGCTCGGAGGTACCTTTCGGTTCATTTGGTGCAAAGACGGCAAAATACTCTGCCGGAAGACCGACAAAAGTAAAATCTACGCAATTCGATCGCCAACCGACATTGAAAAGCTAGTTGTGTAATTCTATTGACATCTATAACTAAGTATACTTACTCACATAAACATAAAACCTATCATTCCATACTTATGGCTTCTAATTCTAATATCAACGAAATCTTTGATTGTATAAATATAAAGTCGTACCTGGAAAAAATACCAACCACTTCATTATCAAACATTCATTTATTTTGTCTGCATGTTAACATTCGCTCAATGATATTAAATTTTCCTAAATTAATACAAATCATCGACTCGTGTAAGCCTCCACTCGATGTTGTTGTGGTCACAGAAGTTAATATTTCAGAAGGCATATCTAATCTGTTCAACATCCCTGGATTTAACATATACACACAACTACGTAATCATTGTAAGGGTGGCGGTATTATTATTTATGTTAAAAACTGTCTCAAATTCACCCGTAAACAAACTAAGACACATTACTTCGAAAATATAACAGGTACTCTAAAAACCCCGTACTGTGCTATCTCTGTATGTGCGATATACAGACCACCATCACTCAGTAGACAGTTATTTATCACGGAACTTGAACACTTGATTATGAGCGATTGTAAAGATGATTGTATTCTGATCATAGGCGATACAAATATAGATCTAAAGACCATATCAAAGCATAGGGATTATTATCTAGACATGTTGTCCGGGTTCGGTTTGATGTGTGGAGTCTCTGACTATACACGCATAGAAATGAGAAAAAACAAAGTATCCAAGTCGTGCATTGATCATATTTTTGCCCGCCTCCCCACATTAGACCAATACTCGGCCGCTATTGATACAGTACTGGCGGACCATCGCGTAGTGACCATCGCCGCGTGCGCAAGACCGGTTGCTGGCTCATCGAGTCACATACAGGCTGCTCGTAGAAACAAACAAAAATCGACTATGCACCGAGGTGATATTATGTTGAACGAGTTACACAAAATAAACTGGGATTCCACTGATGATATGAAAGATCCGGACGATATTTACAAATTTCTAATAACAAACTTCACCAGAGCGTTAAACGTGGCTAAAACAATAACACATAATTTACCAAAAAAACGGTTTTGTGAACCTTGGATCACTAGTAACATTATAACATTGTGTGAAAAACGAGATTTAGCATTTAATATATGGAAAAAAGATACTAGTAATGTAGAAAAAAGATTAGCTTACAACACAATACGAAATAAAACACATAAAGTTATAGAACACAGTAGAAATACATACTATAAAAAACAAATAGAAAATAATTTCTCAAATTCTAGGAAAATGTGGCAAATTCTTAATAGTATGTGTGGTAGAACTTCAAACCCCATTGACCAAGCCATTCTTAACGCATTTAGCTCGCAAAATATTACTTCTAAAGAGATAGCCAACATTTTTGCTGATACCTTTGATGAATCTGTGCAGAACATACTACCCAACTGCAATATAAATCTAAGCGATGCACAGCGCAATAGGACGTCTAGTGTTAGTATATATTACCAAAAAGCTACACCAGACAAAATATCGAAGGTTATCAAACAATTGAATGATCACAAAGCCCCGGGGCTTGACGGAGTCAGGGTTATTGACATAAAAAAAGTTACTAATAATATTGCCTCAGCTATATGTAATCTTATTAACACCGCTATTAAAACAGGGCAATATCCTGATGGGCTCAAGATAGGATGCATACGACCAGTTTTTAAAAAGGGAAAGCGCGAAAATGCTTCAGACTATCGGCCTATCACATTGCTGTCATCAATAGACAAAATAATAGAAAAATTTGTTTGTGATCAAATCCACTCGTTCTACCAAAAAAATAATATTATATCTAAAAGCCAATTTGGCTTTCAGCCCAAAAAAAATACAACTATGTTACTTTCCAAATTCACGGATGATATTAATACATACCTAAATAACAAAAAACAAGTCCTGGCCCTGTTTATAGACTTTTCCAGAGCATTTGATACTCTTGATCACAAAAAGCTAATTGGTAAGTTGGACGCAAATGGCATCAGGGGACCCTTACTACGCTGGTGTGAAAGCTATCTCCGTAACAGATCCTCTTGTGTCAAGATAGATGATAGCCTCAGTGACCAAAGGCCAGCCGCAGTAGGAACCGCCCAGGGCTCGGTGCTCGGGCCCTTGCATTTTCTCACCTATGTGAATGATATGTGCACATGCCTTGACTCCTGCACAGCTTATCAGTTTGCTGATGACACATGCTTTATTATTGCCAGTGACGATGTTAACTCCGCGATGTGTATGCTTCAAGCTGACTTCGACAAGCTCAAGCAATGGTGTCATGACTCGGGCTTAGTTTTAAACAGCAATAAAACAAAACTCATACTCATTAAATCACCATACATGAAAAGCAATCTCGAAACACCTCTCATATCACACAGTCATACTTGTATGCATGACCAAAATATTACAAAATCTTGCCACTGCCCCAATATAGAACTCGTCAACTCGCACGTCTACCTGGGTCTGGTAATAGATCACAAGTTTAACTGGAATAGTCATATAGAACGGGTGTGTACAAAGCTTCGAGCTTTTCTGGCTAACATGCACATAATAAAAAATCGCCTGCCCTTTAACATCAGGTTAATGCTGTACAATGCTTTGGCAGACTCCGTAATCTCCTATGGGCTCAGTAGCTACGGACTCACGCATAAAACTTCCCTAGACTGCATACTACGTCTACAAATTAAAATTCTAAAAAATATAGTACCTCCAAAAATCAGACTCCAGTACTCCAATGATAAGCTCAAACTGTTCAAATACTGTAAAACACTACCAGTACACACCAAAGTAGAATACACACTACTAAAAGAACAATTCTTCAATTTATCCGTCCAAAAACCGTTATCACATAAAATCGGCACTAGAAGCTGCACGAAAAAAAAGCTGATGACTTTAGGAGCAAATAACTTTTACGGGAAACGTCGAATTAGCTATCTAATTCCTCGTCTTCTTAACGGTCTCTGTCCGGAACTCAAATCATCAATCCATCCCAAAAATATCAATCACAAATTAAAATCACACTTTATATCATTACTTCCATAGTCGTACACAAACTGTATTTTGCCTTTTAGCCAGCAACTGACTTCATGCTTATACATATTGTTTTTAACGACCCACCTACATAATACACTAGACTAATTTTGTGCTACATACAAACCTTAGTGGTTTAAGTAGTGCATTAAGTTAGATAAGTATTTAAAACTCTGTAATTTGATAAATAAATTAAAAAAAAAAAAAAAACGATAAATCTGGAACTAGATGGAGATTAAGTGCTGTTCCACTGGGTGGCTACGTTAAAATGCTAGGGGATACTAATGCAGCAAGCGTTCCAGCTGATCAACAAAAATTTACTAACTAAGAAAGATTATATTCATTCCATACAAAGCCGCGTCATCAAAAGGTAGCAGTGGTTTTTGCCCATTTGCAAACATGGTACTCGCTGATATCGCTTTTACAATGTTTTTCAGCATTAAAGGCTATTATCACACTCCACCGATTATCGGAAATGTAGTCGAAGGCAGTGCAGCCAAGCAAGCTGGTTTGTTGCCAGGATACACTATTACACAAATCAATGAGCATAAAACAAAATACTTTGAAGATCACGTGTGATAATGTCAAACCCTAAGACAAAAATGGAAATTGAGTATACTCTGATATATACTCTGCATTATTTCTAGTATATATACTAGAAATAATGCAGAGCACAAAACTAGCCTCACTCCGTTAGTAATAGAGGGTAAGGACGATTTTGGTAACAAAGTAGAAAGAGAAATGATAGGGATTACTTCAGTCAATACATTAAAGCAGTCGTCTTTTCTTTGGGCTGTGAGCTTATCAGTAAGTGAAACTTACCATACCATGTGCTTAACGATCAAAGCTCTCTTTCAAATTATTGTTGGTAAAAGGAGTATCAATGAAATAGGTGGGTCAATAAAAATCGCAAAGTATTCAGGGCAATCAGCTAAAAAGGGGGTCATTATGGTTGTGTATTTCATGGCAATTATTTCAGCTAATATATAATAGCTGCAATTAACTTGCTGCCAATTGCACTATTGGATGGTGGGCATTTATTTCAATAGATAGAAGCAGTTATACGCAGGGATTTAAGTTTGAAATATCAAAAATATGCAGCTACTTTTGATGCTTCCGAGTTGTTTTTGCTTATGACAATTGCAATTTCGAATGATATTAGGAGTCTTTTTTTTAAATAAACATGAGGAAGCTACTGTTCATATTATTAATAGTAATTTTTCCAGCTCTACTTAGTGCTTTAGAAAATAAGGAAAAGTGCAGATGAAATATGTCAAATGTATTGGTAATGAGAGGGTAAGCAACCAGACAATAGGTTTTATATAAAACTATAACCTGTCGATTATGTAGACGACGATGATATAGACACAATTATAAAAGATCTATATAAAACAAAGTTGTTTGCTAGTGTTAACGCTTATGTTGATGATGAAAAAAAAATTGTAGTAAAAATTCAAGAGAATCCACTAATTAACAAGATAATATTAAAGAGTAATAAGTTATTTAATAGCAAAGAGTTACTAAATAATGGGATTCAGACAAAATCGCTAACTTTTTTCACTGAAACAAAATTGCAAAGCGATTTAATGAATTTAGTTACTACTTATAGAAATAATGGCAAAGTCGGCGTTAAAATTGAATATGAGTTGGAGAAGCTCGATGGTAATAGGGTCAATCTAATTTTCAATATAAAAGAAGGTAAAACCTCAGAAATTAAGGATTTATAGGTAACAAAACTTTTCTGAAACCGAGCTAGAGCAAGCTACTAAGTGTATAGTAATGACATTTAGTAAGTTATTTTGAGCCATTTTTAAGGGCGGACCTCGTTATTCACCACAACATTTATTGATTTACACAGAATTGCTCGATCATTTTTATTCATCTAAAGGATATGTTCAAAATAACATTCAACCGATTGTTGAGGTTGATAATAACTATCAGATAGAGTTGACTTTTTTGATTGACGAAAGACAGCAATATTTGTTTGGAAATAATGAGGTTAATATTGAAAACTAAATTCGGGAGTTAAGCCTAAAAGAAGAAATATTGGACTCTATAACAGAGAAAAGCGATAAAATATTTAATATTGCTAAAATTAATAATACAGTAGGAAAAATCATTACCCTTCCTTTTGGCGGTCGCCGTAGTCGGGTAAAAATAAACAAGTATTTAAATGAGAAAGGATATATATTAGCAAAAGTTAATCCAGATTATGTACAACGTTAGAATGTTGTAGTTTTGTGACCTGCCGGGTAAAAAGATTTATATAAATCTAATTAAAATTGATGGTAACGATCGCACTTTAGACAAGGTGATCAGAAGTAAGCTAAGTATAGCAAAATGTGATGCGTACACTATATCTGAGATTCAAAAATCACGTAAAAAACGAATGAGTAATGATTTTTTTGAGGTAATGACAATGCAGTAAATCTTGACTTAAATGTTAAAGAAAAAAGAACTGCTTCATTATTTTTACCAGGAGGTATGTCCTTTCCTGGTGGAGCATTTGTAAAAACTGATTTCACAGATGGTAATTTATTTGGAAGCGGTAAAGAGCTTTCTTTTGCTATTGAGAAAAATCAATATTCACTTTCTACTAATGTAGAGGTTGTTGAAAATAATTGTAACGATTCTGATACATCACTAGGCGTATTTTATGAAAAGTTAAAGTTATAGTTAAGTTAGTAGGATGATCATTGGATTAAATTTGGAATGTATATAGCTTATACCCTGACTTAACATATAGGCTATCTTTTAACCCGAAAAATAATTACTGTTCCCGTAGGATGATCAATGTGACTACAAAGCATACATAAAAAGTTATCACAAATAAAATGAGTAGACGTATATCCTGTGTGATTTCGGATGTAATATGGTCGTCGCGGATTCAAATCTCACTTTGTTTGTTTGCTCGCGGGGATCCTTTTTCTCCTGATCCCGTGGGGTTTTCCTGACATTCATTATTAGCGGATGTCTAGGTCATAGAAAGGAAATTACAGTCCAAATTACATGTTCCTAGATCCATCAGTTTGGTCTAGGTGTTGATAGATCCGTCAGGGTATTTTAACTCAGTACGAAGGACCCCTTTGTAAAATGCGTGAGTTTTTTTTTTATTCTCTACTAGGTATCTAGTAGCACAAAATAAATAGGTACAGAAATCAATCTACATACAAGCGCGATCGAGCAACGCACACATAGATACTGCTCACGGACGCGATATCTCGGCACAGATTACTAAATATCTCGGGCCAGGTCAGTTCGGACCAGTGCGGTGCGAGCGTGAGTGCCATCCGCTTGACACGCGCGTCTATTAATGCAAATAATGCAACAATGGAACAACGGAAAAATATATATTAAAACTGTTCAGTGGACGGTTGTTTAAATTCAACATTAAAATGTGAATTGGCGTTTTTTAAGCTACCAGTGGTTTCGGAAATGTAAGTAGCTATCTGCTTGTATTTCGATGGTTCGTTTTAACGTTATATGTATAGAACAGTTAGGTAGGTAGGTAAGGTCCCCGAATAATATATCTAAGATCGTTTTAAATAAATAACAGTTGCCTATTTTTCAATCAGTATAATAAAATAAGTATTAACAATTTTTTTGTTAGGTAAATTCACGCCACCTTAGTTACGTAAGTTGAAAACATGTTTTTTGTTTGTGTAGATATTGTGTTATTTTTCGTGTCATTTGAAAGGTGTAGGTCTAAAACGGACAGGGCAATAGAAATTTTGTAACTCGGGTAGTCCGTTTAGAAGTCATCAGGGATTTTCGATAGTGAAAATTGACAAACGTATAATTGTGTATTTTACTGTTCTATAAACCTTTTGTATTGTAATAGTAGGCAGGTCTATTGTTTTGTTTTTTGGAGCGCCAGTACCATGATAGGTTTTCATGCATAAGCCGTAGTTAACAACCCTAGAGCGATCGCGGAGCGTAGCTATGAAAAGCGAAGTACATACATGTGGTTGACTTCTGTACAGCTACACACTTTTTACCGCGGTTCCGACCGCGTGATACTCGGTTGTACTTGTACGTCATGCTTTGGAACGTGCCAGAACCCTTTTCTGGCACGTTCCAAATCATGACGTAAAATAAAACAGAATACCATGCGAGCGGAGCCGCGGGCAAAAGCTTTGTGGGATGATAATACAAAATTACTCCAAGTTATGCGTAACTTATACTTGTAACTAGGCTGTACGTATCAAAACCTGTGCCTCGACTCTAGCTGTCAATTAAAAAAAGTAAAAACGTCAAATTATAAAATATCATGGCGCGTTCGCACGCTCAGCAAGCCTCCTCAAGCCTTCACAAATTAAAGCGTGTAGAGAGATCGTTTGGCTTGTCTTGCGTAGGCTTGCGAGAGCTTGCAGCCGATCCAATCGAGTGTCGGTTTTTGGTCACAAGTCAAAGGGATTTACCGCAAGCACTTGCGAGACGCCAACACACGCTTGTGCCTACTCAGTCTCGTTTATGTAGTGGTGGCGACGTACCGTAAAAATATGTCTGACTCACAGACCAGTTATCGAGATAGACGCAGCAAACACGGTCCAATGAACTCCAATGTATGAGAACCAACCGTGTAACTTTTTCACTACCTACTGTGACGTCACGAGCGCCTTTTAGTGATGGGTTGACATGTTAATCGTGAAACAGATTCAAAGGCGCGCCGCCAAATCGATTCAAAATGAGCGCTGCTGCGGGAATCCCATACCTACCACGACCACGTACCTACCGCGTTGCCTTTTTGTCAGTAAGCCGGCAGTGTTTCGAGCGGGAGATCGTATCGTAACATCGCACCCGGATATCACATCATAGAGTGTTAAAGTGTGTATTTGTCTGTAGTACCTATTTACCTTTTATTATTCATGTGTAAATCCGTCCAGCCCCCTTATTCAGTAACTCGAATCGATCTTAAAGTGTGGAATAGTATCAGATTTCCCATATACTAAAATATAGATTGCAATGAAAATGCAACTCAGAATTATCATTCTTCCGTCAACAAAATCGATACGTCCAGCGATTTTGCAAGAATCGTCGCATTGTACAACACTATCTGATTAAATCGACAGAAAAATGAGCAAATCGACTGTACCATGCAACTGTAAGGTTAACGAAAGTATAGTTTGCTTCACTGTTCATTGAGGGCTACGAAAGAGATATCCATTAATTGTGTAAAGTGGAAGCAGCAGTGGATGAAGTCCATGGGAAATATACGATAAGGTTCAACCTATCTCAGTAAAAACGGGAGACGCAACTCGAAATTAAAAATAATTGATTATTAAATAAATAAGCCGAATTTCAGAAATAAAATTACTTACGTATGAAAGGTAACGCCGTCGTTTTCTTTGGAAACAATATTTCTTGAGTTTTTGCAATTCACAACGGCACAGTGAGGCATTTTTATGTTTATTAGTACACGGCTTACATTCGAACAGCCAGAGAGCGACTGAGCCGGGATGAGCGAAGTCCGCCTATTAAAAACACGCGAAGTAGGTAGACTTTCGCTGTCTATCTCGATATCTGGTCTGTGGTCTGACTGGTCAACTCAGAACGCTCTTAACTTGCTGGAATTTTACCAAGGCGAGCCGTGCATTTGCAACCCGGGCAATAATGATCACAAGGATAAAGTAGCCGATGCATGGTATTAGCATTTGAAAAACATTTACATACAGGGACGTACATTGCCCCTGGCCCCACACTAGGAAACCCTGTATCGTGGAAACCAGAAACAGTGACGTCGTCGGAAAAACGTCGGATCCAAGAACTGGGGATTTTCTTTTCCGTCCCCGCAGTCGGGATTCGAATCCGGGACCACTGGTAAGTTATTAAATAAACCAGGAGGCCAAAAGCTCTATTTTGTAAAATGAACAAACGTCTATGTTTCAGTTTTGGTTTAGTTCTGTTGTGATTCACTTTTGGTTCGGTTGAATGAAATTCGGCAATGAATGTGAAGAAAATGAAAACGAAGAAAGAAATTCTTATGGCTACTTCCAGAAAGCATTTAAAAAGTTACTTTACTTATAATGTAATAACTAAGGCAAAATTTTATGGCCGACGCAATAACTTCGACGTCCGTCATGCTTGCTTGCTGGTAAAAAACTGACCAAGCAAAGAATATTATTTATTTTATTACTCACAAGGAGTAACTGACGCACTCGCAAGCGTGTGGATATATACATAGTCAGGTCATAAGTTCTGTCACATGTGCAATATGAAATAATTTAGACATGTTTATTATTTATGTAAACATTTATATAGAAAAATCAACTTAATAAAACATAGATTCTTATGGTAATAAAGTTTATTCAAAATGACTCCCGCGATTTTGAATACAGGCCTTTATTCTGCGCGGCCAGTCGTCTATCGCAGCACGAACGAGGTCCATGTCAATATCAGCGGCTGCCTTAATCAAGGATGCCTTGAGTGACTCCAAATCAGGATGAGGCTTTGAGCAGGCCTTTTCCTCCAAGTGTTGCCATATCTTGTAATCTAACGGACTCAAATCTGGACTGGAGGAGGGCCAGTATTCGTGCCGGATGAAGTCGATTTCACGCGCCGCCAGCCAGTCTTGTGTGCTTTTCGCTCTATGAGCTGGCGCAGAATCTTGTTGGAATACCCATTGCCTGTTATTAAACATGGTATGAGAAACAGGTTCCACAAGGTTCTTGAGGACTGTATTTTGATACACAACTGCATTCGTTTTTACGCCTTTCTCACAAAAATGTACCTCAGTTAAGCCCCAATAAGAGACTTCCAACCAAACCATGAGCGAGGATGGAAAATGACCTCGTTGGACACGCGGAATACGGTTGCTCGCTTCTTCACTGCTGTGTGCGTACACCTTATCATTTTGTTTGTTGTAGCTCTCTTCCACGGTGAAAATTTTTTCATCCGAAAAAAGAATTTCCCGATGCTTTTTTACCGCGTACCGCTTCAACAAAGCGCGGCATCTCTTCAGTCTCAGGTCCATTAAACGAGCGTCCAAACGATGTCCTGTTTTTCTTCGATATGCCCTAAGCCCTAAGTCTTCATTTAACACCCTTTTCACCGTGGTCCTGCTTAACCCCATCTGAAGGGCCAACAGTTTCTGCTTACGTATGGGATTTCTTTGAATTCGCGCCTTCACAGCTTTTATCACTGCTGGAGTCCTAACAGAGCGAGGGCGAACACTTCTTGACCTGTCATCTACACTAGAGTCTTCATTGTATCGTTTTATGGTACGATAAACGAATCTTTTGGATATTTTCAAATTTTTCAGTAAGTCGAAAATCTGAATTGGCGCGTAACCGCAACGATGCAACGCAATAACTGCGACACGATCTTCTTTAAGTGTCCACTCCATATTTAAAAATGAGGAAAAATCTAAAAAGTACAGATTTTTATTTTCATGAAAAATTCGAAATTCGAATTCAATAACCTTTTTTGTGGCCAGCGTTCTAAATTCAAAAGTTTTTATTGTGTGACAGAACTTATGACCTGACTGTGTATAATCGTTTGATTCCATCTAGCGATGGGCGATAGTGAATGATTTTGTGAGTCGAATGATCCGACGACTACTAATATTATTATTCGACTACAAAATTAGCGATCGCTAATCCTAATAATCGAATGATGACCACATATTTCAATTCGAATAACGAAACCAGACAGCAGTGGTTCTGTCTGGTTTCGTTTTCGAATTGAAATAGTTTGTATTGTACTGTAAAATATCGAACATAGGACTGAATCTTGCTTGCAGCCGGATAACCGGAAGAAAACCAAGCGAACATAATGAATAATCCAGTTGGACTAGGTTTGATGAATGATTTCCGAATAGCTAATCGATAATATGTAATGGCTGCAACTTAAAGTTACAGCCATATGGTTGAATATTGCTTACAAGTCGGACAGTCGGCCTCTTGTTTGAATGATTTTGTCGACTGGCGAATACACATTAGTCAATTAGTATTCATCGCTCGCTGTCCGTCGCAGTTTTTTTGTTAATTTATAATTTAAAACGCACAGATTCCATAAGGAAGCTTTTTAAAGAAATTGACATACTAACTGTAGCTAGTCAATTTATTTTCGAAAACATAATGTATGTACGCAAGAACCTTACAACATTTGCCAAACTTAGCGATAGCTGTAATATTAACCTAAGAAATAATCACAGACTACTTGCGCCCCGGCTTAGACTAGCGAAGGTTAGCAATTCTTTCAAGAGTCAATGCATTCTCTACTACAACAAGATACCTCTGGAGATCTTGAAATTGCCATTTCAGCAATTTAAAAACCATGTTAAAGCGACTTTTTCGAAAAAGGGATATTACAATGTTCAAAATTACTTAAATTATGGGACTGTATGGGGTTAATCTGACTCAACATAGACCTTGCTGTTAATAGTTTTGTAATTATTTATTCCTACTTATTAATTATCATATTATAAAATTTGTATTAGTTAAGCACAAGCAATTTTTAGGGTTCCGTACCCAACGGGTAAGAACGGAACCCTATTACTAAGACTTCGCTGTCCGTCCGTCTGTTACCAGGCTGTATCTCAAGAACCTAGCTAGCTAGAGATTATGTATTTCTGTTGCCGCTATAACAACAAATACTAAAAAACAGGATAAAAGAAATATTTAAGAGGGCTCCCATACAACAATTCTTTCAATACCACATACAAACTTATGACTGCACCTGGTTACGTACATGGAGTGTGAAAGTAACCGCACCAATAACTTTGTAAACAATATTTTGCTGTGTAAAATCCAAACTATTCACTCCACACCATCGCTTCCATTGAACGGTGGTACGGAACCCTTCGTGCGCGATTTAGACTCGCACTTGACCGGTTTTTAAAAGAGATCTAAAAATCCATCTGTGAGAGTTTCTATGCCCTCCTTCTCCCACAGTGGTCCAATGTAGAGAAGTGGCAAAAAATGACGATTGCTAAGTATATGTAAATATCTACAGTAATAAAGAAAAAATAAAACATAAAAAAAACATTTGGAAATTGGAATTTGTTCGTTGTTGTGAGGTGTCCATTCGAATGATTTAGGTGTTCCATTCGAATACATCGAATGATTGCCATAATCGAGTGATTTCATTAGTGTCATTCATAATCGCACATCGCTAATTCCATCCACACGCTTGCTTGTTCGTAGTGGCTCGGATCGGAGCTTGCGAAAGTGGCAAGGCAAGCGTCCGGACGAGGCATTACTACATTTATTACCTACACTATAGAATTTCATTCAATTTCAGCTCGAGGGCGATGGGCATTCGTGTTTATATATTTAATTGATCTTTATCTAGTTTTTCTGTGAAAATGTCTTCAAAACTACTTTTAATTAAAAATGTCATAAATAAACCTCTGAGCCTGATTTACAAACAAAGTCCCGCTCTTGAAAGTAATATTTATTCTAACCTCAAGAAAACTCACTTCAGCACATCTTCTGTGGCTTGTATAACGTTTTTCAACAAATGTAAGTACCATACATACTAATAAAACTGGAATTCAATTCTTATCATATAGATTTCATAATTCACCGTTCAGTGCCCATACCTATGACAGATCTAGGGATAGATAGATAGGATAGTTTTAAGTACCTAACAGAATTTTGTGAAATCTGGGTTGATTTCATCTGAGTTGGTCACACTTATTTTCTCAGTGCCAGCAGAAAAACTATGGAAGTCTGTCACCTCAGTAAGTAATGCTGGTGCAAAGAAGGGCAGAGGAAGAGGTACAGGTAGGATCAGGATCCGGGATTTGAATCGTGGTCAGATGATTGGAGTTGGCAGAGTTAATATGCTGTGGCCTGGTCTATCCGCACCGGTTATACGAGGCCGGGAACTAATGAAACAACAGAGGTTGCCTGATGATCCTGAAAGGTGAGACTTTCTTTTTTTGACAATTGGATTTCAAATGTACTATCGAACCATCTGAATCATGACCCACCATAAGCTTATTTTGCTAAACCCCTTAAATGCAAGTAGGTCGAAATTCGCTTGAAGGTTTATTTCCTTGGTAACGAACTTGTTATCATTTGATTAGACACTGACATTTAGATAGATCTTACAAGTTTGAAAGTTTCAAACGAATTATCAGGCAAGTGGGTCATGATTCAGTTGGTTCGATTGTACATCTGTGTGTTCCTTGATGATGGTAGTACTCAATCTGTTCGTTTGACCTTGGAGAAATTATCCCTACAATAAAAGTTCAATGGATGTAACGGTAATATTGTGTAGTCAAATGTTAAGATTTGTAAGGGTCATCATTCTGAGCCATTTCACTAAGTAACCAATTTGATCAGAGCAACTTTATTTTTCACTAGTCCTTACAAATCCGCTGACTGCCCAGCCAAAATCCTAAGATGTCAAAAATAAAAAATGCTTGTTATAATCGAAAAGTACTTTTTATGAAGAGATGGTCTTCTAACCCAAATAATGTTAAAATTAACTTATTTGCCTTTGAACTGAGTGTGGTAAAACAAATAAATAAATGTTTAGATATTAAATACAATGTTTAGATATTAAATACAATGTTTAGAATGGCGGATACCAAACAAGTCAGGGCCTGTCCTATGCGAACCTATTGGAAACTAAGATTTGTACAAACAAGACTTAATTTTAAAAAGTTGTAATGACCTTTTCTGTGCAGAATCTGTGTGTGTCGGCGTGTATGCAGGAAGTCGCACACAGGGGGATTGATAGTAGGTGGCCGGAAGTTTGGGGTGCACCGCAATGGCAGCTTGTGCTTGCATCCTCAGGCAGGATGCTCCAGCATTGCATGTTGTCTCTGGTGCACCAGACGCGTGATCTCAGCCAATTCAAGGTTTTCCACAGCTGCCGGTTCAAGGTTTTCCACAGCTGCCAGCTCAGGTTTTAGCTGGAGTTGCCCCTCAGGTTTTCCCCAATCACTGGGGCAGCATACTTCATTGCTGAGTAGCAGAGAGCCAAGGCAGTGGTTCTCAGTGTGCGGGTGAGCGCCTCACATTGCTTTTGAGCTATAAAGTGTGATCAAGTGTTACTCCCAGATACACCAGGGTGAAAGTGTGTTCCAGCTTGTTACCTCAGATGTTACCTTGTTACCTGCCAAGTGATGTTCAACTTCTCTGTTGTCTTGCGGTTGTTGAAGTGGAATGCGCAGACCTGGGTCTTTGCTGGGTTTGGTTGCAGGTGGTTTTCCCTATAGTACACCAAGTGATTTTCAAGGGCATGTGTTAGATCGGCTTCCATGGTTTTAAATTCTTAGCTTAAGCTGTCAGTTCCAGATTATCCGCGAAGAGGAAATGTCGCAGGTTTTCGAATATTGGCTGATAGTTGGTGTAGATGTTGAATAACAACAGAGATAGCACACTTCCCTGCGGCAGCCCTTTTTTTGGTCGCGCCATCTGCTTCTTTTTCCTGGGAAGGAGACAAAAAACAGTCAGACAGTTTTTGGATGAGCATACTGTGTTTGACTGTGTTGTATGCAGCTGAAAGATCTACAAGAACCACTCCCGTAGCCACACAAACTTCGAAGCCATTCTCAATGTGTTGCGTGAGGTTCAGAACCTGGCTTGTACACGACTTACCAGATCTGAATCCAGCCTGTTCAGAGATCAGCTTTTGGTCGACTGACAATGCTATGCGCTGGAGGATCAGTCTGTCGAACAGCTTGTATAGTATGCACAGCAGCGCTATCGGGCGGTAACTTTTGGCTTCGTCGGGATCCTTTCCGGGTTTTAGGAGAACCTGTGTCTTTTTCCACTCGGCCGGCATACCATGCTTGAGTGATCACTGATTAAAGAACTGCGGTAACCAACTCCTTGCAACTGGGCCAAAGCGTTTGATCTGCTCCCCTCTGATATTGTCTATCCCTGGGGCTTTCCCTTCCTTTAGGTTGTTTATGGCCAGGTTCAGTTCTAACAGGTTGAAAGGGGTGAAGAGAAGACCATCTTCAACTAAACGTTGGCTTGACAGTTTGTGTAGTGGGACCCGTCCCGCCGTTTGTCCATTCTTGAGGAGCTGGGCTGCTATTTGGTCTGCTGACACTTTTGAGTGAGCTTTGCTGATATTGGGGTCGCAGTTCAGCTTTCAGAGGCGTACGCCAAGGAGATGTTATATCTCCGAAGCTCTTCACTAACGCACTAGAAGATATCTTCAAAACCCTTGACTGGGACGGACTGGGTATAAATGTGGATGGAGAGCACCTGAATCACCTCCGATTTGCAGACGACATCGTCATACTGGCTGAAACCCCCACAGAACTGGGAAAGATGCTCAACGATCTGTGCCACGCATCTATCCGGGTAGGTCTTAAAATGAATTCGGACAAGACTAAGGTTATGGGCACGACCGATATGTCCCAAGATCCGATCACAGTAGACGGCCGAGTGATGGAGCAAGTGGAGGAGTATAACTACCTAGGGCAGATCATCAGACTGGGACGGGACTCGCTGGATCGCGAGATTGACCGAAGAATCCAGCTTTCTTGGGGAGCATTCGGAAAGCTCAAGGACGTCTTCCACTCCAAGATCCCTCAATCGCTGAAGACTAGAGTCTATAACCAGTGTGTTCTCCCGGTGATGACTTACGCTTGCGAGACATGGACGCTTACTGCCGGGATGATGAACAAACTTAGAGTCACACAAAGAGCGATGGAAAGGTCGATGCTCGGAGTGTCCCGCCGCGACATGATAAGAAACGAGCTCATCCGCCAACGCACTAAAGTTACCGATATAGGAAAACGAGTCGCGCGACTTAAATGGCAATGGGCTGGACACATCTGTCGCAGAAATGACGGAAGATGGAGCTCTAAAGTTTTGTTCTGGAGACCCCGCACAGGAAAAAGAAGCGTTGGAAGACCTGCGACACGGTGGTCCGACGACATAAAGATCACGGCCGGCCTATCCTGGACGAGAATGGCCGCGGACCGCACAAGATGGAGGACAACTGGGGAGGCATATGTCCAACGGTGGACGGTGAAATGAAATGCTGAAGAAGAAGAAGAAGAAGAGTTCAGCTTTCTGATGAAAGTCCAGGCTTTTTTGCTGTTGTGCTTCGTATCCATTCCTTGGACCAGGTTGCACCATCTGTTGCGTCGGCTCTCAGCCAGTGCTTCCATGAGGCACATCCTTCTGCTAGGTCTCTTCCGCGAAAAAGTCCTGGGGGGTTACCACAACGTCTTATGCCGATTCAGATTAGGAACCTAATTTGATCCGCAAAATTACCGTGACCGTCTTAAAACAAGTCTTGGTATTAGGTAAATAAAGCCCATTAGGGCGAATTGGAACGGAAATGGTTGTCATGGTGATGTTTTTGTTTCGAACCTAATTTGAATCGGAAAATGATTGTGGTAACTCCTCTGATCGAATAGTAGTTTGTAGGATTCCATGAGCGTTTTTAGGTCAGAGCTTAGTCCTGGGACGTGGCTGGTTCTACATCCTCTGGGTGAGACGCTGTCTTCACTGCGCGGATGTAAAGGTCGTAGTTATCCAAGGAGGGTTCAAGCACACTCAGCGTTTTATCGAGGCTCAAGGTGAACCCCTCCCAATTCGCTTTCTGGAAGTTAAATCTTCGTCTGAACGGAACGGTGCGGGGACAAATAGCTGAGGTAACCAGGAACAGCAGAGGTCGGTGTTGGGTGCGTGGGCTTTAGGTTATGTATTAAGTCCAGTTTGGATCCGTCCGCCAATTCTATGACCTTGATTCCATCTTCGTTTGTGTCCGAATAGCCCCAAGTCTCGCTACGGCTGTTAAAGTCACTGAGGATGAAGTTTACGCTGCTACTCGGTATTCTGGCGAGGCTGGAACCATCAAATGGTGTGTTTGGTGGCTTGTGGACTGATGTTACTGAACAGCTGGACAGTGTTACCGTGATGACCTCCATTCCGCCAGCATTGTTCACGTCCACTCCCTCGACACAGATGTCCGAGTTCAAACACCACGGCAGTGCGGTGTTGTCTGTGCGGGATTTCACCGATGAGAGCGGTTATTGTCTAGTCCTCTATGTGTTTCCTGGACACAGAGGACGTCATAGTCATTATTTTTTGACAGGTCGCAAGGATCTGTTCTTTTTCGATGTTGGTCGAAGTCATGGTTAATATTAGCCCTGATAAGGACAGTTTGCTGTGTGGTGTTGTCATGTCCGGGTTTCTGCGCTCTAGTTTTGTACGTTTCCTGTTTGCAGCAATTGGTTTCACGGAGAACAACAAAATTATTTTGTTTTGTTTTTGCTGAAAACACTCAAACGCAAAATTTACAAGTGTGCCACCATCGAAATTATGTTTCTTCAAAGTCAAATAAAGAGGTTGTGACCACTTCCACCCTTCCATCATCTAGGAGCCCACGGGAACCTGGTTTTATATTATTGAAAGAATACTATGATCTGATTGGGCATTATTGGGTATTATTATGAAGTTAAGCACTTCAACTGTCCAATATTTTGTTAAGATAGACTTTTTTATACTGTTACACTTTCCAGAATGCAAAAGTTGATCAAAATCAGAGACTCCATGACAAACTTCCGGAGATTAAAGTTGAGTCCTATTGAGAGAGGATGGTCTGGTTTTCGCCTGCCGGGACGTCGGATTGGACCACCGGACCCAGTTGGAGAAGGTTTCTGACTATTCCACTCCCAACTTTGTGATGAAAATAGTTGTCTAATTTCAAAACCCACTAAAGCACTTCCTAAATTTTCATCCTATAAGGGGGGAACTTAAGCCGGTTTTGAAACGAGATGACACAACTGATCAGTGGATCAAGTTGCTAACTAGTTTACTATGAGTTACTTGTATGGGATGAGATCTAATCAACAACAATCTAATGAGATGTTGCACATGGCGCTACTAGTTGAGGGCTTGTTTCCCTAGTTACCTGTTACCAACCTGTTCAGTTTCTTTACAGTAGCTATGTGAGCAAATAGGCTTACTATTTTTGTGCAGTTCTAACAAACAGGGTTCGAAAAGATATTTATCAATGATAATGATCATGATAAATATTGTGATATTAATTAACAGTTTCAATCAATTAATAATAACAAAAATTGCCCTCGCTAATATGAACCGAATCCGAACATATATTACCGCACTCACTTGTATCCGAACGCATGCAGTGTCTGCTTGCCGAAGGGACTTCCCCCTTACCCAATCAACTGTCCCATTGCGTTCGCATTTTTGAGCCGTTTTCCCGGTTTGTGGCGCGCTACCTACCCGTTAAAAACTATTAATGCTGAATAATTAATGGGGCATGAAGAAAGTAATAAACAATGTTAGGAAAAAATATCACAAATAATGTCTTACACTGGTGATAATTATCGCAATCTTATAATCATCAACAAGTGTAATGATCTTGATAATTTTGAACCCTGCTTACAAACCGATTTGTACAGCGAAGACAAAAGAAGGGTTATGATGATTTTGACCGGTATGGGATGCTACACAGCATACCAGAAAAAATCATAACCCCCTTTTTGTCTTCATTATATCTTATATTTATTATGTAAGTACAGTATGTTCATCTGTTCCCACATAACACAGAGAATACTTATCAGAATACGAAAAATGAGGTAACTTTACAAGCGTCTTGAATTAAGACGATTGTAAGGTTAATCTCTGTGTATAACCAGCGGAGTCAGACTCTTGATCGTCCGCTGGTTATACTCATGACGCCCGCTAGAGGGCACGAAGTCATGGATAAAATATAAAACTGGTGTAAGAAACGGCTTAATTGGCACATACCAGATATATAATTTATAAACTAGCACTGGGCAGTGCATTGAGTTTTAACAGTCTCTCTGGTGTTTATAGGTTTCATATCTTCAGAGCGCGACGTTTTTGTAATCAGGTTTTAGTTTTTTGGGTTCCTTACCCGGCTGTATCTCATGAAAAGTAAGATAGAGAGTCGAAATTTTCACAGAATGTGTTTTTCAGTTGCCAGAAAGGACAAATTATTTACTGTAGATTGAATATTAATTTAAAAAATTAAGGAGTGTCCAGCAACGTTTTTTCCGTGTGTATGATTCTGATTCGCACTTGACCGATTTTTTTACATATTATTTTCTATGATAACTCTTTGAGTAATAATTATTACTCAAAGTGATAGCTATTAAAAATTAATCCTATCCTCGCAGATGAATTTGTCGGCTTTGACACAATAGTACTACAGCTGAGGTCATTGCTAATCATGAAAGGAAGTCTTGGACGCACAAGGAGAATTCAAGCAATGGTAAGTAAAAAGCAAAGATTACTTACTTTGGACCAGGAGCAAAATGAAGAGAAGTATTACTTTGCCTGATATGCTGTATTATTCTTGTGCACCATTGGACCTTTATTAATGAGGTGTATCTCTACAAAAAAGAGCTATCACAGACACAAATTCAATCTTAAATGACTAGAAACACACCTGTCTGCATTAGCCTATTTTATACCCCCGACAACGAAAAATAGGGATGTTATAAGTTTGAAGAGTCTGTCTTTGTACGTATGTGTGTGTGTGTATCTGGCTGTATCTGTCTGCCGCGTTCAGTGGTTCGAAAGTTATCCGCTTAGCAAGGAAATAAGTCAGCCAAATTTTAGACTTAAGGATCCATTTATTGTGTCGGGGATGTTTTATTTCTTATTCATGCTAAGGTTGATCTCCCCTTTCCAGGTGGTGACAGGAAATGGTCAGGGTCTCGCTGGCTTCGGGATCGGAAAGTCCAAAGAGTCACCGGCGGCACTCAGGAAAGCAAAGAACCGGGCCGGACAGAAACTCATGCACTTTGAAATTTACAATGGACATACAAGTAGGTTCTAATAGCTGCTTTAAAACAAATATGTGGAGTTCCGAGCATTATAAACGATTGTTAAGGTGTCTGGACTTATAGGAAGATTATATAATTTGATTAGGTGTATGAATAGAATTTAAAAATGATAACTTAAAAGCTCTAATGGCCGAGTGAACACCGGATTGTCATCTCGACTCTGATGAGATAACGATTTAAACAATTTACGGCCATTACGAGTATACTCAGAAATGTTGCTTGACTCGGAGCTCTTGTCCTCAGTCTATCACGACTTCTACAGCCAGTTCGGAAAGACGAAGATCTACGTCCAGCAGAAGAACGAAGGCTACGGTCTGCAGTGCCATCGGGCCATCAAGGCGATCTGCCAAGCCATCGGGATCAAGGATCTGCGGGCGAAGGTGGAAGGCTCTACCAACCTGCAGCATGTCATCAAGGCGTTCTTTATTGGGCTGCTGCAACAGGTACTTAGTTTCTTCTTCTTTACTTAAGGCTGGGCAGCGGAGTATAGAATCTCACCTTCAGTTTCTTTTATAGGATTAAAATCTTAAATAAAGCGGTCAAGTGCGAGTAGGAAGTCGGATCCGCATACGAACGGTTCCATACCATTGAACCATTGTACACGGAAAAAGGTAAAACGACAGTCTTTTGTTCGTGTAAAACTTTTTAATTTTTAATAATAAAATATTAAATATCTACGCAGGCGGCAAACAGGGCTAACGCCATCTGTTTCTGGGCGGATATTTTTGCTTTCTTCCGGAGTACGATATTATGTTCGGGATGGCTAGTCTTCTTGTATTTTCAGGGTTCCGTACCCAAAGGGTAAAAACGGGACCCTATTACTAAGACTCCGCTGCTGTCCGTCCGTCTGTCACCAGGCTGCATTTCATGAACCGTGATAGTTAGACCGTTGAAATTTTCACAGATGACGTATTTCTGTTGCCGCTATAACAACAAATACTAAAAAACAGAATAAAATTATTTATTTATAACCACACTTTTTTAACCACATTTTGCTACTTTTCTAAAATCCAAACTATTCACTCCACACCATCCCTACCATTGTACGGTGGTACGGAACCCTTCGTGCGCGAGTTCGACTCGCACTTGACAGGTTTTTTAGTATACGGTAGTGGTATGTAAGTATTGAACTATGTACTCAGGTTAACGAAACTCTTTGCTCATTGAAACCGGAAGTGGATAGTAATTGAGTAACTTATTTACAGAAACAAAATGTAATATGATAAAGAAACGGATGAGCAATTATTAACTGTATAATGACTAATAACTAAGCACAAAACTCAATAACCGCAATCAAAGATCTTTTCCGATAAGATCGGGAGTCCATTTTAGTTCACCGATAAACAAATAAAACAAAATGGCTAAGAAAATGTCCGGACAAACAATCTCTTGCGCGGGCAGTTTATTTGTTATTATAGCGGCAATAGAAATACACCCTCTGTGAAAATTTCAGCTCCCTGCCTATTTCGGTTGAATAATAAATGTCAGTTCTTGTTTTTTGCCCTGCCCCCTTCCTAGTTTATACTAAAATTTAGAGCCAAATTGGTATAGGTCACTTTCTGTCCAAATACTAAATAAAGTTAGGTTTTGTTAGGTCACAACTTTATGCACTACATGTAGTCAAGCGAAGCGGAGCGGAGCGAGGCGACCCCATAAAGTTTCAAGGAACCTTATTGGTGGCTTATTTGGCATTTATTTTCGGCCAGAAGTTTCATATAAACTTTGTTTTTGACATTTCACTAAACCAGTTTCGGGATTTGATTAAAATCCCTAGATATGTTTAGGGATATGTTAAATCCCTAGATATGTTTAGGGATATGTTAAATCCATAGATATGTTTAGGATTTAGCCAAGTCCCCGATTTATCATATCCCTGCAACATATCGATTGGTGCCAAGGGCGGCAAAATACTGCAGTTGGCATGTCGGCGGCGCCTATTTTTATTTATTTTATTTTTATTTATTTTGTTTGGAGATTGACTGCCGGATACGACATTTTGTGTCTTTGGGAGCAATTGATATATACTATTGCTATTCTGGTACTGGTCTGTCGCGGCGACAGTGCGACACTGCCGCGCAGCAGCAGTTTCGTGTCAGCAGTCAGCAGTGCTGCCGTTGTATTGCTGCCAAGTTCGGAATCGTTTCCCATATAAACCTATAATTAATGTACGGGGAGCGGCAGCACTGCTGCGTGCTGCCGAGTTTGGAATCACATACTCACTAACCATTTCATGTTATTCACAGAAAACCCACCAGCAACTAGCGGAAGAGAAGAAACTGCACCTGGTAGAGTTCAAGCAGGAGCATGAGAACTTCCCGAAAGTGGTCGCCAGTCCGACCGTCGTGCGCGCCAAGGACGAGATCCCGCGAGACGAGACTCTGGACTTCACGCAATACGTCATGCACGACAAGGTAGATACTGCAGTAGTAGAGTTCGTTTTGAATCTGGGATAAACAAGTCGGTCCCGGTTATGACCCTTTAAAAAATCAGTGTGCTTTCTGTAATATGCTAATAATTCATCTCGAAACCGTTGGACGACTACGCCAGGCGCTGCTTGACAGGTCAGCTATGCTGATACTGTCAAACGGGTTAACCAATTTTATTCCTTTCTAAAGCTGGGCATTCACTGTCAGTTTGGACGGATCGAATTGGACTGACGTCAGTTAAAACTGACAGTGATTGTGAAATATTCTATCGAAAATTTTAACTGACGGCAACCCACGGATTTTCCGGGCGCACCGTAATCCGTTTGCGTCAGACCAAACTGACAGCGAGTGTGCGGCATCAGATCGTTTCGATCAGTCGGAGCTTCGACGCGATGGCGGCTGGACGTGCAGTAACTATGAACTATGTAGGTTCGTCCATTGAGTTAGCGATAACTCATTAGCAATATAACATGAGATAACTGATATCTATTTTTGCCCGGAGAAGGAACACCAAAAGGAGGGAAATGTTTTTCGACCGTTACAAATTTCGAATTTCCTCTCTTCCCCGCACCGCATTCTTCATGCTTTAGTACCGATAGCATCGTAACTACGTACGACGTGTATCCCCCCCCCCCCCCCCCTGTCGCTCGCGATTATTGCAACAGCGAATTGTAATAATCTTGTTTATAGTTACTGTTTGTTGAGTTTTTGTTTGTAGTAACTGTTGCCTTTGTGCTGTACAAGTCACGTTCCACTATGATTATTAATTATATCCTTTATTGCATAAAATAACGTTAAAAAACAATGACGCAGTCTAAAATAAAATTTACAAAGGCGGGTTTATTCCTAAAAGAAATCTCTTCCAGCCAGCCAGTAAGTATGTTCAGTGAAACAATGCGGGTTCAGCTAATAACAAAATATTTATACAACCAAGAAAACAGCAAATTTAAAAATAGAATACATTACACATACACACAAAAATACTTTATAACATATATATCATTATCAAGATAATTATACTACATAAACACATAATACTCAATTAAATAAAACCTAGGATAATTGAGATAGATAGGTTTGATTTGAATGAGCTAGGCGATAAACTATCACGGATAGAGTCTGGCAGGAGGTACCACATCCACAGGCGCAGCACGGACTGTGAAAGAATTCATCAGGAAACTGGTATCGGCCATCGGACAGGCTAGTTCCTTTGATGCGAGGAGGTCTGGAGGGCGGTTTTTTGATTTGATTGATTATGGTAATGATGATATGGTCCGACTGATTTCCTCTCCCTTCCGACCCCCTGCTAGGGGATATATGTACCTATACACTATTTACATTCGTAGGGATGAAAATTATAATTATTATTTTGAGCTCCACCACCAGGTACAACTTTTTTGTCAACGGTATGAAGGTACGAGGATAGATTTCCATGTGACGTCATTTTGTAACGATCAGCGGCGGCAAACTCTGAATGAACGGGTAGAATATGGGCGCATTTCGTTAGCACGCGCTACAGCCCAAACGGCTTAACAATTTTTTTAATCATTATTTCGTCCATTGTTTATGTTTTCTGGTGATTAATGGCAAAACAGCAGCCGCAATAAGTAGAATTTCCTTCTGAGAATCTGAATCCGTTTTTTCAACTGACCTCGTCGATCGTGAAATGAAAGCCAGTTTGACGTCAGTGGTGGGCAAATCCGTTCTAACTTTAGTCAGTCCAATTGAATCACTCCAATTGACTGTAAGTGCCCAGTTAAAGAATTCTCACTAAAACTCAAAACTCAAATCATTAATTGCAAGTAAGCAAAATAATGCACTTTTACAAGTCTCTGTATTGGTCCTTCGCTGAACATCGTGATCATCAGCAGCACGCTCAAATTTGATTTAATTGCGGAAATGTCCTATATCTGTGACCTTCCTCACAGAGTTGTAGACAGCCGATTATGTCTTTCCAAGATATTTATTTGCAAATACTACTTCGAGGCAACTAATATTAACCGTTTTGTTTCTCTATTCAAGGTAATACTAAGAAAGAAAACGTTCCCTCGGTTCTATCAGACGATGCCGCATTACAAAATATTCCTCAAGAAGTACGAGAAATTCCGCAGCCACGAGAAGATCCGACTGAATCTGAAGGTCGAGTATGGCAGTGTCAAGAGTTTCCTCAACGATAAATATCCTGAGGAAAAGACAGAAGCCTAGAAAAGCTATGTATTTTTAGTATTTAGGTAGATAATATTATAAATAAATATGTATTTAGTATTATAAATAAATTAGTGACAAATTCATCGTCTTTTCACTATGTAGCTGTGGCGCGGTTCGTTATGTTATTTAGTCCATAGATTAGATTAGTCAATAATTTAGGGGTACTTATCTTTTGTCATACTCAGCCCATTTTGGGATTGCAAGAACAGGTTTTTGACAAGACGCGGGTTTTTCGGTTCTGGGCAGTACGTAACTGGGTACCCGGTTCTTTCTATTTTAGGTGAACATTACAGCTATCGTTAAATTAGAGAAATGTGTTAAGGTTCTTGCGAACATATTTTTGGAAAACAGTATTATAATATCTGTGGTTATACTTACTTCATTCTCATTAGTTTTATTCGTCCTTGGTTTAACGAAACTGCTTATTCTCTATGCATCGCATAAGCAACCCCGATAGATAATTGCTTCAGATATTGTGATTATTCGCTAATGATGAATTAGCTGTGTGTTCAGTTTGTCACTTTTCATCGGTACGATAGGTAATAATATGGTCAGTGAAATATCTTTGAAATTATGAATAAGTAAAAACATATTTATTTTCGAATGATAATATGCATACATCGCTTACATTTTGGAAAACAAAAATATTTACCCTAGTTTTAAGATATGAATTAATTACATGTTCAATAATTAGGTTACAAAAAATATTTTAGGAATTCACTAAAACTGTAGCCAGTTAAAAGGTGAAATTATTCAAAATACATATTTTTGCATAACCTTGTCATGGCACCCATGGATCGTTCCAATATTTTTTTAGTAGTTTTGTTTTTATTTACATAAAATATTTACAATTTCTATAAAATCATGCCACTAAATGCTCTAAAATGCTAAACTCTTACAGATAATATCAAGCACCATCTTTTGAAGACTACGACCGAATTATAATTTGCAGTAAATAGTCATTATAAAATTTTAAGAGATTAAATACACTGTCTAAATAACATTATTATAGCTTGAATCACCAATTATTGCAGTAGGTAAAGCAAGTAATTTTTTTTACTGACTAAAAGACAAAAAGGAGCATAAATAAATCACTTCAAGAGATACATCACCATCGATACGTAGATTTATCGGCAAGGTATAAAAAGAAAAAGGAGCTTTATCTATATTTCTAGTTTACAACAAAATATTTTACATAAATCACAATATTGCTACTAAAATCAGTAGGCTGAATCTTGTCACAATGTTATTCCGATTACAAAAATCTGCAGTGCGGAAAAATCTGCAACCGCTTTTGTACAGATATCCAGACACACATACTTACAATCATATTTAATATAGTCACTACAGTTACAGTAGGCTTTTAACCTGACCAATATTTATTGACTCGAAATAGAAGTGTACTCGAAGATTTGCGATCTAGAGGCGGCTCGTGACATTTTTATGGGTGTCCACTAAAAATAAAAACGTAAAAACTAGTAGAGAAAATCAATTGGCCGGTTTTTTTGATTCGTCACATCCACACAACCATGGTGTTTTGAAATATTGTTTATATTTAAAAACGCCCGTGAATGTATTAGTTTTTTTACCACATTTTTGAGAAAGTCCAATTTCAAGCCGTGGTGGCCCCCAAAGGTTTCAGTTCGAGACGAATTTGGAGTCTTTTCACATTTTTTTAATGAAAGACGCTCTGTACTGTTCCAGTTTTAACACAAATGTCGCGCACGGGCTATTTTTTAAGAAGAAAAATTGCGAAATGCACCGAAGTTACAGACGGACGCGACACGTTTGTTTGTTGACTTAAGTCCGGCAACTACACATCATACCCGCGCTCAGCTCTCCATATCTACAACGTAGCGGGGGCGGCGCTCCAGTTCAAGTTAATTTCTCATACGAAATCGTTTGTTCCCAGTTTGTCACACTGTTACCAACTGGGAATGAAAATAGAATGTGATTCCCATTTTGTGACACCCTTGTACAGTACGATTATATTAACTTTAACACTCGACACTTCTCGCTTTTTGATTATTTTTTAAATCGTAGTTCAATTAAATGTTGTCATATTTTTCCCTTAATATACTCTTCATGATACACTTCTGTGCTAAATTTCAAGTTTCTAGGACATCTTTATCACTTTCAGCAGCTAAAACCGAGAAGTGTCAAGGGTAAAGTTAAAGTAATCGTACTGTACGACAGTGTTACAAACTGGGAAGGAAATAGTGGCAGTTTGTAAAACTAGTAGTTACAAACTGGGAAGGAAATAGTGGCAGTTTGTAAAACTAGTAGTTACAAACTGGCACTATAAACTTCCCACATTGTTATACCATTGATCATGGATTGTCAAGATCAAAATGGTTTATTTTAAAAGCTTTTATTTAACTTGCAATATATGTATTTTTATCCGGATGGAATCTTTCGGGTCAAATTTGACCCACATCCCGATTTCCGATTGAGCTGAAATTTCATGCATACGTAAATTGGATGACAACACAATATTATAACATGGAGCCGATCTGATGATGGAGGCAGAAGGTGGCCATGGGAACTCTGCAACAAAACGACGCGACCCTATCGTCTTAACAAGTAACAAGTTTTTAAAGTGACGTCTTCAGAGTTTCCCTAATCCCTTACAGCGTTGTGGTGGCACGGCATACCAATTTTCACAATTGTCACCCGATTTCACTATGCGATATCTCTAACAATCACTCTTCACATTCCCATTCTAATGTTTTAAGAGACAAATCACTAGAAGGTCTCCTTATTGAATAAATATACTGCCTAAATTAGCGGGAAAACGATGGCGCTTTAAATGAAATGAACAGCCTCAGAAACATTTAGATACAACACAACGATAACAAAAAAAAATGAAAATAAACTTAAAGTAAAAAAAATATTGTTGAAATGATTTTCTTAAACCCTCTAAAAAGAAGAAAATAAACTTTAAATTGAATCAAACCTATCAATTTATTACATAATTTATTATGATATAAAAGCTTGCTGCGAGATTTACTTATAAATGTAGTTACATATCTTTTTTACAGAATGTGTTATATAATTGACAGACTCGTGATATTGAATTGACAGAAGATGTAAATCTCGTAGCAAGCTTTTATATCTTAATAAATCATGTGATTTAATAATTGATAGGTTTGATTCTATTTAAAGTTTTTTCTTTCTTTTTAGAGCGTTTGATAAAAGCTTTTTAAAAATGTTTTTTACTTTAAGTTTATTAATATTTAAACTTAAAGTCAGAAGTAGAAGAAAGGAACTATAATTTGGAATTCGTAAACATGATTTAGACAATCCTATTTTTTTATAGCTGCCTACCTGCTTAAGATAATCCGTGATCAATGGTATGACAAAATGGGAAGGTAATAATGCCAGATTGTAACACTGTTACACAAGGGTGTGACAAAATGGGAATCACATTCTATTTTCATTCCCAGTTGGTAACAGTTACAAAATGGGATTTTTTTCCCAGTTTGTAACAGGTTTACCAGGATGGGTGTGACAAACTGGGAACACATGTCGCTGGAGCTCCTCTCCACTTGACACTAAACATGATTCATCTTTTTACGCGTAGGTAAGTAGGTAAGTTTATGTGTATAGGCATAGTAGAGTGTATCCATAGGGTTATAAAGAAATATATTTTATGTAATTTTAGTGGGAGTGCTCTGCACCAGTGCTCTTTAAGACGAGCCGCCTCTGCTGCGATCACAGTTTGCCGAGTTTCCTAACAGACTACGCACAGTTTTAAATACCTATAGTTACATCAAGATGATTTTTGGATTTGAAACGCAACCAAAAATTGTTCTAAACCCTGAACCCTGTTAAGTTCCACTTCATACACAATAAGAAAGTAATTTATTAAAATATAAACTGCGAGTTTCTCGATAACGTATAATAAAGAGTGTTACGTCGCGTACGCCGCGTCACAATGCGTCCAATACCAACATCTAATGTACTGGTGCGGTCTCCAGCACACGTCAGCGTCATCGACTAAACGTCTTATACGGCCTATTGACTTAAGACTTCGGTAGGTAACTTCTTCCTATATTGTTATATTAATACTCCATGTATACGTGTCTATATTTTGCTGTTTTCTCCTCCCTTCTCCTTTTCTCTTATGGCATCTCTCTCATTTCCCGTCATTGAACCAGTTGAATGTAGTCAATTGAATGAACCAAAATATCCACTTTTGAACACCACCACCGAACCGCTTTGCTTGCTTCGAGAGATCATTGTTTCTGAGTTATTGCACACTGAAGTTGGTCTCCTAATCTGTTGTCGACTCTGAAAATTATAATTTCAAACTTTAAAAATATTACATAAGTAGGTAGGTAGGTAGGGGGGTTTGCTTTTCCTGAGTATAGCGAGAGATTCAAGCAGCATCGCCCGAGATGGCAATAATTATGGTATAGTGTGTTTTACCCACACTGGCGAGCAAACCGCTGGGACCTTAGGATTGTACTGTTTTTAGCTCTGTAGAACGGTATTTGACTGCTATTCAAAATATATACTTTTAGGAACTGTCAAAACGTTGAAATACTAGCTCGTGACGTCATAGACAAATGCTGTCTTTTTAACACAAAATTGAGTTAATAAAATACAACTGCTGGAAATATACAATTCTGCTATTGTCAAACGTTTTTGTTAAAATGGGCTCAGCTTGAGACACGTTTCTAAATTTATTGAACTACCTTGTCAAATACCGTATTGTAAGAATGTAGAAGGCATTGTGAGGGTAATAAATAGTTGGCATTGCAGTTAGGGGCCCCGATAGTGATCAGAGCGCAGTCGGGTTAGGGTAGAGCCAGGCGTTGGGTTAGTGTGGCATATGAAGTTCGGAAGTACCTGTCTGAGGGCGCCACTTGTCAGCATGATCCCGCCTCGCGTCCGGCGCCAGATGCGCGCGCATCCCGCCGATGACGTCAGCGGCACCGGCGGCCGCGTGCGCAAGTGGCGCCACCGCGGCGCCCGGCAGGTGGCGCAGCACGCCGACGCCGCGCTCGGAGCGGGCGGCGATGCTGATCGTGGCGGCCGTCTCGGCGAAGCCCTGTTGGACCGTTTGACGTTAGAAACACAGACATTTAGAATGTATATAGCTTATACCCTGACTTAACAAATAGGCTGTCTTTTATCCCGAAAAAGAATTACTGTTCCCGTAGTAATGATCATTGGATGAAATTTGGAATGTATAGCTTATACCCTGACTTAACATATAGTTCTACTAATATTATAACTGCGAAAATTTGTGTGTGTGTTTATACATTTGTTACTCTTTCACGCTGAAACGGCTGGATGGATTTGGATGACACACAAATTTTCGCAATTATTATATTAGTAGGACTATATGTTAAGTCAGCGTATAAGCTATATACTTTTCAAATTTCATCCAAGCCGTTAAGCGTGAAAGAGTAACAAACATATAAACACACAAACATCCACACACACAAACTTTCGCAATTATAATATTAGTAGCATAGGATGTAACGGTTCGCTGATTCCGCAGGCAACAAACGAATATTTAATTCACTAAGTTAAACACTTAAACAAAGCGACATAAATCCTTATTTCTTCTTCTTTCTTCTAGGGGACCAATCTGGAAGGCCATTCTTTCAAATAAAAAAAGAATATTTGAAATCGGTTTATAATTAATACATAGATAGATTCGAAAAAAAAAACACAGAACCGATTTGAGAACTTTTTGAACCTATGGGAAGTTTCGACAACTTAGGAATTTCGACAACTCGCTTTATTCATTTGTTTGTTTTCATTATTTTAAATACCCATTTGTCCCTAATATATCTATCCAGCCATGCACCCATGGTTGTGTAACGTCCTACTCTTTATTATACTATTTATTTCACTGTAATAGATGTAGAAAATTATAACACCATGTCAAAAATTATGACAACTGTCAAAAAATAAAAAATGGTGTGCTTCTGTCGCTGCATCTGGGAAAAACATTTTTGAGTCGAGTGTGCATGTAGTGCCCCTGTATCTCGGAGAGTACACAGGCCGTCACCAACCCTCCAGGGCAATATAGGTAGAGGTAGTATAGTGTAAGGTAGAGACTGACACACGAAAGTAGACTGGATATATTTGTCACACTTATCCGTGAATTCACCTTAACCCCTCGAGCCCTGGATCTGGTTATGAGGCATCGAGATTTTGAAACCTATGCCATTATGTCAAAATTAAAAACCTATAACGGGGAAATGGCACCTTCTGGCGCCACCCGGGCTTAATCTCACAACGACCCTTTTTGAGGCATCCTCCTTTTTGAGAACCTCATGCCATGGTGATAAAATTCAAATCCTGTAACGGGAAAATGTCTTGACGGCAAGACTTGGGTCGGTGTGCAGTTAAGAAGGCGTTAACCGGTCAACACCTGGACCTGGTTATGAGGCATCTCGATTGTGAACCTCATGCCATGGTAATAAAATTCAAAACCTATAACGTCAGGCTAACGAATATATACGTTTACAGGTACTGAAAGGTTGAGTCAGATCGTGAAAACGGGGTTGGCAATTCCGAGATTTTTTGGCGCGCGTTTCTAGGCGCTGCTTTGTTTGCCAGACTGGTAGTCTACCCACCTCCTTCACAGTCTGGTAGGCCTGGCTGACGCCTTCCCGCAGGTCGCTGGGGTGCCTCGCGGGGTCGTGGCGGCGGCGGCGGCGGCGCTCGCGTCTATCGTAGGCCGCTTGCAGCTGCAGCGTCGGGCCTGGCGTCAGCATGTCGTACGCCGTCTCTGCTGTCGCCTGAGACGTTCGGTAAATACATAACTAGTGTATTCTACGCAATTTCTATCCTTACACAATAATGTACTGTTAAAACTCTCAAAAGATACTTATGCAGTGGGCTTCATGAGGTTGTAATACTTTCAAATATGACTTATTACTCTAAAGTTAACCAGTTATCTATACAGTCTGACATCGCGATTTAACCAAAAGCGGTGGCTCAGCCGATGCGTGCAGTGCTGAATTCCTTCACTCACCAATAAACACAGCTGCTGTACCAAACCAGTTATTTATAACTTTATATATATAACCGAAAGCGGCTAAGCAAATGCTGAATTAATTCCACTATTAATCAACAGATGCCGCTGATGTATCAATGCGAATTTCCATACAGTTCCACATCGCGGTTTTTCCCACCTGTATGACGTGCAGTATCCGTGCAGTAACATCGAGCGCGGCGACGGCGGTGCGTGCGGTGAACGAGGCGGCGCCGCGCCTGAGGCCGTACACGAGGCGGCCGTCGCGGCGCCACTGCTCCACTGGGAGCCAGAGTAGGTCGCGGATGCCGGTCACTGTGGGAAATATAATATTACATTTTGATGGTGATAATGATGATGAAATGCAGCCCATTTATGAGAGTTAATTTTATCGACGAGAATGTGTATGTTTCTCATCAATGTAATCAACTCTCCATTGGCACAGTTGTGACCAGTTATTCATTCGTCCTTTTTGCGAAACATAGGGCTAAGTCCACCGCCGCAATTGTGGAAATGTGAAGGTTTCCTAACGATGTTTTCTCTGGCTTTTCGAGCGGTTCGAAATCCTGAAAAACCCGTGGGGCACAACGCGGCCCAGCGTTGTATACCACGGGCTTCTCAGAAGACGCGTCCCAGAAGGCATAGTCCCTTCAAACGAGTACCAGCTTGGCGGTTACGGGTACATCTTATTTGCCCCTTCACTAATAAATCGCCAACTTGGGCTTTGTAGGACCTTCTCGGGCGGCCCCGTCAGTAATTTATTTATTTTGTAAGCAAACCAACACATTACTGTGTATGAGTATAAAACAAAGTACACAGATAAAATTAGTTATTAATATGTTCCAATTACGGATTGAGAAAATAAATGCCTAGGAAAATTTAAAAAACAGTACAAATTAAAACGTATAGAAGATTATACTACTAGTAAAAAAACGAACTGAAAAAATAAATCGTGGGGAAAAAACCCGAATAGAAAAAAAATACAAGGAAAATACTATTTCAGAAAATTCATCTATTCACTCACGTACGTATCAATCATCATTTTTTTATCATAATTTCACCCGATTATAAAATTTTCACCACATATTAACCTTAATTGGCGAATTCAAAACGTTTTAAATTTAGCGGTTTTGCCAGTGCCTTGGGATGGGATGAAAAGGAATGTGGAAAAGTGTTTTAACTCTGTCTGACGCTCTTGGTGCTGTTAACTTAACACGATAAAGCAACTCAGGATTTAAATAAGTGAACCCACCAAACTGCAGCAGCGAGTGCATAGGGCCGATGCCGCTCAGCAGCCCCGGCAGCTGGTGCCGCTTGATGTCTGCCAGCCACTCGTGCAGCGCCCACTTGACCAGCCGCTCCAGGCCGAGCAGACCGTGCCTGCAGGGTAAATGCACCACGATAAGGATCACCTAGATGTTGACAGGAAGGCCCGCCAGATAGAACGCGAGTTGCCACTATTCTCGGATTCACTTTGACAACTCCATACAAATTTCTGTTGTCATGCTTTACATTTACACGCTTGCATCACAAGTCTCGCTGTCGGTATACATAAAGACCAAGGTACATCTATAGGGCTTGTGTTTAAAAGATTACCAAAAACAACCTATTTTACTACCAATAAATTCGAAATGACTGCCAGAATGGATAAATGTCCACCAAGTTGTGTTTGGATAAATGATCACCAAACTTCTTTTTATCTTTTGTGTACTTAAGTTTATGTTTTAAGTATTTTTTGTTGTTCTTACATGTTCAACCTAACACGAAGGATAAAGGGGGCTCCGCTTCGCTCACCCCCTTTACCCTTCACCTAAGCTACCGCAGTATTTTGCCCTGATATTTTTTGCAACTTTTGGTGTTCATTTAGACATAGACATAGACATTTATTTATTCACTGGACAAAATATGGTACATCAACTGGATAACTTTACAGACAGGAAATCGACATGAGATTATAGAAGAAAACACATACTTTCTAAATAAAAGAAAAGGATGAAATGAACAGTGAAATGGCTCCAACTCAGCATAATGCTGCAACAGGGCTGCAGCGCTGATTTTCAGCCAAAAACATTTGATATCCGTGCAGGCACCTCCATCCATTTATCCATTTTGGGTAGGAAAAAAATATTTTGCAGTCATCTCCATCCATTTATCCATTTTGGGTAGGAAAAAAATATTTTGGTGATCATTATATTTGTTGCCTATCTATAGAAGGACGCCTAGAGCTTTGGCGGCAAATCCACGCTTCGTTATTTTCATTCAGCAGTTTTTTCTTCTGATCAATGAAAATGACATGGTGGCACCACGGCTCAGCGTTAGACCATACCGGCCTTACTAATAAAAGTAGTTATTCGCGGTGTAACTTATACAGTGTTTTGTCTTGCTTTGACATTTGACATTTACTCGACGTATGAAAAGGACAAAACACTGTATAAGTTAAACAGGGAATAACTTTTTTTATTAGTAAGGCCGTACTAGTTTGCATTTTAGATTCAATAACAAACCTCATCGGCTATATATACCTGTAACTGCTGCTAAGAAATCAAGCATTAACAGCAGTCCCATTCGCAAACCTATATTTTAATTCACTTAATGTATTGCATTTGAGTAGACGGAGTAAAGGAATGAAGGTCTTGAATCTGAGGCAGTAGACTTGAGACTGACCTGTGATAAAGCCTCTTCAGCCTTAGCTCGGAGCAGTTCAGCTGTCCTAGGCCCATCAGCAACCCAGCCACCGGCCCAGCGGACAGGTCCACGCGCTTGCCGACGTAGTCGAGACGGATTGGCACTTCGGGGGCGAACACTACGCGTCTGTAAGGCGAGGAGCATGGTTTACTGATTATTATTGCCAAAGCAAGGCGTCCACAACAAACTAAACTGACTTGGAATCAACAATGATGTACAGGGTGCCTGGTGGCAGATTTTAATTTACATTTTTTTTTAAAGGAACTATTTCACAAATCATTTTCATGAAGCTACAGAAGCACAGAGTAATTATGCGTTTAAAAAAATGTCTGAATTTAAATCCTCGCGGTCACGGCACTCACTGAAGCGAAGACTCGGCTCGGCGGGAGACTCTGTGATGGTCAGGTAAACAGTTTCCACGGTTTGTGGCGTTCAAGATGATCTTGGTCGCCAATGAATGAAACTCGAAACTACTTGACCCGTGAAGAGAATAAGGGGAGGGGCAGTATTTACGATACGTATCAAGGGTCGGAGTACAAACAAGAAATTAAAAGTAAAGAAGACTTGGCCTTTTTAGACGACTTTATTTCATTTTAAAAATATAAATCTGCCGCCAGACACCCTGTATATTGACAGAGAGGACGACTACCTCTCCTGCGTTGCGGTTCGAGGCTCTACCTCCCACGCGAAAGGTCCCGGGTTCGAGTCAAGACAAAACAAATCAAATCAAAAATCATTTATTTCCATAGGATGTTGTTACATCACTTAGATCCGTCATTACATTTTTTTGGGTGAGTTCACTAACCCAATGGCGGAATCTGTGGAGAAGAGCTCACCGAAGAAACTCCACAGTCGTCGCATCTTTTGCGTTTCCTTTTTTAAATAAAATATTGTCAAATTACAAAATGAATGCTAATTATATATCGAAACAGCCTGTTACTCAAACAATCTATTCCCATGGACATCTGTCCTCTAAGTAATCAGATATCCTGTAGTAACCTTTTTTATACAATATCTGTTTTATTATTATTTTAAACTTGTCTAAAGGTAAGTTTTTAATATCAGTAGGGACCTTATTGTAATAGTGTATACAATTGCCTTTAAAAGAATTACTAATTTTATGTAGTCGGCTTACATAAGCAACCAACTTGTCTTTATTTCTAGTATTAAAATTGTGTATATCACTGTACTTCTGAAAATTAGTTATATTTCTTTTTACATACACAAGATTGTCATAGATATATTGAGACACAAATGTCAGAATATTGATTTCTTTAAACTTTTCCCTCAGTGACACTCTAGGCCCTAATCTATAAATTGCACGAACAGCCCGTTTCTGCAGAATAAATATACTATTAGCATTCGCAGCGTGACCCCACAATAAAATACCATAGGTCATTAGACTATGAAAGTAACTAAAGTAGACTAGTCTAGCGGTGTCTACGTCGGTAAGAGCTCTAATTTTTTTAACTGCGAACGCTGCCGAACTCAGTCTGTTCGACAATTTATTTATATGAGGATCCCATTGTAGTTTGGCGTCTAAAGTAATGCCCAAAAAGACAGTCGACTGCACAAGGTCCAATCTCTGTCCTTTTATAAATATGTCTGTAGTTACCGGGTTCACATTGGGTAACACGAATTTAATACATTTAGTTTTCTTTTCATTAAGTAATAAATTGTTAACAGTAAACCAGTTCACTGTACTAGAGATAGCATTGTTTACCTCGTCATAATTTGATTGCTGTCTTTTAACTTTAAATATCAAAGAAGTATCATCGGCAAACAATACTAACCCATGTTTTGCTTTAACAAGGTAAGGTAAATCATTAATATATACTAAAAACAAGAAAGGACCAAGAATTGAACCTTGCGGTACGCCCATACTTATTGAAGACCCAGGTGATCTTTTCCCATTAACATCGACCATCTGAACCCTATCTGTTAGATATGACTCCAGAAGGCCAAGTGCCTGATCTTTTACACCATAATGGCGTAACTTCCTGACAAGAGTGTCATGATGGACGCAATCAAAAGCCTTGGATAGATCGCAGAAGACACCTATTGCATCCATTGCGTCTTCCCAGGCATCAAAAATATTGTCGATTAGTTCAACACCAGCATCGGCTGTTGAACGACCCTTTGTGAAACCAAACTGAGCAATATGAATTAAATTATTGAGATAAAAATGACTTTGCAATTGATTAAATATGAGTTTTTCAAATATTTTGCTAAGCGTTGGTAGTATCGATATGGGTCTAAAATTGGTGGGGTCTGATGTACTACCAGCTTTGAATAAAGGTATAACTTTACTTAGTTTCATCAAGTCAGGAAACACACCATTATCTATACATTGATTAAATATACAACAAAGGTGAGGTGCAATACAATCTACAATGGAACTAATAATTTTTACTGATAGACCATGGGCGTCAGCTGTCTTTTTCATTTCCAGGGATTTAAACGCTTTTACAATGTCTTCATTATTTACGTGCCTAAATTTAAAATCTGTTTTACATTCCTCAAAGTTTTGTTTAAGTATAGATTCAGCAGCAGCGGGAGATGAATTTAAAGACTTGGTTGTTGAAACTGGAATGTCCGTAAAGAAATTTTCGAAAGCTTTTGCTACTTCTAGGTCTGTACTTAGCAATTGATTATCTATCTTAAGCTTGAAGTTATTATGTGTAGCTTTGGCCTTTCCAGTCTCTCTGTTTATAATTTGCCAAGTCGTTTTCATTACATTGCTACTAGATTCAATTTTGTTTTTAACCTCTCCTTTTCCGCCGTCAGCATAAGCAGCGCGGCCCCGGTCACTCCCTGTACCGCTGTCAGCATAAGCAGCGGGATGACTAATATTTTTGAAACCGGTATTTTTTATCCAACGGTTGGACCAATTTTTACGGTTCGATCATGTGTGGACACCCAATTAGACAAACTTTATGGTCTGTGTGCTAGTTTATGCTTTTCCGTAGAAAAAAATAATTCAACCGCGTTTTGAAAATCACTTTCTTCCGGACGCTCCCAACGTAACGCTGATTGAAACGCTGAAATATTCGAAAGTTTCTATAAGAATACCCTAATGTTTTTATTGTTTTGAAAAGGTTATTTTGTGTAGATTACGTAGGTATCAAACAACATGTACATGTTGTTGATAATTTTCTGATGTCGGCTAGATTTGTGTCGAGAGGGAGCATTTTCATAGAAGTCTGTGTTTCTCATGCCAGTACAAAAATAAACTAAGGTCACAGTGACATTTTCTACACATTGTGTAAAAGAGGGTTTCATTAGCTACTCAGATATACAACTCCCATAATTCTAAGTGTTACCATTCCAACAGAATCACTTGATATATTAGTCAAGTGCCGCGCAGCCCGCACGCTCAAAAACACTCCGGTATTTGTCGTTTTTGACGTCTCGAACTCCCGGGAAAGGAGAGGTTAATGAAATTAGATTTAGCTACGGCACAAACGCGTTTAAACATTTTTGAATAACTACGAACATAATCTAGAAAGGCCGTATTTTTGTTATATGATTTCTCTTCATAGAGTTCATATAATCTTCGTCTGCTCCTATGAATTCCAACTGTCGCCCAATCACTAAACAAAGCTTTGTTATTAACTTTTATAGTTTTTGATTTAAATACCGTATCATATTCATTTTTGACAAGGTTAAATACTGAGTTGTACAACAAATTTGGATCGTCACTGTATGGTATTTCCCATAGTTTATCTAAAATATTATTCCTGTAGTGTTCAAGCCGAGTGTCACTAACGGGCACACATGTAATATCCTCTTTTTGGTCCTTTTTTATTTTAATATTGAATATACCTATCTGACCAGAGTGATCAGAGGTTAATTTATTGATGACCGATTTGAAAATGGGCGTAATGTTAGTAAATATATTGTCAATGCAGGTAGCAGATGTTGCAGTAATTCTAGTAGGCTCCAAAAACAGATAGTTCATGTTGTGACATAAAAATAAAGATTTTAATCTAGTACAAATATTATTATCCTCTAACAGATTAACATTAAAATCACCACAAATTATAAAAAAATTGTTTTTATCGCTGATTTTAATCAACACTTCATCCATTTTCTTTTCGAATAAATCAAAGGATGAATCTGGTGGTCTGTATACGCTCATTACAATAAGTTGTTCAAGTTCAATACAGGCTATTTCCATGGTACGCTCAACAGACAGGCTCACTATGTCAACTCGTTCCTTATATTTAAAACTATTATTTACAAGTATTAAGGAGCCACCGCGATCAGCTGTTTTTCTGTTGAACGAACTAGCAACGTGGTGGTTATTAAAGTTGAACATGAACTGATAACTCTTTAAAAAGTGCTCTGTTATACATAAAATATCAATAGTATTACAGTTCATGAATAACTCAATTTCCAGTTCTTTACTTAACATGCCTTGTATATTTTGATGAACCACGTTTAAAATATTCTTACTTTTACATTTTTCATTACTAGTAACTTGATTTAATGGGCAAGATGAAGGTATATTTATACAAATATTAATATTACTGCCAGAGTTACTCTCTGTTGTCCTATGGGTTAATTTAAAGAGCTTGGAACAGATTCCAAGGAGTACATGTCATTATTATTACACTGCTCAATAGAAGCAGGCGTTTCATTAGTCAAAAACTTGACTGAGTTCAAAATAAAATAAGATAGTGACTGTGCTATCTGTTTTGTATAAAACCTAGATAGGTAATACCTATCCTTAGTCAAATAAAAATATTTTCCAATACAAATATTGGTGTCTATGAAATGAAATTTTTCAGTATGACGACATGTCAATGTGTGTATAAATGTATTATAATCATGTCTTATATGATTTTCATGTTGTGACAAAGATTGGCTGAAGGGCAACGCAAACAAGATTATTCTATCTACATTTTGTAAAGAATTTAATTTGGAAAAGTATTTAGTAATTAGTTTTTTAGATACATTTTCCCTTCTACCAATTAAAATAATTAGGGTGGTTGGTTCTAAAAACTGCGATGACAACACTTTGTTTAATATTTGTGAATATGTGGCGCCAGGCATACAGTTATTTAATATTGCCTGGCCCACGCGCTGACTAAGTCTCCACATGTCTTGGATGATTATATGTATGTGACTGTACATAAATTTTTAAATGTATTTATATTTAGTGAGCGAGAGAGAGAGAGAGAGAGAGAGAGAGAGATTGAAAGAGAGAGAGAGGGGGGGGGGAGAGTTACGGAGAAAGGGAGTGAAATAGTTATTTGTGTCACAAGGGAGCAAAATGATGTATTTAAGGCGAGGGCGCTACATTGAATCCAGAACGAAGGATTCAAGCGTTAACGCCCATGACGAAAATAATTTTGCTCCTGAGTGACACATACAACTTTTCACACCGACTGACTATGAGGAAAATTTAAATTAAATGCTCTAAAATATATATATATATATATATATATATATACTTTGAATTATACTTTCACCACTTTTACAGTAATCGAACAACGTAAACAAAACTTTTTTTATAATGGCGGATTTTGAAGGAGAACGAAAGGTCACCACAGATAAAATATTCCTGTATACTTTTACTAATGTGTAAAAATAATCGAATAAAATATTACAATGGTTTCGGATATCAAAATTCATTACATCACAATAACAGTCATAGATAGTTTTGATTTCAGTAAAACATATAATTTATTGTGACATTTTTTTTATATATTACGAAAAACTCATAAATTTTCATTTAACGTTGTTAAAACTTGAAACATGTTCGTTTTAATCGACTATGTCATCGTAGTCAATTGTAATGTAATTTCATAATTACATTCGATTATTTTGATCTGTGTTCAATTGGCACATTGCGGAAATGCTAAATGCCAATAAATAAATTAAAAAAGTAGCTTGAACAGAAAAGTAGCATTTTGCTCCCTCTCGTCGTGGAGCAAAACTTACTTTTCCGAATGAAAGAGAGAGAGAGAAGAATATATATTGTGGCCGTTTTGTGGCATTCAGCACCCGTAGCATGCCGACCCCGCGGGAGGTATTGACGCGGGAAAGTGAGGGACAGAGCTATGCGCTATATAAAGCTCTATCCCTCACCGTTCGCGACAACCCCCCCCCCCTGCATTGCTGCGGGTGCAGTATCGTCATAGGGTCGACACTGGAGAAATCAATACGCGTATTACCTGAAATATAGCGGCGAGTCATCATGCGGCTCGGTATCGGGCTGCCTAGCAGCCGGCTTCTGTTGCCCGGCTCCTAGGCGCTGGAAGTCCTCCTCTAGTTGAATTAGGTTCTCTGAGACGAGTCGCTCCGCTTCGTACGTCTCCATTAGTGGCTCCTCGTTGGTAAGGATCGCTGTGCGGGGAAAAGAGGGCCATTTAGATAAACATCTTTAAGTTTCCACGCGTATGATCCGCGAACTGTAAAACATTACCTATTAAGGAAAAAAAATGACAGGCGTCACCTAGAGTACTGAAGATTCTATTTTGGGCATTTGTGGGGCGACAACACAAAATTCGCCTTAATTGTTATGTCATTATATTTTATTTTCCGGCCAGCAAAGACGTGGAAGGGTTAATTATTTATTATTAGCCTACATCATCCCACTGCTGGGCAAAAGCCTCTCTTCCCCTCCTCCACTCTTCAGGCCCCTGGGCTACCTCCCACCAGTTGTTGTCTTGGTACCTAAATTCGTCACTCCAGCGCTTCCTGGGTCGACCACGTCCCCTTTTCGCGTTTGGGATCCAGATAGTTGTTAGTTCGGCCCATCGGTCTGGTTGCATACGGGCGACGTGGCCTGCCCAGTCCCACTGCAATTCAGCTGTCTTTTCCGCTACGTCCTTTATTTTAGTTCTGGAGCGTATCTCAGTATCCCTGACTAGATCCACACGTGATGTGAAAGGGTTAATTATGAAAATAAAGTATACAATAAGTCTTATGTCGCCTTTAAAGTGATTGTATCAACAGAAATTTTGCCTTCTATCTTCTACAAGGGGGTTGTAGCGCCTGCACCTGACCCACTTGATGAAAATTTGCCTTAATTGTTATGTCATTATTTTTTCTTTTCCGGCCAGCAGAGAAGAGAAGTGAAGGGTTAGTCTTATGTCGCTTTTAAAGTATAAGTGTCGTCTGTTAAGTGTCATCTGTCAAGTGTCGTCTGTTAAGTGGTGGTTATAGTCACGCACGCGCGTTCTGCAGGTCGACTCATCGGTCCGCTCATGGCGGGAGACCGGTACGTGGCTTGCTCTGCCGGACCCCCCCCCCCCCCCCGACCTGCAGGGGACACCGCCCAGGGACTTAGTGTCGTCGTCTGTCAAGTGTCGTCTGTCAAGTGGTGGTTATAGTCACGCACGTGTGTCCTGCAGGTCGAGCGCGTCGGCATCGCCTAGCGAGGTGGGCGTGGGCGGCGGGTCGCGCAGCCCTTTGCCCACGCTCATGACGGGCGGCCGGTGCGTGGGCGTGCTCTGCCGGGAGCCCCCCGACTCGCAGGAGACACCGCCCAAGGACTTTGTGTCGTCGTCTGAAAAGAGAGTTATTTATTATTAACTATAAATAGTAGGTTAGGTCGGCGAAAATGTCTTTTCGCGCATAGTATGTATAAGCTCTGTGGTCTAATGGGTTTCACGCTTACTTTTCACAAGGGAGATATGCAGGTTCGAATCCTGACCATGTACCAATGAGATAATAAATTTATCTTAAGCACATTATCCGACGTTCAGTGTTTCGGATGACACGTTAAGCTGTAGGTCCCGGCTACTAAAGCGACGTGGTAGTGGTCGTCAAACCCCCCCACTAACCCGCACTGAGCCAGCGTGGTCGAGTATGGCTTAATCTTAGCTAGCCCATTAATGTCGAGTGGGGACATTAATGGGCTAGGTACATTTATACATGTATAAACTTGTAATTAAATCTCTTTTGCTGTACTATTTGTATCAGGCTGGCTTTGATGACATGAAAAAAGTTACATTTAAAAAAAAATAAAAAAAAAATTTGTTTCCAGCTATTTTTCATTTGTTTTTCTTTTTGTCAAAATGAGTGAATCTAATGAAGAAATTCGATACATTCTAAAATTTTATTAAAAAAATAAAAAAAGAATGCAACGCAAGCAGCAGAAAAATTGTGACGTTTTCCTAACAGGGTCAGTAAGAATAGCACAAAGTTGGTTTGCGCGCTGTCATTCCGGGAATTTCGACGTCAAAGACCTACCTTCAAGATGGCAGAAGTCATCGAACAAAATGTCACACATTATACTGTAATTAAATGTGAATAAACTCTTAGAAAAATTGAGTTGCCATATAAAATGTGAAGAAACTATTTCCTCAACCTAATACTATATAGTAGTATTACGGTATTACAAAAGGGTGTCATATTTGAAGGGATTATGTAGACGATGTGAGGAAACCTTTATATCTTCATTGCTGCGGCGCAAAGTGGAGTTCTAAGAGCCATTATTTCGCACATTTATTGCACTAGAAAATTCACTTTACAAGCTTATAGAAGAAAAGAAATTTTCGAAGGCAAGCTTATCTCCAACCTTATAGCCGTTATTACTACTCTTTAGCATTTAAAATGGCTTCTCTATACGATTTGGGCTCAAAACAAATAGTCTACTCGAGAAAATTGTCAAATAACTTAGAAATTTGTCAAATAACTTAGAAACTCACCATTTGACTCATCAGTGCCAAGTTTCGAGAAGAAGCTGACGAGAAAACCAAGAGTGTCTTGATCAATATTGAACCGTAGAGGCAACAGCGACACCTATGAATAAAAAACACTTTAACTTGGTCCCTTTGCAATATCAGGTACTTGAAGGAAAAAAATATAGTAGTTTGTGACTGAAACATAATGAAGGGCATAAAAACTCGAGAGTGGGTTTATGAAACGAACCGAAGGCGAGTTTCATAATAAGATCACGCGAGAGTTTTAATGCCTAATTATACCTACACTAGTTTATCTAGACACATATCATACGCTGTCTTTGATGTGTTCAGGAACCGCATGTTCGACCGGCATTGTGGCATTGATAATTGCTATACACTTGTTTACCTTATTCAGTAGTACCAACTTCACAGACAGACTAGGAGCGGCACGCAGGCAGGCGTCGGCGTTCGAAATTTGAATGTCATAATATGTCGAAATATTGATACATTATGGTCATGTACCAATATTCAGATAAGGAATGAGTTTTTACCAACTAGTATATCATTATGCTGGTCGTAACGTGCGGTTTTCGGACGCAGTAAAGAGGGTTTATGATAAGAGTGTAGATAAAAATATATTTTACATATTTTACAGGAAAGTTGTGCTGGACTTCACGTACTGCAGCAATAACTGTTCGGCCGTTACAGATATGCGGAAATATCTCATCACGTATGTCTTGTGTACGTCATTACTAACAAGTACCGACTTAGTATATAGGCTAGGATTGCATTCTAATCAAATAGACATTAACTGAGCACGCAGTGACAAGCCTTTCCTTCCGTCTCCCGAGGGCTGGCCCCCTGTCGGCAAAAAGTAAAATATAATTTTATGAGTTTATTGAGGAACATTAGGAACATTACCTTCAAACAACACTCCTGAGCAGCCAGCGTAGGATCCGGTCGTAAATGGACGGCTTTTATGACCAGCTGGAAAATTTAAGAGCATACATAATAGTTTATAAAGGCAGAAACTGGCCTATGAAATGCAGCACAGATGTCCATTGTCCAGAAACGCCGGACACTATTACATTTTCGCCAGCAGACAAGCATTTGGAATGCATAACTTATCTACCGTTACACTGTGGTAGTAGTCGTAAAGCTGTGTCAGAATGTATTAAGGCAGGTCGAAAACTTTTGACGGTTGTGTTGGACACATGCCCGATCAACCCGCAATGAGCCAGTGTGGTGGAGTATGAGTCAATCTTAATCAAATTGAGGTAAAGGCCTGAGCAGCCTGGTGGACATTCATTAATGTCCACCACCAGCTATCTTTCTGACTCACCATATGAGCGTTCTTCCGTTCAGGCTCATCCTTCATCGCGTATTGGCTCAGCAGCTTGTTGATGTGACTGTTCCCCAGTCGGTCCAGAACTTCGATCTTGCTGATCGCAAGCGTTTGTCGGGAAGCATGGGTACCGCCGGAGGGGTATGTTTCGTGTTGAAATTTTATCTGTCGACGAAGACAATGGTTATGATTGAATGCTGGGCATATTCGAGGCTCAGTAAAGGTATGAGTCAGGATTCGGCAGCTCTCCATTCCCCGTCCAATAATGAACCTTATCTCCGTACATTTAAGACTTCTCAGCTGCAATGCAGCGGCAGCAATGCAGCAGGCACAGTGACGCGTGCTTGACAGAGAAGCCGACAGCATTTCTGCGGCAGCACTGCTCTTGCCAAAGTTCGGAATCACACCTTAATATTGTTTGCCTTCAGTTTACCTCGCCTCTAATTGTATTATCCCTTTATAAGGCTCTGTCCACTATATGCCCCCCAAAATTTCAATTTCAGGCTTGGTTGTAAAAGTCTAAAACTAATGAAAAGTTCTGTATGCCCAATAAAGCAGCAACCAACTTGGTGACTGCGATTCTAGCAAGAAAGTAAACAAACTTTGCTGTAAACAAAGTACATCCTGCTTATTTTGGGGTCCAAATATTTTCGTCCAAATTCTTTACAAAAGTTGTTATTTTGGTAAAAAGGCTTATCCTAGGCTTTTGAAATTCGTTATAGTGATAGTATTAACTAAGATTTATCGTTAGGTATCTCTCGTTTGAGTTTGCGTTGCTTTGTTAGGGAGATATTAAGCCATTTAGGTATTTTAAAGATTTACCAAAAACTCCAAAACGGTGTGATAATTTAAAAAAGTAATTCCACACAAATTACAAACAAATTACCACGAATATTCATGTAGCTGGCAAGATTTGTGTGTTCAGAAGTTTTCTCAAACCAGCATTTGGTCGAACGTTATCCTAGCAGGAAATGGAATATGTCTGAAACCCGTGGACACACAAAATTGGCTTTTCGGTCTATAAGTGAAATCTTTCAATTTCACTCTTTCTTGCTAAGATCACGTTTCGAAACGTGATTCTAGCAGGAAGTGTTTTTGTGAAATATTTCAGCCCCCTGTACAAACATATTCTGAAATTTCGGTCACATTTATATCTAACAACACACTTAGTCCAGTCCAGCGCGGTTTTGCCGTGAAATTCTGCAAATCTCGTCCTAAAATTCTGAATTTTTTTTTACAGGTAGTACTAACCCTCTACTTCAAAGTCTCCCCAACGCCGAGGGTTCCTTTAACTTGGGGGTGCAAACCACCCCTTCTCGGGGGTGAAAAATATATTTTTTTTTTGCTGAAATCGTTAGATCTACTCATTTGAAGCAACTTTTCTCTTTGAACCAATTTTCCAAACCCAATACGTTCTGAGTTATTCGTAGTTGAAATTTTAAGAAAAAACCACTTTTTTCAATGGTTTTTTGGAAATAACGCAAAAAGTATCAACTTTATCGTAAAAACTCTAAAGAGCAAAGTTGTAGCATATAAAAAAACTAAGAGAATGGTATTTTATACATTGCTATAGACCGAATATTTACTGAGTAATGGCTTGTTAAAAGTGATTTTTTTATCATTTTTTAAAAATCAAAGCGTTGGATGTAAAATATTGAAAAATTGATGCAATTTTCGAACAAAGTGTATATAGACTTTTTTGTTGTGCTTAAAAAGACCTTCATTTTTTTATAGAAGTATTTAGCTTTAAAATTGACCGAGTTATGATGAAAATAAGATCGAAATCTACTTTTTGTGATAAAAAAAATGGTGAAAACCACCCCCTAATTGTCACCCTAATTGAATTTTTTTTTTACCCTTCAACTATTTTGTTCATTTATATATAACTATTGAATCCTATGTAGTTTCATTGGTAAATAATAATTCATTTTGAAACGAAATGAGTTTCAAGTGCTTTTCATATTTTCATGATAACGCAAAAATCGTCTTATTGTCCATTCTCTATTATAATAAAACAGATATGTAAAAGTTGAAAGACACCAAAAAGTTAGTATTTTTTCCACAGAAAAATTTCATGTATTTTTTTTTGGAGATATGGGCTCTTAAAGCATGCAATATTGCGTATGTAGTACCACTTTTCAACCCTTCAACCCTCTCCCGTTTTAAAATTAAGGGTTAAATAAATATTTAACCAAAATGAATTTGTAGCTGACAAATTCACCTTTAAAATGGTTTTTTAAAAAAGTTTCTAGCATCAAAATTGAAGAAATTATCGTCAAAAAACCGTAAAAGTTTTTTTTTTCTTAATTTCGAAAAATTTATATATATCGTCGTTTAGAGTATAATGCATACATTCATGTATATATGTATATATGTATATGCATATTTATGTAATACATTTTTGTGTGTGTGTGTGTGTGTGTGTGTGTGAGCGTCTGTGTGTGTACCTACAACAACATTTGTATATCCCCTATAGGCTAGCGCAGGCTCGTAGCACACTAGCCTTATTTGTATAACTCCAAATTTCGGAGCACACCTGGCTCGAGTGAAAGGGTCACATACATACGAAAAATATATATATATAGCTTGTTATATTGTATTAGTGAAACTGAAAGAAGCAAGCGAGTATGTGCTGCTCATGTGCTATTGTAAAGAAAGAAAAGATAACAGACGAAAGTATAGTCTAGTGATTGAAATTTATGTATTTTATACTCTGTATTTTACTTTGTATATTTTACTTTGTATATTTTATTTTTTATAATTTTAGTAATAAATTACTCTAAAATAATATTATTAAAAGTTAAATTTCAATACTTAAAATAAGTTTAATAAAATAAAAAAAAATTTATGTTTACCAAAAGATTTTTTCAAAATAGGGGTGGTTTATGTAATAGGGGTGGTTTATGTAATAGGGGTGGTAAGGGGTTTCAAACTTTTAAAAAATAATAAATAACATCATTTTATACTTACATTGTAATGAAATTAAAATCTGAAAAATTTAATGCTAAAAAAAATTTTATTAGTATTTTTCTTGGGGCAGGGGTAGTTTTCACCCCCCACAAATATCAAAAAACAGATAAAACAACAATACTAGTAAAAAGTTATCTTAAATTGAGATAATTAAGGCAAATTTAAAAAAAATAGCGCTAAAATTCAATTTTTAAAAAAAATTCTTTCTGAAAAGGGGTAGTTTCCACCCCTAAAAATATCAAACGGTAGAAAAAATAACCCTAATTACCTTTGGTGGTCTTTACATAACATAATTCAACATGATTTTAATGAATTAAATGCTTTAATATTCTGTCTTATCTTTTTTCGATAATAGGGGTAGTTTACACCCCTAAAAATTAAAAGCAACCAACGGCGTTGGGGAGACTTTTTAGTGTAGGCCGAGAACTGCCTAAATCCAAATTTTCAAGCAAATAGGAGTAGATTTAGAATTTTTCTAGGTTTTCCAGCTTTTTACCGCGCTGTACTGGACTAACTAAATATGTGCATACTCAGAATCTGTCTAAATCGTACTTTCTTGGTAGAATCACGGTCACACAAACTTGCTTCACTAGTCAGGGCACAACTTAGTATTTGAAGGAGAAAGTGACCAGGGCTGTGGCGAATTTGATATTTCCAACATGCAGTGCAGTCGTGTCGCACAACGCAGATTTAGTTTAGTCTAAAGGTCGTCCTGAAAGTACCTTGTTGGCAATAGCGCGACGCTGCTTCCCATATCTCTTCACTTCGGGTGACTTTCGCCACTGCTCGAGACTTGTCTCGGTTGTTCGTTTTTAGTGTTTCTAAAGTATATGAGTTGTCCTAAAGTACCTTGCTAGCAGTAAGCGCGACACTGGTCCCCGTGTCTCTCGACTTCGGGTGTCTCCGCCACTGTTCGGCTCGCCTCGGCTGTTCGTGCGAGACACGCTCGGCACCGGGCGTCCAGCGAACGCCGCGCCCGAGTCGCGCTGAGGTACGGTTGTAGGGCTCGTAGTCTTGGCTGCGTCTAGGGAGTAGCGTGGAGTTAGAACAGAGTAGAAGACCTCTATGGTGTTGTCGTTGAAGCTGTGCTGCCTAAGCGAGTGGTCCCAGGTCCGAATCCCGGCTGGGAAGGTAAAAAAATCCCCAGGATGTTTTTCACGCCGCTGTTTCTGGTTGTCTCGGCACAGAATCAGAATGTTTTATTGTGGATCCTAGTTATAAATAAGATGTTATATTTCACAATGTTCTAACGTCCTGCCATTAGGCATTCAAATAAATAAATCAACAGGTGATACATTAATTAAAGTAACGCAAGTAACTAGAATAATTAAACATTTCAAAACAAGAAATTGATAGCATGTCAATACAGCACAACATTCAGGCATACAAAAAGATAAAATAAAATTAAATGAGAATTGAATTAGATTAGATTACTGTCACGAATTAAAATGTCAGAAAAAAATATATATATTAAGATGTCAACACATTAGCATATATTGCGCATTATCATAACAAATATTCATTTATGGAGTAATATGCCTCAGCAGCTAGATATTCCTTCAGTTTTAATTTAAACAAGTTCGTATTCTCTATATTCAAAATAGGTACCGGTATCCTATTATATATTTTAGATGTCATACCGAAAACGCTTTTGCTGAACAGCGCTGTTGGGTGGGTAGGAGCATGTATTTTTGTTGTTGCGGTGGCTTGTTAGGTTTTCAAACAGTTCGGGATTGGTTTTAACAAACATAATTATTTCATATATGTATAACGAAGGCAGAGTTAGCAGTTTATGGTGTTTGAAGAGCGGTTTGCAGCTGTCCGTTCGTTTCAATGAGAAGATAGCCCTAATACATTTCTTCTGGGCTTTAAAAGCACTGTCTTTGTTAACTCCGTTACCCCAGAATATTATGCCATAACGAAGTGTTGATACTACAAATCCATGATATGCAGTCAGTACTGACGCAGTATCGACAACTTTGCGCAGCATAAATAGTGCATACGAAAATTTATTAAGTTTTTGGTAACGCAATCTATTTGGTCTTTCCAGCTTAATTTATTGTCAATTTGTAGTCCCAAGAATTTTGTAATCTGCACTTCTTTAATGATAGCATCGTCTTGTTTGATATTTAATTGCGTCCGTTCTTTTAAATGTTTAAAATTCAGGATAAAATACAGGATATCCTAACGTGGGGCCAGAAGCACTGTATGCGCCTGTATGTAAATGTTATGATATGTTACGTAGAATCGTCCAGACACTATCCAATGATCATGAAGTAATAGCAGGAAAGCGCTGAACAAACTTCAGTGGTGGTGGTGGGTTCGAACATTTTTGACTGGCAAACCTCGTTCCGCCATTTTGAATAATCATGATCTTTGCGGCTTGTAATATTTTACTCTACCGATCGACACCGTTTACAGCTGACGCAAATTTTGTTGGCGTCTGAATGCCGCCTAGAGGGGGTAGCGGCGCATGGGTACAAGAGAGATGCATAAGTGGGCGAGAGAGAAAGAAGGGACAGTTCGGTCACATGCCAAAAATATTGCGGTATCTGTACTCGCCGCCATGGTGTTAAACTAAGGCACGCGAAGGAAGAAAGAGGCAAAGCAATGTTGCATTATCATTCTAGTTTTCTTGACGATGTCACAGGTTTCTCACGTGTTCAGTGAGTATAGTTATCATATCATCATCACCGCTTATATTGCTATATTGCTTGTTTACGCCCACTGCTGCACTCTCTAAATGCCTCTTTTCTGTGCCAACGTACTATCCGCCTGAGATATCAACTAGGAATACGATTTGCCCTCGACGCGTACAGTGACGACGTCATAGCGTCCGTCACTGTAGGACAGTGACGGACGCTATGACGTCATCATCTAATTAACTTTGGCTTGTAGTACACTCATCTGGATGCTGGTCAACTTCTGCCTGGGTCACCATTCTGTAATACATCTCTCACTATAACTCACTGTGATCGCTATGTACCATCATCATTAGTTGTGCAAGACCACTGTAAAGGTTATTTTCCCATGCAGCCCAACACTTAAGTCATAAAAAAATAGTTTTTGAATAGTTTTGGAAATTCGACAAAAAGTTTAACATGCTAGCTGCAAGGGAAATAAGTTTTAAAGTGGGCTTCCACTTCTGCTACTGATAGTACATATATATTGCAACCAACAATTCTACTCACTTGTTATTCCCGTGTTCGTCGTTAATGGTGACCTTCTTCCCCGCCGCCGGTGCAGCCTCGCCCGGCAGCGGGAAGTCGTTGCCGCCGAACATGTGCCACACTATACTCATCTCGCATAGAGTGTATCTGAAAAGCACATTTTATTAACACTCTGCACAAGACTTAATAAGACGCCTATACAAGCTTATTTGACACAAGATCCGATTCGAAGCCGGGTTTCTGCTGTTTATGGGCGTCGTGCATGCTTAATTAGTATACTGTCACTATTTCACACTTAGGGTCTTACCACAACAAAATAAACTCCTTTTCAACACTTGTTTAAAGACAAAAATGTAAAGGGTTTGAGGTTAATCTATGTGTAACATTTTTTGTGGTAACACGGTAACGGTCTTCTTTGGTGTAACTTGTGTTTAGTCTCTAATATCTCGGCAACTACTGCACCGATTGCGCTGATTCTTTTTCACGTCATTACGGATTCTTCTCCTTATGAATTGATACTACTTGGGTACCTCAGAGTGGGCAAGGGGAAGCTCTTGGGCCGGTTGAGCACGTCGCTCCTGGCCGCGGGCACGGTGAAGTGGTTGTCTATCAGCGGCGGCGGCGCTCCGTACCACCGCACTACCGGCACCGCTAGCTCGGCGTCGGCGCCACCACCCTCGACCATGCAGTACTCGTCGTCGGTGTTGCTGCCTTCGCTGGAACGCTGCTGAATAAACATAAAACAGTTTGTCAACAAAGGTGGCCAGGGGATCACATGACAACTTCACGGGGCTCTTAGACTGTATAACTCCAATGAGGCAAGGTGCACAGTGCACCGATAGTGCATATCTAAGCAATCCTACCCAGAACCTCACACTTCACTTTCAGAATACAATCAAAACCCTCGATCATTACCTTCTTACTACTTCGTTTGGGTTTCTCCGGTGTCACTTTCGCCATCGGGTCTCCCAGCTCCCTGGCGACTTGCGCCGTCGGCTTGTCCTCGGGCTCCGTCGGCGCGATGTGAAACTCCTCGAACTCCAACTCGCTAGTGTCTTCCTGAGTTGGCTTCTTGTGCAAAATGGACTCGTCGGGAAAGAAGAATATCTCGACACCTTCTTTCTCGACTGAGCAGTTTGGCTCCTCGTCTTCCACTGTAATGCGATAATGCTCTCAGATTTTCGTTGAAAATGAAAACTAGTATGTACTATTTATGTACCGAAATCAGTTGCTTTTGTTTTTACCTTCCCAACTACCTACCCACTCCGATATTCACATTAATTCAAATTATCATCCATTAATGTTTTGATTCGTTACATATCTTTACCGGTACCGATTTATTACATATGATGTTAATTCCAATGACATTTTACATTAGACAATCTTTTCTTCAACTGAGTTGATGTTTGATTTCGAAACAATACAGAGAACCTTGCACAAATATAACATTTTGTTTGTATTTTACTTACATGTAGTATTCGGACTCTCCTTCATCGCTTCAGCCATTAGGTCGTTGACTTGTTGTATCTCACTTGGTGATAACTCTCGAATCTCGTCGGGATGCTCGTCTAAACCTGAAAAATGTCAGTGAACCGCCATTTTTAATTTTGAAATTTTTAAGCCAACAAAGGGATTAATGAGTTTGGCGACCTCTGTGGCTTTGTGGTTTGAGGCTCTGTCTCCCAAGCGAGAGCTCCCGGGTTCGAATCCCGGCTAGGGACGAAGAAAAAGGCCCGGCCTTAGATGTTCATATATGCGTGACATCGCTGTTTCTGGTTTCCACGACACAGGGTATCCTAGTGTGAGGCCAGAAGCATTTAAATACAGGCACATACATTGCTTCTGGCCCCACACTAGGATACCCTGGGTCGTGGGAACCAGAAACAGCGACGTCAAACACCTGGGGTTTTTTTCTTTACCCGGAAACCGGGACCTCCCGCATGCTAGGTAGGGCCACAACCGCTGCGCCACAGAGGTCGTTTAGGGCTACCCAAAGTTATAGGCTTCAGCCCGTGACCGCAAGTTACCATCCTGATATTCAATATGCCAATTATGGTCCATGGCACCGGACACATCGTAATACTCCATATGCCACGCGGGCCCTTCCCGTCAATTCTCTGATGACCACACTTTACCCTCATGATATTCAATATGCCAATCGTGGTCCTTCGAACCGGACACCACTGTGGTCCTTCGAACCGGACACCAGTGTGGTCCTTCGAACCGGACACCACTGTGAACCTTCGAACCCGAAACCGAACTTCGACACTCACCCAGCAAAGGTCCCTGGTCGTCCTGGAAGCTCGCGGACCTGGAGCCGGAGTCAGCCGGCAACTGGTCCCCTTCGCACGCCAGGTACGTGACGAGCCGACAGAGCGCCGAGGCGGAGTCCCAGCACGTGTGGAGGTTGACGATGTTGTTGGAGGCCGAGAGGTCAACGTGCGGTCCGTTAGTGCTTGTCTGGAAAAATAACGGAAACAGGTCATGCTTGATACCCGACTACAGCTAAACCAAAAGGAGGTATGTATTTGAACGGTATGTATGTATGTTCATTTGTTCCACCAGAATATCTGAACTACTTATCATAATTGGCAAATAAGGTATCGTTGGAAGCGTATTGATTATCCACTACTTTTGTGACACACACACACACACACACACACACACACACACACACACACACACACACACACACACACACACACACACACACACACACACACACACACACACACACACACACACACACACACACACACACACACACACACACACACACACACACACACACACACACACACACCATAGTCAACATGGCGCCCACTATACTCTATTTGGTGAAACAGGTACGTTGTCTCTGTTACACAACTTCACAAAAAAGACAAGGTCGAAAAATCGCTAGTGGGCGTCAACCAAACTAGTTAGAAGTAAAGGCGCATTCATGATGTGCCTACGTGTTGTACTATCAAATCAACTAAACATTTTTCAGTATTGAGTAACTAGACAGTTATGATGTAAATTACTATACTACAAATACTAATATTATGCCTATTAATATAATATAATATAATATAATATTATATAATATAATATTGACGACCCGAATAGCCCAGTCGGCAGTGACCCTGCCTACGAAGCCAAGGGTCCCGGGTTCGAGTCCCGGTGGGGGCAAATATTTGTTTGATGAGAACGGATGTTTGTACCCTAGTCATGGTTGTTTATCTATCTAAGTATAATATTTATCTATATAAGTATGTGTATCGTCGTCTAGTACCCAAGATACAGGGAATCCTAGTTTGGGGCTAGATCAATGTGTGTAAATAGTGACCAAGCTATTACAATATATTTACAATATAATATAATATAATATAATATAATATAGGCAGATAATTAACTACACACAATAATTATACGTAATCTTAGTCAGGTAGTTAATCTTAGTTCTACTTAATTACACTTACTACAGGTAAACTAACTTCAGTGGTCCAACATTATTTTGTTCAAAAGTTGCGATGAATAAATTTTTGTTTTTGTTTTACTAACACTCCAAAATTTGTATGTAAAAATAAAAGATGTCTTAGGAAAAAAACAATCAAATCTTTTAAATTAAAAAAATCTAAGACAAAGAAGACTGAAAGCAAAGTACCAAAAAACAAGCCGGGTCACAGGGAAAAGTTATCAATTGAACTTACACAACATAGTAAAGCACATCTGAACGGTACGAGTCGCCCGGACTAACTGAAAATTTATCGCACTGTGAAAACGGTCTTAGCGTCGTGGATTACCAATCAGACGCCAGTGCATTTCTTTCCGATTAACTTTTTTCGGCAAATAGAGCGTAGAGGACATAAAGTCACGAATGAATAAAAAGTTTTTGAACAGGGCCATATTGGGTATCAAATAAAGGGGCTTAAATTAGTGCATTACAATAGTACATTACTTCAGAGGGAAGAAAGTGACAGTTCCATACCGAGATTATGGCATTTGCGCCACGAGCTTGCGAGGGGCGCAAACCATTTGAGGTATGGAACTGTACTTTATCCTGAGGTATGTATAGTGCTTTTTTATCACACCTGCTCTGAAAATACATACTAATTATACCAATTAGAGGGAAGAAACGCCTTTATCCCGCCCTTCAAATCCTTTCATCCCAAGGTATGGAAGTTTGTATGAAAATCCTTCCGACCCAAGGGTGGGAAGTATGTATGAAATTCCATTACATACCCGGTTTTTTTTTTATTTGTCAGCAGTCATACTGCAAAGAGACTTTAACTGTCTACTAATAAAATTTCAAGTAAATTGTTACTGGCCACATACAGTTTTTTTTTTACCAGTTACCAACCTCCTTGGTGCATACAGAAAATTAAAAACGAAATTATTTTTGTATATAAAACGCGCGGAATCACGGAAGAAGTGGCTGCATGACCTTATGATCTTAGCCTACTCCAGAAACGGGCGAATAAAAAAAGGAAAAGCCCACGCATTTTCGCAAAAACTTCGATTGATTTAGTTCTTGTGTTTTTTGTATCTTTAGTTCTTGTATCTTTGTGTTTTTTGTAAAATATGGATGCATTTATGTCTATAATTTTCCTCGTAGGTGTAATAAAAAGCACTATACATACCTCAGGATAAAGTACAGTTCCATACCTCAAATGGTTTGCGCCCCTCGCAAGCTCGTGGCGCAAATGCCATAATCTCGGTATGGAACTGTCACTTTCTTCCCTCTGAAGTAATGTACTATTTATTACACCTACGAGGAAAATTATAGACATAAATGCATCCATATTTTACAAAAAACACAAAGATAAATGCTAAATCAATCGAAGTTTTTGCGAAAATGCGCGGGCTTTTCCTTTTTTTATTCGCCCGTTTCTGGAGTAGGCTAAGATCATAAGGTCATGCAGCCACTTCTTCCGTGATTCCGCGCGTTTTATATAGAAAAATAATTTCGTTTTTAATTTTCTGTATGCACCAAGGAGGTTGGTAACTGGTAAAAAAAAACTGTATGTGGCCAGTAACAATTTACTTGAAATTTAATTAGTAGACAGTTAAAGTCTCTTTGCAGTATGACTGCTGACAAATAAAAAATAAACCGGGTATGTAATGGAATTTCATACATACTTCCCACCCTTGGTTCGGAAGGATTTTCATACAAACTTCCATACCTTGGGATGAAAGGATTTGAAGGGCGGGATAAAGGCGTTTCTTCCCTCTAATTGGTATAATTAGTATGTATTTTCAGAGCAGGTGTGATAAAAAAATATAAATATAACTAGCTTTTTCTCGCTGCTAAGCTTACATTTAGTAGAATCGTTAGAACCTAAGGGCCTTACCACAGAAAAATAAACTACTGTTCAATATTTACTTGTTTAAAAACAAAAACGTATGGGATTTGACGTTTGTTTTGAGGTTAAACACTGTTTAATATTTTTTGTGGTAACACGGTAAAGGTTTCGTACTTTTTAGAGCGCGATGTTTCAGTAGTCGAGTTTTTGAATGTACTGCTTCTTAAATTAAAATATATATATGTCGGATTGCGACTGGTAGCGCCACCTCTTGACGGTTAATCTTATCAATCGGCTATGAATCAGATGTTGTGTTATGTTTACATGACATGTCAACAGATGGCACGAGCCGTCTGTAAAGCAGTGCTTTCAAAATGGCTGACTAGTCTAGTATGTTTGACATGTTATGTCGGTAAATCAGTGCTGTTTCTAAATAGTTTCTTTATGTTGTCACTAGACATTTTTAGTTTACGAATTTCTGATTGGTTGCATTTATATTGGTACACCTGAAATGATAAAAGATGATTGGAGGAAACGCAGGCATGGATGGCTTGGACATGGCTCTTGGCGGGGAGAAAAGGAAAAAAAAAAAACAAGATGGAGTAGAGAGGGTGATCTAGTGAAAAAGTAAAAAAAAGAATTTTTGATCTTTTCGAGCTGAGAGACAGGTCGGTTTCCTCGGATTATCTTTGTGAGGACTGCTATGATAGTGTGGAGAACTGTAAAGTGTACTTCAAGTTTAACAAACAGAATTTAATTTATTTCATCATTGAGTGACGATCCGAATCCATCATGATGTCTGATGCCCGGGACAGCCCACAAGATTCAGGGCCAGACGAGCCTCCTGCGACATCAGAAGTGGGATTCCTTCAGACTTCAAGTGATGGACCTCGTTTGGACGAAAATCTTCTACGTACTTTGTTGGAAGCCCAGAACAATAACATGATGTCTTTGATCAATGCGATACGCCCCGCAAGTACACGAAAGGTTATTTTACCGGACTTTGACCCCGATAAGCAGGACATAGATGCACGTGCATGGTGTTCTACGGCCGACTTATGCCTTTCTGAACCAGATCAAGCAGGCAGTGCATTGATAATTGCACTCAGTCGAGCTCTCAAAGGAAATGCATCACGTTGGCTTTCTCAAATATCGTATGCCGGAATGACGTGGTGCCAATTCAAGGATCTTTTTCTGGCACGTTATGACTTACGTGAAACGCCTGCTGCCACCCTTATTAACATGCACAACAGCAAACCAAAGGACAATGAGAACATTGCATCCTATGCCGCACGACTTTCGACGTCATTGATGGCGCGTTTCAAGAACATGACACGAGAGGAGATTGCCATGGCCCTAGTGCTCGCTCACGTATCACAATTCAATGGGAGGTTACAAAGAACAGCTTTCACCACCGAAATTAAGACTCGTGAACAAATGCAACGCGAACTGCAAGCGTGCTCATACTCGAAAAGGAAGAACGAAGCGACAGAGAGTGACCGGTTTTCCAGTGCCAAGTGTTCCAGACCTACTGGACCTCCAGGACCCCAGCGATGTTTCCTGTGTGGAAACTAGGACATCAGGCCGCAGACTGCAACTCTAAGGACCCCAAAAGGTCAGGTGATCGCTCCATTCCCCCTAGCCCTATGACTGTTGTCAAACAGCGACCAAATGCGCCTGGTGTTATATGCTTCAGGTGTGGAGGCAGTGGACACTTTGCAAACAAGTGTCCCCGAGCTCCAGCCCTTACTGCGGGGAAGAACGCTCCAAGCAACGACGGTGCTAGCGGCAGCAGCAGCATAACAACCCACGGTGGCAACCAGCGTCGAGTGGACTTGTGCTGCATTAACAACCCCTCTGGACAGATGCGTATTTCTAGTAAGCAAATCCCCTTTCAGTATGATTCGGGTTCTGAATGCTCCCTTATCAAGGAGAGTATAGCATCAAAATTTCCTGGCTCTACCGTCTCTGCTCGGTTACCGTTAAAGCTCGCTAATGAGTACCTGGCTCTACCGTCTCTGCTCGGTTATCGCTCGCTAATGATTATCCGGCTTATGATTATTCCATTTTAGCGAGATGCACAGATATTGTGAGCGTGTTGTCGATTTGGATTACAATTTAACGATGTCCTCACTGTGCCCTTTCATCATCAGCTCCCATTGCCTCAGGGGCATGTCTCACGTGTGTAAGTGGGTAAAAAAAAAATACTTGTTTTTATTCGGAAAACATCCGTTTCTATGGTGGACCATAGACAAAAGTATTGGTTTTTGATGGGCAGCCGTCCCCATGGTAGAACCATACAGCTAAACGTCATCAAGCCTGCATTAGAAAAAGAGAGTTGGTTTACAGGACATTCTACAGACGTGATGATAAGATCCACCCGATAAAAAGTATGTTATTGTTCTTTTTTTTTTGTCTCTTTTGCCCATCTGCAGTTATGACGCATGCCTTTGATGTAAATAAGTCCGCCTTAAGATGGAAATAAGACTGCTTTAAGACACGTTTGGTATTTCGAAAAGTTAACATTCTGGACTCGAGATGTTATGCCTTGTTTCACTGCGGGTCCTATAATTTCAGCATTTATCAAGCACCTTATTGTTAGTATTATCAGTTTTCTACTGTTTTTGGGAAGTTTAAAGGATACTTGTAAGTATTAGCTTAGTTTGGTGAGCAATTGATATTCACAATTTGTTAACTGCACACGGATAATAACAGAGATCAGGAGTTACTTAAAAGTGTACAAAGGCGAGTTATTATCTCTAATAAGAGATCGCTTCCAGCCAACCAAATAATCTCAGATAAAGCGACTTCAAAGATAGCAAATTTTGTTAATTAAAATCTTTCAACGAACAGTCGCAATCGCAATCGAAATGTGCTTTGAGGGAGCAAGCGTCTCAGAATATTGTACAGAGTGCTAATTATGACAAAGGACGATTTGATAGTAACAAAGCAAGCCTTAAAAAATGTTTAGTAGGTGATTTTGTACTTATCGAAAATGAGGAAAGAAATCAGGCCAAATTAGATGATAAATTTAAAGGACCCTTTAAAGTTATTGAGGTTCTCGATGGTGATAGGTACTTGCTGAAATCACTTACCTCAAAGAGAATTTACAAGTATCCCCACGACAGAGTCAGGAAAGTTCCTGAACAACAGATTCCCAATGAGTTGGACATTGTTTGCGACGATGACGATGCTGATAATGTAGGTCAGTAAGTTAGGGTTCACCTTACTTCACATTGTTATAATATGTGACCCTACCTAGTAGCGCGACAATGACGTCAGACTCACAATGACATAACCCGATGGACTGGGTATACCGATGGACTGGTAATGTTGACATAACCCGATGGTCTGGGTATACCGATGGACTGGTAATGTTGACATAACCCGATGGACTGGGTATACCGATGGACTGGTAATGTTGACATAACCCGATGGACTGGGCATACCGATGGACTGGTATTATTGACACAGAGCCAATAGACTCATTATGTTTGTCAAAACCCGATGGACTGGGTGAGGCCGAGGGACTGGTTTTGCTGACACTAAAACGTTGAACTGATCACGCCGATGGGACTGACAATGAGTGTAGTGATGAAAAATTATTTCATCATTAAGATCTTCTTGTTGTAAAGATACAATAGCGTAAATTGTAATTGAACTGTATGGTCGTTTTTATTTTTATTTTTAATTGTATTGTAGAGCAAGTTTATCATGTTCTTGATCTGTGAGATCCGTTAAATTGTTCTTGTGCAAGATATGCAATCCCATTTACTTAAAGTATAAGGCAGGTTGGCCGAGCAGATTATGTTCCTGATGATTTTGTCCACAGATCAAGTACACGAGGACGTGTAAAGCTCAAGATGGCCGTGTCGGATTGCGACTGGTAGCGCCACCTCTTGACGGTTAATCTTATCAATCGGCTATGAATCAGATGTTGTGTTATGTTTACATGACATGTCAACAGATGGCACGAGCCGTCTGTAAAGCAGTGCTTTCAAAATGGTTGACTAGTCTAGTATGTTTGACATGTTATGTCGGTAAATCAGTGCTGTTTCTAAATAGTTTATTTATGTTGTCACTAGACATTTTTAGTTTACGAATTTCTGATTGGTTGCATTTATATTGGTACACCTGAAATGATAAAAGATGATTGGAGGAAACGCAAGCATGGATGGCTTGGACATGGCTCTTGGCGGGGAGAAAAGGAAAAAAAAAACAAGATGGAGTAGAGAGGGTGATCTAGTGAAAAAGTAAAAAAAAGGATTTTTGATCTTTTCGAGCTGAGAGACAGGTCGGTTTCCTCGGATTATCTATGTGAGGACTGCTGTGATAGTGTGGAGAACTGTAATGCCAATATTAAAGGTACTTCAAGTTTAACAAACAGAATTTAATTTATTTCATCATTGAGTGACGATCCGAATCCATCATGATGTCTGATGCCCGGGACAGCCCACAAGATTCAGGGCAAGACGAGCCTCCTGCGACATATATATATATAGCGTCACACCTTTTTCCATACGGGGTAGTAGAGACTCGCGACTGTGTCTCAGCATACATTTTGCGAGTTATTAATGTAATTAAATGAGAGCTCTCAGACCGAGTCGTTTCGGTAAAGATTCTTTATCGAGCGCGTACGCGCGTATCTGCGCAGAATATGTACAGAGTGGCCGGCTTTCCCCGTCCCGTCTCCCCCCGCCAGCTTCGTCGCCCTCCTGCCGGCTCACACACAATATCGCTTACTTACTCACTCACACCCGCAATATCGAATGAACGATACCGTACCGAAAACATACCGAGCCAGTCCGAAAATGGTTCGGCAGAAAATCTGTACTGATTCGCTGCAGAGACGGTACCGAAAAGGAAAAGCACAGATCCGTGAGGAAGAGGCCTAACTAATAACGCAATATTGCCCAAGCTTATCAGCGATACGCAGCGACAACTCATTGAACCCCACATCGAGCACGCACACATTATCTAATGGGCAGCGGCACGTCCTCGTCCTGCGGCGGCGGCACGTTCGTTTTGACGCCCGGCACGTGCGCGAGGAACAACACGCACTCTTGCGCTAGGAAGGGTGTACTTAACAAGAGCTGTGGAGTGTTCATAATAATACACTAACCTTATCAGCGATGCGCAGTGACAGCTCAAACAGCCCGACATCGAGCACGCACACATAGTCTCTAATACTCGGCGGCACGTCCTCGTCCTGCGGCGGCGGCACGTTCGGTTTGACGCCCGGCACGTGCGCGAGGAACAACGCGCACTCTTGCGCGAGGAAGCGCAGGCTGGAGGTGTTCGTGTCGGCAATGACGTTGGAGGACACGCTGAAGTTGCCGAGGGAGACTAACGTGCGGATGGGTAGGTAGAGTGGCCTGGGAAGGGGGGAAATTGGCTGTTTAAAACTGTGTTCTGCTTGCTCGGACCGCATGAAATTTTCTTCTTGAAAGAAGTTCCGAGTCAATACACGTTGCTTTAGGTTTCATGTTGAGTGAAGTTTATAACAGAATAGAACTGACAAAAAACCACAGCCGTAACTTCATTTATATCGTAAAGTTCATTGCAAAACTGGCAGTAATGGTAAGCTAATCTTCCGTCGCTATAACAGGAGTTTCGTCCCCCGCAACCAAAAATTACCCCACAGCGAGTTAATACCTGTAGTCAACGTGCGCATGAGTAACATGCGCATGTAGTTCAGTGAGCACGTTAGACGGCCGGTAGCCGGGCACGGGGTAGTCGCACACATTCAGCACGTCCAACAGTTGGGTCAGCCAGGCCACGCCGCTGGCTCCGCGGTAACGCAGGCTCGCTGACTCAATGCCGAGGGCTAGGCAGATTTTCTGGGTAACAAAATGGAAGAGTCAAATGACGTGAAGTGAATTTACGTCGATGCACGGTCTTGGGTATATCTGAGAAACGATCACTCACTCGGTCAATAATTATGTGGGATCTAGATAGACTGTTCACACATTTGCGGGTCTGATGGAGAGGACTATATATATAATAATCCCATATTATTATTTTTATGTAGCCTATGGTGTTTCCCGCTGATGGGCAAAGGCCACGCAGGCCACACCTCCCTATCTTAAGCTTTCTAGCCATTCAGGGAGATATCTCTCCAGGCTTATACGGCCACAGTAATATATCAAGTAATTTTTTCTAGTTCTACAAATCTTAATGGAATTTAAGGGTATGTCTGACAAAAACCGGCCAAGCGCGAATCGGACTTCGCACATTTAGGGATCCGCACCAAATGTAATAAGCCTAAACATTAGACAAATTCAAAGTATTTTTTTTTATTATCAATAAATTGGTATGTTTTGTAAAATATATGTAATAATAGACTTGATCACCATATGAAGGTCATGGGAAGTTAAAAATTTCTTCGGTACAAAATTTTCTAAAAAAAACCCGACTTTGGTTGCTTCTCATTCCATTGTTTTTTTTTATATTCTTTAAAACAAAAAATACAGTATTTATCTACTCAACAACGATGCCCCACTCAATGGCATTCAAAATTGGTACTGTTGTTGCTTTTTTGCACCCCGTTAAGCTATTTGGGAGCCCCTCTTAAAAACATTAAGTAGTATACATTATGCAATTAGTAAATAAAGGACGGATTTTAAGCGAGGGCCATAGATGAATCACGAGCAAGTGAAGGATTCTAACGACTGAATCAGCGAGTGATTCACGTTTTAGAATCCTGAGCGACGCGAGTGCCTTCTATTTCATAAACTCAGGTTTAACCCATCTTCTTCATCAATTGAATGCATTTTCAATCGACTTAGTAAGTAACACTAAACTACAACTTACAGTATTTATTCAAAATAGCGCCAATTTATTAATGAGAGCATTTGCTCTCATTAATAATTGTTATTTAACACAAAACAGTGTTTATTCTAATGCTAAACTCCTTGTCGAAAATGTCTAGCAATTATTTGCACAAGGAGTTTGTATTTGTCTAGTATTCTTTGCACTAAGAATTTGTATTTTTTGCGCAAGGAGGTTGTAGAGCATTAAGATGAAGGTCGAATATACATAGTGTCATAAGTTCTGTCACATGTGCAATATGAAATAATTTAGACATGTTTATTATATATATAAACATTTATATAGCAAAATGAACTTAATAAAACATAGTTTACTTACGTTCTGACATTCCGTGCAAAGTCATCTGCCACTCGCCAAGCCTGTACTCTGGTTCAGCTGAGTATCTCTTCCTTGAGATCAGCTTGCACCACAACAAAATTCTTCTGGGTGTATATTACAGCCCCTCACTTCGTATCGATTACTTTGATTCTTTTGAATCTCTACTCAGTGACTTGACTCCTCTCTATAGTGACACTCTCATTCTCGGTGATTTTAACACCTGTCTTCTGAAAAATAACGCCCGCTCTGCCAAACTTAAATCTATTGTAAATTCCTCTAACTTACATATTCTTCCCCTTGACGCTACTCACTTTCAACCGCACTGTATTCCCTCCCTTCTCGATCTCATGATTATCTCCAACATAGCCAAGGTGGCTGCTCATGGCCAGCTTAATGCCCCATTCTCCTATCACGATCTGGTGTATGTTTCATACAAAATTAGGCTCCCTAAGCGCAAAGTCAAATTCCTTGATATTCGAAGCTTCAAAGGTGTGAACCTCAATTCCCTGAAATCAGATGCCTCATCTGTCGATTGGACCCCCGTTGTAACTGGTGAGACCGTTGATGACAAAATCCTGAAGTTCAACTCAATTGTCCTGGGGCTGTTCGACAAGCACGCACCAATGAAAAAGGTCAGGGTAAAACATTTTCCTGCTCCGTGGTTGACAGACGCTATCAAGCGTTTAATGGCAAAAAGAAACCGTGCGAAGGGGCGATATAAGAGAGACCCAACCGATAACAATCTCCTAACATTTAAACGCCTTCGAAACCTATGCAACCGCATGTGCCGTGACGCCAAGCGACGCCACATCTATGAGCGTATAGAAATGTACACCCCAGCTCAGGTCTGGAAATTTCTTAAAACCCTTGGTGTTGGCAAGTCCCAGGAATTTTCTTCAGGTGATGTCGATCTCAACGGTCTTAACCAGTTCTTTTCTTCTCCCCCCCTCGTGATAGACCCCGCCACAAAGCAGGCAACCCTTCGACATCTACGGTTGAAGGCTGCAGTCTGTACCTCACCGTTCAACTTTAGTCTCGTTGGAATTGGCGCAGTTAGAAAGGCAGTGCTAGCGGTCACATCCAAAGCTGCTGGTGGCGACAACGTCAGCCATCAGATGATCCACAGCGTCCTTGAAGAGTTGCTCCCTCCAATTACCCACATCATAAACTTCTCTCTATCAGCTAGATCTTTTCCTAGTCTGTGGAAGAAAGCTCTTGCCATCCCACTGCCCAAAAATTCCAATCCCTCCTCCTTCAAAGATTATCCATATATATCCCAGGCCCATATCTATTTTACCTATTCTCTCCAAAGTCCTTGAATCCATTGTCCACTCCCAACTCACCTCCTACCTTTCATCAAACAAACTTCTCAATACTTTCCAATCTGGCTTCAGACCAGGGCATAGTACTACCACAGCACTCTTAAAAGTCAGCGATGATATACAGCTAGCCATGGATCAGAGGTTGGTTACGGTGCTGGCCCTGCTTGACTTCAGCAATGCCTTTAACTGCGTCGATTTTGACATTTTTGTCGCTATATTAACATCGCTGAATGTCTCCTCCGACGCTGCTGGCTGGTTCGACTCATACCTGAGAGGTCGTCAGCAGCGCATTAAGTCTGAAGAGACCGAAACTCAATGGTGTAATCTTTCCTCAGGAGTGCCTCAAGGTGGTATTCTCTCTCCTCTTCTTTTTTCAGTCTTTATAAACTCCATCTCCGACGTCCTCTCTTCTTCGTATCATCTGTACGCAGATGATCTACAAATTTATCGCCACTTTTCCCCCTGCGATGTAGTTTCATCCGTGGAGGCACTGAATGCTGACCTCGATAATGTGAAAGACTGGGCCTCATCATACGGGCTGTTAATAAACCCGAATAAATCACAAGCCATGATTTTAGGAACCAGGCACACTCTTTCCTTGTTACAAAAACCCATTGTTCCCGTATCATATAATGGCATCACAATAGAGTACACAGATAAGGCGAAAAACCTTGGGGTTATTTTTGACAACCAGCTGTCTTGGTCTCCACATGTCAGCGAGGTCAGCAGACGGGTCTTTGCGTCTTTTCACTCCCTCAGGCGTCTGCAGTACTTCTTGCCGCGGCAGACCAAAATCACCCTTGCTCAGTCCCTTCTCCTGCCGCTAATCGACTACGCCGATGTCTGTTGGGCGAGCGCGAACGAAGATCTTCTGAACAAACTCGAACGACTTCAGAATCTCGGGATTCGGTTTATCTTCGGGCTGCGCAAATTCGACCATGTCTCTCAATTTCGCAAAGAGTTGGGGTGGCTTCCGATTCGTCGTCGCCGAGACTCCCATATTATTTTTTGTCTTTTCAATATATTGAAAAATCCGCGCTACTCCAGCTACCTTCGAGACCGCTTTGAGTATCTCTTTTCAGGAGATCGGCAACGGAGATCTCACACGGTCTCACTCTTAGCCACTCCAAGGCATACCACTTCCGCATATGAGCACTCCTTCAGGTTGCAGGCGGTCCGACTGTGGAACGCACTTCCTTGTGCGATAAGAGACAGCCCGACTCTTTTCGCTTTCAAAAACCGGGTAAAAGAGCACTTCCTCTCTCTTTTGTGATAGTTGTAGTATGTATATTATTATTATATGTAAACTTTATGTACAGGTTTATGTATATATTGATACGTATTTAGTAGTTTGTTAGATACGAGTATGTATTTTATTTACCGTATTTTATAGATATGTAATTTACTTATATGTATTTTATTATTGTTTAGATATTGTGCACTGCCTACCCTTTATTGATAAAATTTCCTGTCATGCCTTGGTTTGCTGGAAGAAATCTCTTTTTAGAGATAAGCTCGCCTTTGTACATATGTTTTCTCTTAATGTATCTTTTTTAAATAACTGTGTTCAATAAAGAATTATGAATGAATTATGAATAGATTCTTATGGTAATAAAGTTTATTCAAAATGACCCCCGCGATTTTGAATACAGGCCTTTATTCTGCGCGGCCAGTCGTCTATCGCACGAACGAGGTCCATGTCAATATCGGCGGCTGCCTTAATCAAGGATGCCTTGAGTGACTCCAAATCAGGATGAGGCTTTGAGCAGACCTTTTCCTCCAAGTGTTGCCATATCTTTTAATCTAACGGACTCAAATCTGGACTGGAGGAGGGCCAGTCTTCGTGCCGGATGAAGTCGATTTCACGCGCCGCCAGCCAGTCTTGTGTGCTTTTTTTTCGCTCTATGAGCTGGCGCAGAATCTTGTTGGAATACCCAGTGCCAGTTATTAAGCATGGTATGAGAAACAGGTTCCACAAGGTTCTTGAGGACTGTATTTTGATACACAACTGCATTCGTTTTTACGCCTTTCTCACAAAAATGTACCTCAGTTAAGCCCCAATAAGAGACTCCCAACCAAACCATGAGCGAGGATGGAAAATGACCTCGTTGGACACGCGGAATATGGTTGCTCGCTTCTTCACTGCTGTGTGCGTACACCTCATCATTTTGTTTGTTGTAGCTCTCTTCCACGGTGAAAATTTTTTCATCCGAAAAAAGAATTTCCCGATGCTTTTTTCCCGCGTACCGCTTCAACAAAGCGCGGCATCTCTTCAGTCTCAGGTCCATTAAACGAGCGTCCAAACGATGTCCTGTTTTTCTTCGATATGCCCTAAGCCCTAAGTCTTCATTTAACACCCTTTTCACCGTGGTCCTGCTTAACCCCATCTGAAGGGCCAACAGTTTCTGCTTACGTATGGGATTTCTTTGAATTCGCGCCTTCACAGCTTTTATCACTGCTGGAGTCCTAACAGAGCGAGGGCGACCACTTCTTGACCTGTCATCTACACTAGAGCCTTCATTGTATCGTTTTATGGTACGATAAACGAATCTTTTGGTTATATTCAAATTTTTCAGTAAGTCGAAAATCTGAATTGGCGCGTAACCGCAACGATGCAACGCAATAACTGCGACACGGTCTTCTTTAAGTGTCCATAATCCACTCCATATTTAAAAATGAGGAAAATTCTAAAAAGTACACATTTTTATTTTCATGAAAAATTCGAAATTCGAATTCAATACTCTTTTTTGTGGCCAGCAAAAAGTACACATTTTTATTTTCATGAAAAATTCGAAATTCGAATTCAATACTCTTTTTTGTGGCCAGCGTTCTAAATTCAAAAGTTTTTATTGTGTGACAGAACTTATGACCTGACTGTGTATAACACATGACCTGACTGTGTATATTGGTGTGTTCTAAATTCAAATACCAAATTAGTGAGTAAAAGGGTTTTTTATTCACTGTTTTCAGTGAATAAAATAAGCATTTTAGAGGGGGAATGGTATATTAGTGATCTTTATTAACAATAATGGTATACCTATATACAAGTACATTAAAATATAACACACCTATAATTTGTAAAGTACACATAAGTAAAATTAATAAAACCTATGTAGGTATTTCTGTTTTAGGAGATCAAGCTGTCACCAAAGTATTCCAGCTCCATCTTCGCATTGAAAAGCCCTGACATGTTTTCTCGTGCCTCTTACTCTCATGGAAACTGCTCTTATAACTGAGATTTGTATTTTTACTTTCAGCCAGTACACTATTTGAGAATAGGCTTTTCCCCATTTCTCGTTAAGCTTTGATGCGGTTTTTTTTTAAAAACTGTTATATTCAGTTCCTAGGGCTCCATCGCATGAAATAACTAGTGGGGTGAACGAGGCTCTTAGGTCTTCAGCTGCTCGGTCGTATTTTGTGTGTTTCTCTCGGCTATGTCTCTGTGCTGTTTTTTGCCAGGTGAGGTTGCTGTAAGAGGAAGCGTCAGCATTTACTATGCGTACGTCGAAGAACGCTTTCCTTGCAGGTTCCCAAACACTGTTTAGTAACAGATCACCTATAAGTGCTGGTTGATTTCTATTTGCATCTTGCATTATGGGTTCTATTGTGATAGTTCCCCAGGCTAGTTCGGCCCAATTTTTACAATCATCTCTGTGTTGATCATGTCCTTTTTTTATTAATCCTCCTTTCTTGCAGTTTAATGCGTGGTTTAAGTCGAAATTACTCTCTCCACATCCGTCGCAGGCCTGAGGGAGGTTTGCAGGTTCATGGGCGTATCTAATAGCTAAAGCATCCCTAAACTGGGTAGCTGTGAGATCAGTATTATTTGCGGTGGTCGGGATGATAGTTAGCCATTGTGAAGAGTTCGTTTCAACGACTCTTTGGAGACATCTTTTCATTTTATTTGTTAGTTTACATATTATGACATTACTTTTTTCAGCGTCTCTCTTTTGCCGCGATAGTTTTTCTTCTTTGATAATATTTGTAGCATGAGTTTGATGGGCTAGTAAGTCTAGATTTTCGTCAGATCTGATGGCGTGCGTTAGTATACTATTTGATTCTATCGATGTTTTATAACAGTCGTTGTTATTCATTGGGTCGTTAATGCCTAGCCCGCCAAGTTTCACCAGTAGGCTGAATAGCTCATGTTCTAGTGACGTTATTTCTCTGTCTAAGATTGATGGTATCAGTGTTGTCATGATGGTTTGTTTTAAAGTGTAAAAATTGTGGAGTGATTTTGTAAAGGCTGTATGTACAAGTTGTGGGTGTTTTTTACAAGCTTTTGATAGTAGTCTTATACATTCAATCCATTCGTTAACCTTTTCTTTGATGTATTCTTTTCTTCCATTCTCGTCTCCGATGACACCACCCAAAAACCGATGTGAAAGTACAGTCTTCACTCCAAGGTTCCCAAAAAGTTGGTGAGCTTCTTCGGTTGTTTTATTTTTGACTATGATATAGCTTTTTGAAGGTTCTGGGAAATAACCGTATTTTGGACCTAGTTTCATCAGTTTTTCTAGACATTCTTTTATATTTTTTAGTTTTCCAAAACAGGCGGAATCATCAGCATACCAGTTTTGTACATATTTTCCAGGGTCTTTGCAGCTTTGGATTAGGGGTAGAATACCGACTGCATACATTAGCATTGCTAATGGATCACCCTGTGTTGTTCCTTCCTTGCTTAAGATGAAATCCTTTGAGCCTGATAGGCAAATGACTGCGTAACCTATAACTATAAGTGTTGAAAAGAAATATTGCACAGCGCGGCCAGTAGATTCTAGCATTCCAGAGAGCGATTGGGCGACTCAGCGCGTTGAAGGCATTCGCGGCATCTATTAGTAAGAGGCTTTCATCATCTTCACCTTCATTAAAACATTTGGTCATGGCATGAATCCCTCCTTCAATACCCGATTTCATACCTGCACATAGCTGATCAGAGCCATATGCTAGTTGAACATCTAACCCTGTTGCGGTCGCCATGGCTTTTGCAATGATGCGTTGTAGTATTTCACCTATGCCAATAGGGCGGACGCCTGGACATTTATCAAGTGCTATACCTCTTCTTGCTAATAAAGCTCTTATGCAGTCCCAATCGACAATTTCACTGCTGAGTTTTCTAGTTAGTGCTGCGATTGATTCTCTCAGTTCTGAGCTGTGGTTCCCAAAGCGAAGTAGAAGTGATTTCCATTGTTCTGAGTCGGTGCCGCTTGGTCCAGCTCCACCAGACAGTTTTCTAGCAACTTTTTCTATGTGGTTTGAGGTGATATCGACATTCGTCATAATCGGGAGATCAGGTTGGTCTATAAAATCTGATAGCTGTGGGGTAACTTGGTGAGGATGTTTGTCTTTAAATATTTGATGTACTGTTTTATTTCCTATTTTTTCTGATGGGTCCAAAATTCCACCCCCAGATCTTTCCGTTATCCATCTATTTGCTTGTCTAATTTTTCCTTGCAACATTAGGCGGCCAAATATTCGGGCAGTATGATCAGCGTCTTGTTTCTGTTTGTTTTTTGAAGCTAGCTTTGAGTTGCACATTGAAGTTTCTGCAATTAATTCATCATAATGACCTGATTTCCACATCTCCAATCTTCTTTGAAGTGTTCGCCTAATATCCTGACCTGATTTAAATTAAATTAATCAGTTTTATCAGTATCTAAGAATGCTGATCAGCCATAGAATAAAAGAATGAATTTTTTTTGGCTTTTCGCGGATAGCGTTTTGGCCACGTACAAAATGGGAAATTCAAAGTTTTCTTTATTACAGAGAAAACAAAAGCTATATTATGGTATATTAGTACATTATGGTACAAGTTTGTAATGATTACCGCTGAAGCACTATTGAGACCCGAGCCTTTAGGTAAGGGTCTTAAGAGAGCCGAGGACGGTAATCATCAATACACACGTGTATCATACGACGTTTTGCAACACACTTGTGAAGAAAATTATACTAAAAAATCAGTTTCTTCATAACTAGTACTTGTAGACATTTTAATTAATAAATAACTATAATTTCAACAGTAAAAACGAGTTGTGATTTTTTTTTCGTAATGGCGGATAAATTAGTCAGTTTTCCTATGCGCGCGTATCTAAGAATGGTGATCAGCCATAGAATAAAAGAATGAATTTTTTTTTGGCTTTTCGCGGATAGCGTTTTGGCCACGTACAAAATGGGAAATTCAAAGTTTTCTTTATTACAGAGAAAACAAAAGCTATATTTGAGTGAAAGTTTTATTTATTAAAAACGTACAAGTTGAAATTATCTATTTAAATACGAAGTTGCATGAAATGAACAAGCAATAGGTACATTAATTTATGTGTACTATTGAACACGATCTTTTTTGTATCGAAACTTTTTTTAGAACAAAGCAACTCAACCAATAAAATTAAAAAATAACAACTCACTTGTATACACAATTGCTATTATACAATAGCAATGAAAAAGTCACAGTTTAATTACAGGTGTCATTATGTGCATAATTGAGGTAAAATTAGAGCCATTTTATGAGCAAGTGTGTTGAAAAGAACATATCCCACGAGTTCGCAAAAGCCTTTTAGAACTAGTTAGGAATATAATTTTTCCTCCGGAGAACCCAAAATCAAGCGGCGAAGGTGCTATTTTTAGTCAGAAGTCGGAAAATGATATTTTCCGCCTGAGATCCCAAAATCCAGCAGCGAAGATGCTATTTTGAGGTTAGAATGCGGAAATAATATTTTTTGACTATTTGTATAGCTTTGCGTTAACAAAATGTATAAACTGTGAAAAATTGAAGACGTAGCTTTAACCCTTTGACTGTAAAACCTGTGTGACAGACGACAGGCGGACGGACCGATACGTGAGTGACAGCAAATAGGGCTCCGCTTAGAATCCTAAAAATTATAAATATGTATTGTTGATGTCATACCTTAAAGTTGGGTAGATCAGGCTGCGGCTCAACCTTCAGCGCTAAAGACAGCATGTCTTTCTTGACTGTCTGCTCTTTCATCGTCACTCCCTTGCCGGAAGGGTAGATGGTTTCCTTCAGATTGGAGGGCAGGTCAGCCCCGTATAGACGCAACGTGGGTTTCTCAGACGGTATTGTAATGAGTGCTGGAATGAAGATGTAAATAAATAAAGTGAAGTGAAGTGAAAGTTAAGAGCACAATGTCTTTTCCTGAACGCTATGACACATGTACAGATTTGCACAAATACCAAATACCAAATACCAAATGTCTTTATTACTGTAGATATTTACATATACTTAGCAATCGTCATTTTTTGCCACTTCTCTACATTGGACCACTGTGGGAGAAGAAGGGCGTAGAAACTCCCACAGATTGATTTTTAGATCTCTTTTTAAAAATTGCTTATGCTTAACTAATACAAAATATAATATTTAGTCATTATCATAATTAATAAGCAGGAATAAATAATTACAAAATTATTAACAGCAAGGTCTGTGTTGAGCCAGATTAACCCCATACAGACCCATCATTTAAGTAATCTTGAACATTGTAATATCCCTTTTTCGACAAAGTCGCTTTAACATGGATTTTAAATTGCTCAAATGGCAATGTCAAGATCTCCAGAGGTATCTTGTTGTAGTAGAGAATGCATTGACCCTTGAAAGAATTGCTAACCTTCGCTAGTCTAAACCGGGGCGCAAGTAGTCTGTGATTATTTCTTAGGTTAACATTACAGCTATCGCTAAGTTTGGGAAATTTTGTAAGGTTCTTGCGTACGTACATTATATTTTCGAAAATAAATTGACTAGCTACAGTTAGTATGTCAATTTCTTTAGAACGCTGTCTTAAGGAGTCTGTGCGTTTCAAATGATAAATTGCTCGAATAGCTCTTTTCTGTAAAATAAAATAGTTTGAATATCCGCTGCTTTTCCCCACAACAAGATACCATAGGACATGACACTATATATATATATATATAGCCTAGATGTAGCCACATCCGTGTTTTGTCTGATGTTCCTAACAGCGTAAGCAGCAGAACTTAATTTACCAGCCAATTTTTCTATGTGGGGTCCCCACTACAATTTGTTATCAATGGTTATTCCAAGAAACTTCGTGTCATTTACTAATTCTAACGTATTGCTGTCCAACACTAAACTGGTTCCAACTTGCCTGACATTTGGAAGTGAGAATTTGATACATTTGGTTTTACCAGCATTTAACAATAAATTGTTAACTGTGAACCAATTCAAGATTAAAGATAATACTCTATTGACATCATCAAAATCTTCTTTTTGTCTTTCAATTTTGAAGACCAGTGAAGTGTAATCAGCAAACAACACTATGTTAGTCAATTTCTCCACCATAAAAGGCAGATCGTTAATATATACCAGGAATAAGAAAGGGCCTAATATGGAACCTTGTGGAACGCCAATTTTTACCCCCGATCCATCAGATTTAACGCCGTTGACTTCTGCCTTTTGAATTCTATTGCTTAGGTATGATCTTAGTAGATCCAACGCTTTATTTCTAACTCCGTAATGATTTAATTTCATTAGTAACGTGTTATGATCAACACAATCAAATGCCTTCGACAGATCGCAAAAAACACCGATAGCATCCTGTGCGGCTTCCCATGCAGAATAAATATGAGATATAAGGGTAATACCTGCATCCGTAGTCGATTTACCCCTAGTGAAACCGTATTGCTTGGCGTGGAGTTGTTTTGTACTGTTGAAGTGTGAGAGCATTTGATTGAGTATAATCTTTTCAAAAATTTTACTTAGTGTTGGAAGAACCGATATTGGTCTGAAATTTGACGGATCACCCTTGTCTCCCGACTTGAACAGAAGTATAAGTTTACTGTGTTTCATGAGGTCTGGAAAAGCTCCATCATCAACACATTTATTAAATATATAAGCTATGTGTGGGGCTATAACAAGTATTATTGAACCAATGACTTTGACTGACATACCCCACAGGTCTTCAGTATTTTTTAAGTTAAGTAATCTATACGTTTTGACAATATCCTGGGGACATACATGACAAAATTTAAAATCTACATTACTGATGCTAGTGCTGTTTTTTAACAAAGTCTCTGCTTCATATGGAGATGAATTTAGACGCTCTGTTGTGAGTAAGGGTGCATTGGTGAAGAATGTTTCAAAAGCTCGAGCTACCTCAGCGTTGGATTTAACAACATCATCACCTATCTTTAAGCAGAAATCATTATCCCTTGGTATAACTTTGCCAGTTTCACGGTTTATGATTTGCCAAACCGTTTTCATTCTATTATTTGAATTTTGTATTTTTCTATTTATTTGTAAAGTTTTTGCAGTTCTACAAACCAACTTGAAAGTTTTGGAATATTTTTTAACAGTCATAAATTTTATATCAAAGTTATAGGTTTTTTGTTCATAAAGATCATACAAGATAGCTCTACTTTTACGAATTCCAAATGTTGCCCAGTCATTAAATTTAGATTTACCATTGTTGGCACTGACTTTCTTTAATTTAAAAACTGTATTGAATTCTGTTTGAATTGTGTTGATGAAGTCAGAATAGATTTTGTTCGGGTTCTGTTCATCAAAATCCGGTACTGGCAAACCCATATCTAAGTTTTTCATATACATCTCTAGTCTATGGGATGTAATAGGCCTATAAAATGATGGATCAGTCTTATTTTCACTAGTAATTTGGAATGAAACTGTTTGACCACTGTGATCGGATGGTAAACAGTTAATTACATTTTTACTTGTGAATGCACAGTCACAAAAAACGTTATCTAAGCAAGTTTGGCTGGTAAGTGTAATTCTAGTCGGCTCTAGAAATACATGACATAAATTAAATGATTTGAACAGAGTTATTAATCGTCGCTTCAGTGTTGTATCTACAAGCAGATCTACATTAAGATCGCCACAAATAATTAACTTTTTTCTGTTATTACAAAGTTTAATGAGGGCTTCCTTCATAATTTTCTCGAATATTTCAAAATTGCCATGGCCTTTTTCATCTCTCGGAGGTCTGTAGACACAAACAATAATATGGCTATCTAACTCAACACAAGATACCTCTATTTGTCTTTCCACAGTAATTGTAAGTCACACACTACTTTAGACAGTCAAAGTCAAAGCTCTTTATTACTTTAGATCTTTACAAATATACTTAGTACACGTCATTGTATGCCTCTTCTCTACGGAACTCAGTAGCAGAAGCACTATTTGCAAAACTGGGGGTAGACTAAAACGCCCACAATAGAAATGATCGCTATAAGAGTAATCTCAGCAACTCTGTTCTAAAGATGTGTACCGCGTTACTAAAAAAAGGAGTCTAACCTGACGCCAACTTGACACCTGTCATCTTTTGACTCATGTCTCACACACACACACCTGGGAAACAAAACATGCTTCAAGGAGGCGTGTGCCAGGCGCTGCCAGGCTTCTAGTTGGCTTGGAGGAGTAGTATGACATGTTTTAAAATAAAAATGTACTGAACTTGACGTTTGTTTTGAGGTTAGACAATGTCATTTTTAACACGCTTTTATTAGGTTCACTCACAGGTTAGTTACAATTATGCAAGTAACTAAGTGAACAAATCTTGCAAAGTCAAAGGAGTTGGCCAGAAAAAAAAACCAGAATCGCCAGAAATTTCATATATGCCGTTTTTATAGTCATAATATGTACATCAAAAATATATAATAAGTTACTGCAAAACGACGTGGTATACTAGATATTTTAGATTAATGAAACAATAAAACATGTTTTAAACTCACACCTAAGCTAAGCAGTACCACGTTACCACACACATGGAGGTTTCACACAAAAACAAAACCACAACAAAATCGGTTTAGTCGAACGCGAGATAATCGCGGTTGTCCGCGAAACATACATACATACAAACATACAGGTCAAACAGAGAACGTACTTTTTTTTGAAGACCGCACGCACGCACACATATATTTAGACAGGAACAGAAAGGTGTAGTCATATTTTAGGGGGTTGTTAGGGAGACCATTCTGAGCAACTTTTACAATGAAACCGATTTGATCAGAGCAACTTTATTTTTTATTCCTCCATACGTTTTGGTCCAGGCGTTCAGCTGATTTGTAGAGTAGTGAAAAATAAAGTTGCTCTGATCAAATCGGTCTCATAGTGGAAGTTGCTCAGAATGATGTCCCCAACAATCCCCTTAAATATGACTACATTTTTCTGATACAGCCTGTATATTAAAGGGCTTTAAAGTGACAGCGATAAAATAAAAGTCAAGAAAAATAAATGTATGGATACAGTATCATAACTTCTATACCACATCGTTTCGGGGGCTGATTTTAAAAAAAAACATAATGGTTTGACTAAAGTGAACCCATTTTTGTACATTTCGTCGCTGGCGATTCTGGGTTTTTTTTCTATGACCTTTTTTGTCCAAGTCCTTTGACCAACTTGCCGGTTTCCGATTCAGCTAAAATTTGGAATAATTATGTAAGTTCGGCGACAATGCAACATTATGATACGATCGAGCTGTAAAATAACGTAATTCTACCGAGTTTGGGCTCTTTCGAATTGTCTCGGTAAGTAGTTGATTGATTCGAGCTGATCTGATGATGGGACCTGAAGGTGGATAGTGGAACTCTTCAACGGCTACTAGTAAACCCCTCGAGTATGGATCCGTTTGATTTGTTTTGACGTGACAAATACATGCCTGTTATTTAGTTTTTAAACTTCCTATTTTTATTTGTTTACTAGATTTTTTTTCTCGAGTTTGTCTGCCTTTTGTGAAGTATTTTTTTTATTAAGATCGTTAATCCCACTAATATTATAAATGTAAAAATTACGATGTTAGCATGGATGTTTGTGCCTCAATCACGCATGGCTGAATGGATTACAATGAAATTTAGCATAGTTTATTAACATAGGATACTTATTATCCGCCAGCACCAGAAGGAGGGAAATGTTTTCCCGGTTAATGATGATTCCTAGGTGCACGCAGACGAAGCTCCGGGCACCAGCTAGTATTCATGTAATACTAACGGTCGTGGTACAAGGTAGCCTTGGCGGCGCGTAGGCACATTTGCGCCGTCTTGGCGCGCCCGTTGAGGCCGCTGACTTGGCACATGGTCAGGTTTGACGCCTCTAGAACCAGCTCCCCCATCTGCCCTGGAACCACGCGGTCGTTGCTGTCCTGTGAACGAGACATATTGGCGTCAGTGAGGTGCCAATTACATAGCTCATTACGTAAAATGAATGGCTTCACCAACCAATGATAAAGGTTCCACAAATTAATCAATCATATAATCTTAGTCCATGACGATTCATGCTGTGGGACGTTAGAAATAAATAGCCAGTCAGTGTGTTAGTAGGCCCAAAAATCACGCGTGAATTAAAAATATTCTGGCCTAACTAAAGTGCTTGACAGCCAATCAGTATAACGGACGTGGTGTAGAGATGAGGCGCTTTATTGGCGAAACCGGAGCTTCAAAAAAGTGCATACACGTTTTATATCTTCGGAGAACTTTAACCTAATAGTACTGAATCTTACCCTGACAGGAGCGTAGATTGTCAGCAACCCTTTGTTAACGTTGAAAGTGAGACAGAAGTTGTGCGTCTCTTTCCTCTCTGTAGATTTGTTAGCGTTTATTTTCTTCTGGTGGGGTTTACCCTCATATGTTGAATAGTAGGGGTTCTCTTCATCCGATGACGTGCTCGCAGAATCAGAGTCTGTGTAATAATAAACATTTCAAGAAGAATTCTCGAATTTTGATTTAATGATACGATAATTCTGACCTCAAAATAGGTCCTTTTAATGATTGTGATGAATATGTGATCCGAGCTGATCTGAGCTTATTGGTAAAGCAAAAATTGTCATTGTACAAGGAAGGGATAATTAAATCAATACGCATCGTACACAATCATAAGCAGAAGTGCGTACTTCAAGATGTCGCTAGTAGTCGAAATGTTTAATCCTACATCGCGGAATATGATAAATTGCGCGATGTAGGATAATACGAGTGTGATATTAATCGCGTATATTAATGTAGCCCATTGATGTCTCGACCGTGGGGCTCGGGCCTTTACACAGATACAAGTAAAATTGAGCCATACTCCACCACGCTGGTTCAGTGCGCGGGTTGGTGGAGGGGAGTCCGGGCTAGTAGCCAACCCGACTGTCAGAAGTTATCAAGCTGCCCTATAGGGTCATCTGAAACAGCTTTACGACTACTACCACCGAGGAGTGAGTGTAGCTGGGACCTACAAATTGACATGTCATCCGAAACGGACACCCATCCAGAGCCCGTCTCGGCCAGGTGTTGCTACCCAAACGATCGATTTTCGATGTGCGAATACCGTTAGGCCAAGGATGAAGCCATAGACAATTGCATGTATTAGATTAAAATATTGTTTCATACCGTATCCGGGGTTGGAGCAAGGCTGGAAGGCAGGATAGATGCTTGGCTCGTCACTGCGCATGTGCGGGCTAATCTCAAACTCGGATGATGTGTTTGGCTCCCAGAGAAGAAGGTCCGAGTTTATTCTGTTATAGATTATCTCGTACAGTTGCTTGGATCTAGAAGGAAGCATTTTGAATCGGTTTACATTCATTATAAGAAACATATACATAGGTTTGTATCACACCACACAATATGCCGCGAACAATATATCAAATAAAATCAAATGTCTTTATTACTGTAGATATTTACATATACTTAGCAAACGTCATTTTTGCCTTTTCTCTACATTGGACCACTGTGGGAGAAGGAGGGCGTTGAAACTTCCACAGATTGATTTTACGATCTCTTTTAAAAATTGCTTGTGCTTAACGAATACAAATGTTACAATATGAATTACTATAATGAATACGCCGGAATACATAATTAGAAAATTATTAACCCCAAGGACTGTGTTGAGCTAGATTAACTCCATACAGTCCCATCATTTAAGCAGTTTTGAACATTGTGATATCACTTTTTCGACGAAGACGCTTTAACATGCTTTTGAAATTGCTCAAATATCAAATGCTCAAAAAAACATACGAACACCAAAGACATTTGTGATTGTGAGTAAAATACGCACTCAAGCTGTAAGCTAAGTATCGGCAGTGTGAAGTTCAGGTGTATGGCAGAATGCTCAACGGAGTGCGTCGTGAATTCTAACATCTCTTCCTCGCTGCCTGGCACCACCAGCTCTTCTGCTTGACCTGGGAAATACAAATAATGTTAACAGATCTTCAGATTCTTGTGATGTCTGTGGAGCTGCAGTAGCTGCCCATAGGTAGCGCGGACCGCGGACCTCTCGCATGGTAATGACAAAGAGACAAAGAAAAAAAAAAACAGGTCTTGGGTGTTTATATGTTTGTGCTGTCGCTGTTTCTAGTTCCCATGACAAAGGGTATCCTAGTGTGGGGCCAGAAGCAATGCATATGCCTGAATTTAAATGTTCGTATGTATGTTTCATTAGGTTAAACTGTAAATTAGGCCAGGCGTACAATCCGGGCGAATTGAGATCCGTTTGCTTCTTGTGTATCACCGTAAGATAGTCAAAACCTTAAACCGCTAGTTGATAAACTAACGTATTTTTTTCTAGTTAGTTGGTCAACTTTCAACAGATAGTAAACTGTAGCGTACTGCTTACTATATGACCCGTTAGTTGATAAACTAATGGTTAAAACCGTTAAATAGTAAGCTAGTTTAAACTTGTATTGCAAACGATATACCAGGGCAAACACTGCGGTAGCTTAGGTGAAGACGAGAGGGGGCGAGCGCAGCGAAACCCCCGAATAGTCTTCGTGTTAGGTTGACATGTAAGAACAAAAGAAACGTAAATTCTAAACCCTGTCGGTCTGGTTTACTATCTGTCGATAGTTGATCAACTAACGCGTTAGTTATTAACTAACGGTTTTGACTATCTTACGGTGACATATACAAATATCATTTGGGGCACTTTTCATCTTATCTAATGTTATCATCTCCCATCTACTGTGTGCACTAGTGAGTATCTAATACGGTCTTGATTTGCTAGAATAATATGTAGATGGGCCATTCATCATGGATAACTATAATTTAAACATTTAAAACACTCCCGATACAATAAATGAAACCCAGATCCCCTACTGGCCGTGCCTATCTCATGAAAAGGTGTATATATTTGCGACTGAAGGAGACAGTATGTGAAGTACTATCTGGTATATGGGATTCCTTAAAGTTGGCATTGTGTTACTAATTGTATGAACAATATCCGAAAACTAACCAAGCGCGATAGGCATTTCGCGATCAAATCGTTTAAACGCCGAATTATTTTCAGAAGATTTAAACCCTAATATTAAGTGTCAAAGTTAAAATCGCAATCCAATTTTCAAAATTTCCGGACTACCTGGGTAAAGTATAAAATTTTCTAACATGACTCAAAACTCAAAACTCAAAACGTTTATTCTGTAAATAGGCCAAAAGGGCACTTTCACATGTCATTTCATTTCATTTTTTACAGAACATTTGGTATTATTATTTGTATCATATTATCAGAAAAAAAAAGTACTTAATTATTGTTTCTGAGAGATGTAAAGAGTCTCAAATGTCATAATAAAATAATTAAAATATAAATAACAGAGATGTATAGTCTCTTTAGTGAATAATACAATGATGATAGGAGATGTAAATGGTCCCCACAGTCAAGAGTTGTATAATTAAATTAATCTTTGGAGGTGTAAAAGGCCTCCAAGTGTCCAGTAAAAGAAACTCTGGCAGTGAGGATGCTCACAATTAATTAGAACAATTCAGTCCCAAGCATTTTTATCGTCTATGTTTCTTGTTATGCTGATAACTTTCGAACCTCCGAACCGCTGCCTGATTATGTAATTTAGACATCTGGGAATTTAAGTCGGAATCCCTTTCGAACCAATCATAATCGCAACAAAAGACGATCGTAATAATAATCGTGCTTGGATTGCATGATAGGGCAACCGAATCGAACAACATATGGCTAAGAACAAACGCAGGGAAGTGTACTACCATTTAAAGAAGACCTCATTTAAATCCGTCCACCCGTTTGTGCGCTAGAGAGCCACAGATAAACGCTTCAAACTTCTAACTCTTTTTTGTCGACGGCGATTAATCACTATAAATTTAAAATTTAAAACACCCCCGAAACATTAATGGAACCTTACGGTTCACTTGTTTCCTATTTAGGTTGATAACTTTTGAACCTATAAACTGATTTTAATAAAATATGTATATCGACGAACCATCGCAGTGAAGTCTACTACCAACTATAAAAATTGCATTAAGATCAGTCCACGTTAGATCGTTATTACGTATTAAGCTGAGAACTTTCGAACGACTCAACCGATTTTAATAAAACATATCCAAGATTTTTCACAGGAAAGTCTACTACCATCGTTTACTGAAAACCGCATCAAAATACCATCACCTGTTTGACCGCTAGGGTTCCACGAACAGGTATACAGACACATCGACCTACAGAGGCTTCAAACTTTAATAACACCTCACCTGGTCGTTGGGGGTTAAAAATGAGGAAGTCAATCTGTGTTTCAGTAAAACATTTTTTCTTTCACATACACACACAGACACACACACATACACACAGATATAAACTTCAAACTTATAACAACCCTCTTTTTCGTTGTCTCTGACTTGTACCCTATATCCGTCCACCCATTTGAGCGTTCGGGTGTCACAGATAGACACACAGACACACCCTCATACACACACACCCTCTCTCTCTATCACACACACACACACACACACACACACACACACACACACACACACACACACACATACACACACACACACACACACACACACACATTTGTGGAAGTTTAAAATTTGGTTGACTTGTGTCCGTGCTAATCTAATATTAGTTTCGAACTACTGAACTGATTTTGATAAATCATAGCTAAGAACCATCGCAGGGAAGTATACTATCATTTACAAAAACCGCATTAAAATCCGTCCACCCGTTTGAGCTCTAGAGTGTCACAGACAGACATACACACAGACACACACAGACAATCAGTCCGACTCAGATCAGAATTAAATTTATAACACCCCTCTTTTGGTCGTCGGGGGTTATAAAGTTAAGATAAGGACCATTCTTTACCTTGTGGAGTATCCTCGTGTTTCGTGATACTCTGGTGCGCGGTCTTCTTATTACTGAAAGGGCTGGGTTGCACTGAGTTCCGCATGTTGTCCATGATGTACATAGAGGTGGTCATGGTGTTCGGCGAAGCTGGCTCGTAGCAGGGCTCCTCGTCGCTCAGAGGGTCGAAGGGTCCCTTATTGGCCTTACGCGGTTGTAAGGTCAGGGATATTCTGTGGGGATTGAACATGGCGTAAAGATAATCTACGCTAACACGGCGGGCTCATCCAATACTCCATAGGTACGCTGTCACGCTCACTCGCATCGTAAGGCGCGCCATGTTATCGTAGTTTATTTCTACGGTTTATATCTCTTTGATTGCAAAGGGCCATACAATTTCTATTTTCATTTATATCAGAGAAACTTACGTTGGTAATGCAGCTGTTGACCTTCTCAGTATATTTGGATCAGAAATTTCATCCATACTGGACCGAGCTATGTGGGTTCCTTGGCAGTCTTCGTTTTCCTGTGAACAACAACTTATAATTTATAAATTTACAATCGGATTTTTAGTAGCGCTTTGTTCGGCCTTAGGCCTCGCACCTTATGTGTATTTATTGCTTGGCTCGGCCTCCGGTCTCGCACTGTTCAAACTTTAAAGTAGCCTGAGTTTTTGTAGGACATTATTCGGCCTTATGTCTCACACTCTTCTGGTATAAGTTAGAATATTCCAGAAGCTCCTGGATCCACCACAGAAAGAGCTCAAGTATGTGGTTTAGCCGACCTCTGTGGTGTGCGGTCGAGGCTGTGCTTCCCAAACGAGAGGTACCGGCTTCGAATTCCGGCTGGGGAAGAATATAAAAGTCACCCAGTGACCACAGGTCGCTCTTTCTCGACACAGGGTATCCGACGTGGTCCAGGAGCAATGAATGTGCCTTTATGGAAGTGTTGTCTGTGGCTGGATCCACCACTGACACACCATAAAATAACTAACTAAAGTAAGCAAGCACAAACAACTGTGGCGTCGTCACTCACATAATAGTAGAGGTCGAGTGTAGTGGCGCGCGCGGTGACTGTGGCGGGCAGCGGGCGCGCGCTCGGAGCCTGCTGCGAGTTGACTAGCACGTCTCCGCACGCCAGCGCGAGCCAGTCGGAGCGGACCAGGCGGAGAGAACGAGGGGCGCCCGGTCGTAGGTCGATAATTGGGAACCTAGCAGGAGATTAATGTTTAATACCCGACTGAAGCGAAGCCAAAAATAGTGTTATGTGTTTGACCTGTATGTGTGTATGTTCATTTGTTCCACCAGAACATCTCAACTACTTATCAGAATTTGACAAATGAGGTATCGTTAGAAGCATCTTGATCGTCAGCTAGCTGTAGGATATGTGACGTCACAAAGAATTCAATATGGCACACTCTAGCGGGCCTAAAGTACAGTATTTAAAAAGAAGTGAAGAGGGCAGGGTTTCGGATCAAATTAAAGGGCTCAATGAGCACATTAGATGAATATATATATATATACATTAATTGCTCTTGCTCGCTGCTTTGCTTCCATGGAATTGAAGCGTTAGAAGCGTATTGACCGCCCGGTGCCTAGGTTTCATACTCTTTAGAGCACCATGTTTTAGTAGACTGGTTTTAGTTTTTAAATTTACTGTGTTTAGTGCTTCGGCGATAGTTTAAAAGACAGCCTGAGCATCATGCATGAAATGTCCGTGTTATTCAAATGAGAGCATGTAGCACTTTTCTTTATTTCTGGGTCTCGATTATATTATTGGAGACACCTCCCTATTGTTTGAATGCAACATTTCAGTACCCAAAATGTCTCTCTAAATAAAATAAATAATGGTAAAAATCTCTAACAGAATCCACATGCTATGATTTACTATATCCGAAAACAAACTCTCGAGTTAGGTAGGAGATTTCGTACTGTATTTAAATATAATCCAATATATGTACCAAATGTGTCTAGCCAAACCGTGCAAGGTTTATCGGCAATCTTTGTCATTAATTAAGATTGTAGCACATGTTAACAAATAAATAAAAATGCAAGAAACAAACCTCAAAACAGCGTCAACCTTCGCGCACTGCAGTGTAAAGTTGTAATGGTTGGTGGCGGGTTGCGCGGGGTCGGGCGACGTCGCGACACTAGCGCCGCCACCGCCGAACGAGCCCAGGGATATACGGTCGAGCAGCGTCAGGTCAATGTCTACGGTGAACGGCATGCACTTTACCCTGTTGAGTACTTGAGGTTAAAACACGATCACATAATACATGCTCAGTAAGTAGGATTTACCGATGTGCAAGTTCATTTTACAGGTCAAGCTGTGCAAAACTCCTTGGTGAAACAATATATTTTCTTAAACAATGGTAAGAAAAATTTTTCTGAAAAAGAGTAAACAATGGAAATGGCGGCATTTCATTTCATGTGATCTAAATGTTTGTTCACTTGACTGGAATAAAATAAATAATTACAAGTTTTATTTACATCGCATGAATGATGTTTACCTCAGTTGTAGGTAGCTATTACACAGTCGAACTATATTCTAAATATCTCGGGTTGCTGCGCTCGCACGGGCGCCAAATTAGATCTTGTTATGTATTAGCTCACTTACGTCCATTGTGTAACTATCTATCACTGGGGATCAGGAAAATCAAAAACCCAGGTCTTGGATGTTTATATGTGTGTGATGTCGCTGTTTCTGCACTAGTTACTAGCGTCTATTCGCCGAAATGAGTTAATAGGAAATAAATGAACCGGCGTGTGATTGGTAGAGATGTCGCAGTTGGTTGGTTAAATCAGACACTTTACTAACTCTCTAGACCCTTAATTAAATGCCCACGTTTAACCAAGTCACTAGCATTTTGATTGAAATAAAGCATCGTCGAAAACGTTTAACAATCTGTCTTACCAAAAGCCCGCATGTTGGAAAACAAGATGGCGTCACGACAACAGCTGATTTGCACAGCTCATATCAGGGCAAAAAATTGCGGTAGCTTAGGTGAAGGGTAAAGGGGGTGAGCGAAGCGAAGCGAATTTCGTGTTAGGTTGAACATGTAAGAACAACAAAAATACTTGAAACATAAACTTAAGTACACATACAACATTATTTATATTGTATATTTCTTGTTGCCTAGGAAAGTTTAGACAAGTTGTTAAACGTTTCGTTCACTCACTTGTCTGACGAAATTTTAGTGACTTGGTTAAACGTCGGTATTTAATTAACGGTCTAGAGAGTTAGTTAAGTGTCTGATTTAACCAACTAACTGCGACAGAGACAAGACGCTAAAACCGTGTTCACAGTGCGTGTCACAGTGGTTGACGCCACTAACGATTTTTTGTCCTAGTCTTTTGTATGGAATTGTGTGACAGAGCCAACGCTTTGGCGAATAGGCATGACTAGTATTTTGGCAACATAGCCTAAGGCTGACAAATACTGTCACAGATTTCGAATCTCGAGTTAGCGCAAACTGAGAGACCGTTTCCTGCGGTAGTGGATTGGTGCGGGAGCCTTGGTGGCAGTAACTTCTAGTCTAGGGAGTAACTCACGAAATATCAGTAGTGGGGTAGACTAGTTTCTTCTCGCCGCCAATCCGCGTGTACTTGAGGGTCTGCTTGAAGTTGACTCTGACGTGCGGGTGTAGGGCGACATCGCACATCGTGTCGCTCGGGTCCTCGTCTTCATCTGTGGACAAACACCACCTGCTATAGGCACATATATCGTTACTTTGCTAATGGGCCATGATAAAAAAACGTACTACCCTTTATTTATTTTTAAGAAATTTAAGTCAATTTTAAGAAATTAATTTGAATATATCTATTCATAGATGGCTAATTATTTTTATAGTAGTTTATGTGACTGATAACATAATGGAGTGCATTAAAACTCGAGTGTGGGTTTATTATCACTCGAGAGTTTTAATGCCTAATTATTTACATACACTAGTTTATCTACACACACATCATAAGCTCTCTTTGATGTGTTCAGGAACCGCATGTTCGACCGGTATTGTGGCATTGTTTATTGCTATGCACTTCAGTAGTACCAACTTCACAGACAAATTAGGGGCGGCACGCAGGCGGGCGCCGGCGTTCGAAATGTGAATGTAATAATACGTCGAAATATTGATACATAATGATCATAATGTATCACTGAGTTTTTACCAAGTAGTATATCATTATGCTGGTCGTAACGAGCGGTTTTTGGACGCAGTAAAGAGCGTTTATGATACGTGTGAAGATAAAATAATTATTAAAATAATACTCCTCGTGATGTCACTTGCACACAGTTTTGGAACGGTTGTACTTGAGGCTTGTTGTTTCCGATTATAAAACTAAAAAACATCTGCATTATCGACTGACAGGAAAGCTGTTGATACTTGAAAGTTTTACAGAACAGCCAACTCAACAGCGAAGGGAATTTGAACAAACAATGGATGAACGGAATTCAGTTAGCAACACAATTATCTCGAAATGGTTTTCTTTCTCAGTTTGTTACCTTTGCTTTCATTTTTATGTGGCCAATTGCGAATAAATTGCTGTGTAAGATCTGTGTTGGTCCTGTGAGCGGCAGGATATAAGTGTATAAGGGCAATTTCACAGGTACTGGATAAATTCTATCCGTCTGACAGATCAATTATAAATGTTGTACATAGAATCAAGTAATTTATCTGTCTTAATTATCTTGAAAATAATGACAGCTCCTGATAAGAAGAAACAAATACTTTCTATTTCAATTGACGGAAAACAATGTTCAATCACAAACCTTTCCACTCAAACCGCACAAGATCGAAGCTCTCCGTCTTGCTATCTCCCTCGCTCTTAGTGTAGAGCGTCTCGCGCAGTAAGAGATGGGTGATCGTGAACTCGCACGATGTCTGACTGCCGTGCGTTGTCGTCTTCTCGCTTCCGTCGAGTGTTAGCGCTGATGTTATTAGCCTGGGATGCACAAACATTTACAAGGCTGATTTATAACATTATTCAATGGTCATGCTTGAAAAGATAAAGATTGAGCCATACTCCACCGTGATGGCTCAGTGTTAGTTGATGGAGGGCTATCAGGCTAGTAGCCTACTTTCAGAAGGTTTAAAGCTGACACAGCTTTACGACTACCACCGAATAGCGAAGGTGGCCGGGACATACAGCTTAACGTGTCATCCGTAACACAAAACGCGAAAGCGTCCGAAACAAACGCCACATATAAACGGGACACTCATTGATAGTTCCCACATCTGCCAGATGTTGCTTACCCTAAGAAAGTCCAAGGAAATTTTGAACCCAAAGCCCAGCACAAACCTCAAGTGGCTCCTCTGCGTAGCGTTATCAAAGCCCAGCACAAACCTCAAATGGCTCCTCTGCGTAGCGTTATCAAAGCCCAGCACAAACCTCAAGTGGCTCCTCTGCGTAGCGTTATCAAAGCCCAGCACAAACCTCAAGTGGCTCCTCTGCGTAGCGTTATCAAAGCCCAGCACAAACCTCAAGTGGCTCCTCTGCGTAGCGTTATCAAAGCCCAGCACAAACCTCAAGTGGCTCCTCTGCGTAGCGTTATCAAAGCCCAGCACAAACCTCAAGTGGCTCCTCTGCGTAGCGTTATCGAAGGTCTCATTGGCGACGTCAAAGTCGCGTTTCCCGCGTCCGCTGATTCCGAACAATCCGAGCTGCTGGAAGAACTCTGATGATGCTTGTTGCATGTTCTTGGCGCTACACGGCGTGACGCAGTCGGTGCCCACAGGCTGTGGTATGAGGATGTCCTGGAAAATATGTTTGTTGAATATAAGGTAAAATTCCGACAGTCGGTAAATGTAGACTGATTGATTGATTGACTTACATAAAATTAGGTTACCAACTGAGATACAGAGTTATACTGATTTTACTATTTTCCAGAGTTTCTCACCTTATGCAATAATATGCAGGAACAGGAAGACATCTTTATATTGATGTGTGATACCTCTGCCGTTGGATCGCCATCGATTTGTGGTACTGTAAATATATACATCATAAATATTATTATTTCTTCGAAAATCTTTCGGTTTGGTGAGGTAGATATGTAAGGCAACTGCATTTCGACACAGTGGTGACATCTAGTTAACTAGTTTGAAGTTTGGCATCGCGAGCTTTAGACTATTTGGAGCATGTTCATAAACTTGGCTGGACTCTCACTGCCTTTAAGTCTTGATCCATGGCTGCTGACTGTAGGCAACCTACGTGCCTGATTAATTATTTAATTCATAGTTTCTTTATTGCACACAAATAATATACAGAGAAACAGAATTACATAAAATTTATGTACAAAGGCGATTCAGTTAAATCAATAATTCATTTATGCATTAAAACATTCATACATTCATTTATGTATTCAATCATTTACTCATTTACGTATTCATTCATTCATGCATTATGTTCAGGCTTCTCAGCACCTAATGACCTCGTAGGGGCCCATCAGCTACGAGGTAGCGTAACGATCAGTTGCCAAGAAGTGTGAACGTCGGCGATTCACCGAGCTGTAGTAATTGGGTTCGATCTAACCTGGTCTGTGCTTCGGTCCCGTCAACCTCCTGTCTCTCTGCAAGGCCCGGGTGCACCCTAGGCTCTTCTTGGTAGACAGGTTCTTCAGCCAACCAGGTATGACTGGCGGGCCAGCTTCAATGAGCACAGTGTTCCAACACAGGTTATGTTACGTGGTAAAACACAATCGGGCACGAAAATGCGAACTTTATCTGGTTCGGGAAACACTAACACACTCAGCTATATTACCAATCCTGAGGGAAACCCGAATACATTCCAGATGGCCTGCGATTTAATTTCAATACCCTAACCAAAACGCGTTTTCATTGCGAGGGCTTTTGTCTGTCAGTTGTCAAAACTGCCAGGTTGGCAGCTAACGTCAAATTCAAAATGGCCGTTCCGAAACCATCGATCGAATATCGATTTGGAATCGAACAATCACCCGCCCGGACAGGCACCCACCTGTCCCCTAATCTACGGGCAGCCGAGACAACGTTGCTACCGCTCGTTTTAGAACCGAGCCTCCTACTAGAACCTCTGCAGACCGGGGGGTCCCGTCCTTGCCAGGGAACAAGTTAACAATGCGCCCCCTGCGCCAACGTAGTGGCGGTAGGTTAGCATCCTTAACCAGAACGAGGTCACCAACACTAGGGGGGCTAGTTCTGTCAGTCCACTTAAGGCGCTGTTGTAAGATATGCAGATACTCGAGCGACCAACGCTTCCAGAAATTCTGAGTAAACTGCTGCAACATCTGATACCTTGACAACCGATACAATTTCACTCCCTCGAAGGGGTGCTCGGGCAACGCGTTAAGTGGCTGTCCTATCAAGAAATGGCCTGGGGTCAGAGCCTCCAGGTCATTTGGATCCGAGCTGAGCGGACACAACGGTCGCGAATTGAGAACGGCCTCGATCTTACAAAACAATGTCGCGAGCTCCTCAAAAGTCAGCGCGGTCTGACCTACTATACGCCCCAAGTGCGTCTTAGCTGACTTAACTACGGCCTCAAAAATCCCACCCCAGTGGGGGCAAATCGGTGGGCTGAAGGTCCACTGTATACCCCGACGGGAGAGGGCCGTTCCAATATCCACTTTATTTACATTCAAAAAGTTGACTATCTCTCGTAAGTATCGTTCCGCACCGATGTAGTTAGTGCCGTTATCAGAGCGGATCAAAGTTGGAAGTCCCCTTCGAGAAACAAACCTATCCAAACAAGCAATGAAAGCCTCTGTCGAGAGATCAGCAACGAGCTCGAGATGTACCACCTTGGTGGATAAACAAACAAACACACATAGGTACGCCTTGTATTGCCTAGCGGTACGCAATCGTGAACTCTTCACCATAAACGGTCCTGCAAAATCCGTACCAACACCTGAAAACGGTCTGACCTCATTCACACGATCAGGGGGCAAGTCCCCCATGAGAGGTTGCATCGTGGCAGCCTTAAGTCGATAACAAGGCATGCACCGAAACACGATGTTCCGTATGACACGGCGGGCAGATAAGATCCAAAACTCCCGCTGGAGCGTGGCCAACAACGCGTTACAGCCGGCATGCGCGTTTTTAATATGACGATCAGTCACCAGCAATTCAACTAACTGTCCCCCCTTGGGGAGCAGAAGTGGGTGACGAGCCGAATACGACAGATTCGCATTGCGCAATCTTCCTCCTACCCGAAGTAACCCGGTCGAATCAACAAAGGGGTTGAGACGCGCGACGGCTCCCTTCAATTTAGAACGTCCACTTCGTATAATCTCCAATTCTGCCCCAAACTTTTAGGACTGTACCAACCGGACCAAATTCAACAGCGACTCGTTTCGCTCTGCCGGAGTCAGAATAGGGTTCAACGTTCGCTGATCGCGAGGAGTACGACAATTTCGAGCGAATCGCCTAATCCAAGTGGACACGTTTATCAACTTGTCAAGTGAGCTATACCGGTCCAGCAGAAACCCGGCGTCAGGGTCCTCAGCCTTCTGGGTAACATGCACGGCCGCTCTGGGGCCATGATCCGAAGATACTACTACATGGCTGTGGGGCCAGTCCGATTCTCTCTTGGCAAGCCAGGGTGGTCCCCACCACAAATGGTGTCTAACGAGTTCAGGAGCCCGACATCCCCTGGATGCACAATCAGACGGGTTCAATTCTCCAGGTACATGTCTCCAGGTCAGTGGGACCTCAGACGACACAATCTGGGAGACACGGTTCGCAACAAAAACCTCTAAGTTATGGACCGAAGCCTTCAGCCAGCACAAAACAATCTGGCTGTCCGTCCAAGCGTACACCGTATCCTCCAAAACCACTGACCCACGCAACACTGTTAGAGTGTGATTCAAAAGTTTGGTCAAAAGAGCAGCCCCGGACAGTTCCAGTTTTGGAATCGTCATCCTTGTCCGAATAGGCGCTACCTTGCTTTTTGCCAAAACCAAACGCACGTCGACCTCCCCGGTGGAGGTGACGGTTCGCAAATAAACCGCTGCCGCAAACCCTCGTTCAGAGGCATCACAAAACCCGTGAAGGGTTGCCCTGTAATCCCCAGCAGGGACCAATTTCCTCGGCAGCGATACATTATTTATGTCCGATAGCGAGGTGAACATTCGCGTCCAATCAGTCAACAAATCACCTGAGAGGTGGGTGTCCCAGGTCAACTGAGCCGCCCATAGCCTTTGCATAAAACATTTGAGAGCAAAGGTGACTGGAGAAATCCATCCATTCGGGTCGAACGTTCTCGCAATCGATGACAGTACTGACCGCTTCGTCCAGGCCTTCGGTGTTTCTAAAACCACCCGATAGGTAAACTCATCATGGACGGGCCGGTACTGAATTCCAAGCACTGACAACATGTTAGGGTTGTCAGGATTCTCAAAAACGTGCGGGTCTTGTTGAAACTCATCTGGGAGACCAGCCATCAACTCAGGGGAGTTGGACATCCACTTGCGTAGTTCATAGCCGCCTCGTTCCAGCAATTGAATGAGCTCGTCACGTCGGTCCAGAGCTTCCTCTACACTGGCTGCCCCTGTGCAGACGTCATCGACGTACAAATCTTGCTCCAGGATAGCGGCGGCTCTAGGATAGCTCACACGGTCACGCGACGCCAACTCCCGCAGGGTACGCATCGACAAATACGGGCTAGACCGTAACCCATACGTGTTCGTGTTTAACTCATAGACCTTGACTGGCTCGGCCGTGGACTCACGCCAAAGTATCAACTGATACCTTCTGTCAGCCGGATGAATTACCGTTTGCCTAAACATCATCCGAATGTCTGCGACAAATACAATCTGGTGCCTCCGAAAGCTCGTGAGAATATCCGAAATATCACGACTCAACTTGGGTCCCGAATGTAGACACTGATTCAGGGACATCCCGTTCGAGGTAGGTGCTGACCCATCAAAAACAACTCGAATCTTGCCGGTAGGGGTTCGTAGGACGGCATGGTGTGGAAGGAAACAATGATCCTCAGATCTCCAGTCCACACCCGATACCGACATGTGTCCTAACGACTCATACTCCCTCATGAAATCAACATATTTTTGTTTAAATACGGCGTCCCTTGACATCCTACGCTCCATCGACATCAATCTCGTCTCAGCCATCTTCCTAGATTCTCCTAGTGGCGGTCGATCGGCCCTGAAAGGCAGTCGAGTTACAAAACGACCAGAACGAAGGCGACCAGTATTATTCTGGTAAAACAACTCGCACTCTTCTTCGTCTGCGTCGACTCGACGAACGGTGGGAGGTTCCTCTATCTCCCAGAAATGTTGGATAGCGTCTGACAACGCTGAGCCAATAAGTATGCCATCTGACTCGGCAGGCCTAACCATTGGCAATGCCGGACCCATGATCACGTGACCAAACTTAGTATCCACAGCAATCAACCCGTCCGGCTGAAGAACTCGCCGATCCGACAACAGAAACCTACCCAGAACGTCTGCTCCCAGTAGCAGGTCGACCGGGGCTGGAGTGTCAAAATCGGGATCCGCCAACTTGAGTCCTGATGTCAGGAATCGAACGGCCGGATTCAACTTCACCAAGGGGTGTCTGCCCATGACATGCGTCATTACTAAAGCTTGCACGGATGTTTTTGTCAAAATGTCATAACGTGGAGAGAACGTGATCACCGATTGATCAACTACATTCGTAACCGTAACATTCCCCATGCCCCGTATTGATTTATTATACCTATTTACCTTGAAGCCCAACCATTTTGCTAAATCATTCGATACAATGCAGCCCTGAGCTCCAGAATCTAATAGGGCGCGAACGTATGTTGGGTTGCCCGCCAAATCCCAAACAAGCACAGAGGCGATCGGTAACACCACCGTCTCCGGTTGGGGGGCAACCAATGGTTGGGCCGCAAATTCCTAGCGAGGACCCCCGGGGATCCACTGTGCCTGTAACCGATCAGGTATGCAGCTATACGCCAGAGGGTCCCATTGTACAAATGGCCCACGCGCCGGTTCCATTCCCAACCTACGATTCCCCGTAAAGGGGGGTGGGCGTGAATTCAACCGTGGCCGCTCCATGAGCGGGGGGGACATCACATGTGACCGACGAGGACGAGGCGACGAGCGGGGCGACAACTGAGGCGGCGTGTCCGAACCGCACCCGCATAGCTCGAAGGTGTCCCATGCCACCCGCCCGTTACGGCCTGCTCAACACACCCAATATCCCGCTGAGTCGGATGCTGAGTCGCAACCGAAAACTCAGGGCCCCCCATGTGATGACCCTGAGTGCGGCCCTGCACCCCTGGGTGGCCACGTGCTTGTGGCTCCATTTCCCGCTGAGTTGGATGCTGAGTCGCAACCGAAAACTCAGGGCCCCCCATGTGATGACCCTGAGTGCGGCCCTGCACCCTAGTACTGCCCTGTGCACGTGGGGACATTGGCCCCTGAGTTGCGCTCCGAGTCGCAAACGAATTCTCAGGGCCCCATGCCGTGTCACCCTGGGTACGGCCCTGTGGACGTGGGGACGTTGGCCCCTGAGTTGCGCTCCGAGTCGCAAACGAATTCTCAGGGCCCCATGCCGTGTCACCCTGGATACGGCCCTGTGGACGCTGTTGGCCGGACCGGTTCATGCACAACAGATTGTTGTGGGCCCCACCACAATATCCGCACATTTTTGTGCGCGTGCAGTCCCTAGCCATGTGTGGCCCGAGGCACAGGAAACACCAGCTCCGCTGCTTGGCCATCCGGCGCCGTCCCTGAACCCTAACTTCCCCGAACTTATTGCAATTGGCCACAGCATGGCCAATCTGCCTACAACATGGGCAGGTCTCACTATGTGGGGTCAATGCACTCACAGTCCCGTACGACTGCCGGTTGGTGCGGTCCTTCCTCGTCGGAGGGCCCCTACTCACAGCGCTCCCGGCAGCTCTCTGTGGCTCCGAAGGATGGGTGACCGTCAACCCCAAATTCTCTGCCCGTCGAGCCTCCTCTTCCAAGAATCCGACCAAGTCGGAGAAGGCGGGCAGGTCCTCGGCCGACCTCCCGTGAGACTGTTCGAAACGAGTCTGCACGTCAGCGGGTAGGCGGGAAAGTACAATGTACAACAGTAGGTACGACCATTCACCAACCGGAAGTCCAAGATTCTCTAGAGCCTTGGTGACGGACAACAATGGGTTCAAAACCTCCGTCTGTATGGCCCCGACCTTGTTCACAACCGGGATACTAAACAAACGGTTCAGTTGGGCATCGGCCAACCTCCGTTTGTTATGGTAACGTCTGACCAACAATTGTCTGGCCGTTTCATAGTTACCCTCCGTAACTGTCAAATGAGCGACCAGCTCCCTAGGCTCACCCCTCAATGCTGCCACCAGCTGAGCCATCTTGACAGACTTGGTAATGTCCGATCGCATGTGCACCAAACTGTCGAACAGATTGATGAAGCTCATCCATTCACCGGACACTCCGTCAAAAGTAGGCATAGTTATGGCAGGTAACCTGGACCCTGAACCCTGAAGCGGCAGAGGTGCTTCAATGTCACCACCATGGCTGGACTCGCGCTGTCTACGTATGTCCGCAGCCTTCTGCGTGATAGCAGCCCTATCAACCGTGACAGCCTGTCAGGTGCGCAACCATCAACTGATTCCGCCTGCGCGGACAATTCGAGGACCCTATTGTAACGTTCCTTAACGTCCATAGACCGCTCCAATACCACATCATGCCTATCTAAACGGTCTATCAGACCGTGTGTGGAGGAAAACCATCTGAGTTCCTTAGAAACACCCTTCTGGATTTCAGATAACGACATGATCGGAACGATACTTACTCACAATTTGCAGTAACTCAATTTTATTGGACCCTCCAGTCTACAACCCAAACGAGGGAACCCTAAACTATAACTTAAACAATGTTGTTTTCCTTAAACAATAGGAACCGAGTTTTATATCTATATAAATTCTGTAAATAACAATTTAGTCTCCCTTTATCACTACAACACACACAGATAGTCAATATTAGTTCAAGTTATAAATTGCTATAAACTGAAAACAATGTAATGGCCTGCTATCAATAGATGTAACTACCTATGTTAACCAAAATATTCATTCAATAGCATTACTAGACCACTAATAGATTGACTAACTGGTACTTCAATGCAATTTTCAATTCAATGTCTGTCTATCTACTACCAGCAATAGACCTATAGCTTACAATACTACCAATCTATGTGGATATAGGAACACAACCAAGTTAGCTAATAACCGCCTATACCTACAGATTGATAGTCCCAAATCGTGCCTTCCTGGAGCCCTTGACGGCTGCAAATCTCAGGAAGCCACGCTCTAGCTACCAAGATGTTCAGGCTTCTCAGCACCTAATGACCTCGTAGGGGCCCATCAGCTACGAGGTAGCGTAACGATCAGTTGCCAAGAAGTGTGAACGTCGGCGATTCACCGAGCTGTAGTAATTGGGTTCGATCTAACCTGGTCTGTGCTTCGGTCCCGTCAACCTCCTGTCTCTCTGCAAGGCCCGGGTGCACCCTAGGCTCTTCTTGGTAGACAGGTTCTTCAGCCAACCAGGTATGACTGGCGGGCCAGCTTCAATGAGCACAGTGTTCCAACACAGGTTATGTTACGTGGTAAAACACAATCGGGCACGAAAATGCGAACTTTATCTGGTTCGGGAAACACTAACACACTCAGCTATATTACCAATCCTGAGGGAAACCCGAATACATTCCAGATGGCCTGCGATTTAATTTCAATACCCTAACCAAAACGCGTTTTCATTCCGAGGGCTTTCGTCTGTCAGTTGTCAAAACTGCCAGGTTGGCAGCTAACGTCAAATTCAAAATGGCCGTTCCGAAACCATCGATCGAATATCGATTTGGAATCGAACACATTATTTCAAACATTTACGCATTCTTTCAATCATTAATTTACATATTCAATCATTCATTCATTCATTTATGCACTCAATCATTAATTCATTCTTTTACGCATTCAATCATTCATTCATTTACGCATTCATTCATTCCATAATTCATTAATTAATTTACGCATTCAATCATTCATCATTTATGGATTAAATTATTCATTTAAGCATTCAAACTTTTATCAATAGATTTTACCTTTCCTATTCCGCTTGATCCGCGGCTGCGCAGCCGGTATGTTGACACTCGACGTCATGCTAGTGCTCATGGAACTGACAGAGCTGGTGAAACTATCAGTAGCCGGGTTTTCCTCTGCTGACATCGGGTGGAAACGCTCTTCTGCGTCGCTGTCGTCTGCGGAGAGTGTTACTCTCATTTAAAGTTTTTATACTTACAATTTCTAACAGTTATATCGTTAGGTGAAAGCAGTTTTGATTATTTTTAAAAATAAAATTATGATTTCCTATTTTAAGGATTTCAGGTAGTTTCCCTCCAGTGCCCATTGATTTTTTCCACCCTGTATACTATACTACATATGTATCCAACTAATATTATAAATGTGAAAGAAGCGACGTTTGGATGTTTGTGTGTTTGTGCATCAATCACGCTAAAACGGCTGAAAGGATTTGAATAAAATTGAGCACAAGGATAATTTATGAGCTAGAGTAACATATAGGATACTTTTTATCCAACTGCACTAGAAGGAGGGTAACGTTATCTCGGTAAATGATACTTCCTAGGAACACGCAGATGAAGTGGCGGGCATCAGCTAGTAATAAATATTTTGCGAAATACTACAATATAAAAGGCAAGAAATTGGAAATGAGAAAGAAATCTGTCATATTAGTGTGTCTGAGACCGACACAGAGTAAATATTATTATTAATACAAATGTTTCTATATATATTTATTGTGTCTACATGTTTATACATGTCTTTGAAAGCTGGGCACAACTGTGCCTCTGTCACGCGTATGGGCAAAGGTGTGACGTTATCTTTCGCTATGTGACGACCTCTGTGGCGCAGCGGTTGTGGCTCTGTTTACCATAGGAGAGGTCCCGGGTTCGATCCCCGGCTGGGGATAAAAAGCCCCAGGTCTTAAATGTTTATAAGTGTGTGACGTCGCTGTTTGTGGTACCCACGACACAGTGTGGGGCCAGAAGCAATGTATGTGCCTGAATGAAAATGTTTATGTTTATCTTTGAATCCGATGAAAATGAAAAAAAAAACAAAAAAAAAACAATACTGTATTTGACTGGTGGTCAATATAGATACTTTATAGAAACTGTCAAAACGTTGAAATACTAGCTCGTGACGTCATAGTCAAATGCTTTCTTAATAACATAAAATTGAGTTTATAAAATACACCTGCTGGAAAAATACAATTCTGATATTGTCAAACGTTTTTGTTGAAATAGGTTCAGCTTGAGAGACGTTTTTAGATTTATTGGACTACCTTGTCAAATATCGTATTGTGTTAGTTGTGTACTTAATGCACTGTTTTGTGAGACTTTTTTGTGTTTTTAAACGCATCCTAAAGTTTAAACGTAAGCAAGTCATGGAATCGAATGTAATGGTATGCGATATCGTTGTTGTGTATTGCCATTGTTCTGTGATGACCATTGCGGATGTATAGTCAACGCGTGCTAAGTTTCTGCGACTTAATGAGGGTTTCTGACCGAAAACTAAGTTTAGTTTTACTAGTATACTACTACTATATACTAGTATACACTAGTAAACTACGGATACTGCAAATTGTATGAAAAACTGCGTTGGCTATGCGAGCCAAGCTATGCCACACCTTGGCAGGAAATGGTAGAAAATAAATGATCGCAATATAAGTGACATGTTAGCTGTCGTGAGTATTCCAATACAAAAACGAAATATTTAATTAAAAACAGACATTAGTCTGCAAACACATACGTATATTTGCAAGTACAAGTGAAAAGCGTCAAAGTGTATCCATAACTCACAGTGTAAACACCTATGAACGCGCTGAGGATTATTTACATCTGCTGAGGCTCTGCCTAGTTTAGATTTCGATAAATCAATATTTTCATCTAACTAAAAACAATCCGATGCAAAACTTTGTGTTTCTTTTATTTTATTTCTCTACTTTGTTGCACCAATAAATAAACAAGTAACATTAACAGAAATCATATGTACAAAGGCGAGCTTATCTCCAAAAAGAGATTTCCTCCAGCCCACATAGGCATGATAGGAAATATTTATGTTAAATCTAAGTATCTAAGTTGATGACCCCAATGGCCGAGTCGGCAGTGACCCTGCCGACGAAGCCATGGGTCCCAGGTTCGAGTCCCGGTGGGGGCAAATATTTGTTTGATGAGAACGGATGTTTGTACCCTAGTCATGGTGGTTTATTTATCTAAGTATAGTACACAAGATACAGGGATTCCTAGTTTGGGGCTAGATCAATGTGTGTAAATAGTGTCCAAGGTATTATTATTACGTATTAAGTACATATAGTATACGTACGTATAAAGAAAATATTGTATTTAGTAAATTGATTTGTATCATATATATATATTATTATACTATAATATTGCCATCGTGTATTTTGTATAATGCATAACTTAGCTTAGTTAGCATGAGCTTTATTCCGACTCCAGCCGGAACTATCATAGTCGCCCACTCACCAAAGCTCTGGCCAGTCCATCCGTACATAGCGAAGTTGGGTCTGGCCGTCTCCCGGTTGAAGTTGCCTATCAGTTGCGCCTCGATTCGCTGGAAGTCGGCCTGGCCCATTGGCTTACAGTGCATGTTCACGCCCGAGGTACGGAGAGGTATATTACTGTGAAACACATAACATAACATATCATAACACACACACATTATTATTTATTATTTTTCATTTTTAATGTACAACATTACAGAACATTCTTATTCATTGTATACAAACAGGATAAATTCGATATAAAAATATAGAAAAAAAATACATTTATAACATTTACATGTTACAATTAAAATTACTTCAATTTGATTCAATAAATTACCATGAAATTAGATTACATTCAATATATGTCAACTTGTTTCAATTAATTACTTATAAGTTATAATTTAACTATTTTAAATTAACAATTTAAACACAGTCACACATTCAACTCGCAGAACCTTACACACTCTCGCGCAATAAGCCTCCACGCATCAACAAACAGATCAGTCAGTGGTGCTGCAGCCAACAGTGATTGAGACAGTTCCGCGCCCTCACCAGCGGAGACTGCTGGCGCGCCACCGTGCGGTGCGTGCCGCATAGCTCTGTCCCCATTGTCGACAGATGTCAAAGGCGACTTCTAAAAATGGCTCCACTTTACAGTATGAAACGCAATTAGAAGGGCCGTTTTACATACTTAATCAATACGCACCGGCCCAGTAATATTACTTAATTATTTCTAGCTAATTGATATGCCACCCAATGGCGAAAATCCGATCATAATCGCTTCAGTAGTTCCTAGGATTAGATTAGTATTTGCAACGACAGTTGCGGCGAGGTCATTGTTTCATTTATGTAGTGCTTTTAAAATACTTGGTAGGTACCACGATCAGGAAAAATATAGGTAGTATAAATTACCTTCTATCCTCCAGGTGTGGTTGATTCAATCCGTCGACAATCTCCATCAAAGTATTCAGCTGACGCGGCGTCAAAAACACTATAAGCGAGCCCAAAGTCATCTGCAGATCGACTTTGGGCCCTATCGCCTCCTCTGAATGCTTGATTTTCAATGCCAACTCCTGCCTACCGGTTAGTTTAGCAAACAGTATGGGGTCCGGCTGATTCGCTCTTTCTTCCGGGGTCACCTCTCTTTTGAAGACACTCTCTGTTTCTAGATACTCATTCCTAAAAGGCTCGGGTTCAGCGTTTAATATAATGCTTCTGGTTTCATAAAACACGTCAGAAGTGGTGCTTTGGAAATTGACGTCTGTCATCTCGTGTTGGCTGGATTCTAGTGACTTTTCTGGTTGCGAGGAGACTGACTTTTCCATGATCAGACTGCGCGCCATGGTTCGCAGTTTCGAGGGGAACTCATCCGTGTAGACGGTGACTCCTTCGAACATGAGCCGTTTGTTGGTGTATGTTGAGACGATGTATGTCTTGGGTTTCTCGGGGTCAGTGACATCGGGTGGTGGTTCTGTGCCGGCTTCGTCGAAGTAGTCGATACTGTAAAGGATAAAAAGGCTTTAAAGTCCGAGATCCGGAAAACTGGTTGCTTACGCAGCTTATCGACGTGCTTGGTACTAAAGTGTCATCAGACGGTTGAGAGGGCATGCGTTTAATATTTGGCGGAACCCTATTTGTTTCAGACTTCGTTACTTGAAGGTTACCAAACGGGACCCTATTACTAAGCCTCCGCTGTCCATCTGTCTGATCGTCAGCGGGCTCTAAACCGTAATAGTAAGAGTTGAAATTTTCACGAGATTGCTCCAGCGAATTATTAAATCAACATCATTCAAATATTATAGCAAATTCGCGGAATTATCTTCGTCGGTGGCTCAATTGGTTTGTCGTCGGATCGGCATCGAAACCAAGTCCGGAATTATTATCTTTATTTTTGTTTTACTATTTTTTCCATAAGTGTTTTCTTGTACGATGGTACGGAACCCTCCGTGTGCGAGTCCGGCTCGCACTTGACCGACTTTTATGTATGAATAAGTCAAAGAAATAATAATATTATAATTTTATCCCTTTCCCAGATTTCCCTACTATATAGACTATAATAATACCTAATTATGCTAAGAACTTTGTCTGTAACTAAATGTAAACTTTTTATTATGCAATAAATTATTATTATTATATATTATTATTATACTTATCTAGGAGCGCTACAACTTAATCAGTTATGATGACTATTCCCAATAAACGGCAGCCAAAGGTCAGGAGGCCCAAGATACTTCCAGGACACAGCAACAAATAGCCCAAAACCCAACTGAAGTAATCAGTTTGTGTAGGTTTTAGTCTCGAATTATTATATACAACGCCGCAGTAACTTCAGTACAATCAAATTGGGTATGCCCTAGTCAGATAACAAAACGCGTACAAGGTCACACCGAACAATCCGCATGCTGACCAACTTCCTCAATCACTGCAAGTGAGCAGGAAGTGGATGTTGCATATTGTATGGAAATTGCACATATTTGTATGGATGCGGTATGGCCATTCATCATTATGATTTCTCATTAGGCATGTCATGTAACCAGGGGGGGGTATAAGAGTAACATGAGTGAAACCAGTGTTATTTTTGCCCTATTCGGAAAAACCTTTATTTAGATTATTTATATATTTATGAAGCATTGATTAGATTTGCTATTGATTTGATAACTATTACGTCGTTCATTGGAGTCTATCAGAAGGAATCGAAAATGTCTTCTTGTACTTGCAGTGACAGCTGATAGGGTCAACAAAAAACCGGCCAAGTGTGAATCGGACTCGCGCACGAAGGGTTCCGTACCACCGTACAATGGTGTGGAGTGAATAGTTTGGATTGTTTACAAAGTTATTAGTGCAGCTACTTTTACACTCCTGTACGTAACCAGGTGCATCCATAAGTTTGTATGTGGTATTGAAAGAATTGTTGTATGGTAGCTCCCTTAAATATTTATTTTATTCTGTTTTTTAGTATTTGTTGTTATAGCGGCAACATAAATATATCATCTGTTTTTTTTTGTCTAACTATCACGGTTCATGAGATACAGCCTGGTGACAGACTGACTGACAGACAGACAAGACAGCAGAGTCTTAGTAATAGGATCCCGTTTTTACCATTTGGGTACGGAACGTTTGGGTAAAAAGCGTTTTTGGTTATGGATTATATAGAGAACAGTAGACCTCGCGAGCCCTTCCACATACATACATACTTAAACATATTGTAACGATTCACAGACAAAGGACTACTATAATGCGATACAAGTTTATTTTACGCAACAATTTAACGAAGAAAGTCCAATTTAAAAATGAATTTCAGGTGCTTGAATTTTCCATTTACCATGCAAACTTTTAAGCAAAATATGGGTATAAGTTTGGCGATTACTCGCGTTTCCTCGGTCCTAGGGGTCAAATCTGGTGTCTACGGGTTCGTCTCGTGAAGGCGGAGAGAACTCTGATTAGGTATACATTTTCCGAAACGACATCAAACGTACTACCCCACCCCATACATACAAACTTATAAATGCACCTGGAACGTACACGGAGTATGAAAGTAGCGCACCAATAACTTTGTAACGCCATAAGTCCGGCATTGTAAAAAAAAACTGACTCGACAAAATATAATCTTTATAATTATCGAACCTGCTCACAAAATTTCACAAGAATCGGTTGAGAAATGCATCCATTGTCGCTCCATGAGACCCGCGGGGCGAGCCCATCAACATCTATCTTAGTTGGTATGGTACTTACTTTTTTATGTGTATTTCTAATGCAATGCCTCGGTCGCTGTTTTTTGGCACGTGCTCTATCCTCACTTTGGTGTTCACAAACCTCACTTTGACTCGACTCAAAACTGAAAATGAAAAAGACATTGTGCTCTGAATCATCCCAAAGAGGAAAAGCCTTACAGGCCGGACAACTTTCCTTGGCTCTGTGCGGACTGTGACCTTTCTCTCGTAAGGTTGGGTGAGAGAGATAGGTGACCGCTCGCTCAGATCAGAGACAAAGAAACTTGGCGCAAATTGTACAACTTAATTAATTATTCTGCGCCTAGCAATATCAGCACATTGTGAATGCAAATTTTTAACCTCTTCATGCGTTGTCTTAACCAAACTACCTTGCCTTTCTTTGGCCTGCTTAAGACCAGTACTAAACTTACTAGAGTCAATGGCGTGTGCGAACATCTCAATGCCCTCAACAGGATTGGCATCCGGTGGTCCATCGTCTTGTCGCAGGCACTCCGCTGCTAACTGCATTGAGGATGACATGGACGACCACATCGACTCCAACATTGAGGATACTGAAGACAGATACAGGAAATTCCACTCATATTGAGCACACTTAACTTTTTTACTATGATGTATGAAGTAACGCGGGCAACATATTTCTCATTGAAATACAAATTGCTGTGTATATTCCGCAGGTATAAGCATAATCATAACATCAAGGCACCCGGGAGCTCTCGTTTGGGAGATAAAGCCTCGAACCGCAGCTCCACAGAGGTTGATCGGCCAGATATAGGAATCAAATAAGGGTCAGTTCTCTCAGTTAAGCTAACAACTTTTCATTGATGGGTATTCCTTCAATTGCACTCCTAGCATATCTTTTAATTCCTGATTGTTGAATAAGGATTTTGAGTATGTTTTTTGCGGCCCTGATTACCTTTTATTGGGTGTGCTGCACATTACGAGTATATGTACTATTATGTTAATATATAGCATCATTCTCACAAACCTGGCTCAGCCCGTACTTTTGGCTGCACAGTGATGGAAAGACCATTGACTTCAACCACGGAGTCATCTTTCAGTATAGTTGACCATGGTATTGTGACTGTAATTTCTTTCATGTAGCCATCTACTATTTCTAGCGGCCAGTTCTGAGAGTCCCCGAGTTCATTGAGGGCCTAGGAAGACAAGATGATAAATATTATGTATTGAAGTAAGGACTTGTTTTGGTTGAGTACTAATGAATGCGTGGGTATGTTTGGTTCATAAAGTCTTCAGTTTGTTTCGGACTGGCATTACTATATTATATTTTAATGGTAACTTAATCGAAAAATGAATTTTCACCTTCCTGGTCGGCCTACTAGTATTGGGTTCAGTGGAATTCTGGCGGTATTGGACAAGGTCTATGAACCTGAAGAGAATGAAATACTTGATTGGCCTAATGGGCGCTAAGCGTAACTTAGCGTCGGCTGTGAGATAGATTAGTGTTAGGACAACCGCCTGTGCCGTGAACTGCTCAAAACAAAGGAGCTCACTTATGAGACAGCTGTGCAGCTGTGCCTCAACGACCAGGCGTCTTTCCATGATATGTACACTGACTACACTGAGCGAAAACTAATTCCCGCCATGACATTGCTCTGATGCAGAAGGATAAGCGGAATTAAATCGGTCGAATGTCAACAGTGTAAACGAAAACATGGTTATGGGCTAGCGTCGTCCTTTCGTCAAAGCCAAATGCTTATACTGCAAGAGCTTTGGGCACATCTGCATCTATACAGAAAACATACAAGATGCACCAGCTGACCGACAGCGATGATGATTTAACCACAGGTTCACAGACCTTGGCGGCGGAAAAGATGATGAGCGATTACTTCTGCTCTGAACATTATTGACCAAAATAAATAATGCTGCGATGTGCGAATAAGTTCTAATGGACATAGATTCGGGCTCATCAAGAACGATTATCTCAGAAGAGACCTAAACAAAGCTGTGGAATATCCCCTCGATCGAAAAATGTGAAACTGGTGACTTGTGGTGATAAGTGTCGTCAAACCTGCGCGCGAACGCTATGCCATGATATCTAACAGCGCGTACAGTACCGTTCCCTTGAAATAAGTGGAATAGGAGTGGGGTAGAATGGTGGAGGCTGGCTTGTTAACTCCTGTCAGATACTCAAAATGGGCTATTCCATCAGGCTAGTGAAAAAATATGACCGCTCGTTGCGTGTGTGCGGCGATTATCGATCAACTGTAAATACAGAGATCGACGTTGATACTTTCCCGCTACCGGCAGCTGTCGAGGCGTTTGTGTAGTTCAGTGGAGCACGAGATTTCAGCAAGTTGGACCTAAAACTGGCGTATATGCAACTTAAGTTCGATGACTATACTGCGATACTGTTAACCCTCAACACATCGCTTGGTCTGATGAAAAAACTAAAGGACAAAGTCAGACACACCAACATCAGGTACAAAACAAAACTGACAGATATTTTACTATGCATTGACCAACTCAAATGGAGGTGGACCGGCCACATGCTGCGATGCAGTAAAGATAAACGGAGCAAAATGGTAACGGTCTGGTACCCAAGAGATGGGAAGAGAAGCCGAGGTCGCCAAGTGAGAAGGTGGGAAGACGACCTAAAACAAACCTTGGGCCCTCACTGGTTCAGGGTGGCAGCGGACTGATATTAATAGAAGATGTTGGAGGAGGCCTTTTTCGAAAGACACACTGAGACAAGAGACATAATGTGGAATAAGAACCGAAATAGAACCAAAACTGTTAAACTCTGTCTTCAGGAAGAAAAGGCTCTATTATTATTATTATTATTATTATTAATACTATAACCAAACCTGAAGAGATACAGAGAAGAAATTTAAAGGCATTGATAAAACATTATGATATAAAGCTTATTATATGTTAGGTGATTACATTAAGGCTTATGTTTAAACGATTACTAAAAACGCACCTATTTTAGTACCAATAAATTCGAAATGACTGCCAGAATGGATAAATGTCCACCAAATTGTGTTTGGATAAATGATTACCAAACTTCTTTTTATGTTTTGTGTACTAAGTTTATGTTTTAAGTATTTTTTGTTGTTCTTACATGTTCAACCTAACACGAAGGATAAAGGGGGCTTCGCTTCGCTCACCCCCTTTACCCTTCACCTAAGCTGCCGCAGTATTTTGCCCTGGTATTTTGTGCAACTTTTGGTGTTCATTTATCCATTTTGGGTAGGAAAAAAATATTTTGGTGATTATTATATTTGTTGCCTTACATTAATGACAAAAACGTATGGTGCTCTGATATACAAGAACAAGAACCAGGCACAAGTTAACACAACACCTATTTTTGAATAAAATAAACATGTTAAAGGCAAAATGCATGGCCTCAATGCCCTAAGCTCCATGATAATTATAATGATAATAATAATTAACATAACTTTTAGAAATGCAAAAATGTAATTTAATAATCTGGTAATGAAATGAAGTGTACAAAAGTGCAAAGTGAGATGACTCATAACAATTTATTAGTTTTACTGTAGAATACAAGTCTGTTAACAAGAAGAGTTTATGGTCATGCAAAATGTTTTTGCTTGCAGCAGCTCTGTGTAGCGGGTTGCTTTCCTCCCTCAAATATGGCGAGGGGGTTCGGCACTTATAGATACAATGTTATAATATTGTCATTAGCTTTGATTATTTTTATATTGTACATTGTGACAAAAAAAAATACGAAAATTTCAATTCATTCTTTTAACTCATGTTGTACAGTTTCTAAATGGCGGCGCATCGTGGTAGGTGCCATGGAACTATAAGAAAGTAGTTTGCTACACAACATAAAGAGGCGAGTCGTCGGAATCAACAAATCGGAGACTTATGACTGATTAGTATTTTTCCTTTATTTCGCCTTTGAAACCATGGAGCTTGATATTGTTGCAGTACAGTCTTGATCGGGAATTGATCCATCCTCTGGGCGTACCACTTTTGAACCTTCGGTAGAAGATTTTGTTGCAACCCTTTTAAGGCCTTTAAGCCAACATTCCATTATTCTGTATTACAAATTAGAATGTACAGTAAAGAGGAACAGAAAAATATTGTCACAAGATACAAGACTTCAACAAATACTATGTTGCGCGAAATGCATGGATTTGAATGTGATGTGATATGAACTAGACTGGCAGGGGCATGCAACCACAACCAGTGTTCAGTGACCGCAGTGTTGATTGAACTGACAACCAAATCGATAGGAGAGGTGTATTTTTGTAAATTTTTCTCATTAAAACCAATATTCTCGCGGAGCCCCTACACAGGCTTTGCGGTTCCCTAGGGCTCCTAGGGTTGCACACTTTGAGTATGAGTATCATGTTTGATTCATTTTTTATAAGTAAAAGAAGAAGAGACTTTCAATAAATTATTTGAGTTTTTGTAGTATCTTTTATTGATAGAGAAGGCAGGAGAAAATTATGTTTAATCTATTAAACCTAGCATTCATCACCATTATTACAACGAAATAATAAGTAGTTATAAAAAGAGGAATGTAAGAAAGATCACATTCCAAATAGTTGGTCAAGTGCGGTTTAGACTAGCACACAAAGGGTTCTGTATGATCGTCTTAGAAAACTAAAACACTTAAAATAAAACAAAAGGAGGTATATTATGTCCGAATTTAGGTTCGAACCCAGAACCCTAGGATTGCGAAACCAATATCAAAGCAATTCCACCACCACAACTATGTGATAAGCCACAATATATATGATCATATTTCAATCATGTAATGGTTTGTTGTATTGCAGGTGGTATTAAAATAAGTCTCTTGTATGGGGACCCCCTTTAATTTATAAAATCTCGTATAGTTGATTATTTGTTGCTCTAGTGGCACCAGAAATACATATTCTGTGAAAATTTCGACTCTCTACTTACTTACTTACTTACTTACTTCATAGACAATTGAAATATTACAGTCGCTATGATGACAGCGGATGCTTAGTTATAGGGTCCCATAAGGAACCCTAAATATCAATGGTAGTATTTCATATGCCAAAACTTGTTACAAGTATTTTGTACCTTAGTAAATAATTACAAAAAACTTGTTCATTATATATAGCCAAATAAGCCATTGCATTTATGCTCTTATGTACATGCTTTAAACATCAATATTCCAGGGTTTATTAGAATAACCAATTTGATCACAATACCTATAATAAGGTCAGCCTCAACACAAACTTTATTTTCCTGATCTACAAAAGACCCTGGATTCAAATTGACCTTGACGAAATGTATCAATGCTAGCTACATGCCAACAAGGTCACATGAATTTGACTGATAAATAAGGAACAAAGTTTTTTGCATCTTAAATACCTATATTTATTACCCATTGTTTGTTATTTTTTTTTTGTTTTTATACTAGATACACATCTATTCAGTGTATATGCATAGAGAGCCAAACACTAAAATGAAAGTCATCATGTGTTATTTAGTGTGCACTTTTCATTAGAACATAATCACAAAAATTCTACCACACCCTGTTCCCTTCCATGAAGGTGTTCTGTATCATAAATAAAACGGCCAAGACATCGTCACATTTTCAGAGTTCTTTGTTTTGATGTGAGCACGTGCCAGTTTTGCGCACAATAAATAACTAACACATAGAGGACTAGGCGACACAAAAATTTAATATATTTTAACTGATAACCACGGTTTCGAATAAAAGTGACACAATTGTTTATAGAAGTAGAATACGCATTAGAACTTACCTCACAGTCGATGCTAACATCAGAAACGGTCCCCGTTCCATTGTAAAGATCCACACTTAACTGATCCAAAGTCAGCTTTTCTTCAAGAAAATTACCCAGATACCGCTGCAGGAGGTATCTGCAGGCTCTTTTCTTGATATTCTCGGACCATGGCAGATACCACAACATCTTCAGAACTCTAACAGGAGCATCACACAAGAATTTATTCACTATTGAACTGTTGTGCGTATGAAATGACTATTGTGATTTTGCGTTTGATTTGACATATCGTATCTGGCTGCGAACGTAAATAAACATAGCGTTCCGTTACGCGCAGAATCACGGAAAGCGTTTTGTTATTGCAATAGGAAGAGTAGAAAATAAAATCAAGCATCACCCTCTGTGATGAGATGAGGTGATTCGACACAATTCAACAGTTTTCCTGTTTCTCTCCCATCACAACCAATACTACGTCTCTACACTGCATTATCGGTGTATTTCGATGATTTGGTCTACTAAAGTGATCGATCTAAGGGCGTTATATATCGCCGTCATATACCTCGCGCCACAAATTAAGAGCGCTGGGCGACGTTGGCGGGAATTACTGCGTTTATGTAAAGGTATTGAAAAGTGAATACTGCACATTCAAGGCCACCGCTCATAACGTGTGGCGCGACTCATACTAATAATAATAATATACATACTACTAATAATATAATACTATGGTGATAGGTACCGTGCCTCAAGTGTTAGCGGTCATATACGCGGCTGCCAGCAACGGCATCCAGCAAAGGTCACCTTGGAGGAGCCAGTCCGGCTGCTCCGGCTAAACAGCACCAGCAAGCTTCCGACCAACAGTGTTTGAATGAACGTTGCGCAGAGAGGTCGTATTGTATCTACGCTTCGAGGTCGTATTGTGTCTACGGTCGTATTGACTCTATAAGTAGGCTATTAATTAAATATTTTCTTATATTATCAATAGATAGATCATGCGGACGGAATCTCGGTCTTTATTAATCTGTGTCTCGGTGAACAATCGCAAGAAGTGCAAAATACCATCCCCAGAGACCAACAGATTTCAAACGTAATATTTCATTTAGATCTTGACGACGACCGATTGATGACGACCTCTGTGGTTTTAAGATCGAGGCTGTTCTTCCCAAGCGAGAGGTCCCATGTTCGAATCCCGGCTGGGGAGCAGGAAAAGATGTCTTGGATGTTTGTGACGTCGTTGTTTCTAGTTCCCACGACATCAGGGTATCCTAGTATGGCGTCAGAAGCAATATATGGGCCTGTATGTTATGTTATGTTATGTAATCTTGACTATCTGATGACCTTCTATTGTCACGCGCCATCCATCTAAGGCATGGGATTTTCATGAAGGGCATTTAATTCGTGCAAAGCCTGTTGGTGGGTGGGGCTGGGGACAGAGCATATACAATAGATCACTAATAGATTCACACACAGAAGTCAAGGTCAAGAAACTTTTTGGTCATTGTACCTCTATGGCCAATGGCGTCTTTACCATAAGGGCACGCGGGGCACTGGCCCCGGCCCACCGCTTCAGGGGGGACCATGGTGGGATCTGTTCGAGCGCGAAAGGAAGCGGAACAAGTATGCAACGGAGAACTTACCCTAGCCAACTTAGATAAATACCGTGGGATCGCTGCGCCAACGAGTCGTCTCATTGGAAAGAAGAAGAAAGAGGGATGGATGAGGTTTTGTGCCTCGCTCAACCCAACCACCCCTCCCTCAGTGGTATGGAAAAGTATAAACCGGTTCAGACATAGGTTTTTTAGCTGACCGTTTCTTTCAAAAATTTGCCCCAGCCCATGTCCCCTCCGAAGAGGAAACTGCCTCCTTTTCTGCTCTCTTCTTTTCTTCCTTAAGTCCCCGCCTATTAAAACACCCTCTCAACGCTTCATTTAGTTTAGATAAAGTAAAACTGATCCTCACTCATGTGAAAGATTCAGCTCCGGGTCTTGGATAACAGGAGAAGAATTTGAACCAAGATCTATATTTTAGGGTCTCCCTCAGGGTTCGGTGTTATCCCCGATTCTGTACAATACGTCTCATCTGGCTAAATCTCTGAATCTAAACTGTAAAATTCTTCAATATGCCGTTTATTTGGCTCTGTATGTTTCAGAAATATCGGTAATGGACGCTGCCCATTCTCTTAACTTTTCCCTAAACTCGTTATATCAATGGCTTATATCTCACGGCTTTAGCCTATACCCCTCTAAAAGCTCCGTAATTTCTCAAAAACGGAACATTCCCCCCGTCCAGGTTAACATAGAAGACTCCCCCATTCCAGTTAAAGACAAGGTTAAATTCTTGGGTGTAGTTTTTGACCCAAAACTTTCAGGTGCTCTCCTTAACTATCTTGTAGCGTTCCGTCCCTATGCTTAAGGCCTTGGCTGGGGTTCGGTGGGGCGCTCACTCTTATTCTGGTATTGGACTATGGATCGTTTATCATCATACCAGCCAGTAAATGTGCCTTGGCTAAATTAGATAAAATTCAATCCCAATGCCTCTCGATTATTACTAGCTGCATGAAGTCATCCCCTGTTAACGTCCTACAAGTGGAGTGCTGTGATTCCCCCTTAGCGTTAAGACGACGATACCTTGCTGACCGTTTCTTCTATCGAAACTATTCTATCTTCACTCATCCTCTTCTAATATTCTTTCCGAACTTAATTCCTTTATAGACAATCCCAGGTGCTACTGAAAATTCAAAAGCTGTCATCCAATAGGTAAAAAGCTTTTCTTTATTCTTTATTGCATAGATAATATAAAGTTACAGACAATTAAAAGTAATGTAATAAGCAAAGGCGAGCATATCTCTAAAAAAATATTTCTTCCAGCAAACCTAGGCAGGACAGGAGAGTTAATTATACTGGAAAGTCCTAGTTCGCAATAACACTATACATACGAACGCAAATTACTTTCAAAATATGTATAAACTATACCAAATATAAAATAAAAATAAAATAAAATATATATATATATATATATATATATATATATATATATATATATATATATATATACTTCCACTACATAAAATACAATGTATAGCATGAACATACATAAACTATAATAAATCATACATATACCTACATAAATATGGTACCATTTACGGAAGAGAAAGGAAATGCACTTTCAATCTTTTCTTAAAAGTGAAAATTGAGGGACTTTCCCTAATAGCGCAGGGAAGTGCGTTCCACAGTCGGATTGCCCTTAACCTAAACGAGTGTTCGTAAGCGGCAGTGTTATGCCGAGGAGTTGAAAGGAGAGACACCGTGTGGGATCTCGGATTGCTATCCCTGGGGAAAAGAAAGTCAAAACGTTGGCGTAGATATGTGGGGTATCGGGGATTTCGCAAAATAAGTAATGAACAGATATGTAGGAGAGAATGTGCATGTCACGGCGAAGACGGATCGGAAGCCACTCCAGCTCCTTGCGATACTAGGAGACATGGTCATACTTGCGCAACCCGTAGATAAACCGAATCCCGAGATTTTGAAGTCGTTCGAGTTTGTTCAGTTGTTCTTCGTTCGCGCTGACCCAACAAACATCCGCATAGTCTATTAAAGGTAGTAGAAGGGACTGAGCAAGAGTGATTTTAGTCTGCCGTGGCAGGAAGTATTGCAATCTTCGGAGGGAGTGAAATGACGCAAAGACTCGTCTGCTGACCTCACAAACATGGGGCGACCAGGACAGCAAGTTGTCAAATATAACCCCAAGATTCTTAGCTTTCTCACTGTAATTAATTATGGTACCATCATACAATACAGGATCGACGGGCGAATTCTGTAGCAAGTTAAGCGAATGCCGTGTACCCATAATCATGGCTTGAGATTTTCCCGGGTTGACTTGCAGCCCATATGAAATGGCCCATTTCCTGATGTTGTCGAGGTTAGCATTCAACGCCTCTACAGTCAGATTCACATCACACGGAGAGAAGTGCCGATATATTTGGAGGTCATCTGCGTAGAGATGGTAAGAAGAACCAAGAACGTCAGATATGGAGTTTATGAATACTGAGAAGAGGAGAGGAGAAAGGATACCACCCTGCGGGACACCCGTGGAGAGCTCACACCAATCCGTGGAGATCTCCTCAGACTTAATGCGCTGCTGGCGGTCTCTCAGGTAGGAGTCAAACCAGCGAGCCGAGTGCGAGGAGACTTTAAGCGACTTTAGAATTTCAACCAGGATATCGAAATCGACGCAGTTGAAGGCGCTACTGAAATCAAGCAGTGTAAGGACCGTAAGCTGCTTCTGATCCATTGCCGATTGAATATCGTCAGTGACTTTAAGCAGAGCCGTGATAGTGCTGTGTGCGGCCTGAAACCTGATTGATGGGGATTTAATAAGTTATTTGAGGAAAGGTAGGAGGAGAGCTGGATGTGAACAATTGATTCCAGGACTTTGGAGAGGATAGGCAGAATAGATATGGGACGGAATTCTTTAAAGGCGACGGGATTGGACGTTTTAGGTAGGGGAAGCACAAGTGCCTGTTTCCACTGATTGGGGAAGCAAGATTGTTCAAGCGACACATTCATTATGTGGGTGATGATAGGTAATAGCTCATCGATGATGGTGGTTATCATCTGATAACAGATCTTGTCCCTACCTTTGAAGAGATCGCTAATATTGCCCTCCTTACTGCGCCGATTCCGACATGGTTAAAGTTAAAGGGTCAACTGTGGGCTGTGGTCATAGACCGTAGGTTACGAAGGGTGGCTTCCTTAACGAGGGGGTCCATCACGACAGGGGGGATGGCAAAGAAATAGTTGAGACCGTTAAGGTCGACATTTCCAGCAGCCAAGTCCTGGGACTTACCTACACCAAGAGTCTTCAGGATGTTCAGGCTTCTCGGCACCTAATGACCTCGTAGGGGCCCATCAGCTACGAGGTAGCGTAGCGATCAGTTGCCAAGAAGTTTGAACGTCGGCGATTCACCGAGCTAAAATGATTGGGTTCGATCTAACCTGGTCTGTGCTTCGGTCCCGTCAACCTCCTGTCTCTCTGCAAGGCCCGGGTGCACCCTAGGCTCTTCTTGGTAGACAGGTTCTTCAGCCAACCTCCTGTGTGACTGGCGGGCCAGCCTCGATCAGCACAGTGTTCCAACACAGGTTATGTTACGTGGTAAAAAACCAATCGGCCACGTAAATGCGAACTTTATCTGGTTCGGGGAACCACAACACACTCAGCTATATAGACAATCCTGAGGGAACCTCGAATACATTCCAGATGGACTGCGATTTAATTTCAATACCCTATCCAAAACGCGTTTACATTGCGAGGGCTTTCGTCTCTCAGTTGTCAAAAACTGCAAGGTTGGCAGCAACGTCAAATTCAAAATGGCCGTTCCGAAACCATCGATCGAATATCGATTTGGAATCGAACAATCACCCGCCCGGACAGGCACCCACCTGTCTCCTAATCTACGGGCAGCCGAGACAACGTTGCTACCGCTCGTTTTAGAACCGAGCCTCCTACTAGAACCTCCGCAGACCGGGGGGTCCCGTCCTTGCCAGGGAACAAGTTAACAATGCGCCCCCTGCGCCAACGTAGTGGCGGTAGGTTAGCATCCTTAACCAGAACGAGGTCACCAACACTAGGGGGGCTGGTTTTGTCAGTCCACTTAAGGCGCTGTTGTAAGATATGCAGATACTCGAGCGACCAACGCTTCCAGAAATTCTGAGTAAACTGCTGCAACATCTGATACCTTGACAACCGATACAATTTCACTCCCTCGAAGGGGTGCTCGGGCAACGCGTTAAGTGGCTGTCCTATCAAGAAATGGCCTGGGGTCAGAGCCTCCAGGTCATTTGGATCCGAGCTGAGCGGACACAACGGTCGCGAATTGAGAACGGCCTCGATCTTACAAAACAATGTCTCGAGCTCCTCAAAAGTCAGCGCGGTCTGACCTACTATACGCCCCAAGTGCGTCTTAGCTGACTTAACTACGGCCTCAAAAATCCCACCCCAGTGGGGGCAAGTCGGTGGGCTGAAGGTCCACTGTATACCCCGACGGGAGAGGGCCGTTCCAATATCCACTTTATTTACATTCAAAAAGTTGACTATCTCTATCATGATGATCCGAAGATACTACTACATGGCTGTGGGGCCAGTCCGATTCTCTCTTGGCAAGCCAGGGTGGTCCCCACCACAAATGGTGTCTAACGAGTTCAGGAGCCCGAAATCCCCTGGATGCACAATCAGACGGGTTCAATTCTCCTGGTACATGTCTCCAGGTCAGTGGGACCTCAGACGACACAATCTGGGAGACACGGTTCGCAACAAAAACCTCTAAGTTATGGACCGAAGCCTTCAGCCAACACAAAACAATCTGGCTGTCCGTCCACGCGTACACCGTATCCTCCAAAACCACTGACCCACGCAACACTGTTAGAGTGTGATTCAAAAGTTTGGTCAAAAGAGCAGCCCCGGACAGTTCCAGTTTTGGAATCGTCATCCTTGTCCGAATAGGCGCTACCTTGCTTTTTGCCAAAACCAAACGCACGTCGACCTCCCCGGTGGAGGTGACGGTTCGCAAATAAACCGCTGCCGCAAACCCTCGTTCAGAGGCATCACAAAACCCGTGAAGGGTTGCCCTGTAATCCCCAGCAGGGACCAATTTCCTCGGCAGCGATACATTATTTATGAGGCCCAACCATTTTGCTAAATCATTCGATACAATGCAGCCCTGAGCTCCAGAATCTAATAGGGCGCGAACGTATGTTGGGTTGCCCGCCAAATCCCAAACAAGCACAGAGGCGATCGGTAACACCACCGTCTCCGGTTGGGGGGCAACCAATGGTTGGGCCGCAAATTCCTAGCGAGGACCTCCGGGGCCCCACTGTGCCTGTAACCGATCAGGTATGCAGCTATACGCCAGAGGGTCCCATTGTACAAATGGCCCACGCGCCGGTTCCATTGCCACCCTACGACGCCCCCCGAAGGGGGGTGGGCGTGAATTCAACCGTGGCCGCTCCATGAGCGGGGGGGACATCACATGCGACCGACGAGGACGAGGCGACGAGCGGGGCGACAACTGAGGCGGCGTCCGAACCGCACCCGCATAGCTCGAAGGTGTCCCATGCCACCCGCCCGTTACGGCCTGCTCAACACACCCAATGTGCCGCTGAGTCGGATGCTGAGTCGCAACCGAGAACTCAGGGCCCCCCATGTGATGACCCTGAGTGCGGCCCTGCACCCCTGGGTGGCCGCGTGCTTGTGGCCCCATTGCCCGCTGAGTCGGATGCTGAGTCGCAACCGAAAACTCAGGGCCCCCCATGTGATGACCCTGAGTGCGGCCCTGCACCCTAGTACTGCCCTGTGCACGTGGGGACGTTGGCCCCTGAGTTGCGCTCCGAGTCGCAAACGAATTCTCAGGGCCCCATGCCGTGTCACCCTGGGTACGGCCCTGTGGACGTGGGGACGTTGGCCCCTGAGTTGCGCTCCGAGTCGCAAACGAATTCTCAGGGCCCCATGCCGTGTCACCCTGGGTACGGCCCTGTGGTGGCTGTTGGCCGGACCGGTTCATACACAACAGATTGTTGTGGGCCCCACCACAATATCCGCACATTTTTGTGCGCGTGCAGTCCCTAGCCATGTGTGGCCCGAGGCACAGGAAACAGCAGCTCCGCTGCTTGGCCATCCGGCGCCGTCCCTCAACCCTAAGTTCCCCGAACTTATTGCAATTGGCCACAGCATGGCCAATCTGCCTACAACATGGGCAGGTCTCACTATGTGGGGTCAATGCACTCACAGTCCCATACGACTGCCGGTTGGTGCGGTCCTTCCTCGTCGGAGGGCCCCTACTCACAGCGCTCCCGGCAGCTCTCTGTGGCTCCGAAGGATGGGTGACCATCAACCCCAAATTCTCTGCCCGTCGAGCCTCCTCTTCCAAGAATCCGACCAAGTCGGAGAAGGCGGGCAGGTCCTCGGCCGACCTCCCGTGAGACTGTTCGAAACGAGTCTGCACGTCAGCGGGTAGGCGGGAAAGTACAATGTACAGCAGTAGGTACGACCATTCACCAACCGGAAGTCCAAGATTCTCTAGAGCCTTGGTGACGGACAACAACGGGTTCAAAACCTCCGTCTGTTTGGCCCCGACCTTGTTCACAACCGGGATACTAAACAAACGGTTCAGTTGGGCATCGGCCAACCTCCGTTTGTTATGGTAACGTCTGACCAACAATTGTCTGGCCGTTTCATAGTTACCCTCCGTAACTGTCAAATGAGCGACCAGCTCCCTAGGCTCACCCCTCAATGCTGCCACCAGCTGAGCCATCTTGACAGACTTGGTAATTTCCGATCGCATGTGCACCAAACTGTCGAACAGATTGATGAAGCTCATCCATTCACCGGACACTCCGTCAAAAGTAGGCATAGTTATGGCCGGTAACCTGGACCCTGAACCCTGAAGCGGCAGAGGTGCTTCAATGTCACCACCATGGCTGGACTCGCGCTGTCTACGTATGTCCGCAGCCTTCTGCGTGATAGCAGCTGCCATCTCCATACATTGGTCGACATCCCCTAGCAACCGCGACAGCCCGTCAGGTGCGCAACCATCAACTGATTCCGCCTGCGCGGACAATTCGAGCACCCTATTGTAACGCTCCTTAACGTCCATAGACCGCTCCAATACCACATCACGCCTATCTAAACGGTCTATCAGACCGTGTGCGGAGGAAAACCATCTGAGTTCCTTAGAAACACCCTTCTGGATTTCAGATAACGACATGATCGGAACGATACTTACTCACAATTTGCAGTAACTCAATTTTATTGGACCCTCCAGTCTATAACCCAAACGAGGGAACCCTAAACTATAACTTAAACAATGTTGATTTCCTTAAACAATAGGAACCGAGTTTTATATCTATATAAATTCCGTAAATAACAACTTAGTTTCCCTTTATCACTACAACACACACAGATAGTCAATATTAGTTCAAGTTATAAATTGCTATAACTGAAAACAATGTAATAGCCTGCTATCAATAAATGTAACTACCTATGTTAACCAAAACATTCATTAGCATTACCAGACCACTAATAGATTGACTAACTGGTACTTCAATGCAAATTTCAACTCAATATCTGTCTGTCTACTACCAGCAATAGACCTATAGCTTACAATACTACCAATCTATGTGGATATAGGAACACAACCAAGTTATCTAATAACCGCCTATAGCTACAGATTGATAGTCTCAAATCGTGTCTTCCTGGAGCCCTTGACGGCTGCAAATCTCAGGAAGCCACGCTCTAGCTACCAAAGTGTTCAGGCTTCTCGGCACCTAATGACCTCGTAGGGGCCCATCAGCTACGAGGTAGCGTAGCGATCAGTTGCCAAGAAGTTTGAACGTCGGCGATTCACCGAGCTAAAATGATTGGGTTCGATCTAACCTGGTCTGTGCTTCGGTCCCGTCAACCTCCTGTTTCTCTGCAAGGCCCGGGTGCACCCTAGGCTCTTCTTGGTAGACAGGTTCTTCAGCCAACCTCCTGTGTGACTGGCGGGCCAGCCTCGATCAGCACAGTGTTCCAACACAGGTTATGTTACGTGGTAAAAAACCAATCGGCCACGTAAATGCGAACTTTATCTGGTTCGGGGAACCACAACACACTCAGCTATATAGACAATCCTGAGGGAACCTCGAATACATTCCAGATGGACTGCGATTTAATTTCAATACCCTATCCAAAACGCGTTTACATTGCGAGGGCTTTCGTCTCTCAGTTGTCAAAAACTGCAAGGTTGGCAGCAACGTCAAATTCAAAATGGCCGTTCCGAAACCATCGATCGAATATCGATTTTGAATCGAACACAGGAATTTCCAAACCTGTGCTGGAGTATAGCTCTCAATACACTCGTAGATGTGACGACGTTTGGCATTACGACACAGACGAGTGCAAAGATTACGGAGGCGTTTGAAAATTAAAATGTTCTCGTCAGTCGGAACCAACTTATATCTCCTCTTGACACGGTTTCTCTTGGCCATCAGACCCTTGATGGTGTCAGTAAGCCACGGCGCAGGTAGGTGCTTAACCTAACCCTCTTGACCGGAGCGTGCTTATCAAACAAGCTCAGGACAATAGAGTTAAAGTTCCGGACTTTGTCTTCAACGGCCTCGCTATCAACGACAGGGGACCAGTCAACAGAGGCGGCATCTGATTTAAGGGAGTTAAGATCCATGCCCTTGAAGCTACGTATGTCAAGGAATTTAGCTGCGCGCTTGGGAGGCCTTAACTTGAATGAAAGGTAAATCAAATCATGATAGGATAAGGGGGCATTAAGTTGGCCATGCACAGCAACCTTGGATATGTTAGAAGTAATCATCAGATCGAGAAGAGAAGGGGTGCAGGTTGAAAGTGGGTGGCACCCAGGGGAAGGATGTGTAAGCTTCAAAAAAGTCCATAAACTAACAGATGAAGTTGTCAAGACTATAAAATCTCCAATCTTCCTTGTAAACTATGATGTTCTGGTTTCTAGAGTGCACATATTTTTAGATATCGGCATCACCAAAAAATCTCCTGCTGATAACACTACCCTTAACGATGCTATAGCAGAAAGTTGGAATGGCTGGCAAAAGTTTTTCACCGACGCTTCCAAACTGGCGCCTAGTAGCGCGACGGGTGTTGGAATTTATTTTCAAAATTCAAATATTAATATCCAGCTCAAGTGTCCCCCTGAGTCTTCGGTATTCACGGGAGAATGTGTGGGTATTCTGGAGGCTTGCTCGTTCACAGAGTCCCACTCCATAGATCGTGCGGTCATATTCTCAGACTCACGAAGTAGTATTCAGGCCATTTGTCAAAATCCATTTAAGTCGAAACTAAAAAGTAACATCGTTTTAAAAATTAAAAACCTTATTTGGAAATGTAGTCAAAAACAAAATTATTCACCTGGTTTGGATTCCTGGTCATTCTAAGATCAAAGGTAATGAGATTACAGACCAACAGAATAGCAAAAAATGCTGTCACGGGGATGTTGACAAGTCCCATTACTCGCATCAACACTATTATTTACTACACCTCTCCCAAGAGCATATTCGAAACTTCTTCTTCTTCTTTGTGGAAACAATCTAGTTCAGTCAAGGGACTCGCATATGCCAATATTCAACCGAGCATTCCATCCAAACCTTGGTTCTTCCGCTACAAAAAAGTCCCTCGTAACATGATATCTGTGTTGTGCAGGCCTCGCATGGACCACTGCTGCACGCCAGTGTTTCTGCACAGAATCAGGATCCTGGACAGCTCGCTATGCGACTGCGGCCCGGAGGACGGCTCTCTGGAGCATATATTTTTTTCTTGCCCCAATAACCCAATCTGTATGAATACGCTCCCAAATTTAAAATCCCTATTATCCCTTGTAATTCTCTTTGCTGCTTGGCTTACCCTCTCCGTGAACCGGAACTCATCGAAATTATGATGGAGTTCATCCGCGTAAATAGTATAACATTGTAGTTTATCTCCTATTATTTAGTTATTTTTTTGTTTGTTTTTGCACGCATAGTTTACGTAACTATGCGTGCAAAAACAAGTTAACAAGCTAACAAGTTATTTGTGTTTGTTTCAGATGTCTAGGTACTAACATCCTAAAAAGAATACTCACAAAGTATAGTTATTTCCATGAGAGTAATCTGTTAATTCGATGGCTTGTCTAATCCTCCATGTCAGGCCCTACACTTGTCGTAGGCAGAATTTGTCTATAGGCAACCAACTGCCATTCACAAAAATAAAATAGAATAGAAGTATAAGAACTCAGACTATAATATCCAATCCAATTGCTATTAGAATAGGACCTTTTGGAGTTGCGGTACGCGACAGTGACGACTTGTAGGGTCAGAAAAACAGTCAGATTAATAATATTAATCAGTTAATTTAGTTATTACTAATAATACTAATAAAGCTAATTTTCTAATTCTTCTACTCCACTCATAGCATCTCCTTCACTCTCTGAGCTTTCTTCGTATGAAATATCAGAATCAGTATCATCAACAATAAAAAAACTGTTAATCGTTACATTAACGTTAACATTGAACGGGGTGTTGATTTGATTTTAATAATGACTTAGCCTTACCAGTGTTAATAATGAAAAGGTCATCTACTAAACGATCTCTTTTTCAGTATTCTTCTTCCAATCTTTTAACATGGTTTATTTCTTTATGCCAATCATCTGCTGTGATTAATTGTAATGCCTCTAAAGTTTGTCACAAAAGTACCATCAAATATAATTTTAAAATAAATACTTCCACGTAACGTGCTTTCCCCCCAGCATTGCTGACGGTACTGACAGTGTTGCCAACCCTCACCAAAATTTTTCCCCAAGTTATTTTCTAAATCCCAATAAAAACCCCTAAATCCCCAAATCAGATGATGAGTAGACCCGAAGAAGGTGGGGGGGGGGGGATAGGATGTACTCGAGGTTGGGATGATGATAAGGTAGTCGTAGGTAAGTAAAATAAAACGTTACATATTTACTTACTATTTTTTATTGCATTACCATTATATTAATTATTTAATACCATAATTAATTACTTAAATAATTACCATATTAATTATTTCTAGAACCGCATTATCATCCCGTTCCTCGTTAACATTTGACGTCTCGTTTTTAAAATCATACATGCGTTCGTATCTACAGTGGTGGGTTCAAATTTTATACACGATTTTGAATACTTTTGTTTTTATTTTTTGTTTGCGTCTTTAGGCATTATTCTTTTGCATGTACTCGCCCAAAACTATACGAGTTCGTGTCGTTCGTTATTTACGGATAAATAGAATAGAATAGAACACAATAATCATCACACACATCACATACATAAAAACAAAACAAGAATGGAATGAATGAATGAAAAAGTCAGCGTTGTGAGTGAGTGACGTGGATGAATGAAAGAACAACATTTCAAGATTGATTGATTGAATAGGAAACAACGCGCCGCTCATTCACTCGTTTCGTTCGTATCGTGTCGTGCCGGTGCGTCCCATTCTATCCACAGAGTACCTTGTTATATACTGAAAATTCTATCTACGCACATATCTGAAAGAAAACACACGCTTTGTTATCGATTTAATTGCAAGTTTTTTTGAAGCCCCTAAAAAAACCTCAAAAAATTCCAGCCCCTAAAAATGTCCCATTTAACACTTCTAGCCCCTAAATTTGGGGGCAAAACCCCTAAGTTGTCAACCGTGGGTACTGAAAGGTGGCGCGTCAATTGACGTCATACGGAGGCGCTCCATTCCAAAAGGTCCTATCCTAATAGCAACTGGATTGGATAGTACAACCTTTTGCATGGTCCTCTCAGATGAACGGTGGTCCTTGTATAGTATTATAGTATCTGTGGTTATAGTGCCCTGCCCATAGGTTGACAAAATACCCTATCGTACTCCCATGTCTGTCGGTCAGTTACAGACTCACATGAACGAAACTCTACAGACACAGGGCTCTATATTTTGACTAACGTTCATAATAAATAGGTGTAGATAAGTCAATTTTGCACAATGTTTATCCATATACTAATATTATGGATAAACATTGCGGCCCTAAGGCCGCTATAACAGCAATAAAACTTTTTTAATCGATGTTGGTCCAGGTTCGCCCTTCGCTTGCGAGTCCAACTCGCCCTTGGCCGGTATTTATTTCTAAGTTTGCATCTACGCAAGTGCGCCTGAAAAAATAATTTGGCAAGCAATAAAGACGCAACTACTTAGTCTACTATTTTAGATATTGCTCTTACCTCTCGGAAGGAGAAATGCATTTGTATAGGTAAGTAAGCGTTTTTACTTACCGGCTATCAGCCAGCTCGATCACAACTTATGCAGAACTTCAGCCCACTTCAGCTTCGTAAGTTTTCAGATCGAGTCAGTCAGTCAGTATCCGCCTGGAGCCCGTTCGCGTCGGTCGTGTGGTGTAAAGGGAGCGTACAGCTGGATGGTCCCGCGAGTTACCCACGATGTTTCTACTGCGAGGTGACCGACTCTTGGCTTTCATTTAATTTCTGTATAAAGTGAAGGTGTATGGTAATTATTTTATTTGTTGTTTAAAATCCTGCCTGCGGTATTGACTAGCTACTTGGGGAGAAAAAAATTGGTAAGTTTTTTGCATCTTTCAGGGGGAATCTGGAGAATTCCTACCTACCTACATTCTACATTCGGTATCAAATTAACCACTGAAAACTAAATGTAATACGTACACGTTAGACCTGAAATTCTTATCTCCAGACTCCAGAGCATTCCAAAATGCGGTGATGGGCAATCTCCGTTATGTACGCAAGTGGCCGGTTCCGCCCCCTTATCGACACTCTGGCCCTAATTTTATATAGTTGAGGTATATATTTTATTTATTAGCTATATATTTTATTTAGGTATATGTACTTTGAAAGTAATTTTCGTAAGTATGCATACAGTTTTATTGCGCACTAGGACTGCCCTGTTGCATAAACTGCCCTGTCTTGCCTAGGTTTGCTAGAAAAAAATCGAGAACAATTTAAATGACCACCAAAATATTTTTTTCCTACCCAAAATGGGTGAATGATCACCAAGAGTTGCAGAAAATATCAGGGCAAAATACTGCGGTAGCTTAGGTGAAGGGTAAAGGGGGTGAGCGAAGCGAAATCCTCTGTATCCTTCGTGTTAGGTTGACCATGTAAGAATAACAAAAAATACTTAAAACATAAACTTCAGCACACAAAACATAAAAAGAAGTTTGGTGATCATTTTATCCAAACACAATTTAGTGGTCGTTTACTAATTCTGGCGGTCGTTTCGAATTTATTGGTAGTAAAGTAGGTGGTGCGTTTTTGGTGATCGTTTAAACATAAGCCGAAAAAATCTAGCTTCAAAGATACGCTCGTCTTTGCTTATAACATTTATAACTGTCATCAGCTATATAATTTCATTGCAATAAATAATATGATATGAATATGAACTAAGGCGGCCGGGCCCGTGCCCATCTATGTGGCGTACGTGATATGCAATGCATGTGACAAAATCCCACGTTTGCACCGCATGTTCTACAAATCGGAATTGAACGATTTGGTAAACCAGGGCTAGCCGTGCACGGCGCCTAAAAACATACAATATATACAAATAGTACACTCCATATTTGGGTAACAGCAAGAGATAGGTAATTGTATTCGGATAAATAAGTCGACCTCATGATTTCATTCATTAACCCTTACAGGACATTGTAACGTGATTATGTCTTGTTGTCTACGTAGGGACTACGATTATACTGCTTTAGGGTAGGTATGTAGGTATCTAACCTTATAGTGATATGACTTTACCTCTTACCTACTCGGGAAATTTCGGGGAAAACGACGTAAGATTACACGTTCAATCTATCCTACACTGCTGATGGGAATTGCAGATGATTGGTCACGTTTTCGTGAGGGATTTGCTAAGGTGATGATAGGTAATGTGGTTGATAGATGTAGATAGGTATGTAGGCGACTGTTTGTTTTCGGTCAGATTGGAAAGCGATTTTATAGGTATAGGCATGTATCTATACATGGGTCCACAAATAGAATACTAACGTCGTATTTGACAGATCAATTGTCTTAGCTCTTCATATTTGGCTGGTTTTGGCTGTGAGTTCATTGTGCGTTCCTGCAGCTCTCTTGTGGCTGGGCACCCCGATCTCGGAACTTAGTTCACGTTCAGCTACCTTTCAGAGAAATAGGTTTTCAAATGTATTTTTTTTAAATACCTAAACTTTTATTAATACGAAACTAAAATCTAAGAAAGTAACGTGTAAGTAAGTGGGAATTGTATAGTAACGGAAGTAGGTGAAGACACCACTTTAATCTGCTCATATAGACCATACACCTTTAGCGATCCCTCTTTAGGCAACCTAATACAAAATATGAATAGTAAAAACATAATACTTACAGGTGACATTAATATCAATATTATCCCGGATGAAATTACTGGTCATGCAGCAGATTACCTAGAACTGCTGGCTGCATATGGTCTAAGACAAGGTGTTAACCGTCCTACGCACAATAAAACATGCCTAGACCATTTCATGGTAAAAACTAATAAAATTGCGCACACGGTAGTTTTTAACGAAGTTACAGATCACAATCCTATCATGCTTCTATTAAATCACACAGAAGCTATAAACAAAGCAATATCCCATGAAAAAGTCATTATCAATACTTTAGGCATTGGCAAACAACTCGAAGAACATGATTGGAAACCTTTTTTCCTAACGGAAGACGTTAATACTGCAGCAGCAACTCTGGTCACTTGCCTCCAAACTATAATCACTGACAACACGACTGCAACCAAAATCCCCAAACGTAACCAACCCTTAAAACCGTGGATTACAATGTCTGTACTTAAATAAATTAGAACTAGGGATACCATTTATAAGAAATTAAAAAAGAATAATACCAACGATACAATGCGAGAGGAATACAAGAAATATAGGAATTGTTGTAATAAAATAATAAAGAGTCTCAAAAAACAATATTATCAGAATCGGCTTAAAAATAATACTGGCAAAGCAAAAGAAACATGGAAATTAATTAAAGAAATATGTTACCTAAATACAAAAAAAGAAACAAATGTAGATCTACTTAATATTGAGAAGGGTCCAATAGAGTCACTTGATAAAGTTAACGCCTACTTCACCTCGATAAGAGGTACCCTAGCAAAAGGTATACTGGAACGTACTGGAAAGTCTGAGAGTAAACTAGCAGAGCTAGCTATCTCAAAAATTACCCCTGCTAATTCGATGATGGTCTCTCCGACTGATCAGGCTGAGATTGAGCGCATCATAGCAATGTTAAAACCAAACAGTGCACCCGGCTGGGACAATATACCAACTACTATTGTAAAGAGTTTTTCCCGTCTGCTAGCTGGTCCACTATCTCACCTATGCAACTTAAGTTTTAGTAGGGGTAGCTTTCCTGACATATTTAAAAGGGGTATAGTCTGTCCTATCCATAAAACTTGTGACAAGAAGCTCCCCTCAAACTACCGACCCATCACATTACTGACAACGCTTTCCAAAAATCATCGAAAAACTAATGAACAAACGTTTAATGACATATCTCGAAACAAACAATCTCTTAGCTAATAACCAGTACGGTTTTAGAGAAAAAAGAAGTACCGAGGATGCTGTTATGAAGCTGACCTCCAACATAGCTGGATATGTGGACAGGGGAGAAAAATGTTTGGGTGTGTTTCTAGACCTCCAAAAGGCTTTTGACACCGTCTGTGTACCAATCCTCCTCTCGCGCCTAGAAAATATGGGAATACGTGGGATCACCCTGAACTGGTTCAATGACTATCTTTCTGGAAGACAGCAAAGTGTCCGTGTAGGTAGTACATTTAGTGGGAATCAGGCTTGTACATACGGTGTACCACAGGGGAGCACGCTCGGACCAAGTCTGTTTCTTATCTATATTAATAGTCTGTGCAAAAATAATATAAATGCTGCTGACCTATACATGTTTGCAGACGACACGGTTTTACTATTTCATGCGGATTCATGGGAACTGGTTAAAAACCGAACAGAAACTGGTCTGTGCACCGTGACGGCATGGTTAGAGGACAATCTTCTTTCCCTGAATACTTCAAAAACAAAATACATGTGTTTTAGCAAAACAGAAGCAGGCAGCCCCAACAGTAAATTTGAAATAAAAATTCACTCCTTCCCATGCAACAGGCTTGATTATAGTAACACCACTTGCAGCTGCGATATGCTCTCCAGAGTACCCCACATCAAATATCTTGGTGTCATCATTGATGATAAACTGAACTGGGGGCCACATATAACAGTAACAGCTAATCGTATAAGAAAAATGATTTATGTCTTCAAAAACTTAAGAAATTATGCAGACAAAATTCTGCTCTTACAAACTTATAACTCCCTGTGCCACTGTGTTGTAGAGTACTGCATATGTGTATGGGGGGGAGCATCTAAGGCACTGCTTTTGAGAGCTGAGCGTGCACAGCGCGCTGTTCTTAAAGTTTTACTGTATGCTCCCTTTCGACATCCCACCGCTCTCGTGCACAACACAACCAATGTCTTGAGCATACGCCAGTCATTCGTATACAGATGCATCAGATACTACCACAAGCACACAGTACCATATATTCCGGATCACGGCAGGAGGTTGTTTCGATGTCCCCTACCAGCAATAAAAAGTGCATTCGCACGTAGACAGTATGACTCGATGGCTCCTCGCCTCTACAATAAAATCAACTCTGTAATTAACATAAAAAAGTTAAACAACTATGTTGTAAAAACTAAAATTAAAAGTTGGCTCCGTGCATTTGACTATGATCAAACCGAAAACCTGCTGATTTCCATTACTTAAATCTAAGAACTATTCCACAGAAAGCAATAGAAACTTTAAGTTTCCATAGTTTCAATAATTTTATTTTTTATATATTATTATTATTACCAAATATTATACACACACATTCACTACACTTCACACATCTACACACACTAAACGCACAATCACACAACCTTTACATTCACTACACTAACATAATGATACTCTACACTCACAAACACACATATCACCTTGAGAAGAACTTTTGTTTTGTATAGTAATAAAATATCATTTCTTTTTTTTTCCTTTATCTTACTTAATTTTGTTATAATTCTACTTCAGCCTTAAAGTGTGAATCGTACTCAAAAATGTAATTGATTGATTACCTACTTTTGGGAAGAAACTGTCTCTCAAGACACAGCTCACGCTAATTTGAGGGACAGGGCATTCCATCAAATGTACATTTGTTTGTAAATAAACGAAATTTTTACTTTACTTTACTTTTACTTTACTAACCCCGGACCACTGACCAGAGTAATTGTCAAGTCAAGACCGACAGGCCCAAACTCGATGGGGCTGTGTCATTTTGTTACAGTGTTCCTATGGATAGCTTCGGCTCCATCATCAGACCCTGGATATCATCTAGAACCAGAGTACTTGTCAAGACAAATTAAACGAGACCAAACTCGATGGGGTCGCATCGTTTTCTTACAGAGTTCCCATACAACTTCCGCCTCCATCACCAGATCAGCTCCATGTTATGAAATATTGCATTGTTATCCGGGTTTAGTACGCATGCGAAATTTCAGCTCAATCGGAAACGAGGAAGAGAATCAAATATAACTTTTAAGATTTGATTCAGACGGTCAGAGCCAGGAAAAGGTGAAACTAAATGAAAGTTTATAAAAGAAATTATTTGCAAAGCTTTATTATTTGTAAAGAAACTCGAGTACTTGTCAAGACGAATCCAACTAGCCTTAACTTGATGGGGTTGCGTCGAATCAATACAGCGTTAGCGGCACCTTCCGGCTCCATCATCAGACCCTGGATATCACCTAGGACCAAAGTACTTGTTAAGACGAAGCAATAGAGCCCAAATTGTATGGGGTTTTGTAGTTTTATTACAGAGTTCCCATGGCAACCTATCGCATTGTCATCGGATTGACCTACGCATGCAAACAATCAGCTCTATTGGAAACCGGGAAGTGGATCAAGTTTTACTTGCGAGATTTGATTACAGAATGACGGACAGAGCCCAAGACAGGAAAATAATAAAAGCTTTTAATGAAAAACGTAATTAATAGTAGTTTATGTGACTGCTGCATAATGCCTAATTATGTACAGTTACATACACTAGTTTATCTACACACATATCATAAGCTCTCTTTGATGTGTTCAGGAACCGCATGTTTGACCGGCATTGTGGTTCTGCAATTGTTTAGCTTGTTCTTTAGTACCAACTTCACGCAGACGGGCGTCGGCGTTCGAAATTTGAATGTCAGTACCAACTTCACAGACAAACTAGGGACGGCACGCGGGTGGGCGTCGGCGTTCGAAATTTGAATGTCATTATATGTAGAAAAACTACACATAATGACCATTATGTGTAGTTTTCCAGATACGAAACGAGTTTTTACCAAGTAGTTTAACATAATGCTGATCGTAACGTGCGGTTTTTGAACGCAGTAAAGAGGGTTTATTATACGTGTGTAGATAAAAAACTAAAGAAACCCGACTGCGGTACCTACACTAAAAAGCACAAAACAAGCAGAGGAAACTTGACGTAATTATGGCGATTCGATAAAATTATTGGAGTACAGAGATAAATTAAATAAAATTAAAATGCAAGCGGAACTGTATGTGATTATATATAGGTATATATGATTGAGGTATAGTTAAATCATGAGGTGTGGTTTTAGTGTCGCGGGTATATTTTTTTATTACGCCATTTATTTCCTGGTTTTTAGTAAAAAAAAACTGTAAATGCTTAGTCTAAAACCAAGTTAATTCATAACTTGTGCAAGATTAGTAAATACTTCCGTACCCCACCCATTTTTTATATGTATATTTTTATATTTATAGATGACTAACAGAGCATCGTAAATGAATATTTTTTTATTAATTAAATAAATAACAAGTAGATAAATAAATTCAAATCCGGTGCGAAAGTGTAGTTTTTATTGTGGTAAACAGATTGTGTGTTGACTTCGGGAGACTTCTATCGAGCAGAAATAATCAAATTACTTTTAATTCAGCGACTGCAAGCTAGAAAAAACTGCTTGAATATTCCTAACTTGAGATTTACAAATGGCTGTTTTGGGCTAATGCAGTGCATTATGATATATCACCGCCTGAAAAAAAAAGTGCATGAAACTGTGGTTAAAGCACGGGCTGAGAAAGATAATGAACTAAGCTTGGTACAATACGTAGGTAGGGTAGTCGTATCTACTAATATCTCGGCTCTATCTGACGTTAAAGCTGAAGTGAAGAAATATAACTTCTCCTCAAGTGGGGTATTTTACGGCATATCCTGAACATGCGAACGGTGAAGGCAATCGTGGACACGTCGCGAGGAATATGTTCTAAGCATCTTTTTAATGTTTATCAAGCACCGTATTGTTAAGGTAAACCTTTATACCTTTAAGTATGTAAGCTTTACTGAGACGGGTCAACAAAAATATGTGTCAGTTTGTTCACTACTTTAGAGCGAGCGACAGAGATCACTCGTAACATACCATCTAGGTCTAAACATAGTCTAAAATAAAACAATTTGTAACATGAATAAATAATTAAAAGTACGTCACCGTAATATTGTGAAAACCGTTAGTTTATAAACTAAAGCGTGTATTTGTGGACTATCGACAAATTTTAAACTAAAACAACATGGTTTAATATTTATGTTTCTTTTGTATAAACTTATGAGTTGTATTGTAAGCAGTATGGTACAGTTAACAATTTAACGAGAGTTCATAAACTGACGAGAAATAAATCGTAAGATTACAAAATAACGGTTTTCACAATCTTACGGGGACATATACAAATAAAGCTGGGCACTCACGGTGATTTGATGATGAAAATGGACTGATGAAATAGGACTGACGACAATTGAATGAAGTCAAATTGTATATTATGCAATTAGTGAATAAAGAACGCATTTTAAGCGAGGGCCATAGATGCATCACGAAGTGTTAGAATCCTGAGCGACGCGAGTGATTCATGGCCCTCGGTATAAATCCGTTTTATTCAAGAGTTGCATACTATTCTTCATTCCATGACTACAAGAAAACACCGCCCTCTCGTTGATAAACTCAGGTGTTAACATATATTCTTCATCGATTGAATGCATTTTCAATCGATTTATTATTAATAATAATAATAATAAATCTTTTTATTTCAGGTATAAAAACCCATATTGACAAATACCTTAAAAACTAGAGATATATAACATTTTATGAACCTAATCTAACTTACTTTAACTTAACTTAAACCTAGCTAGGGATTTTCTTCCTCGTCGGTCTCGCCTCCCTATAGCGTCTGTATACGATGCCTTCCGGCCAGTAGTCCTTGGCCAGGAACATCTTCTTGAGTTCGGCCGGCACCCGTAGTTTAAACGACAGGAAGTCCTTTGGTCTTTCTGACTCTAAAGGACTTATCTGCAGCGTAATCGTCTTCTGACTCCAAGGCGGAACCTGGACTTTCTTTACCCTTTCCTGGATGTGACGCTCAATGTCCTCTTTGGTCATATTCACGTCGAGCCTGGAAAGGTATATCTGCGTCGTGGGAGCGGCAGCTTTGAGGCTGCATTCGGCGGCGGGGGCGGTGCCACGCTGATTGCGGCTGCGTCTGGAGCGGCGTTTCCTGTTGTGGACCAGGATAAATCCGTCTCCATCAACGGTCGCATTCGGCGGGCCACGGGCGGGCCTGGCCAGCGGCGCGCGCGGCGCAGCCTGCAGCTTCTGTTGTTCGGCGGCGGGCGGTGCGGGGCGCGGGCGGCGGCGGCGGGCACGGCGGGACACAGCAGCATACGTGTCCTTCTGGGGTTCCGGTGTTTTGGATGGACCAGAAGAGACCGCATCAGGTGCTGGTCAAATTGGCTTCGTGACGTCACGAGGCGGTGCGGTATTCGTCGACGCGGGCTTAGCAACCCACGTAACTAGTTCAGTCGCTTGTTGGGCGTTTTTGCTGACCGTCGCGTTGTCGGCACGCGCGTCGGCTATTCGCTGCGTCGGCAGCGAGGTATGAGCCTGACGCAATACTGCGCTGACCTCAAACTCACGTTTGAGGTCAGCGCAGATGCCCTCCGAAGCCTCCAACTTGCTTCGAATTTCCGTGACGTCACCCTGGAGCCGCACGATATCCTTCAGCAGCCGGGTGACATCGACGTGGTCGAATGTCACCGGCGGCAGCTTGTTGAGGTCGCGAGCCACGTAGGTCGGGACATCATCGGGTTCGGTCTCCTTGAACACCCGGAAGATGTCCTGGAGATCCTTCTTCCCGCTCGCAGCACCCCTCCGCCCGACGAGGCGCACGGTGGTGACGGCGGTTTCCTGCAGCACTTTCTTGGCGGCGGCGATCTCAGCCTCCTTGAAGCTGGTCGAGCAGATCTGCTCCAGCGAGAGCTCGTCCATCACGTCCAGCTTCTGTTGGACGAAGGCGAGCAGCTCGTTCACCAAGATTGTGTCTGCGCGCTTGGCTGGTACAGCCATGGTATTAATGTTGCGAAACTAGGTAGTCGCTAATTTCCGGGGCATCGTCACGGACGCTGCTAGGAAGCGTCCGTTCGTGCCGGTGTCACAGTTGCAACTGAGTGGGTAACACTAAACTTTGTGTTCGTACAACTTACGGTATTCAAACAAAATAGCGCCAATTTACTAATGACAGCAAAGAACACAAAACCGTTTTCATTCTACGGCTAAACTCCGAAAATGTCGACCAATCAAATCTTGAGGAGTTATAATTATAAAAGAGTTTGTATCGTGTATTTTTTTGCGCAAGGAGATTGTAAAGCATTGAGTTGGAGGTTAATACATATATTGGTGTGTTCTAAATTTAAACATTCACGCGCCAAAACGAAATGCTCACACATACATAGATACAAACATACGTACTAACACTCGAAAAACAATTCGCTTCTTCTGGTGCAGTCGGGTAAAAAAGGATCTAAATTATATCATATCAATTTATTAAATGAGTTATCGCTGTAACTATGGTTTGTTAGATGAATTTCCCAAAATCGTTATTTCTTTATAGCGAATTGTCTAATCGCTTTTTTCCCGGATTTTATTTTCTCATGAGCTTTATTTCCTTGTCGATTATTTTTCTATTAGTACTATTTCCAAATATCTCTTTTCATCTTTAGCTATTTTAGCCGTAGCTTATTTTCTAGTATCATTATTTTCTCGTGTTAAATTTGTCTAGCCGTTTTTATATTAGGAGCAAATTTTTCATGTCTTTTCAAATATAGGCAATAGTGACTGTGTACAGCGACAGCCTTTGAGAAGGAATAGAATAGAACAGAAAGCACTTCTATTCCACTATAAATCAATGGACGAACCTACATATTTCATACTTACTGCACGTCCAGCCGCCATCGCGTCGAGCCTCCGACCACAGAATAATATATCTCCGACCACAGAACAATATACTGATGAAAACGATGCGCACGGTCTCTTTTAACTGACGTCAGTCCAATTTGATCAGTTCTCACTGGGGTGAGTGCCTAGTTTTAAGGAGTCGCATCCTAAATGTGATATGATAATGCAGGATCCTTAAAGACGCTATCATCTTGATCCACATTTCATACTTACGTGAGTGGATTATGATGATTGATTGACATGTTTGTGACGTCGCTGTTTCTGGTTCCCTCTACACAGGGTATCCTAGTGTAGGGCCAGAAGCACTGTATGCGCCTGTATGGAAATGTAATTTTGATAATGTTCTGCATTAACAGAACAACAAACGGCCTCTACTTGAATAGTAGGTTTTTTATACATACATTCATTATGGAAAAGCAGCCCCCACAAGAAAGAATATCAACACCAGTTGATATTCTTTCTTGTGCGGGGTTGTCATGACTAAACTGACAAAGTTTTAAACTTACAAAATACATTCTTGCAGTACCTATACATTGCGCGTATATCTGACGCGGTATCATCTAATATGTATGTGGCCAGACCAGAAGCAATGTAGAGCTTGTGATACAAATGTTTTAAGATTTCGACTTTATATGCTAAGTCGGGTTGACCACTGACCCGACACCTCTCGATCAACCCGCGCTGTGCGTGGTGAAGTATGGCGCAATCTTATTCGAATCCGGGCAAAGGCCTGTCGCCCTCGGTAACAACATTAAGGGCTGAACATAGGCCAATGGCATTGATAATTAGACAAAGAAAACAAATACCCGTCGCATCGCGTCGAAGCAGACTGACGCATGCTCCCGCGCAGAGCCCCGCGGGGCAGCCCGAGCTCCGAGACCAAGAAAATTATAGAACATATTACTAAACTCCTGTAATAATAACTTTAAAAATAAAATAAAACAACCAAAAAAATTCCCTTTTTTTACCTATTTTTGCGTGTAAGTTTCATATAGGAAACTGATTTAATCTCCGAGCGCTTGTTCATTTAGTTGAATAATAATGCATTGCGAAAAATATTTTGAAGTATTAAATATAACAGATATCCGGTAATTTTAAAGGCCATTCTTATCTCTAATAGACCTTTTATAACATATATTTTTCCTACATTTTTATGTTGTCTAGTTTAGCCTAGAATTGAAGCTAAAGATGCATTTCTGGCCATATTTAATCCCTTAAGGCTGGGCACTGAGAGCGCAACATAGGATTTTAGGTACCTTTTTTATTTTTAGGGGAATATGATTCAAATGTTAAAAAACCGGCGAAATCAGTGATTTGCGTGTAGTTCATTATTATTGCTGTAGCCGCAACAGAAATACAAATTCTGTGTAACTTTCAACCTAAGTATTACGGTTCTTGAGATAGTTATATATATAGGATTATAGACAGACAGTCAGACAGACGGACAGACGGACAGCGGAGGCTTGGTGATACGATCCCGTTGGGCACCTTTCGGCTACGGAAGCCTAAAAAGGTTTTCCACCGGTCTATTTAAAGGACTTCAGAGCATTATAACTTTATATTATTTACATATTATTATTTATTATTTTGAGCCCATTATGTCTCACTGCTGACTTGCTGACGAATCGGACATAAATTTCTCGGAGGTTGTGTTTGATTTGAATCGACACAGTTCAATTTAAATACTTTTTTTATTAAAGATTCGGACACTTTTTTATTAAAGATTCATAAACGCATCATAATATTGATGCGGTTTTGTCAGTCAGATAAAAAAACTTACAAATTTTCATTTGTAGGGAAACAGAGCTACTAAAACTATAAATTGCTCTGAGGAGTTGTGCCCCTCTAAGTTGGATAAGATTTACATGTCTAAAAACACTGTCTTTCAAAACATATACTTAGCATAAAAATCAACAACTTAAAAACATAAACCCGTCATTCAAAACATTTATTTAATACAAATATTCAAAACCTATATTTAGTACACAAATCAACATCGTATTCATATCTATTGGTTTGTAAATACTACAATAATAATTTTGGATATGTTTTACTTATTGCACATACCTACTTAAAAATGTGTCGATTACAATAATAATAATAATAATTCTTCATTTTTAACATAATACAATGTCTCAAATCTACAGTAACGCCTGTGGTAGTATACACTGTGTTACAGGCTTCAGTATTTACTTAATTCAGTTACATAGATCATTTGTCAACATGTTGCGTAAAAAAAACACGAAAACCTTAGTAAGTACTTACAAAAAATATTGTAGGTAAAAAAAAGTTATTAAGACTCCTTGGGTGACCTGCATGTGAGTGTGTGTATGTATGAGAGGGTGCGCACGCGTGTGTGTATGTCTGTGTGTGTGTATTTCTGTGTGTGTCTCTGTGTATATAGGTGTATGCGTGACCGTGAAATGTAAAAAATTAAGATGCATAGTTAAATAATGGCTCAATTGCCTTATAGTCAAACTCATCGAACCAGTTGTGTATATAATTTTTAAGTTTATAAATATAAAATATTAAGTTTATAAATATTAACTGCTTTAATTAAGTTTATTATAAATACGTGGTGCATTTTATAAGAAATGTCTTCTAGCAAAGGCAGAACCGACAGAAGTTGGGTCAATAGTCAATAGTCAATAGTCAAAGTACTTTATTACTGTAGATATTTACATATACTTAGCAAACGTCATTTTTTGCCTCTTCTCTACATTGGACCACTGTGGGAGAAGAAGGGCGTAGAAACTCCCACAGATTTATTTTTATATCTCTTTTAAAAATAGGTTGTGCTTAACTAATACAAATATGAAAAATTTAATTGTTATGATTAATAAGCAGGAATAAATAATTACAAAATTATTAACAGCAAGGTCTATGTTGAGCCAGATTAACCCCATACAGACCCATCATTTAAGTAATCTTGAACATTGTAATATCCCTTTTTCGACAAAGTCGCTTTAACATGCTTTTTAAATTGCTCAAATGGCAATTTCAAAATCTCCAGAGGTATCTTATTATAGTAGAGAATGCACTGACCCTTGAAAGAATTGCTAACCTTCGCGAGTCTAAAACGGGGCGCACATAGTCTGTGATTATTTCTTAGGTTAACATTACAGCTGTCGCTAAGTTTGGAAAATGTTGTAAGGTTCTTGCGTACATACATTATATTTTCGAAAATAAATTGACTAGCTACTGTTAGTATGTCAATTTCTTTAAAAAGCTCTCTTATGGAGTCTGTTCGTTTCAAATTATAAATTGCTCGAATAGCTCTTTTCTGTAAAATAAAAATAGTTTGAATATCCGCTGCTTTCCCCCACAACAAGATACTATAGGACATCACACTATGAAAGTAACTAAAATATACTAGTCTAGATGTAGCCACATCCGTGCTTTGTCTGATGTTCCTAACAGCGTAAGCCGCAGAACTTATTTTACCAGCCAATTTATCTATCTGGGGTCCCCACTGCAATTTGCTATCAATGGTTATCCCAAGAAACTTCGTATCATTTACCAATTCTAACGTGCTGTTGTCTAACACCAAACTGGTCTCAACTTGCCTGACATTTGGAAGTGAGAATTTGATACACTTGGTTTTACCAGCGTTTAACAATAAATTATTAACTGTGAACCAATTCACGGTTAAAGACAATACACCATTAACATCATCAAAATCTCCTTTTTGTCTTTCAATTTTGAAGACCATTGAAGTATCATCAGCAAACAACACTATGTCAGTTAATTTCTCCACCATGAAAGGCAGATCATTAATATATACCAGGAATAAGAAAGGGCCTAATATGGAACCTTGTGGGACGCCAATATTAACACCCGATCCATCAGATTTTACGCCGTTAACTTCTGCCTTTTGAATTCTATTGCTTAGGTATGATCTTAGTAGATCCAACGCTTTATTTCTAAACGCTTTATTTCGGGTAATGGGACTATATCTAACTTTTTTCTATTTTGATCAGGAATTGGATTAATAGTACGGTGAAATAATACATTGGAGGATCTATAATTTCCTGACTGTAAGTTATTTGGATTATTTGTATAATACAGTCGTAGGATAGCGAAAAGGTAATCTTTTCATTACCTTAAGAAGCGCCCGTTGTGCAACTCAAACTCTATCAAATGTGTTTTTGCAGCACCCCCCAAGAAGTAATAAAGTAAGTAAGTAAGTAACATATCCTGACTAAGAACCCCTAAGGCTCTTAAAAACGTATATAAGTTTCCTAGTACGACCGGCAACAGAACTTATTTGCGTAATCCACGATAACTTATCATCTCCCACTACCCCAAGGTACTTAATGGTGCTTGAACATTCTAGAACGGCACATTCACAGGAAGGCAAAGAATCTCATTGATTGAATTGATGACACAAGTAGAATGACAATTGTTGGTTAAAAATAAGTATTTAGAACAAACGTTCGTCAGAAAATACCCTTCACTCAGCGCATCGTTGTAGGTGACAAATGAGTAATGACGTAGCGGGGATTTTGACAGGTCGGAACGTTACCTTGTAACCTTGTTTGGTCAAAAAATGCTAATCTTAGAGATAAGTAATAACATAATCGTCTATGCTAGAATGAATAAAATCACAGCTAATAACTAAGTACAAACACTGACAGTAAAAGCAATAATAATCTTATACAAATAAATAACCTACATCAATCACAGTATTTAGATTAATATGACTAAGGAAATACTAATCACATATTTTTGATCAATCACAAAAATTAACAATCATTAAAAATATTAAAACTTGAGAATGTTTTGTGAATGCAGGTTGACGTCGGGGTCGTGGGCCGACGAAAGGTATGGACCTTTTTTTCCATTTTATTCATGACAATCATTTACTTAATCAAAAAATGGTAAATAATATTGTTTTTTATATATATATTTTGGATTTTTAATGGTAAAAACCCAAAATATATATTTAAAAACAATATTTTTTACCATTAATAATGCGTTTTATTTTTTATTTATCTGAGTCATAACCAAATAGGATCACGACCCCGATGTCACCCTGTATTTTTAAAGCTGTAATTTATAAAATGAGGCGTACACAATTAAATATTTATTTCTCCTTGCCTAAATTTGGTCATTGTTACAGAAAGGTTATCTTTGAAATCAATTGTGGTTTCTGAGTTTTTTGTTATTACAGAAGCATTTAAATATGAAGTTTGTTGATATTTGTCCTCCTTTTGTAATAATGTTAAAAAATTTGCAATATTATTTGGTTTTGTTCATCACAGAATGCCAAGATTCAAACATATTTGTGGTACGGTGCTGGCTATTGTAGACGCACCACTGATCTTTTTGATGAAAAAACGCAGAATTTTACAATAAATTTAAGCAAAGGATATTTTCTAGCACTTCAAAGGTTTGTAAAAACCATGTCTTAAGCTACAGAGGCCTAGAAAAAGCTTTGTAACAGTAAGTGCTGTATATGTAATCTAACACTGTCTTACACTGTCACTGTCTAACACTGTCTGGACTGTCATGATATGGTACTGTTTGCTGATGACACCTCACTTATTTTTAAAACAAAGCGAAACCAACACGCTACTGATGATCACGTGAACAATACCATATCAAGAGTGGTAAATTGGTTTAATGTTAATAATTTGCTATTAAATGAGAAAAAGACTAAATGTGTTAAGTTTCTTACTACTAACGTTAAAAATAATCAGACATGTATAACAATTAAAAATGAGGAATTGGAATTGGTAACCAGCACAGTGTTTCTAGGTATAACGTTGGATTCCAAACTCCAATGGGGTCCACATATTGATAAGCTATCGAACAGACTGAGCTCTGCAGCTTTTGCATGCAGGAAAATCCGTCACTTGACAGATTTAAAAACAGCCAGATTAGTTTATTTTAGTTATTTTCATAGTATTATGTCCTACGGTATTCTGCTCTGGGGCAGTGCTGGTGACATAAATACTATTTTTGTGCTGCAGAAGCGGGCTGTTCGTGCGATTTATAAAATTTATAAAATGAATAATAGAGATTCTCTTAGAAATAAGTTTAAAGAAGTAAATATATTGACAGTCCATAGTCAATATATTTACGAGAATATTATGTATGTCCATAAGAACATTGTTAACTTTCGAAGAAACTGTGATATACATAACTTTAATACTAGAAACAAGGACAAACTTGCAGTGCCCACTACTCGGCTCCATAAAATAAAAAACTCGTTCAAGGGTAATTGTGTAAGATTTTACAATAAACTCCCAAGCACTTTGACAGATCTATCAATTAATAAGTTCAAGAAATACATCAAGCAAAGGCTTATTTCTAAAGCTTACTACAGTATTAAAGAGTACATAGACGATAAAAATGCTTGGGACTGAATTGTTCTAATTAATTGTGAGCATCCTCACTGCCAGAGTTTCTTTTACTGGACACTTGGAGGCCTTTTACACCTCCAAAGATTAATTTAATTATACAACTCTTGACTGTGGGGACCATTTACATCTCCTATTATCATTGTATTATTGACTAAAGAGACTATACATCTCTGTTATTTATATTTTAATTATTTTATTATGACATGAGACTCTTTACATCTCTCAGAAACAATAATTAAGTACTTTTTTTTTTTCTGATAATATGATAATAATACCAAATGTTCTGTAAAAAATGAAATGAAATGACATGTGAAAGTGCCCTTGTGGCCTATTTACAGAATAAACGTTTTGAGTTTTGAGTTTTTGAGTTTTTAACAGAACAAATTTGAAATTATTGAAAAACTTTGGCTTACATGGTTCTAAATTATCTGTGCTTCTTCATTTTAAGGCTTTGAATCTAACTACCAAACACCCTGTGTAACGGGAATTATGTTTGAATGAGTTTCACTGCTGCCTAAATATACATGCAGATTGTAAACTTGCTCAAATGGTCGAACAAAAATTAAAAGTTCCAGCGCAGAAGACTGTCAGATTAGGTTTTCTTATATAATTTCCCTATATTCTCTGTAATAGCAAAAACCAAGATCCTAGTCAGCTAGTATAAAAGTCCTAAATAAATGACGTTCATTACAGAGTTGAAACATACCTTCTTCTCACCTAAGGAATGATTTCTTTTCAGATATAGTTTTCCCTTTTTCATTAGGTATTTTACTGGTCCGGCCAATATTTTTTATAACTATTAAATTGTAAATTCAAATTAAGTTTATACGTATACAATTGCAAGCAGATACTAGCACCGAATTACAGAAACGAACTTCAAATTTTAAAGTCCCATTCCGTAAAATTTTGTTTTTTAAGAAAACATTTCTCTTATAGTACAGAATTTCCATGACAGTTCACACGTCTTGACGTTACGCCCATTATCGTTTGATAGGGCTTTAAGCTTTGGCTGTCATGATCAACCAGATTTTGTAAAGAAACAACTGCTTTAATACTCCTATTTTGCGTAGCTTGAGATTAACAAAAGACTGTTTTGGCCTCTTCTAATTACCTATGTCTTAAGTTTTACGAATGTATCACTTCACTTTGCTTTTGAGCTAAAGAAATAATGGTAAAAGAAAGGTGCAGTCTCATGGTATGTTATATAGAGTACTGAATTACTTGATAAACGTGAACGATATTGTGCAGCTGATATTTAAATTTATTTCATTTGTTTATTTGCTGTAAAGCCGCAAAAAAAGATATATAAAAAATAAATTGAGAAAAAAAAGAATCCATTATAAAAAACAGGATAACGTAAACAAAACAAATCTATGCCAAGAAGGCGGTACTAGCAGTCAGATCGAAAGCTGTCGGTGATGATAAAATCTGCCTTAAAATGCTTTTAACAATCCTGGATGAACTACTGCCACATATTATAAATTTACACATGTTATAAATTTTTCCCTATCGAATGGCATCTTCCCCACCATGTGGAAAAATGCATAAGTCATCCCGCTCCCTAAAACTTCTAGTCCCACCTCTTTTAAAGAGTATCGACCTATTTCAATCCTACCCATCCTCTCCAAAGTCCTTGAATCCATTGTCCATACCCAGCTCTCTTATTACCTTCACTCAAACAATCTGCTGAACATGTACCAGTCAGGATTCAGACCGGGTCATAGCACCGTCACGGCTCTCCTGAAAGTCACATATGACATCCAGGTAGCCATGGACCGCAAACAGCTTTCCGTGCTGGCTTTACTTGACTTCAGTAGTGCCTTCAACTGCGTAGATTTTGACATTCTCGTTGAGCTTCTCAGATCTCTGAACGTGTCCTCCTTCTCTGCCGGCTGGATCGACTCTTATTTGAGGGATCGGCAACAGCGTATCAGGTCGGAAGAGATATCCACTGAATGGTGAGACCTCTTTACAGACGTCCCTCAAGGTGGTATTCTTTCTCCGCTTCTATTCTCGATCTTTATTAACTCCATCTCGGACGTCCTGTCCTCCTCATACCATCTTTACGCTGATGACCTCCAGATTTATCGCCACTTCTCCCTTAACGATGCACACTCTGCTGTGGAGGCACTCAACGCTGATCTTCAGTGTATAAGAAGTTAGGCTTCATCCTTCGGAGTCCTGGTCAACCCGAGCAAGTCCCAGGCCATGATCATAGGTACCAGACATTCTCTTAAGTTGTTGCAGCAACATCCGATTCCACCTGTCACTTTTAATTGTACCACAATCGTATATAGCGATAAACTTAAAAACCTGGGTCTAATCTTCGACAAACAGTTGTCATGGTCATCGCATGTCAATGAGGTAAGTCGCAGAGTATTTTGTACCTTTCACTCTCTCAGGAGACTTCAGTACTTTTTGCTCAATCACTCTTGCTCAATCTCTCATTCTACCCCTCCTCGATTACGCTGATGTCTGCTGGGTCAGTGCTAACGAAGAACTACTGAACAAACTCGAACGTCTTCAAAATCTCGGGATTCGGTTTATCTTCGGGCTTCGCAAATACGACTATGTATCACAACATCGCAGGGTGTTGAAGTGGCTGCCGATTTGTCTTCGTCGGGATTCACACATCCTCAATTTCCTCTACAACATATTACGTAATCCGCGCTACCCAACTTTCCTACGAGACAGTTTTCAATTTCTTTCTTCCAGCAGACCTCGTAGAACTCACGCAGTTTCCATGCTCATAACTCCACAGCAAGACACCGCTTTCTATGAGAACGGGTTTAGACTCCGGGTCATTCGGTTGTGGAATGCACTCCCCTGCACCATCAGGGACAGTCCTACTCTGAATATCTTTAAAAGTCGTGTGAAGAAGCATTACCTCTCCCTTTAGAGTTATAGGTAGTATGCATGTAATTATTTATTAGTATAGTATTTACAATAGCAGTTGTAGTTTATTACAAGTAGTTAGTATATTATGTATTATAGTTATTATATAATTTATTTTATTTATTATTTTATATATTTTACACATAGTCTACCCAGCTCAACCATCAACTTTTCCCATGTTAGCCTGATTTGCTGGAAGAGATGTCTTATTAAAGATAAGCTCGCTTTTGTGATTTTTTTATGTAACTCTTGTTTTTTGTATAATTTGTGTGCAATAAAGAAATTATGAACAAACAATAATACAAAGCATGTATGTGGGGTGAGTGAGTGAATCATGAAGATATTGTGTAATGTATACTCGGGATTGATTCTGATAGAGACACCCGTATAATCGATAATCACTTACATAGCTATATGCACATTACAGGAACACATCATCTTTATTGTGAATTGAGGCTGTATAATTTATTATATACCCTCTCAATCAATCAGATAAATGGAAACAGGCAGTTATCTTTTATGGCTCGCGTTTAAGTTAAATCAAACCCATTCATTGCTTTTATGTAGGGCCATGAGGGATGGGTCAATGAAGGTAGGTAACTTTTATTATTTGAGAAGATTCAGATCATATAATTAAATAAAGCGTAATACAGCTTGCAATCTGTATTACGTTCCACAAAAAGGAAAGCACTGAAAAGGAGCAAACATATACCTTACATATTTGTGTGCATGTATCCTAGTGTGGGGCCAAAAGTATGTAGGTGCCTATATTTAAATGGTTTCTTATGTTTTTAAGGGTTCCGTACCTTAAAAAGGAAATACTCGTGTTTTCCTGAGCAGTGACTTTTAGCATTCGCATTTTTCCACGATCTTTTTGTTTCAATTTGTAAAATTTCTTGGGCCGACTTTTATGTAGTAGCGAAAATGTTTTATCGCTTTTGGGCTCGATGGCAGGTTTTCACAATCGTGTTATTTCAAATCGTTAAATTACACACAAGAAGATTTTAGAACTCGCGGTGTTTCTTAATATAATATTTCTTCTTTTGAAAATGTTCATGTACATAATTTGACTTGATATATCTCCTAGTAATATTTATCTAACTTGTAACTTGCTAGGACCCTGTAAGCCTCGGCCAACGCATTGGCCGCCGGATCATCCGCCACATAAAGCAACGGTCGCCCGACCTGGTGCCGCTGGGATGGCAAGAGTAGTGCAAAGACCCATCGGGCGACTGATGCGGCTGCAGCTAGAATGAGCCTGAAAAACCTCTGTGAGGAGGACTTAGGAGCGTCCCCCTGACAATATTATTTCGCGAGCATTTGTGAACGAACAATCGCCGAAGAGCAACCTTAATAAATAATAACGCTCGGCTCAACGTCCACGCCACTCGCATATTCGACGCTAAATGCTCATTACACGCGAATGCTCATTACAACTCTCTTCTTATTTAAAAATTGCTTTCAGTAAAAAAAATATCTAGTAAAAGCAAGGAGTTATATTCCCGTATACAAATTTGATTAAGAAATTATGCTCCTAGAATTAAAATAGGTTCAATTATAAAAACAAGATGTTAAGAAAAAAATCTATTGAAAAACCTGCGATCGAGGCAAAAAGCGATAAAACATTTTCGCTACTACACAAAAGTCGGAACAAGAAATTTTACAAGTTGAAACAAAGAGATCGCGGAGAAATGCGAATACTGAAAGTCGCTGCACGATTCTGCGGAAACTGTCTAACAAATCGGTTGGTTGGTTGATAAGAAATCATGAGACTGCACATCACTCATTGTATGCTGTAAGTAATATAGTACGATTATTTTTTTCTTTTCGGCTAATAGACAAAAGAATGTGGTTACAAATTCGTTTGGACAAAAAACGGTCATTTCTATGTCAGGAGAGTAGAAAAAACCTCTTTCATACTGGTATCATCGGAATCGGATCTCAAGAAAATTATGAAATTGCTTATAGTCTATCGCTTGTTGTATATTCATGTAACTTAATTATATTAATATCTGTTATGCACATAAACACACCGCCACATAGAACACACTACAAACACTCGCAACTACCTATATACCATTTATCATTTATTTATTTATTTATTTATTTATTTATTTATTAGCTACTCCAACAGTATTTTCACATTTTATTTAAAGACTACATTCTAATGTATAATTCCGTGTGAAACACCTTTACAGGAGTATACATCTTTCAAAATTGTGTGTTCGGTAAAAATTTAAATTAGTTCATGACATTAATTAATTATTTACACATTTTGATTAAAATAGATTAATACATTAGTATAAATTAGCATTTAGAATAAAATTAATCAGATTATATTAAATTACATTACATTGCTGATTTTTTTTAACCTAAATTTAATTAGGTTAGCAATAGGTTAAATTAACAATTCAATTAGATTTTAAATATGAATATTATTAGTTAGGAAATAAATTTTTAGTTAGGTTCACTAAGGCATTAAAATGTAACTTTTCATCAATTTTTCCCTTAATAGATAGAATGGCATTCCGAAAATGTCAAGATCGGCTGGCATTGGCGAGGTTGCCTGAAGATTATTATAAGTCAGCATTGCTCTATTGAGAGGAGAGAATTTACCCACATTCGTTCTATATGGATGTACAGAAAATGACCGGGTGAGAGGATTACGTGGAGGAGCTCTTGGGACCGTTAATGCTACCTTACTCAAAAGATCAGGTGCATCTAGCACTCCATTCACCAGCTTATGTAGTGACATCAGATCAATATTCGTTCTTCGCTTCTCTAATGTCTGTAAATTAAAGTGATTTGTACGCATTGCATAGTTTGAACGGTATGGACAATCTAAACTCTTAAAAGCCAAGAATTTTGTAAATTTTCTTTGAATTTTTTCTATGCGATCAATATGTAGCTTATATGAAGGATTCCATACGGCCGAAGCAAATTCCAGGTGACTTCGTACCAGAGAATTATATAAGCACATAACTGTATCCACGCTTTTGAAATCCCTACAAGTTCTTTTAACAAATCCAACCATTCGCCAGGCTTTAGTTACTATAGCGTCTATATGGTCCCGGAAAGTTAACGAGCTATCTAGTATCACACCGAGATCTCGAATTTGTGTTACTTCTGTTAAAGGTGTCTGATTAATTGAGTATTGCGCAGGGATGCGATTGCGTCTTTTTGAAAAGTTAATACAGGAGCATTTACTAGCGTTTAGAGTCATCCTGTTTGCTGTGCACCATAATTCGATAGCATTTATATCTTCCTGTAGTAATTTTACGTCATTAACATTTTCTATTCGACGATACGGTTTTAAGTCGTCTGCAAATAGAAGACAGCTGCTGTATTTTATATGTTCAGTAATATCATTAATAAACAGGAGAAAGAGCACCGGACCAAGATGGGATCCCTGGGGAACACCCGAGACAGCAGAGAAAGTTGTGGAGCTGTACCCAACAGTAGTAACTCTCTGGACACGGTTACTTAAGTAAGACTTAAACCAGGAGAGTAATGGGTCATGGATACCATAGAATTTTAATTTTGATATTAGTATACTGTGGTTGACACGATCAAAAGCTTTACTGAAGTCAGTATATATGGAATGGATTTGTTGCCCAGAATCTACTGAGGCAGATAAGTCAGAAATATAATCTAAAAGATTAGTTATCACCGATCTATTCTTGCAAAAACCATGCTGTGATTTCGTGATTATACTATTAGTGTAAAAAGATAGCTCTTGGTGTACCAAACATTCAAAAACTTTGGAGAATATGCTTAAGATTGAGATCGGGCGGTAGTTTTTCACGTCTTTCTTATTACCACTCTTGTAGATAGGAACAACATTAGCTTGTTTCCATATGGCTGGAAATGTAGAACCCGCAAGAGACTTCTCAAATATCAGCTTCAGAGGGAGTGCTAGATTGCGAAAGGTTTTTTTGATAAATATTGGCGGTATTTTATCTGGGCCAGCTCCTTTGCTGGGGTCAACAGATTTTAATATGCGTGCAATTTGTCCTTCATATACGTTTAATTTACCAAGGGATTTTTGAAACCACAAGTCTTCACAAGACATATGATTTACTTGTGCGTCATCGTCTATATAAACTGAGGAAAAGTTTTTAGCAAAAAGATTACAAATATCAACGCCAGTACGCGCTACATCAGCATCAAGTTTCATTTCACTAGGAATATTAGATGAACTACCACGATTTGCCTTAACAAATGACCAAAATTTTTTAGGGTTTAATTTTATAGAACATTCGATTTGACCAATGTATTCATTATATGATTTCTTAACCATTGTATCAATGCGTTTTTTTAAAATTTTGAGTTCTAAATTATCTCTTGGATTTTTATAGATTTTGAACTTTTTTCTTAATTTTTCCTTCTCGGCAATAGTTTTTATTAGGTTTCTATCAAACCAGACGGGATATTTGAGGTTACGTGGTTTTGTTTTTGGTACAGTAGAATCAATTATTGAATAAAGTATATTGTAGAATTTACGAACCATGCCATCAACGTCTGCCCCGCCCTGGAGCTCGGAATGCCAGTCTATCTGATACATCATTGAAACACAAACATTTATTATCTGATACTATATTCCGTCATAAACTTGCAGAGAAACAACAACAGTCTATACATGACCTAGCATCACTTCCGTATTGCTTCCGTAGTCTATACAGACGTATTTGCTCACGTTTCACCAAAATGATCAGCAACAACGTCAACGGTCTTAGAACACAACTAATAAAAATTGGCTTGTGTTTAAATGATTACCAAAAATGCACCTGTTTTATTACCAATTAATTCGAAATGACTGCCAGAATGGATAAATGTCCACCAAATTGTGTTTGGATAAATGATCACCAAACTTCTTTTTGTGTTTTGTGTACTTAAGTTTATGTTTTAAGTATTTTTTGTTGTTCTTACATGTTCAACCTAACACGAAGGATAATAGGGGATTCGCTTCGCTCACCCCCTTTACCCTTCACCTAACCTACCGTAGTATTTTGCCCTGATATTTTCTGCACCTTTTGGTGATCATTTATTCATTTTGGTAAGAAAAAAATCTTTGGTGGTCATTTAAATTGTTCTCATAAACATTTCGCACAATATCTCATTTGACTACGACATTGTTTTGGTAACTGAAACATGGCTTCATTGTGGCATTCTTGACTCGGAGCTGAATGACTTAGACCACTACGATGGGTTCAGACGCGATCGGGTAACTCAGACGACGGGCGGCGGTGTAATAGCGCTCTGTTCGCCGCGGCTACAGGCTCGCCTCCGAAAAGACTGGACACCGGGCGGCCTTGGAATAATATGGTTGACCCGATGTTCAACCATATGAGGTTAACCATATGATCCAAGCGCTCGCGGATCGATATGCGGGAGCGCTTGGATCCACAAGCAACCTACATATCGGAATAATCTACATTCCTCCGCCTCATAACGAAACACATAATTTGCCGGCTACTACTCAATCATTCCTCGACTCCCTGGCCAGCATTGTAGACGCGCCCAATCACTTTTTCACGGAAGATCACTTTTTGGTGTTTTTTGTAATTCTACTATTACTTGGGAATCTGAGGAGCATACCTGAAAAAGGGTTTGACTGAGATACAAAATTGTGGAACCAACTTGATAAATCAATTTAATTTACATGGCTTTCAGCAATGAAACTTACTGAAAAATTCGTTTGATAACACTCTTGACCTCGTTTTCACAAATTTCAACATCGATCGAACTACACGGAACTAGCTAACTCTTTATTAATCTGTGCTAGCACCGAATTGTTACCTCAAGACGTTTTCCGCCCTACTCTGGATATCGACGCCCCCGACATTACGATTCCCCCCATGCCGTTAGCAAAACAGTAAAAAAACTGTTGGGAAAAGCAGACTACGAGAATATCAACAACAGTCTGGTTATTTTTAAATAGCCCAAATGTGGACGATGACCTATCAAGATTTTATGAAGTAATTTATGACTTAGTTTATAAAACATATCATGACGCTGCCCCATCTGGTACAGCTGTGCACTTATTAATATAATAAAGGAAATAACGATTTATATATTAAAGATGTTAAGCAAAGTTATAAAAAAGGTCGCACATGAGCATCTTTATCGCACAATTAATATCAAGATACCGACCAAACAGGACGGTTTCTCTGAAGGACGTTCTACCATGAAAAATTTGCAATATTTACAGGTGATATACTTACTTGCATAGACAAGGGAGTACAGGTAGACGTGATCTACACGGACTTCGAAAAAGCTTTTGACCGTGGAGTACTTATTACTGCATAAATTGCGTAAGCTAGGAATAAGAGGGGATTTACTCAGATGGCTGGAGTCTTAAAAAAAAACAGAAGCCAAGCAGTCATCGTGGCGGACATCGTACAGAGTTCATCGCCATCCCATCAGGTGTGCCACAGGAATTGCTGCTGGGACCTCTCCACTATATTGCCTTTCTATATGACATACGCCATTGTTTCATTAATTCTAATTTCTTTTAAGCGCCGATGACAAAAACATATATAAAAAGATAAGCTCAACTTCCGATCGTGCACTTTTACAGGAATATCTTTGTAGGCTAGATGTATAATACCATGAAAATAGGATAAGTGTAAATGTTACAAATGTAATCAAGTTAGCTTTACCAGAAAGACTATGCCAACAAAATTAAAAGCATGCCGATTGAGAACGCTTAAGCAATAAGAGATCTCGGATTTTTACTCGACTCAAAGCTCACCTTTTCCCACATCTAGACGCTGCTACAGACAAGGCCTGCAAGAACTTGAGTTTCGTCCTGCGTACGTGTCAGGCATTCCTGACCCACTGTGTATCAAGGTACTTTACTACTCGTATATGCGCGTGTTCTAGAGTACTGTAGTCCTATCTGGCGATATAATTAACTCAATTGAATCCATACAACGTAAATTCATTAAACAACTTAGTTACCCCACTACATACCACCATTGACGTATAAAAGTCGGACGTAGTCTCGCTTACAACACAAGTGTGCCGCTCAGAGTCGGCCAGCTCGCTGTACGTACACGCCGACAAGCACACATTCACACATTAGTCGGCCATTATGCGCGCAGGCGTCAACAATGCGGAGAAATAAAATGCGAAATAGCATGTCTTGCGTGGTAAAGTGGTGTTAAAACCGAACTGACCGGAGGAAAAAACATCCGAATCACGTTTCATAGGTAAATGAATAAATAATCACTTACTTCCAGTAAAAAATTAAAATCAATCTTCATTCACAAGAACAAAATAATTCATCACAAGTCCAGTGTTGTCAATATTCACAGCAAAATTACCCAAAATATGGGAAAATACTGTATTATTAAGTTAAAATTATAATTCGATTATTTGTTTAAACGAAGTTATTTTTGGTAGCTCTTTAATTGGTCGGGATGTTGCTATACGGTCAGTTGAATAAATAAATTGGCAGTTCTTAAAATTTTCGTCAGATGAAAATTTGAACTTCGAAGTTACTGTTCCGATTTTCTTCACAATCGATATCTGGGGCTCTGGTTGGAATTGGAATCCAATCATGATTCTGAATTCAGATTTTGACAATGTGGCCGCCATTTTGGACTGGTCCGATTTGCTTTAAAATCAATATCTGGGGAACTGGTTGGATTCCAATTATGATTCTGAAGTCGGATTTTGAAAAAGTGGCGCCTTTTTGAACTTCGTAGTTACTGGTTCGATAGAACACAAAATAAATCTTATTAAATATAAAGCGGAAAAATATTTAACGATTCGACTTCACCACATTTAAAAATTAGAAGATATAAAAAAACTTACTCAGCATTTGGGATGTTAATCACTTTTACAGCAGTCATAAACAGTAGCAACAGTAAAATTTTGAACAATTGGGATGATGCACGTTAGTCAAGTTAGATACTTTTTAAGAATTGTCGAAACAGTCGAATTATATGAGAGTTGCATTGAAATCTGAAACATGACGTCATATTTCGTTGAAATTAAATGCACTCTGGCACAAAATTATGTTAATTAATTCAATAGCTTAAAATTATTAACGACTGTGATATTTACGGTCATTTTTCTTGCTAGGACTATCAATTTAAACATAATTATTATTTTTTTGTCTACCATTCATGTACATATCATCTCCATTAGGTATTTTTATAGAACTCTGCAAAAAATCCAACAGATGGTGCTATGAATCGCAATTTGTTTAACGACCCGAATGGCCGAGTCGGCAGTGTCCCTGCCTACGAAGCCAAGGGTCCCGGGTTCGAGTCCCGGTGGGGGCAAATATTTGTTTGATGAGAATGGATGTTTGTACCCTAGTCATGGTTGTTTATCTATCTTAATATAATATGTATCTATATAAGTATGTGTATCGTTCTCTAGTACCCAAGATACAGGGAATTCTAGTTTGGGGTAAGATCAATGTGTGTAAATAGTGTCCAAGGTATTATTATTATTATTATTATAGGTATTATTGTTTCTTGCCCTTATAGTACTCAAAAGGTCCATAAATTGAAAAATGGTCCTATAATATTGATATTATTTCTAAAGGCTCTATTCAATAAAACCTCTATTTTATATTATACTCTATCCCATAGTGTGAGATGTCATTGGATAGATGTTTTAAAAATAATATCAATATGACCATTTTTCGATTTATAGACCCGTTTGAGAAAAGAAGCACAAGAACCCAAGAGCGATTCATAGCACCATCTGTTGGACTTTGTGGAACAGTATTTTTTTTCTTCTCTCTCTTTAAAATATTTTTATTTGTTGACTGTGTTTTATTAGGGTAAAAATTTGGCTAACTTGGCAACCCTAAATTCACTCAATCATAGATATCCGACGCCATTACGGTTCCTCAGTTTTGTCTTAGCGAGACTACGTCCGACTTTTTTATACGTCCATGCATACCACACTGCATTGAAGGACTATACGCCTCTATTTGAACACCATAAACTGCTGTTACTCCATGACCTCTGTAATGGAAGATTGAACTGTCCTGTTCGAATAAAAGAAATAAATGAATGCGTTCCAAATAAAGGAACAGGCACACTTCTCTTGTCCACGTCCCTCTATCACGGTCTAACTACGCACAAAATTCAGTCATGAATAGGATTCATTTAAATTACAATAAGCTTTCTAAAGTACCTAGACATATTCCAAACCTCTAAACAGGTTAAAAGAAACTGTTTATTTGCAAAAATATTATTCGGGTATTTGGTTGGCTGTGCCATACACAAGCTTGCTCACCCTGCTTAGTGGCAATTTAACGCCAGAATCCCGATCCCAAGACTACGGTCGTAGGGTTATGCAGGCACACTCTCACAACACACTCACAACATCTGCTCATCTCAGCTGTATTTGTAATTTTTTTCAACCTTTGCACTACTCTATCTATGTAGATGTCGGTGGCCGATTGTAGAATTGGGCACATCATGATGAGGCTTCTCCCTCCGACACACACTCAAAACTGTCACGTGATGTCAGGGCGGCAATCTCACGGGAACGAAGATGTAATTTTTAGATTGTCCTTGGAATGTATGCCTTATTTTTATAGAAATAAAGTGAAATTACCAGTCTCTCGTAAACTTGGAATGAATATGTTTTTTTCATTGGAATTTCTGCCTTATTGTCACTGTCATAAAGTGAAATTACCGATCCCATTGTGCGGAAAAGATAAAATTATGAAAACTTGAAAAAACGAGTTTACCTATTGAGACCTAAATATATTTACATTCCCAAAAAACCCCAAAACATTAGCGCCGTTTTCGAGAACTCAAAAAATATTCCTGGATTTTTTTATTTTATTTAGGGGCACTTTTGGGGTCAAGTAAGAAAAAAAAATAAGTTATCAAAACTATATCCTGTGTAGTGTTATGCTACTTACATGCCATTTTCCAGTCTGCTTTGATGATCTGCATTTATCTCACAGCTGGATATTTCGTATCACCTTTATTTTCATAGGACCCTGTAACGTTTTAAACCATAAGAACACAATAACAAATCATTTTCACTTCGTATTTTCATACTATCAGCACTTTTAAATCGATGTCGAAGGGGTTTACCTTTGGTGACCTTGTATTTGGCTTTCTCCGAAACTCTGCAATCTCGGGCTTCGTGCGCGCTGGTGCGCTACCTTTTTATGTATCTGTAACTGTCCCAATTTTCATTGTTATCTTGTTGTTTTCTCTATTACGAGCCTGAAATCAAAATCTGACATATTTTGATATCGTTGTTTATCTGGTTGTCATGGAAATGTCCATTCAAACTCATTAGCGGTCCGATATGTTTACGTCAATACTTTTACAAAAATACTTTTTCCCTCTTGGCCATTCACAAAAATTGCTTTTAATTAAATAATTTTTAGAACTCTCCAAAAAGGGTATAAGAGCGCAACATTGCTGAAATCAGGGAGTCTCGCTTCAGCTCTTGAAGAGGAAGCATCACCTAAAGGCCTTATCCCGGGGCCGCACTGCCCCGGGATCCTGCGAGCCTCTGCTGAGTCGCCTACAGTTTGCTGCTGCTGCCTTACTGCCGTCTCCAATCAACTATACCCTGACGTGCTGCCGTCTCCAACCACCTATACCCTGACGTGCTGCCGTCTCCAACCATCTATACCCTGACGTGCTGCTGCCTTCAAGCCACCTCCTACACCACCTCCGGATCTCCAACTACTCGCCACTACTCCAGGCTCCGGGCACCACCGCCGCGTGCTCCCTGTTCTGCCCTCCTACCCTCCGTGTCCTTCGCTCCTCTCTTTATATCTTTTGTACCTGTATCTTTTAAAACCTGTGTCACCTCATTCATCCTCATCCTCATATCATTTTTTTTTAAATAATCATTGTAAATTAACATAATAAACTGTCATTTCTAAATTTTATTCTGGTTGTTTTTTCTTGTTAGGTTCTGGTTAGGTTCTTGTCGCTACACGACACCTGTGAAAGAAACTCCGTTCACTATACTTTTATTACTTTATTTCTGCTATTCTTTATTCGCTAACGTTACGCTTCAATGTACAGCATTACACTTTCCAATTATTATTCTTCGCACTTATACTTCAAATATGATTCACTACACTTCTACTCTCGGCCCCGTCTCAATACAAATGAGTTCCTCTTTTGACGAAACTCCTCGGTTGCGCTATCCTTCATTCCGAAAGTCAGAATCTTGTTTTCGTTTAGCGCGCCAACAGCGGTGGCGCCATTTTACAACTGACAGTGCGCTCAGACATAATTCTAGTGTTCCATCTGGAAGTCAATAAACCATAATTCATTGGCGCGCTTCAGCCCCGACGCCATCTTTCACAACTTTGATCGCGCGAAAACATATAAATATGATCAACCTGTGGATCCGGATCTCAAAACGAATACTGTAAATATAATATTGCTAGCTAAAGTACTAAAATGATCATTTAGTTATAATGTTAAGTTTGTTCCAATTAAAACAATAATTTAAATGTGGTAACTATGCAAATCGCTAACACCTGTGACATATCAAATGAAAAAGCTTGTGGCGAGGATTTCGCTTGTTGTGTCGTGGGAACCTGATACGTACAGCGACATCACAAACTTATAGATATCCAAGACCCGGGGTGTTCTTCGTCCACCCCGGCTGGTATTTGAGTCCGGGCCCTCTTGCTTTTATGGCGTAACTTCTACCGCTACGCCACAGAGTGGGTCTAGAAGGATTGTGTAACCCAGAATCAATACCACACCTACGTTCCAAGATCACATTTTCATACCTGCCGCGTAATTTTGTATATACCCTGCCGTGACTCAGTGGAGTTGGGTTGACGCTCTGAGTTGCCATAACGTATCGTGGTAATTGGCTAAAGCCAATAAACCAATAGATAAGTGATTTGGGTGCGGTGATATAGTTTTCTAGCCCCTACACGTGCATTGGTAACGTCTACTTATGAGAAAGTCTTGTTTGATTGATTTGTTGTTCATAACGTCGATCCTGTAATAATATTTGCTGCTTGAGGCTATTTTATAAATATATTGATGAATATGTATTTTGAGGTTATGTTTATTTTATTCCAAATACCGATACGATACGATACGATTCCCAATGAATAGAGTTACGGAAAAAATAATTTTAATTTTCAATTTATATATTATATTTTACCTGGAATGGCCTTCCTGACTACTATGACATTTTTTATTTAAAAATAGATTTTCTTTATTATAGTTAGGTAGTTTTCGATTTTCCAACATAATTCAATACAGTTTTTAAATTAAAGAAAGTCAGTGCCAACAACGGTAAATCTAAATTTAATGACTGGGCAACATTTGGGAATTCGTAAAAGTAGAGCTATCTTGTATGATCTTTATGAACAAAAAACCTATAACTTTGATATAAAATTTCATGACTATGTTAAAAAAAATTCCAAAACTTTCAAGTTGGTTTGTAGAACTGCAAAAACTTTACACATAAATAGAAAAATACAAAATTCAAATAATAGAATGAAAACGGTTTGGCAAGTCATAAACCGTGAAACTGGCAAAGTTATACCAAGGGATAATTATTTCTGCTTAAAGATAGGTGATGATGTTGTTAAATACAACTCTGAGGTAGCTCGAGCTTTTGAAACATTCTTCACCAATGCACCCTTACTCACAACAGAGCGTCTAAATTCATCTCCATATGAAGCAGAGGTTTTGTTAAAAAACAGCACTAGCATCAGTAATGTTAATTTTAAATTTTATCATGTATGTCCCCAGGATATTGTCAAAACGTATAGATTACTTAACTTAAAAAATACTGAAGACCTGTGGGGTATGTCAGTCCAAGTCATTGGTTCAATAATACTTGTTATAGCCCCACACCTAGCTTATATATTTAATAAATGTGTTGATGATGGAGCTTTCCCAAACCTCATGAAACACAGTAAACTTATACCTCTATTCAAGTCGGGAGACAAGGGTGATCCGTCAAATTTCAGACCAATATCGGTTCTTCCAGCACTAAGTAAAATTTTTGAAAAGATTATACTCAATCAAATGCTCTCACACTTCAACCGTACAAAACAACTCCACGCCAAGCAATACGGTTTCACTAGGGGTACATCGACTACGGATGCAGGTATTATCCTTATATCTCATATTTATTCTGCATGGGAAGCCGCACAGGATGCTATCGGTGTTTTTTGCGATCTGTCGAAGGCATTTGATTGTGTTGACCATGACACGTTACTAATGAAATTAAATCATTACGGAGTTAGAAATAAAGCGTTGGATCTACTAAGATCATACCTAAGCAATAGAATTCAAAAGGCAGAAGTCAACGGCGTTAAATCTGATGGGTCGGGGGTAAAAATTGGCGTTCCACAAGGTTCCATATTAGGCTCTTTCTTATTCCTGGTATATGATGATATGCCTTTTATGGTGGAGAAATTGACTAACATAGTGTTGTTTGCTGATGATACTTCACTGGTCTTCAAAATTGAAAGACAAAAAGAAGATTTTGATGATGTCAATAGAGTATTATCTTTAAACTTGAATTGGTTCACAGTTAACAATTTATTGTTAAATGCTGGTAAAACCAAATGTATCAAATTCTCACTTCCAAATGTCAGGCAAGTTGGGACCAGTTTAGTGTTGGACAGCAATACGTTAGAATTAGTAAATGATACGAAGTTTCTTGGAATAACCATTGATAACAAATTGCAGTGGGGACCCCACATAGAAAAATTGGCTGGTAAATTAAGTTCTGCGGCTTACGCTGTTAGGAACATCAGACAAAACACAAATGTGGCTACATCTAGGCTAGTATATTTTAGTTACTTTCATAGTGTCATGTCCTATAGTATCTTGTTGTGGGGGAAAGCAGCGGATATTCAAACTATTTTTATTTTACAGAAAAGAGCTATTCGAGCAATTTATAATTTAAAACGCACAGACTCCTTAAGACAGCTTTTTAAAGAAATTGACATACTAACTGTAGCTAGTCAATTTATTTTCTAAAATATAATGTATGTACGCAAGAACCTTACACAATTTCCCAAACTTAGCGATAGCTGTAAAGTTAACCTAAGAAATAATCACAGACTACTTGCGCCCCGGTTTAGACTCGCGAAGGTTAGCAATTCTTTCAAGGGTCAATGCATTCTCTACTACAACAAGATACCTCTGGAAATCTTGAAATTGCCATTTGAGCACTGTAAAATCCATGTTAAAGCGACTTTGTCGAAAAAGGGATATTACAATGTTCAAGATTACTTAAATGATGGGTCTGTATGGGGTTAATCTGGCTCAACACAGACCTTGCTGTTAATAATTTTGTAATTATTTATTCCTGCTTATTAATTATGATAATGACTAAATATTATATTTTGTATTAGTTAAGCATAAGCAATTTTTAAAAAGAGATCTAAAAATCAATCTATGGGAGTTTCTACGCCCTTCTTCTCCCACAGTGGTCCAATGTAGAGAAGTGGCAAAAAATGACGATTGCTAAGTATATGTAAATATCTACAGTAATAAAGACATTTGGAATTTGGAATTTGGAATTTTTTCTTCTTATAATATTTGGAAATTTTCATACAAGGTGTCTATTACTTGTCATGTATCGTGGCCCAAAGTAATTACTTTGTACAATCAATGTGTTCGATAGAAAAAGCCGTTCTAATTTTCAAAGTGAAAATCGTTCACCATTCATTCAATAAAAACAATACAATACACACAGAATTTCCTCGTAGAAGTTGAATGCAACATCGCCCCGTAACGGTACCGACAATCAACATTTGATAGGGCTGATGTGCTGTGGCCAGATCTGTCATTCTTACCCAGCTTAGATAAACTATTACAATAATAATGTATGACACTTGGTAATTTTTCTACAAATGGTGGCAATGGCAACACTGAGTCACGCTCAAAGCCCGCGGCACGTTTTAGTAATTTAGAATAGTGAGTAGGCAGTTCCTCAGATGAACCGCCCCCTGGCGGACAATTCCACGATCCCACCGAATCTGAAGCACATTTCATTTAATATTTAAAATTGGGACCGGGTTTGTAAGAACTCAAATGTCTCCGCTGTAAGCGAGCGGGGCATTTTCTTTTGTGCCGCATCAAATATGAATAGGCAGCGATCCTAAAATATTGCTATGCAGACTCTTGAGGGTAAGCCGGTTGGGCTGTGTTCCTGGATTGTTTCTAAGCATCGGTTTAATTAAGCGGGTAGGAACTACTAACCTAGAACACATATGTTATTATAGTATTTGTGCTATTACACAATGATGAGGACTAAGGAGATTACCGAATTTGCTAAGCTGAAATAAATATATTTTCTTTTAACAAATAAATAATTCGTAAACCTAACGTAGATTTATCAAACTGCTGTCATACAAAAAATGTGAGGCCCATGCAGTTAACGACTCAGTTTGAGAAACCTCCCCTTGAGGAAACATTTCTTATCTTTGGGAGCCAAGAAATGCTAAGAAATGTTTCAGCAAATCTTAAGGTGTCATACGGTTCCTTCTAAAGGATATATAAAGTTTTCCTGAGTCATGTCTAAAACTTATCTCTGCATGCCAACAGCTGAGCTTCAAGCTTGAAACATACCTATGTTATATTGAGCCATTATTCTTATTGCAGTTAGCGCTTGTTTTGTCGTGATTTGTTCTAACAGTGCTCGCGTTACGAGTTTCAGGAACTTGCTAAATGCTCTTTGGTTGGGACGTGAACGCAGATTAATTTTCACAGGGGCTCCTTTATAAAGGCACAATATTCAGAGTTGAAAAAGAAAACACCACTCAATTTTCCAGTAGTTTCTATACCGCCGCCGGTCGTGAAGCGAGGTGCTGATATTTCATGAAAATTATTGGAAAAATCTGAAGTACACTTTGAAGTTATAGACCGGACCCTGGAGCGGTGCCAAGTTTGGAATTCGCACCAAATCCAACTTTTAATTAGTGAATTCACAACAAAAGTTCGGACTGGCCAGAAACTTGCCGGACAATCAATTAAAAATAATAGAAGACTTAAAACCTCCTTCGTGTAGTCTCCATCATTTTATGAAGAAAAAACGATTTGGTTTTCATAAAATACGTGAAAAGTTGAAAGCCCCCCGTGGTATGTATCTCTCTTAATTAATTTTAGCAACTTCAAAGTGTAAGTATGCATATGTATCGTGAAGAAAGTTTCTTGGGGCGCAATGAATGTAAATTCCTCGGAAGGTTCCTGACGAAGAGACGCATATTGCCAAAGACAGTGATGTACATATCCGAGTAGCGATGCATGTTGTTTGACTTTTAGGTGCGTTTGTGTGTGTTTTGGTATTATTAGGAGTGGGAAATTCAACGTAATCTCAAAGGGTACCTACCTTATTCTATTTGCATGGAAATAACTGAAAATGAGAATGGAAAAATGTCAGGTGACTTTTGATTACTAAGCTGGTAGGTTTTTTGATATTCAATCATCTCGAAAATACTGTATACCTTTCTTTTCCACCCTGTAGTGAGCGCAATAGAGTTCCAAGGAGAGATGGAACCGGAGGGCAAAGGAATTTTAATTAACCGAGATATTTAACCCGCTTTATCCCACGCGTGGCGTGTTAAGTGCTGAAGTGAGATGCCGAGATATAGCACAAGTTGGTTAATATATACGGATCTTCGCTAAGTTTTGATCGTTTGGATTATAAAACGCGTAAAATCTGAGAAGGCAAACCAAACATTACATATATACTTATAAAATTCAAATTCCTGACTGACTCACTGACTGACTGATATATGAACGCAAAGTCTAAACCACTGGTCCTAGAGACCTTAAACTTTGTACAGAGGTTTAAGCGTAAGGGATTTGGCGAAATATATCCCCTAAGGAGGGGGGGAATGGGAGAATAATCAAAAATATGTAATAGGGCACGTGGTAGTTTATAGATGTGACATATCAGATCAGTTAAGTTTTTGCCGAAAGCCCCCGCTAGGGGGAAAACGGGGGGTTAAAGTTTGAAACAGAAACTACTTGTGCTATGAATCTCTAATTTGGCAGGAAGGTAGTTAATCGATGAACGATGTCAGCTCAGTAAAGGTTAGCCCGCAAGAGGGTAGGGGGAAACGGGGCGTTAGAGTTTGTATGAAACTAAAATACAAATAAGTACGTTTACTTTGCGTATTAAACATGGTAACATGGCATTTATCGACACTGCACATCTATACCCTGAAATCAAAATAATAGTAGATCAAAATGATAGTTGGTGACCACGTCACGCAAAATAGGCGCAAATTTAAGACGTCGAGTTGCGGGAAAGTGGCCCGCGATTAATTTTAACTATTACCATATATGACAGTTGGTGGGTTAGCTCTTTGAGGTAGTTTATTGTTATAGTGTTACGATTATTCGATTAATTCCCATTCCGCAATAAATCATTATTTGAGGTAGCTCTTGAAACGTATTTTTTGATACGACGTTGTTCAATTTATACATAAAGTCTGATCAACTTGGGCTTTAAAATAATGTAAATATAAATATTTAAAGAAATCTAAGAACCCAGAAGAAAATATAAATATTTAACCAATCTAAGTATTTTCAGATCGAATCGATAAGTCGCCGATTTTACTATATCCTTTTTTACAACACTTGATGTAACAAGCTTGCAACACTTAGAAAAAAAGTCCAAACTCAAACGTAATTTGGTCAAGTTATTTTGGTTTGTTGGCAAATGCCATTCATTTACAAAACTAGCAACAAAGACGTAGTTAAAAGTAAGGGAAGGAGAAACGCTGCTCTCTAGCTAAACGTTTGCGTAGTTTCTGACCATTATACGTCTTTGCGCGAGTGAAGCCTCGGGCAACAGTTTGTGTATAATAATATCTGACGCTAGTAATAATTATTCCACTATAATAAATATTAACCCTCAGTGCGATTCTTCAGGTGTCAAAACCAACTAATTAAAGTATTTTAAACTGACAATGTAGAGAAGTCGCAAGAAATTACGTTTGCTAAGTATAAATGTAAATAACTACAGTATTAAAGACATTTGATTCCTGATTCTTGATTCTTGAATCCGCAGCTCTTGTGCGGTGCGGCCAGCTTCGCGCTAAAGTAAAGCTGTGGTGAAGCCTAACAGCTGGAAAAACTGTGAGGTAACGAAATATTTTTGGTCATGGACATCGCATTTTATAGATAAGACTGTACACATAGTTATTTAACTATTCTGTAAATACAGTTATTTTAACCGTTGTCACGACATGAAGATTGAGAGACTGTAAGGTACAAAAATTATAATTTTAAAAGTGAGTCAGCTTTTATTGAAGAAAATTGTTTGCCAGTCCTATTTCCTATATCAGCAACGATTCTATTAGGAAATTGTAATAAAGCCTTGTGCCGTACTCTATATTATTTATGATCTACGCCTATAAAACCGCGTTATATCTTTAACCTTTTTAAAGCGAAATCAAGGGTCGGCTCTCTCACATCCTCACGAGAATTCGTGAAAATTTCACGAAGGACGGGCCTTCCACAAGTACGGTCTTACTGGAACAAAATTTCCAGCTTAATTAAAATACTTGAGGGTTGGAAAAATCCCCGCTTCTGAGACTGGTTAATAATATGTAGGTACTTATTAAAATGTGTATGAATTATGCTCTGTGTTGTAAGAGTAATCTGGTAAAGTATGTAATTAAGAATTTACAGAGGCATCTTGCAGTAGTGGATGCTATCACAGGGTAGTGTGTTTAAAGTTGCTAAGATAGAAATATATGTCGTGACGTGAGAGGGTATTATAATAAAGCGAGGACATATGTATATCTCCTTAGTGGCAATGTATGAATATGATATTCAAAACAGTATTCCCAACTGTCCACAGCAGACTCTCGAATGAAAACTTTGCAAGTAAAATAAAATAAAACACAGGCCACAACCCTCAAGTTTTACTATTATTACCAACAGGCACGCAGAATTATCCCGTTCAGGATTCCCCTGAAAAGAGGTTTTATAATAAAACTGGCGTAAAAGTTTGGGAGGGGCGTTAACTTGTCCGAAAGGTAAGATAGGTGGTATATGTTTAAGAAGCAGTTCCTCAGAGTTACATTACAATTCGGTGATAGAAACCAAACAAACGAAATTGAAATCAACTATTTTACAAAACAAAAAAACAACTTTGCGCCTTTTTCCATATGCGGTTTCAAAGGCAAAGCGCATTTCCCTCCAAAACCGCGAGTCAAAAGCAGGCAAAAATCTTTCTAGTGCGGTTCAGACTTGCACACGAAAAGTTCTGTATCATCGTACAAGAAAACATAACCACTAAAAATAATAAAACAAAAAGTGAATAATATTATGTCTGAACGTGGATGCGAACCCAGAACCCTAAGATTGATATCAAACCAATTGCGCCACCACAACCATGTGATAAGCCGGGAAATCTACGATCATATTTGAATCATGATATGGTTTGTTATATCGCTGAGGGTCTTAGAACAAGTCTCTTGCCGGGACACCCCCATTAAAATAATAAATCTCGTGTAAGTAGTTTGTTGCTGTAGCGGCAACAGAAATACACAATCTGTGAACATTTCTACTATTGCGGCTCATGTGATAAAGCCAAACTCAAACTTAAATTTGTTTATTGTAAGTAGGCAATTGTTTGGCTCCCTTCGGGTACGGAACCCTAAAAATGAAGCGCCGCCGTAACCGCGCCATTCAAAAATTATATTTTCTTTGACGCACGCAATATCTTGTCCAAAAGTTGTAGCGAAAATGTACACTTCTCACATGTTTGGTGGTTGAGATGGAAACCTCCAAATAACTCTTGTAGATAATGTATGAACGCGGTGCTACTGTACCGACACGTCCTATCACCTAAAGAAGTGAAGGTTTCTTATGGTGAAAATCTTATGTGTGACATGGGTAGAGAATCTATTCTCTTTGTTTGTGACTTAGTTCTCGCCAAGGGTCGCAAATTCATTGCCATTTTTGATGAATTATTATTGCAGATGGTAAAGTCGAAGGTTCTGATTGGGAATTTTGTTTGGACTAGTTAGGAGACAAATAAATGTTCTATATCTTAAAAACTGCCTATTTTTTTTGTTCAAACTAATTTTGGTTGAAAGTGTGTATTGAGCTAAACAGCATATATTTTTTGTAGATTTTTCACTCTCTTACTTAAAAAGTTTTTTCCACTTTGGAAGGGTCTGTCTCTTTAACGCTTTACTTTGAGGAAAATTGGTTTCAGAAACGTCAACGTCATTTTTAGGATATATAGTGTCTATAGACACCCCACACATATAGGTTTGATGAAAAATATATTTTATGAGGCCCTTTAAATATTTAAATATTTGTTTTTTTGTATAAAAATCGTAAAGCGGTTCACAGAATACATCTAAATACCAAGTTTCAACGGTGTAATTATAATAGTTTCTGCATAAAGTTGTTGTGACATACGGACGGACGGACGGACGGACAGACAGACTTGACGAAACTATAAGGGTTCCTTGTTTCTCTACGGAGCCCTAAAAAGGAAAAAACAAGCTGTATAATTTAGTGTGAAGAGTAATACAGTGTACCGTGTTTTGTATTTTATTAGGTACCTACATAAATAACAGATATATTTTAATGTATTACAAATAAAATGTATATGTTTTAAATTATTGCAGGGGGGGCGACAAACTAATAACCCAAATATATTTAATTGATATCTAGTATTTTTTTTTCGTTTATTCAAAATCATAAATTTACAATTTAATTAAGTTTTTCCACTCTCAAAGACCTTTTGGTCTATCTGGAGTGGTGAGATCGTTCTTAGTGTAGTAAAGTTTTAGTTTAAACAAATATTTCTTATTTTCTATGTAACTATTTATAAGGCTTTTGGGTAAGTCATTACTAATATCTGGTAGCATGTACTTCCAAGTCCGCATACCGTATACATTATTATACTTAGGTAGTCTGTATGTTTTAAAGTAAGATAAGTTTCTCATACCAGCTGGTCTGTTCTGAGTCTGTAAGTATTTTAAGTTATTATATTCTTCATTCAGGATGGCAAATTTTGTTTTGTTGAAGACATTCATTATGTTGCAATGGTTGAATAAGCCAGTATAATTTATTTCATTTTTAAATTTTTCTTTAATTTTTTTTGTTACCATGAATTTTAGTAGGATAGTTTGTAATTTTTGAATGCCCTCAACATGAGATTTGTAGGTTCTGTCATAACTACTTAGGCCATATCCGATGACAGAGTCAGCTAGTGCCATGTATAATAGTCTCAGAGTTTTGTGCGGTAGTTTATATCTGAGTATGTGAAATTGACCTATTAAAGATCTTAGTTTATTGCAAACATGATGTATGTGTGGACTCCAGCTGAGCCTGTCATCTATGATAAGGCCCAGGTACCTATGCGTTTTATTTAACTAAGTCTAAGTGTGCACATTTACATTGTATATAATTTTGGTGGAAGCCATGGTGTTCGTGGGCCATGATGCTGGGTGTGATTGTTGTTTTATTATGTGATGAACGTATATGCATTAGTTTGGTTTTTTGTGAGTTAATTACTAAACCAGCATCATGTGCCCATTTACACAACAAGTCATAGCTCGTTTGCATACAGTGTTCGGCTTGTTTTATATCGTGGTTAGCTACTAATATGCATGTATCATCGGCAAATTGGTATACTGAGCACTCATTCAACATATTGCACATGTCGTTAACATATAGAAGGTACTCCAAGGGCGCAATAATGGAACCCTGGGCAGTACCCTCCTCTGTTTTTTATAAATCGCTAAATGTGTTTTTAATTTTTACTGTTGTAAATCTGTCATGATGATAATTTTGAAAAAAGTTTAAAAGAGGGCCCCGTATACCATTTTGCTCTAATTTTGTAAATAATGTATGGAAGCTTAAAGTATCAAATGCTTTGCTAAAATCTATGAATAGGGCTAATACATGTTTTTTTTGTTCAGGTTGTGATTAATTTCGTTAGTGAATTTACATAGAAGTTGCGGTGCACTCTTATTTTTTTGAAAACCAACCTGTTTTTCGTTTATAATATTGTGATTTAGTATGAATTTGTTAATTTCATCACCAAAGTACCTTTCTATTATTGTATCGATAGCTGATAGTATTGTAATTGGCCTATAATTATTTGTTTGTGAATGATTACCGTTTTTATATATGGGTCTAGTGATTCCTATTTTTATTTTGTCCGGATAGATTTTATTAATGTTCGATTAATTGTAGATATCTACAGTGTTTTTTGGATTTGTATGTCCCACCTCCAGTAGCCTCAGAGGAGTCAGGACTTTTAGTATGTCCTATAACTAGTCCAAACCGATTTCCGAGGTAAAACATTCTGCTTTGGACTTTTCCCCTTGTGAGCACTGTATGTTTCTTGTTTAAACGACTGACATAGATTTTATTTATTTATTTGCTTAATATTTTGAACTATCAACGACAAGTTGATGACGTCAACTTCATCTGATTATTCCTAGGAATTATCATTTACCGAGATAACGTTACCCTCCTTCTGCCTTCTAGTGCAGTCAGATAAAAGTATCCTATATGTTAATCTAGCTCACAAACTATCTGTGTGCCAAATTTCACTCAAATCCGTTCAGCCGTTTTAGTGTGATTCAGGCACAAACACACAAACATCGAAACATCGCTACATTCACATTTATAATATTAGTTGGATGGATTTACAACCGGTTTATGACCATTTTAAGATATTATTTAATGAATAACCTTTTCCGTGATAGGTACCTACCCAAATACATACTTGATACTTATAATGTCACTGTCTCTCATTCAGTTTGACATCATCTTGTCCGACATCCTGATCTGTAATTTATATTTTACCAATACATATGTTTCTATCTCTAAGTGGCACCTTATTTGAGCAGCAGACTCTGCATTCGGGTCAGAAAATCGACAAAAAACGCCTCACGTAATTAATGGACGCCCCCTTATGCCTACAGTACTCCCAGTTGACAGCCAGACTTCAGCGGGCTGCATTTTCCGTAATCATGCCAGAAACAATGTGTGCACCAGGAATTACATATTCGTTCCGCATGAAAAATCCCTGCGGAATATCTTTTGTGCGTCTGTCTCAATGCTTGTATAATGATCTCCAATTTTTTGTTGTTTTTTGCTGTCATTTGCAGGGTTTTTATGATACACAATACACATCATCTACTCACACAACTTACTCATTATTTTTACTGGGTCATGTGTTATTTCAGTAATTTTATTACCTTATGCGGTATACTTAGGTACTTCAGCGAACTGATGCTGGTTGCGCCTAGGTAGGCACTTACTCATATTGAGGACTGGTATATTCTAAAATAAATAAACAGGTGAAACAAACAATACAACGATTTTTCCCATACGGTGTTACAGAGGCACTGCAGCCACGCTAACTTCCCAAGACCACAGATTAATAAATAGTTAACAAGACCCATCCAGAAACATTACAAAAAACAAACATACCACCCCGGTTCTCAGTTTTTTTGTAATTCAGTTCATCATCAGACACTCTCATTTGTTCAGCACCAAAAATTTCACGTCTAATTCATTATTATTATCTTCATTTGTCCTTGTGATATTCACAATTGTGTTTATTGTCCTTCTGATATTCGCAATTGTATTTATTGTGCCGTTGAGACTTTCTCTAAAATGACGAGAGAAAATGTTGTCTCATGATAACTTTTAGATACTTCTGTTGGAATAAGAAGGGCCTTCTTATAAACTTTATTTTTAGCGTTAAATTTAATTGAACAAATTCGTTTTTTTTAATCAATAGATTGCAGTATTACATTAACTAGTATTTTAGGTGTCGGTGATGTCAACATTTGCATAGTCAAAGAGACTATACATCTCTGTTATTTATATTTTAATTATTTTATTATGACATTTGAGACTCTTTACATCTCTCAGAAACAATAATTAAGTACTTTTTTTTTTCTGATAATATGATAATAATACCAAATGTTCTGTAAAAAATGAAATGAAATGACATGTGAAAGTGCCCTTGTGGCCTATTTACAGAATAAACGTTTTGAATTTTTTTTTGAGTTTTTTTTTGAGCCATTATCATCGCAATACTCGCAACCACTCTTCACATGGGCCATCCTAACTAGATACAAAAGTATATAGTTGACTGATATAGGCATCTGTGGAACTTCCAGGAAATGATACTTAGGATTCCGTGGAATTTCTATAAGTACCTACACAGGCATACATTGATTTGCAACAGATATCAAGAAAGGATAGTCGGGTCTATGCGTCGGTAAAAAGCGAGGCATCCACTCCTACACAAACAAGAAGAGACGAACGCCCTGACTAAACGCACGCCATCAGTTTTGGCGAAAGTGGGCTCAAATATTTCCTTTTACCAAGCAGTGGAAAGGTCCCGCGGGCAAGAAGTACTCATATAAATTAGGTCGGGGAACCACAGCTTAGGAGGTCGCTTGTTCACGACCGCTCCCTCTTCATTAGTCCTCTTCAGCCTCCTCACTACGGAATGCCTTTGTTCTGCGTAGACAATATAAAGTAAACATTTTTTGCAGTTCATCTGGACGGCTGCGTTGCTAAAATGGGCCTAGTTTCAGAATGATATATTATTTGCTTTTTTAGCCTAGTCGTTTTTTCATAGCTCTAGCTACTGGTGTATCTGAAATCGGAAAACTGTTAATTTATTGTTAAATTAGATAATAGGTACGTAATATGTCTGTCGTTAAGTCCAGCCGTTAGGCATACCAAATTACATGTTAGGGGAATAAGTGACTATTGAGTTATGTAAATAGGCAATACTGGTTATATTACAAATCCATTACAATAATGGCAAATGGTTATTGGATTGGATATCAAATATAAAATTGTATAGTAATAGATTTGAATTTAAGATATAAATATCTTTAGATTACCTATTAAACACTTTGCTAAATATTAATATAAAGTAGTATGCCTTATCAGCCAAATAGTCCTTTAATTTAGGCTTCAACATTCTTGGGTTATCTATGTTCATAGTTGCCACATGAACTTTATAATATATGTATTTTTGAAGTCATACCGAATACCCTGTTGCTGAATATTGCAGTTTGATGTTTGATAGCGCGTATTTTTGTTGCTGCGGCGACTAATTAGGTTGTCGAATAGATTTGAGTTTGTTTTATTACTATTTCATATATGTATGCAAAAAGCAGTGGCGTTTCAATTATGGTTTGCAGCTGTATATCTCTCTCTCTCCTCCTTATAATTGCTTGATATTATGTGTATTTATTCAGTTCTCCTTTGTTTGCAGGTAAGCTAATGCCGTGCGAAGAAAAGCAAACGGATTCTGACGACTCTATCAACAAGCGATTTTTTCAGATATGGTGCAGGTTGGGAAATAAAACATGTCATTGTTAACTGCTTACGTAACTAGTCGCTACTAAAATAGGTACCTGCTATCTCCAGGTCATCTCCAGTTCTGTTGCCTGTTCTAGTCTAGTGTCTAGTGCAGAATCGGGCTACAGTTTTTGCGAGGCATATCTTTATTGACAGTTTTATGAAGGACACGGCTTGTTCGCGGATGCTTGGCACCCGATATGAGCCTGGACACACTCCAAATGCGGTTTTGCGCCGGAATCGTAAACTCCCGGAGGATTGCGGTCCTTGACCTCATAAAAATATTCGGCTGCTGTTTACTGAGATCCTGCGTTTGTGTAGTGTAGACGCTACGATATCTTCATGTTCCTTAGGTTTAATTTTTGAGAAAGTTCTCTAAGGCTTACAGCCAGTTATAGAAATGATATTTAAATTGTAAGGCCCTATTAAACGCTAATGGCGGGTCAGTTCCATAAAATTTTGTTTTTTCGATTAAAAAATAGCTCTTAATTTTGAGTGCATAATGTCTGTGATAGTTGACACGCCTTTGACGTTACGCCCATTAGCGTTTAATGCGACTTTAAAATTTAAAGGTCGTATCTCTAACTGGTAAGAACCAGTTAGAGATACGACCGACGAGTTACTAAGAAGTAACATACGAATATTTGAATCTAGGAGCGATCACTAATAATATTGGTCCTTCCGTGGGCATCATCATATGTCATCCTTTAAGTCACGATTATAAATTTAACTTGCTGAAACGTTCCTTACGGATGACTTGTTGAATGATTTTGACCACTTTAGGCTGTTCTGCCAGGTCTCTCAGCAAACTAGATAGCAACAAGCAGCAGTGACTTCGTCGCAGAAAAGATAACTTTAAATAACATGCAGGAAAATAGAACAGAACGTCTGCGGTTGTGAGTACTAACATTTTGCGCCAAAAATAATAAAAGTTTGTTTGTGAGCGGAATTCGTATTACAGCAGTTGTATTCCGGCAGATTTAAAACGGCTTGTCTAAGCAAAGCCAGCCGACCTAAAATGTCGCAGATAAACTTGAAATCCTTTCAAGACGATTAGTTTCAAAAGTCGCCTAATTCCAAACGCACTCAGTGGCTGGCTGGAGTCTCTGGCTACCCTCCAAGTAAGTCGACAGCCGCAAACTGAAAAAGGTTAGACACGATAGCGAAACAACCAGGATCAGATAAGCTGATTGTTCCTAAAGGGAGAAGCTGATAATGACTGTGCAAGAATGATGATAATGGGGCTAATTAATAAAACTCCAGTCGTTACAGCAATTAATTATATGTTACAAAAGATGCATTAATTCTTAACTTTTATATAGGGATGCAAGTAAGTAAATATCAAAAATATCTCGTAACACGAGATATCTCGGGTCAAATTTTAATAGCTACAAAACCTCGAATTTTTTGTACTTATTAGGGTTCCGTACCCGAAGGGTGCCAAACGGGACCCTATTACTAAGCCTCCGCTGTCCGTCCGTCCGTCCGTCCGTCTGTCACCAGGTTGTAAGTGATGAATCGTGACAGTTAGAAACTTGGAATTTTCACAGATGATGTATTTCTGTTGCCGCTATAACGACAAATACTAAAAAACAGAATAAAATAAGTATTTAAGGGGGCTCCCATATAACAAACGTTTTTTTTTCTCTCGAATTTGCTCGATATTGATAACGGCAACAGGTAGACGCTTGAAATATTCATATAATATTTAGTTATATATTCACTTTAAAAATAAATTAAAATAAAACAAATATTTAAGGAGGGCTCCCATACAACAAACGTATTTTTTTTGCCGTTTTAATAGAATATGGTACGGAACCCTTCGTGCGCGAGTCCAACTCGTACTTGGCCGGTTTTTATCCCACTTTTTGCTCCAAAAGTCATAAACTGTAGGTTTTTCGACAAACAGATGTTCAAATGTTCAAAGCTACCACTCCACCTTCTGTAATAAACCCTTCTGCTTCGAACCTCTACCGACTGGTGTACAAAGAAAAGTATCACCTGTCCTTGGAAGGAAATGTTTGCATTTCGACGTCCGCTCATATCCATAATAATAATTTTCCTTCAAATATCAGAAGTAAAAGGATGACCTTAATTCATTCGACCTAATGTTTACCGAGCACGCGCACGCGCACGCGCTACTGATCAGGTTCATTTCATCCAATTCCCATTTTTGTCCAATTTCCAAATTCAACCGATTCCCATTTCATGTAATTCAAATTTAATTCAGTTCCCATTTTATCTAATACTTGAGTGTCATGCCTTTTATCAAATGGGTGGGCAGAGGCATAATTTGACATAAAAGTTAACGCAACTCGACGTCGCCTATTTTTCGTGACATGGGTTGGGGGCACTAATCCTGCCAACCCAGCTCCTGTAGAAAGCCTAGCAGACCCTTAATGTTGCCGATGACTTCCTGGAGCGACCTCGGTGTCTCAAGGTGTGTTGCCCGGCAGCGTCTTCTGAAAAGCCCGTGGGGCACAACGCTGGGCCGCGTTGTGCCCCATGGGCTTTTCAGAATTTCGAACCTCTTGAAAAGCCAGAGCGCTACAGCGCGATGCTGCGTTGTACCACACGGGGTTTTCAGCGGTCACATTGTCAATGTCAATTGTCAATTCATCGTCTGAATAGCCCGTAGGGTACAACGCCTGCTTTTCGTGAATTAGCTTCTGGTTAAAAAACAACAACTATATTTCCTAATTTTAGTAATTTAAAATTTGTACCTCTTATAGATAAAGTTCGTTCAAGTTACGGCCGATTTTCCAATCCTCAGACAATCTCTATATAATTTAACGGTGATAGAAATCCTTCATTACCCCATTGCTGTCACGCAAAATGGAGTTTTGAATAACTGGCTCAAAGTGGGCACAATTGTGCTTCTGCCACCCCGTATGGGAAAAAGGCGTGATGCTATGTTATGTTATGTAACAATAACTGCATCAATACAAAGTTACCACAAATCACCTATGAGAAGTGGTGACCTTACACCGCACGCGCTTGGAGCGCTAATCCACTTTATCTTTCACGCCTAGTGCGCATGGGTTGCAGCCACAGAATACTTAAATAGTACTACGTACAGAAAGATTACTCCTCAAATAAACTTAAATGAATAGCTACTCTTGCTGCGCGACAATACAGCGCAATCTAGCTCGCACCTGCGCTACCTACAACAATCGCTAAGCACCTACAGAATCGGTTGCCCCGCCCGTGCAGGCTAGATTGCGCCGCATTACTACGCCTGAGAGCTTCTTTCACTCTGACATCACAAGGTCGCCCTGTAAACTCCTGTCTCGCTTGATCACGGTAGGGTTCTACGTGCGATTATTTGTGTTTGTGAATTTTAGTCCACTCTATGTAAGAGAGGTGTTTATAGTACTTATTAGGCTATTGGTAAATTCTAGGTAGGTACCTACCTCCTTACTTTTGTAATTGTCATTTGTTTTATACTGGGTCTGAAGTGTTTACTTTTAGTTTAACAAAAAGGTATTTAATTAAAAAGGAATCGAATTTTATTTGTGAACAATTCTTTTAGACACCCTAAAATGTTAGGTACTTAAGTCATTGTTGTTGCAAAAATCACAGAAAAGTTGCTTATGAGGAGCGGCTAGCGCGCAACACGACTGCCAGCCAAGCGAGCGGCAACATAACTGAATTCCCGCCCGTCGGGTTGGCCGTTCGAACGTACCTTAACTGTGCAGTAAGACCCCCCTGTCGCAGCGTTGTACCCCACGGGCTATTCAGACGATGAATTGTTAATGTTATCGCTGGAAAACCCCGTGTGGTACAACGCAGCGTCGCGCTGTAGCACTCTGGCTTTTCAAGCGATTCGAAATTCTGAAAAACCTTTGGGGCACAACACGGCCCAGCGTTGTACCCTACGGGCTTTTCAGAAGACGCTGCCCGGCAGATGGCCATGCCGGAACATTCCTACAGGACGTGGGTGGCTGTTTCCTCGACCTCCATGCAGGCTCTGCATATGGGGCTGTCCGTGACACCTAGAGTGTGTAAGTGTTATTTAGCAAAGAGTGTCCAGTTATCGCACCGGTTACCAAGCGAAGCTGTGGCCTCTTGAGCTTCAGAAGCTGACGCGACAATCCGGGTCTGATCATCGGGAGGGCCTGTCTGGCTTGCTTGCAGGTATCCAAGGTTGACCAATAATGTTGGTGAGTTACTTTTGTGTGTTGTCGAAGGGTTTTCCTTGACAAATTTGTCAAATTTGACATAAATAACATAATTGACAGGTGTCACTATTTTTGACAGCTGTCGCTCTTGTCACAGGAAAGCCCACGAGCGGTTGTCGAAACCTCGGTCCCTCAAGCGACGCCCGATGCCCTTGATAAACATTGTCCCTCCGAATCCCGAACCCCCGTGGTCTCCATGGCCGAAGGAACAAACAGACACCTTCCCATTATCTGCGTGTATTGGATGCACTTCTGTCGCGCCGCTGACTCAGCAGCAACACCCGGGGTCACCACAGTTGAGCTGATGTGGGATGGAGCAAACTTGCACACACAATTCACATCCCAAGACTCGAGACTCTCAAGACTATTTTTTTATTGTATATAAACAAATAAATTATCTTATTCAATGTCAATTATACTTACTTATAACTACAAGTAAATTTTTTTATATAAAAAAGACCACACCGTTTCGGAAGGTGGGCCTCGGGGTTAAGAAGAAACGGCAAGAAACTACCCCATACCTTCTTTTTAAAAAAGTGACTTTACAACAGGTACTGGTTTCGGTCTAAGGAAATTCGCCGGCGAGTGATAGACTTGATCCATCGCCCCTCGTCGAATTTCTGTGCGCTGAGATGGTATGGAGCATGCAGTTTTGTCATCTAAGTATTCCTTAATACTATAATAGGACTTTTCAGGAAGGATCAATCATTCCTGTGGTATTTTATTGTAGAAGCGAATACAGTGCCCCATATATGATGTGCCTACTTTACTTAGTCTAAATAATGGTAGTGCTAACCTATTTCTATTTCTAGTGTTAATTGTATGGCTATCACCTACAATTTTAAATAAAGCTATGTTTTCTCTTACATGCATGAAATTCTCGTATACATGTTACGGCTAAAGCTAGGAGTGAAACTAAACTTAGGTTTAGCCGGCTAGTGTTAAGATTAATTTGGAGCCTCGGCTAATGTCCGAAATAATGTTCATTGCGATAAATGATTTCAACATTAGTCGGCTAAACTACAGTTTAGCCTCGACGCTGTTGAGGCTAAAGATGGGTGAGAAAATATGGTTGACATCAGCTGACTAAACTTAAGTTTTTTTTTCAGTATACCTAATGTGGAAAAATTACCGTCTTAATCTGGAATAAGTTATGACAATGATTCGGTAGCTGTAAACACTGCGGTAGCTTAGGTGAAGGATAAAAAGTGTGAGTGAAGCGAAGCCCCCTTTATCCTTCATGTTAGGTTGAACATGTGAGAACAACAAAAAATACTTATACTCGTCTTATTATAGTTATTTGATATTAGAAATAGCTTTCTCATCTGAATAAAATTACCCATGCCCGCTCCCCGCAGTCGCACGAATACTTCGTTTTCAACATTAGCTAACTAATGTCCAACATTAACCGAAACGCATCGGCTAATGTGCAGTCTTGCCGATTAAAGACGACATCCGTTATCACAAACGAACATGACTTCGGACATTAGCCGATGCTCGAAATTAATCTTAAGACTAGCCGGCTAAACTTAAGTTTAGTTTCACACCTAACTTTAGCCGTAACATATATATTGGTAACCGTAAGTATATTAATTTATTTGAATTTTCTCTTATTTTTTTTCTATTAATAAAGTCAAAGTCAACGTGAAAGTACTGTAGATATTTACACATACTTAGCAAACGTAATTTTTTGCCTCTTTTCTACATTAGACCACTGTGGGAGAAGCAGGGCGTAGAAACTCCCATAGATTGATTTTTAGATCTCTTTTAATTGGTTGTGCTTAACTAATACAAATATGTTTTTTTAATCATTATGATTATTAAGCAGGAATAAATAATTACAAAATTATTAACAGCAAGGTCTGTGTTGAGCTAGATTAACCCCATACAATCCCGTCATTTAATTAATCTTGAACATTGTAATATCCCTTTTTCAACAAAGTCGCTTTAACTCAAATGACAATTTCAAAATCTCCGGAGGTATCTTATTGTAGTAGAGAATGCACTGACCCTTGAAAGAATAAAAATAAAAGAGAAAGTCCCCTCCCCCACGGTATTAACGTCAGACCGTCCGGACGTTTACCGTCGCTGCGTCTCAATACCGGAGGTTCAAGCACCACCGGAATGTTGGCAGATACAAGAGCCCTCCCGACGATGTCATTGATCGAGTGATGGCAAGAGAGTCTCCCCCTTCACTCCGAACACAGAGAAGCCCATGAGACGTGCCAGCGAGTCAACTGCCGCACCGCAAACACAGCAGTGTGGCTCGCAGATGTCGCAACCTAATCGAAGCGCCTCAGCACGCAGGGAATTGTTGTCCAAAAAGGTGCCCAATGACGACCCGAATGGCCGAGTCGGCAGTGACCCTGACTGCGAAGCCAAGGGTCCCGGGTACGAGTCCCGGTGGGGGCGAATATTTGTTTGATGAGAACGGATGTTTGTACCCTAGTCGTGGTTTTTTATCTATCTAAGTATAATATTTATCAATATACCTAGTCGGTCCATAAGTTCTGTCACAAATATTTTGCCGCATAGTAAATAATACCAAGTTTTATTTTATTTAATACTGTATATGGTTTGATAGCTCATTAAATACTGATAAATTAGAACGATTATTGGATTTAAATGCTTAAAGCCTTATTACACAAATGCTAGTTTCTTCAGAGATTTTGCACTTTTTTACCCAATCAAAAATACGGACGTGATTCACTTTATCTTTTTTCCATGACTCTTAAAACCTTTCAAACTTACGTGAGATTTTAGTCAGAACCCTCCCTGAACCCGTTACCTTCATTTTGAAGCATAAGGTAACTAAGTCTGGGTAAAACTAATTTTCATATTCACATTTTACGTATTGTACTTGTTGCCCACAAGATCATTTTAATACGTTTTTCTGAAAACGTAAAAAGTACGTAAAGTTCTCTTTGGGAGCAGTTGGAACTGAAAGCTAACAGAAAATCAAATGCTATTTGTTAAGCATGGTCTAAAATCGAGGTTTCAGAATAAATAAAAAAAACCTTGTTGGTTATCTGGAACACTGTTTTTTTATTAAATTTGTGGTAAGTGGTATTTTTGTAAGTTGCGGCGTGTTTTGGGTTCGCGATTGTCTCAAGTTATAAGGTTTTTTATCATATTGCGATAATCGTACAAAATGTATTGCAGTGCAATTTGATTCGTATAAAATAAGCTTTTTAATCATGTATAATACGAATAAGAAAAAGTTTATTGCTGAGTTTTATCTATCAAAAACCTTGTGACAGAACTTAAGGACCGACTATGTAAGTATGTGTATCGTTGTCTAGTACCCAAGATACAGGGAATCCTAGTTAGGGCCTACATCAATGTGTGTATATGGGGTCCAAGGTATTATTATGGTTATTATTATTATTAACTGCAGAGAAGGCAACACATGCAGCCAGGAGCCTGACTCTGGTCTGGGAATTATGTGTACTAACCGGATTTATTGCGTTGACCGTAACATATCAAGAAAAATAAAAATTACGAAAAAAATTAAGTTGACTTTAAATTTAATCAAATGAAAGATATTTTTAATACATAATGCAATTCAAAAGTAGGTACAAAACATTTTTTTTTGGGAAGGTGCCTACGTCATACAAAATTACAACTACATTAAGTTTCTCAAGGCCTGGCACAAAACTCAAAATAAAATTGTTTTATACATTTGAATTGGTTTGGATGGATAGTTTCGAGTATAAGTAAAAAAACCGGTCAAGTGTGAGTCTAAATCGCGCAAGAAGGGTTCCGTACCACCGTTCAATGGAAGCGATGGTGTGGAGTGAATAGTTTGGATTTTACACAGCAAAATATTGTTTACAAAGTTATTGGTGCGGTTACTTTCACACTCCATGTACGTAACCAGGTGCATCCATAAGTTTGTATGTGGTATTGAAAGAATTGTTGTATGGGAGCCCCCTTAAATATTTCTTTTATCCTGTTTTTTAGTATTTGTTGTTATAGCGGCAACAGAAATACATAATCTGTGAAAATTTCAACTCTCTAGCTAGCTAGGTTCTTGAGATACAGCCTGGTGACAGACGGACGGACGGACGGACGGACGGACAGCGAAGTCTTAGTAATAGGGTCCCGTTTGGAACCCTTCGGGTACGGAACCCTAAAAACTTGCTTTTTAGTTAATTTGAAGTCGACTTAATTTTTAGGATTCCATACCTCAAAAGGTATAAAAGGATTATTATTATCGGTATATAGGATCACTCGCGTGCCCGACGGTCCTTCTGTCACAGTATTTTTTCTCAGGAACTATAAGAGATTGACTGCCAGTTTCCTGGGGGTTGATTAAGTTAACAAATTGGTTAAACTGATTTGAGCCAATCACGTGCCGCTAATATTCAAAATAGAGGCACGTGATTGGCTGAAATCAGTTTAACCAATTTGTTATCTTAACGAGCGCCCAGGCAACCGGCCGAAGAGTCTTGAAATCTTCTGCAAAAATACTCATCCTCATAACGCAATATAATTTAAGTCTAAGATGAAAAAAATATTGCCTACAAAAAAGCGGGGGAAAGTATAATGACAAAACGAAAAAAAACACCGTAATAAGTCATGTAAGGTATCGTGGAAAAGGGCTCTTTATAAACTTGAAAAAAATACAGAATATAGCCTTATATTACACCTTAAGCCAAACATTACAGGAAAACCTGCCCGGAATTGCTAAGGTTTTTTATTTATCTGTAAACCACATGCAAAATTATAAATGCACCTGGTTACTTCCATGGAGTATATACATTCAGTCAAAAAAGTATCGGGAATGGATAATTTGTCTATGGTTCCAAATTCAAATTTTGTTTTTTTTTGTTGTTTTTCAATTGGCACACCTGTTTTCCATTTTGGCGCGGATTTTGAGTTGCATCTGTTGTTTATATTTATTATAGTGCTGTTTTAAGTTAGATCATATCTAGTGTGTACTGCGAATTTCACTATGGACAAAAATATCGAACAAAGAGTTTGTCTTAAATTTTGCATCGCCAACGGAATTTCGTGTTCGGAGTCACTGAAAATGTTACAGAAGGCTAACACGTGCTTATGAGTGGTACAAAACGTTTAAAAGCTGTCGAGATGTGATAGAAGATTTGCCTCGCTCTGGTAGGCCATCAACATCTTCAACTGAAGTTAACGTCGCAAAAGTGAAGGAATTAGTGACTGAACATCCTCATTCAAATTTGAGAGAGATAGCCGCTGAACTTTCTGTGTCTCACGAGTCGATCCGCACCATTTTAAATAATGACTTAGGTATGAAACATGTTGCTGCTCGGCTGGTCCCAAAAGACCTGAATTTTCTCCAAAAACTCAATCGCATAAGAGTCGCTGAGGACATGCTAGAACGAGTTAATTCTGACCCAACATTCTTGAAACGCATTGTTACTGGTGACGAGACGTGGGTTTACGAGTTTGACATGCAAACTAGTCAACAGGCTTCGGCGTGGCGCCGCCCAATGAACCGAAACCGAAAAAACCACGCCAAAGTCGATCAAAAGTTAAAGTCATGTTGACTGTTTTCTTTGACTATCGAGGTGTTGTGCACTCGGAGTTCTTGCCGGAAGGTGAAACGGTAAATAAAGAATATTATTTGAGCGTAATGCGGCGTTTAAGAGAGCAAATTCGGCGAAAAAGGACATATTTGTGGAAAGAAAATTCTTGGATTTTGCATCACGATAACGCGCCTTCGCACAATGCCATAATTGTAAACGATTCACCAAAACCTTATTCACCAGACTACCACCCTTATGGCTCCAGCCGACTTCTTCCTTTTTCCTAAACTCAAATTACCACTTCGTGGCACACGTTTTCATTTGGTAGAAGACATAAAGGAGAATTCGCGACGAGAAACGAACTCAATTCCGGAAAAAGCGTTTAAAAATGTTTTGATGATTGGACTATTCGTTGGCGTATGTGTATCGTTTCTGAAGGAGCATACTTTGAAGGCGATAAAATAAATTTAGATGAATAACTAACATTTTGTGTATTATTGATCTTTTCCCGGTACTTTCTTGACAGAGTAGTATATAGAAAGTATCAATAACTTTGTAAACAACATTTTGCTATGTAAAATCCAAACTATTCACTCCACACCATCCCTACCATTGTACGGTGGTACGGAACTCTTCGTGCGTGGGTCCGACTCGCACTAGATCGGTTTTATTTTAAAGATTTTTTGTTACTGTACTATATGAGTATGGGTATCTTTTGGTTTTGTTAGCCAGTGCCCCACAGCTCCACGGCCACTGCAAACGCCTCAACATTCATACGTTTGTATGTGGCATTGAAAAAATTCTTGTATTTATATTAAAATATTTTTTTTTTTCAGTTTTTTAGTATTTGCGGTTCGAGCCCACACGTCTCTAGTTCTCTACCCGAAGCTTTATCGATCCACCCTGGCAGGAATTTATCCAGGTCGTCCCTCCATCTCCTTCTGGGCCTTTCCCGACGCCGGGTATCAAATTAATGTTACTACATATAACAATCTAAATACACATAACACATAGCGTCACGCCTTTTCCCATACGGGGTGGCAGAGGCACAATTGTGCCCACGATTTACCTGTTATTCAATACTCCATTTTGCGTGACAGGGGGCTAGCCCGTCACCGCAGCCATGGAGTAATGAAGGTTTCCTCACGGTGTTTTCCATCACCGTTAGAACGTCCGTATAAATGTACTTAAGATAAATTAATTATCTCATTGGTACATGGTCAGGAATCGAACCTGCACCTCCTGTGTGAGAAGCAACCATGCGACCACGGAGCTCCACAATCCAAACAACAATCCAAAATTATACATTAAGAAGACCCTATAACTTACTACACTGACGAGCAATGAAAAAGTTCCACTCACAAAATTCCGACAAACAACTTAATATCTCCTGAGACATAGAACCAATATTACGTTAACAATATTTACGTTTTTAATTGGTAATATTCTGATGCGCTGTTAAATATACTTCAATATTGCAGACGGCGTCATTAAACTAGCCTTTCCCGTTTAGGAGTTATCTGGTGCTATGCCGCTGGAACTTTTTCATTGCTCGTCAGTGTATTTTGACACAAACTCTCCCATAAAGCGTTAATTTGGCGTTTTTTGGGCATTATATCAAATTTCTACCGCTCACCTAACCACATAGCCCGTTGTTGCTTTGTCCGAATAATCAATGGATATGTGACGCCAATTTGAGTACTTATCGAAGTTTCTAGACTAGTTTCTAGGCAATATGCATGCATGTCCGGAAGCATTTCCGGACATGCATTCATAATGTCCAGAAACTAGCCAATGTGCAGGTACGCCATTCGAAATGGAGTATTGAATTACTGGTTCAACGTGGACGCGTCTGTGCCTCTGCTGCTTCGCAAAGGAAAAGCTTCACGCTATGTTTATTTCGGGCTATGGACGAAATCTAGGAAAATAATAGTTTTCGTCAGCTTTTGAACAAATACCGTACTTTTATTTCTTGCGTCATACTGACTGTTATCTTTCTGCTATCGTGTAACTTGACCTCAACTCTACTTCACTGTACCCCTCTGCGACTGTTCCCTATACTTTACAAAGCGGTCTCGATATGTTTTATGTCAGATTTACGTCTAGCTGAAGAAAGTCTCTAAACACAAGTCTAGCTCCAGCCTTTTGGTTTCGAGGTTTATCTTTTATTTGCCGTTTGTTTGCTAAAAGTTGGATACTAGAGCTGTTTATTTGTAAACTCCGCAAAAGTGTTTGTCTATTTGTTGTGTGTAAGTCCTGGATTTCATATCATCATCTTCCCGACTGAGTGATCCTTACTTTATCTAGCAACTTTGACTACCCATTAAAGGAAATAATATAACGGTGTAACATCTATTGACATTGTGGCGTTGGTTTGGCTGTAAAATTGAGCAGAGGTGGTCATTATAACGAAACCGCATTAAAGAGCATGCTATTGAAAAATTATTAATAGCACTGCTTTTGACAAATTAAACAAACTGCTATATGCTAAAATGCGGTTGATTCGCGTTACGTTGACGCTTCGCAGTTCGCAGTCGTCAGGTGTTGTACCACACCGACACCTGTTTTAGCTAGAACCAAAAAATCAAACACATAACAGGTGTTTGTTTTATTGGTTTTAGTGCATCGCTGATTCCCTTTGAGTAATTACGTAATTTGCGCAACGTACGATTGAATTTTCTCGATAAATAAAAGAGTTGTAAAAGATTTAGTTCTGGACTATTCTAGCTAGAAATTAGTGTATAGTATGTATAGAATAGTATGTGTATAGTGTAAATTAGTGTACAGGATTAAGTGCAGTGTGAATAGCACGAAAAAGATACGACGGAAAGTGCGAATATAATTTTCGTAACCTACCAATACAGCAAATTTAGCAAAATAGCAGAATATTTTAGCAGCTTTAATGAAATTGCTTTGCTACAACTATACAAATTATATAAATTAGCAGTTATGCTCACCTCTTAAATTGAGTAGATATTGAATAAATGTAAAAGCGTGGGCGAAACTGTGCGTTTGCCGCCTGAAAGGGTAAAAGCTTAATGCTGTGTAGAATTTGCAGGCTATTTGCGTATCAAATTGATAAAGGCCTAAAGGCATTTCCATATAACTTAGACAGTGTAATGTTTGTTCAAGCCTGAGAATGAATGTCTGGTCATGTGGAAAAGCACCCGTATTATGGTATATAGATAGCTATATAACTTATATTACATAGAGGTGAAGTGAGGTGAAGGCCTATATGTCGAAGGTAATGATAACATCAGCGATTTGATAAAATAATGATATGATTTTAACAGAACGAAACAGAAATATTGATGGTGTGATGTTTAAATTCCGCTCCCATGGTTGTGCTCAATTCAAAACGAAAACTAACCAACGAACTAAACAGACAGCTTGAAAACCGACAAATCTTTGCCGGTTGCCGCGGGTTCTATTTGCTAACATTATTTTTAAAAAATTATTTAAGTGAAACTGCTGGAATTGACTTCAATAGCTAAATCGGGGGGCACGGCAGTGCCCCCTCCAAGTCGAGCGCGAAGCAAACACTGCCGTACCATCCTTTACTGGTACCGTTTCGCCGCATTTTTAGGCCCCTATTTGAGAACCTCTGGATAAGACCAGAACGCAGAAATTTTCGTCATCCAGTAATGCATAATCACATACTTAAAATCCAAAATTTCAAGTCATCATTTCAGCCTGTTAATGTCCACTGCTGAACATAGGCCTCTCCAATCGCACTCCAGCGTGACCGGTCCATAGCCACCTGCATCCAACGAGATCAACGAAATTTCAAGTCTGTAGGTCATTTAGTTCCGAAGTTAAGCGAAAGCAAAGTTTCCCATTTATGACACTCACTCACTCACTCATGATCATCAGAATAGAACTAGTACTTCCCATAAACTCAGAGAGCTGAAATTTGGTACAGAAATAGGGTTTAGGGCCACATAAAGGGAAAACTATAAAAACTAGGATAATCGAAGATCTGGAGTACCTGGTGACCCTGATTAGAAAACACAAGAGCTTGGTTTTCTCTTTGTATAGTTTCGGTGTATACCGTTTTCATATCTCCCGGATATCTCCCGAAAATCTAATAAAATAAATCAATATGCCCACGTTTATAACTAATTTATAAAGAATGTTCAACGGCCAAGTCACACAACATTAACTATAATAATAAAGAAATCGCAGTAAGGAACCTTAGACTTGGCACGACTTTGTCTAGATTTCATTACTTTTTAGAGATAAACAAGCAGCTCCATCGAGACTTGGCTAGTTTTTTACAGAATGTTTTTGGTGGGATATTCATAACAGCAAGTGACTGTTCTACTCTGGTACAATGAGCTATTGCGATTGTGCCACTGGAATATTATGAAATATTCTATAGAACGGCAAAAAATATCGAGTATTTTACCTCAAAGTGTATTGATCGCGGTACTAAAACTTTTACAATGTATCCGCCGTACGGGTGATATCACACTTACCGTCGAATAGCAACACTGTTGTTGCACAATTTACTGCTCTCCAAGTAAAGCGCCAGTGTCATCTCTATTTACAAAGAATACCTATTACAGTTTAGATGATATACATAGCTTTTATTTGCAAAATAAAAGGTTAAACATACAAAAAGGTTCGACCGGTCAGGAATCGAACCCGCGGCATTTCTAACAGCAGTGGCGGTAGTTCAGACGCTTTGACCACCGAGCTATCGCTAATAGGTGATGTATTACACATGCTGCAATGAAAATTAGTTCTCATATACCAATCATCTGCGTGTAATATAGGAAAATGTGTTTTCCCAAAGATGTCCTAAATCGGTTGTCCGCTCCCAAAAACCGCGCCCTATACCTACATACAGCCAATTTTTACTTAATCGTTTGTACTGGTTTCGAGATCTCATACAAAGTTGCTCATTTAGGGTGTTACCCTGTACAGCAAATTTCAACGAGCTCCGTTTTCGAGACCTGGAAATATATATATAATAATAATAATAAAAATTACACAATATAGTGAGCAGACTTAATTATTACAGAGCAGTTGTGTCAGACAAAAACAGAATCATCTGAAACCTGAGCTAGGTGGTTAAACTGTATTCCAGATTCAGCGCTCTTCCTAGTTACATGAAACGTGCTGATGACAGCAAAGATTGAGAACCAGTAATACATTAATTTATTCTGATTTAAATAGCCAATTTTAATTTAATACATTTAAAATAAGTTACATCTAAGACAAAATCACATTTAAAAGTGCGATAATTTAGATATATTACATAAAACGGAATTGGTGAGTGTAGGGAAGAACCTCTCTTTGAATATCGTGAGTATGAATGAGTGTGTGTGAGGGGGTGTATATATGTATATAGGGAGACAGAATATTTGGATACAGACCGTGCCAAATATTCTGTCTCCGAATGAAAGCTGCGAATGAGAGACAAGGCGAGATGTCAAAAATAGGGTAAGGTGGGATGAGAGAGAGAGAGAGAGAGAGAGAAAGAGAGAGAGAGAGAGAGAGAGAGAGAGAGAGAGAGAGAGAGAGAGGGAGAACATTTCATTTAGAGCCAGATTATTAAAATTTGCCGAATTCCTTTAAATAATTTTTTAAAAATAATTAAATTTTAAATTAAATTTATATACTAATTTTATCATATTTATGTATGTATTTGGCGCCTTCTTTATACCTATACATGCACACATGCAAGTAAATATTGCTCGTTTAATAGAGTATGGGATACACGTGATAAAATGGCGTGTGAATTTCGCAAGCAAACAACGCTGGCAGGGTAACGCCGGCCATTTTGAGCTGCAGAATAAATAAAAAGGAATTACCATAAGTGACAGGTCCCTAGCTCGTCGCCTGACTGAGCACAAGCAGAATTTTAGAATGACACTAAAGCTGGCATGTAAATAAGAATTATTTCTAATCTTTATAACACAGTAACTCTCGTAGCGTGAGAGAAAGACAACTTTTGAAATATTCTAAATGTGAGCGCGCTAGATTTACATAAAATCGAAATCTTGCAAGACATAAGTTAGCTAGTGCCGAATTGCCCGGCTGGTCTTGGCGGGGGCAAAATAGTATTATCTTGGGCCACAGGAGTCCCCCCACTTCTGTGCCCCAAGATGATAAGTTTTTTAACTTATTTATTATGTATATTCTTAATACATATATATAATATATAAGAAATAGTTCGTACAATCGTATTACGTACATATGTTCGTGTTTTTAGAGTTCATTTGTGTTCACTGATTTTCAAACTTGAAAGGAATAGGGGTTTAACAAGCTTTTACACAGAGAAAGTGCGTCTCTATTTGTTATCACCTCGGCTTATTACGCTCAGAGTGCTAAGGATTGACGTCATTTCCTTTTCCATTTCACACTTCGCGGCATAATCTCAATGTGCAGCTCTCCTCACGATGTTTTCCTCAACAGGGATTTTCTCAGGCGATTCCCCATATACAAACAAAACACACAAATATACGAATATGTATATATCGCACTCATAAATGTATAAACGTAGTGAAATACACAACATGAAACAGATGGGCAAGCGAAGTATCGAATTGGGACAGAGCGCATAAGTCATCAAAAGGTAAGATAAGTTAGAAATTAAAAGAAGAGCGTCTATAAAACATAAACACGATAATTATGAAATCGAATGCAGAGAAATTGTACTAGCGAAGGTAAGCTTACATTACAACTGAAAATATTACCCTCAATTTGCTTCCCAAAAGAATAGGCTATGGCTTCCAAGTTTTATATTAGTATTTTCTGACATTGACAAATTTTATTACCTAATTTTATAAATTCTCCATACGCAGCGAAATTAAATCGAACCACTTCACTGGATTAACCGACGACTGTACCATTTTCTTCCGGACGAGAGATATAAAATTTCATGTTTATTCACTAGAAACTTTGCCAAAGCTAGTGGGGTAACCGGCGGGTCTCCCCATCGGTATAACTTGTTTGTTGTTTGTGTGATAAACCCCGAAGTTAACCCGGTTCTAGTATCAGTTGTTGAGTGTTCACTGAATTATATATTTTTTTCATTTTTTTCATTTTATGCGGACAACCTTACAACTGTATCGCCAATATTCGTTCAAGTGGTGGGTCGCGTGTGACTCGTGTTTTATCGCTAATATCGAACGCGTCCAGAGAATATGTATTCTCCATATCCTTGTATTAATAATAATGTTGTGAGGCACATCCTTGATAACTAGGATGTGCCTCACAAGCTGGATGTCCGGGCGGCCTCTTCTGAAAAGCGCCGCGTTGTGCCCCACGAGCTTTTCATAATTTCGAACTCCTCGAAAACCCAGAGAGCTACGCGCGACACTGCGTGGTACCACACGGTGTTTTTCAGCGCTCACATTTACAATTCATCGTCTGAATAGCCCTCTGGCTTTTCGTGAAATAGCTTTGCTAGATAATTAGTTAAAAACCGGAGTGCTTCAACGCTATAACGCGCCTATGCATTTCCTAATATCAGTCATTCCAAACGCATGCTTCTAACAGATCAAGTTTGTTCAAGTTACGATAAAATACATGTCAGTAGTTGTTTTTTACCCTGCTCCCTTCTGCACCGTGCCTAGTTTATACGAGAATTTAGAGCCAAATTGGTTGCTATTGGTCACTTTCTGTCCAAATACTAAAGTTTGGTTGTGTCAGGTAACAACTTTATGCACTGCCTGGAGCTGAGCGTAGCGGAGCGGAGCGAGGCTACCCAATATAGTTTCACAGAACTGTATTGGTTGCTTATTAGCAGTTAAATACAAACTTGTTTTTGGGCGAAGAGAAAAAGCCCAAAAGTATTCTTGGATACGGGTGTTACTTTAACTGATTCCAATGACACGGTGTTTTCTAGTTTGTACTGCCTGTTTACAATATTTCTAGTCTTTCTCTGTGGATGTGCCTTACTTATTCTTGTTCGTATTGCAGGATTTATGTGACTGTGTACGAGTATCGCTTATTCCGGGCCCCAAATTACTTGATTGCACTTAATTACTTCTCTGCTTGTCTTGTCTAATTGATAAAGTGCTAAGAGCTCCCTTGTTTGCTCGGACTTGCTTTTAATTAAGATTAAATCTTTCTTTGATTAATCAGACCCCAAGTTAAACAGGCTCTAAGTGGCCTTGTTAGTATAAGCTGTGAAAGGATCTAAAAGATTCAATCAACTTGTACAAAACTTTTTCAGATACGTGGCCCCAAAATAAGGGTCTTAGAATTCCAAATTATAGTTTATCAACGAATGGAATTGACTCAAGAAAGAGAAGGTAGAGTTGGTAATTGATTTTTTAAATTGAGAAACATTTTCCAATGCTTTCTTGTAGCGATTGAAGCGAGAGATCAAAAAACATATCTATATCGCTGTTTCTCTTAAGTCGCATTGGTTTACCTTTGGTTCCGGCATCCGTTTAGAAGGTAAGGAACATATCTCAGATGGAATGGGTAAATATATAATGTTGTATGCAAGGTATTATGAATGATAAACAATTTCATGTCAATGTTTGCGCGGATCTACGTTTATTTGAGCCTTATCCAAATCCTTTGAAATACGATCCGTGAAGTTTTTCCGAGCTTTAGCGAACGAAATTTCATTTAATTCGAAGAGCCAGTGAAATGTGCAGGGATGGAAGTAGGTAATTAGTTTATTAGCTTTTGAGTCTTGCCTCTGCTTACTTCATGTACCCATAGCATAGATTTTAAAATAATAATGGCCTAATAGGAGTTGAAAGCACAGGTTGTCAGGTTCGAACATTTTTCATCGTAATGTCATTACGCATTTATAAAGAAGAGAACTGTGCCCATCGGTGGTTTGTTGTTGGTGAAGGCATCTTCTATATTTTGTAATCTTCAGCACGTTGGGCACTCTACACTGTAGTAAAACATCTAAACGTGAACCAATATTTGCCTCATAAAGTACACTTGACATTTCAATATTAATGGCACATGGAACATGACTGATGGTTGCCTGGACTAACCCCTACAGGATACAGATCATGTTACAACAACGCGAAACAATGTGTCTACTGGGGCAATATGTATTTTCTAAGAGCTACATCAGAATATTGATAGATTGATATAGATCAGTAGGTAACCGAAGTGAATATGATAACGTTAAGGCGATGAGTAATTTCAAACGCCTCGCCTATCTTTGAAGCGCTATTCCTCTTAAAGGAGACACTTCCCAAATTCGGAAAAGTTTATGTTATGAAGACAAGGATGATTAGCCATTCTATAAATACTGTTGGTCGAAAACATAATATGTCACTGGGAACTACAGGACATATCCCACCCAACCTCATTCCGACTTCATGTCATAATAAAATTATAAAATGTGCTCCTCACGTTATAATATACCTTCACTTGAGATACGTCGCAAGGAGGCAGAGGCCTTAACTCTATATAAAATTGTAAATAATGTTACCGACTGTCCAGTCTTATTACAGAGTGTAGGATTTCGTGTGCCTAACCCTCGTCTTAGAAATAGAAAACACCTCTTAGTTGTTCCTTCAAGTAGTACTAATTATACTGGTAATTCGTTTGTCCGTAGAACCTCTAAAGTTTATAATGAAAGCTTTTCTGATTTAGATCTTTTTAATATGTCTCTGAATGTGTTTAAGCAAAGTGCCACTAAAATTTTAAATATTGATGGTGAAATTATGTAAGTATGTTGATTAATTTGTTTTGTGCATTTTTTATGTAAAATTCAAACGCTGACGATCAGTGAACAATCAAATTGAACTAGTAATTAATCGAAAATGTAGGTTTATTTTATCATCATAACTTTAACTTTTTCTTAAGTAATTTTTCTAACTGTTTGTTTCGTTAATATACAAATAAATAAATAAATAATGAGGCAAACGCGGCGGAGCAAGCAAATGGTTTAGATTTCAGTCAATGGGAACTATACGAAAATAACTAAATACTAGTTAATTAATGCCGCGGCCGAAAGCACGGCCCCAGGCCTACACCGCGCGGTCAGCATTGCAGCCTAAATTTTGAATTTGCCATTTGAGCAATTTAAAAAGGGGAAATATTAAACTGTACATCAAAAATATTGATTTGCTCAGGGCAAAATGCTGCGGTAGCTTAGGTGAAGGGTAAAGGGGGTGAGAGAAGCGAAGCCCCCTTTATCCTTCGTGTTAGGTTGAACATGCAAGATCAACAAAAAATACTTAAAACATAAACTACCATACCATGTGACCAATGACTAAAACATAAACTTAAGTACACATAAAATATTTAAAACATAAAAAGTGTTTTTGTTGATCCTTTTTTGCTGTGCAAATCAGTATTTTTGATGTGTTATTAAATACTAGCCTTTAAAAAGCATGTTAAAGCGACTTTTTCCAAAAAGGGATATTACAATGTTCAAGATTCTGAACGACAATATGCCTGTCAATCAGCCTTTATATATAACAAAGTAAACAGAATGTTATGCATATACCACCTTCAGCTACATACTTGTAAAGAGACTGTAACTAAATGGCTAAATACGCTTAACTATGAGGAAGTTGAAAACCTTCTTCAAAGACCTTCTTAAACGATGATTAGCTAATATAAGTATGTACTCACCAAACCCCTTTACATACTGCATTCTCACAGGCACTACCTACCAGTATAATAATAGACCCCGAGGTTTGTACAACCGCAGGGCGTTGGTAGGTTTAACTGTTACCATATGTGGATGTTTACAAACCCGATCCCAAGGTTCATTACAATGCAACCGTAGGGCATAGGAACAGTTACTATCACGCATAGGTACACAAAACACACACACATATACACCCTCACTCAAGCACACACACACACACACACACACACACACACACACACACACACACACACACACACACACACACACACACACACACACACACACACACACACACACAAAAAACACAACACACACACACAAACACAACACACACACACACACACAACACACACACAAACACAAAACACATATACCCTTATCTGTTAATATTTAAGAAAAGTAAAAATGCTTACCTTTAACTGTACGCTAGAATCTTAGGAGAAGTTGCGAGTCATTCCCAACACAAGTATTATTATTACTTACTGGGAAGTCTTGTTATATGCTATGTTAACAGTTTCTATGAAATTAAACAACTTTTTGTTTGTTTTTTTTAAACAACTTTTTGTTTTGTTTTGTTTGTTTAAGATTACTTAAATGACGGGACTGGGGTTAATCTAGCTCAACACAGACCCTTGCACTGTTAATTATTTGTAATTATTTACTATTGCTTATTGATCATAATTTTTTATTTTTTATATTTGTATTAGTTCAGCACAAGCGATTTTCTAAAAATCAATCTGTAGAAGTTTCTACGCCCTTCTTCTTCACTTCACAGTAGTCCAATGAAGATAAAAGACAAAAAATTAAGTTTGCTAAGTATACGTAATTATCTACAGTAATAAACAACTTTGAATTTGACAAGCTGGAATAAAGGCCGAGACCGAAGGTCACGTGTCTAATTCCCACGACATCTACACAGGCTATCCTAGTGTGGGGCCAGAAGCTAGGTGTCTGCCTGTATACTGGGTGTAACAGAAAGTCGTCATGTTTTACGGGGTTGTTGGGGACACCATTCTGAAAAACTTTCACTATGAAACCAATTTGATCAGAGCAACTTTATCTTTTATTTTTCTACACATTTTTTTTTTATTTTTATTTTTTTTAAATTTAATTATTAAGGCTAACCAACAGATCTTACACTAAACATATAATTTAACTTAATACGAAACATTTCGCAGTGCAGATCCAATTATAGATTAACACAACATATAAAAAAAAACATTATGAAATGCCTACATATCACCCGTCACATAAATTAAAAAACAGCGTTTAAACAAAAAATAATCAAGAAAAGGATGATAATACTAAAAACTAAAAACATAGATATGCTTACTTGTAACTAACTTAAAACTTCCGCTAAGGCAGCTGCTACATTTGTTTTAAATCTACCTAATTTTTGGGCCGAGTGATCAGCTGATTTGTATGGTGACCAAGTTTAAAGGCCGGGAGCGTAGCTAAGCTAAGCTCGTGGCCATCATAGCGTGGCCAGCAGTGCAGTCATTGCGGGCCGATAGGCTTGTAAAGTGCTTTACTCAATAATGCGAGTAATTTAAAATTTCTCATTTATTTGGAAATGTGAGCATCATTGTGACAACTTTCTTTGAGATAAATCTAACTTTCTATACTGCATTGCTGTCCTGGTCAGTACTACGCGTAGCTGCCGGTGAAACATGTATGATTGACAATCCTTAAAGCCCAAGATCACACAGAACCACTGAAGAGAGCTTAGGCAAAAAAAAAAAAAAAATCGTAGGTCTCAAAAAAATATATGTTATTCACTAAGAGATAATCTTGTTTAAATACTATGTCGCTACGCGATTGGATTGATTTGGCTCGATCGTAAAAAATCCTGAACATAGTCTATATTTAAAAGGAGATTCAATCATTTTAATATAAAAATACTGATTTTTCTCATAATGTTTATACCTAAATTTTCCTCTTTTAGAGCTCCGTATTAATCCTTAAATTTTATCAATTAGCTTATTTCCGTTTTTCAGTAAATTCGAAAAAACACCAAATTTTTTACGTCTCCGGGCGGCCCGATGATATTCCGCGCCGCCCGCTACCCCGCCATTCCGCTACCCCGCGCGCCATTCCGCTACCCCGCCATTCCGCTACCCCGCCAGAAGTCGTCGGGCGAATGCGGCGCCCCTCACCTCAATGCTGCCTCATGCCGGTAATAGTTGTATGAAAACTTTTAACTGTAGTGTTTTTAAAAATGCAACTATCTTTGTCCTCGGCACTATGGCTACCGCAAGAATGCAACTTATCGAAGGTTTTATTTTCATTTCGAATAGGCTTCCAAATAAAAGGCTGTACATTGATGAAAAAAAAAACATATCAACAGATTGACACGGGAAAACGAAATACATTTAATTTGGATTTAAAAAAATATATTTTTCAATTCAACAATTGTCTTTTTAAATAAATAGTATTCTATCCTCGGCTCGCGCCTCGGCCTAACATCAAACGATCTTCCTACAGTGAGGTTGTTGCCAGTTGTATCCAAAATTTCATCCTTCACGAAATGAGTTGCTAATTTGACCTTAACTTAATACGTAGAAATAAAACACCGTGTTTAATTTTATTATTCACAAGGCGTTAAGAAGTAGTTAGATTCACAACTACTCACAACCATTAGGTCCACAGAAATGCGCTTCATTTACTACGCATCAGTGGCAACGTCATTTTTAAACCGCTGTTTCGGCTTAGGATCACAAGTCGTCGTCCTTGGCCTCAGTTTTACAGTTCTCATTAATACTATAAATTAAACGAGCTCAGACGGAACCCGCTACTTGATCCGCTGTCGTCTTGATCCCCACTTTATTAATGATTCTAAGGGTTCCGCGGAACAAAGCACTGAATAAGGTGTTACATTGAATTCTATTGAAAAATTACATTAATAAAAGTCGTTGCAAAATTGCCGGCTTTGAGGGCAAATGCCGTTTTTCAATGTGTGTGGTATTCTGCCATCTGCTCCCGCAGTATGCTGTAATTTTGAAATTCCTATTAATAATAATAATAATAATAATAACATAAACAAATAACATTTACACACATTGATCTAGCTCCAAACTAGGATTCCCTGTATCTTGGGTACTAGACAACGATACACATACTTATATAAATAAATACTATACTTAGATATATAAATAAATACTATACTAGGGTACAAACATCCGTTCTCATCAAACAAATATTTGCCCCCACCGGGACTCGAACCGAATGCCGAATATTTTAACTAAGGTGTTCATACTGTAATTAGATCTGGGTCATTATTCTAAGTCAACAGTTCTGTCTGTACTAAGGAATACGATGAAGGCATCACAAAAGCGAATGATAAAACAAATAGGTCCTTAAGGACATAGAGTAAGATAACATAGAGTCATGCCTTTTCCCATGCGCAATGGTAGAGTCACGATTGTGACTGCTTTTAACCAGTTATTCAATGCTCCATTATTCCTAACCTTAGTATTGCCGCAGCCATGCAGTAATGAAGACATAGAGTAACATAACTATCCTAGTTCCTACAAAGCAACCCTGCAGTACTGCTTTTAATGGGGTTTATGGAACAAAATAACATTTTAGATTCCATAATTTGAGTAAGTACAGGTGTTAACTTAAATATTAGATACCTACTTAAGTAATAGCAGAAATAAACCCCATACCATATCATTCCAGACAAATGTCATGTTGTATTCTCTTGTCACGGTTTGTGAAACATGGCTCGCCTCAAAACTACAAAATTGTAAAAGGAAACACGTACAACTGAGTTCCTTGAATTTTAGTACGAGTTCAGCAACTCAGTTCCGCTGGGAAAATGAGTCCGGTAAGCGAACAAAGTGGAGAAAAGTCCATCAATTTAATGATTTTTCCCATTTTTCCGGTAGCAATTTGCAATTTGCAAGAAACTATTGATATTGGTTTCAGTAGTTAGCAGCAGTATATCAGTCAAAGTCAAATTCGTTCAGTCAATTTTGATTATAGCCCCTCAGCTTATATATTAAATATATGTGTTGACGATGGAGCTATCCCAGACCTCACGAAACATAGTAAACTGATACCTCTGTTCAAGTAGGGTGACAAGACCTCACGAAACATAGTAAACTGATACCTCTGTTCAAGTAGGGTGACAAGACCTCACGAAACATAGTAAACTGATACCTCTGTTCAAGTAGGGTGACAAGACCTCACGAAACATAGTAAACTGATACCTCTGTTCAAGTAGGGTGACAAGACCTCACGAAACATAGTAAACTGATACCTCTGTTCAAGTAGGGTGACAAGACCTCACGAAATATAGTAAACTGATACCTCTGTTCAAGTAGGGTGACAAGACCTCACGAAACATAGTAAACTGATACCTCTGTTCAAGTAGGGTGACAAGGCTGATCCTACAAATTTCAGACCAATATCTGTTCTTCTAGCACAAAGATATATACAGTGTGTTACCAGCAGCTGGGCTTTTAAATAAGGACGTTAAAATAACGTGTGTCTGTAACGTGACCATAGCATTAATTTAATTAATAAATAAAATTTCAGAGTTTGTTAACTTTCTAACAAAATTTTAATTGCCCGCAATGTAAAGCACGCAAGTTACTATCAACACGACAGTTGACAGATACACTTTGATTGCAATAGTTGTCGCGGTTTTTTACCCCCCGTACCACAACATGCCTTGTACCAAGTAATTCAACGACATGAGTTACGACTATTAGGCAATACGCCTACTACATTTAAGCTGCAAATTTAGAAAGTTTAATTGTGGAGTTAATTAACATAATTATGATTTTCTAATACGTGCAAACGATTGTAAACGGAGCATGTTATTATCAGATTTAATAAATGCCCACATGCCTGTAACAGACAATTAACCAATCGAAAGGATCCAGAAGAAATTCGTTATATACCGACGCATAAGGTCTACTAAAGACTATTTACCCTCTTGCCGCTCCATGCACCTTCTCCCCCTGGTCGCGAGACGCCATATCTCTGATACTGTGTTTTTGTTAAAGGCATTATTGACTGTCGAGATTTGCTATCTCGAATCAATTTTTAACGTACCTAGTAGAACACTCAGGCGCAAGTACACATTCCTAGATCTAAAAATCGGCAAAAGGGCAAAAATGACGATTTATAAACATGTGTTAATATTTACTGTAAATAAAGAATTTTGAATTGAATTGAAAGGACTATGAACGTCCTGCCATAGACCACACTCAATCCTGAATGCGAAAAAAAATACCAAACAGATTCCAAAACTACCATTCCCTTATCTATATAATACGGTTTTTCACAAGGTAGTCCAATAAATCTAGAAACGTGTCTCAAGCTGAACCTTTTTCAACAAAAACGATTGATTATACCAGAATTGTATATTTCCAGCAGTTGTATTTTATAAACTTAATTTTGTATAAAAAAACAGCATTTGATTATGACGTCACAGAACTCGTGGACAAAAAGGAGCAGATGTCAAAAGTGTAGGATGTTTTATCTGTCAAAAAACCATTAATAGAGTGGATATAAAGTATAACAGTCAAATACCGTATGCGTACAAATATCACCTACTAGTTTGACGACTACCTACACCAAAACTAAATTCACTTTATGTGGGTCGTCACAGTTTCACACGAATTCAGTGAAATAAGGGTAGGAGTATACTAGAGGCAGATGGGTCTACTTTTTGCCCCCGATCGAGCGTAATGAGGGACAGAGTTGCCTTTGCCCATTTTTTACGTAGTAGATTTACTAACTTGCCCATAAAACTTTAGGTTACTAACTACATAAGATTAGTGTAAAATTCGGTTTTCCTCCGTTTGCTTCGAATAATTTAATTTAATTTTTTATTTTACCACTTTTTATACCCATAATGAGTTTGTCGTAACTTTAATGGCATAAAAGTATTTGGTTGCCATAACAAGCTTTTAGTATATTTTCTGTTGGACTATCTTGGAGTCGTCTACTGTATGTTTAAATATTTTGGCTAATAATGATTTATAATATTTATCAGAATGCAGAAATTCTTGCCGTATGTAAAAATTTATGTCTTCTGGTTCAATTGTCTCATCGGTTATTTTCTTTATCTAACTATTGTTTGTTTTAAATTTACATTGTTTAATAGATGAGCCAACACTAATAGTAGATTGCAGTTTCACAGTCGGATATAATTCGGATTGCATTTTGCAACCAGCGGGATTGCAACTGAAAAGCCAAATTTGGCTAGAACAGGCACTTAATTGTGGCTAAATTTCATTTGGGTTACCGGTCAAAACCGGAGCGTTGCGAAGCGGGGGGAGCGAAGCTTAAGCAAATAAAAACAACAATTAATGTTACGAAGATTAGCTAAAATTCGAATTTAATGTGAAGTTTGTTCGGCATTTGGGTATTATTTTTAGGCTTTCTCGACGCTCTCTATACCATTAATGTTTATGCTGTATAATTGTAGTCTTTATAATTGTTATTCTTCATATGTCTATGACTTTGAAAGTTATGCGTAATTATTTATGCTAAATGATTATTTGTGTTTTCAACACTTCGGTTAGAGGATTTATGCCAAACAATGTTATTACATGTCATAGTATGCCATGCAACAGTGAGTGAACCGCAACATTAGCCCCCCCCTCCCTGCCTGTGCCCATTATTTCATGTTTTATTTTTCCTGTTCAATTAATATAACGCTCCGTGATCTAGTGGTATCACGCTCGCTTCCCACGCAGGATATGCGGGTTCGAATGCGGACCATGTACCAATGAAATATTTCATTTACCCTTAGTACAAGGACGTCCTATGTGATGGAAAACACGGTGAGGAAACCTTCAATCTCCATAGATGAGGCGATGGGTTAGCCCCCTGTCACAATGCAGTAATGAATAACTGGCTAAACGTGGGCATAATTGTGCCTGCGCTACCGTGTATGGGAAATGGCATGACGCTGTTCTTATGTAGGTATGTTTACTAATCAGCTCGTACATGTCATACATCATTTGCTAGAAGAGATGTCTTGAACTCTAACGACTTATTGTAAAGGGGACAATTCACAAATATTGGACGACGCTTACCTTTCGGAAAATAAGTAACCCTTCAGCACAGCTTCTGTTGCAGATACATTATAATAAAATATGTTACTTGACGGTTTAGTTACGCGGCATCGCACATTATGATGTTACATATGTCATAACTGACGACCTTTGCTGTATTGTGGTCGAGTCTGTGCTTTCCAAGTGAGAGGTCCCGGACTCGAATCCCGGCTGGAGAGAACAAAAAGCCCAGGTCTGGGATGTTGAATATGTTTGTGACGTCGCTGTGTCCTGTTCTCACGACACAGGATATCCTAGTGTGGGGCCAGAAGCAATGTGCCTCTATGTAAATTATCTTAACTTCCAAAAAATATTATGGATAAACCTCGCCATGAGTGGGAACAGTCAGTGGGAATACCCGGAATATACAGTGATTGGGTGCTGGACTATACATTATCATCATCACCGCATTAGTAGTTTAGGTGCCTGATACATAATGGAGGGCATTAAAACTCGACGGCGAGTTTCATAATAATATCACTCGAGATTTTTAATGCCTAATTATGTACAGTTACACACACTAGTTTATCTACAGACATATGATAAGTCTCTTTGATGTGTTCAGGAACCGGCATTGTGGCATTGATAATTGCTCTTCACTTGTTTAGCTTGTCCAGTAGTACCAACTTCACAGACAAACTAGGGGCGGCACGCAGGCGGGAGTCGGCGTTCGTAATTTGAATGTCATAATTTGTGAAAAATTGATACATTATGGTCATAATGTATCAATATTAAGATAGGAAATGAGTTTTTAACGTAACGAGCGGTTTTTGGACGCAGTAAGGAGGGTTTATGATACGTGTACAGATAAAATTATTTATGCTACTTTAATCAACACAAATCGCTTACGGACACGCTTATTGCTTTATACTGTGGTTGTTGTTCCCTTGTGTTAGCTGACGATTCCAATCTCGTCAGCCCTCAGGAACTATCCAAACGTTCGCTGGTTACGGCGAAACTCTCTAAATAGTAGTTTATGTGACTGCTACATAATGGAAGGCATAAATACTCGAGAGTGGGTTTATGAAACGAGCTGAAGGCGAGTTTCATAATAATATCACTCGAGAGTTTTAATGCCTAATTATGTACAGTTACATACACTAGTTTATCTACACACTGCTCATATCATCATATCATAAGCTCTCTTTGATGTGTTCAGGAACCGCATGTTTGATCGGCATTGTGGCTCTGCAGTTGTTTAGCTTGTTTTGTAGTACCAACTTTACGCAGGCGGGCGTCGGCGTTCGAAATTTGAATGTCAGTACCAACTTCACAGACAAACTAGGGGCGGCATGCAGGCGGGCGTCGGCGTTCGAAATTTGAATGTCATAATATGTAGAAAAATTACACATTATGGTCATAATGTGTAATTTTTCAGATAAGAAATGAGTTTTTACCAAGTAGTTTAACATTATGCTGATCGTAACGTGCGGTTTTTGTACGCAGTAAAGAGGGTTTATGATACGTGTGTAGATAAATGTCTATATGTCATGCAGGCATTCAATTTTAAACTGTAATATTTAGCTCCCTGATCTTTGGACGAATGAACAAGCTAGCGTTCAAGTTTAATACAGCTGAACGTCATACTGTTACTGTCAATTTTGGAACGAGAGACAGCTCTAGAGTAGCACCGGGAAATTCCGCATTTTCTTGATTCTCACGAGTGTGCAATTCACCGGGATTTTCAAACAGCAAATACACACGCTGCGCCGTTGGAATTGTTCCGTCGAAGCTGTCCTATTTATCTGTCCTGTAGTGTGCGGCTCTAAGGGCTGTTTATCTCTGCCCGGCCATCAAATCAGCTTCTCTTCACCGGTGCGAGTGACCCGCAAGTTCCGATAATGACGCCGACCCCGGATGTTAAACCGGACATCGGCGGACCTCGGTTTAATTAATTGAGACGGAACAATAATTCTCGTTAATTTCTAAACCCTTTGACCCTTATTGTAGGGGTGTTGGAAAGGACAAGGTGTTTGTTAACTTCGTTGAACATACTGAATGTGAATATGACTTGTTAGATTATTATTGTAAAATTAGCACATAGACTTAGCTCCGCAGCATATGCAGTGAATGACAGACGTTGCAACTGATAGGCTTGTATATTTTAGTTATTTCCATAACATTATGTCCTACGTCTTAAAAATACTATGGGGACGGGCTGCTGATATTGAGACCATCTTCATTTTGCAGAAGAGAGCGATCCAATTTAGTTATAAGCTGGTCTCTGAGAGATTTTGTCAAAGAAACCAACATCAAGGTTGCAAGTCAATATATCTATGAAAACATAATGTATGTGAGGAAAAATATCAGTAGCTTTAAAACCTAATGTGCAAACTAGAAATAAACATAAACTTTCTTTTCCAATGTTCGGACTTACAAAAGTTAGTAGTTCTTTTATGGGACACTGTATACGTTTTTACAATAAAATTCCGCAAGAAATACAAAACTTAACTGAAGCTTGATTCAAAAAATGTATAAAGCGCACTTTGTGCACAAAGGCCTACTACAAAATTAATGATTTTTTTACAAGACACCGACATCTGGAATTAAACCAGTTCATCACCCATGCACCCTATTATTATGTAATAATTAGGCACCTACTTAATGTTTTATTATGCTTGCTTGATTACGTTATGACGTTCATTACGTCTAAATTTTTATGCTATTAAAAATCTTTGAACTTGAACTTAATGAACTCAGGACTCTATCTGGCATGTTGACCACAGATGGTCTAATGTCTCCATTGTTCGAGAATCGTGAATTAGTTCTTTAGATCGCACACTAGCTGGCTAACCTTGAGCTATAAGTTACCCAGAAATGGCAGCTTCGCAAATGTAGAAGTTACTTTCTTTCCCTGGGCCGAAATTAAAATTTGCTTTACTTTGTATGACCAGTTGAAAGGCACGGAAAAGTATGAGTGTGTATGCAGGGTGTCCCAAAATTCAACGATAACAGGACGATAGGATAGATGGTAGTCGTCATCAGAAAAATATAAAAAAACATACCATGATCCCTATAAATTAGAGGGATTTAAAAAAAACACGAAATTTCTCCATACTGTAACCATTTTTCGGTTACTGTGGTTTATTCTGGTATTTTCTCTGGCGATAGGTGTATAATTAAAATACAAGTATCGTTATTATGAAGATTGTAATGATTGCTGCGCGTTGTTATTGTGAGAATGCTGTGATAACTAAGATCTGACAAACGTGGTGTCGTATATATTACATAGTGGTATATTATTCAGTGAAAATGTAACAAAAACATGTTACCGTTAACTTGTTGTGTTACCTAAATAATATTAGTTTAATTTAATTCACTCATATACATGTTTAAGCACTTTATTGTTTGAGGTTTTTAATCTCCTGTTATATGATAATTTTTGGCAAACCCAAAAGCTAATCGAATCTTTATTAAGGTTGGGACAAGACAAGACAACTGTGCTGTGGATTATTATGCAAGATTTGGGTTTCCGGGAGGTATTCATCATTGTTTAGAACTTGCGTAGAACTAGAACTGCTTACAACAAATGTTGCCGATTACAACCAAAAGAAACGGTGTGTATGTTCAGTTTAGTGTCTTTCTCGTAACGTGGTCATATCGATATTTAAGTACATAGTTTATTTTAGAATTTCTACGAATCTACCAATAAAGCCTGAATAAATGGTATATTACGCGATAAAACCCTTCAATCAGTAGATGTAAATTTTAATCCGGCTCGAAGGACCACATGTTTGCGGATGGACCGATAATAATATGAAAAATTAAGGTAAATTCCGAAGGACCAATTTTATAATAAAATTAAATACACCACGGTTATGCATATCACAATAATGCAACACAAAGTATGCACTCACCTCAGTGGCTTTTGATTGCATTACAACCTCCAACGCACTCCAGCATCCGACCACGCCGCGATCCACTTAAATTCCGTCAATTCACCATACATATTATTGTTTTTGATTATATTATCGTTTACTCAGGGATATAACACCACACAGCATACAATTATATAGATTTCGACTATATTAGTCTAGAGTTTATAGTTTTTTTGTGTTTATTCGTATTGATACGCGATACGAACACCATAAAGCTCGATAGGCGACCATCATCTCCTTCGCTCATTTCTTCCGCGTTGGAGGACCCGTGGCGCCATCTCTTAGGCTAGATACATAGCTAAGCGAAGCACCATAGGAAACAATATAACCATGGTTTTAATAGATACATATATATATATATATATATATATATATATATATAATAATTTAGGAATACTAAACATATGTGTTGTTTTTGTCCATTCAAATATTGTTACGATAACTCTTAATATCATATCCATAATCACAATCAAAAATAGTAACATAATTGCCCCAAGTTTTCTAAAAATAACACTTTTTTCCGTAGTAAGAACTTGAAATTTTGCCCTTTTGACATAAAGACTAGGCTTCAAGACACCGTCGGTCTTCATGGAAACTTTGTATGTGCAAATGTATGTGTTGTATGTGTTATTGCATGTAAACCCTCCAACGTGATAAAACTGAAATTCGAAGATCAGTAGACAAATTGCTTGTGGTCCCCTATCGTTACAATAATGTCTCCCTTGATGTCGTGCATCCATTTTCGACGTTCCTTTATTATTATCAAAACTAGTGTGAGTTTACTGACGATGCTAGTGGCTAAACGAATTTCTTTGTCCAAACCATACGAATCGAAAAAAGTATGGCTTGTGTTTAAACGATTACCAAAAATGCACCTATTTTACTATCAATATATTCGAATTGACTGCCAGAATGGATGAATTTCCACCAAATTGTGTTTGGATAAATGATCACCAAACTTCTTTTTATGTTTTGTGTACTTAATTTTATGTTTTAAGTATTTTTTGTTGTTCTTACATGTTCAACCTAACACGAAGGATAAAGGGGGCTTCGCTTCGCTCACCCCCTTTACCCTTCACCTAAGCTACCGCAGTATTTTCCCTGATATTTTCTGCAACTTTTGGTGGTAATTTAGCCATTTTGGGTAGGAAAAAAATATTTTGGTGGTCATTATATTTGTTGCCAAAAAGTATATAGATGTGATTTCGTGTAGCAGACTTTCCGTACCAGAAGTTAACTAGCTATAGCTATCGAATATGGGCGGGTTGTAACAGACTGTTTCAGCTGTCGATAATTAAAACGGAACACCGGAATACTCATTTTGCGGGAATTTTAAGTGTTTCAGTGCTCGTCGGATACACTACATAACAGCCATTGAATGAGTCGAAAAATAAATAATGATGACATGATTAATTAATGCTCTCAGTATTCCGTTGTGACATGATACGGAATAACGAAACGAACTCATTCGCCAACGCACCAAGTGACTGAAACAGGGAAACGTGTAGCGCGACTTAAATGGCAATGGGCAGAATACATCTGTCGCAGAAACGACGGAAGATGGGGCTCTAAATTTCTGTTCTGGAGGTGGCACAGGAAAGAGAAGTGTTGGAAGACCTGAGGCCCGATGGTCCGTACGTAGATTTCAGGAGTATAGCCGGCCCGACATGGACCAGAGTTCTCGGTCAATTGGGAAGGTACACGTCTAGCAGTGGACACAAACATGCTGAAGAAGATGAAGAAGATAAATCAATGAGCTATGCGACATTTCGTATTTGAAGACGAGGAGATATATTCTTTATTTAATAAACTGTTTAATAGCTAGAGCTACATACATCTTCACTTCACTGACGACCCGGATGGCCGAGTCGGCAGTGACCCTGCCTACGAAGCCAAGGGTCCTGGGTTCGAGTCCCAGTGGGGGCAAATATTTGTTTGATGAGAGCGGATGTTTCTACCCTATTCATGGTTGTTTATCTATCTAAGTATGATATTTATCTATATTAGTATGTGTATCGTTGTCTAGCCTCTCCTTTCCCGGGAGTTCGAGACGTCAAAAACGACAAATACCGGAGTGTTTTTGAGCGTGCGGGCTGCGCGGCACTTGACTAATATATCAAGTGATTCTGTTGGAATGGTAACACTTAGAATTATGGGAGTTGTATATCTGAGTAGCTAATGAAACCCTCTTTTACACAATGTGTAGAAAATGTCACTGTGACCTTAGTTTATTTTTGTACTGGCATGAGAAACACAGACTTCTATGAAAATGCTCCCTCTCGACACAAATCTAGCCGACATCAGAAAATTATCAACAACATGTACATGTTGTTTGATACCTACGTAATCTACACAAAATAACCTTTTCAAAACAATAAAAACATTAGGGTGTTCTTATAGAAACTTTCGAATATTTCAGCGTTTCAAATTTTCATAAAATACGGAAAGTAAACTGACGCATCGCGCGAATTATGCAAATCTTGTGAAATTATTTGTGAAGAGACTAGACTACCTAGCGTTATATTTCTTAGTTCCTAGGATAGGTAATTTATTCAATAAGAGGAAAACAAGTGGTATTTGCCACTAAATCATAAATGATAAGTGTGAGGACGCCATATCTCGCAAGGAAAGTATAAAATAGGTAGAAATCAACACTTTGTACTATTATTGAATTTATAGGCAATAGGTGATACTTATCATTCTAGAATTAGTGGTTCTAAGTAGAAGACAAACTAGGCTTTCTAACAGTGTATCGTACTATGTACCTTTTCATACAAAAATAATTCAAAATCATGCATGTTATTTCGTGTCACGGTGTGTTGTTTCTGGGCTTTCTCAAGGTCACGGCAGGTGTACGATATGCGTTTATACAGAGTGTGCAAAGATGGAACGAAGAAAATGTTTCGCCGTGATTTGATTCTAGGTAAAATAGCTAAACTGGTGTTTCGTTCGTGTAGGTATGGTGTAAGTTTGAGTTAACTAGTATTTAGTTGTTATGTGTATATGAAGTGTTTCCACGCGGCTCCGTTCACGCGCAAGTACAGATACCTACTGTTCTTACAAAGTGTAATATTTGTGTAATATTGTGTTAACTAGTGTTATGCGAGATCAGATATGTACTTTTGACAATTTAGTGTAAGATTACACAAATTTGTAAAAAATAAACAATTATTTGAAATGTGTAATTAGTAATTAGCTACCACCTACCTAATGTGTAATTGTGTAATTAGGTTTTGGAAAAATAAAAAAGAACAAAAATTTATATAGTTATATATTCACATTCTTTATTTCCCTGTGCATAAAAATGTACTCAAAAGAAATTTTATAACAACAGGCGAGCTTATCTCTAAAAAGATATTTCTTCCAGCAAAATTTATATAGTTATATATTCATATTCTTTATTGCCCTGTGCATAAAAATGTACTTAAAAGAAATTTTATAACAACAGGCGAGCTTATCTCTAAAAAGATATTTCTTCCAGCAAACCTGGGCGAGACATAATTGTTTAAAAAACAGGACAGTACTAATGCACAATGAAACTGTATACATTATATTTACACACACACGAGTACACAATTATGGAAAAGTAGTAAACAGTAAGTAAGTAGGTAAACAATTCTATACAAGTTCTTAGATAGTTGTTTGACTGATATTTGTAACTTTTACCGTATAAAAAATGGAATAAAGTACACAATTACGGAAAAATGAAAAAGAATTTTGTTGCAACTGTTAAAGTAAACAATTTCTATACAAGTTATAAGATAGTTAGGTAGTTGGCCACAAATAGAAATTGTTATTTACACAAACGCATAAATATTAGACACATAAAAATTCCACACAAAAAGATAGAAACATTGCAACTGTTAAAGTAAACAATTTCTATACAAGTTATAAGATAGTTAGGTAGTTGGCCACAAATAGAAATTGTTATTTACACAAACACATAAACATTAGACACATACACACATAAAAATTACACACAAAAAGATAGAAACATCCGGATCGCTAACGCTATGAAGGAGGAGAATTACAATCACACACTGATGGCTGATTTAGATGTGTCTAGCAAGACATAAATGCCCACAGGAGTCATTGAGCGATTTTATCTCAGCAGGGACGTGTGCCCTTTTGCGATTCATCGTCCCAATGACATCAGTAGCACGGGATTTGAGGTACCTCGTCAAGGGCATTTGGTTATATCAATTGTCCATGAAAGCGATTGCGACTCATCAACTTCCTGAAGTCAGGCATTCCCAACACACCAGTCTTCCACCAGTTTGATGCTGCAACGTGGAAGTTATATGATATGGCATATTTTAATAGTTTTAGTTACCCACTCAAACAAGCGATACACCCGACCGAAACCGGTCCAAAGCGAGGTGTGCGTAGTTTTAAAACCCCTATTACAGAGACATATTAACCAGCCATCAGTACACAGTCAGATATCAGTCAGTAGGCATGCCGGCAGCGCCTTGATGTCGACGGCTGCGGGGAGGAGTCGCCCTCGCTCCCGCTCCGGCCCAGAGAAGCTGGTTGCTTCACCATCTATAACATAAATAAAATAGGCAAATTAAATATAAACAAAATACCAGACTGGCAGTCAGTGACATTTGCAGTATAATTATTTGTGTCCTTTTAGTATAAAACTTCACATTTCCCAGGTAAATATTTAATTATACTTGGTAAAACTATATTCAGACCGTTTAGGCTGCTGAATGGAACAAATTAATGGATATGTATATATATAAATATAAAAGGAAACGAAGCAAAAACGATGCGAGTGAAATTTCAATTATTTACCTTCATCCGACCGGAGCGGGAGCGCACATACACCAGCTTCTCATCGGATAGAATGCGCACCGGCGGCGACCGACGCGCAAGCTGGGCATGATAGTCATGATCCATTCTGAAAAAAGTAGCTAAGGCATTAGGATCAAAACGTACACTCTGTGCACTTTTACAAATTTGTGTAATTTTGCATTTTTTTGTCATTTTACACTAAATTGTCAAAAGTACATATCTGAACTTGCAGGCAAACGAATCCGCCTAAAAAGACAAGTTAACACAATATGACACAAATTTGTTATTTTTTTATTTTATTTTTATTTTTATTTTTTTTATTTTGATATTTTCACTTGGGCATCGTGTAGGGTGTCTTACGAGCATAATTTTATGTCATATGCATGTTTTCCCTAGGACCAATATTTATAGAGATATCGATATTACAAACATAATATGACGTATATCTCGAAATCGGTGAGGTGCACGAGGAAAATGTTTATAACCAAAAGTGATAGCAAAAAGCAGCACTACACGATTCCGAAGCAAAAAATAACAGTCAAAAAAAATATTTTTTAACACAATTTTTCTAAGTCGCTGGATGCTGGATTTTTCCATTGATAAAAAAAGGGGCTTCCGCCCCCTTATCGACACTGAACTCCAATCATAAACCCGCGGAACCTTTGATATGGAAACCCCAATCATCACATCACCCCGAAACCTATGATATGGAGTTTCACCGAATATGACTGAAAACACCCGCACCCTGTAGTGAGATTCTGTCTGTGTGTGAGTAAAATGGCGTCGCGGAATGCTTATGTGTGCGTGTGAAGCATGTGAATTGGATGCCTGATCACGTTTCTGACGGAAAATCAGCAAATTGGTACATTATTTTGATAAAGAAACCTATAAAAATGGATTCCTTATAAGATTTCCAATAAGATATGTGTATTTTTTATTGAAATCTAACTGTATTTCTCATTGGAATTACAAATAGCATTGGGGGGAATCCGTCTGGTTGCATGACGTATCATGTAAATTTGCCGATTTTCTGGACATCTTGATGAATTTTACTATGATTTGTGGTTTGTTTATCGCAAATAGAGTTGTAAATATGAATAAAACAAATACTTACCTCAATTCACCAAAAAAACCACACTTTTCTCTCAATAAAATTTCACCACCACATACGTTGGGAGCGTCCGGAAGAAAGTGATTTTCAAAACGCGGTTGAATTATTTTTTTCTACGGAAAAGCATAAACTAGCACACAGACCATAAAGTTTGTCTAATTGGGTGTCCACACATGATCGAACCGTAAAAATTGGTCCAACCGTTGGATAAAAAATACCGGTTTCAAAAATATTAGTCATCCCGCTGCTTATGCTGACAGCGGTACATAGAGTGATCGGGGCCGCGCTGCTTATGCTGACGGCGGGAAAGGAGAGGCTAGTACCCAATATACAGGAAATCCTAGTTTGGGGCTAGATCAATGTGTGTAAATAGTGTCCAAGGTATTATTATTATATTATTATCTTTACATTTAACTTACAAAAAACAGGTATATGTACAATGTATTCAGTCCTGCATTCCGGTCCTGAATAAGGGTAAGCTACTTTTTCCCACCCATGATCCTGCAGTCATGTACCTACAGTAACATGTGGAGCCAGGTGTTAAACGGAAGATCAATCTGCAAATTTGCTAGCATATGTTTCGCCTACCAAGTTTGGATTAGACAAATTCACTTGAGAGGCTGTCAGTGGAATTGCAGTAGCACTGTATCCACCACTTTACGAGTCGATCTGCTCAAAAAGCGTGCGCCGAACACGAGAGCTATGCAAACGGAAGTGGACCAAGCGATCCCCTAATGGAAATTATTCAAATAAGGCCTGTCCGCTGATCGTAGGACTCGGGCGAGTGGTGCGACAAAAAATAGTACTCAGCCGTTCCCATATGGAGTGGCAGACGCAAATTTGCACCCACGTTTGAAGGGACTGAACCGGGCGCGGCGATAGCTTGCCATAAGCGACTTGTTTAAGTATTATTGTTGAGGAAACGAGAGATTTGCTAATAACGTGGCGATTGGAAGATACTATAAGTAAATAAGACACAAAGAGGCCTATACATAACGGTTTTCCTAAAATGGCTAAACCTGCTGTGAGGAATGACTCAGACTTCATGCTCTAAGTGAAAATGAATAGCGACTACTGACCATTCTATGAAAACTATACCTGAAATTCATCTGTTTGTAACATTATCTCAATCAGGGGATTGTGCTATTAGCGGAGAGTGGAGACGCGACGTCAAATATTGGCAAATTGGTTGCGGCTTGCCAGAGAATTTATCACCGGAATATGATACAGGTTGTATCACAATGGTGTAGTGTATGATTAGTAAGGTGAAAGTTTCGATCAAGAATAATTACGCATCTTAGAAGTACGTGAAGGAGTTTTCTCGCAGTTGATTAAAAAAACAAAATTCCAAATAGTTCGCTAGATGGCGTGAGAGAACTTGAGGTTCAACCCTGCTGCGATCCGAAATAATGACCATGTCTTAGAGCGAGCTTAGGACTTTATACAATTCGGGCCAGGGTTGGCTACTCCAAATCCCCTTTGATTTGTCCCAAAACAACGACACGATATGGTTTCTTGGCCAACAAACAAATTACGGAAATAGCGTCCATGCACTGGCCCAATGAGTAGGCCGATCTGTACTGGGACCTTCACAGATTTAGTTCACAGACCACGATAATATTGTCCTCTGTGGTTAGTACCCAGAATTCTACAATGTAAGTAGCCGTAAGGCAAACGAGCTAATATGATTAACGATTCAAAAATGCTTAGCACTTTTTATTTGGCGCCACTCACTTCGCAACGTTTCTAAAGTTTTGCCTGAATCGAGAAGGTTTTTTGAGATTCTCTTACTATTTCGGTTTAGTTTCCTATTCAGTTTGCATATACACTGACGAGCAATGAAAAAGTTCCACCCAAAAAATGCCGAAAACACCTTAATATCTCCTAAGACATAGAACCTAGCTTCATAAATTAAAAATTTACGTTTTTAATTGGTAATATTCTGATGCGCTGTTAAATGTACTTCAATATTGCAGACGGCGTCATTAAGCTAGCCTTTCCCGTTTAGGAGTAATTTGGTGCTATGTCACTAAAACTTTTTCATTGCTCGTCAGTGTATTTGATAGTAAGTATGTACTTATTTCTGGTTTAGTTGTTTTTTTCGTAATTTGGGTGTTTGTTTCTCTGGTGTTACGCAATACAACCGCATTGAGTACCCCCCCATTTTAAAGTTGGTTAAAAAGTAGAAATAATTTTCAGGACTGGATTCCCGTGATGGACGAACTTTTTCCATATACTTGACATAGATACTAAATAGTTTTCTTGAAGTGAGTACGGAACCCTTGTACGCGAGTTCGACTCCCACTTGACGGTTTAATTCTATCCGTAAAATTTCGTGATCGGGGTTCGGAATAAATGTATAAACCACATCATTGGCCATGGGTTGCGTACCCGAAGAGTGCCAAACGGGTATCCTATTACTATCTAAGCCTCCACTGTCCGTCTCTCCTTCTGCCCGTTTCTTCTGCCCTTCTTATATCCGTCCGTCCGTCAGTGGACTCTATCTGATGAACCGAAATAGTTCAAATTTTTCATTGAATTCTTTTTTCTGATGCAACAAATAAACGAACTACACGATATTTTATAAATAAAGGGGGTCCCCATACAGGAGACGTGTTTTAACACCATATTTAAATTGAATCGTAAATTTGGTTGCACAAACAGGTATTTTTTAATCACAATGGATTAATTAAATCTGTCAAACACAGATTCATCAACAATATAGGTCTATTGTAGAAGTTTGCGAATACTACAGTCTGGTGAGACCAGTCAGCAGCTTTCCTAATGATATTCATAATTCATAATTCTTTATTGAACACAGTTATTTAAAAAAGATACATTAAGAGAAAACATATGTACAAAGGCAAGCTTATCTCTAAAAAGAGATTTCTTCCAGCAAACCAAGGCATGACAGGAAATTTTATCAATAAAGGGTAGGCAGTGCACAATATCAAAACAATAATAAAATACATATAAGTAAATTACATATCTATAAAATACGGTAAATAAAATACATACTCGTATATATCAAACTACTAAATACGTATCAATACATACATAAACCTGTACATAAAGTTTACATGTAATAATAATATACATACTACAACTATCACAAAAGAGAGAGGAAGAGTTCTTTTACCCGGTTTTTGAAAGCGAAAAGAGTCGGGCTGTCTCTTATCGCACAAGGAAGTGCGTTCCACAGTCGGACCGCCTGCAACCTGAAGGAGTGCTCATATGCGGAAGTGGTATGCCTTGGAGTGGCTAAGAGTGAGACCGTTTGAGATCTCCGTTGCCGATCTCCTGAAAAGAGATACTCAAAGCGGTTTCGAATGTAGCTGGGTTAGCGCGGATTTTTCAATATATTGAAAAGATAAAAAAGAATATGGGAGTCTCGGCGACGACGAATCGGAAGCCACCCCAACTCTTTGCGAAATTGAGAGACATGGTCGAATTTGCGCAGCCCGAAGATAAACCGAATCCCGAGATTCTGAAGTCGTTCGAGTTTGTTCAGAAGATCTTCGTTCGCGCTCGCCCAACAGACATCGGCGTAGTCGATTAGCGGCAGGAGAAGGGACTGAGTGATAGTGAGATATCGACACTCACTCCATCCCGAGAGACGGCTGAAGTTGATGATCTCTCGTGCTGTGAGCTCCAAAATAGAAGTGTTGATACCACTATCATGAAAGGTCTACTTCAGCCAGCGGCCGATGGTCTGAGATGAACAGCCCCGTGTGTTTTATTGGAAGTGAAAATTAAATTGTTTTCGTTTAAAAGTTAGTAGCTGTTAGGTAACTAATCAGAAGTGATGGCAGGGCAAGTACTTTTGAAATATGGCAAATTTAAAACCGTCTGAGCACACCCAATTTTGGACGTTTTAATTTAAATCTGTTATCATTATTACCGATCGATCTACATACGATTTAATATTTGGAATTTTGATAAGAGACAAAGTCTGCGTTCGTTGGCCTGTAACATATCCATAGTTCGTTAGCCATAGATAACAACATTGTATATAAGTTTTTTTACTCAACATCTCAAGATTAATCGACTCATTGCAAAGGTTTGATATGTTATTTATTACTGCAGTTCCATATGACACCATATTTAGGAAAAACGGGTTTTAATAAAAAAAACCCTTAAAAATCATTTTACCCTATCATCAAGAGATACGTATAAATGTCGGCGGGCGATTGTGGAATTGGGCAGATCATGATGTTCTGCGCCTTATTAAGATATGGCGGCGTTTCTTGAAATACTCTGTTGTCTATGGGGTTATTCATGATGTGCCCAAACCAAAATCGGGCAGATCGATGAGAACAAAACGTTTGTCGATATTCCCAGTAAATGCTTCGCCACATCATCATATGGCCAAAGGAAACGTCACATCGTAAAATAGTTCGAATTTTACGAATAAACAAATCTATTTCATTTTTATTGCTGTTGCTGCCAACCTATGCCAGATGACCATTTCTGTAAACTTTTAAAAATAATTATCCATAAATATATTTTTAGGATATAAACCAAATCGAGAAAAGAAGGACGACCATCACACGGAAGTCGGTGGACACTATGTGGTATCCGAGTATGATATTTTAGAGACTTTCATTATCCTCATTATTAAATGTGGTTTTTATTTGCATACGCTACGCTCCGCGCCGCTTCGCTACGCTCCGGTGTTGCTTCTTCTAAGTTACAACCTAACCTATATATAACACAACTGAAATTTAGCCACAATAACCTACCCTGGCCAAGTTTGGCTTTTCATTACTTTCAGTCGCAAACTCGCTCCGCCGCGCTGGTTGCACATATACGTTCTAACCTAACTCAACTTACCGAGCCAAATCTATTGTCACTCTACTTTTCGCTATGCCGAGATACAGGTACTATTATTATTATTCTCGTATCGCCGCCTTTTGCGCTCGATTACGGGAATCTAAAAATGGAATTTTGACGAATATTGCCAGTTGTCTGAAAAGTAATTTTTTCGCACATTGGTTATCTGTGCATCACAGTGGGAACCAAAAGTAAATTTTCATATTTTTATTTATTTTGTTTTAGTTTAGCCTAAATTATTGTTATTTTTGTGACTATTTTATAACTACAATTTATAATTTATAACTATGGGTCATGTTGCCTGAGAATAAACGATTATTATTATTATTATTATTAAGTATTCTGTGGTTATAGGCTGGCAGATCGAACCTTGGTCTTGAAACGATATGGCGGGTTTAACGTGACATATCAAGAAATGCCCCCATATCATGATATGGCGGCATTTATTGATGTGCCGAATTTGACGATCGGTCGCCGACATATACATGATGTCAATGAATTTGACGATCGGTCGCCGACATATACATGATGTCAATGATTTTGACGATCGGTCGCCGACATATACATGATGTCAATGAATTTGACGATCGGTCGCCGACATATACATGATGTCAATGAATTTGACGATCGGTCGCCGACATATACATGATGTCAATGAATTTGACGATCGGTCGCCGACATATACATGATGTCAATGAATTTGACGATCGGTCGCCGACATATACATGATGTCAATGATTTGCCGATTTGTGGGTATTGAGGGCTCCAAACGTTGAACTTGATTGAAAACAAACCGCAATAAATCCTAATATTGACTACTCATCATTCATAATTCATAATTTCTTTACTGCACACAAATCATACAAAAAACAAAAGTTACATAAAAAAAAGTGTACAAAGGCGAGCTTATCTCTAATAAGAGATCTCTTCCAGCAAACCAGGTAAACAAGGGAAAATGTTGAGCAGGGGTAGACCTATGTGTACAATATATAAAATCATAAATAAAATAAATTAAATAATAACTATAATAATATACTAAATACTTATAATCTACTACAACTACTATTTTATACACTATATTAATACATACTTACATGCATACTACTTATAACTCTAAAGGGAGAGGTAATGCTTTTTCACACGACTTTTAAAGATATTCAGAGTAGGACTGTCCCTGATGGTGCAGGGGAGTGCATTCCATAACCGAATGGCCCGGGCTCTAAACCCGTTCTCATAGAAAGCGGTGTTATGCTGTGGAGTTGTGAGCATGGAAACTGCGTGAGTTCTCCGAGGTCTGCTGGAAGAAAGAAATTGAAAACTGTCTCGTAAGAAAGTTGGGTAGCGTGGATTACGTAAAATGTTGTAGAGGAAATTGAGGATGTGTGAATCCCGACGAAGATGAATCGGCAGCCACTTCAACTCCCTGCGATGTTGTGACACATGGTCGTATCTACTCATCTCTACGCCAGTATGATGTTTGTGGGGTAAGGAGGTGGCAAAATAAGTACTACCAAGTCATCATCAAAAAAATATATATTAGGGATAACAGGTCCCGTAAATTAAAAGAAAGGGTCGTGGGTGATCTATGCCCTGTCTAGATTGGCCGCCGTAGGTCCGGTACTCTCCTGGCTGGTCGATGGCGGTCCGAAGTAGGGGTCACGCTCGGCCGGGTGTGATGAGGAGTAGGAACGGCGGCGGGCGAACGTCGAGCGGTTCTAGCCCAGGCCGCCAAGATAGTGGTTGTGCGTTTTCCGGGTTTTCTTGTTAAAAACGACGCACCCTGTGGAATATGCACCGGGTTAAAATTTTGTTCGTGCTCACTCTGCTTTGTGAACTCCCTGTCTTCAATTACGATCATTTAAATAAGCAAGGGCACCGTAAGCGTAAGCGTGTTTGTGTTCACAAAGCAGAGCGGAGTTACAGTGAGCCTATGTGCTAATACAAAAGCACACTACTCATTATCATTATAAAATTCATACCTCTTAGAATTACAAAAAAAATGCATTTTTTAAGACTGGAATAATTACTTGAGTACTTTTGGCTATATATGAAGTCAGGGAAAGGTGACGGTGCAGCGAGTGTGTTAATCTAAACACAGTGGAAAGAAGGAGAAAGGAAGAAAAATATAAATTTCGGACACCAAAAGTGTCTTGAAAAGGTTGTACAACGGTTGCGAAGGCTACTGCGTTACCACAACAATGCCGGTAGCTTGATCACATGCTATCTTATTTAATACTTTTAGCATCAATACGAAAGGTGGAAATGCATAAAAATACAGTCAATCGTAAATGCTTCTGTGGTGAGCGTTATCGGATCTCTCTTCCAAGAAATGTTGAAAGAACGCTTCCCATTGGTTCAAGCAGTGGATAGGTCTATGGCCGGTTCTCCTAAATGTCGCGTTATTTCGTTAAACGTTCAACGGTCATTATTATGAATTATACTGCAGCTTTGTCCTTCGAGATTAGGAATACTTGTAGTAGTACGTACCGACTCGCCATTCATCTACTATAGTAAACAGAAAAATATTTTTGTTGAGTGTGCCTTGTCGCTGCCCTCACTCTCCCAAAGAATCATTCGCTAATTTTGTTGTCGGTTGTTAATTTTTATTTTTAGGGTTCCGTACCTCAAAAGGAGGAACTCTTATGGGATCACACGCGTGTCCGTCCGTCCGTCCATCGGCCACAGGCAGGTATACAGAAGTTATGATCAAAAAAATGCAAAAAAATACCATCCCCCCCTTATCTCCGAAACTACAGTCTTAAATTATGAAAAAGTATAGAATATAGAACTTATGCCAAACATTTATATGTAAACCACATACAAACTTATAAATGCACCTGGTTACGTACATGGAGTATGAAAGAAGCCGCACTAATAACTTCTTGAACAACATGTATGTTAATGCTATGTAAAATCAAACTATTCACCCCACACTATCCCTACCATTGCGCAGTGGTACGAAGCTCTTCGTGCGCGAGTCTGACTTGCACTTGACCGGTTTTTTATTAGATGGTGCAATCAGTATCAGTAAAAATTCCTAAACGCAGTTACAAAGACAGTAACGAATATCTTCGTAAAAAAGAGCGAAAATTACAAAAAAAGGAGTTGAAAAAACCTCGCAAACATTCGCGCCTTTCACATACAAGGGAATCGTCCTCGAGTATTGGAGGTAACGCCTCAAGAGTGCTGGAGCCGATGAGTATGAGCTGGAGGGCTCCATTGTTGAGTACATCGACATAGGCGACGAGCCTGAAACGTCAAATCGTTATAAATCGGTAAATACTTTACCATGATTATATATCATGTTATTTTCGTGCTGTGTGCATCTTGTGGGGATGCTACCTTAAAATTATGAAATGTTCGCCTAAGCTGTTCATATTGTGGGAATGTTACGTTCACATCACTTTGGGACTATCTCGTGCTTTATAGAACAGTCAATATTTTCTTCATACTGACACAGTTTCATATGCGGGAGTATCAAGAAAGATATAAAAGATCACCACTGCGAAACAAAGTATTTTGGCGAAAAACTCGCTGAAACGATCAAATCCGCAAAAGCGATTAGTAAATCTGGCGCTGAAATCAAGATTCTAGCAGCTGCAAAAATACAGGTATATTTGCAAGGCCGAAAAGTTCACGTTCTTTTGGTCCTTAAAACTCGAAATTGCCACTTCCGTACACCGTGGGGACGACAGTGGCCGTCGTTGATAGACACCTGCGCCAACACTGCCGCCTGTGCCGCCGTCTCACCATCGCGCCTCGCTACCACCAACGCCGCTGTGGTCAGCACCGCCACCGCCGCCACTGCAGCAGCGCTCACAGTATGGCACTCCTCAGCGCCGCTAGTCGATTCAATATTCAGACTTTTATATTTACATTACCAGTGGCGCATCAGAACAATCCTGTTAAATTGTCTCGGGTAAAGGGCTATAAAATACTGTTCATAGAACAAGTTGCCCAAATAGTATGTATTTTCTTTAAATATTTATTTTAAAGTTAAAGTTATTAAATTAATGTATTAGTAATCGACATTTCATAATTTCATTAATTTCTTTATTGCACACAAATGATAAAGAGTTACTTAAAAATAGTATACAAAGGCAATATTTTCTCTAATAAGAGATTTCTTCCAGCAACCAGGTTAAGATGGGAAAGTTTGATTGCAGAGCAAAGCATACTTAAATACATTTCAAATTAGAAGATCTGCCTACGACCATCAAGTTGATTTCCTCGGGTTCCTTTATGGCTTCTTTGGATTTAAAATATGCATATTTGCTTGTACCTATTCTATAAGAAGACAGAACATATTTGCGTTTCAAATGGACCCACAAACTCTTTGAATTTAATGGCACTTTATGTTTTTACAAAATTACTCAAACCGGTCATGTTTTAATTAAGTAAAATTGACACGTCAATTTCTACTGCCCATTCAACTAGACACGTTGCCACGTCCAGTGCGTATAAATATAATTATATGAACCAATTTGCATTAGCCTAGCTGGATTAAATTGATATTCTTAATCTTCTAGCTAGTATCTTATATCAATAATATTCCACTAAGACTTTCAAAATCTACAAGTATTCCTAATCTCAAAGGACAAAGCTGCAGTAAAATTTATGATTAATCGAACTTACCTGTAAGTGAAGTTCTATCATAATTATACGAAGGCTTTGTCCGAAGATATTAGCTCCCGCCAACCCAATATTACCCATGTGGTGGAGTATTACATCTGGTACTTTGGAGTATTACAACTAGTAGGTTTGAACTAAATGATTCATTGGGAGAGTGAGGTCAGCGAAGTCACACTCGACAAAAAAATTTTTGGGTTTACCCTTTGTATGTTAACTATATTGAATGAATGGCGAGTCCTTACTTACTACTACAGGTATTCCTTATCTCTACGGACAAATCCTTCGCATAATTATGATAGAACTTCACTTACATGTATCTTCGATTAATCATAAATTTAACTATTTGCCCTTCGGACTTTGCTCTGCTCCTTTTATTTTTACGAAAATATTACGACCAGTTATGTTATGACTCATCTTTGAGCGCATGGTTATCGGTTGTGACGTCCCTACTTGGAGAGGAATAAAAAGATTCCAAATAGGTAGCCAACAAGAAATTTTATTTAACGTGGGTTCTCCAAATGTAGTCTGACCCTGGTTACGCAGCAACGAATCTTCCCTGCGGGTTTTGCCGTAGTCGGAGTGCCGCTGACGTCGGAGAAGTAACGGTCCGAATGCAGCCGGAGCAGGGAAGCAGGTTAGCCCGAAGCGGTGTCAGGAACCGGGAAACCGTAGGGTAGCAAGAAAAGCGGTGATCCCGAAGAGGTGCCAGGAACCCCGAACTGGAATTCGAAACCGTTCCTCCTTTAACATCTGTTACTGCACTCCGTCCGAATGCTCCACCCGCCAAGAAAAGAATAGTGTTGTCGTGGTGGTAACAATCAGAACGGAGTTACATATACAAAGTAAAATACAGTGCTAGGAATAAAAACAAGCAAGCATTCATATTTGTTATCGGCAGACCCCACTTGGGACATTTTACAAATAATCGGACATTCTACAAAATGTCCAAATGTGCAATCTGCCGGTAACATTAATTATTTCTATATATGAAAAAAGGATATTTATTTGTTTATCGGCAGACCTCACTTGGGACATTATGCAAACAATCCGGACATTTTATGAAATGCCCAAATATGAAATCTGCCGGTAACAATCAACAATTTCCACACAAAAAGGTAGCTAGTATAATTTAGTAAGCTGAACATATTTTCCAGACATTCTATAAGAAGCCAAGACACACTAACGCGTGTCTAAAAGCGGGTAGCAATTTGCGTTACAATGCGATGTGAATATCGCGAAATAATAATTAGCGAGTCTAAAAGGAATAAAACGCAACAAGCAATAAATGAAATGAGATGATTCTGGACACAAATGAGTAAGCCCGAAAGTACCTAACGGTAAGATGATTTTAAAACAGTATCTTTCACCACTCACCTCAATCGGGGTTAATATGAAGCACAGACAAAACTAAAACGTAACCACCAGTAGTACGTTATGATTAAACGTAAGCAACCACTGCTTAGAGTCGTTCGTCGGCGTACGGTAAAAAGGGACCGTTACAGAGCGCCAGTAGGACGGACGTGCGCACAGTGCTGAGTGAGTTTTCGGAATGACACCGGCGCCGCAAAGTCAAGTTGCGGTCACGGCTAGTTAGTTCAAAACGGGCCAATCATAGCAGAGCGAGCGAGTCGTCAACAGTGGAATGCTGCCAGTACAGCGCGTGAAAATCAATACTGTGATTACTAGCCTCATTTGGTAGTTTTATTAAGAGAATTACTACTTAAATTTAAAATAAGACCAGTTAATGATAGAGTGAAGACAACGGTAACTTACAACGTTACAATACCCCCTCGCCCAGTAAAGGGTTTTCATACGTAATGAAAATCCAAAACCTAATTCTAAATATTCTTAACTAGTTTTAGATCCTTAACATGCCAGGTGCCTAAGTCCTTTCCCGTCATATCCTCTAAAATGTATACCAAGGGTGATTTCTTAGCGGAGACGCGACATTTGGTATATTTGGGCGCTAACTTTTTACTAAAGTACTTGTCTTTATCACTCAAGACATAAGCACGTTTTAGGACAATGTCGCCTACGCTGAATTCTGCCTCTTTCCGCCTAAGATTATAGTGCGCCGTATTTTTTTTATGTGCGTGCCAAAGAGATGCCTGTACCTTATCAAAATATTTTGACAGGTGACCCAGATTTTCAGCGTAAATGTCGCGTGGCAGAAATAGTAGTTCCTCACCCAGATCGTTATCTGTATAATGAGAACCACAAGTAACCGTTTCTCGTCCGTACACGAGGAACGATGGAGTGTAGCCAGTTGCTTCATTGACGGAGTTGTTAATGGCATACTGTATTTTGGGAATATTAGTGTCCCAGGTTCTGTGGTCATTGTCCACGTAGGTGGAAATACATGTAACTATTGTTTTGTTATAGCGCTCGACAGTGTTTACTTGCGGAGTATATCTCGGAGAGAAGAATACGTTAGGTATCTTGTATTTCTTAAAGAGGGTATTTGTTACCGAGCTAATAAACTGGGTACCATTGTCAAGGAATATTGTCTGTGGGATTCCGTGGACCAGAAACACAGAGTCCTCCAGAGCCTTGACGACAGCTTCCGAAGTAGCGCGTCGCATGGGAAAAATAAGGCAATATTTTGAGAAGCAACATGTTACGACCAAAATATAACTATTCTGCTTTCGACTGACCGGAAGTGGACCTATGAAATCAATGGATATCATTTGAAACGGCCGTGAGCATTGTTTAGGTCGACCCATCGTACCCAGCGTCGGATGGTTTTGTGGTTTGTAAGTGAGACATTTTGAACAAGAACCAACAAAACGTACGACGTCTTGGTGCATGCCCGGCCAGTAGTATCGAAGAAGTAAGCGTCGATAGGTCTTGAAAATACCCAAGTGAGCAGCAGTAGGGTCAGCATGATTCTCCTCTATGACGCTGTCACGCAATTCTTTCGGCACCACTTCCTTCCAGGAAAACTCCGAAATCATTTCGCACTTATTTTTGGAGTGGCGATAGAGAGCACCACCTTCGATCAAGTAGTTAGGAAAGAGGTTCGGCTTTTCTAAACAACCGTTATAAATGTTTTTGTACCATGTGTCAGTAGTAGTCAAATTAGAGTTGACCGTACTGATAGAAGCACATGGGAAAGCACGAGATAGTGCATCTGGAATGACATTATCGACCCCACGACGATGTTTAAGTTCGAAATTAAAGGCAGACAACCTCACACACCAGCGTGCTAGTCTTCCGGTAGGGTTGTCCAGTGACAAGAACCATTTGAGCGCGGAGTGGTCGGTGTAAACGGTAAAGGTTTTTCCGTTTTCCAAGTAACACCGCCAGTGTTCTAGAGCGGTTAAAACTGCTAGCGTCTCCCTCTCGGTTATACTGTAGTTCTTCTCAGATCCCGACAACGCCCTACTCATGTATGCAATCGGATGTTCTTTACCATCAATCGTTTGTGTGAGCATGGCACCAATCCCAAAATTGCTCGCATCAGTGTGTACTTCGAACGGTAAATCGTAATTGGGACAAGAGAGAACCGGGGCTGATACAAGACACTCTTTTAGCTTATTAAAAGCATCATCAGCTTCAGTTGTCCACTGAAACTTGGGTGCGTTCTTCTTACTTGAAGTCAGCTGGTTGAGTGGTCCGGCAATAGTGCTAAAGTTGGGGACGAAACGGCGGTACCACGTGGCTGTTCCAAGGAAGCGTTTAAGATCTTTTTTTTTTGTGGGTGTTGGGAAATTAAGGATAGCCTCGACTTTTTCAGGATCAGTGCGAAGGCCATGCGCATCCACAACATAACCCAAGTACTTCAACTCATTTCTGAAGAACTTGCATTTTTCAAGGTTGATGGATAAGTTCGCTTGTTTTAATTTATGCAGCACGCCTAGTAGTAAGGACACGTGTTCCTCAAAGCTGCTGCTGATGATAATAATATCATCTAAATATGCGAACGCCTTTAGATCAAAATTCCCGAACAGAAGATCGACAAGCCTTTGTTGAGTGGCAGGGGCATTGGTGAGACCGAAAGCAGTGGTCTTAAAACGGAGAGTTCCTCTGCCTGGAACATAGAATGCAGTTTTGTCTTGATCTTCTGGAGCTATTGGAATTTGCCAGAACGCTTTCGACAAATCTACGCTAGATAAGAATTTTGCATCGCGTAGGTTGTCTAATATTTCAGTTATATAGGGTAGGTTATATGCGTCCTTTTTTGTGACCGAGTTCAGTTTACGGCTGTCGAGGCAAAAGCGAGGTTGTCCATTCTTTTTATAGACAATGAGGACAGGGGACGACCAAGCGCTCTCGCAAGGTTCAACTACATCTAACGCTAGCATTTCGTCGACTTGCTCTACCAAAATTCGCTGCTTCTCAGGTGACATTCGATAGTAACGTTGTCTTATAGGTTGAGAGTCACCAGTATCGATATGGTGAGTTATAAGACTAGTTCTACCAAGGCCCATACTGTCAGTGGAGATTTCCTGGAATTGACTGACAATTGAATCGGCTGTGGACTTTTGTGAATCAGAGAGATTATCGTAAGACTGTATAAAAGTCTCATTTTTGTCGATACTTATTTCTGCCAAAGAAGAGTTGGACAAGGTGATGCTACCTAAGTATTTGGGACAAATATTGAAAATCCGCCAAAAGTCAATGCCTAGGATAAGTGGGCTGTCCACATTTGGTAACACGTAACCCTTAATAATGTGGAATTGTTCTTCAAAGTGAATGGGAAGATTGATGTAGCCAATACTTTGAAGGGACTGGCCTCCAGCAGCAGTCACGGAGATACAATCATCGGTAAATACTTTTAGACCATGGTCCGACAATAATTTATGAGAATCATTGCCGAGAATAGTGACAGCAGATCCAGAATCGAGTAGACCAGAATAAGTCATAAGTCATAAGTATAAGTCATAAGTATTTTATTCAAAAACAATACATAAATTGTGTATGAAATTACAAAAATAATATTAAAATTAATCATAATATCAAATTAATATGGTACAATGAAGAACAAAAAATAAATTAAAATGTCACAGAAATAATTAAAATTAAATATTAATATTTTTTTAAATAGGATTAAAAGACCATAGCCTAAAACTAATAGAGCCGTCACAAGTTAAATTTCCTATAATACAACATATAAAACATAAACAAAAATTTCGAGTCAGTATACAATCTACAAATTACAATAACAAACAATAATAATATTAGGTATGTATGTCAAAGTACTATTAAAATCACTTTAAATTAATAAATTCTTCTATGCTGTAGGGGCTCTTTTGTAACAAGTACACTTTAAGCTTTTGTTTAAAGCTGCTGTGTGTAACTAAAGTCTTTAGCTCCACTGGTAGGTGTTTAAATAACAATAGCGACTGGTAACCAGCAGCATGCCGTGCGATCTCTAACCTCGGTGCGGATTCAATTCGGAAGTCCTTCCGACGCGAAGTTTCTCGTTTAGACCTCTGATCGAGGTTTTCTAATTTGTGAATGTTTTTAGATAGACTGACCATTAAAACAAGTATGTAGAGCGCAGGAACCGTTAGTATTCCTAACCTAATGAAATGCGGCCTGCACGATTCCATCTGTGAAATGCGAACTATCGTACGGATTGCTCTTTTCTGCAATACGAAAGCCTTTGTGACATTGTAAGCATAACTATTTCCCCACAGTTTTATACTATATCGTAGTTTGGATTCGACCAGAGCATAGTACACCATTTTAAGATGTTCCTGATCCACCACGTCTCTCAAACTCCTCAGAGCATAGCACGCTGAGCTGATGCTTCCTTCTAGGGCAGTAAGTTCGGGCTTCCAGTTCAGTGAGGAATCTATGTGAACCCCCAGAAACTTGATGACATCCACCATTGTCACTGTATCGCCGTTTAGCGTTGCTTTTATAACGTCACTGTTCCGTGCCGTGGTTTTAAATAAAAGTAGGTTGGTTTTACTTGTGTTTATTTTTAAATTATTATTCGTGAACCAGTTATGAAACATTGATAGAATTAAATTTACTTTGAGTTCGAGTGTTTCAAGATCATTGTCCGAAACAACAGCATTTGTGTCATCGGCATAAACTACGAGCTGACTATCAGGCATCGATTTACCAATAAATTCGAACAAGTCGTTGGTGAACATAATGAAGAAAATTGGACCCAAAATAGAGCCCTGCGGTACTCCTCTAGTTATCGGGACCATCCTTGACCTTGTTACCTCTTGACATCCGCTGTTATTCGTGGTCAGTTCGACAAACTGCTTTCGGTTATGTAGGTAAGATTTTATGAGATCCAAGCATTTACCCTGCACACCGTAATGTTCCAGCTTAATAATTAATATGTTATGATCCACAAGATCAAATGCCGAGCTTAAGTCCAAAAACAATGCTGCTACCTTAATTTTGTTGTCTAGTTTATTTAATACGTCCTCTACCAGAGTGTCTATTGCATCAGTGGTTCCTAGACCTCTCTGATAGCCGAACTGTCTTTTACTTAATATTTTGTTTGTAACTAAGTGTGCTAGAAACCTTGCCTTGATAAGTTTTTCAAATATTTTTGATAAGATGGGTAGCAACGAAATAGGCCTGTAGTGGGTAGGATCAGATTTTGTTCCTTTTTTATATACTGGCAGTACGCGAGCAATCTTGAGCTGCTCAGGGAAAATAGCAAGTTCTAGACAGTTGTTCAGGAAAGTAGAAATGGGCTCTGCTAATAAATCTATATTATTTTTGATCACTGTAATTGGAACATCATCATAACCACATGACTGTTTGTTTTCGAAGAGTCTCACCATCTTCTCAACTTCTATTTTAGACGTTGGTCTAAAGTCCATCTCACGCATTACTTTTGGACAGTGGTCCATTAAGAGATCTACTGCTGTTTCAGACCCATTTGCGACTCCTGTTGATTTAGCATCAAATTGCTCCGCAAAAATATCTACAATGTTCACTGGTCTGTCAATATTTTTTTCATTAACCTTTAATATCAGTTTGTCTGTTACAGAGACAGGATTCTTATTTCTGTGACGGTTTACAACTTTCCATAAGGCTTTTGATGAGTATTTTGCTTTGTCGAGTTCAGTCCTGACCGCTATTTTTTTTGCTACTGTGAGCACTTTCCTATATATTTTTATATAATTGTTACGGTAGTTCCGTATAGAATCATCACAATTGCTCGAAACTACTAAAAACCTCTTCATTTTGCTAGATGTTTTGATACCTGGAGTGATCCATTTAATTTTGCTAGACTTTCGTAATGAGATCTTTTTCTTCCTCTTGCTAAAGCACCTCTGAAATATGTTATTAAAACTTGCTAAGAACCCATTTATCCCCTTTTCGTTAAGGTTTTCTCGTATCACTTCTTCCCTAAAACGTTTATTATTATTCTCGGAGAACAGCCTACGTTCTATTATTAATTTAGGGTCCTCTTTATTTACCAATTTTAGGTTCGGCAGTGAAAGGTCACAGAATATTGCTGCATGACCATCTGCAAGACCATTATGGTCTACATCAGTACCCTCTAGATGTTCCTCCGGAATATTTGTAAGAAAATTGTCGAGACTTGAGGACGCATCATTTCTGACAAAAGTAACGACGTCTATCAAAACCCTGAAATTGTAGCACTTTAGCAGAGACAAAAAATCATTACGTCTATTATTCTCACACAGAGTGTCTATATTAAAGTCACCGCAAATAATACATGTTTTATCAAAAAAATGTTCCAGAAGCTTTTCCAGACAAACCAAAAAGTCATCGTATGTGTCATAGTCAGGATTCCGATAACAACAGATTATATTAAGACCTGTATCGTGATCTAAGACGCCGCACACTTCGAAACACCTATTTTTGTACAGCTTTTTGCAGATTGCAAGGTCTGCACATTGTTTTTGATTATGAGCTAAAATAAGAGAACCGCCCCTTGTCATGTTTATTCTAGTATTGTGGGTGGCCACATAATGGTTGTCCAATTTAAATAGAGGGGCTGAATATTTATTAAGGAAATGTTCAGTAATGCAAACGTACTGTACAACACCCTTATGACTGTGCAGATATACTTCTAACTCATCCCTTTTTGATGTTATTCCACATACATTTTGATGATATATACTGACTTCTGTAGTGTTACCTGATTGTCTCGATATGTCTTGGTGGTCAGTCATGCAAACATTGTAGTTTTCATTGTTCTGGACGAAAAAACTGCAGATCCATTTGTTTGTTCACCATTGAGTCACTTGCGAAATAATATGGGATGGTGCCCCTTTTTGGTTTATCTATAACTTTGTAATTTGATTTCGTGCATACTGGCGTCATTTTCTTCTGAGTCACTTTTTTAAAGAAAAAGGGTATAGTGCCCTTCCGAATCGAGGATTCATCTTCTAGGTTTGTGACTATTTTAAATTTAGTGGGCTTGCTTTTGGGGTTGTGGCATGTTTTGTTCACATAACTGTCATAGTTTGATTTATAAACTATTGCTAATATTTCCCTTAGAATAAGTCTACTTATGGTCAGTTTTATGGGAATTTTAGTCATGTCCCACCTACTTATAATCTCCTCACCTACGACCTGTGACAAATCTACGAGAGTTGCGTTGGAAAATTGTGTACATAAGAATTGAAACATCTTATTTATTGCGTGTTCATTTAAGAACCTCGTCGCGAAGACATTAGCAAGAAGGACATTTGTTCTCAATTTACTAACCACGTAATATAGATGCGACTGAAGTTTGACAGGATTTATATCATTTGTACCTAGCATAAATATAACAAAATCTGACTCATTGTAGTCGCTGCACATTTCCAGACATGAAGACAAAACCTGATCAGATGTAGCATTTGTTTTGATTAGTGCTGTCACTGAGAAGTCTTTGCCTAGGAGGTCTTGGAGATAGTCTCTGATTCTAATGCCTCTTTCATCGGAGAACAGCATGACCCTGTGCTTCCGGTCGTTCTTCAGGTTTGTTGTTTCTTTTAGGTCTTCATCTCCTTTTATGTTGTGATTGTTTGTGTCTCTATCTTGTTTAATTTCGAGTTCTACCTCTTCATTGTGTTTTAGTCCACATTTTGTTGCCGTGTCTGTATTTTCTTTGGTTTTTGGAGCATCTTCACTTTCTTGTTGAAGTTCAGGTTCTACTTTGTCAATAAATTGTTGTTCTCGTTCACATCTTATCGGTTTATCTGTGTCTACTTTTAGGTCTTCTTTCGTTGCCGGAACATCTTCACTTTCCAGTAGCAGTTCAGCATAATCACGACGAATTGGCGTCCTTTCTCTGCCAAGAATTAAGCGTTTTTTTGGAAACTCTCTATCCCTGATTCCGGATTTAGGAGTTCTCGTTAATGTAGGCGTTTCAGAGCAGATCCTTTTTAGTATATTCGTTTTTTCCTGACGCTCTTGGAGTTGCTTCTTTAACGAGTTATTTTCTTCAGAAAGAGCGTCAATTTCCACGTGTGCACTTTCAAGCTGCGTCTCTAAGTTCCGTATTCGAATTATAATTTGCTGAAATTCTTCCTGGTCACATAGTTGTCTTGACAGGTCAGGTAGACTCAGTGCAGAATCATCAGAGAAGTTTGTACCATCCAAATGGTCATTGCCTGTAGTCTCTCCCCATGACTTCCTACGTGTTTTGCATCCTTTTCTCTGTCCCATGTTTACGTGTGTGTCCACTGCTTCACTTGTACTCATTTTGAATAAATCAGTGTAACTTATTGAACAAGTACGATTTGTAGTTTACTATGCAGATTTGAAATATGGACGTAAAGATTGAGAATCTGCTAGCATTCAATACTCGTAACCGTAGAAAAAAAAAAAAAAAAAAAAAAAAAAAAAAAAAAAAAAAAAAAAGCTCTTTGGATGGGACTCGAAGTGTTGACCTCCCGATTTACAAACCGCTAGTACACTTCTTGCACCACTTAATCAGTTCCCGTATACAGCAAAAATTATCAGTACGTTTCCCAGTCTTGTCGCACTGTACTACTCATAGTAAAATCTCGTCTTAACCTTGTAATCTCTGCCATGCGCGGTTTTCTTAGGGTATGTCACACACACCTCACGTTGTAGGGAATCTTACAGAAATCCACCTTGTATGCCGAAGGTTAGTCGCTAATGAGCAATACCAAATCCAAGTAGTGTCATCTGTGGTCGAGTAGTGGCAATTTCTTGTTTTGAAGTTTGTAATACCAAATCCAAGTAGTGACATCTATGGTCGAGTAGCGGTAATCTCTTCGAAGTTCGTTAGTGAGCAATACCATGGATCATGCAAGTCCGATCACAGTAGTGCATTATTCTGATAGATGTCGTGGTTACCAAAAAATCGTTATTGTACCGTTATCCTGTTTTGTATATAACGTGAATTAATTAAGAACTGTAGATTTGTTATGAACACTATTGTTGTATTTGGCGTCTGCAGTAACTATGCACTTGTCTGTCGAGTTATTTGGCACACTATTGTCTCATTTAGGTATAATTGTTCACTTTTATATTTTTGGTCTATTTCACTAGTTTATGTTGCTGTGTTTCACTCGTTTCAATGGATAACGCTATCACGTCACTATTGTAGTATTTCCTCTCGAACTGTATTAATTTATACTGCTTTAACACTGATTTATTAATATTAGAATAAAAATACGTAGGAACTGTGTGTTTACATATCAGCGCCCCCTGGCGGCAAAAAGAAGCAGGGATGTCCCCGATTCTAACGGAAATATAGGGTCTACTGTCCTTTGTTGGTTTACTATCCAGAATTGAGGCGACTCTGAAACTAGAGAAGAAGTTTCTAAGGGTTTGTAGCCATTTTTCAAAATCTACTCTATCGAAATGACCCTTAGAACCGTCCCAATTCTGGCTAATTAGTTTTTTTGAACGGTAGGAGTACATTTAGGGCATTCAGGTTTCTTTACACCTTTATTACCGCACCCAAAACAGACGATGACGTCACGACTAACCTTACACTGACGAAGATTGTGAGTGTTAGAGCGGCATCTTAGACAAAAGTTATTTGACTTTACAGTTGTTGCAGGAGCGATCGCAGAGACATGGTTGTCAGATTTCGTCTTACATGGCTTGTAAGCAAATTCGGGTGCTAGTGTGTGTGTGGTAATCGTTGGTGGCTCGCGAAAGTGTGACATACGGGTTTGTATATTTTCGTAATTTTTGCACAACGTTCTCAATACCCCAATATCCACAATCTGAGTTGCCGAGGCCAACGTACTCGCATAACATGGCCGGATATTGTGCAATAGTATCTCTAATTTGTCCTCTTCGGATAATTGTTTCGATAAGCGCGAAAACATTCCTGCCATTATGGAAAGATAAATGGTTATCGTTTCTGATTCGCCCTGAGTGCGAGCCCTAATTTCAGAAAGTAGACGATAATCATAGTCAGTTTGGCTGAAATCCTCTAACAACAGAGATTTGAGATCCGACCAGTTGTTAACGCTATCTCTTATACTTCGGAACCAGTGCAATGCTTGATCGGTGAAAATTTCCGTTGCATAGGACAGAAGTTTGGAGTCCGAAATATTTCTGGCCTGACACAGTTCCGAAACCCTTTCGATAAAAGCCCGAACACATGATTTCCCGTCGTACTTCAATTTACTAAGTTCGGAAGTATTGCCACGCTCGCAAGTTACAGAAATCACGCTCGCGCCACTAACAGATGGCGTTGATTCCCTACACGCAGTATTAGACGAGGAAGATATTGAAAGGGGATCCTTTGCTTGTGATAAGAGAGCTAGGATCTTCGAATAATATTTTCGGTAAATCTCCGACAGTTGATCATGGCCCGTTTCGAACTTTTCATCCGTAGGTACCCGACTTAATCTGTGATAGGCATGGTGCATCAGATTTTGTGTCCTAAGAAGAGAGGATCTATCTGGTGCAGGTCCGTCAAGAGTAGATTGCACTTTGTCCAAGATTTTGACGACTGCAAGTAAGTCGTCCTTAGGTTCAAGGTGAGATAACAGAACGTCCTCTGACGGGTATTCTGTCACAAGTTTAGTTATTTGTTTACGTAAAATTTCTACGGTAGTGCCTGGGTTTTCACCTCTGATGGCAACTTCGTACTCCAGTTCTGCTTTGTTTAGAGAGAGAAACTTAATTTGAAAAGACATGATGCAGCTCAAATAATAAATACCAAAGAGATGAGTAGTGAAAGTGTACTGATTCCTTTAGTCGCCTCTTACGACATGCACAGGAGGAAATGCAACTGCCGTATTCTTTTTTTTTTTTGATTTCCCGGGACAGCACAGGAAGAGAAATCAAGGAATTGAAAATGACGCTACTAATTAGTCTCCGTTCTGTTACAAAATGATTTATGTACGTTAGGTTTTGACGGTATGAATGAAGTGAATGACGATGTAGAAAAAAATATATATGTTAAAACTGCAAATAAAAATATTGCAACTAGTGGGTAGGTGGTTAATTTTTTTATAAGAGAACGAGAAATTAAAACCAACGTAGGAATTTGAAAAAAACACTACAATTTAAAAGTTTGAATAATAACCACGTACACAGAAGTTGCTAAGCAAAACCAAAATTACAACACAGGTAAACGTTTACAAAAACACGCACACACAAACAACTAACTACTTACAGCGTAAGCAAGGCCAGACTAACCACGTTATGGGCGCCACTGTGACGTCCCTACTTGGAGAGGAATAAAAAGATTCCAAATAGGTAGCCAACAAGAAATTTTATTTAACGTGGGTTCTCCAAATGTAGTCTGACCCTGGTTACGCAGCAACGAATCTTCCCTGCGGGTTTTGCCGTAGTCGGAGTGCCGCTGACGTCGGAGAAGTAACGGTCCGAATGCAGCCGGAGCAGGGAAGCAGGTTAGCCCGAAGCGGTGTCAGGAACCGGGAAACCGTAGGGTAGCAAGAAAAGCGGTGATCCCGAAGAGGTGCCAGGAACCCCGAACTGGAATTCGAAACCGTTCCTCCTTTAACATCTGTTACTGCACTCCGTCCGAATGCTCCACCCGCCAAGAAAAGAATAGTGTTGTCGTGGTGGTAACAATCAGAACGGAGTTACATATACAAAGTAAAATACAGTGCTAGGAATAAAAACAAGCAAGCATTCATATTTGTTATCGGCAGACCCCACTTGGGACATTTTACAAATAATCGGACATTCTACAAAATGTCCAAATGTGCAATCTGCCGGTAACATTAATTATTTCTATATATGAAAAAAGGATATTTATTTGTTTATCGGCAGACCTCACTTGGGACATTATGCAAACAATCCGGACATTTTATGAAATGCCCAAATATGAAATCTGCCGGTAACAATCAACAATTTCCACACAAAAAGGTAGCTAGTATAATTTAGTAAGCTGAACATATTTTCCAGACATTCTATAAGAAGCCAAGACACACTAACGCGTGTCTAAAAGCGGGTAGCAATTTGCGTTACAATGCGATGTGAATATCGCGAAATAATAATTAGCGAGTCTAAAAGGAATAAAACGCAACAAGCAATAAATGAAATGAGATGATTCTGGACACAAATGAGTAAGCCCGAAAGTACCTAACGGTAAGATGATTTTAAAACAGTATCTTTCACCACTCACCTCAATCGGGGTTAATATGAAGCACAGACAAAACTAAAACGTAACCACCAGTAGTACGTTATGATTAAACGTAAGCAACCACTGCTTAGAGTCGTTCGTCGGCGTACGGTAAAAAGGGACCGTTACAGAGCGCCAGTAGGACGGACGTGCGCACAGTGCTGAGTGAGTTTTCGGAATGACACCGGCGCCGCAAAGTCAAGTTGCGGTCACGGCTAGTTAGTTCAAAACGGGCCAATCATAGCAGAGCGAGCGAGTCGTCAACAGTGGAATGCTGCCAGTACAGCGCGTGAAAATCAATACTGTGATTACTAGCCTCATTTGGTAGTTTTATTAAGAGAATTACTACTTAAATTTAAAATAAGACCAGTTAATGATAGAGTGAAGACAACGGTAACTTACAACGTTACACGGTCCGTCTGGTACCTATATGATTTATTTTTAGGAAATTCAGGTCGGGAGTCCCGGGAGTACCTCGATAATAGGATAGTCTGTTTAACAAAATTACTATAAATTAGTTACACAATAAATAAACTTAACCCGGACACTTCTGGTACCTTCTTAAGGTTTGTTTTAAGTTCAGAACAAATGACAATCTCATAGCCAGATAATAAAATAATAATTTTTTGAAGAAAATGTGAATTGTCTATTCAATTTAAGAGGATGCGGATTTGCGAAATGGAATTCGGGATTTCGCTAAGGTTTTAGCGTGCCTAGTCTTGGCCTACGGTTGGTTATACATAAATCACTAGAAAGATCTAGATTTTAGCTATTCTTAGGAATGATGGATGACATTTAAGATGTTTTCATGATTCCCAGATAGTATACGTGATGATGTTATTTGGTACGACAGTAGGCATATCACTATGATCTGGATTTTTTTGGTTTCTGTCTGGTTGGGGCGCTGCGTGTAACGGACATAAGACTGGCGGTCATTGGACAGAGCTAGAACAATAACATATACTTACACTATCTTGAACTATTGGCCGTGTTATTCGGGTTAAAATATTTCGCTGGTGAAAAACCAGATTGTTGCATTTGCAGGGGCCTTGCAGGCGAGCTGGCGGTGGCGCCCGCCGGTACTGTCTCGCTCTTTGCTGCCCACTCCTTCGATGTGGGTATGGTTGGTTGCCGCGAAATTGCTGGCGCGTCTGAGGGTACGGGCCTCTCCAGTTTAAAGAACTAGTAGATGGCGTCGGACCTCGAATTATCTGACTCGTTTTATTAATACCTCTGGAACTTCTGACCGCGCAATCCAATATTTCTCCAAATATCAAACTATCCCTCTTTGTAGTTTTGAAGGACTTTTTGTCCACAAACGGAATTATCACTGTTTGACGAGTCTCTGTCTCCGCGAAATGGGAATCGGTAACGAGTTTCGCCGCCGCGTTCTTAAAATCTCCGAAATATCCGGCTTTTGATTACGCCAGCAACACTCTGTCGAGCTGATTCTATTTACTGAGTTGGCACTTGTCGGGAGCTTAGCAGATCTCTGGAAGAAACAGATCTCTGGATTTAGAGTTGGTGCCTTTGCCAACGTGAAATTCTTCGGAAACAGGTGTTTTTTGTGAATTTCATCATTTGTTTCCTTTTTTAGTCCATTTATCTTTTGACAGCGCTTAGCTAGACTTTCTTCGATATCTTCTCCATACTCAGAAGATTTTTCCTCCATGTCCCCGAGAGCTTGCACCAACAGGGGATCAAAGCCGTCAGTAGCTACATCCGCTGAATCAGCGGCTTTAGGTACTCACCTATATTATCACCGCCAGAAACACATAAGGCATATTCGTTCGACATTGATCACTCTAACCTCTACGATAAATCTACCTCTTTTTCTATTCCTAAATCACTTGATACTGGGTGTTCATTACTAGTATTTGGACATGTTTGTCTAAATATATTTCTAGATCTCGTGCTTGAGAATGGATTTTTGGATTATTGCATGAAGAGGCAGCTATTTCCATTTTAGATACACAAGTAAAAGTGCAATTGTAACGTGAGCAAGATCGAACTTTATAAAAATGGTCGACGCGGACTTGCCTGCGCAGCACAATGTCAACGGTGACGCAGGGCTTTTGCGGATGTCCTGCAGGGTTACCCTCGACTTCCTCTTGTCCATACCTGGCTGTATATTTACTGATTTATCATGACTTCAAAGAAGCATAACTAAACTGTTTGTTCCATTGCCTTTGCCACATTTTCTATTTAATCTCCTATGTAAAGGTACCACAACCGCAATACACTAATGTCAAATGTAGTTTCAATATCTTTAATGGAGCCTGCCCGAGATGATATCTTAATTAATACTGATCCATACATAGGTACATATTTCAATAGACTAGGCCTGTTCCTGATTGACGTGACTCAATATTAGTAACTCAATATTCGAACAAATATTTGGTTTGCAAATAAATTGTCACCGTGGCAAAGTTTTCTGGGAAATATAATTTTATAACAAATTGACAGACTAGTAAGTTGGTACACAGTATGTGGTGCATAACCACCTACCATTCGCTCTATTTCTGACTTATTACGTATTAAGAGTGTGATTCATCCTTTAGTTTATTTGACCAAGGTAATGTATTACGTATACATCCACGCCTGTTGTAATTAAGTCCGCGCCCTCGTTAGGGTGATGAATTGGTGATTGATGACCGTCAATAAAACAGAATTAACAAATAAAAATTGTTTGCTTTCGAGACCAGAATCGAACTCAGGGTTAGGAACCTACCATCCTCGAATTCAGACTACATTAAAGAGAAGGGGTAATTTGGTGGCTAAGATGCGGTAGGATTTGTAAATGGGCTACCTCTTCAGTTAATGGCATCTATCTTGACTAGGATTACTTCATTCCAAAGTTAACTACAGAGTGTAACAGAAACGTTACGTTGCGAAACTTTACATTACAACATTACGAAATTCCGTTATGAAGCATCTCGATTCTGTACCTTATGCCATGAAATGAAATTCAAAACGTAGGGCATTTCTAGAAAATTAATGTTAGATGAGGGTGTCATCATTTTTACCTGTGTTGCTGAAAAATCAAACGGGAATGAGATGAACTTTGTTATTCCCGTACTAGGTAATTTGGTTGACTGCAAAAAATCTAGGGATGATGAATAAAGGAGAATTTCAATAGTTATAAATGAGCTCCGTGGTCTAGTGGGGTTCACGCTTGCTCCTGACGCAGGGGGTGCTGGTCGGAACCTGCAACTCCTGTACCAATACGATAAGTAATTTATCTTAAGTACATTATACGGACTAACGGTGTGATGTGGAACATCATTACTAAAGCTGCGGCGATGGGCTAGCCCCCTGTCTCGAAAAATGGAGTATTTAATAACTGGCTAAACGTTGGTACAATTGTGCCTCTGCCACCCCGTATAGGTAACGGCGTGACGCCTATGTCATGTTTATAAAAAGATGTACATATAATTGTAAACTTCAGCAAAGTTTTCTTTACAAATAATGTTAAAAAACCTTAATTAAAATAAATATTTGTGTGGGGGTGCAGAAATATTTATTTTACGAGACAAGAGAGTTAAAGGAGCTGATTGAATCAAAATAATAAGACAAGCAGTCGCGGAGAACACCTAGTAATGGCCCCAAGTTTGCTGAAGAAACAATACACAGGGAAAGGAGGGCTCCTTTGATCACCGATACAAAGACGGGACCAGTTAGTACACTAGGAATAATATTAACTTACTGCCACGCTCGTAAAATCTACCAATTAATGACTAATCTATCCGAGTAGGTGTATTTACACTTCTTTTTCTTTTTCTTCTTTAGATGGCATCTCCTATCTTAAACTACATTAGTGATCTAAAATCCAACCTATTTATTGACTTTTCACTAAAATTATATAGCCCAAGTCACTCTCAAGGTCTCCACCAATCCAACGACACCTTTTTTGTTAAATTCTCTCAAACTGTTTGGGCTGTAGTCTTTTTTACATTTTCAACCCTTTATCCATTTCAAACCCAACCCAAATATAAAAAAAAAAAAAACGACAAAAAAAATCCATGTAATATTATCTATCTAAGTATACTATTTATTTATTTATTTATTTATTTATTAACATAATTTATCTATGCCTTGACAGCCGAGGCCAAATCGACATAAATTACAGATATATACCAATAAAATAAAATATTTACAATCCAAATTAAAATTCACAATATGTCATCAATCATAAATCAATTAAATCAATTAATAAAAACCAAATTCAATGTTATAATTTAACATTACTGTCATACCATCATCTCGCAGAACCTGCCACACATTCGCACAATGTCCCTCCATGCATCACCAAACAGATCGTTCAGTGGTGCTACCGCCAACAGAGCATTCAGGCTGTCCCGCGCCCGGACAAGCGGAGACTGCCGGCGCGCCACCGTGCGGTGCGAGCCGCCCGCTAGCAGCTGGTGCCTGCGCCCGCGTACGTAATTGTCAGGCACAAATAACGCGCATACCGCACTGACAATCGTCGCGCGCTTTATCTATATAAGTATGTGTATCGTTGTCTAGTACCCAAGATACAGGGAATCCTAGTTTGGGGCTAGATCAATGTGTGTAAATAGTGTCCAAGGTATTATTATTATTATTATTGAACCTTCTCACAAAATTTGACGAGGATCGGTGGTTAAATGCGACCTGAGGAGGAGATCAGACGGACAGAAATCCAGACATACGAAAGCTATTTTGACCAAGCAGAACGGAGCCACTTCCCTCGCTTCGCTCGCTCTTTCAATAAATAATCTCGGTCAACATTGATATGTCATTCAAAACTTATAATGTTCCTACCATTCAAATTAAACCTAACATGGCATATAGTTAATGTAACTTCTTATTGTAATTTTAATTGAATAAGTTATTAATGTATAAATTGCATAATAGTTGAATTATTTATTTAAGTAATTAGACAAAAGTAAAAAATATTATTAAGTAAATTAAGAATACATTAGGTAGAATATTTCTTGAGCCCAACAGGTTCCATAATGATTTAAGATCTACCACTGTATTAAGTTATTATGGAGTACAATAAATGAATATGAGTATGAATAAATTTTCTATGGAATTACAAAGTTAACGCTATTTGTAACGTTAACTCGAAAAGCTCATTTGGAAAGATCACGTCACCACATGAACCACGGAACGACAGGTTCTCTCCATTCCCCGCCACGGGACCGCCGCTTTTAGGGCAGCCTCAGATATCTGGCCACGAGATGCTGCAATAATCTCCCTCCACCAATTCGCGAAAAATGTACTATAGCCACTTTGTAGTTACTAATACTAAGGGACGCCAAGGTTCTACCGGCGAAAACCTGGCGGCGGCGAAGTCATCCTCATAGGCCGCGATGAAGTCTTCAGAAGGATGTTTGGACGGCCGCTGGCATTTTAAAACGCACGTCTCCCTCACGAGCGTTTGCCGCGGATATAAAAGGTGTGAGCCCTCGTAGAAGAGTCCTCATGGAGAGGGCTGAGTCCGCGACAGAGGCATGGTCAAGCTTTTGAATGTATTCCTTTGACATCGCCCCGGAGCGTTCCTGATCCAAAGGATCTCACTCGCCGTGCAGCGCGGTATCTAATGCTGCCAGTGTGATGGGTACCTTTGGGTCGGGCATGTCCTGGGGCGGTTTATTTTTTTTAGTATTTTGTTTTTTTATTGTGTTCAGTTTTTGCGTGTGTGTAGTTTTAAATTTGACAATGTTAAATATTTAGGTTATTTTAATTGACGACGCACTTTGCGGATTTTTGAATTTATTTCGGTTATATTTACAGATTTAATACATTTATTACCATCCTTTTTCTAATTATGATTAATAGGATGTTTTGTTTTAGAGTTCTATGGCAGTGAAAGCTCTAATGTAAGTTTTAGTTATACATAGAGTTTTAATTCACTATCCCTGACTAAAGCAATCAGATAAAACGAAACAATTTCTGTATGAATTGAATATCTTCTTCTCCCACAGTGGACCAATGTCCAAGAGGCAAAAAATACGTACTCTTATTTATTTAATGTCTACAGAAAATACAGAAATGTTCATTCATTGATTATCTACCTAGAAACATTCTATTTTTTATTCATTTGTTTATTAACTTTCCACTTACTTATTACAAAAAGCAAGTATTAAGCCATTTTAATAAAAAAACTACCAATACGTTGTATTATGCCTTTGATGCGGGGTCTCATCAATGTATGTACGTAGGTGTTATATCAAATACAGTTAGTTAGTCCCTTTGATCAAGTCAAATTAACAGAAATAGGAGATCACGGAATAAGCAAGGGCTCTTTAGTTCTCTAATTTCCTGTCATTTTCACAAACAAGGTGAAACAGAAAGATGGGTTTTATGATAGCTGATTTAAGGCCCAGTTCTAGCTGTTGAGTTGAGGGGCGCCGCATTCGCCCATTGTCTTCTGGCGGGGTAGCGGAACTGACGGGGTTGTGGGCGGCGCGGAATAGCATCGGGCCGCCCGGAGACGTTAAAAATAAGGTGTTTTTTCGAATTTACTGAAAAACGGAAATAAGCAAATTGATAAAATTTAAGGATTAATACGGAGCTCTAAAAGGGGAAAATTTTGGTATAAAAATAATGAGAAAAATCAGTTATTTTATACTAAAATTATTGTTTCTCCTTTTTAATATAGACTATGTTCAGGATTTTTACGACCGAGACAAATTAATCCAATCGCGTAACGACTACGCTAAACTAGATTATCTCTTTGTGAATAACATATATTTTTTTGAGACCTATGAATGTAGTGGAAACAATTTTTATTTTAGTTTTTGCCAAAGCGCTCTTCAATGGTTTTGGGCCTTAATTGGCACCGATAATGAAGTCCATCCCTTTCAAAAACGCGTTTCGCTAAACCGTTATTTAACACCGTGAATAAGGCCCTTAACTAGGTCTATTTAGTCCTACAGAAGCGGTCTCATTTGGAGACTGGCCAGCTCACAGTCTTATCTTTGTGGCGATGTGAGACCCAGGGCTAAGCGGGCGGCCTATTTGCTAACTTGATTCTCGTAATGTATAATGCAATCGATGAAAGCAGGATCTAATCTATTTGCTAACTTGATTCTCGTAATGTATAATGCAATCGATGAAAGCAGGATCTAATCTATTTGCTAACTTGATTCTCGTAATGTATAATGCAATCGATGAAAGCAGGATCTAATCTATTTGCTAACTTGATTCTCGTAATGTATAATGCAATCGAAGAAAGCAGGATTTAATCTATTTGCTAACTTGATTCTCGTAATGTATAATGCAATCGATGAAAGCAGGATCTAATCTATTTGCTAACTTGATTCTCGTAATGTATAATGCAATCGATGAAACTACTACTAATCTATTTGGTACCCATTGAACAAAGGATGTGCCTTGTTCGGAATCTTTTCTAAACGGAGAAGTCTTTTTTATTGTGATATTTTTATAGATAGTAAACTTGTATTAATTAAGTAGAATCCACTAAACAAATCATATTATTTTCTACGTAATTATTTATATCACAAAATTAGCAAACACTTGTGCCACAAACTTCTCTAATTCTATTTACATTTGTTACATATTTAATCGCCTAAAACTAACCTAACCCAAAACCTACACTTAGATAAGTAATAAATGTCGCTCTCTCTGGTTAAAATATTAAACATATCGTTAACTTTAACATCAAGCAAAAATCAATTTTAACTCCACACAGGATATCCTGTTCCTTGTGGCGTTCGTTCTCTGTTAATTGATAATTTAGTTAATAGTTCAATAAACAGTAATGAGAGCATGATAAAAGCGTTAAACTCCAGCTTAGAGCCGAGGATCCCCTATTCAATTACTCACTGATACGAGTAGGTCACAGCTTTTAATTGATTAACAGAATATAGTTCTTGCTAAGTAAGGAAGGGGAGGGAACAGGGGGGAAGGCGGCGGGTGGGGGGGAGGGAGGGAGGGTGTTAAGTAAATATTCGACCTCTCATGGGCAAGATAATGCTGGATGTTATACCTTTCCTGCTTGCTTTGCCAATTCTATTCTTATTGGTGTAGTTCTAATTAGCATCCAACATTATCATTAAATTATCAACAGCATATTATTGACTTCGAAATAGGCTTTAGATTTATTATATTTATTTTAGATTTTTGAAGTAAGTTGGCTTTTAATAAATTAGCAATAAGCCGTAAAGCCAATAAGATCGCTAGATGTTTCCGATAAGGAAAGCATTGTCAAAGTCATTTGAATTTATAACAAGCGTCCGCTTTGATTCCTAATTGGCTTTGTCTCCAGATCGCTTCAGCCCGGATCCGGATCCATGGGGGGGAAATGTTAGGGGGATGCAAGCAATCAAGAACCTATTTCCAAAGTTTCGCTTCACTTTTGGATTGGAATACAAATTCATATTAAGCCGGACTTGAATAGGAGTTTCCAGTTATTCCGTTAAACTTACGCTGAAATATCTATTAAGACGAACTTGATCTAACATATCCTATTTTTGAAATTCGTATATACTCGTAGATCGTATCGTATAAAAAATGGATACTTATTTTTTTAAAGTAAGTGTGACACAGTTAATGTCATAATTGTTTTACAGAGAGTACAAATAATTATATTGTTATATACAGGGTGTACCCCTGCTCAGCAATCGACCTTTCCCATCCTTATTTGGTTTGCTGGAAGAGATCTCTTATTAGAGATAAGCTCGCCTTTGTACACAATTTTTATGTAGGTTTTGTTGTCTATATATTATTTGTGTGCACTAAAGTAGTTATGAATTATGAAATAATATTTTAGGGGCTTTATATGATTAATTACTTATTAAATAATATTTTTGCGAATAACCACATATACTTACTTCCAATATTGTATATTACATGAGAAAATACTAGATCAACAGCCCATAAAACGTCGAAGTCATATTAGATTACGTAAAACCCATGTAATGTAGAACAAAAGAGTCAATTAACCCAGCACTTGTTCCGCGAAAACAAAAGAAATATATCCACAACTCCAATTGTACTGTATTTAACTTATTACAGTTTCAGCTTCAGCAAAAGAGCGACTTTTTCTAAGACGAATAGTTCGAGGAAACTGCAACAAATAACGGTTCCGACCATAGACAACATAATAATAGGGAAGAGAAAGAGTTTTTGCAACGTTGGCGAGCGTATTTTAGTCCTAGTCTTTCTTAGCAATGGAATTGATGAATAAATGTGTAAAATATTTCGTGTGCATCTATGTCTCAGAATGCATGCACAATTGCAAGACAATTGCCGATTCAAAGTTTGACTGCCAATCAAACTCATGCTGGCGCTGTCTATGATAACCTCTCTGGCGCAGCGGTTGTGGCTCTGCCTACCATGCGAGAGGTCCCGGGTTTGATCCCCGGCTGGTAAAGAAAAAAAAACAGTTTTTTTATGACATTTTTATTTATGACAAATATATAAACTTCTTAAAATATGTAATGCCATGTATTATATGCCATAGTCTGAGGCCATCTTTATTAAAGAGAATTTAATTTTTATCAAGCAATGTAAAATTTATAATACTCATGATGTAACTGAGGATTTCCTTGTGTAACAGCCCTCAAACAAATTTATTTATACATGTGAAATTGTTAGTAATTTAGCGGCGCCACGGCGAAAAACCTCGGGGTCATCTTTGATAGCTAGCTGCGTTGGTCTCCACATGTCTGCGAGGTCAGCAGACGGGTCTTTGCGTTTTTCCATTCCCTCAGGCGACTGCAGAACTTCTTGGCACGGCAGACCAACATTACCCTTGTACATTCCCTTTTCAAGCCGCTAATCGACTATGCTGATGTTGCCTGGGCGAGTGCGGATGAAGAGAAACTGAATAAACTCGAGCTACTTCAGAAACTCGGGATTAGATTTATCTTCGGACTTCGCAAATTCGTTGGGGTGGCTTCCGATTCATCGTGGCCGAGACTCTCACATTGTTTATTGTCTGTTCAATATCTTGAAAAATCCGAGCTACCCCAACTACCTTCGAGACCGTTTTGAGTATCTCTTTTCGGGAGATCGGCACCGGAGATGGCTAAAAGTGAGGCACTGTCTCACTTTTAGCCACTCCGTGGCATAACAATGCTGCGAATAAACGCTGTTTCAGGTTACGGGCGGTCTGACTTTGGAACGCACTTCCTTGCACTATAAGAGACAGTCCCACTCTTTTCTCTTTTAAGAAATTTATAGAAGAGTGTATGTACCTCTCTCTTTCGTAAAAGTTATTATATGTAAAGTGTACGTAGTATATTTTGGTACTTATTTAGTAGTTACTGCCTTTATCTACACACGTATCATAAACCCTCTTTACTGCGTCCAAAAGACGCACGTTACGATCAGCATAATGTTAAACTACTTTGTAAAAACTCATTTCTTATCTGAATATTGGACATCATGACCATAATGTGTAAATTTTCTACATATTATGACATTCAAATTTCGAACGCCGACGCCCGCCTGCGTGCCCTCTCGGCTCGTCTGATCCCGCGCTGCCACCACACGCCGCTAGTGACTGCTGCCGACAGATGTCGCGGCAACATCAATCACTATCGCTGTAGCTCGCGGCGCGTCCCTACTTTGTCTGTGAAGTTGGTACTACAGAACAAGCTAAACAACTCAATGCCACAATGCCGGTCAAACATGCAGTTCCTGAACACATCAAAGAGAGCTTATGATATGTGTGTAGATAAACTAGTGTATGTAACTGTACATAATTAGGCATTAAAACTCTCGAGTGATATTATTATGAAACTCGCCTTCGGCTCGTTTCATGAACCCACTTTCGAGTTTTAATGCCCTCCATTATGTATCAGTCACATAACCTTCTATTATTTTATAAGTATTTAATTTATTACTTGGCTTTTTATATAAACTAGTTATTGTGCACTGTCTACCTACCTTTTATAAAAATATTTCCTTTGATCTCTTAGTTTTCTGGAAGAAATATATTTTTTAGCCTTTATACATACATTTTCTTTTAATGTAACTTGTAAAATATTTGTGTGCAATAAAAAATTATGAATATAACTTACGAGTGCATTAGCAAATTGCATAAGGGGGTGTACAATAAAAGGTGCGACAGTGTGCTTGGTGGCAGGCACAGACGCGCAATGAACCTTATGGCGACGTGAGTTCAGCGCTTGACTGCTTTCGAGGGGGTGAGGTGCGGGGCCTGAGGGGAGCAGGTGCGGGGTTGCCCCGCTTGCAAGCGCGCGAAATATTTATCTTTGCGCGCTCGCTCGCTCGCTGCTGAGATGCCACAGTATAGCTACTAGCAGTAACAACACCCGTCAGTACAACGACGACGGTGCTTTGAAATAAAGATAATTGTATATGGAAAATTATACAGGGTGTTTTGGGGAGAGTGTAGGTATTTTGCAGATAGACAGGGTCGAACCATACGATCATTTTATAGTAAAGAAACTATGGTCCGATATCCTTTAGTTTTTAAGTTATGGGTTAAAGACTGATTTTATCAAATCTTTACACTTTTTGGGTTAGCAAGCAAAAAAATAAACACCGTTTCAGAATAAATACAGTTTTATTTTATTCATCGAATTAAACACATAATACACGATTAATTAAAAGTCTTAAAACTATCCCGATATCAAAAACAATCAAATTTTGGTCAAAAGAAAAAAAACAAAAAACAAATCTTAGTGACTTTTATCATTTCAAAGTGTATTTAAAAAAATGTGTTGGTGAAAAATTATTAAAATATCTAAAAAAAAAGCTTATCTTTTCCCCTTTTTATTGATGTATCAAATAACAAACTACGTCTCAAATTCACGGAGATATGAGACTTTACATGCAGGGATAAATCGAACCGGACTCGCCTCAGGTAACAAAGTTGCAATAATAATACCTGCTAGGTATTATTATTGCAACGGTACTCAGCAGTAGAAAGGTAACTAACATTTCACAAATTCCGCAGAGATATCAGTCACATCTTGTTATTAAATTTGGTGTTCAAAATGGCTTCCGGCATTTCGAAGACAAGCTCGCGCACGTCGTCTGACTTCTGTAGTTGTTATGCCTAATGTAATGAAAAATATGTTATGTCTATTAATCTTCGGCCCATACTGATTTCACTCATACAATTTCCATGTTCTTCTTCTATTATTAATAATTCATCTTTCTGGCTCCTAAAACAAATATTTATCAAGCGTATGTATTTTTCACAGTTAACAGTTAAACAATACAAAAATCATCTTCCAGATATCAGAATTAGTATCGCTGGCTGATCTGAAATCAATGGCTGAAAATCAAAGAAAATCTACGAGTTTTTCTCCAAAAAAATGATTTTATTACTAGTTCAACGGATTATATTGTGATATCTTAAATACTCATCAGCTTTGGATTTTTTTGAGTATCTTACCGTGTTTTTTCAACACGATCGACCTCTTATGTCAAAAGATATCATAAAATTTTCAAATAGAGGTCACAAAGTGCCCGAACAAAACACTTTGAAGTCCGATAAAAAAAAGTATTTTTTTTATTATTTTTAATATCATTTTAGTCGATAAAATAAGCTAAAATTTAACGTATATTCTTATGTGCACTTTTGAAGAATCAACCTGTATATATTATATTGTTGAGTTTATTCTTACGGTGTCGGTGAAATTGTATCAAACTGCACCAAAGGCTGAATATTTTCATCCAACGAACTGTCGCATCTGCAATAAAATTGAAAACAATACTATATATCTGTAGAAGTAATACAATTGTAAACGACCCATGTATATACGAAATACCAAAACAACACACAGTATATCCACATTAATTTAATTTTGTTATGTCTATACTTACGTTGTCGGCGACACTGTGCGCAGCTGCACCTAAGGCGACTTTTTTTGTCCGTACAGTCCATAATAGATGAACTTTCGCATCTGAAATAAAATTGAAGACATTCATATTTCTAAAATTGACTATGAAATTGACGTGAACAGTTTCCACACTGATAACAGAAATACCCTGCACGATACACTCAAATACTATTGAACGGCTTAACAGATAATTAGCCAAGGAACATTTATGTTTCTCGCATGAAAAATAAAATACCGTAGTTGTTCTACTGATATTTTCTTATACTGTGTTTATTTCCCGGTGCAGGCGACTCCCGTATCGTGTTATAGTGCCGTCCCTCTCGGCCTCCTGTCAAACTATATTTGGTTGAGCGGGATGGCACTGTCACTATAGAACGATCGAAATTCGAACATCGGAGTAGTTCTGGGTTTGGACATCCACACAAGATATTCGCTTCTAACTAATTTTACATTGTTCTGGAATATACTAATTAATTAACGGTAAAAGGGGGCTAATTGGAACTGCAGAGATTTGGCTGCGTTTTCTATTAGTTTCAATTAGCCCCTCAATTCCAATTAGCCCTCTTTTATATTTTTCTTTAAAAAATTATTCAAAATATTATAATTGCCACTTACTGATTTGATGTTGTCGAAGTTATAGATATTTCCTTGTCATTTTCTTTATTGTGGCCCGACCAACTAAAACAGTGAAACGTAATAGGTATTATTGTTTATTGACAACACAGAAATAATTACATAGTTTATCGTATTGCTTTGACAATAAAAATGTACATTGCCTACCATTCGGAATTGCATTACAATTACCGTGACGAAGTCTTGAACGTTTCCTTTTATTTTTTTTTGTTACCCATTTTTATGAAACGACGCGCGGCCGCACAGCGCAGCGACACAAGTCAAACCTAGAACGCAGCTCGCGGAGCACTGAAGGCTGAGAGAGAGCGATCGAGGGCCGCGGGAGTGCGCGGCCGCAAATCGCTGTTTTTTAGGTCTTAAGATTTCTATGTAAAATTTCTGGAAACCAAACTGAAGTTGTTCAATTAATGTTAATGCGGGAATACGAATCTTAACGAAAGTGGCAGAGTAAATTACTACCACATAAGAATAAAAGAGAGCGCAAACAATGCGCTCGACTCATAAAAAAAAAATACGCTATTTTGTCAAGAATATTTTCAAGGAGAGTTTACGGATAAATAATATCCATATTTGAATGCAAATCCGCAATCAAATTAGGATTTCAGAATGAAAGGAAAAATAAAAAAAAATTGAGGTATTTTCGTATATAAATTCTATAGAGAAAATTTCATCCAAAAGCGTTTTCCTTCAGCGAGAATCTGATTAAAATTCTCAATAAACATTCACTTAAAAATGTAATCTGAGATGTCTTTATAGTGGAGTAAATGGATTCGAAAAAACCTATTTTTTTTTGGTATCGTCTTAAACACGTCTAACAACAAATTAACAATACGGGCGCGCGCTCGTGACTGGCAAGAACTATACAAATGAGTGAATAAAATGTATTCCCACCAAGTATCACGAACCGGATGTTCCCGGCGACCGAACATAAATTCATCCGAGTTATTTTTATTCGACTCCCAAAGAAGCGGAAAACATGATTTAAAAGGCACTTAATTTTGCGTTCTCAAGCCCTTCGTCGTGATAAATAAAGGTGTAGGCTTAAATACTTTCTCGGATGATTGCTATTTTATGCCTTGGTTGGTAACCATTATTCTCTGTTGAAATCTTATGAATATTGAATATTGCCGATTGCTTACGTAAATACAATGAAAATTAATGCAGGGTCTTTAAGAAGGCATTTCACGACCTCTGTGGCGTGCGGTTGTGGCTCAGCCTACCATGCGACAGGTCCCGGGTTCGATCCCCGGCTGGGGATACAGAAAAAAAATCACAGGTCTCGGATGTTTATATGTGTGTGACGCCGCTGTTTCTGGTTCCCACGATACAGGGTATCCTAGTGTGGGGCCAGAAGCATGTATGTAAATGTTTATGATTGTCAGATAGTCATTGAGCCGCGATTGGTCGCTAGTCTCAAAAGAACTGTTCAACTGACTAAATTCCAGGTAGTAGCTGAATTCTAAGCAAGAATAAGTTTCCTCATAGATGTACTGTGCCTTATCATGTAATTCTAAGCAAGAATCAGTAGCCTAGTACATGTAGTGTGCCTTATCATGTAATTCTAAGCAAGAATTAGTAGCCTAGTACAACAAGTACTATGCCTTATTATGTAGTTCTAAGCAAGAATCTGTAGTAGTACATCAAGTACTGTGCCTTATCATGTAATTCTAAGCAAGAATCAGTAGCCTAGTACATGTAGTGTGCCTTATCATGTAATTCTAATCAAGAATCAGAAGCCTAGTACATGTACTGTGCTTTATCATGTAATTCTAAGCAAGAATCAGTAGCCTAGTACATGTACTGTTCCTTATCATGTAATTCTAAGCAAGAATCAGTAGCCTAGTACATCAAGTACTGTGCCTTATTATGTAGTTCTAAGCAAGAATCAGTAGCAGTACATCAAGTACTGTGCCTTATCATGTAATTCTAAGCAAGAATTAGTAGCCTAGTACATCAAGTACTATGCCTTATTATGTAGTTCTAAGCAAGAATCTGTAGTAGTACATCAAGTACTGTGCCTTATCATGTAATTCTAAGCAAGAATCAGTAGCCTAGTACATCAAGTACTATGCCGTATCATGTAATTCCGAGACCTAGGAATTTAATTCGCTTTTGAAAAAATATTTCAAACTAGCTGACTTTTATTGCAACTTTGCCTGTTTATGCGAGGTTCTGATTTATTAATTTTTCAAAAGTTATTTACTTCTTGAAATATTGTCGGTGCCTTCAGAGCACATTCTGATGGCGATTGCTAACTGATTTTTGAAGTATTGAATGAACTAAATCGCTAGTTAGATAGTCTGCATATCAAAATTGCAATCAAATTCTTGACAGAGATATAAAAATAAAGTAAATGTAGCCCATTGATGTCTTCACCGAGGGGCACAGGCCTCAACCCGGATACGAGTAAGAGTAAGCCATTCTCCATCCCGCTGGCTCAGTGCGGCTTGATGAAGAGTTTTACGACCAATACCACGTAGCGATAGTAACCGGGACCTACAGCTTAAAGTGTCATAAGAAACACTGTGTACTTAAGACAAATTATCTTATCTTATTAATTATCTTATTGGTACATGGTCAGGATTCGAACTTGCATCTCCTGTGTTAGAAGCAAGCGTGAAACCCATTAGACCAGGGAGCTCATAGACAGAGATAGAGAATCGAAATACTAGCAATTTAACCGTGAATATAACCCTTGAAACGTATGTTTCAACCGTGAATTTAACCCTTAATATAACTTATTTATTCCACTTTCACCCCATTCAGTCATCAAAAGGACTTGAATATAAAGTGATTTCAACTTTTCTGGAAGATAATAGGTGCGGACATCTGAAATCCATTAAATTCCCAGCGACCGGGGCAAGTTCCTAAACTGCGGTCATTAATTAGAGGAAGACTTAAATTAAATCCACTCAAGTAGCAAAGAGATTAGAGTTGGAACAAAAGACTGCAATAAGAGTATATTCATCAACAACCAGTAGTTTTATTCTGTATAATGACCTCTGTGGCGCTGCTGTTGTGGCTCGCATACCATGCGAGAGGTCCCGGGTTCGATCCCCGTCTGGGGAAGGAGAAAGAAAAAATCCCCAGGTCTTGGATGTTTATATGTGTGTGATGTCGCTGTATCTGGTGTCTGGTGGCCAGAAGCAATGTTTGTGCCTGTATGTTTATGTTTATTTTGTGTTTCACAGACGCAAATTTGTCAAATTGAAAAATCGATCATTATACAACGAGCTGTCTTTTCTAGCGATGTGATATCTGATTTCTCAATCCGATTGCTAATGATGGTTGTGATACAATGGCCTTGTAACGAAAATAATAATAAAAAAAAACTTTATTCAAGATAAAAAACAATACATGATAATATGGCTTAGATGACTACTTATCATAACTAGGCTCACAGGTAGCCTGTATTTATGAGTAAGTAGGCCCGTGCCTCTTACGAGGATCATACTTAGTGATTCGGTGGCGTCATGTTTTAGGCAGTAACACAAGTAAAAAAGAAATAAAATAAAATAAGCTAATAACAATGTTGAACAATGTGCTCCCTCAGAAGGAAGGAGACAAGATACAATTTAATAACTAACAAGCTCTATGTCTCTGTTTGAGTGTGTGTGCGTTTGCGTGTGCGTGTGTTTGTGTGTGTGTGTGTGTGTGTGTGTGTGTGTGTGAGGGTGTGAGGGTGTGTGGGTGTGTGTGTGTGGGTGTGTGTGAGGGTGTATGGGTGTGTGTGTAAGGGTGTTTAGAGGATGAGTGCGTTGCAGATTATGTTATACTACAAAATTTTCTGTTTCATCATACGTAAATTTTTTGAGTAGTGTATACTTAACTTTCCTCTTACATTCAATATAAATAAAACAAAACAATAAATTTAAATTGGCCAATCACAAAACTATTATTTCACAAGTCTTTTATTGCGACTTGCTTGTTTATGGTCTGATTAGTAAATATTTCAGAAACGATTGCAATTCCGATATGTCTGAATTTCATCAGAAGGCTACATATAATGAGCTGCGTCATTGTGGCTGATGCCTGATGCTGCTGGATTAGCAAAATTAATAATAAAACAGAACGTTAGGCCTTTTGACGACCCGAATGGCCAAGTCGGCAGTGACCCTGCCTACAAAGCCAAGGATCCCGGGTTTGAGCCCCGGTGGGGGCAAGTATTTGTTTGAAGAGAACGGATGTTTGTACCCTAGTCATGGTTATTTATCTATCTAAGTATAATATGTATCTATATACGTATGTGTATTGTTGTCTAGTACCCAAGATACAGGGAATCCTAGTTTGAGGCTAGATCAATATGTGTAAATAGTGTCCAAGGTATTATAATTATTATTATTTTCCCATACGGCGTCGCAAAGACACAATTGAGTCTATTCAATTCTCAATTTTGCGTGACAGCTCATTCCTATCCCGCAGCGGACAACAAAACATGCACTTTCTCAAATAAATATGCGATGAGATTCCTGCTGTTGACGCATAGATGTAATGTTTTATATTCCTGGATCATAATATGACGATCCAAAACCTCAAATAATTAACGCAGCAGAACCTACTGCGAGGCCACAAAGTGGCCCCAAGAATATACTTTTTCAAAGATGTAAATAATCAACGAAGTTACTCTCTCGTTTGCACTGCATTATACGGAGTTTACGCCTCCCTTCATAACTTTTAAGTGTTTTTGAAATTGAGGGAAGACCTAAAGACTATGAATTGAAAACGCTTTTTGTTTCGAGTACCTACTCGTAGTCTTAGATATAAGAGAGCACGTAGATACTGTATCAAAGTATATAAAGATTCATTGATCATCCATTGCTACATCAAATAGCCAGGTACCCCCTTAATCACTACCTAACTCATATTGTTGTGAAAAAGTGACAGTTTTGCTCGACTACAGCGAAGCCAAAAGGAAGTGAGGTTATGTGTTTGCCGGTGTGTAGCGGGTTGCGCCCTTCCTTCAAATATTGTGAGGGGGGTGATGGCTGGTACACAAGTCATACTCGTGAACGCCTCGTGGTGCTGCTTCGGGGGACTGATCCAGTCTGGTTTCTCATAAGTTATGTTCATTACAGCTTGTCTTTGTTCATATTTATTTATTTTGTTTAATTGTTATTATGAGACATCTTATTGGCACTTATGGATACGATTTTAGAATATTGTGATTAGATTAGATAATTTTTATATCGTACATTGTGTAATATAATTTCTTGGTGTATTTCCGAAGCACTGGTAGAGTTAATAGAGTTTCTTTTTCCTGTGCGAGATCCAGCCATGAATCACCACTTGAAGGGGAAATTTCCTTTTTCAAACTCAAACCATAACCAGTTATATAGGTACTCATTAGTTTAGTTGATAATTTTTTTTTCCATGTAAATGAGACGGTACCCAAAATGCCGTTATAGGTGTTGAACTCTATTACGATGGCATAAAGTTCAAAATTTCGACCCGTTGAAATGTCAAAGTCAATCAAGCTGTTAAGTAAGGGTTTGACTTGTAAAAATGCATTATTTTCCCCACTTGCAATAAATGATTTGAGTTTTTGAGTTTTGTATGGATGTACGTATGTATGTTCATTTGTGTCAACAGAACATCTAAACTTATTATCAGAATTCGACTAATGAGGTATCGTTAGAAGCTTCTTGATCGTCCACTGGTTATAGGCAATGTGACGTCACACTTAATTTAGTATGGCGCACTTTAGAGGGCATAGAGTCATGTTTTTTTAAAGTTTTTATCGTCGTGTTGGGTATCAAATAAAAGGGCTTAATTAAACTCTAATCTAATCATTAAAAGTTTATAGACGACCTCTGTGGCGCTGTGGTTGTGGCTCTGCCTAAGCGAGACGTCTCGGGTTCGATCCCCGGTTGGGGATACATTTTACGGCGACATGACACAAATATAAACATCCAAGACCTGGGTTTTTTCTCTATACCTTGAAAACACAAAAAAACATAGGTCTTGGATGTTTATATGTGTGTGACGTCGCTGTTTCTGGCTCCCACGACACAGGGTATCCTAGTGTGGGGCCAGAAGCAATGTTATGCCTGTATGTTTGTTGTTTTTGTTTTGAGCGCGATGTTTTAGTAGCCGGGTTTTAGTTTTTGAACTTATTATCTTGTACCATATACTAAACGTCAAATTGATATAAAACTGCAACTATTTGGTATTTGGTCTTATTCTAGTTCCTTTTGTTGGAAATAAAAAAAAAGCTTCTACAATGACTTTACTGAATAGTGCAAAGAAGCACTTTACCTCTAAACTAAGAATGCCCTCATCTTTGTTTCTCAGAAACACCCCTGAAGGAACATCACGTTTATTTCAGTGAAAGCTGAATACTTTTGGTGAACTCCCCAGTGATTTCGTGCACCCGCTCACAGGTCCTACGTCACAGGCACAGAGAAGCCGAACGAGTCACTGCTCTGTCCGCCCTTCTGTAATAAACGCACCTATTTTGCACTGCACCCACGCACGACGACCCGAATGGCCGAGTCGGCAGTGTCCCTGCCTACGGAGCCAAGGGTCCCGGGTTCGAGTCCCGGTGGGGGCAATTATTTGTTTGACGAGAGATGTTTGTACCTTAGTCATGGTTGTTTATCTATCTAAGTATAATATTTATCTATTTAAGTATGTGAATCGTTGTCTAGTACCCAAGATACAGGGAATCCTAGTTTGGGGCTAGATCAATGTGTGTCAATAGTGTCTAAGGTATTATTATAAGGTATTATTTTACTACTAATAAATTCGAAATGACTGCCAGAATGGATAAATGTACACCAAATTGTGTTTGGATAAATGATCACCAAACTTCTTTTTATGTTTTGTGTACTTAACTTTATGTTTTAAGTATTTTTTGTTGTTCTTACATGTTCAATCTAACACGAAGGATAAAGGGGGCTTCGCTTCGCTCACCCCCTTTACCCTTCACCTAAGCTACCGCAGTATTTTGCCCTGATATTTTTTGCAACTTTTGGTGTTCATTTATCCATTTTGGGTAGGAAAAAAATATTTTGATGATCATTATATTTGTTGAATTAAAAAAATGTAAAAGAGACTTTTAAGCATACCTCCAAGACAACAGTCGGGTGGAATGCGGCTCCCGCACCCGCACACGCCCTGGTACCGGCTACCGCGTCCGTCTGGGGTGGCACAGTTGACTTGACAGGAAAGAAAAAATAAATACCCTGGTCTTGGAAATCTATATATGTGTGTGATGTCGCTGTTTCTGGTTACCACAGCAGAGGGTATCATAGTGTGGGGTCATAAGCAAGGTATGTGCCTGTATACAAATGTTTATATTTATGTATACGGTTATTTCTTTTTTGTCGGTGCAGTAAACCACTGAGCTACGGATACCGCACCGACAAGTCAGAAAATCGCTTGAACGTTCATGCTTACCTGGTATATCATGAAGATGTAGGTGCGGATAAGCTTATCCATACTTCTATAGAGTGATCATTCTGTCAGTATTCTGTGTTCAAAGTGTAGAATATTTCCAACTTTATCTAATTCGTATTCCGGTGCAGTCTGCCCGCTTCGACACACACCGCTCCATTGTTTCATTTGAGATAATTAAATTGTTGACATTTTAATTTTGTAACCTTCGTCTCTCGATATTTAATTTAAGAAATTTTTGACCGGCTGTGCAATCTGGTAGATAAAACCTCAACATCTCAACATTTCAGAAGGGTGAAGAAACTACCACAGATTGATTTTTAAATCTCTTAAAAATAGGTTGTGTTTAACAACACTACATAACATAACATTGCGTCACGCCTTTTCCCATACAGGGTGGCAGAGGCACAATTGTGCCCACTTTGAGCCAGTTATTCAATACTCCATTTTGCGTGACAGGGGGCAATCAATCAATCAATCAAATCATTTATTTGTGGAATATGTGGGTATGTTGGTATACATTTATCTCTCTATGTTTAGCCATGAGGCATACAAATATTTTACACATTTATGGATACACAATTTTGTCACAAACATTTATGTCAAAGTTTAAAAAAAAAAAAAATATGAAGTCAGATAACAAAAGCTAAACGTCATTGATTAAATTGCGTGCCCAGAATCAACTTAAGCACCTTAAGTCACAGGTTTTTATCCAATAGGTATGCAGATATGGAGTAGTATATTTTATCAATCAATAGCTTTCGAAGTTCTCTTTTAAATTGAAATATATTATCTATGTTACGAATTCTATCCGGTATGTTATTAAAGATTTTGGGTGCCATGCCAAAAATACTATTTTTAAATAAAGCTGTTTGGTGTTGGGGCATACACATTTTGTTGGGATGTCGTTTGCTTTGATATTTAGTGAACAGAATATGTGTGTTTGATTTTACAAACATTGCTACCCCAAGTATATATAAGGTTGGGGCTGTTAGTATATTGAGCCTCTTACATTGTTGCTTAGCACTATCCCTCCGACCAACACCACATATGGCCCTGACACATCTTTTTTGTGCAATTAAAATAGAACTTTTGTCTACTGCGTTACCCCAAAAGGGGCTAGCCCATCACCGCAGCTGTGGAGTAATGAAGGTTTCCTCACGAGGTTTTCCATCACCGTTAGAAAGATAAATTAATTATCTCATTGGTACATGGTCAGGAATCGATCTGCATCTCCTGTGCGAGAAGCAAGCGTGAAACCTATTAGACCACGGAGCTTATTACATATTAATTATTATGAATAATAGGCAGGAATTACAACATTCCTGAGCCAGTTCTGTGTTAAGTATAATATGATAAATACCATGTACTCTTACCATTCCTGTAGTCTTGAATATTGTATTATGCCTTCTTAGATAAAGCATGGTTGCGTGGTTTTCAACTTGCTCAAATAGCAATTTCAAAATCTCCAGAGGTATCTTGTTGTAGTAGAGAATGCACTGACCCTTGAAAGAATTGCTAACTTTTGCGAGCCGACACCGGGGCGCAACTAGTTTGTGATTATTTCTTAGGTTAACGGTACACAAAATAGAAGAACAAGTCACAGCCGAAATAAGAAATCAGACGAATTCACGAACTTGTCACATTTTATAAAAGTAATCTACGATCTTCTAACTAGTCTTATCGATAAAACTTTTACCATTTATCTTAAGAATGTATTCGGATAAGTTGTTAAATTACGCACTTTTAGGGTTCCGTACCCGAAAGGCGCCAAGCGGGACCCTATTACTAAGCCTCCGCTATCCGTCCGTCCGTCCGTCTGTCACCAGCTGTATCTCATGAACCGTGTTAGTTAGACAGATGAAATTTTCACAGATGATGCATTTCTGTTGCCGCTATAACAACAAAATAGAATAAAATAAATATTTAAGAGGGCTCGCATACAACAACTATTTCAATACCATATACAAACTTATGAATACACCTGGTCACGTACATGGGGTGTGAAAGAAGCCGCACCAATAACTTTGTAAACAACATTTTGATATATAAAATCCAAACCATTCCTACAATTGTACGGTTGTACGGGACCCCTTGACCGGTTTTTAGGTTCGTCCGCACCGTAATACCTAGTTGAATTTGTCCAAGAATGTGTATTTCTGATGCCGCTACAAAAACAAAAAAATAACTACTAGTGTTTTTATGAATTAAAGGGGGTTCCCATACAAGATACGTGTGAACACCAGCCGCGATATAACAAACCATAACATAATAATAATACTATAATAATATAATAATACCTTGGACACTATTTACAAACATTGATCTAGCCCCAAACTAGGATTCCCTGTATCTTGGGTACTAGACAACGATACACATACTTATACAGATAAATATTATACTTATAGATAGATAAACAACCATGACTAGGGTACAAACATCTGTTCTCATCAAACAAATATTTACCCCACCGGGACTCGAACCCGGGACCCTTGGCTTCGTAGGCAGGGTCACTGCCGACTCGGCCATTCGGGTCGTCAATGATTCAAATATGATCGTATTTATAGATTTCGCGGCTCGTTGCATGGTTGTTGTGGCTCTATTGGTTTGGTATCGGTTGCGCTATCTTGAAGTTCTGGGTTCGTATCCGCTTTCGGAAATGATATTATTTTCTTTTTGTTTTTGTTTTATTATTACATACTGTGCGTGGTACGGAAACCTTCGTATGCGAGTCCGACCCGTATTTGACCGATATTGATAGAATATCGACCCGAATGGCCGAGGCGGCAGTGACCCTGCCTACGAAGCCAAGGGTCCCGGGTTCGAGTCCCGGTGGGGGCAAATATTTGTTTGACGAGAACGGATGTTTGTACCCTAGTCATGGTTGTTTATCTATCTAAGTATAATATTTATCTATATAAGTCTGTGTATCGTTGTCTAGTACCCAAGATACGGGGCATCCTAGTTTGGGGCTAGATCAATGTGTGTAAATAGTGTCCAAGGTATTATTATTGTTATATTATCAAAATACTCTTGAACTGAAATTTAGACTCTACGCAATGTTTATGCAATGTAGCGAAACCAATACAGTGTTATAGAAATACAAGTATACCATTTATATAACACAACCATGTTATTGCAATATTGCTCCATTTTTGTATAAACTCTTAAGTTAATCTTTCGGCCAACTGGTTGGCAAATGCCTCAATTATAACTAAATACAAACTTTGAACTGTGTGACAATAACAACTAACATCATATTCAAGCACATCTTTAGTAAAAAACCGGTCAAGTGCGAGTCTAAATCGCGCACGAAGGGTTCCGTACCACCGTTCAATGGAAACGATGGTGTGGAGTGAATAGTTTGGATTTTACACATCAAAATATGGTTTACAAAGTTATTGGTGCGGTTACTTTCACACTCCATGTACGTAACCAGGTGCATCCATAAGTTTGTATGTGGTATTGAAAGAATTGTTGTATGGGAGCCCCCTTAAATATTTCTTTTATCCTGTTTTTTAGTATTTGTTGTTATAGCAGCAACATAAATACATAATCTGTGAAAATTTCAACTCTCTAGCTAGCTAGGTTCTTGAGATACAGCCTGGTGACAGACGGACGGACGGACGGACGGACGGACAGCGGAGTCTTAGTAATAGGGTCCCGTTTGGAACCCTTCGGGTACGGAACCCTAAAAATCAATATTCTTTATTGCACGGTAAAAATACATTACCACTTATGCGCAAAGGCGATCTTATCTCTAATAAGAGATTTCTTCCAGCAAACCTAGGCAGGGTAGGACAGTCTATTGCTAGTAACGGACAAACTTTGTATTATATTTTAGCGGAAAATGTCCTTTGACAAATTTATTACAACAGAAAGGATGATGAAAACATTCTAACTCTTTTCAGACAACATCAACCTAAATAATACTAATTTCAGTTAAATAATAGAAGTTTAGGTGACTGTTACATAATGAAATGCATTAAAATACGAGCGTGCGTTTAAGAAACGAGTCGGACAGGTGAGTTTCATAATAACATCACACGAGTGTTTCAATGCCCAATTGTGTACACATTCACTGCTTTAAATACACACACACACACATATTACTAGTGGCTCTATGGGCCGTAGACCTTAAGAGTCATAGAGGAAATTTGCATTTTTCTTCGACCCCCTCACACCACCGACCCCTTGAAGTTTATCAGATGAACAATAATTTCACAAAATTATTATAAATACAAATATACCGTCTTTCAATACCACATACAAAGTTATGAATGCACCTGGTTACGTACATGAAGTATGAAAGAAGCCGCACTTATAACTTTGTTAACTACATTTTCCTATCTAAAATCGAATCTAATGATTTTTATTAAAATTAAATATTCTAGTAATAGTCGAGACTTTAAATCAATCAGTTGATAGAAACACGGCAAAGTCTGTGAAAAGGATATTAGTTTTCCCGAACAAAATATGAAATTAAATGTTAAATTTCATTGATTCATCATTACAATCAATTTGATATGCAATTATCCCAGAATTAAGAAGTGAAACCCCCTTCAAACACACTTTCTTCATAGAGTCAATTCTCTGTCATCTATACTTCAGAAAGCGAAAGCACCGAAACCTCACAAAGTCCCAAATCACTTATCACTTACCTCAAACAAATACATACAATACAAATCACTTACCTTGACATCCGTATTTTTAAATGAGTGCCACTATTATTGACAGAGATACTTAGTAAGAAGTATTTACCTATATTTCGCTTCTTTTCATCGATTAGAATCGAAAGTAGAAACGTTCGGCGGCGGCCATTTCGGCACTTTTGGAACGTTTTGGACGGTTGACTGGGTAGGACAGTCTTTGCTAGTAAGGGAGTAATCAAACTTTGTATTATATTTTAGCGGAAAATGTCCTTTGACAAATTTATTACAACAGAAAGGATGATGGAAACATTCTAACTCTTTTCAGACAACATCAACCTAAATAATACTAATTTCAGTTAAATAATAGAAGTTTAGGTGACTGTTACATAATGAAATGCATTAAAATACGAGCGTGCGTTTAAGAAACGAGTCGGACAGGTGAGTTTCATAATAACATCACACGAGTGTTTCAATGCCCAATTGTGTACACATTCACTGCTTTAAATACACACACACACACATATTACTAGTGGCTCTATGGGCCGTAGACCTTAAGAGTCATAGAGGAAATTTGCATTTTTCTTCGACCCCCTCACACCACCGACCCCTTGAAGTTTATCAGATGAACAATAATTTCACAAAATTATTATAAATACAAATATACCGTCTTTCAATACCACATACAAAGTTATGAATGCACCTGGTTACGTACATGAAGTATGAAAGAAGCCGCACTTATAACTTTGTTAACTACATTTTCCTATCTAAAATCGAATCTAATGATTTTTATTAAAATTAAATATTCTAGTAATAGTCGAGACTTTAAATCAATCAGTTGATAGAAACACGGCAAAGTCTGTGAAAATGATATTAGTTTTCCCGAACAAAATATGAAATTAAATGTTAAATTTCATTGATTCATCATTACAATCAATTTGATATGCAATTATCCCAGAATTAAGAAGTGAAACCCCCTTCAAACACACTTTCTTCATAGAGTCAATTCTCTGTCATCTATACTTCAGAAAGCGAAAGCACCGAAACCTCACAAAGTCCCAAATCACTTATCACTTACCTCAAACAAATACATACAATACAAATCACTTACCTTGACATCCGTATTTTTAAATGAGTGCCACTATTATTGACAGAGATACTTAGTAAGAAGTATTTACCTATATTTCGCTTCTTTTCATCGATTAGAATCGAAAGTAGAAACGTTCGGCGGCGGCCATTTCGGCACTTTTGGAACGTTTTGGACGGTTGACTGGGTAGGACAGTCTTTGCTAGTAAGGGAGTAATCAAACTTTGTATTATATTTTAGCGGAAAATGTCCTTTGACAAATTTATTACAACAGAAAGGATGATGGAAACATTCTAACTCTTTTTAGACAACATCAACCTAAATAATACTAATTTCAGTTAAATAATAGAAGTTTAGGTGACTGTTACATAATGAAATGCATTAAAATACGAGCGTGCGTTTAAGAAACGAGTCGGACAGGTGAGTTTCATAATAACATCACACGAGTGTTTCAATGCCCAATTGTGTACACATTCACTGCTTTAAATACACACACACACACATATTACTAGTGGCTCTATGGGCCGTAGACCTTAAGAGTCATAGAGGAAATTTGCATTTTTCTTCGACCCCCTCACACCACCGACCCCTTGAAGTTTATCAGATGAACAATAATTTCACAAAATTATTATAAATACAAATATACCGTCTTTCAATACCACATACAAAGTTATGAATGCACCTGGTTACGTACATGAAGTATGAAAGAAGCCGCACTTATAACTTTGTTAACTACATTTTCCTATCTAAAATCGAATCTAATGATTTTTATTAAAATTAAATATTCTAGTAATAGTCGAGACTTTAAATCAATCAGTTGATAGAAACACGGCAAAGTCTGTGAAAAGGATATTAGTTTTCCCGAACAAAATATGAAATTAAATGTTAAATTTCATTGATTCATCATTACAATCAATTTGATATGCAATTATCCCAGAATTAAGAAGTGAAACCCCCTTCAAACACACTTTCTTCATAGAGTCAATTCTCTGTCATCTATACTTCAGAAAGCGAAAGCACCGAAACCTCACAAAGTCCCAAATCACTTATCACTTACCTCAAACAAATACATACAATACAAATCACTTACCTTGACATCCGTATTTTTAAATGAGTGCCACTATTATTGACAGAGATACTTAGTAAGAAGTATTTACCTATATTTCGCTTCTTTTCATCGATTAGAATCGAAAGTAGAAACGTTCGGCGGCGGCCATTTCGGCACTTTTGGAACGTTTTGGACGGTTGACTGGGTAGGACAGTCTTTGCTAGTAAGGGAGTAATCAAACTTTGTATTATATTTTAGCGGAAAATGTCCTTTGACAAATTTATTACAACAGAAAGGATGATGGAAACATTCTAACTCTTTTCAGACAACATCAACCTAAATAATACTAATTTCAGTTAAATAATAGAAGTTTAGGTGACTGTTACATAATGAAATGCATTAAAATACGAGCGTGCGTTTAAGAAATGAGTCGACAGGTGAGTTTCATAATAACATCACACGAGTGTTTCAATGCCCAATTGTGTACACATTCACTGCTTTAAATACACACACACATATTACTAGTGGCTCTATGGGCCGTAGACCTTAAGAGTCATAGAGGAAATTTGCATTTTTTTTCGACCCCCTCACACCACCGACCCCTTGAAGTTTATCGGATGAACAATAATTTCACAAAATTATCATAAATACAAATATACAGACTGCATTTTTTTTCAAACTTATGAATGCACCTGGTTACGTACATGAAGTATGAAAGAAGCCGTACCAATAACTTTGCGAACTATATTTTGCTATTTAAAACCGAATCTAATGATTTTCATTCAAATCAAATTAGCTATATCATTTTTACAATCTCCACAAATCTCCACAACAACACCTCATTTGTTAAAATCTGTCAAACCATTTGGGCTGTAGCGGTTTTTTTTTGAAGTTTGAACCCCATATGTCCGCCATTTTGTAAAATTTCCAAAATTGAATCGACAAAAAAAAAAAGAACACGAGAATTAGTTGAGAAATGCAGAGGGTAACAACATCGGGACATACGAAAGAATTTTCGCCGAATCCTGAAACGGAGACGCTTCGTTCGCTCAGTCAATAAGCTATCTATGATGTGTTCAGGAACCGCACGGCATTGGGGCATTGACATTTAATTTCGAATATCTCGACTAATATTAGAATTGAGGTCAAATCAAAATGCTTGTTTTTCAGAGATGATGGAAATTTTAATGTAATAAGAACAAACAATATAATACAAAGTCACGCAAGCATAATTTTTCACTTAAGACAGATCGCGGGTATTATTAGTGAAAATTAAGAAGTAGAACTTTTTACTAATACACCCTTGAAAACTACTGAACCACTAAAATCTTCACAATCCCTTTCAGCTACATTGCTTAAGGAAAACGTGGACGCCTGCGGAACTGAATTGTGGTAGGCCGTGTTGCAGTGTACGAGCTTCTTGCTACGCTTCTTCTCCGCTGCCATAACACTTTCCGAAGTGGTAGTAGTTTATCTTGCATTATATATATACTACTCAAAAGAAAATAAGGGCCACTTACATATTTCTGTTTTTGAGTAAATTTTTAGATGTAAACTAATTAATAAGTGACTAATTAATGATGTCCGGCCTCCTTCAGTATCCAACCTCTTTAATGCTGGTGTTTAAGTCTTACAGCTGGCCAGAAATTGAAGCAAATAAAAAAAAACGAGTTTCAGGTCAAATTCCTTTCAGATGGAATCACAATTTTATTCTGTTAAAAAACTATTTCTGTCCATCTTTTGCTTCTTTTAACATCTTTTGTTAATAATGCCACGTCAACGAAGGCATATGGATACCATTACTGCCACCAGAGCCGTTACATTGATTGCTGAAGGTCATTCACAGCGGTCTGTAGCTTTTTCGTTGGGTTTCTCTCGCCGAGCCATCCAAAATGTGTGGGATCGGTTCCAAGAGACTGGCAGTGTTGCAAGAAGGCCTGGATCGGGCAGGGTGCGAGCGACTACGGCACAAGAGGATTGCTACATCCAATTGAGTGCCCGTCGAGAGCGCTCTGTGACGGCACGTAAGTTACAAAATCGCCTATAGTTGACAACGGGGACTCGTGTTAGTGACCAAACGATACGTAATCGACTGCATGAAGACCAGCAAAGGTCCAGACGCCGAGTAGTACGAATTCCTTTATCTAGGGTTCAACGTGGAAATCGTTTAAGTTTTTGCCGCGAACATTCAGATTGGAGCATGAATCAATGGGGTTTGGTGCTCTTCACAGATGAGTGTAAAGTGAAGCTTTGTAGTGATGATCGGCGGATTAGAGTATGGAGACGACAGGGTGAGAGATTTTCCGATGTCTGCATCAAGGAAATTGACCGCTTTGGAGGTCCTAGTGTGATGGTTTGGGCTGGGGTTAGCTTACAAGGCAAAACTGAGCTGGTTTTCTTAAATCAAGGCACAGTAACTGCACAACGGTACATCGATGAAGTCATCAGGCCTCATGTGATTCCATTCTCACAGAGAGTGGGGCCAGGGTTCTGGTTAATGCATGACAATGCCCGCCCACACACAGCTCGGGCCACTCAGACTGTACTGGATGACTCCCATATTCGTGTCCTACCATGGCCAGCGTATAGTCCGGATTTAAATCCAATAGAGCATATGTGGGACCAATTAAAACGAAGGGTTAGGGAGCATGAGCAAGAGGTTCACAACCAGCAACATCTTATGGATGCTCTGAAACGTGTGTGGGAAGAGATGCCTGATGAAAACATCAGAAACTTCGTCGAGAGTATGCATTCAAGGCTCCAGATGTGTGAAAACAGGAGAGGAGAACACACCCGTTACTAAACCATTAAAAAAAACAGCTTGTGTTAGTTTTTGTTTTGTTTTGCAAAGAGTTTCTGTTTAGTTTTTGCTGTTGACAATGGACTAATTTCATGTTAATTGAAATAAGTGAAACAATTGACTACACAATTAAATGGTTATTAGCATAAGTTAAAACAAAAGCCTTGTTACATGTTATTTTAATAAATATACATTACTGTTTACTATATTTTTCACGTAGCAATCAAAATACTTAGTGGCCCCTATTTTCTTTTGAGTAGTATATATTCAAATGACATTCATAAAGTGTTCGTAAGAATCTATTTTGAATTTTAAAAAATTAGTTTGAACTTTGAAGTTTGAACATCAAATTCGATGTTATTATGAAGCAATAATAACATTTTCACAGATAAGAAATGTGTTCTAACAAAACAGTTTATTACAACGTACAAAGCCGGTCGTAATTTGCGCGTTGTATGATATGTGTGACCATAAAATATTTAATTTAAAATTATGTTAACGACGAAAGCCTGGGTGACAAGAATCACGAAAAAAACTGATTTGCCCATACCTGCGGCTCAACTTGATTTTCTAAATAACAAATATCCAATTCCCCCAATAAAGCTTAACAGCGTCTCAAAATATCCAGTCATTTAAAAGGCCGGTAACTTTGAGTAGCAATAAACAATTTGGGCGATGGAATGTTATCGCTAACACTTCCAATGTCTGTATCTTATATATCTTTTTTTTTTATATGCTTAAGAGAGGTAACAGCTGTAATTCTTAAATATTTACAAATAAATTACTAACTTATGAGCAAATAATAACCTCCCACAGTTAATAATCGTAGTTCCGCAGAGAATCAAATAATCTTGTCCGGTTAAGTTTTATTTTCAAGGCTTAAAAGAAATGTTTAGTTGTGCCTCTGGAATCAGTTTCATATTTGCTCACAATCATAAAACCTATACCTACAGAATCACCCGCGAATCCTCTTGGTTCTTTTCCTCAACCTAATTAAGGCTTAAGAAGAAACATAATTAATCTGCCTTAAAAATCTTATTACTAGTTGAAGTTGAGTTGACTCTCACAGAATCACGAATCTTCACCTCTATAAAGGCGCCATAAAGTCGCACTCGTAAAACAACTCAGGCCGACTTGTACCACACCTTTGATAGCCGTAAAATACAGTTTAAATGGGGATTAAACCTCAAATGCATCATTTTTCCTATTTAAAAAAAAATATTGTAGAAAAATATGTCAAATAAACTAAAAACGATAAAAGTTTTCGGATCCCCAAAAGAACTTTTTTTTATTAAATTAAAAAATAAGTTCTTTCAAAATATGGTTTATTGGTGTATTTTGAATTATTATTTAAAAATATATATTAATTTGGGTTTTTTACAAATAACAATAAAAAAGGATAATAAAAAACATTTATTATCAAACACGTAGTTAACAATATAGATTACTGTTGGGTCCCACACTGGGTGTAATCTATATCGTGGATCCCAGTTTGGTGATTTACTGGCAAGTTCGTTGGTTCTAGGTAATAAACATGACTCCCTATTTTATTATTGTGTTGAAAATACGCAAATTAATTAGGAAAAGTACATATGAGTAGTATATGTATATTATAGTTACATAAGAGAGGGTCAAATATAGAATTACATGTAAATTAATTAAATAAATTTGTATGTATTACCACTTTGTAAGCGCAGGTCAGTTTTTTCATAATTTAGCACAGCAAGCCACTTTTAGATTGAGGTTTTAGTTTCCCAAATATTGTTGTAGATAAAAAGTGAAGAAGATAAGTTGCTGAACCGTAAGCACCTTCCAGTGCCGATAAATTCTGACGGGTTACCTAAATGGCTTCTTTCCTATTCATTTTAGGAACAGGAAATTTTTTATAAATCTGAGAAGATTTTTATTAAAATATGTCAATATTTTTTATATTTTTTCCATAAGAGTAAGTATACAAAACGGAGTTAAAAATCATGAATATAATAAATAATAATAAATTATATAATAAATAATAATAAATTATTATTATTTATTATATAATCGTGAAAATAATAATTAATAATAGATTATTATTATTATTAGTAATCAAATTTAATACCCTATGCATTTAAGGATTAAATACAACATGGCCATATTGGCCATGTTAGGTTCGATCCTGGCTGACTGGCAATAACCAATACGGTGCTTGACCATGTAACTTGACCGAATTGTATTTGTGTTTTATTTAAAATATATTTTGCGGCTGTCGAAAACTGTGGTACAAGCCGGCCTCAGTCGCGATCCTGAGCTGAAACGTGCGTAACCAAATCTCTTGGCTAAGAGTGTTTTAGGGATGCTTCGATGGTTGATCTTGTAATTAATGCAATTAGACAAATGGCAAATATTTTTACTATTAAACGTTTTAATCGCACATCAAAAATACTGATTTTCACATCAAAAAAGGATCAGCAAAAACACTTTTTATGTTTTAAATATTTTATGTGTAGTCAAGTTTATGTTTGAAGTATTTTTTGTTGACTGCATGTTCAACCTAACACGAAGGATAAAAGGGGTTTTGCTTCGCTCACCCCTTTTACCCTTCACCTAAGCTAGCGCAGCATTTTGCCCTGATATTTGCTGTGCAAATCAGTATTTTGATGTGCAGTTTAATATTTCCCTTAAATTATTTGATAAATATATATTTTTAGCAAAACCTACACCAATTGTTGATTATTATTACTCCCACTAAACTTGCGGGGCAGCATTATGAAATAAGTCCTTTTTGAATTATCAATTTCACAAGTTTAAACTAGCAATATTGGTTAACAAAGTTTGCCTCCTTTAAAACAATACCTTGTGTCGTGGGACCCAGAAACAGCGGCACCACACGCATATAAACATCTAAGACCTAGGGGTTTTGTTTTCTTCATCCCCAGCCGGGGATCGAACCCGGGACCTCTCGCATGGTAGGCAGAGCCACAACCGCAACGCCACAGAGGAAAAGGTGTATGAAGTTGACGTTGTTGTCCTTATAAGGAAGTTATTTTTGGACCCATAGCCTGTTGGTAAATAAGATTTATTTAAAAAAAATGGCAGGAAACCAATGGACGCGGGTTGCGCAGGCCCGTTCTGAATGGCGTGTTTATGAGGAGGCCTATACCCAACAGTGGGTCCCCTGAGAGGCTGATAATGTGATGTGTGATGTGTAAAAAAATGGGAAAAGAAAATATCAACTTTTCCTTTTTTAAATCCACATTTTACACCACTTAGTAAATACTAAATTTATAGGCGCTTTCGTCACCCATGTGCTCAAAGCCCGCGAGCCGCGGAGCGCGGAGAATAATAATAATGGTTGATGCGCGTGGTCAACAAACGAGTGAGTGAGCATAATTTTAATTTGTGTTTGGACAAGTTGTTTTTTAAATAGTTTTCATTAACCGGTTATCAAGCCCGCCTAATGTGGTAAAAAGTATCCCTGTATTTTTACGATACCGATTGAAAGGCTAAGATCAGCTTTGTCTGAGAAATATAGCATCTTAAATAAAAGCAAGACCCTGAAATTTTAGACTTTCTAGTAAAAGTCGAGTTTTTAAATCAATCAGTTGCTAGAAACACGGCAAAATCTGTGAAAAGAATATTCGTTTTCCCGAACAAAATATGAAATTAAATGTTAAATTTCATTGATTCATCATTACAATCAATTTGATAAGCAATTATCCCAGAATTAAGAAGTAAAACCCCCTTCAATCACAATTTCTTGATAGAGTCAATTCTCTGCTCTCTTACTTCAGAAAGCGAAAGCACCGAAACCTCACAAAGTCCCAGAATAACAAATCACTTACCTTGACATCCGCATTTTTAAATGAGTGCCACTATTATTGACAGAGATACTTAGTAAGAAGTATTTACCTATATTTCGCTTATTTTCATCGATTAGAATCGCACTTTCGGAACGTTGGACGGTTGACTGGGATGATTCATGATATGAAATTCACGTAATATTATTTATAAACTTGATGAAACTGATACTGGGCAGCCAAGATAACATTGTAACTAGTCGCTTTATTAAATGGGCCACTGGAGTTACCGGTCTTTCAGTTTAACTGCACTTTGAAGCTTTGTCTCGGCAATGCGGCTTTGAAATGATAATCTTGGCGCTGGGCTAGGCTGGAATTTCTAGGAAAAGCTTTTAGTAAGGAAAAGCGTGGTCTGTTTATTCCGACGCGCCGTCAAAGTTGTTAAGATTGGTTGGACGCTACTTAAGTATGTTTTCGGTGCTTTCGCTTTCTGGAGGGTATTTTTAGAGAATTTATTCTATCAATAATGGCTACTTATTTTAATAAACACTGCTACTAACGTTATAAATAATAAATGTAGTCCCCACCGAGGGGCATGGGCCACCATAAGTTACAAAATCGCCTATGGTTGACAACGGGGACTCGTGTTAGTGACCAAACGATACGTAATCGACTGCATGAAGACCAGCAAAGGTCCAGACGCCGAGTGGTACGAATTCCTTTATCTAGGGTTCAACGTGGAAATCGTTTAAGTTTTTGCCGCGAACATTCAGATTGGAGCATGAATCAATGGGGTTTGGTGCTCTTCACAGATGAGTGTAAAGTGAAGCTTTGTAGTGATGATCGGCGGATTAGAGTATGGAGACGACAGGGTGAGAGATTTTCCGATGTCTGCATCAAGGAAATTGACCGCTTTGGAGGTCCTAGTGTGATGGTTTGGGCTGGGGTTAGCTTACAAGGCAAAACTGAGCTGGTTTTCTTAAATCAAGGCACAGTAACTGCACAACGGTACATCGATGAAGTCATCAGGCCTCATGTGATTCCATTCTCACAGAGAGTGGGGCCAGGGTTCTGGTTAATGCATGACAATGCCCGCCCACACACAGCTCGGGCCACTCAGACTGTACTGGATGACTCCCATATTCGTGTCCTACCATGGCCAGCGTATAGTCCGGATTTAAATCCAATAGAGCATATGTGGGACCAATTAAAACGAAGGGTTAGGGAGCATGAGCAAGAGGTTCACAACCAGCAACATCTTATGGATGCTCTGAAACGTGTGTGGGAAGAGATGCCTGATGAAAACATCAGAAACTTCGTCGAGAGTATGCATTCAAGGCTCCAGATGTGTGAAAACAGGAGAGGAGAACACACCCGTTACTAAACCATTAAAAAAAACAGCTTGTGTCAGTTTTTGTTTTGTTTTGCAAAGAGTTTCTGTTTAGTTTTTGTTGTTGACAATGGACTAATTTCATGTTAATTGAAATAAGTGAAACAATTGACTACACAATTAAATGGTTATTAGCATAAGTTAAAACAAAAGCCTTGTTACATGTTATTTTAATAAATATACATTACTGTTTACTATATTTTTCACGTAGCAATCAAAATACTTAGTGGCCCCTATTTTCTTTTGAGTAGTATATATTCAAATGACATTCATAAAGTGTTCGTAAGAATCTATTTTGAATTTTAAAAAATTAGTTTGAACTTTGAAGTTTGAACATCAAATTCGATGTTATTATGAAGCAATAATAACATTTTCACAGATAAGAAATGTGTTCTAACAAAACAGTTTATTACAACATACAAAGCCGGTCGTAATTTGCGCGTTGTATGATATGTGTGACCATAAAATATTTAATTTAAAATTATGTTAACGACGAAAGCCTGGGTGACAAGAATCACGAAAAAAACTGATTTGCCCATACCTGCGGCTCAACTTGATTTTCTAAATAACAAATATCCAATTCCCCCAATAAAGCTTAACAGCGTCTCAAAATATCCAGTCATTTAAAAGGCCGGTAACTTTGAGTAGCAATAAACAATTTGGGCGATGGAATGTTATCGCTAACACTTCCAATGTCTGTATCTTATATATCTTTTTTTTTTATATGCTTAAGAGAGGTAACAGCTGTAATTCTTAAATATTTACAAATAAATTACTAACTTATGAGCAAATAATAACCTCCCACAGTTAATAATCGTAGTTCCGCAGAGAATCAAATAATCTTGTCCGGTTAAGTTTTATTTTCAAGGCTTAAAAGAAATGTTTAGTTGTGCCTCTGGAATCAGTTTCATATTTGCTCACAATCATAAAACCTATACCTACAGAATCACCCGCGAATCCTCTTGGTTCTTTTCCTCAACCTAATTAAGGCTTAAGAAGAAACATAATTAATCTGCCTTAAAAATCTTATTACTAGTTGAAGTTGAGTTGACTCTCACAGAATCACGAATCTTCACCTCTATAAAGGCGCCATAAAGTCGCACTCGTAAAACAACTCAGGCCGACTTGTACCACACCTTTGATAGCCGTAAAATACAGTTTAAATGGGGATTAAACCTCAAATGCATCATTTTTCCTATTTAAAAAAAAATATTGTAGAAAAATATGTCAAATAAACTAAAAACGATAAAAGTTTTTGGATCCCCAAAAGAACTTTTTTTTATTAAAATAAAAAATAAGTTCTTTCAAAATATGGTTTATTGGTGTATTTTGAATTATTATTTAAAAATATATATTAATTTGGGTTTTTTACAAATAACAATAAAAAGGATAATAAAAAACATTTATTATCAAACACGTAGTTAACAATATAGATTACTGTTGGGTCCCACACTGGGTGTAATCTATATCGTGGATCCCAGTTTGGTGATTTACTGGCAAGTTCGTTGGTTCTAGGTAATAAACATGACTCCCTATTTTATTATTGTGTTGAAAATACGCAAATTAATTAGGAAAAGTACATATGAGTAGTATATGTATATTATAGTTACATAAGAGAGGGTCAAATATAGAATTACATGTAAATTAATTAAATAAATTTGTATGTATTACCACTTTGTAAGCGCAGGTCAGTTTTTTCATAATTTAGCACAGCAAGCCACTTTTAGATTGAGATTTTAGTTTCCCAAATATTGTTGTAGATAAAAAGTGAAGAAGATAAGTTGCTGAACCGTAAGCACCTTCCAGTGCCGATAAATTCTGACGGGTTACCTAAATGGCTTCTTTCCTATTCATTTTAGGAACAGGAAATTTTTATTGATCTGAGAAGATTTTTATTAAAATATGTCAATATTTTTTATATTTTTTCCATAAGAGTAAGTATACAAAACGGAGTTAAAAATCATGAATATAATAAATAATAATAAATTATATAATAAATAATAATAAATTATTATTATTTATTATATAATCGTGAAAATAATAATTAATAATAGATTATTATTATTATTAGTAATCAAATTTAATACCCTATGCATTTAAGGATTAAATACAACATGGCCATATTGGCCATGTTAGGTTCGATCCTGGCTGACTGGCAATAACCAATACGGTGCTTGACCATGTAACTTGACCGAATTGTATTTGTGTTTTATTTAAAATATATTTTGCGGCTGTCGAAAACTGTGGTACAAGCCGGCCTCAGTCGCGATCCTGAGCTGAAACGTGCGTAACCAAATCTCTTGGCTAAGAGTGTTTTAGGGATGCTTCGATGGTTGATCTTGTAATTAATGCAATTAGACAAATGGCAAATATTTTTACTATTAAACGTTTTAATCGCACATCAAAAATACTGATTTTCACATCAAAAAAGGATCAGCAAAAACACTTTTTATGTTTTAAATATTTTATGTGTAGTCAAGTTTATGTTTGAAGTATTTTTTGTTGACTGCATGTTCAACCTAACACGAAGGATAAAAGGGGTTTTGCTTCGCTCACCCCTTTTACCCTTCACCTAAGCTAGCGCAGCATTTTGCCCTGATATTTGCTGTGCAAATCAGTATTTTTGATGTGCAGTTTAATATTTCCCTTAAATTATTTGATAAATATATATTTTTAGCGAAACCTACACCAATTGTTGATTATTATTACTCCCACTAAACTTGCGGGGTAGCATTATGAAATAAGTCCTTTTTGAATTATCAATTTCACAAGTTTAAACTAGCAATATTGGTTAACAAAGTTTGCCTCCTTTAAAACAATACCTTGTGTCGTGGGACCCAGAAACAGCGGCACCACACGCATATAAACATCTAAGTCCTAGGGGTTTTGTTTTCTTCATCCCCAGCCGGGGATCGAGCCCGGGACCTCTCGCATGGTAGGCAGAGCCACAACCGCAACGCCACAGAGGAAAAGGTGTATGAAGTTGACGTTGTTGTCCTTATAAGGAAGTTATTTTTGGACCCATAGCCTGTTGGTAAATAAGATTTATTTAAAAAAAATGGCAGGAAACCAATGGACGCGGGTTGCGCAGGCCCGTTCTGAATGGCGTGTTTATGAGGAGGCCTATACCCAACAGTGGGTCCCCTGAGAGGCTGATAATGTGATGTGTGATGTGTAAAAAAATGGGAAAAGAAAATATCAACTTTTCCTTTTTTAAATCCACATTTTACACCACTTAGTAAATACTAAATTTATAGGCGCTTTCGTCACCCATGTGCTCAAAGCCCGCGAGCCGCGGAGCGCGGAGAATAATAATAATGGTTGATGCGCGTGGTCAACAAACGAGTGAGTGAGCATAATTTTAATTTGTGTTTGGACAAGTTGTTTTTTAAATAGTTTTCATTAACCGGTTATCAAGCCCGCCTAATGTGGTAAAAAGTATCCCTGTATTTTTACGTTACCGATTGAAAGGCTAAGATCAGCTTTGTCTGAGAAATATAGCATCTTAAATAAAAGCAAGACCCTGAAATTTTAGACTTTCTAGTAAAAGTCGAGTTTTTAAATCAATCAGTTGCTAGAAACACGGCAAAATCTGTGAAAAGAATATTCGTTTTCCCGAACAAAATATGAAATTAAATGTTAAATTTCATTGATTCATCATTACAATCAATTTGATAAGCAATTATCCCAGAATTAAGAAGTAAAACCCCCTTCAATCACAATTTCTTGATAGAGTCAATTCTCTGCTCTCTTACTTCAGAAAGCGAAAGCACCGAAACCTCACAAAGTCCCAGAATAACAAATCACTTACCTTGACATCCGCATTTTTAAATGAGTGCCACTATTATTGACAGAGATACTTAGTAAGAAGTATTTACCTATATTTCGCTTATTTTTATCGATTAGAATCGCACTTTCGGAACGTTGGACGGTTGACTGGGATGATTCATGATATGAAATTCACGTAATATTATTTATAAACTTGATGAAACTGATACTGGGCAGCCAAGATAACATTGTAACTAGTCGCTTTATTAAATGGGCCACTGGAGTTACCGGTCTTTCAGTTTAACTGCACTTTGAAGCTTTGTCTCGGCAATGCGGCTTTGAAATGATAATCTTGGCGCTGGGCTAGGCTGGAATTTCTAGGAAAAGCTTTTAGTAAGGAAAAGCGTGGTCTGTTTATTCCGACGCGCCGTCAAAGTTGTTAAGATTGGTTGGACGCTACTTAAGTATGTTTTCGGTGCTTTCGCTTTCTGGAGGGTATTTTTAGAGAATTTATTCTATCAATAATGGCTACTTATTTTAATAAACACTGCTACTAACGTTATAAATAATAAATGTAGTCCCCACCGAGGGGCATGGGCCTTTACCCGGATACGAGTAAGATTGAGCCATACTCCACCACGCTGGCTCAGTGCGGGTTGATGGATGGGTGTCGGGCTTGTGACCGCCCCGACAGTCAGAAGTTATCAAGCTGCCCTATTACAGACCTCTGTCACAGCTTTACTATTACTACCACAGAGTAGCGATAGTAGCCGGGACCTACAGCTTAACATGCCATCCAAAGCACGGAATTGTCCGAAACAAATGCCACATAGAACGGAGACCCATCCGTGCCCGTCTCGGCCAGATGTTGCTACCTGCACGATCATTTCCGATGTGCGAAAACCACCGGGAAACGGATGCTTCAATGGACGCAATAACATTACATTACGTTTTATTAATATATTTTAAGCAATTCAAGTATCTATGCATAACTTATCTTGTGAATCTTCCATTTGCTTGCTGTACGTGTGTTGAGTTACGAATCACTAATCGAGAAAGTTAACCAAAGCCTCTCTCGTTAAGTAGAAAACAAACTGGGTAGTGTTGGGTAAAATTATAGCGTGTCCACCCTGAGTGAAGTCAGGGCGATTCATCTGTATGCAAGAGCAGCATTCCCTGATGTGTTTCTTCACCACCGGAACGCGGAAAAAGCGGGAAGTTGTGGAGAAAATTACATGAACATCGTTGGTCGAAAAAGGTGTGGCCGTAAGCGAAAAGGACGTAATTTTGTGTGGCTATGAGCCAACGAGGCTAAAACATATCCAAAAGAGCTATTTTGGTCTTTCGGAAAACTGTCCGAATATTCAAATAGAAAATTTGCAGCTTTAAGTAACTATACAAGAATGAAAAAATGCTGTGGTATTTAGGTGCACGATTGATTTCAAATTGCAAAATGTTGTGAGAAAAACCAAAATAAAAATGTCTCTTTGATCCCGAGTGTAGCTTAAAATGTTATCAGCAAACCTTGTATCATTCTGCCATGGGCATGAGGATGTTCCATGGATGTTCGCTCTACGAGCGGAAACGGAAGTGGAGCATGACTCGGCAGTACATAGGGGCAGGGATCTCCCTTAACGCAAAATGATGCGGCACTGTATCAAATAGAAAAGTGACCTTTCTCTTTCTCTGTTCGGTTTGGCTTTTCTCGCTTTTTGACAAATATTTATAAGAATTTTTTGCCACCATTTTGACCATATGGCGGTCCTATAAGGTCTAGTAACGTTGGCATAATAATATTTATCTCTACGTTCCAATCGGATCTGATACGTCAGCTCGAATGCCGTCAGAGTATTGCTCGAAAAATTTGCGGGTGTTATGTTATGAACAACTTTTCCGAGCTGGCGTAGCTCGGAAAAGTTGTTCATAACATAACATTTAGAATTAAGCACATTGCTTCTGGCCCCACAGTAGGATACCATGTGTAATGGGATCGAGGAACAGCGACGTCACACACGTAGATAGGTAAACATGCAAGACCTGTTTTTTTTTCCTTCCTTCCCAGCCGGATTCGAACCCGTGTCCTCTCGCGTCTGTGGCAGAGCCGCAATGCCACAGAGGTCTTCAATAGACTTGAAAATGATCAAAACTGATCTGAGCATCCGTTTCCCTACAATTCACAATCCCACGGATGTGAAATAAGCAAAAGTAGAAAGAGACAATAAGCGTTTTTATTCTATATACTTTCGTTAAAATCACAAAGTGGTTATAAAATGTGATGCCGAAGACATGTTTCTGTGACTCGCAAGGCTGTGTTGTGCCTCTGCCACTCCAGCTGAAAAAGCGTGTTAGATACCTGTACAGAACGTTTTCAAGCTAGCGTACCACCCGCAAAAAATCCAGTTACCGGCCGTCACTCTAGCGGAATTCGCTATGAAGCTGGTGTATTTTCGAGCTGATATACCACCCGCAAAATCAGACTATTTCAAAGTGGAACTCACTAATAGCTAATATCAATAAACCCAATCTTATCGATATTTAGTGTGTTCCACTTTTCGTCTAATATTAATAGGAAAATATTAAACTGCACATCAAAAATACTGATTTACACAGAAAATATCAGGGAAGATGCTGCGGTAGCTTAGGTGGAAGGTAAAGCGAAGCGAAGCCCCTTTTATCCTTCGTGTTAGGTTGAACATGTAAGACAAACAAAAATACTTAAAAAATAAACTTAAGTTCATATAATATATTTAATACATAAAAAGTGTTTTTGTTGATCCTTATTGCTGTGCAAATCAGTATTTTTGATGTGCGATTAAATACTAGCCATATTAATATTCGCGATATCGTCCAGTTACCTAGCCTTAACTGGTGCATATTTCGTGTGCCATAGAATCTACTAACTTACTGCACTACTTCACTTGCTCGTGACACCCTTCCTCTTGTCTTTGGATTGTCTCTAACCAATTTGCTCGCGTGGTTATACAGGGTGTAGAGACAAAGTCGCTCGAGCCCGCTTATACGCCCCCCCCCCCTCCCCCTTAGCGGGAGGAATTTCGAAAAATCACTTGCTTAGTCGTCTTGACGTCTTATACCTATAAAATACCAACCTACAATATTTCTGCGTCATTAATATCATTAATACGTCAAGTAATTTTCATGTGATTTATTTTATTTATTTATTTTTATTTATATATTTATTTGTTGTTGTTGTTACAGATGGTATTGTAACACATGTTACATGCACCCTGAAAGGGTATAACAAATTCTTATATCTAGGTACATTAAATATCAATATTTAACATTAAATTAGATATGTAATTTCTTATTGAATATATTCAATAAGAAATTACATATTCTCTTAGGGGCAGAGCGAGGAAGTTGACCAAAAGCAGGCCTTTCTCGTGGAAGATCCCATGGACAATCTCGAGGACGAAGTCGGTCATAAATTCGCAAATGGTACAACCCCCCCATTTCTTCCCCCTTAGGAGCTGAATTTCGAAAAATCCCTTCTCAGTGCTTTATAAGAAACCCCTCTGGAAAGTTTAATATCTGACCAGCTTTAGGCTGTGCGTTGATTATCAATCAGTAAGTCAGTCAGGACTTCTATATTTAAGTAAGTATAGATTTGACTCGCCGCTAACTACCTTAAGGTTTTGTTTTCACAGCCAATACTATAGGTAGTTGCAGATTTCCTCTCCCGCCAACTTCCTCTAGTCCACATTGTTCCGGGATCAGTCAACAGCTAAGTTTCTGTTTACACTTAATCCGACATTAACTTTGCGCAACTCGAGAACAACTGGCCGACTTGCACAAGCTATGTTTCATTGGGAATCATTAGGACTGGAAGACCCTTCGGCTAAAAGTGACCGTGGGAACCAGCCCCTTACTCTGTAACTGTAACTCAAATCGACCGAAAACTGTGGATATTTGACACAGTAAAGTACAAAAAATACTAGCAGGTACAGATCTCTACACTACTTTTTACAACAAACCAACCAATGACACCACGGCCTATCGTGCAAATTCTGCGCCGGCCGATTCCCTAGACATGCTGCCCTGAACGACATCATCCGTCGAGCGTTGTCCAGCGCGGGCGTACCCTTGGTCCTAGAGCCCCAATATCCTAATACAACATTATCCAACGTGGTGCTAAAAAAGCTTGTACTTCGACGTAGAGGTAAGTGCCAGGTTGGTGTCTCCGTTCCTCAACCTCCTTGGTGTTAAATGACATAATCCGATGGATTGCGCGAGTGCTTTTCTAGCAAGTTCCTCTAACTACTTAGTTTGTGCGGCGGAAGTTCGTAACTTGCGATTTTTTTTTGTTTTCACGGCTACCTTTAGTTGATAAGCTAAGTCCATTGTTTCCGCAATGGTGGGTAAAAGGCTCTATTCCTAGAATGTTGTTGTATCGAGAAGTGCTTCTGGAACTTTGATTATAATTTATTACACTGGCAATTAATTTGATACTTATAATCGTGTTGACGCAGTTTATAGGTCATACCGCTCTGGGACACATAGTCCGACTTCTTTACCCGATTAATCGTGTTGACGCAGTTTATAGGTCATACCGCTCTGGGACACATAGTCCGACTTCTTTACCCGATTAATCGTGTTGACGCAGTTTATAGGTCATACCGCTCTGGGACACATAGTCCGACTTCTTTACCCGATTAATCGGACCCGAGTATTTCACCGTAAGAAGAGAACCGAGATTTTGATTTGTGGTAAATTGTTTACTGCAGCTGTACACCATTGTGGTTCTTTGCCTATATCCTCCGTTTTCCATTTTCGACCGGCCTCTCAAAACAATCCGAAAATTATCTTCGAATCGCACAAATCACCCAAGTTTATTTGTTTCCGATAGTTTAAGGTAACTTAGACCGCGGTCTGTACTACTGGCTAACCCCGGGTTGTTTGATCAGTTAGGTAGACAATATTGCTATCTGCCCTTTTCAGTGATTCGATACTGAAATGTGGATTTCAGCATGTTATTATGTATATCTTGCTCTGGGTTAGCCGTCATTGGTAGTTCTTCTTCTTCGTAGTTCTATGAACGTGTCTGTGAGAACTTTTTTAGATATAATAATATATATGTATGATAATATAATTATATTTATGTCGTAGCTATATCGAAGAATATGATTATATCATGAAATAGCCAACCATGGATTGACTGTATCATGAAATGACCAAGTCAATTATTTCATGAAATTATCGGAAAGGGTTGAATTTCACGAAAACATGTCTTTTTAAAAGCATTTGTATTTAGTACTAAGTGGTGTTTTTATATTATACATGTCGACCTAAAACGAAGACTTTTCGGGGGCTTCGCTGCGCTCGCCCCCTTTAGTCTTCACCTGGGCTGCCGCAGTGTTTTGCCCTAAAATATTTCTTCGTTCAATGAAAGTTCTAATTCAACCATGGTTGGCTATATCATGATATAGTCAATTCTACGATATTGCTACGACATGTATAACCCCTGGGTACCCAGCGGCGTCCAGGGGCGCCACTTTGCCTTTATAGATTTTGAATTTAATTACCATGGCGTGTAATGTGAATTTTCATGTGCAATAATATGAAATATGCGAAATGAATGTACTTGGCGTTAGCTACTTTGTATTCAAACCTATTTCCGCACCCACAGCTCAAATAGTATAGCAGCTTTCTATTCAGATTACCTGCTTAAAGACAGTGTCTGCAATACCACCTCGAGACAAAGGGGAAAATTGCAGCACTGTTACATCAGTGTGACAAAAGGAGCGACGGTAACCATTTGCTACGCAAAGTGGAAAAGGCACCTACTACATCAGTCGTGAGCTACACAATTCGCTCTGTAGTTTGTAATGCAATTGTTTGAATAAAGAACAAATAATAGCATTGCATTCGAAATGACTCCTCACTAATGCGTTGTATAAAGCAATATATTTTATTTATATTCTTTATTCTGTTGGATAATTCTAGGTGTATATTCCAAAAGCAGATACTGCTCAGAGAAGAACGCACAAGAAACTCTGAGGTAGCTCTTTTGCAAAGGAAATACTAAAAATATTTACATCGATTTCACTTATGTTTATTTTTAAGATAGCCAATGGAAGAAAAATCAGTGTTCCCCAAGGATTTACGTCTTCTAGATAATTTTACTCTGAATGATATCCCTTCAAACATGGTTTATTTACTTTTAATAAACGTTTGGAATTTATGTGTCGGTAGGCTTTGAATAGTATCGGGGACCTTATTGTAAAAGGGTTATACATTGGCCGATGAAGAAATTGGAAATTTTGTGGAGTCTACTATAGTAGCTGGACAGTTTATTCTTATTTCTAGTATTTATAATTATAAAAAAAATAAAAAATAAAACACACATTGATCTAGCGCCAAACTAGGATTCCCTGTATCTTGGGACAACGATAAACATACTTATATAGTTAATATAATACTTAGATAGATAAACAACCATGACTAGGGTACAAACATCCGTTCTCATCAAACAAATATTTGCGTCCCCACCAGGACACGAACCCGGGACCCTTGGCTTCGTAGGCAGCGTCACTGCCGACTCGGCCATTCGGGTCGTCGAATTACAATTATGGTTATGCTTTTTTAAATAGGTGGTCATTTTTCTTGACATACAATGTATTCACGGGAATGTACAGAGAAGACAGACTCAGAATGTTGATCTCCTTAAACGTGTCTCTTAGCGCCTCTCTCGGAACGAGTTTGTAAGTGGCACGTGTGTAGAGCCCGTTTTTGCAGAATAAATATGCGATTTATATCCGAGGCATTACCCCACAGCTGGATGCCATAAGACATCAAGCTGTGAAAGTAGCCGAAGTAAACTAATCTCACGGTATCTACACCCGAAATACGTCGGATTATTTTGTGCGTATGCTGCAGAACTCAGTGCAACTACCTGCTGGTGCATCCAGGTGAGGTCCCCATGGAAACATTGAATCAAGGGGGAGGCCAATCAATTATTTTGGAGACAGCATTTTTCACATCGTCATTAAATTGTTGTTGTCTTTTATCTTTAAAGGGTAACGAAGTATCGTCCGCGACCAATATTATTTAATTCTTAATATTTAGATAATCGGGTAGGTCGTTTATGTAAATAAGAAAAACGAATGGACCTAATATTGAGCCTTGTGGAATGCCAATGCGTACCGATGATCTGGACAACCTCTTGCGATTAACTACAACCTTTTGTGTTCTGTTACTGAGGAATGAACTCAGAAGGCCAATTGCATTATCCTTTACACTATAATGTGCTAACTACCTGATTAGCATATCGTGATTTACACAATCGGAGGCTTTGGAAAGATCACAAAAAGCCGATTGTGTCATGTGAGTCTTCCCAACCACTGAATATATGTTTAATTATTTCAGCTCCAGCGTCGGTCGTTGAGCAACCTAAAGTGAATTCGTATTGTTTGGAATTAATAATATATGACCATTAAAATTATTTCTTAATTAATCCAGTATTATTTTTAGATGATTTTGCTAATGGTGGGTTAAATCGCGATAGGTCTGAAATTATTGGGATCGGATGTACCTACCAACTTTGAAAAGATGAATGACTTTACTTATTTTCATCAAGTCAGGAAACGTGCCACTGATAGTGGCATTATGGTTAAAATATAAGCTAAATGGAGGATGATGCAATATACTATGGAATTAACAGTTTTTACAGAGAGGCCGTCAAGATCGGCGGTTTGTGAATAGCAGAAGGACTGACATGTACGAATTGGAAATCAACATTGCATTCTGTTTTGCTATCTTTAAGTAAGAACTCGGCGACATTGGGACGATTTTAGTGACTTAGTGACAGAAACTGGAATATCCGAAAAGAAATCTTCGAAGGTTTCGGCAACGTGGAGATTTTCCTTTACGAAGTGGTTATTAAACCTCAGTTTGACTTGCTACTTGCCATGTAGTTTTGATGACATTTGTACTTAATCGATGATTCTGTATGCCCCCGAATGGATCACCATAAATTGTTCGATGAACTGCAGATGATGATAAAGACGGGAGTAGTCAGACAGCACCCGCGACACCCGGATGCCGAACTCCGAGCCGGGCTGTGCGCGTTGAGCGTGGCTCCGTCCACTCCAACTTCACATGATGACTGGCGATGAAAGGGGTCCAATGCCAGCCAGACCTGAGCTACCAGCCGGACCGTGGCAATCGGACATGTGAAGGCGGGCCAGCACCCACGATTACTTGGGAAATCGATTGCCGCGCCACGCGGCCTACTTCTTCCAAAAGGGGTTGGTATCGTGGTGAAGATTGAAGCAGTTAAACTGACTTAATTCGATGTTTACACTTATTTATTTAACACTTATACGTTACAATTATGAACATTAAAAACTACGCGCTACGCGCTGATAAATTGAGAATTACAATTTCAATCGATCACCCGCGGCGATCATTATTGAACAAGACTAATCTGAGAGTCACATTTTGACACAAGATGGCATGGCAGCGTCCTATGAGCAAATCTTAATTGGATGAAGGACTGGTTGTGACATGAACCAACATTCTAGATATAGATATCAGAATGAATGGCAATTGTTCATTCGTCCCATAGTACCAATCTTACAAAAAGAAATACCATGTTAATTTGGATTTACAGTTTGCTGCTATTGCTGATCCTCTTGCGAGTATGTTTCGGCTCTACGTTCGCACAATACATTTAGAATGTTTTAGAATAATTTCTGACATAATCACCAAACTATTGACATAAGTTCATAAATGCTGTATGTTTTCTAGTATGAAGTTCCACTGTCGCCCAATCGCTGAACATTAATCTATCTTAAGGCTTTATAGTTTTAGATTTAAATACATTGTCATGTTCATATTTTAGAAATCTAATTAAAGAGGTTGTTAGGATTTGTTAGGATCATCAGAGTATTTCAAGTCGGGTAATTTAGTTATTACATTAGTTCGAAATAGCTGAAGGCGACCCTCATTAATAGGAACAAAGTTTACCATATTTAACTCAAGTGAAATGGACTAGTGACAGTGATCTGCACCCAGTTTATTGACAGTGGATGTATTACTTGGAGTCAAATTCGTATAAATATTAGCAAGACACACACACATTAGCGGTCGTTGCTGTAATTCTAGTCGGCTCAAGGAAAAGGTTTACCAGATTATAGCACTGAAATATGAATGAATGTGCCTCTCCAGCCAGGGTTTTAAACTTGTTCCGGGTGTTTGGCCAGCATACCAGTGGGCACATGTTTTGGAAGGAGGGGGTGTGATTTGCTCATCAGGAAGGAAAGTAGGGTGATTTCAATTGACCGACTGATCAGTCTTCAGCCAATATAGGATATGTGGAATGGGGAGGATGTTGTTATATGTATAGTTGGTTTTCCTGAGAGCTATCAGCAGTCATCTTTTTCGAGGAGATGTTTCTTGAAACGTATTTATCATTATCTCCGAGAAGCACACTGCCCACAGCTGCCTAAACACTTCAGTTTTCTTTTCAAATATTGGTTGCCTTCGTCTTTTGTCTTCACTTTTTATTCAAAATATTTCCGTCTCTAGCCTAACGCTAAAATTCTATACCTGCTCTTAGCCCGCACCTCTGCATGCCGCATGCGCGTGTAGTTTGTTTTTGGGCCTGAGTTGGGATAACTGCTGCATTGGCGACTACCTGCTATTTGTCGTTCTTCATTGTATTGTGGACTTTTGAGATTTAACTTGGATAACACCACTCAATATTTTTCAAAACAGATTTTTTTATCCCCTTGTACATCACTTCGATTAAGAATATTTGAGGGCAATAAGCACATCACCGTTTTTGTTTTGGAAATTTGAGATTTAAATAAAAGTAACTCTAATCGACGCGGTATTTATCAAGTGCTTACTCTAGCTCTGAATTGAACCCTATTTAAATCACTTAGCAAGGTTATCATACACTGTAAAGTTCAGTACAAAATAATCAATCATATTTGCAGCTGTAATGTTATCAGATATATATATATATATATACGTGGACCCTTGAGATTCAAATTAAATAACACGAAAATATACACTGTCTTTTCAGAACATGTGACACTGTTCTTTCTTATTCATTCCTCACCCTTTATGGTTTAGAGATCACGGAGTTTCTCTATTTCATAGGTAGATATAACAAACAGACACAATGACGGCCACGCGGCTTCGCTACAGGCCAATATCGCTGTTTTGACTATTTTATTCTCTCCCTGTGGTGAAAGTAATACTACCCATCTAGCCAATCGTGCATTCCTAGTGGTTTAGTGATGTGTTAATTTAAGTAATGAAACGGTCTCATCCTAATCTGCGCCAAAGATTTCATCATCTTCCTCTCGAAGGATACCGCTCGCGCCGCCGCACCCCCCTTACAGAGCTTTGCAACTTTGCACATAGCACAAACTAATACAAACAATCACCAGCACATAACTAATTTTGTGTAAAACGTTAATTTAAGAATCACTTCACATGAGCAAACTCACAGTCACGATTGGCCATTCCGAAAGAAAAAAAAGGGTCAACTGTCCTGAGGAAAACCCGGGACCCATCCGCTCGTCTCCCCATTTGACGTATCAGTCTTACCAGATTATAGCACTGAAATAAGAATTGTATTCTACCAGTAAGATTACAGTTCACAAGTAGATCAACATTGAAATCTCCACATACCACAACCATTCATTACGATTTCTAGAAATCCGACATAATGTTTTGCAAAAAAATCAAGTGAAAAGCCGGGAAGCCTGTATACGCTTAATACAATAAGCCGCTCAAGTTCTATACAGGATATCTCAATGGTCCGTTCAACTGAGAGGCTCACAATGTCGCAATGATTGCTTTGATGTTTTTGAAGTTCTGCAACCTTTTTAAGCCTCTAGCTCACCCTCAAATTCGTCATTCCAACGACAGAAAATGCTGGTAATACATGGAAATTGTTACTCTTGAAGGCTTAAATAGGTTGTAGATGTATCTGTCACCGTAAGATTGTCAAAACCGTTAGTTGATAAACGTTTTTTTCGCGTAAGTTGGTCAACTATCGAGAAATAGTAAACTGTAGCGTACTGCTTACTATATGACGCATTAGTTGATAAAATAACGGTTAAAACGTTAAAACGTAAAAGTTTAAACATAAATTGCGAACGAAATACCAGGGCAAACACTGTGGTAGCTTAGGTGTAGACTAGAGGGGGCGAGTGCAGCGAAGCCCCCAAATAGTCTTCGTGTAAGGTTGACATGTAAGAACAAAAGAAACGTAAATTCTAAACCCTGTCGGTCTGGTTTACTATATCTGTCGATAGTCGATCAGCTAACGCGTTGGTTTATCAACTAACGGTTTTCAATATCTTACGGTGACATATATATCCCATAATAGCTAATAAACCAGTTTATTTGCAAATAGTATAATATATGTAGTAGCTATAGATACTATTTTATTTTATTTAGTTGAAAAATTTGTTGTATGGAAACCCGGCTTATGAGGCTCAGAGGATTTATATACCCTAAGTTCCTAAACGCTTTTTTTAAGCATTTAACAATGTGCTCTCTGAATGTCCGATCAGTCCTCAGTGACTCCCAGATCTTTAACTTCGCTGACTCATGACGTCATGGGCGTCTGATTCACTACATAGTTGTGCAACGTAGGAGTGTGCGATCGAGCAAAACGTATTGAGACACACCTAGGAGTTGTTAGACTACGTACATATATAAATCTCTGTCCCTCACTTTTTGCGGAACCCCCCCCCCCCTCACTCTGCGCAGGCTACTCATGCTGGCCAGTACTCTATCGATGTCCTGTTGTATCATTCCACAGTCCTCTATAGTTTTTATTGTGAGTGATAGTTTGATGAGTAATAATGAGTATCCGCCAAAAATACGTTTAGTAGCTTTAGTTTAACTGCATTATCAAAAGCAGATGTGACATAAATAATGCTCAATTAAGCAGACAACTATCCGTCACGGACCAACAATACATATCTACAAAAGCATTGTTGCCAGCCTCTACAGAGGAAAATTAATTAGTGGGGTAGTAATTAAGCAAGTGTCAAAACAAAAACAGTAGCTACAAAAGTGAACCGTTCCGAAAACCATGTTCCACGAGCTGACAGAATTCCTGGGAATATTCTACCGAAAATACAGCGCTGCTTAGCGACGATGTCAAAAATGAAATTGGATCGGACTAATTTGCGCTAAAACTTTCTTTCAGCAGTTTGCTACAGAGGTCGTGGTTTTCTTTAGAAATATCCTTTTACAGCTCCTCCGCTCTTATACAGCGGTGAATATGATCTTAAATTACAAAAAAATAGCAATTTTTACAATGGATTGTTTACTAATGCCGACCTAGACCAGAGAATATCGGAGAATTTTCCTACAACATGCAGGTTTTACGATGTTTTCCACGCATCCGGTAGAGTAATGCACAGAAAAGGAATCGGAAAATTCTTTTTATTTTGTTTATACTAATTGAATGGGGTTCCCACTATGTGACTTCGAAAGTCATTTTTCATTTCACGGATCACCATTGATCGATCGCTCAATTGGACGATGGCTTATTTCTACGAAGCCTTAATGAACCGATGTAAGGTTTCATATAAAAACAAGTTCTTGTGTGGATGTTTACATGTTAGTGACGTCGCCGTTTCTGGATCCCACGATACAGGGTATACAAGTGTGGAGCCTGTAAATATTATGATGTGGAAAAACCACTTGCCGATGCACATATACACGATGTAAAGCTACCAAACTTTCATCATCGTGAACTTCAAAATCGTATCGTTTCGAGTATTCTTATCCTATGTGTGGGACACCCATTTCGGCCATATCGTATCTCTCACCGTTTCAAGCCCCAGTGGTGCAAAATCCACGTCTACACTAGCGTGTCGTCATAACGCGTGTCGTCATTTGTAGACGGGCAATTTTTCCTATGATCCTCGTATCCAAATCTCCCGTTCCTCCTATCTTTACATAAATGTATCGTTCATTTACGTACGCCTATGCAAGCAATTACAAATTATTGAGAGGAGGAGCGTAGCCGTGCAATGATCGCGAAAAAAGTGCACGTCTAAATTATTCTAAATCGTGTATCGGCATTGTGAAAATGATGATTGGGAAATAAACGCCTCGAGACGGATCGCGGTGTATCATGTATCAAATTACATAGACGTATCCTGACACAGTATTAAAATGCGTCCATATTACGATCATTCTGCCGATCAGGATACACGTATCCGATACGACATGTATCAGATACGCGGTTAAGGCGGATCGGGGTGTATCAAGCTACGGCGTGTAACATGATCGCGTATCATTTTAAGTTCTTACTAGCGAAAATGATACACGTCGTTACCTTGCGTCGGAGATCTGATACTCTATGGATACACTAAAAAGAAACAAATGTGGACCCAACTTAAAGTTTCTCCGAAAAACGATTTGCCGATCAATGGTGTTTGGTGAAAAGAATCAATCAAATTACTTTCGAAGTCCCACAGCGTATAACTAGGATGCTAAATTTCTACTTGCGTTTTTACACTCGTATATTCGATTAAGCCGCTCAGGACGACTTCATCTATCTTAATTTATGGAACGGAGAGTTTTTAGCAGTGATCTCAAAACTTGATGTCACTTTTTTAACGACTTCACAATAGGAGGAGGTCTACAATTAGTCGGGTGTTATGTTTTTTTATTTTAATCGATTTGGAACATTGGTTTTTTCCTTTGAAAGTGTTTCCTTTGTACCTTCTTATGGGTCCCATTGACGTCAAATCAGTATATGACGATGGAAATGCTGGAGAAATCGAGGGAACTCATCAAATATTATAGGCAGACCTATAACGATTTTTTTAATTTTCATAGTAACTCGTGCAATCTTGGAAGCATCATTTTATGAAGTGGAACTGATGATGAATCTGATGACCACCGGAACCGCTCCATACTATGTATCCTACAGGTTGCGATAAGATTTTATTAAGGTGACGAAAAAAAATTTTTTTTTTTCGAATCTATTTACTCCACTATAAAGTCATCTACAGATCTGATTAAGATTTTCACTGAAGGAAAACGCTATTGGACTAAATTTTCTTAATAGAATTTAATTACGAAAAGACCTCTAAATTGTTTTATATTTTCCTGTAATTCTAAAATCATAACTAATTTCAAAATGTTGATATTTTGTATTCGTAAACTCTCCTTGAAAGTAGTAGTTTATTTGTAAACAGTTTTTATTTGGTTTGGCGCTTCGTTATTTTAGTTTGAGTCGAACGCATTGTATGCGCTCTCTTTTCTTACGTGGAAGTAATTAACGCTGTCACTTTCGTTTACTTTCGTATTCCGTTCATATATATTTTTTCACATCACCTTGATAATGCATAATGGTGCGTGGAAGTGTTGGTGACGTAGGTAACAGGAGAGCTTCTCAACGATTTATCAATATTATACAAAATCATTGGAACTGTTTATTTTAATAATAATAATAATAATAGATTTAAGATACGTATGAGTATGTTTAGTAACAAATAGGGTTTAATCGGAGTCGTTTTTCTAAAGTTTTACTTATTAAATTGAGAGTCGCCTAAAATCACATATTTAAATGAATACACGTTTCAGTTTCCTGCCGCATTTGTACTTATCTTAAAAGCTTTTGCCTCAGTAATATTTGCATTGTGAAATCATAAGCTCTTGTCTATGCTCTGGCTAGATCTACAGTATTCTAGAATAAATATTTTCTTGTGCATACCTACTAGAAATATTTTTAATATTTTAAAAGCAAACACTACACGGGTACGCGGCAATTCTATCTACTTGAGTACTCGAGACTCGAACAAACAATATCGTTATATAAAATCTTATTCTTCGTCTTATTCAAAACAAATCCAAGTTTTGCGTTACACGTCTCGGAAGAACACTAAAAACAAAGCGGAACTCACGCCTGCAGAAGAAACCCAGATAAAATGTATCGTAAGATACGGTACATCTGAGACAAATACTGAATGAGTGACAAGAATTGTGTGTTACAAATTGTGGTGGATTTCGTATGACGTTACAACGGAGTTTAATGACCCTTCTTCTACCACAGTGATCCTACGTAGTGTCTTCATGGCGTTTCAGTTCGTGTTAAGAATGTGGTGACGTCATCATTGCAGGTGCATGTGAAGGTCTATTAATCGGTGGCTTTCTAATGTTGAGCGACCTGGAAGGTCACCACAACCTCTGTAAAGATTATGTTTGGGACCCCAAACTGATCCGTAAAATTACCATGAACGTCTTAACCGAGCGAGTCATTTCGAGAAGTAGAAGAAAAGCGATCACTTTTCCGGAGTATGTTAGGGTCGGGGATTTCATTATTTTGAAAAAAGGGGGGGAAGTGCCTTTTTATGGTGGGAAATAATATACCATTGTCTGTTGAAAATGGAAAAAATCGTAAAAGTGGTAAAATATCGTCTGTTAGTTTTTTTTTTTGTGTAACTTCTATACTAGTTTTCTTCCTGGTTCACTTGTTTTTATGGCTTAAAGTAAAATGTAATACTTTTTGGCACAAATGTAAGTACTCATTTGTAGCTAAAATAAATGCAAATCTCAGCCAAAAAAGTGCTAAAAAACATCACTCAAAATAAAAACATGATATATTTTGTAAGGAACTTTATTCTTAGATATTTTATATTATATAGTCAATAGTTATTTTAGTATGTGGGTAAACATGAGGCTAAAAATCTTATGTTGCAGAAAGTAGTCAGCCACTATTTCAATATAGTGATCTGGGGGTACGGCGGTGCCCCCGCCAAGACAAATAAGCGAAGCACAACCTACCTTTTCTCGAAGCCCTTCATCGATTTTTAAAACCCTCACAACTTGGGTTTGTATTATAGCAGTTGAACAAAATTCTCGGGATATGACGTCAGTAGTTGGCTTAATATACATAGAAAGTTTCAATAGTGAATAGCTCTTATCTCTCTCAAGTCTCTCTCAAGTCTTAGGAAGCTGAAATTTGGTATGTAAGCTAGTTTTAGCATAAAAACAACAAAAAAAGTCTAAAACTGGGACTTATTTACCCCCAACCGCTAAATTTAAAACTACGACATTACCAGGGGTCCACTAGGCTAGGCCTGTATCACGGGGAACCAGTGAAAATTGTAAGTGACATATTTTATTTATTTTATAACATAAAAAACAAATAATTAAGTTAGTCGTACTACAACATCTATAACATGTATTACACTTAGGCCCACTGGCTATAAAGCGGATTAGCACAATTCTCCGATTAACTTTGACAACTCCATACAAATGTGTATGGAGTTGTCAAAATTAATCGGAAAATAGTGCTAATCTGCTTTATAGCTAGTGGCACTTATTCTAGTAGTATCCCTGTGTTATCATAATCTAATGCTAAAAGGATTTTTTTAATTTTCGTTTTGCTTCCACGACTGAGTTTGTCTTTATATAACAGATTTTGACGAGGATATTATATATGTGAGAGCTTATAAAAGGGCCAAATCTACTCGCAAACACTGTGTTTATAGTGGTTATTGGTATTCTGTAAACACGTCTATTTAGTAGGCGGGGGGAAATCGCTGGAGTTGATAGTTGCTTTATGGGCCGCAAGGGAGATTTTTGTATAAAGAGTAGACGGACTTTAAAGACTTTAGCCTCTTTGTATAGATCTTTGGTATCTAAAAAGTTTTCTCATTATAACATATGGAGCGTCGGGCTCTTTCTACGCTAATCAAGACAGTCTTCGCTGCACTGCCCCAGTCGTGATGCAGTACGTCCGTAGGGACTGACAGATTGCTAGGTAGACGTGATTAAGGTCCTATAATTTTTTAATTTTTATATTTTTTTATAATTTTATCAGACAAATCACGGATGTGGCTACATCAGACAAAGCACGGATGTGGCTCCATCTAGGCTAGTATATTTTAGTTACTTTCATAGTGTGATGTCCTATGGTATCTTGTTGTGGGGGAAAGCAGCGGATATTCAAACTATTTTTATTTTACAGAAAAGAGCTATTTGAGCAATTTATAATTTAAAACGAACAGACTCCTTAAGAGAGCTTTTTAAAGAAATTGACATACTAACAAGTCAATTTATTTTAGAAAATATAATGTATGTACGCAAGAACCTTACAACATTTTCCAAACTTAGCGATAGCTGTAATGTTAACCTAAGAAATAATCACAGACTATGTGCGCCCCGATTTAGACTCGCGAAGGTTAGCAATTCTTTCAAGGGTCAGTGCATTCTCTACTACAATAAGATACCTCTGGAGATTTTGAAATTGCCATTTGAGCAATTTAAAAAGCATATTAAAGCGACTTTGTCGAAAAAGGGATATTACAATGTTCAAGATTACTTAAATGACAGGACTGTATGGGTTTAATCTGGCTCAACACAGACCTTGCTGTTAATAATTTTGTAATTATTTATTCCTGCTTATTAATCATAACAATTATTTTTTTCATATTTGTATTAGTTAAGCACAACCTATTTTTAAAAGAGATCTAAAAATCAATCTGTGGGAGTTTCTACGCCCTACTTCTCCCACAGTGGTCCAATGTAGAGAAGAGGCAAAAAATGACGTTTGCTAAGTATATGTAAATATCTACAGTAATAAAGTACTTTGACTTTGACTTTGACTTTAATCTTTTTCACCATTTTAAACAGCCCATAAACATGTTCGTTGAAGTTGAGAGTTTCGTCTGTTGTAATTCCTAAATATTCAATAGTATTTGTTCTTTTGATTTGTTTGCAGGTGCAGGTTGAAAGGGCTTTTTTGCATGTGTGGACCTTTCGTTTTGATGATGCGGAGGTTTTATGGAAACATAGATATTAAGTTGTTGAGCGTTATCAGATTACTCCGAAGCCAATCTGATATCGAAGATAAACCTTTTTCTGCTGCATTGAAAATGTTTTCTCATGTCTTTTCACTGTAGAGAATTGCTGTGTCATCGGCGTAACATAGAATTTCGGCACTATTTGAGTTTAGTTTATGGATGTCATTCATATAGATTATAAATAGGGATGGACCTTAAATACTTCCTTGTGATACACCAAAACGGACAGGAATTGTGTCGCTTTTGTATGCGCCAACCTTAACGAGTTGATTTCTTTCGAACAGATAACTTGTAAACCATGATAAGGGAGTCCCTCGTAAGCCTATCAAATCAATTTTTCTGAGCAATAACTAAGGCGTTCGACACCGTGTCAATACCGACATTGATACGGTGTCGAACGCCTTAGCAATGTCCGGGAAAACGCTGGTACATTTAAGACCTTTGTCTAGATAGTCTGCGACTAGGAACACTAGGAGTTTGTCGACGTCTTCTGTGGATTTTTGGTGTCTGAAACCGGATTGTCTACCAGAAAGAAGGTTATAAGACTCTAAGAAGCCGACCAAACGTTTATTGACAACTTTATATAGGATCTTTGACAGACTACTGAGCAGTAAGATCGGTCTGTAATTTCCAGGGATTTCTTTGGGCCTGCTTTGTGAAAAGGACTACCTACCTACCTTCCAGCATCCTGTACTAAGCTTAAATTAAAAGTGTAGTGGGTGGATTATTTGGGATCTAATTCGCCTTATTAGTTGGTTGTAAATTACATCTAGACCGGTAGCACTATCAGATTAAACATGTTTAATTATTCCGGATAGAGCTTGGGCGTCGGTTGGCTGCATCAAAAAGGAGTTTTGAGCTTCATTTGTCAGGTTCGTTTTATGCTTAAGAGTGTCTTCAGTAATATATGTCTACTGAATGATTTCGTCAGCAAGTTTTGTCCTACTGAGGAGAAATATTTGTTGCATTGATTCATTGACATTTCATGCTAGAGATCTGAAAATTATACAAGTACACAGACTTCTTATTATAGTATATTTCAAATAAGAAAATACGTGTTTCAGGCCTTAAAAAAACCTCCTTCAATCCCTTTAAGAAGGGGTTAGGGCTCTCGTCAGATTTAAAAATATTAGTACATAATTATACGAATAATATAACTTCACTACTACACTTACTACACGGCAGAAGTCAACGACGTTAAATCTGATGGAGCGGGTGTAAAAATTGGCGTTCCACAAGGTTCCATATTAAGCCCCTTTCTTATTCATGGTATATACACTGACGAGCAATGAAAAAGTCCCAGTGACCATAGCACCAAATTACTCCTAAACGGGAAAGGCTAGCTTAATGACGCCGTCTTCAATATTTAAGTACATTTAACAACGCATCAGAATATTACCAATAAAAAAAAACTTTTTAATTTATGAAGCTAGGTTCTATGTCTTAGGAGATATTAAGGTGTTTGTCGGCATTTAGTGGGTGGAACTTTTTCATTGCTCGTCAGTGTATTAACGATCTGCCTTTAATGGAGAAGAAATTGACTGACATAGTGTAAGTTGCGGATGGTACTTCACTGGTCTTCATAATTGAAAGACAAAACGAAAATCTTGATGCTAATGGTGTATTGTCTTTAACCTTGAATTGGTTCACAGTTAATACTTTATTGTTAAACGCTGTAAAACCAAGTGTATCAAATTCTCAATTCAAAATTTCAAGCAAGTTGAGACCAGTTTAGTGTTAGACAGCTACACGTTAGAATTAGTAAATGATACAAAGTTTCTTGGAATAACCATTGATACCAAATTGCAGTGGGGTCCCCACATATATAAATTAGCTGGTAAATTAAGTTCTTCAGCTCACGTCATTAGGAACATCAGACAAAACACGGAGGTGGCTACATCTAGGCTAGAATTTTTTAGTTACTTTCATAGTGTCATGTCCTACGATATGTTGTTGTGGGGGAAAGCAGCGGATATTCGAACTATTTTTAATTTTACAGAAAAGAGCTATTCGAGCAAATTATGATTTAAAACGAACGAAGACTCCATAAGAGAGCTTTTTAATGAAATTGACATACTAACTGTAGCTAGTCAATTTATTTTCGAAAATATTTTCCAAACATTATCCAAACTTTGCGATAGCTATAATGTTAACCTCAGAAATAATCACAGATTAGTTGCGGCCCGGTTAAGACTAGCAAAGGTCAACAATTCACTTTGCTTTGAAGTAAATTCGATCGACTAACTTTGAGACCGGCTGACAATAACAAATGAGCCTATAAAGTAAAATTTTGATAGGAACCAAAACCGAAAACTAACTAAGTTTGTATATGCCCTAGAATGGATGCAATTAATGTTTTCGTTAATAAATATCAGATTATTTTGGTAGAAACAACATGTGATAAATGTCCTTTAATTTATAAATTATTAAAACAATTATTTGTATAGGTAACATAAACATTATGGAGTATTGGAATGGAAATGGTGATGTTGTTTTAGGATTATAAACTATAGAGTTATAAAGGTTGTGCTAAGCCTCCAATCGGTTTCGGGGGATAGATAGGCCGGTAGACCACGGTACATCACTACATTCTTAACGCGAATGAACTGTAGTGTATATATTTATAACGTTGATTCTGACTTTGATGAATCATGCTACTGGGGAACCAACAACTTCATACAATATTATTTTGAATTATTTCTAATGTTTTCAATACTGATGAGAGATGTGATTATTATTTAATCTTACACGGTTGGTACCAATAGAGTAACTTGGTGATTGAGTCAGTTTTCCCATAACATGCCATCCATTATTTTACAATGCGGCTGAAACAATGGAAAACTTCATTACACATGGATCTATGAAACTTGCTGGTTATGCACTTTTTCCATATACCGGACTTTATTGTGGTTACGCATAACTTCATAAGTGATGACACTCTAACACGATTGACAGAATTCGTATCGTACACTCGATAAAATTCCCTCACGCGACATAAGAGACGCCTCGATCTAGAATAATCTAGTTTCCAGATTCTTGGCACGCCTCGATCCGAGATATTGCAATACGGGTATAATCAAAACTAACTTTTACATCCACATACATCCCCATCCTACAGCGAGACTGCGGATATATTGCTCGTGGTGGATTGAATATTTATCCAAGGTTAATTTAATGTCAGAGGACAGATCATCCCGAGAACCTTTATCCATGTCGGCTTATAGTATAACCACATGAGTAGTGAATAGGAACAGAGGCAAACCTTTGAAGGAGCGTGCAAAATTCTTACCTATTTTAGTAGGGATGGCAAAAGAGATTAAAATAAATTGCTGAACGTGGCTGTAGGATTGCTTATGTGATCCTGCAGCTCTGGCTTCCCCTTTATGGGAATATAGCTATGAATATATGCATATGCAAATGACTATTCGGAAACCAAACAGCAAAATATTTGTAGATTCACCCAATTAGTTTAAATAACACGGTTTTTGCGATAGGTATTATCTGGTATTCTTAAATATTATTATTAAATATTATCTTAAGTATTATTAGATGAAGTATGAATTATCTTTTTTCGAATTTAATGAAAAACGGAAATAAGCTTATTGATAAAATTTTATGATTGATAAGGAGTTCTAAAAGAGAAAATTATTGGTATAAAAATTATGAGAAAAATCAGTAATTTTATTACTGAATTTTATCATATCAAAATGATTTTGTCCTTTTTATGTCCTACTTTGTTCAGGATTTTTTACGATCGAGGCAAATTAATTCAATCGCGTATAGCATACATTTTTTGAGAGTAGTAGAAATAATTTTATAATTTCATTTATCATTGCTCTTCAGTGGTTTTATGTGATCTTGAGTTTTACCAGAGCAGATTTGTAAAGTGCTTTTGACCAGATACAAAAGTGTCGTGACTTCAGCATACCCAAAGCGTAGTTCGTGTGTAACTAAGCAGTTACGTCAGATGTGGTAAAACCGTTTTACATTCCTTGTATAACGACTTTACTCAAACGAACACTCCCATATTAGACAATTAGGCAAATGCCCTAGAGCAGGATTTTGTGGCCTTATAAATGTTTTATTAGAATCGTCTTCAATTTGTTGGATTGAGAGAAGTTAAGAAGGGAAATAATTAAATTTTCATTAAATGATAACAGCAAATCTGAATTTTAATTTCCGGATAGTGTCTTAACATAAGCATTATAGGTACTCTAATTGGCCGTAGTTTCAACGATTATCCCATAAAAATAAATCAAAAGCAGACGATTTCAATAAGTAGACTCTTTTGCACAAAATGTAATTATGAACGTTTGCAAAGTTTACCAATACAAAGCGTAGTTCAAAACAATATTCGCCATATTGACAGTTCGTTGGCCGCTCCACATTCGCACAAGGATCGCGGCGCGACGTCGCGCGAGGTTCGCTCCGCGATCCACAGCGCGAACTTTGGCCACTCCACATTCGCAAACCGTTCACAGTCTAGTGGCTCAAGCAGGAAGAATTACCAGAGTGAAAAAGTGTTCGAGTTCAGATAAAATGAACCTTATGTCATTGTACACAAGAATCACTGACAGTTCGATTCGCATACTTTTTCGACGCGTAATTATTCCTGCTTCCTACACAGTTCACGCTCTGGTCGAGATTGAACGGCGATACTGCAATGCTGCGCGGCGCTAGTTTAAGCTTTGGCAATTTATAATTACGCCAATCTAAAGGTCAATAAAAATGTTTAAAAAAAACCTACTTCATCTGCACCAGCGCCCGATTGGATAGTTTTTTTTTTACTTTATTTTTGGAACTCCTGTAGCTGGACATTAAAGAACATTTTGTCTTTCTCAATTCCTCCGCTGGTATCTCCATCAATCATCCTTCCTCGTCTTAGCGGGGGCACTGCCGTTCCCCAGATTAGAGGACGATCTTACACAAATCGAACTAGGCCCATATTAAGCTCAACAGGGTTTGGTACTAGAATATGGATTCAATTATGGGTACTAGATACCGATATATTTAATAGATATAATTACTTATGATATTTAATAGATATAAATACATGGAAAACATCCAAGACTAAGAAACAAATATTCATGCTCATCACACAGATATTTGCCCTAATCGGGATTCGAACCCAGGACGGTCAGCTTCGTAGGCAGGGTCAATACCCGCTAGGCTAGACCGGACGTCTATAAATGTCAATTCTAGTTCGTCATTCCATTCCCAATGTATTTTGCACGAAACACACAACCATCCGTGTCACTTGCTAGTGAGCAACACCGATAATATACTAGTAGTACCTAGTGAGCAACAGACTAATAACGTACTTGTGGTGAGCAACTGAGCCGCCCGCGAATGTTGAGCCTGCCGTGTTCGCGCCTTGCGAACCGTTTGCGAAAAACCGACAACTTGCGCGAACGAGGCGCGAACGCGACGGGTACCGCGAAGAATATGCGAACGAGATCCACATTCACGGTTCGCGGGAGTTTCGCGGCTTTGCGCGCGAATGTGGAGCCGGCAAGGTGCAGTTTTAACTACCAGTCAAATATCTGCAAACCGGATTCCACTTTGGCCACTATTCTTATTCTACCTGGTGCAGCCGCACAATGTACTCGTACCTACCTTTAGACCTTTTATTTCGACGGCGACAATTTCCCTTGATTCATCTCATCACTGAAATGTTTTAGCGAACCCGCCGGAACGAAAGGATTTTATTTCAAAACCGCCTTTGTTTACCAACCGTCTGGTGTGGCACTTGCTTAGGGCCATTCGTGCAAAGTGTCCGCGTCTAATTACAAACTCAATAGTAAAACCGCAGAATACCAACCGAGGACAAAGGTGGCTTTTAACCAAACAATTCAAGATAATACCTCACAGACATCGCGGCGAATGGAGCAACTCTTTCTTTCAAGTGTGCTGGGTGTCGATTCTATGGTTTTTTAAGGCTGGTATTTAATCGCACATCAAAAATACTGATTTGCGCAGCAAAAAAGGATCAGCAAAAATTATTTTTATGTTTTAAATATTTAATGGGTTCTTATGTTTATGTTTTGTTGAACCTAACACGATGGATAAAGGGCCATTACCCTTCATCTAAGCTACCGCAGCAAATATGGGATATTTGCAGTGCAAATCAGTATTTTTGATGTGCAGTTTAATATTTCCCGATTTTTAATAAGATCCCTATAAAGTTATTGGTATAGTGAGAGTTTTGTTTTACCTACTTTACATCAGATCTGAAATTAGGTAGGTAGGTAGGTGTACCAATTTGTAGGAAATTAAAATACCTGAACTTCTAACATTTTCAACTGATTTAGTAAGTAGGTAGGTAGATAGGTATATCCATAGTTGCGTGCAGCGATGGTCTAGCGCCCTGTCACGCAAACTGGAGTATTGAACATCTAGCTAAGCGTGTGCACAATTGTGCCTCTGCCACCCCGTATGGGAAATGGTGTGACGTGTTTTATTTAATGTTGTGTGTGTTTATTATCCCTCGTGGGCGTCGCTATCCTCTCCCTGGCCAATCTCTATCTCGTTAGGTCAAATAAAACTGACAAAGGTAAGCCAGTGACAATTATAACGTTATAAGCGTACATTTAGCACAGAGAATTATTCCAAGTGCAAAAAGTGACCGATGGATCCCTGGTTCATATTTTGTATGAAATATCGTGGAAACTCTTTTTACGTCCGTGGTGCCATAAGTCAATAGCAACAGAGCGCATTTGGTCAGTGATGGACCACAAGATTAGCCATAGGCATGCGATAGAGAAGGGTCAAGTTTCAATAAATAGCAGAATCGGCACCTCGCTTGTGTTAGATCGCTTACTGCCTCTGGAAGTGGCCGGCTCCTATAATCTGGGAATCCGCTGAAACTCTCCGAAAAAAATAGAACAAAGGTTTTGTGTTTATCTTATTGTTCGTTGTCTGTCGTTAATTTGCATTCCATTGGTGAAAAGAACTTTTATGTTGTATATAAATAGGTATATTGTAAATAATAATTACTAGAAATTATAATGAATTGAATGATATTTAAATTTACACTTTTAACGTCCATCCTTTGATCAAGTTTATAAACATAAACTTGATCAAAGGATGGACGTTAAAAGTGTAAATTTAAATATCATGTAAACACATTGAAAAATGTAAGTTTTACAGTATTTTATTCTTGTAAATAAAACATTAATGTAATAAATGTTCAATTATTTTAAGGAAATTAAGTGCATGAAAGTTTTATAAATTAATAATGAATTTTATAAAAATAACAATAATTTGAATTTAGAGATTTTCTAGTGTATAATACAATATCTGATTTTTAACAGAATACTTGTGTAGCATGCTGTGTTAGCCTATAATTGCGATGTACAACTAGATATAGATAACGAAGATGCATAACCTAAGAAGTATTTTGTATATTGTGTTGGCTTCCCAAATAAATAAATAAAAAAAACAAGGTTCCCAAAAGGCACGATTAAGCTCGACATGGTTTCACGCTTGCTTCTCACACAGGAGATGCATGTTCGATTCCTGACCATGTATCAATGAGATAATTAAGTAATTTATCTTAAGTACATTATACGGACGTTCTAACGGTGATGGAAAACATCGTGAGGAAACCTTCATTACTCCATAGCTGCGGCGATGGGCAAGCCCCCTGTCACGCAAAATGGAGTATTGAATAACTGGCTCAAAGTGGGCACAATTGTGCCTCTGCCGCACCGTATGGGAAAAGGCGTGACGCTATGTTAAATACATACGATTAAAAACTTTAAACTGACGATTTCTCGAGTTACATGCAACTTTCACTGAGTTTCACAGTTAGTTATTCGATGCATCTGAGGCGGGGCTACCTTCGGTGTCGCTGTGACGTATGTTTTACAAATTCCAAATGTCTTTATTACTGTAGATATTTACATATACTTAGCAATCGTCATTTTTTGCCACTTCTCTACATTGGACCACCGTGGGAGACAAGAAAGGCGTAGAAACTCCCACAGATTGATTTTTTGATTTATTTTAAATATTGCTTGTGCTTAACTAATACAAATTTTATAATATCATTATATCATAATTAATAAGTAGGAATAAATAATTACAAAACTATTAACAGCAAGGTCTGTGTTGAGCCAGATTAACCCCATACAGTCCCGTCATTTAAGTAATCTTGAACATTGTAATATCCCTTTTTTGACAAAGTAGCTTTAACATGATTTTTAAATTGCTCAAATGGCAATTTCAAGATCTCCCGAGATATCTTGTTGTAGCAGAGAATGCAGACCCTTGAAAGAATTGCTAACCTTCGCGAGTCTAAACCGGGGCGCACATAGTCTGTGATTATTGCTATCGCTAAGTTTGGCAAATGTTATAAGGTTCTTGCGTACATACATTATATTTTCGAAAATAAAATGACTAGCTACAGTTAGTATGTCAATTTCTTAAAAAAGCTCTCTTAAGGAGTCTGTGCGTTTTAAATTATAAATTGCTCAAATATAGCTCTTTTCTGTAAAATAAAAATAGTTTGTATATCCGCTGCTTTCCCCCACAACATGATACCATAGGACATCACACTATGACTTTTGACATTATGACTTTTGGGACAACCTATATATGGTGAAAAGAGTACACCAATACTCGTGGAAGCAATTCCAAAAGTGCTAAAAACTTTGACGAACATATTGTTGCAGTTTCAACAAAACGCCTTTCTTTTGACAGGTCCAAAGTCATACATTTTTGTACTTTGCAATGAAAAATATCGCTTATAAAATAACATCAATATAATATATAACAATAAATAAATGTAGCCCATTAATGTCCCCATCGAGGGGCACAGGCCTTTACCCGGATTCGAGTAAGATTAAGCCATACTCGACCACGCTGGCTCAGTGCGGGTTGATGGAGGGGTCTAAACCTAAAATAGTTACCTGTTTCACGAAAACCATAAAGTTACAGTTTTCGTGAAACGGGCCAACGACCAAGCTAGGCATTTTAAATACCTGTGTTATGATCACTGGTTGCTCACATTTACACCCTTAGAGCAAAGAACTTAAATGATGAGCAACGGGGTATACCATAGTATGTAGCAATACTTTTTTGTACATATGTACCATACTATCACATAGCGATAGCAGCCGAGACTTACTGCTTAACGCGTCATCCGAAACACTGAACATCCGATACTGTACATAAGATAAATTACATAATTATCTCATTGGTACACGTTCAAGATCCGAACTTGCGTCTCCAGTGTGAGAAGCAAGCGTGAAACCACGGAGCTATTTTAGGTTAATATCAAAAGTAAAATAAAGGATTGAGCGGAGTAAAGGATTACCGCTCCCAGTTTTATATACGTCACCGTAAGATTTTCAAAACCGTTATTTTATGATCTAACGGTTTTTTTCTCGTTGGTTTATAAAGTATCGATAAATTGATTGTAAACTGTACCGTCGCTGTTTACTATATGACGCGTTAGTTTATAATATAACGTGAAATTGTGAACTGGTTTAAACTTGAATTGCAAATGAAATACCAGGGCAAACACTGCGGTAGGCTAGGTGAAAACTAGAGAGGGCCAACATTGGACACTATTGATCTAGCCCCAAACTAGGATTCCCTGTACCTTGGGTACTATACAGCGATACACATACTTAAATATATAAATATTATACTTATATAGATAAACAACCATGACTAGGGTACAAACATCCGTTCTCATCAAACGAATATTTGCCCCCACCGGGACTCGAAACCGGGACCTTTGGCTTCGTAGGCAGGGTCCCTGCCGACTAGGCCATTCGGGTCGTCTAACGAATAGTCTTCGTATTAGGTTGACATCTAAGAACAAAAGAAACGTAAATTCTAAAAACTGTCGGTCTGGTTTACAATTTGTCAATGGTTTACAAACTATTAGTTTATAAACTAACGGTTTTTGCAATCTTACGGTGACAAGCAATGACTTGAGAACCAAACTGCTTGGTGAGCCCTCTATAACCAGAGAACGAAGGAGGCCAGAGAACTTTTTGCAAGGCCATGTTCATGTCGGCGGCCGATTGTAAAATTGGGCACATCATACGCCCATATTAAGATATGGCGGCGTTTCTTGAAATACGCCGTTGTCTATGGGGCACATAATGATGTACCTAAATCAAAATCGGGCAGATCGATGAGAACCAAATGTTTGTCGATATTCCCAGTAAACGCTTCGCCACATCATAATATGGCCAAAGAATAAAACGTCACATCGTAAAATAGCTAAAATTTTACGAATAATCAAATCTTTTTCATATTTATAATAATTTTCTTGATGCTACACGTATGCTAGATGACTATTTCTTTATACTTTAAAATTATTAAATAATTATTATATAATAATAATAATAATAATAATAATAATAATAATAAAGTATATTTTCAAGTTATAAACCACATCAAGAAAAGTAGGCTGACCATCACACGGGAGTCGGTGTACTACTATTGAGTAGGATATTTTAGAGACGTTTACTATCCTCGTTATTCAATGTTATTTTTATTTGCATACGTAAGTCTAAGTTCCAACCTAACAATAAGGTTATTATGACTAAATTACAGCTGTGTTATAGGTTCTCTAGCCAAGTTTGGCTTTTAATTACTTTCAGTCGCAAGCTCGCTCCGCTGGTTGCACAACACGTTCTAACCTAACCCAACCTACCGAGCCAAATCTATTGTCACCCTACTTTTCGATTAGCCGACTAATAGGCTGACAGATCGTCGAACGTTGGTCTTGAAACGATATGGCAGATCAAGAAATGTCGCCATATTATGTTATGCCGAGGCACTTCATTATGTGCCGAATTTGACCATCGGCCGCCGACATCTACAATTTCTCGTACACTGTAAACATGCCCTTGCAAAAAGTTCATATCCAAGAAAATATAATCACTATGTTTAACCTATTGAGGACATTGACTTGGCAAATCGGCCACATATTTTCAACCCTAAAGCTTGAAGAGTCCAAACCAATGAATAAATTCCAACACCACATCCTTTCCTGTGGTATCTGAGAGGTTAAAACTTGTACCTATCAAAAGACTTAAAAAATGGCATGTCTAACCTTACGATATATAAAGAAAACCGACTATTCGTGGAAAAGGGTCAGAAGATTTTGATCTTCAAAGAGACAAAGAAGGATCGAATAGACCGCCTTTTCGAGCCGAGAATCGATAGTTACCGATAGCAGTCAGCAGTGCATGGCGTGCTCTCTAACATCACTACGGAGTCATTTGTCTTTCCACTCCGACGCAGTTCTGCCCAGGGACCTTATTCTGTATTTCACACACCAGTCCGTTTCAAAATGGCGTTTGCTCGAGAACACGAGTACGTAACGCGAGTTGTCATTTCAACAGATTGTGATCGTTAAGCGACCACCTCTGTGGCGCTGCGGTTGTAGATCTGCCTGCCATGCGAGAGGTCCCGGGTTCGAAGAAAAAAACAACCCATATCTTTGATGTTTATTTGTGTGTGAAGTGTGGGGCCAGGAGCAATGTCTGTATGCGGCCTTACTTATAAAACAGTAAATTCACTGTTTAGCTTAAGCAGTGTTTTGTCCTTTTCACACGTCGTCTAAAGGTCAAATGTCAAAGCAAGACAAAACACTGAATTAACTAAATAGTAAATTTACTTTTTTTATAAATGTTTATGTTTTATGTTTAATTTCAAAGTGGATCGGGAGAGATTTTTTAGATACAGAAAGAGGGCAGAGCCCCGATCACGAATAATTACGGGAAATATAAAACTGTACATCAAAAATACTGATTTGCACAGTAATTATCAGGGCAAAATGCTGCGATAGCTTAGGTGAAGAGTCACCCCCCTTTATCCTTCGTGTTAGGTTGAACATGTAAGAACAACAAAATTACTTAAAACATAAACTTGAGTACACATAAAATATTTAAAACATAAAAAGTGTTTTTGCTAATCCTTTTTTGCTGTGAAAATCAGTATTTTTGATGTGCGATAAAATACTAGCCAATAATTACACATCTAATAAGTCTTTTAGTGACTCTCATGAACAATGCATGGAGGTCGTTTCATCTGGACTCGCTTACTTGTTCGATCTATGTTCGTGAACGGTGCACGGCAAATAATCTAGATCTGAACTTAGATCGTGCCCCGAAAACTTAGGTAAGTTAACAAATAAATTAAGCAGGGTCGGGCTGCTTAAAATACAGTCTGAAAATACAAATAGTTTATTTTGACGTTAGATATTTACATAATATTTACATTTTAGATTTATAAAGCCTAGTGAAGGGTGTGCGTTTAAATAAAAATAATATATCAACTAACAATATAATTTATAAATTAAAATAGATTAAAAAATGGTCCAGGTCACTGCCGCCGACGCTGGGCGAGGTGCTCAGAAAGCTGGCGGCGGGCGTTGCGTTGTACGGCGAGGCTCAGCCGTAGGCAGGAAATAAATGTTATATGGATATTTAATATTCTTTATTGCACGCTAAATAAACTGCCAGGGTTACACAACCATATAACTGTTAATCGCAAGTGATCACTATTTCAAATGGATATTTTGAAAGCTGTTCTCCAACCTCAAATTATCATTTGACTATTAGAATGCGATTATTTCACACGAGCGGTTGTAATTAGAATTTGAATGGAATCGGGATATGACAAGAGCCCAGATATTCAGACCAGGGGGCAAATTCTGTACTGGATTCTGTACTGCTTCGAAGGGCGCAAAACGCCGTATTTGACAGTCAGTCTCCAAACAAAATAGGTGCCGCCGACAAGCCAAACACGGCATTCCGCGCCCCTCGGAGCGGCCGCGATGCGATCGCGATGCAATCCCCAGCGCAGAATTGGGCACCAGGAAGCAGGGCCAAAAAATGATGAAATTTTCCCAATCTGCAGTCACAATTGAGTATCTGAATCAGGTCTCCTTGTATCTGCTCCCGGTGATGGATCGCCATTGTTCAGTTCAGTTCAGTTGCATTGTTGCCGCGTATCGCTCGCTCTTGTATCGCTGTCGACATTAGGGCTTGAAGACATGTAAACGATGCATTGTGTGTTAGGGTGTTTCATTTTGGTATGACAGTTGCTGCTTTAGGCAGGCGGCGAGGGGCTGCGCTGATGTCAACCAGACGTTGAATTACTCGCTGAATTTGGGTCTGCCATAGAATGCTTTACAACAAATGTATGGCAGTAAAGTTGATGGCAAACTGTTTGGAAAAGCATCGTAATACATCTAAGCAGTTTTTTTTATCGAAACGTCTATGGACTGAAATTGCAACAGAAAATATGGCAATTCCTCACGCCGTTTTTCCGGAAGAGGGAAACGAGGTGAGCTTGTTTGAAGACACCTATGAATGTTGAGGAAGCGAGAGATATGCCAGGATCGTAGCAAGTGCAGGTTTTTAGCCTCTGCTTACCCCTCCTCCAGAAAAAAGGCGTGAGCATATGTATGTCAGTATGTATGTACGAGACAGGAACTAGACCTCCACTATTGGCACTTTAACCTTGGCATAAACCCTCAACATTAATAACTTTCTTTCTTTGGCATTAAACAACAAACAAAGAGTCATGATTTTTGTCATTCGGATTGGCAGAAGCACAGTTGCGACCACAATTAGCCAATTATTCAAGGAAAATATTAAACTGCACATCAAAAATACTGATTTGCACAGCAAATATCAGGGCAAAATGCTGCGGTAGCTTAGGTGAAGGGTAAAGTGGGTGAGCGAAGCGAAGCCCCCTTTATCCTTCGTCATCCTTTATCTAGGTTGAACATGCATGAACAAAAAAAAACTTAAAACATAAACTTATATACAGACACATTTTACACATAAAATATTTAAAACATAAAAAGTGTTTTTGCTGATCCTTTTTTGCTGTGCAAATCAGTATTATTGATGTGCGATTAAATACTAGCCATTATTCAATAGTCCATTTTTCATGACGGGGGCTAGCCCATCGCTGAATACATCATGCTTTCCGCAACACCCTGCATTCGTTATCTACCGCAGTTTACGTGCTCAATTGCCCGGAAAATCGACAGTTGCCGACGCGTCGCGGTCTCCTCTCGACCTCTCGAGAGACTATGTTGTGTGAACTCGCTAATTATAGTTCGGGTCACGTGGAAATGGATCTATGTCCGATAGGACAATTAGACGGATTTTGCCTCTACGCTTTTAGCGGTGGCACTATGTGTTTTCTTTAAATAAACTATTCCAAAAACCATCCCAAAACCTTTTGCTTCCTTCCCCAGCGTTTCAGAAATGATACGAGTAATATATCATGCTTTGTAAATAAATGCAAATCAGTATTTTTGATGTGCAGTTTAATATTTCCCTATTTTTAATAAGATCCCTATAAAGTTATTGGTATAGTGAGAGTTTTGTTTTACGTACTTTACATCAGATCTGAAATTAGGTAGGTAGGTAGGTGTACCAATTTGTAGGAAATTAAAATACCTGAACTTCTAACATTTTCAACTGATTTAGTAAGTAGGTAGGTAGATAGGTATATCCATAGTTGCGTGCAGCGATGGTCTAGCGCCCTGTCACGCAAACTGGAGTATTGAACATCTAGCTAAGCGTGTGCACAATTGTGCCTCTGCCACCCCGTATGGGAAATGGTGTGACGCTGTTTTATTTAATGTTGTGTGTGTTTATTATCCCTCGTGGGCGTCGCTATCCTCTCCCTGGCCAATCTCTATCTCGTTAGGTCAAATAAAACTGACAAAGGTAAGCCAGTGACAATAATAACGTTATAAGCGTAAATTTAGCACAGAGAATTATTCCAAGTGCAAAAAGTGACCGATGGATCCCTGGTTCATATTTTGTATGAAATATCGTGGAAACTCTTTTTACGTCCGTGGTGCCATAAGTCAATAGCAACAGAGCGCATTTGGTCAGTGATGGACCACAAGATTAGCCATAGGCATGCGATAGAGAAGGGTCAAGTTTCAATAAATAGCAGAATCGGCACCTCGCTTGTGTTAGATTGCTTACTGCCTCTGGAAGTGGCCGGCTCCTATAATCTGGGAATCCGCTGAAACTCTCCGAAAAAAATAGAACAAAGGTTTTGTGTTTATCTTATTGTTCGTTGTCTGTCGTTAATTTGCATTCCATTGGTGAAAAGAACTTTTATGTTGTATATAAATAGGTATATTGTAAATAATAATTATTAGAAATTATAATGAATTGAATGATATTTAAATTTACACTTTTAACGTCCATCCTTTGATCAAGTTTATGTTTACATTGAAAAATGTAAGTTTTACAGTATTTTATTCTTGTAAATAAAACATTAATGTAATAATAAATGTTCAATTATTTTAAGGAAATTAAGTGCATGAAAGTTTTATAAATTCATAGTGAATTTTATAAAAATAACAATAATTTGAATTTAGAGATTTTCTAGTGTATAATACAATATCTGATTTTTAACAGAATACTTGTGTAGCATGCTGTGTTAGCCTATAATTGCGATGTACAACTAGATACAGATAACGAAGATGCATAACCTAAGAAGTATTTTGTATATTGTGTTGGCTTCCCAAATAAATAAATAAAAAAAAACAAGGTTCCCAAAAGGCACGATTAAGCTCGACATGGTTTCACGCTTGCTTCTCACACAGGAGATGCATGTTCGATTCCTGACCATGTATCAATGAGATAATTAAGTAATTTATCTTAAGTACATTATACGGACGTTCTAACGGTGATGGAAAACATCGTGAGGAAACCTTCATTACTCCATAGCTGCGGCGATGGGCAAGCCCCCTGTCACGCAAAATGGAGTATTGAATAACTGGCTCAAAGTGGGCACAATTGTGCCTCTGCCGCACCGTATGGGAAAAGGCGTGACGCTATGTTAAAAACATACGATTAAAAACTTTAAACTGACGATTTCTCGAGTTACATGCAACTTTCACTGAGTTTCACAGTTAGTTATTCGATGCATCTGAGGCGGGGCTACCTTCGGTGTCGCTGTGTCGTATGTTTTACAAATTCCAAATGTCTTTATTACTGTAGATATTTACATATACTTAGCAATCGTCATTTTTTGCCACTTCTCTGCATTGGACCACCGTGGGAGACAAGAAAGGCGTAGAAACTCCCACAGATTGATTTTTTGATTTATTTTAAATATTGCTTGTGCTTAACTAATACAAATTTTATAATATCATTATATCATAATTAATAAGTAGGAATAAATAATTACAAAACTATTAACAGCAAGGTCTGTGTTGAGCCAGATTAACCCCATACAGTCCCGTCATTTAAGTAATCTTGAACATTGTAATATCCCTTTTTTTGACAAAGTAGCTTTAACATGGTTTTTAAATTGCTCAAATGGCAATTTCAAGATCTCCAGAGATATCTTGTTGTAGCAGAGAATGCAGACCCTTGAAATAATTGCTAACCTTCGCGAGTCTAAGCCGGGGCGCAAGTAGTCTGTGATTATTGCTATCGCTAAGTTTGGTAAATGTTGTAAGGTTCTTGCGTACATACATTATGTTTTCGAAAATAAATTGACTAGCTACAGTTAGTATGTCAATTTCTTAAAAAAAGCTCTCTTAAGGAGTCTGTGCGTTTTAAATTATAAATTGCTCAAATATAGCTCTTTTCTGTAAAATAAAAATAGTTCAGTAGTCCAAAGTCATACATTTTTGTACTTTGCAATGAAAAATATCGCTTATAAAATAAGCAATAACATTAATATAATATATAATAATAAATAAATAAATGTAGTCCATTAATGACCCCACCGAGGGGCAGAGGCCTTTATCCGGATTCGAATAAGATGAAGCCATACTCCACCACGCTGGCTCAGTGCGGGTTGATGGAGGGGTTTAAACCTAAAATAGTCATAAAGTTACAGTTTTCGTGAAACAGGCCAACGACCAAGCTAGGCATTTTAAATACCTGTGTTATGATCACTGGTTGCTCACATTTACACCCTTAGAGCAAAGAACTTAAATGATGAGCAACGGGGTATACCATAGTATGTAGCCATACTTTTTTGTACATATGTACCATACTATCACATAGCAATAGCAGCCGAGACTTACTGCTTAACGCGTCATCCGAAACACTGAACATCCGATACTGTACATAAGATAAATTAATTATCTCATTGGTACACGGTCAAGATCCGAACTTGCGTCTCCAGTGTGAGAAGCAGGCGTGAAACCACGGAGCTATTTTAGGTTAATATCAAAAGTAAAATAAAGGATTGAGCGGAGTATAGGATTACCGCTCCCAGTTCTATATACGTCACCGTAAGATTTTCAAAACCGTTATTTTATGATCTAACGGTTTTTTTCTCGTTGGTTTATAAAGTATCGATAAATTGTTTGTTAACTGTACCGTCGCTGTTTACTATATGACGCGTTAGTTTATAATATAACGTGAAATTGTGAACTGGTTTAAACTTGAATTGCAAATGAAATACCAGGGCATACACTGCGGTAGGCTAGGTGAAAAATAGAGGGGACGAACCTTGGACACTATTTACACACATTGATCTAGCAAACTAGGATTCCCTGAACCTTGGGTACTATACAACGATACACATACTTAAATATATAAATATTATACTTAGATAGATAAACAACCATGACTAGGGTACAAAATCCGTTCTCATCAAACGAATATTTGCCCCCACCGGGACTCGAAACCGGGACCTTTGGCTTCGTAGGCAGGGTCCCTGCCGACTCGGCCAATCGGGTCGTCTAACGAATAGTCTTCGTATTAGGTTGACATCTAAGAACAAAAGAAACGTAAATTCTAAAATCTGTCGGTCTGGTTTACAATTTGTCAATGGTTTACAAACTAACGCTTTAGTTTATAAACTAACGGTTTTGACAATCTTACGGTGACAAGCAATGACTTGAGAACCAAACTTCTTGGTGAGCCCTCTATAACCAGAGAACGAAGGAGGCCAGAGAACTTTTTGCAAGGCCATGTTTATGTCGGCGGCCGATTGTAAAATTGGGCACATCATACGCCCATATTAAGATATGGCGGCGTTTCTTGAAATACGCCGTTGTCTAAGGGGCACATAATGATGTACCTAAATCAAAATCGGGCAGATCGATGAGAACCAAATGTTTGTCGATATTCCCAGTAAACGCTTCGCCACATCATGATATGGCCGAAGAATAAAACGTCACATCGTAAAATAGCTAAAATTTTACGAATACGAATTTTTCATATTTATAATAATTTTCTTGATGTTACACGTATGCTAGATGACTATTTCTTTATACTTTAAAATTATTAAATAATTATTATATTATAATAATAATAATGATAAAGTATATTTTCAAGTTATAAACCACATTAAGAAAAGTAGGCTGGCCATCACACGGGAGTCGGTGTACTACTATTGAGTAGGATATTTTAGAGATGTTTACTATGCTCGTTATTAAATGTTATTTTTATTTGCATACGTAAGTCTAAGTTCCAACCTAATAATAAGATTATTGTGACTAAATTTCAGTTGTGTTATAGGTTCTCTAGCCAAGTTTGGCTTTTAATTACTTTCAGTCGCAAGCTCGCTCCGCTGGTTGCACATACACGTTCTAACCTAACCCAACCTACCGAGCCAAATCTATTGTCACCCTACTTTTCGATAAGCCGACTAATAGGCTGACAGATCGTCGAACGATGGTCTTGAAACGATATGGCAGCTTTAATATGGCAGATCAAGAAATGCCGCCATATTAATATGTTATGCCGAGGCACTTCATTATGTGCCGAATTTGACCATCGGCCGCCGACATCTACAATGTCTCGTACACTGTAAACATGCCCTTGCAAAAAGTTCATATCCAAGAAAATATAATCACTATGTTTAACCTATTGAGGACATTGACTTGGCAAATCGGCCACATATTTTCAACCCTAAAGCTTGAAGAGTCCAAACCAATGAATAAATTCCAACACCAGATCCTTTCCTGTGGTATCTGAGAGGTTAAAACTTGTACCTATCAAAAGACTTTAAAAAAATGGCATGTCTAACCCTACGATATATAAAGGAAACCGACTATTCGTGGAAAAGGGTCAGAAGATTTTGATCTTCAAAGAGACAAAGAAGGATCGAATAGACCGCCTTTTCGAGCCGAGAATCGATAGTTACCGATAGCAGTCAGCAGTGCATGGCGTGCTCTCTAACATCACTACGGAGTCATTTGTCTTTCCACTCCGACGCAGTTCTGGCCAGGGACCTTATTCTGTATTTCACACACCAGTCCGTTTCAAAATGGCGTTTGCTCGAGAACACGAGTACGTAACGCGAGTTGTCATTTCAACAGATTGTGATCGTTAAGCGACCACCTCTGTGGCGCTGCGGTTGTAGATCTGCCTGCCATGCGAGAGGTCCCGGGTTCGAAGAAAAAAACAACCCATATCTTTGATGTTTATTTGTGTGTGAAGTGTGGGGCCAGGAGCAATGTCTGTATGCGACCTTACTTATAAAACAGTAAATTCACTGTTTAGCTTAAGCAGTGTTTTGTCCTTTTCACACGTCGACTAAAGGTCAAATGTCAAAGCAAGACAAAACACTGAATTAACTAAATAGTAAATTTACTTTTTTATAAATATAAATGTTTATGATTTATGTTTAATTTCAAAGTGGATTGAAAGAGGGCAGAGCCCCGTACACGAATAATTACGGGAAATATTAAACTGCACATCAAAAATACTGATTTGCACAGCAATTGTCAGGGCAAAATGCTGCGATAGCTTAAGTGAAGGGTAAAGGGGGTGAGCGAAGCGAAGCTCCCTTTATCCTTCGTGTTAGGTTGAACATGTAAGAACAACAAAATTACTTAAAACATAAACTTGAGTACACATAAAATATTTAAAACATAAAAAGTGTTTTTGCTGATCCTTTTTTGCTGTGAAAATCAGTATTTTTGATGTGCGATTAAATACTAGCCAATAATTACAAATCGAATAAGTCTTTTAGTGACTCGCTTACTTGTTCGATCTATGTTCGTGAACGGTGCACGGCAAATAATCTAGATCTGAACTTAGATCGTGCCCCGAAAACTTAGGTAAGTTAACAAATAAATTCAGCAGGGTCGGGCTGCTTAAAATACGGTCTGAAAATACAAATAGTTTATTTTGCCGTTAGATATTTACATAATATTTACATTTTAGATTTATAAAGCCTAGTGAAGAGTGTGCGTTTAAATAAAAATAATATATCAACTAACAATATAATTTATAAATTAAAATAGATTAAAAAAATGGTCCAGGTCACTGCCGCCGACGCTGGGCGAGGTGCTCAGAAAGTTGGCGGCGGGCGTTGCATTGTACGGCGAGGCTCAGCCGTAGGTAGGAAATAAATGTTATATGGATATTCAATATTCTTTATTGCACGCTAAATAAACTGCCACGGTTACACAACCATATTTCAAGCGATCACTATTTCAAATGGATATTTTGAAAACTGTTCTCCAACCTCAAACTATCATTTGACTATCAGAATGCGAGTATTTCACACGAGCGATTGTAGTCAGAATTTGAATGGAATCGGAATATGACAAGAGCCCAGATATTCAGACCAGGGGGCAAATTCTGTACTGGATTCTGTACTGCTTCAAAGGGCGCAAAACGCCGTATTTGACAGTCAGTCTCCAAACAAAATAGGTGCCGCCGACAAGCCAAACACGGCATTCCGCGCCCCTCGGAGCGGCCGCGATGCGATCGCGATGCAATCCCCAGCGCAGAATTGGGCACCAGGAAGCAGGGCCAAAAAATGATGAAATTTTCCCAATCTGCAGTCACAATTGAGTATCTGAATCAGGTCTCCTTGTATCTGCTCCCGGTGATGGATCGCCATTGTTCAGTTCAGTTCAGTTGCATTGTTGCCGCGTATCGCTCGCTCTTGTATCGCTGTCGACATTAGGGCTTGAAGACATGTAAACGATGCATTGTGTGTTAGGCTGTTTCATTTTTGTATGACAGTTGCTGCTTTAGGCAGGCGGCGAGGGGCTGCGCTGAGGTCAACCAAACGTTGAATTACTCGCTGAACTTGGGTCTGCCATAGAATGCTTTACAACAAATGTATGGCAGTAAAGTTGATGGCAAACTGTTTGGAAAAGCATCGTAATACATCTAAGCAGTTTTTTTATCGAAACGTCTATGGACTGATATTGCAACAGAAAATATGGCAATTCCTCACGCCGTTTTTCCGGAAGAGGGAAACGAGGTGAGCTTGTTTGAAGACACCTATGAATGTTGAGGAAGCGAGAGATATGCCAGGATCGTAGCAAGTGCAGGTTTTTAGCCTCTGCTTACCCCTCCTCCAGAAAAAAGGCGTGAGCATATGTATGTCAGTATGTATGTACGAGACAGGAACTAGACCTCCACTATTGGCACTTTAACCTTGGCATAAACCCTCAACATTAATAACTTTCTTTCTTTGGCATTAAACAACAAACAAAGAGTCATGATTTTTGTCATTCGGATTGGCAGAAGCACAGTTGCGACCACAATTAGCCAATTATTCAAGGAAAATATTAAACTGCACATCAAAAATACTGATTTGCACAGCAAATATCAGGGCAAAATGCTGCGGTAGCTTAGGTGAAGGGTAAAGTGGGTGAGCGAAGCGAAGCCCCCTTTATCCTTCGTCATCCTTTATCTAGGTTGAAGATGCATGAACAAAAAAAAACTTAAAACATAAACTTATATACAGACACATTTTACACATAAAATATTTAAAACATAAAAAGTGTTTTTGCTGATCCTTTTTTGCTGTGCAAATCAGTATTATTGATGTGCGATTAAATACTAGCCATTATTCAATAGTCTATTTTTCATGACGGGGGCTAGCCCATCGCTGAATACATCATGCTTTCCGCAACACCCTGCATTCGTTATCTACCGCAGTTTACGTGCTCAATTGCCCGGAAAATCGACAGTTGCCGACGCGTCGCGGTCTCCTCTCGACCTCTCGAGAGACTATGTTGTGTGAACTCGCTAATTATAGTTCGGGTCACGTGGAAATGGATCTATGTCCGATAGGACAATTAGACGGATTTTGCCTCTACGCTTTTAGCGGTGGCACTATGTGTTTTCTTTAAATAAACTATTCCAGAAACCATCCCAAAACCTTTTGCTTCCTTCCCCAGCGTTTCAGAAATGATACGAGTAATATATCATGCTTTGAATAAATTGTGAATTTCAAGGAGAAGGTATTTATCTGGCTACGTGGAGGTGGCTGTGAATAGTGTCTCCATTTCCGCAGCCACTTATCACAACCGGTGTGAGAATGTGTGTCCGCCTGCGCCGCGTGCCAAGTGGTTTGTAACGTTTGCAATTGAAAATTAAAATGTAACGTCTCTACGTATCAAGGGGGATTAACCTATACAAATATTACGCCACAAACACACACACAACGTCCCAACGCTAACCCGTCAAGTAGGGAGATGAGAGGCAGCACCCCGCTTTCCTCTTACCCCGCGCCACCGTCCGTAATTTATGTTATATTAATTCTTCGGTCGGTTGCGTAATAAAAACGCACATTTGTTTTCAAATAAATTATCTTCTCACACAGAATATGCAGGTTCGAATCCTGACCATGTACCAATGAGATAATTAATTTATATTAGGTACATTATTGGACGTTCAGAGTTTCGGATGACACGTTAAGCTGTAGGTCCCGGCTACTATCGCTACGTGGTAATGGTCGTAACACCGCTCCACCAACCCGCACTGAGCCAGCGTGGTGGAATATGGCTTAATCTTACTCGCATCCAGGTAAAGGCCCGTGCCCCTCGATGGGGACATTAATTTGCTACATTTATATTTAATTTAAGTCAATTTATAGACGTAGGCGACAGTAGTATTTTTGTGGAACATGATAGAAAATCCGTATAACTTAGAAAGTACTTAATTCTCACTTCCATACGAATGTGTCGTAGCAATAGGCAAAGGGTTCAGAAGAATGTTTCCTCCCTATTACATGCTATTATGCCCTTAACTTTCGGTGTCACAGTGTATAATTAAAAGTGCGATTCATAATTGATGCCGGTGTCAAAATATGTAAACTAAGCTTAATTTGTTCACACGGCCGACGGCGGCGGCGCCACGAGCCATCTGTCGCCGCCACTCGCTCTCCTAATCTACCCCTGATTTATGGAATAATTACTCCGTTATAATTATAACACTGTTGCCTATTAGATTGCCAGTATTTGCCGACTGAATTAATAGAGAATTAGGAATTGCAATTGGTATTTTGCGGGCTGCGCGCCGACGGTGGGTTGAGGAGAGAACAATGAGCGATATAAATGTCCGGCATTCGCTTCTCGAAGTTTATTTTGTGCACGTAAATCCGTTCTGATTGCTGCAAAGTTAAAATAAAAAGTTAATAAAAAAATAAGTGGACTTCAAATTTAATCAAAAGTAAGAAGTACTATTTTTAAACAAAAACGAAATTAACCAGCCGAACCAATTCAAACAAATTAGGAGTCGTTTTTTCCAGGCCTTGAGAAACTGTATATAGGTGGTTGTAATTTTATTTTCCACCTCAAAACATGGGGAGCTCCATGTCTGTGTATGAGTAAAGGTATTCTCTTACTTCAGAAAGGCCGCTTCAGAAACTTTACCGCTAAATTGTCCAGTTTTTTCTTCCAGGCGTTCTTTTTCAGTAATGTTTTTCATAAATTAAAAACCACTGAAGCGTTTGATTAAACTTAGATTGTTCCATAGTTTTCTATTATCCCTTCGCTGCCCAGCTCGTATCTGTAAGCTAGACGATTATACTTACGCGTAATACTCCATAACGACCTCTCTGGCGCTGCGGATATGGCCCGGTCTACCATGCGAGAGGTCCCGGGTTCGATCCCCGGCTAGCGATAAAGGAAAAAAATACCCAGATCTTGGATGTTTATATATGTGATGTCGCTGCTTCTGGGTCCCACGACACAGGGTATCCTAGTGTGGGGCCGGAAGCAATGTATGTGCCTGTACATAAATGTTTATTTATTTATTTATGTTTATTCATAACATAAAACTACTGAACTGATTTTGAAAAATACTTGCACTGTTCCCTAAGTTGGAGTAAATATAAGCCAAGAAAAAAATACTAATTACAATCAAAATACGTGGCCCGCATGAAATGAAATTTTGTGTACTTGTTTAGAAGTAAAATAATATAATTTCCGATAATGTAACATGCATTAATTTGTAGAATTGAGAATCACTTCATTTTTTGAAGTCGGGTCAAATTGGATAAGATTTGGCACGACTTTTTGACCGAGCGAGCGTAGCGAGCGAAGAGTCCTCGTTCCAGCTTGGGCATAAATGCTTTCGTATGTCTGGATTTGTGTCCGCATTTGTGTCCGGCTGTTCTCCTTCACAGGTCGCATTTCTAAATCGATTCTCGTGAACTTTTGTGACCAGGTTCGTTAATTCTATGTTTTTTACTGTCGATGCAGTTTTAGAAAAAATTTTCAAAATGGCGGAGATTAGGGGCTGAAAATTAAAAACAAAACATTACAGCAAAAACGGCTTGATAGATTTTAACAAATGAGGTGTCGTTGGGTTGGTGAAGACCGTCAGAGTGAAATAGTTCTATAATTTTAGTGAAAAGTCAATAATTTTGATTTTATATCACGGATATAGTTTACAAAGTTGTCGGTGCGGCTACTTTCATACTCCATGTACATAACCAGGTGCATTCATAAGTGTGTATTGACTGCATTTTTTTATAATACCACTATTTTAAAAAATTGCAGTCGGGTTATTTGTTTTTACAATCATTACAATCATGTGTTGTTGGTCCGTCAGGTTCGGCACGAGAACTGGCAACTAAGGTTAACCAATACTACCTATCTATAGTACGCGATACACCACTAAGACCTAATGTGTATGAGGCCATAAGACTACTGAGTACGAACATACCTACCATATCTACATCTATGTTCTTGGTCCCGTTTACAGTACCTGATTTAAATTGCATCATTAAAAAAATCAAAAAAAAGTCTACTAAAGACATCTACGACTTCCCATGTGACATCCTATGCAAACTACCTCTAAGTACACTAACTATATTATGCGATTTATTCAATAAATGCGCCTCCCAGGGCACTTATCCTTCATCTCTGAAGCGAATAAAAGTGGTTCCCATATGGAAAGGCAAAGGCAACAAGACGGAAATAAAAAGTTACAGACCTATTTCTCTCGTTCCAACCTTCTCGAAGATATTTGAGATGGGCTTGTGTGAGAGGCTAATTAACTTTTTGAATAAAAAATCAGTTCTTTCGGAACACCAATATGCTTATAAGGCCGGCCGGTCCACGGTGGGCTGCGCACGCGTACTGCATCGAGAGGTGCTCGAACTGCTGGAACGAAAACGCCACGTGGCGGCTGTGTTCTGCGACCTGTCACGAGCGTTTGACCTTATTGATCACTCTCTTATTGGAGCCAAGCTGGAACATTATGGAGTACGTGGCCTAACTCTCCAACTATTTATGTCCTTCCTCGCTGACAGGACGCAGATCACGGTGATAGACGGTGAAGTTTCTGAACCCGGTCTGGTCGGGGATAGATCAGTGCCGCAGGGGTCCAACGTAGGGAATACCACGTTCGTCATCCTGATGAACGACCTACCCCATATCGTCTCCGGAACAGCCAAGTCCCTGATGTACGCTAATGATGTCTGTGTTATCGTGGACGGTAAAGATGAGGCTGAATTAAAGAAACACCTCCAATCGATTACCCTATGTCTAACTGAATGGTTCACAGTAAATGGCATGCTACTAAACCTTGATAAGACCCAGGTACTGAGATTCTCGTTGCGCAACGTAGGTGGGGCTCCCCAGGTTCCACTCGTAGTGGACGGGGTCACTCTGCCTGCCACCGACACTGTTCGCTTTGTTGGATTCACTTTTGACGCAGGATTGCAGTGGACTCACCACATTGACTCTTTGTGCAAAAAATTAAACAGTGCGTATTATGCACTATCGAGACTCTCACCTACTCTGTCTAGAGAGCACTTACTAACTACATACTATGGCTACTTCCATTCGATACTTTTGTATGGTATAGACTTGTGGGAAATGGCTGCTGAACGCGACAGACCATTTCTCATTCAGAAACGTGCAGTGCGTAGAATTGCCGGAGTACCTAACGACACCTCGGCTCGGGAACTCTTCATTAAGCTAGGTATTCTCACACTACCCTCTATGTACATCTTGGAAGTACTGAAGTATGTGAGGCAGAACCCATCGGAGTACCCAAGCTTCCAGAACCCAGACCGTAGGTATTCTTCTCGACGGCCCCACGACTTGTATTGTGCGACCAGTCGTCTTGCTAAAACCAGCAAATCATTGAAGGGTATGGGCCCTACCTTATTTAATAAACTACCAGTGGAGATAAAATCCATCAACATACTAAACATCTTTGTAACAAAGGTTAAAAAGTACCTCCTAAGCAAAGCATACTACTCAGTGTCAGAATTTACTGACGAATAAGTTAACCACTGACTTAATTAACTTATGATTGTAATAAAATTGTGACCTATTTTATTTTTTATTTATTTTTTTATTCTGACATGTAATTTTATTAATTTTTACCTGTAGTGGTATTATTCTTATTATTATGCGATTTTTACATTATTATTCTTTTTGACATAACTTTTATTATTGACTTTTATTAGTGAGTGTATACTATTGTATTATTGTACTATCCTGACATGTTATTCATAATCATTATGCCTGCTAATTTAATTTATTTTCGTTTATTGTATACTGTTGACATGTAATATATTATAATCAATAAAATATGAATATGAATATGAATATGAATAAAAGCCGTATATTTTACTTCCATCATAAAATACAATTTGTGCGGAACCCTCGGAGTCCGACTCGCACTTGGCCGGGTTTATTTATTTCCAATCGTCAAAAATAAACAAACTCGTAGTTCAGTATTAAGAAGCTCTTTACTTTGCATAGGATAATCCAAATGTGTGTTAATCAAGAGTTAATAAACCTCTAACGACGACTTTAACGGCCTGTGGAGTAGTGGTCTTGGCCTTACATGTGGCTTGGGTTCGAACCCTGGCCGGGGAAGTAGCAACGAAAATCCCGGGTACAGCATGTTAATATGTTTGTAACCTCGCAGTTTAAAATCCCCACTAAATGGTACATAATGAGGCGCCAATGAATGTGTAAACATGTTTTAGAAAAAGGCAATACTCCATTTTCGTTCTACCTTGGCTGTCAGTAGCAGTAGGATTATGTATAAAGCGGGTCTGAATACTCTGATTGCGTCGCTTTCAGCGAAACTTGATTAGCCGCCGTCAAGAAATAAGCTTGCAACAGAATCTGGAACCACGTGGATAATCATATTATGCTTGGCGAAGAACAGACATATTAATCAGCTTGGTTTAGGCTGCGATAACATTTTTTCCAACTAAAAATATACTTAAATTAAACTCAAATAGACACACGCTCCTGACGATTGAGGAATCCGACCCGAATGGCCGAGTCGGCAGTGACCCTGCCTACGAAGCCAAGGGTCCCGGGTTCGAGTCCCGGTGGGGGCAAATATTTGTTTGATGAGAACGGATGTTTGTACCCTAGTCTTGGTTGATTATCGATCTAAGTATAATATTTATCTATATAAGTATGTGTATCGTTGTCTAGTACCCAAGATACAGGGAATCCTAGTTTGGGGCTAGATCAATGTGTGTAAATTGTGTCCAAGGTATTATTATTGTTATTATTATCGGCGGCTTGGCAGTTCCACGTTGTCTGACCAAGATGAAACTTAAAATGGTTTAAGTTGTCGTCAGATACTCAGTAGAGGAGGCGCACTGGCTGTGTCCCGAATTTATCGATACCCAAACAGGACAATAGGACAGGCAATATGTGTCGGTGAGGTTGTAGGTAAGGCACACGTTAACGTAAGACCAGTCGCACACAATCAGAAACCGAGATGTCCCCATCAAGAATCATATCATCACACATCATCACCTGCGACCAGGTTGACTTAAGACCTATTGAGGTGAGACAAAGAGAGAACTCTCTTCTGAGAGAAGTCAGGATATAAAGAAGAAGAACATTATTTAAAATAGATTGCTTTTATATCAAAATCATTATATATAAATTGAAAAATCATTTGCTCAGTTGACGTCATAAACCTATAAACTTTTGCAAAATTTAAATTTTAAGTCAATTAGTTTTTGATTTTCATATAAACTGTAACTTCCCATCTCCCACACTTAAGGGCTAAATTCCGCCAAATCCCTTGTTATTGCTACCCTACGCTAAACACATAAGGAACCATTGTAATAAGTTTCATGTCTGTAGGGCCAGCGGTTTAGGCTTTGCGTTGATATATCAGTCAGTAAGTGAGTAAGTGAATCAGTGAGTAAGTGAGTCAGTGAGTAAGTGAGTGAGTGAGTAAGGGAGTGAATTAATTTATTATTTTTAAATTAATTTCTTCACATGTGGAGAACTGCAGGTTCCATGAGGGATGGTTTTATTCCTGCATGCCATCTGTGAATGTGACACCACTTCTGCCCTTTTCTGGCAACGCAAGGTGAAGTGGTACAATGTCCTCAAAAGATAGACCCCCTGGATAGATCTCGCCAGCATTTTCCTTGATGCTTTTGTAAAAATAATATTTGAAAAATCGGCTGCAACAGCCAAATTCAACCTTGCCCGCCTCCACCTACCACAGAGGCTGCAAAATATCTCCATCTCTATGTGTTACTCCCGTCCCAATGTGCGCAGGAGCCGCTCCTCAGACCTCAGAATTTGAAATTTTGGCCAAGTCTGAAATTTGGTATGGTCTTAACAATTTAGGAAACCACCGCAAGCAACTTGTGTGCGAACTCAAATGGCCTGTTTGCTGTAAATCCAATATGGCCACCATCTTTTTGGGTATTTTTAATAGTTGGCTTCTATTAATCTTCTAATTTGTGTTTCAAGGCCAAAATATATTGAATATTACCTAAATTGTCTTACTACTCGCCAGATTTTAATTTCGAACATATCGAAGAAAGGATATTCTTTGACATATCATGGTTGATTATAATGATCTTTATCTACACACGTATCATAAACCCTCTTTACTGCGTCCAAAAACCGCACATTACGACCATCATAATGTTATACTACTTGGTAGAAACTCATTTCTTATCTTAATATTGATACACTATGACCATAATGTATCAATTTTCGAATAATTATGTCATTCAAATTTCGAACGCCGACGCCCGCCTGCGTGCCGCCCCTAGTTTGTCTGTGAAGTTGGTACTACTCAACAATCTAAACAAGTGCAGAGCAATTATCAATGCCACAATGCCGGTCGAACATGCGGTTCCTGAACACCTCAAAGAAAGCTTACGTTATGTGTGGAGTTAACCTAGTGTATGTAAATGTACATAATTAGGCATTATGCAGCAGTCACATAAACTACTATTATTACACAGAGTATGATGTCTGATATGTCATTATCTGGCATCTTGGTTAAAAGTTGGCCGAGACCGGTTTTAAAGGGTAGCCTTAAATTTTTTCTTACCACTCGACAGATATTAATTTCCGGCATTTCCGACAAAATAGAACATAAATACAGCAATTGGCGTTCTAAGAAGGCACCTGACTCGAATGACGTTTGGGAAAAGTACAGTGTGTACAGTACAGTATTACATATTACTAAATCGAAATTCGATGTACATAATCTTTATTTGGTTTTGGTTGTGCGTTGTCTTTCATTCCCTGTCAGTCAGTTTAACGTGTTACACCAATGGGTACACTCAGCTCAGTTCAGTTCAGTTCAGTTCAAAGATTTTTATTCATAATAGCACAAAAATTGAGACTTAATGCAAACATGCATAATAAAACATTAAGTAGGTGCCTAATTATTAATACATAATACATAGGGTGCAATGAACTGGTTTAATTCCAGATGTCAGTGTCTTGTAAAAAGTCATTAATTTTGTAGTAGGCCTTTGTGCACAAAGTGTGCTTTATACATTTTTTGAATCAAGCTTCAGTTAAGTTTTGTATTTCTTGCGGAATTTTATTGTAGAAGCGTATACAGTGTCCCATAAAAGAACTTCTAACTTTTGTGAGTCTGAACATTGGAAAATAAAGTTTATGTTTATTTCTAGTTTGCAAATTGTGGCGGCTATCAATGGTTTTAAAGCTACTGATATTTTTCCTCACATACATTATGTTTTCACATATATATGTGTATATATATATATATATACTTGCAACTGTTAGGATGTTGGTTTCTTTGAAGAAATCTCTCAAAGACTCTATTACCTAGCTTATAAATAAATCGTCTCGCTCTTTTCTGCAAGATGGTCTCAATGTCAGCAGCCCGTCCCCATAGTAGTATGCCGTAGGACATAACGCTACGGAAATAACTAAAATATACAAGCCTAGCTGTTGCAAAGTCAGTCAATTCCCTGATTCTTTTAACTGCATATGCTGCGGAGCTAAGTATATGTGCTAATTTTACAATACTACTGTAGTTTGGCATCAATAGTGATGCCGAGAAATACAGTTTCATCTACTAGTTTTAGTTTGTCTTTCGCCAATACAATGTTACTCTCAACTTGCCTTACATTAGGTAAAGTGAATTTTATGCAGTTTGTCTTTTTTGAATTCAAAAGCAATTTATTGGCAGTAAACCAGTCTTGTACTGAGTCAGAGACAGAGTCAATTTTTTATTGAATATAAATAAATATTATCTTATTCAGCGTCAAAATTATACTTACTTATAACTACAAGTCAATTTTTTCCGTTTCGGAAAGTGGGCCTCGGGGTTAAGAAGAAACGGCAAGAAACTCCCCCATATCTTCTTTTAAAAAAGTGACTTTACAACAGGTACTGGTTTCGGTCTAAGGAAACTCACAAGAGAGCATTATTTGTTTTCTGTAATTTATTTTCCTATTTCCACATCACTAATTTAAAAAATTAGTGATGTGGAAATAGTTTCCATCCCATGTAGTTTCACAAAGTTGAATTATAGTTGGTTCAGTCATCAATTACTTATGCTAAAGAGTTCGTTGAAATTATTATATGAGTTTTTTAAAAGCTGGCAATGCGTAGGTATTACAAATTTATTTTAATTAAATGATCACCATACTGAGTCATATTATCCGTAGCTTGTACTATAATATATATATATATACCTATATAGTCACTTGAAAAGTATTTATTAGGCGCTTAAAGTTAGTCGCTGACCTAATTATTGAGTAATTAAAGACGAGACAGGCATTTTAAAGTTAGTTATGCCGACAAAGAAACGATGATAAGTGAACTGATAAATGTTATATTTCTGCAGAGGTTGAGAGGTACTCTTTGCTAACAAGAGAAGAGATTACAATATATATATATCTGCCTACCCAAAACAAAGATCACTTTGTGGATTTCGCATTTGGTTTGGTGTTGCAACTTTGTTTTGGCATTTTGGCAATGTATAATATAATTTCGGCACCGACACATATTTTTGTATAGCACATATCGAACAGGATTAAAGAGAACCACATATTGTCGACAAAAAATATCAAAAACATAATATTAATTAGGAATTATTAATTGTGATTGAAAAGTATTAATTGTACACTTAAATTACGCTTTATTTAAGAATAATAGTGAATTTGTCGAGTTTTTTTTTTAGTAAAAGTAGTTTTTAGAGAGCCACAGACTGGCTCCCAGAAAATGCAAAGAGAAAGCGTGGCCGACCCAGGAAGAGATAGAGCGATGAGTTGGGTCTATGGGACAAGGAGTGGAGGGAGACCGCTCAGGATCGGATAGAGTGGAAGAGAGGGAGAGAGGCCTTTGCCCAGCAGTGGGACATGGTGGGCTCGTAATAATAATAATAATAATAGTTTTTTCACAAAATTTGGTCCTTAAAACAGAATTATTTTATTGTAGAATATTATTTTCCATCTCATTAACTAACAAATGACACTGAAACTATGTTTATAACATTATACTAATATTATAATATAATACTTTTCTTTTTATAAGAACACGGTACCCCCTTTTCACCCCTTTTTAGCCCATTAATGTCCTCACCGAGGAGCACATGCCTTTACACGGATACGCGCCCTACTCCATCACGCTGGCTCAGTGCGAGGTTGAAGATTCGCACTGTATTTATAAAAAATACACTTAAAACAATGTGAGTATAATAAGCGCTCAATGGTATGGCTGTGCTTGTGATCTTGTGAATTACCTACCTGGAGATGAAGATTTCCACTCTAGCCTTGCAACTTGCAAATTCCTACCGCGATATAACCTGAATCCTAGAGATTACGTTTACTTGTGTGTGCAAAATAAGAAGATAGGTATGGGATAAACGTGCGGTTGTGAACACAAAGAGGCCGCTTTGTGTCGGATCAAATTAAATCTACCAAAAGGAATCAGGCCCAGACCGCAATGTTCCATCAGCGAAGAATACTTATACCGTAGCTATTTTGTTCGCGGTAACAAAACTACCACAAATTCAGGGATAGGGTAGATTTACAGCTACAAAGAGCCCCGTGGTCTAATGGGTTTCACGGTTGCTTCTCACATAGGAGATGCAGGTTCGATTCCTGTCCATGTACCAATGAGATAATTCATTTATCTTATCTTTTTATCTCTAGCACATTATACGGACGTTCTAACGGCGATGGGAAAACATCGTGACTTCATTACTCCATAGCTGCGGCGATGGGCTAGCCCCCTGTCACGCAAAATGGACTATTGAACAACTGGCTAAAAGAGGGCACAATTGTGCCTCTGCCACCCCGTATGGGAAAAGGCGTGACGCTATGTTAGAACTTATATAGTAATGACAAGATTTGTTTTACAAACTATCCTATCTATCCATATTACTTTAAATAACGCCGATTAATCAGTTTGGCTGTTTTTTTTACAGAGAGCTTTTTGCCCTTGATCGTAACGAAAGTAAAAGTTCAGCATCATCTATCTCACTGTCAATTTAAGATTACTTTATAACACCAAAAGGCACGTTTTCACGAAGAAGAGCCGAGGCAGGTACATAGAGGTCGATACGAGTCCCTATTATAATAGAGTATTTGTTTCTCTAGCTTGCACGCCCCACATCATTCACAGTGGAGTGAAGAGATCGTTCCTGTTGAACTGTTCTCTCGAGCATGTTTCCGGCAAACTGTTACATCGTTAGAGTTGTCGCATGCAAATTGCACCTACCATTACTTGATGCAACATTAGCTACTTAATTTACTTCGATATCTCGGATACTCGGATTTCTCAGCAGACGACAGAACTACACTTTTTGAGATCAACTCGTCAACGAGGTGAAGACTCAATACAGGATCCATACGGCGCAAGTCCATACGGCGTATATCATAATAAACTAGTGGCTCTGTGAGCGAAGACCTAGCGAGCGATACAGGTATATTTTTTTTTATTACCTATTTTCCACCTCCTCACACCCCCGACCCTTTGATGTTTATCGGATGAACAAGTGAAATTATTATAAATACAAATATTCTGACTGCGTTTTCTTTTAATACCACACACAAACTTGTGATTGCACCTGGTTACGTACATGGAGTATGAAAGTAGCCGGACCAACAACTTTGTAAACTACATTGTGCTCCCTAAAATACAACCTATCGACTTACACTTGTCAAGTTTATGAAAATTAAATACCCTATGTCATTTTTACATTTTACACGTCATGTCATGTCATGTCTGTCTCTCCGTCTGTCCGTATGTCACATCAACTTTATTCCGAAACTATCAGGACAACACAGTTTATACTTGGTATGTAATGTATTCTGTGAACCACTCTACGATTTTTATACAAAAATTGAACAGCTAAAAAATTAAGAGGGGATACAAGGATTGAAACAAAAAAAACATCAAACCTATATGTGTGGGGTGTTTATAGATAAGTCTTTAAAAATGACGTTGAAGTTCCTGGAACCATTTTTCCCCAAAGAAAATCGTTAAAGAGACAGAGACCCTTCCAAAGTGGAAAATTTTGTCCCTCCCTCCCTTCTAACTTTTAAAGTAAGAGAGTTAAAAATAAAAAATAAAAAATGTTGGGTATCTCAATAAAGACTTTCAACAAAAATTGTTTTGAACAAAATATTTAAGATAAAAACATTTATTAAAAACCGTAAATATAACTTTGTCATTCATACAATAATGATAGTAATATTTTGGCTAGGTATATCAGGTGCATGTGAAGTGAGTACCTTCCCAATTTATTTATTTTGGAATATTCTAAATTTACTACGGAACCCTAAATGTGCGAAGTCCGACATTTTGACGGTTTTTTTAGAAGTTTCAACCCTATATCTCAGCCATTTTCTAAAATTTCCAAAAAATTCATCAACAAAAAAAACGCACCTGCTTACAAAAAATCACGAGAATCAGTTGAGAAATGCGGCCTGTACAAAGAACACCGGACACACATCCGGACATACGAAAGCATTTTCGCCCAATCCCGATTCAGGGACGATAGCTTACATACGTATCGCTTCAAACTTTTTTCCCTCGCTTATGTTGAATTCACAAATCGTCGTTGGGCTTGTGTTTAAACGATTACCAAAAATGCACCTATTTTACTACCAATAAATTCGAAATGACTGCCAGAATGGATAAATGTCCACCAAATTGTGTTTGGATAAATGATCACCAAACTTCTTTTTATGTATTGTGTACTTAAGTTTATGTTTAAAATATTTTTTGTTGTTCTTACATGTTCAACCTAACACGAAGGATAAAGGGGGCTTCGCTTCGCTCACCCCCTTTACCCTTCTCCTAAACTGCCGCAGTATTTTGCCCTGATATTTTCTGCAACTTTTGGTGGTCATTTAGCCATTTCGGGTAGGAAAAAAATATTTTGGTGGTCATTATAATTGTTGCCGTAAATTTGTCCTGAAATAACCGCAACGCCGAGTGCCCGATATTGCGAGCGCAGTCGCAAGCGACAGAAGTAGGGCAATGTTATAATTTTTAGTTATTTTCAGAAAAAAAACCCAATTCAGCGTCGTTTAAATATTTACCCCTGATTCGGGCTTTACAAAGTTTACAAAACAAAAACCTATGTGATAGTGCTGATAATACTACATCCAACTAATATTATAAATGTGAAAGTAGCGATGTTAAGACGTTTGAATGTTTGGATGTTGTGTGTTTGTGGCTCAATCACGCTAAAACGACTGAACGTATTTGAATTAAATTTACCAGAGAGATAGTTTATGAGCTAGAGTAACAAATAGGATACTTGTTGTCCGACTGCACCAGAGGGAGGGTAATGTTATCTCGGTAAATGATAATTCCCAGGAACACGCAGATGAAGCTGCGGGCATCAGCTAGTATACCATTAAAATACCGCACATGAAGCGCCGATACGGTTTTTGCAACAGGTTTTTTAGTTTCACTTTCGTTACGTTCACATTTCAATAGTCAAATCGGTATTCACTTTCGGATGAGATTTTCACGCGAGATTGCATTTAATTCGACAAAGGTAAAGTCCATAGGGAGGCTTTCGCGGCAGGTTATGTTGAAAGGGTTCGCCCCTTGAGGGCCCTGCGGAAACGTGGTTGCGCTCAAATATGCCTTTTGTTGATATAACACGGTCCGTGGTATTGGCTGTGCGAGTCTGCAGAGTGCCCATGCGGCGAGGACAACGAGAGCCGGGATCACGCCCTCTGGGAATGTAGGCTATACGCGGACGAGAGATCGGAGATGCTGGATGCACTGAAGAGGACAACGGTTGGCCCAATATTCCACGAAGAGCTAGTATCTTGCGAGCAGAACTTCAAGGCGTTGCGCAAGTTTGCGCACTCATGGCACACCAAGAGAAGAATATTTGAAGATTGAGGACAGCAGTGTACCGTGGTACAGTTCGACGCTGAGTAACGTGTTGTGTTGTCAAGCCCCATTTGGGGAGGACGAAAAAAATAATAGTACTGTATGGCCTGCCCAGAAAGGGAGAAAGGCCGGGACGCATTCAAGAACTTGTAGGGCATCAAGAAACTGCATGCGCGAAAGAGCCGAAGGCAAGTAGCGCATGACAGTGCGCAAGATTCGGTCTGTAAGCCGCGAAGGCAGGAAAGACCATTGGGTGGTGGAGGGTCCGTGGTATTATTCTGTTCATCAATAATTAATTACTCGTAAAGATTTACGGCCTTACTTATAAAAAAGTTGATTCAGTGTTTTGTCTTGCTTTGACATTTGACATTTAGTCGACATGTGAAAAGGACAAAACACTGCTTAAGCTAAACAGTGAATGAACTTTTTTATAAGTAAGGCCGTTAGGTTTTAAAGTGAGAGCGATACCGAATGGTGTGCACGCTAACGACGTTTTTTTGTAAAAATGTTATAAATACAAATGTTGCAAATATGTAATATATACTCAAACAAGTGAGTATATCCTGATAATAACATGCAATTTGCGCCTACTCTGTTACTCTATAGAAAATGTGTCAATGATTTTGAATAGTATCAGACAAAGCATTTATTTCCACAATTTCATTGTTCGATAAAACAAAATTAGGTCAAACTGCCCACAAACAGAGCTACTGCTACTCGCGAACACGAAAATATACGGACGGCGGGAAGGAAGTTTTATGTGCATTGCTATCTACCTCTTCTACCTCCTGCATGCCTCTACAACAACAAAAGGAAAGGTTTTCACATGACTTTCACCAACTTATCATACGATTGATATGTTTTTCTGCCCGAATAAACGGGGCGTGCATATGGAACCTTTAACCTATTTTCGTGACGAATGAGCGAGCGACACGGGCCAAACAAAGAAGATTGTACAAAAAGAAATAAAAGAAATACATGACTCGCTTCACTTGGCGGCATATTAGTCAAGTCTTCAAGTCCCAGGCGGAGTCATGAATCAATTCCTATTAACATATTCTTGGAGCGGAGCCTTCATATGTTGATTTTATATACAGTAATGGGAATATGTCGGCTTGACATATTATAAATGTTAGGTTCTCAGATGAAGGGAATAATCCTGAAATCTAAAAAACTGGACCAAAATGGTAGTTGGATTCGCCCTTTTTATAGTTTCATACCCGAAGGGTGCCAAACGGGACCCTATTACTAAGCCTCCGCTGTTCGTCCGTCTGTCAGTCCATCTGTCACCAGGCTGCATCTCTTTACCATGATAGTTAGACGGTTGAAATTTTTACAGATGATGTATTTCTGTTGCCGCTATAACAACAAATACCAAAAAACAGAATAAAATAAATACTTAAGGGGGCTCCCATACAATTAACGTTATTTTTTTGCTCGATATTGATAACGGCAACAGGTAGGCGCTTGAAATATTCACAGAATATTTAGCAATTCAAAAATATATAATTCAATTTAAAAATATATATATTTAAGGGGGCTCCCTTACAACAAACGTGATTTTTTGACATGATAACGTCTTATAAAGCGATAAACGCCGGTTGCACGCACGAAAAAGTGCCACGTTCCGCTGTCACGTTCCGCCTGAGCCGAGCGTGCAAGCGAGAGCTTGGAAAAAGCGATAGAGAGGCGCGATCGGCGTAACGTTTCTCGTTATCACCTAAAATCTGTAAACCGACTTTACAGACAACTAATTTTTTGTTCGATATTGATAACGGCAACAGGTCGACGCTTGAAATATTCACAGAATATTGAGCTATACTTATTATTCACTTTAAAAATAAATATTTAAATTAAAATAAAATTCATATTTAAGGGGGGCTCCCATTCAATAAACGTGATTTTATTTCGTGCCCTTCATGCTCGAGTCTGACGCGCACTTGGCCGGTTTTTTTCCTTTTGTCTTAATTTGGCTAGCTTTATACTCCTAGGTGTTGTCAAAACGATTCAGTAAAATCGGAGACATATCGATTATAAAAATACGTCGATTGGTTTTTAAAGGTTAGTTTTTAAAAATGAATCTATGGTGAGTTTTGACACCTCAGGAATTTTGACAACTGTCAATTCATACCTATGTTTATTCACATTATTAAAAAGTCCAAGTTGATCGGACTATAGGTAGGCTAATGAAATACGAACCGGATTTAGCGCGACAAATTCTCTTTAATCGTATGCTGGCTGGTAACACAGTGTACGCTAGAAATGTTTTTTTTATTTTTTACATTTTTTGGGACTGGCATTTGGACAATTAAAAAATCATATTCAATAAGTACTGTGTATACGAATATAGAATATTATTATTTTAACCTACGTTCTAGTATATTATGTTATATTAAATACTTGGTATGAACTGGCAAGAACCCCGAGAGAGAAAAGGGTGCCACTATGTTTCATAGGGCAACATTCAGTAGCATTATCATATAATTCTGACATCAATGAATTTCAATTGCTTTGGAAAAAATTACCAATCAGAACATCGCAATTCGCATAGCCAAGCAAGGCACAATAAAAGACTGCTCGTGTCAAAATGTCGTGTCAATTCTTAGGGTTCCGTACCCGAAGGGTGCCAAACGGGACCCTATTACTAAGCCTCCGCAGTCCGTCCGTCCGTCACCGGGCTCTATCGGATCAACCGAAATAAGTAGAGCTGAAATTTTTACAGAATCTGCATTTCTGTTGCCGCAACAGCAACAAATAATGAAACATACCGATTTTCAAGAATTAAAAGAAGAAGAAATTATTGGTATGGCCATTTTTTAGCCATTTTGTTTTATTTGTGTATCGGAGAAAAATGGACTCTCCCGATGTTATCGGAAAAAAAAAACAGGTATTGAGTTTTGTGCTTAGTTATTGTCATTATAAGATTAATAATTGCTCATTCGAATTATCATATATGTATAACATTAAGTTTTTCATCATATTTGATTCTATTTTTGTAAATTAGTTACTCAATTTCTATCCACTTCCGGTTTGAATGAGCAAAGAGTTTCGTTAGCCTCAGTACATAGTTTAATACTTACATACTACATACACAAAACTATTTTTCGATGTACGGCCTTTAATGTAGTCCTTTCTAGTATTTCATACGTTATTATTAAAAATTATAGTAATTTATGTGACTGCTGCATAATGGAGGGCATTAAAACTCGAGAGTGGGTTTATGAAACGAGCCAAAGGCGAGTTTCATAATAATATCACTCGAGAGTTTTAATGCCTAATTATGTGCAGTTACATACACTAGTTTATCTACACACATATCATAAGCTCTCTTTGATGTGTTCAGGAACCGCATGTTTGACCGGCATTGTGGTTCTGCAATTGTTTAGCTTGTTCTTTAGTACCAACTTCACGCAGGCGGGCGTCGGCGTTCGAAATTTGAATGTCAGTACCAACTTCACAGGCAAACTAGGGACGGCACGCGGGTGGGCGTCGGCGTTCGAAATTTGAATGTCATTATTTGTAGAAAACACCGGTCAAGTGCGAGTCTAAATCGCGCACGAAGGGTTCCGTACCACCGTTCAATGGAAGCGATGTGGAGTGAATAGTTTGGATTTTACACAGCAAAATATTGTTTACAAAGTTATTGGTGCGGTTACTTTCACACTCCATGTACGTAATCAGGTGCATCCATAAGTTTGTATGTGGTATTGAAAGAATTGTTGTATGGGAGCCCTCTTAAATATTTCTTTTATCCTGTTTTTTAGTATTTGTTGTTATAGCGGCAACATAAATACATAATCTGTGAAAATTTCAACTCTCTAGCTAGCTAGGTTCTTGAGATACAGCCTGGTGACAGACGGACGGACGGACGGACGAACGGACAGCGGAGTCTTAGTAATAGGGTCCCGTTTGGAACCCTTCGGGTACGGAACCCTAAGAACTACACATAATGACCATTATGTGTAGTTTTCCAGATACGAAACGAGTTTTTACCAAGTAGTTTAACATAATGCTGATCGTAACGTGCGGTTTTTGAACGCAGTAAAGAGGGTTTATGAAACGTGTGTAGATAAAATAGATATTATGTACTCGTACATATGACTGTCGTTTTACGTTTTTCCGTGTACAATGGTATGGAACCCTTCGTGTGCGGGTCCGATGTCCTACTCGCACTTGACCGGTTTTATTTATTCAAATTCGATTGCAATTTCTAGTGGCCTTACTAATAAAAGAAGTTATTCAAGGTTTAACTTATACAGTGTTTTATCCTTTTCATACGTCGAGTAAATGTCAAATGTCAAAGCAAGACAAAACACTGTGTAAGTTAAACCGTGAATAACTTCTTTTATTAGTAAGGCCGTAGATGTATAATGTATATATGTCACTGTAAGATTGTCAGTTTATAATCTAACGTTTTTTTCTCGTTCCGTTCGTGTACCGTACTGTTTACGATATGACGCGTTAGTTTATAATAAAACCGTTAAATTGTGAACTGGTTTAACCTTGAAAGCAAAGGAAATACCAGGGCAAACAATGCGGTAGCTTAAGGGGAGACTAGACGGGGCGGACGCAGTGAAGCCCCCGAATAGCTTTGTGTTAGGTTGACATGTAAAAAACAAAAGAAACGTAAATTATAAACCCTGTCGGTCTTAATTCCAAATGTCTTTATTACTGTAGATATTTACATATACTTAGCAATCGTCATTTTTTGCCACTTCTCTACATTGGACCACTGTTCGATTCCAAATCGATATTCGATCGATGGTTTCTGAACGGTCATTTTAATTTGACGTTAGCTGTCAATCTGGCAGTTTTGACAACTGACAGACGGAAAAAAACCCTCGCAATGAAAAGGCGTGTTGATTAGGGTTGAAATTAAATCAAAGGGCATCTGGAATGTATTCGGGATTCCCTCAGGATTATTAATATAGCTGAGTGTGCCGCTGTCTCTCGAACCAGATAAAGTTCGGATTTTCGTGCCCGATTCGTATTTACCACGTAGAAACACAACCTGTGTTGGACCACCGTGCACATTGACGTTGGCCCGCCAGTCATACCTGGTTGGCTGAAGAACCTGTCTACCAAGAAGAGCCTAGGGCGCGCCCGGGCCTTGCAGAGAGACAGGAGGTTGACGGGACCGAAGCACAGACCAGGTTAGATCTACCCCACATAACTTTAGCTCGGTGAATCGCCGACGTTCATCACTTCTTGGCACCTGATCGTCACGCTACCTCGTAGCTGATGGGCCCCTACGAGGTCATTAGGTGCTGAGAAGCCTGAACAACCACTGTGGGAGAAGAAGGGCGTAGAAACTCCCACAGATTGATTTTTAGAACTCTTTTAAAAATTGCTTGTGCTTAACTACCTAATACAAATATTATAATATCATTATCATAATTAATAAGCAGGATTAATAATTACAACACTATTAACAGCAAGGTCTGTGTTGAGCCAGATTAACCCCATACCAGACTAACCCCATACAGTCCCGTCGTCATTATTAACCCCCGACGACAAAGAGGGTGTTATAAGTTTGAAGTGTCTGTCTGTCTGTTTGTCTGTGTGTGTGTCTGTATGTTGCTCTGTCTGTGGCACTCTAGAGCTCAAAAGGATGGTCGGATTTTCAGGCAGTTTTTTGTAAATGATAGTTTACTTCCCTGCAATGGTTCTTAGCCATGATTTATCAAAATAGGTTCAGTTGTTCGAAACTTATTAGCTTAACAAGGACACAAGTCAACCAAATTTTAGACATTTTAACCCCAGCCGAAGAAAAATATGAGTGTTTGAGGCGTCTATCTGTCTGTGTGTGTGTGAGGGTATGTGCGTGTATGAGGGTGTGTCTGCGTGTGTGTCTGTCTGTGGCACCCTAGCTCTCAAATGGGTGGACGGAGTTTGGTGATGCTGCACACAAGTCAGAAAGAATGAGACACAGATTGACTTCCTCATTTTTAACCCCCAACGACCAGGTGAGGTGCTATTAAAGTTTGAAGCCTCTGTAGGTCGATGTGTCTGTATACCTGTTCGTGGAACCCTAGCGGTCAAACAGGGATAGTATTTTGATGCGGTTTTCAGTAAACGAGGGTAGTAGACTTCCTTGTGAAAAATCTTAGATATGAAGTTTTATGAAAATCGGTTCAGTAGTTTGACAGTTCTCAGCTTAATACGGAATAGCGGTCTAACGTGGACTGATTTGAATGCAATTTTTATAGTTGCTAGCAGACGTCACTGCGATAGTTTGTCAATATATTTTATCAAAATCAGTTCAGAGGTTCAAAAGTTATCAACCTAAATAGGAAACAAGTGAACCAAATGTTAGCCGTAAGGTTCCGTTAATGTTTCGGGGTGTTTTAAATTTCTAATTTATAGTTATTTTATTATTGCTTTCTAGCCCTGTGGAAGCTCTTGACTTGTATCAGTCATTTTCTTCCTTTTCCATCAGCCCGCTATTACCTACTGTAACGTACATAATAATTTTGATAAAAATAATTTGGGCTTTATCAGCCCTAAATCTTCCCTAAAACCAAATTATTTATAGGACACAAAATCGCTCTATTCCATTCATTGCTACGGAAATAAATCAAGCGTTGGTACTGTAAGCTCTTATTGAGCTAGGTGGGTGGCAGTAGGTGTATCAAAAATAGATTTTCTTCTCCATTTGGTCCGCGCGAAACTGCTTTAGCTATATATATGTATGTCGCAGTTAGTTGGTTATATCAGACACTTAACTAACACCCTAGACCGTTAATAAAGACCGACGTTTAACGAAGTCGCTAAAGTTCCGTCAGACAAGTGAGTGAACGAAACGTTTAACGAGTTGTCTAAACGTTCCTAGGCAACAAGACATATACAATATAAATACACTTAAGTATACATAAAAAATATTTTATGTGTGCTTAAGTTTATATTTTAAGTATTTTTTGTTGTTCTTATATGTTCAACCTAACACGAAGGATAAAGGGGGCTTCGCTTCGCCCACCCCCTTTACCCTTCACCTAAGCTGCCGCAATGTTTTGCCATGATATCATCTGTCCAAATCAGTAGTAAAAGATAGACTCTGAAAGTAATCAGTTTTTGTCGTGGCGCCATCTTGTTTTACATTGTTTAACCACGCCGGCTTTCGGTAAGACAGATAATGAAAAGTTTTCGACGATGAATTATTTAAATCAAAATGCTAGTGACTTGGTTAAACGTCGGTCTTTAATTAACGGTCTAGGGTGTTAGTTAAGTGTATGATTTAACCAACCAACTGCGACATATACATCGACAATGTATCGACAAAAATTTCAGTGTAGACAAGTTTTCCATTACGACTACGTACATGACTATCTATGCAATCTTCCAGTATTCATGTCATGAGTCAGCTGTAGTCAGGTTTTACGATTACCAAAGTTGACCATTTTCAAAAGTATTATCTAAAAAAAAACAAGCTTTTGGAAATAATTCGCAATGAAAGACACCAAAATTCTAAAATGCATCTTGGTATCATTCAAGACTTTACTGAGAGCTTCAAGAGACAGTACTTACCGAACAGAACTTTTCCGTGAGCTGCTCGAAATTTGTTCTTTACATAGTCGTTAAGTGGCGCACAACAAAGCTTGTTCTCAAAGGTAAAAAGTTTTTAATACGAATTTGCAAGTATGAATGTTGGTGAATAGTTCCCTCGAATTTAAGTCATAGTTCAGGGCAGGTCACGCAGGATTGTGTTTGCTAAGTCTGATAAACGTTTTATTTAAATAGTTGTTGAGAAGTTGGTAACAAAGTGGTATACTAACATTGATTTACGGTGTTTTTGCCCAGCAGTGGATGTGCAATACTTAGACACGTACGTATATTACATAGCTTGAAAAGAATCATCCATAATCAGCAGCCAATAGTTTTCTAAAGTCGTTTTATCATAGCAATATTTTACATACATTATATAGGTATATAAAAGTCATATTTTTTAATAAGAACAATATAAATGACCATCAAAATATTTTTTTCCTGTAAATGATCACCACAAGTTGCAGAAAATATCAGGGAAAATTACTGCGGTAGCTTAGGTGAAGGATAAAGGGGGTGAGCGAAGCCCCCTTTATCCTTCGTGTTAGGTTGAACATGTAAGAACAACAAAAAATACTTAAAATATAAATTTAAGCACACAAAACATAAAAAGAAGTTTGGTGAACATTTATCCAAACACAATTTGCTGGTCCATTACTAATTCTGGCGGTCGTTTCGAATTTATTGGTAGTAAAATAAGTTTTTGGTGATCGTTTAAACATAAGCCTTTTTAATATTATGAGTAGAATAGTAAACTTTTTTTAATATCATATCATAATGCCATTTTAAAGAGCTATTTTTAATTAAAATAAGACAAATAAGGCAGGGAAATATATGTGCATAATGTTGTCACAGCACGACTTTGCACCATCTGACAACTAGCTCGCGGAACAAAATGAAACAATCCCACATTCGCAACTCAACTAACTAGATTTAGTATTTGTGATTCAGTTCAAATACAGATTGCAACATCGTTATGTAGTTTTGAGGGTTTTTTTATATATTTTTATGTAGAATCAGTCCATAAAATAGCGGAAAATGAGAATATGTGAAACAGACAAGATGCTAACAAAAATATTGCGAAAGAAATTAAAATCCAGCCCAACACACTGACTATTCTATCCTTATTTGGTTAACATATACCACTAAAACAAACAGTACGAACAAAGTCGACCGCAACTGACTTAAATAAAAATTAATGTTCATAAGAGTGTTACCGTTTGCGTTCTGGGCGTTTACTTCTATAGCATTCTAGGTAAGCTAAACAAAACATCCTGAACTTTGTAATCTCTATTCATACGTCATAGGGACTAAACCCGGACAGCAAAAGTCAAACTTTAGTAGATCGAGCTGCAGGTACCACAGCCTTAAATAATTGAGAGCTACTTTAATATAAAATTCTGATTCTAGCGTTATCTAAAGGGAGGAGGGCATATTTTATTAAATATTTGGACTAGTGTGAACTATTCTTGGAACAGCAGACTGCAAATACTCCGGCCGAAACAATTGAATTGAGTTTGCAAATTAAACTAACAGAATGTTCAGTAAACCCAGTTTACATACAATGTATGTATACTATATACTCATACAAAATATGTTATGGTGTTACAGTGCCCACAAGTATTTTTGCATCGCTCCCTATAAAAATAAGACTTCAGTTCGGATACAGGTAGATTGTACGAGCTCATTCTCAGAATAAGAAAATTACTTGTGCGAACGTGTGTCTACGAGGGCCGCGTAGCAAGCTCTTCGAATGTGTTACGAACATCTGCTACGGCGTAGCGACGCACAGCTACGGCGCGGCGGCGCAGCGTGGAAATTGTCGAAGATTCTAGAATGGGGCGTAGAGAAGCGAAGTGCATTGCAATATTGATCACCTAACTAGCTGACCCGGTGAAGGTCGTACCACCTAAAATGTTATAGTAAAATAAGTAATATGGTAAATACCCTAAAGAGTCGCGTTGGCGAGAAAATTAGTAATAACATAGATGGTCGTTTAATAAAAGTCGTTAGTAATTTACATGAAAGTAAGTGAAAGAGATCCGCTAATAATGCCATCTATCCTTTGCGTACTAACTAAATGCATCGCATTTAGTTAGTACGCATAAAGTCCGCATATATATCTGTGGAGCATAAAGTCCGCTACCAACAAAGAGGTTATATGTATTACCTAATTAATAGATGACAAAGGAGTTTGAATGGCTACCAACGCCATCTAGCGATAGGAAGCTGATGCTTCCCCAATTCCAATATAAAACATTTTTAGATTTTTTTGTCTGTTTCTCTGTGTTTTTCGTTATTTTTATTTTGCCTAAACCTCCTCTGGACTGAGGCGAATAAAACCAAATAATAATTATTCAAACCGCTCGGGCCATTTCAAATATTTAGTAAGACTAACGTACAACGATTCATTTTTATAAATAAGAGATAGAAGATAGATAGATATCGATATGTGCACCCCTGTATTTAGGGAGTTGCTAAGGAAAATACCCTGAAATTCGTTTCTTTCTATGAGGTTCTCAATAATATTGTTCTTGAGGATGTCTCAATAAGTGCAGATTTTTTAATTTTAGAAAAAAAAACTGTTTGTTTGACGTATTTGCTGTATTTTCATTGCAAAGTATTATTGTAAAGTAGACATGTTCTGACTAGGTATGAAATGAAATATCCAGCTAATGGCCACCGCAGCTCTGATGACAAGCATGGCTTGTCTTTCCATGTTTTTTTCCCTCTTTTTATAACTTTTTCACTAAAACGCGGCTGTAGATCCATCGATGACGCGATGGATCTTGGTCTTGAGCTCAGGAATTCTGTCTGATTATTTGCATAAATCCGCTACATTTCACAAAACCCCAAATAAATAAGTCGGCGTTAAATCGATTTATCTTGGTGGCCAGTTGACTACAGAATTTTGTTTGCGAACGGTCTCAGCGTTACTTTCCCCATTTTTGTGATTAATTTCCACAACGATGACTTGTAATTATTTTGTGACGAGCCCCATTGTTAAATATCGTAACAATTATAAATGTCGGCGACAGCTCTGAAACTTCAGAGTTGCCCGCAAAAAAAACACACATAATTTAAAAAATGCACTCTTATTGAGACATCATAAACTTGTTACAGACTGACCATGTGCGGTCCTCTGATGCTCCTGCTGCTCGCGTGCGGTGTGTCAGTCGGCGCGGCCGCGGCACACTCCAGCGAGTCCCCAGCAGCCTGCGGCGGCCGCCTCAAGGGCCCGTACGGGATCATCCAGACGCCGAACTTCCCCGACGCCTTCCCCGTGCCCCTCAAGTGCAAGTGGATCATCTCGCACGAGATCGAGAACGGCACCATCACGATATTCTTCACGCAGCAGTACCTCACCAGCGGGCTCACGTTCACCGAGTACTTGTACTACGACGAGACGTACAAGCTGGGCGAGAGGCGTGCCTTCACCGTCACCGAGGAGAACATCACTAAAGTCAAGTACATACAGGTCAGTGGTACAACAGATCCTATAGTATAATAATAAATGTAGGCCATTAATATCCTCACCGAGGAGCCATTCTCTACCACGCTGGCTCAGTGCGGGTTATACATAGTATAGAGTGGAAATGTTTGTAGAATATCCAAAGTAACTAATGTTACCAAACAAGTCATATAGTAGGTACTAGTCTATTTGCTCAGTGCTACTACTAGTTTATTTGCTCAGTCGTAAAATAATTCTGCCCCAGTTTATTAAAAAAGTGGTTCGCACAAGACCTATGACGCCAGATCTACCGGTTCTATGTAAATCCGTTATTTCAGAATTTCTAAATCCTTTAACCATTTGCCTGGCGCGAACAGACAACCGAAAAAATATATGATTCGCTCGCCCGTTACCGTTCCTAATAATAGCGCGGTGCTTACAAAAGATTTCCCAATGCTCCAGTTGTGGGCACACGCCCGCGTGAACAGAGGGGTCTCAACGAATGTGTCGCTGCCGAATAAAAACTGGCGACCAGGGCCTTATCCCACTAAGCGTTGTTTTAAAATTTCATCTAGATCGGATTTTATTTAGAACCAACTAACAATTTCATGTAAAACGACTCAAAAAGATGGTGCATAAAGAAACTCTTTCAGTCACTTTAGGTTGGATGTTATTAAGTAAACTAACTTGGCTCTATTTAAACAGTCACTAGTCACAGTTACTATTGATACTCTACAACTTTGCCTGCTTATTAATAAGTAGAACTGTGTTCCAACACCAATCAGACTTACTAACTTGGCAACAATTGTTGTATTGTAAAAGAATATCATCGAGATATCCATTCAACAATGTTCGCAGTGGGAGAAAACGTGATAATGTTGAAAAATCCTAACGAGACACGCCATTAGACGCGAAATAAGGGCTTTTTTTATTCCATGCTAGAAGTCGCAATAAGGAAGGTGTGAGACAAATAGATATAGATCATTTTTATGGCGGCAACGAATGACGTCATGTGCCATACGGCCTCGCTGAGTACGGGTTAATAATACACTACATTAGCGTCATTTATCTGCAAAACGACGTCGTCTTTTCGTATGAGAATTTATTTTTTAAATAAATTACGTATTTTTCGAGACCTGCTACTTTTTCAGGTTTATCCGCGAATTAGGCACGCTTGTCTTGGCAAGTGAATTACATTTTATAAAATGTTTGCACGAACAGCCAATCCGATGAAATACTATGCGTCGAAATTTCACGCTGACAAATCTGAATTCAAATAAAATAACGACAATAGAAAAACAGTCCGCGCAATAAATCGCGAAAACCGCTTTGGATTAAAACAAATATTTACCGACGCAACCCTAATCCGGGCTTAAAGCGTAAATTGACTTTCATGCTCCAATAAAGGGGATTCAGATAGAAACACAACCGCGACTGAAAATACTCAACAAAAGCGTATTTATTCCAGACGGTGGTCTCCACTGCAACTGTACAATGGCAAAGTCCTCTATTGACCATGTGAATACGTAGTCAAATAAATCTAAAAAAGTGTGTGCAGTTAAAGTGTTCTGTACAAAATCGATGACAGAATCGTCCATTTCCAGCATTTTATATTTTAGTAGCTGATGCCTGCAACTTCATCAGCGTGTTCCTAGGATTTCTCATTTACCGAGATAACGTTACCCTCCTCCTAGTGCAGTCGGATAAAAAGTATCCTATATGTTAATATAGCTCATAAACTCTGTTTGTGATAAATTTCATTCAAATATGTTAAGCAGTTTTAGCGTGATTGAGGCACAAACACACAAACATCTATCCATACTTTCACATTCATAATATGTAGTGTTATGCTACTTACATGCTATTCTTGCTTCCTATCTCGTAGCTCCAGCTCCACCATCAGTCTTTTTTGTTTGTCCTTCAGGGTAGCTTGCTCTATTACGCTGGATACGTGGTGAGCTGGACACCTTTATTTTCACAGGACCCTGTAACGTTTTAAACCATTAGAATACATTAACAAATCGTTTTCGCTCTGCATTTTCATGCTATCAGCTCTTGTAAATCGATAGGGAAAGGGTTTACCTTTGGTGACCTTGTTTTTGGCTTTCTCCGAAACTCTGCAATCTCGAGCTTTGTGCGCGTTGGTGCGCTACTTTTTTTCCTTTCGTGGTTATGTAGTTTACTGCATGGTTTTCGTATTGTTTACCGAATTACGAGCCTGAAAAGAAACTTTGACGTTTGTTGACGTCTTTGTTTATCTGGTTGTCATGGCAATGCCCATTCAAACTAGTTAGCGGTCTGATAGGTTTGCTTTGATACTTTTACAAAAATACTCTTTCTCTCTTGGCCACTCACAAAAATTACGTTTAATTTAAATAATTTTTAGAACTCTCCAAAAAGGGTATAAAAGCGGAACATTTCTGAAATTCTGGAGTCTCACGTCAGCTTCTGAACTGGAAGTACCACTTAAAGGCCTTATTCCGGGGTCGCACTACCCCGGGATCCTGCGAGCCTTCAAACTCTCTCGACCTTCAAACGTTTCCTTCAACCACTACAACGACGATTTCTACAACGGGATCCAGTGAGCCGTAGCTACAAGTACGCCGCTACCGTTCCTACAACGACGATTTCTATAACGGGATCCAGTGAGCCGTAGCTACAAGTACGCCGCTACCGTTCCTACAACGACGATTTCTATAACGGGATCCAGTGAGCCGTAGCTACAAGTACGCCGCTACCGTTCCTACAACGACGATTTCTACAACGGGATCCAGCGAGCCGTAACCACAAGTACGCCGCTACCGTTCCTACAACACGCCCGCAACCTGGTCATCACCCCACTGGTCTACTTCTCTTCGTGTTCTCCGCTTCCTTCTTTCTATCCAGACATCTGTATTTTTTAAAACCTGTTTCACCTCATTCATCTTCATCTTCCTTTCATTTTTTTAAATTAATTCATTGTAAATAGCCCAAATAAATTGTCATTTCTAAATTTTATTCTGGTTGTTTTCTGTTAGGTTCTGGTAGGTTCTTGTCGTCACGCGACAAATATTAGTTGGATATACATTACTCGCGGTTACGGTATTACATTATTGTCGTCGGTGGCATAACTACGTCGGACCCTGTGGAGTCTGGTATCGAAATCAAGTTAGGGCATTTTTTATATTTTCTTTAGCCCTTACGTTAGCTTGGACGATGGAACGGAACCCTTCGTGTGCAAGTCCTGTCCGCATTTGACCATTTTTCCGAATTCGTTCTGATTATTTTAAGGTAAAAAGAGCTCCATGGTCCAATTTGTTTTACGCTTGCTTCTCACACAGGAGATGTAGGTGTGATTCCTGACCATGTACAAATGAGATAATTAATTTAGGCTAGAAATTGATCGCACATCAAAAATACTGATTTGCACAGCAAAAAAGGATCAACAAAAACACTTTTTATGTTTTTAAGTATTTTTTGTTGTTCTAACATGTTCAATCTTACACGAAGGATAAAGGGCGGTTCACCTAAGCTACCGAGGCATTTTGTACTGATATTACCTGTGCAAATCAGTATTTTTGATGTACAGTTTAATATTTCCCATTAATTTATCTTAAACACATTCTCGTACGCTCAGTGTTTCGGATGACACGTCAAGATGTAGGTCCCGGCTATTTTTGCTACGTGATAGTGGTCGCAAAAACCCCTCTATCAACCTTCACTGAGCCAGCGTGGTGGAGTATGGCTTAATCTTACTCGTATCCGGGTAAAGGCCTGTGCCTCTCGGTGGGGACATTAATGGGCTACATTTGCTTATATTTTACATTATTTTGTGAAAAAATACTTATTTCACATGTTAAACTCACGGACAAAGTTACCGTCTATTTGACTACCAGTTAAATACCACATTACGGCCAATAATACATAAACTAGAGTCTATAAATTTATGTTGCAAATCTGTATATTACTCTATTTTATATGTTTGATGGGAATTATCCCAAGCGGTTTCGCTTGCCAACAAAATAGTCATTCATACATGCAAACAGACGCTTCACTCCTTCTATCGTAGTGAGGCAAAAAGGACGAAGAAAATCGTTCTGTAAACCACAAAGGAAGGTAATTCGATAAGTACGCGATTGTACTACCAAATTCTACCTCGTCTGTATTTTTGTTTTTCTCTGTCTTCTCCGAGACCTACATTAGTTTCAGTTCCCTGTCCCTTCGCTCGGGTGAAGTACTAAGGAAACAACTAAAACTGAAAATGCAGCAATGCGACAATGTTGATGTACTTCCGAACGAATTATACAAAGAAACTAAAGCGTCACCCCATTTCGCATACGAAGTCGCAGAGCTACAGTTGTGCCCATGTTTATATGTTTATCCGGTAATCAAAGAACGCTTAATCGCAAATTTCCTGCTATATACCAACAAAATACTAAACCAAATAACAATTCTAAAAAGGAAAAATATTATGTTTTTCTTACATCATTATTTCTAAGCACACTTTTTTCTCGAGTTGAGCGTCTAAGATCAAAAAGATTTTTTTGGCAATTCAAAATTATGCATTCCATCAGCTTCCCTTGGGGATCTTTCTTTCAAAGTATGACACCCATTTTCAGGAGTCTTCAGCTCCTTATTTTAAGGGTGAAGGTGCTATAATTGAACAAAAGGTCCTTGTTGACAACCCAGAGATCAAAGACCGGGATTCCTTCATAAATAATTTAAGAGGGGTATGGTTCAAGTGTTAGGTATGTTTATTTAGTTGGAAGTAAGTTGTAAACTGATCCGCAAAATTACCATGACCGTCGTAAAACTCGTATGAGGTAAATAAAGTTCATTATGGCGTATTGGAATGGAAATAGTTGCCATGGTGATGCTCTTTTTTTGACACGAACTTGAAACGCTAAAGGTTGTGGTACCCCCCCTGTTCAGCCTATAAAAGGTGTCATGTATATTTTTAATAACAACACTTTCATAGGATTCTTGGGTCACAAATACCGAATAACAGAAACGATTCTTAAATTTTAAAGCCCCTCAAAACGCTAATGGGTGTAACGTCAAGGCATGTTACATGTCATGAACATTATGTACTCAGAAGTAAGAGGCCATGTTTTATCAAAATAATGATAATAATAATAATGGATGGATGAATAATGGAGCTGACAAACCATTAGCGTTTTGCCGGGCTTTACATTTAAAGATAGATTCTGTAACTGGCTGTAAGAAACTAAACTAAAACTGTGCGCCTTGTGATGCCACGAAAACTTTGGATATTGTCAACAAAAAAGGAGTATCTTGAGTGGTACTACTCTTAAATATAAACATTTACATACAGGCACATACATTGCTTCTAGCCCCACACTAGGATATTCAGTATCATGTGAACCAGAAACAGCGACGTCACACACATATAAACATCCAAGACCTGGGGTTTTGTTTTCCATATCCCCAGCCGGGGGTCGAACCTGGGACCTCTTGCATGGTAGGCAGAGCCACAACCGCAGCGCCACAGAGGTCTTCACATGCTCAAACTATTCAAAAACTCATAAAAAAAAAACCCAAACATGTCATTATAATTAATATCACATAGCAAGTGTAGATTACGTACAGATTACTCAAATTATCGCCAGCGAAAAAACGTGAGTGCGGCCTACACACTCAGCCGAGCCTCTACGTGACTACGCACAAGTCCGCACAACTTCTTCTAATGGCGAAACAAACTCCCCAAAACAAGAAAAGTTTCGATTGGTAATATGTTTGCGGTGAACCAACTCGCAGGGGGAACTTTTTCACCAACGATATACATACTGGGAGACCAATTCTGGTAATGAGTGTCGCCGCAGAACGATGTTTCTGTAATCCCTTTACCACATCAATCACATTAGAAACATGCTTAATGACTTTAATTAATTTCCTAAATTAGAGATTAAGGAATTCTAGTTCAGATACCTGAACAGACCAACATTGACGCTTCACTAGTGCTAACCTCTAATTAAGTGATAGCTAATTCTAGTAATAGTAGAATTGGGGCACAGCTATATTATGCCTACATGTAATATACCCACAGTATAAAGGAAACTATGCGTTTTCATTAGAAGAGTAAATCAGATCGCGAACTTGGCTTGACAAACTGCGGTGTGTCTTGGTGACAGGTGCTTCGGTAGTCTCGCTGTAATCGCTAATTTTCAAGGGAATAGGTCGATAGCGTCCGTGGAAAAGATGTTACGAGCTCAGGAGCTCAGTTGTCTGTCATGCAGAAGATGCGGGTTCTATCCAGTGTTGAACACGTACCAATGCGGGAGAAAATTCACCGTATTTGTGCGACTCGCAACTTGATTCAGGAGCCGTCGCGTCGCTCAGTAACCGCCAAGTTACTGGCGTTGGTCCAGGTGGTCTCAGAGAGTATGTATCGGAGATGTCAGGTAGACGTCGCCTATCCGGACTTCCGTAGGGCATTCGACAGAATCTATAACGACGTCCTAATGAATAAATTGTGTGGATTTGCCCCATGACTGTTGGTTTTCTTCGTTGACTACCTGAAAAACCGCCAACAATATGTGCGACACGTTTATTTTGAATCCCAGCCGTATCACACACAGTCGGGCCTAAGTCGGCTCTATTCTTGGTTCGTTGTTATTTATCATCATGATAAATGACCTTAAATATAAGCTAAAACATACTAAATGCCTCCTGTACGCGAACGACTGAAACTGGTACATCCCGTGAAGTCAGAGAATGATTGTAGGCTACTACAGGAAGCTCATAGATTCATAGATAGAGTATGAAAACAACAAACTCCTAAATATATAGTGATAAGTGTTGTATGATGTGCTTTACGCGCTCCAGAGCACATGAAACTTGAATCCGTAGTTTGGAATCCACATGAAAGCTCATAAGTCCTTTTGCTCGAGAAGGTACATAAAGCTTTCCTACGATACCTATTCAAGAGGAAATTCGGATACAACCTTTACCTTTATCCATCTGCTCTTATATTGGGTATGCTTGGATTTAACTCTCTAGAGGTGAGACGTAACATCGAGCAGCTTCTGACTGTGTGTCGATTGTTGCAAGGCAAGAGTGACTGCGCAGCGCTTGTTGGTGCAGTATGCGTGCTATTAGTACCAGATAACTTTCTACGCGCGCGCAGGCACCAGCTGCTAGCGGGCGGCATGCACCAGCTGCTAGCGGGCGGCATGCACTGCACGGTGAAGCGCCGACAGTCTCCGCTACTGCGAGCGCGGTACAGCCCCACCCAACTCCCTGTTGGCTGCAGCAACGCGGAATGATCTGTTTTTTGATCCTTGGAGAGGCTTCGTGCGAGAATGTGGCAGGTTCTGTGAGATGAATGGATGATTTTGTTGCCTCTATATTATGGAATTAAATTGAATCTGTATTTATATTAATTAAATTGATTTGTTTTGAATTTGTTATGACTTTAATTGAATTCTAACTATATCTTGTAATTTTTCGTGTATATTTAAATACTACGGTCAAGATAATGATTCTGTTATTATGCATACTAACCGGCTATTATTCAAACTTACCAATATTGATGGTTAAAGTAATTAATACAGCAAGATATATCACATTAACCGGTTAGTATATATAATCCGTGGTGAATATGATGAATATTGATTTGCACAGCTAACATCAGGGCAAAACGCTGTGGTAGCTTAGGTGAAGGCTAAAGGGTGTGAGCGAAGCGAAGCCCCCTTAATCCTTCGTGAACATGTAAGAACAACAAAAATACTTCAAAATGGCTATCTAATCAAAATCCTTTGCAATACTGTGCAATAAAGACGGACAATATTAAGCATAATTTAACTATTTGTTTAGTTTATCTTTAATAAACCATATTTGATTAAGAATAAGGGTTTCTTATTACTTTCACAAAACCTTCTTGGTGTGTATTGATAATAACCGGTTAAAGTTGTTAATCGGACTGATTTTGGCTATATTTATTAAATTCACCAAAATCAGTGGTTAGTATGAATACTTTTTGAGTCTGATTGATACTAACCACTGATTTTTGTGAATTTAAACGGATGTATTGAGTATGACGTAACATATAACGTGTCGATTTGGCATCTGTTGCAATGGCACAAATATTTAATGTAAATAATAGATAAATAACTTGTACAATATTAAGTACATAATTATGCGCTTTTTGAAAAGAAGAATTAGTTTGCATCTAACTTGGCTTACATCGACCATTGCTACAAATACAGACTATTCCAAAATTCCAAATGTCTTTATTACTGTAGATATTTACATATACTTAACAAACGTCATTTTTTGCCTTCTCTACATTGGACCACTGTGGGAGAAGTAGGGCGTAGAAACTCCCACAGATTGATGTTTAGATCTCTTTTAAAAATTGCTTGTGCTTAACTAATACAAATTTTATACTTAATAACATTATATCATAATTAATAAGCAGGGATAAATAATTAAAAATTGTTAACAGCAAGGTCTGTGTTGAGCCAGATTAACCCCATACAGTCCCGTCATTTAAGTAATCTTGAACATCGCAATATCCCTTTTTCGACAAAGTCGCTTTAACATGGTTTTTAAATTGCTCAAATGGAAATTTCTATCTATAGGTTGTTTCATTCGGAAGACTTTTCCGTTCAAGTATACTATAAATATTATTCTCAGCTCATAACCATAAAATTAACAATTAAATTATAATGTCACTCAAGATACCATCAGATTTATGACCGCGTCGCTTCACGGTTCACAAGTCGATAATTGACAAACAGACTTGTCGCGTCATCACGTCATCAGTTATCGGCGGCTTATATAATTATAATCCATAATTATTATTATTTTTAGCTACATAATAATTGATTTCCCACGCCCCACACCAGGATACCCTGATCGTAGTGTGGGGCCAGAAACAATGAATATATTTAAAAAAAAAAAACGTACTTTCTTTCTTTTTTTATTGTACCACATAAACAGATATATAGATAATTTATTTTATATTGTTTCGTAACTAAATATATCGTGGAATTGGCTACATCATGATATCGTCAACCATGGTTGAAATAGAACTTTCTTTGAACGAAGAAATATTTTAGGGCAAAACACTGCGGCTGCTTAGGTGAAGACTAGATGGGGCGCGCGCAGCAAAGCCCCCGAATAGTCTTCGAGTTAGTTCGACATGTATATTACAAAAAACACCCAATACAAATGCTTTAAAACATACATTTTTTTGTGTAATTCAACTGTTTCTGACCATTTCATGAAGTAATAATTATAATAATACCTTGGACACTGGACATCAGTCAATGGTTGACGATATCATGATATAGCCAATTCTGCGATATAGCTACGATATATATATGGATGAATAAACAAAATCTTTTTTAGGTAATGGGGAAAGTCGATCATAATGATGGGTACTGTCATTCCTGTATATATTAATTAAAATAAAATTAAAATATATATTTTTTACTTTTTGTTTATTTACTACACACATCAGCAAAAAACCGAGCTACCCGGCAAATTGACACTCAAACACAATTTCCTCAAAAACTATAAGATTTACATCTGAAAGATGTTATAACTAAAACAAAGTTTAATGACAATAAAAATTTATAAAATTGGAACAATGAAGTAATGTACTCAAGATTGTGTACCGATCTTCTGCGGCTGAGGTAGCCCTGGGCCTGCCCGAACCAAGGTGGCAATTGAAGGCTCCAGTCTCCAGGTATCTTCTACCAGTTCCTTGTACCAAGATCATCATCATCATCTCGTCCTGTCACCCCTCAGCAGGGGTTTGCAGTATAGATTTTCATTTGTTCCGATCTTGGGCCATCTGCTCTAGTTCGGGGCGACCTTTCTTCCGCTTCCCCTTTCAATGGTGCCCATTTGAGGGCTATTTTCGACAGGTGTTCGTCAGGTCTCCTCTTCACGTGGGCAAGCCATCGCCACTTCCTGGTGATCACCTCCGTCTCCAACGGCTTCTGGTTCGTGAGTCTCCACAATTCTGTGTTTGTGATTGTGTTTGGCCAGAATATTCTCAATAATCGTCTCAAGCATTATTGACCAATACTTGGAGCCTGCCTGAGATGTCCTTTCGAACGAACTATGTTTCGCATCCTTATAGGAGAACAGTGGCTTAAGCAGGAACAAAGACCAGAGTGAAAAAGTGTTCGAGTTCAAATAAAATTAACCTTATGTCATTGTACATAAGGGTCACTGAAAGATCGATTCGCATACTTTTTCGACGCGTAATTATTCCTGCTTCCTACACAGACTTCACGTTGGATTCGAAAATTCTCAACTTGATGCGACGTGTTGAAGGCTCGAACAGCATTTGACCGTGGTGCGGGCAAATGATGCTCGAGCCTTGTTGATGCGGGCTTCCACGTAGGCCTCGGTTCCATTTTATGGGTCCACCAGGCTGCCAAGGTACACAAAACTCTGCACTTCCTCCACTGCCTCCCCGTTCATATAGATTGAACCTAAATCGGTGGTATTTAAAAGCATCTCTTTTGTTTTCCCACAGTTGATGCGTAGTCTTCTTATTATAGGCTTATTTAGCAGCTTCAAGTATAGGTATAAATAAGATATGCCGTCATCTTTAGATTGAATATCTTCACGCGTTGTGGCAATTAGACAAAGATTGTCTGTAAAGCCTTTATTTCTAGCACTTGTCCGGACTCCCGAATTTTGCTAATAAGCGAGTGCAGTGCCTCGGCAGATGCGGATTGGCTTGGAAAGTTTGTACTGGTATTCCATCGTTCCCAGGCGCTTTCCCAATGTTAAGCGAACTGATGGCTTTCGCAATGTGGGTTTAGATGGTGCGTCAATATTATATTCAATAGTTCCTGAGTGTAGTCTTCCAGATCAATCGCTTCTTCGTTTTCCGTGACATCGGTGAAATGTTTTTGCCATCTTCTCAGCTGGTCTCCCACTGTCACCAAGAGTTCACCGGTTTGGCTCTTTATGGGGCGAGTAGGAACTGATTTATTGCAGAGTTTTTAGCTGTACGGTAAAGTTCTTTCTTATTGCCTAAAGATGCATTGGCTTGGGCCCTTCTGGAAATGGCATCAGCATAGGATCGCTTGTCCTTTTTCAGATTGCGTTTAATGGAACTTTCAAGTAGGAAGTATTCGTAGGCCAGAGACTATTTCGTGTGGTAGTCTACAGTGCAGTAAAAAAATCCTTGATGGCTCTCCTACGGTTGATCAGATCCCATGTTTCGTCTGACATCCACAATTTTCTGGAATATTATCTGTATCCTAATACTTCTTCGCAACTCTTTTGAAGAACTTCCTGTAGATGTGTCCAGGATATTTGTTGTGTATTATGATGCTTAAATTGTTTCTAGCTTTCTTGCTTTGCAATTTAGAAACATCGTAGCTTTAAGCAGAGGTTGTTGACCGCGTTTGTACATTTGCTATCTTTAAACGTATTTTGCCAATCACTCGGTGATGGTCACTGTTTACGTTGGTGCCTCTTCTATTACTGACATTGAGCAGAGAGTGCCTCCATTATCGACTTATCATGATGTGGTCGATTTAGTTCTCAGTCTTCCTATCTGGTGGGATCCAGGTAACTTTGAGACAATCTTTATGTGGGAAAGTGAATCCTCCAACAACAAAGTCGTTCTGGCAACAAAAGTCCACTAGCATATCGCCGTTCTCTGATCTCACCCCCCAACGGATGTTTCCCCAGCCATGACTCATTGCCCTCATTTTTGTTTCCGAGCTGTGCATTAAAGTCGCCCATGCATTTAACTAAATGTTGCGATAAGCTGGGTATAGAAATCATCCTTTAGTTCAGTGTCGGCCTTGTTCCTTGGTGCATAACCCTGGATGATAGTGACATTCCTCACATTCGACTTAAACCGAGCTGTGAGCGGTTGGACAGGGGTTTTCAGTCAAAATACTTTTATTTGGCTTGTCTACTCAGTAGGAAGGCTACTCCGGACTCGTGTGTTGAATCCTTTCCTGAGTATTAAAGCGTCATTTCTTCCACTTTTTCTTCTCCAAACTACCTCCATCTCACCTCTGATATGCCCAATATGTCGAGTTTGTATTTTCGCATATTCTCCGCTACTTGGAGAACATGACTGCATTCACGCATTGTGCGCACGTTCCAGCAGCCTATAAACGTCCTGTATTTCATACCAAAGGTCAGTTTCGTTGGATCAGGCTGTTTTTCTGTACTTTGAGTTTCAGTAATAGGTTTGGTTTAAGGTACACAGGTTACTAACTCATAGTAGCCTAGTTTAGTGGCCGGGCTGCTACCTAAAGGGTCAGACACACCGGTTTGGACTCAGAGTTCCTTCTCCTACAAATCCTTTTAAATGCTTTTTCTCCAACGAGTAGTTATTCTGCTGCTTGCTGAGACGCCAGAGCCTCGTTCGTTATCTATCAGGGAGTACCACGACGGCTGTGTGGCCGTCGACGCGTGCAGGTGAGGTTGACATTTGGGTCGGTCATGATGTTATTTCCGTTCTGCCCTCACTCCCCAAGATCGGCTGATTCGAAGTCATCGTGGGACCCGACGTTGCCCAAGGCCTGCTATGAAGACCATTATTTAAGGTTGAAGATGCAAGATTTAAGCAAAAGTAGGAAATACAGAAATAATAATAAATAAAAAAAAATATGTTTAATTTATTTTTTAATTGATGATAAGTACTTACGATTGCCTAAATGAAAAACGACATCTCTTTATAAAACGTTTGATAATTAAAGCCGCTCTTACTTAAGGTAAAAATTTGAAATATGTAAGTGCTTGAATTTATTGGTTGATACGCCTGAGCAATGTAAAACCATACTAACTAGACATAACAGAAATGCTCTAACTATTGTTATGCAAAATATTCGTAGCATAAATCGTAATTTTGATGACTTTCAGGTCTTACTTACAAGAATAAATATCAAATATGATATCATAGTTTTCACGGAATGCTGGTCCCATCTTAGCGTGTTGCCATCTATACAAAATTGTACATCTTACTCTACCAAAAATCACATTAACCAAAACAGTGGAGTGGTAGTTTATGTTCGTGATACTGTGCAAGCCAAAACCTATGAGCCTACAATGAACGATGCCGACTGCCTGGTCATTGAAATTGGCAAGGAACTAGCATTTGTCTGCATTTACAGAACTCCTTCTATTAATAACATAGAGAACTTCCAGTTATCGTTAGTGTTTAATTCCACGCCTCAACCGAACGGCGTGGAATCTTGAGGGGGCTGGGTTTTTGCCAGCACGGGAGAAAAGTGAGTGATTGCTACTTTACCTTGTCGTCGCAGACCGGAGATCGAAAGCTCGATTCGAGGCAGGAATGCGGAATAGGAGCACAAGTTTGGATAGGATAGGAACCGAATGTCACTATTTGGCGCCGACGCTGTCGCCGGCGTGCTGCTTGCCGACACGAGGAGTCGCCGTCCGATACGGCGATGTCCTTCACAACACAAATCACTCAACCGCTGACGCGAATCTACTTATTTCCCGACGATGTTTATGATGAGCACTCCGACCAGGCCCGACACCTGTATTAGACAATTGTTACACCGAAATACAGTCAATGGCCCGACGCCATGAGCAGACATGTTTTTTCTCACGACCAGAAAAAATAACCTCTAATTTTTTCATCTCGTTGGTACGAGTGACAGCTGCGGTTCCGTTTCCGCTAGTGATGTCCCGATTACTCGCGGTCGATCCGCGCAACAAAATACCGGTGCGTTCCGAAGCATAAATATTAAACAGTTAGATACCGTGATATTGGGTTTAAAGTCGATAAAACAAATCTTTATTCTGGGTGACATCAACATTGACATAAGGGAAGAGAATAAATACCCTAAATCAGGTCCCTACCTAAACCAATTATCAATGCAAGGCTTATTACCGGCTTATTTGTTTCCTACTCATAGAGAATCCTGCCTTGATCATTGCTTTATGAAACCGAATACCAAATGTACAACGCTCGTTTGTAAAAGTACTGTGACTGATCACGACTGTGTAATTCTCTCGGTAAATATAAAAAAGGTAAACTAGCCACTGGACCAAAACATGTCACTAAAACTGACTACCTAAGAGCTCTACATGAATTAAAACAAATAGATTGGGATGAATATCTCAATAGTAATGATCCCAATATTACTACTTCAATATTCTTATCAAAGGTCTCTGATATACAACAAAATTCACTACTACATACAAATTAACAAACAGAAAAGCGAACATCAAACCATGGATTTCACCGGGCTTATTAAGATGTATTCGGTTTAGAGACAGACTACACAGTAAAACAAGAAAAAAACCCAATGACCTAAATCTAAAAATAATATATAAGAGATACAGGAATTTTTGCACTACTCTACTCCATAAGCTCAAAACGTCTTATGAACAGTCTGAAATAATCAAAAACAAAAACAACACAAAAACACATGGAAAGTAATACGGCAAATATGTTATTTTAATAAAAATAATAAAGAACCAAGAGAACTACTCAGAGCTAAACCAACCCCTCAGGAATCAGTGGACAACGTCAATAACTTTTTCGCGAACGTTGGTCGAACATTGGCTAATGAAATACTCCGAAAGGGAGACCGGGCGGAGGATGATCTTGCCAGAGAATTCAAAAGTAATAATGGTCCACTTCAATCTCTCACACTCTTACCAACAGATGAACAAGAGATAAGAAAGATTATCATGGCTTTAAGAAGCACATCTTCTGCTGGATGGGATGGTATATCCTCAGTATTTGTCAAACTAGCGGTGGATATATGCCAAGAGTAACAAAGTAAACGTTACTTTCGGCGTTCTCCAGGGCTCGGTGCTTGGACCAACCTTATTCCTGATCTATATTAATGATCTATGTGATATGAAACTGAATTCGGGAAAAATAATTTCATTCGCAGATGACACCGTATTATTATTTGACGCAAAAACGTGGGATTATGCCAAAATGTTGGCAGAGGAAGGTTTCAGTAAGGTTCTTAATTGGTTGAATTCTAACATACTGACACTAAATCTAGACAAGACAAAATTTCTTACCTTCAGTATTAGAAACAATACCCAACCAGACCACTTCTCACTCCGGGCCAGCGGGCCCGGAGTGAGAAGTTGTCTCATGACACCCAGGCATTTTATGTATGGAGCTTGCGTTAAGACGTAGCAATAGCCTAGAGTCACATGCACTCATGTGACTCTAGGCTACCCAGCTGCAATTGCTACGTCTTAACGCAAGCTCCATACATAAAATGCCTGGGTGTCATGCATGATAGACCAGAACCTAAACTAGAAAACACAAATAAGTTCACTGAGCGCACGCCTACGTAAACTTATATGTTTCTTTAAAAAATTACGACACATCAAGGATATTGATACAATAAAGGTGGTTTAATACTCGCTGTGCCAATCTGTAGCTTCCTATGGTATAACTGCTAGGGGGGCAGCTATAAAAGTAACCTTATTAAAATTGAAAGAGCTCAGAGGGCAATCATAAAGACAACAGACAAGTTTTTTTCAACACTTCTCTCACTTTTTAGGACCATATATATATAACAAAATTTGCGCTACCTGCCCTATTAGAAACAATACGAAATATAACAGTAAGAAATATTAGGCAACTTCTTGAGTTGACTTAACTATGAGCAAACTGAGATTCTTTTAAAAATAATCTCTTAAAAATAATATACCTATAAAATCATAACTCATTTATTTTAACCATATTTAATATATTATAAATGTAAGCATATATATTATTATTATTATTATTTATAATTATATCGAATCATGTATAAATATATATTTATACATGATTCGATATAATTATATAGTTTTTTTATAATAGAATGTTTAAGTGTATATATATATATATATATATATATATATATATATATATATATACTTAAACATTCTATTATAAAAAAACTATACCATTAAACATTTATAAACATATATGCATATGTGCATGTATAATCACAATTATACATACCTCAGTATTGAAAAAGCTAAGCTAATATCAATTTTTAATTTTCAATTTCTATTTTATGTAGGTAATATTTATAATTCCATTAGATCTTTAACTATAACTTTAATTAAGAATAAACAAACTATTTGATAACCTCAGTGTTAGTACCTACACGTCTGTACTGCAATTGTGTAAATTGTTAATTGTTAACATGCCCTGCTGCAGCACAGTTTATAAAAACTAGTGCAGGGGGCAGTATACTTAAAAGACCTTTTTATCACATCTGCTCTGAAAGTACATACTAATTATACCAATTAGAGGGAAGAAACGCCTTTATCCCGCCCTTCAAATCCTTTCATCCCAAGGTATGGAAGTTTGTATGAAAATCCTTCCGACCCAAGGGTGGGAAGTATGTATGAAATTCCATTACATACCCGGTTTTTTTATTTTTTTATTTGTCAGCAGTCATACTGCAAAGAGACTTTAACTGTCTACTAATTAAATTTCAAGTAAATTGTTACTGGCCACATACAGTTTTTTTTTACCAGTTACCAACCTCCTTGGTGCATACAGAAAATTAAAAACGAAATTATTTTTGTATATAAAACGCGCGGAATCACGGAAGAAGTGGCTGCATGACCTTATGATCTTAGCCTACCTTATGATCTTAGCCTACTCCAGAAACGGGCGAATAAAAAAAGGAAAAGCCCGCGCATTTTCGCAAAAACTTCGATTGATTTAGCATTTATCTTTGTGTTTTTTGTAAAATATGGATGCATTTATGTCTATAATTTTCCTCGTAGGTGTAATAAAAAGCACTATATATACCTCAGGATAAAGTACAGTTCCATACCTCGAATGGTTTGCGCCCCTCGCAAGCTCGTGGCGCAAATGCCATAATCTCGGTATGGAACTGTCACTTTCTTCCCTCTGAAGTAATGTACTATTATACTACACCTGCTCGGAAAGTACCTTGATACTTTATCAAATTTACGGTAGAAAGTACGCCATTGCATATCGAACAAATATGCGGGGGGAAAACGCATCTGAGCGGGAGAGAAAAGTGTATGAAAATCCATTTCTTACGTGGTTTTATTTTTATTTTGGGTAAGACTATGCCTCTATAACCTAAATATCAAAAGCCAAAAAGTTTTTACAGTGAGTTTTTATCTCCAAGTTCGCAAAATGACACTGGCCACTAGCTGTGTGTTGGATGGTGTCAAACAATTTGAAAAAAGAACATGTGAAAATTGCAGACGCCATTGGCGCCATTTTCAATTTGTGTGTTGTTTGACTTTCGGCCTGTGAATTTCAATTAGTAAAGATTTAGTTTTTTATTTTCATCTTAGGTGTAGTATAAAGCACTATGTATCACTCGAGAGAAAGTGCGATTCCCGATCTCGGGTGTTTTAAAGCCCTCGCCTACGGCTCGGGCTTCAAACGACACCCTCGACGGTAATCGGTCACTTTCTCCTCTCGGTGAACAATGTACTATTACACCTGCCTTGCTCGTAAAGACCTACTTACTTACGTTCAAAGAGTGAATGTAAATTAGTCTTTACGTCATTCATTCATTGTCTGCATTGAAAACTACTTCCATTTTCAAATTACTTTGCAGAACAAGCAATGCTTGATATGTTATGGATTTTCATACAACTTTACAGTTCAAGCTATGCAAACCTCCTTGGTCAAAAACTCAACCAATACAAAAAAAAAATGGCGGTAATTCAATCGATATTATTTGAAGTTTGATAAAGTTTATCTCAAATTAATTACCTAATTAAAAATGTCAAGTGATGAAGTGGATATGGAAGCTGAGAATGTAATCGACAACCTTTTGCCAAATAAATCAAAAGAAAGGTATTTAAAATTAATATGTAGATACCTCATTAGTTTTTTGATATGAATTTAAATTACATTGTTTTATTTTATTTGTTGTGTTTTATTTTCCTCGCAAGAAAGGTGTAAAATAGTATACTTCTCTCGGGTTGTAAGTAGCTATTGCACCCTCGAACTATATCCACCCTTGCTCGCTTCGCTCGCTCGGGCATCTAAATATCTCGGGTGCACTCGATCCTTAGAGCGCTTTGCGAGCGAAGCTCGCACGGGCACCAAATTGCATCTCGTTCCGTAATAGCTCACTTACTTCCCTTGTAGCGTAATGTACTATTCCGCACCTGTTCAATATAAATTGCTCAACAATTTGTTAGTTATTATTATAAGCAAGTTTATAATCTTTTTTGGTAAAATAAATTATTATTATTATTATTATATCAAATTTTATTATTTAATTTTGAAAAAATCGAGTGTGTGTCGGGTGGATTGGTTTTTTCTTTGCTGAATAGTGTATTTTTGTCATTTGAAAGAGGGGGCATTTGCTACGGGAAATATTTAGGCTACTCGGTGCCGATGCTTTTTTATTCTATTCAAATATTAGAATTATGTTTTTTTTTAAATAACACAGAGCCATATTTTATAAGTATGACACAACAAAGAATTAGCTACATAGACACTATAATCATTTATGCCAGATACATTTTCATTTCATTTATTGTAAAGTAATTCGCACAACATTACATATAAGTTCCAAAACATGGAACAAATAGCATGTTAACCATTAAAATTTATCAACAAATAACAAATAATATAATAGTACATTACTGCAGAGACCAGTAAGTAAGCCATCCTGTACGTGTCTGATTTAGCCGGCCGGGCCAAATAAATAAAAATATAAAAAAAAAAAAATAAAAAAAAAAGACGAGGTCCGGTATAATAGAGGCTAGGATGGCACTTATGGTCGAAACGTGTATAGTGCTTTTCTCATAAATGAAACAATTTATGTTTATTGTAAAGTTTATTTTTCTTCTTTTTCTTCTGTTAGGATCGAATTCCTAATTCCTAATTAGTATCAAATAGTAAAAATACGAATAACCTGAGTTTTCCACCATTTTACATCGTGCAATATAAGTGCTATTCGGACACGTCAACCTCTATGGTACCTCCTTTTTATTAAAGGCCCTTAACTACCAAAAACCTCCTTAGCTTATTTTTGAAAAAAAAAATGTTTTATTTAAAAATTATGATATGTAGGCATACAAATTACTGGACACTTTTGCGTTTTCCTGGACACTTCTAAGAATTGTCCAGGATCAGTCGCTTTCGGATACTATCTTCACAGATGTTATGGGAATATTTCATACTATTTCTGAGAAAAATATATTACGTTACTTATATAAATAGAATTTCAGTCAATTTCAATTTAATTCAATAAGGTTATACATGGAGTAAATAAATAGATGAATCGATGGAGGCCGACTATCCGACCCCAGTGCACCGGGCTCTTTCTTTCTCAGTGACACCATATCGGACAGTCTACTCTACCCCTAGTTGGTCTGTGACTCTACCCTATCAGCAATAATGGTGAAATTACCTCGCGTCGCGTCGTTTACACACAATTTAAATTTACCTACCTTCATTGTTTTACAAGATAGAGCCCTTAACAAGACAAAGAAACATGAGCCAACAGAAAATTGCTGTAGCAAGAAAAAGAAACCAATTTTCTCCGCAGAGGGGCCTCAAATACTTAATTTTCCATTTCCGCTTGCCCACAGGTCCATTCCGAGACAAACAGTTTCCGCCTTAAAGTGAACATTTTCGTGCAAAAGATGATTTTTCCCATACTCCCCGGTAGCTCATCCCCGGTACCGAGGACTAGTCGTATCGGTACGTACGCCTGATATGATAAACAAAAATTTTTTTTTACATTTACATACAGGCACATACATTGCTTCTGGCCCCTCACTAGGATACCCTGTGTCATGGGAGCCAGAAACAACGACGTCACAGACATATAAACATCCAAGACCTGGGGTTTTGTATTTATCTACATGGCATACATCATTTATCATGATGGCACATATTATTCCTCGAACTTCATTAAGTTATTAGTCCATTACCTCATTAGGTAATGGACTAATATTGCCAGTTTATCGAAGTTGTCACCAAATCGGTTTATCGATGTGATAGCCAGTCTCGACCGTTCTCCCCGGCGGGCATGACAGGGATAATACACCGGGGAGGATGGGACCAATTCGGAAATAGAAAGTTTGACAAATCAGCAGCGGGGTAATCCAATGGAATGGCGCCATCTAGCAAAAAGCCGCCTGCTGTTTCCAGATATTTTGCTCTTTCTTGTGATAAATCGCTTCAGCCGCACCGGACCTTACTTTTGGGGACAGTTTAAAAGTATTTTGTACCTTGCTGATTCATTGTCAGAAATGTTTATGTAAGGCTAGCGTCAGTATCGGGAGTTTTGTGAAAACCCTATGGAATTATCATAATAAGTAACATAATTTCTATTATATTACTCGCTCATGTGTCTCACATGTACCTTCTACATATATGAACATTTAATATCCGGGGTTTTTCTTACATTACGTACTCTTGTACGTAAATACCGCTCCAGCGGTGAATGGTATAGCTGGCAAACAAACAAGGAAAGGAAAACATGTGAAACTCTCTCCCTAATTTACTTGTTGGTAAGTATGTAGTTAACAGTAAATACCTAGAGGTAGATTGACCTAATTCATGTTCAAATAGTGTCTAAAAAATAACTATATATAAATAACCTTCACCTATAGGATTACTTACAATATTCGATTGACGGTCTCTTGGCGCTGCGGTTGCCTGCCCCAGGTGAGAGGTCCCGGGTTCGATCCCCGGCTGGGGATAAAGAGAAAAAACCCCAGGTCTTGGATGTTTTTATGTGCGAGCTGTCGCCGGTTCTGGTTCCCACGACACAGGGTAACTTAGTGTGGGGTCAGAAGCAATGTATGTGCCTGTGCCTCTACCACCCGGTATGGGAAAAACCGTGATGACATGTTTTTATATCCTGTTATTTTGCGGCTGAGTTAAGGCGGGGCAATCCGATAGCGCAATCAAAAATTTTAACCTTCATCTTACTTTTAGGGAAATAGGTTTCAAATGTTAAAAAACACTCTTAGCCAATGTATAGAGGACTAATAGAGTGACATATCCTAACAACATTTTATAACGATTAAATAATAAACAAGTAGGTAGTTAAATCCGGTGCCAAAATGTAAAGAAGATGTATGTGAAAATCAGTATTTTGTGATAACCTACAAATAAATGTTAATAAGACAAATCTAATGAATTTTAATAATGTGATTTAATTGATGATAATCAAATAATTAAAAGGGAAGATAAAGTTAAATTTTTAGGTATTACAATTTACAATAAACTAAATTATAAACCGCACATTGAACAAGTATGTAGCAAAATTAATCGGTTTGTTGAGACGGTTATGTTGAATCAATACTTAGGTATGGTATAATTCTATGGGGAAATAGTACAGAATTCAGCAGAGCGTACATTATCCAAAAGAAATGTATACGGGTCATGGTAGGAGCTGCACCGCTGGAGACGTGCAAGCTAAACTAAATATACTTAACTAAATATACTGCCCTTACCTTGTTTATAAATATTTTAAATCAGCAAATTCGTCCATCAAAACATAACCTTGTTCACAACAGCTGAACAAAATTACCCAAGAAATACTAGGAAACCAAACAGACTAGTTCTTGATCACAAGCCACGATCCGCAAAATATCAAAATAATTGTTACGCAATGAGCGTCAAAATATATAACAAAGTACCAGATGACATCTACCAACAAATCTCTTCAAACATAAGCTTTTCTCGAAGTTACTGCAACATAATTTTTATTAGTTAAGTGAGTTTTTTATACTAAGAAATCAAAAGTATTTACTTTTGATTTCTTAGTATAAAAAACTCTTATTATTTACAGTACGCTTTAGTCAAATGTCTCTATGAAAATAATTTAATAACTAAAATATTTGCATGCTATAATATTTAGTTGATTAAGGAACAACATGTTATTTAAGAACTCTTACCACCTAAATCATAAGCAAATAAATGAATCTGCCGTTCTTTCGAGCAAAAACAATTAAAATCACGTTTACACGCCATCGAATGCAAGCTGACACTCATGATCAGCAAGATAGCTGCTGCTGATTGCCACATTCTGTCACGCAACCGAACATCGTTCTAGGTATACGTATGTATTTGTATTGCATACCGCACAAGTTTATTTACTCGTCAGAATAGGGTCGCTGTTTATGCCGAAGAAAGCCGCCGTTTTCGCCGAAATGAATGGCCGATTCTCGGCGATTTCCTTTCGGAAATGGAAACAAATGGTGTTTGAATGTGAGCGGCGCCGGACCGCGGCCCGCCGGTTGATGAACGACGCGTTCGCAATAGAGAACGACATCCGAGGTGAACCTACGGGGTGTTCTGCTCTCTTACACTCACCAAGGCCTTAAGCCTATGTAAATTTTAATCTCTTTTATAGTGTATTTTACCTGATTTAGCTGTACTTGGTCTAATGAATAACAGGACCTCATTTTCGTAATGTATAGCACTCATACTGTAATTATTAGGAAGAGCGCTGAATACTGAAATACAGTTTAACCACCTAGCTCAGGTTCAGATGTTTTCTGTTTTTACTAGAGTTCAAATACATTTTTACATGTATTAATTAAGCTCAAACATGTTCTAGTGTAATACCTCGTTTATATAATATAATATTATATTATAATATAAAATATATATATATATATATATATAGATAATCAAAGATCACGAACAGCGTAGTGTAAAACAACGGCTTCTTGCGCTTAGATTATTATTTGTTGCTGAAGCGACAACAGAAATTCATATTCTGTATAAACTTTAACGCTCCACCAATTAGGTTCATGAGATAGAGCCCGCTGACGGTCGGCGAGACGGACAAACGGACGGTTTTTCAACCTTTGTGTACGGAACCCTAAAAATACCCATACGACGTAGTTCCATTCCAGTAAGAGCCCAATATTGCCACCCGGTTCATATTAGTAACCGCTACTGAAATAACCGAATATTATGTCGACCCTATTGGCCGAGTCAGGGTCCCGGGTTCGGGTCCCCGTGGGGGCAAATATTTGTTTGATGAGAACGGATGTTTGTACCCTAGTCATGGTTGTTTATCTATCTAAGTATAATATTTCTCTATATAAGTATGTGTATCGTTGTCTAGTACCCAAGATACAGGGAATCCTAGTTTGGGGCTAGATCAACGTGTGTGAATAGTGTCCAAGGTATTATTATTATGTATTTTTCGAGCAATTTTAGCCGGAAGAGGACATCTTACATTATCATTATTAGTCACCTGTTCGCAATATAGGGTACATTCTCCACGGCCAATTACACAATGGCTATGCTAAAAAAACACCTGCTACTTTTTATTTAATTTTGTGAAATTTTAGGCTATTTTAAGAAACTGATTTTAATATGGTAATGGTTACCCAAAATGGGTAAATGCGACCCAAAATGGGTAAATGATCACCAAAAGTTGCAGAAAATATCAGGGCATAATACTGCGCTAGCCGGAAGCCCCCTTTATCCTTTGTGTTAGGTTGAACCTGTTCGAACAACAAAAAATACTTAAAACAAAACATAAAAAGAAGTTTGGTGATCATTCATCCAAACACAATTTGGTGGTCGTTTACTAATTCTGGCGGTCGTTTCGAATTCATTGGTAGCAAAATAGGTGCGTTTTTAGTGATCGTTTAAACATATAAGCCTTATTTTTTTATAATAATTATTAGAATAACACCCTTCTTGACATTACAGTTTTGGAACGGTTGTACTTGAGACTGGCTGTTTCCGATTTTAAAACAAAAAAACTTTAATATCCATATCTGTTTACGTTCCGACTGACATCTGCGTTATCGACTGACAGGAAAACTTGACACTTGACAGAATAGCCAACTTAACGGCGAAGGGAATTCGAACACTACGGCGTAGAGGACAAATGAAGTATATTATGTTTTTACGGATATTTCACTATTCCTGTAATATTTTAATGGGAATAACGCAATTTAGTGAGAAATACAATTATGTTGAAATGTCTTTCTCAGTTTGGTACCTTCGATTTTTTTACATGGCCAATTAAAAGTCGCTATGTTTCCGTCACAACCTGTAGAAGCAATAAACAACGACACCCAACTTTCCATCTATATTGCCAGAAGCCTCATTACCTAAAAGTTACACAGCTGACATATATCTTCGCCCAGCACAATAAGGGTATATTAAACAAGTTTTGAGCACATCGAGAGTCAATATGGAGCATCTTGAACTGCGCATTAAACTTCAAACACATTCGAACTGTTATCTAACATATCGAACAGCCTACTGCCACGGGGTAGCGGGTAGAGCATAGTGCAGTTAGATCACACATTGCGCTTACACCCTAAGAAAATAAATGTATCTTATCTTATTTTAGTTTAGCAAGTGTTTAAAGTTTAGTTTTAAGCTAATGACGAAGCTTCCTGCAGATTAATCGAATTGTAAATTATGTTTTGAACAATGATTAATAAACGTTCAACTGAATAAGGCAATACTTATCGGTACAAAAATACACATCGTATCAATAAATGACAGTATTACATTGAGCATTGGAAAATATAACTTTTTGTACAATGGAGCTCATAGTTGTGGTTATGAACCGGTAGGTATTGAAACGCTTTTGTCATTAAGTCGTCCTTTTTAGGGTTCCGTACCCAAAGGGTAAAACGGGACCCTATTACCAAGACTCCGCTGTCCGTCCGTCCGTCTATTACCAGGCTGTATCTCATGAACCGTGAAAGTTAGAGAGTTGAAATTTTCACAGATGATGTATTTCTGTTGCCGCTATAACAAAAAATACTAAAAAATATATTTTAATTATCTGTAAACCACATACAACCTTAAGAATGCACCTGGTTACGTACATGGAGTGTGAAAGTAGCTGCACCAACAACGTTGTAAACAACATTTTGCAATGTAAAATCCAAACTATTCACTCCACACCATCCCTATCATTGTTCGGTGGTACGGAGCCCTACGTGCGCGAGTTCGACTCACACTTGACCGGTTTTATAATAGAATCCAGGCCCAAGTTATGTCGTCGTAATATCTACAACGATAATTACAATAATTACAATTGACCCGGAATAATGGTCTACGTAACCTTCACTTCCATGCCCTGAGTAAAAGGAAGTTTAATAAACCACAATGTCGTAAATAACAACTGTCTCGCGCAGTCCAATATCACTTTAGTTTAGTTTAAATGCGTCTTTTCGCCTACAGGCTGCACCAGATAAATATAGTCAACTTTTGAAATGGATTTGTTCAAGCGAGCCCCGAATGTGATGATGTGACGATGTTGAGGCTCTGCCTACCATGCGAGAGGTACCGCGTTCGATGCCCGGCTGGGGATAAATAAAAAACCGGCCAACCGGACAAGATTCGTCATGTCGGTGACTTGTACCAGCGATAAACTGTGCTAGCGACGATTCTGCATTCGGTCACTCTGGTTATATCGGCGAACCATTTTCGGTAGGTATTTAGTAGACAGATCAAAAAAGTGTTCGAGTCCAAATGAATTTTTCCCGGTTCCGTAAAGCAACTTTGTTTGCAACTTCACCATTATTAATGTTATTTATTCTGAGTACCTATTCCCAAGCTCAGCAGCACCCTGGTATACAAAATACGATGCACCCAGTGTCCCTACTTATTTTATTTGTAATTAAAAAACAACTCTCAGACAAACACACATTTTACTCAACAAAATGTAATTCTGTGGAGTGCAATATTCCATAGTCGCAAAGGTTAACTTTGGCTCGATATGCGTTAACGCAGATGTTACGGGACTTTTGAAAATCGATCACCAAAATATTTTTTTCCTACCCAAAATGGATAAATGAACACCAAAAGTCGCAAAAAATATCAGGGCAAAATAGCTTAGCTTAGGTAGCTTAGGTGAAGGGTAAAGGGGGTGAGCGAAGCGAAGCCCCCTTTATCCTTCGTGTTAGGTTGAACATGTAAGAACAACAAAAAATACTTAAAACATAAACTTAAGTACACAAAACATAAAAAGAAGTTTGGTGATCAATTATCCAAACACAATTTGGTGGACATTTATCCATTCTGGCAGTCATTTCGAATTTATTGGTAGTAAAATAGTTGCGTTTTTGGTAATCGTTTAACACAAGCCTTTGGATTTTAACCGTGTTATCACAAAAAATATTAAACAGCGTTTAACCTCAAAACAAACGTCAAGTCCTATACATTTTTGTTTTCAAACAAGTGTTGAACGGTAGTTTATTTTTTGTGGTAAGCCCCTAACACTTTAAGTTGAGTTTGAAATCCTTTGAAAATATTTTGATTGAATTTTCAAACGATAGGATCAACCGGGTACTCGTATTATCTTTGCTAGGATTGGTATCAAAATACGCTTTTCACTTCTCATCTCATGCTATAAATGTTGAGCGTAGACGACATAATGTCGCGTTTTATCAATCATCGCGTGCACAAAGTTTTTTTCGCACCACCGAAAATGACACTTTATATGTATATCATGCAAACCTTACCTAAAGCAAGTCATTATAGCTCCTAAGCTTTAGCGGTGATATAAAGTTGTACTGAATTTCATTAAGTCACAACCCAGCTAACTCCAGGGTTTTTCCAGTGTCCAGTGATTTACCTACTCATAATTGTTATTACTATGGCTTTAAAATCTTATTTTGTGAAATACGCACGGAGCTCACCGGCGGAGGTGTAGCGCGGCGCCGAAATCGAGCTGAATGGAACACATTTAAATAAAACATAACCCACGCTTATTGCAAGACGCTGCAACTGGACTAATCTATCAACCCTGTTCACATTAATTTACTTGAATAAAATGGTGTTTTTAATAGCCTTGCTTTTTATATTTTCTCGCAGGAGGTGCAAAAAGTAGAATAGACTCCTCGTGGATAAAGCTGTTTTGACTTGGGCACGCTTGAATCCCTCAATGCACTCAGGATTCAGTCTTAGTTCCTTGCTTCGCTCGGGAATTAACTCATAATGAATATTCGTGACATACCTGGTCACGAATATTCGTATTCACATTCGCAATCGCATTCACTTAAACTATGCGAATGTAATGCGAATGCGAATGTTTGCAAGTCGAGTCAAGTCTGGCACAATGGCCGCACGTGCAAGGTTAGCGCACGCGCATTGCACGCAAACCGATGTCACGTGTTTCATTCAACCAATAGGAAACCTTTGTACCCTCGCGCTGATTATTTGCGATTGGTTTATATTTTTGTTGTCATCCATTTGTAAACAATGGTAGAAAAGGCGGCAAAGCTACTCTTCCTAAAATACAATAGGCCACGATTGAAGTTTGATTATGAAATACATCTGTAAAATTACTATGTTACGTATTTATTACCTGTCTTCAACGCCACTCCCTGTTATGGCATTTCGCCGTAGCTTTATTTTAGATCATTAAAGCCTAGAAGTATGTTTTCAGGCACATCGTGTATTATTTCAATTTAATCGACTACAATGGAAAGCTATCTAAGGCTGGACCGTTTCGAGGGAGATTCTTCGTTAAGTTCTACTGGCCGCGAATGGGAGCATTGGAAACGTAAATTTGACAACTTCATCGCGGCTCGAACTGCTGCGACCACTGCATCTTCTACTCCCAAGGAACCGGCGGCGCCGGCACTCTCCGACGAAACAAAACTGTAGTTGCTGGTCAATCATATTTCGCCACGCGTATTTCGCTCAATCAGTGATTGTACAACATTTGACAAAGCGATTACAGCTTTAGACGCGCTGTACGTCAAGTCCATACCTGAAATCACAGCATGTCATCTTCTGGTTACGAGACACCAGCATCCAGGTGATACCATAGACATGTACTTGCAAGCCCTCAAACAGTTAGCTAGAGAATGTGACTACAAAGCCGTTAATAATAAGTAATAAGTGGTCCGACCGATTTCGGCTACGGTGACCGCTTCATGAGCTTTGAACTCGCTCGTGTGCTTGCATAGCCAAGCATGCTTGTGTAGCCAATCTTCCTTGTCAAGATCCTCGCGCATTGCGGGCATGTGAGCACACCTATAATATAATCATAATGAGTTAGTGCAGGTGGTCGGGCTCTTAACTCACCGCACTTGGTGTCGACCTCGGCGCGCCGGTGAATTTTTAAGTCACGGACTTTGGTTTTAACCAAAGCCCTCCACTCGGTCCGAGGGCGGCTTGCTTCTCCCACTGGGAAGGCTCTATGTCGCACCTCTTCATGTGCCGCTTCAGCACATCTTTATATCTGAGGATTTGCCCGCTACGCTTGCGCTTGCCCTCCTCAAGTTGAATTAAACATGAAAGACAACATAAGGGGCGCCTTCATCGCTGGAATCACTTCGCCCAAGATTCGCGAACGCCTCCTAGAGAATCTCACTCTCACTCTCGACGACGCTTACAAGAATTCACAAGCAATGGAAATGGCTGAAAACAATTCGTAAAATTCCAACTATCCCACAGTCAATGCAATCAGCCAAGCACAGCATAACGCTGCAAACAACGATGTGTATTATGGATACTACTTCCCTTCAAACGACTGCGGCTACAACTTTTAAAACAAATACGACGATAGATGGCGGAGCTTGCCAGAAATGCTTCTCTTGTGGAGGAGAACGTCTACACGACAGTAAATACTGTCCTGCCTTCAGAACAACTGCAATAAATGTGGCAAAAGGGGGCATTTTGTGTCCGTCAGTCAAAGCTCGCCTCAAGCCGCTTCCGTCAGCTCTCCCGAAATCTGCGCACATTGTACCGCTTTTATCTCGGCAGCTGTACCAGCATCTTTAAAGAAAGCCAAGGTCCCTGCTTACATTAAACGAATTAGAGCAGAGGTTCACTGGAACACAGGCAGCATTAGCTCCATAAACGAAAACCTTGTAAACCTGGCCCATCTGAGAAAGCGCCCCTGTCAACAAATGATATCCATGGCCATTCTTTAACCTCACAAGTCACTGGAATCACATGTCAAAACGTGCAGTTGGGAAAAAAAAACATACAGCAACGTCGAACTACTGATTGTCAAAGTCTTGTGAGCCGACATCATCATAGGCCATGACCTCCTCAGCCAACATTCCACAATCGAATTTTCATTCGGTGGGCCAAAATAAAATCTGAAAGTATGCTGCGTCGCAGAAGCCACCGTTCGTGCTGTGCAATTGTTTACTAACGTCTCGCCTGACTGCAAGCCTATCGCTGTACGGTCACGCAGGATAGCCAAAAGGTTCAAAAACTTATCGCCGCAGAGGTAATGATATTACTTGTACAAGTTATTGAGCAGAGCCGTCGACTTGGCGTGCCTAAGTACTAATAACTGTAAGGTAACAAGAACAAAACCACAAGAAGCGTATGTGCATAGACTATTCTCTAAAAATCAACACGTATACACTCTTAGACGCTATGCCTAACATCGAGGACATAGTAACAAGAGTCGCGAAATATGACATCTTCAGCGTTATCAAGAGCGCAAATCACCAGATCCCGTTCGCGAGCGTTCGTGTGTGACGATTCACACACGAACGCTCGCTCGCTCGCACGGCTTTTGAAGCCGCTGGTAACCACTACCACTTCTGCCGCATGCCTTTTGGAGTCACAAATGGTGTTTCAAGCTTTCAGAGAACCATTGACTGGGTTATCAGAAAAGAAGGCTTAAAGGGTACCTTTGCTTATTAAGATGATATTACTATCTGCGGGAGCAGAGAAGAAGAGCACGATATAAATCTGGACCGATTCCTACAGGCAGCTAACAAGTATGGCTTGACATTAAACAAAGAAAAGAATAAGTTCAATCAGAAATCTATCAATATACTCCGATACTACATAGAAAACCATGTCATAAAACCAGACGGTGATCGACTAAAGCCTCTCAGCAACTTGCCTCCCCCGAACAACACAGCATCGCTAAGAAGATTATGAGGCATGCTTGCGCATTATTTGAAGTGGATTCCGAACTTCTCCAAGAATTTACACGCCTTGGCTCATACAACTTGATTTCCACTTGATAAAAAAGCTTTGAAAGCATTCGACGACCTAAAATCTGTTATTGCCAAATCAACCATACAGCAATCGATGATAAAACGCCTTTCACCATAGAAACCGACGCCTCGGAGCATACAATCGCTGCAACACTCTTCCAAGAGTCCAGACCTGTAGCATTCTACTCAAGAACTCTAAACAAAAGCGAACATAACCATTCAGCGATCGAAAAGGAAGCTTATACTATTGTAGAATCGCTCAAAAAGCAGCGCCATTTCATAATCCGAAAACCATTCAAGCTGATCACAGACCAAAGGTCTGTTGCATTTATTGCATTATGTATGTACACAACACACGCAAGTAAATTAAAAAATTAGAAGATACAGCGGTGGCGTTTAGAACTGGCACCTTACACGTACGATATCGTCTACAGAACCGGCAGAGATAATTTCGTTGCTGACACGTTATCCAGAGTTTGCGTTATCGTTGCCTTCAGAAGCTGTGCCATCCAGGAGTAACGAGGATGCATCACTGGTTGAAAACAAAAAATCTCGTATATCGATAAAATATCGTATACACTATCGAAGAAGTCAGGACTATAACGAGAAAATGACGGATTTGTGCTGAAATAAAACCGAGATTTCACAAAAACTCTGAACCTCTTCCAGAACTCATAAAGGCCACAGCGCCGTTTGAACGCTTGAGTTTCGATTTTAAGGGTCCTGTCCCAACCAACACAAACAACCGCTACATACTAACAATAATTGACGAATTTTTTAGACAGTCGCAGTCGTCTGAAGGGAAGTAGTATCCAGAATACACATCGTTGTTGTTTGCAGCGTTATGCTGTGCTTGGCTTATTGCATTGACTGTTGGATAGTTGAAATTTTGAGAGTTGTTTTCAGCCATTTCCATTGCTTGTGAATTCTTGTAAGCGTCGTCGAGAGTGAGAGTGAGATTCTCTAGGAAGCGTTCGCGTATCTTGGGCGAAGTGATTCCAGCGATGAAGGCGCCCTTATGTTGTCTTTCATGTTTAATACAGCATTAACGGCTTTACCTCATGCGGCGACAGCTTTGGTGGTGCGAACACGTGTCAAGGATGGCAGAGCAGAGGGTCGCAAAGCACATCTTCTACTCAGAGCTTGAGAAGGGCAAGCGCAAGCCTGGCGGACAACTCCTCAGTCAGTGCATTTTCTACTACAATAAGATACCTCTGGAGATTTCGAAATTGCCATTTGAAATTGCAAATAAAAAGCATGTTAAAGTGACTTTGTCGAAAAAGGGATATTACAATGTTCAAGATTACTTAAATGAAGCGACGGGACTGTATGGGGTTAATCTAGCTCAACTCAGACCTTGCTGTTAATAATTTTGTATTAGCTTAACTAATACGTATGTGTATACGTACGTATGTGCTTAACACAAGCAATTTTTAAAAGCGATCTAAAAATCTGTCTGTGGGAGTTTCTACGCCCTGCTTCTCCCACAGTGGTCCAATGTAGAGAAGAGGCAAAAAATGACGTTTGCTAAGTATATGTAAATATCTACAGTAATAAAGTATATGACATATTTATGATTTTAATTTTGTAAATATCTACAGTAATAAAGTATATGACATATAATTAAAATCAAATTGTATCCCAAATTACAAGCTAATACAAAATATTATGACTAAAATAATAAAACCGTGAAAAATAAACAATAGCTATCATAATAAATAAATTTTAAAATGTCATTTAAAAGGCTATCAAGATAATGATGATGATTCACAGCCGTAAATGTATCTTCCGTCAAACTATACTATAATACTGCAACCACTCTCCAAAGCAAATGTCCCAAAGCAAAGCGAAGCGTCGTCTTCGTCCTGGCAGCACAGCAACAGAGCCACGGCCTGGAGCTCTATTTTTGAATCACTCGCGTGAAATAATATATTGCATGAGACATATGTCACGTTTGAGTTACAAGTCGGATGACGTTGATTTTCTGCATTTTTGAATAGTTCGTCGTCGGTGTTGCCAATAAATTTGGAAATGTTGATTTTTATCCGTTGCACGCAGAAAAATTAAAAAACCGGTAAATATCGCGTAGGAAACGGAACGTTAAATGCTCTCATATTATAGGCTGTATGACAGTGTTTGTTCAATTAAGCGGCCTACTAAATCCTGGCAATAATATGGAACAAATCGGGCTGTTCAATCTGTCGCAAATGACACATATTTGACGTTTGATAATAATGAGACTCCTTCGAAACGGAGCTAACAAAGACACCCTAAAGCTGGTCTTCATATCCTTATGTCAATCTGTTTTGAGTTACTGCATAGGATGCTGGGGAGGATCGTCTAAATCACACATGATCATCTTGGAAAGGGCCCAACGCTCAATACTAAAAGTAATGTTTAAAAAACCAGTCAGATACCCCACTACGACTCTATACAAAGACAGTAACTTACTGAGCATTCGGAAATTATTTATCCTTAAATCAGCGTTAGACCAACACCGCATCAACATCAATAGACCAGAATACAATAGCCTTCTAAACCAACGAGTCTTCCGAACGCAACCTAAAGTAGCACAAACAACCTTTGCACAGCGTTTCCCCCTCTTTTTACACCCTTTCATTTACAACAGAATTGCCAAAGCATGTGATATAAAGTCATCCACAATTAAAGAAGCAAAACGGAAAATAGTTAGCTGTCTTCACGAGCAAGATTACAACGACACCGAAAGAATGATAGGAATTAACCACTATAGGTAACTAACTCTACGTCTACATTATATACTTATATATTTATATATATTACAAATATGTATTATACTTATATACTTTTTACTATACTATAAACATTTATTTTAATTTATTTATTTTATTAATTTCCAAATACTTTAATGTTATTAAAAAATTATTATGATATCACAAAATAGTCGTAAGAACAGTAACTGACTACTTTTAATATTTTTTTCTCTTTTTCATAAGTGTTACTTTTTATAAAATTGTATTTCTCGTAAGTGTAAGTTTAATTGCTTTTGTTTTATAAAATTGTGTGCGAATTTAAACAAACTACCAATCAAATGGTAATTCTGCCTACAAGCGCCCACGACATAGGCTGTGCCTAGTGTGGGAGCTACCGTAAAAACTACTGTACAATTGTGTTTTTGGATAATAAACATTTTGATTTGATTTGATTTGTTTTGGATTCCAATTTGAAAAAACGCGTGAAAACAGCAAACTCTGACACTTCAAATTGTGTTGACACTTTTGACATTAGCTTTGACTTATTTGACGTTTATTCTACTTTTCGACTTGCGCAACGAGTGGTGCTGACCACTCGTTGCAGGCGAATGACTGAAAAATACGAAATTTCGAATGTGGAAGGAAAATCAGTAGAAAAGAGCGCTCGCGTGACATAAAAGTCATGCGAGCGATTCAAAAATAGAGCTCCTGAAGCGGTTAGCTTCGCGCGGAGTGTAGCAACAGCCAGCGAGCGGAGCGAGTAGGTGTGGGTACTTCACGGTCGCTGTGCCATGCGTTGCGAGTAGCGAGTGACGTGTCGGTGACTCACACGCCTCGGCGAGTCGTTGTGGCGACTTTCAACGTTTTAACGGATTCCTTCTCGGCTTGTTTCTCGCACACCCGTAAATTCTGAATCACTTCGTTTCGCAGTACGGTGCCTTTGTAACGATGCAATTGTCTCTTTAATATTTAGACCGATAACATTCTTTGAACCACTTTTAGTATATGAATATGAATATGAATAAGTTAATTAGTTAACGGGAGCTTTGTATTAGTTCCACATGTCAGTAAATATCAGTCACTGAGTTATAGAATCGTTTTTTAATGTTAAAGCCCCACAAAACGCTAATGGGCCGTAAAGGCGTGCAAACTGTCATGAAAACTATGTACTCAGAAATAAGAGCCATGTATTATCAAAAAAACAGAGTCTCATGGAACTGACACGTTTTGCCAGGCTTTAAAATTTTAAAATCGTTTCTGCAACTGGCTGAGTGTGCAACAAATCTAGGAATGGAAATTTCGCCTACTTCTAGTTCTTCTACCATTACGAAACTTGCTATGTATATGAAGTCCAGATTAATACACACTAATATGCCCGTATACAATATTATCGCAAAGACAAATATCGAACCTAACTATATACCTTACAGTACCATCGAGCTGGTCTGATGATGAAGCTCGAAGCTGGGAGGGGTAACCCTAGGATGCTTACTTGTAAGACCATCAAGTTTGGCCTTATTAGATTAGTTGTGACAAGTCCTATTCACATTTTCTAGCGATATTCTCAACACCATCACCTGATGATGGAGCTGGAAGGTGGTAGACAGAATTCTGGGATCCTTACTCGTAAACCCATCGAGATTGGTCTCATTTGATTCGTCCTAGTAAGACCTCTTGATTTCAAAGGGTCTTTTTAGTTTTTAACCTACTACAATTATTGGATGATAGGGTCTAGCCCATCGCCGCAGCTATAGAGCCAACCTATCTGTAGTTTTCGTTCTAAGTACACCTAGACGGAGAATTATGGCTCCAAACATGAGTTCGGAAACAGCGTCAACTTCCCAGGAACTAGGTAGTATCTTAGCCAACGGCTATCACGATGTACTGTAAGCATACCCGTAATAGATTGCCCCAAGTTTCAGTTTGCCTCGGTACTACAGCTCTTGCAAAGCACGAAGGCGCGTGGCTTTTGTTTGTAATTGAAGTATCACATGAACATTTATATCCAGGCATACATTTCATGCATGGGAAATAGGAACAAGAAATATTGATTTCACAAAAATATAAACATCCAAGACGCGGGGTTTAATTTTTCTTCCTCCCCGGCCGATATTCGAACCCGACTCCCAATCTTTTGTGAGGCCTCGGCCGCTGCGACACAGAGGTCGTCAAATTATATTCGCAGTTGGGTGTCGCTTACCGCCATATGCACAGTTTCGTGGTACTACAGATAAATTATTTATAAATAACATAAATAAATAAAATTTAAATACAGGCAGATACAGTGTTATCCTGCTGGATTTTATCTTAAATCTCCTAGAATATAGACGTTAAGTGGCAAGGTGTAATAGTGTGGGTGAATATCAAAGGCAATTCATATTATCCACGCGCGCTAGTAACTTGAAAGAACTTACCAAGCAACTGGATGGAACAAAGGACGGAGATGAGTAATGTCGAATTTATTCAAGACAAGCGCGAAACAAGCGGCGCAGCTAACTTTGCGATTTATTGCTGGAGACCAACTTGTGCCTGACTGCAGATTTGTAATCGAGTGCCCGTGATTTAAGTGACTCGGCTGACGAGGTGCAGCGATTCTGTCTTAGACCTAGTCGGCAAGTCAGGAATTATTTCGCTACAAATTGGTAAAGGAGTTAGTATCTCCTCAAGGGCCACTGCTCCCGCCCTTGAGTAGTCAGCAGACCTGCCGTAGTATCGATAAAGTCAGGGAATCAGGAACTATAGTTTCCTTATTCGATCAGCGAACAACTTCTCAACGATCAGATCATCTTGTTGCTACGCGTATATTGCTGAATTCTTAGTGGGATTCTTAAATGTATCTGCAGCTCCTAGCAACCTTCCTTCATTGGCACCCTCCACATAAACATCTTCATTGGCGTATATACGAAGTTGAGACGTACACAACTAAAACAAACAAACCACTGAAGAGGAAAGTCCTTGCACTGTTCAAAAAGTTAACCGTCCACTTAGGGCCCACTTACTAAAATCAAGTTTACAGGCAACGAAGCTCTCAGTTTCTTAACTCCTCCGTGAAGTTAACTGGCTGTTTCTTGTGTAGTGGTCAGAGAAGATTATCGATATAATAATAAATAATAATAAATACCTTGGACACCTTTTACACACATTGATCTAGCCCCAAACTAGGATTCCCTGTATCTTGGGTACTAGACAACGATATATATACTTATATAGAGAAATATTATACTTAGATAGATAAACAACCATGACTAGGATACAAATATCCGTTCTCATCAAACAAACATTTACCCCCACCGGGACTCGAACCCGGGACCCTTGGTTTCGTAGGCAGCGTCACTGCCGACTCGGCCATTCGGGTCGTCAAATATAAGATTAAATGCTGTTAATGTGTATGCTGCGTTGCGTTGCGGTGGGAGTCACGGTGAATAACCAATATCGTTTGCTGCGGTAACATTTAGACACCATATCTATAACCATGCGGTATTGGTATCAAACTATGCGTTGCGTCACCGAGCAAAAAGCATGCTATAGTCCAGAAGGCGAGACCTGAGAAATACGCTTGTGTGAGTGCTTCTATCCGTATAAAACTTCGACGAAGTGTGAGACATGTCTATGTAAGTTTCGTTAGTGTAGTGTACTCTTGTCAAGTAGCCCATTGACCGGGCCCGTGAACGCACACAATCGCAATTCCAAGGTCTCGGTCTCGCCTCCTTGCCTGATTGGAACTTATGACCAGTGAGCGTGAGACGAGGTGTGTGTGTCTGAGCTGCGGTGCCTGAGTATTGTAACGTCCCCCTCTCCGTATGAATGAGACCCTACAAGCTAACCTAGGAATAATTTAAAGATTTACCTAACTGACTAACTCATCGTCTTAACCTCAAACGAAATTAGACCCATATGTATTTTTTCCATTGGAAGATTTATCCAATTGAAAGAATTCTGATACCAAAGATTGCGAATGTCTTATTTAGTAGATTTAGCCAAATTTGTGAGTGGTCGTCTAAGAGTAGGACTGTAAACGTTGTGATAGTAATAACCTAATGTTATTTTTAGAGTGGTTTTGGTTAAACTTCTGATACCAAAGATTACGAATGTCTTATTTAGTAGATTTAGCCAAATTTGTGAGTGGTCGTCTAAGAGTAGGACTGTAAACGTTGTGATAGTAATAACCTAATGTTATTTTTAGAGTGGTTTTGGTTAAACTTCTGATACCAAAGATTGCGAATGTCTTATTTAGTAGATTTAGCCAAATTTGTGAGTGGTCGTCTATGAGTAGGACTGTAAACGTTGTGATAGTAATAACCTAATGTTATTTTTAGAGTGGTTTTGGTTAAACAGTATCGTCAAGAGGTTCTACAGATACTCAGTGTTGTGTATAAGTAAAATAAGAATGTTGATTAGAATCAAATCCGTGGTTATTATAATAAATACCGTTAATACAGATAGCTTTGTTGATATATGTATTTCAAAGCCATTTATATTACATTTATTGATAAAGAAGAGTTTGTGCTACAGCTCACAACCAGAAGGGCCGCGGGCCCTAGGGGCGGGCCCCAAAATCGCCCGGCTTGAGCAACCGTGTTCTACGGACTCAAGACAAACGAAGTTAGATTTAGCAAAACAAAATAAGCTTTAAGTTTTCAAAAGTGATTACAATCTCCCAATATTGTAAGCATGATTTATAAGAAAACATAGGGTAAGCTATGTGTTCATTAGTACGCTTTTGGCGTAATCTCTCGCCGGTTTTGCGTCTTCCTCCCTCCAGCATATTCCCGCATGCAATCTATGCGAATGGACCAACACCTAGAGGCAGTCTGAATCTGCTCAAGATCCTCTCGAGTTGGTTTCCCTGCCGACCAACTACTTATAGACTATTTAGGAAAAAGATTTTATGATGTTGTGATTTTTCTGATTCATTATTCCAATATGTTTGTTGACACGTTACGGGATATTTTATTCGTATTTACTCAGTACAAAAGGGTATCTTAAATCTAGTATTAAACTGTAGTCAAATGGGTATTAACTCAGATATTTTTATATATAAATTAGTTTTAAGACATGTAAATTCAAGTCATTGGTTTGATAATGTAGCGTGTGTAGGTTTGATTCTAACCAATTTCAGACCATCCCCAGGCATTCTACGACAAAGTAAACTTCACTCTAAACGAGGGCGATAAGCGTCCCTGATGGTGCGGTACCAAGTCCGTACTACAATTAGTATATGCTACAATGACAAATAAATCCGAGTTGTACAAAATCCATATTTTAATCGGTATGGGAGTAGTTCTCTAGTCCATGAGTCAGAAGAAGTCTTGTCACTGTCTGCTTACGACAAATATGATGGACACAAAAGCAGTGACAGCCTTTAGAAGACACAAAGCACAAGTTTTTCCTATTACCAATGCAGTAATATTGATTGTAACTTACGATTCGGAGGCGACTCGGAAGGGGAAAATGCCTAGTAAAAACTTAAGGCCGTGTAGAATCGAGTAAAGTGTTCTCAGAGTAATTTTAGTTTTTTGTAGAGTGTGTTTTATCTGTTTTATATGAATGACCAAGTAGACACGTCAACCTACTGGCTACATGTTATTTAAAAAAAAATCTTCATTTAAGCTAAAGTTAGGTATTCAGACATAATAGAGGGATAAGAAAGTTCAAAACAGTCACACCCAAAAAATAATTTGTTTGTTAGATATTTTTATAGGAATTTAGGTATTTCAAGAGAGAAAAATAAAGAAAGAACGTTATTAACTGTAGTTATACGATTTTTATGGACTTGTTTTGTATTTTAAAATATTGGAATAAAAGTATTTATTCTCCCTGCATAATCTTAATTGCGTAGGAAACGCTTCAGACCAACACTGAAAAAATCTAGTCAGCAATACATGACTTGTTTACGTAAAACCAGAACAAGAACCTGGTACTTGACCACACATTTCTCAAAACCACTACGTTAGGAAATAACTGTTAACTAATAAACTAAAATAAAAACTGTCTCCATTATTATAAATTACATAAAATACACCATTTGACCTGGTAAATAATATCGTAACTATACACCCTTACATGTGAGCTTTGAATATACCTATACAAAACAACAAAGTTCGTTGTTGTTTGTGAAATACTCACAATTCAACATCCACCCAGAGCGACGGTCAAGTTAATTTAAAAATAATTATTTTAATTAAAAAAGAAGTCCACGTCGATAAAAATAAGATTCATAATTATTTCATAGCCGTAAAAGTATAACCGCATTTAGGTAAACAAATATATCTATCTAATGAGGAAGGAACCAAATGCTTGTTCCGTCACAGTATGCGTTACGGTGGCGGAACAAAATGCTCCTTCAGCGCGCCGCCAATCCAGTGAACTTTAGTTAGTTATCGAAAAGCCTGCATGCAAAACTAACATACATCACCCAACTAAATTTCAACAACCAAACGTCCAGCAAGCGTGTTCCACTTTACAATAATCTCATAAAACAGCACCTGTCCTCCACTAATTACTTCATAACTCGCAAGCGACGAGCGTCCGCGCGAGATAACGAGTGTGGAACATGCCATGTTATAAATTTAACCCTTATCGCGATGTGACGGCTCACCGAACATTCGAGTTAGTTGGCCGCATCTGCACTTTGTTTGCAATTGGGGCTGGAAAAAGTGTGCCTTTTGATGACCGTGATAGACCTTCAATCTCTGTCGGGGCTCAATAAAGCAGCGCTGGCAGCTGTGTGAAAAATTGCAGCCCGTGGGGGTTTACGGGTTTTCATTGCTTCGCTGTCTCTGTTTAACTTTCGCTGAAGGCTTTGGTTATATGGATGAAACTGTATTGGGATAGTCAGTGCTGTCCGCTCTTGCTGTACTTTCGAAGCCTATTGTAGAATGGCGGTGTGTGTATATTGAAAACGCTATTGCAAGGCCGATATAATATAACGGCTGTTTAAACGATTACCAAAAACGCACCTATTTTACTACCAATAAATTCGAAATGACTGCCAGAATGGATAAATGTCCACCGAATTGTGTTTGGATAAATGATCACCAAACCTCTTTTTCATGTTTTGTGTACTTAAGTTTATGTTTTAAGTATTTTTTGTTGTTCTTACATGTTCAACCTAACACGAAGGATAAAGGGGGCTTCGCTTCGCTCACCACCTTTACCCTTCACCTAAGCTACCGCAGTATTTTGCCCTGATATTTTTTGCAACTTTTGGTGTTCATTTATCCATTTTGGGTAAGAAAAAAAAATGTTGGTGATCATTATATTTGTTGCCTGATATAACAGTTTCGAAATATTATAGTGCGGAGCGTGCATATCGTTGCTGCACTAAAATGAGTGCTGTGCAAGCAGAATATATTCAGCGATGAGATAAGGTCCTGAACCAGCAGCCTCTCATTCAGTATGTCCAATTTTTAGGGTTCCGTACCCGAAGGGTTCCAAACGGGACCCTATTACTAAGACTTCGCTGTCCGTCCGTCCGTCCGTCTGTCACCAGGCTGTATCTCAAGAACCTAGCTAGCTAGAGAGTTTAAATTTTCACAGATTATGTATTTCTGTTGCCGCTATAACAACAAATACTAAAAAACAGGATAAAAGAAATATTTAAGGGGGCTCCCATACAACAATTCTTTCAATACCACAAACAAACTTATGGATGCACCTGGTTACGTACATGGAGTGTGAAAGTAACCGCACCAATAACTTTGTAAACAATATTTTGCTGTGTAAAATCCAAACTATTCACTCCACACCATCGCTTCCATTGAACGGTGGTACGGAACCCTTCGTGCGCGATTTAGACTCGCACTTGACCGGTTTTTACTTTACATTTGGATCATGAATAAGGGCAAACAACGTTATTTCAGGTTCAGATGTTTCAAACACCACATATATTATGATCCACATAAGATCCCACGGGAGCGTCACCTATCCCCATTCCCATCTTATATCTTACTAGAGGATATTCTGGAGGATCCTTCAAGTTCCTTAGGTCCATTACTCCATGTACATTTGGATGGAGTTGTCAAAGTTATTAAGAAAATAGTGTTGACTGGCGCTAGAATTAGTAAGCCTTAGTTAGTTTATCGCCTCTAATCGGCCCCAGTGCTACTTTTGATAATGCTTGCTGAGCCGGTGATAAAAAGAGAAAAACACTGACAATACCATCTGTACCGCAGACAGTACCCCAGGTGGCACCGGGGTACCATCTGTACCGCAGACAGTACCCCAGGTGGCACCCGGGGCTGAGGCCAATGTACCGCCTGTACCTTATTTCCGGTTTTTATGAAAAGTAATGGCCCTTATTTTCTATCCTAGAGCGCATCTGCCGCCCAAGATTATCTTACCGCACTGTGTTGGTTTTCTAGTTAATGCGTTAGGTATTACTATGGGCTAGGCCCCTGTCATGCAAAACGTTTGTTCTATGTATAGGTAAGTTATTTGTGTTATTCTTATCAATGTTATGACAGAACATCAAAGCTAATAATCGCATTTCCTGCTTGAATGCTAAATCGACAAGTGCCAGCGAATGCTGAGGGGCAGGCGACGCTGTCCACGCAGATTTTGTAAGGCAGGACAATCATCGTCTTTTGAATTACGCGCGAATTTGCCCTGCCTTGAAAATCTGATCTGCATGACCTTCGTTGCCTGCGTCTCAACATATGCCCAGACAAGAGTATCGAGTATTCTTGTGTTTTTCTTATCCTTACGTACAATATATAAAGGTCATAAGACATCGTAGGATTTCTACATACTTCTTCTATATATAGCGCCACGATTTTTCACATAAGGGTGGCATAGGCAGCCGCTGCTAAAGAGATATGAAAGTTTCCTTTCGATGTCTTCCATCACCGTAAGAACAGCCGCATGCACTTTTTACGGTTTCGTACCCGAAGGGTGCCAAACAGGACCATATTACTAAGCCTCCGATGTCCGTCCGTCCGTCTGTCCGTCCGTCCGTCCGACAGTGGGCTGTATCTCATGAACCGTAATGAACTACACGAGATTTTATAAATTAAAGGGTTCCCCATAAGAGACGAGTTTTAACACCACCTGCGATATAACAAACCATATCATGATTCAATTATGATCGAAGATTTCGCGGCTTATCATATAGTTGTGATGGCGCAACTGGTTTGATGTAGGTTGCGGGATCTTCAAGTTCTGGGTTCGAATCCCCGTTCGGACATAATATTTTGTCTCTGAACGAAGAAAATAATAATTTTCTTATGTTTTGTTTTATTATTTTTAGTGTTTAAGATTTCTCGCGCAATGGTACGGAACACGTCGTGTACGAGTCCGACCCGCGATCGATCGACTTTTTATCTTATTGGTACATGGTTAGCTCCGGATTCGAACCGGCTTCTCTTGCGTGAGAAGACAGCGGGAAAGCGCCAGACCACGGAACTCTTATAATTATGCATGCTAAGCCCTCTATTACACATAATCAATTAGACAAACGGTCTGCTGAAGCGAGAAACTATTAAACATAAATCCAACTAAACTATTTCAAAACTAGCTAAACGACCGCTCCCAGGGGACTCCACTCTACTACCCTTTGCCGAATGACAAAATGTACGTACAGACCACGCACAATATATTTGACTCGAATGAAAGGTGCGAAAGAAAAGGATAGATGTTCAAAATAGGGCAAGCGGTGAGGTGTGAGGGAGAGAGAGGTCACATTTCAGAGCCAGATAGAGATGTTTGAAGCGTTCTGTACAAGGAAGTATTTGATTCGAATATTACACTATTCCAGAGCGATTTAAATCTTATATCGCATGTAATAAGAGCTACATTTCGAAGTAATCGAAGAGAACTCGACTACTAAAATCAAGTGCAAATTTTATTTTATTTTATTATTTTCATGGGAAGCTTAACAGCTATCATTATTAAACAGTGTTACACTATGGTTAACTAAGAGCTAATTATAAGCAACCACATATAGTAAACAAAGTGATAACAGTAAAAAAAAAATTATAAGCCACACAAATATAAAAATATCACAGATTTCACTGCTCACGCATGCCTCAGCCTACATTACCATCAACTGCGTCATCCATCACTGTCATACCATGCCCTGCAAAATGGACATTGCCTTATAATGTCAATTTCTCTGGCCAGTTCTAACCCCCGTAGGCAATCTGCACAGAGAGTGTGCCCACAAGGTACAAGTACCCGGTTGGACAAACTCTCTGTGCAGATTGAACAGACGCCAACTCGATCGGGTTCATCCGCAGCCGGTTCGGGCACCGGTGGATCGAACGCCTGAGCAGGATTCGGGACTAGCCCCTGTTCAGGCATCGGAGGAAGTACCGGGGCGTGAGCCAGATCGCCAGCGACAGGTACCTCCACCTCCTCGACTCACCAGGAGGTTTTAAGAGATGCTTTAAACCTCCTGGTGATAATTTTGCTCAATGATTGAACACCGCTGCAGAAGATATCGTGATCCTCAGCAATGCCCGGGTCGAAGAGACCATTAAAAGTTGAGCAAGCTGTGACAATGAAATGATGAATGGTATTCATAAAGTTATTATAGTTTACAATATATCAATCAATGACTCATCTTTAGGTACACTTTGAAGTCTTAATAGTCAATCCAAAACCAGCCAAATTTCCTCACAAATCGCATTATTTTTGGCTTGTGTTTAAACGATTACCAAAAATTCGAAAATTTACTACCAATAAATTTGAAATGACTGCCAAAATGGATGGATGTCCACCAAATTGTGTTTGGATAAATGATCACCAAACTTCTTTTTATGTTTTGTGTACTTAAGTTTATGTTTTAAGTATTTTTTGTTCTTCAACCTAACACGAAGGATAAAGGGCGCTTCGCTTCGCTCACCCCCTTTACCCTTCACCTAAGCTACCGCAGTATTTTGCCCTGATATTTTCTGCAACTTTTGGTGGTCATTTAGCCATTTTGGGTAGGAAAAAAATATTTTGGTGGTCATTATATTTGTTGCCATTATTTTTGCGAAGGAACTACGAATCTTAGATTGTTTCCATTACTTGTTCTATAAGAACTAGCTTCGTGTCAAACTGTTTATGATTCTAAGCCAATGGGAAGAGCACTCCTGTGAGTGAGACCAAAGCCAGGACCTCATATGATACGTCGCCGTCATTTTCTATTCCAATCTCGATTTTCACTGGTAATATGTTTCGTATACGACGTAATCGCATTCGCGTTGGGTTACGCGCATATCAAGATGTCACAACTGCTGCCGGGCCCTGTGACAGGCAGCCTGACTAATATCACGACAATCCGATTGCTAAGCCTGGAGGGCATTATCAAGGATTTAGAACAATGTGTGTATTTTTTATCCATAAATAAGATGAATGCAGCTGATTTGTGCATTTGAGTATTGGACGACACAGTAAATAGGCAAGTTTATCTCTAAAAATAAGATATCTATCTATCTCTATTTATCGCGGTCGAAACTAATCGTAAGGTTTATCCGAGCATTAAGCTTCCTGTTTTAAAAGAAAAAAATGCTCATCGATCTTAGGGAAAGTCTGCTTTTAAGATTGTCGAAAAGCTGTTGTTATCTGTTTATTTAAGTTCCTTTCTACGGTTTCAGTTTCAAAGCTCTGTGGTTCGGCCCCACCGCGCCGCCCGGTCCGACGGAATTCATGTCCGGACGAAATCCTCCTCGTTGTTGTCCGAGGCACTCTAAGTCCGGAATAGAATACCTTTTATTTTTCCATTCGATTCAAAGGACCTTCGTGGAAATGATGCTTTGTACCGGGTGCCCGTTTCTGAAATAAATCCCCTTCTGGGCTGCTCTATGCAATTTAGCGCTATTCTTCAGCGACCTAACATTTGAACTGTGTTTTACTTTCAATCTGGTATCAGTTCTTTAAGTGTGAATATCAGTTCAGTTGTCATTCATTATCAAAATCATCAATTCACATAGCAGACCGACAGACATAGAACTGAAAATTCAGTTTCGATTATAAATCTAAGTAGATAAGCTATTTGGCCATGCTAGAATAAAATACGTACTACATTTTATTATCCAATTATTTTTTTAGATTCAAGATTCAAGATTCATTTATTTGCTTATGAAATTAGGTAAACATATATGTATATTATAAAAACAATAATGTAGCCCATTAATGTCCCCACCGAGGGGCATGGGCCTTTACCCGGATACGAGTAAGATTGAGCCATACTCCACCACGCTGGCTCAGTGCGGGTTAAAAGAGGTGTGTGATTATACACAGTCAGGTCATAAGTTCTGTCACAAAATAAAAACTTTTGAATTTAGAACGCTGGCCACAAAAAAGGTTATTGAATTCGAATTTCGAATTTTTCATGAAAATAAAAATGTGTACTTTTTAGAATTTTCCTCATTTTTAAATATGGAGTGGACACTTAAAGAAGACCGTGTCGCAGTTATTGCGTTGCATCGTTGCGGTAACGCGCCAATTCAAATTTTCGACTTACTAAAAAATTTGAATATAACCAAAAGATTCGTTTATCTTACCATAAAACGATACAATGAAGACTCTAGTGTAGATGACAGGTCAAGAAGTGGTCGCCCTCGCTCTGTTAGGACTCCAGCAGTGATAAAAGCTGTGAAGGCGCGAATTCAAATAAATCCCATACGTAAGCAGAAACTGTTGGCCCTTCAGATGGGTTAAGCAGGACCACGGTGAAAAGGGTGTTAAATGAAGACTTAGGGCTTAGGGCATATCGAAGAAAAACAGGACATCGTTTGGACGCTCGTTTAATGGACCTGAGACTGAAGTGATGCCGCGCTTTGTTGAAGCAGTACGCGGGAAAAAAGCATCGGGAAATTCTTTTTTCGGATGAAAAAATTTTCACCGTGGAAGAGAGCTACAACAAACAAAATGATAAGGTGTACGCACACAGCAGTGAAGAAGCGAGCAACCGTATTCCGCGTGTCCAACGAGGTCATTTTCCATCCTCGCTCATGGTTTGGTTGGGAGTCTCTTATTGGGGCTTAACTGAGGTACATTTTTGTGAGAAAGGCGTAAAAACGAATGCAGTTGTGTATCAAAATACAGTCCTCAAGAACCTTGTGGAACCTGTTTCTCATACCATGTTTAATAACAGGCACTGGGTATTCCAACAAGATTCTGCGCCAGCTCATAGAGCGAAAAGCACACAAGACTGGCTGGCGGCGCGTGAAATCGACTTCATCCGGCACGAAGACCGGCCCTCCTCCAGTCCAGATTTGAGTCCGTTAGATTACAATTATATGGCAACACTTGGAGGAAAAGGCCTGCTCAAAGCCTTATCCTGATTTGGAGTCACTCAAGGCATCCTTGATTAAGGCAGCCGCCGATATTGACATGGACCTCGTTCGTGCTGCGATAGACGACTGGCCGCGCAGAATAAAGGCCTGTATTCAAAATCGCGGGGGTCATTTTGAATAAACTTTATTACCATAAGAATCTATGTTTTATTAAGTTCATTTTGCTATATAAATGTTTACATAAATAATAAACATGTCTAAATTATTTCATATTGCACATGTGACAGAACTTATGACCTGACTATGTAGGTATTATAATACATACATAGGTATTATAATAACTACACCTATATGATGTTTTTGACAGGTGTCACTATTTTTGACAAGAGGGCGCCACCTGCAGAAAGTAAAAGTCTGCTCCCATTTAAATTTGTCTAGAAAAATATACAACACAGTTTTTGTAAATATATTATACGTTAAAAACCAAGTTTCATCTGAAGTGCTTAAGTGTAAGTGTTATCCAAGACATTTCTTATGGATTTCCTTCAAAAATCAGTGAAATACGTAAAACGATAGTGACGATCTTAAACAGTGAATTTTATGTATAAAACCCAATAAATACTAATAAACAGTGAGTATTCCTCCGTGCTGTAACTATGTGTAATAATGAAACAGTGTAATTATTATGAATATATGTAAAAAAACTCTAAAATACAAATTACTGTCCGTTGCACAATATAATTTCAAACAGTGCCATCTACTGCGCACGACAGAAACTGGTGACATACATCCCTAACCAAAACCACCATCGCCACCTAGTGGCTTACACAAGAAACACTATTGCTCTGATAGATCTTCTGCTTGAATCAATACACCACATCAAAGATATCACAGTAGATGGCGCCACCAGTACAAATCAATATCTTTAGCCAACCAATCGACATCTAGTGAACGCTTCAAAAATCTGCGTAGAGGGCGCTATAAGAAGCCAAGATGAAGCTATGTAAAGCGTGTTTGGGAAATATCATTACCACAGAACTGTTGCAATGTGTCACTTGTAAAAGCAACTATCACCATAACTGTGCCAATGTCACTACAGCAAAGTACATGGCCTACCACGTTACCCAAAAGAACACATATCTTTGTGAGCACTGTATCAAGCATAACGAAAGCGAAGAAAAGTCCTCAGCTTCGATTCAAGACTACTGCCATGTTACAAAGAGGAAACAGAGACGCAACGATATGGATCGTGACGAGTGGGCTCTAGATTTATCTCATCAAAGCCTGCCGACTGCGTTTACCCAAAACAGCCAGGAGCTTGAGGACCTGAGAAGCGAAAATGAAAGAATTAATCTAGAACTAGAGTCAGCGCATGCCGAGATTGAAAAACTTATCTCGCTAAACTCTACATTACATAGAGAGAACAAGGACCACCTAAGAAAAATAAATTTTTACAAATCTGTCGGCCTATGCGATTTACACACGGGAAATACTTCGTCGCCCAAAAAAACATTTTTCTCTCCCCAGTATCGTAAATTACGTACTGATTCAATTAAAATCGGAAATTCAAGTACCTCACAAAGGGACTTGACCAACCACATCATAAAACAATGTGACCTAAACGCAACTCTACCAGGTAAAACTAACGAAACCTTTCTAGAAAGAATACCGGACTCCCGTCGATGCGCAGACTCACAGCCTACAACAAAAGGAGCAGTTCAACAAATGGTCACAGTGTCAACTGCACTCAACGAATGTTTGATTTTGAAACAAATGAAATGCAGCGACCAGACTTGTATAAGTGAGCCAGAGAAGACTACTGAACTCAAAATCACGAACGACGACCGAGAAGAACATCTGTCACAGGAAAAAGAGATAGGCAAAACAGAGGACAAGCAAATGAAACGGATTCACAAAAGTCCAGATAATGAAGAAAGCGTGGACCAAAAAAGCTATGACAACAACAAACAAGAGAGTAAAAGCAACGATAGACCAAATAAAACTAAAATCCTTATACTGGCTGATCAAAATGGAAAAGGCATGAATAAAATACTTAAAAAATTGTTAGGGGATAAATTCTATGTAGAGTCAGTCATAATGCCATATGCTACAATGGATCAGGTGATGAAATCATGTAGAGTTTTATGTAAGGACTATTCAAAGAAAGATTTTGTAATAATAGTCGCAGGATCTAATGACAGTGACCCTATTAAATTACAATCCATGTTGTATTGTAACATGTGTAAAATGGAAAACACAAATGTACTCTTGTGTAATCTAGGATTAGGCATGGGGAAGCATCTGAATGAGCGCAAAGTAAACAGTACATTTAAACACCTGTGTTCCCGCCTTGCGTGCGCGACTTATGTCGACATACATGACGGAGATACCCCCTCTTTGTTGTATTCGTGTAAATCCCTGCATAGAGAAGTGCTTGGAGCTTCGTATAGATCTATTTTTGCTGAGTACAAAAAGTCGAGTAATGCACAACAGAACCTTGTTAATGCGGAGACACAGACGGAAATTGCAGGAACTAATAATAATATTAAAATTAACTCACAGGTTTTCTGGAGAAGCGAAGAGATTCATCCAAAAACGTAGAAATACAGATTTCCAAAAACACTGCAAGCAAAAACAACAATAAATCTGATAGAATAGCCCACATAAATATCCAGAGTTTGAACTATAAAAAAATACCCCAACTAGAAATCTGGCTTAAGTCTCCGGCTGGAAGGGTTGTTTCGGTACTGAGTGTGACTGAGCACCACAGGGTATCTGAGGATCTCTATCTTATTCAAATTTCAGGCTTCAAGTTGGCTGCTAGTTTCAGCCGTAGAAATAGAGACAGTAAGGGAGGAACATGTATTTTCGTCAGATCACATCTTGAACCCGAAGCACTACCAAAGATCGAGGAAATGTCTATTCCTTACTTATTTGAGGTATGTGGAATAAAATTAAACGATACTTACATCATAAGCCTTTATAGACCCAAACCATACAAGAACGATAACTTTATATCAAACCTTGATAATATGCTTAACAATCTATGCAAACGTAATAATGCACGTAAAATTATTATTTGCGGTGACTTTAATGTTAATCTCATGGTACAAGATACAGAAACGAGAGAGCTTTTAAGTCTCTTACAAACTTACAATCTGAAGCATTTTATAAAGGAACCTACTCGAATAACTTATCATAGTTCAACATGTATTGATAATATTATGTCCAATACAACGCTAACACAGGTAAATGTTCTTGAAATTGGCTTATCGGATCATACTCTACAATGTGCGGTTATGGAACGACCACTAAAAAGAAATAAAAGTTCTTACACAATGGTAAGAAATCTCAAGCCGGAAAACCTTGAATACCTAAAAAACCATTTGCTCTTGGTTTCTTGGGAAGGTGTGTACAAAGCTATAGATTGTGATAAAGGGTTCGATATATTTCATAATACCTTGACTAGAGCTTTTGACACCTACTGCCCTGAAATAAAGGTGAAGTGTGATGATGGTGGTAAAAGTAGACTTGGGTGGCTCACACCAGGTATTAAAAAGTCATGCGAAACCAAAAGGGAGATGTTTATTTGTCTGAAGTGCTCAAATTGCTTAATTTTAAAACAGCGGTATAAACTGTATTGCTCTATTCTGGGTCGAGTTATTTCTTTTGCAAAGAGATCCTACAATGAACTGAAGATACTTAATTCACACGACAAAGTAAAGTCAACATGGGACTTAATAAAAACCAATATCAAGGGTAAACGCAGGAAGGATCTCACCAGTTACGTTGGTCTGACTGACGGTACAAACATAGTGGAGGCAGACTGCGAAGCTCCTGATGTATTTAACAACTTTTTCACAAGTGTCGTAGGCAGTATAGCTAACATTCCTGAAACTCAAATAGACCTACCACATCTAAGCCCCGATACGATGTTTGTCAGACCGATAAGTCTAGAAGAGTTACATAAAGTAGTTAAATCCTTAAAAAACAAAAAATCATGTGGATATGACAGTATTCCCTCAGGTGTCTTAAAGCACATATTGCAAGCTATCGCCGTGCCACTGCTGTTTTTACTAAATAGATCATTTACGGAGGGAATCTTCCCACAAAAACTAAAAAAGGCCCACGTAAGACCGATTCACAAAAAGGATGCTAAATTAGATGTCAACAACTACCGACCTATATCTTTATTACCGACCTTATCAAAGGTGTTTGAAAAGGCCATGGCAAACAGACTCCGATCCTTTCTCACACTAAAAAAAATCTTGGCTAAAGAGCAATTCGGGTTTCAACATGGAGTATCCACAGCTGACGCTATATTTGACATGACGGATTTCGTTGCGGAGGCTCTAAACGGTAAAAAAAATGTAATGACGGTTCTCCTCGATCTTTCGAAAGCATTCGATTATGTCAATCATGGTATCCTATTATCCATTATGGATAGATATGGGATCAGGGGGGTTGTGGGTAAATGGTTTGCATCATACCTTAAAGAAAGAGAACAGAGTGTCCTCCTTCCAATCTTGAACCAATCAAGGACTCTTATAAATATGGAATCTAAAACTACAACAATACTTAAGGGCGTCCCACAAGGTAGCATACTGGGGCCCATTCTCTTCCTTCTGTACGTCAATCATCTTCCAAACCTGATAGACGATAAGGTAATAATGTTCGCAGATGACGTCTCTGTCTTTTTCAAATTTCAGCGAGGAGAAGGGACTAACTTAGCAGATCGTATAACGCAATCAATAAATATTGTTATAAACTGGTTTAAAAAACTTGACCTAAATACCAATCTTAATAAAACGAATGTCTTGTACTTTAGAAATTACAACACCCCGGATGTTGCTCTAGAAATTAATTTCGATGGTAAAAATTGCTGTACAGTATCAAATGCTAAATTCTTGGGGATCTATTGTGACGAAAATATGAACTGGAAGAAACATGTAGAGTGTCTGGAAAGTAAGCTAAGCAGCTTCTGTTATGCCTTGAGATGCCTAGCAGCTATTTCAACTTTAAGAGCCACTATGCAAGCTTACTACGCCTTTTTTCAGTCTAGGGTGCTCTACGGTTTAGCAATATGGGGGAACTGCGTAGAAATTAAAAATATATTCATCCTACAAAAAAGGTGTGTGCGGATCATCGACGGACTCAAGTCAAGCAGGGAATCGTGTAGAGAATCCTTTGTCAAACTGAATATTCCTACTATTACTGCCCTGTACATACTTGAGCTTTGCAAATTGGTGAGGCGTCACCCGTCAAAGTTTCCTCTAAGACCTATGGGAGTCAGCGTTCGGTTAAATGAAAGGTACCAATACAATTTAGAGGAGCCAACCTGCCGGACTGTCGCGTACTCGCGGTGCGCGAGGATGGTAGCCATAAAAGTGTATAATAGGCTTCCTGACGAAATAAAATCACTTCCTACACCTAGTCTTATTAATAAACTCAGACAGATACTTATAAAAATTTGCCCCTATGACCTAAATGAATTCTTTAAACATAAATTTTAATATTATTTATCTGTATTGTTATAAATTATGATCCAATGTTGTATTATTATTAATTGTTAATTTATGGACATGTACCAATGACATTTAGTAAAACTAACTTATTTATGGATGTAAATATATCTTAATCATAATATTGCTACGCCCTAAGGGTAAAATTACATTGAAACTACTGTACTTATTTAAGACCTTATGTAACATGTTTTTTATTGCAATAAATATATATTGATTGACAGCCATCAAAAATTGACAGACATAACCATTTTTTTCATTTGTCACCATTAATGACAGCTGTCACTTTTTTTGACAGATATCAGTATTTTGAACTGAATCAAATATCGGAACTTCACTATTTTAATACATTAAAGGGCAACGAACGTATGTCGCTTCACATAGGAAAACATATAAGTTGTTATTAATAATATTAGAGTCATATTTTAAAGTAACATCACTTGTTCACAGTTTTTGAGCGGTTTTACTTGAGATATCAATATGTGTTTACGTTCCAACTGACATCTGAGTTATTGACTGACAGTGTAACGGCATTAAAGGCTAAGGTCAAGCCACCGCTATCAGTAGCTATGATCGTCTATTCTACCTACCCCCAAAAGAGATGTCCCGATTCAGCTGTAAAAATTGTAAGTTAAGAATGATAAGTCTGAATTTCTCGTTCGTTGAGAAGTTCGTTAGGCGTACAATAGTCGAACGGAAGATTGGTTCAGGAAGTTACAGTTTCAAGTAAGACAGAGAAAGCATATATGCCCGCAAGCCGGTATTTCGCATCAGTTAGCGGTGTATTGCGCCAGATCGATCGTTGTTGTATTTTGTGTGATGGTACCATTTATTTTTTTGTATATATGGGCGCTTGGAACTTCTTTTAGTGGTCGACCACAATTTATAATATTTGTTTGGGATATCGTATAGATATCCGTCGTAGTTTTACGACGTGAGTACTCAATGATATTTCATGTGCTCGCTGGTAGCGGCTTGTGGTGGTTCCAATTATATAATTAGTTCACGGCAATAACGCTCCGAATAGACCGGTTTACACAATTGCGATTTGATTTTCCGAAATGGGTTTGAACTAGCGTTTACCTCAAAAGGTCCGTAACGTTTTGAAACCTTCAACTCTGCGCAATTTGAGCTGGATGTTATCGAAACGTTGTCATTAGCGCTTTTGGAGATCTAACCCACACCACAGCGCAGTGCATACTTCGGTAAATACCGATCTATGAATCTCGCTGACCGCAGCACTTCCTCGACCAAGCCCAATCATGAATATTCGACTCAGCCTACACATTAGACCTCCAGCGAAATTTACATTTAATTTAAAGATGCAACTTGAATCCAAACCGATCCAAGGCAAAGCAAAACAATCTACCCGGTCCGAAACAATGAACTTTAGACTGTAATTTGATCTCTTCGCGCGTCCCCGACAACACTCAAATGTCAAATATCAACAGGATAGGTTATCTGTGTTGACACCGGTTTAACTTTGTTCTGAATTTGTTATTTCCATCCGCGGAACCTCATCGATCAAACAGTCTCCCTATGCCCTGCCAACCTAGGTTTAGCCGCAACTAAACTCCTGTCTAGCCTAGTCTAAAATCCTAGTGTTATACCACGTCCACTATCGACACCACTCGAAAATGGTTGAGTTTGATTTGAATGTGCTTGTATGTTTAATGACTGTGTGTGTGGGAATTTCAAAACTCGCTACTCGAAAGGAATGAGGAGAGGATTAGCCTGCGAATATTCTAAGAGCCAATCCAGGAACTCTATGGTGAAGGAAAAAGGAATTTAGGGTCGCTCCAAGCCCAGACTCAGACTCAGATCAATTACCTACAAGTTCTTATCTAACCACCCAAGGATAGTTTTGGAATTTGGGGTAGGTTGATTTAAAGGATAGGAACCGAGGTATATCTCGGTGCTTCAGACACTCACGAAAATCCACTGTAACACGCAATCACCATTCGTCCAGTTCAGACGCGTAAAACGGCAGACCGAAACTGTTTAGAATTCCTGAAAGACGAATGTCACAGCAGCTTGACGCAGAGACTGAATGCTCTCCAATCAAGTTCAATCAAGTAATCATCTCACGCACCCATTCTGGGGCGTGGGGAGTCAGGGTCAGATCATCGGATCTCTTCCTGAAGAAGCGCCTCTGTCCACTCCTATGGACAGGTCATCGGGGGGCCCTCACGGGCGGTGGAGATCTTCTCACGAGGGGTGTTCCGTTGGCTGATCGCCGGCTAGGCAACCAGGTCGCGTGGCAGGCGGCGGCGGTCGGGCGGGCGCGCGTGGTACGGCGCCATGTCGCGGATGTGCGGATGATGTGAGCTATCCGCACGCGCGAACATGCCCTTCGCCAGCCTCTGGACAAACTGGTCCACTGGTTCCCATCTGAGGTCCCTCTGGATCGTCGCATTCCTCACGTAGCGGGGGGCGTCGACGATGGTAATGCTCTCCCCTCCCACGCTCTCGTATTTATAGACTCCACATGTCTGGAAAAAAATGGCGTCCTTTGCGAACACGCGCTGCCCAAGCGAAAGCTTCTTATCTCTAACTACACAGGGTCTAATTTCAATCAAACATGCCATGCAAATCCGCCGTTCTACAAATTGTGTGTACGCATAGTTTCTAATCAACCATTGGCTATCACTCAAATCATTTGGTATTGCCGATACACAGAATTTGTCGATCGCTGGCTATAAAAAGCGGTTTTGATTAATTTAAGCCTTCCCGACCGCTAGCGTCTTAGACAAAGATCACTAGAATGATATTCAAACCCGTGATGTCAAACTCGCTCCATCGTACCAAACAAACGCAATTGTATATTTGCAGTCAACATAATAGCTTTCTCCGTATCGTTCCATAATAACCTTCCATTATTTAGTTATTCATAATTTATTCAGTGCGCAGCCAAATCGGCTCTGATCCCTACACATTTCGCAGGAATGCGCCAAAAAAAACCTGACCTGACCTCTGTTCCTGGAACCAACCCAAACGTTATATGAACCGACTCTTGTATTCAATGTGTGTAACTATACAGCGCGGCGATGGGCTAGCCCTCTGTCACGCAAAATTAAGTATCAAACGTACTAACTCTCGTGTACCATTACAACAGGACAACTTTTGACGCTTGACAGTTTGGCAGGGTCGGCGAAGTGAATTTGAACAAACTACGCTGTAGAGGGCAAATGAAGAATATTACGTTTTTACGGATATTTCAGTCATCCTGTAATATTTTTAGGGGACTTTAGTTAAGAGCACAATTAATGAAAAGGTTTTTCATTTTGCCCTTGATTTTTTTTACATGACCACGTAAGTACCTAATAGTGTGGTATAACACCTATAAAGGTGTTTAATTATTAATACAGACATTGAACTGTATACAGGAGAAAATTATTCAAATCTCGCGTGTTGTCATACTGGAAGTCATATTGGAATATCGAATCAGCGGTGTTTGAGTAACCTAGCACTTTCCAAACATGTTCTTGCATGTTCAATCTAACACGAAGGATAATGGGGGCTTCGCTTCGCTCACCTCCTTTACCCTTCACCTAAGCTACCGCAGCATTTTGCCCTGATATTTGCTGTGCAAATCAGTATTTTCGATGTGCAGTTGAATAAACCATAAAAAAATATCTTTGAAATAAACATAGCACACCTTTTCCACATAAGATGGCCAAGGCTAAAAGTACTATTTTCACATAAAACAAACACAAATTGGTTCGGCGAGACCACGGGGGCTGGGGGGTTCGCAGGGTAAGGACAATGCGGGCGTCGCTTGAGGGAACGAGGAGTCGACGACCGCTCTGGGCCTTTCCGGCCCAGAGGATCTCGGTTTGTTTGTGGAATGAATTTGATATTTAATTATTATTTTAGCCCTGTAATGTAAACGTTGTAACAAATATGGCGAACGTTTTTATTTTATCGTAAATTTTGGGTATGAGTCAACAGATTCATGTGGTGAAAAAACAATGTTATAGCTACCTCTGACCTCAAGCAGGATAATATTTCCGTCAGAGGGGTAGAGCAGATGGCGCGAGAATCTAGGATGCGTATAGACAGGGTTCCTTCCAAAATAATAAGAAACACCCAGATGTAAATACTATAGCTACCTATAGTATAACGATTGGAACACAATTAATATAAAGGCGCAATAAGTTTTGAATACCTACTCAAAATCGATTATAGAAAAAACGCAGCGCAATTATAATTCGCGTGGGTAGCGTTGCTATTGCCGCGCCCCGTAGTGGAAATCCAGATAGTCTTTGGGATGTTACGAAGTTGACAGGACGGACAGGATGTTACAGGTAAAATGAAAACTCAAACAGATGTAATCACCAAAGCTGTATATACCACCACCAAATACTAGCAAGATAGATACGTACATTTATAGATACTTATATACCCTACAACTTGGTACTTTGTAGAGCCCCCCCCCTCCTCTAACAAAAAGCAATCATTTATTTATTACAGGCATAACTTAACCTAATGTGGTAGGTACATTTAATGTAATTTAACTGACATGACAATTTACATATTTATAACACCTTTATAACATATAACAATTAGTGCCATTCTTGTGAATTCAGTCAGAGCAACCACGAACACATCAATTTGCTCTGCCAAATCATTGATCACTCGAATGGCTCTGGTGAGTGGAGCGCGCGCCAGCCGGCATGTGTGCGCGCGCGGTAGCTGCAGCAGCAGCGGCGGCCGGCGGCGCCACAAGTACTCGTCAGGCCCGCACAAGCACAACTTCTCTAACACCATAGGTTTGCATATTCTACCTAGCAACACCTTATACACATAACATACCAATGTCATATCCCTTCTAACCCTGAGTTCGTTGTATCCTACCATAGCAAGTATAAAGAGTGTCGGATAATTCAATGGGTAGAAGGGATACACCCCGTAAAGTGGAAAGTATATATGTCTCATAAATTTATTCTGAATACGTTCCAACATGAGACGATATTTCGTTTCATGCGGTGTCCAGATAATTGCGTTCGATTCCAGCTGTGAGCTAACCAGAGTATTGTACAAAGTTACTATCGCAGATAATATGCCTTTGAAGGTGCACCCTGTTCGGAAGACACACCCTAGATTCCGATATGCTTTTTAACATATACCTTCTATATGCACCCGATATATGAGATCCGAAGTCAACCTAACTCCTAGGTCCTTAACCTCACTAACTTGCTGGAGAAGTATGTCGCCTACTGCGTGTAGGTACCCACCACAGCAGCGCAGGATAACATACCCGGGTGGAACAATTTCAACGTCCTGTATGGATTCGGTACAGCTCGTCTCCATTATTGCATAGATGTTTTCAGTCAGAGATTGGATGTTTGAATAGCAACTTTTCAACTTGGTCCTTACTCCTCTTACATTTTAGTAGTACAGGGTAACTTCACTTTTGAACGTGTGATTTGGTAACTTCTCTCCGAAACCATTCCCACTCACAATATTCAATATTAATTGCCCAGTGGTCCGGTTCACACAATTTATTGTACGTATTTTCTGGTACTATAAACGACGCATGGCTTCTGTCCTTTTTCTGTTTATTTTTTTCTACCTTTATGACATCCGCATATCCTTTTGACAAATGTTTGCATCATCTCAACCGTGGTGTCCTTCTTTACTTGCCAGACATGCAAGTATTTTTGCGTTCCGTTCCTTGAATTTCTAATGCATTCTCACATTCTCCTTTTTTACCTCACTCCTAGGGTACCTGCTTTTTTTTGCTCACTGTCTCCCCACTCTCTTTCCTGTGTCTCACTCTTATCTATATCTTCCTTATTAACATTGTTCTCGTTTGGTATTTCTGACAATAAAATTCTCGCTGGTTTCGTGGCCCGGCCTTTAGCAACTATGTCATTATTTTGATTGCTTTCATTGACCACGTATTTTTGCGTTGTTTAGAAACACTGTATGCCACTGGTCATCACTCTCTGCCTGCAGGATCTCTTCAGGTACTTCTATCTTCTACAAGGGGGTTGTAGTGCCTGCACTTGGCCCACATGAGCGGGGCCTTTGTGCATGTCCCCTTCGCCTGCACATCTACTTCAGCCATCCCAACTCCTGCACCAGCTGGAGAAGGAGGCCTGGGTGTTCTAGGAGTTCGTGGGTGTTTGTTGTGCCCCTAGGATAGCCATCCTGGTTTCTGTTGTGGATGGACATGCCAGTAGCATATGCTCTACTGTTTCATCCACTTCCATGCACCCCCCTGCACAGGGGGCTGTCCGTTGCACCTGTAATTGTCAAGTATTTGTTTAGTGTACAATAGCCTGTAATGAGGCTTGTAAGTATTTTTATTTTACTGCGTGGCAGTCTCATTAAGTAATTCGTAAATTTATGGTTATACTTGTCTATAAAAAGTTTTTTGTTTTTGCAGTCTTCTCTGCTAGACCATAATAGCTTTTGTTGCTGTACTGTGGCTTCTCTGAGCCTTTTCCGTAGAGCTTCCGTTGATAAGGGCGAGAATGGTGGAGGGCCAATTGCTGGCCTTTCTGCCCCTAATTTTGCCAGCTTGTCTGCCTCCCAGTTGCCCTGGTCACCCTGATGACCTTTTACCCACTGGACTGTGACCTTGTTTTTCTCACCTAGACTGTTGAGTGCCTTGTGGCATTCTAGTATGAGTTTTGATTTTGTCAACGGTCTTTTTAGTGAGCTTAGTAAGGCTGCGCAGTCCGTTTTAAAGGTTATGTCATTCCCCTCTGCATCATTTATCAAGTGCATTGCCCCGTGTAGGAGACTCAGTATTTCAGCCTGAAACACTGTCGTCTCCTTTCCGAAGCTTAGGGAAAGTTTAATGTCAAGCTCCGGCGAGAAAAGACCTCTGCCTGTTTTCTTTGAGCCATCACTGTATATTATTATGCTTTTGTGATTTGGTATTGTTGGTATTTCCGAGCCCTTGGCTGTGAATCACAGCCACAGCCTGTGATTTCATATTTCCTGCCAAATAGGAATTCTGTTTTTATGCGATCAATTCCAATAATAGCTTCCGGCACTTCCCCGAATGCTTTTTCTAGAATTGTGCAGTGTCCTTTATCTGCTATTTGTCCTTTCCATTGTCCAGTACTGTATAGCCTTATGGCCGCCGATTTGGCCTTCTGCTGTACGATTAAGTCCAATGGTGGTATGCCTAGCATGATTTCTAGTGCCGCTGATGGCATTGACCTCATGCAGCCTGTCATGGCTACACATGCCATTCTCTGGAACTGCTGTAGTTGTGTTGCAGTTGTGCATAGTGTTGTTCGTTGCCACCATACCAGGGAGCCGTATGTGATGATGGGTCTCACCACAGCCATATACATTCATCGACATATTATGGGCTGGAGTCCCCATCCGTACCCTACCATCTTCCTAAACTGGAAGAACGATATGGTGGCTTTTTTTATTGTTGCTTCCATGTGCTTGCTCCAACTTAATTTGTGGTCAAGCCATACACCTAAATATTTCACGTCTAACTAACACTATCAAAATAGTGTTAGTGTTCTATTAAAAAGTTTACGCAGCCTGTAACTGCCGTGTTTTTTTTTTTTGTAAATAGTACGATCTCAGTTTTGGCGGGGTTTACTGAGAGTTCATTATTTTTGCACCATGTTTCTATGTACCGTAGTGCTAATTGCATGCGGTCAAATATCGTGTTTATAAAAAGGCCGTTCACGAGTATTGTCACGTCATCGGCGTATGCTATTGAGTAGAATCCTCTTGTGTTCAGTTGTGTCACCAGGTCGTTAGCTACTAGTACCCACAGTGGTGGTGATAGCACACCCCCCTGTGGACAGCCCTTGGCCACTTTGCATTTGATTTTATCGCTGATTTCCAGAGAGATTATTCTTGATTCCAGCATTTTTGTTATCCAGGTTATCATGTTAGGGTTGGTGCCTAGTTTCTCCAATCAAGTTCTGATGCTACTGAGGTTTGTTTTATCAAAAGCTCCTTCGATGTCTATAAATACCGCCAGGCACGACTGTTGGCTTAGTATTGAGTTTTCTATTCTTCTGACCACTGCGTGTAAGGCGGTCTCTGTGGATTTTCCCGCTTGGTACGCATGTTGGTTTGAGTGTATAGGGTTGGTTCTCATGGGACCGTCCCTTTTAAATCTATCACACACTCTTTCTAACGTTTTCAGAATGAATGATGTGAGACTTATAGGTCTGAAGAATTTAGGTTCAGTATAGTCGTCCTTGCCTGGTTTCGGCAGGGAGACTACTTTCACTTCTCTCCAGATCCTGGGCATGTAGCCGAGTGCTAGACATGCCTAAAATAGTTTTACAACTCTTGGTGCAATGAGTTTTCCTCCCCATTACAGTTTTACGCCATCTGGTCCTGGTGATTTATATGGACGGAAAGAGCTGATCGCCCATCTCACCTTCTTTTCATCTATCAGGTTTTTTACTTCCACCCATGCTTCCGGTGGGGGTGTTAATGTTTGCGAGGAGCTTGGTTTTTCCGCCGGTGTATCTACCTCTTCAGGTACTTTAATGGAGTCCCTTCTTCTTATAAGGATCTCTATTTGGTCTAGTTTAAAGGTGTTTTCTTCCACTACCCTCATGTTTTTGCGAAGGTCTTGCATTCCCACCTGTATATTGTTCAGCTGTTCTTGAAGTCGATTGAAGTTCGTCATCTGATATTCCTGATGAGGCTTCATTTCTTTTCTGAGCTCCTTCAGAGTTTTCAGTATTTCAGCTTGACTATCGGCGTCCACGGTCTCATCCAAATTATGACGATAACTTCGCGGTTGCATGTTGACAAAGCTCTTTGGCGTGAAGGTCTTGTTCAACACTACCTCTCTGATGGGAGTATCCACATTCCTTGTATTGGCTAGACTCCACCTACACGCCTGACATATCCAGGTGCTCTTGTACTCCGCACTCAACTCTCCAAACATAACCTCAGTTAATCCCAAGCACTTAAAATGGTACAACTTCTTGCACTTTCCAATCCAGCACTCCATAAATAGTAAATCTTAGATCGCTGCATCTCAGTCATCACACTTCATAACCATTCAATAATTTTCGAACAAAATAACCAAATTTCACACTCGCAACCATACATACGACCTTTCGCTTCGTCGTCTCGCGTGAAGTTTCATCATATAACGTCACATACAACGTGCGTAAGTACCATTTTAGTTAGACTTTGTACCGTTTATTTTTCTTTATTTCTAACAAAATTATTCTTAGCAGCTGTTTCCACGAAATGAAAACTTCAACCTACAAGACACATTCACATCCCTCCCTCCAACTCATAGAATATTCTCACATCGCTTAAGAGCTCAAGCGCTCGAAACAAAACAAAACAGCCACAGAATTGCATTAATAATAATCCTTATTATGTAATCTACGAATTTTAATCGCCTAATCAAACACGGCTAGTTTCGAGGTGTCATTTGTAGCGATTATGATTTGTCGATGAACATTCCTGAATGTCAGAATAACAAAATCAGGCGGCAGAAAACAAAGAATTTTCCCTTTTCACACAAGAAAGAGCTTCTAAGATCAGTCTAATTTCATATGCATATAATCCTGCTTTTATTGTGTATGGGCCGTATAATTTTAGGTTTTATGATACACAAAAGATATGAAAATGGTGTTAGGCAAAGGTGAGCCTTTTATATATTTTTGGGGCCGAAGAGATGGTAAAGATATGTTTACTGAGTGTGCCGTAAGATGTTACTTTCTTTTCAAATTGGCAGCCAGTTACATCAGTGGAGCCAAACAACATAATAATGTATATCTGTTTAAGTTTTATGGTTTCCATATTGCATTTTTATATTTATATTATATGTAAAAGTTTCATTATTTTTATTAAAGAGTAAAAAGTAATTCACTCCTGAATCTTGGCTCGTAGAGCGTGAATCAATCGAACAAAGGTCGAAAACAGCAATTAATTGTTCGAATATCAAAGGTGCTGAGATTAATGCCCTCGATTAGTCGGAAACTCGGATACTTGACACTGGTGGCAATCCATTAATTTCTGAATTTCTCAAACAAATCCCATCAGATAACGGACAAATTGACAGCCAACGACCTTTTTAATGATGTATTGCGGTATTACGTTGATGGTAAATTAGTTTGCATTTTGTACCGTCGGTTACTATCTTCTCTCCTATTATTTTCTCCGTTTGGTTAGCTGTAAGTAAAATACTTATATCCTTAAAGAGTCCGTGGCCTACTGTCGCTACTCGTTGGTTACTACCTACGAGTAGCGACAGTAGCTGGGACCAGTCGTAGTGCTGTGTCAGAGGCCCTAATAGGGCAGCTTGCGCAACTTCTGACAGTCGGCTTGGCCACTAGCCCGACACCCCTGCATTTACCCGCACTGAGCCAGCGTGCCTCAATCTTACTATTATAGGGTATAGGCCCGTGCCCCTCGGTGGGGAGATTAATGGGCTTTTTTATTCTTTTTATTATTAAATAGCTGATGCCCGCAATTTCATCTGCGTGTTCCTAGGAATCATCATTAACCGAGATAACGTTACCCTCCTACTGGTGCAGTCGGATAAAAAGTATCCTATATGTTAATCTATCTCTTTAACTACCTCTGTGTTAAATTTCATTCGAATACATTCAGCCGTTTTAGCGTGATTGCGGCACAAACACACAAACATCACATTTCTAATATTAGTTAGATAAGCTGTTATCTTTGCCTTTGTTATTGGATCGTATTATTTAGAGTTCAATGTGACGATTAACACACGCAACCTTTCAAGCATATCCGCAAATTCTTTCACAAAGAAGATCAAAAGAAAATGTCTGAAATTAAAATTCTATGAAACGGCTGCTACAATATTCTGTGTCTCACATATATTCCGTTCGCTCAAAGATTTGTAATATCTCCGCTAGTCTTTCAAACAAGAACTTTGTAATATTCTCAGGTCTTTTCAATCTTCAGTGAACTTTCAGTTCCGACACAATCACGTGCAGAGGTGCTTGTTCACACGTACTGCTGGCTGTGCACGGACTATCTTCCATTTTTAACGTGAAATGTAATGACAGATTTATTCGCAATAGTGTTTTTTACCTCAAAATACCTAATTATCTATCTATGGCAACAAATACATTGTTTACCTATATAAGTTTTGTCTCCCAAATATGTTTACCACTTGCGTGGGACGGTCAGTGTATTACCGTGACATGAGGTTCAATACCTCATAACAGGATTCGGTAATGTGCCCTCTTGTAGATTCGGTAATGTGCCCTCTTGTAGATTCGGTAATGTGCCCTCTTGTAGATTCGGTAATGTGCCCTCTTGTAGATTCGGTAATGTGCCCTCTTGTAGATTCGGTAATGTGCCCTCTTGTAGATTCGGTAATGTGCCCTCTTGTAGATTCGGTAATGTGCCCTCTTGTAGATTCGGTAATGTGCCCTCTTGTAGATTCGGTAATGTGCCCCCGTGTAGATTCGGTAATGTGCCCTCTTGTAGATTCGGTAATGTGCCCTCTTGTAGATTCGGTAATGTGCCCTCTTGTAGATTCGGTAATGTGCCCTCTTGTAGATTCGGTAATGTGCCCTCTTGTAGATTCGGTAATGTGCCCTCTTGTAGATTCGGTAATGTGCCCTCTTGTAGATTCGGTAATGTGCCCTCTTGTAGATTCGGTAATGTGCCCTCTTGTAGATTCGGTAATGTGCCCTCTTGTAGATTCGGTAATGTGCCCTCTTGTAGATTCGGTAATGTGCCCTCTTGTAGATTCGGTAATGTGCCCTCTTGTAGATTCGGTAATGTGCCCTCTTGTAGATTCGGTAATGTGCCCTCTTGTAGATTCGGTAATGTGCCCTCTTGTAGATCCGGTAATGTGCCCTCTTGTAGATTCGGTAATGTGCCCTCTTGTAGATTCGGTAATGTGCCCTCTTGTAGATCCGGTAATGTGCCCTCTTGTAGATTCGGTAATGTGCCCTCTTGTAGATTCGGTAATGTGCCCTCTTGTAGATTCACAGAACCGATTTGGTTGATGTAGGTCACTTTCAGTCCGAATATTAAAGTTAGATTTGTTAGGTCACAACTATACAGGGTGATTACGGGGTCGTGGAGCAAGAAAGAAGCATTAAACTTACTTTCTCCTAAGGATCACGATAGGTTAGGACTAACAGTACACCAGCGACTTATTTTAGTCAGCAAAAAAAACTGCGATAATTCGAGATCATGGTCACCCTACTATAACCATATCTGATCTCTTGATATTAGAAAATGTACGGCGGAGGAATAATTAATTGATTTTATTTTAAATCTTGTTGACACGTTTATTGACTTTGACGTGTTGTGACATTATTACTCATAAATTATTAAGTATTCTATCAGAGAGTTTGTTTTTTAAAAAGGTGTAATATCAAAAGTAGGGTGACCACGCATTTTGAGTCAATATTAATTTTTAAATAAAAATACGTAAATAACGAATCATCTTTGTTTCAATTAAAATAAATACAGATAGCATCGCAATCATTTACTGAGTCAGAAAAAAATGGGTGGGATCACGACCCCGAAATCACCCTGTATAGGATACGAAACGGAGCAGAGCGGAGCGAGGCGATCCCATATAGTTTTGTATAAAATAGGATGTACAATATTGGAAAACTTTGACATTGTCCAAAAAGGGATATTACATAAATGACAAGAGTACATGGGGTTAATCTAACTCAACACACAACTCGCTGTTATGATATATATATATTTTGTTCTGTAATTTGGTAAACAGTCACCGTGTTACTACATAAAATGTGACACATAATTTAACCTTTTAAACAAACGTCAAATCTTATATATTTTTGTCTTTAAGCAAGTGTTGAACAGAAGTTTATTTTTTTGTGGTAAGACCATTAAAGTTAAGCCATTACCTACTACTACTACCTAATTTAGTCTTACAGTCTTGGTCTCAAATAATTTGAAGTTTCTCTGTTTTGGATTACAATATCCAGGTATCCATAACCAATAGCAATCAATCAATCAAAATATTCTTTATTCTGATGATATATCTTAGGGCACGTCATTCATGTCATACTAGATGCACGTTGCAAAAGCAGATAATTCTCAGAGAAGAACGCACAAGAAACTCTGAAGAGTTTTTTTCAAAGGACATACTTATAACTAATAAATATAATACATTGCTTTCCCGTACATTTATTTTTAAGATAGCCAATGGAAGAACAGGCAGTTTATCCCCAAGGATTTACGTCTTCTAGATTACTTGACAATGAGTAATATCCCTTCAAACATGATTAATTTACTTTTGATAAACGTTTTGAATGTATGTGTCGGTAAGCTTCGTAAGTAAGTCGGTAAGTATCGGGGACCTTATTGTAAAAGCGTATACATTGGCCGATGAAGGAATTGTTATCGCATTTTCTTTTAACGTCTTGCCTTATCCCATACAGATTGGCAGAGGCATAGTTGTGCCCTCGTGTAGTTAGCTAATGAACATTTATTTTACGAAAACCAACAAATCAGCCAAGTGGGGATCGGACTCCGTACCATCGAAAAAAAAACTTAAGGACCAAAAAAAACCTTTTCATTTAATTCATAAAATCTCGTGAAGTTAATTATTCGTTGCTCTAGTGGTAACAAAAATACACATTCTGTGAAAATGGCGACTATGTACCTATTACCTTTCATGAGATTACAGCCCGCTGACGGATGGTGGGGACTGATGGGGACGGACAGTCGGACGGACAGCGGAGGCTTATCTTAATAAGCCTCCCTTAGGATTAAATATGGCCAGAAATGCATCTTTAGCTTCAATTCTAGGCTAAACTAGACAACATAAAAATGTAGGATAAATATATGTTATAAAAGGTCTATTAGAGATAAGAATGGACTTTTAAAATTACCGGATATCTGTTATATTTAATACTTAAAAATATTTTTCGCAATGCATTATTATTCAACTAAATGAACAAGCGCTCGGAGACGAAATCAGTTTCCTATATGAAACTTACACGCAAAAATAGGTAAAAAAAGGGAAAATTTTTGGTTGTTTTATTTTATTTTTTATGTTATTATTACAGAATTTTAGTAATATGTTCTATAATTTTCTTGGCGGGGCTCTGCGCGGGAGCATGCGTCAGTCTGCTTCGACGCGATGCGGCGGGTATTTGTTTTCTTTGTCTAATTCTCAATGCCATTGGCCTTTGTTCAGCCCTTAATAGGGTCCCGTTTAGCACCCTTCGGGTACGGAACCCTACAAAGACTCATAAGAAACCAAGACTAAACGACCAATTCCCCCATTTCGTCCTCATAATCATAAACCATTGCCGAACCTTTAGGAAAGTGCGCCTCGGGACGTAATAACGGCGTGTCCTCAAAAAGTTTGCGCGAAAATCACTGAACTCCCAACAAAGTGAAGTTGTTCCTCAAAGATGGGAACTTTCTGTGCGTATTGTAATTTATGCGTTGCTAAGAACAATTTATAGGTTGTGAGGGAAGGGAAAGTGTGACGTCACACGCCCAAGTCAAAGTTTCCTTAAAGTCAGGTGTCGTGTGTCTCCCTGGGAAGTCTCGACGTTGGCGGGGTGAACTAAGTAGATAAACCAAACATACCTATGTCCACATGCTCCTTCCCGTGATTATATGTAGGTATTGTAAATTGTAAAAAATGTAAAATGACGCTAGAATTTATATTAAACATCCTTTAGTGTGAGATCATTACAGAGTTAGAGGAAATACTACCTTTTCCTGTGGCCGCTGTAGATATATTGGCCCCCGTACATATTTTAAATTTAGAATGACGCAATATTTTACGTTGTGAGTGAAACGCGGAGCTCTTGTGTTAGTTATTGAATTATTACCAACAGATACATTCGATGGCGTTAGGTTGTCTTGTTATTCGAACCCGCAAGAAAGACGCAACTGGCAAACTTTGTATTTCATTATTTTTTTCTCGACAAGCTAAGTTAACCGCTTAGTGATTTTCAATCTAATGCATTTCAATAAAATGCCTAATGGTTGCGGCATTTTATTGAAAAAAATAACCTAACGGAGGCCGCTCCGGTGTTGTTCATCTTTGACGGCCATTAAAATTAAGAAAAGAGCTGCGTATTTTGTGAAACTACTTACTCTCGCGACAGACAAGGAGAGCAGTAGATTCAGTGCCAGAGTTGCAATTTATGGACTCATACGACCTCTGTGGTGCAGCGGTTGTGGTTCTGCCTACCATGCGAGAGGTCCCGGGTTCGATCCCCGGCTGGGGGTAAAAAAAAACCCAGGTCTTGGGTGTTTATATGTGTGTGACGTCGCTGTTTCTGGCTCCCACGACACAGGCTACCCTAGTGTGGGGCCAGAAGCAATGTATGTAGCCTGTATGTAAATGTTTATGTTTGTTTGTTTATACAGCTTGTGCCGGCCCTGACATTATATTTATGATTTTTACCGTTAAGGATTAACTAAGTTCGATATATTTTATTGATTTAATTAGGTTTTCCTTAAATAACATTGACATAAATTTGTTCTGGCCCCGCCGGGTAACCTGTGTCATGAGAGCCAGCAACAGCGACATAGACATGTGGGCATCCATGACCTGGGTATATTTCCTTTCCACCCCAGTCGGGATTCGAACCCGGTAGTGCCGGTAGTAATAAGGTTATAACCTTCAGATAGTATCACTTTGTGACATTTGTGGTTTTTCTGATAAAATATGTATTTTTATTATTCTATGGTTAATTTATTTATTTTACAGTAAGTCATTCAATGGCCGAGTCGGCAGTGACGCTGCCTACGAAACCAAGGGTCCCGGGTTCGAATCCCGGTTAGGGCAAATATTTGGTTGATGAGAACGAATGTTTGTACCCTAGTCATGGTTGTTTATCTATCTAAGTATAAAATTTGTCTATATAAGTATGTGTATCGTTGTCTAGTACCCAAGATACAGGGAATCCTAGTTTGGGGCTAGATCAATGTGTGTAAATAGTCTCCAAGGTATTATTATTATTATTATTATTATTATTATTATTATTATTATTATTATTATTATTATTATTCATATGCCAATGATTAAGGAACACTGTAACGTATTGACTTGATTTATAAGTCTAGTATATTGACATGAGACCCTTAAAACAATACAGGGGTCATATTACCAACTTCAGCTCTTCATATATTATAAAAAAGTAAACAGAGACCGCTCATCATGTTTTTCTATCATTACATAGCAATTCCAATACTATATCATAAAATATGAAAAGCTGCGGCGATGGGCTAGCCCCTATTACGCAAGATTATTGAATAACTGGACAATTGTGCCTATGCCCATTACTATCACACTATGAACATTGCATGTAAAATATGAAACACGTAAAACGAAGTTATCAGTATTTCGTTCAACCAAACTCCCAACAAGTAAGTTGGCTGGAGGCGCTGACGATGTCTCCAAGTATTTGAGAAGGTGTCGCCGGTGCGGTTAAACCCTTTTTGAACTAGGTAATTTTGATACTCGGTCGAAGAAGCTCTCGGTACCTCTTCAGAAGATCAACTTCGATTGCTGATGATTCAAAGGTTCCGCCGATTGCAGCGGGATTGTAAAAAGTGTATTTTTCAGACAACTATCCATGTTACGGAAGGAGCTGATGAAACTATGATTAGTTATTCTTGCACTTACTAGCTTGCTCAGTAGTAAGAGTATGTAGATTTGGATGTGGGAATAATATAGACAGTCAATCCTGAAGGGCACAGCTTTAAGCCAGTTATTAAGAAATCCAAACTCTGTCAGAAATATTTACTTTTCATTCTCGCAAAGAAAAATAAATTACAATAAAGAAAGAACAATAACCGCCCACACATTAAATTATTCATTCATCAGAGCTCCTACGCACGGCGTTCGTTCCTCCGTTTATTTGTATTGTATCTGCTATAAATTATCACAATAACATCAAAATGGAACTTCACTCCGTGAGAGCCGAAGCTTAACTTTCAAACAAATTAGTTTCAAACTTGAAGGAACGTGGGTTGACGTGAAAAGATGATTTGGAAGATAATTATGTCCTGAAGAGGCATTTAACTTGTATAAGACATAATGATACATTTTCTTCATTGTCGTGAAATTGGAAATCGCATCCCATAGACTAGAAACGTTTAAGAAAAACTTAGATATAAATTTGCCAGTACCCGATTTCAATGAACACAACCCCAACAAAATTTTAACTTAGAGTGCTGCAGCATTATTTTAACAGAATTTAATAATTAAAATAAAGAAAGTCAGTGGCAACAACGGTAAATCAAAATTTAATGACTAGGCAATGTTGAGAATTCTTAAAAGTATGACCTTTATGAACAAAAAACCTATAACTTCGATAGAAAAATCCGGTGTTGAAAATATTACAAAACGTTAAAGTTGGTTTGTAGAACTGCAAAAACTGTACACATTGTTATAAATATCCAAAATTTTGTCAATAGAATGAAAATTGATTGGCAAATAAATATGTCATGATGTAATTAATAAACGCTGAGGTAGCTCGAGCTTTTGAAACATTCTTCACCATATACCCTTACTTGCAACAGACAAGTAACTTGTAAGTCTAACACGGGTTTTACATCCTTCGGAGGACGTTGGACGAGCAAGTGGCTAAACTCATTTCTATACTAAGCAGAGACTTATTCCTGGCATATATTAACGATATACGAACGATTGGAGAAATTGACTCACACTATGTCTTGTTTGCTGATGATATTTCACTGGTCTTCAAATTTTAAAGACAAAAATAATATTTTGATGATGTTAAATGATGTACTGTCTTTTACCTTGAATTGGTTCACAGTTAATAATTTATTGTTAAACGCTGCTAAAACAAAGTGTATCAAGTTCTTACTTCCAACTCTCTTTTATTGCGACTGCCTTTTTAATGCGATGTTCAGATTGGTAAATTTTTCAAAAGCGAAAAATTCCTAGATGTCAGAATCACGTGATGAGGCTACAGTTTATTGATAGACAACAACATGTTAGAGTAAGTGAAAGATGCGAAGGTTCTTGGAATAATTACGTCCTCTGTGGCATTGCGGTGGTGGCTGTGCTTCCCAAGCGAAAGGCCCCGGGTTCGAACCCCGGCTGGGGATGAAAAATTAAATCCCCAGGTCTTGGATGTTTACGTGTTTGTGATATCGCTGTTTCTAGTCCCCACGACACAGGCTATCCTAGTGTGGGGCCAGAATCAATAAATTAAATAAAAAACATTGATAGCTAATTACAGTGGAGACAACAAAACACGCATGTGGCTACAGCTAGGCTAGTCTATTCTAGTTACTTTCATATTGTCATGTTGTTTGTTGTGGGGGAAAGCAGCGGATATTCAAACTATTTAATATTACAGAACAGAGCTATATGAGCAATTTATAATTTAGTTTACAACGCAGACTCCCTAAGAGAACTTTAAAAAAAAAGACATACTACTGTAGACGGTCAATTTATTTTCGAAAATAGAATGTATGTACACAAGAATCTTTCCAAATTTCCCAAAATTAGCGAGAAGGATTAGCGGTAGCTGTAATGTTAACCTACGAAATAATTACAGACTAGCTGCGCCCCAGTTTAGGCTCGCGAAAGATAGCAATTCTTTCAAGGGTCAGTCTGTGCTTGTTCTACAACAAGATACCTCTAAAGATTTTCAAATTGCCATTTGAGCAATTAAAAAACCATGTAAAAACGACTTTCTCTAAAAAGGGTACAAAATTCAAGATTACATTAATGACGAGAGTGCGTGGGGTTAACCTAACTCAACACAGAACTCGCAGTTGATATTTTTTTAATTATTTTTTCCCGTATAATATTTATAATAATTCATATTGTAATATTTCTACTAAACACATCCAATTTTTGAAAAGATCTATATCTGTGGGAGTTTCTTCGCCCTTCTTCAGTGGTCAAATACACAGAAGAGGCAAAAAAATACGTTTACTAAGTATAAGTCAATATCTATGTTTTTTTAATGTTTCTGGTTCCCACGAAACAGGGTATCCTAGTGTGGGGAAATGTATGTGCCTGTATGTAAATGTTTATGTTTAACTATTAATTTTGACTGTGACTGATTCATTCCGTGGCTCTCTTAGTAGGAAATGCTGGTACCAGTTTTGAATGGTACTACTTATGGGCTTTACTTGAGCAAAAAAAACTGTAACTAACTGCGCCTGTGCCACCCCGTATGGGAAATGGCGTGACGCTAAGTGCCTTGTCATTTTTGAACAATGTTTAATATCATAATCATTATACAATATCCTATGCGTATACTGAGTTATATTCCGAGGATAATGGAACAAAGTTCCGAGAACCGTTCTTAAAACTAGGTAACTAGTTGAAACACTAGATCATGTCCTATAAATGCTGAGAAAGTTTTCCTTACCTCCATTCCACTGAACATTACCTCATTTTGGAAGTTTCATTGCACTTCCATTTCTTTTAAATTACTCTTTATTTCATGAGAAGGTCCTTTGTCTTCGCTTACCGTTCTTCTGGGGAAAAGCGAAAGCATTTTTAGGAGTATGTCGCAATCTTACTCGAATCCGGGTAAAGGCCTGTGGCCTTCGGTGGGGACATTAAAGGGCTACATTATAATTCAATAAATCAATTACGGCCTTTATCATCTATAGCAGACGATTTAAGAAGCGTCCGAGATGCATGCTCTCTCGTTACTATACAGTCCGAACTGGAGCGTCATCAGACACGTCCACACGCACGGCACAGATGTTGTGCCACTTCTGATGCTGATGCTGCGTGCGGACTGCGTGGTGGAGCATGCCGTTTCGCTCTTTTGACAGCCAGAGCATCGAACCAGGCCCTGTCGTGTGCCGTGCGACATTCCGCGACGATTCTCCTCCAAGTTTCTCGGACAGCGGCGACCTCTTCCCAGCTGTTTCGACTTGAAACGCGGACACAATCCTTGAAACACAACAGGGGTCATCTGACTGGTCTCTTGGCGTGACTTGGCGGTTTTTTTTCTTATGATAAGGTCCGTTTAAAAATAATTAACAAAGTTACAGTGCTTACAGTATTACTTTAACAAAATATTTTAACATTAAATAAATCTAAAATTAGTTGGTTACGGAAGTATTTTGCATCTGAGATTCAAAGAGTTTATCAAGAAACTTAAGAATCTGTTACTATATTCGACAGTGAACTCTGAGCTTAGAATTCTATGGAAAAGGAAGAGAAGATCCCCCTCAGAGCATCGAGTGTCTTCAAGGAGGTCCAGCCTTGGTTGTTCATTTATTTTACACTCGAGAACTATTGGAGGAGGTCCTCCTCCCTCTCACATCGGGTACAATTTGGGTCGTCTCTTTTATTCATAATGAAACTAAATTTGTTAAGTGGGATGTGGTAAGTTCGGGTTCGGAAGCAAAGAACTAGTTCTCTTCTGTTGAAGCTTCGTGAGGCAAACCAAGGTACGCGAGGTGGTTGATGCTGTGCAATTGTGCGGACTTGAGCACTTCCTCGTTTGTGATACGGTCCCTCCACGTTATGCCGAGTATGCCCCGAAGACAGCGCAGGTGGAAGGTTTACTCGACGTTCGTTTTTTGCGTACAACGTCCAGGTTTCTGCTCCGTACAAGAGGGTGCTGAGGACACATGCTTAGGTATACAAGCATTTTGGTCCTCACAGGTATACAAGCATTTTGGTCCTCACGGTAAGCTGTTTATTATTGCTTAGCTGATAAAACAAGGGTGTTTTAATTTTTTACGCTTAGTACTTTTTTAACAAAATGGCTGTTATAAAATTCCAAAACTGTTTAAGTTTTATCAACACGTGGGCTCACTGCATCAAAATTGAGAGTAATTTATCAACTATACTATAAGCTATTCCACATAGCCATTGATATATAAACTAACAAACAATAGTTTACCCAAATAAACACTTTTTTTGTAATTTTATGACAAATTTAGGAAACCTCGACTAATTAGTCGAAGCCATAAATTTTCGGATCTCCTACTTGAATTCCTCACAATAAAGGTATCTATTAACTAATCACGCTGTATTTCCTATACTAACCTACGGCTTGCAATGAAACGTATGTACTACACGCCAAAGATCTACACCTCGCTCTGATGACGTCATAGCGTCCGTCACTGCCCAAATGACGCATCGAGGGCGAGAGCGAGCGAGAGAAGGAGGGAAAAGGCACTTCTCGCGAGTGCCAAGTTGTTTCTGTGGCATAGTAGCTCTATCTCTGACATATAGATATTTCTATTGTAATCCCTCATTTAAAGCGACACTTCTTTGACAGGAAACGGGATATACAAGAGATATAGAATCGAGCCTTATCATGTAATTCTTACATATGTAGAACCGTAGGAATTTACATCGCATTTTAAAAATTTACCATTCATAAAAGGATTATTTGATGTCCAAAGTCCCTAAGTTCCAATTTCCCCAAAGCTTTTATTATTAACCAAAAGTTGTACGACTCGCTCTTGACCAAAATCATGAATGATATAGTCACGGAAACGGAAACAAACATCACGTGCATATTGTTTTATGTTATTTGAAGTATTTTCTTGAGAGGACCAATGAGGTAAAAAACGTTATATTTTATGCTCAATTCATTAAACATTCATTAACATTAGAGCAATAAAATGTCTTGGATGTTTATATGTATGTGACGTCGCTGTTTTTGGGTCCCACGACACAGGGTATCTAGGTGGGTGGGGCCAGAAGCAATGTACGTGTCTGTATGTTTATTTTTTCATTTGTTTTTGTTTAATACTGAAAAGTTATTTTAAATAACAAGCGACGTTGTTCTGTATTTAATTACTAAATAGACGCACTTGACATGGTTTTAATGTTGATTACTGTGATATTACTTAACATAAAAACTGCGATTAATAAAAAAATATTAACATATTACATGATGTGTTTACTTACAATTTTCCTGAGCTTAAGAATGTCATGCTGAATGCACCTCCAACAAATCCTAAATTCTTCCCTTACACCACATTTTTCCCTAGAGCAACCTGCATTCATTCCTGACGCACCCCATTGGATACGTCCCTAATACATCCTGCATAAACCTCCAAAATATTTAAAATACATAGCACAAATGTTACATAATAATAATAATAATAATACCTTGGACACTATTTACACACATTGATCTAGCCCCAAACTAGGATTCCCTGTATCTTGGTTACTAGACAACGATACACATACTTATATAAATAAATATTATACTTAGGTATATAAACAACCATGACTAGAGTACAAACATCCGTTCTCATCAAACAAATATTTGCCCCCACCGGGAACCCGGGACCCTTGGCTTCGTAGGCAGTGTCACTGCCGACTCGGCCATTCGGGTCGTCAAGGTATATAGGTCATAATAGGTACCATCAACAGCAAATGTGGAGACCCACTGTAAGGGTTCTTTTCCCATGCAGCCTAACACTTAAAAGTCATAAAACAAATGGTTTCTGAATTTCGACAAAAAGTTTAACAAAAGCAAGGGTTTACCGCCACATTTAGGCCACACTAGCTGCAAAGGTTTTTTTTTAAAAAAAGGTTCTCCACCACAGATTTGTCTCCACTATATATATATATATATATGTGTGTATATACACTGGATGCCTACAGATAGACACCGGCGTATGGGAAGCCCCGGAAGGAGATGGAGGGACGACCTGGATATATTCCTGCCAGGGTGGATCGATGAATCTTTAGCTAGAGATGTGTGGGCTCGAACCCGCGAGGACTTTGCCTAGCTATGGGACACCGTGTAGGGTAACTAAAAATAAAATCACATTTGGCGTCGGACTAGGATTGGTCGAGTATGAACTTTACAAATAGTTTAATTTGGCTAGTATTTAATCGCACATCAAAAATATTGATTTGCACAGCAAACAAGGATCAACAAAAATACTTTTTATGTTTTAAATATTTTATGTGTACTTAAGTTTATGTTTCATGTATTTTTTGTTGTTCTTACATGTTCAACCAAACCGAAGGATAATTCGCTTCGCTCACCCCCTTTACCCTTCACCTAAGCTACCGCAGCATTTTGCCCTAATATTTGCTATGCAAATCAGTATTTTTGATATGCAGTTTAATATTTTCCGTTTAATTTTATATTTTTGGGAACTTGTGAAAATTTAAGAAAATTCATTTTAGGAAATTCGGAACTTGGTGACATCGGAACCCTTTGAAGGGTTTTGACACGAGCTGTCTTTGATTGCGACTTCCCTTGTTTATGCGATGTCCTGATTGATACAATTTGTCAAAAGTGATAGATATTCCAAGATGTTAGAATAACATTAGTGCAGCTTTATTATGTATCTCTGAAGTATAGGAATTTCAATCGCAATTGACAAATCAGCCCATCAGAACACATTATTTTAAACGAGCTGTCTTAACTGTGATTAATAAAAATACGATTAACAGTCTACATAATGATACTTACAATTTTCCAGAGCTTGAGAATTTCACGCTGAAGGCACCTCCAACACACCATAAATTCTTCCCTTACACCACATTGTCCCCTAGAACAACCTGCATACATTCCTGACTCACCCCCCTGGATACGTCCCTAATATATCCTGTATTTAATGGTCGATTTTGGAATAAGAATACGGTATGTGAGTGCTAGTCAAAATATATACTTTTAAGTAACCGTCAAAACGGTAATTTTGTTCACGAGGCCTGTGCAATACTTGCATGTGACGTTATAGTCAAATGCTATCGTTTTAACACAAAATTAAGGTTATAAAACACAACTGCTGGAAATATACAATTCTGATATTGTCAAGCATTTTTGTTGGAATAGATTCAGCTTGGGAAACGTTTCTAGATTTATAACCTTGTATTGCGACAGAAAAGATAAAAACGCATGGTTACATAAATAAATTGGTAGTTGAGTCGCACTTAGAAATACGACCCATTTGCATTTGCTAAGCAATCGAACTGCATATGACATCTCTAGTTTATTACCGTTCTCGATACAAACATGTTCGCGAACAATAGCTACTCTACGTGACCAATACATATATTATTGGTTGTCTAACTCCGGCACTGTTGCATCTGGGGTGCAATAAGTTAGGTACAGTAAAAAACTGAATTTGGCTGGGCCGGGCTACACACATACATTGACATCAATTCTGAGCTTGGTACTTATTTTAGTAATTACACTTATTAAAATGCAGTTTTGCACTTACCAGTGTGCCACTACATCATTCCACCTTCACTGGATAACTATTTATAAGTGGAATGTCCGCCCCATCGTCTGGAGTCTGGCCACCGGCCAACCTCTGTTGACAAGCAGCACATTAACAACGCATACAAACGTTGTCCGTCTGCTCTTTGCACTCGCGCAAACATTTCAATACACTTTTTATATTGTTACCGCATTTCCAGAATGATTATTTTCAGTATTCTCCTTTCTTCCTTTATCGTGAAAAACAAAATACTCTAGCTTGTGGATTTAATAAATAACTTATGTTTATTTGATGTGTCAGCACACTTAACTAGACAATAACATACACAAACACACATCCAAATAGTAAACAACTTTGCTCATTCGAAATACAGCCAAAAAACACTCGATTACTCTCCAAGAACTGACTAATTCATGATTTAATGATCACATTACGACTTTTTCAAACATCTCTTCCATGAATCGTCTAATTAGATACTTCCAGACATTTATATCAAAACTTCTCAGAACTTCAGACCGAGATTCATTCCAAGAAAATTATAATAAATTCTTCAGGTCTTTTTTCTCCGTCATCTTTTATCTAATTCCGTTAGTTACTGTTCATCTCCCTTTCGAAACCCTCACGTCGTAACATGTGACGTGCATATCACCAGTTGAAGATCTATCCAAATAGGCCTCTAGAAACCAAGGAATCGCGATACACATTAATATGCGGGGCTTGGGCGGGCGGCGGGGCAAGGCGGGCGGGGTAGGGCGGGTGGAGTTGGCACCCGTCGCGGGCTCTCAGAAGTTCCGACTAATGAACCGAATGCCGACTAAATGGGGAATCCCGGCGGAATCCCAAGTGAGGGAGGTATCTTCGCCGCATTCACTTTATGAACGGTCAATGAAAACCTGGACCTTAAACCTTCCTAAAAACCTTTGTCGGTCACAGCCTAATTAACCGTTCCGCAAAAACGACTGAAAATAAAATCTTCAGTTTAGGCCTGCCGATATAACAAGTAACACTTGTTATAATTACTTACTTTTCTGATTAAGGGAACATTTAGATTTTATTCACAAATTACATACAAATGCTGCCTAAAAAGGAAATATAATGAACCTATAATCGAAATAAAATAAAGAATCCGCAAAGTGCATCGTCAATTACGTCAATTAAGGGATTACCTTGGATGCATGGAGGTCGTGGAGACAGCCACCCACGTCCTGCTGGAATGTTCCGGCGTGGCCACCTACCCGGCACTACACCTTGGGACGCCGAGGTCGCTCCAGGAAGTCGTCGGCAACATTAAGGGTCTGCTCGGCTTCCTACACGAGCTGGTTTGGCAGTAGTGCCCACAACCCACGTCACGCAAAATACGCAAATTTAAGACGTCGAGTTTCGGAAAAGTGTCCAGCGACAAACTATAACTATAACTAAGGGATTACCTTGTAGTCAACTGAAGAAAGAAAGAAGAAGAAAGTAGTTCTGTCAGTTCACACCAACACCAAAAGAATAGCAAACACGCAGATAAAGTTCACCTACTTCATTCAATACAATTTATACGATCGGTCTTCATAAAATAAAGCTGCTCGCAACACGATCTCGTAGATAATTGCTACGCCGTAGCAGGTTGTTTATTGGTTGTTTTGAAGGTTTCTCGTAGCAATATGAGTCTGATATTTAATTCGACGGATATTAAAAAACAGAGCGCCCATTCAACAAAAAATATATAGTAAAAGGGTAAATATCGTCATTTTTATCGATACAAGGCGTGGGGCCTACCCATAATTTGTTGTTTTTTTAATAAAAGTAACAGAAAGCTTGTTTTTTTTTTGTTTAATAAAAAACGGCCAAGTGCGAGTCATACTCGCGCAAGAAGGGTTCCGTACCGCCGTACAATGGTAGGGATGGTGTGTAGTGAATAGTTTGGATTTTACATAACAAAATGTTGTTTACAAAGATATTGGTGCGCCTACATTCACAGTTCATGTACTAGGTGCATTCATAAGTTTGTACGAGGTATTGAAAGAATTGCTGTATGTGAGCCCCCTTAAATATTTATTTAATTCTGTTTTTATTGACTTTTTGCTGTTATAGCGGCAACAGAAATATGTTCATCATCTGTGAATATTTCAACTGTCTAACTATCAAGGTTCATGAGATACAGCCTGGTGATATGTCACCACACATGTGGATAGACAGACAGACAGAGAGACAGCGGAGTCTTATTAATAGGGTCCCGTTTTTACCCTTATGTAGAAACCCTAAAAATTAACTATGAAAAATTACAAATGCTTATTTAGCGACTTAGTCGCTGGATATGACGACTTTTACCATGACTATAGTGATTATTTTGTGCAATTAATAAATGATAAGATATTTATTCATTTCACTACAAATTTTTCAAATAGCTATTTAAACTTCGGCGTACACAACTTCAACGATAGCATACTGTAGGAAATTGGCTTTCAGAGCTTGGATCCACCTCTGGGCGAATTATTTTAACGACTTTCTGGCGACTTTTCAGGAGTTTAAGGAATTTCAGGAGTTAGGAACACTGTTTGAATGAATGTATATATATGTTTGTTCGGCTAATACCTACTATAGACAGGAACAACAAGACCCAATGGGTCGTATGAATAAAGAAAAGTACAACCTCATATACTTCTAATATTTGAAGGAAAATTATCTTAATTGATATGAGCGATCGTCAAAAATTAAGCATATTTTAATTTGTTTTTTTATTTTTTTTATTTGTTTATTTCAGTGTTACACAAAATATTACATATATTTCAATATTTTATGTAATTCTCGCTATCCTGGCTTCTTTCGGGATCGTTTCGTTTTTCTGTCTTCGGATATGTCACGGAGATCTCACACTCGGTCACTACTTACAACTCTGCAACATAACACTGCCGCATATGAGAATGGGTTCAGACCACGAGCTATCAGTCTCTGAAACAAACTCCCCGGCGCCATCAGAGATTGTCCGTCAATTCACTCTTTTAAAAGCCGTTCGAAAGAACACTATTTTTCTCTTCCATGATAAGTATTAGTATTTATTTGTTTCTACTATTTATGTTTATGTTACATATTTATATAGAATTACTTTTAGTATAATGTAGATATTGGTAAGTAGTTTATTATTTTTATTAATATCTTTATTGTTGTGCACATAGTTCTACCTTTAGTTTCTATTTTTCCTCTCCATATTGGGTTTGCTGGAAGAAATCTCTTGTTAGAGATAAGCTCACCGTTGTACATGTTCTTTCCTTAATATTTGTTTTGTTTTCACTCTTTTGTGCAATAAAGTATGACATTACATATATGTTAGGCCCACTTCAACAACTCCACCATATTCAGAGAATAGCGTTGTCTCGCGTTTGAAGTGGTGGGCCTTGCGTGTTGACACACTCACTATTCGCCACACATGGTCAATTCTATCGCCAACCCATTCCGGAGTGCCCGTACGTTATCGTTATCTGCCACAATATCAGTTAACGGGCAGATCTGATAGTATCCGACATTAGACCCGCCCTCGAATCAATGCCCTGCATAATGGAACAGCGGTACGAAGTCCTAATGGCCCTAGATGGGGTATTCCACCCAGTTTGATTTGGATACCGTGACTATAATTCAGGGAAATTACATTTTGAGAACAATTTAAATGATCACCAAAAAAAAAAACTTACCCAAAATGGGGATATGGCATCACCAAAAGTTGCAGAAAATATCAGGGCAAAATAATGCGGTAACTTAGGAGAAGGGTAAAGGTGGTGAGCGAAGCGAAGCCCCTTTATCCTTCGTGTTGGGTTGAACATGTAAGAACAACAAAAAATACTTATAACATAAACTTAAGTACACAAAACATAAAAAGAAGTTTGGTAATCATTTATCCAAACAAAATCCGTCCGTCTGTCACAGGCACTTTTTTCAGGAACTATAAGAGATAGAGTCTTGAAATCTTCTGCAAAAACACTTATCCTGATAACCGCACTATAATTCAAGTCTAATATGAAAAAAGATTGCTTAAAAAATGTGCAGACAAAACGAAACATAACGAAAAAAAAATACAACGTAATAAGTCTTGTAGGGTATTGTTGAAAAGGGCTTTTTAGAAAATAAAAAAGCATTTTTATTTAAATTTAGTTTTGATAAATTCAGAACTTATGATCAAATAGTGCAAAAAAATACCATTCTCCCCCCCTTATCTCCGAAACTGCAGAGTTTAAAATTACCAAAAAAATACAGAATATAGAACTTAAGCCAAATATTACAGGAAAATCTTCTCCGAATCGCCGAGTTTTTTTATTTATCTGTAAACCACATACAAACTTAGAAATGCATCTGGTTACGTACATGGAGTATGGCAGTAGCCGCACCAGTACCTTTGTAGACAACATTTTGCTATATAAAATCCAAACCATTCACTGCTCACACCCCTTCCATTGTACGGTGGTATGGAAATCTTCGTGCGCGTGTCTGACTCGCACTTGACCGGTTTTTTTACACCTGGGGGGTTACTACTAAGTCCCATGTCGATTCAGTTTTCCTGGTCTGATCCTTAAAATTACCATGACCGTCGAAAAACAAGACTTGGTATGAGGTAAATAAAGCCCATTATGGCGTATTGGAATTGGAATGGTATTTTGAACCTAATCTGAATCTTTATTTGGTTGGCAAGCCCCCTGGAATTGTATTTTTTTTAAGTGGCTCTGGTTCCATTGTGCTTGCTCTGAATATCCCTTACATGAGGAAACAGTCGTAATATGTATGAGAAACATTTGAGGTAAGAGTATTATGACAGTATCAAGGAAAGGTATTTGACTACAAAACTCATCTAATGAGAGCGACAACATCTGGCCGGATAGGATATGCCCTCAGAGATGCTACGTGAGCATCTTTAGTTCGAGGCCTATATCGCTTGGTTCAGCACTATTGCAATATTGCAAATACCACAAGATGGCGCTAGGCTATTAAATTACAAGAGACCAACAACCGATTTTTCTTTGACACTTTTATTTATTCATCTACAAACGTATCATAAGCCCTCTTTACTGCGTCCAAAAACCGCACGTTACGATCAGCATAATGTTAAACTACTTTGTAAAAACTTATTTCTTATCTGAATATTGAACATTATGACCATCATGTGTAAATATTCTACATATTATGAACGCCGACGCCCGCCTGCGTACTGCCCCTACTTTGTCTGTAAAGTTGGTACTACAGAACAAGCTAACCAACTCAATGCCACAATGCCGGTCAAACATGCGGTTCCTGAACACATCAAAGAGAGCTCATGATATGTGTGTAGATAAACTAGTGAATGTAACTGTACATAATTAGGCATTAAAACTCTCGAGTGATATTATTAACTCCACTCTCAAGTTTGAATGCCCTCCATTATGTAGCAGTCACATAAACTACTATTAAAATCAACCTAATTGCATTCTGTAAAAAAAACATTGTTAAATTAGCGCCTACCGCCATATAGAAATATGTTATCAGAAACCATGGCATTTAACCTTTCAAAGCCGAGGGTAGTTGGGCCGGGTTACTAATTCTAAGTGTACGGGATGAGCATCCTGTGATGTTGTGACGTCAAGAGGCGTGACCCTACGATGGCCTATGTGGCGTTGCGGTTGAGGCTGGGCTTCCCAAGCGAGGACCAGGTTCGAATCCCGGCTAGGGAGGAAGAAAAAATGAGTCCCTTTTTTCTAGGATGTTTACATGTTTGTGACGTCGCTGGTTCGCACGACACATGGTAACCTAGTGTGATCCAGAAGCAATGTATGTGCCTGTTTGTAAATGCGCGTGTGAACCACATATTTCCAGAAATAAGACCACAAGAAATATTTTTAGTAATATTGAAAAGTAATAACTTGCAAAAAATATTGTTTATTCCTACAAGACTTTCACTGTAATCCGATATAATAAAGCTTATAATCGCATAATTCCCTGGGGCTTCGATAAAGAAAAATGAGATACTTTTCATGAAACTAGCCAAGTGTGACTATGACATGCTCACGAAAGGTTCCGTGTCATCAACACCAATAATAAAAACCGTATCTTGTAAGGACAATCACGTGTTCTATTTTGTTTAAAAATAACCAATGACAGTCGAATGGCTACTTGGACAAGCCGCGGGGTCAGTGATTGAGTCTCATTGACAACCCCAAAACGCCACCTTGATCCAACTAAATTGACAAAAAAACTTTAACACCAAAGACTGGTCACACTACAGATAGGTACTTAACACAGATAGCGGTCTACAGACAGTACTCCCAGGAAACACTTAAAGCCTATGTACAGATAAGTAGGTACTCCCCACAGTTTAAGTAGCACTTCGTTGGGTATTTGACGCCGCTTTAGCAAAGGAATGTGTTTGCTTCGCACTTCCAGGAGGCCGGTAGTAATTTTAACGATAAATTGGAACCCAAGAGAAGATGATAAATAGATTAAATTTAAAATTAACAAGGGGAAAATCATGTCGGTCGGCAGGGTTTGGGCCTTATTAAATTTGCATTCCGTGTTCCAAATTAAAATATGGCTATTTTGTTCCATTTTTAAATGAGGTCTGCCTAGAGACATGTTTTTAAGGGGTATTCGTGAAATAATTTGTTTTGGTTTTAGGCAGGGTCCGCTAAAAGTATTTTAATTTGATATCATCAAAAAAAGCCTTGTACGTTTATTCTTATATGTAGGTAAGATTAAAATAATTTAGAATTAACTGACAAAAGTTTTTTGATGTTTAATATCAAATTTAAATTCTAGATTTCAATTTGATATTAAACATCAAAAAATCATTTGTCAGTTGATTCTAAATTATTTTATCCATTGATAGGTCTTTAAAAATGACATATATACTGTGTATCTTAATATACACTTTCAACGAAAATAGGTTTCAACAAAATAAAATAAGCAGTTTTTAAGATATAAAACATTTATTAAAAACCGCAAAGATAACTTTGTCATTCATACAAACACTATGAAAAACAAAGTTACAACACAAACATCCAGTCACATAATTACTTGCTACAACGGAACCCTGCATGGGCGAGTCCGACTCGCACTTGGCCACTTTTTTTAATTATTTATGGCCAATTATCACTGCACACCAAACAGTGTAGTAACTCCATACGGCCGTCAGGTTGGCCAACCGAACGAATACGGTATTTGACTGCTAGTCAAAATTGACACTTTTTAGGAACTGTCAAAATGGTAATTTTGTGCACGAGCTAAATGAAATATTTGCGTGTGACGTCATAGTCAAATGCTGCCTTTTTAACACAAAAGTGAGTTTATAAAATACAACTGCTGGAAATATACAATTCTGAGATTGTCAAACGTTTTTATTGAAATAGTTTCAGCTTGCGACAGGTTTCTAGAGTTATTGGACTACGTTGTCAAATACCGTATTGTAAAGCTAGGGTGTCAAGTTACTAAAAGTAAGAACTTTTAGCAACTTGACATACGCCACCTCTTTGGTTGCGCGATTTAAAAAAAAATGCACTGCAATGCCGCTTTGTGCTGGATATGTATTTAGTGCAGTTATGATAGAATTGCGGCGTAGTGGGAAGAAAACTATTTTAAACCAAACAAAGTTAGTATGGAGGACGAGTACCTAGAAAGTCTCTTCTCATGGTGATATGTCTTTATCAGAAAGCCACATTTCCTCGTGTGAGTTAGTTTGTCATTTAACGCCGCGCCTGGATGGCCGTATATCATCGCGAAGACGCCAGCGGCCAAGAATGTGTTACTTTACGAGACGGCGAGGAGAATCGCTTGATAAATGGTGCTATTTAATTTACTTTAAGTACTCGCATTTTTATTTTTGTCAACTTGGGTTGAATACAGTTTTGTAGCATACCTACCTAGAACTAAAAGTGGTTAAGTACCCACTTATTTAAAACTAACAATTCAACCCCGAAAATTTATTTAGGATGCATAACGTGAAAGTTTCAGCGACTCGGAAATACAACTCCCACAAACGTAAAACTCGCAAAACTACTTTCGTGTGACCACAGCTTTACAGGATAAAAAGTAGGTACTTACTTTGCTGCTGTTTATTGTAAAGTTATTACTAGGAACATATAAAACCATTGAGTAGCACCCTTATAATTCAATTTATGTGAATATCATAAATATGTAAATCCGGTGTTGACTGACCGACCGTGTTAGGAACACGACACTCCAAATTCCAAATTCCAAATATCTTTATTACTGTAGATATTTACATATACTTAGCAATCGTCATTTTTTGCCACTTCTCTACATTGGACCACTGTGGGAGAATAAGGGCGTCGAAACTCCCACAGATTGATTTTTAGATCTCTTTTAAAAATTGCTTGTGCTTAACTAATACAAATTATATCATATCATATCATAATTAATAAGCAGGAATAAATAATTACAAAATTATCAACAGCAAGGTCTGTGTTGAGCCAGACTAATACAATAAATTAAGCATAATACTTACACTGTTCCATCACCGGCATTGCTGACGCGCAAAGATCGCTAGGCTAAAGTGGGACTTTACCGGACGCATTTACCGCATACAACCCTACAAGTGGGCTAGACTTGCAACCGAATGGGTGCCTACCACGTGCCTACTGATGGACACCGGCGAAGAAGCAGGCCGATACGTCACTGGCGGGACGACCTGGACAGGTTGTTTCCGGACTGGGCTGGGGCGACCCAGGACTGGGAAGAATGGTCTGACTAAAGGGAGGTCAATCCAGGCTAAATAAAATTAAACAAACAACAATATATTTTTATTTAACATAAAACTCGTATTCGTAGTAAGACCAAAGAGTAACCCACGTAGGAATTAGATAACTCCACAAGCAAACAATTTCGGTGATCCCAGTTCGGACGGTGCTCGCAAGGTGAAATTCGATAACGGGTGATATCACATAGCCGCAATAATAGACGCTGCTGCTTCCGTCATACACGGTATGATGAGATTGATGTGAGGCTTCCAAGATATCTGGTAACGAGAGTTCTTCAAGATGCTTTGGCGGCAAGCGACCCCAAGACATATTTGGCTAGTGGCCTGTTCACAAGATCTCTGATGTGGCGACAGAATCATCGTCGTTTATCACCGTCCAAACTCTTATTGCGCATAGCTACTAATAAACTCAGCTCAGCACACGCCTCTAGTATATATGCACATGCGACAGCTACCACGTGATCTCGTAGCGTCGGTCTCACGAGATCTCACGCCTACAAAAACACACCACTCCCTCATCGCTCTTCTATAGCATTATCTTATCTACTCAGTCATCCCAATTAGCACGAATCTGCATTATACAATTCCACACAAGGTCCACATCGGTTATGCACTTTTAACGACTTATTAGAATTCACTCGGACTGCAATAGCTGCATAGGAAATAACAAGACCTATTATTCTGTACTGCGATTATATTAAGCGCTACATAGATACCACAGATTCACTGTCATTCACCGTTTAGTAAAGTTGTACCATCAGCCGCAAAAGCGTATTTGTGGACACAAATATTGCTGTTTTCTGAATAATGGTTCACAGGGTGTACCTTTAAAACACTTGCATTTTAAGAGAGAACATATGAACCTCTATAATGCAAACATTAACGATGTAACGACCATTACCAAAGATATAATACTCTATGCTGCTTAAACGTGCACTTTTACCCCATTACACAGCTGATAAGAGTACACCCGTATAACATTAATTTAGGCCGAAATTGTAGCAAGTGTGACCTTTTATGCAGTTACACAGCAGCTCACTGCTATAGATCTGTGTAATCGTGCCCATCAGTTCAGAACTAGGCTGAATAATGGAATTTATATCGGCATTAAGTCTGCTGGTTGAGTTATAATATACCATAACAACACTAACAACTCCTTTATCCGCCATTTTTAAGTACGTGACACGTATTATTGTAAAGATTTAGCATTTATCCATTTGGTTTATTTTTTTAAATATCGCCAAGAAGTGAATTAGAAGTGTTTATAAAACTAATAGGTAAAGAAAACTTGCAAATAGCCTATTTTATTTTGAATGTTTTTCACATATTACGGATATTTTGAGAGCGCGTAAAAATGTTTAAACAGCAATTTTTATTTAGCAGCGAAAGTGTCCAAGGTGTACGTAAAGGTGTGTGTAAAAATGCAGTAACACAGAACCTTTGTGCTTCTTGGGATGGTCTTCAGCAAATGGCCGCTCAAATAAAGTTTCGCTAATATCTGATACTGGAGCTAACATTTCCCGGGTGACAGCATGACTTTGAGTAGCCGTCGTTAGTAGAATATGTTACTCTGGTAGAATGGTCTCGTATGTCGCAGTGGTGTGATGTCAACTCGAATCATTCGATGTCATCTGACTGTTTTGCACTCTGTGCACCTAATTCCCAGCACTACGTCGACGAGCGAGCGAGCTGACGTCGAGCTGTGACAGATGATTTTGCTCGCGTGTGGTGGCCCTAGTTCCAGAATCTCGTGAATTATCATATCGAAGCAGTTGATTTATAAAATTAAATTAATAAAAGCTTTTATAAGTTGTCAAAAGAACTCGAGTGCTTTTCAAGACGATTCAAACGAGCCCAAAGTTGATGGGTTACCGGTTCCCTTCGGATCAAACATCAGACCCTGGATATCAACAGGACCAAAGTACTTATCAAGACGAAGCAACGAACCCAAACTTGATGGAGTTGTGGCGTTTACAAAGTTCCCACGGCCACCTTCCTGCTCCAGCAGCAAAATTTCAGCTCAATTTTAATTCGGGTAGCGGGTCAAATCTAACTTGCAATATTTGTTTACGGACGGACAGAGCCCGGGACAAGTGAAAATAAATACTTGTGGCACTGTGAGCTGTAGACCTCGTAGTCACAGGAATTGTTTATTCATACTTTCTACCCTTCACTCCCCCGACCCCTTGAGTTTATCGGATATAAGTGAAATTTTTGACAGAGAGACCGCTTCGCCCTTCTCACTGTTTTCAAGAATCCAACGACTCCTCACTTGTTAAAATCCATCGAGCCGTTTCAGTATATGTTTTTTTTTTATTTAAAACCCCATATCAATTTTGAAAAAAAAAACAAAATTCGGAATCGACGTAAAAGTCCATACAATTATCGAAATTTCACGAGAATCCGTTGAGAAATGCGACCTGTAGAGGAGAACAGCCGGAAATCCGTAAATCCGGAAATACGGTCATACGACAGCATTTTTTCCCAAGCTGAACGGAGATGCTTCGCTCGGTCAAAAAGCTTTTAAAATAGAATCAACGGCAATTATATTTTCATCGTTTATTTCTATACATATATTCTGAGGGCTAACTTATTTCACTCGACTGAACCGATCCAACGGTCACAAGCTGACATTGAGTCCGAACTTCATTCGATTTGTCTTTATAACTCGCACTAAGGGCTCCGTTCGTGCGAATTTCGAACAAAATTGCATGAATTTAGAAGCTAGTGTGAAGTGTAATGAAGAGCTTCTACTTACACATGTAGCTGTTGCTGAAAACCCTTGTCTGACGCTCATGTGTCTGACGAAGGAGATTCTTGGTAATGCTAAATCTATGGCTTGTCCAACGTAAACAAAGAAACGAACTTATCTGAAGTAACATATAAACAATAAAACTATGTGGCTCAGTTAGCTGTAGACCTCGCGAGTGGGTTGGGGAAAGCTAAGCTTCTAACATACAAAACTTAGTTACCTACATGGAGGATGAAAGTAACCGAATAAGATTGTCAACTATATTTAGCGGTATAAAATCCAATCTTTTAAATTTAGATGTGCGAGTAAAGATCAGCTACGGAAGCGTCTTAATTGATACTTTATACATTAAAAAGATTTACGCTTTTTCCCATGAGGGATGGCAGAAGCCCACGTTTAGCCAGTATTTGCGCGAACGGGCTAGCCCATCGCCGCAGCTATGGATATGTAAAGGGTTCCTCACTGTTTCTTGGTTTGATACATATGATGCGAAAATGCAAAGGAATATCTCATAATACTCATAAAACATAATATATATATTAAACATATATTTAATTTAAATATATCTTACACAAATTGAACTAGGCCCATAGTCAAACATTTACATACAGACACAAACATTGCTTCTGGCCCAATAATCGCGTTGGTAAAACGTACATTCAAGTGTTCCCGTCAAAATTATGTTTAACCCCTTAGCTGGCATGGCCTTATACACGCCCCCAGTCCAAAACCAATGAATATTCTGAAAGCCTATGCCAGCCAAGGGGTTAAAGGATGTTTGCTATCCTTTAAAACAACGATTTGGCGGGGATTGAGATTTTTTTACAATCGGGCAATGCACATTACTGCTGGCTTCTCTAGTTGTGGATAAGCAATCAGTTCCTCTAGCAACAATCGACGAGGCCGGTCGCTAATAAAATCCTTGCTTAATATTGAAGAGCTTTGTGGCGCTGCGGTTGTGGCTATCCCTACCATGCGAGAAGTCCCGGGTTCGATCCCCGGCCGGGGATAAAAAAAAACAGGTCTTGTAAGTTTATAATATATATTTTTTAACATATATGTGTGACGTCGCTGTTTCTGGTTCCTGGTGTGTTTATGTGTTACAAGTCAAAAATCATCATATAGCTTTAGTTAAATCCCATAAAAATCTCTAGGAAGGTTTCCCTTCCCTTCCCATCCCTTTTAACTCAAATCGCCCAACAATTACCGTTGAAAAGCTGAAGCGTGGTTTTCCTCTTGCTGTATTTATAACAATTATCTCTATTACTATGGCATCTGTCTCGCTTAGTATAGTGACATCGTTAAATACGCACTCACACTAATGGCTCAGAGAGTGGTGAGCGTTTATGAGCTAATGCTGAATGTTGTGTGTGGTGGACTGAAAAGAAATAACGGGTGTTTAAGCTTTTATCTCCGGCAAAAAGCGATTTTATAACTAGCATACCGAGGTGTTGCCATAGAAAATGAATATTGGCCTTTTATAAAGTGATAATAATAATTAATACAGCCGAGGGGCTCGGGCTTTTATCCGGATACGAGTACGATTGAGCCATTCTCCACCAAGCTGGCTCAGTCCGGGTTGATGGAGGGGTGTCGGGCGTGTGGCCAACCTGACCGTCAGAAGTTATCAAGCTGCCCTATTAGGGCCTCTGATAGGACAGCTTTACGACTGCTACCACCGAGTAGCGATAGTAGCCGGGACCTACCGCTTAACGTATCCGAAATAGCGAAGCGTCCGAAACAAATGCCGCATAGAACGGACGCAAATCCTGTGCCCGTCTCGTTTTATAAAGTAAATTGACTTTATTTAGGGTCGCGTCATTTCCGACTCAGGGTGGTAGAAGCGGTGCAGATGTACCACCCACATAATGGACAGTATTCAACGCACCAGTAACAGTGGCATAGTAGAACGCGTATTAGCGCCCCCGATAAAAACTAAACCTAACAGTACTACTTAAATATAGACTAAATTACTAACCTCTATTTCAGACAAAGGTCAACTAAAGGGCATAAGGTTATTTAAGGATTATTTATGCAGATTTCTGCAACAATTGGAACGTAATCCTTCGAAGTATGAGGCGAACAAATTATGTCGGTAAATTTCAGCATAGATTTGTGTGAGTGTGAGAAAGAGTTTTTTTAGTTTTTGCCGTATTATATTATATCGTTCGTGACATATGTCCGTGCATGACTGATTGACTGATTGAAATGGAATAATGGATGACATGATGGAGATCAGAAGACAGTGAAAATGTCGAAGACAGTGAAGTTGGTAAAGGACGATGATTGAATAAAAAAAAACAAAGTGTAATGAGAAAAAAAAAGATTTCCAAAAATCTTAATTTGAATAAAACATTTTTGACTTTGACATTTTTTTTCTAAATTAACTAGGAATAAGATTGTCATGACCTTGTATGTCTTTACTCAATCTTCCCACTTTTATAAACTCTTTCTTTTTTAACCGCCGACGACGGTGTTATAAGTTTAAAGTGTCTGTCTGTCTGTTTGCCTGTGTTGTGTCTGTGTGTGTATGTCTGTCTGTGGCACTCTAGAGCTCAAACGGGTGGACGGATTTTAATGCGTTATTTTGTAAATGATAGTTCAAAATCGGTTCAGTAGTTCGAAAGTTATTAGCTCAACAAGGAGACAAGTCAACCAAATTTTAGACTTTTTAACCCCAGACGACGAAAAAGATGAGTGTTGTTATATGTTTGTGGCGTCTATCTGTCTCTGTGTGTGTGTATGAGAGAGGGTTTCTGTTTGTGTGTGTCTGTTTGTGTGTGTCCATCTGTTTGTCTATCTGTGGCACCCTAGCACTCAAACGGGTGGACGGATATTAGTGATATGGTACAAGTCAGAGACGACGCAAAAGAGGTTATAAGTTTGAAGTTTACGTCTGTGTATGTGTGGTAGTCTGTCTGTATGAGAAAAAAGAGGGGTCTGTGGCATAGCCGCTCAAACGGGTGGACGGATATTAGTGACGCTGTACACAAGTCAGAAAGAATGTATCACTGAGACACAGATTAACTTCCCCATTTTTAACCCCCAACGACCAGGTGAGGTGTTATTAAAGTTTGAAGCCTCTGTAGGTCGATGTGTCTGTATACCTGTCCGTGGAACCCTAGCGGTCAAACAGGTGGGAGTATTTTGATGCGGTTTTCAGTGAACGATGCTATTAGACTTCCCTGTCAAAAATCTTAGACATGTTTTATTAAAATCGGTGCAGTAGTTCGAAAGTTCTCAGCTTAATACGGAATAGCGGTTTAACGTGGACTGATTTTAATGCAATTTTTATAGTTGGTAGTAGACTTCACTGCGATGGTTCGTCGATATATTTTATTTGAATTGCATAGAACTGTAATTATGTACTATCGAACCATCTGAATCATGACCCACCATAAGCTTATTTTGCTAAACCCCTTAAATGCAAGTAGGTCGAAATTCGCTTGAAGGTTTATTTCCTTGGTAACGAACTTGTTATCATTTGATTAGACACTGACATTTTGATAGATCTTACAAGTTTGAAAGTTTCAAACGAATTATCAGGCAAAAGGGTCATGATTCAGTTGGTTCGATAGTACATACAGTTAAAATATTTGACTTAATTTAAATTTAGAATACAAGTAAACCAAATTTTGCCGTAAGGTTCCATTAATGATTCGGGGGTGTTTAAATGTTTTAATTTATAGTTACTTCTCTTTTGCCTTTTAAGGTTAGTAATGTGTTAAAATGTTGTTACCTCTGCTTCTGTTGTTACCTCTGCTTCTGTTGTTACCTCTGCTTCTGCCCGACATCTATGAGATTTTCTGTCTAGTGTAACCTGAAATAAAGTGTTTTTTTTTTCATATTTACATTTTGTATCTAAACTTGTACACCAGAAATGTTCAATCCTGTCTTCGAACTCAAGATTTATTTCATAGGTAAATACTAAATACGTCCTTAAAATTGCATCGAAAACTGGCATACAGAGACTGTGTGAACAGAATGTGAATCTATTTCTAATCACGAAGTATTCCAAACTTTTATTAACTTCTTCGACTAACTCAGGGTGAACTAACAGGTTGAAAGCGCCATTTTTCAGTACTCTTGTTTGACTTGAAGATTAGTGGCGTATGGAAGTGGGAAGTTAGTTTTGAGTTAGCGACTGCATTTCTGTTCGAGTCCGCGAAATGTACTTTTGTAAATCTGTCGAAATGGGTCAAAGGTACGTTTTACTGGAATTCTGGGGCCCAAATCTCATGATGTATATGATTTCGCTCATTATTCGGAATACATCTTCTTTGGCATGTTTTTGTCTATTGTTGGACAAAGAAGGGAAGCATATTATGTTTCCCCTGTTGATCTCCAATTAGTGTGATCTGTGGCCATCCTGGTCCAACTCGCGCAGGGTAGACTTTGTAAAGAAATCATACAAACTTACAGTTCATACAAACAGATGCAAGCACCTTTATCAAATGTATCTTTCTGATAAAAACCGATTATACGAGAAACAGTCGTCGCCTACTAGTGGTACGGCAGGCTACTTGTGGTAGTACTGCTACCATAAGTTGTAATATAACCATTATAAATACAAACAGTACCGTTTATGACGAGATTAATACGAGAAGTAATCTCTCCAATACTATGTCGTATCATTAATAAATGTATGGAACATGGTCAGTTTCCAAATGAACTGAAAATCGCTAATGTAATTTTTGCCACTTCTCCACATTGGACTACTATGAGAGAAGCAGGGCGAAGAAACACCACAGATTGATTTTTAGATCATTTTAAAAATTGGTTGTGTTTAACTAGTACAAATATTACAATTTTAATTGATATAAATAATAACAAAATTATTAAGGGAAATACTAAACTGCACGTCAAAAATACTGATTTGCACAGTAAATATCAGGGCAAAACGGTAGCTTAGGTGAAGGGTAAACTGGGTGAGCGATGCGAAGCCCCCTTTATCCTTTGTGTTAGGTTGAACATGTAAGAACAACAAAAAATACTTAAAACATAAACAGTACACATAACATGTTTAAAACATAAAAAGTGTTTTTGTTGACCCTTTTTTGCTGTGCAAATCAGTATTTTTGATGTGCGATGATTTAATCGCAGAATATTAACAGCTAGTTCCTGTATTGAGTTGGAAAAAGGACATACAGTCCCATCATTTCAATAATCTTGAACATTGTAATATCCCTTTTAAGACAAAGTTCATTATATAACCTATGTTTCACAAATAAAGACCCTCGACCTTCCTTTTTAGGGTTCCGTACCCGAAGGACGGACGGACGGACGGACGGACAGACGGACAGCGGAGGCTTAGTAATAGGGTCCCGTTTGGCACCCTTCGGGTACGGAACCCTAAAAATTGACTCTCCTGATCTTATCGGAATAGATTTTTAATTGCAGATATTAAGTTTTGTGCTTAGTTATTTGTCATTATATGATTAATAATTGCTCAGTCGAATTATTATAAATAATATTAAGTTTTTTATTACATTTCATTTTATTTCTGTAAATTAGTTACTCAATTTCTATCCACTTCCGGTTTCAATGAGCAAAGAGTTTTGTTAACCAGAGTACATAGTTTAATACTTACATACTAAACACACAAAATTATTTTTCAATGTTCGATGTACGGCCTGGAATGTAGTCATAACTAGTAATTAATATGTTACTACTAAAAATTAAATAGATACATGTACTCGTACAAAAGACTGTCGTTTTACGTTTTTCCGTGTACAATGGTATGGAACCCTTCATGTGCGGGTCCGATGTCCTACTCGCACTTGACCGGTTTTATTATTATTCATATTAATAGAAAGCCCAAAGGGTTATTTCTTGATTTAAAAATCTAATCGATAATTATATTTAATATTATAGGGCTCCAGACTCAATTGATCACATTATCAACAAATGTAGACGCCATGTTGATCCCAGCCCGCTGACTGGCCGGACCAAACACGCTTACCCGCATTCAGCTCCGTCAATTATTCACTCAGCACTTATTTTCGCTTCTCCTATTTTCCCATCAACGAATTGATTGCCCCATCCGTTTCCAGTCGGATTGACCGAATTCATTATTTCAATTCCATTTGCTTGAGTAAAGGAACGTTTTCATAGTGTCCCTCTAGATGTGTTGATTATTTGCTTTATCTGCGGGCTTTCTCTCATCTTCTTTGGGGCGGCAGATTAAAAGAATTGTTATGACAGTCAATTTATTTTGGGCTCCATTTGATGATTTAAGTTCACGCTTTCCCATTTATTCCATGTTCATTCATAATATAGTAGATATTAGGTACCTATATAGGTGCCTTTTGTTAGTATAGCAACTGGGTGTTTCAGGAGGATATACCCGATACTTACTTACTCATAAAGCTATATTACACCCGGTAAATCATAATAAAGCGAACTCACCTTTCCCAAACATAATCCTGAAAGAAGCCACTACAAGTAGCTATTGAGATAGATTAAATGTAACTTGTAAATCACATCCCAAATCAAATAAGCCATGCTTCGGCGAACCATATCACTTCGTCCGCCTCGCTGAATTTCACTGCTCTCCGCATTTTAGATCACCGAAAAACGAAAAACTTCACATGGAAAATTATTAAATGTGAGCAGATACCATCTCATGAAGAACTGCAGTCAAGTACGATTCTGATTACCATAGCTGGGTCTTTGTCCAGCGTATTTACAGTAGTTGGTGGTTTTGGTACTTCAACCGCATAATGTTTTATACATTTTTTTTAAAAACTTGTATATACAAGAAGCAAGAGCCACCCGCAAGCCTGCACACCAAGACACAGTAGGTAACGACAGTCGTGTTCATCACACTATACATCACTACAACCACATCGAGAACATTGTCGGACGTTCAGACGGAAACGGACAATAGGAGTTTCTTCAGTGATCCTAGGACTATGATCTCACATTTGTCTCCTTTAGTCCATACTCAGTAACATTTATTTATGGGTATCATTTCAACGGTCAGCTAAACAAAGCTGGCCAAATCTATAGAGATTATTAGAAAATAAAAAGTTATATTCTGATAATCCTTAGTTGCTGACTAGGTGTGCTGCTGGCTTTTAGGATTCCGTACCCGAAAGGTGCCAAACGGGACCCTATTACTGAACCGCCGCTGACCGTCTGTCTGTCCGTCCGTCCGTCAGCGGGCTATATCCGATAGACGATATTTAATCAATTAAAAGGGGTCCCCATCCCCATGCAAGAAACGTGATTTAACACCCCCAGCAATATAACAAATGATATCATGGTTATAATTATTTTATTATAAATAAATAAATAAATAAATAAATAATATGATCGTAGATTTCGCGGCTCATCACATGGTTGTGGTGCCGCAATTGGTTTGATATCAGTCGGTCTAGCAACCTTCGAGTTCTGGGGTTGAAACCAGGTTCCGACATAATATTATTTTGTTTTTGTTTTATTATTTTAAGTTTCTTGTACGATGGTACGGAACCCTTCTTGTGCGAGTCCTACACGCAAATGACAAAACCACATTAAGCTGACAAAATATTACATAATTACATTACAGTATCAAAGCGACAACGAAATCTGTACCCGTGATGCGCAGGACTGATCTAATAAACGGTAGGCGGGTGCGTCAATTATACTCAAGCCACCTAAACATAAACATACAGGCACATACATTGCTCCTGGCCCCACACTAGGATACCCTGTGTCGTGGGAACCAGAAACAGCGACGTCACGCACATATAAACATCCAAGACTTGGCTTTCTTTCTTCACCCCCAGCCGGGGATCGAACCCTGGACCACTTGCATAGTAGGAGAGCCACAACCGCTGCGCCACAGAGGTCGCCTTATTAATTAAATACATGAATTGATTATATTTTTACTTTCATGCTCACGTATATCATGTCGAATGAACACGAGCATAATAAAAAAAAACTACATTTTATTGCCAAAAATCGCGAATTCAAACTGACATTCGGCAGTTTGGCGCGAAAACAGACCTACAGTGGAAACCACGTTATTTCCGTTGTCGGTAAGGGTCAGAGCTATACTTCAATCTCCTTCTCCTTTGTTCGCATAGAGATAGAAAGGGAGACAAAACAATCATACTAAATAAAATAAAAACTTGCCAAAGAGCCAAAAGGAACAAAAGGACATAAAAATGTCTGTAGGTGTCAAAATATTATTGAATGTGATAAATATCTTCACTGAAGCTTCTCTATTAAGGAGCCTTAAAATGTCTCAAAAAACATTTACAAGAACATGTTGAACATTTTAACAAAGGAACTCTGAACACCAAACCACGTACAATTTATTTGCATATGCCCGCAGAAGCGGCCCTTGTTTGAACAGCTTTTATTTGTTAATAAGCTCTTTCATCCTTCTATCCTCCTCCCAGAAAAACGGGAGCTTTTCGCCTATTCCTATTATTTTACTAAACGTATCTTTTTGTTGAACCCTTTGCTGAAATGGACGGAAAAAAGTAATCGCTGTGTCTGGAATATCGCCAGCTTCAGTCTCGGGCCATGCCGTCGGCCGTCGCTTACAAAGTTGCCAGCAGACAGCTAAGGAGTTACTTCATAAATAATTCCATGTGGCAGGTCACTGAAAAATTCGATGCGTTTTTAAAATATCTCTACTGATTCGTCCTCTTCTTCGTGCAGTCCCTAGAGGTTTGCTGTTGCAGGACTTTTCGAGCTCTAAGGTTGAATATCAGTGTAGTTTATTTTATTTATTTGGACAAAACACAGACAGCAGTGTGGCAATATATGAAAAATAAAGTGGTAACAAATCATGTTTACACTACCTCCATTACTCGCTAGGTGTTAACAAATAGTTGCTGTAGAGGTGACACAGACAAATGCATTTTCCATATAGTGCGCGCAAAAAACACAAAATATCAGATGTAGGTAGGAATACCTACAAATGTATGTACGTTAAAATGTAGAATAAAACTAAGAATGTATGTCAAAATCAGAACTGTGTTGCTTTCAGTGGGAGCGTGCTCTACTTTATTCAATGGTTGCCGTATGTGTGACATTAACCAGCAAAAAAAATTGTACCTCGTTGATTTGCCCAGTGTAAAATTGTATTATAATGATTACATATATTGCACATATGATTTATACTATTTCCAGCCTCTGACTGACCCGCACCCCGGTGTCGCCTGTGCACCAGAGTCATCACGTTATGACCAGTTGTTCTGACACGTGCATTGATGACCTGTGTCCAGGTGCAGAGTCCAGTCCTGGTGGTGGAGCTGAGTGTGGTCGCGCTGGAGGGCAGTCAGCTGCGCGCGCTGGGGCTGCTGGCCGTGTTCGGACTGAACGTGACGTACGCGGTGCTGCCGCCGCCCCCGCGCCGCACGGCCCTTTCCGCCGCCCCTGACTCCTGCAGTGCGCTGGAGTGCCGGCTGCTGGGCGATTGCAAAGTCACGCACGACTACCAGTAAGAATTGATCAACGGATTACTCGCAAGCCATATAAAACACATGACACTCAAAACCTAAAAACTCACCGAAAGCCACTTGAGTCCATAAATCTAGAAGCACCAAAACGTGCACTGAAAACGCCATCGCCATCAAAAAAATCGCTCTATTATTCATCGCTGCAAAATTCTGCCACGCACCGACTAAAACGCATATACTTACCTACCATTTCATATCGCCGCACCTCACGCGGCCGCCGAACCCGCCGCCGCCGCCGCCGCCGCTGCGCTGGTGAATGTATTGCTGAGACCGCGATATGTTCCACAGAGAGTTTTTCTGCGCGTGTTTCGAGAGCTACTCGGGGCCGGACTGCGGCGACGGGCCGCTCTGTGCGTCGACCGCACCCTGCCAACACGGCGGCACCTGCAGGTAAGGAAAATCACATTGATTTATTCTAACACACACACACAAACACTAGCTAACCGAACCAAACTGAACCATGCCTTTATAACTCCTATTGAATAGGGAAGCAGGTGCCAGTTGCCTTCCTTCGTCGGCTTCGAATGTTTTATCATAAACTGAATTTCCAGAATAAAACGAGGAAATAATTATTAAACCATGAAGTACGCACCTCACGAACCACATGTGGTCATGACAGATTCCTGTCTCTTCTATGTTTTGCTGAGCAACTATTGGGACATCAAACGAACATTGAGTACATTGAATAATGACCATCCAAAGAATAATTAATAGTGTTACGAAACGAGAGCAACGAGAGTAAGGCTGGACTGTCAGAGGCGAGCAAGCCTGCAAGGTATAGGCATACAGGTACAAATTGGCGCCTCCTCCATGCAAGCCTTCTTTTGCTTTCGCTTGTTGCGTCAGGCTTCACCCAGCACCGCCTCTGTTTCCGCCACACAGGTACTCGCATTCAAAGCCAGCCTAGTCATTTCCTTAAATGTTTTGCAATTTCCTCAGAATAACAAATTTGCGCCGGCCGCCCTCCTCCTGATGCGAGGCGAAACTTTTGCTCGTTACAAAGTTAAATGCACATAATGCTGGAGCAACTAACGCTTCATTTCAAGTCGTATTTGTTTTTGTGAAATACGTCTCGGGCTTGTTTATGCCGTCTTCAGCGAATAATCGTCGGAATCTCGCAATCCAAGCATGCTCGATGCGACGTATACTTCAGCTACAATTTAGCTCAACTTTTAGTTATTTAACTTGAAAAGTTGTCGAGTCTTGTCTTAGCCTTCACATGCTGCATCGGGAAACTTTTTAACGCGCATTCATCTGGAAACATTTCACAGAGAAATGGAATTCTATCTTTCGCATGTGGATCATAAATTCCAAATTAAAACGTTCATTTCTAACCCTATTTTAATTACGTTTTGACATTGTCGAGCAGCACCTGGATACAGTATTTGATATTCCGATAGGTGTATCGGTGTGTGTCAATTCAATCATTTAATAATAAATAAAATTTTCACATCATGTCACAATTTCTGTCATGGTCCTGCTTAAAAAATAAACGTAACCAAAGTTTCAATTTATTTTTATCAATCGCAGCCATGACATGTATCTTTCCTCGCACATGCGCTTATTTAAATGCAGAATTAATTTTATTGTCGAAGTATTTTAATTCATGACATGGAAATTTTATTTATTTATAAATGATTGGATGGAATTGAATTGACACATACCTATACAAGTAACATGAAGGGACCTTTCGTATCAGACAACTCGGCCCGGCAGCGGTGAGCTGCGCCTGCGCCCCCGGCTACAGTGGCGACTTCTGTGAGTCGCACGTCGCACCGCCAGCCTGCGAGCCGGAGGAGTGCTCAGAATGGTGCAGGGGGAAGAGGACTTGTGACTGCAGCCCTAGGGAGAGTGATACAGGTAACCCTTCTTATACAGAATTTCAAGACACACTTGAGATTATTAGATTCTTACTGGTTTTTAACACTGTAAGCAGATCATCTGACTAGATGTAAAATACTAAGTATGATGATACAAATAAGCGAGAGTGTAAAAAGTAAGTAAGTGCAATGTCTAAAGTGACATCCTGTGTAATATACCCTTTTGATTAAATTTAAGCAGTTTCTGGTTCCCAGAGAGTCTGCGATATCACATAAATTTTATGTTATTTAAGTCCATGTTCATTTCAGCTGCTGCTCGCTTTGAAACCAGACTACAAGTAACGGACCAATCGGCAACAAACATATCGGGAGAAGTTCTAAATCAAGTGGGTGTTTTATCCAGCTACTCCAATTACATTAAATGCAACTTTTCTCAGGTCTCGTTATGATATGATAACTGGTTGTTACAGATTACTTCTTATTTAGAAGCATCAAATATTACATTAGAAGAGGAAGTAGAAATGCTAAATATCAGGTAAGTTTTAACCAGTTACGTTAGGACTCTTTTTTCCCGATCTTTTAGTGAGCTAATTAAAATAGGTATTTTGGCTTTAGGGCCCTAACTACTTACACATATTTATTCCCGAGCCTAACGCCCATACTGCTCTAGTTTTAAAATCTAGAATGCAACCCTAAATACCGCGTAATCTACACTCGAATAATCATTAAGTACCACGTAATCTAACTATACTCTATTTGCCGAAACAAGTAAATAGAGCGTTGTCTCTGTTACACAATTTCATACAAAAGACAAGGTGAAGAAATCGCTAGTGGGCGTCAACCAAACTGGTTAGGAGTTAAGGCGTATTCATGATGTGCCTTCGTTTTGTACCCTCAACTAAACATTTTTCTGTTTTGAGTAACTTGACAGTTATGAGATGTATTACTAAGTAAGTAAGTATTTGTTAATTTCCAATGCAATAAAAACATTTGACAATACTGCGAATCCCACACTAGGAGAAACCTCTATCGTGGGGTTCAGACAATAATAATAATAACTGTTACTTAACTAAAATAAAAATACTTATATGTATTGTACAAATGAAAAATTTCCGATTTCATAGTGACCGTTATTTAGCAGTTTTACCTACCAAAAAAACAACCAAGAGTGGTTGTCTCAATTCGGGAAAAGAAATAAATTGTTCTCACTGCACTTTTTGTAAAATCGTCGAATGTATTCATTACCTTCTCACATTTCTTCGATTTTGTATAGTTTTACATCTAATAAACACTAAGTACATTATTATTGGAAGACAAATTCAGTTGGCCTCCTCATAGATTGATGCATGTTCCAAATCATTAGTCTTTGCAGTTGTGGAAAACGCTCGTTTGCATTTTCTTTCCACAGAATCATTTCCACTTATTCCCTCAGCCATCTTCAACTAATAGTCGACGAGTCCGTTAAAAAAGCGGGAATTCGTCAGGTATGTTCTCCTTCAAAAAGTTCAACACAAGCCTTACGAAAAAATAATCAACACTAGGTCCAACGAAGGTTATGTTTCTATTTAAATGGTAAGGTATATATGTTATTTGTATATTTGTATGTGTACAACGAATTGGACATAGTCTGTAATGTTGTGCATTAAACTTTATTAATAAATAAATCAATAAATGAACAAGCCGAGGCACAGGAAAAGTTATAAAGGTGTAGAGCACGTCTGAATGGTAGGAGTCGCACGAACAAACAAAAAAACTCGCACTGTGAACACGGTCTTGGCGTCGTGGCTCTACCAATCAAGTTCAAGTTCAAATTAGTTTACTGCTGTTGATATTTACATATCCTTAGAAAACCTCTTTTTTTGCCTCTTCTCTACATTGGACCAATGTGGGAGTGGAATCAGACGCCTGTGCTTTTCATTCCCATTATCTTGTTTCGGCAAATAGATTATAATAAGACTTTACACCCGCAGCGCCCCCGACTCTAGCGGGGTCCGTTCCGTATGGGTCCGCGTTTGGAGCGCCCGCCACATGGCCGACGCCTTGCGTACGGCCCTTACGCACCTCGTGGCCGCGAGGGCGAAATATAACCGCCTGCGCATCCTGCCTGCCACTCTTCACTTCGATATGCAACCTGGACTTAGCTTGCACGTAAGTATTGTTAGCACCGATACCGATTGAGACTGCCTCTGTGGTCATAACTAAAATAACTAAACAAATTTAAAAAAAAAAACAGGTTAGAAAATAGAACCTATATGGGAATGGGAGATAACATGAATTTCAAGCCTTTAGTTTAGTTCGTTAGTTTTGACCGAGGAGTCAATGACAGCTAAAAATGACATAGGTCCGCCTTTAGGAGAGTTTCATTCATCTGAGATTAGATTCAAAAACACGTCACGTGATCTTTCAAATATACACTTGACACTGGAAATATTAAACTCAAATGCTAAGAAGCAAATTGAATTCAACAACTTCGACAGATAGAGAGACAGAGAGACAGAGAGCCACCAACCTTCTGAGCTAACTACACTTTTGAGATAAGGTGTCGTTGTCAGGAGAATTACACAAACTTAAGTAATGCCAATCTTGGTAACCTTACCAAGTAACTTGGTTGAAAACACTATGAAATAGGGATAGTACAAGATACCGACCCGAATGGCCGAGTCGACAGCGACCCTGGCTACGATGCCAAGGGTCCCGGGTTCGAGTCCCGGTGGGGGCAAATATTTGTTTTATGAGAACGGATGTTTGTGCCCTAGTCATGGTTGTTATATATATATAATATTTATCTATTTAAGTATGAGTATCGTTGTCTAGTACCCAAGATACAGGGAATCCTAGTTTGGGGCTAGATCAATGTGTGTAAATAGTGGCCAAGGTATTATTATTATTAAGGTATTATAGGTATGCGAACTCGTCATCGTTACAACTAAAAACTTAAATTATTAATAAACTACATGACTTATAATTGCCAAAAACTTTTGCCCATACAAGACGCCACATTAAACAAAATTGCCACTTAAAAAACACGTTGCAGTTTAGTATAGGCGTATTTCCTAAGATAAACTCATAGGAAATACGCCATCATCATGCATCATTACATGCTGATCCCACATCGACCCACTGCGGGGCAAAAGCCAGCAACAAAAATAGTTCCAAATAAAATAGCTTTTTACAAGCTACATGTGACGTGCCGTGTGTTTATTTAATAGCATGAATTTAATCAATTCTGCGTGAACAGACATAACTACTCATACATCAAAGAGAGTCGCCAGGGGCTTCCAACACTTCACTGCAGTGCAGCGCGTCCAATTGCTGCACTGAGATACAAAAGCCAACAGAACTTGGTCATAGGAACGTGCCAACATGGAAACAAAAAGAGGTTCAACGGCTCCGATCAAAATTGGATTGAAAACAAAAGGAACGGCAGAGCGCGTTTGATCTGCATTGGGACTTTATTAATAACGTTCGTTTATTCAACAGGATATCTGTAAATTTGCCGACAGAACTTCAGGGCACGATACATCATCATTATATGTAAAAAAAATACTCATGGAGTTACAAGTAATCATTGCTAGGTTTCCTTACCCGAAAGGTGCCGAACGGGACCCAATAACTAAGCCTCCGCTGTCCGTCCGTATCTCATGAACCGTAATAGATAGAGAGTTGAAATTTTCACAGAATGTGTATTTCTGTTGCCACTGCCGCTATTGCAAAATACGTGTTTTTTTCGTTTATTCTCGGACGATGTGACGGAACCCTTCGTGTGAGAGTCCGGCTCTCACTTGACCGATATTAAGTATGTTCCCTTATGACGAGATCAGATCAATGTACTGAAAAATCAAAACTGCAACCATTACATGGCAAACTTATCGATATCTTAAGTTTGGTCAGCTATGAAAAATCAACTCTTTATAGAACCATTGCCATGACCTATTATATTACAAGCAGCTATTTTGTATGGGTATCTCGCTCAAAAGATCCATAGATTTGTTAGGAGGAACTCCCAAATAAGATTTCTCGGCGTCAATTCTTTAACACATTTCGAGGTATCTCAACAATCTGAGAGTAACAGTTCTGACACTTGTTCGAAGAAACAACTGCTGTAATATTCCTATTTTACTTAGCTTGAGATTTACAGATGGCTGTGTTGGCCTACTGCGTTGCCACTGTGAGCTCTACAGAACTTAAAGCTTTGGGTAGATCCCAGCCTATACATACGCCCCTATGTAGCTATGTATTCTCCGTTTGCGGTAGGGAAAGTTTAATTGTTTAAGCGTGAATTTTCTAACTGGAGCTGCGAGCTTGGAACTCGGCCAACTACCGCCCGGCCCGACACTGGTATTCCTCATTAACCTGACTTAGCACCTTCTTATTAAACCCTAATAACGAGGAACCATGGGGGCGCGATAAAACTATTAGCTGGCATATAAATTCGGCTAATGTGTTTGCAGCCTGCCTGGTTTTCTACTTGTATAAAAATGAATCACTAAGTATGTTCGTGAGCGCCAAACTCGCAAGCGGCTGGACCGATTTGGATGAACTCTTTTTTTATCTATTCGTTGCGCGAAGGAAGGTTCTTGGAGAGAAAAAATTGAAGAATTCGAAAATCGAAAATTACTTTATCCAGTTCGACCTTCTTCTTTTAATAGATTGCCTTTTGTGTAGCTTGTGAAAGAACGTCGACATAGCTAGTAAAGTGATAAAATCGCAAAAGGAGCACACGTCGTAGCGATCAAGGGCCTGCCTCACAAGCGAAGTCCCGGTTTCGAAAACCGGATGGGGAGAGAAAAAATGAGTCGAAGCCCACAGAAACCCAATATACACACACGACCGCCAGGTAAATAAATCTGAAAAAGCACGTACATATGCGAGCTTATCTCTTTTAGAAGTGTTTAGTGTATAACCGATAATTCCCGCACTGAAGTTTCCACTTCCATATAAAATGGGTTCTGGCAGAATTAGCAGCGTTGCAGATCTCTGCAGCATATGCCGAGCCAGCGAGTATATATTGTGATTTGTGTTAAAAACTGTATTTGCGTGTATTTAAACAGTGAATAAACGGATTATCTATCTAAATGCATTTAGATAGATAATCCGTTTATTCACTGCAGCTATTCACTCGCTGGCTCGGCATATGCTGCAGAGATCTGCAACGCTGCTAATTCTGCCAGAACCCATTTTATATGGAAGTGGAAACTTCAGTGCGGGAATTATCGGTTATACACTAAACGGGAGCAACAAAGCGTCAGGTATTTCCAATAGGGGTTGGCAGAGGCGCAGGTTAGCCCAGGTTCAGCTGATATAACAGGAACAGGACGGGTATTCCCCGTCGCCGCAGATCGGTTGTCGATACTACCAAAAGGGTAGTATTTAAACGTATGACCGTAAATCCAGTTTGTTAAGAGAATAATTTAAATGGCCGCCAAAATATTTTTTTCCTATCCAAAATGGGTAAATGATCACCAAAAGTTGCAGACAATATCAGGGTAATATACTAAATCTTAGGTGAAGGGTAAAGGGAGTGACCGAAGCGAAGCCCCCTTTATCTTTCGTGTTAGGTTGTACATGTAAGAACAATAAAAAATAGTTAAACATAAACTTAAGAACACAAAACATAAAAAGAAGTTTGGTGATTATTTATCCAAACTCAATTTGGTGATCGTTTGCTAACTTTGGCGGTCGTTTTAAATATATATTGGTAGTAAAATAGGTGAGATTTTGGTGATCGTTTAAACATGTAAGCCGTTTTATAATGGCAAAATAAAATTGCGTGACAAACTGAGCTAGAAACATTTGGGATAGTCTGGCAACTTGAAAAACTTAAATCGAACGACATAAAATACAAAACGAGCGTTGAAATTTTTTGTTGTGACTTTGCCGAGACAGTCTTTATTTAGCCGACAAGCGTTGGCTAAACCATTCAGTCGTTTTGTCGCGCCATTGAGTAGTTTTAAAATTTCCCATTTCAGATAATTCCACTGTTCATGGTCATTCGCTCAATTAGTTTTTTATTCGTTCATTTTATTATTCCCCTAACCAAAATTACTTGAAAGATGTGCTTGCGCGTGCTCCATACTGACTGTAATTGTTTTCATATATACGTCGCAGTTGGTTGGTTAAATCAGACACTTAACTAACTCTCTAGACCGTAATTAAATACCGAAGTCACTAGCATTTTGATTTAAATAAACATCGTCGAAAACGTTTAAAAATCTGTCTTACCGAAAGCCAGCGTGTTGGAAAACAAGATGGCGTCACGACAACAGCTGATTTGCACAGGTTATATCAGGGCAAAACATTGCGGTAGCTCAGGCGAAGGGTAAAGGGGGTGAGCGAAGCGAAGCCCCCTTTATCCTTCGTTTTAGGTTGAACATGTAAGAACAAGAAAAAATGCTTAAAACATAAACATAACCACACATAAAAAAATGTATTTGTCTTGTTGCCTAGGAACGTTTAGACAACTCGTTAAACGTTTCGTTCACTCACTTAGTCTGACGGAATTTTAGTGACTTGGTTAAACGTCGGTATTTATTTAATGGTCTAGAGAGTTAGTTAAGTGTCTGATTTAACCAACTTACTGCGACATATATGTCACCGTAAAATTGTCTAAACCGTTAGTTGATAAACTAATGTTTTTTTTTCTCGTTAGTTGGTTAACTATCGACCGATAGTAAACTGTAGCGTACTGCTTACTATAAAACGCGTTAGTTGATATGATATACTAACGGTTAAAACCTTTTAATAGTAAACTGGTTGAATTGCAAACGAAGTACCAGGGCGAACACTGCGGTAGCTTAGGTGAAGACTAGAGGGGGCGAGCGCAGCGAAGCCCTCGAATAGTCTTCGTGTTAGGTTGACATGTAAGAACAAGAAAAGTAAATTCTAAACCCTGTCGGTCTGGTTTACTATTTGTCGATAGTTGATCAACTAAGGCGTTAGTTTATCAACTAATGATTTTGACTATCTTACGGTGACATGTATAAAGCCGTCTAGCTATGAAAAGGTCCAGTGACCCGTAAAGTGATGGATCACTCCCATGAGTAGCTCTTGGTATGGTGTTTATAGGATGCCAAAAAGGTGCAGAGATCTTTAAAGATAAGAGTTAATTTTTACAATATCTCCATCGTCTTATTTTGTCCCCTTCGTGGTTACCTAAAATCAAATCATAAATTGATACATTGCAGGCGGTGTAGCGAGAGCTCTCAAGTCGAAACATAAGTACAATTTTACTTTTCTGAATAAAATAAACATAACTTACGTGTATGTGGGAGCAGGAGATACAGGCTCATAATAATGGTAAAATACATGTATGTCTCGTCGCCTTTTGGTTAAATTAATATCCCGGGCCGTCAAGTAAGGACCGGAATTTAACCTCTCAACGACCACGGAAATTTGAGGCATTGGCGATGTTGAACCTCATGCTATGGTAATAAAATTCAAAATATGTATGTAGCCAAGAAGCTCACGATAGGTCATCACGTCTATGTTATCAGTAGAGGGTGTTATTCACAGGTACAATTAACACAGAACAGACTTAGTTCGGCAGCGTTCGCAGTTAAAAAAATTAGAGCTCTTACCGACGTAGACACCGCTAGACTAGTCTACTTTAGTTACTTTCATAGTCTAATGACCTATGGTATTTTATTGTGGGGTCACGCTGCGAATGCTAATAGTATATTTATTCTGCAGAAACGGGCTGTTCGTGCAATTTATAGATTAGGGCCTAGAGTGTCACTGAGGGAAAAGTTTAAAGAAATCAATATTCTGACATTTGTGTCTCAATATATCTATGACAATCTTGTGTATGTAAAAAGAAATATAACTAATTTTCAGAAGTACAGTGATATACACAATTTTAATACTAGAAATAAAGACAAGTTGGTTGCTATGTAAGCCGACTACATAAAATTAGTAATTCTTTTAAAGGCAATTGTATACGCTATTACAATAAGGTCCCTACTGATATTAAAAACTTACCTTTAGACAAGTTTAAAATAATAATAAAACAGAAATTGTATAAAAAAGGTTACTATAGGATATCTGATTACTTAGAGGACAGATGTCCATGGGAATAGATTGTTTGAGTAACAGGCTGTTTCGATATATAATTAGCATTCATTTTGTAATTTGACAATATTTTATTTAAAAAAGGAAACGCAAAAGATGCGACGACTGTGGAGTTTCTTCGGTGAGCTCTTCTCCACAGATTCCGCCATTGTGTTAGTGAACTCACCCAAAAAAATGTAATGACGGATCTAAGTGATGTAACAACATCCTATGGAAATAACTGATTTTTTATTTTGATTTTGATTTTTGATTTTTGACAGAATTGGTGACGTATTGTGGATTTGTCCTTGACCTTGGCTTTATATATTTAGTTGTATGGTGGCATTTTGATTAAAATAAAGCTCACGATAGGTCATCACGTCTATGTTATCAGTAGAGGGTGTTATTCACAGGTACAATTAACACAGAACAGACTTAGTTCGGCAGCGTTCGCAGTTAAAAAAATTAGAGCTCTTACCGACGTAGACACCGCTAGACTAGTCTACTTTAGTTACTTTCATAGTCTAATGACCTATGGTATTTTATTGTGGGGTCACGCTGCGAATGCTAATAGTATATTTATTCTGCAGAAACGGGCTGTTCGTGCAATTTATAGATTAGGGCCTAGAGTGTCACTGAGGGAAAAGTTTAAAGAAATCAATATTCTGACATTTGTGTCTCAATATATCTATGACAATCTTGTGTATGTAAAAAGAAATATAACTAATTTTCAGAAGTACAGTGATATACACAATTTTAATACTAGAAATAAAGACAAGTTGGTTGCTATGTAAGCCGACTACATAAAATTAGTAATTCTTTTAAAGGCAATTGTATACGCTATTACAATAAGGTCCCTACTGATATTAAAAACTTACCTTTAGACAAGTTTAAAATAATAATAAAACAGAAATTGTATAAAAAAGGTTACTATAGGATATCTGATTACTTAGAGGACAGATGTCCATGGGAATAGATTGTTTGAGTAACAGGCTGTTTCGATATATAATTAGCATTCATTTTGTAATTTGACAATATTTTATTTAAAAAAGGAAACGCAAAAGATGCGACGACTGTGGAGTTTCTTCGGTGAGCTCTTCTCCACAGATTCCGCCATTGTGTTAGTGAACTCACCCAAAAAAATGTAATGACGGATCTAAGTGATGTAACAACATCCTATGGAAATAAATGATTTTTGATTTTGATTTTGATTTTTGATTTTTGACAGAATTGGTGACGTATTGTGGATTTGTCCTTGACCTTGGCTTTATATATTTAGTTGTATGGTGGCATTTTGATTAAAATAAAGCATCGTGGGAATCGCCAGCCTTACCGACAACCAGCCTTTTGATTTAAAAGAATGGCAGCCGGCCCGATTCGTTTTGCAAGATGGCGTCGACGTCACAGCTGATTTCTTTCAGAGTCAACTTAGTCAAAATACGAATAGGTTGCTTTAGGTGACTTTCTGTCCAAATAATAAAGTTTGGTTGGTCACAAATTTATGTATAACCTGGAGCCGAGCGAAGCGGAGCAGAGCAAGGCGATCCAATGTTGCAAGGGCAATCCTTCTTGTGTTAATAATTTTCCTAGGCACGTTTAGGCAAGTCGTTAAACGTTTCGTCCAGTTATTAGCCCGACGGACCTTTAACCCATAGGAACTGGCCCGGGCTTTTGAGTAATAGCCAGATGCAGAAACTATCTTTAAATCCATAACATTTTCTTTTTTTTTCAATAAAACTTTGGCTCTTGTTTCTGCCTATACAGGGTGTTCAATCCAAATGGGTCAGTATGGAGAAGTCAGAAACTATAAGAGACAGCGAAATATGTCCTTAGTAACCATGTCGTCGATTTTAGGTTTAATAATAATGACATTCAAACTTTTATATAAACTCTCATACATAACTAGGATTCGAACCCGGTCAATATTCTCTATGTAATTGCGTGTAGTATTTGTTTGTATAATTAATCCTGAAAGTATAAGGACCAAATTTTTATATGAAATCTTGTGTAAACATTTGACTGGAATGCTCTAAATTTAAATAATTTGCAAAATGTCGTCATTAATATGAATCGGTCATAATGATGACCACATCAATCAATGACATTTACTGAAATAAAACGATTATCTTATCGTTGCTTTTCTTTCAATTACTTAAACAATATTAAAAATGTGTTCCTTGTGACTTATGATTCACACCATCAACGATAACAACGAAAAAACTTACAGAATTTATACCTAACATTGTTAACAGAGGCTTAGACTAGGTTCGATTCCCGGTTATGTACGAGAGATTTAAAAAAATATGGCATTCAATTTTATTTTTTATTAATTACTTTACTTTACCTTATTACATAAAGAATATTGACCAGGTTCAATTCCCGGTTATGTATGAGAGTTTAAAAATGTTTGAATGTCATTATTATTAAATCTAAAATCGACGCCATGGTTCCAAAGAACAGATTTCGCAATCTCATATAGTTTCTGACTTCTCCAAACTGACCCATTTGGATTGATCACCCTGTATAATGTTCATGACAGTGCACAAGCCTTGACGTTAGGCCCATTAGCATTTGATGAGGCTTTAAATTTTAAAGATCGTTCCTGCAACTAGCTGAAGTACCTAAATGTATCCAAATGGCGGCGACTTATATACGATACCGCCCACATACATTGCTCCTGAACCCACACTAAATATAACATACTTTGTGGTGCCACAAGAACCAGAAACAGCAACGACTCAAACATATTAAATAAGCATGCACTATCCAGGTTGTTTTGCCCCCGCCGGGATTCGAAATCGGGAACTCGTAGTCAGAACCTCGTCTGCTGTGCCCCTTAGAGGTCGAAACAAAGTTGCTGCAACTAGCTGAAGCACCTAAATTTATCCAAATGGCGGCGACTTATATACGATACCGCCCACATACATTGCTCCTGAACCCATACTAAATATAACATACTTTGTGGTGCCACAAGAACCAGAAACAGCAACGACTCAAACATATTAAATAAGCATGCACTATCCAGGTTGTTTTGCCCCCGCCGGGATTCGAAATCGGGAACTCGTAGTCAGAACCTCGTCTGCTGTGCCCCTTAGAGGTCGAAACAAAGTTGCTGCAACTAGCTGAAGCACCTAAATTTATCCAAATGGCGGCGACTTATATACGATACCGCCCACATACATTGCTCCTGAACCCATACTAAATATAACATACTTTGTGGTGCCACAAGAACCAGAAACAGCAACGACTCAAACATATTAAATAAGCATGCACTATCCAGGTTGTTTTGCCCCCGCCGGGATTCGAAATCGGGAACTCGTAGTCAGAACCTCGTCTGCTGTGCCCCTTAGAGGTCGAAATAAAGTTGCTGCAACTAGCTGAAGCACCTAAATTTATCCAAATGGCGGCGACTTATATACGATACCGCCCACATACATTGCTCCTGAACCCATACTAAATATAACATACTTTGTGGTGCCACAAGAACCAGAAACAGCAACGACTCAAACATATTAAATAAGCATGCACTATCCAGGTTGTTTTGCCCCCGCCGGGATTCGAAATCGGGAACTCGTAGTCAGAACCTCGTCTGCTGTGCCCCTTAGAGGTCGAAATGAAGTTGTTGCAACTAGCTGAAGCACCTAAATTTATCCAAATGGCGGCGACTTATATACGATACCGCCCACATACATTGCTCCTGAAGCCACACTAAATATAACATACTTTGTCACAAGAACCAGAAACAGCAACGACTCAAACATATTAAATAAGCATGCACTATCCAGGTTGTTTTGCCCCAGCCGGGATTCGAAATCGGGAACTCGTAGTCAGAACCTCGTCTGCTGTGCCCCTTAGAGGTCGAAATAAAGTTGCTGCAACTAGCTGAAGCACCTAAATTTATCCAAATGGCGGCGACTTTTATACGATACCGCCCACATACATTGCTCTTGAACCCATACTAAATATAACATACTTTGTGGTGCCACAAGAACCAGAAACAGCAACGACTCAAACATATTAAATAAGCATGCACTATCCAGGTTGTTTTGCCCCCGCCGGGATTCGAAATCGGGAACTCGTAGTCAGAACCTCGTCTGCTGTGCCCCTTAGAGGTCGAAATAAAGTTGCTGCAACTAGCTGAAGCACCTAAATTTATCCAAATGGCGGCGACTTATATACGATACCGCCCACATACATTGCTCCTGAACCCATACTAAATATAACATACTTTGTGGTGCCACAAGAACCAGAAACTTCAATTGTATACGCTATTACAATAAGGTCCCTACTGATATTAAAAACTTACCTTTAGACAAGTTTAAAATAATAATAAAACAGAAATTGTATAAAAAAGGTTACTATAGGATATCTGATTACTTAGAGGACAGATGTCCATGGGAATAGATTGTTTGAGTAACAGGCTGTTTCGATATATAATTAGCATTCATTTTGTAATTTGACAATATTTTATTTAAAAAAGGAAACGCAAAAGATGCGACGACTGTGGAGTTTCTTCGGTGAGCTCTTCTCCACAGATTCCGCCATTGTGTTAGTGAACTCACCCAAAAAAATGTAATGACGGATCTAAGTGATGTAACAACATCCTATGGAAATAAATGATTTTTGATTTTGATTTTGATTTTTGATTTTTGACAGAATTGGTGACGTATTGTGGATTTGTCCTTGACCTTGGCTTTATATATTTAGTTGTATGGTGGCATTTTGATTAAAATAAAGCATCGTGGGAATCGCCAGCCTTACCGACAACCAGCCTTTTGATTTAAAAGAATGGCAGCCGGCCCGATTCGTTTTGCAAGATGGCGTCGACGTCACAGCTGATTTCTTTCAGAGTCAACTTAGTCAAAATACGAATAGGTTGCTTTAGGTGACTTTCTGTCCAAATAATAAAGTTTGGTTGGTCACAAATTTATGTATAACCTGGAGCCGAGCGAAGCGGAGCAGAGCAAGGCGATCCAATGTTGCAAGGGCAATCCTTCTTGTGTTAATAATTTTCCTAGGCACGTTTAGGCAAGTCGTTAAACGTTTCGTCCAGTTATTAGCCCGACGGACCTTTAACCCATAGGAACTGGCCCGGGCTTTTGAGTAATAGCCAGATGCAGAAACTATCTTTAAATCCATAACATTTTCTTTTTTTTTCAATAAAACTTTGGCTCTTGTTTCTGCCTATACAGGGTGTTCAATCCAAATGGGTCAGTATGGAGAAGTCAGAAACTATAAGAGACAGCGAAATATGTCCTTAGTAACCATGTCGTCGATTTTAGGTTTAATAATAATGACATTCAAACTTTTATATAAACTCTCATACATAACTAGGATTCGAACCCGGTCAATATTCTCTATGTAATTGCGTGTAGTATTTGTTTGTATAATTAATCCTGAAAGTATAAGGACCAAATTTTTATATGAAATCTTGTGTAAACATTTGACTGGAATGCTCTAAATTTAAATAATTTGCAAAATGTCGTCATTAATATGAATCGGTCATAATGATGACCACATCAATCAATGACATTTACTGAAATAAAACGATTATCTTATCGTTGCTTTTCTTTCAATTACTTAAACAATATTAAAAATGTGTTCCTTGTGACTTATGATTCACACCATCAACGATAACAACGAAAAAACTTACAGAATTTATACCTAACATTGTTAACAGAGGCTTAGACTAGGTTCGATTCCCGGTTATGTACGAGAGATTTAAAAAAATATGGCATTCAATTTTATTTTTTATTAATTACTTTACTTTACCTTATTACATAAAGAATATTGACCAGGTTCAATTCCCGGTTATGTATGAGAGTTTAAAAATGTTTGAATGTCATTATTATTAAATCTAAAATCGACGCCATGGTTCCAAAGAACAGATTTCGCAATCTCATATAGTTTCTGACTTCTCCAAACTGACCCATTTGGATTGATCACCCTGTATAATGTTCATGACAGTGCACAAGCCTTGACGTTAGGCCCATTAGCATTTGATGAGGCTTTAAATTTTAAAGATCGTTCCTGCAACTAGCTGAAGTACCTAAATGTATCCAAATGGCGGCGACTTATATACGATACCGCCCACATACATTGCTCCTGAACCCACACTAAATATAACATACTTTGTGGTGCCACAAGAACCAGAAACAGCAACGACTCAAACATATTAAATAAGCATGCACTATCCAGGTTGTTTTGCCCCCGCCGGGATTCGAAATCGGGAACTCGTAGTCAGAACCTCGTCTGCTGTGCCCCTTAGAGGTCGAAACAAAGTTGCTGCAACTAGCTGAAGCACCTAAATTTATCCAAATGGCGGCGACTTATATACGATACCGCCCACATACATTGCTCCTGAACCCATACTAAATATAACATACTTTGTGGTGCCACAAGAACCAGAAACAGCAACGACTCAAACATATTAAATAAGCATGTACTATCCAGGTTGTTTTGCCCCCGCCGGGATTCGAAATCGGGAACTCGTAGTCAGAACCTCGTCTGCTGTGCCCCTTAGAGGTCGAAATAAAGTTGCTGCAACTAGCTGAAGCACCTAAATTTATCCAAATGGCGGCGACTTATATACGATACCGCCCACATACATTGCTCCTGAACCCATACTAAATATAACATACTTTGTGGTGCCACAAGAACCAGAAACAGCAACGACTCAAACATATTAAATAAGCATGCACTATCCAGGTTGTTTTGCCCCCGCCGGGATTCGAAATCGGGAACTCGTAGTCAGAACCTCGTCTGCTGTGCCCCTTAGAGGTCGAAATAAAGTTGCTGCAACTAGCTGAAGCACCTAAATTTATCCAAATGGCGGCGACTTATATACGATACCGCCCACATACATTGCTCCTGAAGCCACACTAAATATAACATACTTTGTCACAAGAACCAGAAACAGCAACGACTCAAACATATTAAATAAGCATGCACTATCCAGGTTGTTTTGCCCCAGCCGGGATTCGAAATCGGGAACTCGTAGTCAGAACCTCGTCTGCTGTGCCCCTTAGAGGTCGAAATAAAGTTGCTGCAACTAGCTGAAGCACCTAAATTTATCCAAATGGCGGCGACTTTTATACGATACCGCCCACATACATTGCTCTTGAACCCATACTAAATATAACATACTTTGTGGTGCCACAAGAACCAGAAACAGCAACGACTCAAACATATTAAATAAGCATGCACTATCCAGGTTGTTTTGCCCCCGCCGGGATTCGAAATCGGGAACTCGTAGTCAGAACCTCGTCTGCTGTGCCCCTTAGAGGTCGAAATAAAGTTGCTGCAACTAGCTGAAGCACCTAAATTTATCCAAATGGCGGCGACTTATATACGATACCGCCCACATACATTGCTCCTGAACCCATACTAAATATAACATACTTTGTGGTGCCACAAGAACCAGAAACAGCAACGACTCAAACATATTAAATAAGCATGCACTATCCAGGTTGTTTTGCCCCCGCCGGGATTCGAAATCGGGAACTCGTAGTCAGAACCTCGTCTGCTGTGCCCCTTAGAGGTCGAAATAAAGTTGCTGCAACTAGCTGAAGCACCTAAATTTATCCAAATGGCGGCGACTTATATACGATACCGCCCACATACATTGCTCCTGAACCCATACTAAATATAACATACTTTGTGGTGCCACAAGAACCAGAAACAGGAACGACTCAAACATATTAAATAAGCATGCACTATCCAGGTTGTTTTGCCCCCGCCGGGATTCGAAATCGGGAACTCGTAGTCAGAACCTCGTCTGCTGTGCCCCTTAGAGGTCGAAATAAAGTTGCTGCAACTAGCTGAAGCACCTAAATTTATCCAAATGGCGGCGACTTATATACGATACCGCCCACATACATTGCTCCTGAAGCCACACTAAATATAACATACTTTGTCACAAGAACCAGAAACAGCAACGACTCAAACATATTAAATAAGCATGCACTATCCAGGTTGTTTTGCCCCCGCCGGGATTCGAAATCGGGAACTCGTAGTCAGAACCTCGTCTGCTGTGCCCCTTAGAGGTCGAAATAAAGTTGCTGCAACTAGCTGAAGTACCTAAATTCATCCAAATGGCGGCGACTTATATACGATACCGCCCACATACATTGCTCCTGAACCCATACTAAATATAACATACTTTGTGGTGCCACAAGAACCAGAAACAGCAACGACTCAAACATATTAAATAAGCATGCACTATCCAGGTTGTTTTGCCCCCGCCGGGATTCGAAATCGGGAACTCGGAGTCAGAACCCCGTCCGCTGTGCCCCTTAGAGGTCGAAATAAAGTTGCTTACATTTCTTTTTCAGACCATGAGTATAAACCAGCGGACAGACATATGGGAGGGGTCTGAATTCATACTGAGCTGCACAGCATTTGGGTCTCCAGATGTTGGCTTTACGTGGTACAAAGACGGGGTGAAAGTCAAGTTCAATGCGACTACAAGGTAAGTTGAACACACGACATTGATGTAAGGGAGTGAATGTTGGGTCAGGCAGAAGAAGGTTGAGCAGTGTGTGTGGAGCAACATTGAAAGATATATTGAAGAATGAAGTTTTAAGGCAACGCTTTGGCTTGAAATAAAGAAGAAAGTTGAAGATCGTTTATCCAAACGTTAGGTTACGACGTTGAAAGGATAAATGAATGGAGATTTACGAAACAGATCTAAACAGCGGGTGTGAATGTGTAACGGCATTAAAGGCTAAGGTCGAGCCACCGCTATCAGTAGCTATGATCGTCTATTCTATCTACCCCAAAAAGAGATGTCCCGATTCAGCTGTAAAAATTGTAAGTTAAGAATGATAAGTCTGAATTTCTTGTTCGTTGAGAAGTTCGTTAGGCGTACAATAGTCGAACGGAAGATTGGTTCAGGAAGTTACAGTTTCAAGTTAGACAGAGAAAGCATATATGCCCGCAAGCCGGTATTTCGCATCAGTTAGCGGTGTATTGCGCCAGATCGATCGTTGTTGTATTTTGTGTGATGGAACCATTTATTTTTTTGTATATATGGGCGCTTGGAACTTCTTTTAGTGGTCGACCACGATTTATAATATTTGTTTGGGATATCGTATAGATATCCGTCGTGGTTTTACGACGTGAGTACTCAATGATATTTCATGTGCTCGCTAGTAGCGGCTTGTGGTGGTTCCAATTATATAATTAGTTCACGGCAATAACGATCCGAATAGACCGGGTTTACACAATTGCGATTTGATTTTCCGAAATGGGTTTGAACTAGCGGCTACCTCAAAAGGTCCGTAACGTTTTGAAACCTTCAACTCTGCGCAATTTGAGCTGGATGTTATCGAAACGTTGTCATTAGCGCTTTTGGAGATCTAACCCACACCACAGCGAGGTACATACTCCGGTAAATACCGATCTATGTATCAAACTGACCACAGCACTTCCTCGATCGAGCCCAATCATAAATATTCGACTCAGCCTACACATTAGACCTCCAGCGAAATTTACATTTAATTTAAAGATGCAACTTGAATCCAAACCGACCCAAGGCAAAGCAAAACAATCTACCCGGTCCTAAACAATGAACTTTAGACTGTAATTTGATCTCTTCGCGCGTCCCCGACAACACTCAAATGTCAAAAATATCAACAGGATAGGTTATCTGTGTTTACAACGTTTATACTTTGTTCTGAATTTGTTATTTCCATCCGCGGAACCTCATCGATCAAACAGTCTCCCTATGCCCTGCTAACCTAGGTTTAGCCGCAACTAAACTCCTGTCTAGCCTAGTCTAAAATCCTAGTGTTATACCACGTCCATTATCGACACCACTCGAAAATGGTTGAGTTTGATTTGAATGTGCTTGTATGTTTAATGACTGTGTGTGTGGGAATTTCAAAACTTGCTACTCGAATGGAATGAGGAGAGGATTAGCCCGCGAATATCCTAAGAGCCAATCCAGGCACCCTATGGTGAAGGAAAAAGGAATTTAGGGTCGCTCCAAGCCCAGACTCAGACTCAGATCAATTACCTACAAGTTCTTATCTAACGACCCAAGGATAGTTTTGGAATTTGGGGTAGGTTGATTTAAAGGATAGGAACCGAGGTATATCTCGGCGCTTCAGACACTCACGAACATCCACTGTAACACGCAATCACAACTCGTCTAGTTCCAGACGCGTAAAACGGCAGACCGAAACTGTTTAGAATTACTGAAAGACGAGTGTCACAGTAGCTTGACGCAGAGACTGAATCCCTTCCCCTCCCACGCTCTCGTATTTATAGACCCCACATGTCTGGAAAAAAAATGGCGTCCTTTGCGAACACGCGCTGCCCAAGCGAAAGCTTCTTATCTCTAACTACACAGGGTCTAATTTCAATCAAACATGCCATGCAGATCCGCCGTTCTACAAATTGTGTGTACGCATAGTTTCTAATCAACCATTGGCTATCACTCAAATCATTTGGTATTGCCGATACACAGAATTTGTCGATCGCTGGCTATAAAAGCGGTTTTGATTAATTTAAGCCTTCCCGACCGCTAGCGTCTAGGACAAAGATCACTAGAATGATATTCAAACCCGTGATGTCAAACTCGCCACATCGTACCAAACAAACGCAATTGTATATTTGCAGTCAACATAATAGCTTTCTCCGTATCGTTCCATAAAAACCTTCCATTATTTAGTTATTCATAATTTATTCAGCGCGCAGCCAAATCGGCTCTGATCCCTACACATTTCGCAGGAATGCGACAAAAAAACTGACCTGACCAACCTACGCTCTCGGCTCATTGTTTTTTGCCAACTTACCCTGAGCTACTCAAAAACCCAAACTTTAAATGAACCGACTCTTGTATTCAATGTGTGTAACAATACAGCGCGGCGATGGGCTAGCCCTCTGTCACGCAAAATGAAGTATCAAATGTACTGACTCTTATGTACCATTACAAATGGAGCCGTCGGAGAAACCACATTGGCGATTTATTAGTGAACGGTGTAGTGTTATGTTACTTACATGCCATTTTCCAGTCTCTTCAGCTGGATACTTGCTGAGCTGTATAGCTGTATATTTTTTCACCTTTATTTTCATAGGACCCTGTAACGTTTTAAACCATAAGAACACATTAACAAATCATTTCCGCTTCGCATTTTCACACTATCAGCACTTCTAAATCGATAGCGAAGGGGTTTACCTTTGGTGACCTTGTATTTGGCTTTCTCCAAAACCCTGCAATCTCGGGCTTCGTGCGCGCTGATGCGCTACCCTTTTATCTTTCGTTGTTATGTAATTTTGGCTATGTGAACTTGTTGATTTTTCTATTACGAGCCTGAAACCAAAATCTGACATTTATTATGTTGTTGTTTATCTGGTTGTCATGACAATGTCCATTCAAACTCGTTAGCGGTCTGATATGTTTGCTTCAATATTTTTACAAAAATACTTTTTCTCTCTTGGCCACTCACAAAAATTGCTTTTAATTTAAATAATTTTTAGAACTCTCCAAAAAGGGTATAAGAGCGGAACATTTCTGAAATTCTGGAGTCTCACTTCAGCTCTCAAGCGAGAAGCATCACCTAAAGGCCTTATCCCGGGGTCGCACTGCCCCGGGATCCTGCGAGCCGCTACTGCAACGCCTCCTGACTTGGCGAGCCTCTACCCTGGTCAGCGCTTCGTTGAGTCTCCACTTCACCTGCCCGTTCTCGGCTACACCTGCACCCTGGTCAGCGCTTCGTTGAGTCTCCACTTCATCTGCCCGTTCTCGGCTACACCTGCTCATCAGTGACTTCAGGCCGACACGCTGCGGGCCTCTACCCTGGCCGGCGTTTCGCTACCAGGGCCCCTACTCCTGCTGCCCGTCGGGGTCTGATGACAGATAGGCCGCCGGCCACACTCTCCAACTGCAACTCCTACATCGCCCACCAGTGCCTCCACTGACCGGTTCACCAGACGTCTACTGCTTCATCGGCCTCCTACTCTCCGTGTCCTCCGCTTCCTTTTTTTATCTAGACATCTGTATTTTTATAAAACCTGTCTCATTTCATCCACCCTCATCTTCCTATCATTTTTCTAAAGTCATTGTATATAGCCCTAATAAACTGTCATTTCTAAATTTTATCCTGGTTGTTTTCTGTTAGGTTCTGGTTAGGTTAATATCTTTACACGACAACGGGCAAATTAGAAGTATACGGATACTTCTAATTTGCCTGTTCACTAACACACACACCGGCGTGCTTGTATGAAGAGACCTAAGAATGTTGAGGAAGCGAGAGATGTAGGTATGCCGGGATCATAGCAAGTAGAGTTCTTTAGTCTCTGCCTACCCCTCTTCCGGGAAAAAGGTGTGAGCATACGTATATATAATACTCACGTCACTTCATTGCACATGAAGGGTTAGAAGTCAAAGCTACATGAACATATCATAGCCTAACTTATATGGTATAACGCTAAGCTCTGGTGGAATTACATTACATTACATTTATATATGTATGTCACCGTAAGATAGTCAAAACCGTTATTTGATAAACTATCTTTTTTTTTCTCGTAAGTGGGTCAACTATCGACAGATAGTATACTGTAGCGTACTGCTTACTATATGACGCGTTAGTTGATCAACTAACGGTTACAACCGTTAAATAGTAAACTGGTTTAAACTTTAATTGCAAACGAAATACCAGGTAAACACTGCGTTAGCTTTGGCGAAGACTAGAGGGGGCGAGCGCAGCGAAGCCCCCGAATAGTCTTCGTGTTAGGTTGACATATAAGAACAAAAGAAACGTAAATTCTCAACCCTGTCGGTCTGGTTTGATATCTGTTGATAGTTGATCAACTACCGCGTTAGTTTATAACCTAACGGTTTTCACTTTCTTCCGGTGACATTAACAATGCTTCTGGTCCCACACTAGACTACCCTGTGTCTTGGGAGCCAGAAACAGAGACATCATACACTATGAACATCGAAGACCTGGGGACTTTTTTTTTATCCCCGGCCGGGGTTCCAACTTGGGCCCTCTCGCTTGGTAGGCCATAGAACCACAGCGCACAGAGGTAGTCAAATCGGCAATACGTCATTTTCATTGATCAGAAAAAATTAAGAATGACATCAAGTCAAGTGCGAGTCGAACTCGCACACGAAGGGTTCCGTGAATAGTTTGGATTTTACACAGCAAAATGTTGTTTACAAAGTTATTGGTGCGGCTACTTTCACACTCCATGTACGTAACCAGGTGCATTCATAAGTTTGTATGTAGTATTGAAAGAATTGTTGTACGGGAGGTTGGTATCGAAGTCAAGTTAGGGCAATTTTTATATTTTTTTCAGCCCTTACTTTAGCTTGGACGATGGAACGGAACCCTTCGTGTGCAAGTCCGCCCCGCATCTGACCATTTTTCCGAATCAGTTCTGATTATTTTAAGCTCCGTGGTCTAATGGGTTTCACGCCTGCTTCTCACACAGGAGATGCAGGTTCGAATCCTGATCATGTACAAATGAGATTAGTAATTTATCTTAAGTATAGATCGGACGTTCGTGTTTCGGATGACACGTTAAGTTGTAGGTCCCGGCTACTATCGCTACATGATAATGGTCGTAAAACCCCTTCACCAACCCGCACTGAGCCAGCGTGGTGGAGTATGGCTTAATCTTACTCTTATCCGGGTAAATGCCTGTGCCCCTCGGTGGGGACATTAATGGGCTACATTTATTATTATTTTAAGGTAGAATTACATCTTTACATGATAAGTACCTATTTTATAATTAAAAGGTAGGAAAATGTAGCGATAGATCGACCGCCATCTCAGGAAATATCTAATGAAGAACGAGAAGAAGAATAAATGACAAGATATTGTGTACATAATGTTATAAAATTTTCCTCCTGCACATCATACCTGAAACATACAAAATAACATTTATTCCGAAGGCAATAGCACTGTTATTGTACTGCTGGGATATTCTAATATGGCACCGAAGTTTGAAATGCCTGACATGACATAGCAAGTAAGATTGATGCGTCTCGTGGGTTCCGATAACATTAAATTACTTACTTGGAAAACAAAGAAAGATGGAAGAAATCGTCACGGAATGAATTCTACGTGGATTCTTATCTACCGTTTACTGCGAAATGTTTATTTTGCCTTTATATGTATTATGGCATCTATTTGGTTTGAAATAAAGTTATCTTGTTCATGATATTGGCAGGACTAAGCATAGCCCCCCCTAGACAAGATGAAATTCGCTAATAACTACATAAAGCGTCGATCTTGTATGCGATTTGACATTTGAGAACAAAAAGTTACGTGACTCCTCTGATTCGTCTTAAAAGCACTACTTTCGATCATGGCGTCATCTAAACACAAAATTTTCTTCTAATCGCAATCTAAAAAAATACTCTTGGAGCAACAACGAGCGGACTGTCGATGGTCATAGTTATGACGGGTTGGTGGCCCGATGCCTGAAAACAAAATAAAATAAGTATCTATGTTGCGATTAGTGACTAGCTGATGAGATAACTCTTTATTATTTTTCTCTATTCTGACAATCATTCTCATTTTCTGCCTGTGTTATTATTGTTTTTATTTTGCGATCGCTTACCACTAAGTATTGTATACAATGCACGTCGTAATTACTATTCTATTATCACACACATATAAAGGGATATTACAATGTTCAAGATTACTTAAATGACAGGACTGTATGGGATTGATCTGGCTCAACACAGACCTTGCTGTTAATAGTTTTGTAATTATTTATTCATGCTTATCAATCATAACAATTAAATTTTTCATATTTGTATTAATTAAGCACAACCTATTTTTAAAAGAGATCTAAAAATCAATCTGTGGGAGTAGCTACGCCCTTCTTCTCCCACAGTGGTCCAATGTAGAGAAGAGGCAAAAAATGACGTTTGCTAAGTATATGTAAATATCAACGGTAATAAAGTACTTATATATATATATATATATATATATATATATATATTGTTTTTGTATAAATTTTCATAATTTGTAAGTATTCCACATATTTTCTTGCAAACCAGACACAACAACACGTTCACTGACTCACACATACGGGTGCGGCAGAATATCAACGTTTCACTGCCGCGTTGCACGCCGCATAGTAATCTCTCTGTTGTACTACTTTTGTCTGTTTATTATTATTATTGTCTTCCTATGACTTGTCTTTGTATGTTCTTCTACTTTGTAGTGTGATGTGGCTTAGTGAATAAACGATTTTCTATAAACACCCATACATGTGCCTCCTTATTCCCAGAGACATCTGGACACGAACTACCGCCGGCGACGAAATAGGCCAGATGACGTCCGTGCTGAGCGTGTCGTCGGCGCGCGCGCAGGACAGCGGGCGCTGGTCGTGCGCGGCGGACGACGCGGGCCGGCGCCGCTGCCGCGCACTCTGGCTCACCGTGCTGCGCCCGCCCGATGTGCGCCTGCTGCCCTCCACTATCACTGTTAATAAGGTAGGATCCACATGATGCATACCTTGAAACTGTTTGTGTACACCTTCTAGAACAAAAGTTGGGAATTGACAAGTCTTAGGCGGCGATGGACTAACTGTCACGCAAAATGGAGTAGGTATTGAATAACTGGCTAAAAGTGGGCACAATTGTGCCTCTGCCACCTCTTATGGGAAAATGCGTGACGCTATGTATATGTACTTCTCAGGTCAATCTACCGGATCTCCTAGAGAGGTTTGGTTTGGAATTTAGTCCAGTATTTTAGGTCATTCAAATCAAAAGTAGCTAGCTTTTACGATTCCATCGTGCTTTGTCAGATATTTTTAAGTCAGCTTAAACGTATATTTCGGTTTTCATTATTTGTTAAGTTAGAATTATCGATCAGTTCACATTCGTTTATCAATAGGCATGCACCAATTGTAATAATTAATAATGAATAAAGTGATTTATCAAGTTATCACTCCTCCACCAATCATTCTCATCATCAAGTTTCAATGTACCGCCAGCAAAGGCTCGTACATTAAGTGGCCCTTCGAAACCTGTGTTTATGTTTAGTGTAACTTTGTGTTTTAATCGTATGACTACGAATCGACTTTGCCGGCCTGCCACCAGCGGCAATCCCCGGTAGAGCTGAGAAGGCGCAAACGGAGGAATACAATAGCGTGACATTGTTCTCAGTAGGTGCTGATTTTCGTGCCATTAGCTGTGTTCAGGCTTCTCAGCACCTAATGACCTCGTAGGGGCCCATGAGCTACGAGGTAGCGTGACGATCAGGTGCCAAGAAGTGATGAACGTCGGCGATTCACCGAGCTGAAGTTATGTGGGGTAGATCTAACCTGGTCTGTGCTTCGGTCCCGTCAACCTCCTGTCTCTCTGCAAGGCCCGGGTGCACCCTAGGCTCTTCTTGGTAGACAGGTTCTTCAGCCAACCAGGTATGACTGGCGGGCTAGCGTGGTGAGCACAGTGTCCAGCACAGGTTATGTTTCTACTGGTAAATACAAATCGGGCACGAAAATCCGAACTTTATCTGGTTCGAGAGAATAGTCAATAGTCAAAGTACTTTATTACTGTAGATATTTACATATACTTAGCAAACGTCATTTTTTGCCTCTTCTCTACATTGGACCACTGTGGGAGAAGAAGGGCGTAGAAACTCCCACAGATTTATTTTTAGATCTCTTTTAAAAATAGGTTGTGCTTAACTAATACAAATATGAAAAATTTAATTGTTATGATTAATAAGCAGGAATAAATAATTACAAAATTATTAACAGCAAGGTCTGTGTTGAGCCAGATTAACCCCATACAGTCCTGTCATTTAAGTAATCTTGAACATTGTAATATCCCTTTTTCGACAAAGTCGCTTTAACATGCTTTTTAAATTGCTCAAATGGCAATTTCAAAATCTCCAGAGGTATCCTATTGTAGTAGAGAATGCACTGACCCTTGAAAGAATTGCTAACCTTCGCGAGTCTAAAACGGGGCGCACATAGTCTGTGATTATTTCTTAGGTTAACATTACAGCTGTCGCTAAGTTTGGAAAATGTTGTAAGGTTCTTGCTTACATACATTATATTTTCGAAAATAAATTGACTAGCTACTGTTAGTATGTCAATTTCTTTAAAAAGCTCTCTTAAGGAGTCTGTTCGTTTTAAATTATAAATTGCTCGAATAGCTCTTTTCTGTAAAATAAAAATAGTTTGAATATCCGCTGCTTTCCCCCACAACAAGATACCATAGGACATCACACTATGAAAGTAACTAAAATATACTAGCCTAGATGTAGCCACATCCGTGCTTTGTCTGATGTTCCTAACAGCGTAAGCCGCAGAACTTAATTTACCAGCCAATTTATCTATGTGGGGTCCCCACTGCAATTTACTATCAATGGTTATTCCAAGAAACTTCGTATCATTTACCAATTCTAACGTGCTGTTGTCTAACACCAAACTGGTCTCAACTTGCCTGACATTTGGAAGTGAGAATTTGATACACTTGGTTTTACCAGCGTTTAACAATAAATTATTAACTGTGAACCAATTCAAGGTTAAAGACAATACACCATTAACATCATCAAAATCTCCTTTTTGTCTTTCAATTTTGAAGACCATTGAAGTATCATCAGCAAACAACACTATGTCAGTTAATTTCTCCACCATGAAAGGCAGATCATTAATATATACCAGGAATAAGAAAGGGCCTAATATGGAACCTTGTGGAACGCCAATTTTAACACCCGATCCATCAGATTTTACGCCGTTAACTTCTGCCTTTTGAATTCTATTGCTTAGGTATGATCTTAGTAGATCCAACGCTTTATTTCTAACTCCGTAATGATTTAATTTAATTAATAGCGTATTATGATCAACACAATCAAACGCCTTCGACAGGTCGCAAAAAACTCCGATAGCATCCTGTGCGGCCTCCCATGCAGAATAAATATGAGATACAAGGGAAATACCTGCATCCGTAGTCGATTTACCCCTAGTGAAACCATATTGTTTAGCGTGGAGTTGTTTTGTACGGTCGAAGTGTGAGAGCATTTGATTGAGTATAATCTTTTAAAATATTTTACTTAGTGTTGGAAGAACAGATATTGGTCTGAAATTTGAAGGATCGCCCTTATCTCCCGATTTGAACAGCGGTATAAGTTTACTGTGTTTCATGAGGTCTGGAAAATCCCCATCGTCAACACATTTATTGAATATATAACCTAAGTGTGGGAGACAACGGCACACTCAGCTATATTAACAATCCTGAGGGAATCCCGAATACATTCCAGATGCCCTGCGATTTAATTTCAACACCCTGATCAAAACGCGTTTACATTGCGAGGGCTTTCGTCTGTCAGTTGTCAAAACTGCCAGATTGACAGCTAACGTCAAATTAAAATGACCGTTCAGAAACCATCGATCAAATATCGATTTGGAATCGAACAATCACCCGCCCGGACAGGCACCCACCTGTCCCCTAATCTACGGGCAGCCGATACAACGTTGCTACCGCTCATTTTAGAACCGAGCCTCCTACTAGAACCTCTGCAGACCGGGGGGTCCCGTCCTTGCCAGGGAACAAGTTAACAATGCGCCCCCTGCGCCAACGTAGTGGCGGTAGGTTAGCATCCTTAACCATAACGAGGTCACCAACACTAGGGGGGCTAGTTTTGTCAGTCCACTTAAAGCGCTGTTGTAAGATATGCAGATACTCGAGCGACCAACGCTTCCAGAAATTCTGAGTAAACTGCTGCAACATCTGATACCTTGACAACCGATACAATTTCACTCCCTCGAAGGGGTGCTCGGGCAACGCGTTAAGTGGCTGTCCTATCAAGAAATGGCCTGGGGTCAGAGCCTCCAGGTCATTTGGATCCGAGCTGAGGGGACACAACGGTCGCGAATTGAGAACGGCCTCGATCTTACAAAACAATGTCGCGAGCTCCTCAAAAGTCAGCGCGGTCTGACCTACTATACGCCCTAAGTGCGTCTTAGCTGACTTAACTACGGCCTCAAAAATCCCACCCCAGTGGGGGCAAATCGGTGGGCTGAAGGTCCCCTATATACCCCGACGGGAGAGGGCCGTTCCAATATCCACTTTATTTACATTCAAAAAGTTGACTATCTCTCGTAAGTATCGTTCCGCACCTATGTAGTTAGTGCCGTTATCAGAGCGGATCAAAGTTGGAAGTACCCTTCGAGAAACAAACCTATCCAAACAAGCAATGAAAGCCTCTGTCGAGAGATCAGCAACGAGCTCGAGATGTACCGCCTTGGTGGATAAACAAACAAACACACATAGGTACGCCTTGTATTGCTTAGCGGTACGCAATCGTGAACTCTTCACCATAAACGGTCCTGCAAAATCCGTACCAACACCTGAAAACGGTCTGACCTCATTCACACGATCAGGGGGCAAGTCCCCCATGAGAGGTTGCATCGTGGCAGCCTTAAGTCGATAACAAGGCATGCACCGAAACACGATGTTCCGTATGGCACGGCGGGCAGATAAGATCCAAAACTCCCGCTGGAGCGTGGCCAACAACGCGTTACAGCCGGCATGCGCGTTTTTAATATGACGATCAGTCACCAGCAATTCAACTAACTGTCCCCCCTTGGGGAGCAGAAGTGGGTGACGAGCCGAATACGACAGATTCGCATTGCGCAATCTTCCTCCTACCCGAAGTAACCCGGTCGAATCAACAAAGGGGTTGAGACGCGCGACGGCTCCCTTCAATTTCGAACGTCCACTTCGTATAATCTCCAATTCTGCCCCAAACTTCGAGGACTGTACCAACCGGACCAAATTCAACAGCGACTCGTTTCGCTCTGCCGGAGTCAGAATAGGGTTCAACGTTCGCTGATCGCGAGGAGTACGAATATTTCTAGCGAATCTCCTAATCCAAGTGGACACGTTTATCAACTTGTCAAGTGAGCTATACCGGTCCAGCAGAAACCCGGCGTCAGGGTCCTCAGCCTTCTGGGTAACATGCACGGCCGCTCTGGGGCCATGATCCGAAAATACTACTACATGGCTGTGGGGCCAGTCCGATTCTCTTTTGACAAGCCAGGGTGGTCCCCACCACAAATGGTGTCTAACGAGTTCAGGAGCCTGACATCCCCTGGATGCACAATCAGACGGGTTCAATTCTCCTGGTACATGTCTCCAGGTCAGTGGGACCTCAGACGACACAATCTGGGAGACACGGTTCGCAACAAAAACCTCTAAGTTATGGACCGAAGCCTTCAGCCAGCACAAAACAATCTGGCTGTCCGTCCAAGCGTACACCGTATCCTCCAAAACCTGACCCACGCAACACTGTTAGAGTGTGATTCAAAAGTTTGGTCAAAAGAGCAGCCCCGGACAGTTCCAGTTTTGGAATCGTCATCCTTGTCCTAATAGGCGCTACCTTGCTTTTTGCCAAAACCAAACGCACGTCGACCTCCCCGGTGGAGGTGACGGTTCGCAAATAAACCGCTGCCGCAAACCCTCGTTCAGAGGCATCACAAAACCCGTGAAGGGTTGCCCTGTAATCCCCAGCAGGGACCAATTTTCTCGGCAGCGATACATTATTTATGTCCGATAGCGAGGTGAACATTCGCGTCCAATCGGTTAACAAAACACCTGAGAGGTGGGTGTCCCAGGTCAACTGAGCCGCCCATAGCCTTTGCATAAAACATTTGAGAGCAAAGGTGACTGGAGAAATCCATCCATTCGGGTCGAACGTTCTCGCAATCGTTGACAGTACTGACCGCTTCGTCCAGGCCTTCGGTGTTTCTAAAACCACCCGATAGGTAAACTCATCATGGACGGGCCGGTACTGAATTCCAAGCACTGACAACATGTTAGGGTTGTCAGGATTCTCAAAAACGTGCGGGTCTTGTTGAAACTCATCTGGGAGACCAGCCATCAACTCAGGGGAGTTGGACATCCACTTGCGTAGTTCATAGCCGCCTCGTTCCAGCAATTGAATGAGCTCGTCACGTTGGTCCAGAGCTTCCTCTACACTGGCTGCCCCTGTGCAGACGTCATCGACGTACAAATCTTGCTCCAGGATAGCGGCGGCTCTAGGATAGCTCACACGATCACGCGACGCTAACTCCCGCAGGGTACGCATCGCCAAATACGGGCTAGAACGTAACCCATACGTGTTCGTGTTTAACTCATAGACCTTGACTGGCTCGGCCGTGGTCTCACGCCAAAGTATCAACTGATACCTTCTGTCAGCTGGATGAATTACCTTTTGCCTAAACATCATCCGAATGTCTGCGACAAATACAATCTGGTGTCTCCGAAAGCTCGTGAGAATATCCGAAATATCACGACTCAACTTGGGTCCCGAATGTAGACACTGATTCAGGGACATCCCGTTCGAGGTAGGTGCTGACCCATCAAAAACAACTCGAATCTTGCCGGTAGGGGTTCGCAGGACGGCATGGTGTGGAAGGAAACAATGATCCTCAGATCTCCAGTCCACACCCGATACCGACATGTGTCCTAACGACTCATACTCCCTCATGAAATCGACGTATTTTTGTTTAAATACGGCGTCCCTTGACATCCTACGCTCCATCGACATCAATCTCGTCTCAGCCATCTTCCTAGATTCTCCTAGTGGCGGTCGATCGGCCCTGAAAGGCAGTCGAGTTACAAAACGACCAGAACGAAGGCGACCAGTACCTTTCTGGTAAAACAACTCGCACTCTTCTTCGTCTGCGTCGACTCGACGAACGGTGGGAGGTTCCTCTATCTCCCAGAAACGTTGGATAGCGTCTGACAACGCTGAGCCAATAAGTATGCCATCTGACTCGGCAGGCCTAACCATTGGCAATGCCGGACCCATGATCACGTGACCAAACTTAGTATCCACAGCAATCAACCCGTCCGACTGAAGAACTCGCCGATCCGACATCAGAAACCTACCCAGAACGTCTGCTCCCAGTAGCAGGTCGACCGGGGCTGGAGTGTCAAAATCGGGATCCGCCAACTTGAGTCCTGATGTCAGGAATCGAACGGCCGGATTCAACTTCACCAAGGGGTGTCTGCCCATGACATGCGTCATTACTAAAGCTTGCACGGATGTTTTGTCAAAATGTCATAACGTGGAGAGAACGTGATCACCGATTGACCAACTACATTCGTAACCGTAACATTCCCCACGCCCCGTATTGATTTATTATACCTATTTACCTTGAGGCCCAACCATTTTGCGAAATCATTCGATACAATGCAGCCCTGAGCTCCAGAATCTAATAGGGCGCGAACGTATGTTGGGTTGCCCGCCAAATCCCAAACAAGCACAGAGGCGATCGGTAACACCACCGTCTCCGGTTGGGGGGCAACAAATTGTTGGGCCGCAAATTCCTAGCGAGGGCCCCCGGGGCCCCAATCTGCCTGTAACCGATCAGGTATGCAGCTATACGCCATAGGGTCCCATTGTACAAATGGCCCACGCGCCGGTTCCATTGCCACCCTACGACGCCCCGTAAAGGGGGGTGGGCGTGAATTCAACCGTGGCCGCTCCATGAGGGGACATCACACGTGACCGACGAGGACGAGGCGACGAGCGAGGCGACAACTGAGGCGGCGTCCGAACCGCACCCGCATAGCTCGAAGGTGTCCCATGCCACCCGCCCGTTACGGCCTGCTCAACACACCCAATGTCCCGCTGAATCGGATGCTGAGTCGCAACCGAAAACTCAGGGCCCCCCATGTAATGATCCTGAGTGCGGCCCTGCACCCTAGTACTGCCCTGTGCACGTGGGGACGTTGGCCCCTGAGTTGCGCTCCGAGTCGCAAACGAATTCTCAGGGCCCCATGCCGTGTCACCCTGGGTACGGCCCTGTGGTGGCTGTTGGCCGGACCGGTTCATGCACAACAGATTGTTGTGGGCCCCACCACAATATCCGCACATTTGTGTGCGCGTGCAGTCCCTAGCCATGTGTGGCCCGAGGCACAGGAAACACCAGCTCCGCTGCTTGGCCATCCGGCGCCGTCCCTGAACCCTAAGTTCCCCGAACTTATTGCAATTGGCCACAGCATGGCCAATCTGCCTACAACAAGGGCAGGTCTCACCATGTGGGGTCAATTCACTCACAGTCCCATACGACTGCCGGTTGGTGCGGTCCTTCCTCGTCGGAGGGCCCCTACTCACAGCGCTCCCGGCAGCTCTCTGTGGCTCCGAAGGATGGGTGACCGTCAACCCCAAATTCTCTGCCCGTCGAGCCTCCTCTTCCAAAAATCCGACCAAGTCGGAGAAGGCGGGCAGGTCCTCGGCCGACCTCCCGTGAGACTGTTCGAAACGAGTCTGCACGGCAGCGGGTAGGCGGGAAAGTACAATGTACAACAGTAGGTACGACCATTCACCAACCGGAAGTCCAAGATTCTCTAGAGCCTTGGTGATGGACAACAATGGGTTCAAAACCTCCGTCTGTATGGCCCCGACCTTGTTCACAACCGGGATGCTGAACAAACGGTTCAGTTGGGCATCGGCCAACCTCCGTTTGTTGTGGTAACGTCTGACCAACAATTGCCTGGCCGTCTCATAGTTACCCTCCGTAACTGTCAAATGAGCGACCAGCTCCCTAGGCTCACCCCTCAATACTGCCACCAGCTGAGCCATCTTGACAGACTTGGTAATGTCCGATCGCATGTGCACCAAACTGTCGAACAGATTGATGAAGCTCATCCATTCACCGGACACGCCGTCAAAGGTAGCATAGTTATGGCAGGTAACCTGGACCCCGATCCCTGATGCGGCAGAGGTGCTTCAATGTCACCATCATGGCTGGACTCGCGCTGTCTACGTATGTCCGCAGCCTTCTGCGTGATAGCAGCTGCCATCTTCATACATTGGTCGACATCCCCTATCAACCGTGACAGCCTGTCAGGTGCACAACCATCAACTGATTCCGCCTGCGCGGACAATTCGAGCACCCTATTGTAACGTTCCTTAACGTCCATAGACCGCTCCAATACCACATCATGCCTATCTAAACGGTCTATCAGACCGTGTGCGGAGGAAAACCATCTGAGTTCCTTAGAAACACCCTTCTGGATTTCAGATAACGACATGATCGGAACGATACTTACTCACAATTTGCAGTAACTCAATTGTATTGGACCCTCTAGTTTATAACCCAAACGAGGGAACCCTAAACTATAACTTAAACAATGTTGTTTTCCTTAAACAATAGGAAACGATTTTTATATCTATATAAATTCTGTAAATAACAATTTAGTTTCCCTTTATCATTATAACACACACAGATAGTCAATATTAGTTCAAGTTATAAATTGCTATAAACTGAAAACAATGTAATAGCCTGCTATCAATAGATGTAACTACCTATGTTAACCAAAACATTCATTCAATAGCATTACTAGACCACTAATAGATTGACTAACTGGTAATTCAATGCAAATTTCAATTCAATTTCTGTCTGTCTACTACCAGCAATAGACTTATAGCTTACAATACTACCAATCTATGTGGATATAGGAACAACCAGTTACCTAACCGCCTATCGTGCCTTCCTGGAGCCCTTGACGGCTGCAAATCTCAGGAAACCACGCTCTGCTACCAAAATGTTCAGGCTTCTCAGCACCTAATGACCTCGTAGGGGCCCATGAGCTACGAGGTAGCGTGACGATAAGGTGCCAAGAAGTGATGAACGTCGGCGATTCACCGAGCTGAAGTTATGTGGGGTAGATCTAACCTGGTCTGTGCTTCGGTCCCGTCAACCTCCTGTCTCTCTGCAAGGCCCGGGTGCACCCTAGGCTCTTCTTGGTAGACAGGTTCTTCAGCCAACCAGGTATGACTGGCGGGCTAGCGTGGTGAGCACAGTGTCCAGCACAGGTTATGTTTCTACTGGTAAATACAAATCGGGCACGAAAATCCGAACTTTATCTGGTTCGAGAGACAACGGCACACTCAGCTATATTAACAATCCTGAGGGAATCCCGAATACATTCCAGATGCCCTGCGATTTAATTTCAACACCCTGATCAAAACGCGTTTACATTGCGAAGGCTTTCGTCTGTCAATTGTCAAAACTGCCAGATTGACAGCTAACGTCAAATTAAAATGACCGTTCAGAAACCATCGATCGAATATCGATTTGGAATCAAACAAGCTGCATGTAACGAGTAATCCGCTTTCTTGGAATGCTTTCTCCTGTACGGATATGTTCGCGCCAGTATCGATTTAATATTTCTCCATCCGTGGTAAATAGACGATGAAATTTTTAGAAGGCACAGAGCTCTGCCTCATTTCATGCCGCATTTATTCGGGAACAGGGAGCTTCGCACTTGTGAGCCATTGCCAAAATGAGCGTGAAAGTAACATAATCTCGTGTTTCTTCTAAAAGGGGACAGATTTCTGAGACGTGAACTTGAAAACGGCTTACTTCGATAAAACTGCTGACGATTATTCTTGTTTCGGATTGCTGCCAGTTTCATTTTTGTTAGCTCAGCGGTCAGGTGCGTTACCGGGTCTTCGTCCTTGCTTAGCGCAGCAACTTGCTTGTGACTTGAGACTCCGTATACATCGTCGGCCATTTGGGCTAATTCGTCGTTTCCTTTCTCCTTATTTATCATAAGAATTGAGGCCAAGGAGGTTGCTAGTTGCAGGTCCTCTTTGGTGTCAAGGACCGACCTGACAGAACAGAAAATATGAGCCCTAAATTACACTGAAGGAAAGTAGACAAACTACTGAGGACTGCTAAAGAAAGGGAATTGCACGGAGAAAAAATAACGGTCAAGTGCGAGTCTAACTCGCGCACGAAGGGTACGTACCACCGTTCAATGGTAGGGATGGTGTGGAGTGAATAGTTTGGATTTTACATAGCAAAATGTAGTTTACAAAGTTGTTGGTGCGGCTACTTTCACACTCTATGTACGTAACCAGGTGCATTCATAAGTTTGTATATGACATTGAAAGAATTTTTGTTTGGGTACCCTTAAATGAAATGAAATCGTTTATTTTCAGGTATTAACCCATAGTACATTTGAAATAGGTAATGAAATAGTTAAAAATAACATTGTAAATATAAATGTAAGAATAGTAAAATTAAATTATAAAATCATCCGTATCTTGGTTGACATGTGTCAACCGGCACATTGACATGTGTCGCCACCCAGTAAGCCAAGAGAGGACAATCTACCCTGTAACTCTACATCATCAGGAGACCGTTGGTGCTTCCCATAAACCTGGCCAATCTAGAGGCTATTCTGGAGCGCAGTATCGCATGAAATCCGTCCACGCGAGCATCCGCAAACATTGCTGATGCGCTACAGAAACGAGGAAGCCTCAACAGCACCCTGAAAGCGTTAGTGTATTGGACTCGAAGAGCGTTGACAGCATTCTGCGTATATTTAGTCCAAAGGGTGCAGGTGTAAAACGTTTGACAGAATGCTCGGAACAAAGTGATTTTTACATCCTGTGAACACCTTGCAAACCTTCGAGCCACCATGCATCTGACTGCCAACGCTCTTCGTTCCCTCTCTATATCCATGTCATCAGAGAGGTCTTCCGTGACCCAGTGGCCCAGGTATTTAAAATTACTTACTTGTGTCACTGGTACGCCAATTAGAGTAATAGGTGGCATTGAATATGTTTTATTCCCAGATTTGAACACAAGCAGTTCACTCATTGTAGTGTTATACCTGAGCCCATGGGCCACAGAATTCTCCTCACATTTCCTCAGAAGAATCCTCAAAGCACTAATCGAGGGGTTCAGCAGCACCAAGTTGTCAGCATAGCTGATGTTGTTCATGCTGACACCTCCTATGGAGCACCCTACCCTGGTGCTGCTGAGCTCCCCTATCAACCCGTTCATGTACAAGTTAAAGAGCGACGGTGAGGTTAACCCCCCCTGCCTCACCCCGCACTCCAGCCTGTACACATCGGAAAGGGTGCTTGCCCATCTTACATTATTAGTTTGGTATTGAAAAATGGACCTCAATTCAAGTGGGAGATGAGTCTTAGTTTTTAGTTTTTTCCATAGAACATTATAATTAACTAGGTCAAACGCCTTCTATAGGTAACAAGCATAGACCGGTGTTTTTCTTCTAGTATTATATTTTACAGTATTTTTAGGCATAAAACAGCTGACTCAGTTGATAGTCCCGATCGAAATCCAAATTGGGCATCATTCACTTTAAAATATCCTAAGCTGTTTGTCTAATGTAGTGTCCAGAACCTTTGCTTTTATAGTTGCCAGTGAGATAGGTCTGTAATTACTTTATTCTGAAGCTTCCCCAGTTTTATTGTTAATAATTGGAGCAACAATAGTTTTCATCAGGTCTGGCGGCAAGTTAGAATGCCCTATACAAAAAGTATATAACAGTGACGGCACCCTGGGAAGATGTATATCTGCATATTGTAGATTCTCTATACTGAGTCCATTAAACCCCGGCGACTTGCCTCTGATCATGTGCCGGATGTGTTTAGTCAACTCCGCAGCTGATACTCGCACAGGGGGGTCCGTAGGAGTAGGATGGTCAGCATCGAGCTCCACGTACTCATCTGTGACCAATTTAGACTCCACTCGGAAGTGATTCATGAACATGTCTGCTATATCCTTTTTATCGTTTATTCCATTGACACTCACAGGTGCGGCGAGCCTTTTATTCAGTTTATTTGTTTGTTTCCAGAAATTACTAAAAAAAATTGATCGATGATGATTTGCCAAAATGTCCATCTTTATTTGTTCTTTATGTTTTTGACATCATTTTATTTAATTTTAAACAATCTACGTGTATCTGTCATATGCTCATAAACTTCCCCTGACGTTGGTCTACCATGTGCATTCCACATATGAAATCCAAGTATCGCCTCCCTATGTGCCTCGCTCACATGTTTATTCCATCCTATAATATACCTTTGCATACTTTTTTAACTTTATCATTGTAAGTATTCCAAATTCCAAATTCCAAATGTCTTTATTACTGTAGATATTTACACATACATAGCAATCGTCATTTTTTGCCACTTCTCTACATTGGACCACTGTGGGAGAAGAAGGGCGTAGAAACTCCCACAGATTGAGTTTTAGATCTCTTTTTAAAAATTGCTTATGCTTAACTAATACAAAATATAATATTTAGTCATTATCATAATTAATAAGCAGGAATAAATAATTACAAAATTATTAACAGCAAGGTCTGTGTTGAGCCAGATTAACCCCATACAGACCCATCATTTAAGTAATCTTGAACATTGTAATATCCCTTCTTCGACAAAGTCGCTTTAACATGGATTTTAAATTGCTCAAATGGCAATTTCAAGATCTCCAGAGGTATCTTGTTGTAGTAGAGAATGCATTGTCCCTTGAAAGAATTGCTAACCTTCGCGAGTCTAAACCGGGGCGCAAGTAGTCTGTGATTATTTCTTAGGTTAACATTACAGCTATCGCTAAGTTTGGGAAATTTTGTAAGGTTCTTGCGTACATACAATATATTTTCGAAAATAAATTGACTAGCTACAGTTAGTATGTCAATTTCTTTAAAAAGCTGTCTTAAGGAGTATGTGCGTTTTAAATTATAAATTGCTCGAATAGCTCTTTTCTGTAAAATAAAAATAGTTTGAATATCCGCTGCTTTCCCCCACAACAAGATACCATAGGACATGACACTATGAAAGTAACTAGAATATACTAGCCTAGATGTAGCCACATCCGTGTTTTGTCTGATGTTCCTAACAGCGTAAGCCGCAGAACTTAATTTACCAGCCAATTTTTCTATGTGGGGTCCCCACTGCAATTTGTTATCAATGGTTATTCCAAGAAACTTCGTGTCATTTACTAATTCTAACGTATTGCTGTCCAACACTAAACTGGTCCCAACTTGCCTGACATTTGGAAGTGAGAATTTTATACATTTGGTTTTACCAGCATTTAACAATAAATTGTTAACTGTGAACCAATTCAACGTTAAAGATAATACTCTATTGACATCATCAAAATCTTCTTTTTGTCTTTCAATTTTGAAGACCAGTGAAGTATCATCAGCAAACAACACTATGTTAGTCAATTTCTCCACCATAAAAGGCAGATCGTTAATATATACCAGGAATAAGAAAGGGCCTAATATGGAACCTTGTGGAACGCCAATTTTTACCCCCGATCCAACAGATTTAACGCCGTTGACTTCTGTTTTTTGAATTCTATTGCTTAGGTATGATCTTAGTAGATCCAAAGCTTTATTTCTAACTCCGTAATGATTTAATTTCATTAGTAACGAGTCATGATCAACACAATCAAATGCCTTCGACAGATTGCAAAAAACACCGATAGCATCCTGTGCGGATTCCCATGCAGAATAAATATAAGATATAAGGGTAATACCTGCATCCGTAGTCGATTTACCCCTAGTGAAACCGTATTGCTTGGCGTGGAGTTGTTTTGTACGGTTGAAGTGTGAGAGCATTTGATTGAGTATAATGTTTTCAAAAATTTTACTTAGTGCTGGAAGAACCGATATTGGTCTGAAATTTGACGGATCACCCTTGTCTCCCGACTTGAACAGAGGTATAAGTTTACTGTGTGTCATGAGGTCTGGGAAAGCTCCATCATCAACACATTTATTAAATATATAAGCTAGGTGTGGGGCTATAACAAGTATTATTGAACCAATGACTTTGACTGACATACCCCACAGGTCTTCAGTATTTTTTAAGTTAAGTAATCTATACGTTTTGACAATATCCTGGGGACATACATGATAAAATTTAAAATCTACATTACTGATGCTAGTGCTGTTTTTTAACAAAACCTCTGCTTCATATGGAGATGAATTAAGATGCTCTGTTGTGAGTAAGGGTGCATTGGTCAAGAATGTTTCAAAAGCTCGAGCTACCTCAGCGTTGGATTTAACAACATCATCACCTATCTTTAAGCAGAAATCATTATCCCTTGGTATAACTTTGCCAGTTTCACGGTTTATGATTTGTCAAACCGTTTTCATTCTATTATTTGAATTTTGTATTTTTCTATTTATGTGTAAAGTTTTTGCAGTTCTACAAACCAACTTGAAAGTTTTGGAATATTTTTTAACATAGTCATGAAATTTTATATCAAAGTTATAGGTTTTTTGTTCATAAAGATCATACAAGATAGCTCTACTTTTACGAATTCCAAATGTTGCCCAGTCATAAAATTTAGATTTACCGTTGTTGGCACTGATTTTCTTTAATTTAAAAACTGTATTGAATTCTGTTTCAATAATGTTGAAGAAGTCAGAATAGATTTTGTTCGGGTTCGGTTCATCAAAATCCGGTACTGGCAAACCCATATCTAAGTTTTTCATATACATCTCTAGTCTATGGGATGTAATAGGCCTATAAAATGATGGATCAGTCTTATTTTCACTAGTAATTTGGAATGACACTGTTTGACCACTGTGATCGGATGGTAAACAGTTAATTACATTTTTACTTGTGAATCACAGTCAAGTCACAAAAAACGTTATCTAAGCAAGTTTGGCTGGTAAGTGTAATTCTAGTCGGCTCTAGAAATACATGACATAAATTAAATGATTTGAACAGAGTTATTAATCGTCGCTTCAGTGTTGTATCTACAAGCAGATCTACATTAAGATTGCCACAAATAATTAACTTTTTACTGTTATTACAAAGTTTAATGAGGGCTTCCTCCATAATTTTCTCGAATATTTCAAAATTGCCATGCCCTTTTTCATCTCTTGGAGGTCTGTAGACACAAACAATAATATGGCTATCCAACTCAACACAAGATACCTCTATTTGTCTTTCCACAGTAAGTGTAAGAATATCTTTCCGTTGTTTCACCTTAATATTATTTTTTACTAAGATTAAAGAACCACCTCTATCAGCAGTCTTTCTATAACTGACAATTTTGTAATTATTTATATTAAAAGACATCATATTTTCCTTTAACCAATGTTCTGTAATACAAATAACATCAGTGTCCGAATTATTAAGAAATAATTCTAATACAAGTTCTTTGCCAGGTAGCCCCTGCATGTTTTGATGGGTAATATTTAAGTGGGGCTTACCCTTTGTCTGAATATTATTTAATATTGGGATATTATTAGACTTTTTTGACTTATTTAATTCGGGCAAGATATTACACATTTTTGATCTCCTATGCTTGCTTGATATATTTACTGGCTTATGTATGCCTGTATGTATGATTTCCTCTATTGTCTTAAAAACTAATTTAAATTACTTGGAATGTCTTCCAATATCCCTTGTCTGTGCTCAATAGAAGCAGTCAGGTTAGCCAAATTCTTGGCTGTAATACTAAAAAATAAGATAGCGACACAGCTACCTGTCGTTTGTAAAAATCTGAAAGGTAGTAACTACCTTTGGTCAAATAAACATTTTTACTAACATAATTGTTAGAGTCAATCAAATGAATCAAACTATTATTATATGACATCGTATGTAATGTCATATTTAGCTTATATCTAAGATCATTTTCAGCTTGTGGCAATCTTTTACTATATGGGAATGTAAACATAACAATTTTTTTAACATTCAGTGAGCAAAGTGTTTTAAAATATTTAATTAGGTCCATTTGTTTACCTCACCCCTATTTCCAAACATGAGTATTAAGTTTGATTTAGGTGTCAGATCAAGTGTCTTTGTTATTTTTTGCATAACATCAAGAAAACTGGAGTTTGGTAAACAGTTATTTATGACTGAGTGTCCCAACTTATTCAATAATATGCCTAAGTTTCTTCCAATTTCATCACAAAACATGACAGTTGCTTGTGATGATTTTGTGCGACCCTGAAATCCTGGGTCGGATACTTATTTCAAAGCTCGTGGTTGAAGCTGGTCTCTCCGGCTGTTGCAAGGAACGATGGCAGTCACACAAATGATTGGCCACCAAAGAGTGATAGCGTTCCTGATTACTACGAGACAATTTAAGCAGCTCATCCATGGCCAGGGAGTACTCCTCAATGGCCTCTTGAGATTTTTCATAGCGGGCAGTAATAGATCTCAAGCAGCCATTGACAGTGGCAAGTTCAGACTCAAGATTTTGCAGGTCTTTCTCATATTTTGTTTTATTAATTTCTAACTCTGCCATACACATTTTAAACTTTTCCAAAATTTCTATTTTACTGTTATTATATAAACCTATGGTATTTTATTGTGGGGTCACGCTGCGAATGCTAATAGTATATTTATTCTGCAGAAACGGGCTGTTCGTGCAATTTATAGATTAGGGCCTAGAGTGTCACTGAGGGAAAAGTTTAAAGAAATCAATATTCTGACATTTGTGTCTCAATATATCTATGACAATCTTGTGTATGTAAAACGAAATATAACTAATTTTCAGAAGTACAGTGATATACACAATTTTAATACTAGAAATAAAGACAAGTTGGTTGCTTATGTAAGCCGACTACATAAAATTAGTAATTCTTTTAAAGGCAATTGTATACGCTATTACAATAACGTCCCTACTGATATTAAAAACTTACCTTTAGACAAGTTTAAAATAATAATAAAACAGAAATTGTATAAAAAAGGTTACTATAGGATATCTGATTACTTAGAGGACAGATGTCCATGGGAATAGATTGTTTGAGTAACAGGCTGTTTCGATATACAATTAGCATTCATTTTGTAATTTGACAATATTTTATTTAAAAAAGGAAACGCAAAAGATGCGACGACTGTGGAGTTTCTTCGGTGAGCTCTTCTCCACAGATTCCGCCATTGTGTTAGTGAACTCACCCAAAAAAATGTAATGACGGATCTAAGTGATGTAACAACATCCTATGGAAATAAATGATTTTTGATTTGATTTGATTTAAAACTTTTATTGAGATTTTTAGGAGATTTTATTTTTTTTGATGTTTGAGTGATGTCTTTTTTAATTTTAACATATCTTGCAGCCTCTGATAGAATGGAAACTATACTATTATAAAGTTTATCAATTATATTTTTATGTTCCTTATTTACATACATTTTATCACAACATTCAGTAAATTCAGATGGAGAGTCGATATCTCTTAATTTTAGGTTACATATTTCTCTATATTTATCTATTTGCAATTGGTCCCTTTTACCCCATGTTACTTTATTAATCGTCATGCTATCATCAGAAGATCTTAATTTAATATTATTCTTCTTAATTTAATATTAACCATCACAAATGGATTATGATCCGATCAGTAAACTTCGTAGAGAACCTTAGCGTTTGTCTCGCGGCACGGGTCACTAAACAGTGGTCTAGCCATCTGCTACATCCATGCGCTGCACTAAAATATGTGTAGCTGTCGGTCGGAAGTAGTTCATAATCTACACACATCCATTCCTGTTCGGATAAGAAACTAGTAAGCTCTTAAAGAACTGTTCACCCGGGTGTGCATTGAAGTCCCCCAGCATAAACACTGAGTCCACATTACAACTCTCAATTACTGCATTCATCTCACTTAAACACTCCGTAAACTCAGTTAAGTTGAGGGTACAGTCCGTTGGCAAGTATACTGAGAAAATCAATAGTGACCGATCACTCACATCTACTCTTATTGCCGCTAGGCGAGTACTGTTGCATGATATCACCGACACTTGTTGATAAAACACTTTTTCTCCAAAGCAGGGCAACCCCTCCGTATGGCCTTCCGCGTAATGTAACGGTGGAGTCTACTGCAGATTTCATCCAGTGAATGTGAAGTCTGGGTCCGGGTTCCCAGCAACGGCAGGTCGTGTGACATAAGCCAAGTTTCTTGCAGAGCAATGATATCTGCGTTTTTACACAATTTAGCTATACATTGAGCAGAGCTTTTGAATGATTGACAGTTGAAACTTACTAACTTACTTATCATCACGATTTGAGACAGATGGTTTTTCAGCGTCTTTATTGCCAGACTAAACATGAAATATCGACGGAAAAATATTCCGTCGGGCCATAACGCATCATTGAAAAATACCGGTAGCTTGTGTTTAGGTACATATATTTTATAAGAATTGTACTCTTTTTCCTCTTTTGTACCTACAAGCACAGTTGACACCAGAATCTCGGTTTTCTCCTTTATGTACTTAGCGACATCCAACTCTGTAGCCTCTAGAGAGACGTTGTAAATAAATAGTGGTATTTTAGGAGACGCGGTTCGGAATTTACACGTCGAATCAACTGGATCTCGTCCTTTCCTTCCAAGAAAGCGAGATTTAGATTTCTGCTTCTCTACGGTTATCCAACCGTCTTTTAGAGATTGCACTTCTTCGATATTGTCTCTAACATTTGATGTATGTTGAGACCGTGGTTGGGCCTCATTTGCGACATCTCTGAGCGCTGCATGTTCGAAACCACGGTACATTCCGGGCCTCCACGCGCGCGGCAATCTCGACTACAGAACCCGTTTTCGTCGACTGAGTAAGCGTTCGCGCTGTCTCAGACACCGCTCCTGCGTAAGAGAGATACCGGAAGTCGAGGCGCCTCAGTGGTTTGCGGAGGCGACGTTTTCTCTGGCATACCCTCCATGTGAAATGATGATGATGTTGCTGTAAATGCTGCAGCTGCTGACTCATGACGCTGTTGAGTATCTGACAGTGTGAGGAACCCCATCGGGCCACTATTAGGGTGGAAAGAATCATCTAGACAGCAGGCACCTCTCTTGGTGTTCACATTCGAAATCACACTATGACGATCTCGTTTCACCTCATCAAGTTCGGACTTCAGTTGTTTGAACTGGTCAATTGTTACACACTCGGTCTCCACAGCCGCTGTTTGTTTCTACATGATACCAAGGTCCCTTTGAATCACGACTATGCCCTTCAGCAGTCTAGTGACGTCTCCGTGGTCAAAGGTGACCGGTGGGAGTTTGTGGAGGTCCCCGGCCACGAAGATCGACATTTATTCAGGGTTGGTCTCTTTAATGAGGCAGATGATGTCATCAAGATTGCGTTGAGTCTTCCCCACACGTCTTCGGGTAGTCTTCTGCTGAGAGATGGACTCAAACAGTAGACTTTTAGCTTTTTCGATGTCATCGTCCGAAAAAGCCGTTACACATATTTGCACTAATGATTTGCATTTTAGATGACTGCATTTTAGAACCTGAGAGGCCATGGCCTCATATTTTCAGAATAACAACCAATAAATCCCGACGTATCGACCAGTGGTAACGAGTGCGCGCGCAAGCAAGAACAAATGTTAAAAACAGAATAAATATTCATTTTATTCTGTTTTTAACATTTGTTGTTATAGCGGCCACAGAAATACATCATCTGTGAAAATTTAAACTGTCTAACTATCGCGGTTCATGAAATACAGCCTGGTGATAGACGGACAGACAGACAGACAGACAGCGGAGTCTTAGTAATAGTAATAGTTAAGACTATTACTATTACTATTAATATTACTATTACTAAGGTAATAGGGTCCCGTTTTTACCCTTTGTGTGTGTTTAGTGTCGTCCAAAAGCAAGATTTTAGCACGAGGATAAACAAGCTGAAGCAAGCAGAAGTAATATCTACAGACACTTTAAAATGGTTTATGTGGTATGCGGAATCTTAATCATTATTAGAGTAGTGACGATCATGAAAAGGCTGCAATGTGGATGGTTGGTGCACAGCACTGCGGCCCCCACCCCACCGCCGGCACCGACGCAGTCCGCACCGACCGCCGACTACAAGATTAAAGATTATTTGCGTTTTATATACTCTATTTAATCATTTAAGTTTTACAGTTTCAAGTGTTGATGTGTAATTTTATTCAGTTACCTACGATTTTGACATGTAATTATTTAAGAGTTTTCACATCTGAGGAATATTCACGAGTCCATCAGGGATCTTCAGATATTTTAACGTCAGTTTTAATGTATATTACGGTTCTCATTATTTTGTAAATTAGATTTATCGATCAGTTCACATTCGTCTAATCATTATAAATATAGTGATTTATCATTCTTCTTTTCTGTTCCACCAATTATCATCATCATCAACTTTCAATGTACCGCCAGCAAAGGCTCGCAAAACTGGTTGACACCCTGTGACTATAGAAGCTAGTGGGTTCAAGGTTCAGATCTACTGATATTGGCAAAAGGTGAAATTGATACTGTCTGAACTACATTTACTTTTTACTTAATTTCTCCAGGGCGACAACGTGACAATAACCTGCCTAACCGATGCAAGAAGACGCCAGGACGCGCTAGGCTTCAGCTGGGCCAGAGACCGGACGTTGCTGCGGCTGGCCCCAGGCCGAGAGGTCTGGGAGGACCTGTACCCGGCCGGGAGTGTACTCAAACTGTATAATATTCAAGTAGGTACCTCAAGGTAACTGTTCGTAATATTTCTCATTATCCCGGACCTGACAATTAGCCTATGTTTGCATGGAATCGGCCGATCGTAGACATGGACGGTAAGATAAGGGCAAAAAACGGTATTTTCTCAAGAATAATGACCAGGCAGACTGATGACGTGCCTAATCCTACAATCGGTCGATGACACCAACAAGTTATTAACAAATTGATTCACGCCGGAATCGTTCATTGTTTGCAGAAGTCTGGAGAGTATCGCTGTCAAGTGTCTTCGGTTGCTGGGACGAGTGGAAAGAGTGTCTCTTTGTGGACATTGGCTACAACGGATGCTGCCTGCGAGGCAAAAGGGGCGCAAGGTCTGCACTGGCCCAGGACTGCACCGGGAGCTTTTGCCGCTTTGACGTGCCCTAAAAGCTATAGAGGAGAGATAACCAGGTACATTACGTAGGTAGATGACGATTGCGAATAATGAGTTAAAAGCCAAAAATCCATCCTTCTCATAACTAATCCAGCACAAATAAGAACGCCCATCAACAACAAATATATCTGCTACCACCAATGTCAATCATAAGTAGTTTAGGTATTTTAAGTATTTTGTAATATTTCAGATTCTGCGAACCAAAAACCATCCAACACGGCGTGAAATGGAGATTGCCAGACTTTTCTGGGTGCATTGCTGGGGCTCTGATAGCTATTTATGAAGAGGTAAGTTTATCTTTTCTATGGTCTGTTTCATTACAAGCTTTTCATATAAATAAAATGGGCATATTTCAATTCCAGTTCATACGCATTTCATACGGATATTCTTGGAAGAGCATTACCAACATCACCAGGCAATACGAAGATGTCCTGCGTTCTCTTCCCACTTATCCTGGTGGGGGGACCATCCCTCTCCAACATACCAGGATGATGCTCCAGTACCTGATGTCTTCTGCCTGCAAACTCTCTGATAGAGCTAAAAGCGTAGAGCATCTTCTGAGGATCTATGATACACTTCTAAAACACCGTGATAATTTTCTGGATGAAGAGGTATACACCTACACATTTGGGAATTATACATAGATTTTATATACCTGTAACTTGAGAAATTTTTTAATGAATTTTCTTATTTTCCAGAAAATATTCGATCTACAAAACGCTTTAGTCCAATCTGCAGCAATGAAAGAAAATGTGGACCTCTACCTACGAGAGTTCTCCGTGATTTCGAAGTCAGTCCGGGATTACAATGTTGCTTCATTCAAGCTGCAACCTATCACTACAGGAGATGAGAAGTGGCTAATGACATCTGCTGGAGTTGAATTGACTGGACCATCGAAAAACACTGTGGTCGTCGCTGTACAGTACAATAATCTAGTACCACGACTGCCTTCTTTGAGATCATCTACTGAGTTCAAGTAAGACTCGATTTACGATTGTTTACATACAAATTGTTGTTATTCTCTTACCAAAGTGACAACCTAAATTATTTCAGGAGTGGAATAGAAATGGAATATCAGGTCGCATCTCAGCACATTCAAATATCAACTGGTCCAGGTATCAATCCAACACTGCCACACGTCGTAACATTGGTTTTCGCGCACGTTCACAACTACTCTGCTATTGGTTAGTATCTTCTATATGCATTTTCCACTGAGTGTCGTGTAAGAGATAAGCATCTAAAGATAATTTACTTTGGTTTTCAGTGTCCAAACTAGCCTGTGCTCTACGCACTTCGTCAAATCCTGGCACGTGGAGTACAAAGGCGTGTGAACTGCGCATTCCAGAAGCTTCGAATGTGGCGTGCCAATGCCGGGGGCTTGGGACATTTGCACTCTTCACAGTAGCTAGATCTACACTGGTAACTTTCTGATTCGTAATTTCGTAAATTTTGCTGTAATATATATATATATATATGTCGGAGTGCTGCCAACGCCCTCTGACGTTCGATAGCAGTACTTAGTGGTATTTGTGTTGGTAGTTGTGATTATTAAGATTTATAAACGTAAGACTCGTATTTTGTGTTTTGACGTAGGTAGTCTTGAATATTGTGATTCTTAAACGTCAAACTATTAAAGTATTCTGTGCTATTGATTTGAAACGTCAGGCTTCCGCCTGGGTGAGGTCGGTGCGGAGCTGGCAACACTTGTTTTGACAGATAGGTTGGTAGGCCTGCGAGGTTCGACCAATGAGAGGCCTGGGTTTGGTAAAACGTGTTTTGGGAGTCTACGCGCGAGGAGAGAGAAGCGCGGTCACTTTGGACTGAGCATCACTACGGAACAGAAGACAAGTGTACCTCTCCGCACTGAACTTGCCGCGTTTCTTGAGACCTAATCCGTCGATATCTTTTCAATCAAGCTGTATTTTAAGGAGATGATTGTAAAAATCAAATAACTAGAAGTGTGAAGAATCGGAAAACGTTTTATTTCGCCGCTGCGCCATGTCTGAAGATCCTGACGCCCTCCCCGTCTCGTTATCAGAAGTGGGATGTAATCCAGAAGTCCCACATGACCAAACCGAAGATAGAAGATGGGAATTACTTCTCGAACAACAAAATCGGAATTTCATGGCGCTGGTGCAAGCTATCAAGAAACCTAATTCGCCGCGTGATTTGAAACTGCCAGATTTCGATCCCAAGAAAACTGACGTCAATGCCCGAGCCTGGATTTCGACGGCGGATATGTGCATCGCCGATCAAGAACAACAAGGCGCCAAACTCATGGTTGCCCTCAGCCATGCTTTGAAGGGAGATGCGTCTACGTGGCTTTCAACAATCGCATTCCCTGGGATGACCTGGAGTGACTTCAAGGCTCTTTTCATTGCAAGGTATGAGTGCCCCGAAACTATTGCATCATTCCTGATCAATCTTCATGGTAATAAACCAAAAGACGACGAGTGCATAGCTGCATATGCTGCCTCCCTCATGTCATCCCTGATGTCAAGATGGAACACTCATTCTACTGAACAGATTGCGATTGGTATTATCTTGGCGCACATTTCCCAATTCAATCCACGTGTTCAACGCCTCGCATTCACCCATGATATAAAGACTCGCAATGAACTGCAACAAGAACTGAAGGCTGTGTCGTTTATGAAGAGGAAAATGAACAGTGATCAAGATGGACCAGATAGTAAGCGTGCACGGTTTTCTACGGTCCCTAAACCAGTCTGCTACACCTGTGGAAAACATGGCCACAAGTCTGTTTCGTGCAACCTCCGCGTCAAGCCTACTTCAAGGAAGATCGACGAGCGTCCAAAGTCTAGCAGCAGCGTCGGAACGGGGGACAAGTCGTCGGTTACCTGCTTCCACTGTCAAGCCCGAGGCCACTACGCTAGCAGCTGCCCGAAGAGGATCTCCAAACCCAACGCGAGCAACCCCGGAGCCAGCTCTTCGGAGAAGAGGATCGACGTATGCAACGTGAATGCACACACGGGACATCTTCGCACATCTGGTGAGCAGTTCTTGTTTCATTATGATTCTGGAGCTGAATGCTCACTAGTAAGAGAGTCTGTCGCGTGCAAGCTTCAAGGCAAGCGATTACATAATACAGTGACTATGACTGGCATAGGGCAGACTTCGGTTTACTCTACCATGCAGATTGAGACTGTTGTGGAGATAGATGATATTGCTATTGTGGTTGTTTTTCATGTGTTACCGGATCACTATTTGCGTTATGACCTTATGATAGGTAGAGAGATTATGATGCAAGGTGTAGAAGTGCATATGACTTTCAACAAACTGAGTTTTGTCAAAACGCGTATTGTAGAGTCCTGTAATATCAAGAAAACTGAGACTATTGACTTACAGACGATCGACACTGACGTTCCATCTGACAGTAAATCTAAGCTGATAGAGATCCTAGAGTCGTTTAGGGATTCTTTTATCGTAGGAACACCCCGAACTCCTGCTGATACAGCACCCATGCAAATTCGGCTAAAAGATCCCCATAGGACTGTCAATCGTAGACCTTATAGGTTGAGTCCTGCGGAGCGCGAAGCTGTTCGGATCAAGATTGTAGAGCTACTGGAGGCTAACATCATCCGACCTAGTTCTTCTCCGTTTTCTAGTCCAATACTCTTGGTACAGAAAAGGGATGGCTCCCAACGATTGTGTGTCGACTATCGCGAATTAAATGATAATACCATCCCGGATAGGTTTCCACTTCCGCTCATATCGGATCAGATAGCAAGACTTCATGGTGGCCACTACTTCACTGTGCTGGATATGGCATCTGGCTTCCACCAGGTCCCTATAGAGCAGGAATCGATAGAGCGTACAGCTTTTGTCTCGCCTGACGGCCAATTTGAGTACTTGACAATGCTCTTCGGGTTAAGAAACGCTCCATCTGTGTTTCAACGAGCAATAGTAAAAGCTCTAGGTGATCTTGTCCATTCATATGTTGTCGTGTACGTTGATGACGTGATGATTGTTGGAGGGACTGTTGCTGAATCATTGGAGAGGCTAAAAGTCGTCCTAGAGACTTTATCTGATAAGAACTTCTCCTTGAACATCAAAAAGTGCTCGTTCTTGAAAGAGAAAGTAGAGTACCTTGGTTATGAGGTTAGTCAAGGACAGATTCGCCCCAATCCCCGCAAAATAGAGGCTCTCACGGCTTTACCACCACCTGAGACGATAACACAACTTCGTCAGTTCATCGGGTTAGCGTCTTATTTTCGCCAGTTCGTGTCGAAGTTCTCGCAAACTATGGCCCCACTATACTCGCTCACTTCTGGCAAAGGCAAACTAACCTGGAAACCTGAGCACGAGAAGATTAGGCAGCAGATCATATCTGCCCTTACGAATGAGCCTGTGCTGAGTATCTACGACCCAGATCTCGATGTAGAATTGCATACCGATGCGAGTGCCATCGGCTATGGTGCGATACTACTACAAAAGAAGGAAGGTAAGATGCGAGCGGTTGCTTATTTCAGCAAGCGTACCACTGACGCCGAGTCGAAATACCATTCGTATGAATTGGAGACTTTGGCTGTCGTCAACGCAGTGAAACACTTCCGTCACTTCCTTCATGGCCGAAAATTTCTCGTGGTAACGGATTGTAATTCTCTACAAATGTCTCGCAAAAAGCTTGATTTAGCCCCACGTGTGCACAGATGGTGGGCTTTCCTGCAAAGCTTTGACTTCGACATCATTCACCGAGAGGGTAAGCGCATGGCACACGTAGATTTTTTCTCTAGGAATCCTCTACCTGTAGAAGAGAAGGTCATCTCGAAAGTAGAGAAAAGGATCGTGAATTTCGCTGAGCTTTCGGACAATTGGCTTCTAGCTGAGCAACAGCGTGACCAGGAGCTTTCACAGACCCTGGCCGACTACAAAAATAAGGAGCTTCCTGAAAGCGTTGCGAAAACGTACGAACTGAAGTCCGGTGTCTTGCATCGTAAAATTCAGCGCAATGGTAAGACCCACTCTTTACCCATAGTACCTCGGTCACTTCGGTGGTCAATAATAAACAATGTGCATGAAGGAATCATGCACCTGGGTTGGCAAAAGACTCTAGAGAAAGTATTTGAGAGTTACTGGTTCGAACATATGGCCAAGTATGTGCGACGATTCGTCGAGAATTGTGTAACCTGTAAGGTTTCAAAGTCACACTCTGGTAAGATTCAAGCTGAACTCCACCCTATTCCCAAGGTCGCTATACCCTGGCACACAGTGCACATCGACGCCACCGGTAAGCTTAGTGGGAAAAATAACAAAAAGGAGTACGTGTTTGTACTAATCGACGCGTTCACAAAGTATGTGTTCCTGCACCATACTCTACAAATTGACACGGTGAGTAGCATTAAAGCTTTAAAGGCTTGCGTATCTTTGTTTGGGACCCCAGTAAGAGTGATTGCAGATCAAGGTCGTTGTTTTGCAAGTAGAGATTTCAAAGACTACTGTAATTCTGTCAATATAAAGCTTCATCTCATCGCTACAGGCAGTTCCCGAGCAAATGGCCAAGTAGAGCGTGTTATGAGCACTCTAAAGAACATGCTCACAGCAGTTGAAGTAAGTAAAAAGTCCTGGCAAGATTCTCTACAAGATATCCAGCTTGCTCTAAACTGCACTCAAAGTAGAGTAACTAAGTTCAGTCCACTGGAGTTACTAATTGGTAAGGTAGCTAGACCACTAGATGTCATGTTCGCTGACGACGTAGAGCCTGAGGTTGACATAGAACAGGTGAGAAACCAAGCTATACAGAACATACAAGCAGGTGCTGAGTATGACAAGTTACGATTCGATAGTACTAAAGCTAAGCTGAATCCGTTCTCTGTTGGTGATTTCGTTCTGCTCCAAAATGAAGAGCGCAACCAGACAAAACTTGATCCTAAGTACAAGGGCCCATTTAAAGTCAGTGAAGTCCTAGAAGGTAATCGGTACATTTTGAAATCACTTACCTCTAACCGAACTTACAAGTACGCCCATGACAGACTGCGTAAAATGCCAGATAGTGGTACTTTTGATAACAGTGTTATCGATGATGAATCTGATGACCAAAATGAATCTACTTAATTCTAATTGAGAGTGCTTAATTTTAAAATGAACTGAATTGAACAGAACCTAATATGTTTTATGATAATTTTTGGTACTTAACTTTTATTAGTTAGAGTATGATGGATATGAGTGATGCCAATAGCCCACAGCAACTGTAGACGTAGGCGTAAAAGGGTCGGACCATTCGGGACCTGATCTTCCCGTTGCAGTGCGGCCACCTTGATTGACGGTGGCATGCGGTTGCTGATGAGGTGTGGTGATTGGCTTTGAGTTTCTGATGCTGTTACCGGATGGAGGTGACACGACCATGACCGGATAGAGGTCCTTGGTGGGTGGATGACCGGACAGAGGTCACTGTTGGTGTAACCGGATAGAGGTTACGGTGTAAAGATGAGCTGTGCACATAGAAATGAGATGCAAGGATTAATCTTGTTTTGGTTTGGATCTGTTCAGTTCTAGTTAAAATGATTCTTATTTTATGACTGACTGTAATTTGGTTTCTAAATAATTGATGGATGTAATATTGCTATCGGGTATCAGAGCTAGTTGCCCACACATATCCCTTTGGTCAGGTTGGCCGAGTAACACTTTACTCTCCGGAAACTTATTGTCCTCAGGTACGTCCTCACGCGTGGACGCGTGATATGTCATGATGGCCGTGTCGGAGTGCTGCCAACGCCCTCTGACGTTCGATAGCAGTACTTAGTGGTATTTGTGTTGGTAGTTGTGATTATTAAGATTTATAAACGTAAGACTCGTATTTTGTGTTTTGACGTAGGTAGTCTTGAATATTGTGATTCTTAAACGTCAAACTATTAAAGTATTCTGTGCTATTGATTTGAAACGTCAGGCTTCCGCCTGGGTGAGGTCGGTGCGGAGCTGGCAACACTTGTTTTGACAGATAGGTTGGTAGGCCTGCGAGGTTCGACCAATGAGAGGCCTGGGTTTGGTAAAACGTGTTTTGGGAGTCTACGCGCGAGGAGAGAGAAGCGCGGTCACTTTGGACTGAGCATCACTACGGAACAGAAGACAAGTGTACCTCTCCGCACTGAACTTGCCGCGTTTCTTGAGACCTAATCCGTCGATATCTTTTCAATCAAGCTGTATTTTAAGGAGATGATTGTAAAAATCAAATAACTAGAAGTGTGAAGAATCGGAAAACGTTTTATTTCGCCGCTGCGCCATGTCTGAAGATCCTGACGCCCTCCCCGTCTCGTTATATATATATATATATATATATATATATATATATATATATATATACTTTTTTATACTTTGGACACCATTTACACACATTGATCTAACCCCAAACTAGGATTCCCTGTACCTTGGGTACTAGATAACGATACACATACACATACTTATATAGATAAATATTATACTAAGATAGATAAACAACCATAACTAGGGTACAAACATACGTTGTCATCAAACAAATATTTGCCCCCACCGGGACTCGAACCCGGGACCCATGGCTTCGTAGGCAGGGTCACTGCCGACTCGGCCATTCGGGTCGTCAATTGTGTTGTTACAATAAACCGGGGAGCCAAGATTTGGTTTAAGATAGAGGCTTCTTTGCTAGATTAGATGTCTTTTTATTCTTGTTGCAGACGCACACAGAGAAAGATCTGCGAGGAGTGGTGAAGGTAACAGTCGGTGTCGGTGGTGCGCTGTGTCTTGCAGCAACAGCTCTTCAAATGCTAGGTCTTCTGCCTAGCAGGAAGACCAGACTACCGGTGCTTCTGAAAGCTGCGACAGCTGGAACCCATTCTGCGGCTATGTTCACGCTACTGGAATGTGATACCAGACAGGTAAGAACCAGGTAGCATCTTTCTACTTTTATATGCTAATATCACTCTTGATAACGTTAACCACTGGCCTACTTTTATCACCATTTCAATGGATGTGTCCTCAGTAAAAACAACTTTATTTTAAGAGTTTCTTCTGCACGCACGCTTTGTGCCCAACTTTTGAAGCCACTGTCAGAAAACTGCCATCTTTTTCATCGGGCAATCTAGTTCAGACCATTGCATTGGTCTATCTGGTAGTCTCGTACACCACATTTGCACCTATGACTTCGATAATGAGAATGACCGACGTTTTAGATTAAGCTATTATTATTTTTAGTCTGCTATAAGTAAATATTGTGTTGATGACTTAATTGTACCAGGAGGAGGCGTGTGTTGGCGCGCTGGGCTGGGTGTGCGCGGCTTGCTGGTGCTGCGGCTGCGCGGCGCTCTGTGCGCAGCCGCTGCTGCTGCAAGCTGAGTTGGCGGGAAGAACCAGCCACGCCTCCAGTGTCGGCCTTCTTGCCGGTATGACCAACCTTAAAGTATCAAGTAAATTGTGATCCAGTACATTAGGATCGCTCTTGTCATATACCAAAGATTCTATGATATTATACTAATCATATACATACCTCTTTATATTGGTACCTCAGCGTCCTCAACACACCTCATATTACAAAAATCTAGCAGGGTCTCTTCTACGATAATATGATGGCACCGCAAGCATAAATTGCTCTTTTCACAAGGAAACACTATCTTCAAAGATTTCTACATTAGTCGTTCTATTCCAGGAGTTTGCACCCTCGCGTGGCTCACAGCCCGTCTTTGGGGCGGGGCGCCCCTTCTCCTAGGATCCGCAGCGCAAGTGGTCTGCACGTGCGGTTGCGCCCTGCTTACCTTCCTGTGCTTGGCTCTGGCAGTTTGTGCTGCGTTGCGACTGAGGACTATCACGCACAAGGTGCATGCTGAAAGGATAAAGTATTTCGAGGACAGGTGCGTGTAGCGCTATGTGTTTATTGAATTTGAAGTATTAATGGAGTTGTAGTTACAGCATACAGAGAGGAACACGTGGAAAATCTTTAACTACTCTGCGGAGGAATCGCTATGAAAAGTCCGGGGATAAGTAGAGGAACCGTTCATCCATACTTGATGAAGTCTAGAATTGTGGAGCATGGGACTTAACAACAAACTTTGACTCCTGTCAGCCACAAGCATCAGCGACTTCGTATATACGAGGATTAATTTCTCAAACAGACGGAGAGTGGTCCGGCACACCCTCGTGTTGCTGATGACGACCACAGCAGCTCAGGCGGCGGGAGTTGCGTATGCGCAGCCCGGCGAGCGGTTGGCAGCGCACGTCGGGGCGTTGGCCGCTGCTGCGATAGCTAACGTATGTACCACATCATCATCTTATTACCGAAGTGAAGTTAGCAGCCTAGATAATCCGACCAAATAAAGAAGTTTTAAATTTAAGGTTTTTTTAAGCCAGCCTAATGCCTTGATAGATACTGAAAATATATAAAAAACGCCAAGTGCGGATTGAACTAGCACATGAAGGGTTGCGAGAGAGAAAAAACTATTAATTTTACAAAGTATTTTTATTTTTTTTCTTATTTAATATTATTAGCTATATAGCAATACGTATTCTGTGACAATTTTAAATGTCGAACTATCGAACTATAGCGGTTCAAAAGCTTTTGGAGACGGATTTGGCCAACTTCCAACTTGTAGTAGTTTATGTGACTGATACACAATGGAGGGCATTAAAACTCGAGAGGACGGTTTCATAATAATATCACTCGAGAGTCACGAGAACACAGATTCTATAGTTTCTTTCATGAATTTGAACATAATAGGCCGACAGTAAAATGTAGATGACGGTCGATCGTTTTCCTACATAATAAAATCATCTGAAAGAAGTCATATTGGAACCAAACTAATCATAAAGATACTTGAGTCATCGAAATCCGCCTTTTGCTTATAATTGCTTTGTCCTGAAGCCCCATCATAGCCCCATTTGCTTACAAGTTTTACATTAGCTTTAGTATTAAGTTCTAAATTATTTGCACTTATGAATCTGGACAGAGTTAAATCGAGCAAGGCTTGCAATTATATCTGCGCTCCTTCTTCAGTAACAGTTAAATGTTCTTTTAAGGGATAACAAACTCGGTTTGGTTGTCCGACTTTGAAATAGTCCAAAATTCTATTTATTTTCTGATTCTATCAGACTCATGTATTGCCACTTTGAAAGTTTCAGTGACACTAACAGACCCAATGCCCTTTCAGATGAATATACTTTGTTTTCGCTTAATTTGGACTGAAAAATATGGATATCTTCAGGATGTTTGATAAGATGGTTCTCAATTCTGCTTAAGTCTTCGTGACCATTGACTTTCAAAGTTTTGAGTGTTGACCTTGTTAGTTCTTCTGGAGACAATGAATCACTTAAACTGTTGATACATCTTCTTTTTGGTCTTGAGCTCAGTTCTGCGAATGTTTTCCTCTGAGTGCAGGAAGAAGCTTCGGGTATTCTAGGAGGTAGATTTTCTATATTTTCAGATGGCTCACCGACAATAACATCAACTTGTTCTCTTTCAGTCCTGAAAAAACTGAGCCATACTATGGGACTTTCTAACTTTCTTTCTACTTTCTAATTAAATTAGGGAAAGTGCGATTAGCAGCAATCTACCTACTTTTCGTACGAGAAATGTACTTTTGACAAAATTTTGAGACAATCACAGTTAGTCCTTTCAATTGCATGCCTAAGCTCTTTTTTAAATGGTCTAAAAAAACTGCACTATCCGAAATAGATTTAAGCTTCTCTTTTAAAAGCATGTATAAGTCCATATTATTCGCATACATTTTTGTATCGATCGCAAATATTTGGGAATTGCAAAGAAAGATAGTTAGCACTGTTATACTCTGTTTCTAAGGCAGGCGAAAAAACGGACAATGACATAAAATATTATGTTAGCGTCGAAAGAAAACTATACATATCGCCCTCCATGCACTTCTGTATCGTTTCCGCGTAGTACTGCGTTTCGTGGTACGGGGTGGGGTGAGCGACGCTACCAGTCAGAGATAACAAACCTGTTAAAAAGTAGGACCACTCAAAAAGTAGAACGAAATCACTGATAATATAACTTTGTTTAACTACTCAAAAACCGATGGTATATTTATTATATTATTTATATTTACGTGCTGATTTTGCCACTAGTTTTAACCCCTCAGTTATCTTAACGTTATAGTTTTTAAATTTTAGTACCATGGTATAAGGTTCAAAATCGCGATCCGTCCGAACTACCCTCGGCTTTTGGGTCTACCTACCGAACTACCCTCGGCTTTTGGGTCTACCTACCGAACTACCCTCGGCTTTTGGGTCTACCTACCGAACTACCCTCGGCTTTTGGGTCTACCTACCGAACTACCCTCGGCTTTTGGGTCTACCTACCGAACTACCCTCGGCTTTTGGGTCTACCTACCGAACTACCCTCGGCTTTTGGGTCTACCTACCGAACTACCCTCGGTTTTTGGGTCTACCTACCGAACTACCCTCGGTTTTTGGGTCTACCTACCGAACTACCCTCGGTTTTTGGGTCTACCTACCGAACTACCCTCGGTTTTTGGGTCTACCTACCGAACTACCCTCGGTTTTTGGGTCTACCTACCGAACTACCCTCGGTTTTTGGGTCTACCTACCGAACTACCCTCGGCTTTTGGGTCTACCTACCGAACTACCCTCGGTTTTTGGGTCTACCTACCGAACTACCCTCGGTTTTTGGGTCTACCTACCGAACTACCCTCGGTTTTTGGGTCTACCTACCGAACTACCCTCGGCTTTTGGGTCTACCTACCGAACTACCCTCGGTTTTTGGGTCTACCTACCGAACTACCCTCGGTTTTTGGGTCTACCTACCGAACTACCCTCGGTTTTTGGGTCTACCTACCGAACTACCCTCGGCTTTTGGGTCTACCTACCGAACTACCCTCGGTTTTTGGGTCTACCTACCGAACTACCCTCGGTTTTTGGGTCTACCTACCGAACTACCCTCGGTTTTTGGGTCTACCTACCGAACTACCCTCGGCTTTTGGGTCTACCTACCGAACTACCCTCGGTTTTTGGGTCTACCTACCGAACTACCCTCGGCTTTTGGGTTTACCTACCGACTACCCGCTTGGGATCTACCAATACTTGGTACTTATAGAGCAAATTGTAATGATATTTTTTTAAATGAATAGATCTCGTAAATTAGAACATTTACAACAAAAAGTTATTACAAAACATCTGATTGCCTTAATTAGGACTATCGATGAAACATAAATCGTATATTTATTTTGCAGAAACGGGCTATACGTACCATTTACTAACTCGGTCCGACGGAGTCGCTAAGAGACAAATTTAAGGAGATCAACATTCTGACTCTAATATTGTATGTCAAGGAAAAATATTGCAATAACCATAATTGTAATACTCGAGATAAGAATAAACTTTCCAGCTATTCTAGTAGACTCCACAAAATTTCAAATTTCCAATTCCTTTTCTTCGGCCAATGTATACGCTTTTTTCAATAAGGTTTATTAAAAGTTAATTAATATTTGAAGGGAAATTACTCAGTGTCAAATTTTCTAGAAGACGTAAATACTTGTGGATAAACTGCTTGTCCTCCCATTGTCTATCTCAAAAACAAACTTAAGTGAAATCAATGTATTATTGAGCCACCTCAGAGTTTCTTATGCGTTCTTCCCTGAGAAGTATCTGCTTTTGGAACATATACTTAGTATCAAATGAATGATGTGTTCAAAGAGAAATGTAATTATTCAATAGAGAATATTTTGATTGATTGATTGGGAACTCAAAGAGATTGGTGACACTACTTCAAATCTCACACAAGATGAATAGTATTGTGAAGAACTGTATCAAGCAAGAATGAAGATATGAAGTCGCTTCCCAATTAAACCTGGCTTGGCTTGGCTGGCTTGAAGATAAGCCCAAGATTAAAAGCCGTCGCAAAATTCTACAACCTGGCGAGCAAGATGACAAGGAACAAATACAACCGATGCGGTATCCTGTTACCTATCACATCACGGCGTATTGAAATCTGACTCCACAACAACAAATATCATACAGCACACAGATATTTAAAGGGTTACAGGTTATTTATAAGCAAAGAAATAAACAAATATATTAAGAGAAAACATATGTACAAAGGTAAGCTTATCTCTAAAAAGAGATTTCTATCAGCACACCAAGGCCTGATAGAACAATGTAAGGGTGCACAATATCTAATATCAGATCAGCACCTAACAAGAATCGTGGAAAAACTCATCACAAATGCTTCTGAACGGATATTATCTCCAAACAGTAATCTACAAACCAAGTCCACGCCCTGGCTCGCAATGGAAACCCTACAGATAGATATCGACGGTGCTGAAATATCCATGGGCTGCTGCCGCGTCCCTTTTAACGTCATTCTACATGGACGATTTGCTAGGTGTCCAAACAATCGAGGACACCAGGCGAATACAGTGAGAGATTATAGACCTCATGAAAGAATCCGGCATGAACATTTGAAAATGATCCAGAAACTCCCCAGAACTCAGAAAACATCTGTCAGCGGATCAACTAGATACGCGATGATACAAGAAAATCACTCCGCTTGCGTTAGAATCCGAATATGGATACATTAACGTATCAGAAAAATTTGATGACGAATAAAACAACTCCGACACAATGTTGTTGTCTTACATATTAACTACTTATCTTCGACCCCTTAGGATGGTACTCCCCAGTGACGGTCAGAGCTAAACTAATTTTCCAGCGAAAATGGTCGGAGCAATCTGCTGAGTGGGATGCACAAACATCTCCCGAAATAAAAAACGAATAGAAGCAACTGAGAAAGGACTTCCAAGGCATTGATAACATCGAATTACTGAGATACCTGTGTGACAAAGACACATTCCAAACTCACGGATTTTCCTAAAAGTCATAGGAAAAAGCATACGCGTGCTAAATTATTTTTTTATCGAAGAATGATAATGGCGAGTTTATATCGAAGCTAATTTCTAACACCAAAAACAAAATTGGCTCCAAACAAGAACAAATTGACTCTGCCAAGAATGGATGCCTAATCCTAATCTAATCTAATCTAATCCTAAAACAATCCCTCTGTAAACTTCTTCAGGAAAGGGGCTTACAGAGGGATTAGCAGTTGATTACACGCAGATCTTCGCATGGACGGACTCAATGGTCGTCTTGTCCTGGGTACATGGTGATATAAACATATGGAAGCCTTTCGTAGCAAACATGCTACAAATCGTCATCAACATGATTCCATCTAGTGTAACGAGATACCTCGGCAATTAATATTTTTCAATTCAATGACACGAAATAACTTAATATTTTCTGACCGGCTAGGCGTGGCAGGTGTGGGGTTCATGTGCCGACGGGTTTTCAGGTCGATTATTCTAATGAAATAAGTATTCTTACTTAAAAGAGGGCGCCACTGGTAAATCTAATTACCAGAAATAACCTATTAAGAAATAGATAATTTATTATATATATATATATATTTATATAATTAAACAACAGTTTATCGACAATGTTTATCTGTTTTATTGATTTTAACCTGGAATGTAGTTACTCAACAATTTCTACAACTCTGACACTTTTGTAACCAAATCGGACACTTTGTAACAAACCCGGACATTGTGTAACCAAACTTAAGTTGTGATGAAAATCTGTTCTGTATCGTCCAAAGGGTTAGTACCTAGTACCAAACCTAGGTAAACATTCTAAGTTGGGTAGTACTACAAAGACATTGGTATTCTTTAAATGAACGCTTAGTTTTACAAGGGAGGAAGTGCGGAAAGTTTCTTAAAGGATTCTATTCTGATTATTGACAAACAAATCTGTGTTCTTGTTCATATTCTATATGTTCGGCACGTCCCCACATGTAGCAATGACTTTATAACATGAGTGTATTTCTAAGACCACGGATCAAGTGTCTGTCTTCTTGTTTAACTTAAGTGTACGACAGATTTACACATGTGGACCTGAAGCACACCCACGCGCACCCTGATGATGCAGGGAGACGGGGTTAAGATTCCCTACACGGCCACGGAACGCGTTGGGATATAGCCCCGAGTGTACAGAATGGCTATACGGGCACCTATTAGAGAAGGCCTTCCCCAGAGCAGCTAATCTTACACTCCTATATAGATTCTAATGCCAGTCGGGAAGAACACCACCTCTACGCGCTCCTGATACTGTGAAGATTACGCAAGACACATCGCAACGTTTGGTGATTCCCCCGAAGAATAGGTAAAATTGCTACCTTATGGCATCCGGGTCTCTGTGCAAGTCGTACGTTGCAGTTCAGCTTCGACAACAACGAGGTCGGATTTTAAAACAATATATCAAGATAAGCACCTTGTAGACACACCAAATTTCGCTGGCCAGGAGCCAGCGTCCATAAGGCCTATTGCATTGACGCTTCGCGCACATGGACGCCAACTTTGGTTTGGTGATTCCGATCTGCAATTTTTATGGGAACGGTGAAACACGACACCACACGTCGTAAGAAACAAAAATACTAAGACAGACCAGCGATCTTACCTGCATTTCTTGATAAATTATCCAATTAATTATTTAAATCATGGCAAGAAGATAAAAAGAAATGTCAAAACCGACCACAGACTCATCAAGTCTCAATAATGTCGGCGCCACAAGTTGCACGAACATGTGCAGCTTTCTACCGATTTCTACCTATGTCTAAAACCGGCAAAATCGAGTAATACAAAACCTACTCGTTTGTTGTTGACACGACAAACGTCAATGCAAAATTGATACCTATGATGTCGCCGTAAACAAATCCAAACAGAATAATTACAAAAAAGTGGTCAGAGTGGCAGCCCATATTCACGGATCCAAGCTTTCCTAAACCGGGAAAGTTGGAGCAGCCGTGTGGATCCCTAAATTCCGAATTATCTTAAACTTCAAACTACCTCCGGGTTCCTCCGTTTTTTCCGGGGAGGCGACGGCAATCCTTGAAGCCATCTTGTATGCGGAATCCCATTCGTTTGATAACACTTTAATTTTCTCGGACTCCTTAAGCTCTCTTTACGCAATTTCTGCTAACCCATTTAAATGAAAACTTATGTCCCCTCTTATACTAAAGATTTGCCATGCTCTGTTCAGATGCCTCTCTCGGGGTATCAACATTATACCGGCTTGGATTCCAGCTCACAGGATATTCCGACAGAATCTCCAAGGAAAAGCACTGAGATAAGCCTACCAACGAATCTTGGCTACCCCACTGTCAAGAATAACACAGAAACCATAATAACATGCGACACTACAAACTGTCATCATTGTGCGGTACAGTACCGAAACAATGAAGCAGACTGTGCAACCAAAGATCTCACAGCAGCACAGTTAAAGGATCACTCACTATGGTGAGAAGGGCGAGATGGCTATACAACTTGGACGCCAACATGTTGAAGAACAAGAAGTACGAGGCCCCCATGATGGAAGCAAAAAAGGACAACTTAATGTGCACGCAGCCTTACACCAAACAAATTATTTAGTATTCAAACGATTAAATGAGTACAATTCAATAGGACTCCTAGTCATGAACTCCTAACAATAGGTTGGCTAATACGCTACATGTCTTGACTACAAAATAAACAATAAGCAACAAGTCAATGTTTCCTATCATCAGCAGAAATCGCAGACGCCTGCAAGTAGGTTCATAAAACAGCACAATTAATGAAATTGAAAGAAGATTTCGAACGACTAAGCACCGGAAAAGATATCAGGAATCAGCAAGCTGGCCTGTTTCAGCCCCTACATCGAGCAGAGGCACGGTCTTCTAAGAGTCGGGGGACGATTGAACTCTTGCACTAACTTGCATCTCAGTCAATCAGCAAAACTTCCAACCATCCTTCCAAGTCACGGACGTCTCACCAGCTTAAAATACAAGCAACCTCACGCCATCACGATCTACGGTGTATTGGATAATCAGCGGCTTCCGGAGAGTCAAATTCTGTCGCTACAATTTGGAGAAGAACTCTCAGATCATGGCGAACTTGTCCAAGCCAAGCATTCAGCCACACTGGCGTAGATTTCATTGTATTCTACATCAAGGCGAGTAAACGACGTGGAGTAAGGATACACGGGATACGTGTTTGTATGTCTGGCAACGAAGGCCATTCACCTGGAGCTTGTATTCGACCTTCCGACAGAAGTATTTTTGGCTGCATTTCGTCACTTCTGTGAATATCGCAGTACTCCAAGCCATATGTACATGGACAACGGGACTAATTTTGTTCTACAAAATAATGAAGGTGAACCTCAAAGCAGGCGAAACGTTCTTCACCAACGAAGCAAAGATACCACTCGTGAACAAGGAGCAGTTTCAACTAGACAGAATAACAGCTTGTTGCTTAAGGACACATAATTTAAACTAAGCGTTCAATCTTCAAAAGGATCGTCTACTCTTTCCAACAGTAGCAGACATGCAAGGATGTATATGTCACCGTAAGATAGTCAAAACCATTAGTTGATAAAATAACGCGTTATTTGATCAACTATCGACTGATAGTAAACCAGACCGACAGGGTTTATAATTTACGTTTCTTTTGTTCTTACATGTCAACCTAACACGAAGACTATTCGGGTGCTTCGCTGCGCTCGCCTCCTCTAGTCTTCTTCTAAGCTACCGCAATGTTTGCCCTGGTATTTCGTTTGCAATTCAAGTTTAAACTAATTTATTATTCAACGGTTTTAACTATTAGTTTATCAACTAAGGCGTCATATAGTAAGCAGTATGCTACAGTTTACTATCTGTCAATAGTTGACCAACTAACGAGAGAAAAAACGACAATTTTACGGTGACATATACATACATCAGCAGATCGAGTACTCTGTTCGACTGACAAACCTAACTACGAGTCGCAGATAACAAACAACATTTGTAACCTGAGCATCCACAAACGGTCACTGTGCCGCACAAAGGCGACGGCCACGCGACGAGCAATGGATCAGATTTAATATCAAGTGGATTTGCCATTGGAGTGGCCCAGTCAGCAAAGTATACATGAGCTCATTGACCGGGAACGCAATTCTCGAAGTCGGTCAAGGCTGCTCTATCGGAAGCAACACATTCACTATATCAGGATATCACAACTACTTCAGCCACATCAATGTCAGACCACAACTATCTGACTTCCCCGGGGTATGTATCCTGAACCAGATAGTAAACACAACAGACATCAAGAGGTACAAGAAGATCACAATGAGTGGCAAAACATCAAAGCCCGGATTAACAGCTTGAACAAACAAGCTGATGACCGCTAAAAATGCATGACTGCTAAAAATGCATGACGCATCATTTCTCTTTATTTTACTCGATCCTGGTACTCATCATTCTGGCGGGGATTATGCAGATCATTTTGAGATGGCGCAGAGCAATAAAAGGCCACAAAAAAAAATCAGCTGCAAGCACCGAGCACGTCCTCACGATCCCGCACAAGGATATCCAATTGCAGGAGACAACACCGACAGCCCGGGGGTAGCAACAAGATCTACGCCAAATCTGCGCAGGAGTCACTCCGATAGATAAAGATAATTTATTTGTGAACACAGGTAATAATACATTTATAGATGGCAGGTACGTCATAAGAGCTCAGTGTTCTGCCTAGCGGCATACAAATATTATGCGTTGAGTCATGCAGTTGCCTAATTAAAATACAAACATAAAATAATATGTTAGTAGCACGGAATAAAAAAGTCAAATTTTGATTAAATTGATTTGGTATCCCTCGCGCCACGAATTGATGAGTGCGGTTTTTGCTTGCCTTGATGATGACGACCTATGATCATTGTTATGGGGATTGTATGGGGTTAATCTGGCTCAACACAGACCTTGCTGTTAATAATTTTGTAATTATTTATTCCTACTTATTAATTATGATATAATGATATTATAAAATTTGTATTAGTTAAGCACAAGCGTATATGTAAATATCTACAGTAATTTTGGAATATAACAAAGGTGATGTCACCTTTGTAATTGTAAGAGTATTTGTAAGAGTCTATGTAGACTAGGCTCTTTTATCAAAACCAAGGTTATTATTCTATCATGTAGGACAAGATCAAAAGCTTTAAAATGAGCCAGAGTTTGGCTGGAATGCTAATCGCCTGTAAATCGTTCCAGGGCGTCGCGATGGTGGTGTGCTACGTAATCCGGGATGAAGAGTGTCTCCGAGCGGCGGGTCGTGCCTTCTCGCTCACACCTCAGAGACATTGGGACCACGAGCAGAACGATGGAGACACCTCACTTAGCTGTTAGTTGGCAATCTTAGATTCTTGCGCTTCCTAGTACCTAAATTACCTAGTATCTTGTTTTTGTGAATAAATATATATTTTTTTACCTTTACTTTACTATAAAAGAATAATAGAACAATTTCCGTGGTCTTACGGATACACGCTCGTCTGTCACGCAGACGCAGATGATGCGGGCTCGAATTCTGGAACTCACCAATGAGATAGGTAATAATCGGAACAATGGTGACAGCAGTAAAATTTCAGCGTTGCCACTTTCTTGGAAAAATGACACAATCTCTAAAACTGCACTCTTTTTGCACTCCCATTACATACCGGGAGTTCCATCGGTGATAGAAAATATCGAGAGGAAACATTAATCTCCATAGCTTCGGCGATGGGCTATCCCCTTGCCAAACATGTGCGCAACTGTGCCTCTACCACCCTCTATGGAAATGCTCTCTTTGTTTTTGCAGTGTACATAAAGCAGGGCGGCGAGGTGGAAAGCCGCGGCGGCGTGATGAAGGCGTCTCCGTCGCGGCTGTCACCGGTGGAGTCGTACTGGCGAGCGACGGAGATGGACAGTCCGCAGCGGATGCAGAGGTTTGCAGATGTCGCCGCCATTTAGATAAATTAGACACTTAACCAAAAGACCGGGCCGTGACTAAAGGCCGGAATTTATTAAAATGGCGAAGGTCTTTCGGGCAAGTAATTGAACGAAACGATTGAGTTGCCTAATCGTTCCCAGGCAAATGATTCATCTATATTCTTACGGTTCATATTTCAGCTAAGTAGCCAAAGCTACGCTCACTCCGGAAGTGCCCATCTAAAGTTTTCAGAATCACAGGATAATGCTAGCATGTAATTCTGAAAAATCTAGGAATTTCAACCCATTTTGAAAAAATTACTAATCACAACACGATTATTTCACACCTTGCACATAGCACAAACTTTTAGGTCAAGGTTTTTTTACTCAAAATATTTTAAAACAATCACAAAAAATATTGTAATTACTTACAAGATTAATTAAATATAATAAAAAACACTAAGCCTTGCTTACATTTAGGTATTTAAGTGTAATCACTTATAAAAAAAAACGAAACAATATTTTTTTTCGTTTTATTTTGACCCCAAACTAAGCGAGCTTGTCTTATCTTTGACGTTAGATGTGCAACTACTCCCTGACATCTAATAATTTCTATCGTAATCCCTTTCAAATGGATTTCAATGGTTATTTTAAACGAGCTGTCATTTGATAGGTTCATTTGTCCCTTTGAAAGGCATTCTGAAATTCCTAGATGTCAATAACATGAGAAGGCTCAGATAAACGAAACTCTTTGCTTTAATAGATTTAGCGTCAATTTTGGATCGCGTACACTTTAGTTGATGGTTTGGTTTATTTTGGTTTATTGTTGCTCTACAGAATTAGGTAATACTCGCCATCTGTATAGTTTGTCAGACAACAACTAACTCTTCAATTGCATCGAACAGCAGATATGTCATAATCATAACATAAACAAAGACTGAATACTTCAAATCGAAACTTTCGGGAAACGTTATTTCAATTATAAAAGTGATCTATCAGTGAGATAAATTATAAAATTTGCATTAGAAAGTCAAAATTACAAGAATACAGAGCAAAATTTACATGAGAAATCATACAAACTTAGGCGAATTCATCAGCTACCAAAGGTAAATATTAATTGATGTTATTCGTAGGTTTTCTTGTATTTTATATATTTTATTGTTTACATTAAGATAGCGGAAGATTTCCCAAATTATTTCGTCGCAGAAATATCGGAAATACGTTTATAGTATGTAGCGTATTTACAATAATTTATCTTTTACAAATTTGTCCAAGAAAATTAAATATCGCGTGATACGGAAAAAAAATTGACAAATTGAATAGTAAGAAATAATAGTGCTTAATTGTAATTATTTCATCTGTATTTATGAACTTTTTCTAAAAAGTAGCATTGATGTGGTGAAATATTGATGTGTAATTAGATAACTACACTTATAATTTTAGATTTCCTAGTGAAAAACTATTGCTAAATGTGTGGCTTATGTTAACTCGCGGATCCGGCTGGACGGCAAAAACGCTCGAATTCTCAAGAAGATTTTGCAGAATGATTTTACCAGCAATAAAAAATGCAAAATAATACAATTATATACTATACCAACACTAATTCTCCCATTTACATCTGTTATTAGAGTAAGAGCACGGAATCCGACATTCACTATTCGTCAAAATATCCCAATAGACGTTATAAATACTCGTATATGCTGGTGATATTTTTCAATATATTTTACTTCCTCACGGTACGTCAGGGGTATCGTGCAATTGAATCGTGATTAGCGATCTACATTATTGATGGTGTGTAAACGTGAATGAGAGTTTAATTTGTCAACATTTGCTTATTGCTATATAATTGTAGACTTATGTGTATTTTTTATTAATTATATTTTTTTTATTATTTATATATTTTTTTAATAATAATAATAATTTTATTTCGGATCGCAAAAGGCCTGCCTGTGGCACGGCTCAGTTTTCCATTGTCTGTCACAAATAGTCACAACTCTCACCCAGTGTTTGAGTATTGGGACGTCAAGCCGACCTGCAATGACCTCTGGGTTGATGTTGGTGCTGCCACGCGATCTGCGTCAGTAAGGAGGCCTTGCTCTTACGTGCGATGTCATGAAATCCATCAGTATGTGCCTCAACAAATATGCCCGATGCACTACAGTAACGTGGCAGCCTCAAGGACATCCTTAAAGCATTCTTATACTGGACGAGCAGCGCGTTGTCTTTTATGGAATAGTGCTGCACATGTAGAACGATTGACAGTGTGCCTTGAGAATGAGATTTTTACTGGCTAGTTACAATTTGCAATCCCACGAGCCAACATATTCGCCCGAATTGCCAATTATATTATATCGATATCGCTGGTTGTCACTAAAATTGTTCCCTAAATTAATCCTACATGTGCAGTCAAAACTGTATTTGTTTCAGTCATACAAAGTAAAACGTTCGTATGAGTAAAGAGTGTCGGTTTTTTATTAACTTTTTTTTAAGGAAAATAGCCCTCCCTCTAGTGTGAGAAGGCCACTGGCCTATCTATGTTTCCTCTTTTCTGTAGAGCCAATGGCACCTATTCCCGCCTTTTCTCCCGCTTGTTGGCGCTGACGTAGTTGACGTCAAAGTTTTTTATTCATCTGTGGTTAGGTTCATAAACCCGTCACGTGATCTTTCAAATGCACTTTACATTGGCAAAATTGACCTCAAATGAGGTTAGAATGCCATTTTTTAAAAGTAAATAGAATTTGACGACTGACAGATAGACAGCCTCTAACGACACCAGCGCCATCTGCAAAGAGCTTTTCATATTAGGCGCCATTCGTGACATACCTATGTGTGGAGTCATTCAGTTCCAGCAGCTCTAGAGTTAGAGCATATTCCACTGTTCTCCTCGTGTCCATAGAGTTGCTTGTTGATTTCGACATATGTACCAATCAATCAGAGCTGTGGTCTGGTGCTACTCGATGGTGTCAAATAAGGCACTAAACTCACAACTTTGAAACTGGAAACTCTGTGCGGTGGCCATATATTCCATTTTCAAACACACTTTTTAATTATAGGTAGTTTAGTTAAAGTGGTGCCATTACCAGAAATCCCATTTGGCATCTGACATTAGTAGGAACAGGGCTAGGCGTTCTTCCATCCCTTTCTAAGCAAAATAAGGAGACTTACCTACGCATAGCTCTGTCTCTACTATTGACAGGAGACAAATGCGACTTCTAAGAATGGCTCAACTTTAGTTATGTTGCCTCGAGCATCAGTCGCAGGTTACAGTATCTGTGGTCCCAGGCATCAATTTTAAGCCTACTTCAACTATGATCATTATCATCAATCGGCCCACATTCAACCACGGCTGGGCATAGGCCTTCTTAATTACCACGCCACCCGCTAGTCTTAATATAGCCTCCCACATCCACTGCCAACTACAACTGCTCATAAACGAACTCTGTTTATTCCAGAAGGCTGTCCTCATCGGAGAACCTCGCCGACGTCGTCCGCTGCGTAGAATACGCCGAATGCCCGCGCCGCCCCTCCCCCTCCCCGCCCTGCGATCTGGTGCCCCCCGCCGCCCCCCCGCCGATCAGGAGCTGCCTCAAGAAGCCGCACGCCCCCGCACCTCAGTCAGAAGTCGAATCTAAACCCCACATAGACCTCGTCAATAGAGAGTGGAATAAGGCATACGACAATCCGGATACGGAGAGAGTGTTGAATAAAATCACTAGTGATTTAGATTTTTTGTTGAATAGGACAATGGAACCGAGCTTAGACGATGTTTTGGATGAGATTGAGGAAGCACCGACCTAGGTTTAATCTGAGGAGTGTTAGGCTAGGTTTCGGAGTAAGAAGAGAGCTGGGTGCTGATTGTATTATTTAACAGACACACTATCTCATCGCTTCCCTGTTGTTGTGCTCTCATGTCAGAAAAATGAATGTGTGTTATGTATAATGTTATTTATAATCCCCTCCCTTCGCGATCACAGACCCAACGTCGAGATACGACGACGCACCAATGTCGTAGATGTGGGTCTGCGAATCGCAAGGTTAAAGTGGAGATGGGCGGGACACTTGGCTAGGAGGGACGACGGTAGATGGACCAAGGCGGTGACGGAATGGTGGCCAAGGGACCGAGAGGCAGACCATATGCCCGATGGTCGGATGACATCGCCAGAACTGGCGGGACGCAGTGGATCAGGCTGGCCCGGGACCGCAATACATGGCGTAATGAAGAGGAGGCGTTCACCCAACAGTGGGTGCTGGAGGCTGGATAGAAAGATGTATAATGTACCTATTTATCTTTCGGTAGTCTGCTAAGAGAGTAAATCAAGGCAACAAATATAATGATCACCAAACTATTTTTTTCTTATCCAAAATGGGTAAATGATCACCAAAAGTTACAGAAAATATCAGGGCAAAATACTGCGGTAGCTTAGGTGAAGGGTAAAGGGGATGACCGAAGCGAAGCCCCCTTTATCCTTTGTGTTAGGTTGAACATGTAAGAACAACAAAAAATACTTAAAACATAAACTTAAGTGCACAAAACATAAAAAGAAGTTTGGTGGTCATTTATTCAAACACAATTTGGTGATCATTTACTAATTCTGGCAGTCATTTCGAATTTATTGGTTATCGTTTAAACACGAGCCAATCAAAGATAAATACTTAACTTAGCGCCTGTTTCAAAATGTCAAGGTAAATCCTATCTGAAACATAAATCATAAGTTGTGTAAGTTAAATCGCGATTTATTTGTAGGGTTTATCCAGACATTTAGAAACAGGACACAGGCCATTAGAGGAGTGTCAAGTTATAAATAGAAGAATCGCCACCCTGAACTTCGAATATTAGATCTAGGACCAGTGAAAGGATTTTTACATGTGATATTTGTTAATTAGATAGTTTCGTTATAACAAAAGTGTAACTAGATTCTGCATTTGAGAGTTAAGATTAACGTTAACTACAAAATTATTGTGTCAACTATTACGAGTATGATTTGTGATACAGGTGCAGACTAAGTAATTTATTTATACGCAAATAAATTTATATTAAGATTTTACTTGAGTTTCGTTTTCAAACACTCCATTTTCTGTCCACGTGGCATCTCTGATATGGTGCTGTTTGACAAGTATTAGAATCGGGTCCCTCAAGTTGACTTTTCTCCCAATATACTGCTTTGTGTTGACACAAAACAGTTTATCAGAATTGCTACAGTGTACGACCAAAGGTAAAAACGAGATTCCACTGTTACTGTTACTGTTACTCATTTTTGATTCAATTACCCGATATTATTATAGAGACCATATGCATAACATTTAAAAATGGCAACAAATATAATGATCACCAAAATATTTTTTCTTATCCAAAATGGGTAAATGATCACCAAAAGTTGCAGAAAATATCAGGGCAAAATACTTCGGTAGCTTAGGTGTGAGCGAAGCGAAGCCCCCTTCATCCTTCGTGTAAGGTTGAAAATGTAAGAACAACAAAAAATACATAAAACATAAACACACAATATAAAAAGAAGATTGGTGATCATTTACCCAACCCACTTACCAAACACAATTTGGTGATCATTTATTAATTCTGACAGTCATTTCAAATTTATTGGTAGTAAAATTTTCGAATGTTTTGGTAATCGTTTAAACACAAGCCTTTAAAAAATAACAAACAGCAGTAACACAGCAGTAAACATGTAATAAAATATTATATTAAATATCAACTAGCATAAATAAACAAAAAGGGGACAGATTCGTAAATAACTCTTTACATAAGACGAGAGACGCAACAAAAATCCAAAATAAAATATGCCGTAAAGACAAATTATGATCATGAAATAATTTACACGTGACATTTTTTCAATATATTTTTTTACGTGCAAGTTGCGACATATATTCAATTGTGCATGGAGTTTCCTACAATCTGACAAACTAACTGTTCGATTGTTAATATGGATACTTACATGTATTAGTTTATTACAATAAAGGAAGATAGGTAAGTAACACTCAGAATTACATAAACGAATGTGTAGTTACAGATGCGAAACACTCAATATAATAATGCTGTAATAAATATATACACCACTGCTATAAAAGCTACTTATGGTACAGTTTTTGTGTCGTTTATATTCTCTAACACAAGGCACTGAGTCTTAACCAAACGCATGAATATTCGCATACACTCAGGAGCTCTATTTTTGAATCGCTCGCATGACCTTTATGTCACGCGAGCGCTCTTTTCTACTGACTTTCCTTCGACATCCGAAATTTCGTATTTTTTAGTCATTCGCCTGCAACGAGTGGTCAGCACCACTCGTTGCGCAAATCTAATAGTAGAATAAACGTCAAATACTTCAAAGCTAATGTCAACAATTTGAAGTGTCAGTTTGCTGTTTTCGCGCGTTTTTTCAAATTGATTCAATTGATTCAAAAATAGAGCTCCAGTTATCTTGCGAACGGGATAGTCATTTAACTTGTTCTGTACATATGTAGACGTGACAATACGTAAGTCCTACAACTGAGCTCCGCTCGCGTATTGTTGTCTGATCGAACAAGTAAACGGTTCGAGAAGCTCAGTGTTCTTATTTTGAATTCTGACATCTTTTATTATTATAAACAGGCACATACATTGCTTCTGGCCCCACACTAGGATACCCTGTGTCGTGGGAACCAGAAACAGCGATGTCACACACATATGAACATCCAAGACTTGTTCTTTTTTTGTTCTTTATCCCCGCCGGGGATCGAACCCGGTACCGCAGCGCCACAGAGGTCGTCAATCGACAATCGCAACACCATGGCGGCGATGGGCTGGCTCCCTGACACGAAAAATGAAATAACTGGCTAAACGTGGGCACACTGAGTCACTGCCACCCCGTATGAGAAAAGGCGTGACGCTGATTGTTGTTGTTGCTATGGCAACACCAGTCAAATTGAAAACTAATCCAATAAGATCAGGATTATTTTACACGGGCTGTCTTTTCTCGCTATGTAATTGGTCGATTTCGTTTGGCATTGCGGCTGATATCAGAAGAACATGATATGATAAGGCAGCAGTTATGTACCTCTGACATCTATCACAATCCATTTCAATTCAGATTAATCTTTTGAAGAATGTTCGCCAACTTCTAATCAACGTTTTAACCTTTTGACCGCCTTACATCAAATAAAAAAAATATCACTCACACGCCAACTATGTTTGATAAGCTATGCAAAATACAACTTAGTTCATACGAGATATGGTCTCTTTTAATATAAGAATTGTGTAAACATTCAGTGCCGACCGGGGCGGTCAAAAGGAGCTGGAGCGCGATTATTTCACACCAGCTGTCATTTGAGTTTGAGATACTTGGTACCTACAGCCCTTCACGTCCTCCCGGGTAGTGCTAAGGAGCAACAAGTGAACACTAAAATTTCCAGGTTCTCGAAAGAGAACCTGTCCAAATACAGTGAAATCTAAAAAAAACACGTGACATTGGCGAAAGTAACCTAGATGTTAGACCGCGATTAATTAAGAAAAAAAAAAACTTCCCGTGCTGCTAGCAAAATGGCGGTTTAAAGCCGACGCAGAACGTCAAGTTTAGGTATCTGTCGTAACCATGTCGTATAATTGAAATGGTCAACCATGGTCGAATAAGAACTTTTTTGAACGAAGAAATCTTGTTGGGAATAACACGGCGGTAGCTTAGGTGAGGACTAAAGGGGGCGAGCGCAGCAAAGCCCCTAATAGTTTTGTGTTAATTCGACATGTATAACACAAAAAAACGTTAGGTAGTACTGAATAAAAATGCTTTTAAAAAGACATGTTTCTTCAAATTCAACCCTTTTTGAGCATTTCATGAAATGGTCGGCCAGATCATGAAATGGTTGGCCAGATGATGAAATGGTCGGCAAGATCATGAAATAGTTGGCCAGATCATGAAATGGTTGGCCAGATCATGTAATGGTTGGCCAGATCATGAAATGGTTGGCCAGATCATGAAATGGTTGGCCAGATCATGAAATGGTTGGCCAGATTATGAAATGGTTCGCCAGATCATGAAATGGTCGGCCAGATCATGAAATGGTCGACCAGATCATGAAATGGTTGGCCAGATCATGAAATGGTCGGCCAGATCATGAAATAGTTGGCCAAATCATGAAATGGTTGGACAGATCATGAAATGGTCGGCCAGATCATGAAATAGTTGGCCAGATCATGAAATGGTTGGCCAGATCATGAAATGATCAATTCTATAATATGGCTACGACATATCCATCATTATCTGACGTGTCTGTAATTCCTTTCCCTATGGTAAATTATTCCACTGAAACGTCTACGGGAAGAAGTTAACCCAGAACTTACAAACAACTTATTATTGAACACCAAATCATTTACAGGTAAGTTGACCAGCATTTTGCCAGCAGCATAGGGCCCCAGGTAGAATGACCTTCAAGCCATTATTCATAAGAGTCACTGCCAGTTCAATTCGCTTACTTATTCGATGCGTAATTATTCATGATCGGTATTGTACATATCGTACATAACGCGACAGATTACAATTTCCACAGTTTCTCGTCTAATCACAAATGTTTAGTTTATATACACAGTTTGGTTAAATATGGTCTCTATGCTTAACTATACAGGGCTTAATAATGCTTTATTTATGTGCTATATAACTTTGTTATGCTAGCTAAAACAGCAAGTAATTCGTCATAATATAAATTAATTATACTATACAGGTGACATTTAATTAATCAATATGAACAACTTACCCCAAGAAACATATGTTCGCAAATTAAAAAAAAAACGTTCCTCAGTTCATTGACCTGATCAGCTGATTACAAGTTACAATGGGAGACCCACATTTTTTTTCCTTTGCGACCATATGTTTCTAGGATTAAGTTCTTCATAATTATGGGTACCATCATTCCCCGAAATATGGTCAGCTAATTAAATGTCACCTTTTACATTAATACAATCTTATCCTTGATATAATTAGGCAATAATGGCAGCTATGACCGCCTTTCCTACCGCTAGGCGGCGCTGGTGTAGTTGGAGAGAGAGAGCTTCATTCATCTGAGGTTAGCTTCGAAAACACGCCACATGATCATTGACACGGGCGAAATCCTCTAATGAGGGTAGCACGTTATATATTCTAGGAAGAGGTAAATAGTATTTGAGAACTTTAACACATATTCAACCTCCAATTACACCAGCGAATCTGCAATGAGCTTTTGAGGTTAGGTGCCATTGTAGAGACCGGTATTTGCATATTTCATTGTTAAAACATTCATATATGCATTATTATATTATTGTAGGTGTATACCCTAAACTCATATGTATATCTGAGTTTCAATAACATTAATTTTCATTTATTAGCCTAATTTTGCCACTAACACCTGTTGCAATAGTGGCTTAATAAAATATATTGTATTTTGTGACTTGTAAATAAAGATAGTTATTTTTAGATATAGGCATATCTCTCAAGAAAAAGAACACGGCGTTTTTAATTAAATGTAGACAAAACTCTCTCTAGCAGAGACAGGACTACTCTTCACAAAATATCATATGATCAACTTTGATTGCCGGCTTAAAACTTAAGTCCCTGTCTAGTTTATAATAAGTTTGTGAATCAGCTGTCCAACCAAAGTTATAGGAAGTGTATTTAATCATAGAAACAGAACCAGTTATTGAGCCCCACATTTTATATATTATATTATAATGTCGTGTAAATACATATTTACCATAGAACATTGCAACGATCAAAGTGATGTTAGCCAATACTAAAACTCACAAGTTTTGTATTTATTTTAATATTTTGTCACTTTTATTCTCCTAGTGTAAAACATGTAAGTTTACATTCTCCGAGATTCTATGTAGAATGATAGCTATAAATTCAATACTCAAATAAAAGAAAAATAATAATAATTAAGGATGCTATATCAACATTATTCATAATTCCAATAAAATATAACACATGGAGCCAATTTGTTTTTAACATAAAATCTCTTGTATACGTCACCGTAAGATTGTGAAAACCGTTAGTTTATAATCTTACCATTTTTTTCTCGTTAGTTTATAAACTGCACCATACTGCTTACAATACAACGCGTTAGTTTAGTTTTATAATCAACCCGTAAATCGTGAACTGGTTTCAACTATAATTGCAAACGAAATACCACAGCAAAATGGTGGTTCAGGGTAGGTGAAAGCCTTCGTATTAGATTGACATGTAAGAACAAAAGAAACATAAATTTTGAAGGTCTCGTTTACGATTTGTCGATAGTTTATAAATCAATTCGTTTACAAACTAACGGTTTTCACTATATTAGGGGACAAAAACATAATACAATAATAGTTTAAACTAAAATCACGGTTACTCACCACTTATCATGTGCAAGAGAGTTCGTTTGATCGTTTGCTGTACAGTATGACCACAGAATGTTGTCACAACAAAACTGCCTGAATGTCGTGCCTAGGAGGTCAGTGGAAACGCGCATATCTGAAATGAATCAACAAATAACATTTAACATGGGAGTGTTTATTAGGTAAACTAACAATACAGTCGTGTTAACCCTTTTAGAGTGTTATAGTGATAATTATGTAAAGAAATGTCGCACAACTAATGCGATGTTCTTTCTGCATTAAGTATAGAGTTTCATCATCTATCTCCACTATATATGTATAGAGCACGTGGTTCTTATCCAGATAGCTGAATTATAGCCATATTTAGGTATCGTCCGACCAACGTTCTGGTAATTTGTCTTTTGTTTCCGCTGTAGCAATACCATTTCACTGTCATAAATAAGCTAATAACTGCTTATCCTAAATATATATAGGTCACCGTAAGATTATCAAAACCATTAGTTATAATATATCGTTTTTTTTCTCGTAAGTTTACAAACTATCGATAAATTGTAAACTGTACCGTACTGCTTACGGTATGACGCGATAGTTTATAAAACCGTTAAATTGTGAACTGGTTTAAACTTGAATTGCAAACGAAATATCAGGCTAAATATCAGTAGCTTAGGTGAAGAGGGGGCGAGCGCAGCGAAGCTCCAGAATAGTCTTCGTGTTAGATTGACATGTGACAACAAAAGAAACGTAAATTCTAAACCCTGTCGGAAATCCTCGCAACAATCCCTTTCATTAGACATGTCGCAAGACTCGAAAGACACAGTTTGAAAAACTTTTTATTTTATTTCTGATTTACCGCCTAAAATTGCCCCTCAAAGTCAACATGTATTTCCTTACGTTCGAGTTTGGGTCACATTAATACATAAGTGAACCAAATTCCAACTTAATCGGTTCAGAATTCGGTCGTTTAATACACTTAGGAGCTACACACGAGTAATCCTTTAATGATTCCGTTTTTACTTTTTATGCGGAACCCTAAAAATCCAGGTCTTGGGTTTTTACATCTTTGTGAAGTCACTGTTTCTGGTTCCCACGACACAGAGTATCAAAAATCAAATCAAATGTTTGTTGTTAAAATATGGTACCTACATACAATATAGTTGGTAAACGGTAATAATGTCAACATATTTCGGCACATAGTGGCAAGCAAATTTTCAATTTCAGATAAGGAATACATTAACTCCATACAATTAACCATTACAATCATTAAATTAATATATAAGTATGTTAAGCCAAACCAAGAATATAAAAACATCGCCATGTTGTGGAAAACCTCTGAAACTATTTTTGTTCAACTTAAAACACTTTATTTAAAAAGTAATTAATGTCATCTGTCGATTGCTGTCAAAGTGGGGCGTCGATTGTGCATGGTATATTTCTTGTGTTTTGTGAGTGAAAATGCCGAAAACTATTAACAGCGGCCTAGAAAAAGTTTTTCACAATCTATCGAAATATTTGTCGGATAGAAAGTCTGAATAGAAGGATTGGACTCTATTCCTCTAAATAACATCACCAGGTCCTCATGAGTTGGCCAAGGGAGAGCACCACTATGTCTTCCTCCGTCATTATCTTACTACCAATTGATTCCACGATATTTTCGGGTGGAGCAAATGGTTTGTAGAAGAACTTTATCTGGTACTCCTCCGAGACCTCTTTACTATTCACTAGTTCTGTGGCAAGTCCTACACATTGCTTTCCTCCATATATGTATAGGTTTTTTCGTTTCTTATTTTCTTTATCTACACGTATCATAAACCCTCTTTACTGCGTCCAAAAACCACACGTTACGACCAGCATAATGATAAACTTCTTGGTAAAAACTCATTTCTTATCTAAATATTGAAACATTATGACCATAATGTACCAAAATTTGTCAAATTATGACATTCAAATTTTTGTTGACCTAGTTTGTCTGTGAAGTTGGTACTACTGAACAAGCTAAACAAATGTAGAGTTTTGATCAATGCCATAATGCCGGTCGAACATGCGGTTCCTGAAGACATCAAAGAGAGCTTATGATATGTGTGTAGATAAACTAGTGTATGTAACTGTACATAATTAGGCATTAAGTAGCAGTCACATAAACTTCTATTATCTACACACGTATCATAAACCTTCTTTACTGCACCGTTAAAAAACCGCACGTTACGATCAGCATAATGTTAAACTACTTGGTAAAAACACATTTCTTATCTGAAAAATTACACACTGTGACCATAATGTGTAATTTTTCTACATATTATGACATTCAAATTTCGAACGCCGACGCCCTCCTGCGTGCCGCCCCTAGTTTGTCTGTGAAGTTGGTACTGACATTCAAATTTCGAACGCCGACGCCCACCCGCGTGCCGTCCCTAGTTTGTCTGTGAAGTTGGTACTACAGAACAAGCTAAACATCTGCAGAGCCTCAATGCCGGTCAAACATGCGATTCCTGAACAAATCAAAGAGAGCTTATGATATGTGTGTAGATAAACTAGTGTATGTAACTGTACATATTTGGGCATTATGTAGCAGTCACATAAACTACTATTATGTCTTTCTCTGCTCTTTTCAAAGAACGCCGACACTCACTCAAAGGAAGCCGCCGCCACCGAATGTCGGCGTACTTCACAACGCGTACTTAACCAAATGAATAAATTAAAACTATACCTAAATAACCTGTGTTATTTAATAATTTTGTATTTGAACTTTAAATGTTACCTAATATATTGATCACAAATATTATAATTTTATTATTATTTGGTTACCTAGCTAAACGTGGGCACGACTGCGCCATTGCTGTGTTTATTTCGGTTTGTTTGTTTGTTTGGGCGTTACCTGCGCTGTTTCGGCCGCTACAACTGGAACAGGTCGTCGTGAGCTCGCTCCAACCGCTGCAGGGAGCTGTTCACCCGGCGGCCCTGCGTCAGCGCAGTCGGCGGCGGCAGCGGCGGCGGGATCACCTGGACAACAGACAATGGCTTACGTTTATTTGTTTACCTAATTGAGTATACTAAACTACATAGGATCGCCTCGATCCGCTCCGCTCCGCTGCGGCTCCAGGTTGTATTATAAAGTAGTGACCTAACAAACCTAACTTTAGTATTCGGACAGAAAGTGACCTAGAGCAACCAATATGAAACTACACGGGACACTAAATTTGGTGAACAATTAACATATTTGGGAATCATAACTTATATTGTTAAACAAAATAAGTTAAGTTAAGTTAAGTTAAGTTGATAAATAAGGAGGCGACGCAGTAGGCCAAATATGGCAATTTTAGCTGCTAATATTTTTTTTATTATAAATACTTACCTGGCTTTAAGTCTAATATTGAGAGTAGCATACTTGACTCCCTTTCCGATGCGACGAATTGAGCCCCAAACGGCTCACTTCCTGTTTAAAACTCCTAAAATGCATGTCATATCCGTTTTGAACCTCAGCAACATTGCGCGCGTAAAGTTTCAAAAATGGCGGCAATTGAAGAATTGATTTCGTAATATAAATTACTGGCTTTTATGGCTCGAAAGTACAGTGTGTATCTGTACTTTCGAGCCAGGTGCCGACTAAGCTCGCCCGGGTAGTATGTATTGTACCTCGTTGTAGGAAGTGGAGGCGCCCATGGAAGCGGACTGCTTGAGCCGCGCCGTCGGCCTGTGACGCACGAAACCGTCCTCTAGGTCGCGGACGAACCTGGAATAGGAAGAACACGGGGATTTATAAGAAAACAAGCCATAAAAAATGCTTTTATTAGGTGTAAAATAAAACCAATAAATACGCAAATCTAAAAACTAATAAACTAACCCAGGATCATATCAGTTCTTGTCAAGAGAAATCTACGAGCCCAACCTCGACGGGGTTGTGTCGGTGTATTACAGAGTTCCCATGGCCACCTTCCGGCTCCATCATCAGACCCTGGGTATCATCAAAACCAGATTACTTGTCAAGACGAATTAAATGAGTCCTAACTCGATGGAGTTGCGTCGTTTTATTAGAGAGTTCCCATGGCCACCTTTCGGCTCTATCATCAAACCAGCTACATGTCATAAAAATATTGCATTGTCATCCAATGTACATTGCATGTAAAACTTCAGCTCAATCGGAAACCGGTAATTAGGTCAAATTTTGATTACAGCCAGGCGGACATAGCCCCGTAGAGGTGAACCTAAATAAAAACTGATTAATACTTAAACTTAGAGTCGAGCCTTTTCCCATAGGGACTGGCAGAGGAACACTTATGCCCATATTAAGCCAATAATTCTTTATTCCATTTGGCGTAAGGAGGGCTAGCCCATTGCCGCAGCTGTGGAAAGGTTCCCACACGATGCTTTCCATTACCGTTAGAATCAGTTAAGAAATTTATTTTAAAAATCTTATCGATGTTTTTGTTACCAATTAATTTTAAAACTTCATCATTAACGGTTACCCTACATTAGGCTAAGCCTTTTCACTTAATTTCCCAAGGTATTTACGTACTTCGAATAAAGACAGAATCAATGTTACAAGCGAACAGTAAACACTATCTACTACATAATAGTAGTGTATATAGTGCATTGGCAAAAAATTGTCCTGCCCTTTATTAAAGCTTGCAAAAGCGCAAAACATCGACATAAAATGTTTGTAGGATTGTACTGATTCATGCGCCATATAGACTACAATAGTACTACAGTCGAAAAAATACGCATCGTAACACAAAGCTAAATAAAAATAAATACGAATGATTACGTATCGAATTAGTAAGCTAATTTAACTGTCAATAACTAACGGTCAAAGTTCATTTCGCTTGGCCTCGCTTATTTTTTCGATCCTACCTATGGTTCTAGCTCAGATAAGAACGCGTTAGTACCAGTCCATATTTATCTTATCATCCTGTGACACAAACATGGAAAAGATGGGCAACAAATATAATGATCACCAAAATATTTTTTTACAACCCAAAATTGGTAAATTATCACCAAAAGTTGCAGAAAATATTAGGGCAAAATACTGCGGTAGCTTAGGTGAAGGGTAAAGGGGGTGAGTGAAGCGAAACTTCCTTTATCCTTCGCTTTAGATTGAACATGTAAGAACAACAAAAAATACATAAAACATAAACTTGTACACAAAACATAAAAAGAAGTTTGGTGATCATTTATGCAAACACAATTTGGTGGTCGTTTAATAATTATGACGGTCATTTCGAATTTATTGCTAGTAAAATAGGTGCGTTTTTGGTGATCGTTTGAACATAAGCCGAAAAGATGTACAACATAAATGAAAACTTCGTTGAAAATTCAAGTAGCTTCTCAACACGCTTTTACTTGCAAAATTTTAGTGCATATGTACGTACGTACATTGCATTTATTGGCCTGCCGTGTATGTAGTGTAAATATGAAAGTATGTGTAAACATAAATGTTCAAAGCAAGCTGCCGAATGTGTGAACCAACTAGGTAAATAGCAATACGAACTGTTTGGCTATTACAATTTTATACAGCATTTTATACCTTTGAATACAGCTAATCACGCATACTTTTCGTCTCCTTTTCCTATCTACTAAAATTCGCACAAGTAGGTATACCTCGCGCCACGAATTAAGAGGGCTGGGAGACGTTGGCGGGAATTACTGCGCATATGTACAGGTATTGAAAAGTGACTACTGCGCATTCAAGGCCACCGCACATAACGTGTGGCGCGACGTATATCCCTGTTGGTTTTGGCTTGAAAAAATTGAGCTAATCTTGCAGATAGATAGGTTCAGTAACTCGTAGGTTAGATTATTACATATTGTAGTCAGGTCTGAGCAAACAATTGAGACACGCCTTATCTGTTGACGTTTAATAGTCTACTAGACTTTGTCTTACATACTTACACATATATCGAATATTATGTTATCTACACACGTATCATAAACCCTCTTTACTGCGTACAAAAACCGCACGTTACGATCAGCATAATGTTAAACTACTTGGTAAAAACTCATTTCTTATCTGGAAAATTACACATTATGACCATAATGTGTAATTTTTCTACATATTATGACATTCGAATTTCGAACGCCGACGCCCGCCTGCGTGCCGACCCTAGTTTGTATGTGAAGTTGGTACTGACATTCAAATTTCGAACGCCGACGCCCGCCCGCGTGCCGTGCCTAGTTTGTCTGTGAAGTTGGTACTACAGAACAAGCTAAACAACTGCAGAGCCTCAATGCCGGTCAAACATGCGGTTCCTGAACACATCAAAGAGGGCTTATGATATGTGTGTAGATAAACTAGTGTATGTAACTGTACATAATTAGGCATTATGTAGCAGTCACATAAACTACTAATTTGAATCCGCGTTCCAGTATATTATTGTAAATATTTGTTATAGCGTGGCAAGAATACCAATAAAAATAATTAGGCTCTACTATCTCTCACAAGGAAACATCCAGTAACCTTATCGTGTTATTCTGACATAAAAATGTACCAATCAGAACATCGCATAAACAAGTAAAGCCGCAATAAAATACAGCCCCATGTGAAATAATCGTGTTGTGATTGTTTTTTTTTTTTTGCAAAAGCGATACATTTTAAGCGTACACGATTTAGAAGTGTGGCTCATCCTGATATTTCTGTTTTAGATGGCAACCACCCGTTAAAATAATTTGAATAAACAAAATTAGACAGTTTTATGAAAGACTTTTTTTCTAGTGCCTCTACACTAGTCAGTCAGCTCGTGTTTATTTCCCTTCATTCGCTAGCTCTAGGCTATTACATTAGAAATTATTATAATACTTCCATCAATTGCCCCCGTCCCCCTAGTACAGTTTTTTGTGAGGAAATGTGAAATAGTTATTTGTGAAATAGTTATATGTGTCACAAGGGAGCAAAATGATGCATTTACGGCGAGGGCGGTACATTGAATCCAGAGTGAAGGGAAGGATTCTACGATAGAATCCTGAGCGTAGCGAGGGATTCTAAGTTAGAATCCTGAGCGTAACGAAGGATTCAAGCGTTAATGCCCATGACGAAAATAATTTTGCTCCTGAGTAACTCATACAACTTTTCACACCGACTAGGAGGAAATTTTAAATTAAATGCTCTAAAAAATTAAATAACTATACTTTGAATTATACTTTCACCACTTTTACAGTAATCGAACAACGTAAACAAAACCTTTTTTTTATAATGGTATATTGTGAAGGATTAGGGAAAAGTCACCACAGATGAAATATTCCTGTGTACTTTTACTAATGTGTAAAAATAATCGAATCGAATATTACAACGGTTTTGGATATCAATATTCACTATATCACAATAACAGTCATCGATAATTTTGATTTCAGTAAAACAAATAATTTATTGTGACATTTTTTAATATCACGAAAAATTCATAAATTTTCATATAACATTGTTAAAGTTTAAACTTGAAACATGTTCGTTTTTAATCGACTACGTCATCGTATAGTCGATGTTATTGTAATTTCATAATTATATTCGATAATTGTAATCTGTGTTCAATTGGCACATTGCGTAAATGCTTCATGCCAATCAATAAATTAAAAAAGTAGCTTGAACAGAAAAGTAGCATTTTGCTCCCTCTCGTCGTGGAGCAAAACTTACTTTTCCGAATGAAAGGTGTGAAAAATATATTTTTTAACTTTGTTAAAATTTGAGGTTACTTTTACCACAATTTTCGCTACTAAAGTACGCTCCCACGCTCGCCTCCGCATCCTTGGCTTGGTTTTGGTTATTTTTCGCTCACAAACGTACGATATTGAATATGTGTGTATTTTTGACGTTAGGATACGTACATGTTGGTTGTCAGCAAATCACGTTATATAAAACTTTTAGGTGAGATCGCGGCGAGATTGCAATCTAATATTATTTACATGAATAAACTTAGCAAGGATCAAAATAACTATACGAGAAGGGGGTGTAAGGAGATAGTTAGCTTTTATTGGGAGAAGGATTTGTTACTCACGGGGCAGTTAAATAAAATATGATCAACGGACCCTTCCTCTAAACCACAGTCGGATTTTGAATTTATATAATTGGATAGACGAGATATGAAGCTCGTAAAGCGTTTTCAAAATTCCTGAAGTTACAAAAACAGTTTGAGATGGGATGGATGGTTGCAGAGCGGAATAACTGTATGTAAAGCATTCCCACTCAGACGTCCAATCAGCAGACAGATACCTAGAGGAGAGTGAGAGTATGGCTTCGCTGTGATTTCTGTCAAAGGAGTCATCGCCGTCGGTGAGCCTTGGCAGCCTGATCAGCATCCTCGTCGCCACGTATTCCAGAGTGACTCGCAATCCACACTAATTTTACCTCGAGCCCCTTATTTTTACAGATGACTAGCAGGTCTTTGATTTTACAAATAAGAGTATTTCTAATACAATTCCTGAATGGGTTCAGCTTATGGATTGTAAGGCGCTCAGACAGTCTGTAAAGAGCACATCCCTTTTAAACAATATGGATGAGTGAGTGAGCTAAATAGGGCCTTACATTCCCCCGTGAATACACGGGAGAAAGGAGGGAGGATTTTTTGACAAAGGAGGATGGCCAAAAAATACCCAGGCCCGGCGCGATAGTTTTGTATCTCATATTTTAGAATACAATAGTTTTAATAATTATCAGATTTTATAGTTTCTAAATTCAGTGGCTAACATTTTTTTTTGAGAATTATAGTTTTTTTCTTTCTTTCTTCTTTCTTGTTCGAGATTGCGTCTTTGACGCTTTATACGCTAGTGATAGCTTTAGAGACTGTTAGATTACTTGCAATGAATTAATGCATCATTTGCAATGAATCCTCGTTTAATGAATCATTGTCATGAAACACAACCATACCATAGAGCATAGAGTAATAATATAAAGAAGAGTGTCCATCGCTATACAAAGCACCGTACATTGAAAAATAGTTCATTTGTAACAACTCAAACTCAAACTCAAACTCAAAACGTTTATTGCGACATTGTGGTGGTATATGGTGATATATATATATAGAATTTGAAGAACCGACAATGAACCCAGTGAGGGCACTGCAATATCTTACATCTAACTTGCACAATAACAAAATATCATAAAATGGTTAATTTTATAACAATGAGATCATTACCTACTATTATCTACAGTATTAGCGTAACATTAAAGTATTATAATTATAAGATTTACATGCATTTGTGTATGTGTACCTGTGTGTGTGTTATGAGTGTGTTTGAGGGTGTGTAAGTGCATGTGTGTGAGTGTTTGTGTGTGATTATAGAAAGTGTGTTTCATTTAAATATTCTTCAATGCTGTAGTACGCTTTTTGGAGGAGATGATTTTTTACTTTCTTTAGGAATTCTATTTCGTTAGAAATATTTTTGTAAATATCTGGAAGTTTGTTATAGATGGTTATGGACATAATATATGTGTTAGTGGATTGCAATGACATATTTAATTTTTGGGAGGAGAATGTTGTGTTTGTGTCTGAAGGAGTATAAGTTATTCAGTGTGTCTCTGGTCTTGTATGTTTCTGGGTATTTTCTGACTAGCTTTATTATTTCGAATAAGTAAATAGAGGGGAGGGTGAGGATGCTATATGTTTTGAAATGTGGTTTACATGTGTGTGTTGGTTCTATGTTTGCTATAATTCTCAGCAGCTTTTTTTTTTTTTTTCAACCTAGATGTCGCTCATAGTATTTTTCAATACTTTGGCCATTCTCCTTTAGAGTTGTAAAGTTGTAATGGATAAAGGCCGCTCCCACAAAACCATAGCCTTCGTCCAATTTTGAGGCGTCAGTATAAGAACAGTTCCAGCCAGGCCTCTTCACAAGACAACTTCAGCGGAAAAGGCCGAGTCGTGACTCGAGGTGTCGATGCCGATACCCAGGTCTACAATAGAGTGGCAAATATGGTCTCCTGAGGTGTAGGGGAGAATCCAGGCACTCTACTTGGAGTGCTCGGTTAGGGGACGACTTCATGGCACCCAGGACAATACGGAGTGCCTTTTATTGCACTTTATCGAGTTTTAAGAGAGAGGTCTTGTTGCAAGGAGATAGAATGAAGGCAGCGAAGTCTAAATGGCTCCTGATAAGAGCATTATAAAGAAGTTTTTGAGAGTACGGATGCGATCCCCACATGTTAATGATTCTAATGGTTTTTTTTGCACTTTATAACAATGTTATCTATGTGATATTTACCAGATAGTTTTGAATAGAATGTTAAACCTAAATTTTTACTTTTTCGCGAACAGGAATCGTTTGATCACTATAAAGACCACAGCACTACTTTTAGTAGGAGCCAGGTCTTACCCGTGTTGACCGAGAGAGTTCAAAGATGTTCAAAGAAGTCGCAATTAGAGTTATAGATAATAGATCATCCGCATACTGTAACATCTGACAATCCTCTTGTATTGTTGAGTTTATGTCGTGGGTATAAATATATTTAAGAGAATATTAAAATAGGACTTAAGACTGATCGCTGAGGTAGGGGTATGCCACTGTGGGCATCGTTGCGCTGGAGGCAATAGTCTGATTGTCGTACCTGAGGTTAATTTTATGACTAACTAACATGTTGCATAAAATGTTAAAGAAAAAGCTTAATTTAGGCAAAATACTCAGCTCCAGCAATTTGCTTTTAAGCATCGAAATCAAGATTGAGTAATATGCAGATGAGATATCAAGAAATTTAGCTAGGATGGAGTCATTACAAGAGAAAGAAATCTTTTGTAAGCCAAACTGATTGTGAGGCAAAATGTATCTACCCTCGCTCAACGAACCAATCAAGTGTTCTGTAATTTAACAAAGGACAGATGAGAGAGCTATAGGTCTGGAAGAGGTACGAGAAGCAGAATTCTTGCCAAGTTTCAATATTAGAATAATTATTTCGTTTTTTCCAGGGGTTCGGTATGTATAACGTACCTCAAAGATGGTGTACGTTAAACATACGAATGAAGTTCTCGGGGCATCAAACGCCATGATGACATTTTCGGCAGTGTTGCCGCTATAAAAATCACTGGGTTCCTTAAAAGCTAGACTAACTATAACACGTAACGCTTGCTCTTACAGATTATTCATAGTTGTTCATCATTATTGTGGATTGATATGAGTACTCCAAGGGCGTACCCAGGATTTCAGCTAGGGGGGGGCAGCTCATACCTGTTTCGAGAAGATGGTCGGTCAGGTATATTGAAACAAAAAAAAAACACGTTTATTTTATCTTCTAGGGGGGGGGGGGGCAGCAGCCCCCCCCCCCCCCCCCCCCCCTCCCCTACCGCTACCTGGGTACGCCCATGAATACTGCCTATTATAAGCACTATGCTTAATCTTCATCGAAACACTGTTGTTCGTCGAGTCGCGGATGGTAATCGAATATAGTAAAGCGATTACTCCCAACGGCGGCAAACTGCCGTATTTGGCTTGTCGGCGGGGCGCCTATTTTGTTTGGAGACTGACTACCGAATACGGGATTTTGCGCCCCTAGGAGCAAATAGATATGCTATTGCAACTCGATTCCCCATACGCGTCACGAGGCCCTGTTCATAGGCTTCTCTAGCGCCGAAACCCTCAAGATCCTGTGGCTGCCAACCGCACCCAGCGAGATCACGTCGACTTGATGATATCGTCTACTATCGCATCGGGCAGGTATCCTCTCGGCCGACACAACACTGTGTCTCTGAGTGTTATCCGCCGTCCGTCATCCCGTCTAGCCAAGTGTCCCACCCACCTCCACTTTAGTCCTGTCTGTGCTGATTTGGGATATGATAGAATAGGTACCTACCTACATCCACTTCGTCACTAGCCAAAAAATATTAGTGGATTTACATATAAGTTGTAACATATCTACGACTTTCTTATTTCAGTGGTTTAGAGTTCTGTCAAACGATGATCTAGCAACAAATTACTGTTGGTTATCATTTTTAGGGTTCCTTCGGTGCCTAACGGAACATGCCTTTTTTGTTAATCACGTAGTTAGAATCCCACGATACAGGTTTGCCTTAGTGTAGGGTCACGACTTATCATTGTGCCATGTCTTTTTATTAAAATTATAATTAAATGAAAAATATATAAACATTTCTTATTTTCATTTTTATTGAATGGGGTTCACATAAAAGAGGTAGGTAGCTAAGTATAGGCGCAGATACTACAATACTACCTATATATACTATAGGTACCTTAAACATGTAAAAGGAGTTATTAAGGTGATACGAAAAAATAAATGGGGCCTTTTTCGAATCCATTTACTCCACCATGAAGTCATCTCCAGATTTGATTTTAGGGTTAACGTTTATTGAGTATTTGATTAAGATTTTCACTAAAGGGAAACGCGATTGGATGAAATTTTCTCGAACTGCGTTGAAAATGTAGATATTATGTATTCGCAAAATCTCCTTAAAACATTTTTGAACAAAATAGCGTAGTTTATTTTTAAACATTTTTTCTGTGGTTTAGCGCTACATTTTTTAATTTTTTCCCGATTCCGTCCCTCTCACACTGCGGGTCTTTCCGCCTGGAGTAACGGGAACCTTTGCATGGACGAGGTAGCGCCTTAAAGTTATTCAGAGAATAGTGTTGGTTGATTGGAATTAGATGTAGGGGGCCAAATATTGATGAAAGACACAGACAAAACCTCTCGAAATGGCTCGTCATTGTAGTTACCCCTGATAACGCTGGATAGGTTACCGACCTACTATATTAATATCTTTATGACATGAACGTGTTCCGTCCGTACGTATTAATACAGCTAGAATAGAAAGTGTCTTGACGTCATTTCCCCGTACAGTGGCCTTGGCTCAGTTCTGATTCACATGATACGCGAAATAGCCGTAACAACCTTTCACAGCATCTGTTGTTTTTCAACAAAAACTCGGAGAATCTGTGCCTCGATTCAAACACACGGTCCTGTACCCACGATACCATGAATACTTTACCACTGATACTTCAGTTTTCGTACATATCTCAGTACTCAAATGCACAAAAACAAAATTACAGACACGTTAGATGAAAATTACGATACTGACGAACAAGTTAGGCAAACTATATTTAAGTCAGTCATATCATTCTACATGAAGGATTTATTAAATAAATTTAATTTGCAAAGCCAATAGGTGCCTACCGGACAGGTCAATGACTGATAAAATAAATCATAGATCCGATGCTGCTTAAAATTATTGTAGGAATATACTTATTTGAATTTGCGTCTCAGATGCTACTTAGTTGGGGTCTGAGAGGACAATCAATCACTAAGGTTAAACTATGTGCCGCGAGGGAACTCGGATGGGTGATCATATTTTAGATAAGCAAAAGTCATTGGTCCGAGTAAAACGTTTGTATTCCCCACTTATCATATCAGTGATAATATTTAGATTCGTAAGAAACTCTGCTGATATCTAATAGGTCTACTGACCGGAGGCGTAGACTAATCTAGTTATGAAAGTGTCGTGTCGATTAAAATATGAAGTCTGGGACAAACATACCTACTACTTCATTTACTAAGGCAAAATAAGTCAATATGAGTCAGTCCTTCTAAGAAAACGAGAAGACCTACTTTTTTAAAGCAAACCTTTCCTTATTGCCAAGGTTTATTGCTGTGTCAACATAGGACCATCCAACAAGCGGTTATCAGTTAATGATAACATACATATACGTACATAGCAATAGCACACATTTAATTTCAGACTGCGCTAAATGAAAATATGACATCTTTAAAAACATTTAAGATTAGATCACAGTGAGTTATATAAAATATTGTTGCCGATCACTTTTTGATTTGTTACAATATGAATGTGTAAGCTATAAATAAAGTTTTATTTCTCTGTTGACAGAGTGAAATGTGAATAGGTATTTTCGCGCATAAAATCACTCATAACAAATATTGACCAAGCAATCTGGAATATGTAAAATGGAAATGGAATGACGAAAGCACTTTTTATTTTCCTTAATCGAAAATCTTTTTTTAAATTTATATGATTGGTGATTGATTCATTTCCATAAACATTATAGTGAGAAGAACTGAAGATATGTTTTTACAATTTCCAGTTGTTTAAACATTCTGGACAAAGACTTTAAAACAGTTGATGATGAATTCATTATTGACTACTTTCACAACATCTTGTGAAGAGAGACTGAAAAATACTAATACCACTACCTTTTAATTTATCAGATCAGGTGAGGTAATAACATATTTGTTTACTGACATACAACTACAGCATTGCAAGCAGCAGATGCAATGTTTATTTAAAACATAAGAAAACACCCTGAATCTGATAATGTTCTTATTGCAATAGAGGTAATCATCTTCTGTCCATCAATTGTATGCTTATAATTGGGTTAGAGTTGGTTTTGCTTATGATGGTAGAGGTGGCCAACTGTTGCCATGGTTACCATGTATGATTCTTTTCTTAATAGCAGTTGGGTCCGCTATCGCAACAGTGCATAGCCACTATAATAGTCAGCAAAGGAAAAAAACATAGAAGTATAACTAGCGGTGAAAAATTAACCCACGAAAACTGTAAGAAGTAGAGTTTAAAATGACGGCAGCTCCAATGGGAGTTCACTGTCTGTAGGTGTCGCATGAGACCTTATGGACCAATTTTCCTTTCACCCTTTTCAGTATCTGGTACCATTTTTGAATGACAATTTGTTAGTCCTTCTATGTTTTTTTCATTCACCGACTATAGTGCATAACTTTTGGAAATTATAACGACTTAAATAAGAGCAGTAAAAGCCTGTTTTGTCAAGAAATTTAAGTTTCATAATACTCTTGATGACTTCGTTTTTCAGTTTGTGTGCCAGGTCTTTTTGTATTTGTACAAAAAGAAATGATTATATAATAACTGTATGGGATTTGGTAACAATGTTTTTTTTTAAACATACATACATAGTAGCGTGTCTTTTCCCATAATCAGGTGGCAGAGGCACCATTGTGCCCGTGTTTTTAGTTTACTATAGATTTTGAAAGCATAATAGCAAAACGATACTCACTCACTATTTACTTTGGACTGCTCAACATGCTTCTTGATATCCGCCAGTGAGGAATCTACTCGGTTCAGGAACTCGTCGAAGCTTTTTTTCTCATCAGGACTGCCCGGGGAGAAGTCTCCCCGGGGCAGGCCCACTATGGAGGCGCGGTGGCTCGGGGGCGCAGACTCCGTTACCCTCTCAGCACTCGAATAGAAAGGAGAATCTTTGGCCACAGGAATCAACAAATACTCTCTCAAAAATAAACTGTCCGAAGCATATAACCTATTCGCCCTCCTGATTTTCTCCATCTGCAATCAGAGAACAAACACCACTGTCATCCACACACATCGAAAACTAAATGAAATAATCGCTGTTATTACAATCATGAGGAACTTACTGTCACACCATATTTTAACGAGAGTCCTTGTAGGGTGTCACCTTTTTCCATAACATGCTTAACGTACTCTTCGTTCCTTTTCATATGATTACAAGTACTCCCGTATTTCTTAAGAGGGCGAGCGGATTCCCGAATTGAAACTCTTTCATCAAAAAGACGTTCTTCCTCCATTTTTTGACGTCCACAAATGACAAGTAATGACAACTAATCAAACATGAAGGTAGTAGCTACAAACAAACAAGACGGCAACCTAACGAAACCAAACTATCAATGTTACCAAAGGAAAAAAAAACACAGTGCCATCTGTTCACCATAAATAGAACTCTCAGTTTCATCTCATACTTTCAAGATGTCGCTAGTTAATACATTTTTACACATACATACAACAGTTTTCATTCATTCAACATTTCGCTTCTTTCTTTCATTCAACCGAATCAAAACCAACCAGTCAGTTTTTGGCCGGGGTTCTGCTGTGTGGTGCGTGTCGTTTGTGTTATTACGAAAATATTGATATTAATCCTAAAATATCTCTGTAATAACAGAAAACCGTGTTTACATATGTTTCATTGCAAACAAACTGCTTCGAGCAGGACCATTTAGTTGTGTGGTGTGCAGTAAACAGTGATTTTGATTTTATTTTACGATTTGTGTACACATGTGATCGATACAAACAAATCCTGCTTTTCTGAGGGTAACTATGAATTAAATTATCATCTTTCTGTTTTTATTTGCAATGTTTTATTGTTTTCTAAATAACAGTTGTATCGATGTGTATGGAAATAGGTACCTACGCTGCGCTTGTTTTTCCCACTATGAAGTACACACCCCACCCCTTGGCTGGCGAATTGGTATTTTTACGCGAGGGTTGGAAGCTCGCACCGCTGACCAAGACTGTATTTTAACCCCACATTTTAATAATGCTAGTGTAATTTATTGGACCCTCATTTTCACACAGATAAATCATTTTCTGAGACGTTTATTGCGGTGTGCTTTACCACAAAATAATGTATGATGGTCTACGATTTCTTTGCGCAGGGCAATTTAGTTGCCGCCGCTTGATTCTGTCAACATCTCGTCTCTTGGAACCGCGGTGGCAGAGGTTTGCCAGGAAAAATCATTATTCCTCAAAGTTTCAACTTCCAAGTGGGCCAGTCTGTTGGCGCTCTGGATTGCTTAGGGCGATCCTTGCTGTTATTGTTGATTTTCCGGCTGCAGATAGGTAGTTGGTACCTTCCCACCTGGTTAGAAGGATTTGAATTCCTGAATCGCTGTAGGTAGGATCCTAAACCCACCGTACCTACCTCACCTACCTACCTGCCTTGCTATTAACATTTGACTGGTGAGATGATTTTTGTGTAACGTCTGGTGACCAGGGGTCTGAGAGGAGGTATCTGCGGTATTTGGTATACATCATAGAAATTAAGTCTGGTATCTAGCCGCAGTATTTAAAAACTTATCATAGGTATACAATATAGGTATATTGAACGATAAATTAAAACAAATTACTATACTCTGAATATATATTTTTGTTACGATCTTGCCATTTTAATGTATGTCGTCTTTACAACCAAAAAACTGAGATCACAAATTACAAAATAAAAAAAAAAACAACATATTTCAACAAAAATACACTTTCTATAAAATTAAACTAATAATGAACTTAAAAGAAAAATAACTCTCAAAAGTGTAATTTCACGAAACTGACATTTGGTTAAACTTTGTCAATTTTTATATACAGTCTGGGCATAATTGTTTTGCATACTGCTCACATGTTTCTGACACGAATCACAGTGTTAATTTGTTTTGCGCCTTAATTGAGGATGACAACTTTTGCAGACTTTCCTAGTGTTTGTTACCTGTTCCCGGAAAAAATACGAAAAAACAATGCAGAAAAATTACGTTCAAAAGTTACGTAACTTTACGTCGATGCAATTGACTGATTTGAGCCTATCCGACGCAGCTGTCGCCTTCTATGGCGTGGACGCACCTAAACTCGAAGCTACTCAGACTCAAGACGCTAAGCCCAAGGAAGCGCGGGGAAGGGGATTAAATGATGTTTTACTGGCGCCGCTGGGCCTGTGAGACCCCTTGTCACCAGTTAAAGTTTAAGAGAGTACCTATACCCACCAACGTATGTTTCCGTATATCTAGATTACCTTAGTAGATATGTATAATTTGTAAAAAATCGTATTAAAAACCTACTACCTTGGTAGGTACCACAAAATGCATGACCCTAGCTAGTTAGGCGCCCAATAAAGTTTGCCGTCAGTTGCGGGTGCGATAAATAATTACGTAGATAGTATCGTAAGTAGACTTACCTTCATACCTACATCACAATCAATATAAAATCCCTACCTACCAACTATCTAAAATCTACCTGTTTGACCCACTTCATACGTCATCCTTTCCTTTGAGAGCGCGCATGCCTGACTCACACGGATCTCCCCCGAGCAAGACCCAAGTCAAGATCATGTTGATGACTCACGTACGGACAATCTTTTCACATTGATAACGCCGAAGTAATTTCTCGGCTTATCTTACGGATCAGAAATGACGGGAGGTCAAATGGTACGTGAGCCTATTGTCTTCAGATTATCCAGTTGACGATAACATGGCATTATCAGACAGATATCTTCTTTTAGCATTAGCCATGAGTAAGAAAATAATCAATTTCTTCTAATTAGGTATCACAAATTCCTGCTTTACCAACCAGTACATAGGTAGGTAATTGAGTACAAGTTGTACCTTGTATCTAGTATAAAACGCGAAGTACCTATATTTAAGCACCATATAATACATATATGTATCTGGTTTGGGTTGCCCAAACCAGACTTCCACCTGCGACCATACTTAACCTTTCTATTTTCATCTGATGGGGCTATTTAAATGCGTGTCCGCAATACCACACATGCTGATTGTTAGTGTGACGTACCGATGCGTCAGTGGTTCCAATGGTAACGTGGGAGACCAAACAACAAGATTTCCAAGAACACTATTGAAATTACCGGAAAACCGGTATAAGACCACGCCACGCGTATTTACTTAAATACTAGTCATGGTTGTGCTGTGTCATACATGCTCATAATAATCATACTTAAACTTAATGTACCATGTTATTCTTGTGTTTGTTTATGTGGAAGCAAGTCTAACTTACTTTGCATTGTCTTTTTTTGGGGTTCCGTAGGGTCCGTCCGTCCGTCTGCGGGCTGTATCTCATGAAACGTTATAGGTAGGTAGAGAGTTGAAATTTTCACAGAATAATATACATATTCTGCAACAGAAATACATTTATGTTGCCGCTACAGCAACAGATAATTAACTAAATTAACTACTATAGATTTATTTCATTAAAGGGACACATACAAGATATGTGTTTTAACAACCCCGGCCATTTAACAAACCATAATTCATGATCCAAAATTATCTTATATTTCGCGGCTCATCACATGGTCGTGGTGGCGCTTAGTTTTAACATCGGTTTCGCGGTCTTCGGGCTCTGAGTTCGAAATACACTATTTTTATTTTTGTTTTATTATTTTTAGTGTTTAGGGTTTCTTGTACGATGATACGGAACCTTTCGTGTGTAAGTCCGACCCGCACTTGACCGATTATTACAATTAGCGAGATATTCATATTTTAACAGAAGAAACGGTTATTGCTTTGCGTAACAGAGCAATCTGAAACTAAACTATGAATAAACTTTAGATTAATCCTTCTTCAACCGAAACTCCCTAATAGAATCCGCCTAAGTAATCGCAGAGATTTTAGTCCCATAAAAGGCATCAGCAATAAAGCCTAAATAAGTTCTACAAAATGCATATCACATTACCATAATTCCGTACTAGCTGTAACAATAGGGTTTGGTAACAGAGTGGACACGACTTGACCTCCCCCCCCTCCCCTTCCCCGTGGGCCTTCGCCCCCGCTATCACGACAGGGCTCACTTTATGTCCCATTTTATTGCATGTTGTGCAGTTGAGGCGATGTTTGGAGACTTTCTACTCCATATAATCCCGAATGATGATGAGTTGCGTGCCATTGTAAAAATTTTGGGGCCAAATTGTCGTGGTGTTGCATTTGCCTATGAGGTGTGGTCAGGAATATGATGAATTTTACTCTATACTGTGTGAAGACGTGTTTTCAGCTCTCATACTGAAATTAAACTAAAGGCCTTATATTCTGTAACCTTTAGCAAGCATTACGTCTAGATGATGTCATGTTAAGCTGCTGGCTTTAACAACTCACTATCAGTTGTTAAGCTGCTGGCTTTAATAACTCACTATCACTATACACCTTACAGGTTTGTATTACAATTTTAGATGGCTTGCTTGAATACGTCCAAGAACCAGCTTCTACCCTGAACTGAACAGGTGGTTTGCCACAACCTTATGACGATTCAGATTAAGATCAGAACAATAACATCACCATGGTAACCATTTCTGTTCCAATACGCCATAACATAATGGGCTTTATTGACATAGTAGCCAGAATTGTGTTGACACATATATGGTCATTTTGCGGATGAGTTCCTAAACCGAATCGGCATCAGACGTTTTGGTAAACCCCACCCCCCCAGGTACTCATTTAATTTTACGGGTCTACTATGTGCACCGTATCGCAATAGCATCCTCGTTATTCCGCCAGTATCAGGTTGCCAAATAAAGGTAACAGCTGCTTCCACGTTCGAAGCCACTCAGACAGGTGCGCACGCGACCCTTTAAAAAACCTGGTCAAGAGCGCGTTGCATTTTAGAGTCGAGGGTTTCAAGCAAATATTGTACCAGAAAAATCACAGATTGTAGAAAAGGCAAATTTATTAACTAATCGCACATTAATCTTTATCAACCTCACTCAACTGTCTTGTTTACCAAAAATAACTACTGAATCCTGCCTTACGAAGTTGTGGTAAGCCACAGATGGACACATGGCCAGACACATTATTTTTCGTATCACTTTTCGTATCTTCAGCTGCGATGGTTGTTAGTAAAAATCAATCTGTGGAAGTGTCTTCGTCCTTCCTGTCCCACAGTGGTCCAATGTAGAGAAGGGGAAAAAATATGACGTCTAAAAAGTACAGATGCCGATTACTACGTATCGTCGTACATTTTAGAGAAAAGATTTTACGAACCCAAATATTTCGTAGGTTTATCATACATACTTTTCCCATTCGCGGTGGCAGAGGAACAGTAGCGCCCATGTTAATAAAATACATATTTGCGTTACATGGGCTAGCCCATCGCCATAGTAGGGACATCATAATTAACCACTTTGAAATCGGTTTTTTTGATGAAGGCGCCTTTTTTCACACTTCAGCTTAAAACTCAAAGAAAAGTATAAGTTCTTCTGATAAGATTGGTGTTCAGAATGATGTCCCTAATAACTCCTTTAAAGACTTAACTTTAAGTACAGACTGACAATTTTATTTAGAAAAAAATATGGCAACATTAAGTAGGTTTTTAGCGGCAAATCCGCAACTTGTTATATCACAGTATCCCTCTTATATCTGAGTTATACACCCTGCTTTTCACTTCGATTGCGAGAAAATGAAACAGTGATAATGTAAAAAATACCTTCTGAGAATGTATTGCCTTGTTTGCCGCTTCTCCAAAGCATGAAATTTTCATACGTTTTATGCAACATTTGCTTGGATTTAGGCGGCAATGTCTGTTCAAAACTCCTTTTGCTGTTGTTTCCATTAGGCGTAAGCATTATTTCCTCTTCACTTGACGACATATTAATTAACTTTCGTAAAACAACAAGTTTTGCAAAGAAAACAACTAAATAAAAGTCAATAACAATAACAAGTCTCTTACTGTCTCTTTCCCGCCACTGTTTTTTTTTTCTGCATGTCATTTTAGCTTAGGTCGTACGCGATACTGCCCGGGTCATACCTTGATTTTTTAATGTTTTTGTTAACTATACTTGCTTTTAGTTTCTTTTTTTTACTATGCAACAAAGAATGCAAATGAATTAAAGTAAATGTATAAAAATAACAAATTTATTTAATGCAGTCACCTCGTCTGTCAGGCTGAATAGCTCAATTATCTTAGTCTAGATTATTAATCTGTAGTCTAGATGATGACAACACTTTATGCACTAAAATCGCACTTTAGTGCCTAAAATGCGATTTTATGCAACCCACATCCAGCATAAAGAACGACTTTTCGAGCATGAGAAGTGAAAAGTGTATTTTATACTGGAACATATGTATTATTCAGATTGATTTCATATTTCAATGGGTTATCTTCATTTCAGACTCCGTAAAAATATAAACACATTTTACCCCTACAGACGAAGTATTCGTATATGTAAATCTACAGTACTTAAGACATTTTGACTTGACTTAACTTACCCACATTCTTCTGTCTTCACTCTAATTCAGTTGCACTAGTTGGGTGTGGAACTCTAAAAAACTTATAACTTGTCTTAAAAAAAGAATAAACAAATTACGAACCCTTTCGTTTCTTGCTGGGATAACAGCCGTCCATCTCTTTGGGCGTTGTGTTTGACAGCCTAAGCTTACTGTGTGGGACGATAAAAAATAGATGTGATAACTTAGTGTGAAATTCGACACGCCCAGGATAAATTATGCTCAATTTCCAAACATTGTAAGTATGTCATTAAAATGCGTCTATTTACCACGAGAAACGCTTGGTTTACTTTGGAAGAAGGTTCTCAAAACAGTAGTCCACTCAACTCATTAAAATAAGATGAATTAAAAACACAGAATTTGAATTGGATCAACATTTCATCCTGTGGTCGGTAGGTAGATATCACAAAAACAACGTCACCGGTCCCTCCCTTGCAGCTTGCAAGTTGTCGACAGCTGCCACAGATTTGTATTTTTTTGCACAAATGCACCAGACATCGATTGGATTATTGTTTTCATGCGCTCGATCACCCATAAAGGATTATCGATTATAGTTCTACCTGCTGTTTATTTGAGTCGGTAATTTAATAACGATAAGTCAGTCTCCTCTTAGTAAACCACTGCTAACATTACGTACTGTACTATACTAAATAAAGTAGGTACCTACCTGCTTTCATTTAACGATGTAATTCAAATGGACAGTTTATACCTTTCGAAGGCTTAAAGCAGTCATTATCATTAGACGGAAAAGGTAGATTACCTTAGAGAGCTATCGTATGATGGATACCCATCAGAATCTCTATCCTCATTTACCATCTTTCGGAACGACACCACACCATTGTAAAGTCAATCTACCCTGATGACGCTAATGGCCAATACAAAATGGGTGTTTAGTCAACTTTCTACCGATTCATCTGTGTTGTTCACCGACAATGACGGCGGCCACTGATGGCATACCTCCATGTATGCCATCAATCATGTTCATGCCATCAGCCTTTGTTGGTAACTACGCATACTTAGTGCCTTGACCTTCAGAAGAAAGCATTTGAAGCGCAGTACGAAGGATGCTTAGATGTCAGAGTTGAAACTAGGGGTTCTCAGAATAAAAGACACATCTAATCGTAGGGCTCAGGAATCTGATGGCTCCAAAGCCACTCAATGAGGTAATGAATACACGAGTTACAATCCTATGCTTAGGCACAAACCGTATAGTGGTAAAATCGGCAGGACATCAGACTTTCAATCTTGGAGTACCTGTTTCAAGGCAACCTGATGCCCATACCAATGTGTTTATCGCGAAAAGCGTGTGTAGTTTAATTAAATAACGCACCAGTAACGGTGAGCCCAGCCATGGTGAGTAGTCAGGAGTTGCATTATTTCTTGAAAATGAAACGGTTTCATTCCAAATCCTAAAATATCCTAAAATCGATTCTACGATGCAATGAGGAAAGGACAAATCTTACACACTTAACACATGTTTGATTTCACCTCTAATCGAGGCCTGGGGATACCGCTTGGTATCTGGTTGTTATCTTCGCTGTGTAAAGAGCTACTTGACACTTGTTGCCGGACGGGCCAGGCTTATCAGGGCAGCTACAAACAAGGACAAATCTGGACAACGGGGATCGCGGGACAAATATTGTTCGTGTTCGTTGAATGCTCAGACCTGCAATAGCTGTGTTGGCTGTATCAATCACTATTAATTAGTTTAGTTTACCTATACGATTATAGTTATATAAGTCAGTTAGTTCTAATCTAGAGCTTGCCCAATCTAAATGGCTTACTATAGCGAAATAATCTTCGTGAGATATGTAGAAGTTTTTAAATACTACGTACGCAAAGCTGTGTTGTCACGTTTTATCATTCCCAAAAATGACGTCGTAAGGGCTGGCTTTCCTGCAGAATAAATAAATTAAAGACTCACGTAGTTGCTCACACAGCTTACTTACAGAAGGTTCATTATTTTAGTTTGTTTACAACTGACATCTGGCCACGAGCTTGCCGCTAACACTACTTTTATGGGTGCCGAAGAAAAAAGCTAATAAAAGGCATAATTCGATTTTCCTTAACAAATGATAAATAAACAATTCACGGCTCACTTCACGGTTCGTAGAAGAGAGAAACTGTTTGTTTGATGTAATTTACTTTGTATCGGGCGCAGACGGTACTATGCGCATTCTTTGAGCAGACTTGTAGTTTTGTGGCAGAAATGAACCCTGATATAACAGCCTCGGCTCATGATATGAGTATAATAGGTTCTAAAAATTAAGAATGACGCTAACTTTACCGATAAATCCAAAGTCTACAATGTTGAGATCCCTTGACTGTGACGGTACTGAAAGGCTCCAATCAAAAGCCGCGGTTGACTTAAGATCCGTCTTTCCTCGTATTTTCTCTACCCACTTCTTTCCATTTTTTCCATATACATGAGCATGACATTATAATATATACTTACATTAACTTCACTCCAAACACATACCTGCAAGTAACACACATCTATACATCCTACAAGCATAACACCTACACTAACTGTTACACCTACACACAGGCAGAAGTGGCATGCATGTTGCACCTCACTGTTGTTAAGTTAACACTTACTTTATTTCATTTCAACTTCATGATTGTCTAAATTTAGCTTTATTTCACAAAAAATATGGGGAAATCAGTCGGGAAACCCTTTTTCCTAATCCAGTTTTTACTAGTCTTTTAGATTTTTTTAGGGTTCCGTACCCAAAGGGTAAAACGGGACCCTATTACTAAGTCTCCGCTGTCCGTCCGTCCGTCCGTACGTCTGTCACCAGGCTGTATCTCATAAACCGTGATAGTTAGACAGTTGAAATTTTCACAGATGATGTATTTCTGTTGCCGCTATAAGAACAAATACTAAAAAACAAAATAAAATCATTCATTTATCTGTAAATCACATACAAACTTACGAATGCACCTGGTTACGTACATGGAGTGTAAAAGTAGCCGCACCAATAACTTTGTAAACAACATTTCGCTATGTAAAATCCAAACTATTCACTTCACACCATCCCTACCAGTGTGCGGTGGTACGGACCCTTCGTGCGCGAGTTAGCCTCGCACTTGACCGTTTTTTTGTTATTTTTTTCGTTTCTCATCTTTCGTTACGACAACGTTCTCAAAATGACTGAGGATCTTGACTTCCATGACGTTGGGTACGTGTAGTTTATCTGCCGCATTTTCATGCCGATCATAGGGCCATAATATAACATGTTAAGAAGAATGTCATCGAGGAGCTAAACTAAGCTACAAACAAAATATTTCTTGCGTCAATATTTATTCCTTGTATTATAAAGGTTCACTTTTTACCATTATTTTCCGGGGCGTTGGAAGCATTTAGCCTCTCATCAACTGCGTCCTTGTTCGCAGTAGTTAAGCTGTAAAAGCCGAAAAACCTATAACAGCCGAAAGTCTCGTAAACGTGAGTAAGCGTTAGTGGGAATTTCATCCTGAAATTAATTTCGTTAAGCCACTAAATGGGCCATATTGAGGTTAGCACGTGGTACGGTGATTGACCTCGTCGCCAAAACTGAACCCCAGCTATTGTTGACACGTGTGGTCTCCACACTCCATTGGCAAATGTTAGCTATCAAAAATCGAAGTAAACATATATTCCAATACAGTTACTCCGCTAACATTCTATCTATAGGAATAATGGCTTTGGAGAATACATAAGTAGGAAATATGAAATATCTTCTGTGTTATTTTATTATGGTAAATATTAAACTGCACATCAATAATACTGATTTTCACGGCAAATATACTGATTTTTACAGCAAATATACTGATTTTCACAGCAAATATCAGGGCAAAATACTGCGGTAGCTTAGGTGAAGGGTAAAGGGGGTGAGGGAAGCGAATCCCCCTTTATCCTTCTTATTAGGTTTAACATGTAAGAACAACAAAAATACTTAAAAAGGCAACAAATATAATGACCACCAAAATAATTTTTTCCTACCCAAAATGGCTAAATGACCACCAAAAGTTGCAGAAAATATCAAGGCAAAATACTGCGGTAGCTTAGGTGAAGGGTAAAGGGGGTGAGCGAAGCGAATCCCCCTTTATCCTTCGTGTTAGGTTGAACATGTAAGAACAACAAAAAATACTTAAAACATAAACTTAAGTACACAAAACATAAAAAGAAGTTTGGTGATCATTTATCCAAACACAATTTGGTGGACATCCATCCATTTTGGCAGTCATTTCGAATTTATTAGTAGTAAATTTTCGAATTTTTTAGTAATCGTTTAAACACAAGCCCTTAAAAATACTAGCCTTTTATTATACATTTCCAGCTGCGGCCGGATTTGGCACAGGGCAATGAACTGTGGACTCAAAGTAGCAGTGGGACACCAAATTGGCTCCATAAAAAATTCAAAATATGATAATTTTGAAATACGTCCGTGCGTGTATGAATAGTGATGAATCTTTCGCCTGATGATGAATAGGCAAATCGATTTTGATAGTGCTGGCCATTCTGTTGCACAAACACCTGACATCAACCCTCCGTCTCATCCGCTTAACCATGGCTTACAAATTGCACTCGACCACAACGCAAATTGGATCCCCAAAACAGCAATCTCCCACCACTTCAACGGGAGTCCTCAACGGACACAGAGCAGTCTAGTCCTCAACGTTCACCTACGGACGGAACAGTCTGCCATAACGTGACGTGTGCCTGTTGTCGTAAGTCCCCTCCGGACTACTTGTACCCTTAGCCAGTACCATTGATGGTAAACAATTGGGATATGGTGTCCCATTAGTATCATTTACATACAATACATCATTATACTGAATGACACGTATAACCATAGTCACGCAAGTCACCATAACATGACTTTTCTCAGATGAGTTGGCAGGGGCACAACTTCATGTAATATTCTTCCAGAGGGCGTTAAGTCTGCTGTCCTTTTATGTGCCGTGTTTGTTGTAATAACCTTTCGCTATCAAGACTATGCGGGGAATGGGAATCGATCGCGATGAAGGTTTCTTGCTCTACACATTATTAACCGATTATTTTTGCAATCATTAATGAAACGTATTGTGATAAATGTATGTATTTACTGCAGTGCTACCAAAGCAGATCAATTTCTTGCATCGATCTATTGGCAGTCCAATTAACAAACATGCGAGCTTGTACAGTAAGCTAGATACTAATTTTCTTAATAGTGTATAGGTAGTTATACTCCTATAAAATGTTTTATTGAATTCAAAAGTACTTCAATGTTACATAAATGTTTTATAAGAATACTCTCGCTGACAGATTTCTAAGTAATGTGAATTATAACAAGAGCATTTAATTTATTTAATGGAACTCGTTTTAGTGCGAAGTAGGGTGCTTGATTGTGGTTTGCCCCGCATAGTATCATCAGGAGTGGATTTGCTTTCCAGGGTTCCGTAGCCGAAGGGTGCCAACAAACGGGACCCTATTATTAAGCCTCCGCTATCTGTCCGTCCGTCTGTCACCGGTACGGGCTCTACCGGATCGACCGAAATAGGTAGAGAGCTGAAATTTTCACAGAGGGTGTATTTCTATTGCCACTTTTACAACAAAAAATGAAACATTCGGTTTTTTAAGAATTTAAAGTTGTAACCATACAAGAGATCATTTGTATAGCCATTTTGTTTTATTTGATAGGTACTGAATTGGAATCTCCCGATCTTATCGGAAAGATCTTTAATTGCAGATGTTGAGATTTGTCTTTATACGATTGATAATTGCTCATTCGAATTATAATAAATAATAAAAAGTTTTTTATCATATTTGTTTTAAGTTCTGTGAATAATTTACTCAATTTCATTCCACTTCCGTTTTCATTGAGCAAAGAGTTTCGTTAACCTGAGTACATAGTTCAATACTTACATACTACAACACAATAGTTATTTGTGTCTGAAGGGAGCAAAATGATGTATTTACGGCGAGGGCGGTACAATGAATCCAAAGTGAAGGGAAGGATTCAATAGAATCCTGAGCGTAGCGAGGGATTTAGAGTCCTGAGCGTTACGAAGGATTCAAGCGTTAACGATTTTGCTCCTGAGTGACACATACAACTTTTCACACCGACTATGAGGAAAAATTGAAATAAAATGCTCTAAAAAGAATGAAATAACTATACTTTGAATTATACTTTTACCACATTTACAGTAATCGAACAACGAAAACAAAACTTTTAACGAATAAAATATTCCTGTGCTACTGTTACCAATGTCTAAAAATAATCGAATCAAATAATACAATGGTATCGGATATCAATATTCATTATATCACAATAACAGTCATCGATAGTTTTGATTTCAGTAAAACATATAATTTACTATGTATTTTTTTTAAATATTACGAAAAATTCTAAAATTTTCATATAACGTTGATAAAGTTAAAACTTGAAACTTTTAATCGATTACGATGAAATTACAATCGATGTTCAATTGTGTTCAATTGTCACATCGCGTAAATGCTACATGCCAATGAATACATTTACTGCTACTTTTCTGTTTAAGCTACAACAGAAAAGAAACATTTTGCTCCCTCTCGTCGTGGAGAAAAACTTACTTTTCCGAATGAAAGGTGTGAAAAAACTCTTTGTCAATGTTTCGATGTCCGGCCTTGAATGTAGTCCTACCTAGTATTCAATATTTTATTATAAAAAAAATAAAAGGTATACGTAGGTAAGGTAAAAAAATAAAAGGTATAAGGTAGGTCCGTGTACTATGGTATGGAACCCTTCGAGTGCGGCTCTGACGCCCTACTCGCACTTGATTTTTACGGTATTTGACTGCTAGTCAAATACCAAAATAGATACTTTTTAGGAAGTGTCAAAACGGTAATTTTTTTCACGAGTTCCATGAAATACTAGCATGTGACGCCATAATCAAATGCTGTCTTTTTAACACGAAATTGAGTTTATAAAATACAACTGCTGGAAATAAACAATTCTGATATTGTCAAACGTTTTTGTTGAAATAGGTTCAGCTTGAGACACGTTGCTAGATTTATTGGACTACCTTGTCAAATACCGTAATACTAAACCTCCTTTTACGCCTCATATTCAACCTCTTTGCAATCATCACAGTACGGAAGCGTTATTCTTCTAAGAATACTATTGTTTATCCAAACTAATGTAGACTCAACATATAAGACTACACAATACTTTAAACTCTAGAACTAATACCGCTCTCTAGATGCAATAGGTTGGAAATAATTAATTCAATTAAATCATTTTTGTAGTGGTACTGTGCCAATGCCAATACGAGTAAACTCCTGCTTAATTGTAATTGGGAGTTAGTGGTTGGTGGAAGCCACCGAGCGTGCTTTCCACGAAACCGAATAACACACGAGGGAATATCAATTAGCCAATTACAGTAACGGAGTATAGCCATCTTCGGTTTGCTGTTATTGAAACTCAGACATTTTACGTTTATTTCTTGTTATTAGTTGCAACAAGTGTTCCCATTGCAAGCTTTATACTCGAAGTGTGAAATTAACACGCTGGTTATCGTCAAATTCGGTCTTTAAAGCGCTATTCCTCCCGAGGGAGAATCTTTCGAAATCCCGAAAAATATATGTTATGAAGTTAAAATAAAAATAGATGTTTTTCACTAACACATATTGCTAAAAGTTGCTATGTCCTGGGACCTGAAAAGAATATTGATATGGCGCATCGAGCTAACGCCACTTTTCCGTTATACGTTTTAAATTTTATTACCATGGCATAAGGTTAAAATTGCGACCCGTCCCAACTGCCCTCGGTTTTTGAGAGGTTACGGTGCTAGTTCGTACAGTTGCGATCGGCTACGAGTAAGCGACGACCGCCAAATAGTTAGTTTAAAGATACAGATTTTTATTTGTTTAAAATGTATCATCATCATCATCATATTCAGCCCACATCGAGCCACTGCTGGGCATAGGCCTCTTCTCTAAAGCGCCAATCTCTCCGGTCCTGTGCCAATCGCACCCAGTGGGATCCCGACGTGTTGATGATATCGTCGGACCATCGGGCAGGTGGTCTGCCCACTGGCCTTGTCGCTCCCCGTGGCCACCACTCTCTGACTGCTTTGGTCCACCGTCCGTCTTCCCGTCTAGCCAAGTGTCCCGCCCATCTCCACTTCAAACTCGTCATCCGTCTGCCTACATCTGCGACCTTCGTTTTCCGTCGAATTTAGACGTTTCGATGTTTAGAATTTATGAGGACGAAAATTATAAATTAATTGTGTAAAAAGTATACAATATTTTCATGAAAATCAGCTGATCTGATGATGGAGCCAGAAGGTGGCCATGGGAACTCTGTAACAAAACAACGCTACCCTGTCGAGTTTAAGGCTCATTTGATTCATCTTAAGGAGTACTCTGGTCCTAGATTCGTTTTTTTTTAAAGTGACGTCTTCAGAGTTTTCCTAATCCCTCACAGCGTTGTGGTGGCAATTTTCTCAATTATCATCCGATTTCATTATGTTATATCTCTAAAAATTGATCTTCATTCTAAAGCTCTAGTCAAATCATTAGAATTATTAAAGACTAGATTGGACTTCTAAATTAACGGGAAAACAACCAGTCAACAATGACGGTTTAAATGAAATAAACAGGCTAGGAAACATTTGTATTAACAAACTACAAACAAAAATTAAACATTACACAGCGATAACTAAAAACATAAAATAAATTTAAAGTAAAAAAACATTGAAATGCTCTAAAAAAATTAAAATAAACTTTTATAAAAGCTTGCTGCGAGATTTACTTGTGTAGATGTAGTTACCTTGTTTTTAAGTTTAAGTTTAAGTTAACCTGGATGATATCATAATTCCAGTCTTTCTGCTTTAGAAAGCAAACTACTGGACCGATTTCTATTTTTTTTTTTAATGGGACCAATCTGGAAGTTTTTGAAATCGATTCATAAATAGTACCAGTTTTGAGGTAAAAACATTTAAAAAAAAACGAATTGAGAACCCCTACTTTTTTAAGTTGGTTAAAAATGGCATCGGCTGCCTCTTCGTCTAAATGCAAAAGTAAAATCCAATAATCCATTCTCAAGTCTGATCGATTTTATCATTAAAGTCGTGTGACCAGCGACGAACGAAGATTCCATAAGTGTTTTTTGCGATGATAGTATAGGTACATTACATTTTGATTGTGATAAAAAAACTAGTGACTCTGTGAGCTGTAGACCTAGCGAGTGACACTTTCTTTTAATAACATGTACAAACTTATGAATGCACCTGGTTACGTACGTGGAGTATGAAAGTGGCCGCACCAAATGCCGACTCAGCGAGTCGGCCGGCAGTGACGCTGCCTACGAAGCCAAGGGTCCCTGGTTCAAGTCCCGGTGGCAGCAAATATTTGTTTGTTGAGAACGGATGTTTGTACCCTAGTCATGGCTGTTTATCTATCTAAGTATAATATTTATCTATATAAGTATGTGTATCGTTGTCTAGTACCCAAGATACAGGGAATCCTATATAGTTTGGGGCTAGATCAATGTGCGTATATGCTGTCCAAGGTATTATAATTATTATTATTATTATTATTATTATAATAAATTTACGAAAGCATTTTTGCCTAATCCTGAACGGAGACGCTTCGTCGCTCGTTCAATTAGTTTAAATAAAAAGGATAATATTCAAGCTTAATTTTGTCGTGTACCTACCTTTTTGGTAACTAACTATCGACATCGACTGTCTCAATAAAACATAGCCATTAAAAATAACATGACATACCTACATGCTACGCTCGAAAAACATTACCCTCCTTATTGTGCAGTCGGGTAAAAATAGAAGTTCGATCTTATACCTTGATCATACGAGAAAGCAATTAAATATACATTCTTGTATCCATAAACTATAATTTCTGGAAAAAATACTGTGCTCTTCAACGGCTCATCAATCTTAACAACTTTTTTGCAACCTATTATTAAAAACATTCATGTTTCTTATTTCTCGTGGAGATATGCAAACTAGTAGCGCAGCGTTGCTCGGATATTGTGCTTCCACTCTAATCATGGCGATCAAACCATTAGATATTGTGTACATTGGAGAACCAAATAATGTCATGAGAAAATGAAACCTCTCATTATCGTGAGAACTTCAGTATTTTTCAGGCCAATCTGAAGAACTTCCAACGTTGCATTATTTTCAAGATATCGCCAGTTGGATAATAATTTATAGACATCCTTGCGGTGGTCAGTTCCAACTGAATTTGATGTCAAAATCATCTACTGTGGTTCACTATACTACAGTATAGTGTTGGTTAGTTTTTAGCATGTGACTGTTAACTAACGGTAGGCTATTCTGCGAAGTATCGCACGTTTTGAATTCCGATCGCATACTTTAAGCATGCATAGCTTTATTGTATTGCTCATTAACAGTATCATGTCCGATTATCAGGGGGAGTAAGGGGTAATCCCCTCGGCAAGTAGACACTTAGTGCGTTCGGCGTTCACGTGAGTGCGAAATACGTTCGGTTTCAGTTCATAATCGCAAGCTTAATACGGTATTTGACAAGGCAGTCCAATAAATCTAGAAACGTCTCTCAAGCTGAACCTATTTCAACAAAAACGTTTGACAATATCAGAACCGTATATTTCCAGCAGCTGTATTTTATAAACTCAATTTTGTGTTAATAAGACATCATTTGACTATGACGTCACTTCCATGAGGATTTCACAGACTCGTGTACAGAATTACCTTTTTGACAGTTCCTAAAAAGTATCTATTTTGACTAGCAGTCAAATACCGTGTTGTTTGTTATTATCAATTAATTATTATCATTGATAACTAATTATCCTTTCGTGCGCTGCCGGTCACTCGGTTCTTGAACGGCTGAGAGTGGTGACACCTGTGAGAAACATATTCGATGCTTCCTTCAATAAATTTACTGAAGATATGTATGTAGAAGCGACGAATAGAAAGGTGTGGGGGAGATGGCCATCGCCACCTCCGATAGTGGAGTCTCTGGAATAATATCGTAGTAATAATTATAATATGTCACAAGGGCTAATAATAAAACCGAAGGTACGTCGTCCAGGTCGTCGCCCTGAAAACGTTTTCCTGAATTTGGAGCGAAGCCAAGCGAAATTCTAATGCATTTCAGATTTCGTAACACGAAGCAGGCGATGTCTAAGTTCTGGCACTTTTTTGCCTTATAACAGGTCATTTAGAATAAACTGCAACAAAGTGCCGTTTAACATAATATATGTTGGCAATGGAAGTGAAACGCGAGTTTGCAATAACCTCGGCTCAACTTTGGCTAGCCTTACAAATGTTCATGTTCATGTTCTTCAAATACACGAGTTTAGTGTTAAGGGGAAAACTCGTCCGTGCAAAGGTCTAGGGTCCAGGCGGAAAGACCCGCAGTATGAGAGGGACGGGATCGGGGAAAAATGACAAAAAGTCTGTTTTAAATTAATACAAAAATAACTAAAATATCTGTGAAAATTTTCATAACAGATAATTCAGGTATTTTCAAAACCAAACTAAGTAAATATTTTTGAAGTCTGTCCACCTTATTCATAAACGTCTAATAAACCTATTTTAACTATAATGCGTTTGTCTTTGTCTGTCACTTTGAAACTTGTGTTTGTGAGAAAAGGACAAAGTACATTTTAGCTATCATAGGTTTGATAAGTTTTATGAATAAGGCGGTGTGTGTTTATTCCAATTTGTCAGAAAATCTAAAAAAAAAAAAAATTCGACCTCATTGCAATAATTATTCCTATCGAGCGAATATACTCCAATCGCGTTTCTGAAAACACAAAATATAGGAAAAGGTCCCAAAACTATTACACTAATTTATTTAACCTGGGACTTCTTTTAAACAGCTGAGAAGTAACTTCAGAAAGTGCCGATTTTGTCGATATAGGACCTTAACTTGTGTTGCATCTGTTGGGCCTTAGAATAGCTTCTATTAGTTCACGCTCGGCCTCCTCCGCTTGACCGAGTCCGGAATGTGTTCTTGAAAGGATAATGGTTAGTTTGGGCCCACTCTCCAACATTGACCAATTGTAATGAAAGTCATGTCATGTGAAAGCTCTTGGACTGTACTTAAAATTATATTATGGCAGCAAAGTTTAACTAAGTGAAAATTGTGTTTTAATATTTATGTTTTTTTTTTAAACTAAGTACTCCGCAAGAGCTTTCACGTGACATGAGTTTCATTACTGTTGGACGATGTTGGAAAACTGTTTTTTTAAACGCACTAAAACAGCATATTCGCGCCGGATTTTAACTTAACTGCCATAATATGCCATAGTAAACCCCAAAAACAAAAGCAGTATTGGAAAAAACCGGCCACAAAACTGCCCATGGTCCTTTCGTCAAAGCGCTGTTTCTACGGTTTTCAATAGACTCCAAATAAACTTGAATTTGTAAAATAACATAACATTAACATACCAAATTTACATATAGACGCATACATAAATTAAATTACTTAAAACTTTCCGGAAGCTTTTTTAAAGGAACCAACCGGATACAGGTCGTTGCATCGCGACTACGAGAGCTTTAATGTTAATGAACACTTCCCTAATGAAAGCTAAATGATCCTGCGCATGGGAGTGTCGTATGTCGATCTACGCAACTACAAGTCTGGGAGTGCGCGTGCCAAGGAGGTTTCATTATGGAGACGCCGTCCTTGCTCTTACTCCTCCGAAGTACAAGGTAGCCAGCATTTGATTACCTGTAAGATTTACTTGTATGACAATCACTATTTATGCTTAGGGCCTAACCACAAAAAAATAAACTACTGCTCGACACTTGTTTAAAAACAAAAATGTATGGGATTTGACCTTTATTTTGAGGTTAAATAATAAACAGCGTTTACTATTTTTTGTGGTGACACGGTTAGAGTCTTAAATTGATTTAGCAATTGTTAAAATGTATGAAATATCTATGTCAAAGTGCAAGTGTACTTATAACATAAATATCATTGTGTGGCCCAGTCTTGTAATGTGTCTTGTCTTCGTAGTAGTAAGATAAGTTACTCACTCGTAACCCGCAGGAAAGGAGGCGCTTCCAGTCCTAATTAATTCTTAGGCGAGTGGAACTAATTGGCGGCTTTGTGGAGCTGTCATTATATTGACAGAATTCTACGTGTACTAGGTACTAAAAAAATCCTCAGACTTACATGAGCGAAAAAGTTGGAATTGAGGCGAATATCTTGCGATAGCTACCAAATAGGTTTACGGTGGGTTTTATCGTCAGTACAAATCTTAGTAGCCATGTTTTCCAATGCCGGCTTATCGTAATAACATGATATTCCACCGCAAGTAATTAGGTGCCTGCTGGAAAGGACTTAGTACTAAAATACACGCAAGAACTAGAATTAAGCGTTCCGAAAGTCTTGCTTAACGCTTGAAGTTGGTTATTTGAGATCTAATGCTATTCTGAATCCATAGAATAGAATAACTAACTTACTATAATTATCTGTAAGGCTAATAATATTCGGCTAGTATATAATCGCACATCAAAAATACTGATTTGCACAGCAAAATAGGTTCAACAAAAACACTTTTTATGTTTTAAATATTTAATGAGTACTTAAGTTTATGTTTTAAGTATTTTTTGTTGTTCTTACATGTTGAACCTAACACGAAGGATAATTATTTCGCTTCGCTCACCCCCTTTACCCTTGACCTATGCTACCGCAGTATTTTGCCCTTATATTTGCTGTGAAAATCAGTATTTTTGATGTGCAGTTTAATATTTCCAATAATATTTGTCCCCTTTTTTTTAAAGACCCACAATACATCCTCTACTTGCACCATTAGCAGGAACTTGCGGATAGTATAAGATAGTTGAAGATATTTACAAACTTACCTTATTTAGCTATCTGTGTAGCCAATCTTATAGTTCAACATACTGTCCGAAACCGGACAATATGGACCGGTTCCAACACGACAGTGAATTACCAGCACGGTCCTGTGCACCGATACCCGAATATTTTCGAAGGTTAACCCGAGCTAATAATGTGAGGTTGTTTGTCTTCATTTACCCCACACTGGGATTCAAGGAGCGACGGTAATAAATCGTGGTTCCCGAACTCATTGTCCACATTTGTTTCATGTTTAATGTAGGTAGTTTTATTTTCTTGGTAACCGGGATAAGTAATTAAGCTATATTCACTCTTACACTCTTCTCTCCGCAAACGAAAATTAAATGTAGTTGCGTAAAACTATACATATGCCTTAGACTATTTACTCTAATATGCTTGTTAAATGTTCTTCGAAGGGTTCAGTCGGAGCCTTATTGCAGTCACTCACGTGCCCGTCCATCCGTCCGTCCGCCCGTCGTCCGTCGCACAGGTTGTACAGCCAAACGGTTAAAGATAGTCTTAAAATTTTCACAGTAAAGTTATCTCGATGACCCACTACCATACAAATTGTAAAAATATTTTTAATGTTTGTAAGGTGAGCTCCCATACAGCTAAAGGGAACCGCGAAAAATAATTTCTTACCCCATCAAGTGGGGTATCTCGTTGAGGAGATCATTACTGTATTTATGTTAAAAAATATATTCGAAAACAAAGTTATGAAAAGCCACCACAGTCAGCCTTTTTTATAAAATTTTGTACCAAATATTTTTTGACTTCCCTTTAACCTATGACCTTAAACTTTTGTGATAATGTTTATTATTACGTATATTTTACTAACAATTATCGATGTGAGACTTATATATGGTGGGTGAAATAGTCACGATGGAGGACCTACCCGCCTCATAATCATCAATATACCGATAGATCAGCTTTTCTTTAAAATTACCCATTTTTAGGTTTATATTCTACATTTGTAACGGCACCCTAAATGTGCGAAGTACGACGCGCAAGGGACTGGCTTTTTTTTAATCGCGATGCCCAATTCTTAGAGCGACCAACATCATATTTAACACCAAAGTGTCTGATGAAGGACTTTAAAAATGGATGAGGTCTGACCAAAATCTACCATCAGCATTATCATCTAACATTGTTAGCATTGTAACCCTTTGTAGCCGACTCACACACCAGTCTCCATCTCGTCGTTCGTCTCCCAGCCACAATGACGCCTGCGCCCAGCACAAGCGCCCTGGATATTCTGCCACAAATAACAGTTTTAAGTCGCGCCAAACGTTATGAGCGGTGGCCTTGAATGCGCAGTAGTCACTTTTCAATACCTGTATACGTCGCGCCACACGTTATGAGCGGTGGCCTTGAATGCGCAGTAGTCACTTTTCAATACCTGTATACGTCGCGCCAAACGTTATGAGCGGTGGCCTTGAATGCGCAGTAGTCACTTTTCAATACCTGTATACGTCGCGCCACACGTTATGAGCGGTGACCTTGAATGCGCAGTAGTCACTTTTCAATACCTGTATACGTCGCGCCAAACGTTATGAGCGGTGGCCTTGAATGCGCAGTAGTCACTTTACAATACCTGTATACGTCGCGCCAAACGTTATGAGCGGTGGCCTTGAATGCGCAGTAGTCACTTTTCGTCGCGCCACACGTTATGAGCGGTGACCTTGAATGCGCAGTAGTCACTTTTCAATACCTGTATACGTCGCGCCACACGTTATGAGCGGTGACCTTGAATGCGCAGTAGTCACTTTTCAATACCTGTATACGTCGCGCCACACGTTATGAGCGGTGACCTTGAATGCGCAGTAGTCACTTTTCAATACCTGTATACGTCGCGCCAAACGTTATGAGCGGTGACCTTGAATGCGCAGTAGTCCTTTTCACTTTTCACATATGCGCAGTAATTCCCGCCAACGTCGCCCAGAGCTCTTCATTCGTGGCGCCTATGTACCTCAATAGCATTGGGTGTTTTCTCTGTTATTGATAGTCTTCAGATCAGCAAATCAGAGTCAAGAAACGCGCTATGACTCAACAGCAATCCGTTGTCTCGTCTAACCACCTAATCTACTGGTTCAATGGAGCGAGGCAGGGCGTATAATCGGTGCGTAGTCGATGCAGGCATGGTGGTATTAACTGCTTAACTTTATAACTGCTTGGAGTGAATTATGACTGCAATAACTATAAATGAAATCAAAAACACCGCCGGTACATTCTTGAAGCCTTAAGTTTAAAATTTGAAAATGAAATTAAAATGAATGAAAACTTTTATTATTATTGAGATGACCCCCAACACCCAAACTAGGGTGACCTGTGTGTCAGAAGCTAGAAGCTTAACGGAATATAGACTTTGTTTAAATAGCTTTATAGGGCATGTCATACAGTTTTTTTTGGTAAATTTTATTAATTTATTATTAACATTTACCATTTATTGGCAATAAGACAATAAAAAATACGAGGTTTGTTGTTTCCTTGTTGCTGCGAGTGCGCAGTGCAACCGTTCTTGTCGACATTTTGAATAAAAATGATCAACTCACCTGCGATTTTTATTCACCCGTGTAAATGAGGTGGCGATTCGAGTTTGCTGGTCGATGTGACTGGCGACTAGCCGAAAGGCGAAAACCGACCCGTGTAAATACTACGACCCAAACGCATTATACCGCCTCTGTCCGTTCTGATTTCCGTCCCGGCCTTCGTCCGTCGTCGTGAGTAAAAATACTATCAGAAAATTTATAATTCGAGTCAGGAACCCCGGCTCAGGGTCCAAAGATGGAAAACGAGTTAGAACTAGTTTCGCGTCAACTTTGACATTACATTGAAAAGCGTTTGGATATCTTTTTATGGAGAGGGCATATCTACTTACTGCCATTTTGAAAAATCTTGGATTTTTGCGAGCAGAGATGAAACTGACGTCAAGCGATACAGTAAATTAATAATTACAAACAAGACATTACATTGAAAAGGGTTGCAATATTTTTTATGGAGACTGACATACGTCTACGCTCTGCCATTTTGAAAAATCTTGATATTTGCGGGCAGAGATGAAAGCGGTGTCGATCGATCGATAGAGTAATTCATTACAAACAAAAGTAGTTTTGAACCATCGCGGTGAAGTCTACTACAAACCACGAAAAACCACATTAAAATCCGTCCACCGCTGTACCTTGTTAAGCTGATAACTTTCGAAATATTGAACCTATTTTGACAAAGCTTATCTAAGAACCATCTAAATAAAGTGTATGTACTACCGACTTCAAAATACCGCATTAAAATCTTTTCCCCCCTTATGACAGCTATTCTTTCTTAAGTTGATAACTTTCGAACTACTGAACCGATTTTAATAAAACATATCTACGAACCATCGCAGGAAAATCTCCTACCATTTACAGAAAACCGCATTAAAAAATCCGTTTACTCGTTTGACCGCTAGGGTGCCACGAACAGACATACAGACACACCGATCGACAGACGCTTCAAAATTTTGGCCGTCGGAGATTAAAAAAGGCAACATGAAAGACTTATGTTATTTTCAGAACGTCATCGTAGAGTCGAGATTAGTTTTTGACTTGACGATCCTTTTATCTTTCCTTCGGGCTTATATGTATGATGCCCTAAGCAAACATGTAAGTACTGTCAGTTACTATGACTATATTCTGGGAAGTTTGAGAATGGAGCAGCAATGCTAGCAGCGACGTACTGGCAACCTTTCCACGCAATTGTTTAATTACTGGCTAAAAGTGGAAGGGCTGAAATCTGTGTCAGCCACCCCAAATGGGAAAAAAGCGTGCAGTACAGTGAAAAACGGAACAACCTGGCCCGTCTGCATACTAAATTTAGTAGGCCGGCCCTTCTAATTTCATTTCTGACCTCACTACTTAAATAAACATTGTCCGAGTTTAGGCTGATATTTAAAAGTTAACCTTTGCAATAAAAAGCTAAACAAACCAGCAACAGAGGTTTACTTTATCCACTTTTATTATTAAAGTGAGCACGCATTGTTATTATGGTACGTATTTGTATTGTATAGTTTGCATTTCATATTACGCTGCGTTGCACATAACAATAAAATGTTATTGTATCTCCCTCCAACGCCATCAATTTATTCAATTGTAGCCCAAACAATCAATTATAAAATCAATCCGACCCTATTAGTGTCATTGCAGATTGAGACCTGTATCTGTGTTCCATCCACGCATTTGACAAAGGAAGTAGCCATCTTTTGAAGAATTTGCTTTTTCGTATCCAATGTTTTGTAGGTATTCAGTCTATAGATCTTGGATACTTGGAATATTGTATTTACATATATTTTCCATCCGATATGATAGCGTCCATTCCAAATTCAAATTCACGTCGTGGTGGATATGCAGGGTTCACGAACCTTTCCGTGTCGAAGGAGGCCGATGAAAGATCTGTCGAGGTTATAAAATCCGTACGGTACCTCCGTTATTTTCCGGTGTGGCCATCCATCCGTACCGTTCTGTGTCTTGGCCGAAATCATAATGATTTGCTTAATAACCGTGTAACGCATTTTTAATTTGTTTTACGACATCGCTCGCATGTGCATATGCCGGCACTGAGTCAAATCCTGATGCATTTTTTATTACGCTACATAAAGATAATGGATGCACGTTCGTTTTATGAAAGGATATTGTTATAAAATAAAGATCATTAATCTTTCACTCTTCAAAAGGGCCCTGAAAACGAGGCCAAAGCTTGCGAGTTCCAATAAGCAAACTCATATTATCGCCAAGAAGCCCTATATTATTATTGGATTTATTAAGATCCTATGTGTTTTTCCAGCTTTTCCAACCGAGTTTTTCTTCAAGACGAAATGAATGGGGCGATCTCTCCAAAACATCTTTTACTTTCCTCTTTTGTTGACAAAACTTACCTCTTTGTTACAGATCCTCCTAATAATGAAGCAGCCATAACGATATCGGCTATCGCTGGACGTCAAGCAGGGACTTAATAAACAGGTGAGTTGTGTGTCTGTCTTTGTTTGTATGTGACAGTATGTATGGCACTATTGAATACTGTCTGTTAGGGGAACAAAGAGATATCCTATGTATTATTTGTTGTATAGCGTGTGTGATGTTTAACCTTCCTTTGTCAGAGATACCTGAAAGAAAGTCTTAACATGTACTATATCTTATTCTATCATAATAATAATGAATAACCCGATCAATCACTTTAAACTAACTCTTGCATTTAACCTTTTACCTCAACATGCTTTCCCTCTTTCTAATCAATGAAACGGTAAACAAATGGAGAGAGTGGCTAATAATAAGATACTTGCAATCGGCTTATATTCTCCATTAGAGAAACAGTGATTAGCTGGAAACAATCAATGCCACGGGAAGGGTTAATGTGCCCATGCACCGACCAACCACAACCGACTACCAACCCCAACAGCAACCGAGAGTTGTCAAGACATGAAGCGTCATAAGGTAATCTTCATTGTAGCCCAAGAAATTAACGCCCATTTGCACTAAACGTAAGTTAGGCTTGTCCTAGTTAAGATTCACCTAAGCCTAAGAACAGCCTGGCTACAAAATTTGATTGCACTGACAGATTGTACTTAGAATGGCTTAAGGTTAGTGCAATCAATTTTTTTTGCTAGGAGCAGCCTAAACAAGTTAGGAAAGAACTTAGACGATTCTTATGTTCAGTGCAAACAGGTGTAAGAGTTTTACTTGGGAATGAGAGAGAAAATATAGAATGGCACGCTTCCGAATTGTTATTAAGATGCCATCATCATTGAAACCATAGGAAGGATCATTATCACGTTTGACCTTGAATAACTTAATTTTTGGGATAAAATTAAGGATGCCAAAACAAAAGGTTTCTGCAAGTTTTCAGCTTATTATCTTACATTCCGAGGTTTATCCTCTTGAAAACCTTTATTTTCCTATATGATTGCTGCGCGTCTAGTGGTTTCTAGATTTATGCTTGTAAAAATAGTTTAATTTTAATAAGGCAGGATGTTCGAGGCCTCACGCCTTTGACTACTAGCCCATTAACGAGAACTAGGCAGGTTCACATTCCACAACAATTTCAAATCAGTAGTTTCATAGCAAGTATAAATAAATACCTTTGGTAGGAAAACAATTTCTCGAAAATAACGCCTATAGAAGAATCGCATTAATTCCTCGCAGGCTAACTGACATTTCCATCGGACCAATTGTTGCTTGCGCGGGCGTGGCGGAACAAAAAGCAATCCGGCAACCGCAACCGCTCGCGCGGCGACGACAATAGACAATGGAAACTGATTGTGATTCCGGCTGAGGACTCGCCCGGAAATGTAGACGTGTGTACTGCCAAAGGAACGGTGCCATGTGGTGGGTACTTAAAAAGAGGAACTATTCGATACGTTTCCTTTGAGCACCGCATCGCTTCGTATTTAAACTGCTGCTGTAAAAAAATGGGGTTTCTTTCGAATCCATTTACTCCACCATGAAGTCATCTACAGATTTGATTTTTGGGTTAACGTTTATTGAGTATTTGATTAAGAGTTTCACTAAAGGAAAACGTGATTGAATGAAATTTTCTCGATAGAATTTAATTACGAAAACACCTCCAAATTGTTTTATTTTTCCCTGTAATTCTGAAATCCTAACTAATTTCGCAAAATCTCCTTAAAAAACTTTTTTTATTTTTAATCAATTTTTCTGTCGTTTAGCGCTACGTTTTTTAATTGTTTCCCGATTCCGTCCCTCTCACACTGCGGGTCTTTCCGCTTGGAGTAACCACCTTTGCGCGGACGGGGTATCGCCTTAACAACAAATTAAGTAAGCTAAAAATGGCCAGCTAGCCATCTCTACTAGTAGGATTACTGCTGATTTATCTTGAGATTGAGGACAAAAAACTCAACTCTCATCCCATAATTCGCAAGTTCGGTGTCGCAAAACAAGTGTCCATATTATTCATTCTAAAAGAACCAGAAGTTGACCCCAAAACTGAAGTGCATGTAATAGTGCTGACCCATTCAACCCACTACCATTACAGCTTCCAAGTGACTTCAGACAACTAACTACCCACTAAGAAAACACTTGTGTCGGCGTCAAATCTAGGTCGGTGGTCACTGAGTGCCTCTAGGGCTGGGGTCTGAATAACACACATTAACATAGCGTCGCGCCATTTCCCATACGGGAAAGCAGCGGCACAATTGTGCCCACTTTGAGCCAGTTATTCAATACTCAATTTTGCGTGACAGGGGATAGCCCATCGCCGCAGCTATGGAGTAATGAAGGTTTCCTCACGATGTTTTCCATCACCGTTAGAACTTCCGTATAATGTACTTACGATAAATTAATTATCTCATTGGTACATGGTCAGGAATCGAACCTGCATCTCCTGTGTGAGAAGCAAGCGTGAAACCCATTAGACCACGGAGCTCATTTTTGATCTGAATACTTTTAACAAAACTTTTGCACACTAACGATAACGTCAGAATCAAAATAGACCAAATGGTTTAGGAAAATAGCTCTAATTTGGGCCAATCGTTTGGAGCGCTAACAACTCTGATGATGACATTCGGGGACTTGGTCTCATTAGTTTCGGAGAAGTACGTAAGAAATACACTGGGCGGGAAAATATCACCGGGTTGTCAATTGAACAAACACCTTGTCAGTCTGCAATTGAAGGAATAGGTAACTTCATCCCTAAAGATCACGCCGCATGCATCAGTGCTAATATCAAGGACACCACACATGCTAAACAAATTCAATTCATGCCGCAGCAATTGAATTCCCTATTAGAATACGCGGCACGTTATGGAAGTAGCGTTGGAACTATGAACCCTGAGCGCTGACTGCGGATCTGAGGGACCTCTCGAGTGTCAGTGACCCAATTCCTTTGCTGCACTGACGCTGACTCGGCAGTCTTTTAATGACTGCTAGTAGTCACTTGACTTGGTTTCATAATCATTAGAGATGTGGTGTTGTGGTGCGTTCTTTCTCTGAGACATGAGTTGTGATTAGTTGAGATAACTTGGTGTCTTTATATGTGCCTATATATATGCGCCACTCAATACCAATATCAATATCTTTGAAGAAAGATCTTATATGCATTCCATTGCTGAGGGTGCTACAATGTCTGCCGCACGATTCATTCGTTCATCCTGACTTTATTAAATGGCAAATATGACAATCGACAAATTAATTCAGAAATTGGTCACATGCATCTGTCTGACAAGGGAGTGTCACATAACGTCCTAGAATGCATAATATACATTAGCTATTCATGGCGTGATACCACGTAACAAGCAGCATAGAGTCATCCGAAGGGAAAACTCCCTTTATTGTCTTACTTGATGAAACGTGTTAAGTTATAGGACAGATAAATCAGCTTTTATTAGCTTCTGTCGCTAATAGCAGTGTGGGTTGAATCGAACATCGTTTTTATCACAGTTTAAGCCGTTATTTAGCATTTGAGTCCTGAAAATAGTACTGTGCCCTGACAATGTTAAATTATATCCCATCACAATCGGTTTCAGAATTTCATATAGTTACGACGTAATTTTTCCACATTTCAGCCAACCCTGCGTGCCGTACTGGGCTCGGCTTAAAAACACCATTATGTTTATCTTCCAACCTAATTCGCTATGTAAAATATGACGTAACCCGTGTGTGAATGTCATACAATATAATGTGCATATGAGGTAAGTGGGTTTCTGGGGCGTGTCTAGGAGCGAAACTCAGTTTGGTGTGACCCAATTTTGGCCGGGACCGAATCAGGCTGCAGCGGATGCTGCTAGCTTTCCCTGGAGGTCTGAGTACCGTTTTAAAGTTCTATTTTCATTTCGATGGAAATTTTAGACAACTTACACTCCGATCTTCGTATCATCTGTGGGGTAAGCTGAATAATTTATACCTATCGTAAATAGTTTGCCCTTTGATAAGTTTCACTGAGGGATACATAATTCTGAAACAAGGATCGATTTTTTTTATTTGCTAGCATAAAATCTACCGCGCCAATTTACGTATCATGATCCTCGCGTTGTACAAAGTAGCACTGCTGAAATATTCCCACAGAACAAGCAAAGTGCAGTGCGGTGGCTGCAATCCACAGTCGTTGCACAGACAGTGCTGGTGTAATGAACTCGGTCTCCGGGCCTCATTCCGAATGCCTCCACCCCCACCACCCCCTTTCCGGAACATAGAACGAGGCGTAGATTGGATATGCTGTGACTTTTAATAGTAGTTTATGTGACTCATATATAATTATCATCAAAACTCGAGAGTGGGTTTATGAAACGAGCCGAAGGCGAGTTTCATAATAATATCACTCTTTTAATGCCTAATTATGTACAGTTACATACACTGGTTTATCTACACACATATCATAAGCTCTCTTTGATGTGTTCAGGAACCGCATGTTTGACCGGCATTGTGGCATTGATCATTGCTGTGCAGTTGTTTAGCTTGTTCTGTAGTACCAACTTCACAGACAACCTAGGGGCGGCACGCAGGCGGGCGTTCGAAATTTGAATGTCATGATTTGACAATTTTTTGTACATTATGGTCATAATGTACAAATTTTCAGATAAAAAATGAGTTTTTACCAAAAAGTTTTACATTATACTGGTCTTTACGTGCGGTTTTTAGACGTAGTAAAGAGGGTTTATGATACGTGTGTAGATAAAGATTTAAACGAGTCAAGTGCCGACATTGCCAAGATCTGTAATAAATACGTTGGTTCGGTAAGAGTCGGTAGCGTATTCTTCTGTTTTGGCCATAAACACTTACCTCTTACATAGACTCACTGAAACACGAATGCCATGCCATAGAGCATGATTAAAATATGCTTCTTTTGTTTAGACAGAGCCACATGAGCCACATTTTGGTAAGTAAGCTATTATCTTAAGTACTGTAACAATTGTAATTATTTCGCCAAGCGGCCTTAAAACATGCGTCGAAAATTTCAACGTTATGCGTTTATTATAGAGTGCAAAGCCTATGAAAAATCCATTGTTCTGAGGGTGTCTTTACCCGAAGCCACTAGCAATCCTACAAAGACCTCATCAGACCCCACAAAACATCTTCCACAAGTCGCCCACAGTACCGCCCGCCCCGATCAGATATCCCAACTGCGATTACTGCGCCAGCCAACCTCCCAAGTACAACCATTATTTTCCCCGCAGCCCAGCTATGACTTGTAATATTTTCGCCCAGTCTACGGAACCCGGCGCTTTGTGCTCCAATCGCGGGACCATTCATGCCTCACGTTACTTTTCTTCTGACGTCGCATTCACGACTGCTTTGAGTACAGCTGAAACTAGGAAAGTTTGCAAGTTGAACTCGCACTCGGAGGGTTCCGTGCCAAGATCGAGCAAATACCCCATTTTGATTTTGAATGAAACAAACTCCTTTAAGGCGATGATGGAATAAAAATGCGCTGTCGAGTGGAAGTGAGATGCAATAATTACTCGCGAATAAGAAAAAGCGGGATGCCAATAATGCACTCGCGACTAATCTGAAACAGCGTAAGCGCCAAAACGTAAAAAAAAATCATAAAATATAAACTATTTCAGGGAATTAACTTTCAAATTGAAAATCGTTAGAAATAACAATTGTTCATACATTGCAATTATCAGAGAGTCATATTCACTTACTACTGCGGTGTAATAGGATAAAACCATAAAAAAAGGGTTGACTTTGTATTTATTTTCTATCGAGAAAATTTTATCCAAACATGTTTTCCAATTAAGAATCTCTAGATTATATAGTCAAATTACATATACCAGAAATTAATTACGATTTGCCCAGTATTTCCTGAAAAACACATGAAAACAGCACCCCATATTTATTTAATCAGCGTCTTAATTGTTTACTTTATCAGCTACGAAAGAACTAACCTTTTCACTTAATCCCTTAAGCCCGGGTGGCGCCAGATGGTGCCATTTTCTCGTTATAGGTTTTGAATTGTAATAGAATGGCAAAATTGCGATGCCTATAACCAGGTCCAGGGCTCGAAAGGTTAAGGGGTGGCAGGGTTAACAGATATTGAACATTTTAACTTATATTTCGATTCAAAAGATCCCCTTTACTGTAAAAAATGGATGGATGGATAGTCACGTAGCGGAGTCTCAATAGACCCGTAGCACGGAACCCTAAAAATATGCCTGCTACGACCGTACGTACCTCGGACCTCCACAACAAAACAAATAAAAGCTATTATTTTTTTATTCTAGATTCTTTCTAGATTTATTCTAGATTTTTTGGCAGCTGCTAAATGTAGCATAAATATATTTTATACGTAAAGGCAAAAAATATATAATTATCGTTTTGCAATACGTTTATGCTCCATTAAGCTAAATTCAGTTTTTTGCCAAATCTTGGCCGTTTAAATTCGATTTAGTTGTTATCAAACAATATGGAAAATACTTTGGACTTCAACCAACAAAGATTATTGGTTATTTTGCTCATTTCAAGTGAATTCTTATATAAATAGGAACAACGGAAATGGATTTTTATTGGCTTTCTGGTATCGTAATATAAAAAAGCACTACTCGTGAGTTATGACAAATATCCCCAAGAAGCAACCTATAATCTCTTTCGGTAGATCATTTTACGAGGAGATTCGCTGTTTGCGTGTAATAAAAAGGTTTTGCATGGAAATAAGTAAGTAACAATGTTATCAATCATGCAAAACGAAACTTATCCTAACAAGAAACTTTATTGTCAGGCAACCATGTGTTCATTTCAGCTAAACAGAATTAACTATTAGAATTAAAAATTAGAATAAACGTATTTTGCAAAAGAAACCCTAAAGCTAAATACGCTTAAGGAGGTACATTAGTTGTGACAGTAAAATACGATATAAAATTATGCGGATGATAGAAGAAGCCACCCTTAATTACTATATTTGCGATGATCGTTCATAATATGTATATTACCATACCTAGATGGTGCACATATTTATTATCCCGATTATAGCAATTACCTCCCTCTGATAGCAAAAGCATGTCACGACTTTTATTAGCATAACATGAATAAATCATAATAGGTTTAATCTACATTATAGTTCATTCAATTAATTTATCCTGCTCTGGTTGCTAATTTACGTATGTAATCGCTGGTGCTTGTATATTGTCCGCTCTGATATTTATTACAGTATTATTTTTAGCTCTATTAATCATAAACTTTCGGTTTTTCATATATGTATTTAGATGTAGTCATATCAACCTAATATATCGAAAATTATAAACGGGACCGACAGGGATTAAAATGATTCTTTTGTTCTTAAATGTCAACCTAACACGAAGGATAAGATTAGCCTTCACCCACTGCTCCACTACTTCGCCCTGGTTTTTCATTTGCAATTCATGTGTAAACCTGTTGATAGATTAACTTTTTTATTATAAACTAACGCGTTATATTGTAAACAATTGGTATAATCAATTTGTCGACGGTTTATAAACTACCGAAAAATAACTTTAGATTATAAACTAACGGTTTTTACAATTTTACGGTGACAGTCATATTTTAAGCGGATATTAGGACTATCTTTCACTACAAACCTGATTTGTGATAAATACTACGTATATCTGACCTGGGTGCAAAAATTACCCGCATGGGTGGTTGAAGGGTTAACCGCGTGTCCTAAAAACATGAGTCCACTGTAATGTGTTCTCCAATTTGCAAACGCCAACTCAGTTCGTTAGGGTCAAGCAAGAAATGTGGCATTTGGTATTTTAGACCTTACGCAGTCGTACGAGAAGTGCGATCTGTAAATAAACCAGGACGAAGTCAAGAAGTTAAGGTCTTTGGCCTAGGAAGCGACACCTACATCATCGTCATCTTGCTTGTTAGGACTTATGGGACTGTAATCTTATTAAGGATATTATTTTAGAGTAGGCAGAGGCTGAGATTACAATCATTGTTATGATTACTAACGATCACATGACATGTTTGTAACATATCTTATTATACTCCCCCTACCTTTACCCCTTTGTAAGCAATGTTTCCCACTAAGAGCTCTTACACACGAGCAGCATGCCTCCGACGGCAGGTGCTGTCGACTGCTGCCTACGCGCTTGCTGCTCGTGTGAAAGAGCTCTAATGGCTGAAGATTCTGGCCCGCTGAGGGTGCAGGCGCCGGCTGCTGGTTCTGTGACGTCATTCCTCTAATTATCGCGTCTCCACTATTGGGGGTTGGGTTGTATCTTCATTCTTTTAAAAAGCGACGTCATTACGGCGCTATATGCTACGCACTACCAACCAATACCCCGCAGCCAGTGTGTGCGCAAGTAGACATCTCGGTCTTAGGATTTACGACGTCGGTTGCGCACGCGCGCTTCCGCTAACCAGCTCCGACCAGGAAATAACCAGAGTTACACCTGACGCCAAGTTACTTAGCGCCTGGAGGGGGTAGCGACGCATGGGAACAAGAGAGATGCATGCATGGGCGAGAGGGAGATGGTGGCCTCTCTCAGGCGCCAAGAAACTTGGAGTTAATTATACCTACTAAAGTCAGTGCTCGAATGACTCTATCCCCGGTAATGATACGGCTACCAGATTCAGGTACTAACCAATTTTATTGGTCTCAATTAAAGATTATGTGGAACTGAATTGATTTGTAAATATTTATAATGATGATGGGTCTTATGATAATGAAATAGTGTTTCTTTACGTTACTTGTCGCTAGCCGTTGGTGTATCTGATAGTAAGTATCTGTAGGATTACGGGATCAACATTGTAATTTTATTGTAAGTATTGTTAGTAATTGAGAATTACAATTCTACTTCACATATGTTCCTCTGTACAAAACCATAGATCTATAGCCTAGCTAGCTAGATAGAGCGTGATAGACAGGTCAACGTGCGATAATGAAATGCTGTGGCTGACCGCGCTTGAATATCGCTGAGACTGATCAAGCAGAACTTGAGTATATGTTATATTATCATCTAAGTAATAATTAAAAAATAAATTAAGAATGTGTAAGTTGCTATATTATGGATAGACCAGACTGCGTAAGCCTTAGATTACCATTTATATTATGCCCACAAGAAGGCATGCGAGGCATTTACTGGTAAGGTACGGTCGAAAAAACACTATGTTTGACATTTTAACACGCACATATGAGTCACATGCACTCTTCATAGGGGTGTCTGTTGCGGTGCATAGTGTGCAGTCACTGCACTGAATATAAACAAATACATTTTGTATAATAGCAATATTGATAACAATAATGACCTGGACAATACATACATTCAATAATTAATTGATTACCCAGGGCTGGGATGCGTGCTGTTTCTGGTTCTCACGACACAGGGTATCCTAGTATAGGGCCAGCAGCAATGTATATGTCTGTATGTTAATATTTATGTTTTTTTCATTGTACTATACGAGTAGGTATACTCGTGTACGACATGACATGACCCAGGGCAAGCGGGAGCGCGAGCCAGCCGAGCGCGTAGGAAACTAACTGCATTATGCGATCGGCGCGGAAAATTACACAGGCCTCTCTATTTATTAGTTTATATAGGTCAGTGGTCGCTGGGCGGTTGCTTATTTTACGTAATAAACTAGTAATAAATTGGAACTCCGCAGTAGTTATAAATTATATCAGAGTTTAGTTGGACTAGACTGTTCGATGTTTGTCGTTTGACGAGCCTAATTCATAACTTCAAACTTCAAAGCTTTACATAAGATCAGGCATCGACCTTCATAGAGGTTAGTAACTTTATTTCTAGCATTATATTACAGCGAACGTCTGAGTTAAGACTTCCTCACGAACGGAATGCGTCTGGAGAGAAAGGTTTCTTCATATCCGATATACCTACGATATCAGAAATCCGCTGCGCCTATGCTTAGACCAGTTAAGTTATGCCATTTAGAACTTCGTAATATCTCAATCAGAAAACCAATATCAGCCGAGTGAGGGCGAAAACTGGCCCGAGGCTGCCCGTGACATGCGCAGTAACACTGTTGTGTTAGATACAGGCATTCGTGTTTGAGCTAAAGTCCCATGGCAACACCTGGAAATGGGATGCTTATTAACCCGCATGGGGTGAAAAAAGGAACACTAAGAATGAGGTATTTCATGCCCAGAATAAAATATAATAAAATAAAATGTAAAATTTTTATTTGATTTTCTGCACTGGACTTTTAATATGAGGGTTTTTTTTAAGAAATGAAATAAAAATAAATTGTATTTTAAGAAAGAAAATTATCTAATCGTCTTTTTCTTTTATTATAGGAAAAAAATTGTAGGACTAAAAAAAATCAACTCAAGTGACAAAAACTATAAAAACGTAATGATAATTTTTTTAAATCAAATTTTAAAAATTTATTATGATCAGCACAATTATTGTAAACAAATTTTGCACGCTCCACGCTTATCGGCTTGGTGTAAATGTTGCTTTGATTTTATAAAAATAACTATCATATAACCAAAAATACATTATTATAAGTATGCTTGATTGCTAAAACACACACATAAAACAAAATACATTACGTAAAAAAATACATCATAAATGAGCCAGGATAATACGTATCCGAGACAGTATTGTGCCCGAATATCCCGGCCGGCACCTTTTTTTTTTTTTGTTGGAGGGGAAAAAAATGGAATTACCCATGGCCAGGAGTCAGACCTCCCTGCTATGTCCGGGTCCCCACATATTGAGCGGGCATCAGCTCGTGTGGTATACGGACTACAAACAACCCCTTTGTGTTTACAGTTGTCCTACTAAGACTTTACTGCGAGCCATGGCCTCGGTATATGCTGAAGGCTTTCTACCTGCAATTTGCCCTTTTAGGCGATATATATGTGTATATGATATATATGGGAGAGGTGAGGTCCCGGCCGGCACCTCTTGCCACTATCCCCTAACGCGCATCCCTGACTCCAGCTACTCCGCGCACCAGTGTAGCTAAACCATTATTTAAAAAATTACACGACTTTTTATTGTATCTGGGTATGGTAAAACTGCCTCGTGCTCGCCGGGTTAAAGTAATGAGGTATGCAATAGTTGCCTTTGCAAAGTTTGCAACAAAATGTCTATTAAGTGGTGATCGGTACATGCTTGTTATGAGTTTTAGTCCACATACTTCAGTATACGCGTAATAGAGACATCGTTCGCAACAACATAACCATGAGAAACAATTTAACAATAACTTATTGTTGCTAGCGAAAATACAGATTGAAATCTTTCTGTAATAATACAATGGCTTGGTAGTTATGTCTGCTGAATCCAAAACTGCTGTTCAAGCTAACGCTAACATCTTAATTCTTATGCTAGTGTAATACCACAGAAATATAATCTCATTCGGAGATTCTCATGGAAGCTGTAAATGCGGGAATATTTCTAATATCAAGTCAATCCTTAGAAAACCTTGAGTACCTAAAACTTCCGCAGGTTGGAGGCAGCGCCGGTTTCCACAAAAAGTAAAGTAGGTAGAGCAAAATGACATTCTGGCAGTTAACTTTGTAACATACTGTACATTCTATTTCATAAGTATTTTAATAAGGTTCTACTTAGTACTACTATTATTATTATTTTAGAATCTAAATCCCAAACAACTTTCAAGTCCACTCTATTTCTCCCTCGACTTCCGTTTTTCTCGTACCTTCGTAACACAAGGACGTACCTCAAATGCATAGATAGTGTTCTAGTCATCAAGGAACTTCCTATAATTGTGTTTTGTTACTGCATCAATTTGTTAACTCCCCAGATTACGTACCCTATTACACTAGGCTTTATTTTATTAGTTGTTGTCTCCCGGTCCCTACAGCTACAATTCCGACTGCAATGCCTTTGGTAGCTGGATTCTTTCACGCCTCCCCGACCCCTCGGCGTGTCTGGAAGAATTCAGGGAGGTGAACATTGCAATCGCCTTTTGATCTCTCGAGTCCTTCGGCTGTTGTTCTCCACAGGGTCTACCATACTGCTGGCCCAGCCTGTACGAGTCTGACGGACCGTACTCTACCATACTCCTGCTTTACATCCTCCTGCATCATGGCTGGTCCTCAGTCATACTTCACACCTCCTACACGACACCACCTTGAGCAATGTGGACGCGCTCTACGCCCCGCGTTCCTGGAGCTCTATTTTTGAATCGCTCGTATGACTTATGTCACGTGAGCGCTCTTTTCTGATTTTCCTTCGACATCCGAAATTTCGGTCAGCACCACTCGTTGCGCAAGTCGAATAGTAGAATAAACGTCAAATACGTCAAAGCTAATGTCAACAATGTCAACACAACTTGAAGTGTCAGAGTTTGCTTTTTTCGCGCGTTTTTTCAAATTGGAATCCAAAACATCAAACATGCGACATTTGCGACAGATTGAACAGCTTAATTGAACAGACACTGTTATACAGCCTTTATGAGAGCATTTAACGTTCCATTTCCTATGCGGTATTTACCGGTTGTTACCTGCGTGCAACGGATTAAAATCAACATTTCCAAATTTATTGGCAACACCGATGACGAACGATTCAAAAATGCAGAAAATCAACGTCATGCGACTTGTAAGTCGAACGTGACATATGTCTCATGGGATATATTATGTCACGCGAGTGATTCAAAAATATGGACGCACTCCTCCATGCCGTCCAGTGGCCAGTATGTCCCAGGGGAGTCGTATTACCAAACGCATAGGATCGTTTGAAGAAGGTTCTCAAATCCACCACGCAGCCGGTGTCTTCAACCCTCCTGAATTCCGAATAAAGCTGTCTTGATTATGAATGACCTTTCCTTTGCTTGGTAGGGAAGCGACTACCGTTTCAATCTTATAGGTGAGGGTGGAAATGAAATATGGCAGAAACGTGCTTAACTCACATTTTTTTAAAGCCAGTTGTAAAAGCTGTTTTCCATAACTTGTATCGTGTTCCAACTTCAAGTTTTGACCGTTTGTTTTTGGGCGCGGTTGATGAATTTTAGCAAATAACTGTTCTGTATTTGTGTGACAAAAAGTACCGTCGAATAGTGGTTCTGAAATAAACCACCAAGTTAGGTTTTATCACCAAAGGTTTTATACCGTCATACTGAATCTAGTGCGGTGACAACTTTATCGTGGAATAACAGTAAAAGTTCGTAGACCTTTACGAGCGACCGAATAAGTATGAGCGAAAAATACAGTGTGAGTCTAAAAAAGTCTAAAAAATAAAAATGCACACATGAAACAGGGTTGAGAAGGATCAAATTTTATCGACAAAAAATATTTGAAAAAATCACCCCAATTTTCTATAGGCATTTTAATATTATTTTTTCATTTACTTTGCATGAACTGCAAAAATATATATTTGTTCGAAATGGAAGCGTTTGTCGGGTTCAAATGAACTGTATCGTGATGATGAAGGGCAAATGGTACTGCCAATTTCAAAAAGTTGCAAAAAATTGTTAATTGTAAACTCAAATTACGCTTTTTTTTAAGAAACCCTATTTACGTGTACATTTTTGGTAATTGCTATTTTTCACAAAATTTGGTACCTAATAAATAATTGGTTCTAAATAATAATATATAAAATAATGTTTTAAAATTCGGTCGGTAGACGGTTAACTCGCAATAACGGAATTACGTCATGATAAGATCACCTAGATCTCTGGAAGTATAGCATCTACGGTAGTATTTTACATACCATTTTTTGGAGGAAAGAAGCCATTACATGGTCAATTGCAATAAACGTCCAAGTGCGAGTCGTACTCGCGCACCGAGGATTCCGTACAAAAAACACATTTTTTTTGTGAAATATCTAACTTCACATTTACGGCTTTCACATTTTTTCCTTTACTTGTGCTATAAGACCTCGCTTCTTACCATATTTAATGATTCTTAGTCAAATAATTAGGTCTGTAGTGCCTTAAAGCTGTGAAAAAATTTCTAGGCCAACAAGATTCATCCATGTTTGCCTGATCAAAAACCAGTAGGGTCTTTCCTAATAGCCTAGAATAATTAAATATGGGAAAAATCAAGGATTTTTTTTCGCGACTATTTGAGTACAGTACCGCGAACTTCACCATCACTATTCAGTTCATTTGAACCCACCAAAGCCTTCCATCTCATGTATTTTAATAAATAAATGAAAAAATATGTCAAAATGCTGATAAAAAATACGGTGAAAGGGGATTTTTTTAAATATATTTTTGTCGATAAATTTTGATCCTCTTCGACCTTGTTCGATATGTGCACTTATGAAGAGTCGCGCTGTATACAAGCAGCCGAATATCTGCAAACAGAATGCTATAGATTAGATAAGATTCAACAAGTTCAACTTGTCAAATGCTCCACGTTCCTCAATACCATCAACACGAGAACCTCCTCTCCCCAGGAGGCTTCTTAAACCTCTTTCCAGGAGGCTTCTTAAATCCCTTTAAACATAGACCGTGGTACCACAAAAAATATTAAACAGCATTTAATCTCAAAAAAAACGTCACATCCCATACACTTTTGTTTTTAAACAAGTGTTGAACGTAAGGCCCTAACTATTCTCTTCAATCTATCTATGAGTTCAATTTACGAGTATACGATAATTTTTAAATTATTTCGAGTCAAGATGAATTTGAACTTCTATGACGAGAAATTATTATTGCGTCAAGATGTCGAACGATATTGTACACTGCCTACCCTTTCATGATTCATTTCCCTTTCATAGTTTTCTGGAAGAAATCTCTTTTTAGAGATAAGCTCGCCTTTGTACATATGATTTCTCCTAATGTAACCTTTTAAATTTAATATGTGTGTGTGCAATAAATAATTATGAATTATGAAATTATGATGTCTGACTTTGTTCACTCAGTAAACTTTACTGATTGACTTCATATTAGGTTTCGCATACATATTTTTCGGTTTTGATACAGTTTCGCCCTGGTATTTCGCTTGCAATTCAATTTTAAACCAGTTAACTATTTATCGGTATTAATCGTTAGTTTATCAACTAACGCGTCATATAGTAAGCACTACGCTACAGTTTACTATTTGTCGATAGTTAACCAACTAACGAGAAATAAAACGTTAGTTTATCAACTAACGGTTTTGATAATCTTACTTTGACATATATGCCTGTGCTTGCTGGTCAATTGTTCCTTCCACCTCAGCTTTTAATGACAAGATTAAACCGACGGTACGCGGTTACGGTAATGCGATACTATGACAATTTCAACCTCATAATCCTAGTTCCGTTCATCGCTATTTCTGACTCAAATATAATAAGAGGCAAAACGAAGGGTTTAGTCATTGGGGAAGCAAATATAGACGTAGACTCGCAGAGGATGTCCTTTATGGTGAACGCACACTTATCGGCATCCGCACCGTCCCCACCGTCCGCACCGAACGAATCGACCGCGTCGAAGGTATCTTCAACGCTGCTCTTGCACACCACTCGCGCGTTGCTCTGTCGCACGCAACAGAACGCAGAATGCTGACGATTCGTCCGCATGGTCCGTGCCGAATCTGATGACGTCCGATGGACTGGTCAGGTGTGCGAGGTTTCAGAGGATTTAATACAAATAACTATAAAACCCGATCCGACAGGGACGAACGGTGCTCCTAAGTGTGCGGTCACCATTAATTTCATTTAATTCAGCTTATGTGCTTGGATTGAGAAGGTGTGCTCATAGCGCATTCCCAAGCAGCAAAAAAGCTGTATAGAAGCTGTACAATGAGATCGTTTTTGAACTAAAAACTGTATTAGAGCTATTATTTAGGCTGTAAAAGCTCTTATGCAGCCCTTAAAAGTGCAATTGGGCCTCAAATTATACAGCTTTTTTGCGTTATATGGGCTGTACAAAAGCTGTAGTAGCAATAAAGAAGCTATATAATAGCTGTTATTCGATGAAAAAGGAAATCATTAGCTGTATTAGCGCTGTTTTTTGTTGTTAAAAGAAACCATATAACTCAGTTCAGCATAATAAGAGGTATATTGTAATAATAAGAATAAAAATAGAAACCTGTGATTTTAAAGTAAATGATGGCGACTATTTGTAAATTATAGTACCATAGTAAAATTATGCAAAGGATTATTGTGAGGTGATCCAATAAATATAATTCAGAGTCAACTTGGACGTGCAGATTGATATTTATTGTAAGCCTATGTGAGATTGACTGCAAAATGATTGCGCCCTAGCACAATAATGAAATAATATAAAAGGAAATAATAAAAATCGGTAGTAAAATATTGGTTTTTTAAGTCAGAATAATAAAATATATTTTAACTACTTGGTATGAAGACAGAGTCATCGTTATTTTAGTTGGTAATTATGAAACTACTTAAGTTATTTCCAAATATTGACAAGTATTTCTGTAATATCTTTTCAAATATGGTCTTATTCATTTGAAATTGGCGATAATTTGTTAAAACAGCTTTAACTATATTCGGAGATCATTATAGTCTTAATAACTGTACTGCGTAATATAACTATAACGTGTAACTTTTGGCTTTTTATCAGAATAGAATGATGCCATAAGATTTTGTTTCACAACGGAGTTGTCATACACCCTCCTTGTACTGTACGGTGTCAAGTGCCAAATGATACTACTATAGCCCTTAATTAGAGTTGTAATAATTAAGTGATTACATGCAAAATACAGCCCTTATACAGCTTTAACGATGGAACTAGATTAAAGTGTTACAAAATACTTAGTTATATAATAGAGTTGGATTATTATTTTTCACCACACTTGCTCGTAAAGTGACCCTTTATGGCAACGCATTTAGGTTCATAATGGGGCTTATTACGCACTAGTGATTTTTGCTTTAAATTACTGCGGTAATGTACTTTACTTTTTTATCTCCGTGAGATAGTTTTTGTACCTTTTGTAGGCATTGAATATTTTTGTGAATAATAAACTATTTTGTGAATAAAGTATATTTTACGATACATGAATCATAATCTTTTTACGATTATTTAATCCAAATATATATATTTTAAACATATTAACCTTAAATTGCGTATTTCAAATATTATTTTATAGGCTGGTTAGCAGCTTTTCCAGAGCCTTAATTTAGTGCGGCAAACGAAAAATAAACGCATTGAAAACATAAACAAACATTTCTACAAAATGGCGCGCTGCTATATTGTTTTTTCTGAGCGCCGCACTAATTATATTATCAACACAAGTCTGTTTTACCTGACGGCCCATGCGAATATTACCGCCTCGTGAGCAATTACCAACTTAGCACATTTGTATCATATGCACTATAATAGCATCTTAAACTTACGCGGATTCATTTATAATGATATTATACAGCTTGAGCAGTTCAATAAATGACTAAATCATTTTTATACAGCTAAAAGCTTTTCCTGACACTCTTATTGAACTCGAAATTCTGAATGGGCGCTTTATTGATATTGACCTCACTTACGTGCGCCGTGTAAGTAAAGACGACAAAATAGATTTCGTTTTAAATTGAAGATGACTTCCCGTGGTAGATTTCATGTGCTATTTCAATTTTATTTATTTCACTTTGCCTTGTCCCGGATTGTGAATGTCTTTGACTACTTAAATAAAATGATTTGTTGACCCAAAGATATACACTAACCAGAGAAGTAATGGAGGAAGCGTTTCGGTAGAGGTCAAAACTGGGTGACCTGACTAGGAAACATGGCATTATCAAAGGGCGAACTCACCACTTGCAGCACTGAAATTCAAAATGACATTCTGGCAGTTAACTTTGTAACATACTGTACATTCTATTTCATAAGTATTTTAATAAGGTTCTACTTAGTACTACTATTATTATTATTTTAGAATCTAAATCCCAAACAACTTTCAAGTCCACTCTATTTCTCCCTCGACTTCCGTTTTTCTCGTACCTTCGTAACACAAGGACGTACCTCAAATGCATAGATAGTGTTCTAGTCATCAAGGAACTTCCTATAATTGTGTTTTGTTACTGCATCAATTTGTTAACTCCCCAGATTACGTACCCTATTACACTAGGCTTTATTTTATTAGTTGTTGTCTCCCGGTCCCTACAGCTACAATTCCGACTGCAATGCCTTTGGTAGCTGGATTCTTTCACGCCTCCCCGACCCCTCGGCGTGTCTGGAAGAATTCAGGGAGGTGAACATTGCAATCGCCTTTTGATCTCTCGAGTCCTTCGGCTGTTGTTCTCCACAGGGTCTACCATACTGCTGGCCCAGCCTGTACGAGTCTGACGGACCGTACTCTACCATACTCCTGCTTTACATCCTCCTGCATCATGGCTGGTCCTCAGTCATACTTCACACCTCCTACACGACACCACCTTGAGCAATGTGGACGCGCTCTACGCCCCGCGTTCCTGGAGCTCTATTTTTGAATCGCTCGTATGACTTATGTCACGTGAGCGCTCTTTTCTGAATTTCCTTCGACATCCGAAATTTCGGTCAGCACCACTCGTTGCGCAAGTCGAATAGTAGAATAAACGTCAAATACGTCAAAGCTAATGTCAACAATGTCAACACAACTTGAAGTGTCAGAGTTTGCTTTTTTCGCGCGTTTTTTCAAATTGGAATCCAAAACATCAAACATGCGACATTTGCGACAGATTGAACAGCTTAATTGAACATACACTGTTATACAGCCTTTTTGAGAGCATTTAACGTTCCATTTCCTATGCGATATTTACCGGTTGTTACCTGCGTGCAACGGATTAAAATCAACATTTCCAAATTTATTGGCAACACCGATGACGAACGATTCAAAAATGCAGAAAATCAACGTCATGCGACTTGTAAGTCGAACGTGACATATGTCTCATGGGATATATTATGTCACGCGAGTGATTCAAAAATATGGACGCACTCCTCCATGCCGTCCAGTGGCCAGTATGTCCCAGGGGAGTCGTATTACCAAACGCATAGGATCGTTTGAAGAAGGTTCTCAAATCCACCACGCAGCCGGTGTCTTCAACCCTCCTGAATTCCGAATAAAGCTGTCTTGATTATGAATGACCTTTCCTTTGCTTGGTAGGGAAGCGACTACCGTTTCAATCTTATAGGTGAGGGTGGAAGTGAAATATGGCAGAAACGTGCTTAACTCACATTTTTTTAAAGCCAGTTGTAAAAGCTGTTTTCCATAACTTGTATCGTGTTCCAACTTCAAGTTTTGACCGTTTGTTTTTGGGCGCGGTTGATGAATTTTAGCAAATAACTGTTCTGTATTTGTGCGACAAAAAGTACCGTCGAATAGTGGTTCTGAAATAAACCACCAAGTTAGGTTTTATCACCAAAGGTTTTATACCGTCATACTGAATCTAGTGCGGTGACAACTTTATCGTGGAATAACAGTAAAAGTTCGTAGACCTTTACGAGCGACCGAATAAGTATGAGCGAAAAATACAGTGTGAGTCTAAAAAAGTCTAAAAAATAAAAATGCACACATGAAACAGGGTTGAGAAGGATCAAATTTTATCGACAAAAAATATTTGAAAAAATTACCCCAATTTTCTATAGGCATTTTAATATTATTTTTTCATTTACTTTGTATGAACTGCAAAAATATATATTTCTTCGAAATGGAAGCGTTTGTCGGGTTCAAATGTACTGGATCGTGATGATGAAGGGCAAATGGTACTGCCAATTTCAAAAAGTTGCAAAAAATTGTTAATTGTAAACTCAAATTACGCTTTTTGTTAAGAAACCCTATTTACGTGTACATTTTTGGTAATTGCTATTTTTCACAAAATTTGGTACCTAATAAATAATTGGTTCTAAATAATAATATATAAAATAATGTTTTAAAATTCGGTCGGTAGATGGTTAACTCGCAATAACGGAATTACGTCATGATAAGATCACCTAGATCTCTGGAAGTATAGCATCTACGGTAGTATTTTACATACCATTTTTTGGAGGAAAGAAGCCATTACATGATCAATTGCAATAAACGTCCAAGTGCGAGTCGTACTCGCGCACCGAGGATTCCGTACAAAAAACACATTTTTTTTGTGAAATATCTAACTTCACATTTACGGCTTTCACATTTTTTCCTTTACTTGTGCTATAAGACCTCGCTTCTTACCATATTTAATGATTCTTAGTCAAATAATTAGGTCTGTAGTGCCTTAAAGCTGTGAAAAAATTTCTAGGCCAACAAGATTCATCCATGTTTGCCTGATCAAAAACCAGTAGGGTATTTCCTAATAGCCTAGAATAATTAAATATGGGAAAAATCAAGGATTTTTTTTCGCAACTATTTGAGTACAGTACCGCGAACTTCACCATCACTATCCAGTTCATTTGAACCCACCAAAGCCTTCCATCTCATGTATTTTAATAAATAAATGAAAAAATATGTCAAAATGCTGATAAAAAATACGGTGAAAGGGGATTTTTTTAAATATATTTTTGTCGATAAATTTTGATCCTCTTCGACCTTGTTCGATATGTGCACTTATAAAGAGTCACGCTGTATACAAGCAGCCGAATATCTGCAAACAGAACGCTATAGATTAGATAAGATTCAACAAGTTCAACTTGTCAAATGCTCCACGTTCCTCAATACCATCAACACGAGAACCTCCTCTCCCCAGGAGGCTTCTTAAACCTCTTTCCAGGAGGCTTCTTAAATCCCTTTAAACATAGACCGTGGTACCACAAAAAATATTAAACAGCATTTAATCTCAAAAAAAACGTCACATCCCATACACTTTTGTTTTTAAACAAGTGTTGAACGTAAGGCCCTAACTATTCTCTTCAATCTATCTATGAGTTCAATTTACGAGTATACGATAATTTTTAAATTATTTCGAGTCAAGATGAATTTGAACTTCTATGACGAGAAATTATTATTGCGTCAAGATGTCGAACGATATTGTACACTGCCTACCCTTTCATGATACATTTCCCTTTCATGCCTTGGTTTTCTGGAAGAAATCTCTTTTTAGAGATAAGCTCGCCTTTGTACATATGATTTCTCCTAATGTAACCTTTTAAATTTAATATGTGTGTGTGCAATAAAGAATTATGAATAATGAAATTATGATGTCTGACTTTGTTCACTCAGTAAACTTTACTGATTGACTTCACATTAGGTTTCGCATACATATTTTTCGGTTTTTATACAGTTTCGCCCTGGTATTTCGCTTGCAATTCAATTTTAAACCAGTTAACTATTTATCGGTATTAATCGTTAGTTTATCAACTAACGCGTCATATAGTAAGCACTACGCTACAGTTTACTATTTGTCGATAGTTAACCAACTAACGAGAAATAAAACGTTAGTTTATCAACTAACAGTTTTGATAATCTTACTTTGACATATATGCCTGTGCTTGCTGGTCAATTGTTCCTTCCACCTCAGCTTTTAATGACAAGATTAAACCGACGGTACGCGCTTACGGTTATGCGATACTATGACAATTTCAACCTCATAATCCTAGTTCCGTTCATCGCTATTTCTGACTCAAATATAAGAGGCAAAACGAAGGGTTTAGTCATTGGGGAAGCAAATATAGACGTAGACTCGCAGAGGATGTCCTTTATGGTGAACGCACACTTATCGGCATCCGCACCGTCCCCACCGTCTGCACCGAACGAATCGACCGCGTCGAAGGTATCTTCAACGCTGCTCTTGCACACCACTCGCGCGTTGCTCTGTCGCACGCAACAGAACGCAGAATGCTGACGATTCGTCCGCATGGTCCGTGCCGAATCTGATGACGTCCGATGGACTGGTCAGGTGTGCGAGGTTTCAGAGGATTTAATACAAATAACTATAAAATCCGATCCGACAGGGACGAACGGTGCTCCTAAGTGTGCGGTCACCATTAATTTCATTTAATTCAGCTTATGTGCTTGGATTGAGAAGGTGTGCTCATAGCGCATTCCCAAGCAGCAAAAAAAGCTGTTTAGAAGCTGTACAATGAGATCGTTTTTGAACTAAAAACTGTATAAGAGCTATTATTTAGGCTGTAAAAGCTCTTATGCAGCCCTTAAAAGTGCAATTGGGCCTCAAATTATACAGCTTTTTGCGTTTTATGGGCTGTACAAAAGCTTTAGTAGCAATAAAGAAGCTATATAATAGCTGTATTAGAGCTGTTATTCGATGAAAAAGGAAATCATTAGGAAACCATATAACTCAGTTCAGCATAATAAGAGGTATATTGTAAGAATAAGAATAAAAATAGAAACCTGTGATTTTAAAGTAAATGATGGCGACTATTTGTAAATTATAGTACCATAGTGAAATTATGCAAAGGATTAGTGTGAAGTGATCCAATAAATATAATTCAGAGTCAACTTGGACGTGCAGATTGATATTTATTGTAAGCCTATGTGAGATTTACTGCAAAATGATTGCGCCCTAGCACAATAATGAAATAATATAAAAGGAAATAATAAAAATCGGTAGTAAAATATTGGTTTTTTAAGTCAGAATAATAAAATATATTTTAACTACTTGGTATGAAGACAGAGTCATCGTTATTTTAGTTGGTAATTATGAAACTACTTAAGTTATTTCCAAATATTGTCAAGTATTTCTGTAATATCTTTTCAAATATGGTCTTATTCATTTGAAATTGGCGATAATTTGTTAAAACAGCTTTAACTATATTCGGAGATCATTATAGTCTTAATAACTGGACTGCCTAATATAACTATAACGTATAACTTTTGGCTTTTTATCAGAATAGAATGATGCCATAAGATTTTGTTTCACAACGGAGTTGTCATACACCCTCCTTGTACTGTACGGTGTCAAGTGCCAAATGATACTACTATAACCCTTAATTAGAGTTGTAATAATTAAGTGATTACATGCAAAATACAGCCCTTATACAGCTTTAACGATAGAACTAGATTAAAGTGTTACAAAATACTTAGTTATATAATAGAGTTGGATTATTATTTTTCACCACACTTGCTCGTAAAGTGACCCTTTATGGCAACGCATTTAGGTTCATAATGGGGCTTATTACGCACTAGTGATTTTTGCTTTAAATTACTGCGGTAATGTACTTTACTTTTTTATCTCCGTGAGATAGTTTTTGTACCTTTTGTAGGCATTGAATATTTTTGTGAATAATAAACTATTTTGTGAATAAAGTATATTTTACGATACATGAATCATAATCTTTTTACGATTATTTAATCCAAATATATATATTTTAAACATATTAACCTTAAATTGCGTATTTCAAATATTATTTTATAGGCTGGTTAGCAGCTTTTCCAGAGCCTTAATTTAGTGCGGCACACGAAAAATAAACGCAATGAAAACATTAACAAACATTTCTACAAAATGGCGCGCTGCTATATTCTTTTTTCTGAGCGCCGCACTAATTATATTATCAACACAAGTCTGTTTTACCTGACGGCCCGTGCGAATATTACCGCCTCGTGAGCAATTACCAACTTAGCACATTTGCATCATATGCACTATAATAGCATCTTAAACTTACGCGGATTCATTTATAATGATATTATACAGCTTGAGCAGTTCAATAAATGACTAAATCATTTTTATACAACTAAAAGCTTTTCCTGACACTCTTATTGAACTCGAAATTCTGAATGGGCGCTTTATTGATATTGACCTCACTTACATGCGCCGTGTAAGTAAAGACGACAAAATAGATTTCGTTTTCAATTGAAGATGACTTCCCGTGGTAGATTTCATGTGCTATTTCAATTTAATTTATTTCACTTTGCCTTGTCCCGGATTGTGAATATCTTTGACTACTTAAACAAAATGATTTGTTGACCCAAAGATATACACTAACCAGAGAAGTAATGGAGGAAGCGTTTCGGTAGAGGTGAAAACTGGGTGACCTGACTAGGAAACATGGCATTATCAAAGGGCGAACTCACCACTCGCAGCACTGAAATTCGTGAGTGATGATTTATGACTTTATCCAAAGACCACCGTAGATCTATAGGTAGACATACCCAATCCAATTTGCCCTTTATCCCTCCACAATAGTCTCATCAACCCTTGCCAAACCGAAAGGAATATTGGTGTGTAATACCCTCAGTCCGGTTTATATTATGAGGTGTAAGTTCCCAAAATAGCTTTCTCATGGACCTTCGCGCATTGTCTTCCACATAAGGAAGGAGGAATGCTCCCCCCAGCCCTCTCCCATACCCCCTGTCCGGTGTCAGTGAGCAGCCGCTTTTTAGGCAAGTCGGACTTTATGTCCTTCTTATTTCGTACGTGCTAAGAACTAAATGCGGTAGTGTAGGTCACTTGAAATGTGGCGTTGAAGTCTTGCTCAGCTTCGTAAAATCTTGCGAGATCACGTATCTTTTCTGAGGCTTAGTCTGCATTCGTGCTCTAGTGTCTTTTTGTTCCAGGAGATGCGTTTTTAAAGACACTATAGCGCTGATAAATCTGGCAAGACACGAACTAAGTACATTACGTTTTGTGTTTACAAGACAAATCTTTAACCGTCCTAGGTTTGTCTCGCCTCTGCATTCTTTTGGTTTGTATTCACAGTAATGGACTTTATTTAACTTAATTTATCATCTACTTATGCAGGTACACGCAATTGATGCGTGGCTTCTCAAATACTTCTCGTCTTGTGACATAAAACCGCTCTTCATAACATGCACACAATTCTCATTTCCCATAACTGAAACAGCGCGCTCATTACTGAACTACTTATCTGTCACAAACAGTATGCCGTGGCATGCCATTGTCGTGTCACTGTCGGTTCTCTTTGTTTCCCTATCATCAATCTGCGTTGATGGAAAGTCCCGATTCCTGTGCTACGGCTCCTTCTTGCGACCAGGTAGGTATGCATGCTCCGATGCACTCGGCTATTTCTCGTGGGAACTTTAGGGGGGCTTTAGGGTCCTCGTCTTAGGGTCACGCCCTTTCCCCGGCGGCGGCCTGGTAGAGACTCAGATAACCCAACGATGCATACGGAGTTTAGCCATTTGTAGACCACTAGCTGATGCCCGGAACTTCAGCTGCGTGTTCCTAGGAATAATCATTTACCGAGATAACGTTACCCTCCTCCTAGTGCAATTGTACCCTACATGTTAATCTAGCTCATAAACTATCTCTTTTCTAAATTTCATTCAAATCCGTTCAGCCGTTTTAGCGTGATTGAGGCACAAACACACAAACATCCAAACATCGCTACTTTCACATGTATAATATTAGTTGGATATATATAATATTGTGAGATAGTATACTTTTAGAAAACCTATCGCCTAGAATCTATCAGATTTCATTTTTTACGAGGCACCAAAAATATGCATGCATGAATTCGATCTTTAGCATAATTTAGGTTTGTAAATTTTATTCTTGTCGGATTACTGTGAAACATAATTATTTAAATAATGCCTAAAGGATACGACGCCTAGATAAATTAACAACAACTCTGTATGTGTGGACACGTAATCTACGTTGATATCAGCGATACGCGCAGTTGACTTTGTTAGCATTTTCACGGTGACTTGATTCAAAAAATTAACAAAAATTGGTGAACAAAAAAAGCCTTACCAGCTCTGCTACAAGAAAAGACAAGATACCAATCTTTGCTTGAGTTAAGAGCAAAGCACTTTTTAATTTGTATAGAACAAAGTATTTGCATATTTCCGCGCTGAATATCAAAGCATGTCGCGAATAATTATAGGCTGCTACTTCAACCACTTATTAAATTGACTCGGCATGTAGCAGAATTCCAAATGAACTTGAGTACTCTTTCAGGAGATACAAGCTGCAGGCGCCATCTACCGTTCAAGTTACCTGCCAGAGTATAAAGTTACTGATGCCCTGAAGATGCTCCTCTATACAATTATCTTTCTAATCAATTGAGTTGGGTAAGCCTCGCCCGAGACAATCATTCCGCTTTATAAACAGCAATTTCGTTTTGTCAATCCGCCCGAAGCGCCAATTTTCGAGCACCTAAGTCAATAGGGTCGATATTCCCTGTTGGCTCCCGGCGACGACGGTTGGAATCCAGCATAAATCAACGCCCACGCGACAAACTTTCTCAGAAAATGCGCGACATTTTTAGTCCCTAGATCTTTTTAGTGCCTTCAAACTAGATCCTGTCCACCCACACGAGCGGCGCCACAGCTAAGCGTGTATGCCCGTAGATTTGTATGGAAGAAAACAGCTTCCCCTTATAAATCTGCGATCTTCACTTGTTGAGTTCAATCCCGAGGGCTACGGAAGTATTGGCATACATTTTCATCGCGATGAACTTGTTGCTTTGTACGATTCTCGTAAGCTAGGTAGTTCAAGTAGATCAACAGAAATTTTGTAGCATACTGCATAAAAACATAGTAAGGATCAATCCTAACGGTTGCGGCATTTCTATTCCGTCAGTGGAATTCAACTTATGGGTATTTAAACATTAACATTAAAACATTTACATATAGGCACATGCGTTGCTTCTGGCCTCACGCTAGGATACCCAGTGTCGTGGGCACCAGAAACAGCGACATCACATACATATAAACATCCAAGACCTGTTTTTTTTTTTTCTTTATTTCAAATGGGGATGTTTATTATCATTATATGCATATGAAGGAAGGAAGTACTAGCAGTAGGGTTTACTATACATTTCATCAGACCTTTGGCTCACCTTCAACAACCCCAAGGGACAATTCACGCCTTCACGCTTCAGAGCAAAATCTGTTTTTTGTATGAAATGTATCATCTGTGAAAATTTCATCTGTCTGTGAAGGCTTAGTAATAGTGTCCCGTTTTCGTACAAATTTGCAATTTTGCAATTTTACTAACATTTTATTTCAGGTTAAGTTCTATCTGGGTCTAGAGTCTTTCTAGTCTAGAGCCGGATTATGATCCAAAAATGCTACTGTGCATAAATAAACGGAGTAAAATGAACCCGTGATGCCGTATTACAGAAATACTAAACACCCTGTCGCGATCGATTCGAAAGTTTACTCGGAGCAAACAAAACAGACATACCACTTAACTCAGTGACTTGTATGTATGAACTCATTCATAAGTACGCATTGGTAGCGTGGCGCCACCTGTGCAGGCCAACCATTATCAGAAGCAATGTTTGGGAGTACAATCTTTTACCTGTATGGAATACAAGCCTAAGTAATTAATAGAAATTACAACGGGAAAATATCACTTTAAAATGAGTTTAAGATTTTCCAACTTAACAAATGTATCGGGGTTTCTTCTGAAGTTTAAGGTAGGATGTCTCCCAAGTATTGATAGTAAAATATGTATATTTATTTTAAACAAACCCTATTTTTAACGAGATCCCTAAAATCAATCTGAGCTGTTTCTATGCTCTTCTTCTCCCACAGTGGTCCAACGTAGAGAGTGTCAAGAAATTACGTGTACTAAGCATATTTGTAAATATCTAAGGCAACAAATATAATGACTACCAAAATATTTTTTTCCTACCCAAAATGGCTAAATGACCACCAAAAGTTGCAGAAAATATCAGGGCAAAATACTGCGGTAGCTTAGGTGAGGGGTAAAGGGGGTGAGCGAAGCGAAGCCCCCTTTATCCTTCATGTTAGGTTGAACATGTAAGAACAACAAAAATACTTAAAACATAAACTTAAGTACACAAAACATAAAAAGAAGTTTGGTGATCATTTATCTAAACACAATTTGGTGGACATCCATCCATTTTGGCAGTCATTTCGAATTTATTGGTAGTAAATTTTCGAATTTTTTGGTAATCGTAGTACACAAGCCAATATCTAATAGTAATAAGGCGGCTTGGTCCATGACGACTAATTCCCCGAATATCTAAAGAAACTTTGACTTTGACAAGATCGAAATATTCCGTCGGTCGGTACAACCAGAACCAAGCCGCTCAATCAAGTGTACCACTCACCAACCATCCCTGCATTCTCACCCTTGTACGTACTCACCTGTAGGTGTAGAGTACAGTCGGTCGACCGACATCTTACGTCCACGTCCACTGTCAAATGAATTAAACTTACACGCACTGTGATGAAATCCGCAGCTGTAGTTAAGGCCCAAGATCACACATAACCACTGACGAGAGCTTTGGCAAAAAAAATACAATGAATTTTTATAGACATAGTTCTCAAAAAAATGTATGTTATTCACAATGAGATAATCTAGTTTAAATACTATGTCGCTACGCGATTGGATTAATTTGGCTCGATCGTAAAAAATCCTGAACATAGTCTATATTTAAAAGGAGATTCAATTATTTTAATATAAAATTACTGTTTTTTCTCATAATTTTTAAACCTAAATTTTCCTCTTTTAAAGCTCCGTATTAAATTTTATAAGTCCTTAAATTTTATCAATTAGCTTATTTGCGTTTTTCAGTAAATTCGAAAAATCACCTAATTTCTAAAGTATCCGGGGCGGCCTGATGCTATTACGCGCCGCCCGCTACCCCGCCAGTTCCGCAGACGATGGGCGAATGCGGCGCCCCTCACCTCAACAGCTAGAACTGGGCCTTAAGTAGTTAAAACTGCTGTTTGGCGGATTTTGTCACATATTTAATATGACTGGCTTGCTCCACGCACGTTCCTTATCATCACATGGGGTGGCGTGGCGCAATCACGTACTGGATAACCCAATGTTGCATTGTTTTGGTTTATGTTAGAGTTGCCTAATTTGCTTATTGTGTATATTTTTGCGACCTCTGTGGCGCACCGGTTGTGGCTCTGCCTACCATGCGATAGGTCCCGGGTTCGATCTTCGGCTGGGGAAAAAAAAAAACAGGTCTTGGATGTCTATATGTGTGTGACGTCGCTGTTTCTGGTTCCCACGACACAGGGTATCCTAGTGTGGGGCCAGAAGCAATGTATGTGCCTGTATGTAAATGTTTATGTTACGTTTATCTGTCTCCCAGTGCCGTTTAGTTGAATAAAACGATCAATTTGACCTATCAATGAACTTTGGCGTGTGGTCAACAGAATATGAATAGATCAGGGGGTCTTGGTCCCTGGGTACAAAGTAAACAAAGCCACTTTCGTTATACAGGGTGTTGTTTTGTAAATTTATGCCCGACTCAGCGATGTAACTAAAATTTATTTTTTCTTCGCATAATTTTGAATCACAAATTTCGGTGTTTTAAGCTTAGGGTCCTCTACAAGATTCGGAATTTTATTTCGTTTGACCTCCGCAGTATTATGCGAATAAGCTCTTATCCTAAGTATATTCTGGCATATCACTGTACGGCCCTTGCTTGTTGGAGAGACACGGCGTTTATTACAACGCGTTCAGAACGCGTGTGCTCGGTAATGCTTCCGAGTTCCCCCACGTTCGCATGTTACTCACTTTCTTAACAGTGCGAACATATTAAAGATGAAGGGTAGGCAGGAACTAGATCCCGTGACGCTTATATTCAGGACCTCGGAGGCGCTGCGGTTGTGGCTCTGCCTACCGAGCGAGAGGTCCCGGATTCGATCCCCGGCTGGGGATAAAGCAGAAAAACTAAACCCGGGTCTTGGATGTCTATATGTGTGTGACGTCGCTTTTTCTGGTTCCCACGACACAAGGTATCCTAGTGTGGGGCCAGAAGCAATGTGCCTGTATGTATTTGTATATAAAATACAATATAAATTATCACAATCAAGAGATTCAAGCCGAGATACTTAAAGTGATAGATACTTAATCACTTTGTGACATTAACAGCACTAGGTCATGTGCTAGCTTACTTATTTATTTATTTAATTAATGACATATCAAAAATAACTGAGTTACATACTTGAACACACCACACACAAACCATTGAGGTTTGTGTGTGGTGTTATCTACTCATTATACAGTATCTACTAGTTATCTACTTAAGATACCTTCACATAAAACAGCTGCATTTAGGGGTAGTTTTCGTTACCTGTCTTCGTTGGAACAACATACCGCCCCGCCTTCTCTGCGTGAGCTCAAATCAGTGACAACATTAAAAAAACATTATAAAAGAAATCTTTTAGCCTTGCAAAAGGCTAATCATATAATTCGCTAAATATAAATTCACAAATTACAATAAAATTATATACCTACCATACACCTTAATATATTAAGGTGTATGGTAGGTATATAAATTTAAATTAATTAGTTAATTAATTAATTGTAAGAAATGTTGATAGATTGTTTTATTATATATGATAAAACAATCTATCAACATTTCTTACATCAATCGATTAAGTAAAACTCATTTACATTTCAATAATAACTCGAATGTCACCTCGTCGTTCATTTTCATTTTTATTTCGACCCTTTACTTCACTCTTTTAAAATTCACTCACATCTCACTGACTCGCCCACGCTCAATTACCCACTCACTCATACTCACTCACTCACTCACTTACATACGGCTGGTATAAAAATGGATCAACAAAAACACTTTTTATGTACTAATGAGTACTTAAGTTTATGTTTTAAGTATTTTTTGTTGTTCTTACAAGGTGAACCTAACACGAAGGATAAAGGGTGCTTCGCTTCGCTCACCCCTTCACCCTTCACCTATATGCAAATCAGTATTTTTGATGTGCAGTTTAATATTTCCCCTTACATACAAGCACAATCGCTATACTCACTTGATCATTATATATTTAATCAGTCTATTGTATATCTATCTATCTATACATATATCTTGTCGTTTCTCCAGAAACTGGACAACTCAGTGTCTCAGGCATATATTATCCGAAAAATATCAAATAATAATAATAATAATACCTTGGACACTATTTTACGCACATTGATCTAGACCCAAACTAGGATTCCCTGTATCTTGGTTACTAGACAATGATTAAATACTTTATTGATACATTCGAAAGACATTTACCTCATCTACCTGACGTGACAACATCTTATAAATCGGTGAACGCCGGCTACACGCACGAAAAGTGTCACGTTCCATTGTCACGTTCCGCCTGAGCCGAGCGTGAAAGTGAGAGCGCGGAACAAGCGAGAGCGCGAAACAAGCGATAGAGGCACGATCGGCCTAAGCTTTTCTTATGACGTTATCACCTAAAATTATCGTCCGTAAACCGACTTTACAGACAAGCTTTTTTTTTTTGTAATTGCCAATGCCAGCTTCTCCACGGCGACCAAGTACTACACCATTGAATAAACTTTTTTCTATTTCCATTTTATACTCAAACCATAAGTTTATTTTTAGTTAAAAAAACATGAGACAAATTTCATAGGAAAGTTGCCCAGTTTCTGGAGAAATGCCCATGTATCTTTATTAATATATCATTGAGAGGTGCCTGCACGGATATCAAATGGTTCCGACCGAAAATCAGCGCAGACAGCAGAGCTGCAGCATTACATGCTGAGTTGAAGCATCATATATTCTCTTTTAAGTACCTAAGTGTTTTCTTCCATAACTTCGTGCCACTATCCTGTCTTAGAATTTGTTGTGAATAAACGTATCTCTATATCTATGTGTTCAAATTGTCCTGAAATAACCACGATGTGCGGACACGCCCGGCCGGCCCACGAACGCCGCCGCGCGCCGAGTGCCCGATATTGAGAGCGCGATTGGAAGCGACAGAAGTAAGGCTACAATGCTATGATTTAAGGTATCACAGAAAAAATCATTGCATCAGTGTCTTGTTAATAACTACACCTGAGTCGGGTGTCTGTACAAAGCATCATCCTGTTATAGCGACAATGTAATGGGATGGATGGCTTTGCATTCTACTAAAATGTTGATACCGTGGCACATCAATATAACTATCCAATAACGAGATGACTAAAATATTATGTTTAAAAAAAAACTAAATACGCAACAGCCAGACAAACGAGTGTGTATACTCTACTGTACAACTCTCTCATCGTAGCCGTAGAACCTTATTACCTTTGCCTTAACCGCTTCTTTGGATCAACAAGTTTGCCATTCTCCGTAGTAGACCATGCTGCCTGCCACTCATCTGTGTTCGATCGTGACAATCAATAGTATACGCGCCCGTTCCCTGTCCGATTTCTGAGAATAGATATCATTCATATCCCATCAAGTATGATACGAGCATTGCCGCAATGCCATTCAATGTCTTTCTAATCACGAACTATTACAGAATGGTTGTTTTGGTTATGGATTAATAGAAGTCGGCTGAACTTGGATAACCACTAATGCGTTGTTCATTTATTACGGCGTATGTTTTGATGTGACTTCATGACTATGTGTATAAATGCTCTTGATTCTGAATCTTTTTTATTGGAACACTTTATAAACGAACACCATGCCATGCCATATTGGATGTCATTCAGAAAATGTCTAGTATACTAGTATAATTTGTTGCAAGAATCTCTTCAACCTTGCCTAAAGCGCTAAAGCTAAGGCTTTTTAGGGATGGTTATTGATTGGTTTCGATATATCTGTCTGAAGGTTATCGCTTTGTAAAATGGTGATAATGTTCACTATGGACGATGCACTATGCGTACAACAGAGCAACAGGGAAGTTTCGTCATCCAATGATAGCAAGGGCCTGTTAAATTCTGGTTTTATCCTCCAGAGTTGCAAGTTTTTAGTCCATTTACAGCTTGTTTGGACCTATATGGACGTGTGATGAGATGACTACAATAAAACATGGCGATTGGAATGCAGTTTGCACTGACTGTGTTTTTCTGATTGGAAGCAAAGTAGTCGGTTTTCCTGTCATTAAATAAACTACTTCATTTATCAGTATACACTAGATACATCTGTAAAACCATTATAATAAATAACATACCTGTCATTATACGTGTATTAAATGATTCCAACTAACCAAGTAGAAATTGTTTTGTAATTTTAAATCGGTTTACATGGTTTGCAATTAAGTAAGCAACGAAACAGTGGGTAGGAGGGAATTAGTAACGTCTTGTCATTCTGCACCGTAAATTATGTTTATTAAATGAAGTGGGGAATGCGGGGTTCTTGTCATACAGATTTTTAAACAAATATAGTACAAGGCCCTATTGTATATTTTTTTAATTGAAATTGATTTATGATTTTGTATTTGTACCGTTAGAACGGTAAAGAAGTTGCGAAATTTAGAAATTTCGCAACTTCTTGTATTTCCATTCCAACACGCAAGAAGCAAAACTGTGCATTGTGTATTATGTTTATCGCCCTCCAAGGGCAAAGGGTCAGTTACACAAAATGCCCAACACGACGATAAGCAGGAAACAGAGGGCGCAAGTGACGTTTATTTGCAACTCCGCAAGTGGTGTTTCCGGTTTTGATATGATAGCCCGAACCACGACCCTGGACTGCAAACGGCTGGACTATAGGGCACAGATATGAGAATGACCTCATAAAATAAACTTTAACAACATAACTTATATTAGTTTATATTATGGTAGACACACCAAAGATGACCAAAGACATACCGAAAGGATGAGAATATAATAATATAATGAAATACTGAATCATCGGTCGGCTTAGTCATCATATGATTCTCTTTCTTATAGCAGCTAATGGAAATTAGCTAATTGATTTACCCTGTGAAATTATTTCGAATGCAACCTGACAATAGAACTGTTTAGTTGCCTGCCAGTTTTGAAGATATCCAATTATAATTCTCTACTCTTGTGGTAGAAGAACAACAAACATTGTTTGAGTCGCAGTGGCCCCACTGCACATTTGACACCCAGTCCATCATTAAAAAGATTTCCGCAACATTAGGAAGACTATTACATTACGACGACTTCGATAATATCTCGGAATCCCCTTCGAGGCAAGAACTCGATTTGAGTATATCGATACGTATGTAACTCGATCTCGATACGATATGGAGACGATCAAGATATCGGCGATAGCGATCGGGGAGCCCTCAAGAAACAGCTGGAGGGGTGCCAGAGCCAAACAAACTTAAATCTTCTCTCAACACTCTGTAAAGTAAATCTCATTAAACTGCTTTAAAGACTTTCGATGCTGATGTTTGCCGATCGTCATATATTGATGTTTAGTATATTATCTCTAAAGGATAATAATATTTTGATAAGGGCTCCTGTCTTTCATGTAGGCGATGTTGATTTCCCGAAATTACGTAAGGTGAAGGTCGGCGATGTCTACATATTGTTGTCATGAATATGAATCGAACAGAAACGTTGATTGGATAAAGCTCTTTGTATTATAAATCTTTCATCTGTAAGCCTTCCGTAGCTTTACCTTATAGCAACAACAATATAAATAATCAAATAAATAAACAATGTCAATAACTTGTTAATCATGATTACATGTTTTTTTCATGAGTAAGGTAACTACTCGAAGTATAATTCCTATGAAGATCTTTACTCTACGTATTTTTTACCTAGACATACCAAAATCACTCTCGCTCAGTCTCTCCTTCTACCTCATCGATTATGCTGGTGTCTGCTGGGTCTGTGCTAACGAAGAATTACTGAACAAACTCGAACGACTTAAAAATCTTTGGGCTGCGCAAATACGACCATCTATTACAGCATTGCAAGGAGTCGCAAAGGCTGCCGATCCGTGTTCGTCGAGAATGTGACATCCTCAACTTCCTCTACCTATGTTTTACGGAATCCACGCAATCCAACCTTCTTCGAGACCTTTTAAATTTCTTTCTACCAGCAGGCCTCGGAGAACTCGCGCAGTTTCCATGCTCACAACCCCACAGCAAATCTCCGCGTCCTATGAGCACGAGTTTAGACTCCGGGCCATTCGGTTGTAGAATGCACTCTCCTGCACCATCAGGGATCAGGGCAGTCCTGGGGCCCGATTCCGGTACACAATAATAGCTCCATGACAATTACATGACGATTACGGTCAACTTTGGATATCCAATATTTGGCGTTCGGAGAATATTTTTTTAGGCAATTATGGTAAAAATTAAGTTAATTGGTAAGCACAATAATTAAGTTAATCAACAAAGAGAATGGGATTAAAAAATCGTCAGATATTGGATATCTAAAGTTGACCGTAATCGTCATGTAATTCACCATGTCATTGTGTACCGGAATTGGGCCCCTGTTGTCAGTATATTTAAGTCGCGTGAAGAAGCATTACTTTTCTCTTTAGAATTATAGGTATTTATTGGTATATATAAGTAGTAATAATATAAATAAATAGTATCTATGATTAGCATATATTTAGGCACTCGTATATTTAGTTTATATTTACGGCAGTTGAGAGAAAGCGATAGAGAAACATCCATCAACACGATTACGATAATAATTGAAATGTTATGGAATAGTGTTAAATAATTGCACTCTGAAGTTGGCGAATATCTTTCAAATTTCAATCTCGGCATTGGCAAAACTGCCAATGTATGGCTAGAACTGGCACGGACATGCCTCATATGCCTGCCTATTGATGTTGAAGTTAGACAGGCCGCTGAATAACCCCTGATCTTTCACTACGACATAGCTTCTAACCCGTTTTGCCTATGTTGCCGCCATTTGGATGAATTAGGCATTTAGTCAAAACCCCGGGCCGTTAACTAAGGGACCGCATTCAATCAAATGTCTAAAGGTCCGTTGAGAAAAGGACTGAACGAATCGCTTAACAAATAATTAACACAAAACGGATTGGCTTTGCACCATGGGATCAACCGGGACAACCTAACTTTAGTGTACGGAGAGAAAGTGACATATATCAACCTATTCGTATTTCGGCTAAGTTGTCTCTGAATAAACAGCTGTAACGTTGACGCCATCTTGCAAAAACGAATTGGGCCGCTTCTCCATTCCTTTATCTAAATCAAAAGACAGACTTTCAGTAAACGTGGTCTAATGTAGAGAAGAGGCAAAACATAATATTTGCGCTTATATGTAAATATCTATAGTAATAAAGGCATTTTCATTTGATTTGATTTAAACGTTTCCGACGATGCTTTTTTTAATCAAAAGGCTAGCCATTTGCTTCTAAGCCGTTCCTGAACGGACTGTTAATCAGTGCCTCATTGCGACGACATCCACACAACTGTGCCTATACCACTCCATATGAAAAGACGTGACTATTTATATTCCAGTCCGAAATCCACTGAGCTCCCTGTCTCTTTCACAGCTGCCATGGAGGAGCGGGACGGCGAGGCGGCTGGCGTGCCGGACATGACCATGATGCCGCAGATCACGGAGGGCGCCATCAATGACAACCTGAAGAGGAGATACCGGCACGACCTGATCTATACGTACACGGGGTCCATACTTGTGGCCGTCAACCCTTACAAAGAGCTGGGGTGCTATACCACGGTAAGACATAGCCGTTTAGACATCTGATAAAATGGTTTGTGGTGTGTACTTACTGTCGTAATCAGGGTAACATGCGTTTAAGAATCGGTCAACTGGCGGTCGGCTCGCACACGAAGAGATCTGTCGTAAAATAAAATTTAAGAACAAAAAAAAAAAAACTTACTTGGTTTTGATACCAGACGCTACAGATTGCGGTTTGGTAATTCGCCGGGGCAGGGATATTTGAAACACATCTCTTGTATGGGGACCCCCTTTTATTTATGAAATCTCGAGGAGTTCATTATTTGTTGGTGTAGCGGCAAGAGAAACACAGACTGTGAAAATTCCATTTTTCTACCTATTAAGGTTCATTAGATACGGCCTGGCGACGGACGGACAGACAGACAGACGGACAGCGGAGGCTTACAAATTATAATGAGAACCCTAAAAAGATTGCTGTTCACATTATTACACAGTTCTCTACGAATCTGTACATGGGTCGGGTGATTGGGTCAGAAGTTTTGTCACATACCTCAAACTTCGAATTTAGAACGCAAACCAAAAAAAACGTTATGGGCGTTCGAAATACGAATATTTTAAGACACTAAATTCATAGCCTTTCTGTAATTTTCATTTTTTTTCAAAAATGAAGTGGACGCGAAAATACGCCAACTGTGATTTTCAAGCTGCTGAAAAAAATTAATATAACATTGAGGTTAGGTTATCGTTCTATCAAACGATTCAGTAGTCCTCGTACTGTTCGACCAAAGCAGCGAAGATGCGAATACAAAGAAATCCAGTTCGGAAGCAAAAACAATTGAATCTCCACACGAGGTTAAGTAGAACTACAGTTAAAAGGGTTTTGAATAAAGACCTTTGACTACGATCTTACCGGAAAATACTGCACATTTGCTTAATAGATCGCGGGAAAAAAATACCGCGAAATCCTTTTTTCGGACGAAACATTTTTTTAAGTCGAGGAAAGCAGAATGATAGTGTGGGTGTAATTGTGCCTCTGCCACCCTGTAGGGAAAAGGCGTGATTGACGCTATTTTATGTTGTTTTTAGTATTGACGTTTGCGTCTAGTCTTCTTGTTCCCGCATGCCCAATCCCTCATATCCAATCCCGCAAAAAAAAGGTGCGGATCCCGCATTGGCGGGATCTCGCGTTTGAGGGGTTCCGTAGTGCGAATCATATCATGTTTAAGTAATTAAAAGAAAACTCCAACAATAAGATGAATGTTTCATTTCAGTAAATGTGATTGATTGATGTGATTCATAATGATTACCGATTCATATTAATGACGACATTTTGCAAATTATTTAAATTGTGGGCAGTTCAGTCTATCTAACGTTTATACAAGATTTCATAGCAAAATTCGGTCCTTATACTTTCAGGATCAATTATGTAAACAAATACGCGATTACATAAAGAATATTGACCTGGTTCGATTCCCGGTTATGTATGTAAGAGGGTTAAAAAAAAGTTTTAATGTCATTATTATTAAATCTAAAATCGACACCATGGTTCCTATAAGAACAGATTTCGCCATCTCTAATAGTTTCTGACTTCTCCATACTGACCCATTTGGATTGATCAGTATTCACCAGAAACGTAAACCGGTCCATATCCGCGTGCGCCTGAATAAAACATACCCGAACACCGGTATTCCACCGTCTCACATGTTTGCTATTCAAATGTTACAGGAGCACATGCAAACCTTCCGCGGCAGGGCGTTCCACTCGCTACCGCCGCATGTTTTCGCGCTCGCTGAATCTGCATACAGCTCATTGAAGGTAAGTGCCGACTGCGATTATTTAAGCATCAAGCCAAGACTCAAATCATACAAATTACCTGTTGTCGTGTCGACAATCATTCCCTCTACACTAGCCTAGAAAATTGTGAGATGACTTGATAACGGATTTCTCATTATAGTTGGATGACCCAACAAAGAAGAGTACAGTTTCAGATGTATATCCCATGAGCGCGGATTTATATATTCCGTATGCCCTTTACGTGTATACTTTTTACGTGGATATTGTTTTCATCTTCTATCACTTTAGGTACTGCCAAGCACTTACAATGGTCAACCCGTCTCCCTAAAATATGTAGTCGTTCCGTCCAACCTATTGCAGACCTATGCGGCGCTGGGGTTGTGGCTTTGCCTACCATGCGAGAAATCCCGGATTCGATGCCCGGCTGGGGATAAATAAAAAGAATCCCCAGGTCTTGGATGTTTATATGTGTGTCGTCACTGTTTCTGGTTCCCATGGCACAGGTTATCCTAGTGTGGGGTCAGAAGCAATATATGTGCCTGTATGTAAATGTTTATATTGATGTACGGAATTCACGACCTTTGTGGTGTTGCGCTTCCCAAGCGAGAGTTCGGTAAGAAAGAAGAAAAACCGGTCAAGTGCGAGTCTAAATCGCGCACGAAGGGTTCCGTACCACCGTTCAATGGAAGCGATGGTGTGGAGTGAATAGTTTGGATTTTACACAGCAAAATATTGTTTACAAAGTTATTGGTGCGGTTCACACTCCATGTACGTAACCAGGTGCATCCATAAGTTTGTATGCGGTATTGAAAGAATTGTTGTATGGGAGCCCCCTTAAATATTTCTTTTATCCTGTTTTTTAGTATTTGTTGTTATAGCGGCAACAGAAATACATAATCTGTGAAAATTTCAACTCTCTAGCTAGCCTAGGTTCTTGAGATACAGCCTGGTGACAGACGGACGGACAGCGAAGTCATAGTAATAGGGTTCCGTTCTTACCCGTTGGGTACGGAACCCTAAAAACGGTCTTGGATGTTCACATGTTGGTGACGTCGCTGTATGGGCCTGTGTGTAAATGTTTATGTTACGTTGCACATGTTTTGAAGACGTACCGACAATCGTTTGTAATGTCCAGAACGGCGAGAAGAACCAGTCAGTGGTGATCTCCGGAGAGAGCGGCGCCGGCAAGACTGAGACCACCAAGCTGATACTGCAGTACCTGTGCGCCGCGGGGGGGCAGGCCACGTGGGCTGAGCAACAGATTCTGGAAGCCAACACAGTGCTGGAGGCTTTCGGTAAGTCAATGGTCCCACTATTGTGATATCTTCGCCCACGACTTTGTGATGTCGTGTATACCACATAAAATCCAGTCTAGGAAACTTTTGCTATGTGATATTAATCCCCTATTGGTAATAAATTATAATGTCCGTTGCACAATACCAATCTTTGAAGTATCGAGGCAGGGAACTACTATTTTCTAATAATAATTCGTCATCCGCCTAGTTTCCTTATAATGGTATGCTTATGCAATTTTACTCAAAATATACTCATCAAAGTTCCAGCCGTCATAAAATGGCTTCCGTTGTTTTTTAATCTGCTTGCTGCCGAACGCAAACTTTAAGAATCTTTCTGACCTGTGGAAACATTTCTCTATTTCCAACATCATTCTCAATACCGTTTAAAGGATATTTACACTAGAAATTTCAATCACGATCGCAATCGCCGTACCTAAAGGTTTCGTGATCGATGTTGGAGTTAGACAATTCTGCAGTTTTATAACAGTGTTCCTTCAACAGGCAACGCGAAGACGGTCCGCAACGACAACTCGTCCCGCTTTGGCAAGTTCGTGGAGGTCCGGCTGGACAAGCGCGGTGGCATTCGCGGCGCCGTGTTGCGAGACTTCCTGCTGGAGCGCGCCAGGATCACGGGTCCGGCGCCGCGCGAAACAAACTACCACGTATTTTATCAGCTACTGGAGGGGGCTAAGGTGATCAATGTCATTATATCAACTGGTGTGCCACTGCTATCCCTGCATTCCATAGATTCTTCATCCCTATCTTCGTTAAAACGTTGCTGCAGCGCCTGACTCCCTTATTTGACTTTTACGCTATGCATGGAAAGATAGTAATAAGGCAGCTCATCCAATTTTAGACATTAAGCCGTCCGTTTGAAGCTGAGAACACTTTTAGCACGATAATGTTTCGTTGGATTAGTTAGTTATCCCAGATAGGTAACTTATATTTCATCCTCAGCACAACGCGGAGCTCCGAAGCGCCCTCCGCCTCCGCGACGACGTCCACTACAAGTACCTTCGACCCTCAGACGAGGAGGTGCCCCGCGGGTCAGAACACAAGAAGCTGGAAGCGCTGCAGTTGGCGCTTACTGTACTTCAGGTACGTTTTATAGCCGGAGGCCAATACTTAATGACATTTCAATACAATAAGATCTATACTGCAAATCGCGGCTCTGGCACTAAATTGATTACCAATAGGGGAGTTTTCTGCCAGATCTTTCCTAAGATATGGGCTTAAATTGTGCGGTAACACTTAACCCAGGTACCAATGCCATAGACAATTTATGTGCCGATATGTGATATTATTATGTCTATCCTTCTCAGGTGCCACCGCATATGTGTGAGGGGTTGTTCAAAGTGCTGGCCGCAGTGCTGTGGCTGGGCAATGTGCAATTTCAGGTTTGTTATCCTACTTCTAATACCAAAACCACTCCATACTGCTGTATATGAAACTGCATATTTTGCTTAAAACGCAAATCTAAGAATGGATCCCACTAACGAGCTCCAGGTACGCTTACCACTATCGGTAGCCCTAAATTCGACCGTACTAAGGCAATGCTCACCCCACATCATGCTCCGACTACCTCATGTTCTGATCACTTTGCATTTATTGACCCACCAACTCACTCTACCGCTGCAGGACGTAGACGGCGAACGCAGCAACCTAGCGCCAGAAGATGCGGAAGCGGTGGACGCGGTGGCGAACCTGCTAGGACTAGCGCCACCGACCGCTCAGCGCGTGTTGCTAGAGCGACAGATCAACGTGCGGGGCAACGTCACTGACATACCTTTGCGGCTGCCTGAGGTAAGTAGAGACAGTGGTCTAACAACAATATAGCAGAGGACTCAGCAGCAATGGACGCAGTGGCGAACCTGCTAGGACTAGCGCCACCGACCGCTCAGCGCGTGGTGCTAGACGGATAGATCAACGTGCGGATCAACGTCACTGACATAGGTAAGTACAGAGAGGAGACTCGACACAAGCAACAATATAATTTTCCGAATTCTAACCTCAAAATAGCAACTTCGCCGCTTGACTTTGGGATCTCAGGCGGAAAAATTATATTCATAACTTGTTCCAAAAGGCTTCTTTACGAACCTCGCTACAACCCGCGCCTTCGGCTCGTGCCGTAAACTTCTCGGTTCGTAAATATATGCCTTTGCGAACTCGTAGGAAATCTACTATTATATCTCATCGGTACTTGGTCCTTGATTCAATATCTATGCGTAAAGGCGAGCGTTGTTACCACTACGCCACGAACGTAGGCGTAATACAATTTCGCCGTCTCTTCCACAGGCCCGTGAGAACCGGCACGCCATGGCTCGCGCGCTGTACTCTAGAACGTTCGCGTGGCTGGTGCGTCACGTCAACAGCTGTTCGGCGCCGGGACGCGATGCTCCCAGGGCTCTGGGTAAGACGAACTTATCATATGTAGTCATATCGGATTACTGAGTAAGAGATGTGCGATGTCGCCGCCCTTTGGTTTAATTAGGCACTTAATTAGAAGCCTAGACCGTTATTTCCGGCGAAGTTCCGGCGATTAATCAAATGGTTAAATGTCAGTCCGGCATGTGATTGAACGAAATATAGAAACGAAACCAAACCAAAACGTGCCTAGGCAAATTATTAACACAAGATGGATTTAAACTTTCACCATGGGATCACCTCGTTCTGCTCCGCTTCGCTCGGTTCCAGGTTGTACATGAAGTTGTGACCTTCCACTATCTAACTTTAGTATTCGGACAGAAATATGACTTTCAGTTAGGCAGGTTGTTAATTTGTTAAACATTATCGACAATGATTTATTTTAATCATAAGGCTCTAGGCATTTGATAAAACGCCGTTAATCAAATCTTAGTGTACTGACTAGACTGTTGATTAAATGCCTGACTAAAAGAAACGGCTGCGACGGTGAGCGCCATAAAAGACACCTTCCGCACAGGTCACCTTCAGCAGAAGCCTTATCGTGGTGGATTCTGGTTTCCACTAGTTTTCACGACACATTGTGACTAGACTTAATATTTTGAAATAATTTCACAGTGAAATACTATGTTCATTCGCATGTAAAATGGCTTTGTGTTGTGAGTGAGTCGCCCTTACGTTTTAGTTTCCTCAACCATAAATGTAATGTTACGATTTTTCCAGCGAAAAAGTGTTCTTTCTGCAGGTGTACTGGACATCTTCGGCTTCGAGAACTTTGCCTCAAACTCACTCGAGCAGCTGTGCATCAACTACGCCAACGAGAAGCTCCATATGTTCTTCAATAACTACGTGTTTGCGTTAGAGCAAGAAATCGTAAGTAGCATTCATTTACACCCCACTGCTCGGAAATGTGGCGAAAGATGGTCAGAAATGGGGCCGCAAAACAGTGAATGGTTTGAACAGGCCAGAAAAGTAATTGTTTGCTTGTTTGTTATGGTTGGATGTAGGTATGGATGCTTCGGGCCGTGTCAGTTTTTACCGATATGGCGTGCGTCACGTCGTCGCTGCTCTTACAGGGTGCCTTACTTGTACTGTCAATTGCAGTAGATGGCGGACCAAAGAGTTTCGTTCATCTGAGGGTCGACTCCGCGAAAAATAGTTTTCTGTATAATTAATTTCTTTCCACGGAGTAGTCATGAAAAGCACTATGTAATGTCGCGGCCAAAAGTGCAATAGGTGGACTCGTCTCTAAGAAGGCCCCGCTGCGGCTCGGCCCTCAACCTCCCTCATCCGTGTATTGCTCACTTTCCAGCCTCTACAACAATGAACTATATTTTCTTCGTTCTTGAAACTTATCAGTTTCTCCACCTGTTGTATAGTTGATGTCTCACTGCTGGGCAAAGACCTCTCTTGAGTCCAGAAGTCGCTTTGCTAAATAGATAACATCAACGAAGCGAGCTCAAAAGTTCGCTTGAAAACAGTCTCGTTGTTAAGAACACGAGTCCTCATAATCGCTTCCTCTATATTACCTGTAAAACATTATGAATAGCCTACAAACTGGCACAGGACTTTAAAAATAATCTAACAAGTTCGCGCCATAGTAAAGTCCATTCGTTTAGGTATTGTCGGTACACCCGCACGCAATCGTGGTTATTATGTTAACCTGTAAGCTTGTCTAAACCCTGAAACGGAACTTTTATGACAGAAGTCACCTAAAGTACTGAAGAATATATTGCGGGAATTTGTGGAACAACAACATAAAATTTGCCTTAATTGTAACGTCATTATTTTTTATTTTCCGGCAATCAGAGAAGTGAAAGGTTTAAGTAAGGTACAAGTTTACAAAACGCCCGTATTTTTGTTGTTGGTTCACTTAAGTCTTGAGGCCCTTCACTCTCCTCCCAAAGCCGAAAAAACATTTTTGGTTTGGTTTAGGTAGCAGAGTCAACAAAAACAAACACATCCTTTCACTACGACGCAAAACTCCAGAATGACTTGCGGGTGTACGCCACTCGCGGCGCCCTTTGTTATCTTTTGACATGCGGCCGCACGTGACAAGGCGGCGCGATTAAAATAAAATGAATAAACTTATTTTGTGTGTTTTTCCTCCAGTACCGACAGGAGGGAATCGTGTACAACCGCATTCAGTTCACGGACAACGCGGCTTGCCTCGAGCTGCTGGAGAAGCCGCCGCGAAGCCTGCTCAAACTGCTCAGCGAACAGTGCCATATGCCGAAGGTATATTTTCCATCCCTAGTCGATAATATAGGTAGATTGTCTCGCCACAATTAGTTGTACACTAGGTTCGATCGCTCGTTGTGTGTTATTTAATATAGGGTGTAAAAGAAACGTGTAGGGTCCTACCACAAAGAAAATAACTCCTTTTCAACACTTGCTTAAAGACAAAATGTATAGGATTTGACGTTTGTTTTGAGGTTAAAGTCAAAATCAAATCAAAATCAAAAATCATTTATTTCCATAGGATTTTGTTACATCACTTAGATCCGTCATTACATTTTTTTGGGTGAGTTCACTAACACAATGGCGGAATCTGTGGAGAAGAGCTCACCGAAGAAACTCCACAGTCGTCGCATCTTTTGCGTTTCCTTTTTTAAATAAAATATTGTCAAATTACAAAATGAATGCTAATTATATATCGAAACAGCCTGTTACTCAAACAATCTATTCCCATGGACATCTGTCCTCTAAGTAATCAGATATCCTATAGTAACCTTTTTTATACAATTTCTGTTTTATTATTATTTTAAACTTGTCTAAAGGTATGTTTTTAATATCAGTAGGGACCTTATTGTAATAGCGTATACAATTGCCTTTAAAAGAATTACTAATTTTATGTAGTCGGCTTACATAAGCAACCAACTTGTCTTTATTTCTAGTATTAAAATTGTGTATATCACTGTACTTCTGAAAATTAGTTATATTTCTTTTTACATACACAAGATTGTCATAGATATATTGAGACACAAATGTCAGAATATTGATTTCTTTAAACTTTTCCCTCAGTGACACTCTATCCTATAATCTATAAATCTATAAATTGCACGAACAGCCCGTTTCTGCAGAATAAATATACTATTAGCATTCGCAGCGTGACCCCACAATAAAATACCATAGGTCATTAGACTATGAAAGTAACTAAAGTAGACTAGTCTAGCGGTGTCTACGTCGGTAAGAGCTCTAATTTTTTTAACTGCGAACGCTGCCGAACTCAGTCTGTTCGACAATTTATTTATATGAGGATCCCATTGTAGTTTGGCGTCTAAAGTAATGCCCAAAAAGACAGTCGACTGCACAAGGTCCAATCTCTGTCCTTTTATAAATATGTCTGTAGTTACCGGGTTCACATTGGGTAACACGAATTTAATACATTTAGTTTTCTTTTCATTAAGTAATAAATTGTTAACAGTAAACCAGTTCACTATACTAGAGATAGCATTGTTTACCTCGTCATAATTTGATTGCTGTCTTTTAACTTTAAATATCAAAGAAGTATCATCGGCAAACAATACTAACCCATGTTTTGCTTTAACAAGGTAAGGTAAATCATTAATATATACTTAAAACAAGAAAGGACCAAGAATTGAACCTTGCGGCACGCCCATACTTATTGAAGACCCAGGTGATCTTTTCCCATTAAAATCGACCATCTGAACCCTATCTGTTAGATATGACTCCAGAAGGCCAAGTGCCTGATCTTTTACACCATAATGGCTTAACTTCCTGACAAGAGTGTCATGATGGACGCAATCAAAAGCCTTGGATAGATCGCAGAAGACACCTATTGCATCCATTGCGTCTTCCCAGGTGTATCAAAAATATTGTCGATTAGTTCAACACCAGCATCGGCTGTTGAACGACTCTTTGTGAAACCAAACTGAGCAATATGAATTAAATTATTGAGATAAAAATGACTTTGCAATTGATTAAGTATGAGTTTTTCAAATATTTTGCTAAGCGTTGGTAGTATCGATATGGGTCTAAAATTGGTGGGGTCTGATGTACTACCAGCTTTGAATAAAGGTATAACTTTACTTAGTTTCATCAAGTCAGGAAACACACCATTATCTATACATTGATTAAATATACAACAAAGGTGAGGTGCAATACAATCTACAATGGAACTAATAATTTTTACTGATAGACCATGGGCGTCAGCTGTCTTTTTCATTTCCAGGGATTTAAACGCTTTTACAATGTCTTCATTATTTACGTGCCTAAATTTAAAATCTGTTTTACATTCCTCAAAGTTTTGTTTAAGTATAGATTCAGCAGCAGCGGGAGATGAATTTAAAGACTTGGTTGTTGAAACTGGAATGTCCGTAAAGAAATTTTCGAAAGCTTTTGCTACTTCTAGGTCTGTACTTAGCAATTGATTATCTATCTTAAGCTTGAAGTTATTATGTGTAGCTTTGGCCTTTCCAGTCTCTCTGTTTATAATTTGCCAAGTCGTTTTCATTACATTGCTACTAGATTCAATTTTGTTTTTAATGAAATTAGATTTAGCTACGGCACAAACGCGTTTAAACATGTTTGAATAACTACGAACATAATCTAGAAAGGCCGCATTTTTGTTATATGATTTCTCTTCATAGAGTTCATATAATCTTCGTCTGCTCCTATGAATTCCAACTGTCGCCCAATCACTAAACAAAGCTTTGTTATTAACTTTTATAGTTTTTGATTTAAATACCGTATCAATTCATTTTTGACAAGGTTAAATACTGAGTTGTACAACAAATTTGGATCGTCACTGTATGGTATTTCCCATAGTTTATCTAAAATATTATTCCTGTAGTGTTCAAGCCGAGTGTCACTAACGGGCACACATGTAATATCCTCTTTTTGGTCCTTTTTTATTTTAATATTGAATATACCTATCTGACCAGAGTGATCAGAGGTTAATTTATTGATGACCGATTTGAAAATGGGCGTAATGTTAGTAAATATATTGTCAATGCAGGTAGCAGATGTTGCAGTAATTCTAGTAGGCTCCAAAAACAGATAGTTCATGTTGTGACATAAAAATAAAGATTTTAATCTAGTACAAATATTATTATCCTCTAACAGATTAACATTAAAATCACCACAAATTATAAAAAAATTGTTTTTATCGCTGATTTTAATCAACACTTCATCCATTTTCTTTTCGAATAAATCAAACGATGAATCTGGTGGTCTGTATACGCTCATTACAATAAGTTGTTCAAGTTCAATACAGGCTATTTCCATGGTACGCTCAACAGACAGGCTCACTATGTCAACTCGTTCCTTATATTTAAAACTATTATTTACAAGTATTAAGGAGCCACCGCGATCAGCTGTTTTTCTGTTGAACGAACTAGCAACGTGGTGGTTATTAAAGTTGAACATGAACTGATAACTCTTTAAAAAGTGCTCTGTTATACATAAAATATCAATATTATTACAGTTCATGAATAACTCAATTTCCAGTTCTTTACTTAACATGCCCTGTATATTTTGATGAACCACGTTTAAAATATTCTTACTTTTACATTTTTCATTACTAGTAACTTGATTTAATGGGCAAGATGAAGGTATATTTATACAAATATTAATATTACTGCCAGAGTTACTCTCTGTTGTCCTATGGGTTAATTTAAAGAGCTTGGAACAGATTCCAAGGAGTACATGTCATTATTAATACACTGCTCAATAGAAGCAGGCGTTTCATTAGTCAAAAACTTGACTGAGTTCAAAATAAAATAAGATAGTGACTGTGCTATCTGTTTTGTATAAAACCTAGATAGGTAATACCTATCCTTAGTCAAATAAAAATATTTTCCAATACAAATATTGGTGTCTATGAAATGAAATTTTTCAGTATGACGACATGTCAATGTGTGTATAAATGTATTATAAGCATGTCTTATATGATTTTAATTTCAGTATGCATAACATTTTTTCTAGTAACACCGCCATTCTTTATTACATACATACATATTCTCACGCCTATTTCCCGGAAGAGGGGTAGGCAGAGACCAAAGACCTCCATTTAATTATGAAAAATCTTTCTCTTTGGAACCGTCTTGACCAGCAGCCTTATGGCGTATGTCGTCTGAGCTATGAACTTCATATAGACTTTTACGTTTGACACCTTGCACCAGCTTCATCTGTCAAATTGGTATCACGCAAGTAGCATCATAATGGAGGCCAAACGCAAGCTCATTGAATGAAGCCTAGAAGCCTTCGGTGATACCCCGCAATCGATGAAATTGTATGAGCATGAGATGAACCATAGACACACGCTATGAACTTCAGAGAGTAACGCCATAAGGCTGCAGAGCAACTGTATTTTGTTAATTATGAAAAATCTTTCACTTTGAAACCGTCTTGACCAGCAGCCTTATGGCGTAAGTCGTCTGAGCTATGAACTTCATATAGACTTTTACGTTTGACACCTTGCACCAGCTTCATCTGTCAAATTGGTATCACGCAAGTAGCATCATAATGGAGGCCAAACCCAAGCTCACTGAATGAAGCCTAGAAGCCTTCGGTGATACCCCGCAATCGATGAAATTGTACGAGCATGAGATGAACCATAGACACACGCTATGAACTTCAGAGAGTAACGCCATAAGGCTGCAGAGCAACTGTATTTTGTTGTCAGCTGATTTGTATGGGGCGTCGCACCGCCAACCATTGCCATACTTGCCTGGCGACTCCGTTGTAATATATCCGTCGTCTTACGTATTTTTTAGAGACAAGCTCGCCTGCTTATAATTGATGTATTTTACTCATTATTTACCGTGCAATAATAGCACACTTCGTACCAGTTCGCAACGGCTTATATTTACGAACCGAGAAGTTTACGGCACGAGCCGAAGGCGACGGTTGTAAAGAAGCCTTTTCGAACGAGTTACGAATATAATTTTTCCGTCTGAGAACCTAAAATCGCGCGGAAGTATATTGTATTGTATCTTATATCCAGGGCTGCGACGGCGCCTACCTAACCAACATCCAAGGCGAGTTCGGCGAGCACCAGTCCTTCGAAAAGGGCTCGCGTCGAAAATGGGAAGAAGAGTTCGGAGTCCAGCATTACGCCGGCACCGTCTCCTACAGCGTGCAGGGGTTCGTGGACAAGAACCGGGACACTCAGCAGGACGCGTTCATAGATCATCTGAGCAGGTCTGCGAACCCGTTCGTGAGGGAGCTGGCAGACTATGCGAGCGAGCTCTCGCCCCCGCAACAGGTTAGCAACCTGCCCTTAACCACAAACTCCCCTTTTAAACTGTAGATTTCATTCAATTTTGCCTTATTTATTATAAACATACATGCTTGTGACATTAAAGTGAGAACTAAATCGATACAAACAGACAAAAAGTATAAAAACAGCTTTAAAGATATAATAACATAACAGTAGTTGGCTCATACACCCGAAGTAGTTGAGGAATAGTTGTAGTAGTTTAAAGATGAACACCAAGTACAGTAGTAGACGAGTAGTTCATTGTACTGTTAATTGGTAACTAAATAATAGTACAATGAGGTATAACATAAACTAAGAAATTCAACCTAAGATATATTATGTGCATGATGCGCACGGAATATGCACGCGTTGATATACCGTACATGCTGCCAAGGACCACAAAAAAAAAGTTTAAAAAAATGTTGGGCGTTTGACCAAACATAGATCTTACTTATAAGTAACGACCCTTGCGACCGACCCGTTAGTGAACATCGGAACAAGTCCAGCTCAGTGCTCCCTGACTTCATTGAAGAGACATATCAAATTCGTCATAAAATAGACAGCCGAAAATCGAAAAAATCTGAATTAATAGTTTGTAGGCGGTACAGAGCAGGCGGTTATTATGAAAAGCCGACGTATTTAAATCACGATTTCTACTAAAATAAGATTGATTCAATGATTTATTTAACTAAACCACAATTGGAACATAGGTACACTACAAATTCATTAAAATTGTTTGTACACAAATTGGATGAAACAAATGGTTTTTCTATTTCCAGGATTGTGCTTTATCGAGTCCTAATTCGATGAGCACGACACAACGAGGCACATCCAAAGGGCGACCGACAGTTGTCGACACGTTCCGAGCCCAACTGCAATCTCTTGTGGACATGCTGCAAGCTACTGACGTGTGGTGGGTATTCTGTGATCTTTGATATTATATATGAATAATGAATCCTAAAATGTAAGCGCGAAACTTGCAATCGGCTGGACTGATTTAGATGCACTCTTTTTAATTATTCGTTCAACGAATAGTTTAGAAAGTCTTAAGAAGGTTCTTGTCTAACGAAGAGAAAAATTTAAAAACGCAAAGGGGGCATCACAATCCCACGTTCACGGAGTGTAAAGTTGCTCATTTTCTGACTGAACCTAGCCTTATTCCCTTTATACAGGGTTATTTTACAGGGTATCTAAAAAAACACTTCTCCTTTTTTAAATCCGCCACTTTGTTAATCCTAAAAATGTAGGTGTGTTCGGTCAGCCATGCGCTCCACGCGCCGCGAGCCGCGAGCCGCGAGCCGCGAGCCGCGAGCCGCGAGCCGCGAGCCGCGAGCCGCGAGCCGCGAGAGACCGACAATAACAATAATGGACGGTGCGCGCGGTGAACAGACGAGTTCAGCATCATTTTAATTTGTGTTATGACAAGTTGGCGTAGTTTTATCGTTTTTAGGGTTCCGTACCCGAAGGGTTCCAAACGGGACCCTATTACTAAGAGTCCGCTGTCCGTCCTTCCGTCCGTCCGTCTGTCACCAGGCTGTATCTCAAGAACCTAGCTAGCTAGAGAGTTGAAATTTTCACAGATTATGTATTTATGTTGCCGCTATAACAACAAATACTAAAAAACAGGATAAAAGAAATATTTAAGGGGGCTCCCATACAACAATTCTTTCAATACCACATACAAACTTATGGATGCACCTGGTTACGTACATGGAGTGTGAAAGTAACCGCACCAATAACTTTGTAAACAATATTTTGCTGTGTAAAATCCAAACTATTCACTCCACACCATCGCTTTCATTGAACGGTGGTCGTTTAACCCTTCGTGCGCGATTTAGACTCGCACTTGACCGGTTTTTTATTTAATAATTTGGTTGTACTCCTGCAATAACATGACATAAAAATAATTGGCTAGGGTTCCACAAATAATCCTAGGTATCCCAACCGTGAGGCACAGGCCTTTCTTAAATGAGGCACATTATTGATGGAAACAGACTCTCATGACAAGCACGGGAAGAAAGACCCGGATCAGAACAGATTTTATCTTTACTGCTATACTTTTTGCTGTCTTCTTAATCAGGTAATCGTACTGTTCCAGGTACGTCCGCTGCATAAAGCCCAACGAGAACAAGGAGGCCGGCACGTACGACGAGGAGCTCGTACGGGAGCAGCTGCGCTACCTCGGCATGAACGAGATCGTGCGCATACGGCGGGACGGGTACCCGGTGCATCTGCCCAAACCGCAGTTCCAAGCGAGATACCGATGTCTGCTGCCGCACCCGAGACCGAGGGACCCCGACATCAGGTAGGTGCCGGTATTTAGCCCGCTTTAACTCTCTCAATGAGCCGACATCATTTACAGGAGGAATCATTTAATACAGTTTCGGTACCACGTCATAACGCCCAAGAAGGTCCTATAAAGACCAAATCGGCGATTTGTTAGTGAAGGGGCAAATACGAAATACCCGTAACCGGCGAGCTTGCATGAAGAGACTTATGAATGTTGAGGAAGCGAGAGATGTATGCCAGGATCGTAGCAGGTCTCTGCCTACCCCTCTTCCGGGAAATAGGCGTGAGCATATGTGTTCGATTCCAAATCGATATTCGATCGATGGTTTCTGAACGGCCATTTTGAATTTGACGTTAGCTGCCAACCTAGCAGTTTTGTTGACAACTGACAGACGAAAGCCCTCGCAATGTAAACGCATGCATGTCATTTACGTCGAATGGCGGGGCGGGTACACGATACATCCGCCGAAACCGCTGTTCCAAGTGAGTTCCAGGTCTTTTGCCTCACCCGACACCGAGGGACCCTTAGGAGGATATTTATCCCGCGTTAATACGTCCAACGCGCCGACTTCATCTCCAAATAGTTCGTTCGTTCAATACAACTCCGATACCCCGACACGTAATATCCTAATACAGATTGACCAGAACAAAAAATGTCACCGGCATAATCAGAGTTGCTACGAAAGCATCTTTCGTTCGAGCCTTGTATTGTTTGGTGCAGCACTATTGCAATATTGGAAATACCACGAGACCACGCTAGGATATTAAATTTCAAGAGAACAACAACCAATTTTTCTTTGACACCTTTATTTACATTTAGTAGATTATAAAGATTTACCGCCTTATTCATAAAACTTATCAAACCTATGATAGCTAAAATGTGCTTTGTCCTTTTCTCACAAACACAAATTTCAATGTGACAGACAAAGACAAACGAATTATAACGGCATTATAGTTAAAATAGGTTTATTAGACGTTTATGAATAAGGCGTAAGATTTACTAAAAACCAACCCATTTGCAATTCTGTAACATTTTTGTTTTTACATTCTAAGATTAGCGCATAGCGCCACCTATAAGTATGTTAACTGAAGCCGTGCCGTTTAAATTACAATCGTTACGCCATCTCTGGATTAAGAAGGGTTACTAATTCAAATTTGTATGGAATGAACACCCTGTGGTAATGCGCTAATTTTGATTATCACACTTTAACTTACTTTACCGAATTATCTCATTAGCTTTTGGTTCTCTGAGTGTCGCAAATGAGCGTCATTCTGCGTGCCATGATCGTTTACAATTTGTTCCAGCGCAATAATGGTGGTAGTGGAGGCCCCGCAAGGCGACTGGCAGATCGGTCACAGTAAAGTCTTCATGCGCAGCTCGGTGCATTCGCCGCTGGATGCGAAACGCACAGCGCTGCTGCAAGCATCTGCGTTGAGGATTCAGAAGGCATGTATTCCTTTTACAGTCCGTTTGACGATAACAGATCTAACTCGCTCATAATTTAGTATTTGACCAGGTAGCCCAATACATCTAGAACTAGAAACGTGTGTGAATTGGATTTCCACATTTAATTATTTAATTTGTACAAAAAGGTTTGACAATATCAGAATTGCATATTTCCAGCAGTTGTATTTTATAAACTCATTTTTTTGTAAAAAGACAGCATTTGACGGCTCCACATGCTCGCTTGTATTTTTTTAGAACTCACGAACAAAATCATTGTATCGACAGATCATAAAAAAAAACTATTTTGACTACCAGTATTGGTAGGCTTACTCAATTAAATCATTCGCTTCAAATGGATCACACAGATATTGACTGCAAATGCTCAAATATTGCCGTTACATAAGTCGCGTCGATCGTGGTCGACTACATCGTACCCAATAGGTTTTAGACCAAGTAACAAATAAAAGATTGACACTTATAAATCAAGAATATCAACAGCGTGCCGTGTTCAAAAAGTAGCGATTGACACTAACTTTTCAATCGTTCACAGAGCTACAAAGCCAGCGTCAAACGACGCCAGTACCTGCAATGGCGGTCCGCCGCGGTCGTCCTCCAATCAGCGTGGCGCGGCTGGAAGGAGCGCTGCGCGTTCCTGCGCAGGCGCCGCGCGGCTCTCACGCTGCAGCGGCATCTGCGCGGCGCCTTCGCGAGGGAGGTCGCGCATGCGTTGCGGGAGATGAGGAGGGTCAACACTGAGATCAAGATGAGGGAGGAACGGAATAGGTGGGCGGTGGAATTTACCGGCTTAATACAGCTGTAGTTGGTTTGAATTTTAAGAGGCCAAGGGAGCTCTAGTCTTTGTGCAAACCGGCCAACAGTTGCACTAATTATTTACGCGTCTTTCATGCCTTCAGATGCGAAATCCAATAACGTCTGAAGTTACAGTTACCAATTGTAATACATTCCCAACCCTCTTCCTGTACAACTCTAGCATGATTAATATCTTGGATTACTAAACTAATACTTCGTTCCCTACCCCAGCCTCGCAGAAAAAGCTAATCAAGAACGAGCGGAACTAGAGAACATGGCCGACCAGCTCCGCCACGCGCCCGCCGCCGCCCGTACCGACTCGGTCAACCTCGACAACCTGTTCGACTTCCTAGCAGACGTGCCGACACAGCGCGGCGCGCCCGACGGCGAGCCCAGCGGACATCGGCCGACTATCGCCGAGATTGGTGATTCTATGGAGCGGCTGGTCGACGATTTAGACTTGGAGGTAAACATTACCGGTTCGACTTCCTAGCAGACGTGCCGACACAGCGCGGCGCGCCCGACGGCGAGCCTAGCGGACATCGGCCGACTATCGCCGAGATTGGTGATTCTATGGAGCGGCTGGTCGACGATTTAGACTTGGAGGTAAACATTCTCGACAACCGGTTCGACTTCCTAGCAGACGTGCCGACACAGCGCGTCGCGCCCGACGGCGAGCCTAGCGGACATCGGCTGACTATCGCCGAGATTGGTGATTCTATGGAGCGGCTGGTCGACGATTTAGACTTGGAGGTAAACATTCTCGATGAATCTCGACAACCGGTTCGACTTCCTAGCAGACGTGCCGACACAGCGGGGCGCGCCCGACGGCGAGCCTAGGGAACATCGGCCGACGGGATTCTATGGAGCGACTGCTCGATGATTTGGATTTCGAGGTAAAAATCCCCGAGGCCACTAGGCTATTTAGCGAATCACTCCAGCGCGATTAAGATATAAGAGATACCTTACATCCTGTTTACTAACTCCGCCAAAGGTGCCATCTAAGTCCATACAACTGGGATATCCTCGAGCGTGTCAGACTAAAATATGGTGAGTTAATGACATGCTGATAAAGTGTACATTACAATAAAGCTGATGATTTGATCCTAATGTAACATAGGGTTACAAAATTCATGGTTTCTTATAAAAGTACCTCGCGTTAGTAGATGGAAAGCTCAGATTTGTTGGAGTTACAAAAAACGGTGTAAGGTATCCCATATGTTAATCTGACGCGCTCAAGTTACTCACGAAATCTCCTGTTGGCCTCCCTACTATAACATACCATAGCGTCAATCGATTTACCATAACCTCTCATCTGTGCCGGGTGCCTCGAAAACCTATTCGATCCTCTTAGATTTTCCTAGCAGACGCACCGACTAACCAAGGTGCTTCGTTTCAGCTGGAGCACGTCCTCGCCAAAGAGAAGAGCGACCTGCGCTCGCTGCACGCCGCCGAGCGCAAGCCCGACGGCGCGCCCTCCGACGCGTGCCCGCCGCCCCCCTCCTCCCTCCCCCTGCAAAACATCGCGCAGCCCGCGCTACCCCTCCCTGTCGCGTCACCGCTGACCAATGGCGTCTCCCCGCTCGGGGTGATGTCGTCATCGCTGACCAATGGCGTGTCGTCGATGTCGTCGTCACTGATCCTGCCGCCGCCGCCGCCGCTGGAGGGCCCGGCGGAGGAGTCGCCGGTGTTCCCGCCTCCGCCGGCCGCCGCGGGGCTCCCCGAGCCGCGGGGGCCGCCGCCACCGCCGCCTCCCCAGCTTGCCGCCAAAGGTACTCATTACCGCTGAAGAAAATACATAACATCCAACTAATGTTATAAATGTGAAAGTATGGATGGATATCTGTATGTTTGTGCCTCAATCACTCTAAAACGGCTGAACGGATTTGAATGACAATTAGCACAGAGATAGTTTATTATTTTTATCCGACTGCACTTGGAGGATGGTAACGTTATCTCGGAAGTTGCGGGCATCAGCTAGTATCCTATAAGTACCTGACTGTGTTTATCAGTTGTTCGGGAACCGAACACCTTTTGCTGACGCCTGTATAGTCGGCCACTCGCGATTACTTATTTTCAGTGCATTTTACGGAACCGCGCGTGACGGGTGCATTCATAACATTTCAACTTAACTATTCGTGAATTAAAGTCACTTCAGTGTTCAAGCTAACATTGTGTATCAACCAACAACCCCAACAAGGCAACCACCCAAACATCAGTAATGGCAAAATAGCAAAAGCAGGTTGCCGTACGGTCGTTTAAAAAATATATATTTTGGTACGGTTGTTTTGGGAACATGTGTTTTGTGAAACGGACAGCATGTTCCGAAAGGATACAAAATGCATTCGGGTTATTTGTTTTTTTATAATAATACGGTATTTGACTGCTAGTCAAAAGCATGTGACGTCATTGACAAATACTGTCTTTTTAACACAAAATTGAGTTTATAAAACACAACTGCTGGAAATATACAATTCTGATATTGTCAAACGTTTTTTATAAGTTTCAGCATGAGACACGTTTCTAGATTTACTGGACTACCTTGTAAAATACCGTATCCCACCTGTTCCCCAGCATCGACACCGCCGGAGCGCACGACCGGCGCGATACCGAACGGCACCGCCGAGCTGCTGAAGGGCAAGGAGCCGATCTACGAGTCGGTGATACCGCGCCCGCCCGACGACACGCAGCCCTCACCGCCGCCACCACCACCCGAGTACAATGGGTATGTGCACATTCTCATGCGTTGACAAGAGATCGGATAATCGGATGCCTATTTACCTAATGTTGATGTGTTGGCTATTATGGAATGCACTTTTGTACCAAAAGAATCCCGCGATTCCGGGATCGACAAATTTAGTGTTGTATACAGTGGTGGTCATATAATTAAGAACAATTTGTAGTACCAGATATTTTTTTTCAAAACTATGCTATGTGTACTTTTAAGTTCCTTCTTAAAAGTAATTAGTTGTGTTATGAAATAGCTACATGGATAAAGTAAACGGGATTAGGAGTAAATATTTAAAACATTTACTATTTTTTTTACAAATTTAATTGATTATCGATAATTACAAATTCAAGTAGTAAAAATGCTGGACAAATAATTAAGAACGATTCTTAAGCTGCTCGAGATTTGTTTCCGTAGATACTTAGATTTTACAAATCACATTAAATAAGACAGTGACAATGTTAAAAATTATAATTTAATACATTTTATTCTAAGTTAATAGTTTGTAGCGTGACCATGGCTTTTAATAACTGCCTTACACCGTCGAGGCATTGATTCTATCAATTTTTGACATTTTTCAAGAGAAATAGAGCGCCATTCTTCTAAAAAAACGTTATATAACTCAGTTAGGTTACCACATCGTCGATTTGGAACCTTTTTTTCTTGACTTCGCACCAAAGATGCTCTATGGGATTTAAATCTGGGCTGTTCGGTGGCCATTCTAAGACAGAAACTGATTGAGATGTGAGGAATTCTTTAACGGTGTCGTGTCGTGTCGTGTCGGAATGTCCAAATAATCGGAAGTACGTCTTCAGCATATGGTAACATAGTTTCATCGAGTATATTTTTGTACTGGAATTGATCCATGTTTCCTTCTATAAGTCTAACAGGTCCAACACCATGACCAGAGAAGCATCCCCAAATTTTCACATTTCCACCACCATGCTTTAATGTCATTTTTGTGTACTTGGGGTCGAATGCTGTATTCGGAGGGCGTCGAACATATCGTTTCCCATCAGAACATACTCTGTTAATTTTTGTTTCGTCAGAGAAAAGAACATTTTTCCACTGTCTTGCTGTCCAGCTTTCATACCTCCTAGCAAATGCAAGCCGGGCTTGCCTATGACACTGTTTCAACATGGGCACCTTTCTTGCTATCCTTCCGTTCAACTTCGCTTCTACCAATCGCCTTCGGATAGTGCGCGCTGAGATCGCTGAAGGGTTATTTTCACCAAAGTATTCTTTTTTTAACTCATTAGACCCCTTAAAAGGGTATTGTTTTGCCAAACGCACGATATTTCGATCGTCTCGCTGAGATGACTTTCTCTGTTTAGGTACACGAGGAATATTTAAAGTTGTTTGATGTGTGTTAAAATGCTTCACAGCGTGGAATATCATCGTTTTTGAGCACTGCAAATGATTGGCAATCTTTTTATATGACCAATTCATATCGCGAAGTTTTATTATTACTTCCCTTGTAGATGCATCACAACTTTTATTTTTTCCCATTTTTTTATTATGAAACGATCAACTTTTTGACTTTTACAGAACTAAATGGCGCCAAAATTACTCGAATAGTGGCCTAGTTACAGAGTGTTCTCTATTTAAATTTGAATAAAAAAATAAACTATCCAGCGTTCTTAATTATGTGGCCAGCCAGTAAGTTTGCAATAACATGTTAAGATATATTATATACAAAAAGTTTACTTATATAATAATATTGTTGAATTTATCATATTATAACTGTATGCTACGATTGTGTAAAACAGTTTTACGATACCGAGAGAGATACAAAACGATATGCAATAAGTGTTATTCTCGTAAGTTTGAAAAAAGCTTGTTTTCAAATAGTCGTTCTTAATTATATGACCACCACTGTATGTATATTTACCTTCTTTCAGGTGCTGGAATAAAATGGAATACACAATGCTGCGATTCCGGAAACGACAAATTTTATGTTTTATGACTATAGAATCGCGTGCATGTTTACTAACACACATTGCCCTTTCTCTTACATCCTGCACACAAGTCGGGAATTAAAAGACAACTTTTCCGGAAAGCCTTGTTTATTTAAATTAATCATTTTAAAAAGTCGTTTCCATTCTATGCATCCGATAAGTTATGCATTGCCAGATTTTCTAGCATTCCGGGGTTCAGTTTTCAAAAAATATATTTAATAAGCGGCTTCCGCGCCTCAGGGTATCCTAGTATGGCCCCATACTAGGATACCCTGAGGCGCAATGTATGTGCCTTTATGTAAATCATTATTTTTATGTTATGTTTTAAGTCATCGCCGATAGATGATTTCATTCATCATCATCAATCATGCTGTCGGTTCAGTTCGTTTTATGATGGGAATAATCGTAAAACTGTATTAAATGCCTAAATAGAGCAGCTTGGCATTTCCAAGGCTTGCTCCCCCGGTAGGGAATTTATTGGATATATTTTTATGGATAGAATAGCAATATCTATGCCTTTACAGATTCACACCAAAAGACCCGGAACCAGAGCAAATCGACGAGCCCCTACCGCCGATACCGACTCAACTTCACACCCAACCCGTCGACACTCAGAAGGCCAAGACGCCACCGCCGCCACCGATACCCATGGACACGTGCCTGAGTCCGCCGCCGATGAACGGAGAGGTTATTATGGTAAGGCCTTTCTATTTCTGTAGCAAAACTCGTTTTGTATATACATTTTTCACGCCCACATGTGGCGAAAGATGGTGAATAATAGGGCCGCAAAACAATGAATAGTTAAACAAGACAACAATAACATTTCTGGGCTGTTCACAGGATATAATAGTATATTGTTTTAAAGGCTATAAAGCGAGCAACATATGGACGAGTGAGTTTTAGCGAGCCGCAGCCGAGGCCTTCTGAGAGACAAGTTCATGTATTACATAGTGCTTTTCATGACTACTGCGAGGAAATTAAATTAATTATACACATATATTTTTTTGATGAATTAGGTTGTAACTCCACCTGGCGGAGTCAGTTTCAGTTTCGGTTTATTTATTCTTCAAACAATTTACATTGTATTAGAAAATCAAATCTTAAGATTAACTTATAAATAACTTATATCAAGGTGTCAATGAATAAAATAATCATCTAGTGAATACAGACATTTCGTGAGCAAGAATTTTTTCAGCTTAGTTTTAAAAATACCAGTTGTGTCAGTCATCTTCAAACCTAAAGGCAACGCATTGTAAAATCGAACAGCTTGGTAGCGAGCACCACTTCCACCACTTTGGCTCGCCATCTACCGCAATTGACAGCACAAGTCACGCTTTTACCGTCGCGACGGCAAGACGCACGCTATGTCGGTAAAAACCGACACGGCATGAAGCGCCATCTGCTGACATGTGGCAGTACCATAACCCACAAGACAACAATGTTGTTTTCACTCCACTGCACGGAAATATGGCAAAAGTTGATCAGTAATGAGGCCGCAAAACAATTCAACAAGCCAAAAAAATATCACTCTCTTCGCAAACTCATTCGTCCATCTATTGCTCACTTTCCAGCCTCTACAACAATAAACAGGCCAGACGCGTTGACGGCTGTAAAGTTGATCGTGAGAAAGTTTATTATAAGAATAGATTTTTGTTTCCTCGCAGTAGTCGTGAAAAGCACTATGTAATGTCTCGGACAAAAGTGCAACAGATGAACTCGTCTCTTAGAGAGCTGACTAAAGCTCGCTCGGCCATCAAACTCACTCGTCCATCTATTGCTCACTTTCCAGCCTGTACAACAATGTACTATTGTGAGAGAGAAGAGCGTTACGTACTCTATGCCCAGCAGTGAAATGGACAGCAGATTTTTTGACTCGAACACCATACCATAATGTACTCTGACCGAGTCGATACGGCTATGACGACTACTGATGTCTAATATATAATAATATTTTTTTCATCACTAATGTAAACAAGTTGTATATAACTCGATATGCGAGAGGTAAATGCGATTTCCCACCCTAGGAGTTATATAAATTTGAAAATCGAACGAGGCTCCTTTCTTATTTTTTTGTGACAAGACTTCATATTTGAGGCAAACCTTGGCATTACGCCTAATAGTGTCACACTAAAATGGTATTATTTTTAAAACGGTCACACTGACCAGTAAGAAATTCTTATGGAAAAAGTATGTAGTAATAAATGGCGCCACGGTAATTTTGTTGAAAACGTTGTTGGAAATATATTTTTAACGAAAAAAAAATAATTCCTCGCAATAGTGATGAAGGTTAAAGTATAACACTCGCGTGTAAGTGATCAATAACACCCTTGAACCATAACCACCCTTTCTCGCGTTGATGACATACCTTCCTTGTATGACAATCTACTACTACTACTTTATAATATAATGTACTAATTAGCATACATCATGTTTGTATTTGTAACTAATATTGTGTTGTCAATTAATCTTCTGTTCAAAAATGTGTCTACATCAAAGATGCAATCATTCAAAACCGACAGAGCTCAGACCGCACGATCCGTCGCAAGGCGCGCATCGAGCGCCACCTACAACAGATGGAGGTGGTATCCCCCCCCGCCTCGGCCGTGCCCGCCTCACCCCCCGCCGACGCGACCACCGACCTCGCCGAGTTCGCCAAACTGTACTTCAACGACCATCCGAGGTCGCCTGAGGGTAAGTCGCTAGTGTACACTGCCTTAAGGCCCGCACTGGGATACCCTATGACGTGGGAACCAAAAAGGAACAACCAGCACTAAGCGATTTCGCCTCTCTTCTACCCCTTCATTTCGCGAACTTCTGGATCTCTCCTCATAAGGCCGTAATTTACAACTTCCAACACAATAGTTTCACTGACACGAAAAGTCATCCCGGCGCTCTCAGGGAAACTACAGAGCTAGTTTTACATTGAAGTTAAATACTACAGTTTGTGCATTGACATTGTGCGAAACTTGCAGTGCGTACAGAATTACTCTATGATATGTGCTGCAGCGATTATAATTTACTTCGCAGGCACAATACTAGGCACGCTCTCGCGCAAGTCAAGCAAGTCTCTGGAACTGCTCACCAAAGAAGAGATGATCAAGTACCACAAGGGCAACAACATCCCAACATCGCACATACAACTGCACGACCCGGAGAGCGTTACCGCCGCTATAAATATATTCAGGGTGAGTTGTTAGCTGCGGCGATTTCACGTAGAGATAAACTACGATAAATGGCGTGTCCCTCCACTACTGGCCGGCGAGACAGCGAGCGTAGAAACGATGCGAGTGAGCGTGACAGCGACCTATGGAGTAGTGGAGGGGCGCGCCATGTTACCGCAGTTAATCTATAACTGTTTAACACTCCAGTTTTTGGTTGGAAATCCCAACAGTTTATTTGTTTTCTGCCTGTTAACTTTATTATTATTTATTACTATGAGCCCATATTGTCCCACTACTGGGACAAGCTTTTCTACCCCTCATCCACTCTATCCGATCCGACCATGAGAGGTCTCCATTCAGTTCTTGTCCCATGATCCCAACTTATCACTCCGTCTCTTCCTGGGTCGGCACTTCGGTCGGGGAAGGAAGGATATATCGACCTTTTTCGAAATAAAACCATCGCAGGCATCAACTAATATATAGGTCGAATTCTAGTAATATTTACGTACTTTTACGGTTTGCAGGATCTATGCCGCTATATGAGAGGTGAACTAACGGTGGACAAAGAGACGCATATCATCCAGTCACTCATAGCCAAGGGCTTGGAGCGCGAAGAACTCAGAGACGAAATATTGGTGCAATGTGTTAGACAAGTAAGTGGTGATAGATCTTTACGTGTTTTAGAAACATCTACTTGTATGTAATGTGTTTTTATTTGGTTTCGCTATGAGGCTTGCACATAATCAGGTTCACTCACCTTGAATTCCGACAGAATATATAGCATTTCAGATCTATCTGAACCTTAAGCTAGAGTCAAAGGCTCACAATTAATGATATGATAGTTACTATAATAATTGATGATACTAAATATTATAGTATCCGTGATGATTAGAGATCGGATAATCGGATGCATATTTACCTAAGTTTGAGTGGTTGGCGATTATGGAATGCAATTTTGTATAGAAAAAATCCTGCGATTCTGAGATTCGTCAATTTTTGTGTTTTTATTTTAGAATCAGATGTATATTTACCTACGTTCAGGTGTTGCCTAACCTGGAATGCCCTTGCGTATCGATCGTAAAAATCCTGCGATTCTGGAATCGACAATATTAGTGTTTTTCTGACTATAGAATCGAATAAATATTTGCTAACACATATACCCCTCCTGTTACACCCAGTCCACATTTACAACGGAAAAATAAACTTTTACTAAACATGCATCCGAATAGTTATACAATCCCGGAAAACCGGGATTTTTTTAAACTATTATTTTTAAAGTTGCTTCCATACTACGTATCCGATGAGTTATGCTTTCCCGGATTTCCTACCTGGCATCCTAGGATTTATTTAAAAAATAAATAAATAAGAAGCGGCTTGCATAATAGTAGCCTATTTAACGGTAGGTCAATTAAATATGCATCCGAATATCCGATAGTGATGATATGTAGCTGCTATACTAGAAGTATATGACGTACTTTTATCATAGGATTTATTTATTTATTTATTCAGGAGTTAAAACAAGACCAGTTACAGTACAAAAATAAACATGGAAAAATACACAATAACTTAAAATCTAACTAATCCCTCGAGAGTATCTCACTTGTGAGTTAAGTTGTAGACGAAAGTGAGCTCCTATTGAGCAACAAACTCAATGTAAATTAATCTTCTCCGATCTTAAGTAACAGAAATGTATCAAAAAAGTTAAATAAAAATAGCAAACTCACCGAAAATTCGCGTAAAAAGTGCAACAAACGAACAGTGAAAATCAATTACCACAATGTGAATGTCATATAACTATAAGTGTTATACGGTGTAAAATTAATTACGTGGAACGATGTCTTGCTGTTATGTATCTCATATCAAGTTTGTATAAAAAATCGGCTAAGTGTAAGAAGGACGGACAGACACACGAGTGATCTCATTATGGTATACGTAATGGATAACTTTTGACAGAACGACGTCCGCCGTAACGCCTAGTGGTGAATAAATAACACATAACATTTACATATGGGCACATATATTGCTTTTGGCCCCACAATCGCCCCCGCCACCACCAATTACCATATCTATCCCCTCAGATAAACGAGTGCCCCGTCGAAGAGTGGGCGGAGCGCGTCTGGCTGATCCTGTGCTTGTGCGCCGTGGCCTGGCAGCCGTCCCGCGGCCTGTCCCGCTACTACGTGGCGTGGCTGCGCGCGCTCACGCGGCACGGGCCGGCGCACCGCGCGGCGCACTGTGCGCAGTGGTGCCTGGACAACTGCCGGGGCGCCGCGCCGAGGCTGCTGCCGCCCAGCACCGTCGAGATTGCCGTGAGTAGCCCCTGACGCAGGCTTCGTGTGTGTGTCTGTCTGTTTGTGGCAGCGTAGCTTTTGAACGGATCACCCGATTTGAATAGATTATTTTTAATTTAAAGAGGATTCCTTGCGGTGTTTCTTAGAAATCTTTCTACAAAATCGGTTCAGCTATGTTTCATTAGAATCTGTTCTGCTGTTAAAAGATCATCAGCTTTTTTCTGTTGGGTGTATACGCATACGAGTACTAGCAAACTACGCCGAGGCTACTGCCGCCCAGCACTGTGGGTTTTGTTTCCCGAGACGCGAAGACACTGTGTATATTTGTGTGTCCGTGACATCGTAACTCTTAATTTTGTTTCATCACAACCGGCTTAGTCGTTTAAGGATTAACATTTTCATAGTATGGTGAAGTTTTTTTGAGGCCCACAATCACACGAAACTGCATCAGAAATCTGTTCTATGAGCCTCGACTGAGCGGCAACGCCGGACATTACCTAACCTAATTTCCCACAGGCGATGCGCCGGCTCGGCACAATAGTCTGCCGGTTCTTCTTCCTCGACGGGCGCACTAAGGCCATCGACGTGCACCCGGCCGATACCGCCGCTGCTGCCGCTGCCCGCCTGGCCGACAAGCTGGGGCTGGCGGCTGCCGCGCGGCAGGGCTGGGCCGTGTACCAGCAGAAGGGGGGGCGGGAGGAGTATGTGAGGGCGCAGCACTACCTGTATGACGTCATCGCGGCTTGGGAGATGTGAGTTTGATCGTTATTTGTATCCTAGGTGTTAATCCAGGTTGTAAACTATCTGGGTGCCATGGAGAATGCTCAAAAGAACCCAGCCGCGTCGCAAATGAAATGTATCTCAAAATAAAGACTATAATTAGTGTAGTAATTTAATTAGTAAAAAATTCAATGGCTAGTGTTTTTTTGCCCTTTGAAGTCTTGCAGGCGTTTATACTAACTTTTGGTGAATAAAATATAGCAATTTTACCTGAAAATAAAATTGTTATTATACATACTTACCTGGCTTTAAGCCTAATATTGAGTAGCATACTTGACTTCCTTTCCGGTGCGACGAATTTAGCCCTAAACAGCTCACTTCCTGTTTAAAACTCCTAAAATACATGTCATATCCGTTTGGAACCTCAGCAACATTGCGCGTAAAGTTTCAGAAATGGCGGCAATTGTAGCCAGCGTTATTGCGCGCGCTCAATTTTCAGGTCATTGGCAACTCAATAAAGAGCTGATCGTGTCTAAGAATGTGTCACGATCATGCAATGAACAGTACATGCAATGCACAGCAGGCAGCGATTTACCTAGGCTTAAAGCCAGGTAAGTATGTATAATAACAATTTTATTTTCAGGTAAAATTGCTATATTTTACCTGACGTTACCTGGCATTAAGCCTAATATTGAGTAGTGTTTGGTATCGACTGCTGAGTTAAAAACGCCAATGTGATATGACTAGGAGTTCATTTATGGAAACCTTATATAAATTATGATACTGAATGTGTATGCATCATCGTGTACGTAATGAAAAGATAGGCTGCGCAAATGCAACTCAAAAATAAGGCAAATAGATAGAAACAAACGCAGACTTAAGAAAGGTCTGATGAAGTCATCTTTTGAAGCCAGCCGAGTTTCGGGATGGCTAGGTTAGACTTGGTTAGTTAGTTTCTGGCTATCAAGACTCATCTGATCTATATGAATCTAAGAATATGCAAAGCTTTACCTCCAGTAGGTTTTCCCTTTAGTCATCACTTACGTACAAGTTCACCGAGATTGGTGCTCGGTGGTTGGCTGCTAGTTCGCCATTCTGTTCGACGACTACCAAGACTACAGTTGTGAGGTCAGGATATCAGGTCGGTCGCCTGACCTACGAGACTCGGAGCTAGAGACGTAGGCGTGCCGAATCGAATACGTGTGAAAATTAGTTATTATAATTTGTACCTTGCACAGACAGGGCCAATCTGATTTAAACACAAAACATTGATGAAATTAGTAATTAGCAGTAGGTATAATCAAATTACAGTTGCTGTATTTTGAATTGGGAGTGCGCCTCCTGGATGCATTACCACTGATTATGTACTTCCACATATGATTGGTCTTTGCCTGACTGGCGAACAACTCTGTAATCTGACTTTAATGATAAAGTTACTCAATTAATCTAAATACCTTTTCGTATCACTTCTGAGAAGACTATCTAGATGTGGCTGATTCTATTACAGGAGCTAGTGTGGCTATCTGACTCAACTGAAGATGCTTCTACAGTGGGCAAGCATAGTGAAAAAGACAAGTTTACGCGTAATAAGCATATTTGTAAATGCCTACAGTGATAAAGAAGTTTAGTATCCATCGTATTCAATTATCATTGATCAGATACCTAATACAAGTATCTGAACGCGTTTCCATTATTACCCGCAGCTGTGTAGACAACATTAACTGAAACCATGTTACCTAGGACTAGACCATAAAAGTCAAATATACATACTTCATTGGGATAATCCAGCATGGCCATAACATTCATTAAAATAATAATGTGTAATGGTTATAAAAGTTTTGAAAAACTGTCATTATGCTAGTTCACTGGTAGAAATACCAGGTTGGTGTCCTAACATAACATAGCGTCACGCCTTTTCCCATACGGGGCGGCAGAGGCACAATGGCGCCCACGCTCAATATGCTAATGTATATCATGCTCAGTCCGATATTCAATACTCCATTGCTACTTTATAATTATTATTCCTTTACTATGTAGGTACTGTACGGAACAGCTGTGGAAATATTAAGGAACTCTGCTTGTGGGCTATATGCCGCACCGGCCACATCCAAGACACATTATGGTTAGATTACCTCGATTTCGTCGACTTGGTTAAAGCTGCCTTTGCTGTTCGCTTGGGATATGTCGAAGTAAAGCGACTATTGAGAAACAACTAAATAAATAGTGGAGATGTGAAAAAATCACGATGTATATATAATCTCAAATTTATATTAATGTCCTGAGAGACTCGAGGACTGTCATCAGCTCCTTTTGGATAATATACTGAAAAGTGCATTCTTACAGCCACTTACCTAGTGAATTATGAAGACCTGCGCGGTCCAGTGACACGTAGGTCATTTGTGAGAAGTAATGTAGATAACTTCTCTATATGGCTCCGACATTATCCTGGTGGATAACTGTCTTAATAATATTAGCAGACCATATCTTTGGATAATGAATCTGAAAGGTGACTGCTACAATGATAATTGTCTGAAGCAGTGAAGTAAGCATATTGCCGACCATATACTGCCGGATTGATGAAAGTAGTCGGGTTGAAAAACGACGGCTCTGTTAGATTGTAACGCGTTGTTATATTAGGGGTTGGAGGAAATCAGCTAGGTAGGTACTCAAAGTTCTTTAACAATGTGTTTTAACCTTAGACTATTTACTCTATAGACGGAGTGTCACTTTCGCAATTGCGTCGAAAAATAAGGCGCACAACAGTGGACCGCCATTCAAACAGTCTGCCTTGAGCTGACATTGGAGACGCACGCGTTGTACAGTTTCACAGGTCTTCAAAATTTGATAAAAAATGCCTTGCTGTGCGATTAAAGTATGTAGAAATTACAAAGGACGAATAAAAGCAAATCACAAGCCATCATTTCAACGGGAAGTCAACCTAAATTCGTTGTATTTCGTAAAACATTAAGTAAATTTCTTGTTGATTTCACATGATTCACACTTTACGTTTTATAAGTGTTGCCAGTTTTTCAATGCAAAATTTCCCCACAAATTACAACTATGCTCGCATCAAAGTGCTTTTGAACATGAGGTGATAAACTAGCATCGCCTTTTTCCATACGGGGTGGCAAAATCACAGTTGTGACCAAACTCAATCATACTTCGTAGTTACTAGTCCGATTTGCTTCAAAATCTATATCTGGGAATCCGGTTGGAGTCAACCAAGTACATACAAGTACAACTAAAACATAATAATGTAAAAAATGATGTATATGTTACGGCTAAAGCTAGGTGTGTATCTAAACTTAAGTTTAGCCGGCTAGTCTTAAGATTAATTTCGAGCGTCGGCTAATGTCCGAAATAATGTTCATTGCGATAAATGATTTCAACATTAGTCGGCTAAACTGCAGTTTAGCCTCGACGCTGTTGAGGCTAAAGATGGGTGAGAAAATATGGTTGACATTAGCTTAAGTTAACTAAACTTAAGTTTATTTTTCAGTATACCTAGGCTAATGTTGAAAAATTACCGTCTTAATCTGGAATAAGTGATGATGTGGGATGTTGCCGTAAACACTGCGGTAGCTTAGGTGAAGGATAAAAGGGGTGAGCAAAGCGAAGCCCCCTTTATCCTTCGTGTTAGGTTGAACATGTAAAAACAACAAAAAATACTTATACTCGTCTTACTATAGTTTTTCTTTAATCTTCACCTAAGCTACCGCAGTGTTTTGCCCTGATATTAAAAATAGCTTTCATATCTGAATAAAATTACCCCGCTCCGCTCCCCGCAGTCGCACGAATACTTCGTTTTTAACATTGGCTAACTAGCGTCAAACATTAACCGAAACGCATCGGCTAATGTGCAATCTAGCAGATTAAAGATGACATCCGTTATCACAAACGAACATGACTTCGGACATTAACCGAGGCTCGAAATTAATCTTAAGACTAGCCATTTTTATTATTTTGAGGTCTGATTTCACATCTCTTACTGCATTTCCAATTAAAAGATGGGCCTGAAAAACCCTGCGCATGTAAGGCGGGGTCTTTTTTGACGCTACCTATTGAAAAAGGATTAAATAAATACTCAGTCATTTTCTTTTCAGTCTAATTTGTTTACCAGTCGCTATATGAATTAGTTTATTACTTGAGAATATTATACATTATGTAGTGCCTATGAATATTACAAATTATGTAGTTCCAAATTAGTCATACCATACCATTAGCTACACGAAAGATAGATATTTAAGTTAAATCTGTGAAGATAAAAAATATTTAGTTGCATACTTAACCGAAATTCAGCTGACATAATATGGTTAAAATGAGTTTAGTTTATTTACCAAGTTTATTTATTTAGGTTATACTGTAGAATAAATGATCGAAGGTAATCCACCAACTTGTACAGTTTCCCTACTTTTTCCGGTAGTATTGCTTTTGTGGCAACATTTGACACGCACACAGATTAACAGGTCGCGAGCGTTCCAACATGTCGACACGCACACTAGCCTGCTAAAGTTGGCCTGTTTTCACCGCTGTCATTCAGTACTAACGCGGTATCTAGTGTTTGTATAATCTAAGGGTTTAACTTATTAAATGTAAGACCAACACCACAATAAGAGTAATTTATGATTACCCTTTTACCCTTTGAGTATTGTATTATATAGATAGCCGGTCCTCCAGCCACATACCTAATGTTTAGAACTCCCTTTTAATCCCTTTAAAGCAGCAGCGCTAAAATGGAAATTATTGATTTCAAAGTAAATAAAGTTACATAAAATAATTAGTATAAATGGAATATAAAATAGTGTTTATTTTATATTTCTTCGTCACTGGCTCAAAAAGGGTTAAGATATCACGTAAATGAGTAAAACGTTACAATAAAACTGTAGGAAAATTGTTTGCTCTGTCCGCCTCGTTCTACCAACATCAGGCGATGTTTCTGTATGAAAATGTCGCTTTGAACCTTGCACAGATGGAAATGTTGCAGAGACTGAGTTAGATCTCAAGTTTCGCCGGGATAATAGAAATGCACGACAACCAGCCATCAGATATCTACATCTTTGCGCAAGATGTTTAATTGAACCGTCTCGCATAGACTGAGTCATTTCATACCCACACGAGCGTTTAGTAGCGATGTCCCCTTACGCGCAGGCACTACCGGCATAACCGCGAACGGCTGACATAACTGCATGTCAATGTCGCTTTAAACCTTGCAGGTGGACTAAGTTGCAGAAACTGTATCAGCGGTATCTTACCATCGAAGATAGATCAACAGGTCACTTCACGCGGGATTTTCAATTTCTCTGTAGCCAAGCCGCGCTGATTGGTGTACTCATGGCGCTCAGACTGGGCTGCGGTACCAACACGTGGCTGCCGCTCGTAGTCGCCGCGTCGTCGTTCGCCTCCTGCCTCCCCTCCGCGCACGCACCAGCCTTGCGCAGGCTGGCGGCCCGGAGCCGGCTCCGGGCGGCGGGGGCGCGTCACCGCTGCGCGCCGGCGCGGGCTAAGTATAGCAGGAGGTCGAACTCACGAAAATGCACGCAGTCGCCGTGTCGTCGTTTGTCTCCTGATTCCCCTCCGCGCGCGCGCCAGCCTTGCGCAGGCTGGCGGCCCGGAGCGCTAGCCGGGCTCCGGGCGGCGGGGGCGCGACACCGCTGCGCGCGGGCGCGGGCTTACCTTCTCTGTTTGCCTTGCTCTGGATGGCAAACTCACGAAAAATCTCCAGGTTTCTCCTTCCTCGGACATAAAATCTGTAAAACTGGGATAAGTTATGGACTATCCACCGAGGGCAAAATCTTGCACGAGGTTACCATTACGCGATGGTCGTGAATGCATTGAGTATAGATTGAGTAGAGATCCACTCGTCCAACGTCAATAGTTCGCAATTGATATGAATCGATTTTATTATTTTACCCCTCGGAAGACCTCTCGTTGATTGTATTACATACCTTATCCCTGTAGCCGGAATCTGCTTGGTGCTAAACAAGCCAAGACATGACCGTCGAAAATATCCCTTTTTGCGCCTCCTTCTGCTTGATAAAACCATGTGGTACTACCATGGACGGTTACTACGTTCCCGCCAAGTATGATTGCCATCGAAGGACTCGGCGCACTCGAGTTCAATGAACCCCAGCACAGAAAAATAAAAGTTTGTAACTCATGCGAACGGCAAATACCTAACCTGATTGGATTGGATTTACTTATCATTTTCTCGGCGTGAGATTCGGATAAATGCAATGTTTGTACTTTCGAGGGTAGTTACAAATAGCTACTTATAAATATCACTCCTATATCAAAGGGAGTGATATTCCTATCAAATTCAATGTCAGAATTAAACATATCTTATTGCGAGATTGTGTGAGTTACTAAATATTGCTGTAACGTTGTAAGTTACCGTTGTCTTCACTCTATCATTAACTGGTCTTATTTTAAATTTAAGTAGTAATTCTCTTAATAAAACTACCAAATGAGGCTAGTAATCACAGTATTAATTTTCACGCGCTGTACTAGCAACATTCCACTGTTGACAACTCACTCGCCCTGCTATGATTGGCCCGTTTCGAACTAACTAGCCGTGACCGCAACTTGACTTTGCGGCGCCGGCGTCATTCCGAAAACTCACTCAGCACTATACGCACGTCCGTCCTACTGGCGCTCTGTAACGGTCCCTTTTTACCGTACGCCGACGAACGACTCTAAACAGTAATTACTTACGTTTAATCATTACGTACTACTAGTAGTTACGTTTTAGTTTTGTCTGTGCTTCATATTAACCCCGATTGAGTTCGGGGTTCCTGGCACCTCTTCGGGATCACCGCTTTTCCTCGCTACCCTACGGTTTCCCGGTTCCTGGCACCTCTTCGGGATCACCGCTTTTCCTCGCTACCCTACGGTTTCCCGGTTCCTGACACCGCTTCGGGCTAACCTGCTTCCCTGCTCCGGCTGCATTCGGACCGTTACTTCTCCGACGTCAGCGGCACTCCGACTACGGCAAAACCCGCAGGGAAGATTCGTTGCTGCGTAACCAGGGTCAGACTACATTTGGAGAACCCACGTTAAATAAAATTTCTTGTTGGCTACCTATTTGGAATCTTTTTATTCCTCTCCAAGTAGGGACGTCACAGTGGCGCCCATAACGTGGTTAGTCTGGCCTTGCTTACGCTGTAAGTAGTTAGTTGTTTGTGTGTGCGTGTTTTTGTAAACGTTTACCTGTGTTGTAATTTTGGTTTTGCTTAGCAACTTCTGTGTACGTGGTTATTATTCAAACTTTTAAATTGTAGTGTTTTTTTCAAATTCCTACGTTGGTTTTAATTTCTCGTTCTCTTATAAAAAAATTAACCACCTACCCACTAGTTGCAATATTTTTATTTGCAGTTTTAACATATATATTTTTTTCTACATCGTCATTCACTTCATTCATACCGTCAAAACCTAACGTACATAAATCATTTTGTAACAGAACGGAGACTAATTAGTAGCGTCATTTTCAATTCCTTGATTTCTCTTCCTGTGCTGTCCCGGGAAATCAAAAAAGAATACGGCAGTTGCATTTCCTCCTGTGCATGTCGTAAGAGGCGACTAAAGGAATCAGTACACTTTCACTACTCATCTCTTTGGTATTTATTATTTGAGCTGCATCATGTCTTTTCAAATTAAGTTTCTCTCTCTAAACAAAGCAGAACTGGAGTACGAAGTTGCCATCAGAGGTGAAAACCCAGGCACTACCGTAGAAATTTTACGTAAACAAATAACTAAACTTGTGACAGAATACCCGTCAGAGGACGTTCTGTTATCTCACCTTGAACCTAAGGACGACTTACTTGCAGTCGTCAAAATCTTGGACAAAGTGCAATCTACTCTTGACGGACCTGCACCAGATAGATCCTCTCTTCTTAGGACACAAAATCTGATGCACCATGTCTATCACAGATTAAGTCGGGTACCTACGGATGAAAAGTTCGAAACGGGCCATGATCAACTGTCGGAGATTTACCGAAAATATTATTCGAAGATCCTAGCTCTCTTATCACAAGCAAAGGATCCCCTTTCAATATCTTCCTCGTCTAATACTGCGTGTAGGGAATCAACGCCATCTGTTAGTGGCGCGAGCGTGATTTCTGTAACTTGCGAGCGTAGCAATACTTCCGAACTTAGTAAATTGAAGTACGACGGGAAATCATGTGTTCGGGCTTTTATCGAAAGGGTTTCGGAACTGTGTCAGGCCAGAAATATTTCGGACTCCAAACTTCTGTCCTATGCAACGGAAATTTTCACCGATCAAGCATTGCACTGGTTCCGAAGTATAAGAGATAGCGTTAACAACTGGTCGGATCTCAAATCTCTGTTGTTAGAGGATTTCAGCCAAACTGACTATGATTATCGTCTACTTTCTGAAATTAGGGCTCGCACTCAGGGCGAATCAGAAACGATAACCATTTATCTTTCCATAATGGCAGGAATGTTTTCGCGCTTATCGAAACAATTATCCGAAGAGGACAAATTAGAGATACTATTGCACAATATCCGGCCATGTTATGCGAGTACGTTGGCCTCGGCAACTCAGATTGTGGATATTGGGGTATTGAGAACGTTGTGCAAAAATTACGAAAATATACAAACCCGTATGTCACACTTTCGCGAGCCACCAACGATTACCACACACACACTAGCACCCGAATTTGCTTACAAGCCATGTAAGACGAAATCTGACAACCATGTCTCTGCGATCGCTCCTGCAACAACTGTAAAGTCAAATAACTTTTGTCTAAGATGCCGCTCTAACACTCACGATCTTCGTCAGTGTAAGGTTAGTCGTGACGTCATCGTCTGTTTTGGGTGCGGTAATAAAGGTGTAAAGAAACCTGAATGCCCTAAATGTACTCCTACCGTTCAAAAAAACTAATTAGCCAGAATTGGGACGGTTCTAAGGGTCATTTCGATAGAGTAGATTTTGAAAAATGGCTACAAACCCTTAGAAACTTCTTCTCTAGTTTCAGAGTCGCCTCAATTCTGGATAGTAAACCAACAAAGGACAGTAGACCCTATATTTCCGTTAGAATCGGGGACATCCCTGCTTCTGGTCTACTCGATTCTGGATCTGCTGTCACTATTCTCGGCAATGATTCTCATAAATTATTGTCGGACCATGGTCTAAAAGTATTTACCGATGATTGTATCTCCGTGACTGCTGCTGGAGGCCAGTCCCTTCAAAGTATTGGCTACATCAATCTTCCCATTCACTTTGAAGAACAATTCCACATTATTAAGGGTTACGTGTTACCAAATGTGGACCGCCCACTTATCCTAGGCATTGACTTTTGGCGGATTTTCAATATTTGTCCCAAATACTTAGGTAGCATCACCTTGTCCAACTCTTCTTTGGCAGAAATAAGTATCGACAAAAATGAGACTTTTATACAGTCTTACGATAATCTCTCTGATTCACAAAAGTCCACAGCCGATTCAATTGTCAGTCAATTCCAGGAAATCTCCACTGACAGTATGGGCCTTGGTAGAACTAGTCTTATAACTCACCATATCGATACTGGTGACTCTCAACCTATAAGACAACGTTACTATCGAATGTCACCTGAGAAGCAGCGAATTTTGGTAGAGCAAGTCGACGAAATGCTAGCGTTAGATGTAGTTGAACCTTGCGAGAGCGCTTGGTCGTCCCCTGTCCTCATTGTCTATAAAAAGAATGGACAACCTCGCTTTTGCCTCGACAGCCGTAAACTGAATTCGGTCACAAAAAAGGACGCATATAACCTACCCTATATAACTGAAATATTAGACAACCTACGCGATGCAAAATTCTTATCTAGCGTAGATTTGTCGAAAGCGTTCTGGCAAATTCCAATAGCTCCAGAAGATCAAGACAAAACTGCATTCTATGTTCCAGGCAGAGGAACTCTCCGTTTTAAGACCACTGCTTTCGGTCTCACCAATGCCCCTGCCACTCAACAAAGGCTTGTCGATCTTCTGTTCGGGAATTTTGATCTAAAGGCGTTCGCATATTTAGATGATATTATTATCATCAGCAGCAGCTTTGAGGAACACGTGTCCTTACTACTAGGCGTGCTGCATAAATTAAAACAAGCGAACTTATCCATCAACCTTGAAAAATGCAAGTTCTTCAGAAATGAGTTGAAGTACTTGGGTTATGTTGTGGATGCGCATGGCCTTCGCACTGATCCTGAAAAAGTCGAGGCTATCCTTAATTTCCCAACACCCACAAAAAAAAAGATCTTAAACGCTTCCTTGGAACAGCCACGTGGTACCGCCGTTTCGTCCCCAACTTTAGCACTATTGCCGGACCACTCAACCAGCTGACTTCAAGTAAGAAGAACGCACCCAAGTTTCAGTGGACAACTGAAGCTGATGATGCTTTTAATAAGCTAAAAGAGTGTCTTGTATCAGCCCCGGTTCTCTCTTGTCCCAATTACGATTTACCGTTCGAAGTACACACTGATGCGAGCAATTTTGGGATTGGTGCCATGCTCACACAAACGATTGATGGTAAAGAACATCCGATTGCATACATGAGTAGGGCGTTGTCGGGATCTGAGAAGAACTACAGTATAACCGAGAGGGAGACGCTAGCAGTTTTAACCGCTCTAGAACACTGGCGGTGTTACTTGGAAAACGGAAAAACCTTTACCGTTTACACCGACCACTCCGCGCTCAAATGGTTCTTGTCACTGGACAACCCTACCGGAAGACTAGCACGCTGGTGTGTGAGGTTGTCTGCCTTTAATTTCGAACTTAAACATCGTCGTGGGGTCGATAATGTCATTCCAGATGCACTATCTCGTGCTTTCCCATGTGCTTCTATCAGTACGGTCAACTCTAATTTGACTACTACTGACACATGGTACAAAAACATTTATAACGGTTGTTTAGAAAAGCCGAACCTCTTTCCTAACTACTTGATCGAAGGTGGTGCTCTCTATCGCCACTCCAAAAATAAGTGCGAAATGATTTCGGAGTTTTCCTGGAAGGAAGTGGTGCCGAAAGAATTGCGTGACAGCGTCATAGAGGAGAATCATGCTGACCCTACTGCTGCTCACTTGGGTATTTTCAAGACCTATCGACGCTTACTTCTTCGATACTACTGGCCGGGCATGCACCAAGACGTCGTACGTTTTGTTGGTTCTTGTTCAAAATGTCTCACTTACAAACCACAAAACCATCCGACGCTGGGTACGATGGGTCGACCTAAACAATGCTCACGGCCGTTTCAAATGATATCCATTGATTTCATAGGTCCACTTCCGGTCAGTCGAAAGCAGAATAGTTATATTTTGGTCGTAACATGTTGCTTCTCAAAATATTGCCTTATTTTTCCCATGCGACGCGCTACTTCGGAAGCTGTCGTCAAGGCTCTGGAGGACTCTGTGTTTCTGGTCCACGGAATCCCACAGACAATATTCCTTGACAATGGTACCCAGTTTATTAGCTCGGTAACAAATACCCTCTTTAAGAAATACAAGATACCTAACGTATTCTTCTCTCCGAGATATACTCCGCAAGTAAACACTGTCGAGCGCTATAACAAAACAATAGTTACATGTATTTCCACCTACGTGGACAATGACCACAGAACCTGGGACACTAATATTCCCAAAATACAGTATGCCATTAACAACTCCGTCAATGAAGCAACTGGCTACACTCCATCGTTCCTCGTGTACGGACGAGAAACGGTTACTTGTGGTTCTCATTATACAGATAACGATCTGGGTGAGGAACTACTATTTCTGCCACGCGACATTTACGCTGAAAATCTGGGTCACCTGTCAAAATATTTTGATAAGGTACAGGCATCTCTTTGGCACGCACATAAAAAAAATACGGCGCACTATAATCTTAGGCGGAAAGAGGCAGAATTCAGCGTAGGCGACATTGTCCTAAAACGTGCTTATGTCTTGAGTGATAAAGACAAGTACTTTAGTAAAAAGTTAGCGCCCAAATATACCAAATGTCGCGTCTCCGCTAAGAAATCACCCTTGGTATACATTTTAGAGGATATGACGGGAAAGGACTTAGGCACCTGGCATGTTAAGGATCTAAAACTAGTTAAGAATATTTAGAATCAGGTTTTGGATTTTCATTACGTATGAAAACCCTTTACTGGGCGAGGGGGTATTGTAACGTTGTAAGTTACCGTTGTCTTCACTCTATCATTAACTGGTCTTATTTTAAATTTAAGTAGTAATTCTCTTAATAAAACTACCAAATGAGGCTAGTAATCACAGTATTAATTTTCACGCGCTGTACTAGCAACATTCCACTGTTGACAACTCACTCGCCCTGCTATGATTGGCCCGTTTCGAACTAACTAGCCGTGACCGCAACTTGACTTTGCGGCGCCGGCGTCATTCCGAAAACTCACTCAGCACTATACGCACGTCCGTCCTACTGGCGCTCTGTAACGGTCCCTTTTTACCGTACGCCGACGAACGACTCTAAACAGTAATTACTTACGTTTAATCATTACGTACTACTAGTAGTTACGTTTTAGTTTTGTCTGTGCTTCATATTAACCCCGATTGAGTTCGGGGTTCCTGGCACCTCTTCGGGATCACCGCTTTTCCTCGCTACCCTACGGTTTCCCGGTTCCTGGCACCTCTTCGGGATCACCGCTTTTCCTCGCTACCCTACGGTTTCCCGGTTCCTGACACCGCTTCGGGCTAACCTGCTTCCCTGCTCCGGCTGCATTCGGACCGTTACTTCTCCGACGTCAGCGGCACTCCGACTACGGCAAAACCCGCAGGGAAGATTCGTTGCTGCGTAACCAGGGTCAGACTACATTTGGAGAACCCACGTTAAATAAAATTTCTTGTTGGCTACCTATTTGGAATCTTTTTATTCCTCTCCAAGTAGGGACGTCACATTGCATCACTCGATCGGTTTAGCATACTATCATGCATTGCCGAGATGTTACTAGCTGAATCTTGGAACGATTTTTCCAGATTACTTGTCCTTGAATTCTTTCTTACTCCCCCGATGTCTGTGATGAGCTGTTTAGGGCTAAATTCGTCGCACCGGAAAGGAAGTCAAGTATGCTACTCAATATTAGGCTTAAAGCCAGGTAACGTCAGGTATAATAATTTATTGTCAGTATCTGATATTATTAATTATTATTATTTTTCTGCTATAGTGCAAAATCCTGTATGATTACGAACTGTAAAAAAACAGTTTTTCATAAAAACCGGCCGGCAACATATTTTAATATTTCATCTACCCTCTTTACTGCGTCCAAAAACTCCACGTTACGACCAGCATAATACTATACTACTTGGTAAAAACTCATTTCTTATCCGAATATTGATATATTATGACCAAAATGTATGAATTTACGACAAATTATGACTGAATTACGCCTGCGTGCCGCCCCTAGTTCGTCTGTGAAGTTGGTACTACTGAACAAGCTAAACAAGTGCAGAGCAATTATCAATGCCACAATGCCGAACATGCGGTTCCTGAACACATCAAAGAGAGCTTATGATATGTGTGTAGATAAACTAGTGCATGTAACTGTACATAATTAGGCATTAAACCTCTCGACGATATTATTATGACCCAGTCTCGAGTTTTAATGCCCTCCATTATGTTTCAGTCACATAAACTACTATTACTAATTATCTTTAATATAATATTAAATTCTTATATGAATAATAATAAATAATGATATCTAATAGTTACAAAAATTAAGAATTTATTCACTAAAAATTCATAGTTTGTATGACATACGCCTGCAAGACTTGTGAAGACAAAAAAACTACCTTCGCTATCGAATGGGACACCAATTAATTCTTAGAAATTCTATAGGAGTTATACTCTTATTTTGAGTTACATTTTGTTCGCGTCGAGCTTGGGTTTTTTTCTCATATATCTTGAGCATTCTCTTTTTATCCAATTACGTTCAGCCGTTTTTGCGTGATGAAGAGACAAACATCCAAACAAACAAAACTTTCATAATTACGATTCGGCCGATGACAAGAACTGAATGAAAGCCGACGACTTCTACCTCTGTGGCGCTGCGGCCCACCACGCCAAAGGTCCCGGGTTCGATCCCCGGCTGGGGATGCAGAAAAAAATATCTCCAGGTCTTCGACGTTTATATGTGTATGACGTCGCTGTTTCTGGTTCCCACGACACAAGGTATCCTAGTGTGGGGCCAGAAGCGATGTACGTGCCTGTATGTAAATGTAAATGTCGAATCTGTATGAACATCTTGTCCCGCAGGCAACAGGGCCCGGGCGGCGGCAGCGCGGACAATCGGTTCGTGTTCAAGCGCCGTCTGTTCCGCGGCGGCCGTACACTCCCGCACGACCCGGTCGAGGTGGCGCTGCTGTACGCGCAGGCGGTGCACTCTGTTGTCAAGGTACTGCGGTTTTAGGAGTTACTTAAACATATTCACAGATCGTCAGTAAACGACTATTTTTGGAATTGTAAAATATTTGTGATTAGGGCTCTAAAATCTTTGACAACACATTTCTGTGCCTAGCCCTATGAATCTAGCATTTTCCGTTCCGCATATATACGTTTTGCATGCTATGGGCGCTGAACGGGGAATCAAAGGCAGGCGTCTTGCAGCCTGCATGCAGCGACGCGAGCGCGACGTTGCCGCTCCGTCAACAGAGCCTTATACTACTAGTAGTTGTGTATCTAAGCTGCAAGCAAGCGTACACCAAGCATGTAGTAACGAATGCGCGTCTAAGAAGCTACGCCGCCGTGGACAGGCCTTAGCATCTATAATTGTTTGTCAACTGGTGACATTCGAATTTAGTCAAGCGTAGATTTCAATCGTGTTAATTTTGCAGATGGACGAGTTCCCCGTGTCGGAGAAGGTGGCGCTCCAGCTGGCCGGGCTGCAGGCGCAGGTGTCGCTCGGCGAGCCGCCGCCGAGCCCGCCACCGCCGCACACGCGCGCCTACTACTCGCAGCCGGAGCAGTTCCTGCCGCAGCGCGTCGCTAGGGCCAGGCCCAGCCATCAGTGGGTAAGTCGCTTGTACGCACTCACAATCCGCACTTTTGGGTGTGGTCATCTCAGAAACCTGCTCAGAATGTGGGGGTGGGAGACAGAGCTTGAGAAAAAGCATAAGTTTAATTATTTGTACACTTCGTCAGGGCGTTTTTGTATTGGCACTAGGTACTTGGCACTTCTTGGGTCTTCTCTAAGGGCCCAACTTGACACAATTTCTGATGAATTGTTGTGGAGATATAGGCAGTGTCTAATTGTGGCGGGCAATATGCAGTTGTACATCGCTTATGGCTCCATATTAGGAAATAGCGACAACATAAACATAGAAATACCCAAGAACTTTGGGGTTTTTCGTTCTTCCTCTCCAACCAGGATTCGAAACCAGGACCTCGCTAAGAAGCACAGCCTCGACCGCAACACAACAGTTGTCGTCATTTCATGCGTCTTTACGCATTTTTTCTTTATAAAGCATACTTAATACCCATGAGTTACAATGTGCAGGCCACCATCCTGGCGCAAGCGCATCGCCAGTACGGCGCGGGCCGGGCGGAGTTGACAGCTAAAGCGCTGTACCTGTCATGCGTGATGCAGTACCCGCTGTATGGCGTCACACTGTTCCCTGTCACCTACAAAGGATATTGGGCTCATGGTACGTGAGTTGTTGTTTACAGCCATCTACATCATCATCATCATCAGGTTAAAAGAAAGCTAAATTGAAAAACTCCATATTCTCATCCCATGTCGGTCTTATCTTCTGACCGCTCAATGTTTACCGGGTCTCAATTATCAAATACGACAATTGACGTCTGAGAATAATAATATAATAATAATAATACCTTGGACACTATTTACACACATTGATCTAGCCCTAAACTAGGATTCCCTGTATCTTGGGTACTAGACAACGATACACATACTTATATAGATAAATACTTAGATAGATAAACAACCATGACTAGGGTACAAACATCCGTTCTCGTCAACAAATATTTGCCCCCACCGGGACTTGAACCCGGGACCCTTGGCTTCGTAGGCAGGGTCACTGCCAAGTCGGCCATTCGGGTCGTCATGCGAGAATGCATGTGCACCAGCGGGCGTCCCACCTCATCGTCTACCTCACACTCCCCGACTCAACAGGTCCCAACGTCCTCCTCGGCGTGGGCTCAGAAGGCGTGGTGCTCGTCCGGCCGACAGACAAGGTGGTGCTGGCGGAGTACCCGTACAACAACATAGCGGCGCTGCTCATGGACCCGGTGGACAACGGGCTGACCATGAGCTTGACGCACCACGGCCAAGGCGACGGACACAGGTTAGTTACCACCACCATGTCCTTACCGTACCTAATGTTTGTTTTTATTTGTTGTTTTCCTTAATTGATGTGTTGTTTTCTTTTGTAAAGTTTCTATTTTAGTTTATGATGTACAATGTGCAATTAATAGAAAGAAGAAGAAGAAGAAACATTTATTATGAAAACAGTGAACACACACACACAAATACATTACAATTAAAGAAATTTAAATGAAAATAAGTAATATATATACTAAACACAAATGGAAGAATTTAGAATACACACCACAAAATCATTCATTCATTCATTCTTGTATTCATTCATACAATCGATCAATCATTCTGAATCATTCTATCGAGCGATATCGACGGTCGTGGTGTGTCACTATCATTACAAATGGCATCTCACTCAGCAGTATGCTGAAGGCCATGCCGTCAGCGCTGATTTTCAGTCAGCGCCGAGTGTTACCCCGCGAGCGTCACAGTCTGCGGCGTGGTACAGCCATTTAAACATATGTACATTTATCTACACACGTATCATAAAACCTCTTTACTGCGTACAAAAACAGCACGTTACGATCAGCATAATGTAAAAACTACATGGTAAAAACTCATTTCTTATCTGAAAAATTACCCATTATGACCATAATGTGTAGTTTTTCTATATATTATGACATTCAAATTTCGAACGCCGACGCCCGCCTGCGTGAAGCTGGTATTACAGAACAAGCTAAACAACTGCAGGCCACAATGCCGGTCAAACATGCGGTTCCTGAACACATCAAAGAGAGCTTATGATATGTGTGTAGATAAACTAGTATATGTAACTGTACATAATTAGGCATGAAAACTCTCGAGTGATATTATTATGAAACTCACCTTCGGCTCGTTACATAAACCCACTCTCGAGTATTAATCCCCTATTATGTAGCAGTCGCATAAACTACTATAATATATAACATAAGTAAAAAATATAATAAATCAAAATATGTGATAACAGAGATAATACATTTCTTGTGCGGTAGCCATAGTTTCCATTTAAAATATATATATATTTAGAATTTACCTAGGTTGTGCGGGGCAGGCGGTCCCACTGGCAATGTCAATGAGCAACCACAGACTCAATATTGTTGCGGCGAGAGGTTGGAACGGAAGGGAGGAGTAGTCTCTGCTGATCCAGCAAATATGCCTTGAGCTTGCGCCCGAAGGCATATCTACTAGTTGCTGCCTAATAAATGTATTTATCAATATATCTAGTTAAGATAGTCATGAAATACTGGTACATGTGTTTGATGCGGTGCCGTGACCAGGAATTCGTGATCATTTCGCTTTTCGACTAGTTCATTTAATGAAACATTACTTTTGCATATAACACACATCCACAGTCGACGTCATAATATCATGATATTGCAATGTACTATCGAACCAACTGAATCATGACCCTTTTGCCTGATAATTCGTTTGAAACTTTCAAACTTGTAAGATCTATCAAAATGTCAGTGTGTAATCAAATGATAACAAGTTCGTTACCAAGGAAATAAACCTTCAAGCGAATTTCGACCTACTTGGATTTAATGGGTTTAGCAAAATAAGCTTATGGTGGGTTATGATTCAGATGGTTCGATAGTACCTAAAAATATTTTTTACAAAAGACCATGCAAAGATTGTAAGGTCACTATACCCACCCACCAACAGACGTGGCTCTAGTTTTAATATTATTAAAATAATAATTAAAAAAGGCAACAAATATAATGATCACTAAAATATTTTTTTCCTACCCAAAATGGATAAATGAACACCAAAAGTAGCAAAAAATATCAGGGCAAAATACTGCGGTAGCTTAGGTGAAGGGTAAAGGGGGTAAGCGAAGCGAAGCCCCCTTTATCGTTCGTGTTAGGTTGATCATGTAAGAACAACAAAAAATACTTAAAACATAAACTTAAGTACACAAAACATAAAAAGAAGATTGGTGATCATTTATCCAAACACAATTTGGTGGACATTTATCCATTCTGGCAGTCATTTCGAATGAATTTATTGTAAAATAGGTGCGTTTTTGGTAATCATTTAAACACAAGCCATTAAGAAATAAATCCAAAAAACGATGTTTTAAAAAAAACGGACTCGCGCACCGAAGACTCCGCACAAATCACATATGTTTATGATGGAAGTACGTACACATATGTTTATGATGGGAGTACACATTTTATATTCCGATTATACCTTCCACAGATGTATAGTCCTGGAGTCCCCGCAAAAGAACGAAGCGGCCTGGCTCATGGCCGCCTACAGTCCCGTCTTGGCCAACGGCCTAGCAGACGAACCGCCGCGCCGCGCGGCCCCGGCCTCAGAGAGATCAAGACTGGCTGGCGCATTGAAGAGTGCCAGGCGAGCGCTAGTAGACAGTGGAATGTTGAGACGACCTACGGAAATGTCCTCGGGTAACTTCTTGAGGAACACTTTGAGAAGGTATGTGTGATGATTGGCCACTTATTTTTGGAAGATAAATCTTAAAGTTTCGCTATTTGTTTAACACGGCTATTCTGTATTCTGTTTGCATCCACACTTTTACTTTCAGTTTCACACTTGTAACATCTTCGTCTATCCATCCCCACACAGGCTAAGCAAGCACCGGCTAGAGAAGGTCCGGTTAGACATGGCCGCCGAGACCCAGGGCGAGTGTTACAAGGGCTTCCCTCCTGGATACTGGAGCTGGTCGCGTACTCTCCCGCACAGCTTGACGAGGCTCAACGAGGCTGAGGAGGTGGCCGCGCATCAGATCTTCAAGGTAGGTGGCGCTAGGTGCTGTAACTTCTTAGTCTTGTCTATCTAGTGTAAGATTCATATCAGCCAGTTATGAAAGCACTTTGTACGTCCCAGGTACAGCCCGAGCCAGCTGTCACTTCTCTCTCTCGCCCATGCATGCATTTCTCTTGTACCCATGCGCCGCTGCCCCCAGCGGCATTCAGAGGCCAACAAAAATGGCGTTACGTATACACAATCTCCTTTCCTATGCAATCAGACTATCGGCCTGATATTAATCTCCTCTAGACCTTGGTAAGTTTTGCGCGAGTTAGTTTATATATCCTATTGTAGGTGTAATTATAGGAGACCTGTGGGCGTGTCTTTAGATCGGGGCGTTTGGCGTCGAGTTCTTCAAGAGGGCGGGCATCTTCAAACTGTTCAGTTCCTTTTTTGATTGAACAACGCCACTCTGATCTCATCAAGGCGTCTTCCTCCCACTTATTATGAGACATGCCGCAGGATGTTAGATGTCGTTTCAGGACGTGCTTGTATCGGAGATACTGCCCACCAGGCTTCCGTTTTCCACCGGAAAGTTCTGCGTAGAAAACAGATTTGGGCAAACGCAACGCATCCATGCGTACAAGGTGTCCACACCATCTTAACTGCCACGTCATCAGGAGATATTCCATGCCTGAGATATTGGCACGACATGGAACTTCGAGTTCAGGGACACGATCCTGCTATTTTACCTGTAATATTGCACGAAGACATTTTAAGTGAAAAGTCCAAACGCTTGATATATGCTTTACATAGACTCCAGGACTCCGAAACATAACGTATTATAGTAACGTAGTAGTATTATTGCTTTATATATGGATAGCTTCATTAGTAGATGGAGGTCGTGGGATTTCCAAACTCTCTGGTTGAGTTTATCAAAGGAAGCAGCAGCGCTAGCGATTTTTGCAGCTATCTCGGACTCGAGGCGGTTATCGTCGCGTGTCAGCGTTCCGAGTTACCGGAACTTTCAAAACTCTTCCAGCGGTTTTCCACCTAGGTAAACAGCAGTGTTGGGCGAAGATGTTCCTCTTGCGGGCTGCTTTCGACACGCTGATCACCAGACGGAATTTGCGACATGATTCGTCGAGATTGTCCAAGTATTGCTGCAGGGCGCCAATACTGTCAGCCATAAGGCAAACATCGTCGGCATTAAGACTTTGAGCGAGGTCATCTTCTGAGTCCTGCGTTTTGATCTGAAAAGACTTAAATCAAAAACACTCTTAACAGAACTTACATTGATTTCGATCTGTCCGTTGCAGTTCTTCAAAGCATCTGTCATGACTGCAGCAAAGTAGAGGTCAAAGAGCATCGGGGTCATGACACAGCCCTGCTTAACACCGCTGGTAACCGGGAACTGTTCCGTGAATTCGTTTTCATGTCGAACCCGTGTCAACATCCCTTCATGGAACTGACGCACAAGGTTTGTGAACTTTTCGGGACATCCGGTCTTCTTCAGTATTGTCCACAGGGCAGTCCTTGGGACTCTATCGAACGCCTTCTCTAGATCTACAAAACACATGTAGAGATCATGGTGTTGTTCTAGGATTTTTTCTTGGATCTGCTTGACAACAAATATGGCGTCAACCGTGCCTCAATTGGGACGAAAACCAATACACTGATACGCCTATTAATTATGTGGGATAATATCTTGCCAGCTGAAAAGAGAAGTGATATGCCTCTATAAAAGCCACATTCTGAGAGGTCTCCTTTCCCCTTGTATAGCTTGCAGATGGAGGCATCCTTCCAGTCTTGAGGAATGTTTTCCGATTCCCATATGCGTAGCACCAGTTCAGATAGTCTGTGCTTGATGTTGGGTCCTCCATACTCAAACACTTCTGAAGGCAAACTATCTGAGCCGGGAGACTTGCCATTCTAAAGCCGCTGGGTGGCTTTGTGGAACTCGCTGAAAGACGGCCGTTCATCGAGTTCTGAGGCTATGGGCAGGTCTTCAAGCGTGTCTATGTTATGACAGATCAGCTCCTTGCGTACCGGGATTCAGAACATTTTTGAAATGTTGTGCCCAACGAAGTAGCACTTCTGAAGGATCTGTCAGTCGCGTAGATTTGTCTTTTGAGAGAACTGGTGCGATTTTCTTATTAGGGGTCCAAAGACGCTTTTCAGACCTTCAAAGAACTTTGCTGTATGAATTACTATCAGCAAGAATTTGAAGCTCTTTAGATGTCATTTTCCACCACCGGTTCTTCAGTTTACGCACTGGACGGATTTAGCAAAGCGCGTCTCGAATCTTCAACAAGTTTCCGTATTTGTGCATAGGAGCCATCGGACCAGTCCTGGTTTATCTTCTCCAGTTTCCCTACTACTCCCGCCATCTTTCATCAATTGACGCTCCTTCTTTCGTTCAGGAGTTCGCTTCGTCAAATTCAGCGTCAAGTTTGAGCAGCGTTTCCGCGTTGTGGACGAGATTGGCAAATGCTTATTGGGATCTTGTGCTGGTTTCTGCGTGGAGGCTATGTTCAGCCTCATCTTCGATCTTATCAGACGTTGATCAGTCCAACCTTCAGCTGGCTCTTGTTATGAGTACATCTTTCAGATCCTCTCCTCGAACAATGATGTAGTCTAGAAGATGCCAGTGCTTGGAGCGCCGATGCATCCAGGACTTCCAGTCTTATATTTTTCAGGGAGTCACAAAAATGTATTGGTGATGCTTAGGTTAAATTCAGCACACATGGTTAGCAACGTGGTTCCGTTGGTGCTACATTTCCCAATGCCATGCCGCCCTAATACATCTTTCGAGGCGTTATACTCCGTACCAACACGCGCATTGAGGTCGCACGACGGTATAGCTTGCAGTACGTCTCGTATGTCTGCATAAAATTGCTCTTTGACGTCATCAGGTGAAGTCAGAGTGGGGGAGTATATGCAGGTACTTTCGGTGAGCCAAGTGAAGTCGCAGTGTCATGAGCCTATCATTGATTCCTTTTGGAGGCTCCCCCATTGATCTTGCTAGAGCGTTCTTCACAGCAAATCCCACGTCGCTAGCGGCTTTTTCGGTTACGGGCTTCCCGACCCAGAAGTAAGTGTAGCAACCTAGTTCACAGAGCTCCCCACTGTCCGTCAGGTGCGGCAATATCGATATTGTAGCGGGCCAGTTTACGGGCTATGAGCGCTGTTTTCCTTTCGGGACACAAGTTTTGGTCACTATCGAAAAGGGTCCTCACATTCCAGGCAACTGTATTAAAATTAAGTCTAAAATTATTTTACCTGTTTGTTTTCTGACCGCGATTAGTTGGTGCCCAGACGACCGCGGTTTGCCATCTGGGTGAGGTGTGAGACGGACTATGTATATGCCACCTTTTCTATGCCTCTCCCCAGATTGGGGAAAGCAGAGCGATCCTAAATAGGGCTGCTTTGTCGTCAGCCGTGCTGGCGAACCTGTCTTCCCGCCTCAGTCGAATCCAGGAGCGACCATTCTTGCCAGACCTCTGCACGCAATCGGCTAGGAGCTGAAACCACCAGTCCGAATTCCTTTCACCAACGCTCCATCGCCGCAGTGCTTGCACTTTCGTGTCCAGTTACTGCCAGGTGTCATCAGCGCGTGAATTTATTATAGTGAATGAGCATGTGCGCAGGTGCAAACCCACTCACTCGTCCGCCACTCCCGGGCGCCAGCGGACTGGAAGACCAATACGGCCAGCAGAGAATGGAGGATGAAGTAAATGGCCGCAAGTCACTAGGTGGATCCTGACATGCGCCCTTTGAGGCTTTCACGGTGCCTTGCTGTGCCGCTACAGTTGCCGGAACGTTTGCCATATCTGACGGCGCCCGCTTCCCATACCGGTGAAGACTTCTTGTACTTTGCGGGGGTTCCCCCGCAATAATTACTCCTAATGCCCCTTCCGCCTGATCCGCCGTATCGATGGCTTCCATCTCCGCCTTCGCAGCCATCGAGGTCTTCACCCGTAACCCTGGGCACGGGCTCCGCAATATCCCCCGCAGAACTGGATCCCTGCCCGAACTTGGCCACCTACTGGAGTGAGCGGTGCCCACCCCCATGGCTTGGACGCGCCGGACAAGAATTACCCCGGTGGGTAATAGAGAAGATGACTCTATCTCCCCCGGGGCCGGATTAATCGTCTTGTGTTTCCAGGACCAAATGTTATAAGTAAAATACTGCCGAACACTCTATCAGTATTTTTAACCCCCGACGACCAAAAAAGAGGGGCTGAAGCGTCTGTCGGTCGGTGTGTCTGTATGTCTGTCCATGGCACTCTACCGGTCAAAGTGGACGGATTTTAATGCAGTTTTCTGTAAATTGTAGTAGATTTCCCCGCGACGGTTCTTAGGAAGTATTTTTTTTAAATCGGTGCGTAGTTCGGAAGTTATCACGGAATAGCGGTCAAAGTGGTGGAAAGATTTTAATGCGGTAAAATATATTTATTAAAATAAGTTCATTGGTTCAAAAGTTGTCTGCTTAAATAGGAAAAAACTAAATGAAATTGATGTAATTTTCCGATATCTTGATATAATACCTAGTCTTTGTCCCCAGGACATAATGAGCCACGCCGGCCTCTCCACACAAGAGGGCAGCAGTACCAACCTGTCGAACAACAACAGCACGAGCAGCCAGGAGAGCGAGAGCGACGATCGCGTCTCGCTCGCGCAGGCGCTGTTGCAGCGGTGTCTGAATAAGGACACGCTGCTGTGCGAGTTGTATGCGCAGCTGATCAAGCAGGTAACGTTCGTTCTGGTAAAATGTTACAGGTTAGACCTGGCCCCAAACTAGGCAATTCTATAGTATACAGTAAGAAATAGCTGTGAGAGCTCATTTACGCCCGGATTCCGAAAGGAAAATTAGCTGTGACAACTTGTTAAACCCTTGTTGAACTCATTTCAGCCAATTGCGTGCCGCTATTTTTAAATTATCCTCGGTTAATCGCCTGTTACATTTGACCACTCTTTCAGAAACTGGGGTTTAGTGTCGTGCGGACTTCATCACGCAAGCGGGATGCGCTTGCAAAGATCATCTGCATGTTGCAAGTGCCCTTTTCATACAAGCATTTATTAAAATGCGTAGCGTGCGCGATGCGAGGCCCGATATAAACATTAAAAATATACAGTCACATACATTGCGTGTAGCCCCACACTAGGATACCCTGTGTCATAGGAACCACAAACAGCGACATCACACACATATAAACATCTAAGACCTGTTCTTTGTCGAATCCGGGACCTCTCGCATCACAGGCAGAGCCACTACCGCAGCGCTACAAAAGTCGCCAAATCGCAACAAAAGTCGGATACTGGACATCACCCCCGCGCGGGCTCACTATCGAGACGCTTCCGCCTGCGTCCGCGTGCGTGGTGAAATCGGCACGACACTCGAATAGCCCTAAGGCCTCTTTCATTGGCATGCAAGCTACATCACGCACGCGGGATTACCATGGGATTGGCCCCGCATGCGGGTGCCGTCAAGGGCGCCGCGTCCCGTATGACAAATACGCACGACACTGAAAGCGCACTTAACCGAGAATAGGAGTGTTAGAGTGTTTTACGGATGGGTTAGAACGCAGAAAGCATGGTCTCAGATGCTTTTCAGGAGTTATCCGGTGAAACTATTAAGGAATACACCGGTGGCGTTTGTAATAATCAATAAATATTAGAGGACAATCTTACACAAATCGAACTAGGCCCATACTAAGCTCAACTCAAACTGCGTTTATTTTACAGAAAAGAGCTATTCGAGCGATTTATAATTTAAAACGCACAGACTCTCACAAACGCAAGGTCAGTGCATTCTCCACTACAATTATAAGATACCTCTGGAGATGCTCATGCTCATCACACAAATATTTGCCCTTACCGGGATTCGAACCGAGGACCGTCAGCTTCGTAGGCATGCTTACGAGAACCAAGAATCTCTGTCAACTTAAACGACGCCCCTCCCACAGACGACAGACCACCCCGAGCCGTCGTCCCGCGTCACGGCGCGGCACTGGGCTCTGCTGTGCGCCTGCGCTGGCGCCGCGCTACCGCCCGTGAAGCCGCTGCGCCGTCTGCTGCTGGCGCATCTGCGGTACCGCGGCACGGCGCTGCACACGGGCGAGGAGGGCAAGTTCGCCAGGAGGGCTGAGCAGGTGAGATGAGATGCTACAGCGAGCTTTACCGCCCGGACACAGCTATGAAGTATGCCACAGCTACTGTTGAACGCGAACTACTACATTTGTTTCCGCTGCTCGCCGCTTGACGCGCCGCAACTCGCAATCGCGCTGTGGCCGGGCGGTAAAAGGCTGGCCACTCCGAAAGCGGAACTTAGAATTTCATCTTCAGCTTACTTTTAGAGGAATAGGAATTCAAAGCTAATAAGTTTATTGTCGATATATAGAGGATTAACGATTAAATAAATAACATGAATACATGAATTCAAATGTGGTGTGATATTGCAAATCATCTTTAACAAGCTCGTATAAAAAAAAACTACATGAATACTCCTTCCGTAACTTCAGATTTACTAAAGGCCGTTCTGAAGCGTGTTGTTGGACCAAGGCAGCAACAGAGCGGATAATCGGGTGTCATGCAATCACTCGCTCCGTTTATGTTATAAAGATGGCTAGAAAGTAATAATCAGAGTACCGACAGACCGCAGTTGCAACATGCTGTTGTTGATTAGAATATCGATGAAGCTCTGTTTAATTATCTAATAACGGTTTGTGCCGATGTGACGGAATCTCTTTCCAAACATCCATTCACTGCTCGGAAATGTGGCAAAAGATGGTCTGTAATGGAGCCTCAAAAAACGAATAGTTAAACAGGACAAAAAAAACATTGTTGGCTTTTTAGGGTTCCGTAGAGAAACAAGGAACCCTTATAGTTTCGTCAAGTCTGTCTATCTGTCCGTCCGTCCGTATGTCACATGCTACTTTATGCAGAAACTATTAGGACTACACAGTTGAAACTTGGCATGTAAATGTATTCTGTGACCCGCTTTATGATTTTAATACACAAATAAAAAAGTTAAAATAATTAAAGGGAGCTCCCCATACATGGAACTGAAACCAAAAAATATTTTTTTCATCAAACCATAGATATGTCTTTAAAAACGACGTTGAGGTTCCTGAAACCATTTTCCTCAAAGTAAATCGTTAAAGAGACAGACCCTTCCAAAGTGGCAAAATGTGTGTCCCCCCCCTCTAACTTTTAAAGTAAGAGAGTTAAACATCTACAAAAAATATATGTGTGTATCTCAATACACACTTTCAACACAAATTGGTTTGAACAAAATAAAATTAGCAGTTTTTGAGATATAAAACATTTATTAAAAACCGCAAAGATAACTTTGTCATTCATACAAACACTCTGAAAAACAAAGTTACAACACAAACATCTAGTCACATAATTACTTGCTACAACGAAACCCTTCATGGGCGAGTCCGACTCACACTTGGCCACTTTTTGTTATGTTTCTGTCACATGTCAACAGATGTTCACTCACATCACTCAGGTTTACGAAACTCTGGCACTTCATGCCATTTCGATAAAAGCTTGCGACATGCCGTCGCGTCGGTAAAAGCGTGCATGGCTTGTGCTGTCAATTACGGAATATGGTGGACTCCGCCATAGGGGAGTTCAAAAACTAATTTATCTAAAAAATATTCTTCTGCATATTAATTTTACAATGTATCTGCTTGAAAAGTGCGTTTTTCAAGCAGCCAATACGTGCGGAAAGTGCCACTTTTTTGCACTAGTGCTTTTTACTTTAGATATTCATTTTTTAACTCCGTCGTCAGCCCGACGCAAAGTCTTTTTATTATTTGAGTAAAGTTTTACAAACTAGACAAGTACAGTTTATCATTTATATAAAAGGTACAGTAATACAGGACATCAGTGGTGGCGCGGACAAACATATATTGAGAGCGCATATATTTAAAATTGTTTGGTCAAATTTTCTACTTTCTCGCACAATACAAAGTAAAAAATTGTATGATACACGTGCGTAAGATGATTTCTGAATCGTGTCGACTTTATACACTCACTCGTGGATAAAAATGTCACTCTTCGGAAATCACCTACTTTCCGCAATAGTATTACAAATAGCTATTATTTCCTCGCAGTAGTCGTGATAAGCACTATGTAATTTCTCGGCCAAAAGTGCAATAGATGAACTCGTCTCTGAGAGGGCTTCGTCTATGGCTCGGCCTTCAAACTCATCTATTGCTCACTTTACAGCCTCTACAATGTATAATGTATTTCTTCTAATATTTGATGGAAAATTATTATTATTGATATGAGCGAACTTCAGAAATTAAGCGTTTCCTTCCTATAACAGGGTGATACTTTTCTTTACCCATTCGGCCTCATGTAGAGATAAACTACGATAACATAGCGCGCCCCTCCACTACCCATGGAGTAGTGGAGGGGCGCGCCATGTCATGAAAGGTCATCTATCATTTTTTTAATTCTAAGCCTACAATCTGGTCTCGCTAGGTGGCACTCACCATAGCGCAAGTCCCCCGCCGCCTGGCCGCGCCGTCCAAGGAAGAGCTGCTGTGCGCCGGCGCACGCCGCCCCATGCACATGCGAGTCTTACTATTAGACGGCAAACAGCACGGCCTGGTGTTCGGACCCGCGGCCACTGCTGACCAGCTCGTCAATATGCTGCGGGAGAAGATTGGGCTCACTGAAGCTGCTACAGGTATGTCCATTACATGCATATTTTTTCTAAGAGGAGACAAAGGCCATTACCTGCCTCCATATTGGAATACATCTCTTCCTTCGTGAAGATTCCTAAACGGGTACCGTGTTGTGTGAAATTTTAGATATTGGGAAGTAAGATAACACATTAAATTATATAAGTTTGGATCATTATTTGATGAAATACTTTTAGATATTTCGTAATGAAGTTAGTATATTCTTGGAAATAACAGGTTTATTAAGTTTATATTTTATCTAAACCATATAAAAGTTGTGAATGTTTTTACCTGCAGATATGTGCATTTAAATAATTCTCTTGTGTACAGTTTTCATGATGTTCAATTCTTGTGAGTAAAGGAATGTGAACATTTGCTAAAGTACTACTACGAGCTTCAAACTAGAGTTGCTATTGATATACTGTGCATTGCATATTGTTGAATGAGTAGAGCTGCCCCTGTTTACAAGAATAATATAGTCACTAAAGAACCCACTTGAGCTAGGTACAGCACCCCCGGGCTGTTCAAGTTTTAGGTAAACCTTTATCATAAACAATTAATTATAATAACATTCTTGATAAACATAAGTTTAGTAGATAAGTCCTATAACCTATATTTATTAAAAATGTTAAACATCCCATCTAAATACAGATATAATTGCTGTTTCAATCCAAGCGGGTACTTTCTGTAAACTACCCAGTTTTTATTTTCAATCCACTTAACTCATTTTAAAACACTTTTTTTTTCGTCGCACGCATTTATCATCTAGATACGTAATCACCATTCACATTTTTATTCTGTATTTAGATTAGTATAAAGTAATAATCAGTTCGTCGCTGGAACAACTTCCAACTTCTTGAGAATTATGAAAATTAATCGGATGATAATCACAACTACAGCAACCTTCGAGATGTGTACGTTGGGTACCTTTTCTAGCAAAAAAATATGTGAAAGTGTTCCAGCGACAGATAAAGGCCTGATACACGGCTGCCAGCAAAGGATTACAGTGTAGTACGTTGCTTAAAGCCACAATTCGTATGACCTTTGAACGCGCTTGACAGGGAGGCATGCGCTGCCAGCAAGCAGCTTTGGCTGGAAGCAGCGGTAGTCTCTTGCTGTCAGCCACGCGAACAACAGGCGCGCTTCTGCAGGCGGCGACTGTAAACGCAGACGCATGCGTTGCACTGCGCACAAAATAGCTCTCGGGAAAAAAAAAACTTAAATAATCCCCAGTGCGACATATGGGTGTCTGACTAGTTATTGCTTACGTCCACACCATCAAAGTATATTTTGAACGCTCACAGATAGACTCACGATGTAACGACGTCGGTTGCGTTCACTTAAGTTTACCTGACGTCAAATTTCTTGGCGGCTGCGTGCTTCCTGGAGGGGGTCGCGACGCATGAGTACAAGAGAGAAGGGCGAGACGGAGAGAGTGGCCTCGCTCAGGCGCCGACAAACCGTGCGATATACAGATGTAGATAAGCTACAGGGCTTATACCATGGTCTTTTATATACGCCATTTTATATTATACGTGCCATGACGTCGTTGTAGTGAATGTGCGGTACGCGAGCGAAGGTGTTCGATCAAACACTGTTGGCTGGAGCCCGTTCAGCCGAACTCGCTTTGCTGAAGTCGTGAGCCGTGTATTTGGCCCTTTAAGCCCATCACTCCCTGTAACCATTGAGTATTCAGAGCCATAACTAATTACGCATTGATATGTACAACACATGGATTTAATCTACACTTGCCTACTTTTTCGATCAGTCGATTATTCGTGGCCTTGAGCTATGTAACCCAGAAGCTCAAACTTAGAGTCGACAGACCGCATATGATTGAGCACACGTGACTAACACGGCTCTCTGTCTCAGGTTACGCCCTGTACGAGGTGTGCGCCAACTCGACGCCGGCGGGAAGTGGCGAGCGCGCGCTGGCCGGAAACGAACGGATCGGCGACGTGTTGGCGCGGTGGGAGAAGGCCGGTGCCACGGCGGCGGCTTGCAGGTACACTCTTAAACTCTACTCTACTAAGACACCAATTATTCTTAATTGGGTACCTATAGTTTAACTATAGCTGCACGAGTACTCGTATGTAGGAAAACGTCTTATATTAATTAATCTGAATTTTATTCGCACCACGCTTGCACAATTTGCAGCAGATTAAATGGCGATTTTTCTTTACCCAGGTAAAGTTAAGTTACGTTTTTGGGTTATGGCTTCTATCGTGTGTTGCCACAATAATTTCGTCAAAGAAAATGAAAATGAAATTTATTCACCAATCACTCAATATCACGTGATTAGAACTGCACAATAGGAAATGACGTGAAACAGTAATGAAAACGTAAACTTTAAGCTGAGCCTTTTTTAGTTAAGTAGTAGATATAAATTTGTTCAGTAAATTATCCAGATAAACAGACAGATAACTTTAGTTGAATTTAAAACGTACAAATTTTGACAAATTCTTCAGATAAACGTTACCTGAGGATTGAACAATCGGCCGTAAATGTGATAAATATCTTAACAGCAGCTGTTCTATAATAATTGTGGCCACCAGGCTCGTGTTCAAGAAGCGTCTGTTCCTGGGCGAGCGGCCGCTGCACACGGCGTGCGCGGCCGAGATGGAGCTGCTGTACTACCAGGTGCTGCACGCGGTGCGCCACGACCGGCTGCCCATCGAGACTGACGAGGCTGTAAGTACTCTAAGGCTCTAATGAGGGCCCTCGGTGGAAGGATGCCCTTGGCCCTTAATAAGAGACGCTCATTATTACACTATCCTGATGTAGACGCCCTTGCTCGGTTAGAGAGCAAATCTAGGAGCGGCTGGAAGTCAGGCCCCGAATAAAAATGATAAATTGCCTTAGTTCGTAGTAACTTAGAATACTGAGCAAGTGTATGGAACCCTAACTATCAGTGTCAAATAGAGTTGAGTTGAAAGATTCCAGAAACGCTTTCTTTGTCTTCTAGTTGCACATGTAAAAAGATTTGAAATATCTTCTGACGAAAAAAGGCTATCTTCCTTTAATATGTATTCCCTTGAGAGCAGAAGGTGGATTCTTGACCAACTTCTCCTGTTCAAGATCTGGACTCATAGATTGCCCAAAATTGCTGTCTAATATTAATTTTACTGTTCCTCGCTGCGGTTCTAGACTAAAAAATTATAGACCATTCGCCCTTATTAATAGTAGGACCAATGTCGGATCTTTTAGTGTATTGAATCGCATTTGTAATCAATATAATATTCTATTGGGTATTGAAGACATTGATTTGTTCTACTATAGTTTTTACAGTTTTCGTAAACAGTTATTTAGATTTAAGACACTTAAAGTTGCTTAGATGTTTTGTTTAATTTCAAAGTTTTATAAAAAATATTACTTAGTTAAAGTTTATTCTAGTAGCATTAATATAGAATTACCTAGTTTAGCGTCCAGTTTTCATGTTACTTGTGTATTCATTGTTTACCTGTAATTGGGTGTACCCATACTTATTTTAAAAAACTTTACATGTTATTACATTATATCTGTTGATAAACATAATAAATAAATTAAAAAAATATCAGGGGGCATTTTCCCAGATACGAGTAAAGTTAAACCATACTCCGAAGAAAGAATATTTAGCGAAAATTATAAAACAGAAACACGGAAACAAATCACACGAGCGCTCTCTGTGCATCGAATTAGTGCCGTCTCATACTTATAAACTAGCCTGTTCCAAGGTTTCTAGGTTAGGTTTAGTACCATCAACGTGAGCAACATTGAAATCTAATGAATGAAAAAGGAGTCGATGCGGCCTTGCGCAGAACTATGCCAAAGGACACAGAGTCTTCGCGGATCTACAAGAGGGTGGGCGGTTCGGCGCGACGTCACCCCCATAACTTCCTCTTTCCTCTATGTCCATCCCAACGTGAAACAAACTATAGGTTTTTACAACTTTGTGTCAATACGAAATACGTAAATTATAAACAAATGATAACTACGAGTATCGGCAACGGCAATGAACATTTGTATGAATTAGTTATGATATATTCCTCTTTTCGCCCTGTTTAGGGCTAACGCGTGCGAGCAGGATATCTAACTGCAAAATTTCAGCTTCATAAGTCAAGTAGTTTTAGATTTTCATACAAACTATAAACCCCCCCCCCCCCCATTTATAGGGGATTAATGTCGCTAAATCCCTTCTTAGTGCTACGCTACACAATATAAGGAACCCCTGTACAAAATTTCATGTCTGTAGGACCAGCGGTTTACCCCTTGGGACTGTCTACGTGATTTATCAGTCAGCAAGGGAACAGTGAACAACAGGATACACAACATTTGTAAAATCGGCAACAACGGCCAAAGTCAATCTTGCTGACACAGTCAACAGAGGCTGCAAACTTGGGTATAAATTACTCTCAGGGATACTAACAACATATTAAATAATCGGTCAAGTGCGGCTCAGACTCGCTCACGAAGGGTTCCGTACCACTGTACAAGAAAACTTAACCACTAAAAATAATAAAACAAAAATAAAAATAATAATATTATGTTTGAACGTGGATTGACACCCAGAACCCTAACATTGCGAACCCGATATCAAACCAATACGATATTTGACAAGGTAGTCCAATCAATCTAGAAACGTGTCTCAAGCTGAACCTATTTCAACAAAAACGTTTGACAATATCAGATCACTGTAATAAACTTATGTGTATGTTCCAAAAGCAGATAATTCTCAGAGAAGAACGCACAAGAAACTCTGAGGTAGCTCTTTTTCAAAGGATAAATTTATAAATTTACGTTTTCCTACTATAACTATTTAGGTTCATCAGATAGAGGACGCTGACGGACGGACGCGTCCGTCCGACGACGACGGACGGACAGCGGAGGCTTAGTAATATGGTCCCATTTGGACCCTAAAAAGACAGGTCATTATAATATTTTTGTCAATTTATACATATTAAAGAAATTTTGATGTTTTAATAATCACCTACGTAATATAGTTACACAGGGTGAAATTTAATTAGCTGACCATGTTTTGGGGAATGATAGTACCTATCAATATGCACAACTTTCCTCAAGGAACATGGTCGCAAACGAAAAAAAAAATCGTCCCTCAGTACATTGACTGACACGCTGATTACAAGTTACTATGCGACCATGTTTCTTGGGGAAAATTGTTCATAATTATGGGTACTGTCATTCCCCAAAATATGGTAAGCTTATTAAATGTCACATTGTATTTTAGGAAACTGTTTCAAAATTTTAAAATCAGCTGTTTCGGAGTTAAGGGAGGGAATGTTTTTTTAAATAACTTTTAAGTATGTATTTCAAAATTATGGAAATGAAGATCCTCGCAAATTTTCTGATTTGCCTCTTAATTATGCTCCTTATTTACATACAGTATTTTCGGAGATGGGGATATTTTTTTAACGAAGTATTTAATTTTTTTGCAGATAATTTATTTGAAATCCTCGCAACAAGACCTTTCATTTGCCCCCAAGTATAAATATATTTTTTTACGTAGCGTGTTCGTGCTTGGGTCACATAAATACATACATAAAGTATAACTTACTCGGTCCAGATTTTGGCCGTATACTTTTACAAACGGACGGACGGACACACAAGTGATTATATAATGTTTCCGTTTTTCCTTTTTAAGGTGCGGGACCCTAAAAATGGTAGATATCGGTTTCTTGGCACCTGAGCGAGGCCACTATCTCTCTCTCTTTCCCCTGCATATTTACTCTCGTTCCCTTGCGCCGCTACCAAGTCCAGGCGGCACTAAAGGGACAAGAAACTTGGCATCAGGTGTACCTCACGCCACGAATTAAGAGCGCTGGGCGACGTTGGCGGGAACTACTGCGCATTCAAGGCCACCGCTCATAACGGGTGGCGTGACGTATATATATATATATATATATATATATATATACACGCGTTTATAAACTGTACTAATACACCGCAGATATATTCATAAACCTGTCTCTTTTTCGCAACCCAGGACCAGGGAGTCAGATATACTTTTATTACGAGATATTTATTAACACGAGCGCCAGCGACTCAAGACTCAACATACCTGCATCAACCCACACTTAGACATGGCCTCTTCTATAGTTTGTGAGTGATGATGCTCACCGCTGTTGATGCACAGGTGATGCTGGCGGCGCTCCACGCGCAGGTGGTGGGCGGCGACTGCGCGGGCGGCGGCGAGGAGTGTGCGCGCGCCGCCGCGGCCGTGCTGCCCGCGCGTGCGCCACTGCCAGCGCCGGCCGTGCGTCTGCACCACCTGGCGCTGCGGGGCACGGCGCCCGCGCATGCCATGCAGCGAGCGCTGACGCTGGCCAGCAGCTGGCCGCTCACTAGGGCTACTATATTCGACGTCATGGTGAGTAACAGCTACACTTATATTTTCATAAATCATAATTCATCATTGCACACATATTAAATTTAAAAGGTAACATTACGAGAAATCATATGTTCAAAGGCGAGTTTATCTCTTAAAAGAGATTTCTTCCAGCAAACAAAGGCATGAAAGGGAAATTTATAATTTATAAGGGTAGGCAATGCACAATAAGTCTATAATTAAATTAAACCTTCTTTTCTGCGTCCAAAAACCGCAAGTTACGACCAGCGTAATAATATACTAATTGGTAAAAACTCATTTCTTATCTGAGTATTGATACATTATGACCATAATGTACCAATATTTCGACATATTCAAATTTCGAACGCCGACGCCCGCCTCCGTGCCGCCCGTAGTTTGTCTGTGAAGCTGGTACTGCTGAACAACCTAAACAAGTGCAGAGCAATTATCAATGCCACAATGCCGGTCGAACATGCGGTTCCTGAACACATCAAAGAGAGCTTACGATATGTGTGTAGATAAACTAGTGTATGTAACTGTACATAATTAGGCATTATGTATCAGTCACATAAACTACTATTCCAAGTACGACTGCCTATGCTATCTATGCTACTGCCGAACCGATGTGAATGACTACACTACCTATCACACGCTTACCCAGGATATGCAATGAACGTTGACGTCACCTAACAGAGGATGCGCTGATCACTTGACAACACTGTAATCTATTCGCAATCACACTATTATTGTATTTTCGAAACCAACGCCTGCATCGTTCCCCAGCAATCGTTCACGTCGAACTGGCCGCGCGCGCTCTGGCTGGCGGTGGACGCGCGCGGACTGACCCTGCTGCGGCGCGGGTCGCGCGCGGCGCTCGTGTCGCACGACCACGAGCAGCTGCTGGCCGTGTCGCCGGCGCCGCGCGCGCTGCTGCTCGTCACGCGCGCCGAGAGGAAGCACGCCAAGCTGGTGCTGTCCACTGACCAGGTAATATTGTCACCGATATACAAACTGGTCGCGGGCGGTCCGGCTAGCGGTCACGCCTCCTCGCGTATGGGGTATCAAATAATAGTTGTGCTCAAGTTTAGTAGTCGCAACGTGAAGTAAAGTATGCAACTCTGGAATAACGTCTTAGAACGACTTGCAGCTAAATACAAGTATAAACACAACTTAAATACAACACGGCTATGATAATTGGAGACCCTGTGTTTAGCGGCTGTCAAAAGTCTAGTGTTTGTCGGCCTTAGCTCGAGTGACGAAGAATTCCTTGCCTACTCGGGATACCTTCGCCGCTTGATTTTGGATTCTCGGGCGGAAAAATTCGTTCGTAAAGTCTTTTTACGAACCTCCCCTTCGGCTCGTGCCGTAAACTTCTCGGCTCGTAAATATAAGCCGTTGCGTACTCGCGGGAAATGTACTATAGTTGCACTGAAGACTCACCCCCCCTTCCCCGCAGGCGTACCAGATCGCCACGCTCATCAAGGACTACATCGAGGCGCACCGCGGCGCCGTGTGTCCGGCGGTGGCGGCGCCGGCGGACCCGTGCCGCGCCGGCGCCGGTGCCGTGCCGCCCGACGCGTGACGCGCGCCCGCCGCGCCCGGCTCCTAGTGCCAGTGCTTCCACGTGCGCCGGTAGACTGACGACTACTGACGAGGGGTGAACAGTGGCCGCGCTTCAGAGCTGTCGTTTGTTGACTTGACAACCCTTTTGAGCTTGGCTTAAGGTGCTGGTTAGAAGCCGAGCGCAACTTCAGACAGCACGTGGGAGACAGTGTATTTATAACGCGAGTGAGCGTGACAACGTACAATGCTCGCGCTATTAGCACCTTTAGGCTTTATCAGCATTAAGATTGACAGTATGCGCCGAGTGTTTCGCTTCAATATTGACACATTGCTATACTCGTATAACCAATCTTGTAGATTAAATGTAAACAAAGAAATGACATTGCCCTGTACAAACCCTATGACTTTGAGGTACATATTATATTTTATCTACACACGTAACATAAACCCTCTTTACTGCGTCCAAAAACTGCACGTTACGTTACGACCAGCATCGTTATATACTACTTGGTAAAACACATTTCTTATTTGTATATTGATACATTATGACCATAATGTATCAATATTTCGACATATTATGACATTCAAATTTCGAACGCCGACGCCCGCCCCTAGTTTGTCTGTGAAGTTAGTACTACTGAACAAGCTAAACAAGTGCAGAGCACTGATCAATGCCACAATGCCAGTCGAACAAGCGGGTCCTGAACACATCAAAGAGAGCTTATGATATGTGTGTAGATAAACTAGTGTATGTAACTGTACATAATTAGGCATTAAAACTCTCGAGTGATATTATTATGAAACCCACTCTCGAGTTTTAATGCCCTCCATTAAGTATCAGTCACATAAACTACTATTATATGTCACCGTAAGATTGTCAAAACCGTTAGTTTATAAACTAACGCATTGATTTGTAAACTATCGACAAATTGTAAACCAGACCGACAGGGTTTGGAATTTACGTTTCTTTTGTTCTTACATGTCAACCTTCTTCACCTAAGCTCACGCTGTGTTTGCCCTGGTATTTTCTTTGCAATTCATGTTTAAATCTGTTCACAATTTGACGCCCTCCATTATGTATCAGTCACATAAACTGCTATTTTGTACTAGCCAATGACATTTCTTTCTTTACCTTTTATTACAAGATTTGTTTACCTTTAATACGAATGAAGTCTCAAATTTTCATAAGATATGGAAATGGCGTAGACTGTCGACCGTATTGGATAAAAAAAATATCTTATGATCAGAAAAAAACTTTATATGCATGCAAAGGTTTGCCGAACTCCGCGAGCACAGGCTTGCTGATGATAATGCCTACTCCAGTATAGATATGGCCACGTCGGGGTCACCAATGTCGTGAATGACTAGTCAGCTAAACCTATCAGTAGGTATATGGAAGGTGGAACAGAAAAACGGTGAAGTCGATATGTAATAATACTATGCTTATTTCAGAGTCTTAGCTATATATATATATATATATAATCGGGGTTGCCTACTCAGCTAATGCATTGACCTTGCTAACATGTAGGCTGTTTATGTAGGTCTGTCTGGCCTGGTTTACTTTGGACAGGCGCCTACAGTGCCATCGTGTTGGCTTGAGTGAGGTGTTGTACACCAAAGTAATGTATTGACCTAACCATAGGAGATTCATAATATTGTTGATAAAACAAAGCAATAAAATAGGAACATCAATCCTCCAGCTTATGTTGAACACATCATTGTCGAAATTAGGACTTGAATGCCTACTCCATTTCAAGTTTCAACACTTTGTTGTCTTGTTTTCGCCTTGACATTTACAAATTCATGCCGACACAAACGACGCCATGACACTCGAGTTTACGGCGGATGTTTTTATTTCAAAATATTAATTTTCTCACTAAACATTTATTAATTGCTGAAATATTATTGAAAAAGTACATAATAAATGTATACGGGAATTTAAAATAGTTTTTAAAGTTCACTTATAAAGCCAAGCATATGGCTTGCTGGAGTTTGGTTAATCTTTTCAAGGATGCAAATAAAAAAAGTCGTTTTCTAAACATATGTTAATATTTACAGAAAATAAAGAAATATTGATTTGTTTTTTTCTAATCAAGCAAGTGGGTCTCGCTACAGGTGGGAATAGAACGTGGGACACAATACGATACTGTGTGGGACTTTCAAGCCGCTGAAATTAAAATATAAATTGGACTTCGAATCAAGTCCTATGTCTCTTAAAAAATTGCGTGTAAGTACGGACAGCTTTGTAGTATGGCTACCTGTAAAATACTCTGTGAAAAGAAGGGTAATGAAATGAGTGTTCACGGTTAGGACTTCGATATCTCCAAGATTAAATTAAATATATTAGTGAAGATTTATTTGTCAAGATTATGCTTGGGGTTATTCAGAAGTTAAGATTGCGTGGAATTCATTGATGAAGTAAATGTTGATCTGCTTGTACGTGTAATAAATTATTTTAATAATTTTCTCTAAATGGCATTAGCTGAAGAATATCAGAATACATAGGAACTATTCTACAATTAAATGGTAGCAGCTATTCTAAAGGCATATTTTCCATATTTTACAGCATTGAAGTAGACTCTAAATAAGATACTAGGAGTCATCCCAAGATACCCAAATCCGATTTTTTTTCCTGTATTTTGTATAGAATCTCTGCTTATATTTCTGTCGATATCAGAAATACATATGGGTATAGCAGATCAGATCAAATTTACTCAATTGTAATTCTTCAAGTGAAGGCAAATGGTTTGGTTTTGTGAGAAAGAATGGACTATTTCCGGCAAACGAGGAAGCAATACATACAATAATGAAATATCAACCTCATCTGTATCTTTTAGTACCTACATAAATATTATAATACCGCCATAACCTACTGCTATCCATCACATCATTAAAATATTACATATAGAAATATATTCCGCTCTCTAAATCAGCAATGAAGCTCAGTATTATAACTGTTATAAGTGTTACTGTTAAATATTACAAGTATTCAAGTGTTGTAGAGTTGAAGGGAATTATAATGTTAAAAGCAATAATCCCACATGCATGTCCCGTGTCCCATTCTCATACAATGGCTGTTCTATAATCAAGTATTATGTATGACTTTCTAATGCAAGAACTCTATTTGTTTTATGGATTGTAATGACGTATTGAATATGCATACGTATCCAAACAATATCAATAAAAGTATTCATTCAATTAATATGGATTGAATGATGTATTGAATATGCATACGTATCCAAACAATATCAATAAAAGTATTCATTCAATTAATATGGATTGAATGATGTATTGAATATACATACGTATCCAAACAATATCAATAAACTATATTCATTCAATTAAGACTATTGTACTGAGTAGAATTTGTCCACCTCATCTGAATAATATTAAGAACTATGTTTTTATATTCGAGCTAAGTATTGTGTCGCTCTGTTCTGACAGGATTCTGTGTGCAGGATTTGATTAGTCAAAATACGATTTCGTATATCGCATATATTTATGGCACACCAAAATTCAAATTACAAGCTTATAGAAAATAATTTACAAAGGCAAGCTTATCTCTAACAAGAGATTTCTTCCAGCAAAACGAAGATGGAAAAGATAAATTTAATAGCAGTGACAGATTTCGCCTAAAAAATATTTGAAAAGACTATTTCAAGCATTATTCAGTGGTAATTCATGCGTGAGTGTTAAAGCTAGTGTCTATAACATATTGTGGGAATCTACGTTGGGTGATTCTTTCGGAATGTCGTGAAATGTGTTCGGGTGAACTTTGTTTACTTAGCTCATGTATAAAAACACCGACTTTAGTAAACATATTTGCACCGATATTAATTCTTATACTTTGTATCCTAGAACATACCTGATTACTTCCATATTTGGTAATGTTTAGCCTGTTGTTATCTTGGACACTGTGTGGAATCATGATTTTGTGCCTTTTACTAGCTCAAATAATACTGCTGATCATCTACTCCTGCACCGTGCATCAAATTAGCACTATTTTGATACATTGGGCTCAAAAATGTGTTTTATCTGTAGTTAATTCTATTTGATAAATAATAATATTCGATTAGCAAATTGTGCAACCTATGAGTGCTAGAAATTTTACTGATTGTTTGAAATATGTATATTTATAGCAAGCATATTACATTATTGCACAATGTTACGTCTCAATATTTTATTATATAAAATATATTGATTGTACAGGGTGGGCCAGTAAGAAATACGGTTTTAAAAATGATATAATAGAACAATGTTTATGTTTTCAAATAAAAAGTTTAATTTGAATTAATAATAATTAAAATAATTTTAAGATTTATTACGTTTAAAAAATTAAATCATACAAATATCGTCCGTTGCGACTGCGACAGTATTCCTGGTGTGATTGGAATTTTTCGAAAACTTTAGTCAGAATTTGAGGAGATTGATTGAATTTCGCCTCAACTCAACTGTGGTTGCAGTTGAATCAACTAAAGAAAAGCAAAGTTTACTCCAATCTCCATTGGAGTATACTTTTGTTTATAAGTAGTATAAAAAGAAGTCGGCAGGAGTTGAGGCGAATATTCGTCAAGATATTAAATCAATCTCCTCCAAATTCTAACTAGTTTTCAAAAAAAACCATTCACTGGAAGAGTCGCGGTTGCAACGGACGGCATCTGGATGATTTAATTACTAAAACATTGAATTATCTATAATTTAAATTATACGTTTTATTTGAATACATAAACATTATTTTATTAATAGAATGTTTTAAATTGCATTTCTAACTAGCCCACCCGTAGTTAGCTTAGTCGCGTAAGTTATAATGTCACACATAATGCAGTAATTATGCATTATGATTATATTTGGTGCTTCATTGTCACGTTTATTTGCTTAGCTTTTGTTTCTGATCTCATGATAAGTATTATTTATTTATTTTGATGCCATAGTGTTTTTTGTGAACTATCGTTGGTTGAGTTATTTTTAATCATTGACATTTTGTACATATTTAGCAAAACAAGTGAACCAAAGACTTTGAATGTTTGAATTGTCCCTTTGTATAGTTTAAATTAAAGATTATCATATTATCATGGCTCTATAAAATTATAATTTAGATTTTGGAAATGTGTACAGTACATATAATATGGAATATACTCATTGACGTAAATTTCTCATTTAATAGGAGATGAAATAATATATATGTAGATTACAATTAAAAACCTTTATACATACATAATGTATCGTCGTTTGGCATTCACTAAGTTCTATTTACACGCTATCTACTATCTTTATTGATCGATAAAAGAAAATAAGAGTCTGACTTCCATTAGCTAACTATAGTTTTTCTTGTGTGTGTAATTGACAATACATGTAAACAACTTTTGGTATTTAAGTTAGCAGTAAATAAACTAAAACTTAACCAGAAATCTAAAGGTTTGCACATAAACCACCTATTCAAACTGCCCAGATAGACTGAAATATCCAAATATACCTAGATTTTTGATAACTATTTTTGTTATAAATTATGTTTGTATTGTAATTCATTGTTTGAATGCCAAATAAATAAAGTTAATACACAAATTACATTGTTTCATTCATTGATTAATGTATGGAGGATCTTCTAATCTAACTGGAAATGAAAGGTGACAATAGCTTGTATTTCATTTATTGTAAATTAAATTACACTTAAATTAGGTATTTAACTCTACTGCGTCACTAATCCTAGATAGTCATCCATCAGAGTACCGATCGCAAACTGAAAAAAAAAAACAAATAAGAATATTAATTTTCTAATGCACAAGAATATTAATTTTCTAATGCACAAGAATTAGCAATTTTTGTATTACACAGACATTATGGGGAAATATGTGTTTCTCTACACACGCATCATAAACCCTCTTTACTGCGTCCAAAGACCGCATGTTACGACCTGCATAATGTTATACTACTTGGTAAAAACTCATTTCTTATCTGAATATTGATACATTATGGCCATAATGTATAAGTTTTCGACAAATTATGACATTCAAATTTCGAACGCCGACGCCCGCCCCTAGTCTGTGAAGTTGGTACTACTGAACAAGCTAAACAAGTGCAGAGCAATTATCAATGCCACCATGCCGGTCGAACATACGGTTCCTGAACACATCAAAGAGAGCTTATGATAGACTCGCCTTCGGCTCGTTTCATAAGCCCACTCTCGAGTTGTAATGCCCTCCCTCAATGAGTTATGTATCAGTCACATAAACAACTAAATAAAAAAAAAGGCGAAAAAGGGAGAATATTAGGGATTAGGGAGACTTGTGACAAAGGGGTTGGCAACTCCCAAAGTGGCGCTTGTATCGGTTAGTTCCCCTAACGTCATTTTTTTTTTGTATTTTATGGCCTGGTTGCAAAGACCTTTGGGCCACGTCTTTAATTTTCCCTAACGTCAATGTCACGCTTCTGTGTTACCAGTACGGTGTGTACAATCGCCAGTCAAGTGCTGTGGATTGTAAAAAATCGATGCCAAAAATACAAAATGAAGTTGTATAGTAGTTTCATTACATGACATTATATCATAAACACGAAAAACGACATCTCAGACAAAATCCCAGATAATTGGTCGATCCTTGAAAATGGCAACTGGGTAAAGTAACCAAATGCACGTGGCGCCACCTATGGTTAGTTTCACCGGCCAACCCCATTCAAATATTTTTAGCATAGCATCCACTTATCATATGTCTTATCATATGTGTACATTTAGACGATCTCTGTGGCGCAGCGGTTGTAGCTCTGCCTACCATGCGAGGGGTCCCGGGTTCGATCCCGGCTGGGGGTGAAAAAAAAAACCCCAGGTCTTGGATGTTTCTATGTGTGTGACATCGCTGTTTCTAGTTCCCACGACACAGGGTATCCTAGTGTGGGGCCAGAAGCAATGTATGTGCCTGTATGTATATGTTTATGTTGTTTATTTAAATGAGGCACTCAATTAATAGCCCGGGCCGTTCAAGCGGCTGAAGAGTGTGGTATGAGTTGCTTCATGACTGTTGTGCTGACTGCTGACGTGACGTGCTGACTTTTGGATGGATGAAAATAAAGACTCGACAACTGCTTTGACTTTCACATGCATATATTGACTTTCTTCTATGGGTTTTTGCTTATTTTATAAAATAAATGACTAGTTGTTTGGATCGACCATGCTTGGTCGGAATTATGTCTGGTGTGAAGCTGTCGCTGAGCCGTCCCGCCCCGCAGCCTGCTCCACCTATCTCGTCCTGCTTCTCTCTGCAGCCTTTGAGACGTATGTATGGTATTTTAAATGGTTTGATCGAATAGCAAATGCTGAAGGGTGGCTGAAGTCTGTATTAGTATCTGAATTCCGAACATCTACCGCAGCGTTGAATGTCTTGCTTTCAGCAGAATGTCTAGCTCCTGGGTCATCAGCTGTTGGCAAGACACAGGTCCTGTTGAAGGCGCGTCTGATTCCGTCCTTGCTTGTATGTATACCTGCTACTCGTCCTACTCCATCTGTTCCGGGAATGACTTCTTGTATGAGGCCGAGACACCATTTCATCGGCGGTAAGTAATCCTTTTTGATCAGCACACCAAGATCCCTTTTTAGGTTCAGGTTCCATAAAGAAAGGAGGATCCCTTATATTTTCGTCAAGTTTGTCCGTCCGTCCGTATGTCACAGCAACTTAATTCCGAAACTATCCGGACTACACAGTTGAAACTTGGTATGTAGATGTATTCTGCGAACCGCTTTACGATTTTTATACAAAAATTAAAAAAAAATAACTTAAGGGGGCTCCCCATACATAGAACTGAAAGCAAAAAAAAATGTTTTCCTCAAACCTATGTGTAGGGTGTGTCTAAAGATAAGTCTTTAAAAATGACGTTGAGCTTCCTGAAACCATTTTTCCTCAAAGTAAATTGTTAAAGAGACAAAGACCCATCCAAAGTGGAAAAAATTGTGTCCCCTCTCTAACTTTTGAAGTAAGAGCGATAAATCTAAAAAATATATATGTTGTGTATATTAATAATCAATTTCAACGAAAATTGGTTTGATCAAAATAAAATTAGCAGTTTTTAAGACAAAAAACATTTATAACAAACCGCAAATATAACTTTGCCTTTCATAAAAACACTATGAACAAACTAATTATTTGCTGGTGAAGAATGATAGTGATATTTTGGCTAGGTGTTTCAGGTGAGTACATACCTTCCTAATTTATTTATTTTGGCTTATATTCTACATTTATTACGGAATCCTAAATGTGCGAAGCGAACACGCATTTGGCCGGTTTTCCAAACATCCTTTCGAAAATTTCCATTTTCTCTGTAGTTGTAGTTCAGAGACGTTCATCTGCCATCGTAACCAAGAATACTGGCGCAATTATTCTACGCGCTCCCAACGTTGCAACGTTGACACGGATTGGTGCTATACAGGCAGAAGTGTTGAACCCTGTATTGTCGGTTACCAAGGCGTTGGAAAACGTAGGGTTACCAGTAGGCGAATGGTCGTACCTACTATTGCATATTGTTTTGTCTCGCCTCCCTACAGATGTGCAGGATGGATTTGAACAGTTGCACGGGGGAACCAGGCAGACGACTTGCCCACCTTCTCCGACATTGTCGAGTTTTTAGTCAAACGGCTCTCCCGTAGGGCAGGCTCGGATTCACGTCATCGAACCTCGGACTATGCAGAGCTGATAGAGGTCGGCCAACCAATAAATGACCACTGATTAATGTAGTGAGATCGTTGGGATCAGATCATATATTGTATAAAGGACGAGAATCTGGGGGCACGGTAGTGCCCCCGCCAAGAGCGCGAAGCACTGGGGCACTACCCACCTTTTCTCGTAACGCTTCGTCGTTATTTTGAACTCTCAGAACTTGTGTTTGGATTATACCAGATCGACGAAATTCTTGGGATATGATGTCAATAGTAGACACATTAAACCCAAAAAGTTTCAGGTGCATAGCTCTTATACTTTAGATTTTATTGCTATCTAAAAAACCCCGATTTCATCACTGACTTACTCATTCACTGTTGATCAACAAAACTTTTAGGGCACTTCCTGAAGTCCTAGAAAGCTGAAATTTGGTATGTAGGCTAGTATTAGCACACAAACAACCGCAAAATCTTAAAACTTGTAATTCTCACCCCTCAACCTCCTAAACTAGGGGATGAATGTTAGTATGAGACTTCCGCAAATTTCGAAGCTAGAGGTCTGAAAATTTATACAGTGACTGATTATTATAAATACTAACTTTACATAACCTTCAATACTCCATAACTGCAGCCATGGGCTAGCCTCCTGTCACGCAAAATGCACCGAACTAGCTCTTTGTAGACTTCCCTTATCAATATGCATCCCGGATCTTATGCAACTTACAAAAATAAATGAAATCCCATCAAAACATTTTCATGTTAAAAATGTAGCCAAGAAGAGGGAAACAAAAAGTTATCAGATCTCAAGTAGAGCCAAGCTTCTAACTCTACACGCCCTAACTGTACAGCCCTAACTTCACAAACTCTAACACCTTACTCAAAATATATGGCTTGGCCGTTTCGTTGCTTGCATTTTCCAATTAAAGCTCATGTGACGGTAGTGAAACAGCCTGATGAACGGAGATCTGATAACTTTTTGGTTCCCTCTTCTTGGCTACATTTTTCACATGAAAATGTTTTGGTGGGATTTAAGATTGACTCAATTTGTATTAACACCGGGTATAATTTCTCAAAGGTGAGGCATGCTTCTCCTAATATATAATATAATAAAATAATAATAAAATAAATAAAAATAAATAAAAAATAATAAAATAATAATAATATAATATAATAAAATAATAATAAAATAAATAAAAATAAATAAAATAATAATAATATAATATAATAAAATAAATAAAAAATTTAATATTCTATTTTAAAAGACTTCAGTCTCGCCTCCCACAACCCTCCTAAATGAGGCGCGTAAGCGGGGATAAACATAAATTCATTATTCAATTTTGTTTTAAAAAGTTATTGATTTCATTCTTTGCTCCAACCAATTGAGTGCCGATGTCAGAAAACATAACAGCTGGCTTGGAGCTGGGATCGTCGCTCTATGAACCTGTGTGGGCGGCTATGTATGCTTCTTAGGTCATATCGCAGACCAATTCTTAATGCCTTCGTGGTGAAGCCGAACACCGCGACGTTAAATTTTATTAACCTAAAAATGTATTAACCCACGTCCCTTCTCAGAGGTCAGAGGTCCCGCATAGTCCACACCGGTGGTCTGAAAGGGATACTCTGGATCGAGTCGCTGGTCAGGCAACTGCCCCATAATAGGGTTGACAGTCTGCGCCCTCATCTATAAACACCTTATAAATTCGTGTGCAACATTATGGCCTATGCTAAGTCCACTTAACGGTATAAACCGTTCCCTGTCCGATTTCACCAACAGTTAAGGGACACTTAGGTCTTTTTCTTAGCTGCCTAGCGTTTGTTTCGGTGGCCGACTCTTATATTTAGGGGTCCCCAAGGTGCCTAGATGACCCTTACACTTAGGGCAAATCGAAACAACCGTTAGGTTGCCCCTGAAAGAAATAAAGTGTCCCCTAAAAGATAGGGATCGTTGGTCAAATCGGACATACTCACGCAAGCAATAGTCTCAACTATCACCACAGAGCAGCATGAAACATTCGAATATGTTCATCTCTGGAGTTTGCTAGGATGCTAACATGAAATCAAAACGGGGCTTTTGTTGAACTCAAACTTTGAATTTTCTAATCTTCCACCTTCCCTGATTAGACCTGTCTCCTTAGTAATGTGATAGGTGAAGTAGAATCTTTATTTGGCAAGCTTTGTCGCTCTGACAAAGAATGTTATTAATACTGTTTCAATTTCATTAGAAGTCATTGCACCTGAATTTCTTGTGTTGCGCTTTTGACTGTTGTGTATAAATCTTAGTGCAAACGCTAATGACCTTTTTAATCTGATTAGTAAACCTTTTGAATTGTGTTAAACCAGCATTACTTATCTGGTTCTGTTGTCACTCGTCTCCTCTCATTTTATCTAGACCATCATACTTGCACGCACCCCTACACACTTTACGTTAAAGAATAGAAAGAAATGAATCTGGCCATGTCGCGCGGCGCAATAGTTGGTTACGTAACTGTGGTATGGTATTTCGATGAAATAATCCATAATAATAATCATTTATTCAGTAAAAAATATACAGTAGAATTACTTGATTTTAAATTAGTAAAGAACAAGGGATGTTCATTACTCCATATTAAAGGGCAGACCCTGCGGTATAGGATGAGTAGATACTTCCCACCAGTAAATGACACATTATAATCCTAGGTAATTATTTCTTATGAAAGTGAACTTTCATAAGAAATAATTACCTAGGATTCAAATCAAACTTCAAATTATTCTTTCTAGTGGACGAATCGCAACTTTTGCTTTTTCCCATATTGATTGATTCAAAACGTACGTATTAGTTTTAATGAAAAAGGTAATATCGGCGTTTCATGAAAATACTCTGCAAAACAAAGAAAGTCTTATCTTTTTTTAATTTAGAACACAGCTTTTATTGTCTTTAATTAGCTGGCCAGCTACAAAGTTAATTAAAGTAAAGTACTTTAAAAAAGTTTGTGTTGCGTTCCTACAGTGAGCAGTGACTACACTACTAACGAACACAACAATTTTTTGTCCCAATTTTAAGAATTCAACGTCGTGTATTGTTTTATAACAATTACACTACATTAAATATCTATTTTAGCTTTGGGTACTACCATAATTAAGTTTATCTACACATGTATCATAAACCCTCTTTACTGCGTCCAAAAACCGCACGTTACGATCAGCATAATGTTAAATTACTTTGTAAAAACTCATTTCTTATCTGAATATTGAACATTATGACCATAATGTGTAAATTTTCTACACATTGACATTCAAATTTCAAACGCCGACGCCCGCCTGCGTGCCGCCCCTACTTTTTCTGTGAAGTTGGTACTACAGAACAAGCTAAACAACTCAATACCACAATGCCGGTCAAACATGCGGTTCCTGAACACATCAAAGAGAGCTTATGATATGTGTGTAGATAAACTAGTGTATGTAACTGTACATAATCAGGCATTAAAACTCTCGAGTGATATTATTATGAAACTTGCCTTCTGCTCGTTTCCTAAACCCACTCTCTAGTTTTAATGCCCTCCATTATGTATCAGTCACATAAACTACTATTTTGGTAGTAAATAAGGAGGCGTCACTAATTATACTATGTGACCACCACTATATATAGCGCCACAGTTGAGTGGATATAAAAAATATATCGGCATAATTTTAGTGTTAATTGTTAAAATATTTTCAGTTTCATCGTATGTTAAGGATATCAGCCATTTGTATATAAGTAGTTTATTTTTATTTTTCGTTGATCGTAATAATATAAATTTCACTGATTTTATTGTAGTCCAAATCTTTGCATAAAATTTCTCAGTTTGGCATACTTATCTTTTTGCCGTTTTAAAATTAGTGCTTCCTTACTAGATAAAAATCTGTTTAACTAAAATCTGAGATTGTTAGAAACCTTATTAGAAATCTTATTCCATCCGATCCAGTATTCATTTTTTACAGTCATGGTAAGTCTTTAAATTTCTTCATTGTCAGTTTGTAACATTGCAAATGAGTTTGGTTGTGGGGTGTTTTCGAGTGCTTTAGTGATAGGTTCTTTATGGTTTATTGCCTCTGCTGAATTTTTTCCTACATAGAAAATAATTATACACTGTTTATAGATGAATTTAGAGTTGTTAGAAGTAATCGAGGTTGGTAACACATTTACTTACAATGCCATTAGCATCCACTCTGGTGCCGACAATCTTCAGTCTGATCACATCTTCCTCCTGGATGACGTTGTCTTCCTGTTTGCTCTTGTAACAAGGAGGGTTAACGTTCGGACAGAACTCCATGTCTGCAGGTATGGACTGGAATAATGGAAAGATAGTTTGTTCCATAACACATCTTTTGATAGAAAGTATGAGAGTAAATAGCTGTACAAATCATTAAACTCACATACAATAATTAAACTTACATGATGAGATATAAAACAACTCAGTGGTCCAATTTGCGCAAACATGCCAACCTGTAATAAAATCAAATGTTTATTATATGTATTGGACGTATGGAATACAGCTTTGGGGCAGTGCATTCCATATTAGCCAACATCCGAAATTAGGTATACATCTGATCTGATTCTATAACCAGAACACAAAAATTTCGATACCAGAATCGTAGGATTTTTACGAGACAAAAGTGCATTCCGTAATAGCCAACATCTCAACATTACGCTGCCCCAGTGCTTGAATGGCGAACCGACCATTTCCCACCAAAATCACTTTTTGACATCCTCTTAAAGAATAGCTGATTTTACACCATATACAAGAAATGACCAAATGTGGTTACAATTCATGTTATTAGCAAAAATGTAAAGCCAATCTCCAGTGGAAATATTGTGTTGAGTTCTTGTTTGGCCTTGCTCTGTGCTTGTTTGTCCAAGCTCCAACATACAGCCAATCACGGACAATCATTCCGCTATGACTCGACGCCATCTTGCTTTCGAAATGTTTGTTTGCTGTTGTTGTATTTTGGTAGGTAATTTCTCTAATTACCACCAAGGTTTCTAAATCGCAAAAATGTCAGTGACGAAAAAGAAAATGGATTCCATAAGAAATCTGACCGATTTGGAATGGTATGTTGTGCTTTTATTGTTATATTATATGGCTGTAATTCTTTGAATTGACTGATACAGGCTGATGCAATATTATTTTAGTCAACCGAGTTTGAAAAGTCTCCCAGTTATTTGATCTATCCGTTTTTTAATCAAGCTTTGCTATGATTGTAGCAAAGAATATTGATACTGGAGGTTGACATAAAAGAAATATTAGAGAAAAACATCGTTTTTACAGAGACCTACAAACATATAGAATTGATAACCTCTCCTTTTTTGAAGGCAGTTCATAAAACACCCCATATTCTACCAATGGTTGCTTGGATACACAAACACAACTGAAAAGTATTTTATACTACTGTCTCCACATGTTGTGCTCAACCTCCAACTACGTCATTTTGACAACGGCATTTTGCCCAACATCCACTTTAAAATTTCTATTAATCAGTACTTAGCTTACATATATGTTCAAATTATGTATTTTCCTTACTGGGCACATCTTGCCAATGCTTATATTCTGTAGATTTCAGAAAACTACTCTTTATTACAATGACAAAATAAATGTTTCCTGTAAAATTTGCTCCACGGTTGGTTGGCCATTCAAGCACTAAGGCAGTGATTAGGTAAATATGCATCCTTTTTCTTTGTTTGGTCTTTGAAGGGAACAATCCATCCTAAACAGAAGTGCTGAAAAAATAGGAGGTCTCCATAAAGATTACCTTGTTGACTTGTGTTACTATAGCATCCAGTACTTCTCCTTTGAAGGGGCGGAAGACAATGGCCTTATATTTGACCAAATACACTACAAACCCCTGGCCAGGCTGAATGAGACCGGCACCTATACTATCAATTGTCGTAACTGCTATCACGAATCCATATCTGCAATAATAAATACAATTTTTTAATGTTTTCATTCGTTTCTCTGAGTATAGCAAATTCTGATAGGTTACGTCGCAGAAACTTACTTGCCAGTACATGTCCCTTCGACTTCTGTGTACAATTTTTGTTTCACTGTATCAAGCAGTTGAGGACCGAAGTACCGAGGGTGCAGCAATATCTCATGCTCTAGTGATATCTGCGGGAAATCATAAAAGAGTGTTATGATGATCTCAGTTGGATATTTCCGTGAAGTAAACCAATAAGTAAAGCTTCACTAACGTGGTAGAACATCGTGTCTAAATCAAATCCAGCACAATTCACAATACTTCATGTCACAAAATACAAATACGGCGTTTATTGTATAGTAAACATAGTGGAAATCTCTCAAAAATTAATACGATCGCGCCTCCTCCGAACAACCGCACGCAACATCAACAATCAAATCTTAATGTCAAAATATGATTGTTCGTTTCGTACATTCATTCATTATGCTACTGCCATACACTATCGGATTCGCACGTACCTGCGACATACCAAAATCAGCAAAAAAAATATTTATACCCATTTGATTTTGAATAGAGCAACACTGCTGTAGTAGTGACGGATTGTGCTTAGCATTTTCGTGATATTTTTTTATCGATAACATCAGCTGTTTTATTGGAAAACATCTCGTGATAAAAATAACCTTCAGTTAAATTAATAGGGAACCAGCAACAATTTCATTTTTGCTTTAATTTTCATAAATATCATGTCGGCTAGACTATAAAAAGACCGAAAGGCGTTTTTCCAGGGCTCTCGTGATTTGTTGGTGGATAGTTGAAATAGAAACACGATCCTTAAAAGTTTTAGGTGTCGGAACTTAATAGTTTTCCAGATATGATTTTTTCAGAATGATTTTTTTGGTTTATTAATTTATATTATTATTAGTAGTAAGGAAACGCAAAATTTCTTGTCTTTTTTAGGGTTCCGTACCCGAAAGGTGCCAAACGGGACCCTATTACTAAGCCTCCACTGTCCGTCCGTGCGTCCGTCAACATAAATAAGTTGCCGCTATAAGAACAAATACTAAAAAGCAGAATAAAATAAATATTTAAGGGTTTAATTGTTGTATGGGAGCCATACAACAATTCTTTCAATACCACATACAAACTTATGAATGCACCTGGTTACCTGCATCGAGTGTGAAAGTAGCCGCACCAACAACTTTGTAAACAATATTTTGATAAATAAAATCCAAACTATTCACTCCACACCATCCCTACCATTTTACGGTGGCACGGAACCCTTCGTGCGTGTGTTAGACTCGCACTTGACCGTTTTTTATGTTTTTGTGTGAAGTTACATATAACTGTTTTTGAATATTGCCGTATAGTTCTGTAAGTCTGTAGCGCAAAGCTCTGTAGCTATGCGCTACATATAGCTCTGTACCTCACTTTCCAAGTTTTGCAATATTTTCATTATACATATACATTATATACATTTTCATTATAGTATTGGGACGGAACTAAACGCCTTCTATAGCTCAGACCCTTATTTTCCTACGATACTGTGACGTAGAAATGCTACTATAATAACATAAACTATTTTCCTCTAAGGCTTGTCGTACTAATGCAGGTGTACGTTCACCAATATACCGGATTACTCAATCTTTCAATAACTATTTTAGTGATATCGATATTATGGCCGCAAGAATAAGTGAGTTTATAAAAAGGCTATTAGCAGCATTGGAAAGTATATCATTATCTTAGATATTATACAACTGCTTGTTGCGTTGTGGTTGTAATAGCTTTGTAATAAAACCATTACTATTTTTAATTATTCACTGCCTGTTCTAGATAATATTGTGTACTTGGCGTCAACAAAGTGTAGCGTGAGAAACTGTAAAGCTACCATACTAAATAGTAATACGTGGTAATCGGTGCTGGTTGCACAATTATTATTATGTATCTTACCTACCATAGTTATAAGTAATACCTTATTGTACAACTGTTTGATGACAAAAAATAAACAGAAAAAAACACCCTTAGGATGATTTTATACTTCCACGTCATGTAAAATTTTCATTATACATATGTATAGTCTCCGTCAGGAAAAGCTTTAATTTTTGTAAATAAATAACTTCTAAAAAATTGCGTAGCGACAATTCAATCAACAACAAATAGTCCCAAATTCAATCAACTCAAAGTAGCATACGTGTGATATGAAAAAAACGAGCAAATTCATTTGGTTGGGTTATATTTTAGCGCTTTCGTCTAACATTTTGTGGTACTGGAATACGTCCGACTCAGGGAATGTCAACTTTTGGGATGCAGTTGAAAATGGCTGTTTTTGTTAATTATTGTATTGTTGATATTTTTTACTAAGTACTTATAGTGGATCCACGACCCACATACGATTTGAATGCTATACTTATTTAAAATACAGAAGACAGAAGATTAACTTCAGGCAATGGTTTGAAAAGGTGCTACCAAAACTTGGAGAAAATACTGTGATGGTAATGGACAATGTACCATATCATTCAAGGCGACTTGAAAAGACCCCTGCTACTGCGTGGAAAAAAGGAGATATACAAAACTCCTTTAATCAAAAGAATTGATATTTCGATCAAAATGAAATTAAGTCCGTATTGCTGGAAAAGGTTAAACCATTAAAGATAATTTTAAAAGTTTGGCAGTGAAAGAGCTCGCAATAAAAATTAATACTTATATGGCAGGTTACATTGTAAGGTGAAATAAATATGGCAGGTTACTATTGAAAGGTGAAAGCGTTGTGTGGAGCACGTCATCAAGGAAGAAAATAACTTTTAAGGCAAAATTTATCAAATTATAGATAGCACGGTAGACTGTTTTGATATCCATATAACTGATTCTGAAACATAATACTTGGAATTGTCTGACGACAGTATTTAAGGATATAATTATGCTAACACATACACACATCGTGTGTGTGTTAGCATAATTATATCCTTGCATTAAAATAAAAATCGTTACAAAACTGTTTTATGTTATTTCATCCAAAGGTTGCGAACCCCTGAATGTGTGTTTACAAAATTTCTAGCTTCTCGTGACGGAAACTTAACGTATAGAATAGGGAAACAGCTAAACGTAATATATAGTTCCGGCCCGTGCGTATATTAATATACTATATATGTGTAAAGAAAATCTTGCATGACATTGACAAGGAAGGAATTATAAAATCGTCCATCGGACGCATCTTCATCAAACCGGCACGGCAACGATCCGGCCCGCCACGACAATATTCAACGACCCGGCAATGACAGATAGACTCTTCACTGAACCGACACGACACGCGATAAAACTTGTCGTGTCACAAGATCACGCCACCCGCACACACAAGGAAAAATTGTATGTGTACAACTCATTCATAAAACTGTCGGGACGGACGACACTAGAGATAGACTTGCTGCCGCCGGCATGTCGGAGCCGGGCCGGTCCAGTCAGGAAGCGTGCGGTACAATTTTATACAATAGCGTCCACTGCTGGCGTTGTCAGGCCGGGCCACGGGGCCGGGCCGGCGCGGTGAAGAAGCATCCATTGGGTGAGATTTATTTCAATTTGGTTATAAAAATCGAATCAATCGAAATCAAATATGTCGATAAATCAGTGCAGTTGATGACCTTATGTGCCCATCACTAGCTTTAGTCAAAAATGCCAAATGAGTAGGCAGCTAGGTACTGTATTGTTCATCATAATCAGATTGTTATAAAAATGGCTAAAACATACGACTATTTATTCAAATTACTCCTGATAGGAGATTCTGGTGTGGGAAAGACTTCTATATTGTTCAGATTTTCAGAAGATGCTTTCAATATTTCTTTTATATCAACCATCGGTGAGTGTCCAACGTATCATGGAAAGGTGTCTTTCAGACGAATTCAGAGATTTTTTATTTATCAATCGTCACAATACTGGTTACTCTGCTTCCTTGTCAATCTTGTCATAGCGTTTTTACTCGACGCAATTAATTACGTAGAGAAGGGCGCGGCGGCGCCACAGAAGTTCACAGGCCCTTATCAAATTATGAGAATGACCTTATGACATCATAGTAGCTAATTTACTCCTCAGTTATTTATTCCCATATCTTTTTCCTTATTGCAGGAATTGACTTCAAAATTCGGACGATCGACCTTGATGGTAAAAAAGTCAAGCTACAAATATGGTATGCTCCATTTAGGTAATGAAGTAGGTATGTACATAAATGGTTCAAACAAATTAGTAAGATAAACTGTGATTTATTTTAGGGACACTGCTGGACAGGAAAGGTTTCGTACAATAACAACAGCCTACTATCGTGGTTCTATGGGAATAATGCTTGTGTATGATGTTACAAATGAAAAGAGTTTTGAGAATATCAAGAATTGGATCAGAAACATTGAAGAGAATGCAAGTGCTGATGTCGAGAAGATGATCCTGGGAAACAAATGTGATTTAGATTCTAAAAGACAGGTAATTAATTACACTTACTTATAAAAACACCAACAAAACTATAATTTACCGAACCAACTTAAAGAGCCCTTGTGAGAATTGAAAGACTCCTTGTTTAGGTATTGGTTGTGCTGTGTGCCTGAATAAATCTAGTGAAATCCTATTGCTTTATAAACCTAATCACAAGTGATCAAGGGTAAAAAATAATCTTGTACCATTGAAATTCCAAAATTCCAAAATTACAAATGTCTATTAATGTAGATATTTACATATACTTAGCAATCGTCATTTTTTGCCACTTCTCTACATTGGACCACTGTGGGCGAAGAAGGGCGTAGAAACTCCCACAGATTGATTTTTAGATCTCTTTTAAAAAATTCTTATGCTTAACTTATACAAAATATATAAACTTTTGTCACTATCATAATTAATAAGCAGGAATAAATAATTACAAAATTATTAACAGCAAGGTCTGTGTTGAGCCAGATTAACCCCATACAATCCCATCATTTAAGTAATCTTGAACATTGTTATATCCCTTTTTCGACAAAGTCGCTTTAACATGGTTTTTAAATTGCTCAAATGGCAATTTCAAGATCTCCAGAGGTATCTTGTTGCATTGCATGCATTGACCCTTGAAAGAATTGCTAACCTTCGCGAGTCTAAACCGGGGCGCAAGTAGTCTGTGATTATTTCTTAGGTTCACATTACAGCTATCACTAAGTTTGAGAAATTTTGTAAGGTTCTTGCGTAGATACATTATATTTTCGAAATTAAATTGACTAGGTACAGTTAGTATGTCAATTTCTTTAAAAAGCTCTCTTAAGGCGTCTGTGCGTTTTAAATTATAAATTGCTTGAATAGCTCTTTTCTGTAAAATAAAAATCGTTTGAATATCCGCTGCTTTCCCCCACAACAAGATACCATAGGACATGACACTATGAAAGCAACTAAAATATACTAGCCTAGATGTAGCCACATCCGTGTTTTGTTTTAATCATGACATTGACCTTGGACACTTCAACATAAGGTAACCTATACAGACTATTGACAAATTAATCCTCCTTACCAATAATAAATACATTATTGTTAAGGTCTTTGGTATGGGTAGGATCTCTGTATTGGTCTTGCCAATATAAGCTGTCTTACACAAGACAGTTGGTTTTTATGACCTGTTCTGCAACCTCTATAGTAAATATAATCACTACTAAGTTTGCAGATAAGGTTAATTTTGGTAATGAACTGATATGTAGAAAAATATTCTGTAAGTTAAGTGCAGTTCATGTCCTGACCTTAAATAAACTTAAAGTATAAAATGTTTAGAAAATATAAATGTAACTTAACCTTTTGTTCTGTTGCAGGTGTCAAAGGAGAGAGGTGAACAGTTAGCTATAGAATATCAGATAAAGTTTGTAGAAACATCAGCCAAGGACTCATTAAATGTTGAGCAAGCATTCTATACTTTAGCACGAGACATCAAGGCGAAAATGGAGAAGAAACAGGTAAGAATTGTAGGCATCATTTCAAAGGTACTGAGTCAGTACTACTGACAGACAAATATTAGAACAATAGGCATGGAACATTAATGGGGTCAGAATCATTCCAAGTATTAATGATAATTAGTTCCAGTTTTTATCTGGCCAGATTATCGCTATAAACCTTTCTCACTTATTTCTATTATTCTTGTTCTTGCTCTCAACTACTGTTAATTTATCTAATTTTGGAATAGAGAGAGTGGTGGTGTGTCCAGCTCGATTAATGTTTTCCTCACTTGTAAAAATTTATGTTAACAATTTTGACCTTGACATCCAAAACAGTCCAACAACTTCCATGTTACTAAACTAAAATATTTTTGTTCCATGCTATCTCTCAAAAACAGAAGGTAATTCTAAAGAACTCCTTAGTGTATTTTTGTGGCTTTGTGATCAAGATATGGTCTTTGATGGTTTTTGTAAACATAATGTACAGTCTGATGGCGCAATCAAAATGGTGCAAACTCCAAGCCCAAACATGTAAATGGTGCATTTGGAGGGGCTTGAAGGTGTTTGCGCTTTTTGTTTGTTTACAGCATAAGTCTTTATAAAGTGTGCATATCAAACAGGGTTGAAGACTACCAAAATTTATCGACAAAAAAGTCCACCCCTCCCTATTTTTTTAGGCATTTTAATAAATAAAGTATATTTTAAAAAAATAATTAAAAAACCTGTTAAAAAATAGAAAGGTGAGGTTTACACTGTTCAATATGTGCACAAACTTACACTCAAACTGTATAGTTTAAACATTTGACGCTGTCAGAATAACTTGTAGAAGTTTGAAGTTTGCTGCAAATGTGTACTTGCCTTACCTTACCTTCAAGAGTATTTCTATCCTATATTCATAAATTTTAAATAAAGTTATGAAATATAGACAGAGATCAGCTTTATGCTGCATGTGCATCAAAACTAAAATAGAAAAACACTTATGGAAATCATCAGATATATATGCTATGTCAACCCTCGTGTTGACTTCATTAAAGTACCTCAACATTCTCCTAGAATAGATGGTATAGTAAAGTAAGACAGAAATCATCAGAAAAGTATTTTAGCCCTTGTTGTTGTCATTATTAGGGTACCATAGCTTCATTGTCTTGTTTGTGGTGGCTGTGTGCATGTGTGTGATCCGCCTCGGCCTGACACATCCTTGTAGTTCCATCTTACTTGGATGTCTTCAGTTAGATAGTTGAACACGATATTGAACCATCTAGCTGGAAAGGCAATAAGCAATGGACAATACAGAAGTTGTCTGTCAGACCTAGCTGTATTAGCAATAGAATATGTAGGGGCCACTCGTAATACGAGTGAGGTCAATACCCGGCACGCACTTTGCGGGGTTTTTCATTATATAAAATTGAAATAATTACATTTTATTGTTGTGCTGTATCTGCATGAATCATGTACACAGCTGCTGTGTAGATAAAAATATGAATGAGTATGAAACCTGCTTACTCATACATGCTCTGGAAACTCGTGTTATTGTGTCAGGGTGTCAATTACTGATATTACCACATAAAAAACTGAATATGTAATTATACAGCAGCATAGTGCGCAGCTACCATAATTACCGATAAGTCCATCGCATTTGTAATTGATGTTGGAGTTTGCGTATGTAGTGTTGTGTGCGTGCGAGTCACGCAGTGAGCGATGGCGCGTGGCAGGTGATGTGTAACTAATGTTGTGTGTGTGTGTATACACACAGGAGGCTGCGAATCCTGGAGCCCGCGGCGCGCACGTGTTGAAGGCCAGCGAGCCCAGCAAGCCGGCGTCGTGGCTCTCTCGCTGCGCCCTGCTCTGACGACGCCCCGTCGCCGCCGCCGCCCGGACACTCCGCCGCCGACCCCGACACTTCCAGCGCTGACTCCAGGCGACCCCAACAACTCCAGCGCTGACTCCAGGCGACCCCAACACCTCCAGCGCTGATTTCAGGCGACCCCAACATCACAGACACACAAATTTTTCGAACCTCACATTTTCCCGCCCGTTGCATAACTTATACTTTGTACAGGGAACCAACTAACTTTTTGTATTTTTATAACAGCCACGATTCTTCTTAACTTCTTCCTAATTTTTTCGTCTAATGAACAGTATTGTCAGAACAGAACAGAAATTAAGTAGCTGTAAATTTTATTTCTACTATTTGAGAAATGACATACTTATTTTAATTTAATGGTGAAATTAAAATTTGGTGTTGAGTTTAATAAAAGAGATATTACATATGTCAATAGATTATTTAGCTGTATTTTCCTTTTGCTATTTTAATTAAGATTTTATGTATTTTAGTGTAATATATACTATTTTATTTAAATAAACAGTGCTTTTTTACAATTTTTCTTTTTAATTACAATTATGTGTGTTGTGTATTAGTGGTGTGTGAGTAATCCTGGAACCGGAAATGTCACTTTTTCCGCATGTGTGAGCATTCCTGGACCAGGATTTTATGAGTAGATTCAATGTTGTTCATTTTATTCCGATCTCTTTCCAACCTGATTCAAAATGCACATGAAAGAACAGGGTACCTAATGAATGAATAGTTTTATACGCATAGGTCACTCATTGCCAACGTTACTCATTCAAAATACGCCATTGCCAGAGACTTGGTCGTCGGTGTTGAAAATAAATGTACGGGGACTATCTGTACTTGAGTTGATTATGGTTCTAGACATGATAAGGCATAAATAAAACCAAACTGTAAGGCCCAAGTTATTCAGAAAATTAAGCACAACTTGGGGTGCTTCATATTGAATACATAATCAAACTGGAATAAAGGGGCTATAGAAAGAATGAGAATATTATTCTAATAAGAATTAACCTTAATTCTAACAAGAATAGCAGAAATTCATCATAATCTAAATAAACGTCGGCCCCAAAAGTCCCGATGTGTGAGGAATCCTGGAGCAGGATTCACCGATATAGAGAAAGTAACAAACTGGCCGACACTGCCAACTGGTTAAGTGACTACTTTGAAGGTTTTAGTGATAATAAAAGATGCAATTTTACTAATTTTAACTTTATTTATAACAAGGAACAAAGGATTTATTCTGTATACAATAACAAAACTACACTTTTAAAAATAATTCATGTCACAGTCTTCACAAAATAAAAGGCCCGGTGGCCTAAACTAAATTCAACCTTATTACGTCAGTGACACGGACGCTGTCACCGGGCCTTTTCTTTTGTGAAGACTGTAGTAACAGCATTCGGGGAACCAAATAATTATCACATACAGTAACACATTTGGTTCTTGCTCTAAACTATAATTTTGTTGTAGTTGCCTAAACATATTATTGTCTGGCGAAATGCTTTCATGTGGCTCGCATTTGTTTGGGTGAAGCTCTGAATGGTCTCAGGGCCAAGTTCTTTGTCCCAATTAAGGCACTCTTGGAAGCATATACTAACAACAGTACAAGCTTTGTCAAAGCAATCTTCACAAGTTCTAATGTAAGTTGTGATCCTTTCCTCCAGTACACAACATAGCCGGGAACAGGAGGCAACTTTTCAGACCAGATGCCATTACGGTAGCTTTTGGCCCGTGCCTCAGCAGACAGGATGGCCGGCGCTAGTTTTGACTCAATGGTGTGCTTTTTTATTGCAGTGGGCACAGAAGCTTTAGCGAAGCCCAGCTCAACAAGCTTTTGACCAACATCCACAGTTTCTACTGTTTTGGTCTGTAAACAATTTAAATCATCATGTCATACTACATTATGAGATGTTATTTAAAAACAAAATAATAATAAAATTAACTTACCTTAGGTTGTGGTAAATGCAACAGCACAGTGGATAGTAAGTCATCATTTTCCCTTGCAATGGGCTTGAGTGTGACCTGCTTCCCTCTTGCGACACATTCCAGCCAGTTTACCGCATTGCCACTCACTATGTCCACACCCCAAAGCTGTGAGATGTTAATAATAAAAAATATTAATGTTTTAAAAACATTTGGCACCATTTTCTAGGTAAATAACTCAATATAGTATGATATTTATAGTTAACCTTGACTGGAAGTGGAGGTTTGCTGGAATGCCACAGAGGAAGGTAGATGGGAGCTTGGTGATTGATGAGAAGCCTCACCGGGGAGTGCTGCACTCCCGCGTAAGTACCGTGCAGAGGCTCGTGCGTTTTCAAGAAGTGGTTCGGAACTTTGCCCGCCTTTGAGAACTTGCTTACCTGATTGCAAAAAAATGAAGTTATGTAATTTAGCGACAGTGAAAAGAAGTATTGGTATATGAAACCACACTTACTGGTCGTATTTTGTACATGGAAAAGGCGAGGCCAGCTGTAGCCACCGCGTATACCGCAATCTGAAAATAACAGAAAGGATGACGCGAATAAACATAACATAATTCCACTGGTTATCAGTAATACATACATTTACGCCGCGGTAATCTTGCTGCAGCAAGTTACAGCACTTGCTAAATAAGCCTTGGTTCTCTTGAGACATTTTTCATGTATTCAGCGAGCAAGTTCTCATAGTTTACCTCGCATTAGCTCATAAATATTTTGAGATTTCAACTTTTTAGCTGTCGGCGGAATTTATTTCATTGACAGCTGAGAAGTTGACTGTCACAATAGGCGTTCGTTCTGAAGTTGTGATTATGGTATCACTACCTGTTCCGGTCTGTCTCTTTCTCACCCAGAAAAGAATTATCCTTTGTTCTGGTGTCAAGCCAAAATTATACCTTATATTCAAAACGAACGGGGCAAGAGTTGACAGTTGCTAAAAAGGAAAGAGTAGGTAGAGTATTCCAATTCCAATGTTGCAGTTTTATTGCTGGCCGGAATCCCTCCTCAATTCGTTCCTCAGAAAACTATAACCACAGAGTACATTATTAGTTCCACTTCCAAAAGTTCCAATTCGAAGGAAAGGAAGTAAGGAAGTTCCTACCATTACCATACCATGCTAGGCCTTCAGCCTGCGACTCGGAACTCTTGCGCGGGTGTGAATTATCCATGGAAGTACTAATAGTTACTAAGTCCATGGAATTATCAAACTTATGCAAAGAGTGTGTTGTGTCACAGACATATAATAAGATACTACGTATTGTTGTGTGGCCTTCCTTACTGAAGCCGGATGCCTGGCGCGTGATCCCATCCCATTTTTCTTCGAACAAACAAAGCAAAATATCACCATTTCTCCCTCTGTTATTTTTTTTAAATTTAAATATTGTAATGTACCTTTTACTGTACATAATCCCTTGTCTTCAATACCTCCAATCTAAGTGCACTCTCTAGTAACTCTAAATTAAAGGACAACTTACCACATCATGTTTCTACCAAAAATCTGTCATATTTTTGAATGGCCACATCAATTTAATCCTTAGCCAATCATAAATAGTTTCTAGGTTTGGTTCCTGTCAAAATTTCACTTCGTAACGTCCGTCACGTCTCGTAGTACAGTCTGTAGAATGAAGGGATGACGCCACCATCGAAAAGGGTTGCCACATATAACATAAATTGCTGCAATCGGTGCAAATAGTGGATGTAGCACACGATTATTTTTAGCGATTTATTAATTTAGGATTGATACATAAATATAGCCGTTTTGTTAGACAAATAAAAAATATACATATGTACATTACATTTATTAATAACTAAAATCCACAATATAAAGCACTTGGCACCACAACTATTAACATCTAAATACGTATTTTACAAGAGGTCTACTCGACCAGACCGTACGAACGACAAATGATTAAGTATAAATATTGCTTATAAAAATATAATTGCTGACACATTGCATTTCAAATTTTAGTTTTAATGAAAACTTTTCACACAGTAATTATGATCTAATGATGCCGAAGTATGTGCACTAATGCCATATGTATGGTCGAGTGGATAAATTCCACTAATTTCCTCGAAATCTGAGTCACTGTCACTATCGGTATCAGAGCCACTGTCTAAATTGACTATAAAGGGCGTATCTAAATATCCGTCGTTTTGTCGATAATCCTCTTCAATTTTATGCAGGTGTGCACAATATTTTTGCCATTCTAAGGCATCAATAGAACTGAACGCTTCGGTTACTAGTTTCGGCATATTTTCATTTATGTGCTCTATATTTACTTCTGCTACTCTCCTTTTCATTGAACCTTTAAATTATCAACTTCATATACAGGGTCAGGTTTGTATCGTTTGACAATCTCCAGCAACTGTGGTTTAGTAATTTCTGATGAGAATTCGAAAAGATTCTCATTTAACCACTTTTGAATTTCGGGTTTGTTTGTGTTTGTACTTGAAGCCTTATTAACCCGAATGCTATGGTATGGAGCGTTGTCCATTACTACCAAAGATGGTTCTACAAGATTGGGTAGTAATTTTTCGGTTAACCACTTTTTGAAGTTTGTGTTATTCATTTCGTCATGGTAGTCCCCACTTTTGGTATTTGATTTAAATACAAGGTCAGCGTTTTGGACAAACGCCGTTTTTCCTCCGGCATGAACAATAATAAAACCTTGCCCTTTAGATATAGGTTCTAGAACTTCATCTGTTTCTTGACTTTGCCAGCTTTTTTTAGTGGTATATGAGGAATGTTTATAAGTCTCGTCTAAGTATACTGGTCGACGGTTAGCTGATAAAACGTTTTTATTTAATTTTTGCAAATATTTAGCTCTCCACGCAGAAATATCATTGCGCTCGGTTAAAACCTTGCTATTGCTTTGTGTTTTTTTGGAAACAAAGCCAATTGTTCGTAACAATTTACGAAGTGTTTGTCTGCTACATTGGAAATTTATGTCGTCTTTTAGAACAGTAAGCAGTTTATTAATCGTTGGTAATTCCCTTTTAATCGCATAAAATTCATGCACTTTTCGCTTGATCAAACCTAGATCGAAACTGTCAACTTCTATTATGCCACGTGTCCTTTTTCTCGATTTTCGTACCCATTTCTGCAGCGGTTTTACCATCTGCAACAATTTTATAAATTGTTGATGTACCAATACCTAAAAGAAAAATAAACTCATCACATTAGAGTAATCCAATTTGAGAAAATGTAACCGATTCTAGACGGCCGAAGTCGCGGGCAACAGGTTATATATAATCTAAATTAAATTGGAACTAATAAATACCTACAGCTGTTTTAGTTAATAACGTATTATCAATAGATGTCGAGAATTTATTTAATAATAATCTGGTAACACTAGCCAGAAGCGGCTGCAATGCGTTTGTATTCTTTTTCAAACGGTATTATTGGAGCTTTATGTAGCTTTTCTGCATCAAAGAATAATTTAATTTTGAGAATAATTTCTCGTACACCACCTTTGATTGCTTTCGGCATGATTATCAAATAAAATACTTGTAGTATTGGAAAAACTAATGGATCTCAACTGAACAACACAACACAACAACAATTGACAGTGAAGTGACATTTTCAAAATGGCGTCCGCAGTTTCCCCTGTCGCCGTTCTACAGATAAGTTTGTGGCTCTGTAAAGCGTCTTTTTTACTACATATCAAGACTAATAATGTACTCTGTGGTACTACTCAGAGTAAGTAAGTAAATAGAGGGAGGGCTAACAATTGCCAACTTTTTGGCTCTAGACCTTTATCGGCATGGAGAGTTTCATCATAGATAAAAATGTATAGTTTCATCAGAAGGAAGCATCGTGTTCGGATCACAGATGGATCACCTTCGGCCTGAAGAATATAAAGTTAAAACCTAGGCAATTTCGTAACCCTAGAAAAACCAACATAAGTGAGTATACTCAGCACCTAGAGACGGACTTATCTGGAACTGAGTGCAACAACAAACTGGAGACAACGGAAGAAATAGAATTAGCGGTCATTCAACTCAACGGAGCGATAAATGATAGCTACAACAAATCCTGCCCTCTAATGACAGCGAAGCCATCTAAAGAGGTGGTGCGACAAACTGGAAATAATGTGGGTTAATATGAGAAAGCTTTTCAATCATGCCATCAATGCGAAGGCAGAGGACGACTGGAAAGCTTTTCAATAAGCACGTAACCAGTTTAAAAAATAAACTAGGTGCAATTTTAGAGAATCGTTGAGAAATGTCTGCAGCTCGATAAACAGCGAGTCGCAGGCCTCACGAATCAAAAAGCTAATAGGTAAAGCCCACAACACCAACCTGGTTCGATAAAGAAACTGAATGGAGATTACACCAAGAGCGAAGAAGAGCTCTGTAGTGTATTGCTACAAATGCATTTCCCGGGGTGTACAATCCTACCCGCAAAAGAGGTAGAGACACCGACGGAAACACCAAGCTCCTCGCAAACATTAACACCCCGCCGGAAGCATGGGTGGAAGTAAAACACCTGATAGATGAAGAGAAGATGAGATGGGCGATCAGCTCTTTCCTGGAGGACCAGAAATCACCAGGACCAGACGGCTTAATACCAGCCCTAGTGCAATGGGGAGCAAAGCTCATTATACCAAGACTTGTAAAAATATTTAAGGCATGTCTAGTACTCGGCTACATGCCCAGGATCTGGAGAGCAGTGAAAATAGTCTTCCTGCCGAAACCAGGCAAGGACGACTATACTGAGCCTAAACCCTTCAGACCTATAAGTCTCACATCATTCATTCTGAAAACGTTAGAAAGAGTGTGTGATAGATTTATAAGGGACGGTCCCATGAGAACCAACCCTATACACCCAAACCAACAAAGTCAAAGTCAAAAGTACTTTATTACTGTAGATATTTACATATACTTAGCAAACGTCATTTTTTGCCTCTTCTCTACATTGGACCACTGTGGGAGAAGAAGGACGTAAAAACTCCCACAGATTGATTTTTAGATCGCTTTTAAAAATAGGTTGTGTTGTGCTTAACTAATACAATTATGATTTTTTTTTATTTAATAAGCAGGCAATAATAAATAATTACAAAATTATTAACAGCGAGGTCTGTGTTGAACTAGATTCACCCGATACAGTCCTGTCATTTAAGTAATCTCGAACATTGTTATATCCCTTTTTCGACAAAGTCGCTTCAACATGCTTTTTAAATTGCTCAAATGGCAATTTCAAAATCTCCAGAGGTATCTTATTATAGTAGAGAATGCACTGACCCTTGAAAGAATTGCTAACCTCCGCGAGTCTTCTTCGGGGCGCACACAGTCTGTGATTATTTCTTAGGTTAACATTGCAGCTATCGCTAAGTTTGGTAAATGTTGTAAGGTTCTTGCGTACATACATTATATTTTCGAAAATAAATTGACTAGCTACAGTTAGTATGTCAATTTCTTTAAAAAGCTCTCTTAAGGAGTCTGTTCGTTTTAAATTATAAATTGCTCGAATAGCTCTTTTCTGTAAAATAAAAATAGTTTGAATTTCCGCTGCTTTCCCCCACAACAAGATACCATAGGACATGACACTATGAAAGTAACTAAAATATACTAGCCTAGATGTAGCCACATCCGTGCTTTGTCTGATGTTCCTAACAGCGTAAGCCGCAGAACTTAATTTACCAGCTAATTTATCTATGTGGGGTCCCCACTGCAATTTGCTATCAATGGTTATTCCAAGAAACTTCGCATCATTTACTAATTCTAACGTGCTGTTGTCTAACACTAAACTGGTCTCAACTTGCCTGACGTTTGGAAGTGAGAATTTGATACACTTGGTTTTACCAGCGTTTAACAATAAATTATTAACTGTGAACCAATTCAAGGACAATACGCCATTAACATCATCAAAATCTCCTTTTTGTCTTTCAATTTTGAAGACCATCGAAGTATCATCAGCAAACAACACTATGTCAGTTAATTTCTCCACCATGAAAGGCAGATCGTTAATATATTCCAGGAATAAGAAAGGGCCTAATATGGAACCTTGTGGAACGCCAATTTTTACACCCGATACATCAGATTTAACGCCGTTTACTTCTGCCTTTTGAATTATATTGCTTACGTATGATCTTAGTAGATACAACGCTTTATTTCTAACTCCGTAATGATTTAATTAAATTATAAGCGTATTATGATCAACACAATCAAACGCCTTCGACAGGTCGCAAAAAACTCCGATAGCATCCTGTGCGGCCTCCCATGCAGAATAAATATGAGATATAAGGGTAATACCTGCATCCGTAGTCGATTTACCCCTAGTGAAACCGTATTGTTTGGCTTGGAGTTGTTTTGTACGGTTGAAGTGTGAGAGCATTTGATTGAGTATAATCTTTTTAAATATTTTACTTAGTGTTGGAAGAACAGATATTGGTCTGAAATTTGAAGGATCACCCTTATCTCCCGACTTGAACAGAGGTATCAGTTTACTGTGTTTCATGAGGTCTGGGAAAGCCCCATCGTCAACACATTTATTGAATATATAAGCTAAGTGTGGGGCTATAACTAGAATTACTGAACCAATGACTTTGACTGATATACCCCACAGGTCTTCCGTATTTTTTAAGTTAAGTAATTTAAATGTTTTGACAATGTCCTAGGGATATACATGATGAAATTTTAAATATACATTACTGATGCTAGTATTATTTTTTAATAAAGTCTCTGCTTCATATGGAGATGAATTTAGACGGTCTGTTGTGAGTAAGGGTACATTGGTGAAGAATGTTTCAAAAGCCCGAGCAACATCAGCGCTGGATTTAACAACATCATCACCTATCTTTAGGCAGAAATCATTGTCCCTTGGTATAACTTTGCCAGTTTCGCGGTTTATTATTTGCCAAACTGTTTTCATTCTATTATTTAAATTTTGTATTTTTCTATTTATGTGTAAAGTTTTTGCAGTTCTACAAACCAACTTTAAAGTTTTGGAATATTTTTTAAATTATTTTATATTTTATTTTAAATTATTATTAGATATTTTGGATCAAAGTTATAGGTTTTTTGTTCATAAAGGTCATATAAGATAACTCTACTTTTACGAATTCCAAACGTTGCCCAGTCATTAAATTTAGATTTACCGTTGTAGTCACTGACTTTCTTTAATTTAAAAACTTTATTGAATTCTGTCTGAATAATGTTGAAGAAGTCTGAGTAGATTTTGTTTGGGTCCTGTCCATCAAAATCCGGTACTGGCAAATTTATATCTAACTTTTTCATATACGTCTCTAGTCTATGGGATGTAATAGGCCTATAAAATGATGGATCAGTCCTATTTTTACTGGCAATTGGGAATGAAACTGTTTGGCCACTGTGATCGGAGGGTAAGCAGTTAATTACATTTTTACTTGTGAATGCACAGTCACAAAAAACGTTATCTAAGCAAGTTTGGCTGGTAAGTGTAATTCTAGTCGGCTCTAGAAATATATGACATAAATTAAATTATTTGAACAGAGTTATTAATCGTTTCAATGTTGTATCTACAAGCAAATCTACATTAAAATCGCCACAAATAATTAACTTTTTTCTGCTATTACAAAGTTTAATGAGGGCATCCTCCATAATTTTCTCGAACATTTCAAAATTGCCATGGCCTTTTTCATCTCTCGGAGGTCTGTAGACACAAAAAATAATATGGCTATCCAACTCAACACAGGATACCTCTATTTGTCTTTCTACAGTAAGTGCAAGAATATCTTTCCGTTGTTTCACCTTAATATTATTTTTTACTAAGATTAAAGAACCACCTCTATCAGCAGTCTTTCTATTGTAATAAGTGACAATTTTGTAATTATTTATGTTAAAAGACATCATATTTTCCTTTAACCAGTGTTCTGTAATACAAATAACATCGGTGTCTGAATGTTTAAGAAATAATTCTAATACAAGTTCTTTGCCAGGTAGCCCCTGCATATTTTGATGGGAAATATTTAAGTGGGGCTTACCCTTTGTACTAGTATTTTTCATTTGATTGCCAGAAAACCCCTGCTTATTTTGTAAAATTTTCTTATGTTTTGAGGGGTCCTCTTTTGTCGAACTATCTAGTTTAAAACACTACTATTAGTACTAATACTAACTAAAACTGACTGACTGCTGAAACTAAACTACAAACTAAAACTGACTGAAACATGCGTACCAAGCGGGAAAATCCACAGTGACCGCCTTACACGCAGTGGTCAGAAGGGTAGAAAGCTCAATACTAAGCCAACAGTCGTGCCTGGCGGTATTTATAGACATCGAAGGAGCTTTTGATAAAACAAACTTCAGTAGCATCAGAACTGGATTGGAGAAACTAGGCACCAACCCTAACATGATAACCTGGATAACAAAAATGCTGGAATCCAGAATAATCTCTCTGGAAATCAGCGATACAATCAAATGCAAAGTGGCCAAGGGCTGTCCACAGGAGGTGTGCTATCACCACTACTGTGGGTACTAGTAGCTAACGACCTGGTGACACAACTTAACAAATTCCAAATTCCAAATGTCTTTATTACTGTAGATATTTACATATACTTAGCAATCGTCATTTTTTGCCACTGCTTATCTCCACTGATGTGGTGTATTATTATAGACTCCCTTATAACTCGCGTTGCCAACATGAACGCAATGTTGGCAACGCGACATTGCGTTCCATGGCTACCGGTATATTCAGATGATGGGGCTATTGTTATAATTAGAAAAGTACTAAATACGATACGAGATATTATGAAGAACGCAAAAGGAAAGGTAAAAAAAAGACGTTCTTTTTTTTTGACCTTTCCTCTTCACGAACTCGACGACTCTTCACAAATAAACGGAAAAATATTGAAATGCTACCCATTACGTTGAAGGGCACAATACTAGAAATAGTTCGTGAGATTAAATACCTAGGAGTGACCTTTGACTGGAGAACGAAGTTTGACACTCACGTTAAGTCACAGTGCGCTAAGGCCATTAAAGTCTTATTCCAATACAAGAGAGCTATGGGGAACAGATGGAGAATGAAACCTGAGATCGTCCATTGGATCTACACGGCAATCATTCTACCAAGGAATCTATACAGATCAATTGTATGATGGAAAAGAACAGAACTAGCAACGACGAAAAAAGAACTTGGCAAGGTACAAAGATTGGCATGTCTTATGATCACAGGAGCCATGAGGTCTACACCAACGGCATCCTTACTAACAATGCTCAATCTAAACCCGTTGCATGTAGAAGTAAAAAAGGACAGCAACTGAACAATGGTACAGAATGAAAATGAACAAAGAATGGAAAGGCAACTATAGAGTTGCCTTTCCATTCTTTGTCTATAGACACAGGTCATCCCTCCATTGTAGAAACGTCAGGTGGAAAGTTGGCAATACTCTTGGCAAACAACGATCTGATAAAGAAGGAAATACGATTCGATAAGAAATACCGACTCCATATTGGAACAAGAGAAAATTGGGAAATAGAAACAGACCAACCGGTTGTAACTTGCTTCACGGATGGCTTAAGAAGAGAGAGCATAAAACTAGCATGAGCTGGTTTTTGCATCATGAACAGCAATAAACAAGACAAATCAATTGCCTTAGGGCTATACGCCAGCGTCCGGTGCCGATACCGGTTGTAAGCAGACGTGTGTTGATTCCACGCTCCGCTGTGTTTTGAGTGTCCTCGTGTGTGTGATCTGTATACTCTGATCACCGCTGGCCGCTATCGTCGGGTGTCCCGCTCACGCGCGCTGAGCGCGTCATTGTGAGGAACGGGCATGCTGGCTCGGCCGTCGCGTGTGTTGTTTGTGTGAACGTATAGCGACAATGAATATGCTTTTGCGTGTGCGTGATCTGTGTGCTGTTATCAGGCAGTCCCTGTTAGAGTTTTTAAAAAAAACTCTTTGATTTTACACAAACACTTCATTATAAATTCACAGTCCAAAAACATAAAAGTACTGAATATTTAAATTACATCAATACAGTCGCGACGAGGTGAATATGATGAGAATAATTATCGGCCAAAACAGAATAACGACTAACTCGAGTTTAGGTAGAAAATGGTTTTTATACAATGCAACTGTGACGTCACGGCGTCACTTGCCATGTGGCGCTTCTGCTGACTAAGGAAACGGTACATAGTATATTTGGATATATAACAGCCCCCCCGTTAAAACGAAGCTTTATCTCAAATAGATGAAGCTGAGTAAATCAAAACTTAAAGTTACTTATTACCTCTAGTGTCTCTTATTATGATTATATTCTAACTAATACGTTGAGCTGAAAAAGATGAGACTAAATGTGATCTCAATTAATAACTAGTTATTTTTCTTGTTGAACTGAATTTTACTTTAACTTTTGGGACATTCGCAGGGGGTAAAGATTTAACAGATTTGCAATCTTCATCAGATGACATTTCATACATTTCTACCGAGTGATTTACATTTGATTCATGAAAATTTTCCTTTTTACGTGGGGCGCACTGTAAGTTTCCGGAATGAATATGAAAAAATACTATTAAAGGTACAAAATTAATTTATTGTTTTTCAAAATAATCTCCCTTGGCGTCTATGCACTTTTTCATTCGATGAAACCAGTTTTGAAAACTTTTGTGCCACTCCTCTGTGGTGACCTCTGAAACGTGTTTTTCATACTCCTCGACAGCCTCTTCTGGTGATGAAAATCGTTGACCGCGTAATTGGTTCTTAATTTTTGGGAACAGAAAAAAGTCACAAGGTGCCAGGTCGGGACTGTATGCAGGATGACTCATGAGTTCTACATTTTTCGCCTTCAAAAAGTCGTTTGTCTGTCTGGCCGTGTGAGAACTAGCATTGTCGTGGTGCAGGATGATACGGCGTTTACGGTTATTTTTACGGAGTTCGTCAATAACTTCCGGCAAACAAATGGTCGTGTACCAGTCACTTTTCACTGTACGACGATTCTCTAAAGCAACAGTAGCCACGTGTCCAGTTTTATTAAAAAAAGAAGCAATCATCCGCTTAGATGCACTTTTCACGCGCGCCACTTTGGTTGGTTTCGGCTCATCTTGAAAGACCCATACGCTCGATTGCTGCTTTGTTTTGGGATCGTAGCAATAAATCCATGTTTCGTCACCTGTTACTATGTCCCACACCAAATTTGACGCACCTTCGTTGAATCTGGTAAGCATGGCACTGCACCAAGTGACGCGGTCCGTTTTTTGAGCCTCGGTCAAGTTGTGTGGGATCCACCGCGAGCACAGCTTTCTCACACCCAAATGTTTGTGTAGGATTAATTGTATTTGACTGATGCCTATTTCTAAGGATGCGCGAATTTCATGGTAGGTCACATGCCTGTCTGTTTCAATCATACGGCGCACAGCATCGATGTTTTTGTTGGTCACAGCGGTGGACGGCCGACCATCGCGAGATTCGTTACTGAGATTGATACGACCACGCTTGAATTCTGCAAACCAGCTATAAACAGTTGTCTTGCATGGTGCTTCATTGCCAAAAGCTGTTTCAAGCCGAGCGATGCTCTGTTGAGCTGTCAAATTACACTTAAAATCGTAGAAAATCATACTACGAAAATTTTCCCGAGTTAAATCCATGTTGATGCAGACACACAATTTTTTAAATGGCGCCACAAGGTAAAAACAAAAGGAGTCAGATGAAACAAACTGCATTCTACAGCCAAAGAGTTCTATTTTCAAATGTTGCAATAAATTTTTAAATATTGTTTATGTAAGTGGCCAGTTCCGGAAACTTACAGTGCGCCCTATGTATTATGACACTGATTGAAGATCTGGATACAGCAGCTGGAGGATGAACCTCGTCTATTGAAATATTACAGTAATATTATTATATATACAGCTTATTATTACCGAAACCGATTACAGTAAGAGTAAAACTAGAATAATAATAAGTACCGTATTTTATGAAGAGCGATTGTTGTTGAATATTCAACAACAATCACACTTCATAAAATACGATACTTATTTACTTTACTGTATTTGTTCATTGACAAAGGCGGTTCACATTGAGTTGGTTTCAGGTATAGAGACATAAGCTTTTATCGCAGCATTTCGTCGATTCATCTGCAGGAGAGGTAAACCAGGTGCAATGATGAGTGACAATTCAACCACTTATCAAGAATCAAATAACGATTTAGTTGAATTATATCGATACCTACACGAAAATTTTGGCGAACTTAACGACTTCCTTGCAATCGAAGGTATCTCCTGGAAATTTATACCACCCTATAGCCCACATTTAGGCGGTCTATATGAAGCTGCAGTCGGCAGCTGTAAGCTCCACCTAAAACGAGTATTAGGCCAAGCCATTTGAAGAATTCTCTACGGTTCTTACTCAAATTGAAGCAATATTAAATTCGCGCCCATTGTGTCCCATACCTAATGCTAATAACGACGACTTCCCCATTCTTAAGCCATAGCTCACTTTCTGATCGGTAGATCGTACACGTCTCTTGCGGACTACGACTACCAAGATGTACCGAGGAATAAGTTAAACCACTACCAACAACTCTAACAGATACAACAGGACTTCTGGAAGCGGTGGTCTCGAGAGTACCTGGGCCTCCTCCAGCAGCGATGAAAGTGGCGGAGCACCAAGGGGCCCAACCTAGCCATTGGTGCGATTGTACTGGTGAAGGACGACCGCCTGCCGCCCTGCCAGTGGAAGTTGGGACGCATTGCGAAGACAAACGACGGTCAAGATGGCGAAACTAGGGTCACCGACATCCAAACGACGAAAGGCCTTATCAAACGAGCTTTTAATAGTATTTGCCCGTTACCTATTTCTTTGTCAGATAATTAGTGGATAATATTTAGATTAATCTTATGCATACTATTTCACAAATTATTTAACTACCTATGTACTGTTTATTTAATAAAACAAATTTCTCCTGTGTTTTTACTACCTATTAACCTATTTATGTAGGTAATCAAAGAATAATACTAAGAATAGGATTCTTTATTCATTTATGTCTAGTCTAGTCTAGAGTAGTAAGTTTAATCTATTAGAATTTAGATAATCTATTAAACCATAAATGTATTTGTACATTTTTAGAAAAATAAATAATCTTTGAATAAATGCTAGCATATAAAAAATAGCTGTATGACAATAAAAAAATATGACATCAGTTTAGGCAATTCGCATCGCAGATGTAGTCAAAAAAAATGGTTCCACTACAAGCCGTGCAAACCCAATGTTTGCATGCCATGCATGGAATCATTTCGTTCCCTAACGGTTTTCTGATTTTGCATAAAGTGCAGATAATTTTACGGGTTACCACCGTTTTTAATGATTTGTTGATCCTTTTTTCGATTTTTACTGCTTTCATCATTCGGTCGCATTTAAGGTTCCCGTCGACGGTGATCTCAATTTCTGCTACATTCTCATTTACATCAAATAGTACGACTTCATCTAGATCACAAATAATGAGGTCTTCCTTATCAATCTGAAATAAAAAGCAAAAGGAGTAAGTCATATGTCTGGCTTTGCACCCTGTCTGATCTGTCTGTGTTCATTCATTCTTATATATTTATTATTGTTATTGTAACAATTTATTTGAGAAAAATTATAATGTTAAATATTTTAAAATCATGCCTTTTCCCATACGGCGTGGACGAGGCACGTTTGTGCCCACGGTCTAATATTTTACAATAAAATTATTTATCATATACCTAAACACTTACCATTTCCAAATCCAATGGTAACTTAGGAATTTTGTTCTCAGATAAAACCGATTTCTCAGACGGCAGATTCTTGGCAGCTTTATAATCATGTTTTATTTCTGATACAGTTTCAACTAATTGAATATCCTTTGGATCATCATCAGTCATCAGATTGACAAAGGAGACCGTCCTTTGTCAATCTGAAGAAAAGTTATAATGTTAAAACATACACCGTGACTTTTAAGTTACTCTAAAGCCGAAACCTGGTTGGTGTAGACCGTCGACACTATCGAGCGGTGGTACAATTTTCCAAATCGGGTGAAAAAAAACTCGAAAATTGAGTCAACTTTGACTAAAAATTAACTAAATTTTCGAGTTTTTTTCACCCGACTTGGAAAATTGTGCCACCACTCGATAGTGCTGACGGTCTACACCAACCAGTAGAGTGTCTTAAAAGTCACGGTGTATTGTATTACAATATACAGTTCAACGTCATCTAAATATAGCAAACCTTTTCCAAATCCAATGGTAACTCAGGAGAGGCATTATGGATTACGTTCTCAGATTTCAGTAGATTTCCAACAAACTGAAAAGAAATTAGGTTAAAAAACACATAATATTCGAGATTTTTGCAGGTACCTAAGTAATGTATACTGTTTTACCTTTTTTTCTTCATAATCGTGATAGACCTTCTGTTTTTTAAAGACTTTTTGGTCGAAGACGTGCGTTTTAGCGTAATCATATCATCATTAAATTCGTGTGTTTTAGGTGCGTAACAACTACACATGCCGGGTTTTGGGCCACAAAAGCAACTAAGAACACGGTGTCGTATCTTTTTATCAGTGATTGTGACAATTTGGTGTATGTCCATAGTGCCCGGAATTGCATGAAGATCGTTCGGTGTCACTTTTTTCATATACTCTACCTCACTTTCGGAAATTTTGTAACACATCACAAACATTTAACAGCTGTTACAATATTTTGGTGAGCATCAGAGGCATCTTTTACATCATGGCCGTATAGTACTTGTCGATCGAGAGCACGTTTCTGGGCGAACATTGCATGCAAAAAAAAGTTCTTTTTTTGTCTGTATTGGCTGCACGGTCCGTCAGAGAAGAAGTGGATAACCTTTACTTGTGGATCTTCCTGTTTTATGTACCTGAGCACAGGCATTAAGTGGGCCCATTTAGCAGCAGGTTCATGGCACGAATCATCAGAGACGGTGCAGAAAGACTGACTTTTGTTTGCCCAGTAAATCATACCGCAGTGCAAAGTTATTTGCTGTTTCGAGGCCCCAAAGTGCATCGATTGTATTTCTTCAGTTGATTTACTTGCGTAATTTTCCGAAAAATCACATAATATCATTACTTCATGGGCCCCCAACAGTTGAATGCACGTTTGGTATTCGCGTTGCTGCGTTTTCATGTTATAGTAATGTTTCTTGTATGAATTTATCATGTTATTAAAGGAGTTTTTCAATTCCAAAGCACTTCCCGTAATTTGTTTCTTTATGTTTTTTTTTTGTTTTTATATCCATTCTTATCCCATTTTCTGTTTTTTTTTGTAGGTGTGATCTTCTCGGCCCCATTGATACCACTTCAATTCTTTAGCTTCAAGTCCATCATCTAAGTCAATATCCATTACAGAGTTTTTGCATTGGCTACATCTGTTGTGCATGCATTCATATGATTTGATATCGCATACGATTTTCGTCAAAATGCCTGTCATACTTATGCCGGGTGAAATCAATCCAGAGTTTTTCAAGGCTTTTAACAGAAAATCCATATTGCAGTGTTTAACACACATGCATGTATTTCGGCTCTGCAAAGTAGGGGATAACACGTGGAACGGTTTATACTTAAAAAAGGTTGTAAACCCGTATTTTCCTCCTTCTGATTTATACGTTTCGTACAGCTTCATAGTTGTATCTGTTAAGTATATAATTTGCTTCTTTTCCTTCTTGAGTGTGCGACATTCTTTTTTTCCAGATGTGGAGCGGCTGATGTCATCTCGAGTATAAAACTGTTCAATTTCGCTACGAATGTTTTTATTTGCTCTTTGATGCCTCTTCTTGACGCGCTTGATTTTTTTCAACCCAAGACCTTTAGCTAGTACACAAACTGTCTGATTGGTCCTGTGTACTTCATTCAACGCAATTTGCCTGATGTATTGTTTGTCCATTTTATTGCTTTTTTGTATGTCGCACGCAGTATACTCTCCAAAGCTTCGCACCTTGCCTGTTGTTTCTGTTTTTCTTTGAATTCATTCTTCCTCTGTAATATTGCACGGTGTCGCTCCCGGTATAAACGCTTCCTTATCATTTCAAGTTTTATGTTCATTTTCTTTGCATATATATATAGTAGTAGCATATAATATAGCCTTGTTGCATTTCTTTCTCAATTTATCATAAAGTTTTTTACTGCCTCTTTTCTTTTTGATAACCGATTCGTTCTATTTGTTTTCGTTTGCTTTTTCTTTTTCCTTTTTTTCTTTGTGACTTCGTTTTTGCTCTCTCCATATTTTCCTTTTTTTTTCTTTTTCTTCTTCCGTCATATCACAGATTTTCTTTTGTACTTTTTTAAGCCTCTCCAGGTTATTTATTCGAATTTCTTCTTTTTTTTCTGGATTATCTTTTAGTCTCTACCTGTAACGCCGTTGTTTTTCGGCGTTGGTGAGCGGCATTTTACAATCTAAAAAAGGCCAAAACAAGACCAAGCTTTAACGGAAAAGAAAAAAAAAAAATTGTAATCTTAATATTTTTACCCTCTTATTCATAAAATCTATCAAGCCTTTGGTAACTGAAATGTGTTTTGTCCCTTTCTCACAAACACAAAGTGAAAGAGGAAGACAAACTAATTTTAACCACACCACACACAAACCCCAGTGGTTTAAGTGGTGTTCCCATAATACTTAACTATGTTTAAATTATTGTGTAAATAAATATATAAATAAATAAAAACCGGCCACGTGCGAGTCGGACTCGCGCACGAAGGGTGCGAGTCCGACTCGCACGTGGACTCGCACCCTTCTGATTTCCAATAGTAAGAGGAATTTATGCGGTTAAACATCCTGATTATTCCAGGGTGTCCCGCGATGGTGGAGTCGTGATTCTCTTTCAGGATTTGAGGGATTTCTGCTGGAGTCGGATAAATTAGTTGATTTTGAAGTTGATATATGGATATTTGTATTATTAAAAATGTATACGATCAATTATATATTTTAGTGTAGGAGAGTTTAGTATAGGGTTCTGTGAAATCTGTTAAAGCTAGATCTGTCAGAGTGGGGTTATTTTGCAGTATGACGTTTTTCAGGGACAATAATAGGTCAAATATAGTTTTATAATTCGTCTCATCGTAATGATGGATTAAATAGGAAGTAGTATGTTTTGAGATCGCTAGGAAATGGAAGTACAGTGAAGGGTTCTCGCTAAGTATTTTGTAAGGCTTCTGAGTTTTCGACCTGAGATAGTATTTCCTCACAACTGGGCATGGAAACGTCGAAGTCTACGGAAGTGGGGAGAGCTATTGAAGATAATTTGGATAGATGCAGTTTCTGCGAATGCTCTGTGATTTTAGTGTTTGACGTTTCCAAGGTTTTGGTAAACTGTTTCTTAAAATATTCTTTGTAAGTGATAGAGGTCGGGTCATTTTGACTTTGTTTAAGGGTTGTTACATGGATAGGAATTCGAGAGAGAGCTTCGGCATTTGAATTTAGTTTGCCTTGTTTGTATATAATTTCATAGTCGTACTCTTCAAGCTTTAATCTCCACCGTGTGAGTCGACTTCCGGGGTCTTTTACATTGAAGAGCCAGGTCAATGGCCGATGATCGGTTACAATTTTAAATTTATTACCATATAGATAGGGGCGGAAACATTTCACGGCAAATATGATGGCTAGGAGTTCTTTCTCAATTGTAGAGTAATTACATTCTGCTTTATTCATAGTGCGGGAGGGGTATGCGATTGGAAGACCTTTTCCGATAGGGCCTTGGGATAGGACAGCGCTGACTGCGCTATTGTTTGCGTCAGTAGTCACTACGAACGGTTGTGAAAAATCTGGATATTGAAGTAATGGTGCTGTAGTAAGTTTTTCTTTAAGATGGTTGAACGCTAAGTCTTGTTCTGAGGTCCAGTGGAATGCGACGTCCTTCTTTAGGAGAGATGTGAGGGGTATAGTTATTTTATAAAAATTGTCTATGAATCTGCGATAGTAGCCGACTAGGCCGAGAAATTATTTTATTTCTTGGAGATTTCGCGGGACCGGGAATTCTGTGACTGCCTTAACTTTGTCAGGATTTGGTTGCACGCCTTTGTCAGTGATTACGTGGCCTAAGTATGTTACTTCAAGACGTAAGAATTCGCATTTGTCGGGTTGTAACTTTAGATTGAAGTCGCGGAATCTGTCAAAGACAAGTTGAAGTTTTTGAATGTGGCTTGTGAGGTCATTGGAATAAATTATGCATTCATCAAGGTATATATAGCAGTGTAAGCCTTGTAGGCCTGAAAGTACCGAATTCATGAGGCGTTGAAAGATAGAGGGTGCGTTTTTCAGGCCGAAGGGCATTCTGTTAAATTCGAAGTGACCAGAGACGCCATTGGGGTTAAGAACTGTAAATCCGGTTTTTGCTGAGTCAGCAGAATCCATTTCAATTTGGTGAAAGCCAGAGACAAGGTCAAGCGTGGAGAAGTACTTAGAGTGCCCTAATTGATCGAGTATATCGGTAATAAGTGGGATTGGATAAACTTCGGTTATTGTTACGTCATTTAAACGTCTGTAATCAATCCCTATGCGCCATTTCCGCTGACCTGACGCATCCATCTTTTTTGAACAATCCAAACAGATATGGAAGGGGCGCTCCAAGGAGATATGGAAGCTTTTATAATATTTAGATCTAACATTTTCTTGATTTGTTTATCGACTTCTTGTTGATGACATTCCGTGAATCTGTAAAACTTGACGTTGATGGTTTCAGCGTTTCCGGTGTTGATTGAATGTTGTAAGGCGTTAGTATGGGTAAGGGGGTCACCCTCGAGATAGAAAATGTCCGCGTATTTGCTACAACATACAAACAATGACTTCTGTTCTTCGTTGGTAAGATGTTCGTGACGAATGAGGTCCAATACGCATTGGATACGGTTGTGATAATTAGATGAGGTATGATCTAGGTTCATAATGGGTTCAGCAGAATTTTCACGGAAAGCGGAGTAATCAATCGGGGTGATTTTCACGTTATAGTCTTTTATTTCTACACGGGAATCAGTTGTGTTTAGAATAGATACATTGACGCGTTTGTTGTATTTTATATTGGATATACAGTTAGCTAAATAAACTCCGTCAGAAATTGTATGATCAAGAATGAGTCCTTCTTTCATTTCAGATAATTCAGAATCAGAGTCTGATACGATGACGCTTTCTGAACGTGCGGGGATTATGTAGGATGATTGATTAAAGTGGATTGCTATGCTGTGGCCATTTAGGGAAATAGATTTCGTTTTATGGTCTATATTTGAGTCAAAGAATCGCAAGGAATCGTTACCTATTATACCGTCATATTTGAGATTTATTTCGTCTTTGATGACGTGAAATTTATATGCAATAATTCTAATTGTAAGGAGTCCAGTGTTTCGCAATATGAGTCTTGTGTCATTAATTCCTTTTAGTTTGATTATTTCAGATGAGAGGGGAAACTTTGTTTCGAAGCTGGAATACTTGACAATGCTGACACTTGCCCCAGTGTCAATCAGGAAGCACAGAGGTTTCATGGAATACGGTATAGTTAAGTAAGTATAAGGTAAGGATATTGTTTTACTTGGTGCTTTCGTTTCATAGCAAGGTAAGTGGGAATTAATGTTTTTTCTAGGGATTCTAGTGCAAGGCTTTATTTCAGGAATCATCTTAGAAAATTGTGACAGATTCAGTGAAGGATTTTGTTGCGGGATCCGGCAACAACATCAGCATACGTTCTGGCTATGCATGGTCTCGTACAGGAGACCGAGTGAGATTCGGTGACGAGGGATTTTGAAGATGTAGTAGGTAGGACTCAGCTTATTTAAGTTAGGAATCAGTGGTTGTTGAGATGATGTACCGCTATCATTTTTAGTGTTGTCGAAGGTTTTGTATGAATCAGCTGATTCTGCTGACTAGATTTAGCATGAGAATTGGAACAAGATTCGGCAGCTCGATTTGCATAAGATTCAGTGCAAGATACAGTGGCAGACTTGGTACAAGAAAAATCGGGCGACTTAGCACACGATTAAGTACAAGATACAGCGCGAAATAGTACGCGATTTAGCACAAGATACAGAGGGCGTGTCATTCAATTCAATTCAATTGCTTTATTTCGAACTTCTAGGTCCATACAAAATATACAGTAACATATGAAATTTTACTTAAAATTAACACGTACATAAAACGTAAAAACAAAGAATAAAAACAATCAGAAGCCTTACTGTGGAACTAGATCCGACTCCCAGACACTGGGCCTTTCCAGTTCTTATTCAGTTCCAGTTCCGGGAAGAGTTGATGTTAACACGAACCAGTATCCAGTCGTTGAATGGCACCATTGCCAGGCTCACAGAACGCATGGATGCTGCTGATAAGCGCGCTGATAGGCTTGAGGAGCGCATAGCTGCACTTGAACGTGCTAGTGATAGCAGAAATGAATCTGGTTCCACTTCCAGCAATTCGATAATGGCAGCCGTAGAGCAATTAAAAGCGCATATGAATGAAAAGGAGCAAGAGGCTTTATTAAACGAGGTGGAGATTTCCTGTGTGGCTGAAGAAAAAGGTGAAAGCTTGCCCCATATCGTCATGACCTTGGCCAGTAAGGTCGGCGTTCAGCTCGCTGAGCAGGAGATAGTGAGCGCGGTACGCGTGGGGCGCGGGCCAGAGTCGGCGGAGGCGGCGGAGGGCGGCACAGGGGTCGCGCGGCCGCGGATCATCGTCGTGCGGCTGGCGCGGCGAGCTCTGCGGGATAGCCTGCTCGCGGGGGCTCGTGTGCGGCGCGGTGCCACCACCGAGGGTACGCGTCTGCCGGGTGCACCACGCAGGTTTTACATCAACGAGAGGCTGACCCGAACCAACAGGCAGATCTTTCGTCAGGCTCGGGAGGCTGCTGGTCGTCTCAACTGGCGCTTCGTATGGACGCGTAACGGCTACGTATTCGCGCGGCATCACCAAGGCGTAGATGCTCCTCGATACCGCTTGAGCACGGAGGCCGACCTTGCGCGAGTTTTTGGCCGTGACTTTGTTGGCTCCGCCTAGTAGAATTACCGTAAAACAGTACAATTTCTTTGTTAGTGGAACACTTACAGTGGATTTTAAAGACCTAGGGTATTTTTATTATTTACTTTTAAATTTTTCATCCTGTGTAAGCGGCTGCTTTATTGTTCTGTGTGTCCGTTTATCATATGTTCATATATCATCTTTGTCTTGTTTAAGCTATAGTTTCCGTTATACATTGCTTGAATTTGTTTATATTGTTGTAGTAAATAATTTTCATGTAATACTAATGCTTTTACTGAGGTGCTATGTGTGCTTTATTATTCATTCGATGCTTTTGATCAATCGCCGACTGAAAATGAGTAAAAGTTTCTTATCTCATCTTATACAGGAACTAACTATCCACTTGTATTATAACGTAAGCTCTAAGTCACGTTGCATTATGTGGAATTTCATACCTGCCTATGTGAACTGTCATGTACCTATAGACATAAGCTCGGTTGTCCCCCTTGTTCAATATCTCTGTTGTATGTTGGTATTGTGCTGTGTTGTGTTGATGTGGAGAGGTCAAAGTCCATGCGCTCCTCAAAGCAAAACATTAAATGTAATATTAAACACACATAATTACATCACACAAAAAACACACTCACATTATACTATCAGTAATCAATTAACTACAAACATATCTACTTTTCATATCGCTCTCATCTCACAAAATCTCATCATATTCACCATATTTTTCTTTTTAAATATTAAAGACATTTCAAATACAAACACTAATAAAAAATGTAGATCCCTTTATCTACTTAGTTTATTTATTTGCTTACTATTCCTATGCCAGTTTCACACTCATTTAATTAACTTCGCCGGAATCATAATAAAAATTATTTCCTCACCATTTGTTATGCAAATAAATTTTCTTAATCTAAATAATAATCAAATTAAATTTTCAAATTCAATATTTTATACGATGTTTACTTGCACCCGTTATTACATGGCTGCTTCTTTGATTGGCCAATGTATTTTTGTCTCACTTTTGCACTCTTCTATGTCCATAAACATAAAAAATGGATAAGAACAAATACCTCAAGTTAGGGCTTTTTAATGCAGGTTCCTTGAATACCGGTCACAACGATTTCTTAATCGCTATGACTCAAAATAATCCCGACATTATTGCAATCAACGAAACTTGGCTTCCTATCGATCAGCAAGCGCGAGCGCCTGTCGTCCCAGGCTATCGTCTGCGCTGTACCCCTAGACCCGAGCATGTGCGAGGGGGGAGGGGGGGCGGAGTGGCGTTTTACATTAAGCAAGATGTGCGCGTTCGGTATGAAAAGTATCCTACTGCGGATATTGAACAAATGTGGCTATCAACTAAAATTAATGGTCAACATGTTGTAATAGGAACTGCTTATAGACCTCAGTGGGTTGGTGTGGATGACTTTTTTGATGCACTAACTGACTCAATCACGAGTTTCGCTCGGTATGATCATGTAGTTTTGCTTGGAGATTTTAATATTAACTTCACCGATTCTCTTAACTGCCATACCAAAAAATTACAACAATTCCTGACATATATGGATCTTAAACAAGTAGTTAATGAGCCAACGCATTTTACTTCTGAGTCTGCAACTTTAATAGACGTTGTTTGCACAAATGCTAAGGTGCGCGAAGTCACTGTCTCAAATATCACCGGTTCCTTTGGTCACGCTATGGTAAATGTAACATTGGCATTCAAGAAAGAAAAAATACCGCCCCGCTGTATAACTTATCGTCCCATTAAAGACATAGACTTTGATCGATTCAATCGCGAATTGGACTTGCTGGATTGGGAATCTATCATTGACTTGCCTACTGTTGATGATATGGTCGATAGATTTAACTGCTTGCTCTTGACTCATTATAATATTTTTGCACCAGTCAAGGTGGTAAAAATTAAATATCATCACACTCTACCTTGGATCACTGATAACATCAGACTTATGACCGATTTACGTAATGAAGCTCACGTTAAGTATCGCGAAACTAAGTCTGACGTTGACAAGGAGAGCTGGAAAGATCTAAGAAAGTTAGTGGAATCTAGTATATATAATGAGAAACGTGCTTACTTTAATCATTTAGTAAACTATGAAGTCTCGGATGGCAAAACATTCTGGCGAAATATGAAACAAAATATTCTAGCAGATAATGGACATGGTGAAAAACTTCCTGATTGCTTCAGTGACCCAAATCAAATAAATGATCATTTTTTATCTCTCCCTTTTGCTAGTGAAGATCCTAAACCTCTGTTATCGTACTTTAATTCCAATCGGTATAGTGATTCCAGATTTAATCTCGTGCCAGTTTCTGAACAAAAAGTATACAATTACATAATCTCTATCAAATCCAATGCAATTGGAGATGATGGGATAAGTAGAGACATGATAATACTGACTCTCCCCAGAACCCTGCGCGTTATAACCTCGATTATAAATAGGTCAATAACTAGCGGCATAGTTCCCAAGCAATGGAAAAAAGCAATAGTAATGCCTTTTCCTAAAGTCGATAACCCGTCCAATCTCAAGGAACTTAGACCTATTAGTTTGCTTCCCTTCCTTTCAAAAGTGCTGGAAAAACTGGTGCATGCCCTATTTTACAAATATATAGAAGACTCTAATATTTTGCCTGACCTCCAGTCAGGTTTCCGAAGGGGGCGGGGCACAACTACTGCGTTGGTTGATGTTGTTGATAACATTTTAAGTAATATCGATGTAGGTAAGGCTACTATTCTTACACTGCTAGATTATAGCCGTGCATTTGACAGCATTAGCCCGACCTTGTTGCTGTCGAAATTGCGTTACTATGGGCTGGATTCATTATCTGTGGGATGGTTTGAAAGTTATCTCGACCAACGCTTCCAATATGTTAAGCTGACCAATGACAGTGGTGGTGCCTTGTACTCGGATCCAAAGCCAGTTTTGCGGGGTGTTCCACAGGGTTCCATCTTAGGGCCTCTATTATTTATTATATATGCAGCAGATTTGGTGAATGAAATCAAGCACTGCAAATTCCATTGTTACGCTGATGATCTTCAACTTTACATTTCTGATGTGCCTTCTAATATTGACTGCATGACAGACTTCATCAATGAAGACCTAAGCAGGTTAGATGCCTGGTCAAATAAAAATTCCTTGATTCTCAATCCCTTGAAATCAAAGTTTATGGTGCTTGGGAGTAAAGTTCAAGTTAAAAAAATTCTCATTTCTAATCCTCAGCTAATCCTTGATGGCCAGACTCTAGAGCGTGTTGACGAGGCCAGGAATCTGGGAATCATATTTGACACTTACCTACGATTTGAAACTCACGTCTTGAATTTGGTGAAGAGTTGTATGTATCGTTTAAGGGTTTTGTACAAAATCCGTAACCTTATCTGCGAAAGGGCACGTATTATTCTGTGCGAGTCACTGATTTTATCTCGACTCAACTACGGAGATATAGTTTATGGTCCGCGTCTTCTATTGAAGACTCAGCGTTTAGTGCAGCGCATACAAAATGCCTGTTGTAGGTTTTGCTTTGATGTACCACCTCGTAGTCATATCACCCCATACTTAAACTCTGCTGGAATGCTCAAAATGGAACTGCGTAGGCACTTACACCTTTCAAGTGTAGTGTTTGATGTCATCAAGTTTAAAAAACCTGAGTACCTGTACCTAAAATTAAAGGTGGCAACATCTCACCCCAGATATGGCATGAGGGATATTCGAGCACCTCTTGAAGGTCATATTCATCGCACGGTGGCATTTAGAGGTAGCTTCCGCTTCCAAGCTACCAAATGTTGGAATGATATTCCGCCGCCCATAAGAAATCTTACCTCCAAATACACCTTCAAAACACATATGAAGTCGCACCTGATTCAAAAGCAAAAACTAGGAATTTCTCTTTCCAACATTGGATAGTCGGGCTACCTCTGCCATTTTCATATATTTTTTAGTTAGATATCTTATGATTTTAGTAAACATATTCACACTATACCCATTCTGCTACTCACTACTCACGTGGCATAATATACTTATATACCTATTTATTTAATCTTCATGTATATTTTGTACTATCCTACTCATGAAAGTATTGAAACATATTTATGTGCAATGTATTTATTTATTTCCACATCTTTAAACACTTGTAAGTATATATCTATTTCTGACACTTTTTTATTATTATTCTTTTCATTCACATTCACATTCGGATGTAACTGCTGAGTCTCTGCGTCTCCTAGGTGAGGGCTGAAAACCAGTGCTGCTCTTAACGAGCAATAAACACTGAGCTTTGACCTTTTCGCGTCAATGCAGCGCGCCTACATACCGACCTATATTCTTCTTTTTGTTTTATTGTTTTAGTAATAATGTTATGAGTTTTTTTTTCATAACTTTGCTTTCATTTAAGTTATTTTATAGTTGCACCTCCGTATCACTTTTAATTTGTATGTGTGCTGCTTTGATGCAATAAACGTTTATCTATCTATCTATCTATTCGAGGCCATGTGTAAAGATTCCCAGTGTCTGCGGATCGGACATTCCAACCTGCCGGCAATGATCGTCAGGATGGAGTTGGCGCTGCCGCGCACACGGTACAGCAGGGAAGCCGCCCTCGACCGTCTAATTGCGTAGAAGTCTGAGGTACGCGCCTCGGCAAACATCCCTGATGCACTACAGTGCCGCGGCAGCCCCAGCAGCATCCTGAACCCATTGTTATATTGGACGCGAAGGGCGCTGTACGATCTCTGCATATAGCTGACCCAGAGAGCACACGTGTAAAAGGACTGACAAAAGGCTTTAAATACAGTTATTTTGACAGCCCTCGAACAGCGCGCGAATCTGCGGGCCAACATATTACAGCAAATCGGCAGCGCCCTTCGCTCCCTCTCAATATCCGGTTCATCAGACATATCTTCATCTACAAGATGACCCAAATATTTAAAAACAGTGACTCTTTTTAGGACGGAACCATTCAGTACAATAGGTGGAACAAACTTAGGAACCCTTTTACCAGACTTAAAAACCAACATTTCGCTTTTCTTAGCATTGTATAATAGACCGTGCTTTTGAGCATATGTCTCACATATTGAGACAAGCTTTCTGAGCCCACTGATCGAGGGAGTGAGCAACACCATATCGTCGGCATAGCTGATGTTGTTTATAAGCTGCCCGTCTATAGAGCAGCCGACCCCAGCGCCGCTCAGTTCCCCGATCAGGTCATTCACATACAGGTTGAAGAGCGAGGGAGACGTCCCCCCTGCCTCACCCCACACTCCAACCTGTATGTGTCAGAATGGGCACTAGCCCACCTAACACAGTTTTGTTGATTACTGTACCAATACTTGAAGATGATAGTCAGTTCGCCAGGCAAACCCGTTTCATTTACTTTACTCCACAGAATCCCATAGGAAACTAAATCAAATGCCTTAGATAGATCTAAAAAGCAAGCATAGACTGGTGTCTTCCTGTCGGTGTAGTACTTGACAGTGTGCTTAAGACTCAATATTGCGCTTTCGGTAGATAGTCCAGGGCGAAATCCGAACTGAGCGTCGTTAATTTTTAGATATCTTTGAAGATGTGAATTAAGCACACTGTCAAACACTTTAGCCACCACTGTTGCCAGCGAGATGGGCCTGTAATTAGACTTGTCAGAAACATCACCAGTTTTACTCTTTACAATAGGCACTACCACCGTCCTCATGAGGTCATGCGGAAGATAAGAATGCACAATACACAAATTAAACAACAGTGCAAGAACTCTAGGTAAGTGAACCCCAGCACATTGCAGATGTTCTATGCTGAGACCATCATGACCAGGTGATTTACCCCTAACCATTCTTTTTATTATAAGTGCTAAATCTTTAGCCCGAATTACTGTGAGAACATTATTTTCGTGGTGATTCTCAGCACCGATCAAATGTTGTGTGGGGCCAAGAGGTGACTTTACCGAAAAATGGTTCATAAATAAATCTGCAATTTGTTTAGTATCACACTTTCCATCGACGCTCACAGGCATTCCCATTTGATTTCTTGAAATTGATTCTCACACATATGCCCTTGCGCTACCTTGTTGGGTGCGCTTAATCAAGTTGATATATTTCATGAAACACCCATCTGTTTTAGGAAAAATATTTTTAATAATTTAAAAGCTGTGTAATAGGATAGCAGATTTGTATTGAATCACCTTTAGTAAATAAGCACTCTACTCGTACATATATATTTTATATAATTTAGAACTACCTACTGTACAACCATATATGTCCTTCTATTGGTAACTTCATATACAAACTCAAGTACTATACATTTTAGTGTTGTTCTGAGTACCTTTGTCTAAATTTTTTGTGAAAACTTTATTAGCTTGTGTGTTAACTCAATGTAATTTATGTTATGTAATAGATTTAGCTGTTTGTTTTCCTAATAAAGAAAAATAAAGAAAAAATAACAATAAAAAAAAACAGAGTATCGCAGTGGCCAGATAACAATGCCAGTCGTTTTGATTCTCATTCACGAAGGATTTTAAATATTCTTAGAGCGTCGCGTGACTGCGTTCCAGGGCACCGTTTGTTTGAGGATGGTAAGGCGTTGAAGAAAGGGATTTTATTTTAAAGATATTTGTGATTTGCTTAAAGAGCTCAGAGGTAAAACATGTACCAAGATCAGTTAGTATCATTTTAGGAACTCCAAAAAGGGACATGAAATGGATTAGATTTCGTGCTACTTCATCGCTTGTTGAAGTGATCATTGGGTATGCATGCACAGGAGAATTTCGTGAGATCATCTTGAAGTGTAAGAATGAATCAGAAATTATAGAGACCTGCTTCAGGAAGGGTGCCAATTATATCAAGGGCTAGGCGTTCAAACGGCTAAGTGCTGGATGAGGTGATTGATGACCATAGGCGCTTTGTTACATTTCCTCAGAGGTTTGTTAACTTGACAAGATTTACAAGTCTACATAATTTTCTATGTCGGATCTCATTGATTTCCAATAGTAAGAGGACTTTATGCGGTTAAACATCCTGATTATTCCAGGGTGTCCCGCGATGGTGAAGTCGTGATTCTCTTTCAGGATTTGAGGGATTTCTGCTGGAGTCGGATAAATTAGTTGATTTTGAAGTTTATATATGGATATTTGTATTATTAAAAATGTTGTCGTGTGACGACACGAACCTAACAGAACCTAACAGAAAACAACAACCAGGATAAAATTTAGAGTGTCAGTTTATTGGTTATTTACAATGAATTAGTTTTAAAAAATGAAAGGAAGATGAAGATGAATGAGGTGAAACAGGTTTTATAAAATACAGATGTCTGGATAGAAAGAAGGAAGCGGAGAACACGATGAGAAGTTGACCAGTGGGGTGATGACCAGGTTGCGGGCGTGTTTGTAGTTGTAGATGTTGTTGAAATCGTCGTTGTAGGAACGGTAGCGGCGTACTTGTAGCTACGGCTCGCTGGATCCCGTTGTAGAAATCGTCGTTGTAGGAACGGTAGCGGCGTACTTGTAGCAACGGCTCGCTGGATCCCGTTGTAGAAATCGTCGTTGTAGGAACGGTAGCGGCGTAGGCACGGCTCGCAGAATCCCGTTGTAGAAATCTTCGTTGTAGGAACGGTAGCGGCGTAGGCACGGCTCGCAGAATCCCGTTGTTTTGAAGATTTATTTGAAGGTTTTGAGGGAGTTTGAAGGCTCGCAGGATCCCATTGTAGATGGAGTATTTGAAGATTTGAAGGAGTTTGAAGGCTTCGCAGGATCCCGGCGTAGGCACGCTTGAAGGCTCGTTTGAAGGTTGAGAGAGTTTGAAGGCTCGCAGGATCCCGGGGTAGTGCGACCCCGGGATAAGGCCTTTAACTGGTACTTCCAGTTCAGAAGCTGACGTGAGACTGTCAAGAATTTCAGAAATGTTCCGCTTTTATACCCTATTTGGAGAGTTCTAAAAATTATTTAAATTAAACGTAATTTTTGTGAGTGGCCAAGAGAGAAAGAGTATTTTTGTAAAAGTATTAAAGCAAACATATCAGACCGCTAACTAGTTTGAATGGGCATTGCCATGACAACCAGATAAACAAAGGCATCAACAGATGTCAAAGTTTCATTTCAGGCTCGTAATACGGTAACCAAAACGAAAACCATGCAGTAAATTACAAAACAACGAAAGGAAAAAAAGTAGCGCACCAGCGCGCACGAAGCCCGAGATTGTAGAGTTTCGGAGAAAGCCAAAAACAAGGTCACCAAAGGTAAGCCCCTTCCCTATCGATTTAGAAGTGCTGATAACATGAAAATGCAGAGCGAACATGATTTATTAATGTGTTCTTATGGTTTAAAACGTTACAGGATCCTATGGAAATAAAAGTGATGACCAATAATAAGCCGCACAGCTCACCAAGTATCCAGCGTAATAGAGCAAGGTACCCTGAAGGACAAACAAAAAGGACTGATGATGGAGCTGGAGCTAAGAGATAGGAAGCAAGAATAGCATGTAAGTAGCATAACACTACAATGTATAAGATCATATTATATATTTTAGTGTATGAGAGTTAAGTATAGGGTTCTGTGAAATCTGTTAAAGCTAGATCTGTCAGAGTGGGGTTATTTTGCAGTATGATGTTTTTCAGGGACAATAATAGGTCAAATATAGTTTTATAATTCATCTCATCGTAATGATGGATTAAATAGGAAGTAGTATGTTTTGAGATCGCTAGGAAATAGAAGTACAGTGAAGGGTTCTCGCTAAGTATTTTGTAGGGCTTCTGAGTTTTCGACCTGAGATAGTATTTCCTCACAACTGGGCATGGAAACGTCGAAGTCTACGGAAGTGGGAGAGCTATTGAAGATAATTTGGATAGATGCAGTTTCTGCGAATGCTCTGTGATTTTAGTGTTTGACGTTTCCAAGGTTTTGGTAAACTGTTTCTTAAAATATTCTTTGTAAGTGATAGAGGTCGGGTCATTTTGACTTTGTTTACGGGTTGTTACATGGATAGGAATTCGAGAGAGAGCTTCGGCAGTTGAATTTAGTTTGCCTTGTTTGTATATAATTTCATAGTCGTACTCTTCAAGCTTTAATCTCCACCGTGTGAGTCGACTTCCGGGGTCTTTTACATTGAAGAGCCAGGTCAATGGCCGATGATCGGTTACAATTTTAAATTTATTACCATATAGATAGGGGCGGAAACATTTCACGGTAAATATTAATTATTAATTATTAATTAGTAATTACATTCTGCTTTATTCATAGTGCGGGAGGTGTATGCGATTGGAAGATCTTTTCCGATAGGGCCTTGGGATAGGACAGCGCTGACTGCGCTTTTGTTTGCGTCAGTAGTCACTACGAACGGTTGTGAAAAATCTGGATATTGAAGTAATGGTGCTGTAGTAAGTTTTTCTTTAAGATGGTTGAACGCTAAGTCTTGTTCTGAGGTCCAGTGGAATGCGACGTCCTTCTTTAGGAGAGAAGTGATGGGTATAGTTATTTTATAAAAATTGTCTATGAATCTGCGATAGTAGCCGACTAGGCCGAGAAATGATTTTATTTCTTGGAGATTTCGCGGGACCGGGAATTCTGTGACTGCCTTAACTTTGTCAGGATTAGGTTGCACGCCTTTGTCAGTGATTACGTGGCCTAAGTATGTTACTTCAAGACGTAAGAATTCGCATTTGTCGGGTTGTAACTTTAGATTGAAGTCGCGGAATCTGTCAAAGACAAGTTGAAGTTTTTGAACGTGGCTTGTGAGGTCATTGGAATAAATTATGCATTCATCAAGGTATATATAGCAGTGTAAGCCTTGTAGGCCTGAAAGGACCGAATTCATGAGGCGTTGAAAGGTAGAGGGTGCGTTTTTCAGGCCGAAGGGCATTCTGTTAAATTCGAAGTGACCAGAGACGCCATTGGGGTTGAGAACTGTAAATCCGGTTTTTGCTGAGTCAGCAGAATCCATTTCAAATTGGTGAAAGCCAGAGACAAGGTCAAGCGTGGAGAAGTACTTAGAGTGCCCTAATTGATCAAGTATATCGGTAATAAGTGGGATTGGATAAACTTCGGTTACTGTTACGTCATTTAAACGTCTATAATCAATCCCTATGCGCCATTTCCGTTGACCTGACGCATCCATTTTTTTTAACCATCCAAACAGATATGGAAGGGGCGCTCCAAGGAGATATGGAAGCTTTTATAATATTTAGATCTAACATTTTCTTGATTTGTTTATCGACTTCTTGTTGATGACATTCCGTGAATCTGTAAAACTTGGCGTTGATGGGTCCAGCGTTTCCGGTGTTGATTAAATGTTGTAAGGCGTTAGTATGGGTAAGGGGGTCACCCTCGAGATAGAAAATGTCCGCGTATTTGCTACAACATTCAAACAATGACTTCTGTTCTTCGTTGTTAAGATGTTCGTGACGAATTAGGTCCAATACGCATTGGATACGGTTGTGAGAATTAGAGGAGGTATGATCTAGGTTCATAATGGGTTCAGCAGAATTTTCACGGAAAGCGGAGTAATCAATCGGGGTGATTTTCACGTTATAGTCTTTTATTTCTACAGGGGAATCAGTTGTGTTTAGAATAGATGCATTGACGCGTTTGTTGTATTTTATATTGACTATACAGTTAGCTAAATAAACTCCATCAGAAATTGTATGATCAAGTATGAGTCCTTCTTTCATTTCAGATAATTCAGAATCAGAGTCTGATACGATGACGCTTTCTGAACGTGCGGGGATTATGTAGGATGGTTGATTAAAGTGGATTGCTATGCTGTGGCCATTTAGGGAAATAGATTTCGTTTTATAGTCTATATTTGAGTCAAAGAATCGCAAGGAATCGTTACCTATTATACCGTCATATTTGAGATTTATTTCGTCTTTGATGACGTGAAATTTATATGCAATAATTCTAATTGTAAGGAGTCCAGTGTTTCGCAATATGAGTCTTGTGTCATTAATTCCTTTTAGTTTGATTATTTCAGATGAGAGGGGAAACTTTGTTTCGAAGCTGGAATACTTAACAATGCTGACACTTGCTCCAGTGTCAATCAGGAAGCGCAGAGGTTTCATGGAATACGGTATAGTTAAGTAAGTATAAGGTAAGGATGTTTTTTTACTTGGTGCTTTTGTTTCATAGCAAGGTAAGTGAAAATTAATGTTTTTTCTAGGGATTCTAGTGCAAGGCTTTATTTCAAGAATCATCTTAGAAAATTGTGACAGATTCAGTGAAGGATTTTTGTTGCGGGATCCGGCAACAACATCAGCATTCGTTCTGGCTATACATGGTCTCTTACAGGAGACCGAGTGAGATTCGGTGACGATGGATTTTGAAGATGTAGTAGGAATCAGTGGTTGTTGAGATGATGTACCGCTATCATTTTTTAGTGTTGCCGAAGGTTTTGTATGAATCAGCTGATTCTGCTGACTAGATTTAGCATGAGAATTGGAACAAGATTCGGCGGCTCGATTTGCATAAGTTTCAGTGCAAGATACAGTGGCAGACTTGGTACAAGACAAATTGGGTGACTTAGTACACGATTTAGTACAAGATACAGCGCGAAATAGTACGCGATTTAGTACGAGATACAGCGGGCAAAATAGTACGCTATTTAGTACAAGATACAGCGGGCGTGTCATTCAATTCAATTCAATTCAATTGCTTTATTACGAACTACTAGGTCCATTTAAACTTTACTTAAAATTAACACGTACATAAAACGTAAAAACAAAGAATAAAAACAATCAGAAGCCTTACTGTGGAACTAGATCCGACTCCCAGACACTGGGCCTTTCCAGTTCTTATTCGAGGCCATGTGTAAAGATTCCCAGTGTCTGCGGATCGGACAGTCCAACCTGCCGGCAATGATCGTCAGGATGGAGTTGGCGCTGCCGCGCACACGGTACAGCAGGGAAGCCGCCCTCGACCGTCTAATTGCGTAGAAGTCTGAGGTACGCGCCTCGGCAAACATCCCTGATGCACTACAGTGCCGCGGCAGCCCCAGCAGCATCCTGAACCCATTGTTATATTGGACGCGAAGGGCACTGTACGATCTCTGCATATAGCTGACCCAGAGAGCACACGTGTAAAAGGACTGACAAAAGGCTTTAAACACAGTTATTTTGACAGCCCTCGAACAGCGCGCGAATCTGCGGGCCAACATATTACAGCGAATCGCCAGCGCCCTTCGCTCCCTCTCAATATCCGGTTCATCAGACATATCTTCATCTACAAGATGACCCAAATATTTAAAAACAGTGACTCTTTTTAGGACGGAACCATTCAGTACAATAGGTGGAACAAACTTAGGAACCCTTTTACCAGACTTAAAAACCAACATTTCGCTTTTCTTAGCATTGTATAATAGACCATGCTTTTGAGCATATGTCTCACATATTGAGACAAGCTTTTTGAGCCCACTGATCGAGGGAGTGAGCAACACCATATCGTCGGCATAGCTGATGTTGTTTATAAGCTGCCCGTCTATAGAGCAGCCGACCCCAGCGCCGCTCAGTTCCCCGATCAGGTCATTCACATACAGGTTGAAGAGCGAGGGAGACGTCCCCCCTGCCTCACCCCGCACTCCAACCTGTATGTGTCAGAATGGGCTTTAGCCCACCTAACACAGTTTTGTTGATTACTGTACCAATACTTGAAGATGTTAGTCAGTTCGCCAGGCAAACCCGTTTCATTTACTTTACTCCACAGAATCCCATAGGAAACTTAATCAAATGCCTTAGATAGATCTAAAAAGCAAGCATAGACTAGTGTCTTCCTGTCGGTGTAGTACTTGACAGTGTGCTTAAGACTCAATATTGCGCTTTCGGTAGATAGTCCGGGGCGAAATCCGAACTGAGAGTCGTTAATTTTTAGATATCTTTGAAGATGTGAATTAAGCACACTGTCAAACACTTTAGCCACCACTGTAGCCAGCGAGATGGGCCTGTAATTAGACTTATCAAAAACAACACCAGTTTTACTCTTTACAATAGGCACTACCACCGTCCACATGAGGTCATGCGGAAGATAAGAATGCACAATACACAAATTAAACAACAGTGCAAGAACTCTAGGTAAGTGAACCCCAGCACATTGCAGATGTTCTATGCTGAGACCATCATGTCAGGTGATTTACCCCTAAACATTATTTTTATTATTAGTGCTAAATCTTTAGCCCGAATTACTGTGAGAACATTATTTTCATGGTGATTCTCAGCACCGATCAAATGTTGTGTGGGGCCAAGAGGTGACTTTACCGAAAAATGGTTCATAAATAAATCTGTAATTTGTTTAGTATCACACTTTCCATCGACGCTCACAGGCATTCCCATTTTCTTTAGATTTCGGCAGACACGAGACCGAAATCGTGTTTAGTTTAAAGATTGATTGTTCTCTTTGATTTCTTGAAATTGATTCTCACACATATGCCCTTGCGCTACCTTGTTGGGTGCGCTTAATCAAGTTGATATATTGCATGAAACAACCATCTGTTTTAGGAAAAATATTTTTAATAACTTAAAGGCTGTGTAATAGGATAGCAGATTTGCATTGAATCACCTTTAGTAAATAAGCACTCTACTCGAACATATATATTTTATATAAATTAGAACTACCTACTGTACAACCATATATGTCCTTCTGTTGGTAACTTCATATACAAACTCAAGTACTATACATTTTAGTGTTGTTCTGAGTTCCTTTGTCTAAATTTTTTGTGAAAACTTTATTAGCTTGTGTGTTAACTCAATGTATTTATGTTATGTAATAGATTAAGCTGTTTGTTTTCCTAATAAAGAAAAATAAAGAAAAAATAATAATAAAAAATAAATAAACAGAGTATTGCAGTGGCCAGATAACAATGCCAGTCGTTTTGATTCTCATTCACGAAGGATTTTAAATATTCTTTGAGCGTCGCGTGACTGCGTTCCAGGGCACCGTTTGTTTGAGGATGGTAAGGCGTTGAAGAAAGAGATTTTATTTTAAAGATATTTGTGATTTGCTTAAAGAGCTCAGAGGTAAAACATGTACCAAGATCAGTTAGTATAATTTTAGGAATTCCAAAAAGGGACATGACATGGATTAGATTTCGTGCTACTTCAGCGCTTGTTGAACTGATCATTGGGTATGCATGCACAGGAGAATTTCGTGAGATCATCTTGAAGTGTAAGAATGAATCGGAAATTTTAGAGACCTGCTTCAGAAAGGGTACCAACTATATCAAGGGCTAGGCGTTCAAACGGCTTAGTGCTGGATGAGGAGACCATAGGCGCTTTGTTACATTTCCTCAGAAGTTTGTTAACTTGACAAGATTTACAAGTCTACATAATTTTCTATGTCGGATCTCATTGATTTCCAATAGTAAGACTTTATGCGGTTAAACATCCTGATTATTCCAGGGTGTCCCGTGATGGTGGAGTCGTGATTCTCTTTCAGGATTTGAGGGATTTCTGCTGGAGTCGGATAAATTAGTTGATTTTGAAGTTGATATACGGATATTTGTATTATTAAAAATGTATACGATCATATTAATATTATATATTTTAGTGTATGAGAGTTTAGTATAGGGTTCTGTGAAATCTGTTAAAGCTGGATCTGTCATAGTGGGGTTATTTTGCAGTATGATGTTTTTCAGGGACAATAATAGGTCAAATATAGTTTTATAATTCATCTCATCGTAATGATGGATTAAATAGGAAGTAGTATGTTTTGAGATCGCTAGGAAATGGAAGTACAGTGAAGGGTTCTCGCTAAGTATTTTGTAGGGCTTCTGAGCTTTCGACCTGAGATAGTATTTCCTCACAACTGGGCATGGAAACGTCGAAGTCTACGGAAGTGGGGAGAGCTATTGAAGATAATTTGGATAGATGCAGTTTCTGCGAATGCTCTGTGATTTTAGTGTTTGACGTTTTCAAGGTTTTGGTAAACTGTTTCTTAAAATATTCTTTGTAAGTGACAGAGGTCGGGTCATTTTGACTTTGTTTACGGGTTGTTACATGGATAGGAATTCGAGAGAGAGCTTCGGCAGTTGAATTTATGTGCCTTGTTTGTATATAATTTCATAGTCGTACTCTTCAAGCTTTAATCTCCACCGTGTGAGTCGACTTCCGGGGTCTTTTACATTGAAGAGCCAGGTCAATGGCCGATGATCGGTTACAATTTTAAATTTATTACCATATAGATAGGGGCGGAAACATTTCACGGCAAATATGATGGCTAGGAGTTCTTTCTCAATTGTAGAGTGATTACATTCTGCTTTATGCATAGTGCGGGAGGGGTATGCGATTGGAAGATCTTTTCCGATAGGGCCTTGGGATAGGACAGCGCTGACTGCGCTTTTGTTTGCGTCAGTAGTCACTACGAACGTTTGTGAAAAATCTGGATATTGAAGTAATGGTGCTGTAGTAAGTTTTTCTTTAAGATGGTTGAACGCTAAATCTTGTTCTGAGGTCCAGTGGAATGCGACGTCCTTCTTTAGGAGAGAAGTGAGGGGTATAGTTATTTTATAAAAATTGTCTATGAATCTGCGTTAGTAGCCGACTACGCCGAGAAATAATTTTATTTCTTGGAGATTTCGCGGGACCGGGAATTCTGTGACTGCCTTAACTTTGTCAGGATTAGGTTGCACGCCTTTGTCAGTGATTACGTGGCCTAAGTATGTTACTTCAAGACGTAAGAATTCGCATTTGACGGGTTGTAACTTTAGATTGAAGTCGCGGAATCTGTCAAAGACAAGTTGAAGTTTTTGAATGTGGCTTGTGAGGTCATTGGAATAAATTATGCATTCATCAAGGTATATATAGCAGTGTAAGCCTTGTAGGCCTGAAAGGACCGAATTCATGAGGCGTTGAAAGGTAGAGGGTGCGTTTTTCAGGCCGAAGGGCATTCTGTTAAATTCGAAGTGACCAGAGACGCCATTGGGGTTGAGAACTGTAAATCCGGTTTTTGCTGAGTCAGCAGAATCCATTTCAATTTGGTGAAAGCCAGAGACAAGGTCAAGCGTGGAGAAGTACTTAGAGTGCCCTAATTGATCGAGTATATCGGTAATAAGTGGGATTGGATAAACTTCGGTTACTGTTACGTTATTTAAACGTCTATAATCAATCCCTATGCGCCATTTCCGTTGACCTGACGCATCCATTTTTTTTAACAATCCAAACAGATATGGAAGGGGCGCTCCAAGGAGATATTGAAGCTTTTATAATATTTAGATCTAACATTTTCTTGATTTGTTTATCGACTTCTTGTTGATGACATTCCGTGAATCTGTAAAACTTGGCGTTGATGGGTCCAGCGTTTCCGGTGTTGATTAAATGTTGTAAGGCGTTAGTATGGGTAAGGGGGTCACCCTCGAGATAGAAAATGTCCGCGTATTTGCTACAACATTCAAAGAATGACTTCTGTTCTTCGTTGTTAAGATGTTCGTGACGAATTAGGTCCAATACGCATTGGATACGGTTGTGATAATTAGAGGAGGTATGATCTAGGTTCATAATGGGTTCAGCAGAATTTTCACGGAAAGCGGAGTAATCAATCGGGGTGATTTTCACGTTATAGTCTTTTATTTCTACAGGGGAATCAGTTGTGTTTAGAATAGATACATTGACGCGTTTGTTGTATTTTATATTGACTATACAGTTAGCTTAATAAACTCCGTCAGAAATTGTATGATCAAGTATGAGTCCTTCTTTCATTTCAGATAATTCAGAATCAGAGTCTGATACGATGACGCTTTCTGAACGTGCGGGGATTATGTAGGATGGTTGATTAAAGTGGATTGCTATGCTGTGGCCATTTAGGGAAATAGATTTCGTTTTATAGTCTATATTTGAGTCAAAGAATCGCAAGGAATCGTTACCTATTATACCGTCATATTTGAGATTTATGTCGTCTTTGATGACGTGAAATTTATATGCAATAATTCTAATTGTAAGGAGTCCAGTGTTTCGCAATATGAGTCTTGTGTCATTAATTCCTTTTAGTTTGATTATTTCAGATGAGAGGGGAAACTTTGTTTCGAAGCTGGAATACTTGACAATGCTGACACTTGCTCCAGTGTCAATCAGGAAGCACAGAGTTTTCATGGAATACGGTAAAGTTAAGTAAGTATAAGGTAAGGATATTTTTTTACTTGGTGCTTTCGTTTCATAGCAAGGTAAGTGAGAATTAATGTTTTTTCTAGGGATTCTAGTGCAAGGCTTTATTACAGGAATCATCTTAGAAAATTGTGGCAGATTCAGTGAAGGATTTTTGTTGCGGGATCCGGCAACAACATCAGCATACGTACTGGCTATGCATGGTCTCGTACAGGAGACCGAGTGAGATTCGGTGACGAGGGATTTTGAAGATGTAGTAGGTAGGACTCAGCTTATTTAAGTTAGGAATCAGTGGTTGTTGAGATGATGTACCGCTATCATTTTTTAGTGTTGTCGAAGGTTTTGTATGAATCAGCTGATTCTGCTGACTAGAGCATTAGAATTGGAACAAGATTCGGCGGCTCGATTTGCATAAGTTTCAGTGCAAGATACAGTGGCAGACTTGGTACAAGACAAATCGGGCGACTTAGTACACGATTTAGTACAAGATACAGCGCGAAATCGTTCGCGATTTAGTACGAGATACAGCGGGCAAAATAGTACGCTATTTAGTACAAGATACAGCGGGCGTGTCATTCAATTCAATTCAATTCAATTGCTTTATTTTGAACTACTAGGTCCATACAAAATATACAGTAACATTGAAATTTTACTTAAAATTAACACGTACATAAAACGTAAAAACAAAGAATAAAAACAATCAGAAGCCTTACTATGGAACTAGATCCGACTCCCAGACACTGGGCCTTTCTAGTTCTTATTCGAGGCTATGTGTAAAGATTCCCAGTGTCTGCGGATCGGACAGTCCAACCTGCCGGCAATAATTGTCAGGATGGAGTTGGCGCTGCCGCGCACACGGTACAGCAGGGAAGCCGCCCTCGACCGTCTAATTGCGTAGAAGTCTGAGGTACGCGCCTCGGCAAACATCCCTGATGCACTACAGTGCCGCGGCAGCCCCAGCAGCATCCTGAACCCATTGTTATATTGGACGCGAAGGGCGCTGTACGATCTCTGCATATAGCTGACCCAGAGAGCACACGTGTAAAAGGACTGACAAAAGGCTTTAAACACAGTTATTTTGACAGCCCTCGAACAGCACATATTACATATTACAGCGAATCGCCAGCGCCCTTCGCTCCCTCTCAATATCCGGTTCATCATACATATCTTCATCTACAAGATGACCCAAATATTTAAAAACAGTGACTCTTTTTAGGACGGAACCTTTCAGTACAATAGGTGGAACAAACTTAGGAACCCTTTTACCAGACTTAAAAACCAACATTTCGCTTTTCTTAGCATTGTAGAATAGACCATGCTTTTGAGCATATGTCTCACATATTGAGACAAGCTTTCTGAGCCCACTGATCGAGGGAGTGAGCAACACCATATCGTCGGCATAGCTGATGTTGTTTATAAGCTGCCCGTCTATAGAGCAGCCGACCCCAGCGCCGCTCAGTTCCCCGATCAGGTCATTCACATACAGGTTGAAGAGCGAGGGAGACGTCCCCCCTGCTTCACCCCGCACTCCAACCTGTATGTGTCAGAATGGGCATTAGCCCACCTAACACAGAGATCTTGAAATTGCCTTTTGAGCAATTTAAAAACCATGTTAAAGCGACTTTGTCGAAAAAGGGATATTACAATGTTCAAGATTACTTAAATGATGGGACTGTATGGGGTTAATCTGGCTCAACACAGACCTTGCTGTTAATAATTTTGTAATTATTTATTCCTGCTTATTAATTATGATAATGACTAAATATTATATTTTGTATTAATTAAGCATAAGCAATTTTTAAAAAAGAGATCTAAAAATCAATCTGTGGGAGTTTCTACGCCCTTCTTCTACCAAAGTGGTCCAATGTAGAGAAGTGGCAAAAATGACGATTGCTAAGTATATGTAAATATCTACAGTAATAAAGACATTTGGAATTTTGGAATTTTGGAGTCTTTTATTTCATACCATGTCTGGAAGGTCTTTGAACAGCAAGCTGTTTGGGCTTTCCCTTCCAGCTGCGAGAGAATATATTTACATAGGACATTCAGTTGCTCTGTGCTGGCTAGGGAAATAGCGTTTTCATTACTCATACTCTGAAAGGGGGTCATTGTTCATCCAGGCACCGTGCTGAAAGTGGTACATGCCTGCTCTAAAGCAGAAAAGTATTAAAAAAATATATATGAATCGTAGTTTATATTGAACAACGCAATGGTAGTAACCTATACAGCCATAAAACGGAAGTATTTTTTAATGTTATGCTCAAAGTAAAAGACATCAACGGGGGCACCGAAATTACTTTTTTTATGAGTAGTATTTTTAAACTTGAATTTGTTGTTTGTTTTTTAATAAAATAATTTTGATTTCAAGTGACTATGTTTTTTAATAAAATAATTTAGATTTTAACTGTTTACTTTCCTCGTATTCGTAATGAAAAGTAGAGTGTTTTACTCGGGTGATAGCACCCATTTCTGCCTCGAACTATTGGCGCTCTCACTTCGTTCGAGCGCCAAAACATCTCGTCAGGAATGGGTGGCTTTCAGCCCTCGGTTAACAATCTACTATTTTACAGTTTGTAAGGAAGGCGGGTAGCGATTCGCGGTTGCCATCGTAGGGTTTTATAAATTTGGTTAAAACGGATAATGTTATTTTGTCACCCATTTTACTTTTGGGTGGATCAACGATTTGTCTCGAATCAGAGTCGGAATCACTATCAGAACTTGAGGATGAATTTTCCGATTCTTCTTTTATTGAATGAGGCATGTATTAGGCAGAACAGAGCATCAGATGATCATTAAAAGATTTAGTAACCCAAAATACTATGATGATAAGTAAGTAAATAGAGCTTAAGATTAAACTTAGAGTCTTAACAACTTCGTGTCAAATCGTATCACTTCACAGGCTGACTTCAGATTTCACTAATAAATGATAGAAAATGACTCAAAGAATAAACACGACGTTCAGGAACATTTTTGGAGATTTGCGTTACTAGGCTGATGAAATACTTGCAACGTGACGAGTTGATGAGCCAGGGAGTCGTCTTATGGCACGGTAATGCGGCGAAGTCACAGCGGACCGTAGGAATGGCGGGCGCGGGCTCACGAACCGGGCTGGTTCGGAGGTTTATCGTCGACCAGGTACTGGAATTGTTACTGTTGTGGTCGCAAGGCTGGGTGGCCCACGACTGTGTTTCGGGATGCGGGCTCAACTGATTACGTTGAGGCTGACCGTCGATCCAGTGTTGAGCTGCGGACTCAACTGGTGCCGAGATTTATCGTCGAGCTGGTGAGGCTGCCTGCTTCTGTTCGGATAACTGGACTTCTACGGAAGCCACTTACGCTATCCCACATCTGCCACCAATTTGTTATCAGGCAGTCCCTGTTAGAGTTTTTAAAAAGGACTCTTTGATTTTACACAAACACTTTATTATAAATTCACAGTCCAAAAACATAAAAGTACTGAATATTTAAATTACATCAATACACTCGCGACGAGGTGAATATGATAAGAATAATTATCGGCCAAAACAGAATAACGACTACGACTCGAGTTTAGGTAGAAAATGGATTTTATACAATGCAACTGTGACGTCACGGCGTCACTTGCCATGTGGCGCTTCTGCTGACTAAGGAAACGGTACATAGTATATTTGGATATAACAGTGCGCTCTGCGCATGTGCTGCTGTTGCTGGGCGCTGACGCTGGGAGAATTGAGTGATTCATACAAAGCGTATATCACTTGCTGGCGTATGATATATTCGTGATAGGTATGGACAGCTGCATGATAAAATATCCTTTTCAAACTGAATAGACATTCTTTTTAGCTTATGACTATGCTTTTTTAGTGCCGTTTTCAAGTGTGTGAAGAGACGCTTGTGTTTCACATACTCTTTCTAGTTTCAAGTGTGCGATCAGACGCTTGTGTACATTCTCTTCCTAGTTTTAAGTGAGCGATCAAACGCTCTGAAAATATTAATTTGCGCTTCTGCCGCTTATCTGTTAATTTACTTATACCTACAAACATAATACTACGCGCTTGCCCCTAGCTCACGTGCATACTAGCTTCGACGCGACGACTTTGTTATTGTTATTGCACACTATTAGCCACATATTTCTTGTTTGCATGGGCATTGCGATAACAGTGCAGTATGTCAACGCTCAATAGGTTCAGTTCTCTTCAAGAGGTAGAGGAGAACTCTGATGGCATTTTTACTCCGGGGCGAAATATTTCAAGGTCCCCTCCACTGCAGCACCAGCCTCTGTCTCAACTGCCAATGGAGCCCACTGGAACCGGCACCCCAGGCCGCAAACAGAATTTGAAGCGACGGGCTCTCACACGGACAAACGTCCAAGAGAATCTCCTGGTGAACAGCAAGTCGACAAGCGTACCAAAATTGACGACTATACGAAGTGATCATAACCTACTACCGGCAAATAAAATCGAACACATTCAGTTAGTCCACGCAGCTTTAGAAACGATTACGACAACAGCTAATAGCAGCAGACTGAACAAGGCTGATATCGCTAATATACGCATTCTCGGCCAGCGCATCATAGCAGCAGTGGCAACACTAAAGCTGCATCTGGCGGAAGCGGAAATGGAAAGAACGCGGGCAGAGTCGAGATGCGCCACTATGCTCTAATGGAGAAATGTGCACCTGATGCCGCACCAACTGCACATTATGCCACAGTACCATTAGGGAATCACATTTCTTTTGCCCACGCAGTGAAACCTGGCCGCACCACATCACAGGTACTCCCGGTTGACAATGGACCCGTGATGGCAATATAACCCGCTGTAGGCCACGAAGATGCCTCAAAATCTGCGGACGATACAAAAAATGACCTTAAAAGCTTCATCGACCCTTCACGCTAAAATAAATGTGCAGATTCAAGCAGTGCGAAAAGTACACCGGGGTGGTCATACAAATGACCAACAAAGACTCAGTAGTGCGACTTAAAGAAGCACTACCACCAAGTCTCCGCACAACTGAGCCACAGCAGAGTACTCCCCAGGTGGCTTTTCTTAATATGGAAGGGGACCCAAACCCCGAAGCAACCATTGTCGCGCTACACGAACAAAACTTTGCTGCCGACCCTGAGTGGCCTCTAGCTAAGCTGCAGAAAAATATGAAGCTGATCTTTAAGCGCTGGAGGAGCGGCCGCTCATGTTCTACATGCGTGTTTGAGTGCTCACCGGCTCTTCGCGTAAATCTAGTCACTCGTGGACGCGTCTACATAGGCTGACAGGTGATCAATATTGAAGATCACAAAAACGTGACGTGCTGTTCCAAATGCCAACAATATGGCCACCCTGAGCGATACTGTCGTGCTGAGGAAACCACGTGCAGTAAATGTGGCAAAGAAGGGCATCGCCGTGACACCTGCAAGGAGGAACAAGAACGATCTGCGACCTGCACTCGATTTGGCCGCAAAGAGGCGACAGGCCACAGCACCGCCGCGCGCAAGTGCCCTGCACATCGTCAAGCTGAGCAGTGGCTACTAGGAAACACCAATTATGGCAAATAAGATCTACATAAGGGTGGGCCAGCTAAATCTGCAGGGGATGAAAAACGCAACTACCGAACTACGGACTACCGCGAAGGAGCTTAAGTTGGATGTCGTCCTTGTCCAGGATCAATCAGGATCAGGGTGCGACGCTGCTATCTTTTCCCCCGCACCCCGTAATGGGGAGAGCCGGGAAGAGGACAGGCGGAGGCAAAGAAGGCCGTTCCAGCCATGTGGGGGACGCACAGAAATTGCTGCGGGTTACAAGAGCTCCAAGCAAATCTAACCCGTTGGCTTGCTTGCTCTCCCGCGTTTGCCTCATTATGACATGAAGTCGGAATGAGGTTGGGAGGAGGTGGGTTATGTCCTATACGCCAGCGTGTTCCAAGCGGAAATATATGTCATAATGGAATGTGCTGAAGCACTAAGGGAAATAGCAGAATTCAAAAACAAGACAGTAGTAATTTATTCTGACAGTCAGGCAGCTTTAAAGGCGCTTAGGCAACCAATGAATAAATCTGCACTAGTCAAAGAGTGTAAGGCCAGTCTTAACTCTTTGGGAAGAACATCAGAAATAATTATCGCATGGGTCCCCGGTCATGAAGGAATTCACGGTTACGAAAAAGCAGATGACCTGGCAAGAAACGGCGCTGATAAGCGTTTTATTGGACCAGAACCAAGATAACCTAAATCAGCGATTGTCACAAAGAACATCTTCAACATGATAGCTACGTGAGATGCAAACCAAGAATGGAAGAACACCAAAGACTGTAGGCAGTCTAAGATCTTAAGGAAAGACCCCAAAAAGCCTAAGTATTTACTTAATCTTAGTAGGGAAAACTTAGCGATACTGGTAGGTGTGGTGACAGGTCACTGCAAACTAAATAGATACCTATCATTATTAAGGCTCGTACAGGACCTATTATGCCCTCACTGTGGCTTGGAGGAAAGTAGCCAGCACTTCTTGGAAGATTACGTAATATATTCTAAGATGACGAACACTAGGGATGGATAATATTAAAGCAAATGATTTGTCAAAACTTGAAGTTTAGCGACATCCTAGAATTCATTAAAAGAACAAGAAGATTTGGGGAAGGACATCTGTTGAACCAACAGTAACCAGTGCCCAAACACTGGGAATCGGGAGAAATAGTCACGATAGAGGACCGATCACCCGCCGGTAGTTCAGCGGGCGTCCCACCGCATAATGAAATGAAAACAAGGTTTAGCACACAGACAATAAGATTTGAATTTCCCTATTCCTATTAAATAACCATAAATAAGGTTCTTTTTGCGTTCAAATGATAACAAGGCTTAGCTCACAGACAATAAGTTTTAAATTTTTGCATTCAAATGCAGACAAAAAACGCTATGGTGTCATCAATAAAAAAATGAGATCAGGCTATGGTTATGAGCTATTTTTTGCTTAATTTATATTTGCTATAATTTGCTTGCGAATGCCGATGTTCGGAATGAAAATCGCAAAACTGGCAACCGTTTTTTCTGTATTCATTTAATAATTAGTTGTTTAGTTATTTTTTATATAGTAATTTTTCGGTTATATTGACCACCACTACGCGGATGTAATTGTAGCTTTGCATGTAAAGTGCGGAGTGTCACCGGCCTCAAGTCATTCCCTACACCGGTAAGCCTTTCTACCAAATGATCAACTTCATGTCACGTCATGCAAACCATCGTATGTGTTCCGGTCATCGTACTCATTAATCTGATTCTGAGATTCATGAGAAGAGGATGTCGTGTCGGTCGTCTACTTCTTCAGCATGATTTTTTTGGGGGGACAGGAATGCACGGCCTAGTAATGCCCGGTCCCGGAATGCCCGACCCCGAAATCGTGGGATTTGGGAAGCCAATTCCGGGGCCGGACATTCCAAGCCGCGCATTACTGGGCCGGGCATTCCGAGGCCGTGCACTGCCTGTTCGACCCCGGAATGGGCATTGTCTATATTTTGAAAGTAGTTCTGTGCTAAAAACCGTTTGGAGGAATAAACTTAGTGTTAAATTTTCTTAATTCAAATTTAAAAAATATGCAGTAAATTATTTTATTTTCTAATAAATATATCTGACTTCTATTTGCCCTCTGTGAATTCATCGTTGGCTGTATGCAGCTTTTTACCTTGGACACATAACAAAAAAAGACTGTCACTCACGACAAACAAACAATAAAATAACCTCAATCAAAGTCATTGAAACCATTTGGATTAATTCAGATTCCGCTTTCGCGTCTGTTGTTCATCACACGTGTCAGAGGGATTTTTTCCAAACTTTTGCCTAATCATTGGCTCCCCTTGAGTGGAGATTGTGTTTATCTGGTGGTGGTTGTTTTGTTTAACGAGGTAAGTAGTTTTTGTGTGTCTAGATCCCTCCATGTCTTCGGACATGGAGGGTGAGGGATTTTCTCCCCCGGCGGACCCTGGCGGGACGGATGATGCCAGGGATCCTATGGGGGAGGGATTGCAACCGGCATCCGTGATCACCACCTATACTCATCCCAGCCTGACGGGGGATCTCGTTAGGTCATATAGTGAGGGGGACATTAGCCCATATGTAGTATTAGTGGAAAGAGAAGCTGATAACTCTGCAACTTCATTCAATCCACTGAAATTCGGTCAACTTCTATTCAATCTAAACATAAAAAAACATAAAAAAGGATGGAATTAAAAAAACCGGTAGAAATAAAATGTCTGTGACATTCTCAAACTATTGTGAGGCAAATAAATTCCTAATAAACCCGTTACTTAAAAAAAAATACAAGGCCTATATCCCTACATATGCAGTATCCCGAATGGGCTTTGTAAGGGGTGTCCCCGTGGACATGCCGATGGATGAGTTTGTGGAGTCAGTGGATCTTCTAACAGGATGTGGCGAGATCCTGAAAGCACGCAGATTGAATCGCAAGCAGTGGCTGGATCATGTTGCTTCTTGGGTTCCTACACAGTCTGTCGTGTTAACTTTTAGAGGCCAAGTCTTACCTGAAAGAATTTTCTCCTACCACACGTCCCCGCTTGTTGAATCATACCAATTGCCCACAATTCAATGTCATCAATGCCTTCGCTTTGGCCATGTCAAGGCTCAATGCCGCTCTAAACCCCGTTGCTTCCGATGCTGTCAGCCCCACCTAGGTGAAGATTGTACAGAATTGACTACCGACCCAACATGCATTTTCTGTTCAGGCAACCATGTTGCCACAGACAAAAACTGCCCTGAACAGGGCAGACAAAAATCAATAAAGCTCATGATGACCCAAGAGAACATCTCATATGGAGAAGCCTCTATCAAGATCCCTTCATCTGGAAGATCCTATGCAGACATGCTCAAAGCCCCATTGGTCTCAACTCCAGCCCCTACTAACTCAACATCTTATAAAAAAACAGTTTATTCCCAAAGGTCCAGACCTCCTCCACTTAAAGGTTATGACAGATCAACCCATAATATGATTATTGCAGATCCAACATCCTCAGTTCCTAATGGGTTCTGCCTATCTCAATTATCTCAATCAATATCCTCAAACGACAACCTCATTGAAACCCTTTTGTCCCTCATTGTAAATAGGTATAATATCTAAATTTAGTGATTCAGTACCGCCCAACGTTGCACAACGATTAATACAAATTTCTAATATCCTTAACAATGTTCCCCCAAATACTTCAGTTTGGAACAGTCAAAGCATTAAGATTAAAAAACCAGAACTTCTTAATCTGATTGATCAATATAAACCTGCCGTCGCTGCCGTCTCGGAGACGTGGTTGGTCCCTGGCTCCCGTTTTCGGGTTCCTGGTTACTCATGCCTTCGGGAGGACAGAGACGACGGGTATGCAGGGACCGCTTTACTAGTAAAACGTTCCCTTACTTTTACCCAAATTTCCCTCCCTCCCCATGGTCAGGAGATCAATGCCATAGCTCTTAGAGCTCTTGGTGTGTCTTTTCTGTCCTTGTACATAGCTAACCCAACAGCCTCACTTATTCCCTCTCTACAATCTATAATTTCCTCACTTACTCCCCCTGTTATAGTCATGGGAGACTTCAACTCCCACCATATCTCTTGGGGTTCCTATAAGTGTGACCCCTTCTCTCATCTTCTTCTTGATCTTCTGGATAACTTAAATCTCTGTATAATTAATGATGGTTCCCCTACTCGTAGAGTCCTTCCCCATCAGAACCCCAAGTCTGCTGTCGATCTTACTATTACTTCCCCCTCTCTTTCTTCTTCATGTCTCTGGAAAAGGCTTTCTAGTACTTTTGGGAGTGACCACTTCCCTATCCTTATTTCTCTTCATTCTAAGTCTTATATCGCCATTGACCCTTGCCCCCTTGTTAGATACAGGTTGTCTAAAGCTAACTGGGATGACTTCTCTTCCTCACTAGATGTTAAAATGGATTCAATTCCTCAATGCACTTCTAATAACTTCCTATCAATATATGATAACTTTGTTGATGACATCTTGTCATCTGCCGATTCACACATTCCTATTAAGAAGCCAAGGAATCATAGAGTCTCACCTCCTTGGTGGGATTCCGAATATACGTTAGTGATCGGGGAGAGAAACGATGCTGAAACACTATACATTTCTGACATGTCGATGGATAACTTCATTAAATATAAGCACGCCGCTGCTCGAGCGAAAAGAACAATCCATCGGAAAAAAAGAGCAGGTTGGAACATTTTTTGTGAAGGTCTCTCTCCTCGCACGCGTCCTTCAGAAGTCTGGAGAAACATTCGTAGATTTAGATGCTCTATGAACATAGAGAATGTGACCTCTAATGATCCAGCAGTTTGGCTGGACGCTTTTGCTGACAGACTTTCTCCTCCATTCTCTCCTAATTCTTATGATCTCCCCTCTCCCCCGTCCTTTATTTCTGCATGTGGGAATATGGATGCCCCTTTCCCCTGTAGTCGATGGGATTCCTTACTCTTTCTTTACTAAATCCAACTCAAAATGTAAATTAAAATATTTGGAATTAATAAATTTCTTCTTTGACTTTGGTTCCTCCCCAACTACATGGAGCAAACAGATTATAATCCCAATCCTCAAAACCGGAAAGAATCCCTCTGACCCTAAGTCCCGTAGACCTATTGCCCTTTCATCCGTCCTATGTAAAATTATGGAACATCTATTGAAAACCAGACTTGAGTGGTTCCTTGAGCATAATAACATCCTAGCTAAATCCCAGTTTGGTTTTCGTAAGGGTATGAGCACTATGGATAGACTAAGCATCATTGTCACTGATATCCACCTGGCATTTAAGAAGAAACAGTACTTGGTGGCAGCATTCCTTGACGTAACTTGTGCATATGATAACGTCCAGCTCTCAGTTCTCAGGCAAACTATGCAAAATCTGAGTATTCCTGAAAAGTTGACTCGATTTATATGCAATCTTCTCATGGAAACATCTATATCCATAAAAAATACTAACTGTCCACCTACAAGCCGTACTGTATGGAAAGGTCTCCCCCAGGGATCTGTCATGAGCCCACTCCTATACAATTTATACACGTATGATCTTGAAAGATGCGTTATCCCCTTCTGCAATATTTTACAATATGCTGATGACTTAGCCCTTTATTTGGCTGTAGATTCATGTTCAGTTGCAGAATCTCGCCTAAACTCGGCGCTGATGTATCTAAATGATTGGCTCGATGCTCACGGATTATCTCTTTCGGCCTCCAAGAGTTCCTCAGTTATTTTCACAAAAAACGAACCATTCCGGATTTGGAACTTCTCATTGAAGACGATCCTATCCCTACCGACAATAAAGTGAAGTTTCTAGGAGTGATCCTCGACTCCAGACTGACTGGGATCCCTCACCTGTCCTATGTTGCCCAAAAATGTGAGAAGGATATTAACGTTCTTCGCTCCTTATCAGGAGTATGGTGGGGGGCCCACGCCTATTCTCAAAAATTAATCTACAACAATCTATGACAACGCCATTATCCGTAGCCACTTTGATTATGGCGGTTTCCTTTTGGACCCTTGTAATAAAGCTGCTACCGTCAAAATTTCTAGAATTCAAGCTAAGTGTCTGAGAATAATTTCAGGGACAATGAAATCATCCCCAACTAATTCTCTCCAGGTTGAATGTGTCGATCCTCCACTTCATCTCCGCAATCAGTATTTATGTGATCGATTTTTCTTTAAGCTGGTTCAGGTTTCTTCTCACCCCTTACTCTCTAAACTCCAAAGACTCTTCCAGATCACTACGGCTCAAGGTTACAGATCCCTGAGGGATCTTCCTTGTTTACTTCGAAGTTTCATCAACTTTTTCCGTATCCGTCACCCCATATTCAATTATGAAACTTTTCCCCTCTTTTCGTTCCCATATCATTGTCTTATTTTTAAACCTCAAATCTTATTAGATTTTGGCATTCAAAAAGATTCACGTCAACCCAATAGGCAATTTAATAGAATAATTACAGAAAAGTGGTCAGAGTGGCTGCCCATATTCACGGATGCATCAAAGCTTTCCTCTAGCGGGAATGTTGGAGCAGCCGTGTGGATCCCTAAATTCCGAATTATCTTAAACTTCAAACTACCTCCGGGTTCCTCCGTTTTTTCCGGGGAGGCGACGGCAATCCTTGAAGCCATCTTGTATGCGGAATCCCATTCGTTGGATAACACTTTAATTTTCTCGGACTCCTTAAGCTCTCTTTACGCAATTTCTGCTAACCCATTTAAATCAAAACTTAACTCCCCTCTTGTACTAAAGATTTGCCATGCTCTGTTCAGATGCCTCTCTCGGGGTATCAACATTATACCGGCTTGGATTCCAGCTCACAGTGGTATTTCGGGTAATGAAATAGTTGACTCTTGTGCAAAGGAAGCTGTGGAATCTGGTGACTTATCACACTTCAAAATTCATACCCAAGACTTAGTATCTTCGGCTAAGACTCGTATGGAAAAATCATGGGAATCTTCATGGCAGTCATCTAGAACTTTAAAGGGTAGGCATTATGGCCAAATTCAACCGTCAATACCTAAAAAACCTTTTTTTTTAGGTATTGACGGTTGAATTTTTTGGTTTTACAAGTACAGGGAAATGCGTAAGACTGTTACATCAACTATCTGTCGGCTTCGACTGGGACACTCCTGCACTCCAGTACATCTCGCTAAAATTAGGATAAGGGATAGCTCTCTTTGTGAATGCGGCCTGGCTGACGGTACTCCCGATCATTTGTTTTTTGAATGCACTAAACTTCAAACCTCATTGTATGACATCCTCCCCGGTAAGATCCCCCGTCCCGTCAATCTTAAATTCTTATTGACTCTTTCGGACCCTTCCTTTATTCACATCCTTTCTAAATTTATAACCTCTAACAAGATTAAACTGTAGTTAGATGTAGAATTATTATTTTATTTATGTATGTCTTCTTTTTATGTCTAACACCCTTAATATGTAATCACTTAACATTTAAATTATATGTTAATTTGTGCTGTCCTAATTGTTGTTTGTCCGGTCCTTTTGTTATAGAGAGATCTCAACTCAAAGGAAGATTCACCGATAACTGTACAACGTGATCCCCTTAGTGTCATCTTCAATACGTGATATTGGCGGAATTACTGTAGGGATCCACAGTAGAAGCCATCAAACCAAAAAATTGAATTGAATTGGATTAATTCAAGGACTATTGGATATTTTTGTATTTTATAATGGGTTATTATACAGGGTGACTTTAAAACCCCTAGCTATAATAAAATTTTGGAATCAGAATCACTAGTACGAAACAAAAAGGCATTTTTTTCGTTTTTTTTTTTTCATATTTGATTAATAGGAAATAGCTCCCATATTCGAATTTAAAGACAACCTACGCGCTCAGGGCGGCGTTGTGTGACTCGCGGTGTCTAATCCGCCCACCGCACCTCGCACCCGCCCGGCTCACCCCCGCAATGCCTTTACGTGCGCCGCCGCCGCCAGCCAGACTGCCCGACGCCAGTCCAGTCGCCTGCGCAACCATATCGCGGTTTGACGTGCGCACGCTACAAATTCCCCTCGCCGCGCGGGTACTTTTATCTTTGAGTCCGTGTCCGTCTGATGCGCTCATACAAGATGTACTCTAATCGTGAATATTACGAGATGGTGCGTGTGTACATCCAAAGTGGAGAAAACCTGTACGAAGCCAGAAGATTGTACGAGACGCAGAGCATCCCTCGGCTCCAAGCACAAGGACTACCTAACGCCACTGTCCCCCACCGTCAAACCATCTTAGCGGCAAACCAACGGCTTCTGGATTATGGCCAGTTCACAGTGCCAAGCCATGCTTACGGTGGAGGCGCGCCGCGTTTGGCTGTGGAGGTAGAAGACGCTATCTTGGAGTACTTTCAGCGCAACCCTCGAAACAGTACGCGAGACGCAGCTCATCGTTTCGGAATCAGCCAGTATTCTGTGTGGAAGTTGCTGAACTCTACTGGACAGCATCCATACCACTTTAAAAAAGTGCAGCAATTAAATGAAGATGATGCGCCACGTCGTCGCAATTTTTGCGAATGGATGGTACAAAATCAGAACAAGCACATCCTATCGACAGACGAGGCGATGTTCACTCGTGTAGGGCTCTACAACCAGCACAATCAACATTGGTGGTCATACAGTAACCCAAAATGTATACGAGAACATCATCACCAAGTGCGCTTCAGTGTGAATGTGTGGGCCGGCATCGTGGAAGATAAAGTCATTGGGCCGTACTTCATCGAAGGCCGCCTGACCGGGGGCACGTATCTGGATATGTTGCGAGGCGTAATAGCAAACTTCTTAGAGGACGTGCCGCTCGCATATCTACAAGATTTTTTCTTCCAACAAGACGGAGCACCACCTCATTTCGCGCGACCTGTTCAAAACTACCTGGACGATGAGTACAGTGGTCGGTGGATAGGACGCGGAGGGCCTGTACCTTGGCCTGCCAGATCACCGGACCTCACACCCTGTGATTTCTTTTTGTGGGGCGAAATAAAACGGCGTGTCTACTGGGACGAGGTTCAGAACCGGCAAGAACTTAAAGACCGCATCACAAGTGCATTTGACGCTGTAAAAAGTGATTTGGTAGTCTTAAGAAAAGTGCGTCATAATGCAGTGAAACGTGCAAGACTGTGTTTAGAAAGGAACGGATTGCATTTTGAACAGTTGTTGAAGTACAGCTAAGTTTGAGGTACGTATTCAATATCACAGTTTTTAATAATTTCTTCAGTTCGCAGCACATCAAGTTGATCCTAAACTACAAACTACGTACAGTATTTACCTAAACTCGTGCTCATATCATGAAAATAAGTATACCTACACCAGAACTCAGTAGCTAGGGTAGGTAGGTAGGTACCTAACTAAATAATAATCGAGCCCACCGGTGGTTAGTAGCTTCTTGACTGATCCACCCTAACTTACTGACCCCCACTCAAAAAACTAGTTAAACTGACCTATCTAATGGTGAACGCACACTTATCGGCATAGTCCGCACCGAAATACCGCACCGCATACGAAACCTCGCTCACCTATCCGCGTCGGAATCCGGAGAAATCATGATGACGTCATCAGATTTGGCGCGGAGTATGCGGACGAAGCATTCTGCCTTCTGTTGCGTGCGACAGAGCAACACACGAGTCGCAGGGAAGATTCCTTAGACAAGGCCTATCCGCTCCGTGCGGATGATGCGTGCCGAAGCCGATAAGTGTACGTTCACCTCAAGAGCGGTCGTTTGCGGGTCGATAATCCTTTTGTTTTGTTTGAAATGTTGACTAGGTAGGTAGGTAGGTAGGTAGTTAGGTAGGTAGGTAGTTAGGTAGATAGGTTGTAAGGTAGCTAGTAGTTTGAAGGTTTGTTACAAGTAAATCAACGTATTCTTTAGTAGCTAGGCAGGAATCATTTTAACTACAAATTGCCGCGCCGCCGCTGCGATTGTCTCACCATTACCTACGTAATGCCGAGACGATCGCAGCGGCGGCGGCGGCGCTATACAAAGTGAAAGCCGGCGCTATACAAAGCGAAACCGCGGTGCGATGTTATCAACACTGGGCGGGCGGTAAATATGGCAACAACACTATTCGGGACTAGTAGGAATACTTTGACGGTTGATTACTTAATATTTTACTATGAAAGCAGACGAAAGTAACAGAACATGCATTTTGTACTTTTATCAAGGAGTACGCTCTTTTGATATAGCTAGAGGTTTTACAGTCACCCGGTAGGCAATGTTTTGTACCAACTTGCAAGAAAGATTCGACAAACTCACTTAACAAAATTTTTGTACGTATTAGGGGAAGACTTGCGTGAGAAATGGTGCCTACCAGTAAAATGATGTTTATACGATGTACTGTTGCGAAGATCACTTCGATGTAAGTAATTTCCACATTTACCATAGATTTACTGTCCTTGCAATTAAAGAACGATACCACTAATGGAGTAAAGTCACGTAGGTACCTGTAACTGGTCCGTTGTTGTACTAATCTGTACCTCCTGTACCTGTGATAGTTTTTGACTCTGCTTTTGTTTTACAACTACTACACTCCCTATCTCGGTGTATGCCTAACTCGCGTTATGCCTAGACAAAACACGAGTTAGGTAAAACGCCAGTTAGGCCAAACGCGACATAGGTACAACACGAGTTAGGCCGAACGCGAATTGCTTTTTGAGAGGTAAACCTTTTTTTAACACCCGACGGCAAAGAGGGATTTCATAAGTTTGACGTGTCTGTCTGTGGCATCGTAGCTCCTAAACGAATGGACCGATTATGATGCGGTTTTGTTTGAAAGCTGACATAATTGAGATGGTTCTTAGCTTTCTTAATTCAGTTTTAAAGACACACTACACAATTTTTTGTTCGCACATCGCCAAAGGGATGTACCATCATTATTTAATTTGTTTCTCATATAACAATAACCATTATAGAGTAAATTTTCTGTGCCTTTTTTATTTTTGACATATACTACATTTGTATTAAAAACTAATTAGGCACCTAAGAAGTCTCAACGCTTATTTAAAATGAAGTTTTGGCATAACGCGAGTTAGGCTCACAGCGTATTAGGTAAACACCGAGAAAGGGATCAGTTTGTGATCATAGAGAAACTTTATTAAGACCGGCTTGTTATACAATATTTGGTGATCTCCAATTTGTGTGCATTTTTTTTCAGCCGAAAGCAGATTTGAAAAACTATTATAAACACAAATTAATGCAAGAAGAGCCAGTGTTTAAACCTACAGCTACGCTGCGCCAGTTACATTTATCATTGAATATTTTACATCAGTCACAAGCAGAATGTTCCGAATTAAATAGATTATTACAAAACAAAAGTAAAACTGCCAGAAAACGAAAATTTGAAGATACAGATATGGCCTGTTGGTTAACCAACAGGCCATAGCACCTCCAAAAATATTTATAATGTCCGATTCTTTGCGGATGCGGTGATATGGCTGACCCTCAGCACGTCGGACCAGGACGCGACCTTCTCTCGTCCACACCCATCTCCATTTGTGAGCTTGGGCCTGCTCCCGCGCCTTGGCAAAAAGCACCCGGTTCAGTTTTGTTAGCCGCTCGTCTAAGTAAAACTTTTGCGGCTCACCGGGCAGACCCATGTCGGCGGTAGTGGCGTCTCGGCGCACGCGCACCGCGCGTAGCAGCGCGTCCCGCGTCGCGCGCCGGGCTAGGCGGACAACCAGCGGCCGCGGCCTGCCTGCGGCACCAGCGCCGGGCGCGCCCACCCGCACCGCGCTGACCACGTCGCGCTCTTCCACCGTCACTCCTAGTTTTACCACGATGAGCGACACCAGGTACACTACAGCTTTTGTTTGAGGTTATAGTGAAGAGGACACCTTCTTATCTTTGTGACAAACTTACCTGGCGTATGTCCCAGAGAGTTGCTCCTTTTCTCTCAATGCCTCGACACAAGGGTGCAGCTTTCCGTGGCAGTTTTAAGTACCGTGCCACCAAGTGCTGGAATAACATCCCACCACCCCTTCGGCTGCTTACTAGTAAGGCTGGGTTTAGAAGTGCCTATAGAAAGTATTTGATACTACAGCAGAAAACTTAGGGAACGGCACGAAGCTAATCTACCTGTTACCCGTGATATTTATATTGTTTCCAATTATATTATTACTATGATTAATTCCCTTCTGATTATTATTATTTTATAATCCTAATGACATTTTCAATTTAATCTTACTTGTAACCCTGACATAAATTTTATTACATATTGCTATATATATATATTTTTTATTTTATTTTTTTTATTACTATACATTTTAATGATATAATTTTAATGCTATAATTTTAATACAACCTTCTAGAATACAATTTATTTTATTCAACAATTTTATTAAAATCATCATATTTTACGTTGTTAAATGTGTACTTGAGCAAACCGTTGTCTCGTCCGTACTGGCTCTGGCAGAATATCAGCGTCACAGATTCGTCTGTGACATTGCTGAGTCAGGGCCATTTCATTGTCGCGGTACAGTCACAATACCACATAGTTATCCTTACCGTACCTTAATGTTTTGCTTGTATAATTTTATTATTTATTGTTTGTTTTATTTAACTGCTGTGTTTTGTTTTAATTTGCAGATTTTTCTTCTTAAAATTTGAGTTAAAATTATGTATTTGTGTGTGTACCATGTTGCAATGAATAAATTAATTTATCTATCTATCTACACCGGGTTCTCGCCGCGCTCTTCCGTCCTGGTCCCTATCATTTAGTTCCAGCTGCAGGTTGGTGATAGCTTCCTCCAGCAACTTCGTCCCCGTCGACACCACAGCATCGGCTACTCTCTTCTCAATGTCGTCGATCCGCCGCTCCACCATATCGATGTGCTGGTTGCAGGCTCCGAGGGCCGAGCGGAATTCTTGCGTTTCGTGCCTGAATTCACGCATGTCGTCCCGTGTGTCTTGCATCTCCGCCCTTAACAAACGCACCTCCAGCAATAATTCTTGCAGTGGGTCAGCATCCACGTCTTCACCGCATCGCGGCCTCTTATGACGTATGGTGATGCCGCCGCCCTCCTGTTGCTGCCTCTTTATTTGCGCCACGTCTGGCTCTGACGCTGACATTGGGGACTTTGGCAGCTGTGAAGAGGCAGCTGTTGTTGGCGTTTGTGGAGGAGAGCGCTGTACCCTGGACATCCTGAGTGGGACCAGACATACGACGGACGACAGCACGAGCACCGCTCTCAGGGAGGCACGAATACGCGTAGCTCGTAGCACGTAGGCGATGACGCTGCCGCGACGTAGCACGTGTAGCACTCTTGCGTAGCACTCGTTGACGCGTGCGCAGTTAGTGAGGCGAGGATTTGTCGCACCGTCCTCACTCCGATTGGCCGAGCGGTAGCACACCCGCCTCGCACGCCTGTAGCATGGGTTCGATCCCCAGCGGGACCAACAACGAATCACCGACCCTCGACCTCGGCACATTACAGGGAGACTAACTATCTCGCTCTAGGACCGCCCAGTGGGAGTAGCAAGTCCATTCGTGCTCGCACAACCACGGGAGGTGAGTGTGTTTTACGGTCTGTGTGTTGCGTCGCGGCGCGATAATTGTCAAGAATAATGTCTTCGGTGATTAAGTGTTCGCAATGCAACTTAATTATTAACGAGTTGCTTTGTTACATTCAAAACAAAGTATCCGTGATCGATGAGGAGTCTCTGGTGCGAGTGTGTTCGTCGGCGTTTGATGCCAGTGAAATTAAAGATGCCAAGTCATTGCTTTTTGATACAGTACCGACCGACAAAAGAAAAATTACGCGCAAAAATGCTGGGAAGGAAAAGAGAGATTTAAACGACATCATAAACCTTTTTAAATCGACAGAACCGGATGGTATCCCAATTTTTGTAGCACGGGACCTAGACAAACTTCCTCCCATCACTTTCGACCATTTAGACTGCACTAAATTGCTCAAAGATATTGTCATATTAAGAAACGAGATCGACTGTATGAAGTCAACTTACGCATCACAGGACGATATCCAGGATTTGAGACAAGAACTGTTACGTTTGAGAACGGATTCGTTACCGCCTACCTCGGCGTTTAAAATTAACACTAAACGCGGTGCGTGGACGGACAGTGGCCCAATGGGCTTATCGCACGATAGCGAGGCTTTCATTAATCACAGTAATAGATCTGGTGAAACCTCTGCGCTTTCCCCTAGCTACAGGGATATGAGATTAGATATGCCTGCTTATAACCAAGCAAATAAAGTAGCGAGCGCGCGACCTATTCAAGCGGTGGAGAGTGAAGCGGCCGCAGGGCGCGCTGCATGTGGCTCTGCGCACGCGCAGGCGGCGACTGAAGCGCGCACCGGTTTCGGCGAGGCGGCAGCAGTGACGTCGCAGCCGAGCCCGGTGCGAATAATACCGAGCTCAACCGAAGAGCCTTCGCGGTTACAATATAGTGATAAGGCTCGCTGCAGCGCGGCAGGCTCCGATCGTGTTGGGGAATCAACGAGAAGAGTACGTGATATGTCACCGAATAATGCAAATGAAGGCTGGCAGACCGTTCGGTACAAAAAATCGTATAAATATCGTTATATAGGTAAATCTGGCATTGCACGGGATGTGGAATGTAATTTTAAAGCTGCCGAAAAGAAGATACCGATATTTATTACGAATATTCACCATGACACGGAAGAGAATGTTATAATCGACTACAACGAAAAAGAACAAATTAAACGGTTATTTTAGAAAAAATTAACATGAAAAGAGAAAGAGGGCATAAGGCGTATAAATTTATGACTTCCGAATGCAATGTTTCATTATATTTAGATGAAAGACTATGGCCGTATGACATAATATTTAAACGATTTGCTAGTTTCAGAGACAAAAGATCGAACAGCCCCCGCGCTGTAGCTGGCCCTCACGTACATCGCAATGGATAGCGGTATTTATTGATTTGCTAGCTACAACTGTAAAAACGTTAAGCGGTCTATCGATGATATTAGAGGTTTATGCCGCACATGCGATTTAGTGTGTCTACAAGAGACATGGCTTTTACCGCACGACTTACCTTATCTCAGCAAGATTGACATAGGTTTTGGACACACTGGGTAGTCAGCTGTAGACACATCGGCGGGGATTCTGCGTGGACGCCCGCACGGGGGTGTAGCGATTTTATGGCGTAATAGTGTGTTTCCACAAGTATCAGTGTTGCCATGTAAAAGTGAGCGTATTTGTGCGGTAAAAATCATTACGGGTGATCGAGTGTTGTTAGTGTTAAGTATATATATGCCTACTAATTCTAATGAAAATTTGGACTTATTTAAAGATTGTTTAAGTGAGATTTGTGCCATAATACAAGCACACGAATTTGAATCTGTTTTTGTGTTAGGCGATTTTAACGCAGATCCTCGAGATATTTTCTTCAAAGAATTATTAAATTACTGTGACGAACAAATTTTGACGTGTCTTGATGTAGATATGTTAGGACTAAATTCTCACAGTTATACCTTCATTAGTCAAGTGACTGGTTCGTGTAGTTGGCTCGATCAGTGCGTTGTTACGCAAGCAGCAAGGCAGTGTGTCACGAATGTGAGGATCAGATATGATGCTATGGTATCTGATCATTTGCCGCTAGTTATAGAATGTAACTTGAATTCTTTAACACCTGTTGTGCCTAATAAGGCTTTGGCCTTATTGCTGCCATTTGCTGCCTGCAGGCAGCAATGCTGTTTGGGGTCAGCGTGATGACGAGCAGATTGCGAAGTATGCGTATGAATGTAATAGATTGTTAAAACTAGTTGACTTTCCCAGTGCTTTTATGAATTGTGCTGATTATTCGTGTGACAATCCGGGTCACAGGATTGTTCTAGACAGGCTACACTTTGACATTGTCACTGCCCTTCAGACTGCTGCTGTAAGGTCCGCGGTGGAAGTTCGAGGAGGCAAGCGTGGTAGGGGTGGTGGCTCACGCATAGTGGGGTGGAACAAGCACGTCGCCGGCGCTCATGGGGTGGCCAGGTGTAAGTTCAAGGAGTGGATTCTGTGCGGGAGGCCTAAGTCTGGTCTAGTGTATACTGATATGTGTGACAGTAGAAGGGCATTCAAGTCGAGACTGAAGTGGTGTCAAGATCACCAGGATCAGATACGAATGGATGCCCTCGCTGAAAAGCACCGTAATGGCGACTTGCGTGGGTTTTGGCAACAGACTAACAAGATAAATGTACGACCTGGTCTTCCTATGAGCGTTGGTGGCGTGAGTGACCACAAAGGCATCGCTGATCTTTTTAAAGATTATTTTGCTGTCAAGTCCCCACGCAGACCTGCAGGAGAGGTGCTTAGTGCTGATGTGAACAGGAAATTTATAGGAACTAGATTTCACGCCAAGGAGGTGGCAAATGTTATAAAAAACATGAACAGAGGAAAGTCCCCTGGTCATGACGGCCTTGGCATTGAGCACCTTCTTCATGCGGGACCGCATATCTCGCGTGTATTAGCGATGTTTTACTCTCTGTGTGTGAGTCACAATTACCTACCAGATGACTTTATGAAGACGTTGGTAGTGCCTATAGTGAAAAACAAAACGGGTGACCTAGCCGATACTGGTAACTATAGGCCTATCTCTCTTGCTACCATTGCGGCGAAGGTTTTTGATGGTTTGCTTAATGCACAGCTTAATAAGTACGTGAGTCTGCACGATAACCAATTTGGTTTTCGTCCGAAGCTTTCCACGGAGACCGCAATTCTGTGCCTCAAGCACACCATCAACTACTACACAAAGTGAAATACGCCTGTGTACGCCTGCTTCCTTGATCTCTCCAAAGCCTTTGATTTAGTCCAATATGATATCCTGTGGTAAAAGCTGGAAGATGTAAAGCTCCCGAAGGAACTCACCCGCATTTTTCAGTTTTGGTACGGGAATCAGCGAAATTATGTAAGATGGGCAGGGGTGATGTCAGAGCAATATCGATTGGAGTGTGGTGTCAGACAGGGTGGCCTCACCTCTCCCACGCTTTTTAACCTCTACATGAATAACCTGATTGTTGCGCTCAGCAGCATCCATGTCGGCTGTCACATAGATGGCGTGTGTGTCAATAACCTCAGTTACGCCGATGACATGGTTCTGATGAGCGCATCGATATGTGGTTTGAGGAAATTGCTGCACGTATGTCAGGAATACGCCTGTGATCACGGATTGCGATATAATGTGGCAAAAAGTCAGTATATGATCTTTCAGGCTGGCTCAATGTGCCCCCAGTTTGTCCCGCCACTAAAGTTAGCTGGAATTTCCCTAGAAAGAGTGTACAAATTTAAGAGGGGCATATTCTTTTGCCAGATCTTAGGGATCATGTGGACATCGAGAGGGAGCAGAGGTCACTTTCTATAAGAGCTAACATGCTGGCTCGCAGGTTTTCTAGGTGTTCAGCTGGGGTTAAAGTTACGCTCTTTCGAGCATACTGTACCTCGCTGTATACCTGCAGCCTGTGGGCTCACTACACACAGAAAAGCTACAGCGACCTTCGCGTCCTCTATAATAACGCGTTCCGGATTGTGATGGGGCTCCCTCGGTTCTGCAGCGCCTCGGGAATGTTCGCGGAGGCGCGCACCGCCTGCTTCCATACAACCATGCGCAAACGGAGCGCCTCTCTGGTGCGCAGGGTCCGGGCGAACTCCAATGCAATCCTGGAGATGATTGCCAATAGACTAGGCTGTCCCTACATGCGGCATTGCTGTAACAGGCATGTTCCAGCAGTGCCGTTTGTGAGGAAGTTTTAAGTTTGTAGTATCGTCCGTGTGTTTTGTCTTTTTTGTAACTTCATAACTCTTTTAATTTTATTTTCAATGTTTTGTCTTTGATAAATTTTTGGACATGTGCCTATATTATTTTAACTTTAAGATGATAATAATAATTAATTCTATTTTATGTTGATTTGAATTGAATGTAATGTGATTTTCCGATATGGGTCTCAGTAACCCGAAATAAATGAATTTTAATTTTAATTTTAATTTTAATAAGGGGCACCCAAGAGTGACAAGAAATAAAAATTTTAAAAACGAACCAATCATAAATTTTCTAACACCAATTTAAAAGAATGTCACCAAGGATCGTACGCACGTCCTCGCAGCGCTGTGGCTCGCGAGCTATCCCCTATTAACAAAATCATGCGGAGCCATTTCTTGAACAAATGCTAGCATCATTTTTTAGCAATTTAATCTAGCCTACATTAAACAGCACCATTGTAACTATTTGTACTTCTTTATGTGACAATAAATATTATTATTATTATTATTATTATTATTATTATATCAAATATAGTCTTTTGTTAAATGTTCATTAAAATCCACGTTATAAGATTTGTTAATATTCCTCTTTCTACACTCTTCTTGTAAGTCAATTAAAATTGAACTGTTCTTAGGATATAGTTTCGGTTTTTTTGTTTTAACAAAGATCCTTACAAGACACATGCTCATTACGAACTCTGGATAAAGTTGGCTTGTTCCAATAGCATGTTGTTGATGTTAGTGATGGTTCCGAGGTCTTTTTTTCAAGCCAGAATAGAAGAAGCAGTGATTGCTTACATCCACCTGCAGCAGCAGCGCAGTCCTCACAACGGGAATCTATAATAACGTCATCTCTTTCGTTTATTTTGCAACTGATATAATAGAGTTTACTGGAGACTCTGTGTTCAGGTACTACTTTTACTTTAATTATGCAATCATGACCAGACCGACCAACTTGAACATAGCCAACAGCCGCAGATAGATAGCTGTCGCGAGATGACCTGGAACAATTTAAAATAATCAATTTAAGAAACACAAAACAGGTACCTTGCCTGTCTGGGTATACATGCAATGTAAATGCGTATTAGTAGGTACTTAGCATACTAATCCAAATACTCATATTAGGATCTTATAGCTCCTCTTATTTCGGCTATATTATGATTGCTACTACTCATAATATACTCCAGAATCATTATATTTTTTGGGTAAGTTGCATGAATCAGCTTTCTCGAACTTCAAATCACTCATGGTAATTTAATTGAGTTGAAAATCTCGTACAATTCAAAGGAAAAAGATACTACGATTCGAAATAACGAACAGCGATTTTGTTCTCTACGTTTAGAGGTTATCTTAGTAGGTGACATTTGACAATGACATGAAACTTTTTTTTAATACCTGATATTATGACTAACGCTACAGCATTTTAAGGCCAGGGATGACGTTATAGGAGCAAAACTCCAAAAAATATATTAATTAATATAAACCATATAATTCAGAAATACTGAAATTAGTGACTTAAAATTATGTAAAGATACCAAAACAGTAATAAAAAATGTAAGTGAAATATTTAAGACAATGCCCATTGTGGGACGTCTCTCATTGGCTGGATATACTGGCTTCTGATTGGTCAAACATTTTCGATTTAACTTAGACGAATCTAAGGCCATGGTCATAGTAGTGAGGTTTTTTGTGAGCAAGTTTAACATTCCCTTGATACATAACATAACCTCAAAATTATTCATATTTGGTTAGTTTAAAATAAAAACAAACTCAATTCTGCTATTATATTTATTGAGTCAAATTTGGCTAGAGTAGGTTATTGTGGCTAAATTTCAATTGGGTTATAGGTTAGGTTGGAACTTAGAAGAAGCAAAACCGAAGCGTAGCGGAGCGAAGCGTATGAAAATAAAATAAAAATTATATTAATAGATTTGTTGAGATAGAGACACTATGAACACACCCTAATCTCTGATGAAGCAGTTGTCTATGGTACTCGGGATGCCAATTCCGGGGCCGGGCATTCCGGGGTCGAGCACTGTTTTGTAGGACCACGGAATGCTCGGCCCAGGAATGCCCGACCCCGGACTCGTGGGCTTACGGGATGCCAATTCGGGGCCGGACAATTCTGGGCCGGGCATTACAGGGACTCATTTTTTCGTTTATGGTCTTCAAAAGTGTGTATGTTGTGTGGTAGTATTTGTGATAGTTTTTACTGGCAGCATTGATTTTATCTCCACGTCAACTAATCTGACAGCTGCCGTGCCGAGTCGAGTTGTGGTTTGGTTTGGTTTGGTTTTTTCCGCGATTTTTCTAATATAAAAATGATCACCGTCCTAAACACCATCGATACTGGCCACGAGGACATGATACACGATGCCGAACTGGACTATTATGGCTTGCGGCTCGCGACATGCTCCTCTGACAACTCAGTGAAGATTTACGACATCAAGAGTGGTACACAAACCCTTGCTGCCGACCTGAAGGGGCACTTCGGCCCGGTGTGGCAGGTTGCCTGGGCTCATCCTAAGTTCGGCAACCTGTTGGCATCCTGCTCCTACGACAGGAAAGTAATTATATGGAAAGAGGCTGGAGAATGGAGTAAACTGTATGAATACACGGGGCACGAGAGTTCGGTGAATTCGGTGGCGTGGGCGCCGGCCGAGTACGGGCTGGTGCTGGCCTGCTGCAGCTCCGACGGCTCCATATCCATCATTACTTACAATCAGGATGGTGGGAACTGGGAGGCCAAGAAGATTCCGGGAGCTCATGCAGTTGGTTGCAACTCGGTGAGCTGGTGTCCAGCTATCTCGGCTGATCTAAATCTAGACCCACTGAGCAATAAGGAGGCAAGCAAGAGATTAGTGTCTGGAGGATGTGATAATTTAATCAAGGTAACTTATGTACACAGATGTTATTTCATCTGTTCTTATGTTTCATTTTTTGTCAATAGTTTATATGACTCGTTTATCTATCTTACTAATTTCAGATATGGAGAGAACAAGGCGACCAGTGGGTAGAGGAAAATCGTTTAGAAATGCACATGGATTGGGTAAGAGATGTTGCCTGGGCTCCATCTCTAGGCCTCCAACGCTCAATGATTGCTAGCTGCTCTCAAGACAAGAGAGTTGTCATCTGGACCAGCGATGACAATGTTTCCTGGACACCAACAATATTGAGCACCTTTGATGATGTTGTTTGGAGTGTGAGTTGGTCGTTAACCGGAAACATTTTAGCTGTGTCGGGAGGAGATAATAAAGTCAGCTTGTGGCGTGAAGGTGCTGACGGGCAATGGTCGTGCATCAGTGAGGTAGCTAAAGGACTGGGGCAGACCCCCAGTGAGGAGAGAAGCACATTGTGAAAAGTTTAATAAACCTGTCTGATCATTCTATTGTATTATCGTAATTTGCTAAGTTATGTAATTATATTATTGTAATCTATTCTGTGTGGTTGTATTATTTCATCTTGGCTGACATTAAATACATAGAATGAGTTCCGATAAGGTGATAAGTCTAGTCTAAAATGGTCTACTCGAATAGTGAGCTTGATTAATGATTATACATTGACTAAGCAAATAGTTTAACCTCCTGAGACTTTCTGTCCTTAATTAAAACATCCAAAACAATAAAATATTTTGTCCGAAGTATGTCACTCTGGCAATACTTTATGCAAGATATGCAGTTTGAAACCAAATGGCGGCCTCAAAAAGTTATAATTTTTGAAAATTTTCAAGTATTCCGCCCCCTTATCGACACTGACCAATCGCAGTAATATGTGGTCAAGGATCAGCCTTTCGATCGGCTCTAAACAGCTCAGGGAGGAGACGAAGCGAGCTCAAATACTGTCAAACCAAGAACCGGTTAGTTGAATGTCGCTACATCATGAGTTCCGGATGGAGGCGATAGAAAAATTAAGAAGAATGAAGTTCTTGGATTTTACAGGAAAGCCTAAATCTGTGCCCTCTATCGAAAACTTGATTGTAAATTTTAAAAGTTATATGAGGCTGTGGCAGATTTTCAAGAACGAAGGCATCCAAATAATGAGGCCAAAATATTTCAATTCAGACCCTATTGAGAACTTCTTTGGTCAAGTCCGGGCTTACAATTACAGAAATAACGACCCGACATGCCACAGCTTCAACTGCACTTTCAAATCATTGTTGATTACTAGAATAATCAAGTTGATGGTAAACCATTTTATGGAGTTGACTTTTCGGTTTCAATTAATGAATTGGTGCAAAGATATTAATAACATATTAAAAGGCAAGGATGCTTTAAGGGCGAGAATTTTCGCCCATGCAAAAAAAGCATATATAAAAAATAAAAAAACAACAAAATATGTACATAGAGCGCCACAAAGTATCCGGTGGCGAAACTGGTACTACGTAATGTCATTTTGAAATGTCATAATGTTGTCAAGTTTGTTGTTGTGCACAACGCTTGGTGTTTTATTCATTATTTTATCGTTTTAATGATATAAATAATGCCGAAAGCATTTAACAGTGCCGCGAGAAACACTATTTTAAATGTTTTATCTTTTATGCAGGAAGAGAAAGAAACGTATAAATGCGCTGATAATACCATTTTTTTTTAATGAGTCACGGCCCTGGATAAAATTCCTTTTGGGCCAAAAATGGAATAATGATAATACCATACCATTTGAAAAACTGTATGAACGAGTTGCTGCTGCTACAGGATAATGTTGCCAGTTGTTGTTCTATGAATCACCCATTTCTTGTCAGTAGCAGCAGCAGTAATTTATAACAGACATGCCGAAAGCACTAAGAAAAGGGAAACGTTTAGATCGGCAAGCCTGCGAAGTTATTTTCAATATTTATTTATATTTCTTAACTGAAAATGATAAATTCAAACATACCAACTATACTGCTTACTTTTGTAAAGTCCAAAAACGAGTTTCGGAGGCCAGTGGAATTTCTCAACGAACAGTAAATAAAATATTGCAAAAAGAATACATAAATCAATCCACCTCCAATAGTCCGAAGTCGGCAAAGTTGGGTAGACCAAATAAATTATTTTGTCTAGGTCTTGACGATTTTGACTACAACATTATACGCCGATTAGTGTATAATTTCCATTTGATAAACAAACAAGTACCTACAATTAAAGCCCTGAAGTCCAAGTTATCCGAAGCCATAAATTTTAAGGGATGTGACTTAACGCTAAGAAAAATTCTTAGAAAAATGGGATTTCGGTATAAAAAAGTTGAAAACAACAGAAAATTACTTATCGAGAAAGATGACTACTGTGAAACAATTAGTACAGGAAAAGGTTAATATGATTGGTTCCGATGTTTGGGCCAAAGTATGTGACCACGCCATCAAATGCGAAAACGAGTACCGAAAACACGAACCTGAGTTGGAAAATTATATGGCTAGTTTTGTAATCACCGTTCATGAAAACTCTGACGATGATACACCAGAAAATAGTTCTGATTCTGACTGTGATATGGAAGTTGGAAGTATTGTTTCGCATCACACTGTCCACCCCGCTCCTCCTCCTCTTATCCCGCTGTCATAATCGAAGTCGTTCATCCAATCAGAAAATCATATTTATTTATATTAATTTCTCTGCTGGTTTGTTTTGTTTTATGTTGAGGTGTCTTTTTTGTTATGTCATAGTATTTTTAATTAATTACAAAAATTTATTGTTATAAAAAAGGTCTGCAAAATCCTACTGTAGTTTTGACTTATAGTTAGACTTTTGGGGTTCCAATCCATCATCATTAGATCATCCCAACCGGAATTTGGTTTTTATCAGTGCGTTTTATTGAAATAAAACGTCCTTAGTAACTAGTTATATTTTTGTTTACCTAACGAATTCTTTATATGATAGAATCGTGGTGGTTTTAACATCTCAGTGTAATAAATATACGTCAAACGGGCAATTTGACATTTGTCATTGATAAATAAAGTATGCGATTTATTTGATACCTACACGTAATTTAATAATACAGTAATTCATAGACACATCGGCACCATTCGGGTGTTATCGTTGTTCCGAGTTTTGCCGATAGGAAAGGATTATTCACTACATCTGTACTGTGTTGTCTGCACAGAACACAATTACTCTGTTGTCTGTCTGCCTCACTGTTTTGCCGAGGTTTTTATGCCCATGATGATGTGTTGTGTGATGTGAACAGTGTGAAAGCAGCATCATAGACCATGCATGTGGTAGATTTATTTTCATCATGGCTATGACATGGTGGGTTTTTTTTAGAAAAAGCTGGCCACCCCATATTTTTATTTGATTTTTAATTGGACTTCGCACTCGAAGTCGGTTCTAGGCATTTTATTTTTTTGCTAAATTAGGGTTAAAAGAAGCTAAAGAATTGTTTTAGTTCCAACATAAACTTCAAAATGTCCCGTGTTTTAGTTGGTGTCAAGAGAGTGATCGATTATGCTGTCAAGGTAAGTTTTTCGTGCCAAGTGCAAAGGTTATCCAATACAAAACTTTTCGAAGGCAAAATTCAATAATTCGCTTGCTTCAACTCGCAAATTATTAGTTCATCTCAATCCAAATTTGAGCCCGTAACTTCAGAAATTCCTCTACTTTACAGTAAAATAAGATATCCAATATTTTTTATCGTAACAAACGACTTTATAGCTTCGGCGTAGAGTCGATAACAGTGTTCACCCACTGCCTTTGACGACCCAAATGGCCGAGTCGGCAGTGACCCTGCCTACGAAGCCAAGGCTCCCGGGTTCGAGTCCCGGTGGGGGCAAATATTCGTTTGATGAGAACGGATGTTTGTACCCTAGTCATGGTTGTTTATCTATCTAAGCATAATATTTATCTATATAAGTATGTGTATCGTTGTCTAGTACCCAAGATACAGGGAATCCTAGTTTGGGGCTAGATCAATGTGTAAATGGTGTAAATGGTGTCCAAGGTATTATTATCAAAACATCAATCATTACATTACATCTTAGCAATAATTACAACCATCCATCTTAGTAACAAGGGGTTGGTTTTCCAACACTGACACTTTGATACTTAGTAAAATTGGTTACTAGGGGGTAGATAGGGTTTACCTTGAACCATCAAGCATCAACATTCCTTTTGATGTCATTTTTCAACAACATACAAAAATCTTTATATCAGAAAACAAGATTCCACATAATCAATTCCAGATCCGTGTCAAACCAGACAAGAGTGGTGTGGTCACAGAAGGAGTAAAGCACTCCATGAACCCATTTGATGAGATCGCCATTGAAGAAGCGGTGCGGATGAAGGAGAAGAAACTGGCCAGCGAAGTCATTGCTGTGTCATGTGGTCCCACTCAGTCCCAGGTAGGAATAGAATCATAATTCTTCGTAATTCTTTATTGCATGCTGATATATAAAATGTTACATTGATGGAAAACATATGTAGAAAGAAGAGCTTTTCTCTAAAAGAGATATCTTCCAGTAAACCAAGGCATGACAGGAAAATTTACCATAAATGTGTAGGCAGTGCACTATATCTATAATAAAATACAAATAAGTAGATTAAATATCTATAAAATACCTATTTACCAAACTAAGAAATAATTTTGTATTTTCACTCTTCCAGCAAATATTCTTGTACTTCTAATTAGAAATAATATTGTGCAATTAAATTACATTACTGACATACTAATTAATACTGCAGGTGCATTTTGCAAAATATGCAAAATATATGTTATTTGTCTGTTACTCTCAACAATATGTTTAATTTCCTTAAGGAAACACTCCGGACAGCCCTGGCCATGGGTGCTGACCGTGCCATCCATGTGGAGGTCTCCGGTGCTGAGTACAACACCCTGCAGCCCATCCATGTCTCCAAGATCCTCGCTAAATTGGCTCAGGATGAGAAGGCGGATATTGTTATTGTTGGTAAACAGGTGGGTTGCCATTTTGTTCAATAAAATAAATGGTTTGAGAAAAAGTAGTTGGTGTCCAACCACTTACAACATCATCAAGGTTATGTGTGTATTCCTAATATATGGTAGCCACTGCTACAAGATAAATAAAGAACTAGCTTAATATGCAGAACAAGATTTATTAACATTTTGTCTGACTGTAAATTAATATGCTGATGGATTATACTTTATCAGGCCATTGACGATGACTCCAACCAAACCGCACAGATGACTGCAGCCTTCCTTGACTGGCCTCAAGGAACATTCGCATCTAAGGTAATATCTCGTAGATGTTACCTATCATTAATTTTACTCTCATTCTCGTCCATATTTTCGATTTTTGCATCACCGCCAAACTAGTTTTACTTCATGATATTGCTCTGAATGAACCAAGTTTGAAAGTATTCCAGAGTATCATGGCGATAGTAGATGACCTTTTCAAAGGCTTTGTTTTGTGATACACATTCTATTCTATGCTTATTAAAGGGGGTGTAACGCCTGCACCTGGTCCACTTTAGCGGGGCCTTTGTGCATGTCCCCTTCGCCCGCACCTCTGATCCAGCCATCCCAACTCCTGCACCAGCTGGAGCAGGAGGCCTGGGTGTTCTAGGAGCTTGTGGGTGGATGTTATATCACCCAGGATATCCATCCTGGTTTCTACTGTGGATGGACATGCCATCAGCATGTGCTCTACTGTTTCATACATTTACTAATTCACTAATTTAACCCCCAGCTCAGGTTTTCTCACCTAGCATGTTGAGTGCTTTGTGGCATTCTAGTATAAGTTTTGACTTTGTTAAGTGCGCCGTGAATGGCTGTTCAGTCCGTTTTAAAGATAATGTCATTCCCCTCTGCATCATTCATCATGTGCATTGCCCCTAGTGGGAGACTCAGTGTTTCCGCTTGAAAAACTGTTGTTTACTTTCTGAAGCGTAGGAAAAGTTTTATGTTTAGTTCTGACGAGAAAACTCTTCCTCTTGTGTTGCTGCTTTTCTTTGAGCCGTCACTGTATATTGTTATGCTAATATGTTGTGTTATATGTTTTGTTGATATTTCCAAGTAATTGGCTATAATTTCGTATTCAGTAGGAAATACGAAATTCTGGAAATAGGAATTCTGATTTTATGTGATCGATTCCAATAATAGCTTCCCGCATCAAATGCAGTGTCATTTATCTGCTATTTGTCCTTTCCATTGTCCTGTGCTGTATAGCCTAATGACTGCCGATTTGGACTCCTGCTGTACGAATAGGTCCAACGGTCGTATACCTAGCATGATTTCTCGTACCGCCTATGGCGTTGACCTCATGCAGCCTGTGATGGCTAAACATGCCATTCTCTGAAACATCAATCAACATATTTTAGGCTTGAGTTCCCATCCGTTCCCTACCTACCTATCTTCCTGAAGAATGATATGGTGGCTTTCTTTAGTGTCGCTTCCATGTGCTTGTTCCAACTTAATTTGTTATCAAGCCATATGCCTAGATATTTTACATGTTTTGAGAGTGTTAGTGTTTTATTAAAGAGTTTGGGCAACCTTCATAATTAATAATTTCTTTATTGCACGCAAATAATTATAGTAGCAAGATCATTAAAATAGTGTATAAAGGCGAGCTTATCTCTAACAAGAGATCTCCTCCAGCAAACCATGTCAGGATGAGATAGGTTAATCACAGAGCACGGGTAGACCGATGTGTACAACATACCTTAAATTAAAACTCAATAAACTACATACATAAAATATACATCCTAAATATAGATAAATATTAAATATATATATATAAAAAGAAATATAGGTAGTATTTATGTATTCATAAATTTATATATATATATATATATATATATATATATATATATACATTCGCGAGCATTAAACTGGAATCACTTCATCGCTGGTTGCTCAAGACAAGTTTTTGCCTTTTTTATGCAATGTATTACAAATTATGGCATATCAATTGAAAGGTAATTTTATTAGCTTTCAAATGATACCAAAAAGATTTTAAAATAATGAAATTTCCTATCTAAATAAAGGTAATTGTTGCAAATGGTTAAAGTTGTAGATGTCAAAATGAATACGAGGATTATGATAAGATATGTTTTTTTATTTACAATGTGTAATTTATCCCCTCTCAATATTATGTATTACCCCCCCGGGCCCTAATTTCTGCTTGTAAACGGTTTCTCATTGACCGAATGAGTTTTCTGACGGAATCTTGAGGAATTTCCTGCCACTCTTCGATTAAAGTTTTTTTTAAATCTTCTAACCTCGTCGGAGCTGGATATCATCCTCGTACCCGTCTTTTCAGCTCGTCCCACATATGTTCAATGGGGTTCAAGTCAGGACTAAGGGCTAGCCAGTCCAGTGTGGAAATCCTGACTTCTTCCAGGTACTGTCGAGTCATTGCAGCGGTGTGGCAGCGGGCATTATCGTGCATTAGCAGGAAATGTTCACCAATAAACCCGGAGTAAGGGAGCACATGGTCTTGTAGAATGTCGTTGATGTATCTTTCCGCGGTTAGACCCCCTCCCCGACCTCCTCCAGGTACGAATATCAGCTCCGTTTTTGCTTCTATAGAAATCCCCGCCCATATCATACAGGACCCGCCCCCGTATGCAACTGTTTCCGAAAAACAGCATTGTGCAAATCGCTCCCCCGGTCTCCTATAGACTCTCTGCCGACGGTCGCTACCATGAAGGCACATCCTTGTTTCGTCCGAGAACAGGACTCGGCTCCATTGCTCTATATCCCAATCTAAGTGATCGCGAGAAAATTTAAGCCGGGCTTGTCGGTGCGCTGGAGACAATTTGGGCCCCGTGGCTGGCCTTCTTGGGGTCAAATCGCATCTTTGAGTCTTCGCCTTACCGTCCACTCGCTAACAATCTTCTCTCGAACATCTCTGAGCTGCCGTTGAACATCGATGCCGATTAAGTGTCGATTTCGGAGAGATGTGACAAAAAATCGGTCATCTCTCACCGAAGTGCAACGCTGTCGTCCAGATCCTGGTCTCCGGACAAAGTTTCCAGTCTCCCGGAACCTTTTATACACCTTCGAGACACAAGACTGACACTAAGATGAAGCTGTCGAGCGATGGGACGCTGAGACAACCCTTGCTGGATTAGGATGACGATTTGAGCGGCTTCTGCAGGTGTAGTCCATTTTCTTTCAGATTCAGTGCTCCAGTGACGTGAAATATTGGACTGATGACAAATTTTTACGAATGCTCACTTTTTATAGGGTCTCAGGACTTCAAAACAAAACAGTGTTTTGTTGTAAAAAAAAAATGTTTTTTTTTTTTACGTTCCATGACATAAAGGAAAAAATCTTTTTCTGTAACATTAATAGAGGTCGAAAGCTAATAAAATTACCTTTCAATTGATATACCATAATTTGTAAGACATTGCATAAAAAAGGCAAAAACTTGTCTTGAGCAACCCGCGATGAAGTGATTCCCGTTTAATGCTCGCGAGTGTATAATACATAAATACTACCTATATTTCTTAAGAGATAGGAAGTGCTTCTTCACGCGACTTTTTAAGATATTGAGAGTAGGACTATCCCTGATGGTGCAGGGGAGTGCATTCCACAACCGAATGGCCCAGAGTCGAAACCCGTGCTCGTAGGATGCGGCGTTATGTTGTTGGGTCGTGAGTTAATTTGGCTCAACACAGACCTTGCTGTTAATAGTTTTGTAATTATTTATTCCTACTTATTGATTATGATATAATGATATTATACAATTTGTATTAGTTAAGCACAAGCAATTTTTAAAAGAGATCTAAAAATCAATCTGTGGAAGTTTCTACGCCCTTATTCTCCCACAGTGGTCCAATGTAGAGAAGTGGCAAAAAATGACGATTGCTAAGTATATGTAAATATCTACAGTAATAAAGACATTTGGAATTTGAATTTGAATTTGAGCATGGAAACTGCGTGGGTCCTCAGAGGCCTGCTGGAAGAAACAAATTGAAAACGGTCTCGTAGGAATGTTGGATATCGTGGATTCCGCAAAATGTTGTAGGGGAAGTTGAGGATGTGAGAATCCCAACGAAGACGGATCAGAAGCCACTTCAACTCTTTGCGATGCTGTGATACATTTGCGCAGCCCGAAGATAAACGGAATCCCGAGATTTTAAAGTCGTTCGAGTTTGTTCAGTAATTCTTCGTTAGCACTGACCCAGCAGACACCAGCATAATCGATGAGGTAGGAGAGACTGAGCGAGAGTGATTTTGGTCTGTCGAGGCAAAAAGTATTGAAGCCTCCTGAGAGAGTGAAAAGTAGCAAATACTCGTCGACTGACCTCGTTGACATGAAATGACCAGGACAGCTGGTCTTGTAACTGTCATTGCTGCATTGTTTTATACACCTGTAACGGTATTGTTTTTTTTTGTGAATTCCTTGTTGCATCTCAGTTTTAGCGGGGTTTACTGAGTTTGTTTTTGTTGCACCATGTTTCTATGTTTTGTAGTGCTAATTGCATGCGGTCCAAAATGGGTGATACACCATTGTATCTACTCTCGAGAGTTAATCAGGCACCTGCGAAGAATGCAATGGCCCCTCCCTCTCTCGTTTGCTCTCGCCCTCGACGCGTCAGTAGGACAGTGATGGACGCTATGACGTCATCAGAGCGAGATGCCAACTTATATTTGGCGTGTTGTGCGGTTGTCAGGTAGAGAAAGCGGGCGCGTCGCTGACTGTGACGCGCGAAGTCGACGGCGGCCTCGAGGTGGTGAGCGTTAAACTGCCTGCTGTGATCAGCGCGGACCTGCGCCTCAACGAGCCCCGATACGCGACGCTGCCGAACATCATGGTAAGTTTAAAGGTGACCTCAAGTTTCTCTGTCCGTTAGTGCCGCGTGGAGGGGGTAACCTCTCTCTCTTACCCTATGCGAGAAAGATATGTTCCCTCCCCCACGCGGCCCTCACGGGCAGATAAACTTGGCGTCACATACTGAGCAAGTGTGCCTAAAATTGAACCAGTATGCCTATGTTCCTCCCCCGCCCCTCGTGAGGTAATGGTTGGTTGTTCGGGCGCTCCCGCTTATTTAATTCTAAAGCAGACAAAATGCCGTATCTAACCCTAGAAGCAGTGGAATCAGTGATCAAAAAGTGCCTAGAACCAATTGAGCGAAAGTTAAGTGAGCTAGAAGCTACTATCGTGCGCCTAGGAGAAGAGAAAGAAGCCAAACAAGTGATCCAAAGCAGAATACAACGGCCGCCATCACTCCCCGGCTGCCGCAAAACACCGCGGCACAAAAGAAGCCAATTACGAAAGAGATTACAAGACGAGTTTCAACATCTGGCCGAGTTGGAGCGACAGGCCCTATCACAGCTCGTGCCGAGACTCGCAACAAGCTGGCTCCGAACCAATCAGCAGCGCCCGCTGGACATAATGAGACTACGCCAACGAAGCTTGCGACTGCGCTGCCGGCGCAAAATGAAATCAAGGAGGTGACGATCGATATTGTTCAGATTCCACCTCACGAAACTTTGATTCCAGGAGATCTTGAAGTTAAAACAAATGACGACAGTAACTGGCAAGTTGTACCAAAACGTGGACGGCGACGACGGAACACAAGAACCAATGTAATATGTGGTACAGGTGTGGATGACCCATACTTACAAACAGTGGAGCGGGCGAAGAAAATCCACGCATGCTTCTTACGCCCAGAAGTTACAGCAGAAAGCATGCTAGCATATATGGAAAAGAAGAAACAATCAGGAAAGTATAGAGTAGAAAAACTCGAGCTCAAGCACACGCACTACGCTTCATTTGCCATCTTCGTCCCAACAAGTCTGTTTGATTTCTTCATGACACCGGCCAATTGGCCTCCGGGGACAGAAATCACAGAGTGGTTTCGCCCCAGCACACGGCGAGCGGCGCGTTCGTCACCTGACTCCAGCAGCACCGGGCGAGCTGCGCGCGGCGCGCGAGACAGCAGCCTCGGCGCAGCATCCCGCGCCCGCGGCACCGGCGCTGACACCCGCGGCGCCCCCTCAAGCTCCGCCCCTCCCACAAGTGCCGAGAACCACCAACACAGTAAATAGACTAAATACTATTACCATAGCCCTACAAAATGTGCAGTCCCTAAACAATAAAACAAGAAATATAGAATTGCTAACACAAGATGAGCTGAAATGTGATGTTTTTGCCGTAACCGAACACTGGTTAAAGAGCGATCAACTAAAATGTATTAATATCACTAATTTTAATTTGGTCTCAAGCTCCTGTCGAGCTAACTTCGAACATGGTGGCTCATGTTTATTCATAAATAACAAGACCAAAGCAATTGAACACCCCGACCTATGTAAACTATCCGTTGAGCTGTATTGTGAAATATCGGCAATTAAATTAATAGACTATGATTTACTTATAGTATGTTTTTATCGGACGAACGCAATCAAAGCATCTGAATTCATAACTGTACTGGACAAACTTCTCGGTAAGATTAACGATACTGGCCTCGAGTGCATACTTGTAGGTGACGCGAATATTGACACATTAGTTAGTAGTTCTGAAAATAAAGAGCTCAGTGACACCCTCGCATCACATAGTTTCAGGAACTTGGTAGACTTCCCTACGCGAATAACATCAACATCGGCGACATCACTCGATCACGCGTACACCAACACTGGGGACCGGTCGGTTCAGGCCGGCCGCGAGACCGCTCACCACCAACCTGAGTGACCACCTCGGCGTCCGCGCGGAGCTGGTATGCGGGGAGCGCCCCCCGCTGCCGCCCGCCACCCGCCTCCCGCCTCGTTCGAGACTACACACGACAATCGAGAACACAATTTGCGCTAGCTATAGATAGTGTGGATTGGGAGGATCTGTTTTGTAGCAAAACAACTACAGAGGAGATTGCCCAAGCTATAATAAATGTTATTGTGTGTAAAGCACAAATATCGATCGACTATGCAGATGTTTGCTGGATCGGTGCGAACGAAGAACAACTGAACAAACTCGAACGACTTCAAAACCTCGGGATTCGGTTTGTCTTCGGGCTGCGCAAGTATGACCATGTCTCACAGTATCGCAAGGAGTTGGGGTGGCTTCCGATCCGCCTTCGTCGTGATATGCACGTTCTCTCCTATCTGTTCAACATTTTGCGAAACCCCCGCTACCCCTCATATCTTCGAGAACGTTTCGAGTTTATTTCCTCCAGGCATAGCAACCGGAGATCCCACACGATGTCTCTTCTCTCTACTCCTCGGCATAACACTGCCGCTTACAAACACTCGTTTAGGTTAACGGCGATCCGACTGTGGAACGCACTTCCCTGCGCTATTAGAGATAGTCCCTCAATTTTCACTTTTAAGACAAGATTGAAAGAGCATTTCCTTTCTCTTTCGTGATAGGTACTTTTATATATGTATATATAAGTAGTATATGTTCGATATATATAAAAATTTTTGCTTTTGTATTTTATTTAGTATATATCATGTATTAAATTATTATGTTTTAGTTGTAAACAATTAGATGTACAGTTTTATTGCGCACTAGGACTCTCCTGTTGCACAATTTTTCCTGTCCTACCTAGGTTTGCTGGTAGAAATCTCTCTTTAGAGATAAGCTCGCCTTTGCTCATAAAATGTTTTGTTACCTTACTATTTCTATAAGATTTCTGTGCAATAAAGAATATGAATATGAAATATGCTTTCCTTTAAAACGCAAGCCAAATGTCAACAAAAAAAACTCATGGCTCACTGAGGAAACACTCTGTCTCAAGTCCTTGGTGTTCGATCTAATTGAGTTACAAACTTTTTATCCAAACGATACAATTATTAGTGACAAAGTTAAACAGTAAAAAACTGAGAACCTCAATAGCAAACTTTACTCGCACAGACTTCAGCATTTTTCCTCTTTAATCAATAATAGTGACAATCCTATCAAAACAATGTGGAAGATAGTGGGCACCGAAACTTGTAAAAGCAAGAAATCGAGTGTTGACTATACGGAACTCATCAAACACCCGACTGGGATAGTCTTTCCATCTAAAAAAGAAGTTGTCGACCATCTCAACTCACAGTTTGTGAATGCAGCTCGCCTGTGCGGAGCTCCGCCAGCCAACCTGTGCGCCGCGCGCGCCGCGCTAGTAGCTGCGCGCGCGCCGAGTGACTCATCGCTGCGACTCCGCCCGTTCACACCAACGGAAGTCTACACTATTATTATAAAGCGCGTGGCAAATAAGCCTACAAAAGACATCTATGACATTTCCATCAATCTTGTCCACAGTATAGCACGCAACATATGCATGCCACTCTGCGTTATGTTCAATAAATGTATTAAAGGTGGCATATATCCTAGATGTCTAAAACAAATTAAAGTTAGTCCACTGTATAAGGGCAAAGGAAGTAAAGACGACTCCAGCAACTACCGCCCTATCTCAATCATACCGGCGATAGCAAAAGTACTGGAGAACGGTATCAGTTCCCGTTTAACTAGCTTCCTCGATAGCACCTCCGCTCTCACTGACCGGCAGTACGCGTACCGCAAGGGCCGCTCCACCACCCAGCTAGCACGGGAGGTAGTGCGCCGAGTGCTTGATGCTCGTGAGCGACAACAGGCTGTTGCCTTTCTCTTCTGCGACCTCTCGAAGGCATTCGATGTCGCAGATCATAACGTACTACATATGAAGCTTCAGCACTATGGCATCACTGCGCCAGCATTGTCGCTACTTACGAGTTTCATGCAAGAAAGAATGCAGTTCGTAGTGGGTGCAGCAGGCGCTGCAAAGTCAGACGGACTCTCGGCAGACATGGGCGTACCACAGGGCTCTTCATTATCAAATATTGCTTTTTCTTTACTGCTAAACGATCTTCCAAGTGTGCTTAGGGAGGGGGAGATTTTCTTATTTGCCGATGACGTAGCTGCAGTAGTAACTGCTCCGACACTGGCATTACTGGAGACGAAGCTTAATGCAACCGCCTACCGCATGTGCCTTTGGTTCCGCCATAATGGTCTGCTACTGAATACAACAAAGACACAATTCGTTCAGTTTGATCTATAGGGCTTAGAAGACCTAAATTAGTAGTCGTCGTGGACGGATCTCAAATTGAGCAAGCCCACACTGCAGCGTTTCTGGGCTTTCAGGTGGATCAGGCGTTAACCTGGGACGCGCACATAGATAAGTTATGCAGCAGACTGGCGAGCGCATGTTTCGCCTTAAGTCGGCTCTCATCAACATTCCCTGCAGAGTCGCTGCGGACGTGCTACTTCGCGTCGGTGCACTCGCTGCTGCAGTACGGCGGGAGCTGTGGGGGCGCGCGGCGCAGTGGCACCGCGTGTTTGTCCTGCAGAAGCGCGCCGTGCGGTTGCTGGCGCGGGTACCGACTGACGAGTCAGCCAGACCGCACTTTAAACAACTTAAGATTCTCACACTGCCTAGCCTACTCATTCTCCAAGTGGCCACGTATGTGCGAGAGAATATTCACCTATACAAACGACTTGGAGAAAGGCATAGGTACGAAACGCGCAACTCCAACAAATTAGCTACAATCGCGCACAAACTGGAAAAAACTAGAAAAACAATCCACGCTATGGGTCCGGTAGTGTACAACAAGCTACCTGGAGCTATCACTGATGCTCCGAGTGTGTCCATCTTTAAATGTAAATTAAGAACATGGCTTATTGAGAAGTCCCTGTATAGCTATGATGAGTTTTTAGCATTAGGTATGTAACTAGTGAACTAGTCACATAATTTGACATTATAATTTACAATTACCATTGACATTATTATTTACAGTTTGATTATTTAATGATTTTTTTTTTGTGACATATACTGACTTATTTAATTTACTGCGTGTAAGTTATTTTAAAATTGTTAGCAATTGCTTATTATTGTAGGTATAGACATGAGTAATATAAACATCCCTATGTACCAATTTATACTAGGTACATAAAATTGAATTATGATTCATGTCATGACGTGTAATGAATATTATCAATAAATGATGTCTATGTCTATGTCTATGTCTATGTCTATGCTCTGCATAAACTGACAAAGAAAGCTAGTACCGACGCTGTAATAACTGCATACCATGGTCTTGTAGTGTCCACTTTATGCTACGGCATCATTTTCTGGGGAAATTCTACAAATAAGGAGGCGGTGTTCAAAGCCCAAAAAAGATGTATCAGAGCAATGCGTAGTCTTAAACAAACCGATAGTTGTGTATCACATTTTAAAAATCTACACATTTTGACAATACCTTCTCTTTACATTTTAGAAATGGTAATGTTCGTAAAAAATAATCCAAACTTGTTTGAAAAAGCTACTTACAATAGTGAACGTTTGAGACAAAGATTTAAGGAGGATTTATTCCAATATCCTGGAAAAACAGCTTTGACGCGCAAAAGTGTATGTTTCCTTGCGATAAAGATAAATTACCAATACAACTTAAACTGTTGCCAATACCACTTCTAAGACGTAAACTGATAACTCTGCTTACGAATAAGTGCTATTATTCAGTTTTCGATTATTTGAATGATAACATAAATGGTTTGTAATGATTTCTGACTTATTATTATTATATTGTTAATTTAATTATCCCAATCTGACATCATCTATATCATTATTTTATCTTTTTACAAACAACAGAAACATGTACCAACTTAATATCAGATATGCATGATAGATATTAAGCCAAGTTTTTGTACGCCAATTGGCAAAACATAGTGCAACACGAAGTAATGTAAGAACATCTCTGTATTTATGCAGCCATCACCTATGTATCACAAATAAAACACTTTTGACTTTTGACTTTTGGGTCAAGTCCAGCCAAATTCCTTTCCGGCAAATCTCACGTATTTTTTTCCCAGTAAAGTAAATAATGGTTTCTTGACCAAAACATGTCAAAAGGCAGCAGCAGTATAGCAGTTCTTATTTGTATTTATTGTCAAATTTTATCACTGTGATTGTACGAGCCCAAATACAGAATACTTCGTCAAGTCGTACATTGAGAGTCCAGATTTTTCGAACCCAAATATATTGTATACCAATAAATGATAAACCAATTTCTGAAGGGGTCCGAAAAATTATAATTTCTAATACTAATAAGGGAATATAGGTAACAGAGAGCGGGCAGTAGCGTCTTCTGTACACAACTACCGTCTACAGTACTGCGATCACCAGAATATTGATGAATACTAATAACGGGAAGTCAAGATACCAAATATCCAAAAAACTGTTACTACCAAGGTGTACCATCCAGTCAATTATCCAACAATATTATTATGGTTTAATATTTATATACAACCTAATATTGCTGGACGCTAAACAAATAATTCCCGATTTTTTTATCGAAATATCTCAAAACTGCAACAAAAATACTGACGGCACCTCAGAATTTACCCACAAAACAAAATAAATATTGCAAACTGTTTAACTACTTATGTAAAACCGTTAAACTAAGTGATTATCCGACATCTGAATGTATTTAATTAACTACAAGATCTTAAACCCAACTTTACTTGAACCAAGCAACCATTATTCTTTGGGGCCCATAAGTTTTAATAATGAAAACAACATTAAATCAATCGTTATTATCTAATCAATCTATCAAAAAATCACCTAAATGCAAACATGATGACAACAAAGAACGATAAATCGGATTTAGAAACATATTTTTTTCCAATTGCGATATATAAAAAATACAAAATAAAATCAGGTATTATTAGGTCCTTACATATGAAATTGGCGTTTCGCCGTACTGGCCACTTTTATCTCCAATATCTCTATGGTTAGGAATTCCAAATTCAAATTTATACAGCTATTTACTCATGTATTTGTGTTTTCAAAATTATAATTCATTTGTTTTTTCCTCATTTTTTTTTCTTGCGTCACTCAGCTTTCGAAATGGAAAACTTGAAATATCGCGTTATTTACGAGTATGAGTTCTACCGTGGTACCAGTGCTGCAGAAACGGCTCGAAGGATTAATGATGTGTATGGCGACGGCGCCGCAATAGAAAACACAGTGCGTTTTTGGTTCCAACGTTTTCGTTCTGGAAATTTCGACGGGGCAGAACAAGCCCCGTGGACGGCCGGAGACCAAAGTTGAGAATTGAAGACTATTGTGGAAGCGGATCCATCGCAAACCACGTCCGAGTTAGCTGCAGGCTGCGGTGTTAGTGATAAAAACACTGCAACTTGTTGCCCATATACACTAAAGTTAAATATAATATAATTAAAGAACAATACGCTAAAATCCATACACACAAAACTGTCTCCCATTCACACAGTATCCAGACTCGCAAGGTGACAAATAATGAACTAGTGACGGTAAGAGCTCGCAATTACTATGGTGAGCGAACTACTCAGTGTATCGTACCGCGACTGATAAACAGACTCCCTACTGAACTTAAAGCCTCAATCACCCTAATATTTAAATATCAAATTAAAAAATTCTTTCATAGTATCATCTTATAGCTAGACTACTGCCTACCCGATACTTTACTTCACTCGTCTCTGAATGCTGTGCGATAACTTGTTATGTGTTCGTAACCACTATTTATTGTTTATTGTACCGTGTACGCACGAATGCCAAAATCACGCACAAACTTCCGTGGTTTATGTGATGTATTTGTATTTAGTTAAGACTGGGATCAATTTTTGTATGTTAAATAAAAAATATATATATAAAAGTATAAATCACAACAAAAATAACTTGTAGTGTAAGCAGTAATCAAAATAATTTAAAAGTACCTACCTACATAAGTTGTGAGTGTTTATGCCGCCATGTGCAAGTGCCGCGACAGCAAAAGGGCTTAGTCTTAGAGAGTCTAAACTCAGCATGATGTCACAAGCAGGCCTATGACGCTGGTTTCTCAGTCCAGACCCAGAAAGAAACAGTTTAAAAAGTTGATTGATATTATCAGGTAGCCAGTGGGAAATAAACTGAAGGTAAACTAATTCTGAGCAAGTTAGAGAGTTGGTCGCCAAGCAGCCCAGACTTGTCCCCGATCGAAACTTTATGGTGGAAAATTAAGAAAAGATTGAGGAAATATCCATCAAGATCAGAAAAATATTTTAAACAGAAGCTTCAGACTGTTTGGGATTCCATCACCCCTGAAGAGTGTTCGTTCAGAGCTCGTGGTCAATGCAACTGCGGATAAAAGCAGTTATTGAGAGCAGAGGAGACACTACTAAGTGGTAGACAAACTGTTTTGCCTCCGTGGTTAGGGTGGAAGAACTCAATGGCTTTTAGGCAGTTAGCAAATTAATGCTTTTTATGTTTAATTAATTAAGAAGTTATATGCAAGAATAAAGTATATTTTACACCGGAACATATTTATTATTCAGATTTTTGTTATAAACGGGTTATCTCAATTTTAGACACATAAAAAAGACACATAGACGAAGTATTCTGCATTTGGGCTCGTAGACTACCATCAAACCAATCCTAAATGGTCTTTAATAAAAATAATGAAGCAAATTGATGTCCGCAATGTGCGGTTAAATGTGTCTTGACTCTTTTTGTTCTTTACAGAAAGCCAAAAAGAAGCCCCTAAAGAAGCTCACTGCCAAGGACCTGGGCGTTGACCTTGCGCCGAGGATCAAGGTGCTATCCGTGGAGGACCCGCCAGTGAGGCAGGCGGGAGCCATAGTGCCTGATGTCGACACCCTGATCGCAAAGCTGAAAGAAGGCGGACATATCTAGAGGACGGACTAGCAGGGGGCCGAGTGGGACTGTCAGAACGATTATCCTGTGGTACAGGCCCCGCCAGGTTTCTTGGCTCGTTAGCGAGATCTCTTCTCTCTCAGGCTAAGAAATCTGGCGCGAGTGTATTAGGCACTTATTCCCGTCTGTGAGACTTAAAATCGTGTGAATGCACAGTCTTCTTCTCAAATAAAGTGCCGCTAATGTCATATTGATGCTGTCATTTCTCGAGCGGAAGAGAGGGACAGCATGACGTGGGAGTGTTCATCAAACATTGAGGTGTCGACTATGAATCCGTTGGTTTTCAGTTGATTGAAGGAATCATTTAGAGGCCTTTTCCTATGCCATTGTGACTTTAATTTGAATAGCATGCTAAGGCGACTGAAAAAGGCCACATTTGCACGCCATGCCCTAACGGCCTCATTTGCACGCCCTTTCCTTTGGGTATCTAATAATTTAGATTTGTAAGAACAAGCCGTGCAAACGTGGCCTTTTCTCAAATCAGAGTCACGCATGTCACTTATGTGGGTATAGAGCCTAACAGTTCTAACATATAACCATTCGGGCCCCATATGGGCCGGGGGGGCGAACTTCATTCAAAGTCCATTGCGCAATGTGTGTTTAGCCAAACTTTTCGTTGTATAGACGTGAATGTAATGTTATGTAAATCATGTTTTAATTAAAGTTGAGATTTTTATGTTTTTGTGATTTATTATTCCCACTGAAAACTTAACAATTAGTACTTTGTTGTAGAGGCTGTAACGGAAAGTGAGCAATAGATGGTAGTTAGTGACTTATTCTAGGCCCTCTAAGAGACGAGACTCATCTTGGGCGAGATATTATAAATATAATAGTGCTTTTCATATATAGTATATATTATATATAATAGTGCTTTTCACGACTTCTGCAAGGAAATAAAATTAATTATGTTGAAAATTAATTTTTACACTTATTACGTTTGGAACTTCGCCATCTTCCGCAATTGACAGCAAACATTACGCACGCTTTTACCGACGCAACGGCATTTTTCCCTTCGTAATTTATTCACCTGAACTGACTTACCTAGGTGCATTAAGTAAACTTTTCAGTTAACAGTAAAAAGTATTGTTGCAAAAATGAAATACATTTTGTTTATTTGTACCTACAAGAACTACACGCGTTACTACAAGAACTATTGTTTACCAGAAAAGCAATGAACAGTGAATATTTTTTACACCTTACGCCTTTGTGACGTGCCTAGTGAAACGGCCAAGCGACATATTTTAAGGTGTGGAGTTAGGGCGTGTAAAGGTAACTTTTTGCCAGTGCGAGCAGTGTTGGATTTAGATGCGTTGAAAAGGATAGCACAAAAATACAAAAAGGATAGTATTTTGTAAAAAAGTGTAGTACGCTCTAATACTAATTTAACAATAAAGTTTTTTTTTAAATCAGCATCAGTTATTCGTAATTTTCATGACATTACTGCCACTTTCCATAATAATTGATCTCTACAGACGGTTTCATATACAAAAAATTACTTCACTTATCCGTTTCTATTTCGAATGAGAATGAAATGAATGCACTCACACAAACGCACAGATGAGACACGTGGCTACCACAATGCACACTCGTACCAACATGATAATAAGCCGCAGAATTATGGACTCTATTTAGTAAAACAAAGGCAAAGATAATGTTCGGACAAGAGGAGTATCGTCTTTAATGACATTATAGTACTTTGTTGTACTATCCCTGGATATGGATAGTATATAGTACGAAGCATGAAATTATAGCATAAATACTATAATTATAGTACGAAATCCAACGCTGATATGGTATCGTTTTTTTTGTTTCAGTCGCCTTTGTCGCAGGCAAAAGTTTTAGACCATACAGCCTTGTCATGAGTGTCCATATGGTCTCGTCTTGGCAACATTTTACATGGAAATGTTTTTGTTCGAATTTCACGTCTTTTTGTTAGTTGGTTATAATAGTAGTTTTTAAAAAAACAACATTTTTTCTTTCTTTTTTTTGGTGTGTATTTCTTGCACATCAGAGGTGCCTTTTTATAGCCCACTCTCTATCTTTGCCTTTTTTCCGATTCGTAATATATGTTTGTTGAATCGGGATTCAGCATTGTCATTTCTGTTTTAGTCTTGACTCTTCGATTGCGGTTCTTGTTAATATTAATTGTCGGCTAGGGATCAGTGGCATACAATGGGATACCAAACAACGTAACAATGGCAGCGCACTCGCGATTCGACAACATTCTTAGCCCGATGTTTGGGTAAACATTAGGCGTTTTGTGCGCGCTTAATTCCCCCCTAATATAAGCGTGGGGCATGATTCAACAAAAATCCTGTAATATGTACTTTATACACAGTCAGGTCATAAGTTCTGACACACAATAAAAACTTTTGAATTTAGAACGCTGGCCACAAAAAAGTTTATTGAATTCGAATTTCGAATTTTTCATGAAAATAAAAATGTGTACTTTTTAGAATTTTCCTCATTTTTAAATATGGAGTGACACTTAAAGAAGACCGTGTCGCAGTTATTGCGTTGCATCGTTGCAGTTACGCGCCAATTCAGATTTTCGACTTACTGAAAAATTTGAATATAACCAAAAGATTCGTTTATCGTACCATAAAACGATACAATGAAGACTCTAGTGTAGATGACAGGTCAAGAAATGGTCGCCCTCGCTCTGTTAGGACTCCAGCAGTGATAAAAGCTGTGAAGGCGCGAATTCAAAGAAATCCCATACGTAAGCAGAAACTGTTAGCCCTTCAGATGGGGTTAAGCAGGACCACGGTGAAAAGGGTGTTAAATGAAGACTTAGGGCTTAGGGCATATCGAAGAAAAACAGGACATCGTTTGGACGCTCGTTTAATGGACCTGAGACTGAAGAGATGCCGCGCTTTGTTGTAGCGGTACGCGGGAAAAAAGCATCGGGAAATTCTTTTTTCGGATGAAAAAATTTTCACCGTGGAAGAGAGCTACATCAAACAACATGATAAGGTGTACGCACACAGCAGTGAAGAAGCGAGCAACCGTATTCCGCTTGTCCAACGAGGTCATTTTCCATCCTCGCTCATGGTTTGGTTGGGAGTCTCTTATTGGGGCTTAACTGAGGTACATTTTTGTGAGAAAGGCGTAAAAACGAATGCAGTTGTGTATCAAAATACAGTCCTCAAGAACCTTGTGGAACCTGTTTCTCATACCATGTTTAATAACAGGCACTGGGTATTCCAATAAGATTCTGCGCCAGCTCATAGAGCGAAAAGCACACAAGACTGGCTGGCGGCGCGTGAAATCGACTTCATCCGGCACGAAGACTGGCCCTCCTCCAGTCCAGATTTGAGTCCGTTAGATTACAAGATATGGCAACACTTGGAGGAAAAGGCCTGCTCAAAGCCTCATCCTGATTTGGAGTCACTCAAGGCATCCTTGATTAAGGCAGCCGCCGACATTGACATGGACCTCGTTCGTGCTGCGATAGACGACTGGCCGCGCAGAATAAAGGCCTGTATTAAAAATCGCGGGGGTCATTTTGAATAAACTTTATTACCATAAGAATCTATGTTTTGTTAAGTTCATTTTGCTATATAAATGTTTACATAAATAATAAACATGTCTAAATTATTTCATATTGCACATGTGACAGACTTATGACCTGACTATGTATATATCAAGGAGTCCCTTTTTTGTTTTTTTCTAGAAAGGGACGCTTTTACTGACACGGCATGAAGTGCCATCTATTGTCAAGTGTCAGAACCTTAAAAAAACAAGCCATTTTTTTTCTGCCTTGTAGACAGGCCAGAAATGTTATTGTTGTCCTGTTTAACTACTCATTGTTTTGGACCCCCATCATAGACCATCTTTCGCCACATTTCGGCAGATGTTTACATCAATGACCATCTAACCCCGGCGAACAAGTTGCTGCTGAAACGTGCCCGCGAAATAAAGAAAGCTTGTGACATCAAACATCTTTGGGTCAGAGATTGCAAAATCTTCATGAGAAAAACTGACACAAGTAAAGCCGTACGAATCTGCAATGACACTGATTTTAACAAATTTAAGTGACGGTGCTTGTTTTTTTGCGATAAGTATTGGTTTTTCTTGTGTGTTTACCTTAAATCAACTGAATTAAGCATCATTCAAAATTTACTTTGTGTGATTCATCTGTTACTAAACAACGTCAAATTTATCATCACATTGCTGTTCTCATGTTTGCTACAAAAATTGCTTCATTTGCTGTATTCAAGTTACTATCATCAATCCGCAATAATTCATATAATTTTAATGTGTTTCTACTATAATTGTGCAACATATCTGCCGCTACCAGTATCTAACAATTCTTATAAATCTATACACGCTTATCTTTCATTATCAATGCGCATCGTTAGTGAAGCGAGCAGTAAATTCAGAACTACTCTGCTTACCGCTTTTTACTTATACTTTATGCTTAATAAATGCCAGCCTTAAATGAACTTAGCATAAATTATCAGAATGTGAGGGGATTGCGCACAAAATCACATACTTTCTTTCCCAATGCTCTTCAATGTGGCTATGATATCATATGTTTGACCGAAACGTACGTAGTGTTTCGGCTTGATCGAGAGACGCCTAAGTCAAATACCTATAGACCGTCCGTCCGTCACCGCCGCCGCCGCCGACCGGTGAAGGACCCCGCGGGTGGTGGGGTGCTGATTGCCGTGCGCCGAGGAATCTTGGCGCGGCGACGTGACGAGCTACGGAGTACGCCGACTGCCGAGGAACTATGGGTTACCATCGACCTTGACAGCGGTGGCACTAAGCACTCTCGAGTCAGCTGTGATCATTCCTTTTCTAAACTGCACTTAGTGGCTTCTTAATACCCTCACAATAACAAACACCACGAATCACTTAAAAATTTCTTCGATTACTCTTCTGACCGTGTTGTAAACAGTACAAACGATTTGTTCTTATTTCTTGGGGACTTTAATGTATCTTATGCATCGTGGGAAATTGCCAACACTAATAATTCAAACTTTCTTGATATTAATACAAATAATAATAGTGTGGCAACCTCACTTTCGGAATTTATGATGTTGACTAATTTGAAACAGTACAACTGGTGTACGAACGTTAACCAACACATCCTTGATTTGGTTTTGAGTAACACTGCTTGTTCCGTGGTACCGTGCGCCCATCCCCTTGTTCCTGAGGACCCGCATCATAGATCTTTAGAGATCAATATTAGTGTTCCTGGTCTGTTCTTACATAAGCAAAAGCCTCGTTTGAAACTCATGTATCATAATGCTGACTAGGTGGCGATCAAAGGGCGGTTATCCGACTATGACTGGAACTGTCTACATAATATGAATACGGATGATGCTACCAATCATTTTTATAGTCAGCTAAATTGTGTTATTGACGAACATGTTCCCAAACAGTCGGTATCATCTACCCCAAATAGTGGATACCCACAATGGTACTCTAGTTCCCTCATCAAATTAATTCGCGAAAAACTCAAATATCACAAGAAATGGAAAATCTATGGTAATCCACTAGATTATGATGCTTTTAGATTACTCAGGCATAGGGAGAAGAAGTTGGAACCTCTTTGTTTTGAATCGTTTGTGAAGAGAGCCGAAGAACGAATTGAACATTGCCCTAAATATTTTTGGAGTTATAAAAAAACTAAATTTTCTTCAAATGCTTTACCCGAACGTATGGTTTATAATGGTAAATCCTCTTCAGATTGTCATTCAATCAGTAATTTATTTAATGAATATTTTAATTCTGTCTTTGTAAAGGATACTAATGACAGTTCAATGGATCCCATTTTTGGTTTGGATTATAATTCATCCGATGCTCCGATAGATATTTCGTCAGTAAGAATTACCCGTAAACTAATCTTGAGACATTTAGATAAAGTAGATGTTAATAAGGGAGCAGGTCACGATGGGATTCGTCCCATTTTTATCTCGAAATGCTCGTCCTCACTTTCCATACCGCTTACTATCATCTTTAAAAAGTCACTAAATGAGGGATGTTTTCCAAATATTTGGAAAACCGCAATAGTAACGCCAATACATAAGGGAGGTGAGAGGTGTGACGTAAAACAGTACAGGCCTATATCAAGATTATGTATATTTGGTAAAATATTCGAAAAACTTGTAACACAAGAACTATCTCAAACACTATCACGTCACATCTATCAATTCCAACATGGTTTTTTTAAGGGTCGTAGTGTCGACACAAACTTAGTCAGTTTTACATATTTCGCAATTAATGCTATGGACGCTGGATGTCAGGTTGATACCGTGTATACCGATTTTTCAAAAGAATTTGATAAAATTAATCATAACACACTCCTTTCCAAACTTCTGAAGATCGGTATACATGGTGATCTGTTTAGATGGTTGAAGTCCTACATTAGCAACAGAAGTCAAGCTGTCTCACTAAAAGGATACACATCTGACTTTCTCTCCATTGGCTCTGGCGTACCCCAGGGTTCCCATTTGGGCCCATTTTTGTTTACTCTATACATTAATGATATCATGAATATTTTCTCAGACTCATGTCATTTGGTATACGCGGACGATACTAAGATTTTTAAAGTAGTCTCAACCCCAGAAGACTGCACTTTACTTCAATCTGATCTAAACATTTTCACAACTTATTGTGCCCGTAATCAGTTATTGCTTAATGTAGATAAATGTTATACGATAACATTTACCCGGAAATTTAATCCAGTATTAGCTGATTACAACCTCAATGGTATTCAAGTGAAAAGGGTAACGCAGATTAGGGACCTGGGGGTGCTGCTTGATTCTAAACTTCATTTCAATATACATATCGACCATATCATCGCTCGAGCCTACCAAAAACTTGTTTTGATTCTCCGTCTATCAAAACCCTTTAAGCGAGCAAAAACCATCATAACGCTATACTACGCATATGTGCGTAGTATTTTAGAATTTGGTTGTGTAGTGTGGAATCCCCACTATGCGGTACAGGTTGCTCGTCTTGAGAAGATTCAGAATAAATTTTTAAAATCATTAGACTACAGGACCGGCACTAACTATAATGATAATAAAAGGCTGTGTGATAAGTTCAATATTGCCTCCCTAGAAAGCAGACGCACTTTTTTGGATGCCTCATTCCTATATAAATGATTAAATGACCATATAGATTCGGCATGTTTACTTGAGAAGGTAAACTTGTTTGTTAACCGCATCTCCTCACGTTCAAAGAAAACATTTTATTCTACCCTATGTAGCACAAACTATGCAAAAAACACATTCTTTCGACGATCTTTCGAAACTTATAACAAAAGACTGATAGATATAGATATCTTCGCAAACTCACTTCCTAGCTATAAAAGACAAATAAAAGAAATTCTATGTAGGTAACTTAACTATACATTCTCGAATATTTTCATAACACAGTATAAATTTTAACCAATTAATGGTACTCCAGGTCTTTATGTAAATAGTCAATCAATCCATGTTTAGTAAGTGACTGTTTGTTACCTGAATAAAATAAAATTAAATAAAAATTAAATAAAAATTTCCGAGCAGTGGACGTGAAACAAAAATGACTTAGCCAGTCCCCAGAATTATGGTATGAAATAAAAAGAGCACAATGGCAGTTGAAACATTTATTTACAAGCTAGTTAAGATGTACTCAGTCCATTTCGCCGCTGTAAGGCTGATACCAGACGATCTTCCCGTCCAAGCAGCCTGTGACCAACAGGTGGTGGCGCGGCGAGAACTTGGCACTCACTACCAGGTCCTGAAACAGAAAATATCTTGTCACCTGTTATACTGATATGGCCTGTTTAAGACCCCTATTACATTATCATATACAGTTTGTTCCGAAACTCAACGTCAAGCGGGCACCAGGTAAAAGCCCAGCCATTCAGGGTCTCTCGGTTCAAAAAATATTGGCTTATTACAAAAAACAACATCCCCTTATCACATATTTAATTGCCGTGACAACAAACTTCTGTGACAGCAAATCTGCCACGATTTCTTTTCCAATACGATTCTAAATGCCAATTGATAGCAGTCACAAATTGAGCAGATTATTTGCCGATTGATAAAAAAAATACGTAGTTTGGTTGTATCGTGGTTTGAGAAAATCTTTTTGGTCAACTTTGACTTATCTTTGAATGTTGTGGAACACAGTTCTTGTTACCAAGCTGTTAGATTCTACAATGCGTAGCCTTTAAGTTTGAAAATGATTGACTCAACTGGTATTTTTAAAACTACATAATCTGAAGAAATTCTTGCTTGCAAAATGTCTATATTCACTAGATGGTTTTTTTCTTTAATGCTTATGTGCTCGATTAATGTACTTTTGAATAATAATAAAAATAATTTATTGCGCAAAAAAAAAAATAAGTAAAATTTTGGCTCTGGTTCCCCCACACTAGGATACCCTGTGCTGTGGGAATCAGTCTCTTCCGGACGACAGTAGGAAGTACAAAGTAAGACGGTGTTAACAGAAAAAAAAAAACAACAAAGATGAAAAACATAAAATAATCACTTGCCTAGAGGTACGACTCCAACACTATCTAATGCCAGGATAGAAAAAAAATAGTAAAATTCAGTAAGTTTTCTTTCCATTACACACAAAAACTAGGTCATCAAAATTGCACAGATCAATTATTCTCAAAAGAGCACAATAATCCTATGACTATACTATTGTAACATCCGATTTAACAAAACATTTGTATTGTCTGTAAAACCCATACTAGGTCATCAAAATTGCACAGATCAATAATTCTCAAAAGTGCACAATAATCCTATGACAATAATACTATTGTAACATCCGATTTAACAAAACATTTGTATTGTCTGTAAAACCCATATCAAAGAAGCATCTAATAAACATCCGATACTATACCTACTTCCCTCCGCTCCGCCTACTAACATCTATGAATCCGAAATGCGAGCGTGTCGACCAGAGATATAAACTAATTTTAAACATTTTTAAAGTAATAAGTTAATTTTAAGATGAAAAAAAAATGAGAGATTTTCAACTTATATTTTGTTATAGCAATTATGAAGTTTTGATTTAGTAATATTTTATTTAATGTTGTGAATCAAAATAAAGATTCATGTCGTCAACTCAAAAATTCAAAAACTGCACTTTTACAAGTCAAACACTTACTTAAGTCTCATATACATGGAAAAAAATAAATCAAATATGATCAACTAAACTAATGAGTACTTAACTGATTATGGTTTGAGTTTGAAAAAGGCAATTTCTCCTTCAAGTGGCGATTCATGGCTGAATCTCGCACAGGAAAAAGAAACTCTTCCAGTGCTTGTAGTATAAGGCACATGTCCACAATTATAATATAAAATTGTGGACATGTGCAGGTATTGTTAGGTGGGTAGGATAGGTTAGCATTTATGGGAGATAATATTCATGTTTCGGAAAATGTCAGTGCATGAAGCCCCGTTTACAATTGAGAACATCATGTATGTGGTTTTGTCTGAATTCAGTGTAGGATAATTAGTTAGGTAGTTGAAGCCCTTTTGAGCTACTGAGAAGGCATCTGTCCATGTTTCAGCTGTGAAAGTAAGGGTGGTGTCATCAGCGTAGGAGACAATTTTACATTGCTGAAGGATAAGATCGCATAGATCATTTATGTAACATAGGAAAAGTGTAGGACCGTGTAAATTGCCCTGAGGGACTCCATAAGAAACCGGGAGATCATCACTAACATGCTCATATATTTTGAGTCGTTGAGTTCTGTTTGACAGGTAACTTTCGAATAGACTAAGTTGAGTTTCCCTTATGCCCAGTGATTCAAGTTTATTGAGGTGAAGTGGGATAGATACCGTGAGAAAGCATTCGCTAAGTCCAGCAAAATTTTCTTTTCATCAAGGTCTTTAGCGATTGCATTTGTAAAAGCTAAAGGTGCGTCATCCGCAGATTTACCTGATCGAAATCCGTATTGGTTAATTGAGAGTAAAGGGCATATGAAAGATTTCTTTAGATCGGAGGGAAAAGTTCTTTTTTGCATGCAGTTGTTGTAAATGTGGGGTTAGTGAGGGAACTAAGGGATCTTTGATTTGACTGATTTTAACATCTTACCATTTGATATTTTATTTCATGTACAGAGGTCTCAAGTAATGCGAAAGACTGTAAGGGGCTATTTGAAAGATGTTTTGGTTCCGAGGGTAGCAGAGGGGTGGGTGGAACCGCTTTAGAAAGCTAGGTTTTTTTCCAACGTTATTGAAGAACACATTAACTTCATTTATAGCATTTTTCTCAGAGGAATTTAACGAGAGAAGTTATATAGGTGAGCTTTTAATTTGCAGTAAAGGTGCGGAAGTTTTGATAATGTTTTAGTAGATTTAGTAGAAAGTAAATGAAGCCATCAGCGCTTTTCAAACAGTCAGGCCGGCAGATACCTAGAATTAGAGTAGAGTTATCAAGTTGGATCGTTACGCCTGTGGATTCAGTAAGTGTCGCTTCCTGTATTATTGGTTTTAAGTGTGAGTTATAGTAGATGCCAACGCCATCATTCTGATTGTGATACTTGTCCGTATTGTGACAGACATGTCCATCTAGTGACGGTATTTTATGAACGCACGGCATCCGGCATTCAGTCAAAACAATGATATCGGCCTCTATGTTAATTTGTGCGAGAAGTGTACATAAACTGTCAAAAGTTGCGGTTTATCCTTCTGATGCAGAATTTTTAGTTTCGTTTGAGGTTGGGGAATGAGAGAAGGGCACTGCTCAGACTGTCAGGTAAGTGAGTCACTTAAATTAAAATTACCTATTTTATTAATAAACTTATTCATCTCTTTTTTAATTTATAAGTTATATTTTATAATAATAATACCTTGGACACTATTGACACACATTGATCTAGCCCCAAACTAGGATTCCCTGTATCTTGGGTACTAGACAACGATAAACATACTTATATAGATAAATATTATACTTAGATAGATAACAACCATAACTAGGGTACACACATCCGTTCTCATCAAACAAATATTTGCCCCCACCGGGACTCGAACCCGGGACCCTTGGGTTAGTAGGCAGGGTCACTGCCGACTCGGCCATTCGGGTCGTCATATATGTAAAAGTGCTGTATAAATTGTATACTACGGCACTTTTAGGCGCCTCCTTAGTCGATAGAATTTATGTATCTCAGCGTTGTTTTGGCCAGACAAACTATGTCACCTGTTTTGTGGTCACTTTGTTTTTTATATCGTAGGCACGTCGTACATTTTGGCGATTCAGATTTTTTAGTGCTGTCAGTCGTCAGGTGCCCTAGTTCACCGCATTGTCTATAAGTAGCTTTCGCCTCTTTGCAGGTCTTTGCAGCATGTCCATACTGCTGACAGTTGAAACATCTTGTTACTAGGGTAAAATCTCTTACAGTACAAGTTAACCAATTTATGAATACCCTGTCCTGTGCAATGAGAGCCTCGCGGATTTCGGCAGGTACTTCGATGATGTAATCTGAGGCCTCCGTGTTTTTTTTGCCGGATTTGTGGCTCAACTTTATTGAGGTCAAAAACGATTCTAGAGATAAATTCGGTATTTTTTCGGCAAGATTTAGTTCGAAGAGACATTTGAAAACCTCGCTCTCTGTTAGAGAAGTGGATACTCCAAAAACTGTGATTCTCGGTTTGCGATTAAAGGGCTCATCCACCGTTAGTCCTGAGGTAGATAGTTTGAGACCTGCATAATTTTTCAATATATTCTTTATGGTTAGTGCTACTAATGACTCCACCGTTTTTTGTCTTTCGAAGTCCACGGACATGGAGTTTCATGACTTCATGGGTATATCGCTACAGTGTTGAAGTTGCTGGGTAAGTTGTTCGTACCTTTCTTAACAATTTCGGCAAAAGAGATGGAATGTAGGGTCGCTTTTTTGATAGTTTCTTTGATGGCCTTATCAATTGCATTATTTTTTAAAGAAGTCCTGATTTTCTTTTAAGGTCTGTATTGAGATCTGGGCTTGAAGGGCTTTTTGTTTGAGCGCTTGATGCTGAACAACCATTTGAGATGTGCCATCTTCTATTCTTACGGCACAGGTTATGTATTCGTGGTTTTTGGTCAAGGATAATTTTTCCAGCGGCAGCTGTCGTACATACTTCGTTAAGGCAATGTTCAATCGAGCTCAGCCAATTTTGTAGTTCGACTGTGAGCACAATGTCCATTGTATTGTCACTGTCCTGGGCATTTTGGCCCTGACAGGTAGTCGGGGGCGGCGAACGGGTGGTGAGGCGGCTCCGGTTGAACGAGCTACCTTCGCTCATCTTGACTTGTATGACACTCAATTTCACTTCACACACACATAAATTAGGTTAATCAATTTCTTGTACATTCAACAATATTAAAAATAGGCAATAGTTAAACACGTCCGCTCGCAACGGCTTAGCAAGACTCTATCCAAATCACTGTGCTGGCCGGAAAATAAAACTATCAGTTGTTCCCTTACAAATGTCTACAATATAATCTTCAGTACTCTAGGAGTGACTTCTGACAATAACAGGACCGGATATTCCTTCCTAACGCGAGCCTAGAAGTTAAAACAGCAACCAGCAAATCCTTGTTCCGGTTCTCCATATTGTTTATTACAATGAATATTTCCTCTGCATTCACGAAAAATAAAAATAAATGAAAATATGTTTATCACGGTTTGTTTATTTGTCCATGTCAACGTCTTTCTTCTTTTATGGACCAGGTGCCATTTCCCAATTGGAATGGCATCATGTGCTTGAATAGTTTGATGGTAGTTTTAGTGCTGTTAGCTCCATTCGAAACGCGCTCTATGTTATGGTTGTGGCGTCGTTCTTTTGTCTACACACTATAATAATCGTATGTACTGTCCAATCAGTTCTGTATTTTCTACAACTCTTGATTTCTTCTCTTTGCTGAAATGCGTTACCCAAAATTTAGGGAACAATATATCTTATCTGAAATAGAATACCTACTTCAAATTATAGTGAAATCAAGTAGGTATTTAAAAGAATGAAAGTAATATTGACAGACAGCTAACGGTTGTGTAAGTTCTTCAGTAGAAACTAAAGGCACCCAACAGGGACGATTATAGGATGGAGTAGAGTCGACCCCATGTCTAAAGCGTCGGAAAATCGTCTCTTTTAGATCGATTTGGCAATTACGCTATTTTATTTTTTTAAAGTGTGTAATTGTGATCTGAGTCTGGCTACCGGATGTTGCTTTTTCCTAATTTTTTTGACAGTTGTGCACTACAGCCAACTTAACGGCGAAAGGAAGAGTTAAATTGAATAATCTTTAAGTGTGTCACATACCGGATGCATTCCCAGACTCTGTCCCAGCTCGTGCAGCGGCTGCGGCCGGCTGGGGTCGCACGCCACATGACTGAGCTCGCTGCAGCGCGAGTCCAACGCCAACAGTCGCATGCCGCGGCCGAACGGAGAGCATATCACCCGCCCATCCGACGAGTAACACTGCTCCTAAGGGATGAAGCTACTGTGAATGTCTCATTCGGTGTTCTTGAAAGTTCTCAGTGACATCACTCGTAGACTGGTCGCTATATGCAGGGTGGTGATTTGTAAAGTTAGTTATTAACAAGATACTGTAGAAAAAAAACATTTTTTTGCGGGCACTCGGCGCGCAGCGGGCTCGGGCCGATGGGGTCTGGCGGGGCGGGATTCCATGTTCGATAAAATGTACGATTTAATTAACATTTACTTTTTTTGTGGACCGGCCGGGGCTTCCGCATATTTCAGGGTTTTTTTTTTTTCTTATAAGCGAACGTAAAGCAATTATCGTCCCGGATTCGGGTGTAACTAACCAAATCAACACCATTACATAATTGTTTTAGTACGGTGCCATCGAAGCCACCACAGGATAACCTATAAGGATGATTACATTGTGTTATTCAGTCCCTATCCTGGATTTGATAGTCTGCAAAACGAAATTTGAATCATCCGTTTGCCATGATGGAATTTCTACATGTACGAGTAAGATAAGATATTGAGTAAAAGTCAAATTTTACGACTCACTCCTACAATAATGTGACATGGGCCTAATAAAATTTGATATAAATTGCCGGGTCTCAACCTAAATTTAGTGTCGCCGCCGCGCCATTGTCACTGAACGGTCATTGAGCACAATGACCGCTCAGAATCGGGCACCAGGTACATTCATAGCTTTGTATGTTAGTAGTTTAGCTTTCCACCAACGACTCGCGAGGTCTACAGCTCACAGAGCCACCAGTTTATTTTGGATCCAATTACAGTTCTTTCTCTCTCACCTCCATGAGTGTGTGAAAGATAATAATAATGGATCCAAGATAAATGATCATCAAATGACTATTATAGTCCCCATAGACGTAAATAAATGCGCGGTGAACGCGAGTCGTGCGGGGCGAGCCGCGGGGGCTGGAAATGTGTGAAAGTTCTCCCAGCAGCCACATACCACACATACCACACATACCACACCACATACCTTGATGAATCCCTTCCCCTCGTTGGTCTCCTCGATATAGTAGAGTAGTCTGTCCCTGTTCCCTCTGACGGGAGTGTCCTCAGCGGACGCCGCATCAGCAGGAGTCCGTCCAGACGTTGTGGGCGATATCATACTGAATAGAAGATTATATTTTAAAATCGGTTCATTTCTCCGTTTGGGGGCGAAATTATAGCATATATAGGGGGCGTCTTTTACGTTGGGTTAAAAAATAAGCTATTGTTGTTTGACGAGCGAGCGAAGCGAGAACAGCCGGACAAAAATCCAGACAAACGAAAGCATTCGGTCAATTATACTAGTGGCTTTGTTAACTGTAAGCCTCGTGATTGTTTTGGTGGAAAGCTGAACTTCTAACAATAAACTTATGAGTATGAATGTAGTCGCACCAATAACTTTGTAAGCTACATTTTTTAATCTCAAATCCAACCTATTCACTATTCACTAAAATCATGTAGATTATGTCAATTTCACGGTCTCCACAAAAACAACGATACCTAATTTTAATAGAATCTTTCCTACTGTAGATCTTTATAATTTCTGTGACGTTCTAACCGTGCGGCAAATGTTTATTCATAGCATATTAATGAAGCAACATAAAATGCTTGAATACCAAACTATCACAAAACGTAGAAAAGACATAGTCTGTCAAACAATTTTTACAAACACTAAAGTTATGCAGCGTTTTTTTAAATTTTTGGGACCTTATCTTTATAATAAAATTAATAAAAAAGTAGAAATATACTCAAAAAATGTCTTTGAATGCAAGAAAATTATTTTCAAATGGTTGAGATCATATACATACGAGGACACCGAAGAATTTATAGAAGTATTATCATACTAAACTTACACATACACTTTTTAGTCATAGTATAAAACTACACTACACTTACATGCGCTACACACCTCAGCATACATACATACACAACACTCTACAACTACACATACTGTACTACTTACACACAAACAAACACACAATGTGCATTAATTTTTAATTTTTATTTTTAAAATGTTTTCTTGTTGTAAAATTAAGTTGTAATATTTAACCCGTTTACATATACTATATGTACAAACAAAAAGGGAAGAGATATTTTAACCTATCCTATAACACAGGGGAAACCCTACCATAGGGAGTTAAAGTCACTCTGACACTGTTATAACTTTTTTAACGTATGTATAACAAGTGAACTGTAATCACTCTCTAGAACACAAATAAACTATTTCATTTCATTTCATTTCAATTTGTTAAAAACTGATAAGTCTGTTGTTGTATTTTTATATTTTCAACACCATATCTCTGCCATTTTGTTTTTTTTCCAAAAACTGAATCAACAAAAAAATTTGTTAATTATCGAACCTACTCACAAAATTTTACGAGAATCAGAGAACAGCTGGACAGAAATCCAGACAAATCCAGAAATACGAAAGCATTTTTGCCCACGCTGAAACGGAGACGCTTCGTCGCTAGGGAAAAAAATAAATAACCCGACATTGATTACGTACACCTGGTTACGTAATTATAGTATGTAAGTAAAGTAAAGCCGCCGCCGCACCAACAACGTTTTAACCCTACTTTTTCGGCGTTTAGAAAAAAATCCATAAAATTCAAAATTCTTTTTTTTTTCTATAAATATAAACATATATTATTAATTTGCCTCTACTCTACATTTGGCCACTGAGGGAGAGAAGGGTGAAGAAACTCCCACACATTATTTTTTGGATCTATTTTAAATAAAGGTTTTGTTGAACTAGTTCAAATATTACATATTATATAGGTATATGAAAACTTATTGTACGTTCGGAAAAATATTAACACCTTTGTCAAAAATTGCGATCTACATAATTTCAACATTAGAAAAAAAATAACTAAATGTACAAAGATTTCGTTTGCATGAGGTTAATGGTTCATTTATGGGCTTTTTTTGCTGCGAAAATCAGTCAAAGTCAAAGTACTTTATTACTGTAGATATTTACATATACTTAACAAACGTAATTTTTTGCCTCTTCTCTACATTGGACCACTGTGGGAGAAGAATGAAACTCCCACAGATTGATTTTCAGATCTCTTTTAAAAATTGGCTGTGCTTAACTAATACAAACATGAAAAAAAACATTTATTATGATTAATTAATAATTACAAAATTATGGGTATATAAGGGTAATTCCGGCGTCCGTAGTAGATTTACACCTAGTGAAACCGTATTGTTTAGCGCGGAGTTGTTTTGTACGGTTGAAGTGTGTTAGCATTTGATTGAGTATTGTCCTTCCAAATATTTTACTTAGTGCTGGAACTACAGATATTGGTCTGACATTTGAAGGATCACCGAATTGAACAGAGGTATCAGTTTACTTTGTTTCATGAGATCTGGGAAAGCCCCAAAACACACATTTATTGAATATATAAGCTAAGTGTGGGGATTTAACCAGAATTACTGAACCAATGAATTTGACTGAATCCCAACAGATCTTCAATATTTTCAAGTTGTCATCAGTATATGATTAAGTTTAAAATCTACATCAATGACGCTAGTGCTGTTTTTTATATTCTCTGCTTCATTTGGAGATGAGTTTAGACGCTTTATTGTGAGTAACGGTACAATACGATTACTTTTTCTTTACCGCTGGACACTTCGCGGCTTTTATCGGCACAGATCGGAACATAATATACAATGCTGCATATTCGTCACAATACTACTTACCTTATAGTAGAAAAAAAAATGTAGCGAAGTTACATTTTGTAGAGTAGACTTTAAATTTAAATTACATAGATTATGATAGATAGATGTGTCACTCGCACAATCACTTTCATTGTGATAAAAATAATAAAATATAAATAAATCCACTTTGTTGTTTTGTAGGGTTCCGTACCCAAAGGGTAAAAAAGGGCCATGTTACTAAGACTCCATCCGTCCGTCCGTCTGTCACCAGGCTGTATCTCATGAACCGTGATAGTGAGACAGTTGAAATTTTCACCGATGATGAATTTCTGTTGCCGCTATAACAACAAATACTAAAAAACAGAATACAGTAATTTATTTATCTGTAAACCATAGACAAACTTATAAATGCACCTGGTTACTTACATGGAGTGTGAAAGTAGCCGCACCAATAACTTTGTAAACTACATTTTGCTATGTAAAATCCAAACTATTTACTCCACAACTCCCTACCATTGTACGGTGATACGGAACCCTTCGTGCACGAGTTCGACTCGCAATTGACCTTTTCATTTACTACAAATGCCTTAATTGACAAAGATTCAAAGTCAAAACCCATGTATGAGAGAAACTCTTTGCTTTCCTTACATACTCAGTGTCAAAACCCAACAAATCTCATAAAGCTTAGTTAAAATCTGTTACCATTTGTCTTGCTCATCTGTAATCTGTAATGTCTGAGTTTATGTAGTGTACGTTAAAAACGAAATTTCGGCGACTAAAACCGAGGAGTGACAAGCGGAAATAAAAATAAAAATAATCGTACCGGTGAAGAATGTTTCGAAAGTTCGAGCTACATCAGCGTTAGATTTTAAATTAAAACATCATCACCCACATTAAGCAGAAATCATTGTCTCTATTCTCTTGTTTATTATTTGCCACACAGTTTTCATTATTTTGTTTGAATTTCGTATTTTTCTATTATAGTGTAAAGTTTTTGTATTTCTACAAACTTAAAAGATTTCTAACAGTCTTGAAAATTTCTATAGTAACTTTGATAGAAATTTTCAAGACTGTTAGAAAACTTTGTTTTTTGTTTTTTCATCATAAAGATAACCCTACTTTTACGAATCTCAAAAGATACCCAGTCATTAAATTTTGATTACCGTTGTTGTCTGAGTTTCTTTAATTTAAAAACTTTATTGAATTCTATTTGAATAATGATATAGAAGTCTGAATAAATTTTGTTCGGGTTCTGATGGCAAATACATATCTAGGTTTTTCATATACGTTTCTAGACTATGGGATGTAATTGGTCTATAAAATGATGGATCAGGTTTAGCCTTCTAGAAATTGGGAATGAAAGTATTTCACCGCTTTGATCAGATTGTAAGCAGTAAATCACATTTTTACTTGTGAATGCACAATCACAAAAAATGTTATCAAAGCAGGTATGGCTGGTGAGTGCAATTATAGTCGGCTCTAACAATACATGATAAAAATTAAAGGATTTAAATAAAGTTATTATAAACTGAATAGACAAAAAAAAACATAATTTTCGTACCTGCTCACAAAATTTTGCTAAAGTCGATTGAGAAATGCGACCTTTAGTGGAGATAAGCCGGAATCCGGTCAGACGGACATACGAAAGGATTTTTGCCCAAGGTGAAACGCAGACGCTTGGATCGCGCGGTCATTGCACTGCATTTTCGTTCAATACACCAACAACTTTGTAACCCGATAACTCCAACATTTTGAAAAAAAAAAAAAACTGTAATGAAATAAAAAAACGGTCAAGTGCGAGTCGGACTCGCCCACCAAGGGTTCCGTACACGCTGTCAGTACACTATTATATTAATTTCAACTTTATACCTCCATGCGTTTCTGAGAAAAAGTCTTAACAGACGGTGAGGCAGACAGATAGACAGAAATTTACAGTTTTCGGATTTTTCCCTTTACTTCCCTGACCACAGACTTGAGTAATCGATATTAATTTCAACATGATACCTCCACGCGTTCCTGAGAAAAGAGGTCGTGACAGACGGACAGACAGACGGACAACAAAGTGAACCTATCTTGCTCACAACATTTCACTAGAATCTGTGGAGAACCGCGACCTCTAGACGGGAACAGCCGAAAATCCGGACATATGAAAGCATTTTTGCCCCAGCTGAATGGAGAAGCTTCGCGCTCGCTTGGTCAAAAACCATAGTTTTGTGTAAAAAATACCAACATGAGAACAATGTATTAATTACGTCACAACCAAATGTTTCCATACAATTGATTAATAAAAACATTTTGACAATTCATAAAAAATACAGGTGACGCCAAGTTTTTCTGTTTCAAGAAAGAGAGGTTACCCCCTCCTCGCGACACTCAGGAACAAAGAAACTTGCGTCTCCTGCATCTGTTGTCTACCCTTGCCAAGTAGCCAATCGGCACGTACCTCTGCCTCAGGCTGTCGATCTCGGCGGCGGTAGGTACGGGGCGCGGGCGCGGGCGCGGCGGGGGCGGCGGCGGGGGCGCGATGCCGGTGTTGATGCCGGTGATGCGCTGCATGTTGAAGTTGCGCCCCACCTGGCCTCTGTAGATAACATTTACGTCACCTTAGAGCAACTGGCGATGCTAAATAAATATACTTAGTATATATTGTTTATTTTATGAAATACTAGCTGACCCCGTGAACTTTGTACTACATAACAGTCAATGATCATTCGGAAGAGACGGAAACAGTGCCGCAGGCGAGGGGTGGGGGGTCCTCTGGGAGGACACTGGGTCTCGGTCATGCTGTAGGAGCAAGGGCGTACGGAGCAACTGGGGAGACAGGATCGTAAACTCCAGCCGTACTACCTGCAGCACCCGATGTCGTGCATGAAGGCCCAACCCGCTGCAGGGCTACCTTCTGGGTAGCCCTGACAATGTTTGGCATCCCCAAGGATACGGGCTGCGTGGAGGGTGGGGAACTCAGAGGATGCAGATAAACACAATGGACTATGAACAACACACGATCCAAAACCCTAAACACACAGGAACCGAAGGGGAAACCTGACGGGTCCACGGGTCAGGGCAAGCTGAATCACACCCACTTACACAAAGAGCTGGGTCTGGTCAAACGGAACCGCTCCCTAAAATCAACACCAACAAGCGGGGGTTGACGCGGTGAGAGCTGCATTACCCTCTTTCACAAGTGGGTTCAGGGCAACGAAGTCGACCCTGAAACCTAAAAGCACACACCCACAAAAGGGCGGAGCGGCGAAAGCTGCACTGCCACACAAAAAACCGGGAAAGTCTGCGAAAGGTCGCGGTAAAGCTGGGAAACTAGCTGAGCCAAAACCTGCCGTGTCGACAACCCAGACAGGCGCGGCGCTGCCCCGCGGCCTTACCTCGCCAACAAGCACAAGCGGAGCAATCTGTGGCCCAAAAGTCAGCGTAGGAGGTGATAGCTTCAATCTGTACGTACACCCACCCAGCCTGACGCAGGGTGGACACTCGTCACACACAACCAACGTTAGGGGCGAAGGGAGCTCCTGAAAAGGACAAGCCTGAACCTGCCCAAGAGGGTCTTAGGGCCTAGGGCAAATGCAGGAAGGAGTAAGCTGCAGCGCGAAAGAAGGCAGCGAGTGCTGCTCAGAAAACAACAGCCAAGGTACTCAAGGGACCTGCACCAGGAACCTTGAAGACGGCCGAAAATAGGGCAGGGAAAGGGAGCAACCCAGGGGCCTCCTAAGCTTGTCCAAAAGGCCTCGCCTCGACGACACCGTATATCCTCGGGGGGAGTAGAAGAGGCAAAAGGTTGAGCGCCACGGAGAATCAGTAGCAGTTGCGACCGAGGGGACCGGCTACCTGTCGACGCAGCAGGCAGGCGGTTGATGCAGGAGGCCATGCAACTCTCCTCGGGCCAGGCGGGCCCCACATTCCGGGAAAAACCGGTCCACGCCAATGGTGTCCACAAACTCTGGTGCGAGGACCAGAGGACACTAACCTGGCTTACCCTGTGCCTCCGCTTAACCCTCTCAACGGGGGAAAAGCTCACGGTACGGAAACAGAGCGACCTGCCTAGTAGGGTGCGCTGTGCCATTCTTCTGCTGGGGGTCTGGGAGGACATGCGACCTGCAGAACGCACGCCCCAGTACCAGAAACCGTGGGCGCAGGTTAAGACGGACCGGCAGCAGACGAAGACATTCGTCTTCCTCAGCATCCCGGAAGACGTGGTTCAACCCTTGATGGAACGCGGACGCTGACTCGGCTTTTTGCTCGGGTCGGTATACGTGAAGTTCCAGGGGCCTAGAGGAAGATTCCTCAAAGAGCCACCCACACTCCGGTCGACACCTAAGCAGCCGGATAATGCTGAGGCCATTACGGCTGAAGAGAACTCTGGGCCCCCAACCCCAACGCAGCAGGCTATCCGATAAACCTGGAGAGGACGGTAATAGTTTTGTCCTGGAGTAGTCGGAGGACGGGATGGAATGTGCGGAGGGGATAGGTAACCTGGCGCTCGGGACGGATGAGACTGCTATCAAACACGAATGGCGTCCCCTTCCCCACCGTGTACCATCTTAAAACACACCACAGCGAAACCGCAACGGCTCAGGCGAGGAAGTGGTTGGAGGTTAACCACAGCATTGGCACTGATCCTGGAGCCATGGATCAATAGAGGCAACATATGCGAAATCCAAAATCTTGGAGGTAAGTTGTTTGCGGATACGAGCTCGTATAATCTCCGTTATATACATGTGCAATCTCTAACAGGTTTCTGTTCCAGATAAATGACATCAAAATTTTCATAATGTTTGACATTCCACACCTTTTCAAATCGATAAGAAATAACTTCCTACAAGGTGGAGAAATAGTGATCAATGGAAAGAAAGGCAAATGGTCTCACATTATTGAACTGGAGAAAAAAATAAGGAGGCTTTGCATTTTAAAAAGATAACACCTTTTCATGTCAACCCAAGGTACAGATCAAAAATGAAGGTGAAGTATGCGGCGCAAGTTTTAAGTAATGCAGTGGCTGCAATTTTAATACTCTTGGCAGAAAAACATGAAGGTACAGAAAGGGATCAAGAAATCTCTTCAACTGCAGGAATAGTTGAACTGCTTGACATACTCTTGGACAACTAATGGGCCGCCATCTGAAATGGACAACAAAAGGGGAATCCGGCAAATGTCTCGAGAAAAAGCTATCACTTCGAACTTTGTAAAAAATACAAACATTTACTGTCAACGATGTATTTTCTAAAATCTGACAGTTTTTTGAGAATGAAAAATGTGCGATGCGTGTTAGGTTACCAAACCTCATTATGTTCCCTTGAAGAAATATGGAAGTATGTGCAATCCAAGGGTTACAAGTATTTAAACTTGCGGCAACTAAACCAAGATGCCTTAGAAAACCTTTTTGGAATGATCAGGCAACATTGCCCAACTAACAGAAACTCAACCTGTCACCATTTAACAGCTGCTTTAAAATCTAATATTCTAATAAACTTAACTGTGCCTCATAATAGGGGCTCCAATTGTGAAAATGACGGCAGTGACTAAATGATTGACTTCGAAGACTTTAAAAATGTGTCACAAAACCATCAAGACTCAAATACGACTGGACATGCAGCTCACGTTTAAAACGTGTTTCCTAAACAAACTTTATCACCAGAAGATGTCCAATTGCCCAAGCTCCAAATTCCAGATGAAATTGATAAAAAAGATTTTGAAATCGAAACACAAATATTAGAAAATTTTGAATAACAGCCAACGGTGCACTTTGCCGGATATTTAGCCTCAAGGGTTTTAAGAAATATAGAATGTGAAAAATGTATCCAAAGTCTAAAGATGGAAAACCCTCACATGTGTAACAGTTCAATTTACAGTTACATAAGACTCCGTGAGTGGTGGCAAATCAAAAAGTCCCTTACTTACCCAACTATAAATTTATGTCATTTAGCTAACAAGTGTACCAAAATTCACGATCACGTGAAGATCGTACTACATTTCAAAATATGCAGTAACATTAATGCTTACACACTACAACAATGTGTTATGGGTTTGTGGTGACCATAAAGATATGCTGCTTGATAATTTGCTGGTTCGTCTCAGCCATTTACTAATAAGGAACTAATGTTATCGCAGAAATCAAATAATCGCAGGCGCCGAAGAAATTTTAGCTGACACAATAAAAATAGCGCAACAAAAAGGGACCGCGAAATAATTCTGGAGTGATACAATCTGTTGTAGGAATATGGAACCGTCTTAAATTGTTTATCAGCATTACTCCTCTTCCCCCTCGGATCTCAACACGAGCAGACGCTTTTCAAAGATATTACTTAATTAAAGTTTAAAGTTAAACAGTAAATTACAAAATTTAAAACATACAAAATAATAGGAGTGCATAAACAGTAAGGAGCCTTCACTTGACGTCACGTGTGCTGCGCCCCACCAACGCTGGCGCAACCCAGCGGATCATCTTGCCCCGCCCCTTCGACCCGCCTCCAGCAGCAACGGACACATCCACCTGCGCGTGGCCCATTTTGCCCCGCCTTGAGGAGGACCTGTGCGGATACCGGTTAGTGGCAGCTTCTTGCTCATACTGCGCTCCTGGTACCGTGGTAGCTTCGTCGGCCAGTGTTGCTACCGCTTACGGTTTTGCCTGAATACGCGTAAAGCAATCGCAAAATACAATCCAATATTTGCGCTAAGTATAATAATCATGCCGTGCTTAAACTGTAAGGTCGTGTCGTCTACTGAGCTACTAGCCTGCAGGGAATGTCAGAGCCAGTTTCACTATCACTGCCTCCAGATAACAAAAGCTCAATTTAAAGAGCTTTCGGATAAGGATAAAAAATCATGGCAATGCAATGGTTGTCGTAATGTTTCTCGCCGTAAACGCAATGATGACACTCCTATTGGAAAGTCGCAGATACAATCAAAGTCGCCGGCTAAACAGCAACAACAAGACAGCCCTATGTTCAATGATAAAGAGGAAAGCGACCAGCAGACGGATATTAGTTGCCAACTAATTACTTTCAAGCAGGAAATGAAAGAGATGATAGCGATACAAGGACGAGAATTCCGCCAAACCTTGAAAGAGATCCAGCAGTCCAATGCAAATATTGAAACCGCTATAGCTTTCATCACAGACCAAAATGAAGAATACAGGAAGAAAATTGAGGCACTAGAAGTGCAAACTAAGAAGGATAGGGAACGAATAACATTTCTAGAAAATAAAGTAGAAGACCTACAAAGAAGTAGTCGCAAAACGAGCATCGAGATCAAAAACGTTCCAAAATCGCCTAATGAGACACAGGTAGATCTGATCAATATGATGACTAGCTTGTCCAAAAACATAAACTGTAAAATCGATGATTCTGATATACGGGATATTTATAGAGTCAACGGCAAGACTGAGCTAAAAAACTCGCCTATAATAGTTGAGACGTGCTCAACCATAACAAGGACCAATATCCTCAGAATGTGTAAGGCCTACAACACTAAGCGCAAAGAAAAGTTATGTGCCAAACACCTAGGTTTCACCAAAAATGAGGACACCCCTATCTTTGTATCGGAGCAGCTTACTGCAAAAGGTGCCCGCATCCACATTTTGGCAAGGGACCTCGCAAAGTCGAAAGCCTACAAGTTTTGCTGGAATGCATTTGGTCGAGTTTACGTTAGAAGGAACGAAACATCCCCTAAGATTAGAATTGACAGTGAAGCTCAAGTGCATAGTTTACTACAGGAAAAATGACTACCAAATTCTTGTAAGTCAGATTCTATCTGCATTGTATCTTACTGTTATCACAGTCTGTTACATTCATTAACTCACTCACACATTACACTCACTTTAAAAAATCACACATTCACAGTCAACTATATCGTGTACACACACAACACACACCTTACTCGAATACACACCGACTCTCTCCCCCAACACGCCACTCATAGACACAAACTAAAACTAATATATAATAAAACTAAAAACAAAATTTTGAAAGGGTACTCCAATTTCAAACTTCACACATACTACACGGAAACGAATCACAGAATTAACTTAGCTTCTAATGTTTAATCCTCTTGACATTATAAAAGATATAGATGACGCTGAAACTGCACATGCAATTCAATGCACTTCAGATGACTTGCGTTCTGTGGAGCGTTTCCAAAACACCGACTTAACTATTATCCAACAAAACATTAGAAGCATCTATAGTAATCTGGAAGATTTGCAAATAACTATAATAGACCTCAAAGTTGAAGTTGATGTCATGATCCTTACAGAATGTAGACTTAACCCAAACAAAACCGTACCCGATATCCTTAACTACATGGCTTTTTCTTCGACCAATCAACTGAACCAAAATGATGGGGTTGTAGTCTATGTCAAAAATAACCATATAGTTGATGTTGAGGAAATAACTCTTGCTGGGGCATCATGCATGCAAATACATTTGAATAATATCATTATCTTGGGAATTTACCGTTCACCTTCGAATGAAGATGCTGAGTCATTTTTAGACTCCCTTAGCAAACACCTAGACTCAATTAAGGCCTATAAAAATATTGTTATAGCTGGCGATATAAATATTATTCCTAAACTAATTGAACGATCTCAAGACAAGAAAAATAGACTAAGCTACTTAGACACATTAATTAATCATGGACTAATACCCGGCCATTACTTCCCTACAAGAGATGAAAACTGCCTGGATCATTTTATTTTGAAAATAGATAGGGTTACTAAATCAGCTTTTATCGCAGTTTTAAATACTTCTGTCACAGATCACTTGCTAACCCTCCTAAAACTCTCAAACAGTAACAAAACTATTAAAAAATGGAAAACAGTCATTAAATACGTTAATGCACTCTCAAGTCTTGAGAGCAAAGGTCTTTCAGAGCTAATTCTACAAAAGGATCCTAATGTCGTGGCAAATAAACTTATCGAAAAACTAACTGAGTCTCTTCAAGAAAATACCAAACAAATACATATTCCTAAAAGCAAAAGAATAATCAAACCCTGGATATGTCAAGGCATACTAAGATGCATCAGAAATAGAAACAAAATGCAGCGAAAATTAAGTTCTGACCCTGAAAATGAAATTCTGAGGATTACGTTCAGAAGATACCGTAATTTCTGTAACAATCTCATAAAGAAATTAAAACGCAGTTACGACTGAGAAATATTAGAGAAATCTACAAAAAACCCGAAATCTATGTGGAATACTATAAACAACATGACAAAATTCAAACAAAAAAAAACACAAAATACAAACTTGCTAAACTCTCATTCATCTCCTGATTTGTCAGTTAACCATACAAACAAATACTTTGCAGATGTGGGAAGGAATCTGGCTGAGGACATTCAAAGCAGGGCTATAAACAACGAACCGATCTTACCTGACCCTCAACCACAGTCTTTTGTACTTCTTGAAACAGATCCAAGTGAAGTGCACTCCGTTCTTGTGAGCCTTAAAGCAGATAGTGCCCCGGGGTGGGATGGTATTACGGTGAAATTCCTCAACATGGCAAGTAGGCTTGTTGTCTCAATTATCTCCCATCTAGTTAATCTTTGTTTTGTTAAAGGCCTGTTTCCAACAGTACTGAAAAAATCGATTATCACCCCTGTGTACAAGGAAGGTGACAAAGACGATTGCACAAACTACCGGCCGATCTCAGTCCTGCCATCTATCTCAAAAATTTTAGAAAAAATTATAAATAATAGACTACTTAAATATTCAAATGCGTACAACATCCTTTCTGAGAAGCAATATGGCTTCCGACAAAGTTTATCAACTGAAGACGCTGTCATCTCTTTGACCTCACTTATTGTGGAAAATGTTGACAAACAGAATAAATGCCTTACAGTCTTTCTGGATTTAAAAAAGGCTTTTGATACCGTATCAGGCTCCATTCTTGTCCAGAAACTAGAAAATATTGGCATACGGGGTAATCCGCTTGAATTACTTGTAACGTACTACCTCCTTGACCATATTGGCTACTGGCGGATTAGCCAGTTAAAAACTAAAACTATAAAAATTCGGAAATTCGGGTCTGGAATCTCGTCTGGCAGCTGATTGTTTTTTTGAGGCAGACATTGTTTGAGCTCTGAAACGTGAGGTTGTATCTTCTGCATCAATAATTTTTAAGTCACGCCTTTAGTTGCGGCGATGGGCTAGTCCCTTTAGTACTGTAATGGAGCTGAATGTTTAGTTGCTGTAAAGTGCAGTAGTTGATAATTATGAAACTTCCCTACTATCCCCAATCCATGGGTAAGCATTGGTTCGTAGTTAGTCTTTCTTATTCTCGTGTATTTTATACTCTCTATGTATTTCCCTTTTCTATACAGTGTCTATTGGACTGCGGCACTCTTAGATCCTAATTACCCCAGGGCCCTCGTCGGAAGTCTCCGTGTGGGGAGCCGTCGCCTGATAGCTGGGCGCTGTAGCGCTTTTGTATTCCTATCATTCACACTGGTCTCTTTCCAGGGTTCCACGCCGAGGAGTAATATCCTCCTGGCGCTAACGGAGCTCTGAATCGGTTCCACGCTGAGGAGTAATATCCTCCTGGCGCTAACGGAGCTCTGAATCGGTTCCACGCCGAAGAATCCTGGCGCTAACGGAGCTCTGAATCGGTTCCACGCTGAGGAGTAATATCCTCCTGGCGCTAACGGAGCTCTGAATCGGTTCCACGCTGAGGAGTAATATCCTCCTGGCGCTAACGGAGCTCTGAATCGGTTCCACGCCGAGGAGTAATATCCTCCTGGCGCTAACGGAGCTCTGAATCGGTTCCACGCCGAAGAATAATATCCTCCTGGCGCTAACCGCATAATCACTTGTTGACGTCTGGAGAAGTGGACCAGTCGGATTGAGTCTACCAAGGAGCTGAAATCTACAAATTCCCGGCGAGTCCCTATCCAGCGTTTCAACTATATCACCAATATTCGACTCACGACCCTGTGATTAATAAATGTATCTTGAGCCTGCCAACAATCTCTTTTGGTCAGGTTAGTCTCACTGTTTCAATGGCGCCCGGATTAAGGGAATATTAGTGATAGAGTTTTATGTCTGGTCAGAGTAGTTAGGCCATAAGAGCGCCGTAGAACGCTAGATTTCTTTCGTAGCTTGTATATTTTGTTGTGTTTATTTTTGTCTGACAGGAGTATATTTGATCGTTTATCTGGGTACCTACCTCATTTCTACATTATTTATGGTCGCAGTCTGACGGCTGTTGTCATATTATAATTGTTGATAAATATTTTCCTCCAAATTCTCAGTACGAAAAATAAATTAATAAATTGTGAAGATTTTAGTAGGGAAACTTTTCGGACTATTAAATAATAAATAAGGTTAGTGTTTAACGGCCGAGCGATCTGTCTGTCTGAGAGCACCTTCTGTCTGAAGATAGGCTGCGACAGAGTTCTGTCTTATTCAATAGTAGTTAACGATTCCTTTATGTATGTAATAAGTATTTTGACCCTTGTATTCTAAAAACCATCTATATCTACAGCTATGTAAAAGTCCTTTATTGTGTAACGTTACTCTGCAATGTCTGTTACTTTAGCTTATGGCCTCTTGAACTATAATTCTCTACTTTTTTACTCTTTGTTGTAGAATAGATATTCTACTCTATTATTATTTTCTGTACCCACTAACGGTGCAGGAAGTCTTGAACACTTGAGGGAGCTGCCCCTCATGGTGTTATTCTGCGTTACGATAGTAGCTAAGCTATCGGGGCGTTTATGTACTAAGGTTCTTATTTTAGTTCAAGGGATCTTGCTTATTTTTCAACTTCTGACAGTTAGTCTGGGTGTGCATTTGGCTATAATAATGGCACCCTGTGTGTAAGGCTGTGTTTACACGATGTTAGTGTGAACTCTTGTATGAACTTAGTATGAATTCTGATGTCTGATTGTTGGTACGAATGTGTGATGTTGGTATGTAGTTGAGCTAGACTGTTAGTTATATATTTCTCTGACATTGTAGATGGCGAGCTTTAGAGAATTTTATCTTAAGTAGTTAATTTGGTAAGTTAGTTTAGTTTAGTTAGTATCTTAGCGGATTTTATCAGGTAAAATCCTACCCAAACAAGACGGGTATGTAACGTACTACCTCCTTGACCATATTGGCTACTGGCGGATTAGCCAGTTAAAAACTAAAACTATAAAAATTCGGAAATTCGGGTCTGGAATCTCGTCTGGCAGCTGATTGTTTTTTTGAGGCAGACATTGTTTGAGCTCTGAAACGTGAGGTTGTATCTTCTGCATCAATAATTTTTAAGTCACGCCTTTAGTTGCGGCGATGGGCTAGTCCCTTTAGTACTGTAATGGAGCTGAATGTTTAGTTGCTGTAAAGTGCAGTAGTTGATAATTATGAAACTTCCCTACTATCCCCAATCCATGGGTAAGCATTGGTTCGTAGTTAGTCTTTCTTATTCTCGTGTATTTTATACTCTCTATGTATTTCCCTTTTCTATACAGTGTCTATTGGACTGCGGCACTCTTAGATCCTAATTACCCCAGGGCCCTCGTCGGAAGTCTCCGTGTGGGGAGCCGTCGCCTGATAGCTGGGCGCTGTAGCGCTTTTGTATTCCTATCATTCACACTGGTCTCTTTCCAGGGTTCCACGCCGAGGAGTAATATCCTCCTGGCGCTAACGGAGCTCTGAATCGGTTCCACGCTGAGGAGTAATATCCTCCTGGCGCTAACGGAGCTCTGAATCGGTTCCACGCTGAGGAGTAATATCCTCCTGGCGCTAACGGAGCTCTGAATCGGTTCCACGCCGAGGAGTAATATCCTCCTGGCGCTAACGGAGCTCTGAATCGGTTCCACGCCGAAGAATAATATCCTCCTGGCGCTAACCGCATAATCACTTGTTGACGTCTGGAGAAGTGGACCAGTCGGATTGAGTCTACCAAGGAGCTGAAATCTACAAATTCCCGGCGAGTCCCTATCCAGCGTTTCAACTATATCACCAATATTCGACTCACGACCCTGTGATTAATAAATGTATCTTGAGCCTGCCAACAATCTCTTTTGGTCAGGTTAGTCTCACTGTTTCATACTAACTAGCTACCTACATGATAGAACCCAGCGTGTTAAAATAGGCCCTTATATTAGTGAGGAGACTTTTATATCCTATGGTGTGCCACAAGGAAGTGTTCTGGGCCCGACACTCTTTCTAATATATATTAACGATTTGTGTAACATGGAAATAAATAATGGCCAGATATTCACTTACGCAGATGACACAGCTATTGTTTTCTCAGGGAGCTCCTGGAGTGAGGTCAAGGAGATGGCAGAATTGGGTCTTTCCAGAATAGGTAATTGGTTAAAGCTTAACCTCCTAACATTAAATTCATCTAAAACAAATTATATCTGTTTTACAAAAACTACCAAAACTCAACCTGAAACTGACTTTTATATAAAAATTCATGAGTCCACAAACTGTCTGAACGACGACTTCCCATGCTCTTGCCCTGTGATTAGCAAAGTGTCTCACATAAAATACTTGACCAAACATTGACCTGGAAGTTACACATAGATCTTATTATATGCAGAATACGTAAACTAACCTGGGTTTTTAAAATACTAAGACACATTGCTACAAAAAAGATTCTAAGTAAAATTTATGTTTCTCTGGTTCAATCCGTGTTAATATATTGTATTCCTGTCTGGGGAGGTGCCATTAAAACAAAATTTATAGAGATAGAAAGAGCCCAGAGATCACTTCTAAAAATCATGTACTTCAAATCTCGCTTATTTCCCACAAACGAACTCTATCAATCCTGTAAGGAACTGACAGTAAGGAAGCTTTATATACTTAACATTATAATGCAACTACACAGAAAGCTGGAATTTGATCCTAATTTAACAATTAGAAGGAGAAAACATAATGTTGCCCCTGTACACATAGTGAGCACAGAATATGCCTATAGGCAGTATAAGAACCAATCATCGCTATATACTATATAACTTGGCAAATAAAGAACTTAACATATTTTCGATGTCATTTTATCACTGTAAAAAACTAATAACTGATTGGCTAATGGAAAAAAGTTATGATGAAACAGAAGTTCTAATCAGAAATAAAACAAAATGAGAAATTAACTCTTAATTGGCAAACCCAAATTTGTAGACATACACACTATGAATCCACACCTTCAGACACCCATATTCACATATTCACACACTTACACCCACACATATACACACACAAACCCCCTCCCTCTCTCTCTCTCTCTCTCACACACACACACACACACACACACACACACACACACACACACACACACACACACACACACACACACCTTCCTCACACATACACACAAACACGAATGTGAGTTATATGCCTAGAATAATTACATTATTTTATCTTTATTTTAGGTTTAAACTTAAAAATACTTACTTACCTGAATTTCAACGTAGGTAGGTACCTAAGTAGTTCACAATCTACTAATTTTGTTACGTCGCATTTGAAGTCAAACTTATATAAACTTATTAATTAAAATTAACTTTATCTACTCAAAATCAAAAGATGTATGGATTGCTATCCACATACTTAATATAATTTTACCCAGATATGGAAGAGCGGGGCTTCCTGGCACAGGTATTTCTTACTTAAAAGGAAGCTCCAATCAAATTGTGTTCTAAAATTAAGTTTGTTACTGAATAAAGCTTTTTGTATTTTTTTGTATTATTACAATTTATTCTAATGTATAGCTATAACACTAAAATTTTTGCACATATTTTTTTCATGTACCTACATAGAATTAAACAAAATGAACAGAATGCTTTTTATTTTTATCATAAAAGGGCTTCAATTATATTTTCAGAGCTGCTAAAATTAAAATTTTATGATTATTATATTTAAGAATATTAACAGCCCTCAAAATATAATTTTGGTCTCGGAATAGGCCTTTATTCATTACAATTTCTACGGTAGCAAATATAAAACATCGATATCGATAAAATGTATTACTTCTGTAGTACATCCCTTTGGAATATGATCACCTTTTTATTTAAACTAATATTTTATGTATCACAATCATAATCAAATTAATCTATGCCAATCACTTAAGAATCTTCCATCTCTTTTCCATCTTCCATCCCTATTACTAAGCTAAGCTAACTAAGCCTCCGCTGTCCGTATGTCCGTCCGTCCGATGAACCGAAATAAGTAGAGTTGAAATTCTCACAGAATTTGTATTTCTGCTGCCGCGATAGCAACAAATAGTGAACTATATGAGGTTTTATAAATTAAAGGAGGTACAAGAGAGGTGTCTTAACATCAGCAGCGTTATAAAAAACCATGACATGATTCAAATATTTTTGGCTTAGCCCATGGTTGTGGTGGCGCAATTGGTTTTTTTCGGCTGGCAACCCCAGACCGAATAGCTGACGTTGTAAACAGCTCTGTAGTTTTTATTTCAATTAAATTAGTCAAAATTGCTTTTCTGCACGAGTAAACTTAATTTAAGTAGTAATTAGTGATTAAATAATGTGTAGATAAGAAACAGCTGTGCAAACATACAAGCTTTGGAAAAAACAAGACCGATTGTACCGGCCGATTGAACTGTCAAAATCAGTTCAAATAGCAACGACGTAAACGGGGGAAGTATCGTTTTATTTCTGTATTTATATCAATAATCTCACCTTTCACACCCGTAACAAACTAAACAAACCTTCATATAAGTGAAACACTTGCCGTACACTCACTCAGGTACCGTTTTGTCTCTCTTTACTTGGCAAAAGCGGAAGCAAAGTTGAAGACGCAACATTCTGCCACATTCAACAAAAACACACACTTAACACCTTCATTGTGCAATAAACTCCCTAGTGTTCGCTAGTATTCCACCCGGTCATACACTGACACCTATTCGCGGTTTTTTTTCAGGCGAAAAAGGGTGCAATGCTGACACGAAGCAAGATGAGCACACGCGATGTGGAGTTGAAGCTGAAAGCGACCTTGCTGGAGCTCAAGAAGAGCCAAGAGCTTTGTGAAATACTTCTACGAGAGCGAGATGAGTGTGAAGAGGAGATAGATAAGCAAATTAAGAAAAATTCGGCGCTAAAAGAAGAGCTCAGTGAGTTGGACATCCAATGCCAGGATCTCAGTGCCCAGAGAGATGAACTACAACACCAAGTCGACTCATTTTACAAGTGTCATGATGTCCACCACGTAGCATTGCAACACATAAAATCACTTGAACAACAGCTTGCAGAGGCACACCACGAGCTTCAAGTTTTCAGCGAGCGGGAGGAACAGCGAGACAGTGCTACAACCAGGGCCTTATATAATGAGGTCATGAGCCAAACTGGCATACCAACTATTGACCTAACAGCTTGTGATCTCACGTGTGATAGTCCTAATAGATCGCAATCAGTAACCACTATGAGCTGTAGTAAAAATAAATTAAAGAAATATGTTAAATTGAATAATTATATAAAAAAACACAAAAACTAGCTAATAGAAATAAAATATTTTGTAAAAATGTAAATTGTAGCAAGGAACGTGTCGAATTAATTAACGAAATCGATGATTGTAGATTATGTTTGGAAAAAACTACAGAAAAGTACGAATGTGACACACGGCGACTCCAGTCAGATATGCATATTTTAAACTCATCATTACAAAGTATTACACGTAAATATGAGTCAGCACAATACGAAATTAAGGAACATGTGTCGGCTATGAATAGTTTGTTGGAGACGTGTAAGTATAATTATGACACTAAGTCAGCACAATACGAAATTAAGGAACATGTGTCGGCTATGAATAGTTTGTTGGAGACGTGTAAGTATAATTATGACACTTTCATATCTTTGACCGACAATCACATCTGTGATTGTAAACAAGCTCCAGCGGACTGTTCCGTGCCGACCGTGTGTCCCGCCGAGCAGCCGGCCGAACAGCTGATACTGACCCAGGCGCCGCCGTCAGTCGACTTGAGTACTAATCGTGTTATCAATAACGCCTCCTTCTCTCGGACAAAGGATAGGTATATAATGTACAGCGATGAACTTGGAAAAAATATGGGTTTACAACTTAGTCAGCGCGTGGGCCAGGCAATATTAAATAACTGTATGCCTGGCGCCACATATTCACAAATATTAAACAAAGTGTTGTCATCGCAGTTTTTAGAACCAACCACCCTAATTATTTTAATTGGTAGAAGGGAAAATGTATCTAAAAAACTAATTACTAAATACTTTTCCAAATTAAATTCTTTACAAAATGTAGATAGAATAATCTTGTTTGCGTTTCCCTTCAGCCAATCTTTGTCACAACATGAAAATCATATAAGACATGATTATAATACATTTATACACACATTGACATGTCGTCATACTGAAAAATTTCATTTCATAGACACCAATATTTGTATTGGAAAATATTTTTATTTGACTAAGGATAGGTATTACCTATCTAGGTTTTATACAAAACAGATAGCACAGTCACTATCTTATTTTATTTTGAACTCAGTCAAGTTTTTGACTAATGAAACGCCTGCTTCTATTGAGCAGTGTATTAATAATGACATGTACTCCTTGGAATCTGTTCCAAGCTCTTTAAATTAACCCATAGGACAACAGAGAGTAACTCTGGCAGTAATATTAATATTTGTATAAATATACCTTCATCTTGCCCATTAAATCAAGTTACTAGTAATGAAAAATGTAAAAGTAAGAATATTTTAAACGTGGTTCATCAAAATATACAGGGCATGTTAAGTAAAGAACTGGAAATTGAGTTATTCATGAACTGTAATAATATTGATATTTTATGTATAACAGAGCACTTTTTAAAGAGTTATCAGTTCATGTTCAACTTTAATAACCACCACGTTGCTAGTTCGTTCAACAGAAAAACAGCTGATCGCGGTGGCTCCTTAATACTTGTAAATAATAGTTTTAAATATAAGGAACGAGTTGACATAGTGAGCCTGTCTGTTGAGCGTACCATGGAAATAGCCTGTATTGCACTTGAACAACTTATTGTAATGAGCGTATACAGACCACCAGATTCATCCTTTGATTTATTCGAAAAGAAAATGGATGAAGTGTTGATTAAAATCAGCGATAAAAACAATTTTTTTATAATTTGTGGTGATTTTAATGTTAATCTGTTAGAGGATAATAATATTTGTACTAGATTAAAATCTTTATTTTTATGTCACAACATGAACTATCTGTTTTTGGAGCCTACTAGAATTACTGCAACATCTGCTACCTGCATTGACAATATATTTACTAACATTACGCCCATTTTCAAATCGGTCATCAATAAATTAACCTCTGATCACTCTGGTCAGATAGGTATATTCAATATTAAAATAAAAAAGGACCAAAAAGAGGATATTACATGTGTGCCCGTTAGTGACACTCGGCTTGAACACTACAGGAATAATATTTTAGATAAACTATGGGAAATACCATACAGTGACGATCCAAATTTGTTGTAGAACTCAGTATTTAACCTTGTCAAAAATGAATATGATACGGTATTTAAATCAAAAACTATAAAAGTTAATAACAAAGCTTTGTTTAGTGATTGGGCGACAGTTGGAATTCATAGGAGCAGACGAAGATTATATGAACTCTATGAAGAGAAATCATATAACAAAAATACGGCCTTTCTAGATTATGTTCGTAGTTATTCAAAAATGTTTAAACGCGTTTGTGCCGTAGCTAAATCTAATTTCATTAAAAACAAAATTGAATCTAGTAGCAATATAATGAAAACGACTTGGCAAATTATAAACAGAGAGACTGGAAAGGCCAAAGCTACACATAATAACTTCAAGCTTAAGATAGATAATCAATTGCTAAGTACAGACCTAGAAGTAGCAAAAGCTTTCGAAAATTTCTTTACGGACATTCCAGTTTCAACAACCAAGTCTTTAAATTCATCTCCCGCTGCTGCTGAATCTATACTTAAACAAAACTTTGAGGAATGTAAAACAGATTTTAAATTTAGGCACGTAAGTAATGAAGACATTGTAAAAGCGTTTAAATCCCTGGAAATGAAAAAGACAGCTGACGCCCATGGTCTATCAGTAAAAATTATTAGTTCCATTGTAGATTGTATTGCACCTCACCTTTGTTGTATATTTAATCAATGTAAAGATAATGGTGTGTTTCCTGACTTGATGAAACTAAGTAAAGTTATACCTTTATTCAAAGCTGGTAGTACATCAGACCCCACCAATTTTAGACCCATATCGATACTACCAACGCTTAGCAAAATATTTGAAAAACTCATACTTAATCAATTGCAAAGTCATTTTTATCTCAATAATTTAATTCATATTGCTCAGTTTGGTTTCACAAAGGGTCGTTCAACAGCCGATGCTGGTGTTGAACTAATCGACAATATTTTTGATGCCTGGGAAGACGCAATGGATGCAATAGGTGTCTTCTGCGATCTATCCAAGGCTTTTGATTGCGTCCATCATGACACTCTTGTCAGGAAGTTACGCCATTATGGTGTAAAAGATCAGGCACTTGGCCTTCTGGAGTCATATCTAACAGATGGGAAAAGATCACCTGGGTCTTCAATAAGTATGGCCGTACCGCAAGGTTCAATTCTTGGTCCTTTCTTGTTTTTAGTATATATTAATGATTTACCTTACCTTGTTAAAGCAAAACATGGGTTAGTATTGTTTGCCGATGATACTTCTTTGATATTTAAAGTTAAAAGACAGCAATCAAATTATGACGAGGTAAACAATGCTATCTCTAGTATAGTGAACTGGTTTACTGTTAACAATTTATTACTTAATGAAAAGAAAACTAAATGTATTAAATTCGTGTTACAGAATGTGAACCCGGTAACTACAGACATATTTATAAAAGGACAGAGATTGGACCTTGTGCAGTCGACTGTCTTTTTGGGCATTACTTTAGACGCCAAACTACAATGGGATCCTCATATAAATAAATTGTCGAACAGACTGAGTTCGGCAGCGTTCGCAGTTAAAAAAATTAGAGCTCTTACCGACGTAGACACCGCTAGACTAGTCTACTTTAGTTACTTTCATAGTCTAATGACCTATGGTATTTTATTGTGGGGTCACGCTGCGAATGCTAATAGTATATTTATTCTGCATAAACGGGCTGTTCGTGCAATTTATAGATTAGGGCCTAGAGTGTCACTGAGGGAAAAGTTTAAAGAAATCAATATTCTGACATTTGTGTCTCAATATATCTATGACAATCTTGTGTATGTAAAAAGAAATATAACTAATTTTCAGAAGTACAGTGATATACACAATTTTAATACTAGAAATAAAGACAAGTTGGTTGCTTATGTAAGCCGACTACATAAAATTAGTAATTCTTTTAAAGGCAATTGTATACGCTATTACAATAAGGTCCCTACTGATATTAAAAACTTACCTTTAGACAAGTTTAAAGTAATAATAAAACAGAAATTGTATAAAAAAGGTTACTATAGGATATCTGATTACTTAGAGGACAGATGTCCATGGGAATAGATTGTTTGAGTAACAGGCTGTTTCGATATATAATTAGCATTCATTTTGTAATTTGACAATATTTTATTTAAAAAAGGAAACGCAAAAGATGCGACGACTGTGGAGTTTCTTCGGTGAGCTCTTCTCCACAGATTCCGCCATTGTGTTAGTGAACTCACCCAAAAAAATGTAATGACGGATCTAAGTGATGTAACAACATCCTATGGAAATAAATGATTTTTGATTTGATTTGATTTAATGGGTTTCGCAATCTTCTGGGTTCTGGGTTCGAATCTACTTTCGGACGGGTTATTCCCAGCTCAGCCAATCTATTGTTCTAAAATATTCCCAACTCAGACAACCTTTCTATTTTATTTAAAAAGTATTCCCAACTCAGCCAAGCGAAACAAGTTATACATATTTAATTTAAAGGTACGTACAGTCAACGACTTAACCCATTGAACCAAGAAAAACATTCAAAAGGAAATACAAATTTGTAAATTTTTGGAGCAGTACACGAAAAATCATTTCAATATGGCGAAAGTTTTAGAAAAATTGTCATATTATTGTTAATTGGTTTTTTAATGTGTTATTTTTATTTGTTTATGGATAATAATCATTTGTTACTTATTTTTTTGTTGATTTTGTAACTGCTTAATGTAAATGATTAATATTATTTAGGTGCTTTATTTATAAATCTATGTTTTTAATCTACTTAGGGCCATCGCACACGGAGCAACTGCTTGCTGGAATTTGTATGACACTTTCTCTCTTTCTTCTTCTTCATTGTATGAAGTTTGATTCCAGTTGGCTACTGCAGTAGCTCTGTCTGCGGAGGCCATTATACTCCAACTAGATTTATGACGTCTGTTAAGCGTTATAATATATATATTAGCATGTTATAGTAATATTCATCCACGACGGCACGTGACGTAGCTTTCTGCTCTGCCTTTCAGCAAAAAGCCCTGATAAAAGAGAAACATGCAGATAGCTACGCCACGCGCCGTCATAGCTGAATACTCTACCATAGGGACTTGTCATAAAAATCCGATACGTTAATAAGAGCCACATTGAATGATCCCCCCCCCGGATCTCACTGTGAGCAGTCGTCTAAAGAACCTGTACTAATTTAATTCTAATATTTAAATCAATTTAAACATTTTTAATACAACCAAAATATTAGGAGCGCATAACTCCAAAGTGCTCTCCGCGATTCAAATTCACGCGCCATAACTCCCGCCACGTTGTCCGTGATCGAAGTCACCGGTAGTACGCAAACCCCACCCACGTACGAGGACTCCATTCATCTGGACGAAACACCGTATCCTGCGCGTGAGTACAACTGCAGTGCTACTACTCCAGCAGCTACGCACTCAGTGATCGCGCACGCCCAGTTGTAGGCAGGCTCCGCCCCCCACGTGGACCTCATTCATCGCACGCAACTGCCTGCTGGTCGCTGCCGTCCTGGTACCCTGCCGTCGCGTCGTCACATTTACGAACTGGGCGCGCGGGGCGCCACTGATCACTGCTCGTAACCGAAGCTGGTTAGTGATCTCCTGTATATTGCTTTAGCCCTGGTGCTTCTTGCCGCCTCCGAGTTGATCACAGAGGGCGCTAGGATCACACGATTTTGCTATCTCAGAGAACGTAATGATGGGAGGTAAACGTGGAGGTTTAATGCGTAGCCCACCGAACGCGAATAGATCCGCATCAGACTCCAACACTAATCTTATGGACCAAACAGCGGGAGAAACTTCAGAGACCACTAATGTACGCAACTCTAAACGACGCAGAAACTCCGGTGAAGAACTTAAAGATGACTTTAATCTACTTAAAACTGAATTGAAAGAGATGATTAGCGAACTCATGTTGTCACAAACTGAGAGATTGAATACTATGGAGGGACATATAAAAGAAATAATAACTTCAAACCAGATCATTCGTAGTACGAACCTTGAAATTGAAAAAGCTATGAACTACATGTCTGACCAGCTTGCTGCTTTTGAAAAGAAAATAAGCTGCTTTGACACAGAGAGGTTACAGCTTCGCAAGGACATAGAACTTTTGGAGGATAAAGTTGATTATCTCGAAAGTGTCTCACTAAAGACAAGCTTAGAGTTGAGAAACGTGCCCAAACGAACAAATGAATCAAAGGCAGACTTGTATGGAACTATCGAAACGCTACTTGTTCATCTTAAACAGGACTTTTCATTAAAGACAGATATAAGAGACGTCAGACGACTCCCAAGCAAAAAGGAGAGTAAGATAAGTCCTATACAACTGGAAGTATCAAATACCTTAATGAAAGAAAACATTATTGAGGCAGTACGCAAGTTTAACAAAGACCGACCGAAGAAAGACAAGCTTAATGCATCACATCTAGGATTCAACGACCCAGAAACGCCAATCTACATCTCGGAGGAACTCTCCGCAAAGATGAGAAGACTATTCTATTTGGCTCGTGGGGTTGCAAAGTCTGAAAACTATAAATTTTGCTGGTCTTCCAACGGGCGAATCTACCTGCGCAAGGACACTTCAGAACCCTATATCCTGATCAAGAGCGAAGCCCAGCTAGAAAAGCTTAAAACTGATGGTAAAAAGGCTCTGTGACTAGGTACTAACAAAATTGTAATTGTTACTAGTCATATATACACACATACATATGAAATACACACATACCTGATATATAATCTCCCATCAACAAACACCAATACACAAATCATACATATTACCCGCTACTCTACCTGGACTCAACTAAACACAAACCAATTATATACCCTAACTGTCACGTTGCCTGTAATTATGGGTTCAAAAACTACCACCTACACACACACAATTAACATTTCACGATAAACTGCTTACTTGTGCAATTTTCCATACCCAACATTCCTTAAAATATTTCATGCCAATATTCGTATATTGCCACATCATTCTTTCTGAGCATTATTTTTATCTCCTTCGCGATGTTAAATAACGATATTATTATAAACATGGATAAAATAGACGAAATCTCGCTGTCAAAATCCCAGTTCTGTAATCCTGAAGACTGTTCTAGCTTAATCGCAGGTGCTAATACCCAGATGAAGATTTCGTCCCAAAATATTAGGAGAATATCTTGCAACATTTCAGGATTTCACACACTCTTAGCTAGAATTGAAACTGAACCGGACATCATTGTGCTAACTGAATGCTGGTTATCCCAAACGAGCAATCTACCGTCCATCAGTAACTATAGTTCGACAAAAACCTTGCATAATCCGATTCAAAATGATGGAGTGGTAGTTTACATAAAAAATAATATTGAATCTAACACTCATGAACCTACATTCTCAGATGCAAATTGCCTAGTTACAGTAGTGAATAAAACCACTACAGTTATATCTATTTACAGATCACCCTCTTATAAAAAGATAGACAAATTCTTAAATTCACTGAACTCGCTCCTGAATTCTATACCAAATTCAAATAACATAATATTAGTTGGCGACATAAACATTGATATTAAGCCAGACTCAACTGATTCTCACTTGTCAGATTACCTGGACTTGACATCTTCTCATGGTCTACTTCCGGCTCATACTCTGGCGACAAGAAACAATAACTGCCTTGACCATGTATTGCTAAAGTCAAAGCTTCTAGCCAACACATATGTCATTAAACATTCATTAACAGATCACTATGCACCCTTCTTTTGTCTGGAAACTGATAACTGTCTAAATAAAACTCCTAAAACAATATCAAAAGTTGACTATAAGTCCATCTATGAAGAAATTAAAAAACAAGATTATAGTATAGTTCTTCAATCTAATGACTGTAATGAGGCTACGAACCAATTTATTAACATAACCTCCAATATTGTTAAGAATCATACCGCTCAACAGATTGTTTCGAGGCGAAAAATAATTATCAAACCTTGGATTACACCTGGGCTTTTGCGGTGTATGCGAAACAGAGATAAAATGCATCTGAAACTAAGGAAAAATCCAGACAATAATATATTAAAGACAACATACATTCGCTACAGAAATTTTTGCAATCACTTATTAAAAATAGCTAAACGACAATTTGAGCGAAATGAACTGGAAAAGGCTAAATCAAACATTAAAAAAACATGGCAAGTTATTAGTCAAATAACCAACTTTAAAATAAAAGATCCACCGTCTACTGATCTTCTGGTGCCGTCTGATGTTCCGAAACAGTCTGTCAACAAGGTAAATAGTTATTTTGCAAACATAGGTAGAGACCTTGGACAGAAAATCAAACCACTAAGCTCACAATCTAAAAACATAATTACTGGGAGTGTATGTCAATCATTGTTCATCCGGAAGGTAGATGAGGCTGACATCATCAAAATAATAAACTCCTTAAAAATTGATACTTCAACTGGTTGGGATGGAATCTCTACGCGAATTATAAAGGACAATAAACTTTTGCTGGCTCTTCCTATCTCCCATGTATGCAATCTCTCTATAACAACAGGAATATTTCCCGCAGCTTTTAAAAAATCAGTTATAATCCCAATTCATAAGAGCGGTGAGAAAACAGTTGTAAATAATTATAGACCCATCTCAATTCTGCCTATTTTATCTAAAGTTCTTGAGCGTATAATAAATAGATCGTTGATAGATTTCCTTGAGAAAAATAAACTAATATCAGAAAACCAATTTGGCTTCAGGACAGGAAAGAGCACGACCGATGCGGTGTCACAACTCACAAACTACATAGTAGATGGCTTAGATACAGGAAAAAAATGTCTAACAATATTCCTGGATTTGGCCAAAGCCTTCGATACCGTTTCGGTCCCGCTACTACTAGACAAGCTTGAGCACATGGGTGTCCGAGGTCTGCCACTTAAACTCTTCACAAGTTACCTCAGTGAGAGAACACAGAGTGTTAAAATTGGCGAATATGTTAGTGATCCCTTACCGATTAACTATGGAGTTCCACAAGGAAGCATTCTCGGACCGACGCTGTTTCTTGTATATATAAATGACTTGTGTCAATCATCCCTCAAGAATGGCAAAATTATAACATTTGCAGATGACACAGCATTATTATTTCGCGAGGCAACCTGGGACAAAGTGTTTCAATCGGCTCAGATAGGTTTTGACAAAATCAATGATTGGCTTAGAAATAATCTGCTGACGCTAAATTCTGACAAAACCAAATATCTAGCATTTAGTATACGTAATACAAAAGTGTCATTTGAGTCTAGGGATATAAAAGTGCATATGGATTGTCAGTCTAACTCGCAGCACCTACAAAATGTGACAAACTATTGCGACTGCTCAAAACTTGAAAGGGTTTCACACATCAAATATCTAGGTATTATTATAGATGATCACCTCTCTTTTAAGCTACACATTAAACTGCAAACCCAACGCATTCGTAGACTGATCGCATTGTTTAAAAACATAAGACATATAGCTAGCACGCCTATTATAAAGATGTTGTATATCTCCCTGTGCCAGTCTTTACTGACATACTGTATAACTACATGGGGTGGAGCGTGTAAATCTATATTACTGCCACTAGAAAGGGCCCAAAGAGCTGTGCTGAAGGTGAGCTACTCCCTACCATACCTCTATCCAACGACACAACTATACCAAGATTGTCAGGTGCTCACCGTTAGGCAGCTTTTCATTTCCCAAGCCATTTCCCAAAAGCATAAGGAGCTGAATTTAATGACTAAATTAAATCTAGATGGAATCCGTCGTAAGGATTTGGTTTTTGAAACTGTAAGGTTAAAAACATTTTTTGCTAATAGGTTTATGTGCTTTCTTGGTCCCCATTTACACAATAAAATAAGTAAAGCATTAGAAATGTATACGAAAAATAGGTATGAATTAAAACATGCACTTATGAAGTGGCTGATGTTACTTGACTACGATCAAACCGAAGAACTTTTGAACGTGGTCGGGTAACATCAACATTACTTTATATAACACCTAAACCACAAATAAGCAAACACACATAGACCCTCACACACCACACATAAACACACACACACATCATATATACACTCACACACTCCCTAAACACACACAAATACACCCTCGCACTTACATACATACACGCTCACACACACACATACACACACATACACATACGCACACACACACACTTACATATGCACATGCGCACACATCTACATGCAACGATACATCCACACTACTCACTTATACCAATGTATTCCAGAAGTATAATTTATAGTTATAACTTTTTCTTTTTGATGATCCTTTAGTCTCTTTTTATTAGTTTATTGTTGTTATTTAAGAGTAATTATCTTGGTTACTAACAGTTATGTGTATGTACACCAATTCAATATTTTGTCAACAATAGTACAGAAGCTGTTGCCTATCTTACAGGTCTTAAGCCTAGTTTAGGTAACAGTAACAAACATATAATGTAAAACCTAAATTGATAAATAAATTATTCTTATTCTTATTCTTACATTTCATTTTATATTACATGTAGTACTTACATTTAACAGGCAACGCTATTCTCTACCATGTATCAAGCCAAAATATCGCAAAGAATCGCGACCTGTACTTTTATGATTCATAAGGATGTGTCCGAGTTGGGAACAAATGTATGACGAAATTATTGTGTCTGACTTGGGAATATAAAAATAATATTTTTGTTATTTACTTTTCTGGTTGGCTGAGTTGGGAATTGGCTCAGCTGGGAATAACCCTTTCGGACATAGTCTCTTTTTATTTTTGTTTTATTACTTTTAGTGTTAATTTTTTTGTCCGATGGTACGGAATCCTTCGCGTGCGAGTCCAACCCGCACTTGACCGTTTTTTCTAATCTTATATCCTTCACCCAGTAGTAATGTTTAATGTCACAACTTTCAGTACTTTTCTGGCGAGTTCTCTTGCTTGAGAATGGGCCATAGTTTTTCCATTTCTTACATGATGACGAGGCAGCTGAAGCCATTACAATTAGTCGAATATCTAAATCGATAAACGGACTCGATGCAGACTCGTGCAGCACTATGACAAAGGTTATAGAGGACCTTTGCGGGTGGGCGGGACATCACCCCGTCCGCGACTTCCTCTTTCCCCTATGGTCATTTCAACCTGACGCGAACTTTAGGTATCTGTCCCTATTTAACACACAAAATATACTGTCCTGCTGTCTCCGCTGAAGAATAACCATTATCTACTTATTTTATAAATTACCTGCTAGCCATCTCCTGCAGTCCTCTGTGTTGTCGGATTGAGATCGACGCCTCCCACACATCGTTCTGTATACTCGACAGGCTCGGCTGCAAGCAATAAGAGGTAGGTTTTGATGATTTAATCAGAGTGCCTTTCGGCTTTAAATTCCCTTAGCCTTTAAGTTGGCAGCAATTTAACCAGTGTAGCTAGCACAGACCAGATATCGAGATAGACAGCGAAAGTCTACCTACTTCGCGTGTTTTTAATAGGTGGACTCCACTCATCCCGGCTCAGTCGCTCGCTGGCTGTTCGAGTGTAAGCCGTGTACTAATAAACATAAAAATGTCTTACTGTGCCGTTATGAATTGCAAAAACTCAAGCTATGTTGTTTCCAAATAAAACGACGGCGTTACCTTTCATACGTAAGTAATTTTATTTCTGAAATTCGCCTAATTTATTTAATAATCAATTATTTTTAATTTCGAGTAGCGTCTCCCGTTTTTACTGAGATAGGTTGAACCATAGCGTATATTTCCCATGGACTTCATCCACTGCTGCTTCCACTTTACACAATTCATGGATATCTCTTTCGTAGCCCTCAATGAACATTGACGGAAGAATGATAATTCTGAGTTGCATTTTCATTACAATCTATATTTTAGTAGTAGAATAACGTAATAAATTAGTTTAATCATGACTTAAAATTTAAGCTTTTTTCGTGTAACTCAGCATTACATAGAAAATCGATTAGTAATTTAATCCCCTTGTCGATACAACATCGATTCACTTCGAGAGAGGAATGAGTAGAAGACAGAGGAATGATTAAAAAAAAGATAAGTAGGTAGGTAGAACAAGACTGAACAAGTGAGTAGGTAATACTGTAGTAAAACGGGGTGTTTTTTGATACCCAAGGGAAAATAGAGATAGCTCCCAATCTCTCTTCTCTAATACTTTACGAAGTAGTGGGCCTAAGAGTTATTTCTATTTACCCTTGGTTATCAATACACCCCGTTTTACGTTACCTACATTATTCTAGTCAGCCACCTTAATTAGTAACTTTAATCCAGGTCAAATGCAACGCAGTGTCAATTGATTGTACATAACTATGGGAAATCTGACACTATTCCACAGTTTAAGATCGATTCGAGTTACTGAATAAGGGGGCTGGACGGATTTATACATGAATATTAAAAGGTAAATAGGTACTACAGACAAATACATACTTTAACACTCTATGATGTGATATCCGGGTGCGATGCTACGATACGATCTCCCGCTCGAAACACTGCCGGCTTACTGACAAAAAGGCAACGCGGTAGGTACGTGGTCGTGGTAGGTAGGGGATTCCCACAGCAGCGCTCATTTTGAATCGATTTGGCGGCGCGCCTTTGACTCTGTTTCACGATTAACATGTCAACCCATCACTAAAAGGCGCTCGTGACGTCAAAGTAGGTAGTGAAAAACACGGTTGGTTCTCATATATTCTACCGTGTTTGCTGCGTCTATCTCGATATCTGGTCTGTGGTAGCTAGCTTTCAAAAATAGGTAGGGAGATCTGAACTTACTATAAATGTTCATTTACGTTGCAGATACTTGTAGGTATCATTATCAATCACGTCTTTCGTATGGTGACGAGATTGTAGGTAGATACTTACGAGAGGAAAGAGAGAGCGAGCGAGTGAGAGAGGGAGTGCGAGATAGAGCAAGAGAGAGAGTGAAAGAGAACACTTACAGCAACAAGTCTGCTGCTCCCCGCGCTGGCGACGGTGGCAGTGGCGGGCGCGGTGGAGCCCTGCGGGGAGGGCTCGCTGCGAGAGGGGCCAGGGGGGGACGCGCTCGGGGTACGTGGACTTAACCTGTGAACACGGCTTCAATAATACTGGGTGTAGGCTGGCGAGAAAAGGTCAGATAGGATAATGATCGTAGCTGACCTGTTCATGCATATGAATGAACGCTGGTGGCACTAAGTAAAGCTTAATGAATCATTAAACGTTTCTGTGTACTGTATGGCGGTACAACTCACTGCGCGGCCGCCGCGGCCCCCGCCGGCCCGGCGCCCGCGCGAGCCCACGGCCGGGCGAGTGCGCGGCGCGGGGCGGCAGCAGCACGCGGGCGCAGGCGGCGCGGAGGCGGCGGCGCGGTGTCGCGGCAAGCCTTGCTGAGCGGCGGCGCGTCCGGCTGGATGTCGTGGATGCAGGACCACTGGGGGAATACGTTGCACAGTAAGGGGCTTCTATTCATTACGTGAGGCGTTTTAGACGACTTTCTGACCTGAAGGGATAAGCTGGACTGGACTGCATAAGATGGTACGCAAGCCCAGCTCATTCCATACCATTCCGCCTCTACTATATAAGCGTACTAAACCCTTTTCTGGTTAGAGGGAAATATATTTCAACCAAATATTCAACGCCTGGTAATAAAGTCCAAAACCAATGAAAAATTTTGATTGCCTATGACCAGAAAGGGTTAAATCTGGAATATAAGGTGCTTTTTAAAGGAAGGTTTTCTATACCTCAGACTTATCATCCTGACTGATATTCCTGCTAAGCGCAGTCCAGCCTTGCGGGTGTATCTGTAAACAAACAAAAAATTTAACATTTCCTCAATAGTATGACATTGCAGTTGCAATGTCTTCCTCGGTGTCACCTTGAGACTGTGCATTTGATTTATTTGAACAAAAATGTTAAAATATGGATTAAATTACTAAATATTCCCTTCTTATATCAATTACTAAGTTGGTAGCATTATTATGTAATCTCTGACATCTATTAATAGACAAAGCAATCAATCAAACGCGATTATTCAGACAACTGTCTTTTTTAGCGATTATGATTGGCTGATTTGTCAATTTAAAAGGGATTCCAATAGAAATTCGCAATTAGATTATCAGGCCTCTGTTTAGACTATTGTGTGGGACACTGTACAGATTATATCACCGATACTGTAATATTCATATTAAACAATATCAGTATGGTACCTGTAATGCACTGACAACCTGCGCCTCGTTGCCTTCAGGAAAGTCCGATACAAACTCAACACGGTTCTCCTTTCTGTTCAAGTCGAACAGATGGTCATACATTGCTGCAATTGGTATTACTTGTTGACTCATCTGCATCAGACGGTAGAGGTTTGACTAGAAATGAAAATGAAAATTTGTTTCTTGAATAGACCAGGACATAGAAAATAAAACAAATTCTAGGAAGGTATCTTGGATATAGAAGGAGAGAACTCATAATGGAGTAAAATAAAGAGGAAAGGGTTAATACCAGGCACATACTTACTACCCTACCAACCTTAAATCCATGTAAGTCTTTTGCTAAAGTGTTCAGGTTCAGATTGTGTATGAGAACCAGCAGACCGCCTGTTGTACACATGACCATTTGCCTTGCATCTGGTGACAACCTGCATCGCATCAGCCCAGGTGCATTGAACACTTTTGAATAGACACAATTCCTCTCTGTATACAGGTTTATGTCCCATGTGTAGATGCTGCCATCCAATCCACATGTGACAAGAAGCTTGTCTTTTACAGAGTACTCTATATTTTTCACCCAATTGGAGTGACCAGTGAGATCTCTGATTTTCTTCTTTAAATTTCTGACATCCCAAAGTGCTATGGTTGTGTCATCTGAGCAAGTTGCAAACATCCGATCATCAAGAAATCTGAAATATAAATATAATAATTGCAATCAACTTTCAACAAAGTAATCAATAATTTAACAAGTTCATCCAAAGATAACTAATGTTATTTTAATTATAATAAAAAAATAAGACAGCAGAGTCACTTACTTTACACAATTTACACAATCCGAGTGAGCTCCATTCACCGAATATATTCTTTGGTGTGTCAGAGGGTCAAATATCTGTATGGACTTTTTTTCACAGGCTGCTACTAATAGGGATCTGAAAGTAGTGAGAAGTGATAAAAAAATAATCAGTTTGAGGAAGTCTAGCTTTTCCATTTTGACTGTAAAAAAAATAAAAGGTCTTTTACAACAGCGTCTTACCCTTCCGGGGAAAACTCAAGGTTGAAGACTCCCCCAGTAGGAAGAGCTAAAGCCTGGTCAGCGTCCCAAGTGGCCGTAGGCTTCATGCCGCAGTAGAGGCTCCTGGCCATAGCCTCACTAGCACTAATGGGCGTCGGGAACCCTAGTTCCTTCTGCAGCAGCCGATACGGGTTGAAAGCAGAGTATCTCAACATTATATGCGAGTTGAACATAGAACCCATTGTGATAATAAACACGAGGCTATTCTAGTAAATACAAATGCTGCAATGTATTTAAGTACACATGGTAGTAAAAGTAAATGCCACTAATTAGTAGGACGCTTTCGATACAACTCCTAATCACTATTAAATGTACTCTGTGCCTAATCACTTTGAAAACGAACTAAAAGTCCGATAGAACCAGACAACACAGACTATATCTCAGCCTCAGCACCACAGAGTACAATTGAGTACATACATTCTCAGCCATCCATCACCACACTTTACGTTCTATCAAATAGCTTCTTGGGCCACATTAGCAGAATTTGGTAAGGTTGGTGAAGGTGGAGTCGCTTTAAGAAAAAAAGAGAGTGGCGTGCGTGCATAGCTTTGTCTCTTCTTCGCAAAGCAAACATTCGCCAAATATAGAAAATGTAAACCGGACCTCACGTTTCATTTGACAGTTTTGGCACACATACAAAACGGTTTCACAACAATGTTCTATTTAAATAAGTGACGTTTGTAAAATTTTGTAATTTATTGTTAGTTATATTTGCTTTTGGTATCGATGCTGGAGGCGACACAACTGTAAGGGGATTTAAACGATCAGTTCCACTGCATACGTCCGCACGCCAACGCATGGTGTAAACTTGGTGTAAACAGTCAACGAGCCGCCTGTACAAGCCAACCTTGTACAATGCGAACGCGGCATTTATCAGCACTTTCTAATTTCTATATAATTGTATTTTAACTATTAACATATTGCAGTTCTACTTACTTATTCGCCGTAGCACCTAAATCTAAGCCACAACAGACTATTTTTAGAGTGTATTTCATTATTATAAAAGTAAAGTGTTTTCAACTATACAAGGAGACTCTTTAACTTCCAACTTACAACTTAGCTAACCCTGAGTTGTATGTAAGGCTGTGTGGATCCCACCAAAGACCATACATCTTTTTGGTCCTTCGAGCCGGATCGGTTCTTCAAAACTCTGTGATTGGAGTGTTGGTGTTGGGCAACTGTGACGGAAGCGGCAGCGAGCAGGAAGGCACACCGGAACGTGATTGTACGCACTGAGCACGGACCTGATCACATGAACCACCGACAGGCAGTGTATCCCGACCACTGTATCTATCAAGAATAACATACTAACGGCATAGCAGCTCACGCAGAATAGAACTGTCCTCCACTGCAGGGAGTAATCAACTGAAGACAACAAGTCTTACGCAACAAACGCACTGACGCCGGCCGTAGCCGAGTGTATGAAGGCAAGAGCAGCCTCATCTTACTGACACCTGAACCCACAAATCTGGTGTATAAAGACAAGAAAAGTCTTATTCTACTCGTACAGCATCAATCTACAAGATCGGTGGAAATTGGTTCATGAACTGAAGAAACTACACATACAAGCACAAAAATGATTGGAAAAATCATCGAACTTCAGCTCATCTCCTTCGAAAGTATAAAATCGATATGTACCAACTTCAAGAAGGATGGGGCAGATCGCAAAACTCTTGAGTACCTGGAAAAGCGCATCAGTGCTCTGGAGGTAAATTGGCTTGAGTTTAGCTCGAACCACAAGATACTGGCCCTAGCAGGAACAACGGACTACGACTACTTTAAGGAGGATGTGTATAACAAAACCAAAATAATGTACGAAGAAACTCTACAGATCATGGTTGACATGAAAAAAGGATTAGCCCCGACAGCCGGAGTTTCCCAAAAGGCTGTACTGGCTCCTGCGGTTCTGCGACTATCCACCGGATCACTAGCTACGCCAGGGACCTCAGGAGCAAATATGGAGGTTAACCAACAAGAAAAGACCCACGTTAAGCCCGCTGATGTTGAAAAGGACAGGAAAACTGACTTACTGCGGCAACAAAGATTCAACTTCAACGCACTGAAATGAGTTGTTTCTAAGATTAATCTTCAAGATGTGAACGAAAAGTGGGAACTAGAAGACCATCTTAAGGTATTAACGTCTAAGTGGGATGCTATCGATAAAATCCACTGGGAGATAGAATACCTGCTTCAAGGCTCCAACTCGGATTACGCCATTGAGTATAACGAATGGGAAGAAACTTACGATCGGTACAAATCTGAGATCAATAAGAAGATGTGGGCCAACATGCAGAAAAGCACGCCGAAAATGGAGTAACCAGAGTTTAACGGCGACTACATCAACTGGACATCCTTTAAAGACCTCTTTCTGGAAACTATACATATAAACCCGCTACTTTCTAAGACGCAAAAAATGCAACATCTGAAATCGAAGGTCAAAGGAGAAGCCGAAAAGTTAATTCAACATTTGAACATAAGTGCCGACAATTATGATTCATGCTGGGATATCATCTGCCACCGTTACGACAATAAGCGGCTGCTGTTTACATCTCACATTAATACACTTTTGAATCAACCTACCATCCAGAATCCTAACGCTCTCAAGATCAAGAAGCTACACGACACTACTATTGAATGCTTGAATGCGATAACGAACATCGGAATCGACATCTCGACCTGGGACCCACTCATAGTGCACCTGATAGTACAGAAGCTAGATCCTGAAACCTACAGCGATTACATGCACAGCCTCGAGGATCCAAGAGAATTACCAGACGTAGAGGCATTTGTAAAATTCCTAGAGTCTTCTTTCATGGCTTTAGAGACCCTTAACCCTGCGAAATCTGGAACTCAAGGAAATTCGCATACTCGAAAGGAAAATAATTTCGCCGATCAAAGGTCGACTAATTATAACAAGTCTGTGAAGTGGACAAAGACCTACCATACGACGATTCGAAACTGTCCACTCTGCAAAAGCGAGCACGTGTTGATGAACTGCCCTACGTTTGCTGACATGAGTATTGAGGCACGGAATGCGGCAGTCAAGCAAACGCACGTATGCAAAAACTGCCTATTCAGTCACGAAGGTCGAAAGTGTGACTCAAATAAAACGTGCAAGATATGTAAAAGATTTCATCACACGTCCCTGCATAATCCGGATATCAAGAGAAGGATAACCCGGAATCCTACTACAACCCAGAAGAGCAATCACGTAAATGGAAAAAGAGAAGTGCTTCTGACCACAGTACAACTAATGGCAAAGGATGTAACCGGGAATCATGTTGTATTGAGAGGATTGCTCGATCAAGGATCACAAGTTAACCTCATTACGGAGAACGCAGCCCAGCTCATAAAGGTACCCAGGGAACGCTACAGCGCGGCTATTTCCGGGATCGGATCATCACCCGAGTCCAGTAAGGGACGTGTGAAAATTGAGTGCAAGTCTTTAAACTCAAACTTCACCTTCAAAATCGAGGCACTCGTTATGAGAAAATTGATGAACGATCTACCGAACACATCGGTTGACAGGACCGACTGGAGCCACTTAAACAACATCAAGCTGGCTGATCCCAATTGCCATCAACCAGGCCGTATCGACATGCTACTGGGGGCCGAAGTATATGCAGATATCATCATGGACGGACTTCTTAAACAAAATCAACAATCACCGGTTGCTCAACAAACAAAACTGGGTTGGATCTTAAGCGGTAATAGGAAGACATACAATTGCTGTGTAACGCTGAACGACATCGAAGACTTATCCCGCTTCTGGGAAATTGAAGATATTACCACAGAAGAACAGTCAAGAGACGACTTTTGTGAAAAATACTACAAGCAAACTACAAAACGACTGCCAGACGGTAGATACGTTGTGAAGATGCCTCTCAAGGAGGACATCTCGACTAAATTGGGATACTCAAGAACCCAAGCAATGTCACAATTTTTTCAACTAGAGAAGAAAATGGCGAGACAGGAAAAACTTGTTGTCCAATACAAACTCTTCATAAAGGAGTACACCGATCTCGGTCACATGAAACCGTCTACAACAACCACTCACAACTCGACGGCGCTTCAATCATACCTCCCCCATCACGGTGTTATTCGAGAAGATTCCACGACAACTAAACTTAGAGTTGTCTTCAACGCTTCAATGAAAACAGACACGAAGTACAGTCTGAATGATTGCATGGAATGTGGACCAAACCTTCAAAAAGATATTTTGACCCTTATCATCAAATGGCGTACCTATCGCTATGCTTTAACTGCCGACATCGAGAAAATGTACCGCCAAATTCTAATTGATGAAGAACAACAAAGCCTACAAAAATCATATGGAGGGAGTCCCCGCATTTACCATTACAAGAAATGCAACTGTGCACCATAACGTATGGGACAAAAGCTGCCCCATTCTTGGCCATGCGAACTTTACAACAATTGGCTCAAGACGAAGGACATGCATACCCACTAGCCGACAAGGCGCTCCGAAGCGAGAGTTACATGGATGACCTAATTTGCGGAGAAAACACCTTAGAAAAAACCGAGGCGCTACAAGTCCAACTCAGCGAACTTTAAAAAAAGGGAGGATTTATACTGAAGAAATGGGCCTCCAACGAGTCCTCAATCCTGAAAGATCTTCCAGAAAATTATAAACACCCCCACGTTACCATCGACCACAAAAAGAAGCAATGAAAGCTCTGGGTCTTAGGTGGAATACGAAGACGGATGTATTCTGTTTTCACTGGGAACTAACCGACAGAAAAGGAAAGATGACTAAACGAACATTATTATCCGATATCAGCAAGATATACGATCCCCTTGGATGGATCGCACCTGTAGTCATAAAAACAAAAATATTGTTTCAAACCCTGTGGCTGACAAAAAAGTCCTGGGATGACAAGCTGCCTCTTGAAATCACAAAAGAATGGGAGCAGTTACGCGGCGATATACCGAACATAAACAACGTCACTTTACCAAGGTGGATATCGTATACGTCACACAACATACGTTTGGACGGATTTTGCGACGCCAGCGAAAAGGCATTCGGTTGTGTGATTTATACCACAACGGACGGCGAGTGCGGACAGCGAAAAGTAACGCTACTGGCAGCAAAAACAAAAGTAGCTCCAATCAAGAAAAAGCTGACATTACCAAGGCTAGAACTGGAGGGGGCTGTTCTACTATGCAGATTAATGGAGAAAGTGACCAACGCCTTATCAGAGTTTCCAACGATGGTCCACTTCTGGACTGACTCACAAGTAGTCTTAGCGTGGCTACGAGGAGATTGTTCTCGATGGGACAAGTATGTGGCGAACAGGGCGTCATATATTAACAACACGTTCCCGCAAGGAAACTGGCATTACGTCAAGACCGGCGAAAACCCCGCTGACTGCGCTTCAAGAGGCCTTCTCCCCAGCCAACTTACCAAGCATACGCTTTGGTGGAACGGACCTGAATGGTTAACAACCACAAATGATCTACATGACGACATAAAACCTGACATCACACATGCATACGCTGTGACGAAAAACGCTGAGTCGAGCAGCGCGCAAAAGATAGCGGATACCGCACCCAAACAAGGTGTGATACATGACCTGTTACAACGTAGTAGTTCATTGACGCGTGTAGTACGAGTGCTCGGCTGGTTGTTACGAGTCAAAACAAAGCAGAAAAATAGCTACTTGACACTTAACGAGCTGAGAGATGCATTGCACAGAGTTGTAAAATGGGTTCAAGAGGCAGAATTTAAAGAGGAAATCAAGAGCCTCAAGGCGATTGACTCTGTTCCTAATAAGAGTAAATTGCTAAAACTATATCCCTACATTGACGAAAATGGGGTATTAAGAGTGGTAGGACGCTTACAACAGTCTTCTTTACCTGTGGAAATGAAACATCCTGCAATTCTGCCACATACGGGCCGTTTAACTGAACTTATTATCCTACAAGCCCATCTGCAAACTTTACACGGAGGAGCCAGGCTTATCCTTGCCAAGATCAGGCAGACATTTTGGATAATAGGTGGAAACCGAGCCGTGAAGAAAGCGATAAGATTATGTGTCAAATGTCACAGATACTCATCCACGAAAACTCAACAACTAATGGGGAATTTACCAGAAGTATGCATCACCCTATCCAGGCCATTTACTTACACTGGAGTAGATTTTACCAGCCATGTAGAGGTGAAGTTAAACAGAGGAAGGGGCGTTAAAACCAGCAAAGGTTATATTGCGATCTTCATCTGTATGGCCACCAAAGCAGTACACCTAGAACTGGTTTCAGACTTGAGTACGCCTACTTTCATAGCAGCACTCAAGAGGCTATGTGCACGGAAAGGAGTGCCAGCCCAGGTCTACTCTGACAATGGCAGTAACTTCGTCGGTGCAGACAGAGAGCTACGACGAGAATTCAAAGCCTTTAAAACCATGATGTCGACTGAGTTCTTCGAGGAGATTAATAAACTTCAAATTCGATGGCATTTTAACGCACCAATTTGGCCATCCGCTGGAGGATTGTGGGAGGCGGCTGTCAAGACAATGAAGCATCATCTACGCAGAGTACTTGGTGAACAAAAGCTGACGTATGAAGAGTTCAGTACTCTCCTATGCCAAATAGAAGCCTGCATGAACAGCCGTCCTTTGTGTCCTCTTTCTGAGGATCCAGAAGATCTGGAATATTTAACACCGGGTCATTTCTTGACTGGGAGCGCTACCCTAACCCTGCCACAAGAAGATCATACAGATGAAAGAAAAATTGACATGAGGAAAAGGTGGAGGGTCACGGAATCGAAGTCACAACACTTTTGGAAACGGTGGTCAAGCGAATATCTTCATCAGCTTCAAGAAGGCTACAGAAAAAATAAAACTTACAGAATGGTGATTTAGTTCTAATAAAAGAGGCCAACTTACCACCTGGAAAATGGGCAATGGGTAGAATAATTGAACAGCATCCCGGAGAAGATGGACTCGTTCGAGTAGTGACGATGAAGGCCAAGGGCGGTGAAATCAAGCGCCCCATAAGCAAACTAACACCCCTCCCGATAAATAGAAGCCAACGAACAGATTTCGACGAACTGGGAAAATCGGAGGAGTGTAAGACTAAAAACTCATCACCCGTGTTAAAACGCGGAGGAAAAGTGAGCAGCTTCCTTACCTTACTACTATTATCATGATTATGCCTGCCATCAATACCAGTGTCTCGAGCTGAAAACATCGATATGAAACAGTACAAGATCATCACGATTGAAGAAGACCGACCGATGTACTTCGACGAAATCGGAAAAATACAACTAATCCACGACGAATGGAACCCACTTGTTTACTACAACTTATCTTCGTACTGGCAAGCCACGAAAGGCCTAAAAACATATATAGATCACGTAGATCAGATGTGTGCTAAAGCAAAATCACAGACGTGTCTACTTATGACAAGACAGCTCACCCACGAAATCTACCAACTTATAGATTACAACAATTTACTCCTGTCTCATCACCTGAACAGAAAATCAAGAGGGTACTTCAATGGAGTGGGAAACCTTGCTCGCACCCTTTTTGGAGTACTAGATGAAGATTTCGCGCAAAAATACACACAGGACATAGAAAACATGCGGACAAATCAGAAATACCAACTACAACTGATAAAAAACCAAACAACTATAATTGAGGCAGAGGAAAATATCGTCAAGAAAAACGAGCAATTCGTGAAAAATCAATTCCAAGTAATAAGGGATTATATTAAACAATCGGAAGAGCAAATGCGCACGACCGAAAACCGGGTCAGCAAGGTAGAAATGCTAAGTAGCGCTAACACAGCCGCAATAACCGCAAGCTCCTTGATAAACAGCTTGAAGAAAACTCAAGGGATGCTCATGAATGCGTTGACCGACATTTACAGAGGTCATCTGGACATAAATCTTTTCACCCCTGATCAACTAAGTAAACAGTTAGTACGAATTTCGAGTTCCATGCCTAAAAATCTAGCGCTGCCTATCAAAAACCTGCAAGATGACGCCGAAGAACTCTACAAACTTATTTATGTAAGGGCGAGATTAACTCAACAGTACCTGTTATTCGAGCTTCATATACCGCTTGTAAGCGATGATGAGTACAGCCTTTATCGGTTGATACCGACCACCGTTAAAAATGGAGAAAGATATACGACGGTTACAGACACGGCGGCATACATCGCTGTAAATCTAATAAAAAACACGTACATTGAATTGGAAAACCAAGATGTGTCACAGTGTATGTCAACAAAAGATTCGCTGCTGTGTCATGAACATCACCCGATACATAACTTACAAGGAAATAACACTTCATGCGCCGCAAAACTGCTGAGTCAAAGAACGCAAGTTCTATGCGCTGCGAAACAAATTCCGTGCAGTGATTACTGGGTTCAATTACACAACAAAAACTCATGGCTCTACAATTGTTGCGATGAGTGTCAGCTAAGAATAATATGTAAAAACCTTGACAAATCAGCAAGCAAGGGATCGTTGCTCTAGGTCAAGGATGTATTTTGCAACGGTCAGACATTACGATACATTCCTACAACTCATACGGAAGCAAAATGACGATGGGCTTCAACTTGAGTGTGCCTGAAATTCCAGCACCAAACTACATGGCATCTAGTAACTTCAAGAACATTTCACTACATCTTAAAGAAGAGGATCACAGCAAGGAATATCAAGATATCGAAAAAGAAATATCGCAACAAAAGAGGAACGAATACTGGCTGAATTTAACAAACTTATCGACGCACAGCATTGTAAACATCGGAATTACAAGCCTCTTATCGATAGCTGTCATAATAGTCGCATTGGTTTGGTGCATAAGGAAGAAATGCATAGGTCGCCGGCCGTCCCCAAGGATCATGCAAAAAGAACGCATCGGGGCGTAGGGCGGCTGATGCGGCTGCCGCGCTAGGTATCGACGACCGGATGGTCGCCGATGCGTTCTGAGGGCGGCCGGATGCTTATGGGGATTTAGACGATCAGTTCTTCCGCATCCGTTCGCAAGCCAACGCATGCTGTAAAAAATCAACGCGCCGCTCTGAGAACCGGCCACCGCGCTAGGTATCAGTCAGCGACGGATCGTCGACGACGGATCGACGGCCGTCGATGCGTTCTGAGGGCAGCCGGATGCTTACGCTTTTACTCTCATAGGGTAAATGCGCCTAATATCATAGTTTGTAGTTTCATCGTTAATTTTTATTAGTATAGAGGTCAAATAATTATGTAATTAAAATGTGGTAAAAAGACAATGTACATATTGTCTGGCTTTCTCTTTTTATCCAGCTTATAAGAGTTAATAATAATAAACCCTCAATAAATGCCATACAAAAATGGCTCGCGATGTTGAACCTCATTGTTTTGTAATAAAGTTCGATATGTACTATCGAACCATCTGAATCATGACCCACCATAAGCTTATTTTGCTAAACCCCTTAAATGCAAGTAGGTCGAAATTCGCTTGAAGGTTTATTTCCTTGGTAACGAACTTGTTATCATTTGATTAGACACTGACATTTTGATAGATCTTACAAGTTTGAAAGTTTCAAACGAATTATCAGGCATGATTCAGTTGGTTCGATAGTACCTATGAAAAAAATGTCCGGCTCCCGGTCGCTTGCACAGTCAAGATGTTTATTGTGAAATAACTTCACAACTTTTATTTTTATGGAACCTCTAGACCCCACACTAGGATTCCCTGTGTCGTGGTGACTGATACATAATGAAGGACATTAAAATTCGAGTAAGGATTTATGAAACGAGCTGAAAGGCGAGATTTATAACAACATCATACGAGTGTTTTAATGCCTAATGATGATGTACAGTTACATACACTGCTTTGTGTGCAGATAAAGCAGTGTTTGTTATACTGCTTTATCTATATACATATATATAAATACTTTTCTCTGAGAGTGCGAATTCGTCTTTGTGTTGTGAGTTTTAGGGCTAAGTGAATGTTTAGGGTATCAAAAGACCGTATCGACAAGGGGCATAAGATATTAAAAAAATACATATACATAGTCAGGACATATTTTAGTCAAACGGTATTTACTATGTTTGCTAATTATTTTTATAAGATCATCGGTGTCCTGCTATCTGGGTTTTAACGCAATAAGTCTGGGATTCCACTTATTATTAGAACAGCTTTTACAAGAGTGGGTCAACTGATATATTTTTTGAACAAAATTTAATTAATCTGGGAAAAGTTGAAGCTCTGCTATATACATAGTCAGGTCATAAGTTCTGTCACATGTGCAATATGAAATAATTTAGACATGTTTATTATTTATGTAAGCATTTATATAGCAAAATGAACTTAATAAAACATAGATTCTTATGGTCATAAAGTTTATTCAAAATGACCCCCGCGATTTTGAATTCAGGCCTTTATTCTGCGCGGCCAGTCGTCTATCGCAGCACGAACGAGGTCCATGTCAATATCGGCGGCTGCCTTAATCAAGGATGCCTTGAGTGACTCCAAATCAGGATGAGGCTTTGAGCAGGCCTTTTCCTCCAAGTGTTGCCATATCTTGTAATCTAACGGACTCAAATCTGGACTGGACGAGGGTCAGTCTTCGTGCCGGATGAAGTCGATTTCATGCACCGCCAGCCAGTCTTGTGTGCTTTTCGCTCTATGAGCTGGCGCAGAATCTTGTTGGAATACCCAGTGCCTATTATTAAACATGGTATGAGAAACAGGTTCCACAAGGTTCTTGAGGACTGTATTTTGATACACAACTGCATTCGTTTTTACGCCTTTCTCACAAAAATGTACCTCAGTTAAGCCCCAATAAGAGACTCCCAACCAAACCATGAGCGAGGATGGAAAATGACCTCGTTGGACACGCGGAATACGGTTGCTCGCTTCTTCACTGCTGTGTGCGTACACCTTATCATTTTGTTTGTTGTAGCTCTCTTCCACGGTGAAAATTTTTTCATCCGAAAAAAGAATTTCCCGATGCTTTTTTCCCGCGTACCGCTTCAACAAAGCGCGGCATCTCTTCAGTCTCAGGTCCATTTAACGAGCGTCCAAACGATGTCCTGTTTTTTTTCGATATGCCCTAAGCCCTAAGTCTTCATTTAACACCCTTTTCACCGTGGTCCTGCTTAACCCCATCTGAGGGGCCAACAGTTTCTGCTTACATATGGGATTTCTTTGAATTCGCGCCTTCACAGCTTTTATCACTGCTGGAGTCCTAACAGAGCGAGGGCGACCACTTCTTGACCTGTCATCTACACTAGAGTCTTCATTGTATCGTTTTATGGTACACGAATCTTTTGGTTATATTCAAATTTTTCAGTAAGTCGAAAATCTGAATTGGCGCGTAACCGCAACGATGCAACGCAATAACTGCGACACGGTCTTCTTTAAGTGTCCACTCCATATTTAAAAATGAGGAAAATTCTAAAAAGTACACATTTTTATTTTCATGAAAAATTCGAAATTCGAATTCAATAAACTTTTTTGTGGCCAGCGTTCTAAATTCAAAAGTTTTTATTGTGTGACATAACTTATGACCTGACTGTGTATAATATTTGATAGATTATGAATGAAGCAATAATAATCATTTTTTGATAAGAAATTTATTCTAACAAAACTATTTATCTTTATGCTGGTCGTAATTTACGGTTCTTAATATGAAGGTAACAAAGTCTAGATTTAATTAGCAAACTCATAGGAAGGTACTAGGTTAAGAGAAGATCCATATAACTTATATAAGTAGCGGTTCCTCAGATTAACGAAACTTTTCGCTTATTTAAAGTTACACGCCAACGCGCTTCAGAAAAAAAATCTTATCAGCTTCTATTAGTTTATATTTTAATTACATTTTCCAACGGCGCATGGCATAATTCGGTAAATTTTAATAAAAAATTAAGACAGTTGAACCTGGCACCGCGCCGTGACACACTTGCATCGAATTAGTTCCCATCCCCAATCCGCCGGACTGGGAAGATTTTGGCACCATTGTTTGGCCCCTTACGTGCACACCCTGGTGAAAACAGCTCTTAGGAGATGCTGCCTAAAACCATCGGTGGAATATTCTATAGCTGTCGGTCTTTTTAGAGAACAGCTCCCTCCTGCACACGTTTAACGTAGTTAAATAAAATAAAATCTTGGTCTTATTTTATTCCGTGGTTGCAAAGACCTCTAGGCCTCGTTTCATTTAATGCTTCCTTTTGGGTAGTTCCTCATTATCTAGTATTGCCAATGGGAAGGCCCGTAAGTATTAATATACCGCGCCCATTTCTGAGTAAGACAAATTTGATATGGCGTCATTGTTATATGACATGACAGCTGAGACAACTCTCAGACCTGAGAACTGTTTATTATTACGGGCCTAAGTTATTATAATTTTCCTTTTTTTCTGATGAATGTTCGTAAACAATACTTATTACCTACTTACCTAACATTAACTTTGTTTTGTATTTTTTGTAGCGGTATTTTTCAATAGGTTCGTACACTTGCATGATGAAGCGATGGAGATAAGTTGTGATTAAACATACGATATCGTATAGCACTAGGTTGTTATCTATCTCAGTAAATTGCAAAATATGGGAATTTCAAAGAGAAAAACTTTGATGTTTGCTTTTACCCTACGTGGCGGCAGTACATACTTCAAAGGACTGCTGCTTCTCTGACACACGCCAACATTGTGACCACATGTGGCATTTTCCTGCCTTTTTGGGAGTATTAGTCAAGTAATTTGGAGTTTTATGAAACTGGCTGTTTTTGGCAGTATTTTACGAAATTAAAATATATGGGAAAACATTACCCAATTTTGAAATGGGTGATGTTTTCCATTATATTTATTTTATCTGTGGTCTGTGACTCCCTTTTGTAACTTCTTGTGTTTATTATTTATTTATTACTTCCCGTGAAGTCATAGGACGACTGCAGGCTATTGCAGCAAGATCTAGACGCCGTGCATATGTCGCAGTTAGTTGGTTAAATCAGACACTTAACTAACTATGTATGTAGACCGTTTATGAAATACCGACGTTTAACCAAGTCACTAAATTGCCGTCAGACAAGTGAGTGAACGAAACGTTGAACGAGTTGTCTAGACGTTCCTAGGCAACAAGACTTAAACAATATAAATATTTTTTTATGTGTACTTATGTCTGATTTAACCAACTAACTGCGACATATATAAACTAGGCACGGAGTCTCTGACACGAGTGCAAAGGGATACTACGTATCAGACGGCCAACTTCCATACAACAAAAATATGCATACAGAAAAAAAAAAAAAGTTTAGTGTTGCTTGACACTTGTTTTTTTCTAACTAATATCATCAATGTAGGCTTGGATACTTCGGAATTCAGTCTATTCTTTATTTGTTTCACCTGCCTACTTTGCCTTTTCATTTTGAGCCTGTCCACCCCGCGCGAATATGGACGGCTGTTTCCTAACAAGGTTAAGCTGAGGGAGATTAAATGAAACTTTCCATGTACATAATTTGTTGTTTTTTTTATTTTTTATATATGCTTTTTTGCATGGGCGAAAATTCTCGCCCTTAAAGCCTATGTTTATCCTTGACTTTTAATATGTTAAATAACATTGCACCAATTCATTAATTGAAACCGAAAAGTCAACTCCACATAATGGTTTACCATCAACTTGATTATTCTAGTAATCAACAATGATTTGAAAGTGCAGTTGAAGCTGTAGCATGTCGGGTCGTTATTTCTATAATTGTAAGCCCGGACTTGACCGAAGAAGTTCTCAATAGGGTCTGAATTGAAATATCTTGGCCTCATTATTTGGATGGCTTCGTTCTTGAAAATCTGCCATAGCCTCATATAACTTTTCAAACATGCCTGACGGACCCACACACTTGCCTGACGGACCCACACACGAACACTCTAAAGTAAGGGCGTAAGGCAGCCCATCCGGCCTCCTTCAGAGGGATAAAGATTGGCGGTGAAAATAAAGTGTTTGGTACGTGCGCACTCTAAAAAATCACGACCTGCGGGCGGTAGGTGCGCAGCGTCCGCAGTACCGTGCCGGTTTACCGGCCGGACAACGCCTAGTCGTCAGCAACGGTACCCATATCGTTGCGGGCGGCTAACGTACTGCAAACTTGAAAGATGGGGCCCGAAAGGGTGAAAACCATGGAGACAATTACGGAGCATCTAATACCCCAGGAGGGTTCCTGTACTACCAGTACAGGGGAATCCCTCCCTGCGGGAGGAACCAGTTCACACAAAGAACTGGACCCCCCCCCCCCCGCAGGTTCTCGGTGGGTCGTTTTCTGGGGGCCACCAACCTATTTGCTCGCGTGGTGACACGCGCTCGCCTCGGAGGATAAACGGGTCAAAAAATAAGAGGCACGATAGAAGTGGTGCCTCAAAGACAAAGAAGAGGAAGCAGCGCCTCGCAGAGGAGCTTGCTATAATCGCGGCCATACGTCGTAGGGCCACGGACGCCTCTAACGTCAACCGTGCGGAAGTGGAGGTGCCGGCTCACAACGATCCCAACATGGGACCGCGTGCGGGACAGCACCAACACTCAAAATACGGAATTGTGGCGCAGGCTCACACCGATCCCAATATGGGATCGCGTGCGGGACAACACCACCACAACACCAACGAAACTGTGGTGCAGGCTTACACCGCTCCCCATACGGGAAAGCGTGCGGGACAGCACCACAACACCAAAGGGTCAGGAAGGCAGGCTCACAACGCTCCCTTTATAGGACCGCGTGCGGGACAGCACCACCCCCTAAATCAAGCCGCATCACGGCGAAATACATTCTCGCAGCAACCAGCCCAAGGGGAGGGTTAGGTGCCTGCGGGAAAAGAAAAATCAACTGGGGAAAGCGCAATCTCGGGCCCTCCCCCGTCTGCCCATGCACCGCCTCGGCGCCGTAAGGGCAAAGGGGTGGGGAAGGGCAGATCGGGGTGGTCATCAGAGCAAGCACACGGGGCAAGCTCTGTGGCCGGGACAAGCAGACCCCAAACAAAAAGAATGAGGTCTGATGACCAGGTGTTGCCGAACGGGGAGTTGATGAGGGGACCGTTCAAAAGACCCTGTAATTTAGGCCCAAATATAAGGGACAAGCGAGTCCAACCTGGACTATCCTATGCCCAGGCTGCTAACTCGCACCTGATCATGGTGATCGTCCCCATTGACGGTCGAGATATGACGGCCGAACAAGGCGTTCTTCTCCGTCTAGAGATGGAGAGAAAACAAGAAGAAGCGGTAGATGACCTGACCCAAGACTTTGTCCCGGGCTTCGATCATATGCCGCAACGTCTGCCGCAAGGCGGACTTAAATTCACCTGCCTCGACTAAGAAACCGTGGCGTGGCTTAAGGTGACGACAGCAAACCTCCCCCCCCCCCCCCCCCCTGTGGGAAGGAGGCTGCCAGTTCATGGCGGTCGGCATGACGGAGTTGCCAAAACTCATCAAAGGGGTGGTCTGGCTTCCCGATGTTCAGGGAACTGACATCGAGGGGCTGAGGCTCCGACTGATAAGGGCAAACCGTCAGCGCGGCATCGACATGAGTTGCTGGCGCCTACTAAAGGGGGAGCTAAAAAACACCAACTCGGAGTTTCAGGGTGCCATCATGGTATTCGGAATCCCTGAGTCGGATATCCCGGAGCTGGAGAAAAGGCAGATGAAGGTCTGCTACAAGTGTGGCTCGGTGAAGGTGGAGCTCAAGCGGAGGGCAGGCGGAACTGGGTCCAGACCCGCTCCAGCCGGCCAGCCGAGTGAGGTGCAGCCCGCACCGAATGACGCTGAAGGTAGCAGCAACACTCTGCCAACACGCAGGGCCTCGGCGGCAGCGTGGGGGAAGCGCTAGGTATCCGAAACCTAGCGATTGGCTCACCGATGTCCGTCGAGGTCGAGGCGCTTCTCGGCTCCGAGGACGAAAGTTCAACTCCAGCAGAGGGGGAGTAATAATAATTATGTGTCCTTTCAGCCAGGGCTAAGCAGATACAGGTACAACTACACTCACACCACTACACAACACATGCAACCTACACTACTTACACAACCGGCACACCACATCTCAACTTGCAATAATATAAATTAAATTTTTAAAACTAAATCAACACTAGTTACATATATGTATAACTAGTTTTAGTTATAATTTCTATATATAAGTATAATCGCCAAGTACGTTTGTCTTATAATATTTAAACAAAAAAATGTAAATCCGTTATTGGCTAATGTTAAGATTATTTTTCTTGCCTTACATAATTGTATTAGCTGTGGATTTTTTAAGATCAATAAATAAATAAATAAATAAATTCACAATATGCTTTGCACACATAATAAAATAACTTATATATATATTATATGTATATATGTATTAAAAAAAAACACACTACATATTATAACAATAACAAAAGGCGCTAACACAAATATCATACAAGCCAGCATCCAACATAGCTCCTCCGGTGCAGCGGCCCTTCGGAGAACTCTCGAAGAGTACCCGAAGACGATCGCACTTATACAAGAGCCAGCAATTTATAAAAGCAGGGTATGTGGTTTCAATAACTTATTTGTAAATATATATACCTTCTATTCAAACACAAAAGTGAGGGCGGCCATATATGTCCCGAATCACTACAAAGCCACCTTAATAACACACCTCTGCTCCCCAGATCTAACCGTGGTGAACATTGACACGGGGCAAGGGGGTTTCTCGTTATACCTCGCCTCGGCATACCAGCCAGGCGAAGGGGAGATACCTACGGAGGAACTGGAGGTGCTAGTCAGAGAGTGTGAAGAAAATGACATACCTCTCGTAATAGGATGCGATGCCAACGCGCACAGCACCGTATGGGGCGGAAAGGACATAAACAAAAGAGGTAAGGATCTCATGGAATTTCTCTCAAAATACGAACTGTCGACACTAAATAGAGGATCAGAACCCACATTTGTCACAAGAAAGGCACAAACAATACCAGACATAACAATTGCCAACTTTTTGGCTCTAGACCTAATATCGGGATGGAGAGTTTCATCAGAAGCATCGTGTTCGGATCACAGATGGATCACCTTCGGCCTGGAGAATATAAAGTTAAAACCTAGGCAATTTCGTAACCCTAGAAAAACCAACATAAGTGAGTATTATCAGCACCTAGAGACGGACTTATCTAGAACTGAGTACAACATCAAACTGGAGACAACAGAAGAAATAGAATTAGCGGTCATTCAACTCAACGGAGCGATAAATGAGAGCTACAACAAATCCTGCCCAATAATGACAGCGAAGCCATCTAAAGACAGCTGGTGGTGCGAAAAACTGGAGAGAATGCGGTTTAATATGAGAAAGCTTTTCAATCATGCCATCAACACGAAGGCGCAGGCCTCACGAATCAAAAAGCTAATAGGTAAAGACCCACAACACCAACCTGGTTCGATAAAGAAACCGAATGGAGAATACACCAAGAGCGAAGAAGAGCTCTGTAGTGTATTGCTACAAACGCATTTCCCGGGGTGTACAATCCTACCCGCAAAAGAGGTAGAGACACCGGCGGAAACACCAAGCTCCTCGCAAACATTAACACCCCCACCGGAAGCATGGGTGGAAGTAAAAAACCTGATAGATGTCGAGAAGGTGAGATGAAGGATCAGCTCTTTCCTTCCATATAAATCACCAGGACCAGACGGCGTGATACCAGCCCTACTGCAATGGGGAGAAAAGCTCATTGTACCAAGACTTGTAAAAATATTTAAGGCATGTCTAGCACTCGGCTACATGCCCAGGATCTGGAGAGAAGTGAAAGTAGTCTTCCTGCCAAAACCAGGCAAGGACGACTATACTGAACCTAAATCCTTCAGACCTATAAGTCTCACATCATTCATTCTGAAAACGTTAGAAAGAGTGTGTGATAGATTTATAAGGGACAGTCCCATGAGAACCAACCCTATACACCCAAACCAACATGCGTACCAAGCGGGAAAATCTACAGAGACCGCCTTACACGCAGTGGTCAGAAGAATAGAAATCTCAATACTAAGCTAACAGTCGTGCCTGGCGGTATTTATCTTAGCTTTTGATAAAACAAACTTCAGTAGCATCAGAACTGGATTGGAGAAAAAAGGCACCAACCCTAACATGATAACCTGGATAACAAAAATGCTGGAATCAAGAATAATCTCTCTGGAAATCAGCGATAAAATCAAATGCAAAGTGGCCAAGGGCTGTCCACAGGGGGGTGTGCTATCACCACTACTGTGGGTACTAGTAGCCAACGACCTGGTGACACGACTCAACACAAGAGGATTCTACTCAATAGCATACGCCGATGACGTGACAATACTCGTGAACGGCCTTTTTATAAACACGATATTTGACCGCATGCAACTAGCACTACGGTGCCATAGAAACATGGTGCAAAAATTACGTACTCTCAGTAAACCCCGCCAAAACTGAGATGGTACTATTTACAAAAAAAATAAACCACGGTAGTTACAGGCAGCCCAAATTCTTTAATAAAAAACTAACACTATCAAAAGACGTGAAATATTTAGGTGTATGGCTTGACCACAAATTAAGTTGGAGCAAGCACATGGAAGCAACACTTAAAAAAGCCACCATATCGTTCTTCCAGTGTAGGAAGATGGTAGGGAACGGATGGGGACTCCAGCCCAAAATATGTCGATGGATGTATATGGCTGTGGTGAGACCCATCATCACATACGGCTCCCTGGTATGGTGGCAACGAACAACACTATGCACAACTGCAACACAACTACAGCAGTTCCAGAGAATGGCATGTGCAGCCATGGCAGGCTGCATGAGGTCAACGCCATCAGCGGCACTGGAAATCATGCTAGGCATACCACCATTGGACCTATTGGTACAGCAGGAGGCCAAATCGGCGGCCATAAGGCTATACAGTACTGGACAATGGAAAGGACAAATATTAGATAAAGGACACTGCACAATTCTAGAAAAAGCATTCGGGGAAGTGCCGGAGGCCATTATTGGAATTGATCGTTCCTATTCGGTAGGAAATATGGAAACACCAACAATACCAAATCACAAAAGCATAACAATATACAGTGATGGCTCAAAGAAAAGCAAGAACACAGGCGGAGGTCTTTTCTCGCCGGAACTTTCCCTAAGCTTCGGAAAGGAGACGACAGTGTTTCAAGCTGAAACACTGAGTCTCCTACACGGGGCAATGCACTTGATAAATGATGCAGGGGGGAATGACATAACCTTTAAAACGGACTGCGCAGCCCTACTAAGCTCACTAAAAAGACCGTTGACAAAATCAAAACTCATACTAGAATGCCACAAGGCACTCAACAGGCTAGGTGAGAAAAACAAGGTCACAGTCCAGTGGGTAAAAGGTCACCAGGGTGAGCAAGGCAACTGGGAGGCAGACAAGCTAGCAAAATTAGGGGCAGAAAGGCCAGCAATCGGCCCTCCACCATTCTCGCCCTTATCAGCGGAAGCTCTACGAAAAAGGCTCAGAGAAGCCACAGTACAGCAACAAAACCTATTATGGTCTAGCAGAGAAGACTGCAAAAACACAAAACTTTTTATAGACAAGTATAACCATTTTACGAATTACTTAATGAGACTGCCACACAGTAAAATAAAAATACTAACAAGCCTTATTACAGGCCATTGTACACTAAACAAACACTTGACAATTACAGGTGCAACGGACAGCCCCCTGCGCAGGGGGTGCATGGAAGTGGATGAAACAGTAGAGCATATGCTACTGGCATGTCCATCCACAACAGAAACCAGGATGGCTATCCTAGGAGACACAACAAACACCCACGAGCTCCTAGAACACCCAGGCCTCCTTCTCCAGCTGGTGCAGGAGTTGGGATGGCTGAAGTAGATGTGCAGGCGAAGGGGACACGCACAAAGGCCCCGCTCAAGTGGGCCAGGTGCAGGCACTACAACCCTCTTGTAGAAGATATCTATCTTCTTGTATCTAACTTTGAAAAGTTCTATCTAGATAGAACTTTTCAAAGTTACAATCAAGTTTTCGATAGAGGGCACAGACTTGGGTTTTCCTATAAAATCCAAGAACGTCATTCTTCTTAATTTTTCTATCGCCTCCATCCAGAACTCATGATGAATCGACTTTTTGGTGAAAGCGGCTCGCAGGGGCTTCCCTTTGGTTTACTTGAAAAAGTCGCCGCTCCATTAACAGAGTCGAATAATTGGTCGAATTTGTAAATATTGCATGCCCGCAATACTATGACGTGAAAATGTAGATGATAATGATATTATTAAAGCCTTTAAATCAATAAATGTTAAGATTTGAAGAAAGAATAAATCTCTTTCTGCTTCTAATTGTTCCACCTGTCTCTTTGCTTGCTTTAATTCCTGCAAAACCAGTTGGAGCCTGGACTCCGCTTGGCGAGACAAAGCATTGCGAGTCATCATTATGATTAGTCATGTGAAAACAAAGACAAAAAACACTCGCTAGGTAGCAAGGGAAAGGCAAGACAATGTCAGTTGAGTGTTCAACTGACATTGTCTTGACACTGTGTAGTGTCAAGACAGTTTGAATCGTCCTTTTATCTTTTGGTCCTTGATCGATTATTTTATCTCAATTATAATTCTGACCACGTTTAGCACTGGCACATTATTAATTGACTTAACAAGCACTAAAAACTAACACTATTTTCACAAATAGAGACGAATTTAAACAAAATTATTTAGTTCAAATACAGCACAGCTGTGTGCGTGGCGGCAAATAGCGCCGTGTTAGGTATTCGGTCTGCGCTAGCTATCAGCGCGGCAAAGTACTCTCGCAGATGTCTCTTGACTGCTGCGACGTGCTCCACATCATCCGTAGGGTTCGGCTTAAACTGCTTCTCGAGGCATTCGGCGAAGATCTCAGCACGGTCTTGATCTCGGAATCTTGGTAGGCCCGCCAACTGCCACGTGTCGGAAGGCGCTAAAAGTTAACCGGAAGGAGACAGGAATGAAAAAGGTACTAGGTATGATTGGTTTAAATCGACGGGGAACGGATATGCCTATCTCAAATATTAAGCTAGGCTTAGAATTACGGTCAAGTGATTTAATAATGTATTTACGGCGAGGGCGTAAGATATAAGGGGCTTCCGCCCACTTTTCGACACTGACCGATATGATATATAAGTTAAGGCGTAAGGAAGGTTATAAATAGTGCTTTTTAAATTATATTTTTATGTGTGGCGTGTCAAATGAAGTACCTACGAAGTAAATAGTATATAAGTAGGTAAAATATGTTAAGAAGGTATAATAAATACCCTTCATTGTCATAATATTGGCTCTATGGCATTAAAACTATAGTAATTGATTTAAAGCTAAGAAGGCGCCATACACTTGGACATTCATTATAGCCGATGTAAAACAACCCATTTTAGGTGCTGATTTCTTGTCACATCATAAGCTGTTAGTAGATGTAAGCGGTCGTAAACTATTGGACCAAACAACCAGTTTATGTGTAAGTAGTAGGGTCGATTGTGTCGTGGATTGAACCATCATTGACTACGATAGATAATTCATGTACTTACCACAGGCTACTACTGCAATACCCTGAGATTACTAAACCTATGTCATTTAAAGAGAATCCCCCACACTCGGCACTCGGCAGGGCATCACATAGAGACGACCGGACCACCCGTTTTCGCTAGAGCTAGACCATTAGCACCAGACAGGTATGTAAAGGTGAAGGAGGAATTCAGGCGCATGCAGGAACTGGGTATCTGCAGACCTTCTAAGAGCGCATGGGCAAGTCCTCTCCATGTCGTTCCCAAAAAGGACGGAAGTCTGCGTCCTTGTCGAGATTACAGGGCCCTAAACGCCGTAACGAAGCCTGATAGGTAGGTACCCCATCCCACGATTGCATGATTTTACCTATATACTTAGTGGTAAGAAAATTTACAGCAGAATTGACCTTAACATGGCGTACCACAACATATTGGTCGCGCCCGAGGATACAGAGAAAACCGCTATAACTACACCTTTCGGCTTGTACGAATTCACTCGCATGAGTTTCGGTTTGTGTAACGCGGCACAGACGTTCCAAAGGTTTGTAAATAACTCTGTTTTTCAAGGTTTAGCAAACAACGAGCACAACAAGGATAATAATAATTATTGATTTCATTTTTGTTATATTGATGATGTTTTAATAGCAAGCGAGTCGGAAGAGCAACATGAGATTCACCTTAAACTAATTTTCGAGAGATTAAATAAGTTTGGGATAACTATCAACTTGAGCAAATGTGAATTTGGGAAAACTAAAATAGAATTTTTAGGCTATGTAATTTCCCAGGAGGGCATTTCCCCACTGAAACATAAAATTCAAAGTATCTTAGAATACCCAAAGCCTAACTAAGACAGTCTGATCTTAGACGTTTTTTAGGTATGATTAATTTTTATAGGGCCAGTCTACCTAGAGCTGCTGAATATCAAAAGGAATTACATAGATATTTAAACGGGGCTAAAAAGAGGGACAAATCACTCATCAAGTGGACAGAATGTGCAGACGCAGCGTTCGAGAAATGTAAGTCATGCCTACAGTCCGCCACGATGCTACAGTATCCAGTTGCGAACGCTGAATTAGCTATTATGGCTGACGCGGCTAACGGATGTGTGGGAGCGGTTCTACAAACTAAGGTGGGTGGTCAATGGAAACCATTGGGATACTTTTCTAAGAGGCTTAGTGAGACACAACAAAAGTATAGCACACATGACCGGGAGTTATTAGCTATTTATTTAGCGGTTCAACATTTCCGATATATGGTAGAAGGACAGTCTTTCAGCATTTTCACAGACCACAAACCGTTACTGTATGCTTTTACAAAAAAGCCAAGCGATGTAGAAACACCGAGACGGGTAAGACAATTAATGTTTATCAGTGAGTTTACCACCGACATTCGATACGTACCGGGTCATGACAACGTGGTAGCCGACGCATTGTCACGTTTGGAAACCATATCGTGTCCCACGGCTATTGATTTCGCAGAACTAGCGGGTGCGCAGGTAACAGATAGTGAGTTAGGTAAATTATTAGTTGAGAATCGCTGGAATCTAAAGAAGTTTAACTGTTCCTAATTGCGATAAAGAAATTATGTGTGAGATATCCACAGGTACTATGCGTCCTTATTTACCTGAACAATTCAGGAAATTAGCCGTTGAAATGGTACATAGGTTATCACACCCAGGCATACGAACAACTAGGAAATTAGTAGAGGAAGTGAAGCATATTTGGAATACCACTTTGTTTTTTGGCTCTACTAACTTTTGTATGACGGCTAAAATCGTGATAAAACATTAATAAGGTAGTAAAACGACCTGTTTATCGGTCTTGAAAATATCAAAAACAATTGAACATCATCAGTAGGTAAAATTTCAAGCAGAACACAAAATAGCTGAAACCTTGTCTAGAGATGTGGTGCAGGTATTTTGGTATAGTGGTATTCCAAATTGTATTCACCATGCTTAGCTAAAAAATGTGAGGCATGATAATAAACTATCTTAGAAGAAAATATAAGTTATTGAAAACTAAATCTTATAATGTAAGCAAATGAACTCAAATCATTGCCTGCTTATTGTTGGGTATTCCAAATTACCTGCACTATACGAACTGGGTATTCCCATTTACCTTCACCATTCTAAAATTCGGAATATTCCAAATTGTCTTCACTAATATAAAATTATATTTTATTTGTACGATACCTTATGCAAAATGAGGAGTCCGAAATAATCATCAAAACCAAATCTTTTATTTTAAACTTCTCTTATTATAATTCTAAACACTAGTTTAATCAGTTCACTTGTTTTCTATTACTTATTTGCAATAATCACAAACGTATGAGCCGGTGTCGTAGCCAGCACATTCACAGTGCACCCAAAGGTCACACATGAAACACTGCACCCATGTTTCCCCCCTCTTGTCCTCGCTATATTTACCATTGCAGAAAAAACACTCTGCATCACTACTACACATTTTACACCAAAAGAATCTTCGATTTCTCCAGACGTATCCGAGTTGTGACTATTATATGAAATTGAAGATAGGCTGTCAGAGTCATCATTATTTATTTCAGCGAGTGCCTGTTTCCTGCTCTTTTTTCAAATTATCTGCCTTTATCTTCTTTATTTCTTTCGTTTTTTGGTTTTCTTTTCCTTTGTTTGTTCTGTTTTCAAAGGTTTCATGTTCTTCTTTTTTTATGTTCTTGCTCTTTTTGCCCTTTCCTTTATCTTTTCTGTTTTCCAATTCTTGTTTAGTCTTTTGTCTTTCAAGGTTTTCCAGGTTCTTGCACTTTTTGCCCTTTCCTTTATCTTTTCTGTTTTCAGCCTTAGGGGTTTGTAACATTTTTATGTCTATTGCTTTCTGTTTATCTAATTTTCTATTTTCAGCCTCCTCGAGTATTTTTTTTATAAGGCGAACTTGTTATGATCGCCGATTTTGCTGGCTTACGACCTCTGTTAGACGTGCGTTTTGTTAATGCTGGCAGTGGTGAAATATCATAAGGTGACACATGCGTGTGGGATATAGATGGACGGGCCTGCTTAAGGAAACAAGTTTTCCTGAACTTCATATATCAGAGCAGGAAGTGGTCTAGCTTGGTTCGGTGGTGCTGCTTGATACGAGGTGTCTGCTTGGCAATCATTTAATAATGAGGCAGGAGGTGGTCTAGCTTGATTCGGTGGTGCTGCTTGAGACGAGGTGTCTGCTTGGCAATCATTTAATAATGAGGCGGGAGGTGGTCTAGCTTGGTTCGGTGGTGCTGCTTGAGACGAGGTGTCTGCTTGCCAATCATTTAATAATGAGAGAACTAATCCTCTAACTAATTTATTTAGAGAAGGAGGACTTGCTTGGTATAGTAGACCTCTTTGAGGCAACGAGTCTGGTTGAGTCAACGTGTCTGATTGACCATCATTGAGTAGTCCTGCTTCTTCAAGCATGTCTGCCACTGATGGTTTTTCTTGATCTGCATTCATCAGTACAGACAAGGAGTCTGGTTGAGTCAACGTGTCTGATTGACCATCATTGAGTAGTCCTGCTTCTTCAAGCACGTCTGCCACTGATGGTTCTCCTTGATCTGAATTCATCAGTACAGACAAGGAGTCTTGTTGAGTCGACGTGTCTGATTGACCATCATTGAGTGGTCCTGCTTCTTCAAGCATCTCTGTTACTGATGGTTCTCCTTGATCTGCATTCATGAGTATAGGATCACTGGTTTCGTCGTTTTCATCACCTCTATCATCATTTCCTTCATTGCGAGCAGCGATATAGTCAGCTTCTGAGAACACGTGCCTGTTCAGTGGGTATATGCCACCAACTCTGAATCCGTTGGCAGCTATTGATCCATTCATGCACTTTAGGTATGCTATACCAAATAGTTCTACAATATCATATTGTGTCAGCGGTTTGTTATTTCCGCGCAACCACATCCTGATCTCTACACTGTAGTGAGTTTCGAGCGGAGCCATAAACGATCTATCCAAGGGTTGGATTTTGTGGGTGCAATGGGGTGGCAGTGAAACTATTGTAATATGCTCTCTTCTTGCTATGTCCACCAACTCAATGTTTTTTGTGTGGCTGTAATGCCCATCTAATAACAAGAGGACAGGCGAAGCCTCAGTTGGTCTCACGAACTTGACAAAATGCTCAAACCACTGGGTGAACAAATACGTCTGTATCCACCCCGAGGGATGAGCTCTCCCAATGGATCCGAGCGGAGCACCTCTCATCAGGGTTTCGGTCATATTTTTTCTTGGAAAAATAATCATGGGAGGCACACATGTTCCTGCCGGACTCATACAAGTGACTATAGTTATCAGTGAACCTCTTTCTGCTGATGATATAGCACCGATTTGTTTCTTCCCGCGCCGGCCAATCACTTTTGGAATCTTGCTTTGGACTATAGATAATCCCGTCTCATCAACATTGTATATTCTGTGTGCACTGAATTTTTTCTCTTCATATGTCTTCTCCAAGATGTCATAAAACTCATCCATACTTTCTTTATTAAATCCACGAGCCCTGGCAAACGAGGTACCCGTGGGCTGCCTCATGGAAAGTCGATCTTTTTTTTCTCTTTAAAAATCCTTGGAACCAATACCGGCCTGCCATTTCATTTCTGAAAGGGTTTGGTAATTTGTTTTTTTTTGCAAGCTGATAGGCCAATCGACGCATGTCAGTCTGAGTTAAACCATACAGTGTACTTTCCATTTCCAAAGCGTAATCTGTTAGCTCATTTTCAAATCGTTCATCAAAAACTGGTTTTCGACCGTTTTTTTTTGATAACAGGGCTTCAATAGGTGAATCTTTTTCAGAAGCCAGGCGGAACAATGTAGTCCTCGGAACGTTGAATATTTTGGAGGCTTTCAAGTAACCCATTTTGTTTTGGCGTACTGCCAGTATTGCATCGGCCATGTCTTCCTTTTGATACAATTTTCTTTTTTTTTTACGCCATTTTCTGAAACAACATCAATATATACACTAGGGGGAATATAAACACAAATCGTCATTTACTTACTTATGTGAAATTATTTTATCTAAACGTACAATAGTTATTTGTTACACAAGGGATGATAGAGAGCTATTTCGAACGAAGGTCCAATTTGGAGCCCTTGCGAGCGGATCGAGTCTACCCGAGATGAGGGCGATTATAGTTCGAGGGTGAAATAGCTACTTACACCCCGAGGTTAGCATAATACTTTACATCATTCGAGCGAGGTAAATTAATCGGAAGGACTTAGAACGACTGCGTTCGCAGATGCTTATGTATGCTGGTTTTAAAATGTAGATTATTGTATTTATAGACCATATCAAAAAACGGGAACCGTCGGAAATTAGTAGTTTTAGAGTTATATTTTTAGTAATCGCCATTTCAAGCATTAGGGACACGAGATGTGGGAGTATTAGGGGGGAAAGATAAAAATGGCTGATTTTATATCGAAAAAGCCGTTGAAAGTTCACTGATCTCGAGGTCATTGTCCTTGACCTTGACCTTTCGTGAATTAGGCTGTTTTTTTCAAATTATAGTGTTTTTTTCAATACCCGTGTTTTGACACCCAACAAAACATTTCCATAACCCTCAAACTCACAACACTTTAATTTACACAGCGAATTTAAACATAGACTTATCAGATTTTAATACATAATCGTAAATTATAGTTGTAAGTTTTAGTGCTATGGGAAAATTTAGGGTGTCAAAAGACGTGTATTAAATTTCTGAAGGAAAATTTGAAAAAAAAAATTGAAATGATAAATAATTTTGGAGAAAATTGAAAAATACCACGATTTTTTTGTGTTTTTTTTATTTATTTTTTTTTGCGATTTTGATATTTTATAGATCATAGAAATTCTATGTATTTTTTTTTTATTTTTTCGATAAAGTGAAAAATAAACAAAATATGATTTTTTTTGGGAATCAGTTCACACTTGGCCGATAATAAAATTTGTCAAGCATAATGAGTGGAGTTCTTCGTCATGCTCAGCTCGGATGATGTAAAAAATTAATTTGGAATAGTAATGGTGAACATTAATTGGAATAACGAATTCCAAATTACCATCACCCCAAGTATTCCAAATTAGCAACACGGCGTGATTCGACATAACCTCAATTTGTGGTTTACTAAACACGCCTATCATTAAAATCACACCTAATTTGCGCAATTTAATTGTTATCTGATAACACTGCTAAACAGTGACAAAATAATACACAGGATTACACCAATAAAAACAGATTCAATGTCATACCTTATTTTTTCTTATATCGCTGCTTGCACTTTTCGGTATCTGGACGCCATATTAGAACAATGGTGGCTCCCTGTCAAAACCTAATCGTAAACTGCCAATGTCTGCTAAGAGTTTACATCCATACAATGGAGATGGCGCTACTGGTATCTGTAATACCTTGCTATTCCGAATTGCAAGCAGTATTCCAAATATGCTTCACTTCCTATAAGCGATGCAACGCGTACCACACGCTCTGGTAGGATAGTCAGGCAACCTGTGAGATTTATGTAGTACATGTTACATAGTATTGTGGTATGGTGTCAATTGCATCCTAAAATTAGTTTAGTTTAATAATAATACATTTTTCAAGTTGTTTGTGTTTTAAGTGCATCTACATATCTGTACGAAACAAGTGTACTGGTAATTAATGTAAAAGGTAGTATGTAGGTTACTGGATTGCTTAGTCAATCATAGAGTAGTGCACTTTGGAGTTGCAAACGAAGCAATGTAAATTTCTTTATATATTTTTTTTCATATTGATTAATCATTACGCTATTGGAGACAGGAGATCAAGTACCTACTTACTATCGTTATTTACAGTCGATTCATTATGGGAGGACATAACAGTACACTCCAGCAACAAAATAATGTTGCACTTTCCCAAAAGGCGGAAAACTCAACCATTGAAGGCAAAGTGAATACGTTGGAGATATCCCTGTTGGTGATTAGCATAATGTGCGTGACATTCCTAGTATACACAGTCAGGTCATAAGTTCTGTCACACAATAAAAACTTTTGAATTTAGAACGCTGGCCACAAAAAAGTTTATTGAATTCGAATTTCGAATTTTTCATGAAAATAAAAATGTGTACTTTTTAGAATTTTCCTCATTTTTAAATATGGAGTGGACACTTAAAGAAGACCGTGTCGCAGTTATTGCGTTGCATCGTTGCGGTTACGCGCCAATTCAGATTTTCGACTTACTGAAAAATTTGAATATAAACAAAAGATTCTTTTATCGTACCATAAAGCGATACAATGAAGACTCTAGTGTAGATGACAGGTCAAGAAGTGGTCGCCCTCGCTCTGTTAGGAGTCCAGCAGTGATAAAAGCTGTGAAGGCGCGAATTCAAAGAAATCCCATACGTAAGCAGAAACTGTTGGCCCTTCAGATGGGGTTAAGCAGGACCACGGTGAAAAGGGTGTTAAATGAAGACTTAGGGCTTAGGGCATATCGAAGAAAATTCGCGGGGGTCATTTTGAATAAACTTTATTACCATAAGAATCTATGTTTTATTAAGTTCATTTTGCTATATAAATGTTTACATAAATAATAAACATGTCTAAATTATTTCATATTGCACATGTGACAGAACTTATGACCTGACTATGTATATCTTAACCAAACACGTGAAGACTAGTGTAAAGAAATGGTTAAAGAAGGAAGCAGTTGGCGCAGGTTGGAAACAGCCGCCGCCGGTGGTAAATGTGCATACCATACCACAGCGCCTCAACGTAGTGCAGATGTGTATTAGTTAAATATAATATTTTGAGAGTAAAGCATTATTTGTTACCTTCTATACCTATCCAGTAAAGTCAAGTGTGTCAAGTAAAGTTAAGCATTATGTGTTACTTTCTATACCTATTAAGAAGTTCTGAGTAGTTACTTAGGTAGGTATGTACAGAGAAAGAGAAAATTATTTTATACATTTTTATTTTATTTCATATTACGAATTGCGAAACATTAATGTACGTGTAAAAATAACAAGTAAAGTTTGTAATGGGAATACCTATTAGAACAAAGAATTAAGTCTCAAGTTACATTACTCGTTATGTTTTATGTTACACCTGTTATTTAAAGTCAAGCTGTTGTAAACAATTGTAATTGTATAAGTGTCTACTTAGCTAGCATTTGCCAAGTCGAGTGTTTGCTTCTGAAGTTAGATCGGACAGAGTAGCGTAAGCACGGAGTAGAGTATGAAATATTTTGATAACATTATGTAGAATGGTATGTATACATTCTTTTGAAAATTATATTATTTTTTTAAAAAGGGGGGCTAGTGTAGGTACACAATGTTTGACACCGTCAGCAGTTTTGTAAAGACATCAGTCCCATGTAAGAGCTAGACTAGACGGTCGTGCCATTCTGCCAACATAACATCTGTGCATATCTGTATTGTGACTAAGTATAAAATAAAAAACTGACTTTAATACAATTAAAGTGTTGAATTAATACAACAGGCATACGAACATTAAAGCTCGATTATAAATTAGTGTTATATGAGTACGGGGAGGAATGATGTAACAATAGCGAGCACAAGCGTTTCTGCACACGCTGAACTAGACGTTCAGTAAGTTGTACAAGCGTGGCCCGTACCTATACTGCGATGCAATTGTTGAGTTTAGATAGAACCAACGACTCACAGAGGCTCTCTCGCATTTCTTCGTTTTTAATAAAGCTCTTATTTTATATAGAGTGTTTAACCTGCAAAAACAGTTTTTGACCAGCCTTAGAACATGTTTGTTAAAGCGTAGTTAATCGTCCATGATCAGGCCAAGGTTCCGCGGTCTTGTACACGATCGACTGGAACCCCCGATATGTTAATTTGAGGATTCATGTGGCCAATGATTGATGGTTAATGTCTTGATCCAAGTATCATATACTTTGATTTTATTGGGACCAACGCATTTCTGGAGGACTTTTCTTGTATTGGTTCTTCTTTTAATTCTTAAAAATGTTTCATTATTTGTTGTTGTATCGACAATAGCAATACACCCTCTGGGATAATTTCAGCTCTCTACCTATTTCGATTGATCCATTGAAAGTCCAGTGACAAACGGACAAACAGATAGATGGACAGACGGACAGCTGAGGCTTAGTAATATGGTGCCGTTTGGCACCCTTCTGGTATGGAACCCTAAAAAGGGGATATCTACCTGTGTCGTGCCGGAGTGCATGACACCATACTACGGGCACATTTAAGCATAAATATAGAACTTTCCTACCTACCCTACATATTTCATTAGACTAGGCCAAAAAGTGCATAATTTACTAGGCCTCCTAACATTTTTTTTAGCACTATTTTTTCTAACAAAGCCCTAACTAAGTGACTTTTTTGTTAGGGTTGCACACTGAAAATTGTGCTGCAGAATATTTGTGGTTTGAAGTAAAATCCAATTAAAATTTCATGCTTTTTTAATTCTTTTAAATTAGCAATTATTTAACAAACAATGTTATTGGATCCTTGTAATAGAATATTTTTCTTTCGTTTTTGGCCTGAGGTTTTTCCACATGAAAGAAAATACAAACCTTTAGTGATAGAATTTTGCATTACCAATTCCATAATTTATTTTATTATCGAATACAGTTCCCGCCACATAAAATCAAAGCTGTATTCCAAATAAAATATATTGAAACCGGCATTCTTTTTACGTTTCGGAAACTGTACCTACATACAGATACATTTATATGGTGATTGTAAGCATACATACTGCCTGCCTGCCACATTATTCCTGCAATAACTATAAACACTGTTCTGTAAAATAAAAGTATTAATGATTATAAAAATGTGTGACATGATAGTGATTACATTTTTTGCAGTGAATAAAGGTATTTAATACATTCAGTATTATTAATTAGGAGTTGACTTTATTTTAATGTAGGATCCTATGTTTTGCCTAGGTAGCATAATTTATTGTCAATAAACTATACTTAAATAATCTATTACATTAAAAAGCTAGTCCAAAAAGTTTTCTAAAGATTCAGTACAAAAATTATCACTTTGTCTACCAAATATTAGGTGCCAACAATCCATTTGGGGAAGGTATATGGCCAGTCTTCATAACATTTTGCAAAAATACTTCCAACCTTGTCTTAGGACCACCTTCATCAATATTCTCTAAGATCTTTAAATATTCAGTTGCAATCACTCTAATTATTTTGGCAAACTGCATACCATAGGTCTTGTAGAACTCAGCACCACACACTGTGAAGAAGTCATGGATCAGGGTAGCACTGATGTCTGGTTCTGGCTTAAGATTGATGAAAGAAGCTAGCCATTGCCAGCCATGTCTCAAGTTATGAGGATTGGGGGGCAGGAATTTTGGAGTCTTTGCGATCCAAATGGCACACCTTAGTCTGAAAATGCCAGTCATTCTCTTCAAGAACTTATCCTGCTTCTCCACAACTCCCTCTTCATTGTATGTGTAGCCTCTAGATTTGTAAAACTCCTTGTCTGTCTGACCTTGTTTCTGTGGCAAGAACATGGGCACTAAATATGGGCATTCCCTGTGGAAGTAGGCTTCTAACAACTTGCCAAATTCTGGAAACTGGGACCACAGAGCTGCAGCGACGGAAGCCAGGGGGAAGGCTGCTTCGGGGTTACTTGACACCAAGAGATCTCCTTGCCTTACAATTTTCTTAGCTAGCAGAGTGGTGACATAGAACAAGCCCTGGGGATGCTGAGTAGCTTGCACATATGTATCCAGCACTTGCACTCGCTCCCCCCGGAGTAACTTGGAGAGCTTCTCAAATTTGTCTTTCATGTGTGGGCCACTGACAGAGGAGATTGCATTCACTGGAGTGCTCACAGCTTTCTGGCAATCAAATCTGAATTTCTTTAGGCTGTCATTTTCTAACAAATCTTTGTACAGCTTTTCATATTCATCCAAGAAATTCTTCAGTTGCTCAAAGTAAGTATAGTTTTTTGGTGAATAGTAAAGCGGTTTTGACTTTTTAGATGGTTCAGGGGCCCTACTTTGTGCTTCTTTTTCCATCAACACCTTCTGTTCTTGAGCCTTTTCTTCTTCATGTTTTTTTCTTTTTTCCTCTTCTTCTGCCTGCTTGTTTTTATTGATTTCTTCCTGTTTCAATATATTGATATCATCTACTATTTTCTGTCGTATGTTCTCTATATTTGAGGCTAGTATTTCTGCTTGCTGAACATCTTTGTCAGTGATAGATCCTAACTTGCACTTATCCAATATGAGATTAATATTCCCTACAACAGTATTTAGTGTAACAATATATTTATCACAGACAGTTTTTGCATGTGGATCTGAATGTAAAAGGCTGTTGATTTCATTATAGCAGATACAAATCTTTGTGTGGCTGTCGGTGATGGATGCAAACCTTGCTGTAGCCTTGTTTTGTTCTTCTAGAATTTTATTCATAGTTTGTAATGTTTGCTGATTAATCATTTGGCTGTTTTTCTCCTCTTGTTTTGCTTTTTCTAACACTGACAAGTTATCATTTTCTTGTAGTTGTTTCAGCATTTGTAGTTTACGTGCTCTTAATTCTAAAGCTCTTTTTTTGCATTCTTCTGTTTGTTTTATCCAGTATCGTTGCATTGACTCCGATCGCTTGGCGACCATATGTTCAATCAAGTTTTTATAGATTAATTCAGAGTTTTCTTGCATTTTATTTTCGTACTGCTTCATCCTGAGTGTATATCGGAGGTCATCAGCTAGCGTGTCTACAAGGTCTTCGGTGCTCTCGCTTGGGCTTGCAGTCTTGACTTGGGGAGGAACTACCAAGTACTCCTCTTTGTTTATGCGGCTGTTAGGTCCTATGGTAACTTCTGTTACGAGAGGGCTAACGACCGCCTTCATCAAAGCGGATATTCGAAGTCGATCAATGTGTTCGCCTCTTCTACTGGCACTATTTTCACTTACACTTTCCATTTTACGAGATACACTCGACATACTGTTACTGTACACCTTGACATGAAAGCTTTAAAACCAATCAGTGAACTGTTAATCAGAAGTCCTGATAGAGAAATGAAATGTAAAAACAAATAAATTAAATTCGCCGACTTAATCACATTTCAACGGACAGACATGACCACAGAGTATGTTATTAGACTAGACATGACTGACTCATGCATGACTGCAGTGTTGCCAACCCCAATCTAGACTAAAACTGCAAACAAGCTTTCAAAAAGCTGTAGAAAACTGTAAATTTCTACTTCATCATTTCAGCCTGTTAATGTCCACTGCTGAACATAGGCCTCTCCAATCGCACTCCAGCGTGACCGGTCCGTAGCCACCTGCATCCAACGAGATCCAGCGATCCTCACCAGGTCGTCGGTCCATCTCGTAGGTGGCCGACCCACACTGCGCTTGCCAGTACGTGGTCTCCATTCAAGGACCTTTTTGCCCCATCGGCCATCCGATCTTCGCGCTATGTGGCCTGCCCATTGCCACTTCAGCTTGCTTATCCTACGGGCTATGTCAGCAACTTTGGTTCTTCTACGGATCTCCTTATTTCTGACTCGATCTCGTAGAGAAATACCAAGCATAGCCCTTTCCATAGCTCGCTGCGCGACATTGAGCCTCTGAAAAAGTCCTTTTGTGAAGCACCACGTCTCAGAGCCGTCTCAATTTCTACTTACAGAACTATAAATCTACAGCTTTTCTTATTTTGTATTATTTATGTAATAGCAGTAATCAATAAAACGACATAATTAATCAATAAAAGGACATTGAGCATTTTCGGCTAAGCGTGGACAGAATGTACGAGGTAATACGAGATAACCACTGATTATAAATAATTCCATTACGAATATTTTCGATTATCTAGTTGTGTAAATCGACAGTTAAAACTTAAAGGGAATTTATGTGAAACACAGTCTTTAATCGGTCGACCGGACGACATTTTAATTTCGGTATTGCCATGTAAAAACTTAATAAATCACCAATTACACATAAATCACTTTGTGGTCTCTAAAGTAGCACTTTTAGTACCAATTTTTCTTTCACATAAATAAAGTACATCAATGCAAATGCATTAATACAATACATGCGCGATTCGTCGCATTAATCGTTGTTCAAATTGACAAAAAAAAGCTCGATTTGTGGGTAAACTACTTATTCATGGCAATACTAGTCAAAAATAAAAATACACAATTGTCAGGTCACTCACGTCACAGAACACAATACAAACCTTTCGTCCTGTGTTTACCGTTTCGATAATTCGTGAATATGTTTGTTTCTACTTTGGCTTGTTATAATGGACCCCGATTCCGCGTCTGTTGATGTGTTATTGTTATTGAAATGTTATTTTATTTGAACATAACCTCTCAGTAGACATACAGGAAAAACTCACGACACAGGCATATTGACACAAAATAATTACTGTTATTGGTTTCTTACCAACCTGTACTACAAAACCTAATAGTTAGTTTCGATTCAAATGTCTCTTCACGTTTAGCCGAAACGCCCATACAAAGTGGACAATGTCCTTATACTTGTAATGTACTTGTCAACTTTAAATCTTAACAAATTTACAATATTTCTACTAAGACTTCCTCGTTTTCAATTTGCAAATTCTCCTCATTTTCAGTTTAATTTGTATTCTTGAAATCGTACATATTTTATTAAATCTCTTTAAATGCTTATTGGTACCATTAACTCGAAACAATTTTTAATTTCTGATTTTGTATGTAAAGTGCCTTTTATGGTGGTGGTAGACAGTTTATTCCTAAGTTTGGTTTTCATAAGTTTTTTTTAAATTTATTTATTTATTTATCCACTAACGCCACATATATTAAGCAAACCGTGCCTTAGACGTTGCTAAAACCGAGTTGTACGGCGTAGTATTATATAGAAAAAACTGTAGATTTGGAGGTCTGAACTAAAAACTGTGACGATATAGACAAAACTGTAAATCTACAGTTAAAACTGTAGAGTTGGCTACACTACATGACTGTGTTCTGACTTAGGGACGTTCCGAGTTTTGGCATCGAATCGTATCGAAAAAAAGTACTTGTATCAAATCATATTTAAAAGACGAAGAAGACATGAAGTTTGTTTATCATTGCTCATACAAATACGCTCAACAATATCTAGTCAAATCGCGACGAAGGAAAGATATGTTTTTAAAAACTAACTTTTTAAAATAAAAGGAACGAGCAATTCGTTTTGTGGTCTAATTATGACTGACTTATTCTAAAACACAACTGTAAGAGCTAGGATCCTTATAGACTAAACAACACAATTCATAGTAGAGGCCGGTTGAGGTGCGTTAACGCTGACTCTACCGTCTCCATACAGGTCAGACATTGTAACTCCTCCCTCCCTAAAGTCGAAATCTCCTGAAGACGTATTCTGAGGAGGATGATTTCGACCAAAGAAATGGAAATAATAAAAAGTATAAGGCTTACGGTTAAGATTATATATAAAACTATAGTTCCTACGCTAATGTTCGTGTGCACTGTGCTATCACTCTCCACTTGATCATTTTCCAGCATATGTGACAGCACTTTTAGATCAGTAAGGTCAACATCTCTAATCTTTATTGGTTCTATATTTTTGTTGAAGTCAATTTTCAGGTTTTCAAGAAATTTCACCAATGGCAATTTCGGGTAAATAATTTCAATTCCGTTGAAGGTATGTTTCCTCAAATGGTGGGTTGCGATGTTATATTCACAGTTATCATCGATGGTAAGCAGATAGGTACCAAGAACGTTGCAATGTAGGATTTCATTTGCACATATTCTTGTAAGATCCATGGCTGACTTGGTATACAGTATCCATCTATTTGTCTGGATAGCCTCAATCTTGATATTTTCAACTTCTACTGGGATTCTTGTGCATTTAACGTTATGGCAATATCTCATCAAGTCGAGTATGCAGGTATCTTCAACGGGTATTATGGTTTGTAAATCCTTACAGAGGTAAGTGTTTTCTTCAATGGTAGCACATAGCGTAGCCAATGAGCTAGCCTTCAACCCCTTCACAAGGAGATAAGGATATTTTGGTAAAATAATAAGGGTAAGGTTTGTTTCAGGATCTGTGATAGGTAAGGGTACAATTTTATAATAAAAGCAAGTTTCTTTCTTAACTAAAGGTATTTCCATAACAAATGTGATTTCATGATTCTTAAGGTATGATTTTAACGTAATTCTCTGTTCAATTTTGATAATATTTTCAGGCATTGCAGGGAATACAAGTTTATCTGTTCGCTCTATAAGCTTAAATATCTTAATAAGTTCATTAGTATTAACAATGGATTGATGTAATATTCCTATTCTACTAAATGCTATGATGTTTTCAATCTCATTCAATTTAGAGTATATTATCTGAAAGTTATATATGAATAAATTGTATGCATGTATTATTTGATGGATATGATTGCTTATGACCAGTTCATCAATTTCTGTATTTATTTTATTTATGGTTGTACTGTTGGATATATTTACAGTAGAGTTTGTGAGTATTCTCACCATTTCGGATACCAGAGTTGTTTTTCTTTCAATAGAGTGTTGACGAGATTTTACTTCCTTTATTAATTTGTCATACCTTACAGCATCATTATGGTCTAAGTTTCCTGTTATTACCTTAAGTAGAGATCCCAGAGGGTTAATGAGTCCTCTTTTCTGTCGGATATTGGGGATCAGCTGAATGTATTAATCGATGGTTATATTGAGCATATGATTCACCTGTTTTTGAACACTGTCCACATATACTACCAAGGTCTTGTTTAAATGAGAGCTGACCAATCTATTTAATTCCTTATATCTATTCATATTTAAATCTAAATCTTCTTTGAGAAGCCTAACATCTAATATCTTAATAACTATCCACTTATCGTAACTAATTAGGGCTGTCGCTTCTCTGACCGGGAAAACACCAGGGTTGTGTTCAATCTTTTGAAGTTGAAGGCCCTGGGTCATTACTGCTTGGATCAGCAGCATGACGAACCTGTGGAGGACGTCGGATGTCTTTAATGGGTACCTTTTTTGTCTTGCGTTGGTCTCTACAATCGCTACGTTTCTTGTAATGTTGCCTTTTACCTTAGCCTTTTGAAACTTTGATTTATCTTTAGCGCGACGCGTATTTACACCTTTGATAAAAACAACGTCATCGTTGTGTATGTCAAAGTCAGTTTCTCCGGTCCTGTTCTGATGTAATTTTTCTTTCCTAGCCATTGTTTTGTCTGTTAAATACTTGTACAAATACTGAGTTCTCATGGAATGTTCCTTGACTAGTTGCTGTGTATATTGTTTGTCAAAATCTGTATTAAATTGATTATTGCTTTCTGTATGACCGAATACAACTTCGAAGGGTGTAAGTCCAGTGGTCGAATGAATAGTTTGGTTGTATGCCAATATCGCGTACGTCATGACTGATGCGGCATCTGTAAATTTCCTATCATATTTTGCTAATCGGTATATTTCTCCAATCGTTGAATGGAATCGTTCTATCAATCCCATGGAATTGGGATTATGCGGGGTACCAATATGAAGGTCCACTTTGTAGAATGTAAGTAATTCCTGCATAAGTTTATTATTAAACTCTGAGCCAGGGTCTGCGCTTATTCTGGTTGGAACGCCATAAAACGAGAAGTATTTTATGAGAGCTCTTACAACTTCAGGTGTTGATCGGTCAGGAATTTCAAAAGCTTGGGCCAATTTACTAAATGCGTCAATAATAGTCAAGTAATACTTGCTTTCTATGGAGTATAAGTCAATGAATAATTCTTGGAAAGGTTTTGTCTGAGTCTGGGTGAGCTGTAAGTGTGGTCGAAAGGGTCTTCGGTCATATTTCATACGCTTACAAGTTTCGCAGGAGTTAATGATAGCAGTTACTGTTTGTTCCATGTTATTCCAAAAGTAAACACGCTTTATGTGGGAAATGGTTTCATTGATTCCACGATGACATGTTTTGCCGATATGGTAGCGTCTGATTATTTCTTCCTGTTCATTTTCGTTGGTAACGTTAATTACTCTCTCAGTACACTCGTAAAGTTGTACTGTGTCTTTTCTAAATAATTCAATGACTACTTTCGAAAATAGGTGTCTATGTTCTTTGTTTTCATAGAATATGAAGTATTAAATTTTTGGTCTAATATATTCTTTTAGAAATTGTTTAATTAGGTCGGTGTTATCTAATGGTAATGAGACCTTCAGAATCTTTTGCTTCGGATGAGGAACAGCTTTGACTGATAACTCGTCTTTAAACCAAACGTCTACCAAGATTTGATAAGGTTTACTATCAACGGCTTCATGTAATATTGGGATTCCATTTGTGTCCATGTCATTAGCAGAATGTGCGGTGTTTGTGCTAGAATTTTTGGGTCTATCGGAGGGTACTGTTATAGTGCTACTATCAGAATTGCCGCGAGTAGGTATTACTGGTTCATCTATTTTTCTTAATTCTTCCGCTAATTGTCGATTGTATTCGTTGAGGTCATCAGGGTTTGTTAATTCGTCTATCAGTTGCTGTATGTGTTCAACGAGATCGTCAGGTTCAGTGTCCCCTACATTAACGTCTGTGGATTGTTGGTAGTCTTTGTCATTACCTAAAGCATTTAATCGTATTCGGGAGAGAGCATCTGCATTTGTGTTTTGTTTTCCGCTTTTGTGTACTACCTTAAAGTTATATTCGCCTAATCTTAGTTTGTAACGGGTCAATTTGCTACTTGGTTCCTTGAGAGAGTTGAGCCATGCTAGTGGTCTATGGTCGGTGTATATTGTAAATTGATTGCTATAAAGGTATGGGCGGAAATGTTTCACTGCCCATACTATGGCAAGCAACTCCTTTTCTATCGTGCTATATCTTTTTTCAGCGTCATTTAATGTTCGACTTGCATAAGCTATTGGTTTGTCACTTCCAATGGTACCTTGTGAAAGCACTGCACCAATAGCAAAGTCGGAGGCGTCTGTCGTCAATATGAATGGTTTAGTGAAGTCGGGGTATTGTAAAAGGGGTGCACTAACCAGTAGTTCTTTACATTTTTGGAATGAATTTATATATTTGTCGTCAATTACTATTTTACTGTTCTTCTTTAGGCATGCAGTCATAGGTTGGGTTATTTTAGAGAAATCTTTAATAAATTTTCAGTCCTAATCAATCAGTCCTAAAAAGCTTTTTATTTCGGTCGTGGTCTTAGGTAAGGGTTAGTTTAAGATTGCGTCAATTTTGTCCGTGTTTGGTTTCAGTCCTTCAGGCGTAATAGTGTGTCCCAGGTAAGCGGCTTCCTTACACAGAAACTCGAATTTATCCAATTGCACTTTTAAGTTTGTTTCTCTCAATTTATCAAAAACCGCTTTTAGCTTCGTCAAATGTTCCTCGAGGCTCTTGGAAAACACTATAATATCATCAAGATATATTAAACAGTGTGTGCCCTGAAGTCCGCGCAGAACATTGTCCATAGCTCTTTGGAATGTCGCTGGAGCTGTTTTAAGCCCGAACGGCATTCGACGGAATTCATAGTGTCCAAATTGGGTTGAGAACGCAGTTTTAGGTTGATCTTCTTTTTCTACCTCAATTTGGTGGTATCCGCTTGCTAAATCAAGTAAAGAGAATTAGCAGCTTTTGCCAAGTTTGTCAAAAAGGTCTGTTATGTTAGGGAGAGGGTATTCGTCGTCAACTGTAATTTCATTAAGTCGTCTGTAGTCTATAACCATTCGGTACTTTTGTTCTCCACTAGCGTCGAGTTTTTTTGGCACGAGGTGCACAGGAGCACTCCATGGTGAGTGGGATTCCTGTATGTCATTGTCATTTAGTAATTTCTCTACCTGATTTCTGATTTCAGCGGATTCAGTCGGGGGTTGACGATACGGTTTTACGTATAAGGGATCTTCGTTGACAGTCCTGATTTTGTGTTTAACCTGATTAGTAAATGTCAGTGGCAGTTTTTCAGTGTAAAAAATATCTTTGTAATCTGTACACAAGTTAAGGATTGTGTTTCGTTCTTCAGAATTCATATGGTCTAAACGGAGTTTTGATAGATTTTGTTTTAAAATTTCATTACTGTTGTCGTCATCCGTAGAACCAATGTTATTAACTTTAATTTCCTGCTTTTCATATTTAGTGACCGCCAGAGGTTGTTGGAATGCTATGTCATAATGATCATCTGATGCATTTTGAATAACCATCGTAGCATACCCTTGTGTACAGGTTACTAATGCGGCAGGGGTCCTAACACCATTACCAAAATTTATGAAATTAATAATCGCTTCTCCTTCAAGGAGGTCAACAGGAATTTTCGCACGTGTTTCGGATCGGGGTTCAATGTGAACTTTGTAAGGTGGGCTGTAAATAATGGGTTTCTTTGTGTCTCGAGTGATTGGTATTTGGTTCTTCATGTCGATGTTTGCTTCTAATTGTTTCAGTAAGTCGAAGCTTATCAGTCCGCCAAAACTACTGTCAACTTCAAACAGATAAAATTTGTGAGTGTTGGTGCTTCGAAACGTCTTTAATAGGGGGATAGTTATAACTTCGTTGTGATAACTTCGCACGTGAGTGCTCATTACCTCGAATGGTTCGTTGTATATAAATTCAGGAAAGTATCTTTTTGCTATTTCAGGGCTAATGAAAGATCTAGAGCTTCCTGTGTCAATCATGAATTTAGTGCCAATCTCGGGAATCTCTATATGGGGTAATCTTAGTGCTCCATGATTATTTAGGTATATTATTTCTGGGGGTCTGTCTCCGAGGCTTGTAACTGAAAATTTTCAGTTTCTGAAGTTTGGGCATAATCTTGAGTTTGGCTTTCGAAAGCAGCGCACTCATCTACGGGGTATTCGACAGTATCTGCGTCCGGGTATTGGTAAGTGTCATTATTTCTTTCTTATTATACGGCGGGATATTCGGGTTGGTAAGCCATTTCGGTGTAAAACAAATTATTTGTTGTACGTGGGGTGACATTTGGATTTTGATGAGGTGCGGTGCGCATGGAAACGTCATTGTCGAATCTCGGGGCCTGTGGACCTTGAGGCCTTTGGCCTTGCATCTGTTAGCTGTGGTCGGTTAGCTGGCTGATAGCTATTGAATCTGGGTTGGTTATATGGCATGAATGGTCTATGTTGAGGTTGCATATTTTGGTAGGGCAGAATAGCCCTCGGTACCTGATTTTGGGGGATTCCAAACCTAAAGCCTTGAGCTTGAGGTGGTGCTTAGTTTTGGTATGGTACGCCGAACTTAAAGCCTTGGTTTTGCGGTTGACCAAATTTGGGGATTTGTTCCGAAAATTTGTTTTGTGGGAAAACAGGCTTGAAATTTGGCATTGGTGGATTGTTGTTTTGTGTTGTTTTCGGGGAATAATTCTGACGAAATTTGTTTTTTGCGTGGTATTGATTCAGGAAATTCACATCCTCCATTAATACCGATAGGGCATCTTCTAGTGAATCACACTCGTGTAGACGCACAATGCGAATCATATCCTCTGGTAAGTTATAGAGAAATACATTCAAAGCCATTCGATCATAAATTATCCTTTTTGGGGCCCTCATATAATCCGGTTCGATCACGTTTACCTTTGAAAACAAAGTACACTTCACATTCTGAATTCGGTGGCAAAAGTCTAAAAACGATTCACCTGGATTTATTTTTAAACTCTCTAATTCGATGGCTATGCACTCTTCAGATCTTGGGTCACCGAAATGTTGAGTAAATACTCGTTTTAAGTCAGTCCAACTACTGATTTCTTGCCTTTCACTGATATAGACGCTGTCAGAAGAAGAAGAAGCTGTCAGCGTGACAGCTGTCACTTTTGATGGCTCGCTCACAGTGCTGACGCTCATAGCATGGGCGTTGATAGCACAACATGGCGGCGTAAATGATGTCATTCATGAGATCATATCAACCATTTTGATCTATCGTTGTCACGCTAAAACTCATTCGGAACTAGGGTTACCATATCTCAGGCTTTTCCGGCCGGTTTTAAAAATATGCTACACCATTACATTTCGGCCGCCTGTTTTCTAAAAATCCAAGAAATATTTTCAAAACACCAAGTTTGGAGTCCTCGAATTAGGAGACGGATTAGTAAAGAGGATCTATACATACCATTAGAGTAAGTGAAATAGACTATAACTATTTTAGTGAAAAGTCAATACATTGTATTTTAAATCGCAAAATTTAGATTACAAAGTTATATCTACTTTACTACATGATTTTGATTGAATCTAAAATACTTACCTAAAAAATGGGTTCAAGTCCCCCCTGTTAGCGAGGTCTACTGCCCACAGGGCCACTAGTTATAAATGTTGGCGGCAGTGATAGTGAAACATCCAGTCTTACAACTGACAATGACTGTGACTGTCCAGATTGAACCAGTACCACAAGAAGATCATGAAATGTGATAACAATCTGTTGAATATTTAGATTCTGAATTTGATGAATAATGAAAAAAAAATACATAATCATAATGTTTTTTTTTCTATATTTTAACCCGACAACATGTATTTACTTTAGTGGAAGATTATTTCATAATAATAAAAAAATTAAATTAAAATGAAATAATGAATGAAAATGAAATTTATTCACCATGCGGTACAGTGGAGAAAAAATACAGTGGTACCTTAAACTAAGTTGTAAAACCTGTGTTTTAAGGCCCATAGTGGCTTCTCCCATTTTTCATTACGATGAATGGGTGAATAATTAAATCAAATACATATATTCAAATAAATTAGATCTGGAATTAAATAAGCTTATGAACTATACTTAAACTAAGTCAACTCCATATCATTTAGAAATATGGGTTCGTAATTTTATATCTGAACTTTAATTTAAAATAATATGAACTTGAAGAAATAAATAAATATATAAATAAATTAATATATCGTTAGAGTAGCTGTGTGGGAAAAATATCAGTTGGTGCCAGACAGTATAAAAGGTGGTGCGCGCCACGCACTCGGCCCTATTCTGTTCCGGACCGCTGCTGGTGTAAGACCCATCAATTTGTCTCTGTTTGTGTCGAGTGTCTTTATTTGTCAGGTTGATTTCTCATCTGTTTGAGTGTTTTAATTGTCAGGTTGATTTCTTATCATTCGTGTAGAAGTGTTTTCAATTATCCGTTTATTTGTGAAATAGTTTCTTTCGTTGATAAAGGTAATAAAGATTTTGTTACATTGTAGCACTTTTTTTTAAGTAGTTTCGCTCGAATCCGCTAATATCAGAAGTGGGATAGGACTAAGTCCTATCGTTTCGGCTGTACTGTTTCTATTGAAGGATTCAAAGCGAGGGTACTTGAAACAAAAGGAGTTATCATGTCGGATCACGAACGTCGTCACAGCCGTTATAGGTCTCGCGATAAAGAAGGGGATCGTCGACGTAGTAGGTACCGTGATCGCACTCCAGACAACGGTATGAGGCACGAGTTGAATGCAATGATGGCTCGACTCAAGGCCCTCGAAAAACAACCAAAAAATGTTCATGCGTCATCCCCGCCAACTCGGTGCCAACCGCCTCCTTCCGTTGTCTGGCATGCTGCGTCACCATCTGCCGGTCGAGCCGAATCGCAGGCGCGCGGTGCCGACCGCTCTGGAATCCCAAAGCTGCCGTCGCTCATGCCTCGCGATATACATGCGAGTAGAACGGAAGATGGTGGACGCACGCCCAGCGAGGCAAACGCATCGCCGACAGTAACCGACCGGATTGTAGATGCTATTCGTTCGATAAATACGGTGGTGAGGTCAAATAATTTCTACATTTCGAATTTCGACCCTAAATTACATAACATTGAGGATTGGTGCGCGGAGGTAGATCGGGCGAATAACCTTAATAACTGGACAGATCATGAATGTCTTTATCGAATCGGGAACTGTTTGAAGGGGGATTCTCGTACATGGCTGAACGAGTGGGTGACAAGTGATCGAACGTGGGGTAACTTTAAAAAAGAGTTCCAACCATTATGCCCCAGAACACCTGATATAGCGAGTATTCTGTTTGAGGTTATGAGTACAAACTCGGATAATTTCCCCACATATGCCGATTACGCTCGTCGCTCACTACTTCGCCTACGCATAGTTCGTGGTCTCGCTGAGGAATTAATGTCAGTTATTGTGATTCGCGGGATTACCGATCCGCAAATTCGAGCATCTGCAACTAATGCTAAACTGTCACCCAACGAATTAGTCGAGTTTTTCGCAATCTACGTAAAACCTAACTTGACGAAACATACATCTCGGTCTACGCCTCAGAGTGGTTCTTCAAGAAATGACAAAGTTCACCCGCAATCGGGTCATTCTCGAAAACGACGGTTTGAAGAAGGGAAATGCTATACTTGTGGTCAAGTAGGTCATAAACAGGTCGAATGCAACAAAAAACCTAGGATGAATCAAGCTCCCCCCGTCTCAAACCCAAAGCCGGCTTTTGTTCCAAATAAACCTGAGCCATGTTCTTTCTGTAAGAAAGTAGGTCATGCGGTTGACACCTGTTTTGCCAAGCAACGATCAGAGTCGCGTAACAAAAACGAAGTAAATTTTTGTCGGGAAAACCAAACTACCCTCAATAGCGATGTTGTAGTAGCCGTTGTTCAGGGTGTCCCTGTAGATGTGTTGATTGACAGCGGGTCAACAATCTCACTTATTTCGACGTCTATGTTGAAACATTTCAACTATTCTCACAAACCGGCGTATCGTGTACTGAAGGGTTTGGGAAGTCAGGAGCTTGAGAGTAGACTTGGGTAACTCGAGAGTAAGATATAATATGACACACATATCGCTTGACGTCCATTATATCATAGTTACATCCCAGCGATATGAATCATATCTTACTCCCCAAACAAATCTCGCTCTCTCTGCCCAGGCTACATTAAACACAGTTGTGTGAGAACAAACCAACAAAACCAGACGTCTTCCAGTTTTAAAATGTCACTATTAGGCAAACAGCAACCTTATCACCTTAACATTTGGTCTACATTTGGTCCACATCTTGTTGGCAAATACACAATTGACCAAACCAACCACAAGTATTTCAGTCTTAAATGTCACTTTTAGGCGAATAGCAATCTTATCACCTTAATCCTTGGTCCAAATTTGAGCCGGATATCTAGTAGTAGCGATAACGAAGGCGAACACACACTAACCGCACCGAACGGATCGACGGCGCCGAAGGAATCGACCACGCTGCTCTCGGGCGTTGCTCTGTCGCACTCGCACGCCACGCATGACCGGATAAGCATGGATAGGTGTGCGTTCATCTGTACACCAGAGCGAGATTCGCGGAAACGAACACGTGGGTTTTTTCGGCTATCATCGGTTGGATTAAGATGAGCGAGAAAGAGTATGTGTTTGTCATACTTTAATAGGCATAATGTTTCCAAAAGTTTGCTTATTGATTTGAATTTTATCGCATTGCAATAAGCTCGAAAAGCAATAAAAAATCTATGGGATATAACGTTCATAATAATGTATGAAGAAGCTATGGAGGCCTCAGTTCGCTGCCAAGGCAAAAGTGATCAAGGGATCGAAGCGGGCAATAAAAAGTGGTCTCTAGGTAAGTTGGTTAAGGCATAGTTCAAATGGTGAAATTAAAATGCAACTGTGGCAATTCGTTTGTTATATATTTTGTATTGAGTAGGTTATTTTTCGAGACTCTTCCAACTCATCAACTCATTAAACAAATATAAGAGCCTTGTGAGATAAAAGAGTAAGAAAAAATAAGTGGGAGTTGGAGCGTTATGAGAAGCCATAGATTTGAATGAGTGAGATATGATAGAGATTAATGTGTCACCGAATCAATAGATATGAGATATGATTACTCCTGATAAAGACACACTTTGCGCAAGTCTACTTGAGAGCACCTCTTACGTAACATTACCTATTGAGTTTGATGGTCTCACTCTTGAAGTTGATTTATTCATTGTGGCTCCCGACTTCATGAACACTCCAATCATTGTTGGTACGGATGTGCTGAATAGGGAAGGCTTTCGGTACGTGCGCACTCGTGACTCCCAGACGCTAGAGAGGAAATCTGTCCAACCCAGTAATCGAGTGATGACCGTTCAGTCTGCTCCAACGATTCCAATCAATACATCTCTGGTCGATAATGAATTACAACAGCTGCTTACAATAATAAATGAATTTAAACAGAACTTCATATCTGGCACTGCGGTTAGCACTGTCAATAGGGGCAGCATGACGATCAGACTGAACGGCAACACTCCGGTCTATTACCGACCATACCGGCTATCGCACGATGAGACACTACGCGTTCGCGAGATAATAACAGATTTATTGGACAAGCAGATCATTCAAGAGTCGGAGTCCGAGTACGCGAGTCCTATCCTTCTTGTAAAGAAAAAAGATGGTGCAGACCATATGTGAGTGGACTACCGAAAGTTGAATAACCTGACGGTGAAGAATCGATTTCCTTTACCGCGAATCGACGACCATATTGACCGATTAGGCCAAAACAAATATTTTACCAGCCTTGATATGGCCACTGGCTTTCACCAGATTCCAATGGAAAAGGATTCTGTTCCTCTCACTGGCTTCGTCACGACTGAGGGCCATTATGAATATTTGAAAATGCCCTATGGCCTGACGAATGCTCCGGTTATATATCAGCGTATAATCGCAAAAACTCTTCGGAAGTTTATTGAATCTGGTGATATCCTCGTCTATATCGATGACGTTTTAATCCTAAGTAGGACTGTAGACCAGGGGTTTGTTCTACTGCGCAATGTGCTCACGACTTTGACAGATGCTGGATTCTCATCTGTTTGAGTGTTTTAATTGTCAGGTTGATTTCATATCATTCGTGTAGAAGTGTTTTCCATTATCCGTTTATTTGTGAAATAGTTTCTTTCGTTGATAAAGGTAATAAAGATTTTGTTACATTGTAGCACTTTTTTTTAAGTAGTTTCGCTCGAATCCGCTAATAATATAATATAATAAAATATAAATAAATAATGAATTACCTACTCGTATCACAAAAATATCATTTATTTAGAGATGTAAGAGGGGGTCTAAATTGCAATTAAGGTGTACATTACACAACTGTTTCTAGGACTTTTTCAGCTTCATCATAGTTTAGCTTTATTAACCAATTTCGTACTAGAGCTTTAGCTTTATATTTTGTTAAGGGGTATATATTCAGTACTTTGTTGATTTTGTTGTAGATGCGAGTTGATCTGCCCATGTACTGGTTTTTTGCAAACGTCGTTTTTAATTTTGGAGGTTTAATGACAATGTCGGATCTCCTTTTGAGTAGTTGCTCTTGCTCAAAGATTGTGGCTGAGTGAGTTCTTAGAACTATTCGTTCAATGTATAGTTGCCGTATAGTGTGTAGTTCGCAGAACTCATACAGTTCTTGTGTGGAGGAGCGATAAGGTTTGAATGTTGCTACCTTTAAGAGAGACCTTTGGGCTCTTTCCAGTTTAATCATGGTAATCTTACCTGCACCTCCCCAGACTGTTATGCAGTATGATAATATGGATTGAACAAGTGCGAAGTATAGTGTTTTTAGCAACGGTGGAGGTGCAATATGTCGAAGTTTCCTAAAGATCCAAATGCACTTACGTATCCGAGTTGCTAGTAGATCTATCTGGGGTTCCCATGTCAGCTGTCAAGTAATACTGCTAGGTACTTCACTTGTGAAACTTTAGTCATAAAGTCAAGTCAAAAAATAATAGTAGTTAAAGCATTAGCAATAGCATTAAAGCCTCTCACTATGGAAGTCACATTCCATAGTGAGAGGCTTTAATGTACGAGTGTTTCATAATAACAACACACGAGTACTTAAATGCCTAATTATGTAAAATTACATAAACTGCTTTATCTCTACATATCATAAGCTCTCTATGAATGTTAATTTATAGTTATTTTTAAAATGTAACTTCTAATAAGTTCGATTTTAAAATAAGTTCGGCAATTAGCAAAGCGGCCAATATGCAAGGGTATACTATACTTAGTATTTCTATATATAAAGTTATTTAGCGCCCTCAGAGGTTTTTTATGTTCCTGATTAGGCTTTACTTTTATAGGCAAGATGGGTCGATTTCAAAGAAAGGATTCAAAACATTTAAGCTGGCTTTTGACTATGACTATGTACATAATAGACTATATTAAGTACATAAGTACACAATCTATAATGTATCGCTATGCCGGCTTTTGTGCAGAAAAATTAATCTCTCAGTGAGTTTTAGTGTAATTCGGACCGCAGCGTAGGTATTTTCGCGGGAAAAATCTGAACTGTCTGTACTGTACTGTCCTTAGATGTCAAATGAAATCAAACTAACATTTGTTTTTGTGATTTAGTTCTGGCTGTGGTGCTCATTCTTGTTTAATAATAAGTTACGATGGTGCTCCGAAATACTACTAAATATAGAGTTGAGAGAAGTAAAGAGGACCCATCAAAGCGGGATGCTGCAACATCCTCAGGACCTAGGTTTGTACACTTTTCATATTGTTGTAGGTTGGAAAACCTTCACCTGAATAGCATTCTCACACTGCTTTTGTACTTTCAGGGAAGATTCATCTGAGTCTCGTATCCGAGTGGCTCTGGACAATGACAGAATTGATTCTAAATACGGGTTTGATAGAGTTCGTGATGCGAAAGAAAGGACTGGTTACTTGATAAATATGCACACGGTAAGTTTGTTGCAGTTATTTATATATGGCTATCACGACCTTATTTTTTTATCCGTCTCGTAAAACGGTGTATCTTAGTTATCACCATGCTGAAGATTTTAACCAAAAAAGGTGTGACACTGTGTTATGTTGTTATTTTTCTTCATTACAGGCCGAAATTCTGGATGAAGATAAGCGTCTAGTTGCGGCCATGGACTACTACTTCATAGAAATGGATGGCTCCAGGTTCAAAATCTCATTGACCTTTCAGCCATACTTCCTCATCATGTCTCGCAAGGAGTGTGAGCAGGAGGTCATACAGTACTTGACTAAGAAGTTTGTTGGTACAATACATAAAATTGAAGTTATTGAGAAAGAGGATTTGGACTTGGTAAGTGGACTGAATTAAAATGTGCTTTGAAACATTTTGTATAGGGTATTTATTTATTTCGAACAGATATTATATGTATGTATATGTATAAACAACATCTGTAGGGTTGTGGTTCGAGGCTCTGCCTCCCAAGTGAGAGGTCTTGGGTTCGAATCCTGGCTGGGGAGAAGAAAAAAAAGAAATCCCCAGGTCTTGGATGTTTATATATGTTTGATGTCGCTGTTTCTGGTTCCCACAACAACAACACAACAATGTATGTGCCTGTATATATCAATGTTTATATAATTGTTAATAATATGTAAACTGATTTTTTATTCCGTAGAATTCTGACATTTCAGATATCATAAGGTTCTTTATGAGGACAATTATTATTTTATTCATTTTGATAAGCAAAAAATCGAAACCCCATACTTGATACAAACATAAACAAGGTACTACCGTTGACGTGAGAGTAATATTTGTTCTATGGCTATCGACGTTAAGCTGTCAGTGTTGCGCTCCATTGGAAACTACTTTACACTTAACACTTCACAGCCCCACAGCGAATAATTTAAACGTGTGCACTCTAAAGACCTGCTTTGTCAGATGGATGCAGAATTATTTAACATTTGGAACGTGATTCTACACTACGTAGTATATGGCGAAAAAATTTTAATTGGAAGATTTCAGCACAGATATACCAATGCGCTCATGTGTTCTGGGTGTTTGCTGCTATTTGTTGTTGTTATCTTGTTAAATTTGTTAAGTTTCTGTTATTCTGTTAAGTTTTTTCGTGTTGTGATTGTTCGTTGAATTTTATAAACGTTATGGAGCCACAGCCTGGCCCTTTCCGGGAATAAAATGGATACATTCACTAACAAATAAAATGTACTCAATGTTCAGACTCGTATTGAAATTGAAAAATGTGCGCGGCCAAAAAGGTCTGTAATCTCTGATATGTCAAAAAATGATAGCTGTCAGAATTCTATGGAATAAAAATCAGAGTTTAGGTATTATATAACTTCACAAATATTGTCAGTATTGATAAATTCTAGATACTTGGCTTTAACATAGATTTCGTCATTTCCAGTTAAACCACCTATCAGGACTTAAACAGCGGTACATAAAGCTCTCCTTCATGTCACAAACTGAGCTGATGAAGGTCCGAAGGGAGATCCTAACAGCAGTGAACAAGAACAAGGAAAGAGAAAAGAAAGACACAATCTATGCCGAGATGTTGACCAACGCGTTGACAAGTACTTCTGCAATTGAACATGCTAAGAAGACCACAGATCACATGGAGAACATACTGGATATACGGTAATATTATTTTCGTTCTTGTCTCTGGTTTATACTAGTTTTGTAGAAATATGTTCTCTAGAGAAACCTTTCAGACCTAATTCATTTCTGCACCCTGCTAGTAGTAGTAAAAGTATATGAACTGGCTGGGCAAAAATACTGAAGTTCATTGGGATCACAGATGGAATAGTATTATTACCTGCCATACATTACACCCAAATGACCAGGGAATGGGGTATTCTCATGTCCTCATCATTTTTATTGCTCACTTCCTACTCTCCCTCCATTGGTGGTTTTCCCTGCAGGTGTCAAAGGGCCAGGGAAGCCGCATGAGACCGAGAGGTAGACTCGCTAAAGTATATGATTCCGAAATCCTTTGATAATATTGACGAAGAATTTTTTCTGAAACTACAAGTTTTATATCAGGCCTCTCCGTGAGTATGCCTTCCAAATATGGAGCCCTAACTACCGGAAAGACAAGAACCTGCTGAAAAAGTACAAAGAAGGGCAACCACTAACACCATCTGTTAGGACTCCATGACAAGTTGTGCTAAGCACACTAGAACAACGACGCAAACCTGGAGATCTCATAAAAACATACAGAATTCTAACTGGGTACTATAATGTAACAACTATTAAAGACATGTTTATGATGAACCAGAACACCACCTCAGAGGGCAGTTACTGAAACTCCAAGGGCTCTCGTTACCAAGTAATCCTGGTATACACCTTCTGCCAAACCAAGTGGTATGCGAGTGGAACAGCCTACCAGAAAATGTAATTAAAGCGGCATCAGTGAAAACTTCAAAAATCGTCTTGATAAGTTTATAAAACAAGTGCAGTGAAATGTGGAGTGATATGCACGCATCAGCTTTAAACTGCCTTTGCATTATAAGTAATAATAATGATAATAAAGTATATAGATGTAGTCGGTATAACTCATTCTGGTCAACATTGTCACGTCAACATTATGATAAATATTTCCATGGGTGGGAGTGGCAAGGGGCCCTGTATAATGTAAAAGCCTTAATGAGAAACAGCAATCAAATATGGTATAATAGGCATGTTAATTTCCTATTTAGTGTTTTGTTTATTGCAAAAAATAACATAATAACTTATTTTGTTAATCTTGTTATTGTTCATGTTTAAAAGTCCTTTTATTGAATTACTGGCTCAACATGGGCACTACTGTTCCTCTTTCACCTAGTTTGGGAAAAGTGACACTGTGTTTGTACATTGTTTAACTCCAAAAAGAGATGTTTTTCAGCAAAGAACCAAACAATAAAGAAACTTTTGCGAAGATATTTATCATGTATAGTGGAAGGAAGCAACTGACACCACAGACTTTAACAGGTCCAGTCGTCAAGCGGGGTCAACAATACACAGGCTCGGCGCGGCTGAACAACCCGCTATGACCAGGTCGGCAAAAGGCAACAACTCTCCACGCATACACCCCAAAACGAAAGTGGCCACTAAATAGGAACTAAAAGAGCTGAAAACGACATCGCCTTAACAATCCAGGCACGAATTCTCGGTCAGACTACGGAAAAGCTGCAGGGAGCTACATCTCCATACGCTTCTGCAACGAAACCGCCAGACACGCCTTCCGGGTCAGGTAGACCGGCTCTGGTCAAAAACCCAAACGATCGGCCACACGGCTTCAACCTCCCACGCAACTGCTGGACCAAGCTGAACCGACTCCGGACTGGCCAGGGCCGCTGCGCCGAACTGATGTACTAGTGGGGGTATAGAGACAATCCTTTCAGAGCATGGCCCACCTCACGGACGACTGTCGTGCTCGATCGAGGGGGGACTGCTAAAAGTCCACTCTTCTGTCGAAGAGGCTATCCAATGGCTGCTCAGGCCGGCTAAGAGATTAGTGACGTGGACACTGGCGACCAAACGCTAAATAAATAAAGACATTTAATATTATTTTGAAAACTAAAAACATAAAAGGCCCCTCTTTTGCATGTTTATATTTAATTTAGTATCGATTTAAAATACTCTCAGAGGAAGTATTACTCTCTGCATTGTCAGTTTCAGATCTATGCTACAGTCCCTTTCCTTTTCTAAGCAAAAAAAGGAGAAGGAACTTGGCGCATAGCTCTGTCCCACAGAGCACTGAATCATCCCACGGGGGTGCGCCTTCATTGCTCTATGCTATGGAGCGGGTGTAAAAATTGGCGTTCCACAAAGTTCCATAGTAGGCCCTTTCTTACTCCTCGTATATATTGACGATCTGCCTTTTATGGTGGAGAAATTGACTGACATAGTGTTTTTTGATGATGGATGATACTTCACTGGTCTTCAAAATATAATGTATATGTCACCGGAAAATAATACGATCCGCAAGTTTATAAATTTCCTAATTTTTTTTCCGCAAGTTTATAAACATACTAACCTAACCTAACCTAACCTAACATAACCTAACCTAACCTAACCTAGCCTTATATAATCTAGAAGGAAGTTTATAAATTTCCTAGGAAATTTATAAACTTGCGGATCGTATTATTTTCCGGTGACATATATAACTTTAGGACTTCCAAAGTTAGCAATAGCTGTAATGTTAACCTAAGAAATAATCACAGACTACTTGCGCCCCGGTTCAGACTCTCAAAAGTTAGCAATTCTTTCAAAGGTCAGTGCATTATCTACTACAAAAAGATACCTTTGGAGATTTTGAAATCGTCATTTGAGCAATTGAAAAAGCATGTAAAAGCGACTTTGTCTAAAAAGGGATATTACAATTCAAGATAACTTAAATGCCGGGACTCTATGAGGTTAATCTAACTCAAACCACAACTCGCTGTTAATAATGTAATTAGTTATTCCTGCTTATTATTTATAATATGTAAAGATTGTAATTGATAAATTGATTGTTCTTCTACCTTAATAATGGAATTTGTTATGGTGTCAACGATTTGGGGAGGCTTAATATGGTTTAAAGTCGAAATTTATTTTTATTTTACTTGTAATTTCATGTGTTTATATAGGACTATAAGTCTGGAAATAAATGGTTATTATTATTAAACACAACGAAATTTTAAAAGAGATCAAAATCAATCTGTGGCGGTTTCTTAGCCATTCTTTTCCACAGTGGTCCAATGTAGAGAAGGGGCAAAAAATGTAATATCCTAAGTATATGTAAATATCTACAGAAATATGAAATTTTGAAATTTGAAATTCGTCCCTTACTGACAACACCAATTACGTCACTTCCGCTCTAGGTCTGTTTTCAACTGTCAGTCAGTATGAACGCGCGGTGTTAGCAATAAAATAAATTACCGTGTTACCACAACAAATATTAAAACAGTGTTCAACCTCAAAACAAACGTCAAATCCCATAAAATTTTGTTTTTAAACAAGTGAGCATAATAAAACATTAAGAGCCATTATACTCGTGCTCCATCGCCACGATATATATAAAAAATCTAAAATAAAGTCAATTCACGTTTCCTATTTACCAATTTCCCAGAGAGCATGACGTGCCCTACCACGTGCGCGTGTCCACCGACATGCAAATCTTCTGCGGTGCCTGGTACACCATCAAGAGCCGCGGCTCAGAACCGCCGCTCTTCACCAAACGCGACGACATCATCGAACGGCCCGACCCCATAGTCCTTGCCTTCGACATAGAGACCACCAAACTGCCGCTCAAGTTCCCGGACTCGCAGACCGACCAGATTATGATGATTTCGTACATGATAGACGGACAGGGGTATTTGATAACGAACAGGGAGATCATTTCGGTGGATGTGGAGGATTTCGAGTATACGCCGAAGCCGGAGTTTGAAGGGTAAATAAAATTACTGTTTCATATAATTTAGCATATGGCCTCAGACGAACAGTTAGCCTAATACACGCTCGCTTTATAAGATTTTTCAAGAGGGTTACTAATTTTGGTATAAAAAATAATTAATGTAGAGCATTAACCTTTTTACCACCCCAGTTTCACTGGCCGAGGCCGACAACTAAGTCGTGTCACTGGCGCCCAACGGCTATAGCCGACAATGTTTTTATATTAAAAGAGACGTTGTCTCGTATTAATTGAGTTCTATTTTGCCTAGAATAGCAAACATGTGTGGCGTGTGGGTGACACATTTTGTATTTGGTGCATGACGATTAAAAGGTCCCCAACGAGGGGCACGGGCCTAATCCCGGATACGGGTAAGATTGAGCCGCACTCCACCACGCTGGCTTAGTGCGGGTTGATGGAGGGGTGTTGGGTTAGCGGCCAACCCGACCGTTAGAAATTATCAAGCTGCCCTATGGCCTCTGATACAGCTTTTTGACTACCGAGTAGCGATAGTAGCCAGGACCAACATCTTAACGTTGGTCAAACGACGACCTGTGTGACTTTGCGGTAGTGGCTCTGCCTACCCCGCGAGAGGTCCCGGGTTCGATCCCCGGCTGGAAAAAAAATAAAAAACACGTCTTGGATGTTTGTATGTGTGTGATGTCGGTGTTTGTCTGGTTCCCATGACACATGGCGTCCTAGTGTGGGGCCAGAAGCAATGTATGTGCCTGTATATAAATATAATGTTCAACGTATCATTCCAAACACAGTAGACCTATCCGTCTCGGCTAGATGTTGCCGCCTGCACGATCGTTTCCGACAATATATGTACTTAGGATAAATTAATTAAGATGTTTCAAATAACTGCGGGCGAAAATACATTGAACCCTGTCTACCAATGCATACCATTTTTGTGAACGATACGATAAATGACTATGACAATTATCGCAAATACGACTTAATTAAGATTTTTCATGAAAATTTTTGCCACACTTGGCAGGTGTGGCAAACATTTTCATGAAAATTATTTTTTGAACAACATTAAAAAGGAGCACTATCTTTCTCTATCATAGTTTATAGCGTTAAAGTCAAAGTCAAAGGTATTTATTTGTAAAACATAGGTTATAGTATAATGATCTTAAATATTTATAATATCGCATCTCTATGTTTGGCGCAATGGCATACAAATATTCAATTGTGTATTAAACTTACAGTGTCGTGTCATCTAGATATTCTCTTATGGAGTAGTACATTTTATTCAATAATAAGTTGCGAATTTCTATCTTAAATTGTATTATATTGTCTAACCTACATATACTATCAGGCATGTGATAGTATACGCAGGCGTTAATTTATGTATTCGTTTATTCATAACATATTTATCATACAATACAGGGTGTATGGTGCATCGGCTGCCAAATTAAAATGGCGGTTAGAAGGGGTCATTTGCGATCTCCTAGATCCACAAAAAAAAATTTTTAGCCCAATGGATTTTTTTATTTTAATATTTTTAACTTTTTTGAAAAATCCTTTTGAAATGACTCCTTTAAACTTGAATAAATAATAAATTCATTGATAAATCTTGCCATTATTTACTGTTATTGCTTGTATAATGTTGTACGGTTCTGTTGTAGTGAAAAATACTGGAAATTAACATTTTTTTGTTTATTCATTCACAAATGTTTTTTCAAGAAGTGTAAATCTGTAACGAATCATCTTCAAATGGCATCGTGGCAAATTAAGTTAACGTAAAAAATAAGATTCTGCCGTTTATGCCGCAGAAAACGTATATTTGGACACTCTCAAGGAAATCAAAATGTATAGGGTATCCCGTTAACCTAGAACTATGAAATTTGGCAAGTAATACCGTCTTATACTACAAGTAAAGGTAAAAATCAGAAAACTATACATTCCCACGACACGGTATAGTGTGGAGCCAGAAGCAATGTATGTGCCTGTATCTAAATGTTTAAATGTATGTAAATGTTTATGTACCTACAAATTTGACGAAACTTTCGGAGGGCAAGTCCGACTCGCACTTATCCGTTTTTTTTACCATAGACTATATTCAAGGATTGGAATATGACATTGTGGGTATGATGATACCTTGTATCGGTAAGAGACTGATGATGCGGTATGACCTTAATCATCATCAGAAGTTTCACTCTTGGTTCTTTCTTGACATACAGATATGATAAATAAATCTACTGTTCTATCTATGATGGGATCCATTCCCCTCACCTTGTCTTCTTCCTTTTTAACATGGTCCAAGCAGTTTTTCCATATTTCAGCCGTGTATTTGGCTAAACTTTCGTTCAGCCAGTTCTTCACGTCAGCCAATTTAAAACTTGTATTGTTTCTGGCGACGTGCCCTTTCACTTCCGCCCATACAAGCTCAATATGATTGAGCTCGCAGTGGTAGGGCGGCAAACTCAATACTTCCATGCCGTTGGCTTTGGCCATCTCATCTACCACATAACTTTGATATTGGCTTGATTGGGCTGGCTTTTTTCATAGGCTGAGCTTTTGTGTCGCCGAATTCTACAGTGATCTGTTTTGATACCACCCAATCGACAATTCGTTGTTTTCTCCATGACATGGTAGGTGTTCTTTCTAGTCGCCTTCAATAATAAAAAAAAGTATTAGACATGATGAGATGCGCGTAAAGACATTTGATTAAAGTAACGCACAGGTATAGGCTATGTTAAAAGTAATAACTAGATACTGGGAGTGGGACGCGCAGGTATAGGCTAATTTAAAAGTAATAACTAGATACCGGGAGTGGTAACTTGCATTATCCATGACGAAAGAAAGAAAGAAGAAAGAAAGAAACATTTATTATAAAGACAGTGAACACACTACAATTACAACAAAGAAACAAAACACAGAGATAAATAGTTGCATTGACACATGATATAAAATGAAATGACAGTCGTGGTGTGTCACTGTCATTATAAATGGCGTCTGACTCAGCATTATGTTGAAGGCCAGGCCTTCAACGCTGATTTTCAGTCAGCGCCAAGTGTTACCTCGCGAGCGCCCCAGACCGCGGCGTGGTACAATCCATAAATACATAAATATAAAGAATATATAAAAAATAGGTAACAATAATGGTAAATATAGATATGGCTGTTATATATGACACATACAAAAAGTTAAATAAATAAACATGGCCCGCGCTTTTCAATCCCTCTTTTCATTTAATTTAAGTGTTGGGTTTTCGGTCCCACTGACAATGAGCGACCACAGACTCAAGTCTTATTGCGGCGTGAGGTTGGTACGGAGGGGAGGAGTAGTCTCTGCTGATCTAGCAAATGTGCCCTGAGTTTCCGCCCACAGGCACACCTACTAGCCGCTTCACGGACTGGAGGGGGAATATCATTCCAACACTTAGATGCCGCAAATCTGAAACTCCCGCGGAAAGTTGCCGTTCGATGCGCCGGTGTAAGTATTCTGTGCTTGTGCACGCCACGTAGCCTGGTCGCCCATTTTATCTTGGTGTACAAGTAGGGTGGGGTTTGCGTGTGTATTACACCAAAGAGTAGTTTGGCTAGGTGTAAATGCCGACGAGCTTCCATGTTCAGAAGTTTAGCTGCATCCAAGTATGGGGTGATATGGTATCTAGGAGGGATTTTAAAACAAAAACGTATACATGCGTTTTGCACACGTTGAATTAACCTTTTCGACCGACCAAGTATACAGCTACCATATACGACATCACAGTAGTTTAATCTAGATAATATCAATGATTCACTTAGCCTGACACGCAAATCAGTGCTAAGGTAATCACGTATATTATAAAGAATCTTAAGGCGGTAGAAACAATTGCTGACTACGTTTCTGATATGATTTTCGAATCGAAGCTCACCGTCCATCAACAACCCAAGATTTTTTGCTTCTACGACCCTTTCCACTGTGTCGCCCCTGATAGCTATATCATTGAGGGCTAGGGCTTGGACAGTATTATGGATCTGACATTTTGTACCAAGGATCATGTACTTAGATTTTCTAGGGTTTAGCACTAGACAGCTCCTCTCTGACCATGACGCCACCCGCTCTAGATCGTTATTTATGGACTGGACTGCAGTGTTGATGTCGGAAGGGACGGATGATATATATAGCTGGGTATCATCTGCGTAGAGATGGCACATGCTGCTCTCCACGACAGAATGACGTGAATGACGAATGACGATGACATCATTGTCCATCGTCAATGACTTTTGCAAACCATTCCTCGAAATGATTGGCGTCCATGCTCTCATGGTAGTCGCCTGTCTTTGAAATGTAGATTGAATGAATGAATAAAATTTTGAAATATTTAAAAAAAATAATTAACGTGATTAAATTTAAGTAAAATTTTGATTATTGTTGGAAATTTAAAAACTTGAAATCAAAATAAATTTAACGATTCGAACCTCGGTCTCTGTAACGATCACAAATAAAAAAACATTTATAATGTTATATTTACAAAAAAATGCAAATAGTGCAACTTTCTTAGTTACATCTTTTCCATTTGAACGGAGTCGTGTCAATGTATTGCGAAACGCCTTTCGCGTCGTATTTAGCGACAGTTTGTATGTAGAGCAATACATTACGTAGATATTTGCGTGAAACGTGGTAGAAGTCCGGTCAACGTATGTTTGCCCGCAGTTATTTCAAGCATACCATATCTCATTGATACATGGTCAGCACCGTATTAGAACTTGCATTTCCTGCGTGAGAAAAAAGCGTGAAACCCGTGACCACGGAGCGCAATTTCTTCTTCTTAATTAAAATTGTATTCCAATTCTCGTTTACAAGTAACCCACGCAAGCAACTTCTGTCAAACCGAAGTGCTCCGTGAGTGGAACAGCATTCCAGAAACTGTAACCAGTGCGCCATCAGTGAACAGCTTCAAAAATAGACTTAACAACCGTATAAAACAAGTTCAGTGAAATGTGGACTGCCTGTGCATTATAATAATAATAATAATTATATTTTATTCTTAATTAACATAGTATTCCAGGCTCTTCATAATATTCAACGAAGTGAACGAGCTGGCTCTCATCCAGAAATTCTTCGAGCACATAATGGACGTGAAGCCGCACATATTCGTAACCTACAACGGAGACTTCTTCGATTGGCCGTTCGTGGAAGCTCGAGCCGCGATACTCGGGTTAGATATGAAGCAGGAGATTGGCTTTTCTAAGATGACCAAGGATGGAACTTACGCGTGCCGGCCATCCATGCATATGGATTGTCTATGGTAAGCGTATGGAGTGTTTATTATTCTTCCTTTTTCAGCATGTTTTTGACTACTGTTGGACATGTGCCAATCCTAATGGGGAAGCAAACACGATAAGGTGCTAAGTGTTTGTAACAAACACAGACTAAGTAAGCAAAGAGTTTCGTTCATTAGTTCGGTCACAAATGAATCACAGAGTGTGTAAGTAAAGCAAGTTTAAAAAAAGAGTTTCGAATCAGAGAAATGAATTGTCAATATCTATAGAACTTTGCTGTTGCTAATGCTTTACATTTTACAAACGCGCAATGCCCTCGGCGAAAAGTTTCCAATCTTCGTAATCTTATTTATTTGCAATGAACTATGGATTGTGGTATTTCATTTGAACATCTTTCAATATCATATCCAAATATAATTCACTTTATGTCATGGAACGTAAAAACAAAAGACATCAATTTTAAAAACACCCTATAAAAAGCGAGCGACTATCGCTCGACCGTGTCATCTGAGCCAGTACTGTGTGAAGGTATACCTGTGGTTCAGGGAGACTGGAAACTTAGTCCGAAGACCAGGATCTGGACGACCGCGATGCACTTCGGTGAGACATGACCGATTTATTGTCACCACCACCTATCAGAATTCGACACCTGACCGGCATGGACGTCCAGCGGCAGCTCAGAGAAGTTCGAGGGAAGGCTGTCAGCGAGTGGACAGCGAGGCGAAAACTCAAAGAAACGAACTTTACCCCAAATAGGCCAGCCTTCCTCCTCTTTATCGGTCCCTCAATGCCTCAGCCTCAATCCTTAGATAGTGACTGCATTCTCTCCTCCGTTGCTGACGGTTCTGCGTAGTTTGATATGTGTTGTGTAGAGTACCCCCTGTCGCCTCTAATCTGGTCGGACCATCTAGTTGGAGCTAGACCTCTGGCGGGTTTGCCTTCTATTTGACCCATTATGATGAGCAACTCCAGTCGGTGCCTAGGTGAGCGCATAATTTGACCGAAGAAGCTTAGGGTTCTTTCCCTGCATATTGTCGAGAGCCGTTTCGTGATCTTCAGTTCACTCAGAATGGACACATTATTTTTCATAGCGGTGCAAAGAATTTTGAGAAGTCTTCTCTAACACCACATTTCGTTCCCGGCTCTTGAAGCACCAGGTTTCTGCAACGTACATGAAGATCGAGAACATCAGGGTCCGGACAAGTCGAACCTTAGTTATACGGCGAATACACCTGTTCTTCGCGCTTTTGGCCATGCCATTACTTCGGCTCAGCTCTCTAGAACAGCTGCCATCGCTACTCAGCATCGAACCCAGATACACAAACTCATCTACCTTCTCATATCGATCGAGGGCACTTGACGACTGGAGTACTTGGTCCACCACCACGATCTTGGTCTTTGACTGGTTGATCTCAAGACCGAGTCTAAGACCTTCATCCTCAGTTCGCTTGAGTAGTTCCACCATTTCTTCTTTGCTGGACGCAAGTAATGTCGTGTCATCTGCATATCTGAGGTTGGTAAGCTTTTCATCGCCCACTGTTACTCCGCTGCTCCAGTCCTCCAGCGCTCTCCTCATTATATATTCGCCGTGCAGGTTGAATAATTTGGGTGACAGTATGCAGCCTTGTCGTATACCTCTCTCAGTTCTGAAAGCTTCTCTTTTCTAAATTGGTTCCCTCGAGGTATAAATTCTGAATCAGGAATGTTAGATGTGGATGTCACCCATTTCGATCAAGATGTCAAATATAGTGCTCCATAGGCCAGCCACAGGACCCAAATTTTTCTCCAGTCCACCGACAGCCCGGCTTCAGTTGGCTCGCGATCACTTAGATTGAGATTTGGAGCAATGGAGCAGAGTCCTGTTCTCGGACGAAACCAAGATGTGCCTGCATGGTAGCGACCATCGAAGGAGAGTATAGGAGACCGGGGGACCGATTCGCACAATGCTTTTTGCGGAAACTGGATTATGTCGTCTGTTTATTATATTATCATCTAAATGCATTTGTACGCTACCGTCAAAGATATTTTCGGCATAATTTTGGGCAATCATTCATATAACCCCTCGTCCATTCCATACGCACTTCATATCCTCCTCATACAATCATTTAATTTTCACGTCGAGTCCTGATCAAAGTCAAAAACGCGTTACGAAGGTATTAATTTCATTTTAAACGAACCAGCAATTTTGGTCTTCTTTTGCAACGTAGACAAGTTCAGTTTGTGATCTCTTTTCTGGTTTAATTTTCGGTCCTGGACACCTTGTTCGACATTCGGTTGTCATTCATTATTTTGTTGTAAACTCTTGATTTTGTTATTAAAATAAATTATACGTGTTTTGTCAGTGAACGTTATTACTTAATTATCACTACACTTGCTTAGTGAGCGTCAATGTGTCGGCTCCTTAGGTGAGGATAGACAAAACACATTGGTTATTTACCTTAGTCTTAAGGCATTGTGGTAGTTTGGACTTAAAGACTTCGACTAGCTTCCCAAAAGCAGCCCACCACCCTAAGCCGATGAGTCTGATGATCTTCTTTAACTGTGCATCGCGGTCGAAGGATAAACGATGTCCAAGATAGTCGTAATCGCTGACCACCACGTTGTCTTTGCCAACAATTATGTTCGGTACATTTAAAGAGCGATTCGTCATGATCTTGGTCTTGGACATGTTCACCCTGAGACCGACTTTCAAGGAAGCTTCATGCAGTTCTGCGAGCATATTTTGGAGATCTGAGACGCATTCGGCGACTCCGCGAACCTGAGACAGGGGGTCTCACTCAGAGGTTTAGGTACGTTTGGCCGGCCGACCCGGAGTTCGGGATTTCAGTTAGGTTTTCACTCGCTTGGTTCGCAGTCGCATCGCGAGAAGTCAGAGTAAAAGAAGCTCTCAGTCGAAGTGATGCGGCGCAATCTAGCCTGCACGGGCGGGTAAACGATTCTGTATGTGTTGAGCGATTATTGAACGTAGCGCAGGTGCAAGCTACATTGCGCTTTATTGCCGCGAAGCGAGAGTAACTATTTATTTAAGTGATCTTTCTGTACTAAGTACTATTAAGTATTCTGTGCCTGAGATGCGACATAAGCGCCCCGTTTATGTTGACTCCTATCTCGCTCCAATCCAACGTCTTCAATAATATCCTCCAGAACGTTGATGAATAATTTGGGCGAGAGAGTGTCACCCTGTGGGATGCCCCGGTCTATAGCAACAGATTCGGTGTTTCTACGCACGTATCTGCATTTTCGCGGACCTTTACAGCTCCCGGAGGATATCGACGTATCCCATGTCAATTCCGCAGCGATGGAGGGAGTGAAACACGGCCCATTGCCCTACGCTGTCAAATGTCTTCTCATAGTCAACAAAGGCGAAACACCGGGGCCAGTTGTATTCTCTGCATTTTTCGTTACAATTGCGTTCTTCCAGGAACCGGGTGTAACACCCTGAGTGAGAATGGTGTTTGAGAGTTTTACAAGAACTTTAAGGACGGGCCCTTCACCAGCCTGCAGCATCTCAATATGCACCCCGTCCTCCCCAGCTTTGCCTTTTTTTTGCCTAGAACGTACTGTACTTCATCTGAAGAGATCGGAGGTAGATGATAATCGCCGCAGCGCTCCACAGATACTGCTCTAGGGTCCGCTGAATCTGGTGAGTCTGGTGTCGGTGCTTTGGAAGCATACAAGTTCGCGTAAAACTTCTCAACTATCTTTATAATTTGATCCCGATCCGTCACAATGTATCCGGCTGTATCCCGTGTTTTTGTTCAGTTTCTACGTCGTTGCGGATTGCCTTATTAATGGTGTTAAGCTCTCTCAGGTCCAATGTTGAGCTGTTTTTCATTTCTCTTCGAGATAATAGAGTCAGCGTGTCGTGCGTCATTTTTGCCTCTTTAGGTGGTCTTACGCCCCCTATGTGCTTCATGATGGTATGCTTTAGGGTAGTACACACTGCGTGGTTTAGTGACTCCACATCCTGGTTCTCTTCCATTAGCCCATCGAAAGATTTCTTCAGTTCATGTTGAAACTCCTTTTGCAGGAATTTGTAACTGTTTGGGTCATATTGTGGGCTAGTTGACGTTAGCAGCTTTGCTCTTTCTTTGGGCAGGTTATACCTGAATGTGGCTCTCTGAAAGCGGTGATTGCTACTGGTTTTGACGCGAGCTAAAACAGAAACATCTGTTACGTTCGATTTTTGCGAGCTTATGAAGTCAATTTCATTTTTCGTCCTACCGTCCGGGCTAGCCCAGGTCCATTTTCTCGAGGGTCGCTTTTAAAGAAATCTGTTCATAGCGTAGAAATGATGTTGCTCGAGAAAATTAACTAGGGTTTGCCCTCGTGGGTTTCGACTACCTGAAGTAGGGGCATAAACTTGCACGACTTTAATAGCATATCTCTTACTCAGCGTCAGATTAACACAACATACTCTTGTAGACATACTCGTCATATTGTGGATCAAAAAACTGACGTCGCCATATGTAGAATCATCGTGGCCTTTGTGGTGTAATAGATGATCAGATGACAGGCGCGTTAGGTCTTCACCCTGCCTCCTAAGTTGGTCTTCACCCTGCCTCCTAAGTTGGTCTTCTTCCAGTGGTTCGAGTAGCCTTTCGTCGGTACTAAGCGTCCTTGTATTGTATGTAGCGGGTCATTGTTTGGCAGCCGGATCTCAGACGGGGATTCTTAGCACCGGGGCTCCATCTGCCCCGCCGGAACCTGAACCGCTGCCGGAGCTAGGGATAGCGGGGCTGCCGGGAATGAGGGCCGTGTTTTAGTTGTGCTATTCATAATGGAGAAGGGTTTTGACCGTAAACACCACGCTGGCCAGGCGGCTTGGCGTCATTAAGGGGATTAGGGAGGGGAAAAAAGAGAAAAGGATTGTTATAGACAGGAATATGAGTGTAGGATTATAGGATACCATTTTCTCGGAAGACTAGAGATGTGTTGGTGGTAGCTCGGGAAGCGGGGTCGCATACCCGTATTTCATTAAAGATTTACCGGAGAGGCAACTCAATATGAATATCGCTGACGCATATTAAGTACTTCCTATTAATTTAGATGTCCACAACTTTGACCTTTTGCGAGAATTCCTTAAATTAAGGTAGAAATTTTAATTTTTATTTTAAATCTTTTTGAGGTTATGGGGATCTTTTTTGAGCAGCGCGCGATGAAATTATTCCAGTTTCTTGCTCGGGAATTTAGATTTTGCGTCACTCAAGAAACTCCTTCGTCATTGTGTGCTCATATATGTTTGTTCAATGGGGAAAGTTGTTCTTTAGGGGAATTATCATACCCTGAATTTTGGTCTAAAATCCCTACATGTATGTAAATCTCAAACAAATTATTGTTTTCAGTTGGGTAAAAAGAGACTCCTATCTCCCAGTGGGGTCACAAGGCTTAAAGGCCGTGGCTAAAGCCAAGCTGCGGTACGATCCTGTCGAGCTTGACCCTGAAGACATGTGCCGGATGGCAGCTGAGCAACCTCAGGTAAGTACGATTACTTTGACTTTAGCTCTCGACGCTTCTCCGTTTTAGCTGCTGAAAGTGATCCTGGAAAATTGAAATTGGGTACAAAGGTGAACCATGAAGAGTATATTAAGGGAAAATCTTAAAACCGTTAATTCATTTCAAATAAATGTAGCCCATTAACGTCCCCACGGAGGGGCACAGGCCTTTACCGGGATACGAGTAAGGTTGAGCCATACTCCACCACGCTGGCGTAGTGCGGTTTGGTAGAAGTGTTTAACGACCACTACCACGTAGCGATAGCAGCCGGGACCTAAAGCTTAACGTGTTATCCGAAACACTGAACGTCCGATAATGAACTTAGGCTAATTCAATTTTTTCATTGGTACATAGTCAGATTTCGAACCTGCGCCTCCTGTGTGAGAAGCAAGCGTGAAACCCATTAAACCACGGAGCTCGTGTGTGTACTACAGATCAGTTAACTAAAGCTGGCACATACAAATCAAATAAATGAATGATGTTATTATATCCTCGAAATAGGTAAACAATCACTTTGCCAGAGGCAATTATAAGGAGAGCGACATCTTCGGGAGTAAAGTAAAAGGCTTGAGATGCGCGCAAATACTAGACTAATTTATTATAGTTAATACTAAGTGTTTAATATTTATGCTTCGGAACGCACCGGTTTTTCGTTGCGCGGATCGACCGCGAGTGATCGGGACATCACTAGCTGTCACTTGTATAGAAACGAAATGACGAGTTAGAGGTTACTTTTTGGCACATGGAAAATGTCTAACGCCAGCATCGGAAAGCTTGGTTGAATGTTAATTATAATAATCACGGAACAATCGTCGGGAAATAAGTAGATTTAACGTCATCGGAGTGAGTGCTTCGTGCTTTGAAAGGTTGAAGTGGTTCGGTGATCCAGTCGTCGCTTTCGGATAGCGATCCTCGTGTCGGCACGCCTCACGACGGCGATAGCTTCGGGCTACGACGAGAGTAAGATTCGACTCCCATCACACCCCACCCTTGTGTTCCTCATCCCGTATTCCTGCCTCGAATTGAGCTTTCGAATTCCGGTCCACGGCGTCAAAGGTCAGTACTGCTATGTGACATTACTCTGAAAAACAACCCTACCAAGATTCCACGCCCTGTCGGTTGAGGCGTGGAATTTAACATTTTGGTAGCAGAGGCGCGGTTTCCTAGTAGGAAATCGATTCACGGACGGTTGTAGGGTTGTTTTTTTGCCACATTGTAGCTGGGAGAGGGTGGGTATCTCAGATTGGTCGGCAATCTTTATTGTGAGTGAGTCTTGTGGTCGGTACACCACAATTTAGGTTCATTTTCGGTTAGTGAACGTACAATTGACGATTTAGTGAACAATTATTATAAATTTGTAGTCGGAAACTACTCGGTGTGCATAGGGAACAGTCATTCGGTCGGACTATAGTATTGCAGTCGGGTTCCATAGTATTGCAGTGTTATTTCGGATTACAGAGCAGGGTCAGGCTATTTAAGGGGTATTAAGCTGATTTTGCTGACCTCAGTAGAAGTGTGGGTCATATCGGAAGGGCTACTTCTAGAAGGTTCACGGCTACCTACATTATATTATATTAAATAAATATAGTTAAAAAAAACTAAAAAACACGCTTTTAAAGCACATCAAACTAAAAAGTAAAAAATAATTCTTAATATAAGCTGAAAATAATAATGAACAAAAAATACTAGTATTATTGTGAAAAAGCGTGATAAGTTTACAAAGTTTCAATGAAATCTGTCCGTTTAAAGTGGGTCAAAATCAAGTCCAAATTACATACAAACATACAGGTGAAGCTAATAAAAGCGTGTTAAAATAGCCTTTTTTCTTATAATAAATTTTTGTGTGTTATTTTTTATTGTGCTTTATGGTGGCATTCTCTAATTGATTTAGAGTGTATAGTTATAAGGTGTATGTCCACAGGGCGACCATATTAAATATTTTTTAGGATTTAATTGTTTTAGTGGTTGCCTTAGTTTTGACAACTTAGTTTTAATTTCTGTGCCCAGCGCTGACGGGCAAGTGCTGGTCTCTGGCTATACTTAGTTCGGTAGTGAAGTATAAGACCAGAATCTATTAAATCGGTCAACATGGCACCTTCGCCCTTGACGGTACTGCGGCATGGTGTCCGGGAGGAAATGAGATGGCTCGCCCATACTCATAAGTATGTGGAGCGACCAGATATGGATGATGTCCTGCTCAAGCGTGTGGAGGACGCAATGACACGCGTCGGGAAGGTGTGTCGGCTGGCTGCGGAGGCTGAAGCTCTCGGGCTTACTGATGAAGCCTCGGTGGCTGCAGTGAAACAGCTCTGCGCGGATGCTGACCAAGCGATGGTATGCTTGGGTGACATCGAGCGTCGCGCGGAGAAAATTAAGCGGTCGCGAAAGAATGACCGTGGGGAGGGTAACGGAGACCCACCCCCGAAGGGTGTTGTTGGACGGCTGCCACACCTGGAGATTCCGGCCTTCAGTGGGGCAATTGATGAGTGGCCGGCCTTCATTAATTTATTTGATAGTTGTTTCACGGTCGGGACGACCTGGACACCGCCTACAAGTTGGCCCAACTATTGATGGCTCTGCGGGGTGAACCGAAGGAGTTGGTCGGTCACCTAACGGTCACGGCGGGCAATTATGAGATAGCCAGGTCCATATTGTTTGACCGCTACCAACACAAACGGCGGTTGGTTGATGCGCAGCTGGGGAAGCTGTTTAGCATCCCTAAAGTAACCCGGGATGTTGACATCCGAGTACAGGTGCTCAACCCTGTGCTGGTAGCCACTAAGGCCCTTCAGAACCTTGGTCTTCCGGTAGACCAATGGTCATACATTGTTTTGTATATGGTTTTGTCACGGTTGCCTGCAGCTGTTCAAAGTCGGTTTGAACAGCTGCATGGGGGCAGTAGCACGGAACTGCCCACGCTTATCCAATTGACAGATTTCTTGGAAGGTGAATGCAGGCGATGTGACACACTGGACACGGAGGCCAGTGTGCAGCGCCAACCCGCGCGGATGCGGAAGGGGCCGCGTCCCCCGCCCCCACGGGGGGGTGGGAGGTCGAAACAATTTGGCGTTCTGAATGCCGCGCCGTCGGGTGAGGGCTGTGTGCACTGCGACAGTGCCGGTCATGAAGTGACCAGTTGCGCCAACTTTAAGGCGCTCGGGGTAGCTGCCCGCAGGAAGATAGTCTTCCGCCACCGATTGTGTTTCGGTTGTTTGGGGCCGCACACGCTGAGCGAGTGCTCGCGCGCGTTCCCCTGTGAGTGCTGTGGTGGCAAGCACCACATAGTGTTGTGCCTGAATCGGTCAGGCCCTTCGGACGGTCACCAGGGCCGGACTCAGGTTGGTCGGCCACAGGGCCCAACCAGGGCCGGACCCAGTCCCCCTCCGGGCAACGGGAGTCACCAAGGGGGTGACTGGGGTACCCGCGGACGGGACCCCCCCCGAGGGGAAGGGGGCAGCGCGGGGGGTAACATGCGGGATAGCCGGGGTTCGGTCGCCGCTGTCCACGGTCAGCGAGGACTTCGGGCCGCTGGCTCACCGCGTGTTACGGGCGGGTGTCAGATGGCACCTATGAGTGGCGCGAAGGCTGGGAGCCCACCACCTTCTGCGCCACCCTGCCCGTCGCTCTGGGAGGCGAACAGTCGGATGTCGCCCCCATTCCTAGAGCGCCCCAGGTTGGATCCGCTCTCCCCCATCCATCCACGGTGGCCACCGGGCACACCGTACACCGTCCGGTATGGTCGGATACCGGGACAGCGAGGGGCCTATTATCCGGGTTGGGACCCCTTGATGTACATACGGTCTGATATGCCGGTTGCGTATCAGCAGCCGAGTTACTCCAAGGCCGACGGAGGTCTCAGCGGGTTCGGATCCCGCGGAGGTTCCCGCTAGGGACACGCCGCCCACTTACAGGGTGCCGCCACTCCACAGACGGTCATGCTCCCCACCGCCTCTGTGATAGCGTGGAGTTCGGACGGCAAATCATGTGTGGCACGAGCACTATTGGACTCGGGGGCCCAGGGGTGCTTAGTCTCGTGCAACCTTGTAAGACGGTTGGGCATTTCGGTATCCACATTCCATTCGGGGAATTGGGAACACGGAAGTCGGTTCCGTTAAGGGAGTATGTCGGATTTCTCTCTCGTCACGGGTGGATTCATCGGTGAATCTGACGGTCACGGCATTAGTCATGCCTAATGTGATGGGCTCACACCCTCACGTACGGTTGTCGCCCTCGGTGCGACAGTTGGTCGCTGGGTTGTCACTGGCTGACCCGGAGTTTGATATTCCGGGCCCAGTAGACATTTTATTGGGTGTTGATGCCTTGGGATACCTGTTAGTGCCAGGTGTCCACGTGTTGCAGGCGACTGGTCTGGTTTCGTTCAACACCAGACTGGGCCATGCGGTAATGGGTCCGGTCATGCCGGCTGCCCCACGCCTAGCGACTCGTAGTCCCTTATTCGGTTCTGTACTCTCGGAGGTGCTACAGAAGTTTTGGGAGGTGGAGGAACCACCTACGGTCCGCCGGTTGGACCCGTTTGAAGAAGAGTGTGAACAGTTTTATCGGAACAATACTGGTCGCCTTCGGTCAGGTCGATTTCTCACACGTCTTCCATTCCGGAGTGATCGCCCACCGCTGGGCAGTTCACACCATGCAGCCGAGACGTGGCTTCTGTCGATGGAACGACGGGATTTTCGGCAGAAGTACGTCGACTTCATGCGGGAATACGAGTCGCTCGGCCACATATCGGTTTCGGGTATCGACTGGAAGCGTGAAGACCACTGCTTCCTGCCTCATCACGCGGTCTTGAGGACCCCGGAGGGCAAAATACGGGTAGTGTTCGATGGATCGGCATCAACATCTAACGGCATGAACCTGAACCAGTGTTTGCATTCAGGGCCGAAGTTGAACCATGACATCGCGGATATTATCACACGGTTCCGTCGACACAATGTTGTGTTTGTAGCTGACATCCGGATGATGTTTAGACAGACGGTCATTCACCCTGACGATAGACGGTATCAGCTGATACTGTGGCGAGAGAGCCCAGATCAGCCCATCAAGGTGTACGAGCTGAACACCAACACGTACGGGCTACGGTCTAGTCCTTATTTGGCGATTCGCACTCTGCGGGAGTTAGCGGATCGAGAACGGTTAAATTTCCCTAGAGGAGCAGCGATCCTGGAGCAGGATCTCTACGTGGACGATATCTGTACCGGTGCAGATTCCGTAGAGGAGGCGCTCGCTCGTCGGGACGAGCTAGTTGAGCTCTTACGGGGTGGAGGTTACGAGCTCCGGAAATGGATGTCGAACTCTCCAGAGTTACTGTCTGGTCTTCCGGATGACTACCAGCAGGATCCCCACATTTTTGAAAATTTGGAAAATCCGAATATGTTGTCGGTATTAGGCGTCCAGTACCAGCCGGTGTCAGACATGTTTTCGTATCGGGTCGAGTTGGACTACCCGAAGGTTGTCGTGTGACGACAAGAACCTACCAGAACCTAACAGAAAACAACCAGGATAAAATTTAGTAGTAACAGTTTATTAGTTATTTACAGTGAGGACGATAAAAAAATGATACGATGCTGGATGGATGAGATGAGAACAGGTTTTATATAAAACACAGGTTAAGTAAAAAAGGAAGCGGAGGACACGAAGAATAGGAGACTGGTAGGGTTAATGACCAGGATGCAGGTGTATTTGTTGTTGTAGATGTACGGTAGCGGGCGTATTTGTAGTTACGGCTCGCAGGATCCCGTTGTAGAAGTGGAACGGTAGCGGGCGTATTTGTAGTTACGGCTCGCAGGATCCCGTTGTAGGAGTGGCTCGCAGGGTCGATGTAGGTAGCGGGCGTATTTGTAGTTACGGCTCGCAGGATCCTGTTGTAGGAGTGGAACGGTAGCGGGCGTATTTGTAGTTACGGCTCGCAGGATCCCGTTGTTTGAAGGATTGTTTGAAGGTTTGAGGGAGTTTGAAGGCTCGCAGGATCCCGTTGTTTGAAGGATTGTTTGAAGGTTTGAGGGAGTTTGAAGGCTCGCAGGATCCCGGGGTAGTGCGACCCCGGGATAAGGCCCTTAAGTGGTACTTCTAGTTCAGAAGCTGACGTGAGACTCCAGAATTTCAGAAATGTTCCGCTTTTATACCCTTTTTGGAGAGTTCTAAAAAATTATTTAAATTAAACGTAATTTTTGTGAGTGGCCAAGAGAGAAAAAGTATTTTTGTAAAAGTATTGAAGCAAACATATCAGACCGCTAACGAGTTTGAATGGGCATTGCCATGACAACCAGATAAACAAAGACGTCAACCAATGTCAAAGTTTAGTTTCAGGCTCGTAATACGATAAACAACAATAAACCCATGAAGTAAATTACATAACAGCGAAAGGAAAAAGGGTAGCGCACCAGCGCGCACGAAGCCCGAGATTGCAGAGTTTCGGAGAAAGCCAAATACAAGGTCACCAAAGGTAAGCCCCTTCGCTATCGATTTAGAAGTGCTGATAGCATGAAAATGCAGAGCGAAAATGATTTGTTAATGTGTTCTTATGGTTTAAAACGTTACAGGGTCCTATGAAAATAAAGGTGATGACAAATAATAAGCTGTACAGCTCCGCAAGCATCAAGCAGCAGCAGCAAGGAAAATGACATGTAAGTAGCATAACACTACAAGGTCTGGACGAAACGGAACGTCCTTTCAAGGGTGGCTAGGACATTTGATCCAAACGGTTGGATCACCCCGGTAACATTTCAGCTCAAGTGTTTTTTGCAGCAATTGTGGTCTGCTGAGCTGAAATGGGACGACCCGATCGGCGGGTCATTGAGCTCAGAGTGGGAATCGTTCTTTTCGACCCTCCCTGGCATCAATCGGATTTCACTGCCACGAAGGTTGGTCCCCACCACGATACACCGTCACCCTGCATGGGTTTTGCGATGCCTCGGAGAAGGGCTTAGCCCTTCTCCGAGGGAGAAGGGCTACGGAGCTGCGGTGTATCTGCGTACGGTCGACTCCTCGGGGGAGGTTGATGTGCGGTTGGTCATGGCCAAGAGCAAGGTTGCGCCGTTGCGCACTCGCCTGACCATTCCCAAATTAGAGCTTTCAGGAGCGGCTCTCCTGACTCGTCTGGTCAACCACACGATGACGGTTCTTCGTGGGTCAATAGCGTTAGAAGATACGGTCTACGCTTGGACGGACAGCCAGATCGTGTTATGCTGGCTGAAGGCTTCAGTTCACAAGCTGGAGATTTTTGTGGCGAATCGGGTTTCGCAGATTTTGAATTCGGAGGTTCCCTTAATCTGGAGACATGTTCCAGGGGAAATGAACCCAGCAGACTGTGCGTCTCGTGGGTGTCACGCTCCGGAGTTAGTTGGACATCCCTTGTGGTGGGGTCCAAAATGGTTGACTCAAGCCGAATCGGATTGGCCAATGAGTCCACGCGTTACCTCGGCGAACGGCGCCTTGACAGTCGGTGTCTGTACGACGCAACCAGAGCCGGAAGAGGAGTTCAGCCTGCTGGAACGGTACAGCTCGCTCGACAAGCTGGTCAATGTGACCGCAATTCTGAGGCGCAACGGGTGCGGACACAGGTCCTGACACCACGGGAACGGAACCATGCGTTGTTCGCATTGGTACGGAACGTGCAGACGGTGCACTTTAAGTCCGAACTGGACATTCTGAGACGCGGACGCGTCCAACTGAAGGGAGCTGTGGCTCGGCTCAACCCGTTTATTGACCCTCACGGATTGCTGAGGGTAGGAGGTCGGCTGCGGAATGCCAATCTGCCTTATGCGGCTCGCCACCCGTTGTTACTCCCTAGGAAGGGGAAGTTGGTCGAACTGTTGATACAGGATCGACACATTCGGAATGGGCATGTCGGATGCCACGCCTTGATGGCGTTTCTCCAGCGCGAGTTCTGGATTCTATCGGGAAGACGCTTAGTGCGTAGCGTCGTATTGCGGTGCCTGCCTTGTTATCGGGCCAAGGCGGCTACGATGCAGCCCCAGATGGGCGATTTGCCCTCGGATAGGGTTAACGAAATCCGGCCCTTTGCGGGTGTCGGAACGGATTTCGCGGGACCATTCATGGTCAAGTCTTCACAGCTACGGAACGCCAGATTAGTGAAGGCATACCTGTGCGTCTTCGTGTGCTTGGCCACGAAGGCAGTCCACTTGGAGGTGGTCAGTGACCTCACTACAGAGGCATTCATCGCATGTCTGGATCGGTTCGACTCACGAAGGGGCCTCCCGACATTAATCCGTTCGGACAACGGCACAAATTTTGTCGGAGCCAGGCGATATCTGCAGGAGGTCACTCAATTCCTGAACGGTAACCAGGACGCCATCGGTACGGCTTGCTCCCGACGAGGGATTGAATGGGTTTTCAGTCCGCCGGGATGTCCTCATTGGGGAGGAATTTTTGAGGCTGCGGTTAAATCGGCTTAGTCGCACCTGACGAGAATCATCGGTGAGACCTCTCTACGCTTTGAAGAGCTTGCGACGCTGTTCTGTAAAATTTAAATGACACTGAACTCGCGTCCGTTGTGCCCGCTCAGTTCGGATCCAAATGATTTGGAAGCGTTGACGCCGGGTCACTTCCTGATAGGTCAGCCCCTTAACGCCCTGCCAGAATACCCATTCGGTGATGTTAAGTTAAGTCGGTTAACTAGGTGGCAGATGTTGCAGCAGATGGCTCAAGATTTTTGGAAACGGTGGTCCCTTGAGTACTTGCACATCTTGCAGCAGCGCCTTAAGTGGACTGACCGGACGAGCCCCCCTCAAGTCGGTGATTTGTTGCTGATTAAGGATGCGAACCTGCCATCATTGAGATGGAGACGAGGACGGATCGTCAATTTGTACACGGGTCGGGATGGCACGCCTCGATCAGCAGAAGTCAAGGTGGGGGACTCGGTCCTCAAGAGAGCGGTCGCAACACTTTCTCGCCTTCCTATTGATTAGGGACAGGTTCGGGCCTGTCCGGGCGGGTGACTGTTTAATATTTATGCTTCGGAACACACCGGTTTTTCGTTGCGCGGATCGACCGCGAGTGATCGGGACATCACTAGCTGTCACTTGTATAGAAACGAAATGACGAGTTAGAGGTTACTTTTTGGCACATGGAAAATGTCTAACGCCAGCATCGGAAAGCTTGGTTGAATGTTAATTATAATAATCACGGAACAATCGTCGGTAAATAAATAGATTTAACGTCATCGGCAGTCAGCTTGTGGCAACACTGAGGTCAATAACCGACTGAGATTTATCCTATGTAAAATTAAAATATAAATTGTTTTCTTGTGTAATTAAACTACAATTCTTGTTGTATTTAATAGGATAATCATAAATATACGTGTGACTATAAATATTTTATGTGAGTGACTTGTATTTGATTCAAACTGGCCAATTGTTTTTCGGTTACAGAAATTTGTCTTTCTCATTGTTATTCTCGGTTCGGAGTGATTTCGTTCTACTTTCTGTGTACATATTCTAAGCGAAAACATAACATCTGGAATCTAATTTCAACCAAATAAATCACGTAAGTGGCAATCATTTCGAACTCTGCTCAGCTGACATAACCTCAATTGGCTGACAATTATTCCGGTAGTTTGTTGACACTACATATATATACATACTATTTTCCTTTCATATCTATAATGGACAGTCGCATGCAGACCCGTAAAGGACGCCAAGTAGAATCCCAACTTAACCTGGCTTTAGAAGAATTAAAACTATGTAGGGAATTGTGTAGCTAGTTGACTTGTGAACGGGAGGACAATGAAAAGATATTGCTAGAAGCATTAGGTAATAATAATAAACTAAAAACCGAGCTGTCTACTTTACACTCACAATATGAAAATGTACTTGAAGAACAAAATAGGTCAAAAATGATAATTCATAGTTTTGATCAGTGCGCTGCTGAATATGAGTTTGCTTTGAAGAGAATTACTACCCTGGAAAAGGACCTGTCTGATGCCCACAACCAAATCACACAATTAGAAGAGGAGTCTCATGGTTCAGCAGCACAAACATCCCAAAATTTATTTGAGGAATTGATATTAGCGGATAAGTCGACCGGCCAAGTTTCTGTTGCATGTAGTGATGTGTCCAGTGCAGTGATTGATTTGACTCATGAAGACTCAGTGGTGGGCACTGGTTCAACATGCAGCAAAAACGCATCAAAAAGATATGTTAAAATTAAAAAACACATCACTCAAACATCAAAAAAAATAAAATCTCATAAAAATCTCAATAAAAGTTTATATAATAAGAGTAAAATAGATATTTTGAAAAAGTTTAAAATGTGTATGGCAGAGTTAGAAATTAATAAAACAAAATATGAGAAAGACCTGCAAAATCTTGAGTCTGAACTTGCCACTGTCAATGGCTGCTTGAGATCTATTACTGCCCGCTATGAAAAATCTCAAGAGGCCATTGAGGAGTACTCCCTGGCCATGGATGAGCTGCTTAAACTGTCTCATAGTAATCAGGAACGCTATGACTCTTTGGTGGCCAATCATTTGTGTGACTGCCAACGTTCCTTGCAACAGCCGGAGAGACCAGCTTCAACCACGAGCCTTGAAATAAGTATCCGACCCAGGATTTCAGGATCGCACAAAAGCATCACAAGCAAAACTGTCATGTTTTGTGATGAAATTGGAAGAAACTTAGGCATATTATTGAATAAGTTGGGACACTCAGTCATAAATAACTGTTTACCAAACTCCAGTATTCATGATGTTATGCAAAAAATAACAAAGACACTTGATCTGACACCTGAATCAAACTTAATACTCATCTTTGGAAATAGGGGTGAGGTAAACAAATGGGACCTAATTAAATATTTTGAAACACTTTGCTCACTGAATGTTAATAAAATTGTTATGTTTACATTCCCATACAGTAAAAGATTGCCACAAGCTGAAAATGATCTTAGATATAAGCTAAATATGACATTACATACAATGTTCAGGCTTCTCAGCACCTAATGACCTCGTAGGGGCCCATGAGCTACGAGGTAGCGTGACGATCAGGTGCCAAGAAGTGATGAACGTCGGCGATTCACCGAGCTGAAGTTATGTGGGGTAGATCTAACCTGGTCTGTGCTTCGGTCCCGTCAACCTCCTGTCTCTCTGCAAGGCCCGGGTGCACCCTAGGATCTTCTTTTATTTATTTATTTATTTATTTATTCTGGGAGAACCAACAGCTAATACATCACATGAAGAAAATTTAAATAGAAATATGAAGCCAATTACAGGAACTCACAAATAGATATCGCACAAAAAATAGATCAGTGATACGCACATTCAAATAACGGCGCGCACACACAGCAGATGTAGGTATATAAAAACTACGAGCATATAATTTATCTTACAAAGCCGAAATAAACAAACAACCTAAATACCTAATACATTACACTACAATAACACTACATAAACATGGTAAACATACGGTAAACAAATCGCTCAATCAAAAAATACACCAAATACCAATCAATTCTTGGTAGACAGGTTCTTCAGCCAACCAGGTATGACTGGCGGGCCAACGTGATGAGCACAGTGTCCAACACAGGTTATGTTTCTACTGGTAAATACAAATCGGGCACGAAAATCCGAACTTTATCTGGTTCGAGAGACAATGGCACACTCAGCTGTATTAACAATCCTGAGGGAATCCCGAATACATTCCAGATGCCCTGCGATTTAATTTCAACACCCTAACCAAAACGCGTTTACATTGCGAGGGCTTTCGTCTGTCAGTTGTCAAAAACTGCCAGATTGACAGCTAACGTCAAATTAAAATGACCGTTCAGAAACCATCGATCGAATATCGATTTGGAATCGAACAATCACCCGCCCGGACAGGCACCCACCTGTCCCCTAATCTACGGGCAGCCGAGAAAACGTTGCTACCGCTCGTTTTAGAACCGAGCCTCCTACTAGAACCTCTGCAGACCGGGGGGTCCCGTCCTTGCCAGGGAACAAGTTAACAATGCGCCCCCTGCGCCAACGTAGTGGCGGTAGGTTAGCATCCTTAACCAGAACGAGGTCACCAACACTAGGGGGGCTAGTTTTGTCAGTCCACTTAAGGCGCTGTTGTAAGATATGCAGATACTCGAGCGACCAACGCTTCCAGAAATTCTGAGTAAACTGCTGCAACATCTGATACCTTGACAACCGAATTGAGAACGGCCTCGATCTTACAAAACAATGTCGCGAGCTCCTCAAAAGTCAGCGCAGTCTGACCTACTATACGCCCTATGCGTCTTAGCTGACTTAACTACGGCCTCAAAAATCCCACCCCAGTGGGGGCAAATCGGTGGGCTGAAGGTCCACTGTATACCCCGACGGGAGGGGGCCGTTCCAATATCCACTTTATTTACATTCAAAAAGTTGACTATCTCTCGTAAGTATCGTTCCGCACCTATGTAGTTAGTGCCGTTATCAGAGCGGATCAAAGTTGGAAGTCCCCTTCGAGAAACAAACCTATCCAAACAAGCAATGAAAGCCTCTGTCGAGAGATCAGCAACGAGCTCGAGATGTACCGCCTTGGTGGATAAACAAACAAACACACATAGGTACGCCTTGTATTGCTTAGCGGTACGCAATCGTGAACTCTTCACCATAAACGGTCCTGCAAAATCCGTACCAACACCTGAAAACGGTCTGACCTCATTCACACGATCAGGGGGCAAGTCCCCCATGAGAGGTTGCATCGTGGCAGCCTTAAGTCGATAACAAGGCATGCACCGAAACACGATGTTCCGTATGGCACGGCGGGCAGATAAGATTCAAAACTCCCGCTGGCCACGGCCAACAACGCGTTACAGCCGGCATGCGCGTTTTTAATATGACGATCAGTCACCAGCAATTCAACTAACTGTCCCCCCTTGGGGAGCAGAAGAGGGTGACGAGCCGAATACGACAGATTCGCATTGCGCAATCTTCCTCCTACCCGAAGTAACCCGGTCGAATCAACAAAGGGGTTGAGACGCGCGACGGCTCCCTTCAATTTCGAACGTCAACTTCGAATAATCTCCAATTCTGCCCCAAACTTCGAGGACTGTACCAACCGGACCAAATTCAGCAGCGACTCGTTTCGCTCTGCCGGAGTCAGAATAGGGTTCAACGTTCGCTGATCGCGAGGAGTACGACAATTTCGAGCGAATCTCCTAATCCAAGTGGACACGTTTATCAACTTGTCAAGTGAGCTATACCGGTCCAGCAGAAACCCGGCGTCAGGGTCCTCAGCCTTTTGGGTAACATGCACGGCCGCTCTGGGGCCATGATCCGAAGATACTACTACATGGCTGTGGGGCCAGTCCGATTCTCTCTTGGCAAGCCAGGGTGGTCCCCACCACAAATGGTGTCTAACGAGTTCAGGAGCCTGACATCCCCTGGATGCACAATCAGACGGGTTCAATTCTCCTGGTACATGTCTCCAGGTCAGTGGGACCTCAGACGACACAATCTGGGAGACACGGTTCGCTCTAAGTTATGGACCGAAGCCTTCAGCCAGCACAAAACAATCTGGCTGTCCGTCCAAGCGTACACCGTATCCTCCAAAACCACTGACCCACGCAACACTGTTAGAGTGTGATTCAAAAGTTTGGTCAAAAGAGCAGCCCCGGACAGTTCCAGTTTTGGAATCGTCATCCTTGTCCGAATAGGCGCTACCTTGCTTTTTGTCAAAACCAAACGCACGTCGACCTCCCCGGTGGAGGTGACGGTTCGCAAATAAACCGCTGCCGCAAACCCTCGTTCAGAGGCATCACAAAACCCGTGAAGGGTTGCCCTGTAATCCCCAGCAGGGACCAATTTCCTCGGCAGCGATACATTATTTATGTCCGATAGCGAGGTGAACATTCGCGTCCAATCAGTCAACAAATCACCTGAGAGGTGGGTGTCCCAGGTCAACTGAGCCGCCCATAGCCTTTGCATAAAACATTTGAGAGCAAAGGTGACTGGAGAAATCCATCCATTCGGGTCGAACGTTCTCGCAATCGTTGACAGTACTGACCGCTTCGTCCAGGCCTTCGGTGTTTCTGACTCTAACAATTATTTTAGTAATAATGTTTATTTGACCAAAGGTAGATACTACCTTTCAGATTTTTACAAACGACAGCTGTGTCGCTATCTTATTTTTTTAGTATTACAGCCAAGAATTTGGCTAACCTGACTGCTTCTATTGAGCACAGACAAGGTATATTGGAGAACATTCCAAGTAATTTAAATTAGATTTTTAAGACAACAGAGGAAATCTCTAGCATACATAAGCCAACAAATATATCAAGCAAGCATAGGAGATCAAAAATGTGTAATATCTTGCCCGAATCAAAAAAGTCAAAAAAGTCTAATAATATCCCAATATTAAATAATATTCAGACAAAGGGTAAGCCCCATTTAAATATTACCCATCAAAACAAGCAGGGGCTACCTGGCAAAGAACTTGTATTAGAATTATTTCTTAATAATTCGGGCACTGATGTTATTTGTATTACAGAAAATTGGTTATAGGAAAATATGATGTCTTTTAACATAAATAATTACAAAATTGTCAGTTGTTACAATAGAAAGACTGCTGATAGAGGTGGTTCTTTAATCTTAGTAAAAAATAATATTAAGGTGAAACAACGGAAAGATATTCTTACACTTACTGTGGAAAGACAAATAGAGGTATCTTGTGTTGAGTTAGATAGCCATATTATTGTTTGTGTCTACAGACCTCCGAGAGATGAAAAAGGCCATGGAAATTTTGAAATATTCGAGAAAATTATGGAGGAAGCCCTCATTAAACTTTTTAATAACATAAAAAAGTTAATTATTTGTGGCGATCTTAATGTAGATCTGCTTGTAGATACAACACTGAAGCGACGATTAATAACTCTGTTCAAATCATTTAATTTATGTCATGTATTTCTAGAGCCGACTAGAATTACACTTACCAGCCAAACTTGCTTAGATAACGTTTTTTGTGACTGTGCATTCACAAGTAAAAATGTAATTAACTGTTTACCATCCGATCACAGTGGTCAAACAGTTTCATTCCAAATTACTAGTGAAAATAAGACTGATCCATCATTTTATAGGCCTATTACATCCCATAGACTAGAGATGTATATGAAAAACTTAGATATGGGTTTGCCAGTACCGGATTTTGATGAACAGAACCCGAACAAAATCTATTCTGACTTCTTCAACATTATTCAAACAGAATTCAATACAGTTTTTAAATTAAAGAAAGTCAGTGCCAACAACGGTAAATCTAAATTTAATGACTGGGCAACATTTGGAATTCGTAAAAGTAGAGCTATCTTGTATGATCTTTATGAACAAAAACCCATAACTTTGATATAAAATTTCATGACTATGTTAAAAAATATTCCAAAACTTTCATGTTGGTTTGTAGAACTGCAAAAACTTTACACATAAATAGAAAAATACAAAATTAAAATAATAGAATGAAAACGGTTTGGCAAATCATAAACCGTGAAACTGGCAAAGTTATACCAAGGGATAATGATTTCTGCTTAAAGATAGGTGATGATGTTGTTAAATCCAACGCTGAGGTAGCTCGAGCTTTTGAAACATTCTTCACCAATGCACCCTTACTCACAACAGAGCGTCTAAATTCATCTCCATATGAAGCAGAGACTTTGTTAAAAAACAGCACTAGCATCAGTAATGTAGATTTTAAATTTCATCATGTATGTCCCCAGGATATTGTCAAAACGTATAGATTACTTAACTTAAAAATACTGAAGACCTGTGGGGTATGTCAGTCAAAGTCATTGGTTCAATAATACTTGTTATAGCCCCACACCTAGCTTATATATTTAATAAATATGTTGATGATGGAGCTTTTCCAGACCTCATGAAACACAGTAAACTTATACCTCTGTTCAAGTCGGGAGACAAGGGTGATCCGTCAAATTTCAGACCAATATCGGTTCTTCCAGCACTAAGTAAAATTTTTGAAAAGATTATACTCAATCAAATGCTCTCACACTTCAACAGTACAAAACAACTCCACGCCAAACAATACGGTTTCACTAGGGGTAAATCGACTACGGGTGCAGGTATTACCCTTATATCTCATATTTATTCTGCATAGGAAGCCGCACAGGATGCTATCGGTGTTTTTTGCGATCTGTCGAAGGCATTTGATTGTGTTGATCATAACACGTTGCTAATGAAATTAAATCATTACGGAGTTAGAAATAAAGCGTTGGACCTACTAAGATCATACCTAAGCAATAGAATTCAAAAGGCAGAAGTCAACGGCGTTAAATCTGATGGATCGGGGGTAAAAATTGGCGTTCCACAAGGTTCCATATTAGGCCCTTTCTTATTCCTGGTATATATTAACGATCTGCCTTTTATGGTGGAGAAATTGACTAACATAGTGTTGTTTGCTGATGACACTTCACTGGTCTTCAAAACTGAAAGACAAAAAGATGATTTTGATGATGTCAAAAGAGTATTATCTTTAACCTTGAATTGGTTCACAGTTAACAATTTATTGTTAAATGCTGGTAAAACCAAATGTATCAAATTCTCACTTCCAAATGTCAGGCAAGTTGGAACCAGTTTAGTGTTGGACAGCAATACGTTAGAATTAGTAAATGACACGAAGTTTCTTGGAATAACCATTGATAACAAATTGCAGTGGGGACCCCGCATAGAAAAATTGGCTGGTAAATTAAGTTCTGCGGCTTACGCTGTTAGGAACATCAGACAAAACACGGATGTGGCTACATCTAGGCTAGTATATTTTAGTTACTTTCATAGTGTCATGTCCTATGGTATCTTGTTGTGGGGAAAAGCAGCGGATATTCAAACTATTTTTATTTTACAGAAAAGAGCTATTCGAGCAATTTATAATTTAAAACGCACAGACTCCTTAAGACAGCTTTTTAAAGAAATTGACATACTAACTGTAGCTAGTCAATTTATTTTCGAAAATATAATGTACGTACGCAAGAACCTTACAAAATTTCCCAAACTTAGCGATAGCTGTAATGTTAACCTAAGAAATAATCACAGACTACTTGCGCCCCGGTTTAGACTAGCGAAGGTTAGCAATTCTTTCAAGGGACAATGCATTCTCTACTACAACAAGATACCTCTGGAGATCTTGACATTGCCATTTGAGCAATTTAAAATCCATGTTAAAGCGACTTTGTCGAAAAAGGGATATTACAATGTTCAAGATTACTTAAATGATGGGTCTGTATGGGGTTAATCTGGCTCAACACAGACCTTGCTGTTAATAATTTTGTAATTATTTATTCCTGCTTATTAATTATGATAATGACTAAATATTATAATTTGTATTAGTTAAGCATAAGCAATTTTTAAAAAGAGATCTAAAAATCAATCTGTGGGAGTTTCTACGCCCTTCTTCTCCCACAGTGGTCCAATGTAGAGAAGTGGCAAAAAATGACGATTGCTAAGTATATGTAAATATCTACAGTAATAAAGACATTTGGTATTTGGTATTTGGTATCGGAGTGAGTGCTTCGTGCTTTGAAAGGTTGAAGTGATTCGGTGATCCAGTCGTCGCTTTCGGATAGCGATCCTCGTGTCGGCACGCCTCACGACGGCGACAGCTTCGGGCTACGACGAGAGTAAGATTCGACTCCCATCACACCCCACCCTCGTGTTCCTCATCCCGTATTCCTGCCTCGAATTGAGCTTTCGAATTCCGGTCCACGGCGTCAAAGGTCAGTACTGCTTTGTGACATTACACTAAAAAACAACCCTACCAAGATTCCACGCCCTGTCGGTTGAGGCGTGGAATTTATCACTAAGCTTATATACAACTTACTACAAAACTACTTGATGAATATAAATATACCTTATCTGTGACGGTCGTCAACTTATCTTAACATTACGTGGAAACATGACTAACATAGTCGACCGGCACAGATACTCCCCCCTTTAGGGAAAAAAATAAATGAATGTACTTATAACAATGAACAAAAATCTAAGTTAGAATCAAACAATAACCTTAAATGAATCGAAATAACTTTAAAAATGTGTATACCATAACAAACTTATATCAACTGCAATAATAACTAGTAGGATTTTTAATAAACATAAATTAGATAGTAATTGTGCATACTTCAACTTAATCTAAAGGTAAATCTTACACGAATTAGAAAAATAAAGGAACTACGGTTATGTGAATTCTACATAAGTTTAAAGAATTACTTAATATTTACCTACAGGCAAGTCTTGTATCTGGCCGCACACTACATAAAATAAACTAAAAACTGGAAAACAAAAAAACACTAGTAAAATGGGGCTTCGCGGTTAGTAAACTAACCTAACCTATAACCTGGAAAAGATCCGCAGGAGAGTCGTCTGATGCTGTTGCTGATGCTGCTGATGTTTTTCAGGAATCGATGAGTCAATTTACATCGCACGTCGTTGAAGTTGTAATCACTGTTTGTTTATAATTGCGACCGTACCTATACAAGGATGATTGTGCTGATTCAGCGTCAGCATTAAATCTGTAACCTTGGCTGTAGGCAGTCAATGATCTCGTACGTCATATGTACGTGCATGCTCTTCACTCTTGAGTGAATATTAAGTTGTCAATTGATGAAATTTGTGTGCCTAAAAACCTTGGGATTTGGCAACATAGGGCACATCTTGTACACCAATATATATATAATATATATATAATACATAGTCAGGTCATAAGTTCTGTCACATGTGCAATATGAAATAATTTAGACATGTTTATTATTTATGTAAACATTTATATAGCAAAATGAACTTAATAAAACATAGATTCTTATGGTAATAAAGTTTATTCAAAATGACCACCGCGATTTTGAATACAGGCCTTTATTCTGCGCGGCCAGTCGTCTATCGCAGCACGAACGAGGTCCATGTCAATATCGGCGGCTGCCTTAATCAAGGATGCCTTGAGTGACTCCAAATCAGGATGAGGCTTTGAGCAGGCCTTTTCCTCCAAGTGTTGCCATATCTTGTAATCTAACGGACTCAAATCTGGACTGGAGGAGGGCCAGTCTTCGTTCCGGATGAAGTCGATTTCACGCGCCGCCAGCCAGTCTTGTGTGCTTTTCGCTCTATGAGCTGGCGCAGAATCTTGTTGGAATACCCAGTGCCTGTTATTAAACATGGTATGAGAAACAGGTTCCACAAGGTTCTTGCGGACTGTATTTTGATACAAAACTGCATTCGTTTTTACGCCTTTCTCACAAAAATGTACCTCAGTTAAGCCCCAATAAGAGACTCCCAACCAAACCATGAGCGAGGATGGAAAATGACCTCGTTGGACACGCGGAATACGGTTGCTCGCTTTTTCACTGCTGTGTGCGTACACCTTATCATTTTGTTTGTTGTAGCTCTCTTCCACGGTGAAAATTTTTTCATCCGAAAAAAGAATTTCCCGATGCTTTTTTCCCGCGTACCGCTTCAAAAAAGCGCGGCATCTCTTCAGTCTCAGGTCCATTAAACGAGCGTCCAAACGATGTCCTGTTTTTCTTCGATATGCCCTAAGCCCTAAGTCTTCATTTAACACCCTTTTCACCGTGGTCCTGCTTAACCCCATCTGAAGGGCCAACAGTTTCTGCTTACGTATGGGATTTCTTTGAATTCGCGCCTTCACAGCTTTTATCACTGCTGGAGTCCTGACAGAGCGAGAGCGACCACTTCTTGACCTGTCATCTACACTAGAGTCTTCATTGTATCGTTTTATGGTACGATAAACGAATATTTTGGTTATATTCAAATTTTTCAGTAAGTCGAAAATCTGAATTGGCGCGTAACCGCAACGATGCAACGCAATAACTGCGACACGGTCTTCTTTAAGTGTCCACTCCATATTTAAAAATGAGGAAAATTCTAAAAAGTACACATTTTTATTTTCATGAAAAATTCGAAATTCGAATTCAATAAACTTTTTTGTGGCCAGCGTTCTAAATTCAAAAGTTTTTATTGTGTGACAGAACTTATGACCTGACTGTGTATATATATATATATATCTCTTCAGTGATTTGATTATTCTTCGTGCGATGTTCTTCCTGGATCATTTCAATATTCGTTGAATTAGGTATATCGATGATGTTTCAATACTCTTCTGGGGGCTGGAACGGCTTCCTATGTGTTGAACTTGAAAACGGACGAACGGTTCATTGTTCTTGCGGTATCTTGAGTTCGATGCGGGAAATCTTCGGTTGAAATTATTTATCTTTTGGCTTCTGGTCCGTTTTCAAATCTGGTCCGGTCATGGCTTGCTTGATGTCGTCTTGGTTTGGGTGGGGTCTTGATTATGGAGTTCTGCAGCGTGGTTTGAAATAGGTATGCAAACCGACGTCGGGTCTCGGCGATCTTGGACGAAGTGCTTCTTGCTTCCACTTCTAAGGTGGCAGCACACGGAGTTTTCTTCGCGGCTGGGTCCATGCTGCTATTACCGAAGGTTGCTGATGTTCAGAAGTCGGGTCACCACTTTGCCAGAGGCAATTATAAGGAGAGCGACATCTTCGGGAGTAAAGTAAAAGGCTTGAGATGCGCGCAAATACTAGAATAATTTATTATAGTTAATACTAAGCTTATGCAACTTACTACAAAACTACGTGATGAATATAAATATACCTTATCTGTGACGGTCGTCAACGTATCTTAACATTACATGGAAATATGACTAACATAGTCGACCGGCACAATCACAATAACGTGCGTCCATCCATCCATTTTGCACAGGGGGCTAGCCAAACCCCGCAGCGATGGAGTAACGAAGGTCGGCTCACGATGTTTTCCATCACTTTTAGAATGTCCATGTAATAATGTTCTTATTCTTTCGATAAATTACTAATATCATTGGTCAGTACCGGATTCGAACCCGCATCTCCTGCGTGAGAAGCAGGCGTGAATCCACTAGACCTCGAAGCCCACGCTGCTTGATAACCTGTTTGAAATAGTAACTTGAAGCTCACATATCTGCGCACTGTTGATTCGATCATACATATTGCGAGCTCATTTCTATTTGTAGACAAGTTAGGCTCGAAATTAAATGGGTCGATTCATTTTTCAAAAACTCACCTTTCAGGTAGGTTAACTTAAGTTGGCACGTTCAACACATTTACACGTTGAGCTAGTGTAGTGTCTGTGAATATGTCTGTGGTCTGTGGCATCAAGAATAGTCTGTCTGTCTCACTCGCGCGCGGTCAAACTTATGAGCATGAAGGAGACAGTTATTGTATTGCTTCTGCTACTGCTTATAAATATAGAGTGATCTTTTTTGCATTCGTGTCATGTGTCAAGGTTAGAATAAAATCGTTCATTTTTAAACATTCTGTATAGTGAAATTGCATCAGTGTGAGAACTGTGAACGTGCCAGCTTTAGTTTACTGACCTGTGCGACGATTACCTCGAAAACCATGCACTTACGGGAAACCTACATAATAATGTTGACAATTTCATAGGATCTTTTCTCATCTACACATAATTTTAGTTTTGACCATTACTTACTATATATTAAGTAATTTCAGTATGGAGGAGCCTTAATCAATATTTCAGTGTTCACTCTGATTCACGTCGAATTTGCAGGTCCTGTCAAACTACTCAGTGTCGGATGCGGTAGCGACATACTACCTGTACATGAAGTACGTCCATCCGTTCATATTCGCGCTGTGCACTATCATTCCTCTGGAGCCAGATGAGGTACGTATTTAGAAGCAACTATCTAAATATATTAAATTCAAAGTCTTGACTTATTGACTGATATATCAATGCGCGGCCTAACGCTGGTCCTAGAGACATGAATCTTCGTAGAGGGGTTCCTTATATAGTGTATTGTAGCAAAAATAATTTGGTTAAATCATCCCCTTAGGGGGGGAAATAGAGGGTTGAAATTAGTATGAAAATAAAAAATTACTTGACTTTTGATGCAAAAAATTTGTTGTTGGATATTTTATAAGTATTGAATTATTATAGGAAGTCGACCAAGCAAGTGATTGTTTTAATTTAGCCCCGCTAAGCGAGAAACGGGGGGATGAACTTGAGGGGAGGGGCAGGCAGGGGTTAATGTTTTTTGGATGGGAGCATTTTTACATGAGTGGGCGGGCGATGCCGCGGGCACCTGCTAGTTTATTTATATGCAAGTACAGATATCGCAAGGTTTCTTGACGTGTTAGCGAAGCATAACCTCTCTCTTTCGCCCATATGTATCTCTCTTGTTCCCTTGGGCCGCAAACCCCTCCAAGCGGCACTCAGGCATCAAGAAACTTTGCGTCAGGTGTAAATGTGTTTGTAAATATTGATCTTATATTTTTGTGGCTGACGGTTTTTCGGACACACATGTATATACACAGTCAGGTCATAAGTTCTGTCACACAATAAAAACTTGAATTTAGAACGCTGGCCACAAAAAAGTTTATTGAATTCGAATTTCGAATTTTCATGAAAATAAAAATGTGTACTTTTTAGAATTTTCCTCATTTTTAAATATGAAGTGGACACTTAAAGAAGACCGTGTCGCAGTTATTGCGTTGCATCGTTGCGGTTACGCGCCAATTCAGATTTTCGACTTACTGAAAATTTTGAATATAACCAAAAGATTCGTTTATCGTACCATAAAACGATACAATGAAGACTCTAGTGTAGATGACAGGTCAAGAAGTGGTCGCCCTCGCTCTGTTAGGACTCCAGCAGTGATAAAAGCTGTGAAGGCGCGAATTCAAAGAAATCCCATACGTAAGCAGAAACTGTTGGCCCTTCAGATGGAGTTAAGCAGGACCACGGTGAAAAGGGTGTTAAATGAAGACTTAGGGCTTAGGGCATATCGAAGAAAAACAGGACATCGTTTGGACGCTCGTTTAATGGACCTGAGACTGAAGAGATGCCGCGCTTTGTTGAAGCGGTATGCTGGAAAAAAGCATCGGGAAATTCTTTTTTCGGATGAAAAAATTTTCACCGTGGAAGAGAGCTACAACAAACAAAATGATAAGGTGTACGCACACAGCAGTGAAGAAGCGAGCAACCGTATTCCACGTGTCCAACGAGGTCATTTTCCATCCTCGCTCATGGTTTGGTTGGGAGTCTCTTATTGGGGCTTAACTGAGGTACATTTTTGTGAGAAAGGCGTAAAAACGAATGCAGTTGTGTATCAAAATATAGTCCTCAAGAACCTTGTGGAACCTGTTTCTCATACCATGTTTAATAACAGGCACTGGGTATTCCAACAAGATTCTGCGCCAGCTCATAGAGCGAAAAGCGCACAAGACTGGCTGGCGGCGCGTGAAATCGACTTCATCCGGAACGAAGACTGGCCCTCCTCCAGTCCAGATTTGAGTCCGTTAGATTACAAGATATGGCAACACTTGGAGGAAAAGGCCTGCTCAAAGCCTCATCCTGATTTGGAGTCACTCAAGGCATCCTTGATTAAGGCAGCCGCCGATATTGACATGGACCTCGTTCGTGCTGCGATAGACGACTGGCCGCGCAAAATAAAGGCCTGTATTCAAAATCGCGGGGGTCATTTTGAATAAACTTTATTACCATAAGAATCTATGTTTTATTAAGTTCATTTTGCTATATAAATGTTTACATAAATAATAAACATGTCTAAATTATTTCATATTGCACATGTGACAGAACTTATGACCTGACTATGTACTGAGCACAGCGTTGGGCGCCAAGATAAGTTGACTCGATCTATCCATCTGACAATCCATAACTAATATCTTGTCCTTAACTTAGCTTATCTTATCCGCACTACCTTTATTACTTTATTTGTAATATTATTTGTATTATTATAATCTACCTTAAAACTAAACAAGCTCGGCTACACCAAACGCCACACCTCGCGTTTGATGTGGCGAAGCCTGAGGTATTTAACGATGTGAGATTTTTTTCTGAAATAAAATTGATTGATTACTCCTTAGATGAAGGTTTGCCCTTCAATAAAAAAACACTTTATTTTCGTTGTAAGTTAACAGTATAGCTATCGCTAGTTTTGGAAAATGTTGAAAGTTACTTAGTTACTTACGTACATACATTGCATTATCTAAAACAAATTGAATTCAATGTTCTGAACAATACATAATTGTGTTCAACCTTGTTACCCTCTGCACACAGGTACTCCGCAAAGGCTCGGGGACACTCTGCGAGGCTCTGCTCATGGTGCAAGCGTTCCACGCGAACATCGTGTTCCCGAACAAGCAGGTCGAGGAGCTGAACAAGCTCACGGGCGACGGTCACGTGATGGAGAGCGAGACCTATGTCGGCGGGCATGTGGAGGCGCTCGAGTGCGGTATGACATTTTTACGATTTTGAAGAGGCCATTTGAGCAATTAATTAACCATGTAAAGACCACTTTATCTTAAAAGGGATATTACAATGTTCAAGATTACATAAATGACAAGAGTGCATGGTGTTAATATAGACTAACTAGAAACAGAACTCGCTAAATAATTTCGTAATTATAATTATGTATTCTATTCATTATAAAAATGATTTCTAATTTGAAATATTTCTAGTTAAAACCTATATTTAAAAGAGATCTAAAAATCAATCTGTGGGATTTTCTTCGCCCTTCAACTCGTGGGAGTTGAAGTGGCCCAATGTAGAGAAGAGGCAAAAAAATGTCGTTTTCTAAATATATGTTAATATTTACAGGAAATCTATATTACCTGGTTTACATAATACCCTCTCCACTGCTACTCGTGCCACCGGAAATATTTCTCAAAATGTCGACGTGGCAATGTCGACGGGAATGTGTGTTTACACCTATAAACTTCTCGGTCACACGCATGCCGCTGTCTCATGCGGCAGCCTCTGGCCTTTTCACTCCCGCAAGAAAAACCGGAGGGAACACGGGCAGTGGGCAATAACATCACAAGCGGCTGAGAAGAGAGCGTTACATTATGCGCCTGCTCACTTCCCTGCCCACTTCCGTCTAATGTGTACGGGGTATATCGATTATTTGTGCAGATTCATTCCTTCGATCTATTGATTTTAATTGGTGTTATTGTATGATCGGTGCGGGAAGGGCAACTTACTATGATATACCCGATATTCTGGACGGGGAAAATTACCTTGATTTTTTAGTCAATGTCCTACCAGAATTGTTGGCAGTGGTGCCACTTTTTAATGAAGACAGGCCTATCTTCTTCCAGCAAGACGGTTGTCAAGCTCGCTGGAGGACTGCAGCTAGGGAACACTTGCATAATGTTTTCTCAAAATCGTGGATAAGGAGGGATTGACCTATTCCATGGCCTCCACGTTCTCCAGAGCGTAGCGTAGAAAGAGTTTGTCTACGCTACGGAAGTCGAATCTAGAGAAGATCTATCCCAATGGATACAATCAGCATTCGCCGTGATTAAAGTAATTAAAATGTAAATTCACTTACGAACTACCACTGTAGAAATAAGGAATCGATGTTACGCGAGCATACGCAATGAAGGTCGGCAATTCGAACAAGACTTGTGTATTTTTTTTTATAAATAATGTGTTTTTGTGATTAAAGCACAATTGAAAATTTCTTTCTACCTACAAAATATGTTTATTCGTACATACCTGTCGAATATCAGCTGTATGGGTACCGCCCGCCCGATTCAAAGTTGGAAAATTAATGAACTTGGCAAAAAAATGGGTTTTATGCCATTATTGTACATTATTAGAAAGATCCTTGATGAGTAGCCAAACGGTGTCCCAAAAGGCACGTTTGGCGATTCATAATGGAGTGTTGAGTCCGACATTGATGTATGGGAGCGAATGTTGGGTATGGCAGAAGAAGCACGAAAGCCTGAAATGAGGTCTTTAAGGAGTATGTGTGGAGTAACATTGAAAGATAGATTGAAGAATGAAGTTATAAGGGAACGCTGTGGATTGAAAGAAGATATAGTGACAAGGATTGAGAAAGGCCAGCTTAGATGGTTTGGTCGCGTTGAAAGGATGAATGAAAGGAGATTGACGAAACTTATTTATACAGCGGGTGTGAAAGGAGCTGTCGGACGGGGACGCCCAAGAAGGTCATATAAAGACCAAATCGGCGATTTGTTGGTGAAGGGGCAAATACGAAGTACCCGTAACCGGCAAGCTTGCTTGAAGAGACCAATGAATGTTGAGGAAGCGAGAGATGTATGCCTTGGTCTCTGCCTACCCCTCTTCCGAAGATGATTCATTACAGAATTTCACTTCTTGAAAAAACATTTGAGTTAATTAAAAAAACTAGATGTTAATTTGAAAATCTGAAAGATATCAAGTGGGACATTGTAGGTCTTGCAGAAACTAGAAGGTTAGGAGAGCAAACTGTCGAAAGAGACAATGGTATATTCTATCACTTCGGAGTCACCAGCGGGTTATACGGTGTTGGGTTCCTGGTGGCTAAGAAGTGGAAGGATAATATCATTGAATTTACCAGCTACTCGGACCGGATCAACTCAAATTTCGAGTGATGCAGAAGCAAACTCTAACAGTGATCCTGGCTTACGCTCCGACAACAAAGCATAGCGACGATGCAATAGAAGAATTTTATGACCTTATAAATAAGGCTTGCGATGAACACCGTGGGACTTGGAATATAGTCCTCGGTGATTTCACGCCAAAGTCGGGATAAGGTAAGAACTGGACAACGATGATATACTCGGACCCCACGGGCAGGGAAGCCGTAACGATCGTGGCACTCATTTGATCCAGTTCGCCTTTGGACAGAGCCTCAAAATAAGTAACTGCTTCTTCTTTAAAAAGCCTCAGCGTCGCTGGACTTGGCGCTCTTTCGATGGAAAAACTAAAAATGAAATAGATTACGTACTGTCATCAGATCAATCTATAGTAAAAGATATATCCGTTCTAAATCAATTCAAATGTAGTTCCGATCATAGACCTGTTCGTGCAAGGATATGTCTCAACACAAAAATTCTCCGTAAAAAATTATTCACCAAACAAATTAAAAAACTTAACCGCAATAACCTTACACTTAACCCAAATGCTTTTAACTTGGAACTGACGAACCAGTTTGCAAATCTCAATGTAGACATAGACGACGTAGAAACTCAATTAAAAAACATACAAAATGCTATAAAATCTGCTAGCAATAAATTAAGACAAGATAGACCCTGCAAATTCAAATTGAGTGCATCAACTAAACTTCTCATTGAGGAATGAGAATCCCTAGAGAAATGCTCCAATCAATATTACCATTTCGACAGACAACTAAAGCGTAACATCAGAAAAGACATGAGAACATTTAATACAAATTTGGTGCAAACAGCGATAGAAAATAACACCTCGCTCCGAGTTGCCAAACAAGGAATCTCGAAAGGTAAATCCTGGATTACAAGGCTTACAGACGAGAATGGTCAACAACAAGGAAGTAGAGACAAAATAATAGAAATTTGCTCCAAATTCTACACAAACCTATACTCAGATATAACAAAACCAGACCACATTTCAAACATAATACACAGTTGCCCTGATTCTATCCCTTTCATAAACGCCTCAGAAGTAAATTTTGCCCTCAAAAATATGAAATATAATAAAAGCCCTGGAGAAGACGGAATAACTACAGAAGCCTTAAAATTCGGAAGACCTATTACTACCACATATAACTAATATTTGCAACACTATTCTTTTGAAAGGAAAACTCCCTACTAAATTATGTCATTCCAACATTATTCTGCTGCATAAAAAGGGCGATAAAAGTGATGTAGGAAACAATAGACCTATCAGCCTCGTATCACATACATATTTACAAAGTTTTTATTAAAATAATAGAAAACCGCATTGCTGGTCAGCTTGACCTCATCAACCCCCAGAACAAGCCGGATTCCGCCCCGGCTTCTCCACCACAGATCACCTCCACAACCTTAATCAAATCATAGAGAAGAGCAATGAATTTAATAAGACCCTTTATCTTGCTTTTGTCGACTATTCCAAGGCTTTTGACAGCATTACACATTCATCGATATTTTCTGCCTTCCACAACCAAAATATCCATCACACTTACATTAGCATTCTGGAAAACATTTACCAAAATAGTACATCCGATATAAAATTATATCTAGCCGGACCATCATTCCCCATAGAGAGAGGCGTCAAACAGGGAGACCTGCTATCTCCGAAGCTGTTTACCTGCACCCTCGAGGAATTCTTCAAGAAGCTGGCGGTCCCGTGGGCAGACCGAGGCATTGACGTTGGTGGCAGTAGACTTACTAACCTTCGCTTCGTCGACGATATTGTCCTGTTTGCCCCAGGAACTCAGCAATGATAGCCTTGAGGTTGGACTGAAGATGAATCGTTCAAAAACCCAGGCCATGACTAACAGTGTCAAACGTAGGGTCGAGGTAGATGGGCAGGAAATACATTATGTCGATGAGTACATTTACTTGGGCCAGATAGCGTCCTTCGAAAACAGGCAGGATAAAGAAATCGATAGACGCATTTCTAACGCCTGGAAGAGCTACTGGTCCATGAAGGAGCTTATGAAGGGTAACCTCCCGCTGACCCTCAAGCGCAAGCTCATCGACATGTGCATCCTGCCTATCGTAACCTACGGCGCTCAGTCATGGTCTTTGTTAAAAGTAAAAAAAAAAAAAACATTGGGCCATAACTTTTTTGTGTGGACCTAGGAGAGAGCAAATGAGGGGACATCTCTCAATCCGCCATTTTAATTTTATAAAAAATGCACCAAATACCCTTTATAGGCCCGGCGGAAATGGAAATTGCAATAATGTACGTAATTACGCTAGACGTACAAGCGACAATAAATAAATTAGCGATATTGACAAAACAAAATGTTCCTTTCAGGTGTATTCAGAGCGGATATAAAATGCAAGTTCCGAATAGTACCGTCGGCGGTCGACCAGCTCATCGAAGGCGTTGAGAGGACGATGAAACACGCCATAGAGGTCGAGGAGGGGATTCCCCTGGATTTGGTGACCAACTTCGATGAGGTATATTTCTACTTTAATAATAATTCAAATTCAAATATCTTTATTTCAGATGCACATTATGTATAACAATGATACCCATATAGCTTAGGCAGGTTCTCAACAAGCAAAAAATAAACAAAACATGACAAACATACAACATCTATTTGGATATTTTCCGGAGCAATACAGTGAATATGACATTATTCTAAGACTTTATAACTTCTGACAATACCCGATGTGATGCAGGTGCACTCGTGCCCATAATTTCAATAACGGGCAATCTACTTTGAGTCAATTAAGATCCCGTTAAACTGAAAAATAATATGATTCGTATGGAGATAATTAGTTTTCACAAGCCGCATAAAAGTCGTACATCCTTGCTTCAGCGAACGTAGTGGAGGCGCTACCGTAGAGTTCGTTTAACGATGATGATGGTAATGATCACCGTGAGCATTAAAGCAAATCAATTATTGAGATGGTCGACAGTGAGAACAAATGTCCCCACGTTCACACCTTGCGCTGCGTCGCGTAGCGGTGCTTTTCACTATGTCTTCTTTCAATTATAGTATTACCAGCACTCCATTTAGGACTAGAATAATAACCACAATCATTTGTTTGACGTATCGCAATTGTAAGCTAGTCAAATGACACATCATTGTGCATGAGGGCACCGACAATATACATTGGACAGATAAAAACCGAGTCAACCGACAACTTGACACTCGAACTCAATTTCCTCAGAGAGTACAACACTTACATCTTTCAAAGTTATTCCTTAAGAAGGAAAGTTTTATGGCGAATAAAATGAATTCTAAACAGATAAAGCTTTATTAACAATTCAGTATTTTTAAAGACTAGATAGACGTTGCCCGCGGCTTCACCCGCATGAAGTTGTGTAAAACTAGCCAAGTGCGAGTCAGGCACAAAGAGCTGCGTAACAACATTTTATAACATTTATATTTTTATCTGATATCCACAGCATCTCCGAAATCGTCGTAAGAAACACGTTTCTTCTTACTTTTACGTTTATATCCCCTTTGATACGGCCCTATCGCTTTATACGTTCATAGTCGTTTACACGTAACCCTTACCTACCTCTATACTGCCTGCCTGCCTTTCAGCTCAGCTTCATAGGTCAAGAAGATGTTGATGTGAATCTTATTCCCTCCCCTCCCCTTTTTATCAGCCCAAAAGCAATTTCGAAAAATACCCTGCCAATGACATCTCGTATCCTACCTATAAACTATCGACGTATCCTACCTATAAACTATCGACGTATCTTACCTATAAACTATTGACGTATCCTACCTATAAACTATCGACGTATCCTACCTATAAACTATCGACGTATCCTACCTATAAACTATCGACGTATCCTACCTATAAACTATTGACGTATCCTACCTATAAACTATCGACGAATCCTACCTATAAACTATCGACGTATCCTACCTATAAACTATCGACGTATCCTACCTATAAACTATCGACGTATCCTACCTATAAACTATCGACGTATCCTACCTATAAACTATCGACGTATCCTACCTATAAACTATTGACGTATCCTACCTAGAAACTATCGACGTATCCTACCTATAAACTATCGACGTATCCTACCTATAAACTATCGACGTATCCTACCTAAAAACTATCGACGTATCCTACCTATAAACTATCGATCCTTCACGTTCATGGGTCAAGTAGTTTATGAGTTTCATACAATCACAGACCCCGACCCCCTTTCCCCTTTGTGGTGTCAGATTTTTTCAATAAAATATACCCAACAAAGGGTAAAAACGGGACCTTCTTACTAAGACTCCGCTGTCTGTCTGTCTGTCTGTCCGTCTGTCACCAGGCTGTATATCATGAACCGTGATAGTTAGACAGTTGAAATTTCACAGATGATGTATTTCTGTTGCCGCTATAACAAAATATCCAAAAAAACTGAATTAAATAAATATGTAAGGGGGGCGGCTCCCATACAATAATTCTTTCAATACCTCATACAAACTTATGAATGCAAAAATTCAAACTATTCACTCCACACCGTCCCTACAATTGTACGGTGGTACGGAACCCTTCGTGCGCGAGTCCGACTCTCACTTGGCCGGTTTTTTGAGCTTCCTATCTGTCAAGTTTCATTTCCCGATAGATGAAAGAGCTGCATTAATTTTGCCAAATTATTAGCTAAAATGCTTGAATTATTACCTGATGCGGAATGTCTGCGCTACCGCACAGCAACCATCCTCTAACTCACTTCATCATCATCATTATTCATTTAAATTTAGGTTTATTTGTTTTTATGGTCAGGTTTGCGCGGAGATCAAGACCAAACTGCAGCATTTGAAGGACCACCCGAGGAGAGACGAGAATCCGTTGATCTACCATCTGGACGTCGGCGCCATGTATCCTAACATTATTTTGACAAATAGGTAAGTAAAATGGACGTCATGTGAAGTCGTTGCTACGATTTAAATTATCTTTGCCACCATAAGAGAGTTATGTTGATGGTAGCAAGAAATGATGAACAAACATGATAACCTGCTCGCCCGCATTAGCCCCAAAAATGGCGAAATCTGAAATCTATGCCTAATCGTGTTAGCCCTAAAAAGTGCTGCCGTTTGCGCGCGGAATAGAGGTTCCGAAAATGGTCGATTATGTTACGTTCGATTGTTGTACACCTAGTAATATACAACACTAAAGCGGAAGTGTCGTAATCGTATTTTTTGTCTATGGTACTTATAAAAGCTACCAATATTCCCATAGGAATTTTTCCAATTGGTATTTATGGCGGCCATTGTTTTGGTTTCGTCGTGTCGAATGTTCGAGGAAAATAATTCATTGTGACCGTATTTCTCGATAAGGTGAGTGACAAATAGTTTTTTACTTCTCATGCTCGAAAAGTCCTTCTTTATGCTGGATGTAGGCTGCATAACATCGCATTTTATGCACTAGAGCATAAAGTGTTGTCGTCATCTAGACCACAGATTAATAATCTAGACTAAGACAATTGAGCAATTCAGCCTGACAGACGAGGTGACTGTTTTGAATAACCTTGTTATTTTAACACATTTACCTTAATTTTTTTGCATTCTATGTTGCATGGTAAAAAAAAGAAAATAAAAACATAAAAACAAGTATTATTAACAAAAACTTCTAGGCAGTATCGCGTACGACCTAAGCTAGACATGGCATACAGAAAATAATAATAAAAAATAAAATACAGTGGCGGGAAAGAGTGGGTATCTCCGTAAAGTCTAGCCCGTATCTCCGCAACGTAGCTCCCTTAGCTGCGATCATCACGTGTCATTTCCGTGTCAAGTGTCGTCTGACCATGTCGTCGACAGCTGAAGTCTATGAGAATTTAAAGATTTCTTGCGGGTGCTCCATTGTTATTAATAATATTATCACGAAAAAATGCACGACCTGCGCATGCCGCGAACACGTCCAGACTGGCGCGCGCGCACCGTATCGTATCGCCTTTGAACGGGGTGAAAAAACCTACTCGAGATGGATCGGCTGCGATCGAGACGCGCCGTACCACCGTAGCGTACCGACGGGCGTCCAAACTAGCGTTCTTGGATCGCGACGCAGCCGCAGATACGAACCGGACAAAAGAACATTGCTGGGCCCAGCTTAACAACTTGTCTGTTGATTCAGGTCACAGCCAGCCACGATGTCTGTCACTCTCGGATCGCACTTAACAACTTGTCTGTTGAATCAGGTTACAGGCATCCTCGATGTCTGTCACTCTCGGATCGCACTTACCAACAAGTATATTGATCCAGGTCACAGCCATCCGCTATATCCGTCACTCTCGGATCGCACTTCAAACTTCAAAATATTATTTCTAAAAATAGATTCTTACGAACACTTTTTGAATTTCAATTATATATATAATAGACTTATCAAGATGTCTGTTGATCCAGGTTACAGCCATCCGCGATGGTGAACCCGAGCGTGTGCGCGGTGTGCGACTACAACCGGCCCGGCGCGACCTGCCAGCGACATATGGAGTGGATGTGGCGCGGCGAATACTGTGAGCTCTACCCCGTTTACATAACACCCAAATGGGCAGGAACATAATATAAAGGCGCACTTCTCAGCCGCTCGTCATGTTATTGCCCACTTCCCGGGCTCGTGATGGCTTCAACACGAGCCCCCTTAAATACCATACAATCGAAAAGTCATGATAAGTCCCACGTGTTTGGGCTCGTTGCATTCCTCTCGTCAAGGCGACGTCATTTATCAGGATGCCGCTCGAATTCGAGTCCAAATTTTCAGGGAAACAAAACGAAAATTGTTTTTGCATTTCATTGATGGTTATCAATGAAATGCAAAAACAGAAAATAACCTCTTGTGATGTTCACAAGTTCGTTTATATTAATTTCCTCATTGGTAATTGAAATTATGAATCACTTGGTCAACTGATATGTTATCAGTGTCGTGGCAATTGGAGTGTTGTAGCCAGATGACCCCAGTTTACGATAACAATGACCCACGACTTCTGCTGAAGTCTATTTAATTAAGAGTCGGTCGAATTTATTCACATTCGAATCGATGTTTGCGTGTGGAATAGTTTTTCTATAGCCTTGATATATATATTAGTCTAATCAATGACCTGTTTCCAAGTAAAGTGTAATAAGGAATAAGGTTTGGGCTTAATTAACTTTCGGCGCTGAAGCCGATCAGACCTACCGATAATTTGTTCAGTGACTACTGGTCAGTTTGTACGAATATTTTATTAATTAACGTATTACAGTAAAGTTTCAAAATTATTTGTGCGACCACGATTGCCAGAATACAAGCTACATTACAACAATGAACAAAGAGAGGGTGTACTTCTTATATATGAAAATGGTTAATCTCAACGAGAGGATACGGTCCCTCGAGATGCTGCGAGATCCAACGATGATGCAGAGAATTGAGAGGATCATATTGCAGATAAAGATGGCAAGAGAATTGAAAAAACTCTTATCACAGGATATAGTCGATTCTAGACGACATGGAAGACTCTCTCGACCGATTGATTGTTTTTTTTATCTCGATTATTGGAACAACTCAGATGTATACTGGAAAATTTAGTTTTTCGTGTCGAAGAATTGAAGACAAATTGTTCGAGTGTTTTTTTTCCAATGCCACATGTGAATAACGGTAATAAAATTATAAAGGTGAATCCATTATCTATTCAGTAACTTGCCAAGGTATGACCCTCGTGTCCTATTACGGCTGTTAGAGCTATTAGAGCGGCCACGGTATCTTAGTTTGTGGTGAAAAACATCTTTACATGTGACACTGGGGACCTCCATACGACTCTCTTTCGGCTCTATTCGGTAAACCGTCTCATAACTAACCGGATAAACCATGAGAATTATTAAAATGTATGACGTGTCTGGAGACGTCAATAAGGAAAAACGTGGGTATTCGTGGCTGGTATAAACCGTTGACGGTTTTTCATGCGGGAGTGAAAAGGCTGGGGCTGCGAAGTATATGTTCTTCTAATATATGAAGAACTTCTACCGGTGAGAACCTATTAGTGGTTTTTATGTGTAATACGTTGTAACCCTAATAAAAAATTTGTAAACCTTGGTTTTCCTAATATAATAAAATAAATAAATATGTCTAATGTAAACACTCATTCTCGTCGACATTTTGAGAAATATATCCGGGGGCACGACTGACAGATGGCAGGGCGTAGTGTAAACCACGTATTACATAGATACTTTATTGTTATTCAAGAAGTTACTATACATACATACATGCATGTTTTTACTATCTTATTTCAAATTCTGATTGAGTCTGAAACGCTCAATCACTGCCAAGATCAAGAAATATGTGGGGCCTTTGCCTGTTTGGACAATGTGAGAGAGATTAGTGTAAACTAATTAGTTGGCGTCTACCCCTTCATCGCTTACCCCTTCGATGCGGGAGGAGGCGCTCCTCCCTCACCCCTCCACCACCGCAGGAACCTTCGCTGTTTAGCGCTCTGGAGATACTCGGATGGAACTTGACTGCAACAATATTATTATTTGTTCACGATAGTGCCGGCCACTCGCAGCGAGTACCAGCGCATCCAGCAGCAGCTGGAGACGGAGCGCTTCCCCCCGCTGTACCCGGGCGGCGCGCACCGACCCTTCCACGCGCTGCCCAAGGAGGACCAGGTATGAAGCAAGCAAGCAACTTGCTTGTATAACACCATCGCTTGTTGTACCATGTACATATTGCACTCGCAGCGAGTACCAGCGCATCCAGCGCGTAAAGGTTGAACATCATTCATTTTGAACTCATTTCCCAGGCCGCATACGAAAAGAAGCGTTTAGCCGACTACTGCCGCGTCGCTTACAAGAAGACGAAAGTGACGCGAACTGAAGTCCGGACTACAACCATCTGTCAGAAGGAGAACTCCTTCTATGTTGACACAGTGCGGGCATTCAGGTGGGGAGATATTATTAATTAAACTTTCTTAGTTCATTCAATAACTAAGCAACTTAATATAGCTAAGAACTGAGCGACATCGAAATCCCGAAGTCGCTACTTTTCTATTCACCTCTTTCTCGAACTATTATTGTGAAATGTCATCTGCCACAAGTTCTACAGAAACTCCAGCGATTAATCGATTTATCATTACTTATTAAAACTAGCCCTTAAATCCCTGTTTCAACTACGACGAAGGTGTCTCTTGAGTGATGCTAAATCTATATTTTCACAGAGACCGCCGTTACGAATACAAGACCCTGAACAAAAATGCCAAGGCGATGGTCGCAGCAGCAATAGCCACTGGCGACGCCGCTGAAGTCAAGTCGGCGAAGAGTCGCGAAGTGTTGTACGACTCGCTGCAGCTAGCTCACAAGTGTATTCTCAACTCCTTCTACGGCTATGTTATGAGGAGGGGGTAAGTGGCTACAATTGTTACTGAAAATCTGTTTTAATAGGTAGGCCTAGGTATTTAAGTTCATAGATAATAATAATAAGACGCCGACGGACAGCCGATCATCTGCAATGTGAGATGAACGTCAATGTTTATTCGACATATCGCTATCTCTCCTGACGCGTGCGGGCGCGCAGTGGGACGGATTTCGAAATTGCGGACTTACATTTTTTGTTACATATCATTATTTTATTCATGGTAATCGATAGTCCTAATTAAGGCAATCATTTGTTCTCAAAGCACTTTTTGTTGTGAATGTTGAGGCAGGCTGAAGATTGACATATACATAGACATAGACATAATTTATTAATAATATTCATTACATCTGATCGTGACTGTCATGGTTGTTGGTACGGGGCTCGAACTAAGATCTCTCGTCTCGTCTCGACCAGGTGACGTGAAACCCCCTCTAACACCTGTAGGCACTTTCAAAACGCGTTCAGGTGCCGTAGCTACAAGGAGTAAACTCATAAAACCGCCGAGGATTACCGCTCGGTTGAGTATCTTGAGATCAATGCGGAGATCAGGAAATTGCATCGAGAGGTTGCTGCCATAATTTAAATGTTAAAAAACATATTGGCATCCGTGGCAGTTTTTGTTTCTAAAATGAACACCTTGATTTCCCGGACGGAACTGGTAGAGTCAAAGTTAGAGACGCTTGGAGGTAGAGCTCTCAACGCGCTACAGAAGTCCCCAGTGTTCAAGGTAGCTGAACCAAACGCTACGAATCAGCAGTCGACACCGACGGAGACAAAGGTCGGAACTGGCACCGGAAGTACTTTCGAAGATTTTGGAAAAAAATATGGTTTCAATTCGACCGGAGTTAGAAGGAAAGAGAGTACAGGCAGTGGACCAGAAGACGGAGAAGGATGGTGTGACCGCTACTCACGATTTGCAGAGCTGAGGTGGGATGAGCTAATGGGGAAGATTGGTGGAAGAGTCGGAAGTGGGAGGTGAGCAAATACCTTGAATGGTTTCTTGGCTTCTCCTTCTTCTGCGTGTTAGTGAGACGGTGGGGCTGTCTCTTGGCGTTGTCTTGGTGAGGGACGGAACACTTTTTAATAGATTTTTCGAATCTACGATCCAAAATTACCCTAAAACCGATCTTAGTTTTTCATTTACCCTACCACAGGCTCGCATTTGATTAAGGGTTAACAGTAATCTTCAGCTAATCAGTCTGCTAAATACGAATTTACATAATTATACAGTCTAATATTTTTATTTTTTTAACTCAGATATTTTCTATTAATCACATTGACTTTCCATTTGTCACTAAAACGTCCTGGTCTTCCTCGCCCACGGGATCGTCCTCGAGATTGTCCATGGGATCTTCCACGAGAAAGGCCTGCTTTTCGTCAACTTCCTCGCTCTGCCCCCCTACCAACTCTTTCAGTTTCCACTTTTGATTCGATAGAATCGGAATCTGACGACGAATCAGCAGACACATTTTTAGTTGCAGGATTATATCCGGGATCACCACAGTCTTCGTCTGAAGGGATAAAGTCACTGACGTCATTCTTCTAACACATCTTCGATATCCTGGTCCCTCAAATCTATGGGAAAAGGATAAAAAATTGGGATAATCTGCCTAATGTGATTTTAGAAGTACATAATATTTAAGTTCCGAGTATGTATAAAAAATAAAAAATAGTGCATTGCAGTGCAGTGCATAAAAATAATTACTCAACCGTGTCAACAGGTGCTTAAATCTAAAATATGGTATACTTTTAGTAAATAAATATGCGGGATTACATAGAAAGAAATGGCCTTTAACCTTACCTTGTCTCGGACGTTGTATCATCTTAGGTTTGTAAGCCGTCACTGACACTCGATTTTTGTCTATGGAATTCAAAATGATGGCCCTACTTTTGCCGACATACCAAGTAATCAAAACAAAAATAAAAAAAATGCAAATAGGCGGCAAATTTGAATTCTATGCGCAAAATTTGAATATGTCATTTTAAAAGGACACTAGGCACAAAATTTATCTCTACTTTATTTAGGCTGGGCACCAACAGTGAAGTATATAATATCATTCAAACATGAAATTGGGCAGGAGGAGGTTAACTAATAAAAACCCGTGTTCCTTCAAGTATATGTCGCAGTTAGTTGGTTAAATCAGACACTTAACTAACTCTCTAGACCGATAATTAAATACCGACGTTTAATCAAGTCACTAAAATTCTGTCGGACAAGTGAGTGAGCGAAACGTTTAACGAGTTGTCTAAACGTTCGTAGGTAACAAGACATATAAAATATAAATAAATTTTAAGTATTTTTTGTTGTTCTTACATGTTCAACCTAACACGAAGGATAAAGGGGGCTTCGCACACCTAAGCTACCGCTATGTTTCGCCCTGAGATAAGCTGTGCAAATCAGCTGTTGTCGTGACGCCATCTTGTTTTCCAACACGCTGGCTTTCGGTAAGACAGATTGTTAAACGTTTTCGACGATGCTTTATTTAAATCAAAATACTGGTGACTTGTTAAACGTCGGCATTTAATTAACGGTCCAGTTAGTTAAGTGTCTGATTAACCAACCAACTGCGACATATATCTTAAGTAATTTGTTTCGAAGGCAAATAAAGGAATTTATTATATTATTATAATTTCATTGCATGTGAAGTTGCATGCTATATTTATTTAACCACCTTCTCCAATACCGAATTGTTGTTCGGTACAATAATTTAGCTGATACAAAGTAACGTTCGCAGCGCGCGCTGGCACAGCATGGAGATGGCCGGCATAGTCTGCTACACCGGCGCCAACATCATCATGAAGGCGCGAGAGATCATCGAGCAGATCGGACGGCCCCTCGAGTTGGACACTGACGGTATAAACAAACATAAAACATTTAAATACAGTGCCTCTGTGGGGCCCACACTGAGATACCTAGTGTCGTGGGAACCAGAAACAGCGACAACAGACTGTCAAGTCTTTGGAACCAGGTTCCACGGGTTCGAACCGCGTCAGCCTCGGCTACTCTAGCTAGGTTCGTGGGTTAGAATCTGTGTTCCTACCTGCCTAGAGGGTGACTTCCTCCTATAGGTGCGGCTGGCAAGGAAAGAAAGGATTACGTTCAAGAGTTATATTCAAGAAATCCTACGGGTAAAAAATAGCTAAGGGGCCGTTATAGCCTAACCTACATAACCTTGATATATAGATACCGGCTTCGCTCTTCCACGGCTGGGTCTCTTTCCGGCGTAAGGGCGAAGGTATACGACCTGAACGCTGGCAGCGAGATGCAGCTTCAATGGGCAGCGTGGGTCCTCCACTAGGGCAGCAGCTACTAATGAGGACCGGGCTCCAAAATGCAGGGCTTCGTCTTGTACCGGGGACGACGACAATGCGCGACGTCCGCCTCAAATCGAGGCCCCCGTTGGACTGTGCCGAAGCGGCGCGCGCCTCTCCTGCAAAAACATGGCCGCACACGCGTCTCGCGACCTTCAACATCTGTCGCGTGATCTGGATCAGGAGGGCGACTGCCCCTCGCCCCGCCGATGCATGACGCCGCCTGCACAGCCAATCCGAAGCTTGTGAAGACGCAGTTTGAATATTCGCGGGGATTTCTCGCTTCTCCGCGACTCTAGCGCCACTGCTACGATGTCGGCAAATACGAAATGTCTCTCTCTTGGGAAGCAGAGCCTCAAACCGCAACTCACTCCAACATAGACTATGCGAGAAAGAAAGGTCACAGCTAGAGCGAAAGAAACTTGGCACGAACTGTACCTCTATGGGTAAAAGAGGACGATATATTAATTCTAACAGGTTCAATTGAATGTGTCTGATAGTTCTGTTAACTTCTAACGGTCGGTGCAGCAGCTGACGTGCCTTATAGCCGAATGCACGACTGCTGTTCAAAGTAAGTGTCGCTTAAATGTCCTACTGGTACAGTGGGAAAGACAGAGATAGCATGACTTTGAGTGGCCGTGAAACTGAGGTGTTGGATGTGCATTCATGCAATAGTCAATATATAAATAGGTAGTCAAAAAATTTTGTCCAGGTCTTTGATGTTTATGTGTGTGACGTGTCTGTTTCCGGTTCCCAAGACACAGGGTATCCTAGTGTGGGGCCAGAAGCAATGTATGTACATGTGTATAAATGTTTATGTTTATAGTGACACACATCTTCTATCTATATATAAAAATGAACTTCTAAATGTGTTGGTAAGCGCAAAACTGGACGGCTGGACAGATTTAGATGCATTTTTTTTAATCTAATTTTTGGAGTCCCAGGTTCTAACGGAGAGAAAGTCGAAGAATCTTTGGTTCAGTTCATGGTTTTGTTCATGGTTGTAGTCCAATAACTTTAGACAGAACCACATCGGTCGGGTCAGCTAGTATTAAAATAGGAAACAATTGTATGTTCAGGTATCTGGTGCGTCCTTCCGGCATCATTCCCAGAGACGGTTACCGTGAAGACGACACACAAGAAGAGTAAAGTCAATGTCTCCTTCCCGAATGCACTACTCAACGCTATGCTCAAGGTAAGTGGCGACCTCTACGCTGTTTTATCTAAAATGTACTTTACTACGTTCAGTCGCCTGATGAGAGATGCCCCCATGACTTCGGCATCTGTTGTCCAGTGGTTAAAGTTCTGCTTTACTAGCCAGAGGTTCCGCTTGGTTATTGCAGTGGGGACCCCACATAGATAAATTAGCTGGGAGATTAAGTTCTGCGGCTTACGCTGTTAGGAATATCAGACAAAACTCTGATGTGGCTAGATCTAGGCTAGTCTATTTTGGTTACTTTCATAGTGTCATGTCCTACGGTATCTCGTGGGGGAAAGCAGTGGATATTCAAATATTTTTATTTTACAGAAAAGAGCTATTTTAGCAATTTGTAATTTAAAACGCATACTCTTCAAGAGAGGTTTTTTTTAAAAATGGCATACTAACTGAAGGTAGTCATTTTATTTTTGAAAATATAATGTGTTACGCAAGAACCTTACAACATTTTCCAAATATAGCGATAGCTGTAATGTTAACCTAAGAAAGAATCACAGACTAGTTCTGCCCCGGTTTAGACTCGCGAAAGTTAGCAACTCTTTTAAGGGTCAGTGCATTCTCTACTATGACAAGATACCTCTGGAGATTTTGATATTGCCATTTGAGCAATTTAAAAACCATGTAAAAGCGACTTTGTCTAAAAAGGGATATGTTCAAGATTACTTAAATTACAGGGCTGACTGTTTTCCTCAACACAGAACTTATTGTTAATAATTTTGTAATTATTTATTTCTGCTTGTCCTTTATTAGTAGTTTATGTGACTGCTACATAATGCAGGGCATTAACACTCGAGAGTGAAACGAGCCAAAGGCAAGTTTCATAATAATATCACTCGAGAGGTTTAATGCCTAATTAATTATGTACAGTTACATACACCAGTTTATCTTCACACATATCATAAGCTCTCTTTGATGTGTTCAGGAACCGCATGTTTGACCGGCATTGTGGCATTGATCATATCTCTGCAGTTATTTAGCTTGTTCTGTAGTACCAACTTCACAGACAAACCAGGGGCGGCACGCAGACGGGCGTCGGCGTTCGAAATTTGAATGTCATAATTTGACAAATTTTTGTACATTATGGCCATAGTGTACAAATTTTCAGATAAGAAATGAGTTTTTACCAAATAGTTTTACATTATGCTGGTCTTAACGTGCGGTTTTTAGACGCAGTAAAGGGGTTTATGATACGTATGTAGATAATAGTAGTTTATGTGACTGCTACATAATGGAGGGCATTAATACTCGAGAGTGAGGCGAGTTTCATAATAAAATCACTCGAGAGTTTTAATGCCTAATTATGTACAGTTACATACACTAGTTTATCTACACACATATCATAAGCTCTTTGATGTGTTCAGGAACCGCATGTTTGACCGGCATTGTGGCATTGATCATATCTCTGCAGTTATTTAGCTTGTTCTGTAGTACCAACTTCACAGACAAACCAGGGGCGGCACGCAGACGGGCGTCGGCGTTCGAAATTTGAATGTCATAATTTGACAAATTTTTGTACATTATGGCCATAGTGTACAAATTTTCAGATAAGAAATGAGTTTTTACCAAATAGTTTTACATTATGCTGGTCTTAACGTGCGGTTTTTAGACGCAGTAAAGGGGTTTATGATACGTATGTAGATAATAGTAGTTTATGTGACTGCTACATAATGGAGGGCATTAATACTCGAGAGTGAGGCGAGTTTCATAATAAAATCACTCGAGAGTTTTAATGCCTAATTATGTATAGTTACATACACTAGTTTATCTACACACATATCATAAGCTCTTTGATGTGTTCAGGAACCGCATGTTTGACCGGCATTGTGGCATTGATCATATCTCTGCAGTTATTTAGCTTGTTCTGTAGTACCAACTTCACAGACAAACCAGGGGCGGCACGCAGGCGGGCGTCGGCGTTCGAAATTTGAATGTCATAATTTGACAAATTTTTGTACATTATGGCCATAGTGTACAAATTTTCAGATAAGAAATGAGTTTTTACCAAATAGTTTTACATTATGCTGGTCTTAACGTGCGGTTTTTAGACGCAGTAAAGGGGTTTATGATACGTATGTAGATAATAGTAGTTTATGTGACTGCTACTTAATGGAGGGCATTAATACTCGAGAATGAGGCGAGTTTCATAATAAAATCACTCGAGAGTTTTAATGCCTAATTATGTACAGTTACATACACTAGTTTATCTACACACATATCATACGCTCTCTTTGATGTGTTCAGGAACCGCATGTTTGACCGGCATTGTGGCTCTGCCGTTATTTAGCTTGTTCTGTAGTACCAACTTCACGCAGGCGGGCGTCGGCGTTCGAAATTTGAATGTCAGTACCAACTTCACAAACAAACTAGGGGCGGCAAGCAGGCGGGCGTCGGCGTTCGAAATTTGAATGTCATAATATGTAGAAAAATTACACATTATGGTCATAATGTGTAATTTTTCAGATAAGAAATGAGTTTTTACCAAGTAGTTTAACATTATGCTGATCGTAACGTGCGGTTTTTTGTACGCATTAAAGAGGGTTTATGATACGTGTGTAGATAAAATAATTAATATTGTAAGAATTGTATTAGTTAAACACAACTAATTTTGAAAATAGATCTGAAAATCAATCTGCGAGAGTTTCTTAGCCCTTCTCCTCCCACAGTAGTCCAATGTAGAGAAGAGGCAAAGAATGACGTTTGTTAAGTGTATGTAAATATCTACAGTATAGCGATTACACTTTACCGTAGGTCTTTTGACAGATCGTCTTAATGCAACGACTTAACTTTGTCGGACATTGTAATGTTAGAACTGAACAGTTGCTTAATCTTTTTCAGTCAAAAATTCAATACTTAATTGCTTATGTTGACAAAATAATTCAATTTTACTATTTACAGTCCCTAAATCACCCCAAGAAGTCAATGAATAAGGAGCATACAGTTCTTCAGTAATCATAGTTAAATCCGTAAATGGCCTGTTTTATGTCTCTGTTAGTTTACGGAAGCCCGATTGGCTGTGGATTTGTGCTGATAATTAAATTCTAAGAACAATAAATATTGTTTATTAGAACACTAAGTCCTTTCAAGATTACGCCAGCTAACGAAGATGGATAATTTTTCTTTTTAATCTCTAGGGATGTTCCCCAAAAAAAGCGAAAGAAATGGGGTTAGTAAGTTGAATTGACTGGATGACTATTGCGAATGAAAATATAACCATATTAGATATTAAAATAATGCTGTACACATCTATTTGAAATAAATCAATAATAATAATAAGAACATTTAAATATAAATAATATTAAGTAATTTTCATCATCATAATCATCATCAATCAGCCTACACTCTTTATTCTACCCTGCAGTGGGTGCAGGGTACAATAAAGAGGCCGCGGCCTCTTTATTATGTTATGTCCCGCCTTCATTGACCACTTCCTCGCCGTCTTATAGGTATGACTATTCCCCTTGGAGTCAAAGTAATAAGCCCAAGCTTCATTGGTAGACAACTGCCTACCATCAGGGCACGAAGTAGCTTTAGAGGTTTCACCATCACTTGCACGTTTTATTGCTTTTGCGATGCTTCTCTTCCCCTCCGCTCTGCTTGCGACCTCATCAGCAGTCGCCAACTCCTCAGCAGTCCACTTGTTCACAGCTTCTTCAACACGCCGTTTCTTCGTCTTGTGTGAAGCGTCTTCAAAGCTGCTTTTTGGCCTTCCCGGGGTGCGTTTCTCGGTGATTGATGAGCTGGACGCCTTTGGGCTGATCACATGAACCTTGAACTGAAAGTCTGCACCTTCTAACCAACTTTTATTGTTAGTTAAGAAACGATCTTGATGACGTCCTGATGAGGCCCATTTTTCCACTATCTTATTCGAATATGATGCGATTTTGAGGTGTATTTCTCGACGTGACTCTTCGGTGATATTCGAGAGGTCAATCCTCGTAGACAAAAAGTCGAAAATCCGTGAATTCCGGTTTTCTTTATCGTGTTTCACCCATTCCTCGAAAAAGTCAATTTTCGAGACAGTGAGAACGTGTTCTGAAAAAAAATAAAAATAAAAATGATGTACCGAGATCGCGCAATGAAATTTTATCTTAAATTAAAGCTAAGGGTTATGTCTAAGTAATATAAAAAAAATAGCCCGGGTACACGTGGATACAAAAAGATATGGTCCTTTAAACTTTTAAAAAGGTAAAAAAATACGCTTTTTTTCAGACTAAACTTTAGACAGTTAAAAAGGACACAAAACAGACATTTAGGAGAGGTTTGAATATGATAACATAATCTACATACCTTCAGCAACAAAATCCATAGCACTACACTTTTGGTTTTTCACAAAATAACTCATGAGACCCTTTCGATCGTGTAGCAAAATTGCAAGTGACGAGAATGAATCAAATACAAAATCTAACACTCACCCTTTTACCTGTCATTACTTAATGACATCCGTACTTTGAAACAAACAATTCTTGGAAATGTTCCCTCTGGGGTGTTGTTAATGACATGTGACCACTAATTCTTGGAAATTAGGAGGTGACTTTTGTCCAGCTAGCATGTTCTTGACGATTCAGTGTGGACCGCCGTGGTTAGCTCAGACTGGGTATAGCTGGAGATGGCTGCTGATCGGACAAAGTGGAGAGCTATACTGTGAGTCCTACTCCTATACCCCTGCCAAGGGGTGTCAGGACGAAAGAAGAAGAAGAATGATGTTGCATTTTTAGGCTTTTATCTACACACGTATCATAAATCCTCTTTACTGCGTCCAAAAACCGTACATTACGACCAGCATAATGTTATCCTACTTGGTAATAACTCATTTCTTATCTTAATTTTGGACAAATTATGACATTCAAATTTAGAACGCCGACGCCCGCCTGCGTGCCGCCCCTAGTTTTTCTGTGAAATTGGTACTACTGGACAAGCTAAACAAGTGCAGTGCAATATCAATGCCACCATGCTGGTCTAACATGCGGTTCCTGAACACATCAAAGAGAGCTTATGATATGTGTGAAGATGAACTAGTGTATGTAACTGTACATAATTAGGCATTAAAACTCTCGAGAGATATTATGATGAAACTCGCCTTCGGCTCTCGAGTTTTAATGCCCTCCTTTATGTATCAGTCACATAAACTACTATAAAACTTTGTGGAATGTTCCTAGTCCGGGACCAGAGGCGAATTATCTGCTTGAGACTTACACTGAGCCACTGCGCTGAAGTATGGCTCAATTTTACTCGAATTCGGGTAAAAGCCTGAATCCCCACGGTGGGGACATAAATAGGCTACATTTATTATTCTTTTATTCAGTAGTGGGTGGACCGAAATAAGTTGCCGATGATTATAACTAAACAAAGACATTTATATACAGTCACATACATTGCTTCTGGGGCCCACACTGCCCTGTGTCGTGGGAACCAGAAACCTGGGGATTCTTCATTTCCTCCCCAGGCGGGATTTGAACCCTTAAGCTCGCTTGGTAGGTAAAGCCTCGAATCGTAAAGGTCATCGCTGACCTATACGACCCCGCTCCCGTACAGCTAAACAGTGTTCATTCAAATATGGATTAGGTTGTGCTCTGTTCTGTAGATATACTTTACATCACCGAAATAACTTAGCAAACAGCTCGCTTGGCGAGCTTGCCGCATCGTGCCACTCGATAGTACATCAATCTAAAACCCATATTTGAATGAACATTATTTAGCTGTACGGGAGCGGGGTATCATAGGTCAGCGATGACCTTAACTTAGCTACAGAGGTCGTCATCAAGTTCACATAACACTTCCAGGACCACTTCACAAACGACCAATACTACGAGCTAACCGACCCAGCGAACAAAACCTACGAGCAGCGGTCCGAAAACTCAATATTCTTCGAAGTGGACGGACCGTACCTCGCCATGTTCCTTCCCGCGTCCAAGGAGGAGGGGAAACGGCTGAAGAAACGATACGCGGTGTTTAACTTTGATGGCTCGCTGGCCGAGCTGAAAGGTACATACATTAACACTAAGTCATAAGGTTCAGAATAAAATTAGAAGTAAAGGGATGAGATAATATCTCGTCTCGTATTCTCATCTTGGGACTTATATCTTAAACTTAGAAAGTAAAACACGCCTGAAAATCTCACTATAAATTACATACGAGTACATCTATCATGCTCTAAACCGTTCATACAACAAGTCTTTTAATGCCAGGCTTCGAGGTAAAACGTCGGGGTGAGCTGCAGCTGATCAAGATCTTCCAATCATCAGTCTTCGAGGCTTTCCTCAAAGGGAACGACCTCCAGTCCTGCTACGGCGCCGTCGCCAAAATAGCCGACTACTGGCTCGACGTACTCTACAGTAAGGGCTCGAACATGCCCGATACCGAACTGTTTGAACTTATAGCAGAAAACCGGTCCATGTCCAAAAAGCTCGAAGACTACGGCGGCCAAAAGTCTACGTCGATCTCCACAGCTAAGCGGCTGGCTGAGTTTTTGGGCGACGAAATGGTTAAAGATGCAGGTTTGGCTTGCCGTTTTATTATCTCACGAAAGCCCGAAGGTGCTCCTGTGACTGAGAGAGCAGTTCCTCTGGCGATATTTCAGTCGCCAGCGGCAGTGAAGAGGCACCACTTGAGACGGTGGTTGAAAGACAACTCGATAACGGAAGACATTGATATAAGGGACGTGTTGGACTGGGCGTACTATATTGAGCGGCTGAGTGGGGCTATTCAGAAGATTATAACTATACCTGCCGCGATGCAAGGGGTGAGTGATTCATTGTTTTATTTTTATACTCTAAAAGTCGTGTGGAAAACGCCCAATTAACGCGTAGAGAGTACCTTTTTAAGGGGACCGTATTAATAAGCCTCCATTGTCCGTCCATCAATCCGTCACTGGGGTATAACTCATGAACCGTAGTAGGAGTTGAAATTTTCTCAGAATGTGTATTCCTCTTGCTATACCAAAAAATAATGAACTACACGAGATTTCATAAATTATAGGGGGGCCCCAAGCAAGAGACGTGTTTTTATACCAAATCATTCAAATATCATCCAAATTTCGCGGCTTCCTCGTAGACGTCGGTTTGACGTCGGGTTCACAGTCCCTAAAAATATATGTCCGAGGTCGCGAAGAAATGATACCAGTATCGAAACCGACTACGGATATATATATATATATATATATATATATAGTGCGATGTAGTTTTCTTTTACGACGGTACGGAACCCTTCGTGTGCGAGTCCGTCCCGCAATTGGTCGATTTTCCGCAAAACATAACTATCTGCTGACATCTGAACATTGTATCGCTTTGAAATGTATGTCAGAAATGTAAATAAATATAACAGAGGACAATCTTACACAAACAGAACTAGGCCCATAGTAAGCTCAACAAGGCTTGTGTTTTCGGTAAAAGACGACGATATTTTTCATTAGAGATAAATACTTATGTAAATACATAGAAAGCGTGCAAGACTAAGAAACAAATATTCATGCTCATCACACACAAATATTTGACCTTACCGGGATTCGAACCCAGGTCCGTCAGCTTCGTAGGTAGGGTCACTAGACTAAAGCGGTCGTCAAAATCGTAAATGTTATAATTAAGTTAAGATTAGATGCAGGGTTATGACAGCCAAAGCCAATGACTTGCGCAGCAGTTTCATTCGTTCATAACAATAATAACACTCCTAAGATACTTTATGACAGATTTTTTCCTGTAGTCTTAATGTTTTTCTGATATCAATCGCAGTTGCAAAATCGCCCAATCAGTAGTCTTATCACGTAATTCTGACATCTAGAAATATCAATCAGTAGTCTTATCACGTAATTCTAACATCTAGAAATATCAATCAGTAGTCTAATCACGTAATTCTGACATCTAGAAATAAAAATCAGTAGTCTTATCACGTAATTCCGACATCTAAAAATATCAACCAGTGGTCTTATCACGCAATTCCGACATCTAGAAATATCAATCAGTAGTCTTATCACGTAATTCTGACATAGAAATAGCAATCCTTAGTCTTATCACGTAATTCTGACATCTAGAAATATCAATCGCTTTTGAAACATTGTCCAGTCATAACATGATTATTGACATGTGCTGTCTTTTATTGCGACTGCTTTGATTTAACTGAGTTGATGCGATGCTCTGATCGGTTAACATTTCAAAAGTGACTGAAATACCTATATTGATGCCACAACACCATGATAAGGCTATAACACGATAATTGAATACGAGTTGTGTTTTATTGCGACTTTGTCGACTGGCGACTGGTTGACTGACTTGATTGATCGGTTTTTCAATTGCAGACCTGAGGTGCAGACCACAGAGCAATATGTGCAGTGCTTTATGGTGAGATTTTAATCTGTGAATTGAATGGGGAATACCGTGGGCTTTTTTCGTGTTTTTTTCCGAGTGTTCTCTTTGGGAACGAAAGACGTCGTCGTTCAAGTTTGTTCAAATTAGAAGATTGGACTCAAATTTTACGTTTAAATTAAATAACTGTTCTGGCTGGACACCTTCTGGTCAGTGGACACCGACAAAAAGAAGATGTGTTGTGTTTGTGTTGCTCTCGTCACGCATTCGCCAGCTTACTCCCCAAGTCAAGCGTGAGTAAAGAAGTTTTACTTCAATAATGAGAAATTGGTCACTTTCGTAACAAAACTGAAAACTCAACAAATGAACGGAATTTCAAACGTCACTTAGTCAAGTCAGCGAGAAAACAACCAAGTTAACAGACCATATCATTTTGGCGGCGGCGTCATTCTATAGTCTTTCTGTGTAGTGTGGACCGTATAATATAACCCGGCCCAGTAAAATGTCACCACGCTGACATGCAAATAGCGCCGTAATGACGACACCTACTCGTCCGGGTTAGATGTCAAAATGAAAATGTACGGTCCACGTGGCACTGACCTCGAAAAGTAACCCACACAGCGCCATCTATCGGTATTTTCTGAGAAAAAACCTCATTGAAAAATCGACCGATCAAATCAGTCGACAAAGTCTTAATAAAAGACAGTTTGTTTCGTAATGGGAGAAGGGCCTTAAGCCTTTGCCGCACAATGCTCATCGCGCTACTCATCGCTCTGCCGTGATGTTGCATTTCTGTCTACACACTGCTCTATCGGGAAATGGATCGCGACGCCGATATCGCCTATATTGCCGGTCCTTTGACTCGCGCCAAAAAACCGACAAAACAGGGAGCGGTGGGCATGATACTGTCACACTACGTCCCTGTATCGTCGCTACTTCCCATGCAAATCGAAGAGTGTGGCAGGGACTAACAATCGGTCCCCACAGCTCGACAACCCGGTGCCCCGCGTGCAGTACCCGGACTGGCTGCACAAGAAGATGCTCGCCAAGCAGGACAAGTTCAAGACGAGGAAGATCACCGACATGTTCACCGCGCAGCCGCGGCCGGGCGTGCAGGCGGGGGAGCTGCAGACTGCTGTGAGTACCCGACCGCTGTGAGTACTGCAGGCCTGGCCGCTCGCGCTGGCGCGTGAGCCTTGTTACCTAGCGAATCAGCGAGACCTTGCGCAACCTGCCCCCACCGCTGCCTCGGCCACATGCTCAAGCGGCACGTCGTCTGCAGTTGTTTTTTGCATTGGATTTCAGTCATTCCGGAACTAATTGTGTCAGTTTGACGACGACCTCTTGGACTGCGGTAGGGGTTTTGCCTAACAATCGAGAGGGTTAAAATGCTGGTTAGGGAAGGAGTAAAATACCTCTGTTCGTAGATCATTATATTCCAGTGTGGGGCCAGAATAAATGTACATATATGATATGTATCTGAATATAAATGTTTCGTTGTTACGGTATAGGCTGAGATGGACATCGAAGACATCGGCAATCAGGACGCGGGTCCGTCGCGAGTGATACGTCCCATTGTTCATACAGTGAAGAGAAAGCGGGCCGAGTCGCCGCCGGACCAGCCCGTCTATAGAACGTGGCGGGAGGCGCTGGGGAACCCGCCGCCTTTTGGCAATACCAAGGTTAGTTCGGGTCTTCTCTCATATACATATCTCTATTTTGAAAACTTATCGATACTAGAAACATAGCAATTATTCATTTGTCTCATACATAACTTAAGCATTTATCTATACTTCAATTCAATAACAAAGCTGTTAGTTTTCTTAGTACAACTAAATTAAATTAATTACCTTTTACACCACTACCGATGGTTAGTTTGTTTGTGTGTGTGTGTGTGTGCAGACGAATAATCATATTATCCCCAACAGTCTGAACTATTTTATGAACTACGGTGTTCTGTTTAAAGTGTGTGATGGTTCTTATGCCCCATGGCGACTTATACCAAAATAATGTTAACACGAATTTTAGGTCAAGGGCTTTTTAAAATTTTTTAAGACCACGATGTTATCGATTACAGGAAGAACGCAGGGCGTGGATTTTGTTTCAAAAGCGCAAATGGAAGTGGCAAATGGACCAGCGCGGTGTTAGAAGTCGCAACAAGAAAGGTAAACATAGAATAATAACATAAGAGGAAAGCCTAATAATGGTCACATTTAATAATATTTTGTATTGGTTTTCAATATAAATTATGATTTTGAAGTAACTTGAAACGAAACGTGTTTTAGAACACCATTCAACGTCTAGTGACAGGAAGACACAGGAAGTAAGAGACAGTGTTATGCGTAGTTCTCCCTTTCCTTTTCTAAGAGAAAGAACGAGGAGGAAATTGACTCATTTTACCATTTATAATTTTAACATCTAAACTACAATTCAACCTGATCTTATTCATACTGGTTTTTCTTCAGGCAAAATTGACGACAGTGTCGCAATGGCGCCACCAAGGAGCCTGGGCCCGGCCAACTCACTCGGTGGATTCTTACGGAGAGCGCAGCGCACCTTGCTGAACACGCCATGGCAGATTATACAGGTATTCCTGGAGAAGACCGCCTTAATAGCCGGGTACTCATTAGAGAGCTGTAAAGGCCTCTACCCACTGCAGCGTACCATACCATGACTAACCATTTCCACTTGTCATTATTTTTCACGCCTGACGTTCCTAGTACGTTCCTAGTATGGACTAGGAACGTATCCGACGCGGAAAGTAACACGAAACGCACTACTGTTCTCACTAGAACGTATCATCAGCGTATCACAACCCTAGATAACAGGTTTAGGGACCGTACTATTCGCGTATTATCCGCGTATCATTATCATCCGTACAAATGTTCTTTGTATTGAAAAGTATGAGACTATGCCCACTACACCCAAGACCATCGTCGCGTGCTGTGCGCGTATGGTGTCCGCACCGGCACCGGCACCGGTCCGTGCCGGCGAGGCATACGTGAGGCGTGACCTGATGTAGGTCGACTAGATCCCTAGCTTTGACCGCAGCGGGAGGCTGGAGTCCAGGAGTGGGCGAAGTATCGTCCATGCAGCCCAGACCTGCAGCCTTATGGCTTAAGTCGTCTGAGCTATGAACTTCATATAGACTTTTACGTTTGACACCTTGCACCAGCTTCATCTGTCAAATTGGTATCACGCAAGTAGCATCATAATGGAGGCCAAACCCAAGCTCACTGAATGAAGCCTAGAAGCCTTTGGTGATACCCCGTAATCGATGAAATTGTACGGGCATGAGATGAACCATAGACACACGCTATGAACTTCAGAGAGTTACGCCATAAGGCTGCTGGTTTACGACGTTGTCGACGTGGATCTTCATCGAGAGCCGGCGGTCTATGGTGACCCCCAGATATTTCACGCGGTGCAGCCACCCAATGTCCTTCCCCTGGAGTTGGAGTTGGAGTGGTGGTGGCAGGATGCCCTGGCCGGTGATCATCGCCGGCATCTTCCCGATATAAAACCAGCCAAAGGGCGTTATTTATCATTTTTCGACCATTCTTCTTATCCTAGGTGGCGGAAACCTCCGAACCGGGTCTCTTCAAGCTGTGGGCGCTCGTCGGCAGCGAACTCCACCAGATCAAGCTCACAGTGCCGCGGATCTTCTACGTCAACCAGCGAGTGCAGCGAGCGACCGACAGCGGGCAGCACTGGCGCAAGTGTAGCCGAATACTACCGAGAGCGCATCCCGCCATACACCTGTACAGATACAGCGTGCCGGAAGACCTGTATAGGGACCATCAAGAGTGAGTAACTTGTTGTAACAATGTCATAATTGATGGCGTTAGTGATGGCGGTGCAGCGAGTGACGCGCATGTGCAGCCGCTTCCTGCCGAGAGAGCATCCCGCCGTACATCTGTATAGATGCAACGTGCCGGGAGACCTGTTCAGGGACCACCAAGGTGACTAACCTGTTGCAGGCCGGTGGCACTGCGTACTTCACCTACAAAGCTATAGGTATATCCGCGTCCGCGTTTGTGAGGACACATTCAGAGGGTCGCCGAGCGCCACACGGTTAGCACGTCAAGTGCGGCCACCGCGCTGCTCGTCTCCTAGTGACGACGACACTGACGACCTCTATGGCGCAGCGGTTGTGGCTCTGCCTACCATGCGAGAGGTCCCGGGTTCGATCCCCGGCTGGGGGTGAATTAAAAAAAAAACTCCAGATCTTGGGGATTTATATGTGTGTGACGTCGCTGTTTCTGGTTCCCACGATACAGGGTATCCTAGTGTGGGGCCAGAAGCAATGTATATGCCTGTAGGTAAATGTTGATGTTTAGTTACCTACTTGAAAATTAAGCCAAAGAGATATTGCATCGCATTTGGCTGCCTAAATAATAACAAGCATACGAACCTTAAATTTTTCACACTTCCGAAGGACATCGAACGAAAGGTTATTAAGGAAACGTATTTCTACCGATAATTACCTATGGGTACCAAATATTAAATTTTTATTGATATTTAATTTCTATTTAGTTTCGTACACAGAACATAATAGTAGATATATGCCTATCTACTTAGTTTACTATACCTATGGAGACATTGAACAATAGTTTTCTGATTACAAAGTAAGTTTTTAGGGTTCCGTACCCGAAGGGTTCCAAACGGGACCCTATTACTAAGACTTCGCTGTCCGTCCGTCCGTCCGTCCGTCCGTCTGTCACCAGGCTGTATCTCAAGAACCTAGCTAGCTAGAGAGTTGAAATTTTCACAGATTATGTATTTCTGTTGCCGCTATAACAACAAATACTAAAAAACAGGGTAAAATAAATATTTAAGGGGGCTCCCATACAACAATACCACATACAAACTTATGGATGCAAGTGGTTACGTACATGGAGTGTGAAAGTAACCGCACCAATAACTTTGTAAACAATATTTTGCTGTGTAAAATCCAAACTATTCACTCCACACCATCGCTTCCATTGAACGGTGGTACGGAACCCTTCGTGCGCGATTTAGACTCGCACTTGACCGGTTTTTAGGGTTCCGTACCCGAAGGGTTCCAAACGGGCTAAGACTTCGCTGTCCGTCCGTCCGTCCGTCCGTCCGTCTGTCACCAGGCTGTATCTCAAGAACCTAGCTAGCTAGAGAGTTGAAATTTTCACAGATTATGTATTTCTGTTGCCGCTATAACAACAAATACTAAAAAACAGGATAAAATAAATATTTAAGGGGGCTCCCATACAACAATTCTTTCAATACCACATACAAACTTATGGATGCACCTGGTTACGTACATGGAGTGTGAAAGTAACCGCACCAATAACTTTGTAAACAATATTTTGCTGTGTAAAATCCAAACTATTCACTCCACACCATCGCTTCCATTGAACGGTGGTACGGAACCCTTCGTGCGCGATTTAGACTCGCACTTGACCGGTTTTTTATAAATTAAAATTATGACGACCCGAATGGCCGAGTCGGCAGTGACCCTGCCTACGAAACCAAGGGTCCCGGGTTCGAGTCCCGGTGGGGGCAAATATTTGTTTGATGATAATGGATACTTGTACCATAGTCAATGGTTGTTTATCTATCTAAGTATAATATTTATCTATATAAGTATGTGTATCGTTGTCTAGCACCCAAGATACAGGGAATCCTAGTTTGGGGCTGGATCAATGTGTGTAAATAGTGACCAAGGTATTATTATTATTATTACTTGACCGGTTTTTTATAAATGTTATTGTTTTTAAATGGAGAATAATAGTACAATACAATTAAAATCAGTTAAAGATTCGGCTTTTCTCGGATATCATCGCCTAAATCCGGAGACGGAAATGACACGAAATACATTACCGCGATTTCTTTTATAAACGCAATGTATAGCACCTGCCAAGATAACATTACTAAAAGGTAGACCTAAGAAATTTATTGTGCAGAAGCGACATGAATTTGAACATTAATAATATCTATAACATCTATACATCTAAATGCTTTTCGAAACTCCGGTTGCTTCACAAACCCTGTCCAAATTTTTTTTATGTTATTTACTTTCTTCTTTTTTAAATAAATTAGCTTCTGTTCTAAAATAGTCATATACATTATTTACAATTTCACGAGATTGAACAACAATTTTTTTACCACGCTTTAAATTTGTTGAAGCCATGATATATAACTATTGTAAGTTAATTTTGATAAAATTTGATAGAATCGAATATTTTCACGAATGAAATTAGCGTTCATAAACATAAATGTACGTCACACTCTTTTATTGACACTAAGAAGGCAGACTGACAAAATAGACAATTATTTTTCTTCTTTCAATATAAAGGTTTTGTTGCTCATATCGTTCTTGAAGACAACGAGTTATATAATTAAAGGTTATATCTGTAAATTGATAACTCTATGTGAGAGATGAGGGATTCACGACAATGTCCGAGGTTGGCCGAATCGTTAACTGATTTTATCTACACACGTATCATAAACCCTCTTTACTGCGTTCAAAAACCGCACGTTACGATCAGCATAATGTTAAACTACTTGGTAAAAACTCGTTTCGTATCTGGAAAACTACACATAATGGTCATTATGTGTAGTTTTTCTACATATAATGATATTCAAATTTCGAACGCCGACGCCCACCCGCGTGCGTCCCTAATTTGTCTGTGAAGTTGGTACTGACATTCAAATTTCGAACGCCGATGCCCGTCTGCGTGAAGTTAAAGAACAAGCTAAACAATTGCAGAACCACAATGCCGGTCAAACATGCGGTTCCTGAACACATCAAAGAGAGCTTATGATATGTGTGTAGATAAACTAGTGTATGTAACTGTACATAATTAGGCATTAAAACTCTCGAGTGATATTATTATGAAAATCGCCTTCGGCTCGTTTCATAAACCCACTCTCGAGTTTTAATGCCCTCCATTATGCAGCAGTCACATAAAGTACTATATTAATCGTATTGTACGTACCGTTACCAGCTACGAATTTATTTTCTTACCTAATATACAGATTAATTATTCGTCACAAGAGAGCAACCCTAACGTTACACACGACGCGTCAGAAGAGATAAAGTTACGCAAAAGAAATAGAAGAATAGTCGCTATTTAGTTGAGTGTTTTTCGGAGAGTCCAATCTTTTCCTAAATCTTTTAACGATTTACGGCCGATTGTTCCATTCTCAGATAACGTTTATCTGCCTGTTTATCTGAGAAATTTGACGGAACTTGTACGGTCAACTACAAAATTGCTGATATAGCTTAAAGACTATATAAAGACACCATATGGCGTACAGGCAAATCACTCACTCACATTGACATATTGACACAAATAAATATCAACCTTAAGTTGACAGTGGTCTCGCGGTGAGCGCGCTAAGTTCAGGACACAATGACCCAGGTTCGAATCCTCAGATCAATTACTATTCGGCTTTTGTTTTTTTATCTGTTTTGTGGAGAAAGAGATATTAATTAACTAACCTATCAGTAAAAGTTACCTGTATGTTATTATATCGGGACATCATATTTTTATCTATAATTAAAAAAATAACACGAGTTAACTATAATATCTTAATGTTTATTTCATATTTTACATTAAATAATGTTGTTCACAGTTTAACGTAGTAACAATATCAAAAACACATTTCTAACTAATTCGTAAGGTTAGGTGTAGCTTTAGTATTCGTGATGATAAGCATACCTTAAAATATATCATGCACCCTGTGCTTTTTCCGGTAGTAAGGATTTAAAAAAGTTTTTTTGCTAATACATAATATAACATAACATACGGGGTGGCAGTGGCACAGTTGTGTCCTAATACTTATGAATAAAAATACTTTTACCAATATTTCATGTTTAACTTTATAAACCATTGTATTCAGTTACATATATATCAATCATTTTTCTTAATCATATTTCTATCTATTTCGTGAGGTTAGTTACAGCTTAAGCTTATTCGTTTTCGTTATGAAAAGATAATTGAAGTTAGCCAACCAAAACTTTGTCATTTCATTTTATGTGACGGCGTTTTTTTTCACTTGATATGATTGAAAAAAGCTTATCTAAAATATAACACAACATAGAATGGCCTCACGCTTTTTCCAATATGATAGCAGTGGCACAACAGTGCCTAAATACAAAAATATCCTCATTTAATATTTAGTATTACCTCCCCCGTTATCTATAACTGCAAGTTAAACGCCCCCGCATATAACTAACTATATTAGAACAAATGTCAGTCCCTCTCAAATTTTCTCACACTTCCATACAATGCGCTTGCAATGCCTCTGGAGTCCTTTCATTCCGCATGTCCCACATAAATTTTCGATCGGATTCAAATCCGGTGACTTTGCAGGCCATGGGATTCCAAATTCCAAATGTCTTTATTACTGTAGATATTTACATATACTTAGCAATCGTCATTTTTTGCCACTTATCTACATTGGACCACTGTGGGAGAAGAAGGGCGTAGAAACTCCCATAGATTGATTTTTAGATCTCTTTTTAAAAATTGCTTATGCTTAACTAATACAAAATATAATATTTAGTCATTATCATAATTAATAAGCAGGAATAAATAATTACAAAATTATTAACAGCAAGGTCTGTGTTGAGCCAGATTAACCCCATACAGACCCATCATTTAAGTAATCTTGAACATTGTAATATCCCTTTTTCGACAAAGTCGCTTTAACATGGATTTTAAATTGCTCAAATGGCAATTTCAAGATCTCCAGAGGTATCTTGTTGTAGTAGAGAATGCATTGACCCTTGAAAGAATTGCTAACCTTCGCGAGTCTAAACCGGGGCGCAAGTAGTCTGTGATTATTTCTTAGGTTAACATTACAGCTATCGCTAAGTTTGGGAAATTTTGTAAGGTTCTTGCGTACATACATTATATTTTCGAAAATAAATTGACAAGCTACAGTTAGTACGTCAATTTCTTTAAAAAGCTGTCTTAAGGAGTCTGTGCGTTTTAAATTATAAATTGCTCGAATAGCTCTTTTCTGTAAAATAAAAATAGTTTGAATATCCGCTGCTTTCCCCCACAACAAGATACCATGGGACATGACACTATGAAAGTAACTAAAATATACTAGCCTAGATGTAGCTACATCCGTGTTTTGTCTGATGTTCCTAACAGCGTAAGCCGCAGAACTTAACTTACCAGCCAATTTTTCTATGTGGGGTCCCCACTGCAATTTGTTATCAATGGTTATTCCAAGAAACTGTGCCATTTACTAATTCTAACGTATTGCTGTCCAACACTAAACTGGTCCCAACTTGCCTGACATTTGGAAGTGAGAATTTGATACATTTGGTTTTACCAGCATTTAACAATAAATTGTTAACTGTGAAACAATTCAAGGTTAAAGATAATACTCTATTGACATCATCAAAATCTTCTTTTTGTCTTTCAATTTTGAAGACCAGTGAAGTATCATCAGCAAACAACACTATGTTAGTCAATTTCTCCACCATAAAAGGCAGATCGTTAATATATACCAGGAATAAGAAAGGGCCTAATATGGAACCTTGTGGGACGCCAATTTTTAGCCCCGATCCATCATACTTAACGCTGTTGACTTCTGCCTTTTGAATTCTATTGCTTAGGTATGATCTTAGTAGATCCAACGCTTTATTTCTAACTCCGTAATGATTTAACTTCATTAGTAACGTGTCATGATCAACACAATCAAATGCCTTCGACAGATCGCAGAAAACACCGATAGCATCCTGTGCGGCTTCCCATGCAGAATAAATATGAGATATAAGGGTAATACCTGCATCCGTAGTCGATTTACCCCTAGTGAAACCGTATTGCTTGGCGTGGAGTTGTTTTGTACGGTTGAAGTGTGAGAGCATTTGATTGAGTATAATCTTTTCAAAAATTTTACTTAGTGCTGGAAGAACCGATATTGGTCTGAAATTTGACGGATCACCCTTGTCTCCCGAATTGAACAGAGCAATAAGTTTACTGTGTTTCATGAGTTCTGGGAAAGCTCCATCATCAACACATTTATTAAATATATAAGCTAGGTGTGGGGCTATATCCCTTCCCTTGCCACACGCCTCGCAACCGCATCTAGGGTCACTTGCCGCGGCGCAAATCGTGCGCACCACAGGTGGCGGGCCGCGCGCCCCGCGCTTGCTTCTAGCCTACAAGAGGCGTAAACTACTTATTTAATAGAAACAACCTGTATATATTTGAAAACTGCATTAAACATACTTTCTAATAATGTAACATAAGCTAGGTTTGGTCAAGCAGTCTAGGTGTGAGCAAAGAAAGTATTCTGAAAATAGGGATATTTTCTTCTTATTTTTGTCAAAAACTCTTGAATTTTCAAAATTAAACACAGGAACAGCTTGAATTTTTGGTTTTATTTACAACATTATCTTATTTACACAGTTACATATAAACATGACATGGTCCTATGGAAAAATTAAGACAAAAATTGATTTAAAGCCATGACCTTAAAATAACATTATCAAAAAAGTGTTCTAAAATAGGTTATGTTGTCAGCTTATTTCTAGACCCTCTTTGTGACTACAGTGGCTTGTCTAAGCTAATTTAGAGAGTTTAGGTCTTTAACTAGTTAAATCAAGAACCCTATACAGATATGATTTGTCGTTGGTGTGTATGACCCGATATTAAACACCTCTCCAGTCACATAGTAAAATTATGGGCTTGACATATTTGCTGAAAATGGTCAATAAATTCAAAAACTACATTAAATTAACTAACTAATTCAAAAACTGCATTAAATTACCTAACTAATTCAATGAACACTATCTAATTAGCATACTAGAAACAATAAGTTTTGAAGAGTTGAAAATGATCAATTTCTTCATACAAACAGAAATACCACTGGCGAAAAAAGTATGGATGCGACTTTGTAATTCTGATCTTTGGTAGATATGACAGATGTTTAAAAAATAGTTTACAATTATGGGGTTACATCATGGGTTTGATGGAAGAGATGTCTTTTTAGAGATAAGCTTGCCTTTGCAAATTAATTCTCTGTATTTTTTGTGTTTTTTATTTTATGTTCAATAGTCATATACAAAATACAATTTAATGTATATTGTAATGAGAAATTACATAAATATATAAATTTGACAAGTATCGAACCGTATTAGAATAAAAATAAAAACTACTAAATAAATGACTAAATTACATATTTAAACTGAATTATCTCAGAAACGCTACTACGCTGTTTACTATATTGTGTCAAAAGAACATTTGTTGTTTGTAATTAAATTCTCATTACACGAAACATTACATTACAGTACACGAAAAACCAAAATTTTAGGGTAGGTACCTATTTGAAGTTTCAGGTAGCCTGGCTTCATACAAAAATGTTTACTTGTAAAAAAATAATAGTTATTAAAATATCAATAAAATAAATTAGCAATGGTAAGATAACAAATAACATGTTCAAATATATGTGTTTTTTTTTGAAACACAGAGCTTTTTACGAACATATTGTTGGAATATCTTAAAAAAATAATAAAAAAAAAACACAGTATATACTACGCTAAAAAAATGTTTCTTACATCACTGGTGATGGCGCCAACAAAGCGGAGGAAGCAGGTGGCATCTCGTGTATTGTGATCAGGGATTGGAGGGGATCCCAGATCCGCTGGCGCTTAATGTGCAAGAGGGACTCCAACGGTTCTCCCTCTGGGAGTCCGCCTCCGACAATATTACCGCAGTAAAATCTGAAACAAAGAACAAAATTATAAAAATAAAAAGTATACAAAAAAGAATAGAATATAAGTAAATTTATTCGTCTCCAATAACACTAACAACAAAACTTACATACAAAAATAATTAAAAGAACAAAACAAGTAAAAAATTACGGCTAAATTACTGACTACAGAGAAAAGTGTATGAAACAAAAACTTAAGTATTTACGACCTTTAATAAGATCTATGCATCAACAAAAAAGCAAATATATGAAATAAAAAAAAATAAAAAACATTAAAAATAATCTAAATCCTGTGAAACCCCGTAAAGTGTCAATAAAGTCGAAAATACGCGTCTAAGAAAAAAGTTTATATGACAAAATATGTTTGTATTAACGCATTGAACAACCCCCCCTTAAAGATTCGATAAAACAAAAAAATAAAAAAAAAGATAAAAAACATATCTAAGTCTTTTGCGCATACCCTTTCGCTAACACTAACCCATTAAAAACAGTAACATGCAACATTTACAAAATGCAGACTAAGAGTTAATCAAAACCAAATCTCAAGAATCAATAGCTGTACAGGCGTATCCATACTAAGTTATCTCATGGCCACCGACCGCCATTTTGTTTCAAAACATACATTGGTGTTGCGGACAATTTAGTCCAGATGATGACTCAAGATTTTCGATTGACGATTTCAGCTCTCAGAAACGATCTACGCACAAAATTATTGTTTTCACTTCGAGTTTATGAATCTTAGATATGAATATAACATCGTTTTATCCGTAAATAGAAACAAAAAGCCATCAATTGTTGTCTTGTCGAAACCAGCAAGGCGGAAATTTTTCGCCGTGCAAGTTTAGGTCATCGATATTAGTACAAAATCCAACGCAAACAACCTACAGGATTAAACAGACATGCTAGTTACTTACGTTTCTTTCCTTTTGCGATGAAAACAAAACACTTTTCACCAAAAAAACTTGAACACTGCTGCCTCAAACCCACGACTGAACCGGACTGAAGTTGTGCCGCATGATGCATTCCGTTGATGGACTTTTACTACGATTGGTTAAGTTCCGACGGTTTTAATACCTATCTCATTCCTTTACATAACGAAATTTTGTTACTGTCCTTGTCACACCGATCTCCATTGGTTGAAATTACTCATATTGCTCGACGCGGTAGCGCGCGCTGCTGCTGGGTCTATATAGGGCGGCCCGCAAATATGGCGTTATTGAAAAGTGGACTATGTAGGGCGCTCGGCAAAGGAGGGGATAACAAGTATTATTGGACCAATGACTTTGACTGATATACCCCACAGGTCTTCAGTATTTTTTAAGTTAAGTAATCTATAAGTTTTGACAATATCCTGGGGACATACATGATAAAATTTAAAATCTACATTACTGATGCTAGTGCTGTTTTTTAACAAAACCTCTGCTTCATATGGAGATCAATTTAGACGCTCTGTTGTGAGTAAGGGTGCATTGGTGAAGAATGTTTCAAACGCTCGAGCTACCTCAGCGTTGGATTTAACAACATCATCACCTATCTTTAAGCAGAAATCATTATCCCTTGGTATAACTTTGCCAGTTTCACGGTTTATGATTTGCCAAACCGTTTTCATTCTATTATTTGAATTTTGTATTTTTCTATTTATGTGTAAAGTTTTTGCAGTTCTACAAACCAACTTGAAAGTTTTGGAATATTTTTTAACATAGTCATGAAATTTTATATCAAAGTTAAAGGTTTTTTGTTCATAAAGATCATACAAGATAGCTCTACTTTTACGAATTCCAAATATTGCCCAGTCACTAAATTTAGATTTACCGTTGTTGACACTGACTTTCTTTAATTTAAAAACTGTATTGAATTCTGTTTGAATTATGTTGAAGAAATCAGAATAGATTTTGTTCGGGTTCTGTTCATCAAAATCCGGTACTGGCAAACCCATAAGTTTTTCATATACATCTCTAGTCTATGGGCTGTAATAGGCCTATAAAATGATGGATCAGTCTTATTTTCACTAGTAATTTGGAATGAAACTGTTTGACCACTGTGATCGGATGGTAAACAGTTAATTACAATTTTACTTGTGAATGCACAGTCACAAAAAACATTATCTAAGCAAGTTTGGCTGGTAAGTGTAATTCTAGTCGGCTCTAGAAATACATGACATAAATTAAATGATTTGAACAGAGTTATTAATCGTCGCTTCAGTGTTGTATCTACAAGCAGATCAACATTAAGATCGCCACAAATAATTAACTTTTTTCTGTTATTAAAAAGTTTAATGAGGGCTTCCTCCATAATTTTCACGAATATTTCAAAATTGCCATGGCCTTTTTCATCTCTCGGAGGTCTGTAGACACAAATAATAATATGGCTATCCAACTCAACACAAGATACCTCTATTTGTCTTTCCACAGTAAGTGTAAGAATATCTTTCCGTTGTTTCACCTTAATATTATTTTTTACTAAGATTAAAGAACCACCTCTATCAGCAGTCTTTCTATTGTAACAACTGACAATTTTGTAATTATTTATGTTAAAAGATATCATATTTTCCTTTAACCAATGTTCTGTAATACAAATAACATCAGTGTCCGAATTATTAAGAAATAATTCTAATACAAGTTCTTTGCCAGGTAGCCCCTGCATGTTTTGATGGGTAATATTTAAGTGGGGTACCCTTTGTCTGAATATTATTTAATATTGGAATATTATTAGACTTTTTTGACTTATTTAATTTGGGCAAGATATTACACATTTTTGATCTCCTATGCTTGCTTGATATATTTATTGGCTTATGTATGCTAGAGATTTCCTCTATTGTCTTAAAAACTAATTTAAATTACTTGGAATGTCTTCCAATATCCCTTGTCTTTGCTCATTAGAAGCAGTCAGGTTAGCCAAATTCTTGGCTGTAATACTAAAATAATAAAAACCGGTCAAGAGCGAGTCTAAATCGCGCACGAAGGGTTCCGTAACACTGTTCAATGGAAGCAATGGTGTGGAGTGAATAGTTTGGATTTTACACAGCAAAATATTGTTTACAAAGTTATTGGTGCGGTTACTTTCACACTCCATGTACGTAACCAGGTGCATCCATAAGTTTGTATGTGGTATTGTTGTATGGGAGCCTTAAATATTTATTTTATCCTGTTTTTTAGTATTTGTTGTTATAGCGGCAACAGAAATACATAATCTGTGAAAATTTCAACTCTCTAGCTAGCTAGGTTCTTGAGATACAGCCTGGTGACAGACGGACGGACGGACGGACGGACGGACAGCGGAGTCTTAGTAATAGGGTCCCGTTTGGAACCCTTCGGGTACGGATCCCTAAAAATAAGATAGCGAAACAGCTACCTGTCGATTGTAAAAATCTGAAAGGTTGTAACTACCTTTGGTCAAATAAACATTATTACTAACATAATTGTTAGAGTCAATCAAATGAATCAAACTATTATTATATGACATTGTATGTAATGTCATATTTAGCTTATATCTAAGATCATTTTCAGCTTGTGGCAATCTTTTACTGTATGGTAATGTAAACATAACAATTTTATTAACATTCAGTGAGCAAAGTGTTTCAAAATATTTAATTAGGTCCCATTTGTTTACCTCACCCCTATTTCCAAACATGAGTATTAAGTTTGATTCAGGTGTCAGATCAAGTGTCTTTGTTATTTTTTGCATATCATCATGAAAACTGGAGTTTGGTAAACAGTTATTTATGACTAAGTGTCCCAACTTATTCAATAATATGCCTAAGTTTCTTCCAATTTCATCACAAAACATGACAGTTTTGCTTGTGGTGCTTTTGTGCGACCCTGAAATCCTGGGTCGGATACTTATTTCAAGGCTCGTGGTTGAAGCTGCTCTCTCCGGCTGTTGCAAGGAACGTTGGCAGTCACACAAATGATCACGGCTATGTCGGTGTGTTGACCAAACCAGTCACACACAGCTCCAGCCCGATGCAAAGGACAATTATCTTGCACAAATGATAATTGTGGCTAATCAGCAGCTGGGTAGGCACATCGCACAGTTGGCAGCATACTATCCCGTAACTCTTGCACATAATCAGCAGCTGTAGCGCGTCCTGCTATCGACACCAATTCACCAGGTCCAGCGGCACTCATCCATCCCCATATATTCACTGATATGCGACCAGACTCCATATTTGCGTTCGTCACGGTAACGAGTTCCATTCCTGCGCCATAAGTGAAGCATGCCGTGTTGGCATGACATAAACGTCTTCTCATCAGTAAATATAGTAACGGTCCAGTCAAAATATAAATACTCCCTTGCAAACGATAACCTCTTTTTTTTTTTTGTGGGTCTCGTTAATATGGGGTTTTTAGCTGGCATTCTGTGGTGTATGCCCTCAGAATGTAGAACTCGGCGAATGGTGTCCACTGAAGTATTGAAAATTTTTGCGAACTCAGCAGTAGAAATAAATCCATTAGATTCATATTGTTCAACCATGAATCTCCGCTGTGATGCAGTTAGATGCCGGCGGAGGGGGACGACCACTTCGAGGACGAGTTCAACCATGAATCTCCGCTGTGATGCAGTTAGATGCCGGCGGAGGGGGACGACCACTTCGAGGACGAGTTCAACCATGAATCTCCGCTGTGATGCAGTTAGATGCCGGCGGAGGGGGACGACCACTTCGAGGACGAGTTCAACCATGAATCTCCGCTGTGATGCAGTTAGATGCCGGCGGAGGGGGACGACCACTTCGAGGACGAGTTCAACCATGAATCTCCGCTGTGATGCAGTTAGATGCCGGCGGAGGGGGACGACCACTTCGAGGACGAGTTCAACCATGAATCTCCGCTGTGATGCAGTTAGATGCCGGCGGAGGGGGACGACCACTTCGAGGACGAGTTCTCGCTGCACCTTCTTCTTGAAAGCGAGTTATCCATCGTTTCACTGTTACCCACTAAAACAAAGCAACAGGAGGAATTACATAAATATCCCGAGATGTCTAGTTATTAAAAAATATATAAATAATATAGCATAAACATTAAAGATCTAAAGATAAAATACCTAATTCTTGAAGTACAAACATAATGTTTTATAGTCACCGAATGATAAAATACTTAAAAATAATACTTACAATAAGTCCAGTCTCATTATAAATTCGAGATATGTTATATCACATATTATGCAATCCAAAAATACGCATCCTGTCCTGCATATCGACAGTTGCTGTTCGCTTGCATAGTCACGGCTAATAATAATCAATAAGTAAGTAATCAAATGTATCAACACATGCACCCTCGCCACTCGCTAGCGACCTAGTAACGACAAAGCAAAGTTAAGGATCAATAGCTATCTGATCCCCAGATATTTACTTCCTTCCTTCCATATGAATCTGCAGCGTTAATGCTAAACATTATTTCTATTTGTGTTTTTATCAACCTTCGAAATGAAACGTTCTAAAGTTAATGTGATTTGCGTTTATAGTTTTGTTTCATATAAAATGACAAACGATACCAAATCACAGAGGATATGAACCATCGACCTTTTAGAACACCGAGTCCGAGAGTAATCCGCTGCGCCACAGAACCACTTATGAGTCAAAGCGAAATTATAGATAGGTTACTGGGCTAGTTAAGGCAGTTTGTAAGTCGTTAATTTATGTATTTACATATAACCATTTACTTAGATGAAAAAAATAATACACAATTTACAAAACTAAAAAAAATATACAATCAAAACACTATCCACACACGCTTCGTCAAAATGCTTTTAAATATCAATTATAAATTATAAAATGTCAAAACTTAAAATTAACCGAACAAACCGCGCCGTGACATTTCCGTGCTTTAGCAGCGTTATTGAAACCTTTCGCTGGCAGCATTTCCACGCTGAACAGCCAGTGATATCCTCAGCATAAAAAATGCCCCAGAGCGGTAGTCGAAACCTTTGTCCCTAAGGCGGCGCCACAACTCTCTTATAAATAGTTTACCCTGCGCCCCCCATACCGCAGCCGTCTCGACCGCCAGCGGTACAAAATGTAGGCCGACGTGAGAGCGGCATATTTTAGACACTTCTGTCTAGCGGCAGATTCGGCCGCGGCACCAGCGGTAGCCGCAGTCGACCCTACATGGGAGGCTGCGAAGGTACAGACACAAGTTGCGTGCGTTAATTTATGTAGTTTTGTGAGTAATGTTAGCGCGCAGTGATGCTGCAAGCGATAATTTCTGATAACTATGACTGCAATTTTGTCAAATAAAAATGTCAAATAAAGTTATCTGACAGTTTATCTGGGGATGGAACAATCGCCCCTTATTAAGTGCTTGTTGTACCAATGTCTGTGGGTAGATAAAAAAACGGCCCGCGATTTTGAACCTTATTGCTCGGTAAAAAAGTTAAAAATAATAAATCATCTGTTGATGTCCCACAGGTGAGTGGATAACAGACGGCGTTACTGTGCTTTTTAAAATTTCCATACACACCTACATCGCACAATTGATAGACCTTTCGAATTAATACGTCTGATCTACTTGTATAGTCATTGCTTTAATTCATGTCATAGTTTTATCCGGTACTTTATTTCTAGGGAGCTGATGGGAGAGCTCTCCGCGCCAGAGATCGAGGGCATCTACGAGACGCAGATGAGCTTGGAGTTCCGAGTTCTCGTCCAGCTCGGGTGCATATGCGTCGTCGACCCGACTGAGGCCAGGAGGTATGGTGTGACAAAGTGTAAATGAAATAGATGTCAAGATGACAATGTGAATCAGTGTGTTCAAATAAATTATGAAGGAAAATCTGGTGTAAGAAACAAACAAACTGCTGTCACAAACAGCTTCTGTTCCTGACACCCAAATACATAGGTGTAATGTGCTGCAGTAGAATAAGTCAAATCAACAAAATGTGAACTTTTTACTTCTCTGCCATTAATAAGTTGCTAATATTTTAGACTCATCCATGCGGGATCCAACAATATGGACTCATTCACACTAAGTCAACTGCAGTTCAAGAGTGTGGCGCTGCAGCCATACTTGCAAAATCAGGTAAAATCGTGTAACGTGCCCTCAATTTGCTCAATCAAATGCACATAGAAATCAACTCAATCCAATTCGCGTTAAACTGTATGGTACTTTTCCATAGTTCCCGCAGATTTGAGTTAGCGTTTGGTTGGTTTATTCAACATGACGTCCGTGACCTTAAAAAATACACGCCAATATTGACGCAGTGAATGTCCAATAGACGTTTACTCTTTCCATAATTTCCCACCTTGTTCAGTTATTGAACAAGCGCTCAGTAGTTTCAGAAAGTGATACAATGCTATATTTCAGTTATTGAACAAGCGCTCAGTAGTTTCAGTAAGTGATACAATGCTATGTTTCAGTAAGTGATACAATGCTATATTTCAGTTATTGAACAAGCGCTCAGTAGTTTCAGTAAGTGATACAATGCTATATTTTCAGGACGGCGTAATGCCAGTAAAATACATCTACCTCTACCAACACTCGGCCCCAAACTCGGCGCGTAGCATGTGGTCACTGATCCTCGGGCCGACTAAGAAGGCCTACCTGTTCGTACTGGACACAGTGAAGACGAACCAAGTGCCTAATATGACCACCCTGTATACAGCAGAGAGAACCGCCAAGTAAGCTATAACACTATCGTCATTCAGCCCATACCAACAGATGGCGTTACGGTTATTTATAAAATTGACATACATACCTGTATTGTGTAATATTCTAACGTAAGTCTGATGATGTTTATATGTCACAACAAGAAACAAGAATAGAACATCAAATTATGGCACTGCATTTTGTTCTGGTTATAATTATATATTGAGGCTGAGTTATAATTAATCGTGTAGAAAGATATTTATAGAAATATGATTATCTCTTATTTGTAGATTAAACGCCGGCACCGACGACGAGAACATCCCCGGTGCGGATCTTACCTGGGAGGTGCACGTGGAAACTGAACCGACCGCGGTGTACCGCCTAATAGGAAGAGCATTACAGGGATACAGGTATGACCAAGACCAATTTCAGTGTTTCACATAACTCATATAGTTCTTGAAAATCACGAAGTCAACTCGGCTTTACTTTTGGTAAACACGTATATGCATATGTCACCGGAAGATAGTCGAAACCGTTAGTTGATAAACTAACGCGTTATTTGATCAACTATCGACTGATAGTAAACCAGACCGACAGGGTTTAGAATTTACGTTGCTTTTGTTCTTACATGTCAACCTAACACGAAGATTTGTGTGCAATAAAGAAATTATGAATTATGAAGACTATTCGGGGGCAACGCTGCGCTCTTCCCCCTCTAGTCTTCACCTAAGCTACCGCAGGATTTTCTCTGGTATTTCGTTTGCAATTCAAGTTTAAACCAGTTTACTATTTAACGGTTTTAACCGTTAGTTGATCAACTTACGCGTCATATAGTAAGCAGTACGCTACAGTTTACTATCAATCGATTGTTGACCAACTTACGAGAGAAAAAACGTTAGTTTATCACGTAACGGTTTTGACTATCTTACGGTGACATACACGCGCTCTCGCTCTCGACGATCGAGACAACGCTCCGTCAGACAGGCACACTACCCACACAAGAAAAGCCCAGTCGACTACGTCAATTGCAAGAACTACGGAACTTTCTTCCCTGAAAGGAGCAGAGGAACTGCAGAATATCAACAACGAAGCAATGAAAATCCCTCAATGTCAATTCCCTTGACAGAAAATTCCCTATCTATGCACTGGTATGGCATAAAATCTCACAAAAACATATCCTAATACTTCAGATATAAGTTTTACTTTATGTTTCGTTCTTAATCATCATCACGCTGGGTGCAATACGAATCACGATTGATATCAAGTTCGTTTCCGCAGACAAGAGCTCAGCGGGCCGACACTACTGTGCGTGCAGGCGGGCCCCGCGCCGCGCCGTCTCATGGGCGCCATGCCGGGTACGTAACCATACTGTATTGTAAGTCAATTTACTTGCACGTGTTCACAAGTGCACAATTGTGTTACAATGGTCATTTTGTATTTAAGTGAAACAGGCAGTCAAAAAACTTTTGTGTTTTGTCCCCACTCAGTTTCCAGTCCGTGCCACAAACTGCAATCTGTTTTGACGATCCTTCCATTTACATAATACCGTCATATCGTTTTCTAATTAATTCCTTGTATCAACCGGCAGGTCTATCAGAGTTCCCCATGGTACAGCTGCATGTCCGCGACTCGGACTCGCTGTACAGCTCGCTGGACTGGCAGCGAGTCGGCGCAAGGTGTGTCGTGCGGCACTACCTCAACCTGCAGCCGCTGCTGGGCCTCACATTGCAGCAGTGCAGGTGACACACACATACCTAGTTCTACAGTACACGGTACAGCTGCATGTCCGCGACTCGGACTCGCTGTACAGCTCGCTGGACTGGCAGCGAGTCGGCGCGAGGTGTGTCGTGCGGCACTACCTCAACCTGCAGCCGCTGCTGAGCCTCACATTGCAGCAGTGCAGGTGACACACACATACCTAGTTGTATAGTACACGGTACAGCTGCATGTCCGCGACTCGGACTCGCTGTATAGCTCGCTGGACTGGCAGCTAGTCGGCGCGAGATGTGTCGTACGGCAATACCTCAACCTGACTACCTACACTGACTTCCGAAAAGCCTTTGACAAAGTCGATCACAATCTCCTGGTAAATAAGGTCTCCTCCTATGGCATCCATGGAAGTCTGCTCTGATGGGTCGAATCTTACCTCAAAAATCGTAGCCAAATAGTTGCCATAAACGGTTTCAAATCAGCTCCAATGACCATGCCTTCTGGCGTTCCCCAGGGCTCGCATCTGGGTCCCTTATTGTTTGTCATATTCATTAACGAACTTGTAGATCTCTTGCAAAGTAACTGCTTGCTCTATGCTGATGACCTAAAAATCTTTAAAATCATTAACACAATTGATGACTGTATATCCCTACAGCGTGACCTCGGTATACTGTCCCAGTGGTGCACATCCAACCTAATGTTCCTTAATGTATCTAAATGCTTCCTAATTACATTCTCCAAAAAAAACATAATATTTCATTTAATAACAAGCTAGATAACAATTTTCTGCAACCTAAGGATTCTATGAGAGACCTTGGAGTAATATTCGATAGTAAGCTAACGTTTAGAAATCATTATAACTTCCTCGCCTCGAAATGTAATAAACTAAGCGGTTTCATTCTACGCATCACAAAGGGATTTAAAAAACCAGAAAGCCTAATCGCTTTATATTTAAGTCTCGTAAGAACCCAGACCGAGTATGGCTCCTTAATCTGGTCTCCTCAATACGCAGTACACGAGGAGAGAGTAGAGCGCATACAGCAGGTCATTCTTAGGGCTGCAGCAAGACGACACGGTCTCAAGCGCAAACTTACTAGCTACGAGGCCAGACTTGATCGTTTTGGAATCGAAACACTTGCAAACAGGCGTCAGATTTGTGAACATATCTTCACAAAATTCTTCACGGCGAAATCGACACTTCACTACTATCATCATTAAATATAAACACTCGATGTCTAAACACGCGCACCAAGAAGAAAATATTCAGCGTTCCGGTCTGTAGGACAAATACAGAGTTCAATGGGCCTAACCACAGAATGTGTCGCACCGTGAATGAAATAAGCCTTGTCCACGATGAAACTGACATATTTAACTCGAGACCAGGCTTATTAAAATACCATTTGAGAAGGCTTTTATAAGTTTTTCTTATCATTGTTAATGTATATAATAGTGTATATATATGTAAAACGAGACGTCGTCGTCTCGTTTCCGTAGTCTTTGGTACATTTTGAAGGTTGTCAAAGATGTCGGCAAGATTCAGAAATATGTGAATAATTAAGTGAATAATAGCTTTAATTGTTGTTTTTCTTTCAGGTAAGTCTTATAATAACTTACCTTTAAACTGTACTTGCCATAATGGTGAAATACTGTAATGGATAAACCAGGGTTTTAATAAAATGTCTTTCTTTCAGAACAACGCAATTTGGTTTTTATTTCATTATCTGGTGTGAGGATACAAGCTCTCCAAAACACACATTATAAAACAACAATTAACAGCTGTTTATCGACAATGGATAAGTTAAAATTTGAATTTATGGTGAGAGCAGGTGAAGATCCAAAAACAAATATCATGTGCATAACCTCAATCACGGATACCGACATGAGCACGTTTCTGGTCCCGGAAAAGCATCAGCCGGCAAGGCTACACGAAGCAGTTTTAGCAACTCAAGCATATCAAAACGTAAAGAATACTATACAAAAAAGACACGAGAAGAGACAGGTGATGAGCAAAGTCTATAGAGATCAAGATGGAAATATGCAGTTTCAAGGGTATTTGCTGGAAGAAATCCCACAGAAACCACCTTCAGCGGGAATCTCAGATGAAATTTTAACGAAGATTTTGAAAAGTGTGACTGAAACAAAGAAAGATACACCTAAACCACATAGTAATGTAAAGAAATTGGCAGAGAAATTTGTGATCGAAAAATTCAATACAAAAACATCAAATGTGTCGCAATGGATGACTATTTTTGAAACGGAATGTGCACATTTAGAAATAGTTGAAAATGTGCAGAAAATTGAATATTTCAGGTTATTTTTGATGGATTCTTGTCTAGACTTGAAAAAGACAGCTGACGCCCATGGTCTATCAGTAAAAATTATTAGTTCCATTGTAGATTGTATTGCACCTCACCTTTGTTGTATATTTAATCAATGTATCGATAATGGTGTGTTTCCTGACTTGATGAAACTAAGCAAAGTTATACCTTTATTCAAAGCTGGTAGTACATCAGACCCCACCAATTTTAGACCCATATCGATACTACCAACGCTTAGCAAAATATTTGAAAAACTCATACTTAATCAATTGCAAAGTCATTTTTATCTCAATAATTTAATTCATATTGCTCAGTTTGGTTTCACAAAGGGTCGTTCAACAGCCGATGCTGGTGTTGAACTAATCGACAATATTTTTGATGCCTGGGAAGACGCAATGGATGCAATAGGTGTCTTCTGCGATCTATCCAAGGCTTTTGATTGCGTCCATCATGACACTCTTGTCAGGAAGTTACGCCATTATGGTGTAAAAGATCAGGCACTTGGCCTTCTGGAGTCATATCTAACAGATAGGGTTCAGATGGTCGATGTTAATGGGAAAAGATCACCTGGGTCTTCAATAAGTATGGGCGTACCGCAAGGTTCAATTCTTGGTCCTTTCTTGTTTTTAGTATATATTAATGATTTACCTTACCTTGTTAAAGCAAAACATGGGTTAGTATTGTTTGCCGATGATACTTCTTTGATATTTAAAGTTAAAAGACAGCAATCAAATTATGACGAGGTAAACAATGCTATCTCTAGTATAGTGAACTGGTTTACTGTTAACAATTTATTACTTAATTTTTTTTTTTTTTTTTTACTTTATAAGGAAAACTAACAGCTTACCACTAACACAATAAATTACACACATAGATACAGAAAGCCAACAAAAAGTTTTCACAGCTAGCAATATTTTGAGCAATTAGCACAGGTGAAAGAAAAGCGATACACGAAACACCAGACACGGTAACTATATCCAATAATAGAAGAAGGAAGATGGCACACCATTATAGTGGGTTATATCGGTAATGAGGCCTCAACCGAGTCACAGAACTTAGAGGTTAATACTTTACGGATAACGGAAATACTACTAGCGAACAAATCAATGTCTTCGTTTTCAATACAAAGGTCGTTGAAAGATCGTATAGCTCTGATAAAGTAAGAATTTTGTCTAAAGTTTGTGCGAGCCCAAGGAACAAACAATGACAGTCTTCGGCGAGACTGAGAACGTGAGGGGACGAGGAGATGAAGCTTAGCTAACAAGGCGGGACAGTCGACAAGGCTCTGGGCTATTTTCATCAGATAGGTGATGTCAGTTATGTATCGCCGTACATGCAATGGAAGTAAGTGGAGTTTGATGCATAATTGGTTATAGGGTAGTCTTGGAAGTTTAAATTTGAATTTAATATGTCGAATAAATTTCTTTTGAATGCTCTCTAACTTATTAATATATACTTTGTAACTAGGGTTCCAAACTTGTGAAGCATATTCGAGGTGGCTCCTGACAAATGCACAGTAGATAACTTTTACGGATAAAAGGCGACGCAGATTTTTGCAGGAACGAATAATAAACCCTAAGGCCTTGTAGGCTTTACTGGTAATTGAATTTATGTGCGTATCAAAGATAAGTTTGCTATCCATAATGACACCAAGGTCTCTAATTTCATGAAGTGTAAGTAAAGGTTTATTTTTTAATGAGTAATTGTTATTAAATACGTTGCGTTTACGAGTAAAGGACACAGTAAAGCATTTGGATACATTTAGGTCAAGTTTATTGTTGAGGCAGTAAATATCGAATTGCAGAAGGTCGTCTTGCAGTAATGCTGAGTCAATAGCATCGTTAACAGTTCTAAATATTTTCATGTCATCGGCAAAAAGTAAGAATTGAGAATTTTTAAAACAGTTGGAAATATCAAAAACGAAAATTATAAACAGTAACGGTGCTAGTAACGACCCTTGGGGAACCCCTGAGGGTATATTAGTCCAATTAGATTTATAGCCGTTCAGTACAACTGCCTGAGATCTGTTTTCAACATATGATGAGAACCACCGAAATAAGTCACCCCTGATGCCAATTGCAAGTAACTTTTTCAATAGAAGGATATGATCTATTCGGTCGAAAGCCTTGCTATAATCAGTATAAATAGCATCCACTTGATCACCGTTATCTAACTGCTGGGTTATAAAATCATTAAACAGTAGTAGGTTTGAGTCTGTGGACCGTTTCTTAAGAAAACCATGCTGCTGGGGACAAAACGACGACTTTAATGCAGCATACACTTGGTTATAGACAATGCGTTCGAATATTTTTGCAATGAGACATAACTTAGAGATTGGCCGGTAATTATCCACTCTATTTTTTTGACCTTTTTTATGGATAGGGGTGATAAAAGCTGACTTCCAGATAGCAGGCACAGCACCTTCAGCGATTGATCTTTTGAATATAAGAGATAGAGGCAGAGAGAGGCTATCAGCACATTTAACTAGGAAAACCGCGGGGAGTTCATCAGGACCGGCTGATTTCGTCAAGTCCAAGTTATTTAGCAGCTTTATAATTTCATTGGTCTCGATGACGATTGAGGCTAGATCAGCTACGACTGGCTCTGATGGTTCCTCGAACTGGGTGCATGATGTGGGATCTCTTTCAAGGAAATTTGATAGAAAATATTCGTTAAAAAGATTGCTGATGTCATCGCCCGAAGTAGAAGTAGTACCTAAATAGGTCATCGAAACAGGATATGACGATTTATTAAGATTGTTTTTAATAAACTTCCAGAAATACTTCGGATTTGCCTTAATCGAATCCTCTGTGAGGTTAATGTATTTCATGTAGCACAATCTTTCCAGACGCTTAACCTTTTCTCTTAATAAATCGAATGTATGCTTATCTGATAGATTACCGTACGTCTTAAACCTTCTAAAATATTTAAATTTTTCTTTAATAGCTTTGATTAGGGGGCGGTTGTACCACAAAGGATAATTATTATCACCACGTTTGACTCGTTGAGGAATGTGTTTTGTACGCAAATTATAGACTATTCTGTAAAAGCATTGTACAGCCTCGTCCAAAGACCCTCTGCAAAGAAGGTCTGTCCAGTCCGCAGCAACAAGGTCATCCTTAATCGAGTTGTAATCTCCTCGATTGTATAAAAATACGATATGATTGGTTAGTGGAAGAGACGCAGACTCGGTAAAGGGCATATTTATACAGAGCGCTTTATGATATGGGTCTTCTGGGACAAGTGGATCGAGGCATGGGGCCACAGAAATTGTCTCGCTAGCAAAAACTAGGTCCAGAATTCGGCTCTGCGCGTTAATAACTGAGTTGTATTGCTCCAAGTTGCAAAAGTTGAAGGTTTCTACAAAATGTGCGGCGCTATCACCACTTGCATTCACGGGTACTAGACCTTCGTCGGTATCCAACCAGTCAATGAAGCTCATATTAAAATCTCCTAAAATTATAAATTTATCTTGGAAGTTACTGGAAATTACTGTTTCGATATTATCACAAAAGTTAATTAATTGGTCGGAAAAAGAGTGACCCAGGTTTTCTGAGCAAAGATATAAACAACATATATTTAACTTGACTGGAGTCCGGCTACGTGGGTCTCGAAGGACAATTGATATCCAAATATCTTCAGCAGTAGACTGCCATTCGAACTTACGAGAAGTAATTAAGGAACGTTTGACGGCTATAGCAACTCCACCTCCACGGGTCTGCTTGGTCGCGGTATAGTCGCGGTCCCTACGCCATACACAATAGCGACTATCAAAAAGCTCATCGTCGAGAATACCCTCGCAGAGCCAAGTTTCAGTCAAGGTTACCACGTCATAATCACAAGATCGCAAATTTCTAAAAAACACATCAGTCTTAGACCTAAGTCCCCTCACGTTCTGGTGATAAACGTTAAGGCTCGACATGGTTACAGATGCACACGTAGCACAATAGATACTTATTATAATTTTTAGAAAATAGATTAACAGTTGATGACATAGATACGCTCGCGAAATGACAAATAACTAAATCGTACTTTGTGTTAAGCAATAATCGACAATAGCTTAGTATATTCAAGGCGCCAAAGAAATGTTCGTTTTCGTCGACCGTAAAACTTCTGAAATATAAGTTAAAAATAGCAACATCATTATCAGCGTGACGCAAAATGACGCTTAACTCTATAGCAGCAAAGAGAAAAGTACAGTGGCTTGCGGTCCTAGTATTTGTCGGTAGCCAGAGAATGATAAGCAACGCAATACAAAAAGTTGACCATCCATCGGAAATAATGCCATAGTGAAAATAGGTCCTATTACAATTAGCAAGCAGGCCATAATTCAACGATAAGTACCTTGTTTTAACATTGTAATATAAAAGATAAGGTTCTTTTGTGTTGAACAGAGGAGCTGCTCGGTTACTAACCATACCAACGGTGCTCAAACTTAAAATTAGAATAGTTAAGCAAAGCAGAAGTTGGTTACATTTTAGGATAACTTGTTTAAATCACGGGTACCGCTAACAACGAAAGCATGAGTGGAGTCGTTTTTGCGTACGTGGATCTTCGAAAATTTTACCCAGACGTATTGATAGTTCCTTTCCTTGGCAAGGGCTTTCGTCTTAGTGAGGAGCTTCTTTGAGTCGGGTGATAGATGGTCGTTGACGAAGACTCTGCTTGTGACATCTTTGAAGCCCAGCTCAGCAGCAGTAATCTTCCTGGCACGCGCACTAGCTACGAACTCTTCCTTTATGTAGCGATTTAAGACGCTCACTACTATAGATTTTTCTTTCGAGTTGTACACCGGCACCCGGGATAAATAATTAATTGAGGTCTTCGGAAACTGGTAACCGACCGCCTTGCCAATGCTCTCGACGATGTCGAAGAGGTTTTCGTTGCCTTTTACTGGAACTCCCTTGATCTCGACATTATTGAGACGGGACCATTGGTCCCTCGTTATTAATTCGTCTTTAAGTGCCGTGATCTCGGCTTCCATCGATACAACGGTGTCCTGTAAGTTGAGCAACTCTGGCAAATGCTTCTCAACATTGACCAGTCGCCCGTCAAAATCATCCAGCTTACCACTGACGAACTCGCATGTGGCCTTTACCTCTGCCAATTCCTTCCGTAAGTCCTTCACATCCTGCGTCAAACCTGGGATCTTGTAAATGACAGATTTGATGTCACGTAACTCGGTCATGAGGGACTCCAATGTGACCTTCGGAGCCGGTGGAGTTGGTTTCGTTTGACTCGTGGAACATGTTGCTCCGGATAAGCCCGATTTGCAGGAAGTACATCTCCAACTAGCTTTTCGATCGGCACCCAGCTTACGGTAGCCCATTTCGGTGACGTTGGCGCAGCAGAACCCCAAGTATTTGCTGCAGCCCCCACACACAACACCGTCGTTTACAGTGGTATCACATAGAGCGCAGTGCATCTTCACGTGGGAGAGTGCAACCTAATGACGAGTGAAATAAAGTTTGGGAACAACTGTGACTCACGGAGAATCGCAAGAACGTCTCACTTCCACTAGCGCAAACAGTAAACTGAAAAACTGAATGTATTAAATTAATGAAAAGAAAACTAAATGTATTAAATTCGTGTTACCCAATGTGAACCCGGTAACTATAGAAATATTTATAAAAGGACAGAGATTGGACCTTGTGCAGTCGACTGTCTTTTTGGGCATTACTTTAGACGCCAAACTACAATGGGATCCTCATATAAATAAATTGTCGAACAGACTGAGTTCGGCAGCGTTCGCAGTTAAAAAAATTAGAGCTCTTACCGACGTAGACACCGCTAGACTAGTCTACTTTAGTTACTTTCATAGTCTAATGACCTATGGTATTTTATTGTGGGGTCACGCTGCGAATGCTAATAGTATATTTATTCTGCAGAAACGGGCTGTTCGTGCAATTTATAGATTAGGGCCTAGAGTGTCACTGAGGGAAAAGTTTAAAGACATCAATATTCTGACATTTGTGTCTCAATATATCTTGACAATCTTGTGTATGTAAAAAGAAATATAACTAATTTTCAGAAGTACAGTGATATACACAATTTTAATACTAGAAATAAAGACAAGTTGGTTGCTTATGTAAGCCGACTACATAAAATTAGTAATTCTTTTAAAGGCAATTGTATACGCTATTACAATAAGGTCCCTACTGATATTAAAAACTTACCTTTAGACAAGTTTAAAATAATAATAAAACAGAAATTGTATAAAAAAGGTTACTATAGGATATCTGATTACTTAGAGGACAGATGTCCATGGGAATAGATTGTTTGAGTAACAGGCTGTTTCGATATATAATTAGCATTCATTTTGTAATTTGACAACATTTTATTTAAAAAAGGAAACGCAAAAGATGCGACGACTGTGGAGTTTCTTCGGTGAGCTCTTCTCCACAGATTCCGCCATTGTGTTAGTGAACTCACCCAAAAAAATGTAATGACGGATCTAAGTGATGTAACAACATCCTATGGAAATAAATGATTTTTGATTTGATTTGATTTGATTTGATTTGATTTGACTGGTATGGCTCCATGCTTATAAAACATACAGTAGATTCTGAATGGTCGGTGTGGAAAAACAAGTTTTGTGAAACTTTTGCGGACAAAGGTTGGTCGCCGGTCAGGTATACAATTTTATTCAAATATAGACAAGGCTCATTATTAGAATACGCTTTAAAAAAAGAAAGATTAATATTGGAGGTAAATAAATCAATAGATAAAATCACATTAATTGATTTAATTGCCATGGGGCTACCAAATTTTGTAGCGGATAAAATTGATAGGAATGATTTGAAGGAAACCGAGGACTTATTTAATGCTATAAGAGGTTTAGAATACTTGGTGAACAAAAAGAATATCGAAAAAAAAAAAGAGATAGGCAGTTCCGAAACTAATTTTAGAGAAAGAAATAAATACATTCCGTGTAAGATTTGTGAAAAAGAAAATAAAGGAAATCGCTATCATCCGGAATCCTCGTGTTGGTTTAAAAACAAAAACAGTGACAGACCAAAAACAGAGCAGATAAGAAGCGTTAACAATTCGGAATTAGAGACAGAATTAAATGATATTAATCCAAAAAACTAAAAATCACCATTAATTAAAATAAAATTAATGATAAATGATACATTGGAAACCACGGGAATCTATGATTCCGGCTCTAATGTGTCTTTAATAAATTCCAGATTATTGTCCTTGAAAAAAAACACTATAAAAGACAATAAAAATAATGCGAATTTGAAAACGATTAATGGTGTTAAAAAACCTATAGGAATGGTTAGGCTTAAAGATAAAAATATTTGCTATTGAGAAAAAAAAATAATGTTTTTGTCATAGACGAAAGTTTTGACTACGATTTCCTAATTGGGCTAGATTGCATAGAAACGTTTCAATTGATCCAAAATGAAAGATTAGAAATTACGCAAAATATAAAAAAAAATGAAAAAGAAGATAATAAAGATGATATAATTATTAAAAACACAAAGATTCCTGGCTATACAGGTAGTGTAAAGGAAAAAGAAAGTATGAACAGTAAAAATGAGGATATGGATGTGGAGTATAAAATAAACTTCAATGAGAACATAGAAGTTGAAAACTTTAACATTACTGTAGACCATCTAGACCAGCAGAAACAATCACAAATCGATTATCTGATTTTCAAATACAACACCCTTTTTGCTAAAGATAAATATGATATAGGCACGGTAAAAGGCTATGAAGCACATATTGATCTATTAGTAGATAAATACTGCAGCAAAAGACCATATAGGTGCACTTTTGAGGATATGAAGGAAATAGAAAAACAAATTTCAAATTTATTGGAAAAAAAATTGATTGAAGAGTCGTATAGTCCTTTTGCCGCCCCAGTAACACTAGCATTTAAAAAAGAAGATGGAAGGAGATCAAGATTATGCATAGATTTTCGTGACTTAAATAAAATTGTGGTTCCTCAATCACAACCCTTCCCTCTGATCGATGACTTAATGGTCAAGACAAAAAGATGTAAGTTCTTCTCAACACTCGATATCAACTCAGCATTCTGGGCTATACCGCTTAAAATTCAAGATAGAGAAAAGACAGCATTCATTACTCAGGAAGGTCATTTTCAATGGAATTGCTTACCATTCGGCTTAAAAACATCGCCTGCAATTTTTCAGAGAATATTAAGCAGTATCATAAGAAAACACAAATTATCTAATTTCACGGTAAATTACATAGATGATGTTTTGATATTCTCAGAAACATTCGAAGAACACATAAAACACCTCTCCTTGTTATTGGAAGCGATCGCAGAGGAAGGCTTTAAATTAAAATTCTCAAAGTGTAACTTTGCACAGGACTCTGTCAAGTATTTAGGTCATGTGATAAAAGATAATACAATCACTCCATTGAAGGATAATTTAATTGCTATAAAGAATTTTCCTATTCCAAAAACACAAAAGAATGTTCGACATTTTCTAGGTAAAATAAATTTTTACGGGAAATATGTTCCAAATATGTCCATCACATTGGATCCTTTACATAATTTGCTGAGGAAAGAACAGAAATTTATTTGGTCGGAAAAATGTCAAGAATCATTTGAGACTATAAAAAAACTACTATGCTCTAAACATATTTTGGCAATTTATGATCCAGATCTGCCGATACTTATTTATACAGACGCTAGTATAGAGGGTGTAGGCGCGATCTTAAAACAAACAACCACAACGTGATGGCGAAGAAAAGCCCTGCGCATTTTTTTCAAAAAAACTAAATGATTCCCAGAAAAAGAAAAAAGCCATATATCTGGAATGTTTAGCAATAAAAGAAGCTGTAAAATATTGGCAGCACTGGCCAATGGGTAATACCTTTACGGTCTATTCGGACCATAAACCGTTAGAAAAAATGAATATTAAGGCCCGAACAGATGAAGAATTAGGCGATCTTGCATACTACCTATCACAGTTTAATTTTGAGGTAAAATATTCTCCAGGGAAATATAATTTAGAAGCAGATAGTTTGAGCAGAAACCCTGTATTAGAATCATACGAAAATCAAGATGACTGTTTAAAAATAGTTAACTTTATAAAAATAGAAGACATACAAGGCGATCAAAATATAAATGAAGATGTAAAACAAAATATAAATCTCCAGCCTCCCTCTGAGGGCGAAGCTTGGGATCTACAAGACCTACGTGAGATCCCGCCTCACCTACGCGGCTCCGGCTTGGTACGCCCTGTGCTCGGAGACGAACAAACGGAGACTCCGAGCCCAAGAGAACCTCTCTCTGCGTACCATCGTCGGCGCCCCCCGCTACGTGAGGAACGCGACAATCCAGAGGGATCTAAGATGGGAAACCGTGGACCAGTTTGTCCAGAGGCTGGCGAAGGGCATGTTCGCGCGTGCGGATGCTTCACATCTTCCGCACATCGCCGAACTGGCGCCGCACCACGCGCGCCCGCCCGACCGCCGCCGCCTGCCACGCGACCTGGTTGCCTAGCCGGCGATCACCCACTGCACACCAGCGCCACATCAAGACCACCGCCCGCAGGGGCCATCCGATGACCTGTCCACAGGAGTGGACAGAGGCGATTCTTCGGGAAGAGGTCCGTCGACCTGACCCCGACTCCCCACGCCCCAGAAAGGGTGCGTGAGAAGATTATCAAGAACGAAAATATAAATAAACTTATACTTCAGTCGCGTCTCTGAAGAGGTCATTACTAGTCGTGTCCGCAGTAATAGTAATTATTAATTCTCGGATTACCGTCATTATAATTTACTAATATTTAAAATGGTAAAATGTTCAAAGTGTTCTAAGCTGGTAAGCAAGAAGAGTCCAGGCTTACAGTGTAATAAGTGTACGAAGTGGAGCCATGGACCCTGTGCTAATCTGTCAACGGAGCAACTAAATGTTTTGTTTGCCACGGAATCTGAGTGGAAATGTCAAAGCTGCGTGGGTAATGCAAAGCAAAAACGCATATCTTTCATCATTCCTGAAGCAGAGGAGGAAGAAAACACCGACACAGAGCCTCAACCTGCTACTTCGACACAAAACATTATGTCGGAAATAAGGCGGGAGGTACGGGAGGTAGTACGAAGCGAATTGCAAACGGTTCTCCAATTTTATTCGGACAAAATCGACGAATATGAAACAAAGATTAAATTGTATGAAAATCAATGTACCGAGCTGAAAAACACCTGTAAAAACCTCGCACTAAAAAATTATGTCCTAGAACAAAAAGTAAACAGCATCGAGCAAAATATGATAAACCACTGCTTCGAGATAATCGGAATAGAAGAAAATGCAGACGTGCAAACCACCGTCAATAATATATGTAACAAAATTAAACGAAACCAGTCAGACATTATCAAAGCCTATCGAAAAAAGGCAAGTCGCCCCTCAGGAAATAATAAGCCGTCACCTATCATAGTGTCACTAGCTGAAGGATGCCGGGACAAGTGGCTGGAAGCAGCGAAAACGACCCGGATTAGCAGTAAGGACCTAAGAATGCAGGCGGACCCCCATGTTTACATTCGTGAGTCCCTCACGCCAAACAACGCGTTCTTACTGTGGAAAGCTAAATTGGCGCTTAAACAAACCGAAATATGTCAGTTTGTCTGGTGTAAAAATGGAATAGTGATGGCACGAAGGATCGAGAAGGAAAAACCATACACCATCAGATCTACAAAAGACATAGAAAAAATAGAATCCGATCTAAAAAAATAAAAATAAAACATAAAGATAAATACTTACCTATTTTGAAAAAAAATCATATTTATAAATGGAGGGAGAAGAAGAAGAATTTAACTCAACTATTCTAGAAGAAAATAAGGAAAAGTGGAATGCATTCGTTAACGATATACCTCAAAATCATAACGTCTTGACCATTCTACACGTAAATATCAGATCGATGATTAAAAACTTTTCACACCTGGAGTACATCGTTACGAGCAGTTCCTGCCTGGTGCAGGTCGTCGTCGTCACGGAGGCCAACATAAGGGACTCCTGCGCGAGTCTGTTCGAGCTAGATGACTACGAGATGCACACGGAGCTGAGAAACCAGAAGAAGGGAGGTGGTGTGATAGTGTATGTGCATAATAGTGTAAAATTCAATCGTCAAAATCAGTGCGCCATCAGCTTCGAATGTATAATTGGCGAAGTAATTACAAAAAGTGGATTCCCAACATATCTGTGTGCTGTGTATCGACCCCCCGATCTCAACAAATACCTTTTTTGTAGTGAGTTAACTACCATAATTAATAGAAGTTCATTAAGAAATAATTACATATTAATTGGCGATATGAACATCGACCTTAAGCTGAACAATAATATCCAATCGTAATATTTAAACTCACTTTTCGAATTAGGTTTTGAATGTGGCATTAACCAGTACACCCGTATGGAAAAAAAAGGAAATATCATATGCAAATCATGTATCGATCATATATTTATACGCTCGGTAGATCACCGTATCAAGAACTCAATTGTTAAAACAGCTGTCATAAACAATGCGATAGCGGACCACTTCATAACCGGTCTTACGGTAATTGACCCGGCGATAGGTAAATATCCCAGCTACAAAACTGTAACAAGAATAGATAACAAGAAGGTACAGTCAGGACTTACCAACATTGATTGGAGCGAAGCACTGAATTATGATAATCCAAATCATGTACTAAATTATATACTTGAGAAATTTAACTATGTATATAAATTATGCGAGGTTCAAGTTAAAATGTATTTAAATAAAAGGAAACAATGTAAATGGCTAAGCAATAAAATAGTTGCAATGTGCAAAAAAAGAGATGAGTTGTTTAGCATTTGGAAAAAAGATGAAAGTGATTTAAAAAATAGATTGTTATATAATATATATAGAAATAAAACAAATAAACATATTCAAACGGTAAAAAATAATTATATTAAGAAGGAACTGACTACAAATTTTCGTAACCCAAAAAAAATATGGGAAATTGTCAATAGGCTTAGCGGTAAATTACTAAATCAATAGACGATATAATATTAAAATGTTTTAAAACAGATCCAGATATCCTAACAAATAAATTCGCCAGTGACTTTCATAATAATGTTAAAAATATATGTTCTAAGTGTGATGTACCCTTATTAATCCCGGAAGACTACGCTATACAACCAAATGTTTCAATGAGATTAAAAAAAGCCCATGAAAGTGTAATTTCTACCATAATCAAACACTTGAATATAAATAAAAGCCCAGGCATTGATCACATTCGAATAAGTGACCTAAAATGTATAAATGCAAAATTAACACCAATTATTACGCACTTGATTAATATCTGTATCGCAACTTCTTTATACCCTGATAAGTTAAAGATAGGTACCATAAGGCCAATATATAAAAAAGGAAGCCACTCAGATACTAACAACTATCACGATATTATCTTGTATTGACAAAATAATTGAAAGATACTTTGGTAACCAGATTAATTCATTCCTGAGAAAAAATATGATTATCAACGATAAACAATATGGTTTTCAAAAGAAACGAAGTACCTCTGAATTATTACATAAGTTTACCAACGAAGTAAATTGCCACCTAAATGCTAGAAAACATGTCCTGGCCGTTTTTATAGACTTTAGTAAGGCATTCGAAACTTTGGATTATCATACACTGTACATGAAGCTGGAGCAGAATGGTATACAGGGCCCTCTACTACAATGGATAAAAGATTATCATACCAACAGGTACACAACCGTAAAGATAGCTGGTCATTATAGCCAGATGACACCGACCGAAGAGGGCACGGCCCAAGGATCAATTATCGGCCCTACAGAGTACCTACTTTACGTAAACGATATGTGTAATATCTTCCAACAGGGCTCGGTATATCAGTTTGCAGATGATACCTGCCTGCTAGTGGCTGATAGTGACATTTTACAAGCGCAAAAGGTCATGCAGAACAACTAACTCATTATGCAAGTGGGCACACGACATTAGTCTCGTATTAAATGCGCAAAAAACAAAAATTGTTCACATTCATTCTCCTTACCTTAAATCACATGTTACGCCATACGTAGTAGCCCATGAGCATCAGTGTTTCCATGACAATCACATTCATTGTAAATGTAACAACTTAGAACTTGTACCGCAACATATGTACCTAGGTCTTATTATTGACAACAAATTTAGCTGGAAACCGCATATAAACCATATTTGTAACAAATTAAGAACAATAACATGTAAACTTTCAATTTTAAAATACAAGCTGCCGTATCAGATAGTAAGAATGATGTACATGTCACTTGCTGATTCATTGATCGGATATGGTACAAGTAGTTATGGGCGAACCTTTACATCTAATATTCAGCTAGTGTTAACATCCAACTTAGATTATTAAAATTAATTGTTCCTTCACGAATCAAAATTCAGTATGAAGGTGACGATGCAGGCTTATTTCATTATTGTAAAGTAATTAGTGTCTACAATAAAATTAAAATAGCAACCATTTTTGAAGAATTTTGTAAAGAAAATAGATTAAAACGCAGAAGTCGGCCTGCACAGTTACGAAAACTGAATTACCTCACAAGGTACGTGCTACCGCATTATAATAACTATTATGGAAAAAGAACAGGGGAATATACGTTATCAAACTCACTAAACGAGTTACCTACAGAAGTGCTAGATAGTCTATATATCAATAAAAATAAAGTTAAACAGATCCTAAAACAACACTACCTAAATGTCGGTTGATAAAGTTTATGTACATATATGAGAGTAATGTAAGGAACTAGAAAGGAGTATTGCGAGGATGAATCTTGGTACTCAGTATTAGGATCCATTGTCGCATGGCTACTATCTATATAAGTGTTATTTTTATTTTTGTGTTATCTGTGTTTATAGCGATTTAGCTACCCCCATATAAACCTGACGGTTTGCGAGGGGTATCTTGAAAATGTAAAATTGTAATTGTTCTTGTAGAAGTGAACTAATGAAAAATAAAAAAAACTTAGAAATACAATATACTATAAAAAGATTGGAAAAAGAGAGAAGATTGTATTAACCGAAGAATTTAGTAGGAAAATTATAGAACAAATACATTATCTCTACTGTCACATAGGAATACAACAGATGGAAAATAAAATAAAACGATTCTACATAGCAAAAAATTTAACATACAACATCAGAAAATTTTGTGAAAACTGTGGAATCTGCGAAAAAAACAAATCTAGAGCAAAATTTAAATTTGGCCTGATGTCTCACTTAGGTCCCGCTACTTATCCCTTTGAAATAGTATCGATAGACACCATTGGTGGATTTGGTAGCTCACGTTCTACAAAAACATATTTACATCTTCTAGTAGATCATTTCACAAGATATGCCTACATTTTAACATCCAAAACTCAAAACTCAAATGATTTTATAAAGCTTATTGAAAAAATTCCACAGGGAGATAATAAAATAGGCCTTATTCTATCTGATCAGTATCCAGGCATAAATTCGAAAGATTTTAAAAACTTTTTAATAAAAATGAAGATACCCATCATCTTTACTGCGGTCAACGCTCCTTTCTCAAATGGTTTGAATGAAAGATTAAACCAAACAATAGTTAATAAAATTCGATGTAAGATAAATGAAAAGAAAGATAAATTGGCCTGGACAACTATTGCTCAGGAATGTACTAAACGATATAATGAAACGGAACATACTGTGACAGGTTTTTCCCCAAAATATTTGTTGGAAGGAAAAAATATAGATATCCTACCTGAGGAATTAAAACAAAAAGTAACAGAACAAAGTTTATTTAAAGATAGAAGAATTGCATTAAAAATACAATAAAGTCACACAATTATAACGAGAAACAATTCGACAAAAATAGAAAACATTATGAACCAAAAGTAGGAGATTCAGTATATGTTGAGAATGGAAATCGAATAAACCGAAAAAAACTAGACGAACTAAAAGTTGGTCCATTTAAAATTTTAGAAAAGTTATCAAACTCTATTTATAGAATAGACACAGGACATAAAAAATCGGAATCCAACCTTTTCCACATAACAAAACTTGTCCCTTTACCGGAAAATAGTTTTTAGGAAAACGCGTGCGTTTTCAATTTTGGTGGGGAGATGTAAAACGAGACGTCGTCGTCTCGTTTCCGTAGTCTTTGGTACATTTTGAAGGTTGTCAAAGATGTCGGCAAGATTCAGAAATATGTGAATAATTAAGTGAATAATAGCTTTAATTGTTGTTTTTCTTTCAGGTAAGTCTTATAATAACTTACCTTTAAACTGTACTTGCCATAATGGTGAAATACTGTAATGGATACATCAGGGTTTTCATAAAATGTCTTTCTTTCAGAACAACGCAATTTGGTTTTTATTTCATTATCTGTTGTGAGGTTACAAGCTCTCCAAAACACACATTATATATATCATCGTATATATATATATATATACTTCTTTCATCGTTGTTCAACTTCTTGTATACATCATCATATATATTGTATAGCTTATTGTATCTATTACATATAGGTAGATTTAATATCTCATCATTATTATTTATTAGTGTAAATTTGGATTTCACGTCTTCTCCAATTAACTTCTGTGTGGGTTTTCAACTAGAATTAATATTAAAATATTTAAGTGATCTGCATTGTTGTATACCTGTTGTATAGACCTTAGTAAATAAATAAATAAAAATAAATAAACCTGCAGCCGCTGCTGAGCCTCACATTGCAGCCGTGCAGGTGACACACACATACCTAGTTCTGCAGTACACGGTACAGCTGCATGTCCGCGTTTCGGACTCGCTGTACGGCACGCTGACTGTTACCACCGACATTACCATTCACACGGATGGACGTTTTCTGTCACTGTTATCTAATACCGTCTGTATAATTCTTCTGTCATTATATCCGGCCAATAGAGACCAAAAGTTCCAGTAAAGTCATGATAACCTGTCTCTTCCTAGATACTTCCACGTGCCAATAGGCAACATGCCGAGCGATCCGACTCTCTTCGCCTCCGACCTATTCTATGCGCGTCATCTCATCAAAAACAACTTCGTGCTGTGGTGCTCCGACAGGGAACGGCCAGATCTCGGCGGTAGGGAGATGGACGATAACAGGTGGGAGTGACGATAATAATAGTAGTAGTAGAGATTCACTACGATAACTTGGCGCGCAAATGGCAATACAAATGACTTATGGATAATGACACAAAGTTCGCTCCTATTGCGCGCCATGTTATCGTAGTTTATCTCTACGATTTTTGTTGTTTGCTTGTTTGTTTACTTGATTGCGACAAGTATGTAGCACCTGCTTTATATTCTTTGTCTTACCTTAAAATTATAAATTTGAGAAGCCTGGAGACGTGGAATAAGTCATGTGACTGTCACTGAGACCAAAGGGGCTAAACACGCACATTTAAAGTGACAAAACAATAAAGGAATCACAATGAAATTATGTGTATTTATTTGTATATCCTTATCACTGCTAGCTCTACGAGTATATGGTACTCGATACGTAAATATTTCTACTCACCCCGACTACATACTGAGGCTAAGACATCAGTTATATTCAGCCGTCAATAGTGAGTGGTCTAGTTTCAAAGACAGCAATATTTTATAAGGTTGAAAATAAGGGGTAATTTTTAGTTGGTTTTGATATTAGACGACTCAATGAATAGCTGGAATCCAACTCCGTCCGCAGACTAGTGAGCGAGGTAGAGACGGAAGCGGACGGCAGCTGCGCGCACACCTCCGCCGGCTCGTACGGCGCGTGCGTGGAGCTGCGCACTGACTCGCTGAGCGTGTGCGCGCTGCTGCAGGCGCACAGCGTGCTGCAGGCGGAGGGGACCAGTGTGGCCACTGCGTTTGGCGCGCAGCTGAGTATACAGGACGTGTGCAATAATACCGGTTAGTAACACCACTTCATAGCAGAGCTACTAGGTATACTGAGGTCATTGTCACAAGTCACGTTTGACGCATCATCCAAATTCAACAATGTAAACTTGTAACGGAGGGCACAAAATTATATTTTTTATACTTTAAACAGATATTTAAAGGGCAACAAATATAATGACCACCAAAATATTTTTTTTCTACCCAAAATAGGTAAATGATCACCAAAAGTTGCAGAAAATATCAGGGCAAAATACTGCCGTAGCTTAGGTGAAAGGTAAAGAGGGTGAGCGAAGCCCCCTTTATCCTTCGTGTTAGGTTGAACATGTAAGAACAACAAAAATTACTTAAAACATTAAACTTAAGTAGAAAAACATAAAAATAAGTTTGGTGATCATTTATCCAAACAAATTGTGTTTGGCTAAATTATCACCAAACTTCTTTGATCGTGATGGTTTACTAATTCTGGCGGTCGTTTCGAATTCATTGGTATTAAATTTTCGTTTTTTTTTTGGTAATAGTTTAAACACAAGCCTATTTAAAGTCGGTATTGATTCATTTAATTCCATAGGTGTTTTAAGCTGGTCACTTTTCTATGAAGTTAAAACTGACATAAGTCAAATGTGGCCTGGTACAATGGCCCTACAATAATGCGTACTAAAGCTTTGCGCGAATTTGACAAGCTATAGAAAGGGCGTCACAACTAATATGTACAACTCTTGTGACAAAGGTCATCTCTTTACTTTGTATAGTTTACGCCAGAGATGGCGGTTAGCTCTCCACTCCTTATTCTTCGTCAAAAGCATCCATGTTATCTGAATCTGTATGTACTGTGCGTATCTAACCAATGTTCTCCAAGTAACTAGTCATATTTTTATGGATGACGCTAAAATGAGTTTGTGACACTTCTTAGTGACGACGCGATTGTGCGACTCTCCATACGGAGTTGCATTTCAGTTGCATGCAATTTGTTTGAAACCTGTTGTATATGGGTATATGGGTTATTGCATATGGGCAGTCGCGTCGTCGCCGCGTAGTACAATGGGCAGATGACCTAAGAAACCCTAAACCCCTCCACCACGCTCCCAAACAACAGTTATTGATTTAATAATTTTTTCTCTTATTTTGTTATATAAATTTAATCTCTCTGGCGACCCTCAATGACCTGTAACCCCGCTCAAAACCTCAGGGAAGAGGGAGAGGCTGAAAATCGGCGCTACATGGAATCCCGAATCAGTGTCAGCAGGAGCTGAGCCACTTCCTATTGTCTCAGTAAAATCTTACAATTACATTTATAAAAGAGTATATTTTTTATGGCAATAAATTATTATTATTTTTAGGGCGCATGTAAACGCTAAGAAAACTCGTTGGGACGTCGTCGTCGTCGATGACGTTTCTACGCAAGAATTCTTGCATACTCATTCATTTTGTATGCAACAGACACGAAATGCTTTCGTGGCCAGGTATGACAAACTTCGTGTCATGTACCCGGCGACTTCCCTTAGTGTTTACACGTGCCCTTATAATACAAGTGACTCACTCACCATTGACCGGCGTGCGCACTGCGCAGGCGCGAACGCCTCCCTCAACTACGACGAGACGGCGCAGTGCAGCGCGGCGTTCAAGATCTTGCGCTCGATGATCGCGTCGTGGCTGCGTGACGTCACGCAGTACAAGAACGTGTTCGCCGACTATCAGATATCGCACTTTTATAGGTAAAATATTTCGTAATCTATACTTAAAAAAATGCATCGCTGTGCATTAATCTTTTTAAGGGGCGATTGTTCCATCCACAGATAAACAGACAGGTAACTTTATTTGACATTTCACACGTACAAATTGTGTAAAATTTCTGGGAGTTGTCTGAGGATGGAAAAATCGTCCGTTAATGTACTGGTCCGGAGGGTTTAGGTAAAAATAAAATATATAAAAGGAAAAAAATACTAAAAATCTTTTGTATGAGAGTTCACCTTTATATTAAGAGATGGCGTTGGTAGCCATAGATCTAGCCTCACTCAACTCCTTCGTCGTTGATGATGATGATGCTGATGATATGATGCCTCTCCAGCCAGGGTTTTAAACCTGTTTCGGACTTAGACCGGCATACAAGAGGGCACATATTTTGAAAGGTGGGAGAGACTGACCTGCTATTAAGCTATATACGGCAAGGAGGTTGATTTCGATCGACCGACTGTGCAGCCTGAGCCAATATAACAAAAGTGGAATGGTGAGGATGTGGGATTTGGAGAGCAGCAGTTCACCCAACTCAATCAACCTCTCTGTTGGTAGCGGAACCTAATTTGACAGCTGTGCGATGTATGAAGTTTGCAAGCAAAGAGATTTGTCAATCTGAGGTTCGTTGCGTACTATGTCCAACAATGGTTCGATACGGTATTGGGGCTGGCTCGAAAATGCTCAAGGAATTGTTTTCCGACCGGGAACTAAGTAAATACTTAACTAAAACGCGCTTCGGAGTTGCGCCGCGGGCAGCTGATTTCTGCTAACTGTAACATTGCTACATAGAGGGGAACGATCAGCCGCTAAGGCGACGCATTAGGTCAAAACAGCCCTTTGTAAATATCATGTTACGCAAACAAGGAGTATTCTAATAGTTGCTTCTTTAGGCTAGCTTGATCGTGAGAGATCCGATAATCGGATGCATATTTTCCTAAAGTTAAGGTATTGGCTATTTTGGAATTCACTTTTATACCGAAAAAATAGAATTATAATAATTTGATGATTTTGGAAACGTATTTATATTTATACGTTCAGGTGTACCCTAACAATCTACGATTCCGGAGTCGACTCACATTGCCACTCCTCTTACACCCATACATATTTTGATCGGGAATTTATAATTAAATTTTAGTAAATATGTATCCGAATAATTATACAATCCCGGAAAACCATTTCTTTTATCAAATATTTCTATAAGGATTGCCTGGTATCCCCCGGGATACCAGGCAATCCTTATATTTATTTTTCAAAAAGTGTATTTTAAAAAGCGGCTTCCATAATGTTATAGAGTTAAATATGCATCCAAATGTCCGATTATTTGTCAACTTGCATTTGCTAATGTTTAAACGTAATTTGAATATTTTGGCTCGAAAGAAAAGTCTCCCAAAGTTGTCGCAAAATCTGTTTTTTTATTGGATTTGAATTTACGTAAGTACTTGTTACTTATTTAATCGTTAAAATATATATTATTTTTTGTTGCTGAAGCAACTGAACTGAGCAACAAAACTCTGAGCAAAAAAACTATTATTATAATATATTTTAAGGCTACCTGCTCGATTAATATAACATGCAAACCCTACGTAAAGCAATTCATTACAGCTTTTTTAGTTTATTTAACACATCTTTTTTGCAAACAACATTGTATAAGTTCCCACTCACAAATACCTCATCTGGTCTATCTGGAGTGGTGAGAGCTGAAGTTGCAACTCTAAGTTCCGGTGTCTGGGTACCCAGCCTAAGCAACAGTTATCTATGTCGTTTCTTGAATGGGTGACCGAAGTATGTCTGTGTTCCAGATGGCTTAAGACCCCGACGTCCCTGCTCTACGACCCGGCGCTGCGGCGCACCCTGCATAAGCTGATGAAGAAGCTGTTCCTGATGCTGGTGACGGAGTTTCGGCGGCTCGGCTCGCAGATCGTGTTTGCAGACTTCAACAAGATCATACTTAATACTAATAAGAGCACTGTCCTGGACGCCATCGGTACGTTGCTTACTTACTAGTTACTATTACTGTAAGCCCCTCCGCACATAGAGCTACGCGACTGGGCTGCGACTGCGACGTACTCGTTTGCCCATATTAAACAGGTTTAAAAAAATGCATGCAACTCAAAAAAAAAAACTTTTTTTTGATTCTGTAAAAAACATATTACATTCTAAGATTAACGCCTAGCGCCATCTTGACTGAAACCATGGAGTTTAAATTATAATCGTTACTCCCAGCGCCATCTCTGGATTACGAACGGTTACTAATATTTAATTGAATGAGATGAGCACCCTGTGGTGACAGACAGAGACAACGCTCTACAAAGCGGGAACTGGAGGAAGTCCTCTGTGGCATCGGTAGAGAGTCTTCATCACAGGCCAGGGTCCCGGGTTCGAATCATGGTCGAGGAGAAGAAAAGAAAACCTGGGTCTTAGATAGAACATAAACATTTATAAACAGTCTCAAATATTGCTTCTGGTCCCACACTAGGATACCCTGTGTCGTGAGAACAAGAAACAGGTTTTTCTTTTCTTCTCCCCAGCCGGGATTCGAACCCGGGACCTCTCGCCAGGTCGTCTCGCGTCCGAGGATGTTGCTGCATATGCATATTATGTTTGGTTCGCTTCAGGATGGAACGGCACTTGGTCGCGGAGGGGGCGACGCCCCGCCCACCTTTGCCCTACGTCACCTTTGTTCTAGTGCTGCGCGAGCCGGCATCGACCTCGTTTATCGATTTAGAAATTGCTCACTTTGATGCTTGTATATGCACTTGTGTATTGAAATGGCATCAGTTGCCTCTTCGTCGTGTAGGAAAAGGAAAAACGAATGATCCATTCGCAAACACGAGAACTCGTCAGAAAAGTACTTAAAATATTTGACTGAAAAATATCGAAAAACTTTAAAAAATGAAGACCGTCGAAGATTCCTTAACCTCTGGTTGCCTCATCCGCTCGACGCTGAAACAACTCTAGCCCCAGACATACAAGTGGCCCGACATATCAAGTGATTAGGTTGGAATGGTAACTCTTAGAACTATGAGAGTTGTACATCTGTACTCTCTTGAAACTCAATGCGAAGAAAATGTGAACTGTGGCCTTAGTTTATTTTTGTACCGACATCAGAATTACAGACTTCCCTCTCGAAACAAATCTAGCATGAGAAAAACATCAACAACATATACATTGTGTTTGATACCTACGTAATCTACACAAGATTACCTTTTCAAAACAATAAAAACATTAGTGGGTTCTTATAGAAACTGTTCAATATTTCAGCGTTTCCAATTTTCATAAAATACGGAAAGAAACCATATCCACTTCTATAGACACGTTTGCAATATTTGGTTCAATGAAAGACCATAGAAGTTTGGCTCATTGGCCGTCTACACACACTCCAACCTTGCCAACACGACAAAAATTGCCAAAGATATACCGGTTTTTAAAAAGTTGGTATCGAGAGCATCATATGATGCTTGGGGCTCTGACGGTAGTTGAGGCGAGCAACATATGATGCATAGGGCAAGGGGAGATTAAGTGTTTCAAGCTATGATGGCAAAGGTTTATTGTGCAAGATAATATTAGTATAAATAAAAAGGTAATCATATGAAAATCTTCATTTTATCGACTGCATCACTAAAATAGTGCCATCCCAACATGACTTGACTTGACTGGTACATACACACAAGTTTGAGAAGTCTCTTGCTTGCGTTCTTGCTTCTTCCAACACAGGTTTTCAAAGGGTGTGGCCGAAAACAATATTTGTGTTTTCATATAAATGTTTTATGCAATGTAATCCGTCGCAGGCTACGTGGAGTTTGTGGTGCAGAATATACGCAACAAGGAGCTATTCCACGGCATCGACATCACTTACCAACAGTGCTGGTCTTACCTTCTATGGCTCGACGAGGCCAACTATGCCGGCGTGCAGGTATTCTAACTAACACCATACATATTTGCAAGACACGCCACAAACGTCATGTGAAAACTTACATATGAATAGTCTATGTCAATTACTATAAATTCCCTAAGTATACAGCTACTATCGCTATGTGATAGTGGTTGTAAAACCCCTCCATCAACCCGCACTGAGCCAGCGCGGTGGATTATGGCTTAATCTTACTCGTATCCGGGTCCCGTGCCCCTCAGTGGGGACTTAAATGGGCTACATTTATTCATTTATCTACACACGTATCATAAACCCTCTTTACTGCGTTCAAAATCCGCACGTTACGATCAGCATTATGTTAAACTACTTGGTAAAAACTCGTTTCGTATCTGGAAAACTACACATAATGGTCATTATGTGTAGTTTTTCTACATATAATGACATTCAAATTTCGAACGCCGACGCCCACCCGCGTGCCGTCCCTAGTTTGTCTGTGAAGTTGGTACTGACATTCAAATTTCGAACGCCGACGCCCGTCTGCGTTCGAAAGTTGGTACTAAAGAACAAGCTAAACAATTGCAGAACCACAATGCCGGTCAAACATGCGGTTCCTGAACACATCAAAGAGAGCTTATGATATTTGTATAGATAAACTAGTGTATGTAACTGTACATAATGAGGCATTAAAACTCTCGAGTGTTATTATTATGACACTCGCCTTCGGCTCGTTTAATAAACCCACTCTCGAGTTTTAATGCCCTCCATTATGCAGCAGTCACATAAACTACTATTATAACTTTCGAGCCACTGAACCAGTTTTAATAAAACATGACTAAGAACCATCGTAGGGAAGCCTTCTAACATTTACAGAAAATCGCATTAACCCGTTTGACCACTTGGATGCCACGGACAGACGCACATACCGACAGACGCTTCACACTTCCCTCCTTTTTCGTCGTCGTTGGTTAAATAGTCCATAAGACGGAACTTGGAATATCAAGGATCACCTGGCTGCTGGTCCAGCCACGCTCGCCTTTACTTATACTCGTTGATTGTATAGTGTCTATTATGTCATATTTATTTTCCGTCTTCTGAGCTAAAAATAGTACCTTCAGCGCTTGATTTTGGGTTCTCAGGCTGAAAAAATTCTATTCCTAACTCATTTGAAAATACTTTTTACGAACCTTGCTACGACCCTCGCTTTCGGCTCGTGCCGTAAACTTCTCGGTTCGTAAATATATGCCTTTGCGTACTCGTGGGAAATGTACTATCATTCACATATTGTTTGTGCAGGGGAAACTACCGCAGGGGCTGGTGGAAGTCGGCTCATCTCAGCTGCCGGCTGTCTCAGAAGACAATGGCGATGACGAAGTAAGTGTGCTTTTATCCAAACTAACTAATATTAATGCCACAATTCTTCACATCTTATGGTACACTTTATGAAGAAACCATTACACCTATAGTTTTGAGTTTTGTCATAGTGATTTAAGTTCATGTTTAGTTTCCGCGAATATCATTGCAATCTTATTTTCTGAATAAACTCGCAAAATAAAACATAAAATCAATTGTATGAACTGCAATTATTGTCCTGTGGCGCCTGCAGGATTCCATAAGGTAAAACCAACGTGTTATCAACATTCTGTTACTCCTCAGCAGGTGTAGAGTGCTTCTGCCGAATACAAATTTCCATTTCGTGCGATCTTGGCCTATCTGCTATTGCACGCTCACACATTCATCCGATGATCTCTACAATACCTATTAAAACCTATAAAAAAAGCTGACTTTGTGACTCATTTACATCATCTTTACAAACCCGATGTGCATAAAGGTATGAGTACTCTCTCGACACCACTTCTGCGCATCACTCTAGTCCCCGTATAATAATGTACACTATCTCCGTACAATTATCGTCGGTCGCGGCGACAGAGTGACATTTCTCGGCAGTAACGCAGCGGCAGCAATGCTGCGCAGCAATGTCGCTCTGTCGTGCGTGTCAAAGATCGCGACAGCATTGCTGCGTACTGCTTTAGTACGTAATCATACCTTACTTACATTGCTGCGGCAACACTGCTACCTGATGACAAAGTTCGGAATCATACCTTACAGTGCTGCGGCAACACTGCTGCGTGCTGCTTAAGTACGGAATCATACCTTACTTACATTGCTGCGGCAACACTGCTGCGTGCTGCTTAAGTACGGAATCATACCTTACTTACATTGCTGCGGCAACACTGCTGCGTGCTGCTTAAGTACGGAATCATACCTTACTTACATTGCTGCGGCAACACTGCTGCGTGCTGCTTAAGTACGGAATCATACCTTACTTACATTGCTGCGGCAACACTGCTGCGTGCTGCTTAAGTACGGAATCATACCTTACTTACAATGCTGCGGCAACACTGCTGCGTGATGACAAAGTTCGGAATCATACCTTACAGTGCTGCGGCAACACTGCTGTGTGCTGCTTAAGTACGGAATCATACCTTACTTACATTGCTGCGGCAACACTGCTGCGTGATGACAAAATTCGGAATCATACCTTACAAACTATTTCTTATTAGCTTTAATTATATTGTCTAGAATTTTAATATTAATAGATTGTACATTGCTGCGGCAACACTGCTGCGTGCTGATAAAGTTCGGAATCTTATTAGTTTTTAATTTATTTAACGAAAACAAACGGTCATACAAAAAAGAATAATAAAACCATACAGAGTTTTCCTACAACTAAATAGACTCATATTCATTCATTCATATATTCATTCATATATTCTTTATTGCACAGAAATCTTAATAGTAAGGTAACAAAAATTTTTATGAGCAAAGGCGAGCTTATCTCTAAAGAGAGATTTCTACCAGCAAACCTAGGCAGGACAGGAAAAATTGTGCAACAGGAGAGTCCTAGTGCGCAATAAAACTGTACACATCTAATTGTTTACAACTAAAACATAATAATGTAATAAATGATATACACTTAATAAAATACAAAAGCAAAAAATAAAATATATATCAAACATATACTACTTATATAAACATATATAAAAATACCTATCACGAAAGAGAAAGGAAATGCTCTTTCAATCTTGTCTTAAAAGTGACGACGATGGCGGATCGGAAGCCACCCCAACTCCTTGCGATACTGTGAGACATGGTCATACTTGCGCAGCCCGAAGACAAACCGAATCCCGAGGTTTTGAAGTCGTTCGAGTTTGTTCAGTTGTTCTTCGTTCGCACCGATCCTTATCGTAGGAGGAATTGGGCGAGGGTGATTTTAGTCTGCTGCGGCAGGAAGTGCTGCAATCTCCGTAGGGAGTGAAATGACGCAAAGACTCGTCTGCTGACCTCACAAACATGGGGCGACCAGGACAGCAATTTATCAAATACAACCCCAAGATTCTTGGCCTTCTCGCTGTATGAAATTATGTTACCATCATACACTATAGGGTCGACGGGCATTTTCTGAACTAGGTTATGAGAGTGACGAGTACCCAAAATCATGGCCTGCGATTTTCCCGGGTAGACCTGTAGTTTTCCGAACTCACAATTTTGAATTTATATGTTGTGTCGTATCTAATCATTTAAACCTAAACTTATGTAAAACAAAACAGGTTCTAATTATAAATATAAGTATACTTAAAAGTTACATATATTACAAATGAGCCAAAAGATCACCTTAACCTAGTGACTGAAGAATATTCCTTTTAAATGAGTTTAACAAATTACAGAAAATATCAATTTCACTTAACTCGTCATTATAAAGTTTACATGTACGCCTAATAAAAAGATTTTTTCCATAAAAAGTTTAAAGCTTCTTTTACCCAAAAGTGATAAGGAGTCAATATAGTTACTCAGAATTTTAAAAGGAAAAACATGATCGATAATAACAAGTCTGCACTGCAGAGATGTAATATTGTGTGGTTCAGCCGCAGCAGCATAGTTTGCAAAATAAAGTTTTATGTGTTTTGAATTACTTCGATCCTATTTATATGTATATTGTGAAATGGCCTCCAGACCATGTTGGGATACCTTACAGTGCTGCGGAAACACTGCTACGTGCTGCCATAGTTTGAAATCATACCTTTATTTACTTATAACAGGATGCATCAATCTCGATGCACTGGAGCCTGGCGTGGGCGATGCCGCGCTGGGTGCGCGCGCAGTTCCTGGAGGCGTGCGCCGGCTTCGTCAGCGCCGCGCATAGCGAGCCCGCCACTTGGCCCGCCAGGCTCGCCAATGAGCTCACGCAGAAGCTATTACAGTGAGTACTGACACTAGGCTAGCATCTACTACTAATATAAGTCTCGATGCACTGCACCATGCGAGAGGCGATGTAATTAAACTTACGGAAACTACAACTCCTACGTCAATATACGCATCGAAAGGAACCATCAAGCTTTACGAAAAGTATTATATTACGGTCATTAAACTTTACTACACATTAATATTGTTGAAAAATGATTTACAAAGGCGAAGAAATTCAATTGATTTCCACAAAACTGAGTTGTTTGACAATCTTGTTATTAAATAAATAAATGTAGCCCACCAGGGGCACCGCCCCACCCGTGGCACCGGCTTTTAACCGGATACGAGTAAGATTGAGCACTATGCCACCACGCTATATGCATGCACATCTGTTTGCCCGGTGCTTCAGACACACAACTGGTACAACGCATTTTGAACAGTAATTTTAGCAAATACAGTAAGATAATTTTTTGGTGGGTAAAAGCGGAGAGGTAAGACAAGTACACCTAATTTCCTGTTTAGATTCGCTAAACAAACTTTTTCGCTAAAAAAGATTGCACAAGCATTTCCATAAATAGGTCCAACTTCAAAAGGATTTAACAACTACATAAATAGGCTGAACCAACTTATATGCAGTATATCAGGTCAATATGATAATAATGTTAATCTTGTCAAAGTCAAGTTTCTTTATTAAGTAATGTAGATTTTTACATATTCATAGCGAACGTCATTTTTTGCCTCTTCTCTACATTGGACCACTGTTGGAGAAGCTGGACGTAGAAAATCCCACAGATTGATTTTAGGTCTCTTTTTAAAATTGTTTGATTAACTAATACATATATTACAATATTAATTATTATGAATTAGTATGAATAAATAATTACAAAATTATTAACAGCAAGGACTGTGTTGAGCTAGATTAACCCCATATGGTCTTTTAAGTAATCAAGTAATCTTGAACATTGTAATATCCCTTTTTCGACAAAATCGCTTTAACATTCTTTTTAAATTGTATCTTGTTGTAGTAGAGAATGCTCTGACCCTTGAAAGAATTGCTAACCTTCGCGAGTCTAAAACGGGGCTTAACTAGTCTGTGATTATTTCTTAGGTAAACATTACAGCTATTGTTAAGTTTGGAAAATCTTGTAAGGTTCTTGCGAACATATATTATATTTACGAAAATAATTTGACTAAATATGTAAATTTCACTAAAATGCTCTTTTAAGGAGTATGTTCATTTTAAATTATAAATAGCTCGAATAGCTCTTTTCTGTAAAATAAAAATAGTTTGAATATCCGCTTCTTTCCCCCACAACAAGATACCTGACACTATGAAAGTAACTAAAATATACTAGCCTAGATGTAGCCATATCCGTGTTTTGTCTGATGTTCGTAACGGCGTAAGCCGCGGAACTTAATTTACCAGCAAATTTAGCTATGTGGGGTCTCCACTGCAATTCGCTATGAATGGTTATTCCAAGAAACTTCTTATCATTCCTATTTCTAACGTGTTGCTTTATAACACTAAACTGGTCTCAGCTTGCCTGACATTTGGAAGTGAGAATTTGATACTCTTGGTTTTACCAGCGTTATCAATAAATTACTAACTGTAAACCAATTTAAGGTTGAAGACAATACACCGTTAACATTATCAAAATATTCTTCAATCAAAAGTATCATCAGCAAACAACACTATGTCAGTCAATTTCTCCACCATGAAAGACAGATCATTAATATATACCAGGAATAAAAAAGTAAGGCCTAGTATGGAAACCTGGACCTTGTGAAACGCCAATTTTTACATCCGATCCATCAGATTTAACGCCGTTGACTTCTGACTTTTGAATCCTATTGCTTGAGTATGATCTTACTACATCCATCCCTGTATTTCTAACTCCGTGATGATTTAATTTCATAAGTAGCGTATCATGATCAACACAATCACATGCCTTTGACACATCGCAAAAAACTCCGATAGCATCCTGTGCGGCCTCCCATGCAGAAAAATATGAGATATAAGGGTAATACCTGCATCCGTAGTCCATTTAACCCTAGTAAAACCGTATAGTTTGGCGGCGTGGAGTGGTTTTTTAGGGTTGAAGTGTGAGAGCATTTGATTGAATATTATCTTTTCAAATGTTTTACTTAGTGCTGGAAATCTGAAGTATCTTTGTCTGAAATTTGAAGAATCACTCTTGTCTCCCGACTTGAACAGAGGTATCAGCTTACTATGTTTTATGAGGTCTGGGAAAGCTCTATTGGTAACACATTTATTAAATATAGAAGCAAAGTGTTGGGCTGAATTACTGAACCAATGACTTTGTCTGATATACCCCACAGGACTTCAGTATTTTTAACCTGTTGCCTATCTGCCTAATTAATCTCCACTTTCTATAATTGGCGAGGCGTCGTGGCGGCGTGCGGAAATTATGTGTGTATCTACTGAATTTCGGACGCCCTGTGCATAAAAGAGCAATTTATAATATAAAAACTCACAGACTCGCTAAGATTTTTTTTGAAGAAATTGACATACCAACTGTAGCTGGACAATTTATTCTGAAAATAACTATATTTTCAAAATGTACGCAAGAACCTTATAACATATGTCAAAATTAGCGATAGCTGTAATTAACCTAAGAAATAATTATCCACTAGTTACGCCCCGGTTTAGGCTCGCGAAAGTTAGCAATTCTTTCAAGGGTACTTTCTCTACTACAACAAGATACAGTGCACGGCAGTTAATAATGCATATAGTAGAGAAGCGTCGTCTTTGTCGCACGAAGCACTGTTACAGCCGGGCACTGTACCCCTGGAGATTTTAAAATTGCCATTTGAGTAATTTAAAAACCATGTTAAAAACCACCTTATCAACCAACCGCGAATCTTTTCCCACAGTGGTCCAATTTAGAGAAGAGGCAAAAAATTACGTGGAGGGTTGTCGGGCTAGTGGCCAACCCGACTGTCAGAAGTTTATAAGCTGCACTGTTAGGGCCTCCGACACAACTTGACGAGTTCTACTTCCGAGTAGCGATAGTAGCCGGAACCTACAGCTTAGCGTATCATCCGAACCACTTAACGTCCGATAATGTAGTTAAGTCAGCACCGGATTCGAAACTGCATAGGCTGCATGCGAATCAAACGTGAAAATCACTCAACCACGAAGCGCTGCATCGCTGTATGTAAAATCGTCTAGAATATTTTAACGCTATTTTCATTAACTCACAGAATGACAGAGAAGATAAACACCCGCATGCCAACATTGAACCGTGGTGACGTGGTGCCGCAGCCCGGCCTCAAGGAAGACGTGTTCGGGGACGCCACGCCCGCGCTCATGTTCGTGAATGCGGTCTGCAAGGTGCTATCACTGGACAGCAATGTCGAAGAGCAGGTATGGTGGTGCCACTATAATGCGGCAGATGGCGGCACGTTTAACCTTTCAAAGTTTATTTATTTATTTATTTATTTATTTATTTATTTATTTATTTATCTAAAACTTACATCTACATTACAGGTTAGACCTAATACATAGTGCAGCTTATTCAATTAACCTAAAAATATGTACCAACTATACAACTAAGCATTATCCTTTATTATTTAATCAATCATCTCATAACTAATTGTCTGCAAAGCAGTCTTTGTGAAGCCACTCGAAGTGCAACAAAACAAATCCATCTGGTTGGCAATCAAGTTAAGGTATTTGAGCGCTCGCGACATCGGGGACTTGCTGAGCAGCGCGGTGCGCGCGCGCGTCACACAAAGTAGCTCAGGCCGGCGGCGCTGCCACACGTACCGGTCGGGGACACGTATGCGCAGCAACTCCAGCACCGTCCTATTCTCGATTTTACCTACCAGCACTTTAAATAAGTAAAGAACCAGTGCAAATTCTCGCCTCACTCTCAGCTCATTATACCCTACCATTCCTAAAACGAATAAGGAAGGATACATGAGAGGATAGTATGGATACACCCCATACAGTCTGTGGTAAATGTGTCTGGTGAACTTGTTTTGGATTCTCTCCAGCATAAGCTTATACTTAATTTCGTGGGGGGCCCAAATGAATGCATTCGACTCAAGGTGACTTCGTACCAAGGCGTTATACAGGACTACAACCGTTTTAATATCACTTAAATTCCTAGCCGTCCGGAGTATGAACCCCAAGTTTCTGTAAGCCTTCTTACACAAGCTATCTATTTGCTCCCGAAAACATAGATCACTTTTTAACTTTACTCCAAGGTCCTTTACTTCTGTGACTCGTTTTATAGAACAGATGTTTAGTGTGTAGGTTTGTTCCAGAGGTCTGCGTTTCCGAGTAAACGATATCACCATACATTTCGACACATTAAATTCTAATTTGTTTAACCTGCTCCACTCTACGACCCTATCTATATCACCTTGTAATTTAAGACTGTCCTCATGCGTTTTAATACAATGAAATAATTTCAAATCATCTGCAAATAGCAGCTGATTTGCATGCCTGGTAACTTTTGGTAAATCATTGATCATTATCAAGAAGTTTAAGGGCCCTAAATTACTCCCTTGGCTAACTCCTGACCTCGTAGGATATAGCTCTGATAAGACTCCTCCGCAATCCACATATTGGAGTCGGTCTTTCATATAATCTGCAAAAAATTTTAGAAGATGGGGAGTACAGCCTACACCCGCTAACTTTCGAAGCAATACGTCGTTATCAACCAGATCAAAAGCTTTTTTGAAATCAAAATAGGCGGCGTCGACTTGTCCTCCCTCATCTACTATCGGAATTACACTGGACATGTAATTCAACAGATTACTTGTGGTACTCCGTGCCGGTCTAAAACCATGCTGAGCATCCGAGAGTTGCGGGCCTACTAGGTTGAGCAATTCTTTTTGTACGGCAGATTCTAGCACTTTGGCCGCTGTTGAAAGAATCGCTACTGGCCTGTAACCCTCCACCTGCGTGCCAACTTGCCCTTTAGGTACCGGAACTACTCTGGTCAATTTCCACCTACTCGGGAATTCCCCTAATTTAAAGCACCGGTTAAAGATGTGTTTTAACGGTTTTACCAACACATGCCGACAATCTTTGAGGATAAAAGGCGGAATGCCATCAGGGCCCGCTGACCTCTTTGGCTTAAGTCTACTGGAGAACTAAAACACTTAGTATAATTGACATCATTTAAACATCATCGCCGCCTAAGGACAATACGGTCCTTAAACAAATCGCACATAACAACAAATTATAGAAATATCTACCCTATTAATCATCCAGGGGCAGAGGACATAACTTAGTAAGAGGTCTTTTAAATATACAATTTTTGTACCGGAGTGAAACAACTCGAGTTATACCATCTGTTCCCGGGTGTTTTGTAACAACTCTACCCAAAAGCCATTTTCCCGGAGGTAAATGTTCATCTTTTACTAAAACGATAGTACCTATGTCAATGTCTGGAACATTTTTGTTCCATTTGTAACGATGCTGCAGATTAGTCAGATATTCAATTTGCCATCGCTGCCATAAACATTGCACCAAGCGCTGAACAGTTTGCCAACGTTTTAAGGAATTCAATTTGGCATTCGTATAATCTTCTTCCGGTATTGTAATTGGAGGTTCTCCTATGAGAAAATGTCCAGGGGTAAGTGGAGGTTCATCGAGAGAGGAACATATTAAAGTTAAAGGACGAGAATTAACACAAGCTTCAACTTGGGTCAAAAAGGTTGCAAATTCTTCGAAAGTGAGACAAGTTTGTCCGATAACACGTTTCAAATGACCTTTTACGGATTTTACACCGCTTTCCCACAATCCGCCAAAGTGGGGACTACTAGGGGGATTGAAGTGCCAATTTGTGGCATCATTGGATAACAATTCAGCAATTTCCGCAACTACTTGTGATTTTCTATTTTTAAAAGCAAGATCTAACTCGCGTGAGGCTCCTATGAAGTTGGTTCCACAATCGCTCCACAAGTCGCTACAATGGCCACGACGCGACGTGAATCTTTTAAATGCTGCTAAAAAGGCTGAGCTTGTGAGATCACTCACCAGTTCAAGGTGAATGGCTTTTGTCACAGTACAAACAAACAAACAAATATATGCTTTACAAGTTCTCGCACATCTACCTGTGTACAGCTTTAGAGTAAAAGGACCAGCATAATCTACACCGCTACTGCGAAATGGTCGGGTTGGTGTGACTCTGCACTGGGGTAAATTGCCCATGAATGGAGTGATTGGTGTTGCATACTGCTTAAAACATGGTATACATTTTCTTACAGTTTTCTTTATAAGTTGTTTAGCTCCAACTATCCAGTACTTACGTCTAACATAATTGAGTGTGAGTTGATGGCCACCATGCAAAGTTTTGTGATGAGCTTCAGTAGCTATAAGCTCCGCAAGCTTACTTTTATTCATCAGAACAATTGGAAATTTCAAATCAAACGCTATATCAGCATTGGTTAGACGTCCACCCACTCTCAGAATTCTCGAATCATCTAGAAATGGATTTAATGCATATATCTTACTGCATTTGGTTACAGATTTACCATGTGTTAACAGTTCAATTTCCGCTGTGAAATGTTTAGCTTGTGAAAGTCGTATACATATATTGGAGGCATTTCGAATTTCACTCACTGTCAAATAGGAAGGCAGCGGTTGTATATTGTCTTGGTTTTTGTGAGATTTACATTTGTTTACAAATCGAATGCAGTACGCAGTGACTCGAACCAATTTTAACAGTGTTGAGTACCTATTAAGATGTTCTTCAGTATCATCATCTACACAATGATAAGTAAATTTTGTAAGTTTCTTTCTTTCAGGTAACTCGTCTTCGGCAATAGCTACAAATTGTTGGTAACAAATATCTTTCTGTTTCAAAAAAGGTGCGCCATGCCACCATAGTTCTTTGTTTGGGAGCTCCTCTGGATTAACACCTCGTGTAGCACAATCGGCTGGATTTTCAGAGGAACTTACATGATTCCACTGGCTACTGTTAGTGACATTCAACACTTCTGTGGTACGGTTCGCAACAAACGTTGTCCAGGTATTTGGAGTTTTTCGCAACCACGACAGAACTATGGTAGAATCGGACCATGCAAAAACACGATCGTCAGGTATTTTTAGACTTGTCTTTACATCGTATAACATCTTAGATAATAGCACGGCACCGCAGAGTTCAAGGCGAGCCACAGACACTTGTTTTACGGGGGCAACTTTAGTTTTACTTATAATCAAACTAACTCTGACGTCTTGGCCATCCCAAACTCTGAGGTACACCACCCCAGCATATGCGGTTTCAGAAGCATCACTGAAGCCGTGAAGTTCAACATGAATTGTGGCGACAGAAATTCCTAACCATCGAGGTAGTTGAATGGGTTTCATGTTAACAAATTTCTCTAAGTAAGTTAACCATTCATTTTTGAGTTCATCTGGTAGTTCTGTATCCCAACCTAAGCCAGCAGCCCATAATTTTTGCATAAACATCTTTAGAACTATGACACTTGGTGCCAACCAACCCAGGGGGTCGAAAGTCTTAGCTATTGCAGACAAAACATTTCTTTTTGTGGCAAAGTGTGTATTCTTACAGTCGATTTGTATTTTCAACTCGAAATTGTCATTTTGAGGTTTCCACATTATACCCAAAGTTTTCACTGATTCATCAACTTGGATATTCACCGAGCTTTGAGGTTCTTTATTAGAGTTTGGGATATTACTCAACACTAATTCACTGTTCGAAGCCCACTTGTGCAAAGGAAAGCCACCTCTAGACAGTAGCGCTGTCAAGCGTGTCTGCAGTTGAACCGCAGTCTCTTCAGTGGACGCACCCGTCATCAGATCGTCCATGTATAAATCGACTTTCAGCTTCTCGACTTCTTCAGGGAATTCTTCACGTTCGTCTATAGCAAGTTGATGCAGTGTTCGAATCGCCAAAAACGGTGCGCAAGAAGTACCGTATGTTACAGTAAGTAGCCGATATTCTTCTATTGGTTTGTTCGGTGCTTCCCGCCACAGAATTCTTTGATATTCGGTGTCTTCTTTGGATATAAGTATTTGTCTATACATTTTCTGTATATCAGCTACTAAGCAAAATTTGTATTGTCTCCATCTCGTAACTAAATCTCGAATGTCTGCTTGTAGAGGAGGACCAATTAGCAATTCGTCATTGAGTGAATTTCCTTTTTCAGGTTTGGCACTTCCGTCGAAGACCACTCTGAGTTTTGTGCTGATGCTAGATTCTCTAACGACTGCGTGATGAGGTAAGTAATATATCCTTTTATCCCTTTGTGTATATTCATTTTTCTTTTCTTTTTCAGGTACCTTTTCCATGTGACCATCTGTAAGGTACTGTTGCATGAACTTACAGTAATCGTCTCTTAATTCAGGTTGGCGTGCAGTACGTCTCTCCATTTGAAGTAAACGATTGACTGCCAGTGGCCTGGAATCACCTAAGTTGGTGTCTGAATCATCTTTGAAGGGGAGACTCACGATGTAACGACCGTCAGTGTTCCGAGTGTGAGTATTCTTGTAATGCTCTTCACACAACGTCTCTAATTTCGCCATAGGCTTCGTGTGTGGTAAGTATTCTTCAATCTCCCAAAACTTTCTTAGCAATTGATCAACCTCAAAATTCGCATGAGCAACTACTATATTGTGTGGCTGGGTGGTTGGAGTTTTCTCTATTTTGCCAGATATCAACCAGCCTAGACGTGAATTTAGTGCGATTAATGTGTCGTGTCTCTTTAATCCTTCTAGCATGATTTGTGCGTGCACTTCGGCACCAAGTAAAATGTCAATGGAGCCAGGTTTGTGGAGTTGTGGGTCTGCAAGGTTTAATTTTTCAAGTGATGGCCAAGCATCCACAGGAAACTCATGGGAGGGTAGCAATGAGGTAAGTCTCCTTAGGACATATGCGTTGACTGTGATTGGTGTCATTTCTCGATTGTGCAGAGAGTGGAATGATAGTGTGACCATAGACTTTGTAGTTATCACTGATGTGTCAGATATTCCAGAGATTTTGCCATTAACACTTGTGCGCTTGAGATTGAGTAGTTGAGAAGCAGCTTCAGTAACAAAGGAGGCCTGAGATCCTTGATCAATGAGGGCTCGGAGAATGTGTGTCTCTCCGTTTATAGCTTGAACTGCAACCAGTGCTGTAGCTAGCAAAACTTGCGAATTCATGAATTCAGTTTTCATGCTTATAGCTTGTGTTTCCTCGGGGTTCTCAGGTGTGACAGCTGTCTTGTGCGTGTGCGTAGCATGGAGCAACGTGTGGTGACGACGGTAACACTTTTTGCAGGATGTGCTTTGTCGGCAGTGACTAACGGAGTGTCCTTTTACAAGACAATTGAAGCATATTCCGTTATTCTTTACAAATTCTTGACGTTGTGGAATATCTAGTGTGGCAAAATCTTTACAGTGGCATAAGTAATGGTTCTGATTGCAGTAGGTGCAGGTGCTTTCTATTTCTGCGACGAAAGTTTTTACAGTTGTAGTTTTTGGTGCAGGACGTGGTGGTGGTTTGGCAAACTCTTTTCTTTGTGTGACGCTAATCATCTCCATCGATCGGAAGCGATTCTCCAGATGCTGAGCTAATGTGGTAAACTTTGGTATTTCTGTTGTGGATCCAAGTGATTGTTCCCAAAGTTTGTGTGTCTCGATATCCAACTTGGAGACTACTATATGTACCACAATCGCATCCCATGCAGAAGTGTCGATGTCCAAATTATCCAGAGAATTAAGGCATTCTTTTGTTGTGTCCAATAATTCTTTCAGACCACTTGCGCATTCTATTGTCAGCTTCTTTTGGTTAAGTAGGCGATTAAGGATGTTGCTCACAATAACTCTTTTATTATTGTATCTCTCTTCTAGTGTCTTCCAAGACTTTTCATAATTAGCTTCCGTAAGAGTAAAATGTCTCAGCAATTGTTCGGCTTCACCTGACAAACTTGACTTCAAGTAATGGTGTTTTTCAATCTTTGAGAGACCTGGTTCCTTGTGGATGAGTGTGGTGAATAAATCTCTATAGCTCATCCATTCACTGTAACTACCTGAAAAGGTAGGTATGGCTATGGGTGGAAGCTTAGCTTTCATCCGCTTAACCTTTCCCTCTGAATTGTCACTCACTACCGATACACTGCTTTCATTATTCTGTTGTTTCTTGTCAGCGTTTTTTAACTCGTTGATCGCCTCTTTCATATACGTTTTGAGTGCCAAATAACTTTCTTCTGTTAAATCGAAATGTTCTCGAATGTTAAATCCTGTTTCTTTAACGACCTTGTCAGAAACGGTACTTAGAATATGTGTCTTCTGTGTATTATACTCTTTCCAATAACCTTCCGCTAATTCTAAGCGTGTCTCATAAAATCCGAGTGTACGTAAACTCTTACTTGTCTTTTTAGTATTCGTTAAAATCTTATCAATTCTTTCTTTAAGATCAATCTGAGACATGCAAAGTTCAGCCATCTTGATATAACTGATTTGTAGACGTAGTTAAATTCTTCAAAAAAAAATTTTTTTTTTTTTTTTTTTTTCGAAGTGTGAAATTTTACAAGTCTTTTTTTTAATCGTAATTTTTCTAAGTTCAGAATACACTCTTGAAATTTTACAAGTCTTTTTTTTTATCGTGATTTTTCTAAGTCCAGATTACACTCTTGAAATTTTACAAGTCTTTTTTTTGATCGTGATTTTTCTAAGTCCAGATTACACTCTTGAAATTTTACAAGTCTTTTTATTGATCGTGATTTTTCTAAGTCTTTAGAACACAACTGTAAAATTCTCAAGGTCAAATTTCGCACTCGCACTGTCCCAAATACAAATCCGTTTCGAAGGACCACTATGGAGAACTAAAACACTTAGTATAATTGACATCATTTAAACATCTACACAATGCCTTCTCCACGTCCTCAAACGAAAGAGCATCTATATGTATCCTAGCCCCTGTATTTGTGGTTCCTGCCTCCTCTACTGCCGACTTTATATTCAGAGTTGCCGATTCCTTGCTGTGAACAGAGTAAAAGTAGTCTGCAAATGCTTTCGAACATTCCTTCTGCGATAGAGCTTTATCACCCTGTACCAGCCTAATAGTGGAATCCTTTTCTCTTCTAGATTTTATGTAGTTCCAAAACGCTTTCGGGTCTTCTTTAAGATGGCTTTGGATCCGTTCCTTATACTGGACGAACGAAATTTCTATTAACCTCTTAACTCTAGCCCTACACACCGAGAATGCACTATAATCTATAGTTGATCCCGTCTCCTTGTACCGTTTATGAAGAGCACCTTTAAGCCTTATGTCCTTAACTATCTCCTGAGTATACCATTCAGGATATATACATCTACTACCGGTCTGTCTCTTTTTCCTCTTCGGAACACATTCATCAATAATTTCATTCATAATATTATAATAAAATTTTAAACATTCTTCTAAATTACTAATTTCATAAAGAGGTTCCCATTCCACCGACGCCACTAAGGAATACAATAACGGAAAATTTGCCTTCTTATAATTCCAACTCGGGTACATTGTCGTATCCATACCATCCTCGTCTTCACTGTTGGAATCGACGGGTGAGGGTAAGTCGAGGCCGAATGAGTCTAGCTGACGCGTCCCTCGCGCCCCGCGCCCTCTGCACACGCGCACCTCGAGCGGCGGGTGTTGCGCGTCCACCGCCACTAGCGGAGAGTCAGCCGCGCTCACGCTCAACCCCTCTCCGAAAGTGCTAAGTACCAAGTCCAGTTTCCGATTGTTACAATTGACTACATTATTACTCTGAGTGACTCGACAATAGTTTTTAAAGTAGGCCATATAACTATTAATGTTTTTACTACTTGAATATAAATTAAAATCACCTATTACTATTAAATCTACATATTGCTCACTTAACTTTTCGATCAGTCTAAACATTACTAAATATTCGCTATCACTACTACTCGGCGGTAAGTAAAGTACACATATTAAAAACAAAAACTTATGCTGTAGGTATACCGTGGCCGCGACGAGTTCAAATGTGTGGTTGTTCGCGTTGACTCCGCCCGGTAGCTTCACTCGCCTTATCTCGAAGCGTGGTGTGGCCACGAGACACGCGCCGCCCTGCTTCCGTCCGTCAGTGCGATCACATCTAATAATCTTATAACCATTTGGCACCAATTCCGCATCTAAAATACCCTCGTTGCACCCAGTTTCAGTCAAAGCTATAAGATCCGCCGAGGCCGTAATCATATTGTTTCGAATCTGTTCTGTTTTCGTGCGCAGTCCCCTGACATTCTGGTAATATATTTCAACCCCTTTATTCTGCCGTCGCCGGCTGTCTGGATGTACTGGGTGCTCTACGAAACCAAATCCATTCGCAGTATTCGACGTCTGTTGGCCAAATATTTATATCGCACAATGCTTCATATTTACTCTCCGGAACTCCTATTATGAATGATCTATAGTTCCGTTCTTTCTTGTGTTTAATTAGGTCCACTTTTATTTCCACGTCTCCACATATACTTCTGACGTGTGCTTCCATACTTTCCACTGTGGTATTCTTCCGTAAGCGCCAAACGTGTAGGTGTTTTTTCCGCTCTAGTCCTTGTATGGCGAGGGTACTTTTATTTCCACCCCGTTTCACCTCTGCGTCCGGATACCTATTGTGTTTTTTCTTTGACACTACAGTCCATTCTTCTTCCTTTTCATTGTTTCCCCTTCTGTCACCGTAGTCACCAATATCCCTGTTTCCGTTGTACTAGTTTGCTTGGCCATCGATTCATCGTTTGATATCGTGTGTTTCGTGGCCACACCCCCATCAGTAGCTACCTCCGTCCTCAATTTTACCTGGACTGCTTTTGAATAAGAGTTTTCTGCACCCTTATTATGCAGAGGTTTTTCCTTCTTGTCCGACTCTTTGTTGGTTTCCGATATAGATTTAATCGCTTTCTCCAATTCATCAACTCTTCCGGCTTTTTCTTGAAGTACCTTCGTAATTTTTTTTAGTTCTTGCACTTCCGATTCTGAACTACGAAGTTTTTCCTGGATGATTTTAAACGCTTCACGCTGCTCATCAAATCGGGTTGTCACTTCCAGCCGAAACTTTCTCAACTCTTCCAGTATTTGCTTCTCCCTGTCTCCAACATAGCTACCATCCAGCTTGCCGTGGCTGCCCCTCTCGGTGTTGACAAAATTGCCCGGCGTGAATGTTTTGTTCATCACGCTTTGACGAATTGGCGTCTCCGAGTTCCCCATTTTTGGAACATTCCGAGTGCATTCCGGGCAAATCCAGTTGTTTTTGTACTCCACACTTAGCTTTTCATGTTGTTCGTTGGTTATTGCCAGGCACTTTAAGTGGTAGATTTTTTTACAAGTCACTTTCGCGCACTCCATGAATAGTAAGTCAAATATACTAGCATCACAGCCACAGCACTTAGTCCCCATTTTTAATCCCGCCCGTAAGATTTGTCGTCCACTCGATAACCAAAAACACGTCCGCTCGGTGCGTGGTCGCGGCGAGAAGTTCTACACTTCTTTGTTGATCTCGGATACAATCTGTCATTGGGCTTTTTTACCCGTGTCTACACCTAAGCGGAAAAGAGGAGGATTGTGTTTGACCTGTATGTATGTATATGTATGTATGTGTGATTTCGTAAAACGTACGATTTGATTTGACGTACGGTTGATAATTGGTACGTCGTTAGATTCTTCTTGTGTTAGAAATCTAATACACTGTGTTCCGCTTGCATTTTAATTTAATTTAGCACTGTACTATAATACTTTTATTGAATATCAATAATTACGTGTAGTGTTATCTGCTTATTTTGTGCATTTTAGTGTACGACACTCGGGTTTTTTAGTTATTTTAATTACATCATTGATTAAAGTTTATACGATAACTTCAAGCCACGACTGTATTACCGTTATCGTTAAAAAAGCGTCGCCATATTCAATATACTTGTCGTGCAGTTAGCAAAGAAACAAAAACTCCATTACTACCATCATTGGTAGATTAAAAAACCATCTTTCTCCCCAGAAAATATTTCTCTTTTTTTCTTCTTTTTCCCAAGTGTTGGATGTTTATGTGTGTGACGTGGCTGTTTCTGGTTCCCACGACACAGGGTATCCTAGTGTAGGGCCAGAAGCAATGTATGTGCCTGTATATAAATGTTTATGTTGACAGACGACACTCCTGCGCCGCCACCTGCTACGTCTGCTCGGAGTGGGCGAGTTCAGCGCGCGTGCGGAGTGGCGCGACCCCTGCAGCAGCTGCGTGCTGAGCGAGCTCATCTGCAAGGTCTGCAACCACTGCCGCGACCTGGACCTGTGTCGGGACCACGCCGCTGACAGCGAGAAGTGAGTTACAGACTACTGATTACTTCTGTTTACTAACTGATTTTGTCCCCTGACCTGGGGCCCAATTCCGGTACACAATGACATCTCCATGACAATTACATTACGATTACGGTCAACTTTAGATATCCAATATTTGGCGTTCGGAGAATATTTTTTTAGGCAATGGTAAATGGTAAAAATTAAGCTAATTGGTAAACACAATAATTAAGTTAATCAACAAAGGGAATGGGATTACAAAATCGTCAGATATTGGATATCTTAAGTAGACCGTAATCGTCATGTAATTGTCATTGAGCTGTCATTGTGTACCGGAATTGGGCCGCTGTTTGCGTCAGGGGACAAAATCACAACATTTTACTAGCTATTTTAACTCCTAACTGACGATTTGCGGAAGGAAAGAAAGGCGAACCAGCCGATTTGCGAAAGGAAATAAATGCGAACCGGCCGATTGGCGAAAGGTAAGAAATGCGGATCGGCCGATTTGGAAAAGGTTACAAATGCGAACCGGGCGATTTGCGAAAGGAAAGAAATGCGAACCGGCCGATTAACGAAAGGAAAGAAATGCGAACCGGCTGATTTGCGAAAGGAAAGAAATGCCAACCGGCTGATTAACGAAAGGAAAGAAATGCGAACCGGCTGATCTGCGAAAGGAAAGAAATGCGAACCGGGCGATTTGCGAAAGGAAAGAAATGCGAATCTGCCGATCGGCAAAAGGAAAGAAATGCGAACCAGCCGATTTGCGAAAGGAAATAAATGCGAACCGGCCGATTTGCGAAAGGTAAGAAAGAAAGAAAGAAAATATCATAGGTCATAGACAGCAGCGACATCTATCTGAGCCCACTGAAGCCACTATCGCAGCGCCATCTAGTAAACTTTGCCTACACCTCCCCACCAAGCCACTTACGATCTCGACCGACCGAGTCAATAGATCTAGCCATTATGAACAAGTGCGGTGGCTGTGGGAAGTTTATCTCACTTACGGCAGCAGGTGGCGCTGCCTGCTCCCAGTGTAAAAGCCATTTTCACAAGCAATGCGTATCCCTGAATGGGCTTGCCCCTGCCAACTGGATATGCCCATGCTGCATTGCAAAAAAGGGCCGAGTAGTCACTGGCACCAATACTCCTGTAGGGAAATCAGCGAACCAACAGATAACCACGATGACACCACTGCAAAAAGATAATTCTTGCGTCGACGGCACATCATCTCCAATCGGGAACAGTCCCTACACCCCCTTGACCACCACCAAATTACCAGCAACATCACTGGCCACAGCAGCACACGTCGGCAGCACAGCATCCTCGGCCGAAGGCAGTCGTCCGCACAGCCCGACCTCTGAACACGAAAATGACAACAATGACGTGATGTCGGCTCTGCTAGCGGAAATCCGCCTGTTCCGTTCAGATATGGCAGATATGCGGAGTGAAATGGCCCATCTTCGGAACGAGATTCACTCCATCCGGGAGGACATAACATCCTGCCAATCACAGATGCTGCTGACTGTTGAGAGGGTTGATAAAGCAGAGCAGTGCCTTGCTAACTTTCAAGAAACCATCAACAAAAAGGATGAAGCCATAAAGTCAATTCGTGCAGATAATGTCAAACTAGTTAAGCAGTGCAATGAACTCGAGTCGCGAATGACGTTTCTTGAGCGCGAAAATTCACAGCAGCAGCAATGGGGGCGCCTCCAGAACCTGAAAATCACAGGTGTACCTGAAAATGAAGGCGAATCCACGACAGGTCTGGTGAAGAAAATAGTATCGCATTTGGGAGTGGAACTAGGCCCCGACGACATCGAGTTCGCACATCGTGTACAGCCGTTCCGCGCAAGCCGGCCAGCCGCGCGCGCTCGTCGTGCGCTTCAGGCAGCGACTGACGAAGGATATCGTGTACGCGGCGTCGCGCAAGACCGCACACAGGGGCCTCAACAATACGCACATCGGCCTGCCCGGGAAATCAGATCGTATACACATTAATGAGCACCTGACTTTGCAAAACAAGAAGCTTTTGAAACTTTGTAAAGTCAAAGCGAAGGAAATGTCGTATGTTTATACCTGGACAAAAAACTGTCGTAAATAACTTATATACGACAGTTTTTTGTGCGGAAAGCCGAAAAAGCCCCCTACATACAAATATCCTCAGAAGCGGACTTGAAGAAAATTATAGCCTAAAGTTACTTGCTTATACCTGCACCAATAGGTCTCTCCTTGCCCCCATATATTTACCTAATATTAGTATCTGTTTAATGAATAAATTCTCCGTCATATCATACCAACTACACGCTCACACACAAAAACACAATCACAAACACGCACTATACACATTCATTATGTATAGTGCGTGACACATCAGAGAGATATCTTAGTACAACATTGAGACTCAACTGTACTGGCGCGCTGAGCCCTCGTTGTCGTTTCGTCCACTTACTCAATTATGACATGACTATTTTTATATGACTGACCATTATTATCGGCGAAATTATAAAAGGCAAAAATGATCATCTCAAAATGTTCTACCAGAATGTAAACGGACTACGGACTAAAACGACCACATTTTTACAACAATGTTGCTGCCCTCGATTATGATCTTATTTTTATCACAGAGACCAAGCTTTGCGAGGGCTTTCTTAATGCAGAGTGTGCAGACCCCGACCATTACAATATCTTCCGGCGTGACCGTGACTCGGAGACGGCTGGTGGCGGTATAATGGCGCTGTGTGCGCCGGCGCTCGGAGCCCGACCGCGGCCCGAGTGGGAACGAGCCGACCACGAGTGTATCTGGCTAACAGTACCTAGGACCGCGCTCGGCTCTGAGCGAGACTTGCACATAGCGCTCGTGTACCTACCGCCGGGCGAGGAGCTACCGCTTCGCGTACAATGCTTTATAGAGACGTTAACTGACGTAACTCAGAAGCATTTAGAAGACTACTTTATGGTGATTGGTGATTTTAATTTGTCTTGTATAAGATGGGATTCGGGCGCACCTGTCTGTATGAAAAAGGGTACCACCGAGTTTCAAAACTCAGCTATTAACATGACAAACATCATGGATTACCTAGGTTTCAAACAACACAATACATTGAAAAACATCTGCGACAATATTTTAGACTTAGTGTATACAAACTTTTCCATTGACGTACAAAAGGCCACATCCTCGGTTGTCAACGAAGATCGTTTTCATACTTCGCTTGAACTTGGAACTTTTGACCTAAGTATAATATCGTAAGGGTAACTACGAGGCTATAAGTGAACATCTCACTGGATTAGATTGGTCGATTCTGGGTAATGGTTCAGTCGATGATGCGGTCGGTATACTAACAGCAAACATCAAGGAAGCTATTGAGAAATTTGTGCCTAAACTGACTACCTGCGGTTCCCGTCAGTATCCGTTGTGGTACAGTCGCTCCCTCATAAACATAATTAAGGAGAAGGACAAATGTCACAAAACGTGGAAAAAACACAAAAACCCAGTTGACCATCGCACATTTGCTCTTCTCCGAAGTAGATGTAAGACTGTGCAAGGTGAATGTTACCGGGATTATATGAGATTGGCACAGGACGGAATCAAGAGAAACCCAAAGCTCCTATGGTCATATGTGAAGTCTAAAAGGAAGGATGGCATCGGTTATCCTAATAACATGACATATGGCTCTAGGAAGCTAAAGACTGAAAAGGAAACTTGTGACGCTTTCAACTCATTTTTCAGTGGTATGTTTAGGTTACCAGCCAGCTCATATCCACATGCTGAGCTGCCGGAACCTTCATGAAAGCAAATTGCAAGTGGCATTACCGTCTCTGAGCAGTATATCTTGAAACTGTTGCGTAATCTTGATAATAGTAAGGGCCCTGGCAGTGACGGTATTCCACCACTTCTTGTATCTCGATGCGCTGGATGTCTTGCCGCACCTGTGTCTCTAGTTTTTAATAGATCGTTTCACGAGGGTACTTTTCCAGATCTGTGGAAGTACGCGCGCATTGTGGCAGTCCACAAAAAAGGTTCCAAGTTGCCGGTTGAGAACTATAGGCCGATATCCATCTTAAACGTTTTTAGTAAGGTCATGGAACGTGTAGTGCATGAACAAATATACGACAATATCTCACGCAATATCCCTGGTGAGCAGCATGGCTTTGTACGTTCGAAATCTACAACAACCAACCTGGCTTTATTTGTGAATGGGGTTCTAAGAGGTATGGACAACGGAGGTCAGGTAGACGCAGTCTATACTGACTTCGAGAAAGCGTTTGATAGAGTGGACCACGTCATACTGATTCGCAAGCTAGAAAGACTTGGAATACAGGGGGATCTGCTTCGCTGGACCGAATCATATGTTAATAAAAGAAGTCAGGCAGTTGTGATCGGAGAGAGCAGGTCTGACCGTACCTGCATACCATCCGGCGTACCCCAGGGTTCTATCTTGGGCCCTTTACTTTACGTTGCGTACCTGTATGATATCCGACACTGTTTTAAGCACTCACATTTCCTCTTGTACGCTGACGACAAAAAAGTCTTCATGAATATTAAATCCTTACAAGACTGCGTCAGATTGCAGGAGGATTTGAATCGCTTGTCAGTCTATTACGATATTAACAGGATAAACGTTAATGCAGCTAAATGCAATGCCATCTCCTTCACCAGGCGTACTAAGCCAATCGTCCACACTTACCTACTTAACAACATCCCAATCCAGAAGGTGGACTCCGTGAGAGATCTGGGTGTCCTGCTGGATTCCAAGCTAACCTTCGAGAATCACATAGCGGCAATCACTAAGAAGGCCTATAGGAACCTTGGATTTATCTTAAGTGTGAGCAAGCCCTTCACGGATGTGAGCTGTGTGCTCATACTATATTATGCCTATGTTCGAAGTGTTCTCGAGTACTGCAGCACTGCCTGGAACCCACAGTATGCAGTGCACGGGGACATGATAGAGCGCATACAGACCAAATTTATTAGGCACCTAAACTTTCGCGGCAATTTTGTGAATGATGACTACACTGCATCGTGTCATCACCACAACCTCCACAGCCTCAGGGACCGGCGTAGTATCTTGGACATGCAGGTCCTTCACAGCGTCTACCACGGCTATGTTGATTGCCCCGAGCTGGTTAACGAGCTGCTACGACTTAGGGCACCTACTACTCGAACCCGACACGCTGTCTCTGCACTCCTACTTGTACCCTTTGCCCACACTAACTACGCGGCCAATTCTCCCAGCTGCCGCCTGCCAAGAACGTACAACACACACTTTGCAGATCTGGACATCTTCCACCTGTCACGCGGCCAGTTCAGGGGGCACTTAATGCTCCAGCTGAAAGACAGCAAACATCAAATGTGCTGAGGTTTTCTCTCTCATTATACAGTTGCGACTATATGTATATATCTGTATCTATCACTCACACATTGACTTAACACATACATACAAACACACTCCTAAACACATTCCCTTCCCATTCCTATTAGACTGTACCCGGTACTTCTAAATAGTTTTATAAATTGTTTAAGTTTACTGCCATTTTATGTTCGGCCTAAAAAATGAAAGCCTTTAATTGGCCTATGACTAGTTTAAGTTCTTTGTTTATATTATTTTTGAATTTGTGCTGTAGGCTTAGTTAAATAAATAAATAAATAAAAGAAATGCGAACCGGCCGATTGGCGAAAGGAAAGAAATGCGAACCGGCTGATTGGCGAAAGGAAAGAAATGCGAACCGGCTGATTGGCGAAAGGAAAGAAATGCGAACCGGCCGATTGACGAAAGGAAAGAAATGCGAACCGGCTGATTTGCGAAAGGTAACAAATGCGAACCGGGCGATTTGCGAAAGGAAAGAAATGCGAACCGGCCGATTAACGAAAGGAAAGAAATGCGAACCGGCTGATTTGAGGAAATAAATGCGAACCGGCTGATTTGCGAAAGGAAAGAAATGCGAACCGGCTGATTTGAGGAAAGAAAGAAATGCGAACCGGCTGATTTGAGGAAATAAATGCGAAGCTGCTGATTTGCGAAAAGTACGAAATGCGAACCGGGCGATTTCCGAAAGGAAAGAAATGCGAACCAGCCGATTTGCGAAAGGAAATAAATGCGAACCGGCCGATTGGCGAAAGGTAAGAAATGCGAACCGGCCGATTGGCGAAAGGAAAGAAATGCGAACCGGCTGATTTGCGAAAGGAAAGAAATGCGAACCGGCTGATTTGAGGAAAGAAATGCGAACCGGCTGATTTGTGAAAGGAAAGAAATGCGAACCGGCTGATTTGTGGAAATAAATGCGAAGCGGCTGATTTGCGAAAGGTAAGAAATGCGAACCGGGCGATTTGCGAAAGGAAAGAAATGCGAACCAGCGAATTGCGAAAGGAAATAAATGCGAACCGGCCGATTTGCGAAAGGAAAGAAATGCGAACCGGCTGATTTGCGAAAGGAAGGAAATGCGAACCGGCTGATTTGAGGAAATAAATGCGAAGCGGCTGATTTGCGAAAGGTAAGAAATGCGAACCGGGCGATTTGCGAAAGGAATGAAATGCGAACCGGCCGATTGGCGAAAGGAAAGAAATGCGAACCGGCCGATTGGCGAAAGGAAAGAAATGCGACCGGCTGATTTGCGAAAGGAAAGAAATGCGAACCGGGCGATTTGCGAAAGGAAAGAAATGCGAACCGGCCGATTGGCGAAAGGAAAGAAATGCGAACCGGCCGATTAGCGAAAGGAAAGAAATGCGAACCGGCTGATTTGCGAAAGGGAAGAAATGCGAACCGGCTGATTTGCGAAAGGAAAGAAATGCGAACCGGCCGATTGGCGAAAGGAAAGAAATGCGAACCGGATGATTTGCGAAAGGCAAGAAATGCGAACTGGCCGATTGGCGAAAGGAAAGAAATGCGAACCAGCTGATTTGCGAAAGGAAAGAAATGCCAACCGACTGATTTGAGGAAAGAAATGTGAACCGGGCGATTTGCGAAAGGAAAGAAATGCGAACCGGCCGATTTGCGAAGGAGACGCATTACGTATTCAGTGCAACCTACAAGTACCTACCATTCACTAGCATGTACTTAGTGTGTACTATATGGTAGGAATTACCGTTCCAGTGTTCCCTCCGTTATTCCAATGAACGCTTAGCTGTCATGCGCCTACTTGTGTTGGTCGCCCAGTATCTAACCTATATGTTTATTTTTATTATTCTTGAACGCATAGTGAATTGAGGTGGCACTGTATTACATTTCAACTGATTTATAATACTGTGATATGGTTTTACTCATATTTATTTTTATTTTTGATACATAAGTAACTAGTGTTATATACCTTTTCAAAATCCTTACTAAATATGCCAATTTTTGAATAAACTTACCGAGGGTAGTACAGTATGTTTTTTTGCCGTTATGATGAGTCAAAGATGACTTACAAGATTTCCTCAAACCACGACACAACCCAACTACGTAATTTTTTATCTATTTTCTCAATTTGTGACTGCTATCAATATTATGGTTGATTAAGATCAAGATGGTAAAGCAATCGTAGGAGAATTTCTATGTTTTTGGTCACAGTAATTAAATATGTGAAAGATAAGGGTGATGATTTTTGTTATTTTTTTAAATAAGCCAATATTTTTGAACTGAGTCACATCGTTTTTTTTTTACCAGACGCTGTATAGGCTGGGCTTTCACCTGGTACCAGCTTGACGCAGAGTTCGGGACCCCGTATATAACCAGTTCAATTAGCTTACCCTTTCGATACTTATTAGTGCTCCCGGCTCCGTACCGGCAGTCAAATGAGATTTGTTAAACTAATGGAATGGTTATCCGGCAGCCGCGTGTGCCAGTGCCCCACGTGCGGCGCCGCGTACGACACGCAGGAGCTGGAGTGGCGGCTCGTGGAGATGATGAACCGCCGCGCCATGACGTACGCGCTGCAGGACCTCGTGTGCACCAGGTGCCATCAGGTATGCTGGTCGGACCACACGGGTTGGTTGGTTGGGTCAACCTTTTGACCGCCCCAGTCGGCCACTGAATGTCGTGCCAATGGTGCCACGTCGGCTATAAGCGACACAATTATTATACTAAAGGACACCTTATATCGTATGGATTAAGTTGTATTTTGAATAGCAAACGTGTTTAGCGTGTGAGTGACACATTTTGTATTTGATGTATAGCGGTCAAAAGGTTAATGGTTTGCTCAAAGTTTGTCTCATTATCGACAAAGGCGACCAAATCCCTTCGTAGTTATAAATAAATAAATAAAGCCCATTAATGTCCCCACCGAGGGGCACAGGCCTTTACACGGATACGAGTGAGATCAAGCCATACTCCACCACGCTGGCTCAGTGCGGGTTGATGGTGGGTTTTACGACCACTACCACGTAGCGATAGTAGCCGTGACCTTCAGCTTAACTTGTCATTCGAAACACTGAAAGTCCGATAATGTATTTAAGGTAAATTAATTATCTCGTTGGTACATGGTCACGTTTCGAACCTGCTTCTCCTCAGTGAGAAGCAAGCGTGATACCACGGAGCTTCGTACTTCTTGTTTCGTTATTGCAATTTGTCGAATTCAGTCATCTGGAACTATGCGAAATTAGCTGGTTGGAAGTTAAGGTTGAGGAAAGCAGCTCTATAAGGAGGAAGAGGCACAAGAATATATATTGTGTAAATAAACTATTAACTACGATAACATGGCGCGCTCACTACTTGCGTAGGGACGATGCGAGTGAGCATGACAACGCGAGTAATCGATCTCTATAGTTATTAGAATGTATGTTGATGTAGCTCTCTCCGCGGCCGCAGGTGAAACGCGAGAACCTGTCCGTAGTGTGCGAGTGTGCGGGCGAGTTCACACACCTCGTGCCGGCTCGCGACATGCGCGCGCACCTGCTCACGTACCGCGCCATCGCCGGGTACTACCGCATGCCGCTGCTGCTCGAACTGATACACTTCCAAATGGACAACTTGTGATGGCTCGGGAGGGACAAGTACGGTACTTTCCTGATGAGTCTTCTACGTCTTTTATAAATTACTTGCTCACCTCTTTTGAGGTTAATTTTGCCAGTGTCAAGTAAACATAAACATAAACAATTATATACACAGACACATATGTTGCTTCTGACCCCATACTAGCGACGTCACACATATAAACAAGAAAGAACAAAAACCTGGGGTTTTTTTTTTCTTTTATCCCCAGCCTGGTATCAAACCCAGGACCCCTCGCATGGTAGGCAGGGCCACAAACGCAGAGTCACAGAGTCCGTCAAAGTGTATTTGAAAAATTAATATTTTGTCATAATGAACGAACCAGGAGAAGTGTAGGGTGATGGACCTACAGTTCTCCTGGTTGGTGCTCTACGGACGTGAGAAGTAGTCCTGATGAGTCAATTGAGATATTGAAGTCAAATGTTGGTCTAATTTCCAAAAAAATACGTTAATGAATTGAAGTATCCAAACAACGGACTACGGTGGTACTAACGAGCCTTTGTGCACATAATGTCGATAAGTATGTCATATTCTATATTTGTTTGTGTACCCAGGAAAGTACCGGATTAGAGCTTCCATACTAATAGAGGAGTTCCGGGACCTCGCCTGAAATACTGGTGACTTGGGTGATCTATCTCCACTATAACAAACGATAACAAAACATATGAGCCAGATAATTTTTTGTGTATTGCTTTCGTAGCCTTTTCTATTGGTATTTATGTGTCCACTGTAAAGTATTTCATATTATTAGAAGCATTAAGTAAGTAATATGCACTAGCTATAAGTACGTATTTTGCAACTTGTAAATATTTATTTTGAGAAGGTTCCTAATATAGTAATAGTAAAAGTTATGAATTACTTTCTTCATAATTTTTAATGCACAGAAATAATTCAAATAACATGAAGTACATAAAATAGTTTACAAAGGCGACGTATCTCTAATGGCAAGTTCCGAAGAGAAAGGTTAATTGTTGAGCAGGGTAGACCTATGTGTACAGTAAAACAATAAACTTAATATAAGAACGCCTACATACATAGAATATAAATCCTAAACATAAATACCAAAATATGATAAAGATTTGTATTGTATATATTACTATAGGTATATGTATACAGGGTGACATTTAATTAGCTGACCATATTTGGAGGGATGATACTACCCATAATTGTGAACAACTTTCCCTAAGAAACATGGTCGCAAACGAAAAACTTTTTTGAGTCCTCCTTAGCAACTTGTAATCAGCTGATCGGGACAATGTACTGAGGGCCATTTTTTTTCCTATTTGCCACCCGATGTTTCTTGGGGAAAGTTGTGCATAATGATGGGTACTATCATTCCCTGAAATATGGTCTGCTTATTAAATGTCAGCTTGTATATGTTACGATCAAAGTGATTAATGTGAACGTTATTAATAATTCTCGATTATTATTGATAATTACTGCACGATTTTAAATGTGATAAATACTGTGAAATTAATCACCTTTATGATTATTAATAATAATTCACTACTGCTTTTGATTAAAGTGATAAATCCAACAAGAAATTTGGGTAGAGTAGGTTATTGTTGCTAAATTTCAATGTAGTTTAGGTCAGAACTTAGAAGAAGCAAAAACGGAGCGGAGCAATTTTTCGGTCAAAGGATTTATGCCAAACAATATTATTACATTTGATGTGATGAAATCCAACTGTGAACACTCCCGCCACCCCGCCACCCCGCCCGCTTCTATTGCTTGAAAAAGACATGAACCGAACCGATTTTTTGAAAATTTATGACATTTATCATCAGTAAGGTGAAATTATTCATAATCAATCAGTTATAGTGAATATAGTTTATCACTATCATCATCAATCTTGAAAATTATTAATAATAACCGATAATTATTAATATTTTTCAATTAATCACATTTCTCGCAACATATACACTAATAAATATATACAAACTACCTGTAATTCTTCAAGCGACTTTTAAATGTATGGAGAGAAAAGTACCTTTAATAAACAGAAAATGTTAACATTCCTTTCAATGTATGCGTAAGAGCGCGGTTATGTCTTAAAAAAGAAGGGCAGTAAAATAAATGAAAATTATTTGAATGACTGCTTTTATTTATCTTTTAAATACAGGACCACACATTAAAAACACCATTAACGAATATCATATTCTAAACTCTGATTTCTGAATTGAGAATTTCACTAATCAAATACTTAAGTAACGTTTCATCTCTGCAGATGTCACAAAAAAGGACGGAACATAAACGATACTTAAGTATTGACTAGTGAATTTTTCAATTCAGAAACCAGCGCCTAGACAACCGAATCTACAATCATATGTTCAGCTTTCTCAACTTTATCCACGCCCCTCCCAATGGTCTGAGCAGCGGGAAGCAAGCAGGGTCCAGGGGCGGCACATACTCGGATCTGGGAGACGGCTCGATGCTGAAGTTGGTTAGCAGCTTGATGATCATCACCTTACTTTGTAGCATGCCGAAGCGTTGACCTGAGGACAGTGAGTGTGTTAGCTGAGTCATTCACGATTGCATGTCATACATTATATTACAGGAAGCTGGCTGACAGACGAAAACACTACTCCGACATGATATTACTCGGGTAATCTATACTATCTGCCAAATAAAGTGGCAATAGAGGTCATTCACACAATAGATGACCTTCACCAAAATCCAATTTATGTTTCGCTTATTCTGTCGCGTACCGGTTTGGTATTACCGCTTACCACATTAGTATAAATCCATCGCAAAACTGGTATCACTAACTATCGTGGTACGAGCCTACGAGAATCTAGCTAGGTTGTCATGTAAGTACGAAAGAAATAATGTTTACGTCGGAGCAATGTCTTGGAGTAGTGTTTTACATTCGATTATGTGATCCGTCAGATCATTGTCATCTAATTTGATCCAACAGAATACAACTTACATTAGTCATTTTTAAAGAAGATATTAGGGACATCATTCGGAAAAACTTTAGCTATGAAATATCTTTAAATCGAGTTGATCAGGGCAACAGAAATGTGATGTAAAATCGAGAAGGCTTTTTCATCTTAGCAGCTCGAACCAGAGGCTTTTGATGCGAGAAACAGTGAGACAAAGTAGCTCAACCCCCGTGTATAGACAAATTCTGAAATTTCGATCACATTTTTATCCCACAACACTAAATATGTGCATAATCAGATTCTGTCTACATCGTAATTTCTTGCTAGGATCACGGTCACTAGAGTAATAATTCGATGTTCTTTGGCTGTTTGCAATTTCGTCAATGTCACAGATACTGCTATCGACTTTTAACTCGATTCCAGTATCTGTACTATTAGTTTCCAAATAATCGTACTTTTTTATTTTTTCTCCTAGCCATTCTAACTGATAAATAATATAATTACAGAATTAGTAAATTAGTATATGATATTTTATTTTATCTACACACGTATCATAAACCTTCTTTACTGCGTTCAAAAACCGCACGTTACGATCAGCATCATTTTAAACTACTTGGTAAAAACTCGCTTCGTATCTGGAAAACTACACATTATGGTCATTATGTGTAGTTTTTCTACATATAATGACATTCAAATTTCGAACGCCGACGCCTGCCTGCGTGCCGTCCCTAGTTTGTTTGTGAAGTTGGTACTGACATTCAAATTTCGAACGCCGACGCCCGCCTGCGTGAAGTTGGTACTACAGAACAAGCTAAACAATTGCAGAACCACAATGCCGGTCAAACATGCGGTTCCTGAACACATCAAAGAGAGCTTATGATATGTGTGTAGATAAACTAGTGTATGTAACTGTACATAATTAGGCATTAAAACTCTCGAGTGATATTATTATGAAACTCGCCTTCGGCTCGTTTCATAAACCCACTCTCGAGTTTTAATGCCCTCCATTATGCAGCAGTCACATAAACTACTATTATTTTATTTTACAATGTTATAAGATTAAAATATTAGAGGACAATCTTCTGAGCTGTTCGACCCTCCATATGTAGTTTATAGGCGAGACCGCATCTGTAGTATAGAGAGGACATAAGTTTCTCTATGGAGAGGACAAACTAGACGGGGGTGGGACAAATCCAATCAGCTCGTGTTACCGGCTGGGAAAGCAGTTATAGGGCTAACTACGAGGATCTTTGGGTGACAATTGAAATCGCAGTCAAAAACCAGTCCAAAAAGCTAGCTTTCTGTTCGGTTTATTTGCCATCCCCAATAAAGCTGGAATCTCTTGACGCTTTCTTTGACAACGAAAACCTCGTGACAGATTTTGCAGACGACACGTTTATCCTGGGCGATTTCAACCTGAACTTCATCGAATGTATCGTCACCGACGAATCTCAACATCCCATACCCTCCAATTACAACAGAACCCTGGGATATAGACTGATCGTCTTAATGGCTCTTAACAACTTCGGTCAGATCAATCACGTTAAAAACAGACGAATCTTTCCCTAACCGACCAACTGCAATATTTGCGTGCTATTTCTGAAACTTGGATGGAAGATGAAGCTTTTTAAAAAAAGGGGGGGAAAAAGAGAGATGACACATGGACGGATTCACTGGCACTGGCCAAGAAGCCGCTAATCCATTTTCTAGTCAGTTATCCTCGGTATACTCTAGTAGCACTGTCTCGCCTTATGCGAATGCTACATGTGTTGACCATCACAATATATGCAATATAGTGATAACCGAGCGAGATGTTCTCACTTGATATATTTAAGGGAGCAGGATCTGATAATATTCCACCATTATTTATTAAACTTTGCGGACCTGCAATTTCTTTTCCCCTAGCATTAATATTTTCAAAATCCATCGCAGATGGTAAATTTCCATCCGAATTCAAAAAGGCTAGACAATGACAAAAATTATCGTCCCATCTCAATGCTCTCATGTCTTTCCAAACTGTTTGAAAGCATTCTCTGTCCCGTCCTCACTGGTTACACCCAAATGAGAATATCGGATCACCAGCACGATTTTAGAAAGGGACGTTCAGTAGAAACCAACTTGGTATAGAACATATCTGACCTGTCATCAAAAGTTTATAAGGGACTACAGGCCGACGCCATCTAGACGGATTTTAGCAGTGCATTCGACAACGTGGATCATTCGCTCCTAGTTACAAGCTGGAATCGCTGGGTCTACACTTCTCGAATGGTTTTCATCCTACCTTTCACAATTCACAATTCTTTATTGCACAGAACATTACAACAATACAAATATACACGAAATTAAAAGGCAAAGGCGAGCTTATCTCTCAACAGAGATTTCTTCCAGCAAACCTATCTGGATAGGATACATATAAAATGAAAAGGGTAGTCTAGTGCAATTAATTGCACTAGACTACCCTTTTCTTTGGTATTTGGTAAGTATTTAAATACTTACCAAATACCAATAAAATATGATACTTACTATAAAAATACATATAATCCAAGAAATAGTAGATAAAATAAGAATAAACAAATAATAATAATGAATAGATAAATACAATTACATACTTATATATACAATACCTATGATGAAAGAGAAAGTAAGTGCTCTTTCAAGCGATTCTTAAAGGAGAAAAGAGTGGGAGAGTCCCTTATAGTGCAGGGAAGTGCGTTCCACAGCCGAATGGCCCTCAGCCTGAACGAGTGCTCGTAGGCGACGGTGTTATGCTGCGGAATACATAGAAGAGACACTGTGTGAGATCTCCGCTCCTTGCCTCTGGAGAAAAGGAACTCAAAACGTTCACGAAGGTAGGAAGGATATCTGGGGTTTCTCAAGATGTAAGAGTAAAGTCAATATGTGGAAATCACGGCGAAGACGAATCGGGAGCCAACCCAGTTCCTTGCGATACTGCGAGACGTGGTCATACTTTCGCAGCCCGAAGACGAACCGAATCCCGAGGTTCTGAAGTCGTTCGAGTTTATTCAGTTGTTCTTCGTTCGCACTCACCCAGCAAGCATCGGCATAATCAATTAAAGGAAGTAGAAGGGACTGGGCTAGAGTGACTTTAGTATGCCGTGGAAGGAAGTATTGTAATTTCCGAAGAGAGTGAAACGATGCAAAGACTCGTCCGCTGACCTCGGAGACATGGGGCGACCAAGACAGCATGTTATCGAATACAACTCCGAGATTTTTAGCTTTATCGCTGTATTTGATTACGGTTCCATCAAATATTAGAGGAGCGATTGGAAGTTGTAACAGGTTAAGAGGGTATCGGGTTCCCAAGACCCGGTACCTTGCAACTGGTAGCTGTAAACGGCCATGAGTCGCAAGTCTACTATGCCGTGACGGCGTACCCCAGGCATCGCACCTCGAGCCGGTTCTCTTTCTCACCTTCATTAATGACATTACGTCACACATTCACAATTGCAAGAACTTTCTCTTCGCCGATGACCTCAAGCTATACAGAGTGGTAAACAACAGTAATGACACCGCCTTGGTAATCGTTTGCAAGACGTAAAGGAAATACCTGGGAGTTCTCATGGACGGCCAACAAACTTTTGTTCCTCATGTCGACGCCATTTCTAAAAAAGCGGCACCGATGCTAGGCTTTCTTAGACGAAACACAGCGGGATTTAAAAGACTCAGCACCAAGATTCTTTAGTACAACGCGCTTGTCAGAAGCCATTTAGAATTCGCAAGCGCAGCCTGGAGCCCCACGTTCTGTGTCCACTCACAGCTCATTGAGAGTTTGCAGCGTGCCTTCACTAGGGCCCTCGTTTACAATGCCTATCTATGGGAGATACCCCTACGATCAGCGCCTAGCCGTTTTTGAGATGCACTCGCTATATTGTCGCCGGAAAGCCCACGACCGATCTTCCTGTACAAAATGGCAAATGGTCTTATGGATTGCCGCGATCTCCTTGGAGCGGTACAGCTTTCAGGCCCTTATCACATTCCACGAAACCCAATCACCAAAACTTTTGCCTTGCCAACTTGGGCCGGCGCTCGCCACTATCACGAATGTTTAACTCATATAATAAACTGTGCGCTTCTAGAAGCGATATAGATATCGTCCACGACACCCTATGTAAATTGAAATAAAAAATACTTTATAAATTATTTAACGTTCAATTTAACCCAAATTAATCCATATTATTTTACAAAATTAGTCATGATTAATTACTTATCTGCAAAATATAATTAGTTGTTGTTGCGTGGTTAAACTGTAAATGATGTGCATGTCTATAAAAGGAATATAAATCAGTATTTGCCATTGTAGTTCTAACTCTTAATGTGTGTTAAAGTATGTATTAATAAATAAATAAATCTTACACAAATCGAACTAGGCCAGTAGTAAGCTCAATAATGTGTTATGGGTACTAGATGACGATATAATTAATAGCTATAAATACATAGAAAACATCCAAGACTAAGAAATAAATTTGCAACACACAAATATTTTCCTTCACCGGGATTCGAACCCAGGACCGTCAGCTTCGTAGACAGTGCCCGTCACTGCCCGCTAGGCTAAACCGGTCTGCTGAGATGAAAAGTTGTATGTGCAACACGTGACCAAAGTTATTGGCATCTCGTTCCTTTGAGTCCCTCGCTCACTCAGGATTCTAATGTAGAATCCTTCGCTCACTCGGGTCTCAAACAAGCTCTCGCAGCAAAAATCAACTTTGCTCTCTTGTTGCACAAATAACTATTATCGGCCCAGACCCCCGTAGTGAATTAGTAACAATTTTCAGAATCATGTCGCTAACACCATTGGTAAAGCTTGTAGTAGGATCGGCAGCAAAGACATCGCTACATACCGATACATTTCCGAGGGCCTTCATTGAAGGGCAAGTACACAAACTTGTGTCTCTTAGCGATTTCAGCCTCAGTGAACCTCTCTGGGATGAACTTCTTCGGGTCAGGATAGTTAGCGGGGTCCATTTGTATGGAACCCGCAGAAATTGCGATTAGGGTTCCCTTCTCGATTATGAAGGGGTCGGGAAGCCCTTTTAATTTCGGCACGGTGTAATCTGAGGTGCAGATTTTCGTCATGGTTGGGATGGGCGGGTGCTTTCTTAGAGACTCTGTAAGGTAAAAGTTACTTCTCATTGGTGGCGGCAAATACTCAAATAAATGGAATTAGCAAATAAACTTATCCTAGGTACCTGAAAACACCATGTTCATGTATTTGAGAGTTTCAATGTCATCGATTGTATACGCCCCCTTCGTTCTCGTAATGAGGTCGTTAATTTCTTCTCTTAGCTTATCTTGGACGTGTTTGTTCCACGCCAACTGGAATTTATTAGTTTTAAATAATAAATGCGCCGTAGCCTCAATTCAACTTGTTTGGCAGGGGATACCCCACTGGAGATATAATAGTGAAACTGCGGACAATAATTTTCTGAAGAAAATATGTCGGTCGTTTCGGATGGGGTTTCAGAGCAAGTACATTACCTATTATATCTTTTTAGGTTATTTAGGTACTTACTTCGAAAACAGTGTAAGTCATGGAAATGCTAGATGTCTCGTAGCCGTCCATGAGAAACGCAAACATGATACCAGCCACGCGCTCGTCGGTGTACGCTGGAAACAGAAGAAACAAAGACTACATTGCAACTGTCTTATTTGTCTCTTTGTGTCTTAGAAGGCCGGTCCAGCTATGTAGGGATGCACACAAATAGCTGCGGGTTACAGGAGCTCCATGCGTACATTTCACCCGCGCTTGCCCCATACTGGCATGAAGTCGGCATGAGGTTGGGTGGAGATGGGATATGTCTTATTCGTTGTCACTGATTGATCTTATCATTAACAACTTACTACTCATAAGTATTTTGCTTTATTCAGGTGTATCTGTGAGTCAGGTCACTTTCGTCAGATTCCTCTTTCGTCAGATAAATATTTTGTTTGCTGATGAAACCAAATTTTACCTGCCTGGCTAAAACCCGAATTGCGCTTCCGTCAGAAAAATATAGTCACATTTTTAACTGACATGACGAAAATTACTAAATCTTTTGCTTAAAACATGGCTGTGTTTGAGTTGTGTGTTGATCATTTTAATATAGTGTGCTCGTCAGATGACGATCGATACTGTGTTTGGAAATTAATGTCATGTTATTATAGACGACCTCTGGCGCTGCGGTTGTGACTCCGCCTACCATGCGAGAGGTCCCGGGTTCGATCCCCGGCTGGGGATGAAGAAAAAAACCTCAGATAGGTGTGACTTCGCTGTTTCTGGTTCGCCCGACACAGTTTATCCTATTGTGGGGCCAGAAGCAATGTATGTGCCTTTATGTAAATGTTTATTTTTAATGTTTATCTAATGGTTCCTGTATGTTTAAATTAATTAATTATACAAGTATTAATTGTACATATTATAATGTTTTTTGATGTTTACCATCTGCTTTTCCATTTTGTTTAGCTACTATAATTTGTTGGAAAATATCATGTCCCGTCTTTGTATTGCTCTCTTGCTTATCGCGCATTATCTTAGATGCTATCTTCAGCAGAATTTTTTCCACTTCTTTTGTGCCAAATCTGAAATATTGAAAATAGCCATGAAATATATAACGCTGAAGCCTCAAATACGAACAAATTATTCAGGACGCCACGTCTTTTCCCATGAAGGTGGTAGAGGCAAACCTTTTGGAGATATGAATTATGATGTTAAGATCCCATCCGACCTAGTGAGTCACTAATGGATGTTCATATTCCTAAGGCTTTAATTCAAAATGCTCTGGCAAAATCGTTAGCGTGCTTAAAGTTTGGCATCTTCAAACTGAATTCAGACTCACCTTAGTCGTAAGAAGTTGCAAATCGTCGGGAAGATCGCGATGTATCTTATATTGTCTGTCGCGAAACTCTTAAAGATGTTCCTCGTGATCTGAGCGAACACCGACCCGGTGTCCTGGAAGCTGTTGTTCTCAATGCCGAACACTGCGTTCGACACTGCGTCCGTGGTGTACGTGCCGATCAGCTGGAAACGTGGTGAGTATTCAACAGATTCCATTCTTTGATTTTGAAGTATAGCGGCGCGATGTTCTGGACAAGATGCGGGGTGAAACCAAAGTTCGAATACCTTTGGTTTCAGCAGCTATACAGTAGAACCACGAGAACGGCTCACTAAAATGTGCCACATGTCTTAGAACTTTTAATGCCAAGATTGGCTTCTTGAGCGTAATCCGGGCACACTTTGCAGTCGCCGTAACCGTATCGGCTTGGAGGACATCATCATCACCATCAGTCAAAAGGAGTTCATGGGAACAGATTTCCATTTGTTGCAAGTTTAGACGATTATTTCAGCTCCGCCCAGTTTGAGATCACGATGGCTTTCTCCGTTGAACGCCAAGTGGTTATTTTTACGTGACGAAGAAGTCTGATAACTTTTCCAAAACTGAGCCTCGATTCCGCTAACAAAATGGCGACCATTGTCTCTGAGCCGCCATTTTGTTTACGGAAACCTGAAGACCTTGGATGTAGTACCTACGTATCACATAAATCGTACTTAGTGAATAGTGATCATATCATGCGTGGTCGCGACTACGATTCTATGAACTTGCAGTAACTAACTGTACAGACCTGTTGGGCCTCAAACTCCGCCACGCCCCCCTCCAGATTACCAGCTATATGGGAGACTAACGCATCACCGACTCGCAGGAACGAAGGGAAGTAATTCTTCAGTCGCGCGAGCGTGAGGAAGGGGGTGGCGTTGGCGCGCGCGTCCTTCCATTCCGAGCCAGACTGCGCGAACGGGTTGTTGCCGAAGAGCATGTCGATTTTCTTGTCGATCTGTGAATTGGTAGGTTTTGATTTCCTTATAATTTGATTGTACTTATGTTTGCCTTCGGATACATTCGTACAGTTTACATTATCGTTCTTAACATGGTAGCCAGAGAGGGAGATGGTATCGGAATTGAACCATTGTATTAACGCACTCTTAGCCCGTCAAGGTTTATATTAAATATTATGTATTTAAAAAAAATAAGGGGTCTCCCATCGGTTTTAGAAAGTTAGGAATTAGTTAAGTAGTTATTAAAAAAAAACTGAAAAGTATGATGTCATCCATGAAGACAAAATTGCGTATTTTTGCCTTCCTGTGGCTTTTAAGTGGTGACCGTACCTAAACACTGACAATGACAATGATGTCATGAGATGAATGAATTCTGCTTATGTTGTTATGGAATAAAGACCGTAGGTATATTCGTTTAAGTCATGCATGTATTAAGGGACTTGACTGTCAGAAGACAGATTTTCCTGATATTTCATGCTATAGCTAAAAAGCTCAAGGACGAATCTACGATACGTCATCACGCCTGTGTGAGAAAGAGAGTGTGTGATTCACAGATGTATTCTAACACAGGCGTGATTGATGACGTATCGTGAATTCGTCTTGAGGTCTTCGCTTCACGAAGTAAGAATGTGAAATTGTAGGAGTGCGGAAATGTACAAATGTGGAATACGGTATTTGACTGCTAAAATAGATACTTTTAGGAACTGTAATTTTGTTCACGGGTTCTATGAAATACTTACTAGCATGTGACGTCTTAGTCAAATGCTGTCTTTTTAACAAAAATTTAGTTTATAAAATACAACTGCTGGAAATACACAATTCTGATATTGTCAAACGTTTTTGTTGAAATAGTTCTAGATTTATTGGACTTTGTCAAATACCGCATTGTACGAAAGTGTCCGAACGAAGGCGTTGGATTCTATGCCACTAGCTAGAAAGCGGTACAAGTCGCCCGCAGTGAAGAAAGTTGGTGCAACATACTAATGACTCTGATACTTATGGTTTTATTATGGACAAAGGTTTTAACTTACCGAAATCTCGTTCTTGTAGAAGTGACTGAAGTCAGTCGAAATGATGCTTTTGAGAAGTTCAGGGTCTTTGATCATGAGGAAAGGCTCGTTCATCTTTAGAAAACCTACCACCGGTGCATCTGGGTACTCACTGCAAAAAAAAAACGCACTTTACAAAATAATATCTCTTCCTACTTAGTATAGAAACTCAAGAGAGAATCCCTAAAGTTAAACTCGCATTACTTGTCTTGTAGATTAAAGGTAAACAAAGCAGTACATCAGCAGCATTGTCTATATAGAACAAAACGTTTGTCGTTTATATTAGACATATTTTTCGCACCGACTGCTCGAAAAGGACACTTTATATATCATACAGACCTTACCTAAAGAAAGTCATTATAGCTCTAGGCTTTAGTGGTGACAAAAAGTGGTACTGAATTTCATTGTACCACAACCTACATCGCTCCATGGACTAAAAGATTTTCACTTCTCGTAGTTCTTATTGCTAAAGATTTACATCTTTAGCAAATTACTTTCGTCCTTAAAATTAAATTTCTTGAAATACGCACGGCACTCACAGCCCCGCTTCCCGGGGGCGGGGGCGGCGTCGGTGCGCGGCGGCGGAAATAATTCAAAAAACGAACATATTTTAAATAAATGAAAACCCACGATTGTAATTGTAATTGTAACACGCTGCAACTAGACCAATATATCAAACATACATTTTCACATTAAGGGATTAAATATGGCCAGCGCCAGGGGGCGCGTACAAAGAAATGCATCTTTAGCTTCAATTCTAGACTATACTAGACAACATAAAAATGTAGGATAAATATATGTTATAAAAGGTCTATTAGAGATAAGAATGTACTTTTAAAATTACCGGATATCTGTTATATTTAATACTTAAAAATATTTTTCGCAATGCATTATTATTCAACTAAATGAACAAGCGCTCGAAGACGAAATCAGTTTGCTATATGAAACTTACACGCAAAAATAGGTAAAAAAAAGGAAAATTTTTAGTTGTTTTATTTTATTTTTAATGTTATTATTACAGAAGTTTAGCAATATTTTCTATAATTTTCTTGGTCTCGGAGCTCGGGCTGCCCCGCGGGGCTCTGCGCGGGAGCATACGTCAGTCTGCTTCGACGCGATGCGACGGGTATTTGTTTTCTTTGTCTAATTCTCAATGCCATTGGCCCTTGTTCAGCCCTTAACTAACTTTAATAAAATGATGTTTTAGTAGCATTGCTTTTTATATTTTCTCGCAGGAGGTGTGAAAAGTAGGGTACACTCCTCGGGGATAAAGCTGTGTTGTCTTGGGCACGCTTGAATACCTGCTACTGCTCTTCGCTTTGCTCGGGAATTAACTAATTTTTACATCCTCGCTTCGCTCGGGAGTTAAATCTGGAGTCCTTCGTTGCGTTCAATATCGCGCCCTTGACATAAAACAGTGATTTATCCCCTTGCTGCATAATGTACTAATTTACAGATCTATGGTTCTGCATAATCGATATCAATTTCAACTTGATACCTTCAAGTGTTCCTGAGAAAATGGGCCTAAGAGAGAAAGATGTGCTATTTAACATTACACCCAAAGGCACCGTGAATTCGTAATAATTTTATTTTAAGCTCATATTTCTTTTGATCTTCGGCCTAACCGTTACTTTAAAATTGAAAAAATAAAATTAATACATAATGTTCTTAATCAAATTATTATTATTAAGAGCCCAACCTGTCCCAACTGCTGGGCAAAGGCCTTAATCAAATACATAAAATAATACGTATACTACTTATATTGATTGCTTACCTATGAAATTGGCGAATTTTTCTTCCAGATTCAGGAGTTCATAATTCGAGTAATTCAATAGCTATTTCCAGTTTTTTATTGTTTTAAAATTAATTTCCATATTTTACATCTACTTATTAAATTTTCTTTTAATTTTCAGTTTGATAACTAAAATCTTATCTTCAAAATCATTGCCTCCCAAATGTCATCCATTTTCATGATAATATTCGTAATATTTTTTTACAGCTGACAGTTTTCAAAAATTATATAAATTTTCTGTTAGCTAAATTTTGTCTCATTCATACACACAAAGTTTATGGATGTCATATCTAAAAAAAAAATACAAAAATGTTTGTACTGAAAATTGAGTTAACTTCAATTTCTCCATACAAAACGCCAATTTCATATGTAAGGACCTAATATTACTCACAAGTAAACCTCATCAAACAAAGTCGCTAGATGTTTCTTCACAAACAGGATATCCTTGTAATGTCCGAACAGCCAGTGTCCTCCCGAAGCCACGGGGACTCCCCGCTTAGCCCAGTAGTTCACATTCTTACTCCTCCACAAATAGAACAGCCCCACAAGAAAGGAAACTAGGAATATCCAGAACAGCATAATGCGTGTCACTTATACGGGATTTCAACATGAAATGAAAAGTTTCCTCCATCTGCACTAATCAGCTTACCTACGAGTACAGAGAGTTTGTTGTAGTACAGAGGCGCGCGGAGTGTATAGATAAATTTTCGGAAATAATATTTTCCTTGTATTTTTTTTCATTTCGCGTTTTTTCCACGATGATTTTTTTCCATACGATATTTTTTATTGTAGTATTTTTTTTCTACACACTTTAATTTATTCTGTTTATTTTTGCCAGATAAAAATTTTTCTATGCATTTACTTTCTCAATTCGTATTTTTCATCATTTGTTTTACCGATATAATAATTTTCCATGTTTTTTTTCCTTATACACTTTATGCTTGATTTAACTTACATCCATGCACGTCACGCCTTTTCCCATACCTGGTCGCAGAGGCACAAATGCGCCCCCCTTTAGTCAGTTTTCCATGTTTGTCATCAGTTGTCCATCGTCAACACATTTGAAGACCGCTGTGGCGCTGCGGTTGTGACTCTGCCTACCATGCGAGGTGCCCCGGGTTCGATCCCCGGCTGGGGATAAAGAAAAAAGACCCAGGTCTTGGATGTTTATATGTGTGTTATTTTGCTGTTTCTGGTTCCCACGACACAGGTTAACCTAGTGTGGGGCCAGAAGCATTGTATGTGCAATTTTGATTATATTGGATAACATACGTAACATAGCGTCACACCTTTTCCCATACGGGGTGGCAGAGGCACAATTGTGCCCACTTTGAGACAGTTATACAATACTCCATTTTGCTTGACAGGGAGCTAGCCCATCGCCGCAGCTATGGAGTAACGAAGGTTTTTCATTATATTGAATATACAGGGTATTCGGCAGAACGATGCAAACACTTAAAGCGAAGCTAGTAGAGACCATTTAGAATAACCAAACATGTTTTTAAAATGATTTGCACAAAAGCTTTCACCGTTTTTTTTTTAATTGGGTACGAAAAAATTGTTTTTTTTTTTGATAATTAAAATTTGTCGTGATCTTCAAAGGTCTGTAAAAACTAAGTCTAAAGTAGCAGATGCGCAAATAAAGATTGATTAGAATGCATAGTAAGTGTTTGATTAGAGTACATTATAAATAATCCAATTTTTGTTTAATTTCACATTCATTATCGATTAACTGTGAACATCTGGGAATTTTCGCCAAAAACTAAATAAATCATCAATAAAATATAAACTGTAAATAGGCATATTTGACTCAAATGGTTCTAAATGGTCTGTACTTTCTTCGTTTTAAGTCTGCATCGATATATTTTTGCACAAAAGCCTACCTGTCACTACTATCAAATTTATCCTTTTTATCTTGGGCTTGCTGGAAGAAATCTCTTGTCTCGTAAATGCCTTTTCTTTGTGCTTGTAATGTGAATTTTTACTTGCAATAAAATATACATACATATAATTTTTCGTATATTTCCTGTTTTTATATAAAAACAGGAAATATACGAAAAACCGTACTGTAAAAAACTGTACTGTATACTGTAGAGTAGGTGCCTGTGGACCCTTCCACAGGCACCTACTCTACAGTATACAGTACAGTAAAAAACCATTTGGAAGTGAACTAAGTCGCGCGCACAAACTAGTATACCAAACTTGCATACCTACCCATACAATATTCGTCAACGAAAAATCGAGCGTCACACTAGTCCTTGTACGCATGACTTTTGTCGTGAATGCCTATATCTATAGTATAGACCCACTACGACTTTTCATATAAAAACGTTCCTTCGAAGCTGTCCGTTGAACATTTTAGAAGGAATCTTCGAGTCTTCGCGGCACAGGGGGGTGTTGTTTTCTAGATATTAAGTCCGATTCACACTTCACTAAGTAAAGTAGCGAGTTAACTTCCGTCATCGTCTAGTTAAGTTGTCATTGTCGTTTGAACGGCAAAAGCGAGTTAAGTAGTAAATTGTTGATTAACCTCTCAAGACCCCCAAGCACCATGTGATGTCCGCAAAATGGTACGTCAAGGCTCCAAGGCATCATATGATGCCAAGATATGTTTTGGTTCGCCTGACCAAACTCAATCATTTAATCATTACTCTGTGGTCCCCTCATTGTCAAAATATCAGGAAAAAACATTCGAATTCATTCAATATCGGACTCTGTGCACGTGCAAGATGTCAATTGCTTAAATATTGAACTGTTTCTATGAGATAACAGTAATGTTTTTATTGTTTTGAAAAGGTAATCTAGTGTAGATTACCTACGTAGGTATCAAACAACACATATTTGTCGTTGTTTTTCTCATGATTCTCTCTAGTCAGGGATTCTCAGCCGGGTACAAAAAATACTGACGTAACAATGACATTCTTTTGACACAAAATAAGAGAGGGTTTCTTCAGCTACTCAGAAGTATAACTTTATTAATTTTAAATAATTTTATCTACACACGTATCATAAACCCTCTTTACTGCGTTCAAAAACCGCACGTTAGGATCAGCATTATGTTAAACTACTTGGTAAAAACTCATTTCGTATCTGGAAAACTACACATTATGGTCATTATGTGTAGTTTTTCTACATATATTGACATTCAAATTTCGAACGCCGACGCCCACCCGCGTGCCGTCCCTAGTTTGTTTGTGAAGTTGGTACTGACATTCAAATTTCGAACGCCGACGCCCGCCTGCGTGAAGTTGGTACTACAGAACAAGTTAAACAATTGCAGAGCCACAATGCCGGTCAAACATGCGGTTCCTGAACACATCAAAGAGAGCTTATGATATGTGTGTAGATAAACTAGTGTATGTAACTGTACAAATTAGGCATTATGCAGCAGTCACATAAACTACTATTAACGAACACACCTATTTTTGTCCCACATTATAAGTATACAAAAGTCGTGTATGGTTTTATAACAGTAACACTAGATTGAATACCAATTATAGCTAATGCTGCTACCGTAATTCAGTTTTTGATGGTCAATAAGGGAGGGGGTGTCTTTAATGATGTGACCACAACTGTACATATTTTATTATTTGCAAATAAACTGGTTTACTATTGTTTAATATTTATGCTTCGGAACGCACCGGTTTTTTGTTGCGCGGATCGACCGCGAGTAATCGGGACATCACTAGCGGAAACGGAACCGCAGCTGTCACTCGTATCGAAACGAGATGAAAAATTAGAGGTTATCTTTTTTTCTCGTCGGGAGAAAAAACATGTCTGCTCATGGCGTCGAGCCATTGACTGTATTTCGGTGTAACAATTGTCTAACACAGGTGTCGGGCCTGGTCGGAGTGTTGATCATAATAATCGTCGGGAAATAAGTAGATTCGCGTCAGTGATTCGTGTTGTGAAGGACATCGTCGTATCGGACGGCGACTCCTCGTGTCGGCGGGCAGCACGCCGGCGACAGCGTCGGACAGCGAAACCAGTGAGATTCGATTCCCATCCTACCACAATTGTGCTCCTATCCCGTATTCCTGCCTCGAATCGAGCTTTCGATTTCCGGTCTACGACGGCAAGGTAAGGTAGCAACTCACTCACTTTTCTCCCTGCTGGCAAAAACCCAGCCCCTCAAGATTCCACGCCGTTCGGTTGAGGCGTGGAATTAAACAACTATAGTCGGGCCAAGATAATAGGTGCACTGGGACAAACTAAATTCAACCTTATTACGTCAGTAACAGAGACACTATCATGTCACCTATTATCTTGACCCGACTTTAGCAATTATGGGATATATATCATACATGTACAACCTATCAAAACAGTAACAATTTCCAGGTATTTCCAGCATGTTCTGTCGATGGAATGACGAATGTGAGAGTGAGCGAGAGGGATAACGGCGGAGAGGATACATGAAATGAAAGAATTATTTTGGACATATGGTAAATTTCACCAACAACAAACATGACGGAAAGAGAATTTGGTCTAGTGTAAATTGATGAAAACATGGCTTGACTGAGAAAAATAGTGGCTTCGACATTGACGTTTGAACCCGGCTTGTTGTCTTTACTCGACACAAATATGGCATATCCATTGTCATGTCAACACTCTATCAATACATGACCTTTCGACCCGAGAATTTACAATACTATGAGGCTTTACGGCACTAAACATTAAACTATTTGTAAATCTTTTCAGCTTAACAGGATAATGTGTAACTACAGTCGAACAAATACTCGCTATTCCAGTCCTAGGACATATTCCGCGAAACGCGGCTAATTATGGCTATACTAATTATGCATGGCCGCCTGCAACCGACATTAGTTACAGAGGTAGAACCGCGCGCATTTGTCGACTGTACGTCAATGTATTCACGAAAACTACAAGTAATGTCCGATTCCCTTTTATTTATTGTTTACACGACTACCTATAGATATCTAATCGAAGCAAGCGCCCTCGTCGTGACAATTTGTCTGTTAGGTAATAAGTTCATTACATTACATCTAACATTACATTACAGACGAACACTCGCGATGATGGAGCTCAGCTAATTCGCGACTCCATATGCCTGAGCCTGAGACATGAAACTCTTGGGAATAATTATAAAATAACAAATCACATTACACTTAGTTACGTCCCCACATTCACGGGACGTCTGCTTAGAACTTGAACTCTTTGTACTTCTTCGCTTGCTTCGCATCCGTGTTCTGTTGTCGCTTTCTTTTGTTCTGAAAGTAAACGAGGCAATATTATGTCTTGCATAACTCTTCAAATAAAACAATAAGTGCGACTACTTCGAACACTATTCTCTGACTAACCTTGACAACTCCATATAAATGTATATGCAATATTCAAATTTATTCCGAGAATTGTGTGAACTCGCGATCGATCCGTCAAACCATAGAATGGAAAAACGAAATCGAAGTCGTCTCTGATTTTGCACGCATCAAAGATAGTAAAGCCCAGTTTTATTTTATGTGTCATTATCACCATTATCATTTCAGTCCATAACATTCCACTGCCACCATTTATAATCCTGCGTCCGTCTGGTCCTGCAGCCTTATGGCGTTACTCTCTGAAGTTCATAGCGTGTGTCTATGGTTCATCTCATGCTCGTACAATTTCATCGATTGCGGGGTATCACCGAAGGCTTCTAGGCTTCATTCAGTGAGCTTGGGTTTGGCCTCCATTATGATGCTACTTGCGTGATACCAATTTGACAGATGAAGCTGGTGCAAGGTGTCAAACGTAAAAGTCTATATGAAGTTCATAGCTCAGACGACTTACGCCATAAGGCTGCTGGCTCTATTTGCATTCTCAGCGATATCTCGCGGCGTCTCGGCTACAGCAAAACGAAAGCAAAAGTATGGGCTCGTCTGTTTAGTGGTACTCAATTTCCGGAACTTAATTAGATATACCAGAACTTTACTAATTTTATTTTAAACATAACATAACATTTACGAAGAGGCACATAGTACGTCCCAGGGAGGTCCCACACTAAGATACTCTGTGTCATGGGAACCAGATGCAGCGATGACACACACATATAAACATCCAGGTCTTGACCTGGGGTTTTTTTTAAGACTATTATTAAAAAAATAGACTATTATAAAAAAAAATCTAAACCGTAGTATGTTTTCCGAGAAAGTGAATTTAAAGAATAGAAAGAAAGTGAAAATGCATTCTATGTAATATGCATTCTATATAATTCTACGCAAAATTAATATAAAATGTCCTGTCCTTGACTATACAGGTGTAGTCATATTCTATAGAGGTCGGCAGGGACATCATTCTGAAAAAAACACTATGAAACTATTTTGATCCGAGTTTTTTTCTCTGCCGCAATTCGGGCCGGGCGGTCAGCTGATTTGTATGGATCACTTTTCTGTTACACCGCGTATAAATGTGTTCGGCACCAGTGCTTGTACCTTCTGTCGGGCGACGTGGTCCGCCAGCATGTCGGACAGGTCCTCGCGGGCGCGCGGGCGCTGCTCCCGCAGCTGGCGCTCGTACCGCGCCGCCACCGCCTCGGGCTCCAGCTCCAGCTCGGACGGGTCCAGCGCCACGTCCACGCCCGCGTCCGCGCCGCCCGCACCCGCCCCCGCACCTGCACCCGCGCCCGCACCCGCGCCCGGGGCCGGCGGAGCGGCGGCACCGGCGCGCTTGCCTGCAGGCAGGAGGCCGTTCAAATACAACCCAAACCAAGTCATCGACAAGAGAAATATCAAGGTTCCCCTGGGAGTGCTCATGAACCACCAATCAACACATTCTCGAATAAGAAGTTGTTCTAATGGCGAAATGATCCAGTTTTTAAACCGCCATTAATTTAGAATTGAATGAGGTCTAATCTGAGTAGTTCTTAAATTATCCGATTGGGCGGCGCCACTTAGCGTGAAGGTAGGTCTGTCAAAATTATTATTTTTTATATTTTTATAAGGGAAATATTAAATTGCACATCATCATTTCAGCCTGTTAATGTCCACTGCTGAACATAGGCCACTCCAATCGCACTCCAGCGTGACCGGTCCGTAGCCACCTGCACATCAAAAATGCTGATTTGCGCAGCAAATATCAGGGCAAAAAGCTGCGGTAGCTTAGGTGAAGGGTAAAGGTGGTGAGCGAAGCGAAGCCCCCTTTATCCTTCGTGTTAGGCTGAACATGTAAGAACAACAAAAAATACTTAGCGTGTAGACTCGCGTAAACCCTAAAACGGAACTTTTATGACAGACGTCACCTAGAGTACTGTAGATTCTATTGTGGGCATTTATGGGCATAAAATATAAAATTTGCCTTAATTGTTGTGTCATTATTTTTTCTTTACCTGCCAGCAGACAAGCGAAAGGGTTAAAACATAAGCTTCAGTATACATAAAATATTTTATCTACACACGTATCATAAACCCTCTTTACTGCGTTCAAAAACCGCACGTTACGATCAGCATTATGTTAAACTACTTGGTAAAAACTCGTTTCGTATCTGGAAAACTACACATAATGGTCATTATGTGTAGTTTTTCTACATATAATGACATTGAAATTTCGAACGCCGACGCCCACCCGCGTGCCGTCCCTAGTTTGTCTGTGAAGTTGGTACTGACATTCAAATTTCGAACGCCGACGCCCGCCTGCGTGAAGTTGGTACTAAAGAACAAGCTAAACAACTGCAGAACCACAATGCCGGTCAAACATGCGGTTCCTGAACACATCAAAGAGAGCTTATGATATGTGTGTAGATAAACTAGTGTATGTAACTGTACATAATTAGGCATTATGCAGCAGTCACTTATACTACTATAAAACATAAAAAGTGTTTTGCTGATTCTTTTTTAATGTGCAAATCAGTATTTTTGATGTGCGATTAAATACTAGCCTTTTTATAACAGCACCAAAACAAACCGATAAACACTTTGACAGGTTCCTACACACACTACCGCCACCAGACTCAGATTAAGTAGATCCTATTTAAACTTATTGAAGTTATAAAACATTGTGAAGGACAACAGATTCGGACATGGAAAATAACTTGTTTGTCTTTTAGGATATTAGGATATGTCACCTAAGCAGAAATGCAAAGGTCGTTTCTGCCACATACATAGGATATGTCGCGCAGACACGACATACAATTTTAAATGTCAACTCCTAAAATGGGTCTCGTCCACCCAGGTAGTGGTGCCGACCTGGGTGGAGTGGAGGGTGATTGATTGAGGGTCGTGGTGCCCACCTGGGTGGAGTGGAGGGTGATTGAGTGAGGGTCTTGGTGTCAACCTGGGTGGAGTGGAGGGTGATTGAGTGAGGGTCGTGGTGCCCACCTGGGTGGAGTGGAGGGTGATTGAGTGAGGGTCTTGGTGTCAACCTGGGTGGAGTGGAGGGTGATTAAGTGAGGGTCGTGGTGCCCACCTGGGTGGAGTGGAGGGTGATTGAGTGAGGGTCTTGGTTCAACCTGGGTGGAGTGGAGGGTGATTGAGTGAGGGTCGTGGTGCCGACCTGGGTGGAGTGGTGGGTGAGTGAGGGTCGTGGTGCCGATCTGGGTGGGTGGGGGGTGAGTGAGTGAGGGTCGTGGTGCCGATCTGGGTGGGTGGGGGGTGAGTGAGTAAGGGTCGTGGTGCCGATCTGGGTGGAATGATGGGTGAGTGAGTGAGGGTCGTGGTGCCGATCTGGGTGGGTGGGGGGTGAGTGAGTAAGGGTCGTGGTGCCGATCTGGGTGGAATGATGGGTGAGTGAGGGTCGTGGTGCCGATCTGGGTGGGTGGGGGGTGAGTGAGTGAGGGTCGTGGTGCCGATCTGGGTGGGTGGAGGGTGAGTGAGTAAGGGTCGTGGTGCCGATCTGGGTGGAATGACGGGTGAGTGAGTGAGGGTCGTGGTGCCGATCTGGGTGGGTGAGGGGTGAGTGAGTAAGGGTCGTGGTGCCGATCTGGGGGGTGGGGGGTGAGTGAGAAAGGGTCGTGGTGCCGATCTGGGTGGGTGGGGGGGGGTGAGTGAGTAAGGATCGTGGTGCCGATCTGGGTGGGATGATGGGTGAGTGAGTGAGCGTCGTGGTGACGACATGGGTAGAGTGGGGGGCGATTGAGTTAGGGTCGTGGTGCCCACCTGGGTTGGCCGCGGTGATGTCGTACACGTGCGTGGAGGCCATCATGCCCTGCGAGAGCCCCACGCGCCGCTCCGGTAGCACCTGGTATAGCGCCGGCGTGTCCCCGCTGCAAAGATTATTCATAGCAACGTTTACAAACAGGTACATACATACAATCATTCTTAGATCGAAAACGTAAGCGAGTTCAGATGAAGTGATTTTTATGACAATGTTGCTGATAGTTTAATTCGATTCGTAAATATCCGTGATCGGGGCTCGGCTCCCATGTTGCGACAACATGAGTCATCGCAATTCGAAACAACATCGTCATTAAAGACCCAAGGTTTTTGTAGGCAGGCCGCTTGGCCACCGAGGACGTAAGGACTCACCCCTCCAGATCCTGGTCCAGCTTCTTCTTCCTCAGCTCGATGGTGTCAGGTGTCTCCAGGCCCGGCACGGAGCTGATGCCGAGCGGCGTCACCAGGCCCTCGCCGGGCGTCGCCAGCCCTGCCGCCGCCGCCGCCGCGCCGTCCGGGGCTTTGTCGCCTTCGTCCGAGGACTCCTCTGAGCGGCGAGAAACTTTATATATAGTTTATAAATATTTCATGATTTTAGGTCAAACTTACGTTTTTATCCCTTTGTGAGTATGAAGCAAAATCGTCAATTTTTCGGCATGAACGGCCGGATCTTTTGATAACGTTAACTTATAAATTTGATTTTTACAGTGCTCCAAGCGACCACAGACCAGATATTGATATTAATTTTAACTTTATACCTGCACGCGGTCCTGCGAACAATGCTCTCAACAGACGGACAACGTATTGATGGGAAATGTAAGACATTCCTTACGTACCCAGAGCATGTGCTGGTGCAAAAGTTTTTTAGGGATTCAGAACAGGTTCAAAACAAGAACATTCCCATGGCAACCACTTCCATTCCAATACGTCATAATGGTGGGCTTTATGTACATAATTCCAAGACTTGTTTTAAGACGGACATGGTAATTTTGCATCAGTTAAGGTTCCTAAACTGAATCGGTATAAGACGTTGTAGTGACCACGCTGTTCATGTTCTTTCTTGGTGTACAATACACATATTATGAGTTGCAAAAGAGACTGTCAGGCTGCCGTCCTTGAATCGAAAGCGCACGATAGCAATTACTGTGTAAAAAGTTGGCCATGTATAAGGATCGGTACCGTTCTATCTTCCTGGTTCAGCAAGCATCATTGCCTGATAACTGAATTATCGATGATACTATAGATCCATTAGGTACTGTATTACAGGCAATAACATGTAAATGTAGCGTAGTTTATCCTTAAATCAGTAAATTTATATACCTTCTTCGGACTCCTCTTCAGATTCAGACTCTAACTCTCCCCACATCGTCCTGTCGATATCCTGGTCCTCTGCATCCTGAAAAAATTACAACATTAGTTCCTTCATTTGAGAATTTGCTTTCCCAAGATCTATCTCTTTGCCTACTCCTCTTCTGGGAACACGGCGTGATTATATCCAGGTATTACCGGGCAGTGGACTGACTGAGCAGGTCAACTCAGGTTTGGGTTAAGCACATCTCACTTTCTCCTATCTCACCACCAACATTTGCTACGAAATGGTACCAAATGAAGAATTATTAAATTATTTCGAATCCTTAATTTGTAATTTCGGGAAAATAACATTTGGCTAAAACAAGAATAATCACACAAAACAATAAGTATGTCTTTTTAAGAAGTCGTAATATTTCACAAAGGGAAACTTAACCCTCTATCTATAGCATATGCTATATTACAGGCAACCTACCGTTTCACCCTCCCTAAATTTCCCAACCAACTGTAATTCTACTCAATACTTTGTACAACGACATTTCTTTAGTGACGGGAATAATTTCAATTATTGGCGCGTGATGGTTCGTGAAAAGTACTGAAAATCCTAGCAGCCACACTCCTTTAAATATGAAAAAGTATTCTTTTAAAGTTAGCACCATGAAAATTATGTAATTTTAAGTTGTTGAGTTATAGAGGGTTAAGTATTCGAAATTAATCGTCGGCACCTCATCACAGCTGTACAAGTACGAAAATGAAGAGAAGATTCCAGAATGTCATAGGCCACACTCACGTCATGTCCCAGCGCCTGGTGTCCGAACACGTCTCCGTAGAGCGGCTTGCCTGTCTCGTCGACCGGCGGCTTGCCCCAGCCGCCCGCGTGGTAGCCGAACGCGCAGCCCTCGGGGATGGGCGCGTTGAGGCCGGGTATCTTCAGGTTGGGGTAGGAGGGCGGCGGCCCGTAGCGCTGCTGCGCGATCAGCCAGGGCGGCGGCACCTGCCATACGGAAGTGTTAAAACTATTCATTAGGGTATCCCTTATATCTTCCGTCAGTATTTACATGTGATGACAGGGCTCTGGTTTTTAATAATAGTAAATACCACTAATTAAAAGAAACTTCGGAGCCCTGTCGGCACAGGTAAATATTGATGTAGGAAGTTAATTTTTTTTTGCTTTTTAGGTATGTCTAATTATACTAAAAATAAATAGGGGGGTATTGCTTAAAAAAAAAATATAAGGAAAACCCTAGTATGTATGTTTGCTATGTGTGATGAAGCTGACTGATTCCGAGCCACGAACACAACGGCACACGGCACAAGAGCAGCTAGGCGCTGGAAACTTCAGAGCAAATAGCTGCATATCGGCCGCTCACTGAATGAGTGTGCAGAACCAAACGCCGCAAACTTTATATAGGACGTGCTGAATCATATTGATAGCAATATGAACTGGCCAACTGTCGTTATTGTCCCGCGGTAGAGGATTGTCTAGTGTGGGTATCACAAGTGATGTTTAGATTTGATACTTAATAATATGTATATTTGTACCAACCACCGAGTTCAACGTTGAATATGAATAAAAACCATAAAAACCGGTCGAGTCAACTCAACAGTATAATACTCGGGGAATGTATTTGGAAAGGATCTACAAACTTACGGTTTTACAACTTTTCTTTTCTGTACTTGTGCTCATAAGACTTTTGCTTTATATTTCATGATTTTAGGTTAACGGGAAGTATATAAGTTTTTATTCCTTTGTGAGTATGAAGCAAAATCGTCAATTTTTCGGCATAAACGGCCGGATCTGTTCATAAACTTATAAATTTGATTTTTACAGTGCTCCAAGGGACCACAGACCAGATATTGATATTAATGTTAACTGTTAGCTGCACGCGTTCCTGCGAACAATGGTCTCGACAGACGGACAACGTATTGATCCATCCAATAAGGGTTCATTTTATTTGGCGTCATGGCGTATATAGCTCGGTAATAAAGTCCAATACCAATGAAAAAACCTGCATGCCTCTGCCACATAAGGGGTTAAGGTACGGAACCCTAAAAGTGTATTGTTTCAAGGAGTAACCTTATGCGAGCCGGGCCCCACGGGCATGCCGAGCGCGGTCCTGAGCTCCTCGGTGAGGTCCCCCGGCTTCTTCTCGCGCAGGCGCGTCTCGAACTCCTTGCCCTCGTAGTACAGGTCGCCGTGGATCGTCATGCGCGGCTTGCTTTGCCATCTGTCAATAGAGTGCGAGATTCAGTTACGGCTTACAGAACACGGATGATTGATAAGTGATGAGTCAAAGTACTTAAGTTTTAAGAACTCGATATGTCCTCCGACGTCCGCCCGTCAATCTTGACTATGGGGATGAATATAATAACCGGTTCGGGGACGGTTGAGTGAATATGTGAGTTTTATCAAAATAGTATGGGTAATAATAGTAGTTTATGTGATTGATACTTAATGGAGGACATTAAAACTCGAGTTTTAATGCCTAATTATGTACAGTTACATACACTAGCTTATCTACACACATATCATAAGCTCTCTTTGATGTGTTCAAGAACCGCATGTTCGACCGCCATGGTGGCATTGATAATTGCTCTGCAGTTGTTTAGCTTGTTCAGTAGTACCAACTTCTGACAAAAAACTAGGGGCGGCACGCAGGTGGGCGTCGGCGTTCAAAATTTGAATGTCATAATGTATCAATATTCAGATAAGAAATGAGTTTTTACCAACTAGTATAACATTATGCTGGTCGTAACGTGCGGTTTTTGGACGCAGTAAAGAGGGTTTATGCTACGTGTGTAGATAAAAATATTTTGAGTTCAAATATTGCCCAATTGGTCACTCGGGCCAAAGTATATCGTTGAAATAAATACTTACCAAATGTTTCGGCCTTTCTTCTTTGTCGTTAATATCTTTCATCAGCATACAACCTGTTCTCTAGAAGGGGAAGGTAACGTTTTGGCTCAGTTGTCACACTGAACCCGACATTGGAGCAGAAACTCGCCGAGTTTATTGTTAAACTCATTTTATGACTCCAACAGAAAAGATAGTGGTACAGTAAAGTAGTTTAGGCACTGAGAGCACAGGACATGTCAACGATAGGGAAGTGTCTGAGGCCGAGGGGCACAGGCCTTTGCCCATACTCAAGGGGCCTAATTCCGTTAGACAATTACCGCTCAGTGATAATCACGCGACGACGACGGTCAACTTTAGTTATCTATCTGGATAATCACCCGACGACGACGGTCAACTTTAGTTATCTATCTGGATAATCACGCGACGACGACGGTCAACTTTAGTTATCTATCTGGATAATCACGCGACGACGACGGTCAACTTTAGTTATCTATCTGGATAATCACGCGACGACGACGGTCAACTTTAGTTATCTATCTGACGTTCTCTAGTAATAACCTTATCTATCTTTGGTCTATATCCAATTGATATACAGGGTGATCAATCCAAATGGGTCATGGACATCTGTTTTTAGGAACCATGGCTTCGATTTTAGATTAATAATAATGGCATTTTTTTATCTCTCATACATACCGGGAATCGAACCTGGTCGAAGTCTCTGTAAACAATGTTAGGTATAAATTCTGCAAGTTTTTTCCTTGTTATTATTGATGGTGCGAATCATAAGTCACAAGGAACACATTTTTAATATTGTTTAAGTAATTAAAAGAAAAACCCAACAATAAGATAATTATATCATGTAATACATTATCTGTGAAAAATTAATCAGTATAACTATTACGGTTCATGAGATACAGCCTGGTGGCAGACGGACGGACGGACGAACGGACAGCGGAGGCTTAGTAATAGGGTCCCGTTTGGCACCCTCCGGGTACGGAACCCTAAAAGTTATGATCAGCAATAACCCCAATTTCTTCCATTAATTACCTTAAAAAGTATCCCCTAAACCCCAAGTAATGGTTGCCTAAAGCGTCTCGTGTCATTGTCGCTGCGCGGTCATTGAGATATGGGCCCCATTGAGATATATCTATCTATCCAGCCTCCAGCCTCCAGCACCCACTATTGGGTGAAGGCGGTCCCGGGCCAGCCTGATCCACTGCGTCCCGCCAGTTCTGGCGATGTCATCCGACCACCAGGCGGGTGCTCTGCCTCTAGGTCTACGCGCGTCCCTTGAACACCATTCCGTCCCCGCCTTGGTCCATCTATCGTCGTCCCTCCTAGCCAAGTGGCTGAACACGGTTTATCAGAAATGTTAAAATAACGTAGAAAAGCAGCCATTGCATCAAGTTTTTCCCCATTCGAGGTGCCAAAGACACTGTTGTGCCATTAATTCAATACTTAATTTTGAATAATGAGTTAACTTTTAACTCTATGAGGCTCGCATATTTTCAACCTTTTGACTCGGTCTTAACACGTTAAATGCTATGTAGGTCACCGGTGACCTCACCCAGACTAAAAAACTATAAGAAAAAACTTTTTCGAAAATTGGCGTTAAAAGTGTTAAAGTCAAAAAACCAATTAAAAAATTTGCATGCTTGTGCCTTATAAAGAGTTAAGCAAAGATTCAAGATCTGTACTAAAATGAGCATCGCACTTACTTGAAGAAGGCATCGTGCAGCTTCTGATAGTCGATATCGATCTTGCCGAGCTTGGGTCTCGAGCGCTCCCTCATCTTCGCCTTCAGGGTCTTGGTTTCCTCCTTGTCCTGCAGGGAAGCCCTCATCTCCATGATGCCGGTCTTCTTGATGAAGTCCGGGAGGTCGAAGGGAGGCTTCTCTATACCGCGCTTGCCTTGCAGGTACTGTGGATACATGGTCAGTGATATAATCGCTGTGCGAAAGTCATAACCCTCTATGTTTAACTCAATAGCTTAATTTTACATTATTTTCATTGATTCGGATAGTATTATAAATATAAAAGATTACGTATTGAAAAAAATATATATTAAAAGGGCTTTATATTTTAAATAATCGGTCAAGTGCGGGTCCGTACCATCGTTCAAGAAAACTTAATCACTAAAAAAAACCTCTAACTATTACGGTTCTTTCGATACAGACCGCTGACGGACGAACGGATAGATGGACGGGCGGACACGGCGGAGGCTTAGTAATAAGGTCCCGTTTGGCACCCTTCGGGTACGGAAGAACCCTAAAAGTGGAGTGGCAGCTAGTAATCACGCACCGACCATTTGAAATTATATACTTCACTAAAGACATCTCAATTTATGTAACAAGTAGCGACATCTAGTTTGACTTGTTTGTACTTGATGGAAAGAATAAAGTGGAGCCTTTAAACTACAATGCCTATCAAAGCGAACTATAGTTAAGTTGGAGAATTCAAGAGGAATCGGTATCTTGCTTGTAGTATATTATATGTTACATAAGGGTTGAGGTCATATTTTATATAAAAAACAATTAGGACCCCACAGATACGGGAGATACAGAATAACCGAATACGGGAAGACTAGTCCCGTATACGGTCATTATTTAATAAAAAAACTACGCGTAAAACTCCCCATTTATTCGCATACCCTCTCTTCATAACAATAAATTATCATCCATCGATTTATTTGACCCAACACATAATGTGTTCAAAAGTAAAGTTATGTCCATCATAACCTCGCAAGAATGACTTCCTATAAGTACTGTTATATCATCGTTATGTGAAAAAAAAACCCTAAACCTTATCCTACTTCCTACTCCTTCGCCCCTCCCACCTCATGAAATATGGACAAATAAATAAATAATAATTTAAGTAACAATAATTAAAACATTAAAAACCCACCTCACCACTCACTAACAACAAATTTAACATTCATCCAAACTGGTAACTAAAATAAGTAGTAACAATCTTAAAAATGCTGTATCTAACTGTATTCAGTTCCTCATAATTTGCGTATTATATAAAAAGGTCACTTGCATACAACACTAAAACCTGTAAGGTTTACCTAAATAAATAAATTAAAATAATTTATATTGCAGTATTTGTATTATTTTCCAACCAATTTTTAAAGAGATCTAAAAATCAATCTGTGGAAATTTCTTCGCCCTGCTTCTCCCATAGTGGTCCAATGTGGAGAGGAAGCAAAAAATGCCGTTTGCTAAGTATATTTACTAGATATTTACAAATCTACAGTAATAAGGACATTTGAACTTTTAACTTTGACCATGTCAGCTAAAGTCTAGCTAGCTGGTGCAGTGGTGTATACAGATTTGATACAGAGAATTGTTCAGTCAGGATGTAACAAACCTTCCGCTTGTAGCACCAGTGGCGCGGCACCTGCACCGTGTTCCTGTGCGCCTTCAGCTGCACCAGCAGCTTGGGGTCCCGCGCGGTGACGTCATACATCTCCACCACGTCCGGCCGCGACACCAGCTGCTTCAGCTCGGCCACCGACAGCCGCGAGAGCTTCTTCAGTTTGCGCTTCGACATGCGCTCCTTCTCGTCCGCTGCGTTTTTCTACAACACAGTGACACGTCTGGGTTATGCTTCTATTTCTATCCTAGTCCGGTTGTAGGAGATGACAGTTGGCATAGCACATAAGCTCGATTTTCACTAGAATAAGTACAGTAGCGAGTCAATTCAACGTCGAGTTAAGTCATAAGTTGTAAGTATCGTTCAAACGTAGGCGAGTGAGTAGTCATAAGTTGTCCGAGGCCGCTGCGTGGAAACTTATGGACTATACTGTCTTCACGCCTCGGTCAGTTAAATTGGCGGGTTGTGGGAGAAGCGAGGAGAGGCTCATTCGCACTGTACTGGCGGGAAAATAGGATCGCGGTCTATTCAACTTAACTTTATCAACAACTTACTCATGTCCATTTTGCCGTTAAAACGTCAATAAAACGACTTAACGCGGCGGTCAACGGAGCGAGTCAGCACTGAGTTATGCGGTTCCCACGTAGTCTATCATGTAGTATATATTTTTTGCTTTTTGACTATATTACAATTCACATGAGTCACTTTATCACAGTGCAGTGTAAAATTTTACTTTATACTGGGTGTCTCAAAAGAAAGTTCACATTGGTTTTGCTTATTGCGTGAACGCAACTATACCGAGAGGCGCGGGGGGTATGTCAATCGGTACTGTAGCCTAGCTTTTGGGAATGTAGTCGCTATCCTGGGAATATATTGTTATGTGGTCGCTATGGAGCGTTTTTCGGGAGCAGACCGTGCGTTGAGCGTAGAAAATTCTGCTTTATTCGACATGATCGTCATTTAAATGATGCGCCGAACCCTCGACTCATTGGCAAATTAGTCGAGTATTTGAAGAGACCGGTTCAACGCTGGAAAAATCAAAATCCGGGCGTCCAAGGTCTTCGAGAACGGTCGAAAACGTAGACAGTGTTACTTAGTCTGTTAGTGACGAACCGGACCTTCCGATTCAGAAGCGTGCTGTAGCTTTAAACGTGCATAGATCATCATTGTTCCGCATTTTACACAAAAATGCGGAACAATGACACTGCGAAAGCTTCACCCCTACAAAATTCAGTTGGTGCAAGAATTTAAGCCTCAGGATGCTAGGCAGAGACTTGACTTCATAAACCAGATGATTGAGAGCTTTCCAACGTTTACCAACATGTTGTTTTCGGATGAAGCTCATCTCCATCTTAATGGACATGTCAACAAGCAAAATTTTCGCTACTGGAGTGCAACCAATCCAAAACACAAAAATCAGAAACGCCAGACCGTATGGGCTGCAATGTGTCGGCGCGAGGGATTATTGGCCCTTACTTTTTTGAAGATGAAAGGAGTTATGTGGAGATGTCAGACGACTTCTTCGAGCCTGAACTGCAAAACTATCCTGTTTTTTTACCAAAGAACATAGTTCCAGCAGGACGGAGCAACTTCACACACGTCCACGAGTTCGTGAATTTTTTCCTGGCAAATTGATCTCCAGAGAGGTGACATGAATTGGCCTCCACGAAGTCCCGATTTAACCGGTTACGTCAAATCTAAAGTTTACGCCAACAAACCGACTTCCCTGGCACAATTAAAAGGAAATATCCGTCATGAAATCACGGAGAATACCTGCCGAGCCGTCATAGGAAATTTTAGTGCTCGGTTAAATGAATGCCGGTTTACATTTGGACGATATTATTTTTAAGAAATAAAATCCTAATGTGTTATGTAATAAACATTTTTTCAATAAACTCCTTACTTTTTTATCGATTTTTTGAATGTAAACTTTCTTTTGAGACACCTTGTATGTATTAGTATTGTATCGTTACAGTCATCTGCTACTCTGCAAGAGTTGGTAAACCCTTCCATAATAATTTACACAAAAAGTAAAACTTTAGAATAAACCTACTTCAATTAAACCCTATTGTTACAAAACATACGTTATTCATTAATTAAAGTGTTCTCTTTATGACCCCATCATCAGATCCTGACCGACGTTGATCAATTGTTGCTCTCCTGGCACATAACACACTCAGCGCCGGTGTATATGTACTTACATTTACTTACAGGCACATACATTGCTTCTGGCCCCACACTAGGATACCCTGTGTCGTGGGAACCAGAAACAGCGACGTCACACACATATCCAAGACCTGGGGTTTTTTTTTCACCCCCAACCGGGGATCGCACCCGGAACCTCTCGCATGGTAGGTAGAGCCAAAACCGCTGCGCCATAGAGGCCGTCTTAACTTAACTATATACCGAGGTAAGTCTTTTCCCAGGCCGGTTTATCTTGAATGATACACCCACCTTATTTTCACGAGCCGGTGTAAAGTTGAGTGTACATACGATAGGGTGGCCCTAGAGAATACGCCAATATTTCTGGGTCGGAAATATGTTCAGAAATGAAAAGTTAACATAACTTAACATGGCGTCACGCCTTTTCCCATACGAGGTGGCAGAGGCACAATTGTGCCCAGTTCGACCTTATTCAATACTCCATTTCGCGTGACAGGAGGCTAGCCCATCGCCGCAGCTATAGAGTAATGAAGGTTTCCTCACGATGTTTTCCATCATCGTTAGAACGTCCGTATAATGTACTTAAGAGCAATTAATTATCTCATTGGTACGTGGTCAGGAATCGAACCTGCATTTCCTGTGTGAAAAGCAAGCGTGAAACCCATTAGACCAGGGAGCTCTTTATAAAAGTTATGATGAAAAATCAAATACACCAGCCTGGGAAAAGACATACCTCGGTATATAGTTAAGTATACACCGGCGCTGACACGGCGGTGTTAAGTCACCATCACTTCCATTTCACCCTTATGCATTATGACGAGCATAAGTACGTTACTGACCAACCATAATAAATTTATCATAGCGCAACCTGAAGGATACTTAGTATGGAGCAGTTCCGGTGGCCATCTGTGATTTTCATCATCAGTTCGGAAATACAAAAATCGTTATATGTCTGCCTGAAATATTTGAAAAGTTCCCTCGATTTCTCCATCATCAACTCTTGATCTGATGTCAATGGGGGCCAATCGGAAGGTTTCGAACAATAATAAAATTTTCCAAATCAGCCCAACCGTTTCGGAGCAAGCGATTTACATACAAAATTTTAATAAAAAACCTAGAGGTAGATCACGACGAATTGTAAACCTCCGTTTGTGAAGTCTGATAATTACTAGACGAAATTTCCTATCTTCAACTTGATTTGAAGCCTGTAAAATATTATAGCTCTTTGCGCATTTACACAAGAAGCTACCGAAAATAAACTAATGAGTAAGGAGTAACTAAGAAGGTAACTGATAAGCAAGGAAACGGGTCACAAACGAGTCCTAAAACAGTAGCGCGCGGGTGGTATCCCATTTGATTATACAGCGAGTGACTAGTTAGTAGCTCGCGTTACTGACCAGTTCCTTTTCAGTCGCTTCATGTGCATACTGGGCACCGGCTACCGAGTTAAAACTATAAAATATGATATCCCTCAGGTAAGTTCGGATCACCTCAACCGCCTCATCGTCAGCTGCGAACTGGTCGTGGACCTTCTCCACGGCTTTGGCAGCGGGCTTGTCGGCCTTGCCCGGCTCTTCCTTCACCTCCTCCTTCGTCTCCTCGGTGATCTTGAACGCTTCTAGAATGCGGTGGAACTGCCGGTACATCGGCTCCAACTCGTGGAAGTGGATGCTCTCTTGGACGTATCTGGAAGAAACATTGAAACATTGAAACAATGGACATGATGTTGACTAACTGAGATAAATAATGCTGACTAATATTCAAGTACTATTGGAAACCAATATGTAAGCAAGACCAGTTAAGGGTTGAATTGATTGTTAAAGCGTTGGAACAAACCACAGTATTACAACAGTACCAGGGAATGGCATGTGTAACCATCACAGGCTACATGAGGTCAACGCCATCGGCGGCTCTGGAAATCATGTTAGGAATACCACCATTGGAGGGATCGATATACCGTGACGGCTAAAAGATAGTCGTCGCACGTCATATCACAATGTAGGTAAAATATGTATGAAATATCCTATCAATGTTTTCCAAAATTATCGATAGCTGTAATGTTAACCTAAGAAATAATAACAGACTAGTTGCACCCCGGTTTAGTCTCGCGAAAGTATGCAATTATTTCAAGGGTCTGCAATGCATTCTCTACTACAATAGGATACCTCTGGAGATTTTGAGATTGCCGTTTGAGCAATTTAAAAACCATGTAAAAGGGATATAACAATATTCAAGATTACTTAAATGACACGAGTGCATGGTGTTAATCTAACTCAAAACAGAACGCGCCTAGTAATTTTATAATGATTTATTCCGGCATATGATTAACTAGCTGATGCCCGCAACTTCTTCTGTCTGTTCCTAGGATTTCTCATTTACCGAGATAACGTTACCCTCCTTCTGGTGCAGTCGGATAATAAGTATCCTATATGTCAATCTAGCTCATAAACTATATCTGTGCTAAATTCCATTTAAATCCTTTCAGCGGTTTTTAGCGTGATTGAGGCACAAACATCCAAACATAATTTCTTTATTGCACACAAATCATACAAAAAACAAGAGTTACATAAAAAAAGTGTACAAAGGCGAGCTTATATCTAATAAGAGATCTCTTCCAGCAAACCAGGCAAACAAGGGAAAAGTTGATGGTTGAGCAGGGGTAGACCTATGTGTACAATATATAAAATAATAAATAAAATAAATTAAATAATAACTATAATAATATACTAAATACTTATTATATACTACAAATACTATTTTATACACTATACTAATACATACTTACATGCATACTACCTATAACTCTAAAGGGAGAGGTAATGTTTCTTCACACGACTTTTAAAGATATTCAGATTAGGACTGTCCCTGATGGTGCAGGGGAGTGCATTCCACAACCGAATGGCCCGGGCTCTAAACCCGTTCTCATAGTAAGCGGTGTTATGCTGTGGAGTTGTGAGCATGGAAACTGCGTGAGTTCTCCGAGGTCTGCTGGAAGAAAGAAATTGAAAACTGTCTCGTAAGAAAGTTGGGTAGCGTGGATTACGTAAAATGTTGTAGAGGAAATTGAGGATGTGTGAATCCCGACGAAGACGAATCGGCAGCCACTTCAACTCCCTGCGATGTTGTGACACATGGTCGTATTTGCGCAGCCCGAAGATAAACCGAATCCCGAGATTTTGAAGTCGTTCGAGTTTGTTCAGTAGTTCTTCGTTAGCACTGACCCAGCAGACATCAGCGTAGTCGATGAGGGGTAGAATGAGAGATTGAGCAAGAGTGATTTTGGTATGTCGAGGCAAAAAGTACTGAAGTCTCCTGAGAGAGTGAAAGGTAGAAAATACTCGGCGACTTACCTCATTGACATGCGATGACCAGGACAACTGGTTGTCGAAGATTAGACCCAGGTTTTTAACTTTATCGCTATATACGATTGTGGTACCATTAAAAGTGACAGATGGAATGGGATGTTGCTGCAACAAGTTAAGATAATGTCTAGTACCTATTATCATGGCCTGGGACTTGCTCGGGTTGACCAGGAGTCCGAAGGATGAAGCCCAACTTCTTATTCCCTCAAGATCAGCGTTGAGTGCCTCCACAGCAGAGTGTGCATCGTTGAGAGAGAAGTGGCGATAAATCTGGAGATCATCAGCGTAAAGATGATATGAGGAGGACAGGACGTCCGAGATGGTGTTGATAAAGATCGAGAATAGAAGAGGAGAAAGAATACCACCTTGAGGGACGCCTGTAGAGAGGTCACACCATTCAGTGGATATCTCTTCCGACCTGATACGCTGTTGCCGATCCCTCAAATAAGAGTCGAACCAGCTAGCAGAGAAGGAGGAGACGTTCAGAGATCTGAGAAGCTCAACGAGAATGTCAAAATCTACGCAGTTGAAGGCACTACTGAAGTCAAGTAAAGCAAGCATGGAAAGCTGTTTGCGGTCCATGGCTACCTGGATATCATCTGTGACTTTCATGAGAGCCGTGACGGTGCTATGACCCGGTCTGAATCCCGACTGGTACATGTTCAGCAGATTGTTTGAGAGAAGGTAAGAAGAGAGCTGGGTATGGACAATGGATTCAAGGACTTTGGAGAGGATGGGTAGGATTGAAATAGGTCGATACTCTTTAAAAGAGGTGGGACTGGAAGTTTTAGGGAGCGGGATGACTAATGCTTTTTTCCACATGGTGGGGAAGATGCCATTCGATAGGGAAAAATTTATAACATGTGTAATAGCTGGCAGTAGTTCATCCAGGATTGTTAAAAGCATTTTAAGGCAGATTTTATCATCACCTACGGCTTTCGAGCTCACTGCTAGTACCGCCTTCTTGACCGCATAGATTCCAACATTGCTCAAGTTGAATGGTGTGGTGTCGGGTAAGGACTTAGAGCGCAGGCTCTGAAGAGTGGCTTGTTTGACAATGGGATCCATCACAACAGGTGGGGCAGAAAGGAACTGGTTGAGACCGTTGAGATCTACATTACCAGCATGAAAGTCCTGAGTCTTACCTATGCCAAGTGTTTTTAGAAACTTCCACACCTGAGCTGGTGTATAACTTTCAATACTCTCGTGGATGTGCCGACGCTTAGCATCACGACAGAGACGGTTGCAGCGGTTGCGAAGACATTTGTAAGAAAGAAAATTGTCATCTGTCGGATTCTTACGGTATTTACACTTGGCTCTGTTCCTCTTGGCCATTAGACGCTTAATAGTATCTGTTAGCCAAGGGGCGGGTAGGTGTTCACTCTCACTTTTTTTATAGGTGCATGCTTGTCGTAGAGACCTAGGACTATGATATTGAACTTGTTGATTTTCTCGTCCATGGTCTCGCTGGATATTACAGGGGACCAGTCGATCGACAAGGCATCCGACCTAAGAGACTCTAGGTTAATATCCCTAAAGTTACGAATATTAAGAAATTTTGCCCTGCTCTTGAGAGGCCTGATCTTATACGAAAGATAGATAAGGTCGTGAAACGAGAAAGGAGAGTTGAGTTGACCATGTACAGCGACCTTATCCAAGTTAGAGACGATCATAATATCGAGGAGAGAGGGAGAGCAGTGAGGTTGGAAATGCGTGGCATCAAGAGGCAGAATATGCAGATTGAAAGAGTTGACTATAAACTTGAGTTTGGTAGAACGGGAGTCGTTTTTGAGGAGACAGGTGTTGAAATCACCTAGAATGAGGGTATCGTTATACAGAGGTGAGAGTTCATTAAGGAGGGATTCTAATGTGTCGAAGTAGTCGATGCGAAGAGAGGGGCTATAAAGAACACCGAGGAGGACCTTACTATGGTGAAGAGTTATTTCGAGAAAGAGATGTTCAGCAGACTCGGAGTACTGGCTAGGGGACGCGCTGATCACCTTGCACGGGATTTCCACTCGCAGATAGATAGCGACGCCCCCATCGGCTTTCCCGACTCTGTCGTTCCTGTAAAGCCTGTATCCTGGAATGGAGTATAAAGAAGATGACAGCGATGGCTTTAGGAACGACTCAGAGACAAGAATGCCGTCCACGCATTGGTCACTAAAAGCCTCGAGCAGGTCCGGATAGCTGGAGTGAATACTTTCAGCATTGATATGCAAGATGTTTAGGTTATCCTCCACACCACCGAAAACAGTCCTAATGTTAGCAGAAAGGGGTTCCTCCGAAGCGGAGATGTTGCTTTCTGCACTCACAAAATCGTCAACATCGTCGTTTGAAGAGCAGGAAAAGAAACTTTGATTGATAATATCAGGTAAATAATTCATATATATATATATATATATATATATATATATATATATATATATATATAACTAATTATAATACACTCTAAATATATATTTATATATAAATATTTATTCAATTAATATCTAGTTATCTAGCGTTATTAACTGGTTTGAATAAGCGCCTTACTTACACCAGACCAACCATAAATGGAATGTTGATAGTGATATTTATTTTACAAAATTAACTCAATACTACATATATTACATTAAAAGAACAAGCACAAACTAAAGACTGTAGTGCAAACATACGAATTCAAAGTGGTAAGGTGTGTACTTGACACAAGTCAGATTGTATAAGCTAAATTCGGAACGGACACATTTTACACAAATTAATACTTGACATGAACACAACAAAGTGACTGCTGACAAAGATAAGGAAAAAAAAAGGAATGATTTGGATTTTTGGATTTGTTTTTGTTTGTGAACTTTGGACTGTAAATATTGTCGACTACCTCACAGTTCATAGTGGGAAGCAAATGTTGGAACACATTCAACTACACAAAGAGTGGAGATTGGTGATATGTGGTGAATGTGCGATGGCCCAACCTCACTTCTTCTGAGCACCCTTCCTAGTCGTGACGCCCTTTTTCGAAACAGCAGCTGCGCCCGCAGCTGGCTTCATACCTTGTTCTGCTGGCGTCGCAGGGCTGTCCTTACTCGGGTGCTTTGAGGTCAACGGCTGCAGGTCACCCCAGCACTCCACCCTGTGACGAGACTTGTCTGGCAGCAGCACAATGATCTTGCCTTCGGATGTCCATGCATTGCTCATTCCAAAGTGTTTGCGCGCTGCTGTGAATACTTCCTGGCGTGACTTAGTCAGGAATTCGGTGACTGTGATGCCTGAACCTTTTAGCGCCTTCTTGAGTCTCCAAACCTCATTGCGGGCCGCCAACGTCGTGAAGCGAACTAGCAGAGGCCGGCATTTCGCCCCCTTAGCACCCAGACGATGTGTGACACTGATGGCACCAATGCAGTCGACGGATGCCTTGAGGCGGTCAGCCAGCACTTTCTTCAGGACAGCTTCCGGCTGCTCATCAGTTACCTCTGGCACTCCATGCACCAGCAGTACCTTCCGCCTTGATGCAGTCTCGTGCCGGTCCAGCCCCAATGTCAGTAGCTGCATCTGCGACTGAAGCAACCCGAGGCACTTCCATATGAGAGACCTGAAGTCGGAAAACTCACTCGCCAAGCTGCTGATGTTCTTGGGAGCGGGAGCAGGTGTGGATGCTTGCAGCTCCTGCTCATACCTCTCCATCCCTTCCCCAAATGACTTCACAATAGCATCCATGTTCTTAGAGAGCTCTGCATATAGGTCCATTGTTGCACTTGTTCTTTGATGATTATTTATGTAAGATATCAATTGATTGTGTGATTTGGAGAGTCTAGGTAAGTTTAATTAAATTAATTGTGCATTTGTTGATTGTTTTTATTATTAAATTAATTTAAAATCGGAAGCTACAAAATTTTACTGTTGTCACATAGAACTACCCTCAAGAAAAAAAAAAAAAGCATCGATACTTTCACCTTTATAATATTAGTTGGATTGGATAATTGGCTGTGTGGCGCTGCGTTTGTGGCTCGGCCTACCATGCGAGAGGTCCCGGGTCGACCCCGGCTGGGTATACAGGAAAAAAAAAACAGTTCTTGGACGTTTATATTTGTGCGACGTCGCTGATTCTGGTGGCCACGACACAGGTTATCCTAGTGTGGCGCCAGAAGCAAAGTATGTGCCGGTATATAAATGTTAATTATAATTATTAATATGTAATATTTGTACTGTGGATGGAGAACACCTCAACCACCTCCGCTTTGCGGACGACATCGTTTTATTCGCCGAAACACCAGAACTGGAAAAGATGCTTAATGATCATGTGACGCAGCAATCCGGGTAGGCCTTAAATTGTATTCGGATAAGATCAAGGTTATGGGCACGACTGATATGTCTCAATCTCCGATCACAGTTGACGGCCGAGCTATAGAGCAAGTGGAGGAGTATAACTACCTAGGGCAGATCATCAGACTTGGACGAGACCCACTGGCCCGAGAGATCGACCGAAGAATACAACTTGCGTGGGCAGCCTTCGGAAAGTTCAAGGATGTCTTCCACCTAAGATCCCTCAAACATTCAAGACTAGAGTCTACAATTAGTGTGACTTACGCTTGAGAAACATGAACTCTCACTGTCGGGATGATGCACAAAGTGAAAGTCACACAAAGAGCAATGGAAAGGTCGATGCTCGGAGTATCCCGAAGCGACATGATCCGGAACGAACTCATTCGCCGACGCGCCAAAGTCACCGATGTAGGGAAACGTGTAGCGCGACTTAAATGGCAATGGGCAGGACACATCTGTCGCAGAAACGACGGAAGATGGCGCTCTAAAGTTCTGTCCTGGAGGCCCCGTACAGGAAAGAGAAGTTTTGGAAGACCTGCGGCTTGACGGTCCGATGACATCAGGGGTACAGCCAGCCCGACATGGACGAGAATGGCCGCAGAGCGTTCGAATTGGCGGTCAATTGGGGAGGCATTTGTCCAGCAGTGGACAAGAACATGCTGAAGAAGCAGAATAATAAAAAGAATATTTGCACTAGTTTAACAAAACCTATATTTCACCTTTCCGCTCGCGTAAGAACTCGTTCCATACGAACGATGACAGATTATATACTATACAACTCCGCCGACTCGCACAAGTACACCTCCCATACGAACGCGCTTGCCGAAAACCTGGACGCCGCGCCGTTTGGAAATATTGATTCTGTGAGAACCCCATACTATTTTTGTTGCTGGTAATACTGACCGGAAATAAAGCAATAATCTACATTTTGTATCACACTTGCTTGGTCGAGACAAATTTCAAAGAATACGCTCTAGCCCGCGCAGGGACACCCTGAGTATAATGGATTTTTATAGGGTTGCCTTCTATTACCATGGCATAAGGTTGAAATTCGCAATGCATTTTTTCATTTTCGCCACCATATGCCAGCTCGACTTTTTATTTATCGGCATTTTGGTGGGTTCTGCTCTGCAACAGAGGGAGTTAAAAGAGATATAAAATTCAATCTGTGGAAGTTTCTACGCCCTCCTTCTCCAACAGTGGTCCAATGTAGAGAAGAGGCAAAAAAAATACGTTTTCTAAATATATATTGCAGAAAATAAATAAATGTTGAACTTTGAGTTGTGGAATTTTGTCGCCACAACCATGATTATATAATCGCGCCAGAACTAAACATCAAGCATTCCCCGAGTTAGATTCAAGGGGAAATGCTCAGCCTCCTCCACGGGGCAAGGAGGCAATGCAGAGCGGAGCCACATTACCTTCAAAACGGACTTCGCCGCTCTACTCTGCGCACTAAAGAGACCGTCAAAAAAATCCAACTATGTAGTACTAGAATGCCACCAAGCAGTGAATAAGCTATGTAGGTGAGAACAACAAAGTCAGAGTCCAGTGTGTAAAAGGCCACCAAGGAGACCAGGGCAACTGCGAGGAAGATAATCTAGATATTTTGAGTTGCCTAGATGTCAAACTCCATGCAGAGATACAGGGCATATGTCAAGGGTCCCGGGTTCGACTCCCGGTGGGGGCAAATATTTGTTTGATGAGAACGGATGTTTGTGCTCTAGTCATGGTTGTTTATCTATCTAAGTATAATATTTATCTAGATAAGTATGTGTATCGTTGTCTGGTACCCAAGATAGAGGGAATCCTAGTTTAGGGCTAGATCAATGTGTGTAAATAGTGTCCAAGGTATTATTATTATTATAGAGGACAAAAATGGAGACTTCAACATCTAGTGTGCTTACTGTCCCCCGAGACAAACTATATCAGAACAACTCTTTACAGAGTACTTCCAAACCCAACTCAAACAAGCGATTCACCGCCGGATGTGATTGGAATGCCAAGCCCACACACTGACACTAGAGGAATAACACTGAAGAAAACTGTGGACTAAAACCATCTCAAAACCTTATCATCATGCGAACCTACTTACTGGCCGACTGATGCTCGCAAAGGTTTGTCTCGTCTCTTCTTTATGCTTGACACCCGTCTAAATGCATCGTCAAACCATGTCCCTGTCATACTGATTGCCAGTGCGTCAGTGCTGTACTATCAATAAACGGTCAAGTGCAAGTCGGACTCGCGAACGAAGTATTCCTTACCACCGCATCTTTACACAGCACTAGTTATCTTTAATTTTCCTGTGTTATAACAGAGTGGTGGGAAAATGTTGTTTACAAAGTTATTGGCGGCTTTCCTTTTTAAATTATTTTATCTACCTTCATACGTATCATAAACCCTCTTTACTGCGACCAAAAACCGCACGTTATGATTAGTATAATGATATACTACTTGGTAAAAACTCATTTCTTATCTGAAAATACATTATGACGGATTATATTATATTATGTGGGATAGTGTACCTAGCTACATTTAGATTTTTATTGTTTGTGAATTAATAGTTCAATGAAATATTTTCATTTTAGATTTATTTATGCCTATTGTATATATTATATAGCAGCCCAGGGTAGACAGTGCTTAAATGCCTGTATGGGACGCTCGCCACTGCCCGAGCTCAACGGTTTCAATTATTAAAAAAACCTGTCCCCCCCGTCCAGATGGATCCATCTGTCAAGGATGCCACATTCCGTAACTTGCTTTCCAGGACTGTCTCCTGCCGCTCTCCTTTAAATCTGTGTCATGGAATCGCTGCTGTCAGGAAAACAGTGCTATCAAAATCCTGGTTGCAATTCTCTATTCACTTAATGTTCCGTTGTTGTCGATCTCAGAGATCGACAACACCGGATCAAGTCTGAGGAGACAAAAATGTATTTGCCTACGTAACACGATCGTGTTTGGGTCACAAAAATACAGAAGCGTACCAAGTTTCAACTTATGATCTATGTAAAGCAGTAGGTCTCTGTGGATCATCGCCATCAAGAAATAAGTCAGCACCGTCAGCACCAATATTCTTCTCGCCACAATACCGCAAACTCACACCAAATGTGATACAAATCGGCTTCCCTCGGAAGACTACACGAGAATTTACGAGCAGAGTGGTTGGACAGATGAACCCCAATAAACAGGCCATACTTTCACAGCAAGAAATTCGAATTCCCAAGAACACAGATTTGGCGTTCAAAGCAAATGAAACCCTTGCATCAATATATACCGACAATACAAGCAACACCAAGGACACTAACTGTCAGCAGCAAACGCATTATAAACGTCGAGTAATGATTTTAGGAGATGAGCAAGGAAGGGGAATGTCCATAATCCTTCAAGAACTTTTGGGTACCAATTTTGCTGTAGAGTCTATTATTAAACCTAATGCTACCATGGATAACGTTCTGAGATCATCATCGCTTTGCCAAAATTATGGTAACAATGATGTTATTATTGTGATTGGAGGCTCAAATGATAAGGACCCACTCAAATTACAATCCTTATTGTACTATAACCTTAGTAATCTTAAAAACAATGTTATAATCTGTAAAGCTGCTAGAAGCAAATATCTAAACAAAAACATGGTTAACGCAACTTTTAGGCACTTATGCTCACGTTTTGTAAACACCACTTTCTTGAACACAGACGAAAATTATAATTTCGGAAATGTTCAGCTCTTACTACAAGAAATTCTTAGAATCGGCTATGCTCAGAAACTTTCAGATTACAAAGGATCCCAAACGGAGCGTCGTACTGAATTGCCTGTACTTGTAAATGTAGAGACCCAGACTGACCGTCTTACTAAATTGCCTGCAGTAGTTAATATAGAGACCCAAACGGACTATGTTGAAATCAATCACAAAGATAATGGTAACGAAAACAAATATAAGATAATAATTCGAATATTAATAATAATGATAATATTTTTTTTCGTGCATAACTGCCTTAATATATTTCACCAGAATATCAACGGTCTTGTTCACAAATCGGACTTGTTAACTGCACACTTATTAGAGCTTAAAACGACCGGAGTATCAGTAGATGTATTAGGAATAACGGAGCATAACATGATCGAGACCGATAAATACTCACTGAATATTGCAAACTACACGCTAGCTACATATTCTGCCAGAAGCACCCGAAGTGGCGGCGCGGCGGTACTTATTAAAAATAAACTTAACTATAATGTAATTGATATAGCGAACTGTAATATCACCAATGCTGTTGAATGCTGTGGCATCACTCTGACTGACCACAATATAAATATTATTTGCGTTTACAGAAAAGTACGATGTAAAGACTTTTGAGACCTTCTTTACAAATCTGGACAAACTGCTATCAAAACTTTCACAAAATAAAAGAAAACCTATTTTGTGTGGAGATTTTAACATCGACCGACTTAAATCTAACAGATTCGTGGTTGAATTTGAAAATCTGCTATCAAATTATAATCTTAAACTCACATTCAATGAACCAACACGTTTAACTAGTGGAACATGTTTAGACAATTTTATCCATAATATACAAGGCTGTGAGGCTGAGATAGTAGAATTTGCGCTTTCCGACCATACTGGACAGATACTTATATGCCCGGTTCAAAACCTTTGCAGCTTCCAAAATTGGTCAATTTATAGGCAAGATTATAGCGTTGAGTACTTAAATAAGTTCAGGAAACACATTTCAAGTCTTAGCTTTTCTGAAGTGTATATATAGCAGCAACGACGCCAATGAGGCTTTTAATGAGCTCCATCAAATGTTTAAACTTCTATATGATTTGTGTTTTCCAAAAATCAAGATTCGGATGACAAGCAATAAACGACCAAAGTGGGTGACGAAAGGAATCCAATTATGTTCAAAAAAGAAAAGAATGTTATTATGGCAATCAAGACAGTATCCTAGCCAACAAAATAAACAGATTTACAAAAACTATTCAAAGAGACTTAAAAAAATTATAAAACTGACACAAAAATCTCAAAATGAGTATTTAATTAAAACATCAAATAATAAATCGAAGACTACATGGAAAATAATAAACAGCTATAATAATAATAAGACGAAACCAAAAGATGACATAAAACAAATTAAAATTGATGGCCAAATTTTTAATGATCCGCAAGAAATTTCGCAATTATTTAATGATTTCTACATCGATCAAATAACACAACATCGCATGAATCATACTCTCACAAATAATCGCATATCCGTGCCTTTTAATCCCAATTCATTATTTTTAATGCCAACAACTCCGACCGAGGTATTTAAAATAATAATAAACCTAAAAAACACTAATAGTACTGGGTATGACAACTTGTCAACAAAGGTTATCAAATATGTGGCGGATCTGATAGCACCAGTTTTGAGCAGTATTATTAACCTATCAATCCAGCAAGGCATATTTCCAGAAAAGTTCAAAACCTCAGTCATACGACCTCTGTTTAATAAGAAAAAGATCGAGAAGACATGAGTTGCTATAGACCGGTTGCGCTGATCCCCATCCTATCAAAAGTTTTTGAAAAAGTATTTTACAATGCTCTTTATCAATACTTCGAGAAACTTTTTAAAGAGTTATCAGTTCATGTTCAACTTTAATAACCACCACGTTGCTAGTTCGTTCAACAGAAAAACAGCTGATCGCGGTGGCTCCTTAATACTTGTAAATAATAGTTTTAAATATAAGGAACGAGTTGACATAGTGAGCCTGTCTGTTGAGCGTACCATGGAAATAGCCTGTATTGAACTTGAACAACTTATTGTAATGAGCGTATACAGACCACCAGATTCATCCTTTGATTTATTCGAAAAGAAAATGGATGAAGTGTTGATTAAAATCAGCGATAAAAACAATTTTTTTATAATTTGTGGTGATTTTAATGTTAATCTGTTAGAGGATAATAATATTTGTACTAGATTAAAATCTTTATTTTTATGTCACAACATGAACTATCTGTTTTTGGAGCCTACTAGAATTACTGCAACATCTGCTACCTGCATTGACAATATATTTACTAACATTACGCCCATTTTCAAATCGGTCATCAATAAATTAACCTCTGATCACTCTGGTCAGATAGGTATATTCAATATTAAAATAAAAAAGGACCAAAAAGAGGATATTACATGTGTGCCCGTTAGTGACACTCGGCTTGAACACTACAGGAATAATATTTTAGATAAACTATGGGAAATACCATACAGTGACGATCCAAATTTGTTGTACAACTCAGTATTTAACCTTGTCAAAAATGAATATGATACGGTATTTAAATCAAAAACTATAAAAGTTAATAACAAAGCTTTGTTTAGTGATTGGGCGACAGTTGGAATTCATAGGAGTAGACGAAGATTATATGAACTCTATGAAGAGAAATCATATAACAAAAATACGGCCTTTCTAGATTATGTTCGTAGTTATTCAAAAATATTTAAACGCGTTTGTGCCGTAGCTAAATCTAATTTCATTAAAAACAAAATTGAATCTAGTAGCAATGTAATGAAAACGACTTGGCAAATTATAAACAGAGAGACTGGAAAGGCCAAAGCTACACATAATAACTTCAAGCTTAAGATAGATAATCAATTGCTAAGTACAGACCTAGAAGTAGCAAAAGCTTTCGAAAATTTCTTTACGGACATTCCAGTTTCAACAACCAAGTCTTTAAATACATCTCCCGCTGCTGCTGAATCTATACTTAAACAAAACTTTGAGGAATGTAAAACAGATTTTAAATTTAGGCACGTAAATAATGAAGACATTGTAAAAGCGTTTAAATCCCTGGAAATGAAAAAGACAGCTGACGCCCATGGTCTATCAGTAAAATTATTAGTTCCATTGTAGATTGTATTGCACCTCACCTTTGTTGTATATTTATATAAGGCTCGACCGAGATGGGTTTTTCGTTCTCGGCCGAGACCGAGACCGAGACCGAGAATAAAATAATATCTCGGCCGAGACCGAGAGCCGAGAACGAGAATAGAAAAAGCGTGAATTTTTTTTTTATACTGTTTGCTTTTTAATACACTACTAATTGTTTAACAAAATTAATTGTTTTAATAATCAAAGTTAAATAACATTATACTTATTATAACATAAAAAAAGCAATTTTTCGGCATTTTCGCCCTTCAAAGAATGTCGTCTCTCGTCATACAATTGTCCAGCTTTGCTAAAAAGTTGTTCACTTGCTACGCTAGTAGGCGGCGGTATTTAATTTACTTATATTTATAAAAACAACTTACCCGAATGATCTTGCTTTCACCAAACCAGTGTAATTAATCAATTTACAAGTATCAACAACAAGTAATCACAGCAAGTAGCAACACAACACTTAAAAGAACTTATTTCAATTTACTGTGTTAAAACAAACTTCCACTCATTACTATTGTAAACATAAACAATTACAAATACTGCTCGAATGGGGCGAAAGCGGCCGGCCGCAGTTCGCCAGCCGGGACTTCAACCAATCACAATTCAGCTCTCTCACGCACTTACACCAATCGACTACGCGCTGCGGCGCGTTGCCACGCGCGGTAAAATTTGAATGCCGATCCGAACAATGTTACAATCTCGGTCATGACCGAGAATCTCGGCTATAATTAGCCGAGAACCGAGACAAGTTTCTCGGTTGGATTTGTAGCCGAGAATGCCGAGACCGAGATCTCGGTCGAGCCTTAATATTTAATCAATGTATAGATAGTGGTGTGTTTCCTGACTTGATGAAACTAAGTAAAGTTATACCTTTATTCAAAGCTGGTAGTACATCAGACCCCACCAATTTTAGACCCATATCGATACTACCAACGCTTAGCAAAATATTTGAAAAACTCATACTTAATCAATTGCAAAGTCATTTTTATCTCAATAATTTAATTCATATTGCTCAGTTTGGTTTCACAAAGGGTCGTTCAACAGCCGATGCTGGTGTTGAACTAATCGACAATATTTTTGATACCTGGGAAGACGCAATGGATGCAATAGGTGTCTTCTGCGATCTATCCAAGGCTTTTGATTGCGTCCATCATGACACTCTTGTCAGGAAGTTACGCCATTATGGTGTAAAAGATCAGGCACTTGGCCTTCTGGAGTCATATCTAACAGACAGGGTTCAGATGGTCGATGTTAATGGGAAAAGATCACCTGGGTCTTCAATAAGTATGGGCGTACCGCAAGGTTCAATTCTTGGTCCTTTCTTGTTTTTAGTATATATTAATGATTTACCTTACCTTGTTAAAGCAAAACATGGGTTAGTATTGTTTGCCGATGATACTTCTTTGATATTTAAAGTTAAAAGACAGCAATCAAATTATGACGAGGTAAACAATGCTATCTCTAGTATAGTGAACTGGTTTACTGTTAACAATTTATTACTTAATGAAAAGAAAACTAAATGTATTAAATTCGTGTTACCCAATGTGAACCCGGTAACTACAGACATATTTATAAAAGGACAGAGATTGGACCTTGTGCAGTCGACTGTCTTTTTGGGCATTACTTTAGACGCCAAACTACAATGGGATCCTCATATAAATAAATTGTCGAACAGACTGAGTTCGGCAGCGTTCGCAGTTAAAAAAATTAGAGCTCTTACCGACGTAGACACCGCTAGACTAGTCTACTTTAGTTACTTTCATAGTCTAATGACCTATGGTATTTTATTGTGGGGTCACGCTGCGAATGCTAATAGTATATTTATTCTGCAGAAACGGGCTGTTCGTGCAATTTATAGATTAGGGCCTAGAGTGTCACTGAGGGAAAAGTTTAAAGAAATCAATATTCTGACATTTGTGTCTCAATATATCTATGACAATCTTGTGTATGTAAAAAGAAATATAACTAATTTTCAGAAGTACAGTGATATACACAATTTTAATACTAGAAATAAAGACAAGTTGATTGCTTATGTAAGCCGACTACATAAAATTAGTAATTCTTTTAAAGGCAATTGTATACGCTATTACAATAAGGTCCCTACTGATATTAAAAACTTACCTTTAGACAAGTTTAAAATAATAATAAAACAGAAATTGTATAAAAAAGGTTACTACAGGATATCTGATTACTTAGAGGACAGATGTCCATGGGAATAGATTGTTTGAGTAACAGGCTGTTTCGATATATAATTAGCATTCATTTTGTAATTTGACAATATTTTATTTAAAAAAGGAAACGCAAAAGATGCGACGACTGTGGAGTTTCTTCGGTGAGCTCTTCTCCACAGATTCCGCCATTGGGTTAGTGAACTCACCCAAAAAAATGTAATGACGGATCTAAGTGATGTAACAACATCCTATGGAAATAAATGATTTTGGATTTTGATTTTGATTTTGAGAAAAAAGGGCTATTTGTGGAAGAACAGAAGGGGTTTAGAAAGGGAAGAACGATAGACCTAGCTAAATATGATTTTTTGGTACAGGTGATAACACATGTGGATAAAAAGATCCCCGTGTCCGCGTTATACATGGATATGACTAAAGCATTCGACTTCGTTGACCACGCCATACTGGTAAATAAACTTTATGCTTATGGTGTTCGGGGTAATGTGCTAGAACTTGTTAAAAGCTATTTGAGCAACAGAGAACAGTTAACTCAGATCTCCAGAATCAACCCTAAAACGAAAACAGAAATTCAGTACTTGTCAGACCCGAGAATTGTACAATATGGAGTGCCGCAGGGTAGCGTGTTGGGACCATTATTGTTCCTTATTTATATCAATGATCTTCCTGGATCGGTATCTCATCCAATGGTATTGTTTGCAGATGACAGTACCATGATTGCTGAGTGTCAAGACAAAAACACATATGAATCAGACATTAATAATTCTCTAAAAAACATTGTTGGATGGCTAGAACGTAATCACCTTTTGATTAATCTTGACAAAACAAACATTATAACATTTAAAAATAATTACAATCAATCGACGAATAATAATCTTGACATACACTATAATAATAAGATAATCGACACAGCAAATATAACAAAATTTTTAGGACTTTACATTGATTCACACTTGACATGGAAACCACAAATAGATCATATATGTAAAAAGTTAAGTCAGTTTTCTTATGCACTCTACATCCTTTCAAAAGTAACTGGACAATCGGCTTTACTAACAGTCTACCATGCCTTCGTCGCCTCAACTTTAAGATATGGGATTATATTCTGGGGGAACTCTTCCGACAAAAATAAGGCGCTAAAAGCACAGAAACGGTGCATAAGGTCAATCTGTAAACTAAAGCCAACAGATAGCTGCATTCCTCATTTTAAAAGATTAAAATTATTAACGTTGCCATCATTATATATATATGAGACTGCTCTATTTGTAAAGACAAACTGGCAATTATTTAAGAAAATGAATAGTAAAAGAGAGGTCAAATTAAGTGCTCCTTTAAGCTCCACTGCGTTTCATGATAAGAGTATTTTAGGTATGGCGCCAAGGCTCTATAATAAGTTACCGAAATCAATTAGGGATGCTAACCAACTGCACTCATACAAGGCTTTACTGAGAAATTTCCTGGTCGAAAAGGCTTACTATAGTGTGCAGGAGTTCTTAGATGATAAATTGAAAATGCATTAAAATAAATTAATATTGAATAATGATTGCGACATGTACTAATATTAACTATAATAATTCATTTGTTATATAACTATATTGTACTAAAATAATAATTGTTAATAATATGTAAATTTTGCTAATTTATTTAATTACATATGTGATACAAAATTTGTATGTCTACATGGCAGAATATAGAGAAACTCTATGTGACATTCTCTGTAAGAACTGTTGTAAACATATTCATGCAAATAAATAATACTTTACTTTACTTTACTTTACATCCACCGATTGGTGCGGTCTATTCACTGGGGTTCCTCAAGGTGGCATCCTTTCGCCCCTTCTGTTCTCGATTTTTATCAACTCAATCTCTGATGAACTTACTTCTTCATATCATCTTTACGCAGATGACCTCCAAATATACCGGTATCTCCGCCTGATGTGACTTCTGCTGTGTAGGCTCTGAATGCTGACCTCGAGAATATCAGGAAGTTGGGGCCCTCTCATATGGGCTTCTGGTCAACCCGAGCAAGTCGCAGGCCTAGCTCTTGGGAACCCGGCACTCTGTTAACCTGTTACAACAACTATTAATCGCTCCTATAATATTTGACGGAACTGTACTCAAATACAACGATAAAGCTAAAAATCTCGGAGTTGTATTCGATAACATGCCGTCTTGGTCGCTCCAGGTCTCCGAGGACAGCAGACGAGTCTTCGCATCGTTTCACTCTCTTCGGAGATTACAATACATCTTTCCACGGCATACTAAAGTCACTGTAGCCCAGTTCGTTTTACTTCCTTTACTTGACTATGCCGATGCTTGCTGGCTGAGTGCGATCGAAGAACAACTGAATAAACTCGAACGAATTCAGAACCTCGGGATTCGGTTCGTCTTTGGGCTGCGCAAGTATGACCAAGTTTCACAGTATCGCAAGGAACTGGGCTGGCTCCCGATTCGTCTTCGCCGTGATTCCCACATATTGGCTTCACTCTTCAACATCTTGAAAAACTCCAGTTATCCTTCCTATCTTCGTGAGCGTTTTGAGTTCCTTCTCTCCAGAGACAAGGAGCGGAGATCTTACACGGTGTCTCTTCTATATATTCCGCAGCATAACACCGTCGCCTACGAGCACTCGTTCAGGCTGAGGGCCATTCGGCTGTGGAACGCACTTCCCTGCACTATTAGAGACAGTCCTACTCTCTTCTCCTTTAATAATCGCTTGAAAGAGCACTTACCTTCTCTTTCGTCATATGTATTGCATATAGAAGTAATTGTATTTATCTGTTTTTTATTATTAGTTTATTTTAATTATATTTATTATTTCTTTTATTTATGTATTTTTATAGTAAGTATTATATTTTATTGGTATTTGGTAATTTTATTGTTGCACTAGACTACCCTTTCCAGTATTACGTATCTTATCCTGATAGGTTTGCTGGTTGTTTTTTTTTTATGAGTATTTTTTTTTCTGTGCTATAAAGAATTGTGAAATGATGAATATTCCCCGATGGTTAAGAAGAATATGGCATAACAGTCGCCGTCCTTTAGACAAAGCAGTCAACAAGGGAGCTTTGGAGCTTAACATAGTAAATGACACACTCCAGCAACTCATAGAATTACTATGTCCATCTGAACCTAATGAATATTCGCTGTGGAAAACCATGGAATCATCACAAAAACCTCAATTAATCCAGTACCCTCTTAAATTACTCAACGGAAAGTGAGCTAAAACAGACGAAGAAAGAGCTGAAGCCTTCGGGGAATTTCTGAGTGATGTGTTTACACCAAATGAAAACATGGGAGACAAAGACAAACTTTTCTGAAAAATGATCAGTGACTAAGTCTACTACTGCAAAGCCGCTCTCCTACAGAAATTAAAAAAAACAATCTTGGAATTGGAACTTAAAAAAAAAAACGGCTTCAACCTGATTACATATCAGGAAAGTCATATTGTTTCTGACGATGCTGTTTAACGCCGTTCTAAGATCGGCTTACTATCCAAGAATATGGAAAGACTCACAGATCAACATGGTTCCTAAGCCTGGGAAACCACAACACCTAACTTCGTCAATTGGGTTTAGAATGAGACACTCACTTAGAACAGGTAGGTACACATAGTTTGTGACAAGATAAGGAATATTGCTCTGGTGTCATCTTGCATGTAAAGAAAGCCTGTGACAAAGTTTGGCATGATGGATTACTGTATAAAATGAAGAGAAGCTTAGCGCACAACCTATTTATTTTGTTGGAGTCATACCTGGAGGACCGCATATTCTTCGTCAGAATCAACGACTCATCATCAAACTTCTACGAAATAAAAGCAGGAGTGCCCCAGGGCTCTGTACTAGGACCAAGTTTAACGTAATGTAAATAGCAAATGTTCCAGAAGCCAACAACGTGATAAGCGCTACCTTCGCGGGCGATACAGCTGCACTGACGTCTCATAAAGACCCAGAAACTCCCCCTATTGAGCTGCAAACACATTTCAACGAAGTGCACGCGTGGTTGAAACGGTGGCGCCTCAAAGCCAGCGCAGCTAAATCCAATCATATCACCTTTACTCTGAGACGCCAGGACTGCCCACCGGTAAAACTTGGTGAGGACACATATACAATACTATAGTCAACTACCTTGGATTACAACTGGACCGGAAATAAACATGGCGTGACGACATAAGGAAAAAGCTTGCTAAACCACAGATACAGATCACTGGAATGGCTTATTGGAAGACAATCTAAGCTATCAGTCTACAATAAGGCAGTTGTCTACAAGACTGTGCTAAAACCGATATGGACATATGGAATATAGTTATGGAACTTCGAGTAACTCTAACATTGAAATCTTACAACACTTCCAAAATTCAGTCATGAAGTCAATAGTAAACGCACCTTGGTTCACAAGAAATTATGAAGTTCATGACTTCTTACAGTTGCCTACTATTAAGTAGGAGGTAATACGGATGACTAAAACCTACAGAAATAGGATCAACCTTCATCAAAACCAGGTGGCTTCGACACTTATCAAAGATGGCATAGGAAACAATTTAGTGTTGAATGTTATAGGAAATACTCTTAGAATAGATTTAAATTACTTATTACACTTGTATTTATAAGTCTTAGGAAGGTGTTCCAACCTGTAAGATATTTTTTTTAGTTTATTTAAGTTGCAACAATGACCGTGTCTTGTTTGTGCTACATGTATTAAAATATGAATAAATTGACTTTTGAAAAACAAAGTAAAACCTACCAAAGGAGATCGAAGAGAAAGCATGTTCTGTAGATGATTGAAGAGGAACCCAAAAAGTACCAAGAAGGGCTACCAAACAATGGAATGGAATGCCCAAAGCGCCATAAACCTTCATAAAAAATGCTTATGGTTACAAAACCGATTGCAAGTTGGCCAAATACATGGGAAAAAAATATAAAAGTTACCGATACCCCCTATGCAGAGAGTGCATGGAAGTGGATGAAATTGTTGAGCACATGCTGTTGGCGTGCCCGTCCACCATAAAAACCAGAATGGCAATCCTGGGAGAAACACCATCGACCCTTCAACTTCTTGAACATTCAGCACCCATAGCACAGTGGCCCCGCAGGGTGTGTTGACGGCGGGAAAGTGAGGGGCTCAGCTATGCGCTATATAAAGCTCTGGGCCTCACCTTTCGCGACTAAACCCCCTTCCGCGCTCGGTATGCTACGGGTGCAGGCCTCCTACATCAGCTGGAGCAGGAGTTTGGATGTTTGAGAAAGATGAGCAAGGACATGCACAAAGGCCCGGCTCAAGTGGGCCAAGTGCAGGCGCTATATCCCATTGCTTGAAGAATATGAAGAATAAAAAAGGCAGCCGATGCACAGACTGCTGCTCACTTAAAATCACTTAGATGTCATACTAGAGCTGTCATCTATCATATCCCTGAGAGAGAGTGAACCCATCACTTTGAATAGCATACAATTTTGAGGTATCTTTTGTATTACATCCAGATTCAAATTACTTACTCAATTTCAGCCTCCTTCTCTGCGTCTTTGTCAGCAGTCTTATTTGCATCATCAGCTTGTATGTTTATTTCAACTAATTTATTTTGCGCTTCAACTTTTCGTTTTTGCTTGGATGCCTTCTTCTTCTTTTTTTTTCGTTTATTTTTGTTAGCTTTATTTGCTTGTCCCTGAAAATATAAAAGGTTTCTTGTTAACTTAAGTGTAACAAAGGACAAATTATTAGCATAAAAATATCTCTGTTAGACGCATTGAGGGAAGAAAATAATGCATAAGTTTGTTTTGTAAAATTCAAATCAGTCTAGTTTCTTCTAGTACTCAGTCATTTTCGCCTCCTAGTTGTGGTTTACGGTGGCATTACATTTATTGAAGAAAATTGTTACAATGCTGATGATTACTAGCTGCAATGTACTTACATCTTGTTTAGATATAACAGGTGGCAGAGGAGCATCAGGTATGTTCTCCTCATCCGAATCACCCTCATCCTCTTCAGCATCATACTCGGTGCTGATCACTGGTGCAGGGGGAGCTTCAGGAGACATCCTTCCTTCTGTGAATAAACAATTTATTAATAAAGAAAATTGGATTTACTAGAATACGGTATTTGATTGCTATTCAAAATAGATGAAACGGTAATTTTGTTCACAAGCTGTATGAAATACTAGCATGTCAAAGTGAAATGCTGTCAAAATTGAGATTATAAAATATTGGGTGCTTGCTTACCTATGAAATTGGCGAAATTTTCTAACAGATTCAGGAGTTTATAATTCGTGTAATTCAATAGCTATTTCCATTATTATTTTTATTGTTTAACAGTTTATTTCAAAGTTTTACCTATGCATATTATATTTTCTTTTGATTATTAGTTTTCTAAATCAAATTTAATCTTCAAAATCAGTTCGTCCTAAATGTCATCCATTTTCATGATAATATTCGTCATTTTTTTTTACAGCAGATACTTTTCATAAATTATATTAAATTTGCTGTTAGCTAAATGTTGTCTCATTCATACAGACGAACTTTTATAAAATTAGGATTTGGCATTCCTAAAAAAAATCCAAAAATGTTTGTATTGAGAATTGAATTTTCTTCAATTTCTCCATAAAAAACGCTGATTTCATAGGTAAGCACCTAATATGACAGCTGGAAATATACAATTCTGATATTGTCAAATGTTTTTGTAGAAGTAGGTTGAGCTTGAGACATGTTTCTAGATTTATTGGACTGCCTTGTTAAATACCATATTGCTTTGTTGATAGTATTAAATTGTACCTTGTTCTTCTTGGCCCTCACCACCGAATGCAGCCTGTCTCTTGTCCTTGTAAGCCAGAGCCTCCTCCAGGGCTTTGGGCAGCACCAGACCCTCGGGTCTTGGAGGCTTATTCTTAAACTCCTCAGGAGTATCAATCTTCATGGTCAACAGTGATGGCAGGGATGTTGGGGGGGCTTGTGGAGGTTGGTTCTCCTCTCTTCTCTCATCTTCATCTCCAACATCATCTTCATCTTCTTGTTCATCCCACCCCGGTGGTCCATCCCGTCGACCCCAGCCTGGTGGAGGACCCTGCCTCTCCCAGCCAGGAGGTCCCATATTTGGAGGCGGTCCCATGCCTGGGGGACCCATATCCATTCCTTGATTACCAAAGTTGCCTTTCATGTTGCCTCGCATCATCCCTGGTGGTCCCATTGGTGGACCCATTCCTGGAGGTCCCATAGGAGGGCCCATATTCATGCCTGGTGGGGGAGGGCCCATGCCTGGTGGGGGCGGGCCCATACCTGGCGGGGGAGGACCCATTCCTGGCGGCGGGGGTCCCATACCCGGGGGACCCATGTTCATCATTCCCGGCGGCATTCCAGGGGGCCCCATTGACGGTGGGCCGGAGTTATTTCCTGGCGGCGGCATGACACCCGGCGGCGGCATCGGGGGGAACCCGCCCATGCCCGGAGGACCACCCATGCCCGGCGGACCAAGGCCTGAAGGACCGACGCCCGGCGGACCCATTGACACATCATTGTTCGATGGACCCGTCCCGGGAGGAGCTTCCATTATGACTGAACGCTTACTTATCGATCAATTGCACGGCATATATTCGGTGTCTTGATAACACAAGCACGGCAACGTTTTATGTTAGACTAGTATAGTAAAATAAAACAAAATATTTGGAGAGGTTATGATTTATGTATTGACAGTATTTTTTTTTTTCCTTTATGGAAAAGGCTAAGATCTTAAGCCCATACCGCCTAGTCTTATTTTAATTTCTTTTCTTCTCTTCATATTGATTGAGGCTAAAAGCCTTGTCTTTCCGTAGGTATTTTCTTCAGTCTTTATTATATATTCTTTAACTTCATAATCCAGTATGTTCAATCCGAGTTGTCAAATCAGGTAGTATAGGTCTATTCCGGTGTATTATTATTTTTCAAATAACTCCAATGGTACTCTTGATAAAATTATAAATAGGGTAAAATGCTTCTATATTCTTAAGGAGATCCTGACTAGAGCGCGGGACATCCAGGGCTTCTTTGTATTTACAAAGTTCAATAAGCTGTCAATGAATACTAGTCTTTGTATATTGAATTGAGGGCAATCAAAATATATATGATTTAGAGATTGGTTTTCAGAATTACAAAATGTACAATTTGGGGAAGGAATCATTTACAATCAAATGTAAATGTTCATTAAATCTGCGATGTCCAATTCTCAAACGACAAATTGTTGTGTAAAAGTTTCTATGTAGATATTTTCCGACGATAAACCATGGTCTCTTAATGTCCGAGTTAATATAGCTGTACCATTTTCCTTTTATTTGTGTTGTTTCTCTCCAATGAAGCATCCATTGATGTTTAATATTCGTTCTAATGTCGGTTTTGCAATCTGAAGCTGGCAACTTAATGTTCTTGACAGGTATTTGCTGGCTGTAAGGACGAGCATCCAAAGCCGTAAAACTTTAAAAAAAAAATACAGGTATTTGGTGAATATTGGGGTTTTTTATTAGAGAGCTGGCAAGTTTATCAGCGAGTTCGTTGCCAGAGACGCTAATGTGAGATGTGTCCAAAACAAACTTATTTCTCTATCTTGATTGAGCCAAAGCCTACTAAATAAGGGGGCTTCCGCCCCCTTATCGACACTCTGACCGTTATTAGAGTTAAGCATTAGTAGTTTAGAAAGAAGGAGATTGCCATCTTCTGACAACAACTTGATAATGAAATTAAGTTTTAAATTATTGAATCTGATCATTAATGGACACAAGTTACACTCAACCTGCATTGAATTAATTGGAGATGACTTAAAGGCTCCTAAGATTAATCTTAAATTTATATTTTGGATCTTTTCAAGTTTATCTACTAATTTTGGATCTATACAATAACAGAAAAAACCTTAGTCAAAGTGACTTCTTACAAGGGCTTTGTATAGAGTTAAAAGAATCTTAGGATCGGCACCCCAATGGCTGCCAACCAAAGATCTTAAAGTGTTGGTAGCTCTTAAAGTTCGTTCCGTTATGCAATCAACATATGTACACCATGAGAGATTCTGTGTAAAAACTACACCCAAAAATTTTATTTGAGATTGAATTGGTAATAAGTTATTGTCATATTGTAGCTTAACTGGGATGACTTTTTTCTTTGAGAATATGGATACTTTACTTTTAGCTGGACTAATTTCTAGATTTAAATGTTGAAAGTAACTTTGTAATTTTTCCAGTTGCTAAATTTAATTTTTTAGTTGTGTGTGTGATGTTATTACCACTGCAATAAATAGCCAAATCATCGGCAAACTGTAAGTTGCTGACTTCTGTTCCTAACATTTCATTGAGCCTGTGGATGTAGAGAATATACAATAAAGGGCTCAAAATGCCAACTTGGCAGACGCCTTTTAATAATTATTATTGCAACGCATCTTAACATAAACTTCTCTCCCACTGATAAACTAATAAATCCACCTAACACATTTTTCAGGTATTCCCAAAGAAGAAAGAATGGTACATAAAACAGAATGATTAATGTTATTGACTGCTCCTACAATATCGAAAAAAATACAGACAAGATGTTTATTACTGTTACCCGCAGCGTCAGTATCATGGAAGAGATGCCCTATACTTTCTCTTGCTGACCGACCGCGACGAAACCCGAACTGATTTCTTGGAAGAATATGATTGGATTCAATATAAAACTCAAGACGTTGTTTCATAAGTTGCTCAAAAAGTTTACCTGCACAAGATGTTAATGCAATGGGACGGTAAGAGTCTGCATCATTTGGATCTTTTCCTGCTTTTAGAATTGGAACCAAGCAATCTTGTTTCCACTCTTTTGGAATTATTGATTATTCCCAGAGTAAATTTAAAATATTTAAAAATTTCACAAGGCAATCTGTTTCCAGTTTTTGAAACATTTTGTAAGAAATGCAATCTAAACCAAAGGTTGTGTCTTTACGTGACTTGATAGCTGCTTTTAACTCATCTATGGTGAATGGATTGATAATGGATTGATAATAAAGCTTCTACAAAAAGGACCCCACTGATGAAAACTTTGCTGCCTTCAAATGTCTCCGCAATCGGTGCAACCATATGTGTCGCGCTGCCAAGCGCCGCCATATCTATGAGTGCATCGAAAATTATACCCCGGCTCAAGTGTGGAAGTTCCTTAGAACCCTTGGTGTTGGCAAGTCCCAGAATCAATTGGTTGGTGATGTCGATCTCAATGGTCTTAATAGTTTCTTCTCAGACCCTCCTGTTGTAATGAATCCCTCTGTTAAAAATGCCACCCTGCATTCTATGCGCTCCAAGCCATCTCCCACCACCACTCCATTCGACTTCAGTCTTGTCGAAATTGACACGGTTAAGAAGGCGGTGCTTGCCATCTCCTCAAAAGCTGTAGGTGACGACAGTATCTGCTCGAGAATGATAAACAGCATCCTTGATTTCCTCCTACCTGCCATTACACACATTGTTAACTTCTCTCTATCTCAGTGTTCTTTTCCTAATGTGTGGAAAAAGGCGTTAGTTATCCCTCTTCCCAAAACCTCAAATCCATCTTCATTTAAAGATTATCGTCCAATATCTATCCTGCCTTTCCTTTCCAAAGTCCTTGAATCGATTGTCCACACTCAACTATCCTCCTATCTTTCCTCTAACAGGCTGTTGAATCAATTCCAGTCCGGATTCAGGCCGGGACATAGTACCGTCTCGGCCTTACTTAAAGTGACCGATGACATTGAATCGGCAATGGATATCAAGCAGATCACTGTGTTAGCGTTACTAGACTTTAGCAGTGCCTTTAACTGTGTTGATTTTGACATCCTCGTTGAGATACTGAAGTCCCTGAATGTCTGCTCGGCCGCTGCCAGCTGGTTTGGCTCCTACCTGAGAGGTCGTCAGCAGCGTATTAGGTCCGAGGAGACTTCCACGGAGTGGTGCGACCTTTCTTCTGGAGTTCCTCAGGGTGGTATTCTTTCCCCTCTTCTTTTCTCCGTCTTCATCAATTCCATTTCGGATGCCATTTCTTCTTCTTACCATCTTTATGCCGATGATCTGCAAATCTACCGCCATTTCTCTCCAAGTGATATGATTTCTTCTGTGGGTGCATTAAATGACGATCTCGAGAACATCAGGGGCTGGGCTCTGTCTCATGGACTACTTGTCAATCCCAGTAAGTCGCAAGCCATGATTGTCGGCTCCAGACACTCCCATAGTGTGTTACAGCATCTGCCTCTTGTTCCTGTAACTTATGATGGATCCATAATTCCGTACAGTACTAAGGCAAAAAATCTAGGAGTTATCTTTGACAATCAGCTTTCATGGTCTGCTCACGTCTGCGAAGTTAGTAGACGAGTCTTTGCCACATTTCACTCCCTCAGGCGCCTTCAAAACTTTCTGCCTCGTCATACTAAAATTACTCTGGCCCAGTCTCTTCTCCTTCCTCTCATTGATTACGCAGATGTCAGCTGGATCAGCGCGAACGAAGAGCAACTGAACAAACTCGAGCGACTTCAAAATCTCGGGATTCGGTTTGTCTTCGGGCTGCGTAAGTATGACCATGTCTCCCAGTATCGTAGGGAACTGCAGTGGCTTCCAATTCGTCTTCGCCGGGATACCCATGTTCTCATTCTACTCTTCAATATTTTGCACAACCCTCGCTACCCCAGCTTCCTGCGTGATCGGTTTGAGTTTCTTTCTTCGGATAGGTCTCGGAGATCAAACACTCGGTCGCTGCTTGCAACTCCTCAACACAACTCAGTCGCATATGGGCAAGGATTCAGGATCAGTGCTATCAGGCTCTGGAACAAGCTCCCCAGTGCCATCAGGGACAGTCCGTCACTTAACGTTTTTAAGATTCGCTTGAAAGATCATTACCTCTCTCTTCCATAGTATGTATATATAATTTGTATATGTATGTTATGTATGTATATAACTTGTATGTGTATGATATGTATGTATGTATATAATATTATATAAATTAGGTGTAGTAGTAGTATTAGGTATATGTACCTACTTATATTATTATTGTGTATGAATAATTTTGTTGTGCAAATAGGTTTTACTCTCACAATCCACTTTCCTTTCCTATCTGGGTTTGCTGGTAGAAATCTCTTTTATAGAGATAAGCACGCCTCTTGTACATATATCTTTCTTTGTATATCTCTGTATGTTTGTTTTGTGCAATAAAGTATTCATTCATTCATTCATTCATTCATTCAGTCATTCATTCATGTAACTATTGGTGGGGTTTACGGAAGAAGTATTATTTATTTGCATTGGTTGTGAAACAAAGTCAGGTGTATATTTCCTTAAAAAGTTATTTATCCAAAATATTTCATTATTATTATTTAGTTTCGTACTTTTACTGTAGGATTTATTAAATTTACGCATAGTTTGCCAAATTTTAGAAATTGGAGTGGATATATTTATTTCAGTTCAGTATTCCTTCCAACTATTTAATTTTTCTAATTTAATAATAAGCTTTTTCTCAGCCTGCATTTTTTTTTATTAATATAGTTTAAATCAGTAGGATCTTGTTTAAATATAATAAAAGCTTCCTTACTTTTTTGAACTGCATTAGCACACTTTTCATTCCACCATGGCAGAGGAGGATGCCGGTATTTAAAATTGCTTCCTGTCTGTTTCGAGCTATTATTATTCATATTTGAATTTTGGGCCTGACTTCTAAACATCGATTGATTAATAGCTTTATGAATGATATTACAATAGTCATAGTAAGACTGTAGAGGATCGTTACGGTTAATAATAAATTCTTTAAGCATAGTGTTGGCGAGCTTTGAAAACTTATTCCAATTTACTAACCGTAGATTAGGTCTTTTGAGTGCAGCTGTGTTATTTTGAGAAATAAAGTTGTTTGTAGAAGAATCAGTGATAGTGTTGAACAAAATCTCAGTTATTGTGGGTAGATGATAACTTCCCAGGGGATCATCATATACTGTCCAATTGCAATTAAGGGCTATAGAGGCCAGTTATTTGTACCTACAGTTGTTGGTTGTGTGTCATTCAATAACACTAAATTGCATTCATTTACAGCGTCGAGGACATCTCTTCCACGAGGACTGACAGATTGGCAACCCCACATGGTGTGATGTGCATTGAAATCACCTGCTACTAAGCATGGTTGTGGTAAGGTATTAATAAAATTAACAAATTTTGATTTTCTTAAAGTAGGACTACAATTTGTCGGGATATAAAGACTGGCCATTGATAATGAACTGTTATTAAATTTTATATTGATAGCAATATTCTGAAGTGAATCATCAAAAAATGTTTTTAATCTACTGTATTGTATGTTGTTACGAATGACTATGGCAACACCATTGTGTTTATTGCCACAATCATTGCATTCTATTGAATATCCTTTAATATTTAAACGTTGTGTATTATTTTCATACAAAAATTGAGTAAAAATATGGCGATTACATAACAGACTTTGAGCATTCCACTGTACTATCTTTAATTTGTCTGTGAATTTGTACTAATGTTCTTGGTATCACTGTAGTTGAAAAAATCGCTTAAAACATCTAACACATTTTTAGAGGATATTGGGGTATCTTGTGTCTTATTTAATGTTATAATTTTTATAATGCTTTGCACTAAGAGATTCAGTGCCTTGTAATTTTATTTTAATAATGTCAAGAGATCAAGAGGCTTCTTAGGGCCGAGAGGTGGGAATTTTTCATTTTTGAATATGTCAGCGAATGATGGAGTCTGAACTTTTTGTCTGTTTTCTTGTATTTTCTTTTGCTTAATTGGACACTGAGCTGAAATGCTAACGTGATTGCCATCGCAATGGAAGCATTTGGCCTGTTCGATCGGAGTTTTACAAACTTTATATGAGTGGTCTTCTTTACAGATGGAGCAGCGCACGGAGTTCTTGCAAAACTTTGCTAAATGGCCATACCTGAGACACCGGAAACATTGTTTGACTGGTGGAACATACGCTGAGATGTCATGCCGCCAACCGTCCAAATCTACGTAGTCTGGAAGGACGTCGCGAAGGTGATGGCTACTGTCTGCAGCGGCTGTTGAATGAAGTTATCATCAACTTTGGTCCTTTTTGTGAATCTTCGAACAGATATTATTTTCTTGTAACTTGATAGCATTGTGAATATCTTTTTGTTTGTCAAGTTGGTTTTAATTAAACCAGTAATTTCAGTGCTTGAAGCGGGTATATTGGCCTTAAATTGGTAGTCTTTTAAAAATGTAGCATTGTTCAAGAAGGCATTAGCAAGGCTGGCTTTTTCGAAGTCTATGGCAATTTTGAACATGTTCATTGACCTAAGATATTTGATACCTTTATTAAACCTTTTGATACAGCTAGATATATACAATAGGTCTCGGGTTCCTATAGGTATATCCGCATTGGAAGACTCTACGAATACTACAAATTCTGTAGCACCGGAATTCTCAGGGTATCGTCTCTTATAATCTGTTACCAGATAAGGTTTGTACTTATCTGCGCTTTCGACCTCTGACTCGGACGACGACGTGGAGTCTCCTTCACTTTTCTCTTCAGCCTCATCTTTTTTCTCTTTCTTGTTCGCACCTTCCCCATGATTGGTTTCTTTTTATTTGTCTCCAGACGCCTTTTATTTCTAAAAACCCCGATTGATACACGAGTAATCGATGAAATTAATAAAAATTTCAAAAATCCCGCCTGGTTATTTCAATGGTTTCCCGCGCGTTTTTTTAAGTTTATTTTTTTGTGTATCCTTCTATTCATACCATTGACAAATTAAACGCTGTCGCCCAGTTTTGGATGCGTTCAATTATTTCAATATCTTAGTAAACTTAATAGAAGAAAAGGTGTTGTTTTGTCATCGTTCTGGAATAGCCAGCTCATCGCCTTAGTGCTTGAATGGCCAAACTACATTTTCTGGAAAAATTACTTTTTTCCAAAATATAATCCTGTAGATAAACTTAATATGTGTCATATGATTCAACAATATATGTCTTATTAGTAACTTATTTGTCAAATAATTTGCAAAAACTTAATATCCAATCTACAAAGCAAAAACTTTTTTTAGTTGTTGTTTAGCCAAACTACATTTTAGCTTAAGTGAACGCATCCAAATACAGAACTCCGTACATGTATGTCCAATCTGCACCGATCGACCAATCAAAGCCAAGCATTTAGCTCGGCAGGGACGCGATTCGAGCGTTGCCAACTTAACGGATTTCCCGTCATATCTAGCGGATTATTTTATAAAGAAACGGAAGAAATACTATTTTGATGGCCAACGGGTTTGTTGGCGGAATTTAGTAGCAAAAGATTTTAGATCAAATAAAGATGGATTTCAATTATTTTTTACAAAATGTTTTTCAAAATCCACGCGAAATTTTTGTTTGTTATATGGCAACTCTTTCTTCAATATAGCAACTCTTAAACCGTGAAAGTGAGATAGAACTCGTTCCCCCTCTTTTCAAAACCCAAGTACTTTCATTGATTCGTTGGATAAGGCACTAAAACATATCAAACGTAGCTCACGTCTCATCGTTGCCGGTGATATCAATATTGATATTCTCGGTAGTGCTTCAGATGATACTCATGCGTCGAATTACCTTTGCTCTTTAGCTGAAAATGGACTTTTAAGTGCTATTGATAAATCCACTCATGGTAAAACGTGCTTAGATCACATTCATGTTCCTGTGGGAATCCGGGTTGAATCAATTATATGCCACACAGACCTAACGGATCATAGCATGACTATGGCTGGAGTTGACTTTAAAGTTCCCATTAAGAATAAACCCACTAGAACTCAACTGAAAATTAATTACGAATCCCTCATCAAAGAGTTGGAAAATATTGACTGGTCACGTGTCACAACTGAAACTTGTCTAACGAATGCAGTCACTATTTTTACAGACCTTCTTTCTGGAGCAGTTTCCAGCAACTCCCGAATCCTTAAGATAAGTCGTTCTAGGTACACTCTCCAGCCTTGGATGACCCCTGGCCTTATCAGATGCTCTAAGCATAGAGATAGATTGCACGCAGATCATCGCAAATTCCCAGAAGATGAGACCAAAAAAATAGTTTACACCAGGTATAGAAATTTCTATATAGATCTACTAAGAAAACTCAAAGCTGAGCACAATGGAAATGAACTTTATCAAAATAAAAGCTCCCCGAAAAAGTTATGGCCTACGGTTAAACGCGTGACCAACTTAGAAGTAAAAAAACCAGTAGTAGACGCTCTTACAGCCACAAAGCAAACAGCTGCTGAATCCTTAGACTATTGCAACGGTTACTTCTCTTTAATTGGGGAAACTCTTGCAAACGCTACACTGACAGAAATAGGAGCGTCTCAACGATCACTTGCAGCTAAAGTCAATCCTGGTAACTCAATTCCGGTCAATTCATTTTTTATTAGGCCAACTGATCCTCGAGAAGTTGAAAATCTTATTCATAAACTGGATGCGAACAGTTCCCCTGGCTTGGATGGAATAACAAATAAGATACTCAAAGCAGCCAATCATATCTTGTCGGTGCCATTGGCTGCAATTTTTAACCTCAGTATCTCAATAGGTTGCTTCCCGGATGCATGGAAAACCGCAGCCGTCATTCCAATGCACAAAGGTGGTCCTACGGATGAACCTGAATACTACAGGCCTATTTCTCTGCTTGGGGTCTTTTCAAGGCTGCTAGAACGGATAGTCAATAGGCGGCTTACTGATTTCCTGGACTCATATAATCTTTTATCGAATTGCCAGTTTGGTTTTCGCCAAAGAAAATCCACAGAGGATGCAGTGGGCCTTCTAACGGATACTGTAGTTTCCCATCTTGATGCGGGTCGAGCCTGTGTCGGAGTCTTTATTGATCTTGCAAAGGCATTCGACACTGTCTCGATCCCTATCCTTCTAAGAAAGTTGGAATTTTTTGGCATACGCGGGACTGCACTAGACTGGTTCACCTCCTACCTAACAAACAGGAATCAATGTGTCAAAATAGGAAACTATGTAAGTAGCGTAAAACCTGTATCTTTCGGTGTCCCTCAGGGCAGCGTATTGGGGCCAACTTTATTTAATATGTACATTAACGCCATAACCTCGATCCCCTTGCAAAACTCTGACATAATTTGTTACGCTGATGACACAGCAGTAATTTTTCATGGGATCACATGGCGCGAAGCACAAAACAATGCGGAAAAAGGCTTAGCGTCGATTGCAATATGGCTAAAAGAAAATTTGCTCACTCTCAATACATCTAAGACACATTGTTTGCTCTTCCATAAAACAGCCGCGTCGGCCCCTCCGTCGCAGCTTAATATTAGATTTCACACCAGCTCTTGCATAGAAGCCTGTGACGCAATCACAGACGAATGTGCGTGCCAGCAGGTGAGTAAAGTGAACTCGCTCAAATATTTGGGTGTAACTATTGATAATAACCTCTCCTTTAAAGGCCATATCTCAGTTGTGTCCAGTCGCACACGCAAACTAATATACACAATGAGGCTGCTTCGAGAAGCTACTAATGACGGTTCTTTGCTGAGACTGGTCTACATGGCACTCTGTCAATCGATCCTTAATTATTGTATACTGGCCTGGGGGGGTGCTAACAAAAGTACCCTTATCACTCTCGAAAGAGCTCAGAGATCTGTTCTCAAAGTGGCCCTGGGAAAGCCTCGTCACTACCCTACAACATCTCTGTTTAATGACACGCAAGTGCTAAGTGTTCGATGACTTTTTATGTTAAGAGCAGCCACTGTGACGCATAGAGAGCTCATCAACTCGCCTGCTTACAGTAACATTCTAAACAAAAGAGTTTTTAAATTGCCTGTACCAACCGTTTCCACAGTATTCGCTAAGAGATTTCGATCGTTTCTGTTCCCGTATATATATAACAAATTAAACAAAATTAATAATATTGCAACCTTAAGTCTACATCAAGCAAAGTCCGTACTGTATAAAACTTTATTAACACTTACTTACGAAGAATCTGAAAATTTAATGAGGATAATGACATGAATTAACCAACACACACACACACACACACACACACACGCACACACACACACACACACACATACACACACTTAAGATAACGGTTGATTTATTAAATTTAATACAAAAGAGAACGGTTGATTTGATTATATGTTATCCATCAAACTTTAAAATGTTAAAATTTCTGATTATATTAATGGAATTAAGCATAATAATGAAATAATATTATTTTAATCTGCATGTCGTCATAATTATTATTTTTATTGTCTTCATATTATTTTTTAGGTATTTAAACATTATGATTTGATTGCCGCATACATAATTGGAATTTCTGTATTTTAGGTCCTCACGATACAGGCCTAGCCTAGTGTGAGGATCATTGTAATAATTTTATGTAAAATGTATTCATTGGCAAATAAATAAATTTTAATTTAATTTAATTTAATTTAACTATATGTGCGGGAATTTCCCCTGTCATAGACAAGGTAGCAGCAATAATGTGATCTCTGTTACACATTAGACATACCTATTTTTTCTTTCTTTGTTTCACATGATTGTCATTGTGTTTTAAATTGATTCTTGCGTTTTTTTGTTAAAAGTAATGTTATTTGGTGTAAATGCCGAAACCGAGCTATAAACAAAAAATTTGGAGCGAGTGGCTTATGGATAAACTGTTTAAAGACAGGATCGTAAGAAAAGAAGATAGTAGCGGTGAATCTTTTCCAGAATGCAAATTATGTCGGTGCATCTTAAGTAAAAGCAATAAATAGGTACTCCGATTTAAAAGCTCATATGGCGTCGAAAAAGCACATTGCTAATTCAAATATGCTAGTACCATCTCAGCAACGCACAATTGATTTCCCAAAAAAAGCTTTAAATAAAACAAAATCATGTGAAGCGTACACGTCGCTTTTTATTGCTGAACATTGTAGCGTATTAACTGTGGATCATTTAAGCCTGATGTTAAAAAAAGTGGGTCATGATTCTGATGGAATTAAAGATATGCATTTACACCGCACTAAATGCAGCCATATTATAAGAAACGTTTTAAGTCCATACTTTAAAGACGATTAAAAAGAGGACATTGTAGACGGAAAGTTAGGTTTACTCTTAGACGAGACCACAGAAATAAGCGTTACAAAATAGCTTGGCTTGGTGATTATATACTATAGTATTAAAGCAAAAAAAAAAATAACAATGTCATTCCTAAAATTGGCACCTCTAACTGAATGCACCGTAGATGGAATAGTTAGCGCACTCAAAGATACTTAAACGAATTCGGTTTGGACTACAAAAATATTAACGGCTTATGAACAGACAATGCAAGTGTCATGACCAGGGCCGCAGAGAGAAAAACAGGGCCCGGGGGTATCCATGTTCGGGCCCCCTCCCTTCCCTTCAAATAAATCAGCTATTTCCGACTGTGATGTAATTATTTTTAATTTGTGGATTTAAATGTACTAATAGTTTATATTATTATTAATTTACTATATATTATAGTATATATTATATTAACTAAGTTCATAATAAACAATTAGATATCATGATTAACAAGTAATTTTAGAGGAAGTTGGATTACCTTAACGTTTATTCATGTACAGTTTTATTTTAATAAAGTACAATATTATTTAGTCACTTTTTAGTAAATACTTATTCGTGTGTGAGACAAGCTTTTCTTGCTTTGGAGGAGGCGAAAACGTCGATAACTGAATTCAAGTTCAATTTTCTCGCCAATTCTGCTTCTAAACAAAGAGTTGCCAATCCTGACACTCTTGTTTGAGTTGAACAAGAACGGTGGAAATTTTTTATCCTCGCAAGTACGCTAAATGAGCGTTCAGCACTGGCTACTGAAACTGGCAAGGTACAAAATATTCGCAGAGCGACACAAATGTTTGGGATGAGATTTTGCAAGTTTTTTGCTGTGATGTCATTTAGCAACTGGAATGGAAGAAGACACGCAGTGAAGTTCGCTTCATAAATGTGCTTTAAATGAATGACTTCAGTTGATAGTTCTTGAGCAACGTCGGAAGCGTAATTCTCCACAAAGTTGTCTGCCGCGTTTTGTATCTCTTCATCTTCCATCTCTTGGAACCTCCATAAAAATGAAAAAACCTTGACGATATCTCTAATTGCAGCAAATCTATGATGAATTCCGGAGATCACTGAATCTATTATCACGAAGAAAGTATTTCTTTTGAATTCGATTTCTTCTTCAGTGCTGTCTTCATAGTCAGGCGTCGGCAAATGGTCAGCGCGTTTCTTCTTCCGAGGAATAGGCAATGTTGAAGAAGTGTCTCCCATTTCATTCGCAACCATTTTGCATTCCCGCAAAATAATATTCCAACGATCACGCAGGAGCTGCAAATCGTCGACAAGACTCTCGAGATTATTTTCTTCAATGTCGATAGTTCCTCCCCTGGCTTGAAGAACGACGTTCCTTTCATTGATGGCGTGGAGAATTTTAAACCAAATAGATGACATTAAAACACATTCGAATTTGCTCATGTATTTTATGACTCCTTGCACATCTCTGCGAGTTTCAGCGGACAAGTTCAGCTTTTTTTAATCTTCCAACGCATGTTTCAATCCAGGAAGATTTTTTGCTAATGGTTTTACGGCGTCAATCCCAGCAGACCATCTTGTGTCGGACAGAGTATGAAGTGAATCCGGTATTCTAGCTTTTAGAATCTCCCAACGTTGCGGACTTCCACTGAAGATGTTGAAACACTTCTGGACCACGCCGAAGAAAGTGATTGCTGAGGTGCAGCATTCCGCGAAATCGACTCCAACTAGGTTCAAGCTGTGAGCTGCACAAGGTGAATAAATTGCATTTGGATAATCGCGCTGAATCCATGCTTGTGCTCCTTTGTACGCGCCTTTCATATTTGCGCCATTATCATATCCTTGTCCTCGACAATCATCCAGCGGGATTTCGTACTTCAGCAAAGTTTCACGTATCAAATTAGCGATAGCCTCACCCGTTTTTTCATTACAATTCACAAAGGCTAAAAAGCGTTCTTCGATGTTGTAAGTTTTTGCTTCAGTGTCGTAATGAAGGTAACGAAGAATGAAAGTCGTCTGCTCTACATGACTGGAATCAGGCGTTGCGTCTACAAGGATGGTAAAATATTTTGCTTCTTCTCTCTCTTTTAGAATATGCGACACAACTTGACTAGCACAAAGTTCTATAAACTCATTTTGAATGTCGGGTGAAAGATAGTGTACTTGCATACGTTGATGTGACTGCTGCGAACGTCGAACCTTTTCCAAATGTTCACGAAGAACTGGATCGTAGTGGCTGATCAATTCCAGAAACCCTAAGAAATTTCCGTTATTTCGCTCTCCAACAAGATTATTTTTCCCTCTGAAAGCCAACCCCCTCTCGCCCAAAAATAGAATTGTATCCAGAATACGAGTCAAAATTTCTTTCCATTTTTGGGTTTCATTCACGATTTGTTCATTTGAGGCCGAATCAATAGTGAACTCCTTGTCAATTCGCAACTCTAACTGACGCCATTTTACGTAACACTTTATTCTTCTCATGCGATGGTAACCTCTCATGCAATTTTTTCCACGCTTTATTTTTCGAATATCCATCGGCAGTACAGAGGTGTGATCTTTTCTGTGTATTAATATTTAGTAAACGGCATGGTAAGCAGAAAAAAGCATTTTTACTTGGACTCCAGATCAACCAATCACGTGGTACCGTCTTTCCATTTGGCATAATTCTTTGTAGAAGTGATGTAGAAAATGGTTCGTTTAATTTATCCCGTGGAAAAGTCGAAGGCATTTTCTGGCATCCTCGCCGAATAATGTCTTGAATCACATTAGGTTGCGGAAATTCCATTTCAAGGTTTCCAATATCAAAATAATTAAGACAGTCATACCTTGCTTGTACTTTGGCTGATTCTGCTGTTTCATTTTGGTTCGATGTATGGCCAATATTCAGAGTGTCATCACGGGTCATATCTTTGGAAGGAGCAATGTAGTCTGAAGAATTCACGGGTCCTTTTTCAGAATTATCCGGAAGCTGCTGATCCTCTGAAGTTCCAGGAATGACTTCACTTGTACTTTGGGGGACATCTTTCTTCGAAAAAAAATCAAAAGCTGCAAGAGTTTTTTGTGATTTTTGTGCTTTTGAGATGTTCTGTTCTCGCTCCGCTCGCTCTTTTCTCTTCTGGCTTCCGGATTTGTGTTGATACATTTTGGCTAACTGAAAAATATAGTTATTTAATTGATTATTAATGCATTTAATATTTAATATTACTTTCCGAAACTAACAATTAAAAATTTCAATTTTTCAAAGTTGACATTATATGTAGATAATATAAAATGTTATAAAAGCTTAATTCGTAATGTTTAGATCATTATTTGAGAAATTTATCTTAAATTACCAGTGTAATAATCTATGCATTAAGCATTTTTTACATATCATAAATTAAATAGCTTCATTTCATAAAAATCAAAAACGATAAATAATACAACACGTAAATATTAACAATTTAAAAACTTTAATAAAATTAAAGAAAAGTAAATATTGTTAATGAGGGAAACATGCGCACTTGACATCTCAATACTTACGTTTGTTTCGTTAAAATACACTTGAAAACGTCAGTAAAGCCTTGGCCATTTTCGCTCGGAAGGTAAAATTAACAGGAAAATTAGCGGCGAGGGCAAAACGTACAATTATTATCTCTACGCAACTGTCACAAAACGTGTTCGAACGTGCACGACTTTATTTCGGCGTTCAGGACACAGATGACTGAGACCAGTGATGCCAACTGCAGCAACTTCACTTCAAAAGTTTATGGCAAGAGTGTAAGGTTGGCATCCCTGAGTACTGCACGGTTGAAACGCAATCGCGCACGCGCGAGAACGTTTTCGAACGAAATATACTGACGATGACTGCTGAAAAGCGCGCGCAGCTCCACAAACCAATAGCGCGTTCTCATTGGTCGTTACTCTTCGGGCGCGAAAATTTGAAAGGATTGATTCTATGCAAACAGTCAAAATCGTCATTAAAGTGAAGGTTTTTCGGAAAATCGCGGGCCCTTCTGAAAACTGCGGGCCCGGGGGAAACCCACCCGTCACACCCCCCCTCTCGGTGGCCCTGGTCATGACCGGCGTGAATAACGGAGTGTTTGCCAAATTAAAAGCTGATATTCCTGGGCTCGTTCTCGTTCGATGTGTGTGTCACTCTTTTCAACTTGCTGTATCCCACAATACCCAGAAATCTGGAATTTCTGATATCCGAAACATACACAAAGGAGGTGTTAAGCTACAGCAATAAACTGCGGCCCCACACTAGGCAAAGCCTGTATGGTGGGTACCATTTTACGGTTAAAACAATGGGTGTTAGCTTAGTACATTGTATAAGGTAGGTGTAAGTTCTTTATTTTTATTATTAATGACTGACAGAATTACACAAAAAATAATCACAAACAGGAATACAAAAATATGAAATATAATATCAACACAGCGCAAAATAACATAGCATTTTCATATGTAGAACAGCTAAGTTTTTTTAAATCAACTCAGAGGCCTCGTATGTTAGGGTCAAAAGCTATTTACTTATGACATTTTCTTTTGACTTCGTATGGTTTGCAGATCACATGCACTATGGCTCTATTATAGATATGGGTGTGCATAAGATCAGGGAGTCGGTGAGCAAAGGAGGTCTTCGCAGCACTTGTGGAGATTCTATAGACACGTTTAATTAAAAGATCACTATATAGTGGGGAATTTACGATGGTTTTGTGCATAGGGACGACAGATCTCAGAATAAATAACCGTCGTACACTGAGTATTCTGACTCACTGTAGATTTCATCAGTGGGGTATCTTCTCGGTTTTCCAAACATGACCTTTAGTACTGAGCGCTGAGCTCGCTCTGCGTTAAATAGAACGGTTTTGTTTGTCCCGCCCCACGCCGATATGCAGTATGTAAGAATTGACTCATTGCATTATATACTTTTTTTAAGAGTACACAATCTACACAGTTTCTAAGACGTTTCATAAAATATGTAACTTTGCGAACCCTACTTGACAGAGCTTGAATATGGCCTTTAAAATTCAGATTTTTATCTATTATTATACCGAGGTATTTAAAAGAGGTAGTATTACTTATACCATGAATTGTGTATTTTTGTGACTTTTATAATAGGCAGAGATGTTGGTCTGGAGGTTTCTGTATTTTAAAAACACACGTATTTTGACTTTGCAGTGTTCAGTGTGAGTAGATTTTGTCTAAGCCATTATGCGACATTTGTCATACCGTGTTCGGCACTATCAAAAACCTCGTTCCAGGAAATGTCATTAAATATAATGATGAAAATATATCATCAGTATAACAAAAGAGTTCGGCTTTGGGTAAATTAGTACATGATATATAATTAATGTAAATTAAGAAAAAGGTAGGACCAAGAATACTACCCTGTGGTTTGCCAAAACTAACGGGTTTGAGTGAACTCAGGTTCGCACCTCCTTTTATAAATTGGCGTCTAAGGGAAAGGTTGGTTTCAAACTAGGCAAGAACAGTGCCACGAATTCCCAGGTTATGTTGCTTTTGTAACAAAATGGACGTTGACACTGTATCAAAAGCCTTTGCCAGATCAAGAAAGACACAAATACAGGGTCTTCCTTCATCCAGCAAAGAGCATACACGGCGAACTAAGGAGCTTACTGCGTTTTCTGTCGAAATGCCCTTTCTAAACCCGAATTGGCGGTGGTATAGTAGTTTTTCTTGTTCAAGAAAACCAACCAGTCGTTTGTTGACCACCTTTTCCAGTAATTTGGAAAAAGCAGGGAGCAGAGAGATCGGTCGGTAATTAGTGGGTTTGCCTTTTGGCCCAGCTTTGTGTATTGCACAAACCACAACCTTTTTCCAGACCTCCGGAAAAGTGCCTGTTGACATACTGAGATTAATAATATGGGCTAAGGGTTTTATTACATAGTTTTTAAGTTTATTCAGGATGCAGTTGCTCATACCATCAATCCCGGCTGCACCACTAGAGGAGAGCCCTTGAATCATACAACCGATTTCTTCCTGGTCAGTTGGCTGTAGGAAAATAGAATCACCTTGAGGTCGTTCATTCGAGATCATCGATGCAAGAATGTCCTAGTTTTCATTAATTTCTTTTAAAATATTAGGTCCTTACATATGAAATTGGCGTTTTGCATGGGAGGAACATAAAGTCGTTTTTTTAAATATAATATATTTATTTAATCAAAGTATGTACCATTGCTATCACTTTTACCATCTCATAGGTAGTTCTTCGATCCTTTTACCAAAATAAACATTCGGACGGGAATCAATAAAATCTTTGAAGGCGGTTTGGACTGCCCCATCGGAGTTGAATTTTTTCCCGTCCAAGAAGTTATCCAAATTTCGAAAAAAAATGGTAATCTGTTGGAGCAAGGTCCGGAGAGTATGGTGGATGTCTTAGACATTCCAATTGAACCTCCCCTTATATGGTAGCCGTCTGTTGTGCAGTATGTGGTCTAGCGTTATCATGAAGCAGCAGTGGCCTAGAGCGATTGACCAGCCTCGGTTTTTTAGCAGCTAGCTTTTCCATTATGATTTGCAGTTGCTGACAATAGACATCTGCCGTAATCGTCTGGCCAGATTTAAGAAAGCTGTAGTGAACGACACCAGCACTAGTCCAACAAACGCTCACAAGTAACTTTTTTGGAGTCAATTTTCGCTTGGGGCATGGTTTGACTGGTTCGGCAGGGTTCAGCTATTGCGATGAGCGCTTCCGATTATCGTACAGGATCCACTTTTCATCACAGGTAATGATTCGATTAAAAATCCTTTCATTATTGTGCCGGGTGAGTAATGCAACGCAGCAGTCAACGCGCGTTTTTTGATTTGCTTTACTCAGTTCGTGAGGTACCCACCTTTGAAGCTTTTTCACCTTCCCAATTTGCTTCAAGTGGATTAAAACAGTTTTACACTAACACCGAAGCCTGCAGCTAACTCGGACGTGGTTTGCGATGGATTCGCTTCCATAATAGCCTTCAATTCTTCATTATCAACTTTGGTCTCCGGCCGACCACGGGGCTTGTTCTGCAGGTCTAAATTTCCAGAACGAAAACGTTGGAACCAAAAACGCCCTGTGTTTTCTATTGCGGCACCGTCTCCATACACATCATTAATCCTTGCAGTCGTTTCTGCAGCACTGGTGCCACGGTAGAACTCATACTCGTAAATAACGCGATATTTCAAGTTTTCCATTTTGTAAGCTGAGTGACACAAGAAAAAAAACAATTGAATTTTATTTTGATAGCAATATTCTGAAGTGAATCATCAAAAATGTTTTTAATCTACTGTATTGTATGTTGTTACGAATGACTATGGCAACACCATTGTGTTTATTGCCACAATCATTGCATTCTATTGAGTATCCTTTAATATTTAAACGTTGTGTAGGCTTGAGCCAAGTTTCGCAAACTAAAGCTATGTCAATATTATTTTCATACAAAAATTGAGTAAAAATATGGCGATTACATAACAGACTTTGAGCATTCCACTGTACTATCTTTAATTTGTCTGTGAATTTGTACTAATGTTCTTGGTATCACTGGAGTTGAAAAAATCGCTTAAAACATCTAACACATTTTTAGAGGATATTGGGGTATCTTGTGTCTTATTTAATGTTATAATTTTTATAATGCTTTGCACTAAGAGATTCAGTGCCTTGTAATTTGATTTTAATAATGTCAAAAGATCAAGAGGCTTCTTAGGGCCGAGAGGTGGGAAATTTTCATTTTTGAATATGTCAGCGAATGATGGAGTCTGAACTTTTTGTCTGTTTTCTTGTATTTTCTTTTGCTTAATTGGACACCGAGCTGAAATGCTAACGTGATTGCCATCGCAATGGAAGCATTTGGCCTGTTCGATCGGAGTTTTACAAACTTTATATGAGTGGTCTTCTTTACAGATGGAGCAGCGCACGGAGTTCTTGCAAAACTTTGCTAAATGGCCATACCTGAGACACCGGAAACATTGTTTGACTGGTGGAACATACGCTGAGATGTCATGCCGCCAACCGTCCAAATCTACGTAGTCTGGAAGAAATGACGTCGCGAAGGTGATGGCTACTGTCTGCAGCGGCTGTTGAATGAAGTTATCATCAACTTTGGTCCTTGTTGTGAATCTTCGAACAGATATTATTTTCTTGTAACTTGATAGCATTGTCAATATCTTTTTGTTTGTCAAGTTGGTTTTAATTAAACCAGTAATTTCAGTGCTTGAAGCTGGTATATTGGCCTTAAATTGGTAGTCTTTTAAAAATGTAGCATTGTTCAAGATTTTTTAAATTGATTCTTGCGTTTTTTTGTTAAAAGTAATGTTATTTGGTGTAAATGCCGAAACCGAGCTATAAACAAAAAATTTGGAGCGAGTGGCTTATGGATAAACTGTTTAAAGACAGGATCGTAAGAAAAGAAGATAGTAGCGGTGAATCTTTTCCAGAATGCAAATTATGTCGGTGCATCTTAAGTAAAAGCAATAAATAGGTACTCCGATTTAAAAGCTCATATGGCGTCGAAAAAGCACATTGCTAATTCAAATATGCTAGCACCATCTCAGCAACGCACAATTGATTTCCCAAAAAAAGCTGTAAATAAAACAAAATCATGTGAAGCGTACACGTCGCTTTTTATTGCTGAACATTGTAGCGTATTAACTGTGGATCATTTAAGCCTGATGTTAAAAAAAGTGGGTCATGATTCTGATGGAATTAAAGATATGCATTTACACCGCACTAAATGCAGCCATATTATAAGAAACGTTTTAAGTCCATACTTTAAAGACGATTAAAAAGAGGACATTGTAGAGGGAAAGTTAGGTTTACTCTTAGACGAGACCACAGAAATAAGCGTTACAAAATAGCTTGGCTTGGTGATTATATACTATAGTATTAAAGCAAAAAAAAAAAATAACAATGTCATTCCTAAAATTGGCACCTCTAACTGAATGCACCGCAGATGGAATAGTTAGCGCACTCAAAGATACTTAAACGAATTCGGTTTGGACTACAAAAATATTAGCGGCTTATGAACAGACAATGCAAGTGTCATGACTGGCGTGAATAACGGAGTGTTTGCCAAATTAAAAGCTGATATTCCTGGGCTCGTTCTCGTTCGATGTGTGTGTCACTCTATTCAACTTGCTGTATCCCACAATACCCAGAAATCTGGAATTTCTGATATCCGAAACATATAATTGGTTTTCCCAGTCATCGACTCGACAGGCCGAATATAAAGAGTTGTACAAAACAATAAATGAAGGCCATCCATTAAAAATTGTCTGAGCTTGCCAAACTCGCTGGCTATCGATACATTCAGCAGTAGAAAGAATACTCAAACAGTGGTGCGAATTAAAAACATATTTAGAAATATCAAGCCGAAATTATACTGCTGAGATGCTGTAACGAATGTATAGAGACGAAATGAATTTGGCATTTACATCATTTTTATGCCCGATATTAGAAGAACTGCAACGAGTAAATAAAGCCTTTCAAGCCAAGAATGCCGATCCCTGTCAATTGTTTAAAGATTTATCCACCCACACTGCTCGGATTTCCGGTTGCGAAAATAATTATTCCGCGTCCGCAAGTTGATCCTTTGACGATAAATGTCGAAAATGATTTGGACCCAAAACCTTACCTTGGTTACGGGTTTGAAACAAAAATAAGGTAAATGAGAGAAAAACGCTTGATCGACGAACAAACTGAGCGAGAACAGCGACAACGGTGCATTAATTTCATAATCAAATTATCACAACTGCGTTGCAGGCTACCTGATAATATTGATATATTGCTGTCTTGTAAAAATGTTTTAAAAGTACAAAAAGAATCCATAGGCTCCTTATTGGCTCATTTCCATTATTCAAGCAATATAATCTCACACATAGAATCCCAGTGGAGTGCAATAAACTTCACGAAGTGGAACAAAGTTGACAATACTATAGAGTTTTGGTCAGAAGTTAAAGAGTACAAAGATGCCGCTGGCACTAACCCGTTTAAAGAACTCAGTGATTTTGCATTTCATATTTAAATTTTGCCATATTCGAATGCAGAAGTTGAACTAGTGTTAAGTGTAATGAAAAGCGTAAAAACAAAGCTACGAAATCGAATGAAGACAGATATGGTTAATGCCATTCTTAATATACTAGCAGGGCTAAAGCGCAATGAAAAAACTTGTTACACTTAAGAGTTACCAGATAAAGTATTGAATCAAATTGGAACGACTCAAAGTTATAGCCAGCCGTCAACTTCTACTGCACCCGAAATTATTGAGACCCCAAATAGTGACGATGATTTAGACAACATAGAATTAGATTCATTTTAAAGATTGTTGCATTTTATTAAACTTCAATGAATATTTGTATTTGGTTTTTTATTTACCTTAATTTTACATCAGGTATTTTAACGGATTTTGCTGACGAGAAAAATACGAGATTTAACGGATTTTTAATGGATTTTCGTAATAAAGTCGGCGGAATCTCAAAATTATTGTTGTTGTTATCGCCTTCTTGTTTGCATGATGTCTTTGTTGACGTAATGGTGTAGGCGTAATTATTGTCAAATTGTAGCATTTTGTTCTCTAAAATGGTGTGAGAGCTTAAAAAATATGTCAGAAACTAAGAGAAAACGAAGACATTTAAGATGTAGCATAGAAATAGAAAGGTATGTTGGTTTTTACGTAGATTTCTGTCGTTTTATAGATTTGAATTATTGACTCGTGGATTAAACAGGTTGTTCGTTTTGTTTTCAGTCTATTATTGTTTTAAGGTAAATTTGCGAAACCAGCCAAGTGAAAGTTGAAATGGATTCATTTGATTTTCAGAATTCAGATAATAAAGATTCTGAAAATCTAATCAATCTAATTGTAATAAGCCAGTATGTATGTATGTATGTATGTATGCATGTATGTATCTATGTTCCATTCTCAACAGCTCAACCGGTTTTCATAAATGATATACGTCATTGGATTCGTGAATCAAGAGAAGCAGGTAATACATATTTATATTTTTTGTATTTTTAACGTCCAAATACTTATTGAGACTTTAATATTTACTCTATTTTTTAAAGACATTGATCTAGCCCCAAACTAGGATTCCCTGTGTCTTGGGTACTCGGCAACGGCATACGTACTTAAATAGATAAATATTATACCTATAGAAAGATAAACAACCATGACTCAGGAACAAACATCCGTGCTCCTCACACAAATATTTGCCCCTCTGCCCCACCCTTCACTATCAAAGCTATTTACAGTATGTTTCTCTTAAGTGGACGATTCCTGTACTACACAATGTTTTCTAAAATATTTAATTTTATGATACATGGTCGTTATTTATTAAATGAACAAAATAAGCACGTATTTACCTTAGTAATAATTCAAGTTACTCACCAAAGCTAAGTTAAATAAATTTTGTTATATTTTCGTGAACAGTTTAAACACAGACCTTTTAAATATTTCAGGTGAAAAATATGTTGATGTGAAAGGAAAATCAAAACGAAAAAAAATTATACAAACTGGATATGAAAAGACATTATGTTTAAATGTACAGAAAAAAATCACATGACAAGAGAGAAGAAATTAAGAAACGGTACTATAGTACCGTTTCTTAATTTCTTCTCTCTTGTACTGAGGAAAGAAACAGAAATAAAAACATCACAGAAAGTAGAAAGTAGGAGAAGGCCTACTTATGCGTATTACTTTGAGAACGAAAATATTACAGAGAGAGTATGTCAAAAGTTCTTTTGTGCCACGTTGGATCAGTCAAAAGGGTATATCACTTCTATAAAACAGGACACGGAACATGTTAAAATAGCACCTAATCCTCAAAAAGGAAAATATGTCAAAAAACAAACTGCTCCTGAGAAATTTGAAAAAGTCAAACTCCATATCATATCATTTCCTATGCAAGAATCACATAATTGCAGAGCTTCCACTAAACGCCAATACTTGGATCCCAACTTGAGTGTTAAACAAATGTATGCTCTCTACGTTGAAAACCATAGAGAACATATGTGCAGAAAAAATTTCAATGAAAATACCAATTTTGGTTTCGTTCTAAAAAGGACACATGGGATACATGTTGCGAATTCAATGCAACAGTTAATCAAGAATAAGAATAACAATAAATTTTATTTTGAAAAATGATACTTAAAGCTAGTTTAACAAAATGATATCACAAAGGAGGTGTTAAGCTACAGCAATAAACTGCGGCCCCACACTAGGCAAAGCCTGTATGGTGGGTACCATTTTACGGTTAAAACAATGGGTGTTAGCTTAGTACATTGTATAAGGTAGGTGTAAGTTCTTTATTTATATTTTTAATGACTGACAGAATTACACAAAAAATAATCACAAACAGGAATACAAAAATATGAAATATAATATCAACACAGCGCAAAATAACATAGCATTTTCATATGTAGAACAGCTAAGTTTTTTTAAATCAACTCAGAGGCCTCGTATGTTAGGGTCAAAAGCTATTTACTTATGACATTTTCTTTTGACTTCGTATGGTTTGCAGATCACATGCACTATGGCTCTATTATAGATATGGGTGTGCATAAGATCAGGGAGTCGGTGAGCAAAGGAGGTCTTCGCAGCACTTGTGGAGATTCTATAGACACGTTTAATTAAAAGATCACTAATCACTATATAGTGGGGAATTTACGATGGTTTTGTGCATAAGGACGACAGATCTCAGAATAAATAACCGTCGTACACTGAGTATTCTGACTCACTGTAGATTTCATCAGTGGGGTATCTTCTCGGTTTTCCAAACATGACCTTTAGTACTGAGCGCTGAGCTCGCTCTGCGTTAAATAGAACGGTTTTGTTTGTCCCGCCCCACGCCGATATGCAGTATGTAAGAATTGACTCATTGCAGTATATACTTTTTTTAAGAGTACACAATCTACACAGTTTCTAAGACGTTTCATAAAATATGTAACTTTGCGAACCCTACTTGACAGAGCTTGAATATGGCCTTTAAAATTCAGATTTTTATCTATTATTATACCGAGGTATTTAAAAGAGGTAGTATTACTTATACCATGAATTGTGTATTTTTGTGACTTTTATAATAGGCAGAGATGTTGGTCTGGAGGTTTCTGTATTTTAAAAACACACGTATTTTGACTTTGCAGTGTTCAGTGTGAGTAGATTTTGTCTAAGCCATTTTGCGACATTTGTCATACCGTGCTCGGCACTATCAAAAACCTCGTTCCAGGAAATGTCATGAAATATAATGATGAAAATATATCATCAGTATAACAAAAGAGTTCGGCTTTGGGTAAATTAGTACATGATATATAATTAATGTAAATTAAGAAAAAGGTAGGACCAAGAATACTACCCTGTGGTTTGCCAAAACTAACGGGTTTGAGTGAACTCAGGTTCGCACCTCCTTTTATAAATTGGCGTCTAAGGGAAAGGTTGGTTTCAAACTAGGCAAGAACAGTGCCACGAATTCCCAGGTTATGTAGCTTTTGTAACAAAATGGACGTTGACACTGTATCAAAAGCCTTTGCCAGATCAAGAAAGACACAAATACAGGGTCTTCCTTCATCCAGCAAAGAGCATACACGGCGAACTAAGGAGCTTACTGCGTTTTCTGTCGAAATGCCCTTTCTAAACCCGAATTGGCGGTGGTATAGTAGTTTTTCTTGTTCAAGAAAACCAACCAGTCGTTTGTTGACCACCTTTTCCAGTAATTTGGAAAAAGCAGGGAGCAGAGAGATCGGTCGGTAATTAGTGGGTTTGCCTTTTGGCCCAGCTTTGTGTATTGCACAAACCACAACCTTTTTCCAGACCTCCGGAAAAGTGCCTGTTGACATACTGAGATTAATAATATGGGCTAAGGGTTTTATTACATAGTTTTTAAGTTTATTCAGGATGCAGTTGCTCATACCATCAATCCCGGCTGCACCACTAGAGGAGAGCCCTTGAATCATACAACCGATTTCTTCCTGGTCAGTTGGCTGAAGGAAAATAGAATCACCTTGAGGTCGTTCATTCGAGATCATCGATGCAAGAATGTCCTAGTTTTCATTAATTTCTTTTAAAATATTAGGTCCTTACATATGAAATTGGCGTTTTGCATGGGAGGAACATAAAGTCGTTTTTTTAAATATAATATATTTATTTAATCAAAGTATGTACCATTGCTATCACTTTTACCATCTCATAGGTAGTTCTTCGATCCTTTTACCAAAATAAACAATCGGACGGGAATCAATAGAATCTTTGAAGGCGGTTTGGACTGCCCCATCGGAGTTGAATTTTTTCCCGTCCAAGAAGTTATCCAAATTTCGAAAAAAAATGGTAATCTGTTGGAGCAAGGTCCGGAGAGTATGGTGGATGTCTTAGACATTCCAATTGAACCTCCCCTAATATGGTAGCCGTCTGTTGTGCAGTATGTGGTCTAGCGTTATCATGAAGCAGCAGTGGCCTAGAGCGATTGACCAGCCTCGGTTTTTTAGCAGCTAGCTTTTCCATTATGATTTGCAGTTGCTGACAATAGACATCTGCCGTAATCGTCTGGCCAGATTTAAGAAAGCTGTAGTGAACGACACCAGCACTAGTCCAACAAATGCTCACAAGTAACTTTTTTGGAGTCAATTTTCGCTTGGGGCATGGTTTGACTGGTTCGGCAGGGTTCAGCTATTGCGATGAGCGCTTCCGATTATCGTACAGGATCCACTTTTCATCACAGGTAATGATTCGATTAAAAATCCTTTCATTATTGTGCCGGGTGAGTAATGCAACGCAGCAGTCAACGCGCGTTTTTTGATTTGCTTTACTCAGTTCGTGAGGTACCCACCTTTGAAGCTTTTTCACCTTCCCAATTTGCTTCAAGTGGATTAAAACAGTTTTACACTAACACCGAAGCCTACAGCTAACTCGGACGTGGTTTGCGATGGATTCGCTTCCATAATAGCCTTCAATTCTTCATTATCAACTTTGGTCTCCGGCCGACCACGGGGCTTGTTCTGCAGGTCTAAATTTCCAGAACGAAAACGTTGGAACCAAAAACGCCCTGTGTTTTCTATTGCGGCACCGTCTCCATACACATCATTAATCCTTGCAGTCGTTTCTGCAGCACTGGTGCCACGGTAGAACTCATACTCGTAAATAACGCGATATTTCAAGTTTTCCATTTTGTAAGCTGAGTGACACAAGAAAAAAAACAATTGAGGAAAAAAAATACAAGAACTTTTGCAAATTTTGGCAGAAAACAAACACAATATGCAAAAATCGAGGATCTATACCATCTAACATAGACGGGAAAACAGATGATAAAGACATCGCAGATCTGTTTGTCAATAACTTCACACAATCTGAACCCGTTTCCTCCACTTTGACACCATCATCATTAACAACAAGTGATCTCACTTATGAAAAAACTATAACAGCCACCTTTGTACATAAAATAGTCATGGCTACAGCACGCGGAAAGTCAACTGGTCTCGATGGTCTGTCGATAGAACACTTGCAACACGCCGGCGCACCCATGAGCGCTATACTCGCAGGACTTTTCAAGGGTATATAAAAACCGGACACATCCCAAATGCCTTGACCAATACCGTTATAGTTCCCCTGTGGAAAAACAAACAGAAGGACATTGCCAGCTCGGGTAACTACAGACCTACAGCCCTTGCCTCAATTGTAGCCAGATTATTTGAGAGAGTCCTGACGCTGAAGCTTACTGAAGAACATCTAGAAAGTTCCGATCATCAGATGGGCTTTAAGAAGAATTTCGCGACGACCACGGCAGTTTACGTTGTAAAACAAGTAGCGGACTATTACAAGCAACGACATACATCTACATACGCTTGCTATTTGAAACTCAGCAAGGCCTTTGATAGAGCTTCACATGCACTGCTTTGGAACAAAATGCGCCAACGAGGCATTCCTGAGAGCATAATATCCATCTTAGCGCAATGGCATCAGCAACAGAAGAACGTAGTACGATGGAACGGAACCCTGTCAGAACCGATGCCACTTAAATGCGGGGTACGACAGGGAGGAACAGCTTCACCAGTTCTATTCAATCTCTACATGGATGAGCTGAGCCGGCGCCTTGCGGATGCAGGGGTCGGCTGTTTAATGGATGGCGTGTGCGTCAACCACGTGAGCTATGCAGATGACATGGTGCTGCTCGCCCCCTCCATTGCTGCGATGCGTCGGCTTTTGGCAATTTGTGAAGACTATGCCCAGCAGAATAACATGGTATATAACGCCACCAAATCCGTATTCATGGTTTTCAAGTCCAAAAACACGCCTACCGAGATCCCTCCTTTACTTCTCAATCACCAAGTACTCACTCGCGTGGAGGAGACCAAATACCTCGGCCATATAATAGACTCGGATCTAAAAGACGACAGGGACAAAGAGAGACAACGTCGAGCACTTTGTGTCAAGGCGAACATGCTGGCCCGACGCTTTCACCGCTGCAGCGCAAAGATGAAGCGTGCACTGTTCATTGCCTACTGCACCACTATATACACTGCTGAGTTGTGGTGTAACTACACCAAACGAGAGTACAGCCGACTACGGGCTCAATATAACAACGGTTGGAGAGCCCTGAACCGCCTGCCGCGCTGGTGTAGCGCATCGGAGATGTTCGCGTCGGCGTGCCTGCCCGGGTGGGACGGACTCGTGCGTCATGTGACGGCCGGCGCCGCAGAGCGCCTGCGCGCCTCCACCAATACCGTCGTTTGCGCCGCGATCCCAATCCACCGACAGTGGGCTGAACTACAACGGTCTTATGCCTAAATGTAATTTACTATAAATCTCCGAATAAGACTGATTGTTTCTAAATTATCATTATTTTTTATGTGTGTTAGGTTATATATAAGTTATATGGAAAAAAAACTGGAATAAAGACATTATTATTATTATAAAAACAAATGAATTATAATTTTAGAAACACAAATACATGAGTAAATAGCTGTATAAATTTGAATTTGGAATTCCTAACCATAGAGGAGATATTTGAGATCAAACTGGCCAGTACGGCGAAACGCCAATTTCATATGTAAGGACCTAATATTTGTGGCTACGTCTTTGCCTACGTTAGTGAAATGTTCATTGCATATGAACACTTCAGGGAGGTGGTGTGATCATTCGTATTTAGAAGTTCAGTAGCTGTATTACTTTGTTTCTTTGAATAATATATAAAAACTAGGATCTCCTAATTTTTACTAACTTGGAGTTATTATCAATAGCGCCAGAGACGATCCTACTACAATGTTCCGTGGCCATCTCAACAGTATTGTCATTATTTACCGGAGAGCAGTCAATATTCTTCATTTCACTATCCAGAGCCTCGTAGTCTACCATGAGACGCGTTCGTATCAATGAGTCAGATCTGACAACAACGTCAATGCTGATCATTGCCAAGTCGTGATCAGTAATATCGGTATTGCAGACGATAGCTTGTTCTGAAAGGTGTGATGATATAAATATATGTAAGCAAGCACCTAGACGCGTCGGTTCTGTAATTGCCGGAATTAATCCACCCTCAGCCATTAAACAAAGGTATTCTGATCGCCTATGACTTTTTTCATAGTCAGAAAGTAAATCAATATTGATATTGCCTGCCAGAATAACCGGATGTTTATCTTTACTGAGCCTAGCAGAAGGTTAAGGGAGTTTAAAAAAGTAAGTGGAAAATCCTAGGGCGAACGGTAGATAGCGATGATTGATAGTTGCATTCCAGGGCAGTTCCTCTACGATGCAATTAGCGCTAGTAAAACTCGGTTCGGACATGGATGCGGTCAGAGCGTTTCTTATGTTAAAAACCACACCGCCGGCCTTGTTTATAAATTATGTAGAATTGTATAATGTGTCCAGCGTTCCTATCAGTATATGTTTCTGAAGTCAGCACTCGGTGAGTACAATGTCGTCAAATTGAACTTTCAGCCTCTTAAGTCAAATATTGAATTCATCTAAGTATAACGTTATACCACGAATATTATAAGTTAAGTAATACTTGTAGTTTTGGGTTAACATGAATAAAGCTCTTACACTCTTCTGGTGGATGCATAAAGGGAAGCAGACGAGCAGCCAGGCCTACAACGACGCAGCCCATGGACCAACGTATCCAGAGCATCGAGATGGGAGTCGTAGATAAGCATGAGTACAGATGACAACCAGTGAGGGCGAAGTCAAGAAGATCCCGAAAATATTTCGATTTTAACGAGGTTTAATTATTTTTACGTGTATTTGCGATTATTATTTTTTACTTTTTATATGTGCTGGTTACTCATTTCTCAAGATGTGGTTATTGTATTTATTTTTGAGATCGTATTATCTTATGATAATTTTATTTTCTTAACATGACACTTAAGAATTTATTTTCAAAATATTTTTATTTTTAACGTTTGTTCTTTTAGTTGTTGGGAGCACGGTTCACACTTGACCGTACCTGCTCACCGCGGCCTCAAGCGCGTTCTACTTAATCGGTCTAACGTCAGCTATGTAATTTCCTTAGCGAGTTTAGGTTATATATTTACTTAGGCATTTTAGTTAGAATACAATCATAGATATCGAGAGATAGGTTGAGGGGCGTGGCACGTGCGAACAAATCTAGCCCCGATTGTCTAGTAATGTAGTAGTATTAAAAAAATACTTGTACTAACCTTTGAGTAGTGCTCTGGGGCCGAGCTGCTGATATTGACTCAATTTTTGTTCGACAAAAAAGGGCTATTAGAGAAATTCATAACCTACGCAGTCGTGACTCCCTGAGGGAACTGTTCAAAGAAATTAGCATTGTGACTGTACATATCATGTACGTTAGGAAGATCATAATATAAGAAGAGGAAATCAAATTGACCAACCTTACTATAGACTAGCTAAAGTTAGAACTTCATTTTTAGGTCTAAGTTGTCGTGTGACGACAAGAACCTACCAGAACCTAACAGAAAACAACCAGGATAAAATTTAGTAGAAACAGTTTATTAGTTATTTACAATGAATTAATTTAAAAAAATGAAAGGAAGATGAGGATGAATGAGATGAGAACAGGTTTTTTATAAAACACAGGTTAAGTAAAAAAATAAGGGAAGCGGAGGACACGGAGAGAAGTAGACCAGTGGGGTGATGACCAGGATGCAGGTGTAGATGTTGTAGAAATCGTCGTTGCAGGAACGGTACGTCGTATTTGTAGTTACGGCTCGCAGGATTCCGTTGTAGGAACGATCGTCGATGTAGGTAGCGGGCGTATTTGAAGTTACGGCTCGCAGAATTCCGTTGTAGGAACGATCGTCGATGTAGGTAGCGGGCGTACTTGAAGCTACGGCTCGCAGGATCCCGTTGTTTGAAGGATTGTTTTGAAGGAACGGCTTGCAGGATCCCGGGGTAGTGCGACCCCGGGATAAGGCCTTTAGGTGATACTTCTAGTTCAGAAGCTGACGTGAGACTCCAGAATTTCAGAAATGTTCCGCTTTTATACCCTTTTTGGAGAGTTCTAAAAATTATTTAAATTAAACGTAATTTTTGTGAGTGGCCAAGAGAGAAAAGTATTTTTGTGAAAGTATTGCAGCAAACATATCAGACCGCTAGCGAGTTTGAATGGGCATTGCCATGACAACCAGATAAACAAAGACCTCCACCAATGTCAAAGTTTAGTTTCAGGCTCGTAATACGATCGCACGAAGCCCGAGATTGCAGAGTTTCGGAGAAAGCCAAAAACAAGGTCACCAAAGGTAAACCCCTTCCCTATCGATTTACAAGAGCTGATAGTATGAAAATACAAAGCAAAAATGATTTGTTAATGTATTCTTATGGTTTAAAACGTTACAGAGTCCTATGGAAATAAAGGTGAACAAATAATAAGCTGTACAGCTCAGCAAGCATCAAGCAGCAGCAGCAAGGAAAAGGACATGTAAGTAGCATAACACTACAAAGTACAGTTACAATACTATAACTGTTTAATATTTATGCTTCGGAACGCACCGGTTTTTTCGTTGCGCGGATCGACCGCGATTGATCGGGACATCACTAGCTGTCACTTGTATAGAAACGACATGACGAGTTAGAGGTTACCTTTTGCACATGGAAAATGTCGGCGTCAAGCATTCGGGCCTTGGCTGTATGTTATTTGTAATAATTGTCTAACACAGGTATCGGGGCCTGGTCGGAATGTTAATTGTAATAATCATCACGGAACAATCGTCGGGAAATAAGTAGATTTCACGTCATCGGAGTGAGTGCTTCGTGCTTTGAAAGGTTGAAGTGATTCGGTGATCAATTCGTCGCGTTCGGACAGCGACCCTTTGTGTCGGCAAGTATCACGACGGCGACAGCAACGGGCTGCGACGAGAGTAAGATTCGACTCCCCTCACCCCCCTTTCCCCTGGTGTTCCTCATCCCGTTTTCCTGCCTAGAATTGAGCTTTCGAATTCCGGTCCACGGCGTCAAGGTCAGTACTGCTTTGTGACATTCCACTGAAAAACAACCCTACCAAGATTCCACGCCCTGTCGGTTGAGGCGTCGAATTCATCATCTTGATAGCAGAGCGTGGTTTCCTAGTAGGAAATCGATTCACGGACGGTTGTAGGGTTGTTTTTTTGCCACATTGTAGTTGGGAGAAAAGGGTATCTCAGATTGGTCGGCAATCTTTATTGTGAGTGAGTCTTGTGGTCGGTATACCACAATTTAGGTTCATTTTCGGTTAGTAAACGTATAATTAAAGTACTATAGAACCGGAAGCTCTACCACAAGTTATACAATATAGTTACTTCGCGGAATGACCGTTCAATCCTTTATGCGCATAAATTTGTAGTCGGAAGGTACCATACGTCGGAAGGAAGCACGAAGCACTCACTCCGATGACGTGAAATCTACTTATTTCCCGACGATTGTTCCGTGATGATTATTACAATTAACATTCCGACCAGGCCCCGATACCTGTGTTAGACAATTATTACAAATAACATACAGCCAAGGCCCGAATGCTTGACGCCGACATTTTCCATGTGCAAAAAGTAACCTCGAACTCGTCATGTCGTTTCTATACAACTGACAGCTAGTGATGTCCCGATCACTCGCGGTCGATCCGCGCAACGAAAAAACCGGTGCGTTCCGAAGCATAAATATTAAACAGTCACCCGCCCGGACAGGCCCGAACCTGTCCCTAATCAATAGGAAGGCGAGAAAGTGTTGCGACCGCGCTCTTGAGGACCGAGTCCCCCACCTTGACTTCTGCTGATCGAGGCGTGCCATCCCGACCCGTGTACAAATTGACGATCCGTCCTCGTCTCCATCTCAATGATGGCAGGTTCGCATCCTTAATCAGCACCAAATCACCGACTTGAGGGGGGCTCGTCCAGTCAGTCCACTTAAGGCGCTGCTGCAAGATGTGCAAGTACTCAAGGGACCACCGTTTCCAAAAATCTTGAGCCATCTGCTGCAACATCTGCCACCTAGTTAACCGACTTAACTTAACATCACCGAATGGGTATTCTGGCAGGGCGTTAAGGGGCTGACCTATCAGGAAGTGACCCGGCGTCAACGCTTCCAAATCTGACGACAACGTCAATGCTGATCATTGCCAAGTCGTGATCAGTAATCTCGGTATTGCAGACGATAGCTTGTTCTGAAAGGTGTGATGATATAAATATATGTAAGCAAGCACCTAGACGCGTCGGTTCTGTAATTGCCGGAATTAATCCACCCTCAGCCATTAAACAAAGGTATTCTGATAGCCTATGACTTTTTTCATAGTCAGAAAGTAAATCAATATTGATATTGCCTGCCAGAATAACCGGATGTTTATCTTTACTGAGCCTAGCAGAAGGTTAAGGGAGTTTAAAAAAGTATATGGAAAATCCTAGGGCGAACGGTAGATAGCGATGATTGATAGTTGCATTCCAGGGCAGTTCCTCTACGATGCAATTAGCGCTAGTAAAACTCGGTTCGGACATGGATGCGCTCAGAGCGTTTCTTTGAGTTATTCATGAACTGTAATAATATTGATATTTTATGTATAACAGAGCACTTTTTAAAGAGTTATCAGTTCATGTTCAACTTTAATAACCACCACGTTGCTAGTTCGTTCAACAGAAAAACAGCTGATCGCGGTGGCTCCTTAATACTTGTAAATAATAGTTTTAAATATAAGGAACGAGTTGACATAGTGAGCCTGTCTGTTGAGCGTACCATGGAAATAGCCTGTATTGAACTTGAACAACTTATTGTAATGAGCGTATACAGACCACCAGATTCATCCTTTGATTTATTCGAAAAGAAAATGGATGAAGTGTTGATTAAAATCAGCGATAAAAACATTTTTTTTATAATTTGTGGTGATTTTAATTTTAATCTGTTATAGGATAATAATATTTGTACTAGATTAAAATCTTTATTTTTATGTCACAACATGAACTATCTGTTTTTGGAGCCTACTAGAATTACTGCAACATCTGCTACCTGCATTGACAGTATATTTACTAACATTACGCCCATTTTCAAATCGGTCATCAATAAATTAACCTCTGATCACTCTGGTCAGATAGGTATATTCAATATTAAAATAAAAAAGGACCAAAAAGAGGATATTACATGTGTGCCCGTTAGTGACACTCGGCTTGAACACTACAGGAATAATATTTTAGATAAACTATGGGAAATACCATACAGTGACGATCCAAATTTGTTGTACAACTCAGTATTTAACCTTGTCAAAAATGAATATGATACGGTATTTAAATAAAAAACTATAAAAGTTAATAACAAAGCTTTGTTTAGTGATTGGGCGACAGTTGGAATTCATAGGAGCAGACGAAGATTATATGAACTCTATGAAGAGAAATTATGTTATTATATTCTAGATTATGTTCGTAGTTATTCAAAAATGTTTAAACGCGTTTGTGCCGTAGCTAAATCTAATTTCATTAAAAACAAAATTGAATCTAGTAGCAATGTAATGAAAACGACTTGGCAAATTATAAACAGAGAGACTGGAAAGACCAAAGCTACACATAATAACTTCAAGCTTAAGATAGATAATCAATTGCTAAGTACAGACCTAGAAGTAGCAAAAGCTTTCGAAAATTTCTTTACGGACATTCCAGTTTCAACAACCAAGTCTTTAAATTAATCTCCCGCTGCTGCTGAATCTATACTTAAACTAAACTTTGAGGAATGTAAAACAGATTTTAAATTTAGGCACGTAAATAATGAAGACATTGTAAAAGCGTTTAAATCCCTGGAAATGAAAAAGACAGCTGACGCCCATCGTCTATCAGTAAAAATTATTAGTTCCATTGTAGATTGTATTGCACCTCACCTTTGTTGTATATTTAATCAATGTATAGATAATGGTGAGTTTCCTGACTTGATGAAACTAAGTAAAGTTATACCTTTATTCAAAGCTGGTAGTACATCAGACCCCACCAATTTTAGACCCATATCGATACTACCAACGCTTAGCAAAATATTTGAAAAACTCACACTTAATCAATTGCAAAGTCATTTTTATCTCAATAATTTAATTCATATTGCTCAGTTTGGTTTCACAAAGGGTCGTTCAACAGCCGATGCTGGTGTTGAACTAATCGACAATATTTTTGATGCCTGGGAAGACGCAATGGATGCAATAGGTGTCTTCTGCGATCTATCCAAGGCTTTTGATTGCGTCCATCATGACACTCTTGTCAGGAAGTTACGCCATTATGGTGTAAAAGATCAGGCACTTGGCCTTCTGGAGTCATATCTAACAGACAGGGTTCAGATGGTCGATGTTAATGGGAAAAGATCACCTGGGTCTTCAATAAGTATGGGCGTACCGCAAGGTTCAATTCTTGGTCCTTTCTTGTTTTTAGTATATATTAATGATTTACCTTACCTTGTTAAAGCAAAACATGGGTTAGTATTGTTTGCCGATGATACTTCTTTGATATTTAAAGTTAAAAGACAGCAATCAAATTATGACGAGGTAAACAATGCTATCTCTAGTATAGTGAACTGGTTTACTGTTAACAATTTATTACTTAATGAAAAGAAAACTAAATGTATTAAATTTGTGTTACCCAATGTGAACCCGGTAACTACAGACATATTTATAAAAGGACAGAGATTGGACCTTGTGCAGTCGACTGTCTTTTTGGGCATTACTTTAGACGCCAAACTACAATGGGATCCTCATATAAATAAATTGTCGAACAGACTGAGTTCGGCAGCGTTCGCAGTTAAAAAAATTAGAGCTCTTACCGACGTAGACACCGCTAGACTAGTCTACTTTAGTTACTTTCATAGTCTAATGACCTATGGTATTTTATTGTGGGGTCACGCTGCGAATGCTAATAGTATATTTATTCTGCAGAAACGGGCTGTTCGTGCAATTTATAGATTAGGGCCTAGAGTGTCACTGAGGGAAAAGTTTAAAGAAATCAATATTCTGACATTTGTGTCTCAATATATCTATGACAATCTTGTGTATGTAAAAAGAAATATAACAAATTTTCAGAAGTACAGTGATATACACAATTTTAATACTAGAAATAAAGACAAGTTGGTTGCTTATGTAAGCCGACTACATAAAATTAGTAATTCTTTTAAAGGCAATTGTATACGCTATTACAATAAGGTCCCTACTGATATTAAAAACTTACCTTTAGACAAGTTTAAAATAATAATAAAACAGAAATTGTATAAAAAAGGTTACTACAGGATATCTGATTACTTAGAGGACAGATGTCCATGGGAATAGATTGTTTGAGTAACAGGCTGTTTCGATATATAATTAGCATTCATTTTGTAATTTGACAATATTTTATTTAAAAAAGGAAACGCAAAAGATGCGACGACTGTGGAGTTTCTTCGGTGAGCTCTTCTCCACAGATTCCGCCATTGGGTTAGTGAACTCACCCAAAAAAATGTAATGACGGATCTAAGTGATGTAACAACATCCTATGGAAATAAATGATTTTTGATTTTGATTTTGATTTTGATTTCTTATGTTAAAAACCACACCGAGGGGAGTCGAATCTTACTCTCGTCGCAGCCCGCTGCTGTCGCCGTCGTGATACTTGCCGACACAAAGGGTCGCTGTCCGAACGCGACGAATTGATCACCGAATCACTTCAACCTTTCAAAGCACGAAGCACTCACTCCGATGACGTGAAATCTACTTATTTCCCGACGATTGTTCCGTGATGATTATTACAATTAACATTCCGACCAGGCCCCGATACCTGTGTTAGACAATTATTACAAATAACATACAGCCAAGGCCCGAATGCTTGACGCCGACATTTTCCATGTGCAAAAAGTAACCTCTAACTCGTCATGTCGTTTCTATACAAGTGACAGCTAGTGATGTCCCGATCACTCGCGGTCGATCCGCGCAACGAAAAAACCGGTGTGTTCCGAAGCATAAATATTAAACAGTCACCCGCCCGGACAGGCCCGAACCTGTCCCTAATCAATAGGAAGGCGAGAAAGTGTTGCGACCGCTCTCTTGAGGACCGAGTCCCCCACCTTGACTTCTGCTGATCGAGGCGTGCCATCCCGACCCGTCTACAAATTGACGATCCGTCCTCGTCTCCATCTCAATGATGGCAGGTTCGCATCCTTAATCAGCACCAAATCACCGACTTGAGGGGGGCTCGTCCGGTCAGTCCACTTAAGGCGCTGCTGCAAGATGTGCAAGTACTCAAGGGACCACCGTTTCCAAAAATCTTGAGCCATCTGCTGCAACATCTGCCACCTAGTTAACCGACTTAACTTAACATCACCGAATGGGTATTCTGGCAGGGCGTTAAGGGGCTGACCTATCAGGAAGTGACCCGGCGTCAACGCTTCCAAATCATTTGGATCCGAACTGAGCGGGCACAACGGACGCGAGTTCAGTGTCATTTCAATTTTACAGAACAGCGTCGCAAGCTCTTCAAAGCGTGGAGAGGTCCCACCGATGATCCTCGTCAGGTGCGACTTAGCCGATTTAACCGCAGCCTCAAAAATTCCTCCCCAATGAGGACATCCCGGCGGACTGAAAACCCATTCAATCCCTCGTCGGGAGCAAGCCTTACCGATGGCGTCCTGGTTACCGTTCAGGAATTGAGTGACCTCCTGCAGATATCGCCTGGCTCCGACAAAATTTGTGCCGTTGTCCGAACGGATTAATGTCGGGAGGCCCCTTCGTGAGACGAACCGATCTAGACATGCGATAAATGCCTCTGTAGTGAGGTCACTGACCACCTCCAAGTGGACTGCCTTCGTGGCCAAGCACACGAAGACGCACAGGTATGCCTTCACTAATCTGGCGTTCCGTAGCTGTGAAGACTTGACCATGAATGGTCCCGCGAAATCCGTTCCGACACCCGCAAAGGGCCGGATTTCGTTAACCCTATCCGAGGGCAAATCGCCCATCTGGGGCTGCATCGTAGCCGCCTTGGCCCGATAACAAGGCAGGCACCGAAATACGACGCTACGCACTAAGCGTCTTCCCGATAGAATCCAGAACTCGCGCTGGAGAAACGCCATCAAGGCGTGGCATCCGACATGCCCATTCCGAATGTGTCGATCCTGTATCAACAGTTCGACCAACTTCCCTTTCCTAGGGAGTAACAACGGGTGGCGAGCCGCATTGGGCAGGTTGGCATTCCGCAGCCAACCTCCTACCCTCAGCAATCCTTGAGGGTCAATAAACGGGTTGCACGTTCCGTACCAATGCGAACAACGCATGGTTCCGTTCCCGTGGTGTCAGGACCTGTGTCCGCACCCGTTGCGCCTCAGAATTGCGACAATTCCGCGCAAATCGGAAGATCCAGGCGGTCACATTGACCAGCTTGTCGAGCGAGCTGTACCGTTCCAGCAGGCTAAACTCCTCTTCCGGCTCTGGTTGCGTCGTACAGACACCGACTGTCAAGGCGCCGTTCGCCGAGGTAACGCGTGGACTCATTGGCCAATCCGATTCGGCTTGAGTCAACCATTTTGGACCCCACCACAAGGGATGTCCAACTAACTCCGGAGCGTGACACCCACGAGACGCACAGTCTGCTGGGTTCATTTCCCCTGGAACATGTCTCCAGATTAAGGGAACCTCCGAATTCAAAATCTGCGAAACCCGATTCGCCACAAAAATCTCCAGCTTGTGAACTGAAGCCTTCAGCCAGCATAACACGATCTGGCTGTCCGTCCAAGCGTAGACCGTATCTTCTAACGCTATTGACCCACGAAGAACCGTCATCGTGTGGTTGACCAGACGAGTCAGGAGAGCCGCTCCTGAAAGCTCTAATTTGGGAATGGTCAGGCGAGTGCGCAACGGCGCAACCTTGCTCTTGGCCATGACCAACCGCACATCAACCTCCCCCGAGGAGTCGACCGTACGCAGATACACCGCAGCTCCGTAGCCCTTCTCCGAGGCATCGCAAAACCCAATAAAATGTCTACTGGGCCCGGAATATCGAACCGGGTATGCCCGGTGCGCACCGTGGATGAATGGGAGAGAGCGGATCCAACCTGGGGCGCTCTAGGAATGGGGGCGACGTCGGACTGTTCGCCTCCCAGAGCGACGGGCAGGGTGGCGCAGAAGTTGGTGGACTCCCAGCCTTCGCGCTACTCATAGGTGCCATCTGACACCCGCCCGTAACACGCGGTGAGCCAGCGGCCCGAAGTCCTCGCTGACCATGGACAGCGGCGACCGAACCCCGGCAATCCCGCATGTTACCCCCCGCGCTACCCCCTTCCCCTCGGGGGGGGTCCCGTCCGCGGGTGCCCCAGTCACCCCGTTGGTGACTCCCGTTGCCCGGAGGGGGACTGGGTCCGGCCCTGGTTGGGCCCTGTGGCCGACCAACCTGAGTCCGGCCCTGGTGACCGTCCGAAGGGCCTGACCGATTCAGGCACAACACTATGTGGTGCTTGCCACCACAGCACTCACAGGGGAACGCGCGCGAGCACTCGCTCAGCGTGTGCGGCCCCAAACAACCGAAACACAATCGGTGACGGAAGAATATCTTCCTGCGGGCAGCTACCCCGAGCGCCTTAAATTTGGCGCAACTGGTCACGTCATGACCGGCACTGTCGCAGTGCACACAGCCGTCACCCGACGGCGCGGTATTCAAAACGCCAAATTGTTTCGACCGCCCACCCCCCCGTGGGGGCGGGGGGCGCGGCCCCTCCCGCATCCGCGCGGGTTGGCGCTGCACACTGGCCTCCGTGTCCAGTGTGTCACATCGCCTACATTCACCCTCCAAAAAATCCGTCAATTGGACGAGCGTGGGCAGTTCCGTGCTACTGCCCCCATGCAGCTGTTCAAACCGACTTTGAACAGCTGCAGGCAATCGTGACAAAACCATATACAAAACAATGTATGACCATTGGTCTACCGGAAGACCAAGGTTCTGAAGGGCCTTAGTGGCCACCAGCACAGGGTTGAGCACCTGTACTCGGATGTCAACATCCCGGGTTACCCTAGGGATGCTAAACAGCTTCCCCAGCTGCGCATCAACCAACCGCCGTTTGTGTTGGTAGCGGTCAAACAATATGGACCTGGCTATCTCATAATTGCCCGCCGTGACCGTTAGGTGACCGACCAACTCCTTCGGACCACCCCGCAGAGCCATCAATAGTTGGGCCAACTTGTAGGCATTGTCCAGGTCGTCCCGACCGTGGACCAAACTATCAAATAAATTAATGAAGGCCGGCCACTCATCAATTGCCCCACTGAAGGCCGGAATCTCCAGGTGTGGCAGCCGTCCTTCGGGGGTGGGTCTCCGTTACCCTCCCCACGGTCATTCCTACGCGACCGCTTAATTTTCTCCGCGCGACGCTCGATGTCACCCAAGCATTCCATCGCTTGGTCAGCATCCGCGCAGAGCTGTTTCACTGCAGCCACCGAGGCTTCATCAGTAAGCCCGAGAGCTTCAGCCTCCGCAGCCAGCCGACACACCTTCCCGACGCGTGTCATTGCGTCCTCCACACGCTTGAGCAGGACATCGTCCATGTCCGGTCGCTCCACATACTTGTGAGTATGGGCGAGCCATCTCATTTCCTCCCGGACACCATGCCGCAGTACCGTCAAGGGCGAAGGTGCCATGTTGACCGATTTAATAGATTCTGGTCCTATACTTCACTACCGAACTAAGTATAGCCAGAGACCAGCACTTGCCCGTCAGCGCTGGGCACAGAAATTAAAACTAAGTTGTCAAAACTAAGGCAACCACTAAAACAATTAAATCCTAAAAAATATTTAATATGGTCGCCCTGTGGTTGCCATACTTGTACTAACCTTTGAGTAGTGCTCTGGGTCCGAGCTGCTGATATTGACTCAATTTTTGTTCGACAAAAAAGGGCTATTAGAGCAATTCATAACCTACGCAGTCGTGACTCCCTGAGGGAACTGTTCAAAGAAATTAGCATTGTGACTGTACCGTGTCAATATATTTATGAATATATCATGTACGTTAGGAAGAACATAATATAAGAAGAGGAAATCAAATTGACCAACCTTACTATAGACTAGCTAAAGTTAGAACTTCATTTTTAGGTCTAAGTACAGTTACAATACTATAACAAAATACCGGAAGAGATAGAGTCAGAGAAGAAATTTAAAGGCATTGTTAAAAAAATGGTTGTCTGCAAATTCAGTTTACGGATAATATTTTTTAAGTGATAACGTCTTAAGAAAACATTAATGAAAATCTGGATACTGTTATGAAGTGAATTGAATTATTATCACTGAATTATCATTATTTTGTATATTACAAAGAAGGATTTAATTGAAAATTACAGTTATTTCGATAAATTGACATTTTTTGCTCTCGTTAATTCAAATATATTTTTACTTTAATTATACAGATAAATTACAAGTAATAATGGGTCTAACTCTGAAGAGTCACTCATTAAAATTACTTGATGAATTTTACTCGAAATCGAAACTAACTACGAATAATTGAGGAACTTAACTACGTACCCACACATATACTACCTACATAATAATACCTATACAATAGGTAGGTACTTACGATATTTTGCATTTTGAATGAAAACAAACACACGACCACTGTCATGCCTTGCTTACCTTCAATCCGATGACTACTTTCCCCGTCCCGCCCCCCGCCCGCGTATCGCATTCGCCCCATTTCATTTATGAACGGAGTATTGTCTAAGGTTTCTATTGTTGTTAAGTTAGTACTGGCTAATTGCAAAATTGCTGGCCTGATAAGCTGATCACCATCACATACGTCGTTTAATATGAACTCTGAAAGACCACCTTGCTACTTCCGCATAGCAAGACACATTTAAATCACTAGCGTCAACATTAGCAATAGCTAAACCGCCAGCCGTTGTAAATTTGATGTATTCATTTTACATTTTATGTTGCTGCCTAGCCCCTTTTGATCCACAGAGTACCTTGTTTTGATCTAAGTGAGATGGATAATAAGTCGTGTTTTTAGCAAAAACCCCATGTTGATCGGGCCCCAGATTTCGCGTGTCGATATCTGATAAAAAGCGGAACGTTTCAATGAGTCATCCTTTTTCGTGCGGGCAGCCGGTGTTCTATACTGATTTACCAGACGTTATTAGGTCAAAAACATTATGTTATAAATCATATTATAGGTTAGATTACATGAATGAATAACTAATGACAAAGAGGTATGGAGCTCTGATTTTCCAGCGCAACATAAGAACCACGCATACGATTGTAACACAAGAACTGTTTCTGAAAAAAAAAATAGAAAAGAAAGGTAGGCCGTGTTACAGTGTACGAGTTTCTTGCGCCGCTGCCATAACACTTTCCAAAGCGGTAGTAGTTTTTCTTGCATTATATAGATTCAAATGACATTCAAAAAGTTTTCTTAAGAATCTATTTTAAATTAAAAAAAATTGTCGATGAATTTCGATGTTCTTCAACCCAAATCATTATGTGAACTTTATGAAGATTCACACTGTATACACGAGTTTACACGACAGGCTGATAAGGTAAGGTTGATTAAATTTCAACCTCCTTTAAAAAAATAGGACTATACTATCCAGAGGGGCTAGCCTTTATAAAGACGTCCGTTTCTGATGCTTTTGCTGATTTTTATTATGTTTCATTAGTGAATTTATAGATGATTTTGTGGAGCGTGGACTGTAGTAGGGTTTTTCTCTTCTCAAATAAAAGATGCCGATAATTCTTCACTGTTGAGCTAGGCTGGAGGGTGGGGTAGAGAGGGCTGGTGGTCGCAGAGAGTCTTCTTTCTCTTGATGACTTTTCCTCTTGAGTGCTGGATCCGGAATGATTCCGGGCCGAATCGGCGTCTCTTATATACGATTTCTCGAGCGACCACCCCCCCTCACCCCGCACTCTTCCCCTTGACTCAAATCTCTTTATTTTCATGTCAAACTTACATTTTACATGTACAAAACAATATACATTCGTTTACTTACTTATTTTCTAGACCTAAACATACAATTTGCACTGTCCGCCGGCGCAAAACAGAGCGAGGAGCGCGTGCGACAGATTTCAATATTTATATGACCCCGTCCCCCGCTTCCCCATGCCGCAGGTTGCGGGAGTCGGGGCCCCCCTCGTTCGCCTGTATGTGCCGACAGTAGGGAATGCAATCCCGACTCGAGATTGCAAATTCGGGATCCCGCGGGATTAGAAATATCAATCCCGCGGGATCCCGGAATTTTCGGGATCCCGTCTAGTTTTAAAAAAATTTAAAATTTGGATGAAAAAAAGCTAATTACTGCTTGTTTGTGATAGTGAGGTTAAGTTAAATAACATATTACTCGAAAGAAAATAAAAACCTTTATTCTTTAATCTTACCAACCAATTATCAGGTTTTAAGGAAATTAACATACGTAAATTAGGTAATCAAAATAATAAACATATTTGAAAGGAATTAGGAAGTAGTTACCTAAGACGAGTGATTTTGAAAATGACTCCTTAAAAACAAAGGGTATTAATAGTATCATCTGCTAAACGGCATCTAATGCACAACTAAAACAATGACCAACGAAAACAAACAAATTACTGTCTCTCCGCGCGTATATACTTATTTCTCACTTACTCGACACAGTTCTATATTATCCCTCCCACTCCCACTACTCCCACTCGTCACCAGTCGCTAATATTCGGAAATAGTTATCTAACGATGTTTGGCGTTCCTGTCGCTCGCGGCCGTCAGTCAGCGCGCCGCTTGCGCCCCGAGTGGACGTGTCAATGCCTGCCTGCCGCCCAATCCCGTCAATCCCGAACGGGATCTCGTCATATGATGCGTCGGGATTGATCCCGAAAAAATACCCGGGATCTCGCGAGATCGGGATCCCGCAGGATCGGGATTGCATTCCCTAGCCGACAGGGACAGTTGCACTGTCTCTTTCTCTCGCTCGTTTTTGCTAGGTTTCCTCCCCTTCTTATGAGATAGTGAGTGTAATTAGTGTGAATTCTAATTGGAATTATGTGCTCTAATTTGATTATTTACTTGCAAATCTACTGATACTATGTGCTATTTCCTATTGGAAATTGTGTACCTACCTAACCGGGGATGGAATCGCTAGCAAAAACACATACATAATAAAATACAATCATATTCTAAACTATTTACAAACTTACATCCTAGGCCTTAATCCTACAAAGTAGTCATTTCAGGTTCTGTCGTGCACATTTCTCCCGCCGTCGCAGCTCTGCGATCCAACAGGTAGCACGACGATTCTCTTGGTTGGTCTCCGGAGGACGTGCCCGTTGCTGGTCTCGACGTCCACGATCCTCACCTCGCCGTCTCGCCCTGGGTAGACTGCGACGATGCGTCCTCTCGGCCATGTGTTGCGCGGCAGGTTGGGGTGGCAGATGAGAACCAGGTCGCCGACAGCGGGTGGCGCGCCGGTCGTGCGAGGCTCCCGCCGGTGTTGGAGTAGCGGCTGGTACTCCTTGACCCAGCGGCTCCATATTGCTATCTCTTTTCTTCGCGTTCGACGTCTCGTTCTTGCGTGCCTTCTTATTAGTCTTCCAATCAGAGTCGTTTTTCTTGTTTTCTCGCGTTCGTTTTCGCTTTGTAGCCAATACTGTTTCATTTTTCTTTCTTCTACATAGGTCTACGAACTGTAGCACGCGCGCCGTAGCTCGTAGCAAGCGTGTGAACGACGAGAAGCGCTCGACTCGAGGGAGGTGACCGTGGTCAGGTCGCTGGTGGGTGACGTGACATGTCTCCCTCTCTTCTCCTGTCTTCGGTGTTTCTGTCTTCGTTTCTTGTGGCCATTCTTGTTCGGGTTTGCGCAGGAAGCTCGGCCCGTTGTACCATCGGTGCGTAGCGTTGAAACCGGCCGGCGTCGCGCGCGTAGCGTCGTTAGCTACGTTGTCAGTCGTAGGCAGCCATCTCCACTCGTTTTTCTTCGTGAGATCTTCTATCTCGGCCAGGCGGTGCGCTACGAACGTTTTATACGCGCGCGGCTCCGACCGAATCCATGCTAGCGCCGTCCGCGAGTCGCTCCAATAGTACTTTCTTCTCACGTCAAACTCGTGCTCGCGTGCGGTGGTTTCGGCCAGGCGGACGCCCAGCAGTGCGGCCTGTAGCTCTAGTCGAGGGATGGAGATGGATTTCAGTGGTGTGACTCGACTCTTCGCCGCAGCCAGGACCACTTGCACGCTCCCGTCGGCTCGTTCGATCCGCCAATACACGGCGGCGGCGTAGGCTTCTTCGCTCGCGTCTACGAATGTGTGCAGGTCGCGCGCGCTCGCCGGCTCGATGTCGTAGCAGCGCGGGATTCGTAGCTCTTCTATGTTTCGTAGTACTCGTAGCCACTCGTGCCATTTGTTCTGTAGTTCGCCCGGCAGCGGTTCGTCCCAGCCCGTCCCGTAGCGCCACGTTTCTTGCACACAGGAATCGCAGCGCGTCTCTGTCTTCGTCACGGATCCTTATTTGCATAAACATTTCCTTTATATCAGCTGACACGGCGTGTTGATGTTGACGAAAACGCATCACGACTCCCGGCAGAGATTGCAGCAGGTCTGGCCCGGAGAGCAGCAAGTCGTTCAGACTGCGTCCGGCGGTCTTTGCAGCGGCGTCGTGCACGACCCTTATCTTCGGCTTCGCGGGGTTGATGACCGCGAAGTGTGGTAGGTACCATGTCTTGTTTGGTACCGGTGGTGAGGTAGCTTCCTCGGCGTAGCCCGAAGTGAAGAGGTTCTGCATTCTTTCTTCATATTTCATTGTCAGGTCTTCATCTCGGTCTAGTTTCTTCTCTAGGTTGTGCAGCCGCTTGAGTGAGTTTTCGTAGTTATTTGGAATCTTCACGTCGTCTTCTTTCCATAGAAGTCTTGTTTCGAAGCGTCCGTCGGGCAGGCGGCGACTTGTATCGTCCAATATTTTCAATGCGCGCTGCTCTGGATCGCTCTTCTGTATTCGTTTTTCTATTCCGATGGATTCTAACTCGAAATAATTCTTCATCATCTTCTCCATGCTGACTTCGCTGTCTTCTTCGAGGCTGATGTGACCGCAGAAGGTGACTGGATACGCCATAGATGACAGGCAGCCGTGAAGAACCCATCCCAGCTTTGTGTACGATGCGACGGGTTTATCTTTCCGTCCCGCTCGCACCGCGCCTGAGATAATTAAATCCCAGTTGTCTTGACCGATGAGTAGCTTCGGATGCGCCTCTTCGTATACGAGCTCGGTTTGAATTTCATTCAAGTGCGGGCAATCTTCAACGTCTCCTCTAGCGACCCTCTGAGTAGCGAAGTCGAGCCCTCTTACGGTGCGCGCCCCGCGTAGATCGCATGTGTCGTCTGCGTATTTGCCGCGGATCTTCAAGTCGATGCGTTTGCTTTTCTGGAACTGTAGCTCTGTCCCGCTCACACCACGGACGCGCATTGGATCTGTAGGCCCGTCGACGTCGAGTTCTTGCGTAATTTTCTCGTCGATGATGGTGATCGTGGAGCCCTCGTCAAGTAGCGCGAACGTTTCTACTTCATTTCCATTGGCGGCGGTGAGAACTACAGGAACGATTTTCAAATAAGCGCGCCGTGCGGTGCCGTTGCTCGCTGTGTTGTTCGTGTCTTCGTACGTAGAGCTGACTTTTTCGCGAAGCGGCGGCTCTTGTGCGCGACGAGGTGGTTCTTCGCTACGCGGTGGTTCTTCGGTCTTCGGTCTTGACTGATGATGAAGCTTGTGATGCGATATGGTGCAGCCCTGATGACCACAAACCTTGGCTCTGCAGTCGGCGTGGCAAACAGACTCGACTTCTCTTCACTATCTCCCACCGCTCGTCCGTGCTGGCAGCTACGAATCTCTTGCAGTCGGGTAGGTTGTGTGGTCCGCCGCAGGCTGGACAGCGTAGCGTGTTCATTTTGAATGCTCTTTCTTGCCTTTTCTTCGGCTTTTCTTCTGTGACGTTCTCGAGTGAAGCGTAGGCGCCGCATTTGTGTGCTTCTTCGTTCAGGAAGGTGGCCAGTCGCTTCAGCTCAGGAACGTCTTCTTTGTTTCGGGCGGCGAAATCGAACCATTTGCTTCTGATTATCGGAGACAATTTTTCAATTACGTTTCGCGCCATTTCGGGATTGTACAGGTACTGGATTTTCTTCAGTGCTTCTACGGTAGCGACGATGTTCGCTATCTTGTTAGCGAACACGAGATCACGTGGGTTGTCTCCTATCTTCTGCAGTGTTCTTATCTTCTCCATTTCGCCCATGACGATAGCTTCAGGGCGACCGAATCTTCTCTCGAGCGTGGCGATGATGACGCCTGGCTCCGGGTTGGATAGGAGCAGGCTCTGGACTGCTTCTAGCGCGATACCTCGGAGACTTCTTCTTAATCTTGCTATGTTTTCGGTGTCGGAGAATCCTCTTGACGTGTCTTCATACGCTGCCTTGAATGGCAGCCACGCGTTCGATTGTCCGTTGAAGATGGGTAGTTCTTGAATGAACTTCGGCGCCTCCCTCGTGACGTATCTCATGGCCTGGGTGATGGCCGCCGCCAGTTCAGAGATGTCTTGACGCGCAGGCCGGGGCTCTTCCTTGCCCTGGTGATCACCGCGGTGATCGCCCTGTCCTCGTCCATCCTTCCCTGGCGCTTCCCGCAGCACGCGGGGCGGGGGTGACGTCGCTCTTCTCTCTTCATCTCGTTTCTTCAACCATTCTTCAACTCGAACGGAGGATTCTTCTTTTTCTCGGTTCTCTTCTTCCTCTTCTTCGTCTGACGACTCTGCTTCGGCGTGGAGCTTCGCCAGACGAAGTCTCGCAATTTCTGTAGCAACACGTAGTTGCTCTTGCTCTAGAGCCGCCACGCGCTCTTTAGCCTCCAGCTCCGCGAAGAGCCTCTTGCGGGAGGCGTTAGAGCGACGTGACGGCGCTCTCGACGGTGCTCTTGACGGCGGCTTCGTCGTCTCTTGTGACGTGACGGCGGTTCCCGACGACGTCGTATTTGCTGCCGTCGTTGTGGTTCCGGACCCGGTGGCGCTTGTCTCGGCGCTCGTGTTCTTGGACGTGGTCTGCGACCCGTCGCCTTCTCTACCAGACTGGCTACGTGTAGTAATCGGCATCTTCGATTTCGATTCTTCAAAACAGGAGCTCTTCAAATTTCACGCTGATTCTTCTTTATTCGGCTCCTGAAGGACCAAAATGTGGAGCGTGGACTGTAGTAGGGTTTTTCTCTTCTCAAATAAAAGATGCCGATAATTCTTCACTGTTGAGCTAGGCTGGAGGGTGGGGTAGAGAGGGCTGGTGGTCGCAGAGAGTCTTCTTTCTCTTGATGACTTTTCCTCTTGAGTGCTGGATCCGGAATGATTCCGGGCCGAATCGGCGTCTCTTATATACGATTTCTCGAGCGACCACCCCCCCTCACCCCGCACTCTTCCCCTGGACTCAAATCTCTTTATTTTCATGTCAAACTTACATTTTACATGTACAAAACAGTATACATTCATTTACTTACTTATTTTCTAGACCTAAACATACAATTTGCATTGTCCGCCGGCGCAAAACAGAGCGAGGAGCGCGTGCGAAAGATTTCAATATTTATATGACCCCGTCCCCCGCTTCCCCATGCCGCAGGTTGCGGGAGTCGGGGCCCCCCTCGCTCGCCTGTATGCGCCGACAGGGACAGTTGCACTGTCTCTTTCTCTCGCTCGTTTTTGCTAGGTTTCCTCCCCTTCTTATGAGATAGTGAGTGTAATTAGTGTGAATTCTAATTGGAATTATGTGCTCTAATTTGATTATTTACTTGCAAATCTACTGATACTATGTGCTATTTCCTATTGGAAATTGTGAACCTACCTAACCGGGGATGGAATCGCTAGCAAAAACACATACATAATAAAATACAATCATATTCTAAACTATTTACAAACTTACATCCTAGGCCTTAATCCTACAAAGTAGTCATTTCAGGTTCTGTCGTGCACAGATTTCAAAATACGCGAACCGTCGGAAATAATTATTTTTCGAGTTTTTTTTTTTAAATCGCCACTTCAAGCAATCCGGGCTATGGGGATGTGGGAGTATTAGGGTGGGGAAACGACGAATTTGCTGTTTTTTTAACGTCAGAAAAAGTTGATTGACCTCGTGGCCATTGATTTTTATCTGGAACTTGACCTCACGTGTGTATTTCGCAGAAAATTCTTAGTTTTGCCATTTTTTACTCTCGATGTCGTTCAAAGTTCGTTGACCATGACCTTAACCCTTTGTCCTTGTTGTGACCTTAACCTTCGCAGAAAATTCTCAGTTTTCCCAGTTGCCATGCGTGGTCGCCTGCACCCCCTCCGCTCCCCGGCTCGTAAAAAACAGTCGAGTCTAGCTAGCCACAAAACTGCCTGGAAGGAGTGCTCAAGAAGTGGTACACAGAGTACATTATTATAATCGGATACATCCCCACGGCCCCGAATGCTTCAAAAGGCAATTAACACGTTAAACGCCAAGGCGAAAATACGCTTTTTACATATATATTTTTTTCTGCAATCTGTTGCAGTATGTCAAGATACGTGCTTATGTCTTAGTTAGGTTTCGATCTGAGGCCTAGTTTCAGAAATATTCCTGAAAAACGTGCTGAGGTCACCGGTGGCCGTAGTGGCGCTGTAATGTAAAAAGTACCTTAGTCGTTATCATGGCGCCAAGAGGCCACGAACTCCGGTCACCCGCACCCCTCAGTCGCGTCGCGTCATTCATGGTAGATGCACGTGGTAGAAAATGGCTGAGTTTATTGATTTAGACTTCGATATATCACAGGAAGATATGCGTAGCATAGACTTGTTAGAAGCTAGTATATTTCAAGAGATTGAACGAAGATGTGCCTCGGAGTTGGTGGAATCAAAAAGTGAAGGCGAAATAATATGTCCACCGAAAAAGCGCAAACGTTCTCGTCTAATCGTTCAAAGTGAATCTGAGAGTGACGTTGACTCTGTGGCTGACTTTGTGGCAGAAGAACTTCGGAAACTCCCTGACGATTCGCACCAAAAGTGGTCACATCCGAAAGGACACCAGCCATCAGTCATCGCCTTTACCGAGCATACTGGTGAGTGAGTCAAAAGACCATTTTACTTACTGATTTCATTTCATTTATACTTTATTGCACACAGTAAATAAAACAGGTAACAATTTAGTGAAAAAAATAGTATAAGGGCGTGATAATCTCTAAAGAGATTTTTTCCAGCAAACCTAGGCATGACAGGATAGTTGTAAAGAAAGGGATGTCAGTGCACAATTTTGATATCTCCTTTACAATAATACATACATATATATTTATAAATAATTAATTAAAACATAAAATACCAAATTACTAACTAGGTACCTACGCAATACATATACAATACATACATACAGTATCTATCACGCAAGAGAGAGGAATTGCTCTTTTACTCTTTGTGTACTTATCCGTAGGTGATCTATATCCTTCTCCAAATCAAGCTAGGGCTTGTCATGTGTGGTATCATTTTTCAATGTGCAAATTTTATTGTTTCCAGGCATGAAACAGCCATTTCAAAAGCAGCTGAAACATTCAACACCAGGCGAATATTATAGTCTTGTCGTTCCAGACGAGATTTTTCAAGAAATTGCTGTTCAAACAAATACATTTGCTGAGCAAACCAAGCCAAACGCAAAGCCTAGTTCACGAGCACATGCCTGGATTGCACTAACGAAGGACGATATAAAACAGTTTTTTGGACTAGTTTTGTACATGGGGCTAGTGAAACTGCCAAAACTTTCCCTTTATTGGAGTAAAGATCAAATTTTTGGTCAAAACTTTCCCCGCAAAGTTATGAGCCGAAATAAATTTGAATTAATTTTACAGAAACTACACTTTTCGAACAATGAGACAGCCGATTCTTCAGACCGCATCAACAAGATACGACCTCTAATTGATGTTCTGAACGATTCATTCGAAAAGTGCTATGCCCCGAAAGAAAATGTATGCGTAGATGAAAGCCAAGTGCCATTTAGAGGTCGAATCATTTTTCGACAGTACAACAAAAGCAAATGCCATAAAAACGGAATGAAATTATTCAAACTGTGCACACTTCCTGGCTACACTTGCAAGTTACAGTTATATGCGGGTAAAAACAACGAGTTGGTGAACACAACCCCTACAAATGTTGTAATGAATCTATGTGAGAATATACTCAACAAGGGCCATACCATCGCTACCGATAACTGGTACACGAGTTTAGAGTTGGCAAATAAACTTCTCGACCAAAACACACATTTGGTTGGTACTATAAAAAAAAATAAACGAGGTTTACCAAAACAAGTGATCGAATTCAAACTTAACCCAGGTGAGTCGAAGGGGATGGAAAATGAGAGAGGAATCTGCTTTTTGAAATGGAAAGGTAAAAGAGACGTGCATATGCTATCAACCAAACATTCCAACGGATTCAGAACTATAAAAAAAAGGGGAAAGTTGTCAGAAAACCAAAGATGATTTTTGCGTACCTACAATGAAGCCAAAAAAAAGTTATGTTGATATGTCGGATCAAATGACTTCTTATTCGACACCATTACGCAAAACCGTAAAGTGGTATAAAAAACTAGGGATGGAGTTGATGTTGAATACTGCTGTGGTAAATGCTTGGGTGATGTACTGTGAAAACATAAATTGCAAAGAAGGAATCGTCGAGTTCAGAAAGAAATTAGTAGAGTACCTCACTAATTCAGGAAAGGAAATGGAAGAAAAAGAAAATGAAAGACCTAAGAAACATCAACTATCCAAGAAAGAAGGAAGTGTAAGAAGCAGGAGACGTTTCTGCGTTCCATGTTATACAAGGAATGCTAAAATGTTTGGCTCAAAATGGGCTAATAATAAAACCAAAAAGGTCGCAACATTCTGCGCGTCCTGTCTGGGTAATCCACATTTGTGTCTACCTTGCTTCAACAAGATTCACCGTTAGGTTGTGTCAAATATACTAGTGCTACCATAAGTATTTTTTTGTAATAATTCTAAATAAATACGTAATTTTCAATATATCGTAATTTTATTGAAACCAAAAGTAATGTAATCCAATTTTCCCGTTATTTTATTATTTCATAATTTACAATGGCATAAGGCTCAAAATCGCGATGCCTTAAACTATTATCGGCTATCGTGGGGTAAAGTAAAGCTAAACCCTGTTCTACTTATATTCCTAGTTCCATCTCAATCAAATTCGCAGTAGTATCAGCATTTAGTGGTAAGAAACATACTTTAACCACATATAAACTTTTCTCCATAGAAAATAGCTTTAGACCTACAAAATCATAAGTTAGGCGAAAACCACTTTGGCGAAATGTTCTACAGCGCCATACCGGTCACCCCGTTACGCCCAATCCATAGTTGACGCGACCTACGGCGCACAAATTCACTTTGAAGATAGGTCTGCTCTGAGGTCACCCGTGGGCAACGCGGCGGCGCCTAGATTAAGACGGGGTGAGGTCACCGGTGACCTACATGGCGTTTAACGTGTTAAAAATAAATATAACTCGACAACTAATTAAATATTTCTGACGGTTCGCGTGTTTTCAAATCATCTATAAATCCACTAATGAATCATATAAAAAATCAGCAAAAGCATAAAAACGGCCGGCTTTCCAAAGTCCTTCATTTGTTGGATGTACCTACGTGGTCCAATACAAATAATAGAAAAAATCCAATCACAGAACGCGACGAAAGCAATAAAAGTTAAAAAAATAAATGTCAAGCATTTCTTGTCAAAATATTTTTGCATCTTTGATTCTGCTTTGGGGAAAATTACGCGATCGCTGATAAATTTCCTTGTTTTTTATGATTTACTAATTAGTTGCATCACTCCACTTTACCTACTATACATTTTTCATTCCGCCACCGTAACAGTGATTCGCTAAAAAATGGCTGAAAAGTATAATACCAAGTGCCCAGGTGTTAAACGCCTAATGCGAGAGGCTTTGGAGTTAGCCGAGGCTACCGAGGAGTACTGCGCACGACCGTTAGAAGACAACCTGTTCGAGTGGCACTTCACAGTCCAGGGCCCTAAGGGCACCGAGTTCGAGGGAGGTATCTACCACGGCAGAATACTATTGCCCAAAGACTACCCCATGCACCCACCTCACATAATACTGCTTACTCCAAACGGGAGGTTCGAAATCAACAAAAAGATTTGCTTATCCATCTCTGGCCACCATCCTGAGACGTGGCAGCCTTCATGGTCTATAAGAACTGCTCTGTTAGCTCTGATTGCTTTCATGCCATCTCCTGCTGAAGGCACCTTAGGCTCGTTAGAGTACACCCCAGCAGAACGTAAAGTATTGGCAAAGAAGTCTCAGAATTGGATGTGCCCTCAGTGTGGTGAGATATCTCTTCTGTTGTCATCAACAGCAGCAAAACCTCCGACGGAGGAAGAGCAATTAGTGCTTGATCAAATAGCTCTCAAAGGTGAAGAGGAGCAGGCAGCAAAACCACAGGAATCAACTCCAGAGCCCATCCAGGAGCCCCAGCATCAAGCTTTGGAATCGACCAATTCAGGTACCAGTTTTCTGGATCAATTGATGGAGATCCTAGGTGCTGCGTTAGTTGGAGTTATTGGTATATTCATTTACCGTCGCTGGAATGCATACCATAATCAAACTGAAGCTGAACTCTAAATGATGTTGACTAACAATGTAATAGCAGGCAGCAAATCCACCTGACTAATTTCAAGAAGAAGTGGATTACAATCATTTTTGCTGATAGTACATTAAAGGACATTGACATGGTGTGGACCAAGTGCTGGCCAGAATGAACCCATAGTTCTTTTTGTTCCTCAGGCCGACACTAATATGTGAACTGTTCTCGAAAGTGTGTCCCAGGAGTCAATAGAAAAATTCATAAACAATTTTGTTTACATGGATGACATAATTATTCCAGTATTTTTGATTTAGAAACAACTTTTTATTTTCAAAAAAGGGAACAAAACTGGAGGTCTATTCTTTCAAATAAAAAAAAATATTCTTAATATATAATCTACATTTAAAGTAGATAATAAATGAAAAATAAAATAAAAAATTGGTCTAGAAGTTTGATTTCTAAAAAAAACTAGAAAATTATGTTATCTAGGCAGACAAAATTGTGAGTTATTGCTTTCCTGTGACTATTCAGAGGTGTTTATTAAACATCAATGAAAAGTCACAGAAAGCAATAAAACGCAATTTTGTTTACCTGGATGACATAAGTGTAATAGTTTTTTTTTTTTTAGGAAGCAAACTGCCAAACCTATTAGAAAAAAAAAATAAGTTGACCTCCAGTTTGGTCCCTTTTTTTCAACTGACCTCAAAAAGGAGTAGGTTCTCAATTGTTTCTTTTTTTGTGTTTTTTACACGATTACTCAGTCAATTATGAACCGATGAATTTTGATGATTCTTATTTTGATTGGTAGGTCAATCTTCAGAGGTGTTCTGACCCACACAAATTTTGTCAAAATTGATTGTGCTTTTTGAGAAAATCAACAAATACAAAAAAAATACACAGATCAGATGATGTTTTGGTATGTGGTTCTGTGCAGCAAAAGTTTTGATGAGGACATTTCATGTAGACAGACTTCATTCACATACTGACTGGGGAGATGATAGATGTCCATTTTTTTAAGTTTTTAACTTGGTGAATGATTGAAAATTAGAAGTCACTCCAATAGTTGGGTCTCTAAATCAAAAATACTGGAACTAGACTTGCGCAAAGTGTGTCTTTATAGGGAGTAATCATATCTCATATCTATTGATTCGGTGACATATTATATCTCTATCATATCTCACTCATTCAAATCTATGGCTTCTCATAACGCTCCAACTCCCACTTATTTCTTACTCTTTTATCTCACAAGGCTCTTATATTTGTTTAATGAGTTGATGAGTTGGAAGAGTCTCGAAAAATAACCTACTCAATACAAATATATAAACAAACGAATTGCAACAGTTTCATTTTAATTTCACCATTTGAACTATGCCTTAACCAACTTACTTAGAGACCACTTTTTATTGCCCGCTTCGATCCCTTGATCACTTTTGCCTTGGCAGCGAACTGAGGCCTCCATAGCTTCTTCATACATTATTATGAACGTTATATCCCATAGATTTTTATTGCTTTTCGAGCTTATTGCAATGCGATAAGATTCAAATTAATAAGCATACTTTTGGAAACATTATGCCTATTATAGTATGACAAACACATACTCTTTCTCGCTTATCTTAATCCAACTGATGATAGCCGAAAAAACCCACGTGTTCGTTTCCGCGAATCTCGCTCTGGTGTACAGGTGAACGCACACCTATCCATGCTTATCCGGTCATGCGTGGCGTGCGAGTGCGACAGAGCATCGCGCGAGAGCAGTGTGGTCGATTCCTTCGGCGCCGTCGATCCGTTCGGTGCGGTTAGTGTGTGTTCGCCTTCGCTATCGCTACTACAAGATATCCGGCTCAAATTTGGACCAAGGATTAAGGTGATAAGGTTGCTATTCGCCTAAAAGTGACATTTAAGACTGAAATACGTGTGGTTGGTTTGGTCAATTGAGTATTTGCCAACAAAATGTGGACCAAATGTAGACCAAATGTGATAAGGTCGCTGTTTGCCTAATAGTGACATTTTAAAACTGGAAGATGTCTGGTTTTGTTAGTTTGTTCTCACAAAACTGTGTTCAGTGTAGCCTGGGCAGAGAGAGCGAGATTTGTTTGGGGAGTAAGATATGATTCATATCGCTGGGATGTAACTAGGATATAATGGACGTCAAGCGATATGTGTGTCATATTATATCTTACTCCCGTGTTACCCAAGTCTAACTGGAACAGTTATGTCATCCATGAAAACAAAATTGCATGTTGGTTTTTCTCTTGACTCATGGGACATATTTTGGAGCACTTCGATTTACAGATTAGTGTTGGCCTGAAGAACAAAATGCACAATGTGTTTATTATGGCCAGTACTTGGTCCAACTTCAATATGTAAATTGTCAATGTCCTTTGCTGTAAGAAATTAATTTTGATGACCATAATATAATTTTTATTTATTATACTAAAATGCATTGTTTTTGTGATAAAAATTGTTAAAAATTATTAAATGTACTGTTTTATGTATCAAATTGTGCCTTAGACAGGTCTTGTAAATTTTGTACCAGCTGTATTTTACTCTTGTACTGTTGATTGATCTCATCAGTGCATAATAATCAGTCTATTTAATCTATCAGCTTTAGTTTGTATTATTTTTTCATGAGACATATCTGCTGAATATAAAACAACCAAGGAAAAAAGATGTACTTTAGAGAGGGTCTCATAACGAGTTACAAACAGTAATCTAATCACACAAATGTATTATAGCATGACTTTCGTAGTTACTTTAATTTGTAATATTTAAGTTGTATAGGTTTCTATTATTATATTTTAACAAGCATTCCAAGAGATTAAGCTTTGATTTAAGTAAATAGTTTTATTGCTTTTTTCATATATTTTTTTCTATTATCTCAAATTATTTGTTTTGCTTTCTTTGCTGAAACATATTACCTAGACTTGTTTGTGACTATACTTGATGGTTATTTATGTAATTCAGATGCTTTGATTGATAGTTTTTAATTCAGATAAACATGAGACAAAAAATATATAGACTAGTGAAAAACTTCGATGACATGTTGCGCCCCTCCGAGTACTTAAGAGATTAAGCGTGTAGGTAGGTAGGTATGGAGTAGTGGGGCGCGTCTGCTATTGTTGTTTATCTCTACCAGTAAAAGTAGTTTCCTCATGTTAGTCTGATTAATAGCACAGGAAAAGTCGACAAATCATGTGTTGTTATGTCTGATATTGCTTGCAAGTGGTTGGCTGCTTGACCTGTCCCATACAATCAAAAATCTGCAACTGCATGTAAATTGTAAAACAGTGTTTCAATCCAGATTGGTAGTTTATTTGATATTATAAGTTAAGCAAAATTATCATAATAATAATTAAACCACCATCATCTATCTACGTTGCATGTACTTATCCTTTTGACCGCCATGCGCCGTACAATCGTAGATCAAATACAAAATGTGTCACTCACACGCCAAACATGTATGCTATGCTATGCAAAATACAACTTAATTCAAAGGAGATAAGGATTCTTAATATAAAAACTAAAGCCGACGTGGCGCCAGTAGCAGGTCAAAAGGTTAAACCAGAAACAAGTCCATAGATGATAACTAAACTATTATTATATTTAATTAAACACACCTTTGTGTATATACTAAGATAAGTAAATGTTGTATAAAATCTATTTATTATGTTATAGCGTGTTTTGAAAATGAAAAGATTTCTTTGTTCACTTACTTTATTCAATGAAAGTTATACATACAGCATTAGTGCTTAATTATTATGTAATCCTGAAAAATACTAGTTATGAAATAGACCTAGCCACCTGTGCAACAGACCAATAACGGCCATATTTTATTATATTAAATCGGCGACATTCATGGGCATCTCATCAATCTGGGTCGAGTAGTACTGTTCAATATCTCGGAGAATCCTGATGTCGTCGGACTTGACGAAGTTGATGGCGACACCTTTGCGGCCGAATCGACCCGAGCGACCGATCCTGTGGATGTACAGCTCACGGTTGTTGGGCAAGTCATAGTTGATGACCAACGATACTTGTTGGACGTCGATACCTCTCGCCCAGACGTCGGTGGTGATCAGGACGCGGCTGCAAGAGAAACTACAATGTTAGATAGGTATTTATGGGGGTAAAGGCGCTTCAAGTTTGTCTATTAGAGTTTAATCATTAACAAATGGGGATAGCAGTTGTCAAACTAGTAATAAAAAAATGCTACATAATCAGATGAGCCTGATGAGTCTAATACTGTACCTCTGTCCAGATCTAAACTCCTTCATAATGTTGTCCCTTTCCTTCTGCGGCATGTCACCATGCATGGAGCTGACAGTAAAATTAGCCTCCTGCATTTTCTGTGTGAGCCAGTCCACCTTTCTCTTGGTGTTGCAGAATATCACCGCCTGAGTGATAGTCAGAGTGTCGTAGAGGTCACAGAGAGTGTCAAACTTCCACTCCTCGCGCTCAACAGCAACGAAGAATTGTTTGATGCCTTCAAGAGTCAATTCGTCACTGTGGAAGAAATTGACATATCACCTGATTGAAACAAGAGGGACTGTTGCCCACATCTGCTGGAAATACTTGATCCTAGTAATGCTAACAAGCAAGATTGAAACAAGATAAATAACTTATGTACAGACTCAGACATGTATTTACCTCTGACATGTGTCATCAAAACATAGGAAGCAAGGGACAGAGCTGTGCATCAATCTCCTCCCAGACTTCCTGTGTTTTGATGACATATGTCAGAGGTAAAATAACTGTGTATGGAATCTTTAATCTACACAGTCAGGTCATAAGTTCTGTCACACAATAAAAACTTTTGAATTTTGAACGCTGGCCACAAAAAAGTTTATTGAATTCGAATTTTTCATGAAAATAAAAATGTATACTTTTTAGAATTTTCCTCATTTTTAAATATGGAGTGGACACTTAAAGAAGACCGTGTCGCAGTTATTGCGTAGCATCGTTGCGGTTACGCGCCAATTCATATTTTCGACATACTGAAAAATTTGAATATAACCAAAAGATTCGTTTATCGTATCATAAAACGATACAATGAAGACTCTAGTGTAGATGACAGGTCAAGAAGTGGTCGCCCTCGCTCTGTTAGGACTCCAGCAGTGATAAAAGCTGTGAAGGCGCGAATTCAAAGAAATCCCATACGTAAGCAGAAACTGTTGGCCCTTCAGATGGGGTTAAGCAAGACCACGATGAAAAGGGTGTTAAATGAAGACTTCGGGCTTAGGGCATATCGAAGAAAAACAGGACATCGTTTGGACGCTCGTTTAATGGACCTGAGACTGAAGAGATGCCGCGCTTTGTTGAAGTGGTACGCGGGAAAAAAGCATCGGGAAATTCTTTTTTCGGATGAAAAAATTTTCACCGTGGAAGAGAGCTACAACAAACAAAATGATAAGGTGTGCGCACACAGCAGTGAAGAAGCGAGCAACCGTATTCCGCGTGTCCAACGAGGTCATTTTCCATCCTCGCTCATGGTTTGGTTGGGAGTCTCTTATTGGGGCTTAACTGAGGTACATTTTTGTGAGAAAGGCGTAAAAACGAATGCAGTTGTGTATCAAAATACAGTCCTCAAGAACCTTGTGGAACCTGTTTCTCATACCATGTTTAATAACAGGCACTGGGTATTCCAATAAGATTCTGCGCCAGCTCATAGAGCGAAAAGCACACAAGACTGACTGGCGGCGCGTGAAATCGACTTCATCCGGCACGAAGACTGGCCCTCCTCCAGTCCAGATTTGAGTCCGTTAGATTACAAGATATGGCAACACTTGGAGGAAAAGGCCTGTCTAAATTATTTCATATTGCACATGTGACAGAACTTATGACCTGACTATGTATATAGCAGAGCTTCAACTTTTCCCAGATTAATTAAATTTTGTTCAAAAAATATATCAGTTGACCCACTCTTGTAAAAGCTGTTCTAATAATAAGTGGAATCCCAGACTTATTGCGTTAAAACCCAGATAGCAGGACACCGATGATCTTATAAAAATAATTAGCAAACATAGTAAATACCGTTTGACTAAAATTCTGATGGGGTCTGTCATAAACTTGGAAGTCATTTCGAGAATCTCATGGGGCAGTGTAGCTGATATCAGACAGACTTGTGTCGCTGGTGGCAGGTAGCGGTAGACATCATAGATCTGCTCCTTGAATCCTTTGTTCAACATTTCATCAGCTTCATCAAGTACCAACATTTTGAGTGCACGGGTTCTTAGCACTCGCCTTCTGATCATATCTGGAGAGTAAAATAGTTGTCATTGATATGATGCATTATTCTTTCTACTACACTTTCACACTACGCGTCACCAGTCTTGTCATGTTACGTAGATGCTCTGCCTCCGCATGACATGACGAGGCTCGTGACGCACTGGGAAGAATCCGGGCTGCAGTTGATCATAGCCACGGACTTGAACACACACCACTCTCTGGGGATTGAAAAACAACAACGACCGAGGTAAATATCTAGCAGAACAATCATTGATTTAACACTTGCAACCGAAGAAGCGTCGAGAGCCGTCTCAAACTGGCACGTGGCTGCAGAAGCATCGTGCTCAGATCACAAGCGGGTTCGATACGACATTCAGGTAAACACAGTCGAGGCAACCCCAAAGCGGAATCCGCGCCGAACCGACCGAGTGCAATATGCCAAACGGTTGGATCAACTCCTGAAACTGCAGGGAGTGCCGGTAGGAATATCGGGTGCCGAGGCTATAGAACACCAGGTAAGCAACCTAACTGAGGCCAGTACGGCAAGCTGCCACTGGACAACGTCAACAAACAGGGTAAGGAAGGTTCTCTGCCAGCAATACAATCAAACCCTTGAATCCCTCCGCAAAGCGGATAACACACTCATCAACACTCTAGAAGAAGCAGAATATACCTTAAAACAGACACACTTCCCTGACTGTCAACTATTAAGGACGGTCAACTGGGTGGAGGAGGAGATAACACCGACAGAGAAGCAGTGGGAACTTGCACTAGAGGTAATCAACCCACAAAAAACAAGGCGGGCAATTATTATATCCTTTATTGCATAAATAACATTAAAAAACAATGACGCAGTGGGAAATAAAATTTACAAAGGCCTAAAATAAATCTCTTCCAGCCAACCCAGTAAGTATGTTCAGTGAAACAATGCGGGTTCAGCTAATAACAAAATATTTATACTAACAAGAAAACAGCACCTAAATTTAAAAATAGAATACATTTCACATACACACAAAAATACTTTATAACATATTAGGTCCTTACATATGAAATTGGCGTTTCGCCGTACTGGCCACTTTGATCTCAAATATCTCCTCTATGGTTAGGAATTCCAAATTCAAATTTATACAGCTATTTACTCATGTATTTGTGTTTCTAAAATTATAATTCATTTGTTTTTTCCTCAATTGTTTTTTTTTCTTGGGTCACTCAGCTTACAAAATGGAAAACATGAAATATCGCGTTATTTACGAGTATGAGTTCTACCGTGGCACCAGTGCTGCAGAAACGGCTCGAAGGATTAATGATGTGTATGGCGACGGTGCCGCAAGAGAAAACACAGTGCGTTTTTGGTTCCAACACTTTCGTTCGGGAATCGAAGAACTACCTATGAGATGGCAAAAGTGTATAGATAGCAATGGTACATACTTTGATTAAATAAAATATTATATTTAAAAAAAAAACGACTTTATGTTCCTCCCATGCAAATTTCATATGTAAGGACCTAATATATATCATTATGAAGATAATTATAATACATAAACACTTAATACTTAAATAAATAAAACCTACGATAATTGAGATAGTATTCTTTCAGTCTTGATCTGAATGGGCTAGGCGATAAACTATCACGGATAGTCTGGCAGGAGGTTCCACATCTGCGCAGCACGGACTGTGAATGAATTCATCAGGAAACTGGTATTGGCCATCGGGCAGGTAAGAGTGACTACAGTACAGACCAATCAGCCTTAGCTCGTATCTGCTGAAAACGATGGAAAGGCTAGAGATCTGCGGGAGAAGGCCCTGAGAAACATACCCTTGCATCAAAATCAGCACGCCTACAGTCAAGGTAAATCAGAATACACTGCATACTACAGAATCAGCTCTTCATTCTGCTTTTTGCAAAAGGCATGTATAATCAAATCAAACGCTAAACAAATAATCCCAGATTTTGTGATCAAGATATCCAAAAATTGCAACAAAAATACTAACTGCACCTCTAAACTTTCCCACAAAACAAAACCATGTTTGCAAACTGTTAATCTACTCAGGTAAAACCGTTATTTGAAGTGATAATCTGATATCTGAATATAAACCTGATGATTATTTTAAGGAAAGGCGATAAGCATACGAGCGCCGCCTTGTTTGATGCCTACGACTACCAAGCCTACAATTAGTCTGGAGCCGACCAGCTTGCGTATTACGTCATCTCTTCATCCTTAAGCTAAATTGGACATTGGTTTTTACTCGAATAAAGGCGAATCCCCTTCTAAGGATTATAAGTTTCCCAATAGAATTTTGCGCATTCAAATTAAATGGACGGAGAGATTCCAATGGTTCTCATATTCTGAATATAAAAGTCGTGCATACTGCAGAACTTGCATCATAATGGGAGGTTCACTTGATGAAGGTAAATGCAGCCATCAGCGGGTCGGCCAGCTTATAACCGAGCCTTTCTGCAAGTGGAAAAACGCATTAGAAATATTTGAAACTCCTGCAAAATCAAGCGAAATTCGGAACTTCCCTCAAGAAATTTTCTTCTTCCCTCAAGTAGTCTTCGCATGCATTTTCAGTCAAGAGCGTCTTCTGATAAAAAGAGACAGCAACAGGAAAACCGAAATAAACTCATCCCTATCGTAAAAGAATATTTTCTTGTGGCAAACAAGGCATTCCCTTAAGAGGTAAAACTGACTAGGGGCGGATCCACACTACACCAGAGCCTGAAGAACCACTCCAGAATTAAAGTAATTTTCGGGTACTGTTGCGGTGCGGTGCTAAGTCTGGTGATAAAGATCTTTCTGAGCATTTAGCCACTTCTCAAAATAATGCCCTTTACACAAGCTCTCAGATCCAAAATGAAATAATAGACATCTGTGGTAAAATAATTCAACATTAGATAATCGACGAAGTAAAGAAAACCAAATTATTTGCTCTTCTCGCTGACGAAACGACTGACATAGCGCGTGTGGGAAACTCTCACTGTGCTTGCGATATGTTGGTTTAAAAGATGATAAACATCATCATGAAAAGTAGATGTTCCTCGACTTTCAGTTTCCATTCCAACTGTTGACGTCACAGGATCTGGCCTCGCAAAACTCATCAATACAGCTCTGAAAAAGCATGGCCTTGACTGTTCTCATGTTAAGGTTGACTGGTTAAGGTTAGGACGGGGCTGCAGCTATGAGTCGGTATTTGCACAGTGCCCATGCGTATGTTCGTCAAGAAGTGCAAAATCTCTCAACCTTGCTATTGCTGACTCATGTTCAGAAGCAGATGTCCGAAATTGCGTTGGGATCGTGCAGTCTGTTTTAGACATTCTGCTCAACGCACTGCCGTGTTGAAAGTTCAAATTTAAGAGCACCGCCCGATCACCAAAAAAGGCTGCTTACAATGTGCGAAACACGGTGGGTCCACAAGCGCGAAGCCATCATAAGATTCAAGGAAATATACCCAGCAATTGTAAATGCTCTCGAAGAACATCAATCTAGCCATAATAAGGAGATATCACAACAAGCCGTCCAAACTGTAGTGATTCTAGTGAAAGTAAAGAGCTATACATTATCGCTATCAAAACCAATGCAATCAATTAACACCAACCTCATATCAAAACCAATGCAATCAATTAACACCAACCACATCACAGCATTTAAACACTTAGATGATGTCATTAATTCCTTCTCTTATTTCTATAATTTCTCGTTGCAGAAATAAATCTGACGACGAGTATCCCCAACTCTATGGTGCAAAGGTTTTGCTTTAAGGAATTGGTGGTATACTGGGAATGCCACGCATCGTCGGAAGGCAGTTGAGCCGCCCTAACATTCCTACGTCGGATATATGCACATATTACAAAATAAATGTATTCATTCCTTTTGTTGAAGATACAATTCAACAATTGATTGAAAGGTTTATGAAATACCGAAAAGTAATATCGGCACTATCTGGTTGTTACCTACATATTTTGCGGCCAGTTCCGAACGTATTTGTATGTAATTGTAAATTTTTATGTACTCGTTAGTGCTTCCCGAATGAAGGTGTTTGTGATCAAAGCAGATCTTATAGTGTGGAAAACAGAGATGACAAGCACCTCTACTACTCTTAAAGCGGCTTTAGAACGCCTAGGTAAGGGTGATCAAATCTATATCCAAATGTTTACACATTGCTTCAAATTTTGGCTCCCATACCTGTGTCCACTGCTACCTAGAGCGACTTTCTCAAGTCTAAGGAGACTGAAAAATTACTTAGGCAACACAACGAGTGAAAACAGACTGAATAATTTGGCTCTCATGAAGATGCACTATGGGGCAGAAATGGATACGGATGAAGTAGTAGACATATTTAAAAAGAAAAACAGAAGGATTATTCTGTAATGCGTTTGCAGCAGTTTTTTTTTTAAATGAATATTAATTATTATATGCCCTTTTTTGTCGTTTTATTTTCTTATTTTTTTTTATTTTTTCGCAGATAATATCATTAAATGTTGTTTTTATTTGCATACACTTTGTTCCGCTACAATCCGGTTTTGCTTCTTCTAAGTTCCAACGTAAACTATTTAATCGCACATCACAAATACTGATTTGCACAGCAAAAAAGATTCGACAAAACGATTTTAATATTAATGTGTACTTAAGTTTATGTTTTAAGATTTTTTGTTGTTACATGTGCAACCTAACATACATGTTCAACCTAACAAGTATAATGGGGGCTTCGCTTTGATCACCTCCTTTACCCGCAGTGTTTTGCCCTGATATTTGCTGTACAAATCAGTATTTTTGATGTGAGGTTTAATACTTCCCATTGGAATTTACCAACAATAACCTACTCTAGCCAAATTTTCATTATAACAGATAATAAAAATTATATATACATAGATAAAGAAAGCTTTTTAGGTAAATGAATGATAAAATTGTCAGAAATGATTTGGTAAAGTAAACAATTATTAGTGTCTCGTGACAAGAATTTTAAAATAATTATAAGGATTGGGAATTTTGAGTGCTAGTCGGTATTTTAGTGTTCCTAAGAATATTTTTTCTTTAAAAAGCGGCATTTGTGTTCTAAAAGACAGATATTTGTTGTGAACTGTGTAAAAAACATTAGGTTGTTTTGATAGGATTTATAAGGAGGAGTTGCCGCTTCTAGATGTGACTACTGATAGGATACCCAAGCAATTTGTCTTGGAAAAGGTATAAAATACACTGCATAAAATACAACCCTTGAGAGAGCCTCAATCAAACAGAACAAAGGATTTTCACAGACGGTTCTAAAACAAACTCAGGTACAGGCCCCGGGGCAATCTCGGAGGATTGAAAAATGAGGAGATCAACATCATTAGGTGCCCACAACACCGTCTTCCAAGACAAGTGTATGGGCATCATAATGGCTACTACAGCTATTGCAGAAAGAAAGATTTCCCTATCCACATACTATCCGATAGCAAGGCAGTTCTACTAGCCCTTCAGAGCAACACCATCACCTCCGGGCTTATATACGAGTGTCACCAAGCCTGTGCCTAGAAATCCTCATTGACATTAAAGGAGCCTTCAAAAAGAATAAATTCACTAGCCCCGAAATCACCCTTTGGCTATACTCAGCTGCCATCACACCGATAATAAACTACGGCATGATAGTCTGGTGGCCACGAATCAAACAATCCACAATACACTGTCAAAGCTAAACTACAACGACTTCAGAGGCAGGCTTGAGAGACACCAACAGGATGCATGAGGACCACAACCACTGCAGCCTTGGAAGTCATGCTAGGGTACCCCACACTGAAATACTTTTTTTTTTTTTTTTACTATTTTTGTGCTAACGTGCAATCAGTGCGTACACTTTAAGCAGTTCTGGTGCATGATTAAGTGGCGTGCTAGGCAATCCCTTCCACTGTCGGGTTGCCTAATAAGTGTGGGTTAGATGGCGTCCCATACATGCTTCCTCTTCAGCCGTCTTATAGTAGGGGGAGCGCCCAGTGCCGAAGCAAGCTCGTTTTGGTGGCGGTTAATCCTTCCCTCATAGGTTTTGGTCAGGTGGTTAACTTCTTCTTTGACAGTTGGCATCCGTAGGTACTTGTGTACTTCATCGTTTCTGGTGAACCATGGTGCGTTAACGATGCTTTTGAGGACATAGTTCTGATATCTTTGAAGTATTTTCACATTGGAGTGACTTGCTTTCCCCCACAGCTGTATTCCATAGGTCCAGACTGACTTCAGTATCGATTTGTAAATGAGCAATTTATTGTTAACTGACAGCCGAGACTGCCTACTCATGAGCCACTGGAGGGACCGACTTCTGTGGTTCAGCTCGTCTCTTTTCTTCTGGATGTGCTCTCGCCAGGTTTGTCGCCTGTCTAAGTGGAAACCTAGGTACTTTACAACTGTCTTATGTGGCAGAACATCTTCACCAAGTTTTACTGATGGGCAATCGCCTTTCCTCAATGTGAAGGTGATGTGATTTGATTTGATTGCACTGGCTTTTATTCTCCACTTTTCCATCCAGCCATGCACTTTATCTAGATGCTTTTGCAGGGTTTTTGATGCTGTCTCTGGGTTTTTGCTAGAGGTCAACACAGCAGTGTCGTCTGCAAAAGTAGCTGTCATCACAGTTTTCGATTCTGGCACATCTGAGGTATAGATCAGGTATAAAGTAGGCCCCAGAACTGATCCTTGTGGTACTCCAGCTTTGATTTCCGAGAATGTCGATGTAGAATCATTGATTTTGACATAAAATATCCGACTTTCTATGTAGGACTTTAGAAGAAGATACATATTATGCGGTAGTAGGTTCTTCAGCTTGAATAGTAGTCCTTCATGCCAGACCTTATCAAACGCTTGCTGTACATCCAGAAATACTCCAGAACAGTATTCCTTTTCTTCCAGCGAAGTACGTATTTTTTCACACACTCTGTGTACCTGCTCTATTGTCGAGTGGTGTCTTCTGAAGCCGAACTGGTGATCTGGAATAATTTTGTTGCTTTTCATACAGTCGTTCAAACGGCGCGATATTATCTTCTCGAATACTTTGGACAGCACCGGCAGCAGGCTTATTGGTCTATAGGATGATACCATATGCTCTGGTTTTCCAGGTTTCGGAACCATTGTTATTTGGGAGACCTTCCATATTGCGGGATAGTGTGAAGTCCGTAGAATACCATTAAATAGTTGGTTAAGGAACATTATGCACTTTTTTGGTATTTGTCGCAAAACTTCAGCTGTAATCAAATCAAATCCCGGCGCCTTTTTAAGTTCTAGGTTCAGTATTGTCTGACGAACTTCCTTGGGAGAACAGCAGCGTAGTGGTGGGCTGAGTTGTAGGTCACTTTCGAGAATGGATCTAATTTCTTTGTCTATCCTGTCACTCTCTGCACTGGTGTTTGGTGTGAACACGTCGCTTAAAAAGACTCTGTACGCCTCGGCTCTCTCCTCGTCTGTTTTTGCCCATGTCCCATCATCTCTTTTTAGCGGGTACTGTGCTAGCTGTGGTTTCTGACTGGACTTAATGGCTTTCCACAGGGAATGTTCATAATTTGCTTTGGGGCTTAGCGACTCTAATTGTTGTTGCACTGTGTCGTTTTCGATTTCTGCTAGAAATAATTTCAGATCTGCAGCTGCTTTGTTGAAAGCCTACTTGTCTAGCGGGTGTCGGGAAGAGTGCCATATTCTTCTAAGTTGCCTTTTTTCCATTACTCTGCGTCTGACTTCCTGGGGGAGGTTGCGGTTGGTCTTACAAAATTTTCTTTCCAGTGGTGTACTAAGCCAGGCTGCAGTTTGTAATAGGTTTGTGATGTAGACAGTGGCCGATTCAACATCATCTTCAGTTTTTAGGGGAACTTTCAGAGTAATGTTTTCCTCTAAGTACTGCCGAAATTTATCCCAGTCAGTATTTTTGTTGTATAGGAAGGGATTTTCTGGTCTATCAATCAATGTGGTGCTGATGGTGGCAATGACTGGTGTATGGTCTGAGGATGAATCGAGACAGCTTTCCACCTTCAAATAGTAAGACTGTATTCCCTTGTAGATGAAGAAATCCAGTAAATCAGGCAACTTGTTGGGATCTGTAGGCCAATAAGTCGGTTGACATGTGGTAAGGACATCAAGGTTGTTTTTGTCAACACTTTTCTTAAGGTTGCTTCCTCGAGTTACTGTCAATCGGGAGCCCCATACAGTGTTTTTCGCATTCCAATCACCTCCAGTGATGAATCTGTTTCCCAGGGTCTTGAAGTAAGCCGTAAAAACTTCATCATCAATTTCAGCTATTCTTTTCTTTTTTGGCGGGCAGTATATGGATGATAGGGTCAGAGAGCCATGTTTGTCATGGACCAAAATTGTTGTTGCCTGTATTTGAACAGTCCGAAATGCAGGTAGTTGTTGGTGTTTCAGGTTATTCTTGATAAGGATCGCGCTTCCCGCGTGAGAGGTATTATCAGGGTGGTGAGTTGTATATGTGCAGTATCCTTTCAGCCTGAAGTCAACATTGTCTGTGAGGTGGGTTTCTGTTACCAGTAATATGTCCAGGTTGTGTAGTTTTATTAGGCTGTTTACTTCGTGTTTCTTCATAAGCAGCCCATTCACGTTCCACGTGGCAATGCGTAAGGACGCCATTAGTGTACAAGTTTGTTGATGACTGAAGTGAGGAGCCCCATCAGGGTACCCATTTGATCCAGCTTTTCGGCTTGTTTTAAAAGGAGGTTTTCTAGGTTGTCAGATATGTTGCTATGAGTATGACCTGACACCACTTGTGCATAGGATGCTGTGGTGTTTTTGTGTGTTGTACCTTTATTTTGTTCTTCATTTTGGTTCGGAGGGCATTCATAATTCTGGGGTCTCATTCTGGTTATGCGTGGTCTCATTTCAAGTTTCCGCTGCTGTATTTCTAGGAAAACTTTGCAGCCCTTGTAATTTGCAGGGTGGTCTTCCAAACACAAGGCACATTTGGCTGGGGAATCTCTGTTCGTTTTTGGGCACTCAGTGGTGTTATGACTTTCTGCACATTTTACACACCTATAAGGCCTCATACAGTTGTTCCGTGTGTGTCCATACTGCTGGCACCTTTTGCATTGAGGAATGACTTTCTTCCGTTTCGGATCTTCAATAAAAATTGAGGTGTGGTAAATGTACTTAAGCTCCTTAAAATTCTTGTTGTTTGGTCCAGGCTCCAAGTTAACAAACCATGTAGATAAGGGGGTTTTGGTGGCTCCATGTCTGGCATTTATAATTTCCCCTTTGATATTGTTTCCAGTGCTCTCAATCGCTTCTTTGATCGCTTCTGTTGGTGTAGATGAATGCAGGTTTCTAATAACAATTCTGTAGGGTCTTTCATCTTTGCAAGTAAATGTATGCCCAATGATATTTTTTTCCCGGACTAATTTAATTAGGGTTTTGTACGCCTCAATGTTACTGCATGTTACTCTTAATTGATTCTTTGTCACAATTTTGTAAGAATACAGAGACTTCTCCAGGGTTTTCCCGATTAGCTCGTTTAATTTGGTTATGTCCTGTATGCCGTAGAGCATAATTGGTGGAGGTTTTCTAATACTGTCCTTCGTCGTTCCAGGAGCAGGTGTTTCATTTTGAATTGGCAAAGTAGAGTAGCTGTTGTGAGTTGGTATCAGTTTTTCGGGGGACGGGGACGGGCTTTGGTTGGCTCGGAACCGTTTGTTTCGCTTTTTGTTTTGGGAAAGAATTGGCACAGTTTGCCAATCGTTTTCACTATCAATTGTTTGATTTTTTGGATCCAGGTTTACTTTATTGGAATTTTGGCCAATGTTGAATGTAGGTTTAGAAGTGTTTGATCCAGTTCCATTGTTATTTTGACCAAGATCCTGGTTAGGCATTTTTGTTGGGGTTCGCTTCATGGTAGAAATTATTTATTTGTTATGGCAACACTATGTAAGACGTCAAACGTCATTTTTACGCAACTCGAGAAATACAAAAAATTGTGAGGTAGATAAATATTTGAAATGGCGAAGACTGGAAATTCCAATCTTTTGACACTATTTCACGCGTTATTCGAATGTCTTCCGCGGAAATAACGATCATGCAGGTTTTCTAAGAGTTTGAGTCCACTTTGACACTATTTTTAGACACAATATCACTGTAAAACCACAAAACTGAATAAATATTGAGGAGCAAGCGGTTGCTCCAATGACAGTTGACAGCCGAAAAAAAAAAAAAAAACTGAAATACTTGACAAGTACATAATTAAGGAGCGGCTACTAGAAGCATCTACTGACAGGATACCCAAGCAATTTGTCTTACAAGAGGTATAATATACAACAGCATGAAGATCCTCAGAAGGGATCAAAGAGAACTAAGGATTTTGAAGAAAGAGAGGTGAAGGATTTCCCTATCCCCCTACTATCCAACAGAGAGGCAGTTCTGCCATCCCTACAAAGCAACACCATCACCTCTGAGCTTATAAACAAGGGTCACCAAGCCCTGTCAGAGGTATGTAACCACAGTATAGTTACCCTGCAGTGGATAGTGACACAGTGTCAACCCAGCCGATGCACTGACCAGGTTGGGTTCGGAACAGATGGTGGAGGTACCAGAACCCATAATACAAATATTAAAACCCTACGACAGTACACAAAGGTAACTCACCAACTTTATTGGTCAACCTTGGATCTCGATGACCCGGATTATCACATAAGCTTCTGAAGCTAGAGGTCACAGCTGCTTGGTAATGGGTGCAATGACTAGTCACTATTTGCAAATAAACACCTACACACCCAAGGTGTTACAGACATCCCCCTATGCAGATTCTGCATGGAGGTGGAGGAGACAGACACCCACATCCTGTTAGAATGTTCCGGCATGGGCATCTAGTGGGCAACACACCTCAGATCACCAAAGTCGCTTCATCACATCAATCATTACCTAGGCTTCCTACAGGAGCTGGGTTGGCAGGAGTAGTGACCCTAACCGGCACCATGCAAAATAGGCGCAAATTTAAATTGTAGAGTTGCGGAAATCTGCCCATAATAAAGTATAACTATTACTACACTTCTTTGACTTACCAAAGACTCTGCCGGGCGTGCCAGAGACAACATGCTGACCATAATCAAGCTTTCTGATGTCCTCCCCAAGGTTGGTTCCACCTATGCAGGCATGACACTGGACATTCATGAAGTCACCCAAGGCTAGGATCACTTTCTGAATCTGCGTGGCCAACTCGCGTGTTGGGGATAGTACTAGAACTTGGGTTTCGCGGAGTGTTGTGTCAAGTGACTGCAAGATGGAGATGGAGAATGTGGCAGTCTTTCCGGTACCAGACTGAGCCTGAGCGATCACGTCTCGGCCCTTCACAATGGGCTGAATGCTCCTCTGTTGAATGGCTGAAGGCTTCTCAAATCCTGAAAGCGGGAAAGGCGTGGATCGTTAGTCAAACAAAGTTGATTAAAAAAGCATTGTCTACGTTAGTAGCAATTAAATTAAACAGCCCGTATGTTACCGTAAGTGTAGATTCCTCGGAGCAGTTCATCACGCAAGCCCATAGAGTCGAATGTTGGAATAACTTCGACATCCTCACTCGTGTCGAACTCGACATTGGATAAATCCTCAGATATAATCTTGCGGTTAAAAGATACCTCCGACGACGTCATATTTGATTTTCAATTATCTGCTTCGTATCTCTAACTAATTACAAAATCACCAGCAACTTTCTACAAATACCACCACGTTCACGACGACGCGAAAAACAAAAATTACCGAATGAAATGAATGAACGAAACTTCTGTCTGTCTAACTAAAACAATATGGCCGCTGTCTGGTGTTGCCAGTTTTTACTTTTGATAGATTTACTTTTGAACAAGTAAAGGCTTGCTTAGGTGATATGGTGTCTCCCTGACGCACCCCTCGGTGTCAGGTATCATCCTAGATTTTTTGGGAGGCAGTTGCTCACGTCCGAAGGAAATACTTGGAACCTGCAGCCCTTCACGTCCTCCCGGGCAGTGCTAAGGAGCAACAAATAAACACTAGTTTCCAGGTTCTCGAAAGAGAATTTGTCCAAATACAGTGAAATCTAGAAAAACACGTGACATTAATTACCGCCATTAATTAAGAAATAATAATAATCCTAGATTTTAAAGAGTGTAGATCTAGAAGTATTTCAACACTTTTATTCAAATCGTTGCGACTAATGTTTGAATGATTTCCCACCATAATTAAAAAAAGAGAATTAAAAGTGTGTAGGTATATTTACAAGATAATTTTACGTACACATAAAACAAAAGATCAACAACACGTAAAAAAGAAGATCAGGAAACATGAAGAAACATTTGTTCTGCTCTACCATCACATATGCTCCCCTGTCCAAACTTCCTATATTGGCTAAAGGTTTCATTAATCGGTTGATTCTATTCACACTTTTCCCCTTTCTCTGGTATACCGGCCATTTGACCGGACTAGGTATAATCCTGGCTGGAGTGGTACAATTCGTTCTTTCGTTCGTTATTTTTTCAAATCAGTTCATGATAGAGCTTGTCCAAACTGAAATGCCGCGCCCACATTTACGCAAACAAGTAAATCGCTATTCAAGTTTCAGTTTGGACAAAATCCACCTATTTTCACTTTTAGGACCTAAGCTTAATCATAAGACCTAGAGATTAGTGATATACCGTGAAGTCATCAGGTATTAAATATCTAGATGTAACCTACATCATGGACGAATAAAACTTCGTCCATGACTGTAGTAAAAATTTTTTTTTTAAATAAAAATGACAGTATTGCTACAGTACATCTTCAAGTACCACGTGACCACTTAGCGGCTGATATCGCATGAAAAAACACCACTATGGAATTGCAGCAGGTGGTTGATTGGGGAATTATTTGGGACGGACTAGTTCGGATAGGATATTATTCGTTTTTCATAATTAAGGGGCATCCATCACTACTACACGTAACACATGCTGAGCTCAAACCATTTTGACATTTAAGCCTCAACCGTAAGTTTTACTATCCTTTGTTTTCTGTAATGTTTATTAGTCAAATAAATTTATTTCTTTTTCTATTTCCAATTAGTTCTTTGAGCGAACCTTTTTATTTTATTTATACTATATCTATATCTATTTTCAAGATCTATAACTTTTCTTGTTGTACGATGGCCGGAGGACATCACTATTAACGCATAAAGTATCTCGTGCATTTCACCGTCGCTAAATACGACATTTCATATGCGTGATTTTGACAACAGCTGTCACAGGTATCATCCTAGATTTTACAGTGTACATAGTAGGATGAAATATAAATTTATACTATGCAATATTCCATGCGCCTGTCATTTGACAGAACAACAAAAAAAAACCGTGCATAGAATGAATATTCATTTATTTAATTTAACGTGTCATCACAGCGATTATTTCAACATGAATAATTTAATTCATAATTTTACTGACAGGATACGTTGTACTGTCTAATACATATCGAAAATTAGTCGCTACATTGTTAACATATAATATATGCAACGCAGCTATAGTTGGTTTAACCAAGTTCAACTTGACATCAGCTGTTTTTTATTGAACAGCAGAAACCTGCTTATGTTAAGGGTAAGATAACATGCACCCTCATCGGGAATTCACTTTTGGGTTAATAATACTTTGCATGCAAGGTTGGAATCTTTACCAAGTAATTTAAATAAGTTTATAAGACAATAGAGGAAATCTCCAGTACACAAGAGCCACTAAATATTTTTAAAAGGGTAAGCCCCACTTAAGACGCTGATTAAATAAATATGGGGTGCTGTTTTCATGTGTATTTCAGGAAATACAGGGCAAATCGTAATTAATTTCTGGTATATGTAATTTGACTATATAATCTAGAGATTCTTAATTGGAAAACTTGTTTGGATAAAATTTTCTCGATAGAAAATAAATACAAAGTCAACCCTTTTTTTATGGTTTTATCCTATTACACCGCAGTAGTAAGTGAATATGACTCTCTGATAATTGCAATATATGAACAATTGTTATTTCTAACGATTTTCAATTTGAAAGTTAATTCCCTGAAATCGTTTATTTTTTATGATTTTTTTTACGTTTTGGCGCTTACGTTGTTTCACTTTAGTCGCGAGCGCATTATTGCCATCCCGCTTTTTCTTATTCGCGAGTAATTATTGCATCTCACTTCCGCGATCTTCGTCAGTGTAGTAAGTGAATATGACTCTCTGATAATTGCAATATATGAACAATTGTTATTTCTAACGATTTTCAATTTGAAAGTTAATTCCCTGAAATCGTTTATTTTTTATGATTTTTTTACGTTTTGGCGCTTACGTTGTTTCACTTTAGTCGCGAGCGCATTATTGCCATCCCGCTTTTTCTTATTCGCGAGTAAATATTGCATCTCACTTCCGCGATCTTCGTCAGTCTTGTGTGGTTTTCGCCGAGGACGGACCTGTGTCGATGCTCCCGCATAATCTATATTTTATTGAACGTTACGATAATTTTATGTACAAAGATAAGTTGACGATATAAGTGTAAATACATAGTGCTAAGTGCTCCTGGATAATCTTCAATTTATTAAACATAATACGATTTTGTGTACAAAGATAACTTATTTGTAAATACATAAGTAGTGCTAAGTAAACAATGGTGAATAAAAGGAAGAAACATCTAAACCAAACCCAGTACAAGGCCTATTTGAAATCCAGAGGTCGTATGATGGGAAAAAGAGAAAGGTAAGTAGGTAGTTATTACTTTTCTTATTCTATCATTTATATGTATTAGAAACTTGGATTTGTGGTTGAGTCCATCCACGGCCCGCGATTTTCAACCTACTGACATCGTAATAAGGAATCTGAGTATTTTGTGGATATTGCCTCGACGCGCCAAATCAGACGTTCCGTATTATACCTACTCCGATTAGAATCGAAATGTCAGTGACACTTATGAACAATGACCTAAGGTTCATTTCATCTGAACTCGAACATTTTTTACTCTGGTTTACTTTTTCGCGGTGTCAAATATGAACTCTGGGTTGAGTTTAGAAACATCGCACCGAGGGTGATATCGTCGGGCGAAAGTCGCCCGATGACAGATCCCCATACAAATCTATGATCGCCCTGACTTTCTGAACGGGCTGGTGCGTCGGCGGGCGAGAGCGGGCGATGTTCTTGAATGCACCCCTGGTTTCTTTTACAGATTTCCCAAAGAATCAGCCGTAGACGTCGTCGTGGAACAGGGGCCCGTAGAGTCGCCATTACTTTTCTTGAATTCAGCCGAACAAACTGTTGATGACGATGTAGCATTGCAGCAGGAATCAAGTACAAAGAGAGCTGATCTCAAACTGACCTACCGTGATGATGATATTCACGAGTAAGTTTTTATTATTTTCATATATATGTCACCGTAAAATATTGAAATCCGTGAATTTACAATCTAACGATTTTAAATCCGTTAGATTGTAATCTGTCGCTATATTGTGAACAGTACCGGACTTCATACAATATAACGCGTTAGATGATAAACTGAAATGACGATTCACTGGGAAAAGTGGTGGGTTGGGGTAGGTGAAGGATAAAGGGGGAGAGCAAACGCAGTTTTACTGTGTACTTGAAGTATATATTAGGTTTTAGGATTTACCCGGTGAATGGTGGTAAAAGCCCGATATAAACGAGATAACAAAACTTTTCGGGATTTTACCATCATTCTAGGATCAAATGGTAAATCCTAGAATTTACCGAGTTCGGGTTTTTACAGTAACATATACTATATACAATATCTTTAACTATATTTATAATTTTATATCTTTACCGCGTAGCCACGAGATACGCACTAACTCCAATGTGTCGTAATTGACATTTACAATAGCTGTTTTTTTACAGATTTACTGAAGAATCACCTGTAGGCGTAGTGGAACAGGGACAAGTCCAGAAGCCACCATTACTTTTCTGGAATTTACACCAACCTATTGATGACGATGTTGCCGATGTAGCATCGGAGCAAGAATCGGATCTCAAACTAACCTACCGTGATGATAATATCCACGAGTGAGTTTTTTTATTATTTTCATATACATTTTATATGAATATGTCATCGTTAAATTGTGAAATTGGCAAAATTACAATCAAACGGCTTTAAATCCGTTAGATTGTAATTTGTCGATAAATTGTGAACTGCACCGAACTTCATACAATATAAAAGGCGAATAAGGAAAATGTAGAAAAAGATAACGGACTTAACGAAGCGCTGAAAGTTCTAGATAAAGCACGAGAGCCAGAAGATCAAATCAATGCTGGAATTTTAAATTTTTTTGATTTTTAATAAATGGATACGTTTCAATCTGTCATATGCATTATTAACTTACCTCACCTACCTACATAAATGTTATCACTTATTTTATTTACTTATTAATTTACAAATTACAATAATATACATTTGAATTGAGATTATTATAAAAAAGTCAAAATGTTAATTTAAGTTATTTTTTTCCAAAAGGCACAAATATTTAGCCTTGCAACATAAATATATAAATAATTTCGTTGTATTACGAAGTATTATCACATAAAAATTAATTCAGCATTATACGTTTCACTGGAAAATAGAAAGAATCGTCAGTCAAAAAATATTAAATTACGAATTAATTGCTCCAATTTGTAAATGGATAGTGCCATTCGATATTGCTTTTTGTGTAGATAAACCATGTTTCGGCTATAGTGTCTCAAAACTCACGGTGTATATTACAAAAAATCCCGAACTTGGTTAATTCTAGGATTTACCGGTAGGATTTACCAACTGTGGTAAAACCCGAAAAGTTTTGTTATCTTCGTTCATTTTGGGCTTTTAGCACCATTCACTTTACAAGAGAAAGGGCATGCCCCCTGTCACGCAAAATGGAGTATTGAATAACTATGTTATGTTATGGTATATATTTTTTATTATATGTACGGTATGTTTTTTATAAAATAATCTACTCTAACATCCCATTTTACGCTGATTCACAATATGACTTGTCACCGTCTAAATTCATAGTAATTCATACTGTAGGCTTGGTAAATAATCAGTATCATGGATTAATAAAATGATCAACTATGGGATGATAAAATGTTACGGCGATATGATATACTTACATTTATTTTTTTCCGTAAATAATATATAATTAAAATAGACTAAGTAACTTCATCACACATAAGTATATTAGCGTCTCCATGTACGCTATGTTCCCATCCCACATACTCCGAGCGGCACAGCAAATATAAGCAGATGCAGCGACTCCTGGACCTGCTGCCGCCCTGGCTGGACAAGTGGCGGACCGCGGTGAACGTCGGGAAGACAACAGCCCTGTTGACCACCCGCTCCCGCCGTCCGACCCCGCTACAGCTGAGGGGCCGGGACATCGAGTGGCAATCGACGGTGAAATACCTCGGTTGCAACATCGACTGCTCGCTGCGCATGGTCCCGATGGTGCAACACTGCATCAACCGGGCCAAAGCCGCGCGGGCAATGCTCCGGCCTGTCCTGTCGTCCAGCCTGCCTCTGAGAGCCAAGCTGCGGGTGTACAAGGCCTATGTGCGCTCGCGGCTCACCTACGCGGCTCCAGCATGGTACGCCCTGCTGTCGAAGACCCAGAAGGCACGGCTGCAGCGGTTCCAGAACATCTCCCTGCGGGTGATCACAGGAGCCGGGCGGTACGTGCGCAACACCACCATCATGAGGGATACCTGGATGCCCACCGTGGAGAAATTCGTCGCGCGGCTGGCACGGCGCATGTACGACTGCGCCGACAACAGCCGCCACGCACATCTCCACGACATTGCTCCGCATCACGCACGTCCGCCTGAAGGCAGACCACTCCCAAGAGAGTTGCTGCACATCCCACTGTCGCCAGTGTAAGCCCGCAGAAGAGGGCGAAAGCACGGCACAGTGGAGGAGAAGAAGCTCCCGCACCGTTGTCGCCAGTGTATGTCAATAGACGGCGAAAGCACAGCGCAACGAAGACCACGCGAGGCCCCTGACAAGTAGGGGCCACCCAAGACCGGGGGGGACGTTACCCCCCGAGTTGACGCCGCGGGCATGAGGCAACCATAAGTCCTCGACCCCGCAACCGTAGTGGTCCTCGCGCTCTCCGACACACTCCGCAGACCACACGGCTGGGGTGAAGCGGGGGGGGTGCGCTCCCGCCGATCAAGCCGCCGCCGCCGCCACTTCCGCCGCCGCCGCCGTTAGTCCCCGCCCACTCGACAGCGCATTTTTATTCCATCATCGCCTTAAATAGTACCCATCAAAACATCCAGGGGCTACCTGGCAAAGAAAAATTCTGACATCGTTGTTATTTGTATTACAGAACACTGGTTAAAGGAACATATGATGTCTTTTAACATAAATAATTACATAATTGTCAGTTGTTAGAATATATAGAAAGAGGTGATTCTTTAATCCCGGTAAAAAATTGGTTGTCCGTTAAGTCGGTTTACGGACGAAAATTTTACGTGTTACGTCATAAGAAACGCTTAGGCTGATCGTGCCTCTCTATCGCTTGTTCCGTGCTCTCGCTTGCACGCACGTCTCAGGTGGAACCTAACAATGAGTGATGCTTTTTCGTGCGTGCAGCCGGCGTTCATCGATTTATAAGACGTTATCACGTCAAAAACAAAACTAGCGTCAATAATGTATTTTTTTAAATTTCATCATGTATATCCCCAGGACATTGTCAAAACGTTTAGATTACTTAGCTTAAAACTGAAGACCTGTGGGATACATCAGTCAAAGTCATTGGTTCAGTAATTCTAGTTATATTATTGGTTCAGTTATTCGTGTTGACGATGGACCTTTCCCAGACCTCTAGAAACACAGTAAACTGATTTCTCTGTTCAAGTCAGGAGACAAGGATGATCCTTCAAATTTCGGATCCAATATCTTCCTCATCTTCGGTGATCTCGTTCTAGGCCGTTAAACTACGTCAGTCGGCACTGGTCTCGTCTTTTATTGCTTTTACTACCAAAATCCATTGTTTTTTAGGTAAAGTTTTGTTCAGTTAACGTACATAACCATAATAATCAATGTGTTACCATTAGTATATCAAAACAACATCAGGAAAGCTTAAGACAGCAAAACATAAATTTACCCCAGGCGATACTGACTTTTACGAGAGTTAAGTAAGCATCAACTTCGAGCAGTAACTATTACCACCGTGCACAATTATCTGCGTGCTAATTTAGCTGGTAGATTAAGTTCTGCGGCTTACACTTTTAGGAACATTAGACTAAACACGGATGTGGCTACATCTAGGCCAGTATATTTTAGTTTCTTTCATAGTGTCATGTCCTATGGTATCTTGTTGTGGGGGAAAGCAGCAGATATTCAAACGATTTTTATTTTACAGTACAGAGCTATTCGAGAAATTTATGATCAATGTGTTACCATTAGTATATCAAAACAACATCAGGAAAGCTTAAGACAGCAAAACATAAATTTACCCCAGGCGATACTGACTTTTACGAGAGTTAAGTAAGCATCAACTTCGAGCAGTAACTATGTATTACCACCGTGCACAATTATCTGCGTGCTAATTTAGCTGGTAGATTAAGTTCTACGGCTTACACTGTTAGGAACATTAGACAAAACACGGATGTGGCTACATCTAGGCCAGTATATTTTAGTTTCTTTCATAGTGTCATGTCCTATGGTATCTTGTTGTGGGGAAAAGCAGCAGATATTCAAACGATTTTTATTTTACAGTAAAGAGCTATTCGAGAAATTTATAATTTAAAACGCACAGACTTCTCAAGTGAGCTTTTTAAAGAAATTGACATACTAACTGTAGCTAGTTAATTTATTTTCGAAAATATAATGTATGACGCAAGAACTTTAAAACATTTTCCAAACTTAGCGATAGCTATAATGTTAACCTAGGAAATAATCACAGATTAGTTGTAGACTTGTGAAGGTTAGCAATTCTTTCAAGGGTCAGTGCATTCTCTACTACAAGCCCTACCGCAATCTCATGGCAAATGGGGAAATAAAAATTTGTTGCGTGCAATACTGGGGAAATTGGATTAAACGATCTTGATACTGTAATTTTTTTATTTATGCCAAAGATTAATGAACATGAAGTATATAAGGTATGTGTTTGAAGAATATTGTTATACATCGGGTTCTTCAAAGGAAAATAAGTCATGAAAAGTAAATCAATCGTACATTACTTTATGTACTAATTATTATTATTATTTATTAATTTATTATATATCATTTAAATCATACTAAAACTTAACACCTCATTCAGAACTAGAAAACGATTCCAAGAACTCCACTTGCATTTCTTGTTCTTCATCAGATGATGAAGATAAAGAGGTATTTATTATAAATCGCTCTTCCAGCCTCTCAATTATTCTATCTTGCTTGATAAAATCGTTTTCAATTTTCTTTACATGTTCACAACATTTTCGCCATTCCACTCCACCAATTTGTGAGAACACTTCTTCTGTTAATAATTTTATGTCACTTGCAGGCCTATTTACATTTTTATCAGCAACTTTTTGCTTCATTATACCCCAAATCATTTCTATGGGATTTAAGGTGCAATGATAAGGTGGGAGCCTTAAAACTTCGTGACCGTGCGATTTTAATACTTCATCTATCTCATACAAGGGCGCAGACATGTTTTGTTTCACTACTTCAAGTAATTGACATTTACGCCAAAGATCATCATAATGTAAGTCATTTGCACGAAGCCATTCCTTTATATCAGCGATACGATTGGCTTGTGTGGGTGGTTTGTTCACCCGTACGGAATGATAACTAGCATTATCCATAACAATTAGTGAAGGTCTTGTCAGATTTGGAATTAGCTTCTCTGTCACCCATTTTGTAAAATTGTCCTTATTCATGTCGTGGTGGTAATCAGCAGAGACACTTGTTGACCTGTACACCAGACAACAATTTGGTACAAAGCCATTTTCGCCACCAGCGTTTACAATGATCCACCTCGCTCCAAGTGAAATACTTTTAGATGGACCTGCCATATCTTTGCTTTGCCAGCACTTTTTTACAGAACATGAACCGTGAATGTAAGTCTCATCTAAATAAATCACATCCAATTTGTTATGCTTTTCAGCTTCTCGGTTTTCCTTCATATGCATCAAAAACTTGTATCTTTGTAGTTTTATGTCATCTCTCTCCATCAAAATGGCCCTTTTTGATTGGCATTTAACATATTCAAAACCAATCTCCTTAAGTATTAGTCTGTAAAAAATAATAACATTTATCATGTTACTCAATTGATAGCTTATCATTCATCATTATCATCATCAGTCTATCGCACTGCAGGGCACAGGCCTACTCTTAAGAGTGAGAGTGAGAGGGATTATTACTTTATATTTTTCTTACCTCAAACTTTCTCTGCCTCCGTTCAAATCAATATCTTGTCGAAGAATTTGTAACAGTTTCATTACTGTTGGAATTTCCTTCCGAACTGTATAAAATTCTTTTACTTTATTCCTTATTAACTCTAAATCGAAGCTGTCCAAGCTGATTTTCTTCTTCCCCCCTCTCCGCTTTTTACCAGGCGTGGAAAATACACCATTATTCGATGTGCCCTCACCTACAATTCGTCGTATAGTAGTACTGGAAACACCTATAAAGAAGCTACAATTAAGTAAGAAAAATATAAAATAAACTAAAGTATCAAACCAACTCAGTCCAACTTACCGGTCAACTCTACGCCACGCTTTAAAATCAAATATTGAGGTTGATTTTCACCTTCTTCTTCGCTTATTTTACGATACACATTGAAAACAATATTTCTCGCTTGAGATCGAAGTGGCTTTTTCGACATTGTCACAAAAACAACAAAGTAACAAGAAGAAATCATAAAATCTCAGCAGCGGTTCACAGATCTCAGTTCACAGGTATAAACAACAACAATTGACATTGCCATATGAAAATCACATTTTTTCCTTTTTTTTTTATGCCATGAGATTGCGGTAGGGCCTGGATATTTTTTAATTGCTATTTGAGCAATTTAAAAACCAAGTGAAAGCGAATTTGTCAAAAAATGGATATTACAATGTTCAAGATTAATTAAATGACGGGACTGTATGGAGTTAATCTAACTCACGTAAAAAATGTTATTATGTATTTCTGCTTATTAATTATAATAATTAATATTGCAATATTTGTATTTGTACAAATATTGCAATTCAACGCAACGTTCAGAGTTTCGGATAACACGTTAAGCTGTAGATCCCGGCTACTATCGCTAAGTGGTAGTGGTCGTAAAACCCCACCACCAAACCGCACTGAGCGTGGTGGAGTCTGGCTTAATCTTACTCGTATCTGATAGAGGCCTGTGCCCCTCGGTGGGGAAATCAATGGCCTACATTTATTTATTCATTATTTATATCAGGCTGGTCTGGAGTTTAAACTGACATTCTAAACAAGACATTTTTACCAGTGAAAACATTTAAAACGCAACTTTATAACATTAAAAATATGTTTTATTCAAATTAAAAAAATACAAAATAGATAGGTACCTAACCAACTTTAATTTTAAAACTTATCTAATGAGAGGGATAACTCTGGTGATTTTTGACAAGTTTGTTGATATCAGGTTCGATTTTACTCAAAACAGTCGTAAGTCGCCGCGATCGGTAACATGCAAACGATTTCTCTGTTTATTGCCACAGCGCTAAATCCACGTTTACACAAATATCGTGATGGGAATGCAATCAAAAATCGTTGAACAATCGACCACAATCCGCTATATCCACAATTGCGCTATTGGCTTTTGTAGCCAAAATTCTTGGTATCCATTTTTGAATTTGATTTTTATTTCCTCGTTCGTTGCCAGTTCTATAAGTTATTCATCCAGCAGGGGTGATATTGTTATGTTGCCATTTGAAAAAGGATCCAACACCTGGTCTGGTATTTTCGATTTCAAAATGTCCTGGAATCTTTCATTGAAATCATTGTGGAGATTTTCCAAATGTTGACAGTAGACAAGCAAGTCGTCGTTGTTGCAGGATGCTGATTAATTGGGAAAATTGTGGAACTCACGTCTACCGATATTCCTCTTGTGTAAGAGCAGCTTAGCTACAAAAGCAGCAAAGACATTTTTTGTTTTTATTAAGTTCAAGTCATCTCCTTGAAGTTCAAGATTCATATCATATCGGCTAAGCCCTAAGTCGAAAGATAGGATAATCTTAATTATTATTTGTAGTTTATCTATCGTAATGTATATTTTAATATTATATATTTTTTTCTTGGTATGTACTATATTCATGTTATTATTTTATATTGAGTAACTTAACCTCATTACACTTTGAGTTAGGTAGTCATTGTTTACTTCTTTACTTTTTATTTACATTATATAAGTAGTTTTATTAACACCCACCCTTACTTATTTACTCACTTAATCATAAGGTACCGATAGAATATCAGCGTTGCAGGATCTCATGTAGGTCCTGTAACAGATGCTGAGTCGGAGCCGTTTCGCTGTTGCCATGCACACTACATGGCATTCGTTCGTTCTGCAAGCCGCCGCGTAACGCCGTGACCGTTGTGTTGTATGCCCAGTGTGCATTCATTTGCTCTCAGCGAGAATTCCCGAGTGCACGCGCCGATCGCCTTAGAAAACTGACAACACTTAGCTTTATTTTCTATAATGCCGGCCTGTGCAGTTGTCCTATGTGAAAATCGCAGTGATTCGACAAATTTACATAGCAAGGGTATAACATTTCACAGGTAAATACTGAAAATACAATATTTCTTCAATAAAACAACACGATTAACGAAATATTCCGAGGAAGTAATGCTATAGAGTCGCATCCAGATTCCGTCTCTCTCATGCTCATTAGCGTTACCTACTAGCAAGAGAGACAGGAAATAAATTTAATATCCATGACGTTGTGTGTGTTGTGAGCGTGCTTTATGAAACAATGTGCGCCTTATGCGCACGTATACAGCCACGTAACTGCTTTACCAATACGAGAGTAGGGATAAATGTGTAAGTGGTTATTATGCGTGCCTGATCGTTGTGTTTATTTATTGATATGTTGTTTGCGTGAATTCAGCTTGCGACAATCGGTTTGCATACAAAATAAGCTGAAAGCCCTATCTCCTATGTTGAGAAATCTGTGTTCTGCCCATTCCTATTTTGTTACTGCTATTTTTGTCTTCATGTGTATATTTTATGTTCTGCTTTTTACTTATTATGTTTTTGCTGTGTTTTGTGTATTGTGACAGATGAATAATTGTATAAAAAATAAAATAAAAAAATATCATTAAACAATTTATAAAGTTCTGTCAGGTATGCGATGTCATTCTTTGATGTGATGAGCTTGTCGCGCAATTATGTGTCTTTGTTTCCCAAGAACTCTATGACAGAGTCAAACAGATTGTAAAATCAAGTCAGACAATTTCCTTTTGATAGCAAACGCACTTCTGTGTGAAAGATCGGTTGAAATCTTCGTATATTTTTATTGCACATGAAAGTTCACATTGCAAGCTTATAGAAAAGACATTTACAAAGGCAAGCTTTTCTCTAACAAGAGATTTCTTCCAGCAAAGCCAATATGAAAAGGATAAATTTAATAGAAGTGACAGGTAGACCTTTGTGCAGAAATACAAGTAAATATTTCAAGTTCAAAGTTCTTTATTACTGTAGATATTAACAATATTCTTAGTACACGTCATATTTGCCACTTCTTTACATTGGACCACTGTGAGGAAAGAAGGGCAAGAAACTCCCACAGATTGACTTACGAGATAACTTTAAAGGTATTTGTATAATCTTAACATTGAGTTCAGTGTTAACTCCATGCGTTTTTATCATTAACATAATGTTGGACATCATAGTATCCCTTTTTACACAAAGATGTTTTTATACGGATTTTGAATAGCTCAAAAGGCAATTTCAAAATCTCCAGAGGAATCTTGTTGTAGAAGATAATACATTGACCTTTAAAGGAATTGGTAACCTTCGCGAGTCTAAACCGGGGTGTAACAAGTCGGTGATTATTTCTTAGGTTAATATCACAGCTACCGCTAATTTTGGGATATGTTCCAAGGTTCTTACGTACATACATTATATTTTCGAAAATATATTGACTAGCTACAGTAAGTATGTCAATTTCTTTAAAAAGTTCTCTTAGGGAGTCTCTGCGTTTTAAATTATAAATTGCTCGAATAGCTCTTTTTAGTAAAATAAAAATATTTTGAATATCCGCTGCCTTCCCCCACAACAAGATACCATAGGACATAACACTATAAAAATAACTAAAATAGACTAACCTAGCTGTAGCCACATCCGTGTGCTGTCTTAAGATCCTAACAGCGTACGCCACCGAACTTAATCTGCCTGCCAATTTTTCAATGTGGGGTCCCCACTGCAATTTGCAGTCAATGGTTACTCCAAGGAACTTCGTGTCATTTACATATTCCAAAGTCTTGCGGTCCAACACTAAACTCGTCTCAACCTGCCTAACGTTTGGAACAGAGAACTTTATACATTTCGTTTTACTAGGGTTTAGTAATAAATTATTAACTGTAAACCAATGCAAGATTAAAGACAATGCACTATTAACATCATCGAAGTTTTCTTTCTGTCTTTTAACCTTAAAAACTAGTGACGTATCATCAGAAAACAACACTGTATCAGCAAAACTCTCCACCATAAAAGGCAAATCATTAATATAGACCAGGAACAAGAAAGGGCCTAAAATGGAACCTTGTGGAATGCCTATTTTCACTGCCGATCCATCAGATTTAGTGCCGTTGATTTCTGTCTTTTGAATTGTATTGCTTAAGTACGATCTTAGTAAATCTAACGCTCTATTTCGAACACAGTAATGATTCAGTTTAATTAGTAGCGTATCATGATCAACACAGTCAAACGCCGACAGCATCTTGTGCCCCCTCCCATGCTGAGAAAATAGTCGAAATAGGGGTAGCTGCATCCGTTGTCGATTTACCCCTAGTAAAACCGAATTGTTTAGCGTGAAGTTGTTTCGTATAGTTGAAATGAGACAGCATTTGATTAAGTATAATACCTTCAAATATTTTACTAAGTGCTGGAAATACTGATATAGGTCTGAAGTTTGAAGGATCACCCTTATCTCCGGACTTGAACAGAGGTATCAGTTTGCTATGCTTCATGAGGTCTGGGAACGCTCCATCGTCAACACACTTATTAAATATATGAGCCAGAATTACTGAATCAATTACTTTTACAGACATACCCCACAGATCCTCAGTATTTTTCAAGTTAAGCAACCTGAACGCTTTGACAATGTCATTAGGACATACATGATTAAATTCAAAGTCTACAATACTGGCGACAGTGTTGCTTTTTAATAATATCTGGGCTTCATTTGGGGATGAGTTTAGATGCTCTGTTGTGAGTAAGGGTACATTTGTAAAGAATGTCTCAAATGCTTGAGCTACCTCAGCGTTGTTCTTAATAACATCATCACCTATCTTTAAGCAGAAATCATTATTCCGAGGTATAACTTTGCCAGTTTCGCGGTTTATAATTTGCCAAATGGTTTTTGATTTATTATTAGATTTTTTATTTTATGATTAATGTATAAAGATTTTGCGGCCTTGCAGACTAACTTGAAAGTTTTAGAATATTTTCTAACGTACTCATGAAATTTTGTATCAAAGTTATAAGTTTTTGATCATAAAGATCATACATGATGACTCTACACTTACGAATTCCAGTAGTTGCCCAGTCATTAAATTTAGACTTACTATTATAGTCGAAGACCTTCTTTAGTTTAAAACCTTTATAGAATTCTGTTTTAATAATATTGAAGAATCGGGTCCTGTTCATTAAATTCTGGGACTGGCAAGCTATTATCTAAATGATCCGTATATGTTTTAAGTCTATAGGATGTAATATGCCTATAAAATGATGGATCCTCACAAGTAATTCGTTGCTTCATTGTTGTATTAGCAAGCAAATCCACATTAAAATCACCACAAACAATTACCTTTTTTTTGTTATTAATTAATTTTGTGAGGACTTCCTCCATCGTTTTTTCAAATATTTCAAAGTTGCCATGCCCTTTCTCATCCCTGGGAGGTCTGTAGACACAAACAATAACATGACTAGGTAACTCAACACAAGCTAGCTCAACTTGTCTTTCAACAGTCAGTGCCAAGATATCCAGCCGTGGTTTAACCTTCAAACTATTATTTACTAAGATTAAGGCACCACCCCTATCTGCCGTTCTTCTATTATAGCAACTAACAATTCTGTAATTATTTATGTTGAACGTCATCATATTTAGCTTCAACCAGTGTTCAGTAACGCAAATAATATCAGTTTCAGAATTATTAAGGAACAATTCCAAAACCAGTTCCTTGCCGGGTAGTCCTTGGAGGTTTTGATGCGTAATATTTAAGTGGCGCTTATCCATTGTCGCATCACAGTTGAGTGGCGGGCTATCATTAGGCTGTGCAGGCGCGGGCGCGGGGGGCGCGGACATGCTTACATCGCTCAGTTCTAATCTGGGTGCGGCCACTAAAGGTGCTACTCCAAGTTTGTGGTCGGTCTTATTTTTGTGGTTTCCTGGTTGATTGGCGAAACCAAATCCATTCGCAAAACTCTATTTTCGTATCCCAATTATCTTCATGGCACAATTTGTCATAAAGACTATCCGGTATTCCGGTATTATAAATAAGTATTTTACTAAACTATTATTATACTACATACATATAGAAGAACATGAATACCGAACATAAAATACATTACTACTTATTAAATCCCTAAGTTTACAAAAGAGAAAGATGGGACAGATGGTATATCCCTGATGGCGCAGGGAAGCGCGTTCCACAGATATATTGCCCTCATTCGAAACTCATGTTCCTAAGCGAAGTATTGTGAGGCGGAGTAGAGAGCATGGGGGCCGTGTGGGAGAAAGATAATGCTCCTTTAGACGATTCTTGAAGATAAAGACAGATGGACTATCCCTGATTGCGCACGGAAGCGCGTTCCACAGATATATTGCCCTCATTCGGAACCCATGTTAGTAAGCGACGGTATTGTGAGGCGGAGTAGAGAGCAGGGCTGTGTGGGATCTACGAGGTCTAGTCGATGGACGGAAGTCGAAGCGTTCACGCAGAAAACTGGGATATCGGGGGTTAATTAAGCGGTTCAACGCCAATTTTTTTTAAAGTTTTTTCTCATATTTTTTTAGCCTTGGTGAGGTCACCGCTAACCGCTAACCAGCGGAAAGAGAAGGGATTGAGCGAGGGTAATTTTCGTTTGACGTAGCAAGAAGTTCTGGAGTCTTCTTAGTGAGTGAAAAGTGGCGAAGACACGCTTACTGACCTCAAAGACCATTGTTTGACCAGGAAAGGTGTCCATCGAAAGTGACCCCCAGGTTTTTGGCCTTGTCACTGTAAGCGATGATAGTACCGTTATATACTACAGGTGCTGTTATTGACTTAACAAGTACCTGGATCCCAGAATCATGGCCTTGGACTTACTGGGGTAAAAAAGCAGTCCAAAGAACGATGCCCATGTCCTAATGTTTTCGGGGTCAGGGTTTAGCGCATCTATAGCCGAAGTCATATCACTAAAGAGTTAATATTACGTTAGATTTCAAGATCATCAGCATAGAGATGATATGACGAAGCGATGACATCAGAAATTGAGTTGATAAAGACTGAGAACAAAAGAGGGGAAAGAATACCTCCCTGAAGAACCCCGCATCTTACGATCGCACAACTCGGTTAATATCTCCTCGAACATTATGCGCTGCTGCCGATCTCTTAGGTAAGGAGGAGGAGACATTTAAGGGCTCCGGTATCTCAACGAGAATATCAAAATCAACACAGTTGAAGGTGCTACTGAAGTCAAGCAGTGCAAGGACAGAAAGATGTGTATTGTCCATGGCAACCTGTACGTCGTCCGTGACTTTAAGCACAGATACTATAATACTTAAGTAAGGCGGTCACGGAGCTATGACCAGACCCGAACCCGGATTGAAACGGGTTGATCAAAAGGTTTCTGGGAGGTAGGAGGAGAGCTGGGTGTGGACAATGGATTCAAGAACTTTGGAGAGGATAGGGAGAATAGAAATAGCACGAAAATCTTTAAAGGATTGGATGTTTTAGGCAGAGGGATGACGTGCTTTCTTCCATACAGTAGAAAAGGAGCTTTCTGAGAGGGAAACATTTAATACATGTATGATCACAAGAAGAAGTTCATCAAGCACGCTGCTGATCATCCGGGGGAAAATGTTGTCATCACCCACAGCTTTGGACGTTATAGCCAGCACTGCCTTACTAACAGCATCGACTCCCACAAGTCTGAAGTCAAAAGGAGTGGTTGTGACCGCAGATCTAGAGCGAAGGCTAGGTGGCTTCTTTAACAGAAGGTTTCATCACAACAGGTGGGGCAGAGAAGTGTTTATTGAGACCATTGAGATCGACATTACCAACTGGCAGGTTTCTTAACTTTAAAAGTAGGTGAAACCGGCCTTGGCTTTTGTTGTTCTTTATGTTTTAATGACTATAAACCTCAAAAATTTGCATGCCACAATTTAATAGCTGACTAAGGCGTTCTATTTATATAATGATATAAGAACCTTTTTACCCTTATTTTTGCAAATTTTCTTATTCTTATAAGACTTACCGACACCAAGAGTCCTGAGGAATTTCCATACCTGAGCAGTAGAGTAATGCAATGCACTCATATATGAGGCGGCGCTTAGCGTTGCAACACAAACGATTACAGCGATTCCGAAAGCATTTAAAGGTAATGAAGGTCTCTTCTGTTGTATCATTTTGTATCGACTTTTCGCTCGGTTCCTCTTGGCCATAAGGCGCTTGATAGCGTCTGTTATCCAAGGTGCAGGTAGGTACTTCACCCTAACTCTCTTAATTGGAGCGTGTTTGTCGAACAGACTGAGGATGATCGCGTTGAGTTTGTGAATTTTGTCGTCAATGGTCTCGCTAGAGAGGACGGGTGACCAGTCGATAGCGGAGGCATCAGATTTAAAGGATTCAATAACCATCTCCTTCAAGTTGCGAATATTAAGAAATTTACGTCTACTCTCGGGGGACTTTATTTTATATGATAGGAAAATAACATCATGGTATAAGAAAGGAGCGTTCATTTGACCATGAGCCGCTGTCTTTTCAAGATCAGAGGTTATCATGAGATCAAGAAGAGAAAGGGTACAGTGAGGTTGGAAATGAGTCGCGTCAAGGGGAAGAAGGTGTACCTTGATTGAAGGAGCTAACAATCAACTGGTGTTTATCAGAGTGGGAGTTATTTTTGAGAAGACAAGTGTTAAAATTACTGAGGATAAGGGTATCCTTATACAGAGGAGTCAAGTTGTTGAGAAGGTATTCGAACGAGTCAAAGTAGTCGATCCGAAGAGAGGGGATATTGAAGACACCGAGAAGAACTTTACTATGTTGAAGACAAGTTTCTAGAAAGAGAAATTCTGCGGATTTCAAATATTGCCTCGGAGAGGCACTGACTTCTTTGCAAGGGATAGCCGAGCGCAGATAGCCAGCAAACCCTCCGTCAGCCTTATCAACTCTGTCATTCCTATAAAGTCTATAGCCAGGGACAGAGCAGAGAGAAGAAGGTAGACTAGGCTTGAGAAATGATTATTGATGATTATTTGATGAATCTTCGTCATTAGTAATACAAAGCTGATTGAATAATCATCGGCCTCCGGCCATGAGCAGATGGCTTGTGAGTCTTTGGTGTGTTGGGGTATACCGGTATTAGATATGAGCGCCGACAGTAGAACCATCGGCGGCGGCGCGCCGACTAAAAAGATTCGGCGGCGGCGGCGTAGTCGGCGGCGCGACCTTGAAATGAACTGGTATGAGGGAAAAAATTAAATGCCATTATATCATTTAAATTATTGTTTTTAATTAGAATAAACATTTGTAACGTAGCATAGCATTAAAAATAATCAATATTTTCTCAAAATAAAAATCTGCCTTATCGATAAAGGTCGATTCACACATATCAGTGATCCCACCGATCCGGCACAGGTCCGTGTCAGTGAAAAATATTCTTTACTAACTTATACTTTATTGCACAAAACCGAATTCAGAATTCTTTCATACATTATTTGTGCCAGATCGGTGGGATGGGATCACTAATATGTGTGAATCGAAAATTTTTGGTAATCACTGAGATCGACATTTAAGAATCACGTTTTAAGAATATACAAACAAATTAAATATTAGTTTTGCACTGGCTATAGTTGTCATGGATGAATATTATACGATTTACTCTCAATGGATTTAAGCGGGATCTTTTGGCCGTTATTAATTGCCCAGCGACAGAAAATACCCTCTCGCTAGGCGTACTTGTCGCTGGGACAAACAATATCCTACGAGCCAAGTTCGATAGCCACGGAAAAGCATTTTTTCGGTCTTGCCAGTACTCAAGGACATTACCTTGGTAAGCCTGCAGATCTTTGGCCGTTGCCGTGCTGAAATATTTCCAGCACTCATTCTCAACTATGCTGTCTATGTCAGAGGCAGAGGTAGAACTAGCACTATGTTTTTGTGCCAAATCCATGAAGAAATTTGAAGGTGGTTTCGAGTTTGAAGTACTGGCTCCAGGAGTTGCATCTTGTTGTGATGGTGGTTGAATTTTGATAACATCCTCGTCTTTCAACATTTTTTTTGCAAATGTTGCTAAAAATGTTACCTTAGTCGTTTGATGGTTTTCCATGTAAACGTCAATTTCTTTGATAGACTGGAACCTGCAATCTAATAAAGTGGCTGCTATAATCATATCTGTACCAGGAAAGCGGTGATCCAATTTGAATGACATGTTATTTTTTAATCTTGTGATCAACACAGGCTCATTGTCGTCGCATTCATCCAGTAGTCTCCGTATTTCCGATTTGAAAACCAACGCTAAGTTTAGCGTGGTTTGATGATCTGCACTCAAAATGTCTACTATAATTTTGAATTTCTCTAAAAATGACGTCAAGGTCATAATTAAATTATGTTCGTTCTCATCAATCAAAAGAGCACTGCGACCTATATCAATTAGCATGTCCCTAATAGGTCGGCGATTTGCCCTGTGAGTAATGCTTGATAACATCATGAGCACGCTGTGCCATCTAGTAGGCGTGCTTGTCTTGATGCTAGGAGGAGCACTCGTCCTAAGATTGGCCAAAGCTAAGCTTTCCCGTTCCAGTGCCGAGAATTCGCCTTCCTCATCCAGGTCTTCGAACTGTTGTCCGATTGATTCCAACGACGATAAGATTTCGCGCTGTTCTTCATTGGCAGCGGCTTCTAGTTGCGGAGCTCTGTACCGAAGATGTTTGACGATTTGCTTACACTTGGTAATGAGGGAATCAATCTCATCAGTACTCTGTATTCCATCAACAGTAACCAGATTGTGCAGAGCGTGTCCAAGACAAAGATGGCTGTGAACGTTCATCAATTTCGCTGCTCTTTTCATATTACTACCGGAGTCCGTCACCAACACAATACCTTTTTCTTCTATTCCAAATGTTCGCAGTATATCCTGAATTTCCTCTTTGATTCTCTCACCAGTATGCTTTTCAGTTACTTGCTTCGTTGCCAGCGTAAACTTTATCAGCTTCATTTCCTTAGAAATGAAGTGGAATGTGCCAGTTATGTAGTTACGTCGTCTGTATTGGTCAGTCCACAAATCTGTAGTCAATGCGCCGAATTTTACTTTTTGTTTCTGCAAAACATTTTTCACATGGACTAACATACTATTGTAGACATCTTCGAGTCCTTCTCGAGCAATGTTTTGACGTGAAGGAATATCTGGGTCTTCCACGACAATATCGTATTTTTTGAAAAAATCGATCATGGCTTCATCATTGATGCTGTCGAAAGGTATCAATGATCTGGCGAACCAAAGTGCTAAATCCCGTGAGAGCATCCACTTCCCTTTTCTTCCGCTAGTTTCGCTGCTCTTTGTGACAGGTGTAGACCTTCTCTGAACGGAGAAAAAATCCCTGATAGGTACTGTCTTCGATTTTTGTTGAACGTCTTCTAAGTTGTGTTCATCTTTTAAATGGCGAAGCAGGTTACTGGTAGCTATGCTCTTGCTATAGGCTTTCACTTTGGCTCTGAAAAGAAAATTTACAATATTTAGTCTTAGACCGTAGAAGTAAAAAGTATAATGTCTACAATAGCATGTCAGACCATGTGAAAAATGTATTGCAGAAACAAAATGTAAAATTCGGCGCATTGACTACAGATTTGTGGACTGACCAATACAGACTTCGTAATAACTTAACTGGTACATTCTATTTAATTTCAGAGGAAATGAAGCTGATAAAGTTTACGCTGGCAACGAAGCAAGTAACTGATAAGCATACTGGTGAACGAATTAAAGAAGAAATTCAGGATATACGGTATCGGTGGGATCACTGATATGTGTGAAACGACCTTTATACATATAGTAAATGAGGGCCCAGGTTTGCAAAAAGGTTGACAGTCGCGCAAGGTTTAACATATTTACTTCGATTAGCTAATGTGACCTACGTTTTAATCTTTATGTAGGTAATTAATCTGCTGTCCATTATTGGACCTCGTGCGGGTTTGAGAGAAGTTTAGACGGAAGTTTCGGCTAAAGTGTGTCATCGTTCGTAATATCAAAATTATTAAGGTTCAAAAATATTGCCACAATAACTTACCTACGGACCTTACGGTACAATTAATGATCATAAAATTTAAATCGGTTTGGTACTCACTTGGAAAAAAGCACTTCGCAATCCTCTTCTTTTTCTCTATTCAGACAAGCGTCACAAAAAACTTGCTCACCTAAAACTGTTCTCTTTTTCCCTTCAACATTTACTGCCAACTGTCCGAAATAGTTCCAACAAAAACTGTGTTTACTAGATATTCTACTTAAAACCGTCACTGACAACTCGCTGATTTTCTTTTTCGATATGTCTACCGCTGCTGTCGCCATTTTGTTTTTGTTTTTGTCGCCGCGCGGCGCGTGGGTCGCTCGACTCGCTCGGCGTAGGTAAGTAACCGAACCGAACTGAGTGGTTGGTCGGCGGCAGTCGGCGCGCCGACCGGGGTATGGCGGCGGCGGCGGCGCGGGGGGGGAAGACGGCGGCGGCGGCGCGCCGGCGCGGCGCTCATATCTAACCGGTATACCTCCACTGAGGGAAACACCCATTATTCCTGTTGGGGACTCTATACCCTTTTGGGTAGCTCCAAGATGTTGTGTCTTTTTAGCCTCTTTTTGGGCTTAGACTCAGTGAACATTGCTACCAGTTTATTGGGGTTCTTAGCAAGTCGTTTTGTATAGCACTGTTCCAGGGCAACAATTTCCTCTTTTACAATGTTGATCCCTCGTTTTCCTGAAAAAACCTCGAAAAAATCACTATTATTTCATAAACAAAGCGTAATTATAGCTTACAGTTCATATTCTTTATTGCATAGATAATATAAAGGTAGCATTCGGATCTGGGCGGCCGCGTCCTGGCGGCCGCGACCGGAAGCTTTCGGATAGCAGCGTCCGCGACCCGGGCAGCGACTGCCACGCGCAGTATCAAACAGGAGTCAGTGCGAACGATTGTGCATTCCAGTCGTGTATCGAGCATTAACTATGTCTGACAATTCAAATAAACGAAAGCGAGAACTCGTGAGGAGACTGATTGAGGACGAAGAAGAGGATGATGAAATAATGTTTCTCTTACTTTCATCAAAGAGGGATAAAATCGATACATTATACACGTCCAGAATCGAGGAAGGCAGCTATCGAATCCTGATAAAACGGCACTTAAATCTAAAGGAGCAGAAATTCAGGAAGTACTGCTGACTAGACTGCGGGCAGCGCGACCATACTGCCTCCGGAGCGGCTCGGCGGCGCAGCCAGAGTCGCGCGTAGGCCACGCCCCCCGGCCGCGCTGCTCGGTCGCTTGCGTCGGAAACTATCGCATACAAATCCCTACAAAGCGGTGCAGCGCGACCATGGTCGCGGCTGCAGGGTCGCGGCTGCCGGGTCGCGACTGCCCAGATCGGAATGCTACCATAAGGTTACAGACAATTAAAAGAAATTTAATAAGCAAAGGCGAGCTTATCTCCAAAAAGAGATTTCTTCCAGCAAACCTAGGCAAGACAGGAGAGTTAATTATACAGGAAAGTCCTAGTTCCACACAGTTACCACTTTTCCTGCAACTTTTTATTACTGGCAGCACTACGTGTCTTTCATCGTCACTAATTCAAATTGCACTACGAAAACCCTTCCATTTCGAAGTTATATATTTTTTTTTGCAGTTGGGATTAATATTAAAATGGCTATAAAAAATTGGGACAGATTAGCTTTTTTTTGTCGATGAATTTCGATATTCTTCAACCCAGATCGTTGTGCACTTTATGAAAATTCACACTGTATAATAATATTTTGTGTTGTTTTGTTCTAGGAACTTGAACATCATAGCCCTAATTATCCTGCCAACTGCTCTAAATATATGCCGTTTATGAAACTTGATATTGACAGAATCATCGTAATAGGTGGAAGCCATTGATGAATAAAAATTATATTAATTAATGAAAAAATTATAAATGAAGGCCTGACTTGTACCTCAACATGTAGCTCCATTAAATGATGGGCGATTGTGAATGATTCCAATATTCGAATGGTTTGATACTACTAATATTAAGATTCGAATCCAAAAACAATCGATAACTAGTTTTCAAATTCGAATGAAATCGCTAGTTCATTCATTCACTTTGCCATACAAAATTGAGCATTCGTCTCGGACGATACAGTCTACTTTTATTTGATATTCGTATAAGTAGTTACTGATTTGCGTACCGCCAGTTCATTAATTCAGTTTGCTATACAAAATTGAGAATTTACTTGTAATTAAGGTTTACTTTTAGTTGTTGTTGCTACTTGTAGTTATAGCTATAACTACTTATTCTCGTCACTGCGTAACCATAGTAACGTGGTGGCGCCATTCTATCTCGCGTGCATGCATGCACTTTGTCACTCTCTGTCCCCTGCTACCCCCACCCCGCCAGCACAAGCTAATCGTGTCCTAGAGTACAGTCGCGCAAAAAAGTTATTTAACGTCCGTCGCCGTGCGAAACCAGGTCCCGCTCTATGAAATTACGGATGACAATGACAGTTTAAAGACATCAGTGATTCTGAATCGGGTTTTTCTACTGACACTGGAAAGGGTTTCACAACTCCTGGCCCAAATTCTGCTCCCATCCCACCATGTAAAAATGAAATCCTTTTTTATGTTTACTTTGTGACTTTTATATTGTAGATTGACTTAATATCTGGATGTTTTTTATTATTTCGAAAAAAAAAAATTCAATTCCAGCTACGAATATTTTGGTGGGCATCTGACGAGGAACTGATCTTTTATTGACGTGACAGATCTGCTATTTTGTTGACAAATATATTATTTAGGGGATCACAGTTAAGAACTTCGCTGGTAATCGCGTTAACTGTGAGCTCTGTGGTCTTAAAACTCAAAAAAACTCAAAACTCAAAACGTTTATTCTGTAAATAGGCCACAAGGGCACTTTCACATGTCATTTCATTTCATTTTTTACAGAACATTTGGTATTATTATCATATTATCAGAAAAAAAAAGTACTTAATTATTGTTTCTGAGAGATGTAAAGAGTCTCAAATGTCATAATAAAATAATTAAAATATAAATAACAGAGATGTATAGTCTCTTTAGTCAATAATACAATGATAATAGGAGATGTAAATGGTCCCCACAGTCAAGAGTTGTATAATTAAATTAATCTTTGGAGGTGTAAAAGGCCTCCAAGTGTCCAGTAAAAGAAACTCTGGCAGTGAGGATGCTCACAATTAATTAGAACAATTCAGTCCCAAGCATTTTTATCGTCTATGTACTCTTTAATACTGTAGTAAGCTTTAGAAATAAGCCTTTGCTTGATGTATTTCTTGAACTTATTAATTGATAGATCTGTCAAAGTGCTTGGGAGTTTATTGTAAAATCTTACACAATTACCCTTGAACGAGTTTTTTATTTTATGGAGCCGAGTAGTGGGCACTGCAAGTTTGTCCTTGTTTCTAGTATTAAAGTTATGTATATCACAGTTTCTTCGAAAGTTAACAATGTTCTTATGGACATACATAATATTCTCGTAAATATATTGACTATGGACTGTCAATATATTTACTTCTTTAAACTTATTTCTAAGAGAATCTCTATTATTCATTTTATAAATCGCACGAACAGCCCGCTTTTGCAGCACAAAAATAGTATTTATGTCAGCAGCACTGCCCCAGAGCAGAATACCGTAGGACATAATACTATGAAAATAACTAAAATAAACTAATCTGGCTGTTTTTAAATCTGTCAAGTGACGGATTTTCCTGCATGCAAAAGCTGCAGAGCTCAGTCTGTTCGATAGCTTATCAATATGTGGACCCCATTGGAGTTTGGAATCCAACGTTATACCTAGAAACACTGTGCTGGTTACCAATTCCAATTCCTCATTTTTAATTGTTATACATGTCTGATTATTTTTAACGTTAGTAGTAAGAAACTTAACACATTTAGTCTTTTTCTCATTTAATAGCAAATTATTAACATTAAACCAATTTACCACTCTTGATATGGTATTGTTCACGTGATCATCATTAGCGTGTTGGTTTCGCTTTGTTTTAAAAATAAGTGAGGTGTCATCAGCAAACAGTACCATATCATGACAGTCCCTTCCTAGATAGGGTAAGTCGTTTATATAGATGAGGAATAGGAAGGGTCCCAATATTGAGCCCTGTGGCACGCCCAAAGAAACCAATGATCCTGGTGATCGTTCTCCGTTTACGTCTACCCTTTGTATTCTTCCGTTCAGATAAGATTTTAACAAATTCAATGACGTGTCTCTAACTCCATAATGATGTAATTTCCTGATCAATGTTTCATGACAAACGCAATCAAAAGCCTTAGATAAGTCACAAAAAATGCCTAGGGCATCTTGTGACTCTTCCCAGGCATCAAAAATACTTTCAATGAACTGAATTCCGGCATCTGTTGTTGAACGACCGCGAGTGAATCCAAACTGTTTGTTATGCATTAGCTTATTTGATTCAAAATGATGTAATAGCTGTGATAAGATTAATTTCTCAAAAATTTTACTAAAAGTTGGTAGTATTGATATAGGTCTGAAATTGGTGGGGTCTTGAGTACTACCTGCTTTGAAGAGGGGAATTATCTTACTTTGTTTCATTAAATCAGGAAATTCACCGCAGTCTATACAATTGTTGAAAATGACCGCTAGGTCAGGTGCAATTAATTCGATCAGGGATTTAACGACGTGAACAGAGAGTCCCCAAAGATCATTCGTTTTCTTAACATTTATCAATTTAAATGCCTTTACGACATCTGAACTTGTGACGTGCTTAAAATTCAAGTATGAAGCACACTCTGAGAAATTATCTTTTAATATTGCAACAGCAGACAAAGGTGACGAATTCAAATACTTAGTCGTGGAAGCCGGTGCATTAGTAAAAAACGATTCAAATTCAGTTGCAACTTCTAAGCTAGAACTCGTAAGCTGTCCATTGATTTTTAGTTCGTAATCGTGACTCGCTTTTTTACTACGACCGGCCTCCTCATTAATTATTTTCCAAGTCGTTTTTATAACATCGGAACTATTCTTAATTTTACTACTCAGAAAATTACGTTTAGCAGTATGACAGTCTAATTTAAATTGTTTGGAGAACTGTTTGACTTGTTCTTTAAATTCGTCACTCATGTTGAACCGTCGTTCCTCATACAATGCATACAATGCTTGCCTGCGTTTATGCAACTCTGCAGTAGCCCACGTACTAAAGTCGTTTGAACCACTAACCACAACCGATTTTGAAGTGAATATCGCGCTGTACTGTTTCATAAAGGTTTCAAAGAATAAGTTATACATTATATTAGGAGACTGTTCAGCAGCCAAAAACGGTAGTTCCTGGGCTAAAGAGTATCTCATTCTTTCTAACCGGTCAGCAGTTACTGGCACAAACGAAATTTTCTTTTTAATGACAGGTTCTCTAATAGAATCAAATTGAAATAATTGACCTAAATGATCTGAATCCAATTCACTGATAACACTTTTACTGATTGGAATAACATCAGTAAAAATGTTGTCAATGCATGTAGCACTAGTAGCAGTCACTCTTGTTGGCTCCATAAATAAATGGCTAAGCCTAAATGATGAGAAAAGATTTATTAATGTAACGCTGAGAGTAGTTCTTTCTAACAGATTAACATTAAAGTCACCACATATAATTAATCGTTTCGTACTGTGTGATGAAATAGTTAGGACGGATTCCATTATTTTCTCGAACATTTCAAAGTCGCTCAAGGGTGGCCTATAGACACATATAACGATGAACTGTTCTAATTCCACAGCTGCAAGTTCTATAGTTCGTTCAACAGATAAGGAAACAATGTCCTTACGTTCCTTGAATTTCGTATGATTGTTTAGTATGATTAATGCCCCACCATGTATTGAATTAAGTCTGGTGAACGAACTACCAACCTGGTGATCTTTAAAGCTAAACATAATTTCATTAATAGTTAACCAGTGCTCTGTTATGCACAAAATGACAATTTTATTACAATTTAAAAATAACTCTATTTGTAGATCTTTGCCTCTAATACATTGAATATTCTGATGAACCAGGCTTATATACTTAGCATGTGAGCTTCCCTTATTCTTAGGGTTTTCTAATATACTAGAACATATGTTGCCAGAGCCTGGGTCCTCTGTTGTCCTATGAACTAATTTAAATGCATCCTGTTATTCTGGTCTGATACCAGATTCATATTAGGCTGCTCAGTAAAAGCAGAGTTAGAAGCCAAATTTTTGGCTGTAATGTCATATAAATATAATAGTGACATAGCTATTTGTCGTTTACAATAATTTGAAAGGTAAAATGTACCTTTAGTCATAGTAAAATAATTACTAACATAATTGTTAGTGTCAATAATATCAAACTTATTATTATATGTACATAAATTGTACATAGTTATATTCATATTATGTCTATATTGACGACCCGAGTGGCCGAGTCGGCAGTGACGCTGCCTACGAAACCAAGGGTCCCGGGTTCGAGTCCCGGTGGGGGCAAATGTTTGTTTGATGAGAACGGATGTTTGTACCCTAGTCATGGTTGTTTATCTATCTAAGTATAATATTTATCTATATAAGTATGTGTATCGTTGTCTAGTACCCAAGATACAGGGAATCCTAGTTTGGGGCTAGATCAATGTGTGTAAAAGGTGTCCAAGGTATTATTATTATTATTATTATATTATTATTATATACATTTTCATTTTGTGTCAATTGGTTGCATTAGGGAAATGTGAACAATATAATTTTTTTCACACTAAGACCATTCAATGTTTCATAAAATTTTATTAAATTATTTTTGTTCACATCTCCCCTATTGCCCATGAAAATTATCAGTGTGGCACTGGCTGTGATAGTGCTGTCATTCAAAATTTGATTTATAATATTATCGACAGTGCTAAAAGGTGAGCAATTACTAATAACACTATGTCCCTTAGAGTATGAGTGGAGTGCTGAGCCCATGCCACTTCCAATCTCATCACAGTACATTATAATATCAGGTGTTGTGGTCATATCAGACTTGGCAGAACTATTATCAGTAACACCTTGTGTTGGTAAACTGTCACACAAACCCGGAGAGTTGCCCGCTGTCAAACAACCACCTTTCTGCTCACAGCGACAAGTATGGTTGTTGGTCAGCGACTCAAACCGCTCACAATTATGGTTCATTTCTTGAATTAAATCATCCATAGCCAATGAGTATTCATTTATAACTTTCTCAGAGTTCAAATATGCACTGTTTAGTGATCTCAATGAATCCTCCAAGCTTTGGATTTTCAAATGTAAGTTTTGTGTGTCAGTTTCATACATCAACTTAGTACTTTCTAATTCTAATACACACATATTCAAATCATGTAATAAGTTTACATTTTTCTTGCTTACTTTTAAGTTTTTAGTACACAATTTATTATGTTTTATTAATTTCTGAGTTTTCCGTATATACCTATTTATTTTACCTAGTTTGTTATTGCTGCAACTTAATAACCTTGATGTGGGCAATGTGTCATTAGTTAAATCAATGACATCATCAAGGCTTCCAGTTGCAACAGTAACCAGCTGCGGGCTGATCCCTACGACTTCACTGTAGAGGCTCTGGGTCTGCAACGCTGCGGTGTTTTCCTTCTCCTCCTGGAGTGCATGTATTTGTTCATGGGCATCGAACAATGCTTTCTCCAGGGAATCAATCGATTTCAGGGCTTGCTCGTACTCTGCACTACATACAGTGAAGCTATCTACGGTGACCTGCAGCTTGTCCCGCTCAACAATTACATCACTACATTCTTGTTCTAATACACATAATTGTTTCTTTAGCTTATCTCTACTTTCAAGTACTGATAATAGCTCTTTTTATTTTTTTTCATAATTTTTTTAATTCTAGTAAGGTAACTTTGAGCTTGTCATTTTCCTGCTGTCGGGAGGCGACAGCAGCAGCTCTGCGGGTCATCATGGTTACAGTTGAGATAAGAATCAAGGAATTGCACACCAAAACAATGCGAAATTACTTACGTGGAATAGTAACGTTTTTCAGCGTTTGCACATCACTAATTGCTATGAAATATATTTTAAACGTTGTTAAATATAATAATTTAACAATAAGGTAACAAAAAGCGCTGAAAGTGTACGGAAATAACAAATACTTTTAAATTTATAACCTGCAACGGTCACAAATTTAACATGTTTCGGGACACTAGTAAACGTCACTAAAACACACTGCAAACAATAGAAATACTTAACATTACACTATAATCCTAAAATAACACTAAATTGGGCTCAGAATTACACTAAATCATATTAAAATATAATTTTTTCTAGGGACGTAGTGAAATCAGCTGTTTGCCGTTTGACAGCCAGTGTTACCCTTATGCGTAACACACTTGCTTCTCACACAGGAAATGCAGGTTCGAATCGTGACCATGTAACAATGAGATAATTAATCTATCTTAAGTATATAATACGTTCTAACGGTGATGGGAAAACATCATGAGGAAACCTTCATTAATCTGCTACTACTACTAGCTGCGGCGATGGGCTAGCCCCCTATAACGCAAAATGGAGTATTGAATAACTGGCTCAAAGTGAGCACAATTGTGCCTCTGCCCCCCATATGGGAAAAGGCGTGACGCTATGTTATGTTATCGCGTTAACACTTTTTTCTAACATTATACGGCGCAGATTATTAAATATAGCAATCTACTGTTACCTTGCGCGTAGCGCGTCGCGTCGAACATACATCGGGACAAAATGGCGGGAACGGAAGAAGTTAACGCCAATATGTTTGTTTATGATTCATTCTCACTTACACATGTTTCGTTTAAATATCTTTCTATTCACTCGTACAAGTAAAAGATAACAACTAGCTTTCAATCAAAATAGTTTTTTATTGGGGCGCAATAAAGACTAGGAAAATTCGAATGCAAACTAGTAACTTATAATATTTATAAAGTTCGTTAACTGATTAAATTTGCCACACGAAATTGAAACGTTTTTCTATGTAAAATACTCTGAATAGAGTTTACAAAACATAGAGAACTAATAATGAAATTTTTATTATAAGGAATAAAACAATGCGCGATTATCGATTGATGAAGTTGTTCGAATAATTTGAATAAAAGCTACAATCGATAACTTTATCGATTGTTATTCACAATCGCCCATCTTTACTCCATTTGTCCTTAGTTTATTTCTGGCTTTAGATGAACTATGTAATGCAATATATTATTATTAGACATTCTTTTATCAGCTAAAATCTGCTAAAACTGAGTAAAGCTTCAATAATTTAGTGTAGTGAGTGAAAACTGACTGAAGCATTAACTAAACGCAATACATACAACGCATTCATTCGTTCGTTCCGTCGGATGTTTCATTTTTGGATTTGGATGGATGGAATTTGTATTTTGTGTTCTGAACATTTTGAACGAATCAAAATGGATGCTGGGTGTGAATGAACTACTGAAAAACGTATGAATTCAACTTGTGTTGTGTCGTGGGTCCTACAGTATCAATAAATCCAGCATTGTAGTTTTGTTTTGTAACTATTTAGCCAGTGTCAATCACAGCAGTTCGCTGAAGAAGCCCATTGATCGGTGGTCTGTTTCGGTCCGAGTGTCGCCGTGTCGGAAATGTGTTTACTCGTGAGGTTCTGGTCAAGTATTTTAGAGTCAGCGGTGACTCGAGTAGGATGAGGACTTGGGGGGCCGCGGTGACTGTGTGTCGTGATCCTTGTGCGGAAGTAGTGGCGCCCGCGCCCCCGCCAGCCGCGCGCCATGGCGAACATTTGTGATCTCGACTCTCCTTCAAATACAGTTTGAGTGGTCAGAAATGAGATGCATATACAGGAGGGAACAAACACAACTCTGACAACATGTACCAAAATGACAGAGGAAGTAGACAGACGACATGGCGTGAATGGTAACAGCAAGGGAGTGGGTGTCAATGATGAGTCCCCTGTGCCGTCGCCAACGTCCGCAGCCTCCGGAGGAAGACTCAAGTTCTTCAAAGGTCAGTACCCTTCCTGGATACATGCCCTTGCTGATCTTATCAACCCACAGCACTAGAAGTACCTACCTACAAGTATAATCATATCTGTTGCAAAGCTTAGGAAAACTAGAAAGTCATTCATGCTCTGATTAACCATTGCAGGCACATTTGAACACTTGCCAATTGTTTGAGTGTAGCCTCCATGCCATTGTGTTTAGTAAGGAGGCATGGGCACTGGAGCAGAAATGATCTTGTTTCTATAATCACTCTGAGTTTTATACTCTAGACACATATCACAGGCCTCAAAAACTGCCTAAATTCTAATCCTGTTTGCTACCTTAATCATGTAATTTAACATCTAATATATGAAGTTCCACAGGTGAAAGTACCTTACGGTTGTTATGGATTTATGTAAACCCCAGTAATCTATGCCTGATAAGCTGTTGATAGCACAAAAGTTTAGTCTCCTAAGTTGGATAAATCCTGAGATAAAACATTTTGAAAGTATTGAAATAAATCACAAAATTTAAGAAACAGGTTTTAAGTACAACTTTAATTACCAAATTTTAGTAGTTAATGATGTATTATTATGATCACAATGTATCAAATAATAATTACACATTTAGTTTGAGGATAAACAAACATAAAAAACAATATTGGCTTGTTATTGTAAATGTCCTTTGACACTGGCCTTTAAAAGGGCAAGTAACTAGCTTTAAAATAAATATAGATAAGTACCAATTTATTTCCTCCATATGCTGAACTTGATCATCCTAAATTGTTAATGAATCACACAAGTATTAATATTTATTGCATGACAACATTGGAATAATAACTTCAAAGAATACTCTGAACTTCAGGGTGTCATAAACTGGGTCAAATTTGCTGTGCAGTGAATGATCATAGATGCCTTCATAGCATATTTTGATTGTGATTGCAACTGTTTTAAGAAGGATTTGAATAATTAAACTTCTAGTTTGTCAGGTACACTCGAGATACCTGTCAGAGATAGAAAATGAGCTACTGAAGGTATACATAGGATTTAATTTGTTTTGATAATAATAAGAATTTTTAAAGTTATCTGAGAGGAATTATCCAAAATTTATAAGAATCATGCCTTTTGTGCAATGTCTTTGAAAATTGGTATGGTCTTAAGGATTTAGGAAACCACTGCAAGTAACTTGTGCAGAACCCCTGGTGGCCTCTTTGTTATTGATCCAATGTGACCGCCATCTGTGTGGGTATTTTTAATACATAGCCTATACTTAGACACAAAATCTTGAGTTATACCTCTCTTTACAGATTGGAGGATGATTTTTCTTTACAGGATGCAAGGCATTAATTTCTAGGTCTAATTTATGTTTCAAAATCAATTTCAAGGGAAAAATATTGCCTAAATTTATTTTGAAGGCTTACTTAATTACTTATACTTTTACCTTAGCCCATACCAAAGACTTAGCACAAGGTGAACAATCCTTTAGAATTACCCCGCAGCTAGTAGGTCTTAATAAATAAAATAAATGTAGCCCATCAATCTCCCCACCAAGGGGCATGTGCCTTTACCCAAATACAAGTTAGATTAAGCGATACTCAACCACACTGGCGTAGTGCGGGATGATGGATGGGTAGTGGCTAACCCAACTGTCACACAGAAGTTATCAAGCTGCCATATTAGGGCCTCCGACAGAGCTTTAGAGAAGTAGGTCAGAAAACTGAATTAAATAGTCTGCCTCTAAATTTTTATTTTCTATCAGTACATTAAAATGGGAAAGAAAACTTAAAATAGTTCTACTTACAGGACGCTTATGGTTTGTAGATTCGCCAACAATTTGGTTGTGTTAGAAGAGGACCCAGGGGTGCTGATGGTCATGTTGCAGGGCTTAGCAGACACAAGTAAGGAAGTGGGGCTAGAAATGAATTCAAGCAAAACAAAACTGATGACAAACGCAGAGGAAGTAGATATCACAGTCAGGCCAGAAAATTTAATATCATTTCAAATCAAATCTGTGAATGAATATGTGTACCTAGGACAAATAATATCGCCCTGTGATCAGATGTCAAAAGAAATAGACAAGAGAATAGCAACGGGCTGGAAAGCTTACTGGGCTCTAAAAGAAATCACAAAAAGCTAGGAACTCAGCATTAAGATAAAGAAAAAGATGTTTGATACTTGTATTCTCCCATGCATTACATACGACTGCGAAACCTGGGTACTGTCCAGAAACCACAGAGACAAACTCGCCAGATGTCAACGATCCAAGGGGAGGAGCATGCTAGGAATCAAACTAAAGGTCAAAGTCAGACACCGACAATAGAAACAAAACAAACTGTCATACATTTTACTATGCATTGACCAACTCAAATGGAGGTGGACTGGCAACATGCTGCGATGCAGTAAAGATAAATGGATTATTATATTATTATAATAGTTTGTACATAAACACAGTGTTACTATCTGAGGTTACTTACAAACGAATCAAACAGTAAAAGTAAGTAAAGCAAATGAACGCAAAGAGTTCCATTATTCAGAGAAATGAATTGTCTATATCCAGATATCCATAGATGAATGAAGCTCTTTGTTGCTGTTGACAATGTTTATCAAGTTACAAACCTCAAGCAAATGAAACTCTGTGCTACAAATACACAGTGCTACCAAAAAGTTCTTGATTTGACTGTTATCATAATCTTTTGAACTAAAACAAATAAAGTGACAACATCGGTATGTATAAGATTTTCAAGATCAGCAAACCGAGAAAATCTTTTTGAAATAATTGTGTTCTTTAATAAATGGCAAAAACCATTAAAGGATCACTAAACTCTCCGTATTAATAGAATGTCCCTCATTTGTCCTCTATAGTAAAGTAAAGAACTTGGCATTAATTTAGTTCTTAAATCTTTTGTTGGCGAAGTCGACAGCCACAATAATTGTTAATATTGAACTTGGCTCCTATTTTCGCATTTATGTTTTTGGTGGGATATCACTTCTTTTTCTAAATAAATTATAGTTAATTTTTTACCATTTTCATTAAAATCAATCAATCAATAAGTTGTATGTATGCGCAGTACTCTTATGAGTTACATGGTTCACCGTTTTGGCAGGCCTCCTTCACTGGCCTATACCTACCGCGATAAGCACCTTCATTTTCATTTCATTTTTTAACTAATGGCAATCTGTCCTGCTATTGCCAGACAATTTCTGCCAGTATCATGTAGTGGAGGCACATGTGAAGGGACGCGGGGCAAATCTTAAAATGGCTGAATACTTTTTAGTAGGTGTCTATCTGAAATAAAGTTTTACATTATCGGTTAGTTCCATGCAATATATACATAAAACACACAAAATAAAGTTGCAAATCAGTCACAGAGTTCTCCTTTTAATTTTTTTTTTTATTTCGATTTTTCGCAACACTAATTTTATAATACTTTAGAGATGGTAAGAAATACACATGTGTTCCCAGTTTGTATCAGAACCACCTTGGTAACACTGTTACAAACTGGGAAAAAAAAACCAGTTTATACCCTGTTACCAACTGGAAATGAAAATAGAATGTGATTCCCATTTTGTCACACCCTTGTGTGACAGTGTTACAAACTGGGAAGAAAATAGTGCCAATTTGTAATGTTACAAACTGGCACTATTACCATTAGGGCATGCAGAACCGGTCACGGTTCCAGATTTTTGAGACCCGGTTCTGGGAGCCGTCAGAACCGGGTGCACCGGGTGCACCCGGTTCCGGCTCATAAAACTGTAATATCAAATAAATCACACAGAAACTGAAAGTATATAACGTTATTACGAGGTATGAAATAAGAAAGTTGGCAAATTATATCAAATCAACATTTATTAGGACACTATAGTTTCAAACAGTCATTTTTCTCATTACATAACAGGAATATTATAGGAACTCAAAAAGCTTTAACTACACATTAACCAGTCTTTTCAATATTTTTATACTCGTATGAGTAACAGCAACATGATAAAACACAACAAATAATTTATTTTTTATTACCTTAAGCAACAAATCACCATATTTTAATTTAAATTTTAATGATTAGCTTTATTGGAAATATTTTTTTGTTGGTAGTGAGATCGTAAGTAACTTATCACATCTAGGCTCCTGTCACTTAACGAGCTGCGCAAGCGATTGCAAATGTAGCCCGCTGAGGAGAAAATTATTTCAGGCTCTACACTTGTTGGTGGTATGGTTCTTAAATAGTTATATGCTAGTGAAAGGTTTTTACCACGACTTCCACCGTTTTCAAACAATGCCATTTCTATTTTGACTGTTGTAAAGTAGGCGTCGCGGTCTTGATGTCTCGTCTAATTACTTTTTACGGCTGTAGCTTTTTGCATCTCTATATCAAGTTCATCTTTTTTGGACATAATCGGGTCTGGTACAAGAATTACATCGACTTCATCTGCATTTCCCATCTCATCTTCACCTTGCTCACATATATCGCATTGTTGGACCATTGACAATGGCTGTACGAGATTAACGATACCCCTGCACATTTCATCGCAAGAGGGCCGAGGAAATACAGCCAAATAGAAAATCAGCAAAGTATTGGTCCGGGTTCGTTAAGTATTGAAGTGTAGGTGCTTCTATAAGTCGTCGCTGCGAGTACCTTTTCATTAAAGAACTTTCCATTTCCTTACTTATAGCTGTATTCATCGTTTTCAGTTTTTTCAATGCATATTTTATTGCGAAATCAGCTAATAACAAGGATGCATCCCGGCGACACAAACTTTCAACGATAGTTTTCCTTATGTCCAAAATCTCGTGAAGCTCATTTAAAGTTGTCCATTCGTCGTGGCTGAAGGTAATCTCAGAATTTATATCAAATAGCGCTTTTGTGTCGCATACTTTGAGTTTGAGAAAACGCTGTAGCATGTCTGCGATGCTACTCCACCTTGTCTTTGCATCCAGAATCAAAGTTTATTCTTTTCCGAAGTCAGAATTAACATGTTTTTGTTAAACATCATCATTTTTTGTCGGAGATTTTTTAAATATCTTGACTATTTTCCGGACTTTGGCTAGTAAATCAAAATACCTGAAATGCGACACTTGCCCCCGTGTTTCTTGTACAAATTCAACACCGTCATCATTATCATCGCCACTTGCTTCTGCATCTGAATGCTCTCTAATATTATAATCGTTAGTAGTTTCACTACTTCCAGCATCTCGGTGAAACAGCGGGGCTAATTCAGCTAACGGCATGTCATCCTCATCAATATGTTCTTCAACAACTACTTGATCTTCATCCATAGCAACAGCGTTTTTGTAGAAGACATCTGATAAAGCCAGCTGAATTGCATGCGCAATGCATTTTTGATGTAAGGATTTCAGTTGTTTACCGATTTTTACCATCATGCTACACCCATCGGTAGTTTCTCCAACAAAGTTGCTTTCTAAGGAAATTCCGAAGCATTCGAGTTTTTGATTGATCTGTTAAATACATTTTTCTGCTGGTAATGATCCGTAAACCCTTGAGTCCTAAATTTTTGAATTTGTTGGGTCCGCTCAGATATGGTGAGTGTATATTTAAACTTAAATATCGGCGGTTTCTGTTTGAAGTCCATTCGTCTTTTTCAGACAAGAAGTCCACTTTTTCAGACAAAAGCTTTTCTATTTCTTTTTTTAGCTCTTTCTTCTTTTCATCGCAATGTCTGCAAACCATCTCTCTAATAGTGTTTGCAGACATAGGAAGTGTACGGGTGCGTGCATGCAGTAGGTATATCTCGCGCGACCGGCGGCGCGACGTTGCCATATCGTGCTTTTGTGACAATGCGAATTTAAATCACGCGCTAATGGCTCAGCCGCGATTGATTTGAATGCAGAATTAAGTAATTTTAGTATTTTTCAGGAACCGGGGGAACCGGGTATGCTTCTTCAGAAACGGGTCTTTCGAGACCTTGGTATACCCGGGTATACCCGGGTAGTTAGGAACCGGGTATACCCGGGTGCATGCCCTAATCTATTACCTTCCCACTTTGTCACACCATTGATCACGGATTGTCTTAAACGAAAAAAAAAAAGGATCGTCAAAATCAAAATGGTTTATTTAAATATTTATACTTAAAGTCAGAAAGAAACTCAGTAAAGAGTTACAGTGACGCGCCGCGCCGGTGATTAATAAATAAATGTAGCCCATTTATGTCCCCCTTTCATTTCATTAAAAATAACATAATAAAAAAAATAAAAAAACTGTATTGTAATTGTATCTACAATACTAACACCTAGTGTTAGTATTGTAGATCATCAATCAAAATTAAAACTTCGTTTAAGCGGATAAAAATAATAGATAAAAAGTCCCTTTAACACCAACTATTATTTGTGGTCTGTTTTCAATATTAACAAACAGCTGCTGTTAGCTAATATAACTCAAGGGGTGTTTGATATAATAAGGAGTTACCTACATTTAAAATTGTTACGAATTCCAAATTACAGTTGCTTTCTTCTACTTCTGACTTTAAGTTTATTAGTAGTTTATGTGACTGCTACTTAATGGAGGGCATTAATACTCTAGAGTGGGTTTATGAAACGAGCCGAAGGCGAGTTTCATAAAATAAAAAACTCGTTCAAGGGTAATTGTGTAAGATTTTACAATAAACTCCCAAGCACTTTGGCAGATCTATCAATTAATAAGTTCAAGAAATACATCAAGCAAAGGCTTATTTCTAAAGCTTACTACAGTATTAAAGAGTACATAGACGATAAAAATGCTTGGGACTGAATTGTTCTAATTAATTGTGAGCATCCTCACTGCCAGAGTTTCTTTTACTGGACACTTGGAGGCCTTTTACACCTCCAAAGAATAATTTAATTATACAACTCTTGACTGTGGGGACCATTTACATCTCCTATTATCATTGTATTATTGACTAAAGAGACTATACATCTCTGTTATTTATATTTTAATTATTTTATTATGACATGAGACTCTTTACATCTCTCAGAAACAATAATTAAGTACTTTTTTTTTTTTTTTCTGATAATATGATAATAATACCAAATGTTCTGTAAAAAATGAAATGAAATGACATGTGAAAGTGCCCTTGTGGCCTATTTACAGAATAAACGTTTTGAGTTTGAGTTTGAGTTTGAATATCACTCGAGAGTTTTAATACCTAATTATGTACAGTTACATTCACTAGTTTATCTACACACATGTCATAAGCTCTCTTTGATGTGTTCAGGAACCGCATGATTGACCGGCATTGTGGCTCTGCACTTGTTTAGCTTGTTCTGTAGTACCAACTTCACAGACAAACTAGGGGCGGCACGCGGGCGGGCGTCGGCGTTCGAAAGTCGAATGTCAGTACCAACTTCACAGACAAACTAGGGGCGGCACGCAGGCGGGCGTCGGCGTTCGACATTTGAATGTCATAATATGTAGAAAAATTACACATTATGGTCATAATGTGTAATTATTCAGATCAGAAATGAGTTTTTACCAAGTAGTTTAACATTATGCTGATCGTAACGTGCGGTTTTTGTACGCAGTAAAGAGGGTTTATGATACGTGTGTAGATAAAAATATTAATATAAACCTTTTTTGCTATATTATTTTACTTTATTAAAACTTTGAAAACAGTCACAAATTGAGATTCGAATGTATTAAAGTTTCTGTTTGGTCTTGGAGCATAAGTAATAGAATTAAGCATTTTTTTGATAATTTTTCATTGTTAAGTGGTGTGATAATATAAAACAATCCGTTTCTTACATTTGTTCGTCGTTTAGTCTAACATAAAAATAAATTCTGCATGTGGCTTTGTATGTTGTTACACAAATTTATCATAGTATCATAGTAAAGTAAAAAAGTAAGTATTTTGACAATAATATCTTATTTTTTTTTTAAAGGGCATGTTGGCACCAAGGCCATAAATCAAGTAATTATGTTTGATAACAGCTGTCCTGGTCAGAGCATGTCCGCGAGGTTCTATTAACCTGTTATTAGACGTGTCTTTGCCACTTTCCACTCCCTCGAGCGTCTTCAAAACTTCCTGCCTCGTCAGACAAAAATCACGCTTGCCCAGTGTCTTTCCCCTGATCGATTACGCGGATGTCTTCTGGGCAACTGAACAAACGTTTTCGTCGAGTCGAGAAACGAGTTGAAATGTCTCCTTATTCGCCTTCGACGGGATTCCCATATCCTCATTTGCCTCTTCAATATTTTATGTAATCCTCGCTATCCTGGCTTCTTTCGGGATCGTTTCGTTTTTCTGTCTTCGGATAGGGCACGGAGATCTCACACTCGGTCACTACTTACAACTCTGCAACATAACACTGCCGCATATGAGAATGAGTTCAGACTACGAGCTATCAGTCTCTAAAACAAACTCCCCAGCGCCATCAGAGACTGTCCGTCATATCACACTTTTAAAAGTCGTCTGAAAGAACACTATCTTTCCCTTCCATAATAAGTGTTAGTATTTATTTGTATCTACTATTTATGTATATGTTACATATTTAAGCATTATTTTTAGTATTATGTAGATTGGTAAGTAGTTATTTTTATTGTTGTGCACATAGTCTACCTTTAGTTTATTTTTTTCCTCTCCATTCTAGGTTTGCTGGAAGAAATCTCTTGTTAGAGATAAGCTCGCCTTTGTACATGTTCTTTCCTAAAGGAAAGAACATGTACAAAGTACAAAACAGTGAAAACAAAACAAATATAAATATTTGTTTTGTTTTCACTGTTTTGTGCAATAATGTACTTATTTGAAGTTTCTGGCATACTAATTGTCGAAAAATCATGATTTCTGCTGCTAGTGTGTCGATCGATAGAGTATTTTATTACAAACAAATGTGTATAATTATGAATTTTTACAAGGATATATTTTTCGAGAAATCTGCCTTTAAAGGGCGACAAAAACAACTTTTTTGCACCCTGAAGCAGGGGGGTCCCATTCGATAGTTTAGGTACGTTCGATCGGCCAACCCGCCCGACGGGAATTCAGTTATGATGCCGCTCGCTTGGCTCGCCTCGCAGTTCGCCTCGCGCGCTAACTGCTCCTCATAAGCAACTTTCTGTGATTTTTGCAACAACAATGACATAAGTACCTAACATTTTAGGGTGTCTAAAGGAATTGTTTACAAATAAAATCCGATTGCTTTTTAATTAAATTCCTTTTTGTTTACCTAAAAGTAAACACTAAAACAAAACCCAGTATTTAAAACAAATTACAATTACGTAAGTAGGAAGGTAGTTACCTACCTAGCCTTAGAATTTGCCAATAGCCTGAATAAGTACTAATATTAGTACTAATAATAAACACCTGTTACACAGAGAAGACTAAAATTCACAAACACAAATCGCACATAGGTAACCGTGACCAAGCGAGACAGGAGGAGTTTACGAGACGACCTTGTGATGTCAGAGTAAAGAAGCTCTCAGGCGTAGTGAGGCGGCGGAGTCTAGCCTGCACGGGCGGGACAACCGATTCGTAGTGAGGCGGCGGAGTCTAGCCTGCACGGGCGGGACAACCGATTCGTAGTGAGGCGGCGGAGTCTAGCCTGCACGGGCGGGACAACCGATTCGTAGTGAGGCGGCGGAGTCTAGCCTGCACGGGCGGGACAACCGATTCGTAGTGAGGCGGCGGAGTCTAGCCTGCACGGGCGGGACAACCGATTCTGTAGGTGCTTAGCGATTGTTGTACGTAGCGCAGATGCGAGCTAGATTGCGCTTTATTGTCGCGCAGCGAAAGTAGCTATTTATTTAAGAGTATTTGCGCAGTGATCTTTCTGTACGTAGTACTATTAAGTATTCTGTGCCTGAACTCAGATTTCTCGTCAAAGAATATCGTTTTAAAACTTCATAATTACACACATGTTTTTCAATAATTTACTCTATCGATAGACACTACCGGTATCATAGTTTCATCTCTAGCGATAGATATCTTTTTTTATGGTATGCTAGTGTCCCTTAAATTTTTATATATATGTCACCGGAAAATAATACGATCCGCAAGTTTATAAATTTCCTAGGAAATTTATAAACTTCCTTCTAGATTATATTAGGCTAGGTTAGGTTAGGTTAGGTTAGGTTAGGTTAGGTTAGGTTAGTATATTTATAAACTTGCGGAAAAAATATTAGGAAATTTATAAACTTGCGGATCGTATTATTTTCCGGTGACATATATATAACCAAAAATTGGTCAGAGATAACGACTTCAAAATATTTTCATGAGATCAGGCACAGTCAGTTCCTGGATATGGAACTGGTTTTGAAATAGTGACATCTCAGCGAGGAAAGCCTCTACTTCTTCGCGCTGGCCATAAATACAACACAAAAAAATTACAAGATGGTTCCTGTGTATGGCTTTGTAAGGAGAGTACAACGTTCAAAGCGACACTAGTTACTGCAAGCAATAACTGTATCATGCAAGAGGATATGCACAAATGTCAGCCTAATTTTGCTTCAAATGAATTGGATGTAGAATTCAAAAAGTGCGAGGCAGAAGTGACAGCAGATTGTACTATCCCTGTCGCAAGTAGTCGCAACACTGTTCCGAAAGACGTATCAAGACTCATCGATAAAGGAATCTCCCTCTTAAAAAACTTACCCAAGTACGTAAATATCAAGAACAACTTGGTTGGAAAGAGAAATAAGTCGCTAGGTGTAATGAAATGACAGTCTGTTTTTAATCAATAACGCAAGAAGATCATTACTTTCAGACTTTATATTTGAAACAAAAAAAATACAAGAAACTATCGGTATTGATCAAGAGCATTAATGAAATTAGCAGTGAGAGTCTAAGTATTGATCTGTATGAAACGTCTTGTCTTGTGATTTTTATTTAGTTTGTAAGTAAAGTAAGTATTTGTTATGAAACACATTCATAACAAGTCCTGTTTTTTTTTATTAGCTCTCAAGAATATTTTCTATCTACCTTTTCCCATACGGGGTGGCAGAGGCACAATTGTGCCCACGTTCAGCCAGTTATTCAATTCTCCATTTTGGGTGACAGGGGCTAGCCCATCGCTGCAGCTATGGAGTAATGAAGGTTTCCTCACGATGTTTTCCATCACCATTAGAACGTCCGTATAATTTACTTAAGATATGTATAAAATACAAGAAAATCTTCGAATATATTTACCTATGGTAGCTGGTGAATTCGCCTTAGTTTTTATGATTTCTCATGTAAATTTTACTATATGATAAGCACACTACATGGCGAATGACTTTTTAATGCAATTTTATATATGAATCTTGATGCCCACGCAGTGCAACGTCACGCCGCGTTTATTCACACACTACACATGCGCAACGTGTAAATGTGTTGAACGTGCCAGCTTTCGTTATCCGACCCTGAGCCGTAACCACCAGTTTTTACCAGAGTGCACATCAGATTTAAATGTAATTTCATTAAAAAGTGCTATTAATTAACAGTTTTAAGTCCATCAGTGCTATCTTATATAAAGAGGGTAGGAAGCGCTTTCACATGACCCTTGTCCCTGTGCACGGTAATGTAGGTATGTCATATTTCCCTTCTCTTCAAGTTGCATAAATCCAACTAAACTCCTGCAAAATTTGCATTAGCAGGTTTGCTTGCATAAATGGAGTTTCTCAGCTAATCCATGGCTCTGTGTTCTGTTTTCAGACGGCAAATTCATCCTGGAGCTGGTCCGCGGCAGCGTGCGCGAGGGCGAGCCGCCGGGCTGGGTGTCGGTCCCGCGCAAGACCTTCTGGCCGCCCGCCGCGCCGCCGCCGCCGCCCACGCACACCGCGCAGCTGCCCAGCGCCGAGCGCGCCAACTCGCTCAGTGGTCAGTGTAACTGTCGTAGCACAAATCTCCTCGAGTATACATCTAATACATATGTCGGTTTCACGTCGGAATGTTCTCGGTTTCAGTGTCGGACGACAACAGCTCGATCCAGTCGTCGCCGTGGCAGCGGGACCACTGCTGGAAGCAGGCGAGCCCGCGCAGAAACATTTCCAAAGAGTTAACGATGTACTATTGCCGGCCGAGCGCGCTGCTCGCGGCGACCATCGCGGCCGGCGCGCGGCGCAAGCGCAGGCGTCCGCGCGACACGTCGCACCTCGCCGACGTGGCGCGCGGAGCCCGGGCGCAGACCAACGGCCACGCCGAGACTAACGGCGAGCCGGCCCGCGGCGACGAGCGCGAGAAGTACCACCACAAGCTGAAGAAGCCGCAGCAGCCGCGCAAGCTGCGGGCCTACAGGAAGACGCGGCCGCCGCTGCTGCGCAAGCCGCTCGCCGCCAGCGTGGAGCGCCTGCGTGCGCGCCTACCCGCCGCCGCGCCGCCCGCGCCGCACGCCGCGCTCGCCTCGTGTCGCGCCGAGCTGCAGCACGCCTGCGTGTCGCCGCGCAAGCGCATCCTGCGCGAGCTCGAGCGCGTCAGCCTCGACGAGCGCGCCGCCGAGCCGCCCGCGCCCGCGCCGGGCAAGCGCCGCGCCCGCCACGCGCCCGCGCTGCCGGCCCCGCCCGCCGCCGTCACGGTGGCGCCCGGCCCCAGCAGCAGGAACGTGAGCAGCTACAGCATCCACTCGCTGCTGAGCATGCCGGAGCCGGCCGAGCGCGCGCGTGCCGCGGAGCCCGCCGAACCGGCGCCGGACGCACGCGCCGAGCCGGACGCCTACCGCTACCGGTACAGCGTGGCGCCGGGCCCCACGCCGCAGCGCCGCTCGCCACCGTCGCCGGCGCCGTACCGGCTGCGGCGCGATGAGTGGCCCTACCTGCCGTACTACGCGGGCTACCTGCCGCCGCCGGCATACCGCACGCCGCTGCCGGCGCCGCCGCCGCTGTACTACTACGCGGCGCCGCTGCCGCCGGGCGCGTGGCCGCCGCTCGCGCACCCGCACCCGCACCCGCACCCCGTGCACCCGCACCCGCACGCCGCACCGCACCAAGCGCTGCCGCTGCTCAGCGACCGCGTGCACAAGGACGACCACACTTCCGGTGAGTCGCATCAACTAATGCCATATATGACTTTCTTCTTAAAGTGTCTATAAGCATGGACGACAGAGTACCAGTATCGGCATTGTACATGGACTTAACGAAGGCCTTTGATTTTGTCGATCACTCTACACTTCTAAACAAACTAGAATCATACGGAGTTAGAGGGAATATATTTGAGCTTATAAAATCTTACTTAAGTGGTAGGAAACAAATGACTCAAATAAACAAAATTTGCCCTAACACTAAAGAGGATATAAAATACTATTCGAAGGCACTAACTGTGTCTTTTGGTGTACCACAGGGGAGTGTACTAGGCCCGCTACTCTTTCTTATATACATTAATGACCTCCCTAAAATAACAAAACATCCCATGTTTTTATTTGCTGATGACAGCACTGTTGTATTTAGACACGAAAATCTCGAAAATCATCAGATAAATATTAATAACGCACTAGGTTCTATAATAGAATGGCTAGGAAGAAACAACCTTAACATTAACTTAAGTAAAACAAAGCTGATGTCATTTGCTCTTCGAGGCGACCCGAAGTATAACCTAAATGTTAGACATTCTGGAAAAACCATAGACGAAGCAAAAGTCACCAATTTTCTAGGTCTGCAAATTGATAATAATCTTTCATGGAAAGAGCAAGTTTACAGCGTTTGCAAAAGATTGGCACAATGCTCTTATGCACTATACAGACTTTCAAAGGTCACAAACCAAAAGGCTGCTCTAGCTGCATACCACGCCTATGCAGGATCAATATTAAGATATGGTGTAATATTTGGGGTAACTCAACAGATAAAGGAATAGCATTTAAAGCCCAGAAAAAGTGTGTTAGAGCTCTGTGCAAACTAAAACAAACAGATACGTGTAAGCCTCACTTCATTAAATTGAAAATTTTAACACTGCCTTGTCTCTACACTTTTGAAGTAGTCAAATTTGTAAAAACAAATTTAGGGTTGTTTAGAAAAATGAATAGCATTCGATATGCCGACAAATTAGGCGTTGCAAAATGTAAGAGCTCCCTCACAAGAAGAAACATATTTGGAATGGCTCCGATAATCTATAATGCCCTTCCGGATACCATAAGAAGGTTAGACAATATACAGGCATTGAAGAATGCTTTATTTAAATTATTGATCGACAAAGCATATTACAGTGTCACAGAGTTTTTACAGGACAAATGTAAAACATGCAATTGACATCTTATATGGACAACAACTACTATTACCTGTATTTTTATTATTTTGTAGGACTTGCTTAATCTAATTTGACATTTGTATTATTGTATAATTTGACATTCCATAAACATTATTTTCATTATTTTTTGCCTAATTTAAATTGACATACATCATCAATAGACATTATAATTGTAACTAATAACTGATCTCTCGATGTGGCTTTTTCATATTTCTATTTTATAATTGTATTTTTCATAATATTTGCACATCCTTATAGGATAAAATATAGTTAAGTTCACAAATTGTACCTAACATCATAAGCACCTATATTTGCAAATAAATATCTTTGACTTTGACTTTGACCTGGCTAGACAAATCAGGGGCCGTGGCATACAACTTTTGTAACCAAAACTTTTGAAAGTTGATTCCCTATTTTGACGACCCTGGTGGGCGACAAAGACAAAAAAGTTTTGTCCCGTGCCAGTGACAAAGCTATGCGTCAGTGTTCCTTCCTTTTCTAAGCGAAACAAGGAGAAGGAGATTGACTGTCACTGTCGCGGGTCAAAACTGTTTTTCCGCCTTCTAACATCAAATTCGCACCTTCGCCTCTTGATTTTGGGTTCTCAGGCAGAAACATTATATTCGTAACTCGTTCAAAAAGGCTTCTTTTCGAACCTCGCCACGACCCGCGCCTTCGGCTCGTGCCGTCAACTTATCGGTTCGTAAATAAGCCTTTGCGAACTCGTACGAAATGTACTATTTCATCTCTCCTATTCAGAAAGTTTAATTTTCATGGGTAGATAGCCGGGTGGAAAATTGCTTTTCCGACTTCTGAGCTAAAAATAGCACCTTCACCGCTCGATTTTGGGTTCTCAGGCGGAAAAATTATATTTCTAACTCGGAAAGTTTTATTTTTACGATTGGCCACGGAGTCGATGATAATAGAGTTACGTCATATTATTTAAAAAAAAATGAAACCAACGTGAATACGTTTTTAAAACTTTTCTAATGTTGGCAATATGTATATTTTAACTTTTAATCAAAATCTATTAAAAAACAATGACAGATTGCGATAGAAAAAGCGGGAACACTACATTAAATATAAATACCGTGTCTTTTTTGGTTAAAAATGGTTTCGGAAAGTGATTCCAGTGACATGGACATAGATTTAACTCCCGATGAGATAAAAGAGCAGGCAAAAGCTGTTGTTAACAATCTATTACCGCAGTGCTCTAAGGAGATATATCTTAAGGCATACAACCATTTTATGAATTGGATATTTGGTAAAACTGTCAAGTCCTTATCGAAAAATGTGTTTTCCTCACAGTCGAAATGAAAAGAAGAGTGTTTAACTCGGGTGAAAGTGACCCATTTCGCCCTCGAACTATTAGAAATATCTCTGGTGAAATGGTTCGCTTTCCACCCTTAGTTATCAATCTACTTGTCTTTCTCATCCGTGCGCGCCCGCCCCGTGGTTCCGCTATAGTCAACCTCTTTAGCCATGCACAAAAGTTAATATACCGACACTTTGTCATTTTACTTTGTATGACTGAAACTAATGTAGTTTTAGCAGGACAGGTAGGATTCTTTATGCGTACAATTTTAGTGACGAACAGCGATGGGGTAAGTATCGATATAAGTACGGCTATCGACAAAAATGATAGGTTCTGATAGTTTACCTACTTTGTTTATCGATATTTTAGAAGACTGGTATTATATTAACTATAAGCTAATGATCACTATTCAAATAATATCGATAAACAAAGTCGAAGTGATAACACAGTCTTTAAATGAAATTATAAGGTTAATTTAATAAATTTAATAAACAATTTCAAATACCTTGGTCATACAGTGACTGAGGACCTGAGGAATGACCTAGTCATAGAGTGGGAGCGAAGCATTTTTGCAGTTCGGGCGAATATGTTGGCTCGTAGGAGTGAAAAAAGATAGAAAAGTCATTCGCCATGTAGTGTGCTTATCATATATCTAGTAAAATTTACTATTTACTAGTATTTCATATATTAAGTAAATTATACGGACGTTCTAACGGTGATGGAAAACATCGTGAGGAAACCTTCATTTCTCCATAGCTGCGGCGATGGGCTAGCAAAATGGAGTATTGAATTACTGGATTATTTTTATACCTAGTCATTTTTCCATTTCGACATTAGTATCCTATTTCTTTATTTCTTTCGTAGTATGTAATAGTAGTAAATCACGACTGTGTTTTTATAAGACTAGCGGAGCGAGTTCCATAATAGCATCGCACCAGTATTTTAAGGCCTATATACAGTTGCATACACTACTTTATCTACACACATATCATAAGTGCTCTAAAACCGGTTCAGAAGCCTATTTTCGTATTTGTCTTTTGATTTTTCTGGCAACTAGTTGTTCGTTGCAATTGTGGCTGCATTACGAGTGTGCGGAGTGTTTATATCGATGTCGGAGTCACTTATTATATTTATGATGAAATTATTATAACTTTTCACAAAATCTACTTCTCTATTTTGTAAAACCAAACAACAAACAAATGACAACTGTCATGGCGGTACCACCAAAGTCGGTAAAGAGGTTTGAATTTTTCGTGTCGTTAAAGCAGTGTCACCAACAAAACTGTTCATTTGAAAGCGTAACTAGCCTCTATGTCACACTAATGTCATTTCATACTGGGAGGGCATTCGTTTCGGGTTTTAGCCACCTGAACAGTTAAGTTGGTGGCATTGTACAGACGTCAAAACAAATATCAATTTTGACGATTCACAGACAATCGATTAATCGATGCGTTAAAGTAATTTTTTTTTTGTCTGTAAATTGCTGTATCCGCATGGATGTGTCATAATGAAGGTCATTGCCCTATGGTTTCTGAGTCGATTTTAGAGCATTTATGATACGTGCTTAGATAAATAAAATAATACTTTTATATTCTTTGTTTATCGACATTATTTAAACATTGATAATTAATTACCTCATAGGTAAATCGATAAACAAAGTGCCTAGGTAAACTATCTTATAATTTTTGTCGAAATCCGTACTTATATCGATACTTACCCTATCGCTGGCTGTCACTAAAATTGTATGCGGAAAGAATCCTAACTGAGGGGTTACCACAATCTTTTTCCGATTCAAATTAGGTTCAAAACAAGAACATCACCATGGATGGTGGCGGAGTATTGGTTATCGCACGTCGCACACTAAACGCGGTTGCGCGTCCCGAATGGACTACGTCTAACACAGAATACCTATCTGTTACCATACCCGCTAAGACACTTCGTGGTACTTCTAAGGACTTAAACGTATGCGCTGCATATCTTCCCGAAAAAAGTGGCCGCTCTCCGGTTCTCCATCTCCACATCAATAATTTAATTTCATCCGTGAACTCTGTGAAAACTTTATACCCTGATTCAAACTTCATTGTCGCCGGTGATTTTAACCTGCGTTGCTTGCGAAGGTCGCCCACCGGTGTTGAACATTTGCGTAGGGAACTTATAGCAGTCCAAGAAGCAGCCACTAACTTAGTTGATGAATTTCAAGTACTTGAACTTAATCAGTTCAACACTGTAACCAATGACAGCGGGCATACTTTAGACTTAGTTTTTAGTAATGTCGCACTCGAAATTTCACGCACCCCCGTCCCACTCATTAAAGAAGATCTAGCCCACCCATCTCTAGAAATACTGGCCTACGACCTAACATCTAAACCTCTTACTGAAGCAAACTCTCTTAGATACCGCTTTCATAAGGGCGGGCGACTATGATGCAATCTGTAATATACTCGGTGAATCCGATTGGTCCAGATGCCTCAATGTGAGCGCCCTTGATGATGCGATCGATAATTTTTATGATTAATAAAGCAATCAGTGAATATATACCTATGGACACCAGAAGGAAAAATACGCTGCATCCTATATGGTTTACTGAGGCACTTATTAAAATAAACAGAGTCAAAGCCCAATGTCACAAAAAGTGGAAACTGTACAATAATCCATTGGATTACATGGAATTCTCACTACTGCGAAAAAGGCAGAAAGTACTTCAAGATGAATGTTTCAAACGTTATGTACCGGCAAACAGGCTAAGGTCGAGCCGCCGCTATCAGTAGCTATGATCGTCTATTCTATCTATCCCAAAATGAGAGGACCCGATTCAGCTGTAAGATTTGTAAGTAAGAATGATAAGTCTGAATTTCTCGTTCGTCGAGAAATTCGTTAGGCGTACAATAGTCGAACGAAGTTTGGTTCAGGAAGTTACAGTTTCAAGTTAGACAGAGAAAGCATATATGTCCGCGAGCCGGTAATTCGCATCAGTCAGCGGTGTATTGCGCCAGAACGATCGTTGTAATATTTTATGGGTGATGGCACCATCTGGTTTTTGTATATATGGGCGCTGGAACTTCTTTTAGTTTTAGTGGTCGACCACAGTTTATAATATTTGTTTGTGATATCGTATAGATATCCGTCGTAGTTTTACGACGTGAGTACTCAATGATATTTCATGTGCTCGCTAGTAGCGGCTTGTGGTGGTTCCAATTATATATTTGGTTCACGGCAATAACGATCCGAAAAGACCGGTTTACACAATTGCGATTTGAGTTCCGAAATGGGTTCTGAACTAGCGGTTACCTCAAAAGGTCCGTAACGTTTTGAAACCTTCAACTCTGCGCAATTTGAGCTGGATGTTATCGAAACGCAAGCATTATTGTTTTAGGAGATCTAACCCACACCATAGCGAAGTGCATAGTTCGTTAAATACCGAACTATGAATTCCACTAGCCTCAGCACGTCCTGGGCTGAGCCAAATCATATATACCGACTCAGCCTACACATTAGACCTCCAGCGAAATTTACATTTAATTTAAAGATGCAACTTGAATCCAACCTGACCCAAGGCAATGCAAAACACCTACCCGGACCTAAACAATGAACTTTAGACTGTAAATTGATCTCTTCGCGCGTCCCCGACAACACTCAAATGTCAAAATATCAACAGGATATGTTATCTGTGTTGACACCGGTTTAACTTTGTTCTGTATTTGTTATTTCCATCCGCGGAACCTCATCGATCAAACAGTCTCCCTATCCCTGCCAACCTAGGTTTAGCCGCAACTAAACTCCTGTCTAGCCTAGTCTAAAACCTAGTGTTATACCACGTCCATCATCGACACCACTCGAAAATGGTTGAGTTTGATTTGAAAGTGCTTGAATGTTTAATGACTGTGTGTGTGGGAATTTCAAAACTCGCTACTCGAAAGGAATGAGGAGAGGATTAGCCCGCGAATATCCTAAGAGCCAATCCAGGAACCCTATGGTGAAGGAAAAAGGAATTTAGGGTCGCTCCAAGCCCAGACTCAGACTCAGATAAATTGACTTACAAGTTCTTTTCTAACGACCCAAGGATAGTTTTGGAATTAGGGGTAGGTTGATATAAAGGTTAGGAACCGAGGTATATCTCGGCGCTTCAGACACTCACGAAAACCCACTGAAACTTCGCAATCACAATTTCGTATAGTTCTGACGCGTAACACGGCAGACAAAACTGTTTAGAACTCGTGAAAGACGACTGTCACAGTAGCTAGACGCTGAGACTGAATGCTCTCCCCTCTCTCGCTCTCGTATTATTATATATTATATATTATATGTGTCCTTTGCGAACACGCTCTGCCCAAGCGAAGCTTCTTATCACTAACTACACAGGGTCTAATTTCAACCATGCCATGCAGATCCGCCGTTCTACAAATTGTGTGTACGCATATTCACTATGATCAACCGTAGGTGATCACTCAAATCATTTGGTACTGCCGATACACAGAATCTGTTGATCGCTGACCAATAAAAGCTTGTTGCGATTAATTAAGCATTCCCGACCGCTAGGGCGCGTAGCTAAGACCACTAGAATGCTATTCATACTAGCCGTCTCAGACCCTCCATCTCATACCTCAATCGCAATTGTATATTTGCAATCAACATAATAGCTTTCTCCGTATCGTTCCATAATAACCTTTCATTATTTAGTTATTCACAATTTATTCAACGCGCAGCCAACTCGGCTCGGATTCCTACACATCTCGCAGGAATGCGACAAAAAAAACCTGGCCTGAAAACTTCCACGAACCAACCCACGCGTCAGCTCTGTTTTTTTTTGCTAACTTTGCCAGTAAGCTACGCAAAACTCCCAACCGTTGTCTGAACCGATTCTCGTAATCAAAACAGCGCGGCGTTGGGCTAGCTCTCTATTCGATCGATCTATGACGACCCGAATGGCCGAGTCGGTAGTGACGCTGCCTACGAAACCAAGGGTCCCGGGTTCGAGTCCCGGTGGGGGCAAATGTTTGTTTGATGAGAACGAATGTTTGTACCCTAGGCATGGTTGTTTATCTATCTAAGTATAATATTTCTCTATATAAGTATATATATCGTTGTCTAGTACCCAAGATACAGGGAATCCTAGTTTAGGGCTAGATCAATGTGTGTAAAAGGTGTCCAAGGTATTATTATTATTATTATTATTATTATTATTATTATTATTATTATCACGCAGAATGAAGTATCAAATGTACCGACTGTCGTGTACCATTACAGCCCCCTCCCAGACCTTGAGACACTGTTTATCTCAGTTAACATGGCGCAAGGATCTCATTACCACTATGCTACCCATGCTTTGTCCATATCTACTCTATATGTACGGACATCTCAAATCATGTACACAGACCGATGAATCTGTCAATTATGTATATAATATTTACACAACTCGATTGAGTTCTCTCCTGTCTTATCTTATTTATCTATTTAACTATACAACCTCGCTTACCCGCAATTTATCCTAATTCGTATTACTATATATATATATACAAATTGTTTTTTTTTTTGTTTTTTTTTTTTTGTTTTTGTTTCCAAACCATGCAAGATCCTTAAATCTACAAAGTAGTTACTCAAATTTACAGCTTACAGCTTAATTATATAACTTTTATACACTATATTATTTATCTACGCCCTTATTCGTCCTCACATAATACCTGGCTATATTTATAGTATTGAAGTTACCCAATATCTCATTTGAACCCGGATCTACTAACGTATAACAGTTCGGATATATCACTGCCGAAATAACATAAGGCCCTTTATACAACAATGAAAATTTCCGCATGATTTTATGTTCTTTATTTGAACGCACAAAAGTCTTAAGTTTCACATAATCACCTATACGATAGACTTCTAACTTACGCCGTTTGTCCGCCTGTCGCTTACGTCGTTCACTAGAACTTTTAGAGTTTTCTATCGCTACATTTCGCACCTGTTCCGTATCCCGCACACTATGGCCTAATAACCATTCTTCGCCTAATTCCTTGTCAATAGTTAACGGTTCCCGCCTACCAAACGCTAACTCATTAGGCGCAAAGCCTGTGCTTGTGTGTTCGATATTATTATAGCAATTTTGAATGTCCGGTAACACGTCGACCCAACTACGATTACTTCCGCCGCAATAAGTTCTAATCAGTCGACCTAGCTCGCGATTCACTCTTTCTACGCTATTAGAATTTGGACAATACACCGACGTATGAGTGACTCGAATCCCTAGCTGTTTGAGTCCAAATTCCCAAACTTTCGATATGAACTGTGGTCCTGAGTCCGTAATTATAGTTTCGATAGGTATTTCCCTATGAAATCTCTTTGTACAAGCGAGCACGCTCCTACCTGTCGCTTTTCGCATTGGATACAATTTTATTACCTTACTGTACACGTCTTGAATCACATATATATATTGATATCCGAATTTACCTACGGGCAATGGCCCATAAAGGTCCGAGAAAACTTTCTCACCCAACCTTTCCGCCAACACCGGTGTACAAGGACCAACGGTATTGTTAGTACATGGTTTGACCTTTTGACATATGTCACAACTTCTTATCACCGCGCTAATCACCCTACTCATATGAAGAAAATAATATCTGTCCTTCATCAGTGCTAATATTTTATATCTGCCGTAGTGACCTATTTCTTCATGTATGTGTAAAATTAGTTCCTCCTGTAGTGATTTCGGAATTACTAGCAACTGTACGTTCCGCTTCGGCACGTGAAAATATAACGTATCACCTACTAGCTTGTAATTTTCAAAACCTCTCGTTCCCGTATCTACCACCCTGCGTCTGATACAACCGCTAATTCGATTTAACCGCTCATCTTCGCTTTGTAATCTCGCAATGTCCCGTAAACTCGAAATAACACTTGCGGTATTCGATGCTTGAAACCAGAATATCCCCGGCTGAACATTTGTACTGTCAATCATACCTCCGGGTCCCGCTATTTGCCTGCTTAGCGTGTCGGCAATTTGATTATCAGTCCCTCGCACAAATTCTATGTCGTAATCGAATTGCTCTAAAAACATAACCCACCTAGTTACGCGTGCACCCAATAAAGTCCACGACTTAATGAACGTCAAACTTTTATGATCAGTTCTAATAATAACCTTTTCTCCCCGCAAATATATCTCAAATTGCTTTAAAGTGTATATAACTGCATACATTTCCTGTTCACTGATAGCCCATCTAGTCTGGGCCCCCTTGAATGCCTGCGAACAGAACCCTATAATTCGTTCCTGGCCCGAATCATCTAATTGATAAACATAGCCCCCAATTCCTATAGCGCTGGCGTCACATTGAACATAATATGTTTTTCCCGCCAATGGCTGACTCAAAATTATACTTTCTAAGAATTGATTTTTTATCTCGTCAAAAGCACTTTGCATCTGCGCACTCCAGACGAACTTAACTCCAGACCGTAATAAATTGTACAAGGGCTGTGTTAACGTTCCAAAAATTTTTATAAACCTCCTAAAGTAATTTATGAACCCCAAAAACGCCCTCAATTGCCTGACAGTTCTGGGTGACGGATATAATTTAAGTGTTTCAATTTTGTCCGGGTCCATTTGCAAACCTTGTGTAGACAAAATGTGCCCCAATAACTTGACCTTATTTTGTGCAAACTCGCATTTTTTTAGTTTGCATGTGAAGCCCGCGTCTTTCAATTTACTCAGAACCGTGTCCACTTGAGACAAATGCTGTTCGAAGTCACCCTCAGTTAAGATTGCCAAATCGTCAACAAAATTTAAACAATATGACCTAACCTCTGGCCCTAGAATTAAATCCATCGCCCTCGAAAATGAACCCACACTGGTTTTCAACCCCTGAGGTAAAACGTTGTAAACATAACTTCTGCCTTGATATACAAAACCCGTGTATCGTTTAGATTCGTCTGATAATGGTATAGAAAAATACGCATCTTTGATATCAATAACCCCTATGTAGTTTATCCGGCGCCCGGATTGCAATATCTCAGTCATCAAAGGTGTGGTTTCAACCTCCCCAACCATTCCCGTGTTTAATTGTCGTGCATCTAGCAAAATACGGACCTCTCCTGATTTCTTTAATGTACAAGTCAATGGACTGCTGAAATCCGTAGATTGCCTGCTAATAATACCTATCACTTCCATTTCTTCCAATCGTTTTGTTACTTTATCGCGATATGCGAACGGTATGGGATAGCTTCGTTTTACGAAAGGCGTTTCATCTCTCATTTTATCTCATGTATATGTTTATTTGTCCGACCTACCCTATCGCTAAACAACTCTGCATGTTTATTTAACACCGGCAATAACTTTGTTTTGTGTTCAACAGGTATTGATGAATTATTCACATATTCCTCTATCATATTTCTACAGGTATCTTGGTTCTGTACTTCCATTGTACAACAGCAAGAGTCCTGATTAGGGCCAATACCTAATGGTATTTCACACATCCGCCCGGCGCTTCGTATAATTAGCCTCTTATTGCCCTCACACATTAAACTGGCTCGCGTCTGTTGTATAAAATCAAACCCTAAAATTAAATCTTTAGGCACCCTTGTTAATACTAGCATTGGAGTATCAATAACGCATTCACCTATTGTTAATGGTAACGTTACTAATTTATCAACCTTTTCCTTACTGACTCCAAATGCACCTGTGATTCTCAAACTTGGAATCGGTATTTCCGTCGGTTTTCCCAATTGACTGCATACTTCTTCGTATACTCTCCGACTTATTACACTGATTTCGCTCCCCGAATCAATCAAACTCCTTACAACAATATTCCCAATACGCACATCTATCTCAGGTAATGTCAATGTACTACAGAAATCGCGCCCACACTCAGTCGAATCGTCGTCTCTGAATATCGTATGTAAACGCCTGTCATTTCGGCCTATACAATTCGATCTAGATTTTTCCTCTAAACACACGGCATATCCGTGCGCTTTATGCGCTAATAATTGAATAAATTCATTCACACCCACGTTCGAATCCAAATTACACAAATCATACAATCTATGCTTTTTTCCAATTTGATCGGCTGTCCACCCAAACCGTAATAAATATCTGAGCGCGAACGACCCGCGCGAGTCCACTAGTTTTTTGAATTCTGATTTATCGCATTATTCCTGTCACTTGAACTTTGCCCTGCCTCTGTATCTCCTGAACTATCATTGCCCCTTTGGAACCCTATTGCCTTGAAGCTAGGCTGAGGCTGTCTGCCTCTACCGCGAAAATAACCGCGACCGCGCGTTCCAAATTCGTTTCGCGCCTTCGTTACCGCGTTATAATTATTCCTACGACTCATCGCGTTATAACGTATCGTATTTACTCGCATAGCTCGATATTGCCCACGCATGTAGCTATTCCGCCTTACGTTATTCGTATCCATTGTCTCAGAACCATGCAACGCACTTAATCCCCCATCGACATTCCGTTCTAAATGCCGAAGGAACTCAACCGCATCTCGTATCGTCATTGGCTCCTTTCTAGCAAAAAACGCTACCTGAATATCACGCGGCAACTGTCTGAAAATCGTGTTGATTTTCTCCGTATCAGTAAACGGTATCGTAAGCTCATATATGCTATTCAATTGAGAGGCAAAGAATTCTTCCATACTTTGACCTTTCTTGGAATCAAACTTCGCAGTTAGGAACCTTTGCTTAATTAATTCCTGTTCATTATCACCCCAGAATACCTCTCTGAAATCTTTTTCAAAATCCGAATAGGTTCGCCATGAGTCTCTGTATATGCTCATTCGAACTTTTGCAATTCCTACCAAACTATCCGTTGCCCATATCAAAGCCCTAGAACAATCTCCCGAGACTTTAATATAAGCCTTTAAATCTCTTAAGAAAATCATCGGATTTTCCGAACTCCGCCCATCGAATGTCGGCAACTTCTGTGTCATTTTCACAATGCATGATTGACGTTTTTCTACCGATTGTTCAAACGTCTCTAGTTCCTGTCTGTCAGTCTGTCTGTCCGAAGTCCTACTAGCATTGCTCGTGCTGGAACCCCTTTCCAAACTGTCTAATCTATTCACTATTTCAGATAACAATTGCGTCACCTGCCCTGACGCCATTTCACTTGTGTGTGAAAGTGAATTTTGTGCTACCCGACTATCGTTTTTTCTACGCCGGCCGGCCATTATTCCTGTTCATTAAACCGTCGTAGCTCGTACAAAGAATTGTGAAAACAATGCCCCTTTTTTTTGCTTATTTCTTATTTACAAAACTGAACTGTTTAAAATCGTTTCTACGTTGTGTTATTTTTAAAAGTAACGCGTTAGACCTTGATTCTTTTAGAATATCTAGGTATCAGACTATCTAGGATATCCTTCGGTCTCGGCACCAGAAATCTGTACCGGCAAACAGGCTAAGGTCGAGCCGCCGCTATCAGTAGCTATGATCGTCTATTCTATCTATCCCAAAATGAGAGGACCCGATTCAGCTGTAAGATTTGTAAGTAAGAATGACAAGTCTGAATTTCTCGTTCGTCGAGAAATTCGTTAGGCGTACAATAGTCGAACGAAGTTTGGTTCAGGAAGTTACAGTTTCAAGTTAGACAGAGAAAGCATATATGTCCGCGAGCCGGTAATTCGCATCAGTCAGCGGTGTATTGCGCCAGAACGATCGTTGTAATATTTTATGGGTGATGGCACCATCTGGTTTTTGTATATATGGGCGCTGGAACTTCTTTTAGTTTTAGTGGTCGACCACAGTTTATAATATTTGTTTGTGATATCGTATAGATATCCGTCGTAGTTTTACGACGTGAGTACTCAATGATATTTCATGTGCTCGCTAGTAGCGGCTTGTGGTGGTTCCAATTATATATTTGGTTCACGGCAATAACGATCCGAAAAGACCGGTTTACACAATTGCGATTTGAGTTCCGAAATGGGTTCTGAACTAGCGGTTACCTCAAAAGGTCCGTAACGTTTTGAAACCTTCAACTCTGCGCAATTTGAGCTGGATGTTATCGAAACGCAAGCATTATTGTTTTAGGAGATCTAACCCACACCATAGCGAAGTGCATAGTTCGTTAAATACCGAACTATGAATTCCACTAGCCTCAGCACGTCCTGGGCTGAGCCAAATCATATATACCGACTCAGCCTACACATTAGACCTCCAGCGAAATTTACATTTAATTTAAAGATGCAACTTGAATCCAACCTGACCCAAGGCAATGCAAAACACCTACCCGGACCTAAACAATGAACTTTAGACTGTAAATTGATCTCTTCGCGCGTCCCCGACAACACTCAAATGTCAAAATATCAACAGGATATGTTATCTGTGTTGACACCGGTTTAACTTTGTTCTGAATTTGTTATTTCCATCCGCGGAACCTCATCGATCAAACAGTCTCCCTATCCCTGCCAACCTAGGTTTAGCCGCAACTAAACTCCTGTCTAGCCTAGTCTAAAACCTAGTGTTATACCATGTCCATCATCGACACCACTCGAAAATGGTTGAGTTTGATTTGAAAGTGCTTGAATGTTTAATGACTGTGTGTGTGGGAATTTCAAAACTCGCTACTCGAAAGGAATGAGGAGAGGATTAGCCCGCGAATATCCTAAGAGCCAATCCAGGAACCCTATGGTGAAGGAAAAAGGAATTTAGGGTCGCTCCAAGCCCAGACTCAGACTCAGATAAATTGACTTACAAGTTCTTTTCTAACGACCCAAGGATAGTTTTGGAATTAGGGGTAGGTTGATATAAAGGTTAGGAACCGAGGTATATCTCGGCGCTTCAGACACTCACGAAAACCCACTGAAACTTCGCAATCACAATTTCGTATAGTTCTGACGCGTAACACGGCAGACAAAACTGTTTAGAACTCGTGAAAGACGACTGTCACAGTAGCTAGACGCTGAGACTGAATGCTCTCCCCTCTCTCGCTCTCGTATTTATATGCGTCCTTTGCGAACACGCTCTGCCCAAGCGAAGCTTCTTATCACTAACTACACAGGGTCTAATTTCAACCATGCCATGCAGATCCGCCGTTCTACAAATTGTGTGTACGCATATTCACTATGATCAACCGTAGGTGATCACTCAAATCATTTGGTACTGCCGATACACAGAATCTGTTGATCGCTGACCAATAAAAGCTTGTTGCGATTAATTAAGCATTCCCGACCGCTAGGGCGCGTAGCTAAGACCACTAGAATGCTATTCATACTAGCCGTCTCAGACCCTCCATCTCATACCTCAATCGCAATTGTATATTTGCAATCAACATAATAGCTTTCTCCGTATCGTTCCATAATAACCTTTCATTATTTAGTTATTCACAATTTATTCAACGCGCAGCCAACTCGGCTCGGATTCCTACACATCTCGCAGGAATGCGACAAAAAAAACCTGGCCTGAAAACTTCCACGAACCAACCCACGCGTCGGCTCTGTTTTTTTTTGCTAACTTTGCCAGTAAGCTACGCAAAACCCCCAACCGTTATCTGAACCGATTCTCGTATTCAAAACAGCGCGGCGTTGGGCTAGCTCTCTATCACCCAGAATGAAGTATCAAATGTACCGACTGTCGTGTACCATTACAGCTACATTGAAACAATGCAAACAAACATCGAAATTAACCCTAAACAATTGTGGTCGTTCGTAAAAGCACGTAGGCGTAATTCGGCTTACCCGCAATCACTCGTTTACAATGGTGTGCAGTATTCCGATGGCCCTAGCATTTGTAAAGGTTTTAACGATTTTTTCAGCTCAGTTTTCAATCAACCAGCAGCATCCTATCCCGATCTACCTTTGGCTCCACCGTTTTGTGACGATAACAACAATATCAGTACCATTCAGTTACATCCTGAATCTATACTTAAATTACTTAAGTCGCTCGATATCAATGGTGGTGCTGGCAGTGACAAGATCCCAACATATTTCATAGTGCGGTGCGCGAAACAGTTATGTTTTCCCCTCTGCATACTATTCAACAGATCGCTAAAAGAAGGTTCGTATCCGGCTATTTGGGAGAAAGCGTATATCCTCCCGATCCATAAAAAAGGGCACTAAAAATAATATTGAATAATAATAATGATGAATATATCCATCCTCAATGTATTTGGTAAGGTATTTGAGAAAGCCGTCTATAACTGTATATACCCAATTATTTCGCGCGGAATCCCACCACAACAACACGGGTTCCTTAAGGGTCGATCTGCTATTAGTAATCTTACTGAATTTTGAATTTTGTACTCAGCATGATGGACAGACGCAGACAGGTTGACGTGGTCTACACAGATTTTGAGAAAGCTTTCGATCGCGTGGTCCACGTCATCCTGTTGCGCAAGTTGTCCCATTTGGGAATTCACGGTGACCTCTTCAGGTGGGTCACCGCATATATATCTAATAGACAGCAGGCTGTGGTTGTTGGGGGACATAATTCAAACTTCATAAACATACCCTCTGGGGTGCCACAGGGTTCCCATTTGGGTCCTCTTTTCTATAATGCCTATCTCTATGACATATACACAGTATTTCGTGAATGTAGGTTTTTGTTATATGCCGATGATAAAAAGATTTTCCTTGATGTGACTAGTAGTATTGATTGTGCTAGGCTGCAATCCGACCTCGACCGCCTTAGTCAATATTATAAACAGAACATAATTTCTGTAAACTCTAGCAAATGTGTCCAAATATCCTTCACCAGACGTAAAGAACCTATTGTATATAATTACAATATTAATAACTAACCACTCACTCGCGTCGACTCGATCCGAGATCTGGGTGTCATACTCGATAGCAAACTGATATTTCAAATACACATTGAGAACATCGTGGGCCGCGCGTTTCGAGGTCTCGGTTTTGTCATTCGACTCTGCAAACCATTCAGCGATCTCGGATGCATAAAGCGGGTTTATTGTGCGTATGTTATATCTTGTTATAGTATCTTGGAATATGCATCATGTATTTGGTTCCCGAACTATATTACATACATCCAACGTATTGAACGTATTCAATCCAAATTTTTGAAACACCTAAACTATAGATCCCGTATCCAGGGTCGCTCGTACGAGGAGTCCTGTCGGCATCATCACCTCGCCACGCTTGAAGATCGCAGAGTATTATTGGATATGATGGTGCTCCACGGTATCCTATCTGGTCGTCTAGATTCTCCTGCGCTGCTATCCGAATTTTATTTTTGTTCTCCAAAACATCGTACTCGCCATACATCTAATAGGCCAAAAATATCCCTCTCGCTCACACCAACTATGCCCAAAATTCTACCATGGTTCGCTTTGCCTCTGAATTCAATAAAAAATTAACGCTTTAGATCCGTTTTCAACCTCTAAAGCCAAGTTCCGACAGGATATCATGAATGTGTTGATAGATGATGAGGGAAACAAGTGATCTTACACAAACGCACACACACATACACTCACATACACGCCTTCACAACACAGTTATACTCCTCACATTGCACTTTATCAAGTATATATTTATATTACATACTTCCATTCATTAATCTACATATTATTCTTATTCTTTACTGACTTGTAATTCTTAAAAGTAGGTCACTTTTCTTGGGTTAGTTTCTTTATTCTTATTGCTAAGTTTTTCTTCTACTTTTTTCTGTTTCTTCTGTGGATGTCTGTAACTGGCTTTATTCTTGTATTGTTTAATATTGTAACTTATCTATATTATTTGCTGTTGATGTCCCAAATTCAATAAAATAAAATAAAATGGCGACCATTTCGCCATAACGGGCTTTATTTACTTAATTCCAAGACTTGTTTTAAGACGGTCACGGTAATAATGCGGATCAAATTAGGTGCCTAATCTCAATCGGCATATGAGGTTGTGGTAACCCCCCTGATCTGTCAAAACTATATATGTGTCGGGTCTGTTAATTTTGTTCTTGGAAAATAGCCCTCCCTCTATTTACTTACTTACCCTGTGTAGCCGACACTAGATGACTCCGAGGTACAATACCTCCTTAGACCACCTATTGAATTATAAACTCATTAGTGAAAAAAAAATGGTCTTGATAATAATAAAACAAGTGTTTTGTTCGTTTTCAGATTTGCCATTGAACCTGTCAAAGCACTAGCGTCGGCGCCCCGCGCCGCGGACACGTGAGACTGAACACACTACACTAGTAGTCATATTGTAGCCGTACAAGATATTTAGCATATCATCGTAATGTGCAAGATGGCCGGCGGGGACCGTGGCCCTTCCCGCACGACCTGTACAAAGGGCACGACAAAAATATAGTTTGTATAGTGTGACAACTGAACTCGGATACCTCTCACCGTAGTAAGTTGTATGATGTGAGGTACAACTCGCGCCTAACATCGAGTGTGACAACTGAACTCGGATACCTCTCACCGTAGTAAGTTGTATGATGTGAGGTACAACTCGCGCCAAACATCGTGTTAGCTCTGAAGTTGCCGCCATCCATCTATATATAAACTACTAATAAGTACCAATAAATACATAAACCAATACATTACTTATTATATACATACTATAACTAGAATCATGAAAGACAGAGGAAAAGCCTTTTACCCGGTTTTTGAAAGAGAAGAGTGGTACTGTCTCTTATAGTGCAAAGAAGTGCGTTCCAAGTGCTCATATGACTCGGTGTTGTGCCTTGGTGTGGCTAAAAGTGAGACCGTGTGAGATCTCCGGTGCCGATCTCCCGAAAAGAGATACTCAAAGCACTGTCGAAGGTAGCTGGGGTAGTTTTCAATATATTAAAAAGATATAAAAGAATATGAGAGTCTCAGCGACGACGAATCGGGAACCGCCCCAACTCTTTGCGATATTGAGAAACATGGTCGAATTTGCGCAGCCCGAAGCTAAACCGAATCCCGAGATTTTGATGTCGTTCGAGTTCGTTCTCCCACAGTGGTCCAATGACGTTTTCGAAACATGTTAATATTTACAGAAAATTAAGTAATTTCATCGACCCCAAAACTGAGTGCAATATTTTTTTAGTCTTATTTTTTTTTCAGCTTCGGTATGGGTTTAAGGGTGACTTACTCTAAAGTGATAGCTTCAGTGGTTTCATGCGTGGGTATTTTTTTCTTTCGTTCTACAATCACTATTTGTGCTATCACTTTGTGCAAAACCATTCACATCAACATAAGCTAGTATGTAAGTGTATGTAAACGCGGCAACTTTAGAAATAACATGTTTGCTGCGAGCTGTATATGAGTTTATTTGTTGCCCTATAAATGTAGCTTACATAAAACGAGAGCTCAGGCTGTCTTGGCAATTTCGTCTTTGGGATTGACCTCTTCCTCAAAGCATTCTGCGTGTGCGCGATCTCTCCCACAGACTTATTAAACCAACGGTTACGGAATTATTATTTTAATGTGGGACAGCCTGAGCTATCAGTCTAACTCGAGCTACGTTTATAAGACTAACGAGTTAGTAGAGCATAGAATCTATGCTGTTTTTACAAGAAATGTTTAGGCATAACAAGTTCGAACAATAAACTCGTTTCTAAAGACTGGTGAGCGAAGTTAGGATTTGGATCCGTCTATTGTTGCTTTCATTTACATTCCATCTACTCTTGGCCCGGCCGAATACTACGTACAGTAATAAACGCAAATAGATGGGCCGGGCGGCATACTCATTCAGTGTTAGCCGGCCCAGCTCATTCTTGCTCTCAGTGTACACTAGTATAGTGGTGGCCGGTCGGAGCTACTACCCACTTGTTCGTAATAATGGGTCGCAATTTGAACTGGCTATGTATTATGTAAATCATAAGATGATCCTGGTATCGACTGCACAAGCAAATTGCCCTCATGGCAAAAATATCTACTAGCAATATGTCCTACAGACAATCATAACTACCTACGACCAGTAAGCCGAATTAAAGAAACGATCTATCTTCGTGGTACATATCAGGAAAAATAGTTGTCAACTTTAAAACTAACACACATATATTTTTCACTAAAATAATAATGTCACTTTTTATCGTATTTTGTCTGTTTGCTGTACGCATGGTGCAGTCACAGATACTTTGATTCTACATCACTTACCTCGTGCTCATAGTTGGTCGTTTTGATAAAGGAAATTTTCTGTAGGTGTAAGGGCAGTTTGCTTTTCAAAGGCTCGTTTACAAAGAGAATATAGACGTTACAGGATCATCTTAGAGCACACGTAAACTACTTTCATGTATTTACCGGAACTGCCGGTATTTTTTCTACAAAATGGGGTTTTCCAATTTGATGTATAGTTATACTATGAATGGAAATATTATATTGTAGTACATATACTAGTGTATGCATGCAGAGTTACGAGTGTATTTTCATACAACATATTGTATTCCAAGTGAATATTTTAATATTGGCTAATATTTTAGGATAAGATACTAAAGAGGATTTAAACAAAACAGTTTTATCAATTGTTGTAAATCAGTGCCTTTCGAACTAATGAAAATATTATGAGACATATTTATGAAAGCAGAATGGCTACACTACAAACCTGAATGGACCGACCTTTTACTATCTCCTAAACTCCATCAGACCTTTCAATATTCCTGTAGTAAGTGCTAGCAGCTCGTCTTACTAAGTGCTTTCCGCTTTGCGAAATTCCATGATGTTTATGTTCGATCTCATTATTTAATTTAGAAAATAAAATGAGGTAAAGACTACAGTTTTTGGGAACAAATTTGGATGTGTGTAACATGTGTAAAATAAGAGACATTGTAAATAATTTGTGAATGGTGTATTATTGTGGGCGGTGCAGGAGCGGGCTGTCGATGCGTTAAGCCTTATACGATCTATCGGTAATCGTTTTACCTTGAATTAATTGTAGTTGTACAGTATTTTTGTAATGAGTATTTTATGCAATGGCCGGTGTTTACGTTTGGTATAAGAAGTATATAATGGCGCTGTTCGTGATGGCGAAGGAGACGCAGTGTCGCCTTAGGCCGATTTTCAGACACCGTATAAAGTGGCATCTTACGCTCCGAATCGTTAAATAAAAGTTGCTGTACGAGATGTATTGAACGTTCCGGAGTGCAGATGATTTATCTTACAAAGGCGGCTTGGCATTATCTGTATCTGTTTCCCAACAGTCATTTGTTTTTATTTAAACTAAAACAAAAGCATAGAGACGCGCGTGCCAGATACAAACCAAGCTTTTGTGGGATAAACTGTACGAGTTGTCCCGACCGTGTCTGATTGCGAAGTTTAGCGCAAAGCAGGCTTTGAGATTAATGACTAGAGGTAGTTTTCTGCAATTTTAGTTGAAGTATGGGGGGATATGTATAAAAAGAGAGTTGACGGAAGACAACGGACTGACTTTCGATGTAATATTATCATAAATGGAATTGTATAAAAATAGTTGTGTAACCTGAGGCCTACTGTATCGTTTTGTATTGTCCGCCAACAAAGTTGACTTACTTTATATCTAGCTGTAATAGGTCCTGCTCAATTGATTCTGAGTACATTTAGGAACAGAATTCTTGAAATATAGGTATTGAGCCACATCGGGAGTGACCTGTCTTTTCTACATTATGTATTTTGCTACATATTTTATTAGTATGCTGTGTAATTTAGAATTAGTTATGTCATCATGTGCGCTTTGGGTCCCTTTTTAACTATAACAATTAACATGTCCTTATAGCTGTAATCCTGACATTTAAAATCTTCATGAAAATTGAATTTAATAATAATGTCGAGCTGGTTCATTATAATAAAGTAAATCAGAAAAACTAATTTACTTCTATAACAAGCCCATACAAATATCAGCTCGGGTACAGTCGCATACATTATTTTTACACCTATACAATATAGGGCGGCCCGAAACTCAACGTCACGTGGTTACCACGAGAGAATCCTGCTTGGGCAGGATTTGGCACAGATTATAAAGTATGGCACACTTTAGTAAACATTAATAAAGTAAGTCGTTTTTGTAAAAAAAAATTAGAATTTCTATGATTATTACATTGTGCAAGACTGTATAGGAGTTGAAATGTATGGCAAATTAAACATTGTTTTTTTACTGTACTTCTTCAAAGTAGTAAATCAGCTCGAAATTACTATTATTTCTGTGGACTATTTTTCGGCATTCCGGAGATACTTCATGACATCATACCTATATTCAATGTAATCCTCACCAAGATGTCTTAATAACGCAGGAATCGTTGATTTCTGAAATTTGGCATGTCGTGTGGACTATTTATGGATCATATTTGAAACCTTAACCAAGTCGATAGGCCCTTCCGTTTTCTTGCACGAGAGATGAGGATTACAGCTTGACGTAAAGTCGTAATACTCAGCAACTGATAGCTATAACTTCGAAACTATACATGGGCAATTTTTATTTCTTTGTGGACTATTTGGGATTATATCTGGACAACTTTTAGCAGTGTCAAATTTCATTTTCAAGAAGATTACAGCTGTGAGGACTGAAGTAAACAGTGCGGTTGAAATAACAAATCGATTTCTATTTGTAATTTACTGTACATCTTCCAATATTTTATTCTCTTCTGATCTTGGAACGGCTGAAAATGTAACAGCTTGCACCTACACAAATGTAAATCTGTTCTGAAGTTCCTAATTCTATGTTTCAATAAAGAAAGATCAAGTCACCAATGAGTGAAATCTATATATATTAAGTATTCAGCTAGTTCAGATACCTAAATGTATTGCTATTGTGCATGTCAATGTCGTTTCGTTTTCTTGCGTAGAAAAGTCAGGTGCTCTCCCTCGCGCAATATCTTGTCAATGTTACTCGGAACGTAAAGTATGTATTTTTATATGAAAACGTAACAGATTATCTTTACTATGTGATAAATTCATAATGCTTATTGAACAAAGTGAGGAGGACGCAGGTGTCTTAAAATCAATTTTAAAACATATTTATCATGCGGAACATAGTTATTATCCATTTATATTAAGATGTAGTTATGTACTCGAATAAATGTACTTCTCTAAAATGGTATTTTAATTTATTAGGGGGCGGCTGTTCCAACCCCAGATAAATAGTCAGGTAACGTTATTTGAGATGTCACACGTACAAATTATGTCAATTCCTCAGAAAAACAGCAGATAAAGGTTATCCGAGGATGAAAAAACCGGCCCTAATAGTAGTTTATGTGACTGCTACATAATGGAGGGCATTAATACTTAAATTAGATACATTTATCTACACACATATTATAAGCTCTCTGATGTGTTCAGGAACCGCATGTTTGACCGGCATTGTGGCATTGATCATTGCTCTGCAGTTGTTTAGCTTGTTCTGTAGTACCAACTTCATAGACAAACTAGGGGCGGCACGCAGGCGGGCGTCGGCGTTCGAAATTTTTACCAAATAGTTTTACATTATGCTGGTCTTGACGTGCGGTTTTTAGACGCAGTAAAGAGGGTTTATGATACGTGTGTAGGTAAAATAAATAAATAGCAAGGAAGTCCTAGCGGCAGCAGCGGGTTAGGATCAGTTGGCACAGTACACAACACAATACAATTATACACAGACATGTCAATATATATAACATTTATTTGGAAAATATAATTTGATACATTTACATTATCGCGACAAATAATCAATAAAGATCTTTCTGATGTCCGTACATGGCTTGCAATATTTTTATAAGCCGTCTCATACAACATTTGTGTCAGCATGTTAACACCCATCTCACACTGAGAGTGAACAATTTAGAGGAAACATATTGACAAGAGAAAAAAATAAACTTTGAAATCCAGGCCCTAACGTTGTTTATTAAATAAAATTGAATTAGCTCGTAATATTTTATAGATCAATCAATTTACACTGTAGAAGAAAGTTGCCTAAAATTAGTTATTGAGAACGTCAGAACTAGGATTCTCGCAAAACAAGGAAGGGAGATTGACGCATAATGCTATCATTTATTTACCGTGGAAGTGCCTGCGTCCCTTCTTGGCGGAATAAAACTTCGTTGACGCCCACTAACGCTTTTTTGCCCTTTTCTATTGTACAATCTAGCCACGTTATTGCATATAACCGACTACTATTGCCCCTCTCTTCACCTCCCCCACCGGCCCCGCTGCGCCCGCGGCTCCGCCGGCTAGGCCGTCGAGGACACGGCGAGCTTCTTGAGGTGCTCCATGAACACCTGCAGCGACACGTCGTCGGTCAGCACCGGCGCGCCGCCGTCCTGTGGGAACACGCTGTGTTAGTCTGGGCGCATGCTCAGACGCAGGCAGGCCACACTGATCAGATACTGCGCGGCAGGGCAAACTCGTCGAAAAAGACGTCGCCTGCCCTGACTTGCAGAATCTGCGCTGCGTGGCCTCGGCCTCAGTATACTCCTAAGGCTTAGACGTGCCCTGAATATACCGCACAGCTGGGCTAGCACCTTGTCATGCAAACTGGAGCATTGAATAACTAAACGTGGGTGTGGCCTGTTTGTTTGGGTGCCCGAAACGTTTCCAGATGACGTCATCAGCGTTAACTGCGGCTGTGTGCATATGTGCCACACATCGGACACGAAAAAGAGAAGGTAAACGCGTGTGGATCCAAAACCCTATGTGCTCTCTTACACCGAAGGGGAAAACTACATTACATACAACAGGTCTGCAGGATGTCATCACCCCTACAGTTACAGCTAAAATTGATGTATTGTGTTAGTTTAGTTATTATTATGTTAAACAAACAAGTAAAGCCCCGGTGGTATCGAATGTACAGTGGACTTTGGAATCAGAATCCAGTTACCCAGCTGTGAAAGTCTGTAGACTCGAAAGATGAGAGCACCTGTAAGTCAGTTAAACACGATACGTCAACGCCTGTGTCAGAAAGAGAGGATATGATCCTCATGCACATGCAGGCGTGATGACGTATCGTGAATTCGTTCTTGAGCTTCTTGGCTATACCTATATGGTTCAACTATGCGACCAAATGTCTTGATATTAGCCGGGTATTACTTGGAAGGTAATGTGCATTCTTTACTACCGGCTAGATTAGATAGACAAACAGGTTTGAGAAAGGAAAACAAACAGGACCCATCTGTCTTCAAATGGGTTGGACGTACATTCCATACATCTTACCGTGGCCATATCAATAGGTAACAACAATGACAGATCAATAAATTGTCACATTTCATAGTGCTGGCCATTATTGAACGAACGGTCGAGATCTGATAGAATTGAATGATGATTGAATGCAATTCTTCCAGATTTTTATACATGACGAATGAGTTTTATAGTCTGTACAATAATATAGCATGATCCCTGTGACAACGTCATCAAAATCAAGCCTCTAAAGTTCCTATTTTGAGACGGTAAAATGTATAGGAGAAGAATTTCATACATTTTTATTGGAACCACGCGATGTCCTCGGGTCATTTTGCAACAACAGATAAGTTATCGATCTACTATGAAACTAGTGAAATCATTAAAAGAGCAAATACACAACCCGGCTGCATTTTATTTCAATATAACACTGTTTTGTATCGGTTTCAGTGTTTTTTATTTAAACTGATGTCTCTAACAACCCCTTTATGTTATAAACTCTATACTACATATGTATAATGAAAATTTTGCACGATAAAAAAGCCGCCAGTTATATATCATCGAAATATCGATAATTATATTGACATAGTCCCAGCTCTACAAGTAGGGGCACGTAAGTTGAACGCTGACCGTTATTGCGCAGAATTTAAAAAATAGGTGTCTCAGGGGGGCTAGAGGGACGAAGGGTGCGCGTGCGTAGCGCCGATTGGCTCTCTAGTCGTACTCCGTACCCCGCACACAGATTAATAAAGAGTTAGGAACAGATTGGACACTGTATATACACGTTCAACTAAAAAGCGACCCTTGCTACAACGCAACAAAGTACAATTCATGCTGTGTAGCGCTGCGCCCGCACTTCGATTACTTACCTAAAAGTTGCCTCTCTTTCTGCCGCGTAACGCTATCCTCGTCTGAAGCGGCACGTGAAACTAAGGGTTGTCTCTTGTCACAAATAAAACTGAATATTTACTTACTAACTACGAACCACTTACTATTACTAGATTTGTGAATAACATTTATAATATAGGTAGTATAGGTAGGTACCTACCTAACCTTTTACATAATGGCCAGAAATCCTATCGACAGTCAGTAGGACAGTGACCTTTAGTCATCTCTGCATGCAGTGACGAAACGTCATCAAACAAAGTGCTAAGTTGATTTTGTCAGGTCATCATGCTAAATAAATCCGGAAATTACGAAGTTATAGAAACCGCCACAATAAAAGTCCGGGAGCCGTCTCCCCAAAATCGCTAGAATAACATTTTAAAAACTAGCTGCCCCGTGCAGCTGTGCATATTTTTAAAACCGTTCGAAATTAAACAAAGACGAACACTAAGGGCCACTTGTTCCAAACTTTTGATATTCGCTAAATTAAGTTTAATCGCCGATTTCGTACAAGGATAATTTAAGTTGTTAAACAGGCCAAGGCTATATGCCTATCTGGTAGCGGACTCTTTGTCACTCCGGATTTAATTCGCATGGTTCTGAATTCGGATCTGAACCCATTTTTTTATTGTAACAATACATCAACAACATCCTATCGCCACGCGCCTCCCATTCAAACAGAACTTGTAAGTAAATACCTATACCTACCTTTTTGTATGGGGACAATATTGCCAACGAGAATGTCAAGCAGCTTGCGTCTCATGATTATTACCTCTAAGTAGGTATATATAAATCCGTGCTCATGATCTCAGTGTCACGAACATCGTAAAGACTGTGTTCAACTCGTGTGACATGAGATGGAAGATGCCTGACATTCGTCTTGAGATGGTTTGGTTGAGTAGTAGGCACCTAATTACCTAGTGTAAGTAGGTACGTTTCCTTACCTTTCGGAAGTGAGAAAAACGTCAGGCTTTTATTTTTAGAATTATTTAGGCATCCATATGAGATGCAATATCGAATAACCATTATTTTTAAACTACACGCGGGTAGCGGCGCGGGGCGGGGCGGGGGGCGCGAGAGGGCCGCTTGCCGGTTTGCAGCCTACTAAATCTTTTCCCGCTGGCGAGGTGCGTCGGAGACGCCTATGTACTTGTAGCTTTGTAGGTAAGTTGCGGAGTGTCCCAGGCCTGCCCCGCATTGATACAACGCTCCGCGCACTTATGTCTTACAGTCGCGTTCTAAAGGCCCTGTCGAGACAGCTGCATTGTAACACACGCTGATTTAATGGAAATCAGATGACAATCAGATATTGGTGTCATGCCACCATTAGGTATCTGATTCAGACTAAGGATGGACAGCATTGAAAAATGTGTATAAATGTTGTTATCTTGTTCAAAAAACTTGTGTTTTATATCTAAAATAAAAATTGTCAAATTCGATTATAATAAAGGTTAATTTTGGCTGCTCCCCATAAACTTAATCACTTTGTCACATGACATGATCAACTTGGAATGGCAGTCGTTATTTTCATTTATTGATTTAAAAAAGGCTAATCTTGAAAAGTAAAACACCCGGTTACGAGCTATGGAACACTCCGAACACTAAACTTAACTATTTATAAAGTAATAATTGTATTGCGCGCGCGACTGCACTCATGCGCAGCTATCCCCTCTACATTTCGCTCAGCATTCAACTTACGTGCCCCTACTTGTAGGTATGTTATGCTTGACAGATGTCAAAGGAATCATGCTATCTTTACCTTATCTAAAAATGGTTGAAATATAAATAATTGAAACAACTAAATTACGACCAGTAATTTGGTCACATTGGTTGTTTCTGAATTTCAATAAGCAAAGTGTCGTTAGGAAATAAACAATAAAAAAAATACATAGGCACGTTATAAATCCATTATGTGACAAAATATATATTGAAATTTAGTTACAACCTCCGTTCCTGCGTATTTCATTCACTCGTTCTTTTATTCACTTCGTTGCCCATCTTAAGTAATGAACCAAGCGAAATGTCAAACTGTCTCATATTTTCGTGGAAAGTAGGATATAATTTTGGGAAAATATATTATTTCTAAGCAGAATTTAAACCAGTTTATAGTGAAATCCAGGGTTTTTGTGTAGTGGTGTGGTAACTTACCTGTGATCCTTTTGGAATATCGAGTTTTATGATCAGGTGACATTTATTTACCTTTCTGTTCTGGCCACGTTAAGATGGAACTGTATCTAAGTGCATGGTATGTATTACAGCGAGGCTATTATACAGGTTGACTTCTAACTAGCTGACCATATGTTGGGGAATGATAGTGGCCATCATTATGCACAACTTTCCTAAGGGAACATATGCTCGCAAATGAATTGATTTGTACTGATCCTCAGCACATTGAGCCGTTCAGCAGATTTACAGGTTACCTACTATTGGAGACGCAAAATGGTTTTTTGCGATCATAGGTTTCTACGCAAATGTTGTTCAAAATAATGGGTACTGATTATTATTCTTGTTGATATTATGAGGTATTCTTGTTATAGTTATATGTATTTCTTCTTTTTAAAGGCGAAAACTTGTAATTGGCATGTTTATATCCTAACATTAAGTCTACGCAAAATTTTGTATATTTATATATGCTGTAAGTTTTCCTATGAAAATAAAATAAAATGATTTCCATAAAATTGGTCAGCTAATTAAATGTCAACCTTTATATTACATGGGATTTTACATGGAATGGACTGCATGGGAATAGGTGGTATCTAATGACTTAAAGCGAATAGAAGTTATAAAAGCGTGTCAATAGAAGCGCCAACACCAAATTTAAATAAAAATTATAATTAAAATAAAAAAGACACTACCGCTGATGGCATCGGCATCGCCTGGTTTTCGCCAAACAAATGATGAAACAAAAAAAATACAGGTCAATATTTTCAAACCATGCTGAGATGGCAAACTTGTCGACTTCGTTGGCCTATTAGCCTGTAGGATCCATCTGGTACGCGCGACGCTATGACGCTTAATAAAAAGCGCAAGTCGGATCAATCCCACAGGTCAAATGACCAATGAATACGTAATTATTTCATGCATAGACGCAAAGTTCACTGAACAGACAATACAGACACGAAACGTAAACAGAGACAAATACACAAGACGCGCGCATTTTTGACTCGTTCTTTTCTAAGTATGCATTTGTGTCTTGTCTCTGTCTTATCTGTCCAATAGGTTCCGCGCCATACATTTGAGTCTAAAATAAAAAATTAGGAAATTAAATGAACCAATCATGCTGTAATTTAGGTACTCTGATAGCAATCAAATGAAATGTTCAAACGAAAAGCGTCGATTTGATTTTAATTTAGGTATTATTTATTAGAATGAGTTGAACTTACCCCTCCATAGGCGTACATGTTGTTGTGTGTCTGAGACGGGTTCACCTTAGACAACAGGAAACGAGCCTGGAACACGAGAGTGAGTGAGTGAGAGAGAGAGTGCGTGCTGAGTAGTGCTGAGCGCAAACGCTGCGAGTGGGACGCAGAAAGGGCACTTTACTACTTCCTGCTGTTGCATTGTACGGTTAGAGTTTCAAAAAGAGTTGTCATGGCAACTTACTAATGTCTATGGGAATTGCTTACCTAACTACAATTTACCTACTCGTACATCTGTGCGTGACGTCGCTTTTTTTGGTTCCCACGACACAGGATATCTAAGTGTGGGGCCATAAGAAATATATGTGCCTGTATATAGAGGTTATGTTAAAAATGTGTTATTCAATTCAAACCCATAAATGTGTTGTTATCTGCGTTACTCATGCATATCTCACGATAAGCCGATGCTACCGTTCAATACTATACAACTGGCTTCTTACAAAACCAAAAAGAGCAAATGAACGCGGAGAGCAAACCATTCAGAAATAAACCGCGGCAGCTCGCGTCTGCAAAACAATGAGGCTTGCGATAACGAGGCGAAATGTACCACCGAATCATTTTGACTGCGCTCGCCATCACATGTACGTGCCTAGACCCCATACACGCAAGTCAGACCTCCGCGAAACGAGTAGACCACATAAAAGGTTCCAAAATAAATATATAATTTTCAAAAAACCAAATTAACAGAAGGTTGCATTATGGAACAGTTGATTTTAGTTTGTGTCGGTAAAGTGATGACGATGAGAAGTGAAGAGTTTCTGATATTCTTACAGATCTGATCTGTGTGTTGTTGCTCAGCGGCATTGAAAAAGAAGATTTGGATGAAAACACATTGAGTAAGCTGCAGCGGCATAATGTAAACTTTGAGGACGTGAACAATGTGTGAGTCGCGCTCTAGTTTGTTTTACGCTGCACTGAAACAATTCGCTATTGTCATACACTTTTGTAACGATTTATTTTTATTTTAGGACGAAATACCAGGAGTGTATGGCGAAAGTAAAACTTCAACACGATATTAACTTGACCAAGACTCAGGAGACAATTTCGCAACATCGTAACACCGCAGGGAGTAAGAATTTTCAATTAGTGTACTCAGGCTTGCTTTACTACACATTCTCTTAATTATTTTAATGGTATTCTTTCAGACAGCTCCGAGCAGTACAACAATGTGCTCAAAATCCTAACTAATTATTTATCTCAGAACAGTAATGCTACTCATCACAGGACATTAGAGACTATTTATGAGAACATGGAAAACAAGGACAGAATTGAAACGACCACGCCTAGACGCTTAACTGAGACAGTCAACAATGATTTGATCAAAGAAAATTCGGACGATATTTCTGAAATGTGGAAACTGTACAATGATTTCCAAAATATTAAAAAAAAAGTAATTAAAAAGGAAAAAAATACTTTAAAATCAGAATACATACATGAAATGAAGCATGAACCTAATATACATACTCAAAAGGATGATGAAAAAAGTAAAGTTCCAAATGACGACGCTAATGAGAGTACTAAGGTAGAAAATGTAGTAAAACTCCTTGGACAACACCAAGGCAGAATAAACAGTAAACCATCCAAAGTTACAGCTAACGAACATGACGACAATAAGAGTCAAATGTCAAAATTAAATAATTTCAAGAATTTTTGGGAAATGTTTAGTACATTCCAGGATTTTCAGGACAACAAAGATCAAAAGAATATTCCAAATAACTTGAATACAGGTCTACTACCAAAATTAAAAGAATCGTCGGATTTAGATATTTCTGGAACATCACTAAGAAGGAATAATGACAATGGTAGTTTTTTAGCCGCCCAAATGGATGTATTGAGTAAACGACTGGCCCAACAATACATTATTGAACGAAATAAGCAAACCACTACTACAGAAACTGCCAGTATTAATTTAATGGACATGATGAGCCAAATCAAAGATTTTATAGCAGCAAAAACGATGGCAGTAAACAAAGATGTTAACGATAAGTTAATCTTAAATAACACTGACACATCAAGTAAAACTCTAGCTTTGAATTCTGAGACTTTAGACTATGTGAGATTTATCAAACCACCAGACAGAGATCTCGTAATAGATATAATTAATAATCATAACAGATCTAGTTTAGAATCTAACTCGACAATACTAAAAAACGAGTTTGAGTTAACTGAGCGAAATAATTCACGACCAAGGAGCCTTAATACAATAACAACTCGCGTTATTCAAAATATACCAAAAGACGAAGAAGCTGAAGTTAAAACTAAGCTGAAACAAGACAGAACTACTGTGATTGACAGAGCACATATCGCAAGTAATCCAGAAGGAATTAAAATTAGCCTTTTACCACAAGAAACATTACAAGAAATTGTAAACGAAGTAACAAACAAAGTTATGCGCGATTTAAAAGGAGTAATATTGGATGTTACTCCTGTTTCAACTACTATGTCCACTACGATGATGACGACAAGGACAAAAACTACAGGTATATTATTATTCTGCTTATACGCGAAACTATTTAATTTATTTCAGTTATTAACTTTTTTTATGTTTTTTTACAGAAAGCCCGAGGCCAAAAGAATACCCAGAAGCCAAAATACTTTTTGATAAATTCTCACATCTTTTTGAAAAACTTAAAAATTGGAAGACCTTTTCTTCAAGCGAAGCGAATTCAGGATCTAATGTGGTCAAAAAACACGACGTAACAGAAAACATTCTGGTAACTACAAAACAAGACGTCCAGACTACAGACAATAATTTAAGATTACCTCATTTCGACCACAAAACTGTGTTCAACTCATCACCAAAGTCCACCAAAGACTTTCCAAAGAAAGATAATTTAGGAATGATATCAAAATTTTGCGAAAACAACAAGTCAGAGCGCCTAAATCCACTACAGTTTAATCCTAATACTGAAACACAACATGTTTCTCCGTTACAATTTTTATCATCCATTTGCGATGCCATTTTACCAAAGCAAGCTAAACAACATTTAGTCCAAACGTCCATTCCAAAATACCAAACCGGTTTTGGTATACTTCCAAGAGTTAATGAAGAGGCTCCTTATACTTTTCCGCCTAGATATTCTAATTCTCAAGCGTCATTTAACCAGTATCAAATGCAAAATGAGAAAATTTGGATAGCACCACTTACGTCCAACATACAACAATCTGTAAAACCATATCGTTTTCGAAACCCTCAAAGTCCTGTTATGAATTACATGCCTTTTGACGTTCGAAATGGAATCCCTGATTACCCAAGTCTCTATGCAGCAGCTTTCAATCAGAGAGCCAAGCCTGCATATAATCCTTATGTGGAACAACAATCTGATGCTCAACAAATAAACTCACTTTTGCCCAACAACCCTCAAGCATTTCAAACTCCTTTAGTAATCGAAAAATATCAGCAGCCGATGGATTATTCAAATCCATTATCAAATACACCTGAATCTAATCTAAATGCTGTATATAAACAATCACAAACAAATACACTGAATTCTAATAAGAACAACTACTCAAAGTCTACAGAATATCTTGAACAGATGCCTCAACAAACAAACAAACAAGCTAGCAAACAAATAGCCATAACTATACAGACAAATTCTGGTGAAATAGAGCCTCTTGGTATACCGATAAGAATAGACCAAGGCAAATCTCTAAATAGTCAGATACAGAACCAAAACATTATTGTGACAACGGAAAGACCACGAGGATCAAGGGCCAAAACACCACCAAAAGCAATAGGGATTGAAGAAAAATATGACGAATACAAATACTTAGGTTCAAGAGCAAGAGCAAGACATCACACATTTGACAATGAAAAACCCAGAGGTAACACCAGGAACAGAAGAAGACCGCCATTCACGCGTCACGAATTTGAAGACACCTCAGCTAATAAAGAATCTTATGCCCCCAGCTACAGAGATAGCGCTAATTATAGGTACAACCCTGATCGATACGAACGAATTGAAAATGGAGATGGAGATACCCGCAGGCCCCGAGTGCAGTCAGAATATGACCAACCACGGTCAAGCAAGCACTACTCAAGGGAACGCTACGGGCCAAGGGAAGCTCGTCAAAGAGAAAACCGAAGTTACAGAGATCGTGTACAAAACAGCGAGGAAGAAAAAATATCGCGCCCATCACAAATATCCACAAGGTATCAGAAGCCTATAAAAGCTAGGCCAAAATACGACGACACACATTTTAAAAACTTTATAAAGACTCAGCAAAAGGTGAACGCGATATTGGAAAATATATTAGGAGGGAAGCCTTCTAAACCGAAGAACTATCGTGACGATTTTGTTTAATGACTAAAAAAATAACTTGTGTTTAATGGGTGCTTTGTGAAGTAAAACTTTTGGTGATGTTATGATTTTTAACAGAAGAAGCAGGGCAAAAGGGAGGCTTAAAGACTGCCTCAGCAACGTACAAAGAATTCTCACTAGCCAATAGAATTTAAATATTAATTCATAAATTACTATTTATTTTGTGTAACTTGTATGAAATAATTAAATAATTCATAGTGGTTTGCTTTATTTTTTCCGGGACTGTAAACAAAAACGTCAGCATAACGTCAGTCAAACTCAGAACAGTTTGAACTTTCAAATTATTACTTATAAACTAGTGATATCTCTGTCTAAATATGCAATCACGATGCCGATGGATCTAATCACCTTGAAGTTTGTATAGGTACTTCATATTGAAATTTGTATTGTTTTTACTTTAATGCTCTTTTTTTAGGGTTCCGTACCCGAAGGGTGTCAAACGGGACCCTATTACTAAGCCTCTGCTGTCCATCCGTCCGTCTGTCACCAGGCTGTATCTCATGAACCGTGATAGTTAGACAGATGAAATTTTCACAGATGATGTATTTCTGTCGCCGCTATAACAACAAATACTAAAAAACAGAATAAAATCAATATTTAAGGGGGCTCTCAAACAACAATTATTTCAATAATATGTCATTTAACCGCTCTGTAAAAAAATAAACAACTTCTCTTACAGAAGTTTCACGATTTTATTTTCAGAATTGACATGAAATAATGATCAGATTCAGTCATTCAAAATTGGGGATCGCTAGGTACAATGCCTGTACATCGCCGGGGCAGTCGTCCATACATCAATTTAACCATGTCTTTTGTAGAATGTGAGACGGAAGCACAGTTGAAGGTTTTATAAACCCTTTTCAACACGGCAGATTATCGTAAAAACAGTCTTAATATGGAACGTTGATGACAGATTTTTTCCAAAGCAGTTTTTTTCAACAAAAAGCGGTATTCTTTGTCCATCTGAATAGGAAAAAGTCTCTATCGTGGTTAGGCGACGGTATTGCGCTGCGAAAAACAGAGCGACAAACGCATAAAAATGTTGGCAATGGAATGGAATATCGAATCCCGATAATGTGGCCCAGGGATAACGAGCATTCGCATCGGTGACCCACCTGCGAGCCTCCGTGCTCGGTGTCAATATACCGCGGTACAGGGAAGCGACTCTGCAATATCTCCTGCGCGTCGTCGATCGGCGCACGCAGCAGTTGCGCGAATGACTCGTACTCGGCCATGTCCTGGTAGCGCAGCGCGCGCCACTGCGCGATTGTCTGTTGAGAGATGAAACAGCTGAGTTGCGAGCTTGAAGGAGATTACTATATGTACTATTGTCATTGTTGGTGTATTTATGTTCCAATATACTTCATTTTGTATGTTTGGGCGCTCGGTTATTTTTTATGGTTCATCAATATTTTATATATTATTCTACTGTACGTGTGAATGTCACTGAACTCCTCCTAAACGTTTGGAACAATTTGAATGTTTTTTTGTATGCGTTTGGGTGGCACCCTGTATGGTTTAGATTCACAAATCAGATGGCGCTGCAGTCGGAAATACCTTACAGGACAACGTCTGTCGGGTCCGCTAGTCTAATACAACTCAAAAGCAGAGGTTAACACAGGTTTGATGACGTCAACTTATATGACGGGTGACCTTCATTCCCTACCAAAGCTGAGTTAATTTATCACGAATAGGACAGGATGCTAAAAAGACAGCAGTGACAAGTTTGTCAATGACCAAATATTATGACCAACTTTCCCTTAGAAATATATGGTCGCAAACTTTTTTTTGTGCTTCCCATAGTAATTTGAAATCAGCTGATCGGGTCAATGTACTGAGAGATGTTTTTTTCATTTAAGACCATATCTCCTGGGGAAAGTTGTTCATAATGATGTATGTGTACTATAATTCTCCAAACTATGGCCAGCTAATTAAATGTCACCCTGCATGACCCCGCTCCCGTACAGCTAATGAATGTTCATTCAATATGTATTTTAGGTTATACTCTGTAGATATAATACCGACATAACTAACCAAGCATCTCACTGTGAACGGGCTTGTCACAACCTTGCCACTCGATAGTATATCTACAGAGCACAACCTAAAACCCATATTTGAACAAACATTCTGTACTGTATGGGAGCTTCTGTAATGTATGAGTCGTAATCACGTTTTTACTTCTCATGCTCTAAAAGTTCGTTTTGTTGTGCGTAGCCGACATCCAGTCGCTTTTTATGTTCTGGTGTATAAATAATAGATTTCTTACATGTTCGCAAACGCTTATACATTTACGAACCGAGAGGTTTACGACACGAGCCGAAAGCTTGGGTCGTATAGGTTCGTAAAGAAGCCTTTTCGAACGAGTTACGAATATAATTTTTCCGCCTGAGAACCCAAAATAAAGCGGCAAATGTGCTATTATAAGGTTAGAGGCGGAAATATTACATTGTTGTAGAGGCATCAGATGGACGAGTGATTTTGAAGAATCGAGTCTATCTATTGTACTGTTGTCCGAGATATTATAAGTGCTTTTCATGACTATTGCGAGGGTATAATAGTAGTTTATGTTAATGCCTAATTATGTACAGTTACATATACTAGTTTATCTACACACATACCATAAGCTCTCTTTGATGTGTTCAGAAACCGCATGTTTGACCGGCATTGTGGCATTAAGTTGTTTAGCTTGTTCTGTAGTACCAACTTCAGAGACAAAGTAGAGGCGGCACGCAGGCGGGCGTCGGCGTTCGAAATTTGAATGCCATAATATGTAGAAAATTTACACATTATGGTCATAATGTTCAATATTCAGATAAGAAATGAGTTTTTACAAAGTAGTTTAACATTATGCTGATCGTAACGTGCGGTTTTTTGACGCAGTCAAGAGGGTTTCTGGTACGTGTGTAGATAAAATTAATTATACAGATAATTATTTTTTAGATAAATTAGTTTTGGAATTCCGCCTGGCGGAGTCCACCCTAAGTTGAACGAAACTCTTTGGTCCGCCATCAATCACAAATGGCATCTTCTTTTATGCACTAGTTGTATATGTTATGGCAAAGCATTAGGTTCGACTCACTTGTGCTTTTATGCACTAGTTGTATATGTTATGGCAAAGCATTAGGTTCGACTCACTTGTGCTTTTATGCACTAGTTGTATATGTTATGGCAAAGCATTAGGTTCGACTCACTTGTGCTTTTATGCACTAGTTGTATATGTTATGGCAAAGCATTAGGTTCGACTCACTTGTGCTTTTATGCACTAGTTGTATATGTTATGGCAAAGCATTAGGTTCGACTCACTTGTGCTTTTATGCACTAGTTGTATATGTTATGGCAAAGCATTAGGTTCGACTCACTTGTGCTTTTATGCACTAGTTGTATATGTTATGGCAAAGCATTAGGTTCGACTCACTTGTGCTTTTATTCATTTACATTACCGTTCTATTGCTTTTTACATTACATTATTTTTTCAATCTCCGTTAAGAGTTTTTATTCCTACAAACGATGAATATTTTTGTTAATAAATAAACTATTTTAGGTTAAGAACATATTGTTATAAATCAATCATCCATTTTTATCGTTACTTTTCCAAATTCTATTTTTTTACTACACATGAACCTTAATTTGCGTAGGTATTCAAATCATTATTTTTGTAGGCTGTTTAGCGGTTTTGCCAGTGCCTTTATTTGGTGCGGCGCTCGGAAAATACAAAACCAGAACGCTATTTTCCATGAATATCTAAGATGATCTCTGTGGCGCTGCGGTTGTGTCTGCCTACCATGCGAGAGGTCCCGGGTTCGATCGCCGGCTGGGGATGGAGAAAAAAATAATCCCAGGACTTGGATGTTTTTTTGTGTGAAACGTCGCTGTATCTGGTTCCAGTGTGGGGCCAGAAGCAATATAAGTGCCTGTATGTAAATGTTTATTTCTGTTTTTTTTCTCGCAAGCGTGTTGACAAACGTCGCATGAAACTCGTGTGCATTGATCATACAGACTCGGCTATCTTACCGCGACCGCCTCGTAAGTAAAGTAATAACCAACTTAGCACACTTGTATCATAATGTACTAATGACAGAGCTCTCTGACCTCCCCATGATAGATGAGGATCTGGAAGAAGGTGTCCATGAGCAGGATCCTGTCCGCCTGGATGGAGGAGGTGTCCAGCAGCACGGGCTCCGGGGGGCCGCCGAAGCTGTACGAGTACAGGATCGGCTGGATCATGATGAGGGACTGCGTCAGGTCCTCGCGCATCAGCATGTGTCTGTGGGGAAACGCGGAAAGAAACTTGTTGATTTCATCACGACGTACAGAAAGAAGAGCTCCTTGGTCTAGAGGTTTTACGCTCGCTTATCACGCAGGGGGTGCGGGTTCGATTCGAATCAGATTTTATCTTAAGTACATTATATGAGCTCCATGGTCTAATGGGTTTCACGTTTGCTTCTCAGACAGGTGATGCAGGTTCGAATCCTGACCATGTACCAATGAGATAATTAATCTTTAGTACATTATCGGGCGTTCAGTGTTTCGGATGAAACGTTAAGCTGTAGATCCTAGTTACTATCGCTACGTGGTAGTGGTCGTTAAACCCAGCATCAACCCGCACTGAGCCAGCGTGGTGAATTAAACGAGCCCAAGGCGAGTTTTATAACGAAATCACTCGAGAGTTTTAATACCTAATTATGTACAGTAATACACTATTTTATCTACACACATATCATAAGCTGTCTTTGATGTGTTCAGGAACCGCATGTTCGACCGGCATTGTGACATTGCTCATTGCTCTGCGCTTGTTTAACTTGTTCAGTAGTACCAAATTCACAGACAAACTAGGGGCAGCACGCAGGCGGGCGTCGGCGTTTGAAATTTGAATGTCATAATATGTCGAAATATTGATGAGTTTTTACCACTTGGTAAAAATTCATTTACTACTACTTAGTATATCATTATGCTGTTCGTAACGTGCGGTTTTTGGACGCAGTGAAAAGGTTTTATGATATGTGTGTACATAAAATGATTAATGATGATATATTAGCAATCATAACTGCTGCACGCTACCTGTAGAAGGTGGTCTCGTCGGGCGAGTTGTTGAACACCTGCAGGAACTGCGAGCGGCGCAGGTGGTACATGAACTGAGGGTACAGGCTGAAGTTCTCCGCGAGCCGGAAGCTGTTCGCGTCGTCCTTCGCGTACTCGCCGAACTTCTGGCACTGGGACACAAACACATCGCAGTCTGCATGAGCAATAGCTTGGTCAGGCTGCATACTGACATGGCTTACCGATATAGGTACTTATTCATAACAATAGGGTAGAAACTAGCCAAGCCTAAGTCGTGAGGGTCTAAGAGATTTAAACGCACAAAATGTTATTCAAGATAAGTACAACGTTAGTATTTTTTCTTCAAAATGGCGGTGGGCTTCACGAATGCTTCAAATAGTAGGGACGCCCAAGAGGGCGTTATGTGAGTAACTCTAACGCGTCAGATTTTGATACGTGAGAAACTTTAAACCCTGCATGTTTAGTAAAACCACCAAATCTGAGCTTTCCTTCTAGAGCCGCGCCGTTAGGTCAACACAAAATAAGTCCATACAAGTGGGAGTTTCGAGCGCGTCAGACTAAGATATGGTGAGTTAATGACATGATGATAAGTGTACATTTCAATAAATCTGACGAATCTGATCGTAACCCTCGCGTTACTTCTTTATGAAACTTTGTGACCCTCCCACTCCCTCACAAGGATCAGTACTACGCCACAAACTTGGCACCCGCGACGAATGCGTTTCGCCTCCCTCTTTCGCTAGCTCTCGCCCTCGACGCGTCAATAGGACAGTGACGGACGCAAAGACGTCATCAGAGCGAGGTTGGCGTGCAGCGTGTTGCGTAGGGCAGTAGCTCTATTCTCTATCACTCACAACTAGAAATTTCTATCGCAATCCTTGTGGAATTGATGTTTTGAAGGATGTTTGCTTACTTCAAATTGGCGTTTGACCAATCATAGCGCGATTATTGGTGACAGGAGCTGTCATTTAAAGCGACTGTCATTAGTGAAACGTCAGTTTGTAAGGAATCGGGAAATGTCTAGTCAAGCCATACAGAATCGAGTTACAGACTATACTAGGGCCATTGTAACAGGTAACATTTGACACGTCATCGAAATTCAACAACGTGACCTTGTAACGGAGAGCACACAATATTACTTAGTTTTTCAAAAAAATAATATTTATCGTAATAATGACAAAAGAAGGCAATTTTACGATTTACTTTGACTAGTAAACTATTCTAAATATATAAAAAAAATATTGAACCAGAAAACTGAACACTTTACAAGGTGTCATTGGTTTACCCTTTTTCTCTTTAATCACTACGGTTACCCAAAAAAGCAAACGTTCGATCGAACAAAAATAATTGAATGCAATGAGAACTGCATTCAATTCCTATACGTTTTTGTTTAAATTTAATCGATGTTTTTAAGCTGACTATGAAGCTTAGACTGACAGATGACAAAGAGGACCTGTTACAATACAAAGTTTAGTTATATTTCCTTACCAATCGGATGAGCATCCTGTCGAGCCAGCGCAGCACGTCCGGCCCGTCCTCCTGCTCCGCGCGGTAGACCACCAGGCGCGCCATCACCACCGCCGCCGCCTCCTGGTCGAACCCGGCGGAGATGTGGTGCAGGTTCACCGCCGCGTCCCCCCAGCTATACACGTGGGGACCCATTGTGAGGGGTGGTATTGTTTAACACGAGAAAGAGGGGAGTTATCACGTGTGCCATTGAAATGTATCTCTGTCTTTCTGTCTGTCTGTCTGCCCATGGCACTCTAGCGCTCAAATAGGTGAATGGTAGATGTAGAAATTATTGCTAGTATTTATTTAGAAAATTTTTATTAAAATATTAAATTAAATATTTTTAATATATAAAAATTTCTAATAAATTATTAAAATATTTTATTAGAAATTATTGAAAATATCTAGAAAAATATTCAAAAATAAACTTAAATGGTGTCAAAAAAATTCCGAGCAAATAAAAATGGACATTCTAGCCACTAGTCATGATAATAAAGATTTTTCAAAATTCTGGAAACAGACCAATAAACTTAACCCTAAGCCCACCCCCCCTGTGAATGTCAACGGTCTTACGGACCATCATGATATAGCAAATCTGTTTAAAAATAACTTTCACGTTGAACCAGTTATTAGGTCTGAAACATGTTTTGGGTCCGACTCTCAGGCCTGCGTGTCGCATGACAAACCACTGCGATTTACATATAAACAAGTCAATGTAGCCATCAGACATATGAAGCGTGGTAAGTCACCGGGACACGATGGTCTGAGTGTTGAACATTTGAAATGTGCAGGCCCTCATTTGCCTAGAGTACTTAAAATGTTATTTAATTTCTGTATTGGTCACTCTTACCTTCCAGAGAATTTAATGAGAACCATAGTAGTGCCTATTGTGAAGAATAGAACAGGAGATGCGTCTGATAAAGACAACTATAGACCAATATCCTTGGCAACTGCATTGGCTAAGGTGCTGGATAGTTTGCTTGACAGTCAGTTGAAACAACATCTTAATTTGCACGATGCGCAGTTCGGTTTCAGACCTGGACTGTCCACGGAGAGTGCAATTTTGTGTCTTAAGCAAACTGTCCAGTACTATACGGACAGGAAGACGCCCGTCTATGCTTGTTTTCTTGACCTGTCGAAGGCCTTTGATCTTGTCTCATACGATGTGCTATGGAAAAAGTTGAGTCTTACGGGTCTACCTGATGAGCTAGTTTCTGTTTTTAGGTACTGGTACCAAAATCAAACAAATGCTGTGAGGTGGGTGGGCTCACTTAGTGATACTTACACACTTGACTGTGGTGTAAGACAAGGTGGACTGACGTCTCCCACTTTATTTAATCTCTATGTAAATGAGTTGATTGAGGAACTGAGCAGCACTAGAATAGGATGCTCCATTGACGGCACCATGGTCAATAACATCTCATATGCGGATGATATGGTGCTGCTGAGTCCCTCAGTCAACGCACTGAGAAAACTCTTGGGAATCTGTGAGTCATATGCTGCGGCCCACGGACTCAGGTACAATGTGAAGAAAAGTGAAATGATGGTGTTCCGATCTGGTAGTAACACAGTTGAAAATATTCCTGTCGTATCACTGTGTGGATCACCTCTTAAGAGAGTAACACAGTTCAAGTACCTGGGTCACGTGGTCACGGATGGACTTACAGATGACCTGGATATTGAAAGGGAGCGCAGGGCGATGGCGGTCAGATGCAATATGTTGGCACGCAGGTTTGCTAGGTGTACAGGGCCTGTCAAACTGACTCTTTTCAGAGCTTTCTGCCAGACCTTCTACACCAGTAGCCTGTGGGTCAGCTATACGCAGAAGGCCTACAGCGCCCTGCGAGTCCAATACAATAATGCGCTGAGGATACTGTTGGGGCTGCCGCGGTACTGCAGCGCCTCAGCTATGTTTGCCGAAGCCAGGACTGACGATTTCTTCGCAATCATTCGAAAGAGGATTGCTTCCCTGAGAAACCGCTTTTTCGGCAGCTCCAACACTATCCTCAGTGCACTAGCTGGAAAGATGGACAACCCCATGTTAAAGTATTGGGTGGGGGTGCACCTTTGCGGTAATAAAACTAAAATAAAATAAGATGGGTATTGGAATAATAATAATAATAATAATTTCTATGATGAGTATGACAACAATGTTCTGTGTGTGTGACTCTGTGAAGGTGTGTAAGGGTGTGTGTGTGTGTGTGTGTGTGTGCATAATTATTTTTATAAAAAATAATAATAATAATCTTAATATTTATTTATTTAATCTACTGTGACTATAATTTTAATTTTAATTTTAATGACAACATATGGATTTATTGTATATACAAGTGTACATTATAATCTGAAATAAATTTGAATTGAATTGAATTGAAAATTAATTTCAATCATTTTGAACCGACTTCAAAATGGAGGAGGTTCTCAATTTGGCTGTTTTTTTTTAAATGTTGTTACACGATTATTCCGTCAATTATATTTATTTTTATTTTGATGATAGTTCGTAACTTCATATAAATTTTATCAAAATTTATTTAGCGTTTTTAAAAAAAATCAACGTAAACAAAAAAATCATACACAGATGACGTCTTGGTTTGTGGTGCCGTGCAGCAAATGTTTAGATGAGGACTTTTCATGTACATTCAGTAGCAGAAGTGGAAGCCCACTTTAAAACTTATTTCCCTTGCAGCTAGCATGTGGCGGTAAACCCTAGCTTTTGTTAAACTTTTAGTCGAATTTCAAAAACTGTTTTATGACTTTTAAGTGTTGGGCTGCATGGGAAAAGATCTCTTACAATGGTCTTCCACAACAGCTGACGATTGTACATTTTTAACTTCTTTTTTATTAAATCATAAAAAAGTGAATAGTTTGCAATGATATTTTTGCTTTGAGAGCAATTTTTGAAAAGCAGAAAAAGCAAACAAAAATGCTCTAATCAAGCGTATTTTATGCAGCTTCTAATAATATAAATTTTAAGAACCACCTTCTACAAAAAGTTTATCAAAAAATACTGTTTACTTCACAGAGGTGAGATCCATGCTTGGCAGCGATCCATCTAACAAAATGGTCTGCATTTTCAGCATCCACAATTATTATTATTAATTATGTTGCACACGTGTCTGGTTACCCACTTCTGAGATTATTGTTTCTCAAGTGCGGACTAATCGGTGCTTCCGAAAGTACGACAATACGTAATATAATACGATACCAGTCTATTTTAGATAGTATTTGTACCATGGTCATGAATTTAAGTCCTATTAACTTTGTACAATCCAGGAAACATTTTTGACGACACACTAATGAAAGCGTACGGCTAAAATTTGGTTTACTTGTTTCCTATTCAAGCTGACAACTTTTGTACCACTGAAAAGATTTAAGATCAAGAAGTCCACTACCAACTACAAAAAAGCAGCCTTAAATTTCGTCCACCCGTTTCACCGATATTCCTTGTCAAGATGATAACTTTAGAACTACTGAACCAATTTTAATAAAATATGTATATCTAAGAAACATCGCAGGTAAGTCTACTACCATCTAAAGAAAACCGCATTAAAATCCGTCCACCCGTTCGACATCTGGGTTGTCACGGACAGACATACAGACACACCGACAGACAGACGCTTCCAACTTATAACACCCCTCTTTTGTTCATCGGGGGTTAAATATATTTAAGAGCAAGGGATGTCGACAACTCCCTAAAAAGGGAGGACCCTGTGATATAGGATAAGTCATACTTATCCTATACCACAGGGTCCTTTACTAGTGGGAAGTACTTATACTTCCAACTAGTAATTGATGTTTTGAGTAAACAAAGGACCCACTATATCAAGATATCAAGAGGTATACGGCGGGTAGTTACTTGCGAGCGACTGTGGTGACCCTGACGCGACGCTGTCCGCTGGAGTGTTGGTACTGCGTGATGAACTGCATGCAGCCGCGCCCGCCAGCAGGCATCGGCGCCGAGTGCTGGTTCACTACCTGCGGGGACAGTTTAACATATTTGGAGATATCTCGTAGAGAACACTCTATTTATGAACACTTTGCATTTATTCATTGCGTATTGTACCGATGCATCTACTGTTATGGCATCAAATCAAATATCGGCACTCCTGGTCCATATGAGGAAAAGCCTAACAATTGCACCCACGTCAAAAAATTATATTGTAGATTTGGTTCTTCGAGTCGTTTTTAAACGTTTTAAACGTTAAATGACGTTTGCTAAGTATATGTAAATATCTACAGTAATAAAGTACTTTTGAGTTTGAGTTTGAGTCGGATACCCTTGGAACGACGCTTATGACTTGCAGGGTAGGGAGAAGCAGCACAGTTAAAATAAATGCAAAATAGAAAATAAGAAAAGCATTTGAGAGGCTCGTAGTTTCTTACCTCAAAGAATATTGCCATAGTTGTGCTGGGTGTAAAGGTGCAGACCTTCCACTGGCACGTGTTGCCCATGCCGACCTCCTGGTCCGACACGCAGGAGCCCTTCACGTTCAGGGACACGCACGAGCCAATCGCGCCCGAAACTGGTGGTGGAAACAAATGGTGGTTGTACGGGTGGAACTTGTGTGGACGACAAATGCGCTTCGATGATCTGTGGTATCCTGCATCTCGTGTCGACACAAACCGCAGAGGGTTTACCCTTTCGGTCCTTCTGGAAGACATATGTCCCAAACTCCTCAAGAATGATGGAACATTATGCCCCATACAGGTAAAATTTCTGAAGGACTGAAGCTTGAGGTTGAGGCTTGAGGAAGTATTTAGGTTTTAATTGGGATAAGTAGTTCCAATGGGTGCAGGATCATCGCTTTATATTTTAACTTTGATAATTTTCAGATAGCAACATTATTTTACAGTCTATGGTCGAAAAACAAAGCATGGGTGCGAAACGGTTCATAGAAATTATAAAACAATGACCACAAGCAACAACAACAATAACAAGCATGGGCTTCTAAAAGCGATGCTAGAGTTCCGAGATGACAGAATCACATTGGTTGATTTTTCATTCCGATCGATATCAGAACTACGGCTCTCAGATTAAAGCTCACTCTTCAGTTCCCGGCTGCACTTGACTTCCAGTGTTCCATTGAAAGCCATCTTGTAGTCATTTTTCTCGTCCTTTGCGAATACTCGTTGGAATGTTTGCTTGAAGAGAGAGGAGTTGAACGAGTCACCCATCACCATGTGTCCACTGGAAATAGAATATTGTGATAGTAAAAAATATATTATTGCTTTTCTAAGCTTTTGTCCTTTGAGAAACCGCAATTTAAAATGTATTCGAAGAGAATTCCAGCTGTTGTGTTCAAATTAGTGTTTGTCAATGTGACATTTTGGATATGATATTTCAATGAAGCCGTAAATTAAAGTAGTTTTATGTTACCCAGTAGAATTACACAGCTGCTTCATCTCCATCAGGCCAGTCTGGTCCAATGCGCAAGAGTAGATGTCAATTGAATGGCCGTTGGCCGCTGACCTCAATGCCAGAGCCTCGTAGTGCTTGATAGCCTTCTTCATATACTTGGCATTGTCCTTGTGAATGTCGTGATGTGACCGGATTGGCTGCTTCAGCTCATCATTGACAACCTGACCCGGCCCCTGAGAGCATGGCCCACCCAGGAACATCATGATTCTGCCACCAGTATTAGGATAGGTCACTTCAAGTAAACCGGTTGCCAAAGATAGAGCTACGCCACTACTTCTTAGCGCTCTTTTACCCATGCCTAGAGGCCATGGGTCACGGCCTAGTTCTCCGAGCAAGTCGGTTAGAGCCATGTCACATTGTTTGACTGGCTGCAGGAAGCGGTGTGCGGGGGGCTGCTGCGGTAGGGCTCCGGTTCCTCTCTGCTGAGGGTTCGGTGCGGTCACACGGCTGATACCCAGTTGCTCTTGGATCTGTTTCGCTGTCAAATCTTTTGTGCCTTTGAAGACATAGCATTTAGAAATGCCTTCCGTGCCTGTAACATGTGAAGATGGTTAAGAGAATTAAGATTATAAAATCTAACAAACTCCTACAAAAAACCCCATTTCAAAAAATGTCTTTTCTTGTAGGTAATGTGAATTTTCAAGTGCAAATATAACTGAACCTACCGATCTTGTATTCTATTCACTCAAATCAAAACGATTGAATCTTAATCAAGTTAGTGCTTATATTTGTAGAGTCTACAGACTGATTTGGTTCCGTGAGTCGAATCCCGTCACATCAAAAAGCCTCGACATCGAGAATCTTCAATCTTCCTTATAGTAATCTTAGTAGAGGAGAAGAAAAAGATAGAGGCTACACAAGGTGGCGGGACAAGACGTCAAGGAACGAAATTTACAGACTACAGTCATTAAACATAAAACTCGATTACCTAATTCATGGATCTGCACCATTCGCCCGAACGTGATCAGACCGACAAGTGCATTCTGCGGCATCAAGCTCAGTGAGGTCTGCAGAGAATCCTTCAAGGCTCCGAGCTCTTCCTCGTCCATGCAGGTATCCACCACGAGCAGGAAGATCGGGGGCATGGTCTGAGCTCTGGTGATGGTGTACTCAATTGTTGAGAAGTTTGGGATGAGCTCCGCTGGTTGCTGCTGCTCTGATATGGCGGCATATTGAGGCGGGAACTGAAAATCAAGATAGTTTTTTACCACACACAATTAATTGCTCAGTAGTAACAGGAACCAATGGATGTACACTACTCCAAAACTGATAATGCCCATAAAAATCTTCGCCAGTTCGTATTACCGAGAACACCCGAATCATATAATCGTATGAGCCCTAAAAATTGCACTTGCAATTTGTACTTTATTTGAAAGTAATAGGAGTCAATTTCGTACGTAAACAATCGAAAGCAATTACGGGCGGTCGGTGGTTGCCCGCCGATCATCACATCAGTCAGTTGCCCAAAGAGTAAGTTATACCTCGCGCCACGAATTATGAGCGGTGGCCTTGAATGCGCAGTAGTCACTTTTCAATACCTGTACATATGCACAGTAATTCCCGCCAACGTCGCCCAGCGCACTAACTCGCGAGGTATTTTCGGTATGTATTATAAATAATACATAAAAGAGGGCCCTCTTGCGTGAAAAAAGTGCAACGACTTTTGAATGCTAGCGACAACTGCATTTCAGTTCCGGTACAAAATTCTGTGTACTTATATATTACGATATATATATATATATATATATGTGTTATATTACTTATGAATAGGATTTGAACTACTAATTACACATAAATAAAAACACTTGAATTACTAATCTTATCTTTCTTTGTAAACAAAGTAAGTAACGTCATTCTTTGTTTACACAACAAATATAAGATTAGTAATTTAAGTTTGTATTGTTTTTGTTGTTTAGTTGAAATGCGCGTACGCAACACAGCAAGCAAGTCGCCCTTTAGTGAATGACAGGGACTGAAAAACCCAAATTTCCCGGTAACGCTAAATACCGCTAAATAAAAGCTGAAATTTATACATAATGTGTATTACTGTTGCCGCTAGAGCAACAAATAGTAAAATATAAATAAAGATGGTCCCCCTATAAGAGCCGTTTTTCTATAACGTTTTCCGCAAACAGAACATTTGTGCATACAAAGTGTATCATAACTTTGCGCCGGTTGGCAAGCTCTGTGATAGCCGAAAATTATAGGCTCTTACTTCTATTGTCGAGTTTCCGGCTTTAATTCACGGTGGTGACATTTATTTTTCTTTTTTACTTTTTTATATTTTGAAAGACATGATAGCCCGACTCGCTTTATATGCTGTTTATGCTTACTTCAATATAAGTACGAATACCTTTGAGGAAATACATGAAATCCTACAGCCGAAGATTTTATCAATCAAAACTCGATAGGTGGGGTGGGAACATGATTTGTAATAAAATACAACCTTTTTTCGGTTCCGTAAGAGATTAATTTTTCAACTATTGTACGGAACCCTTTGTGTGCGAGTCCGACTCGCACTTGACCGGTTTTCCATATTTTCAGGGTTCATCTACGAGTACCTATATGACGTATCTATGTACATATATATATATATATATATATATATATATACATATATATATGAGTGAGATTCTTTTACACCCTCGATTTTTAACAAACTACTTAACCAATTTTACTTAACCAATTTAAGAATTTGACATTCCTATGGCGGCTTGCAGAACGGTGTCATTAAGCTGAGTTTACCTAAATTCAAATTAACACTAAACTGAATTTAATTTAAATCGATTTAAATTTCTCTTGCCGCAGTATTTTTCTCGAAAGTTTAACTAAACCGATTTTATTGACTCATTCGACCTTTCGTTCAATCCAAAAAGCATGAACTTCTGTTTTATTTTAATAAGTAGTACTCGTAGTACTACTTATTAAAATAAAACAGAAGTGTTTTCATTTTCTAACTAAATCGGCAACACTCTTTTCTTGTGAAATTGTGACATGTCATTGTTGCTAGTAAACATGATTAAGATTATTTTTGGGTGACCATATAGAAAAATGTACCATCCGCTGTGACAAAATCTCAATTTTAAATTGCGTCAGCCCTCTGAAAACTTTTATTGTAGTTTATTAAGTTAGATAAATATATCCGCACTTTGTTAAAACAACACAATCTTGAATTAATTATCTGAATTTCAGCAGAGAGTCATCTGTTGACTATTTGAAGAAACTTTAAAAAACTAACTTCTACCATAATTAACAGATGGTGACTCTTTCTTTTATAATATTCTCGTTCTATAGGACTGTCCCACGCCTGACTTGTGCTCTTTACTTGGAATTATATAGAGCTCATATTACACCCTCTTCTTGGTTTTGTTTTCAGAGGTAAGTTTAATTTCAACTTTAATTATGTTGGCTGCACAATCGAAACCTAGTGTCTATTGATCATGTTAGTCATTAATTCCTAGTTTCTTCCAGGATAGGAAACGTGGGAAGCCGATTAAGTGACAAACACGGCAAATGGTGTTTAATGTATAACTTTATTTCTTAAATTAAGCCAATATATAAAATGTTTTAAAAGACCATGATGGTTACTTTAATAGAGTTTGTGACCATGTTACAAAAGCTGCAGGAATCTCACAGCGAACATCTTGAAAAAAATGGGGTTTAGATTTCTAAAAACTGATACCAACAGACGGCTACTTATGGAAAAGCAAGATATACATATAAAAAGAAATATCTCAGAGAAATACAACAGCTGAGGGATGCTGCTAGAAACATAGTGTTTGTGGCTGAGTTATACATGCATACATCACATACTAAAGATAAAACTTGGCAGGATAGCAGCAAAAAAGGTATTAAGCAACCCATTTTCTAAGGAGAGAGAATTATTAATTGTACATGGGGGTAATGAAAAAGGCTTCGTCCTAGGGGCTGTAATGTTGCATTGTCGATTCAGAAGGAGACTACCATAAAGAAATCAACGCGGAATGTTATCAAACTTGGCAAAGCAATCAATTGATTCCCAAGTTGCCTCCTAATAATAATAATAATAAAGCCTTTTATTTCTGAGATCAACTATGCTGATTGTTTAAATTATGTCTCTGATCGCAGTGTGTCTGACGACATAGAACTCCTCCAATTCTTTCCACTGTTTGCGGTCCATTGCTCGATTTCCCAAAGGATGTCTGTTAGTTTTGATCTGTCCCTGATGCCTGACATAGTCCTTAAGTTTAATTCCCAGAATCTCCAAGGCTCCCCGACATCTTGCCAGTTTAAGTCTATGCCATGCTGATTTTAATCCCATCAAAAAAATTTGGGCACAAATATAGCAACATGTGGCCAAAAAAGCTATTGCAATTTTTTTTTCTCATATAGTTAAAGAAATTATAAGAGAAAAAAAATATTTGCCCTGAATAATGGAAAAAAGTTTCTGATCATGACATCAAATTTGAAGATGAATATAGACAATTTGATGCAATAATCAATAGTTTTGCCAATGAAATGATAATTTACACAAGTGACAGTGAACAAGACGATAATGAATTTTCCGATGCCTCTAGGATGTCAAGAATATATAATATATATTCTCTATGAATCTGATTTAATTTTTAGCAAGTAAATACCCTTTCATTTCTCTGCTGGCCGGAAAAGGAAAAAAAATTACATAACAATGAAGGCAATTTTTATGTTGTTGCCCCAAAAATGCCCACAATAGAATCTTCAGTACTCTAGGTGATGTCTGTCAAAAATGTTCCCCTAGGGTACTTACACTTATGCATTTTTTTTTCGCATTTAAGTTACATATCCCCTAGACAAATAGAAAATAATAAATGGTAGCAAACTATTCTAACAATACCAAAAACCCTTTTCAAACTCGGTTTCAAACAGCTTTATCCTCTTTATGTAGATAATATCCCTTAAACCATCCAAAATACGACCCTTGCAAACAGTGGTGAAGATTTCTATGAGCATTATTAGTTTTGGAGTACTATACTATAAACTTAAGTAGTAATGGATAATTAATATAGTTTAACTTGAGTGCTCATTGCTCCCTTTTATTTTTAAACCCCTTTTTTTTTATGGCGGTGCAAGAAAAAATCATGCAAGATTATTTTTAATAGTTTATTTATTTAAAACAGTGCTAAGAGCATTGATATTAGCTTGTGATATAGCATTCGCACAAACAAATGCTGTTTACAAATGTACTAACACAGCAAAATAAGTATGAGATACTTACAGGATTCCTCTGGAAGCAGAAATTGCACACCCACAACTTGGCTCTATAGTCGACCTGGCACATAGGGTTCAGCACCGCACGACACGTATTTCGCGTACACAGTACGGGTTCATATTGTATCGGCGGTAAATCTGGTCGGGACTTTAGCGGTTGGTATAGACATGCTAGCGGAACCACCAGCCTGGTTGCCTCGATACGGGAGGAAGGCCACACGTTCCAGGTCAGCCGGATGCCGTCCCGGTCCTCGTTCTGCTGGATGAACTCCTCGTATGTCGCCATCTCACCAGTCTGGATGAAAACATCAAGGAAACAGTGAGTTTTGTAGTGCACTTCGAAGAACAGATTAGATTGATGAAATTGAACGATTCTACGTACCAAGGGCTCATGCGACGGTTGAAACTAAATCACATAAGTTCGATCCTATCATCTGAGCTAATATTCATTCAGGAAATGGGTGAATAGGATTTTTTGGGCGAAATTCCTGAAAATATTGCTTGGCTGATTTGGCAATATTGTCAAAAATCCATAGACGAAACAGCTGTCATCGCCGGCCACGTCATTTTTGAAAACGCGTCGATTATTTGAAAAGTTATTTTCAGCAAGGTTAATTTAGTTTTTATGCTTCAAATGTGTAGAGATATCTTGTAGAATATCTAGAAAAATATATAAAAGTACTGCATTAAAGCAAATGTTCAATATCAGAAGACCTTGGCCTCGTAGCTTGGAATTTGTAAAAACAAAAAAAACCATAGATTACAGAAATAACGCCATAGACAACATGGCGTCTTTGTCTATGCCGTGTCATTTCGTTACACGCTTTATGGAAAATGAAACAAGAGTATTATCCAAATTTTATTATATTTCTATAGAAATGTATTGAAATGAGGGTAATTTCTTAAAAATAGAAAGAAAAAAATATTTGTTGGGCATAAAACATGTTTTATTTTGTAAATTTTCTTAAGTTATCTCGGCACTTCATTGAAAAAATGTTCGTGTAATGGAATGGGAGTGAATGAAATATTCCTTGAATTTTTGGAGTATTGAAAAATTGGTTTAGACAAGGCATGATTTGAAAAAAATACGTAAAAATAATTAGATTTTATGATAATTTTGAGAATACTAGTGTACAAATAATTAGAAACATGTCCTTGCTTTGTTATAAAAGCAGGAAGTTTACGCTAAAATGTGCGACTGCGCACTGGCCAAATTAGTAGTGTGAAAGAAAATGGCGATCAGCGAAAGGCGTCCGGAGTTAACGTGATGAAAAACATTGTAAAAGCTCAATTACATAGTGTTATAGTTAATAATTGTGTCAGATGTAGAATGTTATTGAATAGTGATTGTGTATAAAAATGGCTGCGAACATGTACAGAGTCGGCGGTAAGTAACGATAATTGGTTATTTTTGTTGTAGCTTCGCCGGTTCACCGCCTGCCGACTAGCGGTGCTTTGCTTTGATTGTCGTACCTTCATTAATCGCACACATTAATTAGTTCAATAGTCTTGTATCTCATGAAATTGGTAAAGTTTCGGTGCAGATCACAGTGTTGTTTTCCATTTGCAAATACCTACACTCCATGTTTACGGGAATGTTCTATTTATTTCACCAAATTTCGTCAAATAGGACATTAGCATTTGCATCTAGGTATCATTGTGACGGCTCGCGTGCGGGTGGCTAGACATGGTGCTGCTTCAGTTACCTAATCGTGATAATGCGCCTTTGGGATTCTTTGCCGTTGTTTAGACTGTTTTGACACTGGATTTTAGGTTATATTGAATGTTGTCAAAACATTTTTGTGCTATTTTGTCAGGGGGTTTTGTGAAGAGGTTGTCGGTGTAGGGCCTGAGGACTGATAGATTATAAACTATTAGTCTTGGCAGCAATAAAGCCTCAAGCATCTGCTAGTGATCATCTGTAGTTCCAGTAACTCTTAGCATCAGTAGGTCAACTGCTACTATTACTTTTTGTGCACTGTTGCTAGTTTTTGACGCGTGTAATGCTTAACCCTGTCCTATATATTAATTAGGACTTCCTTATAGTCGCTACTTCCTGTGCATTATACAGCTCTAGTAATGTCAATAATAAAACAACTGATACCAAAATGGACCTTTGCTCTACTTTCCTCTTTGATTTTCTTGTTGTGAAGTTATATAGGTAGGTACAATGCATATAAGAAATAACATCAAACATATTTAACTGATCAACAATGCCTGAGTTTACACTGTTTACGATTGCTGCTATGAGGTTTTATGTAGAAACTGGCATATCTGAAATGTTAGCAGGACATTCTTCAGTTTTAAAATTTGTTTTTGTGCAAAAGTTAGGGAGGTGCTAAGAGTAGGGAAGCTTTTGCGCAGGAAACACTACAGGTTAATAAAGAAAAATAAAAAAACTTTTGTTTATTTGGAATAAATAACAGCCACATAATATATTATGTATAAATTCAAAATATGTTATTTGACAAGGTAGTCCAGTACATCTAGAAATGTGTCTCAAGCTGAACCTATTTCAACAAAAACATTTGACATTATCAGAATTGTATATTTCCAGCAGTTGTATTTTAAAAACTAAAATTTGTGATTAAAAGAAATCATTTCACTATTACGTCACATGCTAGTATTTCATAGAACTTGTGAACAAAATTACAGTTTCTAAAATGTATCAACTAGCAGTCAAATACCGTATTGTGGAGCCCATAACATCATCCCCATGTAACTGTTAACAATTAGGGAAGATAGACGAACACTCTAAAATGAGTTTGCAATATGATGACAACCTCTTCGGGGAGGCGGTTATGGCTCTGCCTACCATGCAACAGGTCCCGTTTTCAATCCCCGGCTGGGGATAAAAGCAAAAGAAAATCCCCAGTTCAAAATGGTAGTTTAATTAAAAGCTTATATCGCTAATGTCAGTATTTTTACATATTTCACTGTATTTGGAGAGGTTCTCAAAAGATCACTTTTAGACTTTTAGTTAGTAGGTGGGTAGGAGTAGGTATTAGGGACATTTTAGTGTTGATTTGTTGCTCGTTGGCACTACCAAGTATGCATGTGAGGATCCAAATATTGGGCTTACCTATGAAATTGGCGATTTTTTTTACAGATTCAGGAGTTCATAATTCGAGTAAATCAATAGCTATTTCCAGTATTTTTTATTGTTTTAAAATTTTCTTTTAATTTTCAGTTATTTTGTTATTTTCAAAATCAGTGCCTCCTAAATGTCATCAATTTTCATGATAATATTCGTAATATTTTTTTACAGCTAACACTTCAAAAATTATATAAATTTTCTGTTAGCTAAATGTTGTCTCATTCATACACACAAAGTTTATAAAATTAGGATCTGTCATTCTTAAAAAAATACAAAAATGTTTGTACTGAAAATTGAGTTAACTTCAATTTATCCATACAAAACGCTGATTTCATAGGTAAGCACCTAATATTTGAGTGACTACCTCCCGTTTATGATAATATTGGAACTAATTACAGCTTAGACATGTCCATAATTTTAAAACCACACAAATTGACAACTGACAACTGCCCTGCTTATGGTATATGGAAGCCTTTAATGTACATCTCATACGCTAAATGTATTTTTAAATACCAACTTTTATTACATAAGTCAGAGGATAGTTTTTACTATTGAATTGAGTAGTTATAGATTCTTTACACATTTATTAAATTTGCCTTGTGCTTTGACCTTGTCTGGGAACATCCTTGACGCACCAGGTTGAGTTAACTGGCTTCCTATACATTTGTAAAGGAAGTTTCATTATACTGAGACCCGACTTTGAAGGTTTTGGGTTGCTTTCTTCAATATTATGCAAACAATCCTTCATTTCTTAATTAATTGTGTATTGGCGTGCTTACCCATCAAGTGAGTCCACAATACATTTTTGTATTACCTTGAGAGAACTTGCTGCAATTTGTTTATTGATACATTTTTGTTAAGAACCAACCCAAGTTTCTGGTTTAGCCAAGTTTGTGCCAAAACAGAGGTTTCGGTTTCAGCCAAAAACTGGTCAAATCGGCCCTGCCAAAAATATTTGCATTTCAAATACAAACTAATATTTACTGTTTCTAATTACAACTAGAAAAACATACATTGCGAGAGGTGGTATTGTCCTAGGAATTCTTATGAGGCAGCTTCCAATTTCAGCATATTGTCTACTTTTTTTACAAATTTCTGAAGTTTTGATTTTGATTTTGGCCAAAACTAGAGCAGAACCCGAAGGTTTGGTGTTGTCTGTTAATCCAGTTTCAGTCTGTTAGTAATTTTTGTGAGATAGGACCACATGACCTTTTATCTATCAAACGCATTATTTCAATTTGTAACAGGAGTAATGTTAATGTGTTGTTTTGAATATGAGATGTGTTGTCAGCTTGTGGCAGACAAACTCTCTTAACCTCTGGAATGTCCCTGTACAGCGAATCTCGTGGACCCTAACGCGTCCAAGGTTCTGGCGAAAATAAACTTTCAATCGACTTGCGTTAGGAATTTGATAAGTTTGTTAGGTTATTTTATTAGTTTCCTAACATGTTATGTACCATAATAAAGTTTATGAAATTACCTATCTTGTTATGTATAGTACTCACATGTGATAATAAAGTTGATAAGGCTTTTCATCGATTGTTTGCAAAATCCATTATTTGACACTGACACCTCTAATTATATTTCGTCCTTACGGGCCAAACACAAAACTTACACTATTTTCCATTTTTCACATCACCACTATTAATTTCTCCAGCGATAAGATGTATTATTTTATTACAAAACACAGTAATTACTTCACAATAAATAAATATTGACAAACATAAAATGTAAGTCTGCGGCCGGTCGCCTGCCCAAAATGGCGACATGGCTTGGTATTTTATTTATTTTGATAAATAGGCTGTCTCAATGTCAGTTCCAATCATATCACACGGTTGCCAACTAAACTACTCATAATCTAAGACTACTTCCGGGAACGTTCTGAAACTTGGTGAATATTCATAAAACGTCGAAGTTTGCAATACTTCTATGCGCTTATGCAGCGCACAGGACACTAGCCGCCCAAAAAAGTTATGCGCTTATGTAGCGCATAGGACGTTTGACGGGTTAACAGGGGTTTTGCATTAAATTTTACTTTTCATCTCCCTCTGGATTTTCACTACTTGCCTAATCACAATCAAGCCCGCAGGCCGTCGCAGTTGTCCAACCCTCTCCCCATGGTAATAAGGCGCACTGTGCCGATACTATCGGCAATCCTCTATGCAAGTACCCAATACCACGACGACCCATAGTACCGGGCAGCAGACATTGCGGAAACTGTTAGTGAAATAATAAATTTACGCTGACTCGACCAGCCGACATTAGCCCGGAGACAGGACCAGTTTATTGTTCAGAGAATGCATACCTACTTAGGTACCACCTTACCTTCCTACCTACCTAGTTCTGCCAAGGTACCTTACCTAGTTGCGGAGCTTTCACCGCCATGGAGTACTTTGCGGCGTGATTATGTTATGGCAATCGTAGATATAAGGTTGAAATATGTCGTGACTTTTCTATAGGGTAACTTCTATGGATTTTAGCCCTAATGAAGCATGAAATAAGAGCAAAGTTTCCCGTAGGTAACATTGTTATAGCAGTGAAAGCATGCAGCTATATTTTGAAAGAGAAAAAATCCTAAAGCCTTAGATTTAGATTTTACTAGCTATTTTCGACCTATCGTACGTTATCTACTTATCTCCAAAATCTAGAGTTCACACAAATTCACCCCCGTAATAGGTCACGTTTTTACCAAATGCCTCTGCGTCTGCCAGCTACCGGCAGACGCATAGTAGTACCCTCAGAAGACAAATGAACCGTGTATGATTTTCTATTATTCGACCACCCTATTTGCGGCGGTGTTGGCGGCGTGTATGTATTACATTCGCCGGTCACTCCGTGCGAGGCGAGTGCCACTTTACTCGGCCCAAGCCAAGCACGTCACTTGGCTAACTATTGCAGCAATAGTGCCTAATTATTTCTTTACTATATACAACTATCATAGGGGAAAGAACAGCTAGAGAGAGAGAGTGATTTATAATGTGTGTGATAGCGGGATAATATGCAGATAACGCACACTCAGAATGGCAACGTCGGTCATCGCACCAGCGAGGGCAGTGTTTATGCCGAGGACATTAGCGCTACCATTTTGTGCAGCGAACACGCGTAATCCCTACGTCTTTGATTTACCTGCTCACCGCGTCCTTATGATCTTAGCCAGTCCACCTTCGTTACTATAACAAAGACTGTATAGTGTTCTTTTTCAAACAGAAAACTACAGCATCGTTATCTACCGTTGAAGCTATGATGAATTTATTAGCGGATGCTTTCAATAGCCGCCAATTTCTATTTAACATAATCCATAGTACTTCTTCATACGAGCATGATTGAGATCGGTCAAGTAGTAAAACATGGGCACACGTTTGACAGCATGGCATGTTTGTATAGTTTTCTTTTTAAACTATTGCCTCCAGTACCATCGTCACTGATGGTATGGTTCTTTGATTTTTATTTCTATAGCTGAAAACCAGGTAACCAAGTTGTAGTGCGGTCGACAACGCAACCTTACTTCCTTGACTAGGTACCTAACTATTACAGCTTATAGCGAAAGGTCTTGTTGTGTCTAGATTTTGGGACGTGAAGTGATGCGGGGCGGTACATAAGACAAGTAACATTTTCCATACCAATTGTTATTACGGCCTTATCACCAGTACCGTCCTACAGAAACACCAAATAATAATAAATATGTATGGGCCATTCCACCGAAAACAGGAAAAGTTTCGTATGATCTAATCGAAACCAATTTAGTGTTGACGAAAAGTATATTAAACTTATAAATTCATAAAATCCGTAAACATTAATTCAAAATATCAACAAATGGCATATTTTCTCACGTTGTTGTAGTGTTGAAAAAAGTTGTGCAGTTTCTGCGTAACGTTCGCAACACTATTTTAGGCTATTTTGTTTGTCATTTCAAGCAGAAATAGTGTTTGTATGTAAGATTACTTTTAATATTAGATTACTAATTCAACGTCACTAATAAGCGAAAAAGATAACTTGCTTCAAATCTCGTAAATACAAATGGCATGAGCATGTGTCCCGCTAAAACATACAACAGTTGTTTTTCTGACCTCAAAATGAGAAAGGCTCGGAAAGTAAAGGCCGGAATACACTTGCCTGCAAATGGCATCTATTAAACTAGCTTGCAAGTTACTGGCATTCCGTGAAGCTGCGATACGCATGCCTGTGGGGGCTACACCAATCACTAGAATCAAGCTTCTTCAAGCCAGGGACGTTCTACAAAGTGCGGAGAAGTATTATTCCATAACTACGGTTGTTCACAATACAGTGCGATGAATAAAAAAGTTTTGTCGCCACAAAGAGCCATTTTTATTAAGCGAAATACACCCAACAAAAAACAATAAAAACCACAAAAATGTTGATGAAAATTGCTGTAAGCCTCCTTATCCACGTCCCCGCGAAGGGAAAAATAACAAAAGTTGCGGTCTTCTGGCATGCTTTGTACTGGCTCGTGAGCAACTGGCAGAATATAAATATGCTATTAGCTAGCTAGTACCAGTAATTGGCATGCTTTTGTGCGAGTAAAAATTATGTGTATTCCCGGCTTAAAGCCCGGGATACACATGCCTGCAAATAGCATGCCAGATGCTAGTAAAAAAGCATGCTTTTTACTGACATTACGTGAAGCTGTGATACATATGCCTGTGGGTGGTATTCGGTGGTACACCAGTTAATAGAATCAAGCTTCTTCATGCAGTGACGTGTTCGTGCTACAAAATTGATTATTTAATAGTGCTGTAATACAACTCGCAATAATAATAACAAATAAACTTGCAAAACGAGCCATTTTTTTATTAAGTAAAAGCTCAAACAATAAAATTACTAAAAACTACAAAACTGTTGCGAGCAACTAGCAAACAAGTGTTTGGCGTGCTTGTAGCTGGCATGCGAGTCTCCCTCCCCACTTCCCCACGAGGGAAAAAATCAAACGAACTGCGATCTCCTGGCAAGCTATGGACTGGCACGTGAGCTACTGGTAGAATTTCGATACATATGCTAGGCTATTTGGCATGCTTTTGTGCGAGTAAAAAGGATGTGTATTCCCGGCTTATGGAATAGAGACAGTACGGTCATATCACGTAAGGATCTTCACTAGTTTTTAGCGTTGAAACATCTTCCAAAAGTCCACTGACGTGCTTTTTGGAGTTTTTTGAACAAAACATGATATCTGATTTCACACATTCAACGAAATAAGACTTAGATATATATTTTTCAGCCAAGCGCTACATAAACAGTATTTGATTAGCTACCGGATAATAATAGTCAAAAAACTCACCGTGTTCTAATGGTCTAAGACACGAAACTGTCGCGAAAACCAGTATCCACAACCTTCTCGCACCTTTAAAGTTTCTCGATAAGATGGGAGAAATTAAATCCAATCACTTCCACCGAGTATGACGTGGCGGGACTATATTTACCATACTTACTTATTGACACGTTCCAAAAATACACTCGCATCTTGGCAAAACGGAACGGGCGTTAACATCGCTATCGAGCTTTATAACTCTGTAACAATACTCTTTAAACGTATGTAATACATTCGATGTATTTGACGTTATGAATCCGTACTCCCTCAAATTTATAAATATATACCCTCCACCGATATAACTCAACAGTGCATACTTGTATATCTCGCGCCACGAATTAAGAGCGCTGGGCGACGTTGGCGGGAATTACTACGAATATGTACCGGTATTGAAAAGTGTCTAAAGCGCATTCAAGGCCACCGCTCATAACTCGTGTTGCGAGGTATATGACTGAGTATCTTGTTAGCTATTGAATTTAGTCACGAAGCGTCCATATTCGGCATATTTTTGATAGAATAAGCTCCAAAGTCATAAACGAAAGACTGAAGATATCTCGCATTTCACAAGCTGGTTAGTAATCTGAGTAATCTAGTCTAGATATATTAATCTAGTCTAGATATATATTATAAGGAAATATTGAATTGAGTAAACTTTTGTTAAACTGAAAGTTATTAGGGGTGGGTTGTCTGCTCTGCTGTCGTTAAATGGTCCGTGTTCACCTTTCCCAACCTAAGATCCAGTTCTAGTGCCCTAGTAGCAGGGTCGTTCGTGATGCAGACTTGCGAAGGCTAAAGTGGCAGTAGCTAGTTCACAAACTTTTGTTTACTACAGGTCAGCTGAAACGCCTGACGTTACATTCTAGTCTCAATGTCAAGGAACACAAAAGCTACCACAATGAAGCCTAGTTGACGAGGTAGTAAAGTTTGGCATGTGGTGTTCACAGGGTTTTGCGATTGTACTTGGAGCGGCAGGACCCGTGTACTCGTCATAAACGCCATTTAACCACAAGAAACGTTAAGCTTTCTTAGGTAACATTATTATTGGTTAGATGCAATGCAAACTATGATATCTCTATATAATTACAAGTTTTAATAATATCAAATCAACACAGTAGTTCAACGCAATGTTGTGGAGAGAGTTGGCTGTACCATTTTGCAATTTCGTGGCCTCTTAGCGACCTCGCCTGCGATAAGGAGTAAGGTGTATGTGACGCAATGTTATATTACCTAATTGTTATATGTACCAAACAAGTTCAAGGAGCATAAACACTGACAGAGAAGTAAGTGACCCTACATACGCGCTAAGGGTGGTGAGAATGCTGGGAATTTGCCAAAACACGCGTCGCGTCTCTCGAGCCACTGAATGCGCAGTGGAAAAATGTGTCGGAAGTCACAATATTTAACTACTTGGGCTTATCTTTTTGATTATACATCCTCGGATGCGGATGACTTTCGGAACCCTAACATAGCTGAACAACGGAAGCAGAGAGCTCCACCAACACCAACCCGTCAAGGAGGTTGTTGGTAAGCTGCAGCTGCGCACTAGTTACATTGGTTTGCGAAAAGAAGCAGTACGTTTCTTTTCTACAAAAAGGCCTCTTGCGCTAGATCCTCCCATATGAAACAGTGTATTGTCAACAAGACGGATCGCCAAAAAGTCCTTTGTTACTAAAGACCGAAACCGTCGCATTGTGAATGCGCATTATTCTTTATTTATTCTCGCTCGCGCAACGGTAAATCGGCGCCATTTTTTAGTTGTCTACTCGTTGCCGGTATTATGTGTTAGCGCCGATAGAGACCATCCGTTCCGCACCGAAGATCCTCATGTACCTCCCTCGCTTAGCTGATACCACAACACCTGCCTTGCATCTAAATGATCGATTATATTTATTAATAACTACAACTTTCTTTAGCTTATAATACGGCAGATTATGTCCACCAACGTGTCCTTAATCTTTTGGACATTGTACCTCAAGTTCTTAAACCTCTATTACACATCTTCACCCACCTGAGGTTCCTGTCTGTTGTCCACAGACTGCGTCTATTTCGAGACGTCGTCGACGTCTCCGTACCAGATCCGGCGGATAGAGGAGCTGAACAAGACCGCCTCCGGGAACGTGGAGGCGAAAGTCATGTGCTTCTACCGACGGCGGGACCTGCCGAACCCACTAATACAGTTAGCTGATAAGCACCAATGTGAGTACCTATTCGAGTTCATCATACAATACAATTCATAATATACTTCATACCAGTTACGCTACCACTGTTTTCAAATTTCGTCAGGGTTACCCCGTGACCAGTTTCCAACTAGTGCACTATTTGTATTTGTAGGTACCGCCTTATCCGGGAACACAAGGCCATGACGCCAAAGAAATAATAAGAAAGTATTGGATTTCTCCCAACATTAGTCCCTAGAAATTACACAAACCTGCCTCATGGTAGAACCTAGAACGTTACGCGGGTTTTCCGCCGATTAGCGAAGGGGGAACTCACCGTGCCTAAGTTTTAGTTGCCGTAAATAGATAAACAATGCTATCGAGGGCATGAGTCGGGAGACTTGCAAATCGATCCCTAAGCCGTGCAGGTGGCGGCACGCGACGCGAAACACGCGAAGATTGATCCACTGTATACTGTCGAGAGTCCAATTCCTTCTTGCTGGACTTTCTTCTTCTTACCGTGTCTCTCCACGAATGGATGTTCGTAGTCAGCTCACCATACTCCTCCCTGTTCTTCGTCTGGCTGGGCCTTGGACCGTGCTTATTTATTGATGTTAAGGATCGTTCTCCATTGGAGTGAAAGAGATTGTACCGATGCAATCTGAGAGGGTTGCTTTATTGTTTCGGTTGTCTAGCAATCTTAATTCCTTAAATATTGAGACAGGTTTTTGGCAACTGGGCGTCATAACTTGTACTTGCTCAACTTAGTTTGGCTGATTTACCAGATTCATTGCGATCCATACCAGCATCACAAAACAATGGCGGAAATATGTCTGAACTGTCATCCTTTTTGGGTTTACCTATACGGTAGAAATTGTAATTACTCTGACTAACTAATCAGGCAACTCAAAGGCTAGTGAGTGACGCTTTCAGTTAGCTTGAATAGCGCTTGGCGATATATATATATATATATATATATATATATATATATATATATATATATATATATATATATATATATTTTGGCTGTAATTACGGCTTGATTCTAAAGAGCTTTTCGTGTTGAATCCACTTCTATAGTATTGTATGTAAAGGTAGGGTAAACTATGCCAGTTTTCGACCGATTAGTGTAGTGCCCAACTTTACGCCAGGAAATAGAGGAAATCAATATTTTCAGATGTCTATGTCTAGGTATTATATAAAATAAAAGATAATTAAATATAAATATAAGATGCAGATTCGAATCCTGTCCATGTACCATTGAGATAAATAATTTATCTTAAGTACAGTATTGGACGTTCAGTGTTTCGGATGACACGTTAATCTGTAGGTTACCCGGCTACTTTTGCCACGTGGTGGTCGTAAAAGCCCCTCCATCAACCCGCACTAAGCCAGCGTGGTGGAGTATGGCTTAATCTTACTTGTATCCCGGTAAAGGCCTGTGTCCCTCGGTGGGGACATCAATGGGCTACATTTTCATAATTTTCATAATTCTTTATTGCACACACATATTCAATTTAAAAGGTAACATTAGGAGAAATCATATGTACAAAGGCGAGCTTATCTCTAAAAAGAGATTTCTTCCAGCAAACCAAGGCATGAAAGGGAAATGTATCATGAAAGGGTAGGCAGTGTACAATATCTAATATCTAATTTATACTAAAATACATATAATATAAAATACGGAAAATAAAATACTTATATACCAGACTACTAAATACAATACATACATATACCTGCAAATATAGTTTATATATTATAATGATATACCTACATACTATAACTCTCACGAAAGAGAGAGGAAGTGCTCTTTTACCCGGTTTTTGAAAGAGACAATAGTGGGAATGTCTCTTATAGTGCAAGGTAGTGCGTTCCACAGTCGGACCGCCTGCAGCCTGAATGAGTGCTCATATGCCGAGGTGTTATGCCTTGGAGTGGCTAAGAGTGAGACCGTGTGAGATCTCCGGTGCCGATCTCCTGAAAAGAGATACTCAAAGCGTTCTCGAAGGTAGCTGGGGTAGCGCGGGTTTTTCAATATATTGAAAAGATAAGAGAGAATATGAGTGTCTCGGCGACGACGAATTGGAAGCCACCCCAACTCTTTGCGATATTGAGAAACATGGTCGAATTTGCGAAACCCGAAGATAAACCGAATCCCAAGATTCTGAAGTCGTTCGAGTTTGTTCAGTAGATCTTCGTTCGCGCTCGCCCAACAGACATCGGCGTAGTCGATTAGCGGCAGAAGAAGGGACTGAGCAAGGGTGATTTTGGTCTGCCGTGGCAAGAAGTACTGCAAACGCCTGAGAGAGTGAAAAGACGCAAAGACCCGTCTGCTGACCTCGCTGACATGTGGAGACCAAGACAGCAGGTTGTCAAAAATAACCCCAAGGTTTTTCGCCTGATCTGTATACTCTATTGTGATGCCATTATATAACACAGGAACAATATGTTTTTGTATCAAGGAAAGCGTGTGCCTGGTTCCTAAAAGCATGGCTTGTGATTTGGTCGGGTTTACCAACAGCCCGTATGATAAGGCCCAGTCTTTCACATTCTCGAGGTCAGCATTCAGTGCCTCCACGGTTGAGGCTACATCGCAGGGGCAAAAGTGGCGATAAATTTGGAGATCATCTGCGTACAGATGATATGAAGAAGAGATAACGTCGGAGATAGAGTTGATGAAGACTGAAAATAGAAGAGGAGAGAGAATACCACCTTGAGGTACTCCTGAGGAAAGATCACACCATTGAGTTTCAGTCTCTTCAGACTTAATGCGTTGCTGACGACCTCTCAGGTATGAGTGGAACCAGTTAGCAGCATGGACGGAGACATTCAGTGAGCTCAATATAGCGACCAGAATGTCATTTATTATTATTATAATTAAATATTATCATACTTCAATTTATAAAAAATAAAAACTTCAAAACAGGGAAACGCTTTTTGTATGCGATCCCCGCTTGAAGCGAGTTGGTGACTACCAGAAATTCTTTCGAATGGACTCGGCATTTAACATTTTGCTGGTGAACGATAAATTTTATCAAAAAGGAGGTCAAACAAAAGTTGTAAATCATGATATTGTCTACAAAAATATTTCTTGTTAATTTTTTCTAAAACATTACCATTCATGAGATGTCGCGATTTTAACAGTCAAAGAAGGGGAAGTCGTATTTTACATATGTAACACTTTGTCAACCAACACTACTTGGCTAATTAATTGGGCTCCATAACCGAAAGGCACCTAAAAAGGACTCTATTACTAAGCATCTGCGCGTCCGTCTGTCCATTCGTCCGACCGTCCGTCCGACCATCCATACGTCCGTCGGTCTATATCTTGTGAACTGTAATCGGTAGAAATTTATCAAGATTGTGTAGTTATTTTGCCGCTATAACAAAAAATAATGAACAACAGGCTTTAAAAAAAATCAAAGATGTAGAAGAGACTTGATCGTTTCGCACGCACAGACAGCGGATGCTTTGTAATAGGGTCCCCAATTTAGGTACCCTTCGGTAGTTAATTTATGAAACCCTCTTTGTGCGCCAAACCTTTGAGGTGAATCGCTTATGTACAAAACTTCTTGGTATGACTTCTCGATTCGCGATATCTCAATAATCGTGATTATTAAAAGACGAACAAAAAAAAATTTTTTTTAGATAATATCACGATTTATTACTTTTATCTAATTTATTTCTTGATAAAACTTACCGTTTACCAGAAAAATGCAAAAAGCCTATGTTTTGACCTTTGTCTTTAAATTACTTTTTTTTTACCACAAGTAACATTGGTGGGAACTTTTGTTGAGGTGTTTATTTTCAGCTTAGGCAACCTTAAGTTATTATTTTGACTAGATTATTATAATTATAGAAATGATACAATTCGATGGCCGCAAAATGACTAATCGATGTTTTGTAGCCGACCATATACTTTGCATAAATGTTTGATGCGGCCGCAAATTGACGCCCTCCGTGGCTGCTTCTGACTTCCAGTAAGATTGCGACCACATGGACACTTTTTATATGATTTAATAATATTTAGGCGGCCGTATACTAACAGTGAAGGAATAATAAAGCCACAAAAACAGGTGGATAATCATGTTTTTTTTTATTAATCATGCCAGTTACCCGACCACCCCCGGCAGCAAACTAAAAACATTTTTCAAATGTCAGTTCGCGACCACGTAATAATTCACTGTTTTTAGGGTTCCGTACCTCAAAAGGTAACATAAAAATAAACGGTCAAGTGAGAGTAACTCGCGCACGAAGCGTTTCGTACCACGTAGGGATGGTGAGGAGTGAATAGAAGTTGTTTACAAAGATATTCAAATCACATCAAATGTATTTATTACTGTAGATATTTACGTATACTTAGAAAAAGTATTTTTTTTGCCTCTTCTCTACATTGGACCACTGTGGGAGAATATTGGTGCGGCTATTTTTACACTCCATGTACGTAACCAGGTCCATTCATAAGTTTGTATGTGGTATTGAAATAATTGTTGTATGGGAGCCCCCTTAAATATTTGTTTTATTCTGTTTTTTAGTATTTGTTGTTATAGCGGCAACAGAAAATCTGTGAAAATTTCATCTATCTAACTATCACGGTTCATGATATACAGCCTGGTTACAGACAGCGGATTCTTAGTAATAGAGTCCCGTTTTAACCCTTTGGGTACGGAACCCTAAAAAAGAACCGTTATAGGATCACTCGCGTGTCTTCCGTCCGTCTGTCACAGGCATTTGACTAAGGAACTATAAGAGATAGAGTCTTGATATCTTTTGCAAAAATACTTATCCTGATAACCGCAACATAATCAAGTCTAATGTGAAAAAAATGTCTACAATAAAGTGGAGGGGATAAAATCACAAAACAAAGAAAACACCGTAATTAGCAAGTCACGTAGAGTATCGTTGAAAAGTACTTTTATAAACTTTATTTTTATTTTAGGTCAGAAGTTATGGTCAAATAAGTGCAAACAATACTGTCCCCCCTCTTCCATCTCCGAAACTACAGAGTCTAAAATTATGAAAAATGCAATATAATACAAAATACAGAATATAGAACATAAGTCATAACCATCTTATAAGTCCACCTGGTTACGTGAATGGAGTATGAAAGAAGCCGCACCAATAACTTTGTATACAAATTGTATTAAGTATGACAGACTGACATTGAATTTCCAAACGATTTTTTTTATCGTGTCTCTTATCATAGTAATATCATAGATAGTAACTTGTAATCAGCTGATGGGGTCAATGTAATAATGATCAATAAATCAAATTCATTTGCGACCATATGTTCCTTTGGGAATGTTGTTCGTAATGATGGGTATAGGTATGCGTCCTTTCCTATCGGCAAAACTCGGAACAACGATAACACCCGAATGGTGCCGATGTGTCTATGAATTACTGTATTATTAAATTACGTGTAGGTATCAAATAAATCGCATACTTTATTTATCAATGTCAAATGTCAAATTGCCCGTTTGACGTATATTACACTGAGATGTTAAAACCACCACGATTCTATCATATAAAGAATTCGTTAGGTAAACAAAAATATAACTAGTTACTGAGGATGTTTTATTTCAATAAAACGCACTGATAAAAACCAAATTCCGGTTGGGATGATCTAACTATAAGTCAAAACTACAGTGGGATTTTGCAGACCTTTTTTATAACAATAAATTTTTGTAATTAATTAAAAATACTATGACATAACAAAAAAGACACCTCAACATAAAACAAAACAAACCAGCAGAGAAATTAATATAAATAAATATGATTTTCTGATTGGATGAACGACTTCGATTATGACAGCGGGATAAGAGGAGGAGGAGCGGGGTGGACATGGTGATGCGAAACAATACTTCCAACTTCCATATCACAGTCAGAATCAGAACTATTTTCTGGTGTATCATCGTCAGAGTTTTCATGAACGGTGATTACAAAACTAGCCATATAATTTTCCAACTCAGGTTCGTGTTTTCGGTACTCGTTTTCGCATTTGGTGGCGTGGTCACATACCTTGGCCCAAACATCGGAACCAATCATATTAACCTTTTTCTGTACCAATTGTTTCAATATAACGTTGTAATCAAAATCGTCAAGACCTAGACAAAATAATTTATTTGGTCTACCCAACTTTGCCGACTTCGGACTATTGGAGGTGGATTAATTTATGTATTCTTTTTGCAATATTTTATTTACTGTTCGTTGAGAAATTCCACTGGCCTCCGAAACTCGTTTTTGGACTTTACAAAAGTAAGCAGTATAGTTGGTATGTTTGAATTTATCATTTTCAGTTAAGAAATATAAATAAATATTGAAAATAACTTCGCAGGCTTGCCGATCTAAACGTTTCCCTTTTCTTAGTGCTTTCGGCATGTCTGTTATAAATTGTTAATGTGGATCGAATAAAATCAATGTTTATTATTTACAAAAATGACAGACAAGAGTGAAATGTAAAGTCAAAAAAATATATACACAGTCAGGTCATAAGTTCTGTCACACAATAAAAACTTTTGAATTTAGAATGCTGGCCACAAAAAAGTTTATCGAATTCGAATTTCGAATATTTCATGAAAATAAAAATGTGTAATTTTTAGAATTTTCCTCATTTTTAAATATGGAGTGGACACTTAAAGAAGACCGTGTCGCAGTTATTGCGTTGCATCGTTGCGGTTACGCGCCAATTCAGATTTTCGACTTACTGAAAAATTTGAAAATAAACAAAAGATTCGTTTATCGTACCATAAAACTATACAATGAAGACTCTAGTGTAGATGACAGGTCAAGAAGTGGTCGCCCTCGCTCTGTTAGGACTCCAGCAGTGATAAAAGCTGTGAAGGCGCGAATTCAAAGAAATCCCATACGTAAGCAGAAACTGTTGGCCCTTCAGATGGGGTTAAGCAGGACCACGGTGAAAAGGGTGTTAAATGAAGACTTAGGGCTTAGGGCATATCGAAGAAAAACAGGACATCGTTTGGACGCTCGTTTAATGGACCTGAGACTGAAAATATGCCGCGCTTTGTTGAAGCGGTACGCGGGAAAAAAGCATCGGGAAATTCTTTTTTCGGATGAAAAAATGTTCACCGTGGAAGAGAGCTACAACAAACAAAATGATAAGGTGTACGCACACAGCAGTGAAGAAGCGAGCAACCGTATTCCGCGTGTCCAACGAGGTCATTTTCCATCCTCGCTCATGGTTTGCTTGGGAGTCTCTTATTGGGGCTTAACTGAGGTACATTTTTGTGAGAAAGGCGTAAAAACGAATGCAGTTGTGTATCAAAATACAGTCCTCAAGAACCTTGTGGAACCTGTTTCTCATACCATGTTTAATAACAGGCACTGGGTATTCCAACAAGATTCTGCGCCAGCTCATAGAGCGAAAAGCACACAAGACTGGCTGGCGGCGCGTGAAATCGACTTCATCCGGCACGAAGACTGGCCCACCTCCAGTCCAGATTTGAGTCCGTTAGATTACAAGATATGGCAACACTTGGAGGAAAAGGCCTGCTCAAAGCCTCATCCTGATTTGGAGTCACTCAAGGCATCCTTGATTAAGGCAGCCGCCGATATTGACATGGACCTCGTTCGTGCTGCGATAGACGACTGGCCGCGCAGAATAAAGGCCTGTATTCAAAATCGCGGGGGTCATTTTGAATAAACTTTATTACCATAAGAATCTATGTTTTATTTATCATTTTGCTATATAAATGTTTACATAAATAATAAACATGTCTAAATTATTTCATATTGCACATGTGACAGAACTTATGACCTGACTATGTATAGGTGGCCTGCATTAATACACGAGTCCATGAAGTTTATCACAAAATCTAACATAAATATCAACAAAATATTTCTGTGGTATTAACTACTCTATATAGATACTTCCTCTTGCAATGCGACCGTTCCCTACGTTATCTCGATGGGTACTAAGTGTGAGTGAAGTAGTACGACAAAAACGAACATTTCCGAGAAAATACGAAAGGAAAGGATTATTCACTACATCTGTACTGTCATTCCCTAAAATGTGGTCAGCTAATTAAAGGTCACCCTATATACCTCAGATACAAAAGAAACATGTACAGTACAAATGACCACAGGAAAATATTCACTTCGAAAGCGGCACGTGCTCAAGATTTTTTTCGCAGTTTTGCGTATATATCGCCACGGGCAGCGCATGCGTCCAAATGTATGAGATCTTCTCCCGATGAATCTATTCCAGCCAAATTAAACTGTCGCGAATCTGAGCACTATTCTATTTTATTCGAAAATCCAAAGTTTCTTGGTGATTCGAAATGGGAACATGAGAATTCTGAAACGGTCGCCAACTAGCTCCTGGTCGCCCACCGACACAGTATGACCTAGCCGATGATAGTAAGGGTTTGTTGTGCCTGGTTATTATATGACTGTAGAATAGCATAAGGGCGTGCAATACGACTGATCCATGAAAAAATTCGGTAGGCAATAGAAAACATGAATTTATTTTATTTTTCCGCTCATCCTCATCGAAGCGCTCCGTGGTCTAATGGGTTTCATGCTTGCTTCTCACACAGGAGATGCAGGTTCGCTTCCTGACCATGTACCAATGAGATAATTAATTTATCTTAAGTACATTATACGGACATTCTAACGGTGATGGAAAACATTGTGAGGAAACCTTCATTACTCCATAGCTGCGGCGTTGGGCTTATCCCCTGTCACGCAAAATGGAGTATTGTGTAACTGGCTCAAAGTGGGCACAATTGTGCCTCTGCCACCCCGTATGGGAAAAGGCGGGATGCTATGTTATGTAATGTGTTTTCCTCTCATTTTCACGTATTTCATGCCAAAAAAATGTACATTTTATAATTTATTACCAAAAAGCGCCGGTTTAAACTGACAGTGATAGTTTGGCGCGAAAACACCCATCAGCGGAAGTTGCGTCCTGAATGCAATTGTGTCACTTCTATGTAAGGGACAGAGATATGCGTCAATCTTTTCTCCCTTTTTCGCTTGGAGAAGGAAGGGAGATTGATGGGTGTTTTAAAATACGTTAAGGGATATTGCAATGTTCAAGATTATTTAAATGATGGGACTGTATGGGGTTAATCTGGTTCAACACAGACCTTGCTGTTAATAATTTTGTAATTATTTATTCCTGCTTATTAATTATGATAATGACATAAGTATATATTTTTTGTATTAGTTAAGCATAAGCTATTTTTAAAAGAGATCTAAAAATCAATCTGTGGGAGTTTCTAAGCCCTTCTCTCCCACAGTGGTCCAATGTAGAGAAGTGGCAAAAATGACGATTGCTAACTAGGTATATGTAAATATCTACAGTAATAAAGACAATTGGAATTTTGTTCAGTATCACGTTTCTTTAAATTAGTATTTTTTAAATCAACACTAAATAAAATAAAACATGCAAAAGGGTCTTTTAGGGTTCTGTTTTTGGAGCACTTGTATTGTAAACTCGCATTACTAATCTTAAAGATTTTATGTAAACAGAGAACTGTCAATGTGCAGTACAAAACATATAATATGAACGACTATGTCAAGGGTTTTTTACTGGACAATGACAGTACTCTGTTGACTTACAATCTAAGATTGATCAGTAATGCTAGACGTAAATTTTCCTTAGGTAGCGAGCAGCCAAACAGTTGTGACGTTTCGTACTTGTTTTTATGATGAGTCATCAACTGATAGCGTCACTGCGACCGACGCTGGAGGCGACGCGATTAATCTAACTAACGTTATTAAAAAAGATTATTTGAAAATGGAATCTATGGCTACCGCACAAGAGCTGCCGCATTCAAGGTTTTCAGTTTAGTGCCTTAGTTAACTGGTTTTGCCACCTGAAGAAGCCGAGTTTTTTGGCGCCTGAGCGAGACCACCTTCTTTTTCTCGCCCATGTATACATCTCTCTTATTCACCGTGTTGGGTTTTGTCATTGGAGCTGACTGAACTCGTCAGAAAACATTTTCTATTGTAACCAGTTTCACATAATATTATTGCATATTATGTTCGTACACGTCATCACTTTAGGTGTAATCATCTCAGCAATAATTAAAGCTATTATAATAACGGCTGCTGATCGAGTGGGTAGGAGTATATTTGATGATAAGCCAATGATAACAGATCTGTCAACAGCGGCAAGTAGGCAATTGTGCAAACAGTTTTATATTCATAACCATCCTATGTTTAGGCCAATTATTGTGCTATTTGCCGTTATTCTTATCAACTCAGCTTTCCTGGGTACCTAATTGTTTGTAGAGAGTTTGCGTTGCATACCCATACAAATTGAACCAAGCGCCCTTAACAGCATTTTTGCTGCTGTAACTTTTGATATATTCTTTATTTATTTGTCTATCCAGTCATTGAATGATAATGGCACATAAATATGATTAAAATTTAACAACCAATGTCCTGTGTCTAATTGAACCGTAACACGGATTACTATCTCACGGAACGTATAACACTATGGACCGTAGATTGTTTCCTGCGGGTCCCAGTGGCACCTTATCTAATCTGTGAAGCTCATGCCAAATGGCACGGTTCAAAAGTCTTCAAATTCTATTTACTTCTTAGAATATATGGAATCCTAATCTCATTTGCGGGTAATGTTGCCAGTGTAAAGTGTATTTGAAAGATTAGCTGACGTATTTTTGAACCTAACCTCATATGAATGAAACTCTTTGCCTCCAACCACGCCAGCGCCACCCAGCGGGTGCAAAGGCGCATTCTAACCAAATGCATAGTGATCCGCACTCCCAATGGAAATCTACCAGTTCGCTGTCGGTACGTCCGCATTACACATACAACAGATTCATGGTATTATAATTAGATCGAAAAGTCAACAGTTGGACATTGAACCGAAGGTGTCGAGATATTTCTGTAACGGTGACGCTATTAGTTGACTTTTTGAAAAATGTAAAACAGGCATTGTAATATCAGTTTTTTTACGTCTACAAAATGATACTAACCTGCTGTTTCAAATCTCTGTTGGCGCCATCCAATAAACTTTTAAATTGTAACCTTAATTCGGCAACTTTAATCAATTCTAATTACACCCCAAACGTACCCCAACCTACTTTCATTACGAGTCCTGTACCTGAATAGCTCTTTGTGCGTATAACTTCGCAGACGTGCCTCCGCTCTGTTTGTGAGCTCGGAATTCGATTCGTGTTTGCTGTAGGTATGTCTACTACTGCCTAGCTAGGTTTACAGCGTAATGTACAATTCGTACATCCATTGGGTTCCGCTCGAATCCTGAGCTTGTACAGACAAAAGTTTTACCATTATGGGTAGTCACATGGAGCAGGCTCGCATACATAATTAACTAATGCGGCTTATAGCCTCCTAATTTCAGTTGGAGCAAAGCAAATGGTTTTGTTCAATAATTATTCGCAGAATATTTCCTATCCTAGTGCGAGCGTTAGGCGAACAACAGAGTCGGATGGACAGTCGGGACATAATTCAATATCTAGTGGTACTTCGAGTATATTCTCTGTCAAAGCGGTTTGAGCTGGTTTAAGCTAGACCCACTAACAAAAGAGTCGCAGCAATTTCCCCCCAAAGCACTCCCTAGTGCTGCACTTGTAGACCAAGCAGTGGCTGACGTCACTTGACAGGCCGTTCCGTGCGCAATGGGCAATGCTAAAAAAATATAAGTACTATTGTCAATTGTCAATTGTAAGACGGGCTGGTTTCCGCAACTCGACGACGAAAGCGCCTATTTTGCGTGTGGGTGGGAATGCGAATCATTTGAGCCAACCCAACTCCTCCAGGAACGCCAGTAGGCCCTTTACGTTACCGACTATCCCTGGAAGGTCCCTCGATTGACCGAGGTGTTTAGCCCTGTAGTCCGCTACTCCTGTGCACTCCATGAGGACGTGAGCAGCCGTTTCTTCTGCCTCCAAGCAGGCTCTGCAAAGGGGGCTGTCGGTAACACCTAGGACATATAGATGTTTGTTAAAGAAACCATGGCCAGTAAGTGCTGCAGTTACCAGTCGCATGCGCGGCCTGCTAAGTCGAAGCAAGGTCTTAGCCAGCCTAGCGCTAGGGGACGGCAAGGCCAGCTTAGCCTGCCTGCACTCCTCATGGTTTGTCCAAAGAGTGGCATGATCATTCCTGGTCGACTCTCTCAGAAATGAGCGTACCATCTTGAAGGGAAGAGGGATGATAGGTTCGGGACCATACGCTGTCAAGCTAGATCCTTTACGCGCCAGCTCATCCGCTGCATCGTTACCTCTTGATCCGCTGTGTCCTTTTATCCATTGAAGGATTACGCGGTTGTGTTGACATACCTCCATTAGTCGTTTGTGACACTCGTAGATTAGCCCTGAGTTAATAGTGTTGCTATTTAGGGCTTGTAGGACGGCCATGCTATCCGAGAGGATTCGAATGGAGGAATCTCTTACCTTTCTCGATGCTATGGCATTAGCGGCCGAGATGATGCCCATGCATTCAGCTTGAAAGACAGTATTATGGGCACCCAGTGGAATGGCCATCTTGATGTTTAGGTCCTCCGAGAAGGTGCCTGAACCAGTGCCTGCTTCAGTTTTTGAACCATCGGTAAAAATTCTGAGCTCTTTAACGTCGAGCCCCTCAACCCGATGGTCTTCATGTAACTGTATATTGTATTTTTTGTCAAAAACAAATTGTTTAGGGATTCTGTCACTGCAAGCCATAGAGATGGGAATTTTTTTGTAAACTTCCCCTAGGATGGCGGTGTGTGAGGTCCTGTTTTTCCTCCAAAGTCCTAAGGTGTTGAGTCTCACCGCAGATGACGCGGCCTCCTGCTTAATATATAGCTGGAGTGGCGGAAGACACAGCATGGCCTCCATTGCTGCTGTTGGAGTAGTTCTCATACTACCTGTGATAGCCATGCAGGCCAGCCTTTGGAAGCTTTGGAGTTTGCTTACCATTGTGGTTAGTTTGGTCCTGGTCCACCACACCACAGCTCCGTAGCAGACAAGAGGACGGATCACCGTTACGTACAGCCAAAGAATGATGTTGGGAGAAAGTCCCCACTTTTTCCCCACCATTCTCCGACACTGCCAGAAAGCAATACTCGCCTTCTTTAGTTTGTTGTCGATGTGGCTACTCCAGTTGAGCTTGCTGTCCAAGGTTATGCCCAGGTACTTCACCTCAGTTGCTAGCTGGAGTTCCGTTCCAAAGAGCTTAGGTAGGGTATACCTACCAAGAGCCCTATTGTTAGTGAACATGACCATTACCGTTTTTGTTGGGTTAACCGCCAGGTCATATTCTAAACACCAGCGCTCCACGATGCGAAGAGCTGTTTGTTTAAGGTTGCACACTGTGCTCGCAAATTTACCTGTGATGAGGATTACCAAATCGTCGGCATATCCTACGGTGTAGTATCCATTAGCGTTAAGCTTGGTAATCAGGTCGTTAATGACCAGATTCCACAGAAGCGGGGAGAGCACTCCTCCCTGCGGGCATCCCCGTACTACCTCCGCCGATAGGGACTCTCCAGCTAGACGCACGATACGTTTGTTAAGCATGTTTGTGACCCAGTTGTTTACAGCTGTTGACACCCCATGCCTTGATAGAGATGCACTTATACTGCTATACTGCGTCTTGTCAAAGGCACCTTCTATATCAATAAAAGTTCCAAGACAGATGCATTTGTTTTGAATCGCCTCTTCAATTGTGGATACAACTGCATGGAGAGCCGATTCAGTAGACTTACCCAAACTATATGCATGCTGATTCTTGTGTAAGGGTATATGTTTTAACGCTCCATCTCTCAGGTGTCTCTCGCACAAACGTTCGAGAGTTTTAAGCAAGAACGAGGTGAGACTAATCGGCCTGAAAGATTTAGCGTTAGTGTAGTCGCTCCTTCCTGGCTTCGGTATGAAAATTACGTTTACTAGTCTCCACCTTTTGGGAACGTATCCGAATCTAAGACATGCTTTCATGATTCGGACCATTATATTGATGACGGGTTCCCCACCCCACTGTAGAAGTGCTGGGAAGATTCCATCTGGTCCTGCTGATTTAAAAGGTTTAAAGCTATTAATGGCCCATCTTACCTTGTCAGCAGTGATAATATTATTAGTTATGTCTAAGTGGTCGACAGCTTCATGGTGAACCTCTTCCGGCCACACAATCTCTTGAATAGTTCTACTTCCGGGAAAGTGAGTTTCCAACAAGAGACTGTGTGTTTCTGTGGTGGAAGAGGTATATATTCCATCGGGTTTTTTAAGCGACCCTAGCCTGGAGTTGCCTTGTTGAGCTAGTATTTGCCTTACCCGATTTGCTTGATCAACGGTTTCAATGTCGCTGCAGAATTTCCTCCATGAGTTGCTGCTTTTGAACCGTAGTCGTTTCTTGTACTTGGATTTGGGATCTTTATAGTTGTCCCAATCCTCATCAGCACTGGTGTTCATCGCCCTGTTTAGCAGTCTTCTGATCTTAGCACGCATCCTATCTAGATCAGGACCCCACCAAGGCTGCCCCTTGATGTTGGTAGGCGCTGGTGTGCTAAGCGGGCAAGTTGAATGGTAGCAGTCTATTGAAGTATTTGTAAAATCTGTTACCTGTTGTTCGATTTGTTCGGGTCCCTCCGGATCTGGTAGAGTCTCAGCCCAAGCAAGTCTTTCACCTAGGATAGCTCTGTACCTGGTTCTGTCAGTCTTGCGTGGGTTTCTCTTAGGGACAGTTGGGGAGAACGCTGCGTTGATCTCGAAGCGTATCCATCGGTGATCAGAGCATGACGCCTCGTTGGACACATGCCAGCCCCCAACGTCGTCGGATATGTCCGCCGTTGCCAGGGTAATATCAACGATAGTTCTGCTCCGCTTGGTAACAAAAGTTGGTTCAGAACCTATGTTAAGCACATTGAGGTTTGTAGTAAATAGGTATTCAACAAGTGTCTTACCTCTGCTGTTCATATCTGGCATGCCCCACAGTGGGTGATGGGCGTTCGAGTCGGCCCCAACGATGAGCTGGAGGCCCGACTTCTCGCAGTGGTCCACCAGCCGGCACAGGTCGTGTGGAGGCGGGTTGTCCTCCGCAGGCATGTAGGCGGAGGCCACCACGAGCTCGCGGCACCTAGCTGTGTCGGGCAGTTGCAGCCTTATGGCACACAGGTCCCTGGAACAGAACTCTGTTAATGGCTGTGCTGGGATGTTGTTAGTAGTTATGATGCACGTTCTAGGGTTATCGTGATCAGTTGTACCGAAAAGCTTACCTCTCAAATTGGCGAGCCCTCGAATGCTACCGCGGTTGATCCACGGCTCCTGGATCAGAGCCACGGCAGTGCTGTTTGCCCCCAACCAGCGTCTTAACTGGGCCGTTGCAGTTTGGCTGTGTTGGAGGTTGGCTTGGAGGATTTTACAATCGCGGGAGAGGGACGCCATTTTTGGTCAACCCCTCCTGCACCTCCAAGACTAAGTACTATTTAAGAAACTAATATGAATATTTCGGGTATGTAATGTAATGGATGTCTTACAATTTTTTCAATAATTTTCAAAATAACACCCAGCGTGACGTCTCTTGCTCACAGTTTTGGAACGGTTGTTGTACCCACGTTGTACCTGAGGCTGGTTGTTTCCGATTATAAAACAAACAAAAAAACGGTCTAGTGCGAGTCGAACTCGCGCGCGAAGGGTTCCATATCACCGTGCAATAGTAGGGATGGTGAATATTTTGTTTTTTTCATAGCAAAATGTTGTTTACAAAGTTATTGGTGCGGCTACTTTCACACTCCATGTACGTAACCAGGTGCATTCATAAGTTTGTATGTGGTATTGAAATAAATGTTGTATGGGAGCCCCTTTAAATATTTATTTTATTCTGTTTTTTTAGTATTTGTTCTTATACTGGCAACAGAAATATATCATCTGTGAAAATTTCAACTGTCTAACCATAACGTTTCATGAGATAGGTACAGCCTGGTGACAGACGGTCAGACAGACAGACAGCGGAGTATTAGTAATGGGGTCCCGTTTTTACCCTTTGGGTACGGAACCCTAAAAACCAATATTTGTTTACGTCTCGACTGACAGGAAAACTCTTGATATTTGACAGTTTTACAGAACAGCCAACTTAACGGCGGCGAAGGGATTTGAACAAACTACGCCGTAGACAAATTATTTTTATCATATGTTTTTACACAGATTTCAGTACCTAATCCTGTATGATTTTTGGTGGGAATAACGGAATTTTGTTAGGAACACAATTATCTCGAAATAGTTTTCTCAGTTTGGTACCTTGTTTTTTTTCCATGACCCATTGTTGTATTAGTGTACGCTTTGGTGCTTACTTTCGGGTGCTGCCCCACTCGGCGCGGCCGCACGTCCCGGGAAGCGCTCCGGACTCACTCTTCGTCCGCAAGAATAGCATTGCGTAAGCACTGGGAGCCCACCCCGCGGCCGCGGTAATGACCCGGCAGCCCGGGGTGGTGGCTTAGTGGCAAGGAAACCGGGCCGAGTTCATGTCGCTCCGAGCGAGCCCTTGGCCCGGATCTTCCGGGTCTCGCGGTCTCGCGCAGCTGCCGGGATCGCTGGACGGGATGCTGGTTTTGGTCAGCGGGTTTGTTTGGAAAATAACGCGTACTTCTAAGCAGGGAATTTTCTCTCTTTTGCTTAGGGATGTTGTGCGCAGTGTTGTGAAAGAAATAGAAGTGTGCTACTCCATCCGATATCCAAGCAATCTTGATTTCAACAGTAAGAAAGAAAGAAAGACTTATTTCATACAATCAAAGAAACACACCTTAGATAAATAAAAAGACAACACGTTATTTGACTGCTAGTCTAAATACTGTTAGGAACTGTCAAAACGGTAATTTGTAAATGAGTTCTATGAAATACTAGCATGTGACGTCATAGTCAAATGATGTCTTTTTAAGAAAAAAATATATTGTACTACCTTGTCAAATATCAACACAGTAGGCGGTAGGGTTACGGTGTGTCTTTGGTGAGCAAAAGGCACTAACTCAGCATCATGCCGAGGGTGGGGCCCTCAGCGCTGATTTTCAGTTAGTGCCAGGAGTGACCGCTTAATACTTACCAACCCTTACCTTTGGGAATTCGGGATAATGTGTCCCAGTACTCCCAGTAACACGCCGCGTCGCACCCCGATGCCACTGGACGCGCGGGCGGGCGGCCGGCCGTCGACTTTTGAAATAATCCGACGGTTTACCCAACAACATTGCACCTTCCGAGCACACGCCGCCGCCGCCGCCGCCGACGCCTCGCCGCGCTTTACCGACACGAGAGACTTTTCTCGCTCGGCTCCTACCTATGGGTTGTTTAGTATGTACTTAAGCAGCGGTCATTAATTAACTACTGAAGGAAACTGTCCGGCGAATTCACTAAATTAAATAGCTGATTGGCTATATTCACGTGCGCGAATATGCTCTGCGATGCTCGTATTGTTTTGTTGCATTAAATCGCGTTATTATATTGGAATGTTATGTTAAGCTGTAGAGACGTTGAGTGTTCCATAGTCGTGCGCGACGTCTGGCTAGCTATTGCGTAATTCCGATAGGTAGGGTACTTCCTACTGCCTACCTACTTGCGTAAAGTTGCTGGTCGAGCTGAGATCGCGTCTTAATTCAGTCCGAGTAGGGGTGATGCCTGTAAACATAATCATGCCCCCCGCCCGCTGCGGTCCAGTGGCTAAATAGGAATGAAGAGTTACCTCCCCCCCCGCCCAGGCCCGCCCCCGCAGATCATCCCCCGTGCACCCCCCTCCGAAAACCACGCGTCTTGTGGCGTGTGAGTATTGTTTAAAAGTCACCTCATCAAGCCAAAGGGCATCGTCGACCTGGTTCTCGAAGCACTCGCTCTGCGCTCGTGAAATTACGTCACGGTGAGATAGGACCGTCAACATTAATGCATGGCCCCTACGATCCAACCCTAGCTAGAGCACCCCGCGCGACACGCATCTCAGTCTCACAACTAGCCCTCGCCGCACTATGTCAACAGATTACACCTCACCTCAAAGAAAAGAAACGTACCAGACATTCAATACACATTCTGCGGCTTGTATTCTAATTCCAAATAGGGACGGTGAGGGGGTGGGTCGCCTCCCCCCTCCCCCCCCCCCCATCACCGTGTATCGACCGTGGCGCCCTCATCTCGCAGGTAGGTAGGTACACGCAACACTTATCCCCGGTTTTAATTGTCGCCACGCGCCGATGACCCGACTAGCATACCGAACACAGTTACTGGCGACTGGCGATGCCACGTCATCGTTATGTGATTGAGCACTTGCTTGCTTGCTCGCTCCGATGCATGCGTGGCACGATTATTATTATATCACTATTACTCGAATTGCCAACTGCTTCTTAAAGTTTAATAGATTCTTGCGCATCTCCAGTATCATGCTGGTGTGGCACTCTCAAGCATCCATACCCATAGCTTGATAAGCAATGACTTTAACTGGTCTGTCCGTTGCATAATGTACTGTGTAATGTTGGCTTGCATGAGTTTAGTAGTTACGGCAACAATATCAGGATGGTGGTTTAAGCGGCGGAACAACCTACATGTTTGATTAAGTCACATTTATTGTCTTCCATTCCATCTGTATACGCGCCAAGCCCTAGAGTCTAGAGCCTTTGTCATGGTATTAGAATTGTCTCGGAAATTAAGATTGATATCGACGATCCGAATGGCCGAGTCGGCAGTGAGCCTGCCTACGAAGCCAAGGGTCCCGGGTTCGAGTCCCGGTGGGGGCAAATATTTGTTTGATGAGAACGAATGTTTGTACCCTTGTCATGGTTGTTTATCTATCTTAAGTATAATATTTATCTGAAGAAGTTTATGTATCGTTGTCTACTAGCCAAGATACAGGGAATCCTAGTTTGGGGCTAGATCAACGTGTGTCAATAGTGTCCAAGGTATTATTATTATTATTATTATTATAAGAACTGACTAAAGAAGCACTATCTTTCACTTTCTATTTAGCTATATAATGTATTAGTATTAGTATATTTGTAAGATATTTATTGATATGCTGTATTTATGTAACTGTGTATGTAGTCTATATTTCTTAGCAATAGGGTTTTATGTATGTGTAATATGTATTATATTAGAATATAGTCTTAATTGTACGCGCAATTCTTTCCCTTACCTATCATCTCCGTCTCCTATCCAACATGGTTTGCTGAAAGAAATCTCTTATTTAGAGATAAGCTCGCCTTTGTACACTTCTTTTATATCATAAGCTATTTTTACAGTCATGTGAGTGCAATAAAGAATTACGAATTATTATTATATTGTACTAAGACGTAGCCTATGCTCTGGGTCAGCAGTGTTACTGACTCTTACCAGTTGCAATAGGAACAGCAGTCAGTCTCGAGAATGATTTCACAACCATCGCCGCCGCAGTCGGCATCGTGGCTTCCCTACCAAGCACCCACCCACCCCTATATTGTTAGATGCTATTTAGGAGTATTTGAGTGAATATAGTTAATTTTGACCCTGGATGACTAGATCCAAGTGGTGGATGTTAGGGGCTGCTGCAAGAAAATCAGAAGTCCTTCAATTTGTAATCGCGATCTGCATAGTTATGAAGCTTAGCTAAGAGTTGCACAACATCGTGAGGAAACTGCCTATCGATTTACGATCTACTGCACGTACTACACCGGTATATACCTCGCGCCACGAATTTAGAGCGCTGGGCGACGTTGGCGGGAATTTCTGCGCATATTTACAGGTATTGAAAATTGACTACTGCGCATTCAAGGCCACCGCTCATAACGTGTGGCGCAACGTATACTGAGCACTCATTTCCCCGTATTCCTTACCTGAACTTCTCCTTACTGAATTGAGATGAAATCCCAGACAACGAGAGTTCAGGGAAACCCTCGGTCGTACAGCTAGGGGGTGTCCATTTATTACATGGGTTAAGCTGAATCTCACCAAATCACTCGTATTTTTTTCCCCCAAAAAATATCAAACGAGAGTTCATGGAAACCCTAGGTGGTACAGTTAAGGGATCATTAACCACCAAAGTAAAGGTAAATAATGGTTTCTTGACTAAGATATGTCAAAGGATAGCTATTAGTAGTTCCCATTTGTATTTGTAGTTAAATAGTATCACAGTGATTCGACTAAGATCTCAATTCTTAATATTCTTTATAAAAATAAAGAAGCAAATTCAGTTATATTTACAAATGAAAACTATTATAAAATCTCACTTGAGATTGGCGGGGGAGTTCGAGCCAAATCACGAAATCTCACCTGAAAATGGCCAAAAAAGTGTCACGTAATTAATGGAATCCCCCTTATGACGTGTTGTTGGCTTGCGACGTTCATAATAGGCTAATAACAAATTATTTCTTAGTGCAAACGTGCACTTCAGCCTGCCTACCCCAACATCGTGTGCGAGCTAAATAATGTTGTTATTCCAAGCAAGGTTTCCTTAACATTCACGTGCGATATTTCACACTTTCCTCCGTCCCGTCAGCTGGCTACTATGAAAATTCTACGCTCCTATAAGAACTGGGACACTAAGCTTTTGCTAATATTGTCTTTTGCGACAACATTTAGGATGACAAAATAAAGGTACATGCAAGCTTGCAGCCTAGAACTCGTCTAAGTTTACTGGACTAGATTGACAATTTGCACTTTCGTGAAAATACAAAAGTCATATATCGGCATTTCTGGAGGAGGATCTAAGTAATGCAAATTTTATATAAGCTGTGTTGTTCCGTGATTCAATAAATTGGATAACCCTTAAAATATGACCGCTCAGAGCGGTCCGCTCTACACCTTAAGTAACCCTTCTCGTGGCGGGCGCCATTTTGAAAATTACGCTCAACCGGCAAGGGCTACGTGGGTGGTCCCCGCGGGCTGTTGCCTGCGCCTACTAAAACGTCGCTCACGGCGTTTTATTGTATGAAAAGGATAGGAACTTCTATATCTTTAGAATTGCCATGAAACAAGCTAGTTTAGTGTTTAAGAATGAAAACAATAATGTATTCGTGAGCCTAGCTGTCCAAGGTCAAACGTAGCATTTATGATTTATTTCCGTTTTTTTTGCAAGAACCCAAAAATGTTTTAAATTAAACACATTTTTTACTAACTTTCTGTTTTATTTATACAATATGTACAACACCAACCTGTGTATCAACTAAAAATAATACATATCTAAAGAAAAACATGTTTTTTTTCGCTACAATCCTAACGGTGTAAGTAGGTACATTTATCGCCCGACAAAAAAACGGCCGACTGTGGAGTGGTCGTTCTAAAAAACTGTAAGTCGAGTGGCTTGTACCATTCGTTTTTTGTTGAGCTCAGTTCAATGCCAACACATAAAATAAACATCTGGTACCTGTTGTGTACAATTTGATAGCTACAAGCAAAACAAAGGACCCTTGTAATCTCACACCGAAAAAGGTACAATCACGCTAGGCTGTTTAGGAGGAATTGTGTATCTATTTTGAATGAAAAGAGTAAGTAACCTAAAATAACACTAAATTTGCAATACTATTGATACAAAAGATATCCGTGTTGCCATACAAAAACACAAAGAAAATCAACATCAAAAAGTTAAACAAAAACCAAAATTCCTTCTGAGAAACGAGGACTGATGCTATCATAATATGGAGACGACTTTTTGTATCACATACAGTATGTAACACTTCACTGAGCACAAGTAGTAAATAATTTTTGATGTGCCATTTGAAAAACATTATCGTAGTATACAGGATGTAGAATTTAGACAGGGTAATTTTTTACATTGTAAAAAATTAACACTCATTTATACAGACAATTTTATGTCAAATAATTTAGAAAATCAATAAAATTAATAAAGTAAATAACTTGATGTGCCATTTGAAAAACATTATCGCAGTATACAGGGTGTAGAATTTATACAGGGTATCAACACTCATTTATACAGACAATTTATGCAAAATAATTTAGAAAATCAATTAAATTAATAAAGGAAATAACTTTTGATGTGTCAATTGAAAACCATTATCGCTGTATACAGGATGTAGAATTTATACAGGGTATATTTTTTACATTGTAAAAAAAAGCAAATTAATTAAATTAATACACAATAAAAACACAATGTAAAACAATTAAATCAACACACAACAGTAACAGTAACAGGACAATGACAAGCTACGACCAAAATACTCCTTTTCGCGAAATCGCTTCGTCATACTCAGCCGCCAAGTGAAGATAAAAAGAGTTAAGTGGCTTGTATCGCATTATTTATGTACAACGCACATCACGCTATGAATGACAAAAAAAAAGAATAGTTAACGTTAAAAAAAAATATAAAAAAAATAAGAAAAAAACAAAAAAATATGCACCCATGAACAGTAACGTGAAAAAAGTCTGGTACAAAATAAAATATATAATAAGATAAGTTATGATGAGTGCATTTGAACGAAGCAAGTCAGGAGGCATGAAGGTTTGTTGCAACCCGCACAGTAATACTGTGATCGCTTACGACAAACCGTGCATGACCTCCTGAGTCTTCCATTATTTTTCCCTCCGCCTTGACCCCCGTCAGCCATATCCAGGAGTGGGTATTGGGCAATATAATGGTCCTTCACTTCAAATACACTGGGAGTGGGATTGGAGGCAGTGACTGGTCTAGGGACTAAATTTTGGTGTTTGGAGAGGAGGGATTTGATGAGAGAGACGCGAAAGCCTCTGTGCGAAAGTTTGGTGGAGTTTGGGACTTTGGACTCTTTCTGAATTATGTAGCCATTTAAGACTGAATTGTTGAGGAGGTGTCGGAATAACTTTTTGTACCAGACTTTTGTGCGTTTCCTTTCGATGGGGTACATTGCCAGCATCTGGTCCTTCTTGTCCACCCCACCCATGCAAATGTTATAATCCCTAACCAAGTTCGGCTTCGGTGGATTCCCAGAGACAACGTCCCCATGGTATGTAGAGATTAGAGCCACTCGGTTCGAATCTCTCCATACCTGAAGATCGACGTCTCCGGAAGTGAAGCCGATGATATCACCTGGCCTCATGCTACCCTTGGTTAAAGACGATAACTCAACCGGCACAAATTGCCGGTTTGTTCGCAGGGTCCCTGCGACGTCAAAGCCGATAGACTTCAACTTTCGGGCCAGAGCTGGTGAATTGTAGTAGTTGTCCATCCATAGCGTGTGACCTTTGTACTCGAGACCTCTTACTAGGTTGAGCACAAGAGCCGGCGTTGTCCCACTCATGGGATCGGACTGGGCAGCTGAAGGCTGGGGGCCTACTTTGGGGTGGGCATGCAGCTTGAAGCGCCACAAATACCCTGTTTGCGATTCACAAACCGCGTAACTTTTAATACCTATTTTGGCGGCTTTGTTAGGGATGAGTTGGTTGATACTCAACCAACCCTTCCACTGCAGAAGTGATTCGTCCAAAGAAATATTTTGGCCGAGGTTGTACATTGCACTGAACCTGTCGTTGAGGTGCTCAACGACAGGTGCAATTTTAAAAAGTTTTGCCTCTGAAACATCCAGGGTTCGCTCACACATGTCCTCAGAATTCGCAAAATGTAAACATTTGTTTAACAATTGGAAACGTCTGATGGACATGTGTATGCGAAATCCTGGAGTGACAAATATGTCACCAGTTGTATTCCAATAGTTGTCCATGTTGGTCTTCACGAGAACACCCATGGCCAAAATAATCGCAAAATAACGGTATAACTCGTCAGAGTTAGTGTCGCACCAGTTACATATGCGACTACTTGGGCCAAGGGTGTTCTCGTGACTCATTTTGGAAGCCAACTGTTGAGCATATCTGTTTGTTTCCGAGGCAATGTACTCCATAAAGGACTGATCCCACATGGCAACAAAAATATCATAGGGATCGATCATCGGAGTGGCTGGGCCATTGATCGAGGAAAACGTTTCCCTCCTTGACTCAGTCGGAATCGGAGGATTCGGAAACGGTTTCCAAACAAAATCATACATACTGCCGGTGGTGGCAACAGAGGTGGCACCAGCAGGGACGTCAGCAGGAGCAGGGATGCCAGCATCGGCTTCTTCGTCCTCGGGTGTATCAATATTAAATAACTGGAACACCCTCGAAACGAAGACGCCTGGCATCACCTCGTCGTCGTCGTTCTCGTCGGCGTCCCCGTCATCCGACTCACTCCCTGTGAATGTACAGACTATGCTAAATATCTTTGTCTTTGAACGAAAGGTGCGAATGAGAAGGTTATATGTCAAAATTGGTAAAGGTGGGGTGCGAGAGAATTTCATTCAGAGCAATCTTTTCACGTATCGTTTGCAGGGTATATGAATTATTTTGTCTAAGAGAACACACAGGATATTTTCTTCTTCAGTTTCAAACAATCGCCAAAAAAGAGCTAAGTATCCCCTAATTGTTGGTGGAATCGGGCATAAGTCAGTCAAGTTAAGTCTGACAAGTGACATCTCAATCGTGTACTTACCATAATGCAACAAATGGTCTATTTCCGTGTCTCGGAGTGCACGACGAGGACGCCACTGTCCACTGCTGGTGCCACCGCTACTGCCACCACCAACTTCCACGAACCTAAACAAAGACTTAATTAATAAAGTCAACTGACACAATGGAGGCTCAGGACCGGAGTGGATGGCGTGGTAAAGAAGAGGCCTATACCCAGCAGTGGGTGAATGTGGGCTGAGTGATGATGATGATGTGATGATGACACAATGTTAAATGTAGAAATCCAGGTAAATGGTAAATGAGGGAACTTACACGGCAGGCGAAGGCACCCAACTTGAGCCAGTAGCCCGCGGGGTACTGGTGCCACTGCCGCCTTCACCACATTCCATGTACCTAAACAATGACATAATGAATTAAGTCAACTGACACAATGTTAAATGTAGAAATCCAGGTAAATGGTAAATGAGGGAACTTACACGGCAGGCGAAGGCACCCAACTTGAGCCAGTAGCCCGCGGGGTACTGGTGCCACTGCCGCCTTCACCACATTCCATGTACCTAAACAATGACATAATGAATTAAGTCAACTGACACAATGTTAAATGTAGAAATCCAGGTAAATGGTAAATGAGGGAACTTACATGGCAGGCGAAGGCACCGGACTTGTCCCAGTAGCCCGCGGGGTACTGGTACCACTGCAGCCTGCGATAGGCTCAGGAGTGCCGGTAGCAGGCACTTCTAGTGGTCTTCCCGTGCTGGAGAAAAAACATATAAAATTAGACAAAGGAAATTAAATACTTAAAATTATTTTTAATGGAGTTTTAGTACTTACGGTACCCAAACACGTCTCCTTTTCTCCGGAGGGATTAAAGGTCGTTCTATTTGGACACCCACGGGAAGATCATAGATGCTCCGCATTGGTGCACTAAGAAAAACGTGTAAAACATTATTATCTTTATATTTATGTTTAGTAAATTATAGTAAAAAAAATAAAACCTAGTGAAAAAAGTCTAAATTAGTAATTTAAAATACAATTTTAAGGTTATAAAAATAAGACAACTTTTCATATAGAATTGTAGTCCTGTTGATTAGTAGGTCACACCCTGTAAAAATAGTAGAATCTTTTGTAACACCTTTTATAATGATACATAAAACTTACTCTTCAATAGCGGAGGGTCGAACTGGCCTGCTACCAGCACTCCGACCACCACGGCGACCACCACGCGATGCGCCACGAGCGCCAACCCCACCACCAGCGGCACCGCCTACCGCTGGCGGTTCAACGGCGCCAAAAACGTCACCGCGACCTGGGCCGCCACGGGCACGTGCACCCCGCCTCCCTCCTCGCATGCGCACAGTTCGGTTACTAACGCAGAAAAAGCAAAAACACATGCAAAAACCAAATTGTTAATAAAACCCATGCAAAAAGGAAGAAAAGTTAAATAATGAAACAAAAATATAAAAACATTTCAACATCCATGTTTTTTGACGGAAATAGAATGAGTAGTTCTAGGCACCAAAAAAGTTAGTGAAACCCATGCAAAAAACTATAGGTGAGGAAGAAAAGTCAAATAAAAACACTAAAAAATAAAAATAAATAACATTTTAACATCCATGTTTTTTTACGGAAATAGATTAGGTAGGTTCTAGGAAGCAAAAATGGTGATATGACTTGGTTCCGGGGAACACACCGTTTTCGAGTTACGAGGCTGGAATTTTAATTATTATTTTTAAAAAACAACATTTCAACATCCATGTTTTTGACGGAAATAGATTGGGTAGGTTCTAGGAAGCAAAAAAGGTAGTATGACTTGGTGCCGGGAAACGCTCCGTTTTCAAGTTACGAGGAAATTTGAAACTCCAACCAACAAGCCGTATCCGTAATATGATAGCCCCGTGGCGTGACGTCACGAAAAGTGGCCGTGGAAGTCAAAATGCATTCGACATCAACTGATTTGGCTTTTCCGCATTCATTTTACTGTTTAGAAGCAAATCAAGACTTAGGTTACGGTCTGGAATAACTGGACTATCAAGGACTATCTGTTTCAATTGGAGATATTCCATTGTAAAGTAAATATTTCAATTATTGTCGCCCGAAAGGCTGTAAAAAAGACAACGAGATGGATGAAAATGTGTTTATTTCCATGAAAACCAATGCTCACGACAAACAATCAATAGTAAAGTGTAATGTACTCACCTCTCCATCGTTTTCACTTCGTTTCTTCTAAATTCCACTAAATTTCACCCAAAACAACCTATTCCCGTGAACTGCGATTCATCCAAAACGCGGTGACAGCGCGCGAGAAATCGTTCCGATAAACTGGGTCAGAACTCATTTTTTTCCTATGCACGGACTGGTTTTTGATAGCTCCACAGATACGTTCGTGTATGGGGTACCAACTGTGAGTACAAAAGCGGCTCCCAACCTATATTTTTAGTTTAAAAGCGCCCATCTCCATACGACCGGAAATCCGCCCGCTGCGGGTCGCTTGCCGGTCGACGCATTTTGCAAACTTGCCCGCTGCGGGCATTCGACGGTCCAAAGGGTAAGAAGCTCTCATCATGAAGTTGGGATTCGGTATCCGCTGTTAAAGTCTTTCCTGTCTCACTAACCTTAGCTACTTGAAGTTGTTCAAACGGATCACTGTTTTGAATAAGGGCCGATATTTTAGGGCATCATAAAATAAATGAAGTCATCCTTAACTAGCATCCCAAGAGGGCCCTAACCCAATGAGGACCCTCGAGTTCAGTAAGGAGGACCCTCAACTCGCTTGGAAGTTAACCACACAAAACTCATTAATAAGTAGAGTAAAAAGTTGGTGTCACTAGAGCATGTACAGATGTAGTGAATAATCCTTTCCTATCGGCAAAACTCGGAACAACGATAACACCCGAATGGTGCCGATGTGTCTATGAATTATTGTATTATTAAATTACGTGTAGGTATCAAATAAGTCGCATACTTTATTTATCAATGTCAAATGTCAAATTGCCCGTTTGACGTATATTACACTGAGATGTTAAAACCACCACGATTCTATCATATAAAGAATTCGTTAGGTAAACAAAAATATAACTAGTTACTGAGGACGTTTTATTTCAATAAAACGCACTGATGAAAACCAAATTCCGGTTGGGATGATCTAATGATTATATAAGGATTGGAACCCCAAAAGTCTAACTATAAGTCAAAACTACGGTAGGATTTTGCAGACCTTTTTTATAACAATAAATTTTTGTAATTAATTAAAAATACTATGACATAACAAAAAAGACACCTCAACATAAAAGAAAACAAACCAGCAGAGAAATTAATATAAATAAATATGATTTTCTGATTGGATGAACGACTTCGATTATGACAGCGGGATAAGAGGAGGAGGAGCGGGGTGGACAGTGTGATGCGAAACAACACTTCCAACTTCCATATCACAGTCAGAATCAGAACTATTTTCTGGTGTATCATCGTCAGAGTTTTCATGAACGGTGATTACAAAACTAGCCATATAATTTTCCAACTCAGGTTCGTGTTTTCGGTACTCGTTTTCGCATTTGATGGCGTGGTCACATACTTTGGCCCAAACATCGGAACCAATCATATTAACCTTTTCCTGTACCAATTGTTTCACAGTAGTCATATTCATACTGATGTTTCTTTTGGATACGTATCCCTTTATTTGAGACCATATGTTTTCAATCGGATTGAAATCAGGATGATGAAATTATACACTAATCGGCGTATAACGTTGTAGTCAAAATCGTCAAGACCTAGACAAAATAATTTATTTGGTCTACCCAACTTTGCCGACTTCGGACTATTGGAGGTGGATTGATTTTTGTATTCTTTTTGCAATATTTTATTTACTGTTCGTTGAGAAATTCCACTGGCCTCCCAAACTCGTTTTTGAACTTTACAAAAGTAAGCAGTATAGTTGGTATGTTTGAATTTATCATTTTCAGTTAAGAAATATAAATAAATATTGAAAATAACTTCGCAGGCTTGCCGATCTAAACGTTTCCCTTTTCTTAGTGCTTTCGGCATGTCTGTTATAAATTGTTAATGTGGATCGAATAAAATCAATGTTTATTATTTACAAAAATGACAGACAAGAGTGAAATGTAAAGTCAAAAAAATATATATATAGGTGGCCTGCATTAATACACGAGTCCATGAAGTTTATCACAAAATCTAACATAAATATCAACAAAATATTTCTGTGGTATTAACACGCTCAGCGCGGCAAGCTGACCAGCTTACTTTCAGATGATGCGGTATCGGGTTGCTTAGATACGATGCTAAAGTTTCCGTTATGCCGGCATCGGGTCGAAGACACCCGTTCCGACTTTTTACCTTTGAGGTCAAATATCTCATAAAACTCATTGCTATGAGTCTAGATAATATTTTTAATGGATTTTTAATGAACCAATCAGTACTAAGCTGGCTGCGGACCAAGATCCCGTGATTAGAAGATTTAAAAGAAAAATAAAAAAAATGTCGGATCCCTTCGACCTGGCATCCGCACTGAAAGGAAGTCATATCGATAAAATGTTAGTGTTGTCAATGAAACATCGACATATTTTATCGACGTTTTTATTTGTCAACAAAAGAGATCAAACTTTCAATTAGAATTGAAAGTTGATTCAGTTCTCTCTGGTACCACATTCTGAAGGATTCGCATAGAATGACCCGTAGTTGGGCTTTTATGTATGGTAGGACTCAAATTAATTTCACGTTGAAATACCTTTCTGTACAAATCGCTGTCTGATGTGGCTTCTTCTCTACTTTCGGTGGACACTTCACCACTGCACATTCTCAGCATTCTTCTGGAACGCTTCATTTTTAAATTGTCAATTTGTAATTTTTTAACACTATACGTAAACACAACGTCATTAGATCACATCACTAGACAAACTAATCCGTCATCCAGTGCGGTTATCGGGTCATCGGGTATCGGGTGTTTCAGACCCGATAGCCGCACCTAATGAAAAAACTTTCCCAATAGGCCGATATCGGGTCGCATAGATCCGATAGTAATTTTCTTCTTTTGAGGGTATGATTTGACGAGACATATCCAAAAATCAATGTATCTCTTTCCTACTCATGCTACAACCAGTGTATTTGCATCCCGGCCCAACGGAAAGTACACCATTTTGGCCCTCGCATCGTGGGACAGTTGCGCATCGGGTGCCTTCCACCCGATACCGCGCTGAGCGTGTTAACTACTCTATATAGATACTTCCTCTTGCAATGCGACAGTTCCCTACGTTGTCTCGATGGGTACTGAGTGCGAGTGAAGTATAAGACAAAAACGAACATTTCCGAGAAAATACGAAAGGAAAGGATTATTCACTACATCTGTAACATTTTATAACTGAACTGTCCGCCATTTGGAAAATTTTGTTTTTTTGCGGCCAGAGATGAAACCGGAATTTATGACTACAACATTTTGTTTGTAATAATTTAATCGATTGACACCGTTTTGTGTCTGTCTGTTGTGGACGTTGTGGTTTATATCTGGCCGAAAAAATCAAGATTTTTTAAAAGGGCGGAAAAGTAGATTTGAAATTCTCAATACAATAATGTCATATTTTGTTGGTATTTCAAAAATCTAAATCAAAATTTATTTCTTAGTGAAGATATAAATTTGCATATACCTAGCAAACGTAATTTTTTGCCTCTTCTCTACATTGGACCACTTAGGGAGTAGAAAGGACTACAGATAGTTTTTTGATCTTTTAAAAATTCCTTGTGTGTTTAAATAACCCAATTATTTCAAAATGAATTATTGTAAATAATAAGCAGAAATAAATAATTACAAAATTATTAACAGTGAGTTCTATGTTAAGTTCGATTAACCCCATAGTGTACCGTCATTTAAGTAATCTTGAACATTGTTATATCCCTTTTTAGACAAAGTCGCTTTAACATGGTTTTTAAATTACTCAAATGGCAATTTCGAAATACATAAAAATACAACTTTGGTTTCTACACGAAATAATCTCTTATTACACTAAAAGGACGGTCTGCCAGGCTGTCAATTTTGGTTTAATAAAGTGGGTAGGTATTACGGCTCAATTATTGTATGAATATAAAACCGATATGTTATTGGCAGACGGCGGCGATCCCTTCCGAAACACGCAATATAAGTGGAGTCACTCCGACCAACCGAGAGCTAGACATGCCACGGCCAGTAAAATGACGTCACCATCGACGGCGGCGTCGCTGGCTAACGCGGGCACGTGTGTAGAGTAGTCTGCGCGGGCGCAACGAAAGTGAGTCCGCGGAGGGACGCCAGGGGAGGCGCGGGGTTCAACGACCTGCGCGCATCCGACCGACCGCACTTGTACTCGCCACCGATCTTACTTAGCATTGTTTCAAATCCCATGCTTTGGCTGTCGGCTCAGCCGGATCGACCCGGTTTGGTTGGAATGCTTATCGAGAATTGATTACTTATTCCGTGTTACTCTACCTGATCTACTGTTAACTAACACGTTGATTGAGAAAATGGAACAAGCATGATACTGCACGACATGATATAACGCGGTAAGGTATAATAATCTGAATCCCCTGTGGTTTCGTTCAGGATACAGAACCCATCAACCACTTCCAAACACATGACGAATGGAAAATTGGAAATGAATATGTATCCAGGAATAAATAATTGTTTTAAAGAAAAGCGGCATCAGTCACTATCACTACTGATACGCTCCTTGCAATTATCTACCGGAAGCGAGCAGGTGGAGCGCGTCTCCGCTGGCGACAGAATGGATAGGTGTTGGATGGGTGGGATCCATCGACTGCTTGCAACGGTTATGACGTGTTCCGTATCTGCTGTTCTGTGCCCCGAAGCACAAAGCCATCGCGGATGTTTGACTGACACTCTGTGTCATTTCCCAAGAAACTGAACTCCAAATTATTGGTTCCCATATTCCCGACAAAGTTTCCTGTTCCCGAAGAACACTTATTTTCTTTTCTTTAATAATGATTCAATGCTGTTGGCGGATGGAGAATTCCAGTCGGCACTCGTAATATCGAACTTTCTTGACGGGTAGTAAAGGTCTGAGCGTAGAATAAAACTATGAGTAAGCACTCCTTCCTTCTTCATAAAGCGCATCAGCTTTTCTACGCTTTCCAGTCCTGCCCTACCTATCCGTGGATGTTGCGCAGCCATTCCAACCAGCAAACAAATCATTTCCCGTCATCACAGTTGAAGTCCTCACAATTGTTTGAAGAATTCCATTGGTACGCATGGTGACCCAGCGATCCTAAAATCCTTTGCAGATAGACAGCAAGTAAGCCGCGACCACGTGACCCCGCGGGTAAGGCATGAAAACGTCAGCGACCGGTCGCACCGGGCCGAAGCGAATTCGTTATTATAATAAAACTTGTTACATATACGACGTGATGCTGAGTGCGATTTCGAGTAGGTATTGTGTTAATCCTCAAGGTCAGTGGAGGCTTTGAGTGCGCCGATCACATGCCGAGTTACACCCAACCCAACAGAGGTACCATTTTTTCGCTAGGTAGCAATAATTCCAAGATATGCATCGGCGCAAGTAAATTTATACAGTCGTGCAATTTTGCCCTTCTAAAAGTTAGGTATAAGCAGTTAGTGAGTACCAAAAATGACACAACAAAAATGTTCCACACAATGAACGTAAGGTTTTTCCATGCTATAAATTAACTATAGTCGACTGTAAATACTAAGCGAACAGGTGTTGAAGTCGAAACTTTTTCATCTAGATTGGTAACTACATACGAAGTGGCCACCGCTGCTGGCAGGACTTGCTTGCTATCGCATAGTAACGTCTCGTAATAAATGAGACCGGTTTCTTCGTTAATTGGCCACTATGATGTTGGAATCGGTTCTGTTACCGAACGCCCCGCTCCTCGAGCGCTTGGTGACATTGGGATTCACGTGACTCAACCAATTTTGTTGAAACGAAAGATTACCGGAACACCAGCTTTATTTTAGAATTTGCCTCTACAGTCCTATGCCAAGTTAGTCCCCAAGGCTTTATTTTATACACCAATGGCAGTACAATGAATGACATTCATAAGTTCGCACCACTTCAATATTCAAGCCACTTCTCTAAGCTACTTCTAAGTCCGAATCATATACAAAACCAAAAATATACATAATACCACCATTCTTTGTCCCAAGCCGGCATCCCTAATCGCTATTTCCGCAAGGTTCCATTTCAAAGGCAACTCCTCGCCACGTAGAACCTTGTCACTGCTCTCCCGCGTACCCGCGTGTCATTAGAGGGCGTGAATATTTAACCAGAGATGGCGGACTCGCGCGGTGTTCCGCAGTTCCCGCCACTACACCGCGCGGGACTCCATTCTGATATTCCACAATACACTTTGGAGTCTCTCACTTCGGTCTCGAGCGCACCTCGCAGGAGCCTCTCCGGATGTTGCGGGGTCAAATATTGTGGATCGACGACATAGGGGGCGCAATGGGACTCAAATCTGGTGTAGCATAGCGGAATTGAGGCTGTGAACGCTATAGAAGTAGGACTGTTGGGATTACCTTCTCATTGAATTAATTCCCGCTTTGTCGCTGAAAAATGCCCAGTGTTTTTGGCTGGATAACTGTAATGAGTGGATTGTTGCATCTCGTAATGTGATGATGCCTTTTAACTCCGGCCCGGGTCTCCGGCCCGGGTCTCCGGGAGCGGTTTGCCCTCTTGCCGCCCATTGTGCTTTGTTTCACGCTAATTTGCATACTGATATTGCACCGATCTTGGATTGTCTATAAATATGTATTGCCTTAAGTGGAGCAACAGCTCCACTGACACTCGACGCGGTGTACAATAGAAATGCCATGCAGCTAATTCGTACACAGTGTAAAGAACCCGCCATAAAGCCGAAACGCAATCAACATGGGGTCATTATTCTCGCCCCCGAAAGTAGCACTCGACTTCGCGAGAACAGTCATATCCTATCGATTTGTTAAGATGGTGTGCGGGTGGGGGGGGGGGGGGGGGAGGTGTGGTGTCCGCGGGGTTGAGGCCGGGCGGGGGGAGGGGGGGGGGGGGTTGCGGGTGTGTGGTGGGGGGCGGCGGGGGTCGCAGGCTCCGTGTCGCGTGCACCCGTGTTGCACCTGCCGATGCCCACCGCAGCGACACGACAACGACACGGGATAAGCGACGCCGAATACACAACACAACAGTCGCCGTGAGGCGGCCATCGAATCAAGATGCAACTGGGGCGGTCGCACTTGCAGCAGGCGTTGGGATGACTCCGTGCCTTGGGCACCTAAATGAACTTTGTTGAAACTTTAATTCAAAATGCACTAAATTAATGCTCCCCTTCACTAGTGCCCACTCACACGGGGAGCTACAGGAACTTACGTAGGGCGGGTGAACCCTTTGTTTTCTTCAATGTCCGAAATTCCAAATTCCAAATGTCTTTATTACTTGGCAAAAAATTACGTATTTGTAAATATCTACATATTTACAAATACCTACTTAGCAATCGTAATTTTTTGCCACTTCTCTACATTGGACCACTGTGGCAGAAGAAGGGCGTAGAAACTACCACAGATTGATTTTAGATCTCTTTTAAAAATTGATTGTGCTTAACTAATACAAATATTACAATATCATTTAATAAGCAGGAATAAATAATTACAAAATTATTAACAGCAAGGTCTGTGTTGAGCCAGATTAACCCCATACAGTCCCGTCATTTAATTAATCTTGAACATTGTAATATCCCATTTTCGACAAAGTCGCTTTAACATGCTTTTTAAATTGCGAATGGCAAATTCAAGATCTCCAGAGGTATCTTGTTGTAGTAGAGAATGCATTGACCCTTGAAAGAATTGCTAGCGAGTCTAAACCGGGGCGCAAGTAGTCTGTTATTATTTCTTAGGTTAACATTACAGCTATCGCTAAGTTTGGGAAATGTTGTAAGGTTCTTGCGAACATTAATTATATTTACGAAAATAAATTGACTAGCTTCAGTTAGTATGTCAATTTCTTTAAAAAGCTCTCTTAAGAAGTCTGTGCGATTTAAATTATAAATTGCTCGAATAGCTCTTTTCTGAAAAATAAAAATAGTATGAATATCCGCTGCTTTCACCCACAACAAGATACCATAGGACATGACACTATGAAGGCAACTAAAATATACTAGCCTAGATGTAGCCACATCCGTGTTTTGTCTGATGTTCCTAACAGCGTAAGCCGCAGAACTTAATTTACCAGCTAATTTATCTATGTGGGGTCCCCACTGAAATTTGCTATCAATGGTTATTCCAAGAAACTTCGTGTCATTTATTAATTCTAACGTGCTGCTGCCTAACACCAAACTGGTCTCAACTTGCCTGACATTTGGAAGTGAGAATTTGATACATTTGGTTTTGCCAGCATTTAACAATCAATTATTAACTGTTAACCAATTCAAGGTTAAAGACAATACTTCATTAACATCATCAAAATCTTCTTTTTGTCTTTCAATTTTGAATACCAGTGAAGTGTCATCAGCAAACAACTCTATGTCAGTCAACTTCTGATGAATGGGGGATTTGTATGGGGTTGGTTTAACAGAACTATTGTTGGTACCTATCCAATACTGTGTAACTACGCATAATACTACTAATGCTGAAGTCAGTTTTTGAGATGCTGATATTTGAAATGCTAACTTCACACCTCCATCATCTCATTTTTCAAATAATTATTTTAAGCGTTGTTTCAACAGAACTATTCTTAAAACGTATCAAGAACTGTGTTAATTTACCTAGTGCCTGAGAATAGATCAAAATATGCTGAGATGCTAACATTTGAAATTTGATTTACGGGAAGTTAGCATCTCATTTTTATAAACTCGATTTTAAGGGTAATTTCAACGGAACTATATTTAGTAACTATCCAATTCTGTAGAACTATGGAGGATGCTATCAATGCTCTAGTTTATTTGTGAGATGCTAGGTTCACGCTCATTGATATTTGTACTAGTTAAACAAAACCTATATTCAAAAGAGATCTAAAAATCGATCGTGGTAGTGTCTTCGCCCTGCTTCTCTCACATTGGTCCAATGTAGAGAAGAGGCAAACAATAACGTTTCATCCCATCTATTCGAAAAAACGCGAAGGGTTCGATAAGTACGAGCAAAATGGGTCATTCTGGCGCACTTATTAACAGTGACGAAATGACTTGAATTTGGAACACTATTTAATTTAAAAGTTTGAACGCAATTCGCTTCGATAAAGTCCTGGCCGGTAATAAACAGCGTGCCTGTCGACGCGGCATTGGTTAACCAATGCCGCGTATATTTTTTAATATGGTTAACCATATTAAAAAATATATGTACGCGGGAACTTCTTATTCGTTTTTCAATTACAAATATTATAGACATATTTTATTTGATTCACACAAATTGAATAGCAGATATAGATAAATGTTAATACCAGAAAATATTAAATTAAACTGTCTTAAACTATATACTACCAAACGAATCGAAAGAAAATTATCTCTAATTTTTCATTACATGGAAAAATGAAATGAAGCAAATTTATTTTCTCATACACAGGGATGAAAATCAGAGTGTGCCACACGCTACCAAAATTATTTAACCTCGAGTGACGTACTTTGAATCTCGCGCTACGTTTAGGATGCTACTCTAGAATCCTTCGCTTCACTCTGGATTCAAACAATCGCTCTCGAACTAAATACATTATTTTGGTCCCTCGTGGCACAATCTACTATTTCTAAACATATATGTTAATCGATACAGAACATTTTGAATTTTGGTCATCGTACAGTAGTTTAAGTACAATATATTAACATTTCAGTGACGTGGAATATCGAGTAAGCTAGATTTCAGCCAAGACGGTGTGTTTGGTATTCCATCTACTTTACTCTAAGCTAGAAAACCATTAGTATATAACCCGAGTGATTGGATAACGTAACATTTCGACTAGACATAGTACCTATTGATTTTCGGATTTTCGTTTCGGCCCACTGCGGGATTGATGCTCTATTCTATTCTATTTATATGCGATCGAAAGCAGCATTTCTGTGTTATGATCAGTCGGTTGGGTGGTAGTATTTCTACTCATAACTTATGAGAAGAAATACTTAAAAAACGATTGTTTTTTTTAATGATTTGAAAAAAAAAAAACAATCGGTGATTGATAAAATTTAATAATAAATAGGTTCATCTTATAATGGAACCAAAGAAGTTCAGTTCAGTTAATTCATCTGATTATTATTAGTTTTTTTTTGTGTAAAAATGTAGTACAAACAGAAAATCTTTATCCCAATAACATAAAAAACACCAACTTTCCTCGTCTTAACGTCAAGCTCTAAAATAAAAAAAATATACCTCGACACGGTACCGGTGCCTCTATAACCGAGATGCAATGGTTCCACTAGTTCGGTGAGGTCACAGATCACCCCCAATAGATACCGCATGATGATGAGACATTTGCACTGGACCGAACTCACCGAATTCGGAGGAAGGAAGGGTGTGCGGGGAGCAAACAAGCGGGCGTGTGATTGGCTAATTCAAGGTCGCGCTAGAAGACATCGAAATTACTGAAATAGCCACTTATCGATACATACGGTGTCAGTCAGTGACATTGAATCAATTCCGACATAAGACCTACAATTTTCTGAACCACAATTAAAGTCACAGATTCAACATCTATAATAGTATAAGTTATGTTAAAAAAAAACAAATAAATTATATGCTAGAAAGTAAAAAAAAAAGTTTTTATTCAGTAATTTATTTACATAATTATATCAAAAACACACCTAAAATAACTGTGTAGATAATATTTTGAGGGTAAAAAGATACATATTAATAGCTATTCTCAACTTACCTAATATGAGTTCTGAGTACCGCATGGTAGGCAGAGCCACAATCGCTGCACCATAAAGGTATTAATAAAACAAACGAATACAATTATTTCGCATTAATCTAGCACTTTCAAATTAAGATAATTTACTCGGCGAAATCTCAACATCATTTATATAAAAAGATCGATAAAAACTTGAGCGCGAAACACTACACAACACTAGTGATATCGCATGATTTTGCTAAAAAAAGACAAGTAATTCTCATCACCGCAGGTGAGAAAGAGACATTTTCAAAAGACATCAACGGGTAGTGCAGGTTCTATTAATTATTGAATATTATGAACCGTTGTATCTTGAACTTTGCTTCACTGGCAAAATAAAATTATTTTTTGAGGATTTTACTTAGCAGTGGAATGTTATACCATCTCTTTGGAAGTTTGAAGTCTTGGTAGACTTCCCACACCACTTTACACTACAAAACGGCATTAAAATGTTTGTTTTTTTCGGTATTTTTTTATGGTTTAATTTTTGACAATACGCACAGGTCTGACACTTGGTCGCGACTGAAGAAGCGCATTCAAGCTTTGTTTCGTATAATACCTATTGAGCTAATGCGTGGGGCGCGTCGCTTGCCTTGTATACGGTATCTATTGGGGGTGATCTGTGGGTGAGGTATGCTATGCTCCCAAATCTATCTCTTTAGTTTTGTAAGTAGACCCCTGTGTACATGTTATCTGTTGCATAAACAATTTCATTATTTCATTTCATCATATATTTTTTGGGATTTTCTTGATATCGAAGTGAAGAACCGCAAACAATTATTATCATCTCTGAGCAGCTGTAAGTAACGTAGCTATTCGTCTGAGGAAAGCACTCGGAGGCCCAGCACCGTCTACTGAGTAACACCTAGGGGGGGGGGCGCGGCGAGCGAGCGGCTCCAGAACTGGATTTATTACAATTATTAATTTCGCGTCGCGGAAATATAATTTTCTGGTCTTGTTGATTGTCAGTTACTCAAATTATTAACCATGTGATATGTCAGGGGCGTCTTTCTAAACATCCGTGAGGAAACCTTTATTACTACATAGCTGCGGCAATGGACTAGCAAGCAAAATGTAGTATTGAATAATTGGGTAAAAGTGGTCACATTTGTGCCTCTGGCGCCGCGTATGGGAAACGGCATGACGCCATGTTATGTCATGTGTTGACTTTCTAAACAGTAACTCTTTTTAAAAAGTAAAATTTTATTCTCTTTAGAGCTTATAATTACCACGATGAAAAAGTGTTCGAATTCAGATAAAATGAGCCCTATGTCATTGAACATATGAGTCACTGACAGTTCGATTCGCATACTTTTTCGATGTGTAATTATTCCTGCTTCCTACACAGACTGCTCAACGTCAATTTTTAGTTGGCTTTCAAAACATCTATGGGCAATTAAAAAAAAACAAAGGTACCAAACTGAGAAAACCATTTCGAGATAATTGTGATCCTAACTAAATTCCGTTATTCCCATCAAAAAATATTACAGGATTATCGCAATAACCGTGAAAAACATCTTCATTTGTCCTCTACGGCGTATTTTGTTCAAATTCCCTTCGCCGAGTTTTCCTGTCAGTCGATAACGCAGAAGTCAGTCGGAACGTAAACCAATATTGATAGTATAGTTTTTTAGTTTTATAATCGGAAACAACCAGCCTCAAGTACAACTGTGTGTTCCAAAACTGTGAGCAAGTGACTTCACGAGGGGTGTTATTTAAAAAGATAAGAGATCCATTACCCGAAATATTCAAATTAATTTCTCAAAATCAAAATCAAAATCAAAAATCATTTATTTCCATAGGATGTTGTTGCATCACTTAGATCCGTCATTACATTTTTTTGGGTGAGTTCACTAACACAATGGCGGAATCTGTGGAGAAGAGCTCACCGAAGAAACTCCACAGTCGTCGCATCTTTTGCGTTTCCTTTTTTAAATAAAATATTGTCAAATTACAAAATTAATGCTAATTATATATCGAAACAGCCTGTTACTCAAACAATCTATTCCCATGGACATCTGTCCTCTAAATAATCAGATATCCTATAGTAACCTTTTTTATACAATTTCTGTTATATTATTATTTTAAACTTGTCTAAAGGTAAGTTTTTAATATCAGTAGGGACCTTATTGTAATAGCGTATACAATTGCCTTTAAAAGAATTACTAATTTTATGTAGTCGGCTTACATAAGCAACCAACTTGTCTTTATTTCTAGTATTAAAATTGTGTATATCACTGTACTTCTGAAAATTAGTTATATTTCTTTTTACATACACAAGATTGTCATAGATATATTGAGACACAAATGTCAGAATATTGATTTCTTTAAACTTTTCCCTCAGTGACACTCTAGGCCCTAATCTATAAATTGCACGAACAGCCCGTTTCTGCAGAATAAATATACTATATATACTAGCATTCGCAGCGTGACCCTACAATAAAATACCATAGGTCATTAGACTATGAAAGTAACTAAAGTAGACTAGTCTAGCGGTGTCTACGTCGGTAAGAGCTCTAATTTTTTTAACTGCGAACGCTGCCGAACTCAGTCTGTTCGACAATTTATTTATATGAGGATCCCATTGTAGTTTGGCGTCTAAAGTAATGCCCAAAAAGACAGTCGACTGCACAAGGTCCAATCTCTGTCCTTTTATAAATATGTCTGTAGTTACCGGGTTCACATTGGGTAACACGAATTTAATACATTTAGTTTTCTTTTCATTAAGTAATAAATTGTTAACAGTAAACCAGTTCACTATACTAGAGATAGCATTGTTTACCTCGTCATAATTTGATTGCTGTCTTTTAACTTTAAATATCAAAGAAGTATCATCGGCAAACAATACTAACCCATGTTTTGCTTTAACAAGGTAAGGTAAATCATTAATATATACTAAAAACAAGAAAGGACCAAGAATTGAACCTTGCGGTACGCCCATACCTATTGAAGACCCAGGTGATCTTTTCCCATTAACATCGACCATCTGAACCCTATCTGTTAGATATGACTCCAGAAGGCCAAGTGCCTGATCTTTTACACCATAATGGCGTAACTTCCTGACAAGAGTGTCATGATGGTGGATTCTTAAAATATTTCTTAATACAATTGCACAAAATAAAATAACAAGTAGTACGTAAATTTTTTTAAGCCTATTTATATGAGATAGGAATTGATTCAAGTTACATAATAGAGCTACACAAGTTATTGGTTAGTCGTTACTCAACGTTGTGGGCCACAACACAACAGGTCTCGTTGCTTGCTTGTAGCTCTTACTTATTAACAATATATGTTATATATGTTATATGTGAAGGGCGGTGCGACGCCCTCTATTAACTAATTTTGGGCATGTCTCAATACTCGCATTGCTAACTTAGCCTTTGCTCTCTCTCATAACTCGCCATTTTGGCCCTTCTTACTAACAAAATTGTGATATTTTTTAATTTCACATAAAAGGGGGCGCGCTATTTAATCCCAAAACGACCCATGACTCCAATAGTGGTAACTTTCCCGTTAGAGGTTTTGAATGTAAAATTACATTTTTTTTCGGATTGAATACTGAGATTGGTTTTGTACAAATAAGCTAGGTATGTACTTTAGTGTCGCGTTACTATATTGCTTCAAAATACTTGTGACATATGATGTATGATCATTCGCAAAATGTCCAGTAAATAAAATGATTCATACGCAAAAATACAAATAGGGAAGAACACTTTAAGTACTGAACATAAGTTCTAAAATCTTGATGCAACTAATGTGCAAGCTCACGCAAACGACCTGTTATACAAGTCGTTTATTGGGTACATTACATTCTCACTTGGGTGTGAGGAATTTTAAATTGACTCAATATCTGTCTCTTGTTTTTCGCGCATTTTATCGCGTCCAAATGACAAAATACGCGACTCACTTGTCAGTGAAAAGTCATCATCATCAAATGTATTAAGGGGTCTTGTCGTCCCCTGTCGTTCCAGCAACCTCCAGTACTCTGTCTTGGGCATTGGCCTTCATCTCCTGGCACAGTGAGAAGTGTCCTTCTCAATGGCAAAGCGATAAAATGCGCGACAAACACGAGTCGCGCGGGAGCGGGGACGTGCCACAGGGGCTGGTGAGATTACGCTGTATCAGCTCTCGCTTCGTTTGAAAGCAATGAGATTATGATATGATAACGATTGACGATTGATTTAGATTCCCTACTAAGGAGATTTTTGTACATTGAAGGGACAAGCTGTTTAGGGGGTTTTTGGTGTGGCATATAGTGCTTTTGGTTAAGGTGATACCAAAAAATATGTATAAAAGGAATACGAATGTAAACGAAAGTGACAGCGTTAATTACTTCCGCATACGAAAGAAAAGAGAGCGCACACAATTCACTCGACTTACACTAAAATAAAGTAGCGCCAAACCACATAAAAATTGTTTAAAAATAAATTACGCTATATTGTCAGAAATATTTTCAAGGAAAGTTTAGGAATACCTTATATTCAAATTTTGAATGAAATTCCGCAATGACATTATTGTTAGGATTTCAGAATTACAGGAAAAAATAATTTTAAAAAAGGTTAGGAACCTATGCTATACTAGGTGCTTGAAGATCTGTGAAAGCAAGCTCCGTCGGCCAGCAGTTGATCAGTGACTCAAGCAGGAATAAATACCAGAGTGAAAAAGTGTTCGAGTCCAGATAAAATCAACCTTAAGTCATTGTGCATAAGAGTCACTGACAGTTCGATTCGCATACTTTTTCGACGCGTAATTATTCCTGCTTCCTACACTGTTGAGCTTCACGGCAATGGAAATGAAGCCGGATGATTCCCTCCCACTGCAGTTCCACCCCAGGCTGCCGATATGGCCACAAATTTATTCCAAACACACCTCAAAACGATGTCGAGGACAACAAAAGGTCGTGTATCAATTAGAAAACAAGGAAATAATTAAAGAAAAATAGCAAAAGCAAAGAGAGTCATTCCTCGTTCAAAGTCCCAAATGAGCGCCACAATATAAGCTTGGAATTTTTAAACAATTTGGCAACTTCGGTTATATCTTAGTCGAAGTTTGATAATAATAATACCTTGGACACTATTTACACACATTGATCTAGCCCCCAAACTAGGATCCCCTGTATCTTGGGTACTAGACAACGATACACATACTTATATAGATAAATATAATATTATACTTAGATAGATAAACAACCATGACTAGGGTAAAAACATCCGTTGTTATCAAACAAATATTTTGCCCGCCGGGACTCGAACCCAGGACCCCTGGCTTCGTAGGCAGGGTCACTGCCGACTCGGCCATTCGAGTCGTCGTGATAAAAGACTATGTAATATACATGCCACGCCGTTACATTGGACACATGTAACAGACCTCTCTCAAACTCCGAAACAGATCCGATAAACCGATATACATGTCGCAAGTTTTCCCCTCAGCCCAGGCAGTCGGTTACCCTCCGCATCCCCCCGGGATCCCCGGTGACCGACGAGCGACGCCGACGCCGGCTCAAGGTCGCAGACGAGACCTACCCAAGGACCCTTGTCATCCTCTACGCGGCTGCCGTACCCTTCAGGCCATTAATGAATTTCGACAAATTGCTCAGCCTAGGAATTTTTGTGCTAACGGTATTTCTGTATCGGTTGTGGGGTTTTGGAATGAGGCAAGTTTTCAGAGCCTTATTAGTTTTAGAGATTGTGGGTTAAGGCGCTACGTCGTCGTCCGTGCAAAGGTCCCCGTTACTCCAGGCCGAAAGACCCGCAGTGTGAGAGGGACGGAATCGCGAAAAAATGAAAAAACGTAGCGCTAAACCACAGAAATTTTTTTTAAAAATAGACTGCGCTATTTTGTTAAAAAGTTTTTTAAGGAGATTTTGCGAATACATAATATCTTCATTTTGAAAGCAGTTTTATAATTAAATCGGTTAGGATTTCAGAATTACAGGAAAAAATAAAACAATTTAGAGGTGTTTTCGTAATTAAATTCTATCGAGAAATTTTCATTCAATCGCGTTTCCCTTTAGTGAAAATCTTATTTATTTCGACCACTTCCCATTTGACAAGGTTCATAATGACACGTTCATTTTGGCCTCTTGCCGATTCGACCACTTCCCAGTTCGACAAAATTTTACTTACATTCAAACCTTGCAACTCGTAGGCCGGCGCTAAGTTCAAAAATTTGACCTCTGTGGCGCTGCGCTTGTGGATTTGCCTACCATGCGTGAGGTCACGAGTTCGATCCCCGGCTGGGGATAAACAAAAAAAATCCCCAGCTCTTCTGGTTCCCACGACACAGGGTATCCTAGTGTGGGGCCAGAAGCAATTTATGTGCTTGTATGTAAATTTTTGAGTTGTTTAGGATGATAATCGGATTTATTGAATACAACGCTAAGTAATTAAGGCCTACGGCACAAATAAAAAGCGTGTGTTTGTGTTGTTTTGTTTAAAAAAAAAACTGTAAATAATTAACACATGTTTGGAAAACATTTTTTAGGGTTCCGTACCTCAAAAGAAGGAACGCTTATAGGATCTCTCGCGTGTCTGTCCGCTTGTCCGTCTGTCCGTCCATCTGTCACAGGCACTTTTCTCGGGATCTATAAGGATAGAGTCTTGCAATCTTCTGCAAAAATACTCATTCTGTTTTAACCACAACATAATTGAAGTCTAATATGAAAAACATATTGCCTACAAAAAAGTGGAGGGGGTAAAATGACAAAACGAAAAATAAATGAAAAATACCGTGTTAAGTCATGTAGTCTCTTTATTTATTTATTTATTTATTTATTACATAGGTATGATGTACAGCATTACAGGCAAATGACCAATGCGCTATACAAAAAACAAATAGAGGTAAAGGGTAATGCATATTTACATATAAATTACACAACAATATACACAATAAATTAAACAACAATTTAAACTACAATATACACAATAAAAGCACATTTAAATTTAATTTAATAATGTCACAGTATGTCAGATAATGTCAAGGTAGGGATTCAAATCTGAGATGTCAACATATATAGAATATCAAGTGCAAAATAATCCACAGACAATACTTTCATACGTTCATCTCGCAGAACCTGGCACATTCTAGCACAATATGCCTCCATGCATCACCAAACAGATCAGTCAACGGTGCTGCACCCAACAGAGCGTTGAGGCTGTCCCGCGCTTATATAACTTTTTAATCAAAATTTTCTATGTAAAATCCAAACTATTCACTGCACACCATCCCTGCCATTGTACGGTGGTACGGAACCCGTCGTGCGCAAGTATGACTCGCACTTGACGGCTTTCTTTCTATTCTCTACATTGGAACACTGTGGAAGAAGAAGGGCGAAGATATTACAACAGTTGATTTTAGCTCTCTTTTAAATATAGGTTCTGTTTAACTATACAAATACATATATATCATTTTTCAATATACTTTATTGCACGGTAAATAATGGGTAAAATACATATGGGAAAAGGCGGGCTTATCTCTAAAAAGAGATATCTTCCAGCAAACCTAGGTAGGATAGGACAGTCTATTGTTAGTAAGGGCAGTCTGGTGCACAATAAATTAAGTAACCTACTAACATATAAAATATAATAAGAGTAATATAATACATTTTAACCAAAATGGTAACTTTGTCATTATGATCCTTGTCTTTAGGAGAACTTGTCGAATCGGCACCAAAATGATTTGTTTTCGAAATGGGAAGTGGTCGAAAATAATCTAAATTCAATTCAATTCAAAGATTTTTATTCGTAATACCAGCAAGCAAAATAAAACATTAAGTTAAAAAATAAAGGCCTATGACAATGCCCGCAGACCATAAACGGCCACAATATTATAATTTCAATCATTTAACTAGATTTAAGAACAACTCATCCAAGAGTCTTCCAAATCAGTCATTAGTACATCAAAGAAATGGCATTCCATTAGCAATTAGTAGACATGTATTATTCGTTAAGCTAACAAATGATTGTTTTTTCCAGTGGCCCAGTCCGAGGACTCTCCGGTGGCGAACAAACTAAAGAAAATATGGTTAAAAACGCCCGTCGGCGAAGAGCAGGCGGCGCAGGCAGTCCTCGACCCTGCGTTAGGTGAGCCCTACTGTAATTACCATTTTATACTTTACGTACTATACTATACTCTTGAGCCACATCCGAGCTCACAAAAGACCACAGACAGAGTCGCCGTCGATGGACATCATGGACATCTTCATACTATTCAATTGGACATTCACAGGTTTCTGATAAAGTTACAATCAGTGTATTGATACAGGGATCCTCCTAGTGTGAGGCCGGAGCATCGTATGTAAATGTTTGTGTTTAACGTTATCCGATACAAGCGACACACAATGTATCGTCCATCTGCAGATCTGATCAGCAACCTGTGAATTCTTCTGTACAACTTACTGTACAATAATGAAATTCATAATAGCTCACGGAGAGAGTAGAAAGTTGAATCGCCTGATTTCTGCAAATTTTTGACAACAAAAATGTTGTACCTGTCACATGATTGGGCATAATATGGCGATCACTTCGAAATGCCTTGAAAGTTTATAGCTTAGAGTAGGTACTACCATACTACTCTAAAACAAATGGTAAAGGACTTCTTGTAGTGGATCAGGCATTATAATAATGTGATATCCTTGAAACCTTCGATTCAATTACGTTTTTATAGTATTTGTCAGATATACTCATCAACAACATATATTGGTATTGCCATAATTGGTAACGCAGCTATGTTTGTGTAACTAAATATTCCATTTGACAGTCACATTATGTGTCCAAGAGATAGTTTTGTGCAACTATTCGTCTTGCTCTTTCAGAAACGTTTCAATACCGTGACTTTATAACGTAAAGTGTGTCACGCACGCACGCATCAATCAAGGCCGCGTGTGATGTCATCGATATAATTGTAACTGCTGCCGCTTCGATGCCTACATTAAAGCGACATTTATTTTTTGTCTGCGACCAAATATCAACAGGTTCGGCATTCCCTGATCGATATGTGACTCTCACCACGCCCTTCATTATGTATCGCGTCTCTTTAGTTTTGCCCAAAGCCAAAAGGAGGGTCAAGATTTCGACCGGTTTGTATGTATATCTCGATAGAACGGTGTTCGATGTTCATCTGTTCCCCTAAGAAGAACATCTGAACTACTTACTGGCTCTGTGAACTGCAGAACTCGCGAGCGACACAGGAAATTTGCGGTTTTTTATTATTTTCCACCACCTCACAACCACTTGAAATTTATTGAACTGCATTTTTTTTCGATACTACATACAAACTTATGAATTAACCTAGTTACGTACATGAAGTATGAAAAAAGCTGCATCTATAACTTTGTAACTACATTTTAAACTTCTTTTCACTAAATTAAATAGTCTTTGTATTTTTACGATCCTCAGAAATCCAGCAACACCTCATTTGTTCAAATCTATCAAGCCGTTTCGGCCCAAAGCTGTAGCGGTTTTTTTGGGTGTTTCAACTCCATATCTCCGCCATTTTGTAAAATTTCCAAAAACTGAAGCGACAATAAATCTATTTAATCATTGAACTTATCACAAAAATTCACGAGAATCAGTTTAGAAATGCGGCCTGTAGGAGAACAACCGGACACACATCTGGACATAAGATAGCATGTTTGCCCAATCCTGAAACGGAGACTCTTCGTCGCTCCGCTCGCTCGGTCAATCAGAATTAGACAAATGAGGTATCGTTGGAAGCGTCCTGATCCTCCACTGGTTATTATAGGTTATGCGACGTCACACTAAATTCAATATGGCGTCATGGATTAAATAATTATGTCTTTGAAAAGGGCCGTGTTCGATATTAAATTATACACACATTGGCATTCATTGGCACACACACCTAGGCTAGCCATAAATTCTGCCATATATAAATTGTGCCTAAACCATATGGGAAATATTAAACTGCGCATCAAAAATACTGATTTGCACAGCAAATATCAGGGCAAAATGCTGTGGTAGCCTTAGGTGAAGGGTAAAGGGGTGAGCAAAGCGAAGCCTCCTTTATCTTTCGTGTTAGGTTGAACATGTAAGAACAACAAAAAATACTTACTTAAAACATAAACTTAAGTACACATAAAATATTTAAAACATAAAAAGTGTTTTGTTGATCCTTTTTTGCAAATCAGTATTTTTGATGTGCGATTAAATACTAAATAAATTAAAAATAACCGAAATATATTTCAATAATATGAATTCCCATTTGATATAAATGTTCGAAATGCCCCTCTTTAGCTTGTACATACTGCTTGCTTCAAACGGTCGGGCCACGCACTGTTTTGAGAGGTATACATATAAGTCGCTGCTAACACCAAGTTCGCTTCAGCTTGACTTGATTTTCTGATGAGCTTCGAGCTGACTGACCCCTCTAAAACATTCCATAGTCGATAATCCGAAGGGTAAAAATTTGAGCTGCCTGAGGGCCAATCTTCGGCGGCAATACAATCGGGTTAATTGTCCTTAACCTCTTGAATACTACCATTACCATGGCATAAGGTTCAAAATCGCGACCCGTCCCAACTACCCTCGGTTGTTGAGAGCTTAAACCAACGTTGAGTAGTTTGCGCTTTGTATGCAAGTGCTGTGTTTTGACGGAATGTCAAATGCTGGTTGGAAAATATAGTTTGGATCAGTGGCTTGACAGCAGGCTGCAAGATGACGACTGACTGATCCCCTTCTGCCATTGATTTGAGGCCTTGCTTGCAAAAAATAAGGTCAGCGACCCCCTCGTACGAGACCGTGTTTGCCCTGGTATTTCCTATTAAAGTTTAAACCAGTTCACAATTTAACGGTTTTATTATAAACTAACGCGTCATATCGTAAGCAGTACGGCACAGTTTACAATTTATCGATAGTTAGTAAATAAACAAGAAAAAAAAACGTTAGATAGACGGTTTTGACAATTTTACGGTGACATATACCTAGTCCTGCCATAAATTCTGTCCCTACTTAAAATATTCCTAGCTCGAAGTAAAACAAACAAATAGTAATAAAATATGGTTTGGTATATTCTTTATTTCCTAATTAACTAAATAAAAAGGCAATCTACTCAGTGATCACCTTTTGCCTTCACACACATCTTCAATCGATCCGGCCACTCGTCTATCGCCGCACCCACCGTTTCTAGAGGTATCGAAGCCGCCGCTGCCACCAAATCACGTTTTAGCGACTCGACATTCCGATGAGGTTTCGAGCAGGCCTTCTCTAAAACTGACCACAATCGGTAGTCCAAGGGGTTGAGGTCGGGACTTCCTGAGGGCCAATCTTCGCACGCGGAAATGTCGGTCTTGTAGTATGCCGCTTTCGTTTTTACGCCTTGCTGGCAAAAATGGAGCTTGGTAACACCCTCGTATGATACGCCCCACCAAACCATGACTTATGCCGGATGATGGCCTCTTTCCACCTTAGCAACCTTCTGCGAAGCCTCCTGAGAGCTGTGAGCGTACACCCTGTCATTTTGACGGTTGTATTTCTCTTCAACGGTAAAGATTTTCTCTTCGGTAAACAAGATTCTTTGGTACCCATCCGTAGCGTGCTTCTGAAACAGCTTTTTCGCTCTGGTCGCTCTTATGTTACGTAAAGCTGCTGTCAAGCGATGTCCTGTACTTCGTCGGTAAGCGGCAAGCTTAAGGTCCTGTTTGATGATGCGAGACATGGTTCTAGGTGGAATTTTCATCTCCCTAGACAGGATTTTCTGCTTGCGAAGAGAATTTCTTCTGATTCGCTCAGCAACAGCTTTGATTGCCGCTGGCGTCCTAGACTCGCGAGGGCGGCCGCTTCTGGGTCTGTCACCGATAGAGGACATCTCCCTGAATCTTTTGATGGTACGATATACGAATTTGATAGTGATTCCTAGTGAGCGTAACAGACTGAAGATCTGCACCGGCGTTTTTATGCACTTGTATAGAGCTATAACAGCGACTCGGTTTTCCTTCACACCCCACTCCATGTCTTCCGCTTGGATTCGTGCCGTCAAGTGAGGCTTTCCTAGAAGACCGAAGCCTATTTATATCATACGAAAACAAAAACATATGAAATGACATTCGGTTTTCTAGACGTTTGTATTCAAAATTTGGGACAGTATTTATGGCCAGACTAGGTATAACCGTCGGGTGGTTTTTGGTTTCATAGTTGGGTTTTAGTTTTGAAGTTATTGACTTGTTAATCTCTGTTATTTGCAATTGATTGGCGTCAGCAGTGTTAACACAAATGTTGTACATGATTAAAACATTCAGCATTACCTACCTACTATAGTATTATAGTATTTGTGCTACTGCTCAAATTATCGAGAATGATGTGGAATGTCTATTTACAGTTTAGATATTCCAAATAATTACAATTTATATCTAAAGTCGGTGTTTTCATACTTGAGCTAAGTGATAAACAAACGCATTTCAGGACATACCGAGAGGATCACGAAATGTAGATTACCATAATAAGTTATAGACACTAGATTGAACACTCCCGCACTTATTAACACTCAAAAATGCTCTAAATGGTCATTTTTTAAAGGCTAATTAAACATTTTTAGGCAAAATCATATTTTGACGTAATTCCTGCCCACAGATTGTCAGAGCGTCCGCCATACTAATTCCGCCATTTTGGTTTACTACTTAGCTCAAGTAAAGAATTACTAGGTGTAAATTATAATTATTTAAGTAGCGACTACCTAACTAACATTTTACATTTATGTATTTATTTATATACTTAAAGGAACATACATTGCTTCTGGCCCCACACTAGGATACCCTGTGTCGTGGAAACCAGATACAGCGACATCACGCACATATATCCAAGACATCCAAGACATGTTTTTTTTTTCTTTTATCCCCAGCCGGGGATCGAACCCGGGACCTCTCGCATGGTAGGCAGAGCCACAACCGCCGCGCCACAGAGGCCGTCATTACCTTCTTGTCTTCCGATATTTGCGTGACAAGACAACCACTTGTCCCCAGACAGACAGACAAACCTCAGTGCTCTATGGGAACACCTTACTCATGTAATTACATATAAGAAAGATGGAAAATAAATATAAATAAAATCACAGCCGTTGCCTCGATACAACTTAGGTCCAGGGGCCTATTTCATAGAAAATAGCTACAATTAATTTCATATGGTTAAAATCTATAATAATAAGGCCAATATTTCTATGAAATATTGGCCTTATTATTCCAGGTCTCATTCAGCGGAACGCCCGGACGCGGACGCGGAAAATCTGTCGCGGAACGTCAATTCATGTTGTTACATAACATTACCGTTGGTCGGGCACATTACGCGGATGATTGGTATTTTCATTTCTATACTTTTCTATGTTTCTATATTACGATCTCTGTGGCGATGCGGTTGTGGCTCTGCCTTCCATGCGAGAGGTCCAAGGTTCGATTCCCGACTGGGGATGAAGAAAAAATAACACTAGTTCTTGGATGTTTATAAGTGTGTGCTGTTGCTGGTTCTGGTTCCCACACATGGTGTCCTAGTGTTGGGTCAGAAGCAATGTATGTGCCTGAATATTCATGTTTATATTTCGTTACGATACTTTCCCTGGACGGATCTTCCGCGATCGACGAATTATGATCGTCTGGTTGCTGGCATCTGCGTCACAAAAGCGGCAGCTTGAGCAGCCATTGTTCCTATCAACCCACATATGGTAGATGTTAGGTAGATAGGTGCACTCGTGTACAGGTCGTTAATGGTAGCGACGGCGGCGATCTGTTGTGCGCTGGTACGCGAGTGGAATAACCTATAATTAGATGCGTGCCGTACGTACAGCAGTGCTCCGAACCGATGTGGATGTCTCGCACTCGGTTCCCGCTTCCCGGATTCATGTAAAACATTCCCGAAATCTACATCTGATTGTAATGTAAGGATTCAGAAAATTACCAATCGATTCTGTTACCGTCTTCGAATCATCTGAAATTCAATGATCCCTTACATAACAAGTCCAATCCATTACCTTGAAGGTAAAAAACTCACGTTTATAGACGCGAGGTCGCGGGCTCGTAGCGAGGTGTTTAGGTGTTGTGCAGATGCAATTATACTCGGTGTCTGTTATAGACAAAGCCTTTGTGAGGAGCATGCATCTCAACATAACATAAATACAGGTAGTATATAGCACTAGATAGTGCAGGTCGGGATAGATTTCCAGGAATGCCCGGGCACCGGCCGTCGCGTTAAGTGACGCCAATCAGTCAGTGTACGCGTGCATTGGCCGGCGGGGCGGTGGTGGAGTGGTGTGGGGCACCACGGGGGCCCTGCTGTGGAGAGTGGAGGCTTGCGTTCTTCCGGCGTGCGTGCTCGCTGCAGCTCTCCTCGGCGGCCGATAATTTGATTGGGCCCGAGCTGTCACCTATGCGCCGCAGTCGCCCGGCCGCCGGCCGTGTCGCTCGCCGGCTATCGATTAGAGCCCTCCCGCCCCCTTGCACGCCCCGTGCCGCCCGCGAACCGGATCTCGTCACGCCGCGCCATTGTGTACCCGCGACTCTTAAACGCATTCGTTTCTCCCGATGCGATGCGAAAACGACGCATTCCTTCCGCGCGCCGCTCCCTCCCCTCCCGCGTCCCTCGCCCCGCCGCGCCGCGGACACCGGGGCGGCGGCGGCGGCGGCGGCACACCGACCGATGAGCCACCATTACCATGTATACCACTTCAGTAAAGTAAAGTAACACACCACGCGGTCACTGTCACCGCGTCGACAATAAACACCGCAACACGCTATTACCTAAATTACAACAGAACAAAATGTAGATAATCGACAGATTTATTCCGGCCTGTTTACCGCAAGCCCTTAAACTGTTTTATTCTCGCCATAAAATGACCCCCATCGAACAGCGCTCTTATCTTCCTAGCAGCAACGGCGATTGTAGAATACGACAGCACGGTCACCATATAAATTTTAACGGCAGTTTCATTCAAAATCCACGTGGGTCAAGAATTCGTTGTCAATTTCATTGGGCCTGCAACCTTGTGTATATTTATTTAGTATCAGTAACCTGTTCAAACAGGTGGCGCGTGGCGCGTGCTATCCTTTGCATGGCTTGCAGTGGCAATCTCGAAAGGGTTCTGTTGAGTGAGATACTCAAATTCACGAATACAACAACACCCTGTGCAAGCATACGGTGAAAGCTTTTGTTAGTCTACAAACTCTACATTTCTTCACCCTCGTAATAGTCTCGATCAGATTGAAAAAGCGACCCTATGTAGATAGAGAACACTCCGGCGCGACGAGGGTTGTTTAGCCTTTTAAATTGTGCAAGAGCTTGGAGCAGGTTGGAGCTTTATTTTGTGTGATGATGAAAAATCAGTCAAGTGCCGGTCGTACTCGAACACGAAGGGTTCCGTACCATCGTCCAAAATAAATTAGAGAAAAAAAAAAAACAAAAAAATATATCGAAAATGTTTTGATACTAGCTGTTGCCCGCAACTTCATCTGCGGGTTGATACGAATTATCATTTACCGAGATAACGTTACCCTCTTTCTGGTACAGTCGGATAAAAATATCTTATATGTTAATCTAGCTTTTCCGTTTTAGCGTGAATGAAGCACAAACACACAAACATCTAAACATCGCTACTTTTACATTTATATATCGGTTGGATGATTTGGCAATTCGCAGTGGCCAGGGGTATTAATACTCGTCTCTTGTATGGGGACCGCCTTTAACCTAGTGTAAAGTAAGGTGAGAAGCAGGAGGACATGCGTTTGACCTGAATGTATATATATATAGACTGAGAGACTGTAGGCACTCTAAGATGTTTATCTTAAGGAAACACCCCAAAAAGGCTAAGTATTTACTTAATCTTAGTAGGGAAAACTTAGCAATACTGGTAGGTGTGGTGACAGGTCACTGCAAACTAAATAGACACCTATTATTATTAAGGCTCGTACAGAACCCATCATGCCCTCACTGTGCTTTGAGGAAAGTAGCCAGCACTTCTTCGGAGAATGCTTAATGCATTCAAACATAAGATGGCGAACACTAGGGATGGATAACATTAAAGCAGATGATTTGTCAAACTTAAAGTTTAGCGACATCCTAGAATTCATTAAACGAACAAGAATATTTGGGGAGGGACATCTGTTGATCCAACAGTAACCAGTGCCCAAACACTGGGAATTGAGTGAAATAATCACGATAGAGGACCGATCACCCGCCTGGGGTTCAGCGGGCGTCCCACCTCATCATCATCATCACCATATCTGTTCCTGTGTCCCCCACTCAGTGGCTCAACCGATTTTGAAAAATGATACGTCATTGAATTCGTCTTGGCGCGAGTGTCACTGTATAAAAAAGGTGGATTTATGCGCTTTAGGCGGGACCGATTAAATCTAATACAGTAGGTTGGTTGCCCTTGCATTTTAATTTAACACTACTTTAATAATTCTATCGTCTCTCAATAATGAATTTGAGTCATATCTGACCTTTTTATGCTTTTTAGTGTACCGCAGTCGGTTTTTTTAGATTCTTAATTATTCCAAATTTCTAAGTTTCTAAGCTGTCGTGGTGCCAAGCCTTAAGATCAGTTCTTGTCTGGTGCAATATTGCGATGAGTTTTGGCTTTGTTTGTCATTTCCTTTGACCAGTCCCAGTATTGTTTTCTCTCAACATTTGCAATAGTCTGTACATAGTATTAGAGATGTTTCACGTTGTTTCGCGATATCTCTTAACAATGACTTGTCATCTACCCATCGCCTTCTTCGCCTCTTATTGTGACTTCAACATCTATACATATATTAGTTTGATTGCAATGCTGCTGATAGGCGGATTATTACTCGTACATATTTGAAGAATCCTAATCCACGTAATATCTTACTCTCCTAATTAGAACACGGCCGCGTTTCAGTTTCTCATTAACTTCTGCATAGATCCAGCGAAGGCCGCGATGTCAACAAAATCCGATTCCATCTGGAGCCCCCTTTCATGGCCGGCGCCGCGGCGTTCGTTCGTGGAGCTGAATTGGACAGTCTCAATGAGTATTTACGAGGTAGCCCGTGCTGCTGCAAAATCGGGACATTGTCACTTTCTGCATACTACCACGTGTTGAAATATACCGACAAATTACGAATAGTTGATTGTCTACCAGGGGAGTAAAGAATAACTTTTAAGGTGAAAGTGTTTTTTGAATCGAGAGCGGAGCGAAGGATTCTGAGTTAAATCCCGAGCGTAGCGATTGCGCTCAGGAATCAAAGTATCTCACTCGAGTTTAAAATAGTCGATACTGGGTCCTGGGTTGGACACCACTTTTTATCACCCTCTATGAGAATATCAGAAAGTAAAGTTATGATAAGAATTATAGTAGACGAGTTATGAATAAGAATATTATTTATTTACATACAATTGGTAACAATAACATATTATAATTAGAAGTTAATTAGCTATTGATTGGCATCCTTTATGAGAAAATCAGTAAGTTAAGTGATGATAAGAATAAAAGTAGACAAGTTATGAATAAAAATATTATTTATGTACATACAATTGGTAACAATAACATATTATAATTAGAAGGTTATTGGCCAAAAAGACAGTTTCCGAAATTTATTTCGATTTTTCTAAAGGATGAAATTTTCTTGGATTTTATAGGTTAAAAAGATCTTGAATCACATTTTTTCGTCTGTTACAATATGATCTGGAGTTAAACTCTTTTTTTTTATTACCTACTTGAGGAAGAACTCAGTTTTTAGATAATATCAGCAAACTTTTTATCACCCTCTATGATAAAATCAGTAATTTAAGTTATGATACGAATAGTAGACAAGTTATGAATAAGAATATCATTTATTTGCATACTATTGATAACAATGTCATATTATAATTAGAAGTTAATTGGCCAAAACACATTTTCCGAAAATGATTTCGATTTTTCTAAAGGATGAAATTGTCGTATTCAATACATAGTTTTAACGGGATTTTGTAGGTAAAAGATCTTGCATCACATTTTTTCGTATTTTACAATATCATCTGGAGTCAAACTCTCATTTTCACTAACTACTTGAGGAAAAACCCAGTTTTTAAATAATATCAGCAAACGATAGTAAATAAACAAAGGCTTTTTTCGAATCCGTTTACTCCACTATAAAGTCAACTACAGATTAGATTTTTCGGTTAACGCTTATTGAGTATTCGATTAAGATTCTGACAGAAGGAAAACGCGATAGGGGGAAATTTTCTCGATAGAATTTAATTACAAAAAGACCTCTAAATTGTTTTATTTTTTCCTGTAATTCTGAATTCCTAACTTATTTCACTGCGGAATTGTATTCAAAATGTGGATATTATGTATTAGGCTTGAAAATATTTTTGACAAAATACCGTAGTTTATTTTTAAACAATTTTTATGTGGTTTGGCCCTACATTATGTCTTTTTTCCCCGATTCCGTCCCTCTCAGACTGCGGGTCTTTCCGCTTGGAGTAACGGGGACCTTTGCACGGACGAGGTTTCCCCTTAATCGCGTTTATTACAACTTTTTTGTATTTGAACCGTGTTTCAATATCGACTTTTTTATTGGCACTGTCAAATAAAACGTTGTGATTTTTTACGCTGTGCTGACAACGCTAGTAGTAAAAAAACAGTTTTTACAAATCTACTTTTTAATTTATTCGGCTTTTGGAGATCGGTCTCTTTGGGACTCTATGGTGATTGGAGCTGTTAAATTAAATCTAGTGAAATTGATTATTTCCTTTGTACTGGCAACACAAATTAAAAAGTAACCTTTAGTCGTTAGGGAGTAAAGTGCTATTTTGCTCCCTGTTACCGGGAATAAACTAGCTATTTTCGAATAGATGTGATTTAATTGTAGATTGTTTAAGAAAGAAGTAGAGAACTACTTTTAAGGCGAATGTTTTTTTTTAAATCCAGATCGGAGCGAAGGATTCTAGAGTTGAATCCCGAGCGTAGCAATTCAAAGTATCTCACTCAAGTTTATTATAGTTTATACTCCTGAGGTGGACACTCTCCTTTTTATCATCTTCTATGAGAAAATCAGTAAGTTAATTTATGATAAGAATAATAGTAGTTATGTATAAGAACATTATTTACATACGCTAATGGTAACAACAACGTATTATAATCCGAAGCTGATAGGCCAATAACACATTTTCCAAACATTCTTTCGCTCTTGAATTTTTCCAAACGATGATATTAGCGTATGGTTTTACATATGTTTCACGGGATTTGGTAGGTAACCGCCCTAGCATCACATTTTTGCTCTATTACAATATGGTCCAGAGACTCTCATCTTCACTACTTGAGGAGGAATACATTTTTCAGACTACTTAATTAATTATCAGCAAACTAAATTTAACACAAAGGCGGAGTTTATGCACAACTTTTTATTTTATATGGTCTACGTTTAAAAAAAAATAATGATTGTAACTAGAACGGAAATAGAACGTTAGCGTAAAAGAAGCCGTCTACAAAAATATTTTTTTATTTGGTCTGCATTTCAAGATCGGTATATTTTGTGATTGGTGCCCTCAGTTAGAATGTAGTGAAAGTGTACTGGCACCACAAATTAAAAAGTTACTTTACCGCCCAAGGGAGCGAAATGCTAATTTGCTCCCTTACCGGGAATAAACGAACTCTTTTCGAATAGATGTACGGAAAATACTTTTTCTTCCTTGGAGGCAATCGGCGATGGTAGAGGTAGAGGTACGAAATAGTCTATTAGATAAGTATAATTAAGTTTGACGATATTTTGTAATGTATAGTTTGACGATATTTTGTCGAAATTAGAGAGAAATCATTTTAACCATTATTTCTACAAATCTAAGTAGGAGCATGCCATTACCGTAAGCCTTCCAACTTCAAACTTGGATAAAGTAGCTCGAACTAAATACGTAGGTGACTTGCATTTTCCGATTTACAATTTCAAATTGGCCTGCTGCGAAATAAAATGTTGTCCGCCATAATTGTGTTGCGGTATTGAGATCTCCGATGATTCTTAAACTAATCAAGTGGTCGGTTGGCCCATATGAGACGGCGGCAGGTACGTCGGCCGGGGTCAGGTATTAATTACACATGTGATGTGTGTTGTTGGCCGGCGTCATTGACCCCAGGTACTGCCACGTATAGTGGAGTGGAGACGCCGCCGCCGCCAGTAGGTATCCGCTCGCTCGTTGCGGCGCTGCGGCGGCGGCAGTGGCGGCGCGCATGACTGTTTCTAAGTTCGTGGAGCGTCGCGCCGCCGACGACCCTGCACGAACATTCAAATCATTCCAATTAAAGCGGCATTCGATGACTCCATACCCCGTAGCTGGATATGAGGGCCTAGGTCGCCTAGAACGCTGAGGCCCGGAGCCACGAGCCCGGGCCCCGGCCGCATCTTACCGGCCGCCGTTGTTGTCACTGCGGTGTTTCGCGGGCGGGCAGATTTATTTGGACGTACCTCCCCCCGGCGGGGGAGGCGCGGGGTGAGGCGCGCCACCCACCGCGCCACCTCCACACATTTGACTGGATCAATAAGTAAGCAAAGGATGCCCGAGCAGAAAAACCATACACCCGACCACCCCAAGGGGGCACACGTAACCGGCACCCCCCACCACTAGCGGGGGGACTCCGCAGATTGCCATTTTCTCTTTGCCTACGCTTTAATTAGTTGCGTAGTGACGCGTGTGCTACCCCTAATCCCGCGTTATTAAATTGCTAAAGATGCCCGGTTCAGTGGCCGTCACTCCTTATTTTACGACTAGCGCTTTAAGAACCTGTTACCCTGGTAACCACAACATGCGGCGTTGTCTAATTCAGGGTGATCACGACTTTCTATCGGCCGATATTTAAGTCGGGCTCTCAATCAGTATGAAGATGCAAGTGTGCACTTACTTACGATTCGGTGTCGGCCGAATTCATCTGGCAGCCCAAGCAGACCAAACTAACGGCCGATCAAAAAATCGTTCCAATGAGCGAACCTTTGAAGCAATATCTCAGCATTCGACAAACTGACATTTAAAAGAAATTTATAGAAAGGTCTGCGGGACTCTAAAACGAACAAATGAATCACGCCATCACCACGACAAGCGTCAATCTACTAGCATGTCAACAAGATAAGATAAAACCAAGTAAAACAGTGCTGCCCAAACATCAGTGATTGCAGGCTCGAGCGAGACCGTAGCCCAGTCAGCCTCCGCCATTAATCCATATTCATACGAGAGAGTTCAGGAGCTCGCCGCCACTCAACCGACCTTTTGTCCAAAACCGACATGCACTCCCTTCCAAATGCCGTGCCATTGACTCCGAACGGAATTCTGGGCCATTGTGATGGACAGTGGCGCACTAATGTGCTACAGCACTGTCTTTGACATACACAATAGAACGTTTTCTTAGAACAATTTTATTTTACTAATGTTAGGTTTGTTCATTATCACTAAACATAGGAAAAAACCTATGATGATTATGAAGTACATACGAGTACACAATATGTTGTTTTGTACCCGGTTACCCGATAGATCATTCCGTATCGTTCTCTTCTTAGTGGTATTTGACCTTCCACATGCCGCTGTTTAACCCTTAATATCCCAAGCTCATGACAATATTTTTAGATAGATCTTTTCCTCCATCGTATATTTATGGAACTACTCGTATCTATAATGGTATGAGGCACTGCTGTTGAATACGTTACTGTCAATTTCGTCACCATGTCACTTTGCCGCTGCTATGCAATAGCTCACAATTCGCAAAGCAAAGAAAAGTAAAACGGTATCCGAATTTAAAGCAAGACCTCGAAGATTGGCAAGACTTGCCATTTTCCTAAACGAATACTCAGCTGAATCAATTTTAAATTAAATCGTTAATTGGCAGCAGCATGATCACTTACTAATACCTGGTCATTGAAGATCAATCCGTTAAAAAAGTGGCGCGGCTCGAAAATCTGTGATTTTTACTGCGCGTCTCAGATCGCGCTGGCGTCTTTTCCGCTCGATGGCAATCGAAATAATTATCATAAAGTAAATCCCCCGCAATTCGGCGTCGGCCCCCGGCCCGGCGGTGAATGGCGGGCCCTCGCCGCCCGCAACGTAGGGCTGCGCTGCAAGACCCTCGACTAGACGTGCTATCGATAAATTTCCTGTGAAAGCTAATGGCGGCGGCTATGAAATTTTATGTCTCGCCGTGAACTTGAACCCTGAATCTGCATCTGTCGTATGATGAATGAAGTTCAATCAATAACTTTGCAAGATGGATAGCCATAGAATAGCATGAGAAAGGAGCACCATAGTTCTTCAGGATGACCTCTGTGGCGCTGCGGTAGTGGCTCTGCCTACCATGCGAGAGGTTCGATCCCCATATGGGGATAAATAAAAAAATACCAGGACTTTGATGTTTATATGTGTGTGATGACGCTGTTTCTGGTTCCCACGACACGGTATCCTAGTGCTAGTAGAAGCTATGTATGTGCCTGTACATAAATGTTTATGTTTTAAGCATTATTCTTTGTCATCGTCACAAAATCAACACTTTTGACAGTTTTAAGGTTTCAAAAGTTTCAATTTAGAGATTATTTAAATTTGACATTTAACCCTCATTATTATGGCTAACTGCACTACAAAAATCATGGATAAATACAAACTAAAACTGCAAAATTCATCGATATCGACATGTGAAAAGAGCCGACTGTTGCTCATCCCAACCGCAAAGCTCGCGCCCGGGGAGAAGCGAACAATCGCGTTTTCAGTTTCCTCACACCAGTCAGCACTCGTCTATGCGTTGCCAATGGAATTAATATCGCCCGCTGGTTGAAATAACTCAAGCAGCCTTTTAAACAATAATAACCTGCCCAGTTACAGATTAATTTCATGGCAAACTCTAATTAAATATTACTTTGGAAGTAGCTCACTCCAACCACCATCCGTTTAATTAAAAATGTAATAATTTAAGCTTCAATAAATGTTTACAACTAGCTCTATCTCTCCACACATCTGCCGTTATGTGACAAGCCGCACGCCCCGCCATAGAGATCGGGCGGGACGGGATTTCATTATTATTACTCTATCTAACCAACCTAACGCTCCGATAGCTGGTGTGTCAAGCCAATAATACATAACACGCAAAATTAATCGTGGAATCTGACCTCGTGGCGTTTAGCATAAGTCCTCGAATCGTTTTGACAATTAAATAAAAAACTATATGTGGTTGGGGCTAGACTAGAGTTAATTAGCAGTACGCGTGAAGTTCTTGGTGACGCCACTCGGCGCGGCGCGTGGACTGAGGAGGGCTGGGGACGCCGGCCTTTGTGCGCGCCACTCTCGGTCGACACAGTGAACGGTCCCCGAGTTTTTATGCCACCATGCCCTCGGACGGCCGCCGCCGCCGACGCCGCACAAAGCCGGAATGCATGCGGTGCGGCGCGCGGCGGTACCACACGGCCACCTCGAAGCGTGTTTCTGCTGAACTCTGTGCTGTTGGCTGATATCGCATCGAGTGTCTGTTAGGTGATTGTAGCGCCATCGGTTTGGCGGACACTAAAATTGCATTGAATGAAATGCTTATTTTCGCTGTGGTTATTAATTCGAATCCCGGCTTTGTTTATTGCAGTTACTTTAAAATTTATATCTGTTTTCAGGGATCGAAATGTCTAGTTGATTTCTCTATTTGTTGTTGTTTTAATTTATTTATTAAGAGTTTACGATTCAGTCAAAAGATTACCCTATGTTTTTCTTTCACTATTGCTATGAACTAAAAGGCATATGGCATTCAACAAATCTCATATAACTAAAGCTACGTATACATGACGAGTGTCGTAACTATCCTTTTAAGATCGAACGTTTTGGCGAATGGCTCCGGAGCGGGCGACTTTCTAAGGGTAATCTAATGCAGGGAAAAGGTCCCAATAATGATTTGTATCGTAGATTCATGACCAACGAAACTTGTTAAGCAAGCTTATCACCCGACATAACCTAAAGGGCTCAGTATCCCTTAGATAAGTAGGTGACTTGTAACAGATTCGCGAAATCAATTTAGCGTGCTCATCTTCCATACATTTCGACAGCTACTCAATCGGTTTAACTTCACAGACCGAGGGTAGTTGGGACGGGGCGCGATTTTGAACCTTATGCCATGCCAGCTAACGCCGGTGGTATTCAAGAGGTTAAGACGATAAACGTGTGAATGGTGAATGTAATTAACTTGGCTAATGTCCTGCCATAACCCACCCATTATGGGAATCTTCATCTCACACCGAAGAGACATCTTTCCTCAGCACTGGATACCGTATAGGATAGGTAGGCTATCTGGAGAATCTAGATATGTATCACAAAGGCGACAAGCTATCTCCACAGACAGCCCCATCATGCTCGCAGTGTTGAACGCGTGCACAGTTGGCAACGCACCTGCCCCGGCCGGGCTCGCGCGGCAACACCGAGCCGGTCCCGCGCGAGTTTCCGCGTCTACCTCGCCTCGTGCTTCCTCTAAATATTCCTTATACGAGCCCAAATGCAGAATACTTCGTGAAGTCGTACATTGAGAGACAAGGTTTTTCGAACCCAAATATTTTTTGGGTATTTATGATGATAATCAGAGATTGGATATTCGGGTGCATATCTACCTAATGTTGAGGTGTTGGTGGATATTATGGAATACACTTTTGTATCGACAAAATCCCGCGATTTCGGGATCGACAAATTTTGTGTTTTTTCTGACTAGAATCGCATGCATATTTAGCTATCTTACATTGTAAAGTATATAGTTACCAAACTGGCATAACAAATAACGTCAGGATCTCTGTAATTCGCAACATGTAAAGTATAAATAGGACGGTGCTGGAGTTGCTGCGCATACGTGTCCCCGACCGGTACGTGTGGCAGCGCCGCCGGCCTGAGCTACTTTATGTGACGCGCGCGCGCACCGCGCTGCTCAGCAAGTCCCCGATGTCGCGAGCGCTCAAATACCTTAACTTGATTGCCAACCAGATGGATTTGTTTTGTTGCACTTCGAGTGGCTTCACAAAGACTGCTTTGCAGACAATTAGTTATGAGATGATTGATTAAATAATAAAGGATAATGCTTAGTTGTATAGTTGGTACATATTTTTAGGTTAATTGAATAAGCTGCACTATGTATTAGGTCTAACCTGTAATGTAGATGTAAGTTTTAGATAAATAAATAAATAAATAAATAAATAAATAAAAAGTTTCCCTCATTATTCTACTTTATTTGAACGTTTTCATGTTATATTAATATCTTTTGAAACTTCAACAATCCTCGATTTAACCTAGTCTCGGTGAAAGCAAATATTTCACCAAAGAACTTACTACAAGGTCTATCATCCAGCTTATGAACAACACAAATCAGTGAAAGTTTGAATAAAACCAGCTGTCCCCGCAAGCGCACAAGTGGTGCAGAGAATAGGTTTTGAAGAAAATAATAAAGAAAAAATCGTCGTACCCGAGGAGAAAAACTCACTGCAATGTCGGGACATGATCCAGAAAAATGTTTCAGTCGACACATGCAAGAGAGTCCTTAATAAAATGGGGTTTATGGGGCAAAAGAAAAGCATTTACTGACTGCCCTGCAAAAGAAAAGAAAAATTAAATCCGCTCGTGAACATCAGAACTGGACTTAGATCAGTGGCTTCAAGTAATAAGAAGCGATGAATCAAACTTTGAGGTGACTGTTGGCGATGAACGAAAAAAGATCATCAGAAATAAAAGTGAGACGCATCATAAGGACTGGATCCAGCGAAAAGTGAAGTTTCCGGCATCAGTAATGATATGGGTTAGCATATCAGCTCAGGCTATGTGTCAGCTGCAATTTGTGAAGCGAAATGTTAATGCAACAAAGTAACAGGAAATTTTGGAAACGAGTCCATTACCGGCCATTCAGAGTATAAAACATCAAAATATCTTAATTTTTCAACAAGATGGGGCTTCATGTCACACTGCATGGACAACGAAGATGATGGACTTTATGGAGGAAAATTAAGTAAAGATTGAGGAAATATCCACCAAGACCAGATTTAAAACAGTTTCAGGCAGTTTGGGATACTCCCACAGATTGATTTATAGATATCTTTTAAAGGGTGGTCGAACTCTTCTGCTTTTTAGGCAGTTAGGAAATTATTGTTTTTTATGTTTAATTAATTCACAAGTGAAAGTTATAAGCAACAATAAGTACATTTTAGTATGGAACTTAATGTATTATTCAGATGTTGTTTATATGGGTTAGACTCCGTAAAAAAATCTAACATATTTACGAAGGTATATACATAGTCAGGTCATAAGTTCTGTCACATGTGCAATATGAAATAATTTAGACATGTTTATTATTTATGTAAACATTTATATAGCAAATTGAACTTAATAAAACATAGATTCTTATGGTAATAAAGTTTATTCAAAATTACCCCCGCGATTTTGAATATTTATTCTGCGCGGCCAGTCGTCTATCGCAGCACGAACGAGGTCCATGTCAATATCGGCGGCTGCCTTAATCAAGGATGCCTTGAGTGACTCCAAATCAGGATGAGGCTTTGAGCAGGCCTTTTCCTCCAAGTGTTGCCATATCTTGTAATCTAACGGACTCAAATCTGGACTGGAGGAGGGCCAGTTTTCGTGCCGGATGAAGTCGATTTCACGCGCCGCCAGCCAGTCTTGTGTGCTTTTCGCTCTATGAGCTGGCGCAGAATCTTGTTGGAATACCCAGTGCCTGTTATTAAACATGGTATGAGAAACAGGTTCCACAAGGTTCTTGAGGACTGTATTTTGATACACAACTGCATTCGTTTTTACGCCTTTCTCACAAAAATGTACCTCAGTTAAGCCCCAATAAGAGACTCCCAACCAAACCATGAGCGAGGATGGAAAATGACCTCGTTGGACACGCGGAATACGTTTGCTCGCTTCTTCACTGCTGTGTGCGTACACCTTATCATTTTGTTTGTTGTAGCTCTCTTCCACGGTGAAAATTTTTTCATCCGAAAAAAGAATTTCCCGATGCTTTTTTCCTGCGTACCGCTTCAACAAAGCGCGGCATCTCTTCAGTCTCAGGTCCATTAAACGAGCGTCCAAACGATGTCCTGTTTTTCTTCGATATGCCCTAAGCCCTAAGTCTTCATTTAACACCCTTTTCACCGTGGTCCTGCTTAACCCCATCTGAAGGGCCAAACAGTTTCTGCTGACATATGGGATTTCTTTGAATTCGCGCCTTCACAGCTTTTATCACTGCTGGAGTCCTAACAGAGCGAGGGCGACCACTTCTTGACCTGTCATCTACACTAGAGTCTTCATTGTATCGTTTTATGGTACGATAAACGAATCTTTTGGTTATATTCAAATTTTTCAGTAAGTCGAAAATCTGAATTGGCGCGTAACCGCAACGATGCAACGCAGTAACTGCGACACGGTCGTCTTCTTTATGTGTCCACTCCATATTTAAAAATGAGGAAAATTCTAAAAAGTACACATTTTTATTTTCATGAAAAATTCGAAATTCGAATTCAATAAACTTTTTTGTGGCCAGCGTTCTAAATTCAAAAGTTTTTATTGTGTGACAGAACTTATGACTTGACTGTGTATATACCCTATAGACGAAGTATTCTGCATTTGGGCTCGTATAGGAAGTGGATTTAAAAGGACTCGTAACGTGACCCGGATGATATAATCGCTTCCTGCCAGTTGCATATCAACGAAAATTACTTGTTCTGTTTTATTATTATTATCCATGACAATCACTTTATTTTACTGAATACGGTCTCGCATTTGTGACGACCTCTGTGGTGTTACGGTCGAGGCTGTGCCTCCCAAGCGAGAGGTCCCAGGTTCGAATCCCGGCTGGGGAGGAAGAAAAATTAAAATCGCAGGTCTTGAATGTTCACATGTTGTGACGTCGCTGTTGCTGGTTCCACGACGCTGGGCATCCTAGTGTGGGGCCAGAAGCAATGTATGTGACTGTATGTGAATGTTATGTTGGGAATGTGGGCGTCCAAATAGGATCGTAAGACGGTCAGTTCGTTTTGAAAGCCTATGTCGGTACTTTTCAACCCACTTTTTTTTTACAATTATGTGGTTAATTATTCTAGAGCGCTACTCATAGCGAATATGGCCACCCTTGTCTGCGATCGTATGCCCACTGTATCTAGTGCTCGATTCCCACTTATCTGAAGCACGCCGATGGCCGGCATCAGCCACCTCCACACATTTGACTGGATCAATAAGTAAGCAAAGGATGCCCGAGCAGAAAAACCATACACCCGACCACCCCAAGGGGGCACACGTAACCGGCACCCCCCACCACTAGCGGGGGGACTCCGCAGATTGCCATTTTCTCTTTGCCTACGCTTTAATTAGTTGCGTAGTGACGCGTGTGCTACCCCTAATCCCGCGTTATTAAATTGCTAAAGATGCCCGGTTCAGTGGCCGTCACTCCTTATTTTACGACTAGCGCTTTAAGAACCTGTTACCCTGGTAACCACAACATGCGGCGTTGTCTAATTCAGGGTGATCACGACTTTCTATCGGCCGATATTTAAGTCGGGCTCTCAATCAGTATGAAGATGCAAGTGTGCACTTACTTACGATTCGGTGTCGGCCGAATTCATCTGGCAGCCCAAGCAGACCAAACTAACGGCCGATCAAAAAATCGTTCCAATGAGCGAACCTTTGAAGCAATATCTCAGCATTCGACAAACTGACATTTAAAAGAAATTTATAGAAAGGTCTGCGGGACTCTAAAACGAACAAATGAATCACGCCATCACCACGACAAGCGTCAATCTACTAGCATGTCAACAAGATAAGATAAAACCAAGTAAAACAGTGCTGCCCAAACATCAGTGATTGCAGGCTCGAGCGAGACCGTAGCCCAGTCAGCCTCCGCCATTAATCCATATTCATACGAGAGAGTTCAGGAGCTCGCCGCCACTCAACCGACCTTTTGTCCAAAACCGACATGCACTCCCTTCCAAATGCCGTGCCATTGACTCCGAACGGAATTCTGGGCCATTGTGATGGACAGTGGCGCACTAATGTGCTACAGCACTGTCTTTGACATACACAATAGAACGTTTTCTTAGAACAATTTTATTTTACTAATGTTAGGTTTGTTCATTATCACTAAACATAGGAAAAAACCTATGATGATTATGAAGTACATACGAGTACACAATATGTTGTTTTGTACCCGGTTACCCGATAGATCATTCCGTATCGTTCTCTTCTTAGTGGTATTTGACCTTCCACATGCCGCTGTTTAACCCTTAATATCCCAAGCTCATGACAATATTTTTAGATAGATCTTTTCCTCCATCGTATATTTATGGAACTACTCGTATCTATAATGGTATGAGGCACTGCTGTTGAATACGTTACTGTCAATTTCGTCACCATGTCACTTTGCCGCTGCTATGCAATAGCTCACAATTCGCAAAGCAAAGAAAAGTAAAACGGTATCCGAATTTAAAGCAAGACCTCGAAGATTGGCAAGACTTGCCATTTTCCTAAACGAATACTCAGCTGAATCAATTTTAAATTAAATCGTTAATTGGCAGCAGCATGATCACTTACTAATACCTGGTCATTGAAGATCAATCCGTTAAAAAAGTGGCGCGGCTCGAAAATCTGTGATTTTTACTGCGCGTCTCAGATCGCGCTGGCGTCTTTTCCGCTCGATGGCAATCGAAATAATTATCATAAAGTAAATCCCCCGCAATTCGGCGTCGGCCCCCGGCCCGGCGGTGAATGGCGGGCCCTCGCCGCCCGCAACGTAGGGCTGCGCTGCAAGACCCTCGACTAGACGTGCTATCGATAAATTTCCTGTGAAAGCTAATGGCGGCGGCTATGAAATTTTATGTCTCGCCGTGAACTTGAACCCTGAATCTGCATCTGTCGTATGATGAATGAAGTTCAATCAATAACTTTGCAAGATGGATAGCCATAGAATAGCATGAGAAAGGAGCACCATAGTTCTTCAGGATGACCTCTGTGGCGCTGCGGTAGTGGCTCTGCCTACCATGCGAGAGGTTCGATCCCCATATGGGGATAAATAAAAAAATACCAGGACTTTGATGTTTATATGTGTGTGATGACGCTGTTTCTGGTTCCCACGACACGGTATCCTAGTGCTAGTAGAAGCTATGTATGTGCCTGTACATAAATGTTTATGTTTTAAGCATTATTCTTTGTCATCGTCACAAAATCAACACTTTTGACAGTTTTAAGGTTTCAAAAGTTTCAATTTAGAGATTATTTAAATTTGACATTTAACCCTCATTATTATGGCTAACTGCACTACAAAAATCATGGATAAATACAAACTAAAACTGCAAAATTCATCGATATCGACATGTGAAAAGAGCCGACTGTTGCTCATCCCAACCGCAAAGCTCGCGCCCGGGGAGAAGCGAACAATCGCGTTTTCAGTTTCCTCACACCAGTCAGCACTCGTCTATGCGTTGCCAATGGAATTAATATCGCCCGCTGGTTGAAATAACTCAAGCAGCCTTTTAAACAATAATAACCTGCCCAGTTACAGATTAATTTCATGGCAAACTCTAATTAAATATTACTTTGGAAGTAGCTCACTCCAACCACCATCCGTTTAATTAAAAATGTAATAATTTAAGCTTCAATAAATGTTTACAACTAGCTCTATCTCTCCACACATCTGCCGTTATGTGACAAGCCGCACGCCCCGCCATAGAGATCGGGCGGGACGGGATTTCATTATTATTACTCTATCTAACCAACCTAACGCTCCGATAGCTGGTGTGTCAAGCCAATAATACATAACACGCAAAATTAATCGTGGAATCTGACCTCGTGGCGTTTAGCATAAGTCCTCGAATCGTTTTGACAATTAAATAAAAAACTATATGTGGTTGGGGCTAGACTAGAGTTAATTAGCAGTACGCGTGAAGTTCTTGGTGACGCCACTCGGCGCGGCGCGTGGACTGAGGAGGGCTGGGGACGCCGGCCTTTGTGCGCGCCACTCTCGGTCGACACAGTGAACGGTCCCCGAGTTTTTATGCCACCATGCCCTCGGACGGCCGCCGCCGCCGACGCCGCACAAAGCCGGAATGCATGCGGTGCGGCGCGCGGCGGTACCACACGGCCACCTCGAAGCGTGTTTCTGCTGAACTCTGTGCTGTTGGCTGATATCGCATCGAGTGTCTGTTAGGTGATTGTAGCGCCATCGGTTTGGCGGACACTAAAATTGCATTGAATGAAATGCTTATTTTCGCTGTGGTTATTAATTCGAATCCCGGCTTTGTTTATTGCAGTTACTTTAAAATTTATATCTGTTTTCAGGGATCGAAATGTCTAGTTGATTTCTCTATTTGTTGTTGTTTTAATTTATTTATTAAGAGTTTACGATTCAGTCAAAAGATTACCCTATGTTTTTCTTTCACTATTGCTATGAACTAAAAGGCATATGGCATTCAACAAATCTCATATAACTAAAGCTACGTATACATGACGAGTGTCGTAACTATCCTTTTAAGATCGAACGTTTTGGCGAATGGCTCCGGAGCGGGCGACTTTCTAAGGGTAATCTAATGCAGGGAAAAGGTCCCAATAATGATTTGTATCGTAGATTCATGACCAACGAAACTTGTTAAGCAAGCTTATCACCCGACATAACCTAAAGGGCTCAGTATCCCTTAGATAAGTAGGTGACTTGTAACAGATTCGCGAAATCAATTTAGCGTGCTCATCTTCCATACATTTCGACAGCTACTCAATCGGTTTAACTTCACAGACCGAGGGTAGTTGGGACGGGGCGCGATTTTGAACCTTATGCCATGCCAGCTAACGCCGGTGGTATTCAAGAGGTTAAGACGATAAACGTGTGAATGGTGAATGTAATTAACTTGGCTAATGTCCTGCCATAACCCACCCATTATGGGAATCTTCATCTCACACCGAAGAGACATCTTTCCTCAGCACTGGATACCGTATAGGATAGGTAGGCTATCTGGAGAATCTAGATATGTATCACAAAGGCGACAAGCTATCTCCACAGACAGCCCCATCATGCTCGCAGTGTTGAACGCGTGCACAGTTGGCAACGCACCTGCCCCGGCCGGGCTCGCGCGGCAACACCGAGCCGGTCCCGCGCGAGTTTCCGCGTCTACCTCGCCTCGTGCTTCCTCTAAATATTCCTTATACGAGCCCAAATGCAGAATACTTCGTGAAGTCGTACATTGAGAGACAAGGTTTTTCGAACCCAAATATTTTTTGGGTATTTATGATGATAATCAGAGATTGGATATTCGGGTGCATATCTACCTAATGTTGAGGTGTTGGTGGATATTATGGAATACACTTTTGTATCGACAAAATCCCGCGATTTCGGGATCGACAAATTTTGTGTTTTTTCTGACTAGAATCGCATGCATATTTAGCTATCTTACATTGTAAAGTATATAGTTACCAAACTGGCATAACAAATAACGTCAGGATCTCTGTAATTCGCAACATGTAAAGTATAAATAGGACGGTGCTGGAGTTGCTGCGCATACGTGTCCCCGACCGGTACGTGTGGCAGCGCCGCCGGCCTGAGCTACTTTATGTGACGCGCGCGCGCACCGCGCTGCTCAGCAAGTCCCCGATGTCGCGAGCGCTCAAATACCTTAACTTGATTGCCAACCAGATGGATTTGTTTTGTTGCACTTCGAGTGGCTTCACAAAGACTGCTTTGCAGACAATTAGTTATGAGATGATTGATTAAATAATAAAGGATAATGCTTAGTTGTATAGTTGGTACATATTTTTAGGTTAATTGAATAAGCTGCACTATGTATTAGGTCTAACCTGTAATGTAGATGTAAGTTTTAGATAAATAAATAAATAAATAAATAAATAAATAAAAAGTTTCCCTCATTATTCTACTTTATTTGAACGTTTTCATGTTATATTAATATCTTTTGAAACTTCAACAATCCTCGATTTAACCTAGTCTCGGTGAAAGCAAATATTTCACCAAAGAACTTACTACAAGGTCTATCATCCAGCTTATGAACAACACAAATCAGTGAAAGTTTGAATAAAACCAGCTGTCCCCGCAAGCGCACAAGTGGTGCAGAGAATAGGTTTTGAAGAAAATAATAAAGAAAAAATCGTCGTACCCGAGGAGAAAAACTCACTGCAATGTCGGGACATGATCCAGAAAAATGTTTCAGTCGACACATGCAAGAGAGTCCTTAATAAAATGGGGTTTATGGGGCAAAAGAAAAGCATTTACTGACTGCCCTGCAAAAGAAAAGAAAAATTAAATCCGCTCGTGAACATCAGAACTGGACTTAGATCAGTGGCTTCAAGTAATAAGAAGCGATGAATCAAACTTTGAGGTGACTGTTGGCGATGAACGAAAAAAGATCATCAGAAATAAAAGTGAGACGCATCATAAGGACTGGATCCAGCGAAAAGTGAAGTTTCCGGCATCAGTAATGATATGGGTTAGCATATCAGCTCAGGCTATGTGTCAGCTGCAATTTGTGAAGCGAAATGTTAATGCAACAAAGTAACAGGAAATTTTGGAAACGAGTCCATTACCGGCCATTCAGAGTATAAAACATCAAAATATCTTAATTTTTCAACAAGATGGGGCTTCATGTCACACTGCATGGACAACGAAGATGATGGACTTTATGGAGGAAAATTAAGTAAAGATTGAGGAAATATCCACCAAGACCAGATTTAAAACAGTTTCAGGCAGTTTGGGATACTCCCACAGATTGATTTATAGATATCTTTTAAAGGGTGGTCGAACTCTTCTGCTTTTTAGGCAGTTAGGAAATTATTGTTTTTTATGTTTAATTAATTCACAAGTGAAAGTTATAAGCAACAATAAGTACATTTTAGTATGGAACTTAATGTATTATTCAGATGTTGTTTATATGGGTTAGACTCCGTAAAAAAATCTAACATATTTACGAAGGTATATACATAGTCAGGTCATAAGTTCTGTCACATGTGCAATATGAAATAATTTAGACATGTTTATTATTTATGTAAACATTTATATAGCAAATTGAACTTAATAAAACATAGATTCTTATGGTAATAAAGTTTATTCAAAATTACCCCCGCGATTTTGAATATTTATTCTGCGCGGCCAGTCGTCTATCGCAGCACGAACGAGGTCCATGTCAATATCGGCGGCTGCCTTAATCAAGGATGCCTTGAGTGACTCCAAATCAGGATGAGGCTTTGAGCAGGCCTTTTCCTCCAAGTGTTGCCATATCTTGTAATCTAACGGACTCAAATCTGGACTGGAGGAGGGCCAGTTTTCGTGCCGGATGAAGTCGATTTCACGCGCCGCCAGCCAGTCTTGTGTGCTTTTCGCTCTATGAGCTGGCGCAGAATCTTGTTGGAATACCCAGTGCCTGTTATTAAACATGGTATGAGAAACAGGTTCCACAAGGTTCTTGAGGACTGTATTTTGATACACAACTGCATTCGTTTTTACGCCTTTCTCACAAAAATGTACCTCAGTTAAGCCCCAATAAGAGACTCCCAACCAAACCATGAGCGAGGATGGAAAATGACCTCGTTGGACACGCGGAATACGTTTGCTCGCTTCTTCACTGCTGTGTGCGTACACCTTATCATTTTGTTTGTTGTAGCTCTCTTCCACGGTGAAAATTTTTTCATCCGAAAAAAGAATTTCCCGATGCTTTTTTCCTGCGTACCGCTTCAACAAAGCGCGGCATCTCTTCAGTCTCAGGTCCATTAAACGAGCGTCCAAACGATGTCCTGTTTTTCTTCGATATGCCCTAAGCCCTAAGTCTTCATTTAACACCCTTTTCACCGTGGTCCTGCTTAACCCCATCTGAAGGGCCAAACAGTTTCTGCTGACATATGGGATTTCTTTGAATTCGCGCCTTCACAGCTTTTATCACTGCTGGAGTCCTAACAGAGCGAGGGCGACCACTTCTTGACCTGTCATCTACACTAGAGTCTTCATTGTATCGTTTTATGGTACGATAAACGAATCTTTTGGTTATATTCAAATTTTTCAGTAAGTCGAAAATCTGAATTGGCGCGTAACCGCAACGATGCAACGCAATAACTGCGACACGGTCGTCTTCTTTATGTGTCCACTCCATATTTAAAAATGAGGAAAATTCTAAAAAGTACACATTTTTATTTTCATGAAAAATTCGAAATTCGAATTCAATAAACTTTTTTGTGGCCAGCGTTCTAAATTCAAAAGTTTTTATTGTGTGACAGAACTTATGACTTGACTGTGTATATACCCTATAGACGAAGTATTCTGCATTTGGGCTCGTATAGGAAGTGGATTTAAAAGGACTCGTAACGTGACCCGGATGATATAATCGCTTCCTGCCAGTTGCATATCAACGAAAATTACTTGTTCTGTTTTATTATTATTATCCATGACAATCACTTTATTTTACTGAATACGGTCTCGCATTTGTGACGACCTCTGTGGTGTTACGGTCGAGGCTGTGCCTCCCAAGCGAGAGGTCCCAGGTTCGAATCCCGGCTGGGGAGGAAGAAAAATTAAAATCGCAGGTCTTGGATGTTCACATGTTGTGACGTCGCTGTTGCTGGTTCCACGACGCTGGGCATCCTAGTGTGGGGCCAGAAGCAATGTATGTGACTGTATGTGAATGTTATGTTGGGAATGTGGGCGTCCAAATAGGATCGTAAGACGGTCAGTTCGTTTTGAAAGCCTATGTCGGTACTTTTCAACCCACTTTTTTTTTACAATTATGTGGTTAATTATTCTAGAGCGCTACTCATAGCGAATATGGCCACCCTTGTCTGCGATCGTATGCCCACTGTATCTAGTGCTCGATTCCCACTTATCTGAAGCACGCCGATGGCCGGCATCCTTCGCGACTCGACACTCCAAGTCAACGTCCGATCAACATCGTACGAGCACCCCACTAAACTGAACTGAACACACTTTCTTATGTGCATTGACAACATGGTAACATGGTAGCTTTCTTCAACTCCACTTCCTTCCCTCTTGTGGAGGATATTGCAGTTCTCACGAGAAATTGATCTATTTGCTTGGTCTGCTAAAATGTGTCCGGGATATCATCGATCGATTAATAGTTTGTTGCCGATGTGTAGTTACTTCTCGGAATAATTTAATTTAATTTAAACTCGATATAGATTATTTATACATCTTATTTCCCACTGTGTTAATTGTTTTTACTGTTGTTCTATGCAATAAAGGATATAATAATAATAATAATAAATGTAGAATGTTATGATTGACCGAGCGAGCGAAGCGTCCAGTTTCGAGATTGGGCATAAATGCCTTTGTCCATCTGTCTGTTCACGCCTACAGGTCGCATTTTTGACGACCGATTTTGCACAAAATTACAAAAACAAGTTCCTTGTTTTTTTTTAGTCGATAACGATTTTTGATTGGAGGGAAAATAGGGAGGGGGGGGAGTTTGCTGTAGCGTTATTAATCGACGGATTTCAAACAAATTTGAGAGGTACACTAAGGCTTTCATTATGCACAAGATGTTGCGAAAAATATGATGTGGGAAGCACTTCGGAGTATTTTTGACCTCCCAGTAAGTTTTTTGTAGATAAAGCTAGACGCCTGAATCTGTGACAATAGGCCACAAATTGAAATTCCATAAATTCAGTCAATTTTCACCAATAGCTTGGAAACGACAGCCGTTCAAAGCTCCGTAATTTTGCCACTGACTGGCTCATCAGCGACCATCAAAATTCTAATGTTCTTGTAGCAGACCTATAATCTTGAAATTTTAAACAAGCGAGGTCTACTGTTCTAGGTTAATTGCTAGATCTAATCATTTTCATCATCTATTCATCACCCACTCAACAGTGGGTGCAGGAGGCTTAGCCGGATACACTGAAAAAAAACCCTTGTTATTCGTAGCTAAACTTTCATCTACGTATAACATAGAAAAAGTGACCACAAAACTATAGCAATACGTAACCAAATCTAGTTTGGTTATTTTTTAACGAAACTGTTTTGTAATTAATGTAAACACTATTTTGTTTAAGTCATACCAAGGTGCTTACTTAAAGGTAGGCCTACTTACATGCAGTTAGGAAGCCAATTTTTTGTTTACTTCAGCCATTTTTTACAAAACAGTTTGACTGTTATTAACTAAACTAGTGAGTTGTTTTAGCTGTTGTTTTGTTACTATAACCTGATATATTAGTTAATTTAGATAACTTGTTTTGTTAATTTTTACAAAAAAGTTTGACTGTTAGTAACAAAACTTTGCTTGTTTTAGCTGTAGTAGTTTGTTTATATAATATTTAGTACTTCTTTAGTGTGTAGCCTAATTTATTTTAGCTATCTGAGCGTTTTAGCATGGCAATAAGCGGTAATTTCCCTTTTGTTAATATTTCGAGAATCACCGATTAGATTGACATTATTTTCAAATCAATCTAATCGGCGATTCTTGAAATATTAACAAATGGGAATTACCGCTTATTGCCATGCTAAAACGCTCAGATAGCTAATATAAATTAGGCTACACACTACAGAAGTACTAAATACCATATAAACAAAAAGCTACAGCTAAAACACACAAAAAAAAATTGTACTACCTATATAAAATTTAAAAGTAGGCAGATAAATAAAAGCAATTGTTTTACAAATGTAATTGTTGTATTGTTAGACTTATGAAATTTTGCAATGTAAGAACCATTATCACATAAATCAAAATCTCAAAACAACGGGAATCTTTTTCCCAATGTCCCAGTGTCCTCCAGTGACTGTAGGCCATACTCGTACGTTGTAGAACCCTGTGAGGCCTGTGATCTATTCGGCTCAGTCGACTGATCTTCATATGTCTGAAACTGAGAAAACCATGTGATTAGGGCGTATCAATAATCTATTTCGGTTAGGTAACGACGTAGTGGTAAGGAAATAGAGGTACCTATTCAATTACTGTTGATTGTTAAATATACTTCTATTTCTATAGCCATACCTTCCTCCCCCGGTAGGTAGGTTAGACACAGATGCAAGCTAGCGTTATTTGTAGGTTTGGGTGCCGGCCGAGTCACTAACTTTTGGCGCGTTGGCACCATGCTGGCGCGGCAGGCACGTTATGCCTTTTTACCCCCAGATTGGCATAGCTTTAGCTTACCACAAGATAATGAAAGTAAATGATTAGGTAAATACTTACCTTTGAATTGAGTAAAATACACTTCCAGGCCCCACTGCTGCAGATAATCTTCGAGAGCATCTGGGCTCTGCTCGGCCATGGTTCTCTCACTCATTTTTAAGTAGGTAGCTGACTGAATAAAGATTCTTCTTCAGATTATGCTGATGAGAGAGACGACAAGCACAGAACTATTTTACTTTGGGGTTTTATGAAAAACGGAGACCCGTCTTCACACGATTGTCCCGAGAGGCGCAAGCGCAAGCAGCAAAATGAATAGAAAATCAACGTGTTTGACATGGCGTGTCGCGTCGTCGTCGCCTCGATCGTAGCAAAATGCAGTTTTTGAAATTTTTCGCTCTTGAACAGATTAATGAAGAGTTGCTCTTGTCACTGTGCCGCACGGTCGGATTTTGTTTGACAAGACTACATTCAACTCGCGCGAGGACTGTTGGTAGTTCGTCATCCCGTAAACAAAAGTGTTTGGTTGTAAACAATCAAAATACGTCTAACAGTGGATAACGCTATGTTTAGTTCAACATATTAGTTTGTTGTTAATTACATAAGTTTTGTTGAATTGCAGTTTTGTGTGTAAAAAATAACAAACTTAATTGAGATAATAGGAACAAGATGTTTGTTTAGTGATTAACAATAATAATTGTTTGATAGTTCAGCAAGCCTTTAGTAACGAATAGTCTTAGAATTAGTATAAACTAAGTAAACATGTATTGTTGCAAGTTACCAATCCAATTTGTTTACTTCATTAAGGTTATACATGACTAAATCTTAGCTATTAAACAACCGAACTGAAAATAACCAAACCAGTTTTGTGCTTCGTAAATAAACCACTTTAATTATTTCAAATTAAGTTTATTGACGACTAAATGAAGTATGGTTAAAAAGGCGATAACCGAAAAAGTTTTGTTATTAATTTTTTTCAGTGTAGATAGATAGATAGATAGATAAAATCAAAGTGTCTATCAGAAGCCTAGAGTGCACCAATCCTGTAGAACTATTTGAATACTTACACATATAAAAGGAAGTCTTAAAAATCGGTAAGTGACGGTCGCACTCGCATACGAAGGGTTACGTACAATCCATTCACGACAACGTAAGGACAAAATAATTATAAAACAAAAATACAAAAACCTTATATCCGAACTAGGTTTCGAACCTAGCGCCATCCCTACCACCCTACAGATAACGGATCCGACGTCAAACCAATTACGCCACCGAAACGACAAAATGAAGCGAAATTATCGATTATATTTGAATGACGATGATTTATTTGGTAGTTCGAAGGGGCAGGGATATTGAAACACGTCTCTTGTATGGACATCTCCTTTAGTTTATAAAATCGAGTTGTTTCAATATTTATTGCTGTAGCGGCAACAAAAATACACATTCTGTGAAAATTTCAACTCTCCTAACGGGTCATCAGAGAGAGCCTGGTGACGGACAGACAGACGGGCAGTGGGGGCTTTCGTAATGGGTTCCCGTTTGGCACCCTACAGGTACGCAACCCTGCAAATTGGGAATTAAATTAGTGGCCAAACGAGGGCATAACTACGCATCTGCCCATTAATGAGAACTCTTATCCCACACGCTAACCATCGCGCTTTCGCATTCCAGCCTTGCCCAATAATGAGCCCCCTTATCCCACACGCTAACCATCGCGCTTTCGCATTCCAGCCTCAATCGAGGAGGAGACCGCCGACCTGCCCGGCACGGACGGCCTGGCGCCCAAGCAGCGGCACCAGGCCAAGCACCGGGAGCTGTTCCTCTCGCGGCACGTCGAGACGCTGCCAGCGACGCACATCCGCGGCAAGTGCACCGTGACGCTGCTCAACGAGACAGAGTCGCTCGTCAGCTACCTTAACAAGGATGTGAGTATGTACCGTCCACGCAGGTAGGCAGACAGGCAGTCAGGCAAGTGAGATGCCCACAGCGAGACGAGAGCGGGTACAACTCGCTCAGATGCCATGAAACCTTGCGTTAGCTGCATCTGGCGGTAAACAATCCACGGAGGGGAGGGGAAACGAGATCCTCAAAGCGTCCTACAGAATATGTGAAAGCCTGGGGGTGCAGCCAATACACTCGCCTATTGAAACATAGTCTTTTGAATAAACCTAAATATAATCTGCCAGAAGAACTCCGGTTAAGTAGCTAGATATTTATGTCGGTTATGTATAATGAGCACATTCTGAACATACATACTCAGTATTATTAAGTATGCAATTGATGCAAATTTACCAAATAGTTGAATTAGTTATTATTATTATTATTTGATTAGTGGCGTATAGTTGGATGTTAATACACATGTTTTTCTCTTGTTTCAGGACGCATTTTTTTATTGTTTAGTATTTGACCCTTCACAAAAGACTTTATTAGCAGATAAGGGAGAAATAAGAGTGGGAAGTAGATATCAGACTGAAGTTACTAATTTATTAAAAGAAGGTATGTATGATTTATTTTGCATAACTATGTTGTTAAAAGCCAAGGGTCAGCATAATATCAATCATTTGTCTTGATGCAGTCAATACAGGCTCGTAAAGGAGGACACTTTTGATATCGTTTAATATTATTCTGATCCTTACTCATTCACAATATATATCTACTAAATAGGGAATTCTCTTAACGACATTACTTGTTGAATTCTTATTTCACGGGTCATGCAGGTAATCTAACTAACCTTATTGGAATGTCATTATTTGTTGGTGACGTTGCTGGTACCCGTATCTCTCTACATTTGCATAACGGGACGCACAGTTTTAGTTCTCGACGCTTACGTAAACCAACAACTCTCCTTTTAGAGTTGAGCTCGCCCTTGCATATAAAAGTGCAAGTTCGTAGCCGACCGCTACTGCAGACGACATGTCGCCGGCGAGATAGACGCGAGTGAGCGATACAGTGAGCGTTGTTACGTAGGCACGCTGTCACGCTCACTCGCGCCGTAAATACGCTTCCTTTCTCGCCGGCGACGCGTCTCCGCAGCAGTGGTCGGCTACGAACTTGCTGGCACCTTATGTAATTTTAACCCATTATTTACCGTGCAATAATGGTGGTGATGTGTCTCCGCAGGCGAGGAAGACCCGCGCACGTGCGCTGACATGGAAACCCTCGTGTGGACGCCCACGCACGCGCTTTCCGACCGGCAGATAGACCAGTTCCTGGTGGTGTCGCGCTCCGTGGGCACGTTCGCGCGCGCGCTCGACTGCTCCTCCAGTGTGAAGCAGCCCAGCCTGCACATGTCCGCGGCCGCCGCCTCCAGGGACATCACGCTCGTGAGTACTGCCGCTGCATGCGATAACGCGCTCGGCTGCTCCTCCAGTGTGACGCAGCCCAGGTTACATCTACATGCCATAATGGTATGTGAGGGTTCGCTCGAGTGACTGTCTCATTCCTTGAAAGTCGCTGAGTGACTGTGTGATTACTAAAAGTCTCTGATATTGTGTCAGGGTCTCCTTCCGCTCGAGTTATAAGATAGCACCTACACCTCGCTGCTCATGTATAACACTAATAACGCTGCTGATTTATTAAGGTGTTTTATTGAGAATATTACCGTTAGTTATGTATTGTCTCTTCTTCTCAATCTCTACGGGGGTGCAAAGCGAAACAACGTCACTCCAATGAATGTTGTGCTAGCTCGCAGACATCATATGAAGTTAACAACCAAGCTAAACTTTATGGAGTTGAATTGTTGCAACACCTCTCCCCTTGCCAGTTCCACGCGATGGACACGCTCCACGTGAGCGGCTACAGCATAGAGGCGGCGCTGTCCTCGCTGGTGCCCGCGTCGGGCCCGGTGCTGTGCCGCGACGAGATGGAGGAGTGGAGCGCGAGCGAAGCCAACCTGTTCGAGGAGGCGCTCGACAAGTACGGCAAGGACTTCGCTGACATACGGCAGGACTTTGTGAGTACACCCCCCGTACACAAACTAATAACAAATATGTGCAAAGATAGGCCAAGTGCGGGTCGGACTTGCACACGTAGGGTTCCGTACCATCGTACAAGACTACTTAACCATTAGTCAGTGTGGATTCCGGGAATAATCAAAAGAAGGGAAATCGTAATAGTTTTCGTGGCAAAATTTTAAAATTAAATACTGGTTGGGATTTATCTTAAATTACAATTAAACTTTCATTCATATTAAATCTTAATAAATCTTCACATCTATAAACATTTATTTACACAATTCTTGTTATAAATATAGGCGTACGTGCGGCCGCGAGCGCGAGCGAGGCAATAAGGAACGAATAGAGGGCTTTTATAGACTAGCTAGCCAGTTTCTTCTCTACATTTTGACATATGCCAGAATGAGATCATCAGAGATATATATTATCAAAAGCTTCATTTTGCGCGAAATATGGCCCTCAAAATTCGTCCGATGCCCGGAATTCTCACTGATTCGGCAATAGTGACATTCCGAATCCCGGTTAGTCTCACTGACGACTGGTTGAAGTATTTCATGAACCTGTAGAGACGCACATCAACAATTAAGGAACTTTTTTGACAGACACTGAAGATTCTATTTTGGGCATTTTGTGGCAACAACATGAAGTTCGCTTTAATTGTTATGTCATTATTTATTCTTTTCCGACCAGCAGAGAAGTAAAAGGGTGGATTAACGCTATAGGCAGTTCGAGACCGTTTTTTTTGTGGTGACATAGTAAAATCACTTTGACTTGAGGTACTCGGTTGTAGTGGTTCTCTACAAGAAACATCGTAACAACAAATGTAACAAAAACAATAACAAACCCAACGTAACAACGAGAGAAACTTAAACAAAAGCCTGGAGACGAACTGATCAATCAACTGACAGCTTCCGATAGCTCGGGTACCTAATTAGCGCAGTAGCCGACGGAGAAAAAACTATTACCACCCAGTCTAGGGCTTGCGATCTTATGTTTAACCTTGGATCTCACCTCCAAACACGTTTATGTCTGACATTCTATTATGTTGCGGCGCATCGAGAAGTAAACATACCATTATTCTTATATGAATCCTTTTAAACGTATTTGGCACCTCAACGGTAATGCTTTATTACTGTTTTTTTTTTCTAATTAAATAATTCACTGAACGGAAATTAACGAATGTACACATTTCTTTGGCACAACACTATTTTTCTTTCGTCTAAACTGGTATCACTCGACCTGTCAAATCTCTAATCGATTCCCCGATGCATTTAAAGGTTTCGAAGCTGGGGACCACCCCTACCCTACATATAGCGGATCCTACGTCAAACCAACACGGTATTTGACAAGGTCAAACCAACACGGTATTGGACAAGGCAGTCCAATAAATCTAGAAACGTGTCCCAAGCTGAACCTATTTCAACAGAAACGTTTGACAATATCAGATTTGTAAATTTCCAGCAGTTGTATTTCATAAATGTAAGATAACGCGTTAGTTTGTAAACTATCGACAGATTGTAAACCAGACTGACAAGGTTTAGAATTTACGTTTCTTTTGTTCTTACATGTGAACCTAACACGAAGACTATTCAGGGGCTTCGCTGCGCTCGCCCGCTCGAGTGTAAGAATAGGATCTGAAAGATTGGACCTCGTCGAGGACACAATCTATCTTGGAATCACTATAGATTCGAAACTTCAATGGGGTCCTCACATATATTCAAAAACTATGTTAAAAATGAGCTCATAAGAAAGTTCTATTATAGTATTAAGGAATACTTGAATGATAAAACTGCATGGTCCATACCATCTCAGCGCACAGAAATTCGACGAGGGGTGATGGATCAAGTCTATCACTCGCCGGCGAATTTCCTTAGATCGAAACCAGTACCTATTGTGAAGTCACTTAAAAAAACCAACCTTCCAAAACGATGTAGTATTTGTTTTATATAAAAAAAAATAGTAAAAAAATAAGAAGTATAATTTTGACTTTGAATAATATAATTCATTTATTTATATTCAGTAAAAAACATCTAAATCTGAATTTGCCCTCTCTGGACTTCACCTAAGCTACCGCAGAGTTTGCCCTGGTATTTGCAATTGAAGTTTAAACCAGTTCACAATTTAACGGTTTTATTATAAACTAATGCGTCATATCGTCAGCAGTACGGTACTGTTTACAATTTATCGATAGCTTGTAAACTAACGAGAAAAAAACTTTAGTTTATTTGCAAGTAGTAAAATATGCTTAGCTGGTAGATACAACATATTTTATTTAATTTTGTTGAAAAATTGGTTGCATGGAGACTCTGCTTATGAGGCCTTAGAGGGTTAATTGTGACTTGCCAGCCCTTGCCACTTTATGGATCTTTCGATGAGTTATGTTCCGCAGGATTCCTGTATCTTGCGATGAGTTATGTCCCGCAGGATTCCTGTATCTTGCGATGAGTTATGTCCCGCAGGATTCCTGTATCTTGCGATGAGTTATGTCCCGCAGGATTCCTGTATCTTGCGATGAGTTATGTCCCGCAGGATTCCTGTATCTTGCGATGAGTTATGTCCCGCAGGATTCCTGTATCTTGCGATGAGTTATGTCCCGCAGGATTCCTGTATCTTGCGATGAGTTATGTCCCGCAGGATTCCTGTATCTTGCGATGAGTTATGTCCCGCAGGATTCCTGTATCTTGCGATGAGTTATGTCCCGCAGGATTCCTGTATCTTGCGATGAGTTATGTCCCGCAGGATTCCTGTATCTTGCGAAATAAAAAGCGCTCTGTGTTATTCGACCCCACAATCTACCCATCTACTTTAGCTAAATCGCTTCAGTACTTTTTACGTGAACTGTATCAAACATCCATCCCATCCATCTATGACTATTGATTCATCGATAACGCATAACTTTTACTGTTGCGCCATAGATATTAGTGAGATAGAAGGAGCTCTGTTTGACCGTTCGCCCCCCTTCCAGCTGCCGTGGAAGACCCTCAAGAACCTGGTGGAGTACTACTACATGTGGAAGACCACGGACCGCTACGTGCAGCAGAAGCGGGTCAAGGCGGTAGAGGCCGAGTCCAAGCTGAAGCAAGTCTACATTCCCAATTAGTGAGTGTTTGTACCCCGACATATGCGATGTTTGACTACTACACGCCAAACTTAACTAGGCACCTCGCTCTGGTGACGTCATGCGTCCGGTCCCTGTCTTACTGACGCTTTGAGGACGAGAGAGAGCGAGAGAGGGAGGGGAAATCGCAATCCATGGGTTATTTTGTCGGATATAATAGTTGATTTTGTCGGATAGTAGTTGTTGGATGTTGTTATGTGACAGTGTTAAGTGTTTTAGTTTGGGAATGTGACAAGCTCGGCCTGGATATCGGCGGCCCTGCAACACAATCACGTGACAAGGCGACGCATTAGGCAAAAACAGCATTTTGTAAATCTCAAATTACGCAAAATAATGAATACTAAAGTTGTTTCTCTATATTAGCTTGTTGATGTGGTCAAATGCGGCGAGAAATTGTAAAAACAATGTGATAAATTGATTTTGAGATAGTTTCGGACAACTTTTATATGGAGCAAAATTACATTTATTTTATATGTTAGAGAATCGGGCACAACCATGCCCACATTTCAATACATACATAATTCAACTAATGGGATTACTTTTATTGTTTTTTCCAGCTTGAAGTATGTCGTAATGTCGTTAATGTATAGTATACCACGAGAAGCATGCACTTTTATGATTCGTCTTGATAATTATTATTGTGAGTAACAAGATTTGGTCGTTATTGCAGCAACAAGCCGAACCCGGCGCTCATCACAGCGGCGGGCGGCGCGGGCAAGGCGAGCGTGCTCAACGGCGGGACCAACGGGTCCGCGCACGCCAACTCCGACTTGTGCGCCTCCTGCCAAGGTACCAACCAACCGTGCTCGACCGTCACTCCGGGGCGCCCCGTTTGTGTGCCCCGTACTTCCAGGGAGATCAAAGATGCTGTTCACCCGTTCATTCTGTGCTCCCCTTATGGGATAGAGGTAAACAAATCGTGTGGTCCGTAGTTCGCAGGGATCCAGGGAGATAATCGGAGGGCGGGAGCGTTAACTGTATTTAAGGCTGTATACTTTTGTTTACTTTGTGTGACATGAAACTATTAGACACAATATTCTCGCTATTCGAATATGCTACTATACAAAGTTAATGAGCTAATATATTTAAAACGTAGTGATGGCCGCTTAGAAGACTAAATTTGAGCAGTTTGATTTCCTGTCGTTACACGGCCCGTAACACTTCTGTCTGCCATGATGAGTCCTCTACCACACCCAAGTTTAGTGTCAGTGTGTGTAAATGTCGGTGACGTCACATTGCAGGCGCCAACTCCTCGGCGTGGTACTCGTGGGGCCCGCCGCACCTCCAGTACCGGCTGTGCGGCGCCTGCTGGGCCTACTGGAAGAAGTACGGAGGCCTCAAGGTAAACATTGTACGTTACCGTGACGGCGAGACCGCACTTTGTTACCTAATAGATTTAACTTAAAGGGGGCCGAAGATCAGACGGCAGGCCACCTGTCAGTCAGGTGGTCCGATGACATAGTGGGGATAGCAGGAAAGCAGTAGACATGTACATGAGGCCTTTACTCAGCATTGGGTTCCTTGGCTGATTCAAGCTGATTCAATTCTTGACATGCCGCAAGCATTTGACTCTTTGTGTTCCTCTTAGATGGTGGTTAACCCTTAATACGGCCAGGGAATATTATTTCCCACCAAATTGTCAAACCTATGGTTTGGTGACACTCTCCAAAATATATGAACATTTCTGCGTGCTTATGCCTTATTAAGGGTAAAAGCTAAAGTAAATGTAATTAATGTTTGTATCTACAATGTTTGGCGAGTGCTTGCGGTGACGGTGTCCGTTTTTGACGAGCCTTGTGGTTGCCAAAATACAGCAACCACAGCTGTATTTTGGCAACCACATATATATATGATTATAACCACATATAATCCAGGATTTTTTGGGATGAAACGTAGCGCATGTGTTATTCCAGGTTATAATCTACCTTGTTTCCAATTTCAGTCAAATCGGCTAACTAGCCTGCACCTGGAAAAACTAAACTTGAAAGACTAACAAACATACATCCATCTGCAAAACTTTCGCGCGTGTTTTTGTGGGATACTCTCGACTTATGCATCGATAGGATATGTCAAGTCATGAAATGATGATTCTATCGCAAGCGCGCATATTATAACAATTTGTAAGTTAAGAGCTCCGTGGTTAGTGATTTCACGCCCCCTTCTCACGCAGAAGCGGGTTCGAAGCCCCGCTGATCATGTACCATGAGATAAATAACGTGAGGAAACCTTCAATCTACATAGCTGCGGCGATGGGCTTAAATAACTTAAAGTGACGAAAAGGCGTGACGCTAAGTAATGCTGTACAGGGAGGGAGTGCACTGTAGTATAATCTCGTGTATGATGTGCGTGTGCGCAGACGGCGGCGGCGGTGTTCGGCGAGGCGGCGGAGGCGGAGGTGGGCAAGCCGCGAGAGGGAGAGGAACCGGGCGCGCTGTCCCTCTCGCACCGTCCGCATCGCTGCCAAGTGCGCGACTGCAACAAGGTACAGTGCCCAACCAACACTACACACTACACAAATGACGGTCTTCTTCGTCTTCAGGGGGTCTAATAAAGCCCGATTTACATTGGTCAAGGATAGTGGACTGTATAAGTACAGTGCTGTAAACCGATCGAACAGTAGCGAGACAACTTGGCTTTCAACTTGCCTTGCCAGTGGATCCCAATAGAATCGCTTTCTATTTTTTCTGTGGCAAGTGCACCCTCGTGAGCCCTCATGCCACCACCCACGCGCCCGCATAACCACCCACGCGTCCGCATAACCACCCACGTGCCCGCATAACCCCACACGCGCCCGCATAACAACCCACGCTTCCGCATAACCACCCACGTGCCCGCATAACCCCACACGCGCCCGCATAACCACCCACGCTTCCGCATAACCACCCACGTGCCCGCATAATCACCCACGCGCCCGCATAATTACCCACGCGTCCGCATAACTACCCACGCGCCCGCTTAACCACCCACGCGCCCGCATAACCACCCACGTGCCCGCATACCACCCACGCGCCCGCATAACCACCCACGCGTCCGCATAACCACCCACGTGCCCGCGTAACCCCACACACGCCCGCATAACCACCCACGCTTCCGCATAACCACCCACGCTTCCGCATAACCACCCACGCTTCCGCATAACCACCCACGTGCCCGCATAACCACTCACGCGCCCGCATAACCACCCCCGTGCCCGCGTAACCCCACACGCGCCCGCATAACTACCCACGCGCCCGCTTTACCACCCACGCGCCCGCATAACCACCCACGTTCCCGCATAACCACCCACGCGCCCGCATAACCACCCACACTTCCGCATAATTACCCACGCGCCCGCATAACCACCCACGCGCCCGCATAACTACCCACGCGCCCGCTTAACCACCCACGCGCCCGCATAACCACCCTAGCGCCCGCATAACTACCCACGCGCCCGCTTAACCACCCACGCGCCCGCATAACCACCCACGCGCCCGCTTAACCACCCACGCGCCCGCATAACCACCCTAGCGCCCGCATAACTACCCACGCGCCCGCTTAACCACCCACGCGCCCGCATAACCACCCACGCGCCCGCATAACACCCACGCGCCCCATCACCACCCACGCGACACTTGACTCTATTTTATACAGTTAAATTTAGGACAGTCTAAACAATCACTGTCTGAAATTGTCTGGTACTCGCCACTGGCCCCTGAACTTGGAACTGTTCTTGCCACTGTCCTTGACCAAGGTAAATCGATTTATACACCGACCTAAATTTGACTGTTTACACTTCGCCAGTAGTGAGTCAAGTGTCGCGCGAGAGGTTAAGCAGGCTCGCAGGGAGTGCACGTCACAATAAATAGAAAGCGATTCTATTTGGCTCCACTGGTAAGGAAAATTGAAAGCCAAGTTGACTTTCTCCAATCGCTTTACACGACTGTACTAACCACAGCCACTATCCACGTACTGTAAATCGCGCTTAAGTGCCTGCACCTGGCCCACTTAAGCGGGGCCTTTGTACCGTGCGTGTCCCTTGCGCCTGCGCTTCTATTTTAGCCATCCCAACTCCTGCACCATTTGAATAGGAGGCCCGAATGTTCGTGACGGTTTCCAACTCTAAATGGAGTATTGAATGACTGGCTAGATGTCACGCGACGTGTCGCTGTGTATGTATGTTTTTGTGTAGCGTAAACGTGGGGACTGGAACTTATCGTTGTGACACAGTTACTGTTCGACCTTCCACCAGGGCCAGGCCAAGACTAGGGACCCATAGCTAGAATGAAACAGTCCAACCGTGATGGAATTAAAACGTCGGCCTTTCTCGGAGCTAAACTTATGAACTAACAATACCTTGTGACTTTGCTGACGGGGCTTCACCGACAGCTTCCCTCGAGCTGCTCCGCGGTGCACACCCAGATGTGGATCTCGTTGAAGATGCCGTACTCCAACAGCCTTCCTGTGGGAAGGCGCAAGCAAGGTCACGTAATTGTCCTTTCCTTAAATGCTAACAAGACGTGGGCATTCACCAGTCGAACACACCATTCACACGGAAAATACGAACACTCTTGACCAACGCGGCGGCCCCGTGAAGCCTCGAACATACGCGACAATTCGCAACCTGGCCACAATATCACGATAAATTCACTCGCGACGTCGCGGAGTCCCCCCGGACTAACAAAACACGTGTTTTTGGGAATGAATTGCTATAATATTAACCAATTTTAATCAGACAGCCCAAATTCATCGACTTGCTCGAGTGATGAAACGTTTGAAACGTGATGAAACGATGGTGGGCAGCGTGACCACATTTAAATCGGACAATCTACTTCTGCGGTTTTCGAAAACTACCAAAATCTACCAGAGCTTTGGTCAAAATCTACCACAAATGTACCTTCTTATCCTAACATGATAGGTAAATAAAATATAGATTAAATAAAACTAAATGACAATATTATTCCTCTTTATCTTTATTATTTTTAATATCTTTATACAAAATTTTATCAGTCACGCATTTCAACATTTGAGATTCGGGTACAAAATCTGTGCATGGTGTGACGCCTGGCATTGAGAATCGCGGCTACATTTTTATTTACAAACCTATTTTGATCTTTGGTTTTGATTCTTTTAATTTCTGGAAATATTCTCTCGCATTTAACTTTAGAAACTGGAAGAATGAGCATGTCTTTGGCAAATTTAGGTATATTTTTGTACTTTAACAACTTACTAATGTCCTCCCAGAACTGTTCAACATTTATTGTAGGAGCAGATGCACTACTGGAGGAAGACATGAGGTTCATCACTTGGGCATCAAATTTCATTTCTCTCACACGTCACACGAACCCGTGTCTTCCCTCCCTCACTCAAGTCACCTCTTATTCACTCACAACCTACCTATCATACATATATTTGTTTCTTTCTCGCATATCCATTACTCCGTTTTTGTGAAAGAGAGCGCTGACTTACTCTTTGGCGCAGACAGTAGATAATACTACGGATGCAAACGGGCATGAATAGTTATTAATCTGTGTTAGGGGAATTATCCATATTAATACTCCTCTGTGGTGTTAGTATATGAAATATAGGGTTACTTGACCCAAAATCTACCAAATCTACTGGCGGAAAATTAAAAAATTCTTAAATATACCAAATACTACCAAAATTATTTTCACTACCAAAACAAGCCCAAATCGAGTCAAATCTACCAAAAAAGTAGAAATCTACCACATGTGGTCACGCTGATGATGGGTTACATGTCAATCTATCACAAAAAGATACGTCACAGACCAAAAAGAAGGGTGCGTTCCGATTTATACTAATAGCGCTAATCGTGACAAATTGCGGCTAGGTACCGTTCGGTTCTGAACAGTTACGTTTCTAACGCATACTCGGTGAGATACAATTTATACGGCTTTATACGTCTTGACTCACGTACCAACCACGCTAATGCTCGCATGGAAAATTTGGCGTGTAAAATCATATCAAAAACTGGTATTTACTATGTAACCCACAATCTGTTGCGTAAGCGGTCGAGGTGGACCTTACCAGCCAGTCGTTCGTTTTGTGCAAACACGTCGCCGAAGAATAGTTGTGAAGAGACGTCTGAGGAGTTGTATGGGATGGAGAGCAGTGAACTGACGAGTGTCCTTTTGTTGTGGTGCAGGAGTTCAAGCTGCGCGCGCACCTGGCGCGGCACCTGGCCACGGCGCACGGCTCGGGCGAGGGCGCGCGGCCGGTCATGAAGACTCGCGCCGCCTTCTACTTCAGCGCCTCGCCCTTCACCCGCCTGGCGCGCCGCCTGAGCCGGGCCCTGCGCCGCCCGAGACACTTCGCGCGCGCACCCTTCTCGCCCGTCAACGTGGCGCAGGTCAAGCACGAGTGTGAGTATACTTCTACTGCAGCGCCTCGCCCTTCACCCACCCGCCTGGCGCGATGAGTCTTAAAGAAACAACAGAAGCTATTAGTAGTTTGCGACACTAATTAGGACGCAGTTGCCGGTAGTGTCGACCTCAATGGTCTCAACAAATTCATTGCTGTCTTCCCTGTCGTGATGGACCCCTGTGTCAAGGATGCTACCCTTCGTAACTTGCGTACCAGAACGACACCCAGTTGCTTACCTTTCAACCTCAGGTCTGTCGGAGTTGGCGCAGTAAAGAAAGCTATTCTAGAAATCTCGTCCAAGGCTGTAGGTGATGACAAGATCTGCTCTCAGTTGCTATTCAGTGTACTCGATAATGTTTTACCACCCATAACGCATATAATTAACGCGTCGCTGAGCGAGTACTGCTTCCCAAGCCAGTGGAAAAGAGCATTAGTGATACCCCTGCCTAAAACTTCTAACTCGTCCTCCTTCAAAGAGTTCCGTCCAATTTCCATCCTACCAATCCTTTCCAAAGCCCTTGAATCAATTGTCCACTCCCAGCTGTCCTCGTACCTTTCCTCCATGGATTTACTGAACCCTTTTCAGTCTGGTTTTAGGCCAGGGCATAGCACCACCACCGCACTGCTCAAGGTAACTGACGATATCCAACTGACAATGGATAAGAAGCAGCTCACAGTCCTGACTCTCCTTGACTTTAGCAGCGCCTTCAACTGCGTCGAATTCGATATACTTGTTGAAATCATAAAAACACTCAATGTCTCTTCACACTCGGCTCGCTGGTTTGAATCCTACCTGAGAGACCGCCAGCAGCGCATCAAGTCTGAAGAGGTCACTACGGAATGGTGCAAGCTCTCTACTGGTGTTCCGCAGGGTGGCATCCTTTCTCCTCTTCTTTTCTCAGTTTTCATCCATTCCATCTCGGATGTATTGTCTTCCTCGTATCATCTCTATGCAGATGACCTTCAAATTTATCGGCATTTTCCCCTGTGTGATCTGACTTCGACTGTAGAGGCTTTGAATGCTGACCTCGACAACATTAGGAAATGGGCTCTTTCGTATGGGCTATTAGTCAACCCGGATAAGTCTCAGGTGATGATACTAGGTACACGGCACTTACTTAATTTGTTGCAGAATAGGTCAGTTGCTCCCGTGCTTTATGACGGTACCATTGTCAAGTACAGCGAGAAAGCCAAAAAGCTTGGGGTTGTTTTTGATACTCTTTTATCCTGGTTGCCCCACGTTTGTGAGGTCAGCAGACCTTTCATTCCCTTCGGCGTTTGCAGTACTTCTTGCCTAGGCAGACTAAAATCATGCTAGTTCAGACCCTTCTTCTGCCTTTAGTTGACTACGCCGATGTTTGCTGGGCCAGCGCGAACGAAGATCTAGTGAACAAACTCGAGCGACTTCAAAATCTCGGGATTCGGTTTATCTTCGGTCTCCGCAAGTACGATCACGTGTCCCAATATCGCAGGGAATTAGGCTGGCTCCCGATCCGACTTCGTCGTGATATGCACATTCTCTCCTTCCTCTTCAATATTTTGAGAAATCCGCGCTAAATATTGTATTCTATTAATTTATTTTATAGTATGTGTAGGATTTATTGTGCTTTATCTGATAGTATATTGACTTTATTTCTTTCTTTTAACTCTTAATTGTACACTAGGACTACCTCTCTATAAATATTTTTTCCTTTCCTCACAGGTTAGCTGTAAGAAATTTCTTTTTAGATTTAAGCTCACCTTTGCATATTGTTCGTTATATTTTTTCTATTGTGTTTTCTGTGCAATAAAGAATTATTATTATTATTATTATTAATTAGTATCTTTTAGTAGGTCAGTTTGCCTACGGACTAACACCAGTATGCTTAGTCGTTTCCATGAAAGCTTCTCGACTCGGCCTCATCGCGAGGCATTCCCGAGGTGTCCTTGACTTTTATATGCTCAGTTTTTGATTTGGGTTTGACAGAGGCCATCTCAAAGAAGGTGGAATCGAGTCTGTTATTTTCTTGTAACGTTTACGTGCAAGCAAAATCACTAGTTTTTGTTTTTTTTACTGTTTTTGATAGTAATTGCGTATAATCAAATATATTTTTTTACAAATATACAAACAAACTTCTCTGTCAATCGAAAAAACTGCAATCAGCACACAGAGTTAGTAAGCAAAGAGTTTCATTCATCTGAGAATCTGCATGTGTAATAGAAATCTGTAGACCAAGATGTTTATTTTAGGCATTGTTCTTTATAAACAAAATCGATGAAATAGAGAAAATCTTAGAAACCGTATATTATTTTGAATAACCTGACAAAAAGACACGCAAACCTGTCATAAATATGCAAAGTTGACATGTGGAAGGGGAGCCTCAAGGTTCATAGAAACCGTACCTTGATTTTGAGAGATTATTCCTCCACTCCCACTCCTCTCGACTGAGAAAAACACTCAAGTCGAGGCGATTTTACCAATTACCAATCTCTTGAATGAAATTGAGTTAAGGTTAAGTCGAGTGGAGGAATGAGTAAGCACTAACCCGCCATCTGTCTGCCGCAGGCTCGCTAGCCATGGCCGGGCTGGGCGCGCCGGAGCTGCGCGCGCTAGGTGCGGGCGGGGGCGGCGGTGTGGCGCGTGCACGCGGCGCCGTGTCGCACGTGGCTACACGGTTGGCGGCGGCGCAGGGCTCGGCCACGGCGCCGCGCGGTCACGACTGGCTGCTGCTCACGCCCAAGGAGCGCATGCCGCTGCCGCCGCACGTCGCCTTCCCCAAGCCGCCGAAGGCGCCAGGTGAGAGACGCGATCTGTACTTGTTTATATTGTAAACCATTGTTGTGCAAAGAGAGCTTCACGTTCCGTTTGGAAAATTTTCAGTGGCAAGACCAATTTTAGTGACTACAAAATAGAGCAGATTTGGCAAGTTCTAACATCAAAGTCAGTGACAGAATTTAATCGTTTTAAAAGTTTCCAGTCGTAGAAAAGTTATCGGCTCAGATGAGCAGCTTGCTCCCTTATTTACTTAATAATTTAAACTTTAATCCACATCAAAAGCTATGCAATTTCCTTTATTATTACTTTTGATATCAGGATCACGACATTTTCTTGAGGTAATGTTTCGATACGAAAGCTACAGTTTATCGAATTGAACATGTAACTTCTCCACAATTTTCTGATTCCGGCCCTTGATGTAAAGGGTGTTTAGTGCATCGTTTGCCAAATTAAAATGGCGGATAGGGGTCATTTGCTATCTCCTATGTCCACTAAAAAAAGTTTTGGCCCAAAGGATTTTTTTTAAAATATTTTTAACGTTTTTAAAAATCCTCCAGAATTACTACTTTAATCTTGAATAGTAGTTTATGTGACTGATACATAATACCTAATTATGTACAGTTATATACACTAGTTTATCTACACACATATCATAAGCTCTCTGATGTGTTCAGGAACCGCATGTTTGACCGGCATTGTGGCATTGAGTTGTTTGTAGTACCAATTATTCTGTAGTACCAACTTCACAGACAAAGTAGGGGCGGCACGCAGGCGGGCGTCGGCGTTCGAAATTTGAATGTCTTAATATGTAGAAAATTTACACATTATGGTCATAATGTTTAATATTCAGATAAGAAATGAGTAGTTTAACATTATGCTGATCGTAACCTGCGGTTTTTGGACGCAGTAAAGAGGGTTTATGATTCGTGTGTAGATAAAAAATAAAAAAGTTATAGTTAAACCTGTAATTACTGTTATTGGTTGTGTAATGTTTTACGGTTCCCATCCCAACGGATACAATCAGCATTCGCCGTAATTAAAGAGGAAATTTGCTTACGAACCACCACTGTAGAAATAAGGAATCGATGTTACGTCAATGAAGGTCGGCAATTCGAGCAACATTTGTAATTTTTTTATTTATAAATAATGTCTTTTGGTGATTAAAGAACAATTGAAAATTTATTTACACTTACAAAATCATGTTTATTCTTACATACCTGTCGAATATCAGCTGTATGCGTACCGTACCGTAAATGAAATTAATAATGGTTTTTATGCCATTATTGTACATTATTAGAAAGAAGATAGACCAGCGAACCTTTTTAAAAACTTTCAAGAAAAAAGCCTCGTTTTTTTTATTGCCATTGATGATTTGTTACAGAATTTCACTTCTTGAAAAAACATTTGTGAGTAAATAAAAAAAACTAGAAGTAATTTCCAGTATTTTTACTACAAAGGAACCGTTCATTACACAACCAATAACAGTAAATAATTGCATGTTTTATTAATAACTTTTTTATTTATTCTAGTTTAAAGAAGTAATTCTGGAGGATTTTTCAAAAAAGTTAAAAATATTAAAATAAAAAAATCGGTTGGGCCAAAACTTTTTTGTGGACCTAGGAGATAGAAAATGACCCCTTCTATCCGCCATTTTAATTTGGTAAATAATGCACCAAACACCCTGTATTCCTTCATTCTGTGTATGTAAATGCCCATGCGTTTGTCTAGACGGCTCCTTGATGTACGAGCGCGTGCTGTCCCGCGCCGAGCTGGCGGCGCTGGAGCTGGCCCGCGCCGCGCCGCCCGCCGCGCCGCTAGCTGCCGTCACCGCCGCCACCGCCGCACCCGCAGCGCAGCCGCTCAAGCGACGCGCGTACGACGACCTCAATGGATTAGACAACAGTCAGTACTCAACTTGTAAATTGGACCAAATCTCGTCGAGGCTCTGCTGAAGCGTACAAATAATAGTAATTGTATTTTGGCATTTCCTTATGGTGTACATAATAATAATAAGCATAAAACATATTCATTGCAGTTGTCCAAAATGCATGAATTTGAGCTGTCAAAAGTAATGCTCAGAGTATAGGTAAGTTATTTACGACGGAACTAGAAAAAGGCCTTCAAGTCACTTGCGTTATGTGCCTCGCTTAGCTTACTTCAGACCTCAGCTTAGACCTAAGCTATTTTTTAGGTAAAATATCTTTGGAACTCCGCCTGGTTGAGTCCGCTATCTTCCACAAACGACAGCACATGTGAGGCACAATTTCGCGCAGTACGTATGTGACAGAACGTGTCGTCTGTTGACATGTGACAGAACCATAACAAAAAAGCCAGCATTGTTTTTTCTGGCCTGTTCAAACAGGATCATTTTCTTGCAACAAAAGCTAAAAAGCAATAAAAATATGATTTTAGAAGTGCCATTTTATCGTAAAGCGTTAAGTACCACTTAAAATAAATATTGTTTTGCATAAAAAGCTCAGTAGTGTATCAGTCATGACTGATACATAATGCCTAATTATGTACAGTTACATACACTAGTTTAACTACACACATATCATAAGTTCTCTTTGATGTGTTCAGGAACCGCATGTTTGACCGGCATTGTGGCATTGAGTTGTTTAGCTTGTTCTGTAGTACCAACTTCACAGACAAAGCAGGCGGGCGTCGGCGTTCGAAATTTGAATGTCATAATATGTAGAAAATTTACATATTATGGTCATAATGTTCAGTATTCAGATAAGAAATGAGTTTTTACAAAGTACTTTAACATTATGCTGATCGTAACGTGCGGTTTTTGGACGCAGTAAAGAGGGTTTGTGATACGTGTGTAGATAAACTACTATTAATTGTTAAAAACCGATATGTTTCATTATTTGTTGTTATAGCGGCAATAGAAATACTCCCTTCGTGAACATTTCAGCTCTACTTCGGTTGATCGGGAAATCGGGGGCTTAGTAATAGGATTCCGTCTGGCACACTTCGGGTACCGAACCCAAAAAAATAATTTTATACTATTTATTAAACAAAGAAAGTATTGAAATCAGCTTTCCGCGATAAATGGACTGGTATGATCAATTATCTACTATCTCTGGGATCACGGATCACGGGATCCAGCTAATGAGAAATCTTTAGCATTCAAAAATTTGGGCCTCAAAGCTATAACTGGTTTATCTTTAGTTATCATACATATAACTATATGACATGACATGGTTGCCCATAGTCCCACTACCGCTGTTGTTGTATGTTACCCCACCACATTGAAAAGAACGACGTTTTATATATCTAATACGCGTTTCTTAGATGGGGTGGAAGAGGCACATAACAGCCATTTCAGTCGTATGTTACCCCACCAAATTGAAATGACGACATTTTATATATCTAATACGCGTTTCTTAGATGGGGTGGAAGAGGCACATAACAGCCATTTCAGTCGCGTGGTACCCCACCAAATTGAAATGACGACATTTTATATATCTAATACGCGTTTTCTTAGATGCGGTGGAGGAGGCACATAACAGCCATTTCAGTCGTATGTTACCCCACCACATTGAAAAGAACGACGTTTTATATATCTAATACGCGTTTCTTAGATGGGGTGGAAGAGGCACATAACAGCCATTTCAGTCGTATGTTACCCCACCAAATTGAAATGACGACATTTTATATATCTAATACGCGTTTCTTAGATGGGGTGGAAGAGGCACATAACAGCCATTTCAGTCGCGTGGTACCCCACCAAATTGAAATGACGACATTTTATATATCTAATACGCGTTTTCTTAGATGCGGTGGAGGAGGCACATAACAGCCATTTCAGTCGTATGTTACCCCACCAAATTGAAATGACGACATTTTATATATCTAATACGCCTTTTCTTAGATGCGGTGGAGGAGGCACATAACAGCCATTTCAGTCGTGGTTACCCCACCAAATTGTAAAGAACGACGTTTTATATATCTAATACGCGTTTCTTAGATGGGGTGGAAGAGGCACATAACAGCCATTTCAGTCGCGTGGTACCCCACCAAATTGAAATGACGACATTTTATATATCTAATACGCGTTTTCTTAGATGCGGTGGAGGAGGCACATAACAGCCATTTCAGTCGTATGTTACCCCACCAAATTGAAATGACGACATTTTATATATCTAATACGCCTTTTCTTAGATGCGGTGGAGGAGGCACATAACAGCCATTTCAGTCGTATGTTACCCCACCAAATTGTAAAGAACGACGTTTTATATATCTAATACGCCTTTTCTTAGATGCGGTGGAGGAGGCACATAACAGCCATTTCAGTCGTATGTTACCCCACCAAATTGTAAAGAACGACGTTTTATATATCTAATACGCCTTTTCTTAGATGCGGTGGAGGAGGCACATAACAGCCATTTCAGTCGTGTGTTACCCCACCAAATTGTAAAGAACGACGTTTTATATATCTAATACGCGTTTCTTAGATGGGGTGGAAGAGGCACATAACAGCCATTTCAGTCGCAGTGACACATCTTTTTTTCTCATATAGGGTGGCACAGGCACAACTTTACACAATGACTTGACAGATGTCACTATTTAGACAGTTGTCGCTATTTTTGACAGGTGTTTCTAATAAGAGTCACTATTTTCACAGGAGTCACTATTTTGGACAGTTGCACTATTTTTGTTAGTTGTCACTGTTTTTGTTAGTTGTCACTGTTTTTGTTAGTTGTCACTGTTTTTGACAGTTGTCCCTTTTTTTGACGATAATAGATACCTGTCAAAATAGTGACACTGGTCTAAAATAGTGACGATTACATTGGAAATTGAAGTGTTGATATTTTACATCAAAATGAGCTACTTATGACCTACTCTATTCAAAATCAATTAACTTAAGAGAACTGAGAGAGAACTTTAAACATTATTACTTTTAAAGCATCTGCACATTACAATATTATTACACAAAACTAAATTGATACATTTCTAAAGTCTCTTCGGTAACTTAATAGTCTCATAGGTCACCGCTAAAGTTACTCAAGGGACCAGTTATTTATCAGTAAAGATCGTAAATTTGGTTGTATATTTACCTAAATTAATTTTTTAGCTATACAATTATGGAAACCGCTTGTTAAATATATATATTTTTTAGAAAGATAAATACTGGTATGCCAGGAGCGAATCGGATGCATAGTATGGGAGCGACTTTAAAAAAATATTTAATGAAAATATTCCGCTTTTGTGGGATTTTATACCTATTCGAATGCATATTTACAAAAAGTTATTTTTTTATTCGCGATGCAAATATATTTGTATGTTAAGTTAAGACACAATTAACGTTGAAAAAACTAAATCAAAATGTATCCTGATTGGGCGTAAATATTAGCTTGGCTACAATGACTTTAATCACTATCTATCACTATAGGTAAATATGCTTCGTGCATTCCATATCAGCCAACACCTCAACATTAGGTAAATATGCATCCGTTTTTCCGATATCTGCTGAGAAAATAATAAATAACCCAAAAAGACTGCTGAGAAAAAAATTCATAACCCAAAAAGATCGAAAATTCGCTAAATAAAATAAAGAATTTTCGCTCTTTTGAAAAGATTATACTCAATCAAATGCTCTCACACTTCAACCGTACAAAACAACTCCACGCCAAACAATACGGTTTCACTAGGGGTAAATCGACTACGGATGCAGGTATTACCCTTATATCTCATATTTATTCTGCATGGGAGGCCGCACAGGATGCTATCGGAGTTTTTTGCGACCTGTCGAAGGCGTTTGATTGTGTTGATCATAATACGCTATTAATTAAATTAAATCATTACGGAGTTAGAAATAAAGCGTTGGATCTACTAAGATCATACCTAAGCAATAGAATTCAAAAGGCAGAAGTTAACGGCGTAAAATCTGATGGATCGGGTGTTAAAATGGGCGTTCCACAAGGTTCCATATTAGGCCCTTTCTTATTCCTGGTATATATTAATGATCTGCCTTTCATGGTGGAGAAATTAACTGACATAGTGTTGTTTGCTGATGATACTTCACTGGTCTTCAAAATTGAAAGACAAAAAGGAGAATTTGATGATGTTAATGGTGTATTGTGTTTAACCTTGAATTGGTTCACAGTTAATAATTTATTGTTAAACGCTGGTAAAACCAAGTGTATCAAATTCTCACTTCCAAATGTCAGGCAAGTTGAGACCAGTTTAGTGTTAGACAACAGCACGTTAGAATTAGTAAATGATACGAAGTTTCTTGGAATAACCATTGATAGCAAATTGCAGTGGGGACCCCACATAGATAAATTGGCTGGTAAATTAAGTTCTGCGGCTTACGCTGTTAGGAACATCAGACAAAGCACGGATGTGGCTACATCTAGGCTAGTATATTTTAGTTACTTTCATAGTGTGAAGTCATATGGTACCTTGTTGTGGGGGAAAGCAGCGGATATTCAAACTATTTTTATTTTACAGAAAAGAGCTATTCGAGCAATTTATAATTTAAAACGAACAGACTCCTTAAGAGAGCTTTTTAAAGAAATTGACATACTAAAAGTAGCTAGTCAATTTATTTTCGAAAATATAATGTATGTACGCAAGAACCTTACAACATTTTCCAAACTTAACGATAGCTGTAATGTTTACCTAAGAAATAATCACAGACTATGTGCGCCCCGTTTTAGACTCGCGAAGGTTAGCAATTCTTTCAAGGGTCAGTGCATTCTCTACTACAATAAGATACCTCTGGAGATTTTGAAATTGCCATTTGAGCAATTTAAAAAGCATGTTAAAGCGACTTTGTCGAAAAAGGGATATTACAATGTTCAAGATTACTTAAATGACAGGACTGAATGGGGTTAATCTGGCTCAACACAGACCTTGCTGTTAATAATTTTGTAATTATTTATTCCAGCTTATTAAATAAAAATAAATCATAATTGTATTAGTTAAGCACAACCTACATAGTCAGGTCATAAGTTCTGTCACATGTGCAATATGAAATAATTTAGACATGTTTATTATTTGTGTAAACATTTATATAGCAAAATGAACTTAATAAAACATAGATTCTTATGGTGATAAAGTTTATTCAAAATGACCCTGGCGATTTTGAATACAGGCTTTTATTCTGCGCGGCCAGTCGTCTATCGCAGCACGAACGAGGTCCATGTCAATATCAGCGGCTGCCTTAATCAAGCCTTTTCCTCCAAGTGTTGCCATATCTTGTAATCTAACGGACTCAAATCTGGACTGGAGGAGGGCCAGTCTTCGTGCCGGATGAAGTCGATTTCACGCGCCGCCAGCCAGTCTTGTGTGCTTTTCGCTCTATGAGCTGGCGCAGAATCTTGTTGGAATACCCAGTGCCTGTTATTAAACATGGTATGAGAAACAGGTTCCACAAGGTTCTTGAGGACTGTATTTTGATACACAACTGCATTCGTTTTTACGCCTTTCTCACAAAAATGTACCTCAGTTAAGCCCCAATAAGAGACTCCCAACCAAACCATGAGCGAGGATGGAAAATGACGTCGTTGGACACGCGGAATACGGTTGCTCGCTTCTTCACTGCTGTGTGCGTACCTACACCTTATCATTTTGTTTGTTGTAGCTCTCTTCCACGGTGAAAATTTTTTCATCCAAAAAATAATTTCCCGATGCTGTTTTCCCGCGTACCGCTTCAACAAAGCGCGGCATCTCTTCAGTCTCAGGTCCATTAAACGAGCGTCCAAACGATGTCCTGTTTTTCTTCGATATGCCCTAAGCCCTAAGTCTTCATTTAACACCCTTTTCACCGTGGTCCTGCTTAACCCCATCTGAAGGGCCAACAGTTTCTGCTTACGTATGGGATTTCTTTGAATTCGCGCCTTCACAGCTTTTATCACTGCTGGAGTCCTAACAGAGCGAGGGCGACCACTTCTTGACCTGTCATCTACACAAGAGTCTTCATTGTATCGTTTTATGGTACGATAAACGAATCTTTTGTTTACATTCAAATTTTTCAGTAAGTCGAAAATCTGAATTGGCGCGTAACCGCAACGATGCAACGCAATAACTGCGACACGGTCTTATTTAAGTGTCCACTCCATATTTAAAAATGAGGAAAATTCTAAAAAGTACACATTTTTATTTTCATGAAAAATTCGAAATTCGAATTCAATAAACTTTTTTGTGGCCAGCGTTCTAAATTCAAAAGTTTTTATTGTGTGACAGAACTTATGACCTGACTGTGTATTTTTAAAAAAAATCTAAAAATCAATCTGTGGGAGTTTCTACGCCCTTCTACTCCCACAGTGGTCCAATGTAGAGAAGGGGCAAAAAATGACGTTTGCTAAGTATATGTAAATATCTACAGCAATAAAGTACTTTTGAGTTTGAGTTTTGAGTTTGAGTTTTGGGTTATTTATTATTTTACATTACAGAACGAATTACTTCACACTGAAGTACAATTATTATAAACCTGAAATTACTCATGAATTTGGCTGGACTACCAGCGGACACGCAATAAGCACACGTTGACTCCCGTCCAGCCTCGGGCGACATGGCCGAGGGAATATCGGAGGATCAGAGTGATGTTGAACGCGGTCGTATGATACCTAGACTCTTTTCTGATTATTCAAGCCTACTAATATCGTTGTTTCATTTCACTCGCATAAAATAGGTGGTTTGTTTGAGGAACACTAATAACTAAATTAATCACCAGGCCACCATCCATTTGCGGCCCCATTACTGACCAATATAAAGTAAATAAATAAATTGAAGAGTGCTATATTGTCACTCTGATCTGGAAATGCGATTTTCCCTTCCAAGAGTTTAGGTCTCGAGTATCTTTCGGTTATAAAAAGTGTTAAAATGGCGGCACTTGACATTGTTTCTGGTTTCTGGTTGCAGGGGGCAGCGGCCGCGACCCGGCCACGGCGCCGCCACCCGCCAAGCGCCCCAACAAGCACCCGGCGCCCATGCAGCGCCCCTCGCGCGAGCAGTACGCAGCCATGTGTGCGCGCGCGCAGGCCACCGGCCAGCCGCTGCCCAAGCATGTGTTCGCGCACGTGAGTACCAACTTAGTATGCTACCCGCTCTGGCCCTGAGCCTCCCCTACTAGCTATGGTGACGATGGACTGCTTGATCACTGCCCATGCCCAATGTTTGTCCGGGTATCCTAGTGTGGGGCCAAAGGCAATGTACGTGCTTGTATCCTAAATATTTATGCTTTCTTACAATTCTGGGTTGCCACTCCGTGACATCTGTTACCGACAGCTATAGCATTTATAACAGAATGACCATTGGAAGGTTGGTATGTGTAAACGTAGGATGTGTAAAATACCTATTTGCATGTGTAATTAATTCATGTGTCATTTATGTGGCTGTCACTTGTTTGCAGGTGAATGGCAAGCCGACGAACTTGTCGGGTCGCGTTGGGCGCCGTCACGTGATCTCGTGGATGGACGCGCCCGACGATCTCTACTTCAGAGCCACGGAGGCCGCCAAGTAAGTGTTTTTTTGTTGCAGGAGAACAGCATGGAATTACCCATGGCCAGGTGTCAGAACTCCCTGCTGTGACCCGTTCCCTACACATTGGGTGGGCTCCTGTAGTATAAGGTCTAAAACAACCCCTGTGTGCGTAAAGTAGTATGAATAAACGCATTATGAGAAACTAGTTTGTTCAGAATCATAAGCAGAGTCGATTTCATTGACTTTAAAAATAGGATATATTTTTGAAGAAAAATAGTTATTTGTGTCACAAGGGAGCAAAATGATGTATTTACGGCGAGGGCGGTACATTGAATCCAGAGTGAAGGGAAGGATTCAAGCGTTAACGCCCATGACGAAAATAATTTTGCTCCTGAGTGACACATACAACTTTTCACATCGACTATGAGGAAAATTTAAATTAAATGCTCTAAAAAAATTAAATAACTATACTTTGAATTATACTTTCATCACTTATACAGTAATCGAACAACGTTTTTTGAAAATCTTTTTTTTATAATGGTGGATTGTGAAGGATTAGGGAAAGCTCACCACAGATAAAATATTCCTGTGTACTTTTACTAATGTGTAAAAATAATCGAATCAAATATTACAATGCCTTCGGATGTCAATATTCATTGTATCACAATAACAGTCATCGATAGTTTTGATTTCAGTAAAACAAATAATTGATAGTGACATTTTTTTTAATATCACGAAAAATTAATAATTTTTCATATAACATTGTTAAAGTTAAAACTTGAAACATGTTCGTTTTTAATCAAAAGAAGCTCACACGGCTGGCCGGGTGCCCGCCGGCTAATCTTTGCCAAAATTAAACCTGATTTCGTTTTCTTTACTAATTAATACAACGCAAGGATACATTCGTAGGTCGGCGGAAACATCGAGTGAGCGAGTGCACATCTAGCTAGGGGTGGATGTGAGGGGTGCGGAGATCTCTTTGTTGGTTTGTTTTGTTAGTCCGTCAGTGCTTATCTATCTGGATTTCGATACACAAATGTGGAATAAATGAACACAGTGTCAATCAAGCTGTGTCGGTGTACTTTGAGCTGTTCGGGGTACAGCGACTACTACGGTACTTTCACACAAACGCAGCCCGTAGGCACAGAGGAATAAATAGGAACAGAGAGAAAGGTTCTAAGGAGCCTGCAAAATTCATACATATAGTTGGGTTGGCAAAAGAAAAAAAAAAGAAAATTAACAAACTGTTACGAGCTATTATTGACCGAGCGATTTTATTATCTTATTCTTAGGGCGGTATGCCATTGAAATACTTAGGATACCTAAGTATTTCAATGGCATACCGCCATGTGTGACCTCATGTGACGAACTGTATTAGATACTAATACAGTTCGTCACATGAGGTCACCCACTTATAAACTCAACTACTCATCATGGAAAATATTTGCAGGGTAATAATACTAATAACAATTATCTAACTAAATAACACGGTTTGTGCTACCTACTTTAACATTTTAAATAGGTATACCTAGTCTGGTATTCATTTACTTACCTAGTAGACTCCTTGGGATAGTTAAATTATGAAATGTCTTTTCTGTTTCTTTTATTATTCATACAAACAGTACAGTACACCAGTTTGAAAGTCCAAAATGTACACTTAAACACTTTAATAACTATTTACAGTTTATTCTACATCAAACAATTAGATAAGGTAGGTGACAACAAATAAGACTCGGGTTTGTGCAGGCCCTCCGTTTGGGCACTGGCCGGACGAGCGTAAACCGGTTTTATCCAGTGGCGGCGCGAACGCGACACAGCAGCCAGTGCTCACTCACACATGCGCAGTATGCTTGTAGTAGGTTACCTACTACGGCGTGGTTCTATGAACCTTTGTCTCTGGTCCTTTCTTCCTCTGTGCCGTAGGTACCTACATTTGGAGTGCATTCAACTCGTGCGAAGTGTAGGTACAAGTAAGTACAATTCGTCGGAAATTATCTGGGCATTTGAAGTGATTGCGCGTCCCGCGCTCTCCTCCTGTTTCATACAGGCGCGAGCGGTACCTCTCTCACTCACCACACCCTTACTTTATGAGTAAAAGAGAGTCCTCGCTCGCTCAGAGCCACAGAAACTTGGCGCGACCTGTACGGTTTTTCAGATCAGTTTTACTTCATCTTTCCATTGATTTATTTCTAAATAGGTACTTACTATGATATTGGTGTGGTAACACTAATCTAAAAAACTAACTTACCTTTAGGCAGGCCGTTGACACACAGTACTTTATCTTCAAAGCAACAAGTACATCCGCGACCGCGTTTGTGAGAACTAGAGGTCGCCGACCGCCGGTTAGCACGTCAAAGTACTGCCACCGCGCCGCTCTCGCTCGCTCCGCCTCGCGTGTCTCCTAGTTACCTACTTGAAAATGGAGCCAAAGAGATATTGCATCGCATTTGGCTGCCTAAATAATAACAAGCATACGAACGTTACGTTTTTCACACTTCCGAAGGACATCGAACGAAAGGTAATTAAGGAAACGTATTTCTACCGATAATTATACCTATGGGTAGCAAATGTTCAATTTTCATTAATATTTCATTTCGATTTAGTTTCGTACACAGAACATAATAGTAGGTTTCTGCCTGTTTGCAATAAATTATCTACTTAGTTTACTATACCAATAGAGACATTATTAGAAAGATTTCTTAATAATTCTGACACTGATGTTATTTGTATTACAGAATACTGGTTAAAGGAAAATATGATGCCTTTAACATAATTTAATTTAATTTAAATATAATTTAATAATTACAAAATTTTCAGTTGTAACAATAGAAAGACTGGTGATAGAGGTGGTACTTGAATCTTAGTAAAAATAATATTAAGATTAAACAACAGAAAGATATTCATGCACTTATTTTAGATTGAATAGAGGTATCCTGTGTTGAGTTGGATAGCCATATTATTATTTGTGTCTACAGACCTCCGAGAGATGAAAAAGGCCATGGCGATTTTTTAATAATTATACCTTGGACACCATTTACACACTTTGATCTAGCCCCAAACTAGGATTCCCTGTATCTTGGGTACTAGACAACGATACATACTTATATAGATAAATATTATACTTAGATAGATAAACAACCATGACTAGGGTACAAACATCCGTTCTCATCAAACAAATATTTGCCCCCACCGGGACTCGAACCCGGGACCCTTGGTTTCGTAGGCAGCGTCACTGCCGACTCGGCCATTCGGGTCGTCATTGAGAAAATTGAGAAAATTGAGGTAGCCCTCCCTAAACTATGTAATAACAGAAAAAAGTTAATTATTTGTGGCGATCTTAATGTAGATTTGCTTGTAATACAACAATGAAACAACGATTAATAACTCTGTTCCATTTCATTTATGTCATGTATTTCTAGAGCCAACTAGAATTACACTTACCAGGCAAACTTGCTTAGATAATGTTTTTTGTGACTCATTCACAAGTAAAAATGTAATTAGGAAACTAACTAGGAAAGTTTATTAAAAACTTAGATATAAATTTGCCAGTACTGGATTTTAATGAACAGAAACCGAACAAAATATATTCAGACTTCTTCAACATTATTCAAACATAATTTGATAAAGTTTTTAAATTAAAGAGAGTCAGTGACAACTATGGTGAATCTAAATTTACTGACTGGGCTATATTTGAATTTCTTAAAAGTAGAGCTATTTTGTATGACCTTTATGAACAAAAAACCTATAACTTTGATAGAAAATTTCATGACTACAAAAAAATTCACAAACATTCAAGTTGGTTTGTAGAACTGCAAAACTTTACACATTAATAGAAAAATACAAAATTCAAGTAATGGAATTAAAACGTTTTGGCAAATCATATACCGTAAAGCTGGCAAAGTTATACCAAGGAACACTTATTTCTGCTTAAAGATAGCTGATGATGTTGTTAAATCCAATGCTGAGGTAGCTTGAGCTTTCGAAACATTTCTTCATCAATGTACTCTTACTGACAATAGAGTGTCTAAATTCATCTCCATATGTAGCAGAGACTTTGTTAAAAAACAGCATCAGTAATGTAGATTTTAAATTTCATCATGTATATCCCCAGGACATTGTCAAAACTTTTAGATTACTTAACTTAAAAAATACTGAAGACCTGTAAGGTATATCAGTCAAAGTCAATGATTCAGTAATACTAGTTATAGCCCCACACCTAGCTTATATATATTTAATAAATGTGTTGACGATGGAGCTTTCCCAGATCTCATGAAACACAGTAAACTGATACCTCTGTTCAAGTCGAGAGACAAGGGTGATTTAAGATCAATATCTGTTCTTCCAGCACTAAGTAAAATATTTGAAAAGATTATACTCAATCAAATGCTCTCACACTTCAACCGTACAAAACAACTCCACGCCAAACAATACGGTTTCACTAGGGGTAAATCGATCACGGATGCAGGTATTACTTATATGTTGTAGTTTATTAGAATAATAGTTTAATTACACAAGAAAACAATTTAAATTTAAATTTTAAATATGATAAATTTCAGTCAGCCGTTGACCTCAGTCAGGGGGGTCTCACTGAGAGGTTTAGGTACGTTTGGCTGGCTGACCCGGAGTTCGGGATTTTACTTAGATTGCCGCTCGCTTGGCTCGTAGTCGCATCGCGAGATGTCAGAGTAAAAGAAGCTCTCAGGCGACGTTATTCGGCGTAATATAGCCTGCACGGGCGGGTTACCGATTCTGTAGGTGTTTAGCGATAACGTAGCGCAGGTGCAAGCTACTTTACTCTTTATTGCCGCACAACGAGACTAGCTTTTTATTAAAGTGATCTTTCTGTACGTAGTACTATTAAGTATTCTGTGCCTCAGTGTTGCCACAAGTAAAAAAAAACTCTGGCTGACGTGCCTGAGGGGCGGGGGGTGGTCGAGGTGGTTTGCATAGGTGTTTCTTATTAACCTCCTTGGACGCGTTAGCCCTAAAAAGGGCGAAATATGAAATCTACGCCTAATCGCATTAGCCCTAAAGAGGGCTGCCGTTTGCTCGAGGTCTCGAAAATGCTTGATTATGTTAAATTCGATGGTTGTGCAATAAAACGGGTTATAACAACACTAAAGCGGAGGCGACGTAGTCTTATTAAGTGGGTATGGTACTTATCAAAAATACCAACATTCCAAGATGATTTTGTTCCAAGCGGTATTAATGGCGGCCATTGTTTTGGTTTCGTCGTGTCAAATGCTCGAAGAAAATAATTCATTGTGACCGTATTTCTCGATAAAGTGAGTGATAAATAGATTTCTTCTATTCATCCATCGTCTAATAAAAAAAAATAAGATAAAATCACATATACTATCTTATTTTGTGCTGAAAGTGAAATATGAAATCTACGCAGAGATGGAGGGAGCCATTGAAAACGACCGTAAGAGATTTGATCAAGCCCCGTAGCTTTCGTGTGTTTCAATTCCCTGATTACTTTTTGAAATTACTCAAGGATGACCTCGGGAAGGGAGTTAATGGGGGAGAGAGCTTCTGTTGTCTTCTGCCGAGTTACCCGAGTTAAGGGACTATCGGTTGTGAGGAGGGGGTGTAATAGATGCCTTCGTGATGGAACATACCCGTCTTCTCTCAAACGAGTGAAAGCATCTCCAATCTACAAAGGGAAAGGAAAGAAAGAAGACGCCAAAGCCTATAGGCCGGTGTGTACAATCCCGGTTCCTGCCAAGGTACTGGAGAACAACCTCAGTACACGCCTAGTACAATTCCTGCCAGCCATGGACATACTGACCGACAGACAATACGCCTATAGGGCGGGTAGATCCACCACATCTCTCACTAGGGAGGTGGGGTGGAGTGTCCTGCGCGCGCGGGAGAGGAGGCAGCAAGTGGTCGAGCTGTGCTGCGACTTGCCCCGAGCATTTGACGTCGCGGACCACTCTGCCGTAGCGGCGAAGCTGCATCAATACGGCGTCAGGGGGGGCCTGCGCTGAACCTGTTGATTAACTTCATGTCTCACAGGCTTCAAACAGTGGTGGGCGAAAGAGGGTCAATAAGATCCAACGAACTGAAAACAGACATTGGTGTGCCACAAGGTTCATCAGTGTCCAAAATTATGTTTTCGCTGTTGCTGAATGACCTTCCCAGCTGCATACTGGACGCACAGGTCACCATGTATGCCGACGATGTCGCCGCCGTCGTGACGGGACATACTTTCGACGAGCTGGAGGTACGACTGCGCACGGTCACCGAGTGGCTGGGCTAATGGTTCTGTACAAATGGACTAGCTCTCAACCCTAGGAAAACAGAGCTCATGCACTTCAACCTGGCGGGTTGACCGAACCGCCCACTGCGTGTGGCGATAGAGTCTGTAGACCTGCCTCAGATCGATGAGACTTGTTTTCTGGGGTTTATACTAGACAGCGGCTTGTCCTGGGGCACGCACATTGATCGGCTGTGCGGGTGTGGGGGCGAGCGGCGGACTGGCATAGGGTATTTGCCATGCAGAAACGCGCAATCCGTGCGATTTTGGGTATGCCCATTACCGATTCGGCACGTCCGCACTTTACGGATTTAAAAATCATGACGTTCCCTGTATATATCGCAGGTTGCCTAATTCGTGAGGCAATTGTACAGGGAATGTCAGCGAGCTCGCCGCTTAGGCACATTGTTGGCTGTCCCGCACAAGCTGGCTAAGAGCGAACAGTCCGTATCCGTGTGCGGCCCGCGGATATACAATAATCTGCCGGACGAGGTGAAGAGAGCTGAGTCTCTGGCAGAATTTAAACGTCACCTCAAAAAATGGCTGACAGGGCAAGCTTTCTACACAGTAACGGAATTCATTGACAGGCAGAGATAGAATAAGTTTAATGAAATTATTTATTTAGATGACATAAATTTGACTAAATTTGACTAGAACCTTATGAATTGATTTGATTATTTAAACTTATTACCATATGATTTAACCGTGGAAATTGTACCAAACATATATGTATGGAGATACATACATACCTACCTTGGTTATTGCTTATTACTATTATTTATAATGATTATTGTTATATCTGACATGTTATGTTCAATTACCAATAAATTATCTTATCTTTTCTAACAATGCGCCGTCAAATTTCATAAGTAAGAAAGACGCATAAGAGTGAAGGACTGTGATGTATGTAAAGGAGATGGGTAAAGATCGGATGAGCAGGATGAGACTTAGAGCATGAAGGTGGGGTCGCACAAAAAGTCTGAAGTGACTGAAACTCAATGGTGTGATCTTTCCTCAGGAGTGCCTCAAGGTGGTATTCTCTCTCCTCTTCTATTTTCATTCTTCATCAACTCTATCTTCGACGTTATCTCTTCTTCGTATCATCTGTACGCAGATGATCTCCAAATTTATCGCCACTTTTGCCCCTGCGATGTAGCCTCAACCGTGGAGGATCTGAATGCTGACCTCGAGAATGTGAAAGACTGGGCCTTATCATACGGGCTGTTGGTAAACCCGACCAAGTCACAATCCATGCTTTTAGGAACCAGGCACACGCTTTCCTTGATACAAAAACATATTGTTCCTGTGTTATATAATGGCATCACAATAGAGTATACAGATCAGGCGACAAAACCTTGGGGTTTTTTTTGACAACCTGCTGTCTTGGTCTCCACATGTCAGCGAGGTCAGCAGACGGGTCTTTGCGTCTTTTCACTCCCTCAGGCGTTTGCAGTACTTCTTGCCACGGCAGACCAAAATCACCCTTGCTCAGTCCCTTCTTCTGCCGCTAATCGACTACGCCGATGTCTGTTGGGCGAGCGCGAACGAAGATCTACTGAACAAACTCGAACGACTTCAGAATCTTGGGATTCGGTTTATCTTCGGGTTGCGCAAATTCGACCATGTTTCTCAATATCGCAAAGGGTTAGGGTGGCTTCCAAATCGTCGTCGCCGAGACACTCATATTCTCTCTTATCTTTTCAATATATTGAAAAACCCGCGCTACCCCAGCTACCTTCGAGACCGCTTTGAGTTTTGAGTTCCTCTTTTCAGGAGATCGGCACCGGAGATCTCACACGGTCTCACTCTTAGCCACTCCAAGGCATAAAACCTCGGCATATGAGCACTCATTCAGGTTGCAGGCGGTCCGACTGTGGTACGCACTACCTTGCACTATAAGAGACAGTCCCACTATTGTCTCTTTCAAAAACCGGGTAAAAGAGCACTTCCTCTCTCTTTCGTGAGAGTTATAGTATGTATATCATTATAATATATAAACTATGTTTGCAGGTATATGTATGTATTGTATTTAGAAGTCTGTATATAAGTATTTTATTTTCCGTATTTTATATTATATTTATTTTAGTAAATTGAAATTAGATATTGTACACTGCCTACCCATTTCATGATACATTTCCCTTTCATGCCTTGGTTTGCTGGAAGACATCTCTTTTTAGAGATAAGCTCGCCTTTGTACATATGATTTCTCCTAATGTAACCTTTTAAATTGAATATGTGTGTGCAATAAAGAATTATGAATGAAAAAGTAAAATTTCAGTACTGGTTACCTCTGCTATCCTGTATGGGAAAACGCGTGACGCTGATGATATATATATAATGTGTATATGTATGTACTCATCGAATTATACCATTATATATGCAAGTTCACGCAATCTCTATAAGCAAATAAAAAAATAGAGCTACATTCTATTTACTCCTACAACTGGACTTAAGTAAAAATTTTGCTTACCAAAAATTTAAGAAATATAAAACAAATTTCATTGATATTCATATGAATAGTTTTTCTAAGGCTAGGCTAGACAGTCAGCTCTTCCTCACAATCTTGTACTTATCACTAGTTAATATAAGCTTTGACCCTCATTATTTTGATGTTTTACGTCCTATGCGTACCTAGACCAACAATAAAAGAAAAATATCCCCAAATTTTTGCAATAATTAGCTTAGTTTCAGTACTGTTAACTAGGGTTTGGTCCATACATTATTTGAAATATTACTGTTTCTATTTAATCCATGACTTTTTTAGCCACTGCTAAGAAGAATAGAAGCATTCATTGCGTCGCACACTGATTCGTCTAGAACATGCTAGCTGGACAAAATTATTTTTTGATTTCTAATGGCTTATTTTAGCTTGAATAGCAGTTAATTGTTGTTACTAGTAGGATTCGAGACTATCCCGCAATTTTAGGGGGTTATAAAAAATAAATAACAAAAAAAAAAAAAAAAATACATTTTTATTCAAAAAAATACACACATTTTGGAAATAAATGAAGAAAAATAAATTGAATAATTACAATGCACAAAATCAACGATATTTTCAAAATTATAACTGTAACTTAAATTAAAAGGATCATAATAAAAACCTATTTCATTAAATAATTGATGCAAAACTACACTAAATCGATTTATTTACACATAACAATACAAAAGTCATTCTTCTTCACCCTCAGACGAGTCGGATTCTGTATAATCTAAATTATTCCTAATTAAATTACAAGTAGGTGGCGAAATGGCCACTGAAGGCGGGATAATTAAGTCACAGACTTCAGGCATTAACTGTTCGGGTTTTTTTCTACGAACGTCTCTGAGTGAGTTGATTAAAGGGTCAGACGATGCCAAAAGAATGTGGATCAAGTCTGTATTCGTGGCAATACGTGACGTTTTGCGAGTATTATGCAGCCGTAAACGGCGTATGTCTTTGTTTCTCGCTTCTTGGGCTTCTTCGGAGAACTTCCCAATCGGAAGTATCGAGGTCTTTATTACCTCAGTACTGTGCATAAGGATCTTATGCACAGTGGCAGGCATGAAGTACCACGAATACAGACTTAAGTAGAGTTTCCGCGTTTCCACAAAAAGGTTTTCAAATTTAACCAAATCGATATCATAGCCAGATGATAATGTTCTTAATATTATATTAAACTTTTTAATGAGATTAGCATCTAACCCTGTAATCCCTGCACTCAGATCCGCGTTATCAAAAAATCTACGCGCGGTGTTTCCATCATTTGTATTTTCGAACCCTGGTTTTGGTTGGTCCACAATCGAACCTTCCATTTTGAACATTTTCTTTATTGCCTCTGTGCGGTTTTTTACACTTAACTTATCGTCTTCATCCCTGGCTTGCCATTTCTTGATGTCCAGACGATAACTTATGTGCAACAAACACTCAAAACTGCGAATCCAGGCATGCAGAGTGGACAACCCAAAACCAAAGTTTCCTTGCTGACCATTGTTAACTCGTGGCTGAAGGTTGAGCAGGAACCGGGACGGGCGGAGAAAATGAAAGCTTCAAGTACGTGCTGCTTCGATAATGTATATTTGGAAAAAGAGACTTTTCTAATTGACTTACAGCTTATATATAAACAGTAAAGACTACAACGCCACTTATTGGCGGCTATTCTAGGAACTATCTCCTATCGTCATCGACCGGGGGAAGCTACAGCCATCTATGCCACGAAACAGTACACGCTTAAATGCATAGATGGCGTTGTCAATCGGTTTCACGATTTGACATGCTCCCAGGCGTCCCCCGGCGAGGAGCTGTAATCTGTCATACCGTTCAGAAAGGACACAACTGCAGTTGCTACCTGCGTATGCGTTATCTCTGACCGGCAAAGCAGATTTTTATTAAACTTCTTTCAACACATGACTGTCAATAACTTAATGTAGGTAACTATGACCGTTGTTACAATCATTTTTATGTTGGAAGAAGCATAATTACAAACTGTTTGGTACTTATATTTGTTTACAACATATAATGAGTTAAAGAGGTAGGTTTTTACGAATAAACTAGGTAGATTGATAGTGATCAAGTACCAAACATTTTGTCATTTAACTTAAAGTTTAGGTAAGTAAAACGCCATGCAAAAATGTTTTAATTACAATTAGGAAACTAAGTAACATTAGATAGGTATATGCTAAACTTAAATAGTTAGGTATGTAATATTCTACTTATTTATACGTCTATCGCGTCGATCGGTAGCGGACAGATATTATTAAAGGACCGCTTGATTATGCCTCTTGCTGTCTGGATCTCGGCCACCCGCGCGACGCCGTCTCGACCATGGCAGCAGCTGATGATGCGCCCCATCCTCCAGAGGCAGGGCGGCAGACGCTCCTCCCGCACCAGCACCACGGTCCCCGCGCGAAGACCTGGACCTTTGGAACTTCTCCATTTTGTTCGTTCCTGTAATAGTCCTATGTAGTCCCTTGACCAGGAAGTCCAGAAGTTCTGTTGGAGCTGCTGTAATTGTTGGTACAAGGTGAGTCGGTTTATAGGTACATCTTTGTAGTCGTAGTCTGGCATAGAATTAGGAGTCCTACCTATCAAGAAGTGGGCTGGCGTAAGACATGTAATTTCATCTGTATTCGAATTTGGAATTGGGCATAACGGTTTAGAGTTCAAAATTCCTTCAACCTGAACAGTAATTGAAAAAAATTCTTCATAGGTTAATAGTGCTTTGCCTAGTACTCGCTTTAAATGAAACTTACATCGTCTAATAGCTGACTCATGGAGTCCTCCCATATGGGGAGCATAGGGCGGAAGGAATTTCCATTGAATTCTTTCCTTCGCACAATGAGTTATCAAGTCATTGGAATGGATATTTAAAAAATCGTAAAGCTCTGTCAACTCGTTACAGGCGCCATGGAAGGTCGTAGCATTGTCTGTTAGAACTTCCCTTGGTTTACCTCGTCGGGCAATAAACCGTCGAAATGCTGACATAAATGCCGCCGTTTGTAACCCTGAAATCAATTCTATGTGAACTGCCTTCGTTGTCATACAAGTAAAAATAGCTATATAGCATTTATAGGTTTTGTATCCGCGTCCCCTCTTGTCCCTGACCGTGTAAGGGCCACCATAGTCCAACATTGTAAACAGAAAGGGGAGAGCGGGGGTAACACGTGTCGGTGGCAAGTTACCCATAATCGGAGTCTGTGACCTTGGTTTGGCCCTGAAGCAGGTCACGCATTTTTCGACTATTTTATTTGCTATACTCTTACCGTTTATCGGCCAAAATCGTTCCCGGACCGACGACAGCAACAGCTGGGGCCCGGCGTGCAGCAGTCTCACGTGAAGGTCACTCATAATGAGTTTGGTTAATATATGTTTATGTGATAGGATAATCGGGTGTTTTTTGTTATGGTCGTAAGCTGATAAACCTAATCGGCCACCTACCCTCATTAGTTTGTTTTCCATAAAAGGGTTTAAAGACAATAGGTTTGATGATTTTAATAATGGTTTATTATTTTGGAGTAAGTTATATTCGGTTGGAAACATTTGAACTTGTGAAATTTCGATTAATTTATTTAATGCAGACTCCAGTTCAGTTACTGAGAGCGGTCCGGTAAGTTTTTTGTTTCGATTTAAACAATTGTTCGCAAATCTCAAAATAAACGCAACACAATTGACAAGTTTGTTTACGTCTGACCATCTTTGAAATAGATTATCCATGAATGGGTTTGATTGAACAGTCGCAGTGATATTACAAATATTACAATGAGATTCGGTCAGTACAGAACTACCCGTCAATGGTGTCACTGGGGTGAAGGTACGATTGGAAGGCCACTCGTCACTATGTTTACCTAACCACGAAGGTCCTTCCCACCAGAGGGCGCAATCGAGCAACTTATCTGCCTGTAAGCCCCTCGTCAAGAGATCAGCAGGATTGTCATTCGACGAAACCCAGTGCCAATCATTGGTATTAGTTAAACCTTGTATTTCGATTACTCGATTTTTTACAAAACAATCAAGATTATTTGGTTGTTGTGATTTTGCCCAAGCCAAAGCTACATTTGAATCACACCATAGGTTTATTTTCGTAAAGTTACACTTTAAAGCATTATTTACCTTTTTAAACAGCTGTGCAAGTAGCAACATTGCTCTAAGTTCAAGTTTCGGTATAGTTTCTTTACGCGCCACCCTTGTTTTAGAGCATAATAATTGCGTTAAAATTTGTCCGTGAGTATTTTTAGTGCGTAAATAAATAGCGCACCCGAATGCCTTTAATGAGCTATCCGAGAACCCGTGCAGTTCTAACGCAATGTACTCACTGATAAGCGCGTGTCTAGGTATACGTAATGAATTGAGTGTAAACAACTTTTTATAGAAGTTTTCCCATTCGTTTGTAACATCTGTTGGTAAACTTTGGTCCCACTGATATTTATTATCCCATAATTTTTTTATAATGAATTTAGCAATTACTAAGGTAGGGTTTAAGAGCCCTAGGGGATCAAATATAGCTGAGGCTAGGGATAATATTTTTCGTTTGGTTAATGGACTTGATACCGGTTCGATTTTTAATTGGTACATTAAATTGTCACCTTTACTACACCACGCGAGCCCTAATACCTTATGCGTATCGTGTGCGAGTGAGGTGGGTGCTGTGGTAGTGTGTGTGGGTTCGGTTTTACTCACAGTTTTCAATATGTTGGCGGAATTAGATTTCCATTTTCGCAGGTGAAAATTCGCTCCTTGAAGGATCTGCTGGATACGAACAGCTGTTTCTTGTACCTGTCGTTCGTCGTTGCTTCCAAAAATGAAGTCGTCCATGTAAAAACTGTCACGTATCGCTGCCGCTGCTTCCGGATTCGACTCCTGACACTCCTGCGCGAGCTGCTGCAGGCACCGTGTAGCTATATGAGGTGCACTTTTTAACCCGAAGCTTAGGGTTGTGAGTGAGTAGGTACGTAAAGGTTCTGTGGGATTGTCGCGCCACAGAATACATTGCAAATGTGTTTGGTTAGGGTTGACGTAAATCATTCGGTACATACGTTCGATGTCTGCACTAACTACGTATTTATTTTTTCTGAATCTTAGCAATATGTTTACTAAGTCGTCTTGGTTTATTGTGCCCTTGTATTGAATTCCATTGAGCGATTTCCCATTGTCAGTTTGGAATGAGCAATCCATTACGACCCTTAACGGCGTCGTGACCTTGTGGGGGGTTAAAACAGCATGATGAGGCAAGAAATTGCAGTGTTCAGTATTTTTTATCTGAACCATATGTCCTGCATTTTTGAATTCCTTCATAAATTGAACATATTTTTCCTTATAGTCGGGGTTTCTAGAAAACTTTGACTCTAATGTTTTAAATCTTTTGTAAACTACAGATCGCGACTGGCCCAAACCGGTTGGCGGCTCCTTGAAAGGAATAGTTACCACAAAGTTACCACTGGACGTTCTGGAGTGCTCATTGAATACCCTTTCGCATTGTATGTACTCATGATCTGGTACCGCCGCCGGCGTGGTATGACAGCCGTCATTCCAAAAGGTCTGAAGCGCCTGAGTTTGAGCAATTTGAACAAAGTTACATATTACCTGTTGTGGCATATTGACTGAGTTCCACGAGTACGGGCCGGATACTACGTATCCTAGTCGCGTTCTCTGAAGGATTGGTAGATCGTTCCCCAAGGAATGTTGTCCGATGCAGAGTAGTTGGTAAAAATGCTCAGCTCCTATAAGTAGGTCGATATCCCCACCTTGGTGAAACAATTCATCTGCTAAACGGAATCGTGTAGGTATATTGAGCTGACGAGCGGTAATCGCGTGGTTAGGTATCTTGCATATTTGAGATACAATTAGACAGGATAAATTCGTTGAAAATGAGTCGTCGGTTGAGTGAATGGTTAAATTACATGCCTGATTTATTTTCGTTAAATTTTGGTTAAATCCTATAATCTCAAGGTCTAGTTGCTGTGTGGGTATATTTAATTTATTGCATGCACTTTCGGTTATAAAGTTAGACTGCGATCCACTGTCGAGCAATGCACGCAAAATAATTGGCTTATTATTTTTGTCAATTACCTTTACTCGGGCCGTGGACAGAATAACACCTCTGTTTTGTGTCATCGGAGCCATCGGAGGTGTACCGTCGTCGACGGCACTCGTACCCTCCCCAGAGTTCAACTGTCGTTGATTGGTAATTAAATTGATCGACTGTGGTTCTCCAGGCGCCAGTGCCACCGGCTCTGACGCATTATGGAGCGTCGACTGTCGCGGTGTCGACTCGTTTGTGTCGATGGTATGACTAATGTGTAAAAGCGTATGGTGCTTACCTTTACATGTTCTGCAGCTACTCGCGCGGCAGTTAGGTAGAATATGATTCGATGCTAAACAATTTAGGCAGAGACCCAGTCGTTTAACTACACGAATGCGTGTCGCTGCATTCAGAGCCAAAAACTTCGGACATTGGTTTATGAAATGGGCCTCCTTACAGTTCGGACACTGGTTACGATAGGTATTTTTAGGTGTTACCTTACTGTTGGTTATGTTGGTATGGGACGGAGGGCACGCGGTTACCAAATTAGCCTTCCGCGGCGGAAACTCGCGGGCCGCGGGCTTCACGGGCTCGACTTGGCAGACGGCCTCTCTGAGATCAGCTTGAGTTCGCAGGAACGACTTGAAGTCCTGTAACGTAGGCAATTCGCGGGAATTAATTTTTTCCTCCCACTTGTTTTGCAATTTTTTATCGAGTTTGGAACTGAGAAAAAAAACTATTAACAAATCCCAATCGTTGGTAGGTACCTTTACGGATCTAAGAATGCGCAAATGTTTAGAAATGTTATCATTTAATGATCTAAGGGCTGTGGCTGTATTAGGAACGGCATCAATATTAAACAGTGCTCTCAAATGGCTGTAAACGAGTGTTTTTGGACTATTGTATCTTTCACAGAGTAGTTGCCAAGCTATGACGTGGCTTTCCTCGGCAAATTCCAATGAACTGATAACTTCCAGTGCACTATCTGTTAAACAACCCTTTAGGTATTTAAATTTTTGAATCGGTTTTAGACTGGTTTGATTCACAAGTGCGTCAAATGTGTCTCTAAATTCAATCCAGTCCGTAACCTGTCCATCATAGGACGGTAGCTTAATGTCTGGATATTTAATGGAATCGTGCTCACGTGGCTCGCTGACCTCACGGGCGTTGCCTTCAGTTGACGCGGAGGCTCCTGGGCTAGAAACCTGCGCTAAATAACCTTTGCTTAAAGACACACATTCGAAATAAGTGTCCTCAAAGGTCTCCCTCTCCTTCAAATGCTCCTCGAGCTCCTCACTTAGCGTCTCGATTCTATCTTGAATAATTTCGAACTCTTTGAAAACACTTATTATTCTAGACGTTCGTAACTCTAAATCGATTAATTGATCAGCATTTAACGAGGCAGATGCGAGTTTTGACAAATATTTTTTAAATAGGGTTAATTTTCCCTTCACTACACCCCGTTTTTTAATTAAAGTTTTTAATTTTTTATCACATACAACTGTAGAATTACTGTCAGAGCTTGATGAATCCATATTGAAGTTAAAGTAATGCTAAATATGAGTACTTACTAGAAAGAGTAGGTATACCACATGTACAGTTATAGGTTATAGGTAAATTGTCATGAGAAGGTTAAAGGATTTTCGAAATTTGTGCCCTTTAAACTAATTGCCAGCCACTTACTTGATAATAGAAACCTTCTTGTAGCCTCTCTTCTTCTCCTCTCGACTCCTCTTTGGACTTTGACCACCGGAAGTGACCTCGTGGCGTCTTCGACCGCCGTAAATTGATGATTTTCCAATTAAATTTGGTTGAAATCTTCTCGTAGGTAAAGATCTGATCGGTTGTAGCACCTGGATCCCTTCTCCGCCGGAAAAATTGGTTGAATCCACCACGCACGTCACACGTGGCGTTGTCGGATCGGAATCACGGGATGGCCGCCTCACCGCTCGGTTTTCCTCCGCCCTTGTCGTTCGGCTCGATTCGCCAAGCTTCTCCTCCTAGCGTATTCGTGTGAGAGTATCTTCTCACGTCGGGGTCACCAAAATGTTAACTCGTGGCTGAAGGTTGAGCAGGAACCGGGACGGGCGGAGAAAATGAAAGCTTCAAGTACGTGCTGCTTCGATAATGTATATTTGGAAAAAGAGACTTTTCTAATTGACTTACAGCTTATATATAAACAGTAAAGACTACAACGCCACTTATTGGCGGCTATTCTAGGAACTATCTCCTATCGTCATCGACCGGGGGAAGCTACAGCCATCTATGCCACGAAACAGTACACGCTTAAATGCATAGATGGCGTTGTCAATCGGTTTCACGATTTGACAACCATCATAACCTTTCACTTCATCATTCATCGTTTTCGGCGTGGCTTTACATATGTAACACGTTTGTGCTGAACGTGTGTCCGTTAACGAGTTACATACTTTACCATCGACCATAGTTAAGATAAAATTGTGTTTCACAGAAATTTGAGCGTCTCCGACTGAAAACAATGTTGGAACCAACTGAGAAACCTCTTCCAGCACTTTGTTTGTTTCTATTTGTGTAAGCTCCGTTGATTCCTTTGAGAAGATGAATTTGATGGGTCTGCAGTACATAGTTGAAGATGGACGGGGGTTTTGCAAAATAATGAGGTCGCCATCATACAACCTCAAAGGAACAAACGAATACACAAATAGGAACTCATCAGTGGCCTCGGAGTCCTCAAATTTCTGTTTGTATGTGCTATGGCCAGAACTACCGTCACAACCCCACTTGCTTATCAACGTGAATGATGATCTAGGGAGCACACTCCTAATGACTTCACTTTGTGCCATAAGCAATCTCTCCGTTGTCTTATCCAAAAGAGGTTGCAACTTACAATCGACACGCGTTTCCGTCACAGGAATGTGCCCCGCTGAAGGAAAAGAACTATTAATTGACTTACGCATGCTATGCTACGGTGGAAACGTGTTATGTCCCGCCTTCATTGGCCACTTCCTCGCCGTCTTATAGGTATGATTATTCCCCTTGGAGTCAAAGTAATAAGCCCAAGCTTCATTGGTAGACAACTGCCTACCATCAGGGCACGAAGTAGCTTTAGAGGTTTCACCATCACTTGCACGTTTTATTGCTTTTGCGATGCTTCTCTTCCCTTCCGCTCTGCTTGCGACCTCAGCAGCAGTCGCCAACTCCTCAGCAGTCCACTTGTTCACAGCTTCTTCAACACGCGGTTTCTTCGTCTTGTGTGAAGCGTCTTCAAAGCTGCTTTTTGGCCTTCCCGGGGTGCGTTTCTCGGTGATTGATGAGCTGGACGCCTTTGGGCTGATCACATGAACCTTGAACTGAAAGTCAGCACCTTCTAACCAACTTTTATTGTTAGTTAAGAAACGATCTTGATGACGTCCTGATGAGGCCCATTTTTCCACGGTTATTTGTGCGGTTACCAGGTGCATCCATAAGTTTGTATGTGGTATTGAAAGAATTGTTGTATGGGAGCCCCCTTAAATATTTCTTTTATCCTGTTTTTTAGTATTTGTTGTTATAGCGGCAACATAAATACATCATCTGTGAAAATTTCAACTGTCTAACTATCACGGTTCGTGAGATACAGCCTGGTGACAGACGGACGGACGGACAGCGGAGTCTTAGTAATAGGGTCCCGTTTGGAAACCTTCGGGTACGGAACCCTAAAAATTAGCCCGGGTACACGTGGATTCAAAAAGATATGGTCCTTTAAACTTTTAAAAAGGTAAAAAAATACGCTTTTTTTCACACTAAACTTTAGACAGTTAAAAAGGACACAAAACAGACATTTAGGAGAGGTTTCAATATGATAACATAATCTACATACCTTCAGCAACAAAATCCATAGCACTACACTTTTGGTTTTTCACAAAATAACTCATGAGACCCTTTCGATCGTGTAGCAAAATTGCAAGTGATGAGAATGAATCAAATACAAAATCTAACACTCACCCTTTTACCTGTCATTACTTAATGACATCCGTACTTTGAAACAAACAATTCTTGGAAATGTTCCCTCTGGGGTGTTGTTAATGACATGTGACCACTAATTCTTTGAAATTAGGAGGTGACTTTTGTCCAGCTAGCATGTTCTTGACGAATCAGTGCGTCGTTTAATTTTATGATTATATGAAGTTATTTACCGAGTTTCTAAGGCATAAAGCAAAAATCATATTTTCCTGGGTAAAATGGACGTAATTGGCCATTGGCGCCTATGGAAATAATTAAATATGTAATTTATGAGAAGCGAAAAATATTTTTTTTCGACTTACAATTAAAGATAATGTATATTCTCAAGTATTTACTTTAAAAAAAATACATTTTCCTAACTGTGTAAAGACAGCCAAGCTTTGAACAAATCACTTATTTAAACCTTGTATTTCTCAAAATCAACTTTCTGCAATTGCGTCTTTTGCTCTTACGACGACTCTATTGCTTCCCGACGTCATTTTAAATTTCACCATTTTACCCGAATTTCCGTTGACTGGTGAAAATATACGAAAAGTTTTATTAATTTTTGACCGCGTCCCTACTAGAGGGTGCCATGGTATTGGTTGCACACGCGCGCTACATGAACTGGAGCCGCCCCTGATACAGGGTATACAAATATCTTTATATTTACTGTACTGTATTGAGATACTGGCGGCACTTGTTATAAAGACATTTTAGAAACATTGATTTTCTAGTTTCCAACTCATCAAGCAAACCCGAGTCGGTCAATAGGTGGTACGTGCCCCGCCAGGTTTCTTGTAGCCATGCACTGCTACCTCCTTCAAGCAGCATTCAGAGGGCAAGAAATCTGGTGCGGGCTCTACTCGGCTAATCGGATATTCCGTGTGCCTCGCTTGATTATGCTTGTCTTTTCTCGCTCGGAGCACGACTGACGACACCCGTTCCCCCGGCAGGTCGAGCCGCCGCAGCTTCAGCTCGGGCGAGTGGCGCCGCGGCGCGCGCGCGCCCTGGCGGCCCATGCGCGCCGGCAGCAAGCCCGCTGCTGCCGCCGCCGCCGCCGCAGCTGCCGCCGGCCCCGGCGCAGGCGCAGGCCCGGGCCCGCAGGCGCCGCTGCAGCTCGTGATCCTCGACTGACAGCCGCCGCCGCCGCCGCCGCCGCGCCCCTCGGCCGCGCCCTACACCATGGACGCGCTGCTGGGCTGAGCGCCGGCCGCGCGTGTGCCGCGCGTGCACCGCCTGCCTGTCTGTCTGTACATAGTTGACAATAGTGTTACGTCTATCGGTTAAGCTCGTCAGTGCTCGTTCATTTAATTAAGTGTCGACGGGGCGGGAGCGCGCCCGGGCTCGCGAGCGCTCCGGAACGGTTTACGAGAGATACGGTAAGAGTTGAAAATTTTGAAGATTGTATTTTTGGTAACCGAATCGCCGTGAATGGATTCTGTAGATAATATTTTAAACTATATTGTTCTTATGTGGTTTGATCTGGCGCTGAGCAAAATAATGTATTTGATACATAAATGATATGTAAGTCTATTTCATTCGGAGATTCAATGTAGGATAATTTACAATTTTTTTCATAAATAAAGCACAAATCGAAATATTGTTTAGTTTTATTTCTGATTGTGTCTTCTAGAGCGTGTATTTCTTTCTCTGTTCCGTACCATGCGCAAGGAAGGGCAAACTCAATACAGTGCGAGTCTTTACATAGTGCACATATCAAACATTATATTGACAAAAAAAATATACAGTGGTGGTCATATAATTAAGAACGATTTGTAGTACCAGATATTTTTTTTCAAAACTATGCTATGTGTACTTTTAAGTTCCTTCTTAATATAACATTTTTTCAGTCTACTTTCCTTAACCCTACGAAAGGTTTTAATTCATCTCCCTCACTTAATACTACTGCCATTGGTCATTCAACTCCTAATAATATAACCACTGATTTAGGCAATATTGAGGTTAACCCTATGGAAGTTAAGATTTTGCTGAATAGACTAGATACATCAAAAGCACCCGGTCCTGATAATATCTCGTCGAAATTCCTTCTAAAGAGTTCTTCAACTATCGCCTATCCAATGGCTGCCTTATTTAGTAAATCACTTTCATGTAATATTGTTCCTAGCCTATGGAAATCTGCTTTTATAACCCCATTCCATAAGAAGGATTCTAAAATGGAAATAAGCAATTATAGACCTATATCCAAACTATGCATTATTGCCAAAGTTTTCGAAACAATAGTTTATAACCAAGTGTACGGTGTCTTAAAAAATACATTTAGCCCATTTCAACATGGATTCTTGAGAGGAAAATCCAGTGTCAAACCTCATACTCCTGAATGATTACATCACTGAAGCAATGGATAATGGTCAGCAAGTCGATGTTATATATACAGATTATAGTAAGGCGTTTGATAGAATAGATCATACATACATCATACATTGATAAATAAGCTTATTGGAACGGGAATACATGGTGATCTGCTGAGGTGGTTTTCATCTTATATCGATAATAGATCCCAGGCTGTCGTCCTCAACAATTACGTTTCTAGTTGGGTCCCTGTTCCAAGCGGAGTCCCTCAGGGATCCCTGCTTGGTCCTTTATTGTTTATCATTTATGTGAGAGATATCGAATCGTGTTTTAATTCATCAAATCTATTGAGTTTCGCAGATGATATGAAAATTTATTCTATTATATCATCTCATGTTGATGTGATTGCCCTTCAGGCAGATCTCACTCGCTTAGAAGATTATTGCCGTATCAATAAGTTAGAGCTGAATCCTTCTAAATGTTTCGTCTGTACTTTTACTCGTAAATTCAATGTTCTTCACACAAACTATACTTTACAAGGCCAGGATCTTTCTAGATGTAATATAATGCGATCTCGGTGTACACCATGACTCAAGGTTGCTCTTTGATCGTCATGTTGATAAAATTGTCAATTAAGCTTCGAAATCACTGGGTTTTGTTATGCGAATATCTAAGAGTTTTACTAATATCAAAACTATAAAACTATTATATTGTACATTTGTAAGAAGTAACCTTGAGTATGCGTCTCAGATATGGAACCCGAACTATGCCACTTATATAGATCGTATTGAAAATATCCAAAAGCGGTTCCTGAGGTACCTATGTTTTAGAGTTAAAATTCCCTATAAATCCAATAACTATCTAAATTTCTGTAAACAATTTCACTTTTTACCTCTTCAAAATAGGCGGAATATTGCCGATTACCTATATATGTTGAAAATAATTAATAATGACATCGATTGTCCGGTCCTCCTGAGCAAACTTAAATTTGTTGTTCCACAGAGGTCACTCAGATTCAACCCTCCATTAAATGTGCCTAGAGCCTCAACTAACTATAGACAAAATTCAATTTTGATACGAGCAAGCAGGACTGTTAACTGTTTTAGCAAGTTGTTGGACATAGATATATTTCATACCAATATTGTCAAGGCAAGGCGGTGCCTAACCCTTAACTTTTTTAGTGCATAGTTTTTATCTTTTTTTTGTGTCAATATCTCACTGTTTGTTTTAATTGGCAAGTGTGACAAATATGATGAGTGTTCCCATGTTTAATTTTTGCTCTATTTCTATAAGTGAATACCTGTAATTGGATTTCTATTTTAGTTTTTAAAGAAATTTGTTTTATAGCTGTTGGTTTTCCAAATTTTAAATAAATAAATAAAAGTAATTAGTTGTGTTATGAAATAGCTACATCGATAAAGTAAACGGGATTAGGAGTAAATATTTAAAACATTTACTATCTTTTTTACAAATTTAATTGATTATCGATAATTACAAATTCAAGTAGTAAAAATGCTGGACAAATAATTAAGAACGATTCTTAAGCTGCTCGAGAGTTGTTTCCGTAGATACTTAGATTTTACAAATCACATTAAATAAGACAGTGACAATGTTACAAATTATAATTTAATACATTTTATTCTAAGTTAATAGTTTGTAGCGTGACCATGGCTTTTAATAACTGCCTTACACCGACGAGGCATTGATTCTATCAATTTTTGACATTTTTCAAGAGAAATAGAGCGCCATTCTTCTAAAAAAACGTTATATAACTCAGTTAGGTTACCACATCGTCGATTTGAAACCTTTTTCTTGACTTCGCACCAAAGATGCTCTATGGGATTTAAATCTGGGCTGTTCGGTGGCCATTCTAAGACAGAAACTGATTGAGATGTGAGGAATTCTTTAACGGTGCGTGCAGTGTGCTTCGGATCGTTGTCGTGTTGGAATGTCCAAATAATCGGAAGTACGTCTTCAGCATATGGTAACAGAGTTTCTTCGAGTATATTTTTGTACTGGAATTGATCCATGTTTCCTTCTATCAGTCTAACAGGTCCAACACCATGACCAGAGAAGCATCCCCAAATTTTCACATTTCCACCACCATGCTTTAATGTCATTTTTGTGTACTTGGGGTCGAATGCTGTATTCGGAGGGCGTCGAACATATCGTTTCCCATACATACTCTGTTAATTTTTGTTTCGTCAGAGAAAAGAACATTTTTCCACTGTCTTGCTGTCCAGCTTTCATACCTCCTAGCAAATGCAAGCCGGACTTGCCTATGACACTGTTTCAACATGGGCACCTTTCTTGCTATCCTTCCGTTCAACTTGGCTTCTACCAATCGCCTTCGGATAGTGCGCGCTGAGATCGCTGAAGGGTTATTTTCACCAAAGTATTCTTTTTTTAACTCATTAGACCCCTTAAAAGGGTATTGTTTTGCCAAACGCACGATATTTCGATCGTCTCGCTGAGATGACTTTCTCTGTTTAGGTACACGAGGAATATTTAAAGTTGTTTGATGTGTGTTAAAATGCTTCACAGCGTGGAATATCTTCGTTTTTGAGCACTGCAAATGATTGGCAATCTTTTTATATGACCAATTCATATCGCGAAGTTTTATTATTACTTCCCTTGTAGATGCATCACAACTTTTATTTTTTCCCATTTTTTTATTATGAAACGATCAACTTTTTGACTTTTACAGAACTAAATGGCGCCAAAATTACTCGAATAGTGGCCTAGTTACAGAGTGTTCTCTATTTAAATTTGAATAAAAAAATAAACTATCCAGCGTTCTTAATTATGTGGCCAGCCAGTAAGTTTGCAATAACATGTTAAGATATATTATATACAAAAAGTTTACTTATATAATAATATTGTTGAATTTATCATATTATAACTGTATGCTACGATTGTGTAAAACAGTTTTACGATACCGAGAGAGATACAAAACGATATGCAATAAGTGTTATTCTCGTAAGTTTGAAAAAAGCTTGTTTTCAAATAGTCGTTCTTAATTATATGACCACCACTGTATATAAAATAATCCCCCCCCAATGATTTATCTAGACATTCTAATTATTATTTTCGTTTCTGTGTACCAACTGCGAAACACATAATTTCAAGATGGGAGCGTTTGTCGGGTTCAAATTAACTGACTAGTGATGATGATGATAAAGGACAGGCGGTACTGCTAGTGTCAAATACTGCTAGAAAGTGTTAACTGTAAACATAAATTACGCTTTCTTTAAGAATAAATCCCTGTTTTTTGGCAATTGCAGTGTTTCACAAAATTTGGTACTCAAACATCACATCACATTAACTTTCTAAAGGCATCAAAAATAAGTTTCTAACAAATATTTTTGACGTGTTAATATTTTTTAATTTGGTCGTTAGAGTGTTAAATCGCATAAACCACATGTAAATGACAAGATCGCTAAATAGCAAGCTAAATTGGAGCAACCATCAACAGTCACATTTTGGCAGTGCCGAAGAATGGTAGGTAAAACCTGGGGGCTAACCCCAAAAACCAACCTTTGGATTTACTCAGCTGTTATCAGAGCTATAATAGTCTGGTGACCACGAACCAAACTATCCACTGTCCAACTGCCAACTGTCCACGAAGCAAAACTACAACGTCTGCAGAGACTGGCTTGCATGGCAGCAACAGGATGCATGAGGACCACACCCACTGCGGCCTTGGAAGCCATACTGGATCTGCTGCCGCTACACCTCTTCATCAGACTGGAGGTGGCTGTAACAGCGGTGCGGCTTAAAAAACTCAACCTATAGAGTCATGCTAGGGTACCCCACACTAAGGTAAGGAGGCGCCACTAGAAGCGGCCACTGACAGGATATCCAAGCAATATGTCTTAGACAAAAGGTATCAAATACAACTGCATGAATGCAGTGCCTTGGGAGGGCCTCAATTAAAGAACGGCAACAAATATAATGATCACCAAAATATTTTTTTTCCTACCCAAAATGGATAAATGAACACCAAAAGTTGCAAAAAATATCAGGGCGTAATACTGCGGTAGCTTAGGTGAAGGGTAAAGGGGGTGAGCGAAGCGAAGCCAAGCCGCCTTTATCCTTCGTGTTAGGTTGAACACGTAAGAACAACCAAAAATACTTAAAACATAAACTTAAGTACACAAAACATAAGAAGAAGTTTGGTGATCATCTATCCAAACACAATTTTGTGGACATTTATCCATTCTGGCAGTCATTTCGAATTTATTGGTAGTAAAATAGGTGCGTTTTTGGTAATCGTTTAAACATAAGCCTTAAAGAACTAAGGATCTTCACTGAGGGTTCTAAAGCAAACTCAGGTACTGGGGCCAGGGCATTCTCGGAGAATCTAAACATGAGGAGATCAACATCATTAGGTGCCCACGACACCGTTTTCCAAGCCGAGTGTATGGTCATCATAATGGCTATTACAGCTGTTGCAGAAAGAGAGGTAAAGGATTTCCCTATGCGCATACTATCCGACAGCAAGTCAGTTCTGCAAGCCCTACAAAGCAACACCATCACCTCCGGGCTTATATACGAGTATCACCAAGCCTGTGCCGGTATGTAACCACAAGGTACGTAAACACAGTGCTGTAACTAGGGCTTTCTAATACCGGATTTTTTCAATACCGGTATTACTACCGAATGTTTTTTTCTAAATACCGGGATCCCGGGATACCGGTATTGAAAAAAAAATAAAAAATCAGACCTAATTTTATTCTTTTTTGGAAGAACGTATTTAGAAGGTAAAATTAATAAACAAAGTTTTAAATGTCAAATCATATATTATTTACATGTAGATCAATTATCTTTTTATAAACCTAACAATAATATTAAGTGTAAAAAACAGTTATTAAGTCGTAAAAAAAAGACTGATCTCTTTTTTTTAAGATAATTCGCATTATAAAAATTATGACTAGTCACATTTATTATTAAAGAATTTCACAAAACTTGTCTAACAACATTTCTGTAAGTAATAAGAATCTTAAAGATATTTGGGTTTTAACATCTAAGATATAGACAATAACAGTGAAAATAAAAACATTTACATACTCCGTAATCAACACATAATATCTAGCCAACAAAAGATATCTTAATAATATAATTTTTATACCTATTTTGGTTAACATTTACAAAAAAATAAACATAATAAAAAATCTAATGATTAAAAAAAGCTTAAATCACAATTTTACGGTCACATCAAGCACGACATCATTGGGCTGCGGATTTTTCTTCCTGAAATTGCGTCCTAAGGATAGAAAGAGCATCTAGGCTTTTATCAGAGAGCGAACTTCTTAATCGATTGCATAAATATGTGACCGAGGAAAACGCTCTTTCCGCTTCTACACTTGTTGGCGGAATGCATAACAAATAATTATAAGCCATATCAAGATACATTTCTCGGCCACCTCCAGTACTATCATAAACACCCATTTCAACGCGTACAATAGAATCAATATCTGTGCTAGAAGGATCTTGCCGTTTAGCCGTCTTAATTTGAGTTTTAGATTGTATTTCTGCTTCTAGTTGCTTTTCAATCGTCAATTCAACATGCTCAAACTCGTCATGGGCATGCTCAAACTCAAAGGAATGTCTACTGTCACTGTCTATGGAAACAGTGCCAGTGGAGTGAGGTTCATGTCTTGACTCTGCATTCGAAAATTTTACGCGCTTCAATAAGTTCACAACGACGCGGTGGATCTCATTTGAGGTTGGTTTTGAAAACACATCATCCTCTTCTTCGGAAAAGAAAGCCTCGGCATCGTGCAAGTATTGAATAACACCTGATATTATGAGGCGTCTCTGTTTGAGAATTTGAGACAAGCATCAGCCGATAAAAGAGTGGCATCACGACGGCACAGTGCAGAGACAGTTGCCTTGATCACGCTGAGGCTTTGGTGAATGTTATTTAATAAGGTGATATCTTCATCATCAAATTTAATATTCGATTTCAGATCAATCAGTGCTTTAGTGATACTATCTTTGAGCTTCAAAAATCGACCGACCATGTCTGCCATACTGCTCCAACGGGTTTTTACGTCTAGCATCAATTTAATCTCTTTGCCATGCTCTTTGATAACGTAGCTTTGTAATAGATCGTTTCTTGTAGGCGATTTTCTGAAATATTTTGCTAGTTTTCGCACCTTTTCGATGACATTTTTGTATACAAATTTTGGTGGAGTAATAACTTGTTGATGTTCAACAACGAAAGCCCCGTTTGAATTGTCGTCATCTGCACTATTTTCACTTTCGTCGCAATTTGAGTCATCTTCAGAAGTTGTTGTAGCTATAGGTGCAGGTGCAGGCGCGCATTCCTCTGTTTTTTTTTTTGTATAAAACGTCAACTATTGCTAACTGTACACCGTGAGCAATAGCTGATGATGACCACTGAAAGATTTTCCCATTTTGGTCATAACACTGGCACCGTCTGTACATAGAGCAATCACATCTTCAGACAGGTTAATGTTAAATTCTTGCAAACGTTCTTTGAGATAATTTAAACTATCTGCAGCTGACATAGATTCATGTATGCGAACAAGACCAAGATTTTTAAATTTAGCTGCCGATATTTCATGGTTGTGTAGATTCACATTCATGTATCTCTTATTTTTCAAAGATGTATGTATACTCATCCAAAGTAACGGAAAACTTTTTGTTGTTGTCTTTCATTTCTCTGATTTTTTTATTCAAATTATTTTTCATTACTTCTTTTTGGTTAAAAATTATATTGGTAATGGTTGAAGGTGAATTTGGCAGGTTGTGTCCACATTTCTTAAAAAGTTTCCGCAGATCCTCCGAAGTGCAAAATTTGCTTATTGGCAGACCATCTAAGGCTGCTAATCTGCTTACTATCATTTCCATTGAATCAGAGCTTTTAAAGTAATCGCTGAGTTTTGATTTCTTTACCGGCGGTGGCAGCTCATCTTGTGTCAGTGATGCAGCATGTAGGTGACTCGTTATATTTTAACCTTATATGTAGTTTATCGTAATAATTTATTTATACTGTACATAACATTTATTATAATTCATTTCTTACTTATTTACGTATTCTATTAACTCACACTAATACATTCATTCATCTCATACACCACTCTGTTGTACTTTCACAAATATTATTTAATTAACAAGCGAACCCGCGCGCGATCATCTGTATAGCTGGTCCTATTGTTCGTCGTTGACGTCACTAGGAGCAGCCTCGATGCGCGCGCGCCGCCGTCGCCGATCGCCGCCCGCCCGCCAGTCGGATTCTAACCTCAGACGTGAAGCCTGTGTCACTTGTACGCTTGCGCTCCACTCGCTATTGCTTCGCGATCTATTTTATTTGCTTATTTTGCTTTCGCCTGCTATCTCTTTGAACTTTACTTTCTTCCTTGTGATAAATAACATCCGTGTCTACGCTATCCGCATCATTCTGTACATAAACAATAGGTCTATGTGTTCAAATAAATAATACAAAGTTATCAGTGATTTATCGTGTTATTGGCTAGCATCATCACTCAACCACCTACATAGCTACCTATACTGGTGACCCCTCTTAAAGAACACGATGAGCTCAGATGATTCGAGCGGACCTGACTCGGAAGATTCACAAAGGAATGTGAATGTCTTGCCTCGTGGCGGCGGGGGGCATCCTATCAATATGGCGTCGTCGCCCCCAGACCAGAAGATGAAGGTCGCCTGTTCCACACTGACGGCGACTCCAGCTCCACTCCACCTAAAGATACCGCCATTCTGGCCCGAAAAGCCAGCGATATGGTTCGCGCAGGTGGAAGGGCAATTCACAATTATGAAGGTAACAGATGAAGCTACCAAATTTTACCACATATTGGCCACTCTCGACCGCCAGTATGCTGCAGAGATTGAGGATGTTCTTACTGGCCCTCCCGACTACTCCAAGCTGAAGGCCGAGCTCATCAAGCGGCTGTCGGTGTCCAAGGAGAACAAGGTGAAGCAGCTGCTGACTCACGAGCAGCTCGGGACCCGCAAGCCGTCGCAGTTCCTGCGGCACCTGCAGCACCTGGCCGGACCCGACATCCCTTCAGACTTCATGCGGACCATCTGGACCAGCCGGCTACCTACCTCGCTACAGCCAATCGTCGCATCGCAGCCGACGTTAGCTATTGACGCACTCGCCGAACTCGCCGACCGCGTCTATGACATCGCAGCACCATCGCAGCAGGTGGCAGCAACCACATCATCATCGTCAGCAGCAGGATCAGCTATTGAGGAATTAACGCGGCAATTAGCTGAGTTGACGCGACAAGTGAACGCCCTTACTACGCAGTCACAGCACCGCTCCCGCAGCATCGAGCGCCGAGGTGGAGACCAGCGCAGCCGTTCCTCATCACGCCGTTCCACTTCCAATTACCAGAGGTACCCGATCTGCTGGTACCACTCGAAATATGGATCCAAGGCGCGTCAGTGTATCAAGCCCTGTGACTACAAACCGGGAAATGTGCCGAGCAGTCAGTGATGGCGACGACCGACTGCCACAACCTAACCACAGGTCGCCTATTCATCACGGACCGTATTACACAGACACAGTTCCTCATAGACACCGGAAGTGACATTTGTGTTTACCCTGTATCTGCTTTTCGTGAGCGCCGTTGTAAAACTACTTACCAACTTACTGCTGCCAATGGCTCGGCTATCGATACGTATGGCTATATTCAACTTAATTTGAATTTAGGCCTACGCCGCAACTTTCCGTGGCGCTTCGTGATCGCTGACGTCACAAAAGCAATCATAGGTGTAGATTTTTTAACGCATTACCGCCTTATAGTCGACGTCAGCGAACAAAAAGTTATCGATGGCCTCACCAATGTCAGTTCGGTAGCCTGTTTAGATATAAATAGCACGCTTGTGCTAAGCGTAAAGGTATCGACTGGTGGTGACGGTAGGTATAATAAAATTTTGTCAGAATATCCGGAAATAACACGTCCTGCTGGTACTCCGGGTATTGCAAAACACAACACTACACACCACATACGCACTACACCGGGTCCACCTGTATCATGTTCCCCACGCCGTCTTGCCCCGGATAAGTTAAAAATCGCGAAACAAGAATTCGAAACTATGATAACTAACGGGACAGCACGTCCGTCTGGCAGTCCCTGGTCGTCGCCTCTCCACCTTGTTTCTAAGAAGGATCACGGGTGGCGCCCGTGTGGCGATTATAGGCAATTAAATGCACGTACCATACCTGACCAATACCCAGTTAGACATATACAAGATTTTTCGCACTGTCTGTCCGGTTGTACTATATTTTCAGTGGTAGATTTGGTTAAAGCCTACAACCAAATCCCTGTTACTGAACAGGACATACCCAAGACAGCTATAACCACACCATTCGGACTTTATGAATTTCCTTTCATGACGTTTGGTCTTAGGAATGCGGCACAAACCTTTCAAAGGTTTGTCGACGGACTAACTCGTGGTCTCGACTTTTGCTACCCGTATCTCGACGATTTCTTGATTTTCAGCAAAACGCCACAGGAGCACGAAGACCACTTGCACCAGCTTTTCGAACGCATGCGCAGCTATGGTGTACTTGTCAACACGGCCAAGTGTGTCTTCGGGATGTCAGAGATCACGTTTCTAGGCTATTCAATCTCCGAAAAGGGCACTAAACCACTGGAAAGCAAGGTACAGGCCATTGCTGAGTTCACGCCCCCAAAAACCGTCCGAGAACTCCGACGATTCTTGGGGATGGTGAATTTTTACAGGCGATTTCTGTCAAATGCCGCCCAAATTCAAGCGCCGCTCAATGGCTTGCTTACAGGGTCGGTCAAAGCTTCCCATCCAGTCAATATAGAAGGGGATTCCCTCAAAGCATTCGAAGCTTGTAAGAAGAGCTTATGTGATGCAGCTCTTTTGGCACACCCCGACTCGTCAGCTAAGTTAGGACTGGTCACTGACGCCTCCGATACGGCGATAGGTGGAGTCCTACAGCAGCTGAAGGAGGGAGACTGGCAGCCCCTTGCATTTTTCTCTCGCAAGTTGAGCCCAACACAAACAAAATACTCACCATATGACCGCGAGCTCCTTGCCATCTATGAGAGTATTAAATATTTCAGGCATATGCTAGAGGCCCACAACTTCACCATCTATACTGACCATAAACCGTTATGTTACGCTTTTCATGAACGGAAAATTAACTGCTCTCCACGACAGTATAGACACCTCGACTTCATCTCGCAATTCACCACAGACATTGTCTTCATTGCCGGCAAAGACAACTTGGTTGCCGATACACTGTCGCGCGTAGAAGAACTGCAGTCGCCTGTCGATCTCGAAGTGATGGCCAATCTCCAAGACCAAGACCCAGAGCTCGTTGAGTATCTTAAAGGTGACACTTCACTTCGTCTTACCAAAATGAACATACCTGGGAGTCGTTCCTTGTTGTACTGCGACGTCAGTACACCGACACCCAGGCCTTTCGTTCCCAAACAACTGCGTAAGCAGATTTACGACTGTCTGCACTCTCTTAGCCACCCCGGTGCCAACGCCACCGCCAAACTCGTTGCTCAACGATTCGTTTGGCCACTATTACGGAAAAACTGCCGTGAATGGGCTAAGGCGTGTTTGATCTGCCAGCGCACGAAGGTAACCAGACACGTTGCTTCACCGTTAGGTACAAACGACTTACCTTCAGCGCGTTTCCAACACGTCCATTTAGACCTGATCGGTCCACTACCGTCCGCTGGTGGCTATAGGTATTGCCTCACAGCCGTCGATCGCTTCACGCGATGGCCGGAAGCTGTACCTATTATTGATATCACCGCTGAAACTGTAGCCAAAGCGTTTGTCAGCTGTTGGGTATCCAGATACGGTTGTCCCAAAGAGATCGTTACCGATCGTGGGGCCCAATTTTCATCAGCTTTGTTCGAGCAGCTGTCAAAGTCCATAGGTTTCGACCACCGTAGGACAACAGCTTATCACCCACAGTGTAATGGCTTGGTGGAGAGATTTCATCGGCAGTTGAAGGCAGCGATTACCTGTCACGCCGACGCCAACTGGACAGAGTCATTGCCACTGGTACTTTTAGGCATTAGGAGCGCTGTAAAAGAAGACCTTCAGGTATCATCGGCAGAGCTGGTGTACGGTGAACCCCTACGTCTACCGGGTGAATTTTTTGGTCATAACGTCCCAGGTTACACCACCGACATCACCGATTTCTCAGCCCGTATGAGGTCCTTCGCCGAGCGCATACGACCAGTCCCACCTCAGCACCATTCCAACACTCGTAAAGCCTTCGTGTTTAAGGATTTAGCCAGCTGCAGTCACGTATTTCTTAGGGAAGAAGTGTTACGCGGTTCATTTCAACCAGCTTACGTTGGGCCATTCGAGGTACTTAAGAGAGGCGCAAAGACTTTTAAGATACGTGTGCGGAACAAAGACGTCGTAGTGAGCATAGACCGATTAAAACCAGCCTTTATACTAGACGACAATTTGTCCCAACCGCGATATGACCCAGTACCGCCAGACACTCACCCCCCACCTCCGCCCCTACAATCACGGTCACAGGACACTCCCATTAGGACTACGCGTTCAGGTCGGAGAGTTCATTTCCCAGATTTTTATCGCCCTTAGCCGGTCTCTGGAGGGGAGTGATGTAGGTGACTCGTTATATTTTAACCTTATATGTAGTTTATCGTAATAATTTATTTATACTGTACATAACATTTATTATAATTCATTTCTTACTTATTTACGTATTCTATTAACTCACACTAATACATTCATTCATCTCATACACCACTCTGTTGTACTTTCACAAATATTATTTAATTAACAAGCGAACCCGCGCGCGATCATCTGTATAGCTGGTCCTATTGTTCGTCGTTGACGTCACTAGGAGCAGCCTCGATGCGCGCGCGCCGCCGTCGCCGATCGCCGCCCGCCCGCCAGTCGGATTCTAACCTCAGACGTGAAGCCTGTGTCACTTGTACGCTTGCGCTCCACTCGCTATTGCTTCGCGATCTATTTTATTTGCTTATTTTGCTTTCGCCTGCTATCTCTTTGAACTTTACTTTCTTCCTTGTGATAAATAACATCCGTGTCTACGCTATCCGCATCATTCTGTACATAAACAATAGGTCTATGTGTTCAAATAAATAATACAAAGTTATCAGTGATTTATCGTGTTATTGGCTAGCATCATCACTCAACCACCTACATAGCTACCTATACAGCAGTTGCAGCAGCAGTTGATATTGAAGCTTTACTTGCAGTCTTGGAACCAACAAGGTCCACAGTTCGCATATGGGTATGGAGTCCACTCGTTGAGCCCTCACTAGTTTTAATGATCTTTTGACAAAGTTTGCATTTTGCCGTCTGTCTATCTTCAAAAGCTGTAAAGTTATCCCAAACAGCAGTGTTAAGTCGTTTGTTTAAAAACTCTTTATACTGAGTCTTTTCAGATGTTGAACTGTAATAAGAAAACAAGAGGTGATTCAAGTTGTTTATGCGAGTTCGTATCGTACAACAAACATAATATTAAGATCTTGTAACATAAATAAAACTAAATATAAGACAGTATCTTTAAATAAAATCCATGAGATCTTTAAATAAAAGCACGTGGTATTTTAGCCAATTGAGTCAAAATATGTTACAAATATAACTATATATTTTAAAGTAATGGAATTCACGTTCTAAAACAGTTACCTACTATTTATAACCTCAAAACATTAAACAAAACTATTGAGTTTATAAGTAATGAAATTTAATTAAAAGTCAATTTCAAAAAATCATAACGTTACACTAATACTAAGCAAGTTTGTTAATAATACTTTTATATTTAAAAAAAAACGGATTTTAAGTATATTTTAATTACATACATAAATATGATGATTTAGTGTAAAATTGAACAAATAAAGATAATTAGCTTTAATACCTTACATTTTTACTTCGTATCCATCAAGCGTTTAGCACGAACAATATCAAATCACAAAAGTCAAATCACTGATAACACGTGCAATTCCACTGCTCACTGTTTCACGTCTAACAGCTTCGCATTGCATGCACCTGAGGGGAGGCAGAGCGGGGCGTATAGGGAATTTCCCCTCACCCCTTCCGAGCGCCCCCGCCTTCCACACTGTACGCGGGACTTCCGGGAAGTCCGTGTTGCTCTAAGACTGAGAACGACTTTAATTTATTGCGTTGCGTGTAACTGCCATGTCGTTAAATCACTGGTATTATACCGATTTAAAATATTCCAAAATTAAATAAATGGATAACAATGTCTATGTGCGGTAGTGAAAGTTTATTATTTTGTGTTTAGTACTAAAATTAAAATAAAATCACTAATACCGGGACCCCGGTTATGAACATTTCAATACCGGTATTAAAAAACCCGAAAAAATATCCGGGATCCCGGTATTGGCTGATACCGGGATCCCGGTATGGAAGCCCTAGCTGTAACCCTGCAGTGGATAAAGGGACACAGTGGCTCGCGCGGCAACGACGCAGCCGACGCACTGGCAAGGTTGGGTTCGGAACAGACGTTGGAGGGACCAGAACCCATAATATCACTGCCATTCAGCTGGTTGAGGAAACCTTTTTACTTTTTCTTTCTTTATTGCCATAACGATTGCAATAAAGAAAGCCATGCCATTCGTTATATAGATCTCAGAATAAATAATGTATCAGTGTAATTTTACCCAGACTCGCAGACGTCGTTATAGGACTCCTTTGTAATGCTAATTTTTATTTCGATTTTATTGGGATACAGGCTGGTTGATGTTTTATAAGTTTATGCGAAATTGACTTATTGGTAGATGAGATTCTTATTGGTAGTTGTCAGTTTTGGCAGGACTGAAAATAGTTATTTGTGTCACAAGCAAAATGATGTATTTACGGCAAGGGCGGTACATTGAATCCAGAGTGAAGGGAACACAGACTTGAATAGTAGGGACAGGGCACGGAGCGCTTGAAAGTGTCGCTACAAAAACAGTACAAAATCGGGAAAATTGGACTGTTTGCAATCAGTCGCGCTTGGACGGTGACAGCCGATTGACATATCGGCAGCAAAAACAAAAATGGTGACCTGCGACGTAAAAAGGTGTAAATCATACCCAAATAGAAAGAAAGAAAGAAACATTTATTAACAAACACACAGGACACGCATATTAAACAAAAATAAACAAAACAAAAAACATATAACAAGTGTGTCTCTGCGGCAGTGAACCGGACACTGGCTCAGCATTATGCTGAGATGTCAGACACCTACAGCGCTGATTTTCAGCCAGCACCGTCGGTGACTCATGGAAACGTCATACCAAAAGAATATATATCTATAAACTACCTAGATTTTTGGGACAGGCGAAAGAGAAATAACCATAAATACAAAGTGAGATAATAATGTAAACACTACCTAGATGCAGCTTCATTAATTTAATATTTACAGTAAGAATTACAAACAAAACTAGATAAAAAAAAGAAATGCAATTGGCATATTTATTGCTGTCACAGTGCTGGGGATTAGGATGTTTTCTGGAGCGTCAACAAATAGCCTTTAAGCATACGCTTAAAGGTGTATCTGCTAAGCGCCCCTTGGATAGGAGGAGGGATATCATTCCAGCACTTAGACGCCGCAAACTTGAAACTACCTCTGAAAGCAGCGGTTCGGTGCATAGGTATAATGGCCATTGCCTTGAACCTGCGCACACTTTTGGACCAAACCAGTTTATTAAAAAGGTAGGTGGGGGTTTTGTGTCTTACCACCCCGAACAGCAAAGTAGCCAAGTGCAGGCGCCGGCGTGCAGGCATGTTAAGCAAGTTAGCGGCGTTCAAGTAGGGAGTGATGTGGGACCGGGGAGGGACTCTGAAACAAAAACGAGCACATGCGTTCTGCACTCGTTGTATGAGCCTCTTGGAACGACCACTAATGCACCCATTATACACGACATCACAATAGTTTAACCTAGATAATATAAGTGATTCACATAGGTCAACACGCAAATCGACACTAAGGTAATCTCGTATATTATATAGAACTTTGAGGCGATAGAAGCAGTTACTCACAACATTTAGTATGTGGTTCTCAAAGCGCAAATTCCCGTCCATTAAAAGGCCGAGGTTGGTTGCTTCTACCACCCGTTCGATTGGTTCGCCCATGACGGCGACATTCCCGGAAGTCAGAGCTTCAAGGGTATTACGGATTTGATGTTTTGACCCAAAAACGACATATTTCGACTTGCCAGGATTAAGAACTAAACAGCTCTTGTCCGACCAAGAGGAAATACGGTCTAGGTCAGCATTTATCTTGTTTATGGCAGCAGATGTGTCTGACGGCACGCTAGAAAAGTAAAGTTGCACGTCGTCCGCGTACAGGTGATACTTGCAGCTCTCCATACTGTTAGTGATATCAGCGCTATACAGTGTGAAGAGCAGAGGCCCGAGTATCGAACCCTGCGGTACTCCTCTTGTCACAGGACAAACAGAGGATCGCAGAGCACTACCATCCACCCTACGCAATGCAACTGCCTGCGCACGGCCAGACAAATAGCTACTGAACCATTTTGTAGCAGTGACATCAAACCCGTAATAAGACATCTTAGATAATAGTAGGGGTATGCTAATACAGTCGAAGGCCCTGGAGAAATCTAAAAGCACTAAAAAAGTACTTTTACCAGCATCACGAGCTTGTAAGATGTTATCGACTACATCGAGCAGCGCAGTAGCTGTCGATCGACCTTTGCGAAAACCTGACTGCAGTTCAGGGAGTATGCTGTTTTTCTCCAGGTAATCGGACAGCTGTTCGCAAACTACCCGTTCTATTATCTTCGATGCACAAGGAAGAATACTTATAGGTCGCAGTTGAGACATTTCAGTGGGATTCGGTTTTTTTGGTAACGGGGTCACCTGAGCGATTTTCCAGTCAGCTGGGAAAGTCATTGTCAGAATGCTCATATTAATAATGTAAGTCAGTACGTCTGTAGTTCTCGGTAATGTCAGAAGTATCATGTCAATATCTATTGAGTCGAGTCCTTTTGCTGTGGTTTTTATTGACGTAATGAGTTTTGTGACGGCAGTAGCAGTAGTAGGAGAAAGCGTGAAAGTTTTGTCATTATGTCTATTAAATTCAAAAAAAGTTAAGTCAGATAAAGTAACTTCCTGTTTCCCAGGAATATTAAGGAAATGACGGTTTATCAAGTCAGGGTCATCAAATTGTGCCGGGAGGTCAGTCTGCGTCTGTGAATCTGGAAGAACAGTGCGCTTTAAGGTTTTCCAGAGAGTCTTCGAGTCGGTAATGTCATTAATATGATGCGTGAAGAAGGCACGTTTCTCGTTATAAATGGCTTCTATCACAAGGTGCTTCAGGTCGAGGTAATACCGCTTGTGAACATCGCTTCCGGTTCGTTTGTAACGAGTGTGAGCCTCGTTTCTGAGCCGCATCATGAGCCGAACGTTGCTCGTGAGCCATGGTTTAAGTGCCTCCTTCACCACTATCATCTTCTCCGGCGCATGTCTGTCGAAGAGTCCTAGTAGCAGTAAGTTAAATAGTCTAACCATGTCATTTATGTCGTTAAGTAAATAAATTTGTTCCCAGTTTATGGCGTCAAGGTCATTGTTAAATATAGTTAGGTTAATATCTTTCAGTGGTCTATAAGTAATACGTCTAGGTGTCGGTTTCCGTTTTTTAATGTCAAACTCGGCTGTGATGAACGCATGCCTCCCTAAGTCCGGGATATGCTGCACGTCCACAGACACAACACGAGCGTCGGAGCAAATAAGGTCGATAGTTGTCTGGCTGTGTTCCGTAAAGTGAGTCGGGTCGCTTACATGTTGTGTCAAGCCAATCGTTGTCAGAAATTGTGTCAAACATCTAAGTTTTCTGTCGTTCTTGTCCATATAATTAATATTAAAGTCACCCAGTAAAATCAGTCGGTCGTATTTAATAAAAGAAGTTATTGAGTCAGTAATGGCATCAAAAAAAGTTTCAACATCGAGCCGCGGTGGCCGATATGCGGTCCCAATGATTAAATTTTTGCTGTTAATTATTGTTTTCAACCACATTTGTTCTACGAGCGCAGCGGGAGGATGTGTAAGTGTGCGCGCGTGGAGGCCCCGGCGCAGGAAGAAACCAACGCCCCCACCCCGTCCTCCACATATTTCGACCGGCCGGGGAACGTGCCGTAGTCGGTAATTAGGCACGGCGGGAGCACGTCCATCCTCTCCAGCCCGAAGCCAAGACTCGTTTATGGCAATAATGTCTGCGTTCGTATCTGTTAAAGTCGCAATCAGCTCATCATGTCCCGTACCAAGGGAACCAGCATTAAATAATCCAACTTTTAAGTTATTAAACCGCGACATCATGAAAACGAGCAAAAAAGTTAAAAGAACAATAGCAAATGAATGAATGCATACAGGTAAGTGACTCAGTCCACGAAGATAAAAGTAAATAGCAAGTGCAGCACAAAGTGATAAATAAAGAGTGATAGTGTAGACCTATAACATATATATACATACATAAGTTATATACGGATAAATTTATATAAAATGATTGCTTCCAGGCTGAATCACGCGACGGTACGAGGCATATTTGTCGGTCCACTCCCGCGACAAGACATAGCAATGACGAAATAAGCATATAGGCCACAACAAAACGGTAAAAAACGGTATTTTTTTACAATTATACAATTTATCTGAAACGAGTTACAAACAAACAACAACAACGAAACATTTAATTGCAGGACTTTACAAAACAAACAAAAACAATAACAATTAAGGAATTCTTTGGACTTCGGCTGGCAAAAAAATGTGCAGATCGGATAACCGACGCACGTGATGAGCCGGCTGACCCTCAGACCTGCGGGCGAGGATTCTGCCGTCGCGGGTCCACACGAAGCGCCAGGCGGCGGTGCGCGCGGCCTCGCGCGCCCGCTGGAACAGCTGTCGGTTGGCGCTAGTCAGCCGCTCGTTCACATAGAACCGCTGCGGCGCGCCGGCCAGGCCCATCCCTTCGGTGGTGGCGCCGCGGCGTGTGCGCGCGCCCTGCAGCAGCTCGTCCTTGACGGCGTAAATCGCATATACACGCATAACACAGAAATCGAAATAGAAATCGCATAACACAAAAACAGGGAGTGTCGTATCACAAGTAAATATTATATTATCAATTACTATTGGCTTTAAATTGATTATCTATAAAATATTGTTCTCGAAAAAATCCTCAAACGAAAATCAACCATTCGACTGACGTAACTTTGTAGCGACGCGCGACGCACAGTGAAACTGCCCGCTTCCTATATTTGAAAAACGATCCGATTTGGTTATTTTTCTATTCGTAATGTCAAGATTAATATTCGTAATGTCATTAGATTACTATTCGTAATGTCATTTGGTTACCCCCCCCTAACTAATTCATAACTTTTTCTATGATCAGGTAGTTTATTACTTATAAATTAAAATCAAGATCTTAAATTCCAAGTCACGCTACTAATGTGTATCTGTGAGCTATTGGCTTTAAATTGATTATCTATAAAATATTGTTCTCGAAAAAATCCTCAACGAAAATCAACCATTCGACTGACGTAACTTTGTAGCGACGCGCGACGCACAGTGAAACTGCCCGCTTCCTATATTTGAAAAACGATCCGATTTGGTTATTTTTCTATTCGTAATGTCAAGATTAATATTCGTAATGTCATTAGATTACTATTCGTAATGTCATTTGGTTACCCCCCCCCCCCCCCCCCTAACTAATTCATAACTTTTTCTATGATTAGGTAGTTTATTACTTATAAATTAAAATCAAGATCTTAAATTCCAAGTCACGCTACTAATGTGTATCTGTGAGCTTACATCCTCTTTCATAATTTAACGGCAAAGACAAAAATTAATATGCCTATTTAATTATGTTTCAACTTTTTATTAATTAAACATGAGCTAATTGCGTGAGACCTCGCCCCTTAAGTAAAATTTTAGCTAGATATATTTTATTTCTACTCCTAATCACCGATTAAAAGTCACCGGGTATTTGAGAGTTATCCGTAGATCAACTTTCCTAATATTGTGTCTATACACCACAAATCGGAACGTGACCGACCGTGACGCCGTTACAATTTTTCGTACTGTCTTGGTTCCGACGAATTCCGACAGGGGCGCTACTTTTCTTAGCCTCAAAATGGTAAGAAATTTAGTACGGGAAGGCCTATCCTTAGTATTTATATCGATGGAAGGGAAGGATTCTACGGTAGAATCCTGAGCGTAGCGAGGGATTCTAAGTTAGAATCCTGAGCGTAACGAAGGATTCAAGCGTTAACGCCCATGATGAAAATATTTTGCTCCTGAGTGACACATACAAACTTTCACGCCGACTATGAGGAAAATTTAAATCAAATGCTCTAAAAACAAATCAATAACTATACTTTGAATTATACTTTCACCACTTTTACAGTAATCGAACAACGTAAACAAAACTTTTTTATTATTATGGTGGATTATGAAGGATTAAGCAAAGTTCACCACAGATAAAATATTCCTGTGCTACTTTTACCAATTTGTAAAAATAATCGGATCGAATATTACAATGGTATCGGGTATCAATATTCATTACATTACAATAACAGTCATCGATAATTTAGATTTCAGTAAAACGTATAATTTATTGTGACATTTTTTTTAAATATTACGAAAATTTCATAAATATAACCTTCAACTATGTTATATGAAACTTGTTCGTTTAAATCGATTACGATGAAATTACAATCGATTATTTTATTAAGATCTCTGTTTCTATTGGCACATTGCGTAAATGCTACATGCCAATGAATAAATTTAAAAAGTAGCTTGAACAGAAAAGTAGCATTTTGCGAAAAAAGCGCGGGAACTTTTGTCTTGATAGGCGGAAAATTTTAATTTAAATTTTGAAAATTTAATTTAATTACAGTAGGCTATCTAAAAATACTGTAAATTTGTTAAAAATGGGCAGGAAGAAGCCTAAGAAAAGAAAGAAGGATGAGGAGGAGGAGGATCTGTCTGATAGTGGGGAATCCTCAAGTCCGTGTGATGAACCAAAAGATGACAAGGATAAGTATAAGCCTTTTCAGGTCCCGGATTATGTCCGTTATTACCCAGTGGATGGAGGTAAATTAGATTATATCGTTTATTTTGAAAGCAGCGACACTGGCAAGGCATTGGGCGACAGAGACATGATGGCTCTAGCGAACTGCCTCAAAAGATTCAATAAAGGCATAAAACAGTTAAGACGCATCAACAAATACAAGATAGGCGTTGTGTTTGAGCGGCCAGGGCTTGCCAATGCAGCTTTAAGCAATAAAACATTTCTGAATTCATACAAACTAAAGGCGACTATTCCTGCTACGGCCACTGAAGTGACTGGAGTAATACAACATGTGCCACTTGATTTATCCAATGAGCAGATCTATTCAAATATTTCTTGCTCCAAAAACATAGTATCAGTAAGAAGATTTATGAAAACAACAATTAACAATAACACTGTTGAGTTCCAGCCTTTGAAGACAGTCTCAATAACATTCTCCTGCCCATCCCTGCCCGACAGTGTGGATCTGAACAGCTGGCGCTTCGAGGTTCGCCCGTACATCGCTCCAGTGAAGCAGTGTCTGCGGTGCCTGAGGTATGGACACATAGCTAAATTTTGTAAAAACGCAGAGAAGTGCTCTATCTGCTCAGGCAGCCACAACTTCAAGTCTTGCACAGTTGATGCAGCGGATGCCTCTTGCTGTCATTGCAAAGGCAATCATATCGCCATCTCACCTGACTGCCCTGTAAAAAAGGAGAAAATTAATCAAAACAAAATGAAATTAGACAAGAAAACATTTGCTGAAACCCTGGAAAAATCATTTCCTCCACTAATATCTAAAAGCCCTTCTGATCAGCTAGCACTGCTTCTCAATTCAGAACATATAATGAACATTATAGTAGGCTCAGTAACTAAGTTACTAACTCAGAACAAAACAAACGAACTTTCAATTAATTCACAAAACATTAAAACCATTCTTCTTGAAACACTAAGTAAGAGTAATTAATTTGTTATTTTTTTTTAATGGATCAATTAAACATAATGCAATGGAACTCACAAAGTTTACTTAGTAATAGACTTGTTTTAACACATTTCCTGAAGGAGAATAATATTCACGTAGCAGTTATTTGTGAAACTTGGCTAAAACCGAATCAACGTTTCAATATTCGAGGTTATAATATTTGTAGATTGGACTCCGGCAACGACCATAATGGTGTTGCCATAATTGTTCATAACAGCTTAACTTTTAGAAAACTTGATACATTTTATGATAATTCCATTCAGAACATAGCAATACGTTTAAAGTACGGAGATAATAAGGAAGTATCAATGGTTAGTTTTTATAGCCCTAAAAACTGTCTACCGGTTTTTACTAAACATAAATTTGATCAAGTTATACAAAGTGTTCCAGAACCTGTGCTTTTTGCGGGAGATTTCAACGCTCTCCATTCGGCATGGGGATGTCAATCAACAGACGCTCGTGGTCGTGATGTCCTTTCACCAGGCCTCCCAAGATGACACCGCCCTTCACCGCCTGAACCGCAGCCTGACGTCAACTCCCGAGCCGGTCTGCCCCATGTTTGATCACACGGGCAGGCGCCGCTACGCCGCACGAGATCGAGCCGCCATACTGGCCGACCACTTCGCTGGGCAGTTCCAGCCCAACCCCATCGCCGACTACGAGCACAACGCCGCTGTTGTGGAGCGCGTAGAGCGCTTCCTGGCGGCCCCCGCGCCTCCCCTCGCCGGCGACTACTTCATGTCGCCCCGCGAAGTCCGGAAGGTGGCCCTGAAGCTGAACCAGCGGAAGGCCCCGGGCCCGGACGGAGTCGTCGCGGGGGCCCTAGTACAGCTGCCAAGGAGAGCCGTCGTCTCGCTGACGCGGCTGTTCAACGGCATCCTGCGCACCGGACACTTCCCCGCCCTCTGGAAGGAGGGCAAGGTGATCGTCATCCCCAAGCCGGGGAAGGACAGAAGACACCCGGGAGGCTACCGCCCGATCACCCTGCTGCCTCATATCGCCAAGCTGTTTGAGCGCCTGCTGTTACGGAGAATCCTGCCCCACATCCAGCTGAGGGCAGAGCAACATGGCTTCCGTGACAGCCACAGCACGACGCTCCAGCTGGCGAGAGTCCTGCACTACCTGGCGTCGGAGCTGAACAGGGGCCGATACACCGTCGGGGTCTTTCTTGACATCGAGAAGGCCTTTGACCGAGTGTGGCACGAGGGGCTCCTCTACAAGCTCCTGGACGCAGGTGTGCCCCCAATGATCGGGCAGATCGTGGCCTCCTTCCTGGAAGACCGGCGGTTCTTCGTCTCGGTCGAGAATGCACACTCCCAGACGAAGGCCATCAGCGCAGGAGTCCCGCAAGGCAGCTGCCTTTCGCCGGTGCTCTACGCGCTCTACACCAATGACATCCCCACACTCGAGGGCCATCTCGAGGAGGGGGTGGAAGACGTCGTGCTCGCCCTCTACGCGGACGACAGCGCATACTTCGCGTCGTCGCGCAAAATCGAGCTCGCCTGCAGGAAGATGCAGCGACTCCTGGACCTGCTGCCGCCCTGGCTGGACAAGTGGCGGACCGCGGTGAACGTCGGGAAGACAACAGCCCTGTTGACCACCCGCTCCCGCCGTCCGACCCCGCTACAGCTGAGGGGCCGGGACATCGAATGGCAATCGACGGTGAAATACCTCGGTTGCAACATCGACTGCTCGCTGCGCATGGTCCCGATGGTGCAACACTGCATCAACCGGGCCAAAGCCGCGCGGGCAATGCTCCGGCCTGTCCTGTCGTCCAGCCTGCCTCTGAGAGCCAAGCTGCGGGTGTACAAGGCCTATGTGCGCTCGCGGCTCACCTACGCGGCTCCAGCATGGTACGCCCTGCTGTCGAAGACCCAGAAGGCACGGCTGCAGCGGTTCCAGAACATCTCCCTGCGGGTGATCACAGGAGCCGGGCGGTACGTGCGCAACACCACAATCATGAGAGATACCCGGATGCCCACCGTGGAGAAATTCGTCGCGCGGCTGGCACGGCGCATGTACGACTGCGCCGACAACAGCCGCCATGCACATCTCCACGACATTGCTCCGCACCACGCACGTCCGCCTGAAGGCAGACCACTCCCAAGAGAGTTGCTGCACATCCCACTGTCGCCAGTGTAAGCCCGCAGAAGAGGGCGAAAGCACGGCACAGTGGAGAAGAAGAAGCTCCCGCACCGTTGTCGCCAGTGTATGCCAATAGACGGCGAAAGCACAGCGCAACGAAGACCACGCGAGGCCCCTGACAAGTAGGGGCCACCCAAGACCGGGGGGGACGTTACCCCCCGAGTTGACGCCGCGGGCATGAGGCAACCATAAGTCCTCGACCCCGCAACCGTAGTGGTCCTCGCGCTCCGCGCGAGAACACACTCCGCAGACCACACGGATGTCCTTTCAAGTACTAATGACAATAACTTAGTTTTGCTAAATGATGGCCAAATGACCACTATTGGATCACACCAATGGAGGCGAAATGCTTTAGATCTTTCTTTTATTTCTCCATCACTGGCTCTGAACTGTGATTGGACAGTGTATGATGACCCGCTAGGTAGTTACCATCTTCCAGTAATAATTAAAATAGTTATTCACAACAATTCACCTTACACTTCATCTCCATTAGACTGTTCAGCTATGAAAACTCATTTAAACTTTCTTCGTGTTAATTGGAATAATTACAAAAAAATGTAGATACCCTTCTACAAGAATTCAATATAGATACCTCAAACTCTAAAGATTGCTATAAAAATCTTATTGATATTTTAATTTTAGCTGCTCGGAATTCATCACCAGTGTCCAGTTTTCGTAATAATAATTCATCACCAGGCATATTTAGGAAAAAAAGAATTCCTCTCCCATGGTGGAATGAAAAATGCAGCCAGGTTGTAGAGTGCTCTAAAGAAGCGTATATTCAATTTAAAAATGATCCAACTGAATGTAATTACATCAATTTCAAAAAGAAGCAAGCTCTTAAAAAGCTTACATTAAAGCAGCAAAAACAAATTGGTTGGGTTGCATTATGTGAATCCTTCAACAGAACCACGCCGATTTCGCATATTTGGACTATCATGAAAAAATTTAATAAAACTTTCGTACATAGTTTCTCAAACAATAACATAAGTTGGGTCTTCTAATTCCTTAAAAAATATACGCCTGATAACGTTGAGTCTAACTTGAATTTACATAGTTATGTGCATGCTAAGAATAGCGAATTTCTGGTAAAACCATTTTCTTTTCAAGAATTACAGTCAGCTATTTCATCTAGGAGAGATACAGCTTTTGGCCTTGACGGGATTCCTTACAAAATGTTAAAAATGCTTTCTAATAAATCTAAATCAGTTCTTTTAAATGTGTTCAATTCTTTATGGTCTCAAAATATAATTCCTGACGATTGGAAATCAGATTGTCTTATTCCAATATTAAAACCAAATAAAGAGAAACATTGCCCTGACTCATATAGACCTATAGCACTTACATCTTGCGTTGGTAAAATTTTTGAACAAGTTCTAAAACAAAGGCTAGAGTTTTTTGTTGAATCCAATCATATACTACCCATGAACCAGTTTGGGTTTCGCAAAGGTCGATCGTCAAGAGAAAGTATAGCTCAATTACATATGTCGTTTGCTGGAGTCTTTTTTGATGTTGTTGGTGCATTCAATAATGTCAATCATCATATTTTGTGTAGGGAATTAGCTTCCATTGGGATTCCTATTAAATTTATTGATTTTATTATTTCCTTTCTTCACGACAGAAAAGTTTATGTTAAGATTAACAATCAATTGCTCGGTCCCCGCTCATCTTTTAGGGGAGTTTGTCACGGTGGGATTTTAAGCCCACTCTTATTCACTTTGTATATTCATAAACTTAATCTTATTTTTGGCTCCAAAGTCCGAAACCTTCAGTTTGCGGACGATTTGGTGATATATAGCTCTGGAATGAATGCAAATGAGGTTATGCGAAATCTAAATGATTCGCTTTCTAGGTTCTCAAATTATTTCAAATATTTAAATTTAGACATCAGTCCTGAAAAATCTAGTGTTAATTTTCCACAAAATCAAACAAGCTCAGTTTAAAATTTATTTTAATAACACTCCTTTAATGTTTGCATCGGAGATCAAGTTTTTGGGAGTTATTTTTACGGGTAACTGCTCGTGGAAGAAATATGTTGATAAGATTATATTCTCTGCAAATAGGGGTTATAACATATTGAAGTCTCTTACTAAAACTTACTGGGGTTCAGATCCGAAAGTATTAATAACTTTGTATAAGGCCATAGTTCGGAGTCATTTTGAATATGGCTTTATTTGCTTTGCAGCTAGAAGAATCAACTTGTAAGAAAATTGGAAGTAATTCAAAATAACAATTTAAGACTTATTACTGGTGCTATGAAAACCACGCCCATTAATTCCCTTCAAGTGGAATGTAATATTCCACCGTTGAATCTTCGCTTCAAGTACCTAAAATACAGGTTTATCTTAAAAATGATAGCCATTGAGCCCCATCCTTTGTTTAAAAATTTGGTACAATTTTACAGAAATAATCAGGCTTTGGCCTCTTCCTCCAAAACTCCCTACATTCTTCATGATTCCTATATGGTTGACTTTAATCAGCAGTCTAATATACATAGAAGCCAAGATCATTGGGCATGCTACTCAGACGATTTTGATAGTAAATTCACTTCAATGGTATTTCATATTGATCCCGAGAAAAAGAATAAACATGAAATCTGTGAACAACTGGCAAGATACCTAGTCGGTCCATAAGTTCTGTCACAAATATTTTGCCGCATAGTAAATAATACCAAGTTTTATTTTATTTAATACTATATATGGTTTGATAGCTCATTAAATACTGATAAATTAGAACGATTATTGGATTTAAATGCTTAAAGCCATATTACACAAATGCTAGTTTCTTTCAGAGATTTTGCACTTTTTTACCCAATCAAAAATACGGACGTGATTCACTTTATCTTTTTTCCATGACTCTTAAAACCTTTCAAACCTACGTGAGATTTTAGTCAGAACCCTCCCTGAACCCGTTACCTTCATTTTGAAGCATAAAATAACTAAGTCTGGGTAAAACTAATTTTCATATTCACATTTTACGTAGTGTACTTGTTGCCCACAAGATCATTTTTATACGTTTTTCTGAAAACTTAAAAAGTACGTAAAGTTCTTTTTGGGGGCAGTTGGAACTGAAAGCTAACAGAAAATCAAATGCTAGTTGTTAAGCATGGTCTAAAATCGAGGTTTCAGAATAAATAAAAAAAACATTGTTGGTTATCTGGAACACTGTTTTTTTATTAAATTTGTGGTAAGTGGTATTTTTGTCAGTTGCGGCGTGTTTTGGGTTCGCGATTGTCTCAAGTTATAATAAGGTAATAATAAGGTTTTTTGTCATATTGCGATAATCGTACAGAATGTATTGTATTGCAATTTGATTCGTATAAAATAAGCTTTTTAATCATGTATAATACGAATAAGAAAAAGTTTATTGCTGAGTTTTATCTAGCAAAAACCTTGTGACAGAACTTAAGGACCGACTATGTATATTGATTTTACTCAAATATACACTGATGGTTCAAAAACTGATAACGGCGTTGCCGCAGCTATATACCTACCGCACATTAAAAATGGATTCGGAGTGAAATTGCCACAAGAAATGAGTATCTTTTCAGCAGAAGCACTTGCTATATCGAAAGCATTAACTTATATTTCGGAACACCCAGCTGATTCCCCGGAAAACAAGTGGGTCATAATATCTGACAGTATGAGTACTCTAAAAGCTCTTCAATCAAACAAACTAGACTGCAACACCAATTATATTATTTACGATATCAAGAATCGCTACTCCCAACTTCATAAATTAAATGTACACACGACAAAGAAGATCGGTTTGCAGGGCACACAAACACCAGTCTTTGTGTGCGTAACGTTGCCAATAGCTACGATTAGCAATGCACACTAACACAGTATTCGTGTTAATGTCGCGTCTGTGTGCGTTTTTCTGATCCCATACATTCATTGATTATGACGCAAGTTTTCACAGCTTTATGCAAAGTAGTCGATAGCCTAGTGGATTAGGTGCTAGAATTACGATATGTAGATAAAGGTTCGATCCCTCAAAGGAAATTATTTTTTAGAAGCTACGAGTATTATTAAATTCACATAGCATCGAATATAAATTGATTACAATTGTTTAACCAAACTAGAGTTCGAAGAGTTGTAAACTTGCCCGGTAAAAAGGCCATAGTCTACCTTCTTTATTTAAAATGTAACAGCTACCCTCTTTAAAATTGTTTTGCGTCTGCGCGCTCTCAGCATTAGTTGTATTGCATTTCGTTCCTTGTAAATTGTGATTGAGATTTGTTATCTATCATGGAAAGTCATCTATCCACTTTTAAAAAGGCGGAAATCATTGTTTTGTATGAACAAAACATTTCAATTAGCGAGATAGCACGACGTTTAATGATATCGGTGAGTTATGCATATAAAAAATAAATTTGAAGGTTTTTTATAAATTATGATTATAATTATACCTTGTGTTACTACTTCATTGTATTTTTTTCTTATTTTACAGAGAAGAACAGTGCAACTGTGGGTTCATAGGTATGCAGATTCTGGACATGTTGAAAGTCGTCGACCAGGCCCACAGCCTTTAGCCTACACAGCTGCATCTGATCGCCATCGCGACATCATTGCAGCGCATAACAGCAATCCGTTTGCCAGCACCCGGTCTACGGCGACACTTCATAATGTAACACTACAAACAGTTCGCAATCACTTACGAGCTGATGGTTTAAGATGTCGGAGACCAGCGAAGAAGATTATGATGTCTAATGAGCATCGTGAAGACAGAGTGCGGTTTGCCCGTGAATATTTGGACTTTGATTGGTGTAATAATGTTGTTGTTTTTAGTGATGAAAAGACTTTTAGATCAGACAAGGATGGGCGTAAAATACTGTGGAGAAGAAATAATGAACGATATAGTTTAGCAAACATTCTACCGTGCAGGTGTAGTGGCCGTATTACTTTGGGATATTGGGGATGGATGTCGTCGATGGGCCCCGGTGAATTAGTGCAAGTGAGTGCTCGCAACACTGCTCAAGGATACTTGGATATTTTACAGAACGTCATGTTACCAACCGTACGAACTGTATATCCGGATGAGCATATATACTTTGTCCATGACAATTGCGCTGTGCATCGCGCCCATATTGTGCAAGAATGGTTTAACAACCAAGAATCCTTGACAGTTATTGACTGGCCTTCTAAAAGCCCTGATTTAAACCCCATCGAAAATCTATGGGGACATATGGTGCTCAATTGGGATCCATCGAATGTGAGATCTAGGTCTAATTTAGATGAAGTTGTTACTTCAACCTGGGAGATAATGCGAGGCACTGACATGTGTTGGAATATGGTCACTGGCATGAGAAGTAGACTACAACAAATAATAGTAAGAGAAGGAGCTCCACTAAGATATTAAATAAAACATAACCATTAATATGTGAAAGCTTTGTGTTATCATAAGATAAGGTGATTTATATGTCTATGATGTTATTGCTACTTCAGGTTAGAAGTTATCACATAATTTCTAATTGCTTAGCATGTTGATTCATAGCTTATATATCATCAACTGCGACATCTGTCCTTGTCTGACTAAAACTAAAATAAGTAAATTAAGTGTAGTTTATTATAACAAACTAGTAATAAATTATTATTAGGACGAAATATAATTTTGTTTTATTATGAAAAAAATAAGGCTGGTTTCACCACATGCTGATAAAGCCTATCTGTCAAATAACGCCATACAAAAATCTAAGTTTAACTGGCAGATAGGCTTCATCAGCAGTGGTGAAACCGGCCCTTAATCTAGAATAAATATTTGGTCTGATCAATAATAATTAAAAAAAAGTATCTAAAAAAAAACATCACCATGCTTTTTCCCTCCTTGATAGAGGATCGAACTCAATACCTCAAAGTCATTAGTCTGGCATCTAACCCGTTGGGCTATCGTCCACTCTGTAGGAAGCGGTAAAAACTAGTCTTATATTCAACGAAGACACATAGTGATTGTATGCTCAGACAGTATTATAATATCTGTGACTGTGCTGTGACGACCAATGTAACGCACACACATTCAAGTCAGCGATTCGTGTCGCAACGTTACGCACACAAAGAGTGGCATTTGTGTGCCCTGCAAACCGAACTTCTTTGCCGATTGTACATATTATCTTTATGTGGACTCCATCTCATGTCGGAGTGACAGGAAACGAAAATGCCGACTTCCTGGCCAAGGCGATCGTTGAAAGTAATGCTCCTGAGTCTACTGTACCTGTGCCAAACTCTGATTTCATTACCAAACTCAAACAGAATTTGAAACAAGAATGGTTTAGTTATTGGCAACAAACTCTTGCAGTTAAAGGTTCCTGGTACGGATCCGTTAGTGGAAGGAATGGACGTGCCTGGTTCTCTAAGTCAAACATGTGGAAAAGCAGGAAATTCTATGTTATAATGACACGTCTCAGATTTGGTCACTGTCGCTTCGGATCACATCTTCACCGTATGCAAATTATTTCTTCGCCAATTTGTAATATCTGTAATGCCGCTAATCAAACACTGGATCATATATTTTTCGATTGCCCCGCCCATATTATACAACGCCTTGCCTTTATTGATAAACTGTTGCTCATCTACAAACCAGAAGATATCCCGCGTACCACTGTTGACTTATTGAAGAATTTTGAAAATTATCAATATATTTACGATTATATCTGCTCTACTATTGAAGATATTTAGAGTGGTAAAAATATGTATCGGACTTGGAACAATACACGGACTAAGAGATATATTACACGGACATGACTCCTCAAATGTGACGTGGCTTCGGCCTTATAAAACAAACAAAAAGACTTGGCTTCGGCTGAAACAAAAACACGCAAGACTTGGCTTCGGCCTTAAAAAAACAAAACTACGGAAGACTTGGCTTCGGCCTTAAAAACATGAAAAACGGAAGACCTGGCTTCGGCCTTAAAAAACAAAACTACGGAAGACCTGGCTTCGGCCTGAAAAATCAAAACTACGGAAGACTTGGCTTCGGCCTTAAAAACAAGATATACGGAAGACCTGGCTTCTGCCTTAAAAAACAAAACTACGGAAGACTCGGCTTTGGCCTTAAAAACAAGAAATACGGAAGACCTGGCTTCGGCCTTTCGAAACCTCGGAAACGGAATAAGAAGATGTAAACACTGAAGACATGGCTGTACGGCTTTGATTGCTATTGCCTTTCCTTAGGGATAAAGACGGAAAAAAAAGTAGCATTTTGCTCCCTCTCGTCGTGGAGCAAAATTTACTTTTCCGAATGAAAGGTGTGAAAAAAACATTTTCATTGAGCTGTTCGGGTCGAAAGCATTTTGGTGCACATTTTTCTCGTTTGACCAGTTTTGTTCGCGTTGGGAGTTGTGTAATGTGTTTTGGGCAGCCTTGACGCATGAAGAATTGTCCTTGGGCAAGAATTGATGCCGGCCTAAAATATTGCTGGCGTTTTCCCGATATTTCTCCGATATTTCATCTGAACTCAAAGGCCAGACGTTGGAAGCGATCTGGGTATGTATTTGGTGGTTATATTCCGTGGTGGCATTTTGGTCGTGTTAGAGTTATTCTGGTACTTATCATTATATCTTATTTGTAGCTTTTGGTGGAGAGCTGCGTATCGAGCCATAACCCGAATTTTTGAAACCGACACCGCGGTAGTCCTCACCAAGGCTTGCTTTGGAGCAGGCAGACGCAGCCAGGCAGGAGTACGTGAACGAGGAAGTTGGACGCCGCTTCAGGAGACCCCGTATTTTTGACCCAATCCATATTTTTGTTTAATTGAACTGTCATATGTATTTTAATTTAAATTTCGTTTCATAGCGCGGCTTCACTCTTTCGACAACTTTAAATCTTTGAACAGGATTATGTCGTCTGTTCATCATTACATCATCTAAATTCCTAAAGGCATTTGTACGCCACCGTCAAAGATATTTTCGGCATACTTTTGGGCAATCATTCATATAACCCCTCGTTCATTCCATACGCACTTCATATCCTCCTCATACAATCATTTCATTTTCACGTCGAGTCCTGATCAAAGTGCGCATAGAGCGTCAAAAGCGCGTTACAAACATTGAGGTAATAGTAGTTCAATGGTTACAAAGGTATTGATTTCATTTTAAACGAACAAGCAATTTCGGTGTTCTTTTGCGACATAGACAAGTTCAGTTTGTGATTTCTTTTCTGGTTTAATTTTCGGTCTTGGACAGGGTAGCCATTCAATATTAAACCACTTGACCGTAATTCGAAGCATAAACAATTGAGATAGGCTCTCTTTTCCTTTTCCTTTTCCCTAGATATTCGTGTATATAGCTCTGTCTCGCTCGCAAATGACATCACCAGGGGAGGGGTAGCTCGGCCGATCGGGCGCGCGACCCGTCTTGCTCATTGGCGTTCTTTTCCTTGCCGGGTACGGTCGTTACGGCTTCAGGTGAGTCAATATTTAAAAATATTTTCAAACGACCGTTAATATTTTCCCTTTTGAAGATTATCGAACAATCTTCACTGTTATATAGATATTCTTTATTCAACTATCCACATTTAGTGGTAGAAGTCAAAAGTTAAACGGTTTTCCGTTCGTGTACAATTATTTTTTATAAATTTTTAGATAATTATGGAAAACGAAAGCTCGTTAGTTTCGCAAGAGGAGCCAGTGGCGGGCCCTTCCAATTCTGCTAGCAGGAATAAAAAGCACAGCAGTAGCTCTGATAATAGTAGCTCCAGCTCTTCGACGAGTTCCTCCGATGCAAGGTCGAAACGTAAACGCGCACGTCGACGCTGCCATAACAAAAAAAGGGGGGGAAAAAGTAAGCGCCGCCGTACTGAGCGTAAAAGGAGAAATAGTCAATTACTGTCAAATAACTTAGATTATGCAATTTCCCTCTATGCAGATGAAGATTTCGGACAATCGGAAGAATATGGTATAAGTTTTTCACACGAACTGAATGTTGAGACAAAGCTCAAGAAACCGGCCGTTCCAAAAACGAGCGAACGGTTCCTCGAGATTTTGAAAGACATACAGTTTCTTAACAAGTCAGACTGGTGTGAAGTACGTTACGCGGAAACACAAAAACTGTATAATTATACCCCCGGTTTTGTCGAACTCGAGACAAATGAGGAAGTTAAGGCTTACGAATTGTCGTAAGCCTTAACTTCCTCATTTGATATTGATCAAACACCTTGCTTACACGGAGAGAGCCTATGCCTCGTTGACCTATGGCATTTTAAAACAGAAAGAGGCCCTGCAGAACGAACTTTGTGGTTTCATGACTTGGATTGGGGATTCTGCGGTCAAAGAACAAGGCATTCTTAATATCGAGGTCATTAACCAAAAGCTTAATGATATTTTTATATCCAGTGAGTTCAGTAAGGTCTCGGCAGACCTTTTGCAAATGATTTGTGGCCACAGAGCTGAAACCATACAAATGCGAAGGGATGGCATAACTAATGCAATTCGTGATCCGTTAGTTAAAGCGTCCATACGAAAGATACCCCCAACAGAGGTAAGCTTATTTAACTCTGAGCAGCTGGTTACTGCGCTTGAAAAAGCAGGTGGTATCAAGAAGACCTTTTGGCCTGCATCTGGACCAAAAAGTGCCTCAATTTCGCAAGTTGGAAAATGGCCAATACGCCCCTCGCAGGGGCAACTTTCTACTGTTCATGTACCCTCGCAGGGACAATATTTAGCTCGAATGGCACCCTCGCAGGATAGCAATTGTAATATGTGTATGCCTTCGCAAGGTTCCCAAACTTGGAATGTTCCCTCGCAGGGCAGCAACTTACATATCCATTGCCCTCCGCAAGGGCATGCGCCCCCACACTCCTATCATCAACGAGGTAGTGGTACAGTAAATAGAGGTTCCTTTCGCACCCGCGGGGCAAACCAGAACCAAAGGAGTTGGCGTGGCGGTTACAAGCGAGGGTCATCACCCTCGGGCTATAATACCGCTGCCAAGAAACGTAAGTATTGACAGGAGGGGATTCAGAGCCGGTCAGTTATCAATGTTTGTGGATCATTGGAGAGAAATGCAAGCACCGCAGTTTCTTCTCAAGATAATTCAAGGTTACCGAATACCATTCCAACGGAAACCTCCTTTAATCATGCCCAACATGAAAAACAAAGCATTTCATACTCCTGTATCGCCAGAAATGACATCCATAGTTCAAAACATGGTAAGCCAAGGAATACTGGAAATTGCGAGCCTCACTCCAAATCAAATCAAATCAAATCAAATCAAAAATCATTTATTTCCATAGGATGTTGTTACATCACTTAGATCCGTCATTACATTTTTTTGGGTGAGTTCACTAACACAATGGCGGAATCTGTGGAGAAGAGCTCACCGAAAAAACTCCACAGTCGTCGCATCTTTTGCGTTTCCCTTTTTAAATAAAATATTGTCAAATTACAAAATGAATGCTAATTATATATCGAAACAGCCTGTTACTCAAACAATCTATTCCCATGGACATCTGTCCTCTAAGTAATCAGATATCCTATAGTAACCTTTTTTATACAATTTCTGTTTTATTATTATTTTAAACTTATCTAAAGGTAAGTTTTTAATATCAGTAGAGACCTTATTGTAATAGCGTATACAATTGCCTTTAAAAGAATTACTAATTTTATGTAGTCGGCTTACATAAGCAACCAACTTGTCTTTATTTCTAGTATTAAAATTGTGTATATCACTGTACTTCTGAAAATTAGTTATATTTCTTTTTACATACACAAGATTGTCATAGATATATTGAGACACAAATGTCAGAATATTGATTTCTTTAAACTTTTCCCTCAGTGACACTCTAGGCCCTAATCTATAAATTGCACGAACAGCCCGTTTCTGCAGAATAAATATACTATTAGCATTCGCAGCGTGACCCCACAATAAAATACCATAGGTCATTAGACTATGAAAGTAACTAAAGTAGACTAGTCTAGCGGTGTCTACGTCGGTAAGAGCTCTAATTTTTTTAACTGCGAACGCTGCCGAACTCAGTCTGTTCGACAATTTATTTATATGAGGATCCCATTGTAGTTTGGCGTCTAAAGTAATGCCCAAAAAGACAGTCGACTGCACAAGGTCCAATCTCTGTCCTTTTATAAATATGTCTGTAGTTACCGGGTTCACATTGGGTAACACGAATTTAATACATTTAGTTTTCTTTTCATTAAGTAATAAATTGTTAACAGTAAACCAGTTCACTATACTAGAGATAGCATTGTTTACCTCGTCATAATTTGATTGCTGTCTTTTAACTTTAAATATCAAAGAAGTATCATCGGCAAACAATACTAACCCATGTTTTGCTTTAACAAGGTAAGGTAAATCATTAATATATACTAAAAACAAGAAAGGACCAAGAATTGAACCTTGCGGTACGCCCATACTTATTGAAGACCCAGGTGATCTTTTCCCATTAACATCGACCATCTGAACCCTATCTGTTAGATATGACTCCAGAAGGCCAAGTGCCTGATCTTTTACACCATAATGGCGTAACTTCCTGACAAGAGTGTCATGATGGACGCAATCAAAAGCCTTGGATAGATCGCAGAAGACACCTATTGCATCCATTGCGTCTTCCCAGGTATCAAAAATATTGTCGATTAGTTCAACACCAGCATCGGCTATTGAACGACCCTTTGTGAAACCAAACTGAGCAATATGAATTAAATTATTGAGATAAAAATGACTTTGCAATTGATTAAGTATGAGTTTTTCAAATATTTTGCTAAGCGTTGGTAGTATCGATATGGGTCTAAAATTGGTGGGGTCTGATGAACTACCAGCTTTGAATAAAGGTATAACTTTACTTAGTTTCATCAAGTCAGGAAACACACCATTATCTATACATTGATTAAATATACAACAAAGGTGAGGTGCAATACAATCTACAATGGAACTAATAATTTTTACTGATAGACCATGGGCGTCAGCTGTCTTTTTCATTTCCAGGGATTTAAACGCTTTTACAATGTCTTCATTATTTACGTGCCTAAATTTAAAATCTGTTTTACATTCCTCAAAGTTTTGTTTAAGTATAGATTCAGCAGCAGCGGGAGATGAATTTAAAGACTTGGTTGTTGAAACTGGAATGTCCGTAAAGAAATTTTCGAAAGCTTTTGCTACTTCTAGGTCTGTACTTAGCAATTGATTATCTATCTTAAGCTTGAAGTTATTATGTGTAGCTTTGGCCTTTCCAGTCTCTCTGTTTATAATTTGCCAAGTCGTTTTCATTACATTGCTACTAGATTCAATTTTGTTTTTAATGAAATTAGATTTAGCTACGGCACAAACGCGTTTAAACATTTTTGAATAACTACGAACATAATCTAGAAAGGCTGTATTTTTGTTATATGATTTCTCTTCATAGAGTTCATATAATCTTCGTCTGCTCCTATGAATTCCAACTGTCGCCCAATCACTAAACAAAGCTTTGTTATTAACTTTTATAGTTTTTGATTTAAATACCGTATCATATTCATTTTTGACAAGGTTAAATACTGAGTTGTACAACAAATTTGGATCGTCACTGTATGGTATTTCCCATAGTTTATCTGAAATATTATTCCTGTAGTGTTCAAGCCGAGTGTCACTAACGGGCACACATGTAATATCCTCTTTTTGGTCCTTTTTTATTTTAATATTGAATATACCTATCTGACCAGAGTGATCAGAGGTTAATTTATTGATGACCGATTTGAAAATGGGCGTAATGTTAGTAAATATATTGTCAATGCAGGTAGCAGATGTTGCAGTAATTCTAGTAGGCTCCAAAAACAGATAGTCCATGTTGTGACATAAAAATAAAGATTTTAATCTAGTACAAATATTATTATCCTCTAACAGATTAACATTAATTACTTATTAATGTTCCTCGAGATTTTGAAAGACATACAGTTTCTTAACAAGTCAGACTGGTGTGAAGTACGTTACGCGGAAACACAAAAACTGTATAATTATACCCCCGGTTTTGTCGAACTCGAGACAAATGAGGAAGTTAAGGCTTACGAATTGTCGTAAGCCTTAACTTCCTCATTTGATATTGATCAAACACCTTGCTTACACGGAGAGAGCCTATGCCTCGTTGACCTATGGCATTTTAAAACAGAAAGAGGCCCTGCAGAACGAACTTTGTGGTTTCATGACTTGGATTGGGGATTCTGCGGTCAAAGAACAAGGCATTCTTAATATCGAGGTCATTAACCAAAAGCTTAATGATATTTTTATATCCAGTGAGTTCAGTAAGGTCTCGGCAGACCTTTTGCAAATGATTTGTGGCCACAGAGCTGAAACCATACAAATGCGAAGGGATGGCATAACTAATGCAATTCGTGATCCGTTAGTTAAAGCGTCCATACGAAAGATACCCCCAACAGAGGTAAGCTTATTTAACTCTGAGCAGCTGGTTACTGCGCTTGAAAAAGCAGGTGGTATCAAGAAGACCTTTTGGCCTGCATCTGGACCAAAAAGTGCCTCAATTTCGCAAGTTGGAAAATGGCCAATACGCCCCTCGCAGGGGCAACTTTCTACTGTTCATGTACCCTCGCAGGGACAATATTTAGCTCGAATGGCACCCTCGCAGGGTAGCAATTGTAATATGTGTATGCCTTCGCAAGGTTCCCAAACTTGGAATGTTCCCTCGCAGGGCAGCAACTTACATATCCATTGCCCTCCGCAAGGGCATGCGCCCCCACACTCCTATCATCAACGAGGTAGTGGTACAGTAAATAGAGGTTCCTTTCGCACCCGCGGGGCAAACCAGAACCAAAGGAGTTGGCGTGGCGGTTACAAGCGAGGGTCATCACCCTCGGGCTATAATACCGCTGCCAAGAAACGTAAGTATTGACAGGAGGGGATTCAGAGCCGGTCAGTTATCAATGTTTGTGGATCATTGGAGAGAAATGCAAGCACCGCAGTTTCTTCTCAAGATAATTCAAGGTTACCGAATACCATTCCAACGGAAACCTCCTTTAATCATGCCCAACATGAAAAACAAAGCATTTCATACTCCTGTATCGCCAGAAATGACATCCATAGTTCAAAACATGGTAAGCCAAGGAATACTGGAAATTGCGAGCCTCACTCCAAATCAAATCAAATCAAATCAAATCAAATCAAAAATCATTTATTTTCATAGGATGTTGTTACATCACTTAGATCCGTCATACATTTTTTTGGGTGAGTTCACTAACACAATGGCGGAATCTGTGGAGAAGAGCTCACCGAAGAAACTCCACAGTCGTCGCATCTTTTGCGTTTCCCTTTTTAAATAAAATATTGTCAAATTACAAAATGAATGCTAATTATATATCGAAACAGCCTGTTACTCAAACAATCTATTCCCATGGACATCTGTCCTCTAAGTAATCAGATATCCTATAGTAACCTTTTTTATACAATTTCTGTTTTATTATTATTTTAAACTTGTCTAAAGGTAAGTTTTTAATATCAGTAGAGACCTTATTGTAATAGCGTATACAATTGCCTTTAAAAGAATTACTAATTTTATGTAGTCGGCTTACATAAGCAACCAACTTGTCTTTATTTCTAGTATTAAAATTGTGTATATCACTGTACTTCTGAAAATTAGTTATATTTCTTTTTACATACACAAGATTGTCATAGATATATTGAGACACAAATGTCAGAATATTGATTTCTTTAAACTTTTCCCTCAGTGACACTCTAGGCCCTAATCTATAAATTGCACGAACAGCCCGTTTCTGCAGAATAAATATACTATTAGCATTCGCAGCGTGACCCCACAATAAAATACCATAGGTCATTAGACTATGAAAGTAACTAAAGTAGACTAGTCTAGCGGTGTCTACGTCGGTAAGAGCTCTAATTTTTTTAACTGCGAACGCTGCCGAACTCAGTCTGTTCGACAATTTATTTATATGAGGATCCCATTGTAGTTTGGCGTCTAAAGTAATGCCCAAAAAGACAGTCGACTGCACAAGGTCCAATCTCTGTCCTTTTATAAATATGTCTCTAGTTACCAGGTTCACATTGGGTAACACGAATTTAATACATTTAGTTTTCTTTTCATTAAGTAATAAATTGTTAACAGTAAACCAGTTCACTATACTAGAGATAGCATTGTTTACCTCGTCATAATTTGATTGCTGTCTTTTAACTTTAAATATCAAAGAAGTATCATCGGCAAACAATACTAACCCATGTTTTGCTTTAACAAGGTAAGGTAAATCATTAATATATACTAAAAACAAGAAAGGACCAAGAATTGAACCTTGCGGTACGCCCATACTTATTGAAGACCCAGGTGATCTTTTCCCATTAACATCGACCATCTGCACCCTATCTGTTAGATATGACTCCAGAAGGCCAAGTGCCTGATCTTTTACACCATAATGGCGTAACTTCCTGACAAGAGTGTCATGATGGACGCAATCAAAAGCCTTGGATAGATCGCAGAAGACACCTATTGCATCCATTGCGTCTTCCCAGGTATCAAAAATATTGTCGATTAGTTCAACACCAGCATCGGCTATTGAACGACCCTTTGTGAAACCAAACTGAGCAATATGAATTAAATTATTGAGATAAAAATGACTTTGCAATTGATTAAGTATGAGTTTTTCAAATATTTTGCTAAGCGTTGGTAGTATCGATATGGGTCTAAAATTGGTGGGGTCTGATGTACTACCAGCTTTGAATAAAGGTATAACTTTACTTAGTTTCATCAAGTCAGGAAACACACCATTATCTATACATTGATTAAATATACAACAAAGGTGAGGTGCAATACAATCTACAATGGAACTAATAATTTTTACTGATAGACCATGGGCGTCAGCTGTCTTTTTCATTTCCAGGGATTTAAACGCTTTTACAATGTCTTCATTATTTACGTGCCTAAATTTAAAATCTGTTTTACATTCCTCAAAGTTTTGTTTAAGTATAGATTCAGCAGCAGCGGGAGATGAATTTAAAGACTTGGTTGTTGAAACTGGAATGTCCGTAAAGAAATTTTCGAAAGCTTTTGCTACTTCTAGGTCTGTACTTAGCAATTGATTATCTATCTTAAGCTTGAAGTTATTATGTGTAGCTTTGGCCTTTCCAGTCTCTCTGTTTATAATTTGCCAAGTCGTTTTCATTACATTGCTACTAGATTCAATTTTGTTTTTAATGAAATTAGATTTAGCTTCGGCACAAACGCGTTTAAACATTTTTGAATAACTACGAACATAATCTAGAAAGGCTGTATTTTTGTTATATGATTTCTCTTCATAGAGTTCATATAATCTTCGTCTGCTCCTATGAATTCCAACTGTCGCCCAATCACTAAACAAAGCTTTGTTATTAACTTTTATAGTTTTTGATTTAAATACCGTATCATATTCATTTTTGACAAGGTTAAATACTGAGTTGTACAACAAATTTGGATCGTCACTGTATGGTATTTCCCATAGTTTATCTGAAATATTATTCCTGTAGTGTTCAAGCCGAGTGTCACTAACGGGCACACATGTAATATCCTCTTTTTGGTCCTTTTTTATTTTAATATTGAATATACCTATCTGACCAGAGTGATCAGAGGTTAATTTATTGATGACCGATTTGAAAATGGGCGTAATGTTAGTAAATATATTGTCAATGCAGGTAGCAGATGTTGCAGTAATTCTAGTAGGCTCCAAAAACAGATAGTTCATGTTGTGACATAAAAATAAAGATTTTAATCTAGTACAAATATTATTATCCTCTAACAGATTAACATTAAAATCACCACAAATTATAAAAAAATTGTTTTTATCGCTGATTTTAATCAACACTTCATCCATTTTCTTTTCGAATAAATCAAAGGATGAATCTGGTGGTCTGTATACGCTCATTACAATAAGTTGTTCAAGTTCAATACAGGCTATTTCCATGGTACGCTCAACAGACAGGCTCACTATGTCAACTCGTTCCTTATATTTAAAACTATTATTTACAAGTATTAAGGAGCCACCGCGATCAGCTGTTTTTCTGTTGAACGAACTAGCAACGTGGTGGTTATTAAAGTTGAACATGAACTGATAACTCTTTAAAAAGTGCTCTGTTATACATAAAATATCAATATTATTACAGTTCAAGTTTCCTATCTACCCTCTTTTTAGTGGCAAAAAGCGACGGTTCTGCTCGACCGAATTTCAACCTAAAAGCTCTCAACGAGTTTGTTCTGACCGACAGATTCAGCCTTATAAATGTATTCAGGATCCCAGACTTCATTCAGCCGCTAGACTGGATGTGCAAATTAGACCTTTCACAGGCCTATTTTCACTTAAAAGTGGCAGAGTCTCACAAACGGTTTTTGCGCCTCATTTACCAGAGTCAACTGTACCAAATGACGTGTCTATCCTTTGGTCTCAGCACGGCTCCAAAGATATTTGCAACCCTGACCAATTGGATTGCCCAGATAATGAGAGGAAGAGGTGTGAGGAATTTGGTTTTCCTGGACGATTTTCTGATAGTTCACCAAGACCCACATATACTGTCGAGTCACGTGAATCTCCTCATAAAAACTTTGCAACTGTTGGGCTGGCAAATAAATTTCGAAAAATCTATCCTAAATCCACAAAAATCTCTTGCTTATCTAGGTGTACAATGGGATCCCTGGACAAACACCAAGAGATTGCCAAGGACAAAACTACCCCAATTGCAAGGCAAAATTTGCGAAATTCTGGACTCAGGAAAGACAAATCTAAAACAGTTACAAAGCATAGTAGGAGCCCTAAATTTTGCAAGTTTTGTTGTTCAAAGGGGCAGGTTACACTACCGAGCACTTTTGAAATATCTAAACACATTGAATCCGGACAATCCCCTCAGTGTCCATACCTTGCCTGTAGATGCAATAAACGACTTAGAGTGGTGGGCTCAAAATGTTCATCAGCCATCATTACTGCACCCTCCACCAGCAACCCACTTCATAACGACAGATGCCTCGGATCTAGGTTGGGGTGCCCAAATAGACAACCAGTCTCTGTGGGGAACTTGGACTCAGAACGAGCAAAATTGTCACTGCAACGTGAAAGAAATGCTGTCGATCTTGAAAGTATTTCAAAGTCATGCCCTATATCTGAGTCAGTCAACGGTAACAGTACAGTGCGACAACCGTACGGTGGTAGCTTACTTACGCCACGAAGGCGGAACCAAATCCTCTCGCTTGATGGATATAACCTTCCAACTTTATCGCCTCATGGATCAGTACCAAATAACGATCAATGTTTATTACATACCGGGGAGGTACAACAATCACACCGACCATCTGTCTCGTTTTCGCCAGGTCCCCGAGTGGCACCTATTACCCCAGTGCACCAGAATGATATTCCAGAAATGGGGAACTCCGTCAGTGGATCTATTTGCATCCAGCAGTGCCCACGTAGTCCCTCAATACGTGTCGAAAGATCAAGACGACAGTCAAGCGATAGCCCACGATGCCTTCTCAATAATTTGGAACTTCCATCTAGGTTGGCTGTTTCCACCCCCGTTCTTGATACCCAAAGTCCTGAGCCACCTCAATCAGGCCTCGGGAACATACTTGATAGTGGCACCACGTTGGGAGAGAGTTTTCTGGCGCGGGGATCTCAAGTCACGTGCACTAGCTCCACCATTCACGATACAGAACCTAGACCAAGTACTAGTCGATGTGACGTCGGGGCTGCCACCCCCCCGAGTTCGGGATCTGGTCTTGGAAGTATGGAAATGTGGGGGTGGTCGCAGAATTTAGGTAACTGGAATAATGCACAATTAGAACTTTTAAGAGGCTCGTGGCGCGCATTCACCCTCAAAACCTACAAACCAGCATGGAACCGATGGGTTTTATGGTGTAAAAAATGTAAAATTAATCCTCAAAATCCCTCAGGTTCAGATTTAGCTCGGTTCATAGCTGACTTACATTTGAAATACAAACTTTCTTACAATACAATAATGGTACACAAATCTGTTGTCTCTACTCTTTGTGATGTAAATAATTCGGGTATTTTAAGTAATCATGTTTTAGTAAAGCATTTCTTAAAATCAATTTCGATTAGAAAACCTACTCCTGTTAAGTTGCCTATTTGGAATATTGACGACTTTGTTTCGTATCTTGGTGAGAGGTCAATTAATCATGACAATATTTTTGATGTATCGAGCCAGGCTTCTGCTCTTTTAGTTCTCTGTTCTGGTAGAAGAATTCATGATTTAACGCTGCTTAGGATAGATGAAAATCACTACATATGAGAAGATAATTCTATAACTATGTGGCCTTCCTTTGGGTCAAAGACTGACTCAGCTGATCATAGGCAGTCAGGTTGGCGATTGTATAAAAATGATAATAATAGGAAGTTAGATCCTGTATATTGGGTGGAACAAACCGTATTACTGCTCTCAGTGAGACGGCAGGAAGCTAATAGCTAGCTTGTTCATCACAACTAGAGGTGCCGCTCGTACGGCCTCAAGAACTGTCATTGCAGGGTGGGTCAAGACCCTGATGCGTCAAGCGGGTATTGTTGCTACTCCTGGAAGTGTTCGCTCCGCAGTTGCTTCCAAGAATTGGTTGGACAATTTCCCCATGGAAGATATTATGGCTCGGGGAAATTGGAGATCCTCAAACACTTTCAATAAGTTTTACAAACGACAAGTATTAGAGACCTCCAGGAGTAACAGCATTACCACTCTCTTTAATCCTGTTACTTAGTGACCTTTTGTCAGTGTATAAAGTGATAAATTAATTAGCAACCATCATTAATATGTATAATTTAAGTAGGAACTACCTACCAATGGTTACTTAACTATACTTACCTTTGTCGTGGTTTATCTTTAGAATCATACGCACATGTTAATATTTTTATGTTTACGTTTAATTAAACAAATTATTCAAGTCCATTTCTCTGTGACTTTAACTGGTTCCCATTAACCCATCAAATTGGCGTTCTCATCACCAAGACACTTCTCAATTGTTTATGCTTCGAATTACGGTCAAGTGGTTTAATAGCAGCGTTTTACCTGAAATAAAACGAATATTAAACTACTTACCTAATTCGAAGCATACTGTAAATTCTGCCTGGTGACCAAGTCAATCATCCAATGAGCAAGACGGGTCGCGCGCCCGATCGGCCGAGCTACCCCTCCCCTGGTGATGTCATTTGCGAGCGAGACAGAGCTATATACACGAATATCTAGGGAAAAGGAAAAGGAAAAGAGATATGCCTATCTCAATTGTTTATGCTTCGAATTAGGTAAGTAGTTTAATATACGTTTTATTTCAGGTAAAACGCTGCTATTTTGTCGTAAACTTTCGATATTATTATTAAAATAAATTATACGTGTTTTTCATTACTCATACTCTGAAAGGGGGTCATTGTTCATCCAGGCACCGTGCTGAAAGTGGTACATGCCTGCTCTAAAGCAGAAAAGTATTAAAAAAAATATATATGAATCGTAGTTTATATTGAACAACGCAATGGTAGTAACCTATACAGCCATAAAACGGAAGTATTTTTTTAATGTTATGCTCAAAGTAAAAGACATCAACGGGGGCACCGAAATTACTTTTTTTATGAGTAGTATTTTTAAACTTGAATTATGTTTGTTTTTTAATAAAATAATTTTGATTTCAAGTGACTTTGTTTTTTAATAAAATAATTTTGATTTTAACTGTTTACTTTCCTCGTATTCGTAATGAAAAGTAGAGTGTTTTACTCGGGTGATAGCACCCATTTCTGCCTCGAACTATTGGCACTCTCACTTCGTTCGAGCGCCAAAACATCTCGTCAGGAATGGGTGCCTTTCAGCCCTCGGTTAACAATCTACTATTGTCAGTGAATGTTCTTACTTATTTATCACTACACAAGGTAATAATAATAGTACAATTTCAAGAGTCACAAAGTTCAATAATAAAATCTTAAATAGTATAAATTTATTATTATGGATTTATTTTTTACATCGTAATATACATTGGATACAGTTAAGACAGCTTTTATAATATTTACGTAAGTCATATGGAGACATTTCTAACAGTTATTTATTAAGTTCATTAAAAAAAGAAGTTCCAGATTGCGGTCACCTTTGTACTCCGTGTATGCAAAACTGTCGTACTCATTGGGACTTCTAAATTCAGTTTTTTTTCTATTATTCTGTCTTTCACCTACACCAGGCAGTCTCTGAGGAAATTTTTCAGGGTACCGCCTAACAAACTTGCATAACTCTGTTAGGTAGAGTGCTGTAATGGTACAGATACTTCAACTCAGTTGTGCGCGCGGCGCTATGTGTGCGTGCGCTTGTAAATATACAGGTTTATTTGTGTGGCAGTGACGCGGCAGTCGTCGTCCGAGCAAGACGTGGTGGACCAGTTTGTCCAGAGGCTGGCGAAGGGCATGTTCGCGCGTGCGGATGCATCACACCTTCCGCACATCGCCGAACTGGCGCCGCACCACGCGCGCCCGCCCGACCGCCGCCGCCTGCCACGCGACCTGGTTGCCTAGCCGGCGATCACCCACTGCACACCAGCGCCACATCAAGACCACCGCCCGCAGGGGCCATCCGATGACCTGTCCACAGGAGTGGACAGAGGCGATTCTTCGGGAAGAGGTCCGTCGACCTGACCCCGACTCCCCACGCCCCAGAAAGGGTGCGTGAGAAGATAATGAAGAAGCGGGTCGTCTAATTTAGTATCGCTTGACTTTCTAATGCCTGGTGTGAGCCAGTCTTTTTTTTGTTTCTTTTCGGAGACGGCACCTGTTACTTTAATTAGAGGACAACAAAAGTCAAAAGCTTCTTTTAAAACGTGAAAGGTATTGAAGCTGTTTTCAAAGTCAGGCTCAGCAAAAACTCAGTCCCATGGTGTTGCTGTAAGCGTTCTTTTTGCTTTTCAAGGTTCGAGATCTTAACATCTCTAAGCCTGTATGAAGTATTTTGTGGGGCCCTTTTTTGCGGAAAGTCGAGAGAAGCATATTATTCGTAACGTTGATCACGTCGAAGACGAAAGTGGCACCTATCAAGCAAATCTCTATACCAAGGTTGGAGCTTTGTGGGGCAGTGCTTCTAACTAGATTGTTAGTTGAAGTAGCTGAAATCATGGGTTTTGAGAAAAGAAACATCCACGCATGGACTGACTCGTCAGTGGTTCTTGCATGGCTCAATAGCAGACCCAATCGGTGGAAAACTTTCGTTGCGAACCGCGTATCGGAAATAATAACAGCATTAGAGCCACAACAGTGGTCACATGTGTCCTCAAAGGATAATCCTGCCGATTGCGCATCACGGGGAACAAAGAATCTGGAAGAAGAGCCTTTGTGGAAACAAGGTCCTACATGGCTGAAAGAAGAAAATATTGATTACAAAAAGATCAAGTCAACAGAAACACACTTAGAAGAAAATACTAAAAAGATTTGTTTGGTGAATCGCTGTAACAATGAAGAAGAATCAAACGCAGCCAAAGAGATTTTCTCAAGGTGTTCTTCACTAAGAAAATTGATCCGTGTTGTTGTTATCTGCAAAAGATTCGCGAAGCTTTCCAGAAAGGAAAAAGTTAATACATGGATAGAAAGACATGAAATACAAGAGAGTTTGAAAATATGTATCAAGATTTGTCAAGGAGAACAATACGGTGAAGAAATCGAAGACCTGAAAAACAAAAAGGAGATTAGTAAAGAAAGTGTACTTACCACATTGAATCCATTCGTTGATGACGACGGGATCTTGAGAATCGGTGGCAGGTTACAGCATGCGCAACTCAGCCAAGATATGAAGCATCCAATCATCCTTCCAATGAAGTCGCACTTCACGGATTTGATGATAGTTAATGCCCATGAGAAAACGCTGCATGGAGGCCCACAGTTGATGCTCAACTACTTGCGTTCGAAGTACTGGATCGTAGGAGCTAAGCAATTAGTCAAAACCTTCGTTCGAAAATGCGTGCAATGTATACGTCATGCTGCACGCATCAGACATCAGCTTATGGGACAGCTACCATCAGCAAGGGCTACTGCTTCTCGTCCTTTCTTCAACAGCGGCGTGGATTATGCCGGACCTATCAATGTTCGTGTCTCAAAAGGTCGAGGCAATCGCTCCTACAAAGGTTACATCTGCTTATTTGTGTGTATGGCGACGCGCGCTATACACCTTGAAGTTGTCAGCGATTTGACATCTCAAGGATTCATAGCTGCATTCAAGCGATTTACCGCTCGTCGTGGTCACTGTGCAGATTTATGGAGTGACAATGGGACGAATTTTGTGGGCGCTGCACGCGAGTTAAAGTCCTTATTTGTTGAAGAAAAAGCAAGCATAGCAGTTGAGATTGCCGAACAACTGGCTAACAACGGCACAAGATGGCACTTCATCCCTCCTCATTCTCCAAACTTTGGAGGATTGTGGGAAGCGGGAATCAAGTCCACAAAGCACCATCTTAAACGGACCATAGGAAATTCAACTCTCACGTTTGAAGAGATGACCACAGTGTTGTCTCAAATCGAGGCTTGCCTCAACTCAAGACCGAATTGATTCTTCTTCATTGTTACAGCGATTCACCAAACAAATCTTTTTAGTATTTTCTTCTAAGTGTGTTTCTGTTGACTTGATCTTTTTGTAATCAATATTTTCTTCTTTCAGCCATGTAGGACCTTGTTTCCACAAAGGCTCTTCTTCCAGATTCTTTGTTCCCCGTGATGCGCAATCGGCAGGATTATCCTTTGAGGACACATGTGACCACTGTTGTGGCTCTAATGCTGTTATTATTTCCGATACGCGGTTCGCAACGAAAGTTTTCCACCGATTGGGTCTGCTATTGAGCCATGCAAGAACCACTGACGAGTCAGTCCATGCGTGGATGTTTCTTTTCTCAAAACCCATGATTTCAGCTACTTCAACTAACAATCTAGTTAGAAGCACTGCCCCACAAAGCTCCAACCTTGGTATAGAGATTTGCTTGATAGGTGCCACTTTCGTCTTCGACGTGATCAACGTTACGAATATCTTCCCCCGACTATCTACGACGCGTAGATACACAACTGCAGCAAAAGCTTCATTTGACGCGTCAGAGAACCCGTGGAGCTCACGAAGTATATCGTCATCATTGGTGTTGATCCATCGCGGAACACTGAATTTGGTAAGTTGACTTAAATAGTTTCTGTAGCTTAGCCAATCTTTCAGCAATTGAGTTGGTAGTTCATCATCCCACTCAATTCTTGAAAGCCATAGCTTTTGTATGAATATTTTTGCCGTAATTATTACTGGTGCCAACCACCCTAGAGGGTCAAACAGGCATGCAATGTTGGATATTACTTTTCTTTTTGTTACAGGTACTGAAACAGGAGGCAGCTGCACTGCGTACTCGAACTCGTCGGATGTCCTATTCCAGGTAAGCCCCAAAATCTTCATGCATGCATCTGTTTTTATTTTTAAATTTCCTTCTTGTGGTTTGGGATCTTCGTTTATTTCCTGTAACAACTCTTCACTATTACTGCTCCATTTCTGCAGTTCAAAACCTCCACCTTTTAGTAATTCCGTCATTTGTTTATATATTTGTTTTCCTTCTTCCACAGATTTGCAGCCGGTCATCAGATCATCCATGTAGAATTCTTTTAAAACTCTTTCAGATGCCAGAGGATAATCTTTGCCGTCGTCATATGCTACTTGGTGTAGACTGCGGACAGCAAGGTAAGGTGCGGAGGCAGTTCCAAACGTAACTCGTAACATCCTTAGATGTTGAATCTCATCTTCTGGTTTCTCGCGCCATAGGAGACGCAGGAAATCAGTTTGCTGCGCATTCACCTTCACCTGCCTGTACATTTTGACAATGTCGGATACTAGACATATAGGATAGCGTCGCCATCGCATGATGATATGCCGTAAATCATCTTGAAGGGTTGGTCCTACTAGAAGATCATCGTTTAGAGAGACACCATTGGTTCCAGAAGACGATGCATTGAAGACAACGCGAAGTTTGGTGGTATCTTTATCCTCTCGAACTACCGCATGATGAGGTAGGTATACCGCATCTGGATTGTCTCTTTGGCTCTCAGGTACAATTTCTACATGATCGAGTTCTAGATATTCTGATATCACATCAGAATACTGTGCTTTGAGCATAGGATTCTTTTCTAACCTTTTTTCTTGCTGCTGTAGTCTCTTGGCAGCAATCATTCTGGAGTCTCCATATTTAGAACCTGGATCCTCATCGCGGAACGGTAAATTTACTACATACCGCCCCGACTCATCTCTCTTCGTAGTTGCTGCGAATATTTGTTCGCACTTCTGTTCTTCCTCTGTAAACTGTGTCTGAGAATCTACAACTTTAACGTCAGTTTCCATTTCCCAAAATTTCTTCAGAAGATCATTTTCAGGGTTGGACTGGACATAATTACAGAGTAGTATGTCAGATGCCAAGTCTTGGACCACTGTAGGACCAGACAGAATCCAACCCAGTTTGGTTTTTTGCGCGACTGGTGTACCGGGTGGACCCTTGATAATTCCATCTAACAAGATTTGACCATAAATGTCAGCTCCGAGGAGCACATCAATTTTATTTGGTGTACCAAATGACGGATCTGCTAACTCTATACCTGTCAACTCGGACCAGAGCTCGATTACAATTTTCCTTTCAGGAAGAACTGAAGTGAGCTTGTTTAACACAATAGCTTGAATGCACAAACTAACATTGGGATCATGAAGTGCCTGAATGTGGAGAGAAACCCTCGACTTCGAGGCTATAGAAGCATTTTGGTCACTTCCTAATCCCATAATGGAGCTTTTGTGTGGTATTTTCTTTAGACCGAGTAATTGGACAGCGGATTCCGTGATGAAAGAAGCCTGTGATCCTTGATCAACGAGACATCTGAGTGTTACCAGCGTACCCGACTTTGAATTAGCATTAACCAATGCTGTGGCTAGTAACACTTGCTGATTCATATTTGCTAAACACGCTGTAACATTGCTAGTAGTTTCTACTTGCGATGTTAATGATGATGTTGCTTGGGCAACACCCTGTTCACCTGAGCTGTTGGGCTCAGTTGAATTAGTAGTATTTTTGGGATGCAGGAGGGAATGATGTTTTTTTCTACATATTCTGCACCTAGAATTGAGGCGACAGGAGAAGACTGAGTGGCCTGTTCCTAAACAATTGAAACATAACCCGTTGGACTGTACGAATTTACGACGAGTGTCAGTATCTGTTTTTGCAAAATTTTTACAATTGCTCAATTTATGATCTTCCGTACAGTAACAACATGACATGGTTGCTACAACATGAACTTTCGGATTGGCGCATGGAGTGCTATTGACCTGATTAGGTTTCTGTGATACATTGTTTTTAAAAAATTTAGGATCTATGAATTCGAGAGCACGTGATCTAACTTCTAAAAAGTCCTTGAACTCATTGAGAGTGGGCAAAACGTTTGCGCTTTCACTGACTTTTAGCTCCCACTGTTTTCGAGACTCATTGTCTAACTTAAGACTAATTATATAAATAACAATGACATCCCATGTACTAACATCTATACCTAAATTATTTAATGCAGCAAGACATTCATTTGTGTTATCTAATAATTCTCTTAGTGCGCTCGCAGACTCAGTTGTGACATTTTTTTGGCTCATAAATTTTCTTAATATGCAGTTTGAGAGATATCTTTTATTGTCATATCTGTCTTCCAGTTGCTTCCAGCATAATTTGTAATTATCGTGAGTTATTGGCATGTGACGAAGAAGTTGTTCGGCTTCTCCCGTCAAGTGGCTTTTGAGGTAATGAAGTTTTTGTACCTCATCTAGCGCCTGGTTTTCGTGTACCAATGATGTAAATAAATCCCGGAAGCTCGTCCACTCTGCATACTTGCCCGAAAACGCCGGTATTGTGATCTTCGGAAGTTTTATACTGCACTCCTTGGTTGTGGTCGTTTGAGGACAAGGTTTGCTTACTTCTTTCGCCTTAAACTTGTCGAGAGCATCTTGTAGTTCACATTTGTACTGAATAAAGAGCTCTTCGCAATCGTCGTACAGATCCTTTGTGCTATATGTACTAGCCTGCAACTCTGCCTCATCGGAATCATGTACTATCTGCGTATGCGTTAACGAAAATTGAGACCACAATTCAAGCAATGCTTCCAATTTAGTGTTGACGTACGCTGTTGAAGCAAGTCGATCTTTCGGAGACTTCTTAAAATTTATTCTGGCTTTGTTTATTCTTCTATATAAATCTTCTTGTACCTTGATATTTGCTTCCATCTTGCTTTATTTACAAGTTAATTTAACCAAAATATGTCTTTGAGCTGCACTCTTAACAAAAATACTAAGTTGCTGTTCCTATAGAAATGTCTCCACAAAAATATAAGTTGCAATTTCAGATAAAGTTTTAGAAAAAAATACAAGTCCAAAATTTCTCAAAATTTTCTAAGTGTTTGAAACAGTTCAAATTCTATAGAAAATCGGGCATAGGTTCCCCGTAGTATCACTTTTAACGAAATTATTCTAAGTCCTGAACTAAACTTTAAAATTTTACAAGTCCATGCATTATCTCTAAAATTTTACAAGTCCCAAATTCCTTGAAATCGCACTAAGTTAATATAGGTATTCAAATGTACTCACAGTTGCACTTCACTCACTCACACACGAATTTCCGTTGATTTTGCGTCACGTTGAAGTTCCTCTTCAGCATCCAGGATCCGATGAGCACCAGCAAGGCAGCAGCAGCAGCACAGCAGCAGCAGCAGCAGCAGCAGCAGCTCAGCACCCTCAGCGACAATCGGTCACTGCGTCGGCACTCCGTGGATACTTAGTCGACACAATCCTTAGCCACAGTATAATCCGGCTCGAAGGACCATGATCGAACCAGTTCCCAAAAATAATACTATGCATATAGTCAATAAAGCGTATATTGCAGTAGCAAATAGAATACAAAACATTACATATCGAGACTACTTATGCTAAGACAGAAAAATGTTGATACCGCGATGTAGGAAATAGCGACAGCGCCATCTAATGGGAAATGCCTACAACTAGCAGTTGGTGAACGGTCAAACACATATTGAAGTGATCATATGATCTGATAACCCTAATTCTATAACACGTGTGTCGCCTAGCTCTATATTGGGAATCATATTATCAATACAGCTTTGGCCGTGGCTAGTTATGCGGGTTGACTCTTTGATACCTACACAGCTTTACATTGTACGACTGTAGTAGCCCTATGAACTACCTAGCCTCAACTGACTACAAGGGTGTTGATAATGGATGCTTACCTATGAAATTGGCGAATTTTTCTTACAGATTCAGGAGTTCATAATTCGAATAATTCAATAGCTATTTCCAGTTTTTTTTATTGTTTTAAAATTAATTTCAATATTTTACTACTACTTATTAAATTTTCTTATAATTTTCAGTTTGATAACTAAAATGTTATCTTCAAAATCAGTGCCTCCTAAATGTCATCAATTTTCATGATAATATTCGTAATATTTTTTACAGCTAACACTTTTCAAAAATTATATAAAATTTTCTGTTAGCTAAATGTTGTCTCATTCATACACACAAAGTTTAGAAAATTAGGATCTGTCATTCCTAAAAAAATACAAAATGTTTGTACTGAAAATTGAGTTAACTTCAATTTCTCCATACAAAACGCCAATTTCATATGTAAGGACCTAATATTAAAGTCACCACATACTATTATTTTACGTCCTTTATATTTGAATACCTACATAAGTTAGGACATTTTCTAAATGTTGTAGAAAATTATCACCTTTTTCCGATTTAGGTCTGTATCAACAAATTATGTAGTATCCATACAAATCGATCCCACATAATTCAAATATGTAAGGAATGGAATAATCTTTTAGCTTAACCAAGTCAGTATAATGATTTTCTACTTTTAAATATATACAACAGCCTCCTTTACCGGTTCTAGTTTTGCGACAAAAGCTGCAGGCTAATTTAAAACCAGTTATCATAATCCTTTCTAAACCTTCCTGGACTCTATGATGCTCAGTAATACACGAAACTTCAACACTTTTTTCATTGCCGAGCCATACCTCCAGTAAGGACAACTTAGCAGCATTTTGAATATTTAAATGTTATTTTTTTTCTATGGTTTTGCTGATTGTGACTGTTTACAAAAAATCCTGGCTTTCTACTGGAGAGTTTGAAGTTGAAGTGAGGTTTGAACTCTCTTTTATCTGGCTGTTTACAAAATAGGTAGAAGCTACATCCACACAAGTTTGACTCTCTTCACTAATACACACAGGTTTCCTAGAAGCCACTTCCTGCGTTTGAGTGAATTCAGTGTATTTATGGCTGTAACAATGACTTAAAATATCCCTCAAAAGGAATTTACATGCAACTTGCTTAGAAGGTTTAGCACGATTTCTATTCTCAGAGTCTCATATATCAAGGTAAGTGCTGTGTGAAAAGCGTGAGCAAAGCAGTCTGAAGGTGCTGTTTACTTTTTTTTCATTTTTCATTAATTAAATATGTGTATTGGCGAACATTAGAAAGGATGATGTTTGTGTTTGCAAGTTGGTCAAGTTGTAATACAGTAGGGATTTTAAATTTAGGGGATCCCTATCATTTGTTCTTCTTATTATTAGTCTTTGCAGAGAGAGTCACACGAGTTTAGAACTTGATCTAGAGTAGCGTCCGGTTTTTGGATGGACTCTACTTGGAATTCACTACGTAGCATATTTGATAGTATTTTATTCATACTTCTGCCGCTTTCATCTGACAACAACATAACTCCGCTTTGTTTTTCGGCTTGACTTCTCGGTTTTTATCACTTCGTCTTGGATTTCACACTTCGGACACTACCGACAGCACAAATAGGTAACTCACCAACTTTATTGTTCAACCTTGGATACCTGCAAGCAAGCCAGACAGGCCCTCCCGATGATCAGACTCGGATAGGCTTCTTAATAACTCACCAACTTTATTGGTCAACCTTGGATACCTGCAAGCAAGTCAGACAGCAAGACTGCAAGCAAGTTACAGACCTGGATTATCACGTAGGCTTCTTAAGCTAGAGGTCACAGCTCCGCTTAGTAACCGGAGTGGACTAGCGTTATTTAACCGTTAAATACCAACTGTGCATATTTAACCGCACATGTACAGGAAAACCCGTTTTGGTCTGGGGTTTGGGTTAAATGTATCTTTCATCGAGTTATTTATTGAGTTAAATTTATATTTGCATAGTTGGTTCCTCGTGGATTGTAAATTGTGATTTCCCGATGATATACTACGGGAATCGGAAACATATCGATTTAAATTATCATAAGGGTTCTGAAACCTTTATTGTTCCGCGGGTTGGAAAGAATTTCTAAGTACAAGCCAAAGAATTTCTAAGTACAAGCAAAAGTAAGAAAATATATTTATATAAGTATGGTAAATTTGTTTGGGAAAAAATAACTAGGTACTTAACTAATTGCATGCAAAATACAGCGAAAAGGGTGAAGCTAGAACAGGTTTATCTGTCTGCCATCCCGCGCCCCGCGCCTCTTTCAAACAAGTCAACTCACACAACTGCATTTTATGTAGCCGTGGAAATGAAATTTAGAATGGTAAATTAGTTCATGTAACTTGGACAGATCTAAGAAATGGAAAGACTAAAAAAGAAAAAGATAATATTTTATAAAAACATTCACAATGATGTATGTGTCCTAAATAATATACAAAACGCCTTTTCTTACATGCGCCATTGGTTTTAAAAGTGATGTCACGTATTTTTATATGTGCATTAGTATCGGCATGTAATACATATATAAACATCTAACCAGTTTAACTGCACAATAGGCACAGTAGCGAGTATTTAACCGTGCACATTTTGCGTTTAACGGTTAATTTACAACTCTAGACTGGACACGCTTTGCTAAACAAACACTTACACACTCTAGGTGTTACAGACAGCACACTGTGCAGAGTCTGCATGAAGGTCGAGGAGACAGCCACCCACATCCTGCTGGAATGTTCCGGCGTGGCCATCTACCGGGCAACACACCTCGGGTCGCCGAGGTCGCTCGGAAGAAAGTCTACGTAATCCGTATAACGGAACACAATATTATGGTAGACAATGGGTGTTCAGGCTTCTCGGCACCCAATGACCTCGCAGGGGCCCATCAGCTACGAGGTAGCGTAGCGATCAGATGCCAAGAAGTGTGAACGTCGGCGATTCACCGAGCTAGTAATTATGGAGTCGATCTAACCTGGTCTGTGCTTCGGTCCCGTCAACCTCCTGTCTCTCTGCAAGGCCCGGGTGCACCCTAGGCTCTTCTTGGTAGACAGGTTCTTCAGCCAACCAGGTATGACTGGCAGGCCAGCTTCGACGCGCACAGTGTTCCAACACAGGTTATGTTACGTGGGAAAAACCAATCGGCCACGTAAATGCGAACTTTATCTGGTTCGGGGAACCACAACACACTCAGCTATATAGACAATCCTGAGGGGAACCCGAATACATTCCAGATGGACTGCGATTTAATTTCAATACCCTAATCAATACGCGTTACATTGCGAGGGCTTTTCGTCTGTCAGTTGTCAAAAAACTGCAAGGTTGGCAGCAACGTCAAATTCAAAATGGCCGTTCCGAAACCATCGATCGAATATCGATTTGGAATCGAACAATCACCCGCCCGGACAGGCACCCACCTGTCCCCTAATCTACGGGCAGCCGATACAACGTTGCTACCGCTCGTTTTAGAACCGAGCCTCCTACTAGAACCTCTGCAGACCGGGGGGTCCCGTCCTTGCCAGGGAACAAGTTTACAATGCGCCCCCTGCGCCAACGTAGTGGCGGTAGGTTAGCATCCTTAACCAGAACGAGGTCACCAACACTAGGGGGGCTGGTTTTGTCAGTCCACTTAAGGCGCTGTTGTAAGATATGCAGATACTCGAGCGACCAACGCTTCCAGAAATTCTGAGTAAACTGCTGCAACATCTGATACCTTGACAACCGATACAATTTCACTGCCTCGAAGGGGTGCTCGGGCAACGCGTTAAGTGGCTGTCCTATCAAGAAATGGCCTGGGGTCAGAGCCTCCAGGTCATTTGGATCCGAGCTGAGCGGACACAACGGTCGCGAATTGAGAACGGCCTCGATCTTACAAAACAATGTCGCGAGCTCCTCAAAAGTCAGCGCGGTCTGACCTACTATACGCCCCAAGTGCGTCTTAGCTGACTTAACTACGGCCTCAAAAATCCCACCCCAGTGGGGGCAAATCGGTGGGCTGAAGGTCCACTGTATACCCCGACGGGAGAGGGCCGTTCCAATATCCACTTTATTTACATTCAAAAGGTTGACTATCTCTCGTAAGTATCGTTCCGCACCGATGTAGTTAGTGCCGTTATCAGAGCGGATCAAAGTTGGAAGTCCCCTTCGAGAAACAAACCTATCCAAACAAGCAATGAAAGCCTCTGTCGAGAGATCAGCAACGAGCTCGAGGTGTACCGCCTTGGTGGAGCTGTGGGGCCAGTCCGATTCTCTCTTGGCAAGCCAGGGTGGTCCCCACCACAAATGGTGTCTAACGAGTTCAGGAGCCCGACATCCCCTGGATGCACAATCGGATGGGTTCAATTCTCCTGGTACATGTCTCCAGGTCAGTGGGACCTCAGACGACACAATCTGGGAGACACGGTTCGCAACAAAAACCTCTAAGTTATGGACCGAAGCCTTCAGCCAGCACAAAACAATCTGGCTGTCCGTCCACGCGTACACCGTATCCTCCAAAACCACTGACCCAAGCAACACTGTTAGAGTGTGATTCAAAAGTTTGGTCAAAAGAGCAGCCCCGGACAGTTCCAGTTTTGGAATCGTCATCCTTGTCCGAATAGGCGCTACCTTGCTTTTTGCCAAAACCAAACGCACGTCGACCTCCCCGGTGGAGGTGACGGTTCGCAAATAAACCGCTGCCGCAAACCCTCGTTCAAAGGCATCACAAAACCCGTGAAGGGTTACCCTGTAATCCCCAGCAGGGACCAATTTCCTCGGCAGCGATACATTATTTATATTGAGGCCCAACCATTTTGCTAAATCATTCGATACAATGCAGCCCTGAGCTCCAGAATCTAATAGGGCGCGAACGTATGTTGGGTTGCCCGCCAAATCCCAAACAAGCACAGAGGCGATCGGTAACACCACCGTCTCCGGTTGGGGGGCAACAAATTGTTGGGCCGTAAATTCCTAGCGAGGGCCCCCGGGGCCCCACTCTGCCTGTAACCGATCAGGTATGCAGCTATACGCCAGAGGGTCCCATTGTACAAATGGCCCACGCGCCGGTTCCATTCCCAACCTACGATTCCCCTTAAAGGGGGGTGGGCGTGAATTCATTCGTGGCCGCTCCATGAGCGGGGGGGACATCACATGCGACCGACGAGGACGAGGCGACGAGCGGGGCGACAACTGAGGCGGCGTCCGAACCGCATCCGCATAGCTCGAAGGTGTCCCATGCCACCCGCCCGTTACGGCCTGCTCAACATACCCAATGTCCCGCTGAGTCGGATGCTGAGTCGCAACCGAAAACTCAGGGCCCCCCATGTGATGACCCTGAGTGCGGCCCTGCACCCCTGGGTGGCTGCGCGCTTGTGGCCCCATTGCCCGCTGAGTCGGATGCTGAGTCGCAACCGAAAACTCAGGGCCCCCCATGTGATGACCCTGAGTGCGGCCCTGCACCCTTGTACCGCCCTGTGCACGTGGGGACATTGGCCCCTGAGTTGCGCTCCGAGTCGCAAACGAATTCTCAGGGCCCCATGCCGTGTCACCCTGGATACGGCCCTGTGGAGGCTGTTGGCCGGACCGGTTCATGCACAACAGATTGTTGTGGGCCCCACCACAATATCCGCACAATTTTGTGCGCGTGCAGTCCCTAGCCATGTGTGGCCCGAGGCACAGGAAACACCAGCTCCGCTGCTTGGCCATCCGGCGCCGTCCCTCAACCCTAAGTTCCCCGAACTTATTGCAATTGGCCACAGCATGGCCAATCTGCCTACAACATGGGCAGGTCTCACTATGTGGGGTCAATGCACTCACAGTCCCATATGACTGCCGGTTGGTGCGGTTCTTCCTCGTCGGAGGGCCCCTACTCACAGCGCTCCCGGCAGCTCTCTGTGGCTCCGAAGGATGGGTGACCGTCAACCCCAAATTCTCTGCCCGTCGAGCCTCCTCTTCCAAGAATCCGACCAAGTCGGAGAAGGCGGGCAGGTCCTCGGCCGACCTCCCGTGAGACTGTTCGAAACGAGTCTGCACGTCAGCGGGTAGGCGGGAAAGTACAATGTACAACAATAGGTACGACCATTCACCAACCGGAAGTCCAAGATTCTCTAGAGCCTTGGTGACGGACAACAACGGGTTCAAAACCTCCGTCTGTATGGCCCCGACCTTGTTCACAACCGGGATGCTAAACAAACGGTTCAGTTGGGCATCGGCCAACCTCCGTTTGTTGTGGTAACGTCTGACCAACAATTGCCTGGCCGTTTCATAGTTACCCTCCGTAACTGTCAAATGAGCGACCAGCTCCCTAGGCTCACCCCTCAATGCTGCCACCAGCTGAGCCATCTTGACAGACTTGGTAATGTCCGATCGCATGTGCACCAAACTGTCGAACAGATTGATGAAGCTCATCCATTCACCGGACACTCCGTCAAAAGTAGGCATAGTTATGGCAGGTAACCTGGACCCCGAACCCTGAAGCGGCAGAGGTGCTTCAATGTCACCACCATGGCTGGACTCGCGCTGTCTACGTATGTCCGCAGCCTTCTGCGTGATAGCAGCTGCCATCTCCATACATTGGTCGACATCCCCTAGCAACCGTGACAGCCTGTCAGGTGCGCAACCATCAACTGATTCCGCCTGCGCGGACAATTCGAGCACCCTGTTGTAACGTTCCTTAACGTCCATAGACCGCTCCAATACCACATCATGCCTATCTAAACGGTCTATCAGACCGTGTGCGGAGGAAAACCATCTGAGTTCCTTAGAAACACCCTTCTGGATTTCAGATAACGACATGATCGGAACGATACTTACTCACAATTTGCAGTAACTCAATTTTATTGGACCCTCCAGTCTATAACCCAAACGAGGGAACCCTAAACCACAACTTAAACAATGCTGTTTTCCTCAAACAATAGGAACCGAGTTTTATATCTATATAAATTCTGTAAATACAATTTAGTTTCCCTTTATCATTATAACACACACAGATAGTCAATATTAGTTCAAGTTATAAATTGCTATAAACTGAAAACAATGTAATAGCCTGCTATCAATAGATGTAACTACCTATGTTAACCAAACATTCATTAGCATTACTAGACCACTAATAGATTGACTAACTGGTACTTCAATGCAAATTTCAATTCACCTACAATGTACCTAAGTTGAGTACCTACTATTCTGAGTCACATCTCAGTACAACTGGTCATTTAGGGAAAACTGTAATATCTGTCTGTCTACTACCAGCAATAGACTTATAGCTTACAATACTACCAATCTATGTGGATACAGGAACAACACCAAGTTAGCTAATAACCGCCTATACCTACAGATTGATAGTCCCAAATCGTGGGTTCCTGGAGCCCTTGACGGCTGCAAATCTCAGGAAACCACGCTCTTGCTACCAAAACTGTTCAGGCTTCTCGGCACCCAATGACCTCGCAGGGGCCCATCAGCTACGAGGTAGCGTAGCGATCAGATGCCAAGAAGTGTGAACGTCGGCGATTCACCGAGCTAGTAATTATGGAGTCGATCTAACCTGGTCTGTGCTTCGGTCCCGTCAACCTCCTGTCTCTCTGCAAGGCCCGGGTGCACCCTAGGCTCTTCTTGGTAGACAGGTTCTTCAGCCAACCAGGTATGACTGGCAGGCCAGCTTCGACGCGCACAGTGTTCCAACACAGGTTATGTTACGTGGGAAAAACCAATCGGCCACGTAAATGCGAACTTTATCTGGTTCGGGGAACCACAACACACTCAGCTATATAGACAATCCTGAGGGGAACCCGAATACATTCCAGATGGACTGCGATTTAATTTCAATACCCTAATCAATACGCGTTACATTGCGAGGGCTTTTCGTCTGTCAGTTGTCAAAAAACTGCAAGGTTGGCAGCAACGTCAAATTCAAAATGGCCGTTCCGAAACCATCGATCGAATATCGATTTGGAATCGAACAATGTGGTTCATTTAAATCTACCGAACTTTGTGTTAGCAACGCACAATTGTATACATAACATTCGTGGATGCAAGGGTGAAGTTATAGAGCACGCACTCTCTGATCATACAACGCAACTACTACATTGCACTGTCAAAAAGAACGTGCCTTATTACTTTCTCACGAGACAGGACCTATACGATGGCAATATCACTAATTTCAATAATCATCTGTCCCAATTAAATTTAGCGACGTCTACGACACCGACAATCCCGATGAAGCATTCAACTCATTTCTAAAGAAAGCTATTTTAACTTATCCCATAACACAGGGGAAACCCTACCATAGGGAGTTAGAGTTACTCTAACACTGTTATCACGTATTAATATGTATAACAAGAGAACTGTAATCACTCAGCTTGAATAAATAAACTATTTCATTTCATTTTTCATTTCAATTTCCAGTATATTTTACTATAAAAGAACCGTACATCATCACAACCAATAACAGTAAATAATTGCAGGTTTTATTTATAACTTTTTTTATTCAAGTTTGATTTAGTAATTCTGAAGGAATTTTCAAAAAGTTATAAATATTCAAATAAAAAAAATTGTTGGGGCAAAACTTTTTTTGTGGACCTAGGAGATATCAAATGACCCCTTCTATCCGCCATTTTAATTTGGCAAACGATGCACCAAACACCCTGTATATCATTTACGGAATTCATAACTACAATGATTTGTATTAATTGACTATGTGGATTGACACAGTTTGCTCAATGGCCGTTAGGTATGCGGTATGCGGTATGCAGAAAGTGTTTAATGCTCATTTCCACTTAATTGGTGAGGGTGAGGTGCTTAGATTCATCGTTCATCGCAACATATTTCCTTACCACGGCTAGGCTATAGTTCTGTAACGGTGACAAAAAGGCTATGAAGTATGTTAAAACCACTTTTTTTCATTCATATTTAATTTATTTTACATAATTACATAAATACACAACACAAATTGACATACTACACTGCCTAATAAACTACTACCCCAAGTACAAATAATAAATATCTATTAAGCTTCAACTAGTGTTAAATGCTGTTTTAGATTAGACGGCAAATCTTTTACCAAATAAAAAATTATAACTTAACTGCTGCGATAATTTAATTGTATTAAATGCCTGTTTTAAACAAATAAAAATAAAAGCAGCATTCTATATACCAACTTTTAGAATAACACATCAATAAGTAAAAGAAAATACCTGTATACGTGTATTTAATCAAATAAACGATTTCAATTCAATTGAATTGAAATAACTTATAATGAAACTTAGGTACAAAGCTAGCCGCGAATGCAACCACAATTCATTTTTAAGAAACCCTTGCACCCTTACCCTTACCCTTACCCTTAAATAATTTAATATGAAAAATATTGTTTTGTTAAAAACAATGTTTTTAATATTAACTTAGTTCATGTACGGGTTTCTATACTTGATCTAACTGTGGCATTGCATGTAGGTTATTAATCTTACTCTCCCCTAGGGTCATGCTCACAGGGAAACTCACGCAAAACCTATCTAACTGCAGTAAATAAAAAACCCCGAAATACTACAAGTACTTCAAACTACCACATACCAATCATTTATTTATTCTTTTTTAATTTTCTGTTTTCTTCAAAACTGCTACATCCTAAACATTTAACGGTTTTACCACAAAAAATAAACTTCTATTCGACACTTGTTTAATGACAAAAATCTTGGCATTTGTCGTTTGTTTATATATTAAACTATGTTTAATATTTTTGTAGTATCATGGTAATGGCCTCTTCCATAATAAATAGCTTATTAAAAAAACGTACTAAAGTAGTAGTCGATTTTTTTGTGCAATGAATATTAAAAAAGCCAGTAGGATTATCCTCCTGATAAGCCAAAAATAGAATATCATTGCTAGAATCATAACCCGTCCCTCGTAAACATTAACTAGATACCCAATTCCACCAATTTGCAACAAACACCTAATTATGCAGGGTGTAACAAAGGTTTTAAGGTTGTATGTATTGTTGTTAGGGTGACAAGAGGCACTATTGTGCCTTGTGCCTCTTGTCACAATAGTGCCATTAATTTATATCATATGCCAATAGGGATCATTAATTTATAACAATTAATTTAATTGTTACTTTCATTTTCACGTATACCATGTCGAATAGACCACCAGCATATTAATCAAATACCTAGGTACCATAATGTAATGCCAAAAATCGCGGCTTCAAACTGCCAGTTGACAGTTTGGAGCGAAAACGGACCTACGGCGGAAGTGACTTAATACCTGTTGTCAGTAAGGGACAGAGCTATGCGTCACAATGTCCTTCTACTTTTTTTCGCAAAAAAACGCAAAGGGAGACTGAGGCATTGCTGTCACTTACTGACAACAAATATTAGGTCTCTTCCTCTGATGGGTTGTTTAAAAATGAGTATTAGTATTTAACTCTGTAAAGGTCTGTAAATCTTGTTTTTGCTTGGCAAAGATACTGGTTTTGCGACGAAATAGCGACAACAAATGAGCGCGAAGTTATGAATTGCGCGACTATAAATCTAAAAACAGCAACTGGAAAACCTTAATCCGAGTAACATAAATAACAAAATGGGCGATGGATTTTGTGCTCACATGTTCAAACTAACAAAAAGGATAATAGGGGCTTCGCTTCGCTCACCCGCTTTATCCTTCACCTACCCTTACCCACCTCTTCGCTCAGACAGTCTTTATTTAGCCAAGGCTAAACCATTCAGTAATTTAGTCGCACAAATCAGTATTTTCTCGCTCATTTCTGGAAATTCCGCTGTTCATGGCTTGTGTGTGTCCATTTTATTATTCCCCTTTAAAAGCAAGGTTGATTGACGTTGCCTTCAATTCGTATTTGTTGTTGAAACTCAACAGCAACTGCCTCCGTCGCATTACGGTGCCCAATCAATATGCTGATAGAAAGCCGAGACTGTAACATTTCAATTGTACAAAAGAGATCGCTAAAAAATCTTTTTACTAGCGAATGGCATTTAATAATTAATTTATTAATTATTATATACTGCCTCTCTATTTATTTTGTAGAACTTTTTTGAAATAATATTTAATAGTTAGCTTTGTTTTTCCAGGGAAACTTGAAAACAAAAGCGTTAGTTAGGCTCAGACAAAGTATAAGTAAGTAAAGCAAAGAGATTAATTCATCTGAGGACATCATAGCAAAACCGTTCTTGAAGTTTGGATACGTACATCATATTGAACAATTTCTCTCCCAGGAGTTTTACGAATTAATTTTCAGAAATGCGGGAAATCTGAAAGTCTCTTAAATTTTTGAAGCATGAAAAACTGATATTTAGCTATTCAGCTAAGTACAATGCCTAAACATCTCTAGGGCAGTCGTCTATACATCGAATTAGCCGTGTCCTTTACGACATCGCCTAATACTGTAGCTGTTATCCCCAAATGTATGCCTACCTATATAACAATCATTTTCAGTAGAAGAGATAACATCAATGACCGTTTTTAATCTCCCAACTTTAAGAATTTCATTTAAATTGTTTCGCATATTGTTGGAAAGGAAGACTGACGTATAGCACTGTCGTAATTACTGTTGAGAGATTTAAAACACTCAAATGAATCTCGTAGATCGCACGCTGTTCCCATAAGCAGTGCAGAGCGGACGATAGATGAGAGATCGCGGCTATTGAAAGTAATCTACAGAAGCGACCATTACTTCTTATTGATAAGCCCGTAAACTAACATAACAAGCACCCCGGCCAGCACGTACTTGATGTTCCTTGTTCAGGAGAGAGGCGGTCAGTTGAGGAACCTGCAAGTTAATACAACATTATGGCATGGGGGGTAGAGTATAGGTAGGTGTGATTCATTGAGGGCTTGATTCATGGGGCGTAAAAACCTAACAAACAAAATAAACCGACAGCCTTAAAACCCAGCTTGTGTCTGGTTGCCAGACGTTCTATAGTTTATTAAAGGCATTTTTTAACTCCTATTTTACTCAGTTTAGTTGTTATGCCTCTGGAATCGGTCTATTTGTTATAGAAAACGAAGTCAGCAGCAGAACTTTTATTCTGAAGCGATGTACAGTCCGCGCCAAGTTTATTTTTCTCTGAGAACTGTGACCTTTCCTTCTTGAACAGTTTTGCCGGTGGCCGACTGTCGTACCTTGCTGTTCGCTACGTAAGCTGCCAGTCCGACCTTATGTGAACATCTATTTCGACCCGATATAAATTTTGTTTGAACGTCCGGCAAATGTGTCGGCGCTATTGAAATACATACGCCAATATGCATCGGACATATTGCCGGATCCGACAATATGAGAACCGCACTATACAAAGCGATATGCCAAATGAAAATACTACATCTTGGCTAAACGTCGAGTAATTGTTTCGGATCTGAGTTTTATCAGGTCGCCCTTATGTGAAAAGCGCTATTTAAATACATATGCCAATATGCATCCGACACCTTGCCGGATCCGGAAAAACTGTCGGTACAGATGGTACATACGAAAAGCCAAAGAAAGTTGGCGCGACGTGTACAATGCAGTTGGCACTACCCACGTTAGGGAACCGTGCTTGATTGATGGACAGCTTCTGCTAGATTTCTGACGTTCGAATGTGTGACAAACCTCCGTGCGGCTGATCATGTCGGTTAAGTGGAATGTTTGCGCTAAATTTCAGCTATTGGAGTGCGGTGTCCCCCATGATTCATGTGACGTGAGGTAGCTGGCTGTGTACCTGATGGACATCTTCTGCTCCACGTCGGTCCGTTCCAGCGCGCGACAGAACTCGTCGTAGCTGATCATCTGGTCGTTGTTGGTGTCCGCCTCCAGGATGGTTCGCTCTGCGATGCTGGTCAGCTGCTCCTCGCTGGGGAACCGGAAACATTTTGGAAATTAAAATCCTCACACGAAACTTTGCATTAGAGGCTGCATTGCATTGCGTTATGTTTGCCTGTGCTGTGGTTATCTATGTGGATATATTAGATCTGATACTATAGATAAAAAGGGAGACCTTAGGATGATGTTGTATGTGATGTGAGGGTTACGATTACTGGCTGGGCATTATCATTTTGCATTAGAAATATTGTCTGTATCTAACAGACAAATCTCTTCATTTTTTACTGAATGTACCTAGAGGATTGTTATATCATCAAATACACAAAAACACAAGCTATAGTTTGTCAAGCAATGTCGACTACTATGCGAGAGGTCCCGGGTTCGATCCCCGGCTGGTAGTAAAAAAAAAAAAACCCAGGTCTTGGATGGTTATAGGTATGTGTGTGACTACACTGTCTCTGGTTCCCACGACACTGGGTATCCTAGTGTAGGGCCAGAAGTGTATGTAAATGTTTATATTTATGTTTTATGTTTAAATATCGCTTCTTCCTTGACCTCTTTTATGACGTCAATGCATTCCTCCTATTTTAAGAACGTGTGACGTAAAAAAAGCTTGTCCTCTAACATTTCTTTGTGACCGAGCGAGCAAAGCGCCTCCGTTCAGGATGGGGCAAAAAGCTTTTTCCGGCATCTAACCTCAAAATAGCACCTTCGCCGCTTGATGTTGGGTTCTCATGCGGAAAAATTATATTCGTTACTCGTTCGAAAAGGCTTCTTTACGAACCTGGTTACGACCCGCGCCTTCTGCTCGTGTCGTAAACTTCTCGGTTCGTAAATGTAAGCCGTTGCGAACTCGTACGAAATGTACTATTGTATGTCCGGATGTTATCCTCTAGAGGCCTGGGGCCCAGGTCCTGTACACAATGACAGCTTTTTGTAATCCCATTCCCTTTGTTGACTAACTTGCTTACCAATTAACTTAATTTTTAACATAATTGTTTTTATAATAATAACATAATTTTTAAAAAAAAATTCTCCGAACGCCAAATATTGGATATCTAAAGTTGACCGTAATCGTCATGTAATTTTCATGGAGCTGTCATTGTGTACCGGAATTGGGCCCCAGATTCTTAACGGATTCTCATGATTTTTTGTGAGCAGGTTCGATAAGTAAAAAGTTCATTTTTGTAGAATCAGTTTTGGATTTTATTTTAAAAGGCGGAGATGTGGGTATTTTTAAATTTAATAAAACCTCTACAGTCCAAACAGCTTGACGGATTTTAACATGAGGTGTCGTTGGATTTGTAGAGACCCTGATAGTAACAGGGTATAATTTTAATGAAAAGTCAGGTCGCGCTTAAGACCACAAAATGTAGTTTACAAAGTTATTGGTGCAGCTAATTTCATACTCCATGTATGTGTCCCGGTGCATTCATAAGTTTGTGTGTGTTATTTAAAGGAAGTGTCACTCGCGACGTCTACAACTCACAGAGTCACTAGTTTTAGGTTGGTCAGGCACAAACATTATTATCCTGTAGGACCCTAAAGGAATCTCATCTCACCTAATGTTGACGCCCACCATCATGTGGAGGATAGCGAGTAGCTCGTCTCTGGAGATCTTGCCATCATCGTCCAAGTCGTACATGGAGAAGGCAACTAAGGAATATAGATAATGGTTAGTCCTGCACCCATAACAATTTTTAGTGTGGGCAGAAAAAGCACCAAGCTCAATAAATAGCTATTTAGGTTAGCCATTCAAAATTTATAATTAACCAATGACTCAACTGATGCTGGGTTGATCAGTTGAATCATTAGATGTATTTTAAGGACTCATGTATAAAGGCTGTAATTAAATAATAAATAATAATAAATAAATAATAATACCTTGGACACTATTTACACACATTGATCTAGCCCCAAACTAGGATTCCCTGTATCTTGGGTACTAGACAACGATACACATACTTATATAGATAAATATTATACTTAGATAGATAAACAACCATGACTAGGGTACAAACATCCGTTGTCATCAACAAATATTTGCCCCCATCGGGACTCAAACCCGGGACCCTTGGCTTCGTAGGCAGGGACACTGCCGACTCGGCCATTCGGGTCGTCGCCAGCCAGCTTAGTAGCTACTTTTTTTTACCATTTTTAACAACATTAACAAAATTAACATAACCATTACATAAAATGAAATAAAAAGTAGTATACTTTCAACTATACAGGTCCTATTTTCAGAAACTAATTTGAATATTTTCTGTAATAGATCTCTAATTATTTATATATATAGAAATAAAAATATAAAACATTGACGTTCATTTTTTCAGTCAGAAACCACCAGCCCCAAGTTAGTGTTTAAAATTGTTGTACAAGTCACGAGGGGTGATATTTATCATTTTTTATATTTATATAATGTAATAAAATATAAAAACCGGTCAAGTGCGAGTCTAAATCGCGCACGAAGGGTTCCGTACCACGGTTCTATGGAAGCGATGGTGTGAAGTGAATAGTTTGGATTTTACACAGCAAAATATTGTTTACAAAGTTATTGGTGCGGTTACTTTCACACTCCATGTACGTAACCAGGTGGGTGCATCCATAAGTTTGTATGTGGTATTGAAAGAATTGTTGTATGGGAGCCCCCTTAAATATTTCTTTTATCCTGTTTTTTAGTATTTGTTGTTATAGCGGCAACATAAATACATCATCTGTGAAAATTTCAACTGTCTAACTATCACGGTTCGTGAGATACAGCCTAGTGACAGACGTACGGATGGACAGCGGAGTCTTAGTAAAAGGGTCCCGTTTGGAACCCTTCGGGTACAGAACCCTAAAAATGATAAATATCATCCCTCGTGACTTGTCAACAATTTTAAACAGTAACTTGGGGCTGGTTGTTTCTGAACGAAAAATCAATATCACTATTAAACATTCATAACAACAAAAAAAAGGCGGTATGGGCTTAAGCTCTTAGCCTTTTCCATAAAGGAAAAAACATTACAAAAAAAAAAACAATAACAAAAAAATCTAGAAAATTTCGTTTTATATGTCAGCCAACTTATTGGCAAAGGGTATTCTATAATCATTGAACAAACTATACTGTAGACGACAAATGAAGGACATTCTGTTTTTACAGAGATCTAAGTAATCCTTTTACATTTTTAGAAGGGAATTAATGAGTATAGTCAGGAACACAATTATCTTGGAATATTTTTCCCAGTTAGGTGCTCTTTAATTTTTAGATTGACAATAATATTACTGATATTTATTTGTTGCTACAGGAAAAGAGATATGCAAAAGCTAAATAGATTTGCTCCCAGTTGCAGCCAGTTACTAAAGTGTTATCTTACATTTGAGCTTCTCCTCCCGGCTATTAAGAGTGTTCTCCCGATTCTTCCTTATTGGCCGGAAGTGAGATAGCACCCTCATAAACTGCAGGAAATTAACCCGGTCATCTGTGCTACCAGCGAAGAATGAATGTACAATGCGTTCACTCAGAGGATTAATGGCCAGTTCCGGGATGCGGAGGAAGTCTTCCCGGGAGAGAGTGCCACAGTCATTCTTATCCAGTGATGTGAATCGGGAGTAAAGGCGCTCAATTTGGTTGGGTGTAACTGAAATAGTAAAAGTGTATAATCAACTTATTTTACTTTACTTGATATTCTACCCCACAAAACAATTATGCTACAGTTATGCCATGATTTTAGAGATAGCTATCATTTGATTAGCTCCTCCGCTTCTGCCCCCTTATCCACACTCTGACCCTGTTAAGTAAAGAATTTAGCTGATGAGTGCATTATACTTTGGGTCAAGTTGGTCTATAGCCAACCCACAATTTTTTATCATCATTATAATAATAATTATAATAATGCCTTGGACACTTTACACACATTGATCTAGCCCCAAACTAGGATTCCCTGATTATGTACGTTACTTAGATCTATCTAGACTTACATCCAGTCTCTTCCTGAATTTGTGCAATCTCCTCTTCTCTCAGTGCCAATGAAGATTTATTTCCCATCGTTACGGTTTAGTCGTCGTACTACCAGCAACTTCTTCCACAACCTTCTAGAGATAAGGCAAGTCGACTCCAATTGTAATAAGCGCACCCAAATATCTAAACACAGGGATTAGTTCCACTGATTACAAAATCCACGCATACAGATCGCGGATATAGCTTCTATTTATAATGTATGTAAAGGTTAGAGATAATGTATACTAACACACACTCGTTTAGTGTTCAATTTGTTATTGACTAAGAAAATAGTAGTTTTCATTGGAATATAAACTCGTAGACGACCTTTGCATTTATAAATCGCAATAACCATTGAAAGAAAACGCAAACAAGCATGACATGACAGACAGCAGCTGACTTTTGACGTTTCTTTTTCAACCTTTCAACGTTTAGCAACTGCATTTTAGTCAATGATGGAACTATAACCGCGTTTTGTTTTCAGTAAAATGAGGAATAGCAAGCTGTTACTGAAACGGTTGCTAGGATACTGAAAATGACTGAAAGGTCAGCGCTGTAAATAAAAACCAAAATGTAAATAAATTCCTGATAACTTAATTGTGTTGTACGGTTCTTCACAATAATAACAGGTTCTTTTTGTTGCTTTCCATTTCAAACTCAACGAACATTTTGATCCAGTGCTACGTTCCGTTACCATGAGTGTTACGAACTCAAAGTCAGGTTCTGAAATCATCTCAATCGACAAGAAAATTGATGTGGAACCATCCTTAGAACCCTTGCTTGAAGTGAATGAGAACGCCGTCAGCGAAGTATTGGATAGACCCGAGGAGAAGGGCGACTTTGTAGAAATACCGCCAAAAATATTCAATATAAAAGATGTGCAGGAGCCACTGACTATTGAAGGCTTAGATAATGTTATCTACGAGCTAGGAGTTATCAATCTCTGCTGGCCTGAGATTACTGAGCCAGTGTTTGAAACCAGAACGTGTTTTCCCAAAAGCTATTACACGAATAATTCGAAAGAGCGACTGTTGCTAGCTCACGCTGAGAACTTCCGGCGACAATATCACTTACACTTCAAGAAACGAGTGCCTTTGCTTTTGCAAGCACCTAACGAATGTGGTTTACAGGTAAACTTGATGCAGTTCAAAAAGCCGAAAGGTCTTTAGGCTCAATTAATTGTACTAACCAGAACTGACGGTGAAGCTTACATAGGACCCGCTTTGCCTACAATACGTTTCAGCAAACTTGTACCAGCGCCGTTAATTTGGTAGCTTTAAAACATGTGTTACCCGAAAGTTAAAGACCAAATCTTATAACGTCCTTACTTATACTATCTTTCTGATTTATTATGTTCATATACGTTATCAATTATATCAGGTATCTTTTGTATTACTTTACGTATTTCGTATAGTTACGAGGTTTTAGCCACATAAATAAATACTTGCTATTGAAAGCAGGGAATTGTGATCTGAGTCTTGTAAACCGGATATTTCTTTCTCCCATTTTTTCAGTTGTTTATTACAGCCAATGTAGCGGTGAACGCACTTTACTCACGCTCGACTTCTTTTGAACTGCATGTAACCCCATCTACACTTAACAATTGGTAACCAGTAGTTACCGAAAGGTTAAGTGCAGAAGGCGTTAGGTGTTTCTTAGACTCGATGGAGGAAATAATAATATTACAAAGTTACAAAATGCTTGAAATCTTGTTTTATTTATTCAGAAAATGGTGTGTACTACGATAAGGCCTACTAAGCTGTGCTACGCCGATACGAACACATGGCAAGAAATTGCGGCATTAGTGTCGGACTATTTCAACTACGAGCCTCTCACAAAACCTATGCTGAACGTGAGTACTAAGCTTATGGTTTTTTAATTATATAGGAAATACTTATTACACGTAGGTATGTATATCAATTACCGTGCGCTTATTATGATTCATTTTGCTACTCAATAACAGATTGCGCTGCAATGTCTAGCTGCAACTACTTGATAGCAGATGGCGTTACTAGTGCTTTCTGTTCGGTTTGCTAGTGAAAGTGACAACATTTGCTGAATTCATGAAGTTCATGAATAATTCATTTTAAAACTATGTCGTACGTATAGGATGATTTGAATCAACTGGCTGACTATTCATGCTGTAGACTATTATTTTACGCCCTTCAAGAAGTTTAATCTCTTCGATCGCTGGTTAAATCGCATTTTTTATAACGTGTTTTAACATAACATTAACATAGCGTCACGCCTTTTCCCATACAGGGTGACAGAGGCACAATTGTGCCCACTTTGAGTCAGTTATTCAATACTCAAATTTGCGGTTCAGGTGGCTAGCCCATCGCCGCAGCTCTGGAGTAATGAAGGTTTCCTCACGATGTTTTCCATCACCTTTAGAACGTCCGTATACTGTACTTAAGATAAATTCATTATCTCATTGGTACATGGTCAGGAATCGAACCTGCATACGTGCATTAAGTCTCAATTTTTGTGCTATTATGAATAAAAATCTTTGAACTTGAACATCTCCTGTGTGAGAAGCAAGCGCGAAACCCATTAGACCACGGAGCTACCTTTTTTTTCTTTTGGATGTTCATGAGCACGCTGCCGTCTAAGTCACTAATGATGTGGCTTTACTGTTTTCAAAGACTTATTTATTTGACAGCGTAAGAATTTATGTAACTATGTAATCTTATCGCTATTGTCAGGCTTCTGCTGAAGTCATTAATTACGAATTAGGAAGGAATATAATAAATAAAACCATCTCCTGAGGATCAATCAAATATAATCAATCAACACTGCGAGATCACAAACTCTGTTTATAAGAGAACTATTTGTAATAATTTCCATCAATTTTGTACAAAATATCATCTCTCAAAGGATACTCTCCATGCTGCCATGGAGTATTTTTTATTAAATACACGAAATGCAAAAGAATCGTCTACATCAATGCAAATTCAGAGGAGAAAATAGACTCTGAACATTAAAGTGCCAATGGCAGAACTGAGCGTCATACAGACTTGGACAAACGCTTACAAATATGTAGTTTTTAAGATTAAATCTATCCCATAACTCTCTATTAATTAGGAATGTACTTACAGTAGTATAATCTCTCAATAATTTATAATTTTGATCACAGTTTCCTTAACTGTTAACTTTAACGTTTAATTACAATTCCGAGTCACCGTCTAGAATGTCGATCATATAAAATACTGAGCAATAGAAAACAATTATTACATCGAATGAACGAGCTAACTCATTATAGTCTATGAAATTGAGCCTGATTGATTGCTGGTCCTGGTTGGTTACCCTTTGCAACCCCAGGAGAGTGACGGCAGGCGGCAAGACATCCCTTACTCTTGTGGATGGAAGGTATGGATTGAGCTATCATATCGAATCAAGCTGAATTTTAGAGACTATACACATATAAATATTATTTTAACATTATTACCTTGTTCGTATGATTGGCACAGCTGATCGCTTCCCATTATATTTGGTATAGTCTCTTGAACACTGAGTCACACAATCTGATCAACTACCTACTAATCTATCATATCAACGTCTAAATAATCTGATCAACGTCCAAATAATCTGATCAACTTTAGTTCACACAAAATCGGCAGAATCGGCGCCGTGACTTAGTATCAGTTATAACTTGAGGTAGAACATAGTAGGGATGAATTATACCTACAAACAGCGGGCTATAACTAGGAATGTTATCGTCATGGCAATATACAGTGGAACGAATGCAAATAGGTCGGTATCCAAGTAAGTGTTGTACAATCAATATCGGATTAATGAAATCGTCATATAATATTCTGAGGGGTATTTAGAAACGGAACAACTATTGAAACTTGACAAGCGTTGCTCGGCGAGCCCCGAGGGAAGTACCATAATTAACTCTACCGCATAACCTTAAACACTAGAGGAAAATAACGCATAGCTTTTCTTTTAGAACAAAGAAATTACGCAATTTTGGCTACACATATCACAAGTGAACGCTTACTGGCGACGATATAAATTACTATGTATGTACATAATTGAAGTAATCCCTGTAGGTTGGTAGCGCGCGCTCAGTTAGCGTGCGCGTGCGGCGCGGGCGCCAGCGGCGCAGGGGCGGCGGCGCGGGGCCGGCGCGCGCGCAAGTTGGCGAGCAGCGAGCGCAGCTGGTGCACGTGCACGCGCGTCACGCTCGGGTCGCCGCTCGCCTCCAGCCACGCCAGGAACTTGTCCCCGTGCGCCAGCGCGTCCGCCGCCTCCGCCGCGCCCGCCTCGGCCGCCGCCACCCCTGCCGCGCCCGCCGCCCACGTGTTGTTGTTGTTGTGGAACAGCAGGCTGTCGAGCACGGTGCGCGCCTTGTGCTGCGAGCGCGCCGACTCGTGCCGCTCGCGTTCCGCCACCGCCGGCTCCTTGTTCTCGACGCCGCCGCCTCCGCCCCCGACCGGGCTGCCGCCGCCGCCACCGCACTCCTCGCCCCCCTTGCCCTTGATCAGGTGCGAGTAGAGGATGTTCTCGGTCTTCTCGCGCGGCTGCGACGCCGCCTTGTGCGCGTCGTCCGGCAGCGGCATCGCCCCGCCGAACTGCTTGTAGTACTGCCAGATCCAGGAGTTCCTGTTGTAGTCGAGGTGGGCGGCCTGGACGGGCGGGGCGGGCGGTGCGGGCACGGCTGGCTTCGACGGCTCCTTTCCGAGGTGCAGCGGACGCGCCGTCTGCGCCGTCAGGTCGAGCATCGCCTGCTGCGTCTTCAGCCAGTACCAGAGCGGGTCGTCCACCGGGTCCTTCGGCTTCGCGCGGCTCGAGTAGTGGTCCGCGTGGTGGCTCCGCCCCGAGCGGTGCTTCTCGCTCAGGTTGAGCGCGGCGGCCGGCTTGGGCGAGCGCACGGAGCGCAGCGCGCGCGGCTGCGGCGCCGGCGCCGGCAGAGCGGACAGGCCCGGGTTGAGCTGCGCGAGCAGGCTCAGGTTGGTCGCGATCTCGTTGAAGCTGAGGCCGAGGTGTGAGTGCGCGAGCCCCGGCAGGTGCGCGAGCCCCGACAACGGGCTGATGGCGGACATGGAGACGGAGGCGCCGGGGTCGGCGCGGCGCTCACGGGGCGCGGGCGGGGTGGGCGGCAAGGGCGCGGGTGCGGCGGGCGAGGCGCGGCGCGTGGTGAGCTCGACTGGCGCGTCGGGCGCGGGTGCGGGTGCAGCGGGTGCGGGCGTGGGCGCGGGCGGCGCGGACAGGTCGAGGCCGGCGGCGGGCGAGGCGGGCGCGGGCGACTCGGTGCGCGCGCGCTTGTCGGGTGGTTCGCCGTCCTCGCTCTTGTCAGTGTCGGGCGAGGAGCGGCGCGACGACATGTAGCGCAGCTTGTCTTCGTTCTTGCACCAGCCGCGCAGAGTGGACTCTGGGACGCCGATGTCGCGCGCGACCGACGCCTTCGACTCGCCGTCGTTGACGCGCTGGATCGCCTCGATCTTGTCGGCGGCGGTGAGCGCGCGCATGGGCCGCTTGCCTTTCGCGGACATGGTGCCGCCGCCGCGCGCCCTGCAACAAACAACCAGGACAACACGTTATTATCGATCGTGCCCACCGTAAATAACAAACGGCCAAAACGAAACGAGAGCTGCGATAACAATGATATCGCACCTCGAGACGTCAATCAGAATGCGGTTGAATTTGTCGTACGTAGCGACAATAATTATTGTGTGACTTTGATGGACGGTCATAGTGACCTAGACGCGGGGCGGCGGAGTAAATCCGCGTCGGTAACAATAGGCGTATATCACATAACAACAACACGATAACTCACGGTCGCCGACCTCCGACCGCTGAAAATGTTTTGAAGTTCATTTCGTTTTGCGATTTCATTCCACTACCTGCCTACTTAATAGTAGACTGCCACCAGTAAATAGAAAATGTTTTATTACCGTATACATTCATAATAGAGCCTGCAATAAAGTTGCGGAAAGATAAACAAAAAGAAGACATAAAATTATGACCTACGACAAGGCGGCAAAAGTTGTTGAGGTCGTTGACTGGGTGACCTTGCTGCGAAGCGGCGCTCAGTCGGTCGCCGCTAGGTGGCGCTACAAGGGACTGGGCAAGTATCTAGCAATATTTTCATTGCGTTGTGTTCTTTTGTGCAGTCGTTATTTGTGTGGAGTTTGTTTATTTATTAAGTTTAATTGAGATATTGTAGCGTCGATAGAATAACTAATATTACAAGCGACGAAGACCGTGGTTGTTACGTTTTGTTTTACTAACTTGGTTAATTATAACTACCTGTTTAAAGTAATTTTTAGGCCTAGTTTATTTCATCCGCGGATACCCTATGTTAGTTTAGTCAGCAGGATTTGTTATAGCCTCGCTTCCTACAAAAAACTAGCCTTTAGTTTATTTATCTTATTGCCATATGACAGAATTTATTTACTTTTCGAAAAAAAAAATACCATCTGTTTTTATAGCTACTTTGCCTTCTTAGGTTGGCCTACGTTTGCTACCATTATAATTCACCAGTTTTATATAATTTTCTAGGAATAGGTAGGTATGTAAGTAGCTGGGCTATATGGATAGGTTAAACCTACCGGTCAGAGTGAGGGGGCGGAACCAGCCTCCCAACAAACCGACCTGCAAAATGAAGTGATTAGTTGAATCAATCCAAATGTTGCTTGTCTCTATCCTCGCTTTTATATTCTATCAATCCAAATAATTCACATACATATTGCCCTTCTCATCCTAACCCAGAACTAAATTTATGCTAGGGTAGTTACCCTAACTGATAAAACTTACCTTACTAATTTATCAGTTTTCTGTATGTTTATGCATAGACAATTATTGTATGGCTTCGGTGTAGGTATATTTAATTCGGTAGGTCTCTAAATACTACTCAAATGTCTAACAAAACAAGGCGCAACACAAACTAAAACTCACTTGCGAGCGGGCGGCGCGTGGGCTCCGTTTACAACAGTTGACAGGTCCGTGGTCACAACACAGCGGGGGACGGAGGATCACAAAACTTTCCCACGTAGTACACTAGCACTGAGTCACCGAAGTCGGGAGCGCGCGCGCGGACAGCGGACGGCGGCGAACAGACGTGCGGACCGGGACGCGGCGAGAAACTGAATGCCGGCGATGACGGTGATAGATAAGCGAAGCGAGCCCCGGCTGCCCGCGGTCGCCTTTGTCCGACGCTGATGCCCCCCCCCCCCCCGCGCGCCCTCGAGCCGCACCTCGCACGTAAACACACGGCGCCCGCCCCCCCACCAACCTTTGTTATTATTGCAATACATTTCTCAAGTTTTGCGAAAGTCAACTAAACTTTTCCGCGATCCAATTTTTGTGTTAACAATTTTTTTGGTAGGACCTGGCTAACCAGTTCGCTCCAAGGAGCGAACTAATTAACACGTCCAGCGCGTTCAAATGCTTGTAAATAAATAATGAAAGTTAGATTGGATTAGGCGACGGGAAAGTCCGAAAGTTAGTTGCGGGGCTTTCTGCAGTGCTACGCTGCGGGGCTGCTACGAAGTTTCGTAGCTCGTCTCGTAACGCTTGCTACGATCGTTAACATTGTAAGAACTTTCAAAGATTTTGACAGTGAAGCTCGTGAGTTTGTTTGTTCAGCTTTTTTCATTGCCTCTGTTGTAAGCTGTATTCCGATTCCAACACCCAATATGCGTCATTATAATGTAAGTATTTCGCATCCTTGTCTGAAGTCAAAGACCCTCACTCAGGCGACCGTACTGATTTCTTATTCTTACAAAACAGATAATCATTACGTGTTGCGTAAGAATCAAGATGTCGATCGAACTCTTTGTTCTCAATGTCGCGTCACCAGACTGCGTGAAATAAAATGTAGATACCTACCTATCTAGTTATTTTTTTAAATATAATTGAACATGGATCGATGGAACACGTGTAACAGGTGTAAGCTGGCACCGATCAATTCAATAAGTATAGCATAAGGTGTGTTGGTGCCTGAGCGTGGCCGCCACCTCTCTCTGGCCCGTGTACGCATCTCTCTTGTCTCCATGCACTGCTAACCCCTTCAGGCGGCACTCAGGCGCCAAGATAAGGGGCGGCAGGTATACCTAGGCTTTGATCTCTTGCACTTACGCATTGCGTCGGAAGTGTAAGACAGTGTTTAATTCCACAGACCTATTAGCTTAGTTGTTATTTTATTTCACATCCAAACTACTGAACCGATTTCGACAAAGTTTCGCACCGGCACAGAGTATCTCTAAAAATCTGAAATCTGCGGGAGACTGTTTATACACCTCTCAGTATACCTCGAAATACATAAACCCCACAAAATCGTCTGCATTCTGGCGCAGTGCGCACTCGCGAGGTGGCCGTGACACGTTCGACTCCGCGCCGAGGCGAATTATGGCATCGACTGCACCCCAACTGGGAAATGCACCTGCTTAACCAGTGACCCAGTCAGTTGAGGTGCGATCGGTCTATGGCTAACTAGAAAGATTTGCTGGAGTTGTTAAATTTGAAGATTTGAATTTAATTAATTGAATTTAATAATAATTAATTTGAATTTAAAGATTTTGAAGTGCTGATTCCAAATTTATACTTTGCCATCTCGTATCTTTGCCGCTGGCTGCGCAGAAATTTTCTCTAGTTTATTTCATCAAAAGATGTATGTCGTGAAATGAGCCGAAAATTAAATATTACCAAAAAACTGGTTCTAGGCGCCATTTTTTCAAGATGGTGTCGCGATTGGCAAAAAGAGCAAATCAAAATCTATGAAATCACCAATTTTCAAAACTCCCGGATTAATTTCCAAATGACTCCACTAAAGGCGAGGTTTTCGCAAATGGCTGTCATTGACAGCGGTAATAATACATGGTAAATGGTAACCATAGCAACGGTCGGTAACCATGGTAAAAATCGGCGACCGTTACCATGATAGGATAAACGACAGTGATTTCGAACGTTGCACGTAATAAGTATCGCTAACCCAAGCACATACAGTGGCAGACAGGAGTCAATGACCGCTATCGCGATGCTAACCCATATACACATAGTGACTGTAATTATTCCCACCGTAATGGTTTGGTCCTCCTCTCATTGGTTTGGGCTCGTCAAATAGATAGAAATACTATAGCCCTACCACCGTCACCAAAATAAAGTGTTATAATTTGCCTCACCTAACTGGCCCCTCTACTACCCCGTTTGGGTATATTGCTATCAAATGTATCTACATATTCTCTTAATTAGCACTCATTCCCGGAATGCACATCAGTATGAACGATTAGACGCCGCGTCTTCGGCATGTGGCCGAGCTCTGAATCAACTTCTAGCTCACACCGCCTGCCTGATTGCATCGCCCTTGTCGGCGAAGGTCGCATCGTGCAGCAAACTTCGCGATTGTGTCTCGGTTCTTGGCTTAGGATTACGAAGGATCTTGGTATCAACGTACTAACTCCATCATTGGCATCTTGTTTCCGCTGACTGCTGGGTATATATGCCTCTGGCTGTCTGGCAAGCAGCTGGCTTTCTCTCGGGTCTCTCTCTACTGCATGCGAGCTTGATTTTTAATAACAACGCCATGGTTGGGTGATATTTATTTTATCCATCGATTAGTCTGAATTGCCTGATTATTTTATTTTTGCGAACTGATTTATTGTTTGTCGCTTGATTTGCAAATACTGTTTTTCTCAGTGACTTTGAATCGGGCGCTGATTGTCTATCTGGCATTGAGCCAAGGCCTGGTATGGAGCGGCGAAGTGGCCTCCATTTGACCATACACTGGCCACAGTCTAAGCCTGTAGCAATCATGTTTAACGAACGATCTGTGATGATTCTTGTTATAATGGCGTTGCTTCGATACGTAATGCTTCAATACATTGGCGAGGGCTGCTGGGCAAAGCCAATAGCTGTTGAAGTGACGACCTCTGTGGCGCTGCCGAGAGGTCCCGGGTTCGATCCCGGCTGGGGATAAAGAAAAAAAACCCAGTTCTTGGATGTTTCTGGTTCTGGTTCCCACGGCACAGGGTATCCTAGTTTGGGACTAGAAGCAATGAATGTGCCTGCATGCATATAAATGTTTGTGTTTTTATATGAATATAAGAATACGGAAGCTTGAAAAAGGGCGACAACTATCCTTAAATCTACTAGCGTCACTGAATGATCAACGTATTATACGCGCCAGATGGAAATTAAAAAATCAAGAGTATCATTGCAGAGCTGAGCTCTCTCTTGGCACCGTCGTGACGAGATGACGCGACGCCTGCGGCAAGCGATCTGTACTCCGCTGCTTACGTAAGCGGTCTCCACCCCGACACATACCATCACGTCGGCAGTCTGCAACTCTGCAGTTAGTTGGTAGGGCTATGTAGGCTTATTGAAGACCTTCGTGGTGTTGCTGTCGAGGCTGTGCTTCCCAAGCAAGAGGTTCCCGCTTCGAATCGGGGGTGGAAGAAATAAAAATCGCCAGGTCTTGAATATTTACGTGTTTGGCTGTTTTTGGTTTTCACATCACAGGGTATCCTAGTGTGTCAATATCATATGTAAATGTTTATCATATGTTAAAGAGTTTTGCCACTAGTGGCTCGCTGGATTAGCCGCTCCGACACTATTATACTATAGGTATAGCATGTACCAGAGCCGGAAGCTCGAATAATAGTAAAAGTAAGAGAATTTAACTGTCAGTGACTCTTGAACTATTAGTTGCCAAATCATATTTCGTTCATTTCATCTCAACTCAAACACTTTTTATATCAGCACACAGTTACTACGGTATTTTAGCACTACTATTCGCTACATTGCTCATCATGATGTAATAGGCGGGAAAAACTGCGTTTTTGGCAGAATGCGAGCCCAGTGATACTAGGGACCATTATGAATTATTTCATCCGAGGAAATGAAAATTTTATTCACTGGATTTCAAGGTGGCGTCCTTTTCCAATAATCAAAAAAATATATAGAATTAAATCAGCTTCACCGATTTTACTGATTAGGGTTTCAATCAATTTTTATTCACATCTATGATATAAAAAAATATATTATATCCCTTAAGCAATTAAAGATGGCTGCTCAATATTTTTTATTTTTTTATGAAAATGGCAACTAAATTTCCTATGATATGGTCCCATATTTTTTCATTTATTTAATCCTGATATTATAAAAAAAATACTCAAAATCCCATTTTAATAGGAGCGCGTTTTTTGAAAGCCCCTGTAGATGATTGTGATGAATCATAGAATAAAGACGGTTGCACCTACATACTTCAGTCAGCTATGCTTCAAACTATTTGTACTAATATCCTATACCTCTTGAGTATTCTAAAAACCGGCCAAGTGCGAGTTGGATTCGCGCACAAGGGGTTTAGAACCGAGTGCTTAATTGTATATTTACACTGACGAGCAATGAAAAAGTTCCACCCACAAAATGCCGACAAACATCTTCTAAGACATAGAACCAATATTACGTTTACAATATTAACGTTTTTAATTTGTTAATATTCTGATGCGCTGTTAAATGTACTTCAATATTGCAGACGGCGTTATTAAGCTAGCCTTTTCCGTTTAGGAGTAATTTGGTGCTATGTCACAGGAACTTTTTCAGAGGCTCGTCAGACACTTTGGTCACAACTTACAAATTTTAGTATAAATTGGCGACTGCAATATTTTGTGTTCAAATAATGTCATTAAAGTATTTCCATTTTTTATTTCTTAACTAATGGAGGTCTAACAACTAGGTTACTTTCGGCAATGGCACGTCTTTTTATAGATTTGAGTAGACAGGTTTCGTTCGAGAACCTGGAAGTTTTAGTGTTAATTTCTTGCTCCTCAGCACTACCCGGGAGGACGTGAAGGGCTGCAGGTGCCGAGTATCTCCTTCGGACGTGAGCAACTGCCTCCCGTCATTAGTGTATGAAAAAGATAACAAGTGTTAGTGAGGGGATAAAACCATCAATTAATCAAATCGATACACTCTTCACACATTTGTGAATTGGATGTAGCAAATGGATGGATTCTGACATTCTTTTTTATTTCGATTCTTTCCGATTGTTTTGTAACATACCTAGTGTTTTAAAAGTTGATTTTATGAAGTTAAAATTATTCATCATATATCATCCCTTGTATCACGGGGCAAAGCCTGCCAAAAATGCAGCTTTTGATATAAATACCGCCGTGAGCCCCAGCTGACTCCAAATTACTATCGTATGGGGCAGAGAATCGCGACATACGTCCAGTTACTACCTCTGGACGAACTACCGTGCTTTGTTCAATATAGGCAGGTATTACCGATCGTAACTGTAATCTGTATGGGAATGGGGGTTACTGACCTTTTTGTCTATTACTAGGTACTCCACTTCTGTTAGTATTAAATTACCAAAAACTTACCACTCCTGAGATCTGGGGGCACGGTGGTGCCTCCGCCAAGTTGTTACCTAAAACATGGAATATTAGCTTTCCCAAGGGTGGTCAGTATCCGTGCTGCAGGCGGTCACAAGGGGGGGCTAAGCGGCGATATTCCGCGGCGCACGATCTACGGACGTTTGTCGACGTGCATCGGGTTTTATTTCGGGCACTGCTGATCTCGGACACGGCTTCTGGGACTTTGGATGTGGCTGTTGATGGTGAAAAGTGCGCCGGGAGTTCTCGAACCCAAGACGTCATCCTGACTCAGCAGTCTCGCCCATTATCGAATAGCGCTTGCATGCACGCCTTGCGAGCGTTATTTACTAGGCAGTTATACCGAGTTGTTGTGACGGTCGGATTATAGTTGTTTTAGTTTATCGCATCAAGTGCAATTCCGAACTCAAAACCTCGGCATTTCAGGCAACCCAGTGAGTCACACTCCCGCGTGAGAATCGCCACCAATTGTCTTATCAACGGAATACCTCATCCACGATTCCGGTAAGCGGCCACCTACCGCGGGATTTGTTATCGGCGCCTTCCCCCCCCTGCCTCTCGCCCCCCGCCGCCGCTGCTCCGGGGGCGACATCCGACGCCGCCGCCGCGCCGCGCGCCATTACCCCCCCCCCCCCCCCCCCCCCCCCCCCCCCCGCCCCCGCTGCCGCCCCCGCGCGCTCATTAGCCCGATGGCGCGAGACGCGGGCGCGACCGCGCGGGTGCAAGCACATTTACACACGTAAAGGTGACTCGCGGAACCAGACTTTGCTAGAATGTTGTGAACGTTTTTTTGCGTTTAGTCACGTTGGCTTGGGTCTTGGGTAGAGGTAGAGCCGAAAATTGATGACAGAATGGTTTAAAAAAGGTATTTGTGAGCGCAATGTTCTGCATAACCTGACCCCGGCGTTTGAGCGCTGTGTGGGTCTCAATTCATTTCACGGGTATGGGCACACCGTCAGCGGAAATTATAACTTTTCAATCGCGAAGAAATAATCAAATTACGTTTATAGCAGGAATTCCTGCTAGCACTTGGCTAGCACTCACTCATTTCGCACTTGCCATCCCAATAAGTTCAGGAATAGGTACTTAAGTCTAACGTACCGCTCTTATTGACTAATAATATCCTCAAACATTGCAAAGATTATTTCAGCTTTTTTGTTGCGACCCAAAAAAATCAATCATAAACTCAGGTAGTTTTGGAAGGGCAAAGCTGCTTTGACCGATTGGTGTAATTTTTCTGTACAGTGTTATTACAATAATGACCAATGAATTTGTTTATTATTTTTAAAACACGTATTCTACCTACCGACGACGACTTGGACATTTTAGTAGTATCCAAAATTTAGGGCACGGTAGTGTCCCCGCCAAGTAGAGCAAAGGTACAGTGCAAATCGCAACTTACGTAACTTGTTACAATAATTGATGAATGCTGATTTGTTCGAAACAAATTTGTAAATTTATCTGGCGATTATTAGAAGTTTATGTGACTGCTACATAATAGAGGGTGTTAATATACTCGAGAGTGGGTTTATGAAACGAGCCGTAGACGAGTTTCATAATAATATCACTCGAGAGTTTTAATGCCTAATTATGTACAGTTACATACACTAGTTTATCTACACACATATAGTTACCGTGTCTGGTGTTTCGTGTATCGCTTTTCTTTCACCTGTGCTAATTGCTCAAAATATTGCTAGCTGTGAAAACTTTTTGTTGGCTTTCTGTATCTATGTGTGTAATTTATTGTGTTAGTGATAAGCTGTTAGTTTTCCTAATAAAGTAAAATCAAAAAAAAATAAAAAATATCAGAAGCTCTCTTTGATGTTTTTAGGAACCGCATGTTTGACCGGCATTGTGGCATTGAGTTGTTTAGCTTGTACTGTAGTATCAACTTCACAGACAAACTAGGGGCGGCACGCAGGCAGGCGTTGGCGTTCGAAATTTGAATGTCATAATTTTACAAATTTTGGTACATTACGGTCATAATGTATCAATATTCAGACAAGAAATGAGTTTTTACCAAGAAGTTTATCATTATACTGGTCGTAACGTGTGGTTTTTGGACGCAGTAAAGAGGGTTTATGATACGTGTGTAGATAAAATAATTTAATAACGAGAACTCTATGGATTCTTGTGATTAAATTAGTTTAATCGCCACTTATATTATCAAATTAGTTTCGATCAACTCAGCATAAGTGATTTGTATTGCAGTAGAGTTTAACAAATGCACTCTATATTATCCATAAAGATTGAGATATTCACAGTCATTCCACTTTGTATTATTCACAATAACTCAGGGGCGCATATTTTTATGAACGACATTACCATGATCCAAAAGTGAATTTAAATATTTCCTTATGTTCAATGCCATAGGGGTGAGAGTGATACGATTCCCGTTACGCCGATTATACCGAAACCTGTTGACCGGTTACTTCCTGATAAGTCGACAATAGGGGAAGGGTCGTTTTGTTACACAAATGTGACCAAAAGTTGCATTGTTTTTTTATATTATTTGGATACAGATAGAATTCAACACATCCGCTTTTTGAAACAAGAGTTTCAATGTGGAAAAAAAAAAATGTTACTTGAGACGATCACGGCTTTTGGCGACCGGTTTTGCCTAGCGGGTGTCTCTGCCTACGAAGCTGACGGTCCTGGGTTCGAATCCAGGTAAGGGCAAAATATTTGTGTGATGAGCATGAATATTTCTTGCTTAGTCTTGGATGTTTAATGTGTATTTACATAAGCATTTATGTGTATTAATTATATAAGTCGTCTAGTATCCATAACACAAGCCTCGTTGAGCTTACTATGGGCCTCGTTAGATTTGTGTAAGATTGTCCTCTAATATTTTATATTTATATTATTTTTCTACATCGTGAGCCCCTCCGTGATGGTATGGGATCACGTTGTGTGTTTCTTCATTCAAGCCGCAGATGTTATGAGATCAAACGACATTATATATTTAAAAATACATAAACACAGTTACTTGCTTAAATATTTTGTTTATTACTCGTATGACAAATATTTGGACCCGACAAACTCTCCGGCCAAAACTAAACGTGAAAATGTCAAATGTACTTGTACGTTTATTTTTAGTTAAGTCTCTTTTTGAAGATTAGCTATAATTAGGAATGTAACTTTACTCGTCGTAGCTACATTGTGGTATCCATTCAGTACTTAAATGCATGGTTAATGACCTATAATGTAAATAGGTACCTAGTAATGGCACCGAATACGTATTAGGTACCTACGTCCACCTGATAGGTAGGAAGGTAAATATATCACAAGGTTTCATGGTGCTTGAGCGAGGCGCCTAACTCTCTCTCGCCCATGTATGCATCCCTCTTGCTCCCATCCCCTCCAGGCAAATATTCCTTTGCTAAACATCAGACGGCCAGGCAACTTGTTAACACGCTCACTGCGGAGTCAAAATCGATGTTTTTTTGTTGTTTTTTTTTGTAATAATCCCATTTTGTTGTAGTCAGCCCTGTGCGTTACTAGGTGCAAGGACATTGGTTTCTTTAAATATAAATTTTGGAGAATTTAAAAACAAAGAAGTACCTACGTACATTCTGTAGAATACAAGTCAGTTAGTTAAGAAATAGCTTCGCCCGGGATTCTGATTATTCATTTACAAGTTATAATAATAGTAAAAATCAAAAATAATTCATGGGTACTTTGACAAAATTGCAAAATTGGGTATCGCACAAAATTAAGGTAAAAAATGGGAAATCGCTAGAGATGGGAAAACTAATAATTGACTTTTATATTTAGATAATACCCTACGTATTAGGAAATTCCCAAAATCTTACCATTAATTTTCATTTGAATCTTTTATGTTTTGCATGGAATATTTATGTTTTTTTTCGCAGGTTTCAAAAACTTGTAGCAAACCATTTTTTAATAATGACATCATAGTGGATATAGGTGATCAAAAAATTTAAAACCATCATAAGAATCATTAAAACAAACAAATTACGAATTACACGTGAGAATTTTCGCTATACAACACTAATGTCATGGTCAAAAGACCATGTACTTAGGCTTTACTACGTCTTAAGACTTTGTATTAACTGCAAGGAATGACATTTTTTATCTTCCAGTGCGTCACTAGGTCCAAACACCTACTCCAGCTTTTATAACTGCTTAGAGTCCGCTTTGAACTCAAATCTATATTTATCTCTTTCATACCTAGAAAGCGTGAGCCCCGTGGTCTAATGGGTTTCACGCATGCTTCTCACACAGGAGATGAAGGTTCGAATCCTGATCCTGTACCAATGAGATAAATTATTTATCTTAGTACATTATCGGACGTTCAGTGTTTCGGATGACATGTTAAGCTGTAGGTACCGGCTACTATCGTCATGTGATAGAGGCCGTAAAAACCCCTCCACCAACCCGCACTGAGCCAACGTGTTAGAGTATGGCTTAACCTTACTCGTATCCGGGTAAAGAGCTGTGCCCATTGGTGGGGAAATTAATGGGCTACATTTATTTTACCTAGAAAACTCTTCAAGTTATGACCAGCGCCCAGCACCAGAGAGAGAGTACACCATATTTTGCTCCCGCACTTAACTCAGTGAACGTGTTAACCTTCCTCTGACCTTAGCATTACGTGGGTAACAACAATATCTCTGTAAGCCCAAACACAGACAGTTTCGAGCGTCTTAGGCAACTCTTCTCTACGTTACACTAACTCTTATCTGTCCCTGTCTGGTTGAATGACCTGTAAGCTGTAGGTACTTGTTTAGGACTCTGACTCGACGTATAAACGTAACTTTGCGTGCCTCGTGTATTAGCTGTGGCATTTGCCCAATGGGAGTTGATTGATCTAGTTCCCTGATTCGGGGCTAGGAATTTTACCTATACAATTAGTAAATATACCTTCGATTTCTGAATTGAGAATTTCACTAATCATACACTTGTCTATCATTCTGTCTCTGCAGATTTCACAAAAAAGAGCGCGACAGAACGATACTTAAGTTTAAGTCGCACAACGAGCGCTGGGCGACGTTGGCGGGAATTACTGCGCATGCGCATTTCAAGGCCACCGCTCATAAAGTGTCGCGCGACGTGTAGGTGTTAAATTTGTGAATTTCTCAATTCAGGAACCGGCGCACAGTTAGCGTAGTTTCGTAATATGGTTCCGGTGTTCAGCTGAAAATTTGTTTACCTCAAAAGATACCGTTAAAGTAATGAAAGTTATTCTACCAATTTGTGCATATCCGCTAGCTCAAAACATATCAACAACAGCATAAAAGTAATTGGAAAAGTGTCCCCACAAATGAGCCTTTTGTTGGCCGCACAATACTCGTTATCGGCGGGTGTCACGGACACGACGGGGTCGGGCGGGACGGGCGGCAATTAGCTGGTACGGCGAACTGCGCCCGCGCAGCGTAGATAATGATTTACAGCCGCGGCCGGGGGCTTCCTGTGGAGTGAGCTGGACAGTCGTTTTTCTTTTAATGTATGTGAAACTAATACATCGGAGTCACGGGAAATTGTCGATTGAACTGAACTCACACAAAATATTAAAATGAATATATATATTAAACGGAAATATTAATAGATTTAAATCTATTAACACCCATTTGAGCTGAGGGAGAATTTAACGACCTTTTCTAAAAGTACATCAGGGCATTATTTATATAAGAAGATCTGCATTGTTTGGGACAGGGAAGTACCAATGCGTTTCCGCCACACCGCCTCAAAACCTAGCATATATTAGAGCAGTTAACAACTCAAATAACTAAAACCATTAGCATCATTCCATGTCCCGAAGGGAAGTGCCGCGAGACGTCTAATCACCCACGCGGCGCTTCCTGGACGCGCGACAATGCGGCGCGGCGGCGGCGGCAGGGGCGGCAGGGGCGGCGGTGGCGTTGCCCCTTTATGCCGCCGCGATGAGCGCGCATTTGGTGCAACGGCACAATCAGGCTGGCCCACGACTCAACCTAATGCAGCAGCGGTCGCTCAGTTGTAATTGTAACCCTTGGATTGGTGTCTGTCAGTAAATAAATGAAAATTTATGTTTAGAATGGATCGATTCTGTTATTTGTAACGGTTCACTGTGCTATCGGTTTGTCCCTGTTCTCTTACTGTCTATTTTAGTAGACTGCTAATAATATTTTTCAAAGGAAAGCTCCTGTCATCGGGAGACGTCCGATAGGATAGTGTGTTAGTTAAAAACACGTTAAAAATGAGGGCCTATTCAGCCGACGGCGAGGGACGCAAGTAGGACATTGCGGCAGCCGTCTGTAATCGACCCTGATACTTTTTTAGCATCTTCACCGATCGTGGGACTTTACAGGTACTTGGCAGCTTCCTGGAATAGCGACAATGGCGCACGTCTGCGGATCTCACTCCATCTTGTTTTATGATGTGGAAGCAGGGCCGGATTTCACGGCATCATAGCTCTTGTACTCTTTATATCTGCGGCGATGTGCTAGCTCCCAGTCACATAAAATTAAATATAGCATAACGGGTTTGAATGTGGGCGCTACTGTGCCTTTGCCACTTCGTATGGGAAAAGACGTGACACTACACATGCGTGTGTGTATCTCTGCTTATATTGTCTCCCCGTTTTGTTCCATAATCCAACCACCAACAATTACTAATCATTATTACGTTGGCTTTGTGGCTCGAGGCGGACCCAAATAGTTGACATTGTCTTATTAAGATTAAGAATTTGCGTTTGGATCGGAACAAGAAAAGTGTCAGTCGAAGATAGGGTGCTCAATGAATTTTCTTCGTTCATTAATACAGCACTGGATCTGATCTGAGCTGTAATCAAATCTCGCGTTTTATGACGTGCACTGTGCACAATACGGCAGAAGTCTTGCTGATCTTACGGAGAACCAACACAGTTTATAATCACTTCATACGAATTGCCTTCGGGTCCTCATCATTAAACGCTTTATTGACAGGAATTTTTATTCCTGCCTAAACGAAAAGAAAGCAAACTGGAAAGAAATCTGTGAGAATGTTTTCTACTTCAGAAACTTTAGGGCGCCCATTGAGTTACATTTTCAATGAGGGCACCAAACAATTTGGATACCTAAATAGAAGTGCACTTTAGTGGCGACTGTATAGTTTACTCCAAATAGTTTGCAGTTCCTTGAGCCTTCGTTAAACAATTCCATAAGTCAGGTCAATTTGAATTTCTTTGGAAATGATCCTTCCATGTGGGCGGAAGGCATCTTATCTGGTGATATGCCATGTAAGTAGGGATAATTATGGAATGACGGATACGTCTATGGATGCAGTAGCCTGCCTTGATCTTGATACTGATCTCGGGTCAGAAACACAGCGCCGCGGCTTTGTTATCAGATTTCTTTGTGTCTTTGTGAAGCTGCAACGACTATGACTAATTCGACCAGCAGCCGCGACAACCTACGTGACTGCAAATAATAAGAGTTGTAAAACGGCGAACATTCACCGGTTTTATTGCCCGCTGCCCTTCAAAGGATGCGGATTGCGGACGCGGTTGGTAACAAACAGATATTTATCGCGGAAAAAAAGTCGGTCGGACGCGATACGCGTCGCGCCTACAATTAGGTGCTCAGGTAGAGGGATAATGAGCGCGAGGAGCGGAGCCAGGTACCTACATGTGGATGCCAACAGCGGCAACGGCGCAAAATGGCCGCGATCGGTCGGCGGGCGTGTGACGCGAAAATGTAAATGTGCGTTCCCGCCATCCGGTCGGCGGCGGCGATAATAATTTAGCGGCCGCGGTGCCACCTCGCCGGCGACGGACGACGCCATCGCCCCGCGACTCGCGAATGTTACGTAAAGGCCCGCGAGTGAAGAAACATCCCGCCTCTGATGCGGCATCGGGTTTATCACGTATGTACTTCTGCAGAAATATTTCGGGATTATCATTCACAAAATTCACATCATTTCGCTCAGATGTTCGGAGTGTAAAATAGCATTTATGTACAGGCACAAACATCGCTTCTGGCCCTACTAGGATACTCTTGTGTCGTGAGAACCAGAAACAGCGACGTCACACACAAATAAATATCGAATATCTAGGGTTTTTTTTCCTGCCCAGTCGGGTTGTCAACCCGGAACCTCCCGGCAGGGAGGCAGAGCCTTGAACCACAATGCGAAAGAGGTCGTCGATAAAAGCAATTGCGAGCTCAAACAACACTGCCTTAACCTATGAGTTTCTGGATGCTGACTGAATAACATGTAGACTAGACCTATTGTCTTCTCAGCAAGACTCCATAAACTTGAAAAACTATCACGATTGAGAGGTCGTCAAATTGTAATGTTTGCTGCAAAACAGAAGTACTACACAGGTACTGGTTGTTCTTACTGAAAGGTATAAAAAAAATCATGAAGATTGTTATCTTCTTAGTTAAACTAAACTCAGATCATCATGTGAAAAGTCAAAGTCAAAGTGCTTTATTACTGTAGATATTTACATATACTAAGCAAACGTCAATTTTGCCTCTTCTCTACATTGGACCACTGTGGGAGTTCACTGTGGGAGAAGAAGGGGTTGGAAACTCCCACAGATTGATTTTTAGATCTCTTTTAAAAATAGGTTGTGCTTAAGGGTCAGTGTATTCTCTACTATAATTTATTATAATTGACTAGCTACTGTTAGTATGTCAATTTATTTAAAAAGCTCTCTTAAGGAGTCTGTTCGTTTTGAATCATAAATTGCTCGAATAGCTCTTTTCTGTAAAATAAAAATAGTTTGAATATCCGCCGCTTTCTCCCACAACAAGATACCATAGGACATTACACTATGAAAGTAACTAAAATATACTAGCCTAGATGTAGCCACATCTGTGCTTTGTCTGATGTTCCTAACAGCGTAAGCCGCAGCACTTAATTTACCAGCCAATTTATCTATGTGGGGTCCCCACTGCAATTTGCTATCAATGGTTATTCCAAGAAACTTCGTATCATTTACTTATTCTAACGTGTTCTATTTCTTAATTCTAATTCTAATGTTGTCTAACACTAAACTGGTCTCAACTTGCCTGACATTTGGAAGTAAGAATTTGATACACTAGGTTTTACCAGCGTTTAACAATAAATTATTAACTGTGAACCAATTCAAGGTTAAAGACAATAAATCATTAACATCATCAAAATCTGCTTTTTGTCTTTCAATTTTTCAAAACTTCAAACACTGCTAAGTACAGCATAGATTGGCCCTTGGAGATTGCTATATATTGAGAATTAATAAATAAGATTCTCCTAAATTCTATATTGAACAGTTTTCCATAATAAGCTACGCATAAGATAATCCTCAACGCAAAGACAACACTGTGTATCTCACAGGGACTTAATTTGAAGATAATATAAGACATATAGTCTGTCATTACGTTATTGCGGTCTAACCACTAATGCGCTTTGATTCCGAGAAGGGCTGATTTGGTGAGGCTTCTTATGGATCGTAAGATCTGCAAGTAAACATGTGTCAGGAAAACAATTTCTTCTTGGAATATTTTTTTCTCTAGTCATATTGTTATGGGCAGCTACTGTCAGCAAAAGGATTCCAGTGTCGTAACTACAAATATCTCAATATAGATCGTAACATGTTGGAGCTCTGGATGAAGTAATTTGCTATCCTTGCCTTATAAAAATAGCATGTCCTTCTTGCTCGGAAAGAGCACTCTCTCAATTAAAGCAGCACATGCCCCGAGCCTAGTTATCTTCCCAGATCGGTGAGTGTCAGCGCGCATTGTTATTGCGGCCGGTTTCCCAACGCGCTGCGCAATCGGTATGTCACATGCGCATGAGTCGCCGGACGTGCCTTATCAAAAGACGCCGTCTCTCGTTTTTTGCCTCCGCGTCCGCGATGGAACGCGGCAGGCGCGGCGCACCGACGACGCCGCGGCCGCTGCACCCGTCTTGCTCAATGACGACAATCGTAGGACGTACTAACGCATCCGCGCAGGCCAATATTGGAAGCCACGTTTGGCACCAACTACATAAAGAAACTTCCAAGAAATTATTCTTCCAATCCAAGCTCCACGTAGATAGTTTGCAAACATCTTTTTTTGCAAAAAAACAACAACTTTGCGCGCACTAGCTTTGCAATAGTGGCTGAGAATTAATCGGTCATGGTGCCTGATAATGGTTTTTCTAGGTATAGTATTTAGTTAATACTTACTTAAAACTTTACTGCACAAAATCAGAAGATACATCAAAATGGGATCTATATGTACAAAGGTGAGCTTATCTCTAAAAATAGATGTGTTCCAGAAAACCTGGGATGGACAACATGTACCCTGTTGTTGTAGTACACAGCTGATGGAAGTAAGCTGGGTTCGAACGGCAGACGGTTGAACGAATATTCGTGAGAAACCCGCCCCTTGAAGGGTTAACAAAAGCTTAGGCCGAATAGATGACAAAAAACCCAAGCGTGGCATATCGCGAACGCGACCATGCCATTGTCATGTGAACTGCAACGGAATAATCAGTTCAGTTTTGTTTCGCGAACGGACAGGATTCATTGTACTTTAGCTGTTCGCCCGCTGCATCGTTCATTGTCTGTCGTCAGAGTAACACAATCTCCCTGCTTATCGGTCCAATACCTGCGAGATAGGGCACGGCGACCGGTCTCGCTGCAATTACAACATCAATGTGTTTTTGTTACCCGAGTATTTTCGTCAGTAATTTGCTACGCTAATGATTCTTTAAAATGCGTTTATCTTATCACTGTCCCGTCACTACTGTTATCGCCGTGACTGGTGCAACAGCATTTTATCTGACTCATCCAAATTTCTTATCAAATTTATAAAGTAAAAGCCCAAAAATGGTTTTCTCGCTTTGTTGGTAGGATTTTGAAAATCCAATATCAGGTATTATCACTCAAAGTCAAAGTCAAAGTTCTTTATTACTGTAGATATTTACATATAATTAGCAAACGTCATTTTTCGCCTCTTCTCTACATTGGACCACTGTAGGGCGTAGAAAATCCCACAGATTGATTTTTAGATCTCTTTTAAAAATTGGTTGTGCTTAACTAATACAAATATTACAATATTAGTTATTATGATTAATAAGCAGGAATAAATAATTACAAAACTAAAAACAGCAAGGTCTTTCTTGAGCTAGATTAACCCCCATACAGTCCTGTCATTTGAGTAATCTTGACATTGTGACATCCCTTTTTCAACAGTCGCTTTAACATGCTTTTTAAATTGCTCAAATGGCAATTTCAAAATATATACTCGTATGTTTATCTAGCTAGCTCCATCTAGATTATTCTAGATTAACAATATCAACCAGGTTTATTATTGTTCAAGTCCCATTATTCTACGGTAATATACTTTCTACAAATGCTTCCCAAAACAGTTTGAAGGGAATTTCGCCGCCCATTGTGTATACCTGACGTTTGACGTTCCTGTAGTACTGCTGGCACAGAGGAGTAAATAGGAACAGACAGAAAGATTCTAAGGAGCCAGCAAAATTAATACCTATTTAGGGTAGGTAGGGTTGGCAAAAGAGAAAAAAATAAAATTAACAAACTGTTACGAGCTTTTATTGACCGAGCGATTTAATTATCATTGATATATAAACTAAACTAATCATCATGGAACATAAATATTTGTAGGGTAATAATAACAATATGATAATAATAACAATAATAATAATATAATAATAACAATATGACGACCCGAATGGCCGAGTCGGCAGTGACCCTGCCTACGAAGCCAAGGGTCCCGGGTTCGAGTCCCGGTGGGGGCAAATATTTGTTTCATGAGAACGGATGTTTATACCCTAGTCATGGTTGTTTATCTATCTATGTATAATATTTATCTATATAAGTATGTGTATCGTTGTCTAGTACCCAAGATACAGGGAATCCTAGTTTGGGGCTAGATCAATGTGTGTAAATAGTGTCCAAGGTATATAAAAAAAACAATTACCTACCTAAATAACACGGTTTGTGCTACCTACTTTAACATTGTAAATAGGTATACCTAGTCTGGTATTCATTTACTTACCTAGTAGACTCCTTGGGATAGTTAAAATATGAAATGTCTTTTCTGTTTCTATTATTATTCATACAAACAGTACAGTACACCATTTTGAAAGTCTAAACGTACACTTAAACACTTTAATAACTATATACAGTTTATTCTACATCAACCAATTAGATAAGGTAGGTGACAACAAATAAAACGTGGTTTGTGCAGGCCCTCCGTTTGGGCACTGGCCGAACGAGCGTAAACCGCTTTTATACAGTGGCGGCGCGTACGCGACACAGCGGCCAGTGCTCAGTCACACATGCGCAGTATGCTTGTAGTAGGTTACCTACGACGGCGTGGTTCTATGATCCTTTGTCTCTGGTCCTTTCTTCCTCTGTGCTGCTGGGGCGAAAAAAACAAAAGGCGACCGGCGCGATGTGTTGCGCGCGTGAGATTTATGGAGGCGCGCGTCGATGTGGGCCATAGCCGGCTCTGTGCCATATTATTAATCTGTGGCCCTGTCGCCGCGTGGAATCCTCGCCCGCGTTGTAGGCCGGGGTATTGCTTCCGGAGCAATATTAAGCTTATTTGAAAATAACGTAACTCGTAAATACTAATTAGACTATTCCAAGACGCTCTACATCACCGCGTTATCTACGTTTGCTTTTGACGTTATATTTGGAATATCAGCGATGGATTGTTAAGTCGGGAAGTGGTAATTACTGGTGCCATTTCTTGGTACTTGGCCACTTGGCAACGTTATGGCTGTTCTTAAGTTCGGTAGTTTCACCTCTCTTCCACCTACGTCCATGGTTACAGAACTCTCTTTTTCTGATCTTCTTGTATTTTGAATGACTGCTACGCTTGCATGGGGCGAGTATTGCAGTCTCAAGCAAGTTTTTGCAAGATTATTATCCACAAGAGCTCCGTGGCCCAACGGGTTTCACGCTTGCTTCTCACACAGGAGACGCAGGTTCGAATCCTGACCATGTTACAATTAGATAATTAATTTATCATAAATACATTATCGGATGCTCAGTGTTTCGTATGACACGTTAAGCTGTAGGTCCTGGATACTACCGCTACGTGGTAGTGGTCGTAAAATCCACCATCAACCCGCACTGAGCCAGCGTGATGGAGTATGGCTTAATCTTACTCGCATCCGGGTGAAGGCCTCTGCCCCTCGGTGGGTACATTAATGGGCTACATTTTTTAATTATCCACAGAACTTTCATTTTATCACAATACTAGGTCAGGTTAGCGTTTTATTAAGTAGTTAAGTTTAATGCCCATTTTTAGTGAGGTAGTCGATGTTGATAGTTACCAAAAACTAGTGACAAAGGAAGATTCGAAGAGAAGAGGTATAGGCACGAGATGAATAAAATACTATAGTCGGGTTAAGATAATAGGTGACCTGACAGCGTCTCTGTCACTGACGTAATAAGTTTGAATTTAGTTTGGCCCAGTGCACCTATTATCTTGACCCGACTATAGTATTTTATTCATCTCAATCAAAATCTAATGAACCTACACTGTGCCTATATGAAACACTTAAGGAATCTTCCTTTGTCACTAGTTACTCCGACTTCTACGATAACATCTTCCATCTCTTTTTCTATTCCTATTTCATTTCATACTGTATATTAATTTCCTAGTTTCCAACCGTGTTTTTAGAAATACTTGTCCTGTACTTTTCTAGCTAGTTCTCGTGCTTGAGAATGGATTTAGCATATAAAGAAGCAGCCGACGCCGTTTTAAATAAAGAAGTACAAGTGCAAGCTTCAAAATAAGCAATTTCGAAAACAAATGTATACGGGAGGTGTGCTGGACGTCAGCCCCTCCGCGATTTCCTCTTTCCCCTTTGGCCATCAAGTCCTGGTCCTGACGTGGACCTTACTTACTACGAGGTACAATATTAACCTAGATCTAATTTGCATGCAACCAACGTTCAAAATGCCATTAGTATTTGGAACGTTTCATATGAGGTTAGAATGATCCCAGTGCTGACTCGGTGTACGGTCGCGCCTAGAAAGCGCGATGCGGGCTGCCGGCGCAATATTGATTACTCCGCCTATTTATAGCGGCAGGAACCGATTCCTGGACCGGGGGCGATCGGACCTGGGGCCTTAGCATGATCAACAAATTCGTCATGTGGGGCCATAAAAAGACCCGCGGTTTTGAACCTCTTTGACGAACCTCTTTAAAATACCCACCGAGGAGAGTTCACGTCAGACTGGGCATACTCCACCACGCCGAGAATTTTTCTAGTTAATCAATTTTTGATGTGCGTCGTCGTCTCCACTTACTTCCACTACGCCTACGTACGACTACTACGTACACTACCTATGATAGCGTTACCCCTTTTCCTATACGCCGTATAGTATATGTGATGTCGAGCCTCAGCTTTGCCCATGTTGCGTGACAGCGGGCTAGCCCAACGCCGCCGACAATAGAGGTTCGTGATTGTGCTAGCCTTCCTGATCCCGGCGATAGGAGCTGCCCCGCCGCCGGCCTGCGCCAGGACACGTGACCTCCCCCTTACGTAAGCTCCAAGCGACAGTAGGTACCTGCTCGGGTCGATATTCGTAAATACTTCACACGACATTGGTACCCTGCCTCACTTCGAGAAGGCGACTGTAGGTGCCAACCTAAACAAGTTACACTAGTGGCTCTGTTAGCTGTAAGTTGAACTTCCAACATACTTGGAGTAATGTGGAGGTAGCCGCACCAATAACTTTTGAAACTACATTTCGCGATCTAAGTACCAACCTATTGATTTTTACTAAAAATTTATAGCCTCTCTCACGTTCTTCACAAATCCAATGACACGTTATTTGTTAAAATCCGTCGAACCGTTCGGAAATCCACGGTTCAACACCCATATTTTGAAAAAAATCTAAGAAAATAATTGATGAATGAAAAAATATTTAATTATCGAACCTGCTCACAAAACTTTACGCGAATCGGATGAGAAATGCGACCTCTCGAGGAGAACAGCCGGAAATCCGGACAGACATAATAAAAGCATTTTTGCCCGAGCTGAAACGTAGACGCTTCGCGCTCGCTCGGTCAGTTACATCATCATTGGCTCTACCGAAGAACACAGGCTTTTACTGGTATTCGAGTAAGATTGAGCCATACCCCAACGCGCTGGCTCAGTGCGGGTTGATAAAGGGGTGCCTGCTAGTGGCCAAACCAAAAATAATAATAAATCAATCGTACGCATAATACAAACTTTATTTAACTGTTTTTATCTACACACGTACATATCATAAACTTTCTTTACTGCGTCCAAAAACCGCACGTTACGATCAGCATAATGTTAAACTACTTTGTAAAAACTCATTTCTTATCTGAATATTGAACATTATGACCATAGTGTGTAAATTTTCTACATATTATGACATTCAAATTTCGAACGCCGACGCCCGCCTGCGTGCCGCCCCTACCTCGCCTTCGGCTCGTTTCATAAACCCCTCGAGTTTTAATGCCCTCCATTATGTATCAGTCACATCAATACTATAATGATGCAACCAATAACAGAATTAACATAAACGGGCCCAGATGCCCAACTGCCATCTCAGAGTTTGAGTGACACTCTAATCGCTCACGGGCGCTGTCTCTTGTCAGGTAAATGACAGCGCCAGTCATGACAGATATTTAGGTAGATCTTTAATTAAGAATTCGGTACTAAGTATCTTGTGATATCACATCGTCATCATGGCATTAGAAAACGGCTCGTCGTGGTCGATTTCTGCATAGCTTTTGTATCAAGCGTCTGTGAATGTCAAGATTGTCAAGTCAAGATCATGCATTGACCTTACTCGCGTATGACCGCTAAATGGATAGAAGCGTACCATTTAGCACTTGTCAACCAGACCAGGTACGAGTATTTATAACGTTACCTCTCGTATGGATACTTCTTATCCTAGCATAAACATAAAACATAGTTACGTATCGTAAATCGTCATGTTGGCAAATCTCAGCATAGAAATCTACCAGTTTTGAGTAGGTATTGAAGCTTCGAGCTGTTTCCTTAGATTAGGTCCAGATAACTGTTGACCAGCTAAAACACAAAGACCCTTGGCATTACTTCTCTCTCTCAAGAAGTACAGAGTATGTCTACGAAGTGAATATCGTTCGACCACTTAACGAAGTGTTCGCTCAGTGATATAGAAAATTCTATCACAATCCCTGTCAAATGATTGAATAATATTTGCGTATCCCTGCAAATGATTGAAGTTTTGATAAATTCAGTTCCAGTTATCACAATAGTAGGTTCGGCCTGAGAGTTATGACCGTGAGCCACGAAAAATACATACTAAATGTTGTATCAATCGGCCTTGCCACCCCTGCAGCCGATGGAATTGTGACAAACAACACTTTCGTCATCTGCCTTATGACGAGGACCAATCCCTTTCGCCTGCCAACCGCGAAGTAACTCGACATAGTTACTGCGTCGCAAAACCCGCAATTACACGGGTAAGTCGTCCACCTCAATATACGGTGGGTGAAGTAGGTATAAGCCGGCGACACGCGATGAACCGCGAGCGGCGGCGGCGGCGGCGGCGGCGGCCGTCACGCGGCGCAGGCGTGATGGCGGACCGCGGCTGCGCGGGCGCAGGGTTGACTTGTGCGCGCGTTTATGGTGCGCGATCTTTCTTCGTCGTCAACGCTCGGTCTGTTATGTATGGTACCCACTGTTGAGTCACTTAACTCGGTGCTGTACTGCATCCCGCGTATAATATTGGGATTTCATTGTTCTTATTTCATTTAGCACAGAAAGAAATTTGGCATACCCTTAAGAAAGACCACGCAAATGTAGGTATCGAAACGGGTTAGTATATTAGATTTTTCTTTCTGCGTGGTTTACCAGGTGAGTTTTTCCAGCTTTTTTCCCATATTGTGGTTCGATTTAGAATATTTAGAGCGCTTTGCTTTGGATACTACTAACTGCATCTACCTTGGTCGCGTGTTGTGCACAACAGACGACTTTGCCATCAGTGTGGCGGTCTACAGCTAGCTCCTTACATCTTTGGAGTATTCCGGATTCACAAGTCACAGGTCTGTTTGTCTCGGCAAAAGATAAATCTCGGATAAACCCTACATTTGTGATGTCATTGTCTCTAATATCGACAGAGAGTAGTCCTAGATAGACTTTATAAGGTATTACACAAATGTGTCTTTCTGTAACTTACTGCTTAACTGCCCTTTCGCGTTGAGGTTTGAGGTTTGAATCATCAAAAAATCCGAATTTGTGAAAACTTTCATATCTCTATAGGTAAGGCGATGGGCTAGCCCCGCCAGATAAATTCGCCAGATAGGTTCTTAGAAGAAAAAGGATTAAAAAAAAAAGAGTGTGTTTTAGACCACACAACTGAAGTAAAACGTCTTTAGCTCTAATGATTCAAAAATACATCTCCTGCACTGTGTCTGGCTATGAGAGGAAGAGAGAAAGAAAATGTGCGCTCACCTCTCGTTCGCCTCGCCCGATCACACTTGTCGTAACGCTCTCGTCACGCATTCGCCAGCTTACCCAAATCAAGCGTGCGTATAGAAGTTTTACTTCAAAAACCGGGAAAAGTTGTGATTCTTTGTTTATTTGTTTCCATTAATGATATTAACATCAATTCTGGCAACACCGTCTGTCACTGCAATGTGCAGCTATGCCGCGACGGCCGCGACGTTGCGTCACCGTTCGAAACGGATATAGCCGGCGGGGATCGATCACCAAGATACCTACCTACCTCGCATCTGCATAAACCAGCTACGAAACGCTGTATCTACCTGCAGCGATCACCTTTTGCCGTGTGTTGTACGAGCCATCAGATCCAACGGGTCACTATCACACATCAGGTCTGATGTCTGATATCATCCGGAAGACTGCTCATTCAGATCTACTCAACAAACTTAGCATTTAGGCTTTACAGATCTATAAAGACTAGCCTCCTATATGATAACTGTTGTGAAGTCAGACGCGTAGAAAATGGCGTGCCCAGACTTCCTGTCAGCTGAAAGTGCCAGCGTGCGAAGATAGAGGCCGGTAAGTCCAGGTCATAGTCTAGGATCCTAATTTCAGCCAAAGGTTCAGTAGTTGACGTGAAGGAGTTACAAAGTATAACATTTAGTTTCGCTGTTCATCTGCTAGTATTCCATGGTTTGGTGCAGTAACGTGTAAAATGAGGTAACGATACACTTTTGCATAAATATAGGGGAAAAAATTGCTATTATAGGTGTATTATGTGCAAATCCTTATTAGATATTTAGATGAGCCAATGTTATGGAAACTGGATACAGTTTGTTGAGACAAATCACCAAGTGTCAATCTACCCAAAGTAAAAAGATTGGGCACAATTACCGGCAATTATCTTGCTCCCAAAACCCGAGTTATTATTTTCCCCTTATCTTTGCCCCAGGTGAATTATGTCTCCGAAAACATTTTTCCCAGCGTGACGTAGATACTTACGCCCATAAAGCCTCATAAAGGTCACGCTGTAGGTACTTATAGTTCTCGGAACGTTGCCGGCCGATTTATCTAAACTTTATTATGAGGGCAAAAGTATTTTGTCGCGGGCCGGCGGCGTAAACTTGCAGTTTCCGCGTCTCGTGTGTGGGTGCATCGCTGCACTCGATGCGAACCCCCACAACCGCACTCAGCGAACCATTGCTCCAAGACGCTCTACATTACCGCGTTATCTACGATTGCTTTTGACGTGGTTGTTGGAATAGCAGCGATGGATTTTTAAGTCGGGAAGTGGTAATTAGTGGCGTCAGTCCTTGGTGCGCGGTCACTTGGCAACGTTACGGCTTCACATAAGATTGGTAGTTTTATTTTACGCCTCTCTTCCACGTGTGGTCGGCCACTTTGGTTTGTCTCTGACTTGGAATCAGTATTTTGTGTACGTTATAGTTACAGTGCGGTTGATAATGCGTGGGTACGAATATCTGTATAGCGCTTTTACGATACATGAAATTACTTTATTAGACTCTCATCCGGGTGCCCTTTATTTCTTGATGCTTGTGGAGCTGTATCTACAATAAATACAAAATGCTCGCCTCAGCATTTATTCTTACTTAGTACAAGTAAAATATTCTCAATAAAACACTACCGCTGACTGGGTGACAGACAATTCACTAAACTAGTGGAGCTAGATTCATGAAACTTTGCAGAGATCATAGCATAGCGTCTTGAAGCTTGTAACATAATAATGAGTTGGCATAATAACACCGCCTCCACATATGTATGTAATCGAGTGATTAAAGTCCAGTCGGCTCCCTGGCCTGTCATTAGGAAGTCGGGAGAAGCCGCGACGACGACGGCAATTACGCACGATCGGATGGATGCGCAGGAGTTGATGTGACTCACTCATTCGATGTGCGGGTCGAAAGAACTTATTGTTTTTCCGCTCGAACATAGTATGAAGAATACTGCCGTGCAATGTCGAGGGAGTCGTGGGACTGGAGTTAGGTCAGGCGATGAGCCTGCAATGTCAATGTTGGTCGATTTATCACGACGCTTATAGTTGGTTAAACATACAGATTTCACCTTCTGTGACGGACGACGATCATTTCACTATGTCCCCTGCCTGCGTTATCTTGTTCTTTGAATCCCAGCCTTCCCCTATAAGAAACAATATCTTTGCTTCATTGTACCTAGTTGTAACAAAGGGTTACGGATACCCAGAACCCAGCGTTCTCATTAAGATATACCTTTTGAACCTTATTACCACAGTCATAGAATCTTCCATCGTGTTGCATTTTCAAGGCGTAGAATGAATAGACCGCGACTGGTAAGGTACGTGATATGCGCGTCGCGGCATGATGCAGCTGCGCCCAGTTTTTTGCGCGTGCGCGCCGGGCGGTCGGTGCGCGGGCGCAGATAATGTGCGCGCTGCCGGCTGAGTCATCGCCCGCGCGTCACGTGTTCCGTACGCTGCCGCTGGTAATAATAAGGGTTTTGTTTTGTCACTTCAACTTGTTTTGTGCGCTGCCGTGTTAGTTATTCTGGCCTTGTTATACAACTTCACTACAAATCAATGCTTTCTGACACTCGAAAGTGTTGGAGTTTGTGTAAAATCAGTTAAATGAATGCATTTAATTGATTCATGAGTTTGAGTCAGTGTCTCATTGACTTCTTGTAACTTGAACTCTTATTAATTCACCTTTATTTGGCAACTAACTATCACAGTAACTTTCTGTTATTGAAAGTACGACCATAACAATCCCACAATCTTATTATCTCACTTACCTTAACTTATTTACACCAAAATACATCAAAAGAATAATTTATTAATACAACGGAGGTTTTCATCGAAATACCCGCAATGGTCTAAAACAGATCCACACCCCCCGGCTCAGAGATCAAATTCGTTTCATACTGCTTCCGGAATAATAACAACAAAGAACGACCATTTTCATTTGACCTCCCCAGCCCTTCCGCCGTCCCCTCTGTATCAAGACTTTCAAGGGTGCGGATGGGTAGTTCGGGAGGTCTAGTGTAACTTGTCGACAACTCCTGTGGAAGTTTTGCAGATATTGAAACGAATAGCGCCACTTGTTGCGCGGTTTGTAACTTTGTTAATGGCCGACACTTTGTTTGCAGAAGGCTTTATTTGCTATTGGCCCTAACTTCCTCGTTGAGGGCACTGTGTTAATATAATAGACTAATAGATATTTATTTGCGAATGCCGGTTGCTATTAGAATATTGTTTTTGGGATTATCTGTTGCGTTTGTACAATCTGTGGTTTTAGAGGGGATTCATGCATTATAGCGTATTAATATTGCTGATACGTACTTACTTAGGTATGTAGGTATTATCCATTACCTTACATTGTGTTCTAATTTATTTGTAGCAATAGGTACTGGTTCTGTCACGCAAAAAGGAATCGTATAAAATTAATCCTGGTTGAATAAAATGCGGGCGTAATATTATGCCTCTTGCCATCGATAGTTCTCCTTTCCACCTTATTGTCTACGTCAGCGTCGCCGTATACTTATAACCTGTAAGTATTTCGAGGGTCTGTATTTTTTGCCCACAAAGCTAACTACGTCGCCGCCCACATTTCTGAACACATTTATAACTTACCGGCGGCGGCGCCTTGCCTACTGCGTTCCATTACGTATATTTTTTCATTACTCATACTCTGAAAGGGGGTCATTGTTCATCCAGGCACCGTGCTGAAAGTGGTACATGCCTGCTCTAAAGCAGAAAAGTATTAAAATATATATACATATATGAATCGTAGTTTATATTGAAAAACGCAATGGTAGTAACCTATACAGCCATAAAACGATTAATTCTTCATTTATTAGTTTTGTTGACATATAAATTCTTTTTCTCTAACGCTCAATAACTGTACAAACGTTAATATTAATTTCAAGTGACTTTGTTTTTTAATAAAATAATTTTGATTTCAAGTGACTCTGTTTTTTAATAAAATAATTTTGATTTTAACTGGCTTGTGTTTACTTTCCTCGTATTCGTAATGAAAAGTAGAGTGTTTTACTCGGGTGATAGCACCCATTCCTGACGAGATGTTTTGGCGCTCGAACGAACCTTTCAGCCCTCGGTTAACAATCTACTATTACCGACGGCCGTGCCTGTAGCTTTAAGGCGGAGTTGTTCCTGAGTGGGTGTAAGTAGTGATGAAGCTGCTTCAGATATAGCCAGTTTAAAGTTCTGACATTCGGCGTGGTCACTAGCCTGACACTCTCACACCCCATCAACCAGGTGCCAGAGTATTGAGTGCCATGCGTTGGCACTCTCACACCCCATCAACCAGGTGCCAGAGTATTGAGTGCCATGCGTTGGCTATTCTAATGGGTTACATTTATTTATTCCTTTTTGCGTAAACATTTCAGCGGCCCGATCACAAATTAATAACTACGGTTCGGTGCTACAAGGTATGCTTTTGGCACGCGCCTTCAATAGGAAATGGACTTTGTGTCATTATTCGTAACAGCCAAAAATGTGTTATCAAATAGCCAAAAGATCCTTGTAGCACTCGTAAACGAATTGAAATGTCAGTGTTAATAACAAAGATCTTTGTATCTGGTCTGGACTCGATTACCTTTCGATCTGTGAAATATTTGTGACCGGGGCTTTGAACACTGGTGGAAGTTTTCCCCCAAACAAACATTCAGGTGCTCCGCTTCACCAGCCTAATCGACAGTGTATCGGCGGCTCAGTTCAGCGACTGCACCATTTTTTTTTCGCAAACTCATATCCGCCCATCACGGTCCGCGCGCAAACGGGCCGGTCAGCATTCAGTAACACGGCCGCGCGGGTTTTTTGTCGCGCGTTCGAGGAAACGACCGCCCCTCCCCCCGCCGCTCTGCCCCTCGCCCCCGCCCCCGCCCCGCGCAGATCACACGCGCTGCACGGGGTGGCTGGAAACGCGGGTAGCTGTCCCGGATAGGGGTGGAGTGGAGTGGTCGGGAGTTTGTGGGTTCGCGATTTTGTATTTTCTGCTCTTTTGTATTTCTTAACTACTCAAAAACCGCGGGCAGTTGGGACGGATCGCGATTTTGAACACTATGCCATGGTAATAAAATTTAAAACCTATATCGGAAAAGTGGCGTTAGCTAACTGAGTGGTCACTGAGGGGTTAAGCTGGGCACCCCGCCAGCGGAACTTAGAGTTTAACCATCAGCTTACTTTTAGAGGAATAGGAATTCAAATGTTAGTAACAATAAGGTCAGAAACTAAAACCCGACAGCTAAAACACCGCTCTAAAGAGTATATGCAACCAATTACCACCGGAGGTTCAATACTTCTATCGAATCGACTAAATGCAAGCAAAGCAGCGAGCAAGCGCTAGTAATATATGTGGATTTGGAATGTGCTAAGTATGGTTTACTGTCAGTGGAGCAACCTTCGGGGATAAGGTAAGCAGGCTTGTCACTGCTTGTCTGTCTACTTGACTGAGAACCTCGCTTATAAAGTTCAAATTTCTTTATTACTATACATATACTTAGCAAATGTAATTTTTTGCCCCTTCTCTACATTGGACCACTGTGGAAAAAGGTTGGAGAAACTCCCACAGATTATTACACAGATATATTGTAATAGTTGTTTGTATTAATTATTATATTAATATTAATGAGCAGGAATAAATAATTACAAAATTGTTAACAGCAAGGTCTGTGTGGAGTTAGATTAACCCCATACAGTCCCTTGACTTAAGTAATCCTCAACATCCCTTTTTCGACAAAGTCGCTTTAACATTCTTTTTAAATTGCTCAAATGGCAATTTCATAATCTCCAGAGGTATCTTGCTGAAGCAGAGCACTGACCCTTAAAAGAATACTTACCTTCGCGAGTCTCAACCGGGGCGTAACTGGTCTGTGATTATTTCTTAGATAAACATTACAGCCATCGCTAGGTTTGGAAAATGTTGTAAGGTTCTTGCGCACATGCATTCTATTTTCGAATATGAATTTACTAGGTACAGTTTATCTCAATTTCGTTAAAACGCTCTGTTAAGGAGTCTGTGCGTTTTAAATTATAAAATGTTCGAATAGCTCTTTTCTGTAAAATAAAAATAGTTTGAATATCCGCTGCTTTCCCTCACATCAAGATACCATAGGACATGACGCTACGAAAGTAACTAAAATGTGGCTTGTGTTTAAACGATCACTAAAAACCTAGGTGGGTTACTACCAATAAATTGGAAACGACCGCCATAATTGTGTTTGGATAAATGATCACCAAACTTCTTTTCTTTTTATGTTTTGTGTACTTAAGTTTATGTTTTATGTATATTTTGTTGTTCTTACATGTTCAACCTAACACGAATGATAAAGGAGGCTGCGCTTCGCTCACCCCCTTTACCCTTCACCTAAGCAACCGCAGTATTTTGACCTGATACTTTCTGCAACTTTTGGTGATCATTTACCCATTGTGGCTAGGAAAAAAATAACTTGGTGGTCATTTCAATTTTTCCCCTAAAATATACTAGCCTAGCCACATCCGATTTTTGTATATACACTAGGTTTGCACATGTTACTAATGACGTACATAGGCAGAGAACGTGATGCGATAGTTCCGCATACCTGTGACGGCCGGACTGTCATTGCTACAGAATGGGTGAGATTTCGTGAGGTTTGGCTCAAAATGCTGTTTTGGCCTAATGCGTGCGCAAAAAAAAAACAGGAGACTCATTATTAAACTGACAGTCCAAAATCCGACAAGTCTAGCCTTAGGTTTTATTTTCAAACACCCCTTTTTTGACCCTCGATGAAAAAGGGGGTGTTATAATCTTGAAGCCTCTGTCTGGCTGTGGCACCCTAGGGCCACTAGGGTGCTACAGGCAGACAGAGTGGGTGGATGGATATTGGTGCGGTTTATTGTTATTGGTAGAAGACTTCACTGAGATGGTTCTTATCATAGATAAGTTTTATTAAAATCGGTTCAGTGGTTTGAAAGTTACCAGCTTAACAAGGAAACAATATAACCAAATTTTTGATTTATGGTTTGTTCATTGTGTTGAGTGTTTTTTTGTTATAAATTAGTTTACTTGTGACAGACTAAGGATTCGGTATGACTATGTGATTAAGTAAATGTAATTTACTTTGATTTCAGTAGTTTAAAGCAGCCCAATAATCGTCTGCCAGATTGTTATGGCACTAATTCCATACTCCTTGATTACTTTGTTCCCAAAAAAAGTGACAATCAGCAACTCCACCCCACCTCTATCCCGGCTGGACCGACGCCGCGGAGCCGTCATTGTGCCGCCCGAGGCCGCGTCCGCGTCGCCATGGCGACCGCCCCCGCCCGCCACCCCTCGCGCCCACCCCCCCCCTCCCCCCGCGTGCGCCCACCCCTCATTAATATGTACGCGCTCCGGGCGGGCGCTGGTCAAGCGTCTTGCGAGGAATTAGCGAGGGGCTGCAGCGGGTAGGTTGGGGGCTGTGGAGCGGTAAATGTAGGTGTGCGATAACACAATGCTCTCGCGAACATGTGGAAAATAGTAAAACAAAGTTTACAATTAAAATACACGTATGAACATACTCATATAGCCTCTGACCGCACACAGAGATAGATTTACTTTCAGATGTTGTAGTATAGGAGATGCAGGCACCCTGTCATTTCACGTGGGATGGGATGCCGTACCTGAAAATCCGTATAATGCAGAGAATTGTTTTTGCAAATGTCTTGTGATGCCTAAAACAAATTGCTAGGTAACGACATAAATCCATATGAATCTTGTCAACGATATGAGAGATTAGGTACATGTAGATTGACAATAAACCCCCATAATCTCAAATCAGCGACAACCCTGCGCCCTCGAACTCAGCGCTAGGGTTATCAACAGTCCCTTCATTAATAAATACGCGCTCGCTCCGTGCCTTGTGCTTGTGGGAGTAAGCAATTTGCTAGCTAAGGGTCGGTTCACACTGTACTTACGTACGAGCCGAGCTTAGAAATAAGCTGCGAAACTCGCCTGTGATAAACAAAACATAAAAATGAACAAACAGGCACATACATTGCATACATTCCCCACACTAGGATACACTGTGTCATGGGAACAGCGACGACACACGTATAAACAGCCTAGACCTGGGGATTATTTTTCTTCACCCCCAGCCGGGATCGAACCCAGGACATCTCGCACGGCAGGCATAGCCACAACCGCTGGGCCACAGAGGTCGTCAATTTATATTAATGATTAATGCATATATATTTATAGTGAACTAATTATCTCTGAACGACCCGAATGGCCGAGTCGGCAGTGACCCTGCCTACGAAGCCAAGGGTCCCGGGTTCGAGTCCCGGTGGGGGTAAATATTTGTTTGATGAGAACGGATGTTTGTACCCTAGTTATGGTTGTTTATCTATCTAAGTATAATATTTATCTATTTTAAGTGTTATTGTTATGTTCATGTTATTAATAGTACTACTAACAAACTATGGAACTTTGTATTCCGAAATAAAAATGATTGATTGATTGATTGATAAGTATGTGTATCGTTGTCTAGTACCCAAGATACAGGGAATCTTAGTTTGGGGCTAGATCAATGTGTGTAAATGGTGTCCAAGATATTAAAAAAGAAACTATCTGGCTAACCGCGAGGCATGCAAAATATTGCGGTTTTCTGTTAATTATGATTTATCTATCACTAAGCGCGTAGGTCGGCTCTTAGTAACTAATAAACGATGCTCTTTTTATTGTGGCCTTAGCCGAAGGGAGGGTCCACATGGTGCATTGGCAGATTGCAATAGTTCCACAGTTTAACTAAGTGTAAATGGTGCTGGGCATCATGTATGCTCCTCTATATTCGATAGACTTTATCACGCAAAAACAATACAATAGTGCGATTATAAGAGTAATTCAAATCAATAATCTATTCAGCTAATTACTGTATAGTTTGTGCCTAATTTAGAGTTCTACGAGTACTAGGCTGTTAGCTGTTATTCGGTGATTCTAGACTGTTAATATTTCCATGAGAATTCTGCTCGTGTCACTTAGGTGGGATGTCACGAGAACCGTGAACCCAACTGTCAGTGTCAAGAGCAAGGCTCCCTTCCCTACCCTTGTAGCAAGTGTGACTTACTGTTGGAAAGGTATTTGAATAGGTACCGGTAAAGTCGGGTAACAATGTCCCAAGGTATAACTACAGCCCACGCCGAAATAATTTTTTCACTTCTTCAACACTCGGAAAAGTAAGTTTTGCTCCACGACGAGAGGGAGCAAAATACTTTTTTGTTTAAGCTAGTTTATTTATTTATTCGTTGGCATGTAGCATTTACGCAATGTGCCAATTGAACATGGCTCTTAATAAAATAATCGATTGTAATTTCATCGTAATCGATTAAAAACGAACATGTTTCAAGTTTTAAATTTATTTTTTGTAATATTTAAAAAAATGTCACAGTAAATTATATGTTTTACTTAAAACAAAACTATCCATGACTGTTATTGTGATATAATGAATATTGATATCCGATACCATTGAAATATTCGATTCGCTTATTTTTACACATTGGTAAAAGTAGCACAGGAATATTTTATCTGTGGTGACCTTTCCCTAATCCTTCACAATTCGCACTTATATTTTTTTTTATTTTTTTTCGTTTTTCGCTTACTATAAAAGTGGTGAAAGTATAATTCAAAGTAAAGTTATTTCATTGTTTTAAGAGAATTTTATTTTAATTTTCCTCATAGTTCGGTGTGAAAAGTTGTATGTGTCACTCATGGGCGTTAACGGTTGAATCCTTCGTTTCACTCTGGATTCAATGTACCGCCCTCGCCGTAAATACATCGTTTTGCTCCCTTGTGACACAAATAACTATAAATTTCCCGCTCTTTGTGACACGCGCGACTTGAAGTAGTTTTCATTTTAGATCATATAATTAGTTGCAATACTGCTACTACATAGCTGGCTGAGCTGGTGAACCTGACACTTGTCGCATCGCAAGCAAGGCATGGTTGTGCATGTGCAAGGCATGCTTGTGCATGTGATAATTTGTTTCCTGCGAGGTGTACGAGTATGTTTTGCTAATCGCTTCAATTTGTAAACCGTGTCATGTACATAAGTAGTTATGTACGCGGTCCTTCGTATACCTTTAAAGGTTTTTCGTGATTTTACCTACCTTTGAAATAAAAACTGGTAAAGTGCGAGTGCGAACTCGCGCACGGAGGGTTCCGTACCACCGCACAATGGTAGGGATGGTGTGGAGTGAATAGTTTGATTTTACGTACCAAAATGTTGTTTACAAAGTTATTTGTGCGGCTACTTTTACTCTCCATGTACGTAACCAGGTGCATTCATAAGTTTGTATTGGTATTGAAATAATTGTTGTATGCGAGACCCCTTGAATATTTATTTTGTCGTGTTTTTTAGTGATTGATGTTATAGCCGCAATATAAATACATCATATGTGAAAATATTATCTGTCTAACTATCACGGTTCATGAGATACAGCCTGGTGACAGACGGACGGACGGACGGACAGCGGGTACGGAACCCTAAAAAGGATACTTTTACCCCTGTTTGAGGAAAGTTTGAATGTTTTGTCGAATACATGTTGATTATACACAGTCTTTCAGTTTTGTGATAGTTTCACTATTTTGTTCATGCTTTTCTATTGAATTCTGTTAGTATGTTAACTGTTAAAGAGTACTATGCTCAATGATTAAGTTATATTACTCCAGACATAGGAAAAGTGTCGTTAAGTACTGAAATATGTTGGGTTTCAATAAAGATTTAAAACATGTTTTTTGCTTTTACTGACGTTAAGACGTATAAGCAGCAACTTTTCATGTATAAATAAAAATAATAACAGCGGTCCAAACGTTTTAGGTAAAAGTTGCCCGACTTACGGTACGTAATATTTTTTGTATGGCAAAAACTTTTTGCAACAGGGAGAAAAAAGTAATTCCAAGAAACCAAAATATGCCGGACAACCGTGGCTAGGTTGAACTAATCGAACACTTCGACGTATCACTAATGAAACGAGGGGCCACCCCCTCAGGTAACCTCTCTTTCTCGCATAGTGCGTATGTGTGTTTGTGTGTGTGTGAGAGAGGTTCACCTTTCCCTCGCTCAGAGCTAAAGAAACTTGGCGCATACTGTATTACACCCCCCCCCCCCCCTGTGGAGCGTCCTCCTTTTGAAGTTCAGTTTTAGTTATTTGCAGAAATAATATTTCACAACCTAATTACAAGTAAAATTATTGCTTTTACCACTATGGGTCTTACCACAAAAAATGTTCTCTTCTCTTGTTCAACATTTGTCAAATCCTATAGATTTTTATCTGTAGGATTTGACGTTTGTTTTGAGGTTAAACTACGTGTAACATTTTTTGTAGTAACACGAAATAGGTGTGTCCTATTTGTAATTCTACTTAAAAATGTACTCTCGGAATAACCTATAACTATTTTAAATCTAATAAAAATAAATGTTTGAAAAATTTATTTTAATATGCGAAAAGTATTAACCCCGTTTAAGTCTTTTACAAAAGGAACTAGGGGACCTGTCTGGGTGATATTACTATTAAGTATTACTATAATGTGATAATGTCGTTTCGCAACATTACCCCCGTCGCAATTATCTGCGTACTGAACAAATTAATGTCATAAATTGAATGGCGGCGGGAAGTGTTACGAAAACTGTTCAAAACGAAACGTGGCAAAGGAACATTTTGCGCTCACTTTTAGCGTGATCCAGTACTCTATCCCTATAGCGATATACTAATGATGTGCGATTGTGAATGACTCCAATATTCGAATGGTTTGATACTACTCATATTAAGATTCGAATCCAAAAACAATCGATAACTAGTTTTCAAATTCGAATGAAATCGCTAGTTCATTCATTCACTTTGCCATACAAAATTGAGCATTAGTCTCGGACGATACAGTCTACTTTTATTTGATATTCGTATAAGTAGTTACTGATTTGCGAACCGCTAGTTCATTAATTCAGTTTGCTATACAAAATTGAGAATTTACTTGTAATTAAGGTTTACTTTTAGTTGTTGTTGTTACTGGTAGTTATAGCTATAACTACTTATTCGCGTCACTGCGTAACCATAGTAACGTGGTGGCGCCATTCTAAATTGTGTGCATGCATGCACTTTGTCACTCTCTGTCCCCTGCTACCCCCACCCCGCCAGCACACGCTAATCGTGTCCTAGAGTACATTCGCGTAAAAAAGTTATTTAACGTCCGTCGTCGTGCGAAACCAGGTCCCGGTCGATGAAATTACGGATGAATGAGTTTAAAGACATCAGTGATTCTGAATCGGGTTTTTCTACTGACTCGGGAAAGGTTCGCAACTCCTGGCCCAAATTTTGCTCCCATCCCACCATGTAGAAATGAAATCCTTTTTAGGGTTCCGTACCCGAAGGGTTCCAAACGGGACCCTATTACTAAGACTTCGCTGTCCGTCCGTCCGTCCGTCCGTCCGTCTGTCACCAGGCTGTATCTCAAGAACCTAGCTAGCTAGAGAGTTGAAATTTTCACAGATTATGTATTTCTGTTGCCGCTATAACAACAAATACTAAAAAACAGGATACAATAAATATTTAAGGGGGCTCCCATACAACAATACCACATACAAACTTATGGATGCACCTGGTTACGTACATGGAGTGTGAAAGTAACCACCAATAACTAACCGCACCAATAACTTTGTAAACAATATTTTGCTGTGTAAAATCCAAACTATTCACTCCACACCATCGCTTCCATTGAACGGTGGTACGGAACCCTTCGTGCGCGATTTAGACTCGCACTTGACCGGTTTTTTATGTTTACTTTGAAACTTTTATATTTTAGATTGACTTCATATCTGGATATTTTTTATTATTTCGAAAAAAAAATTCAATTCCAGCTACAAATATTGTTGTGGGCATCTGACGAGGAACTGATATTTTATTGACGTGACAGATCTACTATTTAGTTGACAAATATATTATTTAGGGGATCACAGTTAGGAACTTCGCGGGTAATCGCGTTAACTGTGAGCTCTGTGGTCTTATGCGTTTCACACTTGCTTCTCACACAGGAAATGCAGGTTCGAATCGTGACCATGTAACAATGAGATCTATCTTAAGTATATAATACGTTCTAACGGTGATGGAAAAACATCATGAGGAAACCTTCATTACTCCATAGCTGCGGCGATGGGCTAGCCCCCTATAACGCAAAATGGAGTATTGAATAACTGGCTCAAAGTTAGCACAATTGTGCCTCTGCTCCCCATATGGGAAAAGGCGTGACGCTATATTATGTTATCGCGTTAACACTTTTGTCTAACATTATACTGCGCAGATTATTAAATATAGCAATCTACTGTTACCTTGCGCGTAGCGCGTCGCGTCGAACATACATCGGCACAAAATGGCGGGAACGGAAGAAGTTAACGCCAATATGTTTGTTTATGATTCATTCTCACTTACACATGTTTCGTTTAAATATCTTTCTATTCACTCGTACAAGTAAAAGATAACAACTAGCTTTCAATCAAAATAGTTTTTTATTGGGGCGCAATAAAGACTAGGAAAATTCGAATACAAACTAGTAACTTGTAATATTTATAAAGTTCGTTAACTGATTGAATTTACCACACGAAATTGAAACGTTTTTCTATGTAAAATACTCTGAATAGAGTTTACAAAACATAGAAAACTAATAATGAATTTTTTATTATAAGGAATAAAACGATGCTCGATTATCGATTGTTCTAATTCGATTGATGAAGTTATTCGAATAATTTGAATAAAAGCTACAATCGATAACTTTATCGATTGTTATTCACAATCGCCCATCTTTACGATATACTGCGATATATGAAGGACGCTTTCCATCGACGTTAGTCTTCAAACTAATTCATGTAAGGAGTTCGTCGATATCATGGCTCCTCTGTATAGATATTTTTTGTTCTTCTTTCATCGATCATCCATCCATCCATCTAGCAGAGTGTAGCCCACAGCTGTCTGCGCCGGCGCAGACAGCTTACTTACGTACTTACGTGTGACATCTGGCGCGGCCGCGGGCGTTCGTGCGCGCACACCCGCTGGTACCAGTTTGGTGCGAAATTAGAGGCTCGCCCGCCTTGAAAATGGCGGCTATCAGGTTGTGTATGTCGTTTTTATTGTGGCTGAAACGGGAACTTTTGGCCTGCCCTCATATTCACTGACTTCAACCCTTAACAAATTACTTAGATGCACTTTATAACAAGTTGACGTTTAGTATATACCGAATACAGAACAGTAGATTATGCACCGAGGGGATAAAGCACTGTTTTATGTCACGGGCGCGATACTGAATCCTGAACGTAACGAAGTTCTTCAGATTTAACTCTTGAGCATAGCGAGGGAGTTAAGACTGAGTTATAAGTGCAGTGAGGGATTCAAGCGTGGCCAAGACAAAACAACGTTGTACCCCGAGGAGTATACTCTACTTTTCGCACCTCCTACTCCTGCGAGAAAATATAAAAAGCAAGGGTATCAGAACCAACATTTTATTAAAGTAAATTAATGTGAAAAATTATGTTTGATACATTAGTCCAGTTGCAGCGTCTTGAAACAATCGCGGGTTTTGTTTTATTTCAAATGTTTTCCATTCAGCTCACCGTGGCCAGCCAGATTTTCGAATTAGTTCGGCGCTGCTCTTCCACCCACTTACTCTACTTACTAATTGACAGCTCCAATCACCAAAGAGAATGATCTTGAAACGTGGACCAAATGAAAAAATAAGTTGTGTTAAAGTTTTTTTAATTATCGTTTCCAGCAAAAACTAAATAATCACTGCGTTCTATTCGTCAGTTTCAACCAGTAAACAGACCAATTTTGGAATGTCGACCAAATAAAGCATTGATATGGAAGAACTTTTGCTGAGGATACATTCACGTCGTTTGTGAGTGATGCTCATGGATGCAGGCGATGGTTGGACCATGTTATACTGACCAATGCCGAGCGTCAGACTTCGGTGCCACATACTGCTCGGACCCTATACCTATTCAATAACAGTGCAACCTTAACTTAGTTACGAGCCACTTGTCAAATATTTAATTATAAGGAATATTGCAAGTCTCAATTCAGAGATATTGACTTTCCTGTACAATTGACTGATTGCCCCAGAAAATATTGCCCTAACATATATCACAGGCTATTATTAGACGAAATGTATACGAGTAGTGTGAGTGAGCTCATGGTGCTACGCTTAACTTTTGCGACACTGATCCAAGAAATGGCTGTCTGGAACAGGCCCATCGGGGACGCTCATGAGCAGGCTCGACTATGTAACAAGATGTGGCTTTTGCTAGCTCAGGATATACCAGGATATGTACGAGTCCAGGAACTGTTTTAAAGCCAAACTAAGATGGTATCAAACGAACGAACAAGAAATCAAAATGAAAATAATAGCAATTCACCACAATACATATTCTGGTAATCAACAAAGAAATTGAATCCACGGCCGAGTCTTCCTGTCCAGGCAGCGTGGCCGACTGATATTTCAGAGCCTTAGAAGTCACTTTAGATTTAAGTCACATTTTGGGCCGGCATTGCTACGGATGCCAGGTGATGAGAGCTTCTCAAAGGTGTTAAATGTTATGTTATGAAATCGCGTTCATAATCAATATCATGCTAACAGGAAAATCCGCTGGTCATGATGACCTCAGCAGAGAGCATCTGCATAATTTCGGTCATCATCTGGCGAGAGTTTTGGCGATGTTTTGTTATACGTGCATTAGCCATTTTTATCTACCAGACGATCTAATGTAAACACCGGTAATTCCCATTGTTATAAAAAAAAACGGACGATGTTTCCGATTTCGGTAATTATTGTCTGTATCACTTGCGACAGTAATTGCGAAAGCACTGGACAGTCTGCTTGACAAACAACTGGGTAGGCACCTAAAACTACATAACGCTCAGTTTGGGTCCAGGCTTGGACTGTCAAGGGAGACTACAATTTTCAGCCTCTAGCATACTGTTCAGCATTACACAGCAGAAAAACGCCTATTTATGCGTATTAATTAGACCTGTCAAAGGCTTTGGACTTGGTTGACAACGACATATTGTGGATGGACAGGACTATACAGTGAACCTAATCTGCCTCCTGAGATTGGTTCTAAATGCAAATATTGGTATGTTCATCAAATAAATAGTGTGAAATGGGCTGGATTGCAATCTAATAAGATTGGAGTGTGGGGCGAGAAAACATCTAACGTCTCCCAAACTTTACAACTTGTATATGAACCAGCTGATCGAGGATCTCACCATTGCCGAGGTATGCTGATGTCATTTAAACATTTCTACACATACATTGCTTCTGACGCTACACTACATTGCTTCTGACGCTACACTACCAGATACCCTGTGTCGTGGGGACCAGAATCAGCGACATCACACACATGAACATCCAAGACATGGGTTTTTTATTTCTTTATCGCCAGCTGGGGATGGAACCCTGGTAGGCAGAGCCACAATCGCAGCACCACAGAGGTTGTCAAACATGGTACTGCTGAGTCCCTCAATCGGTGCACTGCGTAAGTTATTACATATTTGTGCAACATAATAATATGCTGAGCCCCATGGTATTTAAGAAACGCACCAACACATATCTGAAAGTCTCACTGCATGGTAATCCTTGGAGAAAAAAAAGATAGATTTAAATATCTGGGCCACTGGGTCTCGAAGCATCTTAAAGCTATGTAGCTATGTATGTCGTATGCACCCAGACATATGAGCGACAATCGCCACTGAATGGGTGCCACAGGACGGCTACCGGCGAAGGGGCAGACCTGAAAGGAGTTGGCGGGATGACCTCGACAAGTTTATGCCGGAGGTGGCACAGAACAGGGACGTTTGGATTGAAAGGGGGGAGGCCTTTGCCCAGGACTGGGACTCCAAATTGGCTACATAAAAAAATAGTAACAGACGCAAAAAATGTGATGCAAGGTCTGTTTTACCTACAAAATCCCGTGAAAAATTTGTTAAAGCATATGACAATTTCAACCTTTGTTTTTTTTTGGGAAAGAGCGAAAATTATTATTGGGAAATTCGTATTTGGTATTAACATCTGATTATAAATGGTACTGTTGTAACTTGTCTAGAATTATTATTTTTGCTTGACTTCTCCCAGGGCTGGACTCAGACTAGGGGACCATGAGCTAGAATGAACAAGGTCGCCACCTTGACGGGAGGCCGTCGGCGGCGATACACCGCGCTGGAAACATAACCTAAAACAATACCTTAAATATGATCTTGCTCTGATAGTACTCCACCGACACAGCAACAGTCGCATTACCCAGCTGTTCCAGTCGTGTGTCCAGATGTGGAACTCTATGAGCATATCATACACCCAACAACCTCTCTTGATGAGACCCAGGCAAGATGAGGCAAATGTCTTTTCACTAAATATTAAGAATAACGTGGACGTTCACCAGTAGAACAGAAACCACACGTACTTTATTCAAAACAATCGCGATTTCCACCAGCACCAGGTTATACTAAATACTCGATACAAGACGAACAACTTCCTTATTATTAAATATTCCAAGGAAAACACACGTGGCTCGCGGGGCCACCTCGTGACCTATAATTTTCGTGGTTTGACAGCAGATCGCTATAATAACTGATGATAAGAAAAAACTGACCGTTTTCGAGGGAATTTGACATCTCAATTAAAAAGTTTCGTCTGACGTCCGGTCACAGACTAAACTACACCACCTACGGCAGATCGCCGGATCCATAACGTGATCGCGCCTAAATGCGTTCTGAATCGTAAACTTATCACAACTTTACTTACTCATTTTCTCATAGAGGGCGATAAAAAGTAAAGTGTCCACCTGAACAGTTAAAACTATCTTAAAATCGAGTGATGTACTTTGAATCCCTCGATTACTATATCCACTTTGCTACGATTGACGGTTGATTTGAGTTTGTGAAAGGACTATTTTATAAAAATATTAGTCTCATTAGAGCTAGTTTTTAACCGAATGAATTTATTTGTAGCTATTGTGTGGCACCCTATTCCCTAGATACAATGTAGTGTGAATTCAAGGGTTCATATAGTTATTGCCATATGCATATGTTCATTTACTTTCCTACGAGTATATAGGATGGCAGAGGAGGCACAGATTCTACCCACTATGCGCCTGTCACGTTGAATGACCGCTCAGGACTGGCTGTTGCTTAACTTAATGCTGTCTATTCATATATTTGTGTAGCTTATACGCTCACTCAGACCGTAGAGCATCCTGTAGATGGCGTGGGATGAGAACCCGGTGATTACCGAACATCCCGCGTCATTTGCAACTGGCAGCTACTGGTCCTTACAGCACGGGATCAGACTTTATGCTGCTCCTTTCATCCTTCATCTTCATCAAAATTCAACAACGCAACTTTAATTTTATGTTGAAAATATGGACCATTTTAAGAAACTAATTTAAATATTTTTGGGTTTTATTCATTGCGTCTATTTAAAAAACTAAGCTAACGTTGAATACGCCAAAATTAAACCTGACGTCACCAAGAGACTTAATGTGATAAATTTCTTTTTTATAACCACAAAAAAAAGTGGCAGTCGAGTCAACCAAAGAATGCCAAGTATATGAATAAAGTCAACGTCGAACAAACATCACGTCACTCACGTCAGTCCTTACCTGAATTAAATGAAATTATTGATTATTATTGTGATAAAATTTAAAAAATCTAATTGTTTTTTATAATGGGAAGCAAATAGTGTTTTATCCCATCGTGTTAAAACAGCAGTGATAACCCGGATTTGTTATTCGTACCAATTATAGAACGTCTGCAAGAAGAAGTGAAGTGAACGCAGAATATTTCTAGAATTATTCGCAGTTTTGTTTGGGCTACTTGGATCAAATTGTAATGATTGCTTATGGGCTGATAAATTTGCAGGATGATATAATAAAAATACACTAAATGTCTAAGAATATGGTTTTATTTATGCAAAACATATACTAGAAATATTATACACAAAATTGAATTTGTGCAGCTGACCATAGCTGACTCAGCATTGATATTACCAAAAGTACCACGGGTAGTACCCTGGCTAGATAGTTAGATGACGAGGTGGGACGCCCGCTGAACACGGGTGGATAATCGGTCCTCTTTGAAACAATTTCACCCAATTCCCAGTGTTTGAACACCGGTTACTGTTGATTCAGCCGACTTCCCTCCCCAAATCTCCTTGTTCTTGAGCTGCTGATATAGGCAGTCTGGGTTCCGGCCCAATTAATCTCTTGTCGGCACCGCAACGTTTCGATATACCGCGGGTACATCGTGATACATGTGATCACAGGTCGGCTTCTCAAGCCAAAATAAAAGCTGTAGGGAATGGTTGCAGCCACCTTGAAATAAAAATTATGAGTATTATTAATGTTGCAAGAAAATATTTGTTTAATAATATACAAAATTGCATACCTAATAACACAACAAACAAGTTAAGTTCTATATGCTTTATTCTCAAACCCCCAGGTTGTTTTGAGACATCGCGATTTTTAATCTCATGCCTTGGTATGAAAATTCAAAACCTATAACGTGACATGGCATCATATGATGTCTTGGGTCGTTTAGTTTAGAGGAAGAACATATTGTAGTTTGAATATCAAAAGCGTTGTAAATTATCAAGAAAACTTCAATCGTTTGTCACGGCAATACATATGAAATTTTGCAGTAGATAAAAATTACCACCTGCAGAAGCTGGACAATCAGAACCGTTTGACTCAAGGATCTCAGCATCAGTATCTTACTTATTTGAGGGCTTTGGCTCCTCTGAATTCGGCAATGCAGCAGCGTTGCTGGAATTCGACATGAACTTCGACATAATCATAATTTTGGTAACTTGAGGTAAATTTCAAGAATCTGCTTTTTCAAAATTTGCCGTTCTTGTCGTAACGAATAAAAACGAAACGATAAAATATAAAAAAAAAACGCAGAATATAAAAACATAACCTACTATCACGAGAGGTCACTCATAGATCACAGACTTTACATGGAATAATTGATTTTTTCATATATCTCTTGAAGATGTCATAGAAGGTCAAATGAATGTCATTCTATTTTATTAAAATATCTTAAAATATATATTCCTATTTATTAATCTGATAAATAGAAATTGTACAGAAGACATATTCCTCGAAATGGTTTTGACGTTTCCGTTCCAGCCCAAAGTTAGCAACCCCAATTGCCTAACTTTTTTCAGTTTAAATACAGAATTTCACAAAATCACAATTTTACGATTTACTTTGACTAATAACACCATTCTAAACATAGTAATATATTTTTCATTCTACAAAACTGAACACGGTTGTAAGTCGGTGAACCATTTTCTATTTATACACCAAAAAAAAAAAGTGCGATCAAAAAAATAAAAGTAATGATGACTGCGTTCAATTCACATTTATTTGAAGTCCGTATCGATACATTAAATTTAATCTATGTTTTCAAGCTGGTGCAGCACTATGAAGCTAATCACATATTACCTGGTGCAGCACTATGGAGCTAAGACAGACATATTTCAAATATTACCTGGTGCAGCACTATGGAGCTAAGACAGACATATTTCAAATATTACCTGGTGCAGCACTATGGAGCTAAGACAGACATATTTCAAATATTACCTGGTGCAGCACTATGGAGCTGAGACAGACATATTTCAAATATTACCTGGTGCAGCACTATGGAGCTAAGACAGACATATTTCAAATGTTCTCTGGTGCAGCACTATGGAGCTAAGACAGACATATTTCAAATATTATCTGGTGGAGCACTATGGAGCTAAGACAGACATATTTCAAATATTATCTGGTGCAGCAATATGGAGCTAAGACAGACATATTTCAAATATTATCTGGTGGAGCACTATGGAGCTAAGACAGACATATTTCAAATATTATCTGGTGGAGCACTATGGAGCTAAGACAGACATATTTCAAATATTATCTGGTGGAGCACTATGGAGCTAAGACATACATATTTCAAATATTACCTGGTGCAGCACTATGGAGCTAAGACAGACATATTTCAAATATTACCTGGTGCAGCACTATGGAGCTAAGAAAGACATATTCCAAATATTACCTGGTGCAGCACTATGGAGCTAAGACAGACATATTTCAAATATTATTTGGTGGAGCACTATGGAGCTAAGACAGACATATTTCAAATATTATCTGGTGCAGCACTATGGAGCTAAGACAGACATTTTTCAAATATTATCTGGTGGAGCACTATGGAGCTAAGACAGACATATTTCAAATATTACCTGGTGCAGCACTATGGAGCTAAGACAGACATATTTCAAATATTATCTGGTGCAGGACTATGGAGCTAAGACAGACATATTTCAAATATTATCTGGTGCAGCACTATGGAGCTAAGACAGACATATTTCAAATATTATCTGGTGGAGCACTATGGAGCTAAGACAGACATATTTAAAATATTTCCTGTTACAATATCGCTACCCTAATGTTAACCTTCTCTCCCACTGGCGTAGTTGGAGGCAAAGAGTTTCATTCATCTGAGGTTAGGTTCAAAAAGAAGTCACATCATCTTTCAATCAAATACACTTGACGCTGGAAAAATTAACCTCAAATAAGGTTAGCAAGCCATATATGCAAGCAAGAAGACGTCTGTGGCTCAGCGGTTGTAGCTCTGCCTACCATGCGAGAGGTCCCGGGTTCGATCCCCGGCTGGGGAAAATAAACAAGACCCCAGGTCTATGGATGTTTATATGTGTGTGTCGTCGCTCTTTCTGGTTCCCAGGACACAGGGTATCATAGTGTAGGGCCAGAAGCAATGTATGTGCCTGTATGTAAATGTTTATGTTTATATTATAATAATAAATAGAATAAAATCGGTTCGGCAGCAAGTACCGTACAAGCAACTTCTCTTGAGAAGAATTCTTTTTTTTAATGTTTCGATACCTAGAAAATCATTTGAGAATTATTACTGGAATATCTAGCGACGTTCCTATTGTATTTTAACATTACACAATAATTAATAAATTTTATCGAATTTAAAGAATTTTCACGAAAAAGATGACGTCATAGTGGGTCCGCCATTTTGAATTTTAAAAAACTGATGAAAGATTCGAAACCAGCACCCTCAAAAACCCACATCTACCCCTCAATACTTGGAATTACATACAAAATTAACGTTGCGTGTTCAAAAAAGTCAGTTTTTTACAAATAAAAAACGAACCGCTGGACCGATTTTTTCTAGACTCCTTTCAGATCTAAGTCATGACGTGGCGTATCGATTGATATGGTCATCAAAGCGATTCGGTCCAGTAGTTATTGAGAAAACGAATTCCATAATTTTGATCACGTACATACGTACGTACACACACACACACACACACACACACACACAGACATCACTCTAAAAATGATTGCAAATGATTCTCCAGGTCTTAAAACGTAAAGAAAACACAAAATTACCTATTTCAATTTTCAGACCTATTATAATAACTTCTCAAGAGAAGTTAATAAACTACACCAGCGCCATCTGCAATAAGCTTTTGTGACATTGACATGTCTAAATTCAATTATACTCTGGGTCCTAGACTGAAAACCAGCGTCACAGGTTTTCCTGTGACACTACGCTGAGTCTGAGCCCTTTTGCTGTCGCAGCATGTGCACATAGCAGTGAAACAACTCACAACTTAATGTGGGTTTCTTTAAAAATTAGACATGAATTGGAAATTATATATAATTTTTTAATGTTATTGTAGATTTTGTTTGTGATTTTAATTGTGTTATTTTTATTTTTATTGTGTTTTATTCTTATTTTCTCATGTGTTTATGCTGATACAGTAAATAAATGGCATTCTATTCTATTCTATTCTATTCTTTTCAGATTAGGTGCCATTACTTCAACCCACAGCCAGCTAAATCGGCGCAGTATAAGTCAAATTGAGGTTTAGTTAGGTTAAGCTGAGTTTGTGAATAAGGGGGCTTGGATTCTTTATGAGCTATTGATTTCTATGCACATATGTACAAAAAAAAGTGAAATCCTTTTTGCTACTCCCAAGCCAAGAGCCGAGCCAATCTTGTATATGCTTCGAAGGCAAAACGATCGTATACGTAGATGTGTACAACGCATCCACACATTGCTGTTCGCGTTCTCCTATACAGTAACATGACTAGTACTATGTACTGGTTTAGTTGTTGGGATACGTGTGTGTACATATCTACGTTTACCGCAAAGCTTGGTCAACCTCTGCATATAACGTTATTATATAGTAAGTTAGGCTTCGTTCAGGGTTGATTGTTTCGGTTCTCCGGTATTTCGGTTCAGTAGTCAGAGGTTAAACTTAGTGAAAAGGTATCATTAATTGGTAATATGCCCACATCTACACTGATTCAGCCTGATTAATTAAGAGATAATAAAGATCTGCTCATTGCGTATCAGCGAGAGATGTCAACTTCGGTTTTTATAACCTAGTTATGTCGGAAATTACCGATGGTTTCTTTTATTCATTTCGAAATCAGGGAGTTACTTTTGGAGTTGATATTGCAATCCAAAAATCAAAGTTATGGTACACTGGTTTCGTTATACCTGTCTGTGGGACCTATGTATAAGGTATCTTAAATTAGGTAACTCCTATACTGTCCAGTCCACCTTCTAACGGGCAAAGCTTTGTGGCTTTGCAATTACTTGCCTCCAATCTCGTCTTGTTACCATGGAAACGGCTTTACACAGCGAAGTGGGTCAGAAACTGTGTGTGGCAGTGTGATTTGCGGACGGACGGACGGACGGAAGGTCACAGGGCTGGACTATTGTCCGTAATGGCTGCCATAATTTGGGGGCGGAGGATTAATGCTCAGTATTTACTAGTATTTTACACCTTAAGAAGGACAGCAAAATTTACTCTGTGCTAGAACAGCAGCTAGCTTTGTTGTATGAATTTGTTGATATGTACATGACATCAAACCCTTGATTAATGAATGTGCGTAGTTTGGTTTGTGTAACCTTAACCAAAAATAACTAAATACACGATAACTTCATATTCACTCTGAAGGAACCATCAAACGAAAAGAATAACTTTTGATGCAACAACAGAAGTCGCCTTTCCCAGACTTCAAAATAACAATCCTTTGACGTCGCAAAACCTTCCATAATCCAGCGAAAGGCATTTGCTTGGTCCAGGCAACGTTCGCGCAAAGTGTGCGGTGACCACGCGACGAGGGGGGCAAGACTCCCCCCGTAATTAATTGGCGATGCGGGGGCCGGGGGGTGACCGCGCGAGTCGGGCAGCGTCGCGCGGTATTGCGCTAGCTTGGGTGCTACCATGATTTCGAGGAAATCGGAAGGGATTTTGTAAAAACATGTGTACGAATTCATGGCGAGGAAAGAGTTTCGTTCGACAGACATCACCTGATAAGGTACAGGTAAAAATATTCACATGGATTTTGAATCACAGAAGTAATTGTGGCGAAGATACATTTAATGAGCTTTAGATAATGTACAATGTATCAACTCAAATAAAATTATTTATTTAGGGTTCGTTCAAATTTGCGTAAAACCTAAATATTGTAATTTTGAACATTTTGTGTACCTCAAGGAAGCTCTACCCCCTTTGATAAGTAAAACTTTTGCAGTAGGCGTTTCCAATAGCATCATTCAATGTATGTCGCGTTAAAGTTAGATAACACTTATATCCAACTTTTCAGTCCTCTTACACGCTATTTACTTTCCCCTAATGTGTCTCTATAATAACTCTGATTACCTTTTGTCACCGAAAGGTCCTCTGTTTACCCTTCATTCTGGCCAACCTACCCCGGCAGGCAGCGACCCGGCCGTAAACGTCTCACCCACGCCACTGCCCGCCACTCGCACTCGCCACATCGGATACTACATAATTATACCGCCACTGTACCGTATGTATACCATACTATACACATTATACCTACACACTATAGTATATATAGTGTATTAGACTATACACCATATGTAGAGTGTAGCCCGGAGGCCGTTGCTACGTTTGCTGATAGCCGGCCGACGCGTAATGTGGGTTCATTATACTGTCGATGTATGAACAGTAACATCATACGGACGGTATTGGGAAACATCGTGAGGAAACCTTCATCTCTTTGTAGCTGCGGCGATGGGCTACCCTGTGTCAGGCAAAATCGACTATTGAATAACTGCCTCTGACGCCCTATGTAATCAAAGGCGAGAGGTTCTTTTTGTTTCCTTTTTTCAACAAACTTTTTACACACTTTTAAAACTGTTTCCCTTGCAGTTAAAACGTGGCGGTCATCGTCCATAGTAGGGAAATGTCTGTTGGGCTGCATGGGATAATAACCCTTACCACTCCCACAGTTCAGTTCATCGACTTTGTAGCCGAGCCAGAGGCCCAAAGGGGAAAAGACTAGTGCCACGCGGAAAAGTAGCCATAAACTTTGGACCTGTCTCATATAACAGTTTCTACTCTTTACAATCCCGGAAGTACTCCTACAGTGACAATCACCAATGGCCGTGGCCCAGGCTAACACAAAAGCAGGCTAACACAAAACCAGGCTAACACAAAACCAGGCTAACACAAAACTGCAGCCAACTTAACCTCCCATTGACATTGCACTCTTGCTCTCGGACCAAGTCCAAGCAATTATTCAGTGTGTGTACTGCGCGCAAACATATAATCATAATTTTCAAGGATTTTCTTTAAAATTGCTGCTCCTACCTTGCTCTTGGTTGCCTTGACCATGGTTATGATTAAGTGTCGCTTTGTAATAGCTTTCATTTCAGGTACTTCTTGTCAAACTAGGAAATGAAATTTCCCTTCTTTAGGTTCTAAAATAAAGGTTCTAAATTACTAACAATCAAAGTCATGTTGGCTTCGTCTCTCCTAAACAACAGTACACCTACGAGTTGACGGCATATGCTGCTCTTGAGTAATAATAATAATAATAATAATAATACCTTGGACACTATTTACACACATTTTTCTAGCCCCAAACTAGGATTCCCTGTATCTTGGGTACTAGACAACGATACACATACTGATATAGATAAATACTATACTTAGATAGATAAACAACCATACAAACATCCGTGCTCATCAAACAAATATTTGCCACCACCGGGACTCGAACCCGGGACCCTTGGCTTCGTAGGCAGGGTCATTGCCGACTCGGCCATTCGGGCCGTCAAGTTCAAGTGGTTTTGCTGCACCTCGTATATTTCGCCAGTAGTCTGCTCGGTGCCTTCTGTTAAAACCCTTTCAAGTTAGTGGTTAGGTGGAGATACCTTTCCAGCTCTCACGGAGTACTGGCCAGGTCGCCATTCCGCCACTCCTTCGCGCGTTTATCATCGTGAGTCGCGCCGCGGTGAGTCAGGCACGTAGTCGCGACGACGCGACGAGACTTAATTCAATTACTCCATAACTCCACTAGTGGGGGGAATCGGAATCGCTAGAGACGCTAGGTCGACTGCACCACTGCTTGTGTAAAGTTTAACAGACACTGAAAGTAAAGAGGAGGGAAAGTACCTGGATTGTTGCCAACATAGCCACGTCGGTTGGTATGAGCTGGCTGCTAATGACCGTCAGAAGTGGGAGGCTGTTGTTCAGGCCTTCTGAAGACTCCCATGTAGATGAAAACTAGCTTTTCTTTTTCTATCCGCCAACGACAATGGTTTAGAAGTAATTTTTGTGCCTGTTTGTAAACATATAGGTACAATACCTATATTCTATTAAAACTAATAAAAAATAACCCGCTCACGCCTTATGTCACTGCTTTTGCTCTAGTCTCTGCGGTTTTGTAACGTCATCGCTCCTCAACGACATGAAATAGAGCCAAACCTTGATTTCTAGATTGCAAGTGCGCCTTTGAGCGTATCTCTGCGGACTGTGGACGCCGCTGTAGCGAGTCCGAAGTCAATATTTGTAATGAATGCCATCCCGGCGCTCGACAGAATTTCGATGTTTCATTTAGGGTTCCGTACCTGATGGTTGCCAAACGGGACCTTATTAATTAGCCTCCGCTGCGCGTTCGTCTGTCGGTCTGTCTGACCGTCAAAGAATGTGTTTATCTGTTGCCGCTACAGCAACAACTAATGAATTACTCGCAATTTCAAAAATTAAAGGGGTCCCCATAGATAGATAGATAGATAGATGATGAGGTGGGATGCCCGCTGAACCCAGGCGGATCATCGGTCCTCTATTGTGACTATTTCACCCAATTCTCAGTGTTTCAGCACCAGTTACTGTTGATTCAGGCGACTTCCCTCCCCAAATCTCCCTGTTCTTTCAGTGAATTCTAGTATTTCACTGAGTTTGAGGTTTGCAAAGTCCTCTTCCTTGATATTATCCATACCTAGTGTTTGAATACATGACGCATTCTCCCACAAATTTCTGACTAGTTTCCTCCAAGTCCAAGCCACATTGAGGGCATGAAGGGTTTGGTTCAAGGTTTAACAATGGTATGGTCCATTTAGTTTACAGTGCCCTGTTACCACACGCTCCAAGGCTGTTAAGTTATCTCTACTAAGATTAAGTAAATACCTTCTTTTGATCCTTCCTTGAGACTTCGATGCCTACAGTCTTTGTTGTTCTTCCACTCTAGGTCGCATTACGCGTGGGCCGCGTGCGCCGCGTCGCCCCCAATACAACAGACTTTGCTTTTTTTTCGTACCATGGCTCGGAACCCTTCAGTGTTCAAAGCTTTGGGACTTGTGTACTTATCAAACAAGTATTCTGCAAACCTTTGCTGTTAAGTATGATATCGTAAGTAGTACTAAAGTGATGGCATTCTTAGAAGTCGTTCTGACATCTGTCAACAGCAGAGCTATGCGTCAAAGTTCTCCTCCTTGTTTCGCTAAGAAAAGGCAGGGATACCGCTGCATAGCTCTGTCGCTACTGCTGACAGATGCCGGATGCTACTTCTATAAAAGGCAGGGATACCGCTGCATAGCTCTGTCGCTACTGCTGACAGATGCCGGATGCTACTTCTATAAAAGGCAGGGATACCGCTGCATAGCTCTGTCGCTACTGCTGACAGATGCCGGATGCTACTTCTATAAAAGGCAGGGATACCGCTGCATAGCTCTGTCGCTACTGCTGACAGATGCCGGATGCTACTTCTATAAAAGGCAGGGATACCGCTGCATAGCTCTGTCGCTACTGCTGACAGATGCCGGATGCTACTTCTATAAAAGGCAGGGATACCGCTGCATAGCTCTGTCGCTATTGCTGACAGATGCCGGATGCTACTTCTATAAAAGGCAGGGATACCGCTGCATAGCTCTGTCGCTATTGCTGACAGATGCCGGATGCTACTTCTATAAAAGGCAGGGATACCGCTGCATAGCTCTGTCGCTATTGCTGACAGATGCCGGATGCTACTTCTATAAAAGGCAGGGATACCGCTGCATAGCTCTGTCGCTATTGCTGACAGATGCCGGATGCTACTTCTATAAAAGGCAGGGATACCGCTGCATAGCTCTATCGCTATTGCTGACAGATGCCGGATGCTACTTCTATAAAAGGCAGGGATACCGCTGCATAGCTCTGTCGCTATTGCTGACAGATGCCGGATGCTACTTCTATAAAAGGCAGGGATACCGTTGCATAGCTCTGTCGCTATTGCTGACAGATGCCGGATGCTACTTCTATAAATGGTTCCACTAGTGGAGTGGTTAGGTTAATCAAAATAGATAAAAAAAGCGTTTTAATCAATTTATCTTAAGCCAGCTGGCAACTGTTTTAATTTGGTCCCAAATGCAATCCGAGATTGTACCATCCCAGAAGGTAAGCTCATCTTTTTGGTGCCAAAAAATCCGCGAGATTTGTTTGAGCTTCGCATTGTGTGATAATAAAAATACCTTGACCTATTGAAATCGCTCAAAAATCAGGACCCCAGATCGGTAATATATTTTTTTAAATTCTGCCCCCAGGAAGTGGGGACGGGGGGTTAGAGTCTGTATGGAACTCAAAAACTACTTGACCCATGTACTTACGTGTTGCACAGATAGTTCCTATTGCCCAAAGGAGATAAAACTACTTGACCCATGTATTTAAGTGTTGCACAGATAGTTCCTATTGCCCAAAGGAGATAAAACTACTTGACCCATGTACTTACGTGTTGCACAGATAGTTCCTATTGCCCAAAGGAGATAAAACTACTTGACCCATGTACTTACGTGTTGCATAGATAGTTCCTATTGCCCAAAGGAGATAAAACTACTTGACCCATGTATTTACGTGTTGCACAGATAGTTCCTATTGCCCAAAGGAGATAAACTACTTGACCCATGTATTTACGTGTTGCACAGATAGTTCCTATTGACCAAAGGAGATAAAACTACTTGACCCATGTACTTACGTGTAGCACAGATAGTTCCTATTGCCCAAAGGAGATAAAACTACTTGACCCATATACTTACGTGTTGCACAGATAGTTCCTATTGCCCAAAGGAGATAAAACTACTTGACCCATGTACTTACGTGTTGCACAGATAGTTCCTATTGCCCAAAGGAGATAAAACTACTTGACCCATGTACTTACGTGTAGCACAGATAGTTCCTATTGCCCAAAGGAGATAAAACTACTTGACCCATGTACTTACGTGTTGCACAGATAGTTCCTATTGCCCAAAGGAGATAAAACTACTTGACCCATGTACTTACGTGTTGCACAGGTAGTTCCTATTACCCAAAGGAGATAAAACTACTTGACCTATGTACTTACGTGTTGCACAGATAGTTCCTATTGCCCAAAGGAGATAAAACTACTTGACCCATGTACTTACGTGTTGCACAGATAGTTCCTATTGCCCAAAGGAGATAAAACTACTTGACCCATGTACTAACGTGTTGCACAGATAGTTCCTATTGCCCAAAGGAGATAAAACTACTTGACCCATGTACTTACGTGTTGCACAGATAGTTCCTATTGCCCAAAGGAGATAAAACTACTTGACCTTGACTTGACTTACGTGTTGCACAGATAGTTCCTATTGCCCAAAGGAGATAAAACTACTTGACCCATGTACTTACGTGTTGCACAGATAGTTCCTATTGCCCAAAGGAGATAAAACTACTTGACCCATGTACTTACGTGTTGCACAGATAGTTCCTATTGCCCAATCTGATGCTGCAGTTATCAGATTTATTCCCCCCTAACATGCCGCTATCATGCCCGTTGACTATGAGCTGATGTCCGCTCATAAAATCGGGTAAGCAGGCAAACTCCTCCCATAATTTTTCATATACACATATATATCGCCCAAAAGGGCAAATTTCAGGTAGAAAGCCTTCAGCATATACCGAGGCCATGGCTCACAGTTAATTCTTAGTAAGACAGCTGTAAACACAAAGGGTTTGTTTTTAGTCCGTATACCACATGAGCTGATGCCCGCTCAATATGTGGGGACCCGGACATAGCAGGGAGGTCTGACTCCGGCATGGGTAATAACATTTTTTTCCCCTCCAACAATAAAAAAAATAAAAAAATATCAGATTTATTTATTTATTTACATTTTTTTTATTAACCTTTAAAATCTTGGTACGCAACTCTTTGTTTTCGACTCGCACGTGCCTATTTTTACACCAATTGCTCCACCACCACCACGTGATGAGCCGCTAAATCTGCGATCTTATTTGAATCATGATAAGGTTTGTTACATCGCATCGGCGCACCCTTTAATTTATAAAATCTCGTATAGTTCATTATTTGTTGCTGTGCGGCTAAATACACATTCTGTGACAATTTTAATTCTCTACCTACCACCACCACATAGAGTTGACGCACAGACATACAGACACAGACGAACGGACGGACGGACTGCGGAGGCTTATTAATAGGACGTTAGGGACAGCCATCTCTATTAGAACTTTCTGTGTGACTGAGTGACAGACAATACCCGTCCTAAACCGTACACCGGTTTAGGACGCTAGACGCTTTTATACTTTTTACATAACTGTAAATATTTGTAGGAACACTAAGATTTTTGTTTGACCTTACCTAGGCATACAAAGCAGTAAAATGCGCAGATGTCGGCTCTGAATGTATTATCAGTGGTCAGGGGCTTAATTCTCTTATAGGAAACGCATAGCTATATCGTATCGTTACTGCAAAATGCCGTATTTGGCAGTCAGTCTTAAAACAAAATAGGCGCTGACATCATGCCAAACACGGCATTTTGCGCCCTTCGGAGCAATCAAATTGCGCCCTTCCGAGCAATCAATATGCTTTCGTTGTGTCGAAATGCGTTATCCATAATATGGCCCCAGCACGGACAAAGTACTCATTTTACTTGCTTGAGCTCGAGCGTAGCTTAATTAAAATCGCGCGGTCGCGGCCGGCCACCCTCTCGCCAACCAGTGGTCCACGGCGCACTAGTGGTCCGCGGGAGTCTAAGTATGGTCCGGAAACGAGGACGAAAAGTATGAAGCGAATACGGCAATATACAATATAACCTTAAGATTCATCTACAAATGTTGATTGAGGAATTCAATCGTTACTTCCCAGAATATTCCGAAACAGAAGCTAAAGTTGATCAAAAACTCATTCGTAGCCCTTTTAGCACGGATGCTGGTGAAGTTAGAGAAGAAATCGAAGAAGAACTCATTAAATTTCAAAATGATAGAAACTGTAAGGAAGCGTTTGGATGTAATTCACTTGAGAAGTTTTGGTGTAAAAAAGCTATTTCTTACACCAACATTCGAAAAATCACCTTGCACTTCCTTATTGTTTTCTCAACAACGTGTTTATGCGAACAAGGGTTTTCTGCTTTGTTGGTCATTAAAAACAAGGCCAGGAATCGATTGAATGTAGTAAGTGATGATTTGCTTAAAGCTTTGAGCAATAATATTACTTCTAGGATTACTGAATTTGTGCAGAAGATGCAAGCCCAAAAAAGTCAAATACATAGGTAAATTAAGAATCCATATGATTTTTGTACTAAAAATGTTGTTTTCTCGTAAAATACTATTGTTAATTCGTGATACTAATGAGTTTATGATTAAAGTTTCTTTTCGGATTCATTCGTTTTTTTATTCTTGTGCGCCGTGGTCCCTGGTAACAAATAAGAGATCAAAGTAGTTCTTGGTCCATAAAAGGTTGGGAACCGCTCTACAGGATGCGGGTAATAGACTATATGTATACTACTATATATACTATGCGGGTAATGACTACATACTAAACTCGTAGTCAGTGGAGAGTGCTAATAGAGCGCGAAAGCGAGGCGAACCTAACACTTAATACCTAAGTCCTCTGATACAAATGCAGTACGTGAGTTACAAAATCCGACAACCCTTGTGAAGCCGCAACTGCGAGCCTTGAGAATTAAACAGAATTTGCCATGTTCTTACAATTTACTGAATAAAATATGCTGCGATTTTCTGAGTAGTTCGAGATAGGGCGCGACAGCATTACTTTGATTGTTAGTCAATTTTTGAGCTGGCAGTTGTGCAGCCGGGCCTTGACACCATAAAATGTGCTGGCATGGTATAATAAAGTCGAAGAACCGAGTACCCGGTACTCGGAGCCATAGCCAGCGGGAAGTGGCATTAGCATCTCGATCGAGCCAATGTCTTATGGCCAGAAATGCATCTTTAGCTTCAATTATAGGCTAAACTAGACAACATGAAAATGTAGGATAAATATATGTTATAAAAGGTCTATTAGAGATAAGAATGGACTTTTAAAATTACCGGATATCTGTTATATTTAATTAATACTTGCCTACCTGTAGATAGGTAAAAACAAATGAATAAATGAAGCCCATTAATGTCGGCGAAATTTTATTCAATTATGCTGATTGAAGTACCTGGATTTTCTATGGCAAATATTAAACTGCACATCAAAAATGCTGATTTGCACAGCAAATATCAGGACAAAATGCTGCGGTAGCTTAGGTGTTAGGTTGAAACATGCAAGAACAACAAAAATACTTAAAACATAAACTTTTTACACATATAATATTTAAAACACAAAAAGTGTTTTTGCTGATTCTTTTTTGCTGTGCAAATCAGTATTTTTGATGTGCGATTAAATACTAGCCATTTTTAATTACTACGCTAGTTAAGCCTAAGCCCATGATCCCAAATTCTACTTTGATATCTATAGCTTGCATAAATAATTAGAAATGGATTTAAAAAAATAATACAAAACATAAAGACACGTCTTTTCCCATTCGGGATGACAGTCCACTCGTGTATGTACTAGGTAAAGTGCGTTTCAGATAATTTGTCCCTTCGAGCTCAAGTTGGCTGTAGTGCACAACTGTCAAAAACCGGGGAAAACAATATCCGCCAGACTCAGATCACAATGCGGTATGTTAAAAAATTCAAGGGCATCCAACTGAGTAAACCATTTCGAAATAAGTGTGTTCTTAAATAAATGGCGTTATTTCCTTAAAAATATTACAGGATTACTGAAATTGCCGTAAAACAGAATGTCCTTCATTTGTCCTGATACTTACGTAAGTCAAAACGTGAAAAATATTGATGTTAAAGTTTTTTGTTTGTTTTATTAAGTGGTGGGATTTTAGATTCCTAGTGTAATAAATTGGTTCAAGGGAGAGGAATAAGCCACTAAAACCTTTTTAAATTTCGGCAGCTTTCATCGATCAGTGTGAACCTAGCATCTCAAATGTTAGCATCTCACAAACAAACTTGAGAATTGACAGCATCCCCCATAGTTCCACAGTATTGAATAGTTATCAAAAATAGTTCCGTTGAAATTACCCTTAAAACCGAGTTTATAAAAATTTGATGCCGTAGACTTCCCGTAAACCAAATTTCAAAGGTTTGCAACTCAGCATATTTTGATTGATTCTCATGCACTAGGCATAGTCGCACAGTTCTTGATAAGTTTTAGGAATAGTTCTGTTGAAACAATCCTTAAAAAAATGTTCCGTCGAATCCATCCGTTAAGACAGCGACGCCGATTCACAAACTTGGGATCGGGATAAGTTCGTTTCATCAGATTCCCAATTAATCCAATTCCCGTTACTATCAATAATCTAGTTTATTTGTGAGATTTGAAATACTAGGTTCACACTCATCTTTCATCGTGAGTTTTTTATAGTTCCACAATTGATGTTGGGTCCAGTGACAAATATACGTAAAAACTGCAAAACAATGCCTTCATGTCATAGTGAGAAGTTATTTTTCACCGTCTTCAGCTCATTTTTCTGAAATGTTTATGTTGTTATGAATGTTCAATAGTGACATGTAGGTCGACGCGAGTGACATTGTTTTTTTTTGTTCAGAAACAATCAGCCGCAATCAAATATTTTGATCATTCGACGTCACGCGGGTTGTGTTTTAAAAAAATATTCCACCTATTTCTCGAAATATTCAAATCAGTTTCTTTAAATAGGCTAAAATTTCATAAAATAAAATGAAAAGAACTACTTGCGTAGTATATAAGGCACCGTAAGGTTGTCAAAACATTTAGTTGATAAACTAACGTTTGTTTTCCTCGTTAGTTAGTCAACTATCGACAGATAGTAAACTGTAGCGTACTGCTTACTATATGACGCGGTTAAAACCGTTAAATAGTAAACTGGTTCAAACTTAATACCAGGGCAAACACTGCGGTAGCTTAGGTGAAGACTAGAGGGGGCGAGCGCAGCGACGAAGCTCCCGAATAGTACTTCGTGTTCGGTTGACATGTAAGAACAAAAGAAACGTGAATACTAAACCCTGTCGGTCTGGTTTACTATCTCTCGATAGTTGATCAACTAACGCGTTGACTATCTTACGATGACATAATATTATTCATCGTCCATTCCCCATTTGCAACAAATAAGCTAATAGGTTTGTAGATAGCTCCAACCTCGTCAAAATATGCAAATTAAATACAAATTATACCTACGAGAATCAGTAACGTAACATTTACAGTACGAGTTAATTATGATGTTTTCTCCCTAATTTCTGGTAACCCATTAGTCTAAAGCTAGCAACACAGGTTTCATCGCTGCCAACTTAACCGCGGACCAAGTGATCAGATATGCACTCTTCATACAATTAAATTATAGCGCCCGCATCGGATACTACCTCCCCGGTCCCCCCGGCCCCCCCGGCCCCGGACCCGCGTCTTCTCATTACAGGCAGAAATACCCGCCAGCTATAAAGTCGCCGTCCTCTCGCGCCGAATGTGAAATGGGAGCCGTTTTACGTTCCCCGCTCGGCAGCGGCGCGCCTTTGTTGAGCCACACACGGGCGGAGCGCCAACACGAACATCGCTTGTGGCAGTTGAGCCTTATGTCCGTGCAAAGTTCCCCGTAATCGGGTAAAAATGTCAAATAGTCGGATTTAAAAAAAATATTAATTTAAATTAATACAAAATTAACTAAAACAGCATAGAAAATTGTCAAAACCCATCTAAATAAACATTTTTGAAGTTTATGTGCTGCAATTTGACAGAAAATCAAAAGGTGTTTTAGACCTCATTTCAATAATCATTTCTATCGAGCGAAATTCCTCCAATCGTGTTTCTGATAAGTAACACAGAATCTAGAAAAAGGCCCCAAAATTGTTATAGATATTTTTTAACTTGGGTCTTATTTTGAACAGCAGGGCAATAACTTCAAAATAATATTTTTTGTCGATACATCACCGTAATCTATGCGTTCGAGATAAACTCTCATTTCATTTATTTAACGTGGCTGGACAGCTTATTTATTTTTTAAAGCGGTGGCGATAGAGTGCCATCTTATATTTAACCTACCTCCTTATTTACTTGTTCCGCAACAATTTTATACAACAACCTATATTTCAGTGTTTGTGCGTATCAGGATTATCTATTGAACTTGGCATCCATTTTGATCTCAATTCTTTTGTCGCGGGAAAAACGCATATCTAACTTAGCTCATATAAAAATGTTCAGTCATTCATTTAAATGAGATTACTTTTACTACAATGGCCTTTTGATGGCCGACGCCTGGCTCATACAACTTAACTATTTGCAGTCGCAGACTGGTTGGACGTTGTATGGCCGACATTTTCATGGCTTTTAAACTGACGACGATGCAATGAGATGGTTCGTCCGTGTGTGTCTATTAGCGTTGCGCTTTTTTATGAGTATGGAGCACTAACTCGAAGCTGGAGCTTCGAAGGGTCACTGAAATTACTTATTTACTGGAAGGTACTGTTATTTATTGAGCGAGCGAGCAAAACGAGCGAAGGGCTCCATTTCGACAAGACAGGCCGATTTTGTTTTCGTCTGTCTCTATGTGTGTCTGTCAGTTCCGGTCTAGGGGCCACAGTTTTCAAGCGATTCTCAGAAAACTTGGCACGCGTGTTCCTTGAATTAAAAGTTTTTTTTTTGTAGAGAGCTTTTCTCGATTTCCCCTTTAGAGGGGGAGTTATGACGTCATTAATTTTTTGTATTGTTTTTTTGTTTATTTTTGTAACCTATCGTGTGGGATATCAAATTAAAGGGCTTCATGAGCCGGTTCTAAAAATATACTACACCATTACCTTTAGGCCGCCTGCATGTCTGCTAGGCTTGAGCTGCTTGACAGGAGCTGGGTTAGCAGGAGTAGGGCCCCCAACCCACGTCACGCAAAAAAGGCGCAAAAAGCCGCGAGTTGCGGAAAAGTGGCCCGCGATAAACTATAAACTACCGCCTCAATCATAAACGTTTAATAAACCTATTATAACTATAATGCCGTTATAATTTGTTTGTCTTTGTCTGTCACTTTGAAATTTGTGTTTGTGAGAGAAGGACAAAGCACATTTTAGCTAGAATAAGGAGCCGAATGTATAAACTATCCCATGCGTTCTTATCTGTAATGAACTCGGTCTATCTTCTCGAAACTTCTCGAACCGAAACAATTGAAACAGCGTCTTAATTTAGCCGCGTCCTAATCGAAGAGTGGACGTGCCGATGCGACGGGCGCCTGTATTATTCATGGCCACTCCACAAATGTCCACGTGTCGCGTCCAGAAACCGTTTCCTTTTCGCCCCTCAATTATTCAGAGTTGGGCGATTACACCCGCGTCCTCACAACGAGCATTCAAAATGGAGACGTCATCTTTGTGCTTACCCGTCTGCCAAAGTAAAAGCTTTTTTAGCCACTTTTCATTGGCGTAAAAGTATTATTGTGTTTTATGTTTTTTGATTTTTTATGATATTCGTTTGTTAGTTGTCATCTGTGTAGGATGCTTTTTTTTGGACATTCCATTGAGAAGACGCTTCCTTTTATAATTATTCTCAGTCCTCGCCCCTCGTGTTGTGCTTTACCTGCCAAACTAAACATCGCTGTGCGGGGGTAAGTGGGGGTAGGGGAGGGGAGTGGGTGCACCCCCCCGAGTCCCCCCTGAGGTCCGAGGCTGCGGGCATTATCGAGCCGCGACCCGCAGGAACCGCAGCCGGCCCTGGTGACCAGAGTCCAGACTATATCGATTCGATATTGATCTTCTCTAAGATCCAAATAAATCTTTTAGTCTTGAAAGATTAATTTGGATGACCTGTCAAAAATGATAGAAAAGTATAACGTGACCCTTAGTTCTTGTCTATACTGCGATTTTTTATTTGAGGTCAGAAATGTAAACAAAAAACTGTCATTTTCCAAGTATAACATGACTGTCAAAGTCAACGGTTTTGTTCTAGAAAATGACAGTTGTTTGTTTACATTTCTGGCCTCAAATTAAAAATCTCAGTTTAGTTTAGGGGTAAATAGTATAGTGGAGAATACCGGCCACGAGTTGCGAATGAGTCGTCCGAATCGCTCTTTGTTCTCAACTTCTATCAAAGGGCGATCTCGAGGGTTTACATAGGACGCCTCTTGATACAGTTTCACGGGAATACGCTTTGGAAACTGCTCGGCGCCCGCGCCCCCGCAAATAGTTCACCGAAACGGATCGCAACTAACCGGCTGACGGTCTCATGATTTATTGAAACAAATTACAGACGGCGCGTTTAGTTTTTGCGCCATTATCGGCGAGCCCGTCGCGGCGCGATTAGAGCGGCGCAAAAAAGGCCTGCAACCCGCGATAACAAACAGAGGTCGGCGAAGCCCCGAACCGTCGACCGCGGCGTTATTTCAAGTTTATCGTTTTCGCGTCGTCGACCGCCGCTAGTAGGTACCACGTAAGCCCGGAGTATGTAAATTACGGTCTCGCGGCGTCCTCGGGTGCCCACTTATCTATTCAAATTCGGGCTCCGGCGGGGGCTACGTCGCCGGCCCACGCTAATCAAAATCCGATCAGCCATTAAGTCCTCCCGCTATCTGCGCTTAGTTTACGAGCCGGAGGGGGCGGGGGCGGGGGCGGGGGGTTGATCACTTATTTATGTGCCGAGGCCAGGAGCGGCGGAAAAACTACCCTCGCGCCCCGCCGCCGCCGCCGCGCGGCTGAGTCGCCGGGCAGATAGTCCTCTTGTTTTTGGTGGTTCTCCTGTGGAGATCGACGGCGGCGTTGATTTATATTTGGAATCAATTGTGGTAATAAGGTTGATGGAAGTCAATGATATCTTAAGGCTACCTACATCCACAGTGCGCATACCGTACGTACGCTGTGCGTATTATACGTTTTGAGTCGATTTTTTTACCCTATTACTAAGCCTCCGCTGTCCGTCTGTCTGTCTGTCCGTCACCGGGCTCGATCGGATCAACCGAAATAGGTAGAGAGCTGAAATTTTCAAAGAATGTGCATTTCTGTTGCCGCAACAGCAAAAAATAATGAACTACACGCAATTGTGAAAATTAAAGGCGGTCCCCATACAAGCGACTGTTTTTTTTAAATCCCTGCCCCTGCGAAATACATACCTCATAGCATCAAGATTCAATATCACCATCAATTTCGTTGCTCTTAATAACTTAAACTGAGATGGCTCAGTCGGTTTCGTATCGCAATCTTGAAGTTCCGGGTTCAGCGAACACATATATTTTTTATTTTTATTTTAGATTTATTATTTAGGATTTAGTTTTTTTTTCTCTTTTTGTTTTGGTTTTATCACGATGGTACGGAACCCTTCGTGGGCGAGTCCGACCCGCACTTGATCGATTTTTTTAAATATAATACCTAGTTGGTCTGATCGCTTAGGAGTTTTATACCGAAAGTTGTTCAGAATTCCTTAATTTCCACTCCAGCTTCAGTGTACACCCTGTTTCGTCCATTACTGATGGAAGTCGAAGTTCCGATGACAAGTGCAAGGCAATGTACTCGTAAACTTCTACTCGAGTTTTAGCCTCCGAGCCTGCCCGCCAATCGGCCGCGTGGGGCACGCGAGCACCCACCAGAGCTTGCCAGGGTCTGGGAAACCCGGGAATGTTCCGAATTTACCGTCTGTTTATTTATTTATGTAACAAAGCCAACAGCACAGATCAAAATAATATTAACAGAGAATTTAAACTAGACATAGGCCAGTTAAAGGCTTCTCTTTTTAAGGCCAAACATATGGTAGTAAACTTAATACAAAGAGAAAAAGGGGGTTAATTTATATGTACCGGGTCCATAGTTTATATGGGGATGGGAATCTGTTTAGGGATGTGTTTGTGTGTGTGTATGGTCCCAATGTGTGATTGATAGATTTACATGTGGTCGCAACGGTATAATGAGAGAGAAATTTCGGCAACGTCAATTGTCTTTACAAATTTCTTTGAGTTGGAGCAATAATTGCACCCTGAACTGGCCGCATGAGAGGTGGAATATGTCCAGGTCTGCGAAGTGAGTGTTGTAGGTTCTTGGGAGGCGGCAGCTAGGAGAATTGGCCGCGTAGTTAGTGTGGGCGAAGGGTACTTGATGAGTGTCGGGTTCGAGTAGTGTCGCCTTGTGCAGCTTCCAGAAAATATAAGGAATTATCCTCAAATCATACCCTTTAACTTGTGCATACAAAATTTTACTCATTTGTTCAGCACGTCACTGGAGCTTGAAATGCCTTTTGCACACACCGTCTGCAGCACTGTCAAAAAGTCCGCTGACTTCGGAGTTTTCAGACTTTCAGACTGACTTTCCATGACTCTCATGAGCTGGCAACATGAGCACTAACCCGTGGTGAGTAATCAAGCGGCACCGCGCTTTTTATGAGCGGCTTCGGCTGCCTGACTATACTGCCTGCCGAACGAAGCGTAGGATAGTAAAATAACTGGCCATTTTATTAGCAGTTAATTTTACAGAGATGTCGTGTAAGTAAGACCAACATTCGACATCAACTGTGCTCGCCAAAGTTAACTTGGCATCCGCGAGGAATGCGATTTCTCCTCCCTCTCTCGTTGGCTATCGCCCTCGACTCGTCACTAGGGTACGGACACTATGACGTCATCAGAGCGAAGTGCTAAGTTTTACGGATATTAATTCGGGAAATATTAAACTGCACATCAAAAATACTGATTTGCACAGCAAATATCCCTTATATTTGCTGCGGTAGCTTAGGTGAAGGGTAAAGGCGGCGAGCGAAGCGAAGTGTTAGGTTCAACATGTAAGAACAACAAAAATACTTAAAACATAAACTTAAGTACTCATTAAATATTTAACACGTAAAAAGTACTTTTGCTGATCCTTTTTTGCTGCGCAAATCAGTATTTTTGATGGGCGATTAAATACCAGCCTATTAATTGTCATACCACTCACGAACTAGATCAGCGTTTTGACAGTTCTTAAGAAGTGATTCTTTGGTTTGCTATTATAATTACTTTATCCGTTTCTCTCTAAGGCTTTGTTCACATTCCGGCTGACTGTGAGCGCAAACTAGCGATGCGTCATCGTAGATCGTAGTTCAGCTACTGCGCATTGGTATACTGCGCGCGCTTGCGTGGGATATATTCCGTATCTGATATTGAGGCGCCCATAAACTTTATACTGCCTTCTTTTCGCTGGCAAAGGATGTTACGTTTCAATGCGTCCCTTGGAATCTGCTGCAGTTAACTTAATTGCTTTTTAATTTACCTATAGAAGCTGTGCTACTCAGAACCAGTGCAGCTTCAGTTTTGTCATAACCTGAACGGAATAATAGGAGTATCTGCTTAAACTAAACAAGGAAAATAAACGAGACCATATTTCCTTCGATATCTCAATTAAGCCATATGATTAAATACATAAATTAGTTGACTTACGGCGTTACAAAGTTATTGGTGCGGCTACTTTCAATACTCCATGTACGTAACCAGGTGTGTTCATAAGTTTGTTTGTAGCATTGAAAGAAAATGCAGTCGGGTTATTTTATTTATGATAATTCCTGTTGTACGAATCCGATAGACTACGAGGGGTCGGGGTGTAATGGGTTAAGGGGGGGGGGGGGGGAGTATGTAAGTAGCGGATTTCAGTTTTTGATTTTATTTCGGAAAATTTATACCTAACCAGAATACGCAGTCCTCTCCGCCTTCACGAGATAAACCTGTAGTCAACAGATTCGGCCTCCTAGGACCAAGGAAACGCGAGAAATCGCTTATACTCCTATTTTGCTCAAAAGTCTGCATAGTAATTGGAAAATTCAAGCACCTGAAATTCAATTCAAAATTGGATTTGTTGAGCAAAGTAAACTTGTATCGCATTATAATAAAGCCCGTCATTCCGTTTGTCCGTCATTCGTTACAATATGTTTAAGTATGTATATGCTTCATATATGTCGAGTTATACAGGGTGACATTTAATTAGCTGACCATATTTTGGGGTATGATAGTACTTATCATTATGAACAACTTTCCAGAAGAAACATATGGTCCCAAATAGAAAAAAAAATGGCCCTCAGTACACTGACCCGATCAGCTGATTAGAAGTTACTATGAGGGACGTTTTTATTTCATGAGGGAAAAAAAAACGTTTGCGACCATATGTTTCTTGGGGAAAGTTGGTCATAATTATGGGTATTCAATGTCATTCTGTATATTATATTAATTATTATTATAATTAAATATTATTATAATTAATATGTCGAAGGGCTCGCGAGGTCCACTGTTCTCACAGAACCACTAGTTTAGTTGTGACGCCTCTGAAATGGGTCCGATGTGAGTATGTCGCTGCCCTTGCGCGTGCGCTTATCTCGCGCCCGCGACTCGCGAGGTCGTAACTGTTGCCTGCGAGTAACTGTTGCCTAGTGTGTAGGTGATAATTATAGTCTCTTATATGTCAGCTTCGATTTAAAATACACTACTAACATAGCGTCACTCCTTTTTCCAAACTTAAACATATTTAATTTTAATTTAGAATGACTTTTAATTACCTGACCACATTTTGTGGAATGATAGTACCCCACTATGAACAACTTTCCCAAAGGTACATGTGGTTACAAATGATTTTTTGTTTATTGATCCTAAGTATGAGAGACAAGATGTCCAAGACTTGGGGATTTTTTATCCCTTAGTCGGGATTCGGACCCGGGATCTCTCGCCTGGGAGATGGAGCGTCGAGCCCCAGCGCCACAGAGGACGGCGTACTGGTTGGTTAATTATTAAAGTAAGAGAGTGAAAAAAAAAAAGTTGTGTATAAAAATAAACACTTTCAACAAAAATTGCTTTGAATAAAATAAAATGAGCAGTTTTTAAGATATATATACATTTATTAAAAACCGCAAATATAACTTTGTTATTCATACAAACACTATGAAAAACCAACCTATATGGACTCGTATATAGAGCTAATACTAAGTGATGTAAATATATTTATTTATTAAGGTGAAATATCTTATTGCAATCGATTAAGTTACAACACAAACATCCAGTCATACAATTACTTGCTACTACGGAAACCTTCATGGGCGAGTCCGACTCGCCCACTTTTTAAATTCTCCATTTTACGTGGCAGGGGGATTTTTTATCCGTTCTGTTTTAAACCCCTGACGACCAAAAGAGAGGTGTTATAAGTTTGAAGCATGTGTCGGTCGGTGTGTCTGTATGTCTGCCCGTGGCACCCTAGCGGTTGAACGGATTTTGATGCGGTTTTTTGTAAAAGATATTAAACTTCACTGCGATGGTTTTTAGGTATGTTTTATCAAAATCGGTTTAGCGGTTCGAAAGTTATCAGCTTATAAAAGAATAGCGGTCAAACGCGGAGACGGATTTTAATGCGGTCTTTTGTAATTGTTAGTAGACTTCACTGCGATGGTTATTAGATATGTTTTATTAAAAGCGGTTTAGCTGTTCGAAAGTTATCAGCCTGAATAGCAAAACAAGTGAACCAAATTTTAGTCTTAAGGTTTGATTGATGTGTCGGAGACGGTTTTAAATGGTTTATTAATTTTAGTTATTGCCACGCTCAATGATTGCATAGAAGTGACATGACTCGCTTAAGTTATATTGCAGCCTCGTCCTTACTCGCTTGCCTTGATAACGCACACCTACTTACTATACAAATATATCTACCGCATGGTGTTCAGTAGATGTAGTTATTAAAATTTGTATTAGTTTAACACAACCAATTTTGAAAAGAGATCTAAAACTAAATCTCTGGGAGTGTCTTCGCCCTTCTATATGTGAATATAGTAAAAATACAATAATTATAATAATACCTTGGACACCATTTACACTCATTGACCTAGCTCCATACTAGGATTCCCTGTATCTTGGGTTCTAGACAACGATACACATACTTATATAGATAAATATTATACTTGGATGGATAAACAACCATGACTAGGGTACAAACATCCGTTCTCATCAAACAAATATTTGCCCCCACCGGGACTCGAACCCGGGACCCTTGGTTTCGTAGGCAGCGTCACTGCCGACTCGGCCATTCGGGTCGTCAAGAGAGTTTGAGATGTTTACGTGGCTATTGGGGACGAAATTCTGCACAATACGGTATTTGACCGATAGCCAAAATAGACACTTTTAAGGAACTTTCAAAATGGTCAATTTGTTCACGAGTGCTATGAAATACTACAATGTCGTCATAGTCAAATCTAGTCTTTTTAACACAAAATTGAGTGTATAAAATAAAACTACTGGGAATATACAATTCTGATATTGTCAAACGTTTTTGTTGAAATAGGTTCAGCTTAAGACACGTTTCTAGATTTATTGGACGACCTTGTCAAATACCGTACTCTATGAAATAAATTTGAACAGAGCAACTTTCTTCTTCACAGCACCTTTTGGGTGTACACGATATTATTATTGAGACGTCATATGTTGTTCAGAATTAAGGCCCCGAAACCCTGTTCGCTGTTAGCAAGTCCCCTCCCACCGTACCCCCACCTCTCTGTTTGCCGCAGCTATTCCATTCGGCTATCTATGTAATTCCTCTCGTAGGTAAGGGCTCTTTTAGTGACATCCGAGCGAGCGCGAAGAGTCTCCGTTCAGGTTGGGCGTAATGTCTCCGTTTCAGCTTGGGCGAAATGTCTCCGTTTCAGCTTGGGCAAAATGTCTCCGTTTCAGCTTGGGCAAAATGTCTCCGTTTCAGCTTGGGCAAAATGTCTCCGTTTCAGCTTGGGCGAAATGTCTCCGTTTCAGCTTGGGCAAAATGTCTCCGTTTCAGCTTGGGCGAAATGTCTCCGTTTCAGCTTGGGCGAAAATGATGTCGTGTGTCCTGATTGCCGGCTGTTCTCCTCTACACGTCGTTTTCTCAATCGATTATCGTGAAATTTTGTGAACAGGTTTGATAATTACACGGCTTTTAGGGTGCCGTAGAGAAACAAGTAACAAGACTGTCTGGCCGTCTGTTCGCATGTTACAGCAATTTTATTCCGAAACTATCAGGAATATATATAATAAATGTATTCTGTGAACCGCTTTACACTGCACATCAGTAATACATCGCGAATAGGATCGACAGCCCTATCATGAGACACTGGGTAGTTGTACGTCTAGCTCCTAATAAAAAATGATGTACCTATTTGTGTACTGCTTGCATGACTGTGTATGTAGTAAGAATGTGTAATGCATGTGCGTAAGAGGGTGTATGTGTCTGTGCATGGGAGCATGTACCTATGTGTGTGAGGGTGTGTTTGTGTGTATGTATGCATATTTATTTAATGATTCTAGATTTAATACCATGTTTAGTGTATTATTCCTGAGTTTGTGTTAAAATATGGATTTGTATCTGAAATAAATTTATAAGTAAATAAAAAAAAATACGATAGGTATTCATTTTTTTAAAAATAAAAAATAAGGGGGTATACATGATTTGAACTAAAACCAATTTTTTATTCTTCATCAAACCTATATGTGTGGGGTGTCTGTGGATAGGAGGTTCCTGAAACCATTTTTCCTCAAACGAAATCGTTAAAAAAAGAGACAGACCCTTCCAAAGTGGAAAAAATTGTCACCCCCTCCAAATTTTGAAGTAAGAGAGTGAAAAATCAAAAAATATATGTTGTGTCTCATAATCATTTTCAAAGAAAATTGGTTTGAAAAAAAAAATATGCGGTTTTTAAGATATAAAACATTTATTAAAAACCGCAAATATAACTTTGAATTTCATACAAATACTATGAAAAACAAAGTAATTATTTGGTGGTGATGAATGATAGTGATATTTTGGCTAGGTGTATCAGGTATCAGTAGGTATGTGAAGTGAGTACCTTCCTAATTATTATTTTTGGCTTATATTCTACATTTATTACGGAACCCTAAATGTGCGTAGTCCGACACGCACTTGGCCGGTTTTTGTTTGTTGATTCAGTTTTTGGATTTTTTCAAAATGGCGGAGATAGTATGGGTTTGAAAATGTAAATAAAACCGCTACAGCCCAAACGGCTCGACAGATTCTGACAAATGAGGTGTCGTTACATCTGTGGAGACCGCGAGATTATCATGGGCTATATAATTTAAGTAAAAAGTCCATAGGTTGGATTCTAGATCGCAAAAAGTAGTTTACAAAGTTATTGTTGCGGCTACTTTGATACTCCATGTACGTAACCCAGGTGCATTCATAAGTTTGTATTTTATAAGTTCAGCTTTCCACCAACCGACTCGCGAGGACTACACCTCACAGAGCCACTAGTGGCACTGGCATTGAGAGGGACGCGGGGGGCGAACCTGTACAGCCAGCAGCCCCGCGCGGGGTCGATCCCGGGCCAATCCTGCGTGCCTGATGAAATCCGCACGACACTAAAATAGCCCTAAGGTAGATACGAATACTAGTAGTTATACAAACATATAGGCTTGTAGGTAGATAGGTGTGCGAGTATAGTTAACTGTACTGCACCTACATATACATATGTGCCAGCCTTGCGGGCGAATGCGAGCCGCGTGCGTCTTGCAATTTAGCAGGGCCTGATGGCTGGACGTTTGAGCTAGGGTTGACCGTGCTCAGAAATAATAGGATATACCGTAATATTGTCAAAACCGTTAGTTGATAAACTAACTATTTTTTTCTCGTTAGTTGGTCAACCATCGACAGATAGTAAACTGTAGCGTACTGCTTAATACATGACGCGTTAGTTGATAAACTAACGGTTAAAACTGTTAAATAGTAAACTGGTTTAAACTTGAATTGCAAACGAAATACCAGAAAAAACACTGCGGTAGCTTAGATGAAGACTAGAGGGGGCAAGCGCAGCGTAGCCCCCGAATAGTTTTCGTGTAAGGTTGACATGTAAGTACAAAAGAAACGTAAATTCTAAACCCTGTCGGTCTGGTTTACTATATGTCGATAATTGATCAACTAACGAACGGTTTTGACTATCTTACGGTGACATATATATATTTACAGAAAATTAGGTAAAAAGTAAAAACCAGCTGACATTGTAACAAAATGTTATAAAGAGTTACGTGCTAGAGAGTGCTCTTATTTCTCTTCAGATCAACACCTGACTTTGGCATATTTTGCTGAACGTAGCGCTGCCTCATATCAACTTGTATGTGTGCTCTAGATTCTATAAATTTGAGTTAGGAATTATGCCTGAAAGAAACATTTAATTCTGCAATCATTGGGTTCGGGTAAAAACATGTAGGTACCCTTATTTCTCATTACGTCCTATCGCTGCGCTGGTGGCAGCCCTAGGTCCGCGTTGGGTCGCGGCGTCCGGCCGCGCTATCGGCTGGGATGATCGGAATCGTTGACACCGCGCCAGCGACGACGTCGCCGTCCTAGTAGGAGTCTTATCGTACGGGTACCCGCGGGTACTCGAGTGCTGGACTGAAGGGATAACGCTATCGGCCGGAATAATCGGGATCGTTGACACCGCGCCAGCGACGACGCCGCCGCCGTCCTAGTAGGGGTCTTATCGTACGGGTACCCGCGGGTACTCGAGTGCTGGACTGAAGGGATAACGCTATCGCCTGGTTTTATCGGGATCGTTAACATCGCGCCAGCGACGATGCCGCCGCCCTACTAGAAGTCTTATCGTACGGTTACCCGCGGGTACTCGAGTACTAGACTGACAGGATGCCGCTATCGGCTAGGATGACCGGAATCGTTGACACCGCGCCAGTAACAACACAGGCGAAACATCATAGAGTGGGACTTATCATACGGGTGCCCGCTGGTATACGACTAGTATTCGCATAGCATGATCAGTGGAACAAAGCAGTTGGACTACGTGTCCACAGTGAGACTTGAGGGATATTCGGGCGCACTAATTTGGAATATCAATTCTTTTTGATTGATATACTTCCATCGGGTGGGATGATTGATATCGTTGACGCCGCGGCAGCGACGATGCTGACGTTCTACATTAAGGTGATAAAAAAGGTTATTTTTCAAATCCATTTACTCCACTATAAAGTAATTTACAGACTTCATTTTTGTGGTAACGTTTATTGAGTATTTGATTAAGATTCAGACTGAAGGAAAACGCGACTGGTTTTTGTTTGGTAGGATTTAATTGCGAAAAGACCTCGCAAATATTTTATTTTTTCCTTAAATTCAGAAATCTTAACTAATTTCGTTGCGAAATTGAATTCAAAATGTGAATATTATGTATTCTTAAACTCTCCTTGAAAATAAATAAATAATATTTTTAAACATTTTTTATGTGGTTTGACGCAACATTATTTACGTTTGATTCGAGCGCATTGTTTGCGCTCTCTTTTCTTTCTTTTGTGGAAGTAATTCACGCTGTTACTTTCGTTTACATTCGTATTCCTTTTACATATATTTTTTCGTATCGCCTTAATTCGTGACGTGCGGTCTTTGGCGCCACACACGGCCTTATGATCATATGCTCGATGCCTTGATGGTCGTACATACCTTATGTCCCCAAAGTTCTCTTTTCATCATTAGCCTGCTACTGTTTACTACAGCCACTGTTATTCAACAGTGGCTGGTAATTCATGACCAGATTCGAAGCGAACCGGGTACCCAGCTTCTCGAGTACCCTTTCCACACTGCCATTAGCCGTCGCTCGCGGCGAATGACCGCGCGGCCGCTAATTGCGCGTCGCGTCAGCGTCACCTTCGCGCAAGGGCACCTTCCCCCCCATCCCCCCACCGTGCCCCCGCGCGGCACGCGTGCGTCACGTCAGCGCCGCCGCCCGCCCCGCGGTCACGCACCCGCCGAGACTCGGCGCACGAGGATATTAGGCACATTAGATATACATATGTATGTACCAGGTACCCAAGGTATGGAAAGCAAAATCTGGCTTATTTGTCCGTCTGATGCGTACAAGAAACAGAATTAGCTAGTTTAGTATATAAGTGTGTGCAGGCCGGCGCAGATGATGAGGACCTCTGTGGCTTTGTGGCCAAGGCTCTGCCTCCCAACCGAGAGGTCCCGGGTTCGAATCCCGGCTGGGGAGGGAGAAAAAAAACCCAAGATGTTTATTTATGAGTGTGACGTCGTTGTTTCTGTAGCCGTATCATGTAATACTTACTCACATCTGAATTTCTATCGCTTTAGAAGAAAATACCATTGTATGCAAAGTCGCAATAAAAGAAAGCTCGTGAGATGTAATCGTGTTGATATATAAAAAATCGTATAAATTTCTAGGTGTTAGAATTACATGACGAGGCCTCTGGTTCCCACGATACAGGGTATCCTAGTGTGGGGTCAGAAGCAATGTATGTGCCTGTATATAAATGTTTACTATACGTACACTCCGTATGAAAGACCGGGCTTTCAGCTTTACTTACTCACTTTTAGTTAAGGTATCATCTTTTTCGGAAATTCTACTGATATCGACAAAATATTTAGGCATCAGAAAAAATGTGTTTGGGCCATCGCTGGCAAAAAAAAAACGAAAGCTGCAAACCCTACTTCAAAAACTTGGACACTCTAACTTTTCCATCGATATCTATCCTAGAGTGCTTAATGTTCGTTAAGAAAAATTATGATACACGTTTAATAGAACGAAACACAATTCACACAAGAAATTTACGTAATAAAAACCATATAGCACTCCTTCTCCTAAATGCGTGCTATATTGACATAGCGTTTTCTATCACCACCATAAAAATATTTAACCTACTACCAAATCCTATAAAACATTGACTTTACAATTTTTTTAAAAAAGGTTACTAAAATCTTAAAACATAAAATGTGCAATGATGTTATCGAAAACTTTAATGACAAAGAGCTGATTACTCAACAAATCCGCGTCGAAGTAAATGGGCTGGTTTGTGAAGTTTGCGAAGCGGTCTAGCATTGCTCTATTAGTATACAATAAAACTATAATAAAATACTTATACTGATACTGATTTAAGTTGTAAATATTTCCACTACTCTACATATGTTTAGATTAAATTTAGATTTAAGTTGTTATATAATAAGGTTAATATTTGTTCACCCAGTACTAATGGGTACCATAATTTGAAAAACTGTAAATAATATAAAACCTAGTTACAAACATTGATAGACAAATAATCAAAACAGTTAGTTGATATAAACTAACGCGTTAGTTGATCAACTATCGACAGATATGCTGGTAAAACCAAATGTATCAAATTCTCAATTCCAAATGTCAGGCAAGTTGGGACCAGCTTAGTGTTGGACAGCAATACGTTAGAAATAGTAAATGACACGAAGTTTCTTGGAATAACCGTTGATAGCAAATTGCAGTGGGGACCCCACATAGAAAAATTGGCTGGTAAATTAAGTTCTGCGGCTTACGCTGATAGGAACATCAGACAAAACACTTATGTGGCTACATCTAGGCCAGTATATTTTAGTTTCTTTCATAGTGTCATGTCCTATTGTATCTTTTTGTGGGGGAAAGCAGCGGATATTCAAACTATTTTTATTTTACATAAAAGAGCTATTCGAGCAATTTATAATTGAAAACGCACAGACTCCATAGGAGAGCTTTTTAAAGAAATTTACATACTAACTGTAGCCAGAAAATTTATTTTCGAAAATATAATGTATGTACGCAAGAACCTTACAAAATTTCCCAAACTTAGCGATAGCTGTATGTTAACCTAAGAAATAATCACAGACTACTTGCGCCCCGATTTAGATTCGCGAAGGTTAGCAATTCTTTCAAGGGTCAATGCATTCTCTACTACAACAAGATACCTCTGGAGATCTTGAAATTGCCATTTGAGCAATTTAAAAACCATGATATAAGCCACTTTGTTGAAAAAGGGATATTGTGATATTGATATGTTTTAACATGGTTTTTAAATTGCTCAAATTATTACTTTGTCGAAAAAGGGGTATTACAATGTTCAAGATTACTTAAATACATCATTTAAGACTATATGGGGTTAATCTGACTCAACATAGATCTTGCTGTTAATAATTTTGTAATTATTTATTCCTGTTTATTAATTGTGATAATGACGTAAGTATATATATTTAATATATTTAAATATATTTAAAAATGACGATTGCTAATTATATGAAAATATCTACGGTAATAAGACATTTGGAATTTTGGAATTTTGGATAGTAAACCAGACCGACAGAGTTTAGAATTTACGTTTCTTTTTTTCTTACATGTCAACCTAACACGAAGACTATTCGGGAGCTTTGCTGCGCTCGCCCACTCATGTCTTCACCTAAGCTACCGCAGTGTTTGCCCTGGTATTTCGTTTGCAATTCAAGTTTAAACTAGTTTACTATTTAACGGTTTTAACCGTTAGTTAGTAGTTATAAACGAACGGTTTTGACTAACTTACGGTGGCATATCCAAATCTCTTCCAAGTTTTGCACATTTATAAAGCCGCAGCTGTAATAGATCTCAAATCTGTCTCTGGAGGTGCGACCCTGGATCCCCGTTTAGTCAGGTACTTGCAGGTCAATTTCGTCATTAGTGACCCGAGAGGACTGTCGGACCCGTGTTCGTTGGTGGTCAAGAACCAGTAGCCTTATTTTGTATTTCTCAGCAATATATAACTTAGCAAACACCTCGCCGTAAGCGAGCTTGCCGCAGTCTTGTTTGCACCCATATTAAAACGAATATTCTTTAGCAGTACGGGAGCTGGGTCGTACGAGTCCGCCCGCACCCTGTACCGCATTCCAAGATGCTTATGCTTCATTCAAGATAATTAATTACTAATTATTCATCAGAGTCAACTGAGTATGCTGAGTCAACCAACCTCATTTTAATCGTCATCGTAAGGCTCTTGTGTACTCATCTCAGTGTGCATTATTCTTAGCTGTACACGTGCCAGGTGCCATTCACAACTTTGTATCATTAATTTATTATTTATCTACTGGCATACATGGCATGTAGTCATCTGTACAACGGGATGGACCTTACCTACCTGGTTGAGTTCGTATAAGAATAAATCTCTCCGTTTGTATCTCTACAATATGCTCCATAATATTATAATAAGCATGCTTAGTGAAAATCTAAGATTGTGAAGTAAACTGTACCGCTATCTGGCTTCCCAATAAACTATGATTGAAATTATACTGAATTGTTGTTAAAGTAGTTTAATTTAATCAACTCGTCGCCACTGGCTCCGAGCAAATGTTTTTCGACGCTGAAAATACCAACACTTTTCTTCTTTCAGCCTTTCAATTCCTAACAAAGGATTTTTCCGACTGGAAGACAATTTTCCTTTACAAATACAAGAAGTTGTGGAAGAAAAAATGTTTTTCTTTATTGCTGTGGATATTTACATATACTTAGCAAACGTAAATTTTTGCCTCTTCTCTACATTGGATCACTGTGGGAGGAGGAGGGCGAAGTGATTTCCACAGATTGATTTGATAGATCTCTTTTAAAAATTGGTTGTGTTTCACTAATACAATGATTACTATATTAATTATTGAAAATAATAAACAAATAAATATAAATAAAATTAAAAAAATATTAACAGCGAGTTCTGTGTTAGATTAACCCCATACAGTCACCCGTACAGCCGTCATTTAAGTAATCTTGAACATTGTAATATCCCTTTTTAGAAAAAGTAATTTTAGCATAATTTTAAAATTGCTCAAATGGCAATTTCAAAATCTCCAGAGGTACTTTTTGTAGTAGAGAATGCACTGACCTTTGAAAGAATTGCTAACTTTCGTGAGTCTTTTATTATATTTTCGAAAATAAATTAACTAGCTACACTTAGTATGTCAATTTCTTTAAATACTCAGGGAGTCTGAAGCCGGTAGCCATATCCGTCTTTTGTCCGACGTTTATAGTTACGTTTACGTTTACGTTAACAGCGTAAGCTAACGTAGAACTTATTCTACCAGCTAATTTATCTATCTGGGCGAAGTTAAGTGATTTCCACAGATTGATTTGATAGATCTCTTTTAAAAATTGGTTGTGTTTCACTAATACAATGATTACTATATTAATTATTGAAAATAATAAACAAATAAATATAAATAAAATTTAAAAAATTTTAACAGCTAGTTCTGTGTTAGATTAACCCCATACAGTCACCCGTACAGCCGTCATTTAAGTAATCTTGAACATTGTAATATCCCTTTTTAGAAAAAGTAATTTTAGCATAATTTTAAAATTGCTCAAATGGCAATTTCAAAATCTCCAGAGGTACTTTTTGTAGTAGAGAATGCACTGACCTTTGAAAGAATTGCTAACTTTCGTGAGTCTTTTATTATATTTTCGAAAATAAATTAACTAGCTACACTTAGTATGTCAATTTCTTTAAATACTCAGGGAGTCTGAAGCCGGTAGCCATATCCGTCTTTTGTCCGACGTTTATAGTTACGTTTACGTTTACGTTAACAGCGTAAGCTAACGTAGAACTTATTCTACCAGCTAATTTATCTATCTGGGGACCCCATTGCAATTAGCTATAAATGGTTATTCCAAAAAACTTCGTATCATTTACTAATTCTAACGTGTCTAACACTAAACTGGTCTCAACTTGCCTGACATTTGCTATTGCTATGCGAACTTGCTTCTACAAAAGTTCTCCCGACAACAATTGTCCGTAGGTACCTACTTCCTACACAGTTAGGCCTTTCGCTTTCATTCACCGCGAACTAAAGCAAACTTTATTTCCATTTATAAATGTGGGCGTGAGTCCCACACAAAGAGATGTCGTCGTCGCCGAGAAGCGGCATGTGTGGGTGTGCTCACAGAGTACGTGCCGGGCAGATGCTGTGCTATAGTGCCTACGAGATGGTTGCATCCTAGATGCAAGCAATCAAGTGGGTCTTAATATAAACAGAATTTAGTTTCACCATGATACAACTCAGGTATAACGTTCCATGTTAGGTATCTCTCTCGTTGACCGCGTGCCAAACGTCGAAATTAGACGGAAGCCGAAGGTCGAAGATGTAGGTAAGCGGATAACGGGACTGAGGTGGAGATGGGCGGGACACTTGGCGAGACGGGATGACGGACGGTGGACCAAAGCAGTCAAAGAGTGGCGACCAAGGGGAGCCACAAGGCCAGTGGGCAGACCACCTGCCCGATGGTCCGACTATATACTAAAGTCAACAGGATCTCAATGGTCACGGTTGGCACAGGACCGTAGGGGTTGGCGCTATAAAGAAGAGGCCTGTGCCCTGCAGTGGGTTGATGTGGGCTGACCATGATGATGATGATGATGATAGCCAAGAAGCTTGAGGATAAATGAGCACGTCATCCTTAACAGTAGAGAGTGTGATTTACAGGTATACTTAATACAATATACAAATACACAAGTGAGCCATGCGTGATGACGTATCGTGAATCTATCCTTGATCTTTTTGGTTATACCTTTATATGTAGTTGTATCATGAGTTTCACAAGTGGCCAGTGGTTTGAATTGACACTTTACTTTTGTGATATATTTTATATTCAAACATTTTCTAAAATTGACTGTAATAACAAACAACACAACTTATCATCTGCAAACTAGCCACTTATACAAACCTTGCCTCCTGACTTGTATTTAAGTCTTTTTTGCTAATTGGAATTTTTAAAAGAACGGGAAGTTACGAACCAGACCGCCTATGGTGCCCTATTTTTATAGGCCTTTCTGAATTATTGCTTCCTGCATGAAAAAGAAGTCTTCTATTATCGACTATTTCTGTTATGAGTATCTCTATTTTGCGGGTCAACTGAATGCCACATCGCCTTTTTATCCCCAATACTCTTTGGCACGTCACAGTCACAAACACATAAATATGTAGGAGGAATCGGTACAGATAAACTTGTAAAAAGTTATGAATGAAACTGAGAGTGCCCGTAGTAGACTTGTGCCCCCCCCCCCCCCTCCCCGCGCCCCGCGCCCCGCACCGCACCGCCCCGCTACCCCCGCGCTTCAGGAATTGTTTTACACGTTTTATTAAGATCTTGATACATTTTGTCGCACTGTAGAATGGCTTTTGGGCTGGATGTTTTTGTGTCAGCGTGATGCGATGTCTTTTGCCAAAGGTTGATAAAAAAAACCGCTTTAATATGTTTGGCCCACCCATTTTATCTTCAATTCTTGATGGTTTTAATCCTGCTGTAGCACCAGATACAAGCATAAGGCCTTATGCTATATCCTGAATGGTGTGTTTACCCCATCTATTGCTTTAAAACATCAAAGCCGCACAAGTTTCGACACATTCAATCAAGAGAGCAGCCACTGCTCTTTATCTAATACTAATTGGCTTGTAGTTCATGTGCCACATTTACCTACTTTACTTAGGTACCACCGATTTGACTATTGAAGATTTATTAATGTAATTACTTTAGTTTATTTTTTTATTAAAAGACAGGCGGGACCAATTAAATCTAATACATGGGTTCCGCTTGCATTTCAATTTAATTTAATCTAACACTTCCATAATAATTTTGTCGAATCTCATAGGTACATATATGCATTAGACGAGTGGCGGCATTTCCTTTGCTTTTCCTTCATTCATCAATATAAAACCCGTTATCGTTACTTATTTTATTTATGTACCTTAAGTAAAATTGTGTATTGACAAAGTTGCCTTCGATTCAAACTAAGTACTTACCTAACCTATAAAGCAAGGATATTCTAAAGCGAGGCGCCTCGCACCAAAGGGCTCAATTCTCGTTATCGGTCGACAAGACAATGACACGACACGTTGCGCGGCGTCCTTTGTGCGGGCGGGCGGCGGCGGTGGCGCCATCGTGCGGCCATGTTGGCGACACTGCAGCGGCGCGGCTGGAGCGAGGCAGCGGGTTTGGTGGTGCAAGACGCGAAAGGGATTGTAAAATACTAGTTCTGACTAGCAGTACTTACATCCAGACGTTTGCTTGCTTGAGGAGTACGCAACTAACTTTATGCACTTGTATCCTCCTTTTAGGCGCTTCTCGATATTCAATTGTTCCTGGTAAAATTGCTGCTGTGTGCATTATTTATGACAGAAGATTACTACAGTAGCAGCCACTGTTACACAGAACAAAATATAGTAGGAGTTATATCTGATCAAGTATATAGGGTGTCCAGAAAGCGGGCTACACGCTTTCGCTTGCTGCAAAGCACATACACTGCCAGTATTTCGGCGGATTCGCCAAGGCAGAGAGCTGCCACAGACACCCGCTGTGGTGGCTATATACTCTATATATGTACACATCTATGTGCACTACACTGTACGGTATGATTATATGTAGTATTCTATGTAGCTACCTAACCAGCTCTGTACACTGCATCGACTGAGCACAAGTAAATGGACGAACTACGCATAAGTATTGATGCTTTCGGCGAACCGTTTAAAATACTGTAAAGAATACTCTAACGCACAATACAGGCACGCAAAGATAATTCAAGGGTTTTATATTAACCATTGCTGTTATTTCTTCGATTGGACATCGTTCTTCGGTTCTTCCTCCATGCCTTTACTCCCATTACCTTACAGAGGTTCCTCCAAATTACCCTCTGAGTTTCTAACCATCTTTTTCCGAACGTGAACCGAGTGTGGGTGCAATCGTTCGGAAACTGAACTGAGCTCCATTACACATCTCAGCGTGACTCAGCTGAATGCACGTCAAACAAAACCTACCAAGCTACTAGTATTTGGTATCTTTAAAAAAGTGTACATTTATTTACGAAAAGGGTTACGAAAAGTCGCCTTCGGGTTAAGATACACCATGGCAGTAATGTGTATAGTATGACACACGAAATAACAACGGTACAAAGAAAGTCCAAAAGGAAAAACACAAGACTGTAATTAATATAGTTAATAAATTCTCTAAGACAGATTCTAGTGTATATAATGTATGCCTGTGTAAATCTAATCTCGTTCTGAGACCTCACCGAGCCTTTGTCTGTGACTCCCAGTACCATCACAGACTAAGATCTGCCAATTATTGCGTAGGCAGAGAGCTCCGCAGCTGAAAGCCCGGTCGCCCGACGGCTAGTACATAGCGGCTATGTACATAAGGAGCGAGTACATAGCGGGGTTACATAAACTGAGCGGTGCGACGGGCTCTGCGCGGCCGACCAAAATACGGGCACCTGGCTCGCGTCCCTCGCCTTGAGGGGAAAGGGCTTGGTGGATGGCGGGGGCGGTTACTATTTTTATCTAAAACACTAAAACAGATTTATAGAGTGTGTTCAGCTGGCTAATTAATTTGGAATGGACCTGAACCTGATACGCTGGTTTCGTCACGATGTATGAACATTTGCCAAAACAATTGTCGGTTTGACGTCATCGGGGAAACGTCATTCTATAAATAGTGTTTCGAAATGGCATAGGGAGCCCATGTTGGACACACGAAGGACAGACCAGGGACAGACAGCTTAATCGGCTTTTCGTTGCAGCGGCTTGGTCCATGCATCTAAGTGAGGACAATTTGGGTAAATTAAAAAAGCACTAAAGATTTACTTTTCCTATTTGGTTCTTTGTAGCACGAGATTTCTCTATCACTCACTCAGATGAGCTCTGTGGCGCTGCGGTTTTGGCTCTGCCTACCATGTGGGAGGTCCCGGGTTCGATACCCGTCTAGGGATTAAAAAAAACAGGTCTTGGATGTTTATATATGTATGTGACGTCGCTGTTTCTGGTTCCCACGACACTGAGTATCCTAGTGTGAGGCCAGAAGCAATGTATTACCTGAATGTATATTGTTTATATTTATGTTTACTCGTGGGCCTGGTCGCTTATATCTTCACATTTCATCTTGTCCTGCCTATTTGTTGAGCCCCAGTTTTGACAGACATCTTTCAGGTTTCTAGGCTTGGCGTTGGTTTTCTCCAGCGAGTTTTCGGGTTACCAGGAAAGGGCTAAGAATAAGTGTTGAATTTAAAAGGTTGAAGATTTCCAATATCGAGATCTCGGCACCCCAGTCCGCTGCCGCTCCTACCCTCACTAAGCCGCGGCCTAATTTAGCAGCGGACCGCACAAAGCCGCGGCGCGGTCACCCGTCTTGCTGTCGACGTGATTGTGCACCGGCTGCTATATCTATACATATCTACTGCATTATCATAGAGGTATACTTATCGGCAGAGCCCTGTAGCTGGCCCCAATATTCTCACCACATGACATGTATTCAGCAGGGTTTTCCTCGGTTTAACTATCACTTAACTTAATATCAGCTGTAATTTTCTTCCTTTTTTCCGAACCAAATTCATGTTCAGATTCGTAGTTGGACAAATCTTCAGTTAACGCCTCAAAAACCAAACCTAGAGGGCTAAATAGTCGTTTGAAAAAAGGCTATTAAAGCAACCATAGTGTTCTCTAATTACCCATGTATTAAAGTAAACCACAGGCGAATTCAAGTCTAGTTCAATTCCGATTCAGACGTTTCAGATCAAAAGGATTTGTATTTTTTGCGAACAGGCGCCGTTGATAATGAAGGACGGGCTCTGCAGGAGCTCGTCTGAATGTCTGCGAAGATATTTTTCTTGAAGCTTCTTGAGGATTTTCTTTGTCAAGGATAATAATTTTACGTCACAGGCGTAATTCTGGATTGATATTTATTTTAGATGCGTAAACGAAATAAGATTCTTATTCTTTTTATAGGAAGCCTCACAAAGTTCTACTTCAAGTTGACGTGACAGTCGACTCCAAAAAGCTCGTGTGCTAAGGATTAGAGTAGCCAATACTGTCTTAAAAATGTATACTGTGCGGTTATTATGCCTTAAACGACTCTTTTATTCTTCTGTCCTTCGGTAAAACAGATAATTTATTCGATAAATCTCACCTAACGAATTTTGTTTTCCAACGCACATCGACCCGACAATGAGTTACAACAAATACAAAACAAGTCAGCCTCGGTAGGTACGAGGAAGTAGTCTTTCGGTATGTAAAGTCAAGTAACAGTCCCTTGCACGCATGCTGCGCTTACATAATGCGGAGAGGACTCGCATGCCGCGAATCCATTAGCGAACTCGAAGCTAATGCAACGAGAACGACCGTGTCGTACGCTGGCTCATACTAGATGGTAATGACATGCCACATGCCCCCCTCTTCATGGTAGATTAGCATGCTAAACTATCATGCGCTTCTGTGCGCGAATTCCTCCGTCTTTTGTTTCGCAAACGGAACGTATCTTTATCGCTCTTTATGGCGCGCTCCCATCGTGCCGTCGGCGATTTCCTTGGCTTTGATGAAGTATCGATTCCGAGAAGTGGGACGTCGGAGTTCGCCGACGCGACGGATTCAGCACAGCGTGAGCATGGCGCTCGCATGGCGTGGCCAGTGAGGGGGGAGCCACCCGCCCTCCCCCCCCCACCCCACCACCACCACCAAGCCTTGCCACCGCTGCGCTAGGTGACTGGCCGGGGTTCGGTACACTTCTGTGACATGAGAAACAGTCTCGAATTCTTGTTAGTTAATCGATGGCACGCTCGATTCCGCGACATCCAATCGCGCCGGGCAGCATAGCAAACAAGCCGAACAAAGAATAATTAAAGTTTCCCGATTGGAGTGGATCGCCGGAACTATCCTGTTTGTCACGTCATCGAACATTTACGAGGCCGCGCCCGGTCCGTTTATCGCGGCGGGCGTACTCGCACGGTTTTATTACGCTGCCGCTTTAATGACTTGCCGGGGGGTCGTTTGGCCCCTCGCGCGGGCGGATCACGAGGAAAATGCCGTATTTACCCGTGTGTGAGTACCCAGTTCCCCGCGAGAGATGTCCTCGGATTCGCGCTGGCAAAAGGCAAACTTGGTGAACGGCGGCGCTAGACGGTGTTGCTTTTACGAGTTGAAACGACTGTAGAGGCGCTAGTTTATTGAAGCTGGAGAAGAAAGCTCGTTGTCTTGAACGAGGGCATCAAGTTTCGTTTACACCTCTTCGTTAAGGCTCGCAGCGTAAACTCGTTGCTTTGCTATTAAGACCCGGCGATCGGTGCCTCATCGGCACGGGGCGCGCGTATCTCGCGAAACAGTTCAAAATTCTCGTACTCCCGCGAGAATCACTACGTCGTCGTAGTCTGAAAGCGCGGTTATTTAGGTCAAAAGAAGGCATTTAGTGCCACTAGCTATAAAGCGGATTAGCACTATTCTCCGATTAACTTTGACAACTCCATACAAGTGTGTATGGAGATGTCAAAGTTAATCGGAGAATTGTGCTGGTCCGCTTTATAGATAGTGGGCCTTAGAGTCTAGAAAGAGTATATTTTATATTTTTCTTCTGAAAGGGAATCTCTTTGTCAAGGTTAGATGAATTAGTCTTACAATGCTGTTGACTTGATTTGAAGTAGACTCATTTCGTCCAAACGCGAAAACCAGTATATACTTGCATGTTGTCCAAGTATCATTTGTCTACCTATATTGGTCAAAATATCATTCGCCCATCATGTTGCCGGTCAAATGTCGTAAGATATCCCACGACAGCCGCTCGGATCGATCAGGTTCAGGTGAGCGAAACGCGCAACGTTTGGCGTTCGCTTTTACGACGCGCCGGTTAACGAGTGCGCTCATAATAATAAAGTCGCCGTAAATAAGACTGTTCGCTGTTTTAGTACGTGACGACGATCAGCAAAAAAATGGCGGCTATATGGCTCCAGTTTGAGAGTCTTTCGCCTGCAGGATTGGGATTTTCAGAGAATTAAGCGGGTTCGTTGCGGAATAATATGGTAGATAATTCCACTTCGGATTAAAGTCCACCAGTCCGTGACAAAGGCAGTGAATAAATGCAAAAAAAGCAAACCGCTATGCTGGTAGACGTAATTTGATATATACTCAGGTAAAAACATTCATATGAGTGAATACTAAAATGGTTACTGCCGGCTCGTGTTAGCGGAATCGAATTATTAAAGCAAGAAACGTTTACAACATCCATTTTTAGGCGCTTCAAAGGACAGAGGATCCATCCCTACTTTTTCCAGATTGCGAAAAAAGCAGAAATTAAAACTTAAAAAGTTATCCACACAAATTCGCGAGAGTGTCATGAGCGCTGCAAATTACGCCAGGCGGGGACTTCATTACTTTTAGGTTTTGCTGCCATATCGCGCGGCGCTGCGGCGTCGGCGCTTGGCGCGTACGCTGCGCGGTTTATGGCGCGTTCTCGGTACAAGACGGCGGGGGCGGCGGTAGGGCTGCCACTGCCTGTGCCAGACTAAGCAACACTAAAAACATTTGGAAATGTATGTTAATAACCGGGCCAAGGGAATCAGTGGTACTTTCTTAATTTTGTATTTGATACTCTACAATGCATTTGCAGCCAAATCGTGCGGAAAGTGCCACTTTTGCGCACTAGTGCTTTTTACTATTCGTTTTTTTTTATTAACTCCGTCGTCGGCCCGTCTTAAACAGTTTTTTAATTTAAGTAAAGTTTTACAAATTAGTCAAGTACAGATTATCAATCATATAATAGGTACATTAAAACTAATACTTCATTAAACGGGTTAATTACTTTAGATAAAGATTTGGTCAATACATTAATTTTAAATATTTATTAAATAATAGCTGACCCGGTGAGCTCTGCACCACCCAAAATTTGATTGCAAAATAAATAATATGGTACATACCCTATCTAAAGGGTCGCATTGGCGTGAAAATTAGTAGGTAATAATATTTTGGTCGTTATCGCCGCTGTACACTCTCACGCGAGACATCCCGAAGCTAATGTACTATCCATCAACCCAAGTTAGCATCTTGCTGCAATGCAATAACGTTAGAGCGCAGTAATGACTTCACGAATCCAGGTTAAAAATTTCAAGCTTGTGGGTCTGCTAGAAGTATCTTAAAATTTTGATGATCGGTGAGTGAGTCAGTCTGTGAGTCAGTGAAAGAATTAACGGATTTTGTCTTGCCGTAGTTTTAAATCTACTGGTTCAAATTAAATGTAATTTGGGGAGATACCTAGGTATTTTGAGTTCAGGCTTCTAGCTTTATCAACAACGAAGTAAACTGGAGGTCGAAAATGCCCTGAATGGCGTCCAGTAAAGGATGGTAACGACAAAAAACAAATTTACAAATTCGTAACTATTAAAATATTTGTCCAAATGTGTAGTGTAAAAGACAAAGTTTATCTAATTTAAATACCAGAAGCGATAAAAAGCGATAAAAGTATTTATTTTTGATAGGATCAATTTGTTACGACCAAATGTGCATTAGAAATAAGGTATAATTTTTTATTGTATTTATGGCAGATTTTTTTCCTACATACTTGACACTTATATTTTGAACAATTCACACAATATCTTTATAAATTATGTGTTATACTAATGTATAAGCTATATGACGACCCGAATGGCTGAGTCGGCAGTGACACTGCCTACGAAACCAAGGGTCCCGGGTTCGAGTCCCGGTGGGGGCAAATGTTTGTTTGATGAGAACGGATTTTTGTACCCTAGTCATGGTTGTTTATCTATCTAAGTATAATATTTCTCTATATAAGTATATATATCGTTGTCTAGTACCCAAGATACAGGGAATCCTAGTTTGGGGCTAGATCAATGTGTGTAAAAGGTGTCCAAGGTATTATTTTATTTATTATTTTATTTTATTATTGTAAAATTTCATTAAAATCCATTCAGTCATTTTACGTAAAAGAGTAACAAACATCCATACATACATACTCACAAATTTTCTCGTTTATAACGTTAGTAGGATGTTTGACTGAACGTTTATTTTTTCTAGTACATTTTGGCGATACGTCCGATTACCGCGGTGGTGCTATCGTGTGTAGTCATGCCAGTGAGATTTGCTTATTTGGTTCCACTTTCCCTCGCAAGGCATGAGTCCGCGCCACCGGACAATGCGCATTTATTTAAAATTAAATTAAGCCATCATTTTATTAATTTCTTGTTTGATTCATATATATATATATATATATATATATATATATATATTATTTCTTCGCACAATCCATAGTAAAATATTGTATGATACACGAGCGTAAGATGATTTCCGACTCGTGTCGACTTATATACTCGCTCGCTTCGCTCGCCCGAGAATAAAAATGCCACTCGTCGGGAATTACCTACTTTCTGCACAATAGGATATACATAGTCAGGTCATAAGTTCTGTCACATGTACAATATGAAATAATTTAGACATGTTTATTATTTATGTAAACATTTATAAAGCAAAATGAACTTAATAAAACATAGATTCTTATGGTAATAAAGTTTATTCAAAATGACCCCCGCGATTTTGAATACAGGCCTTTATTCTGCGCGGCCAGTCGTCAATCGCAGCACGAACGAGGTCCATGTCAATATCGGCGGCTGCCTTAATCGAGGATGCCTTGAGTGACTCCAAATCAGGATGAGGCTTTGAGCAGGCCTTTTCCTCCAAGTGTTGCCATATCTTGTAATCTAACGGACTCAAATCTGGGCTGGAGGAGGGCCAGTCTTCGTGCCGGATGAAGTCGATTTCACGCGCCGCCAGCCAGTCTTGTGTGCTTTTCGCACTATGAGCTGTCGCAGAATCATGTTGGAATACCCAGTGCCTGTTATTAAACATGGTATGAGAAACAGGTTCCACAAGGTTCTTGAGGACTGTATTTTGATACACAACTGCATTAGTTTTTACGCCTTTCTCACAAAAATGTACCTCAGTTAAGCCCCAATAAGAGACTCCCAACCAAACCAAGAGCGAGGATGGAAAATGACCTCGTTGGAAACGCGGAATACGGTTGCTCGCTTCTTCACTGCTGTGTGCGTACACTTTATCATTTTGTTTGTTGTAGCTCTCTTCCACGGTGAAAAATTTTTCATCCGAAAAATGAATTTCCCGATGCTTTTTTCCCGCGTACCGCTTCAACAAAGCGCGGCATCTCTTCAGTCTCAGGTCCATTAAACGAGCGTCCAAACGATGTCCTGTTTTTCTTCGATATGCCCTAAGCCCTAAGTCTTCATTTAACACCCTTTTCACCGTGGTCCTGCTTAACCCCATCTGAAGGGCCAACAGTTTCTGCTTACGTATGGGATTTCTTTGAATTCGCGCCTTCACAGCTTTTATCACTGCTGTAGTCCTAACAGAGCGAGGGCGACCACTTCTTGACCTGTCATCTACACTAGAGTCTTCATTGTATCGCTTCATTGTACGATAAACGAATCTTTTGTTTATATTCAAATTTTTCAGTAAGTCGAAAATCTGAATTGGCGCGTAACCGCAATGATGCAACGCAATAACTGCGACACGGTCTTCTCTATGTGTCCACTCCATATTTAAAAATGAGGAACATTCTAAAAAGTACACATTTTTATCTTCATGAAAAATCGAAATTCGAATTCAATAAACTTTTTTGTGGCCAGCGTTCTAAATTCAAAAGTTTTTATTGTGTGACAGAACTTATGACCTGTGTCTAGAAATCAAACTATACCTACAATTCAAGATGCATACATACAAGATACATTCATACAAGATACATTCATCCAAGCCATACATACAACCATACAAGAAGCTTTCATACAATTTCAAGAAAATCATACATCATACAATGCAAACATGAACTAGGCACCCTATACAAATCAAGATGAAAAAACGACGGCGTCGCGCTGTACCAGTGCATCGTTCATTACCTCGCGAGCTACGCAAGCGCACGCGCACGTGTTCCATACATTATTTCGAATAATCATCATACAAGCAAAATCATACAGTTTTTCATACAATCGTAAGTGCATCAAGAAGCTTCTAAACGCCATAGTTTACATGGTCCTTCGAGCCGGATTTCAAGAAGATCCAAAAACATCCAATAAATCAGTCGTATACCTAAACAGGAGTGGAAACAAGAGACAAGGTGTTGCATTCGAGTGAGTCCGTTCCAATATATTAATTTTTCAATAAAATCATAAAGTACCAATTTAATTTATGCAAATTTTCATATCCAACTAAGCTACCTTGCTATCTAGCTTCATTTATTCATTTATTTTTGTCGAATTCCAACAAGAAAGTCAATAATTTTTCAATACAATTTCGCAAGTAATAAAATCATAAGTTGTTTACGACATAAAACTGAGCACCGTCCTGCTGACCTTGAGTGCCGCATAACTCGCCCCATTGTCCTCCGGCCGCCGCCCGCTGGACAAATTTTTCAATATTACCCTCTAAACCCATTAGCTATTTGAGTGTGAGTTATTCGATTTGGGAGTGAATTTGCACGACTTTCTTGCTATAAATACATTTCACTTTAGGACTCAACCTCGACACAGTTCGTCAAGATGTCATTGTCCGAATTATCGCGAAAACGAGGTGCATACAAGGGCCAATTAACCAACTTTGTTAACTATGTAAACAGTTTGCAACCAACCAACAATCAACCAAATCCCGATTCACTGCAGTTGATTGAGCTACGTTTGAGAGTGTCAAAAATGGAATCTATGTTTACGCTATTCGACGAAGTACAAACAACAATTGAATGCCTTGTTGATCAAAAAGATTCTGACCAACAGTTCGCTGAGAGAACCTCATTCGAGTCCTTGTTTTATTCAAACTTAGCAAAAGCAACTGAGTTATGTGATCGCCTTAACGTGAATTCCTCTGATGGCCACCACTCGTCCTCTGATTCCGAGGCAGGGACTGTCACGCACAAAGTTATGAAACAAACAAAACACGGCGTCAAGCTGCCTACTATTCAGATTCCCAAATTCAGTGGCGCTTATGAGGAATGGCTGGAGTTCCGCGATACATACTTATCACTGATTCACACTAACACAACAATTACAAGTATACAAAAATTTCATTACTTAAGGGCGTCCTTGCAGGGGAGCGCTGCTCAAATAATACGGTCACTTGAATTTTCATCTGACAATTACAAAGTTGCCTGGGATTTGTTGTGCGATAGGTATAATAACACCAAATTGTTAATCCAAAACCATATACAAGCCATTTTTGCCCTAGATTCGATTAAAAAAGAATCTGCCCAATCCATTAGACAGATTATAGACACTTTCAATAAGAATCTTCGTTCACTGGAAGTATTAGGTGAACCCACTAATTCGTGGGACACACTGATTATATACATCATGTCAACAAAGCTTGATCAGAAAACCCTACGAGAGTGGGAAGAACACAAAACTACATTAAAAACAATAACATTGAACGATTTTCACGTATTCTTAAAAAATCGGGCTGATTTATTAGAAACCATACAATTAAGTCAAAAAACAGAAACACGACACAGACAAACAGAACATGTTAAGGGATTTGCAGCTGTAACAAACAGTGCAGACAGTAATAATAACAACTCATCGAGCTGCCCTCTTTGCTCAAACAATCATTACGTATACAACTGCGAGATATTTCTCAGTCAATCGAACCACGAGAGAGTCGAAACTGCCAAAAGATACAAATTATGCCTAAATTGTTTAAGACCAGGTCATCAAGCTCGTGTGTGTCGTTTAGGACCGTGCAAGAAATGTCCTCGCTATACAAAACACAATACATTAATTCATGAGGATACATACAAAGACAGAAATACAAATACACAAAGATATACAAATGCCTATGGAGATACAAACACACAGAGATACACAAATACATACGGTGATACAAATACACATAGATACACAAATACATACGGTGATACAAATACACAGAGATACAAAAATACATACGGTGATACAAATGCACAAAGATATACAAATACATACGGTCACATGAATGGACAAGGACATACAGATACAAATGAACAAGATTATACAAATACAGGTGAAATTGCAAATACACAAGAATATACAAATACAAATATACAACGAAACAATCCACATACATCAAATCAAACACAGAATCATACATCACTCTCAGTCCAGAATACGGCAGAGCAAGTGCTACTATCCACAGCACTCATATACATCATAGATAAAGATAACCAGCGGCACGAAGCTAGAGCAATACTTGATTCAGGAAGTCAAGCTTCATTCATGACAGAAGCACTCATGAAAAAACTTAAACTCAAAGCGACTAGCATACAATCTTCCGTCACAGGAATCAACCAATCAACCACGAAAATATCCAAACGTTGCAATACATCTATAGAGTCAAGGATAAATCCATACAAGGTCAATATGTCATTCCTGATTCTACCCAGCATTGCGACCATAGGAAACAGTACAACAAACATAGATAAACTAAACATACCAAAACACATTACTTTGGCTGACCCCGAATTCAACCATCCGCCAAGAATCGATATTCTTCTTGGCGCAGACATTTTCTGGGAAATCCTGGATCAAGGACAGGTGCGTCTAGGTACACGTAGTCCTATCCTACAACAAACCAAATTCGGATACGTGGTATCGGGGCCCACCGGTGGTCACACACAAAACGTAACATGCAATTTTATACAACAAGACAATATACAAGAAACACTATCCAAATTCTGGACTCTTGAGGAGGTACCCGAACAATCAAAACACATCTATTCAAAGGAAGAAATACAATGTGAAGAAAACTTTAAACAGACATTTACAAGAATGCCCGACGGTAGATTTTCTGTCGAAATACCTCTCAAGAAACCAGAATCTGAACTTGGAGATTCGTTCCAAAGAGCAAAACAATGTTATATGTCGCTAGAACGACGATTGGCTTGCCAGCCACTGTTAAAACAAATGTACACAGATTTTATGATAGAATACGAAACATTAGGCCACATGACAAAATTAAACTTAAATACATACACTGATCACAACAACAAAGTACCGTTCTATTTGCCGCACCATGGAGTTTTAAAGGAAAGTAGTGAGACCACAAAGCTACGTGTTGTTTTTAATGCCAGTGCATCAACGAGTAGCGGAGTGTCATCAAATGACATTCAGATGGTCGGTCCAACTATCCAAAGCGATTTGTTGTCTCTTTTACTCAGATTTAGGCATCATCGTTATGTACTAACAGGCGACATCGAGAAAATGTACCGGCAGGTACTTATACACCCAAACCAACGGCACTTACAACAAATACTTTGGCGAGCTAATCCAAATGAAGATTTACACACTTACCAATTAAACACAGTGACATATGGAACTTCGTCAGCTCCTTATTTGGCGATTCGATGTTTGAAACAATTAGCTGATGAATGCAAAGATGAAACTATAACGAAGATAATCAACGAAGACATGTATGTTGATGACCTCTTAACTGGTAGTCAAACAATCGAACAATTGATCAAGATTAAACATGCCGTCACACAAGTTTTATCTTCCGGTGGTTTTCCACTTAGAAAGTTTCGATCAAATGTTCGGGATATTCTCACTCAAAACCATTCAACACTTCCAACTCAAAATCTTAATTTAACCGAACAAAATTCCTCGAATACACTGGGGTTAGGATGGTCACCCGACCCAGACAATTTATATTTCACAATCAATCTACAATTAAACACGGTATACACCAAACGATCTATTCTATCCACTATCGGACAGATATTCGATCCATTAGGTTTACTAAGTGTTTGTGTAATTCAGGCGAAAATTATTTTACAAAAACTTTGGTTATTAAAATTATCATGGGATGAGACACTTCCCCACGACGTAATCACTATTTGGCGAAAATTCATTACAGATTTGCCCAAACTAAATCAAATTAAAATTCCTCGTCGCGTTGTCTGTGACAATCCGAGTGTGATTGAATTGCACACTTTTGCTGATTCGTCACAAGATGCGTATGGCGCATGCTTGTATGTTAGGTCAGTATCTAACGACACTGTTTCAGTGCAATTGCTATGCGCAAAAAGTAGGGTAGCGCCGTTGAAGCCGACGACTATACCGCGTCTGGAGTTGTGCGGAACCCTCATCGCAGCGCGATTAACTGACAAAGTGGTTAGAGCGTTTAGATTACCCATAGATAGATGTTTTTTGTGGACCGATTCCACGATAGTATTAGGATGGTTAAAAACTTCCCCTCACAAATTAAAACAATTCGTTAGAAATAGAGTATCTGAAATTCAAGAACTAACTGAAAAATACACATGGCGTCACGTGCCTACTTTAGAAAACCCAGCCGATCTCTTATCTAGAGGTGTGAATATATCCGACATTGAAAATTCGAAAAAGTGGTGGACCGGACCAGATTTTTTAAAACTTACACAAGAATTTTGGCCTAATTTCAATCAGAATATAATTCCAAATGATATTCCAGAAACAATTTCGAATGTTGCAACCAATATATTAAATACCCACACATTCAATTTTGACGCATTTTCCAAATTATTAACAATGAAACGATCATTCGCTTGCGTGTTGCGTTTTTTGAACAATTGTAAAAAGAATACCAACAAAAAATATGGTCCATACAACGTTGAGGAGTTAGAAACAGCATTTACACAGTTGCTCAAATGGTCTCAGATGGAGTCATTTGAAGAATACAATTTACTTATACAAAACAAACAGTTACCAAACAAAAACAGACTTTTACACTTATCACCATTCTTAGACAATCATGGCCTTATGAGGGTAGGTGGTAGGTTAAACAATTCAGACTTCGAATTTGAGAAAAAACACCCGATACTTATTTCATGTAAACATCCCATTGCACGACTTATTTTTACCGATAAACACATTCAGTTGATGCACGCAGCACCCCAATTATTGCTGGCTTCTATCAGGGAAGAATTTTGGCCTATCGGGGGGCGAAATATGGCTAAACTTGTCGCACACAAATGTCAAAGATGTACTAGAATGAAAGCACAAACAGTCAGACCTATCATGGGTCAACTACCGGAGCAGCGTCTTAGTGCCGGTTACCCTTTTCAAACGACAGGCGTTGATTATGCTGGCCCAATGCTAGTAGCTGACAGAAAAGGACGTGGTTGCAGACTATCCAAAGTATACGTTGCGGTGTTTGTTTGTTTCACGACAAAGGCCATTCATCTAGAGCTGGTTACAGAGTTAACAAAGGAAGCCTATATAGCTGCGTTGCGCAGATTCATCGCACGCAGATCTAAGCCCACCGCCATTTTCTCTGACAACGGAACCCAATTCGTAGGAGCAAAAAACGAAATACAAAGATTCTTTAAACAAAATGCATCCCCGTTAGCAGAAACAATGGCGAATGAAAATATACAATTCAAGTTTATTCCTGCCTACGCTCCGCATTTTGGCGGACTGTGGGAGGCAGGAGTCAAATCATTCAAATATCATCTAAACAGAGTCTTATCCAATTCACACTTAACATTTGAAGAACTATACACTACATTAGTCCAAATTGAAGCAATTCTCAATTCAAGGCCGCTCTCCCCACTTTCTGCTGATCCTAGTGATCTCATCCCATTAACTCCCGGTCACTTCTTGGTCGGACGATCCCTCACTGCTTTGCCGAGTCCGCCGTTACTCCTTAGGAATGAGAACAGGCTGCAACGATGGGAAAGAGTCGAACAGTTACGCCAGCACTTCTGGAGCAGATGGCATAAGGAATACGTCGCCGAACTCCAACAGAAGACAAAATGGAAATCTTCCTATGGACGTCTAGAAAAGGACATATTGGTATTAATAAAGGATGATACATTACCTCCCATGAAATGGAGTCTTGGTCGCGTCGTTGACGTACATCCAGGCAGCGACGGAGTTAACAGAGTAGCAGATATACAAACTTCAAAAGGAATTATAAGAAGAGCATTTAACAAGATATGTCCTTTACCAATGGGAGAAGAGAAGCTTGATGTTGAAAGCCAAGCATTCAACGCGGCGGGACATGTCTAGAAATCAAACTATACCTACAATTCAAGATGCATACATACAAGATACATTCATACAAGATACATTCATCCAAGCCATACATACAACCATACAAGAAGCTTTCATACAATTTCAAGAAAATCATACATCATACAATGCAAACATGAACTAGGCACCCTATACAAATCAAGATGAAAAAACGACGGCGTCGCGCTGTACCAGTGCATCGTTCATTACCTCGCGAGCTACGCAAGCGCACGCGCACGTGTTCCATACATTATTTCGAATAATCATCATACAAGCAAAATCATACAGTTTTTCATACAATCGTAAGTGCATCAAGAAGCTTCTAAACGCCATAGTTTACAACCTGACTGTGTATAATAATAATAATAATAATATCTTGGACACTATTTACACACATTGATCTAGCCCCAAACTAGGATTCCCTGTATCTTGTGTTAAATTCCAAGCCTCAACCGAAAGGGCGTGGAATCTTGGTAGGGCTGTCCTTCACCAGGAATGTCACAAGTAGTACTGACCTTGACGCCGTGGACCGGAATTCGAAAGCTCAATTCGAGGTAGGAACACGGGATGAGGAACACAAGGCTGGGGGTTGATGGGAGTCGAATCTTACTGCTGTCGTATTCCGCCGCCGGTGCCGTCGTGATGCCACGTATCCGACCACATGGGTCGCTATCCGAACGCGAAGAATTGGGGACCGAACCACTTCAACCTTTCACAGCACGAAGCACTCACTCCGATGGCGTGAAATCTACTTATTTCCCGACGATTGTTCCGCGATTATTATAATTAACATTCCGCCAAGGCCCGAATACCTGACGCCGACATTTTTTCCCTGTGCAAAAAGTAACCTCTAACTCGTCATCTCGTTTCTATACAAGTGACAGCTAGTGATGTCCCGATCACTCGCGGTCGATCCGCACAACGAAAAACCGGTGCGTTCCGAAGCATAAATATTAAACAGTCACCCGCCCGGACAGGCCCGAACCTGTCCCTAATCAATAGGAAGGCGAGAAAGTGTTGCGACCGCTCTCTTGAGGACCGAGTCCCCCACCTTGACTTCTGCTGATCGAGGCGTGCCATCCCGACCCGTGTACAAATTGACGATCCGTCCTCGTCTCCATCTCAATGATGGCAGGTTCGCATCCTTAATCAGCACCAAATCACCGACTTGAGGGGGGCTCGTCCGGTCAGTCCACTTAAGGCGCTGCTGCAAGATGTGCAAGTACTCAAGGGACCACCGTTTCCAAAATTCTTGAGCCATCTGCTGCAACATCTGCCACCTAGTTAACCGACTTAACTTAACATCACCGAATGGGTATTCTGGCAGGGCGTTAAGGGGCTGAACTATCAGGAAGTGACCCGGCGTCAACGCTTCCAAATCATTTGGATCCGAACTGAGCGGGCACAACGGACGCGAGTTCAGTGTCATTTCAATTTTACAGAACAGCGTCGCAAGCTCTTCAAAGCGTAGAGAGGTCTCACCGATGATCCTCGTCAGGTGCGACTTAGCCGATTTAACCGCAGCCTCAAAAATTCCTCCCCAATGAGGACATCCCGGCGGACTGAAAACCCATTCAATCCCTCGTCGGGAGCAAGCCGTACCGATGGCGTCCTGGTTACCGTTCAGGAATTGAGTGACCTCCTGCAGATATCGCCTGGCTCCGACAAAATTTGTGCCGTTGTCCGAACGGATTAATGTCGGGAGGCCCCTTCGTGAGACGAACCGATCTAGACATGCGATAAATGCCTCTGTAGTGAGGTCACTGACCACCTCCAAGTGGACTGCCTTCGTGGCCAAGCACACGAAGACGCACAGGTATGCCTTCACTAATCTGGCGTTCCGTAGCTGTGAAGACTTGACCATGAATGGTCCCGCGAAATCCGTTCCGACACCCGCAAAGGGCTGGATTTCGTTAACCTATCCGAGGGCAAATCGCCCATCTGGGGCTGCATCGTAGCCGCCTTGGCCCGATAACAAGGCAGACGCCGAAATACGACGCTACGCACTAAGCGTCTTCCCGATAGAATCCAGAACTCGCGCTGGAGAAACGCCATCAAGGCGTGGCATCCGATATGCCCATTCCGAATGTGTCGATCCTGTATCAACAGTTCGACCAATTTCCCTTTCCTAGGGAGTAACAACGGGTGGCGAGCCGCATAAGGCAGGTTGGCATTCCGCAGCCGACCTCCTACCCTCAGCAATCCTTGAGGGTCAATAAACGGGTTTAGCCAAGCCACAGCTCCCTTCAGTTGGACGCATCCGCGTCTCAGAATGTCCAGTTCGGACTTAAAGTGCACCGTCTGCACGTTCCGTACCAATGCGAACAACGCATGGTTCCGTTCCCGTGGTGTCAGGACCTGTGTCCGCACCCGTTGCGCCTCAGAATTGCGACAATTCCGCGCAAATCGGAAGATCCAGGCGGTCACATTGACCAGCTTGTCGAGCGAGCTGTACCGTTCCAGCAGGCTGAACTCCTCTTCCGGCTCTGGTTGCGTCGTACAGATACCGACTGTCAAGGCGCCGTTCGCCGAGGTAACGCGTGGACTCATTGACCAATCCGATTCGGCTTGAGTCAACCATTTTCGACCCCACCACAAGGGATGTCCAACTAACTCCGGAGCGTGACACCCACGAGACGCACAGTCTGCTGGGTTCATTTCCCCTGGAACATGTCTTCAGATTAAGGGAACATCCGAATTCAAAATCTGCGAAACCCGATTCGCCACAAAAATCTCCAGCTTGTGAACTGAAGCCTTCAGCCAGCATAACACGATCTGGCTGTCCGTCCAAGCGTAGACCGTATCTTCTAACGCTATTGACCCACGAAGAACCGTCATCGTGTGGTTGAGCAGACGAGTCAGGAGAGCCGCTCCTGAAAGCTCTAATTTGGGAATGGTCAGGTGAGTGCGCAACGGCGCAACCTTGCTCTTGGCCATGACCAACCGCACATCAACCTCCCCCGAGGAGTCGACCGTACGCAGATACACTGCAGCTCCGTAGCCCTTCTCCGAGGCATCGCAAAACCCATGCAGGGTGGCGGTGTATCGTTTGGTGGGGACCAACCTCCGTGGCAGTGAAATCCGATTGATGCCAGGGAGGGTCGAAAAGAACGAGTCCCACTCTGAGCTCAATGACCCGCCGATCGGGTCGTCCCATTTCAGCTCAGCAGACCACAATTGCTGCATAAAACACTTGAGCTGAAATGTTACCGGGGTGATCCAACCGTTTGGATCAAATGTCCTAGCCACCGTTGAAAGGACGCTCCGTTTCGTCCAGACCTTCGGGGAGTCCAACTCGATCCGATACGAAAACATGTCTGACACCGGCTGGTACTGGACGCCTAATACCGACAACATATTCGGATTTTCCAAATTTTCAAAAATGTGGGGATCCTGCTGGTAGTCATCCGGAAGACCAGACAGTAACTCTGGAGAGTTCGACATCCATTTCCGGAGCTCGTAACCTCCACCCCGTAAGAGCTCAACTAGCTCATCCCGTCGAGCGAGCGCCTCCTCTACGGAATCTGCACCGGTACAGATATCGTCCACGTAGAGATCCTGCTCCAGGATCGCTGCTCCTCTAGGGAAATTTAACCGTTCTCGATCCGCTAACTCCCGCAGAGTGCGAATCGCCAAATAAGGACTAGACCGTAGCCCGTACGTGTTGGTGTTCAGCTCGTACACCTTGATGGGCTGATCTGGGCTCTCTCGCCACAGTATCAGCTGATACCGTCTATCGTCAGGGTGAATGACCGTCTGTCTAAACATCATCCGGATGTCAGCTACAAACACAACATTGTGTCGACGGAACCGTGTGATAACATCCGCGATGTCATGGTTCAACTTCGGCCCTGAATGCAAACATTGGGTCAGTTTCATGCCGTTAGATGTTGATGCCGATCCATCGAACACTACCCGTATTTTGCTCTCCGGGGTCCTCAAGACCGCGTGTTGAGGCAGGAAGCAATGGTCTTCACGCTTCCAGTCGATACCCGAAACCGACATGTGGCCGAGCGACTCGTATTCCCGCATGAAGTCGACGTACTTCTGCCGGAAAATCCCGTCACGCTTCATGCGTCGTTCCATCGACAGAAGCCGCGTCTCGGCTGCATGGTGTGAACTGCCCAGCGGTGGGCGATCACTCCGGAATGGAAGACGTGTGAGAAATCGACCTGACCGAAGGCGACCAGTATTGTTCCGATAAAACTGTTCACACTCTTCTTCAACCGGGTCCAACCGGCGGACCGTAGGTGGTTCCTCCACCTCCCAAAACTTCTGTATCACCTCCGAGAGTACAGAACCGAATAAGGGACTACGAGTCGCTAGGCGTGGGGCAGCCGGCATGACCGGACCTATTACCGCATGGCCCAGTCTGGTGTTGACCGAAACCAGACCAGTCGCCTGCAACACGTGGACACCTGGCACTTACAGGTATCCCAAGGCATCGACACCCAATAAAATGTCTACTGGGCCCGGAATATCGAACTCCAGGTCAGCCAGTGACAACCCAGCGACCAACTGTCGCACTGAGGGCGACAACCGTACGTGAGGGTGTGAGCCCATCACATTAGGCATGACTAATGCCGTGACGTCAGATTCACCGATGAATCCACCCGTGACGAGAGAGCAATCCGACATACTCCCTTGACGGAACCGACTTCCGTGTTCCCAATTCCCCGAATGGAATGTGGATACTCCCTTACCGAAATGCCCAACCGTCTTACAAGGTTGCACGAGACTAAGCACCCCTGGGCCCCCGAGTCCAATAGTGCTCGTGCCACACATGATTTGCCGTCCGAACTCCACGCTATCACAGAGGCGGTGGGGAGCATGACCGTCTGTGGAGTGGCGGCACCCTGTAAGTGGGCGGCGTGTCCCTAGCGGGAACTTCCGCGGGATCCGAACCCGCTGAGACCTCCGTCGGCCTTGGAGTAACTCGGCTGCTGATACGCAACCGGCATATCAGACCGTATGTACATCAAGGGGTCCCAACCCGGATAATAGGCCCCTCGCTGTCCCGGTATCCGACCATACCGGACGGTGTACGGTGTGCCCGGTGGCCACCGTGGATGGATGGGGGAGAGCGGATCCAACCTGGGGCGCTCTAGGAATGGGGGCGACATCCGACTGTTCGCCTCCCTGTTCGCCTCCCAGAGCGACGGGCAGGGTGGCGCAGAAGGTGGTGGGCTCCCAGCCTTCACGCCACTCATAGGTGCCATCTGACACCCATCGTAACACGCGGTGAGCCAGCGGCCCGAAGTCCTCGCTGACCGTGGACAGCGGCGACCGAACCCCGGCTATCCCGCATGTTACCCCCCGCGCTGCCCCCTTCCCCTCGGGGGGGGGTCCCGTCCGCGGGTACCCCAGTCACCCCGTTGGTGACTCCCGTTGCCCGGAGGGGGACTGGGTCCGGCCCTGGTTGGGCCCTGTGGCCGACCAACCTGAGTCCGGCCCTGGTGACCGTCCGAAGGGCCTGACCGATTCAGGCACAACACTATGTGGTGCTTGCCACCACAGCACTCACAGGAGAACGCGCGCGAGCACTCGCTCAGCGTGTGCGGCCCCAAGCAACCGAAACACAATCGGTGGCGGAAGACTATCTTCCTGCGGGCAGCTACCCCGAGCGCCTTAAAGTTGGCGCAACTGGTCACTTCATGACCGGCACTGTCGCAGTGCACACAGCCGTCACCCGACGGCGCGGCATTCAAAACGCCAAATTGTTTCGACCGCCCACCCCCCCCGTGGAGCTGCTTACTGGCCTCCGTGTCCAGTGTGTCACATCGCCTGCATTCACCCTCCAAAAAATCCGTCAATTGGACGAGCGTGGGCAGTTCCGTGCTACTGCCCCCATGCAGCTGTTCAAACCGACTTTGAACAGCTGCAGGCAACCGTGACAAAACCATATACAAAACAATGTATGACCATTGGTCTACCGGAAGACCAAGGTTCTGAAGGGCCTTAGTGGCCACTAGCACAGGGTTGAGCACCTGTACTCGGATGTCAACATCCCGGGTTACTTTAGGGATGCTAAACAGCTTCCCCAGCTGCGTATCAACCAACCGCCGTTTGTGTTGGTAGCGGTCAAACAATATGGACCTGGCTATCTCATAATTGCCCGCCGTGACCGTTAGGTGACCGACCAACTCCTTCGGTTCACCCCGCAGAGCCATCAATAGTTGGGCCAACTTGTAGGCGTTGTCCAGGTCGTCCCGACCGTGGACCAAACTATCAAATAAATTAATGAAGGCCGGCCACTCATCAATTGCCCCACTGAAGGCCGGAATCTCCATGTGTGGCAGCCGTCCGACAACATCCTTCGGGGGTGGGTATCCGTTACCCTCCCCACGGTCATTCCTTCACGACCGCTTAATTTTCTCCGCGCGACGCTCGATGTCACCCAAGCATTCCATCGCTTGGTCAGCATCCGCGCAGAGCTGTTTCACTGCAGCCACCGAGGCTTCATTAGTAAGCCCGAGAGCTTCAGCCTCCGCAGCCAGCCGACACACCTTCTCGACGCGTGTCATTGCGTCCTCCACACGCTTGAGCAGGACATCATCCATATCTGGTCGCTCCACATACTTATGAGTATGGGCGAGCCATCTCATTTCTTCCCGGACACCATGCCGCAGCACCGTCAAGGGCGAAGGCGCCATGTTGACCGATTTAATAGATTCTGGTCTTATACTTCACTACCGAACTAAGTATAGCCAGAGACCAGCAATTGCCCGTCAGCGCTGGGCACAGAAATTAAAACTAATTTGTCAAAACTAAGGCAACCACTAAAACAATTAAATCCTAAAAAATATTTAATATGGTCGCCCTGTGGACATGTATGTCCACAGGGCGACCTTATACCTATACATTCAAGGTGTACCTTATAACTATACACTCTAAATCAATTAGAGAATGCCACCATAAAGCACAATACAAATAACACACAAAAATGTATTATAAAAAACTATTTTTAATATAATGTAGGTAGCCGTGAACCTTCTAGAAGTGGCCCCTCCGATATGACCCACACTTCTACTGAGGTCAGCAAAATCAGCTTAATACCCCTTAAATAGCCTGACCCTGCTCTGTAAACCGAAATAACACTGCAGTACTATAGAACCCGACGTTCTACCACAAGTCATACAATATAGTTACTTCGCGGAATGACCGTTCAATCCTTTATGCGCACAAACAGTATTTTCCGACTACAAATTTATAATAATCATTAACTAAATCGTCAATTATACGTTCACTAACCGAAAATGAACCTAAATTGTGGTATACCGACCACAAGACTCACTCACAAAATGATTGCCGACCAATCCGAGGTATCCACCCTCTCCCAGCTACAATGTGGCAAAAAAACAACCCTACAACCGTCCGTGAATCGATTTCCCACTAGGAAACAGCGCTCTGCTACCAAAATGTTAAATTACACGCCTCAACCGAAAGGGCGTGGAATCTTGGTAGGGCTGTCCTTCACCAGGAATGTCACAAGTAGTACTGACCTTGACGCCGTGGACCGGAATTCGAAAGCTCAATTCGAGGCAGGAACACGGGATGAGGAACACAGGGGTGGGGGTTGATGGGAGTTGAATCTTACTGCTGTCGTAGTCCGCCGCCGGTGCCGTCGTGATGCCACGTATCCGACCACATGGGTCGCTATCCGAACGCGACGAATTGGGGACCGAACCACTTTAAGCTTTCACAGCACGAAGCACTCACTCCGATGGCGTGAAATCTACTTATTTCCCGACGATTGTTCCGCGATTATTATAATTAACATTCCGCCAAGGCCCTAATACCTGACGCCGACATTTTTTCCCTGTGCAAAAAAGTAACCTCTAACTCGTCATCTCGTTTCTATACAAGTGACAGCTAGTGATGTCCCGATCACCCGCGGTCGATCCGCGCAACGAAAAAACCGGTGCGTTCCGAAGCATAAATATTAAACATCTTGGGTACTAGATAACGATAAACATACTTTAATAGATAAATATTATACTTAGATAGATAAACAACCATGACTAGGGTACAAACATCCGTTCTCATCAAACAAATATTTGCCCCCACCGGGACTCGAACTTGGCTTCGTAGGCAGGGTCACTGCATGTCGACTCGGCCATTCCGGTCGTCAATATAGCTATTACTTAACTAAAAAAAACATAATCATAGCGTTAAACTTTTTCCTAAACGTGCCTAGCTTTCATTATTAGCATAAGCATGATTAAATCCTAATAATATTTACCTAAAGCATCATACAGGACGGATATCGGGGCGCAGTGCATGTCTGTACTTGCCTGCCTGCCTACAAAGAGAAAGGCGAAGCCGTCGCCCAACTCCACAGTGTACACTAATTCCTGGCAAAATTAAAAATAATGTAGTCCGAGCTGGCAACCCTAGTCCGTAATGACCTGGATTTTATGAGAGGCGCGCCCGCTCCGCGCCGTTTGACCATCTCGTTTAATTGAGGGAGGACACTTGCAGACTCACGAGCGCATAGATTTGATACGAGCCTCGGCCTCCGCAAGTTTACATGCCGCGTATTATAGGCGCCATTAAACTGCGAGCGATACTGGCATTAACGGGAACTGGTACCTGTCTGTCCTAATATACTTCTATTCAATTCAATTCAAAGCTTTATTTGTTAATAATTGGTATTTGGAAATCATCATGATGTGTACCTATGTACTTAGCAAAGATCTTAAGAATACATTCAAAGTATCTCTATGTTTGGCGCAATGGCATATCTACACATATTATATTTATCGAGCAGCAGTCACATCAGCTGTATTAGTATACAAATCTAGAATAGTAATAAGCAGTCAATATAAATTATATAGTCATAATTTCATAATTTCTTTATCGCACACAACTAATATATGGACAACAAGCCTTACATAAAAATAGTGTACGAAGGCGAGCTTATCTCTAATAAGAGATCTCTTCCAGCAAACCAAATTAGGATGGGAAGTCAATGGTCAGCCTTACATAATGTCTAATAGATATTCATTTATTGGTGATTTGCCTTCGATGTGACCAATTTTTTAAGGTTATAAGTATTTAATCATTGCTCTTAATGTCTCCGGAAATGTCTCCGGAAGTTTGTTGTATATTCTGGTGGTCATCCCGAATGTACTTTTATCGTATTAAGTAGATTTACGTGGGTAAGCGCACAGCTGGTCCTAAATGCGTTTATTCTTCATGAAATAGACGGAGATTACACCTGAAAACACTGCAGTTTCAAATATAGAATAATGAAGGAACTTTAAATAACTTAAGGCCTGAAATTATCCTGGCAAGGTTCTGTACTAATGTTTACATATAGCTTCTGAGCCTTAGCTTTTTACCGCTAGCGAGGACGGGGATGCAGCGGCAGCGGGAGACACCGGTGATTAGGGCTCTCTCTCTCTCTTCAATGATATACCAGAGAGAAAAGAGGTGGACCTGTTCCAAAGTTTTTTGACGGTATTCGCAAGTGTCGCCACTTACTGTCTGTGTTATAAGTAAGATCTCTTTTATATCCTGTAAGCTGTTGCTTCTTTATTGTCCTTATATTTATTGTCTCTTTGTGTCGATTTGGTTTTACTGCGATTTGACAAGTATGTATGTATATAATAAATAAAAATAATATTTTTGTGGCGTGTCCCCAAAACATTATGCCATAACATGACGCAAAAAATGACGTTTGCTCAGTACATGTTAATATCTACATTAATAAAGAAATTCGGAGTTTAAGTTTGATGCTTTACAACTATTAGTTTGATAAGGTAATCATTTTGTAACTTTTGTGATAAGTTGATAACTCTTTTTAGTCATTGTGTTTGAATTTAATCCTTTTTTCAGTAGTTGGGTTAAGTCTAATATAATAAAAGTTCGCGTTTTCAACGTTGACTTCCTTTGGTTATTCACTTAAGTTTAACAAGTTCATGATATTTTCTCTTTTGAACAGGTAAACAAAGGTCATAAAATAACACAAACATATCGTGAAATTAGACAAAAGCTTCATTATGATCATTACATACAATACCTCAGAAAAGCTCAGTTGAGTATACCTAAAGATTACAAATTTATTTAATTTTCGACACTAGAATCGTCTTTGGATCATATAGAGATAGTGTTTTAGGAGATAACTTTTATTGACTAGGCATTTAAGAATCTGAGAAGAGTGATCTCACATTGCGAGTTCTATAACTTCACCTACACTTCTTTGCACATTGTGGGCTAAAATCATCCAGGCATGTATGTACCACTGTCTGGACGAGTTGGTTCTTTAATTTGTAGTTTTAGTTTGTAAGCGGATAGGAGTTGTACGAAAGTTTTCGTAGCATTGGAGTTTATCAACGTGTCAATGTTAAAGTATCCTGCTTCTATAACGTCTGACTCAGAATTCCGTCTAATGTTCCGAAAAACCTGTCTAGATTATCCTTTTTTTTGAGGAGGTTCCCTGTACATCGATATAATTATAGTGTCATGTTCTATTATTTCTGTTCCACAACATTGGACAATATTAGGTAGACTGAATTTCTGATCTCTTTGATTTCTTTAAATTCATGATAATAGCTCATTATAATACAGGACCCACCATTTCTATTTATTCTACTGAAGGGTTATGCTAGGGTATAGTTCGATATTTTAATAGGACTGTGTCTGTCGGCAATATATTATGCTTGATGAAACACATAACATTAGTCTTAACGACACTTTTGGATTCATTCATTGCACTGTAAGATTATCGGACTTGTTAAGTAACCCGTTGATGTTTTGGTGAAGAATATTTATGTTGTTATACACGAAAAAGAATATTGCTTGCAGTGTCATTTGTGTTTGTCAAATCATCGTTTAACTTATTTACATTATTATCATTAATGAAATTAACATTATTATCATTGTTGTTAATTATATTATCATCATTAGTTCCTTTGTGGCAAAGTCTATTGTATTCAAAATAGTGTCACTCAGGATCAGTTCTGTTTGCACATATTTATCTTCTATTTGCTTGCCGTGTTTGTAAGTATATCTTTGTGTGGCGTAATCGAACTGCAGTAGTCTTCTCAGCAGCAGTCTACACCAGTTTCTTGTGAAATGTTGTCCTCTCGGAAGAAATCTGTTGTAATTCATGTCGAAGAATGATAGTTTCATAGTCTATCAGATGTAATTAGCCTATAAAATTATGGATTAGGTTTAGCTTAGTTAGTGCGACTAGGAATGAAATAGTTTGACCACTTTGATCAGATGGTAATCATATTTTTACTTGTGATGCACAATAAAAAAAAGTTATTTAAGCAGGTATGGCTGGTAAGCGTATTGCTAGTTGGCTGTACAAATGCATGTTTTAGATTTTTTATGATTGAAAAAAATGGTATTTTTTTGCCTATTTGCTTAAATAACTTTAAACTGAGAATTTCAATATTATGAAACAATAGCAGTTTATGCAAATGTCGGCAAAGGGGCCTTTAATCATTATTATTAGTGCTCTAAAATCGGTTCAGAAGCCAGTCGTAAAACCAAATAAACAAATGACAACTGTCAATGTCACCAAAGTCGGTAAAGCGGTTTGAATGTTTCGTGTCGGTAAAGCAGTGTCACTAACAAACCTGTTCAGTTGAAAGCGTCGCTAGGGTCTATGTTAGTCATTTCATACTGGGAGGGCATTATTTTCTTGTTTTAGCCACCTGAACAGTTAAGTTGATGGCACTGTACAGACGTCAAGACAAATGTAAATTTTGACGATTCGACGATCACTGACAAAAAAAAAACATTCGATTCATCGACGTGTTAAAGTAAAAAAAAATTGTCTGTAAATTGCCATATCCGCATCGATGTGTCATACATAATGCAGATCATTGCCCTATGGTTTCTGAATCGATTTTAGAGCATTTATGATAAGTGCGTAGATAAATATATTTGAGATTCTCGCAGTTTAAAAATATTTTATTATGATTTTCTGATTTACCCCCAATTGTGCCGTATTTTTGCAAAATTTAAGGCTAAGTAGTTTTGGAGATAGGGGGAAGGATTGTCTTTTTTTTAAATCATTATTGAGAATATATTCTTAACAATGATTTATTATTATTTATTACGCTGCGAATGCTAATAGTATATTTATTCTGCAGAAACGGGCTGTTCGTGCAATTTATAGATTAGGGCCTAGATTGTCACTGAGGGAAAAGTTTAAAGAAATCAATATTCTGACATTTGTGTCTCAATATATCTATGACAATCTTGTGTATGTAAAAAGAAATATAACTAATTTTCAGAAGTACAGTGATATACACAATTTTAATACTAGAAATAAAGACAAGTTGGTTGCTTATGTAAGCCGACTACATAAAATTAGTAATTCTTTTAAAGGCAATTGTATACGCTATTACAATAAGGTCCCTACTGATATTAAAAACTTACCTTTAGACAAGTTTAAAATAATAATAAAACAGAAATTGTATAAAAAAGGTTACTATAGGATATCTGATTACTTAGAGGACAGATGTCCATGGGAATAGATTGTTTGAGTAACAGGCTGTTTCGATATATAATTAGCATTGATTTTGTAATTTGACAATATTTTATTTAAAAAAGGAAACGCAAAATATGCGACGACTGTGGAGTTTCTTCGGTGAGCTCTTCTCCACAGATTCCGCCATTGTGTTAGTGAACTCACCCAAAAAAATGTAATGACGGATCTAAGTGATGTAACAACATCCTATGGAAATAAATGATTTTTGATTTGATTTGTTCCGAATTATGATAAATATAAACTTTGAAATCTTCACAACAAACCCTTTCTTTTTACATTTCACGATAGTTTGAAAAACTTTTGTTTCTTTACTGTTTAGCTCCCCAAAAGAGCCCCTAAATTCAAACTTATTTCGTTTACGAAAATGTACGCACTGTGCTGCGGCAGCGACTGACGTGACAGCCATGTTGCTAAGTGCGTTTTGACCAAAAACTACGAATCGAGATCCTATTTTTACCGAAACACGAGCCTTAGAGCCGCCTTCGAGTATCCTGTATGTGGAAGGCTTAGCACGATCTAAATTAAAGTTGCCTATGATTTTCAATATCTCGCCAGTTTGTGGGGTAATCATTTACTATTAAAATTACGGGTTTTTACGACGTTTACTTGTTGATCAACTATTTACCTTAGCAGAGCTCCGTGGTCTAATTGGTTTCACGCTTGCTTTTCACACAGGAGATGAGATCACGCTTCGATTCCTGACCACATACCAATGAGATAATTAATTTATCTCAAGTACATCATACGGACGTTCTAACGTTGATGGAAAACATCGTGAGGATACCTTCATTACTCCATAGCTGCGGCGATGGCCTAGCCCACTGTCACTCAAAATGGAGTATTGAATAACTGTGCCTCCGCCACCCCGTATGGGAAAAGGCGTGACGCTATGTTAAATTCGCAATAAAGTACTCATACTCATACTCATACTCATATATTTATTGCGTCATTGTGGTATACTTTCACAAAATTATATCCAACAATGAACCCTGTAAGGGCACTACAATGTCTTAATAACTAGCTTACATCTAACATTTGTGATGGTTAAATATTATTTTCTTATTATATTATATTATTTACTATACTTATTACATTATTATATTATATTATATTATATATATTCTTTTTTTTTTTTTCATAGTACAACTGTGTTCGTTTATAAATGGCAACACTGCCGCTGCACGATTCACGGCCCCGATGCGTTTTCATTAGAGGCCACATGTCCATGGTCAGTGCATCGCCGGTGCCGACTGTGCCTAGAGCAAGGAGGACGTAATCACAAGGAATGGCTATTACCAATTTGTCCGCTATGCGGCAACGGGCTTGCCCCCTGTCACAGAGACAGGGGCGTTGAATTACTGAATGTGGGTGCAAAACTGTGCTCTGGTCGCCTCCTATGGAAATTGTGTAACTGATCTATACAAGAATGTAAATACATAATTGTATGTATACCTGATACCTATTGGCAGTAAAGGAAGAAAACATAGAAATATAACTAGCGTTGAAAAATTACCCCACGAAAATTGTACTAGGTTGTGTTTAACACTACGGCGGGCGGCCCCAATGGCCGTTCACTGTGTTTATGGACTCACCTCCCAGAAATACCTTTTCCCGTTAACGGTTTTGAATTTTATTACCACGGCATAAGATTCACCATCGCGATGCCTCCCGCGGCGGCGGTAATCGACCGGTTATAGATCGACCAATCAGGTATTTGTACGAACCAATCTGCAGCCTTTCGCATTTTTCAGTGTCTGGTACCGTTTTCGAATGACAATTTGCCAGACCATTTCATGAAATGGTCTGTAAGGGTTGAATTTTTATGTAAACAAGTATTTTTAAAGCATTTTTATTCACCATTACATGATGTTTTTGTGTTGAACTAAAACTAAGACTGTTCGCTTCGCTGCGCTCGCCCCTTTTACGTGTTTCGCCCTAAAAGTCGTTCGTTTTCGTTTTTCAATGAAACTTCTAAATAAAGGATCAATTTTATGATCTGGTGACGATATCTACATATATCTTATTCGTATTAAGTACGTTTATCGATTCCCTGAGAAAAGTTGTATATAAAGAAGCCCTTTAAACTCCCTCATATCGATAACACGCCGTACTGTTAGGATAACACTGTACAACTGTACAAGTCACGAGGGCTTACATTGTTCTCAAGATACGTAAAGTAATAGTAGTTTATGTGACTGCTACATAATGGAGGGCATTTAATAATATCGCTCGAGAGTGCCTATTTATGCCTAATTATGTACAGTTACTTACACTAGTTTATCTGCTCTCTTTGATGTGTTCAGGGACCGCATGTTTGACCGGCATTGTGGCTCTGCAGTTGTTTAGCTTGTTCCGTAGTACTAACTTCAAAGACAAACTAGGGGCGGCAAGCAAGTGGGCGTCGGTGTTCGAAAATGTCATAATTTGACAAATTTTGGTACATTATGGTAATTTCGTATCAATATTCAGATAAGAAATGAGTTTTTATCACGAAGTTTAACATTATGCTGGTCGTAACGTGTGGTTTTTGGACGCAGTAAAGAGGGTTTATGATACGTGTGTAGATAAAATATCTTAATATTGCAATTAATACAATATTTATATAACAGCAATCCCAGATACAATATTATTATTTTTAGCATATCACTTAATGGTACAATAGTTCATCTGTCCTTAAGAAATCCTGTATGTTGTAGTAGGATTTTTCGACCAAGAAATGTCTAAGCTGAATTGTATAGATGAAGTTGGCCAATGTCCCTAATCGATTTAGGCAGGCGATTTCGTACAAATAACACTATAGCCGTGTTACACAAACAATATTAAACAGCGTTTAACCTCAAAACAAATAACAAATCACATACATTTTTTGTTTTTAAAGAAGTGTTGAACAGTAATATATTTTTATAATATTAAACTCCTGTTCAATCTTGTTTATAGACAAAAATTTATAGGATTTGACGTTTATTTTGAGGTTTAACTATGTGTAACCTTATTTTTAGTAACACAGTAGTAGATTGTACCATCGTTTATGTTTTGTTTCTGTCGAGTACAGTTTGGTAGCGCCTCCGTTATACTATTTAGTATAATAGTATAGCCCTCTTATGAGTACTACACTCTCTGTATGCACGTTTTGATACCACGTGATCGAGAACGTTATTATACGCTATACAAGCTCACGTGGTATCGATGTCGTCGGCTGATTGTCTAATTCGGTACAGCATAATGTGCCTCGGCATATCATGATATGGTGTCATTTCATGATCCGCCATGTATAATCCGCCTTATTGTTTCAAGCCCAAAGTTTGACGATCTGCCAGCCAATAACTCGGCATATCGAAAAGTAGGGTGACAATATATTTGGCTCGGTAAGTTGGGTTAGGTTAGAACGTGTATGTGCAACCAGCGGAGCGAGCTTGCGATTGAAAGTAATGAAAAGCAAAATTTGGCTAGAGTAGGTTATTGTGGCTAAAGAACCCCGCACAAAATGTTCGGTAAAAATCTTTCGGTCGATTTGGCTGAAATGTTGAGAAAATGTAGTCTTTAATACTCTAATTAACTGTGTGAACTTACAACTTCAATTAATGACTAGTTTTAAAAATATAAGGTTTTTAAAATATACTTGTCTACGAGTAGGTACGTAGTGTTCAAGCAGTTGAAGTAGGTAGATAATTATAGTTGCATAATTAGATATCGTCTTTTATCTATGAAGTACGAGTTTGAATGTCGAACGGCATAAAGAACTGATGCGAAATGTCTGAAGTAATCAATCAGTGTCAATCTAACTCAAAATAGTAAAATATGCATTTTGCATTTCGCCTAGTAAAATGGCTTTCAGAAACAGAATTCGTTGCTATATATACGATATATATATATATGCGATATATATATATATATGCGATGCTGCCTTAGTGCCACGAGTAATGGTGCGAGTGGTCAGAGAAGACGGAGAAATGTTGATTGAGTTAGCCAAGCAAAGACGGGATGAAGCTGGTGGTGTACCAGTAGACGTTGATGGTGACACACGTATTTGCAATAATTGTAACTTTTCAATTATTCGGGACATTCAGATACTGAATGATGATCCCCAGTGTTTGCAGTTAAATATTTTACAGCAAAGAACTACGCGTGCTTGTTTTGTATGCAACGGCGTTGACAATATACAACGATTATCACCGGAGTGTTGGGTTAATATTTTTGCGAAAAGGAACATCTATGTGCCGGTTAGGTACGTGTGCTGCAGAGGACATTTAGATGAAAGAGGTTTTCTGACTGAAGATATTCTGGTGGAGCTGAGGTATATTAACAGACCGTTTATATTAAAAGGAAATGAGTTACAAACTTTTTTGAACGCATTACATGACGAAATAAATATCAGTGCTCAACGTCGATATCAAGATGAGAAGGAATTGACAGATGAAGAGTTTCCCCCGTTAGTAAAGAAGACTTTATTGATTGATTTAGTTACTGTGACCGTTTGCCGGTGAATGGTGGACATCGTTATGTGAGAAAAAAAGATCTTTTATGTTTTCTTTGTAAGTTACGGCAAGGTGTAAGTGATGAATTCTTGTGGGTTCTATGCCATTATTCGTCAAGACAAGCAGCAAGCCTAGCTGTTAGTACAGTGAGAAAATCTTTAGGGACCCGCTTTATTCGCGAGAATATAGGCTTCAATGCCATAACAAGACAAGATTACATAGAGATGCACGTAACAGACTTTGCCAATCAGCTATATAATCCCACACCAGAAGTCCCAAAAGCGTTAGTGTACAATGATTGTACATACTTAGATATTGAAAAAAGTTCTTGTTTCAAGACTTTGCGACAGTCTTTTTGCACTCACAAAAAGAAACATTTGGTTAAACCCTCAATGTTGGTTGCTCCTTCTGGATATATTTTAGATATTCAAGGACCATATTTCTCCAATGCTCATAATAATGATGCTAGAATACTTGTCAATGAGTTAGATAATGATTTTCATGGAATGCGTGAGTGGTTCCAGCTACAAGACATCTTCATTGTAGATCGTGGCTTCAGAGATGCAATCCCCACATTACAGGAAATAGTAATACAAACTTTAATGCCACCTGTTCTAAGGCCAGGTCTGACGACGCCAATTATGCACGGATTGTGACAAAAACACGATGGGTAGTGGAAGCACGGAATGGACAATTAAAAAATATATTTAAATTCTTTGGGCGTATGATTTCGACATCGCATATTCCGAATTTGAACACATTCCTTTTAATAGCCGGAGCTATAATAAATAAATACTATGGACCTATTGAAATGCCAGATTGTAACGTCCAGTTAGCTAATGAAATGCTCCAACGTGTCGACGACATTAATATTGTACAGGCACGAGTTGAAACCGAAAATCTTGGCAGAAGACGAGCACGATGGACTCCATTAACCGCTGAACTACTACTATTGTTTCCACGGTTAGACTTGGCGTATTTGCACTCGGCCACATTCGGAAAGTATCAAGTTAAATTGTCTCCAGGATATATTCAAGACAGAACATTGCGTCATATTGCCGACTTAGCAGCGGAAGACGAAGACGAGCGAGTTTTCGAAATAGACGAAAACTTCAACGAGCCAGGATTTATTAAAATAAGGGCCACATCAAGATTTCGAAACGCAGCGTTTTATTATTTGTGGATTGCATTCGATGAACAACATAATAATGGGAGTAAAGTTGACCCAGTCTTAGGTTATTACTGCACCTGTAAAAGTGGAGCACGAACCATTGGTACATGCGGTCACGTTACAGCAATATTATGGTTTTTAGGTTTTGCCCGATATGAAGAAAATGTCAAGTATCCGTCATTAAAAACTCTTCATACCATACTTAACGCCCTGTGAGAAGGTAGGATTGTGAGGCTAATCAGGTATTAATGTTACGGATATACAATAATTAAGCAAAGATTGCTAAAATGTACTTTAACTAATAAGAAATATATGCATACCTATAAGTAAAAAATGTTGAACATAAAAATACTCACATTTTAAAAACTAGTCATTAATTGAAGTTGTAACTTCACACAGTTAATTAGAATATTAAAGACTACGTTATCTCAAAATTTCAGCCAAATCGACCGAAAGATTTTTACCGAACATTTTGTGCGGGGTTCTTTCAGTTGTGTTATAGGTTATTTTGGAACGTAGAAGAAGCAAAACCGGAGAGTAGCGATGCGGGGCGGAGCGAACCGTAAGCAAATAAAAACAACATTTAATAAGGATAATAGAAGTCTCTAAAATATAATACTCGGATACTCAATAGTACTCCAACGACTTCCATGTGATAGCCATCCTACTTTTTTCGAGTTTGTTTATAACCTAAAAAATATAATAGGTAATTCAGTTATCTAGCATAAGTGTAACAACAAAAATATAGTTGTAAAATTGTTTGTTTGATTTGTTTATTTGTAAAATTTCAATTATTTTACTATATGACGTTTTATCTGATGGCCATATCGTGATGTACTCGCGTTTAACTGGGAATATCGACAAAGGTTTGGTTCTGATTGATCTGCCAGATTTTGGTTTGGGCACATCATGATGACGGCGTTTTTCAAGAAACGCAGCCATATCTTAATATGGCGCGGAACTTCATGATGTGCCCAATTCTACAATCGGCCGCCGACATCAAAACAGTGATTCATTAACTTTAAATTTCGATGTTGTTTTCAATAAAATATACATACTTAAGTATGTCGCAGGGAATGATTCATGCCATACGCACTTACTTGAAATTCTGAGTTGATTATATGTGCATGTAAATAACATGATTAAATAAATATTCATTTGTATAGGAGTTGTCATATCACCACACCAACTTACCAGTCTTTGTTTTTCCAATCTACTATTATATGAAATAAAAATAATTATATTTGTACTTTTCGGAATAACCCTATCCTCATTGTTAGAATACTAAGATTCATTCGAGATACGAACAAGAGATAGCCCAGCTGCAAACTGATCGTACTTTCCCATACTCACAACTAGTGTTTCACTTCGCTCTAAGCTGAATTACCGGGAAAACTCGCGCTGCGTTCAAACTTATTTTTTTACTTTTTTCCCCGCGGCTCCATCTTCGTGTGCAAGGCACACAGGCTGTCCGCCTACCCGCTGCTACCCGCTGCTACCCGCTGGCAGGGGGTGGCTGCGGGTGAGCGGTTCCTTGCTCTCTTTGCATTTTCTTTCCTCCGCTCGCGACTGGCAGGCGGCGGGCGGCGACGCGTAGTGGCGCGGGAATGAAAATTGCAATTTTTTTCCCGCCAACCGATGCTTTTTTCGGCAGACACACGTTGGGCGTTGCGTTCCAAATTCCAACTTTGTTTTCTTTCTTTTCTTTTGAAATTCAAATTTGGTTCGAACAGGTTTGCGTTTCGTATTTTCGAAAGCGGTTCTTAGAAATGGCGCATAGCTAATGGCGTAGCATGCGTTACGAGGTTTCGTAGCACAAGGGATTGGACTCGCTTAGCCTTCACTGTTGTTGGTGTTGGCAGAAATTCAAGTTTTGTACGAAGCGTGGATTATTATTAAATCAGAGTTGACTACTCAGCCAGCAATCAGTGTTTGTATATTAGTTTATCCGAAAACGAACGCTCCCACGACGTCTCGGTCGGCACACACGGTAGAGTAATAAATCAATATCGACGGACCCCTATTAATTAGTGCGTTCGTAGCGTGGACCCCGCGACCTACAGCCCCCCTCCCCGCACCCACCCGCCCTCCCCCAGACCCTCGCGCTTCCGGAGAGTGCCGCTGAACGTTTTTAATTAGCGACGCGAACGAAACAGCCGCGGAGTCGCGCGCGCGACGTGACACCGACGTCTTCTTACAACTAAACCTGTAATTGAGTTTTCGCTCGCCGAATTCCTGGATACCCGAGCACCCGGGGCAGCTACGGCGCCGTCATCAGAAAAAGATTATCCGGGCGCTGTTGTAAGTTGGAGTCGGAGCGCGGGGCCCGGAAGCCGGCGCGGCGCGTCCGACGTCAATTAACCGGGGGGCGGCGGCGGGGGGAGATGCCCCCCTCGCCCGGGGACACGCGAGACGCCGCTGCCCACGTATCTGCGAGGTATATGCCCGGAAATTCGAGCCTATATACGCCCGTGTACATACTATAGCCGCGTCCGCCTCGGGCGCCCGTAATTAATAGCGAAAGGCAAGCGCGTCGCTTGTCGTCGGGGGCGCTGCTAATCTTGAATCCTAATTATTATTCAGGGAGTTTTTCTCGGCGCTTGTTTATGTCGGCGGAGGCCGACGCCCCTCGAAGGCGAGATGAAAGAAATTGTTCGATGCCCTTGCGCGAAGCCGCTTTTTGCCGGCGAGCGGCCTCCCCCTTATTACGAGAATTATTTGTATGATTGGCGGCGAGCCTCAATTTGTTCGTGAGACTCGTTCGTTAGCATCGACAAGAATATTCTTCAAAGATACAATCCCACTGACACTTATGTATATCATTTTTATTTCGATAACTTTAAAAGATGACGATTTCATTCAGTCTCTCTTGTAGCACAAAAAATTTTGTTTAATTCAAATATGCGGTGAAACAAAAGCACGTTCACTGAAACAAACGTTCTGAACCTGAAAGTTGTGCACAATAAAAAGTTGCCGGTGCCCAAAGTGGGTCAAAGTTGCGACGGCGGGCGGAATATGTATGTAAGTGGGGCTGTCTGAGTCTACAAGCCGAGTCTGCGACGGATGTTTTTAGTGTCTGCCGCCGCCGCCGTCTGCTGCACGCTACTGTGATGTGAATTCATAATTTGTATGAATTATATTTTACTTTTCGAGCGTGTTGTTGGGAAAAGCTTTCGACTTCACTTTCTTAGGTCGTACAGAGTGTTGATTTTTCTATGTCTCACTGCCCAGAATGTCTCTTTTGGTAGTTTTCTGACAAAGATATTAGATAATCGATAGATTATATTTACCAGAGGTCGGCATCTGTTCACAAATTAAAATAATTTGAAAAGCTACTACTAATGTTGATGTTCTCATCATCAGTACCAACACCGTCTTATGTCTGCCTATTTTTGTTCCGAGACTAATAAAATCTAAATTTTGAGTTGCGACATACATAAGTACTTCAGTAAAAGTGGAATCGAACCCCAGTTTACGGCTTCAACTTTACGGATCGCATCCACGTGCAAATTCAAAGTGCAAAGGGCCAATAAATTCCACAATATGACGCCCTCCACCGGCGTAAAGGTTAGGAATTCGTAGGTATCAAGCCCACAGTTCCAGCCTACACATGATATCTGCGTAAATCTGAATACAAATGAAGACATTAGCCGCCCGCCGCAGTCGCAGAGTGCTCGTTACCGCGAGGGGGGTTGTGCCCCCCGTGTATCAGTGGGGGGGGGGGGGGCTTGACCGTCGGTCACCGAATGGGGCCTTCTTAATCCAGCGCCGGCGTCGTCCTGCGATTTGGCAGGCACGTCTCGCCGTGCCTGCGGGACGAGTAATTACTTGCCAGCGCTCACGGCTCTTTTGTCGGTCCGTAATCACTGCCCGAGTGGGATGACTAAGGATTTAGTCTGGATGACGTATCGTGGCGGCCGTGAGTAATCGTTTGGTTAATGACGCCTGCTCATTGGGGATTAGATTAGCGCTTCGCCTCTTGACGCGGGCGACTGCGTGGATCCTCGGTTTTGTTAACGAGGATTTGGTCAAGCAGTGGCATAATACAATAATGCCGTAAGCCAGCTTGTCTTTTTCCATTAAACGAAAACCGCAGACACTGGCTTTACCACTATGATGTCTTCTTCTTCTTTTAGTGAAATACCTCCAAAGACTGTCGCCGTCTGTACTGAACAAAAAATATATAATTAAAAGCCGTTGCCCCGAAACTCGAAACTTGAGTTGACCGGAATATTAGTCAAAGGAGTTTAGCCAGCTACTTCGAAAGCCTATTTGCTGCATCTAAGTTCCATTTCCCGAGATGGCTAAGACATAAACGCCTACTCGTATTTGAGCACGACAGGTAATAGGCATTCAGGCTGGATACGTAGGCTGAAAGCCTGAGCCTCGCTTTGCCTGGGTGTACGTATACGTAGTGTATGTGAGCGTATATGTATATGTGTGTTATATGGGGGGATCACTGAACCAAATGCTTCCGACATGAAGAGCCAGTGAAGCAAGCCCTTTGGTGGGTTCGGTAACAGCAGATGGATTCTGAACGTACCTAATTCCATTTAAAACAACAAAGTTAAGTGATACACGAAAGCCTATGGTTTGAGTCAACAATGTGAGCTGTGTACTGTGGTCAAGTTCTAAGATCCTATCTGTACTTTACAGTTTTCCATTCTTCCCAAGGAATAGTGAGGATTCATTGAAATACTCGCTAAAGTTTTATGCAATGGTCTCTTCAAATCATATGTCAAAAGACGAAATCATACAGTTTGTAATACTTTCACTATACCATGTATGTATGCGGGCAGTATTCTGGTAACGAAGTGTGCGCGTTGCCGATAAATTCCAGCCGTGTTGTCAATCACGACGCGAGGGCGGGCGGGCCGCCCAGAAATTAACGGCGGCGCTGTCAAGGCAGCTTGGCCGCCCGCCCTAGAGGAGTAGGGCTGCGGCTTCGGATAGTAGATTGTGTAATTGCGACAAAGAGATTCGAGCAATTGTTTGTACAGATGTAGTGAATAATCCTTTCCTATCGGTAAAACTCGGAACAACGATAACACCCGAATGGTGCCGATGTGTCTATGAATTACTGTATTATTAAATTACGTGTAGGTATCAAATAAATCGCATACTTTATTTATCAATGTCAAATGTCAAATTGCCCGTTTGGCGTATATTACAATGAGATGTTAAAACCACCACGATTCTATCATATAAAGAATTCGTTAGGTAAACAAAAATATAACTTGTTACTGAGGACGTTTTATTTCGATAAAACGCACTGATAAAAACCAAATTCCGGTTGGGATGATCTAATGATTCTATAAGGATTGGAACCCCAAAAGTCTAACTATAAGTCAAAACTACAGTAGGATTTTGCAGACCTTTTTTATAACAATAAATTTTTGTAATTAATTAAAAATACTATAACATAACAAAAAAGACACCTCAACATAAAACAAAACAAACCAGCAGAGAAATTAATATAAATAAATATGATTTTCTGATTGGATGAACGACTTCGATTATGACAGCGGGATAAGAGGAGGAGGAGCGGGGTGGACAGTGTGATGCGAAACAATACTTCCAACTTCCATATCACAGTCAGAATCAGAACTATTTTCTGGTGTATCATCGTCAGAGTTTTCATGAACGGTGATTACAAAACTAGCCATATAATTTTCCAACTCAGGTTCGTGTTTTCGGTACTCGTTTTCGCATTTGATGGCGTGGTCACATACTTTGGCCCAAACATCGGAGCCAATCATATTAACCTTTTCCTGTACCAATTGTTTCACAGTAGTCATATTCATACTGATGTTTCTTTTGGATACGTATCCCTTTATTTGAGACCATATGTTTTCAATCGGATTGAAATCAGGATGATATGGTGGCAATCTTAGTACGCTGTGTCCATATTCGTTCATAAGTTTATCTATAGAGTATTCTACAAAGTCTTGTTTGTACTTGCAAATAATTTCATATATTTCAAGTTTTGTTAATGACGGATCAATCGGAACGTTATGTTTGGATAGCCAATCAATCATGTCTTGCTTCCTGGTATTTGAATTAGGAGGTTTTTCTACGTACTTATTATGATATGCAGCATTATCTACTACTAGTACCGAATGTGGAGCTAAGTTTGGAATGAGTTGATTACGAAGCCATTTTTCATAGTTTTCATTGTTCATCGCGTTGTGATAGTCACCTGTTTTATCAGTAGACTGATACATTAACAATGCCCCAGGTATAAACCCCTTTCTACTACCAGCGTGCACTATTATAAGACGTTGTCCTTTAGAAATTAACTGTTTCACTCCGTTTTCTGACGAGTCAGCCCAGCTTTTACCTGCCAAATGTGAGGTATGGATGTATGTTTCATCCATATAAACAATCTCTCTCCCTTGCAATCTGTACTTTTTTATCGCGGCTAAAAACTTTACTCTTTTTAAACGAACATCATCTTTCTCGATAAGTAATTTTCTGTTGTTTTCAACTTTTTTATACCGAAATCCCATTTTTCTAAGAATTTTCTTAGCGTAAAGTCACATCCCTTAAAATTTATGACTTCGGATAACTTGGACTTCAGGGCTTTAATTGTAGGTACTTGTTTGTATATCAAATGGAAATTATACACTAATTGGCGTATAACGTTGTAGTCAAAATCGTCAAGACCTAGACAAAATAATTTATTTGGTCTACCCAACTTTGCCGACTTCGGACTATTGGAGGTGGATTGATTTATGTATTCTTTTTGCAATATTTTATTGACTGTTCGTTGAGAAATTCCACTGGCCTCCGAAACTCGTTTTTGGACTTTACAAAAGTAAGCAGTATAGTTGGTATGTTTGAATTTATCATTTTCAGTTAAGAAATATAAATAAATATTGAAAATAACTTCGCAGGCTTGCCGATCTAAACGTTTCCCTTTTCTTAGTGTTTTCGGCATGTCTGTTATAAATTGTTAATGTGGATCGAATAAAATCAATGTTTATTATTTACAAAAATGACAGACAAGAGTGAAATGTAAAGACAAAAAAAATATATATAGGTGGCCTGCGTTCCCTACGTTGTCTCGATGGGTACTGAGTGCGGTGATGTAGTAAGATAAAAACGAACATTTCCGAGAAAATACGAAAGGAAAGGATTATTCACTACATCTGTAAGTACAGATCGGTTAACAAAATCTGGCACGTTAAACACAGTAAAACGTTGCGCTTGTGTAGTGTCTGTGAATAAGCGCGTGGCGTGACGTTGCCTGCATCGGCATCAAGAATAGTCTCTCTGTCTCTGTTGCGCGCGGTCAAACTTATGAGTATAAGGAGGCGGTTATTGTTTTGCTTTTGCTACTGCCTATAAATATAGTGATCTTTTTTGCATTCGTGTCACATGTCAACCGACGCACGTTATTGTGATTGTTTACCTATTTCGAGATTAGAATAAAATCAATCATTTACAATTCAAAAGGTATAGTGAAATTGCATTATTGTGAGTACTGTGAGCGTGCCAGCTTTAGTTAACCGATGTTAGCCCATTCATGTCCCTACAGATGGACACGGGCCTTGACACTAATTAGCTAATTAGCGTGAGAGCAAAGTATGAGCCATACTCCAGCACGCTGGTTCAGTGCAGGTTGAAGGAGGCCCGTGGGGCTAGTCAGCAACCTGACTGTCAGGTGCGCTGTCCCGCAGTAAATACAGGCTGAATTTTTCAAGGAGCCCTTCAGGGCCTAATCCGAAACTGTAAGGAACGTCGGAAAAAGCTAAAAGGAATCTCTTGGCCACTTTTGTAATCAACTAAACTACATTAAACTATTTTTCTAGATTACATCGAAGGCGTGACTAGAGAGGACTTAAGGACTCAGTCTAGGATGGATAAATAGCCGTAAATAGCCATCTTTACTGAGTTTTTTACCAAAACCGAGGCCATAAACTTTTTACTTCAATAAATCTCAGGTTTTGATACAATTCTATGGAATATTTTAATAATCAAGTATTTGGGGGGGTTATTGGTTTTATCTCGTAATTACGTAATTTCTTTATTGTACTACACAAAACAGACATACAGATAACTTATAATAGAAAAAAAATATGTACAAAGGCGAGCTTATCTCTCAAAAGAGATTTCTTCCAGCAAACCAAGATGGTAGGAAAGGTGATGGTTGAGCGGGGGAAGATCTGCGCATACGATAAAACAATAAATACTACGACTAATATGTACTACAAACAATATTATACTGATAACCCTAATTGCTAAAAATAGACTGCATACACAATTACTTAAATACAACGCAAAAATATTTATAAACCGTAGAAATACATACCAATATATATAATATATAAGTCAAAAGTCAAAGTACTTTATTACAGTAGATATTTACATATACTTAGCAAACGTAATTTTTTGCCGCTTCTCTACATTGGACCACCGTGGGAGAAGAAGGGCGTAGAAACTCCCACAGATTGATTTTTAGATCTCTTTTAAAAATAGATTGTGCTTAACGAATACAAATATGAAAAAAAAAAAGTTTAGATTAATAAGCAGGAATAAATAATCACAAAATTATTAACAGCAAGGTCTGTGTTGAGCCAGATTAACCCCATACAGTCCTGTCATTTAAGTAATCTTGAACATTGTAATATCCCATTTTCGACAAAGTCGCTTTAACATGCATTTCAAAATCTCCAGAGGTATCTTATGATAGTAGAGAATGCATTGACCCTTCAAAAAAATGGCTAACCTTCGCGAGTCTAAATCGGGGCGCACATATTCTGTGATTATTTCTTAGGTTAACATTACAGCTATCGCTAAGTTTGGAGAATGTTGTAAGGTTCTTGCGTACATACATTATATTTTCGAAAATAAATTGACTAGCTACTGTTAGTATGTCAATTTCTTTAAAAAGCTCTCTTAAGGAGTCTGTTCGTTATAAATTATAAATTGCTCCTATCTGCTATAATAGCTCTTTTCTGTAAAATAAAAATAATTAGAATATCCGCTGCTTTCCCCCACAACAAGATACCATAGGACATCACACTATGAAAGTAACTAAAATATACTAGCCTAGATGTAGCCACATCCGTGTTTTGTTTGATGTTCCTAACAGCGTAAGCCGCAGAACTTAATTTACCAGCCAATTTATCTATGTGGGGTCCCCACTGCAATTTGCTATCAATGGTTATTCCAAGAAACTTCGTATCATTTACTAATTCTAACGTGTTGTTGTCTAACACTAAACTGGTCTCAACTTGCCTGACATTTGGAAGTGAGAATTTGATACACTTGGTTTTACCAGCGTTTAACAATAAATTATTAACTGTGAACCAATTCGAGGTTAAAGACAATACACCATTAACATCATCAAAATCTCCTTTTCGTCTTTCAATTTTGAAGACCATTGAAGTATCATCAGCAAACAACACTATGTCAGTTAATTTCTCCACCATGAAAGGCAGATCATTAATATATACCAGGAATAAGAAAGGGCCTAATATGGAACCTTGTGGAACGCCAATTTTTACACCCGATCCATCAGATTTAACGCCGTTAAGTTCTGCCTTTTGAATTCTATTGCTTAGGTATGATCTTAGTAGGACCTACGCTTTATTTCTAACTCCGTAATGATTTAATTTAATTAATATCGTATTATGATCAACACAATCAAACGCCTTCGACAGGTCGCAAAAAACTCCGATAGCATCCTGTGCGGCCTCCCATGCAGAATAAATATGAGATATAAGGGAAATACCTGCATCCGTAGTTGATTTACCCCTAGTGAAACCGTATTGTTTGGCGTGGAGTTGTTTTGTACGGTTGAAGTGTGAGAGCATTTGATTTAGTATTATCTTTTCAAATATTTTACTTAGTGTTGGAAGAACAGATATTGTTCTGAAATTTGAAAGACCACCATTATCTCCCGACTTGAACAGAGATATCAGTTTACTGTGTTTCATGAGGTCTGGGAAAGCCCCATCGTCAACAACGTCCATCCACTAATATCATCCAAGTCAGCGTTTAACGCCTTCACAGCGGAATTTACATCATCAGGAGAGAACTGACGATAGATCTGAAGGTCATCCGCGTAGAGATGATAGGAAGAAGAAAGGACATCGTATGTGGAATTGATAAATATTGAGAACAGAAGAGGAGAGAGAATGCCACCTTGGGGTACACCGGAGGAGAGGTCACACCACTCCGTACAAGCCTCCTCCGACTTGATACGCTGTTTTCGGTTTATTAGGTAAGAGTCAAACCAGCTGGCAGAGACGTTAAGAGATTTGAGAAGTTCAACGAGAATGTCGAAGTCAGTCAAGTCAGAACAGTTAAAGCACTGCTGAAGTCCAGCAGAGCCAGCACCGAGAGCTGCCTTTGATCCATGGTGACCTGAATATCATCGGTCACTTTTAATAAAGCCGTAACAGTACTATGACCTGTTCTAAAGCCAGACTGAAAAGAATTCAGTAGATTTATAGAGGATAGATAATGGGAGAGCTGAGTATGGACAATGGATTCGAGGACTTTAGAAAGGATCGGCAGGATAGAGATGGGGTGATACTCTTTAAAGGAGGTGGGATTGGATGTTTTAGGGAGAGGGATAACTAATGCTTGTTTCAAGCAGTAGGGAAAGAACAATTTGAAATGGAGAAATTTAAAATATGTGTTATAGCCGGAAGCAGATCGTCAAGGATACTTAGAATCATTCTTTGGCAGATATTATCATCTTGTACAGCTTTGGATCTAATTGATAGAAATGCTTTCTTAACCGTGTCGCTTCCAACATTGCTCAGCTAGAGCGCAGACTCTGAAGAGTGGCTTCCTTGATAGAACTGGTGGAGCAGAGAGGAATTGATTGAGAGCGTTCATATCAACATCACCCGAATGCATGTCCTGGGATTTGCCAATACCAAGTGTCCTGAGGAATTTCCATTTATCTAGCTATCTAGCTGCAGCTAAGTAACTTAATATGTTTGTCCTTAGGTAATAAAATCTTAAAAACAAAATTTGGCCCACTTTAGAGTTATTATATCATTACTATCTGTAGGCGTGACGGTACCTATATGGGGTACCTGGGCCGAATTAATAAAGACAAGTATCACCTGTAATTGGAAGGAAATGCTATTACTGCTATTTGTGACTATGAGGTAATACTTTTCCATATTCGGTCCATTATGTATATTTTATTTTACAAATCTCGAGTGCCAACCCTGGCGGCGCGAGGCGACGCGTCCGCGCGTCGCCTCGCGTCCCTGAGTTATAAATCTCCGCGGCACAACAGCCGCAGAGGACGCGCGCGGGGTGGAGGAGGGATGGTCCATGGGGGGGGGGGAAGAGCGACGAGGGGTGAAGGGATACTTTCCAGGGCGTCCAAGCCACCGTAATTATTGTAAACGTCATATAACTTTTCTCTTCGCCGTTAAGTTGGCTGTAGTGAACAACTTTCAACTGTCACCAAAAAAATGTGCAAATGCAATATCCGGTTGCCAGATTCACAATGCCATTCATCGCTTTCAAAAAAGATTAACTTATTTAAGATGGTGGGTTATTGCCCAGCTCGGTTATCGGGCGTTGGGAAAATAACCTCGTCACAACACAGAGGAAAACATAGCAAAACGCCTTTTCCATATTAGAAGGTAGAGGCACAGTTGTGCCCACATTTAGTCAGTTATGCAATGCTACATTTTGCGTGACGGGGGCAGCTATGGAGATATGAAAGTAAACAGCTTTTCGCGATTCAAAGACTAGTATAACCCAAGAAAATTTAATTGAAATTAACATGCACAATAAAATACAAAATGTCAACAGTCCACACCAAGCTTCGTCACAAAATAATAAATAGCACAAATTATGCAAACACAATTAAACAAACCAACCGCCCCAAGAATCGCCCGGCCTAAAGGTACCATTAAACTAGCAAAGTAATGAGGTAGTTTCTTAATCAAACTATTAGGAAAATAAGAACAAAGCCACGGAGTTGGAACGGCGGCGGCGCGAAGTTTAGAATGTGTAATGGAATGACCCATGTTGAGAATATCCATTTAAGGCAAACTAGAAAGATTTGCGTGAGTTTTGAAATTAGGTGACATTATAGATATTGATGAGCTGTTTCCAAATTTGATCTTTGCCACCTGGCAAAGCCTCATCTTTGCCGCTCGCGCCATCGCCACCACATTCGAAAAATGGCGTCCAAAAATAGATATTAGACAATATCTCCTCTCCAGCATTGTTAATTGGATTGAGATTACATGTTCAAGATCTTTTGATATAGGTAAGCTTGCCTTTGTACATTTTTTATCTATTACAATAACTTTTATTGAGTGTGTTCAGGCCTCTCGGCACCCAATGACCTCGCAGGGGCCCATAGCTACGAGGTAGCGTAGCGATCGGATGCCAAGAAGCAAGAACTTCGGCGATTCACCGAGCTAAAGTAAATAGATTCTATCTGACCTGGTCTGTGCTTCGTTCCCGTCAAACTCCTGTCTCTCTGCAAGGCCTGGGTGCATCCTAGGCTCTTCTTGGTAGACAGGTTCTTCAGCCAACCAGGTATGGCTGGCAGGCCAGCTTCGACGCGCACAGTGTTCCAACACAGGTTATGTTACGTAAATGCGAACTTTATCTGGTTCGGTGAACCACAATACACTCAGCTAAATAGACAATCCTGAGGGGAGCCCGAATACAATTCCAGATGGCTTACGATTTAATTTCAATGCCCTATACCAATACGCGTTCCATCGCGAGGGCTTTTCGTCTGTCAGTTGTCAAAAACTGCTAGGTTGGCAGCACCGTCAAATTCAAAATGGCCGTTCCGAAACCATCGATCGAGTATCGATTTTGAATCGAACAATCACCCGCCCGGACAGGCACCCACCTGTCCCTTAATCTACGGGCAGCCGAGACAACGTTGCTACCGCTCGTTTTAGTACCGAGCCTCCTACTAGAACCTCTGCAGACCGGGGGGTCCCGTCCCTGCCAGGGAACAAGTTAACAATGCGCCCCCTGCGCCAACGCAGTGGCGGTAGGTTAGCATCCTTAACCAGAACGAGGTCACCAACACTAGAGGGGCTGGTTTTGTCAGTCCACTTAAGGCGCTGTTGTAAGATATGCAGATACTCGAGCGACCAACGCTTCCAGAAATTCTGAGTAAACTGCTGCAACATCTGATACCCTGACAACCGATACAATTTCACTCCCTCGAAGGGGTGCTCGGGCAACGCGTTAAGTGGCTGTCCTATCAAGAAATGGCCTGGGGTCAGAGCCTCCAGGTCATTTGGATCCGAGCTGAGCGGACACAACGGTCGCGAATTGAGAACGGCCTCGTTCTTACAAAACAATGTCGCGAGCTCCTCAAAAGTCAGCGCGGTCTGACCTACTATACGCCCCAAGTGCGTCTTAGCTGACTTAACTACGGCCTCAAAAATCCCACCCCAGTGGGGGCAACTCGGTGGGCTGAAGGTCCACTGTATACCCCGACGGGAGAGGGCCGTTCCAATATCCACTTTATTTACATTCAAAAAGTTGACTATCTCTCGTAAGCATCGTTCCGCACCGATGTAGTTAGTGCCGTTATCAGAGCGGATCAAAGTTGGAAGTCCCCCTCGAGAAACAAACCTATCCAAACAAGCAATGAAAGCCTCTGTCGAGAGATCAGCAACGAGCTCGAGTTCAGGAGCCCGACATCCCCTGGATGCACAATCAGACGGGTTCAATTCTCCTGGTACATGTCTCCAAGTCAGTGGGACCTCAGACGACACAATCTGGGAGACACGGTTCGCAACAAAAACCTCTAAGGTATGGACCGAAGCCTTCAGCCAGCACAAAACAATCTGGCTGTCCGTCCACGCGTACACCGTATCCTCCAAAACCACTGACCCACACAACACTGTTAGAGTGTGATTCAAAAGTTTGGTCAAAAGAGCAGCCCCGGACAGTTCCAGTTTCGGAATCGTCATCCTTGTCCGAATAGGCGCTACCTTGCTTTTTGCCAAAACCAAACGCACGTCGACCTCCCCGGTGGAGGTGACGGTTCGCAAATAAACCGCTGCCGCAAACCCTCGTTCAGAGGCATCACAAAACCCGTGAAGGGTTGCCCTGTAATCCCCAGCAGGGACCAATTTCCTCGGCAGCGATACATTATTTATATTGAGGCCCAACCATTTCGCTAAATCGTTCGATACAATGCAGCCCTGAGCTCCAGAATCTAATAGGGCGCGAACGTATGTTGGGTTGCCCGCCAAATCCCAAACAAGCACAGAGGCGATCGGTAACACCACCGTCTCCGGTTGGGGGGCAACAAATTGTTGGGCCGCAAATTCCTAGCGAGGGCCCCCGGGGCCCCACTGTGCCTGTAACCGATCAGGTAGGCAGCTATACGCCAGAGGGTCCCATTGTACAAATGGCCCACGCGCCGGTTCCATTGCCACCCTACGACGCCCCCCGAAGGGTTGTGGGCGTGAATTCAACCGTGGCCGCTCCATGAGCGGGGGGGACATCACATGCGACCGACGAGGACGAGGCGACGAGCGGGGCGACAACTGAGGCGGCGTCCGAACCGCACCCGCATAGCTCGAAGTTGTCCCATGCCACCCGCCCGTTACGGCCTGCTCAACACACCCAATGTGCCGCTGAGTCGGATGCTGAGTCGCAACCGAGAACTCAGGGCCCCCCATGTGATGACCCTGAGTGCGGCCCTGCACCCCTGGGTGGCCGCGTGCTTGTGGCCCCATTGCCCGCTGAGTCGGATGCTGAGTCGCAACCGAAAACTCAGGGCCCCCCATGTGATGACCCTGAGTGCGGCCCCGCACCCTAGTACTACCCTGTGCACGTGGGGACGCTGGCCCCTGAGTTGCGCTCCAAGTCGCAAACAAATTCTCAGGGCCCCATTCCGTATCACCCTGGGTACGGCCCTGTGGACGTGGGGACGTTGGCTCCTGAGTTGCGCTCCGAGTCGCAAACGAGTTCTCAGGGCCCCATGCCGTGTCACCCTGGGTACGGCCCTGTGGTGGCTGTTGGCCGGACCGGTTCATGCACAACAGATTGTTGTGGGCCCCACCACAATATCCGCACAATTTAGTGCGCGTGCAGTCCCTAGCCATGTGTGGCCCGAGGCACAGGAAACACCAGCTCCGCTGCTTGGCCATCCGGCGCCGTCCCTCAACCCTAAGTTCCCCGAACTTATTGCAATCGGCCACAGCATGGCCAATCTGCCTACAACATGGGCAGGTCTCACTATGTGGGGTCAATGCACTCACAGTCCCATACGACTGCCGGTTGGTGCGGTCCTTCCTCGTCGGAGGGCCCCTACTCACAGCGCTCCCGGCAGCTCTCTGTGGCTCCGAAGGATGGGTGACCGTCAACCCCAAATTCTCTGCCCGTCGAGCCTCCTCTTCCAAGAACCCGACCAAGTCGGAGAAGGCGGGCAGTTCCTCGGCCGACCTCCCGTGAGACTGTTCGAAACGAGTCTGCACGTCAGCGGGTAGGCGGGAAAGTACAATGTACAACAGTAGGTACGACCATTCACCAACCGGAAGTCCAAGATTCTCTAGAGCCTTGGTGACGGACAACAACGGGTTCAAAACCTCCGTCTGTATGGCCCCGACCTTGTTCACAACCGGGATGCTAAACAAACGGTTCAGTTGGGCATCGGCCAACCTCCGTTTGTTGTGGTAACGTCTGACCAACAATTGCCTGGCCGTTTCATAGTTACCCTCCGTAACTGTCAAATGAGCGACCAGCTCCCTAGGCTCACCCCTCAATGCTGCCACCAGCTGAGCCATCTTGACAGACTTGGTAATGTCCGATCGCATGTGCACCAAACTGTCGAACAGATTGATGAAGCTCATCCATTCACCGGACACTCCGTCAAAAGTAGGCATAGTTATAACGGGTAACCTGGTCCCCGATCCCTGATGCGGCAGAGGTGCTTCAATGTCACCACCACGGCTGGACTCGCGCTGTCTACGTATGTCCGCAGCCTTCTGCGTGATAGCAGCTGCCATCTCCATACACTGGTCGACATCCCCTAGCAACCGTGACAGCCTGTCAGGTGCGCAACCATCAACTGATTCCGCCTGCGCGGACAATTCGAGCACCCTGTTGTAACGTTCCTTAACGTCCATAGACCGCTCCAATACCACATCATGCCTATCTAAACGGTCTATCAGACCGTGTGCGGAGGAAAACCATCTGAGTTCCTTAGAAACACCCTTCTGTATTTCAGATAACGACATGATCGGAACGATACTTACTCACAATTTGCAATAACTCAATTATATTGGACCCTCCAGTCTACAACCCAAACGAGGGAACCCTAAACTATAACTTAAACAATGCTGATTTCCCCAAACAATAGAAACCGAGTTTTATATCTACACAAATTCTGTAAACAACAATTTAGTCTCCCTTTATCATTATAACACACACAGATAGTCAATATTAGTTCAAGTTATAAATTGCTATAAACTGAAAACAATGTCATAGCCTGCTATCAATAGATGTAACTACCTATGTTAACCAAACATTCATTAGCATTACTAGACCACTAATAGATTGACTAACTGGTAATTCAATGCAATTTTCAATTCACCTACAATGTACCTGTAATGTAATTACTATTCTGAGTCACATCTCAGTACAACTGGTCATTTAGGGAAAACTGTTATATCTGTCTGTCTACTACCAGCAATAGACTTATAGCTTACAATACTACCAATCTATGTGGATACAGGAACAACACCAAGTTATCTAATAACCGCCTATACCTACAGATTGATAGTCTCAAATCGTGGGTTCCTGGAGCCCTTGACGGCTGCAAATCTCAGGAAACCACGCTCTTGCTACCAAAACGTTCAGGCCTCTCGGCACCCAATGACCTCGCAGGGGCCCATAGCTACGAGGTAGCGTAGCGATCGGATGCCAAGAAGCAAGAACGTCGGCGATTCACCGAGCTAAAGTAAATAGATTCTATCTGACCTGGTCTGTGCTTCGTTCCCGTCAAACTCCTGTCTCTCTGCAAGGCCTGGGTGCACCCTAGGCTCTTCTTGGTAGACAGGTTCTTCAGCCAACCAGGTATGGCTGGCAGGCCAGCTTCGACGCGCACAGTGTTCCAACACAGGTTATGTTACGTAAATGCGAACTTTATCTGGTTCGGTGAACCACAATACACTCAGCTAAATAGACAATCCTGAGGGGAGCCCGAATACAATTCCAGATGGCTTACGATTTAATTTCAATGCCCTATACCAATACGCGTTCCATCGCGAGGGCTTTTCGTCTGTCAGTTGTCAAAAACTGCTAGGTTGGCAGCACCGTCAAATTCAAAATGGCCGTTCCGAAACCATCGATCGAGTATCGATTTTGAATCGAACAGAGTGCAATAAAGAAATTATAAAATACAAGGTATTTTAGGCATGTATCAATAAACCGCACTCAGCACATGAGAGTTGAGACAATGTCGGTTTCGCCATATTAATAACGTCATTGTGATAACGCAACTGCTTACGTTAATATCAATATGAAGAAACCTTTACCTTGTAATCTCAATCCAATTAACAATGCTGTCAGCTACCAAAATCAGTCACGGGGCTTCCCTTCTCGTCACATACCGGCTTCGAAGGACCATAAGTACAAAGGAAGGGTCCGTCTCGCCCCGCGGCCATTAGCGATGCCAACATCAGCATACCAATGTAACTTGCACTACACATCACTTGTAGCTCCTTCAGTTAAAGTTGGTAATGGTAAAGCAAGTAGTTCGGGTTATAATGGTGGCAGATAATTTACGCGGAGCCGATAGAAGCCCGCGAATGTTATTACAAGTCAGGCTCGTGTATACATGTCGCAGTTGGTTGGTTAAATCAGACACTTAACTAACTCTCTAGACCGTTAATTAAATGCTGACGTTTAACCAAGTCACTAAAATTCCGTCAGACACGTGAGTGAACGAAACGTTTAACGAGTTGTCTAAACGTTCCTAGGCAACGAGAAACATACAATATAAATATTTTTTTATGTGTACTTAAGTTAATGTTTTAAGTATTTTTGTTGTTCTTACATGTTTAACCTAACACGAAGGATAAAGGGGGCTTCACTTCGTTCACCCCCTTTTCCCCTCACCTAAGCTACCGCAATGTTTTGCCCTGATATAAGTTGTGCAAATCAGCTGTTGTCGTGACGCCATTTTGTTTTCCAACACGCTGGCTTTCGGTAAAACAGATTGTTAAACGTTTTCAACGATGCTTTTTTTAAATCAAATCGCTAGTCGTTAAACGTCGGCATTTAATTAACGGTCTAGAGAGTTAGTTAAGTGTCTGATGTAACCAACCAACTGCGACATATACACAGAGAGTGTTTCACGATTAGGGCGCGAATCGCACGCAACAGTCGCATGGCGATTATCGAAGGGATGATTACCCTTCACGTCTACAGAAAGAAGAAAAAACTCGAATACATTATTGTCTACAAGTTGAGCCCCGATGGCGAAAAAGAAAGTGTTGAACTGTCATCAATTATTTCAAAACGGCGAAAAGACAAAGTCTGCCAAATTGTAAAGGTGCGTACAAACTATGCCCAAAGATCTCTACAATAAAATCAGTAAACATAGTGAAATTACAACAAAGAACATATTCGAAACTAAAATAACTACATATAAATGACTGAGATCCTTAACATACGACGAAACAGAAAAAACCCTTACAGTTTAATCATAACACTAAAATAAATAAATTAATTAATTAATAAGTAATAAGAAAATAAATATGTTAATAAAAAGAATAACAAAATAATATCATATACATAATCATAAGTAATACAATTCAAACGTGGAGGTGTCTGTATTCTTAGTAGGAACTATATCGATACCTTTGATTTAAAAATGGTAGGAGAATTGTCAATCCCACTCATCTTTGAATGCTGCGGAGTTGAAATTCCAGAATATGAATGCATAATAGTATGTCTATACACCGTACCAAATCCTGACAAGCAAGCGTTTCTAGATAGATTAGATCTACTCTTATATAAGCTGCGTCATAAAATAAAAAACAGGAGAGTTATCATAGCAGGTGACTACAATATAAATACACTGAAAGATACCCCCGGGGCAAGACAACTAAAAAGTATTTTAGAAAACCACGGACTTAATTTACATATTCATACCCCAACTAGAATAAATACATGCATCGACAACATTGCTAGCAACATTAACGAGGCCCAAGGAAGAGCGCACCGTTTAGGAATCTCAGACCATGATACGGCACAAGTCCTTACCTTCACAGTAACAAAGAAGAAACTACCCCCAAAGCAGTGGTTCACGCTTAAAAGAGATTACAGCCAGGAGAACATTAATAAATTCAAGGAGTGCCTTCAAAGTCTCTCATGGACTGAAGTATACAATGCACAAAATTTTAAAGAAAGTTTCTCAGTATTCCATGAGCTTATAACAATGTTCTACAAACTCTGCTTTCCTGTATACAAGTTGGGAAATAAAAGTAATTGTAACGGTAAACTGAAATGGCTGACTAAAGGACTAAAAATATCATGTGTGACAAAAAGAAACCTGAGATTTGAATATTATAGGAATAAGACAAATACAAACAAATCGAAATATACAAGGTACAGTAAAGCTCTTCGTAAATGTATTCAGTGGTCACAAAAAAATCACAACAGTAACTTCGTTCGTAACTCAAAAAATACATGCAAAGCCGCATGGCAGTTAATAAAATCTGAAGACCACAATTACCAAAAAAATAGAGAAATACAAAAAATTAAAATTAATGACAATATAATTAACAATTCGAATGAAATTGCCGAAGCTTTTAATAATTACTTTATTGACATAATAACAAATTCAAATACAATTTCAAATCACCAAAATAATTCGATATCAAACATTAATAATCAAAATTCAACCATATTTCTGACCCCATGCGATGAAAGTGAAGCACTAAAGACCATAAGATCTTTAAACAACACAACTGCAACAGGATTTGATGAAATTGACACAAAAATTCTAAAATGTACCACAACTGAATTAACACCAGTATTAACTTTTTTGGCGAACCAATCACTTGTAAAAGGAGAATTTCCAACTGAACTTAAAATATCAGTAGTTAAACCTATATTTAAAAAAGATGACAAGGAAAATATGAGCAAATATAGACCTGTAACACTTGTACCAATATTATCAAAATTTTTCGAAAAGATATTCTTTACTAGACTGACCGGCTTTATATCTAAACACAGGATTATAAAAAGGGAACAAAATGGCTTCCAGAAAGGTAAGTCAACAACACTAGCCTGTTTCAATATGGTAAAAATATTGGCGGAGAGTATTGACTCCAAGATTCCCACCCTAACCGTCTTTTTTGATATGACGAAAGCGTTTGATTACGTTCACCACGATATATTGTTAGCAAAGTGTGAGAAATATGGTATCCGCGGGCCGGCATATAACTGGATTGAGTCATACTTAAAGGGACGCACACAACTAGTGGAAATCAACAAATTAAACAAAGAATTCACAATGGAAACATCACAATCAAAACTGAGAGAAAATAGATTCGGCGTGCCGCAAGGAAGCATCTTGGGACCACTTCTGTTCCTCCTTTATATCAACGACCTCCCAGACGTAACAGAACACCAATGTACCCTATATGCTGACGACATCTCTATAATAATTAAATACAATAATACAATAAATTTTGAAAATGACGTAAATAATACAATAAAAAAAATAGTCAACTGGTTGCAAATAAATAATCTCCGTGTAAATATTGACAAAACGACATACATGACATTTTATAATAGAATTAAGCCTGACATAAACGTGACCGTCCAATATAATAATTCAGAAATAAATGAATCCAAAGAGATGAAATTTTTAGGTATAACACTTGACTCACAATTGTCATGGAAAGCGCATTTAACAAATATAATTAAAAAAATCAATAAATTTGTGTTTGTCCTTTATAGACTGGTAAAGGTGGCGGGACACGAAACGGCAATGTTAGCTTACCATGGGTATGTCGTCTCTGCCTTACGCTACGGTATAGTTGTGTGGGGAAATGCAGTGGAAATCGACAATCTATTTCTTATACAGAAGAATATGAGCAATATGTGGAACGAGTCCTGTAGAGTCCTGTAGACCACTGTTTAAGAAACTTAATCTCCTTAGCCTAACCGGAATTTATATCTTTGAAATCTGTGTATTTGTTCGGCAAAATATGGACATATTTATTAAAAAGTCAACATCATGTTATTTCAACACCAGGTTTCCCAGTAGGCTGACATTCCCAAAATCGCATACAGTACTGCTGCAGCGAAACTGCTACTGGATGGCGATCAACATTTTTAACTCGATACCAAAAGAACTACAGGATATGCCATTTGAAATATTTAAACATAAGCTCAGAAAATGGCTAATAAGTAAATGCTTCTATAATATTAAGGAATTTCTAGACTGTACGGCTCGGTTTTAAACAGATATAAGATGACATGGAGTGACATACTAACAAATTGTATTAATCAGTCAGTATCTTATATTATATATTTTCATGACATTTCTATGTAACTATACTAATTCATTCGATAGGTGTGTATATTGTTTAGAAATAATATTTGCTTGCCACTGCGTGGCGAAATATGCTGCACTTATTACCATTTGTAACATCTTCATGACCATATTTTTCGCAAATAAACGAATTTGAATTTGAATTTGAATTTTGAACAAAATAATAACTGAATGTTTAAATAATAATTTTACATCTTCATACACCATACATTCACTACTCACTAAACTAAAACATGCAAACATTACACTTCCCATCTTCTCTATTACAAACACACACATTTACTCCTCAAAGATTAGAAACCTTGGTGTTAATTGATATTATTTTGTCTAAAAATAATTCAATTTATATTTTTCATTAATCATTAATCATTAATCTTATGAACAATGATATTTTTGTTAAAATCTAATTAGAAAATGTGTCATTTACTGGTGGGAAGTACTACTCATTCTATACCACAGGGTTCGCCCTTTTTTAGGGGGTAGTGAACATCCCTTGTTCTTTACTAATGTAAAGTAATAAACAAGTAATTCAAATGTATACATTAATTAATAAAATTATTATTATTATTAACTCAATGACAAAAGGATTATTTCATCTGGACTCGTATATTTTTTCGATCCGTTAATTATTCATGATTGGTGATACAGATCAATCACTTGGCATATAGTTTACACACTATTTATTTTACGTCCTTTCGATGATTTTCACAAGCTTGAAGCGATAATCTCCCCCGTCTAAATAAGCCATAGGCTGGAGCCACTGCTTCTGTTACAGCTAACGGAACTCTGAGCCAGTGGCTACTTTAATTAAGGCTTATGTTTAAACGATCACCAAAAACGCACCTAGTTTGCAATCAATAAATTCGAAATGATCGCCAGAATTAGTAAATGACCACCAAATTGTATTTGGATAAATGATCACCAAACTTCTTTTTATGTTTTGTGCACTTAAGTGTATGTTTTAAGTATTTTTTGTTGCTCTTACATGTTCAACCTAACACGAAGGAATTTAACACACCTTTACCTAAGCTACCGCAGTATTTTGCTCTGATATTTTCTGTAGTAACCATTTTGTTTAGCATTTACCCATTTTGGGCAGCAATAAAATATTTTGGTCATCACTATATTTTTTGCCTTTAATTAATATAAGATAATGATCCAGTCGCTTTAATAGTAGTTTATGTGACTGCTGCATAATGGAGGGCATTAAAACTCGAGAGTGGTTTTCATAATAATATCACTCGAGAGTTTTAATGCCTAATTATGTACAGTTACATACACTAGTTTATCTACACACATATCATAAGCTCTCTTTGATGTGTTCAGGAACCGCATGTTTGACCGGCATTGTGGTTCTGCAATTGTTTAGCTTGTTCTTTAGTACCAACTTCACGCAGACGGGCGTCGGCGTTCGAAATTTGAATGTCAGTACCAACTTCACATACAAACTAGGGACGGCACGCGGGTGGGCGTCGGCGTTCGAAATATGAATGTCATTATATGTGGAAAAACTACACATAATGACCATTATGTGTAGTTTTCCAGATACGAAACGAGTTTTTACCAAGTAGTTTAACATAATGCTGATCGTAAAGTGCGGTTTTTGAACGCAGTAAAGAGGGTTTATGATACGTGTGTAGATATTTTTTTTTAGATTGGATGGTTAAAGAGTTACCTTGTAGTGTTATGCTACTTACATGCTATTCTTGCTTTTCATGCTTTCATGCTTTACATGCTATTCTTGCTTTTCATGCTGCATAGCTGTATTGTCTGATATGTCTGTCTGATCCTGATCTGTATGATTGTCTGATGAGTCTGATATCTGGTATCACCTTTATTTCCATAGGACCCTGTAACGTTTTAAACCATAAGAACACATTAACAAATCGTTTTCGCTCTGCATTTTCATGCTATCAGCACTTCTAAATCGATAGCGATGGGGTTTACCTCTGGTGACCTTGTATTTGGCTTTCTCCGAAACTCTGCAATCTCGGGCTTGGTGCGCGCTGTTGCGCTACTTTTTTTCCTTTCGCTGTTATGTAATTTACTGCATGGTTTTCGTATTGTTTACCGTATTACGAGCCTGAAACTAAACTTTGACATCTGTTGATGCCGTTGTTTATCTGGTTGTCATGGCAATGTCCATTCAAACTCGTTAGCGGTCTGATATGTTTGTTTCAATACTTTTACAAAAATACTCTTTCTCTCTTGGCCACTCACAAAAATTACGTTTAATTTAAATAACTTTTAGAACTCTCCAAAAAGGGTATAAAAGCGGAACATTTCTGAAATTTTGGACAGTCTCACGTCAGCTTCTGAACTGGAAGTACCACTTAAAGGCCTTATCCCGGGGTCGCACTACCCCGGGATCCTGCGAGCCTTCAAACTCTCTCAATCCTTCTAACTATCCTTTCTACAACGGGATCCAGCGAGCCGTAGCTACAAGTACGCCGCTACCGTTCCTACAACGACGATTTCGCCGCTACCGTTCCTACAACGACGATTTCTACAACGGGATCCAGCGAGCCGTAGCTACAAGTACGCCGCTACTGTTCCTACAACGACGATTTCTACAACGGGATCCAACGAGCCGTAGCTACAAGTGCGCCGCTACCGTTCCTACAACGACGATTTCAACAACATCTACAACAACAAATACACCTGCACCCTGGTCATCACCCCACTGGTCTACTTCTCTCCGTGTCCTCCGCTTCCTGTTTTTTACTTAACCTGTGTTTTATAAAAAAATCTGTTCTCATCTCATCCATCCGTCATCATATTATTTTTTTATCGTCTTCACTATAAAAAAACTAATAAACTGTTACTACTAAATTTTATCCTGGTTGTTGTTTTCTGTTAGGTTCTGGTTAGGTTCGTGTCGTCACACGACATTTTGGTGCCTAACGTAAAAGTTCTTCTCCACTCTTCACCTTTTCTGCGCCTTGTCTCTTTCCCTTTGATTTGCTTTCTCTTTCACTCTTAAATCTTTATCTATTCATTCTTTTCACATTTTCCAAATTCTAAAACAAAACTTCATCTAGTTTTTCAACTCATCTGGATTATATTTAGGCCTAAATTTAACTTACATTACTTCACTTCACTTCACTTCTATAACACTTGATTCTACACTTGCCTAAATATTTTCCAAATTTTAAAACAAAACTTCATCTAGTTTTTCAACTCATCTGGATTATATTTAGGCCTACATTTAACTTACTTCACTTCACTTCACTTCACTTCATTTCTATAACACTTGACTCTACACTTGCCTAAATATTTTCCAAATTCTAAAACAAAACTTTATCTAGTTTTTCAACTCATCTGGATTATATTTAGGCCTACATTTAAATTACTTCACTTCACTTCACTTCACTTCTATACCACTTGACTCTACACTTAACTATAACACTTGCCTAAATATTTTCCAAATTCTAAAACAAAACTTCATCTAGTTTTTCAACTCATCTGGATTATATTTAGGCCTACATTGAACTTACATTACTTCACTTCACTTCACTTCACTTCATCACTTTAATATTTTTAACAATGGAAATTGGAATATTTTCCAAATTCTAAAACAAAACTTCATCTAGTTTTTCAACTCATCTGGATTATATTTAGGCCTACATTTAACTTACATTACTTCACTTCACTTCACTTCACTTCACCTCACTTCACTTCTATAACACTTGACTCTACACTTAACTATAACAATGACTCCACCTTCAACTGCAAATGACTCTCCATCACTTGACCTTCCTGCTGATCCGACTGTCATGGAACCTCCTCTTGTTTCTCAAACTTCTGTCCTGAAGGTGATACGAATCTTTATATAAAATTTGTGCATGTAAGTAGCATAAATTTTCTTCTTCTAACTGTTAATTTGTATATTTGTATATTCTTCATTTCAGACACATCTCGTTGGCGATGTGGCTGATCTCTGGCTTCAAGCTCTACCACTCTGTTGTATATATGTATATTCTTCATTTCAGACACATCTCGTGTGCGATGTGGCTGATCTCTGGCTTCGAGCTCTACCGCTCTGTTGTATATATGTATATTCTTCATTTCAGACACATCTCGTTGGCGATGTGGCTGATCTCTGGCTTCGAGCTCTACCGCTCTGGCCGTTTTAATCTTAAGGCAAAGCGACTAAAGCTACCTTAGGATTAATTTGTTTCTCTTTACCTCTACTTAATTTTTTTTTCCACGCAGGAGCGGATGACAACTCCTTAAGTAAGCCTGAATGTCGTTTTGAAAACACACTTTTAGAGTGGTAGTCATTGAATGTGAACTCCACCCTTACCTGAATGAAGATGATGAATGTAAGAGATGGTATATCTGATTTTGCCTGGTGATGTCTGTTTCTGCAAAGCTGTGTTTTTATGGTTTATTTTTGTACATATCAAAATTTTTGCTGAGTCAAAAATTTTTCCAGGGTCGGGGGGAAAATGTAGTGTTATGCTACTTACATGCTATTCTTGCTTTTCATGCTTTCATGCTTTACATGCTATTCTTGCTTTTCATGCTGCATAGCTGTATTGTCTGATATGTCTGTCTGATCCTGATCTGTATGATTGTCTGATGAGTCTGATATCTGGTATCACCTTTATTTCCATAGGACCCCGTAACGTTTTAAACCATAAGAACACATTAACAAATCGTTTACGCTCTGCATTTTCATGCTATCAGCACTTCTAAATCGATAGCGATGGGGTTTACCTTTGGTGACCTTGTATTTGGCTTTCTCCGAAACTCTGCAATCTCGGGCTTCGTGCGCGCTGTTGCGCTACTTTTTTTCCTTTCGCTGTTATGTAATTTACTGCATGGTTTTCGTATTGTTTACCGTATTACGAGCCTGAAACTAAACTTTGACATCTGTTGATGCCTTTGTTTATCTGGTTGTCATGGCAATGTCCATTCAAACTCGTTAGCAGTCTGATATGTTTGTTTCAATACTTTTACAAAAATACTCTTTCTCTCTTGGCCACTCACAAAAATTACGTTTAATTTAAATAATTTTTAGAACTCTCCAAAAAGGGTATAAAAGCGGAACATTTCTGAAATTCTGGACAGTCTCACGTCAGCTTCTGAACTGGAAGTACCACTTAAAGGCCTTATCCCGGGGTCGCACTACCCCGGGATCCTGCGAGCCTTCAAACTCTCTCAATCCTTCTAACTATCCTTTCTACAACGGGATCCAGCGAGCCGTAGCTACAAGTACGCCGCTACCGTTCCTACAACGACGATTTCGCCGCTACCGTTCCTACAACGACGATTTCTACAACGGGATCCAGCGAGCCGTAGCTACAAGTACGCCGCTACCGTTCCTACAACGACGATTTCTACAACGGGATCCAACGAGCCGTAGCTACAAGTACGCCGCTACCGTTCCTACAACGACGATTTCAACAACATCTACAACAACAAATACACCTGCACCCTGGTCATCACCCCACTGGTCTACTTCTCTCCGTGTCCTCCGCTTCCTGTTTTTTACTTAACCTGTGTTTTATAAAAAATCTGTTCTCATCTCATCCATCCGTCATCATATTATTTTTTTAATAAACTGTTACTACTAAATTTTATCCTGGTTGTTGTTTTCTGTTAGGTTCTGGTTAGGTTCGTGTCGTCACACGACAACCTATGTTAAAAAATGACCTTTTATGATGTGGTAATGCAAAGGTTGACTTGGTAGGGCGAAACTCTGACAGATAAGAATATGTGTTTTAGTGAACTAATTTTCAGGCCCTACATTATAGGTTTGCGTGATCGATTGTTGGATCCATACATATGACGACCTCTGTGGCGCTGTGGTTGTGACTCTGCCTACCATGCGAGAGGTCCCGGATTCGATCCCCGGCTGGGGAATCTTTATTCCCCAGCCGGGGAATAAAGAAAAAGAAAAATCTTTAAAAGAAAAATCCCAGGTTTTGGATGTTTACATATGAGTGTGATATCGCTGTTTCTAGTTCCCCCGGCACAAGGCGTCATAGTATGGGGCCAGAAGCGTGTATATAAATGTTTCTGTTTATGTTCATATTGTATATATATTCTGTATATGTATTTTATAACATATAACCTTTGTTTAACAAAGACAACTCCATTTTCCCTCGGAAACCCTGTGGTTATTCCTGAAAAATATAAAATAATAAACTTTGCAAAAAAACGCACGTGACGTGAGATACTCGTTGCTATCGTATGATGCAATACAGTCTCAAAGAGACCGGTCCGCCTCTTTCTCTTTGTTCCTCCCCAAATAAGTATTTCATTTCACAATTTTAAAATTCCGCTGGATACACTTATCTACCTACTGGTACCAAAATATTCCTCGCTGCGCGTCGCCTTTATGTGCTTGCTGAGTAAATGGCGGCCAGGTGCCGCATCGCGTGTGTACGGACGACGCGGCGGCGACGTCAGCCGGCGACGGTGCCATGCGGCCCAGAACTCCCTGACCGCTCCACCCTCCTGCCATATAGTGAAAATGATGAGGGACTTAACACCCGCGCCGTCCGCGAAATTCCATTTAAAGATGTCGGGATAATTTAGCGCTGACGAAGCCGAGGCTAAATTGACGCGCCCCCGGGGTCGCCGCGTCGCGAGACTATATCGATCACGCCGCTTTTTACAAGGATCACCTCAGGGGACGGCTCAAGTGTACGTAAATAACCCTCATCCGTTTTGTCCGAAGGGACGCGACAGTTTTGGGTCGAAGAATTGTAGTTTGCAATTTCTGAATAACAGGCCCTGTTCGGGCGCCAAGTTTGCGATTGAGTCCCACGTCGAGCGCCAAAATATTTCAGAAGTAATTTCTCCGCGGTTCTTTATGCAGCGGCTGTTTGTTTGCTAGCGTTGCGTCCGTGTGGGGCAGTGCGCTGTATGAATACGACATCAATGAGGTGTGTTGTTTCATTATGCTAAGTGAGCACGTCCTCATTATCCGCGACGCGTCTTGGACTGGGGCTCCGCTGAGGGCCACCCGCGGCTGATAGCCTTAATGATACATTTGGCTATAGCTTCTTGATTAGACTGCCTTCGGTATATTAGGGATAAATTTCCTTTCGCTCTATGAGCGACTGCTAATTGGCGCTCGGAACAAAAGGGACTGACTGTATGTCTATTTATCTATGGCCCTTTGTATAAATGTTTATGCTTAAGTCTTATACAAAACTTGAACGAAATTCGTAAACAGTACATGTAAAACAACAAAAATTATTAATATACGGTTGCTGGTGTCCATTTAGTTTAGACAGACTTCCTGGCAACTCTTAATTTGACGACGTGCGTGAAATATTTTTTAGCGTCCTCGTACCCGACGCGACGAAATAGGAATAAAATGGACGTCCTCTGTATCTTATCGGGCAAGGTTCTGCCTCACACGCGAGTAGTCTCGGGTTCTAGTGTCGGGAGAAAGACAAAAAACCGTTGATGCTTCTGGTTTATGCGAAACACGGTTTCCTGGCTGGACCTTGCGTAAACTCAAACCCCGTGATACGCAGAAATTATCTTATGTGTAGCGGACATCGCGCAGGTCAAATTTACGGCGGTCAAGCTGTAGTGTGTGGGCAGAATACGAATGTAAAAACAAAGTAACAAATTGGTTAACAGAGAGTCAGAGTCAGAGTATTTTTTTTTATTGAATATAAATAAATAAATTATCTTATTCAACGTCAAAATTATACTTACTTGTAACTATAAGTCATTTTTTTTTTATAAAAAAATGACAACACCATTTCGGAAGGTGGGCCTCGGGGTTAAGAAGAAACGGCAAGAAACTCCCCCATACCTTCTTTTCAAAAAAGTGACTTTACAACAGGTACTGGTTTCGGTCTAAGGAAATTCGCCGGCGAGTGATAGACTTGATCCATCGCCCCTCGTCGAATTTCTGTGCGCTGAGATGGTATGGACCGTGCAGTTTTGTCATCTAAGTATTCCTTAATACTATAATAGGACTTTCTTATCAGCTCATTTTTAACATAGTTTTTTAACCTCTTTTCAGGAAGGATCCTGTTCCTGTGGTATTTTATTGTAGAAGCGAATACAGTGCCCCATGAATGATGTACCTACTTTACTTAGTCTGAATAATGTTAGTGCTAAATAACTATTTTCATTCCACGTCATCCTGAATAGGATGGGTATGTGTAAGACACCCCCCGGTGCCCTCGCGTCAGCCGACATCCTCGGCTGGCGCTTATCTGCAGCGCGCCACTCCACACCGCGCCACTCCGCAGCGCGCCAGCAAAGCCGACCGTACTTCACATATCGCTATACTCACATACTCGCTGATATGTGCGTGCTCACAGAATACCATAGGCACGAGTCCCTTACATTGAATTGTGAAGAACAGTCGTTTTCAGAGGAGCCAGTTTTCACATAATATCTATTAAGATTCAAAGATTTTATTTATTTCTCAACAAAGTGACAAAAATGGATGCCCTCGGCGATTGTTTACCTGCTAAAAATTATCAAAGCGACACTCCTTTTCCCATATGGGGTGGCAGCAGCACAGTTTCGCCTATGTTTAGCCAGTTATCAACATTCCATTTTCCGTGACAGAAGGACAGCCTCTCGCCGCAGCTAGGAGTGTTGAAATACTGACTTACTGGAAATACAACCATTCTATCGTCACAAATCTATACAAATATCTGCGGACAACGAAGCGTGAGGTGCGGGCGAGTATATCGAATGACCCGCAGACGCCCTTATCTGTCTTGTCTTGCTCGACCGCTACCCGCCTCTGACCGACCATAGACTATGCTGTAATATCAAAATATATATTAAACACTTTTGCCCCCTTTTTAGAAATCTCAGTGCTCGTCTACACTGCTTTGTATAGATTTATATCTATACAAAGCAGTGTAGATGAGTTCCTTATGGAACCCCCGTACAACGTTCCATGCCTCAAGGTCCTGTTTAAGCCTTTGCGGTGTTTCTCATTTAACGTTTCATTATGTAGATTACCTGTCCAAAAAATGGAATATTTTGCAATTCTTTTAATTTGATGATGGAGAATGACAGTTAGATGTCTTTCTCCAAGAATACATCTAGCCATTTATTCAAAAATCCAATTCCGTAACAGTAGGGGTCTAGCTCATATTATTACGGCTAGTGTGTATGGCTTCTTGCTTGGGTCGCCGTTTCGCTGTACGCGTAAAAAGCTGGCCTGTCTGCCAGCCATTTGTTACTGCAATACCTACTTAGGTACGTTTGTGTGTAGAGAGTTAGCTTAGGTAGGTATACTTCAGTTTTCAAGTTGAGTCAAGATCCCGAAGGACGCTAATGTAATATTGGGATTATACTAGAACTATCAGTTTATGAAGATACTTTGACTCGAATTTTTATGTTTCAGTTTTCAGCCTATACAGGAGCCTCATAAGAGCCCAATTTCACTCATTATTACTAATGTACTATAGACTCTATGCTCTTGATACATGTCTGTGTTTTTATTGATATAACGATTGTTTTGTATAGTATTAGGTTTTCTTGTTTGTTTTGCCCTGAGTGTTCTAACGTTATTTATCATCTACTACTAAAGTAATGTATCTATCTATCTTATACATAATTTCACCGTGCCGAGTAGCCAAATAAACATAGGCAACTTCTCACATTTTAGCGGCCAACAATTTTAGAGTAGAGTATCAGGTTTATTCTGGTCCGTTTTACCGTGAAAGGTGAGTATTAGAGCTTTGGCAGACAAATTGAATAATTTGGCCGCTTGCAAATGGCGGGGACAATTTGAGTTCGTGAACGAAGAAATCTTTCCAATCGAAACAAAGGCACGTAATAGTTATAACTTTTCGGGTCCTTTGTTTCGCCTTCGTGTTCAGACTTTAGTATATATATTCATATTTCTTTCATAGTGTGCAAATAATATACAGGGTACCAAAATAGTATAAAATGAGTGTATAAAAGCGAGGTTATCTCTAATAACCTCTAGTTCGACGTGTTTTACACAAAGAAACAATTTGGTACATACTGAAACATTTCCATAAAGCGTATTCTTCTAACGCCAACGACGGAGACGAAGCAGATTTGACTCTGACCGACATTAGTGGCAGATGGTAGTACTGTTACTTCCGCAACTATAGATAACGTCTCAGCATTAAATCATATATGTAATAGATATTCCTAAATGCCATAGAATTAGCTTGGCATCTAATCAGAGAGAAACTGAAAAGTTGTAGTACTAGTACATAAAATATTATCTACGAGGAATAGGGAAATATTCTGAAAATGGTTCCCGAGCCACAGAGCAAAAACGACGAGCGAGGTGTTATAAAAATAATTAGTGACAATCTGCTTGCTCCTCGCCTGATATCCTCATTAGTCGACTCTGGGACATTTCAATTCACCATACGTCATCTGCCAAAATATCCTTATTTTTGTATTTTGTTCAACGTCGTTATTAGTGTCAAAGTATTGGCATGTCCTACCAATTCCTTCGAAAACCGACCACAATTTGCTCGACACAGTCACGCCTCAACGTCACCTCGCCGTTGGTCCCCTCCAAGCTACATCTTTTAGACTTTCTACCCTCCTTATTCTACGTGTCGTTGGAACCAAAATTGTACTCCGATCGTGTAGCCAAATCGGTTTGTACCAGGACAGCAGCACACAGAAGGCGGTGTCTGGGGAGGCTTAATTAGAAACGCGCGGACGCGGCCGCAGCGGACGAGAGGCTTTCAGCTCGGGTTTATGATGCCCTGGTACTTGTAGCTGTATATAAGACCGCAAGGACGGCTGTTACAGCCTCAATTTGGGCAGATATTTTGGGAATTTTGGACTCGTGGAGGGCTGAGTGATTGGTGGATTACCTTATGCAAGTTAGGCACATGATAAGAGATGGCGGGCATTGTACGCAGAGTAAGATTGAACAATGTCTTAAATGAATGCCCTAAATATCCTAAATTACTCACAGATATAATGTATTTAAGGATAGAGCTGCAGGACGGCAATCAAGAGTGGAGTTTGGTGAAAAATGGACAGGGTTAATTGCAGTTGCTAGCTGACAGAAGTCCCTGATACCCTTAGACACGCTTTTATAGCGTTGCCTAGAAGAGATTCAGGTAAAACCATAACGCTCTTTCCCGTTGGAGGTGTCAGAAAATGGCGTACAGAAACCCCCTAGTTTCCGAAAGAGTGGTCGAATGTAACAAGCGGTTAATCGATAATTTATTTAAAAAAGCGGCATGTGATTGGCTGAAATGTGTTTAACATGAGTTTAACAAGTTGTCACAGCTAGTTTTCCTTTCAGAAACCGGACAGTCTCGGATCAGCACAGGACCACTTTAAATGACGAAACACATTTATTTGACATTACATAATTTCACGTTTTCTGCAATGGTAAACACTTACAATTTTTTTTTATTCCACCGTTTTAAATTTACTAAATATTTAATCATTGAATTAACTCCAATAGTTGACACAAAGCATTTGCGTCTAACTAAGCCCGACTACTAACAGGCAACTTAATCTAGTCCTCACGTATACACGCTAAATAAGGGTAGGTTTACATCGGTATAGTTTGTGGTAGGTATAGATTGTGAAGCCCATTATTCAGTACAAAATATACTGAAGAATGGGCTCCACAAACTTTTGGGATTGTGCCTACAGATGATGATAAAAGTTTCATAGAGATTGACCTTCTTCTTCTTCTATAAATGCCGTGCTAACCTTTTTTGAGGTAAATTTTGCCAGAGTCAGTTTAATCAAAAATCACAATTTGGTCAGGTTCTCTCCTGAGAACCTGGAAATTGACGTCTTAGAGAATGTTTTGTTGCTCTTGGCACTAACCAGAAGGATTCATCTATTTACTGCGGTCGTGACCGTCCACCTAGATTGATATTGATTTAAAATAATTGGAAATCAGGCAGGGGCCCTGCGTGCCCTGCCTTTCGCGTTGTGGCCTACATTGGAATAACATGCGCATTTTGTCTCTGAACAATAATTAGACGGTCTATTCAGTTAACCCTGTTTGGTAGATGATGGCAATACCCACACAAGTTACTTTACGGTTGGCTACCCACATCTTCCCAGGACACTCGCGTCATGTGAGCTCGGCCTAGAACAGTTCACGTCCGCTGAGCATTATACCTCGCTCGAGACGTCAGCTGCGAACGCTGCAAGCCACCCCCCGCCCCCCTTTTGCCCCCTTTAGCACCCCCTGGTCCACTCCACCGGCTCCGCGGACCAGCGACGGTAAAGGGCGAGCGCTGATGGCGGATTCTCGGCATGTGTTCTTGCTCTCTTAACTCATTTTCACAAGGGTTTCATTTATTCCATTTAAGCATGCTGCTAAAGTCAACAGTATGTCAACTCAGTACTGCGGTAGAACTGTAAATAGCATCAGAAGCGTCACATGCATTCACCAAAATACTGACCAGCCCGAAAGTTTTTCTCTGCCATTATTTACTGCAATAATTTTCGTGCCTCCCTTCAGACGACCTGCGTTAAAGATTCACGATTGCGGGCGGCCCAGCGCGGCGGGCCTGCCAGACCCCTTTGAAGATATTCACGTTCATTAGAGACCCGGGCTCACCGGGTCCCGTGGGCTCGCTTCGAGGCAACTTCGGGTAACTGGCTTATGATTGTGAGGTAGCTGTGTGTTTTAGGGTTAAATATTTTCGGGCTCGAGGTCGTGCGGAGTGGCGCAGGGAAAGTTGAGGTAACTCAACAGAGCGGGAGAGGCTAGAACGTTTTCCTTTTACTTACGCAATGCATTGCTTTGATTAATTCCGAGAGAGAAGGACAAATCACAAGAACAATGTTGGCAAATCAATCCCTATTGTCGCTTGCTCGCTTGTCTGAAGCGAGTGATATTTGAATTTGGTTTGGATAATTTATATGATAGGTAAGCCACCAATAATATAGGTATAAACATCCAATAATTTTTAATACATAAGACAAGTACTAACTTGTTATGTAGATATGTTATTAAATAGCCAGTAATTCAGTTGCGTAAATAATGTATCATTAGCATACCTATTTAAGGCTGAAATTACATATCTAGGACAGAATGCAAACCAAGATACGCAAATAAAGTTTCTTATTTCTAAAGAACGCCTAGCACGCGACTCCTTAATTAGTATAATATTAAACGTAATCACGCTTATTTAACTCAATACGTCATCGTCTTGGTCATCGACTGATACTCCATTGAGATCCTATCGACATATTTATCCTTTAATATATATTTATTAATTAGAGGGTATCGTTCAGAAGAATGACGTGACTGCCCTCATACCCTCTAGCGATATAAGAAAATTCGCCTTCACATTAAACCCGCTGCTTCATCCCCACATTTGTTTCAAGTGGGCAAATAAAGAAGGAAACAAGTTAGATGGAGTGGAGCGCCGGCTGGACCGCTCGCGACTAATTAACCCCCCCTTCTGCCCGTGGGGGGTGGACCCCCTGACAGCGAGGGGGGCTGGTGACCCGCGGAAAAATATGCGACTCCCGCGAGACTCGATGCGACGGTCATAAGACTTTGCAGAGAATTGCGAGAGAGAATGCTGCAGAGGGAATCTCTGTTATTTGGCCGAGCGCTCACTACGTTTCAGCAAGTTTCAGAGACTTTCCGGCTTTTATTTTTTAAATAGTCTCAGTGCGAGTGCTTGCTGTGTATTTGTAGCACTCTTTACTAACTTACTAACCATATTATTTAGAGAATACTCGTTAGCGTTCCAAAAAGATTGTGTACTCTTTCTGTACCTAGTGTGTGTACTGCACTACTTTATATTACAATTTCAGGACCAAATATTTCAAAGACGTGTAAATAAAAGTTCAGTTATTCACTTACCGTGTTACTACAAAAAATATTATCATTTAACCTCAAAACAAACGCCAAATTCCATACATGTTTGTCTTTAAAATGTGTTGAGCAAAAGTTTACTTTTTGTAGTATGGTTTGCATTTTTCAACGACTTTAAGGGTCAGTTGATTTTGAGATTGCATCACTAAGAGGCTTGCTAAATAACTACGAGTATAGTGAAAGAGTAAATGTGTTTACTCATATAACAGATTTTCTTAATAACTACTTATACAAGTACTTTGTCAATATAGCCGTATTTTTCTCTTACAATATTGTAATAGGCTATGATTTTTGCCATGTAACTTAGTATCAGTAAGATTATGCAAATTCGTACACAATATGGTACTTGAGTACACGTGTGTGGAATTACGGAAGCAGTCAATATTATTATAACATACCAACAAAATATTTACGTAACTACTAAATATTTTATGAACTCGTAGTTTGATAAAATGTCACTTCGTTTGACTTTGCTTTAAATACATGAGGTAGGTATTGTAGTTATAATTACATTCATTAAATACCTACTTGCAACGATTTGAATAGCATTTACTGGATTGTTATTTCATTGGTTAAGAAAGTTTTAGATTAGTGACCCCAGTAAATTAGGTCAGAATGACCCCAACAAATTGGCGAATAGATTAATTGAAGAAGACAAGACAGGAACCGCAAGGCTATTACTAAGTTGTTTATGGCTCCGGCGAGGCCTATCTATGGGACTGTCAATTTTGCTAAATTATCCACGGATCTATGTCATATCAATATGGCGTTGACGAAAGGAAGACTAGACTACAACAACTATTAAGGTCTGAACAAGGGCCAATGGCATTGAGAATTACACAAAGAAAACAAATACCCGTCGCATCGCGTCGAAGCAGACTGACGCATGCTCCCGCGCAGAGCCCCGCGGGGCAGCCCGAGCTCCGAGACCAAGAAAATTTCAGAAAATATTACTAAACTCTTGTAATAATAACATTAAAAATAAAATAAAACAACTCAAAATGTTCCCTTTTTTTACCTATTTTTGCGTGTAAGTTTCATATAAGAAACTGATTTAATCTCCGAGCGCTTGTTCATTTAGTTGAATAATAATGCATTGCGAAAAATATTTTTAAGTATTAAATATAACAGATATCCGCTAATTTTCAAAGTCCATTCTTATCTCTAATAGACCTTTTATAACATATATTTATCCTATATTTTTATGTTGTCTAGAGAATTGAAGCTGAAGATGAATTTCTTTTTTTATATTTAATCCCTTAAAGTGCGTTACAGATAACTTGTCCCTTCGTCGTTAAGTTGGCTATAGTGCATAACTGTCAAATGTCACCAAAAAAACCGGTTAAGTGCGAGTCTAACTCGCACACGAAGGGTACCGTTCCAATGGTAGGGATATGTAGAGTGAATAGTTTGGATTTTACATGGCAAAATGTTGTTTACAAAGTAATTGGTGCGGCTACTTTCACACTCCATGTACGTAGCCACGTACATTCATAAGTTTGTATGTGGTATTGAAAGAATTGTTGTATGGGAGCCCCCTTAACCTTTCAAAAACCGAGGGTAGTTGGGACGGATCGCGATTTTGAACCTTATGCCATGGTAATAAAATTTAAAACCTATAACGGAAAGGTGGCGTTAGCTAACGCCAGTGTTATTCAAGTGGCTGGTGGTTTCTGATTATAAAACTAAAAAACTATAATATTAATATTTGTTTACGTTCCGACTGACATCTGTGTTATCGACTGACAGGAAAACTGTAATACTTGACAGTTTTACAGAACAGCCAACTTAACGGCGAAGGGATTTGAACAAAGTAAGCCGTAGAGGACAAATGAAGTACAGTATGTTTTTAACGCATATTTCAGTAATCCTGAAATAATTATTCCCATATTTTTTTATGGGAATAACGGAATTTAGTTAGCAACACAATTATCTCGAAATAGTTTTCTCATTTTTTTAGATGGTTTTTAGGGTTCTGTAACCGAAGGATGCCAAACGGGACTGTCAGTCGATAACACAGATGTCAGTCGGAACGTAAACAAATATTAATATTATAGTTTTTTAGTTTTATAATCAGAAACCACCAGCCTCAAGTAAAACATTTCAAAAAGGCAAATGACGTCACGAGGCATGATATTTTAAAAATTAATTAAAAAATAATTAGACATCTATTACCCGAAATATTCAAATTAAATTCTTAAAATAGACTAAAATTTCTCAAAGTTAGCTAAAAAGTAGTACGTATTTTTTTTTGACATGACCCATTCCCTGCTTTAAAAAAATATAATATCAGGAACTCAGCTACACCCTCGTAACAATACGAAGTACCTATGTTAATTAAATACAATTGATACAAATGAGAACCGGCAACGTATTATGAATATTTAATATTATGATATGTTGGTTATGATATTTTCTCCCTAACTTTTGGGTAAACATTTTTCAAAGCTAGCAACACTGGTAGAACTGTTTCATTGCTACCAACTTAACGGCGAAGTTATCTGATATGCACTTTCGTTACCAGTCCTGTTTTGAGATCCGTATGAAACAGTCAGAACTTCAACACTAACGAAACACTTTGAACATACATACATACATATATAGCGTCACACCTTTTCACATACGGGGTGGCAGAGGCACCATTTTATACCCACGTTTAGACAGATATGAAATAATGCATTTTGCTTGACAGGGGGCTAGCCCAATTTCTTTTAAGAAATCATAAAATCATCAACGGTTTTGTTTATTTATTTACTTTCCCCCTTTAGAATACACCGTTTCGTAGTTCAATGATTTTGTTACCCAATTTATTCCATTTAACGCGTACGGACAGTATCTATATACGATATAATTATATGCATAAATTACACAGAAAAGGGTTATTTCGTGGCGACGCAATGATCCGTGGACACATGCACAGTCGCACACACGCCCAATGGTTTTCGTCCTAAACTTTTAAAAAGAAAAACCTACTTAAGATAGATATTTTAGTAGGTAGCTTTTTTCCGTTAAAATGGCTGATATTTTGGAAATGAAAACGGCGAATAGGTTAGCGTTTAATATTAAACCGCTGATCTAATTCAATTTAATTATCTCTAGTGCTTTCATCACTGTCACTGCTGAAACCCGCAAGAGAGTAAAATAATACGACTCCTAAACGAAACAGACGCGGGGTTCGTTTCGTTTTTATATTTACGAGCTGTTTACGATTATGTGGAGCGGCTTTTAACGATATCTGCAGGTGAGCCCCTCACTCGCGCTCCAGATGCCTGGAGTAAGTACAATAACATATTGTTGAAGATAAGCTCGCCGTATTTCAGTAAATGATTTATATATGACAGTTTGAATAGATGGTGTTGTAGCAGCATCGACACAGCGACTCATACTGGAGCTCGGACGGCGCTGCACGGATTAATATATACTGTGAGACAGCCTATCACGCATCTCGCTCGCACTCTCCATACATCATAATCGCTTTGCGCGAGTTTGACTGAGTCAGCTATTTTGTACATATATGTGATCTAATATGAAATAAAGTATTCTAGTTTTGCAAATACAAACCTTCGTCTTATTCATCAGCTGCAGCATCCCTACCTCGACAGTGGTGACCCCGACTTTGATTTAAGACACGCAACACAAATCACACAGAATGGCGAATCAGGAACAAACCCAAGGAACTTCAACTGATCACAAAGAACTCTCCGGCATATCAGTGAATATGAGAATACCACCCATCTGGCGTGATAGACTTCGCCTTTGGTTCGCCCAGTTTGAATCGATCGTCTCTTCTCACAAAAAAGGAGACAAGGCCATGTATGACCTCGTAGTCGGACAGCTGGAGCGCCAAGACATCGATGAAATATGCGACATTATGTTAAACCCACCAGAAAACAACAAATATCCAGCAATTAAGAATCGCCTATTGGAAGTATACGAGGATTCAGAGGAGCGCCGAATTCAAAGATTGATTTCTGAAATGGAGCTAGGCGACAGCAAACCCTCCCAGCTGCTGCGGCGCATGCAGTCTCTCGCCGGCAACAGCATTCCCGAGTCCACGTTGCGTATCATGTGGACCAACCACCTGCCCCAGTCAGCACAAGCCGCACTCACGATTAGTGAAACAATTGCCAAGAAAACGGATGTGAACGAACTCGCACTTGTCGCCGATAGAATATTAGAACAGTCCAAAGTTTGCTCAGCCGCACACTCCACTTCAATCGCCGCCGTCGACCACCAACAACAACCATCCACGTCATCCGGTGCGCAGATAAAGGCTGAAAACCATGAAGAAATGAACATCCACGAAAAAATTGATATGCTGGTCTACGAAATTGCAGAATTGAAAGCACAGCGAAGAGACGACCACCGCAGAGCGCCGTTCCGCCGCGACTGGCGCGGGCGCAGTGAGCGCACCTTTCCCCACTCCAGCGGCGCACCTCGGTACTCGCAACAGGGCCCCGCCGCCGCCGCCGCCGCTAACGATATCTGCTACTATCATCGTCGCTATGGAAAAAATGCACAGAGATGCACAAGACCATGCAAGTTTGATCAAAACAACTTTACTTCGTCGTCGGAAAACTAAATACAGCGTTGGCTGAGACGGCAACCGGCGCTTGGAATAATTCACACCGTCTATTCGTCTACGACAAGCAGTCAAAGCTATCGTTTCTGATCGACACCGGAGCAAATATTTCCGTCATTCCCAAACAAAAGGGAAGACGTGCGGAGCCAACGAAACTAACATTGTATGCAGCCAACAATACCGTCATACCAACATATGGAGAGAAAACATTGGACCTGGACCTCAACTTAAGAAGACCCTACCGATGGAAGTTTGTCATTGCGGCAGTCAGTAAACCAATACTCGGCGCTGATTTCTTACAACATCATCAACTTCTCGTCGATATCGCCGGTCGATCACTGATCGATAAAGTCACCAATCTCTCCATCAAAGCACCGTTATGCAGCTCATCGGTGCCTACAATACGTACCATTGACATCGCACAGAAGTACCACGACATTTTGGCCGAATTTCCCGACGTCACACGATTATCATCAATGAAGGAGTGTCCCAAGCATGACGTGGAACATCACATCGAAACCTCGGGTCCACCCATATATTCAAAGGCGCGACCAATTCCCCCGCATCGCTACCCCGCCGTCAAAAAAGAATTTGAAGACATGATGCAGCAGGGCCTATGCCGCCCTAGCAAAAGCCCTTGGTCGACGCCGCTTCACGTTGTACCAAAGAAGAATGGAGACCTACGAGTTTGCGGAGACTACAGAAGACTCAACTCCGTCACAAGACCAGACCGGTACCCAATACCAAGACTGAAAGATTTTACCTATCAACTCAGCGGGAAGAAAATATTTTCAACGTTGGACCTGAACAGGGCGTACCAACAACTGCCAGTATTAGAAGCCGATATTGAGAAAACAGCCATTATCACGCCTTTTGGCTTGTTTGAATTTCCAAGAATGTGCCCAGGACTCAAGAACGCGGGCCAAACCTTTCAACGGTTCATCCACCGAGTACTTCAAGGTCTGGACTATGCGTTTCCATTTGTGGATGACGTCATACTCGCTTCTACCACTGAAGAGGAACATGCGAGGCAACTCCGCGCCGTTTTGCAACGATTGGATCAGTTTGGCATCACTATAAACCCGTCAAAATGCGTACTTGGTCAAGAAGAAGTTAAATTTCTTGGTTACTCAGTATCCAAAGATGGCATTAAACCACTCGAAGAAAAAGCTAAGGCTATCGTCACTTTCCCGAAACCAACAACAATCCAAGAATTGCGAAGATTTCTCGGCATGCTAAATTTTTACCGAGAAAACATTCCAAAGGCGGCGGAAATACAAGCGCCACTGAATGCTTACCTTCACAACTCTAAGAAAAATGACAAGAGTAAAATCATATGGAACGACGAGGCGGAAAAAGCATTCAACTCGAGCAAAGACTGCATACGTAACGCAGCTATGCTCGCGCACCCGTCTGCCTCCGCCCCCCTCGCCCTCATGTGTGACGCATCCGACTCGAGCGCAGGAGCGGTACTACAACAGCGAGTAAACAACACCTGGCAACCACTCGGCTATTTTTCTAAGAAGTTTTCGCCTACACAGCAGCGATACAGCACATACGATCGCGAGCTGTTGTCTATCTACATGGCACTGAAACACTTCAGGAAGATGTTCGAAGGGCAACATCTCATCGTATTCACCGACCACAAACCACTGACCTACGCGATCAACAAGCCGCCGTCTGACAACGACACGCCTCGACGAACGCGTCAACTACTCTTCATCAGCGAGTTCACAACAGATGTACGACACATCAGCGGGCAAGACAACGTCGTCGCAGATGCTCTGTCTCGCATAGAAGCTATCTCATGCCCCGCCCCCATCGACTACAGGGAGCTCGCCGCCGCTCAAGAGACGGACACACAAATGAAACCGCTACTGCTACAAAGGAATTTGCAACTAAAAAAGATAAACGTACCTAACTCAAACGAGAAGATTTACTGCGAGATATCTACATCACACGTTCGACCCTACCTCCCTGAAGACTTTCGTCGCATCGCATTCAACGCCGTGCATGACATAAGCCACCCAGGCATTCGAACCACGCGCAAGCTCATGCAAGAAAAATACTTCTGGCCTTCCATGAACACGGACATCGGCAACTGGGCCAAAACATGTACTTCGTGTCAACAAGCGAAGATTCAAAGACACACATCGAGCAACATAGCGACCTACCCTCCATGTGACCGCTTCGAGCACATCCATGTTGACATTGTTGGGCCGCTATGCACGACAGCTCAAGGGTATCGCTATCTCGTCACTATAATCGACCGCAAGACTCGATGGCCTGAAGCCTTACCCGTGCAAGAAATAACCGCCGAAACTGTAGCGAAGACTGTGTTCGAGGGATGGATAAGCCGTTTCGGATGTCCGGCCAGCCTCACCAGCGACCAAGGCCGCCAATTTGAAAGTCAACTTTTCTCTGCACTGGCGAAATTACTCGGCATTGATAAAATACGAACTACTGCATACCATCCACAAAGCAACGGGATAGTCGAACGCTGGCATCGCTCACTCAAAGCCGCGCTTATGGCCCGTTTAGACAACATCAACAAATGGACGGACGAACTACCTACTGTTCTATTGGGGCTACGAGCAGCGACGCGACCAGACACAGGAACCAGCGCAGCTCAACTTACATACGGGCGCGCACTCCGCCTGCCAGGCGACTTCATCGCATCACCGGCAAGAGGGGCGTCAACGCAGCCACTGCAAATGACTCACAACTTCGTCAATCACCTGGCGCAACAGATCAATGACCTCCGCCCGGTACAACGGAAACAAAGCAATCAGCGAACGATTTTCGTGCACAAGGACTTGCACACATGCGAATACGTCTTTATGCGTATTGACGCTGTACGAAGACCTCTGCAGGCACCCTACGAAGGACCCTACCCGGTGCTACAAAGAAACGACAAGTTCTTTTTACTTCAACTGCCGGGACGACAAGTCAACGTGTCCATCGATCGCCTAAAACCGGCCTATACTATGAGTGAAGAGTCGTCCGATGAATACATAGAACGGAGGACAAGATCAGGTCGTGTCATTCGACCTCCTGTACGCTTCGCTTGAGGGGGAGCACTGTAGCAGCATCGACACAGCGACTCATACTGGAGCTCGGACGGCGCTGCACGGATTAATATATACTGTGAGACAGCCTATCACGCATCTCGCTCGCACTCTCCATACATCATAATCGCTTTGCGCGAGTTTGACTGAGTCAGCTATTTTGTACATATATGTGATCTAATATGAAATAAAGTATTCTAGTTTTGCAAATACAAACCTTCGTCTTATTCATCAGCTGCAGCATCCCTACCTCGACAGTGTAATTATTATTCTTTCTTCTTTGCTTTGCTACGCTTTGCTACTCGGTCCAAATAGTCCAAAAGGTACATTCAAATGAGACCAGCGAAGCGAGCCTATCACTACAGTCACAAAATAAAAGGCCCGGAGGCCCAAACTAAATTCAACCTTATCTTATTACGTCAATGACACGGACGCTGCCGCTGTCACCGGGCCTTTTATTTTGTGAAGACTGTAGGCCTCAATCCAGCACATCGTGTGGTACCTACCTACTACACGTGATGAAGAAACGATTACACCTATAGGTTTGCGCTTTGACATAGTGATTTAAGTTCATGTTTAGTTTAGTTTCAACTAATATAAATGAAATCTTATTTTCTCAATAAACACAAAAAATTAACGATAAAATAATTTGTAAGCACAACTATTGCATATAATGTTTTGCAGGCAATACAATACAATCAATTCATACAATTTCTCAAGAAAGATCGCCTTTTGCGCGGCCTTACAAAGCTGCTTTGCCACTGCTAGTCATATGTAACCAGTTATGTGGGTAACATTAGTTTGCGAGCTGATTTCTCAGCAAAATCGACGGATGGCCTGTAAACTTTATATCCCCTATACCAGTGACAGTTTCGTTCACACGCGCTTCCCGCCGCGCCTGCGGTCGCGCCGGCCCCCACCGCTGGTCGCGGCCGGAAGCTGGCAACGTTGCGTGCGCGGACGCAGGCGTGGCGGGCCTAGGGGCGGGGAAGGGGGAAGGAGGGTATGGAGGGGGGGGACAGGATGCGGTCACGTGATCGCGGGCCAGCCACCCGCGGGACCGCGTCCGGCGACGTCGCGGCCTCACGCGAATGGTGTGCCCTGCCTGGTGAACCTGGGGCAGTGATGGGAGTGGAGTGGATATCGATAGGATTACTGGACAGGAAACTGTCGTAATAACACCGCAAATAACCCACTTAACATGACGACATGTATGAAATGCTGCACACATTGCAGATTTATACAACTTATTGTGATTATTTTTTGCCATACTATTCGAGTAAGGATAATAAATATTTGGTTAGTATTTTCACGTAAGGCTGTAAATCCAGTTTTTCTTAGCAAAAAATCTTGTTTGACCAGACTGAATTACTGAATAGAGACAAAAAATGAGCGCTACTAGAAATACTGGCTTCGTCGGAAAAAATTACTGAATTGGCGACTAGAAATCTAAGAACAGCAAATTGACAACCTAAAATACAAAGGGAACGTTGGATTTTGTTGTTCTTACATGTTCCACCTAACTCCCAGACAGTCTTTATTGTAATGTATTTTATATAAACGGGGCTCCATGCACTGACATTTTCCAAAACTTGAATATTATCTCCCATAAATGCTCCTACTCACCTAACAATACCTGCACATGTCATCAAACTTTAGGCACCAATTCAACTAAGTATAATAATAGATTACAATCTTATTTTTAGAGAACAAGCGCAAAATCTATCTAAACTTATCAGGAAACTAGCCTATGTCTTTAAGCAGCTTCGAGATGTTGTAAGTGATAAATTAACCATACAAATATACAAGGCTCTAGTCTAATCATTAGTGACATACGGAATCACATGCTGGGGTGGATCCCCAAAGACTCATACTAAAAATTAGTCTATTCAAACCATATAGGTTCCCAACCAGGACACTAACCGTCAGACATACATACATACATATTACATACCACACTGAAACAACAGTCTCTCTCTCCTCACTTGAATGAAATCAGTAAAAACTGAAGAAATGTTGACGTATGCCCTGCTGTCAGAAGCAGAACTTTCTTTTCAAACAGATTCCTCGTCTTTTATTTTTATTAATTAATAAAATTGTAGAGTCTCAAACTCAAACTCAAACTCAAAAGTACTTTATTACTGTAGATATTTACATATACTTAGCAAACGTCATTTTTTGCCTCTTCTCTAAATTGGACCACTGTGGGCGTAGAAACTCCCACAGATTGATTTTTAGATCTCTTTTAAAAATAGGTTGTGCTTAACTAATACAATTATGATTTATTTTTATTTAATAAGCTGGAATAAATAATTACAAAATTATTAACAGCTAGGTCTGTGTTGAGCCAGATTAACCCCATACAGTCCTGTCATTTAAGTAATCTTGAACATTGTAATATCCCTTTTTCGACAAAGTCTGCTCTACAATATAATTAATAAAGATCATAACATTTTTAACCTATGTAAATTCTAAGTGAAGCACATAATAACAAAGTGGATGTTTGAACTGGACTATAATCAATATAAAACTAGTAATAATTTCACTGTAATAAAGTAAAACTTTTCTCTACAATTCACATGTGTAACGAACACTCACACACATTTTCACCGACACAACCATAAATTAAGGGCAAAGTATGGCTACATACTATGATATACCCTGTTACTCATCATCTAAGTTCTTCAGCTCTAAGGGTGTAAATGTGAGCAACCGGTGATCATTACACAGGTATTTAAAATGCCTAGCTTGGTCGTTGGCCTGCTTCAGGAAAACTGTTACTTTATGTCTATTTTATGTTCTCGTAATAAATTTCTGTACTTTTATGTTTTATGAATAAACATTATTATTATTATTATTATTATAAGCGGTGGCTAAACCATTCAGTAATTTAGTCGCGTAATCAGTTATTTGGTAGCGCAATTCATGTATTTTTTGTGCCCATTCAAATAGTTTATTATGCGGTAGTTTTAATATTCCTATAAAGACTAAAACTGCTAAATTCAGCTGCAATAATTCGAGTCATATCGTGACAAATTCCTAAATATCGATAGGTAATTTCTACAACATCTGCAATGCAAGTAATCTGTCGGTATACCGGATGCGCGACCACTCAGATGGAGGGCACGTCGGCTCCCCGGAGACCACGACCTTGTGCAGACGACACTCATTGTCATGCTGCAAGCACCAGGCCCCGAGGATATTCTGGTGTCGTGGGAAGAGAAATTGGGGGCGGTGATTTGAAACCATTCATATTCATATTAATTTATTCAATGCTTACATGTGGTTATAAAGATGTCAAAATTAAGGTTAAGTCGCGAAATATGCGCCATGCAAGGGTATTGCAAGATTGTTCTTTTTGTTTTGATTGATTTGGGAGGATGCTCATTCCATACAGATTAGAATTAGTAACCCATCGGATTTTTTCGCAAAATACGACCAGTTTAAAGTTAAACTGTTTTGTTAGAACACATTTCTTATCTTTGAAATTTGATTTTACCTCAATTATAATTTCAATCGAGATACGTTCTATTCGAAATTTAATGTCAATGCCAAAATGCCGGTCGTAACATGCGGTTCCTGAACACATCATAGAGAACTTATAATATGTATGGAGATAAAGCAGTTTATGTAACTGTACGTAATTAGGCATTATATGAGTGTGGGTATATGAAGCGAGTCAACAGGCGAGTCATTAAGTCACAGTCACATAAACTACTATTAATTTTTAAAAATTGGTTGTTCTCTTGAAATTTCATCTCTTAGCGCCATCTCGTGTTATTTGCAATATTTCAATAGTGCTACACTTACCGATTTATGCCTCGACCTAAAGATGCTTTCGTAGCATCTCTGGTCACAACGGTGACTTATTTTGTTCTATCGTGGTCTATCTCTATTAGTATAATCTTATAGTATCAGTGATTAAGATAAGTAATTTATTAACCTTAATTAGTCTAGAGTAGTTGATAATAAATAATTGAGATCATGAATGAATGAATGGTGCCTCTCCAGTCAGGGTTTTAAAATTGCTCCGGTCTTTTGGCTGGCATACCAGAGGACACAAGTTATGAAAAGAGGGGTTGTGACCTGCTTATCAGGAAGGAAAGGAGGTTGATTTCAATCGACCGACTTTTCAGCCTAAAGCCAATATAGGATATGTGGAATGGGGAAGATGTGGGATTTGGAGAGCAGCAGTTGTTGTCTTTGAGTTCTTGCTGTCCTTCTAGTTTCATCATCATTGTTTTCATTTGCTTACTACCTTTAATGTTCTGCTTGGTTTGCCTGAGAGCTGTCAGTTTCGCTGTATTTTTCCAAGATGATGTTTCTTCATATCTTGAGGCATATTTGTTATCATCTCCGAGAAGCACACTGAATCCTTCCAACAGCTCCCTCAAAATTTATTTTAATAAATAAATTGGTTGGTTCAATAAAAATATTGGTTGCCTTCGTCTTTTGTCTTCACTGCGTATTCAATATCTGTCAGTCTCTAGTTGCTATTCTAAAATTATATAACTGCTGCATAACACTTTTTTTTCTTGGCCTGTTCTGGAACAACTGTTGCATTGGCGACTACCTACTATTTTTCGTTCTTTATTGTATTGTGGACTTTTAAGATTGAGCATGGATAACACCACGCGATATTTTTAAACATAGTCATTTTTATATCCTTGAACAACACTTGGATTCACTTCACAAGGCAATACGCAAATCACCACTCACCCGGCATACCACAACTTCTGCATGTCTTATAGCAACAATTATTTAGTTTACCTTACTTAATTATATGATTCACGGGAAAATATTTACTTCTTTATTCTTTATTGCATAGATAATATAAAGTTACAGTCAATTAAAAGTAATGTAATAAGCAAAGGCGAGCTTATCTCTAAAAAGAGATTTCTTCCAGCAAACCTAGAAACCAGCAATCTTACTTGATCACATAGGTTAATTAGGCTTTAAACCAATAAATACGAGTAAAAAGTATCATCATCAACTCAAAAACTGGGTTATTTTCAAACTTTGGTTTATTCTTTGGTGCAAAGTGTTTAGCACAAAATATATACATGTGAGTATAATATATACAAGTTAAACATTGTGTGAGATGATCTGTGGATCTATACCACAATAATCAAAAGGTCCGCGGCAATCTGTGCCATACCACGCCATTCGGGAAGATGGGTTAGTTTATCTTTACCTCTCAACGACCCATGGCACCTATAGATGCAATTTTTCCGTTATAGGTTTTGAATTTGAATTGAATTAACGGCATTGAGTTAATGACATGTAATGATCATGTCCTCTCTACCTCCGATTAATGTAATCTTATCGAATCTTTCATTCATTGTGGTTTTGGTTTATAGTATAGTATAATGATAAAGATCCTGAAACGATCTCAGATTTGCATTATACTTCTCCTGAAGACTGGCGCCTGCGTCCTTGCGGCCACTCTATCTCCAAGACCAGGTTCAGTGGATGTATTATTATTTCACAGCGGATGCACAATTTAATACAACTAACACACACACAATCACAAACACGTAGCTGAATTTTTAGTAAACCTAATTAAAGACACTTCACTTCGACAAGTTCGCCTATGGGTCCTTTGGGCATAAACAGAGTCTATTGTTCTCCGGAATTATCGATGGCCCTATCTGATAATAAATAATCGAGAATTAGAATAAAAAACTGACCTAGAGCGAGTTGGACTTGCGCACTGAGGGTTCCGCAAAAATAGTTTTTTTGTGAAGGAACTACAAATACACGGTTTCCATAGTTGTTCCTTCACATGTGCTATAAGACCTTGCATCGTGCTAAATTAAATGATTCTAGGTCTTCGAGAAGTACTCTAGGTTTTGATTTACATGCAACTATCAATCAATTTCAGCAAAATTCTGGCAGTATCGTTTGATTGCGTTGACCTAAAAGATTAATTTTTCACAACTTGAACAGACCACAGACTTGAATAATCCATATTAATTTCAACTTGATATCTTTACGCATTCCTGAGAAAAAGGGTCTTGACAGACGGACAGACAGACAACGAAGTGATCCTATAACGGTTCCTTTATTTCCTTTTAAGTTACGGAACCCTAAAAATTGATGGTCCTAGAGATAAATGGTTTTGAGCTCAAATTACATACCAAGCGTGCTAATAAATAAATATCCGAGGACCATAAATCTTATATCAATAAATTCCTATCCCAAATATATCGGTCTATCATCAAATCTCAGAGGAACAACTCCTCAGATGCCTTCCTGCACTGAAGAAGGAAGGCTTGAAAAAAGGGTTTTTTTTACCCCCAGCCGGGGATCGAACCCGGGACCTCTCGCATGGTAAAGCCACAACCACTGCGCCACAGAGGCCGTCATCCCGCGATTATCTCCGGGAATGATTTAAGGTGATCAATGTTCTTACAGTGGCTTGTCAATACATGTATGAAAACTTATTGTATTTTTACGATGAAATAAAAATAAACTGAATGTACTAGATTTCGGTTGCAGAAAGATAATGGTTCATTTATGGAAAACTGTATACGCTTTTATAATAAGTTACCAGAAGGAATTGATCAATAACGAAATTTCTAAAATTCGTGTCTTTTGCTGCACAACCCTAATTAATTTCAAAGTCAAAGTCAAAGTCAAAGTACTTTATTACTGTAGATCAGTGTTTTTCAACCTTTTTCATGATGCGACCCCCTTGGTATGAAAAAACATTTCGCGACCCCCCGACCCTTTGCTTTTTTATCATATATGTACGTGTATGTTACAGCGTTACAAATATTCGTTCCATACGACGTATTTTTATGCGTCTCCATAATTAGGATTCGGATATAAGTACATAATATAGTATGTACTTAAAACACATTATTTTAAATCTATATACATCGAATACGTCGCAGCAATTTACGCACATACGCACTTACTACCAAGGCCGATGCCGACCGCCCGGCAAGTGTGGTGGGTGGCTAGCTGGCGAGTTGTTGAGAGTGAACGAACGAGTAGGACACAACGAGCGTTGCGGAGGAGGGGTCGCGGGACGACGCGATACTCACTCAATTCACGTCGACGTTTAATTGTTTGACGACCGTTAGACATTGTTTTTACTTTTATTTGTAAGAATTACGCATTTGTAGTGATTTGTAATAATTTAACATGGATAAATTCCTGAAAAGATCAACAGAACCGTCAACTTCTGGTGAAAGTAGTGTAAGTAAAACAAAGAAAAAACGTCTTTATGACGACAATTATTTGAAATTCGGGTTTACTGTGATTGACAATAAACCACAGTGCGTTATTTGCTTTGAAACTTTATCAAGAAAAAGCATGAAGCCGTCGAAATTAACACGCCACCTTAACACAAAACATCCAAATGAAAAAAATAAGCCCGTGGAATTTTTTGAGAGAAAATTGCAAGCTCTTCAACATCAAAAAACTGGTATAGTGCAAATGTCCAACCTAAATGAGAAAGCGTTGCTTGCTAGTTATCGAGTAGCTTTTCGTGTGGCTAAAGCAGGAAAACCTCACACTATTGCCGAAAATTTGATTTTACCAGCTATATTAGATATAGCAGATATTATGTTTGGGAAACAAGAGGTCGAAAAACTCAAAAGTATACCTCTCTCTGACAATACCGTTCAACGCAGGATAAGCGATATGGCTACTGACGTTCGTGATCAAGTCATAGAAAAAATAAAGGAAAGCACTTTTGTATCTTTGCAATTTGATGAATCCACGGACATTGCGGGATGTGCGCAGTTTGTAGCTTTTGTGCGTTTTGAATCCTGTGATAAATTAATGGAAGAAATACTATTTTGCAGAGCGCTTCCCACAAATACTACAGGTCAGTGTTTGCATAACATGTTCATTGAAGCTACGCAAGATATGAATATCGATTGGGCAAATAAATGCATTGCTATTTGCAGCGACGGAGCAAAAGCGATGACTGGTGCGAAGAGTGGATTTATTTCTAGGCTGAAAGAACAGATGCCAAACGCTTGTTGGGTGCATCGCTTTCTCCATCGCCAAGCTCTTGCGGCCAAAGTCTTGCCACAGGAATACAGCCAAGTTCTAAATATTATTATAAATATTGTAAATTCTATTAAAGGAAAAGCGTTGCAGTCACAATTGTTTCGGATTATTTGTGAAGATATGGGGGCACTCCACCAAAATTTACTCTACCATACAGAGGTTAGGTGGTTGTCAAAAGGTAAAGTACTGGCAAGAGTTATGGAACTTCGTGCTGAACTTTTAATATATTTACAGCAGGCCAAGTCAGAATACTCTGAATTCATTTGCGCCCCGGAATTTCTTTTGAAATTAGCTTTTCTTTCTGACTTATTTGAGCATTTAAATATCTTGAATAAAAGTCTTCAAGGGCGAAATGAAAATTTCATCACTGCAAAAGACAAAATACATGGCTTTACAAAAAAAATTGACTTGTGGTCGTCGTCCATAAATCAAAATAACTACGATTCATTTTCGTCGACACAATCTTTTACTGAAGAAGTCGGATGTGAGATAAACATCAAGACATATGTACCTGGTATGAAAGAGTTGTTAGATAATTTGAAAGAAGAATTGTGTCATTACTTCTCAGTGCAAGAGATATCAGAGAACACTGGGCAGAGGTGGATCTTAAATCCGTTTTTAAATGCAGCTATAAATGAGGCTAATTTACCAAATAAGCTCAAAGAGAAACTGCTAGAATTATCTGCCGATGGGATGTTACACTTGGAATTCAAGTCTTCTAATTTGGATACCTTTCGGTTAAGGAGAAAAACAGAATACCCGGAATTGACAACTGAGGCTTTGAAGTGTTTGATTCCATTTGCCACCTCGTACTTATGTGAGTTGACATTTTCATCGATGGCCGAGATAAAGAGTAAGCAAAGAAATCGCTTAAATTTGGAAAACGATTTAATTCTATGTGTCGCAAATACAGATCCACGATGGGATACATTAATTAATAAAAAACGAGCACAACCTTCGCATTAATTAACATGGGTCTTCGGATTTTATTTTTTGTTTCTCTTACTTAATAAATAAATAAATATTAATAATCTTTATTGTCTTTCTTTTACTAAAGTACCTAGTCCTCTCGACCTCTGGCGACCCCCCTACAGAAGCTTCGCGACCCCCCAGGGGGTCGCGACCCACAGGTTGAAAAACACTGCTGTAGATATTTACATATACTTAGCAAACGTCATTTTTTGCCTCTTCTCTACATTGGACCACTGTGGGAGAAGAAGGGCGTAGAAACTCCCACAGATTAATGTTTACTTTACCAAATTATATTATATAATTTTATCATTCTTGTACCTAAAAAGCTTACTACTTTTTTTCTTATCTGTTTTAATGAATATTATATATAAAACATGGCATGGCATGATGCGAATAGGGAAGGGATGAATAGGGAACTCGGATGCCCTGCTAAAGCAAGACTGCCTGCCTTAATCATACAATGAAAAGTTTAAGGCTTTAATTAGATTTAATTGGGATATATTAAACCGCACATCAAAAATACTGATTTACACAGAAAATATCAGGGCGAAGTGGTGCGGTAGCTTCGCTCACCCCCTTTGACCTTCGTGTTAGGTTAAATATGTAAGAGCAAAAGAAACATAAAATGTTTGAACATGTAAGAGCATAAGAAACATAATTGTTTTTGCTGAACATTTTTTGCTGTGCAAATAGGACATATAATGATGTGCAATGAAATAGTACCCGATTTAATTTTGAAATTTTATATCACAATTGCAAAAAAATATGTTTCAAAATCTGATTTATCGTTCTTTGTTGTGATTATGTTTGCAGTTAGGTGATTTTTTGATTGACTGGTGTTTTATTATTAAAACTTATGGGCATTAAATAAAACGTGCTTGGTTCAAGTAAAGTTGGGTTTAAGTTGTTGCAGTTAATAAAATCATTGTTAGGTTTACATTCAGATATCAGATAATCACTTATTATAACGTTTTTACACAAGAAGTTAAACAGTTTACAAAGTTGATTTTGTTTTGTAGGAGAATTCTGAGGTGCAGACAGTATTTTTGTTGCAGTTTTGAGATATTTTGATCAAAATATCGGGGCTTATTTGTTGAGCGTTTAAATACATGCCTTTTACAAATGCAATAATGTTATTATTATTATATTATATTAAATGTTATTATAAAACTATTTATTTTAATAAGGATCCATTTATTACGACCAAATGTGCATTAGGTACCAATTTTTATTCTATTTATGGCCGATTTTGTCCTACTTACTTGACTCTTATCAGTATATTTTGGAAAATTCACAGAATATCTTTATTAATTATAGCCTTTGTTGTATTCTGATGTATAAGCCATATAATTGTAAAATTTAATTAAAATCCTTTCATTAGTTTTTGCGTAAAAGAGTAACAACCAACCATACATACATACATACTCAAAAACTTTCGCGTTTATTATATTAGTAAGTAGTAGTTACTAATAATAATAATACATTTTATTGTTCTGAGCTCTAAGGTCACCTCAACTTCTTTGTCCCTCGTCCTTCTCCTTCTCCTAGACTTTGTAACCGTAGATTTTTTGACACCATTGGATCCAATACCAACCTTGGTAAGTATAATAATTTCAATACAATGTTGACTATATACAGTGATGTAGCTGCTTGCGGTGCTGATGATTAGAAATAGACCTATTTTGTGTGAGTCCTAGACTCTACTAACTGACAGTTAGTCAAATTTCAAGAAACTAAATTATTTTATTTCAATACAGTATGATTTGTTGAACTACGACATACTAATGTAATAAAGGTTAATTTCTATAAAACAAAGTTCAAAATAAGTAATTAACCGAGCGACCGAAGCGACCGAGCGACTCCGTTTCAGGATTCGGCAAAAATTCATTCGTATGTCCGGATGTGTGTCCGGATTTTATCCTCTACAGGCCTCATTTCTCAACAGATTCTCATGTTTTTTTGTGAGCAGGTTCAATAAAATAGCTTTTTTATCCGATTCAGTTTTTTGGAAAAATTTCAAAATGGCGGAGATGTGGGGGTTATAAAAACAAATGAGGTGTCGTTGGATTTGTAGAGACCGTTAGATTACCAGGCTGTATACTTTTAGTGAAAAGTCAATAGGATGGGGAGAGAGAGGATTTAAGACCGCAAAATTATTGGTGCGGCTACTTTCATACTCCATGTACGTAACCAGGTGCATTCATGTTTGTATATGTTATTAAAAGAAAGTGACAGTCGCGAGGTCTACAGCTCACAGAGCCACTAGTTTAAAATACTTTAATTTAAACTTAGTGCTAATTGTTATACCAAAATGTTAAGTTTAATAACTGTTAAACTCATTGTGCAATGCCGTACATTCCTGTAATTGGCGCACATTGTGCTAGAAAGTGGAATATTACTGTAAAAGTTTAGTATGTTTCGCGTTGGAGTGTCTTTATAATAAATAAATAGATACCTCAAAATCTTTTAATATTTCTAAGCCAAAAGAAAAATAGAGGACAATAAAGTAACTCATTTCTTACTAGAAATTTTCCCACAGTAAATGTAATTGCAGTGCATATTAGCTGCACCTCCTAAAGTAATAAACAGGTGATTCAGTTAAACTTTCCCGTTGTACAAACCTGCCAAATGAAACTGAAAACTGCCGAGATTCAACCCTGACATTCGGCCGTAAAACGGTCCGTAATGAGGCCACCTGTTGGATTCATTTCATAGCGGTCTCGTTTAGTAGTCGACAAAGTTTTGTTGTAACATCACAATAAACGTTCCTGCTTTGCCTCCCTCCCGTTGAAACGTTAACATTTTCACAGCTCGACATAAAGCCTTTTGAATTAAAAGTTTATCACCGGCGTTTGTTGATAAAGGCATTACTTTAAGGTTTGTTAATTTTTATGTCAGCGCGTTACCATCATTTTTCTCCCCAACGTTACGTCGTTTCTGTTTACCAATACCGAAAACTGGCCCAGTCTTACCAATAGGTCCGTATCAAGCGAAGCGTAATTCCCGCACAAATTAGGGCAGGACACGCACGGCCGGCGTGAATCGATATCTCGTGCTTGCTTATCGACAGTAACGGCGGCCGAAGCGAGGGCGCGGACCGCGGTCCCACGGCCAGGATCCTACCCTGCGGCTTGTTTGACGGATTTGTGCCTCCTGGCCGGATAAACGGAGCGTTATGTATGGGGGAGCGAGGGATAATGAGGAATTCCCGGCAAATTTCGTGCGACACGAGGGTAGAACGGGAGGTGAGGATACAAAGAGATATTGTGATTATGAGCCGCGGGCTTGCTCGGAACATTTCCAATCGGCACAATAATTTACTGCATTTCGATTGTCCGTCTCACGCTCGCTATTTACATAATGCCCATTAGCAAGTTTTTGTTTACAGTCGAGTTCGAGACAACAACAACTTGCGAGCTCAGCTGAAATGCCTACTCTCTTTGCTTTAATTATGCTAAAATAATGATCCATATTGACCTTTAATATGAATTCTTGGAGTTCTTAAAAAGTAGCGAATATAGCGTTCGCAAATCCTGCGTATATCCACCTATACAAACATTCGTCGTCTTCCATCCTATTCAATTCTAAAACACACGAACACGAGTCTAGGTATAGTTACCTAAATCAAACGAAAAATTATACACATACTGGCTGGAACGGCACGAGAACGCGGTGAACTGGAGTCAAACAAAACATAAACAAATATATTGCGTGAGAAAAAAAAGCGAGCCCAGTCGCAACCCGAAACCTATTACAGGGTCTATCAACATCATCACAACGAGGGTTCACAAGACATTCTTGCCTGAATATCTTCGGTAACAGACCCCCGCCTGTAGGTAAACACGCAAAATCCCTCGAAAGGTACGCCCGCGGTCTCTAGACATGTGCGGGACATAAATTTGGCTGGCGTTACGTACTAGAGCTACCCACCTCGACATGCCGGCCAGCCGCTATGTACGGCTCGTGGCTGTACATAAGGCGTATGTACGGAGCAACACAGGCGTCACTTATCCGCTCGGAGGATGCGGTGGCTGTCCGATCGCTCCCCCGGCCGCCCCCTGGGTCCCCCCTGGCCCCCCCTCGCGATTCATTAAGTCGGGCGCGGCCGGCACGGCGGACGCGTCGCGGAGTCTCCGTGAATTCAAATTAGGGACGGCTCGGACGTCGTCGGTGGCTAGGGATGTAGCGCTTTCGGGTCTGGGATATTGGTGTCTATGTTTTGGTGCTGATCTATTATTTAAAAATCACGTCAAATCGTTATTTACGCAAAGATACATCCAACGTAACTGCTACGATATGTGGTCTTTCAATGTAATAGTGGTAGATATAAGAATACATGCCAAAACTTATGCAACGGTACAAGAAAGTAATGAGTTTCAGTAGCCTAAATCGTCTGAAGCCTTGAACTGTTAAAATTCAGGATTATGGTTTTGTCGTCAAATGACTTCACTTAGGTACAAAAGATACATTTAATTAACTGATCAAAACTTTTTCAAAGTTGCTATTTAGCATATTTACCGAATTAATGTTACATATCAACATAATCGACACTAAAGTTTATCGATACCTTCCACCAGATTAGCACCACCCTATTGCCCCTTTGTCTCGACAAGACAGACGCGCGGCGGGTGCGGGTGGCGCGATTGGCGCGGCGGGGGTGATCCGGGGCGGCTGTGGGGTGAAGGGGGGGTGGGCAGCACGTGCCGGACGGAAGTCGCACGGGGCGCCGCCGCCGCTGGCCGCACCGCGCTAAATGATTCAAAACTCACCCGGACCTGCAAGATTTATACCCGCCCCGATCCCACTCGGATTAAAGATGTCGCACATTTATTGAAAATACACTCAAGTATTCGCGGAGAACCCTCTGTTTCTGCGCAGCGAAGCGGGCCTCCTTTAGTTTTGATTCAACAATCGTAGTCATTCAGTATTTTATTGTTTGACTTTCCACACTAGTGACTACCATTTTAATGAAGAAGGAATGCGCGAGGCAGTCTCGTTAATTTATCTTTACGTAATGAGGGGCGCTCGGGTATTCAATATCGGTGGAGGCTGATGGTGATCGCTCATTAAAAAAATAAGGGATAAGAAAATCTGACTTCTAGGAGCAATAATGATTCATGGCTAGGCTGCGTCGTTTATTTAATATTTGAAATGAAATGGAAGACGCGTATTCCAAATGATTTTGTTATCTAACCAAATAGTGTAAGTGAAAACTTTTAAACAGGCTTGTGAATAAGTCGACATGCTGCAATACATTGAAAAGTTTACAAGACAACAATTTTGAACTAACCTAACCTAACCTAAATTAGTAGACTCGAAGTTATGCTTCCGTACTGTTGTACAGTTGATAGTTTGTTATTCTAATGCTCGCTCTGAGTACGATCGGTATGCAAAAGTGAACTTAGGGAGCGCGAGTTTCAGTTTGTAGAGTTTGCTGCACTTGGCCGATTTGCGCCCCCCGCAGACTTTAAAACTCATGCGCTTCATTATAATCTAATCAATTTTAAACGTTAACATGGTTATCTACACACGTATCATAAACCCTCTTTACTGCGTACAAAAACCGCACGTTACGATCAGCATAATGTTTAACTACTTAGTAAAAACTCATTTCTTATTTCTACACATTATGACATTCAAATTTCAAAGCGAACGCCCGCCTGCGTGCCGCCCCTACTTTGTTTGTGAAGTTGGTAGTACTGTACAAGCTAAACAAGTGCAAAGGAATTATCAATGCCACCATGCCGGTTGAACATGCGGTTCCTGAACACATTAAAGAGAGCTTATGATATGTGTGTAAATAAACTAGTGTATGTAACTGTACATAATTAGGCATTAAAACTCTCGAGTGATATTATTATGAAACTCGCCTTCGGCTCGTTTCATAAACCCACTCTCGAGTATTAATGCCCTCCATTATGTAGCAGTCACATAAACTACTATTATGTTACATACACTAGTTTATCTACACACATATCATAAGCTCTCTTTGATGTGTTCAGGAACCGCATGTTTGACTGGCATTGTGGCTCTGCAGTTGTTTAGCTTGTTCTGTAGTACCAACTTCACGCAGGCGGGCGTCGGCGTTCGAAATTTGAATGTCAGTACCAACTTCACAGACAAACTAGGGGCGGCAAGCAGGCGGGCGTCGGCGTTCGAAATTTGAATGTCATAATATGTAGAAAAATTTCACATTATGGTCATAATGTGTAATTTTTCAGATAAGAAATTAGTTTTTACCAAGTAGTTTAACATTATGCTGATCGTAACGTGCAGTTTTTGTACGCAGTAAAGACGGTTTATGATACGTGTGTAGATAAACTACTATTATGTTTAAAATGCAGCTTTTGTGTTTCTTTAATGATTCAATTTTCATTACTTTCCATCACAAGTACATGTAGAGCCTAGCAGAACTTGGGCTACTCAAATGCCAATGCCACCTGAGGCTATACCTGGCGTCTGAGAACGTATCGTCTGAGTAATTAACGAGATTGCGAAAGGACCCGGCGTCTACTGGAAACTGTATTCGAGACAGGGAATAAGCCTTTACCCGGGTCCCGTAATAGCCTATGTAGAGCCCGGGTAGGATATCAAAGCGATCTCAGGCAACAGAGACGCGGTCAGAGGCGCATTTCGGGTTCGCTCCTTGCGCATATTGCATGCACGTACCAATGAAGTTTGCTTTGTAGGCGGTAATCTACGGGGGTGTATCGGCGCCGGGTGGTGGGTGGTTCGTGGGTTATGTACACACGGGTCGGAGGCGCCCGAGGCGTCGAGGTAGGCAAATGGCCGAGTGGAGCGTAGGCCGGCATCTCGAGCGGCGTATCGATCGTGGCGGCGGCGCGGCGGCGGCCGGCGGCTCGCGGCTCGCGGCCGCGGCGGGGGGCGGCGCGCGGACGACGACAAAAACAGCCCTTTGTTTGCAAGTGAAGGTGCCATGCGACGGCGGCGTTAGCAAAAAGCATCAGACGCGATGTTGTACTGATATTAAAATCATCGGTGTGCTTTCTGATCAATTTTTTTTTGATTTGTGGAATCTGTACCTATATGTACGTATATACGATAAGAACAATTTTAAACTGAATCTAAAGATAAGGTAAATTTCTTGTTTTTGGCTGAATTCTCCGACAGCCAGCCAAAGAAACAATGCATTGGGACCGTACTGCAACTCAGTAAAACAATCGCTAGATTAATTACCTAGCCTAATGTGCCAATAAGTAGTCAGCAGCTAAAAACCGAACAATAACTTGTTCCAAATTTTCTAATAATCACCAAAACCTATCGACATCGATAAACCGCCCCCGTCATCTTCCGCCGCATCCCTACCCGCGTCGCGACCGCGCGGCGGCAGGCGGGCGGTGCAAATCACTCGCGCGGACCGAACGCCGCTCGCAGGAGCCGCGGGAGAGCGCGCGCCGTAGACGACGCGGAATGGAGACGGCATTATTCCTTTTGACTTTACCATGATGAAGAACTATTTTTCAACTCATACTCATGTGTGGAAGAATGAAAAAAGTGAAAATATTAAACAACGGTGATAAAAAAACATCGTTAGGAATCATTATATCTATAGAGCTGCGGCGATGGCTATCCGCCACCGCTATCCCGCATGTCACGAAAACTGGGATATCTATTTAATTGCTAAAAGTGAGCTTTACTGTGCTTCTGCCACATCTTATGGGAAAAGGCGTATAGCTATATTTGTTTGTTTTGTTTCTTTTGCGTCTAGGTAGGTATGCGTAAATGTTAGTACATTGTGTTGCCTAGTTCTGTAAGGCTTATGTTTCACTGTTTACCGAATTTAGTAAAAAGTTACATTTAAAACATACAATTTTATCCCAAATTAACTATATGTTTACCAAATAGTACTTACCTATTGTAAACACTTCATGGGGTGGCCTCGCTCCGCTCTGTGTAAATTGTGACTTATCAAACCTAACTTTACTTCAGTATTAGGACAGAAAATGACCTTGGTATAGTCACCAATGCGGTTCTGAGAAACTACATGGGGGCACTTAATTTGGTGGACATTTAACATATTTGGGAGTCATAACTTATATTGGTAAACAATATATTTGTTGCCTTTTGTAATATGTGAGTTATTTATTAGCGACGAGAGTTAGTTTTTTGTTTCTTTGTTTGACATAAAGTAATGCTAAATTGTCGAGATAAAGAATGTAAAGAAACTGATCTTTATTAAGTTAAATTGTGATGTCCTCTTCTATCGTACGCAATAATGTTGTCAGTTAGTCAACGAAGACTGTCGTTGCGTGATTCGTAGTACTTACAGGAAATCTGTCAGTACAGAAGATATCAACATTTGAGCCGGGGGACTGTTGCTTGCATTCGGTCCGTAGGAAATAGTTGGATCCCATCACCCTTCACGTTCTCTTGGGTAGTGCAAAGAGCAGCAAAACATTCTCAAGGCGTTTGAAGCGGTAGTCAAGCGACTACCTCTTAAGTAAAGTGGTATTTAGTACTTAGAAAAGTAAAATAGATATTTACAATATCAATATAAATATTCATACTAGAATATCTAATGTTTATAAAGAAAAATTGTACTTGTTTTAGTAAGCGCAATCCAAATCATCCTAGAAACTTATGTAATAAAAACGACCTAAAATTTCCATTTCATAAATGCGCACTTTATCTATTCCTATAAAGTGAGAGTGATAGGATCCAACTATTTCGTATGGACCGGAGGCAAGCAACAGTCCCCCGGCCCAAATGAATCGTATTCTATGTAGTCATTAAATATTCATCTAGTCACGAAATGACATAAACACCTTACATTGAAATTCCTTGAAACATACTATCAATGGAAACCTTAAAAATAAAATATACAATGATATAAATGATTGCGTGAATGATAAAGAATTGATAAATAATTAAACTCGCACAAGTTATTGGGCCGGCATGAGTTTTCTTGCCGTTTATTCCTCGACCAAAAAGCCTAAGGGCTTAACGAATTGGAGCATATCCTAAAAATGTATTTAATTTTTAATTAAAATCAAAGTCATCAGCCCTTGTCATCCCACTGCTGGGCATAGGCCACTCCCAAAGTACTCCAGTCGCTACGGTCACTCGCCAGTCTCGTCCACTGCTTTCCAGCCACCTTAGCAAAATCAAAATAAATACAAATAAAGTATAATAATTATACCGAAACTTGGTGACACTACGGTAGTGGTAGTGGACAATGCTCTTTACCACTCAGGACGCCAAAAAAAACTCCGAACACTGCACGTAAAAAGGTAAGTATTCAAGAATGATTGCGTAACAAAAAAGTGAGATTTGAGAAAAAAAACGTAAAGAACTTTTAAAGAAAGTGAACGAGGTATAGGCGAACTACCAAAGTTACGAATAAAAGTGGAAGTTCTAAGAATGCCACCTTATCATTGCGAACTCAATCCCATTGAACTCATGTGGGTCGACGTGAAGAGTGCGTAGCTCGGGATAATACCGAATTTGAATTAAGAGATTTGAAACAATTGCTACAAGAACTAATCCAAAGCGAAAATTTGTGGATCATATCATAAAAGTAGAGAAAAAATTTAGAGCAAAATTGACAAAATTATTGATAATACTCAATAGTTTTGTTATAAACATGGTTGATTCGGACTCATTTGAAGAATCGTCTTATACAGACGTCGACGATTAGAATAGTTTATAATTTTATTGGTTTAAAATTTAAACACAATTTCTCAAATAATAGTACTTTACTGTCGCGGTCTGTAATTACTGTGTTGCTGGTCGTACTGTTAGTGGCCGAAAGCGCAGCTCAAGGCCTACACAGCGCGATCAGCATAGCAGCCTTTGATGGACAAGCTGGAATAAATAAAAGCCGAGACCGAAGGTCGTGGCTTTTATAGCGCGGACCTCAAAGGCTGCAATGGTGACCAAGCTTATGAGCCGAGAGCGTAGCTAAGCTAAGCTCGAGGCCTTCATAGTGTAGCCAGCAGTGCAGTCATTGCGGACCAAGGCTCGTATAGTACTTTACTGAAATAATGCGAGTAATTAAATAAAACCAGCTTATTATACCTAGTAATCATTTATTTCATAAAAATGACAATTTGTAAATGTACAGTTACTAAAATTTAAGACTACAATTGTTTTGGAACACAACAAAATATAGGAAAGAAAGCCCTTTTTTGTCACACATAACCAAATTCTCAATAAAGCTTATTTGCACTACCTATTTTTTACCATTTTTGAAACAATGTACGACAATCATGGCTTCATTCACAGGAAATTGCCGGTCGCTAAAACAAGACAGTAATGGATTTTCACAGGAAATTGCCGGCACCTTTTCTGGTTCCTCCAAGTAGTGCGGCAATGTCGACTTTGCTCAAAGAATGTTGTCAAAATAATGAGCACATTACTTGCTTTGTTGGAGTAAAATATTGTATCTACACACGTATCATAAACCCTCTTTAATGCGTACAAAAACCGCACGTTACGATCAGCATAATTTTAAATTACTTGGTAAAAACTCATTTCTTATCTGAAAAATTAGACGTTAAGACCATAATATTAAAACATTAAAATTGCGAACGCCGACGCCCGCCTGCGTGCCGCCCCTACTTTGTTTGTGATCACAAATTTCCTGTGCACTTTTTTAGTGCAAAGGAATTATCAATGCCACCATGCCGGTCGAACATGCCATCCCTGAACACATTAAAGAGAACTTATGATATGTGGTTAGATAAACTAGGTAGGTAACTGTACATAATTAGGCATTAAAACTCTCGAGTGATATTATTATGAAACTGGCCTAGTGTTAATGCCCTCCATTGTGTAGCAGACACAAACTACTATTATCTACACACGTATCGTAAACCATCTCTACTGCATCCAAAAACAGCATGTCACGACCAGCATAATGATATACTACTTGGTAAAAACTAATTTCTTATCTGAATATTGGTCATAAATCAATATTTCGACATGTTATAACTTTCAAATTTCGAACGCCGACGCCCGCCTGCGTGCTACCCCTAGTTTGTCTGTGAAGTTGGTACTACTGAACAAGCTAAACAAGGGCAGAGCAATTATCAATGCCACCATGCTGGTCGAACATGCGGTTCCTGAACACATCAAAGAGAGCTTATGATATGGTTGTAGATAAACTAGTGTATGTAACTGTAAATAATTAGACATTAAAACTCTCGAGTGATATTATTATGAAACTCGCCTTCGACTCGTTTCATAAACCCACTCTCGAGTTTTAATGGCCTCCATTATGTATCAGTCACATAAACTACTATTTTTTAGCAATTATTATTTATACATAATATAAATATATTATTATTTTAGCTTTTTTTTCAATTATTTATCTTGAGTCGACGCAGGCACACGATCAAGAGATACTTTGCCACTGGCGAGCGCGGAGCGCGTCACTTCATTGCCTTACTAACCGCCGATGGCTGGCTTTAGAGGCTAATCAATGTATAGTATGCCATCCTTGTTCTTTCGGCTACATATTGGTGCAAGTTAGAAAGGGATAGTCCTATGTTTTGTTATTCCTTTCGATCAAAATATGCTTACTTCAGACCGCGGTCATATTTGATTACGTGACAGACCAATGGATATTCTTTATTTCGTAAAATTTCCCTTGCTGTAGGTATGATATGTTCCTCAATGACACACTTTTTCTGTAAGGGGCTCTATCAGAAGGCGCCTCCAGTCTTATTATTATGAGGTGCGCGGCCAAGTGGGACAAAGAAAAAGTGCGAGCACCGTACTATTTTTGTACTTATCGATAAAATGCTTACCATTTATGATGCGGGTATGTATGGTACATGTGGGCATAATTAGATGTGGAAGACGGTCGGTTTCTGTACTGGGCGTAATGTGGTGGGTTTAGATAAGTAGGTAAATATTTTCAAACATGAGAGAGATAAAGAGATTTGTATGGTTTTTGCTCTATTTGGACCGCATAGCATTTGAGAAGCAAGGAAATCTTGGAGTTTTAATGTAATAAATTCTAATACTAAATACTTCATAGCACGTGTACGAGTACATTTTCGTTCATTAACTGCAGCAACAAAATTCCATAACACATATAGGTAAATGTCAGGCGTCCACCCAAAAAGCAAAGAAACCCAGCCGCATCGATAACATGTTAATAAGGCAGCCACGTGAAAAGTGATCAAAAATATTATATTATTTTATCGACTATCGACACATCTCGCGCCGATATGTCGCAGCAATTTCAATTAGAGGCTCAGCACGGTGTCTCGCATGAGTGGCGTCTGTGCGCCCCCCCCCCCCCCCCCTCCCTCATACCCCCGCCCCTCGCCGGACACCCCCTCCTCAATCGATACTCTTGCTTGCGAGGCGGCCATCGATAACGACATGCAAGCGAGTGGGGCACAGCCCGCGTCTTGCTTGTTCTCAATTCGAATAGCGCTCGGTCAAGCAGACGCGCTCTCCAAGGAGGTTTTGGAGGAAGGTTTGCATGAAGGCTAGTTTGCGCTTAGTTAGGTATCTATCTGTCACAACGAGACGACGAGATAGAGGTATTGCAAACTAATAAAAGTTGAATTTGGCTATGACACTTTAAAATCCTTACCTTCTCTATTCAGCTAGTTTAAATATAATTTATGGCCGCAAATAGCTTCCAACGTCACATATCATTTCGACGCGTATTTATTAAGAGTAGGTCGAATATAATTTGTACCGTACTGAATATAATTAAGTTTGATGGCTACATGTAAACGGAGCTTTATGATACACGCATAAAGCTCCGCAGGGCTTATTTGACTCGCATATCTAAATGAATATAAATAAATAAATATCAGGGACAATCTTACATAAATCGAACTTGGCCCATACTAAGCTCAACAAAGCTATGGGTACTAGACGACGATGTATTTTATAGAGATAAATACTTATGTAAATATATAGAAAACATCAAAGAAGATTAAGATTAAGACTAAGAAACAAAGGTGCATGCTCATCACACAAATATTTCCCCTTACCGGTATTCGAACCCAGGACCGTCGACACTTAGCCAACGCGTCTTGGTACAGAAGCTGTTTATATTCGACCTCAGCTATTTCACAAAATTATTTAAGAGCTTCGGTTCGTACTGTGTAACTGGCATAAAATATATACATTTTTAAGATAATGGATCCCACGTCTACTGGCAGTAAATCACATCTGTGGTGCACTGCGTTGTTAATGACAAGTGCAGAATATCCCACACCAACGCCTTTATTAGCGATTGAAATAATCGGACACCGTGCTTGAGTAGCGGGCGGCCCAAGACTTTACATTTTTAAACCCGGACTACAAATGAAGCCCCGCCCGGACGCTCCCCGGATGCCCTCTAAACTAGGACAAATCCGGGGAAACCCGGACGGATGGCAACCCTATATTAGTTGAAATGCAAAAGTTTTGCGTCACCAATGCATCCTTACTTACAACAGAGCGTCTAAATTCATCTCCATATGAAGCAGCAGCAGAGACTTTGTTAAAAAACAGCACTAGCGTCAGTAATGTAGATTTTAAATTTTATCATGTATAACCTCAGGATATTGTCAAAACGTATAGATTACTTAACTTAAAAAATACTGAAGACCTGTAGGGTATTATAGCTTATATATTTAATAAATGTGTTGATGATGGAGCTTTCCCAGACCTCATGAAACTCAGTAAACTTTGTAAACTTATAAGTCTGTTCAAGTCGGGATACAAGGGTGATCCTTCAAATTTCAGACCAATATCTATTCTCCCAGCACTAAGTAAATTTTTTGAAAAGATTATACTCAATCAAATGCTCTCACACTTCAACCGCACAAAACAACTCCACGCCAAGCAATACGGTTTCACTAGGGGTAAATCGACTACGGATGCAAGTATTACCCTTGTATCTCATATTTATTCTGCATGGGAAGCCGCACAGGATGCTATCGGTGTTTTTTGCGATCTGTCGAAGGCATTTGATTGTGTTGATCATGATACGCTACTAATGCAATTAAATCATTACGGAGTTAGAAATAAAGCGTTGGATCTACTAAGATCATACCTAAGCAATAGAATTCAAAAGGCAGAAGTCAACGGCGTTAAATCTGATGGATCGGGAGTAAAAATTGGCGTTCCACAAGGTTCCATATTAGGCCCTTTATTATTCCTGGTATATATTAACGATCTGCCTTTTATGGTGGAGAAATTGACTAACATAGTGTTGTTTGCTGATGATACTCACTGATCTTCAAAATTGAAAGACAAAAAGAAGATTTTGACGATGTCAATGGAGTATTATCTTTAACCTTGAATTGGTTCACAGTTAACAATTTATTGTCAAATGCATCAAATTCTCACTTCCAAATGTCAGGCAAGTTGGGACCAGTTTAGTGTTGGACAGGAATACGTTAGAATTATTAAATGACACGAAGTTTCTTAGAATAACCATTAATAGCAAACTGCAGTGGGGACCCCACATAGAAAAATTGGCTGGTAAATTAAGTTCTGCGGCTTACGCTGTTTGGAACATCAGACAAAACACGGATGTGGCTACATCTAGGCTAGTATATTTTAGTTACTTGAATAGTGTCATGTCACATGCCCTATGATATCTTGTTGTGGGGGAAAGCAACGGATATTCAAACTAGTTTTATTTTACAGAAAAGAGCTATTCGAGCAATTTATAATTTAAAACGCACAGACCCCTTAAGAGAGCTTTTTAAAGAAATTGACATACTAACTGTAGCTAGTCAATTTATTTTCTAAAATATAATGTATGTACGCAAGAACCTTACCAAATTTCCCAAACTTAGCGATAGCTGAAATGTTAACCTAAGAAATAATCACAGACTACTTGCGCCCCGGTTTAGACTGGCGAAGGTTGGCAATTCTTTCAAGGGTCAATGCATCTCTCCTACAACAAGATACCTCTGGAGATCTTGAAATTGCCATTTGAGCAATTTAAAAACCATGATATAAGCCACTTTGTTGAAAAAGAGATATTACAATGTTCAAGATTACTTAAATGATGGGACTGTATGGGGTTAATCTGGCTCAACACAGACCTTGCTGTTAATCATTTTGTAATTATTTATTCCTGCTTATTAATTATGATAATGACATAAGTATATATTTTTTGTATTAGTTAAGCATAAGCAATTTTTAAAAGAGATCTAAAAACCAATCTGTGGGAGTTTCTAAGCCCTTCTCTCCCACAGTGGTCCAATGTAGAGAAGTGGCAAAAATGACGATTGCTAAGTATATGTAAATATCTACAGTTTAAAGACATTTGGAATTTTGGAATTCAAATTAGTTTCTTAAAATTGCCTGAAATTTCACAAAATAAAATAAAAAGCAGTAAGTATACTTATATTTTTTTGCATGGCCCATTGGTGGCATTGCATTGGCCGACTTAAAGTGGAGCGATTCTTAGAAGTCGCATTTGACAACTGTCAACAGCAGGGACAATCTTCTTCTCCTTGTTTCGCTTAGAAAAGGAAGATGAAGAATGTTTGTCTTTCTAAATAAATAAATAAATAAATGCACGAAATAAGAATGGGATACTTTGGTACACTGTGTTTCAGCTATCTTGTCCCTTCGCCGTTAAGTTGGTAGCACTGAAAACAGTGTTGCTAGCTTTAGAAAAAAATGTTTACCCAGAAATTAAAGGAGAGGAGAGTTTAAGGGAGAAAATATCATAACTAACTCATACTATATAAATGCTCATATACGTACGTTTCCGATTCTCATAGACGTCATTGTATTTAATTTTCTAATTTCGTAATGTGACGAGGTTGTAGCGACCTATAAACCTGCCATCTTATTTTTGGAAGCGGGAAATTGTGATCGTAGGCGTGTAACCGGATATTGCTTTTCCTCATTTTTAGGCAGCTGTGCTCTACAGCCAACTTAACGCCGAAGGGACAAGTTATCTGAAACGCACAAACTGCACCCGTAGTATTCCCCAGGCGACTTGCGTGTATCAATTTTATGGCGTCTAAATGACAAAAATCGTGACTCACTTAAACAAAAATGTAACATATTCGTAATAAAATGCGCGGTAAACGCGAGTCGGCTGCTGGACTGTATAAATCGGAAACTTCTCCGTGTCACCAAGCTACGTTTTTACAAACAGGAGTCCCCCAAACAACAAACCCAACTACCAGAAACAGTTCAATGAAAGAAAGTTGTCCGTTGTCGCGCCGACAAGTTTTCGTCGAAAAGTGAGAGCGGAAAGTTTCAAACTTTGCCCTCGCGAATCCGGCCCTGCCTACCCCCCTAAGAGTAGACGTAGTATAGCAGTACCACGTTTATAAGTTATATGGATGTTCATAATTATCAAATATATCCAGCCATTGTGTGCTGTCTGACCCACTAGGCTCACTGTGATTTACGGAGTGACATGCATAAACAAAACCTGAACTAAACTTAAACATGTAACGCCATCTGTTGCCGAGTAGCAAAACTGTTGAACACAATGTCGTAGCCTTACTTAGAGAACAGGCCGTAGCACAGATACTATAGTATTTTACTAATACAGATAGACCACGTAGAACAAAATATGTGACCGGCATAATCAGAGATGCTACGAAAGCATCTTTAGTCGAGGCCTATATCGCTCAATGGAATATTGCACTATTGCAATATTGCAAATATCACGTGATGGCGTTTGGAGATTTAATTTCAAGAGAACAACAACCGATTTTTATTTGACACTTTAATTAATAACATTTAGGCTATAAAGATTTACTAAAAACCAACGGATTTGCAATTCTGTAACATTTTTATCTTCTCATAAGCGCCTTGCGCCATCTAGAAGTATGTAGACTGCAACTATGGCGTTAAAATTACAATTGTAACTCCCAGCGCCATCTCTGGATTACGATTAATTCTAATCTGTACCTTGTGGAGCATCCTATGGTAGTAGCAATGTTCCGAAATGAGAGACTATTTTCTAGAGTCCCTCCTAGAGGGTTTTGTTGTCATTTCAGTAATTATTACCTAAGCTTAGATAATTGGTATAAAAATTATTATCTTCAGATGTGTACTACAGCAGATTACATATAAAGACACAACTAAATACCAGGCACATCATTATTAGGTATATTCCATAACACCAGCCAGACGATACACATATTTAACCTTTTTTTAGAAATATGTTCCTATGATGCCGATCCTCATTTTAATAATCATTTAATCTTTCCTTCCAGCCAGAACGCATAATGTCGCCCTACTCGGCTATCGTCCGGCGTAGCGGGAACCCTTTCGAGCTGGCCCACGTATGCGTTTCGTGGCTCATCGGAGCTGGTTACGACGCGTATGTAGCTGTGGGCACAGCGCAGAGGGACCTCTGTATGGGTATACAGTATAGAAACGTCTGTCCGGATATTCCTGATGAGAGAGAGGTTAGGCTGTCCTACCTATAACATTTGTAATAGTTCCAGTTTCTGCTAGAGACAAATATACCAGTGACCAGTGTGTAGGTAATCGTTGCTGCAGGGGTGACATTCCATACTATGCTGACCGATCACCCACTGAAGTTTAAAGCCATGCAGAACAGAAGTCACGAAAACACAATCCTCCCACTTCTATTCTGTTTTATGCGCAGGTCTGTTGCTGCCTTGCCTACAATTACCCCCTATAAATAAATCCAACAGGAATTCAGAAAACAAAACGAAACAAACACGAGCGATACACGTTACCTTGCGGGAGGTCCATGTATCAATTCCGGATTTAACAGCCATGCTCATTCTAATGATAATTATTGGATACCCTCAGATAGTGGAAGAAGCCCCGCCCCCGGCGGCGCAGCCGCGGTACAAGCTGGTCACGCTGCCGGACCTGACTTCCAAGTACGTGCGCGAGCAGGCGGTGAAGGCCAAGGCTAAGAGGCAGAAGGCGCTGGATGATATCGAGGCAGAGCGGATGAGGAAGATGGCCGTACGTACAATGTCTACTTTTAGGCACGAGCTGTGTCGCGATGATGGAGAAAGAAAAATGTAGGATACGGGGTGTGGCGACATACCTACTAAGATATCCGGAAAGGTGTAGGATGCATATGTATTTCAATAGCGCTGTTCACATTAGGGTGATCCGATAAAACTGTCGGATTTCGAGTAATTTCGACACATATGCCGGACGTTTTTCCAAGATTTCTGTCTGGAAATTTTCTGGCGTAGGTATGCATTTCATTAGCGCTGTATTTCAAGATCGCGATAAGTACTTACCAGTTACCCAACTCATAATCTAACCCTAATCTGGCCAAATCCAGGCGCGCGGGCCACGAAGTGGCCCACCATGGCATTTGAATGCATCGTATAAGTTCGTGTGCGTGCAGGAGGATAAGGCCGAAGGCGCTGGAAGATCGTGGTAGGTGCACAGGAAGATGTAGAGAAAGAAAAATGAAGCACACGGGGTGCAGTGACCAAGGTCGAGCTTAATCTCTAACAGTTTCCATATCCCATAGTTTTGTGGTTGGGGTCAAAAGAGGGGTCTCACAAAGGAGTATAAAGCGCCTGCGGACCTGTGCTCCAAGTTCGCGCGCGCGCAGGAGGCGAAGGCCAATAAGCAGGGGGCGCTGGATGTTGTTAAGGCAGAGCGGCTGAGGAAGATCGCTAGCGTTTTAAGTGCAAGCAAAATGGGGAAAGAAAAACGTAGCTTAAAATATGAAACGTATTATAGGACGATCAACACGAGAATCATGGATTGGATACTCATGCACCATGCTCAGCTATTGTCGTGACGTTCTTATGGTTATCCTTTATTATTGAAATAGGATAACATCATGCGACAAAAGAGATAAATCTTATAACTAAGAATACATCATCATCTTAATTCATCATCATCATATTTTGCGTTTTATGTAAGAGCCACATCATGTGGTACGAAGTAATCTTTATTATAACATATCATCACCCGTTATCATTGGGCTTAGTCCAGGACGCTGCAGGGTTACTGCAGTACGACCATGTCTTAGTCGTTTTTTGTACATCCATAGAACTCTCGCAAGGTCACTACTTCGACCAACTTCGTTTTGTTACTCTCGCGGGGTCATGCCCCTCGTAGGACCACCTCCATCCCCTCGTCCATTACCGTACCTTCACCTGACTCTCATCATTAGGTTAGGCTATTAACTATTAGCCCAACCTCATCAGCTATTTAACTATTAGCTGGATTCCTCACCCTCATCAGCTATTAAGATATTAGCTGTCGTATAATACACCATCACATGACAGGGAAACAATCGAGATTATCATATTAGTGCAGTAAACTTACCAACTCAGAAGCTAGTGATCACTTTCGTAGCCGCATCGCAGGAGAGAATCCAACAATGCCGGCTTCTCAATATTATTTTTTTTCATTTCTTTCTTTCCCGCTCTTTTCGTACGCCACCGCTCCACTAGAGTGCGTTTGTTTCCCTCCTGTCATCATTATTTTTTCTTTATTTTATAATATTGAAGTATTTGCGGAACTCCGCGACAGCTATTATGGCGATAAAGAGCACCAGCAGACTACCGCAGATCGTAGGTACGATGATATGGCAAATGAGATAGGTCCAAAGCAGACCGCGAAACGATACCTACCTACGATATGCTGCGAATTAATTCATATTATGCACACAAATTCCAAATTCGAAATTACAAATGTCTTTATTACTGTAGATATTTACCACAGACCAGATATCGAGATCTCTCGATATCTGGTCTGTGATATTTACATATACTTAGCAATCTCATTTTTTGCCACTGTGGGAGAAGAAGGGTGTAGAAACTCCCACAGATTGATTTTCAGATCTCTTTTAAAAATTGCTTGTAACTAATACAAAATATATTTATATTGTCATTATCATAATTAATAAGCAGGAATAAATAATTAGAAAATTATTAACAGCAAGGTCTGTGTTGAGTCCATACAGTCCCATCATTTAAGTAATCTTGAACATTGTAATATCCCTTTATCGACAAAGTCGCTTTAATATGGTTTTGAAATTGCTGAAATGGTAATTTCAAGATCTCCAGAGGTATCTTGTTGTAGTAGAGAATGCATTGACCCTTGAAAGAATTGCCAATCTTCGCCAGTCTAAACCGGGGCGCAAGTAGTCTGTGATTATTTCTTAGGTTAACATTTCAGCTATCGCTAAGTTTGGGAAATTTGGTAAGGTTCTTGCGTACATACATTATATTTTAGAAAATAAATTGACTAGCTACAGTTAGTATGTCAATTTCTTTAAAAAGCTCTCTTAAGGGGTCTGTGCGTTTTAAATTATAAATTGCTCGAATAGCTCTTTTCTGTAAAATAAAAATAGTTTGAATATCCGTTGCTTTCCCCCACAACAAGATATCATAGGACATGACACTATGAAAGTAACTAAAATATACTAGCCTAGATGTAGCCACACACGTGTTTTGTCTGATGTTCCTAACAGCGTAAGCCGCAGAACTTAATTTACCAGCTAATTTGTCTATGTGGGGTCCCCACTGCAATTTGGGTCAACAGGAGATCGAGGCGCCACCCCACGACGAGATTGACGGCTGGCGCGTGCACGGCTGGGTGCTAGTGCTACCGGGGCCGATGGCCGTGGACGTGCCTTTCTTCATCGAGCCCAGCGAGGGCATCCGCTACCCGCTCAACTCGCCCAAGTACCAGCGGCTGAACAGCGTGTACAACCATGAGAATTATTACGTAAGGATACCTACTGGTACTTTCCATCAAAAAATTATCCCTCATTCTCCCACTGCTGGGTATGGGTCTCCTCTTTACCACGCAATCTACTCCGGTCCCTCAAGACACCACTCACCTCAAGCTTACTCTGCCTGCAAACTGTGGCAATCATGTTAAGTCACTGGCAGTTATTTAAATTATGTAAATTCCGAGCCGCGACAGACAGTATACAAAACGCAGAGTTAATTCTTCTTGGCGCCAGGTGAATATCCAAGACAGCCTCATCCCCGAACCGCTGGACCCCGAAGTGCAGGCCGAAAAGGCGTTGACCGATCTAGATGAGGATGCCGATTCCGTAAAGACGAATTACATTCTGGCCGGCCTCGACACTATGAGCTACGATTTAACTGATCTCAACTGCTGGGAGCATCTGTTAGCTGGGGAACCATTTCACAGGCGTGATATTGCTACTGACTACTCGGATAAGTCTACGGCAGTCGACACTGAGAAGCATCTGGACATGCCAGCTAGCTGGGTGGAGAAACTGGATGTGACAGCTGATGGTGAGTAGTAGAGAATTGCTCATTGGAATAGCCGTAACAGCGTCGGCTGGCAAAATCATTTTTGGCAAATATCTCGCTTCCTATGGTTTCAATTATAATGGCAATCTAGCATTTTCATAACAGGATTATGCAAGGAAATCGCAAAAGGCTCGGGGTAGCACACAATGAATGACAGCGACCTAAGAATACTGGTGTGTGTCGGTGAATAAAAGTTATGCATGTGTCTGCGCGTTCTGTTCTTGCATTTGTTAATGCGTTTCGTTACTGTGATGGCGGCAAGATATTTGCCAAGAACCGTTTTTTGTTACCTTTGAAATTGAATAACGTGAGACGCATACATGTGATTTAATTTCACTTTTGAGACAGTAAGTATTTAAAATGTTAAGCCCTACAATGGCGCCTAATCTGAAAAGCGTATTTCAGATGGCGCTGGTGTAGTCGGAGGATGCCTATCTGTCAAAGTCGTCACATTCTATTTACTTCTTCCCAGTCGTCTGTCGCAGCATCAAATACGATGCGTCAAAAAAATGGCTTATCTGTCGGAGTATCATATTTGATGTCGGTCGGAAGTTCGTTAAATTGGACCGTTATTTGAACGAAATATATGTCTATACTGTTGACGGCCTCTGTGGCGCAGCGGTTGTGGCTCTGCCTACCATGCGAGAGGTCCCGGGTTCGATCCCCGGCTGGGGGTAATGAAAAAAAAAAAAACAATCCCCAGGTCTTGGATGTTTATATGTGTGTGACGTCGCTGTTTCTGGTTACCACGACACAGGGTATCCTAGTGTGGGGCCAGAAGCAATGTATGTGCCTTTATATAAATGTTTATGTTATGTTTTATGTTTATGTTCTAACGTGCACCAAATGTAGCCGAAAGATCAAAGATGGCATACCATCCATTGTTCAACCTCTAAAGCCAACCATCGGCGGTATTCGAGGCAATGAAGTGACGCGCTCGCCAGTCACGTAGTACCTCTTGTGCCGTGCGTTTACGTTTGACAAAAAACCTTTGTTTTACTTGCTAATTCCGATCTTTGTTCAGCTGCTAATCGAGAAAATAATGGAAGGGTAAGTAATAAACTGTTTTTAATGCGTAGAATGTGTATTTGATAAAGATTTCAGTCAGAATTAGTCATTTCCCCGAACATCGTTAGCCGTTTTGCGCGACATGGTTTCCGCCACCGGCGCAGAAATTCCTTTGTTACTAATAATAATTACCCTAATGGTTGCAAACTGCTGCTATTACGTAAGTTGTTACCTATTTTATGTCAGTGTGAGTTTTCTAATTTAAATATCGATCTATGTTAATACCTAAAAATGTCACACTATTAGCCTCCTCTAGAATTTGTCCATTATAATTAATATTTAAAGTCATGTCTCTATTAAATCTATCAAAATTATTAAAATTAATATACATTGTTTTACTTAAATTAACCTGTAAATTATTATAATTTAACCATTGAATTATACTTGTGATTGCAACATTAATGTCAGTCTCATGAAGAGAAATGTCATCATCAATTTTACGCGTTAAGTTTATTGATATGTCGTCCGCAAACAAAATGCAGCTATGATTTGTTACCTCGGGTATGTCATTGATGTAAAATAAAAATAGCTGAGGTTCAAGTACGCTGCCTTGTGGCACTCCAAATTTATTCAATCGAAGGTCAGATTTATAGCTATTTTCTACATTTTTGTCATTTATTCTACTTACTTCTACAAACTGTGACCGATTATTCAAGTAGGATATTATCCAATCCAGTGCAGGTCCTCTAATGCCATTTGCTTCGAGTTTAGACATCACTTGGTCATGTCAAAAAAGAGAACTGTACTAAAATTTGTAATGTCTACATTATGTACAATTCCATCGACAAGTTTAAAAGCTGCTAGTGTCGTGGATTTATGTTTTTGAAACCCATGCTAGTCCGGAGTTAGTATGTTGAATTTGTCAATGAAATTAGTGAGTCTATGCTGCATAGCTTTTTCAAAAATTTTGGAAAACACGGGTGTGAGGGTTATAGGACGGTAATTACCGATTTCATATTTTTGAACTATCTTTGAAGCCGTTGTGTCTAGATGCTGCACAATGTTATTTGTGTACTGTCGGGCGCATGTTTTAGGGTAGGTCATTCGCATCATACTAGGTGTAATAGTACGGTACTGAGGTGAAAACAATTTCAAGGGTGTAGTTTTTCGATAGGCTGTTTGTTCACCACCTGCACCGACGGCTTTATATAGGTCGATCTTCTTTTTATAGTCCGTGACAACCTGTTTAAGCTCCGTATTTTCCATGTTCAATATATCTATTTCTCTATTTGCTATATCTATTTCTGCACGAAGTTTGTTATTTTCTTGTATGTGTTGTTCAAATTCCTGACTATTATTTTGACCTATGTTCGGTAAGCTCTGGTACGATATGTCCAGGAGCGACTCTTGGGTACATAATTTTCTTGGAGCTCTACGAGTGATGTTCTCGAGATCGCTATGCGTAGAATGTGGGGTGCTGATATTCCCGCGGAGTGAGGGGAATTCCATCGCGCTTGACTCGGGTTTGATGGGAGATAGGTCTTTCCGTTCAGTTTTACATTTTTGGCATGTAAATGATTTACAGAGGAGAGCGATATGTCCTAAGTAGAATGCCGAGGTGATGTTGGCGCAACTATGGTGTCAAGTTCCTTTGCAAATTACACATCTTAGTAATTCGCTATTCAAGAGGACTCCCTCGCAGACATTACACTTCATAGTTGATATACTCAGTTAATGATCACTGACCTCTCAGAGACAAGTACTGTTGTCGCTTCTGTATATGTCTAATCTATGCTTGATCGGCGGGTGGTGATTTGCGCGCGAGGTGACTCACGCGTCGCTGTTGCTGACGAACCGTTGACACGGTGCTGCACGCGAAGATGACGCTTATACCGCTCGCGCAACTACGAGTGTCGCTTGGCTCCGCGCCATCAGCTGTTCCACGCACTTAATGAGTGATCGTTGTATTGACTGATTTTAAACACTGTTTATTGCTTCCCTGTTATTAGTTTCGGGGTAACTATAGGCACATATTGTTGTTTTTAACGTCCACAGTAGCTAGTATAAAAATATATTTAAAATTCGTCGGTTTTACACATTTAAAGAATAAAAATCACAGCGACGTGGTTTAACACAATGTAACGGCCGGCGGCGCGGCAAAGAACTTTTTATTCATCATCATTTTTTTATCATATTTATTTATTATTATTATTTTTAAAAGATCCTCGTCTATTGCAATGCCACTGCTCTTACAAGGTCATGCTCTTTAATTTTATTTTCACATTTCGTGTTCAGATGTGACATTATTGGTCATATGAAGTCGTATCCATACTTAGTTAGCATGTACTGGGTACTTTTTGTGTATTTTTGTTTGCTGATTTATGAATGTTGTTGAATGGCAGCATACCTATCTATTATTATTATTATTTTCGATTAGTAAATGTATTCAAATTGTACAATGTTAATTTACATTCAAAATAAATGTAACAGAATTTGCTGTACGATCCAAAGTTTGAGTGACCTTTTTTGAGCTAATTTTCAAGTGCTTGGTGTGTTGTTCGATTTCTCGTATTCTATACAATTCTAACAGCTGAAACTCTGTCTGGGTTATGTATGTGAACCAAACTATAGTACAAATTAAAAACCTAAGCCTACAGTGTTCTTGAAATTTAATTATAAACTTATCCTATTTTTTGTCCGGCGCCTAGGGTCTCCTAAATTAGGCATAATTTTGTAAAGCTTGTGGGGTAAAACAAATGTATGGGGAGGTACTTGTTCTTTTTATTGATTGATGTGGAATAGTTTATATTTATGTAGATAAAATAAAAACATTTTTAAATAATGAAATAATAAAAATATTTTTTATTTATAACAACTTTGTACTATAAATTGGGAAAAATTCACTGACCCCCGATTTAAAATTAGATTTTAGAATATGTTGCTAGACAAAACTGGACTAATCCATTTTTCTTGGTTTAGCTTATTTAGTAACAATTTCAAAGACATAACTTTCATGTATAGCTCTTTTAGAAAAAAACAGAGATATCGTAATTTTATTCAAACGAGCCGTGGCGCGCGGCAGCCGAGCCAGACAGACCATATTGTATAAATGACCGCACGACAGTTGAATGGTTAATATATATGGCATCCTTACCTCATCTGAGGTTAATTTTACTAGTGTCAAGTGTATTTCAAAGCTTACGTGACGTCTTTTACCTACCTAACCTCAGTTGAATGAAACTCTGTGCCTCCTACCACGTGAGTAGGGAACCCTTTGAAGGAGCGTGCAAAATTATTACCTATTTTAGTAGGGATGGCAAAAGAGAATAAAATAAATTGCTGAACGTGGCTGTAGGATTGCTTACGTACCTACATCCTGCATCAACCTGCAGCTCTGGCTACACCTTTATGGGAATATATAGCCATGTATATATGCGAACGAACGAACGAACTAAATGTACCACTCCAGCCAGGATTATACCTAATCCGGTGAAATGGCCGGCATACCAGAGGGCACGTTTTTTTAAGGGGGGGGGAGTGACCTGCTCAATGTGATAGGAGAGGATTGTGAATATAATCGACCGATTAATGCAACCTTTAGCCAATATAGGAAGTTTGGACAGGGGAGGATATGTGATGGGAGGGCAGAAAAAATCTTCATGTTTCCTCATCTTCTGTGTCATGTGGTGTTGGTTGTGTCATTTTGCTTAGGTTGGGAGTAAGGCAATCGGACGATAATTGTTAGGGTCATCTTTTTTTCCTTTCTTAGATACAGGCTTTACTAACGATATCTTGAACGCATTAGGGACTATTCCTTCTGTAAATGACTGATTTATAAGTTTAGTGTAGGGTATGGTAAGTTCATTTATACACATCTTTATTAATTTTGAGGGAATTTCATCAATTCCAGAGCTATTTTTATTTTTCAGGTTTATTTTTATTTTGTACACTTCTTGTTGCTCTACTTGTCGTAGGAATAATGAATTTTGGACTTCAGTATAATTGTTCATGTGTTCTTGTCGTCTTTTGGTTATGTTACTGATTGATGTAAAGAAGTTGTTAAATGTATTCGCAATCAACTTAGGTTCATTATAGGTTTTATTATTAATTTTCAGTGATATATTGTGTCTTACATTGAATGGTTTTGTTTTAGTTTCTTCATTTATTATTTTCCAGCGTTTCGGAAACCAAACAGCAAAATATTTGTAGATTCACCCAATTAGTTATGTAATAAAACTAAATAACACGGTTTGTGCGATAGGTATTATCTGGTATTCATTTACTTACCTAATAGACTCCGTGGAATACATGAAGTACCTATGAATAATCTTTTTTTCCTCGTATTGCTGTTTATACATTCAACTGTCGTGCGGCCATTTATACAATATGGCGCGTCTGTCAGGCTCGGCTGCCGCGCGGTCACGGCTTGTTTGAATAAAATTACGATATCTCTGTTTTTTTCTTTGGGAGCTATACATGAAAGTTATGTCATTGGAATTGTTATTAAATAAGCTAAACCAATAAAAATGGATTAGCCCAGTTTTGTCTAGCAATATATTCTAAATTCTAATTTTAAATCAGAGGTCAGTGAATTTTTCCCAATTTATTGTACAAAGTTGTTATAAATAAAAAATAAACCATTATTTCAAAATGTTTTTATTTTATCTGCATTAATATAAACTATTCCACATAAATCACTTAAAAGAACAAGTCTCCCCATACATTTGTTTTACCCCACGAGCTTTACAAAATTATGCCTAATTTAGGTGACCCTAGGCGCCGGACAAAAAATAGGATAAGTTTAATTTCGAGAACACTGTTGGTCAAGAGGCTTAGGTTTTTAATTTGTTCTATAGTTTGGTTCACATACATAACCCAGACAGAGTTTCAGCTGTTAGAATTGTATAGAATACGAGAAATCGAACAACACACCAAGCACTTGAAAATTAGCGCAAAAAAGGTCTCTCAAACTTTGGATCGTACAGCAAATTCTGTTACATTTATTTTGAATGTAAATTAACATTGTACAATTTGAATACATTTACTAATCGAAAATAATAATAATAGAGAGGTATGCTGCCATTCAACAACATTCATAAATCAGCAAACAAAAATACTCAAAAATACACAAAAAGTACCCAGTACATGCTAACAAAGTATGGATACAACTTCATATGACCAATAATGTCACATCTGAACACGAAATGTAAAAATAAAATTAAAGAGCAGGACGTTGTTAGAGCAGTAGCATTGCAATAGACGAGGATGTTTTGAAAAAAAAATGAATAAAAAAAATAAAAAATAAGAAAGGAAAAAGCTGCCAATTTAGGCATCACAGACGCCACCACGTCGCGTAAGAATTTATCATTTTTGGCGGGGTATTTTTCGTTGCAAAAACTTAAATATAATTATTTCTAACACTAATAAAATAGGTAACAACTTACGTAATAGCAGCAGTTTGCAACCATATTAGTAACAAAGGAATTTGTGCGCCGGTTTTGTTTTTGTTTTTCAAAAGTCAATTTATTCATAAATTAATAAATGTAGCACAAACAAAACACGGTCATTGTTGCAACTTAAATAAACTAAAAAATATCTTACAGGTTGGAACACCTTTATAAGACTTATAAGTACTGTAATAAGTAATTTAAATCTATTGTAAGCGTATTTCCTATATTTAACATTCAACACTAAATTGTTTCCTATGCGATCTTTGATAAGTCACATTTATTACAAATATATACAGCAATTACTATTTTCCAAAAGGGATTAAGAAAGTTATCAGTTACTTTAATCACATACTATTCTATAAATTATTTATTACATACCAAAATAATAATGTGGCACATAAGTGTGGCAAAAATTTTGCGCCGGTGGCGGAAACCATGACGCGCAAAACGGCAAACGATGTTCGGGGAAATGACTAATTCTGACTGAAATCTTTATCAAATACACATTTACGCATTAAAAACAGTTTATTACTTACCCTTCCATTATTTTCTCGATTAGCAACAGCACAAAGATCGGAATTAGCACGTAAAACAATAGTTTTTTGTGTCACAAGGGAGCAAAATGATGTATTTACGGCGAGGGCGGTACATTGAACAAAGAGTGAAGCGAAGGCTCTCAGGATTCTAAGTTAGAATCCGGAGCGTAACGAAGGTTTCAAGCGTTGACGCCCGAGACGAAAATTATTTTGCTCCTGAGTGACACATACAATTTTTCACACGGACTATGAGGAAAATTGAAATATAATGCTCTAAAAATAATGAAATAACTATACTTTGAATTATAATTTCAACACTTTTACAGTAATCGAACAACGAAATCTTTTTTGTTATAATGGCGGATTGTGAAGGATTATGGAAAAGTCACCACAGATAAAATATTCCTGTGCTACTTTTACGAATGTGTAAAAATTATCGAATCGATTATTACAATAGTATCGTATATCAATATTCATTATATCACAATAACTTTTGATTTCAGTAAAACACATAATTTAATGTGTTTTAAATATTACGAAAATTTCATAAAATTTCATATAACGTTGTTAAAGTTGAAACGTGTTCGTTTTTAATCGATTACGATTTAATTACAATCGATTATTTCATTAAGATCTGTGTTCTATTGGCACATTGCATAAATGCTACATGCCTATGAATAAATTAAAAAAGTAGCTTGAACAGAAAAGTAGCATTTTGCTCCCTCTCGTCGTGGAGCAAAACTTACTTTTCCGAATGAAAGGTGTGACAAGGTTTTTTGTCAAACGTAAACGCCCGGCACAAGAGGTACTACGTGACTGGCGAGCGCGTCACTTCATTGCCTCGAATACCGCCGATGCGATGGTTGGCTTTAGAGGTTGAAGAACAATGGATGGTATGCCATCCTTGTTCTTTCGGCTACATTTGGCGCAAGTTAGAACAGGATAGACATATATTCCGTTGAAATAACGGTCCAATTTAACGAACTTCCGACCGACATCAAATATTATACTCCGACAGACAAGCCATTTTTTTACGCATCATATTTAATGCTGCGACAGACGACTAGATTGCACTTAAAACAATTCGATAAGGTAGGTGATGAAACAAAGAATACGTGATTTATGCAGTGCAGGCCCTCCGTTTGTCATCATCCCGGACGAGCGTAAACCGGTTTTATCCGGCGACACAGCGGCTGATGATACGCACACACCTTCGACGGCGTGGTAGTATGAATCTTTGTCTCTGTTCTGTTTCTTTACTCATGTGCTCCAATCCAACTATGTCAGCGGGAGTAAAGGCGGGCCATTGTTATGAAGATGTAATTACATTGAAACTACATGAAGGGAGATATTTGCGAAAACCAATTTTGGCACTTTTGAACTTGAATAATATTGTAACTTTTAGGACAACATTAAGGATTCTCAAATAAAGGGTTTATGCAAGTTTCTAGCTTATTATCTCACATTTAGAGGTTGACCAGAGGGTGACAACCTTAAATTTCTTTCATTATAATTAAGTTTTGGGAAATGCTGCTCCTGTCTTCTATATTTCAGAAAAAGAGCAGCGCTACCCCGGCAGCCGCAAGGTGATTCACTACAAACGCGTTCTACTGGAGAAGTTCGCGCCCTATTCAGAGAGGGACGGGATTCTGAAACGTATCAAGTTATTTGACGACTACGCGCTTACTTTGCCCACTGTTACGTGAGTGATGGGTTTAATAAATAAAACGCTTTTTCGTTCTCTGCACTGAGTAAACCCATGGTTTTACAGCGAAGCACCTGTCATTTGTCGAAAGTATTACCTTTAACTGAAACCCAGCTGAACGATAGATAGCGATACCAAATACGTAATGATAGTAGTTACGTTTGAATGACTACAATAGTAAAGTACGACTCGGTCGTGGTAAAGCGTGATGTCGAGTGAGTGAGTCAGAGGCTGCCTCTCCCTCCTCGCCCCTTGCACCTCAGGTGCGGTCGCAGACATCTTGGGGGCCGTTGGAAGAAGCGGAAGGACCCAGAGAAGCTATAATTCCTTATATTGTGATTTTTAGATTAATGATTTACAGGTACGAGTACTACAGCCATAGAGTTGATAAGATGGAAAGTGTCAAAATTGATTACAAAAACAATCAAGTCACGGAAAAGTTCGCTGAAGGCAGGCATGAGCATCTTAAAAGTAAGTGGCCTAAATGCAACAAAATACAACATATTTCTCTGAAAAACTCCTGTCAAACGTTAGCTAAAATTTGAAACTAAAAGGGCTGTGTGCTAGGTGCAATCCCTTACTTCCAGAGCATGTGTATGTCCTGAATGCATCGCCAACAAGCGTGGAGGCGTTCCGTACCCTGGAGTTCAACTACTTCTCAAGAATCGACCATCTTACCAAGTTAGCCTGTACGCCTCTGACGTTCGACGAATATTACACTGAAAGAGCTGATAGGTGAGCTGATAGATATCTTGGACTTTTTGGTATTAAATTGATTCATGCATAGGAATTTGTAGCATTGGCCCCAATACAAAGTCGATGACTAAGGTATAGACCAAAACCCAGTTTTTCTTTGGTACATTTAGTTCAATGTACACTCAAATGCGTTGATATATAAACATTATTAGTATTAAACAGTATTTACCCATCAACAATAATGGTTATTTATAGATTCTTAAATATTGCAGACTAGAATCCCGATTGGTGGTCTACACGGAGCCCATAAAGCCCGAAACAAAACGCGCTCTTCACACCGTCACAGAGACATACAGAAGGAACCCTGATATCTCTACTAACGAAGACATCTGGAAGAAAATCTTCCATATCCAGGACAACAGAATAGAACTGCTTTACCACTACGCATATAATTTCGTGACGAACAACACGAGGGATTTTGTAAAGCCAAATCTGGCTGAGACGGGTGGCAAAATACTTTTTGATCCAGCTATGACTACGGGGTATATTGTAAGTGTATGAAAGTATCTTAATCCAAATCACTCCGCCAATCTTACTGCAAAAAAACGATATAGGTACTTGTGTTCACGTATCTCCACTCTCACGCCATGAAACACGTTGCTAATTCTTTTTTCCGGCTCTTTATACTTTCTATGATTCCCTTGCTCCACAGGCCGACCCAATAGGCGCTCGGCCCCGCCCCCTGAACATCTACTATACCCTCTGTGACAACCTTACCAAGGAGTACAACACCATCAAACACATCCGCGAACTCGAGACCGACACCAGCAGCTACCTGCGACAGCGGTTTCATGAGCTGACCGACCCTATGTTGGAGGTGGCATTGTTTGACACCGAGAGGAACGAAGCGGCCAAGAAGGGGTGGATGGAACAGGTTGGTTATTGCAAACATCCTTAAATCCTTCAAATGATCTCATGGCTGGATGCCTCTGGAGACCTGCATCACGTTGAGGCACCGTGATTTTGAACCTAATGCCTTGGTAATAAACACAAATATATAAGGGAAAATGTCATCATATGATGACGCCAGTTCGCAGTTATAGCTTGAGGATGCTTTCTCAGGTCCTCGAGAGTGATGAGGTAAGATGTTTGGGTGAGTGGAAAGGCTGTATGTATTACGAGAGGGGAATCGCAGTAATCATAGGTAGACTGACTCCGTGTTGACTTGTGAATGTTGGCTATTTTTTGCCTGTCTTCTTTGTCTGGTTTGGTAAAAGTGCCGCCATCGGTGCCAGATAAAGCCCTTTCCAGCTTAAACTATGTTTGAAACCTAGTGAGGTAGGTACGTTGTCTAAAGGTTGTTTAAACAGCTACTTCTACTGGTTATTATTCCGTTCAGGAAGCCCAAAAGGCAGAAGTTACGGAGCGTGAGACAGAAGCAGAGATTGACCCTCTGGCGCCGTACCTCGCGCGAATGTTTGGATCAGGGCACGGTTCGGGCGTCGTGCTGTCTTACAAGGAAGCGACGCTCATTCGGGAGCAGTGCATCAACGACTTCAAATCCAAACAGCTGGCCAGGCAGATGTTGGTGCAGGAGAGGTTTGATACGGTGAGACGGATAAATAAAGGGCGTATTATTTCTTTCCTTGAAGTTACTTACGGAAAAGTATGCTATATTACCGATAACTTCGCTTAAAAATTTCAGACTAACACGGAATACAAGAATAAGAGACTATGGTACTTGGCCAATCAATTCATACTGACTCCGGCAAAAGAGACTGCTTACTTCACTCAAAGGTTAGTTCGTTAAATCAATCCTCTATGTAACCAGTTCACTTCCTCTGTATCTCCGAAATAAATAGCAATACTTTTCAAATGACCAAATAAGCCAATCAGAATACGGTTATTCTACGCGAGCTGCGATGTGATGTGATTGGAAATCCTGACATATGAAAGCATATTTGTCCAAGCGGAAATGGAGACGCTTCGTCACTTGGTCAAATACATGTCCCCACTACGTCCCCACTACGTCCCCACTCAGACCTACTCAGAAGCGAAGATTACGCCACACCACAATTGAAATAAAACCAAGCTTTTAGCTACGCAATGCTAACATTTAAATATCTTGCTTTGCACTTATAAGAACCCAAATGCAGAATACTTCGGCTAGTCGTACATTAAGAGACAAGATTTTTCGAACCTAAATATTTTGTAGGCAGGGTTTTGATATGTTATGATATGATACTTAACACAGGTTAAGTATCATATCATAACCCTGGACAGCCACTCGCATATGAACACCTAGTATGGACTTGCGTTAAATTTTAATTTACCTACCGTCCACTCGCGCATGAATCCCATAATGGACTTGTAATAATATTTATATTTATTTTTATAAAATAATTACTGCTATCCACTCTTCTTATTTATTACTGGAAATACTGACCGGAAATAAAGGATAAACGTGCCTTCTCTCTTCTCACACTTGATTGGTCGACTGACTGAGTAAATGAAAAAAATAGATAATCGGTAATGTGGCTGGCCGCCATGACAATTTGGCTTTTTACAGCCATTTTTTTATGGCTATTGAGAGGGTTAACACGTTTTATTCTACGTAACTTTAACGGTATCATGTTATAAAAGTCCTGGATGGTAATAAAAAAGCGCGCCTGCAGGACATTGGTCAACAAAATAAAAAAATATGCCCGGGAACTTCTTATAAATATTACATAATATTAGAATATAATTAATTTGATTCACACAAATTAAAATGAAATATGAACACCAGAAAGTATAAAATTAAACGCAGAAACTGTCATAAACAATTACTACCAAACAAATCGAGAAAAAATTATCTAAAAGATCGTATAATTTTATTACAATAAAAAAAAGAAGTCATTTTCAGAATCTGTATTTTTAGCATATTTTCAGCATTTAGCGAATACCAAATAACCTTCTAATCTATGGAGTATAAATTCGATGTTAAAAACCACGGTTAGTACCAAAAACAACATTCAGATTGAGGCATATTCCAAGTTATTTGCATATTTAAAGAGAAAATAGTAAAAAAGCTCCCTGTCTAATGGGTTTTACGCTTGCTTCTCACACAGGAGATGCAGGTTCGATTCATAACTATGTACCAATGAGATTATAAATTTATCTTAAGTACATTATACATAGACGTTCTAACGGTGATGGCAAAACATCGTGAGGAAACCTTCATTACTCCATAGCTGCGGCAATGGGCTAGCCCCCTGTCACCCAAAATGGAGTATTGAATAACTGGCTCAAAGTGGGAACAATTGTGCCTCTGCCAACGCGTATGAGAAAAGGCGTGACGCTATGTCATGTTTATCTAAAGAGAAATTCTGAAGAAATTATGAAGGTAAAAATCAAAGACATCAAAACCAGCCAAAATGTAGAGAAAATTGTTATCAAGCACCTCATTCATGAAAGCTTGAATGAGGCGCCTGATAACGATTTTCTCGCTATAAAAGGAAGTATTTATTAGATAAAAATGCTTAAACTCTGTTAACACTTACATAACCGAAGTTGTGTGCATGTTGAAAATGTGAGTTACCAATGCTGAGTACTAATATCCACATAACTAATACATATTCTTAATTTTTATAGTTGGCCCTAATTTTAAGAATTCGCGGAGCACGACGACGTCGACGACGCGACGTGAGCTTTTAAATATAACTGCTGATAACGTGGAAAAACACTCATATTGGTTAATTTGACAGACAACTAACAAAAATTGACTCCTTCACCATTCGTGAACAACATAAAAATATCGTAAACAAATACCTTAGGATTCTACTCCAGAATCCTTCGCTTCGTTCTGGACTCAAACAATCGTTAATCATTCTCGCATTATTTTGGTCCCTTGACACAATCTACTATTGTAGGTAGTATTGCCTGTGTGGTTAGGGTGGACTGAGTTCGTCTACCCTAACTTTGCTTTTTAGGCAGTTAGGAAGTTATTGTTTTTTATGTTTAATTAATTCATAAGTTAATATAGCGACACGACTTTTCTCATACGGAGTGCCAGAGGCACATCTGTGCCCACTTTACTTCAATACTCCTTTTTTCCGTGACAGGGGGCTAGCCCATGGCTGCAGTTATAGAGTAATTAAGGTTTCCTCACGATGTTTTCCATCACCGTTAGAACGTCCGTAAAATGTACTTAAGAAAAAATACGGATGCGAACCTGTATCTCCTGCGTGAGAAGCAAGCGTGAAACCCACTATACCACGGAGCTCTTTATGTATAAAATTTTATGCAAGAGATATGCACCAAGGGGATAAAGCACTGTTTAATGTCACGAACGCGATATTGAATCCTGTACGTTACGAAGGACTCCAGAATTAATCCCCGTGGGTGTTATTAGTCGAGGGAATTATGACTGAGTCCTGAGTGGAGTGAGGGATTCCAGCATGCTCAAGATAAAACAGCTTTATCCCCGAGAAGTATACTCTACTTTTCGCACCTCCTACGAGAAAAAATAAAATGCATGGCTACTAAAAACAGCATTTTATTAAATTAAATAAATATGAAAATGTATGATTGATACATTAGTCCAGTTGCAGCGTGTTGCAACAATCGCAGGTTTGTTTTATTTAAAATAAGTTTTGAGCCGCGCTGCCCCTCCGCCGCCGCCCCCGCCCCGGGGAGCGGCGCTGTGAGCACCGTGCGTACTTCACGGAATCGGATTTTAAGGCCATAGCAATAAGAACTACGAGAAGTGAAAATATTTGAATCCCTGGAATGATCTAGGTTGTGACATGATGAAATTCAGTACATAATTTTGTCACCGCTAAAGCCTAGAGCTATATTAGACTTGCTTTAGGTAAGGTTTGCATGATATATAAAGTGTCATTTTCGGCTGGTGGTGCGAAAAGAATTTTTTTAGACTAACATTTATGTATGAACTTAATTTCAGTCAACACATTTTACCCCCTATAGACGAAGTATTCTGCATTTGGGCTAAACATCTGTAATACGGAACATGTTCATAATGATGTAAAACTTTTTTCTAGTGCCGCCTTGGCTTTCGACGTCCACTCTTTGGAAGTTCGCCTGACCAGGCACTGGGACCTCTCGGCGCCAAGATTCAGGGCCCTGGAAGATTATCTGGATAAGCATCGTCTGCTTAAAGAGCATAGCAAAATGAGGATGTATTACAAGCGATGAGTAAAGTAGAATAGTCAATATTTCGGGCCCATTTTGTAACTGTCTAGTCTATATGTTAATTTCATTCATTAGATGTACACATGTGCAATTTTATTACATTTTATTGTATACATAATAATAATATCTATAATACATGTTAATTTACTTATATATTTTTTTGAATAAATTATGTACCTAGGACAAAGTTTAAACAGTTTGTTTCTTTTGTACATATTCTATCAATGTTAGCTATTTCGGTCAAAATTAAATATAATTTCAATTAAATTACACATTCTTATAAGAGATTCTAGACTATTCTCTAATGTCGGTGGAGTATTCTAGATTCACCTTTCGTAGAATCACTAACCAAAAACAAACGTCGCGAGTGTTACTAATAACGTTTGAGCAGTCCATCCAACTTAGCTACTAATCTTTTGTAGTATCCACCTTGGCTATGAATTCTTGGGCAGTATCCAAGTCGCCCGCTAAAACTAAGCAGCATCCAAGACGACTATTAATGTTTGGATAGTATCCAACTTTGTTACTAATCTTTGGACAGTATCCAAATCGCTTACTAATGTTTAAACAGTATCCAAGTCAGCTATTAATGCTTGGGTAGTATACAGCTCGGCTGTAGGCGGTGTAGATAGTTGTCCAGTCACCAGCATCGCCTAGTAGATTGCTCCTTCAGTCATGGGTGGCTAGAGCCAGACGGGAAATTTTGTTGACTTGTCGAATGGTTGGACAGAATCCAACTTACCTACTAATCTTTGGGTAGTATCCAAATCGACTACTAATGCCTGGGCAGTATCCAAGTCGTCTATGAATGTTTGGGCAGTATCCAGCTTGGCTGCGGGTGGTGGAGATCAGTAGTCCAGTCGCCTATGCCCCCTAGTAGGTTGCCCCTTCCGCCATGGGTGGCTAGAGCCAGCCGGGAAATTTTGTTGACTTGTTGAATGGTTGGACAGAATGCAACTTACTTACTAATCTTTGTGTAGCATCCAAATCGACTACTAATGCCTGGGCAGTATCCAAGTCGTCTATGAATGTTTGGGCAGTATCCAGCTCGGCTGCGGGTGGTGGAGATCAGTAGTCCAGTCGCCTGCGCCCCCTAGTAGGTTGCCCCTTCCGTCATGGGTGGCTAGCGCCAGGCGGGATAGTTTATTGGCGAGCCGTCGCTGAGGTGAGTCGGGCCGAGAGAGCGGGGGGAGGGATATGCTGCCGGAATCTGTGGACGTAGATAAGAGTAATTCTTGTAGTTCAAAATATTTTGTTTGCGGTTTTGGGTATACTTACTTTAAAGCAAATCCATATAACCATCAGTTATTAGGCTATTGGGCCAAGATTCGGAAGTCGAGCGAGAGATTCAGAGAGATCAAACTGGCCCCCTCTGATATTTAGACAAACTAACAAACGTGTTTCGCCCAGCAGTACATATAAATAAGTTCATCAAGTGACAGTTTCCTACCTGAATGGTAATCGTAGTTGGCGTGGTCACTCGGTGTTTCCTGGCCGAGTCTCTTGCGGTATTCTCCGGCGAAATGCTCTATCAGTGTGTCCATCATTATCGCTTGCTTTGAAAACACCTACAAGAAAACCATTGTAGGTATCAGTATTGTGATCTTTATTAAGATTCACCCTACAGTGGATTTTTAACACGCTGACCTTTAGTGGATTGTAGTAACAGTGAAATAGTGACCATTATTACAAACCAATTTTTTTGTTGTAAATATCAGTTTTAAATAATAAAAAGACAAAGGTCATTAGGAATTTGCACCTGCAAGATCTTCGAGACTCTAAGGCCGTTTTCAACTACCATGAACTGCAAGAAGAGGCACGGCAGGCAGTCTTCGTTGTTGTCTTCTGAAGGTAGTCCGATGTCCCACGACAACTCCTCGTATAGAAGACCAAGCAGCACCGTCTGAAGGGTGGAGGAATCCCGTGTTACTCAAATTTAGAGCTTTATATACATGCACAAACACTGCTTCTGGCCCGCAATAGGATATCCTGTGTAGTAGGAAACTTCTTTTTAACCCCCGACGACAAAGATGGGTGTTATAAGTTTGATGTATCTGTGTATCTGCATATCTGTCTGTGGCACTCTAGAGCTCAAACGGGTGGACGAATTTTAATGCAGCATTTTGTAAATGATAGTATAATTCCCTACGATGGTTCTTATCAAAATCGTAGTTCAGTAGTTCGAAACTTATTAGCTTAACAAGGACACAAGTCAACCTTATTTTAGACTTTTTAACCCCAGACGACGAAAATATGTTGTTGAGGCGTCTATCTCACTGTGTGAGTGTGAGGGTGTGAGGGTGTGTGTGTGTATGAGGGTATTTCAGTGTGTGTGCCTAACTGTGTGTCTATCTGTAGCACCCTAACGCTGAGAAACAGATCGACTTCCACATTTTTAATCCCCAACGACCAGGTGAGGCGTTATTAAAGTTTGAAGCCTCTGTAGGTCGGTGTGTCTGTATATCTGTCCGTGGCACTCTAGCGGTCAAACAGCTGGTAGTATTTTGATGCGGTCTTCAGTAAACGATGGTAGTAGACTTTCCTGTGAAAAATCCTAGGTATGTTTTATTAAAATCGGTTCAGTAGTTCGAAAGTTCTCAGCTTAATACGGAATAGCGGTCTAACGTGGACTGATTTTAATGCACATTTCATAGTTGGTAGTAGACTTCACTGCGATAGTTCGTCAATATATTTTATTAAAATCAATTCAGAGGTTCAAAAGTTATCAACCTAAATAGGAAACAAATGAACCAAATTTTAGCCGTAAGGTTCCATTAATGTTTCGGGGGTTCTTATTTTTTATTTATAGTTATTCTTCGTGCGGTGGGCGTTCAAACTCAAAGTCATCAGTTTACACCTCAAGAAGTACATACCCTGCAAAACTTAGGCTACCTATCTTATCTTACTATCAGTTTCTACCAGACAAAAGCTCACGCTCTCAGTATCATCGGTGACGTAGACCCGGCTCGCGTTGACTGCTGCCAGCACCGGGATGCCCTTGTGTGTCAGCGGGATGGTCAGACTGCGGACTGGCTGCTCGACCTGCCCTTGGAAGAACTCAGTAGGAGAAGATATATCCTACTGTTACAGAACTCACGCTCTCAGTATCATCGATGACGTATACCCCGCTCGCGTTGACTGCCACCAGCACTGGGATGTCCTCGTGTGTGAGCAGGCTGGTCAGGCTGCGGACTGGCTGCTCGATCTGCCCTTGGAAGAACGCGGCTCTGAAAGGGGATGAGTTGATGTTGATGAGAGATGAGATGAGAAGAGGTTGATCTGAGACGGATGAGTTTAGAGGAGTATTTGTATGTTGTGCGAGAATAGGAGGTATTATCAGGTCTTGGTAATATCGGGAGCCGGCTGTGGGTTCAAACAATTATTTTAGCTTCTTTTAATCCTTGAGGCTTGCGGTAATTTACTACTTGCTCATGTGTGTCGGTGTCATCTGGCTCCCATTTGCCACCGTTTTCATCACCAAGTCCGTATGGACAAGGCGCCTCCTTACGACGACTTTTTCCACCTTGTGGTATCCATGACTTGTAACCCCTGGCAAATTCTTGCAAGCCTAAAATTGTTCAGCAGAAAACCAAGTTACCCATAAGTAGGCAGTGTGCGGCAGTGCGCCAGGTACTTGTGCCGTAGCTTCCTCGGTGGCGCGGCAGGCGGCCGCTGGGCTTGCTCCAATAGCTTGGCTTCAGGAGAACTTTTGCGACCAGCTGGGAGCAGTTGCGCCCAGCGACCGGACCGAGCGTGGGCAGGGAGGTACTTGTCTTGTTGTTCTCTGGAACAGGACCGCAGGTCTCAAAGAGGCATCCTTTTATGCATCTTGAAATATGGGGTAGCGAATACAACTTATGCTTTTTCGATCATCAAGACTACAGTTAGTGCTACGTACAACGGAATTGGTTTCTCCTTCAAGATCCGTGAAACATCCAAGAAATAACAATCATTGATATTATGTCAGTCAATGGTAGAACGAAGTCAGTTATGACCTGCAGAAATCGTTGTATTCTTTTCTAACTTTGGATTTGGTGGTGATTTATAATTATGAAGGTTATCAGCAAGGGAAGGAATGCAAGCCATACAAATATATCAATCAATTCAATAGGCATAAATATATTTAATTAAAAACGACGTGGTTGCTGGTACGGAACCAACGGAACCACTAATTCTCTAACTCTAAGGAAATCCTCACCTAAAGAACTTAGCAGTGTGTCTATGAGGGTCATACGGGCCGAGTTGGATCCGGGCCTGCAGCCCGCCCAGCATCACCGCCTGGGCGCTCTCCAGCGGGTAGCGACCTGTCACCACGTTGTGACGCCCCTCTTCATAGAGCAGCTCCTGGATCCGAGAGTCTCTGGGGGAGGTTTCAGGGATAATTGTGCTTGATTTGACAAGGAGTGAAGAAAATATAAGAAAATCGTGTGATATTGGTACAGATCGCGCAAAATATCTTGTCTCTGAAAGAAAAGTGCTATTGAGAAGGTGAGATATAGAAATTAGGGTGTGGTGGTGTGAGAGAGAGAGGTAGAGTTGTAATTGTTTATTCCTGCTTATTAATTATAATAATGAATATTGTAATATTTGTATTTGTTAACCACAACCAATTTTTTAAAGAGTATTAAAAATCAATCTGTGGGAGTTTCTACGCCCTTCTTCACCCACAGTGGTCCAATGAGAGATATGTAAATATCTACAGTAATAAAGAAATATGACTTTGACAGGTTGTAGAGTTACTTACAGTCGTGCTGTCACTGTATCTCGCTAGGGCACTATTCTTAAGCAACCATTTATGTGTTCTGCTCTTAGCAAACCAGAAAACACTAGGTTCTATAAATTGATAGTAAACTGTAGCAAATTAAGTCACATACTTGATCCCCTCCTCAAGATGCTTGGGAAAGAACACGTTTCTCTGCAATCGCAGCACTGGTTGGTCCTTCGCGCGCCGCGACTCTGACCCGTGGCCGTATCGCTGGAGTAGCTTCTGCCAACTCGCCCAGAGGCGCCAGGGACAGTGGTGCGGCTTCAGTTGGATCTCTGTGGGGGAATAATCGTGGTGGGGAAGATTGTTCGGTGGCAAGTTGCCATACTTCTGCAGAGCAAGATATCGCGAGTGTCAAGTTTACGGCATTGCAGTCTAGCTATAGGCGTCTAATCCCGTATTTTCCTGGGTAAACAAACAAATGTAAACTAGTGGTTCTGTGAGAACAGTAGACCTCGCGAGTCAACCATTCAATAACCGACACTTTCTCTTTTCTCCTGACTTAGCAAAGCTATTTCAGGGTATTGAAACCAATCTACCTATGTGGGAGAAAAAGTAGAAAATACCCATCCCACCCCTCCTCACCTAACACCTATCCCCCACCCACAAACCGTAGGTTATCATATTTCCTCTTTACCAAAACCCCCTCAACCACCACCCCTCGATGATGAGTCAGTCAGTGACCAAATGACGGAACTTTGAACTATTAGTTCAAATTGAATGGATTTTAGGAACTTGCCTATTTAAATTGTGGCCTATTAGTCACACGAAATTCAGCTTTCTAGCTTTATCTACAACATAGTTACAGGGGGGCCGAAAATAGCCCGAAGAGGAAGCACTCCCCCTTTTTTTTTCGCAACATCTTGTGTAGAATGAAGTCCTTAATGTCCGTCGATAAATAATGGTACTGCAAACGTACCCCCTTTCCTCCCCTATATTCCCCTAAATCGGAAATCGCGGTCCATAAAAAAATGAAATAAATCAAGGAACTTGTGTACCAATTTTCGTCAAAATCGGTTGAAAAATGCGAGCTGTATAGGCGATAGCAGACAGACGGACAAAGGCATTTTGGTTAATCTCGAAACTGGATAATGTCAAACTGGACTAATAATATCAGTCATATGATATTAGTCCAGTTGTCATAGATAATGTCAGTCTGAACTTTGGTTAATGTCAAATATGATATACTTATCGAAATAGTGTGCAAAAAGGCTCGTCCGACCATAGTCCGTCCGATAGTTTGGACAGTTCAGTTAATAAACGTAATTTTATGAAAATTATACCAACATTTGACCTCCATATTTCATGAGGTCATTCTGCACTTTCGAATACAATTCCCGGGCTAAATAAGTCATAAATAAAGCGTTTTGAGTGCGCCGTGGTCTAATGGGTTTCACGCTTGCTTCTCACACAGGAGATGCAGGTTCGATTCCTGACCATGTACCAATGAGATAATTAATTTATCTTAACTACATTATACGGACGATCTCACGGCGATGGAAAATATCGTGAGGAAACCTTCATTAATCCATAGCTGCGGCGTTGGGCTAGCGCCCTGTCACGCAAAATGGAGTATTGAATAACTGGCTCAAAGTGGACACAATTGTGCCTCTGCCACTCCGTATGGGAAATGGCGTGAAAAGTATCTGAATTGCCTCATCAGGAAAGTAAGTACCGCGGCTTGTTGATGGGTGCACAATTTGAACACAGGATCCACCCAGAGCGTAACTTGGAGAGTTACTAGTTATGTAATATAAGATAACGCCAATTTCCCACTTCTGCCAAAATTATTCTAAGTATTTTTAAAAATGACTTATGAGAGCCACCGCTTACCTCCAGCAGTGACTGTTCACTGCTGGATTTTGGCACTCATTCAACAGCCAGGGCCGTTAACTGCCTAAGCAAATGATTAACACCAGACAGATTTCAACTTTGGTAGGGTGACTAATAGTATGTAGCATATGGGATAATGGGCAAGACTTAGATTATTTTTCGTTAATGGAGTATTGCACCTAGGGATCGCCTCGCTCCGCTTCGCTTGGCTCAAGGATGAGATAGCCTGCTTACCTACTGACATACACAATTTCAAAATGACTTCGCACTGATTTAGCAATTCCCAGGTCTTACCCAGTAGAGGACTGCACATCCACAACGCAAACACCTGGCTTGCAAAGCTCCTGGTGGTATTCTGCGACAGCCCCAACTCCTCAGTCGCCAGGACAGCGTTCAGGAACCTAGAGGCTGTAACGCATGAGGGTACTTCCTCCCAGCTCATTTCCACCATCACTGCGGTTTTGGACATCAGGTAGACGCAGGTCACTGGGTTAGAGGAGACAGTGGATGATGATGCTGTACTGCCTGACGAGCCTAGGGGCAGGGAAATTGAAAATAGATATTTTGCCAAATAGTTACTGGTTTACAGAAAAAAAGCCGTTCTGTCCCAGAATGCACTTTTCGCAAAATGTACCTCATGAGCAAAACGTACCATTCCCAAAATGCACCGTTCTCAAAATACAACTTTCCCCAAATTCACCCTTTTCAAAATTAACTCTTTTTAAAAATAAAACCTTAACGCTGAATGATACACTGTACTGGATCCCGCAGGTATGGCTGTTGTAATCTGTTGTGGAATGCTTATTTTAATATGTAAGCCGGTGCTGATAGTAACAGCTTTTTATGATCATGTGCTCATAACGAGTGATTCTATGTGGATATCATTGGAAGAACCTACATAATAGTAGTTTATGTGACTGCTACATAATGGAGGGCATTAATACTCGAGAGTGGGTTTGTGAAACAAGCCGAAGGCGAGTTTGAATGTCAGTACCAACTTCACAGACAAACTAGGGGCGGCATGCAGGCGGGCGTCGGCGTTCGATATTTGAATGACATAATTTTACAAATTTTGTAGATAAAATACTTTATCTACACACGAATCATCCCTCTTTACTGCGTACAAAAACCGCACGTTACGATCAGCATAATGTAAAACTATTTGGTAAAAACTCATTTCTTATCTGAAAATTTGTACATTATGACCATAATGTACTATCGAACCATCTGAATCATGACCCACCTAAGCTTATTTTGCTAAACCCCTTAAATGCAAGTAGGTCGAAATTCGCTTGAAGGTTTATTTCCTTGGTAACGAACTTGTTATCATTTGATTAGACACTGACATTTTGATAGATCTTACAAGTTTGAAAGTTTCAAACGAATTATCAGGCAAGTGGGTCATGATTCAGTTGGTTCGATTGTACAAAAATTTGTAAAATTATGTCATTCAAATATCGAACGCCGACGCCCGCCTGCGTGCCGCCCCTAGTTTGTCTATGAAGTTGGTACTACAGAACAAGCTAAACCACTGCAGAGCAATGATCAATGCCACAATGCCGGTCAAACATGCGGTTCCTGAGCACATCAAAGAGAGCTAATGATATGTGTGTAGATAAACTAGTGTATGTAACTGCACATAATTAGGCATTATGACTGCTAGTCACATAAACTACTATTTAGATGCTGATAGTAACCAGTTACCCATCTAAAGACAGCATTTTATGATCATTTGCTCACATCGATATAAACACGTATTCACGTTTTGGACTGTAGTGGCTGAGATATAACTCTAAAATCGTTAGTGACACGTTTAAAGAGCTTAAAAAAGAACAATAAAGAAGTAGCAATAATATTATTTTGACAGATAAGAAATGTGTTCTAACAAAACAGTTTTAAGCTGGTCATAATTTGCGGTTTTGGCATTATAGAGGGTTTATGATATGTGTGTGAGTGTTAGTGACACATTTATGGACTACAGTGACGGAGATGTAACTCTAAAAGAGTTGGAAATACGTTTATGGACTATAGTGGTAGAGATATAACTCGGAATATTTTAGTGACCCTTTTATGGTGGCGGACATATAAATCTGAAAGTGTTAGTGACACGTTTATGGACTACAGTAGCGGAGATATAACTCCGAATGCGTTAGTTACACGTTTAAGGACTATAGGGGCGGAGATATAACCCTGGAACTGTTAGTGACATGTTTATGGACTATAGTGGCGGAGATATAACTCTGAAAGTGTTAGTGGCCCGTTTATGGACTAAAGTGGCGGAGATATAACTCTGAAAATGTTAGTGACACATTAATGGTGGCGGAAATTTAACTCTAAAAGTGTTACTGACACGTTCATGGGCTTTAGTGGCCGAGATATAACTCCGAACGTGTTAGTGACACTGATACGTTTGTAGACTACAGAGGCAGAAAAAAGTGTTAGTTACCAGGTAGCGGCGGAGATATGGCGCTGGAGGTGCTACCTCCGCTGGTGATAGGCTCTGTGGTGCTAAAGGAGCCTGCAGCGATGCTGCTAGATCCAGTCTGGTTGGAGCAACTGCTGAGGTTCGAGCCTGGGAGTTTTGTAATTTGATTCATTATATTATAATATTAATAAAAAGGAAAGACATGTCGCCAGCGAGACGACGACAACGATGCAATTGAGCGTGACAGCGTTTCTACGTAATAACGCTCACTGTCTCGCTCACTCGCGTCGCTAGTGCGGTCTTGCCAGCGACATATCGTCTGCAGGTGCGGATGGTTAAGTACTTGCACTTTATAATACCTACATTTTGTTGTTGTGTGTTGTTTAATGAGAAAATTACAAGAATATAATTTACATAAGTACGAATACAGTCTGAAACCACATTAAATGAGCCAAACAATACTGTTCTAAGCACAAACATATTGTATTATTATTGTGTAGGTTTATACTCGAAGATATTAGGATATGTAATAATGCAAATTAAGTATCGTACTGTCAAATAAGGACGGAAATTAATCAATCAACCATGTTCACAACGCCCCCTAAACGCTCTGCTAAAATACCGCGACCGCCCCCTCGCATGTGAAGATAAAAGCTTTTTTTTAGGAGAACAATTTAAATGACCACCAAAATATTTTTTTCCTACCCAAAATGGGTAAATGAATGCTGATGTTAGGTTGAACATGTAAGAACAACAAAAAATACTTAAAACATAAACGTAAGTACACAAAACATAAAAAGAAGTTTGGTGATCGTTTATCCAAACACAAATTGGTGATTACTCATTCTGGCAGTCATTTCGAATTTATTGGTAGTAAAATAGGTGCGTTTTTGGTAATCGTTTAAACTCAAGTTTTTTTTTAGTAAGAAGGGCCATAATGGGAAGCTTCGAGGGAGAGGAAAGGCTAAGTAAGCAGTTCGAGTAAGGAGCTATGTCGTACATTAGATAAAACGGCGGCGCTAGCCGGCCTTGAAATGACACGAGTCAAGTAACTGACAACTAGTATGCCGGCCGAGATTTCATATGGCTCACGAAGTCGAGTATCAAGATCAAGCAGCCACGACGACGGCGCAAACCGCGCTCGAAAATTCGAAGGCATGAAATTATAAATTTTAATAAATCCCGTTCTGGATCCGCTCGCAGCACCCGGTTGGGAACCCGTGAACTAGTAAAGCCTCCTGCATGCAACGTTATGGCGCTACGTCGTCCATGCAAAGGTCACCGTTACTCCAGGCGGAAAGACCCGCAGTGTGAGAGGGACGGAATCGGGAAAAAATGAAAAAACGTTCCGCTAAACCACAGAAAAATCGTTTAAAAATAAACTACGCTATTTTGTTAGAACGTCTTTTAAGGAGATTTTACGAATACATAATATTTTGATCACAGTTCCACATTGAAATTAGTTAGAATTTCAGAATTACAGGAAAAAATAAAACAATTTAGAGGAGTTTTCGTAATTAAATTCTATCGAGAAAATTTCATCCAATCGCGTTTCCCTTTAGTGAAAATGTTAATCAAATACTCAATAAACGTAAACCCAAAAATCAAATCTGTAGATGACTTCATGGTGGAGTAAATGGATTCGAAAAATAACATTATTTTTTCGTATCACCTTAACGTACCCATAACACTTTTCTCCAGAGAGTCCGAGCTATTACTCTCCTTCGAATCAGGTTGCAAGGGCTTATGAGGATCGTGCTTATCCCACTCATTGTGTCTGCCTAAAGGGCTGTATGATAGATGTGGCAGCCTCTGGGAGACAGAATATAGGTGGGCATTCACTTCAGCCTGGAGCTTCTGGCTTTGAACGCTGTAGTATTCTTCGCGGGACCTGTATTCACTGAAAGAAAAGTATTTTGCAATTAAAATTAAATAGATAGGTACAGTGTGATTATTTTTTGCTTTTCCGCTCGACACTTCTCGGTTTTAGTCGCTGAAATTAGTTTTTAACGTAGACTTAATAAACTCCTAGACATTACTCACAGTCACAACACATGAACAAGACAAATGGTAACGGAAACAATGCTGTAAGTGATGATATTTGTCGGGTTTTGACACAGAGCAAGTAATTAAAGCAAAGAGTTTCATTCATCCATGGGTTTTGTCTTTGAACGAATCAATCTTCGGGAGATTGTCCGACTGGGCCTTGGTAAATCCGACTTCCATATTGCCTATCTACCTATATCTATAAGGAAATCTCTATAAAATTTAAAAAAACATCAACTAAATAATAAAGCACACCACGCACGCTCACGCTTCGTGAGTGTGTATGGATGTTTGTTACTCTTTTACGCAAAAACTACCGAATGGATGTTAATGAAATTTTACAATAATGTAGCTTATACATCAGGATAACACATAGGCTATCATTTATAAAGATATTGTGTGAATTGTCCAAAATATACTGATAAGTGTCAAGTAACTAGGAAAAAAATCTGCCATAAATGCAATAAAAATGGATACCTTATTTCTAATGCACATTTAGTCGTAACAAATTGATTATTATCAAAATAAATACTTTTATCGCTTCTGGCATTTAAAGTAGATAAACTTTGTCTTTCACGCTACAAGATTTCGACAAATATTTTAATATGTAGTTACGAAGATGTGACTTTGTTTTTTGCGGGACTTTGTGATTATGTTTTGAAGCGTCCAGCACAGTCGTTACCATCCTTTACTTGAATCCATTCAGGGCATTTTGACCTTTACTTGAAGCCATTCAGGGCATTTTGACCCCCCGTTAACTTTGTTGTGGATAAAGCTAGAAGGCTGAATTTTTATGGCAAAGAGCTCAACATACCTAGGTTTATCCCCAAATTACATTCAATTTGAACCAGTAGATAAAACTACGTCAAGTCAAAGTTCCTTAATTCTGTCACTGACTCACTGACTGACTCAGTCACCGATCATCAAAAGGTACATCTAGCAGACCTACAAGATTGAAATTTTTAACCTGGATTCGTGAAGTCATTTCGGCGCTCTAACGTTATTGCATTCCCATTCCAGCGAGATGCTAACTTGGGTTGATCGGATAGTACACATTAGCCTCGGGATGTCTCACGTGAGAGTGTACAACGGCGATAACACCAAGAATTTTATTACCTACTAATTTTCACGCCAACGCGACGCTTTAGATAGGGTATGTACCATATTATTTATTTTGAAATCAAATTTTGGGTGGTGCGAAGCTGACCGGATCAGCTAGTTTATAATATCAGTTGGATTTACAATATAAAATTTTCCAACGTCAAATATAAATAAATCTGCTTTGTTGATTTTATTATGACAAATGCCTTCAAGAGGAACAATTCGACAAAGGAATGTATTGATTTAATATACTATGTACATCAAATACAATATTTAAATGTCTAAGTAAATTTCTTTTAAAATTCTTCAAATCCATCAAGAAATGACAAAGTTAATACGGTTTTAAAACACACGCCGGCCCGCGCGGGTTATGTGAAAACGTCACGTGCCACGATCACAAGCCAACCGCCGCGCCCCGCCGCCGCCGCCCGCATTACTTTAGTCATCGGTTGTTTACCCTAATCGTGCGTGATGTGCTTTATTATTTAGTTGATGTTTCTTTAAATTTTATAGTGATTTCCATATAGATATAGGTAGACAGGCAATATGGAAGTCGGATTTACCAAGGCCCAGTCGGACAATCTCCCGAAGATTGATTTTTTCAAAGTCAAAACCCATGGATGAATGAAACTCTTTGCTTTAATTACTTGCTCTGTGTCAAAACCCGACAAATATCATCACATGCCATAGTTACCGTTACCATTTTTCTTGTTCATGTGTTGTGAGTACATAATGTCTAGGAGTTTTAATAAACGTTATAAACTAATTTTAGCTGTCGTAACCATATCCTAGAATTGGCCATATCATGAAATGACCATGGTTGAATTGGTACTTTCATTGAACGATGAAATCTTTCAGGGAAATACACTGCGGTAGCTTATTAGGTGAAGACTAAAGAGGTGAGCGCAGCGAAGCCCACGAATAGTCTTCGTGTTAGTTCAACATGTATATCACAAAAATGTAGTACTGAATGAAAATGCTTTTTAAGACATGTTTCATCAAATTCTACCCTATCTGACCATTTCATGAAATTATCAATTTTATGATATGGCTACGACATACCGACTTATTATAAATGTATAATAGATAAAGCGATCTTCAGTTTATAAACTATAGAAATAAAATCTGTAGCAATAATGTTATGGAATTTTACTTGTACTGATATTCCGCCTGCATCGGGTATCCTCTCCTAGAATAATCGACTGGGATTATTGTGATATAATTTCCACTGTTTTGAACGTTTGGATTATCTCCGTACGCTCCCATTTCAGAGTGATCCATTTATTCTAATTGGTATTTACACCGCTGCCATGATTATTTTCAGTATGATTTCCAGATCCCGTGTTATTGAAAGAAATTAAGAAAACTGTCGAGGAAATAGATGCAAAATATCGATCAGCTTCGCGACTTCGCTTCGCGCCATAAAAAAAAAAGTATATCCGGTGTTGCCATTACAAAAAAAAAACAATTTGCTTGTATAAATAAAACGAACATGCCTGAAATTTATTACGGAAATCGTTCATTTAGTTCACTCATGGGACAAGTGCCCAGAGGTGTTTAAAAAAATTATTGATAAACTGACGTCACTGCTGACAGAGTGACAGCAGACAGCTGTAATTTGAAGTTTGGAACTTTGGGAGACACTGACAATGACAACACAACACACACAGCTCTGTGAAAACAAACTCTAATTTTGAAAACAAACTCTGTTCCAAGTAGGTAAATCTGAAAACGAGGAAGGTTACTCTTAAATTACTCTGCATTTAAATTAATCCAAAGAGCTATTGAAGAAACCACTACCGATCGATTAATGACCAAACTTTATCGGTTGTATAAAACGCATTAGAAAGCTTTATCGCACTGTAAATCTTTACGGATGGAGGCGAAACTGAAGGAATACCGTGCCCTGAGACGTCGAAGAGAAATAATTGAAAACTGCAAGGACACGCTTGAGAAAACTAAAGAAAAAGTTGTGAAATTTATAACCCCAAAGTTTATTGCAGAAATGGGTAAAGAGAACAAAGACGACGAAGTGTTGTTAGTAAGTTGAAACGGTTTTACTATAACACGTCATGCCTTTTTTTTCCTTGGCGCCCCCTTATCTACACTCCAACCTGCCTTTTTCCATACGGGATTTCCAGGGAACTATTGAGCCTTGGGCCCATGGTTATTGTAATACTCCATTTTGTGACATGGGGCTAGCCCATCACTGCAGCTATGGAGATATTTAATTTTCCATATCCAAATAATATTATAAATGTGAAAGTACGTTTGGATGTTGGTATGTTTGTGCCTCAATCACGCTAAAACATCTGAATGGATTTGAATAAAATTTAGCACAGATAGTTTATGAGCTAGATTAACATATAGGCTACTTTTTATCTGACTGCACCAGAAGGAGGGTAACATTATCTCGGTAAATGATACTTCCTAGGAACATGCAGATGAAGTTGCAGGCATCAGCTACTATATTATATTTCCTCATCATACCTACTTAATTAGTATTTAATTGCTATTGTATATAGCATAAATAATATTTATTATTATATTTTAGTTTCCTTAATATTTAGAGCTATATAGTTTTATTGGGCTGTAGGACTTTCCTGTTGCACAACTTTTGCTGTCCTGGTTGAAATCCCTCTTTAGAAATAAGCTTTCCTTTGCCCATAAAATGATTTACCTTACCATTATGATTTCTATGCAATTAAGAATATGAATAATTTCATAAATATTCCTTCCAGATGGAAAATGAGGTAGAAACTGCAGAAGAACTGCCTCCAACAGAAGATTTTAGCAATGACATCACATCAGAAATCTCTGAACTCGAGACCCTCGAGGAAGAAAACCAGGAAACCTGGAGATACTGCATCACCAAGTGGTTTATCTACCTTGTTATCTGGTCAACACTATATGTTATATTCCTAAAACTTCAGTTTGGTGCGGTTTTCTTTGCAGTTTCCGCATTGTTAGGAATATATTTCAATACAAGAACACGGCCTAGGAAGAGGGGTGAAGCTTCAGCATACAGTGTCTTCAATAAAAACTGTGAAAATCTTGATGGAACTCTAACGGCTGAGAAGTTACAGCAACAGATGATGTTTGGTGGCATCATACGGTAATTTGATTGATGATGACGACCTCTGTCGCGCAGCGGTTGTGGCTTTGCCTACCATGCGAGAGGTCCCGGGCTGGGGTTAAAGAAAAAGAAAAGCCCCAGGTCTTGGATGTTTATATGTCACTGTGTCTGGTACCCATGACACAGGGTATCCTAGTGTGGGGCCAGATGCAATGTATGTGCCTGTATGTAAATATTTATGTTTATGATTGATTGCGTTAGATTGATTGCGTTAAAATAAATATTTTAAACTATTGATAACCTAACGCAATCAAGCAATAAAATATACATTTTACTATTTATTGATGTATTTCTGAAAGACATGCAAATAATAAATAATACTTATGTGATAAATCTTAGTTTTTATTATCATTTTTAATCACATAGATTGACATTAGTATTGAGTAGGGAAACAAATAAACAAATTAAGAAAAATATCCACATAATTTAATATTAAAGTCAATAGTATAGTAATATATATTTTTTGAGCAATCAAGGAAAGGAATGATGTTATGTATGTTTTCACATTACATTGGCTATTATATTTTACTGAAACAGTTTCTATTGAAGCTATGGAAACATTAAATTCAATTATCCTATCAAAATCGATAATAATTATAAAATTAAATAGGTATATGTACTTCACGTAACTAGCACGATAGTATAAAATAACGATTTAACAAAAGTCATTTAACTCTTAAAAGTGTAATTAAACAAATCGAAAAATGTTTAGAAAAATATCACTACTGAAAATGGCACATACTTATAACAATACGCTTACAAGAACTTTTTACACTTAAAATAAATAAATGTTCCCTCTTTCTAATAAATAGACTCAGAGCATTTATCAATAGAGGGGAACCATAACAAAATGGTTTCACAATAGCAATCTGCAAGATATACTGTGTGACCTAGTTTAATTAGCTGAACGGGTATGAACCTTTTTCTATGGAAGCTTGGCATATTCACCAACCGGAACTATGTACTTTTCCATAACTTACGCGCATGATGCATGTGGTATTCAACATATATGGTTAGAGGACACTTACAAACAAATGATATCAAGTCATATGGTACCTTAAAGTGTTAAGCACGCGAGATAATTGCAACTAAAGATCGATATTTGAGATGAAGTTAAACTTTACTTCCAAAAATGTTCACCCCTTTTTTCAGCTAATTAAAAGTTATTTACCTGTAATAGCTGAGTCATTTTACCCTCTGTAAGGCACCATTATACAACTACTGGCCATAAGACTGGCAAAAACACTTGAAATTATATTCATGACTAATTATTATTTTTAATATATAATTACTACTTATTCTGTCAATTATACTCAAACCCATGAAATTTGTTTGAGTGTGCTGCGTATGCGTAGTCAAATGCCTTCACCGTACTTGCTTCTAGCGTGACAAAACGGTGAGTTTCAATCATGAGATGAACTGAACCTTAAAGCTTTTGTTGTATGGATCATAGCATACCAGTAATTAATCGTACTTTATTTATGACTTCTTGGTTGGACGTATTACAGTTAAAAGTTATTCTTAAAATGTTGTCCTAGCCTCAGTATAAATACAAAATTACCTATAATGTACATCATTAGCTTCCATTTTAACATTTATCAATAACAAACACAGTATTTATGTACACAGTAGGTATGTACTTTGATCATTTCTTTGGTGAATGGTATTATACTACAAAAATAGCAAGTTTACTTAAACGCTATTATTATGTACATGGCAAGAATACTAACTAACCTCAGTAGAGGTTCTTTTGTTTGAAGATCTTGAGGAATGTACAGTGCAAATGTCGATACCTACTAAATACAGGATAGCTTGATTAATTAATCTTACACTACACAGCCGACACTCAGTTGAATTGAAATAAATGTGTCTCGTTTGGGAGAAGACAGCGCCAGACTGACATACAATGCGTGAGTATCGGTAAAATTAACTTGATTCATGGTGGTTGAAATTTGGAAAACAACCATGTTAAAATAATGTTCATAACAGCTCACAGTTCAACATGGCGGTTACGTTAGTCGCTGCGGCGGAAAAGTGCGATAATCGCGTTTTTTATTAATTTTCCAAAAAATATTAATTTCGAACTTGTAGTTTTAATTTATTTTGTGACCGAAGAACCACGATATTATTTTTAGAAACCAAGAAATAGCCAATTTTAAGTTTAAAGTGAAAAACGTCTTTTTTTTTAATAGTTCCCATTAACTAATATTTAAGGAAAATGATGTCTACATAACATATTTTTCTTCGTGATTTGGGAATTGTCTCCTATAAGAGGAATAGCGCTTTAAAGAATGGCATTTGACTATACCCAGCGACCTGTCATGACTATGTGACTTAAGCGGCAGTTTGAGCAGCAGATTGTGCATTCGGCAAATAGTCCGGATTATAGTTTGATTCTTAGTACAGATCAGCTCGACCTCTTTCACGGGAAAATGAAAAAGAAAATAATATATTTTACCAACTACATCTAACTAATTGCTCGTGGTCTAGCAAGTAATAAATGCAAAATTACGTAATTCAATAAGATAAGGAATAGACAAATTTTCTAAAATAACAAAGGAAAGCTACTCTTATAATCTCAATTTCTCACATATTGTGTTGTGTATTGTGTGTTGTGTAACGAGCTGTGGCTAAAACAAAATCTATCGATATTAGTTTGTTCAGTATACATTATTCTGATACAAATTTTTTGATTTTTTTTGGTCTAGCTACGCAATTTATTTTAAACTAAAAGGAATGTTTTTTCCTATTGAAATATACTATTACCATCTCTATTACTATCGTACGAGCAGGTGTAAAACTTTCAAAAATTCTGACTAGGAATAATCTACATCCGGTCATGGAGAAAATGTTTGATTGTAAACTAAACATATTCATGTTATCTTTCGGAAGTTATCACTGTATTTGATCTTAATTAATTATACACTGCACTAGTGTTGATCTCATCAAAATTCTTAATCGTAGGAAGTTGTTTGGATGATGCGAAGGTGTACCACTTATTCATACCACATGTATTATCGCTTCACCAAGATCGAATCACAATATTGGCGGAAACCGTCTCAGATTGTGTTTTGTCTTACCTCATATAATCCTGTCTTATAAAAGGACTTAGAGACGAATAGAGCTTATTAATCAGGCACAGTATTTGGAGACGTTTTGAAAAAGTTGCACAAAGGTAGTCTAAAATATTCCCGATTTGGCAAAAAAGGATTATTATCCCCCCTTCTCCTAACATCGGGCAATAGAAAGACGACACTCACAGCTATAACCATGTGCCAAAACGAATGCACGATCTTGTAATTCTGTTCAGTCTGCAGAAACGCGTAACATATTAACCCGAACCCTACCAAAATTAGACCTATCGGCATATACCTAGTGTAATAAGACCGCGGGTAAATCCAGCTCCTGTGTTTCCTATGACTGACGAGCCAGGAGATCATCACTGCTGTAATTCCAACAGCCACTGGCAGCATGAACGACACGATCGAATGCATGTTCCAGGTCGTCAACAACGCTACAACAATAGCACCAGTTAACTGCAAGAATGACTTGCCCCTTTCCGACATAATACTCATAGTAAGCAGTGTCACCCAAAATGACATTAAACCACAATAGAAGTCCCCAAATTGGAGGATGTTGCCTCGGGTGATGCAGTAAGCGACTTGCACTGGCGCGTCGCAGGCGTGGTAGAAAGTAGAGAATATCATAGTGAAGAAGTACATCATGGCTTCGGTGTGGTAGAGTCGGATGAGGGCGACGTACACCGAGATGATGAAGAGGAGATTGCTGAGGGTCAGGAGCAGGACCGAGATGAACATTTCGGTGCGGCTGTCCATTCTGGAGTCGTCTGAGCAGTCCCAACCTGAAATTTATTTATCTCATTTGAGTAAAGCTGTTGTGGTTTCATTGCGGAAGCGGGTTGTCTGTTGGTGTGTAGGCGTACGTGGGTGTACGGAAAATGGAATGCATAATGGAAGAGCGGTTGCCTGAAAGTAAGCTCGCGTCCGCATTTCTCAGAAGGCAGTACTGATCGTATGTTGTTATTGTGCTGTGGTTTTGGTGTCTAAAGATTTAGTTTCGTAACTCACAAACTCAAAATCAATTAGTTTTCCCACACTTTGAGGTCAAATGAGTCGCCCACAAGTCGTACCCTTCTCAAATATTTGAACACAGGCGGCGTTGTTCAGAAACTGTTAACATTTACACAGTTGTCGTAGATCAAAAAGTACTTTACACAAATGTATTTTCCCAGAAACATTAAGGCTTACGAGTAAGCGAGTCAGCTACAGATACCTACTACGCTCGCTATCCCGCTTACTCGCGACGGCGACACGTCGTCTGCAGTTACATAACATAACATTTACATATAGGCATGTACATTGCTTCTGCCCCCACGCCAGGACACCGTGTTGTGGGAACCAGTAACAGCAACGCCGACGTCAAAAACAATGAAACATCCAAGACTTGGGGTTTTTTTTTCATCCTCCCCAGCCGGGATTCGAACCCGGGACCTCTCGCTTGGGAAGCACAGCCTTAACCGCAACACGACAGAGGTCGTCAAAATGCGTTAGCCAAAGGACGCGCACTTTATTGAACTTTCTTCCACACAGAAATGTTGAGCCCTTGCCAATAGTGAGGTACATACAAATTAAATAAAAATATTTGAAAAGTCAGATTCTCACCTCCGTACCCCGAAGAGCAAGAGCAGAAAGACATGACCAGCCCACCGAAGGTGTTCAGCTGACAACTTCCATGGTTGCTGCACCTCCCGTTCACACAGGAAGTAGAGGACACAGACAGCATCACCGTCGCATTACACTCGGCCACACCCAGCCGAGTCCCATTCCCGAACGCAGAAACATCATAATCTACATCACCCGAATCAGCTCCAACGTAATATTGTGAGCCATCATCGGAAACATTGCACGGGCACACCACGTTATCACAGAAAAGTCTAAAGGTCAAATACCAGGTGCCACTGTCAGGATACGGTAGCACAGTCCTTCTGTCAATCGTTTGAGAATCCGTGCTGTTCAGGACGAATATGGCCGGTCTGACATGGTCGTTGTATTTGCAGTGTCCTGTCTTCAGCGGGACTGACGTGTGGCCTATGTCCAGACAGACCACGACTCTGAAAAACTGGTCCTCATCTGAAAAGGCTAATAATGAGCCTGGTTTGTACTTCCGCTTATAGCCGCCATAGTATTTCGGGTTCATTAGCAGAACTGTTTGAATAGCTAAAGTCCCGCCGATGTCCAAATGCTGGTTCACTTTGTACCTCACGCTGGTTATCTCGCTCGAGGTCAAATTAATTAGGCTGGTCGAGTCTTGTAAGTCAGTAGTGGGTAATCCGTAGTCGAATGTAAAGAACCTTCCCTTGTCATCTCTCATTAGATCTTGGATGTCATGTCCATTTACTTCTTCTAGGTCGGTACCCAAAAAGTACGAATCGCAGTCTCTTACCCCTGTTTCGTTTTGGGGTAGTACTTCTAAGCTGATGTAGTGCCATGAGTTGGGGTGGGGGTAGAACGAGATGGTTTGATTGCTGGTCAGCCTTGGATCGAATGTACAATATACTAAGTATTCAGTCTTGGTTGGTAAGGACAAAGCCTGAAGTTTGAAGCCTACTTTTAGCTCGGTTGCAGGAATGTTGATGATGTTGAGGTTTAGACTGATGACGTCATTACTATCGTTAGCAATGCATTTGTAGGCGGACGGTATGTTTGCGTAGTCAACAACGGCTCCAGTATGGCAGTTGATTTGTGCGATATTTTCCTCTCTTTTTATCTGGAGGTCTGTGTACAGTATTGTCTGGCACAGCGGCGTGAGACCTGAAAAATGTAGAAAAACATGTATCAGACTAAGTTCATTTGGAATGTTTTAAATTGTCTATTAAATATCTTGACCAATATTCAGGGCCTAATTAAAAACATGAGAAGACATCCTTGATTTTCAGTGCTAAACTAGTGACGTATATCCGGTCCGTCCGTTCCCGCCCGGACGTTCGGTTAAGCCGCGTGGTACCTTGTTTGCGCGCGCGCCCCACCACACCACCGAGGCAGTTCGGATTGTTGTCTTCGAATTTAGCTTCATTGGCGTCTTGATTTTCGTACGGCACAGTCGCTGCTCAGCTCCTGAGTACGGCCTGCCAAAAATCTATACATCGTGACGTGAGAACTTCTTTTGCACATTATAACCAACTGTTCGTTAAACGCTGACAAATAAAGACTTGAATTGAATTGAATTGAAAGAATTTCTTAGAATTTTCTGATTTATTGCAGGCAAATAAAAAATACCCAACGGTATGACCGTTCGTTTGTGTAAAATGGCAAGTAACCCCGGAGGTTCCGTCCAGTGTGGAGCACGTGGCGGCGCGTAAGGATAAAGGCAAGAAAAGGCGGAAACCGGTGAGCTCTTCGGCCTCCGACAATTCTAGTTCGTCCTCGTCGAGTTTCTCGGAAAGCGACGATCGCAGGAAGCGGTACCGACGGTGCAAACGCATCAAGGAACGTAAGTTCGATCTTCTTTTTAACGAGATTAAAGATCTTAAAAGCCAACTTGCTGCTACACAGGAATTTCACGAATATGATTGTGAACCACGGCATGACTTGATTGACCCTAATGTTAGTGGAGACCTCTACGAAGGTCACGTTGAGGAGTCCGAGCCCGCCAACATTGACTCGGCTTTCGAGGTCGATCTTAACATTTTTACTGGTACAAAAACCAAGGAGCCCGCTGTACCGCAGGCGTCTCCCGAACTAACACAACAATTAAAAGATTTGCAGCGATTCAATAGCCAGGACTGGATTAACGTCCGATATGCCGACGTCCAAAACAATATTTATTTGCGCCGGGTTTCACTAATCTTGAAGCTAATGACGAGATAAAGAGGTACGATACATCTAAAACTACCTTAAACATGGAAAGGGCTTTTGCCGGCATTTCCTATGCATTGCTCAAACAGCGCGACGCGCTTTTGAGAGCCTTTCTGGGCGCATCAGGTCGAAAACCTACGATTTGACGATATCCATACAAAGCTCAAAGAAATGTTGGCCAATGGTGAGTATAGCAAGATTTCAAACGACGCTCTCCAGCTCGTCTGTGGACACCGGGCTGAACTTATTCAATATCGCAGAAAAGGCATACTCTCATCAGTAAAAGACCAGTACCACAAAATACACTACGCAAAATTGCGCCGTCAGGTTCTCATCTATTTGAAGCCGAAAAATTTAATGCTTTATTGGAAAAAGCGGGTGGAGTTAAAAATTTGTTTTGGGTGGAAGGAAAGTCTCGCTACAATACTGCGCCACAGTACGAGCCTTCCACTTCTACCCGCAGTCAGACGCACAAACAGATGTAACAGATATAACAATCGCGCGCAATATCATAATCAAAGCCAGTATCATACTTCGGCCCGAGGCAGGATAAATAATAATTCGTTTCGCGGGCGAGGCGCGCGGGGTTCACGCGGCCGTGGTCTACCCGACAGGTCAGGAAGGGATCATCAACCCAGACGTTCTCCCTCATCCCACCGGGATAGGAGACACCAAACCCATAAACCAAAATGTTGACTATGCCATGCAGATGCATGCAAAATTTCACGCCGGACAACTCCGCATGTACTACGATCGTTGGAAACAGTTGGGAGCTCCCACATACATTCTAAAAATTATACAAGGATGCCGCATTCCTTTTGTGTTGAAACCACCATTGCACATTCCAAACAGTCGCAGTGTGAAAACAGCAGAATCAGAACAAATGTCGAAAATAATGAAAAACATGATCTCGCAGGGTGTGCTAGAAAAGGTGCGCCCATCGCCCAGCTTTATTTCCCCGATATTCCTGCGCCCCAAGAGCGACGGCACATGGAGGCCCATATTCAACTTAAAAAATCTGAACCAATACGTCAATACTCGACTTTTCAGACTAATAAATGTACATCGGGTAACCAAAGGATTGGTTGGCCAAAGTGGACATTCATTCCATGTCCCTGTATTCGAAGGCCACAGAAGGTTTCTCCGCCTTCTGTACGGCGACAAAAACCCACAAATACAATACAAATACAAATAACAACAGATGCCAGCGACATCGGCTGGGGGCAAAATTAAACGAAATCTCAATAACAGGTTCATGGCTACCCTCACAGCAGAACCTTCATTGCAACTACAAGGAGATGTTGGCCATATTAAATGTTTTACGCCATCATTGTCAGCTCCTGAGCTCACAGTCGCTGCTAATACAGTGCGAAAACAAAACTGTCGTCTCTTATCTAAGAAAAGAGGGAGGGGCGAAATCTATAGCCCTTACGGAGCTGGCAATGAAAGTGCTACAAGTACTGGACCAAAACAACATTCACATGTCCATCTATCACATATCAGGGAACTACAACTGCGAAGCAGACCATTTATCACGTCTCAAAGACCCACCAGAATGGCATCTCCTGTCAAACATAACAAATGTCGTGTTTGCCAAGTGGGGAACCCCCGTAATCGATCTTTTTGCTTCCAGGAGAGCTCATGTGGTTCCAACGTACTGTACACTGGACAGAACCGACAACCAGGCGAGCATGTACGATGCTCTAGGCAGCAAGTGCAATGCACTGGGTGTGTACCTGATCGTAGCCCCGAGATGGCACAAAGTTTACTGGAGACCAGACCTGAAGAGCCGCGCATTGTCACCCCCATTCACGATAAGGAACCTGTCGCAGGTCCTAGTCGATGTAACGACGGGACGTCCGCCCCCCAACATATCGGAGATGACGCTGGAGATATGGAGATGTGGGGTTGGCAAGAACACCTAAGTGACTGGAGCGAGGAACAAAAAGCTCTGCTCCGTTCGAGCTGGCGTGAATCCACTCTTAGAACGTATAAACCAGCTTGGACCCGTTGGCGAAACTGGGCCATAACTCACAAGGTACATACACATAAACCTACGGGCTCAGACCTGGCCCGATTCCTCACTGATCTACATCAAAAGGAAGGCCCTATCCTTGTTCATAAATCTGTAGTGTCTACTCTTTGTGATCCCAGTGAAAGTAATAAGCAAAGCTCATATACACTTGTAAAACAAGTCCTAAAGTCCATTGGGTTAGCTAAGCCTAAACCTATCAAAGCCCCCATCTGGGATATAGACACCCTTGTAAACCATCTTTCTAAAAGAACCTGCAATTCATCAAGTTTATTTGCCACCTCTCAAAGAGCGGCTGCTTTACTCCTACTATGCTCGGGTAGACGTGTACACGATTTAACTTTACTTACCGTTACTCAGGAACACTGTATTATTTCAGATGACAGCATAATCTTATGGCCATCTTTTGGCTCCAAAACTGACTCCATTACCCATCAACAATCGGGATGGAAGCTAAATAAGAATAAGGACAAGTCACTGGATCATATCTACTGGATACGCCGCCTCATTGAGTTGTGGAAACCTAGGCGACTTGCTGCTAAGTGCGATAATCTGTTTGTGAGTACTACAGGCGACCCCAAAGCTGCTACACGTACAATCATAGGGGGCTGGCTGAAGAAACTACTTCAAGATGCAAACATCAATGCTACGCCTGGCAGTTTCAGATCAGCTGTTGCATCCAAAAACTGGATCGAACACTTTCCCATTGATGACATACTATCCCGAGGCAACTGGAAGTCTGCTAAAACCTTCCAAATTTTTTATCAAAGAGAAGTAAAATCTGGAGATAGAAGAGAGTCATTGATTACGAACCTATTCTCCCCTGTCGACTAATTAAGACAATTATGTATTGTTCAATACTTTATTCCAAAGTTTGATTAATATTTGCTGATTTTAGTAATACCTACCTACCTAATTTATTTACTGGTTTGGTACCATTTCTACGCAGGTTCTATCAAGATGAATAATAATACCTGTTTATAAGTTATAAGTTAATTTTATTTCCTTAAACCACACTAATCACCTCATCTTAACAGAAAGCAATACAGAACAGATACAATAATGTCATAAGTCATAGTACCTAACCTACATACAGTACATGTAAACTTTAGGTTTCTTCCTAAGGGATCATCGATCAGTCCGAATAAATTATAGATAGATACTTACTTGTTTATCACAATACCTGAATCATTCATAATTTCTGTATGTCACAACATAAACATACCTACTTTTATTTAAATATGTATGTTTACGAATCACATTAGCGTCCACCAACACCAGGCGATATCAAACACGGCTCTCATGTTTTTAATTAGGCCCTGAATATCGGATAGAGACGTTTTACCTAAAAATAAAACGTTTATTAAATACTTACCATATTCAGGGCCTAATATTTTTTAAATCTGCCTGGTGGACATGAGAGATCCAATGAAGCTAAATTCGAATTCAACAATCCGAACTGCCTCGGTGGTGTGGTGGGGCGCGCGCGCAAACAAGGTACCACGCGGCTTAACCGAACGTCCGGGCGGGAACGGACGGACCGGATATACGTCACTAGTTTAGCTGAAAATCAAGGATGTCTTCTCATGTTTTTAATTAGGCCCTGAATATGGTAAGTATTTAATAAACGTTTTATTTTCAGGTAAAACGTCTCTATTTTAATTACTTTCATAGTGACATGTCCTATTGTATCAGCGGATATTAAAAGTATCTTTATATTAGAGAAAAGAGTTTTTTTATTTTAGAGAGAGAGAGAGAGAAGAGAGAATTTATTTTCGAAAATTGTTCGAAAATTCCAACTGTTTCCAAAATCAGCGATAGCTGTCATGTTAACCTAAGAAATAATCAGATCACAGGCAAGTTGCACCCGGTTTAGACACGCGAAAGTAAGAAATTCTGAGCAATTTAAAAACCATTTAAAAACGCCCTCCTCTAAAAAGGTATATTACTTACCTTACTCAAAATTACTTAAACGACAAGACTTCTTGAGGTTAATCTAACTCAACACAGAACTCGCTGTTAATAATTTTATTATTATTTATTCCTTTTCGAATGACAAGTTAAGCTGTAGGTCCCGGCTACTATCGCTACGTGGTAGTGGTCGTAAAACTTCTCCACCAACTCGCACTGAGCCAGCGTGGTGGAGTATGGCTTAATCTTACTCGTATCCGGGTAAAGGCCTGTGTCCCTCGGTGGGGACATAAATGGGCTATATTTATATGTTTAACGACAGCAAAAAAGAAATATTGATTTTGATTTTATCATTAATTGACATGACGAGAACGGGATTAAAGACTAAATGTAGAACTATAAGACCACTGACTGTTAATCTTCCGTTAAGTCTTCACAAAATAAAAGGCCCGGTGGCCCAACTAAATTCGACCTTATTGCGTCAGTGACACGGACGCTGTCACGGGCCTTTTATTTTGTGAAGACTGTAAGTCAAACGACAGTAAATATGTAGACAACCAGTAATCGCTTCTTTTCGCGTTACCTTCCAATGTATTGAACAAGTGGACAATTGGGCACTTGGCGTAGGATGCACATATCGTAATCAGAGCTCGATAAACTCAGCTCAGTCTCTTATCAAATGGCTTCCTACCTTCGTGATTTTGAAAAATATTTCTTTGAAAAATGCTGCACCGAGGATCAATAATCGAGAGCTAAAGCTCTCGATTATATAAAGATATAATATATAAAGATAATAGTGCGTTATCTTTCGTCGACAATTCATCGAACCTTTATTAGTCCGATGCTATGGGTAATATAAGCCTGTCAAGGCGCCGCAGCAGGCTAAAACTGCCTTTCGTAAATCTCAGATTACGCAAAATAGCAGTATTAAATCAGTTGTCTATTTTTATACTAGTTTGTTAATCATGAGTGGTCAGCTTGCATTCGCTAACGTTTACACGTAATTAGATTATATTTTTTGCTGGATAGAAAAGTCTCCCGAAGTAAATCACAAACTCTGTGTTTCACAATTTATTCAAACTTCACACCTTATTCGGATCTTGTTATTTACGTATCGCGATTTAAAAAAATAAGTGATGTTGCTCTGTCAGTCCTCATCGGCTACGAGAGTTTTTTTTAACGTTTGAATTCCTATTCCTTTGAATGTGAACGAGAGGTTAAATTATAACATCCGCTGTCGGGGCGCCCAGCTTTAAGAAGGTTTTGGCACCAGCACCAGATGCTTAATGTAAATCAAAGAACCATGGGCATTTTTAGGGTTCCGTAGAGAAACAAAGAACCCTTATAGTTTCGTCAAGTCTGTCTGTCTGTCCGTCCGTCCGTACGTCACAGCAACTTTATGCAGAAACTACTAGGACTATACAGTTGATACATGGTATGTAGATGTATTGTGTGAACCGCTTTACGATTTTTGTACAAAAATTGAAAAAAAAAACATCACTCCTATATGAGTGGGGTGTCTGTAGATAGTTCTTTATAAATAATATTGAGGTTCCTGAAAAAATTTTTCCTCAAAGTGAATGGATAAAGAGACAGACCCTTCCAAAATGGAAAAATGTATGTCCCCCCCCTCTAACTTTTAAAGTAAGAGAGTGAAAAATCTACAAAAAATATATGCTGTGTATCTCTCAATATACACTTTCAACGAAAATTGGTTTGAACAAAATAAAATAAGCAGTCTTTAAGATATAAAACATTTATTAAAACCGCAGATAAATTTGTCATTCGTACAAACACTATGAAATACAAAGTTACAACACAAACATCCAGTCACATAATTACTTGCTACAACGGAACCCTTCATGGGCGAGTCCGACTCGCACTTAGCCACTTTTTTGTATGAACTCTGGGCCCACTTTTTCCAACATTGTCCGACAGTAATGAAGCTCATGTCATATGAACTACTGGGGTGTACTTCATTTCATATTATCGCCTAAGTTCAAATCCAGACTGAAAATGGTGTTTTCGTAAGTTTTTTTAAATTCATCATTAACTTTTCCAACATTGTAATCATTGTCCAACAGTAAACGAAACTCATGCCATATGAAAGCTCTTGGGGTGAACTTCATTCCATATTGTAGTAAATAAATTTAATTAAGATAAATTAATTATCTCATTGGTCAGGTCAGGATTCAAATCTGCATCTCCTGTGTGAGAAGCAAGCGTGAGACCCATTAGACCACGGAGCAGTAAAATGACAAAACGAAAAAAAAACAATCACCGTAATAATAAGTCATATCGTTAAAAAAGGGCTCTTTATCTTTACTACCTATATAACTTTTCAAAAATATTTTTATTTTATTTTAGTTTTGATAACTTCAGAAGTTATGATCACAAAATTGCAAAAAATGACCATTCCCCCTCCCATTATCGCTGAAACTACAGTAAGCAGCCGCACTAATAACTTTGTAAACAACTTTTTGTTATGTACAATCCAAACTATTCACTTCACACCATCTCTACCATTGTACGTTGGTACGGAACCATTAGTGCGCGAGTCCGACTTTTTAAATTAATAATATTTATTTACATTTCAAACATTGTCAACGTTGTCCAACAGTTTAAATCCAGCGCGACCATCGTGTTTTGGTACGTTAAAAAAAACATATCTACCTAAATAATATATAATTATTTTATTTATTGACTTTTCCAACATTATCAACATCGTTCATCAGTAATCATATGAAACTCATGTCATATGAAAGCTATTGGGGTATTAAGGCAGCGAAGTTCATCTTAGTGTTGGACAATATTGGAAAAGTGCGCCGACACTGACGCATGGTCCTTTCGACTGCCATTAAACATTATGCTGGCACATGAACAGGATTTTTTTCTACTTTCGGCCTTACAATACGGTGACAGTTTCTGTGCACCGGTTCGTGATCTTACAACACGGTGACAGTGTCTGTGCACCGGTTCGTGATCTTACAACACGGTGACAGTGTCTGTGCACCGGTTCGTGATCTCATTACTTACAACACGGTGACAGTGTCTGTGCACCGGTTCGTGATTTCATTACTTACAACACGGTGACAGTGTCTGTGCACCGGTTCGTGATCTTACAACACGGTGACAGTGTCTGTGCACCGGTTCGTGATCTCATTACTTACAACACGGTGACAGTGTCTGTGCACCGGTTCCTGATCTCATTACTTACAACACGGTGACAGTGTCTGTGCACCGGTTCGTGATCTTACAACACGGTGACAGTGTCTGTGCACCGGTTCGTGATCTCATTACAACACGGTGACAGTGTCTGTGCACCGGTTCGTGATCTTATTACTTACAACACGGTGACAGTGTCTGTGCACCGGTTCGTGATCTTACAACACGGTGACAGTGTCTGTGCACCGGTTCGTGATCTCATTACTTACAACACGGTGACAGTGTCTGTGCACCGGTTCGTGATCTTACAACACGGTGACAGTGTCTGTGCACCGGTTCGTGATCTCATTACTTACAACACGGTGACAGTGTCTGTGCACCGGTTCGTGATCTCATTACTTACAACACGGTGACAGTGTCTGTGCACCGGTTCGTGATCTCATTACTTACAACACGGTGACAGTGTCTGTGCACCGGTTCGTGATCTCATTACAACACGGTGACAGTGTCTGTGCACCGGTTCGTGATCTCATTACTTCACGGTTAAAGTGTCTGTGCACCGGTTCGTGATCTCATTACTTACAACACGGTGACAGTGTCTGTGCACCGGTTCGTGATCTCATTACTTACAACACGGTGACAGTGTCTGTGCACCGGTTCGTGATCTCATTACTTACAACACGGTGACAGTGTCTGTGCACCGGTTCCTGATCTCATTACTTACAACACGGTGACAGTGTCTGTGTACCGGTTCGTGATCTTACAACACGGTGACAGTGTCTGTGCACCGGTTCGTGATCTCATTACTTACAACACGGTGACAGTGTCTGTGCACCGGTTCGTGATCTTACAACACGGTGACAGTGTCTGTGCACCGGTTCGTGATCTCATTACTTACAACACGGTGACAGTGTCTGTGCACCGGTTCGTGATCTTACAACACGGTGACAGTGTCTGTGCACCGGTTCGTGATCTCATTACTTACAACACGGTGACAGTGTCTGTGCACCGGTTCGTGATCTTACAACACGGTGACAGTGTCTGTGCACCGGTTCGTGATCTCATTACTTACAACACGGTGACAGTGTCTGTGCACCGGTTCGTGATCTCATTACAACACGGTGACAGTGTCTGTGCACCGGTTCGTGATCTCATTACTTCACGGTTAAAGTGTCTGTGCACCGGTTCGTGATCTCATTACTTACAACACGGTGACAGTGTCTGTGCACCGGTTCGTGATCTCATTACTTACAACACGGTGACAGTGTCTGTGCACCGGTTCGTGATCTTACAACACGGTGACAGTGTCTGTGCACCGGTTCGTGATCTCATTACTTACAACACGGTGACAGTGTCTGTGTACCGGTTCGTGATCTTACAACACGGTGACAGTGTCTGTGCACCGGTTCGTGATCTCATTACTTACAACACGGTGACAACGTCTGTGCACCGGTTCGTGATCTTACAACACGGTGACAGTGTCTGTGCACCGGTTCGTGATCTCATTACTTACAACACGGTGACAGTGTCTGTGCACCGGTTCGTGATCTCATTACAACACGGTGACAGTGTCTGTGCACCGGTTCGTGATCTCATTACAACACGGTGACAGTGTCTGTGCACCGGTTCGTGATCTCATTACAACACGGTGACAGTGTCTGTGCACCGGTTCGTGATCTCATTACTTACAACACGGTGACAGTGTCTGTGCACCGGTTCGTGATCTTACAACACGGTGACAGTGTCTGTGCACCGGTTCGTGATCTTACAACACGGTGACAGTGTCTGTGCACCGGTTCGTGATCTCATTACTTACAACACGGTGACAGTGTCTGTGCACCGGTTCGTGATCTCATTACTTACAACACGGTGACAGTGTCTGTGCACCGGTTCCTGATCTCATTACTTACAACACGGTGACAGTGTCTGTGCACCGGTTCGTGATCTTACAACACGGTGACAGTGTCTGTGCACCGGTTCGTGATCTCATTACAACACGGTGACAGTGTCTGTGCACCGGTTCGTGATCTTATTACTTACAACACGGTGACAGTGTCTGTGCACCGGTTCGTGATCTCATTACAATACGGTGACAGTGTCTGTGCACCGGTTCGTGATTTCATTACTTACAACACGGTGACAGTGTCTGTGCTCCGGTTCGTGATCTCATTACTCCCTCCAAACTCAGTTTGTTGCATTTTCCAGCAAGATGCACAGACAATGTGACCGTGTATAGACAGTTGAGGTCGCCGCGCCGCCCACGACACAAAGCACTTGGCAACAAATCTAGGCTAACAGGAAGCTGAACAATCAACTAATGGACGTCACCGTTGTGGCCCTCGCCTAGGAGCCGTGGACTATAGTGGAGAGATTGCCACTGCGATATAGTGTTAGGTGTGTCTATTCACTTGAAATTGCCATTTGAGCAATTTAAGAACCATGTTAAAGCGACTTTGTCGAAAAAGGGATATTACAATGTTCAAGATTACTTAAATGATGGGACTGTATGGGGTTGATCTGGCTCAACACAGACCTTGCTGTTAATAATTTTGTAATTATTTATTCCTGCTTATTAATTATGATAATGACCAAATATTATATTTTGTATTAGTTAAGCATAAGCAATTTTTAAAAAAGAGATCGAAAAATCAATCTGTGGGAGTTTCTACGCCCTCCTTCTCCCACAGTGGTCCAATGTAGAGAAGTGGCAAAAATGACGATTGCTAAGTATATGTAAATATCTACAGTAATAAAGACATTTGGAATTTGGAATTACTGGTCCTGACTTTAGAATAAACTAATTTCACTCTAGGTTGAAAATGTAAATACTAGCACAGCTTCGGAACTTGATGAATATTGAGAACTTGTCTATGGACCGCAACAATGATTGTACTGTACAATTTCTAGCAGCCATACTCTAATTACTAAGCAGAAAGCGCAGCTTCGCAAACCACCAGCTTCGAGCCACAACCGCAGCACCACAGAGGTCGTTATACAATTTCAAAGATTTCAAAACACAATTTATTTAATCTTTTTTTTGATCGATTTTATCGATAACTGTCACACAACACAACAAAGAGGTTGTTTTAGTCCGTATACTACACGAGCTTGATGCCCGCCAATGTGTAGGGACCCGGACATAGCAGGAAGATATGACTCCTGGGCATGGGTAATTCCATTTTTTTCCTCTCCAACAAAAAGAAAAAAATGGATGCAGGGGACAAACTCAAAGGCCCCGCTGTAGGGGCCAGGTGCAGGCACTTCAAACCCCTGAAGAAGAAGCTCAAACCAATAGGTGAAATAGTTTTTTCAGAAATAGTACCAATCAATGTGCCAGATTGTGGTTGAAGGGTTATTAATTTTTCATGAATACCAATATGTATTTTCTGGGTAAGCACCACTAAAGTATTACCCATCAAAACATGCAGGGGCTACCTGGCAAAGAAATTGTATTAGAATTATGTATTAATGGTTCTGAGACCGATGTTATTTGTATTTCGGAATACTGGTTAAAGGACAATACGATGTCTTTTAACATAAATAATTACAATAATGTCAGTTGTTACAATAGACTGCTGATAGAGGTGGTTCTTTAAATTTTAGTAAAAAATAATATTAAGGTGTAACAACGGAAAGATATTCTTGCACTTACTTTAGAAAGAAAAATAGAGTTGAGTTCGATAGTCTTATTATTGTTTGTGTCCACAGACCTCCGAGAGATGAAAAAGGCCATGGCCATTTCGAAATATTGCGCTCACTAAACAATGTAATAACAGGAAAAAGTGAATTGTTTGTGGAAATTTAATGTAGATTTACTTATAGTTACAACAATGTAATAACTATTAATAACTATTAATGACACTTACCAGCCAAACTTGTTTAGATAACATTTTTTTTTGACTGTGCATTTACAAGTAAACATGTAATTAACTGCTTAACGGCCGATCATAGCGTTCAAACAGTTTCATTCTCAAAGTCTTGTAAGGATTAGCCCTGATCAATGTTTTTATAGACCTATTGCAACCCATAAACTAGAGACGTATATGCAAAATTTAGATATAAATTTACCAGTACCGGATGTTAATGAACAGAACCCGAACAAATTTCTTCCGAATTCTTTAACATTATTGAAATAGAATTCAATAAAGTTTTAAATTAAAGAAAGTCTGTGACAACGACCGTAAATCTAAATTTAATGACTGGGCAACTTTTGGAGTTCGTAATAGTAGTCTTGTATGGCCTTTATGAACAAAAAACCTATAACTTTGATAGTAAATTTTATGACAATGTTAAAATATAACCAAAACTTTCAAGTTGGATTTTAGAACTGAAAAGCTTTACACATTAATAGAAAAATACAATATTCAAATAATATAATGGAAACGGTTTGGCAAATAATACACCGTGAAGTCATACCAAGAGACGACAGAGACAAAAGGTCTTTCTTTCCCAAACCTTTACCTCTTTATCCTATTTATATATTTAATCAATGTAAACCACGTAGACAAATTAACACCTTAAATATCACACCCAAATTTATCTGGTTCCGACAGAATACCAGCGTTACAGGTCTTCCTGTAGCATATGCTGAGTCGGAACCGTTTCACCATCGCCATATACTCACCACGGTAGAACGCACTCTTTTTACCTGAGTTGTAATATGTTATATGTCTTATCACCCTGAACTACCTATTTGTTGTTTCTATTCTACGTCTACTTGTTATTTTCTGTGTTATGTTTTGTGTATTGTGAGAATTGAAGTTTAAATTTTATTACCATGGCATAAGGTTCACAATCACGACCCGTCCCAGCCACTCACGGTTTTTGAAAGGTTAAAAGACGTAGGTAGGTAGGTATTACAAGTAAAACATCTAAACATTGGGGTAATACTTAGATACGTCAAAATGATCATAACAGTAAGCAGTAATTTTATTTTCAATAGAGATCCTATACGCGCTCTCCTTACGAGGTTTATCCACTTTTTTATATTTTTTTTAAATAACTTTTTTGGTGTTTTCACACTCGAGTTACGGCACAATGTAGTATTTCTTGGTCATTTTAGTTTTTATTCGTGAGTATAGTGGGGGGGGAGTTCTTTACAGTATACCGCGCTTGAACCGAATGAGCCCGACCGATTCGATCACCTGATGAGTAAAGTGACATCATCGCTGATCCTACATGCTAGGCTCAGTTGTCAAAATCGTTTCGCGGGGAGCCAAACTTTGATCTTTAATAACTACGTCAAATTTTAAGAAATTTAAAAACTAAAAACACTTATTTAACTGCATTCACAGAAATTTTCGTTGGCCACATTCATCGTTTTGACTCAGATCATATAAGTGAGCTAAAGGTTCTATCAGTTTCCATCGGACCTCTTAGCATCTTCAATCAACATACCTTGTTGTTCAACCTTCTGAGTCCTCGGGTCCTCCCATTTTATATACACCAGCGCATACCAGTTTCCCGGCCGGGGGTTCTCCAGTGAGTATGTCCGGTTTCTACCGTCAGAGACGAACTCCAGGGTATGCACTTCTTCACGCGATCCCGGCTCTATGAAGCCTTCGGGAAAGTCATAACCATCCGGGTTAACTGCTGGGTATGAGCCGTGTTTGATGTTAACGATGACATCTTTAGGCTCACAGGACCCTGGAAATAAGATATGTTTATGTGCTATTTACTCCTAAACGAAACAAAAAGAAAAGTGCCCTGGGGGCCCTATACCCCTGCTGAGGAGTAACAGGGCAAGATGATGATGGATGATGATGATCAACGCCCTTATCAGCCCTGCCTCATTACAAGTCATGGTAGTAATGGAAGTTTTCTAAACAAAATAAAAACGAGCATCCCACGGTAAAGGTTTTGATCACGGACACCTGAATTTGGGGGAGGGGAAGGTGAGGGGGGGAGGCGGGACGAGGGTACCCCCCCCCCCTAAGTCTCAATTGTCGGAAACCAGGGGTTTTTTGTTATGAATTTTCAAAGATCGTTTTTTGAGGTTATTTTTTACTATATGATTTTACAAAAAGTCATTGTTTGTAGTATTGACGTTTAAATCGCCTAAGTTCCGGCTACTACAGCTCACAAAAAAGGCTAGTATTTTATTGCGCATCAAAAATACTGATTTTCACAGCAAAAAAGGATCAGCAAAAGCAATTTTTATGTTTTAAGTATTTTTGTTGTTCTTACATGTTCAACCTAATATGAAGGATAAAGGGGGCTTCGCTCCGCTCACCCCCTTTACCCTTCACCTAAGCTACCGCAGTAATTTGCCCTGATATTTGCTATACAAATCAGTATATTTACTGTGCCAATCAGTATTATTGATGTGCAGTTTATTATTTCCCCATAAAAAAAACTCTATGGAGTAGCTACAAAACTGCCTAGAAAGGACTGCCCAGATGTCGGTTTGGTACCAACACTAATCTTATAGTAGCCACAAGACTGTCTAGTAAGTGGGGTGCCCTGGCTCAGATTTCAAAATCAGTCAAATAAAACTGCGAAGTTTGCTATACTACTATAATATTATATTTGTAGGTACACTACTTTATTCCACGTTCCATTTCACTCAACTTTACAATACCTGTTTGACATCTATTATGAAATACGTATGGAAAGAGTAAAAATTGCGTTCCATTTCAGGCATACAAAATTATATTTTGTTTTATTATAAATAAAATACAAGTTTCCGACAATTAAGACTAGAATAAAAGGTTCAATAACATAGTCAACTATCGTCTTAAATAACTCTAGTAATTAAAATCAGGTGTCCGTGATCAAAACCCAACCCCATCCCACTTTCAACTACCTACTGCTTATTTAATTTTATTTATTTATTAACATTCCTCTTAATTATTACAAATAGCCAGTATATCAACAAAACCGGCCAAGTGCATGTCGGACTTCGCACATTTTGGGTTCCGAAACAAATGTAGAATATAAGCTTGAAAATGTGGGAATTTTAAAGAAAAAAACATTTAATCAATATATCGATCGGTATTGGTTAGTAAAATATACGTTATGATAAACATTATCACCATATTTTAAAGTCATAGGTCTGGTCCATTAGAAGTTAAATATTTCTTTGATTCAAAAAATTGGTAAAAAGAGCTGATTTTAGTGGCTACTGATGCCTTTGATGACCAATATAAAAAAAAAACAGTATGTATCTACTCAACGGGCTTTAAACAACGATAGCCCAGTCCATGGGGTAGGACAATGTTTTTTTTTTCACAACCCCTTTACCATAGACCACCTTAAAAACATTTAAAAATATTTTTGACAATTTGTATGGCTTTCGGTTAACAAGATGTTTAAACTGTGAAAATTTGAAGACTGTAGCTTTAACTGTATGGCTGCAAAATCAGGGATTTATTTGTTGAATTTTTAAAAATCATAATAATATTAGTTTAGTTTTTACTATATTTTTTAAAAATAGTCACTATTTTGTTCAAATATCGTTTCTGGCGCTTCGCCGGCCGCTGCCGCGGCATACTGTGGGCGGGATTTTGGCTCTGGAGGACATAGCCACTTTCGCGTCTAAATGTCCATTATTCTTATTGATATAGCTTTAGCTAATCAGTACAAAGCCAAAAAATTGCAGTGTTTTGACACAAAAATTCGTGACTTCATTATTTTTTTTCAAAATGTATGTAAGTGGAGTTTTTGTGAACAAAACAGATATTTACCGTCTAATGTGTCCGGAACCCTCAATGCGAGAGTCTAACTCGCACTTGTCCATTTGTTTTTAGTTTTGAACTGTTTATTTCTTCAAATCCCGGTAATTATATTCCAAAATGCATATACAGGTGATTGGTAGATGGGTGCAAAGCTTTAAGGCAGTAGTATAGACAATTATGATCAAATTAAGCCATAGTTGTCTTAGACAAAGTCTGACTAATTTTTTAACAAAATTTTCAAGTTTTTTTGTGAAATTTCCTAAATTTTGACAGATTACTGCAAATTTATAAGAAAATAAATGGTATTATTTGAAATAATGTGTAGCCAATCTATCAAAACACGTTCTAAGCATATCTGTCTTTTGACGTTTTTTTAGAGTCATCTGAAGTTGATAATAAAACAACTTAAATAAAAAATACTGTTTTCAGACCTCACTTAAAAAAAACAAGTGTGATTTTTTAGTTCAAACCATTTTGTAAACATGCCTAATCATCGCTCTTTCTTTTAAGGTATCATTCAAGGAGATATCTTACTAATTATTGAAATAAGGACCTAAAAACCAAATTGAGGGAGAAAATTAATAAGTTGGGGCAGACTAATTAAAATGTTTTTTTTGCTAAATTTGGATGTTCTAAATAATTGTATGTTAATTTTAATAATTATTGTGCACATGCAAGAACTTAAAACGAAACTGAGGGGATTAGGTACCCAAACAATAGCTGCCTCACGCCGCCGTGTGACGACGGGTCGGCAGACGGCAGCATAACTAGTTTTCAGGCAGTTCGCCCATTAGAAGAAGGCGATAAGTATCTTGGTTTTTCTTGGTAATTTGACCTACTTAATAAGGCAATAAGGCCGTGTTTCTTTCATAAGGATCATTCAATCTGTGTTATGAACCGGCCGATACATTTTTTATTAGTTGAGTAACTACTGCCCTTTAGAGTTGAAATTTTGTGTGTTGATTGAGTTAGTATTGGATGTTTTTATTTCACTCACCGTGTCAAGATGTAGCTGTAAAGCTCCCTGCACGTGTTGATTTTGAACTATTAAATTGTGTTGAGTTGACATTTAGTGCGCTCTTACGCTAACCGTGTCCAGTTGTTGCTGTAAAGCTCCTGCACGTGGTGATTTTGAACTAATAATCGTGTTAAGTTGACATTTAGTGCGCTCTTACGCTATTTTTGCTCAGTGTGAGGAACTATGGCAAATTTTTCAAATAAAGAATATGCTGATATCATCTTTATATATGGCAGAGCTGACGGTAATGAAAATTTGGCTCGACGGTTGTGTCAAGAGCGCTATCCTAATCTTAGGGTACCGAATGTCCGAGTGTTTTACAACACATATCGAAGACTTGTCGAAGATGGGATACGCCGAGTGGAATCTAGACTCAACCCAGGCAGACATGCTCCTGGCATCGAAGAAGACATTTTAGCAGCATTTGAAGCGGAACCTACTACTAGTACCAGAGTAGAGGCTCGAAACCTCAACATTTCGCACTGGAAGGTCTGGAATACCATGCATCAAAATTACAAGTATCCGTTCCATGGCAGGGGTGTACAAGGTCTGGAAGAGCAAGATCCCCAAAGGAGATTACAATTCTGCCGATTCCTCCTCAATGCAGATATTGACGATCCGTGGTTTTTAAAATCAATTATTTGGACGGATGAAAGTAAATTCGATTCGACAGGGCATTAAGAACTTTCATAACCTCCACAAATGGGCCGACAAGGACTGCAATCCATACTGGAAGAAACAGGCGTCCTTCCAGAGAAAAAATTCTGTCAATATCTCGGCAGCAGTAATAGGCAGAACATTAATTGGGCCCCACATCTTGCCAGATAATTTAGTGAAAATTATTTAAAATTCTTGCAAAATGACTTACCAATACTGATCGAGGAATCCGGTGCCCCGATACTTGACACCGACCGGGAAATTATTTTACAACAAGATGGCTGTCCAGCTCAGTCTAATGACTTTAATGGTGAGGGAACATTTGAATAATGCTTTCCCTCAAAGCTGGATAGGCAGAGATGGACCGATTCCTTGGCCCGCCCCGGTCGCCAGATCTGACCCCGCTGGACTTTTTCGTGTGGGGTGGGGCCAAGCAACTGGCGTACACGCATGAAGAAATAAATACGAGAGAAGAACTAATTGAAAGAGTTAATGTAGCATTTAACACGATGAGGGGGGAGATGATATTAAAAATAACAACAACCGAACTAAGAAACAGAGCTCGAACTTGCATCCGAAATGGCGGCGGTCATTTTGAACACGAAAAATAGATAATTAAAATTAAAATGGTGTTTTAATTAGTCTGCCCCAAAATATGAATTTTCTCCCTCAATTTGGTTTTTAGGTCCTTATTTCAATAATTAGTAAGATATCTCCTTGAATGATACTTTAAAAGAAAGAACGATGATTAGGCATTTTTTCAAAATGGTTTGAACTAAAACCCCACACCTGTTTTTTTTTAAATGAGGTCTGAAAACAGTATTTTTAATTTAAGATTTTTTTTATCAACTTCAGATGACTCTAAAAAAATGTCAAAAGACAGATATGTTTAGAACGTGTTTTGTTAGATTGGGTACACATTATTTCAATAAAATAAATTAAATAATCAAAAAATAAAATTTATTTTTTCATTGCAGTAATCTGTCAAAATTTGGGTAATTTCACAAAAAACTTGAAAAATTTGTAAAAAAAAATAGTCAGACTTTGTCTGAGACAACTATGGCTAAATTTGAACATAATTGTCTATATTATCGTCGCCTTAAAGCTTTGCACCCATCTACCAATCACCCTGTATACAGTTAATTTTTTTTTTTTTTATTATTATAACTGATTTTTACAAAACAATGCACTTGTGACCGCTACATGGAATATGTCAAAAAATAATAATAAATATTCTAAAATACCCTCAGAGGATTGTATAACGGCCTTCCCTGCTACTTTGGCAATACCTAGCATTTTTTTGCAAATTCTCCATTATTTTGAAAAAAAAATCTTAGCCACTAATTTTTCTGTCAAATCTCTACATCTCTTTTTGGCTTTGTATTGATTAGCTAAAGCTATATCAATAAGAAAAATCTTCTCATGGAAGCCAAAGTGGCTCTGTCCTCTAGAGCCAAAGTCCCGCCCACTGTGTGGCATGTCAAACTAACACGCTCATTGTTGGACCTATTTGCTAATATTTTTTCCAAACAAATTCAAAACAAGTTTCCAACAATTAAGACCATGCTAAACTTGTACCATTTGTAATATTTATTAGGTTTAACCAAAAATTTCCCTCGAAATTAAACAAAACACTGAATAGATTACATTTGAATAATTAGGTTGAAAAAATGCATCCAAGTAATATTATTATATTATTAGTTTATGTTTGTTATAATGTGAAAGTAGCGATTATTGGATGTTTCTGTATTTGTGCCTAAAACGGCTGAACGGATTCGAATAAAACTTTGCTCAGAGATAGTTTATGATCTAGATTAATGTATAGGATACTTTTTATCAGACTGATAATTCCAATAATTCCAAGGAACATGTAGATGAAGTTGCGGGCATCAGCTAGTATTTATGTAAAAACTTAACAATTAAAATAAGAGTCATGGTGCCATTAAAATTTTCTTTTCTTTTCTCACAAAGGGGCTCTGCAAATTGAAATTTTGCGAGTATGCCAGATATTGTACAGCTGAGCAATAAAAACTGTGTGACAGATGGATGGATGGCCAGACACGTGAGTGACAGCAATAGGGCTCCCTTCGGAACCTTTCGGAATTTCGGAATCTTAAAAACTATGTTGTATAAAATATAGTTTTGGGAAACTAAGCCAAACAATACTGATTTTTTGTAACATATCACATAAAGGTCAATCCATGGTGGCAGTTAATCGTGTTTCAGTGACCTTAAATTGATTCTCACAACCTATGGAAAGGTTTAGTTTATTTTTACTATTGTTGTACTTGTTTTCACCTAAGGTGTCCATAAAGGTACTTACCTATAGTATTTAAGTGTAGCTCCTCAGCCTGGAACATAAACCGGGCGTCACTGACGTCCCTCGTCACAGGATAGAACACAACAGACACTGTACGGTAACTTCTGAACATATACACGTCTGTGGCAACCTGCCGAGTCACTAAATGGTAACCGTCGAGTAAAATAGTGCGGGTCCTCGTGAGCTGCTCGAGGATTTTCTTCCGGTTTGCCTCTTCTGCATCAGCTTCATCGTAGCTGCTAGCCAAAACACTGTGGTATACGTAAATGAATAAACAAAGCAGCCGCACTTTCATGACGCAATGAAACTTTTTGTGAGGTGAGGATTGATCTGCCGCTGTATGTTCAGTGTCACTAGTTTTGTATAAATATTATTATATTTTGTTGTTTGTGTGGATACCACAGCCAAGTCTTCCTATGGAGCGGGCGCGCTTGTTATCAATCCACTCCACACTCCATTCCACTCCATCCATCCATTATCAGTGATTAAAAAAACGAGTGAATGAATTCGAAACTATTCTAATGTCAAAAATTACTAAGGGTTGCCGACTTTAATTGGGTTTAGTTTCTTACATCCGCATTCAATACTCGGGTCGACCGCCGCGCCCCGTCCCGCCCCGCGCTTGCATCCGCAATAATTCGCATAGTGGTGCGAAAAACGGCCTCCATACTCATAGAAATTTAAAATGCGGAATGTCATCGGTATAGGTCCCTTTATGTATTATTAAATTAGGAAGTATATTTTTCAGGAACTGATTGAAACTGATGGGCTGGTGCTCACATGAGTTATTTTAAATTTGCATGCTGAACGATGACATACCACATAATTCAAGCATCTTTGGGTGCAGCTTTGCAAGTATTTAAGATTAAAATAATAGATTTTTTTGTATCTATATGAGATTCTTCCAATGTTTGACGTAATGAGACGTAGATGCCGATCGCATTGAGTATTAAAATATTATAAAAATAATTTTTAATGTTAGACAAGATATAGGTATACCTTCGTTATTTTTATTTATGGATAGTTAGGTGTCAAATGAAGTGTCGTGCGTGGAGACCATGAGAGTGACTTAGGATATATAATGTTAGTAAAAAAACAAAAGCTTAGATGGCAAAAAGTAGTTTATAAGTTTCTATATGGTTTGTAATTATCTATAATACAGTTAAGCTGCGCTAATAACTTTGTAAACTACTTTTTTCCATCTAAAATGCAAGCTATTGTTTTTAACTCAAATTATATAGCCTTTGTCATTCTGACTTACTTATTTTTTCTTTCTTAATATACGCAGTTGCAATTCCAAAAAAAGACTTCATTTAATATTTTTTTGTTCTGAATAGGGATTTCATTTACAAATATAGATAGATAGATAGATAGATAGATAATTCATTTATTCATTGTTCGGTACAAACACAAAAAAAATATTGGTTATTAACATATTACAAACCACACAAAATTAATTATGACAAAAAACATCAAAGTAATTAAATAAAACAATGAAAATAATTATAATTAACACAGCAAAAATATGGAAATTAAGGATCACTATGTGGCACCGTGACTGTACCGCGACAATGAAATGGCCCTGACTCAGCAATGTCACAGACGAATCTGTGACGCTGATATTCTGCCAGAGCCAAAGCGGACGAGACAGCAATAGGCTTAAGTACACAAAATACACAAATTATTACAGCAAATAAATAAAATTTAAAAAATTAAATAAAATATTAAAATCTACTAATATGGAATTGAATTAATTATTGCAATTGAATTTGAATTTAAATTGAATTAATAATGCATAGAATAGTATCGGAATTGTGTGATTTAAATTAGATGAAATTTCAGAATTGTATAATATGAATAGAAAAAGGATAATAAAATGTCAATGATTATGTCGTATGGTAGTCAAAAAAAATAAGAAAGAATGAATTTTGTGAGGTAGGAGATTTCTTCAGGTTATAACCGAGGGCATTACAGTTATTTTAAAGTGCTGCCTCCTCAGCCTTCTGCTGCAGTATTAGAAACCTTCTAAAGGCACTTCTGAAACCAGCCTTACTATTTAGCAATCGAAGGGGTGGTGGGATGTTATTCCAGCACTTTGTGGCACGGTATTTAAAACTGCCACGGAAAGCTGCACTTTTGTGTCGAGGCATTGAGAGGAGAGGAGCGACTCTCTGGGACAGACACCAGGTGAGTTTATCATAAAGATAAAGCGGTGTTCGCGTCCGGACAACCTCAAAAAGCAACATTGAATAATAAAGATTTTGTCTAGCTTTCATTCGTAAAATGTTTGCCTTATTTAAAAAAGGAGTGACGCGCGTTCGAGGAGGAATCACGAAGCAGAACCTGGCACAGGCGTTTTGTACTCTTTGTATGAGTTTTTGCGTTTTCTCAAATAGACACGATCCATATACCGTAATACCGTAGTTTAGCTTGGAAAGCACTAAGGCTTCAATTAATAGTATTCGCAGGTCAACGCTGAGAAGATCCCGGATTCTATACAGAACTTTAAGTCTATAAAAGCAGTTTCTAACTACCCCAAGAACATGTCCCTCAAATCGTAGTTGATCATCCATAAGAATATAAGGGTATAATTTTAATTTAAAAAAATATTCATTAACACTGCTCCTGTAGAGGACCATCAAAAAGAGGTGTCTGCTGGTGAGCAGCATATCTCCGGTTCTGGTTTATCTGAAATTGAAAATCTATAAGATTATATTAGAGGATCAATAAATCTTGGGATTGATCGAAGGAATGGATGAAATTTGGACTTTTGACAAAATGGCAGTTCTGAAAAGAAAACAATCCATTTTTCGACCATTTTTTTTTCGTCAAATTGTTTTCATAAATAGAATTAATTATTTGATATCTTATTCCTTCGATCAATCCCTGAAGAATATATCTGAGAAGATTGTGTTAAAATTTCAGACTGATCAGTTGAGCGATCTTTGAAAAACTGTACTCACAGACTTTGAAATCCCCGTTTTGAGAAACATGCATTCAAATTTCAAATAGACGTTTACACATACTTACATGGAGTCATCTTTACCGGGGCCATAAGATAAACCTTCTGCATCATCAGCAGCTTCTAATATGGTAAGTTGTTGTTGTCTGCGAACCATTCTTCCCTCGCGCGTGCTTCCATACGCTCTCAAGTCAGATATAGTGACGCGCTCTGCATCCTTTTTTTCGGTATAGACATTTGGGAATTTGGCCCAACTGATAGTCCCAGTGCACCCATATAATATAGAAGTGATGTTGTAATTTCACTAAACGTGCCGGCTGCGATGTAAGCTGCTATTTCATTTCCCTTCGCACCACAAGGAACGATTTTAGGAGATATTTTCCATATCAACTGGTTATAGCTTTCGTTGCTGTTTTGCGAGAAACCACCAACACATCTTTCCAATAATTTGCTGAGATCTCTATAGAGTGGAAACAGAGCTTCAGCAACATCATGTGGTAATGACTGATAGCCATGTTTGTAATTAGATAATATATTCGAAGCTCGCGCTCGCTGCCAGCAACACCACGACTCAGCTCCGACCGGGCACCTCTCGTGTTGAGGATTTTCATCCGTTGAACAATAATGGTAATATGTTTGCATTGCATTGTACATATTCTCAATGAAATTACAGTGTCTCCTGATTGCCAAGCCATAATAAACTGTCAACTTATCTATTAGTTTACCAGTGAGCTTTCCTTTTCCTCCAAGTACTTTTTTTTGTAATTTTTACCACTTTTATTTACAGTTTCGGTATTTTTTTTTATACAGTTGCGGAGTCGTGTACCCATTATTTTTTGCACATGTGCGATCCATTCTTTTTTGACCACTTCAATTTCACCGTAAGGCGCATCTTTCAATATTCCAGAGTAAGTTTTAGAGTCACCATCACCGACGTAATTTTTCTAACAAACGGTAAATTTTTCCATTGAACGCCTGAATATTTCTAATACCGTATCGACTACCATTTTTCCTGAAGAACCATTATGATTTGCAGAACAAATATCTTTGTGATCGACAAACCACTCATTGTATGTTTCAGTATTTATTTTATTTTTCCAACGTTTGCATTGTTTGAAGTACAAACTTTTCACAACAATATCGATAACTTTCGCCGTATAATACCCGATCAATGATGTTACTCCGTATAAAGAAAGAAATCCTCGTTTTTTCCAGGGTCCATCACCAGATACTGTCAATTCTTCGAAATTTTCAGCGCCTTGGTTTTCAAAAGTCGCATCTTTTTCTTCAGCACAAGCTTTTTTGTAAAGTTTCTCGGTGGCTATTTTCGTACAAGAGTAAATATGTTTTATAATCAGGTCATACGTATTTTGCGTTACAAAAACCGGCATGTCTTTTTTTTTTTTTATTGGCCTCGAAGTAAAATAATTTACAGGCAAGTCATTTACATTTTACACTTACATACTACTTAAATATTTGAAATTCCTATTCTAACTTAAATATTTCAAATTTTACATTACTTAAATATTTGACATTTAAATTACTGCATTTAACTTTTTACAGTGAAATGATAGTTATTTTATTTATAATTTTTCCAAGAACAAAGATTCTACAAGTTCCATTGACATATATTCTTTGACAGTATAAAATGGATTATTTTCAAAAATTATTTTTAGTTTTTGTTTGAACAAGTTAAATTTTAGAGTGGTCAGACTTTTTGGTAATTTATTATACATCAGGATTTTAAAGTAACGACCTTGTTTCTGTACTTTAGCTAATCTTGTTTTTGGTACTATACGGGTTTCATTATTTTTTATTGTTCGTTTTTTATTATCACGGAAAGTATAGGGTAAAGCAATATCTTGCTTTTCCGGAATTTCCCTATCTTCGTGAACCTCTCACAAACTATTGTAAATGTAAAGAGAAATAACTGTCATAATTTTATCTTTTTTAAAGTGCTCTCTTGCGTGGCTGCGTTTTTTTAAACCATTGATTGTTCTGATTGATCGTTTTTGACATTTTAGGACTCTGTTAATTTCTGTAGCATTACCCCATACAGTAATAGAATATCTAATAATTGAATGTATATACGCATAATAAACAGATAGAAGTGATTTTTTATCTAATAATGGTTTAAGTTTAAAAAGAGCATAATTGCTGCTAGCTAATTTCATACAAATTTTATCAATATACCATTTATGACTAATCGTATTGTCTATTGTATATCCTAAAAATACATTTTCTTGAGAAGTCGAGTTACCAAAAATGCCTAATCTTGATTGATAATACATTACGATACTTTTATTAGAGTTGAGAATAATGCCGTTAGCATCAAACCATTCTTTAAGCAAACTTATGACGTTGTATAATTTATCATCTAACTGCGAGTTACTTTTGTCTCTCAAGCCAATATGTGTATCGTCAGCAAATAAGCTCAAATGAGCTTCACTTGGAAGTATATTACAAAGATCATTTATATATATTAAGAACAATACGGGACCCAGGATTGACCCTTGTGGTACCCCGATCGACATCTTTCCTGGATGAGAAGTATGATTATTTACCGATACAATTTGTGTGTGGTTATTTAGGTAACTTATCATCATACTGAGTTCAACGCCTTGAAACCCATAGTACTGCAATTTTAATATTAATATATCGTGACGCAAACAATCGAAAGCTTTTGAAAGGTCACAAAAAATACTGGCACATCTATTTGAAAAATCTAAGGAATCAAGAATGTAATAAATTACTTTTCTAATTGCCATTTCAGTCGATTTACCTTTTCTAAATCCAAACTGTGCTATTGTAAACATGTTATTATACTCGAAGTATTTTACAATTCTAGATTTTATAGCTGCTTCTAAAATTTTTGATAAAGTTGGTAATACACATACTGGCCTGTAATTGCTAAGATCTGTGACATCTCCTTTTTTAAAGAGCGGTACTACCCTACCCGGCTTAAGTACATCAGGGAAAATGCCTTCAGATAAGCAAGAGTTGACAACAAGAAGTACTAATTCAAATAAGTTATTGTTATTTATTACAATATTTCTTAACGTTTTCGTACTCATGTCATAGATATCTAAAGTAGGTTTTTGCTTCATATTCGTTAATATCTTTCTAAACTCACTAAAACATAATGGATGAAATACAATTGTTGTTAGAGGCTTATTCTGTATATTTAAGTATTTTAAACAATTTTGTGCATTGATATTTAATTTAGTTGTTAGTTTTTGTGCAATGTTACGAAAAAAGTCATTAAATAGACTTGCAATTTTTTCAGGTTCCCTAACATCATTTCCCGTTTCATCTTTTAAGAGTTCATCAATCCATAAAATTTTGCTGCACATTTTAATCCTAATCCGAGAATTCTCATGACAAATACAAATCGAATGTTTGTCTTATAAGAATGCTTGATGAAGGGACTGGAGTTTATGGTACGAGCATCACACTTATCACACAGTATAACGATTTTGAAACCTGTGACGTTTTAGCGTCGCATAAATGTAGGTAGATTGAAGCCGGTCGAAATTAAACAACCCGAAAGGAAATTTACAATTATTTATTAAAAATGAAAAGTAGACTCGACTAGGTCGCGGGTTTATATCTGGCTGGCATTTAGTGTGAAACAACGTCCTTGTAATTGGGGTCACTTCCCTGCACTGTCCAACGGCACGTAGTCCACGTAGATGTTGAAGCGGGAGTTCGAGGTTCCGGGATTCGGGTCTGCAACGCAGGTCTACCGGATACGCGCAGGAGCATGCGCGTGAAGGTTGGTGAGCTCCAAATCAAACCCCAAACTTGGTCCCCAATTCGGGGAAATACTGGCACTTAATTTTAACACAGGTTATAGGTATTGATGGTTCACTCCGAAACTTAGCATCTGTCACACCATCATAGTTAGAAAATCTTTGGGAATAAATCCCATGGTTATTAAAGTGGTTGACCTGTCGCGGTCCTCGCCGTAATGCAAAATGTCAGTGGCGTGCGTGTCGCCTTCGCTGGTCGCAGCCGCGTTCTTATCGCGAGTCGGTGACGTCACTCATTGTATTCGTAACTAGTTTGCCTGATAGTAAATGTGCGCAAACGATTCTGTCTGTATGTAAATACATTATATTTATTATAGTTGTAATATGTGGATTGGATGATTTTTGAGTTGTAAATATATAGTTAGGCTTTTAAATATAGTATAGATCTTTAATTTAGTAGAAATCAAGGTAAACCGTTACATACCCCCTTTTTTAGGTTAGGATTTTTGCTGAAAAAATCCGCTATCTCTCTATGCTGCTCAATAGATATACTAGTTATCATTCAGGCCTCTCTCTCAACATTCCTCCCCTAATCATACATACTTCACGCTAGCAAACAGGCAATAGACACGTATAATGTGTGTTATTGCGTCCATACAGATTGAGTATTTTAATGTAATAAGTAATATAATACTCTTATATAACTATTGATGGATATAAGGTTAGTCCAATTCTTACCCACAGTATCAAGGCTGTATATGCTGTCATTATTTTTATTATTTGTCTTTATAGTAGACATAGACTCCTAATTACAGTACACTGTAAGGTACAGGAAAATACTTCGTCATCCGGTAGAGGACACGATTTTTTTTTTCAATATTTATTTTTACGTATATACACACACACACAATAACACAGCGACCTTATGAAAATATATTATTAGTGAGCTTGTGGATTAAATCAGACTATTAGCGTAGAGATAGTAACATGAGTTACACAGGGTACTTACAAATTCTATTATTGCTTATAGTTAGTTAATTTGAAATCTTTGACATGCCAGTCTCCTATATTATTTCCGGTCATATCCTCGAGTTCGTATACTAAATTAGACTTTTTCTTTACGATTTTGCACTTTGTAAACTTCGGAGCAAGCTTCTTACAAAACATTTTGTTTTTGTTGCTTAGGAAAAATGTCTTCTTCCAAATGATGTCACCTACTTTAAAATTTACGTCTTTACGGCGCAGGTTATAATGACCACTATTTCTCGAATGAGCTTTAGTTAGGCACAATTGTACTTTTTCGAATACAGTTCTTAAATTACCTAAATTTTCAGCGTATTCGTCCCTAGGGGTGAAAATTATATCATCGCTGAGGTCCGTATCGATATAATGCAATCCAGTAGTAACTAATTCACGCCCATATACCAAAAATGCCGGCGTATAACCAGTCACCTCGTTTACCGATGAATTCATGGCAAATTGGATTTCTGATAGGTTACAGTCCCAAGATCTATGGTCGTTTTCAATGTAGGTAGATACTGCTGTTAAAAGAGTCTTGTTGTAGCGTTCAACACTGTTAATCTGGGCCGTGTATTTAGGTGTGAACTTGATGTTAGGGATATTGTACTTGTTATATAGTTGCTTTAGAATGTTTCCCACAAATTGTTTTCCGTTGTCCATTAATACAGTGCTGGGTACACCGTGAACAAGAAAAACTTCTTCCTCGAGTAACTTAGCTATTATCTCGGAAGTTGCGCGACGAATAGGGAACATTAGACAATATTTTGAAAAACAACAATGAACTACAAATATAAATGTGTTTTGTTTTCGTGAAGGTGGTAGGGGACCTATTAGATCCATACTCAGCATCTGAAACGGTCGTGAACAGTCTTTAGGACGGCCCATAATGCCAAGTGTAGCATGTGCAGGATATTTGTGCGCACAACATGTGTCGCAAGTAGTTACAAATTTGGAGACATCGCGGTGCATATCAGGCCAAAAATAATTTAAGGAAAGACGTTTGTGAGTTTTGTATATGCCAAAGTGGCCTGAAGTAGGATCAGTGTGATTTTTTGTAATTATGTCCGATCTGTACTCAACAGGAATAACTTCTTTCCACTCAAACTCACTAGTTAAGGGATTCAAACTCTTTTTATATCTAAAAAGTTTTCCATTTGTTACTTTATAGTTAAGAAACGATGTAGGAGCGTTTTGGCAACCGTGGTAGATGTTAAGATACCAACTGTCAACTGTAGAGTAGAACATGTCGTGATTCGAAGAGTCCTGATCTATTGTAGCTATTGGTACTGAACGGGAAAGACTGTCAGGGACTACATTCTCTGAGCCACGACGATGTTTGATGTCGAAGTCGAATGAGGACATACGAACACCCCAACGAGCTAAACAACCTGTGGGATTATTTAAATTCAAGAACCATTTTAAGGACGAGTGGTCGGTGTACACAATGAACGTTTTGCCGTTGTCCAGGTAGCATCGCCAGTGTTCGATAGCTGTCAAGACTGCTAGGGCCTCCCTTTCCGTAGCACTGTAATTGCGTTCCTTGCTAGAGAGGGACTTGCTCATGTAGGCAATGACCTTCTCCTCGCCTTCTAAAATCTGGGTTAGAACCGCGCCAACACCGAAATCACTTGCATCCGTATGCACTTGAAAAGCTTGTGAAAAGTCGGGGCATGATAATACGGGTGAAGATATAAGAGCTTCTTTTAAGTGCGGAATGCTTTTTCGGCGTCAGAAGACCAATTGAATGGAGGAGAGTTTTTAGCAAGGGAGGTTAATTTATTAAGTGGTGAAGCTATCGTACTGAAGTTAGGTATAAACCGACGATACCACGATGCTGTGCCTATGAATCGACGCACCTCCTTGCGATTAGTAGGGGTAGGGTAATTAATAATAGCTTCTACCTTTTCGGGATCTGGATGTAGTCCATTATGATCCACCACATAACCCAAGTGTTTTAGTTTGTTTCTGAAAAATTGTCACTTTTTGTAACTTATAGTCAAATTCGCCATTCTTAGTTTTTCCAGAACACGGACAAGTAGGGAGATATGTTGTTCGAAGGTCGGTGAAACAATGATAGTGTCGTCCATGTATACAAATACTTTATTTTCGAACTCTGGACCGTAGAACAACATGTCAACCAGTCGCTGCTGCGTGGCAGGGGCATTAGTAAGACCGAACGCCATAGAAGTAAATTGAAATGTACCTTTAGAAGGAATATAGAAAGCCGTCTTACACCGGTCTTCTTCCGTTATAGGAATCTGCCAGAAACTTTTAGAAAGATCTAAACTAGAAAGATACTTCGCGTCTCGTAAGTTGTCAAGTATCTCAGAAATGTACGGAAGACTGTATGCATCTTTCACAGTAACGGCATTAAGCTTACGACTGTCTAAGCAGAACCTTAGTTCCCCATTCTTTTTAGGCGTCAGTAGTACTGGAGATGACCAAGGGCTTTCGCAAGGTTCTACCACGTTTTCTCGTAACATTTCGTCAAGTTGAGTAACTAGTATTCGTTGTTTTTCAGGTGACATTCTGTAGTACCTTTGACGTATAGGAGCAGCATTCCCAGTATCGATACCGTGAGTAATTAGACTTGTGCGACCAAGACCACGTTCTTCATATGAGATGTCACAAAACTGTGCTGTGATATGATCAGCCGTAACTTTTTGTTCTGTAGAAAGGTGGTCGTAATCACATATGTGTGTAGGAGTATTAATCGATAGAATATCTGGAGTGACAGTCTCTTTACCTATCATGATAGAGTCCAAATGTTCAGGGAACAAATTAAAAAGTCTCCAGAAATCCATGCCTAAAATCAAGGGATTTTGAATCTCTGGTACTACGTAAACTTTCAGAATGTGTAGTTGGTCCAAAAATGAGACAGGTAAATTTATGACACCAAAATTATTCAGCTTTTGCCCACCTGCAGCGACAAAATTTAATAATTCAGTGTTATCAAGCCTAAAACCAGCATCTAAGAAATTGGTATGATAATCTTGTCCAAGAATTGTGACACTACTACCAGTGTCCAATAAACCATTGATAGTAATACCGTTTATATTGACAGCGACGTATGGTCTGCTGTTTGCCTGTTCTGTTGCATTATGTGAATCGTGGATTGAAGTGACAGAATAACAAGAGAAAAATTTAGATATAAAATCCAGCCAAGATTTCCACTCTGTTTTATCAAAGTTATCATTAGGTTTACTGTCAGCTTCACGTTCACTACAATCCACTAAATTCAGTTTTTTGAGTGACTAGGTTTAGGATTGCAGGTTGTACAGTCAGGGTAGCGAATGCCTTTGTTTCCACACTCAAAGCATATATCAAAATGTGGTTGCTTGCACTCTTTTAGGGAATGAGTATCACTGCGACACCTTGGGCAATATTTTCGGGTTGTATGGACATCCTTAGAGCTGCTCGGTGTCACTTGCAAAGCATTGGTACTTGCAGGTCTTTCTTGTGTAATTTTAGGTTTATTGTTGTAGTTATAAGTATTTGGGTAGTTATTATATTTGTTAGGTGTAGCATAACTCTTATATTTTTCATTATAGTTAGCACTTGGGTAGCTTTTATTCGGATAGTAGTTGCTAGTTTTTTGTTGTTTAGTGTAAGCGAACTCCGGTGCTACAGTTTCCGGAGTCACGCGAGGAGGCTCATGAAAAAGAGACATACGCGAATGTATGTTCTCATAGTTAGAACACACACTTTTCAAAGACTTCAGGTCCATGATCTCGGGAGAAGCTGTCAAAGTGCTAGCGTAGCATGGTCTGATATTATGTAAAATAATTTCTAATTTATCAGCTTCAGACAGTGGTTTGCTTAGCCTCGAAAACATGCCATGCATAATAGACAGGTAAATTGAGATGTTTTCGAGCTCACCCTGCGTACGAGACCGAATTTCAGCCAAAAGGCGGTAGTCATAGTCCTTTTGACTAAAATCTTGTTTTAGATGTACGACAACGTCGTCCCAAGTTTGCACACTTTCTCTAATACTACGGAACCAGTGTAGTGCGTCGTCCGTAAAAATCTCATATGCAAACTTTAGTAGCCGGTCTTTCGAGATGTTCCTAGCGTCTACAAATTCATCCACTCTTTGTATGAAAGAGAAAACACAGGATTTGCCAGAATATTTTAACTTTGTCAAATCAGACGACAGGTTACGATCGCAAGTAACCACTGTAGTTTCAGTAGTTTCAGGTTCTGAGTTTGAACCTGCATTAGAATTTGAAGCTGGTCTTAATACTGTGATTTCTTTGTACTGGTTGCTAAATATAGTGCAATTCGATTTATGCTGATCGACTACCTGAGCACTGACATTTGTGATGCGTTTAAGTCTGTGGTAAATATGATGCAGTAAATTTTCAGTGCGCAAGAACAACGTTTTGTCAAATTTACTTTTTAGGGACGACAGCATAGTTTGAGACTTTGTTAGACTTTCCTTGACTGCGTCCAGGTCAACCGCAGGCTCTAAGTGAGATTCCAAAATGTCCTCAGGGGGTATTGCTAATTTAACAATCTGACTACGAAGATCTTGTACAGAGCCGCCTGTACCACCTCTAAGGATAACCTCGTATTCGAGTTCAGCTTTTTGGAGTGACAGATACTTAATCGGATACGACATGTTTACTTTTTCACAGAAAAGGGTATGCGTTGTGATTACAAATGATTGAAAAGCAGTGATTGTATAGTTGCTAAGTATGTGGTATAAGTAATAGGTAGTTAGAAAATTGTATTTATTAAATTAAGTTATAATAGGTTTATAAATGTAAGTATTGTGGGTAGACACGTATTTGATACTTTGTACTACTTATTATTAATATAAGCCTTTAGAATTAAGGCAACCACGTACCAAACAATTGCTCAAATCAACCTTAAAATTAGGTTTAATAACACCAAGGAAATATAAATCTAGAAGTATACACGTGATGATTAATATAGCCACCAACACCCATGAAAACCAAAAAGATAACAAATGCCAAGGACCTGTTTCATATGCTCAGCTCAGAAAATACATAGATTGGGCGCCATTGTGACGTTTTAGCGTCGCATAAATGTAGGTAGATTGAAGCCGGTCGAAATTAAACAACCCGAAAGGAAATTTACAATTATTTATTAAAAATGAAAAGTAGACTCGACTAGGTCGCGGGTTTATATCTGGCTGGCATTTAGTGTGAAACAACGTCCTTGTAATTGGGGTCACTTCCCTGCACTGTCCAACGGCACGTAGTCCACGTAGATGTTGAAGCGGGAGTTCGAGGTTCCGGGATTCGGGTCTGCAACGCAGGTCTACCGGATACGCGCAGGAGCATGCGCGTGAAGGTTGGTGAGCTCCAAATCAAACCCCAAACTTGGTCCCCAATTCGGGGAAATACTGGCACTTAATTTTAACACAGGTTATAGGTATTGATGGTTCACTCCGAAACTTAGCATCTGTCACACCATCATAGTTAGAAAATCTTTGGGAATAAATCCCATGGTTATTAAAGTGGTTGACCTGTCGCGGTCCTCGCCGTAATGCAAAATGTCAGTGGCGTGCGTGTCGCCTTCGCTGGTCGCAGCCGCGTTCTTATCGCGAGTCGGTGACGTCACTCATTGTATTCGTAACTAGTTTGCCTAATAGTAAATGTGCGCAAACGATTCTGTCTGTATGTAAATACATTATATTTATTATAGTTGTAATATGTGGATTGGATGATTTTTGAGTTGTAAATATATAGTTAGGCTTTTAAATATAGTATAGATCTTTAATTTAGTAGAAATCAAGGTAAACCGTTACAAACCAAGTCCTCGTTGTGAAGCTGTTTCAAATTTTACTTCCCCGTCACAAAATTTACATTTAATGTATTCACTTATTGCTGCAAATACTGTTATAAAATGTAAAATTTGATATTCATCAGAATCACGGGGGACTAAGATCTCCTGCATTTTTTATTTACTCGCGGATGCACCAAATCTCTTTATATCGGTCTCGGGTGTTTTTGGATTAAAACATTTTTTTCTCTTTTTTGGTCTTGACTTTTGCACCTTGTCAGATACTCTTCGTTTTCTTCTACACTTGAAAGGCATTTTAAAATGCAAAAAAGCTATGAACTGAGGAACGCACGACCAAAGAGTATATAAAGTACGCACGACTACAACGTGACAAAGATGTTTACTGACGAAATTCTAGATCTATAAATAGACATAATAGAACTTCTACATTGTCATTTTATCTACTTATAGTAGGAACAGTAATGAGGTTGACTTGGCAAATACCTACCGGAATTAAACTTTGTCAAAAGTGGAAAAATACATAAACTTCAAACTATTTATCAAACTAAATAAAAATAACTATATACCTAAAGTAAATCCATGTTTATTTTATATCATATTTATTTGTCTTGGCAAAACAATTCATTGGCACAAAGCGGGTAATATAATCTATCAAGAATTATTTCATCGTTCATCCCACCAGGAGGCCAGTATGTCGAAGGCAGTCTTCTGTATCCTGTTGGCATCATCCCTTCATCTTTGAGCGATATATAATATCTCGGGAATTAAAAAAAAAATATCAACAAACGTAGTTTGCGGGAGACCAATGCAACGGAGTATGCACCTCAAATCTTCAACCTGAAATGGATACATATAGATATTGGTACATATCGCGTTATCTATCTCAAAGAAATCAAACCAAATAGAAAACAAAACGAGATCAGCTTACCTGATACAAAATGGGTTTGTTGGTGTCGAAAATGTTATTAGTTTGGTGAAGTATTGAGATACATTTTTTAATTGTTACATTAAAGAGTCTTCCTGGACTTTTACTGAAAATCAACATTATCAACTCTTTTTTAGATTGCAGCACTAAATTCCGTTTTTATAATTTACTCAAAGTTTTTAGCAGAATATTCAAATTCGATAACATAGAATTATAATCATTCATAATAGACATATATAAAAAAAAACTTCTTTTCAACAAGGAGTTCGAATAAAGATGTATTTATTTATTTATTTACGCTTCCGCCCTGCCTACTTTGTAATGCTCCGAACGTAGTTCCAAATATACGTGTATCTCCAAGAATATTTGCCAGATTGATTTGAAAATTTTAGAGAACATACTCAAATATATTATGTACATTCCGAAATTACAATAAAAAAAATATAAAAATAAACTTTCTAACTGCGTGTAACCCCTTAAATTAATGAGTGTCTATTATTTTATAGTAAACCCTAAGATGTATCAATTATATGTCATGGTGTTCAACGTGAAAGGACAATAGCACCAGTCCATGAACTTAGGTGTTTTCTCCCATTTTTTTCTCACTCATAGAGCGACCAATTCACTCCATATTTTAATAATACAGAAAATAGGGTTCTCCTCTTATCTCCCCAGGTAGATCAAAAGATGTATTTTGATCAACCCGTTTCAATCCGGGTGCCGGTCTGATCATAACGCACCGTGACTGCCTTACTTAAAGTCGCGGACGACATACACGTTGCCATGGACAACAAACTGCTTTCTGTGCTAGCATTGCTTGACTTCAGTAGCACCTTCAACTGCGTCAATTTTGATATTCTCATTGAAATACTGAAGTCTATAAATGTCTACTCCGGCTCGGCTAGCTGGTTCGGCTCTTACCTTAGAGATCAACAGCAGCGCCGCCTAATGAGTGATGCGATCTTACTGCGTGGGTTCGTCAGGGTGGCATTCTTTCCCCTCTTTTGTCCTCAGTCTTCATCAACTCCATTTCTGATGTTATCTATTCTTCATATGATCGCTATACTGATCTTCAGATCTACCGTCACTTTCTCTTTAGGGAAGTGACTTCGGCTATAGATGCGCTAAACGCTGACCTTGAGAACACTTTTGTACCCCGTTTCTTGCAGTATTGTAAACGACTTAGCCCGGGTCTTCAGAAGCGAAGGGAAAAAGAGATGGTTTAATCGCACGAGTCATCAAATGCATCAGCGTTTTGTGGTACCACAAGAGGCTAGCATAGGTGATTTGTAGCGTGTGGCGGCCACTGGCGTTAACCTGTGCGGCGAGCCCTTAAAAAATGTATGGTAGCCTTTTGTGGCGATGTTTTATGGTCCGTGTGCGTCGGGGCATATCCCATTACAAATAGGTAAGCGTCAATTTGTCAAGCGAGCTTTCATCTATTTGAATCGGGCCACTAAAATAGTTTTCCCCGATCTGCGGGGTGAAAATCCATAAACCGGCAACTCCATGCCCCGTGTTCGAGTCATATTTAGTTCCCAACTTTGTCGCGCAGAATTCAATCAAAGTATTCTGCCATTGGAGGATTCAAGGGTCCCGGCCGTAAGACCAAAAAAAAAAAAAAATATAGTTTTAATTCTTTTCGTTCATCAGTCAGCTGCTGGCATTCTAATAAATTCTTGGCCCAAAAGGAATTTTATCCAGGGCCGTGAAACTCATTATAAAAAAAAAAAACCTAATAAATTCTTCCATTCATTTTTCGTCGTTTTCTTGTGGTAGTTTTTGAGTGCGCATGTCTCGGGAGCTTTGTAATAGTTTTTCTCCCAATTCGGCCGGAAAATGGCTTCACAACGTGTGGAATTAAACGGGGAAATGTCCTGTTGTCCCTGTAGAAAGTCCAAATTTGAAAGCAATAAAGTAACTGTAGTGCTGGGTGCTCAATGGGGCGATGAAGGCAAAGGAAAAGTGGTGGATATGTTAGCGGTAGACTCCGACATCGTGTGTCGTTGCCAGGTTAGTTGGGATATTCACAGTTTTATGCATCTCTTACAGTGTTTAACCTGTCCTACTGTTCGATATTTATCGTCATTTGAAAACAGTTTTTGAGTATTCCACAAAAGGTTATGTCTTCACCCAAATCCTGGTGGTTCTGGGGTCCCAGCGTGTTTTACGACATTTCAACGCATTTTACTCTTCAGCTAAACTTGAAATAAGGTTTTTTTCACGAGCGGTTTTTCAATTGGCGTTCTGCCAATTATTGTTTGAAAACATTTTGTTGTGATGTTTTTGTAAATCTCGGATAGTGCCAACTGTTATGGCGGGAACCGGTAATTCTCATAGCACGTTGTACATCCTATATGTCTGGGAATCGTCTGTTACATAATAAACAGAATGATTTTTCTACCAAACCCACTGATACTGCAGTTAGTCATGTGACTAACGCTGCATTGGTGTGATATGTACTAAATCACTATAATACATATATCTAAGCAAAGAGACCTTGATCTGAGCGCTAATTGTGGATTTTTGCCAAGGTCTGGGACATTGTACCAGTCCTATTGATAAGACTGGCAGAATTTTGAGATGTTTTATTCTGGCATTTGCTTTCTATTTTTAAGACTGATTTGCAAACTAAATCACCTCTAGGTGACTGCTACAATCATGTGTTGTTTCTCATTATAGCCCAGACCTAGAACCCGATTATAGTTTTTTCTTAAGTTATTCAGCAAAACTGATTGGTAAAGGCTTAGGCCCCACCAGGTCTCTTGGCGTTTGTGTCACCTGTCACCTCTATCTCTCTCAACCCACCTTACCATATACAAAAGAGATAGACGACAGCTCGCTCGAACACAGAAACATGGTGGGGCCTGTGTAACAGTATGTTATTAACCTCTCTACATTTAATATATTGTCCAGGTAAAATAACCAATTACGGTAAATACATTATCTTTATATTCAAAAACAGGAAACTAATTCTCCAATTGTAATGTCAATGGCAGATTACAACAAACTCGTGTTATGATAATTGTTAGCATATTGTTTATAGTTGAAATTGGCATTTGCTGGTTTTGTCCTGTAATAAACATATTATAGATAACAGCTTGGATTATCAATTTATCACAATTAGTCACATTTTAGATAGGAAGTGTGCATGTACACTGTGGTAGCTTTAAAAGATTAAAAAAAAAAAAAAAAACAACTACCAATATGGGGTGGCCCAGGCACATTGTGCTCATGTTTATCCAGTGCCTTTCTTTGCACTGTTTCTTTGAAAATAAATATCTAAAAGGGTTCAACTTAGAACTTTCATTAAAATAGGGGGGAAAAATGCAAACTTTCATTCCTTATTGGGGAAGGCTCTTACATTCCCCTTTTATTTTAATAAGTTCCTGAGAGTATGCTTTTAGAAATCCTAAGGTTGTACTCTAGTCTAGAGTTAAATATTTTACAGCCAGTAGTTCACCACACTGCAAACAATTACTTTGTGTTGCCATTACCAATAGCATTGTAATACACAATGACAGTAGATGCAATCTGATTAAGAAACCAAATGAAGCTGGCTGGTGTCTCAATAAAAGACTTTCACTACTCAAGACTCACTATTGTTGTTACAAATGGAGCAATAGGGCAAAAAATCTCATTGTGGCTGATTAACACCTTTGTCCTCTGACTGTGTTCATGAGTGATGGATAACATAGTCAGGAAACTTTCATATCTCCACAGCTGCGATGATAGTATAGCCCCTTGTGATGCAAAACGGAGTATTTGAATACTACACTCCAAACTTAACCCTTTACTGCATACTAACCCATATATGGTTTCACAGGTTTTGAACTTTATTAGTAATAGTAATTGGAGATGCCAAGTTACCCCTTAATGCATGGCCTGACCCGAAATGGATCGCGATTTTCAACCTTATTGCTTGGTAATAATTTATTACCAAGCAATCCAATCTGATGATCTGTCATAGCTTCCGTCACTGTCCTGCTGACGCGTCGAGGGCGAGAGCGAGCGAGAGAGGGAGGAGAAACGCATTCCTCGCGGGTTCCAAGTTAACTTGGTGGCATAGTACTGGATAAAAGTTGGCACAACTGTGCCTCAGCAGCCCCTTTATGGATGAAGGTGTGATGTGTATTATATTTGCTTTCCTGTTGCAGGGCGGCAACAATGCTGGACACACTGTGGTGGTCGACGGCAAGGAGTTTGACTTCCATCTGCTGCCCAGTGGCATCATAAACCAGAAATGCACCTCCGTCATTGGTAAGCACAAGGATATGCAACTATCCAATACCCGACTTGTAGTATCCATGCAACTACCGCAAACAACCACATGGAACTTTGTCCAGGGGCTCCTTATACAGGTGACTTATAATTAACGGACCATATTTTGGGGAATGATTGTACCCATAATTATGAACAACTTACCATAAGAAACATATGGTCGCAACCAAAAATAAAATTGAGTCTCCTATAATAACTTGTAATCAGCTGATCGGGTCAATGTACTGAGGGACAATATTTTTTTCATTTATTACCATGTTCCTTGGGGAAAGTTGTACACTAGTGGTTCTGCATTGGAAAATGCGACCAGAGCGGTTACCACAACGTCTTACGCCGATTCAGATTAGGAACCTAATTTGCTCTGCAAAATTACCGTGACCGTCTTAAAACAAGACTTGGTATTAGGTAAATAAAGGCCATTATGGCGAATTGGAATGGAAATGGTTGCCATCTTGTTTTGAACCTAATTTGAATCGGAAAAAGATTGTGGTAACCCCCCTGCAGGCGAGAACAGACTGACAGACTGACAAAAGCGTTTTTGGCCAATCTAGAAACTGGACGCTTCGTCGCTCGGTCAATAATGATGGGTACTATCATTACCCAAAATATGGTCAGTTAATTAAACGTCACCCTGTATAGCGTAGGGTAGCACTAACAAGGGATTTGGCAAAATGCATCCCCTAAGGGGGAAATGGTGGATGGAGGCGGAGGGAGGGTTAATGTTTGTATGGACTGCCCATTTTTACACGAGTTTGCGCAAGCGAAGCCGCGGATAAGCTAGTTGCCCTATATGCGGCGGACTGTAGGTAGATCCTTGCGGATCTTCTTTCATGTACTTCTATCTAGTAATGCAACATATCGCACCAATTGAAAAGGCCATAACAATAACATGAACTTATAAGCCATTTTTCACCAGCTCAGTATGGACTAGAACTGGACTTTGTGAACCTCACGTGTTTCATTCTGTGGTCATACACCTCAGTTTGATAAACCCTAACTTTAGACACAATCTGTCATACTTCTCCTGTTGCTTATTCAGTTTTTGAATGAAAGTAAACAGTTTTATCAGTTAGATAGTAAGTTGGAGACGATGAAGCAATGCCCTCGGATTTCTGTGTCGTTGAGGCATAGTATAAATGAAATATGTTATTAAACAGGCCCCCGTTCGAATGATAACTAGATACCTACACTTACTCTTACGGCTAGGGTTGTCGCTTAGCGCCGGTCCAGTCCCTGCGCTGTCCATTGCGGCTTTGTCGTTATAAATAGTTAAAATGTATCTCATAAATATCTCATCAATATCTTGTGGAGTGATCAAATCCTCACAGTCTATTAAAGTAAGCCGCTTTAAACGTCTGATGAAATAAGAAAAGTCTAGTGTATGTCATTATATTTAGAACTTATGAATGCAACTACATGGCAGATAAAAGTAGCCGCACCAATAAATTAACTAAAATTCCACCTATTAATTTTTCAATAAAATTAGACCTACAGCCTTTGTCACTTTCACCATCTCTACAAATCCATTGCCTTCCTTCTGATGCAGTGGGGAATAACATTGTTACCTCATATTGAGTGAGATGATTTGTCATTTTTCGAGGCGGGGCGAGGAAAAATGCCGCCCCCGCCCGACAATATTTTTACCTTCATCATCATCAACATTTCAGTCATAAGACTGTGTCCACTGACATACGACAACGACCGGTCTAACGCTGTTCTTTCTCTGATAAGCCTATATTTTTTCTAAAAATACATGGACGTGTCGGACCTGCATTTATTTTAATTAGGATAGGACAGTATAGGATCTAAAATGAAACGTGTGATTAAAAATAATTATTATATTGCGCATTGAAATTACAATTTTACTCTTCGACCCTTTTGATCTGCAACTTGTCATAATATTGTCTAATATTGCGAGACTCCGTAAACGTTCCCGGTTCATCGACGACCGTAGATAATTAGTAAGATTTTAATTAGTAAGTTTGCTAAAACTTCACTCGCAGTTTGCCGATGTAGTAGGAAGCGTAGAGTAAATTCGCACAGCAATACAAATATTAGGAAAAGCATTTTGCAAATCATGCATATAGATCTGTTGCAAGATATGTCCAAAGAAAAGCGAAGGTTGCTCTTTAAAAACGAGTTCCTGGCAAAAAAGTGTTTAAATCTCGCTCGTAATTTCGTCCTAGATGCTTCTGCAGTTCTTCAGTTGACATATTCAAGATTTCAGTGCCATTGATAAATACAAAATTTTAATTCAACGTGATACCACTATCAACCGGTTTTTAATTTCTGATAAGATTCGATCAAATACCATTATTGTTGCCTTAGAAAAGAGTTGAACAGGTTGAAGTGTTCATGATTCGTCATCACACATCTCAATAAATTGTATTTTGCACTTCGGAGTTAGTTTATTTGGCAGAATAGACTCAACTCCAATTTTTCCAGCAACTTCATTAGCCTCTTACATTATGCATCTGAATGTTCTCTCATTTTTTGCAAAGTTTTCATCAGGCCATCTTATATATTATATATTCAGATTATATCTTTCTTTTGAATTTAAATATTTACTCGATTGATTTCGCGGAGAATATTTGCCCAAAACGTCAAGTTCAAGATAAATTTAAAGTTCTTCTCAGCTTGTAAGAGATGACCTGCCTCGTACTATGCTTCTGGAGCATGAGAAGTTTGCTTAACTTCTTCCGAAGGATTGCCGCCACTTCTGGCAAATTATTTAAGAGGGCTTTCACAGCGACATGTTCGACACGACCATCTCGTCTGACTGCTTCCTTTTAAATTAGGTTTAACATATTCAGCTGAGCGAAAAAAAAATAGTAAACACAAATTAATTCGATGTTTGAAAAATGTGGGTGCGTTTCACTTGCACACTGCCACTGCACCAGGCGCCGCGCGACCGCAATTGTTGCCTTCGCGCCCCGAGGACGATAATTTATATGTTTAAAGTACTAGGGCATATCGTTGCCGATGACCTTGAAGACGATGATGATATTGAAGGGGAGCGTAGGGCTTTGGGGCTGTAGATTGGGTATGCCAAAAGATCGCTGGACACCTTGCGCGTCCAATATATTATGGTTATTTTTATCATTATATTTTAATGGCTTTGTGTTTTTATCAATACTATAAGCCTTACCTAACACACGATGGAACCTTTAGTCGTCTGAAATAAACAATTTTTCTTTGTATTTTATTTATATTTTATTTTATGTACTGCCGGTCTCAGTCATCACAATTTGCTATAATGCCAGTAATATATATAGTCTCCAGTTTCGTCTTCCAGCTTGAATTTGCCGCTCTCTGTATGTGCCGCCCGGGGCACAACCTGCTGTAAACAATCATGGTTGGACAATGGATACCTAATGTTAGTCACGTTGTAGTACCGATGCCTATAGGTTACAGCGGAATAATAAGTGCGAAATTGTAGCAATAAGTAGCAGAAGACTGACCCTGTCCAGCGCACCCGTACTGCACCCCAAATCTCAGCAATGTGTGCGCGTGGCGGCGTGAATGTTTGAGATTCAGAATTTTTTGAAACTTATCGGACTGTACTGTAATATATTATTGTTGTGTTTTATGGTATTATCTATGATTTCCATCACGTGAAAGACATGGTTACTCAGGGACGATCAGACGTGGTGGTTATCGGCATATCCCATTTTCATGAGCTGCAAGATCAAGGAATGTTGTTTTTGTTTGGAAGTGTATCTTACCTTATCTTCACTTTCCTCATATAATTATGGCACAATTTTCCTTGTGATAGAATTAATGGCTAGACTGGGTATAGCAAGCAGTCGTAGCCTCGCTCGTGTCCATATCCAGATGTAAATAAAAACTGTAGGTTACTGGTCCAAAACCGGCTCTCGCTGGTATAACACTGGGCTAGAGAGCTCTACTACTGTGTATTGCAAATTGCAAAAGATTTTATTATCATTTCCTGATAGAATCTACTTGAAGCTACAGCTTTAATCCGAAAGCTATACACGATAACATAATAATCAATTATACCTCTAATACCCCACTAATCGATGAATACTTTATCTAAACACGTATCATAAACCATCGTTACTGCGTCCAAAAACCGCAAGTTACGACCAGCATAATGATACAGCATAATGACTTGGTAAAAACTCATTTCTTCATTATGAACATAACCTATCAATATTTCGACAATATTTCGATGCCCGCCTGCGTGCCGCTCCTAGTTTGTCTGTGTAGTTGATACTACTGAACAAGTTAAACAAGGGCTTATGTTTAAACGATTACCAAAAACGCACCTATTTTACTACCAATGAATTCGAAATGACTGCCAGAATGGATAAATGTCCACCAAATTGTGTTTGGATAAATGATCACCAAACTTCTTTTTATGTTTTGTGTTCTTAAGTTTATGTTTTAAGTATTTTTTGTTGTTCTTACATGTTCAGCCTAACACCAAGGATAAAGGGGGCTTCGCTTCGCTCACTCCCTTCACTTAAGCTACCGCAGTATTTTGCCCTGATATTTTTTGCAACTTTTGGTGTTCATTTATCCAGTTTGGGTAGGAAAAAAATATTTTGGTGATCATTATATTTGTTGCCTTAAACAAGTGCAAAGCAATGATCAATGCCACAATGCCGGTCGAACATGCGGTTCCTGATCACATCAAAGAGAGCTTATGATATGTGGATAATAGTAGATAGGAGAGCATTAAAAGTCGAGAGTCGGTCTATGAACTTTGAATGCCCTCCATTATGTATCAGTCACATAAACTACTAATATGCTATTGCAATCAAATACGTAAAAAATTGATAGCTTTACCTAGACACGACCGTACTTTCAATAACGAATGTAATTTAGCTATCATTAAACAATCGCAAAATGTACAGAATTAGCATCTGTACCGCGGCACGCCAGGTACGGTACGTATTGGTACGATTTGCCATTGTAAAAACCTTCTTTGAGTAATTTTGCTCATCAAAATCAAGGTTAACACATTTATCAAACGTGAATTGTAACTTCATTGTGTACATAGTTGCGTAGATGTTATAATCTTGCTCTGAAAATTCAAAGGAAAAATTACGTTTGCTCAAAAGTGTTTAACGACATGTCATATTTTGCTCGTATTTCAAGTAGATAATTCACACATACCAAATATAATACACACAGCGCTTTACAGCTAAAAGTGACATCATTGTAACTTAAAGGCTCATTGAAGATAATTTCTCAGGAATGTAAACATTGCTATATCCACACATCACTTTAAACATCTCATTAGTCAGTCTTAAGTCATAAGTTACCGAAAATTGTGGAAAGTGACAACAATCATGAAATAATCCCTTAATAATCCCTAATAATAAACATTCATTTTCACAGAAGCGTAGATTTTGCTGGGGATTTGACTCAAATTAATGACGACGATTGACTCTTTGCTTTAATTAAGCAAATAAAGCAGGGAGCCCTTAATAGGGGTTTTGGGCTGGCTTGCTGACTACTCGAGCCCAAATTACTGGGACACTGTGTCGAAGTTGACAGATTTTAATTTTAGTACTTTTTTACAGACGATTCGGACACTATGAAAAATAATGGTTTAGGACACTTGAACGAGGATAATTATTATAAAAACAAATGACCCGATTGCATTTTCTTTCAATACCACATACAAACTTATGAATGCACCTAGAGTATGACAGTACCACCGATAACTTTGAAACAACATTTCTCCGCCATTTTGAAAAATTACCAAAACCAGAATCGACAAAAAATACTTTCCAGCGCTCATCTATAGCCGAGACCGACCTCTGTGCATGAAGGTGACATCTACAACGATGGACTAAGTTAAGGGTATTTTCTGATGTATGTTCGTTCTAAATACTAATTTTTTACCTAATAATTGTCATTCTACTTGTGTCATAATAATAATTAAACAACAAACTTTGATTTGTAATTACGTAGCGGTGTTTCCAAGGCACGGCACAGTAAATTTTTGCCACTAGGGTATCTTTCCTCATAACACATTATCTCCCGTCATCAAACCGTAGGTAAAATATGCCGTTCATTGGAAAATACCGCTACAAAAATACAAATCAAAGTTAAATTTGTTGAATTATAGTCAATTTATAGGTAAAATTACATATATTTAGAACAAAAACAAAAAGGTAGTTCATCGTCTTAGGTGGCAACTGAATATGATGTAGGGTGTATTTCGATAAGTCGGGACGTGTCGAAGGCTGTATGGTAAAACAATGCATTATATCTAAGGGAAATTATATTTATGTATTTTTTTAATAATTATTAATGCTATTGCTATTGTTGTCGACATATTTTTATGTGAAATAAGTACCAAGTATATTGCCAATGTAGTTATTGTAGAATTTACAAACCAAAAGATATATAGGATATATTTTTTTCTACTTAATATACGTTTTGAAAGACGGATTTTAGTTTTTTTAGATGTTGATTTTTGTACTAAATTACCTTTTGAATGACGGATTAATTTTTTCAAGATAAAGATTTTTATGCCAAATGAATGCTTTGGATAACGGCTTTATTTTTTTAAATATGTAAACGTCTATTTTGACCTAGATTGGTACACGTCCACAGAGTAATTTATAGTTTCTTTTATACAAATTATACTTTGCAGCTTTTTTATCTGACTATACAAAACAGCATCAATATTAGATGGTGCCCGATTCGTCACAAAAAATGCATTAAAATTAAAATGTGTCAATTCGGACACAGTACCCGATTAATTTCTGTCCGAGTCGTCAGCAAGATTTTGGGCGGCTGGCTATTTCGACTTGAAAATGGACAAAAATGCATTCTGTTATTATATTACAAATATAATTGAATTTGAAATCATTCGTTATCGTAAATATTATCGAAGATTTCCCGCAACGACCTTGGTCACACGCCACATTACCTTTGTAAAGTAATTGATGAGGGAATATAGGTATAAAAGTTTTTAACGAATAGGCGTACAGGAATCAAATTTTCAAAATATAAAATGCAAAAAGCCAAGCAAACCCAAAAGTAAACTCGTACTAGGTCGGATAACAAAACCTTATTCTGATACCACCATAGTCCATTCGCTTGTGCCAATAAACTCTATCCAATTTCATCAGACTCACCTATAAACTGCTCTTTAAGTGCGTAATAAAAGCCAACATTTTCACGAGTCCGAGGATGTTATGCGCGTCGGTTGTTGTCTTGTTTCAAACAAAACAATTTGGAGCATCGCCAGCGAAAGGGACATTTCCTAAATGACATTATTACGTAAATTACTTCAATTCTAGAAGGGCTAACTCTAGAACGTAATACAACAACTCCTACGGCCTTGCGCGCACTGCGGTCTTTAATCCAAGGTAACGAATTGTGTCAAACAAAATCTTACACTGTAATGTAAGTGCCCTATTTTACACAGTTTGCAAAACGGCATGTTCCACCACTCTGTCAGCGTCCGTGTCCGTGTCCTGTCCACGCGCCTGTGTCCGTGTCTGCCGCCAGAGAAAAGGACTAAGTCACGAGCGCAGATGTCTATCGGACGCTGCTTCACGAACGACTTCCACAATCTCTGCAATGCATTCCAGCGAGGCCCACAGATAATGTGAGCTTGATACAACTATACTATTGGTTATATAATGCCAATAACCTTATTACCCAGGAAATGGAGTGGTGATTCACCTGCCTGGCCTCTTCGAGGAGCTGAAGAAGAACGAGTCCAAGGGCATGAAGGACTGGAAGGGCAGACTGATCATTTCGGACCGGGCGCATCTTGTCTTCGACATGCATCAGCAGGTTAGGTTACCACACACTCAGGAACTCCGCACATTCAGGCTAAAGTAAAGCCTGTCTTGGCGAGGTGATGTTACTATCTAACGGGTTTGTGAAGAAGACATGGAATCTTCTCTCAGAAACTCGAATTCTTAGTTACAGGGTAACGATGTGTTATACCTTTTACGCAAAATACTAAAATGACTTGCTTAACGTAGGCGCTAGTCTATCGCTCGTGTACCCACCGTCAGTGTAAACGAAGTCTACGTCCAGCGAGTGCTTTGTGCTGAAATGATGTAAGAGATTATCTATAATAAGATAGCGCGCCCTTCCACTACTCCAAAGGTACGCTGTCACGCTCACTCGCGTCGTAAGCTCGCTGTCTCGCCGGCGTGTAGTGGAGGGGCGTGCCATATTATCGTAGTGTATCTCCAATTATGATGATGAGAAAATTCGCAAGTAATCCTCACTCCATAGCTGCTGCGATGGGCTAGCCCCCTGTAGCTAAATGGAGTTGTGAACAACTCGCTAGAAGTGGGCGCAACTGTGCTTCTGCCGCCGCGTATGGTAAAAGGCGTGACTCGTATCTTCTCCCACAGTGGTCCAATGTAGAGAAGTGGCAAAAAATGACGATTGCTAAGTATATGTAAATATCTAGAGTAATAAAGACATTTGGAATTTTGGAATCTATTTTTGGGTTCCGTACCTTAAAAAGGAAAACCGGTACCATTATAAGATCATTCGTGTGTCTGTCCTAGGTGTGTAAAAGTAATATTAAATGAGCGAATTCTGAAATGAATAAGTTGAAAATTGGTGTTTATGTCACCAAAACACGAAATTGTTACGTAAGCAAATACATTTCTAATTTGGGGGGCAAATCAGAAAATAAAATGGATTAGTTCTTAAAGTGTATCGTATGACATGTGGAATGAAAGGGCTTGTTCCAACACATTTTTTTATAACATTGAAATACTTAGTTAATAAAATATCTTAGAAAAAAAACAAAAAAGACTTTTCCCTCCCTAATCTCAGCAAAAAAAAAATCGAGTGACATGTCAAATGAAAGGGTTTGTTGCAATAATCTCAAATTATATTTTTTCATAAACCTGAAATCTTACTTAAATATTACACGAAAGGTAACGACGAAGGTGACGAATGTATGTTTTATTTAATTAGAGAGGGCACATTTGTGAGAGATGTCTAATGAAGTTGGTGCAAGAATTTCAAATATATTTTTTATACTTTTAAGATACTTAGTTAAAGAAATATTTAAGGAAAATTCCAAAAAAAGCCCATTCCCCACTCTTTATCTCCGAAAGTACTGACTTAATTATTTAGAAAAAAAAACATTCAATACCACATACAAACTTATAAAATGTATCTGGTTACGAAGTAGAGTGTGAAATTTTGTTTACCAATGACTTTGTAAACAACATTTTGCTACCTAAACACACAGGAAAATTAAAGAGCTAATCTCCATGCAAGAAACTTGAATACCATTGTGCGGTGGTACGGAACCCGTCGTGCGCGAGTCCTACTCGCACTTCCCCGGTTATTTTAGAAAAGCCTTGACGTGTCACGTTGTGGATTCCAGGTGGACGGCCTTCAGGAAGCGGAGAAGGGCTCCAAGTCGCTGGGAACCACGAAGAAGGGCATCGGACCTACATACTCGGCCAAGGCGACGCGGAACAACCTTCGTATTGGCGACTTGCTGGGGGATTTCAAGATGTTCGAGGAGAAGTGAGTTACAGCCCACAGTATAGCATAATGGTGAAGAACGTGACGAGGTCATAGTTCCGATTTTGATGATGTTTATATTTATTGGGATATTGGTGTGGAATTTCAGTTGGAGACCTCGAGGTGCCTGTGCCGAATTTCGCACTAATTATTTTTGAAAAATAATGTACTGTTCTACACTGTTGTACCTTCAACCTCTCCAACCCCCGAGCGTGTGCTCACAAACTGAAATTCCACACCTCACACTATCCCCAAAGAATATCTCATACCTATCATTCTAGATACCTTTAATTTTTACCTTTCGACTACATTTACAGTAGCTATCGAGTCACGATGTCATACACCTTATAATTACACCGCAAATAAACATTTATATACAGGCACATATATTGCTTCTGGCTCCACACTAGGATACCCTGTGTCGTGGAAACCAGAAACAGCTACGTCCACAAATATAAACATCCACGACCAAGCTAGGATTTGAACCCGGGACGTTTCGTTTGGGAGGCAGACCCGCGGACCGCACCGCCACAGAGGTTATGCTAAATTCACACGCTTGCCATACAGTACCTAGCCACTTTTAACATTGGCACCAAACTTATAAGTTGGATTTTTTTGGACCACAGTTACGTGTTTTACGGTGACCACTTTTGACGTTGTCAGGTTCCGAACCCTCGTGAGCACTTACAAGCGCACGTTCCCGGAACTGCAAGTCGACATCGACGCCGAGCTGTGCCGGTACGCTATGTTCGCGCAGGAGATCCGCCCGCTCGTGAGGGACACGGTCTCGTATCTGCACAGGGAGATCGCGGCGGGGAAGAAGGTGCTGGTGGAGGGGGCGAACGCCGCCATGTTGGATATTGACTTTGGTGAGAGCTGCAACAAGCTATGATTTATATGGTCCGACCGAGACTGGCCGAGAATTTTGCAATTTGGCTGATTTAGAATTTGGCTGTCCGGCACTTGTTTTTAAATCCACAGAAACGTTAAAAACTTTCAAAGGTAAGGGACAGATCAATGCGGTATATTCGTAACTGTGGATATTTAAAAAGCGCCTTAAAGCCGTAGAATATAATGGACTAATTAATTCAATAAAATTGCGAAATTCTGATCTAATCTTAATGATTTAATATCACCAAGTTAAAAACTTTAAAAAATCTCACTGTAAGCCATAGGGAGGAAATAGTCCTTCCCGGTCGATATGCCAATGTCTATTAACACGAAAACGAAGCTATTAACACATATTACACGACATATTATACGGTACTTTTAGCCAAAATTCACTTCATGACAATAACTGTAAACACCACTGAAAAATCTCAGGAAATACTCACTCTCATCTGTGGGATCAAATAATGATGATTTATTTTTCATGGGGTTTGGTTTGTATTACCAAGCAATAAGGTCCTAAATCGCCATTTTATTTCGTTTACATGAATGACATTATAGTTCCAGTTTTTAAAATTTAAAACCAAACTACTGAACCGGCGTCTAATTAAAAAAAGACGGCCATACTTGAAGGTCATAATTAAGCAGTTTCGAGGTAACAAACACAAAAAGAATATGTTCTACATGAATACCTTTTCTTGTTTCTTCGGCCTACATGATGTCGAGCACTGAATTTCTATCGCGTTTCACAACCCCCCTTTGCCAGGCACGTACCCCTACGTGACGTCCTCGAACTGCAGCATCGGCGGCGTCTGCACCGGCCTCGGCCTGCCTCCCAAGGTGATCGGTGAGGTCGTCGGCGTGGTGAAGGCGTACACCACGCGCGTCGGCGACGGACCCTTCCCGACTGAGTTGCATGATGTAAGTGAATGAATTAGTAAATTATCGCGTCGGCGACTGACCTTTGCAGACTGAGTTGCGTGATGTAAGTGAATGAATTAGTACATTATCGCGTCGGCGACTGACCTTTCCCGCCTGAGTTGCATGATGTAAGTGAATGAATTAGTACATTATCGCGTCGGCGACTGACTTTTCCCGACTGAGTTGCATGATGTGAGTGAATGAATTAGTACATTATCGCGTCGGCGACTGACCTTTCCCGACTAGTTGCGTGATGTAAGTGAATGAATTAGTACATTATCGCGTCGGCGACTGACCTTTCCCGACTGAGTTGCATGATGTAAGTGAATGAATTAGTACATTATCGCGTCGGCGACTGACCTTTCCCGACTGAGTTGCATGATGTAAGTGAATGAATTAGTACATTATCGCGTCGGCGACTGACCTTTCCCGACTGAGTTGCATGATGTAAGTGAATGAATTAGTACATTATCGCGTCGGCGACTGACCTTTCCCGACTGAGTTGCGTGATGTAAGTGAATGAATTAGTACATTATCGCGTCGGCGACTGACCTTTCCCGACTGAGTTGCATGATGTAAGAGAATGAATTAGTACATTATCGCGTCTGCGACTGACCTTTCCCGACTGAGTTGCATGATGTAAGCGAATGAATTAGTACATTATCGCGTCGGCGACTGACCTTTCCCGACTGAGTTGCATGATGTAAGAGAATGAATTAGTACATTATCGCGTCTGCGACTGACCTTTCCCGACTGAGTTGCATGATGTAAGCGAATGAATTAGTACATTATCGCGTCGGCGACTGACCTTTCCCGACAGAGTTGCATGATGTAAGTGAATGAATAAGTACATTATCGCGTCGGCGACTAACCTTTCCCGACTGAGTTGCATGATGTAAGTGAATGAATTAGTACATTATCGCGTCGGCGACTGACCCTTCCCGACTGAGCTGCATGATCCAATTGAATGAATTAGTACATTATTACAATTGCGGGGAAGGTCGGCAATATCTTTTATACATATGAATTTTTTTCTACAAGATGTACAGATGTACAACAGAAAAAAATGAATAAAAAATTAACCTATGTGATGGCAGCGAAACGACCAAGCCACATATTTTGACTAAGGTGAAGAGTTTGTGAAGTAAGGGCGTGTATAGTTAGAAGCTTGGCTCTACATGAGGGCTGATAACTTTTGACAGTGCGAGTAATATGGTCTCGTCTTGGCAACATTTTACATGAAAATGTTTTTTGTGGGATTACTTAGCGGGAGTTCTTAGCCCTTAGATCATATTATACCCTGGTGTTATATAATCGAAAGCTTGTGCAAGTCTCGACCTTCGACCTTACACTACTTATAGCTTTATTCAGATCAATTGAGTTGGCTTTTAGAGTTGGGGTGTGTAAAGTTAGAAGCTTGGCTCTATATGAGATCTGATAACTTTTTGACAGTGCGAGCCAAAGTTAAAGTTCCAATTTTTTTTGTTGTTGTTTGTGTATTAATACTAGCTTACATACCAAATTCCAGCTTTCTAGGACTTCAGGAAGTTTCCTAAGAATTTTGATGATCATCGGTGAGTCAGTGGTGACGAAATCGGGGTTTCTTAGATATCAATAAAATCTAACGTATAAGAGCTATGCAATTAAAACTTTATATGTTGAATGAGTCCGCTATTGACATAATATCCCGAGAATTTTGTTTATCTGGTATAATCCAAACACAAGTTATGAAGGTTCAAAAAAAACGACGAAGCGCTTCGAAAAAAGGTGCGCTTCGCTTGGCTCGTCTCGGCGGGGTGACGAAATCGGGGTTTCTTAGATATCAATAAAATCTAACGTATAAGAGCTATGCAATTAAAACTTTATATGTTGAATGAGTCCGCTATTGACATAATATCCCGAGAATTTTGTTTATCTGGTATAATCCAAACACAAGTTATGAAGGTTCAAAAAAAACGACGAAGCGCTTCGAAAAAAGGTGCGCTTCGCTTGGCTCGTCTCGGCGGGGGTGCTCCCAGCCGAAGGCCAAGGCATTCATTGCTCAAGTGCTGCGCTATATAGTGCGAGGCCCTAAACCAAGTCAAACTCCTTGAGTCCAGTAGTCTTATTATGTATTTCTGATATCCGTCGCAATGCAATTCGTATAAAATACCCGTGTTGTTATTGGTCGATTTTTAAATTTGACTGGTGTGACGATTGATGTAAAAAATACATAATAAGGCTACAGTTATCCTAACCGTGGATAGTAATTGGTTGGTGTGTGCGCGAGCGCAGGACACGGGCCGGTTGCTGCAGTCGCGCGGGCACGAGGTGGGCGTGACGACGCGCCGCGTGCGCCGCTGCGGTTGGCTCGACCTCGTCGTCGTGCGCTACACGGCGCTCGTCAACGGATACACCAGGTGATTATACCTGTACCACTGTGGGGTAGATGTGGACAGGTGCTAGGTTCGAATCTCGGTTGGGGACGAAGTTATCAAATCCCCGGATGACGTATGTTTGTGACGTCGCTGGTTCCCACGACACAGGGTATCCTAGTGTAGGGCCAGAAGCAATGTATATGCCTGTAATCTGTAGCCGTATTATGTAGAGCTGACATCAATGGTAACTCCAGTCAAATTGAAAAATGGACCAATCAGGCAGGATACGATTGTTTTACACCAGCTGTTTTTCTTGCGATGTGATTGGTTGATTTCGACTGTAAATGGCATTGCGACTGATATCAGAAATACATAACAAGTCACTATAAACCCACTGTTACGGCCGCCTAACTGAACTTCAGAACGCAGCGAGCCTACTCTTTTGTATCCTAGTGCAGCTAGGGATTCGACGTTTACTTTGATTACACCAGTCAAGTTAACCAAGTCGTTAGTCTTAATAAATCGATCTGAATCAATCTAATCGTTTATCTATAATTTGGCATCATATCCAACCATGGCTGACGTTAATATTTTCGGGAAATAATAGAACGAGTGATTAAAAACTAACTGAGCGGATGACCATAAACAGTGGAATTAACTGAAATGAGCAAAAAAATTATGAATTGCGCGACAAAATTGCTGAATAGCTTAGCCAAAGCTTATTGGCTAAATAATGACGGCGTGGTGGGTCAGGGTAGGTGAAGCATAAAGGCCTTTATCCTTCGTGTTAGGTTGAACATGTAAAAACAATGCCCAATGCCCGTTTTGATTTTTGGTATACTAGATTTCATGTTTCCGTTTTTCAGATTTCTAGCGCGCAATTCAGTAATTTTGTAAGGCAAATTCAGTATTTTCGACTGTCAAAAACTGTTTTAATACCACTCAATACTTTGGTGTTGCAGCCTCTGCCTTACCAAGCTGGACATCCTCGACACGATGGAGGATATCAAGGTCGGCGTCGCGTACAAACTGAACGGCAAGAAGATTGACTACTTCCCTTCCTCGATGACGGAGCTTAGTGCTGTCGAGGTGAGTACTCTTCTGTTAACTTACTATATACTGAGCACCCTACTGTGAGCTCCATCCAAGGCTAAGTATTTACTTAATCTTAGTAGGGAAAACTTAGCAATACTGTTAGGTGTGGTGACAGGTCATTGCAAACTAAATATACACCTATCATTATTAAGGCTCGTACAGGACCCATCACGCTTTCACTGTGGCTTAGAGGAAAGTAGCCAGCACTTCTTGGGAGAATGCGTAATGTATTCCAACATAAGATGGCGAATACCAGGGATGGATAACATTAAAGCAGATGATTTGTCAAACTTAAAGTTTGGCGACATCGTAGGATTCATTAAACGAATAAGAATATTTGGAGAGGGACATCTGTTGAACCAACAGTAACCAGTGGCCAAACACTGGGAATTGGGTGAAATAGTCTCGATAGAGGACCGATCACCCGCCTGTGGTTCAGCGTGCGTCCCACCTCATAATCTTCATCATCATCATCATGAGCTCCATCACTACTGAAGGCGCCGGAGTAGGACAATCAGCCTTTTGTAATATAACAGCTTGTTGATCATGAGTGTCTGCTTGCATTCGTGAACGTACAAACGTAATTTGATTATTTTTGCTCGATAGAAGTCTCCCAAAGTTATCACAAAATCTGTATAACGTAATATTTTTTTACAATTTTGCACCGGATTTGAATTTATGTTGTTATTTATGTAATCGTTATAAGTTATGTTGTTCTCTTAGCCTCTTAACATCGGAAGAGCCTTTTTTAACTTTTTAATCATATTTGTTGATAAATTGTGTGTGTTGGAAACGATCGTAAGCTATTGATTCCCACAACACAGGGCATCCTAGTGTGGGGATCAGGGTCAAAAATCGTAAATAACTTTCTTGGATATTTAATGTTTTTTTAAATTCTCTAAATGTAAGCTGAAGGTGATATTTTGAGTTCCGTTGGCGGGGTGCCGAGCCTTAACCCCTTGCTACCTGGAAAACTGTAGATAGGTTCAACTACCGTTATAGGTTTTGAATCTTATTAACATGACAGACATAAGGTCCAAAATCGCGATGCCTCATAAACAGGCATAGGTGTTGACTGGTTAAGCTGCAATCATGAATTCCTCGCAGGTGGAGTACGTTACCCTGCCCGGCTGGGCGTGCAGTATAGAGCAGGTGCGGACACTAGACAAGCTGCCCGAAGAAGCTCGCGGCTACGTGCAGTTCATCGAGGAATACCTCCAAATACCTGGTAAGCCACAAAGCAATAAGGTTCAACCAGAGCGAAGGGGAAAGCAAATAGAAGTATACCTAGCGGTGAAATGATCCCACGAAAACTTTACCAAGTAGTTTAACATGACAGCGGCTGCAAAGGCCGTTCACTGTGTCTAAAGATCGACCAATCAGTGGGCGAAGTGTGAGTTTTCAATAAAATTGACTTTACTATCGCGTTGCCGTATAGCAAATCGCGTGTATAGCAAAGACACGTGACCCGTGAGTCGCAAGTTCGTTAGTCGCGTGAACGGTGAGTCGCAAGTTCGTTAGTCACGTGACCAGCGAGTCGCAAGTTCGTTAGTCACGTGGCCAGTGAGTTGCAAGTCCGTTAGTCGCGTGACCAGTGAGTCACAAGTTCGTTAGTCACGTGACCAGTGAGTCGCAAGTTCGTTAGTCACGCGACCGATGAGTCGCAAGTTCGTTAGTCACGTGGCCGGTGAGTCGCAAGTTCGTTAGTCACGTGACCGGTGAGTCGCAAGTTCGTTAGTCACGTGACCGGTGAGTCGCAAGTTCGTTAGTCACGCGACCGATGAGTCGCAAGTTCGTTAGTCACGTGGCCGGTGAGTCGCAAGTTCGTTAGTCACGTGACCGGTGAGTCGCAAGTTCGTTAGTCGCGTGACCAGTGAGTCGCAAGTTCGTTGGTCACGTGACCTTGCTATACAAAACTGGCGTTTTACGGCCACTTCGCCCACAGGGCTGGCCCAGTGTCGCGTGTCAAATCATCGCGAAAAAATCATCCTTTAGCATTTTTCAGTATCTGGTACCGTTTTCGAATGACAATTTGATAGAAGCGAACCTTCTGTTTTTTTCGTTCACCGGTTTCAACTGCTAGACGAAAGCCGAATGCCGAACTTTAGAGTGTAGAGGCCGAAGATCGAGCCTTGAATAAATTTTGCAAGCACAACCAGAAGTGACGGCCGAAGCTTTTATCCATGTCGCTTTAAGCAAATTCTAGGCCCAAGGCTGAGTCTAGTATATTATGGTAAGGGGGAAAGCACGGTTCCCCTGGGTAGCGCTAAAGAGTAACATATCAGCGCTAACAATCTATAGCTTTTCAAATTCGTACGTAGCAGTCCCATGGTCTGCGGGCGACGGGGCACGAAAGACGCGGGGGCGGGAAAGAAGAGCGCGGGCGGTTCCTACTATGCGAACTGCCGCCCGCGCTCTCCTTCCCCGCCCTCGCAACCCCCGCATCTTTCGTCCGCCGTCGCCCGCAGACCATGGGAGTGCTACGTACGAATTTGACAAGCTATAACATACATTTCCAGGTTCTCGAGCGAGAACCTGTCCAAATACGGTTAAATCTTTAAAGACGTGAAAAACAATTGACGAAATTAACGTTGATTAAGACAATATTATATTGCCATAGATTTAAATACGTAAAGCCGAAAGTCGGCTCTTACATCACTGCACATCACTGCCTTGTGTGCATAGTAAGTAGCTACAGTTGAATGTTACTAACCGCAACGATCACGGACGCCATTTTCCCGTTATAAGTTTTGAATTTTATTACCATTGCATGAGATTCCAAATCGCGATGCCTCAAAAACTCCCGTGGTTGTTGAAAGGTTAATAGTAATTTCCGTGTTCCAGTGAAGTTCATCGGCGTGGGACAAGGCCGGGAGTCTATCATCAATAATGACTAGCGGCGCATGCGTCGCTCACTCACTTCATTATAGCTATAGTTAAGATTCGCTGCAGTCGGAGAGACGTGGGCCGAGACTTAGGAACGAGATGATTAGAACAGCACTTATTTCACATTTATTTGAAAAAGTTAGAACTGCGAAAGTTAGTTAAATGTTTCTGGTTTAGAATCGGACAATATTTATAAAGATATTCCATTGTATATCTCATCTCGGCGCTAAGTTTCCGAACTAAGTTACTTCGGCCGTGAGCGTTGTTAGTTAATATTGTTTCCATACTAAACCGCTATTGTAAATGGATGGTGCCGAAAGTTCAGGACAGGATCAGTATTGTATAGTTATTATACCGTTGTCTATGAAATCAAGACGATGATGTCATCGGCATGCCTTGGGTGCTTAGTATAAATTGTAGCAAATTTTTATTTGTTATCTTACGGCTTATGGTTCTCACAGTGGCTTTCAGAGAACACAGGAAGTAGGATATGGAGCGGTAGTTAAAAGTTCTGGACAGCAATAACCCCTTCGGCCGTCTATGGAACCGCAGTTTCGGAACTGGTTCCGTACGAGGCTTTTAATTTACTTGTATGGAACTGATTCCGTACGAGGCTATTAATTTACTTGTATGGAACTGGTTCCGATTAAGTAATTATCATTTTCCACCAGCCGTGTACGGAACTGATTATATGATCTGTGACTGAAGTAAAGACAGGTCTAAAAAAGATTGAAGTTTGTAATAAAAAAAAAAACAAACAACTATTAAATAAACAAATGTATAATTCTGTAAACTAAAATAACTTCACTTAAATGAATTAACTTAAATATTGCAGTGCAATAGTGCAGTTTCCAAATAAAAATGGCTTAATAACTGTAGGCCACTGTTATGCTCCTGGCCATCTCTCCATAAGCATAAGCTTATGTTTAAAATAGTTTCTTAAGAAAAGAAGTACTTAAGAAACGATCTTAAAATTTAAAAGAATATGGAGAAATTAATTCAACGCAGTGGCCTACAGTTATTAAGCCATTTTTTAAATTGGCAACTGCACTGTTAATTTCATGGTCAATTTCAAGATAGGTTTTTGCCTTCTTGGAGTTGGTTTTAAAAATATTAGTAATTTTCGTTTCTTTGATCAATATGTTCAGTAAATCTGCAATTGTTATATTTTTTTTTCCAATATAACGATTGATCCGGCTGTGCCATCCTTCCACATTATTTGTGGTTCGTAGTTGCTCTTCGCTACAACAGCAAGTTTTATTGAAGTTAGTTTTCTCTAGCCATTGGGTTTTGAAATACGCGTTAAATTTTTTAATATCCATACCAGACGGGCTCATACGCATTACATACTCGATACCACTTGCTGTGAGTTCCGGTGGCAAACGTGCAATTCCAGCACATCGTGACACGTGCCGTTGCTTAACAGGAGATGAAATTTTTAATTGCTTGGCTTTTCGAAATAAGCATCTATTGAAATGAAAGTAGCATCCTTTGATTTCGATGCCATTGTATACTTTGGCCACTGCTTTCATTGCGGCCTTTTCGTAGTCCATTGTTACTTTCAACGGCTTCCAGGCAGGAAAGACTGATTTAATGAGTCGGAAGAGGATCTCATATGTTTCCTGCTTTTTATCAGGTAGTAAACAATAAATTATCGGAGTCACAGATTTACTTTTTTCGTTAAAAGCATGGATTGTGTATAACTGCCTGAAAGTCTTTGGGCAGGATTTGAAAGTGCCATCACACAATATATGGCTGAAGCTTTTAACCATAGCTCTGACATCTTTACGGCAGAATATAAGAATTCTTTTACCATCAGTTTCACCATTGTAGTCAGCTAGCAAGAAATCCTGGAACTTTTTTGGAACTATTACGTCAACAGAAGACGAAAATCGCATCTTGGGCACACCTAATATCTTGTTTCGGTTATTAAAGAGACCTGTTTTTTTATTTTCAAAATTTGGTATTTCTGCCATCAAATGCACGCCCTCAGTTTCTAGATTATATACCATCTCGTCATATTGTTTTTGAACAGAATCGAAATTGGACCCAGTTTTGTCTTTGAGCTTGTCAAGTTCCTTGAGTACTTTATTTTGGGCTTGGTTTGGTATACAGTCCGCATCATGTGTTTTTGTTTTTTCATGAATCACTTCGTTCTTCTCGTTTAAATTAATACTCCCTTTGCAGCCGTTATTGTATTTGGAACATAGATATATTGTATTACCTTCTGTGTATTGCTTTTTGCGATGATATTTGCGCCCTTCAAATAAAAGGGCAATACCTCCTCTCCGCGTTGAAATAAATTCAATGTCTCTTAATGACATTTCAAAAATGAGTGTATGCAGAGACTCCTATTATTTTATAAGCAACAGAAATAAACACTTTTCTAAGAATAAACATGGAATAAACATTCATTGACCTATTGCACTTTTATCTATATTATAAAAGACATTTAATTTCATTGACATGTAAGTATGACATTTATTAATTGAATAATTTGTAATTTAATTTGTAATTTAATCTGCACGTGTATGACGATTAGGAAGCATTTCTGTTATGTTGTACATGTATAATTGACAATAAATAAATAAATAAATAAATAATTGTCATAAGATCTTGTTGACAAATGACGTCTTGATTTATTCATCTTACATGCCAGTCGTCTTGAAAGAATTTTCCTCCAAGGAGGAAATACAATATAGGCAGTCACGGCCGTCATGTCAACCTTTTTTTGGGGAACAAGCAGTTCCATACAAGTAAATTAAAAACCTCGTACGGAACCAGTTCCATACAAGTAAATTAATAGCCTCGTACGGAATCAGTTCCATACAAGTAAATTAAAAGCCTCGTACGGAACCAGTTCCGAAACTGCGGTTCCATAGACGGCCGAAGGGGCAATAACATAGAATACTTTAATATTTTTAGCATATAATTCGTTCCTACCATAAACAATAAAATATTATCAATGCGTCCCACGTCTGTTTATTGTGTTTATACATATTCTTATTATGTGTAATTTTGAAGTTAGCGGTCCTTGTGCTTGTTCATGATTATGTAAATTGTTTTTTTATGAATTTTCGGCGTCTGCTTCATAAAGCACAAATAGCAATAAAATATGATAAAAGACCCGTTTCTTGTTACCTGTTAACAATTTCTATCGTTTGTGATTTATTTGTTTTCTACTAACTTTTTTAATCTGATTAAATTGATTTTTTTGTTATTTATTATTGACGTATCGAAAGTATCGACGTATTGAGTAAATAGTGACATGATTTCGAATTCATTTAAGGTAGGTACATTTAAAACGTAGTACTTAAATCATTTTAATTTAAATAATGAAGTCCCATTCCAAAGATCTTTTGACCTTGTTGGCTTAAATACTTAAAAAAGAATCATTGTTTTTGCTTTTACAACATTCTTTGAGATGTGTTTTATGTGATATGTATGTTTACTATTTTGTAATGTGATGTAAATACTTCATTACAATTATCTGTCAATAAATGATGGTTTTATTCTTTTATACTTGGATTTTATTGTCTATACTTTGTCCACTCTATTATTGTTTTTTTTTGACAGATAAAAATCCCTACTCTTGACATCTGCAAGGAAATATATGTCTTATACTGAAGGCAATAAGGAAATGTCAAAAGTTCAATAAAGGATTGGACAGAGTAGAGATGCTGTAATAGCTGTAATTGTATTAACCTTTTGACCGCCCCAGACGGCACTGGCCGACAACATGTTTGGCGTGTGAGTGACCATTTTGAACTTGATGTATAGCGGTCAATAGGTTAAGAAACTGGTAAGGAAACTGGTGAAAGGTATGAACCTAGATCAGGAAAAAGCGTAACTATTTTACTTACCGTGAAATTTCTAATACACATTTTAATCCTTATAATTTAAATACATTGGATACTAGGATAATTTCTAACTACATAATATTGACACATTAAAGTGTACATCAGTTCATGAATTGATTACAAGAATTATGATACATTGCAGTCCATAATCTTACTACTTTCTTTCTTACTTTCGACTAATTTCAATCTCACATGTTTAAAAATGCAATAGCAGTAATTAATAAAATTATAAAGGGAATTAGCATGCAGATTTTTTTATTGGTTTTAGAGGTAATAACCAAACCATCAGGTTGAAAATTTGGTGGGCATATAATGGACAAAGCCTATTTCGAGTAGCATCAATGCATTCCTAGGCTTGAAAATAAGCCTAGGAATGCATGGATGCTACTCGAAATATGTTCATAGTGGTTCATATCACAGTATACTCGAACAACAGCAATGAGAGATGAACATAGATTTTGAGTAGCCATCAAGTTCATTCTAAAAGACCTGCCACATGGCAGACAACATGCTGGCAGCAAGTTGCCAACAAGTCGCCGGCAACCGGCTACACGGCGCCCAACTACAAGCTCACATCCAACAATGTTGTCAACTGCACCGAAAACTGCAGTCCATAATCTTACTACTTTCTTTCTTACTTTCGACTAATTTCAATCTCACATGTTTAAAAATGCAATAGCAGTAATTAATAAAATTATAAAGGGAATTAGCATGCAGATTTTTTTATTGGTTTTAGAGGTAATAACCAAACCATCAGGTTGAAAATTTGGTGGGCATATAATGGACAAAGCCTATTTCGAGTAGCATCAATGCATTCCTAGGCTTGAAAATAAGCCTAGGAATGCATGGATGCTACTCGAAATATGTTCATAGTGGTTCATATCACAGTATACTCGAACAACAGCAATGAGAGATGAACATAGATTTTGAGTAGCCATCAAGTTCATTCTAAAAGACCTGCCACATGGCAGACAACATGCTGGCAGCAAGTTGCCAACAAGTCGCCGGCAACCGGCTACACGGCGCCCAACTACAAGCTCACATCCAACAATGTTGTCAACTGCACCGAAATCACGGTAAAACGTACTGTACGACTGCGCCATAAGGTTGAGAATCGCGCGTAATTTCCGTCGTCGGGTCCGTGGTCGGCGGCAGGCGTCAGACGGCTGACAGCAAGCTCAGGGGTCATACAAGTATTACGCAAGCACCAAAGTGTGCTTGGGGGAGGATCATTGGTCAGTGGTCCAGTGTTGAGATGAGGCAAAAAATGACGTTTGCTAAGTATATGTTAATATCTACAGTAATAAAGATATTTGATTGATTGATTGATTGATTGATTACTTAGCAAATTTTTAATGTGGGGGGACGGGGGGTTTTGGATGATGATTACGTCTGCAATGTTTTACCTATTTTATTTTTTTAAAACAAAGTGGATAATAATATCGTTTATATGTTAACAATAAACAAAAAACACACGATGTCAATCACTTGTCTTTCGCGCATGATGTGTGTGGTATACAACGGATAGAGGAAACAAAAACTACTAAAATTATGCTTACGTAATACTTGAATGACCCCTCACAGCAAGTTCGAACCTCCTCGTCGCCCGTCTCACTCTCACCACAGCAGACTCTTGACCAGTTTTGAACTCTTTTAGCAAGCCATAAGGTTCAAAATCGCGGGTCTTCGTACAAAAAGCAACAACACTGCAGAAGCTGCTTGTTGTCAACTTGCAGGCAACCACCGTCGTCTACCGTGTAGCAGATGCTTAAATCAAGTTATACAATCCTGGAGTTGTCTCCTCGATGTAAAATTAATTACAAGCTAACACAAACATAAATTATTTATTTACACATCTACATATAAATGCACAATTCAAGGATAAGCAGCATGGAACCTAAATGCAAAATAGAAGCTAGTTGTATTCTCAACGTCATTTTATTTTTATGATTCTTACCGACTGGTCTTGCTCGACTTCTTTGCGATTCACCGGCTGGCGTTTTCTACTTTTAAAAACTACATACCAGATATTCTTTTGTATCTGTTAACGGTAATCTGTATACTCCGGTATACTATACAATCCCTAGGCAATGTATAGAATGCCTATAACGTGTAGGTAATGTATGAAATATTTCATACTTTGCCAACGTATTCTATACAATACCGAATGCGCAGGCTGTAATATATGTAAAAGCGTAAAACACTGCGGCAGCTTAGGTGAAGGGTAAAAGGGGCGAGCGAAGCAAAGGATCCGTAGGAATCGTATACATTACGTTGGTAAAGTATGTAATGGACATTAATATTAATAATATTTCATAAATTGCCTGAACGCCCCAAGTAGTATATGTCGCAGTTGGTTAAATCAGACACTTAACTAACTCTCTAGACCGTTATTAAATACCGACGTTTAACCAAGTCACTAAAATTCCATCAGACAGGTGAGTGAACCAAACGTTTAACGAGTTGTCTAAACGTTCCTAGACGACAAGACATACAATATAAATATTTTTATGTGTACTTAAGTTTGTTTTAAATGGCTTCGCTCACCCCCTTTACCCTTCACCTAAGCTACCACAATGTTTTGCCCTGATTTATGCTGTGCAAATCAGCTGTTGTCGTGATGCCATCTGGTTTTCCAACACGCCGGCTTTCGGTGAGAAAGATTGTTAAATGTTTTCGACGATGCTTTATTTAAATCAAAATGCTAGTGACTTGGTTAAACGTCGGTATTTAATTAACGATCTAGAGAGTTAGTTAAGTGTCTGAATTAACCAACCAACTTCGACATATACATTACCTAAGGATTGTATAGAATACCTGCATTATACAGATTGCCGGTAAAATTTCTAAGCAAAGTCTGTGTTGCAGGTTAGATTTAAGGGCCTGTTTCAAGAAGTCCCGGCAAGCCCTATTTAAGAGATAAAACTTGACATAAATTTTGTATTTAAAAAGACATATGAATCTGTCAGAGCTTATCGGTACTTCTTGCTCGAAACAGGCCTCAAGTATATTTTTATGGACTATGCTTCAGTTTTACCTAGCATCCTGTATTCCGGCGGCGGCGGTGGGAAAGAGACCCTGTACAATATACTCCCCAATAATCAACTTGGACAATCGCGCATGCGGTGCATACCTAGTTCAATATAGGTAGGCAGTAATCAAATATATCTGGCAAATAAACACTTGGTCTTGTCGGTTCATAATGTTTGACTCCTATAGCGTAAAGTCAAAGGAATACAATTCTGTCATACGTAAAAGCTATTGTTTAATTTGTCCGACTTAAAATCTCAGCTTTCGCGAAATTACAGACACCTAATCTTTGTTACCCTAATCTCTGCCATTAGGCGAGGCGTGTCTCTCTCGCTTACTCTTGGGCGGGGCGCGATATCTGTCCCGCTTCCTGCTTGAGCTGGAGCAGGAGGAGGACGGGCTGGAGTCGGGAGGCGAGCCGGCCTCGTCCGCCAGCAGGACGGACTCAGGAGTGGACGGCTCCAGGACTGAGGTGCGGACTGCGCGGCGCTGCTCTTTAGAGTGTTGGGGGCAGCGGGTGGATCTGGAAGGTTCTCGTCATTAAGTAACTTGTTAACTTGGTAAACACGTTTCGAAGGACTCAAAGTCAAAGTTCTTTATTACTGTAGATATTTACATATACTTAGCTAACGTCATTTTTTGCCTCTTCTCTACATTGGACTAATGTGGGAGGCGAAGGGCGTAGAAACTCCCACAGATTGATTTTTGGATCTCTTTTAAAAATTGGTTATGCTTAACTAATACAAATGTTAAAAATTTAATTAACGGTAAAAGGGGGCTAATTGGGATTCAGAGGCTAATTGGAACTAATACAAAATGTAGAGATTTGGCTGCATTTTCTATTAGTTCCAATTAGCCCCCTTTTACATTATGTTTAATAAGCAGGAATAAATAATAACAAAATTATTACATAACAGCAAGGTCTGTGTTGAGCCAGATTAACCCCATACAGTCCCGTCATTTATTTAATTTTGAACATTGTAATATCCCTTTTTCGACAAAGTCGCTTTAACTTACTTTTTAAATTGTTCAAATGGCAATTTCAAAACTATGAATCAATATCGATTTATCATCAAGTGGATGGGATCTAGCTTGATGCCGTTTACCTGTGCTCTATGTTAGTCGCTTGGTACGATATTTGTACGGGGATCACGTAGATATTCAGAAAATAGGTCTGTATGGGTAGAAAGGCAAACATGTCAGTGTACAACGAATGAACGTTGAAAGTTTAGTAGGTACCTGCACTTACTCTGTTAGCAGCTTGAGCTACGAGAGTACCTTTCCATCGCTGGTTCATTAGGTACGTACCCAGAACAGAACTCTAAACCCTTGAAGCACTAATCTTGTCAACTATGACTTTGTCTACACTGTTCTATACACAACAGTACATTGTTCTATCACTTTCTGTACACTGTTCTGTACACTATAGTACATTGTTCTTTCTATTTTTTGGCCAGAATTTAAGGTATAAGTCCGAACTTTGCAGCAAGGACCAGAGAGTCCCCGTACAAAAATGCACCTTACCTTCGAAGTTTTACGGTCTATAGCGGCGACAGAACATAAATGCAGCTGTAGTGATGCCGTGCGTAACAGCGACAGCCCTGCTGCGGCATCATTGCCGCGACCAAAGCTCGGAATCATACCTCTATCCTGCTATCATGGAATATACCTTCTCATTGCTATCATGGAATTTGGAGCCACAAATGCAAGACTACCATCTTACCTGGTGCACAATTTCTTAGTGTGCTCAGAGACCACTCCACAGATTTGCATCAGCAGGTTCTTCTTCTCGTTAGCAGTCATCGTCTCATACGTGGCACCTCCATCGTTGTCGTGGTTTGCACTGTTGTTGTTCCCGTTAGTCCGGCTGCCGTTACCGCTGCAATTATGGACATATGAAAAGTGCAGTGCATGACCAACGCAGGTATATTTACTTTTGCTACAAGTTTGTGGATCAATAGCGAAAGAAAAGCAGCGAGTTTCATATGTTTGACAAAATATGATAATGAATGACCAATGAATGTACAAATGGCTATTTTATGTGTGAAAGATTCAATCACCCCATTAATCACACTTGGTAGGCATACGGAAGGTCTTATCACTATTAGGGGAACATATAATAATCATATAGACCTGTTCAATATACTGTTAAATTAATATGTTTCTAACTTTAAATAAATCCTAAAAACTTACAAAGATCAAAAAAATATGGGGTAATAACTGAAGCTTAGCCTGCCCAGCTCAAAATATGGGGTAATAACTAAAGCTTAGCCTGCCCAGCTCAAAATATGGGGTAATAACTGAAGCTTAGCCTGCCCAGCTCAAAATATGGGGTAATAACTGAAGCTTAGCCTGCCCAGCTCAAAATATGGGGTAATAACTGAAGCTTAGCCTGCCCAGCTCAAAATATGGGGTAATAACTGAAGCTTAGCCTGCCCAGCTCAAAATATGGGGTAATAACTGAAGCTTAGCCTGCCCAGCTCAAAATATGGGGTAATAACTGAAGCTTAGCCTGCCCAGCTCAAAATATGGGGTAATAACTGAAGCTTAGCCTGCCCAGCTCAAAATATGGGGTAATAACTGAAGCTTAGCCTGCCCAGCTCAAAATATGGGGTAATAACTGAAGCTTAGCCTGCCCAGCTCAAAATATGGGGTAATAACTGAAGCTTAGCCTGCCCAGCTCAAAATATGGGGTAATAACTGAAGCTTAGCCTGCCCAGCTCAAAATATGGGGTAATAACTGAAGCTTAGCCTGCCCAGCTCAAAATATGGGGTAATAACTGAAGCTTAGCCTGCCCAGCTCAAAATATGGGGTAATAACTGAAGCTTAGCCTGCCCAGCTCAAAAATTTTGCTATGCCACCCAATTCCCAGAGTTCAAAGCACTCGCTTCTGATTATTTAACTGATATCCACCATTCATATCAAAATACTCACTTATGCATTTTGTTAGGTTTCCGGTTATTACTGTTCTTGATCCTACGTTTCCTCTTCTCGCTAGGCATTGTGGTGCCGGCCCAGTCAGCATCATCTTCATCATCACTCAGTAGTCCTGCATATGATGTTGGTTCCCGACTGTTTGATGCTATGCGCCTGGAAGCAATTCTAGAGCTGTTACGGCCCATTCCTGCAGAAAAATATATTGTAAACATCATATAACATGAAAATTTAACTAGGGTGAACATCATAACCCAAATGAAACTTATTTTTCACACTCCTCTGAGTGAAGAATTCTGATAACTCCAAATCATTGGTCAGTGTCGATAAGGGGGCGGAACCCTTGGCGCCCACTTATCTCTACACTATAACCAAATCATTCTTTGTTTATTAATTTGTACCTGTGACCTCCCGGTCTAGACTACACGACAAAACAACAAAACAAGCCAAGAAACTACTTACCCATACATTTCTCCAAATGCGGTGCGAACCGGGTAGCAGACACTGGCCGCTCGCAATTCGGACACGAGCAATTTGAGTCAGAAGTCTTCTTCAGAATTGAGAACCCAAACACATCACATTCCGGTGAATTCACTATCTTGAACTGATCATCATCTTCCTTCTCTCCTTCCAGAAGATCCGTAAGACCAGTCTTTAGCCCGTGGTGGAACTCAAATAGAATGCCCATGGAGACGTCTTCGAGCAAGTTTTCGTAGATGAAATTTGCTGCGTCGTCGGCATGTCCCTCGTTTTGCATGTATTCGAAGAACTTGGCGTTCAGATCGTTCATGCTAAGTTCACTCATGATTTTAGACATGTTGGATTATTTCCAAAGCGAAACGAAATATCAACAAAAATAACCAAACGAAGATGAAAACGCCACCACTCTCCGCACAAAACGTAACGTCGCGATCAGCTGATTTTTATTATCGAACGAACCAAAGAACGAATGATTACTGAATGGTAGTATACTAAAGTGCATTTCGTATAGGTAACTTGTCCCTTCGCCGTTATGTTGGCTGTACACAACCTGTCAACTGTCACCAAAAACATGGGCAAATATATTATCCGGTCGACAGATTCACATATTATTATTTCTTAATTAATGGAGGTCTAACATCTAGGTTAATTTCGCCAATGACACGTGTTTTTCTAGATTTCACTGTATTTGGACAGGTTCTCTTTCGAGAACCTGGAAATTTTTGTGTTGATTTGTTGCTCCTTAGCAATACTCACGTGATGGGCCGTAGCAGATTCACATAAAAAAATCCCGCTTCAAAGAATACCATATCGGGTTTGTAGGTAGCTACAACCTCGTCACAATACGAACTACACAACGTGTCATTAAATATACGCATAACCTTATACACCCCAACTTACTTTTTTATAATAAAAAAATATTGAGTTTGAAAAAACAAATAATCATATTATTTATTGCACATAAAACATAAAGCTACAGATAGTTACAAGAACTATTATAAGGAAAGGCGAGCTTATCTCTAAAGAGAGATGACACGTCGATTGTTTATTTGAACGATGCGTTATTTACCCGAAGAAAGTTGTTACGTCGATGGATCATTTCATCGAATGTCTTTTAGACGACGGTTTAAATGGTCGACATAACATTTCGTCGAAAGTTTATTTCATCTAATTACTTTTGATCGATATGTCAGTAATTCAAAATCGCATTTGTCGATAATGGTTTGATTTTTAACCCCCGCCCGACGAAGGCAAAAGGGGTGTTATGAGTTTGACGTGTGAGTCACTCTGTGTGTGTGTGTCTCTCTCTCACCACCTGGAGCGTAAACGGGTGAACCAATTTGAGTGTTGTTTTTTAATTCGAAAGTAGATTTCTTGGAACTGGTTGTTATGGTACCATCGAGCTGGTCTGATGATGGAGTTCGAAGGTGGGAGCGGGAACCCTATGATGCTTACTAGTAAACCCGTCGAATTTGGGCTCATTAGGTTCGTTGTGACAAGCGCTTTGAGAATATGGTACCATCGAGCTGATCTGATGATGGAGTGCGAAGCTCTGGGAGCTGGAACCCTGGGATGCTTACTAGTAAACCCATCGAGTTTGGGGTCATTAGACTCGTAGTGACAAGACATTTGGGAATATGGTACCATCAAGCTGATCTCATGATGGAGTGCAAAGATCGAAGGTTTGAACTGGAACCCTGGGATGCTTACTAGTAAACCAATCGAGTTTGGACTCATTAAGACTCGTAGTGACAATACCTTTGAGGATATGTTTCTATCGAGCTGAGCTGATGATGGAGTGTGACGCTCGAAGGTGGGAGCTGGAACCCTGGGATGCTTACTAGTAAACCCATCGAGCTTAGACTCATTAGATTCTTTGTGATGAGACCTTTTAATTTTACTTAATGATTAGACCTGGTAAATAATCTGGAAGACTGGTTATATGTGGGGGTTTTTTAATGCTAAAGTTATATATAACGGTTTGGAAGAAAAGCCAATGAGTAATCTTCTACGGAGAAATTGTCTTTATTGAATAAGTTTTAGTATTATTTATGATTACATTAGCAAAATGTAGTTTTAACATTAGCTTGTAAAAAATAGATTAAATAAAGATAGGTACACGGTTATTTTTATATCACCGTCAATATTTTGGGGATTGATAGTACCCTCATTATGAACAAATTTCCCAAAGAAAAATATACTCACAAAAGAAAAAAAAAAATGGGTCTCTTAGAGTAACTTGAAAACAGCTGATAGGGTAAATGTACTAAGAGTCAATTTATTTTTAACAAACTAGACAGGATTGAAATGTCCCGTCCATTATCCATGTTGTCGAATCATGTAGAATCTTCATATTTTTCCTTGTGCAAAATATAATTAAGCGTTTATTTTCTCCGTACGTAACGTCACGTGCTAGAAAAGGTTCTCCTTCAACGACCTGGAATAAGAAAGTAAACATAATTATAAATAACTAGCTTTTGCCCGCGGCTTCGCTCGCGCAAGTTTTCTTTAGAACTTCGTCGGGCGAGCCACCTATCATTTCATTTTATACCCTCTAGGGGTTGAATTTTGGAAAATCCTTCCTTAGTGAATGCCTACGTCATAAGAGAAATACGTGTGCCAAATTTGGAGTCTCTAGATCCAGCGGTTTGGGCTGTGCGTTGATCAGCTTTGCCTTTTATATACAAGTTGTAAATGTATTAACGCAAAATGAGAAACTACTTTGTAAGGAACATCATTCAGAGCAACTTCTATTATGAAACCGATTTGATCAGAGCAACTTTATTTTTCAATTCTCCATACAAATCAGCTGATCCACTCAGGCCAAAATGTACCTACTGTGAAGTGAAAAATAAAGTTGCTCTGATCAATTCGGTTTCATAATGAAAGTTGCTCAGAATGATGCCTAACAAAGTAGTTTCTCATTTTGCGTTAATTCATTTACACCTTGTATATAGATAGATAGTTCAGAGGGTGAATTCAGTATCCAGATTGAAACCATGCATTATTAGAAAATACAAAAGAAATACCGAATTACAATAAGGACCGCTAGAAATAAGTCATCTTACCTTCATTTCATCAGGAATATTTATTTCTGGTAATGTTTTAGGCTCAACAGGAATACGCTTCTTTCGCGCACGTCGTATTATCTGTCTTAAAGCATTTTTATTGGGAACGGAGCATGCGCTAGTGCTCGGTACTTGTGTTAAATTATTCTGGATTAGTTGAGTAGGCGCAGCAAACTAGTAGAAGCATCTCGCTTCAGACGATTTTTGAGACTTATCACGTCCGACGTAGCTGCGTCAGGGGAATGTGAATGCTCATTCATAGGTTTACTGACAGAATGCCCATGCTCACTAGAAAACGTTGTTATTAACGTGCTTCTGCATTGTTTTGCCCCTTTTTGCGCACAGGACCAGTAATATTTATCATTAACTTTTTTGTTAGCACAAAACTGATAGCCTTCAATTAGCAACACGTCTTTACCGCGAACTGATTTTTCTATTTTTATATCAGGACCTGACATTTTGACTACCTAATCTGCACTACTGCACGATTGCAACTAAATTTTAAAACTAATAATATAGGTTAGAGCGGATAGATTAAAATAAATTGTTAAGAAAACGCCTGGATCTTAATTTGTAGCAAACACTTCAATTTATTGCTTTGCTTACATTTACTATACGTGCATTCGATCAAATGAGGCTTTGACTTATTTATCCATCGATCGAATAAGGCTTCGATGAATTGTACCATCGGTAGAAAGTATTTCGATGAATTGTAGCATCGATCAACTGTTCTTCGAAATGTTGAGCATTCGATTAATTTAACGTTCGACTTATTATACTTTCGATGAGGTGTCATCGATGAATTGTAATTCGACGAGACGCTCTTCGAAATGGAGTAGCGAACCCCTCTAATAAAGCAGGTAAGTGCGTTCCACAGCCTGATTGCCTTTAACCTAAACGAATGTTCGTAAGCGGCAGTGTTAAGCCGAGGAGTTGAAAGAAGAGACACCGTGTGGGATCTCCGAATGCTATCCCTGGGGAAAAGAGATATGTGGGGTAGCATGGATTTCGCAAAATTCGTAAGAGAATTTGCATATCACGGCGAAGATGGATCGGAATCCACCCCAGCTCCTTGCGATACTGGGAGACATGGTCATACTTGCGCAGCCCGAAAACAAACCGAATCCCGAGGTTTTGAAGTCGTCCGAGTTTGTTCAGTTGTTTTTTGTTCGCACTCACCCAACAAATATCCGCGTAGTCTATTAAAGGTAGTAAAAGGGACTGAGCCAGTCTTAAGTCTGCCGTGGCAGGATACTGCCAAAAATGACTCAAAGACTCGTCAGCCGACGTCACAAACATGGGGCGACCAGGACAGCAAGTTATTAATATTAACCCCAAGATTCTTAGCTTTCTATCTAGATTATAGTACCATCATACAATACAGGATTGACGGGCATATTCTTAACTGAGTGTAGCGAGTACCGTGTACCCATAATCATATCTTGAGATTTTCACTGGTTGACAAGCAGCCCATATGAAATAGCCCATTTCCTGATATTATCGAAGTCAGCTGTGAGATCAGTCAGTCAGATGTGATCAACGCCTAGAGGCAGTCAGATTTAGATCACACGGAGAGAAGTGCCAATATATCATATGCGTAGAGATGATAAGAATGGAGTTAATGAATACTGAGAAGAGGAGAGAAGGGATGCCACCCTGCGAAACACCCGCGGGGAGATTACACCAGTCCGTTGAAATCTCCTCAGATTAAATGCGCTGCTGGCTCTCTCTCAGATAGGAGTCAAACCAGCGAGCCGAGTCCGTGGAGACTCTGAGTGACATTAGAATTTCAAACAGGATATCGAAATCAATGCAGTTGAAGGCGCTACTGAAACCAAGCAGTGCGAGGACCGTAAGCTGGTTCTGATCCATTGCCAATATAATGACGTCAGAGCCGTGGTAGCGCTGTGACCCGGCCTGAAACCTGATTGATGAGGATTAACAAGTTTCTAGAGTAATGGTAGGAGGAGAGCTGGGGGTAAAAATTGATTTAAGGACTTTGGAGAGAATAGGCAGAATAGATATATGACGGAATTCTTCAAAGGACTGGACGTTTTAGGTAGGGGAATCACAAGTACACGTGCCTTTTTCCACTGAGTGGGGAAGCAACATTGGTCAAAAGACACATTAATCGTGTGGGTGATGATCGGTAACAGTTCGTAAATGATGCTGGTCATCATTATTCTCTACATGCGAGAACACATTAATGGTTATAAGTTATTATATAAGTTTATTAATAGAGTGTGTAAAACTGTTTGTTCTCCTAATACAATAAAAATAAAATAAAATAAATCTGAGAGCAGATTTTGTCCTCACCTATGGCCTTCGAAGAGATCGCTAATATTACCCTCACTACTGCGCCGATTCAGACATGGTTGAAGTTGAAGGGCCTAATATTGTATAAAATATTTGAACCTTAGGTTTTTGTAATTTCTGACAAATACACCACTCTGTGGTACGTGCGTGCCGCGGCCCGCGAGTTCAATCAAATTATCCGTCACATTTTTTAACGTAGGTTAGTTTTTTAAGTAAATTAGGTTACCATAGCAACAATATATAAAGTACCTATTTAGAAATAAATTTATGAAATTATGAAGTAAAACTAAAATTTAGGTAAGGTTACAAAACATCGCAAAAATCTAGCTATTTCGAATTCAACCTCTCTCTCACTCACCCCACCCTTATCCTATGTATGAGTTTAAGAGAGTCCCCGCTCAATCAGAGCCACAGAAACTTGGCTCGGCTTGTATGAAACGGGCTTAATAATTTCCGACGTATTGTACTTACTTCTACCTACCATTCGCTTGCGAGTTGAATGCACTCTAAATGTAGGTACTGTACCTACGGGCTGTATTTGTGTGAAAGTACCGTAGTAGTCGCTGTGACCACGAACCGTTCAAAGTACACCGACATAGCTTGATTGCTACTGTCATTACCAAAGCTAGGCACCATTAATCAACTAATTAACTTCTTTAATCGCTAATCCGTTACTAAAAAAGTTAACTTCGTTAAACGTTAAAGCATTAAATGTACAAAAAAATTACGTTGGTTAAAAGTTATTCGTTAAAGTTAACAAATACATAGTTTTACCTAGATGGTACTGTAAGGTATATAGTTAGGTTCGATATTTGTCTATGCGATAATATTGTATACGGGCCTCTTTAGAGTGAGTGTTCGCTTTGATACTGTTACGTAATTTGTAATTTTAAAAAGAAAGAGGCTTTGATGTGTAAAGTCAATGTGACACACTTCACCTTAGGCTTCGGTCAGCGACCGATCTAAATTATATAGTTAGGATTAGCTTAATGGCTATCCAGCCAGTTTGATCCCTTTTATATAAATTGTAACCATATTCGATCAATAAACACAAGTTTTGTGTTATTAACGTCTTTATAATTGCCTACGTAATCTGTAGGGCTAGGGAGTTCAAGTATAGGACGTGATCGTCTAGTGGTTAGGAGTGGTTACATTGGTGGAGGCGCCGAACGAACCGGATATATAAGAAGACCGCTTCATAAGAAATAAGAGGTGACGTCATAGGAAGTGACGTCATAGAAGAGAATAGTGATCGTCGATCCAGACCTTGAAGAATCGAGGAAGGATCGAAACTACATTGAAAGGAAGTATATTTCTGTACTTAAGTTTTTAATTTAGGAATTACCTCGACCTGCCAAGCGAGTGAAGAATTGAATAGAAAAATATTGTGGGAAGATTTTTTTCGCAGCGGACATTTTGTGAAAATTTTTATGAAATAATTTCATAAAATATTTATAGGGAAGATTTAAATTTTAATAATATGATGGAGGATTTGTCAACTTGTTTTTCGGGGAGTCCTCAGGAGTCCTTTGAAGACTTTTTAGAAGACTTCAGAGATGCTGCATCGAGGAAGAAATTTATATCGTCGGAGGAGTAAAAATGATTATTTCCTTCGTATTTAAAAGGTGGAGCCTTATATTTTTTAGGGAAATTAGGGGCAGTGCCCAGACATTTGAAGAGGTGGTGGATAAATTTAATGAAGAATTTGGAAGCACAGACTTTGCAGAGAAGTTCTACAATGCCAAGCAAGAGAAAATAAGTTTGTTGGACTACTTCCATTACTTAGGGGACCTAGCGAGGAAGGCTAGAGTTACCAAAGATGACATTTTTATAACGCAGTTTTTAAGAGGATTGCAAACCCATCTTAGAAATAAATTAATGTTGAGCCATTTTGTAGATAAGAAATCGCTAAGGGCAGTACTGGTACAGATGGAGAAATTAAGTCCGGGAAGTGATGATAATGTAAATGTGTTTAGGAACCCGGCAACTTTTGGACCAAATTTGGCCATATAATAGCCCATAGTAATAGAGGGGGGGGGGGGGGGGGAGACAGGCCGTTTCATTCTTTTAGGCCTGCACAATTTAATCAAAGCCCTACTCAAGACCCACGAGGAACGCCGAATGTTTCGCCGTCGACAAGTGGTCAGGAACCACATATTAGACCTAGTACTAATAATTATAATTTGCGTCCTAGGCAAGCGGATTTTACAACGCGTCGTCGCTAGAGGCCGATTGCGGTGACCAGGCTGACCTGTGGAATGAGGGCCTCAGACGAGCTCAGCAGCGTAGCACGGAAGCGAAACGACCAATGAACTTGAACTTGGGGAAGATCGTCGTAGACGAGGCGGATCAGCAGGTCAGACCATTAGTTTTATTGAATTCTTCTAGTGTAAACGTGGTAGCTCTTTTAGATACAGGCGCTACGGCTTCATGCATCAGCCCAGCCGTTGCAGATCAAGTGGGTGCGAGATGTATGCAAGAAGAGAAGAAGGTGTTAAGGCGGTAAATGGAAGTTTATTGCAAATTGTAGGGAAATGTGTTATAGATTTTAGTTTGGACAATTTTAACTTTTCACAGGAATTTTTAGTAATAACTGATTTAAATTGTAGCATTATTTTAGGGGATTATATTGATTTTGTTCATTCGTGTATGTGTTTTTTCCAGGGAAAAATACCGTTTTTCAATAATTTCCATACGAAACAAAACACGAAACCGGTAAAACGAAATGTCATGTGCGTAGGGATTCTTTCAAAACAAAAGATAGGGTCGGACTTTCTAGACGGTTCTAGAAGGAAACAAGTGAAATTCGGAGAAACCACGGTTATCGAGGATCATGACGTGATAGATTTTATCGACTTTCAGGAGTTAAGAAAGGGCGATTACGTTTATTTCTCGGGGTTATCGGATTCGTGCAAATTTGCGTTTGGGGTAGAAGATAAACGGTTTATCGTAAATGAGGGTTTATGTGGGAATGATAAGCAGGTATTATTGGCGTTGTTGGATAGGAATGCGGATAGGTTTGCGTTTGCAACTGACCAGTTAGGTAGGTCGGAGATAGTGTCGGTCGATATTAAGACTTATGATGAAGAGCCGGTTCATTGTCACCCGTATCGCGTTTCGCCGGTGCAACGAGAAATTATTGAGGAGCAGGTCGCGGAGATGTTGAAGCTAGGTGTTATTAGGGAATCCACTAGTTCTTATGCTGCGCCCGTTGTGTTAATTAAAAAGCCCGATAATTCATGGAGGTTTTGTGTAGATTATCGGAAATTAAATAAGAAAATTTGTAGGGATAGTTATCCTATTCCGCGGATAGAAGACATTGTCGATAGTTTGGCCGGGGCCAAGTATTTTGCGGAGTAAGATCTCAATTCAGGTTATTGGCAGACGGTTATTACGGAAGGTAGGCATAAAACGGCTTTCGTCACGACCACGGGTCTTTATGAATTTAATGTTGTTCCGTTCGGTTTGGAAACGAGTCAAGCAATTTTCCAACGGATGATGGATAAAGTTTTAGCGGATTTAAGATTTAAAGGGGTTATGGTTTACGTAGACAATGTAATTGTACATGGTTGAACGTTCGAGGAGTTTACCGACACGTTGCAGAAAGTTTTTGGGCGGTTTAGAGAAGCGAACTTGACCTTCAAGCCATCCAAATGTAAATTCGGTTTTTGCGAGATTGAGATGCTAGGTTATCTAATCTCGAATGTAGGAGTAAAACCTAGTGAGAAAAAGCTGAAGGCTATCCAACAGGTTCCAACTCCCACATCTACGAAGGATGTGAAACAATTATTAGGTTTATTTTCTTATTATAGAAAATTTGTATCGAATTTTGCGAGAATATCGTTACCTCTCACTAAATTATTGAAAAAGGGGGTAAAGTTTCAATGGAATGAAGAATTGCAGAATTCGTTCGATTATATTAAGAAGGTTATGTGTAGTGCGCCAATACTTTCGTATTATTCGGGGGATAAGTCGGTTACTACGAGGGTTTATGTGGATGCGTCTAACGAGGCGTTAGGTGCAGTGTTGATGCAGGGCGTTGATAAAATGAGTCCGGTTACCTATGCGTCTATGAAGTTAACGGATGCGGAGAAAAAATATAGTACGACGGAGAAAGAGTGTCTGGGGTTAGTATGGGCGTTAAGGAACTATAGGCATTATCTTTGGGGATCGTATTTTCAGGTTGTTACAGACCATAGCGCGTTATGTTGGTTACAGTCGAAAAAAGATATGTCTGGTAGGTTAGCGCGATGGGCGTTAGCGATACAAGAATGGGATTTCGAGATAGTTCATTGCTCGGGGAAAAGCAATGTAGTGGCATATTTTTTGAGTAGGAATCCGCTAATGGAAGAAGGGAAACGGGAAACAGAAGGACCTCAGTCTTCTTCTCGTTCTGAACCTAAAGATGATGGTTTGGAAGTTTTTAGTATTAATGTAGAGTCGTTACAGGCGGATCAAGAGAACGATTCATTTTGTAGTAGATGGTTGACGCGGTTGAGCGAACGTCCGGAAGCGTGGCGTAGCGGTTTTTGTTTGAGAAATAATTTATTATATAAAAGCGTACGTAGAGATGGAGAAATTAGGGAGGTATTAGTATTGCCTAGATCTTTGTTTCAAAATGTAATGAACGAATTACATGATGAGGCGTGGACAGGAGGTCATTTGGGTCTCGCAAAGACGTTGAAGAGGTTTCGGTCGAAATATTTCATGCCGAAAGCCGATAAGGAGATAGAGCGTTATATAGCTTCGTGCGTGCCGTGTCAAGAAAGGAAATTAGTTAAAAGCGTAGCAGATTTGATGCCGATTAGGGTCTCGGATATTTTTGAGAAGGTAGGGATCGACGTGTTAGGAGCGTTTCCACGTTCCTCGAGAGATAACCGATTTATTATATTCGCGGTAGTGTATGCGTCGCGGTTTGCGATATGTAAGGCGTTACCTAGGGTTACATCGGAAGATGTAGTGCGGTTTTTAGTTGAGGAAGTTTTCTGTAGGTTCGGGCCGATTAGGGAAATTATTTCAGATAGAGGTACAGTTTTTACGGCGGGAATCGTAAAAGAAACGGTAGAACAGTTTGGGGCTAAAATGATACATACAGGTTCGTTTCACCCACAGAGTAACGGTTTGGTAGAACGAATGAATAGAACGTTAACTTCGATGTTATCAAAATATTTAGGTAGTAGTCAAAGGCAATGGTGCTCAGTGTTACCTTTGGTAGTACATGCGTATAACACTAGCGTGCAGGCGTCAACGAAAGTGTCGCCGAATAATATTTTATTTGGTAGGGAACAGTGCTCAGTGGTGGATCGATCATTAGGATTAAACGCAGTTGATTTAGACGAAACGATAGATGAAAGGGTAAATCGTATGGGAAGGCTGCTGACTAAGGCGTTAGGGAATATTGCGAACGCACAGCATGTACAAAAACGGTATTACGATATGAGATCAAAACCCAGATCGTTCCGGGTGAATGACTTAGTTTTGTTATACGTACCAAGGCGGATAACGGGAAGATGTATGAAGTTGGCACGTCTGTATCAGGGACCATACAAGGTCATTGAGATCGTTGGGAGGTCTAATGTGCTGATTCGTCGTCTGAACTCACGGTCACTGGGCGTAATTGTTAACCCAAATAGTTTAAAACGCTTTGTGCTGCGTTGAGGAGTTCGTCTGATATTAAATAGTTATACATTACATTACATTACATTATTAACCGGTGTTTCTTTTCATGTTGTTGCTGAACTATGATGTCTGATGAGGACCGTTCACCAAAGACCCAAGAAATATTTGTAACATACTAGATTTCCATGGTAGATTACTTTTATATGAGAAACTTTTATAAACGACATTTCGTATAATTGTTTGAACCGATCGCCTGGTTTTATCTTTGAGAGCAGTATGACGAGGCAATAGCTATTCGTCATAGGGTTCTGTTTTGGTTCCTGCGTTCTTAAAGTATAGAGTTGGGATGATTTGGTAAGGGGAGAGTAAGGTTTGTTCATTGGTATTCGATACACATTCGAGATTCTTTGTAGTGTTTTAACTTGGGTAATTGGTTGCAACTCACGGCGATTATCTTAAACTGTTAATAGTAAAATATAGTTTACTGAATTCCAATGGATTAGTTGAGATGTTTGTAAGTTGTAGTATCGGTTTTAAAGCTAGTTGATTTAATCGTATTATTGGAACGAATTTTAATGAACTAATTCTTAAGCTGTGGCTTAGTAATAAGGTTCTATAGATTAATCCTGTTAATATGGTTGACGTTTCCTATATTTGAAAATGATAATTTTTTTCTTTGATCTTTGCCTGCGTTAATTTTTGAAATATTTCCATTCGGTGGAAAGAGTTCACAATGTGGTGATTTAAATTAATTTTTTAAGCAAAGATGGAGTTGTGTTAATTTTAAGAACGGAGGTATTATAGTTGTCTGATAAATTTTTCGCTAGTTTTTTTTGTCAGAAAAATTGTCGAATGATAACCATTCGAGAAGCTAATCTTAGCTAGATTCAGCTGTTTGCCTTCGTATTGTAATAGATAGTTTTCTAGCGTTAGGTAGGTTAGTGTTAAGCCGCGAATAATTGTATGATGGGATCATAGGGTGTTATAATTTAAGATTTTTAATTAAGTTTTTTAAGGTGCATAGCCTACACCTTAAGTGTATTTGGACAGATAAGGATTAGGGTACTCGATGTTATTTAAGATTATGCTTGCGGCATATTTACTGTTTTTTAGATTTCAAGCATAGCAAGCTCACTTAATGTTAACATTTAATGTATTTTAGATTTTAGACTTTGAGATAGGGTTGTCATTTTTGATTTTAGACTTTGAGTTAGGGTTGCCACTTTGAAAAAAAAAAACCGTTGGTTTTTTTTTTGAAAGGAGGGGGGAATTATTGTAAGGTTATATAGTTAGGTTCGATATTTGTCTATGCGATAATATTGTATACGGGCCTCTTTAGAGTGAGTGTTCGCTTTGACACTGTTACGTAATTTGTAATTTTAAAAAGAAAGAGGCTTTGATGTGAAAAGTCAATGTGACACACTTTCTTAGGCTTCGGTCAGCGACCGATCTAAATTATATAGTTAGGATTAGCTTAATGGCTATCGAGCCAGTTTGATCTCTTTTATATAAATTGTAACCATATTCGATCAATAAACACAAATTTGGTGTTATTAACGACTTTATAATTGCCTACTTAATCTGTAAGGCTAGGGAGTTCAAGTATAGGCCGTGATCGTCTAGTGGTTAGGACCCTACAGTACCTAATAATTGAAGGGACTTGGTTTTGCAAGGATCGTGATCTGCTCCTGGTCAACACTGATATTGCGTTCACGCATTAGATCAGTACTTTTTTGATCTTCTGTAGGCATAATTACACCAAACAATTAAACTAAGGCAAAAATATTTCAACTTTGTTATTAATTTGAGGTTATGTTAACAGCTCAACTGTAAGAAGAAGTGCGAAATGAAATAAACAAAAACAAATCCCGCCAATCCATCCGTAAACCATATCTACTCATTACTCACTCTCACCCAAGCGTCTCTAATTCACATTTCACTCGCACTTAGTTATAGTTCATTCGGGTACGCAATCGGTTTGGCGGGTTTGCCGTGCGTGACGATTTCGGCAGGCAGCGGCGCCGCACCGTGGTCAGTACCTAGTCAGTCAGTGTGGCGCACAATTATAAGAAAATCACGGCATCAGGTATGCTATCAGCCGCATGTCAGGGACTTAACTTAACGGAAGATAAGTAAACCGTTAATATTTTTTCGGCTTAACTTAAATGTTAAATCGTTTAACAATTTCTTAACTTCGTTAATTAACGATTAACGAGTTAATGCCCAGCTTTGGTCATTACATTGTGCAGTACTCACACTATTTACAATATTCCACATTTGTGTATCGAAATGAAATTGCGTGGCGCGCCAGTGAGGTGACGGACTAAACATAACAAACAAAGAGATCCCCGCACCCTTCACCCCTACCCCTTCCCCTTCCGTGATTTGCACTCGCTCACTCGATCGATGTTTCCGTCGACGCGATCGCCACGCAGTGGCTGTCTCTTTTTTTTCCCACACGGATGAAGAAAGTAAGCGTACCTACGAAATTATCCTTTCGTTTAACTTAGGCTAAAGAAAACGAAATCAGGCTTCATTTTGGTGAGCGGCCACCTGTGTGAGCTTCGATTCAGCGTAAGTAGAGCTTAGGCAGGGGTCAGTTAAACTAGACGGTCGCGCCTAAGTTAGCTTAGCTATAAAGAGACAAAGCAACAACAATAACCTTTTTTTTCTTCAAAAATATGACATATATTTAAAGTCAGTGAAATCGACTCTGCTCATGATTCTGAACAAACAAGTTTCTCATTATGAGTTTATTCGATGACATGTTGATTAATTAAATACAAATTATACCTAACAGTATTGACAACACTTATAAACATTATAGTATGAGTTAGTTTTGATATTTTCTCCATAACTTCGGGTTACATTTTTCAAAAGCTAGCAACACTGGTTTCAACGCTACCAACTTAATGGTGAACGGACAAATTGCCAAGTCGCAGTTTTCGGGAATCGAGTAGAGTCGATTTTAAAGGTATCCGGATCCTGACTGGATTTTAACAATAATCCTGGAGTCGGATCCGTTTCTCTGGACTCGATTCTTTACAGACCCGTTCTACTTACTCGATTCTAGCTAGAGCTATTGATTGTATATTCGAATTCTGATTAGAATTTAGAAACCGTCAAAAATTCTATCGACCTTGTTGAATTGACCTCAAGTTGACTGGCTAGAGCTGGAACTAAGACGTACATGTACAGTACCTTGCTCATGTTTCACCAATCATAAGTCGCTATAAATGACAGCTGTCAATTTGGTGAAGATCCTTTGAAATGGATTGGGATTCATGTCAGAGATACATAATAGAGCGTTCAAAATCCTAATAATAATTAAATAAAACAGACAAAAATACTTGAATCAATTTGTTTAAATTTAGTTAGGTATAAATAAAAATACCCATCGGTATAATTTTAAGAAAATCTAACAGAATCAATTCTCTCTGACTCGAGTATAAAAAATAAGTACTCGAGCTACCGAGTCCCAGGCAATCGAGTCAAACTCGAGTCTAGCTCTTTGTTTTCAGTTTAGTTTAATAATGTGCACATACGATACAATTGTACTTGAGCATAGCGTTAACAAAAATAGTGGTTAATAGTCTGCTATTAACCACTATTTTTAATAAATACCAGACCCCACACAGTTAGACTTGTCCTGGGGGTCTAAACCAAGGTTACAAACATGATTTTATATAGATGGGAGTAGACCGTTTGCTCATTGCATTTGCACGTTATTTAAGTCAGTTAACAGAATAATTTATTACTTTAAAAAATTATTAAAAGTTTGAAATTATTTTGAACACGTTTATTTAAAATGTTTAAATATAAATAAGAAGAAAATAAATAAATATTATATTAATAATAAAATTTAAATTTAAGAAAAAATAAATACTCATATTCATAGCAAAATATACCGTTATATCGTCATTTAATTACTGTTGTACCTTTAGGACAGCTTTGTTTGTGTTGTAACTTTGTTTTTCATAAATGTGTTTGTATGAATGACAAAGTTATCTTTGCGGTTTTTAATAAATGTTTTTTATCTTAAAACTGCTTTTTTTATTTTGTTCAAATAAATTTTCCTTGAAAGTGTGTATTGAGATACACAGCATATATTTTTTGTAGATTTTTCACTCTCTTTCTTTAAAGGTTAAAGGGGGAGTGTTGTCTCTTAAATTTTTCCACTTTGGAAGGGTCTGTCTGTTTAACATTTTACTTTGAGGAAAAATGGTTTCAGAAACCTCAACGTGATTTTTAAAGACTTATATCTACAAACGCCCCACACATATAGGTTTGATGAAAAAAATGTTTTTTGTTTTCAGTTCCAAGTATGAGGAGCCCCTTTTAATTATTTTATTTTTTCAATGTTTGCATAAAAATCATAAAGCGGTTTACTACAGAACACATAGCAAGTTTCAATTGTGTAGCCTTAATAGTTTCTGCATAAAGTTGCTGTGACATACCGACGGACCGACGGACGGACAGACAGACTTGACGAAACTATAAAGGTTCCTTGTTTCTCTACGGAACCCTAAAAAGGAATAGTCTGCCCTGTAAACAAATCAGGGGATATAAAACTGGCAACCAATTATAGGCCCATAACGTTGCTAACCACGCTTTCTAAAATAATTGAGAAAGTGATGGATGAATAAGATTGGTCAGTTATCTGGAACCAAATAACCTATTGTCTGGCAACCAGTTCGGACAGAGGATGCGGTTATAAAACTGACTTCGCTTGTGAATCAACACGTCGACAAAGGTGAGAAATGCTTGGGCGTATTCCTCGACTTACAAAAGGCGTTCGACACAGTTTTCGTTCCTATCCTACTTGCGCACTTAGAAAACATGGGTATCCGCGGCTCCCCTAAATCTGGTAAACTGACTACCTGACTAACCGCAAACAAGCTGTGTGCATAGAAAAGATGTTGATTGGTAGTGCCTCATGTACGTATGGCGTACCACAAGGTAGTACGCTGGGGCAAACACTATTCCTTTCATACATGATAGGAGCTGACCTGATAATGTTTGCTGATGACATGGTGATCCTTTTCCATGGGACAGATTGGTCCAGCGTAAAACGTCTGGCCGAGATAGGACTAGATAAGGTAACATCTTGGCTAGAGGACAATATGCTGACACTTAATACAACGAAAACAAAATATCTGTGCTTCAGTCAAACTGCTATAACTTTGAGCTGACTATACATAAGAATCCCTGTAACAGTCATGTCATGTGCAGCTGCGAAAATCTCTCCCGGGTTTCTACCTTGGTGTTGTAGTGGATGACAAACTTCACTGGGGTCCGCACATTATAGCTACAGCTAAAAGGATACGTAAGCTCATATTTGTATTAATAAACGTTCGTTTGTCTGCGAACAAAAATCTATTGTTGCAGACTTATAGTGCCTTAAGCCACTGTGTGACAGAATACTGCATATGTGCTTGGGGTTGCTCGCAAAACTATTCTACTGGAGGCCGAGCGCGCCCAGCGCGCTGTGCTAAAAGTTCTTGTGTTTTCTCGCTGGCGGCATCCTACGAAACTCGTCTATAAAGACATCGGTGTACTCACCATCAGGCAGACATTCATACTAAAAAGTATAAGGCGATATCACAGACGTACAGTCCCGCTCTTACTTGTAAGTATCAAGAGGATATTTCGTTTTCCTGTATCACTTGCCAAAAGTGCTTTTGCACGTAGGTACTACAATACAATACAAAAATACGTGACAGTAAAATTAATAATAAATTAAACACCATGAAAGAAAAAATATACACTGTAAAAAACCGGTCAAGTGCGAGTCTAAATCGCGCACGAAGGGTTCCGTACCACCGTTTAATGGAAGCTATGGTGTGGAGTGAATAGTTTGGATTTTACGATTGGTGCGGTTACTTTCATACTCCATGTACGTAACCAGGTGCATCCATAAGTTTGTATGTGGTATTGAAAGTTTGGGGCGTTGGTAGCTTGGCGGGCTATTCAATGAGAACCACTAGGTAGACGTATACGAAAGTTTATTCATAGCGTTTACGATACACAAACGTGTTCCTATCTAGCCTGCCTGACTGGGACTGGTTACAATGCGGTGCGGGGGAAATTGCATCGCTGCAGTCTGCCGCGTCAGCACAGTATTGTGTTCCTACAATATTCCCCCCTTTAAAAAACTTCACAATTCAAAAATATCACGAAAATATAACTAATACAAAATCATAGTCACCCTATCATTATTCTAATATTAAAACTTCACTGTTCATGACACAGAGACTCACAATATCGCACGAAATATCTGACGCTGCAATATGTACTGGCGTCGACGTTATGCGTCTTAGGTTACAATCCAAATACCTAGTAACAATACTGGTGGACGTACTCTAATATTTGCATGATTACAAAGTCTAACTAAAGTACTCTACTCTATGCTAAGTACACTACTCACGATTTGAGTACACATGATTACGGGATGTTCTAAAATAAAATAGAAAAATATAAAACTTTGTTTCGTTTAACACATTCCTTCTCTAGGATAGCTATAGGACCAATTGGTATACAAAAATATATGACACATAAAAGGCAATGAATATGGCCGAAAAAATAGTAAAATGATGCTTAACTAAGTCGCAATGTAAAAAAATATATATATAACAATAACACATATAAGTATGTCCCGTCAGTACATCATTGTTTGATTGGTAGCTGTGACGTTGGTCGTTGGTGGCGCTATTCCGTGTTCACCTGTACCTGTACGACCTTTCTCTGTTCTTGATATCAGGTCGTCTACGAATTTGCCATGGTAATATCTTGTGCACTTTTTTAGGACGAAATAAAAACACACACTGAACACAAAAACTGCCGTAATTACCATTAAAATCCCATATAGCTCTACTTTATTCTCAAGTGTCGATGTCGCCTTGGCTGTATTATCGGCTCCAGTCTGCGCGATAATTACTTGGGCGTTCTTTGACTGTTGTTTCCCCATGTTTGTAAGGATAGTCATCTACTCAATGTGATGTTACAGTGGATATCTTATTCGCAATGGACTAAAAATACTTATTTAACTTTACATGTTACAAAATATATGCTTATTCCAGTGTTACACTTACCTAATGACCGACTTACAAAAATCGCACCGGTGGCTTTATGATTCTGCCACTGCGTGTGGTCCTAGTTACTAACGTATCCTTAACTACTTGGCTACCCGTAGTGATTGGAATTGGTACCGGCACTGGTAAGCTAGCATCCTGTAAAGGTTGAGCCTGAGGGGTACCTGTATCATCTTCTGCCAGTATATAGGCGGGTTTTAGCCTATCTATAGAAATATGCGTCTGCCTGTTCTGCAGTTGTACTTTAAAAACCTTACTTGATCTACTTAAAACGCGGTAGGGGCCATCATAAGTCGGTGTGAGAGGTTTTTTAACAGCGTCGTTCCTGATAAACACGTGTGAGCAGGTGTGCAAATCTTTATGTACGAATATCTTCCGCGAATCGCTATCAGCTCTTGGCTTGGGTCGTAGACTGTGGACCATTTCGCGCAGTTTTTCTACGTAAGTATACTGATCAACAAAAGTGTTACGTCTCGTGCTGTAAAAGTCACCTGGTAAACGTATAGGCTGTCCCAATACCAATTCCGCCGCGCTGAAACCAGTGTCGGATCTACATGCTGCACGAAGTCCGTATAATACTGTAGGTAGTTCCTCGTCCCATGATGCAGTATCCGTTAATCTACATTTAAGTGATACCTTTAATGCGCGGTGCCATCTCTCTATTTTTCCATTACTCTGTGGGTGATAGGGGGTGGTTCGAATCCTCTGTACCCCTAACAGCTTCATGAGGTTGTTGAACAAATCACTCTCCAGCTGTCTTCCCATATCTGAAGTAAGTCTGACTGGACTACCATAACGACATACCCATTGTTCGTAAACCGCCTTCGCCGTGGTTTCTGCCGTTATGTCTGCGACGGGCACCACTTCCGGCCAATTTGTGAACCTATCTATAATAGTAATACAATATCTGTTACCTGTTTTAGTAGTCTGCAATGGACCTACGATGTCCACATGTATATGCTCGAACCGTTCGCACGGCGGGAAACTTTCTAAATCTGAGATAGCGTGTCGGTTTACTTTACTTTTCTGACAATGTATACAGGTTTTGGCCCACAATCTTATGTCTTTATTCATCTCCGGCCAAAAAAATCGCGTCGCTATCATTTTCAAACTGGTTCTGATTCCTGGATGGCTTATACCATGTACTGACTGAAAAACGGGCTTCCTGAAACTTTTAGGTACATATGGTCTGACATTATCCGTTGTAACTTCGCAATAAATTGCTTTGCTGACATCGGGTAAATGAACGCGTTTCAACTTAACCGTGCTCGTATCGCTGTTACCTAGTAGCTTCGTAATTTGTTCGTCCGTAACTTGCTGCGCTGCTAATTCCTCGTAATCTATCACCGTGGGACAAACGATAGTTTCGACACGTGATAAAGCGTCCGCTACTTCGTTTTCGCTACCGCTGATGTGCTGAATATTGTTTGTGAACTCGCTGATGTACAGTAGGTGACGAATACGCCTAGGCGTTTCTTTGTCTGAACTTACCTTTGTTAGCGCGTATATGAGAGGCTTGTGGTCGGTAAATACCGTGAGCTCTCGGCCTTCTATCATATTCCTGAAATGCATGAATGACATGTATATAGCGAGCAATTCCCTGTCATACGTGCTGTATTTTTGTTGCGCATCTGATAGTTTTTTCGAGTAATATCCCAATGGTTGCCATACCCCGTCGATCTGTTGCTGTAGAACCGCACCTACGCAGGTATTAGATGCGTCTGTCATCAATGCTAAAGGAACTTCCGAAGCAGGATGAGCAAGCGTGATAGCGCTTTGTAAGCTGAACTTACACTCCTCAAATGCCATCTCCGAATCCTTGTCCCACTCGATTGCTGTCTTGTCTCGTTTCTTAGAATTATGAAGGAACTTGTTAAGATGAGCGTGATGCTGTGCTGCTTTAGGTAAATGCGATCTATAAAAATTAATCATACCCAGGAATCGTCGTAACTTCTCGACTGTACTTGGTTTTGGATATTCCATGATGGCTTTGATCTTTTCAGATAGGGGTGAAATCCCTTCTGAAGTAACTTTGTAACCAAGAAATTCAACCTCTGCTTTTCCAAACTCCGACTTACTAAGGTTGATTGTCATGCCTATTCCATTGAAACGCTCAAATATCATCTTAACATGTTCCTTGTGAATGACGTCATTTTCTGAGGCAATAAGTACGTCATCGATATAACAGAATAATGAAGACTTACCTTGTTGGTCGTCACCGATGTTTTCCAGGCCTTGCAACACCGTGTTGTCCATAAACCTTTGGAATGTTTGAGCCGCATTACGTAGACCAAAAGTCATCCGCGGAAACTCAAACAATCCAAAGGGTGTTATGATAGCCGTTTTCTCAATGTCCTCCTCGGCGACCTCCAAAAAATGATATGCCCTATTAATATCAATTCGTGTAAACACTTTTTTTGCCGACAGTCCGTAGGTAAAATCATGCAATCTTGGTACCGGATAGCGGTCAGGTATAGTAACCACGTTAAGGGCACGATAGTCACCGCAGGGGCGTAGTTGACCATCTTTTTTAGGTACTACGTGCAGTGGGCTGGCCCACTGACTCTTGGATGGTCTGCATATGCCGCATTCTTGCATGAAACGAAACTCTTCTCTTACCTTATTATACTTGTCCGGTGGGAGAGGTCTAGCGCGTGCATAAACGGGCGCTCCGGTCGTTTTTATTTGATGTTTCACTGCGTGAGTTGGCGACTTCCCCTTAAAAGAAATAGGTTTAGTAATCTCTGGAAACTGTTCTAGCAACTCGCGGTAAGGGTTATCTTCCTGAATGGTCTTTATCGAGGGTTCACCGTGACTTATGATGGTCCCTATCACGCTTAGCTCCGTTAATCCATCCACTAATTTCCTGTTGTACAAATCAACCATTAACTTATGTGTTTTTAAGAAATCAGCACCTATTATCGGTATTCTGACGTCACAAATCACAAAAGGCCATGTATAACTTCGTCTTAAGCCTAAGTTGAGTTCTAATGTTATTACACCATACGTTTTTATCTCCGTGCCGTTGGCTGCGTACAATTTATAGGTACTATCATTACAGTTCTTATAGTTTACTAGGGAAACAGGGATCACTGATACATTGGCACCGGTATCGATTAAAAAGTCCATACCGTTTCTTGAGTCCGCCACGCAAAGTCGATGGTTTTCACTAAGGTCGATACACTCACCCATCGTCGCGGAATGTACCGAATTTAGTTTCCTTTAGCGGGGGTATGGGGTTTCTTCCAGTTGCACGGCTCTTCGCAATTCCTGGCTGCTTCACGGAACCGGTAGTGATATTTGCACATCCAGTCTGCGTCTTGAGGCGTGCGTCTTGGGCCTCGTGAACGGGAACGGGATCGGCTGCGTCCTCCCCATTGCTGATTTCCTATGTACTGCCTACCTCTGATTTCGTTTACTTCTCCCCGCAGCGACTTCAGCTCGAGGGTCAGATTCCTCATCTGTGTCATGAGCTCCATGTTAGTTGCTGCCGCTGCTGATGCCGAAGTTGAAGGTCTATCTATCTCTGATATTTCTCCGCTCCGTAGATTCTCCATAATTTTATCCGCCATAGTAGATAACTCTTCCAGTTCCGCATCTTTGCTGCAACTCGCGAGGATTGCGCGCACCCATCCTGGCAGTCTTGACAACCACAGATTCTTCACTGTATCTCCCAACGTACCTGTATTCTTTGCCAGCTCTCGCATTTTCGCAAGCAGTTGCGACGGCCGCTGCTGCCCCAGATCCATCTCTTTTACCAGTTTATGAAACTGGGCCTCCGCACTCGCTTGAAATATCTTGATTAACCGGGCCTTCAATACTGAAAATCTTTGTTGCGCCGGCGGGTCGTCTATTAAATCCGTGATTTGGCTAAGCTCCTCTTTTCCCAGCTTTGCCAACACCAGATCATACTTGACGTTTTCACCTTGATGTTGTGGTCCTACGATCGCCTCAAACTGCGCGAACCACATCCGCGGCATGTCGGTCCAAAAAATCGGTATATGAGCCGACAGGCTAATCGCAGCCAACTGCTGGTCCATGTTCTGTCCTGGCTGAGGTGGTGGTGGTAGTGCTGGGTTGTTTCCGGGCGCCACGGGTAACTGCACGTTTGGATTATATCCCGGCGCGTTTTGGTTGAGTCCCGCCGCGTTGAGTAGAGGGGCATTTGGATTAGCCATCCTATTGTCACACTTTATACCAGGCAGGTATTTACACGGGGTCACCACTTTGGGGCGTTGGTAGCTTGGCGGGCTATTCAATGAGAACCACTAGGTAGACGTATACGAAAGTTTATTCATAGCGTTTACGATACACAAACGTGTTCCTATCTAGCCTGCCTGACTGGGACTGGTTACAATGCGGTGCGGGGGAAATTGCATCGCTGCAGTCTGCCGCGTCAGCACAGTATTGTGTTCCTACAAAAGAATTGTTGTATGGGAGCCCCCTTAAATATTTCTTTTATCCTGTTTTTTAGTATTTGTTGTTATAGCGGCAACATAAATACATAATCTGTGAAAATTTCAACTCTCTAGCTAGCTAGGTTCTTGAGATACAGCCTGGTGACAGACGGACGGACGGACGGACGGAAGGACAGCGGAGTCTTAGTAATAGGGTCCCGTTTGGAATGCGTGCATGCTATTGTGGTATGGCACCGTATGAGTCATGTAAACAAACATTTGAAAGATTAACAAATTACTGGTACCGTCTTTTCATACTTGAAATCGGTAAATTCGTTAAATGAAATCCGGAGCTTTTTGTAAAAGCTCAAGACTATTACTCGAGGTAGGTACACTAGAAACTCGAACAGGCTCGTATTTAATGTCACGCCAAGAAAATCTTTGTATTTAAAAAAACTGTTCAGCAATGTGTGTAATTGTTTATAACAAAATACCCACAGAATACCCGATGACATAAAAACGTTGCCGTTCAATACTTTTAAACGTAAATTATTCTATTCTGCAAAACTGTCATTATTATTATTCTGTTGACGAATTTCTTAACTTTAAACGTACGTGAAACCGGCCTTGGCTTTTGTTATTTTTTTATGTTTTAATGACTAAAGACCTTAAAAATTTGCATGCTACAATTTAATAGCTGACTACCTTTTTTACCCTTGTCTTTGCAAATAAATTTCATATTTCTTTTTATTTCTTTACATAAGTTATTCCGTAAAAAAAATAATAATTCCACAGCATTATGTCCTATGGAATTTTGCTATCGGGCTGAGCTGCTGGTATTGACTCAATTTTCGTTCTACAAAAAAGGGCTATTAGAGCAATTTATAACTTCCGCAGTCTTGACTCCTTGATGGAACTGTTCAAAGAAATCAGCATTATGACTGTAACGTCTCAATATATTTATGAAATTATCATGTACGTTAGGAAGAACATAAATATCTACACTAAAAATGTTGACAGGCACAAGCGAAATAATATAAAAAGCGGAAATAAGTTTGACCAACCTTACAATCAATACACTAGCTAAAGTTAGAACTTCATTTGTGGATCTAAGTATACAACACTCTAACAAAATACCGGAAGAGATATTATTATTATATATGTATACTATACCTTTCGCTCCTCTTGTGAGAAAACATGAAAAGCTACTAAAAACACCGTTTTATTAAAGTAAATGAATGTGAAAATTTATATTTGATACAATACTCCAGTTGCAGTATCTTGCAACAATCGCGGGTTTTGTTTAATGTAAATGTTTAATGTGTTCCACTCAGCTCGCCGTGGCCAGCTCGATTTTCGAAGAAGTTCGGCGCCGCGCTCTGCCTCCGCCTCCGCTCCCGGGGAGCTGGGCTGTGAGCGCCAAGCGCATTACACGAAATTGGATTTTAAGGCCATAGCAATAAGAACTATATGAAGTGAAAATCACTTTAAACCCTGGAGCGATCTAGGTTACTCCTCGGGGATAAAGCTTGTTTGCCTTGGGCACGCTTGAATCCCTCACTGCACTAAGGACTCAGTATTAAGGGATTAAATATGGCCAGAAATGCATCTTTAGCTTCAATTCTAGGCTAAACTAGACAACATAAAAATGTAGGATAAATATATGTTATAAAAGGTCTATTAGAGATAAGAATGGACTTTTAAAATTACCGGATATCTGTTATATTTAATACTTAAAAATATTTTTCGCAATGCATTATTATTCAACTAAATGAACAAGCGCTCGGAGACGAAATCAGTTTCCTCTATGAAACTTACACGCAAAAATAGGTAAAAAAAACGGTCAAGTGCGAGTCTAAATCGCGCACGAAGGGTTCCGTACCACCGTTCAATGGAAGCGATGGTGTGGAGTAAATAGTTTGGATTTTACACAGTGGCGTAGCGTGCCTTGTCGGGGCCCCGTATAAAAATTTTTTGGAGGCCCTTATATAGAGGTAAAGATTTTTCACAAAGGAAAAAAAATATTGTGAGAAGTAATATTTATTTATCACATAATTTACCCATTTTACAAATAAAAATCGAATTTTAAATATTCACTCTCCTTGCCTTTTTATCGGCAAACTGATTTATTAAATCATTTATGGCTGATGATGATTTTAGTTTTTCTAAAGTTTCTGCCTCTATGGACAATAGTGAGATGTCTGACAGCCGTTCTTGTCCCATCGAAGTTCTTAAGTAATTTTTATTAGTTTTAATTTTGAAAAACTTCTTTCTGCCGTTGCGGTTGTAACTGGAAGGGTCAAGAATAAAAAGCATGCTGTGATTACCTCGGGAAAACTGGATGCAAGACTATTGAATTTTACTAGCAATAATTCAATGAGTTCTTTAATGGAATATTTTTTTTTAATTTCAGAATTTAAGCATGTTTTTAGAGCTTTTAATTGGTCACAAAGATTAAGTGAGATGTCTTTACTGTATTTAGCAGACAGTTTTCCGGAAGCGTTTAATATCTCTTCGCTTGAAGAAGATAGGAGTTTCTCCGGTTGTAATATTTCGAATATACTACTCAGGTTGCAAAGGCTCTGAAATCTTTCTTTAGAACAGCAATAGTATACATTGACTTTGAAATAGGATTCCGGGTCGGAAATTCTCTCATCTTGTGATAACTCATCAAAAAAACGCTTCGTTATCTTTCGCCTACTGTTTTTAAAAACAGTTGTTACCCCCCACTTTTTTGCTAAATCTTTGGATTCATTTAGCAAACTATTAAATGAATTCTGATTTCAGTTGGTACAAAGTTTTCATGATTAGTAAAAAAAAATTCTTTACTGCTAATAAAGCGTCGTTCCTAGAAGACCATCTGGTAGGACATACCTTTTTAAGGGTAATCAAATATTTTTCAGATGAATCGTCACTTAGCATAGCCCAGCGTTTTATACTATTGCCAAAAAAAGTATATATTTTTTCTAAATTATCGAAAAAAGTCGATACTTCACGAACATGTCTCGCAGCATCGTTCAAAACCAAGTTTAAAGCGTGCGCAGCACAATGAACATAATCGGCATTTGGAGCATGCTCTTTTATTAGGGTTTGTAATCCTCCATACACACCCGACATAACATTTGCTCCATCGTATCCCTGTCCTCTACATTTAGTCAAATCAATTCCATATTCTTTAGTCAAATTTAAAATGACAGTTTTCAGACCTGCAGCACTGCAATCGGTTACTGCTATGAATCCTAAAAAGGACTCACAGATTTTTATTTCTTTAGGCACATTATCATCATTTTCTGTAACCGAGATATATCGAAAAACTACAGATAGTTGGTCAATTTTTGACAAGTCTTGTGTTGTATCCAGAATTATTGTCAGAAATGGAGCTTTTTTAATTTCTGAGATAATACTGTTCCTAACGTTAGTACCAAGCAAACTAATAATTTCGTTTTGAATCGTAGGGCTTAAATAATTTATTTCACCTTTCGGTTTTAGAAAAAGTTCTTTTAAAGTTGCATCATAGTTAGATAGCAGACGTGAAATTGCCATAAAATTGCCAGAATCAGAATCATGCCCCCTCAAAGGTAGATTACAAGATACTAAAGTAATTATAACATTAATTATACGATGCAGTACATCTCTCCAGAATGTAATTTTACTATCGATTTCACTTTTCAATAGAGTATCGATGGTATTTCCTTGCAACCAATTATTATAAGAGAGTGAGGCACTAATATGCTGCTGTGACTTTTCATGGTCAAGAATAGTTTGTGTGAAATTGCTTCTAACCGAAACACCGTTAACCCAAGCAGAGGAGTACGATTTGTTTTGACGATCTGCTAATAACCAACAGAATTGACAGTACGGTTTGTTTAAAACGTTAGAATAACATAACCATGGTCTTATAATTTTTATGCCTGCCTGATTGAAATATGAATAATAATAAGCTGAAAAAGGTCGGTTATTTTCTGAAACTTTTGGAAATGGTCCTTGTGGTTTAAATGGACCCAATTTAAAAATTATTTTTCGTTCGCATTCAGTTAAATTGTCACCAAAATTTCCTCTATCTGATGAAATTATATTACAATCTGCATTATCTGCAGATATATCAGAATCGTTGACTTGGGGTTCCTCGATTTCTGGATGGACATCCGATAAAGTATGTGCTTGGCTTTCTTCTATTTCCGGATGGATATGTGACGAAGAACATGCTTCAGAAGAATCTAAAAATAAACGAGTAATTGTTAAAAAATAAATACGAATGCTTTGATACTAAACTAAAAATAGTTATATATAAATAAATAACGTTACTAAGGGTCACAGTTAGAGAGTGTTCAGTTCAGACGCACACAGATTCTACGCGGATTGTGCTCGTACCTATTAGTAGATACAAAATCACCTGCAGCCCTTCCGTGCATTACTATACACCTGCGTGCTATTTAAACGCAGCGCGTAGTGTAGTGGCCATACAAAACGAGAACCCGAAAGCGAGTCTGCACATCTGAAGTTCTCAACACGCAATTAACGATACGATACGGACTGATAAACAAACAACAAAACAAATCGATCCTATAGATAAGTTAGAATTTTGTTTTTTTTAATCAAGGCACGGAACCCTAAAAACAGTATAATTGTGAAAATCGAGGGGGGAGACAACTTTTTGTGACGGACAGATGGACAGACCGAAATTAAAAGATTTCCTTGTTTATCACTACGGGCCCCTAATAAATGGGTTGGGTAGTAGTGTAGTACTTACCTTTCCAATCTAAATCACTCACAGTATCTTGTCTCTGAAAAAATGAAGAAATTTTGGGCACTTTTTTTATAACCTCGTCCCTTTTCTGTTTAATTTTTCTTTTCTCAGCGCCGCTGGGATAATCTCTTTTCCTTTCACTCATTTCTTTTACAAATCGTTACTAATACTGCTAAACCAGAAGAACAATATTGTTTGTACTGAATTACAATGTAATGCACATTTATATAAAGCGCGTAAATAAACAGTGCACTGCACTCCGTGGTTTAACATCCAATGCAAAGTACAACAACGTACACGTACATCGCGATATCGATGAAGGATTCCCGGGGATTCCCCGCTGAGTTGAAGATGAAGTAAGTAAAACGGGGAAGTCCCGCAGCCCGCCATAACGATGTAGTGTTGCCAACTTTTGAACGCACGCTTAAGGCGGGAAAAAAAGGAATTTCTTTATAGAATTTTGTCATTTGTAAAATAAAATAAATTAGAAAGTTTTTATTCTTTTTCCTTACACACTTTGGGGGCCCCCGTGGCCCGGGGGCCCCGTATAATTGATACGGCAAATACGGCGGTAGCTACGCCCCTGATTTTACACAGCAAAATATTGTTTACAAAGTTATTGGTGCGGTTTCTTTCACACTCCATGTACGTAACCAGGTGCATCCATAAGTTTGTATGTGGTATTGTTGTATGGGAGCCCCCTTAAATATTTATTTTATCCTGTTTTTTAGTATTTGTTGTTATAGCGGCAACAGAAATACATAATCTGTGAAAATTTCAACTCTCTAGCTAGCTAGGTTCTTGAGATACAGCCTGGTGACAGACGGACGGACGGACAGCGAAGTCTTAGTAATAGGGTCCCGTTTGGAACCCTTCGGGTACGGAACCCTAAAAAGGGAAATTTTTTGGTTGTTTTATTTTATTTTTAATATTATTATTACAGGAGTTTAGTAATATTTTCTATAATTTTCTCGGACTCTGAGGTCGGGCTGCCCCGCGGGGCTCTGCGCGGGAGCATGCGTCAGTCTGCTCGACGCGATGCGACGGGTACATATTTGTTTTCTTTGTCTAATTCTCTATGCCATTGGCCTATGTTCAGCCCTTAATTCATTCGCTTCGCTGGGCAATTAAATAATTGCACCTTTGCTTTGCTCGGGAGTTACATCTGGAGTACTTCGTTACGTTCAGGATTCAATATCGCGCCCGCGACCAAAAACAGTGCTTTATCCCCTTGGTGCATAATGTACCATCAAATACTATATCGTTGAATAATTTTCCTATGAGTTAGTATACATTGCCTAAATTACATTCAATATTATCAGTACGGTTCTCGCCGTTACAAGCTGTCTTAAATATAATACAGAACTTTTAAAATATCTGTGTGCAATACATAATTATTAATTATAAAAAACATTTGTAAATTAAACTAGTTACATATACCGTAAGATAATAATGATGACTTCGTGTCATTATGTTGATATTTGTATAGAGATGTTAGATAAGCCAACTACCTACTTATGCTGCTGCAAAATAATAAGATAAGTTCGTAAAACATCAACTTTAGTTTATCTCCAGTCGTCGAAGTGAAAACATTTAAACCAAATAAAATGGTAATATTGTTTTGTAGCGATCCAAAACCGAAGTTTTAAGTAGGATTTTGTTATGAAAAATATAACCATAAATCTACATTTCAGGTGGCTTTCACAGTTAGCGGCTTGATGCCTCCAGTCTTCACACCGCTCAATGATGACCTGACTGTCAACTATGGCGCTATCCCGGCGTACGCAGAATATCTGGCGAAAGCCGGTATCAAGTCTGTGCTTGGTAGGTAATGATAATGATAATACTAAAGTTAGCTATGATTTGATTTCCAATCAGGTGAAACTTAACATTGTAGGTATCACAGTGATGGACAACCAGACATCCATGGATAACACTAATAATGATTGTAGGAGCTGACCGATGGTTAAGTTGTAAGGATATATATATAAAACGTTTTTTTTTATCTTCAATTAATCCGGAAACACCTGCATTATTATGAGCGTAAAGATGTATGAAACTGCTCATTATTCTATTTACTATGCTTATGCGCTATCTGATAATGTTAGATAATTTGTTGCAGTCGGTGGCACAACCGGAGAGCACATGTCCTTGAATGTGGTTGACAGGAAGAAGGTCATTGATACTTGGGTGAAGTTGAAGAAGACCACTGGTCTTCACATCCAGGTTCAAGTTGGTGGCGCACCCTTAGCTGATGTTCTTGACCTGGTGAGGACGTATTCTAGAACATTATCTACTTTAATACCTACTTTAAAATATGATAAAGTCAAAATGTCAGCCGAAAAACCATAATACAAGATTTTGGGGTTAGAGTCAACTAAGACCAGTGTTTTTGGATTTAAACGATCACCAAAAACGCTCCTATTTTACTACCAATAAATTCGAAGCGACCCCCAGAATTAGTAAACGGCCTCCAAATTGTGTTTGGATAAATGATCACCAAACTTCTTTTGATGTTTTGTTACTTAAGTTTATGTTTTAAGTATTTTTTGTTGTTCTTACATGTTCAACCTAACACGAAGGTTATAGGGGGCTTCGCTTCGCTCACCCCCTTTATCCTTCCTATAAGGTACCGGAGTATTTTGCCCTGATATTTTCTGCAACTTTTGGTGATCATTGCCCATTTTGGGCAGGAAAAAATATTTTGATGGTCTTTTAAATTGTTCTCTTTTTAAATTCATCTGCCTGACAGGCGGCCAGCCCAACGACGCTGGAGTGATAGGATTTTATCAGCTCGTCATTTGCCCAATATCTTAATGTCAATGATACAAATGATAATGTTATCTAAAAATAAACCTACAAATTTAAATAAAATGCGTCTACAAATAATTAATGAAAGATTACTTATGTTACGAAATGTATCTTGTTTTATCTTCTTCAAACAAGTTAGGTCATCTTGGTTGGATAAACAGCAACACACCATTTGTTTTGTTTTTCATACTTACTTCTTTATTTAACAAGACTTAGATAAAATATATCAACAATCATACATCCCACTTACATAGTAAATGACCCACCCAACACATGATTCAATATGTAGCAACTTTAATCTGATCTGAAGTCTAATAATGACGACCTTTTCAGGCAAAATACTGCGCGTCGGCTGGAGTAGACTCCCTGCTTACCTTACCTGAGCTATACTTCAAGCCTGCAATGGTTACCGAGCTGGTGTCCTATGTGGAGCTGGTCGCTAATGCTGCTCCTAACCTGCCTGTGTTGTACTACCACATACCCAGCATGAGTAAGGTTGAAGGTAAGAGCCACACGTACAAGTTACGTGGTTACAGAATGGGAACTTCCAAATTTAAATAGGCTTTAAGTTAAGCTATTATAACTGAAATTAATGTTCTCATTTCCAGTAAACATGCCAGCATTCGTAGCGGCTGCGACGGCGAAGATTCCCAACTTCAAAGGGCTCAAGTTCACGTCGAATGACCTGTGTGAAGGGGCTCAAGTATTCAGAACTCTCAAGGAGGGCCAGGCCATGTTTTTGGGATCTGATACGGTAAGTAATGCTAAATAACCAAAAGCTCAAAAAATCGACAATCGTGAAATTTAACTCTCCGTAACACGAGATGTTAGAACCCGGTAAACAAATCGGTACCTAGTTTTAGGTATTTTCTCTGCTGTTATGTTTACTCAGACATGAATTCAGGGTCACCCACCACATTTATTGCAGTTGCTGGCACCAGCAGCACTTCTAGGCATCAAGTCAAGCATCGGTACAACCTTCAGTCTGTTCCCAGAGTTGGCACAGGATATCGTTAAGGCCGTGGAAGCCAATGATGTAGCCAAAGCAAGGGCATTGCAGGAAAAACTGAGTTTAGCCATTGAGGCTCATACCGTTGAAGGTGAGTTACGAAAAATACCATTTATTCAATTTAACGTTAAACTTAATCATGATATTTTCAAGTCAAATATGTACATGAGTGTCTGACGTCTGTGAGTTAACTTACTTTATCTACACACGTATCATAAACCCTCTTTACTGCGCACACAACCCGCACGTTACGATCAGCATAATGTTAAAGTACTTGGTAAAAACTCATTTCTTATCTGAAAAATTACACATTATGACCATAATGTGTATTTTTCTACACATTATGACATTCAAATTTCGAACGCCGACGCCCACCTGCATGCCGCCCCTAGTTTGTCTGTGAAGTTGGTACTGACATTCAAATTTCGAATGCCCGAAGTTGGTGCTACAGAACAAGCTAAACAACTGCAGACCCACAATGCCGGTCAAACATGCGGTTCCTGAACACATCAAAGAGAGCTTATGATATGTGTGTAGATAAACTAGTGTATGTAACTGTACATAATTAGGCATTAAAACTCTCGAGTGATATTATTATGAAACTCGCCTTCAGCTCGTTTCATAAACCCACTCTCGAGTATTGATGCCCTTCATTATGTAGCAGTCACATAAACTACTATTATGTTTCAGGACCATGGGTACCAATAATGAAAGCCGGTATGGAGATCGTATCCGGTATCAAAGTTGGACCCCCCTCTCTCCCTCAAAAACCTATTTCTATGGAAGCAAGAAAGAGAATTCAGGATAAACTGACAAAACTTGGCCTGGTAAAGAAGTGATAAGAATAAATTTTGTTTCGCACCGATTTTACATTAAAACTAATTGCATATATATTTTGAGTTTCTATTTATTAATTTAGACACAGTACATTTTCGCTTCTGTTAATATTTATTTTTACTTGTAAATACAAGTAGAAATATATATTACCAGGCACATCACAAAATAAAATGCGTTAAGCATAGACAAGTTTAATTCTTTTGAAATGCGTTTCCGTTTCCGGAAAGGCTATTTCCGGTTAGGTAAGCCATAAAAATACAAAGAGTTTTTCTTGGTTCGACTAAAAAGGTAAGGTTACAAACAGTTGAAAATAAGTTTTGCTATCGAGCAAATAAAATTAATACCTTAATACCTTGGACACTATTAAAAACATTGATCTCGCCCCAAACTAGGATTCCCTGTACCTTGGGTACTAGACAACGACACACATACTTATATCGATAAATATGATACTTAGATAGATAAACAACCATGACTAGGGTATAAACATATAGGATATAGGGTATAAAGAGTCGGCAGTGACCCTTGGCTTCGTAGCCAGGGTCACTGCCGACTCAACCATTCGGGTCGTCCCGAATAGTCCCGTCGTTAACTTTTTTGAAAACATTACTCCGGCAGTAGCAATCTCCCAGTTTAAAGTGAAGCGTGTATTCGCGGCCGCATAAATTATATTAACACGTGGGTACGTATTGAAATATATAAAATCAAAATTTATAAGTTTACAACATTACTTTCAAAAATAATCAAATGAGAATAAATTATTATAAAAATATATAAACTCATTTGATACAAGTTCTGAAATTCATAGAAATTCTTGGAATATCAACATACTGTTCATGATACAGGGTGTTTGGTGCATCGTTTTCCAAATTAAAATGGCGGATGGAAGGGGTCATTTGCTATCTTCAAGGTCCACAAAAAAAGTTTTGGCCCAACGGATTTTTTTATTTTAATATTTTTAACTTTTTTGAAAAATCCTCCAGAATTACTACTTTAAACTTGAATTAATAAAAAAGTTACTAATAAAATCTGCAATTATTTACTTGTGTAATGTTGTACGGTTCTTTTATAGTCAAAATACTGGAAATTAACATCAAACATGAAAAAACATTTGTGAGTCATTTTTTAATTTTTTATTTACTCACAAATGTTATTTCAAGAAGTGAAATTCTGTAACGAATTATCTTTGCCTTGCAATAAAAAAACTAAACAAGGCTTTTTTCTTAAAAGTTAAAAAAAAGTTCGCTGGTCTATCTTCTTTCTTATTATGCACAATGGCTCAAAGGTCTTTGCAACCAGGCCATAAAAAAAAAATGCACAATAATGCTAATGCCATGAAAACCATTACAAATTTATTAAGTTGCCAACTATGTTATCGGGAGGGCGGTACGCATACAGCTGATATTGGACAAGTATGTAAGAATAAACATGAGTTTGTAGGTAGAAGGAAATTTTCAATTGTTCTTTTATCACAAAAACACATTATTTATAAAAAATATATGTACAAATCTTGCTCGAATAGCCGCCGACTTACATTGCGTATGCACGCGTAACATCGATTCCTTATTTCTAGAGTGAGAGTTCGTAAGCGAATTTACTCCTTAATTACGGTGAATGCTGTTTGTATCCGTTGGGATAAATCTTCTCTAGATTCGACTTCGGTAGCGTAGATTAACTCTTTTCGTCTCCAAATGTAGAAGTCCAAAAGGGTCGGGTGTGGAGAACGTGGAGGCCATGGAATAGTTCCATCCCTCCTTATCCACGAATTTGGGAAAACATTATCCAAGTGTTCCCTGACTGCAGTTCTTCAGTGAGCTGGACAACCGTCTTGCTGGAAGACGATAGGCCTGTCTTCGTTGAAAAATGGCACCACTGCCAATAATTCTGGTAGGACATTGACTAAAAAAATAACGTAATTTTCCATGTCCAGAATATCGGGTAGGAAGTGTGGTCCAATAACTTAACTTCCAACGACTCCTGCCCAAACATTGATACTGAGTCTCCTCTGGAAACGCCTCTGTCTTTTGACTAGTGGGTTCTGTCCTTTCAGCTTCCAATGGTGCAGATTGTGGAGAGGATTGCCTTTTTTGTAAAAATAACAGTGCGTACCGTATAATTAATGGAATATCTCATTTCTTTACTTAGTTGTGATATGAATTTCAATTAAAGTCACAGTTATTGCAGTTATAAGTGAAACATTATAGAGTTCGCCGTAATTTAGTGTTAAACTAAATATTTATGATTTTTGAGATCCACAAAAGTGTTGAAAATCAGTTGACTGTCAATGGAGAGTTTTATTGGAATATGTCAGGAAATACTAGGTATATTTTATTTAACAGTAAGCCAGGAATATTATCTATATTAACATTTTACTTAAATTGTCTAAGATATAAATTAAATAGACTGAAACGAATGACAATAGTCAGGGGACTGAGTGTAATCAATCAGGTTAAGAGCAAGGAGCAAAACGGATGCTGCACGTAAAAAATATGCTTTTTTCACTAATTTATACCAACTGCAGAAATTTATTGAATTTTGCGTTTTGATACGCGATTAGTGCAACATTTAAGTCAGAGACAACATTGTACAACATTTTAAATATAGGCAGGGGAACTGTTCACAAAAGGTGGAGACATATTTAAATTTTGCAAAATATTGCCGAAATATTTTATTTGATTTCATCATGTAGTTATACTATACATTATTCAAGTTCAAAGCAGCAATAACGTCCAAGAGACATACCAGGGGTGTTTTTCGATCAATTACTACAAGATTTTGTTGTTATAAAGCTAAATTAAACTCACAAATTTTAATGACCACAGTTGATGACCACAGTTAGATGAGGCAATTGTCTTTTAAATGGTTCATTAAACTGTATAATAATTTGTATTTTATGGATATATGGATGCGGTCTTCGATTATGGTAGAATTTTCTGTAATAAGCAGCTAATATACATATCAATTAGTTATTAAGAAAAACTCTCAAGGTTGTTAGGGCGTTACCGTTTCTATTCTTGTTACGTATATAGTGTTGAAATATTATAAAAAATGAAAACCGGTCAAGTGCGAATCTAAATCGCGCATGAAGGGTTCCGTACCACCGTTCAATGGAAGCGATGGTGTGGAGTGAATAGTTTGGATTTTACACAGCAAAATATTGTTTACAAAGTTATTGGTGCGGTTACTTTCACACTCCATGTAAGTAACCAGGTGCATCCATTAGTTTGTATGTGGTATTGAAAGAATTGTTGTATGCATAAATAATAATAATAATAATAATACCTTGGACATACATAAATACATAATCTCTGAAAATTTCAACTCTCTAGCTAGCTAGGTTCTTGAGATACAGCCTGGTGACAGACGCACGGACGGACGGACGGACGGACAGCGGAGTCTTAGTAATAGGGTCCCGTTTGGAACCCTTCGGGTACGGAACCATAAAAACTAAACATTATGCGGAAGCAAAAGCACGGTTCCATCCACCGCCCGACTGCTACTAAGTACAAAGGTCGATAATCGATATCATAATAATCTAATTAAGTAGGTTAGAATTGCCTTGTGGGCCTCCCCCCAATGGTCGGCCGTTTGATTTTCAAACTGCTAGGAATAGTGAATCGAATATTATATTCGCACAAAACCGTAAAAATATGCAATTTTATGCATTCTGGCTATCGTCACGCACTTTCATAATATTTCTAACTATTCGAGTGTATCCAACTAATATTATAAATGTGCTTTAGATGTTTGGATGTCTGTGTGTTTGTGCCACAATGCTTAAACGGCTGAACGGATTTGATTGAAATTTAGCACAGAGATTGTTTATGAGCTACATTAACATATAGGATACTTTTATCCGACTGCACCAGAAGGAGGGTAACGTTATCTCGGTAAATGATAATTCATAGGAACAAGCAGATCAAGTTGCGGGCATCAGCTAGTAAGTCATAACTTATCTTTGTCACCCAGTCTCGCGATATGGGCAAATATGCGCAAAACATTCCACTTTTAGCGACGAGTAGTACTCCCAAAATAGTAAATCATTTTTTTAAATTTTATTATATTTATATTATATTTTTGTGTTTTTCGAAAGCGTTTTACTGAGTTTTTCCTCGATCATTGTACGAAACCCATTGTGTGAATGTCCGACGCACAAATGTTCGTTATATCATCTATTTTCTTACTTAAAATAAATTAAATTCATTAGACGGCCTATCCATGCGTACCACATTTATTTTTCTACAAATATCCAGTAAAAAGTTACGAGACCTCATTTTGGAAATTTCCGCTAATCAGCCGATTAATGGCGCCCTACCATATTAAAAAAATGTTATAACGCTCCACCAAGGAGCACATGCCTTTCCTGGATTATTTTATTATTTACATTAAAAACTCGCACAAACAAAAGTCGATGCATTCAGTCGATTTCAGCTTCTCAGCTGAACGCCCTTCGCCACGAGGTGGTCGCGTATGGCTCTCTTTTTGTCATCGTCCAGGTCCTGGAGCGGAAGGCGAGGAGGTCCGACCTTCAGTCCCGTCACCATCTCCATGGCTACCTTCATGGTTGGCACCCAGTCACCTGGAAATGAATTGAATATGTTTTTTATGCAGCTCGCGCCAAACATCTAGTTAGATCACGTGCAGTTGACGCGTTTCGAGTCGCAAAAATGACCTAGCACCCATCTGGGCGGTTTTTGTCGCTGGAGGGCGAGGGACAGAGCTATATACAGGGTGACATTTAACTAGCTGACCATATTTTGGGGAATAATAGTACTCATCATTAGGAATAACTTTTCCCTGGAAACATATGGTCGCAAACGATTTTTTTTGGCATAGTAACTTGTAATCAGCAGATCGGGTCAACGTAATGAGGGGCGAAAAAAAATTACTTTTCGACCATATGTGTCCTGGGGTAAGTTGTTCATAATGACGGTTACTATCATTTCCCAAAATATGGTCGGCAAATTAAATGTCACCATGTAAAGGGCATGCTCTGTACTTCACTTTCCCGCGACCAACCCATACCGCGCTCGAAATGCGACGGGTGCTGATATGTTTTATTTTAACTCTTGTTGCACTCGGTAATAATGCTTTAACATTAATATGGTTAAGAGGGTCAACGACACGTCAAATCTTAATATCCCGTTATCCCCATTAGCTGTAACCCTACGAAGGTAACAACGGCACGTCAAATCTCAATATCCCGTTGGCCCCATATGACTACGATGGGAACAACGGTACGGAAAAAAATTACGTCTCGTTGTCCCCATAGTAAGATCAGAGGCAAGGGATCTACTGCGTGGCACAGTTCATACCATCGATAAACACAAAAAGCAAATACAATTTCCACAACCCACAGGGGGTGATCCGGTACTGTGTTACCTTGACCAGCGATAGCTCCTACCAGGCCGTTCATCTTCTCCTGCAAGGCCCTGGCTTTCACCATGTCACCACTCTTCATAGAGCTCAGGATGTCCTTCACCAGACGTGGGAAGAGGTTGGTGACTGTGGCAATGCTCGACACCTGACCGAATAACGCTGCTGGGGCGACTAACTGTAACAGAGTTACGAATTTTGTACGCCTGGTGATAAATACAAGTGGCAAGAATGTAAGATTGCTATAAATATAATGTCAGGCGCTTTGCTTATCACCTTATGTTTAACAATAATAAAATTGATATCAAAACATCATCATCGCAATCGCCGTCAGCAACTTACGTGGTTTCCATTGAATATCCTCTTGTCTCCAGTGAGTTGGTCAGCCACTTGCAGCATCACGTCAAGGTCGGCCTTCATGCCCTTGAACGTCGGGATGGTTGATGAAGCCAACTTGAAGAACTTTTTCAGGTCCACTAGAAATAAACAATATCCAAATTAACCTAAATAAGTAGTTACACACATAGAATCCTAGTAGGTACAGTTCTCACAGCAACGATGGAGGATAGGGCTCTACAGTTAGTTTCTGGAGGTCCCGTGCAGGTAAAAAAATGCCGGAAAACCTGCGGCGAGATGGTCCGATGACATGAAAAGTTCAGCCGGTCCGATATGGACGAGAATGGCCGCAGATCACACCAATTGGCGGTCGATTGTGTAGGCATATGTCCACGACCAAGCACGGCAGTGGACACGAACATGCTGAAGAATATAATAGAAAATAATAATAATTGCGACCATATATTTAAATCTATCACTCACACATTGGCATCATACAAACACACACACAAACACATCCCTAAACAGATTCCCATCCCTACTTATAAATTACACCCCTTTTTCTCTTTGTATTAAGTTTATTACCATATGTTTGGCCTTAAAAATAGAAGCCTTTAATTGGCCTATGTCTAGTTTAAGTTCTTTGTTAATATTATTTTGATTGTGCTTTGTTAGTAGTAGCTTAGTTGTGTAGGCTTTGTTACATAAATAAATAAATAAAATAAATTAATAAATTCTTGCAAATGTCGGGGGCAGAGTTTGATGACCCTTCGATATTGTAATATTACATGTCGATACTGGATTATTCGATGTGGCAACCATTGATGTTCAATTTACCGTTTTCGCTGCCGTGACATTCGTTGTAGCAACTTTCGATCATGTAGGGAAACGGAATTTAACATAGTGAATAGATCAGAACAAACTTAGGGAACAATAAAGAAAATTAAGCCTTTCCCAAAAAGGTGGCAGAGCTGCACAGTTGAACCCACATTTAGCCAGTAATTCAATCCTCCGTGACCATTGCCGCATCTATGGAGAACAGTATACTTTACCATTAACCCCGCTCATCATGGGGAAGTGATAGTACAGCAGAGGCAGCGAAGGCGCTGCCTTGGCCACCGTCTGCAGGTACAACACTAGCTGCTCTGTGCTCCTCGGCTTGAAATAGAGCTCCGGTAGTGTGAGGATGGCGGCCGCCTCGATGTGTGCGGCGTGCTTTGCCTGTGAAGAATAATAATCATTGTTAAAATAGTATTTTTTGTACACTGGTAACACCTAATAAACAGTATCTTGTCTTTGGATCTCATACCGTGTTTCACTATCTAAAAGGTTATGGGCCCAGCACGCTTCCACTGCGCGGATAATAGTAGTAGATAATAATAGTAGTGGCTCTGTGAGCTGGACCTCGCGAGTGGCACTTTCTTTTAATAACACATACAAACTTATGAATAATATAATAATATACCATGGACACTATTTACACACATTGATCTAGCCCTAAACTAGGATTCCCTTTATCTTGGGTACTGGACAACGATACTTATATAGATAAATATTATTACTTAGATAGATAAACAACCATGACTAGGGTACAAACGTCCGTTCTCATCAGACAAATATTCAGGTTCACTTCAAACAAATCAGCGAGAACAGCCGCACACACACAGCTACATTGCATTCCGTATAAGCACGCACCGCCACACGCACACATTGCCAAATCTCGCGTCCTTCGCGTGCTACGAGACAGGGCTATGCAAGCAATATGTTTAATATTTATGCGTCGGAAACGCACCGGTTTTTGTTGCGCGAATCGATCGCGAGTAATCGAGACATCACTAGCGAAAACGGACTAGCAGCAGTCACTCGTACCGGAACGAGATGTAAAATTGGAGGTTATCTTTCTCTTGGTCTGTCTCATCGGTGAGAATAACATGGCGGCTCGGGCCCCGTGATGGTATTTCGGTGTACCAATTATCATACAGGCATCGGGCCTGGTCAGAGTGTAAATCTACCTCATAGCGTCGGACTATTGAGTGTAATTAGATTCGCGTCAGCGGCCAAGTGATCCCTGTTGATTGGACATCGTCGCATCGGTAGCGGCGACTCCACGGTCACGGCAGGCAGCACGCCGGCGACAGCGTCGGCAGCAACGATAGGTCTCGATTCACTCCATATCCTATCCCAAACTGTGCCCTTTTCCCGTATTCCCGTCTCGAATCGAGCTTTCAATTTCCTGCCTACGGAGACAAGGTCAGTAACCAATTTCATCACTTCTTTTCTCTCACGTGGCAAAGGCATAAACCCCTCAGTATTCTCACGCCGTTCGGTGAGGCGTGGGAAATTAATCATTTTGGTAGCAGAAGCGCGGTTTCCTAGTGGGAAATCATCGATTCACGATTCACGGTAGGGTTGCCTTTGTCACATTGTAGTTGGGAGAAAAGAATATCCCAGATTGGCTCAAGTCGGCAATGAGTCTGTGGTCGGTATACCACGATTAAAGTTCATTTTCGGTAAGTGAAAGTATAAGTGCCAATTTAGTTAACAGTTGTTATAAAATTGCAGTCGGAACTACTGTTGTTGAGCATAAAAGATTGAACAGTCATTCTGCGAAGTAACTAGATTGTATTACTTGCGATAGAACGTCGTGTTCTATAGTCCTACAGTGTTATTTCGGTTTGCACAGCAGGGTCGGGCTATTTAAGGGGTATTAAGCTGATTTTGCTGACCTCAAAGGAAGTGTGGTTCCTATCGGAGGGGCCACTACTAGAAAAATAGTTTTTTTTTTATAATAACCTTTTGTGTGTTATTTGGATTGTACCACATGGTGGCATTCTCTAATTGATTTAGAGTGTATATTATAAGGTGTATGTCCACAGGGCGACCATATTAAATATTGTTTATGATTTAATTGTTTAGTGGTTGCCTTGGGTTTTACAACTTAGTTTTAATTTCTGTGCCCAGCGCTGACGGGAAAGTGCTGGTATCTGGCTGTGCTTAGTTCGGCAGTGAAGCATAGGACCAGGAACAATTAAATCGGTAACCATGGCACCTTCGCCCTTGACGGTACTGCGATATGGTGTCCGTGAGGAGATGAGATGGCTCGCCCATACTCACAAGTATGTGGAGCGACCCGACATGGACGATGTCCTGCTCAAGCGTGTGGAGGACGCAATGACACGCGTCGGGAAGGTGTGTCGGCTGGCTGCCGAGGCTGAAGCCCTCGGGCTTACGGATGAGGCCTCGGTGGCTGCAGTGAGGCAGCTCTGCGCGGATGCTGACCAAGCGATGGAGTGCTTGGGCGACATCGAGCGTCGCACCGAAAAAATTAAGCGGTCGCGTCGGGATGACCGCGGGGAGGGTAGCGGAGACCCCCCCCCCCCTAAGGGTGTGGTTGGACGGCTTCCACACCTGGAGATTCCGGCCTTCGGTGGGGCAATTGATGAGTGGCCGGCATTCATCAATTTGTTCGATAGCCTGGTCCACGGTCGGGACGACCTGGACAGCGCCTACAAGTTGGCCCAGCTATTGATGGCACTGCGGGGTGAACCGAAGGAGTTGGTCGGTCACCTAACGGTTACGGCGGGCAATTATGAGATTGCCCGGGTCATATTGTTTGACCGCTACCAACACAAAATGCGGTTGGTTGATGCGCAGCTGGGGAAGCTGTTCAGCATCCCAAGAGTAACCCGGGATGTTGACATCCGGGTACAGGTGCTCAACCCTGTGCTGGTGGCCACTAAGGCCCTTCAGAACCTTGGTCTGCCGGTAGACCAATGGTCATATATTGTGTTATATATGGTTTTTTCACGGTTGCCTGCAGCTGTTAAAGGTCGGTTTGAACAGCTGCATGGGGGCAGTAGCTCGGAACTGCCCACGCTCGTCCAATTAACGGAGTTTTTGGAGGGTGAATGCAGGCGATGCGACACCATGGATTCGGAGGCCAGTGTGCAGCGCCAACCCGCGCGGATGCGGGAGGGGCCGCGCCTCCCACCCCCACGGGGGGGTGGTCGGTCAAAACAATTTGGCGTTTTGAGTGCCGCGCCGTCGGGTGACGGCTGTGTGCACTGCGACAGTGCCGGTCATGAAGTGACCAGTTGCGCCAACTTTAAGGCGCTCGGTGTGGCTGCCCGCAGGAAGGTGGTCTTCCGCCACCGATTGTGTTTCGGTTGTTTGGGGCCGCACCCGCTGAGCGAGTGCTCACGGGCTTCCCCCTGTGAGGGCTGCGGTGGCAGGCACCACGTCGTGTTGTGCCTGAACCGGTCAGGCCCATCGGACGGTCACCAGGGCCGGACTCAGGTTGGTCGGTCACAGGGCCCAACCAGGGCCGGACCCAGTCCCCCTCCGGGCAACGGGAGTCACCAGCGGGGTGACTGGGGTACCCGCGGACGGGACCCCCCCCCGAGGGGAAGGGAGCAGCGCGGGGGGTAACAGACGGGACAGCCGGGGTTCGGTCGCCGCTGTCCAGGGTCAGCGAGGACTTCGGGCCGCTGGCTCACCGCGTGTTACGGGCGGGTGTCAGATGGCACCTATGAGTGGCGCAAAGGCTGGGAGCCCACCACCTTCAGCGCCACCCTGCCAGTCGCTCTGGGAGGCGAACAGGGAGGCGAACAGTCGGATGTCGCCCCCATTCCTAGAGCGCCCCAGGTTGGATCCGCTCTCCCCCCTCCATCCACGGTGGCCACCGGGCACACCGTTCACAGTCCGGTATGGTCGGGTACCGGGAGAGCGAGGGGCCTATTATGCGGGTTGGGACCCCCTGATGTACATGCGGTCTGATATGCCACCGGTGGCATATCAGCAGCCGAGTTACCAGGCCGACGGGGGTCCCAGCGGGTTCGGATCCCGCGGAGGTTCCCGCTAGGGACACGCCGCCCACTTACAAGGTGCCGCCACTCCACAGACGGTCATGCTCCCCACCGCCTCGGTGATAGCGTGGAGTTCGGACGGCAAATCTTGTGTAGCACGAGCACTATTGGACTCGGGGGCCCAGGGGTGCTTAGTCTCGTGCAACCTTGTATGACGGTTGGGCATTTCGGTAAGGGAGTATCCACATTCCATTCGGGGAATTGGGAACACGGAAGTCGGTTCCGTTAAGGGAGTATGTCGGATTACTCTCTCGTCACGGGTGGATTCATCGGTGAATCTGACGGTCACGGCGTTAGTCATGCCTAATGTGATGGGCTCACACCCTCACGTACGGTTGTCGCCCTCGGTGCGACAGTTGGTCGCTGTGTTGTCACTGGCTGACCCGGAGTTCGATATTCCGGGCCCAGTAGACATTTTATTGGGTGTCGATGCCTTGGGATACCTCTTAGTGCCAGGTGTTCACGTGTTGCAGGCGACTGGTCTGGTTTCAGTCAACACCAGACTGGGCCATGCGGTAATGGGTCCGGTCATGCCGGCTGCCCCACGCCTAGCGACTCGTAGTCCCTTATTCGGTTCTGTACTCTCGGAGGTGATACAGAAGTTTTGGGAGGTGGAGGAACCACCTACGGTACGCCGGTTGGACCCGGTTGAAGAAGAGTGTGAACAGTTTTATCGGAACAATACTGGTCGCCTTCGGTCAGGTCGATTTCTCACACGTCTTCCATTTCGGAGTGATCGCCCACCGCTGGGCAGTTCACACCATGCAGCCGAGAGGCGGCTTCTGTCGATGGAACGACGCATGAAGCGTGACGGGATTTTCCGGCAGAAGTACGTCGACTTCATGCGGGAATACGAGTCGCTCGGCCACATGTCGGTTTCGGGTATCGACTGGAAGCGTGAAGACCACTGCTTCCTGCCTCATCACGCAGTCTTGAGGACCCCGGAGGGCAAAATACGGGTAGTGTTCGATGGATCGGCATCAACATCTAACGGCATGAACCTGAACCAGTGTTTGCATTCAGGGCCGAAGTTGAATCATGACATCGCGGATGTTATCACACGGTTCCGTCGACACAATGTTGTGTTTGTAGCTGACATCCGGATGATGTTTAGACAGACGGTCATTCACCCTGACGATAGACGGTATCAGCTGATACTGTGGCGAGAGAGCCCAGATCAGCCCATCAGGGTGTACGAGTTGAACACCAACACGTACGGGCTACGGTCTAGTCCTTATTTGGCGATTCGCACTCTGCGGGAGTTACCGGATCGAGAACGGTTAAATTTCCCTAGAGGAGCAGCGATCCTGGAGCAGGACCTCTACGTGGACGATATCTGTACCGGTGCAGATTCCGTGGAGGAGGCGCTCGCTCGACGGGACGAGCTAGTTGAGCTCTTACGGGGTGGAGGTTACGAGCTCCGGAAATGGATGTCGAACTCTCCAGAGTTACTGACTGGTCTTCCGGATGACTACCAGCAGGATTTGAAAATTTGGAAAATCCAAATATGTTGTCGGTATTAGGCGTCCAGTACCAGCCGGTGTCAGACATGTTCTCGTATCGGGTCGAGTTGGACTCCCCGAAGGTCTGGACGAAACGGAACGTCCTTTCAAAGGTGGCTAGGACATTTGATCCAAACGGGTGGATCACCCCGGTAACATTTCAGCTCAAGTGTTTTATGCAGCAATTGTGGTCTGCTGAGCTGAAATGGGACGACCCGATCGGCGGGTCATTGAGCTCGGAGTGGGACTCGTTCTTTTCGACCCTCCCTGGCATTAATCGGATTTCACTGCCACGGAGGTTGGTCCCCACCAAACGATACACCGCCACCCTGCATGGGTTTTGCGATGCCTCGGAGAAGGGCTACGGAGCTGCGGTGTATCTGCGTACGGTCGACTCCTCGGGGGAGGTTGATGTGCGGTTGGTCATGGCCAAGAGCAAGGTTGCGCCGTTGCGCACTCGCCTGACCATTCCCAAGTTAGAGCTTTCGGGAGCGGCTCTCCTGACTCGTCTGCTCAACCACACGATGACGGTTCTTCGTGGGTCAATAGCGTTGGAAGATACGGTCTACGCTTGGACGGACAGCCAGATCGTGTTATGCTGGCTGAAGGCTTCAGTTCACAGTTTCATCACTTCTTTTCTCTCACGTGGCAAAGGCACATCCCCCTCAGGATTCTCACGCCGTTCGGTAGGCGTGGGGAATCAATCACAATGCATGCGACGAGTCAACGTCATTCGTCCGGCCGGGCGGCACGTGTTAACTTGTTTTTGTTTACAAACAAGTGTGATTTCCGCGCATAGATATTCTTATTTTGCAAGATGGTTAAACATTGTGCGGTATACGGTTGCCTCAATAAGGATTCCACAAATAAGGATCTAGTATTTTTCAAAGTACCCCAAATGTGAGTATCCATACCTAATAGTACCTATATATTGTTTGTAAAGTAAGTTTTAGGTTTTGCATCGGTGAAAACACAAAAATGCTACTTACTTCACTAACTCTAATCGCTAATAATAATAACTTATTGGCATGCGACCATTGTGTTTACAATAGGTAGGTATACATAAGCTTTTATTTAACTTGCAATGCATGTTGTCCTATGTAGGTATGTTTGGTCGGGTGGAATCTTGCAACTTAATTTTCAAGCAGATATTTTTTAGGCAGAATACGTGGCATCACCTGTAGGTAGGTACTTGTTTTACCGGGCAACGAGCGACGAGCGACGACGCAACAAATCCGCACCGCAACCCGCGGCGCTAAGCGACAACCCTAGCCGTTTGAGCAAGAGTAGGTAGTTATCATGTGAACAGGGGCCTAGTGAACATACTATTTCTTATTTATACTATGCCGGGACCCTTGGCTTCATAGGCAGGGTCACTGCCATCAGTGTCGAATGCACTTGGTTACGTACATGAGTATGAAAGTAGCCGCACCGATAACTTTGTAAACTAGATTTTGCGGCCTTAAACCCGACCTCTTGAATTTCCACTGAAATTATATAGCCTCTTTTACTCTCACGGTCTCTACTAATCCAACGATATGTCATTTATTACAATCCGACAAGCTGTTTGGACCGTAGTGGTGTTTTAAAATTTTAAAATCTCCGCCATTTTGAAAAACTTCCAAAAACTGAATCGACAAAAAACCATTGAACTATCGAACCTGCTTACAAAAAAATACGAGAAACAGTTGAGAAATGCGGCCTGTAGAGGATAACATTCGGACACTCATCCGGACATACGAAAGCATTTTTGGCCAATCCTGAACGGAGACTGTTCGGTCGCTCGGACAGTTATGAATTAACTTTTTTAGGCAAATCAAGGTAAAGGTTGAAGGTATTGTATAAAAAAAAACAAGTTTTCACTCCACTGCTCGGAAATGTGGCATAAAATGGTCTGTAATGGGGCCCCAAAACAATAGTTAAACAACAAGAAGGCGGAATAAGACTTATCTTTGTCTCGAGTAAACTTTGACAACTCCGCCTTCTAGCTAGTCGCCCTTTATCCCTACATGACTTCTTTTTCTTTATGGGTAGTCTGTTCTACTTCAAAAGTTCCACCTCCTTGATGCGTTGACAAAAAACCAAGATTAGTCTGGATTTTGACAAAGCATCCTATAATAGCCAAAGATAATAGCCTCGGAGAACATGTTAGGGGCAGGACGACTTACAGCCGAGTGGTTTTCTATAATACCCACCAGTTCCAGTACATCTGGCAGCGGCGCACCGCCTACTTGCACGATGACTTGAATGTCGTGTTTCTTCGCCGACTTGACCCATACTTCTGAAAGCTTCTTTCTTTCAGCCACGCTCAGGCACATGGCTTCGCCTGACGTACCGCCGACTGGGAATATATAAAAAGCTGTAGGCCTTCTTCTTGACAGGAATTCATGACAACATAAGTAGATTTAGCAGACTACTTCGTGTTCTAATTGACAAAAAAAAAAAAACACGCAGTGGTCTGCAAATAATAATAATACCTTGGACACTATTGACAAACATTGATCTAGTCCCAAACTAGGATTCCCTGTGTCTTGGGTACTAGAAAACGATACACATTCTTATATAGATTAATATTATACTTAGATAGATAAACAACCATGACTAGGGTACAAACATCCGTTCTCGTCAAACAAATATTTGCCCCTACCGGGACTCGAACCCGGGACCCTTGGCTTCGTAGGCAGGGTCACTGCCGACTCGGCCATTCGGGTCGTAACCATAATTTATTTTCTAGCATATCCTGCCAAGGTAATCTGTAAAATAGATAGGTAACTAAAACTACATAAACCCTCGATACATATTTTTTGAGGGATCGCGATTTTGAATCTTATACTATGGTAATACAATTTAAAACCTATAACGGGTTTTTGGGGACTACAGTACCCAAGTGAGCTCGAGGGGTTAAGTTAATCTCGCAGCAAGCTTTTATATCCTGACTAGACCGGCAAATGATGTTTCGCCATATAAATTATTTCTAGAGATTATTTTAGTAGAAAATAGATAAAAAACTATTGCCAGACCTACCAAATTACGAAGAGCAATTGTTATAGATCACACAATGAAATCGGGTGATAATTAAGAAAATTGGAATTCCGTGCCACCACAACCCTGTGAGGAATCAGGGAAACTCTGAAGACGTCACTTAAAAAAAAAACTAATCAAGGATCTACTTGTCAAGACGAATCAAACGAGCTCAAACTCGATAGATTTGCGTCGTTTTATTACAGAATTCCCATGGCCACCTTCTGGCTCCATCATCAAATCAGCTCCATGTTATAAAAATATTATATAGGACAAATGAGATGTCTAGACGAATTACACGTGCCCAAACTCGATAGGGTTGCGTCGTTTTTATATAGATTTTCCATTGCCACCTCACGGCTCCATCATCAGACCAGTTCCATGTCATGAAAATATTGTATAGGACCAAAGGACATGTCCAGAACAATCGAACGCGCCCAAACTCGATAGCGTTGCGTCGTTTAATTACAGAGTTCCCATCTTCTCCCTTCCTCCCTCCTTCTCCTCCCTCCCTTCTCCCATCATCTCATCCGCCATCAGCTCCTGTTATCAAAATATTGTATTGTCATCTAATTTACTCGGATATGTATGTGTCACCGTAAGATAGTCAAAACCGTTAGTTGATCAACTATCGATAGATAGTAAACCAGATCGACAGGGCTTAGAATTTATGTTTCTTTTGCTCTTACATGTCAATCTAATACGAATACTCTAGTATTCACCTAAGCTACCCTAGTGTTTGTCCTGGTACATATTTCGTTTGCAATTCAAGTTAAAACCAGTTTACTATTTAACGTATAACGCCTACGTATACGTCAAATAGTAAACTGGTTTTAACTTGAATATATAGTAAGCAGTACGCTACAGTTAACTATCTGTCGATAGTTGACCAACTAACGTGAGAGAAAACGTTAGTTTATCAACTATGGTGGCATATGCAAAATTTCAGTCTCTTCGGAATTCGCGAAGTGGGTCTTTGACCCGAACATACAACATACATACATGCATACATGCAACATTCATTGCAAGTTAAATAAAAGCTTTTAAAAACAACTGAATCCAGATTTGTTTTACCGAGAATCGCCTCGATGCCCTCATCAGCCAAGAACTGAAGGTAGGCCGGAATCACGTCGTAGAAGACAGTCGAGTCCTGGTTGATCGGCGTGAAGACTGGGGCCACCACTCCCTCGATAGTAAAGGAAACCTGGGGATGAAGATTGTTTTATTTATTGGAGACGTCTGGAAGTAAAAATTCCTGTGCCATGTTGCAATAGTAGATTGTCATCAATCACATCCAATTTACATTTAAGAGCACGAGCGAGCGAAGCGAGCGAGAAATTAAAAACAACTTACGAACAACTGTTTTGAAAATCAATATCGAACAACGAATTTTTCAAGAAGATTTGCGTAGTGCCAATTATTTTTTGATGCGATTTTATTGATGGCTAATGCGATCGTTTTGAAAAGAAAACCAATTTATTGTGTCAATTTTAAAGGTGATACGAAAAAAATATGGGGTTTTTTCGAATCCATTTACTCCGCTATAAAGTCAGCTACAGATTTGATTTTTCGGTTAACGTTTTTAAGATTCTCACAGAACGAAAACGCGATGGGGTGAAATTTTCTCGGAAGAATTTAATTTCGAAAAGATCTCTAAATTGTTTTATTTTTTCCTGGTTTTTTGAAATTCTAACTTATTTCATTGCGAAATTGCATTCAAAATGTGGATATTAAATATTAGTGAACTATCCTTGAATGTACTTTTGACAAAATAGCGTAGTTTATTTTTAAACAATTTTTATGCGGTTGGGCGCTACGCTATGTCATTATTACTTTATATTTTTTATATATATAAATTTACTTTAATAAAAAGACTTTCCTTACGTTAAGGATTCAATATCGCGCGCGTGACATAAAACAGTACTTTATCCCCTTGGTGCATAATCTACTGTTACCACCCGCATATTGAGTTTTATACAACTTGTTTTCAGAGCATCAGAGTTTTTTTTTATTGCACAACAACGTGATGTTACTACAAATATTAGGCACCTATGTTATGTATAGTTTCTTAAGTTTGTCTACTAATTGATTGAACAATTTAGATAATTGATCAATTAAAACAATAACTGTTGTGAAATATTGATTATTTCACAACGGTTCGAAAAAAGTTTAAATAAAAATTAAAAGTAACTTCCTCTCAGGATTTAAGGCCCAGTTCTAACTGTTAAGGTGAGGGGCGGTGGGGGTGGACACATTCGCCCATTGTCTTCTGGCGGGGTAGCGGGCGGCGTGGAATAGCATCGGGCCGCCCGGATACTTTAAAAATTAGGTATTTCTTCGTATTTACTGAAAAACGGAAATAAGCTAATTGATACAATTTAAGGATTAATCACAGACTTGAATAGTAGGGACAGGGCACGGAGCGCTTGAAAGTGTCGCTACAAAAACAGTACAAAATCGGGAAAATTGGACTGTTTGCAATCAGTCGCGCTTGGACGGTGACAGCCGATTGACATATCGGCAGCAAAAACAAAAATGGTGACCTGCGACGTAAAAAGGTGTAAATCATACCCAAATCGCAAAGCACAAAAACAGGGAGTGTCGTATCACAAGTAAATATTATATTTTCAATTACTATTGGCTTTAAATTGATTATCTATAAAATATTGTTCTCGAAAAAATCCTCAAACGAAAATCAACCATTCGACTGACGTAACTTTGTAGCGACGCGCGATGCACAGTGAAACTGCCCGCTTCCTATATTTGAAAAACGATCCGATTTGGTTATTTTTCTATTCGTAATGTCAAGATTACTATTCGTAATGTCATTAGATTACTATTCGTAATGTCATTTGGTTACCCCCCCCCCCCTAACTAATTCATAACTTTTTCTATGATTAGGTAGTTTATTACTTATAAATCAAAATCAAAATCTTAAATTCCAAGTCACGCTACTAATGTGTATCTGTGAGCTTACATCCTCTTTCATTATTTAACGGCAAAGACAAAAATTAATATGCCTATTTAATTATGTTTCAACTTTTTATTAATTAAACATGAGCTAATTGCGTGAGACCTCGCCCCTTAAGTAAAATTTTAGCTAGATATATTTTATTTCTACTCCTAATCACCGATTAAAAGTCACCGGGTATTTAAGAGTTATCCGTAGATCAACTTTCCTAATATTGTGTCTATACACCACAAATCGGAACGTGACCGACCGTGACGCCGCCGTTACAATTTTTCGTACTGTCTTGGTTCCGACGAATTCCGACAGGGGCGCTATTTTCTTAGCCTCAAAATGGTAAGAAATTTAGTACGGGAAGGCCTATCCTTAGTATTTATATCGATGGGATTAATGCGGAGCTCTAAAAGAGAAAAATTTAGGTATAAAAAATATGAGGAAAATCAGTAATTTTATATGCAAATTATTGAATCTCCTTTTAAATATAGACTATGTTCAGGATTTTTTACGATCGAGCCAAATTAATCCAATCGCGTAACGACATAGTATTTAAACTAGATCATCTCTGTGTAAATAACATATAATTTTTTGAGACCTATGAATTTATTGTTTGTTTTTTTTTGGCAAAGCTCTCTTCAGTGCTTTTGTGTGATCTTGGGCCTTAAGGTTTACATGCCCAGAGGGTGCCCGCTGAATGGGATAACTGCACTCGCGAGCAATAAACTGGAATCACTTCATGGCGCGTAGCTCGGAACTATTTTTTGCAATTTCTATACAATGAACTACGGATTGTGGTATATCATTTGAAAGAAAATTTTGTTAGCTTTCAACCTATTTCAATATCATTACCAAACATTATTCATCCTATGTCACGGAACGTAAAAACAAAAGACATATTTTTTTAAATAAAACTACTTATTTGGGAGTCCTGAAACCCTTTAAAAAGTGGGCGTTTATATAAATTGGTCATAAGTCCAATGTTTCAAATCACTCAGAACACATGTTCCCAGTGACTGAGAACACTGAAGCTAAATGAAAATGGAAACCACACCCATAGAAGTCGCTCAAGTTGTCATCCTAATCCAGCAAGGGTTGTCTCAGCGTACTATCGCACGACAGCTTCATCTGAGCCAGTTTTGTGTCTCGGAGGTATATAATAGGTTTAAGGAGACTGGAAACATAGTCCGGAGACCAGAACTGCGATGCACTTCGGTGAGAGATGACCAGATTATTGTCATGACTTCTCTACGAAATCGACACCTCACCGGCGCGGACGTCCAGGACGGCAGCTCAGAGAAGTTCGAGGGTAGGCCGTCAGCGAGGGGACAGCGAGGCGAAGAATCAAAGAAGCGAACTTGGGCCCAAAAAGGCCAGCAACAGGAACCAAATCTTCAGTTTGCTCGCGATCACTTAGATTGGGATTTAAAGCAATGGCGCCGAGTCCTGTTCTCGGACGAAACCAGGATGTGCCTGGTAGCGACTATCGACGCAGAGTCTATAGGAGACCGGAACTCAGAAAATTGAATTAATTTATTTGTGATTATACAATCCTAATCAACATTAGAATCAAAAGAACACTGATAACAGATTTAAACAATTCATACAACAAATATATGCAGTCATTTGTCTTCCTACCGTGTAGCCAGATCATATTTATTTATTTCTCCGTTTCGAGGCAACAACTTTTCTGAAGCCGAATTTCACTTCGAAGACTGTGCTGCAGTTGAAAACAAAAAGCATAAAATAATATTGGTCAAGAAAATTCAAAACCCAACTCACCATGTCGCAAGACTTGTGAACCCGTAGAAAGTTGGCTTGCAACTGCTGTAACGAAACGACACACGCTCACAATGTAATTCTATCTCAAGTGGGGTTCAACCCGACACAGTGAGCACCGCAAAATGAGCCGGCTGCGTATTGTGTAACTGTTATGACTATGAACATCACAGCGATATGTAAGAGTTGCGTGTTGCGTATGTTGCCTAGTCTTCTATTCCCAGTTGCCACCGCGTAGTACGCCACCGGTGGCAAATGGGACATACAATATTCAAATCATTACCAGTTACCACCGGAGGCAACTGGGAATGATTGCCCCCACTTTTGACAGCTGTACGCTCCTGCTCTATAATATTCATTTATTCGTATGCCGAAGTCGTTGAGTCGTTCCTATATCTAACACGCGTTTTCTAAGATGGGGTGGCAGAGGCACAACTTCGTCTAATGTCAATGACTTTGACGGATGTCATCATCTTGATAGATTTCAACGACTTTGATAGATGTCATGATTTTGACAGATGTCTTGATTTTGACAGATGTCAATGATTTTGGCAGGTGTCACAATCTTGACAGGTGTCATGACTTTGACAGATGTCTTGATTTTGACTGATAAGTCGAATGTTAGTTTTGTGCCATATGGTGTGGTGTTTTGACAGAAAATAAAATAGCATAAAAATACATCTGACTTAAAATTAACTTTGACTTTTTCGCGTCAATGCAGCGCGCCTACATACCTACCTAATTTCTTCTTTTTTGTTTTTATTGTTTTATGTAAGAGCATTAAATGCGTTTTTGTTTTTATTATTTTGCTAACATTTAAGTTCTTTGGTAGTTGTATCTCTTTATCACTGTTAATTTGTATGTGTGCTGCTTTGAAGTGATAAACGTTTATCTATCTATCTATCTTCCTAAATCATTAGAAATCTGGCAAAATCGTGACATCGGTCTCAATCATGAATCTGTCGAAATCGTGACATCTGTGATAAGTTATGACATCTGTCAAAGTCATGACGTCTGTCAAAGTCATGGCATCTGCAAACGAATAAATAAATATTATAGAGCAGGCGTGTACAGCTGTCAAAAGAGGGGGCAATCATTCTTAGTTGCCTCCGGTGGCAACTGGGAGTGATGTGAATGTATTTTGTCCCAGTTGCTACCGGTGGCATACGACGCGGTGGCAACTGGGAATAGAGCGTCTATGATCATCATGATTTACAGTTTAAAGTTTTGGTCCAATCATATGAATTTGTATAGCCTATTATTACTCTATTTGTTTTTTGTACATCGCTGTTTGCATGTGCCTGTAATGCTGTACATCACATCTGTGTAGATTTGTATTACCATAGATGGAAGACCAAACATTTTTGCCAGCCACGCATTATTAAGCACTTGTTAGTTAGTTAGGTATTTTCGATAAAAATAAAGAAATCTATTAGGTACCTGTCCTGTACATATTAACAGACAGATAGATTTTACCATACATAAAACTTGGAAGAACTCAATAATTATTGATAGCTTTTTTAACGTAATGTAAAAAGCGAAAGTTACGATGGCGATACCCATTATTTAAAAATGGTGTTCGAGTTGGACTTAGGACTGTTATGCTCAAATTACCAAAAATATATACTTAACTAATTAAGCTGACATTGAAAAGCTGATAAGGATTCGTAAGGGCGATTCCAATCAGAGGTTCAAAAAGGTTGGTTTTTGTTTATCGAAGTTAAAAGAAAACAAGTAAATTTATTTATAAAACAAAAAGAAATTTAATAACATCATGAGATTGAGATCGATAATCCGATGCATATTTACTTAATGTTGAGATGTTGGCTATTATGGAATGCACTTTTGTTTCGAAAAAATCCCGCGATTCCCTTGATCGACAAATTTAGTGTTCTGATTGTATAATGTATAATGTATAATACCTTGGACACTATTTACACACATTGATCTAGCCCCAAACTAGGATTCCCTGTATCTTGGGTACTAGACAACGATACACATACTTATATAAATAAATATTATACTTAGATAGATAAACAACCATGACTAGGGTACAAACATCCGTTCTCATCAAACAAATATTTGCCCCCACCGGGACTCGAACCCGGGACCCTTGGCTTCGTAGGCATTCTCACTGCCGACTCGGCCATTCGGGTAGACGTATTATAGAATCGGATGTAAATATTTACCTGCGTTCAGGGGTTGGCTTATATGCAATGCACTTGTGTATCGATCGTACAAATCCTGCGATTCCGAATCGAAAAATTTTGTGTTTTTGTCGCACTATAGAATTGGAAGCATATTTACTTATATGCTTCCAATTCTATAGATAGTGATGAAACTCATTGTAATCAAGCTAATATTTACAATCAGGATATTTTACAAAATTTTGTAAAAATATTTATATTAATTTAGTTTTTTTAACCAACAAATTGCCCATTACTTACTACATACACTCTCAAAAATTAGCTTTTAGTAAATATGCATCCGAATAGTTCTACAATCCCGGAAAACCGCTATTTTTTTTAATTAAATATTTTTTGTATGTATTTAATTGAATTTTTAATTTAATTATGTATGTATGTAAGTCACTTCCATAGTATGCATAATATTAGTCAAGCATTCCCGGATTTCCTGGAATTCCATGATTTACTTTTCTTAAAAAATATATTTAAGAAGTGGCTTCCATTTTGATAGCCAAAAATTAACAATAGGTAAATATGCATATAAACATTCGATGTCTATTCAGTCATAGCCTTTAATAAAACTCATTTTAACTCGAAGCAGAAAATTTAATATGTAGTAAGTTACCATGATTGGAAAAAAACAGTCCGCAGTCAAGGTTTTCTAGATGGCTAAAAGCCTTTTAAGGATTTTTAGCTTTACGTTGCTGACTCTGCTTTGAAACTGGATTTGGTTTTCGGTTACATTAGCTGATATATCCAGAAACTGGAGGGAGGGACTGTGACGTGTGTGTGTGATTTATATTTACTTTTATATTCTAATATTGTTTTAGCAACTGTCAAAATTTATGAAATAACAACTGTGAAAATGAATTAATGTCAAACTTAAATCAGTTAAGCACTTTTAGATTTAGCGAACGCCGTGCAAGTGGACCTTAGTTTGGTTTGATGACGACTCTACAAGTTGTAACAGAAATATATAGTCATATTTGAAGGGACGTTTGGTTAGGGACGTCATTATGAGCAACTTTCTCTTTGAAACTGTTTTGATCAGAGCAACTTTATTTTTCACTTCTCCGTACAAATCAGCTGACCGCCCGGGCCAAAACGTATGGAGGAGCATGCCTAGGGACAAATTGCTAACTTTTGTCTTTGATATTTTTACCGATGACGCGCTACACTGGTTCCGTTGCGTTAAAGACAAGGTCGAGACATGGGATAAGCTTGTTAAGCAATTAAAACAGGATTTTAGTCAGAGTGATTATGATTGCCGTCTACTGTCGGATATTAGGATGCGAACACAGGGTGAACAGGAAAATATCTCTATTTACATTTCTATAATACACGGTATGTTTTCTCGATTGAACAAACAGTTACCTGAGGAGGACAAGCTAGGAATTCTCTTACACAAAATTCGTCCAATTTACGCCAGTACTCTAGCAGCTTCACCAAACATAACGAGTATTGACGCGCTAAAAGAATTATGCCGCAGTTTTGAGAATATTCAAGCTCGCACGGCCCAATATCATGAACCTCCTAAGGTCAGTTCTGACACCTATCAATGGAGGTAATGGCAGCACTAACTACTCTACTTACAGACACGATTATAATAAAAAAAACAATAAACCTTCCGAGAACTCTGATAAGACTTTTTACAAACAGAATGCTGTGCATGAGCAGCAGCCGCAAACTAATACAATTTGTGGCTGCTGGCGGTCAAAGGTTGAAAAGTATAGCAATCGCACATACTTGAAATATACGTAGTTCCTGAAATAAAAAATATATTAATTCTCGGTATGGACTTTTGGAATCAGTTTGGTCTATTCCCAAAACATTTAACTTCAGTTGTTATGCGGTCGGATGCTGAAGTCGCGCTTGCTGGTCTAACTACTGAAACAGATGCAAACCTATGCAGTTACGAACACTTATCTGAAGACCAGAAGACCACAGCTGACCATATTATTTCTCAATTTCGGAACATATCCTATGATGAACGTGGCTTAGGCCGGATGTGAGTGTTGCAAAAATGATAACTTATAACCTTTACTAATGTGAATCAGTATATTTATATTACATGCCTAACGTTACTTAAAACGCTTATTTTGTAGCTAAACTCATTCCATCATTGTATACCGTTATTCGTGAACAACTAGGATGATGAAATTCCTTTGTCTACTTAGCCGAGTCTATACCTACCCGCTAGCTATTAATATCTATGTGCTAAATCGGTTTTAAAGCGTAATCGCATATGAATTGAACACATATTGAATGAATAATATTATTCCCCAGCTGCTTGTATAGCTTTTACACCATATTTCGCATAAATGGTAATTTTATTAAACGATATGATTTGGTGCTTCCACTTTCCATATCTAAACTGATTTTTCTATACTACTGCAACATCATTGATCACTATTTAATGCTTTTGGTCGCCTCCCTGTTAGTAGCGCTTCGATCACCGCTTATCAACGGATGTTGCAGGCAGTAACGTGGAATTAGACTTTTTGCAAAATGTCCAATCCCCCAATCGGTAATTCCAGGGTTTTACTTGCCGGACCTAAACTATATTGGGACCCTGATGGCCGCTTTCCGCTGTGGATCCGCCCTGCCTGACTCCGGACTACATCGGTGACGTCACAAGACGCGCGCCATCTCATGCCGCATAGCTACAGGGAAGTGGTTACCTATCAAGGCAGTGCTAAGTGGACACGGCTTACCTATAATTGTGAAATCTAGAACTCATCCCTGAGAGCTAAATCAACGCATGGCTAATTGTAAGGCATCCTGGAGTTCTTTTTAATTAAACCTTGTAAATCTGTTAATTTGTGTTTTGTTTTACCCAGACCCCCAACAAGTGTTACAATGGCTGATCAAATCGGTGACATATTAAAAGTTGTTCAGAGCAACCCCTTAAAATAGGACTTCACCTTTCTTTTACACCTTGTATACTGATGTTTTTCGAGCTTCAGCGCCTAAATGCTGTAACGGAAATGTAAAGATCTGAGACACATTTTTTATTTGCTATAAAAAGTTGGCAGGCGTTGGCAGGTTTGGGCAACGTGATTTAATGATTCAACTATGAACTGCAAAAAGAGAAGCCAAATATTCTTAAACCAAACAAATAACGGTGATGTAAGATTGGTGTTGACCAATGCTCAATTAAGCGGCAAGATAAATTTGGTATAAACATAACTATGGAGATTAGTGGTTATCGAAGGCATCGCAAATTTCACAAGGCCTCATATAAGCTCAAGTGACTCATCGCGTTGTTACCAGACTTGAAATATTAATGTTCGAGGTTCGATTCTCCGTTGTCAACTTTTCTTTTTCTATTTTACCTTTGGTTTTGGGTTATTAATTTGTGGGTCCTTTCTGAATAGCTATTCGGGTGTGTCGGGTTGTGCTAATTAAATTTAAGTCCTTAATTGCTTATCATGCATCTTTGTAAATGTTTTCTACCTTGTTTAAACTACTGAATATGTCGTCACAGTAATTGCCTATTACTTCTATACTCGTCATTATTTATCTAGTCTAGAAATCTATACGTGGAATGCGCCAGATTAATTATGAAATAAAAAAGCGACATCTTTGAATGGATGTTGTGACGAAACAAACATTTGGTTTATTTCTCAGTAGGTAGTTTTTTTTTTTTTTTTTTTTAAATCGCCAAAATGTGGATAAACTTTAAGAGCTATGAAATGGGTTGTGAATCATAAATTTAAAATGAATATGGTTTAACTTTACCGTTGCTTTCAGTGGATGTCGAATTATGACCATTTTACACATTTGTGATGTTGTTTTGAAGTGTCGCATTTGCCATGGCTCATTCAATCGAAACTCATACGTAAGGGTGTTTAGTTACGATATAGTTTGGTGGGTCAAACAGATGCGTAGTTAGTTCAATGATGGAGGTACAGATGGCGGTCGATCGCCTTTAAATTCCAGATGGTTTAACTCAAATAAGAACTTTATTCACTATAACTGCAATAAGATGTTTTATATAGAAAAAAAATGAGTATTATTTTATTTAGATTATTTTATGATGTTATAGAGTCTATTTCTAGTTGAACTGTGTGATCTAAAATATAAAGTGTGTATACGGCGTAGACCAGTAACCAATCAGAGCACTGAGTTTCGAAAGAAAACGAAACGAACCAATGAGAATGACTCGCGGAGTTTGAGATGGTGTTTTGGCGAGCATGTCTGGGGTAGGACGTTTTGGTGGGAAGAGAAAATATAAAAGGGATGGGTCGAGATGAGAGGGCGCTTGGTGTACTGGGGGGCTTGTAGGCGGCGTAGAGTCGCAGCACCTCGCCGGCGACCTGGAGGTCGACGCCCAAAGCATACAGGGATGAATACTCCTGGGCGTCGACGAGCTGGTGGACGATCTTCCTGCCGACGATGACTGCCAAGCCTCGAAAGGTCCGGCCGCTGGAGGTCTTCTCGTCCTTGCGGTAGACGAAGTAGCCGGGCAGCGACAGCTTGTCGTTACCGGCTAGGTGTGTCTCGCTGATGAGCATCACGTCGACGCGGTAGTCCCTCAGGAAAACGTGGAGCAGCCGCTTCTTCCCTGTCAGCGACTGCGCGTTCCAGTGGACGACCCTGAGCGGCTCATGCATTGCGGAGCAGAGCGGTGAGTCTGCCCAGGGCAGTGGGGTCGCTGAGGAGGGCGAGCAGGGCTGTGAGGTGCCCCAAGTCCTGCTGCCCTATCGCCGCAGCCGGAGTGGCGGCGCCAGCGGCGGCCGCAGTCTCGCTGGCGGCGAGAGTAGCCGCCGCGGCGCCGGCGGCAGGTGGAGCCGTCGCCTTCTTCTTCTTCTTCCCCCCCCGCTTCGTCTTCTGCCTGGGGGCTCCGTCGTTCGCCTGCGCCATGAGCGAGGCGGGCGCCGTTGGTTCCTGCAGATCGGGACGAGGCAGAGGGGGAGGCTGCACCTTCTTGGGCCCGGGCGCGTTGGTGAGCGCCACAGTGCCGGCCTTCTTGTTCCGCGCCTCCTGGCGGAACACGGGGCACGTCGCATTATTTGCCGTGTGCGGGCCACCGCAGTTGGCGCACGTCGGCGGCTGGTCTTTCGGGCGGGGGCATTCCCGCGCCGAGTGGGGACCGCCGCAACGTACGCACGCTAGGGGGCGGTGGCACATATGCGACGAGTGCCGGAATTGCTGGCACCTGTGGCACTGGGCCGGGCCCTGCTTCGAGCGCCAGGCCTCGATCTTCACCCCCGGCATGTACAAGAGCTCCGTGATCTCGTACACAGCGCCGGGGGCACGGTCTGGATTCTTCTTCAGGCTGGCGAAGAAGATGCAGCCGGGTCTTCCTTTGCGCGCCCGGATCTGCTTACAGTACTCGGCCTCCACACCGAGTTCTGCAAGCGCCGCGACTATCTCCTCCGGCGCGGTGTTAGAAGGCAGCCCGCGGATCGCCACCTTCTGGGTCTTGTCGGCCGGCAACGAGTATGAGAACCACCTCACGCCGTGGTCCTTCTCCAGCCTGCACAGGTAACGTTGCACAAGCCGGTACTCGTCTTCGGCCGTTGGGGTAAAGCGCACACCCTTTTGGTAGGCGCGCGCGCTGGGAGCCCGGCCGAGCTCGCTGGCTATCGCCCTGAAGTGGTCGGCCCAGTTGGGTAGGACCTCCACAATAAGGGGCGGATAGCGCGGCTGGCGGGGCTGCTGTGGCGCAGCGCCTCCCGACGGGGCGGCGGTGGCGGTGGCAATCGCGGCTGCGGTTTGGGCGGCGGCAATGGCAGGCGGCGTTGGGCGGGCGGGTGGCATTGGGCGGGCGGGCCCTATCGCGGGTGCGGTGGCGTGCGGGTTCGCAGGCGCAGCGGCGGAGCGCGTAGGGCGGGCGGGCACAGTCGCGGCGGTGGGCGGGTTCGCGGGCGCGGCGGCGGGGCGCGTAGGGCGGGCGGGCACTATCGCGGGCGCTGCGGCGGAGCGCGTGGGGCGGGCGGGCACTCGCGACGTGGTCGCCGACGGGGCGGGCGGACGCGCGGTTGGCGGCACCGGGTGCCTCACTGAACGGGGGGGGGGACGCGGTGCTGGGGCGCGGTGCCCCAGACACGGTGGATGCGGTCGCGGCCGCCGCGGCAAACGACACTGTAGGAGAGCACTTATTAGGTAAAACACTCGTACCTGTTTGTTTTGAAGCACTCTCATAGTCACTCGCGGCGGCGGACAGTCCAGGGGCGGGGGCGGCCGCCTGAAGCGCGCCCGTCCAGGGCGACAGCGACGGCATGTCGAGGCCCGTCTTCCTCGGCGGCGGCTGGTTCGTCGGTGGCGGGGTCGGCGAGTCCGCAAGCTGGACTCGCTTTCCATCTCCTCGGAGACGCAGCTCGTCGCTCGGGCTTTCGCTACGCGGGCGCCTCGTCCCGCGGGTTGGTGGCAGCACCAAAGGCCGCGTTTTTGCCTGCTCCACTAATTGCGCGAGCTACGGGGGCTGCTACAGTCGCCGCACCCGACACTTGTCGCCGGCGACCTCAACGCCAAGCACACCGCCTGGAACTCCACCAGGGTGTGCCCAGCTGGACGCGCCATCCATGCCGACTCCGTGAGCCACAACTACGACGTCATCGGTCCCGACGAGCCCACCCACTTCGACACGCGGGCCGGATGGGACATCATCGCCGTCGTGGTCGTCAGAGGTCTCCGGACACCGCCGAGCCAGGAGGTTCTCCCTGACCTCCCTTCGGACCACAGGCCTGTTCTTCTCGTCCTGGCGGATCTGTCCACCCGGGTATCTCCGCCAGCATCACGTCGCCGCTACCAGTGGGGCGCCTTCACCGCCGCCTTAGACCAACCCTCCACCAGTTGCCCCGTCAACCAGCCGGAAGACGTTGACCGCCTGGCATCGCTGCTAACTACCCAGATCCGAGACGCGCTCGACCTATCATCGCACACCGTAACTCGCTCGAAGCAGTGGCAGCAGACCCGCTGCCCCACGATGAAGACCAGGCTCAACGCCATGACGGCAGAGCTGAAGCGCCAACTTGATCTCCACGCTGAAGAATCTTGGGAACGCCACGTCGAGTCCATGGGCGACCACGTCCCCTCCGTGCATCGCCTATGCCGGGCTTTGTCGACCACTCCTGCTCCTGTTCGACCAATCCTGGGCAGCGACGGCCTACCAAGATTCCGATCCCAAGACCGCGCGGAGATCTTCGCCGAATGCCTCGAGAAGCAATTCAAGCCGAACCCAACGGATGATGTGGAGCACGTCGCAACAGTCTAGAGACACCTGCGAGAGTACTTCGCCACGCCGATAGCTCCCGAAGAGGACCCCATCGTCGTCACGCCCGGCCAGATTGTGCGTGCATTCCGACGTACCAAACCCAGAAAAGCCCCGGGCGCAGACCGAATACCCAACACGGCGCTGTAACATTTGCCGCCACGCACTGTGGCGGCCGTTACGCGCCTGTTTAACGGTATCTTGCGCACGGGTCACTTTCCAACCCAATGGAAGGAGGGCTTGGTTATCATGTTGCCCAAGCCGGGCAAGGACACCAAGCTGCCTGAGAGCTATCGGCCGATCACCCTACTGAGCACCATCTCAAAGGTGTTTGAGAAGCTCCTGTTAGCGAAGTTACTGCCCCACATCCAGCCGCGCCCGGAACAGTTCGGCTTCAGGCCCGAGCATTCTACGACGCTTCAGCTCACCAGAGTACTGAATGACATGACGGTCTGTTTGAACAAAAAAGAATACACTGTCGCAGTACTCCTGGATATGGAGAAGGCGTTCGACAGAGTATGGCACGAGGGGTTGCTGTACAAGCTGTCGACGTCCCCTGCCCCAAGAAGAACGGTCAAGACAATCGCCTCTTTCCTGAAGAATCGCCGCTTCCGAGTGATGGTGGAAGACGCCGTCTCCGAGGAACATCCCGTCGCAGCCGGCGTCCCCCAGGGCTCCTGCCTGTCTCCCGCCTGCTACGCCCGATACACGGACGACATCCCCGTCGGGCCGGGTGCCCAGCTGGCACTCTTTGCAGACGACGCAGCCTACTATGCGTCGTCGTTCCAGGCTCCGCACGCTGCCATCAAACTGCAGCGCACCCTGGACATCTTGCCCGACTGGCTCGCCAAGTGGCGACTGTCCGTCAATGTTGGGAAAACGCAGGCGCTCATCACAGGCCAGAGTCTCCTTCCGCCATCGCTCCAGCTCCAGGGACAGCACATCGAGTGGTCTTCGCAGGTGAAGTACCTGGGAGTGACCATGGATCGCCGGCTCACCATGAAGCAACACGTCGACAACGTCGTCAGCCAGGTCAAGGTGGCACGCGCCAAGCTGCGTCCACTTTTCGACTCCAGCCTCCCTCTGAGGGCGAAGCTTGGGATCTACAAGACCTACGTGAGATCCCGCCTCACCTACGCGGCTCCGGCATGGTACGCCCTGTGCTCGGAGACGAACAAACGGAGACTCCGAGCCCAAGAGAACCTCTCTCTGCGTACCATCGTCGGCGCCCCCCGCTACGTGAGGAACGCGACAATCCAGAGGGACCTAAGATGGGAAACCGTGGACCAGTTTGTCCAGAGGCTGGCGAAGGGCATGTTCGCGCGTGCGGATGCATCACACCTTCCGCACATCGCCGAACTGGCGCCGCACCACGCGCACCCGCCCGACCGCCGCCGCCTGCCACGCGACCTGGTTGCCTAGCCGGCGATCACCCACTGCACACCAGCGCCACAAGAAGACCACCGCCCGCAGGGGCCATCCGATGACCTGTCCACAGGAGTGGACAGAGGCGATTCTTCGGGAAGAGGTCCGTCGACCTGACCCCGACTCCCCACGCCCCAGAAGGGGTGCGTGAGATGACTATGAAGAAGAAGAAGAGAGGGCGCTTTTTGTTGCTGGTCATCGAGTGAAGTGTGAGTTAAGACTCAGAGGGGGAGCCATTCAGTCTCCGCGTCAAACTACTGTGACTCACGCCTTTCGGGAATTCGATACAGTTCGATTCGCCATTTTACGCGTCTTGAACTGGGAGAGTTGTGATTGCGTGTTGCAGTGGATTTTCGTGAGTGTCTTAAGCGCCGAGATATACCTCGGTTCCTATTCTTTAAATCAACCTACCCCAAATTCCAAAACTATCCTTGGGTCGTTAGATAAGAACTTGTAGGTAATTTATCTGAGTCTGAGTCTGGGCTTGGAGCGATCCTAATTTCCTTTTTCCTTCACCATAGGGTTCCTGGAATGGCTCTTAGGATATTCGCGGGCTAATCCTCTCCTCATTCCTTTCGTGTAGCGAGTTTTGAAATTCCCACACACACAGTCATTAAACATACAAACACATTCAAATCAAACTCAACCATTTTCGAGTGGTGTCGATGATGGACGTGGTATAACACTAGGATTTTAGATTAGGCTAGACAGGAGTTTAGTTGCGGCTAAACTTAGGTTGTCGAGGTTATGTAGTTAGGGAGACAAACACGATTATTTAGGTTTATGTAACAAACAAGTATCTGAAATTCGTATGATTACAAATAATTACGTTATTTCCTTCTCACTCTTGAAATACCTAAATACTTATAAAACTATCTAACAAACTAAATATTTTTTTTGATTGTGGCTGTTTTGATCTTTCTTTTCTTGACTAATTTGTATATAAAATATCTGGATGAACATCAACATGGTTACGGAATAAAACTTAAGAGACCGGTAGGTGCAAATAAAAATATCCCGTAACCGATCAACAAACATAATAATCGATATCACAATATCAAATCATATAAAAAATATAACCCAAATAGTCAATATGTAGTTGATTGGTAGGTAAACTAACTCGAGAGGGATTTGAGTGGATTCGGGCGGTCTCTAGGTGCTGGTGTATTCAGTTGGCTAATTCCAGGTCTTAAAATAATGCAGTCACGTAGATTGTGTATGGGAATGAGTGGGAGGAGGATGGCCCCAAAACAGGTGAAAGATAGCGCCAGGAGCGTGCTAATGAACACATAGTTAACCCTATGTTTGCTTATAAATTGTGTTTACAATTTTGAGTGGTTGTAAGCATTATTTTATAAGATTTAAGCTTGTTTTGCTTAGCTAAATCTAACTTCGTCTGTCTTGGGTCCGTAGAACTCGGTTGACCTCCACTGGCGTCAGGCGGGGTTAAAGGGACCGACCTTAGGGCCAGTGTCCCTTCTGGACGTGAGCTCTGGCACAAGCCCTTCTTTATAAACACATGTAATCGAAATGCCTTTTAAAAATGGTTATTTACTTGGAATTTGTTCTAATAAGCACGGACCCGATAATTATCAATACTTTTATGTCACTTATATTCATCACTGGCTAAGGAACCTCATGACGATACTGTTTAACCAAAACCACTCTAAAGGGAGCTTTAGGTTATTACTATCACAACGTCTGCAGTCCTACCCATGGACGTTCACCACTGCTTTGGCCAAATCATCTAAATAAGATGCTCGCAATCGTTGGTATTAGAATCTTTCCAATTGGAGAAATGTTCCAATAAAAATGCGTGAGGGTTAAATTCCGTCTGACATTAAATTAATGGTTAGCTGGTTATATCTTTAAATTTACTATTCATAGAATCGTTCGGTTAACTCGTAGGGTTTATTCATATTATTTCAAAACTGTTGAATCCACTAGTTACCTATAATTATCACAAACGGAAAGTCAGAGGATCAACAGGTCATTTCAATAGCAGTACCTAGCTAGGTACTTACATATTTTATAATGTTAATTATATACAAGCCGCGCCACGAATAGAGTACGTTGGGCGACGTTTTGGCGGGAATTACTGCGCGTATGTACAGATATTGAAAGGTGACTACTGCGCATTCAAGGTGACCGCTCACAACGTGTGGCGCTACGGATATATACCTATGGGTCGGCAGAGACCCTACCTACGAAGCCAGGGTTCGAGTCCCGGTGGGGACAAGTGTTTGTCCGGTGAGTGCGGATGTTTGTACTCTGGTCATGGTTGTTTGTCTGTCTGTGTTTAGTATTTGTCTATATATTTACGTGTTGTCTGGTGCCCAGGACGCGGGGAGTCCTGGTTTGGGGCTGGAGCAATGGGTGTGGATAGTGTCCAAAGTATTATTATGTATTTGGGAAACCAAAAGATAGATAATGATTCGAAGAATTCTTATAAGATACTTAGGTACCTACCTTAGTTAAGAATAAGGTGTTGTGGTTGTGATTCTGTCTACAATACGAGTGATCACGAGTTCGATTCCCGGCCGAGCACAATAGGATCAGAGTATGTGCCTATGTATAAACGCAATGTAAGTATAGTTTGTGTATTCTTTATGAGGGGAAGTAATGCGATGTTTTAATTAGGAAGTTTAATAGGAAATTCGTTTAATTAAATACCTATCTTTGTGAAATATTTTCGTTAGCAAGTAGGTACCTAAATATATGGTTGGTAGGACACGAATTGACATTGGCATATGACGTCATAGGGGTATGACGAAATGAATGTAGGTATTAAATACGATTATGGAATTAACAATGCCTCGATAGATATCACGGGTTGTTGATTGAGCAGTTATAGGCATTGAACTACTAGCTCAATGGATATAGGTACCTATCTATAGGTACATGGTTAGATAGAACGTTAGATTGAGGTTTCTAAGTTAATTACCTATGTAGAATAAGTACCCATACTTACTTATGTGTGGAAAGGAAGATATATTTTTATTGTTTTTAAACCATGTTTCCGGGATACCTATAATATAACGTGGGATATTCGGTTTAAATATATATATATATATATATATATATATATTTATATATAAATAACTAGCTAATAAAATAATAGAATATTATGGGGTTCTCAATAGGGTATACTTATGTTTTACTAACATTTTATTCCTTATTTATTTACTCCTATCCCTCTCCCTGTTAATGTCTGTTATTTAAAGGAATTTATTTACTTCTCGTATTAAGTAATATCTGTCCTTATATACTCTATTTTTACCTGAATCCTAGATAAAGTCAGTCAACTGTCACATTATTCATATTTATGTTGAATTAAATTGAGAGTTTGAATTAATATTCAATTTGTGGTTATTCCAGCGACGTGGAATGAAGTTTGAAATATTAATAAAGCACTACATTGTAGTATTTGGAGTCAATGAGACTATAAACTTATTGAAGTAGTTACTGAGTTGACTAATTTCTGCAACAACGTTTCAATTTCATATGTTCGACTCGATGTCGAGAATTCAGAGTTTAAATAAACAAACCTGCAATTCTCGTCTTAACTGAATGATGATAAACGTTCAATTTCCCTAGACCTTGTATTGCAATCATGGAAGGCGGTCATGGTTAATTTTATTAATACAATAGTTATTAATTAATTACCTTTGATCAAATTATGGAATAAGCCGTCGCAAAGCCACCGCCAATGTTCTCATAACGCCAGAATGAAGCAATAGAAGTACGGAAATTCACAGTTATGCTCTATTCAGATGTGCATATTTATATTACTATACGGATACATATACTTATATCTTCGCACTTTACGAAGTAACAATATCATGTTTGGATCTGCTGATGGTAGATTGAAGGTCAATTCATTAACCTTAAAATGAATCATGCTACTTACGCACTTTTATGGATGTGCAGAAATATTTTATACTTCATGCTATGCTTTTGTGCATTACTAAAAGACAAATAAGTCTTTATTGAAACACATAACGTGTAACATAAACAACCAGTGAAACTTCATTGTGTATGTTTATAGGTTTCTATATGTGGAAGAATATTTAATATAATCTTACTACATAAATATCAGATATTGACTGATGAGACAGTTGAATGTCATTCACAAACTATAATCCCATCCTGATCGGTCATACCCCATCCCAATCCGGTGAATCTATGACTAAATCCAATTCAGAATACTTATACGCTACTCTTTTTATAAACGAGTATCAGAACTACAAATTAATTGGTTTCGTAGAATTATCTGGGTAGAAGACCGAATCAAGTGGTAGGGGTTTCTTCCCCAAAATTTTATGTAATATCAAATTTTCCTTTTATTATTTTAATATTTATCATTTTTATTTCATTTTAGTCAATACTCAAAATATACTATGACATTTTATTATATGAATCTGCTTTATAAGGTTATTAATCGTTAAATGGATATTAATCTGTATCATTCTTGTTAGTGGGGACATATTTAAGTATATATCTTTTATTGAAATTTAAAATTACTAAATATTCAATTTAAAACATTCCTTGTTTAAAATCTATTGTCAAAGTTGACAGCACTTCTTACTCATACCTCTAGAATTAGGGTTACTGGTTTCACACGTAGTAGGAGTTCTAATTTACTAGACGATCTATTTTTTTTGGCCGTCACAATTAATAAGAGACTGCGTTTAAAAGAAGGGTGGACGATAATAGATAGGGGGGATGTTATAATGCGTAGAGCGAGCAAAGTTACTGCGTTATGCGTTACATAAAGTTCCTATGTTAAATGTGTCAGGCGATCATTGAGTATCTTGGCTCCGTCTCCGAGATTTATTTTTCACCATGTAGTTTTCCCTGCAAACGCCTCAACATATTAGCATAGTGTTTTGAGTCAAAATGTAGGGAACACAGAGCATTGAATCATCACGCGCGCGCCCCCACTAGGGATGGCATCACAGATATCGATATCTGTGGATGACATGCTTCAACTTTCCAGTGTCAGGGGGCGTCACTGGGCGCCACCGTTTACTCACACTAGCACACGCACTATACATAAATGACGTATCCGCATTGTCACCCATCTATGCGCTGCAAGTGCAGAGTGCTGCGATGTAGGGTCGATATTTTTATCGATATCTTTAAGACCAGAAGTTGAATATTAATAATATGACTATTTTTAAATATTATATTGGCAATAAATTAAACAAATTCCAAATTCCAAATTCCAAATGTCTTTATTACTGTAGATATTTACATATCCCTTATCGTGGCGGGCGCCATTTTGAAATTTACGCTCAACCGGCAAGGGCTACGTGGGTGGTCCCCGCGGGCTGTTGCATGCGCCTACTAAAACGTCGCTCACGGCGTTTTATTGTATGAAAAGGATAGGAACCTATATATTTTTAGAATTGCCATGAAACAAGCTAGTTTAGTGTTTAAGAATGAAAACAAGAATGTATTCGTGAGCCTAGCTGTCCTTGACCGGCAAACGACCGCAGCGGGCAAGACTTCAAAATGCGTTAACCGGCAAATGCCCGCAGCGGGCGGATTTCCGGTCGCATAGAGATGGGCGCTTTTAAACTAAAAATATAGGTTGGGATTATTGAACCAATGACTTTGACTGACATACCCCACAGGTCTTCAGTATTTTTTAAGTTAAGTAATCTATACGTTTTGACAATATCCTGGGGACATACATGATAACATTTAAAATCTACATTACTGATGCTAGTGCTGTTTTTTAACAAAACCTCTGCTTCATATGGAGATGAATTTAGACGCTCTGTTGTGAGTAAGGGTGCATTGGTGAAGAATGTTTCAAACGCTCGAGCTACCTCAGCGTTGGATTTAACAACATCATCACATATCTTTAAGCAGAAATCATTATCCCTTGGTATAAGTTTGCCAGTTTCACGGTTTATGATTTGCCAAACCGTTTTCATTCTATTATTTGAATTTTGTATTTTTCTATTTATGTGTAAAGTTTTTGCAGCTCTACAAACCAACTTGAAAGTTTTGGAATATTTTTTAACATAGTCATGAAATTTTATATCAAAGTTATAGGTTTTTTGTTCATAAAGATCTTACAAGATAGCTCTACTTTTACGAATTCCAAATGTTGCCCAGTCATTAAATTTAGATTTACCGTTGTTGGCACTGACTTTCTTTAATTTAAAAACTGTATTGAATTCTGTTTGAATAATGTTGAAGAAGTCAGAATAGATTTTCTTCGGGTTCTGTTCATCAAAATCCGGTACTGGCAAACCCATATCTAAGTTTTTCATATACATCTCTAGTCTATGGGATGTAATAGGCCTATAAAATGATGGATCAGTCTTATTTTCACTAGTAATTTGGAATGAAACGGTTTGACCACTGTGATCGGATGGTAAACAGTTAATAACATTTTTACTTGTGAATACACAGTCACAAAAAACGTTATCTAAGCAAGTTTGGCTGGTAAGTGTAATTCTAGTCGGCTCTAGAAATACATGACATAAATTAAATGATTTGAACAGAGTTATTAATCGTCGCTTCAGTGTTGTATCTACAAGCAGATCTACATTAAGATCGCCACAAATAATTAACTTTTTTCTATTATTACAAAGTTTAATGAGGGCTTCCTCCATAATTTTCTCGAATATTTCAAAATTGTCATGGCCTTTTTCATCTCTCGGAGGTCTGTAGACACAAACAATAATATGGCTATCCAACTCAACACAAGATACCTCTATTTGTCTTTCCACAGTAAGTGTAAGAATATCTTTCCGTTGTTTCACCTTAATATTATTTTTTACTAAGATTAAAGAACCACCTCTATCATACAATAAGAGTATTTTAGTATTCAATATTTTTCTTAATACCTCTAGGCATGCATTTAACTAGATGTTAAAAGAAAAGGATTAATTTTATCATGTTGTTTATTAAAATCAAACCAATTAATTACAATCTTGCACGGAGCACCATCACTGCCCCAAAAATATAAATAAATTATGACAACATCGACAAACTTAAGTTGAGTTTTTTAGTAAGGTACAATCTTAGTCATCTGCGGAAAAAACATACTGATACTTTTGACACAAGGCGCGTCCACAATGGACGAACGCAGCTAGGAGCCGCGGCGAGCGCGACTGACTTTAGTGTGTGGTGTATAAGAGTAAATGAAGTGGTTTATTTATGCTTGCCATCCGTGCCAGATTGCGTTAGCTAGTAGATATGGGATGCGTAGGAGTGATAAATAAAAGCATGATCTTCGATCAAACATAATATATTAGCCGAAGCACAGCGAAGTGTCAGTAGCAGAGCAGTGAAATATTTAAAAATAAAATTAATAACACTGTTTTTTTCTTTAATTTGTATTTTACATTCAAGTAAATTTAAATTCTATGTAAAAAATAAATAAAAATGACCAAAATAAAAATGTAAATTAATATATCTATTATTTACCTATGTAGAATAAGTAGTAGTAGTGAATTCTGGATCGGTATCCATTGTGACAATGCCGAGGTAAACAGGTAAGCAGATATCTAAGTCCAGGTAAACAACAGTGAAAGTCACGGATAAACCAGGAATCAGCACAAAAAACTCTAATTTGAAAAAATTTCGGTGCGGACCGATCATAGAAGTTATTATCAATTTCACAAAGCAATCTTTATTTTCTTCTACTTTCAACCTGGCGTGCTAACCTCTTTTGAGGTTAATTTTGCCAGTGTCAAGTGTATTTGAAAGATCACAATTTACTATCGAAAACCGGGAAATTCCCGGGAGGACGTGAAGGGCTGTAGGAACCAAGTATTTCCTTCGGACGCGACGTGAGCATTTCCGGGAGGAGATGGCAGGGATGGTCAGGGATGACAGAGCAATCTTTTTATTGTAACATTCAGGTGTCAAAACGTTTTAGAAAATCGTAAATACCCACTTTTTGTCACAAAACCTATAATCAACCGTTTTTCAAAAGCGTTGCGTTTCATCCTTGCTAAGTTAATCTTATAATCCATAGATAACAGATATTTTTTTTAAGAAATAATAAAAAAATCCAAAACGTGGCAATGACATAACATAGCGTCACGCCTTATCCCATACGGGGTGGCAGAGTCACAATTATGCCCACTTTGAGCCAGTCATTCAATACTCCATTTTGCGACAAGGGGCTAGCCCATCGCCGCAGCTATGGAGTAATGAAGGTTTCCTCACGGTGTTTTCCATCACCGTAAGAACGTCCGTATAACGTACTTCAGATAAATCATGGCTATGAGTACAATTCATTATTCAAAAAAGTAGAATTATTATAAAAATAAATTACCCATAATTCATAATTTCTTTATTGCACACAAATAATTATATTGACAAGATATATATTAAAATAGTGTACAAAGGCGAGCTTATCTCTAACAAGAGATCTCTTCCAGCAAACCATGTCAGGATGAGATAGGTTAATCACAGAGCACGGGAGACCGATGTGTACAACATACCTTAAATTACAACTCAATAAACTACATACATAAAATATACATCCTAAATATAAATAAATAATTTTAATACCTTGGACACCATTTACACACATTGATCTAGCCCCAAACTAGGATTCCCTGTATCTTGGGAACTAGACAACGATACAAATACGTATATAGATAAATATTATACTTAGATAGATAAACAACCATGACTAGGGTGCAAACATTCGTTCTCATCAATCAAATATTTGCCCCCACCGGGACTCGAACCCGGGACCCTTGGATTCGTAGGCAGCGTCACTGCCGACTCGGCCATTCGGGTCGTCAGATATATTAAATATATAAATATTAAATATATATACATATACAAATATACATCCTAAATATAAATAAATATTAAATATATATACATATACAAATTATAAATACATAAATTCTGCCTATATTTCTAAAGAGATAGGAAGTGCTTCTTCACACGACTTTTAAAGATATTGAGAGTAGGACTATCCCTGATGGTGCAGGGGAGTGCATTCCACAACCGAATGGCCCGGAGTCTAAACCCGTGCTCGTAAGTTGCGGTGTTATGTTGTGGGGTCGTGAGTATAGAAACTGTGTGGGTCCTCCGAGGCCTGCTGGAAGAAACAAATTGAAAACGGTCTCGTAGGAAGGTTGGATAGCGTGGATTCCGCAAAATGTTGTAGAGGAGGTGGAGGATGTGAAAATCCCGACGAAGACGGATCGGAAGCCACTTCAACTCTTTGCGATGCTGTGATACATGGTCGTATTTGCGCAGCCCGAAGATAAACTGATTCCCGAGATTTTGAAGTCGTTCGAGTTTGTTCAGTAATTCTTCGTTAGCACTGACCCAGCAGACATCAGCATAATCGATGAGGGGTAGAAGAAGAGACTGAGCGAAAGTGATTTTGGTCTGTCGAGGCAAAAAGTATTGAAGTCTCCTGAGAGAGTGAAAAGTAGCAAATACTCGTCGACTGACCTCATTGACATGAAATGACCAGGACAGCTGGTTGTCGAAAATGAGACCCAGGTTTTTAGCTTTATCGCTATACATGATGGTGGTACCATTGAAAGTGACTACTGGAATAGGCTGTTGCTGTAACAGTTTTAGAGAATATCTTGTACCTATAATCATAACCTGGGACTTACTCGGGTTAACCAGGAGTCCGAAGGATGAAGCCCAGCTTTTTACACCCTCAAGATCTGCGTTTAGTGCCTCCACAGCAGAGTTTATATCATTAGGAGAAAAGTGGCGATATATCTGGAGATCATCAGCATAAAGATGATATGAGGAAGACAGGACATCCGAGATCGAAATCTACGCAGTTGAAGGCACTACTGAAGTCAAGTAAAGCTAAGACGGAAAGCTGTTTGCAGTCCATGGCTAGTTGGATGTCATCTGTGACTTTCAGCAAAGCCGTGACGGTGCTATGTCCCGTTCTGAATCCTGACTGGAAAGTGTTTAGAAGATTGTTGGAGGAAAGGTGATAGGAGAGCTGGTTATGGACAATGGTCTCAATGACTTTGGAGAGGATGGGCAGGATTGAAATGGGGCGATACTCTTTGAAAGAGGCGGGACAGGGAGTTTTGGGTAATGGGATGACTAGCGCTCTATTCCACACTGTGGGGAAGACGCCATTTGATATGGAAAAGCTAATAATATGTGTGATAGCAGGCAATAGTTCGTCTAGGATCAACAGTAGCATTTTAAGGCAAATTTTGTCATAGCCTGCAGCTTTTGAGTTGACAGCCAATAATGCCTTCTTGACCGTTTCGATTCCAATATTGCTTAACTTGAATGGTGTGGTGTCTGGTAAGGTCTTAGAGCAAAGGCTCTGAAGCGTAGAGTGTTTGACAGCGGGATTCATCACAACAAGCGGGGCAAAAAGAAACTGGTTGAGACCATTGAGATCTACATTACCAGCTTGTAGGTCCTGGGACTTAACCACACCAAGCGTTCGTAAGAATTTCCACACCTGGGCTGGAGTATAATTCTCAATGCATTCGTGGATGTGCCGACGTTTAGCATCGCGACAGAGACGGTTGCAACGATTGCGAAGCCATTTGTAGGAAAGGAAATTGTCTTCTGTCGGATTCTTGCAGTATCTACACTTGGCAGTGTTCCTCTTGGCCATTAGACGCTTGATAGTGTCTGTTAGCCAAGGGGCAGGCAGGTGTTTCACTCTCACTCTTTTTATGGGTGCGTGCTTGTCATAGAGACCCAGGACCACAGAATTGAAATTGGCAATTTTATTATCAACGTTCTTACTTGAAGTGACAGGGGACCAGTCAATCGACATGGCATCCGACATAAGAGAGTGTTGGTCGATATGTTTAAAGTTACGGATGTAAAGAAATTTCGCCCTGCTCTTGAGAGGCTTAATCTTATACGAAAGATAGACGCCATGAAAAGAGAAAGGAGAATTTGGTTGTCCGTGTAGGGCGACCTTGTCCACATTGGAAATAATCATAATATCGAGAAGTGAGGGAGAGCAATGTGGTTGAAAATGGGTGGCATCAAGAGGCAGAATATGCAGATTAAAGGAGTCGACTACGGACTTGAGTCTGGTAGAACGTGAATTATTTTTAAGGAGACAGGTGTTGAAATCCCCTAGAATGAGAGTGTCTTTATATAGTGGTGTAAGTTCGTTGAGAAGGGATTCGAATGAGTCGAAGTAGTCGATGTGAAGAGAGGGGCTATAAAGAACACCGAGGAGGACCTTGTTATGGTGAAGAGTTATTTCGAGAAATAGATGTTCAGCAGACTCGGAGTACTGACTAGGGGATGCGCTGATCACCTTGCATGGAATTTCCGCACGCAGATAAATAGCGACGCCCCCATCGGCTTTCCCGACTCTGTCATTCCTATACAGCCTGTATCCTGGAAGAGAATACGAAGACGATGACAGTGAAGGCTTCAGGAACGACTCAGAGACAAGAATGCCGTCCACGCATTGATCACAAAAACCCTCGAGAAGGTCCGGATAGCTGGTATGTATACTTTGAGCATTGATATGCACGATGTTTAAATTTTCCTCTACACCACCTAAGACAGTCCTAATCTTGACTGTGAAAGCAATAACCCGAGGAATCTAGATTTAGATTTTGCCTCAGAGCTTACGAAATACCTGTTAAATAAAAGATAACGTTTATCAGACGAAGTAATTATATGAGGAATTAGGAAACTTTTTTTTTTGTTTTAGTCAGTCCCTGCCGTTCGCCACATTCGTCCAGTGTAGACCGGCCTCACAACACAGTGTTGTCAATACGTATAAACCAATCAATACCATTTAATTTCGAGAAAAAAATATTCATAATTCATAATTCTTTATTGAACACATTTATTTAAAAAAGATACATTAAAATAAAACATATGTACAAAGGCGAACTTATCTCTAAAAAGAGATTTATTCCAGCAAACCAAGGCATAACAGGAAATTTTATCAAGAAAGGGCAGGCAGTGCACAATATCTAAACAATAATAAAATAGATATATGCATGGACGAATAAAACTTTCGTCCATGATATAAGTAAATTAAATATCTATAAAAACGGTAAATAAAGTATATACCAAACTACTAAATAAGTATTGATACTTATTGACTAGTTTGGTATACATACATACATAAACCTGTACATATAGTTTACATATAATTGGAATATACATACTACAACTATCACAAAAGAGAGAGGAAGTGCTCTTTTACCGGGTTTTTGAAAGCGAAAAGAGTGGGGCTGTCTCTTATTGTATGTCTCTTATTGTACAAGGATGTGCGTTCCACAGTCGGACCGCCTGCAACCTGAAGGAGTGCTCATATGCGGAAGTGGTATGTCAAATATGTGTACTACGTCGCTGTTTTTATAAATTATTTTCCTGGATAAGTTATAAAACATTATTATCCTTGGAATATTCCCACTATAAACCATATATATATATATATATATATATGGTTTATAGTGATACGAGTCTTTCATTTACTCATTATATATTATATTATTTATCACCGCCACATTTTTTTTCGGCAGCTAATGAAAAATCGGATTTTAGTTCAGTCTGATGCCCACAGAGTGGCGTTTGTGTTGCCGGTGCGAACGGACGAGTCTTTAGTGCCCATCCACCCCCGAGATCTCGCAAACGCATTTAAACAAATAATATTTTTCAACCCCGCCGTGCGCCCTTTATTTTGTCTACGGCGCCCGCAAACGAGACTGGCTTATAGGCGCAATACGGCGCGTTTCGGTGATTGTGGTGACATCAGTGGGGTCAAGTGTAGTGACTACCCCGGGGAATGTGCGCGATCCACTTAGGCACCCCATCTATGCAATCCCTAGGAGTCTAAGCCAGGTGCACGTCTGAACCGCGCAGTGACAGGCTGGCAGTGAGCGACACCTACTGCAACACCGCCACTAAACACACCACCCTGGTGAGATCAATCCGATAAGGATTGATAGTGATGACCTACCTCTAACTTTATTTCCCTCAGCACCACTCGCCTGCCTAACAATAGTAAACCACCACTCATCGTGGCCGCGGTCACCCCTATTGACTAAGCCATTCTCACATTTACAGGTGCGCCATAGGCAGGATATAACAATTCCTACATAATATCAAATTATAAAATTCAAAGTCAAAGTCAAAGTTCTTTTTTACTGTAGATATTTACATATACTTAGCATGCGTCATTTTTGCCTCTTCTCTATATCTGACCACTGTGGGAGAAGAAGGGCGTAGAAACTGCCACAGATTGATTTTTAGATTTCTTTTAAAAATTGGCTGTGCTTAACTGATACAAATATTACAATATCAATTATTATGATTAATAAGCAGGAATAAATAATTACAAAATTATTAACATCAAGGCCTGTATTGAGCTAGATAAACCCCATACATTCCCGTCATTTAAGTAATCTTGAACATTGTAATATCCCATTTTCGATAAAGTCGCTTTAACATGCTTTTTAAATTGCTCAAATGGCAATTTAAAAATCTCCAGAGGTATCTTTTTGTAGTAGAGAATGCACTGACCCTTGAAAGAATTGCTAACCTTCACGAGTCTAAACCGGGGTGAAACGAGTCTGTAATTATTTCTTAGGTGAACATTACAGCTATTGCTAAGTTTGGAAAATGTTGTAAGGTTCTTGCGTACATTATACTTTCGAAAATAAATTGACATGCTACAGTAAGTATGTCAATTTATTTAAAAATCTCTCTTAAGGAGTCTGTACGTTTTAAATTATAAATTTCTCGAATAGCTCTTTTCTGTAAAATAAAAATAGTTTGAATATCCGCTGCTTTCCCCCACAACAAGATACCATATGACGCTATGAAAGTAATTAAAATATGCTAGCCTACATGCGTGTTTTTTATGTTCCTAACAGCGTAAGCCGCAGAACTTAATTTACCAGTTAATTTATCTATGTGGGGTTCCCACTGCAATTTGCTATCAATGGTGATTTCAAGAAAAATTGTATCATTTACTAATTCTAACGTGTTGCTGTGTAACACTAGCACTAGCACCAGCATTAACAATAAATTACTGTGATCCAATTCAAGGTTAAAGACGATACACCATTAACATCATAAAAATCTTCTTTTTGTATTTCAATTTTGAAGACCATTGAAGTATCATCAGCAAACAATAATATGTCATTCAATTTCTCCACTATGAAAGGCAGATCGTTAGTATATACCAGGAATAAAAAAGGGCCTAATATGGAACCTTGTGGAACGCAAGTTTTTACACCCGATTCATCAGATTTAACGCCGTTGACTTCTGCCTTTTGAATTCTATTGCATAGGTCTGATCTTAGTAGATACAACGTTTTATATCTAACTCCGTAATGATTTTATTTAATTAATAGCATATTATGATTAACACAATCAAATGCCTTCGACAGATTGCAAAAAACACCGATAGCATCCTGTGCGGCCTCCCATGCAGAATAAATATGAGATATAAGGGTAATACCTGCATCCGTAGTCGATTTACCCCTAGTGAAACCGTATTGTTTGGCGTGGAGTTATTTTGTACGGTTGAAGTGTGAGATTATTTGATAGTATAATCTTTAGTACTGGAAGAACAGATATTGGTCTGAAATTTGAAGGATCACCCTTATCTCCCGACTTGAACAGAGTTATCAGTTTACTGTGTTTTATGAGGTCTGGGAAAGCTCCATCGTCAACACATTTATTGAATGTATAAGCTAAGTGTAACTAGAATTACTGAACCAATAACTTTGACTGATATACCCCACAGGTCTTCAGTATTTCTTAAGTTAAGTAATCTAAACGTTTTGACAATGTCCTGGGGATAGCAGGTAGTACCAGTAGGTAACCTAACTCCTGCTAAGCAACCGCGACGCAAGCGGCTAGTAACATCGGCTCCGCGTATATATATTTTTTAAATTGTGATATGTAATGTGTACGTAAAATCATTGTAATCAGTGTTTACCCATAAGTGCAAATATCACCAAAAAACATAATTGGAACTAAGTAACAGTTAATCACAGTGCAAAACAAGAAACAAATTCTGAGTAGTGTTTTTGGTAGAAATACATGTGAACTGTTTATGTCATCGGCATATGATGTGTTTTGGGTGCGCCAAACACTGACTCACGACACCAGCAGAGAAAAACTAGGATTCCAATCCGAAAAAGGCAAGATTTACAAATCGCAGTTGCGCAGATCGACCGCGAGTGATCGGGACATCACTAGCGGAAACGGAACTGCAGCTGTCACTTGTACAGAAACGAGATGACGAATTAGAGGTTATCTTTCTTGTCGTGAGAAAAAATGTCTGCACATGGCGTCGGGCTTTGACTGTATTTTAGTGTAACAATCGTCTAACACAGGTGTCGGGCCTGGTCGGAGTGTTAACCATAATAATCGTCGGGAAATAAGTAAATTCACGTCAGCGGAGTGAGTGATTCGTGTTGTGAAGGTTAAAGTTGTACGGTCCCCAACTCGTCGCATTCGGACGGCGACTCCTCGTGTCGGCAAGCAACACGCCGGCGAGAGCATCGGGCTACGACGAGAGTAAGATTCGGTCCTCTCCCCCCACAACTTGTGCTCCTATCCCGTATTCCTGCCTCGAATTGAGCTTTCGAATTCCGGTCTACGGCGTCAAAGGTCAGTACCACTTGCGATTCTCCCCGTGCTGGTGTCGATGCCTTGGGATACCTGTTAGTGCCAGGTGTCCACGTGTTGCAGGCGACTGGTCTGGTTTCGGTCAACACCAGACTGGGCCATGCGGTAATGGGTCCGGTCATGCCGGCTGCCCCACGCCTAGCGACTCGTAGTCCCTTATTCGGTTCTGTACTCCCGGAGGTGATACAGAAGTTTTGGGAGGTGGAGGAACCACCTACGGTCCGCCGGTTGGACCCGGTTGAAGAAGAGTGTGAACAGTTTTATCGGAACAATACTGGTCGCCTTCGGTCAGGTCGATTTCTCACACGTCTTCCATTCCGGAGTGATCGCCCACCGCTGGGCAGTTCACACCATGCAGCCGAGACGCGGCTTCTGTCGATGGAACGACGCATGAAGCGTGACGGGATTTTCCGGCAGAAGTACGTCGACTTCATGCGGGAATACGAGTCGCTCGGCCACATGTCGGTTTCGGGTATCGACTGGAAGCGTGAAGACCACTGCTTCCTGCCCCATCACGCGGTTTTGAGGACCCCGGAGGGCAAAATACGGGTAGTGTTCGATGGATCGGCATCAACATCTAACGGCATGAACCTGAACCAGTGTTGGCATTCAGGGCCGAAGTTGAACCATGACATCGCGGATGTTATCACACGGTTCCCTCGACACAATGTTGTGTTTGTAGCTGACATCCGGATGATGTTTAGACAGACGGTCATTCACCCTGACGATAGACGGTATCAGCTGATACTGTGGCGAGAGAGCCCAGATCAGCCCATCAAGGTGTACGAGCTGAACACCAACACGTACGGGCTACGGTCTAGTCCTTATTTGGCGATTCGCACTCTGCGGGAGTTAGCGGATCGAGAACGGTTAAATTTCCCTAGAGGAGCAGCAATCCTGGAGCAGGATCTCTACGTGGACGATATCTGTACCGGTGCAGATTCCGTAGAGGAGGCGCTCGCTCGTCGGGACGAGCTAGTTGAGCTCCTACGGGGTGGAGGTTACGAGCTCCGGAAATGGATGTCGAACTCTCCAGAGTTACTGTCTGGTCTTCCGGATGACTACCAGCAGGATCCCCACATTTTTGAAAATTTGGAAAATCCAAATATGTTGTCGGTATTAGGCGTCCAGTACCAGCCGGTGTCAGACATGTTTTCGTATCGGGTCGAGTTGGACTCCCCGAAGGTCTGGACGAAACGGAACGTCCTTTCAACGGTGGCTAGGACATTTGATCCAAACGGGTGGATCACGCCGGTAACATTTCAGCTCAAGTGTTTTATGCAGCAATTGTGGTCTGCTGAGCTGAACTGGGACGGCCCGATCGGCGGGTCATTGAGCTCAGAGTGGGACTCGTTCTTTTCGACCCTCCCTGGCATCAATCGGATTTCACTGCCACGGAGGTTGGTCCCCACCAAACGATACACCGCCACCCTGCATGGGTTTTGCGATGCCTCGGAGAAGGGCTACGGAGCTGCGGTGTATCTGCGTACGGTCGACTCCTCGGGGGAGGTTGATGTGCGGTTGGTCATGGCCAAGAGCAAGGTTGCGCCGTTGCGCACTCGCCTGACCATTCCCAAGTTAGAGCTTTCGGGAGCGGCTCTCCTGACTCGTCTGCTCAACCACACAATGACGGTTCTTCGTGGGGCAATAGCGTTAGAAGATACGGTCTACGCTTGGACGGACAGCCAGATCGTGTTATGCTGGCTGAAGGCTTCATTCAGTTCACAAGCTGGAGATTTTTGTGGCGAATCGGGTTTCGCAGATTTTGAATTCGGAGGTTCCCTTAATATGGAGACATGTTCCAGGGGAAATGAACCCAGCAGACTGTGCGTCTCGTGGGTGTCACGCTCCGGAGTTGGTTGGACATCCCTTGTGGTGGGGTCCAAAATGGTTGACTCAAGCCGAATCGGATTGGCCAATGAGTCCACGCGTTACCACGGCAAACGGCGCCTTGACAGTCGGTGTCTGTACGACGCAACCAGAGCCGGAAGAGGAGTTCAGCCTGCTGGAACGGTACAGCTCGCTCGACAAGCTGGTCAATGTGACCGCCTGGATCTTCCGATTTGCGCGGAATTGTCGCAATTCTGAGGCGCAACGGGTGCGGACACAGGTCCTGACACCACGGGAACGGAACCATGCGTTGTTCGCATTGGTACGGAACGTGCAGATGGTGCACTTTAAGTCCGAATTGGACATTCTGAGACGCGGACGTGTCCAACTGAAGGGAGCTGTGGCTCGGCTCAACCCGTTTATTGACCCGCACGGATTGCTGAGGGTAGGAGGTCGGCTGCGGAATGCCAACCTGCCTTATGCGGCTCGCCACCCGTTGTTACTCCCTAGAAAGGGGAAGTTGGTCGACATGTTGATACAGGATCGACACATTCGGAATGGGCATATCGGATGCCACGCCTTGATGGCGTTTCTCCTGCGCGAGTTCTGGATTCTATCGGGAAGACGCTTAGTGCGTAGCGTCGTATTTCGGTACCTGCCTTGTTATCGGGCCAAGGCGGCTACGATGCAGCCCCAGATGGGCGATTTGCCCTCGGATAGGGTTAACGAAATCTGGCCCTTTGCGGGTGTCGGAACGAATTTCGCGGGACCATTCATGGTCAAGTCTTCACAGCTACGGAACGCCAGATTAGTGAAGGCATACCTGTGCGTCTTCGTGTGCTTGGCCACGAAGGCAGTCCACTTGGAGGTGGTCAGTGACCTCACTACAGAGGCATTCATCGCATGTCTGGATCGGTTCGTCTCACGAAGGGGCCTCCCGACATTAATCCGTTCGGACAACGGCACAAATTGGAGCCAGGCGATATCTGCAGGAGGTCGCTCAATTCCTAAACGGTTACCAGGACGCCATCGGTACGGCTTGCTCCCGACGAGGGATTGAATGGGTTTTCAGTCCGCCGGGATGTCCTCATTGGGGAGGAATTTTTGAGGCTGCGGTTAAATCGGCTAAGTTGCACCTGACGAGGATCATCAGTGAGACCTCTCTACGCTTTGAAGAGCTTGCGACGCTGTTCTGTAAAATTGAAATGACACTGAACTCGCGTCCGTTGTGCCCGCTCAGTTCGGATCCAAATGATTTGGAAGCGTTGACGCCGGGTCACTTCCTGATAGGTCAGCCCCTTAACGCCCTGCCAGAATACCCATTCGGTGATGTTAAGTTAAGTCGGTTAACTAGGTGGCAGATGTTGCAGCAGATGGCTCAAGATTTTTGGAAACGGTGGTCCCTTGAGTACTTGCACATCTTGCAGCAGCGCCTTAAGTGGACTGACCGGACGAGCCCCCCTCAAGTTGGTGATTTGGTGCTGATTAAGGATGCGAACCTGCCATCATTGAGATGGAGACGAGGACGGATCGTCAATTTGTACCCGGGTCAGGATGGCACGCCTCGATCAGCAGAAGTCAAGGTGGGAGACTCGGTCCTCAAGAGAGCGGTCGCAACACTTTCTCGCCTTCCTATTGATTAGGGACAGGTTCGGGCCTGTCCGGGCGGGTGACTGTTTAATATTTATGCTTCGGAACGCACCGGTTTTCGTTGCGCGGATCGACCGCGAGTGATCGGGACATCACTAGCGGAAACGGAACTGCAGCTGTCACTTGTACAGAAACGAGATGACGAATTAGAGGTTACCTTTCTTGTCGTGAGAAAAAATGTCTGCACATGGCGTCGGGCTTTGACTGTATTTTAGTGTAACAATCGTCTAACACAGGTGTCGGGCCTGGTCGGAGTGTTAACCATAATAATCGTCGGGAAATAAGTAAATTCACGTCAGCGGAGTGAGTGACTCGTGTTGTGAAGGTTAAAGTTGTACGGTCCCCAACTCGTCGCATTCGGACGGTGACTCCTCGTGTCGGCAAGCAACACGCCGGCGACAGCATCGGGCTACGACGAGAGTAAGATTCGGTCCTCTCCCCCCACACCTTGTGCTCCTATCCCGTATTCCTGCCTCGAATTGAGCTTTCGAATTCCGGTCTACGGCGTCAAAGGTCAGTACCACGTGTGATACTCCTTGTGGTGAAAATCACCCCTACCCAAGATTCCACGCCCGTTCGGTTGAGGCGTGGAATTTATCAGAAATACTTCGTCGCTCAAAAAAATGTTCTGATTTCTGATTGAATGAAACTGATTCAATGAACATCGGATTTCCTGGACCTTACAAATGGACTTGACCAACAATAACAAAAAACAAATCGACCCGATCGCAACTCTTCCAGATAGAACTCACTCAGCCGATAATAACGAAGCTTTACTCGAAAGCTTTCCTGACTCACTTCGTCCCTTCGCACACAACCTTCAACAAAAGGAGTGGTTCAACAAATGTTCCCGGTCCCGGAGTCAACTGTATTCAACGAACGTCTGATTTTGAAACAAATGACGTGCAACGACCAGGCTTGTACGAGTAAGCCAGAGTTGACCACTGAACTCAAAATCACGAACGACGATCGAGAGGAATATTACCCACAGGAATAAGAGACAAGCAAACCAAACGACCAGCAAACGAAACGGAGAATACTTTTGCTCGCCGATGAGCAAGGCAAAGGAATGAATAAAATACTAAAAAAACTTTTAGGGTGTGAATATCATGTAGAGTCTGTTATTAAACCAATTGCTATAATGGATCAAGTAATGGCATCTTGCTCACGTCTATGTCAAGATTACAGTTAAGATTACAGATTACAAGGATTACAGTCCATGTTATATTACAACCTCAGTCAAATGTACAACACAAATATCATGTTATGTAATGTCGCTTTCAGTAGATCTCTAAATGAGAGGAAATTAAATAGCACTCTCGAACTTTTATGCTCCCGCTTGGCGCATGCAACTTATATGGATATTTTTAACGACAAAATCACCTCTAGACTGAATGCTTGCAGAGTTATGTTGAGCGAAATTCTAAGAATTACCTACAAACTAAATCTCTCTGAATACTTGAACTCTCAAAGTAAATTGCATACTTTAGTACCCGCTCTTATAAATGCGGAGACCCAGATGGACTTTGCGGTACTTATTACAGATAACCAGGTTTTCCAGAGGGACCAGGAGAGCCCTCAAAAATTCTAAACACAAATTCCTCATTTCTGTTATTGCAAAATAGCCCATATAAAAATTAAAGGTTAAACCAAAAAAGTTACCCCAACTCGAAGTCTGGCTAAATACAACAGTGGGAAAGGGGGTTTCAGTACTGTGTATCACAGAGCACCATCGAGTAGATGAGGACCTTAAACATATTATCATAAACGGATTCAAACTGGCAGCAAGTTTTTGCCGTTTAAATAGAAATAGTAAGGGAGGAGTATGTATGTTTTTCCGGACAAATCTTGAGTTTCATACTTTACCAAAGATTCAGGAAATGTCCTTATCTTTTTGAGCTATGTGGGATCAAGTTGGGCAATGCATACATCATAAGTATCTATAGACCGAAACCATATAAAAATGATAACTTTATTTTAAACCTTGCAAATTTGCTGAATATTATACTATTTTTTTTTTATTTTTATTTTATTTTATTCTTTGTATCTTAAGTAACATATATGATATCTTAAATAGTACTCATAAACCACTGAGGTTTGTCTGAGCACAGAACATTCGTAGTTGTCAGTTTACATAGATAAATTACACTACTACTACACATAACTAACCTAACACTGCAAATTTATTATTCTAGGTAGGTAGACGTTCGCTTTATTTGATTTGGGCTCAACTAATAAATGCTCATTATAAGTGAAGCGCAGGTGCAGCAACATAATGCACAATCAGGTAGCAGGTGGTAAGTATTTCGCATTGTATAGCATCTCTGGCCACTTCTTCATGCGGGTAAGGCCGCGAGTGAGCATGTACGTAAGTACGGGAAAGTAATAGAATTTGTGTCTCGCGCAATATACGGTGGCTGGCTGGCTTGACGGCTGCAGTCGTCTCGCTCCCACCTCGGCCTACTAGCAACTTGTTATGTGGGTCCTTCCAATGTGATTATGTGATGGTGCTGATGTTTGAAACGTGTAAAAAATTGGGTTCATTTATTTATTTTGACTATGTGTGTGTGGGTTAGTTTTGTTGTAGATAGTGGTTTTTGATTTTATGTTTGAGGTTTGTGACTGTTATCTTTTCTTTTAAGCAGGGGGGTAGTTCGTTTATAATCCGCGGTAAGATTACTTTATCTGTTCTTTGTCCATATGTGTTATTGAATCTGGTGGTTTCCAGTTCTTTGTTAACAACTTTTCTGGTGCAAGTTTTATGTTGAACGGGTTTCGGGAGGTCTTTTCGATGGTATTGCTCCACGATAAGAGCAAATTTTACCATGTTGTGTATTGGTAACACTTGGCAGTGTTTGAACAATATTTCGTAGTTGCCCTTGCAGTTTGATTTGATATTTTTGTGCACAATTGTTTTTAATATTCTTTGTTGAAGTGTAAATATTTTATTAAGGTTAGTTTTATAGGTTCGACCATAGCTTGTTATGCCGTAGTATATAACTGACTCCGCAAGTGCTGTATAGATATCCATTAATACATTGTAAGGTATTCTATTTTTAATAATATTAAATTTGGCGAGAAGGGCACGGAGTTTGTTGCATACTTTATCTACATGAGGGCCCCAGTTGAATCTATCGTCGATGGTGATCCCTAGGTACGTGGCCTGGCTGACCTGATCGATCGCTATGCATTTACTACAGTTGCTATTCCCTATGTGTAGACAGTTATGGCAGTGAGCTATCAGCTTGGCATTCTCGTCACTGGGATTGTGGCTGGACCTTATGTGCATCATTTGTGTTTTCTGCGCATTGAGTACTAATCCTGCGTCATGTGACCATTTACATAAGGACGTAAAGTCGGTTTGGAGCCTTTGTGCTGCCCTCTTCACATTGGTGTCTGTAGAAATAAGACAGGTGTCGTCTGCGAATTGGTACAGGGAGCAGTGCTGGACCACGTTGATGACATCGTTGACGTATATTAGGTAATGTAACGGGCCCAGCACTGATCCCTGCGCCGTTCCTATCGTGACGTCAACCTCATCGCTGTGTGAGTTACCTACTCTGACCCTGTAGCCACGATTTTGTAGGTAGTCTCTACACCAGTTTAGTAATGGGCCACGAATGCCAGTATTGTCCAATTTTTCTATGAGTTGTTCATGTCGGAGAGTGTCAAACGCCTTGCTGTAGTCAATAAAGACTAGTAGGACGTGTTGTTTCTTGTCTAAGTAAGAGTTGATCTCATTAGTGAATTTAGAGAGAAGTTGCGTCGTGCTCTTCTGTTTCCTAAATCCGTACTGGGTTTCAGTTAAGATTTGATTAGACTCGTAGTAGCAGTGTAACATACTGGCTATATACTTTTCGAATATTTTATCTAGGATGGGCAAAATTGTTATTGGTCTGTAATTTGCGTAATCATTCTCCTTACCCTTCTTGTAGATTGGCCTGACAATTCCTTGCTTTAAGTCGTTCGCATATCGACCTGTGATAACACTAGTGTTGATTAATTTAGTTATTGCTAATACCATGTTGTCTCCGGCGTTTTTTATATCAAGAGGTCGAATCCGGTCGTGTCCTGGTGATTTATGTATGTTAATGTTGTTTAATATTTATTTTATTTTATTGTTTGTAGCCTTTTTGTAGTATATTGACTTGTCAGTTTTGCTTTCGTATACTGATTTTTCTAGCAGCAGTTTGTTACAGTTCGGCACTATATCCGTTACATTTTTTACAAATTCAGTGGCGAAGTTATTTGATATGGCATGGTCATCAATGTTGCTGACACGAAAGGCTTTGATAATTACTTCGTCAACTGACCTTGCCATCCGCCCTGTTATGTTATTTAGTATTTGCCAGAGTTTTCTTGGGTCTGACTTATTTTTGTTGATCTGTGTTTTGTAGTAGTTGTTTCTAGATTTTTCTATGAGTTTATTTGTCTTATTACGTTGTGTATTATATTCTAAATTCAGCAACTTGTTGTTAGGGTCTTTCTTAAATTTTATGAAAAGTTTGTCTCTTAAGGTACATTGTGAAGTTATTCTTTTAGTAAGCCATGGGTAGTTATTTTGTTTATTCGTTATGATTGTTTCAGTATATTTTGCTTTGTCATATGCACGAGTATATCCTAACTTAATTTTGTTGTAAATATCATTCGGACATTCGCACTTATATATTTGGTCCCAATTAATTTTGTTGATTTCTGAATTTAATATTTTAGAGTTGAGTTTTGTTTGTGTTTTGGGAATGGCCTGTGTTGATGAGACACCGATTGTTGCGAGCACTACCATGCGATGGTCCGCCAATACAGTCCCGAGCGCCGCGGAATAAAGGTCCTCTGTGTTATTTCTTACGAATATGTGGTCTATACAAGTTTTAGATACTTTACCGTCTTTTTCCTCTATTCGCGTGTAGTCAGAAATACCGCAGACAAGACCATTTTCCGCCAGTGTGTTTAGATAACGCTCTGTAATTATGTTTTGTAATTTCAGGTCTATATTTATATCCCCAATAAGAATGAAGTTTGGATATTTATCGTATTTGGATAAAGTATGTGATAGTTCGTCTATAAACTTATGCTTGTTTTTGTCTGGTGGCCTGTACAGTGAACATAGTATTGCCTCGTATTTATTATGTAACGTGATTTTGCCTATGAGACTTTCGCAGTTAATTGTGGTAGATGAAAGATATTCGAAGTTGTGTGTTTTGTGGACATAAACAATGATACCACCCCCTTTACGCCTATTACGCAATTTTGAGTGCATTGTGTAATTGTCAATGTGAAATAGCTGGCATAGGTTATCAGATAAATTAGCTTCTGTAACTATTATAAAGTCGGGTATATTACTGGTATTGTTTATGCATTGTAAGAGTTTTGGAAAGTTCTTAATCATTGATCTTATGTTTATGTGGATGAACGTGAATTTGTTTGTTGTTTTAGGTGTAAGTGAGTAAAAAGTGTTTAGGTTAGTACAGTTGAATAATTCTTTTAAATTAGCCATCTTATTTGAGTAACTAATATTTTAGTTTTAATTATAGTAAGGAGTTCGTACATACATACATGCATAATTAATTACGGCAGAAGTTTGGTAATATCTTCTTGAAACCTGATTACGTGGATTTTGGATTTGTCGTTTTTACGCACCATAATTTTGCCTTCATTGCTGCACCACACGAACTTATAATGAGCTTTAAGCGAGTTCCTGGCTTCATAAATTAGTTTTTTATTCCACGGTGTGAGAGCGTGACGAATGTAGACCCTGCCGGCAGATACATCGCTGCTGAAGTTGGAGTCCGGCATCACGTCGGAGACGACCAGCTCGGCGGTACGGCCGGCCTTCACCCAGGTGCTGGTCTCGCAACTCCTCTTCAGCTCGACTTGCAGCATACCCTCGGCATTTTCACCCTTGCCCTTCAGTCTTCTCGCGGATAGAATATCACTGGCTTCAACATTAATCTTTGCCGCAATCTTGCGTGGAATCTCCAATGTATTTTCATTTTCTTGGTAAGGAACTCCAGCTATCTCTATATAATTTTCGATTTTCTTTTGTTCCTGTTCGTTGAATTTTTGTTCCAGACCGTAGATTTTGGTTTCTAGGTGTTTGTTTGTGTTCGTAAGGTTTTCATTTTTCTTTTCGAGCATCTTCACCTTATTTTTCATTTGTTCCATGTCCTCGTCAAATTCGTCCACTTTACCGCTGCAGAATTCCACGGCCCGCTGAAGGTCTCCTAGTTCCTTCTTAATTGTTTTTTCAATCTCTTTGGAAATATCTTGGAGCATCTTCTTGATGTCGACGGAAACTGCTGGTCTGATGTGACTGTTATCCATCAGGTTTTCTTCCACAGCGTCCTCCTCCTGGTCATCGTCAGGCACGATGAATGACTTCCTGTGCGGCGTATTGCGGTAGCACTCGTCACACGACCACTCGAAAGTGTCCACGGCGCGGAGGGCTGCGATTTGCTTGGTGGTCAGACTAGAACATTCGTTGCTAGCGTGCATATTATTACATAGTTTAGTGAGCTGTTATTACATAGTTTAGTGAGGTCTTCTTCCATAATTTTCTCAAATATTTCGAAATTGCCATGGCTTTTTTTGTAAATCAGGCGCACTATATTCCAGTCCATGTTGGATTTCATTATAAAATGCATTAGGGCCTTGGAATTGCATATGGCTTGCCGGCACCTCTTTTTAATTGTGTCCTATGTCCTGCCGTAATATATGTGCCGAGATATTTGATTTCGTTTACGGTTCGTATTGGAACTCCGTCCAATACACTGGGTTGTTTATGAGGTCTCTTATAAGAATTTTCGTCTTTCTACTTTTAAGTTTGCCATGAGCTTTTCTCCGATGATATTTAATTATTCACTTTTAGCTACTCCGCGGCATAGCAGCGCTGCGTATAAACGCTCTTTCAGGTTGCGGGCGGTCCGACTCTGGAATGCACTTTTTGCACTCTTTGCACTATAAGAGACAGTCCGACTCTTTTTTCTTTTAAGAAACATATCAGAGCACTACCTGTCTCTTTCGTAAAAGTTATTGTATTTATATTATTATATGTAAAGTTTATGTATATATCGGTAATTATTTCGTATTTGCTATCTGTATTTTACAGATATTTTAATTTATTCCTAGAAATTTTAGTTATAGTAATTATTGTGCACTGCCTACCCTTTTATGATAGCAATTCCTGTAATGCCTTGTTTGCTGGAAGAAATCTCTTTTTAGAGACAAGCTCGCCCTTGTACATGCATTTTCTTTTGATGTAACTTTTAAAATATTTGTGTGCAATTTTGTGAAGGAGGTTTGTTCCTATAATTCCCTTTTTCCTGTATTTCTTTATAGCGTCTTGTCCGATGCGAGCATACAGATACCAGAGATAGTGTTTTGACATATTTATCATGTTTGTTTCCTGTATATAGGCTATGTGTATGTTTCTGTTAGTCAATTCCGCATCAATGTTGAGTCTTTTAGTTATTTCGGCGCATCCTCTAACGTTCCAAGTAGCAATGCGCATACGCTCGCATGTGACTTGAGGTTTAAATATGGGGCTGTTACGTATCATCGTATATCCGGTGTTGTCTGGGATATCTTCTGTTGATGTTATGGTTGACCCTGAGGAGGTCATGGGTGTTGCATTAAGTATCGAGGAAAGTATCATAAGTTGTTTATTAGCAATTCAGAATATGACATTCTGAATATAATGATTTAGTATATCTGTAAGACCGTGTAACATGACATTTAAGGCAATAAATTAAATACTGAATACTGGATTTACATGATGAAATTTTAAATATACATTACTGACGCTAATGTTATTTTTAAAAAAGTCTCTGCTTCATATGGAGATGAATTTAGACGATCTGTTGTGAGTAAAGGTACATTGGTGAAGAATTTTTCGAAAGCTCGAGCAACATCAGCGTTGAATTTAACAACATCATCACCTATCTTTAGGCAGAAATCATTGCCCTTGGTATAACTTTGCCAGTTTCACGGTTTATTAATTGCCAAACTGTTTTCATTATATTATTTGAATTTTGTATTTTACTATTATCGTGTAAAGTTTTTGCAGTTCTACAAACAAACTTGAAAGTTTTCGAATATTTTTTAACATAGTCATGAAATTTTCGATCAAAGTTATAGGTTTTTTATTCCTATTAGGTCATACAAGATAACTCTACTTTTGCGAATTCCAAACGTTATCAGTCATTAAATTTAGATTTACCGTTGTAGTTTAAACAAAGCCAATGCTTTATTTAATTTAAAAACTTTATTGAAATCTGTTTGAATAATGTTGAAGACAGTCTGAGTAGATTTTGTTTGGGTTCTGTTTATTAAAATTCGGTACTGGCAAAATATCTGTCATAGTGCGATTGTCAAAACCGTTAGTTGATAAACTAACGTTTTTTTTCTCTTTAGTTGTTCAACTATCGACAGATAGTAAACTATAGTGTACTGCTTACTATGTGACGTGTTAGTTGATAAACTAACAATTAAAACCGTTTAATAGAAAACTGGTTTAAACTTGAATTGCAAACGAAATACCAGGGCAAACACTGCGGTAGCTTAGGTGAAGGCTAGAGGTCTTCATGTTAGGTTGAAATGTAAGAACAAAAGAAACGTAAATATTGCCAGTGGGACCGAAAACCCAACACTTAAGTTTACTGAAAAGATGGATTGAAAAGCGCTGGCCATGTTTATTGATTTAACTTTTTGTAATCATATATAACAGCCATATCTATATTTACCATTATTGTTACCTATTTTTTATATATTCTTTATGTTTATGTATTTATGGATTGTACCACGCCGCGGTCTGGGACGCTCGCGAGGTAACACTTGGCGCTAACTGAAAATCAGCATTGAAGGCCTGGCCTTCAACATAATGCTGAGTCAGACGCCATTTATGAACAGTGACACACCGCGACTGTCATTTCATTTTATATCATGTGTCATTGCTATTTTTCATCTCTGTGTTTTGTCTCTTTGTTGTAATTGTAGTGTGTTTACTGTCCTTATAATATTTTTTCTCTCTTTCTTCTTTATTCTTTCTAAATTATAAACCCTGTCGGTCTGGTTTACTATCTGTCGATAGTTGATCAACTAACTCGTTAGTTTATCAACTAACGGTGACATATATAAGTTTTTCGTATAAGTCTCTAGTCTATGGGATGTAAAATGCCTATAAAATGATAGATCAATCTTATCCTTACTAGAAATTGGGAATGAAACTGTTTGACCACTGTGATCAGAAGTTAAGCAGTTAATTACATTTTTACTTGTGAATGCACAGTCACAAAATACGTTATCTTAGCAAGTTTGGCTGGTAAGGGTAAATCTAGTCGGCTCTAGAAATACATGATATACATTAAAAGATTTGAATAAAATTATTAATCGTCGTTTCATTGTTGTTCCGGAGTGGCGTTTGTGTTGCTGGACCGAACGGACGTGTCCCCCCGAGATCTCGCAAACGCATTTAAACAAACAATAGTTTTCATCCCCGGCGCGCGCCTTTGGTTCTGCCTCCGGAGGCCCGAAAACGAGCCTGGCTTATAGGCTGGCTTATACCGCGTGTTACTGTAAGGGTTACCTAACTTTATTTCTCTCAGGACCACTCGCCGCCTGACAATAATAAACCACCACTTACCGCGGCCGCGGTTGCCCCTATTGACTAAGGCATAATCACATTTATAGGTGCGTCATAGGCAAAATCAACTAATAAAACATTATTATAGCTACATATACTTATATTGCTTTGCCTGAAAATAAATTGGAGATAATTCTCCTCATCTTCGAAAGACCATTCAAAACAGTCATTAACAATAACCTTCCACTACACCCTGAAACTCAAGCCATCCCAAAACTTAACAATCCTAAAATTATTTTTACGTAGCTAAACTGCAAATATACTAAACCCGACAATAAACAAAAACTAAACACGTGCATGCCATAAAAAGGCCATCTCACCAAATTCCCAGAAACTAGACAAAACAATTGACTGCTATTTAGGAACAATTGAAAAAGCTTCGAAGCACAAAAGGCCCACAACGTTCCCTCACACATCTGGCACCCATTCTATATTGTCAGCCCATCTTGGAAATACCTGGAAACATTAGAATAAAAATAGATCGTAAAAGGCCAAACAGCGTCTCTCATCATACCGGCCGTACACCTCTTAGAAACAACCCACACACACATTCATATTAGCTAAAACAGCATGAGGCTCTCTCCTGTAGTAATATCTTACAATGGAAACTCTACCAATGCCCAGAGATGGAAACTGCCTGTTCCATGCAATTGCAGACCAAATCAACCATCTGTTTGGAGCGACATTCAAACATACCCACATCAGAAGCGACTTAGCTAGATACGTGGAAGCTAACAGCAATTATCTACGCATCAAACTTGCGATCGACGCACCAAACGCAGAAGCTTTCACTGAGTACATAAAAAATCTCCACATTCAGGGCACGTGGGGAGGTGAAGAAATTATCATAGCAGCCGCAGAGTTCTACGTAATAAGTGTAGCGATCCATCAAAAAAATGGCCCATCAATCGTATATAGCCCCCAACAAGAATATAACGCAGTCGGAACTATCATCTTGACCTTTTCCGACAGCCACTACGACAGCGCATACATAATAGAGCACCAAAACGTAATCAACAACCAGTCAAATCTACAGCATCTCACTTTTCCCATACCAAAATACAGCGCGACAACCAAAGTACACTCAAGTTCCACCCGCCCCCAAAACAGATAATATGATAGCGGTAAATCTAAACACCTTCCCCCGGCCTACCCAAAATGCACAACTCAAGATAAGATGACCAATGACTTTGATACTTACCGTACCGATACATACACTCACACGCCACAAACACATGCATCTCCCTCCGCCGGGTCAGATACAACCGGGTACTTCATCTTTAGGGCCTTGTTCACGGACTGAACCTCGACCCGAGTCACGGACCTAACTAATATGCACTAATGAAGTGAATTGAAGTAGGTGATATCAGTGCAATGAGTCTCACTAGCTGAGCAACAACCTGGTGAGATCGCTGCGATTATGATAGCCCTTACTCAGATCAAAAGGCCAAACGAACTCTATATCTGGCAGGTAATCCCCTTCGTAATGCTAAATACCATTTCATAAACAGATACCACGCTCGCTTCAAATTACTACGCCAACTCCAAACTATCCCACAGGCACAGTGCCGTACTAGTAGGTAGGAGATAGGTATACCTAAATACAAAACTAGGCAGGAACCTACCCAATAACAGTAAAACAAAACTTAACTATTTCTAACTTTATCTGGTCCGACAAGCCCACAAAAATAAAACAATAATGCAAGCCCGTCTACTACATAACTGCATATTCTGAGAAATAGCGAGAAACAGCCAACAATTGCACATCATAAAAGGATCATTTTACCATCTTCCAGAAAACAGGCAATTAACAAAAGACTTCCACTGATGAACAATAACAACAATAAAATCGGAGACTTTTTGTCCTAAGCGGCTCTCTACCGAGAATAAGGGCGCACGAAGATACGCACAAACTTTGACAATCGCAACCCGTACGATCTGTTAATCGTAGACAAAGGTAGTTCAAATAAATCACGCTATCTCTAAGTTCTTCCTTTCAACAACATCCCAAGAAGATAACCTAATGGATGCCTTACCAATGCTGAGATGGTAACTGCCTATTCACCGCAATTGCTGACCGAATTAATCACCTATGTCAATTAACATGCAACCACACCCACATTAGTAAGGACCTAGTTAAATATGTAGAAGAAAACGGCGATGAACAGAACAAAGCTCGCAATCACTGAACCTGAAATCCTCAACAACTCAATATTGAAAATCTGCGCAATTACGGTACTTGGGCTGGAGAGGAGATTATAATACCAGCTGCCGAATACTTTCTAGTTAACGTAACAATCCACCAGCAAAATACACCATCGCTCACATTCACGCCCAAGAATCCAGCGGATGCAGTGAAATCTATCAACCTCAACGGCACAGGACACCACTACGACAGCGTATACTTGCTTGAATCGTCAAATTTACCCACGGATCAAGCAACCGATAACCAAACTGATAACACCATATATACTACTTATGCAACTTATACCTTAACTTAACAACTTATGATACTTTCCTCGATACTTAATGCAACACCCATGACCTCCTCAGAGTCAACCATAAAATCAACAGAAGATATCCCAGACAACACCGGATATACGATGATACGAAACAGCCCCATATTTAAACCTCAAGTCACATGCGAGCGTATGCGCATTGCTACTTGGAACGTTAGAGGATGCGCCGAAATAACTAAAAGACTCAACATTGATGCGGAATTGACTAACAGAAACATACACATAGCCTATATACAGGAAACAAACATGATATATATGTCAAAACACTATCTCTGGTATCTGTATGCTCGCATCGGACAAGACGCTATAAAGAAATACAGGAAAAAGGGAATTATAGGAACAAACCTCCTTCACAAAATTGCACACAAATATTTTAAAAGTTACATCAAAAGAAAATGCATGTACAAGGGCGAGCTTGTCTCTAAAAATAGATTTCTTCCAGCAAAACAAGGCATTACAGGAATTGCTATCATAAAAGGGTAGGCAGTGCACAATAATTACTATAACTAAAATTTCTAGGAATAAATTAAAATATCTGTAAAATACAGATAGCAAATACGAAATAATTACCGATATATACATAAACTTTACATATAATAATATAAATACAATAACTTTTACGAAAGAGACAGGTAGTGCTCTGATATGTTTCTTAAAAGAAAAAAGAGTCGGACTGTCTCTTATAGTGCAAAGAGTGCAAAAAGTGCATTCCAGAGTCGGACCCCCCGCAACCTGAAAGAGCGTTTATACGCAGCGCTGCTATGCCGCGGAGTAGCTAAAAGTGAATAATTAAATATCATCGGAGAAAAGCTCATGGCAATCTTAAAAGTAGAAAGACGAAAATTCTTATAAGAGACCCCATAAACAACCCAGTGTATTGGACGGAGTTCCAATACGAACCGTAAACGAAATCAAATATCTCGGCACATATATTACGGCAGGACATAGGACACAATTAAAAAGAGGTGCCGGCAAGCCATATGCAATTCCAAGGCCCTAATGCATTTTATAATGAAATCCAACATGGACTGGAATATAGTGCGCCTGATTTACAAAATGGTCATTGCACTGTTAATAAAATACGGACAAAAAGCGGCAACCCTCACTAAAGCAAACAGTTGAAAGTCAGTTCTTGACTAAGAAAATATGAACGCCTGATCCTCAGAGACATGTTTGAGAACGCCAGAAGCTTTCCAAGATACCACAAAATTCATGCCTGACTACAGGGCAAAACGATAACCAAACGAATCAAAAACCACCGGATGTGTTACAATACATATTCTGCGACGCCCACAACAGCATTTACTACACGCTCCATTCAAATACGAAGCAAGGAAGAAGAAAGACGGCCGACTTATATACACCTGGAAAGATTTCCTTAAGCATGACATCAAATACTACGGTGAAGAACACAGTTACTGGACAGACTCATCACACAACAGGGACGAAGTCAGAATGGCCTAGAGGCAAATATACCGTATTCCAGAAACAGAGAGCGAATGCGAAACTGGGAACTTACCGGAACCCAAACGAACACGACTCAGGAAACTCAACTAATAACAATAACTGAAAATAGAAGGAAAACAAGAACTTGAAGAAAATAACAGCTGCTCTCCAAATCCCACATCCTCCCCATTCCACATATCCTATATTGGCTTCAGGCTGAAGAGTCGGTCGATTGAATTCACTATCCTTCCCCTCCTATAGAGCAGGTCATTCCGCCCCCCCTCAAAACTTGTGCCCTCTGGTATGCCGGCCGAAAGACCGGAACAGGTTTAGAACCCTGGCTGGAGAAGCACCATTCATTCATTCATTCATTCATTCATAATCGTCATTTCATTGTTGTTCCTACAAGCAAATCTACATTAAGATCGCTACAAATAATTAACTTTTTTCTGTTATTACATAGTTTAGTGAGGTCTTCTTCCATAATTTTCTCAAATATTTCGAAATTGCCATGGCTTTTTTAGCCCTCGGTGGCCTGAAGACGCAAACAATAATATGGCTATCTAACTCAACACAGGATAACTCTAATTGTCTTTTAACAGTAGGTGCAAGAATCTCTTTCCGTTGTTTAACCATAATATTATTTTAACTAAGATTAAAGAACCACCACTATAAGCAGTCTTTCTATTGTGACAACTGACAATTTTGTAATTATTTATGTTTAAAGTCATCATATTTTCCTTTAACCAGTGTTCTGTAACACAAATAACATCAATGTCAGAATTTTTTAGAAATTATTCTAATACAAGTTTTTTGCCAGGTAGCCCTTGGATGTTTTGATGGGTTATATTTAAGTGGGGCTTATCCTTTGACATATTTAGTGGCTCTTGTATTCTAGAGATTTCCTCTATCGTCTTATGAACTAATTTAAATTACTTGGATTAGATTCCAATATTGCATGCAAAGTATGATGAAACGGTGAATTCCCAATAGGGGTGATCATATTACTATTAACATAAGCAGGTTTTGGATTAGTCTGTTCAACAAAAACAGTTGATGTCAAGTTGAACTTGGTTAAACCAACTATAGCTGCGTCGCATATATTATAAGCTAACAATGTAGCTACTAAGTGTGTATATTTATAAGACAGGTACACCGTATCCTGAGTCAGAATAAAGTTATGAATAAAATTATTCATGTCGAAATATAAAATAGTAACGAGTCAACGTTAACTTATATAAATGAATATTATCAAAACATTATTATAGCTACATATATATTTATATTGCTTTGCCTGAAACTCAATTCGGGAGAATTCTTCTCGGTTCTCTTTTCTCCTCATCTTCTAAAGACCATTCAAAACGGTCATTAACAACAACCTTGTACTGAACCCTGAAACTCTGTTAATAATTCAACCCAAAACTTAACAATCCTAGAATGATTATTTCGTAGCTTAACTGCAAATATAATAAACCCGACACTAAAGAGAAACTAAATACGTGCATGTCATAAAAAGGCCATCTCACCAAACTCCCAGAAACTAGACAAAACAAACTACTGCTATTTAGGAACAATAAAAAAACCGGTCAAGTGCGAGTCTAAATCGCGCACGAAGGGTTCCGTACCACCGTTAAATGGAAGCGATGGTGTGGAGTGAATAGTTTGGATTTTACACAGCAAAATATTGTTTACAAAGTTATTGGTGCGGTTACTTTCACACTCCATGTACGTAACCAGGTGCATCCATAAGTTTGTATGTGGTATTGAAAGAATTGTTGTATGGGAGCCCCCTTAAATATTTCTTTTATCCTGTTTTTTAGTATTTGTTGTTATAGCGGCAACAGAAATACATAATCTGTGAAAATTTCAACTCTCTAGCTAGCTAGGTTCTTGAGATACAGCCTGGTGACAGACGGACGGACGGACGGACTGACGGACAGCGAAGTCTTAGTAATAGGGTTCCGTTCTTACCCGTTGGGTACGGAACCCTAAAAAGCTTCGAAGACACCTGCATAAAAAACCCACAGCATTCCCTCACACATCTGGCACCCATTCTATGGTCTCCGGTCCCAAGCCTTTTTGAAAATACCGGGAAGTACATAAGAATAAAAGTAGATCATAAAATGATAAACTACGCACCATACCGGCGCTACACCACATATAAACAACCCACCACACATTCACACTAGCTATAACAACACCAGGTTCTCTCCTGTAGTAGCATCCTACAATGGAAACTCTACCAATGCCCAGAGATGAAAACTGCCTGTTCCATCCATCTGTTTGGAGCAACATTCAACCAAGACGACCCGAATGGCCGAGTCGGCAGTGACCCTGCCTACGAAGCCAAGGGTCCCGGGTTCGAGTCCCGGTGGGGGCAAATATTTGTTTGATGAGAACGGATGTTTGTACCCTAGTCATGGTTGTTTATCTATCTAAGTATAATATTTATCTATATAAGTATGTGTAGCGTTGTCTAGTACCCAAGATACAGGGAATCCTAGTTTGGGGCTAGATCAATGTGTGTAAATAGTGTCCAAGGTATTATTATTATTATACCCACATCAGAAGCGACTTAGCCAGATACGTGGAAGATAACAGAAATTATCCTCGCATCAAACTTGCTATTGACGCACCAAACGATGAAGCTTTCACTGAGTACATAAAGAATCTCCACAAACAGGAGGCTCGTGAGGAGGTGAACAAATTATTGTAGCACCCGCGGATTTCTACTTAAAAAGTGTAGCGATCCAGTAATACAATGGCCCATCAACCTTATACAGCCCCCAACAAGATTTTGACGCAGTCAGAACTATCAACTTGACCTTTTCCAACAGCCACTACGACAGCGCATACTTAATAGAGCCCCTAAACACAATCACCAACCTATCAACAACCAGTCAAATTTACAGCATTACATCTTTCCCATACCAAAATAGAACTCGACAACCAACGTACACTCAAGTTTCACCCGCCCAAAAACAGATAATATGATAGCGGTAAATCTACACAACTTCCCCCGGCCTACCCAAAATGCCACAACCCAAGAGAAAATGACCAATGACTTTGATACTTACCGTACCGACACAGACACTCACACGCCACAAACACATTCATCCCCCTCCGTCGGGTCAGATACAACCGGGTACTTGACCTGGTCTGGTTCAACCGCGACACCAATGGATGAGATCCCCGATGAGACGCAGTTACGCAACAACCCTTCATACCAAGCAAAAATCACATGCGATTACTTGCGCATATCTACGTGGAATGTTAGAGGGTGTGCAAAATTAGATAAAAAACGCAATATCGACTCTGAACTGTATAACAGAAATATACACGTCGCGTGTATTCAAGAAACGAACCTGAGCACCGGTCATAGGAATCAAAACACTGTTTCTGGTATTAATCAGGCAGATCTAGCAAATCGCACCAGGTGCTAGCAATACTTATTAGAAAAGACCTAAATTTAACAATCCACAACATCAAACGTGACATGGAAATCATGACAGCTACAATAAAGTCCACCACCAATACAACGTAATCAATGCACATATCTCAAGTTCAAACACGGGGGCAACAATTGCGTTCACCAAACTCCTAAACACCATTAAAAAGAAACCAATCAAAGCCGAAAAATTGTTGCTAGGCGACTTCAATGCCCCTGTGGGACGATAAGACTCAGTTGAATTTAGGAAAAAGGGCATAGTAGGAACTGTTAAAACCATCTTAGTTACTAATATGTCATAAACTGGTTGTCAAGAATTTGAAATGTGAAATTTAGTATTCTGTGTCAATATCTTTTACAATGATGTTTTACTTGATCTTGAAATAATCTATATTATAATTTATTACGGTTATGTTACCGTTGATGTGTTGTTGATGTGATATATGTTGATGTGATAGAACCTGTATCTGACTCAGACTTCGTAGAAAATTCTAGACCTGTACGTACACATTGTCCTCCAGAGGATTCAGGATTTCAGAGAAATATGAACTATTTCTCTGAAATAGGCTTACTGGGACAAAGTGATTCTCAAACGTACAATGAAGCTATACAGTCTGAGAAAAATAAAGAATGATTAGAGGCTATGCATGAGGAATATAATTATCTCATATCGTTTGGGAACTTGTAGATAGACCAAAAGATGCTAACGTAATGAAATGCAAATGGGTTTTCAAAGAAAAGGTTGATACGAGTGGTAACATTGAAAAGTTTAAAGCCCGCTTAGTCGCAAAAGGCTACAGTCAAAAATACGGCATAGATTTTGAACAATCCTTTGCACCTGTCATTAGACATGGAACTTTACGTTTACTTTTGGCAATATGTATTCAAAATGACATGGATATTGAACATGTTGACGTTAATACAGCGTTTCTCAATGAACGCATTTATATGGAACAACCAAATGGTTTTATCATTGCCCCTCAATGAAATCCCATCAAAGGCGAATGGAGCAACTCAGACATCTCAGACCACAAGATAATAAGTAAAGTAAAAGTATAATCTGAACCAAATGATACAAAAACAAAATACCAAAACGCAATCATGGACACACTAGGGCCTATCAACAATATCGACCCCCAGGAAGACGAAAACATCCCGAGCATCCCGTGGGAATCCATAACAGGAGCTATGAAAATAAAGGCCCAAAAAATACTTATCACAACACCTGCCTGATTGAGAGAACACCGCATCGCTTTAAGCAATATACAAAAGGCGAAATTCGCCTTTTTTCAAATGCGCAACGGAAGAGCACCTGGTACGGATCAGATAGTGCCGGAACTATACAAAGGGATACCGGACCAACTGTTAATGATCATCGCGAAAACAATGAAAACAGCATGGAGAGATAATATAATACCGGACCCATGGAACGAAACGGTGCAAGTACCTATACCAAAAACCAGAAACCCGCAAGACAACAATGATTATCCACGAATCAAAATGTAACAGGATATGGAATCTATGCCACAAACCTACTCAAGAAACTGGACGAAACAATAAAGGAACTCGGAAACTACGAAATGAAATTGACCTTTTGTAAATTTTTCAGTTAATATTTCGGGGTGTACCCCTTCCCCCCTGACACCACTCCTATGAAAAGGTAATGCACCGTTCTTGAGAAAAATAACTTTATATAACCTCATTTTTGACTTTATGCTTATATAATTTTCGCTACGAAAGTGTCCTGTATCGCTTTATTGTTTCTAAACCGCCTTAGTCTGGTTTATAAAAAACACCCTAGAGTCTAGCTACAGGACTGCCTAGGAAGGACTGCCTAGGTAGTAGGGCGCCCTGATTCGGATTTTATATTCCGAAACGGCAAAATTAAGAATTTACAGCGAAATATGCACGAAAGGTCAAGTTCAAGGTCAAGGTCAATAGCCACGAGGACAAAACTTTGAACGACTTCCAAAATTAAAAAAAACGGCAAATTCGTCGTCTCCCCACCCTAATACTCCCACATCTTCACGGTCCCGAAGGCTTGAAATGGCGATATTGAAAAAAAATATTCGAAAACTAATTATATCCGACGGTTCGCTTATTTTGAAAACATCTATAAATCCACTAATAAAGCGTATAAAAAACGGTCAAGTGCGAGTCGAACTCGCGCACGAAGGGTCCATTACCAACGTACAATGGTAGAGATGGTGTGGAGTGAATAGTTTGGATTTTACATGGCAAAATGTTAATTAAAAAGTTATCGGCTTAGCTACTTCCACCGGTACCGTGCTCTAGTACCGTCGCCGTGACAGACAGCCTTACCAGTAGAGAACCTGCAGCTAACGAATACAAGAGAGTAGCCGCGACTTACGCTGATACGGTCGACCCTGATCTTCTTGAGGCACTAAATTCCAAATTCAAAATGTCTTTACTATTGTAGATTTTTACGTATACTTAGCAATCGCCATTTTTTGCCATTTCTCTACATTGGACCACTGTGGGAGAGAAGGGCGTAGAAACTTCCAAAGATTGATTTTTAGATCTCTTTTAAAAATTGCTTATGATATATAAATATTATATTAATATGTTAATAATAATATTAACAGCAAGGTCTTTGTTGAGCCAGATTAACCCCATACATTCCCATCATTTAAGTAAGCTTGAACATTGTAATATCCCTTTTTCGACAAAGTCGCTTTAACATGGTTTTTAAATTGCTCACTTGGCGATTTCATTGCGGATGCACCTGAGTGGGGTAACGGTATTAATCGTATTAATAATGATCTGGCTAAACGTTGGGAACCTGTTCTTATGAACGGCCTCAAGACAGAAATAAGGGATGGAATAATCAAAAAGTTTTTGCTCCCAAAAAACTGTCCTTCGACGAAACCTCCACTTCTTAACCCAGAAGTATTCACTTTGCTGAACGAATTGGCTAAAAACCGGGACTCCATAGTCTCAAAGAAGCAAGATCAGCTTGGTTGTGCCCTTGGTATCTTGGGTAAGGTTATGACCAATATGTTAACAAAATCGGCAGACACAGCTAATCACCTATGATTCCTGAGTGATGCAGTAAGCTCATAGCAGACTCATATTTTTCCGAAACGGAAACACGGCTATCCTTTCTTATAACAATTCTGGATAAGGGCTTCGTGGGACCATTCTAGGAAAGGAAGCGAGACAAATTCCAAATTCCAAATGTCTTTATTACTGAAGATATTTACATATACTTAGCAATCGTCATTTTTGCCACTTCTCTACATTGGACCTCTGTGGGAGAAGAAGGGCGTAGAAACTCCCACAGATTGATTTTTAGATCTCTTTTTTAAAAATTGCTTATGCTTAACTAATACAAATTATAATATTTAGTCATTATCATAATTAATAAGCGGGAATAAATAATTACAAAATTATTAACAGCAAGGTCTGTGTTGAGCCAGATTAACCCCATACAGTCCCATCATTTAAGTAATCTTGAACATTGTAACATCCCTTTTTCGACAAAGTCGCTTTAAAATGGTTTTTAAATTGCTCAAATGGCAATTTCAAGATCTCGAGAGGTATCTTGTTGTAGGAGAGAATGCATTGACCCTTGAAAGAATTGCTAACCTTCGCGAGTCTAAACCGGGGCGCAAGTAGTCTGTGATTATTTCTGAGGTTAACATTACAGCTGTCGCTAAGTTTGGGAAATTTTGTAAGGTTCTTGCGTACATACATTATATTTTCAAAAATAAATTGACTAGCTACAGTTAGTATGTCAATTTCTTTAAAAAGCTCTCTTAAGGAGTCTGTGCGTTTTAAATTATAAATTGCTCGAATAGCTCTTTTCTGTAAAATAAAAATAGTTTGAATATCCGCTGCTTTCCCCCACAACAAGATACCATAGGACATGACACTATGAAAGTAACTAAAATATTCTAGCCTAGATGTAGCCACATCCGTGTTTTGTCTGATGTTCCTAACAGCGTAAGCCGCAGAACTTAATTTACCAGCCAATTTATCTATGTGGGGTCCCCACTGCAATTTGTTATCAATGATTATTCCAAAAAACTTCGTGTCATTTACTAATTCTAACGTATTGCTGTCCAATACTAGACTGGTCCCAACTTGCCTGACATTTGGAAGTGAGAATTTGATACATTTAGTTTTACCAGCATTTAACAATAAATTGTTAACTGCGAACCAATTCAAGGTTAAAGATAATACTCTATTGACATCATCAAAATCTTCTGTTTGTCTTTCAATTTTGAAGACCAGTGAAGTATCATCAGCAAACAACACTATGTTAGTCAATTTCTCCACCATATAAGGCAGATCGTTAATATATACCAGGAATAAGAAAGGGCCTAATATGGAACCTTGTGGAACGCCAATTTTTATCCCCGATCCATCAGATTTAACGACGTTGACTTCTGCCTTTTGAATTCTATTGCTTAGAATACAGATTTTTGTTTGGCTAGAGATTACGTGATTTTATCAGATCGTCACAAGGAATCAAGAGAACGAGCCAGATAATTCAAACCACTCCAAGTAATTTAAATGGGAGACGCTCGCCGCAGCAGCGCGGGCGCAGCGATTGTTCCTTGCGAACACGAGCCGTGCGTGGTCCATGGCGGGCACCGCTCGTTGCCGTACTAGGGTAGCGCGACATTAGCGATGGCAATAATCGAGAGAAACTACTCGAGCAGTTCGATTATTTGCTTCTTTCGGACATTGAGCTATTGATTTGTTGTTTAGGAGAGTTTTCTCTCGCCCAGACACGAATGAGTTATGAACGATGCGATCACTCGTTTTTTTTTCTCAGTTCGAGTTCGGGCGCCGCCGCCAGTCCACCACGCACGTCATAGATCGCTCGGTGCTCGCTCGCTGTCGAACAGTATTACGATCTTATTTGTAATTTAGCAGCTCGAGTACTTCAACAAATCGACAATTCATTTGCGCTCGCTCATGTGCATGAGTTCAAGATATTATTTTAATTGTTAAGTAAAAAGTGAGTGTAAAGAAAGAGAAAACAAAACAGTATACCCATATTGATCATTACACGAAGGAAACTGAAAGCTTTGATTTCGATTATGAAACGTCAAACTCGTTTCATAATCGAGTAGGTACTAACCTCTCGAGTGGTTTCATTCAATCATCATCATCAATCAAACTAAACGCAGGTCTTAACTTAACTGATCCATCTAATTACTCGAACGATTCGCTCACCAGAATCACTCGATTATTTAAACCACTCGAGAGGTAAGTACTCGATTATGAAATATGCTCGATTATTGCCATAGCGACGCGCTACGCGAGAGCCCGGCCGCCAACGCCGCCTCGCCGGCCTATCCGGCTCGAAGGACCAAATGTACGAGCCTTAGCTCGTAACGTGTTGTTGTAGGATGTATGTTGTAGGTTCCGAAGGAAAGACGTTAACTGGTAATTGTACCGAGTGCTTTATTGCAACTAACTCAGACTAGTCTTTAGCCTAGAAAGGTAAACTACGTGTTATGCTTAATTTACAATAATTATCTAGGTTATAAAAGTACAGTGAATACCAACGATGTGCATGCTTGTACATGCTGCCAAATCAACCAACAGGGAAAATAAAGGGTAACTACCCTGCCTATCACTATAAACCTTTCTGTTATTGTTATCCCCTAATGGTTTGCTAAATTGTTAATATTATGTTATTACAGTATCTTAAATATTTTAATTTAAACGTTAAACATTTTAGTCTTCTGGGTCGGTCTTGCGTAGATATGTTCCGTTCGCGATCTCCTTCCGGTCTTGGTGTCCCCCTCGGCTGGTGCAGTGGCTGTGGCAGCACTGGCGGCGGTGACGGCTCGGGACGTGATAACGGCGGCGGTGGCGGCGACACGTTTGTCCTGACGACTCTCAGCATCACGACGACGACGCGCGGCGATCCAGGCTAGGCAGCCAATGACCGTTCCGAGTATCAGCACCGTCAATGTTATGTAGGAAACAGCGTACTGATGCACGTCATGCTCCGACAATGTTTGCGGTAACTCAGAATTTTTCTTGAGTTCCTCCAACTGATTCTCGAGTCTCCGAAGTGCATTTGAATGATCTTCGGTGACAACATCTTCCCGGTCCTCTGTGGCTGTTAACTTTGTCATGTTGTTGATGGTGTCCAGTGTAGGTACTGCAATCCTTGTGTTAATGAAGAGTTTGTTTTGGTACTCGGTGTCCGTGTAGATCGTACTTTCGTCTTTCTTCAACGAACATCCTTGAGCCATGTTGATGATTCCCGTTCCGCTCGTGACCTTAGACATCATATGTTCCTTGCAAATAATGCGTAGGTGGCATTCTTCGCAGCAGACGTAGAGCCAGACATTGTGGCGATGTAATGCGATCCATTTGTTAGCGCACGTCGAACTGAGCGCATTGCATTGTGTGCTGTTATCATTCGTTAGCAGTTTTATTTCACATGGCTTGTTATGTTGTCGCATACTGTAGACGGGATTGTTGAAAGTGCAAATGTACTTAGTTTGCTTCAAAATAGTGCACTGTTGTAAATCTTCTTTGCTCAAGTTTACATAGATATCCTTCAGCATGTTGATAGCGATGTATTCAGACGTAGTTACCACAGATCTGGTCTGTTTGTTTGTAATCAGCGGTATAGGTATAACTCTGTATAGTTGTAGCTGATTGTCATTTATAAGCGGCAACTTCATTTCCATAATAAGATATTCTTGAGTCGCTCGTGCTTTGACGTGGATCAATTTGAAGACCTCCCTTATTTCTTCGTGGGCGTTGTCCACCGGCAATGCCAAATGTCCCGGAAGTCGAGAGGCGATAACGCTCATCTCCTTCAAAATTTGTTCTTGGGATATTATCTTGTTGTTCATTTGGCCTCGATAGACGTCTTGAATAACCTCGAGGACTCCTTGTTGTATTCTCCTGAGTTTGCTCAGGATAATATTGGCTTGCAGTGCGACTGCGTTAAAGTAGACCATCATGGCATTTTGTTTTGTGTCTTGTTGTAACTCCCGCATATGTTCATCGGCTTTTGGTAAGTCTCCCATCCTCTGGTTTTGTTTTTGCGGTTTGAATCTTGTACACGGCACGCATAGTCTCAATCTTTGTTTTACTGTTTTGTTGCCGCTGATGATCCAATAACGCTGTCTCAGGTAATTTAACGTGAGCCGGGAACCTCCGTGTAATGTTTGTTGATGAGCTTGTTCGATTAATAACTGTGTCAGTCTGCTGTTTGATGGCAGAATTATTGGATGTTTTGTCGTGTACCCCAACTCTGAGTTCTTCAGCCTGCCTCCGACACGTAGGTTCTCCTCTTCATCCAAGATAGGATTCAGCTTGATAATGTTACTGTTGGATCTGACAGTTCCCTTTGATTTTAAATCTTTAATTTCGGATTTAAAATACGTATTTTGTTCTTGTTTTACTATTCGCTGTAGCGCGCGTCGTATTTCCTGCAACGATAGGTGTTTGGAGTTGCCCCTTGTCGCCGGGTCGCGTGCCGTTGTTATGAAACGTGACACCCACGCTAGTATGCGCGTAGCCCTTGACAATGAACTGCATTTTTCGATGACGCTGGCGATGACCCCCATTTCTGTTTGTTGTGCTGGATAAGCTTGAATCTTTATTTCTTCGTTTGTTGAATAACTTGAAGGTTCCGTAGCCATTTGTGTTGCGTCGTTGTTTCGAAGCCAATGAGGTCCTTCCCACCAAAGGTTGAACCCCCGCAGTTGTGACGGAAGGAGTCCTCTGGAAGCACAGTCCGCTGGATTTTGCTTTGATTTCACGTGTTTCCATTGTTGAGCCGGGACGACACTCTTGATCTCCTGAACCCGGTTTCCCACATAGGGTTTCCAGCGATGTTCATCTCCTTGCAGCCATCCCAGCACGACCATTGAGTCCGTCCATGCAAATATCTTCATGTTGTGATTTTCAGCAAATCTGTGTTTTATTTTGTCCACCAGTCGGGCTAGTAATAATGCACCACCCAACTCCAATCTTGGTAGCGTTATTTGTTTATTTATGGGCGCTACTTTAGTTTTCGCTGCGACAAGTGTTATTTTCTCATCGCCGGTAGACAACGTAACCTTCGAGTAAACGACGCAGGCGTATGCTTTTTCTGACGCATCGCAAAATGCATGTAATTCGATGTTGCAGTTTGTTTCTTCAATTCCCAACCATCTCGGTATTGTAAAATGTTGTATGTTTTGAAGATCCTTCCTTATAGTTGTCCACTCCTTTTGGATATCCTCCGGCAATTCGTCGTCCCAGGAAATCTTAGACAGCCATACTTGTTGAAACATGATTTTTGCTTTAATCGTAACTGGCGACAGCCAGCCAAGTGGGTCAAATAGCTTAGCGACGTCACTTAACATATGCCTTTTTGTTTTGACATAGTTTGTTGTTTGTTCTAATGTTGATGTGAACATAAATTGATCGTTCTTCGGGTTCCATCCCAACCCAAGTGTAGACAACAAGTGTGTACAAGAGTAGACGTATTTGTACTGTCGCCACTGTAGTAATAGTCCTTGAAGGTCCGCTTGAAGATTAGGTCCTGTTTCCATCAAGTCATTGAGACTGAATCCGCTTGTTGTTTTTGCCGAGGCGTTAAATACTACTCTTAGCTTTGTTGTGACCGCTTCCATTCTCAAGATTCCGTGGTGCGGTAGATAATATTGAAGCTGTTCTTGTTTATTTGATATCTCCATATGACCCAATTGTTCATATTCGGCCATGAAGTCATTGTAGCGTTGGGAAAATTCTTTGTTTTTGTTAAGCTTGCGCACTAATTGTTTATACTGTGCAATAGCTTGTGGTTTTGATAGTCCCAGCTTGTTCTTGAAGTCCTTCTTCATCGGGAGGCGAATCTGGTATCGTCCGTCAAGAAGTCGCTCTGTTGTTTCCGCATACATTTTTTCGCAGAAGTCTTCCGAGCTAGTTTCAACTTGGTTGCTTGCTATCTCCTCCTGTTCCCAAAAATTGCTGATATCTTCCATATTGTTGATGGTGACATGACAGTTGAAAGTCCTTTGGGAGAATTTTCCGCATATCACCCATCCCAACCGTGTTTGTTGCGCAATAATTGCTTGATTGTTTGTTTTAATCAGGCCTTCCATTATCAATTCCGGATAAATATCAGCGCCCAATAAAATATCGATCTCTCCTGTTATGTTGAACTCTGGGTCCGCCAACTTCAAATGTTGTAAATGCTTCCAAGAGTCCACATCGAACGATCTGTTAGGCAGCTTGTTGGTCAGTCGCCTCATAATTAAGGCACCCATGACGAAGTTGTAGTCGTTGTGTAGAGCTTTGCAATCGAGATGGATTTCTCCCTTGCATTTGTTGGGTGTTGTTCCCAACCCAGTTACATCAGCATTGTTTTTGATCCTCTTGAGTTGTAGCCGTTGCACAGCGTCCTCTGTTATCATTGTTATCTGAGAACCTTGGTCGAGTAAAGCTCTCAGCGTTACATAAGTTCCGTCGTTGGCTTGCACCATAAGTTTTGCTGTGGCCAACAGTACTTCGTTTGTTTCCGTACTCGATACGTGCGTGCTGTGCCGGTTCACTTGCTGGCTTGCTGACTTGCTTGGCCTAGATATTGCCTCGTGCAGCAATGTGCTGTGCGACCCATTGCACTCTTTACATTTTTTGTTTGATCTGCAAATATCCCCGTTGTGTCCAAACAGGCAGTTGCTGCATACTCTCAGTTTTTCAACTTCTCGTAATTTAGCCAAAGGTTCAAGGTGCAAAAACTCTTGGCACGCGTATAATCCATGTTCTCCATTACAGCGCGGGCACGTTCTCTTTGCTGTATAATAGGTTCGTGGTTTGAACGTTGAACTGGCTGCCCCCTTTTTATTAACCGACTTGAAAAAGGGAGGGTTGTTGTTTGACGAATTCTTGTTCTGTTCCTTGTTGTTGTAGTTGTTCCCTGGAGCTTTACTGTTGCTGGACTCCAATGAGATGAATTTGTGTTCGAGGTAGCCCAAAAAGCTATCGAGTTTTGGCAGTTCCCGAGGTGATTCTAGCGATTCGATATACGACTGCAGGGTCTCGGGATCCAGTTTTTGTTGAAGGATATGCACCACCAATGGTTCCCATCCGCTAGTATCAATGTTTAAGTTTGCAATAGCATTGATGTTCTCCAACGTCGTGTCGTGTAGTCTTTTCACCTGGGTCGCGGTTGCTTGTTGTATGTTAGGTTGGTTGAGCAATAAGTTCGCATAGTATCCGAAGAGGAGACGAAGATTGTCGTAACGATGTTCCAATATTTCCCAACAGTCTTTATAGTTGTTGGCGCTAACGTGTAAATGCTGTACCAGGCGTTCTGCTTCCCCCTTAAGTTTTGTTTTTAAATGTTGCATTTTCTGGGCCGGCGATATGTTTTTGTTGTTGTGCACAGTCTCCGTGAACAAATCTTTGAATGTAGTCCATTTGGAGTAATTCCCGTCGAATGTCGGGATTTCTATTTTCGGTGTCGATTGTTCCCTATGTTGAATATTTCCCATTTTTCCGTTGATGAGCGATTTTGCCTCGTCGAATAACTTTTCCAGCCTATTATACTCCATTTCGTACTCTGTTGTGTCATCAAGCAGGTTATCCAGCTTCCAGTACATATTGTCGAAAGTTTGCCAGCGAGTTGATATAGTCTTCAGTTTGTCTTCTAACTGCCATTTTTCCGAGATATAGTCGATGTTCACATTTCTTATGGTTCGTTCTAAAGCTTTGATGTTTGATCGTTGCTCGCCCAGAAGCTCCAACACCTTTGTTCCGGAATGTGAAGCCGATGATGTAGCTGATTGTGTAGCCTTGGGGTCGGTGTTGTAATCCTGAACTTGCTCTTGCACCTCTTGTTGACGCATCCTTTGCTCGTATCCCGAAATTGCTTGCTTGATGGACAGGTAGCTCGCTTTAGCTTTCTCGTAGACGTTGTCGGTGAAGTACTCAGATGTTTTATCTTCCTTGCTCATCAGGCGCGAATGATTGAGCTCAAATTGCTCCCAGTTTAGTTGTAACCGCTCCAAACGGACCCTCAGGTACTCCTTGTTCTTCCTTGATGGTCCATCTTTGTTGAAATTGTCGCCTATGCCCTTGATTTGATCAATGATGACCGCCTGTTGTTTCAGCACATCTCCCAATTTGTCTGCCATTTTGTTGTTTTGTTATGCCCAAGTCTGCTGACCCCGGACGGCTGTTTGTTCCCGTCGCAGATGACCTCCAGACGGATGTTTGTACCCGCTGGCGCCTCCTGGCTCCAGAAGGCTGTTTGTTCCCGCCGAAGTTGACCCCCGGACGGATGTTTGTTCCCGCTGAAGTTGACCCCCGGACGGATGTTTGTACCCGCTGGCGCCTCCTGGCTCCAGACGGCTGTTTGTTCCCGCCGAAGTTGACCCCCGGACGGATGTTTGTTCCCGCTGGCGCCTCCTGGCTCCAGACGGCTGTTTGTTCCCGCCGAAGTTGACCCCCGGACGGATGTTTGTGGTTTTACAACGTCCTGTGTTTCCAACGGCGCCGATACGCTGACTCCAATCACGTATTATCCCGTAGTGAGTAGGAATAACCGTAACCACAATCAACTTTGCTCGAAGGACCAAATGTACGAGCCTTAGCTCGTAACGTGTTGTTGTAGGATGTATGTTGTAGGTTCCGAAGGAAAGACGTTAACTGGTAATTGTACCGAGTGCTTTATTGCAACTAACTCAGACTAGTCTTTAGCCTAGAAAGGTAAACTACGTGTTATGCTTAATTTACAATAATTATCTAGGTTATAAAAGTACAGTGAATACCAACGATGTGCATGCTTGTACAACGTGCTCTGGGCCAGAACACAGATTAATAAAGAGTTAGGAACAAGCAATACGGACTAATCAGGTACAAGCCGGTTGTCTTAAATATTATTTACAAGAATGGCAACCAGTGATCGTAAAATTTTGAATGTTGTCAAAGGATACAAAATCCCATTCGTTGATATTCCCAATCAAGGTCCTAACTGCAAACCAAAACAATCACGTGCCGAAACGGATATGCGGTGCTAGCATTCTGAGATACTTATTACGGTTTTTTTTTTTTTTTTTTTTTTTTTTTTTTTTTTTTTTTTTTTTTTTTTTTTTAAGTTAACTACATACATACAAAATATTTATTTTTAAGTTAACTACATACATACAAATTATTAGTAACCATATGTTTGATTACAGGCCACAATGAGTTTGTCAGTATGTAACAAAATTGTTTGGTTATTACCAAAATTTCAATTAGTTAATTGGTAATCAAATCTTTGGTTATAGGCTACAATGGGGTTTGTCAGTGTAAAATATTAAGAACTTCTTGATATATCACTTGGCTGATCTTGGAACACTACAACTAAGTTGAATGTAATTAAAACAACCAACTTGTCACTTGTTCCAGTATAATTGTTGAATGTTACACAAAATATTTTTGGTTTTTATACATTTCTCGGTAACAAAGCCATATCGCGATCTAAAATACATACTACGCCATCTATCGAACTAAAAGTAAACTTTATCCGTAAAGTATAAAACAAACTTCAGTTGAATTTGAGAAACTGTTAGTATAGGTGGAAGCATATTATTTCAATTGAAAATAGATTTATTATATGAATTACGATATACAAAACTTAATTCTAAATAGTAACCAAAAGTTTTGTAGATGGTTGATAAGTGTAGATTGATAGAATAGATTGATCAAATCAACTAATTGGTAATAACAACTAAGCACCTTGGTCATTTGTAAGCTTAAAGTATTGTTATTTGTGGGCACACGGTTTTGTTGCTGCAACAACGCTAGTTTGCCTTCGTTAATTATGTTATCAGTAACAAAAATTAGTGTTAATGTATACCAAATAAAATTTTACAAAACATGTTTTGGATTCGTTACTAAACTACTTCCTTATAGTAGTTTATGTGACTGTTACATAATGGAGGGCATTAATACTCGAGAGTGGGTTTCATAATAATATCACTCGAGAGTTTTAACGCCTAATTATGTACAGTTACATACACTAGTTTATCTACACACATATCATAAGCTCTCTTTGATGTGTTCAGGAACCGCATGTTTGACCGGCATTGTGGCATTGATCATTGCTCTGCAGTGGTTTAGCTTGTTCTGTAATACCAACTTCACAGACAAACTAGGGGCGGCACGCAGGCGGGCGTCGGCGTTCGAAATTTGAATGTCATAATTTGACAAATTTTTGTACATAATGTACAAATTTTCAGATAAAAAATAAGTTTTTACCAAATAGTTTTCCATTATGCTGGTCTTAACGTGCGGTTTTTAGACGCAGTAAAGACGGTTTATGATACGTGTGTAGATAAAATTAATTTAAATTTTGTTTACTTACAACGAAAGTCTAACCTAACTAAACTAGTTCGGTTAATCCTTTTTTTCAGCGTGCGAGTTGATAATACTACCGCTATCTCGTATGTTAATCGCATGGGCGGGGTTCAGTATATACAGTTAAACAGCATATAAAGTGTGAGAAAAGAAGCATCTTTATTTTCGCATCATATGTGAAACCATCTCTTAATACAGCAGCAGACTATGAATCTAGAAATATTGACACGGAATGGGAACTCAATGTTGAGTCGTTCTACAGGATTGTATACAATTAAAAAAACCCCAAATTGACCTATTTGCTTCAAGAAGTAATACCAAATGCAAAAAATATATCTCATATTAACGTGATACCTACTTTTGCTTATGATATCGACGCTTTTACCGTAAACTGGAGTAATTTCAACTTATCCGCATTCCCTCCATTTGCTCTCGTCTTAAAAGTCTTACAAAAAATTATAACCGATGAAGCAATGAGAATCGTAGTTGTGCGGTATTGTCCGTTACGTCACAACCATGGTTTCCGATGTTTAATTCCCTCAGACCAGAGGTCGGCAGACTTTCAAGTGAGATGAGCCAAATATTAAAAACAAAAAACTCCCAACTTTTAGGGAGCCGCAACTCCAAGTTTCTTTGCCGAGTGGTGAAAGACGATAAATAAAACAAGATAAAACTAAAATAGGTATTCTTTTTCCATATTGAAAAAGTCTTAAAAATAAAGCATAGTTAATCCTAAAACACGTATGTAGAAAAAGAAGTAGGTATTCAGCAGACCACTTTATTAAAACTAAAATAGTTATTCTATTTTCATATCGCAGAAGTCTTAAAAATAAAACATACTTAATCCTAAAACACGTATGTAGAAAAGAAGTAGGTATTCAGTAGACCACTTTATTCGTTTTAGTTCGAACGATGACCTTGCATCGCTTTTAATTTCAGGCATGACTGTAAGTTGTCGTCGGTTAATTTGCTCCTTAACTTATTTTTTATTTGATTCATTGATGAGAATGTTTGTTCACATGAATAGGTGGAGCCAAATATTGAAAGAATAGCAAATGCTAATTTTTTCATTGTATCATATGTTGCAGGAAGACTATTCCACGTATCAAATATGATTTTCTCTATTTTAGGCAGTTGTTTTGCAGCCTTCCACTTATGGTTGGATATCAAATTTGATTTCTCTCTCTCGTCTTCCTCCAAACGGCTCATGAGAGCTGTGAACTTGCTGCTCCACATTTCCTTGCTTTTTATATCTATCAGTTGCATCTGAAGTTCTGTAGCATCTGTGTTGAAAGGCGCCAAGTTCAGTTCGTCAACATTTATTTTTAGGGGGTACAAGACGAGGCATAATGTCGACTTATTTGCTCTGAGTTATTCACAGAGCCATGAAATCCTATGAAAAGAGCCGCATGCGGCTCGCGAGCCCGGTCTGCCGACCCCTGCCTTAGACTATTTACTCTATAGACGGAGTGTCACTTTCGCGATAGCGTCGAAAAATAAGGCGCACAACTGTGGGCCGCCATTCAAACAGTCTGCTTTGAGCTGACATTGGAGACGCACGCGTTGTACAGTTTCACAGGTCATCAAAATTTGATAAAAAATGCCTTGCTGTGCGATTAAAGTGTTTAGAAATGACAAAGGACTAATAAAAGCAAATCACAAGCCATCATTTCATCGGGAAGTCAACCTAAATTCGTTGTATTTCGTAAAACATTAAGTAAATTTCTTGTTGATTTCACATGATTCACACTTTACGTTTTATTAGTGTTGCCAGTTTTTCAATGCAAAATTTCCCCACAAATTACAACTATGCTCGCATCAAAGTGCTTTTGAAAATGAGGTGATAAACTAGCATCGCTTTTTTCCATAAGGGGTGGCAAAATCACAGTTGTGACCAAACTCAGTCAAACTTCGTAGTTACTAGTCCGATTTGCTTCAAAATCTATATCTGGGAATCCGGTTGGAGTCAACACACAAGTACAACTAAAACATAATAATGTAATAAATGATGTATATACTAAATAAAATACAAAAACAGAAAAATTCAATATATACCTATCGAACATAAACTACTTATACAGGGTGTCCGGCAGATCGATGCAAAGATTTAAACATAATTTAGTAGAGAACATTTAGAACCATTTGAGCCAAACATAGATATGGCGAAGTTTTATCGTTAAATTTTTATTGATGATTTAGTGTTTGTGAAGAAAATTTCCAGATTTTCATAGTTAAGTGATTACCATTGCAAAACTTAACAATAATTGGATTATTTTACAATTGGTTAATAAATCACTTAATTAGTATTATAATAAATCTTCATTTGTGCATCTGCTACGTCAGACTTGGTTTTTAAAGAACATGGAAGAGCAAATTTCAATCATCAATAAAATAAGTTTTTCGGACCCAATTTAACAAAAACAAGTAAAAGCTTTTTATATGCAAATCCTTATAAAAACATCTTTCATTTAAGGTATTATAGACGTAGATAACCTCACAAATTCTTGATGTTATGACCTACTAACCAGTTTGAGGGAGAAAAATAGACTTTTTACTCAGTCTTTTTAATTCATTAAATTTGTTCTATTCATGCTCGAAATGAGATCCTTGGTTCCTCACAAAGACACGAGCCCGTCTTCGTACTTCTGTGGTCGTGATTTTGAGCATCATTTCATCTTACATGGTGTCGAAAGCCATTCTTATTTTTGAAATCAACTCTTATTTTGTTTTGATGGCTACATTGGAATAGAACAGTTCTTGGGCTCTGCCCCACACAAAATAGTCCGTTGGGGTCAGGCCTGGTGAACGAGCAGTCCAAGGAATAGGCCCGTCTCTGCCGATCCAGCAACATGACTTGTCAGCGCCAGAGATTAAGGTGGACTAATTTATTGTTAAAAGGATGTATATTCAGTTTGTATCATTTTGGAAACATTATTTCGGAAATTCATCAAACAGAAGCTGGCTCTGACAACCAAAATACACTAAAAATGGTTTCAAGTAAATTAAAACAATTTGTTAGCACTATTCATTTTGCAGCAGAAGACCACCAATTACACCAGGTGCACCTCACAAAATTGGTGGTTGAAAAATACCTGGCAATAAGGTGTCATCATCTGTGCAAATCAGATAACTTAGACATGCCATCATCAAAACGCAGATTGTATAAAAAAGAGATCCAAATAAATCAAAGAAAGAAAAGAAAGGTCATAAAGATGATCCCCAGATCACGGGGTCTTTTTTTGATGCTACCTATTGAGAAAGGATTAAATGAATACTTAGTCATTTTCTTTTCAGTCTTATATGTTTAGCAGTCGCTCTAACAAGTAGTTTATTACTTGAAAATATTATACATATGTAGTACCTACTGCAGCGTGAACTTGCAGACGTCGTTTTAAGACTCCTTTGTAATGCAAATTTTTATTTCGATTTTATTGGGATACAGGCTGGTTGATGTTTTATAAGGTTATGCGAAATTGAAAGTTCGAATTATTCTATATTCTTATTGGTAGTTGTCAGTTTTGGCAGTACTGGAAAAAATCATTTTCATTCAGTTGTTCGAGTCGAAAGCATTTTGTTGCAATTTTTTTTGTTTGGCCAGTTTTGTTCGCATCGGGAGTTGTCGTGAATGAAGATTTATTATAATGCTAATTAAGTGATTTATTAACCAATTGTAAAATAATCCAATTATTGTTAAGTTTTGCAATGGTAATCACTTAACTATGAAAATCTGGAAATTTTCTTCACAAACACTAAATCATCAATAAAAATTTAACGATAAAACTTCGCCATATCTATGTTTGGCTCAAATGGTTCTAAATGTTCTCTACTAAATTATGTTTAAATCTTTGCATCGATCTGCCGGACACCCTGTATAAGTAGTTTATGTTCGATAGGTATATATTGAATTTTTCTGTTTTTGTATTTTATTTAGTATATACATCATTTATTACATTATTATGTTTTATTTGTACTTGTGTGTTGACTCCAACCGGATTCCCAGATATAGATTTTGAAGCAAATCGGACTAGTAACTACGAAGTTTGACTGAGTTTGGTCACAACTGTGATTTTGTCACCCCTTATGGAAAAAAGCGATGCTAGTTTATCACCTCATTTTCAAAAGCACTTTGATGCGAGCATAGTTGTAATTTGTGGGGAAATTTTGCATTGAAAAACTGGCAACACTAATAAAACGTAAAGTGTGAATCATGTGAAATCAACAAGAAATTTACTTAATGTTTTACGAAATACAACGAATTTAGGTTGACTTCCCGATGAAATGATGGCTTGTGATTTGCTTTTATTAGTCCTTTGTCATTTCTAAACACTTTAATCGCACAGCAAGGCATTTTTTATCAAATTTTGATGACCTGTGAAACTGTACAACGCGTGCGTCTCCAATGTCAGCTCAAAGCAGACTGTTTGAATGGCGGCCCACAGTTGTGCGCCTTATTTTTCGACGCTATCGCGAAAGTGACACTCCGTCTATAGAGTAAATAGTCTAAGGCAGGGGTCGGCAGACCGGGCTCGCGAGCCGCATGCGGCTCTTTTCATAGGATTTCATGGCTCTGTGAATAACTCAGAGCAAATAAGTCGACATTATGCCTCGTCTTGTACCCCCTAAAAATAAATGTTGACGAACTGAACTTGGCGCCTTTCAACACAGATGCTACAGAACTTCAGATGCAACTGATAGATATAAAAAGCAAGGAAATGTGGAGCAGCAAGTTCACAGCTCTCATGAGCCGTTTGGAGGAAGACGAGAGAGAGAAATCAAATTTGATATCCAACCATAAGTGGAAGGCTGCAAAACAACTGCCTAAAATAGAGAAAATCATATTTGATACGTGGAATAGTCTTCCTGCAACATATGATACAATGAAAAAATTAGCATTTGCTATTCTTTCAATATTTGGCTCCACCTATTCATGTGAACAAACATTCTCATCAATGAATCAAATAAAAAATAAGTTAAGGAGCAAATTAACCGACGACAACTTACAGTCATGCCTGAAATTAAAAGCGATGCAAGGTCATCGTTCGAACTAAAACGAATAAAGTGGTCTACTGAATACCTACTTCTTTTTCTACATACGTGTTTTAGGATTAAGTATGTTTTATTTTTAAGACTTCTTCGATATGAAAATAGAATAACTATTTTAGTTTTAATAAAGTGGTCTGCTGAATACCTACTTCTTTTTCTACATACGTGTTTTAGGATTAACTATGCTTTATTTTTAAGACTTTTTCAATATGGAAAAAGAATACCTATTTTAGTTTTATCTTGTTTTATTTATCGTCTTTCACCACTCGGCAAAGAAACTTGGAGTTGCGGCTCCCTAAAAGTTGGGAGTTTTTTGTTTTTAATATTTGGCTCATCTCACTTGAAAGTCTGCCGACCTCTGGTCTGAGGGAATTAAACATCGGAAACCATGGTTGTGACGTAACGGACAATACCGCACAACTACGATTCTCATTGCTTCATCGGTTATAATTTTTTGTAAGACTTTTAAGACGAGAGCAAATGGAGGGAATGCGGATAAGTTGAAATTACTCCAGTTTACGGTAAAAGCGTCGATATCATAAGCAAAAGTAGGTATCACGTTAATATGAGATATATTTTTTGCATTTGGTATTACTTCTTGAAGCAAATAGGTCAATTTGGGGTTTTTTTAATTGTATACAATCCTGTAGAACGACTCAACATTGAGTTCCCATTCCGTGTCAATATTTCTAGATTCATAGTCTGCTGCTGTATTAAGAGATGGTTTCACATATGATGCGAAAATAAAGATGCTTCTTTTCTCACACTTTATATGCTGTTTAACTGTATATACTGAACCCCGCCCATGCGATTAACATACGAGATAGCGGTAGTATTATCAACTCGCACGCTGAAAAAAAGGATTAACCGAACTAGTTTAGTTAGGTTAGACTTTCGTTGTAAGTAAACAAAATTTAAATTAATTTTATCTACACACGTATCATAAACCGTCTTTACTGCGTCTAAAAACCGCACGTTAAGACCAGCATAATGGAAAACTATTTGGTAAAAACTTATTTTTTATCTGAAAATTTGTACATTATGTACAAAAATTTGTCAAATTATGACATTCAAATTTCGAACGCCGACGCCCGCCTGTGTGCCGCCCCTAGTTTGTCTGTGAAGTTGGTATTACAGAACAAGCTAAACCACTGCAGAGCAATGATCAATGCCACAATGCCGGTCAAACATGCGGTTCCTGAACACATCAAAGAGAGCTTATGATATGTGTGTAGATAAACTAGTGTATGTAACTGTACATAATTAGGCGTTAAAACTCTCGAGTGATATTATTATGAAACCCACTCTCGAGTATTAATGCCCTCCATTATGTAACAGTCACATAAACTACTATAAGGAAGTAGTTTAGTAACGAATCCAAAACATGTTTTGTAAAATTTTATTTGGTATACATTAACACTAATTTTTGTTACTGATAACATAATTAACGAAGGCAAACTAGCGTTGTTGCAGCAACAAAACCGTGTGCCCACAAATAACAATACTTTAAGCTTACAAATGACCAAGGTGCTTAGTTGTTATTACCAATTAGTTGATTTGATCAATCTATTCTATCAATCTACACTTATCAACCATCTACAAAACTTTTGGTTACTATTTAGAATTAAGTTTTGTTTATCGTAATTCATATAATAAATCTATTTTCAATTGAAATAATATGCTTCCACCTATACTAACAGTTTCTCAAATTCAACTGAAGTTTGTTTTATACTTTACGGATAAAGTTTACTTTTAGTTCGATAGATGGCGTAGTATGTATTTTAGATCGCGAAATTTTGTATGTATGTAGTTAACTTAAAAAAAAAAAAAAAAAAAGCCGTAATAAGTATCTCAGAATGCTAGCACCGCATATCCGTTTCGGCACGTGATTGTTTTGGTTTGCAGTTAGGACCTTGATTGGGAATATCAACGAATGGGATTTTGTATCCTTTGACAACATTCAAAATTTTACGATCACAGGTTGCCATTCTTGTAAATAATATTTAAGACAACCGGCTTGTACCTGATTAGTCCGTATTGCTTGTTCCTAACTCTTTATTAATCTGTGTTCTGGCCCAGAGCACGTGATAGGCCGGCGAGGCGGCGTTGGCGGCCGGGCTCTCGCGTAGCGCGTCGCTATGGCAATAATCGAGCATATTTCATAATCGAGTACTTACCTCTCGAGTGGTTTAAATAATCGAGTGATTCTGGTGAGCGAATCGTTCGAGTAATTAGATGGATCAGTTAAGTTAAGACCTGCGTTTAGTTTGATTGATGATGATGATTGAATGAAACCACTCGAGAGGTTAGTACCTACTCGATTATGAAACGAGTTTGACGTTTCATAATCGAAATCAAAGCTTTCAGTTTCCTTCGTGTAATGATCAATATGGGTATACTGTTTTGTTTTCTCTTTCTTTACACTCACTTTTTACTTAACAATTAAAATAATATCTTGAACTCATGCACATGAGCGAGCGCAAATGAATTGTCGATTTATTGAAGTACTCGAGCTGCTAAATTACAAATAAGATCGTAATACTGTTCGACAGCGAGCGAGCACCGAGCGATCTATGACGTGCGTGGTGGACTGGCGGCGGCGCCCGAACTCGAACTGAGAAAAAAAAACGAGTGATCGCATCGTTCATAACTCATTCGTGTCTGGGCGAGAGAAAACTCTCCTAAACAACAAATCAATAGCTCAATGTCCGAAAGAAGCAAATAATCGAACTGCTCGAGTAGTTTCTCTCGATTATTGCCATCGCTAATGTCGCGCTACCCTAGTACGGCAACGAGCGGTGCCCGCCATGGACCACGCACGGCTCGTGTTCGCAAGGAACAATCGCTGCGCCCGCGCTGCTGGTGCGAGGGGCGATGTCGACTGCTGCGGCGAGCGTCTCCCATTTAAATTACTTGGAGTGGTTTGAATTATCTGGCTCGTTCTCTTGATTCCTTGTGACGATCTGATAAAATCACGTAATCTCTAGCCAAACAAAAATCTGTATTCTAAGAAATAGAATTCAAAAGGCAGAAGTCAACGGCGTTAAATCTGATGGATCGGGGATAAAAATTGGCGTTCCACAAGGTTCCATATTAGGCCCTTTCTTATTCCTGGTATATATTAACGATCTGCCTTATATGGTGGAGAAATTGACTAACATAGTGTTGTTTGCTGATGATACTTCACTGGTCTTCAAAATTGAAAGACAAACAGAAGATTTTGATGATGTCAATAGAGTATTATCTTTAACCTTGAATTGGTTCGCAGTTAACAATTTATTGTTAAATGCTGGTAAAACTAAATGTATCAAATTCTCACTTCCAAATGTCAGGCAAGTTGGGACCAGTCTAGTATTGGACAGCAATACGTTAGAATTAGTAAATGACACGAAGTTTTTTGGAATAATCATTGATAGCAAATTGCAGTGGGGACCCCACATAGATAAATTGGCTGGTAAATTAAGTTCTGCGGCTTACGCTGTTAGGAACATCAGACAAAACACGGATGTGGCTACATCTAGGCTAGAATATTTTAGTTACTTTCATAGTGTCATGTCCTATGGTATCTTGTTGTGGGGGAAAGCAGCGGATATTCAAACTATTTTTATTTTACAGAAAAGAGCTATTCGAGCAATTTATAATTTAAAACGCACAGACTCCTTAAGAGAGCTTTTTAAAGAAATTGACATACTAACTGTAGCTAGTCAATTTATTTTTGAAAATATAATGTATGTACGCAAGAACCTTACAAAATTTCCCAAACTTAGCGACAGCTGTAATGTTAACCTCAGAAATAATCACAGACTACTTGCGCCCCGGTTTAGACTCGCGAAGGTTAGCAATTCTTTCAAGGGTCAATGCATTCTCTCCTACAACAAGATACCTCTCGAGATCTTGAAATTGCCATTTGAGCAATTTAAAAACCATTTTAAAGCGACTTTGTCGAAAAAGGGATGTTACAATGTTCAAGATTACTTAAATGATGGGACTGTATGGGGTTAATCTGGCTCAACACAGACCTTGCTATTAATAATTTTGTAATTATTTATTCCCGCTTATTAATTTTGATAATGACTAAATATTATAATTTGTATTAGGTAAGCATAAGCAATTTTTAAAAAAGAGATCTAAAAATCAATCTGTGGGAGTTTCTACGCCCTTCTTCTCCCACAGAGGTCCAATGTAGAGAAGTGGCAAAAATGACGATTGCTAAGTATATGTAAATATCTTCAGTAATAAAGACATTTGGAATTTGGAATTTGTCTCGCTTCCTTTCCTAGAATGGTCCCACGAAGCCCTTATCCAGAATTGTTATAAGAAAGGATAGCCGTGTTTCCGTTTCGGAAAAATATGAGTCTGCTATGAGCTTACTGCATCACTCAGGAATCATAGGTGATTAGCTGTGTCTGCCGATTTTGTTAACATATTGGTCATAACCTTACCCAAGATACCAAGGGCACAACCAAGCTGATCTTGCTTCTTTGAGACTATGGAGTCCCGGTTTTTAGCCAATTCGTTCAGCAAAGTGAATACTTCTGGGTTAAGAAGTGGAGGTTTCGGCGAAGGACAGTTTTTTGGGAGCAAAAACTTTTTGATTATTCCATCCCTTATTTCTGTCTTGAGGCCGTTCATAAGAACAGGTTCCCAACGTTTAGCCAGATCATTATTAATACGATTAATACCGTCACCCCACTTATTATTATTCTTCAACCACTCAATTACACTAGTTATTGCATTATTAATGTCTAATTCGTGGAAGGAGATTTCATCACTTATTGCGCGCGTTACATTTATTGAAATATCGTCTGCGAACAAAATACACCATTGATTTGTCACCTCAGGTAAGTCATTTATATAAAGTAAAAATAGAAGCGGTCCAAGGACACTGCCCTGAGGGACGCCGAATTTGTTAGATTTTAAGTCAGATTTAAAACAATTTACTACATTTTTGTCATCTGCTCTACAAATTTCTACGAATTGCAATCGGTTATTCAGATAAGATTGTATCCAGTCCCGTGCAGGGCCCCTGATCCCATTTGCTTCGAGTTTTAGCAAGTCATGCAAAACAAAGTCAAATGCCTGACATATCCAAAAAGAGAACCGTGCTGTAATATTTTGTATCCACATTATGAACAATTCTATCAACAAGTTTGTAGGCTGCCAATGTTGCAGATTTGTTTTTTTGAAACCCATGCTGCTCCGGAGTCAGTATGCTATGTTTATCTATAAAATCTAATATTCTGTTTTGCATTGCTTTTTCAAATATTTTTGATAGCACTGGTGTGAGAGTTACAGGACGATAATTAACTAGATCACATTTTTCACCTTTTTTGAAGAGGGGTTTAACTATAGATATTTTAAGTCTATCAGGGAAGCATCCCGTCTCCAATGACATATTTATGAGATAAGTAAGAACTGGTATAATCAAAACATAGCATTTCTTGATAATTTTTGTAGCAATACCGTCATAGCCCTCTGCGTTAGTGTTATTTAAGGACATTACCAGTTTCCCTACGCAATCATTGTCGTATGGACTAAGGAATATGCTTTTACTAACCCTATTACTACCACCGGTCTGAATAAGGTTATGGTTTATTTTATTTGAAATTTTTATAAAATATTTGTTGAAAGTGTTTGCAATGTCTAATGGGTCATTGACAACATTTCCCTCATAGTCAATATGTTGTATGAAATGGGATGTGTGAAAAACACCTGACTCTTTTTTTACCACATTCCATGAAGTGGTAAACAACATATTTATTTTTACTATTTCTCACATAATTGTTATTCGCTTGTTCTTAAGATTTTATCACACATTTTTTTAACATTTTAAAGTATTTTTCGTATTTGATTTTGTTAGCTTCTGTTTTATTCTTATAAAAAGCAAATCTAAGATATCTCTTTGACTTACAACTTATTTTAAGTCCCTTAGACATCCACTTTGGTTTACCTTGTGAATTAATTTTTATTCTCATGATCGGGAAGCAAAGTGGGTAAAACAAACAGAACAGGTCGTGAAAAATATCGAAGGCTTTGTTTAGGTCAGTTTCCTCATAGACATCTGAGAATGATAATGCCTCGAGACAGTCATGAAATTTCAAAACATTTTCTTCTGAATAATCCCTTCTGTATATGAATGACACCTTAGGTACGATTTTTTTATAACTGACTGGAATTGACAGTAATTGTGCAGTTTCATGGTCTGACAATTCCAACGGTATGACCGTTCCTACTGCTTGACTTATATCACTAATTATATGGTCAATTCACGATGCTTGTCTGGTGGGTTCTGTAATATGAAATGTCAAATTGTTATTACTAATAATGTCAATTAAATTTCTTGCAATAATGTCATTTTTAAGTATATTAATGTTTATGTCACCAGTTATAACAATCTTCCTGTTTTTATATTTATGTTGTAAAGTGTATAACATTAACTCTAGGCGGTTCATAAAGAGTTCTTTTTGGATATGTCAGGCATTTGACTTTGTTTCGCATGACTTGCTAAAACTCGAAGCAAATGGGATCAGGGGCCCTGCACGGGACTGGATACAATCTTATCTGAATAACCGATTGCAATTCGTAGAAATTTGTAGAGCAGATGACAAAAATGTAGTAAATTGTTTTAAATCTGACTTAAAATCTAACAAATTCGGCGTCCCTCAGGGCAGTGTCCTTGGACCGCTTCTATTTTTACTTTATATAAATGACTTACCTGAGGTGACAAATCAATGGTGTATTTTGTTCGCAGACGATATTTCAATAAATGTAACGCGCGCAATAAGTGATGACATCTCCTTCCACGAATTAGACATTAATAATGCAATAACTAGTGTAATTGAGTGGTTGAAGAATAATAATTTACAGATTAATTTAGACAAAACAAAGTACATTAATTTTAATAACTTTGACAAATTCAATAGAGATATGACATTAAATATAAATCACAACGGACAAATCATAGAGGAGGCTCACAGTGTGACATTTTTAGGTATTAACATAGATAGACATTTAAATTGGAAAGATCACACTGATAAAGTTTGTAAGAAAATCAATAGATTTATTTATGTATTACGTAGACTTAGGAAAACAGCAGAGATAAAGACTGCTCTAGTTGCCTATCATGGATATGTAGAATCTGTCTTGATATATGGTCTTGTAGTTTGGGGAAACGGCACTGATATTAATAAAGTTTTTATTGCTCAAAAGAAATGTGTGCGTGCAATTTGTGGTATGGCCCCAAATGAATCATGCAAACCAATTTTCACTAAATTAAATATTTTGCCATTACCATGTTTGTATATACTGGAAATAGGAAAATTTGTAAAACTTAATCCAAAATTATTTAAAAGAGCCCAAGAACATTATAAGAACACACAATATTCAAGAAATACTAGAAACCCGAATAGGTTAATATATAATCATACGCCACGTACATCACTGTATCTTAAGAATTGTCCTGCTATGTGCGTTAAAATATTTAACAAAATACCCGAAGAGATAAAAGAATATTCAATTAATACTTTTAAATCTGAACTGTTTAAATGGCTTCTACAGAAATGTTTTTATTCAGTTGATGAATTTATTAAATATGAAACTTACCATATAAAATAATTTAATAAGCTAGAGCAATACTAACAGTAAGATTTATTTTTTTCAGTGTTATTTGGACTATTTAATATTTGTATGCTAAAATTAATAGCACATAAGGTGTTCATAATGTATATCTAACTGACCATCGACTGCCCACCCTTATCTTAGCAAATAAAAATCTTTATCTTTATCTTTATCTTTATCTTTATCTCATAATAACACTTATGTTACGTCTGTATTCGAATCATTCTTCTCACCTAATTTGGTTTCAAAATGATAACTGTTCTGTAGCAAATTTTAATCCATTTTGTGATAACTTCTTATCTAAATCATAAATATTTTGTTTAATTTCATCTCACTTATATAATACTACTCAAACAAAAAGTACCTACCACACAAATTACTTTTCCGATTACATACATCGCTCTATTCGTAATAAAAAAAACCCGTCGTGTATACTTCACCAACTATACTTAATCAACCTCTCAGTTCATACTTATTTCACATAAATTTTATATTAGTCAAACAATATATTTTTCGCTCAGTGACGTTCATAAAATATATATTTATATCATTCAAATACTTTTATTGTACCTATTCATTTACTTTACGCAATAGTCAATAGAAAAAATATACCAGGGCGGAGTGATAAGTATGGTAAAAATCAATTTTAGAATAAAATTATCGCGAATTGTATGAAACCTCCTTGTCCACAACTCCTTTGGAGGACTAAATTTAGATTTTCAGCCAGTACTACCGGTTAGTTTTTTTTTACAGACTAGAGAAAACCAACTGAACGCATTTTCGCAAAGATGGAGAAAAGTGAATTTCGAGTGTTGATTAAACATTATTTTTTGCGCAAAAAAACAATTACGGAAACAAAACAAAGACTTGTTAAATATTATGGGGACTCCGCTCCGTCGATTAAAATGATTCATAAGTGGTTTACTGATTTTCGCTGTGGCCGTGATGCTGAACGTCCAGGACGCCCTGTTGAGGTCACTACTCCAGAGATGATCGCTAAAATACATGACATAGTGTTGAACGACCGAAGAATGAAAGTGAGCGAGATAGTTGAGACAGTAGGCATCTCAGACGAACGGGTGCGAAATATCTTACACCAACATTTGCATATGAAGAAGCTCTCTTCCGCGATGGGTGCCGCGTTTACTGACTGTTGATCAAAAACGCATGCGTGTGACTACTTCGGAGGCAGGTTTAGCATTGTTTCAACAGGATAAAGAATTTTTGCGTCGTTTCATAACAGTTGACGAAACATGGATCCACCACTATACACCAGAAACCAAGCAGCAATCAAAACAGTGGATTGCTACGGGCGAACCAGCTCCGAAGAAGGCCAAAGCAGTTTTATCGGCCAATAAAGTGATGGCTACAGTTTTATGGGATGCACGTGGGATAATCCATATTGACTACCTAGAGAAGGGTAAAACGATAAATGGCGAATATTATGCCAATTTATTGGATCAATTTGACAAAATTTTACCTGAGAAGCGACCGCACTTGGCTAAGAAGAAAATCCACTTCCACCAAGACAACGCACGAGTGCACACCTGTGCTATTGCCATGGCCAAATTCCATGAGTTGCGATACGAGTTGCATTCTCACCCACCATATTCGCCAGATTTAGCCCCTTGCGACTATTTTCTGTTTGCAAATTTAAAAAAATGGCTCGGTGGAAAAAGATTTAGCTCCAACGAAGAGATCATACACGAAACCAATGCCTATTTTGAAGGGTTGCCTAAATCGTATTTTATGGAAGGAATCGAAAAGCTAGAGAAACGCTGGATGAAGTGTATTGAGTTAGAAGGGAACTACGTTGAAAAATAAATGATATATTTAAAATAAATGATATTCATTATTTAATTTTTACCAGACTTTTCACTCCGCCCGTTTCATATTATTGTTTCGTATCGTCAACCCTTTCAAAGCTGCACAACTACTTGACCTGTCCAAAATTACATACCCTTTTAACCGTATGACAAACAATAATAAAGAAATAAAACTGTTTTTTTCTTTCTTAAGTTACTACATTTTTCTAAAAATAGATGAAACTATTCACCGGTAAACACATGGAAAATGTACCTTGTTTCGAAGCCACACAACACTCACGTAACTCACTATAATACGGTGGTCATCATTTCTTTGGTGTCTCTCCGTGTAGGGGATCATCAGTCATCTCATATGCAATGCTGTACTCCCGGCAGCAGCTGCATCCTCGGATTTTATTCACTCACCTACACACTTTTTGGCGCTCGTCATAAATAGCTATGTATTGTGCTCCCCAAAATAGACACTTTTAATTGTTTATTTTTGTCCACTTTACTTTTATCACCCAACGATTCGAATAATATTTAGTCTCAGGCCATTCGGCACAGCACTGCCTTTTAGGGCAGGCTGGCGGTCGCCATGTGAGGATCGGCCTATAGATGGTGAATTGAGACAAGTCTTACGTTCAATAGACAGGCGTTTAATCATTCATGTTTGACATATACATACAGTTTATATAGGGATAGGGTAAAGGTGTGTTCACACACTACACCTTCCCCCTTTTTTTTCAATGAAAAATATAGCATCGTATTTTTGATATTGGTAATAAACAACCTGTTTTAGATCACCCTTTCTTACGCCAGAGTCCATCTATTTATCCAGCACAAACGACATCTAATTTGACAACTGTAAATATAGAACAATTATGTCGTTCAAACAACCTCACCACCCAGCCATGCCACAAACCATAGCTCGTTGGATAAAAAAATCTTTAGATATTTTTTTTGTTGTAGGGAAAAAAAATGGAATTACCCATACCCAGGAGTCAGACCTCCCTTCTATGTCCGGGTCCCCACATATTGAGCGGGCATCAGCTCGTGTGGTATACGGACTAAAAACAACCCCTTTCAGTTATCGAAAGTCGATTTAACTGTGAGCCATGGCTTTAGATCATTGTGGCGTCAATCTAACGTTTAGTATAGTGCCCATAGCACCCGCCAAGCAGCGACATCTGCAGCTAGTCGCAGGGGTGCAAGTTTCAACATCATCAGACAGACAAGCGGCTGGGTGGTCTAGTAGATCAGCTGTATTTTCAAAATTTTATAATAGGCCTGTTGTAGATTCAAGCTTTACGAACGCAGTTTGTGAGGAATGACTTAGCAAAAATCTTATGTATTTTTAGCCACAACATTGATAGTCTCTGAACATCTTCATGGTGAAATATAAATCCCGGCGACGAAGCCAAAGATAATTAAATGATCAAACGAACTTACCTGAAGTGAACTTCGATCTTATTATCTTGGCTTCATCTCAGGGATTTACTTAGTATCCCTCCCTACCCAAAGTTAAACCCCCAAAAATCAATTTTTTAGTTCTATTCAGGTTTATTTTTTGTATATTGCTTTTAGCTCTGTACTAAATGTAGACACGTGTTAATGGTAGATGGTTTTTGATTTTCCCTACATTTTGACTCAAAACACTGTATGCGGATGGGCTGTCGCGTTTGCAGGACAAACTACATGGCGAAAATAAGTCTCTTCGACGAAGCCAAGTTAGTCGAGATCGAACTTCACTTGAGTTCGTTTGATCATTCAATAATGATGACATTTCAAGGGAAACGTGGTCAGTTCGTTAGTTATACAGAGTGGCCCATTTCGAATGATCAGTATGTCGAAATCGGAAAATATGAAGGATAGAAGTTTTTGTTTTTAGGAACCATGACATCCATTTTGTTTAAAAGCAAAACCGCATTATTCGATTTAAAAAAAAAACTGTGATCCTAGCCGGGAATCGAACCAGCTGTTTTGTGAAATAAAAATCATCCAGAAGTATTTTATCATTTGATAGTGTTGCTGATAAGGATACATTTCTGGGAAGTAATGTCATATGGCAAAAGATTTAAAAGTTTTTAATAAAATGATTCAATTGTTAATGTACTCCATAGGAGTATAAATACTTAAATAAAATAAATGTAGCCCATGAATGTCCCCACCGAGAGGTAAGCGCCTTTTCCCGGACACGAGTAAGATTGAGCCATACAAAATTTATGAAAGTAGTAAAAGTTTAATACTAAGTTTAAAAAAATATTCGCTTAAGATATATATACTATACTTACAATACTTACTTACGTCGCATTCGCGTCAGTGGCCTAGAAGTGATTACTTACGGTAACAGCACGATCGTTTCTGATGTGCGATTGCACATCAGAAACGATCGTGCTGTTACCAACCTCTGGCCGAGGCAGGATCTGGATGGGTGCCCGTTTCTTGTGGCGTTTGTTTCGGCGCTTCCGTGTTTCGGATGAAACGTTAAGCTGTAGGTCACCGCTACTGTCTCTACTAGGTGCTAAAATGATAACTTCTGTCAGTCGGGGTATAGCTGCTAGCCATCCATCAACCCGCACTCAGCCAGTAAGGCTCAATCTTGCTCGTATCTGAGTAAAGCCCCGTGCCCCTCGTTGGGAACATTTACGGGCTACATAATATTATATAAGCGTTGTAACCAGTTTCGAATGAGATTTTTTTAGAAAACGAACACTTTCTAGTGAAAAAAATAATCATGGTCTTTATATAATACCTTGGACGCCATTTACAGACATTGATATATAGCCCTAAACTAGGATTCCCTGTATCTTGGGTACTAGACAACGATAGACATACTTATATAGATAAATATTATACTTAGATAGATAAACAACCATGACTAGGGTACAAACATCCGTTCTCATCAAACAAATATTTGCCCCCACCGGGACTCGAACCCGGGACCCTTGGTTTCGTAGGCAGAGTCACTGCCGACTCGGCCATTCGGGTGGTCAACAACTTATAACTCAGAGTTTTCGTTTTCGCCCTACTGACCCTTCCTGTTTACCAATTTTCGTATTGGGTCATAGGGTCGAAGCGAAACAACGGAGGCAGTTCGTGATTACTCTACTCATTCAAATCAAATTCAAATTTATTTATTCGTGCTGAAAAATTACATAGGTAGGTATAGCATTTAATTATTACACTGCTGATATTTGTTTTGCGTACCTCAGGGAAGCTCTGTCCCCTACACTAAGTAAAACTACAACTACTAGTGTTTATCAGCTGTAGATCATATCGCTCTGGAAACAATAAAACAAACAGAAACCATCACAAGGCCAATGACATCGTAACAGATTACTCAAGCAGCGTCCGACATAGATCTGCTCTCGTGACTGTGCCGTCCGATTCTGGAGCGGCAGACATGGCCGCATGCGCGGCACACGACTTGTGACGTTGCTGGGTGCGGTCTTGCCTTGCAATTCATGTACACTTACATTCGTGTAGACATAATTCTTACCTTCACTACTTTTACCTCGACAATGACGAACTCCCAAGAAAAAAGAGACACGAGAATTAGGCTTGTGAATACAAGACAAAAATAGATCATGAGCTCGCGTGTGCAAAAGCTAGTACAGTACAGAACGGCGTAGACACCCTCCGATTCATAGTTAATTGTAGTTGCTTATATTTCAATTTCATTTTAAACTCTTGTAATGGCTCCTAAGCGCGCCTTTGCTCCCGCTTGGTGGCGCTGGCATAGTTGGAGGCAAAGAGTTTCATTCATCGAGGTAACGTCAAAAAGACGGCACGTGATCTTTCAAATACACTTGACATTGGCAAAATTAACCTCAAATTAGGTAAGGATGCCAAATGTCACAAGAAGAAGTAAATATAATTTAGATATATAGATTCAATAGCTTTTCAGAATAGGTGCCATTCTCAGATGAACGACACTCTACCCAGTGTTGGTATCATTGATTTTGTTTTAATTGTTATGTTATTTCATGCCCCCTGACATGCAAATGGAGTATAAACGTTTATGGCAAAACGATTATTTTTTCAAGTCTTTCGCGCAAGATGAGTGGTAGTATATGGGTGGAGGACCCAAAAATAATGTGTTATTCTGTTTTGTGTGATAAGTGTTAATATTTTATTTTTTCAATACTTCCGCGCGCAATAAATGTGGTATATATGGAGAGAGTACAGGACATAAAATCAAACAAAAATTATCATATGTTATGTCGGCGGCCGATTGTAGAATTGTAAATAGTTATCTAGGTCTGAAACACCGGGGCGCTCTGATAACACTAGAGACGGCAACTATTACTCATTGCTTTGCTATGATTCCCAATCACATTACAGTGTAATGTTAACCAAAGCTGAACTGATCTTACCATTACCATTTACTCAGAATTGTACTCGGCTTTGAAAACAATATTGACTATAAACCCGACTGCGATACAGATCAGTTATTCTGTGTATTGCACTTGAGTTTATAATTTCGCCCCATGTTCCGTCGGTGGAGCTGTAAGTTGGTGTTTCAGCGCCACACGATACGCACGTCTCCATCAATCTCAGAAAAAATACAACCACCGAATTATTATTAAAAAAAAACGAATAAACAGACTGGCCATGGGCGGAGTGTCAGTTGTCCCTAACAGCCATTCGGAAAATGCGCGCGAAAGTGAAATTCAAAATCAAAATGGCGGCAACATCAAGGCGAGGTTGAAGAAATCGAGGAGTTTCGTGGAGATGTCTCTGAGTGCGTCGGCTTCTATATTGAGTGTGGGAAGGAATGAGCGAAAAGTTCTGGTTATTTATACCGGTGGGACTATCGGCATGGTGAAGAATAATGAAGGAGGTAAGTAGGTATAGATTCAACCGTTGAAATTGAAATTGAAAATCTGTGTTAGATTTAAGTTAGTTTGTAAGATATTGCAGTTTTCGAACGGACCCTGTTTGAACCTCAATTTGTAGTTAACATCATTGTTGGAACCTCAATTTGTAGTTAACAACATTATAACTACAAATGGAGCAATAAATGATATGAATATAATAATAATAATATAATAATAATACCTTGGACACCTTTTTTTACACACATTGATCTAGCCCCAAACTAGGATTCCCTGTATCTTGGGTACTAGACAACGATACACATACTTATATAGATAAAATAAACCCGGGACCCTTGGTTTCGTAGGCAGCGTCACTACCGACTCGGCCATTCGTAAAATATTTTTTTGTTACTCAATACCTTCGGCCAAGACACCATATTTTAGGGTTTCATTTCAGAAAACGAGAAGGCTATATCTATTCTGTAGTTTCTCATATTTTTTCTTAACGGAACGAAATTAGTTGGTACTAAAATCGTATGTTATCATCACGGGCAGACCCAGGGTAGGGGTGGTCATGTATACAAGGTCATGGTAAGTCGACCTACATATGTATATACCTACGTTCGGAGATGATAGCATGGACCAAAACTAACCATTGTCACTACGAAACACCCACTCGCACACAAAAAGTCACTTTTACACATATTTCGTACCAATTTTCCTTTTCTAAGTGATTCACTTCATTTTTTTACTGGTTTTAGGTAAAAATTTATAAACTTATATATTTATTATAATATATATAAAAAAAACGGTGAAGTGCGAGTCTAACTCGCGCACGAAGGGTTCCGTACCACCGTACAATGGTAGGGATGTTGTGGTTGTTTGTGGAATAGTTTGAATTTTACATAGTACTGTTACTTCAACAGTACTATGTAGTGTAGTAGTAGTTTGAAGTTTACATTTACATAATACTTTCACACTCCATGTACGTAACCAGGTGCATGCATAAGTTTGTATGTGGTATTGAAATAATTGTTGTATGGTAGCCCCCTTAAAAATTTATTTTATCCTGTTTTTTAGTATTTCTTGTCGTAACAGAAATACATCATCTGTGAAAATTTCATCTGTATATCTATCACGTAAATCACGTTTCATGAGATACAGCCTGGTGACAGACGGACGGACGGACGGACAGCGGAGGCTTAGTAATAGGGTCCCGTTTGGCACCCTTCGGGTGCGGAACCTTAAGGACGACTACTACATAAAAACGCATAATAAAGACTTACATACGAGGAAAACAAAATATCAAATGTTTAAACCATTTATACTGCTATAAATCACCTTTTTTACTAATAACTGTTCGTGCAAACAATACTTAAAATACCTCCAGTTCTCCAGGTATTCAAAAAGATACAATAGTCAAACAAAATGTTTATTATTCTTGGGTAGCGGACTTAAAGATGAGCGGTGATTTAGACAAAGCGTGAAGATGTTGTAAATAAGCGACGAAACACTGTTTTGTTATTGCATGGAATGACATGACCGACCAGTTATATGCCTAATACAATGTCTTGTTATATTTAACTTTTGACCACCCTTTCGTTCTTGGAAAAACATGGCGATAAAGCTATTTTGAGCGCACATGAGAGAGCGACCGCAAATCTTCATCAAATGCGGCTAACCGCAAAAATAAACTAGGTAGTGTATTTTTATATATTTTTTTGTTTGAGGGGAAAAAATTGAATACCCATGCCCAGGAGTCAGACCTCCCTGCTATGTCTGGGTCCCCACATATTGAACGGCTATCAGCTCGTGTGGTATTCAGAATAAAAACAACCCCTTTGTGTTTACAGTTATCCTACTAAGACTACTGCGAGCCATGGCCTCGGTATATGCTGAAGGCTTTCTACCTGCAATTTGCCCTTTTGGGCGATATATTTGGGTGTATATGATATATATGGGAGGAGTTTGCCTGCTTACCCGATTTTATAAGCGGACATCAGCTCATAGTCAACGGGCATGATAGCGGCATGTTAGGGGGGTAGATAGCCCGCGCTACTAAGAGGTGGTAATATATGTTTTTTAAATCCTAATCTACTCTAATTTGGGTCATTTAGGGGGGCTCTGACCTCAGTCAGGGAGGTTTAAAGGGGGGAGACTGTGTGTCCGACGAATCAAGACGGCGATCTCTTTCAATCCAAATTTGGTATCTGAGACGCTGTAGTGGTTCGGGAACACAGCCTTCGTCAAGTTGACGTGCCTGAGGGGCGGGGGGTGGTTGGGCTTTAAGAGCTTTCGTGATATCGTCCTCCGGTTCTAGGAGGACGTCTTTGGGGAGCCTTTTGAAAAGGTGTTTCTTATTTATATCTGGGGTCGGTTCATAAAGGGATGCTTGTACTATAAGCGGGTTTGGGTGGCTAGATGCATTAATGAAGAAGCGTTCGGACGCTTCTTTCATATATTGCTTTACTGTGGGGAGTTTAAAGTCACTATGGAGGTCTACGTTTCGCATGTACCACGGGGCACCTACGGATTTTCGCATGAAGCGGTTTTGTAAAACCTGAAGGGGCTTAATGGAGTGGGAGCAGTGGGCAAAGACTGAACTTGAATACGTGAAGACCGGACGGATGCAAGTTTTAAATAGAGTTATTTTGCAGCGCGATGGGAGTTTGCTTTTACTTCTCATGAGCGGGTGAAGCCTACTCATGTAGAAGGCTGCTTTGTCGCGGACCGTTTTAATGTGGGAACTAGTGTAGTCGTCACTTGAGCTCTGCTTATATACCGTACAAACCTACCTCCCTGAACTAACATTTTCTCCTGATCTGTGACCTGGGGGGTTACCACAATCATTTTCAGATTCAAATTAGGTTCAAAACAAGAACATCACCATGGCAACCATTTCCATTCCAATCCGCCATAATGAGCATTATTTACCTAGTACCAAGACTTGTTTTAAGACGGTCACGGTACTTTTGCGGATCAAATTAGGTTCCTTATCTGAATCGGCATAAGACGTTGTGGTAACCCTCCTGCACCCGTAGCATAACGACCCGCGGGAGGTGTTGACGCGGGAAAGAGAGGGACAGAGCTATCTGGACTAGAACCCCCCCCCCCTGCGCTCGGCATGAGAGCGGGTGCTGCGATTTGGATAGTGAGATTTTGGTTCATGATGTCGGTGTTTTCTAATTACGGGCTTTGTCAATGGAAATCCCGAGCAGCACGGGCAGAGCATGTGCAACGTTATCCAGATCGTCGAGTGCCAGGTGGTTCTGTGTTTGATACTTCTTACCGACGACTTCGAGAAAACTGGCTCGGTGCAAAGACGAAATACGATTTTTGGTAGACCGCGTGTGTGTGGCGTCGACGTAGAAAAAGAAACACAAAGCTATTTCCAAGAGGATCCCACGACATCTTCAAAAGTTGTTGCTCAACAGCTTGGCATCTCACAGAGGAAAGTATCGATCACCATTTACACAGCTGAAAACTACCCTTGTCACGATATACCAGTTCATGTGATTGACGAAGGTGATCCCACTAGACGTACGGATTTCTGTCGCTTTAGGTTTAATGCAGTTTTTATCTTTATTTAAAGAGCTTTGTACATTATTAACATTACATGACAATCGCTCTGTAGGGCAAAAAATAGAAAAAATAAACAAAAAAAATAAACACATGTCATTACCGATGATAAAAAAACCTACCTACCTATTCCTACTGTAAATTTTTGCAAATTTATACAGCATTCTGGCTTCCCCGGAGGTTGGGAAAGCCAGAATCCAGATGCTGATGTTCCGAACTTTTGGACAGATGAATCTAAATTTGATGATCACAATGCTCACTAAGAGGCTCCCAAATAGCTAGGCAATCAGCCAGGATAAGAGACATGTGGTTCCAATAATGGCTCTCTAGCCTTTTTAGCGGCATCTGGGATTGGTTGAATGAAAATTACCCAGACAGATTGATCGGGAGAGAAGGTGCGCCACCATGACCTGCAAGGTGTCCAGACCTATGGATTATTACTTCTGGGGACACATCAAGAGTATCTTGTACCAAGGTGGTCATCCTGACGCAAAAATAAAAAAAATGAAGCAAAGGATTATTAGGGGGCAGATCACCACCAGATCGGTCAAAAATGCTCTGTGGTCATAAGTTAGCCTTTAATTAATAATACTTGAATCATTATTTCCTGTATGCAAAAATGTTGATGTTTATGTTACGGTATGTAGTAAAGTATAAAAAAATGTAGATCCGTAAATTCTATCTGAAATTGTAAATGGGGCTTCTGAATATTCATAAGTAAGAAAATAAAATATTTTGTTTTTATTTAAGTTCTTTTACTTAGAACCTCAATTAACCCTTTGTTTATTTATTTATTTGTATATTAACATAACAAATGGTTTTTAAAAGTATTAAAGTCCCTTAGTTTAAAGCAGCGCCATCTTAGAGTCTGCTATTTTATCTACTTTGTCGCCTAGTTTTTCTAAGAATAATAAACATTTCAATTTACCTTTTTGAGAGAAGTGGAGATATTTCGTCATTGTTTACACTAACACTAGTAGTGTTACACTAACACTGGTAGTTGCTAGTATATTTTTTGGTGACACTACTATAAATAAAAATTTGTTATATTTTTGCCTAAAACCAGCAAAAATAAAATATGGCCTGAATCACCATGAAAAGGAGAATTGGTATGAAATATGTGTAAAAGTTAAATTTTCTGTAAAATTCTTTAAAGTCCATAACTCGAAAATGGTAAATTTTGTGATAGGGTATGTTTCATGGTGAAAATGGAAAGTTTTGACCCACGCTGGCATCTCCCAACGTATGTAGGTCGACTTCCTAGTAACCTTTTATATATTCCGGGGGCATCCCCCTGATTTAAAAGCTGGATACGCCCCCGATCGTCATCTTGATAAGGTCGTATCTCATTACGGATAACCCGACCCTAAGCCTACCAACATACTAAATGTTAGCCTCTGTCCCCAGTACTGATACCCCAGAAGGGGTCCTTCGAGAACCTCATCCGAGGGTACCCCCAGCTTCACGACAGCGCCTTCTGGACGCAGAGGCTCGGAGAGGCGAACTTCGACACATCCCTGCTGGTACTGCCAGGTATGGGTTATGGATGACCGAAAAGATTATTCCAATATTACAATTTGATAACCATGTTAAAACGATTTTGTCTAACTAACTAAGCGAAAGCTAACTGAACACAGACATCGCTGATAATAATTTTGTTATTAATTATAACAATTAATATTATAATATACTAGTTAAACACAACCAATTTTTAAAAGAGATCTAACAAACAATTTGTGGGAATTTGTTCGCCATTCTCCCACAGTGGTCCCAACTCCAATGTAGAGACGCGGCAAAAATGTCATTTGCTAAGTATATGTAAATATCTAGAGTAATACAATAAATAAAGAAAGTAAATAAATATTAGAATACAGTCTTACACAAATCGGACTAGGCCCAAAAATTCATACAAAACATCCAAGACTAAGACACAAATATTCATGCTCAGCACACAAATACCGTCCGTCAGCTTTGTAGGCAGGGTCACTACCCACTATTTCTTTATGGCAACAAATATAATGATCACCAAAATATTTTTTTCCTACCCAAAATGGATAAATGAACACCAAAAGTTGCAAAAAATATCAGGGAAAAATACTGCGGTAGCTTAGGTGAAGGTTGTGTTAGGTTGAACATGTAAGAACAACAAAAATACTTAAAACATAAACTTAAGTACACAAAACATATAAAGAAGTTTGGTGATCATTTATCCAAACACAATTTGGTGGACATTTATCAATTCTGGCAGTCATTTCGAATTTATTGGTAGTAAAATAGGTGCGTTTTTGGTAATCGTTTAAACACAAGCCATTTTTATTTGATTTGATTTCCAAAGAAGCCAATAAGCCGACGGAGCCTCTCCCACCCCAGATTTATTTAATCTTGTGAACGCTGTAGGCTGGCCGGTTTCAGATTTGTTTAATCTTGTGAACGCTGTAGGCTGGCCGGTTTCAGATTTGTTTAATCTTGTGAACGCTGTAGGCTGGCCGGTTTCAGATTTATGACGCGTGTGAGTGATGAGATGAATGTGCAATGAGTGAAGTGCTATTTAACTTCTCCCTTGGTCGTCCGGACTTCGCATAAAACCCATTATAGTTTTTGAGTTTTATTACCATGGCATAAGATTCAAAATCGCGAGGCCTCATTTGCGCGCTTAAATGGTTGAGTTGGTAGCAAAAAACCAGTGTAGCTTTATAAAAATGGGTTTTCCAAAAATTTGGAAAAAAACATATTATCAGTGACTGAAATAGAATTCCTACCCCTAATTATCTAGGTTTCAATACTATCTGAAGTAAAAACAAGTAGATATTTACGAATGAAAGCAATATTGAGAGCCAGCTAACTCCACAGATTTATTAAAATAAAATAAAATAAAGAGGTGATTTTAAAAATGTGGCTAGGTCGCACAAGAGCTGTTGGATTTCAAGTACCTAGTCAATGAACACAAATAACCGCTTTTTTTTTAAATGGGAAATTTTTATAGAAGTCTGGCAACCGCATATTGCTTTTCCCTTTTTTCGAAAGTTGTACAGCCAACTTAACGGTGAAGGAAAAAGTTATATGTAATGCACTCTACTTGTTATAGGTAAGTACTTACCTATATTTACCTATTATAACTTATTATAAGTGCTCCGTGGTCTAATGGGTTCCACGCTTGCTTCTCACACAGGAGATGCAGGTTCGATTCCTGACCTTATACCACTGAGATCATTAATTTATCTTAAGTACATTTTGCGGACGTTCTAACGGTATGGAAAACATCGTGAGGACACCTTCATTACTCTTTAGGAGTGTCATTAATATTCACTTAGTCTTGATTAAAGATCCTTTTATTGCAGTTCAGTTTACATACAAGGTACACATGGGAAAACACAAGTGGAGACAAGTTACTTGAACGACTCAATTGAAAGGACATGCTTTTGTCAGCAATATGTTACAGTGTAGCGCACTCGCTACACTGTAACATATTGCTGACATAAGCATGTCCCTACACTCATCCCCCTATTAAAAACAAAAAAAACTTGTTGGAATGAGTACCTCCTTGGCGTCATACCAGTCATATACACAATCCCACGAAAGTCCTACGTTGATACTCATTCCAACAATTACACATAAGTATATCAATATGTTATCAAACTTACTTTGGACGAAATACTGCAGTTATAAAAAACTGAACTTAGGATAACTCACTTAAGTCTAACATAAAATTAGTAAATTTCATATTAAATTGCGTGACACAAAAACAAACGTATACCTATTTATTTTTGTATCCCCAAGCCAACGATACATTGCGGTACATGTGTTTCAATGCCCGACTTGAAATTCAATACATTTATCACGTACAATACATTTTGTACATTGCGAATACAATCAATAAAATAAAAACTTACGAGACTACTTCTTAATCGCTACTCATTTTGGGATGCTGCATTCATGTCCTTTTTAAATAATATTCTTAGATGATTCTTGTAAAGTCTGAAGGCCACATACAAATATATAAACACTACAGCCACTGTCTGCACCATTAACACCACAAAATTATTATTAACTTTTGTTTCTACCTCTGTGATGCGCGGACTCGCATTAGTAGCTCCGTTGTGCGCAATTAATATTTCCTCGTTCTTGCTTTGATTTCCACCCACTGTGTTCCATAAAAAAATACCAATTTTGTTTACCCGATACTATTGATGCGCTATGCGTCCGATAACTCTTACCAAGATTGCGTTAATAATGTCGATTTACTCTCGTACTAACTGAGCGTAGCTATTGACTGTTCTAAATAATGGTGCTGACAGCTGAGGTTAACATTTTTCTTACAACAACCTCCGTCATTTTTAACATCTGACAAAGTCTGTATTTAAACTATATTCTTATGTACTCAAAACTTATACCTATTGCGTGTGCTCAATTAATGAAGCACACGGGTCGCTCGACGACGACGCGGCCGCTACGTGTGCACTTTTCGCTAGCGGGTACTAAATCTGCCGCGGGCTCGGACTTTGAAAAAGGGGGTGGCACGTCTATTGTCTGTTGGTTTGTCTGTCCCCTAACTCTCCAAGCTACCTTTGGATTTCTGTCTAAAGTATCTTCGTCTTCCCTAATTAAATAAGCCGGTTTAAGCCTGTATTGAAACTTGCGTGATTCTATTGGGCAACTGTATCGAATAATATTTGTCTGTTCTACTTACCACTTTGTACGTCCGTCATACGGTGGCTGTAAAGGCTTGCGTACGGCGTCGTTTCTAATAAATACAAACTCACATAATTTCAGGTCCGGATGAACAAATACGGTTCTAGAATGCGAGTGTGACTTGGGCTGGGGGATATTCTATGCCATTGCCTTACGCAGTGTTTCTAAGTACTCATGTTCATCTAACGATCTCTGCGGACTCTGTACATACATTTCTCCCGGTAATGTGATTGTCTGTCCGTATACCAGTTCGGCGGCACTTATCCCTGAATCACTACGAATCGCTGTTCTCAATCCAGGCTGGATCGTTGGAAGTTCGTCCACCCACGAGGTCTGCGATAACCTTGCCATTAGTGCCGCCTTAAGGCTACGGTGCCAGCGTTCTATCATGCCGTTGCTCTCGGGGTGGTATGGGGTTGTTCTGATTCTGCTAAGACCTAACATATGCATCAGTTTTGTGAACAAATCACTGTCGAATTGCCGGACTTGGTCTGTGCTTATTGAGTGTATGTGCAATTTCCAAACCGACAAATCTAGCCCTCGTACAGCGTTTTTGCAACTATATATGCCGTTATTGTTTTCAGTGGGAAAGCCTCAGGCCACCTGGTGAATCTGTCTATAACTTTCAATACATACCTGTACCCCTCCTGAGTTCTCTGTAGCGGGCCTACTATGTCGACGTGAATAAGTTGAAAACGTTCTTTCTTCTCAAACTGCCCTGTCCCGGAGCTGGTTTGACGCACTACTTTGGCTCGCTGACAGGCGATACAAGTTTTGGCCCAAAGACCTACATCCTTATTCATACCTGGCCAAAAGTACCTCTTAGCTACCATTCTCCTTGTCGTCCTAATACCTGGGTGGCTGATGCCATGAATTGCATCAAAAACTTGTTTCCGGGACGTATAGTCTAATATTTTTTGAGTTACTTCACAATATTCCTCTTGCTGTCTGAGTTGGGCATGCTACATAGTTTCAATTCATAACTATTTTTATCGCTCGCTTCATTTAGCAGTAATGTAATCTGAGTATCGGCTACCTATCGGCGCTCTTGCTAGTTCTGCGAAATCGAACACAGTGGGGCATTCATGCTACATTGTTTCAATTCATAACTATTTTTATCGCTCGCTTCATTTAGCAGTAATGTAATCTGAGTATCGGCTACCTATCGGCGCTCTTGCTAGTTCTGCGAAATCGAACACAGTGGGGCATTCTTTTGTTTCAACATGGGCACAGAATAATAACTAGTGACATGGGACAAGGCGTCAGCTACAATGTTGAGGTCGCCTTTAATATGTCGTATATCTGTTGGGAACTCACATATGTATGCTAATTATCTAACTCTGCTAGCTAAAATTTCGCTACAGGGGTTTCCGCTATCGAAAGTGCTCACTGTAGTAGCCCTGTCATCAACCAAAATTCCTGTTGTTTTTAAATCAGTAATTTTATCTCGCAAACATTTCCCACTTACATCAACTAACAGCTTATAATGCTCTAAAAATCTGCCCCCAAGATTGGTTTGCTTACATTGGCAATTACAAACACCCATTGCAATGCTCTTCTTAATTTTAAATCTAATTCTAAAGCAACAGTTCCGTATGGTTGTATCTCCAAACCGTTTGCCGCATATAGTTTATAAGATACATTTCCACGTCGCAAATGTTTGTTCACTTTTGATTTTGGAATAATTGAAATGTTTTCGCACCAGCATCCACTAACCACCGCAACGCGTTTTTACGATCGTACACACAGATACGATTTTCCGGGAGAACGGTATTTCCTCCGTCTCCTGAGGCCGCTGCTTCTAGTTTTCAGCCGGTTGTTTCCATGCGCAGGGTTTTTCACATCTGGTCGCTCTTGATCTAAATCGGAAATGGTACCGACAGAGCCAGTCCGGACTCTCTGGAGTTCTGTTAGGTGTTGGCAACCTGCCCCTTGACACTGATCTGCCCCTACTCTGGTACCTTGTTTGTGACCTGCCACGTATCTCACTGCGCAGAAAAGCTACCTCCAGGACCAATTTGTTCATAGTTGTCATCATCTCCTGCATCGCGAAGTTTGCTGCACTACTGCTAACCGACGCTACCTCGTTCACACTTGTTATGTTTTCTACTACATTATCTTCAATTGTCCCCAGGTTCTCCAATGTCTGATCTTGACTCGCTGTCAACACCACTCTTACAGACGTCGTTAGTCGTGCCATCTATCGTGCAATCTATGAACTGTTTCATCACTCGCTTGGCAGTTCCTTGCTAACGTCACCATTTTTCGTAGAAGCTGCGTGGGTTTCTGTGATCCCAAATCCATTTCACCGACCAGACGCTGATCGTCGTTGTCGTTCTGGAGACTCTTCGTAAACCTTGAGAAGCCTTTCTTTGACTGAATTATATTTCCCTTCTGCTGGTGGTGTATAAAGTATGTCTGTGCACTTACAACAGCTTTGACACTGCCAATTGGTATTTGTATTCGTCACCTTGTTTTTCACCTTGCACCGAAATTGACGCCATTTCAGATGATTGCTCTTCTTTGCTGGGTCCGGCGGTGATTCCGGCTTTGTCTTGGCCCGCTCCCTTACTCATTGATCCACGTTGAAACTCCGGCCAAGTCGTCGTTACTTAGCCGGGAGTCGTCCCGTCGCCGCTCGTTCGAAGGTAGGTATACACTTGTCACTGCACTGATTCCAGAAAAAAAAATTCGAGGGTCACCAGTTTAGGAGTGTCATTAATATTCACTTAGTCTTGATTAAAGATCTTTTTATTGCAGTTCAGTTTACATACACCGTACACATGGGAAAACACAAGTGGAGATAATTTACTTAGAACGCTACGGCGGAACGACTCAATTGAAAGCAGAGCGCACTCACTACACTGTAACATATTGCTGACATAAGCATGTCTCTACAACTCCATAGCTGCGGCGATGGGCTAGCCCCCTGTCATGCTTAATGGAGTATTGAAAAACTGGCTCGAAGTCAGCATAATTCTGCCACCCCGCATGGGAAAAGGCGTGACGCTATGTTGTGTTGTGTTACGTATAGTGATTCTCGGGCGATCTTGACATGTTTTCTTTTCTCACATTACCTGCAAAAGAAGTCGGTCACGACTCACGATTTTGCAAGTACAGGTTTCTTTTTTCAAAATTTTATACACGTGTAACAAGATCAGCATCAAATAAACAAGGTAGAGTCACGGCTTTTTTTCCATAGAGGATGGCAAGTTGTTTCTTATTCAATTAAATTTATTTCTATTCAAATTTCTTTACTTTCTGTAATTATTGGCATTTGTTTATAGAAATCGTAATTAGGGTTCCGTACCTTAAGGATCACTCGGAACCATTATAGGATCACTCGTGTGTCTGTCCTATTTTTGCCTCTTCTCTACATTGGACCACTGTGGGAGAAGCAGGGCGAATGAACTCGTATTACCATATTAAACTGCGATTAACTTCAAAACAAACAGTCAAACCCCTTACATTTTTGTTTTTAAACAAGTGTTGAACAGTAGTATTTTTTTTGTGGTAAGCCCCGAAATGCATCCCGTTAATGTCCCCATGGGCACAAGCCTTTACCCGGATACGAGTAAGATTAAGCCATACTCCACCACGCTGGCTCACGCAGCGAGGGCAGCCGGGACCTACAGCTTAACGTGTTCTCCGAAACAGTGAACAACCGATAATATACCCAAGATATGACGACCCGAATGGCCGAGTCGGCAGTGACTCTGCCTTGGAAGCCAAAGGTCCCGGGTTCGAGTCCCGGTGTGGGCAAATATTTGTTTGATGAGAACGGATGTTTGAACCCTATTCATGGTTGTTTATCTATCTAAGTATAATATTTATCTATATAAGTATGTGTATCTTTGTCTAGTACCCAAGATACAGGGAATCCTAGTTCGAGGCTAGATCAATGTGTGTAAATAGTGTCCAAGGTATTATTATTATTATTAAGATAAATTAATTATCACATTGGTATATGGTCAGGATTCGAACCTGCATCTCCTGTGTGAGAAGCAAGCGAGAAACCCATTAGACCACGGAGCTCTTTAAAGGTTATTTTAAAAATATGTTGTGTTTAACTAGTACAAATATTGCATGTTAAGTATTATAATATTTATATTATCTGTGTAATTACATTTTTTATCTACACACGTATCATAAACTCTCTTTACTGCGTCCAAAAACCGCACGTTACGATCAGCATAATGTTGAACTATTTGTAAAAACTCATTTATTATCTAAATATTGAACATTATGACCATAATGTGTAAATTTTCTACATATTATGGACATTCAAATTTCGAACGCCGACGCCCGCCTGCGTGCCGCTCCTACTTTGTTTGTAAAGTTGGTACTACAGAACAAGCTAAACAACTCAATGCCACAATGCCGGTCAAACATGCGGTTCCTAAACACATCAAAGAGAGCTTATGATGTGTGTGTAGATAAACTAGTGTATGTAACTGTACATAATTAGGCAATAATACTCGAGTGATATTATTATGAAACGAGCCTCGAGTTTTAATGGCCTCCATTATGTATCAGTGACATAAACTACTATTTATTTATGATATTTTTTACTTACTATTATGTTATATCTTTAAGTACATATGTTTTAATGGTTGCACAACGCCGCAGACTGTGACGCTCGCGGGGCAACACTCTGCGTTGACTGAAAATCAGCGCTGAAGGCATGACCTTCAGAATACTGCTGAGCCAGATGCCATTGGTAATGAATGACAGTGACACACCACACCACGACCGTCGATATCGCTCGATAGAATGATTCAGAATGATTGATCGATTGTATGAATGAATGAATACACGAATGAATGAATTACCAAATTATTTTGTTTTCTTCCGTCCTGTGTATTCTAAATTCTTCCACTTGTGTTATATATTTATTTAAATTTCTTTAATTGTAATGTATTTTTGTATGTGTTCACTGTTTTTGTTTTTTTCTTCTCCTTCTTCATAAATAATGTGCAGGAATAAATAAATATAAACCAGTTCGAGTTCTGAGTCACAATCTTGTCGTTTAATGTTGAATATTGTAATATTATTTTTTAGAGTGGATTTTACATTGTTTCAAAATTTCTTAAATGGCAATCTTAAAAACTCCTGAGGGATCCTGTTGTAGGTGTTGGTTGTTTATTGCTCGCATTGCTTATCAGATATCTACACCTAAAACCTTTTATCACAAGAATTTGCATATGTCACCGTAAGGTAGTCAAAACCGTTAGTTGATAAACTAACGCGTTAGTTGATCAACTATCGACAGATAGTAAATCAGACCGACAGGGTTTAGAATTTTCGTTTCTTTTGTTCTTACATGTCAACCTAACTTGAAGACTATTCGGGGGCTTCGCTGCGCTTGCTCCCTCTAGTCTTGCCGCAGTGTTTGCCCTGGTATTTCGTTTGAAATTCAAGTTTAAACCAGTTTTTATACTTAACGGTTTTAACCGTTTATCAACTAACGCGTCATATAGTAAGCAGTACGCTACAGTTTGTCGACAGTTGACCAACTAACGAGAAAAAAATATACGTTGGTTTATCAACTAATGGTTTTGACAATCTTACGGTGAAACATACACACAATTAAGCTATTGGTAACTATTATCTAATCTGTGCTATTGGTGTAAATAAATATGAGTCTTTTAGTACTCTTTTGGTACCTAACTATTTACCTATAATTAAATGACATCAAACTGAAAAACCATTTCGAGATAATTAATGGGAAAAACTTAAACCGTTATTCCCATCAAAAATAATACAAGATTACTGGAATATCCGTAAAAAACATAATGGCCTTACTTGTCTTCTGCGGCGTATTTTAGTTTGTTTAAATTCCCTTCCCTTTGTTCTTGCAGAAGGACAAGATGTTGATCTGAGGATATTCTACAAGATCTACGAGTATGAGAATCTTTTGGACTCCTCTAACATGACTGTGGAGGATTGGATGAGGATAGCCAAAGATGTTATGGTAAGTTATATACAAAGGTGTCGCGTTATCATGTAACTCCGGCAACTAAGAAATTCAATTATGATGTAATTCCAAATCTAGAAAATTCCATTGCTTTTGAAACTTGGCCAATCAGATCATCTCATAAACCAGCGAAGTCGCAAAAAAATAAAGCACGTGTCAAATAGTCGAATTGTGATTGATACATTTTTCTGAAGCTATATGATATTGATACATTTTTCTGAAGTATAGTTCCTCAATTTTCACTTTTAAGACAAGATTGAAAGAGCTTCCTTTCTCTTTCGTGATAGGTACTTTTATATATATGTATGTATAAGTAATATATATTTGATATATGTTTTATTTTTGTGCTTTTGTATTTTATTTATCATTTATTACATTATTATGTTTTAGTTGTAAACAATTAGATGTGTACAGTTTTGTTGCGCACTAGGACTCTCCTGTTGCACAATTTTTCCACTCCTGCCTAGGTTTGCTGGTAGAAATCTCTCTTTAGAGATAAGCTCGCCTTTGTTCATAAAATGTTTTGTTACCTTACTATTAAGATTTCTGTGCAATAAAGAATATGAAAATATGAACATGAATATTGATGCCAGAAGATGAGGCTACTGTTTCGTTACAGATGGCGCCAATATAGCATATGCTATAGAGAAGCTTAATAACTTAAAAATAATATATAGTACCCTGAATCGATGTATCGAACTTTTCGTATGAGCAATCCGGTCGAATTGCATCACCGAACTACTAAGATAAAAGAGTCCCGATGCTCCGGGTACCGAACTAAATCACCTTTCAATACTAGGTCGCACTAGGCTAGTATTTTTGTCTAGTAGTAAGTAATTTAGTAGTTTAACGTGTCTAAACACCAAAAATATAGTCGAGTATGGTAATAAGTGTTATAGAAGCTATAAAAATACTCGCTAGTCGACTAAAATACTACACTAGGATTTTTTATTTGCGGCCAGGAATGTAAAAAAACAACTGCCATTTTCCAGTACAAAAAGTATAATATAAATGTCAAAGTCAACGGTTTTGTTCTAGAAAATGACAGTTGTTTGTTTACATTCCTGGCCTCAAATAAAAAATAGCAGAATAGCCAAGTGCGAACTAGTCTTAACGTTCCATTTTAGTTGCAGTTTCGTAGTCAATAAGGATTCCTTTGGCGCACGCAATCCCCACTAAAGAGACGAAACAGAGACACGACACTAAGACAGTACACAGAAAAGAAAGAGAAAAAAATGCGAGCAAACATGTTTATCCCTTAACTTTCTGATTGGTCCCATTGATATCAGGTCAGGATCTGAAGATCGGATCCTGGTAAAATCGAGGGAACTCCTCAAATATGGCAGGCCCCATAGGCAGTGACGTACCAGGGCTCATTAATGGGCTACCTTTATTTGAATCACTTTCAGAATTTCTACGACGAATACGATGGTTTCGTGGTTCTCCACGGCACGGACACCATGTCTTATACGGCTTCAGCACTGTCCTTCATGTTTGAGAACATTGGGAAATGCGTCGTGCTTACTGGATCTCAGGTATCCGACATAAGCTTCGTAGCCACTTATAGCTGCTCGTTCACACGAGCGGGGGGATGTGACATGACATCGATCCAGCAAGGCCACGTTTGCACGGCATGACCTATAAGGATACTCCAATCCTTCAATTCCGATTGGGAGGAACACGCCGTGCAAACGTGGGTTTTGTTGATTGATATCACGTCACGTCACCAGAGCCTACTTGCAAAATTAAAGTAAAAAAAAATACATACCTATATAGAACCTTACCTGACGACCTCTGTGGTGTCGCGGTCGCGGCTGTGCTTTCCACGCGAGAGGTCCCGGGATCAAATCCCGGTTGGGGAGAAAAAAAAGTAGCATGGGCCTGTACTTGTATTTATGTTATGTTACCTTCAACTTCCAAAACTTCGGCGATGGCTTCCTGTCACGCAAAATGAAGTATTGCTTTACCGGCCAAACGTGATACGCCTATGCCACCCCGTATGGGAAAAAGCGTGACGCTATGTTTGTGTGTGTGTGTGTGTATGTGATGTGAAATACATTATAGAAAATATCAGTTCAGGAATCGCGCTTACGCATGTGACATTGATATACCTTCTCATATGATTTGTTCTCATGGAATAAGATACCATGCCACGTGCAAAATATGTTAGCTAGGTGTGAGAGGAAGTACCTCAGTGACAACGCAGATACCGATTCCAGAGGGGTCGGGACTAAACTAATTAAAAAAGAAGGCCAAGGGCGGTTCGGAGTCGCTCACGAAGGGTTCCATACCATCTTAACTTAACTTAACCAATAAAAATTATAATATGATGTCCGATTATGAACAAAAAATATATAATATTATGTCCGAACGTGGATCCGAACCGAGAACTTAAAGATTGCGCGAAGAGCGATTGAAAGAAGAACTATGTGATAAGCCACAAAATATGCGATTCTATTTGGATGATGATATGATTTGTTATAATCGCAGGGACGTTAAAACACATCCTTTGCAATGGCACCTTCTTTAGTTTATCAAATCTCGTGTGGTTCATTATTTGTTGATGTAGCGGCAACAGAAATACTGTGTAAATATCAACTCTACCTACCTCTGTGGTTTAGCGGTTGCGGCTCTGCCTGCCATGCGAGAGGTCCCGGGTTCGATCCTCAACTGGAGGTAAAAAAAAAACTGTCAAGAACGAGTCTAACTCGCGCACGAAGGGTTCCGTACCACCGTACAATGGTAGGGATGGATGGTGTGGAGTGAATAGTTTGGATTTCACTTAGCAAAATGTTGTTTACAAAGTTATTGGTGCGGTTACTTTTACATTCGGTGCGGTTCCATGTGCGTAACCAGGTGCGTGCATTCATAATTTTTTATGTGGTATTGAAATAATTGTTGTATGGGAGCCCCCTTAAATATTTATTATATTCTTTTTTTATGTGTTGTTATAGCAGCAACAGAAGTACGTCATCTGTAAAAATTTCAACTGTCTAACTATAACGGTTCATGAGATACAGCCTGGTGACAGGCGGACAGACAGACAGACAGACGGACATCGGAGTCTTAGTAACGGGTTCCGTTTTAATCCTTTCGGTACGGAACCCTAAAAAGCCAGGTATGAATGATGATATCCTAGTGTAGGGCCAGAAGCAATAAATATGCCTCTATCTAAATATTTATGTTTATGTTTATTAGGGTTCGTCAGATGAATCCGGGACGGACAGCGGAGGCTTGGTAATAGTCTTGTTTAACACCTTTTGGGTACGGAACCCAAAGTCGAGTTTTTAATTAGAAACTATGGCAAGACAATCTCTTTTGGATTTTAAAGTTCAGTTCAGTTCGCTATTTAGTCGTTTTGACGCCTCCAGAATACGTGACAGTACCAAAATTTCAGCAAATAAGCCCCTTGCTGAAGCGTTGATTGACATATTAGCTTGAGTTCTCGAAACGGGGTCTAGATGGAAACGTTGAAAGCAGAAAATTTTACTTCAAAACTTTGTTTGTACTAGTTAGGAGACACAGATACTAAAACTACTGACCCCTCTAAGGCGGGCCGTCAGCACAAAGATTGTCCGGCTTTTTGATTTTTTGCTTACATCTCTAAATCAACGTATCATAGGATTTTTTATTGCACTACATAATGAAAGCTGATGAAATTCTCTCCAAATTGGAGTCTATACACTTTTTTTTTACCTATTCCCAATCGTTGTCTAAGATTATGAGCTCCGACCTTTCATTGGTAGATGACGAATTAGCATATGTATATGTCACCAGAAGTTAGTCAAAACCGTCAGTTGATCAACTAACGCGGTAGTTGATTTACTGTCGACAGATAGTAAACCAGACCGACAGGGTTTATAATTTACGTTTCTTTTGCTCTTACATGTCAACCTAACACGAAGACTATTCGGGGGCTTCGCTGCGCTCGCCCCCTCTAGTCTTCACCTAAGCTACCGCAGTGTTTGCCCTGCAATTCAAGTTTAAACCAGTTTACTATTTTACGGTTTTAACCGTTGGTTGATCAACTACCGCGTCATATAGTACGCAGTACGCTACAGTTTACTATCTGTCGATAGATAGATATTTTTGAAGAACAATTAAACTTTCTTTGGTGCACTGTTTCCTTTGATGAACTGTTTTAAAGTTAAAAAGCAAATGTATGACAAAAAGTGAGAAAAAACAAACATGTTTTTCGGAGGTTATATCTTAGACCGCTATTCGGAATAGGTAAAAAGTGTAAAGAAACAAATTTTTAGAGTCAGGAGTTTGTAGATCTAGTTATGTTGCGTCTTTTATGAGATGTGAGCAAAAAAATAATAAACGTAATCTTCTTTGTGACGAGAGCTCATCTCATAGGGGTCAGACTTTTAGTATGTTTAACATAACATAGCGTCACGCCTTTTCCCATACGGGGTGACAGAGGCACAATTGTGCCCACTTTGAGCCAGGTATTCAATACTCCATTTTGCGTGAAAGGGGGCTAGCCCATCGCTGAGTAATGAAGGTTTCCTCACGAAGTTTTCCATCACCGATAGAACGTCCGTATAATGTACCTAAGATAAATTAATTACCTCATTGGTACATGTTTAGGAATCGAACCTGCATCTCCTGTGTGAGAAGCTAGCGTGAAACACATTAGACCACGGATCACATATAACAAGTTATAATAAGTATGGGAAAGTATTTACCTATTATAACTTGAAATCCATTAGATCACGGAGGTTTCTTATGTATGTTTGTCTAATAATTAGTCTAAACAAAGTTGCGAAGTTAAACTGTATGACTTTTTCATCTAGTATACTACATAGGGCGCACTGTAAGTTTCCGGAACTGGCCACTTACATAAACAATATTTAAAAATTTATTGCAACATTTGAAAATAGAACTCTTTGGCTGTAGAATGCAGTTTGTTTCATCTGACTGCCTTTTGTTTTTACCTTGTGGCGCCATTTAAAAAATTGTGTGTCTGCATCAACATGGATTTAACTCGGGAAAATTTTCGTAGTATGATTTTCTACGATTTTAAGTGTAATTTGACAGCTCAACAGAGCATCGCTCGGCTTGAAACAGCTTTTGGCAATGAAGCACCATGCAAGACAACTGTTTATAGCTGGTTTGCAGAATTCAAGCGTGGTCGTATCAATCTCAGTGACGAATCTCGCGATGGTCGGCCGTCCACCGCTGTGACCAACAAAAACATCGATGCTGTGCGCCGTATGATTGAAACAGACAGGCATGTGACCTACCATGAAATTCGCGCATCCTTAGAAATAGGCATGAGTCAAATACAATTAATCCTACACAAACATTTGGGTGTGAGAAAGCTGTGCTCGCGGTGGATCCCACACAACTTGACCGAGGCTCAAAAAACGGACCGCGTCACTTGGTGCAGTGCCATGCTTACCAGATTCAACGAAGGTGCGTCAAATTTGGTGTGGGACATAGTAACAGGTGACGAAACATGGATTTATTGCTACGATCCCAAAACAAAGCAGCAATCGAGCGTATGAGTCTTTCAAGATGAGCCGAAACCAACCAAAGTGGCGCGCGTGACAAGTGCATCTAAGCGGATGATTGCTTCTTTTTTTAATAAAACTGGACACGTGGCTACTGTTGCTTTAGAGAATCGTCGTACAGTGAATAGTGACTGGTACACGACCATTTGTTTGCCGGAAGTTATTGACGAACTCCGTAAAAATAACCGTAAACGCCGTATCATCCTGCACCACGACAATGCTAGTTCTCACACGGCCAGACAGACAAACGACTTTTTGAATGCGAAAAATGTAGAACTCATGAGTCATCCTGCATACAGTCCCGACCTGGCACCTTGTGACTTTTTTCTGTTCCCAAAAATTAAGAACCAATTACGCGGTCAACGATTTTCATCACCAGAAGAGGCTGTCGAGGAGTATGAAAAACACGTTTCAGAGGTCACCACAGAGGAGTGGCACAAAAGTTTTCAAAACTGGTTTCATCGAATGAAAAAGTGCATAGACGCCAAGGGAGATTATTTTGAAAAACAATAAATTAATTTTGTACCTTTAATAGTATTTTTTCATATTCATTCCGGAAACTTATAGTGCGCCCCACGTATACAGATATTTTTCCTGACATTAGATACCAATCTTCGAGCCAAGAAGCGACGGTGTGGATAACTTCGTGTCTTCTCTCTTCATAGCTGGCGGGTTCAATATTCCCGAGGTCACCCTATTCTTTGGCAGCAAACTCTTCAGAGGAAACAGGTATGAACTTCTGTGTCCGATCATGAGCCATAGTTGACTCAGCACAGTCTGGGTTTACGGTGGCGGCCTCTCCTTCTTTTACAATTAGGTTACTTAGGCTACACGCCAAAGTTAACCTGGCACCTCGCTCTGATGATGTCATAGTGTCCGTTACTTTCCTACTGACGTGTCGAGGGCGAGAGCGAGTGAAAGTGGGATTGGAAACGCATTCCTCGCGGGTGCCAACTTTGTGGCGTAGTTCTTACATCTATGCCGACCTGAATGACCGAGTCGGCAGTGACCCTGCCTACGAAGCCAAGGGTCCCGGGTTCGAGTCCCGGTGGGGGCAAATATTTGTTTGATGAAAACTTGATGAGAACGGATGTTCGTACCCTAGGCATGGTTGTTTATCTATCTAAGTATAATATTTATCTAAATAAGTATGTGTATCGTTGTCTAGTACCCAAGATACAGGGAATCCTAGTTTGGGGCAAGATCAATGTGTGTAAATAGTGTCCAAGGTATTATTATTATTATTATTATTATTATTATGTACCCTAGACGGTATTCCTTATGAGGAAGATCACAACGAACGTTAGCGAACAGAGTAGGATATGTAACTAATGGTCATAAAAAACTAAACTGTTACTTTTGAATAACGCATAGGGCCAGTGTGGAAAAGTTGAAGATCACCGATTCTTCAGACAAAAAGAGATGTACTATTTCGAACTTAAAACTCGTCTACTCTTTAGATAAAAAGGAAAATCATTCATTAAACCCTCCTACATTTCAGAACCAGTAAAATATCATCACAAAATCTACACGCCTTCGACTCACCCAACAGCGTTCCGCTTGTGGAAGTCGGTATAGACATGGAGGTGAACAGAAAGGCCATATTTAAACCGACTGTGATAGACAGGTGCCATTTGAACGAGGGGCTTTCGAAGAATGTTGGGCTTCTGAGGATATTCCCGAGTATTAGCGCTTCTGTTATAAAGGCGTATTGTCAGCCGCCTATTGAAGGTTTGTCCTTACCTGTCCTACATTCCAAATTTTGGACTAAACAAAAATGGTATTTAGTTTTGAGTAGGTACAGGTAAACTTCTACTCATTATTTTTAGTCTCTTTACTTTTGGAGTGAAATGGTAACCAGGTCACAAAACCATCGTCTTATACTCAAGTCCTCACTAACAGTGCTGGTTTTATGGATTTGAAACTACCTGCTTGGGCGTCTAATAAAATCAAACGTCCCTGCCCAATTTTAAAGCGCACATATCATCATTAAAGATTACTTCTCCTCATAAACTGCTCTCAATCACAACTGATATGATCTGCTGATGATCTGCGATTCTCCTATTACCAGGTGTGGTCCTAGAAAGCTATGGAGCCGGCAACATACCCACAAACCGGAACGAAATATTCGAGGAGATTGCGGCGGCTGTGAAGCGAGGAGTGGTGGTTGTCAATATCACTCAGTGCACTACTGGGACTGTTAAAACACCGGTTTACGAGACTGGACGGGTAAGTTTCCGGGTAACTGTAGTGTGACTGGGGCAGCCAGAGCGTTAGGATCACACAAGGATCCCGGAGCCGCGTTGAGCAAAAAATATAAATAAAGTATCAGTCTTGTCAACGTCTACATCAACGGGGACTGGTTAATTAAGATTTCGCAGGAGAACTAACTAATCTTTACACGTCTGACGATTGTATGTCTTTTCATTCACAGTTAATATCTGAGTGCGGCGTGGTCTCCGGCTACGACATGACTCCTGAGGCAGCTCTGACCAAACTTGCATATGTGTTGTCCAAAACCGAACTGACTTATGAACAGAAGAAGGAGGTAAGCTCATTTCACCTGTTATTTTAAACTGTTCCATTGTTATTAGTCCTGAACTTAGCGTTCTCCATTCTTTTTGTATGTTCGCTTCGTCCTACCCTAGGCTAGTCTTCCACACCTGTTGAAACATGATTATTGATATGACTGTAATCGGAGCGAGCGGATCGAATAACGATGACACTTTGCTCAGTATTTGTCGTTTGGTGATTGTTGTTGTTTCTTTATGATTTAGTACCGGTGAAAAAACCAAGTGGTCTGTCTTTCTTTGAAACCTATTGTTGCATGACCAGGGTATTGGGGAATGGTCGAGAGATTATGTGGAATTACCAATGCGTCCAAACTTACTTACAAACTAAACGGATTATATATTCAGATTTGCCTCTGGAATAGGTCTGAATGTCTAGGTAATAGATTAGAGGAACTATGGTATAAGAAAGTTGTCAAGTAAAACTTCAGAATCAAAAACACACAATTTTAGCTCGTCATTTTTAAAAACACATACTTACACATTGTTTGTCGTTCAATTTCCAGTAATTGAACGACAAGTTGACTCCAGAATCAACAGACGTTTTGTCACTGTCTTAACCATATCGCAGAATTGACCGTATTACGAAATGGCCAAGCATGGCTGAATTAGAACTTTCAATGAACAAAGAAATCTTTTAGGGAAAAACACTGCGGTAGCTTAGGTGAAGAATAGTTGAAGTAGTATTGAATGAAATTGCTTTTGAAAATACATGTTTCATCAAATTCAAGCCTTTCTGACCATTTTGAGAAATGGTCGGCCAGATCATGAAATAATCAATTCTATCATATATGACATCAGCATTGAAACGAAAGGTCAAGTATCAATTTAACTTCCATTATCAGCATTAGCAGCATGCTTGTAATCATCGTAGTGCAGAGGTTAATCATAGCAAACGAATGCGAGTCTGAAACATCTACTTGGGCAAAAGCCCATCCTCGTAAAATTATCTATTTATTATTTTTAATAATTAGTGACTTTATTTCAGATGATGGGCACAAATATCCGAGGAGAGTTGACTAACACCAGTTCTATAAAACTAGAGGTGCGGTTTTTCCCATTAAGATTAGATATCTATTCAATTAATGTGTTGTGGGCTGTTAGCATCAGCAATCTGATAGTGAAGAAAACTCGGATTGAGAATATTCTTATCAGACATTCTATGTACTTTCTAAAGTACCTACTTTTGCTAGAATGGAAAAAACAAAGTTACTGCGTCCAGCCCCAAAATTGACCCATTTTACCAACATTTTAGGACAACACATTAAAAGACGCGCTAGCTCAGAGTCTCAACATACAATCACCGAAACGGGTCACAGAAGTGACAGAGAAGGTGTTTCACGCTCTCCTTCTATATGCGATCGACCACGACGACGAGATTTCCGTCAAGAAGATGATTGGTATGTAACAATCTAGCTTCTAGACTACATTGTAGAACCATAACCATGCAATTTCATTACTTTTAGATTACATTTTCATGGTTGCATTCATATTTTTTCCGAATTTATACTAGATAGTATTATTCGTACATGCTATGTACGAATAATACTAGTCTTATTCGTCCATGATAGTAGGTATAGATATACTAGATTCTATTATATTTATACCCAGTTACTGCGGAAAAAAATATGAATGCAACCATATCAATGTAATCTACGCGTTTCGTTTATCTGAGTAATCTATTCTGCTATTTTTAATTTGAGGCCAGGAATGTAAACAAACAACTGTCATTTTCTAGAACAAAACCGTTGACTTTGACATTCATATTATACTTTTTGTACTGGAAAATGACAGTTGTTTGTTTACATTCCTGGCCTCAAATTAAAAATCCTAGAGTACACAGTTTCATCTATCATGTTATGCTCAGTAAGTAGGATTGAATGCAGTGCAAAGAGGCTGTGTAAGATGGCATTTGCAACACAATGTATTTTCAAATCACTTTACGTTACACTATGCTTGCATTGTAAAGTTTAAGCTATGCAAATCTCCTTGGTGAAACAATCTCTTTTAAAAATTTATTTTGAAAAAAAAAAGCAATGGAAATGGCGGCATTTTATTTCATTTGATCTAAATGTTTGTTCACTTGGGACTGGAATAAAATAAATAATTACCAGTTTTTACTAGTTAAAAGGGTCAGTCCAGCATGTCAAGTACTTCATCCGATGAAGAACTGGCCTGAAGGCCTAATTTCTGTCTTCTCGAAGCAGAAGATGTCGTACAAAATCATTTACCGAACAAATCCAGAGACCGATACCTAAAAGCCTATGAAGATTTCAATAAATGGCGTGCAGAAAAAGGAATAAAATCTTTGTCAGAAAGTGCATTGCTTGTGTATTACAGTCGGCTCTCTTAAACTTACAAAACATCATCATTGGTGGAGTTTCTACTCTATGCATAAAATTACATTTTGTCGTACCTATTTTTTATTACCTCGCATGAATGAAGTAAAGTAGAAATACTTACCTCGGTTGTAAGTAGCCTATCACACCCTCAAACTATATTCGCACTCGCTCGCTTCGCTCGCTCGGGCGTCTAAATAGCTCGGGTCCGCACGATCCATTAGCGTTCTTTGCGAGTTGTGCTCGCACCTGCGCCAAATTGGATCTTGTTCTATAATCTTATATAACACTCTACTATTATGATATTTGACCTGTGATATTCCACAACGTTCTTAATAACGCGTCGCGATATTTTCAGGCTATTTTTCAAAAGCGTCATACAGGGTCTAACAGAGAGGTCTAGTCACATCACTTTGAACAACTTCACTATGAAACCGATTTGATCAGTACAACTTTCTTGATCACTTTTCCATACAGCTTGGGCCGGGCGATCAAGTTTTGTGTGGAGTAGTGAAAAATAAAGTTGCTCTGATGCCTCTGATCAAATAACAACGCTCTAAATTATGATTACACCTTTCTGTTACACCCTATATACTTGGTCCAAAATTACATTTTAGATTTTTGTATTATACTTACTATGTCCAATTGCTATGAACAAGTCCTTGATATTCTCCCTTTACAATTCAATATCAAGATATCTTTGCTTTAGAATAAAGCAGGCTGAAATGCGTATTACATCATCAATGTTTACAGATATGGGAGCTGATGTGAACGCACAAACCTCAGAGGGCAAGACACCTCTCCACGAAGCAATCCTCAAAGGCAACGTAGCCATCGTAGAATATCTACTGAAAACCGGGGCAAACGTTCATCTCAAGACCAAGTAAGTGATATTATAATATTATTACGATATTATAATAATAATTGAGTAAAAATATATCAAAAATATACGTTTTCATCCCAAATTAATTTCACTAAATTTTCACCATAATTGTACACCATATTTTATAATAAACGACATGGGATCGCCTCTTTCCGCTCCGCTTTGCTTCAATTTGGGAGTCAAAACTTGCATTCGTAAACAATGTATTTGTTACCTTATAATTAGTTATATATAATATCGTGTCTATTTTTATATATAATATTATTATTATATTATACAAGGTATTATTATATTATTATTATATTATTATTATATATTCATGATATCATCTAGATACAGTTTAGTATTCAACAATTGTTGTTAGCTGAGTGGTACTTTGGATGACTTCAGAAAAGCAGTTCAACTAATTAAAACACCAATGCACCCTTTGAACCATCCAAGTCATAAACAAGATGATTTGGGAATTAACATGCTGTAAACATAATTCTAACATTCACATATTGTCTCGAAGTCATACTAATGATCCATATTCATTTTCTTCTTTGTTTGGTGATCAAACGAGGTGAGAGCATTATGAGAAACAGACATTATTACTTTACGTTTCCATCATATTAGTCCACTTCAGGCTGCAGCAAAGTACTGGACATAGGTATCCCCCAAAGCATGCCATTTATTGCGGTCCTAAACATTTACAAACTAAGGGCCGGAAGATAGAAAGCCAGTTAGTAAACTTAAATCAACTTTTTACATTTCTAGTAAGAACATAGATATTTTGTAGATGTCAATGTCATCGTTGAGCCGAGATTAGTATTTGACAGGCTTTTATCTTACTCACCTAACAAAGATAAATTTACAAACTTTGAAATACTGTCGACAGGCCCATCTGGGCCATGGCTACATTAGTACTAACCTAAGACGCTGGGTGACGTAAAATTTGGTCAAATACCAATCTTTGGAGCTCTATTCCTCTAACATTTGCCAAATCCCAAAAAAAAATATCTGAAGACATCGCTTTTCTTCAATTGGTGTGTTCATACATCATAAATCTTTAGGAACTACATGAAAAAAATAGAAGTTTTTCAACCGACTTCAAAAAGGTGCTCGATTCCTCAGTGTTTTTATTTGTATGTTTATTACGCGATTACTCCGTTATTTAAGAACCGAATTTGATGATTCTTGTTTTGATGGGTAGGTCATACTTCAGAGGTGATCCCATATAAATTTTATTAAAAGACATTGAGCGCTTTTTGAAAAAAATAACAAATACAATAAATATATACACAGATGGCGTTTTGGTTTGTGGTTTCGTGCAGCAAATGTTTGATGAGGACTTTTCATGTATATAGACTTCATTCGCATCTCAACCGGGGAGGAAAAAATAGGGCTGGAACTTGAATTACTTAACCTAAAACTTGGGATAGAAAAAGAATATTGATATGGTTCTTGCGTCGAAAAATAGGTATTCAAAATATAAGATATTTATATATAGGACGTCATAATTCTCACAGAATGCTGGCTCAAAGAAAACACCATTATTCCCACGATCGAAAACTACAGCTTCACCAGCTCAACTAACCACATAAACCAGGCCAGCGGTATGGTGGTGTACTACCGTAATGACCGCGAGACTCACGTACAAGAACCGAAATTTCGAGAGGCTAACTGCGTGATTCTAGAAATAAAAAAACTGCGCGACAATTCTGGCTGTTTACAGATCACCGAGCTACAAAAAATTTCAATGCTTCAACGTAGATTTAGAAAATACGCTTCATGGACTGGGCAGCAAACAGAACTTCATTCTTGCAGGTGATATCAATATCAACATGATAACGGGCTCCGTTACGACGGACGACGAGGGCCGCACCAACTACCTGTGTTTGTTAAGTGAGTTTGGTCTAAAACCCTCAATAACAAAGCCGACTAGAGGAAACTCATGCTTAGATCATGTCTTTGTCCCCACGAGTGCGGATGCTGTAGGATTGATTTGTAACTCAGATATAACGGACCACATGGTAGTGATAGTCGCAATAGCAGGCAAGCGTCCCAACAAGAGCCAAAACCGTATAAAATCTGGGCTAGACCACGATGCCATACTCTGTGACCTACAGAAAGCTGACTGGACCCGAATAACTGAGTCGTCGTCAGCATCCGTGGCTGCAGAATTACACACGAAAACCCTGGAAAACATCATTGCTAATCATACCGAAAAATTCACAGTCAGCAGATCGAGATTCAATATGAAACCGTGGATTACACCGGGACTGATGAGGTGCATTAAACACCGATACGCACTACGCCTAAAAACAAAAAAAAACCCCAAAGATGAGACAGCAAAGCTCATATACAGTAGATACAGAAACTACTGCAACGATCTTCTGCATAGAACAAAGCACGACTACGAACAGCAACAACTAAACCAAAACACAGGCAACCCAAAAAAACTCTGGGTAACAATCAAAAATATATGCTACACATGGAAAGGAAACCCCCCACCCTCGGAACTGCTAAAAATAGACGACGACGCCATAATTTCTCTCAATAGATGTAACGAATACTTTACTTCCGTCGGCTCCTCTCTATCGAACACGATACTAAACAACACAGGTGAGACTGAAAACTCCTTGGCCTCAAAAACAAAGACAGAAAAAGGACCAAAGGGCTCCTTATTTCTCAAACCGACAGACGAGAACGAAATTCGAGCAATCATTGCGGGACTGGCGAACAACAAAGCACCGGGAATGGATGGTATTGGAAATAGCCTAACAAAAGCTACTGGATTGTGCGTTGCTACACCTCTAGCACACATATACAATCTCAGTCTCTCATCAGGGCAGTTTCCAGAGGTTTGGAAATCAGCGGTAAACCCATACATAAAAGCGATCCTAAAAACAACCCCGCCAACTATCGCCCGATTTCCTTACTATCGGTGTTTGCAAAATTGTTCGAACGAATAGTAAACAAAAGACTAGTCGACTATCTGGAAACAAACAATTTGCTCTTCCAGCAACAATTTGGTTTCAGGAGAGGCATGTCCACCGCAGACGCTGTCAGTGTACTGACCAAACGGGTGACCAACTTCCTAGACAGGGGCGAGCGATACATCGGAGTCTTCCTAGACCTCGCTAAAGCGTTCGATACCGTGTCCGTCCCTGTCTTACTTAAGAAACTGTAAGGTCTGGGTGTGAGAGGCGTGGCCATAGAGTGGTTCGAGAGCTATCTGACTAGCAGAACTCAACAAGTCAAAATTGGAGACCTTAAAAGCGACCTGAAGGGCATCTCTTTTGGGGTCCCACAGGGTAGCATTCTGGGTCCAACACTGTTCTTAGTGTACCTGAACGACATAGGAGTTCTAAATAGTAATAATGTCCACCTTCTCTGCTACGCAGATGACACGGCCCTGATAATTAACGACAAAGACTGGAGAGGTGCGTACGCTAGGACAGAGACAGCCCTGAGAAACGTTCACTCTTGGCTTAACCAAAACCTGCTAACACTAAATGCCGAAAAAACAAAATACATCTGCTTTTATAAAACAAGAGCATCAGCTCCGCCTTCGACACCAACCATCTCCATACACCACTGTAGGATGACGGGCAACAATCAGTACAATGAGGCAACCTGCTCATGTCCTGCTATACACAGAACTCAATCTATGCGATATCTAGGCGTATTACTAGACGAAAACATGAACTTCACATTCACAGCCACATTCATGCGAGAGTGAGAAAAGTAATTTACATTATGAAACTGTTGAGACACTCCGCTGACCTTAAACTACTAAAATACATTTACACCTCCATCTGCCAATCCCTGATCACGTACTGTATCTCAATCTGGGGGGGTTCGAGCAAAACAGCGCTGCTTCAAGTAGAGAGAGCCCAGAGATCCGTCCTAAAAGTCATGGCAAAAAAGCCGCGACAACACTGCACTGACGATTTTTACCACTCTCTGCATGCATTATGTTCATATTCTTTTAGTTTAGTTTGTTACAAATGTCTAGTTAGGTACCTTTGTTTACTTACTTACAGCCTTCCACCCCGATCAGGCAACAGGTCAGAATGGGATCCCACGACACAGGATTTTCCTAGTGTGGGAACCATGGAAGCAACAAAAAAATTGAATTGTAAACCAGCAATACCATTTCGTGTAACTCCTAAGTGTAACATTTTACTAAATAAATTATTTCTTTCTTTCTTTCTTTCTTTCATATAGGTATTCAAAATATAAATTGTGTGTATGAAATACAAAAATAATTATAAAAAACCCAATTTTCGCAATGTTCTGCGGCAGCGACTGACGTTACAGTCATGTTTCAGTGTGAGCTGTTATGAACTTTATTTTAATGGGTTTGCGTCCAAATTTTTAACCACTGCGAATCGAGTTGTTTTACCGATACATGAGCTAAATGTTTACAATTTTCCAGGGTCAGCGAATCTCCTCTCCTCACGGCCATTCACAAAGATGACCTGGTCATCATAGATGTACTCCTCAAATGCGGCGCCCATCTCTCCACAGTTGATGGCAAGGCTGTGACTGAACTCCTATCGTTGGCTGCGAGGAGTGGATCGCTGATGAAACTGGAATCCTTGAAGATGGCGGGCGCTGACTTTAATTCGCATGATGAGATGACGCAGCGGCCTTTACATAAGGTAAATAGATAAAAGTGTTTTGAATAAAGATTTATTATCATCGATGGAACATAACCTCGATTGAACCAGATTCGCACCCTATCTGCCAAAGTGAAGAATCAGTTTAAAGTAGACTTATGATTCAGGTTTAGGGTGAGTTTGATTCTGTATAACTATTACCGCAAATAGGGGAGTTATGTATGGCAATTCTCTGGTTAGGTCACTATTGGAATCGAACACAATTGTTTGGACACCACATGAAATGAAATATCGTTTCATGTTGGAACGTATACAGAATTTTATAAGACATTTATATGAATTATCGTACTCTTTGTGCTAAGGATGGTAGGATACAACGAACTCGGGGTTAGAAGGGGTATGGCATTAGTATCGTATGTGTATAGGGTGTTGGTAGGTAGGATCTGCAATCCCGTAGTGTTGCCACAGTTGTGCCTTTACGTGCCCGACGAGTAAGTGTGGCGGCGGCGGCGCCGGCCACCGCCGCGCCACTGCTGCAGGTCGCGCGCGCGCACCTGCCTACTGCAACGAGCACCGTCGCTCACGCGAGCCATTCGAGCTATCAACGCGGTGGCACAGATGTGTAACAGTTACTTGCGGTGGCAGAGCTTATTGATGTGTTCGGGGCTAATCTGGCTGAATTTACAAAAGTGACACTATTTATTGTTTGTTTACAAAAACGATATGTTAAAATGTTGAATAAAATTAATTAAGCTAGACGAATAAACCAACCGCATTAGATTCAACCTGTGATATTTATGGAAAAATAAATAAATAAATACATAAACTTAGCCATTTTTTGGGTTCTTCGTCACTTCTGAAACTCAATTAAACATCTTAATATTCCTATACTTGTCACGACATCACATAGAGGAATAAAGCATTGAGTACTTAGTCTAATTACGATTGTGTATGTCTTCATTCCTTAGGCTGTCATGTGCAACCAAATAGAAGTGGTGCAGTACCTTCTAGAACAAGGCGCTAATAAGGAGCTTCCGGATCTTCTGGGAATTACGCCTTTGGAGTACGCAAAGAGGTTAAATCGGGAAGATATAGTTAAACTGTTGGAGATATAATTAGTGATAAAACGAACATACAAGATCCACAAAATTATCTGGTGGCGTAAGCTAATCTGATTGGTAAGCCATTGCTGATGCTGCTAGTTGATTGATTGCTGCTAGCGACGCAAAGTGAAGTTCTTTTATAATGTTTAAAATATTTAGGTGTGATTATAGATAATAGATTAAACTGGGCAACCCACATAAAAACTACTTCAGGTCGAGTCAGAAAATTGGTGTATATTCTGAAAAAACTAAGGAATATATTGGACATATACACCCCGTATCTGTGTACTATGCTCTATGTGAAAGTATTTTAAGATATTGTATTAGTGCGTGGGGGGACGCCGCGTACCTGCTCCGCCTGGAAAGAGCACAGCGTATAGTATTAAAAGTGATGTTTAAGAAACCCGTTAGGTATAGTACTGATGTTCTTTTTTACGAAAGTAAGTTGCTAAGGAAAAAGCAGGGCGAGGAAACTCCCACAGATTGATTGTTTCATCTCTTTTAAAAATTGGTTGTGTTTAACTAATATAAATATTACAATGTTTAAATAAGTTGCTAAGTATAAGAAAACTATTCATTCATTCAATAATGTCACGAATTGTCCTAAGCTCGTCATATTATAGCAACAATAAACGTAATTTTAGACTTGATGGTTCTATAACCAAAACCATGTTTGTTAGGGGATTCTTTTGGTATCTACAACCATATTTTTACAATAAGATAAGTAAACTAATTGTACTAGAAATAAATGAACGAGGCAAATTACATAAAAATCTATTGAAAAATTGGCTAATAACTGCAGAATATGAATCTGTTGAGAATCTTCTTTTGGCAATTACTTAGAGATCAAATTGCGACAAATTTGTATCATTATTTTATTTTTTTATGTTTTATTCTGATGTTTAACTTTATCTAATGCATGTTAGATTACAATATTACCTAAATTAGGCACGATGGAACCTTACGCTGTGTCCCATGATACGGATTTTTCTAGTATGGGATGCTACCCACAAAGTGTATAAATGTGTTAAAAAAAAATTACTCTTGAAGTGTTTTATACGAAGAGGTTGGTTATTTTACACTTCTAGTAACACCCTTGTCGTGTCGTCGGTCGTTCCTACTGTTTGAGAACGGATCGCCCATGTATACGCCTTTAGAAAAAAAAATGTCACTGGTCAGATGTCCGTCATTCACTTTTTGTAGTGCGTTTTCAACACTTGCTTTTTTAATATTCTAAATTAAAAAGCCACAGGTTTAGCTGAACAAAGATGCTGAAAGGAAAGAAAAGACGTCCCAAGGAGGTTTTTGAAGAATATTTATTGGAGAAAATGAAAAAGTTGAAGGCGAAAAAGCACAGGCGTCGAAGCGAGCACCGCGTGCGGTGCGGTGATTCCGCTGATACTACGAGGACTGTATATCCTCATAGCCTCCTGTCACACAAACATTAGTGTTCATTGCTGGGTCAGGGTGGGCACTATAGAGAATATCGTTTATTTGTCCTTTTATATTCACTGCTTGTATTCTGATAAACTAGAAATCAATAATAATACCGTTATAAAGAATAATTTTAACTATTAACATAACATTTAAAATCCCCGAGATCATTTAAGCGCCTAAAACGCCGCGATTTTTCGCGAAAAGAGTTAGTAAAGAGCAATTTCATTAACATGAGGCGAACCGGCCGTTGCATCTTACGTCGCGTCCCGTTTTGACCGTTTCCCAAATTCAATTTCAATTTTTATATAATATTTTACACAAATGAAAGAAATGGAGACTAAAAAACAACATTAGCATAAACATGTACATACAGGCAGATACATTGCTTCTTGCCCCACACTAGGTTAAACAGCGACGTGACTCGCATATCAACATTCAAGACCTGATTTTTTTTGTCTGTACCCCCAGCCGGGGATCGAACCCGGGACCTCACGCATGGTGGGCAGGGTAACAACCACAGCGCCAGAGGGTCGATAAAAGTATGTCATAGATACATAGTAAGGACCATAAAGATTCAGTATAATATAATTTCAGCCAAATTTAATCCACACCGATATTCGCTTTTATGCCTTTGACACTCGCACAGGAAAGGCATGACGTGTTGTTTTTAGGGTTCCGTACCCGAAGGGTTCCAAACGGGACCCTATTACTAAGACTTCGCTGTCCGTCCGTCCGTCCGTCTGTCACCAGGCTGTATCTCAAGAACCTAGCTAGCTAGAGAGTTGAAATTTTCACAGATTATGTATTCCTGTTGCTGCTATAACAACAAATACTAAAAAACAGGATAAAATAAATATTTAAGGGGGCTCCCATACAACAATACCACATACAAACTTATGGATGCACCTGGTTACGTACATGGAGTGTGAAAGTAACCGCACCAATAACTTTGTAAACAATATTTTGCTGTGTAAAATACAAACTATTCACTCCACACCATCGCTTCCATTGAACGGTGGTACGGAACCCTTCGTGCGTGATTTAGACTCGCACTTGACCGGTTTTTTGTTATTCAATGTAGGTACATCTTAGTTGATTTTAAGTTCACTGATTAGTTATCGATAATTTTTATTACTCCATATAATATGACAAAACAACACGAAACTTATGACTATTTACTTAATTAATGTCTTTGTTATCAACTTTTTATCACACTTAACCTATGTGACTCCTAAACAATCCCTTAGTCACTAAAAAACTAATATTTGAGTCTTGCACGCCCTGTAATTTGGAGAAACTTATCTTCTGAAAAATGTTTTAAATTTAGATTTTGTCAACATTGTCATTCATTCATTCGTAACATCTTAGTTGATTTTAAGTTTAATTTCATGGCGAATAAACGAATTTATGATTTTTGTACATTTAGTATTTTATTATAGCGTTTTGCGGCGCTTTAGTAGCCCACTATCCTTCCGGAACATGGTATCCGATTCCTAAAACACCCGTTCCAAAATAACAGTTTCATTAAACGACCGTACGCCCGCCAACCGTTTCTCATATAGGATCCGTAAGTAAAACACCTGTTTCTCATTGCATCCGTATGCAATCAGAAGTTTACCGGGTCAGCTAGTATTAAAATTAAGTTCATATCAACTCAAGACTGCAACATGACAGAGTATGTAGGATTTAAAAACTAAGCATTTGCAACTTCATTTGACATGTTGTAATGTCACAAATGAACTTGAGGATTGATGACTGATTTGATTAGTCGAAAGTGCATTCGCTTAGATACGGTCGCACTACCTTGCCACGTGCCGCCTCTTGTGAAAGGATATATTTGCGTGAGGGTGTACGACACTATCTAAGCGAATGGAATTTAAATTTAAATCTGGCCCCACCCGACGTTATGATAGCGATAGTCTCGGGTCGGCTTTTAAATCTTATCCACTTTTCTATGGAATGTCAGTGCTAACTCGCATTCCATCTGTCGATTCATACCGTACACGTTACACATAGTTTAACCTCCAAAAAATCGTCAAATCCTTTTTCTTTTTCAATCCATTTTTGTCTTTAAGCAAGTGTTGATCAGGAGTTTATTTTTTGTGGTCTCCTTAATCACCATCATTTTAGTCTACACTTTACGCAAGAAAGAAAAAAATATAGGGACATTAGGGACTGGCCTGGCGTTTGAAAAGTCTCCAGTGGAACTGAGGCAATACTCATGAGCGTAACGAAGCCCTAAATATTTATGGGTACTAGACTCTACCAGTCCCTTTTTTAATATTCCCAAATCGACTGATACTGTCGAGTATTATAGGTATTTGGTTTTCCTTGAGCGAGCATGGTCCAAAAGCGGTGCACTCCTTGCCTTGAACACCTGAGTAGTAGGCCTCTTCCACTGATGTCATGTTTATCATTGTTGACAGGACAGTGTTTCTGAAAAGACAAATGTTCTTTAATTTATAGGGAAATGTACACGGATCTAATGTTAAGGTTAGATGGAACGGATAAAGCTGGAAAAGGGTAATGTCCACCAGGTAGGCCAATCGTCTAACGGAAAAGTGTAGACTTTGAGTAATAATGTATAAATACTTGAGACGCTAGCTCGAACAAAATATGTGCCCGGCCTCTTGAAGAGAGGGGTACGCGCGGGGCGAGAGCGGGCGTGTCAGTTGTCATAGATAGAAAATCTTTGCGCTCAGATGCGACGTGCCGTAATTCTGTTTGGAGACGTACTACCGTCACCTTTGCCCAAAAGTTTACCTATCGAGTGAATCCTGCCTATATTGCTTTCACACTTTTAAGGGCAGGCGATCTATTATGTGTATTTGGGAATAAAAATAAAAGAGAATTTAAAAGAAAAGGCGAGCTTATACCTAAAGAGAGATTTCTACCAGCAAACCCAGGCAGGAAATGAAAAGTTGTGCAACAGGAGAGTAGTAGTGCGCAATAAAACTGTATACATCTAATTGTGTACAACTAAAACGTAATAATGTAATAAATGATGTATATGTTACCGGCCAAACCCGATTTCAGGACAAACTAGTTTTGGCTAGGTCCTAGCGCAAACTAGTTTATCCTAGCCGCTAGAATAAACTAGTTTGCGCAGCTTATATCAGGGCAAAACATTGCGGTAGCTTAGGTGAAGAGTAAAGGGGATGAGCGAAGCGAAGCCCCCATTATCCTTCGTGTTAGGTTGAACATGTAAGAACAACAAAAAATACTTAAAACATAAACTTTCGAATTTATTGGTAGTAAAATAGGTGCGTTTAGGTAATGGTTTAAACACAAGCCTTAGTCTTTGCCCAGTGAGCCAAGATGTAACCATCCGTGCGGTCTGCCCATACTCTCAGGAGGCCGCTGGTACTCCCCCTCAGCCTGCACATCATAGAGGCCATTCTGTAGCGCAGTATGGCATGGAAGTCGTCTACGTGGGCCTCCGCAAACATTGTTTTTGTACAAAAGCGACATTTTATATTTTTTTGATATGTTCCTGCACTTACATTCGATAGAAGATTTTTTTGGAAGTTCACGTAAGCTTCGTAACTAATTACCAATATTACTGTTATTGGTAGTCTACAGTTTCTCACCTGGATATCTGAGTCATTAGCTGTTCAGTCTGTTCCCTGAAAGGACTTGTAGCAGACCAGCAAGCGACCCGTACAGCGCAGCCCTGCAGCGAGCGGCTATCAGTCATCAGGTGGCTGGCGAAGGCCATTATGTGGTCGGTACTGAAGTGCGTGCTGTGTACGACTGAAAATAATAATTTTACAGAGCTTATGATTATACAGTAACTTTCGAATAGGATCCGCCGTTTCCGATGTGGTTATAGGGAGGGGAGGTATTGGGTATGTATAGGTATTAGACGGAAGATGTGGAAGTAAGGATTGTATCAATGACATACATCTTATAGCAAAATGAATTAGCTCACAATTACCCACTGCTCGGTATTACCTCATCTTAACCATTCCTGAGTCTCATCTTCGTCGGTCATGCTCACCTGAGCCTGAGCTCGTAGGTTTATTGAAAAGTAATACAACCTCACGGGTTATATCTACGACTAGTGTTTCGATTGGCGGCATACAAAAGTCAAAATATAAAAGGAATCGTCGGCCATGACGTTCTATTTGTAAACAAATCATTAGTCATGTCATGACACCTCAATGATAGTTGTAAACAGTACATAGATGGAGACGTCACCATTTTGGGTTACAAAATAAAATTCTCAGTGAAAATCCGTGATCACTTTATCACGAATACCTTTACTCTTGTCCAGTAACATTAACATCAAACAGCGGTAAGTACCCTCATGATGTCTCTGAAACATATACTACTAAAGTACTTCAAAGTTCTATGGATAAGTAGTGGATGGCTGAATAATAACAATTATTATTGTTATACATAACTTGAGACAGACTTGAAAGTATTGTTAGACAGGGCTTACTATCAGCAGAGCCTTTAAGATTATAACTTGTTCTAGCTACGAGTCCTATGCCAGAATTTGTCTGGTCCTCATTTATTGAAAACAAGAAAGTTTTTGGCAAGAGTTTGTTATCAGTGATTATAATTTACCGCTACCTTCATATCATTACACTTGAGTTGCACTCCTAATCAGTACCAGCAGTCCAGCACTAAACTAATCTACATTCAGTACATAACTTACCTGTCTACATGTATTTATTCTGTTGCCGTTGTTGACTTACAATTATATATTTTAAAGTGAAGTGAGTATTCTGATCAACTGTATCTGCTCGGCAGGTCATGGCGCAAATGTACATGGTAGAGATATTTGTAGACAAAGTGACCGTATATCCTCCGGAAAAGGATACCTCTGCCGACAAAAAACTCATTATAAAGATAAAGTTTGGACCAAAAGAAGAGTTCATCATACGAGAAGGTGCCATGGTTGACAACGAACTCAAAGATGACATTCAAACACTGCGAGATGACAGAGGAAAAATGAAATGGTCTCGAGTTATACGAGTTGGCAGGTCCTTCGTTTTCCCCTCCTACCCTGACACAATGAGCCTGATGCTGCAAAACTTCCCTCTGGAGGTAGAGGTATGGAACGACGATGAGGAAGAACCGAAGGAATTTATCGGCATAGGATCAATGATATGGGACAAAGAGTTCTTTCACATGTTAAGAGAAAGCACCACACAAGAGAAAATTGAACCTCTTACTATAAAACAAACCGTGATACTATACGCGGAATGTTGTTGCGCAAATTGCGGCGAAGTAGACTTTATATTACGAGTGAGCGTGTTAGGGCTTAGCATCACTACTGAATTTCAACAGCCTTTGAGTAATCCAAATCAGTTTATCTTTAGGACCGACAGATTCCCCAGCGTTTACCAATGCCAAAAGATCGAGGGCGATGATCCTAACTTTACTATTATTGGTTCTATTTATGAGAGTACAACTCTCGAAACTCCAACATTCAGACCAGATAGGATTCTCGAGATTTGTACAGACATCAACAGCTGTGCCATAGGCGGCCCGAAAGGCCGATCAATATGCAGTACAAGCGGAAAATGCGAACAACAGACCTCGAAGGTATGCCCATGCCCCATCACAAAGGTCAGAATGGGTGATATTGCTGGCCCATGTGGTAACGTCAACTGCACGCTGGCCCACAAAGTAAAGATGTATCTCAGAAATTTGGATGCCTATAAAAAAGCAGCAGCAAAGACCCCAACGGCTACGAAGGATTCGAATGTAACTAAGAACGTTTGTGGTAAGTGTGTCTGTAAGGACGATCGGTGGCACCGCGGCCAGTGTCCAGGCAACGATTTGGTAAGACCGAAAATATGCCACCCATGCGGCGGATTAACCAAAGTTGGAATGACCTGTGACGAGACAACAGAGAAACTGTATGCTCCTAGGAAACCAGAAGATATAGACAAAGATGTACGTTACGTGCTAAGTGTCCCTAATTTCCCGACTTACAGTACTCACAGTAATCAGAAAGACTACATTGTACAGTGTTCAATGTGTGAAGTATCTGCAAACGATATAGATAATAATCGTAAGAAACTAGATTTTTCTTATTGCGAATATGCATCAAGCTTTCCTGCAACTAGTGCGCCGTTGACCCCAACACCACCCACTTTGAACAGTGGCAATCCAAGCAGTTGTTGCTGCCGTAAAGGGAATGATAGGTTAGTCACTCAAATTTATACCGCAAATCAAATTGATACGAATCTAGACACGTCGTACACAAGAACAATGAACCAAAACGAGGAATTTAGCGTTTTTAACTGCGCAACTGAGCAAACCGATAAAGAATGCCAGTGCCAACCGATGAAGCTTCCGCCGCCATGTAGATCCTTGGATTGCGAATGCATCGCACATTCCTACAATAAGCGCGCACGAAAAACCCACAAGCCCTACTGTCCGTGCTTCAAGCACAAAGAAATGTGTCCAGTGACAATGTTGAACGAAGAAGTAAAAGAGGAAGACGACGAAGAAGAGGCAGATACTCTGCCGTACGGACTGCCACCTGTCAAGCTTGGACCTTGCCCTGTGATGGGCCGACCTTGCACAGTACCCGATGGTTTCGCTCGAATGTACAGGACCGCTTTACTGCAACCCTTACCGCCCAGCCAAGGTGAGGTAGGAAAAGTCTGCTGCTCCAAGGAATACGAGAGAATCAAGAAAGCCATCAATGATTACATGAATAACGAGAAGCAAAATGACTTCCGATGCATTAACAAGTTTAATGTGGACACTGAAAGGAGATGCTGTGACAAGGAGCAGAATTTGTTCCCATTGATAGGACAGTCCTGCTGCGGAACTCACAAGTTGGCCATCCAGGATAAGTTCAAGGACAAAAAGTGAACGCGCATTTGTGCCATTGGAATTTTATCTTGTAACCTACAAGCGTAGTACCATCTAATACATTGTTTGCAACTAAGCCTTTGTTTAAATTTACTTGTGTGGGTAGGTAGATGCAAAAGAGCATTATTGAGTCAAGACAATAATTTTGAGTTTTGCTACATGAACTGGTACTGATTGACTGCTACTCAGGTAGTGAATTGGGTTTTAATAGATTAACAGAAAAATAGTAAATGAAGCAAGAGAGAGCTTAATGCCAACAATACGAGTTTATACATACACCGGCCATTTCAGACTGACATACCTGCACTAGAAAATACCAGCTGAATTCGTTTACGGATTTCTTCTAAGTTCTAGAACCTGACCGTAACACCATACTCATGAGTGCTCAAGAATCTGGGACTCAAGTAGTCAAAAAGAAGAAAAACCCATCTAAATACAACTATAGCTTCGGCGATGATTATCCAGGTAATCGTCTTTTGGTAGGTAATGCGTGTGCGTATTCCTAGCAAAAAAAGGTCTAAGAAAAAATTGTACCTGAAGTTTGTAGGTAGTTATATACAAAAAATAATAATTCTAACGATGCTACTTCCAGAATTGAAAACTCTATCAGCGGTTACTTGTGACGCCCTTCATTTCCTCCGAAGGTTTCATAAACTAAACTTCAAAAATTTAGAATGAAATCAGGGTTAGTTTGTGAATTTGACTGAGGATATGTTCGTAGCAAATAAAAAATTATCACTTTTCTTTTTGACACTTGCTGAAACCGTATGCTGAACTTCCTTGGTCATGTAGCGCGTAGAGGCCCTGATTATTTGGAAAAGCAAAAAATGTAGAAAAAAATATAAGGATCAAGAACAAGGGGAAGTCCTCCTGCGCGCTGGGGAAGTCACTCCGAAATACCTGCAGCTTGGTTTATACAGGCAATACATGCAGCCCAGGATAAATAAAATACCAACAATCATGTCAAACACGATCCTTACACAGCGGCTTTTCTGATCAATTGACGAATTAGTAGTGTTATTCATTTAGATGTTCTGAAAACTAGAACCCGAAGTTTTATGTATAACCTGAGATACTCAAGAGGACAGAATCACATATGAAACAAGTGACACTTTTTGTAGCAAGACTGGCAAGCTTATAAAATTTGTATATGAATAAAATTTGTAGCTATTTTACAGGCAGTTTCAGAAAAGGAGTTACACGCAATTTCGTTTACCTGGATGACATAATTACATACATATGCTCACGCCTATTTCCCGAAAGAGGGGTAGGCAGAGACTAAATATCTCAACCTGCTACGATCCTGGCATAGATCTCACGCTTCCTCAACATTCATAAGTCTCTTCATGCAAGCTCGCAGGTTACGGGTACTTCGTATATGTGTAGCGAGTTGCTTCCCTCCCTCAAATATGGCATGGGGGGTGATGGCTGGTGCACAAGTCATACTCGTGAACGGGTGCTGCTTGGGGGGACTGGAACAGTCTGGTTTCTCATAAGTTATTAAGTAATGTTCATTACAGCTTGTCTTTGTTCTTATTTATTTATTTTGTTAGATTGTTATTTTGAGACATCTTATTGGCACTTATGGATATGATGTTATAATATTGTCATTAGTTTTGATAATTTCTATATCGTACATTGTGTAATAAAAAAATATATGACAAAAATTAAATAAAAATACCCCGTAGAGTTTCTTGGTGCTATCTTCTCTGACGGGCGTATTTCCAAAGCACTGGTAGAATTAATGGAGTTTATTTTTCCTTTGCGAGATTCAGCCATGAATCACCACCTGAAGGGGAAATTTTCTTTTTCAGTTTTACAGTTATGTACTCATGAGTTTAGTTGATCTTATTTGTTTTATTTTTATTTTTTTTCCATGAGACTTAAGTAAGCGTTTGACTTGTAAAAGTGCTTTATTTTGCCTACTTGCAATACATGATTTGAGTTTTGAGTTGCCCTTTCACTAACAGAGCGCCGATTTGATCTTTATAGGACATCATCCCCGTCCGACGGCTCTTTTCAGACCCACTGTATAAATCTGTTTCGTCAATCTTCTATCGTTCATCCTTTCAATGTGACCAAACCATCTAAGCTGGCCTTCATTTTTCCTTGTCACGATATCTTATTTCAATCTACAGCGTTCTTTTATAACTTCATTCTTCAATCTATTTTTCAATGTTACTCCACACATACTCCTCAAAGACCTCATTTCTAAAGTGTTTATGCTACTTTCATGCTTCTTCTGCCATACCCAACATACGCTCCCATACATCAATATCGGACTCAACACTCCATTATGAATCGCCAAACGTGCCTTTTGGGACACCGTATGGCTTCTCATCAAGGAGTGCAGTGCCCCATTGATTTTATTGCCCGCACTCACTCTCTTTTCAATATCACCCTCACATATCCTATATCTTGTAAACATACTACCCAAATATATGAACTCATTCACTTGTTCCACTTGTTCACCATAAATCATAATCACGCATTCAGTTACTTCTTCATCCTTTTCTAAAACCATGATATTTACTGACATTCACTTTCATTCCCTTCTTCTTAAGAGATTCGCTCATGAGAGTTACCATCTTCTGTGGCTCATCCACCGACGACGCAGGAATAACTTGATCATCGGCATATAAGAGGCACTTGATAAATAACTCTCCCATTTGCATCCCACAATCACGCTCTTTCAAATCATTCAAACAACTATCCATGAACAGATTGAACAGCCCTGACTTATACCTCGTTCGATGTTAAACCAGCCCGTGTAAGCACCGTTTATCGAGATAATTGTTCCAGCTTTTTAATTTAGATATCCGACTATTGGAACCATTCGAAAATGTTTGAAAGAGTTTACCTCCAGATTGGTCAAATTTTTTGAAAATAGAAGTTATCCTAGTAGTTGGGTTTTTAAATAAAAAAATGTCATCCATGTAAACGAAATTTTATATTAGTTTTCTCCTGACTCCTGTGACAGTCTTTGGAGAACATCAGTTTACAGATTGGTGTTAGCACTAAGTGTTCATTCTGGGCAGTACTTGTTCCAAGTGCCTACATAAATTGTCAATGCCCTTACAAATTTCGGGCCCAATTTTTCATAACAGATCTCTAAGTGACTTTTCAGAATTCTGAAGTTGAGACCTTTTTTGCTAGGAGAACGCAAACAAAAAGGACAATCGGGCACAAAACCTTGTAGTTCCAAAAGCTTCAGGATTGTATAGGGGATCTCCCCTGAAAAACGATAATTACCTTCCTCTCGATTACCTCCACTGCCGGGGTGGTGGGGCATGTTACAGGTCCCTTTTCTCAGTTATTCGTTCATAAATCGAAAACAATTAAAAATATCAACACAGTTACTCCTACAGTAATCCGTCTTTTGAAACTACATAGTGTTTTGCCGCTGAATTTTTCATTTATCTGGGATTATTATGGTACATTTACGGTAGGGCGAAAAATTAAAGTTGCTTAGATAAAATCGGTTTCATAGTGAAAGTTGTTAAAAATGATGGCCCTAACAACCCCCTCAATTATGACTACAACTGTTACATCGTGTATATTTTAGGAACATTAATCGGCCACAAAGGATGCAATCCGTTCCTACCATCTGCAACTGGCGCCGCACTGGTTCCTTTCAATATGGGATGGCTTTGGAATATCACAGATACCCCTGGATCAAAGGTTAGCTATTGCCATGTTATAATTGGGCACAACGGCACAATGCAGCAGGTATATTCGGCGCTCGGTCACTTTGGCTGACCATCGTATGATAGCGCTTTCTGTCACTGGTGGGTGCCTCATCGACTCGGATCATTCCCATAACACAAATGAAAATAAATAATAAAACTAAAATCTGAAATTATTAAAATAGAGTGAGACCAAGCAACGCACACGACCAATCATATTATAAACTAGTGGCTCTGCGGGTTGTAACAGTAAACCTCACGAGCGTCACAGGAAATTTGCGTTTTTTTAATTGTTTTTTCTCATCCCCTCGTATCACACCCCTGAACCCTTGAAGTTTTTCAATAATCCGAAAGCATTTTCTTTCAATACCATATACAAACTTATAAATGCACCTAGTTATGTATACACCAACAACTGAACTACATTTTACGAATCCAAAATCCAACCTTTTGACTTTTCACTAAAATTTTAAGCTAATGTTAATTCACGGTCTCCACAAATCTAACGACACCTCATTTGTCAAAATCTGTCAAGCCATTTGGGATGTAGCGTTTTTTTTAAATTTTAAATCCCATATCTCCGCAATTTTTAAATTATTATCTATTTTATTATTGGAAAAATTCGATAATCAGTTGACAAATGTGGCCTGTAGAGGAGGACATCCGTACACACATCCGGACGTACAAAAGCATTTTTGCCCAACCCTGAAACGGAGATGCTTGGCTCTCTTTGCTCGCTCGGTCAACAACCAGTCAGTAATGGTAAACTATTAAAAACATTACACATGACCCAATTTTTATTCAACATGTAAAAAATTATATTCAAAAATATTGAGGGCCATTTGCCATAAAGCTAAGTGAGAACACATAAAAACGAAGATTCTTACATCGTCGGATAAAACTTAAACAATTTGGAATATCATATATAGGTAGGCAGGTAAAACAAAATCAGGAGACCGTAGCTTTTTATTTAAGATTGAAGATAAATAAATAACTTCTAACGACGTCAACGCGGCTGCATTTGAACAGTTCTTTACAAATATTCCAATTGTTACTACGGCTTCTTTAGACTTGACTCCGGATCTTGCAGCATAATTTTTAAAAGACAATGTTCCAAAGTGCAATCAAGATTTCTCATTCGCATATATTGAGCCCTATGGCATAATTAAAGCATTTAAGCTGTTAAATTTGAAAAAATACTACGATCTCTGGGGCATGTCAGAAAAAATTATCAGCTCGGTGATAAAAGAATTTGCCCCTCATTTAGCTAAAATCTTCAATAAATGTATAAATGAGAGTACTTTTCCTGATCTCATGTAAAACAGCAGGTTAGTACCTTTATTTAAAAGCGGCGATAGGGATGACAAAACCAAATTCAGACCAGTCTCGGTTCTACCAGTTTTGAGCAAAATATTTGAGAAGATTATATTGGGTCAGTTGCTGACGCACTTCAATGCGCGTCTAATTGTCCATAGCCAGCAGTTTGGATTTACAAAAGGGCGGTCGATAACAGATGCTGGAGTCATGTTAATTAAACATATTTTTGATGCGTGGGAAGATCGTAGGGATGCTATAGATGTTTTTGTGACACGTCCAAGGCATTTGACTGTGAAGACCACGAAACATTGCTCTTAAAGCTAAAACACTACGGCATAAAAGGCAATAGCTCTAAGCTTATGAGATCGTATTTAGAAGGGAGGGTTCAAAATGTTGACATTAATAGGACAAAATCGTCGGGTGAAGATAGGATCTATTCTAGGTCCGTCCTATGACAAACTCGTCACAGCGATTTTGACTGATGGCTAATCGCTCATAGCAACGACTGTCTGCCCTCTAGGAGTAGCACATGTATGGACTGCATAATAATCTATCAGGTTAGTCAAACTGCATATCTCGGAATTGCCATATCTATCTATACGATAGGTTCAACCGGGGACCTCATGTCGACAAAGTATGAACCAAAGTCCGCGCCCTAGTTGCCAAGCTAAATGCGGTCAAATACAGGGTACCATACGACATATTACCTTATCTATACGGCACTAGGGGAAACGATAATCAATTATGGGATGACCAGTTACGGAAGGACCTTCAAAACAAACCTAGACAAAACCCTACAACTTAGAATCCTAAAAATAATTGTCTATAAAAATATTAAACTGTATGTACTATATATAACAATATATATATAACTACGAACAATTATATAAACACTGCAACGTATACTCCAATTACGACAAGATAAAATTCGCACTTATCGCTGAACAATAACTTAGAAACCACTTCAACCAGAGAAAATAAAACATGCACAAGAAAATTCGTTGCCAAAGCAATGGCAACAAGTAGCTAGCTTCAAAAACGCTTACGGATGAAGAATTGACAAATTTATATTACCCCGACTAAGAAATGAACTACTCTCTAGCCTAAAATAATCAAACAACAAAAACAAAAAATCTAAAAATTGCTATTTACAGCAAAAGTAATCAATACAGCAAAATAGAATAACAATCAACGCATTATCATATCGCAAGAACACATAGAATGCTCATTGCCCAGAACAAACAAACCGGTATTATAGGCAATAGTTCATTACTGTCGCGGTCTGTAATGACTGCGTTGCTGGTCGCACTGTTGGTGGCTGAAAGCGCAGCACAGAGCAGCTCAAGCCTACAAAGCGCGATCAAAGGCTGCAATGGTGACCAAGCTAATAGGCCGAGAGCGTAGCTGATGAAGCAAGGAGTATTTAGTGACATATATACATAAATACTCTTTAGTGCAACTTTATACTTTCTTTATAAATGTATGACGTTTGATAGGGTGTCATCTATGTTTGTTGTTGTTCTTTGTTTTTTAGTTGTCAAAAAGAAAATACATGTTTTGAAAAAACATTATTTTATTATTTTATTCCACAATATGTTCTGGACACGCGTACTCGGGTATTAATTGATAGCCAAGTTAAGGGCTTTATCAATAGTAGCTAAGCTAAGCTAAGCTGGAGGCCTTCATAGTTTAGCCAGCAGTGCAGTTATTGCGGAACAAGGCATGTATAGTACTTTACTCAAATCATGCGAGTAATTAAATAAAACTAGCTTGTTCATACCTAGTAATCATTTATTTAATAAAAATGACAATTTGTAAATCTACAGTTATAGTTCGAAAAATATAAGCTGGTAACTTCTTATCTACTTTGCGATATTTTGTTCGGCGTAAACACTTACCGGTCAATGAGAAGTCGAGTACCCTATCTATTGTTCATAACCGCACTAATTCTCACTTGGGAGCCGGAGTGACTAAAGTGCATTTTTTTACACGCTATTATGCTACTTATTGTCAACGACGTATAGCCTTGAATAGTGAGAACAAACGCTTAATTATGAGTCGCTTCGACACTCGGGTGCAGAAATGGCTACTACTCATGGATTGAAAAATATTGATACTTTTTGTTTTTTCTTCTTCACTTAGTAATCTAAATAAAATAATTTTGCTTTTGGGGGTCTAAGTATTATAAAACATTTAAGTTTTTTTTTGTGATATTATGTGGGTATTTTAGCATCTATCGCGTCAATTTTGATTAGTAATGCGACTCAGGCGATGCGATTAGTAACGTATGCTGAGGTGATTGATGTAAATTGAAAAAATGTTTCGTCCGTGGGAAACTGTTTCTAACATTGTGGAAAATATTCAACAGCCTTTGTCTAATCAATTGCATTGTAAACACTTAAATGAACAGTCACAACAAATTATACTTAATGTTTATAGTGTAGTGTGCAGTGAAGTTGGAATATGAAGTGCTTTAACCCGAACATCGCAACTGACCAAAATATCGGTTAGTACTGTTAGGAGAATAGTAGCCAGAGGAGAACCTAAAAATAATACGCGGATGAAAAAAAAAATTGGTAAGATTGACAATTTCCATCAGGATGCTATTGTAAGAAAAGTACATAATTTTTATTCCAGCAATATTGTGCCAACTTTGAGCATGATACATGAACAATTACATTTACATTTACAAAGGAAATTGGTTTCTCTTACGGTCTTCTTAATAAACGACTAAAATGTTTCAAGGAACAACTTTTACCTAATATTCCCACAAACAGTGTTATCGTTATCGACAATGCGTCGTATCACTCAAAACAATCCGAAAGAATTCCAAATAAAAGTTGGAATAAACCCAAATTGCAGCATTTTTGACTAATCATAACTTGACTATACCATCGAAATGTACAAAAAAACAATACTGGATATCGTAGAAGAGCAAAAATATTTTTTTAATATTGATGAATTTGCTGAAACCCAACATCACAAAGTTCTTAGATTACCGCCATACTATTGTGTATTGAACCCAATAGAACTAATGTGGGCCAATTTAAAGCATAACGTCAGAAAGCACAACACTGTACCAATGTTTAGTGATTAGTGGTATTTTAAATACAATAAGAGCTGGCGTAGTTGCTACAAACGCATATTTTAATAATTGCTGCAAACATGTAAAAATAATAGAAGACAAGTGGGCAGAGCCACGAATTCTCCCACGCTTAATAATCGAAGTTGGACAAAATGATGATGGTTCCACAAGTTCAAGTACTAGTGAGTGACTCGGATGAATGAAATATTGTAAAAGGTTACTATCCTATACTATTTTACTAATAATAAAATATATTTACCTATTGGACATTTTATTTTTGCTTTTCTTTTTCAAGCAAAATTGTGATACGAAATCGTGACGCAAATATCAAGACTTTTCGGTACGCTGTTGTTTGAAGAACGGGGGCACTTTTACAACTAGCTTTTGTTTGATATTTACAAAAAGATCGCAAAGTAGATAAGAAGTTACCAGCCTAAAATTTAAGTCTGCCTTTCCAGGGTTTATATTACTGATAAAAGTTTGTGTTAATGCTGCTGGTGCGGCGTTTGGTATTTGTATTTGATATTAATTTTTCACAATTGTTTTAGCACACAACAAAATATTGGAAAGAAAATTGAGAGTGGCAAGAAGATCTCGCGCTCTTTTTTTTGTCACACAACCAAATTCTGTATAAAGCCTTTTTGCACTACCTTTTTTACCATTTTTGAAACAAAGCTCGACAAAAATGGATTTTCACAGGAAATTGCCGGTCGCTAAAACACTACAGAAATTGCCGGCACCTTTTCTGGCTCCTGCAAGTAGCGCGGCAATGTCGACTTTGCTCAAAGGAGGTTGTCAAAATAATGATCACATTACTTGCTTTGTTTGAGTAAATACATAATAGCACAAAATAAATAGGTACAGAAATCAATCTACATGCAAGCGCGCTCGAGCAACGCACATATAGATACTGCTCACGGACACGATATCTCAGAGCAGTTCAAACCAGTGCGAGCGTGAGTGCCATCCGCTTGACACGCGCTTCTGTTAATGCAAATAATGCAACAATGGAGCAACGGTTTTTTTTTATTACAACTGTTCAGTGGACGGTTCTTTAAATTCAACATTAAAATATGAATTGGCGTTTTTTAAGCTACCAGTGGTTTCGGAAAGTAGCTATCTGCCTGTATTTCGATGGTTCGTTTTAACGTTGTATATGTATATAGAACAGTTAGGTAGGTAGGTAAGGTCCCCGAATAATATATCTAAGATCGATTTAAATAAATAACAGTTGCCTATTTTCAATCAGTATAATAAAATAATATTTAACAAAAAAATTGTTAGGTAAATTCACGCCACCTTAGTTACGTAAGTTGAAAATATGTTTTTTTGTTTGTGTAGGTATTGTGTTGTCGTTCATGTCATTTGACAGGTGTAGGTCTAAAACAGACAGAGCAATAGAAATTTTGTTACTTGGGTAGTCCGTTTAGAAGTTATCAGAGGATTCGATAGTGAAAATTGACAAACGTTAAATTGTGTAGGTATTTTTCTGATCTGTAAACCTTTTGTATTGTAATAGTAGTGTAACGTTTTCATTCTTCTCGTTTCATTCTTCATAATAAATCATATAACTGGATAGGAGCGCCAGTACCACGATAGTTTTTCGTGCATAAGCCGTAGTTGACAACCCTAGAGCGATCGCCGAGCGTAGCTATGAAAAGTCAAGTATATACATGTGGTTGACTTCTGTACCTATTTATTTTGTGATCATAGGCAGGCAGGATAGAGCGAGGAGCTACAAACCTATGATGTTTTTAGGTATGCGGCGCGTCGAGAATGACGGGGAATCTGACTGTGAGTTCACGAGATGTCAATTGTAATTATTTAAGTACCTACTACCTATACATACCTTCTTGTATTTCTATACTTGCGTGACAGCCACGAATGTCTTGTGCCCATACAAACCTCAATGGTTTAAGAGATGGATGGAAAATAAATAAATAATAAAAAATGTGTGCAGACAGTTTTGCTGGCAAAAAATTGTTTTTCATTATGACTTTTTCTGGGTTTTGCCTTTGGATTCCTCCTCAACATTACGGTCAAGTTTGGGCCTCATAATCTTCAGGCTAAATTCGGTCCCGTCAAGTTCTGGGTCCATTGTCTGACAGTTATCGTTGCTAGATACCGTATTTGCCCGTGTCAAGAAATATTACTGAATAATACATTTCCTCCCAAAGTACCGCAAAGGTTGGCAGCCAGGCGGTATAGGCAAGAGCGTAGCCAAATTGATGACCTTCAAATGTCCTCGAGGCGGGTCCAGCAAGAAGGACAAGAGCAAAAAAAAGAAGAAGAAGAAAGGTGGAGGTGGACAGAACCTTGCTGCGGGAGATTCTGAACCTGAAGAGCCCTTGGACCCGAAACCAACGCTCAAGGTCCAGAGGAAAGGCGATACTTTTACTATATCGGTACGTTGAATTCTGATCTAAGTATTAACACAGTAATTAATGTGTCATGATTCATTGGGTGTGATGTTAAAAATCGCACAAGTCTTCCACTCCCTCCAACCAACACTTCAGCCCCCCCCCTCCAGCTGTTTTCCCAAAAAAGTGATATATATGTTGACGGGGACACATTTACGGTTGGGGGGAGCGTGAGGTGCAGGGAGGGGAAGATTTGTGCGGTTTTAACACCACACCTCCAAGCTATGTTCATTGTCTGTGTGCTGCTATGGCTCTTGTTCTCTCAGGGTTCACCCGAAGGATCCAAACGGAGAGCCATATTGCTGTCATTCACGTCATGACAGCAATGTGGCTCTTTTTTAAAAAAGGGGAGCTACCGTACATATTACTTATATTTTACTAACAAAAACCTATAAATAAATACGATATTTTCTTTGAAATTATCTAATTTTAGGGCTTATATTTGCTATGGAACGCTAAATGTGCGAACAGGCACGCACTTGGCCGGTTTTTGGGCCACAAATGTGGCGTCTAGTACCGACTCAGCTGAACGTTTATATTATTTGGTTGGGTCATTTTGTTGGCTGCAAGGCTCCTTTTGAGGGTCTTTAAGATATAAACGCTCAAATAACACGACCCGATATTTTGTAGAAAGTAAATATGAAAATGCTATTGTGGACTCCTTAACCTTTTACGGCCTTATCATTTTTCCGAATGGCCGAGTCGGCAGTGACGCTACCTACGAAACCAAGGGTACCGGGTTCGAGTCCCGGTGGGGGCAAATATTTGTTTGATGAGAACGGATGTTTGTACCCTAGTCATGGTTGTTTATCTATCTAAGTATAATATTTATCTATATAAGTATGTTTATCGTTGTCTAGTACCCCAGGATACAGGGAAACCTAGTTTGGGGCTAGATCAATGTGTGTACATGGTGTCCAAGGTATTATTATTATTATTATAGGTTTTGAATTTTATTATCATGACATGAAGTTCAAAATCGCGATGCTTCATAACGGGATTCGGTACTGGAGAGAGAGAGAGATAGCAACATAAGTTAAACAATACATAACGGGATTCGGTACTGGAGAGAGAGAGAGATAGCAACATAAGTTAAACAATACATAACGGGATTCGGTACTGGAGAGAGAGAGAGATAGCAACATAAGTTAAACAATACATAACGGGATTCGGTACTGGAGAGAGAGATAGCAACATAAGTTAAACAATCAATACATAACACTGTATTACACGTGTGATTCAGAAACAAATACCTACACACTTTATCACTCCCCGGGATACCACGATACGGTATTTCACAGAAAATATGAAACCGAAAATCTACCTAATACATGTGGTGTGTGTATTAACATACACCACATTACCCAGTCGGTTTCTAAATACAAAATAGATACATAAGTTGAATACGTCATATCAAGACCACTAGATATATTAAAACAAATGTATGAAAGCTTGGTAAATTAAGATTTTGTTGGTAAATATTTTTATTTGAGTTAATGTCGCACATTATGAAAAAACGCCCCAAAAAGTGACAACCGCGCTTTACTTTAAAATCCACATCAATACGAAACCAATGGTTTCATTCTCAGGTCTGAGATGTATCTAGTCTCCCAGAAATCGAGGACCGACAATCGTTGGATTTTTCCGGATATTTCCAAAATTAGAAACAAATCTGAATCTATAGAAAACATTGCGATATTCTTCGTATGTGCAAACATTCATAGTGAGTTCAAATGTAGTTAACCATGTAACGATGATGCAAAACAAAATCGGAATAGTAAGTTCTTTTGCAAAAATATAAATATAGAAGTAAATACTCTCACTTTTTGATATTTATCAAGTAGAAACGAGTGTTTATGAGTATTTATCCTCATATATAAAAAATGAAATAAATGTATAATTTTATTAAAGTTCATGTCGCACAGTATGACAAAACGGCCCAAATAGTGACATCCTTCAAAATCTTATATTGATGTATGATGGATGATACATCAATACGAAACCAATGGTTTCATTCTCAGGTCTGAGATGTATCTAGTCTCCCAGAAATCGAGGTCCGACAATCGTTGCATTTTTCCGGATATTTCCAAAATTAGAAACAAATCTGAATCTATAGAAAACATTGCGATGTTCTTCGTATGTGCAAAACGATGATGCAAAACAAATGCGGAATAGTAAGTTCTTTTGCAAAAATATAAATATAGATGTAAATACTCTCAATTTTGTATATTTATCGAGTAGAAACGAGTGTTTATGAGTATTTGTCATCATTTATAAAAAAAGAAATAAAAGCAAATACTCTCACTTTTGTATATTTATCGAGTAGAAACGAGTGTTTATGAGTATTTATCCTTCGACGGTTAAATACTCAAGTAGAAACCCACCGCTAATCCAAATGAATTTGAGTTACGTGGATACAAAAGGGTGACCATGAAAAATAATAAGTAAAAATTAACAATGATTTCTAGGGTTCATTTTTCGAAGTGTGTCAAACGCCTATTACGGGACCCTGGTACTAAGCTTCCGATGTCCGTCTGTCTTTCCGCCACCGGGCTGGCTGTATTTCATGAACCATAATAGGTAGAAAAGTGACATTTTCACAGAATGTGTTTCTTTGTTGCCGCTACAACAACAAATGAACTACAGATGTAGTGAATAATCCTTTCCTATTGGCAAAATTCGGAACAACGATAACACCCGAATGGTGCCGATGTGTCTATGAATTACTGTATTATTAAATTACGTGTAGGTATCAAATAAATCGCATACTTTATTTATCAAGGTCAAATGTCAAATTGCCCGTTTGACGTATATTACACTGAGATGTTAAAACCACCACGATTCTATCATATAAAGAATTCTTTAGGTAAACAAAAATATAACTAGTTACTGAGGACGTTTTATTTCAATAAAACGCACTGATAAAAACCAAATTCCGGTTGGGATGATCTAATGATTCTATAAGGATTGGAACCCCAAAAGTCTAACTATAAGTCAAAACTACAGTAGGAATTTGCAGACCTTTTTTATAAAATAATTTTTTGTAATTAATTAAAAATACTATGACATAACAAAAAAGACACCTCAACATAAAACAAAACAAACCAGCAGAGAAATTAATATAAATAAATATGATTTTCTGATTGGATGAACGACTTCGATTATGACAGCGGGATAAGAGGAGGAGGAGCGGGGTGGACAGTGTGATGCGAAACAATACTTCCAACTTCCATATCACAGTCAGAATCAGAACTATTTTCTGGTGTATCATCGTCAGAGTGTTCATGAACGGTGATTACAAAACTAGCCATATAATTTTCCAACTCAGGTTCGTGTTTTCGGTACTCGTTTTCGCATTTGATGGCGTGGTCACATACTTTGGCCCAAACATCGGAACCAATCATATTAACCTTTTCCTGTACCAATTGTTTCACAGTAGTCATATTCATACTGATGTTTCTTTTAGATACGTATCCCTTTATTTGAGACCATATGTTTTCAATCGGATTGAAATCAGGATGATATGGTGGCAATCTTAGTACGCTGTGTCCATATTCGTTCATAAGTTTATCTATAGAGTATTCTGCAATGTCTTGTTTGTACTTGCTAATAATTTCATATATTTCAAGTTTTGTAATGACGGATCAATCGGAACGTTATGTTTGGATAGCCAATCAATCATGTCTTGCTTCCTGGTATTTGAATTAGGAGGTTTTTCTACGTACTTATTATGATATGCAGCATTATCTACTACTAGTACCGAATGTATAGCTAAGTTTGGAATGAGTCGATTACGAAGCCATTTTTCATAGTTTTCATTGTTCATCGCGTTGTGATAGTCACCTGTTTTATCAGTAGACTGATACATTAACAATGCCCCAGGTATAAACCCCTTTCTACTACCAGCGTGCACTATTATAAGACGTTGTCCTTTAGAAATTAACTGTTTCACTCCGTTTTCTGACGAGTCAGCCCAGCTTTTACCTGCCAAATGTGAGGTATGGATGTATGTTTCATCCATATAAACAATCTCTCTCCCTTGCAATCTGTACTTTTTTATCGCGGCTAAAAACTTTACTCTTTTTAAACGAACATCATCTTTCTCGATAAGTAATTTTCTGTTGTTTTCAACTTTTTTATACCGAAATCCCATTTTTCTAAGAATTTTTCTTAGCGTAAAGTCACATCCCTTAAAATTTATGGCTTCGGATAACTTGGACTTCAGGGCTTTAATTGTAGGTATTTGTTAATATATCAAATGGAAATTTTACACTAATCGGCGTATAACGTTGTAGTCAAAATCGTCAAGACCTAGACAAAATAATTTATTTGGTCTACCAACTTTGCCGACTTCGGACTATTGGAGGTGGATTGATTTATGTATTCTTTTTGCAATATTTTATTTACTGTTCGTTGAGAAATTCCACTGGCCTCCGAAACTCGTTTTTGGACTTTACAAAAGTAAGCAGTATAGTTGGTATGTTTGAATTTATCATTTTCAGTTAAGAAATATAAATAAATATTGAAAATAACTTCGCAGGCTTGCCGATCTAAACGTTTCCCTTTTCTTAGTGCTTTCGGCATGTCTGTTATAAATTGTTAATGTGGATCGAATAAAATCAATGTTTATTATTTACAAAAATGACAGACAAGAGTGAAATGTAAACTCAAAAAAAAAATATAGGTGGCCTGCATTGATACACGAGTCCATGAAGTTTATCACAAAATCTAACATAAATATCAACAAAATATTTCTGTGGTATTAACTACTCTATATAGATACTTCCTCTTACAATGCGACCGTTCCCTACGTTGTCTCGATGGGTACTGAGTGCGATGAAGTAGTAAGACAAAAACGAACATTTCCGAGAAAATACGAAAGGAAAGGATTATTCACTACATCTGTACGTGGATACAATAGGGTGACCATGAAAAATAATAAGTAAAAATTAACAATGATTTCTAGGGTTCATTTTTCGAAGTGTGTCAAACGCCTATTACGGGACCCTAGTACTAAGCTTCCGATGTCCGTCTGTCTTTCCGCCACCGGGCTCGCTGTATTTCATGAACCATAATAGGTAAAAAAGTGGCATTTTCACAGAATGTGTTTCTTTGTTGCCGTTACAACAACAAATGAACTACATAGATACATATAGATACTTATGCTCACGTCTATTTCCTGAAGAGGGGTAGGCAGACACTAAAATCCTCCGTCCTTTCAACATGACCAAACCATCTCAGCTGACTTTTCTCTATCCGTGATACTAACTATATCTTCTTTCAAGCCACAGCGTTCCCTTAAAACTTCATTCTTCAACCTATCTTTCAATGTTACGGCCTCATTTCTGCTACGTTAGATCTGCTTTCATGCTTCTTCTGCCCTCTACCCAACACCTACACCCATGCGTCAATGTCAGGCTCAACACTCCATTAGCCAAACGTGCCCTTATTTTTAACACGCTTTTATTAGCTTCACCTGTATGTTTGTATGTTTGTATGTAATTTGGACTTGATTTTGACCCACTTTAAACGGACAGATTTCATTGAAACTTTGTAAACTTATCAAGAATCAGCGGCAATGTAATAATTTCATAAGTTTATCTCATTATCCTGATTAGGATCGCCAGGATTAATTAATTTCTCACACAACCTCTGTGTGAGAGCAAGTGAATCGAACTAAACTCGGACTAAAAAATGAAAAATAAATATAGTTTAAAAAAACTATAAAACACGCTTTTAAAGCACTTCGAACTAAAAAGTTAAAAATAAATTTTAATATAACCTTAAAACAATAATGAATAAAAAATACTATTATTATTGTGAAAAAAAAGCGTCGGGCGCTTTGTTCCATATCTTTCGTACATCGAGCGTACATGTGTAGTTTTTCTACATATAACGACATTCAAATTTCGAACGCCGACGCCCACCCGCGTGCCGTCCCTAGTTTGTCTGTGAAGTTGGTCCTGACATTCAAATTTCGAACGCCGACGCCCGCCTGCGTGAAGTTGGTACTAAAGAACAAGCTAAACAATTGCAGAACCACAATGCCGGTCAAACATGCGGTTCCTGAACACATCAAAGAGAGCTTATGATATGTGTGTAGATAAACTAGTGTATGTAACTGTGCATAATTAGGCATTAAAACTCTCGAGTGATATTATTATGAAACCCACTCTCGAGTTTTAATGCCCTCCATTATGCAGCAGTCACATAAACTACTATTAAGTCGTAAGTTTTCGTATGCGGGGCTGACCTGCACTTGACCAAATATTAGGGTTCCGTCCGTACCTTAAAAGGGGGAAAAAGCAACCCTTATAGGATTTGGTTGCCCGTCCGTCGGTCTGTCAAGACTACAGGGTGTCGGTCCCAGATTCACGGGAACGGAATTCCCGGCTAATAAGTTATTCCCGAACCCGGGAAAATTTTAGGCGTTCCCGGGCTTTCCCGACAATATTATTAGGTGCTCTAAAAACAACAAAGTTTATTTAAATTAACAAAATTGTTATGGACAATGCAGATATTCGTGGACAAGCCAGCCTACTTTTTTATGGTTTCTCAGAATTTAAGAATTTTTCAAGAAATATTTTGAACCATATCGACACGAATGTGAGTGAGCCGATCGCGAAAAGTGTTGAGTTATGTTATGTTATGTTTCTCGATGAGTTGCCCTATTTTATTCGTCTATAAGTTTATAGATAGAATTAAAAAAAATATGTATGTACAACTAAATTTTCAGAAGACATTTACGATTCAAATTGTATTGTATCAAACAAATACAGACACTTCACGGTTAAAAGAACATTTCTTACAAAACCTGCTATAGCGTACAGGATTTCGCAAATGGCAAGGGAAAATGATAAAATTTACTCATTGCTGAAATTCGTTGTTTTAATATAATTTAATTATTATTACAAATTGCGCTATGAACATGTCGTGTAATTTTTTTCTTAATATTACTTACCCATATTCAGACAAATAAACTTCTTGTATTCTTGATTTCCGGTTCATGGCCTCATCAACTCAGAGGTAGAGTTTCCATGCCATGTTCCAGAACATCAGAACATGCATTGAACTGCTACTTCTGAGATAAATAAATGACTAGTTTTGACTAAATAATGTTTAAATAGCAGTTCCGTTAAGCAATATAGATACTAAGGTACACCTATCTATTTATGTGTTAATTTCTTTTTCCCTTAGGGCAATGGCAGTAGGTTCTTTTAATCGTGGACAGTGATATCCTAATATCCAGCCTAATCTACCTTTCTTTCGGATTATAGCATTCGTTGAATATTTGACCTATGCGAACTATTGTGGCAATCATTTTAACACCCGTCATGCGATAACGGACATTGTAAAATGTATTTTTAACTATGTTATTACGTAAGTGATTAAATGTCTTCAATGATAAGAAAGATCACTAAATCTTAAATTTAAACCTTTCAATAATAGCAAACTCAATGTATGGTATTGACCATCCGTTTGCGCAACGGTTGTAGCTCTGCCTACCATGCGAGAGGTCCCGGGTTCGATCCCCGGCTGGGAGAAAAAAAAACTCCAGGTCTTGGATGTTTATATCTGTGTTACGTCGCTGTTTCTGGTTCCCACGACACAGGGTATCCTAGTGTGGGGCCAGAAGCAATGTCTGTGCCTGTATGTCAATGTTTATGTTGTTTATTGTTAAGATTTCCCGGGATCCCCAAGAATTCCCGGAAATTATTTTTTTTTGTCCCCGGGATCCCGAAACCGCAATCCTAGTCAAGACACTAGTATCCACATTCAATACAATAGTAAATTGGCTTGAGGACCATAATCTAGACATAAACCTAAATAAAACTAAACTAATTCAGTTTCATCCATATCAAAGAACACCTTTAGAGATAAACTTTTCATTTAAAAATAAGCCAATTGAATGTGTCAATACCTACTGCCTCTTAGGAATTCACATAGACTCGTACCTAAACTGGAAACAACACATCAGCAAATTGAGCTCTAAATTATCTGGCTTTACCTACGACCTATATGAAATAAAAAAGGCTACCGATTTAGAAACCGCCAAGAAGGCTTACTATGCCTACGCACATTCCCGGCTTCAATATGGCATCATACTATGGGGCAAGTGAGTTGACATACAAAAAATCTTTATCGTACAAAAAAAATGCATAAGAATATTGGCTCATATAGACCCAATGACCAGCTGTCGACCTTATTTCAAGATCTTCAAAATTCTCACCTTAACTTCAATATATATTTTGGAATTATCATTATTTGTTAGGAAAAACCGACATATGTTCCCTATTCGAGAGCGCCCTGTAAATCTCAGACCCTGCCCAAGATTAGCTGCAACTGATTCTAACCTAGTATTAGTAGACACAGGTCCTTATAATATGTGTGTCAAAATATATAATCACCTACCACCTACTATAAAAGAAACAGAAAATTTTAAAAGGTTTCAGAATATTTTAAAGAAATTCTTGATAGAAAATGCCTTTTACAGCCTTCAGGAGTTTTATGATTATGATTATGACCTATGCCCTTAATAATTTAATTTGAAATAAAATAAAATAAAATTTTACAATCATTGATTACTTACCTATATTTATTCGTATTATATAATTTTATTAAGTGAAATCTCAGAAAATTTGAAAATGTTTACCTATAACTGATATATATATAATAGAATATAATAGCCATGCCTTGATACCTTAGACCTAAGTAAAAAAGAATAATATTGCAATGCCCTTGCAGGGCGCATGTTCTGGGACTAAATTTAATCTTGACATCTTGTACTTATACATATGTATACCACATGTAAGCGATGAATAAATGAAATGAAATGAAATGAAACTTTTTCTCAGGAATGTGTAAAACTATCAAGTTTAAATTAAAGTCGATAATCCAGGTCTGTGGTCTCATAAAATTAAACTTCAACGTTAACGCAATCAAAATGTCACAATTTTGCTGAAGTTTCCTGATATTCGCAAGGGAATAAAAAACTATACTTCCCGTTCGCCTAGAATCATGAAATTTGGTGCAAAGCCAAACTTGGGTTAAAGCACAAGTAAAGGAAACAATCTAAAAACCTTAAATTTGTAGTTACTCCTAAAAAAATGCGATTTATACCTCGGAACCTTCGGCACGCGAGTCAAAATCGCCGTTTTTGTTCATAATTAGTTTTAGTGCTTCGTCTTATTTTTATCTAGCTTTATTGAAAAATCTGGTCAGAGTTCATGATATAAAAGTCCCCCGTAGCATTTACCGCACGGAAAAGTAAATGACGTCTTGACTGTTTGATTATTTCAGGTGGCGCCCTTGAAAGACCTTACAGAGATTGCAGCTAACGAGGATCCCTACATCGACTGCGACCCAATGGTGTTCAAGATCATCAAAAACCGCAGTCCAGAGGAAAAAGCCAAGGTCGAGGCCCGTAAGATGGTCAAGATGAGGAAAGCACGAGATGCAGAAATACGAAAGGCTTTAGCGGAAGCGTCCGAAGAAATCTGCAAATGCGCATACATGGACATCTATTGCAACGACATGACTGCTATAGACAAAGTTATTGAAGCCTGTCCAGCTTTTAGAGAGCCGGAGTGCATATGCAAGTCGGAATCTATGAGCTCCTTATCGAGCAATGCAACATGGGATATAGAATACACGCCTCCATTCGGAGTCTTCGACTTAGCTCCGAGGAAAACGTTGAAATGTATCCATGTGGAAACTCAGTACATTCCGGCAGATGCAGGCATCGAGCCGCCCAAGAAGCCGTGTACGCCTGAACTGAAGTCGGCTTTGGCAAATCCGAAGAAAAAGGTCAGAAAGAGTTGTCAATGTCCGTGATGCTAAAGAATTTTGATTTGTTTTGCAAGATTTCTATTTGTGATGACAGTAATATTTGCAACAAGTACGAATAATATATAAAAGATTTTGATTCGTGACTGGAACTGTTTTATTAATTCGTGACGTAAAGCGTAAAAAAAATAATGAAATGAAAATAAAAGTGGTTTGGCCCAATGCATAGACTTTGCTGAAATAAAGTGCCGATTAAATCGCATTCAGGCGCTGTAGTTTCCCTGGCGAAAGACAGTGTCAGCATAACTTTGAGTGTCTGTTAAATTTTAGGTTGTGTATTGTCGGTTGTGCATTCGGGCCATAATTACTCAAAATCATGATTTACTCCTATAAGGCCAGTGTGCTTAAAATTTTGTATTCTTAAAAGGAGATACCCCCAAAAGAACAGATTCCTAAAAGGACGAGTTCCTATAAGTATATAAAAAGTACAGTCTTCCACAAAAACAATGAGAACAATTAAAATGACCACCAAAATAATTTTTGCCTACCTAAAATGTTTAAATGATCACCAAAAGTTGCAGAAAATATCAGGGCAAAATACTGCGGTAGCTTAGGTGAAGAGTAAAGGGGGTGAGCGAAGTGAAGTACCCTTTATCCTTCATGTTAGGTTGAACATGTGAGAACAACAAAACATACTTAAAACATAAACATAAGTCTTCAACAAAACAAAATTTGCCATCCTAAATGAAGAATATAATACCCTAAAATACTTACAGACTAAGGACAGACCAACTGATATGAGAATTATCTTACTATAAAGCATATAGACTACCTAAGTATAATAATGTATACGGTATGCGGACATGGGAATACATTTTACCAGATATTATGAATGACTCACCCAAAAACCTTATGAAAACTACATAGAAAATAAGAAATAATTGTATAAATTAACACTTTACTACACTAAGAACGATCTCACCACTCCAGATAGACCAGAAGAGGTCTTTGTGAGTGGAAAAACTTAATTTAATTGTAATAAAAAAATAAAAAATATGTACAATCGAACCAACTGAATCATGACCCACTTGCCTGATAATTCGTTTGAAACTTTCAAACTTGTAAGATCTATCAAAATGTCAGTGTCTAATCAAATGATAACAAGTTCGTTACCAAGGAAATAAACCTTCAAGCGAATTTCGACCTACTTGCATTTATGGGGTTTAGCAAAATAAGCTTATGGTGGGTCATGATTCAGATGGTTCGATAGTACAATATACAAATAAAAAAAAATAAAAAAATATATGAGCATTTATTAAAACACAATTTGGTGATCTTTTACTTATTCTAGCGGTCGTTTCAATTTATTTGTAGTAAAATATGTGCGTTTTTGGTGATCGTTTAAACACAAGCCAAAACAATTAGGTCAATCATCTGCAACTCTGGAAGAGTTGCAGATGATTGATTAGATAAATTTTACTTTGATGCCTGCCTTTACCCAGATTCGAGTAAGATTGAGTCATATTCCACCAAAGTGGCTCAGTGTGGATTGGAGGGGTGTCGGGCACCTACTTTGTATAGCACAAATAAACCTTACAGGAATCTGTACTTTTAGGAATCAGGCCTAAATCAAATAGCGAGAAACTATACTTGGAGGCTCCATTGGCTCGAAGATAGCATGGGTAGATAGCTTTGTGCTCGTATTACTCACATCTAGCATACTGCTGGTCCGGATAGAGTGCTGCAAAGTACTTGAGAAGGACTGGAAGCACCACGGTGGTCCCCACCACAACCACTCCGCCCAGCGCCAGGGCTGGTAGGTTCACGTTCACCGACGGAAGTCCCTGGAAGGGTTTGGAATAATTTGAATTAGGTTTGCTAGTTACACACACACGATAATATATTTTTCATTACATGCTCTGAAAACAAGCAGTATTCAATTCGATATACGGCAGGCAAATGCGATTTTCAACCCAAGGGAGGTAAGTTTTGAAAATCGAGCGAGGCTCCATTCTTTATTTCTAGGGTTCCGTACCAAAGGGTAGAACGGGACCCTATTACTAAGACTCCGCTGTCCGTCTGTCACCAGGCTTCATCACATGAACCGTGATAGTTAGACAGATGAAATTTTCACAGATGATGTAATTCTGTTGCCGCTATAACAACAAATACTAAAAACCAAGTGCGAGTCTAAATCGCGCACGAAGGGTTCCGTACCACCGTTCAATGGAAGCGATGGTGTGTAGTGAATAGTTTGGATTTTACACAGCAAAATATTGTTTACAAAGTTATTGGTGCGGTTACTTTCACACTCCATGTACGTAACCAGGTGCATCCATAAGTTTGTATGTGGTATTGAAATAATTGTTGTATGGGAGCCCCCTTAAATATTTCTTTTATCCTGTTTTTTAGTATTTGTTGTTATAGCGGCAACAGAAATACATAATCTGTGAAAATTTCAACTCTCTAGCTAGCTAGGTTCTTGAGATACAGCCTGGTGACAGACGGACGGACAGCAGGTCTTAGTAATAGGGTTCCGTTCTTACCCGTTGGGTACGGAACCCTAAAAAACGGAATAAAATAGTGGATTTCCTACGTGATCGCAAAGGCTTATATTTACGAATCGAGAAGTTTACGGCACGAGCCGATGGCGAGCGTCTAGCGAGCTTTGTAAAGAAGCCTTTTCGAATGAGTTAGGAACATAATTTATCCGCCTGAGATCCCAAAATCAAGCGGCGAAGTTGCTATTTTGAGGTTGAAATGCCGAAATAAATATTTAAGGGGGCTCCTATACAACAATTATTTCTCTCTATTCTCACTAGTTCAATTAACAGTACAATTGATTGAACTAGTGAAGCTTTTCAGTATTAGAAGTTAAATCAAATATAATCATTGAACTACTAATATTGTAAAGTTTCACTAGTTCAATCAATACCACATACATATTTATGAATGCACCTGGTTACGTACATGGAGTTTGAAAGCAGCCACACCAATAACTTTATAAACAACATTTTGCGATGTAATATCCAAACTATTCACTCCACACCATCCCCCATTGTACGGTGGTACGGAACCCTTCGTGCGCGAGTTGACCGGTTTTTTAGGATAATGTTGAAAACGTTGTAAATATATTTTAACGGAAAAAAAATATTTCCTCGCATTTCTTAAGAAAAGTAGAATAATGTCCTTCCACGTAGTTAAACTATTTTGTCAAACTGTGGAACGTGGAAAACTCTTTCCTCGTGGTCAAATTAATATAATGTTCTCCCTGTATAAGTGTTGAGGTGCAAAAGGGTATAGTCAAACAAATGACTCAAATTATCTCAATTTATTTAAAAAATAACCGTCATCTATTTCGCCATGGAAAAGCTGCATTTGACATTTTATTATAAAATCATCACGACATATATAGTATATTAAATTTAATTGTATCTAGTAATCGGAGAATACCTCCCATAAAAATACACGTTTTAGATTTTCCTATTGGATATTAAGAATTAACCTCCTGCAATAGTCTATTGCCCTGGTACTTTATGGGTGAATTTCGATCTAAGGATATCTAGGATCAGTCGGTAGGGCAGCAGCGGCTCACCTTTAAGGCCGTCATATTACGATTTTAAGCAGTCCTGTTTAAGGCCTGCTCGACTGCACGGAATAGGGATGGTTTCTTAATTCAAATTCAAATTCAAAAGTTAGTATCAGCCAGTTCCCCCGCTTTCGTATTTATAGACCCCACATGTCTGGAAAAAAATGGCGTCCTTTGCGAACACGCGCTGCCCAAGCGAAAGCTTCTTATCACTAACTACACAGGGTCTAATTTCAATCAAACATGCCATGCAGATCCGCCGTTCTACAAATTGTGTGTACGCATAGTTTCTAATCAACCATTGGCTATCACTCAAATCATTTGGTATCGCCGATACACAGAATTTGTCGATCGCTGGCTATAAAAGCTTGTTGCGATTAATTAAGCCTTCCCGACCGCTAGCGTCTTAGACAAAGACCACTAGAATGATATTCAAACCCGTGGTGTCAAACTCGCCACATCGTCCCAACAAACGCAATTGTATATTTGCAGTCAACATAATAGCTTTCTCCGTATCGTTTCATAATAACCTTCCACTATTTAGTTATTCATAATTTATTCAGCGCGCTGCCAAATCGGCTCTGATCCCTACACATTTCGCAGGAATGCGACAAAAAAACCTGACCTGTAACCTTCCTCGAACCATCCCACGCGCTCGGCTCATTGTTTTTGCCACCTTACCCTGAGCTACTCAAAAACCCAAACGTTAAATGAATCGACTCTTGTATTCAAATACAGCGCGGCGATGGGCTAGCCCTCTGTCACGCAAAATGAAGTATCAAATGTACTGACTCTCGTGTATCAAATGTTCACTAGGAAAACAGTTCTTTACCCGGATTCGAGTTAGATTGAGCCATGCTCCACCACGGTGGCCCAGTGCTGGTGTCGGGCACCTACTTAGTAAACAAATAAACTTATCGTATTTACTGTACCTACTTCCGTCCTAATAGGAATCCATCCTTTTAGGAATCTGTCCTTTAAGGTCCTTGTAGGAATATGGCCATAAATGAATAAATCGAACATTCAGAAAAATAATATTAAAATTTTAAAAGTGTTAAAAAGGGGGACGATCAGTGATATTACGCCAGCTCAACGTCTGATATGCACTGAGCCCCTATAATGTTTATTAGTGGTTTATGTGACTGCGACATAATGGAGGGTATTAATGTACAGTTATATACACTAGTTTATCTACACACATATCATAAGCTCTCTTTGATGTGTTCAGGAACCGCATATTCGACCGGCATTGTGGCATTGATCATTGCTCTGCAGTTGTTTAGCTTGTTCTGTAGTACCAACCTCACAGACAAACTAGGGGCGGCACGCAGGCGGCCGTCGGCGTTCGAAATTTGAATGTCATAATTTGAAAATTTTTGGTACATTATGGTCGATCAATGTTCAGATAAGAAATGAGTTTTTACCAAGAAGTTTATCATTATGCTGGTCGTAACGTGTGGTTTTTGGACGCAGTAAAGAGGGTTTATGATACGTGTCTAGATAAACAATTAAATGACACCCGGAAAAGGGTTTAAAAACTTACGAATGCCTCGTCCATGGTTTTCTTCACCGGGATACTGACAAAGGGTATAGAAAACTCAAGGTCTACCTGAAATGAAAGGGCATAATATAAGCACAACAGTTCCAGATGGGGCGTCGTGATATCGGCGACGTTTGAAGTGACGTCTGTGGTGTTGCAGTCCGGGGCTCTGTCTCTCAAGCGAGAGGTTTGAATACCGGCTGGGGAGAAAAAAAAGTAAAAGAAAACCCCAGCCCTCCTAGACAAGATGCAAAACGCATATGACAATCGCAGGAAACGGTGAGAAAAGTGAAATCGCATTTTTTGTGTTTCGTGCTGGGATTGTTTTTTCCGTTTGGCAATGACTTTGGGTACCCTGGGAACCCAAAATGCCGTTATAGGTTTTGAATTATATTACCAAGACATAAAGTTTAAAATCGCGACCCGTTAAAAAATCGCAGACACTCTTAGTTTCTATCGTTCTATCTTAAGTTTTGTAAGAATCTGTATTGCTTGTATTTCTGTGTATTATTACATAGAATAAATTGATTATCTATCTATATCAGTGTAATGTTGCTGTTTCTGGTTACTGTTACATATGTTTTCCCGATAAAATAATTTCCTCATACATTTTATGCTTGACTTAACTTACAGCCATACAAGTCACGCCTTTCCCAAACGGTATGGGAGTGTCGCATAGGCGCCCCCATTTGGCCATTTTCACTACTCCTTTTTGCGTGACAGGAGACTAGCCCATCGCCGCAACTAAGGAGATATGTATGACACAATAAATCGCGGAGTCAAATTGCCAGCCAGCCTACTTAATGTACTTAATACATCGCACGCTACTGTATAGTGTTAGTCCGATATGTGGACATTCTAACGGTGATGGAAAACATCGTGAGGAAACCTTCATACCTCCTTAGCTGCGGCGATGGGCAAGCCACCTGTCACGCAAAATGGACATGTATGGATGTATGTTAAATAAAGTATAAAATGTATGAGGAAATAAGCACCTGGAAAATTATTATATCTGTAAAACATATGTATATAAAAAACGGATTGAGATTATAAATGCATAGAAAAATATATGTCTGGCAAAAAGAAACAGAAGAAATAAGTACTTGTAGAAATTATACTGTTATTATATAAATAAACGTATAGAAAAAATTGGGAAAAAGAGCGAATGGAAAAAAACAAGGAAAATATTATTTCGGAAAATTTATATATACACTCGACTAGGTTTTGCCCGGCATTTAAGGCATTTGTTATACCGTAAAATTAGTGACAGCAGACAAAACTTCCATTTCTGTTAGTCAACCGACGCAGTGATATAACAGGAACTTCAAAATTAAAAGTTTTCTAAGAGGAAGGAGATAACGCCCAATCCACCCTAACCACACCAAACATAACCATACCTCACCAAAGCTAGCCATTAACCCAGGGATTCTCATGCTACATGTATGCTACATCGGGCTGGTCTGAAGTTTAAACTGACATTCTAAACAAGACATTTTTACCAGTGAGAGCAATTAAAACGCAACTTCTTAACATTTAACATATGCTTATTCAAATTAATAGTAGTTTATGTGACTGCTACATAATGGAGGGCATTAATACCCGAGAGTGGGTTTATGAAACGAGTCGAAGGCGAGTTTCATAATGATATCACTCGAGAGTTTTAATGCCTAATTATGTACAGTTACGTACACTAGTTTATCTACACACATATCATAAGCTCTCTTTAATGTGTTCAGGAACCCCATGTTCGACCGGCATGGTGGCATTGATAATTCCTTTGCACTTGTTTAGCATGTTCAGTAGTACCAACTTCACAAACAAAGTAGGGGCGGCACGTAGGCGGGCGTCGGCGTTCGAAATTTGAATGTCATAATATGTAGAAAAATTACAAAAAAAAAACTGAAAAACTACACATTATGACCATAATGTGTAGTTTTTCAGATAAGCAATGAGTTTTTACCAAGTAGTTTAACATTATGCTGATCAAAACGTGCGGTTTTTGTACGCAGTAAAGAGGGTTTATGATACGTGTGTAGATAAAAGAAATAAAATAGATAGGTACCTAACCAACTTTAATTTTAAAATTAAATTAATCTTATGAGAGGCATGAGTCTGAAGACATCTAACAAGTTTGTTGATACCAGGTTCGATTTTACTCAAAAGCAGTCGTAAGTCGCCGCGGTCGATTTCTCTGTTTAGTAAGTAACGTTGTCACAGCGCTAAATCAATGGGAATGCAATCAAAAATCATTGAACAATCGACCACAATCCAGGGGACAATTGCGCGATTGGCTTTTGTGGCCAAAATTCTTGATATCCTTTTTGGGGTTCCGTACTCAACGGGTAAGAACGGAACCCTATTACTAAGACTTCGCTGTCCGTCCATCTGTCACCAGGCTGTATCTCAAGAACCTAGCTAGCTAGAGAGTTGAATTTTTCACAGATTATGTATTTCTGTTGCCGCTATAACAACAAATACTAAAAAACAGGATAAAAGAAATATTTAAGGGGGCTCCCATACAACAATTCTTTCAATACCACATACAAACTTATGGATGCACCTGGTTACGTACATGGAGTGTGAAAGTAACCGCACCAATAACTTTGTAAACAATATTTTGCTGTGTAAAATCCAAACTATTCACTCCACACCATCGCTTCCATTGAACGGTGGTACGGAACCCTTCGTGCGCGATTTAGACTCGCACTTGACCGGTTTTTTTTAATTTGATTTTTATTTTCTCGGTCGTTGCTAGTTCTATAAGTTCTTCTTCCAGCAGGGGTGATATTGTAATGGTGCCATTTGAAAAAGGATCCAACACGCGGTCTGGTATTTTCAATTTCAAAAGATTCCAGTTTCATTGAAATCATTGCAGAGATTTTCCAAATGTTGACAGTAGACAAGCAAGTCAACAAGTAAGGATGCTGATATATTGGGAAATTCGTGGAACTCACGTCTGCCGATATTCCTCTTGTGTAAGAGTAGCTTGGCTACGAAAGCAGCAACGATATTTTTTGTTTTTATTAAGTTCAAGTCATCTCCTTTGTCCAGTCGCAATTCTGTGTCTTTGTTTCCCAAGAACTCTATGACAGAGTCAAACAGATTGTAAAATCGAGTCAAAATTTTTCCTTTTGATAGCCCACTCACTTCTGGGTGAAAGATCAATCGGTTGAAATCTTCCTCATCAGCAACACAAAGCTGATTGAATAATCTGTCATTTAAAGCGTTGTTTCGAATTTCAAGACATGTTGCGGTTGAGATTGAAATAGTCGCTCACTTAGATTTCTAGCAATAAATCTTGTCGATGAATGACACAATGTATAGCGAGCACATATTTAGAGACAGACACAAGAGAAGAATAGCGAGCACATCTAGAATTTTGTTTTTTAAATACGCTATGAAGCCTTTTTGACGTCCTGTCATAGCTGAAGAGCCATCTGAAGCAGCTGATATAATATTCTTCAAGGGAATTCCTTTCTCGTCACAAAACTTTTCCAGTGTATTAAGTATGGTTTCTCCTCTTGTGTCTGTCTCTGAATTTGTAGCAAATAATAGTTCTTGAAATATTTTTTCATCTTTAATAAACCACGTATGACAGCAATTATGCTTCATTAGTTGGCAAAGTGGACTCATCCAACTGAATTGAAAATTTACTAGTCTTCAGACGATTGCACAATGATTCTTCAATGTTTTCAGCCATTTCATCAATTCGTCTTTGCACAGAACTACTGCTTAAAGGATTTTTTCGAATAATATCTGCCGCTGGCTTATGGAGCACAGTAGTTATAACGTCTTTTATTGCCGGCATAATTTACGTTTCTCCGTTGGTGTGTAGTTTACCTGTTTGAGCAATTAACAAAGAGATATTATATAAAGCTCTAAGTCAGTCATCGTCTTTAGCACCCGCCAAAAAAGTTTTGATACACTTGGCTGAGCATTTTGTTTCTTCTCCAGGTCTTGAAAGTAGACCATATTTTTGTCCTTTTATCTGGATGTTTTTTATTCAGATGCTCTTGAAGTCTTGAAGGCTTCATCGCTTCGTTTGAAAATATTTTGAATAAAGAAGGCACAAAGGCAACGATGGATTTGTAAGATTTTCTATGAATCCATATTTAATGTGTTCTGCACTGTATTGCCGTCTATTCTTTTTTGCTTCCGACATGGCGACACCTCTAATGAAAATAAAATAAATATGACAAGCTTAAATATAATTGAAATACAGCCGCCCCGACAGGAATAAGATAAGATAAATAATGCACAAACTAGTTTATTCCTTTCGATGCTCAATCAATGACGATTGAGCTTCGAAATTGCGCTCATTAGAGAAAGTTAGGACAAGACTAAGTATCGATGAACCAGCTGATTGCTACAGGTCTGCACAAATCGCGTTATTTAACAAAAACTTATTACAACTTGATTGCGTTTAGGCTATCCTACAAAAGCTAAGTTATTTTTAGTCTTTATACAATCGTACAGCAAGAAATAAAACCAAATAATCAATATTGTGTAGTTAGTAGTAATGTAGGTTTTTATTTTAATGATTTTTAAAATATAAAGTACTTAAATGAAATTACAAATCAACCATCGCCCCCCTAAACCATGCCAACGCCCACAAGGGGGCGTTATCGCCCACAAGGGGGCGTTATCGCCCACTTTGAGAAAGATTAGCACTAACACTAGCATTAGCACTAACCTAACATAATAATATGACGCTGAATTCTGAAGACGTCAAAACTTACTAACAACTGTATCGAGCTTCTGAACGAAGTGTGACAACTCTCATGTAGTAACAATGCGAACCCTTTCATGATACTTTTTCCCATCATGCCTTGGGTTGCTGGAAGAAATCTCTAGAGAGATCTTTAGAGACAAGTTCGCCTTTGCACATAATGGGCGTTACCACAAACAATTAAACTACTGTTCAAAACTTGTTTAAAAACAGAAATGTTTGGAATTGGATTTGACGTTTGTTTTGAGGTTAAACACTTACCGTATTACCACAAAAAATATTAAACAGCGTTTAACCTCAAAACAAACGTCAAATCCCATACGTTTTTGTTTTTAAACAAGTGTTGAACAGTAGTTTATTTTTTTGTGGTAAGGCCCTTAATATTTTTTGTGGTAACACAGTAAATGTTTAATTTTAATGTAACTACTTAAATGATTTGTGTGCTGTAAAGAATTTTGATGATTTAATTCATGAATAGACAAGACAGCTAGATTTTTGAGTACTGTACCGTGTGAAAGAGCCATAAATATTATATAAGTAAGAACATAGGGCGGTTTAGACTCGCGAAAGTTAGCAATTTTTGCAGGGGTTAGTGCATTCTCTGCTACAACAAGATACCGGGAGACTTTGAAATTACCATTTGTATAATTTATAAACCATGTAAAAATAAAAAGGGATTTTACAATATTCAAGAATACATATACCTATGACGAGAGTGCATGGTGTTAATCTAAATAACTCATTATAGGTAAATATTATCAAGTTTGTTAGTTAAACACAAAATATCTTGAAAAGAGATCTAAAAATCTATCTGGGGGTGTTTCTACGCCCTTATTCCTCCACAGTGGTCCAATGTAGAGAAGATTAATAAAGAACTTATGACTACGACCACAGATATTATAATACTTGCTACGACTTACCGAGACGTCTCCATCCAATGTATTGAAGGACAAGAACTTGGGCTTCCTCGATCCACTTTTCCTCCGCTTTTCACAGTCCACGACAAATCCAAAAACGATAAGCAGAAACACCACTATCTTTGACTTCTGGTACATGTTCTTAATTTATTTTGAATAGGCCTTTCGTTAAGTATTGGTACGGATGCAAGGAACTAAATTAAAATAATTTAGCTATCGCGTTAAACTCCGATGGGAGCCCCAAAGACGACGTTACTACAGCCCCGAATCTTTTATTGTAAATTTCCCGCAGTATCAGAACCGAAAAATTCTGAAGGCCGAATGCCAAAGATCAAAAAAGGTATTGTACTTTCATGCACAAGTTTAAAAATAAACAAAAAAATATCACTAAAATCTGATTCCCAAAAATCTGAAATTGATGATCTTCCTTGTTAAAATCGTTAATTATTTTCTTAAGCCGTTTTTTGTTGGTAATAAACATTTCTCGGCGACGTGAGTTAGACAAATGCGAGTATATCAACATTGTGCATCTGTTTTACGACTATTACGTGTAATATTAATGGCATACGAAGCGTTTGTGCGCTGAATTCTTCCGCGTATTGTGGGAAAATGTCTGCATTAGTGCGAATTCGTAACTTCATAGTAGAGTTAAAAATCTACTAAAGGAGATATGGACGGTGGACCAAAGCAGTCTCATAGTGGTTTAGAGGGGGAGCGACAGTCAGCCCACCGTCTTGCCGCCAAATTGACGGGATGCCCTGGATGCTATTGACAAAAGACGATGAAGATTGGCGCAGTAGAGAAGAGCCCAATGCTCAACAGTGGGTCGATGTAGGCTGCGCACGATGATGTGCATGTGAGGAGACGTAGGGCGCCATCAGCCGTTTGGGCGTTTGTATTTGGTAACACGAGCAGAGGGGCTTTAGAACGTTTTAAAAATATGTGCAAATAATAATAACCACCAGTGATACAGTTGTCCTAAGGAGTCATATGATAATGATAAAAACGCATGGAGTTTCACGCACTGAACTCAATGTTAAGATTATATTAATACTTTTAAAGTTATCTCGTAAGGGGCAGTTGTTCCATCCCCAGATGAACAGTCAAATAACTTTATTTGACATTTCACACGTACAAATTCTGTCAAATTGATCAGATAAATAGGCAGATAAACGATTGAACAATCGGCATTGTCAGTCAGTGGGAGTTTCTTGCCCTTCTTTCCCCACAGTGGTCCAATGTAAAGAAGTGGCAAATATGACGTGTACTAAGAAAATTGTTAATATCTACAGTAATACAGAACTTTGAACTTTGAACATAATAATCGCTTAACAGAGCCTTACGGCGAAGTTAAAAGATAACTTATGCGCTAAAGTGAGTTCTGTACGTTCTTAGCTCTTCAGTAGAGTGTGGTCTAATTTGTGCCTTTTCACGCTTGCGCATTCGTTGAGTTCTCTATGCACCTATATTTAGCATTGTGAATTATGATCGCTTATCTGAGACGATAGGTGGCAACTCTTGATCGCAGTTTTTATTTTGAACCTAGAAGGGTGGACTGATTCACCTAGGTTACAACTTTATTATAATTATCTATCTATATTATATTACTATTATTTTTAGTTCACGATTCCCTTGTAGCTTTGTAGCAAGCAATTTTTAAAAGAGATCTAAAAATCACTCTGTGGGAGTTTCTACGCCCTGTTTCTCCCACAGTGGTCCAATGTAGAGAAGTGGCAAAAAATGACGATTGCTAAATATATGTAAATATCTACAGTAATAAAGACATTTGTATTTTGGAATTTGGAACTTTTTACATTATTATATATTTCGTACTCCTAATACTTTACCTAAAAAAAGTTATTATTTCGTGACTTCACGACAGCGAAATATCACCCAAATTACCTTAATACAAATTCCGTTTTCTTCTGAAAAAAACAACCGAAAACAAGTAGGTAACTTCAGACTAAGAAAATGCAACTACCTACCTAAAGAACTATCCTACCTACATCTACGAGTATAACGTTAAAACGATATAAAATAACTTATATTTTTACTGTCATAGATACACAGGCATTTAACAGCAGATATGTCCCATGTGTCAGCGATGAAAAAGTAATTTTTGGGCTGAAACAAGTTTTCTAAAAAGTTTGTAGTGAATTAAGTTTTCTAAACGTAAATTTATTGCCTTTACGTCGGGTATACCTAAAGCGTAGATTGACTAAGTCGCGTTAAGTCTAGTCATAATGCGAGTAGGCCTAAAGCGAAATAGGACAGCTGATATTTTGACCTACAGATTTGTTGGTCTATAACGAAATAGGACAGCTGATATTTTGACATACAGAGTTGTAGGTGTAAATACTTATTATTAGGTTTTGATGAGCGAGTGGATATACGTATGTTAGTGACAACAACCTATTGTTTACTTTTTAGAGGTATCATACTTACTGTGTCGGGGGTTTTTCAATTTTAAAGGACACGGACACTTTCCCATAGAACCTTGGTAGTTGGAATTTTTCATGAACCAAATATATATCAAATGAAAGCTATGATTATGGACCATCTAAATATATTTTATTTAGATTTTTAAACAACTCCGTTTTTTTGTCACTTTTGTATGAAAAGATTTAATAGGGTCACAAAATGTATGGATTCTAGCATAATTTAAAATTAAGTTTTAAAAAAAAAACGGAGGTTTTGAAAAATCTAAATAAAATATATTTAGATAATCCATAATCATAGCTTTCATTTGATATATATTTGGTATATGAAAAATTCCAACATCCATAAGTGTCCGTCACCTTTATAAATATGACTAAGGAGTTGTGATCATTAAGCGAATACTCACAGTTAATTACTTTTAAACATTTTATTTGGTTTTGTTTTAATTATTATAATTTATACTAAAAAAACTATACTTAAAAATAATACTTGCCTTTTGCACTTAAAATAAATTATGTCCTAAACAAAACTTGAAACAAAAAACCTCAAGATTAATCACCGTAATTATTAATTAAGTCTTTCTTAGTTTTAATTATTGTTTTTAAAAGGTATAACGGACTTATTTCATACGAAATACGAATACGAAATTCAAAAAGGACAAATTACGTCCCATTCGCGTATTTAACCGCCTATGCCAACCTTCGAGAGAATTGTTTGTCCGATGTACTTCGCTGGCACAACTGATGATTTCAGTTAATTTGGACAACCACTGTTTCTCCATGTAATCATTGAAATTATCATTATTTTCCTCAGCTGCTTCTATGGCTCCTTCCAGTTTAATTTCCTGCGAAACTGCTTGTATGTAGTTGGAGGGTAACAGTGGTAGATGTGCACACATATTGGTTTTCCGTTTGCCCGCCGTAGAACTCAACATACCCAGTTTTTCAGCCTTTGCAAATACCGCCTTAGAAAAATGATAGTAGCATCCTGTTTTTGTTAACAGCATAGAACACTCCATATAAGTGCCAATTCAAGATACGACGAAGAAGTCTGCATTAGTTCATTTAATTGTCGTTTAGGCATAACGCGATTAGGGCTTGTACAGATTTAGTCTGGTAAAGATTTAACACTACTGAGAAATAGGCAGTCTACTAAATAGTCCAATATATTTCTAGGCCTACAGATCTTTTATTATGACATTTAGGCATAAAGCGACTTAGTCAATCTACGCTTTAGGTATACCCGACGTAAAGGATTTACTGCAGCAAGTGTTTATAGTACTTTATGTGACTGATACATAATGAAGGACATATAAGAATCTTGTTGGAATACCCAGTGCCTGTTATTAAACATGGTATGAGAAACAGGTTCCACAATGTTCTTGAGGACTGTATTTTGATACACAACTGCATTCGTTTTTACGCCTTTCTCACAAAAATGTACCTCAGTTAAGCCCCAATAAGAGACTCCCAACCAAACCATGAGCGAGGATGGAAAATGACCTCGTTGGACACGCGGAATACGGTTGCTCGCTTCTTCACTGCTGTGTGCGTACCTACACCTTATCATTTTGTTTGTTGTAGCTCTCTTCCACGGTGAAAATTTTTTCATCCGAAAAAAGATTTTCCCGATGCTTTTTTCCCGCGTACCGCTTCAACAAAGCGCGGCATCTCTTCAGTCTCAGGTCCATTAAACGAGCGTCCAAACGATGTCCTGTTTTTCTTCGATATGCCCTAAGCCCTAAGTCTTCATTTAACACCCTTTTCACCGTGGTCCTGCTTAACCCCATCTGAAGGGCCAACAGTTTCTGCTTAAGTATGGGATTTCTTTGAATTCGCGCCTTCACAGCTTTTATCACTGCTGGAGTCCTAACAGAGCGAGGGCGACCACTTCTTGACCTGTCATCTACACTAGAGTCTTCATTGTATCGTTTTATGGTACGATAAACGAATCTTTTGGTTATATTCAAATTTTTCAGTAAGTCGAAAATCCGAATTGGCGCGTAACCGCAACGATGCAACGCAATAACTGCGACACGGTCTTCTTTAAGTGTCCACTCCATATTTAAAAATGAGGAAAATTCTAAAAAGTACACATTTTTATTTTCAAGAAAAATTCGAAATTCGAATTCAATAAACTATTTTGTGGCCAGCGTTCTAAATTCAAAAGTTTTTATTGTGTGACAGAACTTATGACCTGACTGTGTATAATATCACGCGAGATTTTTAATCCCTAATTCATTCTGTACACTAGTTTATCTACACACATATCATAAGTTCTCTTTGATATGTTCAGCAACCGCCTGTTCGACCGGCGTTGTGGCCTTTATCATTGCTCTGCAGTTGTTTAGCTTGTTCTGTAGTACCAACTTCACAGACAAACTAGGGGCGGCACGCGGCTTTCGAAATTTGAATATCATAATATGTCGAAATATTGGTCCGTTTAGTCATAATGTATCAATATTCAGATAAGATATGAGTTTTTACCAAGTAGTATAAGCATTATGCTCATCATAACGTGTGGTTTTTGGACGCAGTAAAGAGGGTTTATTATACGTGTGTAGATAAAAGTATACATGATGCGTCTAGGTGTACTAAACGGTAGTGTTGCAAGAAGTGATGTTCTCATCTAATATACGAGGTTGCTTATTTGATGCATATATTGTTGAAGGATAGCCTTCACGATACAATTATGAAACAGTGTTAAATTAATTTAAATATAAATGCAGGTGGGGCCAATTAAATCTAGTACAGTAGGTTCCGCTTGCATTTAGTTTAAATTAAATGTAGCACTGTATTTTAATTATTTTATCGAATCTTAATAATTACGTTAAGTGTTATCTGCTTGCTTTGTGATTTGGTACCGCAGTCGGGGTTTATTTTTATTACGTAATTTTTTTATCAATCAAAAAAAATATTGAACTGAGTGTCCAGTTCAATTTTTTTTTTGAAACAAAACATTGTTATACATTGATTTTTTGTTAGGTTTTTTCATCACGTGGGTTGATGGTATTTTTGTACTTTAACTATTCCACAGAATCACCGATGCATTAGTTTATAAACGACAGTCAAAGAGTTAGCTAATAAATAAAACTAAAGCTAATTTAGTTTTTTGTAACATTATACAAATTTGGGAAAAATGAACTAAGTTAAAAACCAGGCATTATATGGTAAAATTTTCTGGATATGGGCTTTTACGTTAACCCCTCACAATATATGTATGCATGGAATAACCTATAAAATATGTATGGTAATTATTTGACCTCTGTGGCGCAGTGGTTGTAGCTGTGCCTACCATGCGAGAGATCCCGGGTTCGATCCCCGGCTGGGGGTAAAGAAAAAAAAATCCTCACGTCTTGGATGTTTATAAGTGTGTGACGTCGCTGTTTCTGATTCCCACAACACAGGGTATCCTAGTGTGGGGCCAGAAGCAATGTATGTGACTGTATGTAAATGTTTAAAATAACCTGTATAGTATAAAGTCAAGTTTAGTCCTTTACGACCCGTCGACTGAACTCTAATAAAAAGCCATAAGGTTGAAAATCGCGATCTATTTTTTTATCTACGCAGGTCGTGAGAGGTGAAGATCATATTCCAGAATACTTATGAAGACCAAAATTAATTTTACAGGATTGGACACCTTCGACGAAATATAAGTTATGTTTTAGGGCTACGCAGGTACGTAAAGGGAGCCAACAGAACCTTATGATGGTTTCCCTTAGACCAACACAGGGTTGATCCTACGAACCGTAATACGCCTACTTACCTGACGTTTTACCAAGTGTGCTGGCAGCTAAAATAGCATCAACAACAAACTTAAAATAAATCCGCCAAATCCGCTTGATCTACTTCTCCTGTACAGACATGGTTTGCTGGAAGAAATCTCTTGTGTACAATAAAGAAATTGTGAGTTACTAGCTGACAATGTGAACTTCGTACCACCTAAAATTTGATTGTGAGATAAGTAATATGGTCCAAAAAACTTAAGTGTCGCGCTGGCGAAAAAATACTAATTAAATATTTGGACGTTAAATAAAAGTGGTTAGTAGTTTACACGCAGGTAAAATATTTTTTATCACACCTGCTCTGAAAATACATACTAATTATACCAATTAGAGGGAAGAAACGCCTTTATCCCGCCCTTCAAATCCTTTCATCCCAAGGTATGGAAGTTTGTATGAAAATCCTTCCGACCCAAGGGTGGGAAGTATGTATGAAATTCCATTACATACCCGGTTTTTTTTTATTTGTCAGCAGTCATACTGCAAAGAGACTTTAACAGTCTACTAATTAAATTTCAAGTAAATTGTTACTGGCCACATACAGTTTTTTTTTACCAGTTACCAACCTCCTTGGTGCATACAGAAAATTAAAAACGAAATTATTTTTGTATATAAAACGCGCGGAATCACGGAAGAAGTGGCTGCATGACCTTAAGATCTTAGCCTACATCAGAAACGGGCGAATAAAAAAAGGAAAAGCCCGCGCATTTTCGCAAAAACTTCGATTGATTTACCATTTATCTTTGTGTTTTTTGTAAAATATGGATGCATTTATGTCTATAATTTTCCTCGTAGGTGTAATAAAAAGCACTATACATACCTCAGGATAAAGTACAGTTCCATACCTCAAATGGTTTGCGCCCCTCGCAAGCTCGTGGCGCAAATGCCATAATCTCGGTATGGAACTGTCACTTTCTTCCCTCTGAAGTAATGTACTATTGAATTTAGATCTCCTGAGCTAAAACTTTTTGGTGGACAATCAACAAAGAGGTTGAATGTATTACCTAATAATGAATCAATGACAAAGGAGTTTCAATGTTCTGTGGCTGCCAACGCCATGTCGTTACAGGAAGCGAACACTTCTCCATTTTCCATACAAAAGTTTTTGTGATTTGTGGCTGTTTCTCTGCGTTTTTTCTTATTTTCTTTTTACTTAATCTTATAATCTTTTACTTAATTTTTATTTACCTCCTCCGGACTGAGAGAATAAATGTGAACAGCAATTATTCAAAATGTTCGGGCCATTTTGCAGATTTAGGAAGACTAAAGTACAGCGATTCATTTTTATAAGAATAGGAGAATAGATTGATACATAGATGAAATAAAATATTATAGTCCAGGGGACCACTAGGTTACTCCAGCGCGTAATATTATGATTTGGGGGATACCTTACACCCTGTTTAGTAACTCCACCAAATCAGGAACTCCCCTCTATGCCTCCCATACTAATAAAGCTGGTCCTCGAACAGCGAACTTTCTACTTACTTACTTTCTTCATCCTTTTTATCACAAAACGTGAGGTCTCGACGGGCGGAAGTATCTAAAGGACATTCCAAAATGCTAGAATAGAAGCCTAAAGCTAAGGCTTTACTATGATGAATAGTTCTTACAAGTACCCACTTAGTATAGGTCCAGTACTTCCTACCGCAGTCTGCTGATTTGGATAATGACTGCTAAAACAAAACAACTTGTAGGGACGTCTTACTGCATATCTTGTGATGTCTTGCATAATTTATACAAAGACACAATTTCATGCTCTGAATAACTCGAGGAGATGAACTAATTTCGGATGAGATTCTTATTTCATTGCTTGCAGCTAACAAAGTAATTTAGAGAAAAACGAATATGCCTAAACTCTAAAACCTTCTATAGCACACTGCAATAGGTACACTAAGTTTACCGATAGAAAACGCAATATTAAACATAAGAATAATAATAATTTATTGCATCATAAAAAGTTTACATTTTGTTACAGGCAAAGTTTTTAGCTTAATTAAAAAGGTTTTAGTCTATATAGTATGGACATCTGGAACCTGAGCTAGGAAAAACACCTGGTATTTCAGCTCTAGTGCTCTTCTAAAATTAAGGTGTGTTGCTAATTTTGTAAATATATCTTACAGTGCAGATTGACAAGTTAATACAATGCCGAAAGGAGATTACGTTAACAAATAGTTAACAACTCTCCTTGAGTTGTATGAGTGTGTGTGAGGGGGTGTGTAGATATATGCAACTGTGTTGAACAGGAAATATCATATGTAGGTACACATATTAATCAATGACAAAAACTCTAAGAGATAAGTTAATAAATATAACATACATTATAATAATAATACCTTGGACACTATTTACACACATTGATCTAGCCCCAAACTAGGATTCCCTGTATCTTGGGTACTAGACAACGATATACATACTTATATAGATAAATATTATACTTAGATAGATAAATATCCATGACTAGGGTACAAACATCCGTTCTCATCAAACAAATATTTGCCCCCACCGGGGCTCGAACCCGGGACCCTTGGCTTCGTAGGCAGGGTCACTGCCGACTCGGCCATTCGGGTCGTCAATCATTGATCATATGTAATATAGGGAGAGCTAAGCAAGTTTTGATTATACAAACTCACACAAGGTATTCCAGTGTGGGACCAGAATCGATGCATACCAAGTACAGTGTCTGAATAACAGAAAATAAGGTTGCCATTATATTACTCGTAAATCTGTTCTATTGTGAAAGTTGTCCCTAACGCCCTACTAGATCCATCTTTCTTTTGTCCCTGTAGGCATATACAAACACTTCCCTGTTCCCCATTACCTATGATAGCCATCCGTCAAGCTTACATCGTCAAGACACTATTGTAAAATGCGAGCCTTATGCAATTTGAAGATCTCAGCTCGACAATGGTGTTTCCTCAGAGCGATTGTTTGGAGCTAAACGTCGGAACGCGTGGTATTAAAGGCTATATGCGGAATAGATGGGTGACAGTATTGTGTTAGAGTTGGTGCGAGATGTCTTCTAAATTGAACTTGGTAGCTTTGAGTTTGGTGGCCGCTTGCGTCGGGTCGGTGACCGCGAGTTATAGGGACGATGGGTAAGTTCATGCATACATACAGGTATATAATAGGTAGGTACTTATTAGGGAAACCAAAACTGCAAGATCACCTACTGATCTAAATAAAATGAATATGTTTAATACTCAAAGTGGAGCAATCTTAGAAGTAGCATTTGGCACCTGTCAACAATGTGTCAGACTCCCTGCCTTTTCTAAGCGAAACAAGGAGAAGCCTGACGCATAGCTCTATTCATACTGTTGACAGATGTCAAATGCGACGCCTATGCCTCCACTTTAAGTGACATATTTCGGTTGTGCCCTTCTGCATCCGTGTCTCTCAGCCTTAACCTCTGAATACCACCGGCGTTAGCTAACATTAGGTTTAACATTTTATTACCATGGCATAAGGTTTAAAATCGCGACCCGTCCCTCATACCCTCGGTTTTTGAAAGGTTAAGAGGTCTCTCGGCAATGCCACATTGACGGTTCCGCCATATTAAATCTGTCATTTCCATATGCTTGAGAGCGGTTTCATAACACAGGCCTTAGACGAAACCACAACAGCCGATCCAAAGTTTACTGATACTCTCTTGTCCCTTCCCCGTCCTCGAGAGATGCATGACCGGTATGACAATTAAAGTTAGACTTTACTTCAGCAGCATTTATCTCTCTGTCATTACTTACTACTCATCTGACTCTTACTTACTTATTCTCACTCTCTACCTCCCTTTCTCTAACACTAAACGCACTCAGCTTCGATTTCAGTGGGTTCATGCCAAGTACCACTTACCAGAGGACCGAGGACCAGTTGGCAGAGCCTACGGCCAGGGTGGATAAGAGCAGAGATGAGAGAGACAGTATCCCTGACAGGACGCAGAGGTTCGGGATATCGTCGTTTGGGACCACTGGCACACAGGTTGGTTTGACAAAGCTTTGTTTATGTTGGTGATGAGATTTTGTGTTTGTCACTTATTCTGCAGTGGTGATTTCTTACAAGCATTCTAAATTCAGTGGTCAGACCGCACCTACCCGATGGTCCGACAATTTCCAGCTGTGGGTCGATGTGGGCTCAGCATGATGGTAAAGATTCTTTATTCCAATGTGATCATTTTTAGAGTTCTAACGAACCATTATCATCACTCATCACTACGTTTTCCGTCCGTCCGGCCGTCTGTTCGTCTGCCAAGGCCTTTTTTCTCAAGAGAGCGTAAAGATATCAAATTGTTTATATCGATTAGCTACTCAGGTAGAGCTTGTCCAAACTGAAATGACGCGCCTCACTACTTGATTGGCGATTTACTTGTGTGCGTAAATGCGGTAGTGGGGCGTGTCATTTCAGTTTGGGCAGGTTCTACGTAGATTCTTAAGTTGTAAAAAAATCAAACTTACTGGTCAATGCAATAGTCATATACTTATGTCACAATTTTGCTGAAATTGTTGATATTGGCAAGGGAATCAAAACCTGTAGGGTTCTTTGCTTTGACCTAGAATCATGAAATTTAGTACGAAGCAAGGCCATAAAGAACAAATAAAGGTAAAAATACGAAAACTGTCTAATTTCTCTGTCTGCCTGCCTGTCGTCTGTCCGTTTGTCAAGAACCCTTCCCAGGAACGTTTGAAGGTATCAAGTTGTGAAAAAATCAAACATAAGGCTCATCGCAATTAAAAGATATCGCCGTTTATGTCATACTTTTGCTGAATTTGCTTGATACTCGCAAGGGAATTAAAAACTGTAGGATAAGTACTTCCCTTTAATCTAGAATCTTGAAATTTGGCACGAAACAAGTTATTATAGCACAAATAGAGAAAAAAATCTGAAAACAATAAATTTGTAGTAATTAAATAAAAAATGCGATTAGTGCGGAACCCTCGATGCGATGGTCCAACGCATTTTTTATCCAGGCTTTGCCTGGAATGTAAGCAAAGACGTTCTAGGCATTGCATGCAGGTGGCGGCTCGTCCTACAGAGCACTCCATACATACTATATGCACACTCTTAGTGGCAGTTTACCAGAAACTGTCCATACATTTTTTCTGGCTTAGCAGGGTCCGTACGGCGGCGGGTCAGCGCCAGGTCTCTACGGCCCTGTGAAGATAGACCTGGGTGGTGTGCTGATCGGGTCTCTTCTAGGCTTCGGCGCAGTTCTGGTACTGCCTAAGCTCATTCACGCCCTGTCCTATAGCTACGGTGGGGGGTATGGGAGAAGTGAGTACCTTTTGAACAAAGTACGTCCTCGTGCCTTGAACCTAATGCGGTAGGTATATTCATCTAACTTGACTAATTTTATTCATCATTTTATTTACAAGTCATTTTGGTAACAAATAACATATTTATATCGTCATTTTTGTAAATTCAGCCAGAATAACCCCGAACAGCTCGCGTAAGTGGTAATGTACTCCTACTGGTTCCTAGCAAGGCTCAAGGACACCCATGTCCTCATGTGTGGTGGTGAACCCTTGCTTTTATTAAACTTTTTGTCGAATTTCAAAAAACATTTGTTTTATGACTTTGTGGTGCTGCATGGGAATAGAACCCTTACAGTGGTCTTCCACAACTGCTGATAATGGTACATGCATAAGCTTCAATTCCCTTTGCAGTAGGAGCATGAGGATATGGGTGTGCTCCTGCCAGTAGGAGTATTTATTAAGGAGCACGCGGACGAACCCAAAATAAGGGCTTCGCAAATCATCACAAATTGCGAGGCGTCGAATAGTAGTAGGTATATGTGACTGCTACATATGGAGGGCATTTTAATGCCTAATTATGTACAGTTACATACACAGGTTTATCTACACACATATCATAAGCTCTCTTTGATGTGTTCAGGAATCGCATGTTCGACCGGCATTGTGGCATTGATCACTGCTCTGCAATTTGTTTAGCTTGTTCTGTACTACCAATTTCACAGACAAACTATAGGCGGGTGTCGGCGTTCGAAATTTGAATGTCATAATTTGACAAATTTTGGTACATTATGGTCATAATGTATCAATATTCAGATAAGAAATGAGTTTCTACCAAGAAGTTTTTATCATTATGCTGGTCGTAACGTGTGGTTTTTGGACGCAGTAAAGAGGGTTTATGATACGTGTGTAGATAAAGAATACTGTAAGTTCTGACATAGACTAATAATACAAGAAGACTAGCCATCTCGAATAAAATGTCGTACTTCGGTAGATAGCAAATATGGCGTTGGTACTGTTTGCTGCTTATTGTTGTACGTTATAATGCCCAAAATGGCGCAACAGCAGACGACACTTACACCACCGTAAAGTCACGCGTGACTTACTAGTCACAGAGTCTGGTGATTGATTGATTTTTAGTTCTCTTTTAAATACAGCTTTTTTTAACTATGTAGTACAAATATGACGTATTATAAATACTATGCAGGAATAAGTAATTACAAAATTATTAAGGGAGTTCTGTGTTGAGTTAGATTAACACAATGCACCCCTGTAATTTATGTAATCTTGAATATTATAATATGTCCCTTTTAGATAAAGTGGTTTTTACATGGTTTTTAAATAGTTCATATGGCAATTTGAAAGGTTCTTGCGTACACATATATTTTCGAAAATAAAATCGACTGGCTACAGTTAGTAAGTCAATTGCTTTAAAAAGTTATCTAAGGGTGTCTATGCGTTATTATAAATTGCTCGAATAGCCCTTTTGTGAAATATAACAATAGTTTGAATATCCGCTGCTTTCCCCCACAACAAAATGCCGTAGGACATGCCACAATGAAGTATCTAAAATAGACTAGCCTTAAAGTAGCCACATCCGTGTTTTGTTTGAGTTGGTCCAACCAGATCCATAATCTTGACACAGTATCATCCCATTGCTGGTCATACAGTACCAATTTCGTCCACTGCTTTAACATTACAGACACCTTGACAGTTCGAGTGTTTATATGAAACCGTTTTCCCCCTCCAGGCATCGACTCAAACATGCTGGATGTATCCGACATGCTGAACCGACTGGATGAGACGCTCTCACGGTACAATATCGACTCAGCGGCGTGCATGCAGCGTGTGACTTGCTCCTATGTGCAGTTGGCGAACGAGAACGTCGTGTCTGGGAACGGCACAGACTTTGATGCGCTGCTGTCTACTCTGTCTTCGTCAGTGAATTTGTTATTTATTGACTTACCAACAACGTACTGAGTTGGAAATACCTACTGAAATGCCCCTGAGCCAGTTTATATATGATGACCGGTTAAGCCTAGCGGGTGGTCCCTGCCTACGAAGCTCACGGTCCTGGGTTCGAATCCCGGTAAGGACAATATTTGTGTGATGAGCATGAATATTTGTTTCTTAGTCTCGGATGTTTTCTATGTATTTAGTTAAGTATTTATCTCTATTAAATATATCGTCGTCTAGTATCCATAACACAAGCCTTGTTGAGCTTATTACTGGCCTAAAATAGTAAAATTTGTGTAAGATTGTCCTCTAATATACATTTATATTTATTATTTCAATGGCGCTGTTCTGATTAGGGCGACCCGATGAAACTGTCGGTGCCCTGTCGCATATCACTGCGCCTACATTCCACAAGCACATGTCTTGAGAGGCTTAGCCGTTTCATACAACCATTTATATGTGCATTTATGTTTTATTTTATTTATCCATACCAGAAACTCCCTCGTGCGTCGCATGCTCGACGGAACCTCCGTAATGGAAGCCATCACTGAGGGGAAATCCTCGGACACAGATTGCCAACAACGGTACCCTAAATGCAAGCTGGACAAGAAAACCGTCGTTAAAGTCATCACTCAGTTGGTTCCGTCGTAGTTTTGTTAATAAAGCCTTTTTGAATGTGTAAATTGGAGTGTTCTTCTTTTTGATCGGACTAAGAGCGAAACAGATGAACTAATGTTGTATTTTTTTGTATGATGACCTAATCGAAAGTTTGTATTCCTTAAAATTAGACCGCAACCCTTGCCTACTGAAGTCCATAAACTCACATCTGGAATATTCATGCGAAAAGAAACGAGTAAGAAAATTACAAATTTAACAATTTATTAATTAAAGTCAACACCAAAACCTATCTACATATCTCTGATATTCTCAGCAATCGCTCAAGAAGTCTGCCTAAAACCATAATTTACAGACAAATGAATCATTTACGCAGAGCGAAAAACAAATAAGCTTCTAAGAGCCGGGAATATTTCCGTTTTGCGGAAAAGTTCCCCGGAAATATTCCCACTGCTCAGGAAAGTATCCCGGGATATCACACTTAACTAAATTCCCGTATCATAATGTGAGGTGTATTAAAATTAGCGTATTTCCTAAAATATTTAAGATACAATATAATTATGCCTTTTAAGCTTAATTATTTGTGTACTTTGGGTGAGTTTCAGTACAATAAAAATACTATTTCTAAAATAGCGTGGACACCTCATTTGAAAGTTTCGTACTAATTGCATTGTATAGTAGAAAAAGAATGTCGAGATGAACTGACCGTTACACTATTACAAATAAGGGTTAGTGACAACTCGATAGGTTCGCTAATTAACTCGATTATGAGCATATGGAGGTAGTTTTATGGAGCGGCCTAAAAATGGTTATCCTCATTGATCTGAAACGGCCCAAAAACGGGGACATAAAATGTACAGTTGTATTTATAAAGGTGCTTAAGGTATTGGTGACTATTTCATTTACGTACATAAATTTATTCTAATAGTTATGGCTAGTGTGCACGCACCATATGAATGAAGATAAAGCTAAGTTCACACTTGGTCGCATGTTTCATTTATTGCATTAGTTCTTTAATTCGGTATTTTAATACAACATACTAAAATATGTATGTTTTAAAATCAAAAAAATACATGTACATCTAAAATTTAGATGCAAAAATTGTCGAGAATTAAGTAAAATAAAAAAAGGATTTGAAATAAATCTGCTCAAGAAAGCAAAAATAAATGCAACTTTGTATATGATAGTTTTTCGGTTCGTTCGCAAGTATTTTTACAAAAGCAATGTATATAGGTATGTGATGTTGGGTTTGAAGTCAAGTAATAATTTGTTCAGACAAAAATAACAAATGGTTACAACAATTCCTTTTTAAATATAAAGTTTAGGTATTAGTCCAAATTAACTGGCAGTGTTCACGATTTTCCATATCACGAAGAAAACGATATTTACAAACACTTAATTTACTTGAACACAACAAGGACATATGGGCGCATTTTAATGTTTTATCTACACACCTATCATACACCTTCTATAATGCATTAAAAAACCGCAAATTACAACCAGCTTAAAGGTAAACTAGTAGGTAAGTTAGAACACATTTCTTATCTGTGAAAATGTTATTATTGCTTCATAATAACATTGAATTTGATGTTCTTATTATTTTCGAATTTCGGACATCTCTGAAGAACAATGCAATTTGATTTGACCTCAATTCTAATACCAGTCGAGATGACGTTCTATTCGAAATTAAATATCAATGCAGCAATGCCGGTCGTAACATGCGGTTCCTGAACACATCATACAGAGTTTATAATGTGTGTAGATAAAGCAGTGTATGTAACTGTACATAATTAGGCATTTAAACACCCGTGGGACGTTATTATGAAACTCTCCCTTTTAATGCCTTTATTATGTATCAGTTACATAATAGTAGTTTATCTACACACGTATCATAAACCCTCTTTACTGCGTCCAAAAACAGTCTGCATAATGTTAAACTACTTTGTAAAAACTCATTTCTTATCTGAATATTGAACATTATGACCATAATGTGTAAATTTTCTACATATTATGGCATTCAAATTACTAACGCCGACGCCCGCCCCTACTTTGTCTGTGAAGTTGGTACTACAGAACAAGCTAAACAACTCAATGCCACAATGCCGGTCAAACATGCGGTTCCTGAACACATCAAAGTGAGCTTATGATATGTGTGTAGATAAACTAGTGTATGTAACTGTACATAATTAGGCATTAAAACTCTCTCTAGAGTTTTAATGCCCTCCATTATGTATCAGTCACATAATAGTAGTTTATGTTACTGACACATACATAAGCTCTCTTTGATGTGTTCAGGAACCGCATGTTCGACCGGCATTGTGGCATTGATCATTGCTCTGCACTTGTTTAGCTTGTTCAGTAGTACCAACTTCACAGACAAACTAGGGGCGGAACGCAGGCGGGCGTCGGCGTTCGAAATGTGAATGTCATAATGAGTTTTTACCAAATAGTATATCATTATGCTGGTCGTAACGTGAGGTTTTTGGAAGCAGTAAAGCGAGTTTATGATACGTGTGTAGATAAAATAATATTAGCATTTTCGCTGCGGACATATTACATAATTATGCACTGCGGTATTGTCTTTACACAAACCGTGCGAGCTCTACTGTGCCTATATCATCCTTGGGAAGGGCGTTAAGTTGAGTATTTTCCTAACACAAATTCAGTTTCAATTCTGGTATATGCCAACATATCCTTGCAGATCTTTTGATTGCGACTTTTGTATAAAGTGATACTACGATATTATTGCCGATTGTTAAGAGCGTCAAGCTATGTAGAACAGTCAATATCGCTACATTGAATACTGGGTATTAAACCAGCCACCACCAATAAGTGTATCTTATTTGTATACGCAACCTGTGATTTGACTGAGAAATGTTGTTGGGTTCAGAACGTTCACACCCTGTATCAGTCAGTATTCAAGTCAATGAATATGATTTTTGGTTTCGCCACAAACCACTATCAACATAACTGAGCACCATTGCATAATCTACCAATTCCTATACACATTACCGTCAGAGGTATTTACATGTACAAATGCATTGTAATGCAATAGTAAAAGCTAACTTTCCTGGACTAGCTCTACATACTGCAAATCGTAATCAATTCTCGTCTTTATTGCGTTGCATCGCGGTTCAAAACTGCTATTGCTTTAGGATTCCGCCATTTTGAGATCTTTCATGGGCAGCCATTTTGTGCAAAATGTTTTGCGATGTTTTGGCCCCTCCACAACTTGTATCTTCAGAACTGCGGCGATGGGTTTACACTACGTCGCGCAAACACGACTCCTCTTCCACCCCAAATGGGAAAATGCATAAACACATGTTTGTTTTGGCTCCATTAAATCTTGATAAAATCCGGTCATGTGTGAACTAGAACATAGAAATTGACCTGCGCTACGGCCATCCGCACATGGGACGACGCGACTGCGACGCGCCCTACAGTTTCATGATTTGAACTAGAAAAGAGAAAGTGACCTGTGCCTAACGAAACTGAAATCTCATCCGTGTCGCGTCGCGTCAAGGTTCAGAGTCGCGTGTTGAGTATTGCTTGAATCACTGGCACATCATGCTAAGGAAGGAGTCGGCGTACGCCATCGGCTTGACGTCGGGATGAGGCTGAAACGACGAAATAGACGTTACTGAGAAAGAAACCCGTCATAAATTCCACGAAGACGGCGCTAGGTGTCTGACCGCCGTACTCAGTCATATATTAAACATTCAATCCGATTCCAAATTTGAATTAACGTACAAAATTGTTCGCTATGAAATCCATAATGAACCATAAAACGACTGGGTATGGCGGTCAGACCAACAAAGAGTAAGTAAGCAAGAGTTTCGTTCATCCGAGGTAACAAATGAAGTAATAAAGCAAATTTAAGCAGAGTTTCGTAAATCAGAGAAATTAATTTTCAATATTCGTAGAATTTTGCTGTTGACAATGCTTGTCAAGTCTCAGACTTGTGTGTATTGTGCCCTCTGCCAAAAAGTTTTGCTCGGCTCGGTCTAGCCCCCTATCACACATAATGGAGTATGGAATAACTGGCTAAACGTGGGCACAATAGTGCCTCTGCAACCCCGTATGGGAACATGGCGTGACATTATGTGTGTCTGTGAGTGTGTGCGCGTTCGTTTTGAATCCGGAATCGACCATAACTAAGTACTTATCTAACCCACTAAAAATGCAATATGCCCCGCTATCAGACTGAAAATACTTAAATATAATAAATAATGACCTTGTACTGGTCGGCGGCCAACGTCAAATTTCATACATTTTCTCGACGCAGCGAGTGCAGAGCTCTAATTTCACCTTTCAAGATGAGAAATGTACCAGGTCGTAAAAAAATATTGGTCGTTTTTATCGGAAATATAGAATAAAGATACTGGTCTAGATCCAGTTTGCAGCAAAGTTTAGGCACTAAATTAAGTATAGAATAGCATAACATCGAAGACTTACCACAGCCTCGTAGGTGGTGAAGTTAGGTTTGAGCTCCTTCCCGTTCATTGTGATGAAGGCACCCAGGTTACCCATGGTATCACTGAAAACAATGGTAAACAAATGTCAACAAATGGAAAAAGTAATATTCTTCAGTGTAGGAAGCAGGAATAATGACTCGTAAGATTAATTTTATCTGAACTCGTACTCTTTTTCACTCTGGTAAAATTATTCCTGCTTGAGCCACTGAACTTGAGCTGATATGAAAGCAGGTCTTTCGATCTTTGAAATCCAAGTTTTCATCGCAGAACGTCGCTTTTACGGTTGGCCTTATTACCAAACAGAGCCGTCTTTTATTGAGACTGCTTGTTTATGGGCATGCGCCTCAAATTCTGATCAGTCGATTTTTGAATTTGATAGGTATTGCGATTTATATTAGAAATACATGGTAAGGCTACCGTTTGCCTCATAATTTATGGTTCTAGATATATTGTGAGTGATAAATAACACATTTGTACAGGATGTGCCGAAACTCAATGTCAGAAAAAATATCTAACAATGCAGGGTCAGAAAAAATTAAACCTATGTCACGTGGTTCAAAAATATAGCCATTTATGGCCGAATCCTTTATCATATTTCTAGTCACTGTAACCAAATATTAGCAATACGACCATGTATCACAACATCGCAAGGGGTTGAAGTGGCTGCCGAACCGTCTTCCCCGGGATTCACATATCATCAATTTCCTCTACAACATTTTATGGAATACACGCTATCCAACCTTCTTACGAGACAGTTTTCAATTTCTTTCTTCCAGCCGGCCTCGGAGAACTCACGCAGATTCCATGCTCACAACTCCACCTCCTATGAGCACAGGTTTAGACCCCGGGACATTCGGTTGTGGAATGCACTCCCCTGCATCATCAGGGACAGTACTACTCTGAATATATTTAAAAGTCGTGTGAAGAAGCATTACCTCTGGCTTTGGAATTATAGGTAGTATGCATGTAAGTATGTATTACTATATAATAGTAGAAGTAGTATATCATACTATACATATCAGCTGACGATGGAAATGGGGAGGTAGGTGATGGGCCCTGAAATAGCTGCGAAAACCCCATCCATGTTAAAGTAACCAATAGATGTATTTTCACAAGGCTTCAATTCTGTTACGGCTGCTGGGTTCGCTGGCTGTCTAGCAACGTGTAAAGCTTTGTTCACATCACGGCCAGCTGGGTGCGCTATGGCAGACTGTCTATTTGTCAAGTTTTCAAAAATATCTGGTTAGATAAGTACCACGTGTTTCTTTTTTGCTTACTTCCTATATCTACAGGTAACATTATGTTCCACAATGGCTTGTAAGTACTACATAGTATAAATATCTGCCTACTCAACTTACATTAAAAATATTTATCTTTTTAAAATCCATATTAAATGAGCTTATTTTTTAAATCACTTGCCGAGGTTTTTCAGTATGATTTTTTTCGTCAACGAGTGTCAAAGTTTAGTGATTAAAAAATTCAAGCAACGACTCAACAAATCTCCGATATTTTTTATTAGTGTGGGACAATTTTATGCTTTAGTGAATATGATAGTACAGAAAACGTAAATATATTGCTAAGTATGTGGTTACTTTTGACAAGAATTGTGATGAAGGGTTTCGTTTTTCCAACTTTTTACAAAAATGTCTATAATTTTTGAACCACATACATTTTTTTTCTGACCCTGCATTATCAGGGCTTTCTCCTGATTCCCACTTGACGTTGAATTTCGGGGCAGAAACAATGTATACAGGCACATACATTGTTTCTGGCCCCACACTAGGACACCCTGTGGGAACCAGAATCAGCGACGGCGACACATCATAACATCTAAAAAGTACGGATTTTTTCTTCCTCCAACAATATGGATTCTAACCCGGGACCTCTCACTTAAATTCGAATTTACTTACAAATAACCTGTAGCCTTATAAGGCTACTGTGCGTTGTTGGGCACGATAGTCGTTCAGATAAATATGTATATGTAAGTCGCTCACCAGTAGTTAGGCGCAGAGAACACAGTAATACATTTCTCATCGTGCGCCAACTCATAGCCGTCATTCTTGACCTCGTGGCTGCGTATGATATAGTCCAGGCCATTCTTCTTCAGGAAGTTGTTAGTCACGTCCGGACCGAATTGGCAACCAACGCCGCGCTTCGACGGCGCGCGGCCGACCATTGGCTGCGGGTCTGACCAGAGTAGCTCGCACATGATGCCTGTAGTACAAGGGTGGGTCATGAGATGGCGCTACTGGATTCTGGGTTTACATAGAGTTGTATCAGATGGCGGTGTAGTGATACGGTGCGGTTGTCTTAAAAACCTACATCGCGTAAGCGAGGGTGTAACTAGTGTTACTGTTATGGCAATAAATTTGCAACATTTTTACAAATCGAGGTAGATTTGTACATACGGTATCAGTAGAGTAGAGTCCAAACTGCGTTAAAAGTTAATACGTGTTTTCTTGTACTGTCAGCATGCGATATACAGAGTCATTGGTTAACCTATAAATATACTGTGATGGGTTAAAGTAGAGACCATATCAAAAGAAACAAAGAATTAATCGCTAAATAAATATGTTTTATCTACTCTCTTATCGAAAAATTCGAATTACAAACTTCAAAACGAGTTTATATTGACGTACTTTATAAACACAATACCGAAGTCTAAAATTAGAATCAAATTATTCTCAAACAATGTTATAAAATATATTTTATTTTCATTACGTACAGTATAGAACAACAAACAAAACTCAAAACATTTTGTTGTTTTGGTTTATATCGACAAAATTCTCTTCGCGTTATCCTGTTTTGTGACTATTACTACTATTGACCTCAGTCTTTGGTTACGACGACCCTGGATATTCTTTCGGACCTCTCTGATTTCTTTCCCCGCACGGGATTTAGGTTTTCAAACCGAAATCCCGTGCGAAATCAACAGAAATCTTGGAAAAAACATCACTTTGCATCGTTAAATTATGTAAACAAGTGGGATAGGTTCTCACGTTTTCCCTAGTGATCAACGTCAAAGATTACTATGGATTAAAGCAGTTAAACATGTAAAGCCTGAATTTACCATATCCAGTATGTGTGGTTATATATACTCTCTGTATATAAATTTATCAGACCCATAAATAAAAGCCATGTAGAATCAACGCCATCTGTGAAAACTTTCAGAATTATTATATATTTGAAATATGCTGTCAGAAATCCCCTTATTAAATTTGCATTGCTACTTTTACTCTGTGATTGATTTGCAAGTAACCTCAGATGAACGAAACTCCTTGCTTACTTACTCCGTTTTTATAACCTACAAACTCTTTGTCTTTAACAGTTTGCTACCCCATCAAATGTCACCCAGTTTATCTCATGCTGACTGCACACCGGGCTTTGGAGACCTTTTTGAGGCCTTTCCGTGACTAACCGTCTTCAGGCGGCTGTTTATTCCTGTCCGTCCTCCTGATATCCTCCAGCGTGATGTCGTCCTTCGAGAACAGGCCGCCGTGCATCACCAGCACCCTGCCGTTGATGCAGTGAGCCAGCGGCAGCCAGTTGTACACTTCCGTGAACAGATCCGCCATCTGCGCTGAGTATTTGGAGGTGACCTCGCCTCGGAAGCCGTACATGCGGTTCATGTCTTGCGTCTCGTGGTTGCCTGGGATAAGAAACGTTTAATTTATAGCTAGGTGGTGTGTTTTAACCCCCAACAAACAAAGAGGGGTGTTATAAGTTGTGTGTGTGTCTGTCTGTAGCACCCTAGCGGTCAAAGGGTTGGACGGATTTTAATGCGGTTTTCTGTAAATGGTAGTACATTCCTGCGATGGCTCTTTGATATGTTTAATTAAAATTAGTCAGCCAAATATTAGACAATCACTACGCTCGGGTAAGGACACCTTCAGAAAAATGGAATTTTCAAAGGTTTTGCACGCTATTACCGTGGCATAAGGTCGAAGTTTGCGATGCACTTTTCAGGGTCGGAGAGCGAAAGGTATTGTGTCGGGGTATTAAAATCAAAGTTTTAAATTAGTGGTGAATACTTTAAAAGGGCTTTGTGTTTAAACGATTACCAAAAAATTCGAAAATTTACTACCAATAAATTTGAAATGACTGCCAGAATTAGTAAATGATCACCAAATTGTGTTTGGATAAATGATCACCAAACTTTTTTTTAAGTTCATGTTTTAAGTATATTTTGTTGTTCTTACATGTTCAACCTAACACGTAGGATAAAGGGGGCTTCGCTTCGCTCACCCCCTTTGCCCTTCTCCTAAGCTACCGCAGTATTTTGCCCTGATATTTTCTGCATGTTTTGGTGATCATTTACCCATTTTGGGTAAGAAAAAAATATTTTGGTGATCATTATATTTGTTGCCCTTTAATAGAGCATTTTGTGCTATTTCTGAACAGCGACTTTAAATGGAGTATACCCGGCTATAGTCGGTTTAGGATTTCTCTTCTAACCTGTGCTCCCGCTTTAATTTACTCATTACAGTGACAAACGGAACGGCTGGGCCGAGATCTATTGTAATGATCTGCTTACAGAGAAACCGGGATACATATCCGGATTGACACGTTTCAGAATTATCGTGTTACTAAGAAGTGGGTTATGGTCGCATTTATTGATTGATTAAAAAACGAAGGGACGGAACCCTCAGAATCAACCCATAACACTGGCTTTGGAGGAAGAAAACCATTATCCCCAGGTCTGGGATGTCGACATGAGTGTGACGTCGCTGTTTCGGATTCCCACGACACAGGGCACCCTAGTGTGGGGCCAGAAGCAATGTATGTGTCTGTATGTAGATGTCTTATGCTAATTTGTAAAAACGCGTGTAATTAATTATTCGTTGTTACATTTCGTATTATAGATAGACGATACGGAGAGTGAGAGAGTAATGCAGAAAAACAAAGAGTGTCAAGGAATAATAATAATAATAATACCTTGGACACTATTTACACACATTGATCTAACCCCAAACTAGGATTCCCTGTATCTTGGGTACTAGACAACGAAACACATACTTATATAGAAAAATATTATATTTAGATAGATAAACAACCATGATTAGGGTACAAACATCCGTCTTATCAAACAAATATTGGCCCCCACCGGGACTCGATCCCGGGACTCTTCGCTTCGTAAGCAGGGTCACTGCAGACTCGGCCATTCGAGTAGTTAATGCGAGATAATAAGCTGGAAATTGGTGTAAATATCACTTAATGTTGTCCTCTAACTCACAATAAATCACGTGTCTGCCTATCAAGTGTAAAAAATCGGGTTTTCGCAAATATCTCGCTTCCTATGGCTTCGATTAAGATCTTCATAAAATTGTTAGGCAATTTGAGACAACATTAAGGATGCTAAAATAAAGGATTTACGCTAGTTTCCAGCTTATTTTCTCATATTCAGAGGTGAAACTCTCAAGTTCCTGTAATCCCTTTCGGAAACGAAACGCAAATAGTTTATGTGACTGCTACATAATGCCTAATTATGTACAGTTACATACACTAGTTTACCTACACACATATCATAAGCTCTCTTTGATGTGTTCAGGAACCGCATGTTCGACCGGCATTGTGGCATTGATCATTGCTTTGCAGTTGTTTAGCTTGTTCGGTAGTACCAACTTCACACACAAACTAAGGGCGGCACACAGGCGGGCATCGGCGTTCGAAATTTGAATGTCATAATTTGACAAATTTTTGTACATTATGGTCATAATTTATCAATAATCAGATAAGAAATGAGTTTTTACCAAGAAGTTTATCATTATGCTGGTCGTAACGTGTAGTTTTTGGACGCAGTAAAGAGGGTTTATGATACGTGTGTAGATAAAAGCAGTAAACACTTCCTCACCTCGCGACATGTAAAAGTGATCCGGAAACAGCAGCTTGAAACTAAACAGCGTGAAAATACACTCCACACTGAACGATCCCCTGTCCACGAAGTCCCCATTGAATAGGTACGGGTTGGTCTCCGAGGGCAGCCCGTTGAGTTTGAACACATTCATGAGGTCATAGAACTGGCCGTGGATGTCGCCGCAGACCGTGAACTTGTCTTCGTCGCCCACCTTGATGTCGATGAGGGTGGGCTGCTTCTGAAGGTACGCTTTGACATCGATGAGTATCTGGAAATAGTTTTAGGGAATTCAAGTCAGAAGTGTCCGTGGGCTAGCGGTATTCGCACGTCGGAAAACGATCGTGAGGTCAGCAAAATTTGGCCGAAGCGGTTACTGGATGGGTGTCCGTTTCTATGTGGCATTTGTTTCGTTACACAAGTTAAGCTGTACGTCCCGGCTACTAACGCTACTCGGTGGTAGTAGTAGAAAAGCTGTGTCAGAGTCCCTAATAGGGCAGCTTGAAAGCTTCTGACAATCGGTTTGGCCACCAGCCAATCCTCTCTTTCAACCAAACTCCAAACTTATTTTTTTTATTCAAAACACTTTTTAAAAGTCATTTGAATCTTAATAATGCGGAAAGTGTTATGGCAGCTGAGGAGAAGCGTCTCAAGAAACTTGTACACTGCAACACGGCCTACTTTTCTTTTCTGTTTCTTTGTATTATTTCTATCAAGTATTGAATAATTCGCTAAAAGTGGGCACAATAGTGCCTCTGCCACCGCGTATAGGAAACTGCATGACGCTATATTATTTAAATTCTGACAGTAGCAACAAAGGGTCCAAGCAGCATCGGCAGACACTGAAATAGTTTTGCAACTGTGTGATGCAACACATTATCATTGTAGTTAGTGAGTTACCTTATAAGCGAACTTCTTGTGCAGTCTTTTCTCCTTCTTGTAATACTCCATCAGGTCGGTCACGAATTTGAGCGTCACTTTGCCATCCTCGAGTTCAGGCCCCTCATACTCTCCTTCTATTGCTGAAACAATTCGAACAAAATTATCCAGAACTCATCCTACAGTTCGCGCCAAGTTTCTTTGGTTCTGAGCGAGTTGTCACCTCTTTCTCTCTAACCCCACCTTATCCTATGCGAAAAAGAGAGGTCACAGCTATCTCAGAGCTAAATAAACTTGGTGCAGCCTGTACTGTGCTATGATCTTCAAAGTTTTTGTCAAAGAAACATGTAAAAGTTGACAAGTTTGATCGTAAATTCTTAATGAATAGTTTATTTTATTGTTAAATGAAGTAATTGGCACCCTCATCAAAAAGATCATTTGGTTTATATTCCACTTGATTTCTGAACAAAAAACACCAGCACATTATAACGAAGGATAATAACTAACATGGTGAAATCAGCTATCTTGATATCAATTATACTGTATAGATAGATAAACAGTAATTTAAGCTTATCATTCAACTATTTTATAGTAATTTTGTTTGTTGTATCATTAGGAAAACCCTTGCTAACCCGCTTATCAACTGTAACTCCATGTAATAAATCTACCAGCATAGTTTTTGGTGATGGCAAATATGTAGGCAGATATTGGAAACAGAGCTACGATATAGCTTATGTACTTGGTCAATGATTTAATCACTTACTTATACTGATACCATTGTAGGGAATGAGAAAGAGCCTGTTATCTATCACCAGTGATCGGAAAAGGTAAAGCTGTTTTTGACTTTGAATAAAAAATATATATAATACTTTGGACACTATTTACACACATTAATCTAGCCCCAAACTAGGATTCCCTGTATCTTTGGTACTAGACAAAGATACACATAATTATATAGATAAATATTATACTTAGTTAGATAAACAACCATGGCTAGGGTACAAACATCCATTCTCATCAAACTAATATTTGCCCCCACCGGGACTCGAACCCGGGACCCATGGCTTCGAGGCAGAGTCACTGCTGACTCGGCCATTCGGGTAGTCAAAAAAAACTTGCGATATGTGATAATAATATGGACACTATTGGACTTGCCCAAAAATTTATTCTCTATAAAACCGATTTGATCAGAGAACCTTTATTTTAATACCAGAATTGTCAGATATTGCTTAAACAGCATACTTTTTTCCGATGCGCTAGTACCCCAAGAACACAGCTACTTCATTGATCTATTGATTATTATTATTATACTATTACATTTTTTTTCTATTTATTTATATCATGTTATTGCAGTTAGAATTCTGGGGCTTGTCAATATTGTTGATGTTTGGCGACAATGAATTAAAACTGCTCTACCTATTATAATCACGGGTTATCTTGCTTGATATGCTCCTATGCTGGATTTACATACTTACCAAATGTTCATGGTATGGTAAGAGGCATAACTAACCCACGCAACACAAATCATTTGCAAGGCATGCACTTTTGGGTGTCCAATCCTTCAATTCCGATTGGATAGAAAAAGCCTTTTTTCAGATCAGTCACGGATGTCATATAGCATACACAATGCATATAAAACAAACATTTGCAAGTGTTAATAAAAAAAAAGGGCCAAGGGTGAGTTGGACTCCCAAACTTTTGTTTGGGAGTCCAACTCCTGCATACGAAACCCAAAGGTTTCGTATGCAGGACCTACAAATTTGCGGTTTTCAGATTTTTTCCTTCACTTGTGCTGTAAGACCTAGCTTAGTGCCAAATTTCATTATTCTAGGTGACTGGGAAGTATCCAATAGGTTTGGATTCCCTGAGTATCAAGCAAATTCAGGAAAATTGTGAGATAAATGGTACCCTTTGATTGCCTTCACCTATAAATTTTCCACAACTTTGCCTTTGACATATTTACGCATTCCTGAACAATAAGGACTTGGCAGACAATGAAGTGATCCTTTAAGGGTACATTTTCTCATTTTAAGCTTAAAATAATACTTACACATAGATTCCAAGTTTATAGAGTCTGCTATGTTGACCTCTTTCTTGTCAACCGAGATCGCCTTCTCAAAGGCAATTTTTTTTACTACTTTAGTGCATTCTGTGAACTTCATTTTTGCATCTTTATCGTTTGGCCTAACTTTGGTTACCTGGAACGGATAGCTAATAATTAAAAAAACATTTAGTTTCACCCTCAGTTTATACTGATGTGATATAAGTCTTGGCCAATAACAAATATTGTATGCCATATTTAGTATAGCATGATTATTGTATTCTTTGTTAGTTTTTACAGCACATAGTATAAGATGGATCTGGCTAGCCTTCTTGCAATGGGATACAAACCAAATAATTGATCAGCATGGGAATTCTTTCAGCAATTCTGAAAAGTATTACTAGAAAGATATATGGTGCTGTCCTGAAATGGACACTAAGCTGACAATAGAACATAGGGCATATGCAATCTTAATGCAGATTTATAAATAAATAACTGACAAAATGTGAGTCACCGTCATTCAAATTAACCTATAGACTGTTAAGCTAAATCATATTTTAAAGTATACTCACATATTCAAAATCCTTAAGAGCTAGTTTGTACTTTCCTAAAGACATATAAGCCGCTGCTCTTCGGTAATATGCTTTTGTGTATGATCTGTCCAGTTCAATAGACTTGGAGGCATCCGTTAGGGCATAACCAAAGTTCTCCAGTCTCATGTTGGATATACTTCTGTTTCCGTACAACAAAGCGTTTTGTGGGTTCTTCTCTATTGCTTTTGTGTACATTTCGATTGCAGCATTGTAATTTTGCTCTGAAATTTTGAGGTTAGAATTTAATTATCATTTTGTTTCGCAGATTTTGGTAATTAATTGCGAAATAATTTTGTATTATATTGAAAGTTTTATATTTAACGGTAACTAAAGGTTAAAATACTTACTTTTGAAGAATTCATTAGCTTCGTTTTTCAGTTCATTTGATGCATCAATATCTTCTTGGGACACTGGCCCGGTTCCGGCATTCTCATCGTTGTCAGCCATAATTTTATAGTAGATAAACTTAAAAATCAAAGCACAGTAGTTACTATCAGAGAATAATCATAGGAAATCGTGACTTCAAATCAACTTGATTCGTAATTTTACGAAAAATGTAATAATTGACGGAATGATGAAATTCATGAATGAAATCTTTTTTTTTTATATAATGAGTTTCACGGCCCTGGATAAAATTCCTTTTGGGCCAAATCGTCAAACAAATTATTCAATTCACTATTATTCATATCAGTCATCGTATTCACTTATTATAATTTATCACTAAATTTATAGATTATTTACAGTGTTTATGATGAATTTGTATAGAGGAGTGAAAAATATTGGAAGTTTTAAAAGTTCTTGGAGACTTGAAGGCACAGGTACATCTCTACAAACGTCTTCTAATTCGCTGACAAGAATCAGTCTCTGTATGCCAAACTGTTTACATTTGAAAATAATGTGTTCTAAATCTGCTAAAATCTGCTTCGTCTTCACCACAGTACGTGCATTTGGAGTCATCAACCAGGTTGAGTCTTCTCAGGTGAGTACGGATCTGGCCATGGCCGAATCTCAATCTGTTTATGGTCTTTATGTATTTACGGCAGTCTATTTCTCTGTTTCTGTTGTACCAAGGTTGGGCGGGCGGGCAACCCTGGATTTTAGCACACCATTTGCCTTTGTTTTGGCTTATGTCCTTCCAATAATTGCACCATAACCCTTTCAGGCTTTGGTTCAGCTCAACATGAAAGTCGGTGAAAGGAATCTTCAGGTCTGTAGAGTGGTCTTCATCCCATATATTACTCGCAGCTTGGTCAGCAACTTCGTTCCCAACGATTCCTTTATGGGATGGTACCCATAGAAATTGTACAGTTATATCACGAGTGAGTAAATGGTCTAACATATTCCTAATACTATAAATTAAATAATTCAAGTTATATCTAAGGCAATTATTTTGCAATGCCATAAGTATATAATAATGGCGGCCTCAAAAAGTTATAATTTTTGAATATTTTACAAGTGGGGGCTTCCGCCCCCTTATCGACACTCTGACCGTACACTTAGTGAATCTGAAATAATCATGACATCAGTAGCTTTTATATTATTTACATAGAGTAGAGCTTGGTAGATGGCATAACTCTCAGCAGTTAAAATACTACACTTATTATTTATTTTGTAACATTTAGTTAACTTTCTTTTTGGATCATAAAAGGCTGATGTTACATTGCGTGTTGTCTTTGAGCCATCAGTAAAAATAGAGTATACATGTTTGCCATCTAGAAATTGCAGCAAATCTTTTTGATTAGAAATACTTTGCTTATGTACAATTACTTCCCGTAAGAGTGTATCAATTTCTTCATTATACAATGGCCAAACTGTGTCTTTGAACATATTTACGGTAATGATTTTTAAATGCATTACAATTTTTTGCATATCCGGGATCTTTCCAGATAATAGCAATATATTGTCTACGTAAGATCTAGAATCGCTTATTTGCGGAGTGTGTGGTAGTAATATTCTATCTAATACGAATCTATTGTCAGCAGTTAACAGTTTTAAACAAAAATATTCAGCAATCTGCAACCTTCGAAAGTGAAGTGGTAGAATGCAAGTCTCACACTCGGTTGCAGAAAAGTTCATTACTTCACTCCATTAACTAAACCTGCTTTAGAGATAAAGTACTAGTTATTGTTACATAAGTTGCAGAAAGCCATTTCTGTCTCAAGTTATAGTTAGTTAGCTAAAGCGGGTATTAAAACAGCGTACTCTGTGGTTGTTGAATCTATTCATCAAATGACTGAATGGTTGCGTTTTGTTTCCTTGACTTTTTCAAATTATGGACGAAAATGCGTGATCAAAACGCATTTTCAAAATAATATGTAATGTCAATGTCAAATGTTACATGTTTCTTTTGGACAATTTTGGATTGGATTGTTGTTTATCGTAATCATAATAAAGCTAACGAGCTCAGGAAAATGGAGAATGTAAAAAAAAGGGAACGTGGTGCCAACTACACTCACGACGAAAAGACATTATTGGCAGACCTAGTTTTTAAGTAAGTACCTGCCTACCTACTTCAAGAGGTCTTATAAAGGCAAATAAAATGAGCGCAAAAGCCCCAGGGTACCGTTTTTCATCGTTTGGCTCCATCATCAGGTGATGGTAATCACAAATTACTTCGAAGTTATGACGAAATCGGATGAGCCTAAGCTCGACGGGTTTACTAATAAGTACAACCTAGGAATTCGTCTGCCACCTTCGAGCTCCATCATCAGATCAGCTCAATGATACCATACTGTATTATTATCTGAACTACATACACACACCAAGTTTCTTACTGATAGAAAATCTAGAAGGGGGCGAAATTTTTATTTATAGATTTGCTGCACTATGTTATTTAGTTGCACTACAACCTAATAAAAGGGTATTAAAAATGAAGATTCAGAGCATGCTGTACATGACAAATGCTTGATATTTTTTATTAATATTTCTAGATACAAACACATTGTTGAAGACAAACGAACAGGAGGACAGTTCATTGTTAGGAAGAGGGAAGTATGGGCAACAATAGCAAATAAGTACAATAGTTGTGCCTCAACTGGTCCACGTAGCAAGGACCAGTTGAAAATGATGTACGATAATTGGAAACAAAAAACCCGAAAAAGTTTGGCAGAGAGTAATGTAAGTTGATCCGAACAATTGGTTTAACTATTTTTGACTACCTATCTTTCCAAAGGTCATGTGTAAACATTTATTATTTTTTCAGAAAGCAAGATACGCAGTAACATCTGAAGAAATATTGCGTGCTTTAGGTCATGCCAAGGACGATAAGTTCCAAGTTAATAAAACAGGAGGAGGCGCTTATGACACAAAAACTACAGATAATGACGAAAAAATATTAAGCATGCTAAAGGACCAAATTGAGCCCCTAACAAATGAATGTGACAGTGGGGCATCTTATTTTCGAGACTTAGACAACCAACAAGTACTCGAATGTGAAGTTGTTTCTGTAGAGGCAGAAGAAGCACAGAAATCTATAATCGATGAACAAATGGAAAACAAAACACCCGATAATCAAAATAAAAAGTTGAAAAAGAAGACAGCCAAAAAAGACAATCTACGTACAATCAAAAAGAAAAAAAATCTATCCGCAGAATGCTTCAAAAGAATATATTTTAAGAGGAAGTGCCAAGTGGCTAACTTAGAAAAGAAAAAAGTCATGCAAGAAATCTTTCAGAATAAGCAGCACCATAATTTGAAGATGCAAGTTTTAAAAATGAAATTAAATAAATATAGTAACTAGTAATAAGTAAATAAGTAGTAACTCTTGGCAGTAATAATAATAAGATAAGGAATCTCATAATAGATATCTCTAAAGTTTGCCTTTATAAATGACTTTTCCAGTTACTTGTCTTGTTTATACTTTACACAGAAAACATCATATATGTATTTATAAAAAAAAAATTACATGTGAATAAGAAATAAGGCAGATAAGTAGACTTGTTTTATTTATTTTATTACAAAGTAGGTAACTAAGAAAATACTGTATTAACAATTGCAGTTCTTGTGGATGAATCAGTTTCTGGCATATTCTGCAAAGGTAGCAGAATTTCCTCATCTTCTAAATTAATATCGTTTGGAGGCTCTACCTCATCCAGCTCTATGCACATATTGTGTAATATTGCAGTAGCCACAATCACTTTAAGAATGGTTGATGTTTTTGTCAATGTCATTCCCTTCTGTAAGCAAGGGCTTCGCCTTTTCCACACCCCGAAACATCTTTCGACTGTGTTTCGAGTAGATACGTGACTTTTATTGTATGCCTCTTCAGCTAGTGTTTGGGGCTGTAGGAAAGGGGTAAGTAAATATTTCTTGCAGTAATACCCACTATCGCCTAACAAATGATAGTTATTATATCTACCCATATCAAAATTTGCACACAAGTGTGAGTTGTTAAGAATGGTGCAGTCATGTACTGACCCTGGCCAACGAGCAATAATATCTCTTATTTTGAGTTAGGCATCACACACCACCTGTACATTTATTGAGAAGTACCCTTTCCTGCATCTGTATACTTCTGAGAGCATCCCTCCTCTAGATATTATTTTAACATGTGTGCCATCCAAAGCACCGGCTACCCGTGGAAACCCAGCTATGTCATAAAAATCTTGTGCCACTGTTCTCAATTCATCTCTGTATGGCATATTTATATATCTATGGCTTAATTGGGCAATTGCGTGTGTAATTTTTTGAACAATGCGACAAACGGTCGATTTATGGATGTTGGCTAAATCTCCCATCACCTGTTGAAACGAGCCCGTTGCGTAAAACCTGAGACATCAATAATTGTGTTATGCCATCTATCGATTTATTCCGGTGTGTCGTTGGTTCCAAGTCTCCAATCATGCTAAGAATCTGTAGTACCGCGTTCTTCGTAAACCGGTATCTGATTCGGAAATCTTCTCCATCGAGTTGATCAAATAAATTGACCCTGTCTGGGATATTGCGGCGCTGAATATCTATTTCAGGATCCGAAAGTGACGAGAGGCTTGACATGGACATCCTGAAAGGAATTGGTATTTAGGTTATAAAAAAACAAGAAACACAATGCATAGTAGGTATGTACTGAAACTTTATTTAAATTCTTACCTGGAAATTTTCCAGTACCTATTACTTTAATTCCTGTATCGTTTGCAGTGATTATACACAATTTCTTGCAATTATCTATGTTTACTGGACACTAATGGGTGTTCGGTGGCCTATTAAATTTTGACATCCATTAAGTTAAAACTATTGTTCCGTTAGGCCTAATGAGCTTTTGTGCAACGTAAATTCGCTCTAATGACACATTTTGACGTTTCGTTAGATAAGTATTATCGCCCAGTTATAATATCAGTTTAGTTTGCTTTCTGCAACGACTTAACAGAATTGTTAAGGTTTAATGGACAAATAAAACTTAATGACCTTTTCTGCAACCGAGTGTCACACTGCATAGCATTAATAGGAGTAGAGCACATTGCACCAGTGATAATTCTCAATGCCTTGTTTTGGATTATTTCTAACTTGCGCAGAAGTGAGAGACTAGCACTCATGTATGCTATTGAGCTATAATCAAAATGACTTCGGACTATACTTTTATAAAAAATTGATAAAATTTTTGGGTCAGAGCCCCAATGAACACCTGCCAATGATCGCATAACATTGAGCCCTTTTGAGGCATTTCTTATAATATAGTTTATATGACTTTCAAAAGTTAGTTTGGAATCCAACCACACACCCAAGAATTTCTTATGTCGAACCCATGGTAGATCATTGTTATTATACTGTACATTAATGTCACAATCATAGAAGTTCTTACAAAATATCATTGCTGCACTCTTATCACTATTTATGTCTAGTTTAAGTTTATTAGAATAGTAATTATGAACTTGTACAAGAGCCTGGTTTAAGTTATTTACAGCAATATTTACATCCTTATTTACAGTGTATATCAGCAAATCATCTGCATATTGCAGGAATTTTATATTTCTTTGTGTCAAATAATTATTTATTTGAGAGGTGTTTATGTTGTATAGTAGTGGGGAGATGGTTGCTCCTTGCATTGTCCCTTTAAGCCCTTGCCCAAAACACTTGCCCAGGTCCATGTAAGTTGTTATTAAATTTGACATACATAGTTCTATTATATAAGAAATTGAATATCCATTGGCAGACACTCCCAGGTATGCCGATGTCTGACAAGATTTGGGCCAGTATTGAAGGATCCACATTATCAAATGCTCCTTGAACATCGAGAAAAGTGCAGACAGTTGCTGAATGACTTTGGAACGAGTTGTTTATATCAGAAATAAGAGAAATGAAGCTTTCAGTTGCACTATGGCCTTTGCGAAATCCAAATTGATTATCAGGTAAAATTTTATTGTATTCTATGTAATGATCTAATCTAGTTTTTAACATGAATTCAAATAATTTACCAATGCATGATGAAAGTGATATTGGCCTGTAAGAGTTACAATCAGTTGGAGCTTTGTCTGGTTTTAAAATTGGTATAACACATTGTGTTTTCCATGAAATTGGAATAGTTTGGGTTTCCCAAAGAACATTGAAAATTTCAAGCATACTTTTTTGGGCATCAATATGCATGTTTCTTATTAATTTGTATGGGATATTATCTAAACCAGGAGTAGTATCTTTTCTAGATTTGATCGCGGAAACAAATTCTTGAAATGTAAACGGTCGAGAGACAAAAGCACAGGACTCATCACCAGATCGATTAAAAATGTTATTTAATAAGTCTTTATGAATCTCTTTTGCAGATGAAGCAGGAGGTGCATACTTATCAATGAATGCAGGAATCCATTCATCGTTTTTTGGATTCTTAGGTATTGAAATTCTTTTGAATCTTCTAATATAATTCCAGATAGTTGTTATCGGTGTATATCTATTAAATGATTCACACAATTTAACCCAACCATTTTTCTTCTTTTCTTGTAAAAGTCTTTTTAAAAGCATCTAACTTTTTGTATAAAATATAATTGTCCATGGACGAGTCTGCTCTATACATATTCAAAGCATATTTACTTTTTTTACTGCATCTGAGCAGTCTGAATCCCACCAGGGTACAGGTTGTTTCATAATGTATTGTGTACTTCTCTTGAATTTAGGTATAGTTTTATCTCTAATCTTATTTAATTCTTCACAAAATTCTTCATAGCTCTTTAAAGGATTAGAATAATCTATAGAATATTCACTCAGTGTTTTATTTGTTTCAGATAAGAAAGTACACCAATCAGCCTTGTTATAAATGTATCGATCAGAAGGATGTCCTATATCATATTTCTGTACTGATGTGTGTACATCAACAAATGTTGGGTAGTGATAACTTCCCATGGAATCATCATGAACTTTCCATTCACAAAGAGGTGCTACAGAGGGGCTTATACAAGAAATGTCAATGGCAGAAGGATTTTTGGTTGGACCACCAACTGTAGTCTTAGTACCTGTATTTAAAATGCATAGATCACACTCGTCCAATATATTGTATACGTCTGACCCTCTAGTTTTTGTTGTGAGGCAGCCAAATGCTACATGATGAGCATTTAGGTCACCTGATACTAGCAATGGTTTAGGTAAACTATTTAATAATTGTTTTAATCTTTTACCTTGAAATCTACGCTCTTTATTTTGTGGAGGACTGTAGGTACACAATATTGTTAAGTTACCTGTTGAAATCGATAAATTAATTGCTACAGATTGTAAGAAATTATAAAAAGGAGTTTGAAGAACTGAATATTTAAAAGTGTCTTTAATCAATATTCCCACACCACAACGTCCATCTTTTCCATTTTTACTGATAAAATTATAATGAGGAATCCTAAATACACTGTCATCTCTCAACCATGTCTCATTTAACAAGCAAATATCTACATCATTATCAAATAGAAATTACACCTTCTATGTTAAATTGTGACATTCTGATCTTATCCATGAGTGAATGATTGGATCAAAATCTCTTTCACTATTTTGGAGGTCAAAGGTCTGCCGTCATTTCCTATTGCTACCAATGCTCCTACTAGGGCTTTTATTATATAATCATTTTTTAGTACTTCATCAACCAGAGTTTTCTGGTCGATGACTGCGACCTTGTCGGCCTCTCCGTTACCCATACCTTTAGCTTTTGGCTTTTCAGCTATTGTAATAGTCTTATTAGATTCTATCGACGATTTAGATTTTATGTCTCTGTACCCAGGTGTGGGTTTCGGCAGGGCCGGGAAGGTCGTGTTGTAGTTTATCATATTAGGTGCCACCACCTGAGCATAAGATTTCTGATTTTTCTTTTCTTCTGTTTTTTTAACTTTCAGTGGACAATCTTTGGAAATTGCTAAGTGTGCCCCATCGCAATTAATACATTTGATGAATTCTTCAACACAGGTTAAATAATCATGATTTCCTGAACATTTAGAACATTTTTGTCCGTGCTTGCAGAATTTTGCTGCATGATTGAATTGAAAGCACTTAAAACATTGCAACAATGGTGACTGATATATGTGTACTTTGAATCGAAATAGGTCCAGATATGCCACTTCAGGTAAAGACTGGGAGAGGAAGGTGACACTCACTGATCCGTAAGGTACCACCGCTCCGTTCACTTTTCGTGTGAATCGCCTCACCGAAATAATTTCATGCGAAGCAGTCAATTTCTTGAATAAGTCTTCATTAGAGATGTTGGTGGGGACGAATCGAAGGACCCCGATTGTCTCCACAGACCTTGCCGGGATATGCGCTCTTAAGTTAAACTTCATGAAAAAGTTTTCGTCATGTAGGAAGTTGTTGGCATGTATAGTTTGTGCGAATGACACACCAATCTTATTTGCGTTTATGCGGCGGATGCCTACCACGCCCTTGACTTCATTTTTCAGTAATGAGCATATCATGTCGGGGTTCTTATTTCCCAAGCGTTCCCCTTCCTTCGTACTTTCTACAAATACGGTAAACTCCGTACTCACCGAATTTTCTGGGAACGTGCGTTTGTATCCTGGTTTGGTATATGGTTTGTATAAGACCTGTGTAACATCCTGGTTGTTTAGCGAAGAATCTGCGTCATTGTCGTCTCCCTCGGAACCATCCCGACGACCACGCTTCAACTCCGGGTGTTCAGTGTTGGATTTAGCTCCGGGGGGCTCAGCCCCCGGGGATCCTCCATTTTAATGCCTCACTTTATCAGGAGGCATATAAATTTGGCCTCTACTTAGCAAAATTATTGGTTTTACACCTTAAAACAACTTCTTGAAAATACTTTGAAAAATTGCGCCCTAACTTTTCAAAAGCCCGCCAAAAAGTCTCCATGAATGAAATCGAACTTTTTGAATGAAAGAGAATGATTGATAACCAGTAGTGCCAACATTGAAAAATGACACTGGGTCTTTCAAAGTGATGATCATGCGGTTATTTTCGTAATAGTGGTCAGAGAATGTAACTTACAATTTAAAATTTCCCTCCCCCAGTTTCAAAGACGTGAGTGGGATGATTTGTGACTTTTCATGATGGAGGATGCAGGGTAATGGCCAATTTTCTGACAGCTTAAAAACTAGAAAATTTAGTACAGATTTGTCATCAGACTCATTAGTTGTCGTTGGCAAGATATGGTTATTTATTTTTTCATGCCAGTTGCCAGTTAAATATGTTTGGTAGGTACCTTGACAAGAAATGCTATTTTGATCATGATTGAGATAGACAAGCTCTTGTGATGAAACCGAAGAACGATAACTGTCACTTGTCAACAACAAACAAAACACAATTTTGTTGTTTTGGTTTATATCGGCAACATTCTTTTTGCGTTAATATTTTTTTTTGTGATTATTACGACCATTGACCTCAAACTCTTTGGTGACGACGACCCTGGCTGCTCTTTTAGACCTTTGTTTCCTCGACTGACTTTGGTTTTCAAACCGAAATTCCGTGCGAAGTCAACGGAAATCGTGGAAAAAATATTCTCCATCCTTGCGTCGTCAAATTCTCTAAGATAAAAGTGGTAGGTACTCACTTTTTCACGAGTAATGAACGTTATGGGTTCAAGCGGTGAACAAGTAAAGCCTGAGTTTACTATTCTACAGTCTAACAGAAAGTTCTAGTCATATTTAAGGGGGTTTCTAGGGACATCATGCCGAATAACTTTCACCATGAAACCGATTTGATCCGAGCAACTTTGTCGTTTTTTACTTCTCCATACATTTTGGGCCGGGCGATCAGCTGATTTTCATGTTCATATTCTTTATTGCACATAAATCTTAATAGTAAGTTTACAAATTATTTTATGAGCAAAGGCGAGCTTATATCTAAAGAGACATTTCTACCTGCACATCTGATTCATATAAAGAAGTAAATAAAATGTTGCTAATCAAATCGGTTTCAAAGTGAAAGTTGTTCAGAATTATGTCCATAGCAACCCCTTAGATGATTTATACTACACCTTTCTGTTACACCCTGTAAATGAGTAATAGTAGGGTACGTCAAGCAGGGATTTCGTGAGCACGCGCGTCATATTAAGATATGGGAGACACCCTGTTTAGTAACTGCAGCAAATTGTGTACAGTCTTGACACAAGTAGTGACAACTCACACATTTTACTTGCTACTAATGCGGAAAGTAGGTGATTTACGACGAGTGTTTATACACTTGACACGAATCGGAATCCTCTTACGCACATGTGTCATACAAAGTTTTACAATGCATTGCGTCAGGAAATAAAAAAAATGAACTAAACAAGAAATTAGCAGGTTTATTTTAAATATATGCGCGCGGATTTTGGGATCTCAGGCGGAAAAATTCTATTGCTAACTCGTTCGAAAAGGCTTCTTTACGAATCTCACTACGACCTCGCCTTCGGCTCGTGCCGTAAACTTATCGGTTCGCAAATGTAATAAAAATAAAAATAATAAGCCTTTCCGAACTCGTAGGAAATTTACTATTTCACTTCTCATGCTCACAAAGTTCGTGTTTGTGCTGGATGTATGGCTGCACAAAATGCCATTTTTATGCTTAAGTGCACAAACTAAAATTGTTTTAAAGGCTGGGATAATCGGGCCTAACAGCCACACGCACAATAAAACTTCGTAGAATAAACTTGTTATTTTAGCTGATTTGTTTTAATAAATTCACAATTGTGTTTTCTATCACTAAATGATTAAAACTAGATAAAATAGAAGTTAATTATTATTATTTAAAAACGTATCGAACCATTAAATGATTTGGCAGTATGAAGTACCTTAGTCTAATGTCACATGTCGAAAATTAAAAAGAAAATTGGCGGGAAGCTTTTGTCGTTCTTTGAAATTTGTTGCTGTTTTATGATTGTAGTTGTATTGTATGATCAGGATGTAGTTATGCATACTCGGTCCAAGCGCCATTTACACTTTTTGAGGAAGAAGACGAAACGCGTTTTCATTGACAGAAGAATTCATATTCATATTCTTATTCATATTAGTTGGTTGCATAATTCTAAACGGTTATTTTCTAAGACACTACATTAATATGAAAATAATTAAGTTTAAATGCAATCTATACTAATGTATAATATAATAATAATAATACCTTGGACACTATTTACACACATTGATCTAGCCCCAAACTAGGATTTCCTGTATCTTGGGCACTAGACAACGATACACATACTTATATAGATAAATATTATACTTAGATAGATAAACAACCATGACTAGGGTACAAACATCCGATCTCATCAACAAATATTTGCCCCCATCGGGACTCGAACCCGTTAGATTGCATTTAAACTTAATTATTTTCATGAAAATACTTCAAATAAGTATTTACTTAGAATATCTTCTAATATATCGTTATATCTGACAGAAATTGCACTTGAACTCAGGGTATATATGATTATTAGGTTATGCATAACTGGTCCAAAGGACACTTCTGTCATTTGAAACATTAATTCATAACAGGGTTTCAATACTCAATACTCAATAGGTTATTGCATTCCATAATGGTACATTTGGTCTTAATAAATACAATAAATTGTCTCACATTATCGACCCTTACGGGCACAGCAACATTGGGAGGGAGAAGGCAGCTAATTTATTTTTGTAGGTTATCATTTAAATAGTCTATTAAGCTATAGTAGCTTTTATTTATTAACATTAATTTTAGTTTTTTTAAGAAAATGCTATCTTTTGTTTCATTTGTCAATGATTTCGGTAGGTTGTTATACATTTTTATTGCCGTAATATAAGGACTGGAAGAGTGTAGTTTTAACCTAGAACGTGGCAAATGAAGTCTTTTTATGTCTCATTTTTTTGGATTCATTTGCTCACTGCGATTGAAGAAATGTATGTATTTCCGGACGAATTTACATAGTTCCAAAATATAAATTGAAGGGAGGGTAAGAAAGAAGTTTATGTTTTTGATAAAAGGGTCGACAACTATATGTTTGCCTTAAGTTAAAGATGATTCGGATCAGCTTTTTGCATTGTAAATAGTCGAGGTGCGTCAATGCTGTTTCCCCGTTTCAAAATCTTCATCCCTAATATTGTTTCTATTTAGCTGTATTATTAATATTAAACACCTACATTCACCTTCAGTTGGCTTAGTGTTAAAAATAATGCAAAAATTTAAATAAAAAGAATTTCAAATCATAGTAAAACGCATTTATTGAATAAAATCATCAATTACAAAGAAATATAAATCTATATCAAGGCCTATTTTTTGGAAAAAAGCCTAATCATTTTGTTTTTTAAGGCACTTAAGTACATTAAAATAGCTAGTTAGGCAAAATGGGCAAAAAATCAAGAAATAAAGAAAATCATTCAATAAACTAGAAACCCGACTGTGTTACACTAAAGCGTAAAACATCAAATAGGTTCCGCCTATATTTAAATTTAATTAAATGGAATGCTGCACTGTATAAATTTAATCGAATCTCAATAATAACCATATCTTATCTGCTTGTTTTGCGCTTTTAAGTGTACCGCAGTCAGGTTTTTAGTTTTTTTAATTGTTAATTAGGATTAAAGATGACATTGAAGGGTTTGACAAATGAAGTAGGTACTGACCTAACTTATTCCTAAAGACTATCGGCCTTACTAATAAACAAAGTTATTCACGGTTTAACTTATTCAGTGTTTTGTCCTTTTCATACGTAGAGTAAATGTCAAAGCAAGATAAAACAATGTATAAGTTAAACCGTGTATAACTTATTTTATTAGTAAGGCCGTATGTGGCTCAAAATCCAACTCCATCAAATCCTTCGAAATCATCTTCAATCCTTTCATCCGATTCCAAATTCCTATAGAAAGGTAAGGCGTCATTTGTAATAAGTTGTTAATTATTAAAAACATGAAATATTTATGAAACAAATACTACTCACTCATTTGTAATATTTATCTACTGAAGCAATCTCAACAGACAGACACACAATGTAACGTTAGATGTAACAAACACAGAAGGTATAAGTAAGAACATTCCCCTGGAATATCGAAGTTTAACTTCCTTTTTACTGGTAAAAATGAAGGGTGTATATTCCGCCATAATGGACTGAAAGGGCGCTTTCTTCTAGAAGACTGACGTGCTGGTTTCTATAAAATCCTGAATTAGCAAAAAATATCAACAAAATGCATTGCAAGAAATGTCTAGCTTGAAAAGTTAATATTTCATACATCCAAAATTTGCATGCTTTTCGTAAAAAAATAACTAAATTGTTCAAATGTACGGAACCCAAATAAAGTGAGGCCCAACTCACGCTTGTATGGTGTTTTATGTGTGCTTGGTTTATGAACTAAATGATTAAACCTTAGGGGTTGAGTAGAACCTACGCAAAAATAGAAAAGAAAGTACCTACTAAGTTAATGAATACTCACATTAACAATCTGTGTAGTATCAGCGTTTTTAAAATCCGTTTTGTTTGGTATACATGATTCCGCAAATGGCTGTAAATAAAAATGAAAGAAATTATAAAGAAAGCATAGAATGATTTTATATCTTTAAATTTTCTGTCCGAAATAGGCTTTCCGTTAGGCCAAAGTGACCTAACCATTTGCCTAAAAGGTGTGGTTATCCCTCTTCTGCCTCTTTTTTTTCTTCTCCGACTGTTGTTGTTGCATATATTTCAAATGGCTCGCCTTTTTTTAACAGAATTTGCCGAATTTTGAGCCAATTAATTTTTTCACCTTCCGTACCTCTTTTCTATTTACTATGGCTTTCTCCATTTCTTCGGTGCTGATAAAGTCCTTTTTTTAAAATTTTATACTTTTAAGTGGATTTTTGTCCTGCAGGTTGGTATTACATTCATATAGTCCTGAGGTGTATACAATCCGGGCTCATTCTACATCACCAAAAGCGGTATCATTTTGCAGGTAACTGTGGCCTGGTATCAAATAATTGAGTAATTTTCTCTAGTGTTGGGTGCTCTTCGAGGATGCATTTCATCATGAGGACTATTTTTATGTTTCGGTTCTGACCTCTGCAACCATCAGACCAAAGAATAAAGTTTTTTACTTTTTCGAACTGGTCACTTAGAATATGCTTTCGCAAACATGATCCTACTTCTTGTGCCCCGCTGCTAGCCTCTTCTTTCACCCAAACGTAACAAAAGATTTTGTCAGTTATTCCTGAGTATATGCCAGCGTTGTACAACCATAGTTGGTATTCTTGGCATTGGCAGTGTCTTCTCGAAATCAAAGGTCAGTACTTCCGTTTCAGCATCAGTCTTACAATTTTCAATAGCTTTATTCATTGCATCGCGTACAGTCTTAGCTTTTTCACAATGTTAATATTTTTCTTTTTCCGAATCTGCCTTCGTCGACCCTGATTCATTTGTAATTAATATTTATAGTTTGTCACATGTATTACAGGTGTCTTGCATGAGCTTCTTTCTTCTTAGGTTAAAGTTTTTATAGAAAAAAATCTTGTATGTTGCTTCACTTACTCTCTCATTTTCCATAGTTTCGCCTTCGTAACATTCATACATCACTCTACGAGTAGTATTTGGTGCAAGGTATTCTTGTACAGTTTGTGCTCTTCGGTAATGGGATTAACACTTGTTTTTTTTAATGTGTTCTATTACTGCATTATATATCACCGGTGTGGTTTTGTTATGGCCTCCTGCCACACCTCTTGAATCTATTACTCCTTCGGCGCTTCAAGGCCTTTAACGCTGCAGTAACTTTATGGTTTGAAACTCTCAGAGTTTGAAGAAATAACGTTTAGCAAACCATTTTTTCATCAATCATATTCTTTCTTGTACATCCTTTTTTATTGAAATTTTTCTTTTTTTTTCTTTTTATTGGTACTTTTGTGACCATTACGCAAGTCAATGCTCTTTTGGCAATGTGAGAATCGACGCTATCGAATTTCGTAAATTCTAGCTTGGCTGTTTCTACCCCTATGGTATTTAAGCAATTGCATTTGCATATATCTTGCCGAAACTCTTTGGGTTTCGTTTTGCGAGTAACGACCTTTATTTTGAATATAATTCAGTTTTCGTGTTATTCGGTTTTGCGGAGGGTGTTCAAGTTTTCTGCCCTTCTTTGGGCGACTTTTCCCTGGCTGGTTTTGAATATCTTCTACTGGACAAATTACTGCGAGGTTCAACGACCTGAATCAGTTCATTGTTGGTTATAAATGCTGAGTCAACAACTCAGCATTAATCCATTTGTCCTTTGTCTTTTCATTTATCCGATGGTCATGATTGTTTCTTTTTTCTGAGTCACTTTCTACTTGAAAATTGACCTGGAAAAGTTTGTTGCTGATTATTGATATCAAGTTATTGTTTTCATAGCTGGTTATGCATTCTGAGTTGTTGTGTTCATATGGCTGGTCTTCTGGATTAATTTCTTTTGGGTGTATTGCTACTGGCTGGGCGTCCTGAATATATGCATTACCACTTTCATGGCAGGACTTTTCATATACAGCTTCTTATGTATATGCGTAATTATTCGGTTTGGAAGTAGATGGAACAGTTTTCAACGTCACTAAAACAGAAGGACTTTCATAACCTGTGATTTAATCACAGTCTTGATCAACACGAACTGCGACAGGACGTGGCGGTGTAATACTTCCAAAAAACATGTACTCTTCATGTTTGTTAGTGATAAAGTCAAAATAATTTTCTTCAATGTCTAATTTTTGTTGCGTCGTAGTTCTTGCGTTTTTTTCAATGCCTTTTTTGTCATTATTTTCTGTAATCTTTTGTTCGGTGGTATTGTTTTTGTTTTTTTCAGCCTATTTTTGTTGTTGAGTCGTATTTATTAGGTTTTTTTCAATCCCTTGTTCGTTCTTATTGTTATTGTTTTCTTCTATCGCTTGTTGGTTTGTATTGTTATTAGTTTCTTCAATGTCTTTTTCGGCCATAATACTATTATTTTCTTTATCTATCGTCTATTTTAGTTGTTGCGTCGTATTTTTATGTTTTTTTAGTTATTTTTTTCGTTCATATGGTTATTGTTATCTTCTATCTCTCGTTCGGTCGTATTTATTTTGTTTTCTTCAGTCTCTTTTTGTTGTTGCGTCTCATTATTTCCATATTCTTCAATATCTCGTTCTGTCGTATTGTTATTTTCATCACCAACTGTGGACAAATAAGTTATTAATTATTAAAAACATGAAGTATTTATGAAACAAATACTACTCACTCATTTGTAATATTTATTTAACCTGGTTTTTGTCGTGACGAAATCTACTGAAGCAATCTCAACAGACAGACAACCAATGTTACGTTACATGTAACAAACACAGAAAGGAAATAAGTAAGAACATACCCCTGGAATATCGAAGTTTAACTTCCTTTTTACTGGTAAAAATGAAGGATGTATATTCCGTCATAATGAAACGACTTGTAAGCAAACACAGGGCACCATCCAAATTAAATAATTACACCTTTCTGGTTTGACTTAGACAAACAAACTGATTGATCGGGTGTGGGTATAAAAGCTCTTGTTCGTTCTCCATAGTAATTGTTAGCTGTTGGTTTGGTTAGTTAAGTTAGTTTTTAACTGATCTTGTATAATGATTGTGACTGATTGGGTCTTTAAAGCTCTGGCTGTAGTATGTTCCTAGCGCATTAGGTACCAAATTTTTCTCTGGACGGGAAGAGTTTTGCAAACATCAAATAATTTATCATAGTTATTATTACATTTTAACTTAGTGTTTTTATCACTTATTTTCTTAATAATATTTTTTTGTAATTGTTTAATTTGGTCTGTGTATGTATAAAAAATGAATCCATAACATCTCAATCCAAGACTTAGCAATGAGTCCGCCAGTGCGTAATAGGCCGTGTATAGTGTGCGTCGGTCCAAAGTTCTTTTAAGGTGGTAACATTTTCCTAGTATTGATCTTAGCCTATTACACACTTCAGTGACATGAGGTTTTTCCAATTGAAATTTTTATCTATCTTCAAACCGAGATATCTAAACTCATTTACAAGTTCTAGGCTATTGCAGTTGCATGTTTTTTTTTATTAAGAATGCATTGGTAACTGTGGCCTAATATTTTAATGTCTTTTGGGTTAATAGACTTTCCTTTCTTATCATACGGTGAGTGTATGTGCATGAATTTAGTTTTACTTATGTTCAAGATTATTCCATTGTCATGAGCCCATTTTGTAATATTGTCAAAGTCATCCTGTACCTTCGCTACCATTTCTGGTGTACTTTCGCCAGTACATAGCATGCACATATCATCCGCGTACATATAAGCATTACAGTTTTGGATGACGTTCGACACGCTGTTCACGTGCATGATGTAGCCTATTGGCCCATAGACCGACCCTGTCGGTACGCCTAGGTCAACGCAAGCTTCTGTTCCAGCCGTTTCATTGATTACTGTTTGTAAAGTTCTATTTTATAAGTAAATACGGCACCATTGGTTTGTTGGACCGCTTACACCGCATTCCTCCATGGCTTGTAATAGCTGCCCGTGATCAAGCGTGTCGAACGCCTTTTAAAAGTCTATGAAAATTGCCAGTACTTGTTTTTTACTATTAAGGCTATATAATTTACAGTTTACGTTTATAGTTTACGAGGTATGATTGCACTTTTAAATAAAATATTTAAAACGATTTTAGGTTATATTTTAACAAAGTTGTATCACTAACATAAATCACTACACTCCGTTCAGTTATTCAAAAGATCTTTGCCTCTCTTTCTGCTGTACGGAAGCGTTACAGCTAGAAAGAGATACAGAAGTTTAGAATAACGGAACGGAGTGTGACTATCTATTACTTTGTCGTTTGACGTGCCTTTGACAGCATAATATTGTTGCCATATTGAAACTTTTAAGAAACGCTTTCGTTTCCCAGACTTTTTGAACTTAATACCAAAACCAAGAAAATCTGTCGGGGGGGGGGAAATTATACGTTTTTTTTTCTAATTTTATGGTTAATGATTTAGATTCTGTGTAATTTCAAAATTGAATTTCCTTGCTGCTATTAAATGAACTAGTTTGGCATGTTTATAGTAACTCTTTTTTTTATATAACCACTGGAGCGCTGGGTGTCACAATCTGATACCAGGTCGGCACATAGCAAAGGTCTGAGCCCGCGCGTTGATTGGCTCCTAAAGCGCTGCTGAAATTGTAGAAATTACCAACCGCAAATACCGCGATATGATTTTGCACTGTTACATGAATGAATGAATGAATGTTGCTTCTCCAGCCAGGGTTCTAAACCTGTTCCGGTCTTTCGGCCGGCATACCAGAGAGCACGAGTTTTGAGGGGGGGCGGAATGACCTGCTCGATAGGAGTGGAAGGAGCGTGAATTCAATCGACCGACTCTTCAGCCTGAAGCCAATATAGGATATGTGGAATGGGGAGGATATAGGATTTGGAGAGCAGCTGTTGTTTTCTTCAAGTTCATGTTTTCCTTCTATTTTCAGGTATTGTTATAGGTTGAGTTTTCTGTCCTGTCGTGTTCATTTGGGTTATCCGGTAAGGTCTCCGTTTCGCTTTCGCTGTCTGTTTCTGGAATATGGTATATTTGGCTCGATGCCTTTCTGACTTCGTCCCTGTTGTGTGCTGATTCTGTCCAGTAACTGTGTTCTTTACCGTAGTATTTGATGTCATGCTTAAGGGAATCTTTCCAGGTGTAAATGGGTCGGCCAACTTTCTTCTTCTTTGCTTCGTATTCCAATGCAGCGTGGAGTAGGTGTTTTTGTGGGCGTCGTAGAATATGTGTATAGTAACACATCCGATGGTTTTTGATTTGTTTGGTTATTGTTTTGCCCTGTAGTAAGTCATGAATTTTGTGGTGTCTTGGATAGCTTCTGGCGTTCTCAAACATGTCTCTGAGGATCAGGCGTTCATATTTTCTTAGTCTAGAACGGTTTGCTTTGGTGAGGGCTGCCGCTTTAAGTCCGTATGTTATACACGGTGCAATAACCATTTTGTAAATCAGGCGTACTATGTTCCAGTCCATGTTGGATTTCTTTATAAAATGCATTAGGGCCTTGGAATTGCCTATGGCTTGCCGGCATCTCTTCTTTATTGTGTCTCTCTTACTATGTCCTGCCGTTATATATGTGCCGAGATATTTTATTTCGTCTACGGGTCGTATTGGAACTCCGTCCAATACGATCACTTGTGGGCTCTGGGTGTTTATGGGGTCTCTTATAAGAATTTTCGTCTTTGTTTCGTTAGTATCGAGCCCTAATGTTTTTAATAGTGCTTTCAAATGCGTGACGATTTGTTACGTTATGTTGTAAATCTTGACAAACGATGATGAGGTCATCCGCGAAGGAGAGAATAAGTGGTAAGACTATTTCTTCATCTTGGTCCAGTTTTATGTTGGGAATTTCTTCTTCCAGTGTTTTGAGGACATCATCCATTTATATTGTAAATAGTCTTGGTGACAGTGGACAGCCTTGTTTTACTCCTTTTCCTTTGTTGATCAAGTTACTTTGCTGTCCGAACCATTTGATGCAGGTCCGTTCATACATGCAGGCTTTTATTATCCTATTGGTTAAAATATTATTGGTCCTTGAAAGGAGAATATCCTTGAGCACGTTTAGGTCTATAGTATCAAATGCTTTGGCGATATCTAGCGCCAGTACATATGTTCTGTTACCTGAGCGCCATTCTTCGTCTAATACTCTGCGTAGTGTGAAGATGTGGTCATCGGTAGATCTATTGCGGAGAAATGCTGCTTGGTAGTTCCCGAGTTCTTTTGTTATCTCGTCTAGTTTGATGAGCAGGTATGTCGCGTATATGCGATATCCTGTATTACACATTGTTATACGGCGATAGTCATTGGTGTCTTGAGGGTTTCTGATTTTGGGGATAGGTACTTGGACCGTTTCAAGCCAGGACTCCGGTATTATATTTTCTGTCCATGCTCTGTGCATTGTTTTGGTAATAACCTTTAACAGTTGTGGCGGTATTCCTTTGTACAGTTCCGGGACTACCTGATCTGTACCCGGCGCTGTTCCGTTACGCATGCGGCTGATTATCGTTTTTATGTCGGCTATTGTTGGACCATTTTCATATTTTTAGGGCCTTCTGATTTCCTTAATTCCTGTTCCCAGCGTGACATTGGGATAAATAGTTGTTTTTTTCCACCGTCTCGATTGAAGCTGGTGTCGTCTGTAATAGTGGTACACGATTTGCATGCGTTTGCTTGGGTGTTTTTTTCCTAGGCCTTCAAAAAATGCTCTGCGTTCTCGTTTTTCTTCATTATCAATAATTTCCTCAAGACGTCGTCGGCATTCTTTTAGTTGTTTATTGATTGTTTGGTCGGTTGGTCGACGTCTTTTAACCCCTCGCACCCCCAGCCACTTGGCGCCGACACAGCTCGTCCCCCAGGCACACTTAAGCCCGCGCGGCGCGCGACACTTGACTGACGTATCAAGTGATTATGTTGAAATGGTAACTCTTAGAACTATGAGAGTGCTAAATATGAGTAGCTAATGAAACCCTCTCTTAGTCAATGCAAAACTAATGTCACAGTGACCTTCCTTTATTATTGTACCGACATGAGAATCACAGACATCTATGAAAATGGTCCTTCTCGACACAAATCTAGCAGACATGAGAAAAACATCAACAACATATACATGTTATTTGATACCTACGTAATCTAAATAACATTACCCTTTCAAAACAATAAAAACATTAGTGTGTTCTTATATAAACTGTTCAATATTTCAGCGTTTGAAATTTTACAAAAATACGGTATAAATAAAAGTGTTTTTTTTTAGGCACGTTTGGAATATTTTTTTCTATGAATGACCATAGACAATTGTATCGGATTATAGACTTTGTCTTATTGAGCGTCTGGAAAATCTTTAACAGTACCAACATGACAAAAATTGGCCAAAATATACCGGTTTAAAAAAGCGCGGGAGCGAGAGCGTCATATGACGCTTGGGGGACGGACGGTACTCGAGGCGAGCGTCATATGAGGCTTGGGGGATTGTAAGGTTAAGGAATTTGGCCTTTTGTAAAATTGCCAGAGCAATTCGGTGTTCCCGCGATCTAGCGGGTTTTACGGAAAGTGTTTTTTGGGCTACTGACTTCATAACCCCTGTAATAGATTCCCACGGAATGTCGGGCGTATATTCGTCGTCATTTTCTATAAATTTGTAGTTGTTCGCCATAAGTTCTTCCATAATCCCGTTATGGTATTTTACTTTTGTGTCATTCATTTCATCTCGTGCTAGGGCGGTGTACGAACACTGTTTATAGTTGAACTTTAAAGCTGTTATGGCTTTGTACTTAGTTTGGGTTGTACTCTTTGTTGATTCCATTTGCGTGTCGCCAGTTCTTGGAAGCAGGTTAAGTGGGTCTATTTCACCCCAGATTATCTTGTGGTCTGAAATATGCAGGTAGCTCCATTGTCCTTTGATGAAGTTAAATGTGTGTGGCGCATTATTCGAGATAATTATATGGTCTAGTTGTGATTTTGTTTTCTCGTTAGACTATGTGGCCCGACATGACTTGCGAGCCCAGGTGGTTTCTACTTTTAAGTTTTCGCGGGAACAAATATCCATTAGCATTTCTCCGATGATATTTGATGATTTGTGTAGGAGATTTGTTCCTATAATTCCCTTTTTCCTGTATTCCTTTGTATCGCCTAGTCCGATATGCGCGTTAAAGTCACCTAGCATTAATATTTTGGCTTTGTTTGGTTTCTTTTGAATAATCTTTATAAGTTGCGAAAACGCTGCGGTTGCTCTCGTGGAAGAGCTGGGGATATGTGCGTTTATTACATATAGTGTATTAGTGGCCGATGTTATTGTTGCTGCCATGGTTTCCAGGTCGCGATTTATATTGTGGACCGTTAAGTTCAGGTCCTTTCTAATTAGTATAGCTAAGCCACAGTGTGCGATGCTGGTTGTGCCTGATAGATACCAGAGATAGTGTTTTGACACGTATGTCCCCGATGTCATGTTTGTTTCCTGTATACAGGCTATATGTATGTTTCTGTTTGTCAATTCAGCATCAATGTTGAGTCTCTTAGGTATTTCGGCGCATCCTCTAACGTTCCAAGTAGCAATGCGCATAGGCTCGCATGTGACTTTTGGTTTAAATATGGGGTTGTGTCGTATCATCGTATATCCGGTGTTGTCAGGGATGTCATCTATTGATGTTATGGTTGACCCTGAGGAGGTCATGGGTGTTGCATTAAGTATCGGGGAAGGTATGTTGTTATCAGTTTGGCTGTCGGTTGCTAGATTCGTGGGTAAATTTTGTGATTCAAGCAAGTATACGCTGTCGTAGTGGTTTCCTGTGAAGTTGAGGTTGATAGATCCCACTGCATCCGCGGGATTCTTGGGCCTGTATGTGAGCGATGGTGTATTTTGCTGGTGGATTATTATTACGTTAATTAGAAAGTATTCGGCGGCTGCTATTATAATCTCCTCTCCAGCTCAAGTGCCGTAATTGCGCAGATTTTTAATGTAGTCATTGAGGGTTTCTTCAGGCTCAGCGATTGCAAACTTTATGTTCTGTTCATCGCAGTTTTCTTCTACATATTTAACTAGGTCCTTACGAATGTGGGTGTGGTCGAGTGTTAATTGATATAGGTGATTAATTTGGTCAGCAATTGCGTGGAATAGGCAGTTACCATCTCTCGGCATTGATAAGGCTTTCATCTTTTTGGAATGTTGTTGAAAGAAAGAACTTAGAGCTAATTTGATTAATTTGAACTACCTACGTACCTATTGTTAATGGCACGGGTTGTGGCTGTCAAAGTTTGTGCGTATCTTTGCGCACTTATTCTCGGTATTTTCTAAGAGAATTGGAGGCTGGGCCTGGAAGCTATAAAATAGGCGTGAGAGAGGCCCTGCTTAGAACAAAGAGTCTTTGATTTTGTTTTGTTATTGTTCGTCAGCTGCCTTTCGTTAATTGCCTGTTTTCTGCAAGATGGTAAAATGATCCTTTTATGATGTGCAAGTGTTGGCTTTTACTCGCTATTTCTCAGAATATGCAGTAGGCTTGCATTATTGTTTATTTTATTTTGTAACAGGTCAAGATGGGCTGGTTGGACCGGATGGTGGCAAATAGTTTAGTTTTGTTTTATCGTGCTTGGGTAGGTTCCTGCCTAGTTTTGTATTTTCGTATACCTATTTTCGTATACCTATCTATTTGTACGGGACTATGCCTATGGAATAGTTTAGAGTTGGCGTAGTAATTTGGAGCGAGAGCAGTATCTGTTTATGAAATGGTAACCAGCATTACGAAGGATGTTACCTGCCAGATATAAAGTTAGTTTTGCTGTTTTATCTGATATAGGGCTATCTTAATCGGAGCAATCTCACCAGGTTGTTGCTCAGCTAGTGAGACTCTCTGCACTGACATCACCTACTTCAGTTCACTTCATTAGTGCGTAGTAGTGAGGTCCGTGACACGGGTCGAGGTTCAGTCCCTGTACAAGGCCCTATTGTTTATTGCTCGTTGGAATTCGTTTTTTCTTAGCTCGTTGTCCAGAGAAGGGGCTTGTTGCACAAAAAAAAAAAACGTATTTGCTTCGCCGTTTTGCAGCTGTGTTAGTTTGAGGAATGTTTTCTGTCGTAATTTATCTCTTTTGTTTAACTTTTTCTGTCCGGTATTGTTTGGGTTTTAGTGTCCTTATTCACGTGCCTGCAGGAAGTGCATGAAAGGGCCTGCCTCTTGGCGTGGGATAACACCACGACTCGTTGCGCAACTCTAGTTTCTATTAACTTAGTATTTATGATGATGTATCAAGCACCACGAATGTCTGTGATGAAATGAAATAAGTCTGTTTCCCAGGTTGTTGCTGTTGAGAGAGCTTAATTTTATGGGTTAGATTCACTTAAGAAATACCTTAAATAATGAAGATTCTACGTCCTATGTAATCGTTTGTGTGTCCGGAGAAAGCAATTCATTGATAAGGTTAGGTTATTGCTGAGGAGATATCCCAGTGTCATGACACACCTAATGTGCTGGATAGGGTCGGTTAATACTCCAGGATAACGGCGTGTCGGTAGGGAGTACTGTTATGTATTGCGTGAGACGTAAACTCGGGGTATCTTCTAGTAGATTCGTCTGTGGAGATAAATATTGGTTGCATGCGTTAGGACACTGAATAGGAACGGGCTCACCAGGCAACACTCGTTGAGTTGTCTCAGCTATGTGCACCTATTGTCGTACACAATATTGTACACGTATTGTCACAGCAGCGTGGCGTAGCCTATTATCTGGCAGGGCACAGCTCAGAACCTATCTAATTCACACTTTACGCACTCTACTTTCACACTTGTAGCTATATTAGACACTCTCATATCATCTCGCTGATACAAAATCTCCGAAACGCGAGAAACCAGAGACATTACAAAGGCGCGCGCCGGGTTGTAAACTATTGTTTGTTTTAATGCGTTTGCAAGATGTCGGAGGTCTATAGACACGTCCGTTCGGTCCGGCAACACAAACGCCACTCGTCGCCAACGTAACGTTACAGTTATTAAAAAAAACTATGCAATGCTTTTAATTTTTGAGACAAGTTTCTTAAAATAGATAGTCGTTAAATGAACATGCATTGCTATATGAATATCACGTGTAAGATTTATGTAAATCACGTAAATAAAAAAGTTTTGTAAATATTTCGTTCACTTGCAGAAAATGATTTATGTTTATGAATATAAATAATAAAATGTGTGGGTTTTGTACAATTTCAAACCTACATAATCAAATAATGGTAAAAAAACTAACTGTCCAGAAGAAAATTTATAGAAATATCTTTTTAGAAATATGCTATCAAATTACAAGTATCAACCAAACATTGCAGCGCGCAGCGTAAACAAAATGATAGACAGCGTTTAAACTATTCACTTGTTTTACGGAAAATTGACGAAAAACGTGGAAAACATTGTACTCTTTGACTTTACGGAATATTGGTGAAATGAAAACCCGGAAATACCTTGCTAAAAATCGTTGAAATCTCCGAGCGCCTCGTTACGTCACTATACACAAATTTTCATAAAATATCACTATTTTTGTACCGAACAGAAAGATTATCATCACACAATAAAGTACACAAAATTCTGAACAAGTAAAACTAAGCACTATTCAAAATAACAAAAGAAACCTCGGAAAATCTAACTCACAAAGTACACATTAAAGGACACCGAATCCCACTGACTTGGTTAAAGATTGATGCACGGAGCGTTTTATGAAGCCCATAATAAAAGTCGTTTCACGGTGATGTATTTTCTGACCCAAAAACAACTAAATAATTTCGGTGCGGTTTTAAACTTTAATCATTATATACTTAAACATGTCTAAACATATGTGTATATGTAATGTATCGTTCAGTCGCAAAATGTAGGTAACTTTCTCAAAACATACCAAAATGCGAAAAAAAATTACGTTGTTTCATACCTAAACGGTTAACGTTACGATTTGCGACAGGTGCATTTTGCGAAAGGTACGATTTGCGATAGGTACATTTTGCCACTGAACGCTCTTAGTTTCATTCGCAGAATGTGCCTTTCGGATATCGTTACCTATGAAAAATTTATAAAATTCGCAAAATGCACCTATCGCAAAATGTACCCTTCGAAAAATAGGTACATTCTGCGCCTGATCAGTGAGCGGTATGCCATTTCCTATAAATAATTTTTCGATAGACTAGTTATTTTGACATAAGTTGTACGAGAGAACTGTCAAAATAGATACCTCGGTAAGCTAATCTATCGGAAAATTACTTATGGGAAATGGCTGGTAATGAAAGGTACCTCAACCACTCAAACTGTGCCAATAGAAAATAAGCTGTAGTGTAAGCGGAATAGAGGTGAAATTATAAATTTCAAGGTTGTTTATGGAAACAAAAAATCTAATCATGCCAACTCGAAACTCAAGTGTTTTCTTATAAACTAACTTGTTAATAAGCCATTAATAAAATGCCGTGTTTTGATATACAAACAGGTTAATATAAACAAACAACCCAAGCCAACGATCAGTTAAACAACCTAAATACACCTTTATATTTTCAATGGCCGACTTCGTACCAATTTGTGACACGCAGCGGCACAGACATTAAGTTATTTTACCTGAATACAGAATTATTGACAAAAACTCATATTTCCTGAAAATAAAAGTAATTTGAATGTTTAATTTATGTCTATAAATATCTTAGAGTAGTTAACATGCATTTCTTGCTATTTGAAACAATTCTAGGCACTTTACTGACCATGAAAAGATTCCAAAAAAAACAAAACATTTTCACGAAGTATTTTTTTTTACCACAATTTTAACAGGTTCTGCCTAACCTAATTAACAGATTTGAAACACGTATTCTCTTAATTACATTTCTACCAAATTTACAGTAATAAAGTACTTACTTCATTGATAAATATAGAGAAGAAACCTTCCCACAATCCTCCAACGAACCAAAACTTCAAAGCACAACAGCGACTTTTTTTTTCATTGTGTTCATAGATGTTTTACTTCACAGCAATAGTGATGTCCACCTAGGTTCGATTTCAATCGATCGAACTCGAGTGATTCGTCTTATAATTGTATTAATTGCATTTTTACTCCACTAGTCGCCGAATCAGCTGGTCGCATTATATTGGACGACTATCCCTTTATCACATTCGAAACTGGTATACAATAGTGCAGGCCAGCGCCCAACGGTCTTTGCCTCCTATTTATCCATCGCCTGAGTGGATAATAGAGATAGCAGCCCCCGACGGATTTTCTTGTTTTTTTTATTAAGTTCATATCATAAATTCTTTGAGTCGGGGGTTTCAAAATTATTTTATCCTTTTTCAACTATATTTTAACCGTCGTGGGTTTTTTCAAATTTTATAATTTTGTTTTTTATTTGAGTTCTTCTGACAATGTTTCTGTCGTAACCATATCATAGAATTGACGGTATCATGATGTGATTGACAATTTCATGAAATTGTTGTATTTCATGAATTTTAAGATATGTTCGCCTCACACTGATCATATCATGAAATGGTCTGACCAGACCAGAGAATGAATGTTGAGCTTTGATGATATGAAAAGTAATATGCATGACTATTTCATGATGTGGTTAAATGTTAGTGATCATATCGTAAAATAATAACATTAACCACCGTTAGAGGCGCTGATGTCCATTCGTTGTTGATTTTCACGATGGAGGCGGCGGCCGGTAATTCATGAAATGGCCAAACATGGTTGAAATAGAACTTTCTTTGAACGAAGAAATCTTTTAAGGCAAAACACTGCGGCATCTTAGGTGAAGACTAAAGGGGCGAGCGCAGCGAAGCCCCCGAATAGTCTTCGTGTTAGTAGGACATATATATCACAAAAAACATTAGGTAGTACTGTATAAAAATGCTTTAAAATGACATGTTTCATCAAATTCAACCCTTTCTGACCATTTCTTGAAATGGTCGGCCAGATCATGAAATACCCTACATTATCAACATTTGAGGATATGGCCAAACGTGCATAGCCATATCGTCAAACGATAATGTCGAAACGATCTGGTCAGTATGAGTTGACTATTTGATGAAATAGTTATATTTCGTGAAATGGTCAACCACATCATGTTCATGATATGATCAATTCTACGATATCGCCATGACATATCTATTAATACCAAAAAAGTAGTGATTCTAAAATTTTCGCGACCATTATTTTTTCCGTCTCTTCACCTGTGCTTGTTTCGCCAGGGTGTAGCTTTCGATTACGTCGACAATCTTTCTTATATTCCTCTACAGAGGACAGTTTTTAGGGTTCCGTACCCAACGGGTAAGAACGGAACCCTATTACTAAGACTTCGCTGTCCGTCCGTCCCTCCGTCCGTCCGTCCGTCCGTCCGTCCGTCTGTCACCAGGCTGTATCTCAAGAACCTAGCTAGCTAGAGAGTTGAAATTTTCACAGATTATGTATTTCTGTTGCCGCTATAACAACAAATACTAAAAAAACAGGATAAAAGAAATATTTAAGGGGGCTCCCATACAACAATTCTTTCAATACCACATACAAACTTATGGATGCACCTGGTTACGTACATGGAGTGTGAAAGTAACCGCACCAATAACTTTGTAAACAATATTTTGCTGTGTAAAATCCAAACTATTCACTCCACACCATCGCTTCCATTGAACGGTGGTACGGAACCCTTCGTGCGCGATTTAGACTCGCACTTGACCGGTTTTTTCCTTTTGTTTTCGAAATCATCGAAGTTATCTCGTGTTTCTCCAATTAAATGTATAAGTGCCTCATAAAGATCTAAGACAATGGTAATTTCAATTTCCACATTTTTTTACTTGTGGCGTTCCAGTTAGAAACGTATACCTCATGGTTCAATATCTTTCTTCTCTTGTGTGCCGTTTTCGATAGAGAATAACGGTTTATGGATTTCATTCCACGATTGGACGGGCTGACCAAAAAGTTGTTGATAAACTTTCGACAGTGAAATGGAATTGAAGGAGTTCATAACGCTGAGTGGACGCTACAAATAAATTGTATAACACTTGGAGTAGCAAAAATAACGAGCGAACTTCTTGACTGCTTTCAACAAATAAATTGGGCGATTGTGCTGAACAGGGAATATACTCGACGCGTGGGCGGCGATGGGCCACGGAGGCGCGGGGGCTTAGGTGTGAACGCTATCACGCTGCTATTTCTTGTAATCATCAGTGAATTTTTTGTCACGATTGGCCGCCCCATATATCTGGCCGCCCCAGGCCCGGGCCAACCGGGCCTTACGGCAAATCCGTCACTGGTTATAGAGCTTTAGAGCTGTTGACATGATCATATCAAAGGATCTACCATATCAATTGGAACTTCGTCGATCTCCATATCTATTTCTTCCTCTACCGCAGATTCTAGTAGGTCAATAACTTCCGCAAAAAATCTATTTGTTGGGTTCTGTTAGCCGCGATCCATCTGCGATTCAAGTTGACAGTGATGGATCTTGAAAACTTCAATATCTCTGCAGAATCTTGATCAGAAACATCGAGTGCAAAGCTGGCAAATTTCGCTTGATGGAGCCGCTTCTTATCTTTAAGGTTTTCTTACCGTAGAAATATGTAGAAGTACAAGTTGGTTCCAAATCAGGAATGTAGCTTCTTCAAAAGTAAAATTGGTAATCATCGTCTGGGTCTTCTCACACACCCCTTCTAGGGCGTGTAGAGTCGGGGTCAGGTCAATGGACCTCTTCCCGAAGCAACTCCTATGGACATATCATCGGGTAGCCCTGCGTTTGTATTTGTGTGGCGCTGGTCTGCAGTGGGTAATCGCCGGCTAGGAAACGGTTGTATAGATAGGCGGCGGCGGTCTGGCGGGCGCGCGTGGTGCGGTGCCAGGTCACGGATGTGCGGGTGTTGTGACGCGTACGCGCGAACTTGCCCTTCGCCAGCCTCTGGACAAATTGGTCCACTGGTTTCCATCTTAGGTCCCTGTGGATTGTCGCGTTCCTCACGTAGCGGTGGGCGCCGCCGATGGTACGCAGAGAGAGGTTTCCTTGGGCTCGGAGTCTTCGTTTCTTCATTTCCGTGCACTGGGCGTAACAAGTCTGGGCCGCGTAGGTAAGGCGGGATCTCACGTAGGACTTGTAAATCCCAAGTTTCGCCCTCAGAGGAAGGCCGGAGTCAAAAAGTGGACGCATCTTGGCGCATGCCACCTTGACCTGGCTGACGACGTTGTCGACCTGATGCTTCATGGTAAGCCGGCAATCAATGGCCACCTGCGGACACCACACGATGTCCTGTCCCAGGAGCTGGAGCGTTGGTAGAAAGAGACTCTAGCCTGTGATGAGCTCCTGCGTTTTTCCGACATTGACGGACAATCGCCACTTGGCGTGCCAGTCGGGTGCGCTGCGGTTTGATGGCAGCTTGCGGAGCCTGGAAGCCAGCTGCCAGCTGGGCACCCGGCCCGAAAGGAATATCGTCCGTGTATCGGGCGTAGCAGGCGGGAGACAGGCAGGGCCCCTGGGGGATGCTAGCTGCAATGGGATGTTCCTCGGAAACGACGTCTTCCACCATCACTCGAAAGCGGCGATTTATTTGTTTATTTATTTAGATACAAACGGCCATGTACATTATTTTTAAGTTGAAAGACCTATGACAGACCTAACACATATAGACCTATAGTATCCTAAACTAAATAAAAACAATACTTAATCCGAAATAAAATTTATAAAGTACATTAATATTATTTGAAGCCAAATTGGTTGAATCCGTCAATACGAGAAATATCTACTACATAGATGTAAAGAGAATATAAGCACGCATGACCTTATCGCCGCCGTCGATACAAGTATTAAAAGGTTCAACTAATTCAATCACAATTTGCAATCTGCTTTTTGAAAGTAAACTAAGATTTGTCAAATAAATCAACATGACTAAAATTGTTATTGTAAGATTTACAACTACGCCTAATATAACTATTGGCCATGTAACAACTCCCGATTCTACAGGAAAGAGGCGATGACTTGGACCAATCTTCTTGTCTCTTGACTGTTTTGAATGTAAAGGCCATTCAAGAAGATGAGGAGAAAAGAGATACTGAGGAGAAGTCTCTCGAATTTATTTTTATGCAAATGTTCAGGCTTCTCAGCACCTAATGACCTCGTAGGGGCCCATGAGCTACGAGGTAGCGTGACGATCAGGTGCCAAGAAGTGATGAACGTCGGCGATTCACCGAGCTGAAGTTATGTGTGGTAGATCTAACCTGGTCTGTGCTTCGGTCCCGTCAACCTCCTGTCTCTCTGCAAGGCCTGGGTGCACCCTAGGCTCTTCTTGGTAGACAGGTTCTTCAGCCAACCAGGTATGACTGGCGGGCTAGCGTGATGAGCACAGTGTCCAACACAGGTTATGTTTCTACTGGTAAATACAAATCGGGCACGAAAATCCGAACTTTATCTGGTTCGAGAGACAACAACACACTCAGCTATATTAACAATCCTGAGGGAATCCCGAATACATTCCAGATGCCCTGCGATTTAATTTCAACACCCTAACCAAAACGCGTTTACATTGCGAGGGCTTTCGTCTGTCAGTCAGTTGTCAAAACTGCCAGATTGACAGCTAACGTCAAAGTAAAATGACCGTTCAGAAACCATCGATCGAATATCGATTTGGAATCGAACAATCACCCGCCCGGACAGGCACCCACCTGTCCCCTAATCTACGGGCAGCCGAGACAACGTTGCTACCGCTCGTTTTAGAACCGAGCCTCCTACTAGAACCTCTGCAGACCGGGGGGTCCCGTCCTTGCCAGGGAACAAGTTAACAATGCGCCCCCTGCGCCAACGTAGTGGCGGTAGGTTAGCATCCTTAACCAGAACGAGGTCACCAACACTAGGGGGGCTAGTTTTGTCAGTCCACTTAAGGCGCTGTTGTAAGATATGCAGATACTCGAGCGACCAACGCTTCCAGAAATTCTGAGTAAACTGCTGCAACATCTGATACCTTGACAACCAATACAATTTCACTCCCTCGAAGGGGTGCTCGGGCAACGCGTTAAGTGGCTGTCCTATCAAGAAATGGCCTGGGGTCAGAGCCTCCAGGTCATTTGGATCCGAGCTGAGCGGACACAACGGTCGCGAATTGAGAACGGCCTCGATCTTACGGAGGTTCACCCCCGCACACTGAGTAACACAGACGTGTTCTGCGATCCGCTCCACTATTTATACCTCGTAAAAATAAACACGTGCCTTTTGCCTTCGTAATAACCCACCAACACGGCAAAGAACTGCACCCGTACAAGAGGGAGTGCACTTCAACCCCTGGATGTCCCGTGGAAGAAGAGTAAGAAGCCAATTTGTATAATTATAACAAAATTAAATCGGCGCCGAACAACTAACGCTGCTTCTCCGCTACTATCCTTGTCCCACTCATGCGTGACCTATCTACCGCAACCGCTCACTCCAACTGCAACGTGACCACGGCGCTTCGAGGCGCAAGCGCTATACACGGTCCGACAGATCCTGCTATTTTTGAGCGGACCAAGGCTCGGATTCACCATGAGCAAAAACTGTGGCGCATGTGGCAGACAAATACACGGCAATGAGCTATTGACGTGCACAGTCTGCAAAAAGCACTATGACCTGGCATGTCTGGATTTGAATCCCGAACAATTCAAGTCATTGAAGAAACCTTTCTTAAACTGCTGGTTGTGTCCTACATGTAAGTCCAAGATTCCCAAAACAGACAATTCTAACACGCCAGTTCGTAATCAAGGAACTTCATCTACCGGATCTGAGAATGTGAACACGCATCGCGGCACTTACAGACCAATACCAGTGGAAGAAAAAACTCATGATCTACTTACAACGGAGCTATCATCGTTAGCACAAGAAATAAGAGGTCTAAGAGTCGAGATGAGCGGCACGAAGACACAACTCGACGATGTCTCAGCGAGGCTCGCCCGGCTTGACCACCTGGAGCAACTAGTCAAGTCCCAAGCCCAGAAGATGGTAGATCTCAATGCAGATATGGAACAGATGCAGGAAGTCATCAATACCCAGGCTCAACAGTCCATCAGAAATGAATTAGAAATACTGGGGGTTCCGGAAACGAACAACGAAAACTTATTTCATGTTGCCCTCGTAACAACAAACAAAGTAGGAGTTCAACTAACGGAACTTGAACTCGACGACGTAAAACGGGTTGGCCCCCGTCGTACTGCAGAATCAAAGGAAAAACGTCATAGACCAATAGTGGTTCGACTGCTCCGAAAAGCAAAAAGAGACGAGTTGTTGAAGGCTGCTACTACAAGGAAAGGCCTAACATCAGCGGGCATCGTCCCGGGGACTTCCAATCATGTATTCATCAATGAAAGACTCACTAAGATGAATCGGCTGCTTTTTAGAGAATCCAGAAGTCGCGCGAAGCAATACAAATATCGATTCTGTTGGACTCGAGACGGTGGAGTCTTACTTCGTAAAGCAGAGAAAAAACCGGCAATCCCCATCAGAAGCTACCGCGACCTGGACGAAAAAATTGGACCAGCTGTGTACGACGTGGCTGAGCCTTATCAGTCCCCCGCATCTCCACCAGAAAATAACTCTAACGCCTAAAACGCTCGCTCTCTTCTTCAAAGATAACCTTAAAATAATACTAATACCCAATACAAAACACCACATTTATCTATATTCTATCATATTATCCATATATTACACAATCGTCTCTCGGATCTTCAGCTTCATTATGTCAACTTTGATACCGATTGGAAATTGTAACTCCAACTTCTCACATGTCTCAAACCATTCTAGCTACATTTTGCACTTCATCTTAAATCTACCAAAGCAAATTTTCTCACTGACACACATACGGAGCTAAATAAAATAAATAAAGACCTGGAAAACATGTATGAAAGAAGTTGCACTGTAGTAGAGCAACTAGAAATATGTGAGAGTATGCTTAAAGGTTTTAGACTTAATATCCTTACTTACAATATCCGAAGTATATAGCATAACTTTGACCAATTTTTACTTATTTTGAATAGAATTAATATAAAATTTGACGTCATTGTCCTCACTGAATGCTGGTTACAGGAGGGAACTATAGAGGGTCTGCTTGACGGTTACACATCTTATCGCTCTAGAAAATTTATTAACAAGGCAGGAGGTGTGGTCATATATGTTAGATGCAGCTGGAACGCAGTAATGGATGAGCCTTCTGAAATACGTGACGCCAACTGCATAACTATTCATATACCAAATAAACTCACAGTTCTAGGCATATACCGGTCACCATCCTTCAAAGACACGAGTAACTTCCTCAATTCCCTAGACACGACTCTTCAAAACCTAACATCCAACAAATGCCTTGTCCTCGCAGGAGATATAAACATCGATATCTTGCCTGAAGTAAATTCCCACAGCCAATCCGAATACCTGTGCCTAACGGCAGAACATGGACTTGTCCCAGCCATAAATAAACCAACAAGACTTAACTCCTGCCTCGACCATATTTTTGTTAATAATAAGGTAACCTCAGAAGGAGTGGTTTGCACGACAGCAACGACTGACCATGATCTTGCAATGGTTGGTCTCTCAGTTTCACATCCTAATAAGAAAAATCTATCCCGATTAGTTCAAAGAGTTAACTATAATGCCATTGAAGAGGAATCAAAAGCGGTTGATTGGTCCGACGTTCTCCAATCGACAGTAGCCTCGGAAGCTGCAAACTACTTTACTAATATTTTATCCAAAACTATCGAAAAACACACGGAAATCACAAAAGTCAGTCGAAGCAAATACAACTTAAAGCCATGGATCACGCCAGGCCTCCTCAGGTGTATGAGGCATCGTGATGCCTTGCATGCTAAAGCCCGCAAACACCCATCAAATCCCATCCTTCAGGTAACCTACAAACGATATCGAAATTTCTTCATTAATCTACTTCATAAATTAAAGCACGAATACGAAAGATCTAATCTCTTGGAAAACACAGGCAATCCCAAAAGGCTCTGGGCAACAATCAACAATATATGTCACGCACAAAAGCAGAATAGCAGCGCAACCGAACTTCTCACAACCCACAACACTACTGCCGACTCATTGAATTCATGCAATGACTATTTCTCCACCGTAGGTAAAAATCTAGCCAATATAACCCTGCAGAGACTTGGTAAAACAGAGGAGGAACTTGCTTCTGAAATTCCCATGGCAAATGTTCATGCTCAGTCTCTTTTTATGCTTCCGACCGATGAACATGAGGTAGGGAAAATTATTAAACGACTACAAGTAAAATGTGCGCCAGGGCTGGATTGTATACACAATAAATTGATAAATCAAACTATGTACCAGATATTACCCCCTTTAACTCACATAATCAACACTAGTCTTCAAACAGGAGAATTCCCCGTTGCCTGGAAAACAGCCGCGGTATGTCCTATTCACAAAGATGGCGCGAAAAACAATCCAGAAAATTACCGTCCTATTTCCTTACTTTCTACTCTATCGAAATTACTAGAGAAAATAGTCAATAGGCGTCTTATGAAATTTATAGAACAAAACGAATTGTTACCGACTAACCAATACGGTTTTCGTAAGGGAATGTCTACGGAGGACGCTGTAGGAGACCTCACGGACCTAGTATCAAGTATTCTGGATGAGGGGAGGGCCTGTGTAGGTGTCTTTTTAGACCTTGCGAAGGCCTTCGACACAGTGTCTATCCCCATCCTCCTTAAGAAACTAGAATACTTTGGTGTAAGAGGCGTAGCCCTTAAATGGTTCCAAACCTACCTCACCCACAGGAAACAATGTGTTAAAATAGATGGTCTGATAAGCTCTGAAACTACAACAAGCTACGGAGTACCACAGGGAAGCATCCTTGGGCCATCCCTGTTTCTTGTCTACTTAAGTGACATAGCTGCAATCCAGCTTGGGGGCGCTGAACTATTTTGCTACGCAGACGATACTGCGGTAATTTTTCAGGAAAAGGACTGGTGTGGGGCTTTTCAAGCAGCAGAAAAAGGCATGACTCGCCTGGGCGAGTGTCTTAGTAAAAACTTACTCACCCTTAATACGACTAAAACAAAGTTCGTCTCATTTCACAAAACCCGAGCTTCAGCTCCTCTTTTCTTACAGAGCATCAAGGTTCATAAATGTGATCAAATTGGGCTAAATTGCGACTGTCCTGAAATAAAGGGTAGAACCAATATAACTTATTTAGGAGTAACCCTTGATGAAAACTTATCTTTTCAAGAACACATTAATAAAGTAACTAAAAAAATCAGAAAGTCGATATATATATTATGAAAATCCTTAGACACAGTGCAGACATTAAACTACTCAGATTAATTTACAAGGCGATCTGTCAATCAGTACTCAGCTATTGTCTATCTGTGTGGGGAGGTGCACAAAAGACAATCATGCTGGTAATTGAAAAAGCTCAAAGAGCTGTACTAAAGGTCATGCTTCGGAAACCTCGCAGATATCCCACCGCCAACTTGTATGACGACTGTCAGCTTTTGAGCGTCAGGAAACTTTACCTGCTGAAGGCTACCATCACTACCCACCAGGCTTTAATCACATCACCAAATCACGACGCCATTCTAACAAAACGAATATACCAAGCCCCCACCATTCGAGTTGAAACAACCTTTGCTCGTCGATTCGGTAGATATCTCCACGCTTTCGTCTACAATAAAATAACAAAGTCGTGTGATCTTAAACAACTCACGATGAGAGAGGTCAAACAACGAGTCACTAAATGGTTACTTACGACGCTTACTTACGACGCTGCTGAAGATCTATTGAATGCCACAATTTAAATGTAATATAATAAGATTTTATATATTTTAATAATTAATACATTTTATATAAATAGACACAAATATTATTTAAATTATATTTCCGAAAATTATTGATTAATAATTTATTATTATCAAATTAATTAATATATTATATACATAATATAATTATTATTCGCTAACAAATTAAAACTTTGTATTAAATTAAAACATTAACTTTAACCTAACTTAAACCCAAATAAAACTTAACACACAAATAAAACTTTGAAATTGCGAACGCGGATCTGCTGTGTTGTGTATGGCAACCGGTACAACATGAAGCGCGCGATACAGGTTCTCCTAGTGCGCGCTTCGCAAGCAAGCCGCCGGACAACTACCTTCACTAATATTCTTGTTACTGTATGATATTAAAACTCTCTGTATTGTCCAAACTTTATGCTAAATAAATAATTTTGTAATTTGTAATTTGTAACTTACAAAACAATGTCGCGAGCTCCTCAAAAGTCAGCGCGGTCTGACCTACTATACGCCCTAAGTGCGTCTTAGCTGACTTAACTACGGCCTCAAAAATCCCACCCCAGTGGGGGCAAATCGGTGGGCTGAAGGTCCACTGTATACCCCGACGGGAGAGGGCCGTTCCAATATCCACTTTATTTACTTCAAAAAGTTGACTATCTCTCGTAAGTATCGTTCCGCACCTATGTAGTTAGTGCCGTTATCAGAGCGGATCAAAGTTGGAAGTCCCCTTCGAGAAACAAACCTATCCAAACAAGCAATGAAAGCCTCTGTCGAGAGATCAGCAACGAGCTCGAGATGTACCGCCTTGGTGGATAAACAAACAAACACACATAGGTACGCCTTGTATTGCTTAGCGGTACGCAATCGTGAACTCTTCACCATAAACGGTCCTGCAAAATCCGTACCAACACCTGAAAACGGTCTGACCTCATTCACACGATCAGGGGGCAAGTCCCCCATGAGAGGTTGCATCGTGGCAGCCTAAGTCGATAACAAGGCATGCACCGAAACACGATGTTCCGTATGGCACGGCGGGCAGATAAGATCCAAAACTCCCGCTGGAGCGTGGCCAACAACGCGTTACAGCCGGCATGCGCGTTTTTAATATGACGATCAGTCACCAGCAATTCAACTAACTGTCCCCCCTTGGGGAGCAGAAGTGGGTGACGAGCCGAATACGACAGATTCGCATTGCGCAATCTTCCTCCTACCCGAAGTAACCCGGTCGAATCAACAAAGGTGTTGAGACGCGCGACGGCTCCCTTCAATTTCGAACGTCCACTTCGTATAATCTCCAATTCTGCCCCAAACTTCGAGGACTGTACCAACTGGACCAAATTCAACAGCGACTCGTTTCGCTCTGCCGGAGTCAGAATAGGGTTCAACGTTCGCTGATCGCGAGGAGTACGACAATTTCGAGCGAATCTCCAAATCCAAGTGGACACGTTTATCAACTTGTCAAGTGAGCTATACCGGTCCAGCAGAAATCCGGCGTCAGGGTCCTCAGCCTTCAGGGTAACATGCACGGCCGCTCTGGGGCCATGATCCGAAGATCCTACTACATGGCTGTGGGGCCAGTCCGATTCTCTCTTGGCAAGCCAGGGTGGTCCCCACCACAAATGGTGTCTAACGAGTTCAGGAGCCTGACATCCCCTGGATGCACAATCAGACGGGTTCAATTCTCCTGGTACATGTCTCCAGGTCAGTGGGACCTCAGACGACACAATCTGGGAGACACGGTTCGCAACAAAAACCTCTAAGTTATGGACCGAAGCCTTCAGCCAGCACAAAACAATCTGGCTGTCCGTCCAAGCGTACACCGTATCCTCCAAAACCACTGACCCACGCAACACTGTTAGAGTGTGATTCAAAAGTTTGGTCAAAAGAGCAGCCCCGGACAGTTCCAGTTTTGGAATCGTCATCCTTGTCCGAATAGGCGCTACCTTGCTTTTTGCCAAAACCAAACGCACGTCGACCTCCCCGGTGGAGGTGACGGTTCGCAAATAAACCGCTGCTGCAAACCCTCGTTCAGAGGCATCACAAAACCCGTGAAGGGTTGCCCTGTAATCCCCAGCAGGGACCAATTTCCTCGGCAGCGATACATTATTTATGTCCGATAGCGAGGCGAACATTCGCGTCCAATCAGTCAACAAATCACCTGAGAGGTGGGTGTCCCAGGTCAACTGAGCCGCCCATAGCCTTTGCATAAAACATTTGAGAGCAAAGGTGACTGGAGAAATCCATCCATTCGGGTCGAACGTTCTCGCAATCGTTGACAGTATTGACCGCTTCGTCCAGGCCTTCGGTGTTTCTAAAACCACCCGATAGGTAAACTCATCATGGACGGGCCGGTACTGAATTCCAAGCACTGACAACATGTTAGGGTTGTCAGGATTCTCAAAAACGTGCGGGTCTTGTTGAAACTCATCTGGGAGACCAGCCATCAACTCAGGGGAGTTGGACATCCACTTGCGTAGTTCATAGCCGCCTCGTTCCAGCAATTGAATGAGCTCGTCACGTCGGTCCAGAGCTTCCTCTACACTGGCTGCCCCTGTGCAGACGTCATCGACGTACAAATCTTGCTCCAGGATAGCGGCGGCTCTAGGATAGCTCACACGGTCACGCGACGCCAACTCCCGCAGGGTACGCATCGCCAAATACGGGCTAGACCGTAACCCATACGTGTTCGTGTTTAACTCATAGACCTTGACTGGCTCGGCCGTGGTCTCACGCCAAAGTATCAGCTTATACCTTCTGTCAGCCGGATGAATTACCGTTTGCCTAAACATCATCCGAATGTCTGCGACAAATACAATCTGGTGTCTCCGAAAGCTCGTGAGAATATCCGAAATATCACGACTCAACTTGGGTCCCGGATGTAGACACTGATTCAGGGACATCCCGTTTGAGGTAGGTGCTGACCCATCAAAAACAACTCGAATCTTGCCGGTAGGGGTTCGCAGGACGGCATGGTGTGGAAGGAAACAATGATCCTCAGATCTCCAGTCCACACCCGATACCGACATGTGTCCTAACGACTCATACTCCCTCATGAAATCGACGTATTTTTGTTTAAATACGGCGTCCCTTGACATCCTACGCTCCATCGACATCGATCTCGTCTCATCCATCTTCCTAGATTCTCCTAGTGGCGGTCGATCGGCCCTGAAAGGCAGTCGAGTTACAAAACGACCAGAACGAAGGCGACCAGTACTATTCTGGTAAAACAACTCGCACTCTTCTTCGTCTGCGTCGACTCGACTAACGGTGGGAGGTTCCTCTATCTCCCAGAAACGTTGGATAGCGTCTGACAACGCTGAGCCAATAAGTATGCCATCTGACTCGGCAGGCCTAACCATTGGCAATGCCGGACCCATGATCACGTGACCAAACTTAGTATCCACAGCAATCAACCCGTCCGGCTGAAGAACTCGCCGATCCGACAACAGAAACCTACCCAGAACGTCTGCTCACAGTAGCAGGTCGACCGGGGCTGGAGTGTCAAAATCGGGATCCGCCAACTTGAGTTCGATTCCTGATGTCAGGAATCGAACGGCCGGATTCAACTTCACCAAGGGGTGTCCGCCCATGACATGCGTCATTACTAAAGCTTGCACGGATGTTTTTGTCAAAATGTCATAACGTGGAGAGAACGTGATCACCGATTGACCAACTACATTCGTAACCGTAACATTCCCCACTCCCCGTATTGATTTATTATACCTATTTACCTTGAGGCCCAACCATTTTGCTAAATCATTCGATACAATGCAGCCCTGAGCTCCAGAATCTAATAGGGCGCGAACGTATGTTGGGTTGCCCGCCAAATCCCAAACAAGCACAGAGGCGATCGGTAACACCACCGTCTCCGGTTGGGGGGCAACAAATTGTTGGGCCGCAAATTCCTAGCGAGGGCCCCCGGGGCCCCAATCTGCCTGTAACCGATCAGGTATGCAGCTATACGCCAGAGGGTCCCATTGTACAAATGGCCCACGCGCCGGTTCCATTGCCACCCTACGATTCCCCGTAAAGGGGGGTGGGCGTGAATTCAACCGTGGCCGCTCCATGAGCGGGGGGGACATCACATGTGACCGACGAGGACGAGGCGACGAGCGGGGCGACAACTGAGGCGGCGTCCGAACCGCACCCGCATAGCTCGAAGGTGTCCCATGCCACCCGCCCGTTACGGCCTGCTCAACACACCCAATATCCCGCTGAGTCGGATGCTGAGTCGCAACCGAAAACTCAGGGCCCCCCATGTAATGATCCTGAGTGCGGCCCTGCACCCTAGTACTGCCCTGTGCACGTGGGGACGTTGGCCCCTGAGTTGCGCTCCGAGTCGCAAACGAATTCTCAGGGCCCCATGCCGTGTCACCCTGGGTACGGCCCTGTGGTGGCTGTTGGCCGGACCGGTTCATGCACAACAGATTGTTGTAGGGCCCACCACAATATCCGCACATTTGTGTGCGCGTGCAGTCCCTAGCCATGTGTGGCCCGAGGCACAGGAAACACCAGCTCCGCTGCTTGGCCATCCGGTGCCGTCCCTGAACCCTAAGTTCCCCGAACTTATTGCAATTGGCCACAGCATGGCCAATCTGCCTACAACATGGGCAGGTCTCACCATGTGGGGTCAATTCACTCGCAGTCCCATACGACTGCCGGTTGGTGCGGTCCTTCCTCGTCGGAGGGCCCCTACTCACAGCGCTCCCGGCAGCTCTCTGTGGCTCCGAAGGATGGGTGACCGTCAACCCCAAATTCTCTGCCCGTCGAGCCTCCTCTTCCAAAAATCCGACCAAGTCGGAGAAGGCGGGCAGGTCCACGGCCGACCTCCCGTGAGACTGTTCGAAACGAGTCTGCACGTCAGCGGGTAGGCGGGAAAGTACAATGTACAACCGTAGGTACGACCATTCACCAACCGGAAGTCCAAGATTCTCTAGAGCCTTGGTGACGGACAACAATGGGTTCAAAAACTCCGTCTGTATGGCCCCGACCTTTTTCACAACCGGGATGCTAAACAAACGGTTCAGTTGGGCCTCGGCCAACCTCCGTTTGTTGTGGTAACGTCTTACCAATAATTGCCTGGCCGTCTCATAGTTACCCTCCGTAACTGTCAAATGAGCGACCAGCTCCCTAGGCTCACCCCTCAATGCTGCCACCAGCTGAGCCATCTTGACAGACTTGGTAATGTCCGATCGCATATGCACCAAACTGTCGAACAGATTGATGAAGCTCATCCATTCGCCGGACACGTCGTCAAAAGTAGGCATAGTTATGGCAGGTAACCTGGACCCCGATCCCTGATGCGGCAGAGGTGCTTCAATGTCACCATCATGGCTGGACTCGCGCTGTCTACGTATGTCCGCAGCCTTCTGCGTGATAGCAGCTGCCATCTCCATACATTGGTCGACATCCCCTATCAACCGTGACAGCCTGTCAGGTGCACAACCATCAACTGATTCCGCCTGCGCGGACAATTCGAGCACCCTATTGTAACGTTCCTTAACGTCCATAGACCGCTCCAATACCACATCATGCCTATCTAAACGGTCTATCAGACCGTGTGTGGAGGAAAACCATCTGAGTTCCTTAGAAACACCCTTCTGGATTTCAGATAACGACATGATCGGAACGATACTTACTCACAATTTGCAGTAACTCAATTTTATTGGACCCTCCAGTTTATAACCCAAACGAGGTAACCCTAAACTATAACTTAAACAATGTTGTTTTCCTTAAACAATAGGAACCGAGTTTTATATCTATATAAATTCTGTAAATAACAATTTAGTTTCCCTTTATCATTATAACACACACAGATAGTCAATATTAGTTCAAGTTATAAATTGCTATAAACTGAAAACAATGTAATAGCCTGCTATCAATAGATGTAACTACCTATGTTAACCAAAACATTCATTCAATAGCATTACTAGACCACTAATAGATTGACTAACTGGTAATTCAATGCAAATTTCAATTCAATATCTGTCTGTCTACTACCAGCAATAGACTTATAGCTTACAATACTACCAATCTATGTGGATATAGGAACCAACCAAGTTACTTAACCGCCTATACCTACAGATTGATAGTCCCAAATCGTGCCTTCCTGGAGCCCTTGACGGCTGCAAATCTCAGGAAGCCACGCTCTAGCTACCAAAATGTTCAGGCTTCTCAGCACCTAATGACCTCGTAGGGGCCCATGAGCTACGAGGTAGCGTGACGATCAGGTGCCAAGAAGTGATGAACGTCTGCGATTCACCGAGCTGAAGTTATGTGGGGTAGATCTAACCTGGTCTGTGCTTCGGTCCCGTCAACCTCCTGTCTCTCTGCAAGGCCCGGGTGCACCCTAGGCTCTTCTTGGTAGACAGGTTCTTCAGCCAACCAGGTATGACTGGCGGGCTAGCGTGATGAGCACAGTGTCCAACACAGGTTATGTTTCTACTGGTAAATACAAATCGGGCACGAAAATCCGAACTTTATCTGGTTCGAGAGACAACAACACACTCAGCTATATTAACAATCCTGAGGGAATCCCGAATACATTCCAGATGCCCTGCGATTTAATTTCAGCACCCTAACCAAAACGCGTTTACATTGCGAGGGCTTTCGTCTGTCAGTCAGTTGTCAAAACTGCCAGATTGACAGCTAACATCAAAGTAAAATGACCGTTCAGAAACCATCGATCGAATATCGAGTTGGAATCGAACAGCAAAGCAATATAGGTATATGTAGCTTTAATAATGTTGTGATAGTTGATTTTGATTATTTGATATTACATAGGTAGGGAAGTGTTATATCCTGCCTATGGCGCACCTGTAAATGTGAAAATGTCTAAGTCAATAAGGGCGATGGTGGTGGAGGGAGTAGCGCTGAGGGTGTCCCCGGCTGTATTGCAGTAGATGTCGCTCGCTGCCGGCCTGTCATGCGTGACTCAGACGTGCACCTGGTCTAGACTTCTAGGGTTTGTACAGATGGGGTGCCTAAGCTGATCGCGTATATTCCTTGGGTATTCACTACACTTGACCATACTGATAACACCACAATCACCGAAATGCGCGGTATTGGCCTAGACTTCTAGGGCTTCACAGATGGGATGCCTAGGCGGATCGCGCACATTCCCTGGGTATCCGCTAAAGATGACCGCGCTGATATCACCACAATCACCGAAACGCGCGGTATTGCGCCTATAAGCTGGGCTCGTTTTTGGGCGTCCGGAGACAGAACAATGGGCGCGCGGCGGGGTTGAAAACTATTGTTTAAATAATATAATTTTTATAAATTAATATAATAACAAGATTTATGTTGTACAATTTTCAAGAATAAACGATTATTATTATTATTATTAATACTTTTTCGAGATGGTGGGAGTGGATGAGCACTAAAGACACGTCAGTTTGGTCCGGCAACACAAACGCCACTCTACAATAGCCTGAATTTTTGTATAGTGTCAATAAACGCCGATAGGTAAAATTATTACCAACTAACTACCCATACAAACGCAACCATAATTTCCTGAGCAAACTTGGGACTTAAAACTTATTTTTTTTAATTCAAAAGAGATTCTTACGAATAATTTTTGAACGTCATTTGAATCTATATAATGCAAGAAAAACTACTACCGCTTCGAAAATTGTTATGGCAGCGGAGAAGAAGCGGCGCAAGAAACTCGTACACTGCAACACGGCCTACTTTTCTTTTATGTTTCTTTAAAAAAAAAAAGGTCTTGTGTTACAATCGTGTGCGTGGTTCTTGTGCGCTGGAAAATCAGAGCTCCATACCTGTTTGACGTTAATGTAATCATTAGCATAACATAATGTTTTTTTAACAATGCTTTTAAATTTCTTCTCTGACAAATTTAATATCTCTTTGATATTTTGTTATAGTATTGTATTCTTAGATTCAAAAATAAAGTTCTAACTTGAGCTAGTCTATAGTAAGGTGGGTCAATTTTATTTCCGCTTCATATTATTTCGCTTGTGCTTGTCAACATTTTTAGTGAAGCTATTTATGTTCTTCCTAACGTACATGATATTTTCATAAATATATTGACACGGTTCAGTCATTTCGGTTTTCAGTTCGCTCAGGGAGTCACGACTGCGTAGGTTATAAATTGCTCTAATAGGCCTTTTTTTAGAGCAAAAATTAAGTCAATATCAGCAGCTCGCCCCCACAGAAAAATTCCATTGGACATAATGCTGTGGAAATAACAAAAGTAAACAAGTCTCGCCGTAGCTATCCGTCATCTGCCTGATTTGTCTCACAGCATATGCAGCTGAACTAAGTTTTCCTGATAAAGATGTAATCTGAGGGCTCCATTGTAGTTTCGAGTCAAGTGTTATCCCCAGGAAAACTGTATTATCAGTAAACTCTAACTTATCATCATTTAATATAACCTCATTTTTTAAGGAATTACCATTAGGTAGAATGTGTGTGTGTAAGTGAATTTTATACATTTAGTTTTTTTCGCTTTAAGCACTAAATTGCTAACAGTAAACCAATTATGAAGTTATGTCCAAGAGCGTTATTATACTTCGTCATAGTTCTGTTTATATTGATCTACTTTAACTATAAGAGATGTATCATCACCAAATAACAGCACCGTGGTCGTAATCGGACGGGTGGGAGACCTAAAGTTATTGAACTTGTAACAGTCATAATACCCAGTATCAATATACAATGCACAGCCTAAAAAGTGGCAGTTTAAATAAAATCATGAAAAAAAATTGTCAAGTGTGATTTTAATATGCCCCCGACAAAGTTTATCGATATAATGATAAAGCACATCTCTAATTTGTTCATCGGCGAGAAGTAGAATTTGTTGTTCAACAGATCCGAATTTTTGAATGGGCAAGCGGGCTCGATGTTGGTTACAAAATCCAACAATTATACACTGACGAGCAATGAAAAAGTTACAGTGACATAGCACCAAATTACTCCTAAACGGGAAAGATTAGCTTAATGACGCCGTCTGCATTATTGAAGTACATTTAACAGCGCATCAGAATATTACCAATTAAAAACGTAAATATTTAATTTATGAAGCTAGGTTCGATGTCTTAGGAGATATTAAGGTGTTTGTAGGCATTTTGTGGGTGGAACTTTTTCATTGCTCGTCAGTGTATTACAATAAAAATAAGAATGTTCTCTTGATATTACTGAAAACTATAACACGATGAAAATTTACTTACTTGTGAAATGTAACACCATCTTTTTGTAAGTTTGATGTCCCAGACCTCCTTTTGCAGCAGAAAACAGGGATTCGGAAGTTAAGTGTAAGTAACGTTCAATCGTGCGACTTAACTTGGTCTGGTTAGAAATATGAGCGACAACTAGTTTTATTAGATGCATATGCCCGCTTGGGCTTCTACTTTAACACAGGGGATTAGTGCGAAATGCTACTCTCTTCCGCAAGGAAGTCCGTGTTGCTCGAGCCCTCCATCAACCTGCTCTGAACCCTGAGCCAGCGTGATGCAATAGGTATATTCTAGTCTTATTAGATTCCGATTATTACACCTGCCTAGTTCCTGCGCCTGACTATTTGGAGACAAAAATAAACTATATTAACTAACTCTATTAACTTTTATTGAGCGATTGAATCTCAAAGAACCTCAAAGATTATTAGCCAAAATCTTGGCAACGTTACTTCTTGTACTATTCTCGGCTTGAACATGTGCAGTCCAGTAGTACTCGCACCTGTCCTCGTTCTGTTCAACAGTCTCTAAGTAAGCTGCACTAGCCCCTGGGATGGTGGTGATAACGTCTCTCGCTTCTGATAGGATATCGTCGGGCAGAGTTCGGCTTCTAGAGAGGATCCACGCCGCAACTGAGGGTAGAAAATTAAGTGTTTGACAAATACTGAAAAATTACCAGGTAAACAAATAGTTGACATGGGCAATGCAAAAAACAAAGGATATGGCTTAACGACTGCCTCAGCAATGTAGAAAGACTTCTTACTAGCCAATATAAAATAATAAATATTTATTCATAAATTACTGCGTCTCTATTTTTTATAGAACTTTTATGAAAAAAGCTTTAAAGAGTTCTATCCCACTTGCATCCTACAAATCCTTTCCAAATCCTTGAATCAATTGTTCACTCCCAGCTGTCCTCGTACATTTCCTCCATGAATTTACTGAACCCTTTGAACCAGTCTGGTTTTACGCTAGGGAAGAGCAACACCATAGCACTGCTCAAGATAGCTTCCAGATATCCAGCTGGCAATGGATAAAAAAGCTCACAGTCCTGACTCCCCTTGACTTTAGCAGCGTCGAATTTGATATACTTGTTGAAATCATAAAATCGCTCAATGTCTCTTCACACTCGGCTCGCTGGTTTGACTCTAACTTGAGAGACCACTAGCAGCGCATCAAGTCTGAAGAGGTCACTACGAAATGGTGCAAGCTCGCTACAGGTGTTCCGCAGGGTGGCATCCTTTCTGTTCTTCTCTTCTCAGTTTTCATCCATTCCATCTCGGATGTATTGTCTCCCTCATATCATTTATTTGCAGATGACCTTCAAATTTATCGACATTTTTCCCTGTGTGATCTGACTTTGACTGTAGAGGCTTTGAATGCTGACCTCGGCAACATCAGGAAATGGGCTCTTTCGATTCGGGTGATACTAGGTACACGGCCCTTATTTAATTTGTTTCAGAATTGGTCCATTACTCCCGTGAAATATGACGATATCATTGTCGAATATAGCGAGTAAGCCAAAAATCTTGGCGTTGTTTTAAAAAATCTATTATCCTGGTTGTCCCATGTTTGTGAGGTCAGCAGACGAGTCTTGCGTTTTCAGTTCTTCCTGCCTAGGCAAATTATGCTGGCTCGGACCCTTCTTCTGCCTTTAATTTACTACGCCGATGTTTTCTGGGCCAGTGCAAACAAAGATCTACTCAAAAAACCTCGGGATTCGGTTTATCTTCGGTCTTCGCAAATACGACCACCTGTCCCAATATCGCAGGGAATTAGGCTAGTTCCCGATCCCACTTTGTCGTGATATGCACATTCTCTCCTTCCTCTTTATATTTCGAGAAATTCGAGCTATCCAGCATATCTTTGTGAACGTTTTGAGTTTCTTTTTTCTGGGGATAGACTTTGGAGATCTCACACGGTGTCACTTTTGGCAATTTCTCAGCACTGTTGCCTATAAGCACTCGCTTAGGTTAACCTAATACGTTTGTGGAATGCACTTCCTTGCACTATTAGGGATTGCACATCCTTGATCACTTTTAAGAAAAAATAAATAAACAGCATCTCCTCTCTTCCGCAAAGTGGGTATCTTATAGTATGTATGTGTATCTAAGAAAACTAAATTCACAAAAACAGTTACGGAAAACGACCGGACGGTCTGACGTTAATCGTGTGGGAGAGGCTTCGATGTCTTTTATGGGATGCGACCTGTGTGTGCACGTTTGCTCCATCCAACATCGGCTCAACTGTAGTAATCCTGGGTGCTGCTGCTGAGTCAGCGGCACGGCAGAAGTGCATTAAATATGCGCAGTTAATGGGAAGTTATCTGTTCGTTCCTTTGGCCGTCCAGACTACAGGGGTATGGGGTTCGCAGGGTAGGGCCTTTGTCAGGGACATTGAGCGCCGCTTGAGGGACCGAGGGTTGGACAACCGCCCCGGGGCTTTCCTGGTCCAGAGAATCTCACTCGCTGTGCAGCGCGGGAACGCTGCCAGTGTAATGGGCACCTTTGGGCCGGGAGATTCTTGGGGCGGTTTGTTTGTGTAATTGTTTATGTCAATTGTTTTTTCACGTGTTATATTTATATACGACGAAACTGTTTTTGTGTATCTAAGTATTTATTCCATTCTATTAGTTTATTTTATAGTAAGCATGTAGGATGTATTCTGATTTATCTCATAGTATATTGATTTTATTTATTTCTTTCAACTCTTAATTGTACACTAGGACTATCTTTCTATATTTTTTTTCCTTTCTTCACAGGTTAGCTGTAAGACATTTATTTTTTTAAATAAGCTCACCTTTGCATATATTTTCCATTGTGTTTTCTGTGCAATAAAGGACTATTATTATTATAATTAAATAATAAATGATTAGTAGTTGTTTGCTTTATTTTTCCCGGAACGTTTGAAAAAAAAAAAACGACAGCATAATGTCAGTCAGACTTGGACAAACTTGGACTTTCAAAATATTGCATTGAAACGGCTTGAATCTTTCTGTGTAAACATGTAGTCACGTTGTCATTAGGGATTGCAACACCGGTTGTTTACGTTTATCAAATCACCTTGAAGTTTGTATGGGTACATAATATTGAAAGGGTTTTATTGATTTTACATTTGTATGCCCTTTTTTTAGATAATCTGTAATTCCCGATAAGTTTCTGACATTTTTAAACATGAAAGACTGATATTTAGCCATTCAGAATTGTGTATCGCTACGTACAATGCCTGTGCATCGCTGGGGCAGTCGTCCATACATTGATTTAACGTCTCCTTTGGTCTCAACTTGTTTTTGGTTTTGAACCGAGCTGAACGAGTGGCGAGTTAAGTTAGGATCTGATCCTTACCATATCTGATATTCAATTCCTCGTTGTGGTTACAACCATAGACTACTGCATAATCGTCGTAGTTTGTGTAAATTACCGAAAAAGGGATTCCGATGGGATCTGGAAAAGAAACGACTTGGTCATTCAGTCCTAACATCCATTTACGGGTAACACACGAACATGGATCTTCTGGATCTTGTAAGTAAAAAATATATATTAATTGGGTGGGTTCTAAATAAAAATATATATCCAAATATAGGTAGATGTACTAGTACTACCACTCTAGTGTTTGTAAATTTTCTATTGGTTCTATTGGTTTCAGTGGTATAGGATGATCTAATCAGCCAGATAAATGAAAGATTCTTCACGGTGATGGCTCATTGAGCTTAATAGTGCTTCTAATCCTGATGCAAGGTTAATAGGCATTGTTAAGTCACGGAAATCATAGGATTTCGGAACCTTGGTTATTGACTAGCATCAGAGCACGGATATCTTCTTTTCCTGATTTCACTATCTATAATGTACAAGCCGGGTGATCATTAGGGAGCCGTAACTGTAACCGAACAGATACAGTAACGATCCGGAAATTAAGGAAAGCAAGGTGCCATGCATAGTGTCTAGCCTAATTGTTACCGGAGGTTATCATAGCAGGGAAATTCCCTTTTACTCATGTGACTATCTGTAATATAATGCCAGGTACTCATTAGCAACCCATAACTATAACCGAGCAGATACATTAACGAGGTTCTAGGGTGTACGGCATTGAGAAGCTTCATTCATCGGCTTTCTGCGAGCACGCTCGTGGCATGCTCGCGAACTACCTACGTCTTAGGCCTACGTCCATTCCACACTATGTTCATGCAACGTTTACAGTTACGGCTCGCTAATGAGTGCCCGGCTTTATTGTTAATCTAAGTAGGTATGTAAGTTAAACTGATAAGATTACGCACGTTTGGTGCTGACCAACTTATCAATTAACCTAACACTATATGTAAGTAACATTGAGTTGACGCTGATGCATGTGTAACTAAATTATATTTGATTAACATACAGGCACAAACATTGCTTCTGGCTCCACACTAGGATACCCTGTATCGTGGGAACCAGAAATTGTGACGTCACACACATATAAACATCAAAGACCTGTTTTTTTTTTCTTTTTCCAGTAGGCAGAGCCTACAGCCGCAGCGCCACAGGTAACGTCTGTCGTCGTAATTAGAAAAAAACGGGTTTCGCTGGGTGAGCCACATGCTACATTCGACTGGCATATCCCGGCTGATTCTGCGTGTTTCTGAACATTCAAGAATGCACTTTCCCAAATCGTCTATCTATCTGGCTCCTATCCAAAAAACAGCCATTTCCCAAACTACTAACCTAAATTTGTTATACCGTCGACTCTATGATAGAACAGGCACTTCGGTTACATATAATATATATACCTACCTATAATATATCTACCGGCTGACAAAATATAATAAATATAGCCCAGATTAATGACCCCCTGGAGAGGCACAGCCCGTTACCTGGATACGAGTAAGTCTAAACTATATTCCACCGCGCTGGCTCAATTGTTGGTTGGTTACAATTTAACAGGTTCTTATTTTCCTGTAGTAAAACTTAAGTGTCGAAATGACGATGAAACATTAACAGGCAAAGTCGCAATAAAATACAGCTCGTGCCAAATTATCGTGTTCTGATCGTGTGGCAGGCACAGAACATTTAGCCAGTCAATACACCATTTTGCCAGAGAGTAGCCCATCTCCGCAGACGATGATGCCTCTACCTCACCTTTTTAATGACCATTTTGATGACTGATTGTAAATGCTCCTAAGCTCTTCTTAACTCTAAGGCATGGCCTTCAGCATACTGCTGAGTCAGATGCCATTTGTAATGACAGTGACACACCACGACCGTCGATATCGCTCGATAGAATGATTCAGAATGATTGATCGACTGTATGAATAAATACAAGAATGAATGAATGATTTTTTTTTCTTCCTTCGTGTGTATTCTAAATTCTTCCATTTGTGTTTAGTATATATTATTTTCAGTATATATTATTCCTTATTTTATTTAAATTTCTTTAATTGTAATGTATTTATTATGTATACTTTATTGCATATACACATTAGTGGACAATTACAAACATAGTTAGTATACAAAGGCGTGCTTATCTCTATATAGAGATTTCTTCCAGCAAACCCAGGGCTGACAGGGAAAAATAGTTTCATGCGAAGGGATAGACCTATTATGCACAACATAACAAAAAACAACATCAGAGTGACTTTAATATATTTATATTAAATTACTTAGATATTTACACATAAAATAAATGAGAACCTACATAATAATATAATACCTATAAATACTATATATAAATATCAATAAATACCTATACAATATATAAATAAAATATAGTCTACTACAGAAGAGAAAGGTAATGTTCCTTCAAACTACTTTTGAAGATGTTAAGAGATGTGTATTTGTGTGTGTGTTCACTGTTTTTATAATAAATGTTTCTTCTTCTTCTTAAGCCTCTACATGCCTTTTTAATGACCATTTTGATGACTGATTGTGAGTAGGTAAGTGTTTCTTGGCTCTTCTCATTTTGAAATAACTCACCGATACTGTTCTCATTGATGACAAACACGGCTTCATCACCAGGCGTGTATGTACTGTTCACATGCAGTACATACTCTATTTGGTCCCGAACAAAGACGTGCTCTATTTCGACGTGACGACCGCAAGATTGGATGCGCTTGTACGCGCAGTGACCGAAACTCTCGTACCAGGAGGGGAAGCGCTGGATCTCGTACCACTGGCCTAGGAACTGCAGGAATTAGAACAGAATAGTTATTCAGCGATCGCATATGAAATAAATGAGAGATAACAAATTTATCTTGAGTACATTAAACGGACGGTCCAACGGTGATGGAATACACCGCGAGGAAATCTTCATATCTCCATAGCTGCGGTGAGGGGCTGGCCCCTGTCACGCAAAATTTAGCTTTGAATATCTGGCTAAACGTGGACACAACTGTGACTCTGCCAAACCATATGAAAAATGCGTGACGCTATGTAAATTGTACACAGATTCCATGTTCCCTGAATAGTCCAGTAAACGATCTTGGTTTACAGGATGGATTGTTCTAGATGTTGTAGAACACTTCAAATTAGATGATTTCTTTGTCAATTCCTAGTTGAAAGAGGGCAGTGACCACTGGGTAAGGCTACGTTGCACTGTGCATTTTTTAGGCCTTCTGAGGCAGTCACGAGACAGACATCGACTAAATAAGCGTAAAATGTCCTACATACAAAATACAAAAATACAAAATGATTTATTTCATAAGAAAATTAAATTTTAGTTCACAAGTTGTTTGGAGCCTACTTTTAAGTGAAAAATACCTGTTCCAGGATGCCCCGCGTCCTTATCTGGGTATCATTACATTAATATAAAGTATGTAGGTATGGAACTTTACATAGATACAGCTGTATTAGCCTATGTTGAAGTGAATGGTTTCGCACTATGCACTGATAGCAAACAAAGTGATTGTTGAACGAATTAATAAATCACACTGGTTTACGACACGCATGAAACCAGTGTAGTTATCTTTAGAGTAAGTCACCATTATCCCCAAAGTCGAAAAAAATTTTGAAGTTTTAAAAATAATGGTGCTGCGTTTTGGGGTATACTATACATGTCATGCTATGTTTTGTCTGTTACAAAGTCAAGGAAAGATATTTTAATGGATTGGTTGATAGCCGAATAAAAATAGCCACCACTTTGATCCATTAGTTTGTCAGGTCATTCTCATCCACTTTAGGTCATTTCAGAGGTGGTCTAATTTTTTTTTTGTCAAAATTGATTTAGCGCTTTTTGAAAAATCAACAAATAAAAAAAATACACAGATGATGTTTTGGTTCGTGGTTCCGTGCAGCAAAAGTTTTGATGAGGACTTTCCATGTACACAGACTTCATTCGAATCCCGTCCGGGGGTCGGTTCTTTTAAGTTTTTAACTTGGTGAATAAATGATTTCCAAATCACGGCTAACAAGTTATTCACTTCATTTGGCGAGGTAGATGTTTATTTTAATTTTATTACTTATCGCAGTCTTCTGTTGAGTGGGCCTACGCTACATAATAGAACATAAATTTCAAAATTGTTCTAACATTTTTGCATGGAGACTGGCATACCGATTTTTATTAAATCTTGATAATTGCGGCCAAAGATGAAACCGATGTCCATCGATAGAGTAAATGATTGAAACACATGTGTGTAACTGTATAAATTTCTAAAACGATATGTTTTACGAAAAATCTGGGTTCAAAGTGCAAAAAAGTTGTTTTTGTCGCCCTTTGAAGTCAGATAGCTCTAAATGTATATCGTTTTAGAAATTTATAATTAAACACATTTGTTTGTTAAAGAGTACTCTATCGATAGACACCCGTTTCATCAGTGGCTGCAAAAATAATGATTATTCGACAATTACTATGCCAAAATGTTACGTGCCCTTTCCACAGTAATTTAGCTGTCATCTTTACATCAACATAGATAAATAAATACTCCTACAAGATTTGTAGTACCTACGTATTTCCTTGATATAGCTGTAACAGAAAGGCTAAGTCATATTTTAGGGAGTCGTTAGCGACAACATTGTGAACAACTTTTACTATGAAAACTCTTTGATGAGAGCAAGTTGTATTTTTAGTTCTACATATAAATCAAAATCAGCTTACCGCCCAAAATGTATGGAGAATTAAAATTAAAGTTACTCACATAAAATCGGTGCAGAATGATGACAACCGCATAAAACACTCCTAAAATTTCCATTACAACCTATAGAAGTGCTCTAAAATGTTAATGAATGAATGAATGAATGAATACTTTATTACACAAAACAAACATACAGAGACATACAAAGAAAGATATATGTACAAGAGGCGCGCTTATCTCTATAAAAGAGATTTCTACCAGCAAACCCAGATAGGAAAGGAAAGTGGATTGTGAGAGTAAAACCATGTAATGTTACTCACTATTTGCTAACTCACCTTTTCCAATTCAAAATATTTCATAGTTGTCACTTCAGAACATGATCCAAACTGTATAACTTGTCCACTAACGATATTCAAAGAAAAAAGTATGGGTATAGTAAACAAAACTATAACGGAAAACATTGTTAAAATTTAAAGGTTGTGAGAAGTAATCATGTTGACTCCTCCTAAATCTAAAATGACGCGAACGAGTGTTTGAGGCTGGGAGATAGGGATTATCAAGATTTATCAGTTATCGGTATCTTATCTGTTAAAATATCAGGATATCCTAAAATTTGTGCCGATGAAGATATTACTGTTGTGATCATAGACTTAGGATTTTCGCTGCGCAACAATCTATGGTTGTGATGATGATTTACTGTTAAGTGTCAAGAAAATCTTGGGGGGCAGCCATCTTTAATTATCAATTTCTTTATGTGTGTGTTCTGTTCTTGTTCTACACTACACTCCGCATATGAGCGAGTGGTCCCAGTTAGGAATTCCGGCAGAGGATGAAAAAAACCCCAGATCTTGGAAGTTTAGTTTAGTTTTGTAATTATATATTCCTGCTTTTAAATTATAATAATTAATATTGTAATTTTTGTATTAGGTAAGCATAATCAACTTTTAAAAGAGATCTAAAAATCAATATGTGGGAGTTTCTACGCCCTTCTCTCCCACAGTTGTCCACAGAGAAGAGGCAAAAAAAATAATCGTTTGCTAAGTATATGTAAATATCTACAGTAATTAATTTGACTTTAACTTTGTGTAAGACAAAATTTAATTAGTGTTACTCAGGATATAACAGAAAATTTATTTCGGTTACATAGTGAAAGTTGTGACTATTAATGTCTCTTAAAGCTGAAGCCACACCTTTCTGTTGAGTGTGCTTTGTGTAACAAGGCACGTATTCATGACGGATATGACTACATCGCTAATTTTCCACCATGCTAGGTGCTAATCCGGTGCTAAATGCATCATAATAATACTATAAAGATAGTCGGTAGGTTCTTGTTTGGTTGTAGTCACAGTTGTAGTTGTTTGTTCTCAGAGTTTCATCGTCAACTGACTGATGAATGTATTATATCTTGTGATGATGATGACGGTATACTGTTACAGTTACAGAAACACACATACTGTTTTCTTTGCTTCTGTATTTAAGAATTACTTGGACCCCAATAGAGTACCGACGTAGCCTGCTGAAGCCTAGCTTGAATTATTCCTTCCTATCATAGCAGCAAATAGTGGTGAAAGTACCCATAAGTTATATTACATAAAGTAGAATAAAGTAAAACATCACGCCTTATATAATATGATATTTTAAAAAATCGCTTAAAGAAGCACTATCTTTCTCTTTCGTTAGATATTTCTATGTGTATTTAAGTACTTGTTTATGTAGTTTATTGTTATTTAAAGCGACCAAGTGAGCTGTTCAAGTGGGCAAAATTAGAACTACGGACCGTCATCCGCCATTTCCAAAACATCATTCCGCTGTCAGTATCTGTTTAGTGTTAGTAGCTCCCGTGTTTTTCTTTTGATTTCACTGTGAAAAGTGAAATAAAATGCGGAAACCTCTCAAAAGTGATGCACGGCTAGTGATTTTAAAGGTTTAATTAAGATTAATGGAGCTTGGAGGAGTTTCTCTTCTCTCATAAGAGAGAAGAGAAACTCCTCCAAGCTCCAATAATACCATGCGAAAAGCTGAATGAACGAGTTGCTGATGCAACAGGTCACTGCTGCCAGATGTGAAAAAATTTAATCACCCATTTTGTTTTTTTTTTGTTTTTTCTAGGTGGTGATTTTAATAAAAAAATGCTATATTTATTTATAATTATCCTAATTTAACTCAAACCATCTGAAAGTTGTTACTTAAGTAATGTTATCATATTTTTTTAAAAGCGAATGCGGTATTGTCTTGTGATAGTTTTAAAAATATAAATTGTCCATTTTGTTACAGGTGTCTGCAAACTAATCAATAAAGAAAAACGGGCCGAAGAAACTAATTCCTAAATCTCTACACCTGGCAAGAAAAGAGAAAGGTAAACAAGGACTTAGAAATTGATGATTGATGTTGTAAGAAATATACATGAATTTTATTCAGTAAGAAAAGAAATTCTGACCTTACCGAAGTTACTAAATGTTCTTAGGGAAAACATTAATTTCCAAGCAACAAGAGAGAAGAGAAACTCCTCCAAGCTCCAATAATACCATGCGAAAAGCTGAATGAACGAGTTGCTGATGCAACAGGTCACTGCTGCCAGATCTGAAAAAAATTAATCACCCATTTTGTTTTTTTTTTGTTTTTTCTAGGTGGTGATTTTAATAAAAAAATGCTATATTTATTTATAATTATCCTAATTTAACTCAAACCATCTGAAAGTTGTTACTTAAGTAATGTTATCATATTTTTTTAAAAGCGAATGCGGTATTGTCTTGTGATAGTTTTAAAAATATAAATTGTCCATTTTGTTACAGGTGTCTGCAAACTAATCAATAAAGAAAAACGGGCCGAAGAAACTAATTCCTAAATCTCTACACCTGGCAAGAAAAGAGAAAGGTAAACAAGGACTTAGAAATTGATGATTGATGTTGTAAGAAATATACATGAATTTTATTCAGTAAGAAAAGAAATTCTGACCTTACCGAAGTTACTAAATGTTCTTAGGGAAAACATTAATTTCCAAGCAACACTCTTCGAAAATTGCTCCACAAAATAGAAAATTGCTCCACAAAATAGAAAGCTATTTGTGAACTTAGCGACGTAGTGGCGTGAAGAGCAGCCTATCTACAAAAAATAAAAGAAAGTGAACGTGAACAAAAAAAAGCATGTTATTTATTAAGATGGAACATACAAACACTCTTCTCACTCAACTGGCAATGTTGGCAATGTCCTGAAGCTGATGGTGATTTGGAACCAGTATCGGAAGGGTGGATCATTGTTCATGCAGGCGGACAATAAGGTTTAGCAGAGAATGCCCTTCTCGTTTTCAAATCAGACACAAAAAGTGGGGTCTACCACGACGAGATGAACAATAGTACGTGATTTCAAAAAATGGGTTCTTGAAAAATTACTACGAAATCTGCGTGAATCCACGCTTATTCTGATGGATATGGGTAGAGTTTAACAAACAAATGACAAAAAGTTAATAAAAAGAAATAAACGTCGTTCTGAATATGAAATTGTCAATTTATTAAAAAGTAATGGTCAAGACATTCTTCGATTGCCTCCGTTGCGATTTGAATGCAATTTAAATTATATGGAGCTCGATGAAAAGGAATGTAGCAGAAAAAACGTTGGAAAATCAAGTGCAAAAATGCCTCAATTGATTGAAGATACGTTCCGCAAAATCACACGGGCGGAGTGGGAAAATCATTGCGATCATCTCGAAAAAAATTAAAATGAATACAGTCGAAAAGTATGCGTATTTAGAATTCGTGATTCAAGTGACTCAGAAGATGAATTGTGGGAATCAGCAGATGGCTCGAGAACATCAATTACGACTGGTATTCCTGCAGTGGTATTCCACAAACTCAGAGATCGTGGTAACCACAATATTTTTTTCAAAATATTAATAAAAGCCCATCATTCTGCACTTTTTGTTTTATTTATTTAATTACTATTTTATTTAGTTTATTATATTTTGCTATTATTGTAATTATAATTAAGCCATATTGAATATTCACAATGTTAGTTAGACTTGTATTACTGATTGTAGAACCTTATTATTTATATAAAGACTGCCTCTTTACTTTTTATTCCCTGTTTTCTTGGTGAATTTCTTAATTTCAATACCAAATTCTCTACTAGCGACGCTATCAACTGAACAGTAGAGATGGTGGAACTGTTGTTTATATTTCTATTGTCATATATTAAGTAGTTAGGGTTTTAGATATATAATGATGTACTTATTATGTTTCTATTTATATGCATAATTCTTCTTCCGCTTGATCTACTTCTCCTGTCCAATCATAGTTAGTTGAAAGAAGTCTCTAGTTTGAGATACCTTTGAACACTTTTATCTTATAAGTTTTCCAAATAAGTTATTTGCAGTTCAATAAAGAAATCAGAATTATAAATTATGACTTAATTCCCAATATATCGTATCTATATCCTGGGATAGAGGAATACTTAAGGATCCAAGAAGATGTAAAAAGTAGCAGTGTATTATAATTATTATTAGCATTTTTAAATAGAAAGTTGTCATTTTAGATAATCGTGCGTTTACAGAATTAAAACGGCCGAATGCACAGACTTCTGCTCAAATAAAGTGCAGCTTAAATATCATATTGGCGCTTAAATTTCCTGAGCGAGAGACTGAGACAGATAGCTTTGAGTATCCGTTATACCGTGAGTTGTTGGTTGCGCATCTTAGCCTCAGCCTCTCAGTTCCATAGCCGCTCCTACTCCCCGAGCAGCCTCATTGTCAGGTAAATCAAATCGACCGAAAATGTGTTTTTCCCTTACAATAAACGTGAATTTGAAACTATAAAAGCGTGGATTTGACGTGGATTGGAGTTTACGAACAAGGTGGCAGGAAGTGAAGCAGATGACGAGAAAATCAACCGCTTTTGTATTACCACCACAAATGTTATAAACTGTTGACATCGAAGCTAAAAATCCGTGACCGTGACTGCTAGAGAAGACCTTCCGTTATCATCTTCAACAATACTACTATTTTTTATTTCATCTCACCAATAAGCAAACAATTGAATACAAAGATTCCATCAACAGCCAAACATGTGACTCGGGATAAATGAAAATTAATGAAAGTGGAAAAAAACTTCCATTTATAAGCGTGGTTATTTAACCTTAACATTTCAGTTCCTTGTCAGACGTCGACTAGACCTATACCTCGTAGGTTGTTAATTACTTCTCCACTACTGGAGGTTGGACATTCAGAGATAGTATTCTACAACTATTAACTACTTAAAATGTTGACTCTGTACCTGGTTTTTGTTTCTTTGAGTTTGTTTGTGGATGGTGCGGTGTTAAATGCGACTTGTCCTGCGATTAGCCCGCGGAAATTGGATTTAAAAGCTGTGAGTTGGTTAACAGGGTGTAATGGAAGTGTTGTTCTATTGAGGGTTTAATTTATTAAATATATAATTCTGAACTACGATCAAGTTCATCACGATATGAATTGATCAAAGTAACTTTATATGTTTAAATTTAAGTCGGCTGCTTGCCTCAAAAAGTTTCGCAGAGAAAGGTGTTTAGAATAACAACAAATATAATGATCACCAAAATATTTTTTTCCTACCCAAAATGGATAAATGAACACCAAAAGTTGCAAAAAATATCAGGGCAAAATACTGCGGTAGCTTAGGTGAAGGGTAAAGGGGGTAAGCGAAGCGAAGCCCCCTTTATTCTTCGTGTTAGGTTGAACATGTAAGAACAACAAAAAATACTGAAAACATAAACTTAAGTATAACATATAACATCAAAACATAAAAAGAAGTTTGGTGATCATTTATCCAAACACAATTTGGTGGACATTTATCCATTCTGGCTGTCATTTCGAATTTATTGGTAGTAAAATAGGTGCATTTTCGTTAATCGTTTAAACACAAGCCGTTTAGAATGATGGCCCCAAATTTTCAACACTTCAAATGTATATGTGGTAGCCATATCATTGAATTGATCATTACATGAAATGGCCAACCATTTCATGATCTGGCCGGCCATTTCATGAAATGGTCAGAAAGGGTTGAATTTGATGAAACATGTCTTTTTAAAAACAATTTAATTCAGTACTACCTAATGTTTTTTGTGATATACATGTAAAACTAACACAAAGACTATTTGGGGGCTTCGCTGCGGTCGCCCTCTTTAGTCTACACCTAAACCGTAGTGTTTTTTTTTTTTTTTTTTGCCCTAAAAGATTTCTTCGTTCAATGAAAGTTCCAATTCAACCATGGTTGGTCAATTCTACGATGTACACCCAAAAAACTAAATGTTACTCACACATCATATAAATAAGAATCATTGATTTTCCAAGAAAGTAGTCTTATAGGTACAAATTGTACGGTACAAGATGTAATTAGATGTAATTCAGTAGCTCCCATACCATATAAGGAACAGCCTGTATCATAGGTGCTTGCAGGCAGATTTTCTTTTTAAAGCTAACAAAATAACAGGTGGTGAAGATATGATTCCGAACTCGGCAGCACGCAGCAGTGCTGCTGCCGTTCACCGTACATTAAGAAGCTAAAGGATTCCAAACCTAGCATTAGCTTTTTCCCATATGGGGTGACAGAGGCACAATTGTGCCCACTTTTAGCCAGTTGTGCAATACTCCATTTTGATTGACAAAGGGCCAGCCCATCGCCACACCTAAAGTGATTAGGTTGCCTTACGATGTTTTTAATAAATGTAAGAACGTCCGTTTAACGTACTTAAGATAAATGACATCTTCTTGGTACATAGTTAGCACCGGATTCGAAATTTCGAACCCACATCATCTACTTGCGAAGATAGCGTAAAACCTCCAGACCTAGGAGCGTTCCAGCGCAGACTAACAGCTTGATTTCACTCTTCTACAGCTGGATGGATTGTGGTTCCTCTCAGCCGCAGCCTCAGACCTGCCACTCGAAGGGGACTGCGGGATGGTGGTCTTCAAACATACAAGCGGCAACACCTCAAGCCTGTCCATCAGTTGGGTGCACAACCAGACGGCCAGCTACTACAACGGTTCCGCTGTGGTCGACTCTACTAGCAACGCTACTGGCGATAAGCTGGTGGTTACTTATGCAGGTGTGTTCATGAAATAATGACAGATATAACGCGAGATAGCATTATTCTCGCAACACAGTGTTGTCAATACGTAATAATAACTAATGAATACCATTTAACTTTCGAAAAAAATATGTGCGCTACATTGTTGTTTTTAGGGTTCCATTGAGAAACAAGGTACCTTTATAGTTTCGTCAAGTCTCACTGTCCGTTTGTGCGTCCGTATGTCACAGCAACTTTATGCAGAAACGATTAGGACTACATAGTGGAAACTTGGTATGTAGATGTATTCTGGGAACAGCTTAACGATTTTTAAACAAAAAATAAAATAATTAAAGAGGTGTTCCCATAAATGGAACTGAAGTCATATATTTTTTTATCAAACATATATATGGTGTCTATAGGTAGGTTTTTAAAAATAACGTTGAGGTTCCCGAAGCCATATTTCCTCAAACTAGATCGTTAAAGAGACAGACCCATTCAAAGTGGAAAAATGTGTGTCCCCTCTCTAACTTTTAGAGAAAGAGTGAAAAATCTACAAAAAATATATGCTGTCTATCTCAATAAACACTTTCAAAGAAAATTTGTTTGAACAAAATAAAAGCAGCGGTTTTTAAGATATAAAACATTTATTTAAAACCGCAAAGATAACTTTGTCATTCATACAAACACTATGAAAAACAAATTAACAACACACACATCCCGTCACATAATTACTTGCTACAACGGAACCCTTCACGGGCAAGTCCGACTCGCACTTGGCCGCTTTTTTATAAACTATTTTCTTGTATAAGGTATGAAACATTATTTATACACTGACGAGCAATGAAAAAGTTCCACCCACAAAATGCCGACAAACACCTTAATATTTCCTAAGACATAGAACCTAGCTTCATAAATTAAAAAGTATAATAAAATCTTGGTAATATTCTGATGCGCTGTTAAATGTACTTCAATATTACAGACGGCGTTATTAAGCTATCCTTTCCCGTTTAGGAGTAATTTGGTGCTATGTCACTGGAACTTTTTCATTGCTCGTCAGTGTATATCTTTGGATTATATATGGGTTTTGATGACAATAGTCTTTTATTTAACTACCAATACAAGTGTATATTTTACACTGCCTCTTTTTTCTGCAGTTATTCCAAACATATTATGGGCTGTTTGAAGAAGTCCCGATTAGTATATTGCGTAAAAATTCAGTCGGCTTTTGTTTTTATACCTACTATAGTGGGTACGCGTTAGTGTTGCGATAGCAGTCATTGGACACAAATGTTACTGCAAACCGAATCATACATGGTAACCATGGTAACTAAACGTAATAGTTTATATACAGTGTGTTACCAGCAGCTGGGCTTTTAATTAAGGACATTAAAATAACGTGTGTCTGTAACTAACCATAACATTAATTTAATTAATAAATTAAATTTCAGAGTTTGTTAACTTTCTAACACAATTTTAATTGCCCGAAATGTAAAGCACGCAAGTTACTATCAACACTTGTCGTGCCTGTCACACTGTCACACTATCTACATGCCTTGTACCAAGTAATTCAACGACATGAGTTAGACGTATTGCCTAATCAATACGTCTACTACATTTAAGCTGCAAATTTAGAAATTTTAATTGTGGAGTTAATTAACATAATTATGATTTACTAATACGTGCAAACGATTGTTAACGGAGCATGTTATTATCAGTTTTAATAAATGCCCACATGCCGGTAACAGACTATATATTTTGAAAGTTTTATTGCGAACTAGGACTTTCCTGTATCATTAATGCTTCTGTCTTGCCTAGGTTTGCTGGAAGATCTCTTTTTAGAGATAAGCTCGCCTTTGCTTATAACATTTTTTTTAACTGTCTTTAACTTTAAGTTATCGTGCAATAAAGAATATGAAAAGATATCACACATTTCCTAAATAGGCTCGATATTATATACGTATATATATTTAGGTATACAAATCCTAATTTAGAATGTTGCACGCATGTAAGTAAGTATCGGTAATCCAATCATGAGTGTACAGTGTTAGACAGGAGTCGCTATTGCAACTCTAACACGTACCCACTATTTTAAGCATTTTAGGTTCTCATATTAGGCAGTTAATATCTTGATTACCCCTCAGGACTAATAAGTCTGTATCACGACTTCTGTGGCACTGCGGTTGTGGCTTTGCCTACCATCCCGGGTTCGATCCCCGGCTAGGGATACAGAAAAAAGAAAACCTCCAGGTCTTGGATGTTTATATGAGTGTGACGTCGCTGTTTCTGGCTCCTACGACACAGGGTATCCTAGTGTGGGGCCAGAAGCAATGTATGTGTCTCTGTGTAAACGTCTATGTTTTATGTTTGTTTTATTAGTTAAATAATCATATTAGTATGATTGTATCAGAGTTCGACTCCCAGTACTCATAGGTCAATATATTTGAACTATGGTGTGTCCCTATTACACGTATTGGACTCTTCTCAGCTTCTATGATTTATTAACAAATTATAGGCATCGGTATCATTCTGATGACACATACCTAGGCATGGTTGCGGTTCTTTTCTAAAATCTCTGACCCTAAACCGGAGACTAAAGTAGTAATCACAGTTAGATTAGGTTAGGTTAGGATAGGTTAGGTTAGGATAGGTTAGATTAGGTTAGGTTAGGTTAGGCTAAACCGGGTACCAAAGCAGTGATCTCAGTTAGGGCGTTAGGCCAGAGAACCGAGCCTCGAGACACTTAGAAGCAACTCAACCGAAAACAAAAATGTTCTTCGTCAATTGGTTCGATCTAAAGTTATGAGGACCCATATGTTTCTTGGAGAAAGTTGGTCATAATTACGAGTACAATCGTTCCCCAAAACTTGATCAGCTGATCAGGTGCTTGGTTACCACATAACCGACCACGACATCACATAACTGTTGGTTCCCTCTTGACAATGTTTCTACTTTAACCTAGTCTAGGACTGCGTAGTCCTTATGCGAAAGGAGTGGAGTTAATTTTTCGGCTGCGAGACGAATATAACTATGTTTTATGACGTGTTTCTTTGTCCATCTTCTCCCACAGAAGCCTAACGTTGAGGAGGCGCAAAAAATAAGCATATTTGGGTTCGTCCTGGTACTCCTACTAATAATACTCATACTGGTACGAGGAGAGCAACACAATTCTCTTTGCTCATACTGCAAAGAGGGAATTGTGAAGTGTCAATTGGAGCTTATTAATGTACAATAGGAGCATCTTCCAGTCGGAGTATTTAGTAGGAGCCCGAGGACGAACCAAGTTTGTAAATATCTATAATAGATTTTGATTTCACACTTTGTCCTCAGACCAGAAGCTGGAGACGTACTTATTCCTGGACGTGGAGTATGAGAGTTATGCCTTCGTGTTCGCCTGCAATAACACAGCTGGAAACAGCAGTAATTGTAAGTACTCTACGTAGGCCCAAAAGATAGAACGCGGGTTAGAACTAATCTTTGGTTCAATTAGATATTTTATACCGAAGTTGACATTAACATTTTATTACATTTACATACATTGTTTCGGTCCGGCTCATTGGGACTTTATATCGAAATACCTCTTCTCATGATACCTAAAAGTCATGTCCTAGTACCCAAAATGCCTGAAATCCATAATCTCCGAATGAACTTACGCCTGATAAACAAAATGACAATCGATCTACAGTCGTAAACAAAATGTGTTACTGTGCAAATCTTATTTAAAGCAGGCACATTGCATGTGGCCCTACACTAGCAAAACGTGTCGTGGGAACCGTACATCTCGGATATTTGACTTATAGTTTATATTAATGTCATACATGGAAGATGGATATTTCGGGCCTAAATTAAATTCAAAATAGCAGAAGCATGGCTATGTCAGTAAATTCAACATTCGTCGTGGGCGCATATGTGCTTCTTCCATTATTTTAGGAAGAGCGGGATAATATCATTTATTTGTTGTAGCTCTTATTACTTTACTGTAATGGACAATACAAATGGGTACATACTAGTTACTTAGGTATTTAATCACGAACAAAGTTCAATTTCACGCTCTATTGAAGGTCGTGACGGACGTTAAGGAAACCTCGTCAGTAATGTTAATTTACGTTCAGAGAGTTCAATTAACCGGTGGAAATAATCAGAGACGGTAAATTGAAAAGGTTTTTTGTAATTGATGCATCCTATGCTTACTAATGGGACAAACTTCCTACTCTTCCTGCTGTAGTAATACCTCTACCTACACATAGTAGGTAAACCCTTTGCAGTTAATGGAAGCATACAATGCAGTTTAAGATTGTATAACACAGATTTCATGGTAAATCAAATGTTTTGAAAAGGTTTGGGTGTGTTCGAGTAAAATGGATATGATTTTACGCAAACGTTTCGTGAGGAAAACTTATATCTCCTTAGCTGCGGCTATGGGCTAGGCTCCTGTCGCGCAAAATGCAATATTGAATAACTGGATAAACGTGGGCACAATTGTGCCTCTGCCACCCCGTATGGGCAAAGCGGTTACGTTATATTTATGTTGTGTATTAATTACATCAATAATCCCATTCCAGACGAACTCTGGAAACTGAACCGCAAGGCCCACCCAAAGGGCGAAGAGGACACGAAATTCACGGAAGCACTAACCAAGTTCAACCTGCAGGGCACTGACCTGGTGACCTTTAACAACACTGAGGAGTGCTGCAGGAGGAGCTCTGCTGACCTGCATCCAGCGTCGCTGCTGCTGACGTCAGCAGCTGCTATGACTCTGTTTAGACGATTGTATTAACCTAATCTCGGACTAGACACGGAAAACGCCGCCACATGATAGTGGTCGCCACAAGTGGTCGGTGGCCGCTACTTTTTTACCCCATAATTGCTTGCAGGGTCATAATCGACTGCCCGGGTTGACTGAAACGAATGGAGAGAGGGATGGATGAATCGCACGGGCGTATGTCAGCGTTTTGTGGCGCCACAAGAAGCGTGAAGCGTGAGGCGGCCATCGGTGTTTACCGTGTGCGGCGAGTCCATATAAAATGTATGAAGAGTACATGAGTTAGGGTGGTTACCCACCATCGTGACGACGTTTTGTGGTCCGCGTGCGCCGAGGGGCTTTGTATTGCAACTGACAGTCCGCGCAAACTGTTGCGCATCCATATAACTTATCTATTTATTAAGGCACTCCAACAATGATTACACTTATCTATAATTGACGTTACATGTTCACCTTCCTAGTACTAAGCGTAGCACCGATTACAGGAATGTACAGTATTGCCTATAAATATTTAACATTGTTTACTGCATTAAAATCTAGATTTATAACAACTATCACAAATTTTATACAATAATTTTAAATATATCAAAAGTGTTTCGAAAACGACTAGGAATTATTTAAGTAAATTGAGATCAGGTTGAGATCAGCACGACCTAACTTACAAAACATACAAATAAAACATAATAAGATATAATAAGTTTGATAAGTTTCTTTGACACATCACATAATTAGGTTGCGGCGGAGTGTGGGCGTCTCAAAGTGGTAGAACTTTTGTGGTATATCGAACTGTCCACCCGCCTCCATTTTTCTTTTTTCAAAACCTCCGCGCACGTTAAAAGTGGTATATATGGGTAGAGGATACATAAATAAACAAAGAATGTCAAGTAGTATAGTGTCCCAAAGGAAGATGGAAATGTGACACGTTTCCATGTTATTTGGAGGTAAACATCGCCTTATGAGAACAACGACAATAATTGAAAATGAAGGAATTTCGTGGGTTCAAATAATATTTCTTAGCTTGATTAAACTATTTATTACAAACTCCTTTATATAGAAACGCCTAAAGTGAGAGAAAAGCCCAAATAATCAGAGGACCCATAAAAGAACAAACACAATGTCACATAGTGTCCCACAGCGGGTGGCAGAGTACAGTTAGTACCTATACAATCGGAGTTCTAAAGTAGATTTGCTTCAATGAGAACAGGTCGCGTCAAGATACTTTTTCCCTGAGCGAGCTGTGATCTCTCTTCTTCGCATAGGATAATGTTGGATGAGAGAGAAGGAGGAAAATTCTGGTGCGAACTGTATTGGTAGTATCATCTCTCGATTACTTGCAAAGTTTGCTTCATCTTTCGTTTACGTTTACGTTTCCGTTTTACGTTTCCCTGCTTTTACTTTCTTACGTTTCTCTCTTATAAAACAATGACTCTTGTATCGAATCTTAGGATATAGTTCTAATAGTAGTTTATGTGACTGATTCATAATGGAGGGCATTACAACTCGAGAGTGTGTTTATGTGGTTTCATAATAATATCACTCGAGATTTTTAATGCCTAATTTTGTACAGTTACATACACTAGTTTATCTACACACAAATAGTAAGCTCTCTTTGATGTGTTCAGGAACCGCATGTTTGACCGGCATTGTGGCATTGAGTTCTTTAGCTTGTTCTGTAGTACCAACTTCACAGACAAAGTAGGGGCGGCACGCAGGCGGGCGTCGGCGTTCGAAATTTGAATTACACATTATGTTCGAAAGTAGAAAATTCGAAAGTAGAAAATTTACACATTATGGTCATAATGTTCAATATTCAGATAAGAAATGAGGTTTTACAAAGTAGTTTAACATTATGCTGATCGTAACGTTCGGTTTTTGGACGCAGTAGGGTTTATGATACGTGTGTAAATAATAGTAGTTTATGTGACTGCTACATAATGCCTAATTATGTACAGTTACATACACTAGTTTATCTACACACAAATCATAGGCTCTCTTTGATGTGTACAGGAACCGCATGTTTGACCGGCATTGTGGCTCTGCAGTTGTTTAGCTTGTTCTGTAGCACCAACTTCGGGCGTCGGCGTTCGAAATTTGAATGTCAGTACCAACTTCACAGACAAACTAGGGGCGGCATGCAGGCGGGCGACGGCGTTCGAAATTTGAATGTCATAATGTGTAATTTTTCAGATAAGAAATGAGGTTTTACCCAGTAGTTTAACATTATGCTGATCGTAACTTGCAGTTTTTGTACGCAGTAAAGACGGTTTATGATACGTGTGTAGATAAAGAGTAATACGTGTTCTTTGGTTAATAAGTAGTAGATCTAATTCATTATTAAAGGTCAAAATCTGTGGATCACTAGCGACCAAATGCTAAATAAATTATAGTTATATATATATATATAGTTTATAGGTTATATATTAAATTATAGGTTATATATATATATTACAGTCATAAGTAAAGATGTAGTCATATATTAACCCTTCGTGTGTGAGAGCAACCGGAATCCGGTTCCTATTTTTCATAGGTGGTTATTAGGTAGTTTGTAACAAAGCTATGATTAATTAATTTTCAGAATTATTTATTTTCTTTATTTATTGTGTTGCTAGTTTCAATGTAGCCTACAATTATTATCGCCTTGGTAATCCAGTAGCTTAAATATTTCAAGGTTATGCTAAACTTCAATGAAACTAACTTAATCTTTGGGCCTTACCACAATAAAATAAAATGCCGTTCAACACTTGTTTAAAAACAAAAATGTACAAAATTTGACGTTTGTTTTGAAGTTATACGCTGTTTTTTTGTTGTGGCCACACGGTATTATTTTGGCTTATATGCTCCTTTTCCTAGTATTCATAACTTGTTGTCTAACATAAATTGAAGGAGACAGTCTATGGTCTAGACCTATAACTACAATAAAATACAATGACATAAATCCTAACTAAACATAAGAAACCAAAATAAATATCTATAAAAATAAACCGCCCCAAGAAACGCCCGCACCAAACGTGCCCATTACACTGGCAGCATTACCGCGCTGCACAGCTAGCGAGATCCTCTGTGACAGGAACAATCCGGAGCGGTGATCAAATCCTCGGTCCCTCAAACGACGCCCAATGTCCTTGACGAAGGCCCTACCCTGCGAACCCCACACACCTGTGGTCTCGACGGCCAAAGGAACAAACAGATAACTTCTCATTAGCTGTGCGTATTTAATGCATTTCTTCCGCGCTGCCGACTCATTGTCTAACTATCCAAAATAGTGGGTAGTTAGACAACAAGCTGGTTACATAAAACTAAAGTAAAAGAGAGGAATGGAGGATGCAAACACAAAATTTTTTACCTTACTTATTATGAATATGAGTCGCGATGATTTGAACGCTTTATTAGATTTGTGAATTACTAAGTATGTAAGATCGAGACAAATATTTCTCTTCTGAGGATAAATCGAGTAAACGAATCATATTTTTATTTAATTAAATAAATAATAAACCTGTAGTTTTATAGTGACATATTTCTTTTTATTTGTATTAATTAAGAGGAAATTTAATGAATAAAAAAAAAGAAAAAAGTTAGAAAGGTTTTTTTTTTATTGATTTTGTACCTTCCAGAATATTTTCAAGCTCTACAGACCAGACAGGTATCAGGCAAGGATGTTACATCAAATAAAAGATGTAGCATAAATGTGGAATCAAGCAAAGAAGGCAAATATGGAGGGTTTTACGTACGTACTATCGTATCATATCGTATATTACGGCACGTAAGGACTATCTAAATTTAACTATACTATACGCGCCACACGTTATAAGCGGTGGCCTTGAATGCGCAGTAGTCACTTTTCAATACCTGTACATATGCGCAGTAATTCCCGCCAACGTCACCCAGCGCTCTTAATTGCTTTTTTTAATTAAACAGATGGATAAATGCTTTTTTGGCCAATCTCGAAACTGGACGCTTCGCTCGCTCGGTCAAAAAGAAGCAACAAACAAATTGTTGTCCTCTGTTACCGTTATTTACACAAAATTCCTACGTTTTCTGTGCGAAAAAATCATCTTTCTTACTGACGACTTTGGTTTTTATCTCTCCAGACTTAATTTTGCCCAGCGTACTGCATAGCATTGCAACATGTCGGATGTGTACACGTCTAAAGAATATGCCAACATGCATATTATCTATGGTGAATGAATGCCATCGCAATGCCTCTGCTGCGGCCCTTTCTTTCCATAAGTACAACTGGCACTAGTACCTTATTATGTGTCATCATGTAAGACTTTTCTTTTCTCATATACCTATTAAAATTACCCATGGATTCTCTCATTCCCCGGAACACTACTTCAAAGTTAAATACTGTCAAGCCGCGTTTATATCATCCAAACTAAATTATACTTACATATAAATAACGGAACTAAAACCACGAATGAACGAAATTTTGTTTTATTAGTAAGAAATAAAAATTAAAACATATCTTGCACATATACAAAAAAATCACGTTCATCATTTTATATTTTTGTTTTCACACGTATCATACAGATGTAGTGAATAATCCTTTCCTATCGGCAAAACTCGGAACAACGATAACACCCGAATGGTGCCGATGTGTCTATGAATTACTGTATTATTAAATTACGTGTAGGTATCAAATAAATCGCATACTTTATTTATCAATGTCAGTCAAATGTCAAATTGCCCGTTTGACGTATATTACACTGAGATGTTAAAACCACCACGATTCTATCATATAAAGAATTCGTTAGGTAAACAAAAATATAACTAGTTACTGAGGACGTTTTATTTCAATAAAACGCACTGATAAAAACCAAATTCCGGTTGGGATGATCTAATGATTCTATAAGGATTGGAACCCCAAAAGTCTAACTATAAGTCAAAACTACAGTAGGATTTTGCAGACCTTTTTTATAACAATACATTTTTGTAATTAATTAAAAATACTATGACATAACAAATAAGACACCTCAACATAAAACAAAACAAACCAGCAGAGAAATTAATATAAATAACTATGATTTTCTGATTGGATGAACGACTTCGATTATGATAGCGGGATAAGAGGAGGAGGAGCGGGGTGGACAGTGTGATGCGAAACAATACTTCCAACTTCCATATCACAGTCAGAATCAGAACTATTTTCTGGTGTATCATCGTCAGAGTTTTCATGAACGGTGATTACAAAACTAGCCATATAATTTTCCAACTCAGGTTCGTGTTTTCGGTACTCGTTTTCGCATTTGATGGCGTGGTCACATACTTTGGCCCAAACATCGAAACCAATCATATTAACCTTTTCCTGTACCAATTGTTTCACAGTAGTCATATTCATACTGATGTTTCTTTTGGATCCCTTTATTTGAGACCATATGTTTTCAATCGGATTGAAATCAGGATGATATGGTGGCAATCTTAGTACGCTGTCTCCATATTCGTTCATAAGTTTATCTATAGAGTGTTCTACAAAGTCTTGTTTGTACTTGCAAATAATTTCATATATTTCAAGTTTTGTTAATGACGGATCAATCGGAACCTTATGTTTGGTTGGCCAATCAATCATGTCTTGCTTCCTGGTATTTGAATTAGGAGGTTTTTCTATGTACTTATTATGATATGCAGCATTATCTACTACTAGTACCGAATGTGGAGCTAAGTTTGGAATGAGTTGATTACGAAGCCATTTTTCATAGTTTTCATTGTTCATCGCGTTGTGATAGTCACCTGTTTTATCAGTAGACTGATACATTAACAATGCCCCAGGTATAAACCCCTTTCTACTACCAGCGTGCACTATTATAAGACGTTGTCCTTTAGAAATTAACTGTTTCACTCCGTTTTCTGACGAGTCAGCCCAGCTTTTACCTGCCAAATGTGAGGTATGGATGTATGTTTCATCCATATAAACAATCTCTCTCCCTTGCAATCTGTACTTTTTTATCGCGGCTAAAAACTTTACTCTTTTTAAACGAACATCATCTTTCTCGATAAGTAATTTTCTGTTGTTTTCAACTTTTTTATACCGAAATCCCATTTTTCTAAGAATTTTTCTTAGCGTAAAGTCACATCCCTTAAAATGTATGGCTTCGGATAACTTGGACTTCAGGGCTTTAATTGTAGGTACTTGTTTGTATATAAAATGGAAATTATACACTAATCGGCGTATAACGTTGTAGTCAAAATCGTCAAGACCTAGACAAAATAATTTATTTGGTCTACCCAACTTTGCCGACTTCGGACTATTGGAGGTGGATTGATTTATGTATTCTTTTTGCAATATTTTATTTACTGTTCGTTGAGAAATTCGACTGGCCTCCGAAACTCGTTTTTGGACTTTACAAAAGTAAGCAGTATAGTTGGTATGTTTGAATTTATAATTTTCAGTTAAGAAATATAAATAAATATTGAAAATAACTTCGCAGGCTTGCCGATCTAAACGTTTCCCTTTTCTTAATGCTTTCGGCATGTCTGTTATAAATTGTTAATGTGGATCGAATAAAATCAATGTTTATTATTTACAAAAATGACAGACAAGAGTGAAATGTAAAGTCAAAAAAATATATATATATAGGTTGCCTGCATTAATACAAGAGTCCATGAAGTTTATTACAAAATCTAACATAAATATCAACAAAATATTTCTGTGGTATTAACTACTCTATATAGATACTTCCTCTTGCAATGCGACCGTTCCCTACGTTGTCTCGATGGGTACTGAGTGCGAGAGAACTAGTAAGACAAAAACTAACATTTCCGAGAAAATACGAAAGGAAAGGATTATTCACTACATCTGTAAACCCTCTTTACTGCGTCCAAAAACCGCACGTTAAGACCAGCATAATGATAAACTTCGTGGTAAAAACTCAGTTATTATTTGAATATTGATAAATTATGACCGTAATGTACCAAAATTTGTCATATTAGGACGTTCAAATTTCAAAATCCGACGCCCACCTGCGTGCCGCCCCTAGTTTGTCTGTGAAGTTGGTACTTCTGAACAAGCTAAACAACTGCAGAGCAATGATCAATGCCACAATGCCGGTTGAACATGAGGTTCTTGAACACATTAAAGAGAGCTTATGATATGTGTATAGATAAACTATTGTACGTAACTGTACTTAATTAGGCATTAAAACTCTCAAATTATATTATTATGAAACTGGCCTTTGGCTCGTTTCATAAACCCACTCTCTAGTGTTGATGCCCTCCATTATGTAGCAGTCACATAAACTACTACAACGTGTTATCATGGTTTTCCCACCACCACCGATAATTCACCATTGTGGTACGACTAGCGCGATGCTCGCTACGGGACGATCTCCTCAAGCAAGCCCGCGTCCGCCGCGGCGCCACCACTGCCGATCTCGGCCTCCCGCCCCATGTGCCCATGAAGCTTTTTGTCAATGAGAGGCTATCGAGGCTAAACAGGGCTTTGTTTGGGAGGGCGCGTAAGCTAGGAGATGAACAGAAGTGGAGGTTTGTGTGGACCAAAGAGGGCAGAGTTTATGCTGCGGGAAACCTTCCGCATCATGTCGGTGCGGAAGGTTTCCCCATAAAAAGTGAAAGTGACCTTTTGGGAGCGAATTTTTGGGATGGGCGTAAGTTCGGTGCAATAGACTATGAGAAAACAATAATCGATACAAACCGCTACTACTTTTACAATCTACTGCTTGCTTTGCAATCAAGCTGCTGTTTGTTTTTTGCATGTTTTTAATATGTCGTGTTCATAATCTGTGCTTTAATAATGAATTTACTGATAACTGTGATACAAATCGCTACAAATCGCGGTCACAAACCGATAGTGTTTACTGCTGACTTTGCTATTTTGTTGTTTATAGCTTTTTGGATTATTGGAATATATCGTATTAATTTGTGTAATATTGTATAATATTGTAATGTACCGATAATTACGATGAAAATATTTAGATTATGCGAGTATGAGTGACTATGTGGATTTGTGATCGCGCGACAATGCTTGACCAGAAAATAGTTTTTCTGCTTATTTTGCACTATTTTCTGTTATGTTTTTATTTCTCCAATTCCGGCCCGGTCTTTTCTATTCTGCTTGCTTTTCTTTCTTTCTAACTGTCCCACGTAATGGCTAATTGTAAATTTCTGATAGTTGGCTTCTTTAACACGGGTTCACTTGGTACAAATCACGATGAATTCATAGGTGCACTCATGAGGGAGATGCTCGTTGTGATCGCGATAAACGAGACTTGGCTCCGGGCTGGAAAGGCAGGCAACGCGCCGAAGGTTCCTGGCTATAGACTGAGGCATGTCCCGCGTCTGCTGCACATACGGCGCGGCCTGGGGGGAGGGAAGAAGCGGGGAGGTCGCCTGGACGTGTCCAAACCCGGCTCCCAAGGCACATCTTAACAACTGTGGATCTCGATTAATGTCGGGTCGACTAGGGTTATAATTGGCACTGCTTATCGTCCTGAATGGGTCAAGGTAGATGACTTACTCGACGCCCTCACGAATTCTATCACGGCCTTTTCTATAATTATGATAAGGTAGTGCTTTTGGGTGATTTTAATATAGATCTTTTAGATACCGCTGATAGTGCAACGATGCGACTAAATGATTTCCTTAGACGCATGAATATCAAAAATGTTGTCTTAGAGCCGACCCATTTTACACTCCTAGTGCTACATTTCTTGACTTGCTGTGCACTGATGCATCCGTGTCTTGCGTCTCATTACTGAACATTCCTCACCAGGGCCATGTAATGGTTATGGCAACTTTGAAGATCAAAAAGGAAAAAACAAAACCGCGTTATAGTGTGACCAGACCTATAAGTAAAATAAACTTGGATCAGTTTAATTCTGATCTAAATTTGATCGACTGGGACGATCTTTTGTTGTACACATCCGTTGATGATATGGAATAACGTTTTGGGAGGCAACTTTTAGAGCTATATGACAAAGGCTGTGATTAGGGGCAAACCGACACCATGGCTTACAAGTAATATTCTTCTGATGATGCGGTTACGTGATCAAGCGCATGCTTTTTCACGCATATCAAAAACTGAACAAGATAGGGAGCAGTAATAGTCTCTAAAGCGTCTTGTTAATGTGGCATTGCATGCAAATTCATCATTAAAAAAAATATGGAAGAACCTAAATCAAACAATTTTACCAAATTTAAAAAAATATCGTAGTTTACCTGAACATTTCAATGATCCTGATCAAATTAATTCAAACTTTTTAAAAATTCCGGGCGCTGGTGCAATTTCTAATCTCACATCTTACCTATTTTGAATTTAATAGATACAGTTAGGCTGAGTTTTTCTTAGAACAAGTAGATGAGAGCTGGGTATGCAAAAACAATCCATGCCATAACTTCAAATTCTAGAGGAGCAGATGGAATAACTGAAGTTATGATTTTACTAACCCTGCCTCGAACTCTTAAAGTCATAACTGCTATTGTAAATAGGTCTATTACCTCTTCAATTTCTCCATCCCAATGGAGCCTGCTAATGTCCAGCCTATACCGAAAATTGACGACCCTTTTAATTTAAGTGACCTACGTGCAATAAGTAACTTACCGTATCTATCTAAAATTTTGGAAAAATTGATATACAGGGTGTCCAAGAACCTGACGTCCAACTGGATTGCCATGATGCCCCAAGTTCCAACAGCACTCAGAAAAATATTGAAAAAAATCCACCCCATGTATTCAGGTTCTTGGACACCTTGTATAACCAGGTCTCAAAGTACTGTGAGAGTAATGACATCCTGCCTCAGCGCCAGTCCACTGCGTCGGCCCTGTTAGATGTGGTGGATAATATCCTGTCTTCTCAGGACCAGGGCAGAGGAACCATACTCGCTCTCCTAGATTTTTCCAGGGCTTTCGATGTATTAAACATTCCCCTACTTCTGTCAAAACTGGCTTTCTATGGCTCCGATGTTCCTACCATAAATTTGTTTAATAGCTACCTTGGCAATCCGTGTCAATGGATAGTGCTGGATAATAATAATAATAATCGTTTATTTACTTTTAAAGATTTACAGAAGCTGCATAGGGCTAGAACTTCCTTTTAATGCTTTTAAGTATATAAATACCTGTGCCAGGAAGCTCCGCTCTTCCACACTTAGTCAGTTCTTGTAATTAATCAGTAAAAACCGGTCAAGTGCGGGTCTAAATCACGCACGAAGGGTTCCGTACCACCGTTCAATGGAAGCGATGGTGTGGAGTGAATAGTTTGGATTTTACACAGCAAAATATTGTTTACAAAGTTATTGGTGCGGTTACTTTCATACTTCATGTACGTAACCAGGTGCATCCATAAGTTTGTATGTGGTATTGAAAGAATTGTTGTATGGGAGCCCCCTTAAATATTTCTTTTATCCTGTTTTTTAGTATTTTTTGTTATAGCGGCAACATAAATACATAATCTGTGAAAATTTCAACTCTCTAGCTAGCTAGGTTCTTGAGATACAGCCTGGTGACAGACGGACGGACGGACGGACGGACGGACGGACGGACGGACGGACGGACGGACGGACAGCGGAGTCTTAGTAATAGGGTCCCGTTTGGAACCCTTCGGGTACGGAACCCTAAAAAACTAATTTTTAATGATTTAATCTAATGCAAACTTACATAATATAAGTACCAAGACAAAAGTAAAAGGATACAACGGAAAAACAAAATAAATATAATTATTATTATTATAGTAATAAGAGCCGGTGTGTGTGTGTGTGTGTGTGTGTGTGAGTGTGTGTCTGTGTGTATGTATGTGATTGTGAGTTTCATTCCAATAATAAACACTATTTAATATATTTTAATAAACTTTCTACCTCTTCAAAGCTTAAATCTTTAATCCATTTGATCATAACATTTTTACACGCTAAATATGTTTTTGGATACATATCAACTTTCCTGTTTATGTTATTGTATAAATTTGTAGATTGTTTGGCCATTTGGCTGCTGTCAAAGACAATTTTCGAAGAGACCGTGGGTATGACATTACCAGTTCTTTTATTTTTGTAAGTATTTGTGCCAAATACTAAGGATTTGTGCGTTCTGAGAAAGATACCTAGAACATAAAGTCGTCTTACAGAAAGCATATCACAGAGGGCATACAGGGAGGCTGTAGAAAACCGATAAGGCTTAAATAGCATAGTGCAAACTTTCCGACTTCATAAATTTTGTTTTGGATGCCCCACCCCAAACCGGGATACAATAACTCAATACGGACTGTGCCAGGGCTATATATATAATAGTTCTTTATCTGCTACGTTACGCAAGACCTTGAATACCCAAATCATCTTTCGAGTTCTTGCTGTCAGGAGATCTATGTGTGCATGCCATGATAATCTTTGGTCAATCATGATACCCAAGTATTTCACAGCATATACTTTGTTTATTGTGGAGCATTTGCATGCATTACCATGGATGTATTTGCACGTATGACTTTTTAAGCCAAGGTTACTTTCTAGCTGATCATGGTTTCCGATCGAAAAACAAATGTAATTTGACTTACTGGTATTCAAGGTTAGTAGGTTAGTTTCAAGCCATCCAGCAACCTCAACGAGGCCTGTTTCAGCATTTTTAAATACATTTTGCCATTTTGAACCTGCAAATACTACTGCTGTCTCATCTGCGTATGAGATAACGTGACCATTTCCAACATTGAGTCTGCTCAAGTCCTTGATGTAGATCAGAGACAGAGTGGGACCAAGGACGAACATATTTCAAGTTTTAATTTTCATATAACGTTGTTACGTTATATGAAAATTTATGAATGTTTCGTAATATTTAAAAAGTCACAATGAATTATATGTATTACTAAAATCAAAACCATCGATGACTGTTATTGTGAAATAATGAATATTGATATCCGATACCATTGTAATATACGATTTGATTATTTTTACACATTGGTAAAAGTAGCACAGGAATATTTTATCTGTGTTGACCTTTCCCGAATCCTTCACAGTCCGCCATTATAAAAAAAAAGTTTTGTTTTCGTTGCTCGATTACTGTAAAAATGGTGAAATTATAAGTCAAAGTATAGTTATTTCATTATTTTTAGAGCATTTTATTTCAATTTTCCTCATAGTCGGTCGGTGTGAAAAGTTGTGTGTGGTCGCTTGATTACTTCGTTACGCTCAGGATTCTAACTTCGTAGTATCGTAGAATCTTTCGCTTAAGGGACGCCAAAGGTTATGTCAGCATTTTCACTAAACTCATTTCCTATTTTGACACATTGCTTCCGATCACACGTGTAATCCTTTAGCAATCTCAAACGGACACCCCTAATACCAATTTGACCTAACTTTCTGATTAGGATGGCCACAGCCACGCTGCTGAAGGCCTTTTTAAGGTCAAGAAATACAGTGAGGCACTTTTCCCCAGCATCCATATTTTTTACAATTTTAGAGTGCTGCGACAGCATCTTCCGTGGATTTATGTTAAATTGTTCTAACATACACCTTCTGTACCTTCGCAGCCTCCCATGTAGGGTCGACGAAGCGCGTGTGGATAGTATTTTGATTGTATTTTTTTTAAATTAATTGTAAAGAAAATAATAAAGTATTTTGTCCCCTTGAACTATCAGCAAGACTAAAATTATAATCTATCTTTCTGAAATGAGAAAAAATATTTATATGTTTGTAAGCAATAGTGATGAAAATCTTCACTATCGATAAACGGATATTTTGGAATGGTTTTGTATAGCTGCTGCTGGGTACAGTCAGAGACAAGACGCGTTACGCAATTGTTTTCATTATTACATTTTATTATAGTCATGATATATAATAATTAACGTGACTATTTTTATTTTAGATACTCTAATCTAGTCATTATTTTTCCATTCTTAAACTTACCTAAAATGTTAAGGTGGTTGTTATGGTGTCTTGTTTTGATAATATTTTCAGGTAGGTAATATAACAGTTTCAGGTAGGAAAGTAGCGAGTATTATACCTTTTTAAAATCATTACTGAATAGGCCAATTATGAATATATTTGCCGAAGGTAGTACGATATTATAAAAATACTTAGTAGAAAATGTCCTTCAGGTTGCCGCCCCGTCCAGTGGCAGGGTGCCCAACATGCTGGCATCGTTACCTCTAGAGAGAGACTAATCATCGGGGAGAGGAAGATGCCAGCTCTTGGATCCCCCGACGCTTCGATGAATAATAATAATAATACCATGGACACTATTTACACACATTGGTCTAGCCCCAAACTAGGATGCTCTGTATCTTGGGTACTAGACAAAGATACACATACTTATATAGATAAATACTATACTAAGAATGATAAGAATACTTAATACGTCTAAACATATTAGTATGTACCTATAGGTATTCCTATAAATATATATGTATATCGTTAGAGTCTGGCTAATGAAAGTAGATATCGAAAAAGCGCGGCAAATTAAAAAAATATTAGTATGGTATCCCTCAAAGTTTGATTGACAATAGCCATATTGAAAAATTGACAGTCTAGAGTAGTAATGAAAACAGCCGCAGCCGCAAAAATAATTATTCTATTAATTTATACTAAAATAAGTTATTAATAATTAATATTAAATAGAATTTTTACTGTGTTGTTTTCTAACAGCCAATGTTAACAGCGGCTGGTCGGTCAGTCGCTGTTTTGGTAATGAATTTTATAATGACACTTGTCATTGTCGTTGTCGAAGTGGGTTATTTAATGTGCGTCTTTGCTGTTAGTTATTTATTAGTAACGTAAAAAGTATCAAATAATTTTTTTTTAATACTTTACATGGGCTTAGAACTGTTAGAATTTCTATTTGAACAACGGTGCTGTTCATTATTTTAAAACGACAGTTGTCGAAATGGGCTGTAATGACAACCTCTAGTCTAGAGGTGGTCATTATTTGTAAAGCGTTGTTTTAAAATAATGAATTGCAATTCTGTGTTGTAGGGGCTTTATTTACGATAACAGAATGGTAAATAACATTGCATAACAATGTTAGTCACAATTCAAATAAAATAAAAAATAGAAATGTCCTCTGTGGAGGATGCGACATCTTTGGTGGTACCAAATTATAATAGCAGCAACAGAAAGAAGGATGCAACCTCTTCGGTATCAACTAAATGTAAAAGTTTTTGGCAGTAGGTGGACCCACACTCATAATTATATACGATGGGCTTTTTGCGAGCAGTTTGTTCTTCTCTGCCGCAAGACAGACAACAACAGTGAAGTTTCAGACTTTTCATTCTTTTCAACTGTGTCAAAAGAGGACATGAGATATCTTTGGGACATACTGAGCTCAGTAACAGCTGCCAAATAACCCACAAAAATGACGCACATAACATAAGAGGTCCGACGTATCTTAAACGCGCAGACGCCGCTCGTATTTACGCGCTTTAAACGCGATTCGAACGCAACCTCGTAATCTACGCAAACGGGGCGTTCGTGAAACGCGCATAGTCCGCGCGTTTAAAATACGCAGTGTATGACCTCTCTAATACACAGTTAGAAAACAGCCCAACAGCTGTTTGAATAATTTGAAAAAAGTCGTGATTCATAACCTTAAATTTGACTCTGTAACAATAGTGTTACCATTTCAATGTTTTCAAATAAATTGAATATCTACTTTCATTAGCCAGACTTTATAACTCGGCGTGCCAATGTGGGTGGCATAGAGGGCCTACCTCATGCGGCGACAGGTTCGGTGGTGCGGACACGTGTCAAGGATGGCAGAGCAGAGGGTCGCGAAGCACATCTTCTACTCAGAACTTGAGCATGGCAAACGCAAGCGTGGCGGACAACTTCTCAGGTATAAAGATGTGCTGAAGCGGCACATGAAGAGGTGCTTGACACCAAGCGCGATGAGTTAAAAGCCCGACTACCCGCGCTAACTCAGTATAATTACATTAATGGTGTGCTCACATGCCCGCAATGCGCGAGGATCTTCACAAGGAAGATTGGCTACACAAGCCACATGCGAGCACGCGAGCGAGTTCAAAGCTCATGAAGCGGTCGCCGTGACCGAAATAGGTCGGACCACTTATTATTATTATTATTACTATTTGTATTAGGTGTAATCTTGTATGATAAACTATCCGAAAAATATATAACTCGTGCGTGAACATACGTACTACGACTTAAAAGATAAAGAATAATTCCTAGACACGATTAACTTATCTATGTATAAGAAGCTATGCCAATTTTATCAACATAATTTGGAGGGCGGTGCCTTGTTACCTTGAAAAAGTACAACATTTATTTTTTACTTTCACAAGATGAAGGTGCTTCATGACATTTACATTTAGACGACTCAATAAATTACTTACTAAATTCTACCTACACGTACCTACATATACCTCGAAATTCTACCTACACGTACCTACATATACCTCGAAATTCTACCTACACGTACCTACATATACCTCGAAATTCTACCTACACGTACCTACATATACCTCGAAATTCTGCCTACACGTACCTACATATACCTCGAAAAAAGATTAGCGTGACCTCTAAAATATATTGAGGATAGTTATCTACTCTTCCATTTCAATACTTCCTAAACTTAATAACACTAAATCACAAAATTAAACAACCATGTTCTTATTTATTTATTTACTTATTTTTTCAGGGGTAACAATAGGACCAGTTACAGTACAAAAATAAATAGAGTATAAATACACGACAACTTAAAATCTAACTAATCCGAGAGTATCCCACTTGGGAGTTAAGTGGTAGACGAAAATCGATCTATGCTTTGAATTATTCCATCGGCTGGTAACCAAAGAAATTAACATACTTTGAATACATACATATCATACATACTTGAATCCAAACACGAAACTATGTTGATGAGGAGTTGGTTATTCAACAGCTTCCAATGCAGCAGCATCGATGCAAGTTTCCGTTCAAACAAAAAAAAATTGCTATAACAATAGTGAACGACAGAATCTGGATTTTCAGCCAAAACCGAAAACGAATCTTTTAAAACTTGTGAAAATATACATTCTGTGAAAATTTCAACTCCCTACCTGTTACGTTTAGACGGACAGACAGAGAAGACAGACGGATAGCGGAGGAGGTTAGAAAAAGGGTCCCATTTGACACCCGTCGGGTACGCAACCCTAATTACATATTCGTCGCAGCCTGTGACGTACATTGTGAGGTACTGAAGGTATATCAGCTACAAAACGTTTTTTGGGCCGACCGAAAAGACGACCTGTTTTTTGGCCGAAAGTTTGGTCGAAACCTCTTTCTTGGCCGATACTCGGCCGAAAACGAAACCGGCACCGAATCTTCTGTCGGTCTCAAGTAAATATCGGTACTCTTGTGTGGGAACTAAACTATCAGATATAGGCAGACACAGAGACGCATGTCAAACTTTTATCACCCCATTTTTTGCGGGAGGATTAAATGTGTTTTAGATTACACCAAGCTAGGAGCAAAAAATGGGTCTACTCTTTGAAATAAACAAAGTCTATTTCCAATAGATCCGTGAATAATACCAGTTCCGAGGTAACACACATTCTAAAAATATACCTGACTCGAGAACCCCGTTTTTGTTTAAAGTAGGTGAAAAACAAAACATACAGGCTACAAAAAAGAAACTCCTGTTCAACACATGTTTGAAGAGAAAAATGTATGGGATTATACGATTGTTTTGAGGTTAAACATTGTTTAATATTTTTTATAGTTACTCGGACAGTATTTGTAAAATACTAATCTCTCCACCCATTAGATTCGCTGAAGGGAGAATGTACAAAAACCGTAAAAAAAAAAGTGAACCAACACATTCCTTACAATGAAAGAAATAACCGTAAAACATTAAAACTAGTATTCAAGCACATACATTGTTTCTGATCCAAACTAGGATACTCTATGTCGTGGGAACCAGAAAAAGCGACATCATATACATATAAACATCCAAGACCTGCCTTATGGCGTAACTCTCTGAAGTTCATAGCGTGTGTCTATGGTTCATCTCATGCTCATACAATTTCATCGATTGCGGGTTATCACCGAAGTCTTCTAGGCTTCATTCAATGAGCTTGGGTTTGGCCTCCATTATGATGCTACTTGCGTCATACCAATTTGTCAGATGAAGCTGGTGCAAGGCGTCAAACGTAAAAGTCTGTATGAAGTTCATAGCTCAGACGACTTACGCCATAAGGCTGGAGATGTTTTCTCTTATCTCTGCAGGCAGAGCCAAGCGCGGCGCCACAGAGGTCGTCAAATAATCAAACCAAAGTTATATCCCTAACCCATGGGGTATCGTGTTTTGTATGAAATATAAATGAAATCTGTCAAAGTTTGAATGTAATATAAGTAAAAACTAACTTCTAAAGTGAGGTCCACAAATATAACTGAATACGGTCCTTATAAGAATTCATCTCATGTCAATTACCGTGAAAAATCACTGGAAGGTAAAAATACGCAATTTAGTTAACATGGATGACATCATACTTTTCAGTTTTTAGTATTTGAAACTAAACTATTCCACATTTAAAAAAAAATGGGTCCAAAGTGATGGGTCAGCCTTTCAAATTAAATAAATGGTCGGACTCACGCACAAGGGTGCCCTACCACCGCAGAATGGTACTACATATGGCAGGTATTACAGTTTCTTGCATGAGGATTAGGTATCTCTAATTTTCCTGTGTGTTAAGATAGCAAAATGTTGTGTACAAAGTTATTGATGCGGCTATTTTCATACTTTTTGTATGAAACCAGGTGCATTTTTAAGTTTGCCTACATGGTATTTAAATAAATTGTGCCCCCATATTTACACCATACATTTCTCATCATTAAGTTAAGAGATAAATTAATGAAGTTTTTTAAATAAAATAATAAATTAAGTTTTTTTTTCAAATTATTTGGATCACAATTTTTGAAGATAAATAGATGGGGGTGGGGGTTGTTATATTTAATTCATCCCACACACTTCTTATAATTTTTCTTGCAATATTTCAGTAAATACATATACATAGTCAGGTCATAAGTTCTGTCACATGTGCAATATGAAATAATTTAGACATGTTTATTATTTATGTAACCATTTATATAGCAAAATGAACTTAATAAAACATAGATTCTTATGGTAATAAAGTTTATTCAAAATGACCCCCGCGATTTTGAATACAGGCCTTTATTCTGCGCGGCCAGACGTCTATCGCAGCACGAACGAGGTCCATGTCAATATCGGCGGCTGCCTTAATCAAGGATGCCTTGAGTGACTCCAAATCAGGATGAGGCTTTGAGCAGGCCTTTTCCTCCAAGTGTTGCCATATCTTGTAATTCAACGGACTCAAATCTGGACTGGAGGAGGGCCAGTCTTCGTGCCGGATGAAGTCGATTTCACGCGCCGCCAGCCAGCCAGCCAGTGTGTGCTTTTCGCTCTATGAGCTGGCGCAGAATCTTGTTGGAATACCCAGTGCCTGTTATTAAACATGGTATGAGAAACAGGTTCCACAAGGTTCTTGAGGACTGTATTTTGATACACAACTGCATTCGTTTTTACGCCTTTCTCACAAAAATGTACCTCAGTTAAGCCCCAATAAGAGACTCCCAACCAAACCATGAGCGAGGATGGAAAATGACCTCGTTGGACACGCGGAATACGGCTTCTCGCTTCTTCACTGCTGTGTGCGTACACCATATCATTTTGTTTGTTGTAGCTCTCTTCCACGGTGAAAATTTTTTCATCCGAAAAAAGAATTTCCCGATGGTTTTTTCCCGCGTACCGCTTCAACAAAGCGCGGCATCTCTTCAGTCTCAGGTCCATTAAAAGAGCGTCCAAACGATGTCCTGTTTTCTTCGATATGCCCTAAGCCCTAAGTCTTCATTAAACTCCCTTTTCACCGTGGTCCTGCTTAACCCCATCTGAAGGGCCAACAGTTTCTGCTTACGTATGGGATTTCTTTGAATTCGCGCCTTCACAGCTTTTATCACTGCTGGAGTCCTAACAGAGCGAGGGCGACCACTTCTTGACCTGTCATCTACACTAGAGTCTTCATTGTATCGTTTTATAGTACGATAAACGAATCTTTTGGTTATATTAAAAATTTTCAGTAAGTCGAAAATCTGAATTGGCGCTTAACCGCCACGATGCAACGCAATAACTGCGACACGGTCTTCTTTAAGTGTCCACTCCATATTTAAAAATGAGGAAAATTCTAAAAAGTACACATTTTTATTTTCATGAAAAATTCGAAATTCGAATTCAATGAACCTTTTTTGGCCAGCTTTCTAAATACAAAAGTTTTTATTGTGTGACAGAACTTATGACCTGACTGTGTATATTGTATTTTTTTAGGATCAGCAGTTTTGGAGAACCAAATTTCAACTCGATCGGTTCACAATTAGTTCGTTTTATATTTATTACTCCTACACACCTAGAACAGACACACGAGAGAGGGATGGTTCCGTTTTTCCATTTTAAGGTACGGAACCCTAAAAATATTTTCGTACTATTAATAAACATACAAATAATCAAACTTTGACAGGCTATAATTAAGATACCGCATAAGTTATCATTTGGCTTTTTTTATTTCCATCATTGTGAGGTAACTTTGGCATTCTTTACACATTTTGTTCGAATCGAATTCTTGGTTAACAATGGCTAAATTTAAGCTTACCATCACATTTATTTATTCTACCACTTATTAGGCAGATTACAGTCAATAAGATTGGGTTGGAACTATTATGTTCCGATAATACTATCTATCATACTCGTATCAACATCATTGATAACCCATATGTTTATAAATTGTGCAAAAAAAATGATAAACAGGCATTTGTGTAGTAGACGGTTTGTGATGAGGGGTCCTTTGCCATGTGGTAGTTGCAACATGCTTAGGTTATTCCTGCTTGTAGCTGTAGGCCTGTGCTTAAGTGACGCTCAAGTAGTCCAGGAAGGACAATGTGACACTTTAAGTGTTCTGTCTGATTTTGAGGTGGAAAATGTAAGTTGATTTTAATTTTGCCTAGCACTAGCGCATAGTTATATCTGGATCATCTTTAACTGCCTAACTTTAAGCTTGAGTGGAAGTACCTAAATAACTTTCAGTTTCGTTATAAACAGCAATAAAATGTGATCAATGCCGATTGTGCGTTCAGGGTGACATTTAATTAGCTAACCATATGAACAACTTTCCTCATGGAACTAGGAGTCTACTGTCTTTCCCCAAAATTTGGTCAGCTAAATAATGTATCTTGCTTGACATCTTACAATCTCACATGATCACTATTGTGAGATGTGAGATTGTGAGATGCCAATCAAGATTCGTGCCATTTGACTTCCATCTAACTGTCCAGTAAACCAAATCTCATTGTAAACATTGAACACTCTACACTATTCTGCCATGAATGTGTGAAGTGCATTAGTGATAGTAAACAATGTTTATCTCTACCTTGATTGACGCTGTGTATACACTTATCATATTTACATGATTATAAATGCCAAAAAATGGAGCACTCGGACTCCACGATGGAGGACGCCGTATTGTGCCGATCAGCGGCCAAGTTGAGAGAGGTCTTCGCTATCATGTTGAGCACCTGTGAACTCTTGAACCCCTTAAACTTTAAGATAAATATAAAACCGCTTTATCGGAAGACATCGCGCACAGCAGGTACTGAGAGACAGCACAGGCCCATGACGACATATATTTTAACGAAGCCGTAAAACTTATTGAGGACAAAGTCTTTTGATATTTTCTAAGCGGCCTTCCACTAAAAAAGGTTAATGAGCGGAAACGGAGGTAATGAACTGAGTGGACCGGAGAGCGCGGGCGTTTCCTCACCCGCAAGGTTCAGTGGAGGTTTGAATACCGATCGGGCAGTTCTGTCTCAGCTGAGCGAGGTCGCGGCCATCCCTGAGAACGCAACAGCTAGCATGACATTCCTGTCCTTGCGCCACTGCGCCAGCAACGAATTGAACAGCTTAGAAGCAGAGACCCCTTCTTCGGTCGCCAAGCGGCTAACTATGATATTGAAAATTTGCCATTGCTCTGGTGACAACTGAGGCCGAGCTTGAGCAACTTGAGCTCCTAAGGCTGCGATATCGTAACTGAGCTCCCTGAGCAAATCATTGGACAACTCTCCTGTTCGTTGTGGGGTGAGCATGCCGAAATCAGACAGCCGCTTAGAAAATATTGAAAAGAATTTGTCCTCAATAAGTTTTACGGCTTCTTTAAAATATATGTCGTCACGGGCTTGTGCTGTCTCTCAGTACCTGCTGTGCGCGATGTCTTTCGATAAAGAGGTTTTATATTTATCTTAAAGTTTAAGGGGTTCGAGAGTCCACAGGTGCTCAATATGATAGCGAATGCCTTTCTCAACTTGGCCGCTGATCGGCACAATATGGCGTCCTCCATCGTGGAGTCCCAGTGGCTGTCATCTTCAAAAAGTCCCATGGCCTCACACGCTTCTCGGGAAGTAGCCTTTTCCTGTCCTTCGACTGTTTTGAGGGCCTGAAAACTGATGGGGCTCTGGACGCGGGTCACTACCAACCGTACGCAGTAGCACTCAAAGTGTGTTACGTGTACGGTGTATATTCTGCCCAGGGCATGGCATGGAAACTCGGCTAATATAACTTCATCGATTTGGTTTGGGAGCAATTTATCTTTTAACCACAGCAGCAAGTGAATGTGGGGCAAGCCACGCATTTGCAACTCAATCGAATACATAAAGCACTGCGCCTCGCCAAAAACGAGCCCTTTCGTGAGCAGGGCCACCATATTTTGCACTTCAATATTAAAAACTCGCGCTACGTATCGTGCCGGTGTATATTATCCTTAATCTCGGTCCAGGCTGGATTGCACGTGAAGATGATGAATAAGTCCAGCCTTCCATAGTTTCGGACGTAGGAGAAAGCGTCCTGGGTGTATTGGCGAAGGTACCGTGGAATGTTAACGAACGACGACGGCAGGATCACCATCTGCCATAAGTCGTTCGGATTCACATTGCCATTGTTCGCAAAAGCATCTTACAAGTGGACGTAATTCTCTGCACGCAACTTACTTTGGTAAATCGCTGTGAATTTCAGACGCTTACTCTCTATCTTCACGTATATGTCTACTAAAAACTGGGACAGAAGTACCCTACCCCGCAGCGGCAATTTAAAATCGTGTTGACGCACCATCAGGTGGAACGCGTAGAAAGTCATGCACGACACATTTTTGTTCGGATTCGGTAGCCCGGTTGCCGGATTGGCTTGAGGGTAACAGAACTCTTGTCCTTTCCATAATATAATGGGATACTGTAGAGCATCGTAGATGCAGTGCGTAGCGGCGATCCTGGTGAGCGTATCATTGTGTTTGCGTACGAAGATATCTCTCGGGGCCGTGGGGTCCGCGCCCGCGATCACGGTCGCCACCTCGGCGCGTTGTAACGGCGCGTGTGCTGCCCGCTCGGCACGGGTTCAGGTTTGATTGCAATTAAGCAGCTCTCGTCAAGCATGTTCTCGAGAGCTGTTTTAAAGTCATGCGCCAACCTATTGTTATCGTGCAGGACGTTTTATATTTACCGGATAGTCCATGAATAATTTGATGCCGTCTATCAGTTTCCGCCTCGTCATCTCCCGTGAAGTAAACTTGCAAAAATTGTGCTTGGCCGTTGGGCGGAGGTAAAAGTGCCCCTTTTTTATGATGCACTTGCCCCTGCACCGGCAAAGTTCGGTGAAAACCCAGACATGGCGAGAATTCTATTATCCCCAATGGAAGTCATGTGAAAATATGAATTATATTTTTTGATACGGTTTAGGAAGCGCCGCGTTTCATCAGTCTCGCCCAAAACAAATTCTCTTAAAGGATCGACCGGCTCCGCTAATGTAGGAATGGCTACCTTGCCCTTAGAGCAACACATTCCCGCCGTTTCCTGTTTCATTTCAGTGCCCCACAAAATCTGAAGGTTAGTTCATACGGTAAATTTTGATGAGCCTATGGTTACTATAATCTAAAGTAGGACCATAGTCGAAGCCACAAAACTCCCCAAGTATTTATTGAAAATATTTGCTGATGTTCAGCTTGTCGTTGAGCAACAGCGATTTGGCGTAGATCTACCTCTTCGACTGTTTCAGAGGCACGGTGAGAAGTCTTGCGCTCTGCGTTCTCTTGACGCCGAGAAACCGCCTCTTCTGGTGTTTCAGAGGCGCGTTGAGAGGCCATACGTTCAGCCACATCCTGTAATCGAGCATCCGACTGCTCTTGTATCTCTGCAGTAATTCGAGAGGCCATACTTTTACCCATTTCCTGTCTTCGAGCATCCGACAGCTATTATGTTGAAGCAGCAATCCGAGAAGCCGTACGTTCAGCCATATCCTGTCGTCGAGCATCCGACTGTTCTTGTGTCTCCGCAGCAATCTGTGATGCAATGCGGTTAGCGTTCTGGCGACGTCGATCATCAGCCTGCGCCGAGGTTTCAGATGCTCGAGAATTTCCCTGACGATCCGCTTGCTCATTTCTCCTCTGTTCAGCATGAGCAGACGATTCTTGCTGTCTAGCTATTTTCATCAACCTATCCGAACTAAATAGAAATGCAAACTGTCGAGATGAAAGAGACAAACTGCATAAATCAACACATCAACCTCAGTAAGTGCATATCTGTGCCGGGGTCTATAAGGTAAGCTTGAAACCAAGCCATACCGCGATGTAAAGTACCTGCAGCGCTTTAGTGACATATTTGTGTTTTTTTATGGATGCTTTTTAGTCACATTGACTTTTTATTTTATTTATAATTTTATTTTATTTGGGACATCAACAGCACATAGATAAACAAATTACAAAGAACAAAGATACAAAATTAAATCCAGTAACAGTAACCAGCCCTTTCCGACGGAATCAGTGATTATTTTTTGAGTTAAAATGTGGCCTATGAGTTAAGTCAGAGTATGAGCTATATACATTTCAAAATTCATTAAAATCCGCCTAGCCGTTGAAGCATGAAAGACACACAAACATATAAATAAATAAACACACAAAATTTCACAAAAATAATATTAGTGTGATGCGACCATTTTTTTTAAATTATTTTAGATTCTCGCATGGAAGAACATTCTCGAAAACGTAACCGCAAACACGTCGCGGCGAGAATGTTCTTGAGAATTCCCCAGCAGTAAGTCATATGATTACGGCGGTGAAGGAAACACTTCGAAAACCGTAGAATTTTAGTAACATGACAAAAAATAAAATTGTACAAAACCCTCGGTTCTCGAGCGGTTGGCGGATTTTATAACACTATTCAGTTTATCAAACTTCAGGTTTCTTAATTACTTTTACTCGACAGCACCAGAGGAGGTTTTAAATTCTCGCTTAACTGCAATGTTCTCTCGGCTAGAATGTTCTTGTGAATTCCGTATCGTAGTTATTTTCTTTATTAATTATCTTCCGAAATTTTCAATTTAAATGTTGCACCTCCACAAACATTTATTCTTTCCGGATACAAGTTAATCTATGTTGATGGACGCCTGAAGTCATAGCCGAAGATAACTAAATATTAGGCCTAATTAGCACGCCACGTTTAGGACTTTCCATGTTAATCTGAGGACAAGCCAACGTAAATGAGATATGATCACAGATAAGCAACAAAATTCATGATTGTTTTCATAAGCTATCTTTACAACATAGTGACATCATCAGTAAGTTTGACAATCTCTGTGGTGGAGCGGTTGTGGCTCTGCCTACCATGCGAGAGGTCCAGAGGTCCCGGGTTCGAACCCCGGCTGGTGGTAAAGACAAAACAATCCCCAGGTCTTGGATGATTCTGGTACCCACGACACAGGGTATCCTAGTGTGGGGCCAGAAGCAATGTATATGCCTGCATGTAAATGTTTATGTTTATGTTTATGCTGACGAAGGGTAGTTAAGGTTCATTTTTGGGGTGACCACTTACTGCTTACACCACAATGGCTTATGGTACAAATGCTATATTATAGAGTTATAATACACTGACGAGCAATGAAAAAGTTCCAGTGACATAGCACCAAACTACGCACAATTTAATTACACACAATTAATTGAAGTATATTTAACAGAGCCTTAGAATATTACCAATTAAAAACGTAAATATTGTGTACAAATTTTAAATTAAATGTTTTAAAAAATTGGATGGGTGTTTGTCGGCATTTTATGGTTGGAACTTTTTCTTTGCTCGTCAGTTTATTATGATTTGCTTTATAAATATCATAATATCAGAGCAACACTACACTTTTCCACAGGTTGGATGTTTCTTTCATTAGCTGTGAAAGTGTTTCAAAATGATATCCCTCATATTGCCAATTCGTTTCAGTTCGGTTTCGTTTTTAGGGTTCCGTACCCGAAGGGTTCCAAACGGGACCCTATTACTAAGACTTCGCTGTCCGCCCGTCCGTCTGTCACCAGGCTGTATCTCAAGAACCTAGCTAGCTAGAGAGTTGAAATTTTCACAGATTATGTATTTCTGTTGCCGCTATAACAACAAATACTAAAAAACAGGATAAAAGAAATATTTAAGGGGGCTCCCATACAAAAATTCTTTCAATACCACATACAAACTTATGGAAGCACCTGGTTACGTACATGGAGTGTGAAAGTAACCGCACCAATAACTTTGTAAACAATATTTTGCTGTGTAAAATCCAAACTATTCACTCCACACCATCGCTTCCATTGAACGGTGGTACGGAACCCTTCGCACTTGGCCGGTTTTTATCCTTCTTTGAGCACTAACGGTTTCTCACTATCGAGGGTCATGGCTTCATGCATAATATATTCACGTAGTATTTCATCCCAATCCGCAACCTTATATTCAAAGGATTAGATTTTTTGTTAGCTTGTGCGGTGATCTACTGGGCTGGGTAAAGGCCTCACCGGTTCGAGCCCACATATAAATGAGCCGAAGCTTAATCAAACCAAAATAAAATTTGTTTAGACAATTCTGTTAATATCGTAGAAAATATGTAATTAAATTTTTAGCCTCTTCTCTACATTAAGCTGTGAGAGAAGGAGGGTGAAGAAACTCCCACAGATTGATATTTTTATTGTCATTTAAATATAATTTTTGTTTAAGACGAGCGAATGGCGACAGAACTCGGCGCGAGTAGGTATTTACCAAAATACAAGCTATCTCAGAGCTATAAGAGCGCAATTGCCTAAATTTTCGGCCGAATTATGCTTTTGGGCGGTAACGTTTTTCTACCCCTAAACCTTTATGGAATAAGACAAATTTGGTCTCATTCGTTTCCACACATCATAAACGATGCTTGTAATTGTTTCTTTTTTTGAAAATCTGGCTTGATTGGTTAAAAATAAATAAAATGCTGGAGGGTTTTTTTTGGTCAAAAAAGTGAATGTTTAGGTCCTTATAATTACTAAAATACAAAATATTTCAAAAAAAAACAAAACGCACGAGCATAGTTTTTCATAGTATCTCAAACATGTGAAAAAGTTGTGAAAATCGGACAAGGTTTAAGGGGTGAAAAAGGTTACCGCTTATTGTATGGAGGCTCGCGCCCACGCGATTCTCTTAATTAGTACAAATATTACATATTATTAATTGTAAATAATATGCAGTAATAAATAATTACAAAATTATTAAGCGAGTTCTATGTTGAGTTATATTAATAACTAGCTGTGCCCGCGACTCCGTTCGCGTACATTTCGATTTTTACGAAGCATTAGGTGCAATAACATTTTTTATTGCGTGATTTAAAGGGATGCTAATCATATGGTAAGGTGGTAGCAGTCGTCATGATCCTATTGTAACGCTTCTTTGTAAACGATGTTGTGTGTTGTGTTATGGGGAGTGCAGATGTAAAGATCGTTACTGCTGCTCACTCTTGAGCAAGCAACATACAGCTGTCCGTGAGAGAAGCAGCTCGTGCGAAGATCTATACCTGCAGTGCGGAGCGTCTGTCCCTGCGACATGTTCATAGTCATAGCGAAACAGACGCTCACAGGGAACTGTATACGCTTGAACTCGAACGGGTAGTTGTTGGGGATGAGAGGGATACGCGGGATGAACACGTCTTCCCCTCGGCTGCAACCTGTTAGTATGGTCGCCTCGATGACGTTTCTTTGCTTCACCAGAAGCCTGGTGCCGTTGCATAGCTTGGGGGCGCTTAGGTTTCTCAGCAACATTATGGGAGCACCAACTTTTAACGTTATCGTATGTGCCGGAAGTCCAGGAGCATTCAAAGAGTTGAGAAACTCGATCGGGTAGTTAGTCGCGTCGCCATCATCAACTACCCTATTAATGGCATGGAACACCATTTCGGGGGCCTCGAACATACTTAAAATTGCGTTATTAATAGCAACCGCCTCATCATTTTTTGGGGTGAGAATGGCTCTTTTGCAGAGCCATTCTCACCCCTTGCTAGACAGATTTTCTATGTCAGGATAAACTTGGGCGATCAGCTCATTAACCGAAGTAACAGTTTTACATAATGAAAGTGGAAGCTGAATTTCGCCATTCACTTCGGTCATTGTACCATTACCTATCTTCAACAGAAGATCAGAGAACTCTCCCGTCAGTGAATCCCCTCCGAGTTGAGCTCTCATATTGACGGTAAGTGAGAGCTTTTTCACATTGGACCAGAGAAGGGATCGTTTGAGACAGGCGTTTACTTCATCAGCGCGCGTACCTCTGCTGATGAAGGGGAGAGTCTGACGGAAGTCACCAGAAAAGAGGAATGTGACACCACCCATAACTTTGCTATTGTTTCTCATGTCCTGTAACGTGCGGTCAACAGCCTCCACTGCTTTTTTGTTTGCCATCGTGCATTCATCCCACACGATGAGAGTACAGTCTCGCAGCACTTTTGCTTTTTCACTATTTTTGGAGATGCCGCAAACAGGATTGTCGGAGCGATCTAGATCTATAGGTATTTTAAACATTGAATGAGCTGTCTTACCCCCGGGCAGTAATGTTGCTGCTATCCCAGAGGATGCCACCGCAAGAGCTATGTCGGATTCTTTTCGAATTTTTGCTAAAATTAGATTTATCAAAAAAGTCTTTCCAGTTCCTCCCGGGGCGTCAATGAAAAAGATTTCACTAGATTTAACGCTGTTCACGACTCGATTGTATATACATAGTCGGTCCTTAAGTTCTGTCACAAGGTTTTTGATAGATAAAACTCAGCAATAAATTTTTTCTTATTCGTACTATACATGATTAAAAAGCTTATTTTATACGAATCAAATTGCACTGCAATACATTTTGTACGATTATCGCAATATGACAAAAAACCTTATAACTTGAGACAATCGCGAACCCAAAACACGCCGCAACTGACAAAAATACCACTTACCACAAATTTAATAAAAAAACAGTGTTCCAGATAACCAACAAGGTTTTTTTTTATTTATTCTGAAACCTCGATTTTAGACCATGCTTATCAACTAGCATTTGATTTTCTGTTAGCTTTCAGTTACAACTGCTCCCAAAGAGAACTTTACGTACTTTTTACGTTTTCAGAAAAACGTATTAAAATGATCTTGTGGGCAACAAGTACACTACGTAAAATGTGAATATGAAAATTAGTTTTACCCAGACTTAGTTACCTTATGCTTCAAAATGAAGGTAACGGGTTCAGGGAGGGTTCTGACTAAAATCTCACGTAAGTTTGAAAGGTTTTAAGAGTCATGGAAAAAAGATAAAGTGAATCACGTCCGTATTTTTGATTGGGTAAAAAAGTGCAAAATCTCTGAAGAAACTAGCATTTGTGTAATAAGGCTTTAAGCATTTAAATCCAATAATCGTTCTAATTTATCAGTATTTAATGAGCTATCAAACCATATACAGTATTAAATAAAATAAAACTTGGTATTATTTACTAAGCGGCAAAATATTTGTGACAGAACTTATGGACCGACTAGGTATTTGTTTGTTCCACAGTTAGTTTTGGCTCATTTTCTCGAACCAAACTATTCATTTCGGCAATGTTATAGCTCGTCTCAGCGGCATACTCCTTGCTTATTGTTGCGTCGTTCATCATCGGAGGAGAAGGAAGTCCGTATTCACCCAGAGGATTTCCGCCGATAGAGATGACGAAATCCTGAAGTTGTAATAAACCACGATTTTCTATGTCGGGTCTACATTCCTCAACATTGAGATCAGGGGTACGTCTCTGAATCTCCCTCGTGATGTCTTCACAGAAGTTATGGCGGTACTTCTCCCATAGATCGCTTGGATTCGACAGGTTACAGAAGACCAACATAACAGCAAAAAGTTGGCGAAGTTTAGCGGCGTTGTCACTGATGCAAGCCTCTCGCAATGTGTCATCCCAGTTAGAATCGTCTTCAAGCAGATGTAGTGCTCTACATGCTGCTTGGTAGGTTGGATGAACTAAGCCGTCCACAGATTTAAGGCATTCGAACGACGTCGGTCCTCGTACGTGATGAAGTAGCAACCGTAGAAAGTAGCATTCGCTATTGCTTGGATGTACTGTGTACACCCTACCGAGTACGTTTTCTCTAAAGATGCCAGTAACACCTTCTACGATACTACCACGCTTCCTACGATTGAAGACGCCACGTTGTTTGTCAAACGTATAGTATGATGGCACGTCTTCGTAGAGCAATGTTTTAGCGAATTCGTCATCTTGGCAGAGTTTGAAGAATGCCATTAACGTCGTATTTTTTGGATCATCGACTCTATCCCTCACGTTATTCAAAGTGAAGTAGACGCGCTGCCCATTCTCCAGATGGACAGCCAAATGAGTAACGGGAGGAAATCGTTCGTGTATAGGAAACGACAGGATGCGCCAAAGTGCTTCCGAACTGCTGAAATATCGTCCAGATTGGTATCGCAACACTTCGTCGTGTTCGTTTTGTACCCCGAATGTCGCTTGGTCGCTGCCTTTATTTACATATTTGCATATGTATTTAATGGACTGGACGCTGCTACATAATTCGACGTTTATGTGTGTTTGGAAGGCTCTTGAGAGGGTCGGTGAGTGCGGAACAATCCACCTGTTATCTACTTCAATAATTTGACCGCGTATACGAATTTGTGCAGTAAACCCGCCTTCTTGGGGACTCCTGCGTTGGTATAAAGGGTAGCCGTCTGTACCCGTCACCGTTTCCGTAGTGAACTGTTTGGGAAATTGTTTACTGCAGCGACCGTCCTTCATGCAAGGCGACTGCATGTTCAAAGATCCGCAAGGACCATGAACCATGTGCGTTTTGACGATTTCATATAGTTGAGGATCGTTTTCGGGATTTGGTAGTTCCGCGCTTATGACTCGATCGATTTCATTAGGCCTAATTTTTTCTTCCAGCCACAGGAGTATGTGAGCATGGGGGAGACCTCGTTTCTGCCATTCGACAGAATACATGAAGCATCTAGCACCACCAAATATCTTCTTCTTGGTGATTAAATCCATTAGTATTTTTAACTTAAGATGAAAAACTCTCGAGATCAAGTCATGTCTATCATAAGGAAGTTGTCCAGGTAGAAGTTCCTTCTTTATTTCTTTCCACTTGGGATTGGTCGTGATGGTGATAAAGAGATCAGGTCTTGAGTACTTTCGAACGTAACAGAACACATCTTGAGTGCGCTCGTGCATATATCTCGGGCCACCTGTGAAACTGGATGGTAATATCACCAGGCGACCCAAGTTCTCCCCACCTCCATCCTGCCTCAGCGCATCTTGTAAATGTACATACTCTTCAGATCTCAGTTTCTTTTGGTTCGTTCTGATAAATATTAGTCTTTCGGTCTCTATCTTTGCGTACATGTCTACGAAATATTGATTAAATAGTTTACGAAAGTAGTGAAGGTGATTGTATACATCCTGTCGAATCATTATTCGATAACAGTAAAACTGGAGAGCGGATGTTTTTTTTCTATTGTTCTCTTCGCGCGTCACAGGATCCACATTAAAAACCATAAAGTTATACCCATCTTCACCATGGCAGAGTAGCAAGGGATATTGCAGTGCATCGTAAGATCTATGTGTTTTGCATATCCTTAACAAACGGTCATCGTTCGTACGAAGAACGATATCTCTTTTATCACACTGCTTGAAGAATGTGAAATGAGTTGCTTCAATGGATATTGCTTTATTTTTGATTAAAAAATTACAAATGTATGGAGCGACGGTGCGTGGTTGGATATTTGCAGTGATGAGGTGTGAAGCTGTCGCTGAGCCCTCTCGCCCCGCGCTCCGCTCCACCTCTTCGTCTCGCTTCTATCTTCAGCTCGTTTTATGTTTGAGAATTTGTATTCTGAACATGTCCCCGCGCGTTGAAAGCTTCGCTTTCAACAGAATTTCTGGTAACTGGGTCATCAGCTACTGGCAAGGGACAGATCCTGTTGAAGGCGCGTCTGATTACGCCTTTGGTTGTAAGTATATCTGCTACTCGTCCTACTCCATCTTTTCCGGGAATGACTTCTTGAATGCGGCCGAGACACCATTTCATCGGCGGTAAGTACTCCTCTTTGATCAGCACCAAGGTCCCCTTCTCCAAGCGTCCTTTCGACGAGGTCCATTTTCTCTTCAGCTGTAGTTCAGAGACGTACTCCTTCTGCCATCTTATCCAAAAGTGCTGGCGCAATTGTTCTACGCGCTCCCAACGTTGCAGCCTGTTCGGATTTGCTTCTTCGAACCTCGGACTAGGCAGAGCGGATAGAGGTCGTCCAACCAAGAAATGACCAGGGGTTAATGGAGTGAGATCGTTTGGATCAGATGAAATAGGATATAAAGGACGAGAATTTAAGATTGACTCAATTTGTATTAACACCGTGTATAATTCCTCAAAGGTGAGGCGTGCTTCTCCTAATACTCGATTTAAATGAAATTTAAAGGACTTTACTCCCGCCTCCCATAGCCCTCCAAAATGAGGCGCGTAAGCGGGGATAAACTTAAATTCAATGTCTTCATTTGCCATGCTTTCAGACAGCGCTGATGAATTTTGTTTTAAAAAGTTATTGATTTCATTCTTGGCTCCAACAAACTGAGTACCGTTGTCCGAAAACATGACAGCTGGCTTGGATCGGCGCCCTATGAACCTGCGTAGGGCAGCTATATATGCTTCTTTGGTCATATCGGTGACCAATTCTAAATGGATTGCCTTCGTGGTGAAGCAGACGAAGACCGCGACGTAAACTTTGATTAACCTGCACCCACGTCCCTTTTTGTCTGCGGCGGTCAGAGGACCCGCGTAGTCCACACCAGTGGTCTGAAAGGGATACCCTGGATCGAGACGCTGCCCAGGCAACTGCCCCATAATAGGGTTGACAGTTTGAGCCCTCATCCGGAAACACCTTTGACATTCGTGTGCAACGTTACGAGCCATGCTACGTCCACCTAACGGCCAAAACCGTTCTCTTACTGACGCAAGTAATAGTTGAGGTGCAGCATGAAACATTCGAATATGTTCATCTCTGAATATGAGTTTGCTAATAGGATGCTTACATGAAATCAAAACTGGATGCTTTTTATTGTACTCGAACCTCGAATTTTCTAATCTTCCACCTACCCTGATTAGACCTGTCTCGTCTATGTAAGGTGATAGGTGCAGAAGAACATCTTTATTTGGTAAGCTTTGTCCTTTTGACAATGACTTATATTGTTCAAACGACTGAATTTGAGACCATTTTAATAACCATAAGTATGCTGTTTCAATTTCATGACAAGTCAATGGACCTGCAATTTTTGAGTTGCGCTTTTGGCTGTTGTGTATAAATCTGAATGCAAACGCCAATGACCTTTTTAATATGAGTAGTTTAGAAAACCTGTCGAATTGTATTAAACCTGTATTATCGGGTTCTATTGTTATTGCACAAGAAACTATTTCGGGCATATCTACATTTCGTGTAAAGTTTGATTTGGGCCAATTTTGTTCTGACTGTAGCAAGAATTTCGGACCTGACCACCACAAATCTAATCTCTGTATTTCTGGGATATTGACTCCACGTGATAACAAATCAGCTGGGTTCTGTGCAGTGGGTATGTGGCGCCACTCGTGACTCTTTGTTAGCTCCTGAATCTCTGCAACACGGTTTTTTACAAATTGTTTTAGTTTATTGGGTGCTGTTTTCAACCAACCTAGTACAATAGAAGAGTCTGTCCATAAAATGCATCTACCTACAGGCAGTCGGAATGCCTTTAGAACCTTTTCAGTAAGCCGTGCGGCTGTGAGCGCTCCGCACAATTCTAGCCGCGGTATTGTGACTGGTTTCAGAGGTGTAACTCGACTCTTTGCACATAACAAGTGGACCGCAACTCGATTGTCGCATGACAGTGACCTAACATAAACACAGGCTCCATAAGCATCGTCGGAGGAATCACAGAATGTGTGTAGTTCAAGATATTTTGGTTCCAACACTGATGTGCATCTAGGTATACGCAGGTCATTGAGCTGAGGTAACTCTGCAGCGTATTTTTGCCATTCTGCTATAATATCCTGGGGTAGTGGTTCGTCCCATGACACCTTGAGCAACCAAAGTTTTTGAAGAAATATTTTTGCATGAATGACTATGACGCTCAACAAACCCAATGGGTCAAAAATTTGTCCAATTGATGACAAAACTGATCTTTTGGTTATGTTTGTATTTGCTGGTGATTGGATATCATAATACAGCTCATCCTTTGAAGGTGACCAGCCCAGACCTAATGTATGCGACGAGCTGGGTTCACCTAAACTTAGTTTCTGTATTGAATCTGAATTGGATAGCTCACAAGTATTGACATTCGATCTGATTTTTCGCAAATTGAATTGACATGAAGACAAAACTCCGCAAACATCATCACGAATCCTCTGCAATTGAACGAATGACTGAGATCCAGTTACTAGATCGTCAACGTAAAAATCTTCGTCTATTATTTTAGCTGTTACGCTGTCCTCACACTCCATGGCTAGCTGCTTCAAACAACGTATCGCGAGGTATGGCGCTGACGCAGTGCCATAAGTGACGGTGTTCAATTGGAAAATTCGCAAATCATCAGCAGGATCGTCTCTCCATATGATTTTTTGTAAGTGTCTTTGTTCTTCGTGAATATCTACCTGTCTATACATCTTTTCGATGTCTCCTGTCATAACATATGAGTAATGTCGAAAGCGTATGAGTATAGTGAATAAATCACTCTGTATTGTGGGTCCGACCATCTGTATATCATTTAATGAAACGCCTGTAGTTGTTGGCGCGCTCGCGTTAAATACTACCCGTAATTTGGTCGTCGAACTACTCTCACGAAGGACACCGTGGTGTGGCAAGTAATACGAGGTTTGACTGAGTGAATTTGCATTTTGATCTGTTATTTCTGACATGTGACCTAAATCTTTATACTCATGGATAAATTCTGTATACATTTGCTTTAATTTTGGTAATCGTTGCAATCTTTTTTCGAGGGAGAAAAAACATTGTCTGGCTCTTGCGTATGAATCTCCTAGACATGTTTCAGGCCTTTTCAGTGGAATCGAAACTGAAAACCTGCCATCTGATTGTCTCTTGAAATTGTTTTTATAGTTGTCTTCGCATTGTTTTTCCTCAGCGGAATATATTGAATATGTATTATCTGGTATCTCTTCTAGAGACCAGAACTTCTCTAACTGTTTTTGTATTTGTGTATGTATGTGTATATCGTCTGTATTTTCACTCTGTATAAAATTGCATGTGATTGTATTGTCTTTTCCTCTACCTGTATTGTATTCGTGACCAAGACCACTAGTGGGTCCCGACACTATGTATCCGAGCTGTGTCTGCTGCAGAACAGGACGGTGCTCGCCGATACGAATCTGCCCTTGGATCAACAGATCCCAGAAAATGTCTGCGCCTAGTAATAAATCGACACTAGACGGACGGTGATACTCGGGATCTGCCAACATGGATTGTATTTCGCTGGATAATTTCAACTTCTGTATTTGCATTGTGTTTTTTGAGAAGTTTGCTATATTAGGTAATACTAGAAATGTTACCTGCGCTTTGTATTGGTTGACTCGTGACTCAATCGATGCACTGCATCGCCTTATGACTTGTGATACTGTATTGTTTATACCCGTGATTGATGTGTGTGTATTTTTGTAGTCTAATTTCAATGTATTGTGTAATCTCTCCGTAATGAATGATGCTTGGCTCCCGCAATCGAGAACAGCTCTTGCTGCATGACGGCGACCATCTTTGTCTGCTATGTATACCACTGCAGTCGAGAGCAACACTCGCTCTGTCGTTTGGACTGAGAGCGAGGTAGCATGGATATCGACTGGGGTTTCCTTGCTTTGTTCATCTGTATTTTGCCTATGGCGGCACAACAATGTATTGTGTTTTTCGCTGCACTTTATACACGGTCCTAACCTACAAACGCGAGCCTGATGACCTGGCCGGAGACAGTTGTTGCATAACCGCAGCCTCCTGACAGACTCTGCTCTCTCACTTGCAGATTGACCTCTGAAAGTCTTACAATTGAATATACGATGATTATCCTGACATATAGGGCAGCTTTGTGTGTGCAGTGCATATGAATCTGCAACGGTAGCTAGTCCCCTTACATGTTCAGTATATTGCCTTGGTTTGTCTACTTTGTTGCTCATGCTAATGGTTTCTAGTAGATCAGCCCTATTTTTTAAAAACAACGTGAATTCAGCTAGCGTAATATCTGTTACCCTACCTTTATGCTCCTCCCACTCTCTCAAAGTCCTAGCATCCAGTTTTGAACTCATAATGTATATTATAAGGGTATCCCATGACTGCGTGGGTTCCCCGAGCGTATCTAATGCTCTCAAATTTTTTGAAAATGTTTCTATTACCTTACGTATAGATTGAGCAGACTCTCGTTTGAGTTGTTCTAAAGAAAACAACGATTGAATGTGGTTCTGAATTAATAATCTAGTATTGTTATATCGTTCACACAACAAGTCCCAGGCTATGGTGTAATTTCCAGATGAGAACTCCAACGATCGGATTACCTGAACTGCTTCTCCCTCCAGGGCAGCCCTCAAATAATGAAACTTCTGAATCTCGGTGATACCATGATTTTCATGAATTAACGATGTGAAGGTATCTCGGAACTCGAGCCAGTCCTCGTACCGACCGCCAAACTTAGGGATTTGTATGGTGGGCAGTTTTATTCCACGAGTCGTCCCGGTCAACTTCTGCCTCACTGAAGACTTCACCCCTCCTGAAACGCATGAGTGAATGGATGAGTCATCGTCATCATTATTCTGTTGTGTACTTTCATTATACAACTGTGCTTTAGACATAGCTGAGAAGTACTGAGTCTCAAAGTCTTGTCGTTCAGCAGTGTATGCCGAAAGATCTTTTTCGTCGATTGTACATTCTATTGCGGTCTGATATTCATTAAATTGAGTGTAAATTTCTTCACATCTGGACATACGTAAACGCAACTCTGCTCCTTGAATTGGAGTTAAATCGGACTTTAAACTGTTTACATAATTTACAAAGGTCGTTAAGCGACCCTTAACTGAACCTCGTTTACGAATTAATTCTTTTAATTCTGCCATTTTGAAAGACTATGAGATCGGGAGTGCTATCAATTTCAATACTATCAATACAATACAAGTTAGTATGTGGTAAGCAAAACTTACGACAGCAAACTTGCACCTTGTACTAAATTAATTATTAATAAATTATATACGAACTTTGACTGTTTTATCCAGTAAAACAATCAAATCCTGATTTGCAATGAATAGGTAATGTAGGTAATCTATAAATAAATTCTATCTATCTGCTATGCGCGACGCAAACAACTTGTATACAACATTACTGAGCTAACTATCTAACAATGGTTCACTACCCGCGGCAGGTTAATATCTATGTACCTATCCAATTCACACGGTTGTAGGTAAAATATCGAACTAATTATGGCTGAATTTACGGGTTAATTACGTACCTAATTTAAGTTTGATTATCGAAAGGATTGGAATGTAATAAGAAATGGAATGCAATGTGGCGGCGTCGCGCGGCGTAATAGTTGGTTGCGTATGGTATGAGATTTCAAATGAAATAATTGATCTGGATAATTAATAGGAATTCAAATTGGAATGGACTCACAAAATCGCTCGCTTTATCCTTAGTCGTTGAACACTACTAAAGGCTGATCCTTGCACTTAGCTCATGTCTGTATGGATTGCAGTTAGATATGCACTTTGCACTTTGGATTCGTTTGTAGATACTCCTCGTAGCTGGACTTATTCCAGGCTGCTGGTTCTCTTGCTGATTCGGTTTCCGAAGGACCATGAAGAATGTGAAATGAGTTGCTTCAATGGATATTGCTTTATTTTTGATTAAAAAATTACAAATGTATGGAGCGACGGTGCGTGGTTGGATATTTGCAGTGATGAGGTGTGAAGCTGTCGCTGAGCCCTCTCGCCCCGCGCTCCGCTCCACCTCTTCGTCTCGCTTCTATCTTCAGCTCGTTTTATGTTTGAGAATTTGTATTCTGAACACTGCTCATTCACCAGCAATACGGCAACCTCGTTCGTTGTTGGTTCGTTGTATCGACCTCTGTGTGCTGTCGACGGCCTTCGGTCTGCATTTATGACAAACTTATAGTCATCCCGATTACCAGTAGGGAGAGATTGTAACGCCGTCTTGAAGTCTTTTACATACGGATTACACTCATTAAGCATCGACTGAAGATTTTGTACTAAATTTCTATCTATGTTAGAAATGTGGGACATTCTTGTGTCAGTTTGAGCTTCATAATCTGAAATGAAGTAAATCTGAAGGAATTTTGCTATTGCGTTTTCGACTGGAAGCAATGATCCTATGCGATGATAAACTTGGCCTTGTATTTTAAAAGTTGGCATGAATGGGCCTTCTGATATTTCATTGCCCCCAAAAGAAGTCATTTGGAAAGCACTGTTGTAAGAGCGAATGGCATTAAGGAATTGCGCTGAGGATGGATGGTCTCCGTTCAAAAGCGACTTAATTGGTTCCGGAGGTGGTTCTATTGGTTCCAAGTGAACCTTTCCCGATGAGCAGCACAATCCATTTGACTCATTTTTCCATTTTAAGGCCTTACAGTAACGACAAACGACTTCCATATCCCCAATCTCAGACTCCTTGGCATAGTTTATTTCTGGGTTATAAGAAAACCCACTTTTATATTTTTCAACCCAGTACAAAATGTCAACAACAGCTTCATTCCGCCCCCCATCTATGGATAACTGTAACTGTCTGTTAAGACTGTGCATTTGACGTCGACATTCCAATCGATCATTCCGCTCATTTTGAGACAAAGATGCTCGGAACGTCGCAATCTGTTGTTGGTTTGCATATAAAGCACTTTCTCGTTCTTGACTTAACAGGGCATATCTGTCTCTACTGGCAGCCAGACGTTCAGCTTGTTGTGTTTCGCTCTCCCTTCGAAAGGAATCCAAGTGACGCTCTCGATCGGCAGCTAAACGTTCTTCACGCTCTGACTCGGACTCAAGTTCACGCGTGCGTGTAGCGTATTCACGCATAGACGTCAAACGCTGTTCTCGAGCTTCATCAGACTCGTGTTCACGTACGTATGTAGAAATATTGCGTTTTAATAATAATCGTCGTTCTCGCGCTTCATCAGATTCGACTTCACGCGTGCGTGTAGCCTGTTCACGCATTACCGACAACCGCTCTTCTCGAGCTTCATCAGACTCGTGTTCACGCGTGCGTGTAGCCTTTTCACGCATTACCGACAACCGCTCTTCTCGAGCTTCAGCTGACTCGAGTTCACGCATGTGTGTAGCGTGACCACGCATAACCGACAACCTCTGTTCTCGCTGTTGCGAGGACTCCATGTCTAAAGCAAAGCATTCCGCTCGCGATTTGATTGTAGGCGTGCATCTCTTTCTTGCTGACTTTCATACTGTCTCGCGAGTCTAGCTTTTTTCGCTTTTGAAGACACAGAGTTGAGATTAGTTCTTTTCCTAATTGGCGGCATTGTATAAAAAAAAATCCAAAAAATTATCACACATTATTAAGATTATTAGTATAGATTATTCCTACTCTTTCATTTTAGCTAAGGTACCTATGCTTTCAGAATAAACTACATACTTACGTGGAATTAATTAATTACACTAATTAAAAATATACTTAAATTAATACGAACATTCAACTCAATTCAAATAAAAACCAGTCAAGTACATAGGTACTATTCGGTAATGGAAAGTAAAAATTATTGCCTAATATATATTCGCAATAACACCTTTATTGCACTTAAAATTAATCAATAATCAAATGAACATACATAGAACTAAACAAAAATGCTAACTAAACTAAACACAAAGCAATCAACTCAATTCAAATAAAAAACCATTCAAGTACATAGGTACCTACTATCCGGTAGTGGAAAGAAAAACTTAAATAAAATAAGACCCTAGAAAACGTTCCCGGCAGTAAGGCAAAATACCTAAGTACCTAGGTACCTACATGGGGAACTACACTGCGTGTCCTACTTCGATTAAGTATTGCCTAATATCTATTCGCAATAACACCTTTATTGCACTTAAAATTAATCAATAATCAAATGAAACCCAAAGCGATCAACTCAATTCAAATAAAAAACCAGTCAAGTACATAGGTACCTACTATCCGGTAATGGAAAGAAAAACTTAAATAAAATAAGACCCAAGAAAACGTTCCCGGCAGTTAGGCAAAATACCTAAGTAGGTACCAAATTCTTTATAATATTAGTATATTAATCAATAATCAAATGAACATACATATGTAGATCTAAACAAAAATGCTAACTAAACCCAAAGCGATGAAACAGATTAAAAAAAATAGCGTTCGCTCGAAACAATGCATACGAAACACCACGCTCCGCGCTCTGCACGCGACACGTCCGTGCAGGTCGAGTTTGGCGTTCTATATGGCGAGCGCCCCCGCTCTGGTCCGTATTTATAGACACTCGCTCCCCGTGCCCCGCGTCATAAACTCGCACGCGCCGCGCGCCAGGCGAAAATGCGATCAGAGTTTTTGATCAGTACTCCGTCATTTTACTACTTCTAGCGATGATTTTTGGCATACTCTTCTTTTAGATGTATGTGATTATAATAGTGTAAACAAAATCTGAATAAAATCACCTCATTCAACATAATAAGCAGCTAAACATGCAGATACTCGAAAAAATAAATTAGGTTTGTATGGGGGCCACGTCTTATCATAACTGGAGCTAGAATTTAAATAGCCTATCCTGTGTCCCAGATATCTATATGTTTTTATACCAAATTTCATCAAATTCGGATAATTGGTTTAAGAGTTATGGAGGAACATACATACATACATACACACACACAGAAAAAAATTCTAAAAATCGTGAAATTTGTTTCAGTATCATATATTGAGCCTATAAACACCATATCTCTGAAAACAAACTAACTTACTCCATGACCGACCCTTAAAGATTTTTTGTTAGTATAGATATCCCTTTTAGATAAAGTGGTTTTTACATGGTTTTAAATTGCTCAAATGGCAATTTCAAAATCTCCAGATATCCCCTTGTAGTGGAGAATGCCTGGACCCTTTAAAGAATTGCTGACTTTCGCGAGTCTTAACCGGGGTTCAGTTAGTCTGAGATTATTTCTTAGGTTAACATTTTGTTACATAACATTTTCTAAAATTAGCCTTTGCTGAAATGTTACAATTATCGCTAATTTTAGAAAATGTTGAAAGTTACTGGCTTACACGCATAATAAAGTCGAAAATAAATTTACTTGCTACAGATAACATGTCAATTTCTTTAAAAAGTTCTCTTAGGGAAACTGTGCGATTGAAATTAGAAATAGTTTGAGTAACTCCATTCTGTAATATATAAATAGTTTGAATATCCTCTGCTCTCCCCCACAACAAGATGCCATAGGACCTGTCACTAAGAAAGTAACTAAAATAGACTAGCCTAGCTGTAGTCACATACGTGCTTTGGCTGATGTTCCTAATAATTATCAGTTACACAATTATTCAATCAGTACTATCCTTCTAAAGCAACACCAAACACTTTATTACAAACCACTATCAAAACGTCGCAAAGATAAAATATGCATAACCAGCTCTTGCAAAACAAGTTTTATGTAGCGATTTTTTAAATTTCTGGGCCCACATTTATATAATAAAATCTGCCAATCTGAAGATATTTACTCAAATTATACGTTTGAATTAAAAATAACTATTTACAATTGGTTAATGTTAATTATGTTGCAACCACAAATATCGAGAAATAAGTTGATGGGCGTTGCACGTGCGAACAAATCTAGCACCGATAGTCTTGATATTAAAAATTCTCGGTAGTCACCGGGCGACCGCAGTGACGAATTCATTTCCGCTGTTTTTCGAAAATGCCGACCTGTGCAATACTCATGTGCAAAAATAGAAGCGGGATTGTGAACTCCAACAACAGCGGAGTAACATATCACTTGTAAGCCTCATTCCAACTATTATTTCTTCTTAAAACACAAGAAATAAACATTATTACGGAAATAAATCATTCACAAAAAATTCGTCACGAGTTGATTATTAAAGTGACAATGTCATGTTGTTCTCGCTAGGTTTATTATCCATTGCTTGTTTTGTTCGCAATGAATATTTCACACACACACTTATCTAAATACGAAAGTAACTATGCATCGAGGTACGGAGGCGAACTGTTACACGCACGCAGAGACGACGTATAGTGATGGGAATAGTGATAGTGAGAATTATGTTTTTGAATCCATGGAAAGAAATAGATTTTTTAACTCGAACAAAACCCATTCGGTACTAATCAAAGCTCTAATGAGAATATATACTAATATAAGACTGCATTACTTAGCAAAAAATGCTACGCCTTAATTGTCAAAACGCCAAGTTCTTAATAAATATTTACATTTTTCTTGTCAATAGGTAGTATTGTACTGTACAGGATTATACAGAAAGTGTATATATGCCGAAAGGCGGTTGTTAAGGACATCAATCTGAACATCCATCTCTATGAAAACGATTTGATCAGAGCAACATTATTTTTCACTTTGCAGTACATTTTGGGCCGAGCGGTCAGCTGATTTGTATGGGGAAGTAAAAAATAATGTTGCTCTGATCAAATCAGATTCATTGAGAAAGTGGTTCAAAATCATGTCCCAAACAACCCTTTTCGGCTTGGCACCCCGTATGTCTTCCAGCCTGTAAACATAGTAATAGGTATTTCTTGTAAAATAAATATGTCATATTAACAAACAAAGTATTATTATATTTATATAACCCGGCATAAATACCACTGTCTATAAATTATAATGGATTGATGAAACACGCTGTCCTTGCAATGTCCCAGCACTAGCTCAGCTAGCTAGTGTACCTGCGGTAGTGTGGGTGTGTTCGAACGATAGGTGCATGACATTGCACTGACCAATAAATGCGGAAGGATTGATGTATGAGTGGTGAAGATGTGTGCGTGTTCTCAATTTTCGGCGACACTGGTTCCGATACAAGCTTCGCGCCAAGGGCCTATCTCTCGACATCTGTGGTTGCAACAGAGAAATTTATAACTATCCTTAGTTAATATCTCTCATTAAATTCATAGTAAACGTGTGGATGCTATTGTATATCAAATACATTTTAACATTTATTACACACTACACTCTACATACATGCATTACACTTATCAACTTCTCTTTCATAACTCATACTATAAACACTCTCAAATAGCGATTAGATGCTTTTTCAAGTAAGTTTTGTGTCACATTTTATCAAATTAACTTTTAACTATTATATAAGATCCTTAACTTTTTATTTATAGTTTTTATTGTGCACTGCCTACCCTTTTATGATGCCAATTCCTACAAATCCTTGGTTTGCTGGAATAAATCTCTTTTTAGAGATAAGCTCGCCTGTGTACATGCATTTTCTTTTGCGGTAACTTTTTTAAATATTTGTGTGCAATTATGAATTATGTTTCGGGACCCTCAATGTCTATTTTGAGGTATTTGAAACATTTTTTAAGCTCCAAATTGAATTTGTCGGAATTGTTTTAAAAATGTGTTTGATTTCGAGTTGAAAAATGGTTCGAGTCCCGGTGGGGGCAAATATTTGTTTGATGAAAACGGATGTTTGTACCCTAGTCATGGTTGTTTATCTATTTAAGTATAATATGTATCTATATACGTATCTGTATCGTTGTCTAGTACCCAAGATACAGGGAATCATAGTTTGGGGCTAGATCAATGTGTGTATTTAGTGTCCAAGGTATTATTATTATTATTATTATTATTTATGTTTGAATAATATATTTCTTTGCTTTTTAGTGTTATTTTGCGTGCAATGGTCTGGGGTTGAAACTATCTTTGAATTTGCCAAGCATTGGGCATCTTTGATCAGTGTTTGTTTTGATGCGAGAATGAAGTCTAGTTCGTTTTTGGTTCTACCGGCAGGTGAAATCTAAATCCAGCGACATTGCAGTTTTTAGAGAAAAGAGGCAAACTATATTTTGTTATCACTTACGTTTAGATTAGATGCCTGAACAATTTGTATGACGTAGGCAGCAGGAAGCAGTTTTAGTAGTGATTGTTATCTTTGATTGAGTTGCTACATAATTACTACGCTTAACACTAATTATTTTATCTACGGAAAGGAATTTAATCTAAGTAGTAACCAAGAATGTCAGTAGTACTCGTATTTATAATGATTTGCAAATTAATTCCTTTTGACAAAAACGTGTAAAGAGTACATTTTTTAAGCCTAGCCTTTAGCTTTCGGTGCCTAGAGATTAGTAACAATATCGATTAAATCACATGCATATCTGTAAAACTTGTATCTAAGTCGGTCCATCGGTGTTACGGTCTATCAGACAGACAGATACAAACCCACATGTACCAATGGAGTGCGATCGAACTTCCTAAGCCATTAACTTTTTCCCAGTTCACCGGGCAATGGTACGAGATCTCTCGTATCCCCAACACATACAGCAGCAGCGATTGCAGCTACATCCAGTTTTCGGCTATTGAGATTGGTCTTCAGGTGACCACTTCTGGAGTCATCAATAACTTCCTTGAGCTAACAAACGGCACAGCGACGTATGATGCTAATCAACCTGCCAGGCTTACGATCTCTATTCAATCTACAGGTATGTAAAATATGCTTTATTATTTTAAAAGATGGAGCAACAAAAATGTTTTGGAAGGACTTTAGAACTTGACCCTCTGACCTTGACCTTGAAGGGGGGAGGGGGAGGGGGGTAGATGCCCCCCTACTGCTCCCTCCCGCGGAAATGCCTAGTTGCTGAGATTTTTTTTTTTAATTTTTGTGGTTATGTTGTTAAACTGTCCTTGACCTTGAGAGGGGGGGGAGGGGGTAGATGCCTCCCTTACTAACCCCCCCCCCCCCCCTGTGGAAATGCCTAGTTGCTTATTTTTCTGCCTCGACACCTTTCTCCTCCGTAAATGCTCCATAATGCTATCATCAAAATTTTCTTGAAAAGTAGCTACAATAACCTACTCTAGCCAGTCGTTTTTGTTTGCATACGCTTCGCTCCGCCCCGCCCCGCTCCGCTCCGGTTTAGCTTCTTTAACCTTCTAACCTAACGTATAGCCCGATTGAAAAGTAGCCACAATAACCTACTCTAGCCAGTTTTTTTGCTTGTAAATATCGAGAGAACAAGAAAATAGAACATTCGCGAAACTACTAGAAAACGGAATGGCGTCATGAACGCGACCATTTTGGTTGGCCGCCCAACCAAGAACGCGGACAACGCCCCAAAAAAATGCGTTCCGTTTTATGCAAAAATTACAACTTTTTTATTTATCAAAAGTGATATTTTACGAAAAAAATACCAAATTAACTTTGATTGACGTACAATAAATAAACAAACATAAATTGTAAGTTAAATGAACGTTTTTATTAAAATAGGTATTATTAAAAAACGATTCCACATTTCCTCCTTTTTTTAGAGAATTCTTAACTTTTCAAATATACGTACAGCGAAACGTAGCTAATGTATTTTGACCTCAGACCGGATTTAAACATATTATTTGCGTTTCGTTACATAATTTCACAAAGTATTTTCGGATTTTCAAAAATCATATCTTAAAAACTTTTGAGTTCCGCAACCTGAAACTTTCAGGAAGATGATCAAATGACCCCGATTTTACGCTAAAAAAGGTTGGACGCCCTACCGAGTAGGTCATCCGCTAAAGTTGAGCCAAAAAAACAACCAAATTCAACGCAATGTCCTGCTGCGGGATGACGTAACAGTGATGTTGCAGTCTTAGCTGATATGAACTTTATTTTGATATGGTTCTGTCCAAAATTATCCAACTACCATGATTTTAATTGTTAATTTTCCGGATACCCGAGCCTTAACATAAAATAGCGTCTCGCCTTAACTTAGCTTCATCTTTGTATCCAAATGATAATGAAAAAGCTGAGGATGACTGGATTCATTATATAAAAAAATGGTATGGTATGAATGGGAAGACATCTGGATCCAGCTGAGAACTTTTATCTGATTAGTGATGATGTTAAAGATAAAAGAACATCAGCATTCATCGTGTCGGTCATCCTGACTTATAATATTGTTCACGTTCTTTACAGATATCGACTTCTGGATTATGGATACGGATTACGTGACATACGCTCTAGCATATGGCTGCCAGAATGTAGACAACGATACACGAAGCAGTGAGTAAATTAACAGAATCAAGCACAAGGTTACTTGTGTTTCCCTTAATACAACACCAAACCATTACTGCCTTATTTTTACTACTGTGTTAAAATTTCGAAAAAAAAACGCCTTCCTCCCTTTTTTAGCGTAACGTACCCTAAGGGTACCAAATGGGACCCTTTTACTAAGCCTCCACTGTCCGTCCGTTCATCTGTCTGTCTATCTATCTGTCCATCAGCGGGCTGTATCTCGTGAACCGTAAAAGGTAGAGAGTTTAATTTTTTAATGAATGTAGATTTCTGTCGCCATTATAGCAACAAATAATGACCTGCCCTTACAAGAGGATGGTACAGAGCCTTTCGTATCCAAGTCCAACCCGCACTTGACTGATTTTTATAGCATAAAAACTGTACTAACTGTACTAACTGTACTAACTGTACTAACTGTACTAACTTCTAATTGGCTCCGTGCTAGCAAAGATATAACAACGATGGCAAGATAATTTTCGATGGAGATTCCCCACACTTCGGCCGTTTTTAGAATGCTATTGTTATGTCATTTTCTTAATGCGTACATAATAAATAAGCAATAATTTTCATTGCAGATGTCAAAAAATTATGGGTTTTGAGCTGTCAGGATGTCTCTCAGCGGCCAGACTTTAAGATAATGTTTTAACATTTATGCATCTAAAAAACAACCCTTCTTTTCAGTCACCATCTGGAAGCTCAGCAGAGTTGTGGACGGGCTCAACGAACTCGTGAACAGTTTTCTAGCTGCCACAATCCTCAATGAGTTTGACTTGGTTGCGAGCGAAGTGATGGTTGATTTAGACTTTTCTGAAGACGCTTGCTATGTCCTTCCGGTGATAGAAGAGGGACAAGCCATTATACTGCCAGGGCAGTGCGACGATGACATCATTGCGGTGCAGGGTTTCAATTTTGCTGGTGTAAGTAGCTACTATAATCTCTTTTGTTTATTTTAAAATGCATATTCTTTTAGACTTTAAGCTAAGTCGGATCCGGGAAGCAACTACTTATAACTACGATACTATTAGGGACTTGGTATAATCTTGTTTAAAGGATTAGACCTTGTACTTTTTGGTCTTCATTGATCACGAAACTTCGTTGCTCTTGCTTCTAAAACTTGTTTTTTTTTTCATGTTTTTTAAGGTTTTCGTGAAAAAAATACCTTTTAACTTTATATTGCAGTGACGTTACAATCGTCGGTATACGCGACACTTAAAATGGTTTTTGACCTTATTATGTTGTTAATTTTTTTCCGCAGCAGTAGTGACGCTTCTAAGGCATTTTAGAGCAGAAGAATTTAGGATCGTTAATCTTATATTTCTCAGTTCCTCGGCACCTGGAATGAGATCTCCAGCTATCACACTGACAGCTCCCTGGGCAGCTGTCCCTACTCTCTGTTCTCAGCCATTGACTCCGAGACCATCGGAGTGGTGAACAGTGGCGTGGTGAACCAGACCCTACAGACTAATAGTGGAACGGTTGTGGTTAGCAGTGAAGACGGCGGTGCAGTGCTGCATGTAACGCTCGCGGGGTCTTCAGGCGGTGAGTATATCAATCTTCTGGATGTTTACACAGGATGTCCTAGTGTGTGGCTAAAAGCACTATATATGTCTGATATATAGCGATAGCAACGCGTCAATTGTTAATCAGGAACGATTTTAGACAAGCACATTGTTAATCTGAAAACGTATGTTGATCCAACCGCCTTTTGTTGATCCAATATACATCTGTAGCAACAAATGATGTTACGACTACATCAATAAAGGGTCCGCGTGATGTAGATATACAGATGTCATATGTTGATCCGATATACAAATCCACTCCTGCACATGATGTTCTAATTCAAATGAAACAGAAACCGAGACGTTGCCGCTCCGTGCAGGGTTCCCACAGATAGTAATTTCTTTCTTTCTTTTCCTTAATGTTGAAGCTCGCCTATTTGTCTTGGCCATTATTTAACATAGATTATGTTTAAAAAATGTGATTAACCTTACTGAATTTTATTGTTTAGAATGAAAAAAATGTTACATTTGATTTCTAAAAGATTTTTTAAGATTTGTCGGTAGGTAACGGGGTGGGTAAATTACGTCATATCCTATGGAAGAAATGCTCGTGTACGGGTAGGCGGAGGTATCAAAAGTGACAATACCTATTAAAAGCTATCTGGGTAGGGTACATATCGCTACTTAGCAACATTTTACTCACCTTTTCATTGTTTCTACCGCCTAGCCACACAAATTATTATTTAAGGGTCATCACCTCATCAAATAAGTCAAAAACAACATGCCTAAAAGTCCATCTTTGCCTTTGGTGTAATCAGTAAACCATTATACCTAATGGGGTTCGATTCTATGATGACATGCACTCCTATTGGGAATTCACCTAGCTGTTAATCATGCTTTGCATGCAACATTGGAATCTTTTCCAAGTAATTTAAATTAGTTCATAAGACAATAGAGGAAATCTCTAGCATACAAGAGCCACAAAATATGTTAAAATGTAAGCTCCAGTTAAATATTGCCCATTAAAACATCCAGGGGCTACCTGGCAAAGAACTTGTATTAGAATTATTTCAAAAAAAATCTGACATTGATATTATTTGTGTTACAGAACACTGGTTGAAGGAAAATATGATGTCTTTTAATATAAATAATTACAAAATTGTCAGTTGTTACAATAGAAAGACTGCTGATAGAAGTGGTTCATTAATCTTAGTGAAAAATAATATTAAGGTGAAACAACGGAAAGATATTCTTGCACTTACTGTTGAAAGACAAAAAAGAGGTATCCTGTGTTGAGTTGGATAGCCTTATTATTGTTTGTGTCTACAGGTCACCGAGGGATGAAAAAGGCAATGGCAATTTCGAAATATTTGAGAAAATTATGGAGGAAGCCCTCACTAAACTATTTAATAACAGAAAAAAGTTAATTATTTGTGGCGATCTTAATGTAGATTTGCTTGTAGGAACAACAATGACACAAGGATTAATAACTTTATTCAAATCGTTTAACTTATGTCATGTATTTTTAGAGCCGACTAGATTTACCCTTACCAGCCAAACTTGCTTAGATAACGTTTTTTGTGACTGTGCATTCACAAGTAAAGGTGTTATTAACTGCTTACCTTCGGATCACAATGGTCAAACAGTTTCATTCCCAATTGCTATTAAGGGTAAGACTGGTCCATCATTTTATAGGCCCATTACATCCCATAGACTAGAGACATATACGAAAAATTTAGATATAAATTTGCCAGTACCGGATGAACAGAACCCAAACAAAGTCTACTCAGACTTCTTCAACATTATTCAGACAGAATTCAATAAAGTTTTTAAATTAAAGAAAGTCAGTGACTACAACGGTAAATCTAAATTTAATGACTGGGCAACGTTTGGAATTCGTAAAAGTAGAGTTATCTTGTATGACCTTTATGATCAAAAAACCTATAACTTTGATCGAAAATTTCATGACTATGTTAAAAAATATTCCAAAACTTTCAAGTTGGTTTGTAGAACTGCAAAAACTTTACACATTAATAGAAAAATTCAAAATTCAAATAATAGAATGAAAACAGTTGACGACATTTTCCAAACTTAGCGATAGCTGCAATGTTAACCTAAGAAATAATCACAGACTGTGTGCGCCCCGATTTAGACTCGTGAAGGTTGGCATTTCTTTCAAGGGTCAGTGTATCCTCTACTATAATAAGACCTCTGGAGATTTTGAAATTGCCATTTGAGCAATTTAAAAAACATGTTAAAGTGACTTTGTCGAAAAAGGGATATTACAATGTTCAAGATTACTTGAATGACAGGACTGTATGGGGTTAATCTAGCTCAACACAGACCTTGCTGTTAATAATTTTGTAATTATTTGTTCCTGCTTATTAATCATAATAATCAAATTTTTCATATTTGTAATAGTTAAGCACAACCAATTTTTAAAAGAGATCTAAAAATCAATCTGTGGAAGTTTCTACGCTCTTCTTCTCCCACAGTGGTCCAATGTAGAGAAGAGGCAAAAAATGATGTTTGCTAAGTATATGTAAATATCTACAGTTATAAAGTACTTTGACTTTGACTCTTATAAATCGATTAATGCAGGCTGCACACACGAAAAAGCATGACTCATTGCCACGTTCCGCCTGAGCCGAGCGTGCAAGCGAGAAGGTGGAACAAGCGATAGAGAGACACGATCGGCCTAAGTGTTCATCTTATGACGTTATCACGTAAAATTATCGTCCGTTAAACGAATTTACTGACAAGATTTTTTTTAAGTATTTCATGCTCCTCAAGTAGTGATAATAGATTTATTTGTGCCATTTTTTGCTGGTTTATCTAATCCAGAATATTTCTATCGCCGATAAAATGTAACCTATTTTGTTATTAGTTACATTACTATTCTATTTATCTTGCCTTAGCAAGTTAATAAGGTTAATATATGATAAGCTAATTCTATCATAAACGGCAGTCCATAAAGTCGATAATCTGTAGAGTTTTGTAGCTAGACAAGATAGTAATCTAATAATTAATTCTTGCTAACCTGCCTATTCCAATATGATAATTTTGGATGTATTCTTCTTTCAGTTCTCGTCACCTCAGAATTGAAGATATTGGCTACAGATTACGAGAACTACGCTCTTTCATATTCATGTGTCAATGTAGATGCTACTCAGAAGAGAGGTAAAATGTTGTTATTTGAACTTCCTATAATTTGGAATCAGAATTCGGCACCGAGAATCTTAAAACATAGAGTCTTTAAAACATAATCCGTGTCACCACAAAAAATATTAAACAGCGTTTATCCTCAAAATAAATATCAAATCACATACATTTTTGTTTATAAACAAGTTTTGAACAGCAGTTTAATTTTTTGTGGTAAGGCCCATCATCTTTCGTTAACTCAGCCAAAATGTTAATATTTTATTAACCCTTTACGAGAAAGAGCTCCTGTGCGGGGTTTCATAGCATATATTGGCCCCCTCTCGCACAATTCTACTACCGCATGATATTACGCTGTAATTTACTCCCATATATCATTTACTCTATGTAATAAAATATTGATATGTTCGTGTTGAATTTTGTTTACCATACTATGTTTTTAACACAGTTTTCAGCTGGATCCACAGCCGAACAAAGCAGCTATCGGCGGCTTCCTTGACAGCTGTCAACACAGTTATCAACTCCAATTTGGACCTCAACGAACAGTACTACATAGCTGCTGACCAGAGCAATAATGGTTGCTTCTACCACCCTGACCTAGTGGAAGGCCAGATCGTGGTCTTTCCGGTGACTTGCGATACAGCGATTCCGGTTATGGAGAATTTTGATCCTGAGTTGGTAAGTCTTAAATAGGCTTTCGGTCTGTCTCGTCTCTATTGATCGGCGATTGCTTATCATGAAATTCTCCATTTAGGAATTTTTATTGCTTTTGAAAAATTTAACAATCCCAAGACGATTTTTTCACACTAGCTGTCTTTTATTGCGATTTTGCTTGTTTAATATGTATTCCGGGGTAATAATGACTTCCATAAATATGCCTATCTATACAAATCTTTCTCTTCTTCAGCTTCTTCTTCAGCAAGTTTTTATCTACTGTTCGACATATGCCTTCCTAATTGACCGCCAATTCGTACTCTCGTATTAGCTCTGCGGCCATTCTCATCCATGTCAGGCCAGCTGTACTCCGATGTCATCGGACCATCGTGCCGCAGGTCTTCTAACACTTATCTTTCCTCTACGGGGACTCCAGGACAGAACTAAAAAGCCCTATCTTCCGCTGTTTATGCGACAGATATATCTTGCTTATTTCCATATAAGTCGCGCTACACGTTTCCCTACATCGGTGACTTTGGTGCATCGGCAAATAAGTTCGTTCCGTATGGATCATGTCGCGACGGGATACTCGACGGATATGAGCATCGACCTTTCCATTGTTCTTTGTGTGACTTTGAGTATGTGCATGTCATCACACTGGGAGAACACACTGATTGTAGACTCTAGAGTTTGAGGTATCTTAGAGTGGAAGACATCCTTCGGTCGATTTCTGGGGCCAGTGGGTCTTGTCCAAGTCTGATGATATGCCCTAGGTAGTTGTACTCCTCCACTTGCTCTATCGCTCGGCCGTCAACTGTGATCGGAGATTGAGACATATAGATCATGGCCATAACCTTGGTCTTATCCGAATTCATTTTAAGGCCTAGCTGGATTGATGCGTGGCACAGTTCATTAAGCACCTTTTCCAGTTATTCAAACTCAAAACTCAAAACGTTTATTCTGTAAATAGGCCACAAGGGCACTTTCACATGTCATTTCATTTCATTTTTTACAGAACATTTGGTATTATTATCATATTATCAGAAAAAAAAAAGTACTTAATTATTGTTTCTGAGAGATGTAAAGAGTCTCAAATGTCATAATAAAATAATTAAAATATAAATAACAGAGATGTATAGTCTCTTTAGTCAATAATACAATGATAATAGGAGATGTAAATGGTCCCCACAGTCAAGAGTTGTATAATTAAATTAATCTTTGGAGGTGTAAAAGGCCTCCAAGTGTCCAGTAAAAGAAACTCTGGCAGTGAGGATGCTCACAATTAATTAGAACAATTCAGTCCCAAGCATTTTTATCGTCTATGTACTCTTTAATACTGTAGTAAGCTTTAGAAATAAGCCTTTGCTTGATGTATTTCTTGAACTTATTAATTGATAGATCTGTCAAAGTGCTTGGGAGTTTATTGTAAAATCTTACACAATTACCCTTGAACGAGTTTTTTATTTTATGGAGCCGAGTAGTGGACACTGCAAGTTTGTCCTTGTTTCTAGTATTAAAGTTATGTATATCACAGTTTCTTCGAAAGTTAACAATGTTCTTATGGACATACATAATATTCTCGTAAATATATTGACTATGGACTGTCAATATATTTACTTCTTTAAACTTATTTCTAAGAGAATCTCTATTATTCATTTTATAAATCGCACGAACAGCCCGCTTCTGCAGCACAAAAATAGTATTTATGTCAGCAGCACTGCCCCAGAGCAGAATACCGTAGGACATAATACTATGAAAATAACTAAAATAAACTAATCTGACTGTTTTTAAATCTGTCAAGTGACGGATTTTCCTGCATGCAAAAGCTGCAGAGCTCAGTCTGTTCGATAGCTTATCAATATGTGGACCCCATTGGAGTTTGGAATCCAACGTTATACCTAGAAACACTGTGCTGGTTACCAATTCCAATTCCTCATTTTTAATTGTTATACATGTCTGATTATTTTTAACGTTAGTAGTAAGAAACTTAACACATTTAGTCTTTTTCTCATTTAATAGCAAATTATTAACATTAAACCAATTTACCACTCTTGATATGGTATTGTTCACGTGATCATCAGTAGCGTGTTGGTTTCGCTTTGTTTTAAAAATAAGTGAGGTGTCATCAGCAAACAGTACCATATCATGACAGTCCCTTCCTAGATAGGGTAAGTCGTTTATATAGATGAGGAATAGGAAGGGTCCCAATATTGAGCCCTGTGGCACGCCCAAAGAAACCAATGATCCTGGTGATCGTTCTCCGTTTACGTCTACCCTTTGTATTCTTCCGTTCAGATAAGATTTTAACAAATTCAATGACGTGTCTCTAACTCCATAATGATGTAATTTCCTGATCAATGTTTCATGACAAACGCAATCAAAAGCCTTAGATAAGTCACAAAAAATGCCTAGGGCATCTTGTGACTCTTCCCAGGCATCAAAAATACTTTCAATGAACTGAATTCCGGCATCTGTTGTTGAACGACCGCGAGTGAATCCAAACTGTTTGTTATGCATTAGCTTATTTGATTCAAAATGATGTAATAGCTGTGATAAGATTAATTTCTCAAAAATTTTACTAAAAGTTGGTAGTATTGATATAGGTCTGAAATTGGTGGGGTCTTGAGTACTACCTGCTTTGAAGAGGGGAATTATCTTACTTTGTTTCATTAAATCAGGAAATTCACCGCAGTCTATACAATTGTTGAAAATGACCGCTAGGTCAGGTGTAATTAATTCGATCAGGGATTTAACGACGTGAACAGAGAGTCCCCAAAGATCATTCGTTTTCTTAACATTTATCAATTTAAATGCCTTTACGACATCTGAACTTGTGACGTGCTTAAAATTCAAGTATGAAGCACACTCTGAGACATTATCTTTTAATATTGCAACAGCAGACAAAGGTGACGAATTTAAATACTTAGTCGTGGAAGCCGGTGCATTAGTAAAAAACGATTCAAATTCAGTTGCAACTTCTAAGCTAGAACTCGTAAGCTGTCCATTGATTTTTAGTTCGTAATCGTGACTCGCTTTTTTACTACGACCGGCCTCCTCATTAATTATTTTCCAAGTCGTTTTTATAACATCGGAACTATTCTTAATTTTACTACTCAGAAAATTACGTTTAGCTGTATGACAGTCTAATTTAAATTGTTTGGAGAACTGTTTGACTTGTTCTTTAAATTCGTCACTCATGTTGAACCGTCGTTCCTCATACAATGCATACAATGCTTGCCTGCGTTTATGCAACTCTGCAGTAGCCCACGTACTAAAGTCGTTTGAACCACTAACCACAACCGATTTTGAAGTGAATATCGCGCTGTACTGTTTCATAAAGGTTTCAAAGAATAAGTTATACATTATATTAGGAGACTGTTCAGCAGCCAAAAACGGTAGTTCCTGGGCTAAAGAGTATCTCATTCTTTCTAACCGGTCAGCAGTTATTGGCACAAACGAAATTTTCTTTTTAATGACAGGTTCTCTAATAGAATCAAATTGAAATAATTGACCTAAATGATCTGAATCCAATTCACTGATAACACTTTTACTGATTGGAATAACATCAGTAAAAATGTTGTCAATGCATGTAGCACTAGTAGCAGTCACTCTTGTTGGCTCCATAAATAAATGGCTAAGCCTAAATGATGAGAAAAGATTTATTAATCTAACGCTGAGAGTAGTTCTTTCTAACAGATTAACATTAAAGTCACCACATATAATTAATCGTTTCGTACTGTGTGATGAAATAGTTAGGACGGATTCCATTATTTTCTCGAACATTTCAAAGTCGCTCAAGGGTGGCCTATAGACACATATAACGATGAACTGTTCTAATTCCACAGCTGCAAGTTCTATAGTTCGTTCAACAGATAAGGAAACAATGTCCTTACGTTCCTTGAATTTCATATGATTGTTTAGTATGATTAATGCCCCACCATGTATTGAATTAAGTCTGGTGAACGAACTACCAACCTGGTGATCTTTAAAGCTAAACATAATTTCATTAATAGTTAACCAGTGCTCTGTTATGCACAAAATGTCAATTTTATTACAATTTAAAAATAACTCTATTTGTAGATCTTTGCCTCTAATACATTGAATATTCTGATGAACCAGGCTTATATACTTAGCATGTTATTTTGGTATTTCGGCAAGTATAATGATGTCGTCTGCAAAACTGAGGTGGTTGAGGTTATTCTCCATCCACATTTACGCCTGAACCATCCCGATCAAGGGTTTTGAAGATATCTTCCAATCCGTTCGTGAAGAGCTTTGGACATATGACATCTCCTTAGCGCACGCCTATTTTCACTAGAACAGTCGTCGTGGAGCCTTCGACTTGTACAATCATTACGCAGAAAAGTAAATGCTCATCAGTATCTGGAGATAACTTTGGTCGATCTGACATCTATAGGAATACCTTTCTGAAAAAAAAAATACAAAGATGCTCCCTTTTTAACACGCGTACCATCTAAAAAAATCTTCCTGATCGCATATTCTCTCGACTGAAAGGCCTGTTTCATGTTTTTTTTTTCAGTATATGGGTCTTTGGCACACAATCGAAAGCTACCCTTCAGAAACTCAATACGGAACTTGCAACAACGCTCATTACACTCGCAACGAAGGTAAAAACTAGTTCAAATATATAATAAATAAATGGCAAATTTATTATAGTATATAGTTGACTGGTCGACATTGATACTTCACAACCTATACGTTTCCCATAGGGAAAACCCAATAGGGAAACCTGAAGTATGAAGCCTTAGATGAGATATTTAGGTTCTTCTTTCACCTTTCTTAGCAAGCACAGCCCTGGTTTTAAGAGTAAAGTTGCCATTAATTTCTCTTTCATGTTATTGAAATCGACACAATGGCACTTGTGTCGTCTTAAGTAACTATTCAAAATAATGTAGATATAAAATAAAAACCCACAAAAGAGGGCTGATCAAGAAATTCAATAACAATGTGAAAAATTGAGAATTTGACATAAACCTGTAAACCAAGTATATCTCGAATTAAATGCAACTTTCACTGAGTTCATGTTATTCGTTGTGTCACAGTGGGTTGTGACTTATGGGACACACTGTAGATGAGTGGTGATCTTTCCAAAGCATTCGATTAGGTAAATCATAATATTCTAGTCAAAAAGCTACTTCATTAAAGTAAAGGATAATGCACTTGGCTTTCTGAGTTCATACCTCAGAAACAGAACATAAAAATGTTGTAGTCAATGGCAAGAGATCGTCGGGATTGTCAGTTCGCATAAGCATTCCATATGGCTTAATATTAGGTCCGTTCCTTTTTCTTATTTATATAAACGTCTTATTTATATAAATATAAAGCATGAAATAGTATTTGTTTGCGGATGATACTTAATTACTCTTTTAAGTTAATGACAATAACAATTTTATGACACTGTGAACAATGCTATCTCTTAAGTAGTCGATTGATTTACAAAACCAAATGTGTAAAGTTTTCTCTTCCCAATGTAAAACAGACACAAATGAAAAACTTAGTTTTGTGAATAAAACTGTGTTTCTTGGCTTCAAAGCTTCAATGGGAACCTCATTTGAATGCACTAGCAGATGCTAGTGCATTCAAATGAGGACTGCAGAACTGCAGAACTCAGTCTATCTAGACTGAGTTCTGCAGCATACGCCAAAAAATGAAAATGACGTATTTCGGATGTAGACACCGCGAGATTAGTTTACTTTGGCAGACTTCCACAGCTTGATGGCATCCAGCTGTGGAATCGCATATTTATACGAACTCGGTCCGAGAGAGTCACTAAGAGACTTGTTAAAGAGATCATTATTCTGACTCTTCCTTCTCAATATCTTCTTGGGAATATATTGTATGTCAAGATTTTTTTTAATAGTGACTATAAAATGTTAGTTTTAATAAAAAATTGTTTAATATTTCAGCCGGATTTGTGGTGTTTCAAACTCAAGTGAATAACCAAACATTGGAGAATGTGAACGGTATCGCTACAGAGGTGGATGGGGCTATGCTTACAATCACCCTACCCTTTCCGGACTCTAATAGTAAGTGTTAGGTATAGTGTATATGGGTATGCTTACAATCACCCTACCCTTTCCCGACTCTAATAGTAAGTGTTAGGTATATTGTATATGGGTTACGATAGCGGTAATTGACCAAACTGCTACTGCGAGCCGAAACGTACATGGTAACGGTCGGTACCCATGGTAACGATCGGCGACAACTACCATGATTTATCTACTCGTCAGTCCTCCGTTTTAAAGAACTCCCCTCTCTGTTCGACCGAATCTGCTAATAACACAGACAGGGGTTTTGGGGAGCCCTTGCTAGATTCTAAGCTGTACCACTGTAAGCATAAGCTCACTATTGCTGTACTTACCCAAAAAGAATAAAGTTTATATAATTCTGAACAACTTTCACAAATAAATGAATGGCCGAATGCATAGCTGCTGCCCCAATTGTGTGGCAGTGTGCCCACTCACGTACCATTCGTGACTCTGATCTGACAAAAGGACACGTTTGCATGGCATTCCCTTTTGAATTAGCGGCTGACTGTAAACTGACCAATTCTCATGTGTCACTGTGAGTCGGCACTTGCTTGCAAGAGTTGCTTGCAGAAGCTGCTTAAATATTTTAGCGTCACACATCGACTTAGCATCTCTCAAAATGTTAGAAACTTTATTTGCATATCATGGTCTTAAATATGTAGTTTTAGTTTCAACGATTTTGTTCGAAATATATCAAAGTTGAATCAGATTAGCTCGCTAAACTGATTTAACGAATGGCATGCAAAATTACCTAAACGGCATACAGTAAGCGCCCTGTGTCGAACGTGTATACTAGAAGCATATAATGTACGAGTTTACTAGAAGCGAACTGTAGGCTTATTTTGTTATCCTGACATCTGGGAATTCTATCAGAATCAATTTCCAATTGACCAATAGACAAATCAAAAGACAGCTTGTTTAAAATAATCATGTTCTGATTAATTGATTTGTCAATTTCGAAGGGATTCCGTTAGACATTCAGTGGTACAGGATGCAAACAGTCAGCCGTTTACTGTTAGCCTTTGTTCTCACCACGGCAGACAGTGATCGCGGATGACAATAGTGTAAAAACCTTTGATATATAATTAATAGTAGTTTATGTGACTGATACATAATGCCTAATTCTGGTCAGTTGCATACACTAGTTTATCTACACACATATTATAAGGTCTCTTTGATGTGTTCAGGAACCACATGTTCGACTGGAATTGTGGCATTGATCATTGCTCTGCGCTTGTTTAGCTTGTTCAATAGCACCAACTTCACAGACAAACATTGATACATTATGGTCATAATGTATATCATTATGCTGGTCGTAACGCACGGTTTTTGGACGCAGTAAAGAGGGTTTATGATACGTGTGTAGATAAATAAATAAATATTAGTACACAAATCGAAGTAGCAAGAAGGCTTGTGTTATGGGTAGTAGACGACGATATGTAGAGATTTAATAGACATAAATATTTATTTAAATACAAAGAAAATCATTGCATTTAGGATGTAGATTATTTAACACCAAGACGGCTAAGGCTAAGTCGGGCGCTAACATGGTGTTTTTATAGATTTTTTGCTGAGCAGCGAACCGATATATGGAGAAGTGAAAAACTAACTTTAGTCTGATCAAATCGATTTCTTAGTGAAAGTTGTTTAGAATTATATCCGTCACAACCCCCTTAATAATGACAACATCCTTCGATAATAAATCCATGCTTTTCCGAGCGAGAGAAAGTAACAGCATGAATTTCAGAGTTTTAAATCAATGTTCTAGTTAACGGTTGTGCGTCGAGAGGTTTGCTAAAATAAATCAATTATTTTTTAACAGTTTTATCGACAATCAACTACTGGGTACTGGGCACTGACTACACATCATACGCTTTGGTGTATAGCTGTGAAAACCTGTCAGATGATCGCAGCCGAGGTAAGCTATTTCAAACTTAACATATGTAGATACTATACGGTGGGCTCACGGTTCACACCCCTATGATTCCACATGTCACGAAACGGCCCCTAGTGCCCGGCGCCTCCAGCGGTGACGCTGGCGAAGACCGACTAAAGCCAGCCTAGCCCTGGAGGTTGGAGTGCGAAAATTATTCCGTCAAACGACTCCGGCATGAAACAAAACGGACTCCAATACTCTTAACATAATTACATAAGTACAACGACAACATAATTACATAAGTACAAGTTGAAAGAGATCAAGCGGGATATCACAGGTCTTGCTGAATTAAGGAGGATGGGAGAGGAAACTTTAGAAAGAGAAGACGATTGCGTCTTCTCTTTCCATAATGGTAAAATATTGATTATGGAGTCACCAAGGCATTCCCATTAGAGTGGGTTTCCTAGTGGCTAGGAAGTGGTAAGATAATATAGTATATTTTTTTAGTTATTCCAAGTAGATCGCCGCTACACAAAAATCAGACACTAACAGTAATTCAGACACACGCCCCAACGACCACCTATAGCGAGAATGAGGTAGAAGAACATTACCATCTAATTGATATGGCCTGCGATGAGCACCGAGGTACCTGAAATATGGTAATTCTCGATAACTTCAACGCTAAAGTCGGGTTGAGGCATGAACTGGACAACGAGGACATAATGGGACCACACGGACTTGGATGTCGAAAAGAACGTGGTTCCCGTTTGCTCCAGTTCGCCTTTGGGCATACCCTCAAAATTAGCAATAGCTTCTTTTACAAGAAACCTCAGCGTCGCTGGACTTGATCTTCTCCTGGAAATACCGTAAAAATTAAATCGATTTTATACTTTCATCACACCTAAAAACAGTAAAAAACGTTTCAGTCACTAGCCCCCTAAAATTTTGCTCCGATCATAGACCGGTCCATGAAAAGCTTCAATTTGATGCTTAAATTCATCGCAATAAGCTGTTTATTGAACATATCAAAAACCTAAATATACTTTGATCAAAAACGCCGATATTTTGAATTTGACATTGAAAATCTGTCCGAAAATTATTGACATTGAGGATGTACAATCACAATTTTAAAACATAACAGATGCCATAGAAGTTGCCAGCAAAAACATAAAACAAAAGAAACCCAATCAAAATAAATGGAGCATACAGACCAAATTATTAATAGAACAGAGAGAAAAAAATCCCACAATATTACAGTGTGGATAGAATAGTTACTCAATGCATCAGAAAAGACAAACATTACTAAACACCGCTCTTGTAAAGATAACAATTGAAAAAACCTTTCATTGCACTGCGAATAAAGGTTTTACTAAAGAAAAATCTTGGATAACTATTCCGACAGACGAATGTTGATTACAAAAAATTACGATAAATAAACAGTTATACTCAGATTGCACAAAAACAGATAACATCATAGAATACATGCCCCGATGACATCCCTTACATAAAGGGCTATGAAGTCAATCGTGCTCTGAAGAGCATGAAGAACAACAAAAGCACCGTTGCGGATAGCATCACAACTGAAGCCTTAAAAATTGGCAAACGAGTATTACTTCACAACATAATAAATCTTTGTAACACTAACTTATATAAAAGCAAGCTTCCCACAAAATTTTGTCACGAAAATATCATACGCTCCACAAGAAGGGTGATAGAAAAGACGCAGGGAACTACAGACAGATAAGCTGAGTCTCACAAATGCATAAAATATTTATTAAAGTCTTAGAGAATCGCATTGCCGGACATCCAGACTCCCACCAACATCCAGAATAGGCAGGTTTCCACCCTGGATTTTTAACCACAGACCACCTACATACCATTAATCAATTTATCGAAAAGTACCAAGAGTTTAACAAACCTCTATACTTAGGGTTTGTAGACTACTCCAAAGCATTCGACAGCTTTAATCACAAATTGATTTTCACATCACTCCAAACACAAGTTATATATCCTTCATGCATCGAAATATATAAAACTGCATTTGGCTGGACCATCGTTCTCCATAGACCACTGATTGAAACAGGGAGACCCGTTGTCTCCAAAACTCTTCACCTGCACCCTAGAAGAAGTGTTCACAAAGCTGGCGATCCAATAGGCAGATAAGGGCATTGATGTTAGCGAAAGAAGACTTACTAACATTCGTTTTGCCGACGATATTATCCTATTCGCCCCAACAGCATCCAAACAACAGAACTCAGCACAGCGAGCCTTGACATTAGACTGAAGATGAATCGCTCAAAAGCCCAAATCATGACTAATAGCAACACATGTATGGTCGAAGTAAATGGGCAGGAAATACATTATGTCGACGATACTCTACTACTACCTACTTGGGCCAGATAGGGTCTGCGTGAGAGAAGAGTCTCAAATACCTGGAGGAGCTTCTGGTCCTTGATGGAACTGATGAAAGGTACCCTTCCTATAATTTAAAATGTAAACTTGTCGATATGTGTATCCTGCGTATTATGCGGTGGTCAGACTTGGTCTCTAACCGAACTCCTGAAGTCCATACTCAAGGTTTGCCAGCGAGCCATGGGGCGTAGCATTTTAAATGTTTGAAGGACGGATCACGTCAGGACCACAGCGCTGCGCTTCATGGCTGACATTGCTGACGTAAGTGTGCAGACCGCCAAGCTGAAATGGAGCTGGCATGTTTGTTTGTCGCATGCACCCAGACAGATGGGCGAACATCGTCACTGGCTGGGTGCCATAAGACGGACACCGGCGTAGGGGCAGGCCAAGGTGGAGATGGCAGGACGGCTTTGATAAGTTTCTGCTAGGGTTAACGGACGTGGCCCAGGATAGAGAATTGTGGTTGCAACATGGGAAGGCCTTTTTTTAGCAGTAACAAAAACAAAATAAATAAATATTTAGTACATTAAAATTTAAAACACCCCCGACACCGAAACAATATCTCTAACCTGTCTACAATTTGGGTCACTTATTTACAAGTGAAGCTCATAAGTTTCCAACTACTGAACCGATTTTGATAAAATATAGCTACGACCCATTGTAGTGAAGTCTACAACCGTTTGAGCGCTAGACTGCCACATCCTGACACACAGACGCTCCAAACTTATGATACCCCTCTTTTTCGTCGTCGGGGGTTAACAACATAGAGTCATGTCACACCTTTTCGGATACGGTGTACCATTCCAAAATATTGTATTGTTTGAATATAGGAATTGAAGAATTATATATCGACACCATATTATTATTTTGGCTTTAACAAAATCAGTTTAAAAATGAGACATAATAACTGGTCGAAACTTTCAAAATCACAAGATCCGCAGTAACTTGGGTAATATTGTTGTGACACGAAGTGAACTACATTCTTGTTCTGTGGTTATTATTATTATATAAACTTCCCTTAATTTATTTGTAAATGCATGCGTGTGGTTGACGATGAAGTTAGAGCGCTGCGTCATAGCAGTAGAAAATATGATATTCATTTTCGCCAGGATTTACAGATCGTCGGTTGGTGTATTAGGTCGAGCGCTTGCTTCATAAATTGTAGGGCCATGGTTTGAACCTCGCTCTTTACAGAAATGTTTTTGGTTTGGTTGTCTTCTTTGTTATTGCTGGTGTAATCGGTTTCCTTCAATTTGGAATAGAAATACAAAATCTGCGGCTGCACACTTTTCAGAAACAAGTTTACTAGCAGGGTGTCTGTCCACTTGCCAAGAATCGTGATAGGTGGCGCTTCTCAGCACAGTGTGAATGGAAATACGTTTTAAAAGTGGGGGGGGGGGGGGGTCAGATGTTTCCTTGGCCGGGTGTACCTAATACCTGATATCAATATTGGTTCAATGACTTGACGGGAAAACTTAATAGTTGGCAGTACTGTTAAACAACAGTACTGCCAACTTAATGGCTAAGGGAATTCTGCACCAAGATTTTCGTTGTTTCACAAAGAGTCAAAAATGAGCTGTAAAGTACACATTACGGAGATTCTATTATCCTTTCATATTTATAGATTGGAATAACGTAGTTTGGTCAAAAACACAACTTTTTATCTTTTTGGAGAAGATGACCAAATTAAAAAAATGTTCAGATTGGTATCACCATTACGAAAATCACTAATCAAATGATCTTCATTTCTACCCATGCTTCCTAGTTTACCCATGTTCCTTTAAAATTCTGGCATACATTTATCGAGTAATCTCCATTGCAAAATTATAGCAATCGGCTAATCACTGAGAAAACTTTTATTCATTTTTCAGTTTGGAGCTGGAAACTCAGTCGGACTAAAGAGCTGACAGCCGCTGCGAGCCAAGCCATTGACACCATCAGCAGTTCCATCAGTGTCCTTGACCAGAGATACTACAATACCCAGGATCAGAGTGTGGAAGGCTGCTTCTTCTACCCTGAATCTGTTGCTGGTCAGCCAGTAGTCTTCCCTGGACAGTGCAATCAGACTATTGCTGCTGTACCTGCATTTAATCTATCACAAGTAAGAAAGCAGCTCGGTGGTCCGACGATTTCATTTAATCGTCCGGATCTCGCTGAATGCGCTTGAAACAGGACCGTAAAAATTGGCGCTATTTAAAAAAACTAAGGAAATTCTTGAGTTCGATTAACAAAACATCGAATAAGAAGTAAACTGACTTCGTTCAAAAATTCCAATTAAAATCTCTCCGTTCCTACTGTAGTAATAAATAATGTAAGAAACATTCACTTACAAAACACGTATAATTTATTTTAATAATAAAATCGAAAGTTTACATCAAAACATAGAATGACAACCGTGACCAAGACCGAAAATTAAACCAGAAAAGAGATCACAAACTGAACTTGTCAATGTTTGGATAAAATGAAGTCTATACCTTCGTAACGCGCTTTTGACGCTGTATGCGCACTTTGATCAGGACTCGACGTGAAAATGAAATGATTGTATGAGGAGGATATGAAGTGCGTATGGAATGAACGAGGGGTTATAGGAATGATTGCCCAAAAGTATGCCGAAAATATCTTTGACGATGGCGTACAAATGCCTTTAGGAATTTAGATGACAATGATGAACAGACGACATAATCCTGTTCAAAGATTTAAAGTTGTCGAAAGAGTGAAGCCGCGCTATGAAACGAAATTAAAATTAAAATACATACGACTGTTCAAATAAACAAAAATATGGATTGGGTCAAAAAATACGGGATCTCCTGAAGCCGGCGTCCAACTTCCTCGTTAACGTACGCCTGCCTGTCTGCGCCTGCCTGCTCCAAAGCACGCCTTGGTGATAACTACGCGTCCGCGGTGTCGGTTTCAAAAATTGGGGTTATGGCTCGAAGCGCAGCTCTCCACCAAAAACTACAAATAAGATATAGTGATAAGTACGAGAATAACGCTAAAACGACCAAAATGCCACCACGGAATAAAAACACCAAATATATACCCAGATCGCTTCCAACGTCTGGCCTTTGAGTTCAGATGAAATATCGGAGAAATTTCGGGAAAACGCCAGTAGTCTCTAAGGCCGGCGTCAATTCTAGCCCAAGGACAATTCTTTTTGCGTCAAGGCTGCCCAAAACACATTAAACGACCACTCCCAACGCGAACAAAACTGTACAAAACTGAAAATGTGCACCAAAATGCTTTCGACTCCAACAGCTCAATGAAAATGATTACTTCCAGTCCTGCCAAAACTGACAACTACCAATAAGAATCTAGAATAATTCGAACTTTCAATTTCGCATAACCTTATGAAACATCAACCAGCCTGTATCCCAATAAAATCGAAATAAAAATTAGCATTACAAAGGAGTCTTAAAACGACGTCTGCGAGTTCACGCTGCACTACTTTTATACTATCGCATCAGGACTGATCATTCTTAACAGTTCCATTGAAATTAAATGAACGTGTATTTTAATATGTTTTTATATTTGGAAAAACCCTCAGATTTTTGCTGGCTTTACTTGTACTTGCCTGTAGGTATATCTATTTATTTATTTTCAATTCGTATTTTTTCCTAGTTCAGCGGCAGATGGTACGAGATAGAGTCGTATCCCAAGGACCAGCAGCCCGGACATTGTGTCAGCCACGACTACGACGTCTCGAACAATGTCTTCAGCGTCATCTCTGATGCGATCAACGATCAGTTCCAGTTCTCTGCCAATGGAACTTTACAGACAGATTCCACAGATGGATCCGCTAGGTTCCTTGCTCAAGTGAATTTCCAAGGAAGTGGTAAGCACTTTATTTGAAACTGTTCTTATTTTCAATTTCGGAAAGACGCAATGTGGTCCCGTGATCAGGGAATGGTGTGCTGTTGTTATTGGATATTTTAATGTGTATTTTATATGTTATTGACATAACATAAAGTGTCCCATGCCACATCGAGGGGAAGTGCCTTAAATATTGTGGTGTGTGTGTGGTATATTGGTTTTCAAAACAATATGCGTTCAAAGAATTTTTATGAATCGCCTGTGTTAACCGGGAATCAAAGCCTCCAAATTTGAAATAAAAACAACCCTGTAATTTTTTGATACCGAGCGAAAGGCCCACAAGAATATTTTTTGTCTGAGAAACATAGCATCTTTGATAAAAGGAAAATCATGAAATGTTACATTTTCTAGGAGTAGTAAAACTTGAAATCAGTCAGTTAACCAATTCTTGATTTTGCGTGACAGGGGGCTAGCCCATCGCCACAGCTATGGAGTAATGAAGGCTTATTAACGAAGTTTTTTATTAAAGTTTGAAAGTCCATATAATAGTACATTCGATAAATTACCTACTTCTCTGATAGGTTCATGGTCAGCACTGGGATTCGAACCTGCATCTCCATGCGTGAGAAGCAAGTGTGGAACCCACTAGACCAATTAGGCTGTTAGCTTTCATTCCAAAGCAAAATTTCATGGCCTTCCTTTTATATTTGACCACCCGAATGGCCGAGTCGGCAGTAACCTTGCCTTCGAAGCCAAGGGTCCCGGGTTCGAGTCCTGGTGGGGGCAAATATTTGTTTGATGAGAACCGATGTTTGTAACCTAGTCATGGTTGTTTATCTATCTAAGTATAGTATTTATCTATATAAGTATGTGTATCGTTGTCTAGTACCTACCCAAGATACAGGGAATCCTAGTTTGGGGCTAGATTAATGTGTGTAAATAGTCCAAGGTATTATTATTATTATTATTATTATATTTATATGCTATGTTTCTTCGACCAAATGATCCTTACGTTAAGCCTTTCGTTCAGTATCGTCAAATTAGAGGAGTATTTTAAGACACATTTGCCAAGTTCGATCAGATATTAACATAAGTAATAAAAAATGCAGTTTAAATGGTTTTCAAAAACAAAATACTTCTTTCAGTAAAATGTTCTATATACAATATTTATAGTACATTACTGCAGACGCCGGGAAATACGGGCTTACCGGCTGAGTAGGTATAGACCGACCGTAGAGAGGCCGGATAGTGATACGATGCCGGCAAGCCCTTTTCACGGCCAAAGGCATGTATGTATAGTGCTTTTCTCAAACATATAAATAAAATAAAAGATAATAAGAAATAGAAGATAAACCACTCAAAAACAAATTCAAGTTTAAAAATACTTCTAATCATAAGCTCCGTGCGCCCCTTGATGTCTTTTGCTTTGAGCATAAACTTAAAAAAAAATACTTCCCGGCCTAGGCCTGCAATTTTGTAAGAAATTACTTTACACTTCTCTCGAGTTGTGCGGCCCGAAACGAGATACTTCCAAGCCTGTTATAACGCACATAATGACGATATTTCATTGCATGTTTGAGAAAAGGTACTTTTCCTAGATGTGGCATGGCCGTGGCGTGTGTGTGTCTAATTTATGTACCTAACTATATTTACGTCTTAATTCTGTTTATATTAGTCAGAAAACTTTTTTTATTTATTCTAGATGTTAACTTCCCCTACTGGATCTTGGCCACAGACTACAATAACTACGCTCTTGCCTACAGCTGCGTTAATTTAAATAGTGACTTTAGAGGAAGTAAGTGCAATGCCATATATTTCATTATAGGTATGTTACACAAATATTACCTGAAGTTTATTTACTTAACCTTTAATCCCATTACCAGTTTGGAGTTGGAAACTCAGCAGAACTCAAGAGTTGACCGCAGCAGCAGTGACCGCAATTAACGCAGTGACAACACCTATAGAAGTCCTCCACGACGATTACTTCGAGAGCACTGAACACTCTGATGAGGCCTGCTTCTACCTTCCGGAGTTGGAAGCGGGAGAGCCAATTGTCCTGTCCGGACAATGTGACCTGAATATTCCAGTTGTGCAGAACTTTGATGCCGCTGCGGTGAGGACTTCGGGATATATCTGTATGTTTGATACTCCGTGTGATGTTAAACCGACTGTAGAGGCGTTGAATGCTGACCTCGATAACAACAAGAAATGGGCTATTTCATATGGGCTGCTAGGCAACCCGGGAAAATCTCAAGCCATGATTATGGGCACACATTCACGGCACTCGCATAACTTATTACAGAATTCGCCCGTCAGTCCTGTATTATATGATGGTACCATTATTACTTACAGTGAGAAAGCTAAGAATCTTGGGGTTATATTTCACAACTTGCTGTCCTGGTCGCCCCATGTTTGTAGGGTCAGCAGACGAGTCTCTGCGTCATTTCACCGCCTCCAGAGATAGCATTACTTCCTGCCACGGCAGACTAAAAGCAACCTTGCTCAGTCCCTTTTACTACCTTTAATAGTCTATGCGGATGTTTGTTAGGTCAGCGCAAACGAAGAACAACTGAACAAACTCGAACGACTTCAAAACCTTGGGATTCGGTTTGTCTACGTGTTGCGCAATTATGACCGTGTCTCCCAGTATCGCAAGGAGCTGGGGTGGCTCCCGATCTGTTTTTGCCGTGGTATGCAAATGAGAATGTGCATCCTATCTGTTCAAAATTTTGCGAAATCCCCGATACCCCACATATCTACACGAAGGTTTTGAGTTTCTTTTCCCCAGGGATAGCAATCGTAGATCTAACACGGTGTCGATCGATAAATCGATCTAACCTTTCAACTCCTTGGCATTGCCATCCTTACCAACACTCGTTTAGGTTAAGAGCAATCCTACTGTAGAACGCACTTCCCTGCGCTATTAGGGATAGTCTACGCCTCAATTTTCATTTTTAAGAAAATATTGAAAGTGCATTTCCTTTCTTATGAATAAATTACTTAGCTTTCATGGTTATGTACTCGAACCCTTTACTAAGCCTCCGCTGCCCGTCCTTCCGTCCATCAGCGTATCTGTGTATGTATCTCATGAACCCTTTACAAGTAAAGAGTTGAAATATTCACATAAAGTGTATTTCTGTTGCCGCTGCAGCAAACAATAATAATCTCAATGCAATAAAAAATATATAAAGGGAGTCCCGATCCAAGAGACGTGTTTAATGTTGGGTTTTTTCCATCTCCTTATTTCATCTCCTTTTGAGCGACCACTTCATGTGCGGTGGCGTATAAATTTTCCTTTGAGGACCTATTCAGCGAAAATATTTTGTTAGCTCCACCATGCTAAAATTTCGAGCCATATCCGTGCTTATGACAGACGACGGTAGATAAAAATATCGATCATTATAACCCAATCTTTTAAAATCTGCCTGCAGTATTCCGGCACCTGGCGCCTCATAGAGAGCTACCCTGCAGAATTCCAAAACGGCTCCTGCAATGACGCTACCTATACCCTAGATGGCAACAGCATTATAGTGGTTAACTCCCAAGTAATCAACGAAGAGCTGAACTCTATAACTGGATCTGCAGTGCCTATTGATGATAGCGGGAAGCTACTGGTTACGTTTCCGGTTGCTGGGACTGATGGTAAGTAACTCCGACCTCAGATGGTCCCTCATTGTTAAGAATCGTGACTACTTTGACGGAGGTTTCTGGCCGTCGCCTTCCATGCTTTGCTGTTTTCAACACGATGAAGAGCAGCATATGGGGAGATTATAGGTATAATTTGCCCCGGTATTTGGCCTGTCATCTTCTAAGACAAGTCTGTCTGTGCCAAAATTCTTTCTATTTCACAAGTAATGATACATATTTAAGAATACCGTTGTTTACAGTTAACGTGTCGGCAGAGTACTGGGTGCTTGCTACCGACTACTCATCATACTCCTTCGTATACTCCTGCGAAAACCTGAATGAAGAAACTAAAAGAAGTAAGTCGTAGTTCTCGAATCTTCCCTTAGTTTAAATCTTTACCTCATTTTACTGGATACAGAGGCAAGGACATCTACTAACATAAAAATAAACATAACATAAACATTTACAAATAGGCACATACATTGCTTCTGGCCACACACTAGGATACCCCGTGTCGTGGGAACCTGAAACAGCGACGTTACATCCATATAAACATCCAAGACCTGGGTTTTTTTTTCCATACCCGCAGCCGGGGATCGAAACCGGGACCTCTCGCATGGTAGGCAGAGCCATAACCGCTGCGCTACAGAGGTTGTCGGACATCTTGTTGCTATGATGATTATGTCAGAATCTCCTTCAATAAATTAGGAGAATATTTGTGCCTCAGAAATCTTATTTAAATTTTCCTACTTTCACGGGTTGTGGATACTGCTATCATATTGTGCAGACTTATATCCTACTATTTTTTCGCAGTCTGGAGTTGGAAACTCAGCCGAACCCGCCAGCTCTCCCAAGCCGCGGCAACTGCCATCAACCAGGTCATCAACACCGTACAAGACCTCAACAACCGCTACTATGAGGTCATGGACCATTCTGAGGAGGCCTGCTTTTACTATCCTGAGCCATCTGATTCTCCTGTCGTGTTTAGAGGGACTTGTGATATGAGTATCCCGGCTGTGGCCAACTTTGATGTTGATGCTGTAAGTGTACTTCGAGTTTGATAAAGGTCTCTCGATTAGATGAATAGGAGGCAAATAGTGTCACGCCTATTCTCATTTTGGGTGGCATAATAACAAGGAACTTGAATAAATGGCGCGGAGATACTTACGTCTAATCTAACAGTGGGCTGATGTGAATTGTGATGTTTCTTGATATACGTGAAAAGGTAAGGACGCGATTTAATCCTAGTACCTGGGGGGCCGAGCTCTGCTAGGTGGTTGGTTGGTACAGTTGGTCGCGCCAATAGGAAATCATCTAACTGCACCGTTATACCACAGATACTAAACCTTCGTGTAGGCTGATTGATTGAATTCCTGTTCTAAGTGACAAAAAAGTGTGCTCGCTTGCTCAAGCAAGGAGGATGAGAAGGAAAATGTGTTTGGGTTTGACCTCATTTGGATGAAACTTTTCCGTTCCATTTTTGTACCCATAGCTTCTTTTTATTAATCACACAAATGTGTTCACCCACCTCTTCTAAAATAGCCGTTACGATAAGCTTAATTAGTTTATTTACTTTATTGCGATGTAGGCTGTTGCAAAATACCACTCACTTGGAAACTGTACTCGATCATAATGCGAACGATTTTTGGGCAGCAGTAAATAGTGTTGCTACTAAATTACTCACTACTAAACGAAAATACTAGCGTAATCCGCACTAGGCTTTATCCGGGAATCTCTCGGGAATGGAACGGCTTATTTGTTTATTGTCATTGCAATTTCTGCCTTATTTTATCCTTTATTCCCATTAGTTCAATTGAACAGTTAAGTTGACTGAAATAGTGTTTTTTTTTCATTAGTTCAGTTGAAAATATAATACGCTTTTTGCCTGGCTTTACTTCTAAGTTATTAATATGACCCTTTTCTCATATTATAAATATTGTGACTAATATTTTCACGAATCAGAAATTAAGAAATCAGTCATTATATTTGCTTTTCCTAATAATCCTCCCATTAAGGAGAGCAGGAAGTTGTAAGCAGTTACACGGAGATATTTTTGAGTATAAGCAGAGATGTACTTGCTTGTTACAGCAAAACATCTCATTATGCTGGTCGTAACGTGCGGTTTTTGGACTTAGTAATGAGAGTTTATGATACGTGTGTAGATAAAGGTATTTTGTAGTGCAAATAATATGTATTATTTTATAAAAATAAAAGAGTAAAATTACCGATTAAGTAATCCGGAAAAGAGGAAAGCATGAACACTAAGAAAACCTATCTTGATCGAGTTTTTGCCCCTAAAGTTCACTAAACACTTTATAGACAAACATTACCCGTTTAATATCTGTTCCGTCGAATCTGATGAAGAGAAGAATTGATAGCTGTAATCAACTTGACTAAAAGTTTTAATTCGACATACCTGTAGGTATATTTATCTAACAGCTGATTCGTAATTATTCATTTAACCCATGTCTCAGTTCACAGGTCTATGGCATGAAATCGACAGATACCCTTCGACAGATCAACAAGGCGACTGCAATAATATTTTATATGCATTCAACGATGGAGGGATTGATATTTTGGCCACCCAAGTGATAAATCAAACGTTGGATAGCACCAATGCTGTGGCAATGGTTTCAACTACCGATGGAACAGGCAAACTACAAATCTTCCATTCAGGGTCGCCGGCTCCTGGGTCCGTTACCATTGGTAAGAATGGATTAAATTCACAAAAAAACTAATTTGGCTTCAATAGTAAAAATTAAGAATTAGGATGGCATTAACATTTCTTTGATAAAGAAGTATAAGGAAGTAATGGCACGCTAACGGCAGAGTGAAAAGGGATAAATCTTTTGGCCACCCAAGTGATAAATCAAACGTTGTATAGCACCAATGCTATGGTAATGTTTTCAACTAACAAAAGAACTCGCAAACTACAAATCTTCTATTCAGTGTCGCCGGATCCGGGGTCAGTTACCATAGGTAAGAATAGATGCAATTCACAAAAAATAATTTGGCTTCAACAGTCAAAATTAAGGATTAGGATGGCATTAACATTTCTTTGATAAAGAAGACTAAGGAAGTAATGGCATACTAACCGCAGAGTGAAATAATTTTCTAGCAGCTAGATCCTGAAGCACACTTTTTTGTGTTTTTGTAAGTTCACCACGTCACCTAAGTTTTTTTAAATTACTCACTAATTTATATTATTTTACAGTCAACACATTAGACTATTGGGTTTTGGCTACAGACTACATTTCAACCGCGTTACTGTACTCCTGTTTACAAATCAATGCGGACGAACGGCAGAGTAAGTTATCATTCCATTACTCCTACTTCTGAATCTGATTTTTTTTGTATAAATTATGTTAATTCGATTGTTTTCTTTCTTATTCACAGTCTCCAGCTGGAAACTAAGCCGGACGAAGCAAATGACGGCAGCGGGTGCTGTTACTATCAACAACATTATCGACACCGTCCAGGTTCTGGATAACCGGTAAACTAAATTGTCATAGACAAAGCAGCTTGCAGCTCTTAGAGTTCCCTTTAATTCCGCGGACTCACGCAACCAATAAATATGTCACTCGACTATTGAGTCTGGCAATTTTTTATATTCTTACCAATAATTGGCATCTTCTTTTTCATCTCAATCCTCTGTGTTTAATTTCAATTACAAAGCCAAACCCAATAACTCAAATGTGTCATCAAACCAGGTACTATCAGTCGACGGATCAAAGTGTTGAAGGCTGCTTCTATTATCCTGAACCAGTTTCTGGCCAGCCAGTTATCTTCCCTGGCCAATGTGACGAAACTGTGGCCACTGTACAGAACTTTGATTTGAGTCAGGTGCGTTGTATTTTGATCTCTTCTTGTTTCGATGTTGATGATTCAACTAACTTGGTCTCTTGTTAGACAATTCACAGATCACTATGGTATACTCCTATCCTGGATTTAACAAATGTCATTTTCCTGGCAACGTAACTTTTTTCGATTGTGACATCGTACATCAGTGAAAAAATCCTACCGATGAAAAATGCGTTCGAGGCACCCATCTACCAAATCGTACTTATCACGTTAAAATAACTGCAAAACGCAAATAAACGCATTCATTAGAATCTCTAATCTTGTCATCACGACTATCCGAAAACGTTCTCTCGAAATATATGAAAGGTAACAATTTCATACACATGGGATGGTAACAAACAAGTGGGAGCCATATGTTCCCAGTTTCCGAAAATCGGACAGTCTTGCTTTCTCAAACAACAAATGAATTTAGGTGATACTTAATGATGATGAAATCAAAAACACAATATTTTTCAGTTCTCGGGTCTCTGGCACGAAGTAGCGACTTACCCAAGAATCGCATCAGCTGAAATCTCCAACGAGCAGTGTATCAACTACCAGTTGTCTCAAATGTCAGACTCGATTTTCTCCATCGAAGGGTCTTATGTTGATAATCTCTCTTTGGAATTTTATAATGGAATAGCTGTGTTGGCTTATACTGATGGGAGCGGAAGATTCACTATTACAGACCTTAGCAGTAAGAATTTTAAAACATTTTAGGCTTTAGAAAACCTGCTGTTTCAGATGCTTTTGCCGATTTTTATATGCTTTATAGATGATTTCAAAATACGCGAACCGTCGGAAATAATTAGTTATCGAGTTTTTTTAATCGTCATTTCAAGCATTTGGGACCGTGGGAATGCCTACCCAGTTAGGGTGTGGAAAAGACGAATTTGCCATTGTTCAAAGTTCATTGTCCTCGTGGTCGTTGACCTTGACCGTTCGTGCAAATTTCATATAAAATTCTCAGTTTTGTGGTTTCGGAAAAGAAAATCCAAATCAGGGCACTCCACTGCCTAGGCAGTCCTTCCTAGGCAGTCTTGTGGCTAGACTCTAGAGTTTTTTTCATGGGCTGGTGGCGCGAAGGGGTGCAGGCAACCGCGCACTGCTGCGCACCGAGTACCGAGACGTAGTGTAGTGAGGCCAAAGCAGGTCGGTAAAGCCGACCATCAAGCCGTGGCTGCAGAGGCAAGCGTGGGTGCGCCGCAGTGCGGGAGCAGCGCCGCAGCCCTGTAGTAGACGGAGCTAAGGCTTAGGAAAATTATGTAAACATAATCAAAGATGAGGTTATTAAAAGGATTTTTTCTCAAGAATGGTGCGTTACCTTTTCATGTGAGTGGTATCAGAGGGGAAGGGGTGCTATCCCAAAGTTTTTATCGCAAATTGTACAAAAGGTCAATTTCAAGGTCTAAGTCAATAATCTCGAGTTCAACGAACTGTGAACGACATCAATGGTCAAAAAACATCAAAACTGGGATTTTTCTGCGAAATATGCACGAAAGGTCAAGGTAAAGGTCAATCTCGAGGTAAATGAACTTTGAACAACATATAGAGTAAAAAATGGCAAAACTGATATTTTCTGCGAAATTTACACGAAAGGTCTAGTTTTAGGTCAATATCCTGGAGGCCAATGAACATTGAACGACATATAACGTTAAAAAAACAGCAAATTTGACGTTTTACCACCCTAATACTTCCACATACCCACGGTCCCGAATACTTGAAATGGCGATTAAAAAAAACTCGATAACTAATTATTACCGACGAATCGCGCATTTTGATTGTTTGCTTATATCTAACCAATTTATATCTTGCAGATCCTCTCATCACTGAACCTTTCTGGGTCATTGACACAGACTATAGCAACTATGCCCTGGGTTACACATGCATCAATCTGGAAAATGATATGAGAGCAGGTAATTACAGATATACTAAAACAGTATGAAACATTAATTAAAATAGCAAAAACGCTTTAAAACATAAAAATAACATAAACATTTAAAAACATTGCTTTTGGCCCCATACTAAGATACCCGTAGTCGTATGAACCAAACACAGCAACGTCACATATAAATATAGTTCACCAGATGATATAAAGCAAAGATGTAAAGCACGAACCACGAATCTTTGAGAAATTGTAATCGATTCTCTCCTTCAGTTCGGGGCTACAAATACAGTAGAAGCCAGGATCTATCAGCTGCCTCGGAAACAGCAATTAGTCAAGCCATGTCCTCAGTAGAAGTGCTTGAAGAAAGTTATTTCGAAGCCGTACCCCAAAGTGACGATGCCTGCTTCTACCTTCCTGAACTTACGCTTGAAGAACCAGTAATTATGATTGGACTGTGTGAAGAAAATATACCGGTTGTTCAAAACTTTGATCCTACTAGGGTAAGAAGCTTTGATTAAAATGAAACTTATTGATTCTGTTGTTGGAAAAAAGTAAAAAGATAACATTTTCCCATAAAATCAAACCTTTTAGCAATTTTAAAGCAGCCCTTGACTAATATTGAGATTGATTAGTGATTACATGACTATTATTCTTCAAAATCTTAACTAATTATGATCAATTTGCCACACCAACAGTACCAAGGTCGCTGGTATGATATCGCCAGCTACTACGATGCCTTCCAAACAGGCACCTGCAATGATGCTCAATACACACTGACTCCAGAGGGCATCGTAGATGTATACAACACTCAAGTCGTCAATCAAACCTTGGACAGTATAACCGGAACAGCGACAGCTGCAGCGGATGGCAGTGGCAGACTGGTGGTGACATTCCCTGTTGCTGGTACTGATTGTGAGTATGGCGATCTGTTTTTGGTGCAAGTTACCGAGTACCGAAGTGAAATGATGATGAAGAAGAAACTTATTGCAGAATAATTATTTAATAAATTTACGTCTAGTTTCTGAAACAGTGGTCAATCGTACCAGGCGATTAACCGACGATTGCTTAAAAAATAGCGGAAAGTGATTTGGTGCAATGAGCTTAACAAGTTGTTACAGCAAATTTTCCTTTCGGAAACGGGGCGGTCGGACTTTCTTTCCCTGAGGGAACTGTTCAAAGAAATTAGCATTATGACTGTACCGTGTCAAACAGAAAATAAAAGTAGGTCGTGTTGCAGTGTACGAGTTTCTTGCACCGCTTCCACTGACGTAACATTTTTCGAAGCGGTCGTAGTTTTTCTTGCATTATACAGATTCGAATGACATTAAAAAAGTATTCGTCAGACTCAATTTTGAAATTAATATTTTGTTTTGTTTTTGTTATATTATGTTGCCATTGTCAGAAATATTTTGTTATGTTTAGTAATACATGGTTTTTGTTTCAGTCACTGTAACATCAGATTATTGGATTTTGGATACAGATTATGAAAACTACGCATTAGTCTACTCCTGCACCAATCTAGCCAACGATACTAGGAGAGGTAAGAATTTCAAGGCAAACTATATCCTGCTTCAGAAAATGGGTAGAATTGTCATAACGGAGGTTTGCTTTCTATGCTCAGCTATCGTACTTCCATCATCCATCTATCTTCTGATTGTTATAAAAGATAGTTTATGCTCCAAAGTAGACAGGAGTCTTACTTTATTATCTCATTTTCAGTATACAGTTGGAAACTCAGTCGAACCCGTGAGCTTAATGTAGCGTCATCAGCCGCCATCGCCGCAGTAGTCGATACAGTTTCAGTGCTGGACGATCGGTACTACATCACAAGAGACCACTCTGAAGCAGCTTGCTTCTACTACCCTGAAGCGGACCCGTCGACCCCAGTTACTTTCAGAGGACAATGCCCTTCTGATGTCCAGGCATTCCCTTCTTTTGATCCTGCAAACGTGAGTTTCATTTTATTTAGTCATAATTGTTATTTCATCAGATAAATCAGTTATCGTCATATAAAATATGTGAATCGAATAAAACCTGTATTCTCTTGTTAGAACTACTAAGCTACATGTATATTGCAGTAAATACACCCTTAACAAAACCAGAGGAGACAGCGTTTTATTTTGAAATTCAACGGACTCTAATTTTCAATTCCCTACTTAAGAATCAAGTTAAACCGATAAATTGAAGTCTGTCTCCTCCTCCGTCCCTCTTTATCTCGTCTTTTTTTTTTATTCATATTTTCTGAACATGAATGTGAGATTACTACGTGCTCGTGTAGTTTTAGCTACACTTATTTTTCTCTGCCCTACAGATACAGCCCTGAGTTTATATATTTAATATAGACAAATTAGACTGTATCTAGCTTTATGGACGTTGGTCTCACAGAACCGAATGGAATGACGTGTACATGAAGAGACATATACTTAATAGTGGGTTCCATGAGATGCTGTTGATAATGATGATAATGTATCATTTCAATTTCTATTTCTTCCCAGTACACCGGTATCTGGTATGACGTCGGAAGCTACCCCCAAGATTTTCAGTTCGGCAGCTGCCCCACAGCTCGGTATACCCTCAATGATGATGGGACAGTCGAGGTTTACAACACTCAGGTCGTTGGACAACAGTTGGACGAGATCTATGGGGTGGCCAGACTTGACTCTGACGATGGATCTGCTCAGCTGGTTGTGACCTTCCCTATTGCTGGAACTCCTCGTGAGTATACATTATTTAGTAAAAATTAAATTCGCCTTCTTGGTTTTCCTGTGAGCCACATTTGGTATTAAGAATATTGAGTTGTATCAGGAGTTATATATATAATAATAATAATACCTTGGACACTATTTACACACATTGATCTAGCCCCAAACTAGGATTCCCTGTATTTTGGGTACTAGACAACGATACACTCACCTCCACTCGTGTAACGCCAGCTACCAAAATATGTGCTCAGAGAAAAACTCTGTTGTTCTCCGACAAAGTAGGTGCAGGATTTGGGCCTCTATTACATTACCGGCTTAACCAAAAAGTAACGAATATTTGCTGTCCAAATAGTTCATTTGTAGATCTAGTGAAAATGATTAGTCGCGGTATCTATGATGAGTACAGCACTATTGTAATTATGGTAGGAAATCATTCAAACATTAGTCGGAATGATTTGAATAAAAGTGTTGAAATACTTCTAGACTTACATAGTACGATGAAATGCAAATTTATACTATGCAGTTTTCCATATGCCTGTAATTTGACACAACTACAAAACAAATCTGTGCATAGAATGAATATTCATTTATTTAATTTAACATGTCATCACAGCGATGCTATTTTATATTTCGTCATGAATAATATTATTCATAACTTTACTCTGACACAGGATACATTGTACCTGTCTAATAAATATAGAAAAATAGTAGCTACATTGTTAGCTTATAATATATGCGACGCAGCTATAGTAGGTTTAACCAAGTTCAACTTGACATCAGCTTATGTTAAGAGTAATATGACAAGCACCCCTATTGGGAATTCTCCTGTTAATTATACTTTGCATGCAACATTGGAATCTGTTCCAAGTAATTTAAATTAGTTCATAAGACAATAGAGGAAATCTCTAGCATACAAGAGCCACTAAATATGTCAAAATGTAAGCCCCAGTTAAATATTGCCCATCAAAACATCCAGGGGCTACCTGGCAAAGAACTTCTATTAGAATTATTTCTAAAAAATTCTGACATTGATATTATTTGTGTTACAGAACACTGGTTGAAGGAAAATATGATGTCTTTTAACATAAATAATTACAAAATTGTCAGTTGTTACAATAGAAAGACTGCTGATAGAGGTGGTTCTTTAATCTTAGTGAAAAATAATATTAAGGTGAAACAAAGGAAAGATATTCTTGCACTTACTGTTGAAAGACAAATAGAGGTATCCTGTGTTGAGTTAGATAGCCATATTATTGTTTGTGTCTACAGGCCACCGAGGGATGAAAAAGGCCATGGCAATTTCGAAATATTTGAGAAAATTATGGAGGAAGCCCTCATTAAACTTTGTAATAACAGAAAAAAGTTAATTATTTGTGGCGATCTTAATGTAAATCTGCTTGTAGATACAACACTGAAGCGAGGATTAATAACTCTGTTCAAATCATTTAATTTATGTCATGTATTTCTAGAGCCGACTAGAATTACACTTACCAGCCAAACTTGCTTAGATAACGTTTTTTGTGACTGTGCATTCACAAGTAAAAGTGTAATTAACTGCTTACCCTCCGATCACAGTGGTCAAACAGTTTCATTCCCAATTGCTATTAAGGATAAGACTGGTCCATCATTTTATAGGCCTATTACATCCCATAGACTAGAGACATATACGAAAAACTTAGATATAAATTTGCCAGTACCGGATTTTAATGAACAGAACCCAAACAAAATCTACTCAGACTTCTTCAACATTATTCAGACAGAATTCAATAAAGTTTTCAAATTAAAGAAAGTCAGTGACTACAACGGTAAATCTAAATTTAATGACTGGGCAACGTTTGGAATTTGTAAAAGTAGAGTTATATTGTATGACCTTTATGATCAAAAAACCTATAACTTTGATCGAAAATTTCATGACTATGTTAAAAAATATTCCAAAACTTTCAAGTTGGTTTGTAGAACTGCAAAAACTTTACACATTAATAGAAAAATTCAAAATTCAAATAAAAGAATGAAAACAGTTTGGCAAATAATAAACCGCGGAACTGGCAAAGTTATACCAAGGGACAATGATTTCTGCCTTAATATAGGTGATGATGATGTTAAATCCAACGCTGATGTTGCTCGAGCTTTTGAAACATTCTTCACCAATGTACCCGTACTCACAACAGACCGTCTAAATTCATCTCCATATGAAGCAGAGACTTTATCAAAAAATAACACTAGCGTCAATAATGTATATTTGAAATTTCATCATGTTTATCCCCAGGACATTGTCAAAACGTTTAAATTACTCAATTTAAAAAATACGGAAGACCTGTGGGGTATATCAGTCAAAGTCATTGGTTCAGTAATTCTAGTTATAGCCCCACACTTAGCTTATATATTCAATAAATGTGTTGACGATGGGGCTTTTCCAGGCCTCATGAAACACAGTAAACTGATACCTCTGTTCAAGTCGGGAGATAAGGGCGATCCTACAAATTTCAGACCAATATCTGTTCTTCCAACACTAAGTAAAATATTTGAAAAGATTATACTCAATCAAATGCTCTCACACTTCAACCGTACAAAGCAACTCCACGCTAAACAATATGGTTTCACTAGGGGTAAATCGACTACGGATGCAGGTATTACCCTTGTATATCATATTTATTCTGCATGGGAGGCCGCACAGGATGCTATCGGAGTTTTTTGCGACCTGTCGAAGGCTTTTGATTGTGTTGATCATAATACGCTATTAATTAAATTAAATCATTACGGAGTTAGAAATAAAGCGTTGGATCTACTAAGATAATAAATAAGTACCTAAGCAATATAATTCAAAAGGCAGAAGTTAACGGCGTAAAATCTGATAGATCGGGTGTTAAAATTGGCGTTCCACAAGATTCCATATTAGGCCCTTTTTTATTCCTGGTATATATTAATGATCTGCCTTTCATGGTGGAGAAATTAACTGACATAGTGTTGTTTGCTGATGATACTTCAATGGTCTTCAAAATTGAAAGACAAAAAGGAGATTTTGATGATGTTAATGGTGTATTGTCTTTAACCTTGAATTGGTTCACAGTTAATAATTTATTGTTAAACGCTGGTAAAACCAAGTGTATCAAATTCTCACTTCCAAATGTCAGGCAAGTTGAGACCAATTTAGTGTTAGACAACAGCACGTTAGAATTGGTAAATGATACGAAGTTTCTTGGAATAACCATTGATAGCAAATTGCAGTGGGGACCCCACATAGATAAATTGGCTGGTAAATTAAGTTCTGCGGCTTACGCTGTTAGGAACATCAGACAAAGCACGGATGTGGCTACATCTAGGCTAGTATATTTTAGTTACTTTCATAGTGTGATGTCCTATGGTATCTTGTTGTGGGGGAAAGCAGCGGATATTCAAACTATTTATATTTTACAGAAAAGAGCTATTCGAGCAATTTATAATTTAAAACGAACATACTCCTTAAGAGAGCTTTTTAAAGAAATTGACATACTAACAGTAGCTAGTCAGTTTATTTTCGAAAATATAATGTATGTACGCAAGAACCTTACAACATTTTCCAAACTTAGCGATAGCTGTAATTGTTAACCTAAGAAATAATCACAGACTATGTGCGCCCCGTTTTAGACTCGCGAAGGTTAGCAATTCTTTCAAGGGTCAGTGCATTCTCTACTACAATAGGATACCTCTGGAGATTTTGAAATTGCCATTTGAGCAATTTAAAAAGCATGTTAAAGCAACTTTGTCGAAAAAGGGATATTACAATGTTCAAGATTACTTAAATGACAGGACTGTATGGGGTTAATCTGGCTCAACACAGACCTTGCTGTTAATAGTTTTGTAATTATTTATTCCTGCTTATGAATCATAACAATTATTTTTTTCATATTTGTATTAGTTAAGCACAACCTATTTTTAAAAGAGATCTAAAAATAAATCTGTGGGAGTTTCTACGCCCTTCTTCTCCCACAGTGGTCCAATGTAGAGAAGAGGCAAAAAATGACGTTTGCTAAGTATATGTAAATATCTACAGTAATAAAGTACTATGACTATGACTACACATACTTATATAGATAAATATTAATACTTAGATAGATAAACAACCATGACTAGGGTACAAACATCCGTTCTCATCAAACAAATATTTGCCCCCACCGGGACTCGAACCCGGGACCCTTGGTTTCGTAGGCAGCGTCACTGCCGACTCGGCCATTCGGGTCGTCACAGTCAGTCAGTAACATAATGATTATTATTTTTATTGTTTCTATCCATATTTGATAATTTAAATAAACTATCGTTTTCCATAGTGACCGTCGAAGCACCATACTGGGTGCTGGATACTGATTATGACAACTACGCGGTGGTGTATTCCTGCACTAACCTTGATGAAGAAAATTACAGAGGTAATTTATATTAGAACTTGAGGTGACCAGAAACCGAAAAACCAAAAAGGGATTGACCTCGGCAGTATTAAGTATTTTTTTGCTGGGTGCAGTAACATCTTATGTTTCAATATTGTATGTGATAATTTCAATATTCAATGTATATATGAAGTCACGGCTTATTCCATTCAGGGTGGCAAAAGCATGTTTTGCATCTGTCCCACTAAGGAGCATCGTGTCACCAAAAAAAAAATGGTAGGTCTTCCTGGAATTAAAATAAAAGATATAAGAACTAAGAAACTTTATTTGCGAATCATAGTTTACGAGAAGGTGGCAGGCTGGCATGTACATTAATTTGCTACAATATTCCATAAAATAAAGTAATCTATTGATCATTCTCACAGTAACCAGTTGGCGGCTAAGCCGAGACCAGTCCCCATCAGCCGTATCGCAAACTGCCTTCACTCAAATCCTTTCTCAATACCGAGACCTCAACGAGGATTACTACGTCTACCGAGGCACAACTGATGAGGACTGCTTCTTTTACCCAGACAACTTTGGAGGACCAGTGGTTTTGGACGGCCTTTGCGATGCCAACCAAAGTGTTGTTGCTAATTTCAATATTGACCAGGTTAGTAGCGTTCATACGTTGTCTTAGTCAGATAAACTTGTATCGGGTGAGTTAGAGAGTAAAAGGAGAAGAAACTACGATGTTCCAAGCAAATTATTTTATTTTTCTAAGTTCATCTCACATTTATCTTCATTTGGGCCATCCCACTTAAAACGCAGCCTGCTTTTTTAGAACTTTGGAATTTTGTTATGTTTTAAATTTAGGCAGAAATTGACAATAGACTATCACTAATTGATGTGTAGGGAGACAAGTGAAAGCACAGGCGCAGTACCGAACTTGTTTAATGTTAAAGGCAAATACGCACCTGTGCGGGGCTGACCTACTTATGTAGGTGCACATACATGACACTGCTCCATCCCAAATTTAAAATTATTGTATATTATAATAACTGATATCCAGATTTTCCAGATGTATGGATTAAACTAGAGAGGGTATGATATCTTATTGCATATAATAAAACGATTTTTAGGAACTAGCCCGTAATTTACAAAATAAGTAGTTATAAACAAATGTAGGGAACTTATGATAACTAAAGCTTGCTAACCTATCTGTTGCTATAGCTATTATTGTGTGTTAAACCAACACTATAAAATCCAACAAATGACAATAACAAAATGTGGGAACTTCTCTAAAACTAAAGTATAGTACTTATTTATTAACATGAGGTCTCAAAACTATATAATGAAGAATATAACTAACTTTATTTGTATGACGGTGACGAGTTTTACTTTGTTGCGAGTTCACCAAATTACCCGTAGTCGAAGTAGGAGAGATCAGTCCTAATTCAGCTGGCGTCTGTTGATGCACGTGCTCGCTCTGGATAGAATCACCTGTCTCTACTTTCTCTAGATTGTAGTTCAAATCAGGTTTATACTGACCTTGTGCTGAAACAGGTGATCCTTGCGTCGGTGTCGACCAACCTTCATTGTCAATTGTGTGAAAACGATCCTCATTCCTATTTTCAACACAAGATAAAGAATGACGTTGCTTGCTAGTGGTTAGTATCTGGTCAATAGGACGCCTACAAATCCAATCGTCATTAGTTTTAACAACATCTGACGTGCTTCCGTTTTTTGCTGCACTGTGCCATTCGTCTACTTAGTGCTGCCCCTTGCGTACTCATGTACTTTCACCGCGTCTCCTACACAATCCTCACGCATCACTCCGCCACCGCAACGTTTCTCCATGCTGGTCGCGCACCATCACGCTCGTGGCCGGGTGCAGTGGGTCGAGTCTCCCGCGCAACCGCCACCCTAGCAATCAGCAATGTGACTGATTGTTCCTTTTTCGTGGTGAAATGCTCCTTGTTTCTGGATAAAAATAAAAACTTACTGCAGTCTACAAATCCTTGCCCTCCACGGAAGCCTTCTTTAAAACCTTTTTGATGATGTGTACGGCATTTTAGGCGTCACTGTCACTTGACGGGTGATAAGGAGCCACTAAAATACGTTTAACGCCGTTTTTTATAAATAACTATAGTATTAACAGGATGAAAATTATTTCATACCAACCGCCGATATAGGCCGCAAGGTGCAAATAGTTTTTTCAGACAAGTAATTACAACTTGCGCTGACAAACTAGTCACTAGTTCCGACTCAATCCACTTCGAGTGAGCATCTAGTAAACTAAGTTATATTTATTTCTAAATGGGCCCAAAAAATTAACAATGAGCCTCGCCCTGGGCTCTACCGGTCACTCTCAATTGTGCAGCGGCGCCGACGCCGGTTGGTCGATGAGCAGGTGGCTCGACGTAATCCCGAGCTCGATATCTGCGAGCTGTTTTGTGCTTATTTGTCCATTTTTCACATTCATCAAGATGTATCCAGCTGGCGAGATATTGTCTTCATTATATTAATATTTGTTGCTGCTTTTCTATATCTCTATCAGAGATTTTCTTACGATAAAAATCATAACTTATTACTGAGGTTTCGCTTCCGGTATCCACCTCAAATTTGGTTAATGTTTATTCACCTACAAGTCTATATAGACTTGTAGGTTGGTTTGCCTCCTCCATTATCAGTAATGTTATAGAAATGATTATCACTGTTATCTTGATCTTCTCAAAAGAACTGTCCTTTTTCGTGTTTCATATTCTCACTTTTATTACATATCACCTTTAAATAACCTTTCTCACCGCACTGGTTGCTTGAATATAGTATTTAAAACGGCATCTAAATACTGCATGACTCTTTCCGCACTGGAAGCAGTCCCAACGTGGCGCGGAGCCCAAGCCGTGGGCAGCGCCCTGCATGCGCTTGCGCCCGCACCTACACACCATCACCGCCACGTGGTGCAGCCCACTGCCACTGTCGCCATCCTCCGCCGTCGCCATGGCCCCTGCGCTCGTGGCGCGGCTCGGCCCGGCGGCGGCGGCGCCAGCGTCGGCTACCGTCACGTGCCACTCTGCCGACTCCAATGCCAACGCCAACTCGACAGCGCCCTTGTATATAACGTTTTTCTCGCGAAAAGCTTGGACCTCATGTCCTCACTGCATAGGCCCGAAACGAATCGATCACATAAATTTACTTCCAATGTATTACCAAAATTACAATTCTTCGTCAGGTGTTCAATATCTGAAGATCATCATTTATCGTTTCGGCTTGCAACTGCTTTCTATTCGTGTCAATTCTTCAAATGACCTATCTTCTGGTAAGGCGGGACACAAGCTCACAGCAAGTTACGCCGACATGCATCACAAGTGCTGCCACGTGCAAGTTTGCTGCTATTACAATAAAGGCAATAATCTGCTTGATTTGAAGAATCCAATTTTGGGAACCTAGGTTGTAATTTTCTATTTTCCCGAATGGCATACAATTACTTTCTGCGAAACGAACAAAAATCAAATGCTGGCTGCGCCAAATGATGTATAGGGAGACAAGTGAAACGACAGGCGATCAGTACCGAACTGGTATTATTGCTAAAGGTAAATGCGCACCCGCTGTGCGGAGCGTTATGTATGTACGTGTACATACATAACACTTACCATGAAACTTATGTTCCAGTTCACCGGCACATGGCACGAGATATCCCGCTTCCCATCCGAGATTCAGACCGGAGAGTGTGCCTCCTCTGTTTTCGAGGTCAATAATCAGCAGATCACCGTCTCTCAGAACATCGTCCTTAACGAACAACAGAATACCTTTGTTGGTGACGTCACTGTAGCTGAGAACGACAGCGGGGTCTTGACTGTTACGTATTTGGATTCTGCTGGAGGTAAATATGAACCGTATTCCTGTGAAGTCCTCCTTAATACTGGGTAGAAAACCGTAAAAACCATAAGGCATGGTGCATCCGACAATTCAAAACTTGAGTTGTTACCGTTTCTCTCTCAGGAAAAGACATCGTCCATCAGTTTGACTTTTTATTCGCACTTTCTTTGTGAATTCGGCCACAAGACTATCTGATCAATCAAATACTTATCTGATCTTGAATTTCCTATTATTTTCTCTCGGACAGCCAAGCTGGATTATTTGCAAAAGAAAAACACAGTGAGTTTTAAGTCTTGTGATCTGCAATATGGCCTTTTACTTTCAGCAGACAACTCAAAACTTGACGGATACTTAAAACCATACTGTCACTGCTTTTTGGTCAGAAAATTACATTGTCTGTCAGTTTCACTTTTAAGCGGCCCTGTCTTTGTGCATTGGGCTTTAATCAATCAAATTCTTTATTTGAAAAAGGAAAACACAGTGACTTTAAAGTCTTGTGAACTGCAATATGACCTCTTATTTTCAGCAACTCAGACGTTGACTGTTTATGTCCTGGAGACCGACTACACCAGCTATGCTCTACTGTTTAGTTGCGTAGACAGAGCAGACCTGTCTAAACAAGGTAAATACCATAAGACCAAACATTTCTTATACTCACCCCCATGCATCAGGCATTCAATCGAAGATTAATTTCAAGTGGCATGGCACGTGATTAGCTGAAATGAGTTAAGTGAGAGTTTAACAAGTTGTCACACCCAGAATCTTTTCCTTTCGGGGGCGTTAATGTCTTTAAATTTTTGACTTCTTATTTCATTTTAAATTGATGATTAAATGTTCATTGTGGTAACCATATCTGCACGAATGCGTCTTTTACTATTACTTGCCCATTCACACACAATATTATCCGATTTGTCGTTCCACAACTCGACCACTTTCATTACAGACCTCTCCATATTCACCATCAATTCACTGATCTCAAACGCAAACGCTTTCTTTCTTCTCTTTAAATTTTACTATTACAACAATTTCACAACTTCCCTTCATAGTATACAGCTGGAAGCTCAGCCGTTCCCGTCAAGGCCTCACCAACGCAGCCATCCAAGTCATCACTACAGTCGTATCGAACAATATGGATCTCTTCGAAGGTTACTACCGGGAGACCGATCAAGAAGACTACGGTTGTTTCCATTATCCACAGTTCGATGATAACGCTGAAGCCATTGTTCTACCAGGCCCGTGTAATGATACCATTCAGGCTATGCCCAGCTTCAATTTTAATGAGGTAAGTGTGACAGCAGTTTGAAAGGGATTATCAACTTGGGTTTCACCTTACATTGCGTTTTCCTATATCATCGTTAATAACTTACTAAACAAATTTAAAATCCGACAGCTTTTATCCGTTTCTCATAGGTTCAATTTGCAAACTTGTGTTTTTAAAAAGGTTATTTGTCAAGTCTCTGGATTCGGCAGCGGTTTATGTTGTATAATCTACCATAATCATATACATCACAACACAAGATTTTAAAAGCACATACATTGCTTCTGGTCCCACACTAGGGTGTTAACAGCGATGTTACGCACATAAACATCCAGACCTAGGGTATTTTCCGTACTTAAAAACGAACAGACACCATAAGAAAGCTTCTAAAGAAATTGACATACAAATTGTAGCTTGTCAATTTATTTTAAGAAGTATTTTTGAAATCAGTTTATAAATAGAACCAGTTTTGAGGTACCTAACACACAAAAAAATATATAAATAAATACAACTGAATTGAGAACCCCTTTTTTGAAATTCGGTTAAAAATAGGAATTATACAAACCAGTCGGGTTATTTAAGAGTTTTAGAGGGAGTAACGTACAGCGTTTCATTTTTATTACTATAGGTAGAAGATAAACAGACATTTAGAATACCGTGAAACCTCTTATTTCCCTATGGAGTCCTCTGATAGTCTCAAATCCGTCACAAATCAAAATTTCTCCCAGTTCCTCGGTCGCTGGTACGAAGTAGCCCGATATCCGCAAGGACTCCAGAATGGACAGTGCTCACGAGCGACCTACAGCCTCGGTTCATCAGGTGGCATTGTATCCGTCGAGAATGTGGCAAACCAGATCCTGGAGACCACAACAGAATCCATCTCTTTTGCATCCGATGATGGCAGTGGGATTCTTCAAGTCACCACCGTGATTGGCGGTGGAGGTAAGTTGCATCGAAGATGTTTATAAATATATACCTATTTTATTTTATTTAACTTAGCACAGCTAAGTCATAGGTATTAGACAATAAGTTCAAAAACTAAAATAAAGCAAAGCAGCGAGCAGCAGCTGATATAAGTATATATATATATGGCCAATTAATGTCCCCACCTAGGGGTACAAACCTTTACCCGTATACGAGTAAGATTGAGCCATACTCAACCACGCTGGCTCAGTGCGGGTTGATGGTTTCAAGTTGCTCTATCAGGGCGAAGGTGGTAGGTCTCCACCGAGAAGCGACTGTAGCCGGGGCCTACAGCTTAACGTGTCATCCAAAACACGGAAGGGTCCGAAACAAATGCCACATAAAACGGACACCCATCCAGTGCCCGTCTTGGCCAGATGTTGCTACCCGCATGGTCTTTTCTGATGTGCGAATACCGCTAGGCCATGGACGCTTCTTCGCTACACAACAGCTAGCAAAATATATATGTATGCCTATCTGGAATGTGCTAATTAAGCCCTTGAGTATACCCAACACGTTCAAAAGATATTATTAAAAGATTTTATCTAACTTCCAATGTATGTTGTATGTTTCGCCGTGACATGCACATTCTCTCCTATCTGTTCAATATTTTGCGAAATCCCCGATACCCCACCTATCTACGCGAACGTTTTTAGTTTCTTTTCCAAAGAATACTCGTTTAGGTTAAGGGCAATCCGACTATGGAACGCACTTCCCTGCGCTATTAGGGATAGTCCCTCTATTTTCGCTTTTAAGAAAATATTGAAAGTGCAAAAAAAATAATACAAAAAATACAAAATTCTTTATTTAGCATAACGTTTGGACAATATACAGAGAGTTTTAAGATCATACAGTAACAAAAATACAGCGGCTAGCGAGCGCGCCTGTGAGGCCCCACCGAGGTTTCGAACGTCGTCGAACACTGAGAATACTGCCTCTGTCGTTGAAGGCTGTAATTCGAAGAAAGTCCTTGAACCTAATGATGGATGGGTGACTATTAATAGAAAACAGAAGAAAAATAGTTTCTCTGGTAGAAAGGGTACAACAACGGTGAGCCCGTCGTGGAAATTCAAGGCTGCGGATGCCAGAATCCCACTGTTTATTTACAATGTGACCAAGGAAGCCTCAGTCAAAGATGTTGCGGAATATATATTTAAAAAGACCCAAATAACAGTCTTACCACAGAAAATTGATATGAAGGTGCCTAAGGATTACGATTCTTACAAAATATAAATAACTAGAAAAAGCTTGTCATTGTTTGATGATGATTATTTATGGCCTAATGGTATTTTCTTTAGAAGATACTATTTATTCAAGAACAACGGGATTTTCACGGCCCAGGCCGCTATCGATTCACAGGCCTTGCAATAAATCCCACATCGCAGCTAAAACATAGCTATTGTATGCTGGCAAGCTTCAACTGTAAATCTTTAATGAGAGCCATAGACCATGTCAGAGAGCTATGTACTAAGATGGACATTGTGGCGCTCCAGGAGACCTGGCTCATGCCCCACGATCTACCGTACCTAAGCAGCGTCCACCCTGACTTCGCGGCTACTGGAGTGTCAGCTGTGGACACATCGGCGGGAGTGATACGGGGTAGACCATATGGCGGTGTCGCTATATTATGGCGTAAAAGTGCGTTCGATCGAGTTTCGGTCATCCAGTGTAAAAGTGTTCGGCTGTTGGCTGTAAGGTGTGAAGTGGCAAGTCGTTCTGCGATATTCTTTTCAGTATACATGCCTACAGACTCGAAGGTAAATCTAGTAGATTTTACTGAGTGCCTAGCGGAAATAAGTGCTATTATCGACGACAACAACGCTGACAATGTATACATACTTGGGGATTTTAACGCTCACCCAGGTCTGTCATGAGCTACTTTTATTTTGTTCGGACCAAAAGTGGATATGCGCGGACATAGAATCGCTAGGCATTGACTCGGGCACATATACCTATATAAGTGACGCTCACGGTAGCAGTAGGTGGCTTGACCATTGCGTAACTACCAGTTTAGCGTATCAAACTATCAGGAACATTGAAGTGCGATACGACGTCACGTGGTCGGATCACTTTTCACTGCAAATTGAATGTGACTTTACGGTACTTTTACCTACAATTAATATATCTACTCCAGCACAGTGCAAAGTAATATGGGGTAATAGGGACGAACATCAAGTTAAGACATATACGGACTTGTGTAATAGACAATTAAGATCCGTTGACTTTCCACCAGAGCTGAAAGATTGTGGTGATAAGATATGTGCTAATCGTGATCATAGAATAGTAATAAGTAATCTTTATACCAACATAGTCAGTATTTTGTGTGAATCTGCTACTATCAGTTATCGCGGCCGTGATCCTTCTAATAAAAAATATGTTGTTGGTTGGAACAAACATGTAATGAGGTTTCATAAGGATGCTCGATTACACTTTCAGACACGGCTATTGTATGGGAAACCTACTACAGGATTTATTTATGATAATATGAAAAAAACTAAAAAGTATTTTAAAAACAAACTGAAATGGTGTCAGGACAATAGTGACCGAATCAAAATGGACATAATAGCGACAAGTCACGAAGCCAACGATTTCAAGAACTTTTGGAAACAAACTAATAGATTGAGTCCAAAGCCCAGCCAACCCGTGAGTGTGGAGGGCCTGACCGACAACAAAGACATCGCTAATATGTTCGACGCTCACACCCGTCATGCTGAGGAACGTGCATACCACAGATTCACTATAAAAGACGTAGAGATGGCCATACGCGGTATGAAACGTGGAAAGTCGCCGGGACATGACGGGTTGAGTGTTGAGCACTTAAGACATGCGGGTGTGCATCTCCCCAGAGTTCTCAAAATGTTTATTAATGCCTGTATTGGACACTCTTATCTACCTGAGGATTTAATGAAAACTATTGTAGTTCCTATAATAAAAAATAAGACAGGAGATGCCAGTGATAAGAGTAATTATAGGCCTATTTCTTTGGCAACTACTATAGCGAAGGTGCTGGACAGTTTGCTTGACAAAACACTTACTGCATCTCTACATTTACATGATGCACAATTCGGGTTTAGGGCCGGGTTGTCCATAGAGAGTGCAATATTGTGTCTCAAGCAGACTGTCCGGTACTACACAGATAGAAAGACGCCGGTATACGCCTGTTTTCTTGACCTATCTAAGGCTTTTGACTTCGTTAATTACGAGATCCTTTGGGACAAGCTGACAAAGGAGACCGACTTACCTGATGAGCTTATTTTTATGTTTAAATACTGGTATGAAAATCAACGCAACGCTGTCAGGTCAGCTACAGCGCTCTGCGTGTTCAATACAATAACGCGTTGAGGATTGTGTTGGGGCTGCCGCGATTCTGTAGCGCCTCAATCATGTTCGCAGAGGCGAAAGTCGCCGACTTTTTTGCGATTCTGCGAAAAAGAATCGCTTCAATAATGATTCGTACACGCGGCAGCCCGAATACAATTCTCGATACGTTGGCAAATAGGATCGACAGCCCTATTATGAGACACTGGGTAGGTGTACATCTAGCTCCTAATAAAAAGTGATGTACCTAACTGTGTTTTTCCTGATTGCTTCATGTAAATAATGATGTGTAATACGTGTGTGTAAAGTGGTTGTGTGTGAGGGTAGAGATATCTGTGTGAGGGTATGTTTGTATGTGTGTATGCCTATTAATTTAATTATGCTAAAATTAAAATTTTATTTTGTATATGTTGTGTAAAAATATGGATTATTTATATCTGAAATAAATTGATAAATAAAAAATAAAAAAATATTAGTGAGGGTAGTTGTCCGGCGGCATGCTTGCGAAGCGCGCACTAGGAGAATCTGTATCTCGCGCTTCATGTTGTACAACAGCAGATCCGCGGTTTTACGGTTATGATTGCATTTATTTTGTTTTCTGGAAAAGGTACCATATCTATGTAAGATATATATACAGTCTGTTACCGGTATGTGGGCATTTATTAAAACTGATAATAACATGCTCCGTTAACAATCGTTTGCACGTATTAGTAAATCATAATTATGTTAATTAACTCCACAATTAAACTTTCTAAATTTGCAGCTTAAATGTAGTAGACGTATTGCCTTATAGTTAGTCGTAACTCATGTCGTTGAATTACTTGGTACAAGGCATGTCGTGGTAGGGGGGAACTAGTGCAAAAATCAAAGTATATCTGTCGACTGTCGTGTTCATAGTAACTTGTCAAATTACCGAGCATTACATTGCGGGCAATTAAAATTTTGTTAGAAAGTTAACAAACTCTGAAATTTAATTTATTAATTAAATTAATGTTATGGTTACGTTACAGACACACATTATTTTAACGTCCTTAATTAAAAACCCAGCTGGTGGTAACACACTTTATATATATATATATATATATATATATATATATATATATATATATATATATATATATATATTGTAGTGTTATGCTACTTACGTGCTATTTTCTTGAATGTCTTAAAAATTCCAAGGCTGCAGCTGCTTTCGAGAAACTTAAAGAAGCTTTGGTAACTGCTCCTGTCCTTGCTTGTCCTATTACGCTGGATGCTTGCTGAGCTGTACCGTCTGATATTTGGTGTCACCTTTATTTTTATAGGACCCTGTAACGTTTTAAACCATAAGAATACATTAACAAATCATTTTTGCTTTGTATTTTCATACTATCAGCTCTTGTAAATCGATAGGGAAGGGGTTTACCTTTGGTGACCTTGTTTTTGGCTTTCTCCGAAACTCTGCAATCTCGGGCTTCGTGCGCGCTGGTGCGCTACCCTTTTTCCTTTCGCTGTTATGTAATTTACTTCATGTTTTTATTGTTGATTATCGTATAACGAGCCTGAAACTAAACTTTGACATTGGTTGACGTCTTTGTTTATCTGGTTGTCATGGCAATGCCCATTCAAACTCGTTAGCGGTCTGATATGTTTGCTTCAATACTTTTATAAAATACTTTTTCTCTCTTGGCCACTCACAAAAATTACGTTTAATTTAAATAATTTTTAGAACTCTCCAAAAAGGGTATAAAAGCGGAACATTTCTGAAATTCTGGAGAGTCTCACGTCAGCTTCTGAACTAGAAGTATCACCTAAAGGCCTTATCCCGGGGTCGCACTACCATTTAGTGTAAGTCAATTGATCGTCCGGCGGTTACCGATACGAGTATGTAAAGCTAGTTCATTCATTCATACTCTTTAGAGCACCACGATTCAGTAATCAGGTTTTTAGTTTTTGAGCTGTCTTTCGAATGCTTTGATTTATACAGTTTACTCTGTTCAATTAATCTGTGTCTAAAATGATAATCTAAAAACTTTAAGTTTTGTAAATCTTTCAGATTCTGTTATGGTCGCGTACAACTATAACTTCCATATCCTGGATACTGATTATAATAACTACGCTCTAGTTTACCAATGTAGTAACTTGGATGATGGAAATCGACAAGGTATGTTATTCCTTTAATAATTATTTTAATTTTGTAATCGATATTAAAAAGAATTAATAATCACAGTCTGATCAAATAATTAAATCATCTTACAGATACAACTTTCTAAATTAAGTATGTTGGACCTGTACTTGCAGAATTTTTCATTGGTTTTCGCATTTATCACTAAGCCATAAGGTTGGAAATCTAGTGGGATATGTAATTAAGAGTTAATCAATATAAAACATTTTCCCATATGGGATGGCAGAGGCACGATTGCGCCAAAGTTTCGCCAGAAATACCATGTCGAAATTGAAGCATTTACTGATGATATTATGTCTAATGATAACTGATTGAAAACAATGTATTCACCATTCCAGTATCAAGTTGGAAACTCAGTCGCAGTCGTACCTTGGACGCGCAATACGAAGCAACCATAGACCCCTACATCGCAGCCAGCCAGGGTCTCTCTCAGGACTACTACAGGACCACCAGTCAGTCTGATGAGGACTGCTTCTATGTACCCGAACTGAATGAGAACGAGGCTGTTCTGTTCAGAGGACAGTGTGGGGATGTCACGGGAGTCGATGGATTTGATGTCCAGAGCGTGAGTAATGAACCGATAAGTTATCGATAGCAATATACTTTGTTGCACAAAAACCGCGATTATAAAAAAATCCGTCTAGTGCTGGTCGTACTCGCACATGAAGGGTTCCATAGTATAGTACAAGAAATTTAAGCATTAATAGTAGTTTATGTGACTGCTACTTAATGGAAGGCATTAATACTCGAGAGTTTTAATGCCTAATTATGTACAGTTACATACACTAGTTTATCTACACACATATAATAAGCTCTCTTTGATGTGTTCAGGAACTGCATGTTGGACCGGCATTGTGGCTCTGCAGTTGTAGAGCTTGTTCTGTAGTACCACTTCACAGACAAACTAGGGGTGGCACGCAGGCGGGCGTCGGCGTTCGAAATTTGAATGTCATAATATGTAGAAAAACTACACATTATGGTCACAATGAATAGTTGTTTTCTTTCGACGCTAACATAATACTTTGTCATTGTCCGTTTTTTCGACTGCCTTAGAAACAGAGTATAAACTGTCTCTAGGTGCTGGTGTATTCAGCTGGCTCATTCGAAATCTTCAGCAGTCTTAAATACTGCAGACACCAAGATTGCATATGGGATTGTGCTGGAGTAGGATGACGCAAAACCGGTGAAAGATTACGCCAAAAGCGTACTAGTGGACACATAGCTTACCCTATGGTTTGACTAGTCACCTAAACCTAGCAGTAGGTATATGGAATATACTCATCACTGATTATTGAGAACCTCTTGGCAATACTGTTTAACCAAAACCAATCAAAAAAGAACTAGGTGATTACTGTCACAACGTTTAAAGTCTTAACCTTAGACGATCACTCACAACTTTGGCCAAATCATCTATATAAGATATTCGCAATCTATGGTTTTAGAATCCTTTCAATTGGAGAAATATTCCAATGACAAAATAAACATATGTGTTTTATTTCGTTTGAGGTTAAGTCGTTTACATCTTTTAATTATTTATTCTTTAAATCGTTGGGTTAGCTCTTAGGGTTAAATAATATGAGGGGGAGTATAGTTACGATTTGAACATGGTGATGATCTTCACCACACCACAGTTCCATTTTTATATGACCTGAGGACCGTATTACTACGCCTCCGCTGTATGTCCGTCCGTCTGAATGTCCATCAGCGGGCTGTATCTCATGAACCATGAGTTAGAGAGTTGAAATGTTCACAGAATATTTTTTTCTGTTGCCCCTCAGCAACAAATAATGGAATACACGAGATTATATAATTATAGAGGGTCGTGTACAAGAGACGTGTTTGAAAATCTCCTATACAAGAGACGTGATTTAATATAATCTCTTCTCTGAGCGTCTTCATTGGCGCAATTTGTTTGGTTTGGCTCCATTATCACATCAGCTGATTTTCATGACATGGAGTTCCATGTCATGAAAATCAGCTGATGTGATGTTGGAGCCGGAAGGTGGCCATGAGAACTCTGTAACAAAATGATGCAACCCTATCGAGTTTGAGCTCATTTGATTCGTCTTGACTAGTACTCTGGTCCTATTTCAAAAAAGTGAAGTATTCAGGGTTTTCTTAATCTCTCATAGCCTTGTGGTGGCACTTAATACCAATGTTCTTAATTATGATCTGATTTGATAGTGATATTTCTCTAAAAATGGTTAAACAGGTTAAGAAACATTTGAATTCAATAACCCAGCGATAACTTAACTATAGATGAGAAATTAAAGGTAAAAATAAACTAAAAAAAGAAGCTTTTATGTAAATGATCTAAAAAGAAACAAATAAATTTAAAATTGTATCAAACCCATCAATTAATACATCACATTTTTTTAAGATATGAAAGCTTGCTGCGAGATTAACTTGTGTTGATGTAGTAACCTACCTTTTTTAACATATTTTGTTAAACTTTGGATGACATTATAAGAGGCTCTGAATGCAATATTTGGAAACCACAAAGCCAATGTTATTATTGCTCCCTCTAATTCTCTAGGAGTCATTAATTATGATAGTAAATACTATTTCACCGACTTCCGCGCGTGCAAAGCGTGTGTTATGAATGTAGTTTCCTTGATGGCCTTGTTCAAGTTTGCAATCGCGCCACTGTTTTGGATAATGTATAGTATACTCTCAATTACATATGTGTTATAATAACTAACAATACTACACAACAAAATTCGCAACAATCGCTGCAACTGCAAGTTACATCTTCTGTCAGTTCGATATCACGAGAATCTTCTATCAATTCAATTACATAAGTTACATATTCTCTCAATTCAGTATCGCATTTGTTAAATAGGTAGGTAACTTAATCTGCACGATTAAATATCGCAGCAAGCTTCATCATAATTAATTATGTGATATAAATAATTTATGATTGGTACCTATTACCAAATTTTTTGTGTCTTCAATGCAATCTATTGGATTATAAAAAAACCTGCTCTGAAACTATGGAATCCAATTAATGACGAATTTGTTTTCTTTTCATCCAACAGTACTTAGGCTGGTGGCATGAGATAGAATCCTACCCAACCGGCTCTGATGGCCAGTGCATCAGCTCACAGCTCCAATCCTCTGGAAACCAGTATATAACCGTTGACACGGCAGTGGTTGGTGTGCAAGGGATTGTCGATTCTAGCGTGCTGGAAGCCTCTGCTGATGGCAGGCTCAGGAGGACCTTGAGCAATGGAGAGGTTTATGGTAGGTTTTGCTTGAGGTTATAGAATTAATACAAAGTTACGAAACCTTTTATGTCACGAACGGTAGACAAGTTATAATTTGGTAGCAACTTTCTAGTTGAATGGTAGAATTATATATTTTTTCTTTGCAGATGTCTGGGTGTTGGCTACAGATTATGACAACTATGCTCTTCTCTACTCTTGCGTCAATGTGGACGACGAGTACAGACGGGGTTAGTTGTATAACAATTTACAGCCTTTTATATATTTGTGTTGATTCTTCTTTTCACTGCCATTTTTATGCCAGCTCTCCAGTTTCGTAGTTTATTTATCCTTCAGCTCTATCTCTTGAAAATCTTGTCTTAACTATTTTTAAGTAATTATATTCTTCCAGTCTGGAGCGCCAAACACAGCAAAACTCGCCAGCTACCGGCCAACACAGAAGCGGACTTCGCGTCCATCATCGCGGCCAATGACCTACTCCAAGACCACCTTTATCTGCCAGTCAGCCAATCTGATGAGGACTGCTTCCACTACCCAGCGCCTACTGGCGAACAGGTTATCTTATCTGGGCAGTGTGATGAGAATATGCCGGCGCAGCAAAACTTTGATGCTATTGAGGTATTCACGAAACAAACATTTCATCCAGCCCCAAATATTCGGTATCTACCTAGTAGAAGAAGTCATGGTAACCAAAACCAGCGGCGTCACATATCATATGCATATACAAGGCTGCCCATGGACTTTGGTTTAGCCATTTCCTTCATATCTATCACTGAGCCAGATATTCAGGACCGAAACTATTAATTGGAGATTTGACAAATGAAGTAGTCGTTTATATGGAATAGTTTACTATCTTAAACCACGTGGCTGAAAATAAATTCCTATGTGACTCTTATGGGATATCTTAACTTTACGAATGATATCCATTACAGTACTCCGGAACCTGGTACCAAACCGAGCGCTACCCCCAAGTCCACGAAACAGGAACCTGTACTGGCGCCAGTTACACCGTCAATGATGAGACTGGAGTCGTAACTGTACTTAATTGGGAGGTCACAGATGGTGAGGTGGCGACGATTGAGGGAACCGCAACGTTGTCTTCTACTGATGGAAGTGGAAAGCTGACAGTGGTGCTGCCTGTTGAGGGGTCTGATGGTAAGCTTGTTATTTTGATTTGATTTACTATTCCAATATTATAAGGTACATACATTGTCTCTGGCCCGATGCGGGAACCAGACACAGCGGTGTGACACAGATTTACTGGAACTGGTGGGTATTATAGAAAACCACCCGGCTGCAAGTTATCCTGACATGTTCCCCGAGGCTTTTAAAGGCTATTTTATCTAAATCCAGACTAATCTTGATTTTGTTGCAACGCATCAAAGCGTTGGAACTTAGAGCTAACAGCCTAGTTAGAAAAATTATTCATTTAGAGATTTGAGGGACGAGCCTTTGGTGAAGCGAGGCGAGCCTTCTTACTTTACAAACATCCAATCCCCGGATATCTAGCCTACTACTGCATACAGTGGTCATCATCATATAATAGTTGTCGTGGGTAACCTGGTCAACTATTATCGCACGTGGCGATCTTATAATTATGTTATTATTGATAATAAACTTAGCTTTCACTTATTTCTTGTATTTTCGTTCTCTTTACCAAATGACGTTATGATTGTCTTCTTCACAGAAACCGTCAGCGTAGACATGTACGTTCTGGCGACAGACTACACCGTATACTCGCTCGCCTACAGCTGCCAGAATGTCAACGAATACCAGAGGGCTGGTGAGTAGTTTGCATTATTACCCGACTGAGGTGTTTTATGTATGTTTAATTGTTTGGTGGAGCCTGGAGACTGTTTTTGACAAATGTGATGATGTTGGTGGATTTAGAGAGACTAAACAAGGTGTAACAGAATGGTGTAGTCATATTTTACAGCTTTGCTATGTATATCTTTCTGAGCAATACTGTACTGATTTGATTTGATCAGAGCAGCTTTATTTTTAACATCTCCATACGATGATAGATGTACTTACGATTAAAGATGTTACCTAATATTCTAGCTTGCAAATATAGCCGCGTTCATTCCTTTCTCTCGTTTAAGGGTGTTATATGAGAGAAAGGAATTAAAGCGGCTATGTTATGTGTTTAAATAAAAAAAAAACTGTCTTCCATTAGTCAATGTATGGAAACTGAGCCGTACAAGGGTCATGCCAGCTAGCGGCACTGCAGCCATCAACGCCGTTATTGCACAAAGAGACGAGCTCCACCAACAGTACTTCATACAGGTAACCTTTATTACTCTTTTAGAAGCATCTGCCAGAGAAACTGGTGTTATAGCTTATAGTATAATACAGACAAGTAAATATAAATAGGTAATGTGATATGGTGGAGTATAGCTCTATTTCGCCCGATTAAAGACCTGTTTTCTTCGGTGGGGGCCTATATGGGATACATTTTATTTATTTAATACGCTCGCTCGGGTATGAACACCTTCCATGCACTTGGCTTTTCATAGGATGTGAACCCTGATACCATGGCATAAGGCTCAAAATAGCGATGCATTAAAAAATATGCGAGCGAACCGGTTTATACGGAAAATTTGGATGCCCAAGTTTTGCCCGGTGCTAGCAAAATAAAAGGCCAAAAATGCAAAATTCACTTCAATATTTTTTATTGCCCGGTAAATTATGGGTAAGAATACAATGAAAAATGATAGCCTCGATACGGAATGGAACGCGTGCCTTGCAGGGCGAAGTTTTGATGCCTTGATCACTAAGCAGTGGACTTATCGATATTCTGACGATACCGATCATCTGTAGGAGAACTCGGAAAAAGTTTTACCAGCTCATTACAAGACACTGTAGCGCGTCGGGCATGTTCGCAAATGCCAGGGTTCCAGACTTCTTTGCGTTGCTGAGGTCCAGGATTGCAGTATTTTGGGAAGCCCTTAGACGGTCCAGCAATGGTATCCTGGGGATCATAGTGAACAACATCTATAATAATAAAATACTGCAACACTGGGTCTCCGTGCACCGGGACGGGAATAGGAAATAAGGCTTTATTTTATTTATGATTTTTGATGATTTTTGTGTAATTTTAATTCTATAATATATTTTTTATTTGTTTTAAGTCAATGTATGGACCTTTTTTTGGACTGAAATAAACAATTTTATTATTATTATTATTATTATTAAATTTTTATCAACTTCTATTTCTGTTTCAGGTTGAACAGAATGGCGACTGCCCAGAACCTAGTTCGGCCATATTATTTAGAAGTAGTCTTATAGTAATACTCATTTGTGCTGTGTGGCACTTAGCTCTATAATCTGTGAAAGGTCTGAGATAGAAAAACATTCATTGTAAGATAGTGTTGGTGTCGATTCTCCTATCAGTACTTGTAACACTGCCTTATGGCTTTCTCTGTCACAGATAATGTTTTACTACTATTGTTTTTATACTTAATAACTAATGTAAATTATTTATTTATTTAAAATAAATAACGTTACGCGCTAGTGATGACAAAACTGTATCAGTCGGCCACTTATATCAAGTCAGTGCCACTCTTTTGTAAAGTGTATAAAGAGATTTTGTGCAACTGATTTTGGAAAAATATGTATCTACTCGTAACTTCCTCTACAAATCTCAAAGCCGACAATATTTTTAAGAAAATAAACTCAATACATACAATAAAATGGTTATGAGTATTAACAAAATGGTAGTTTTTTATTTGAACTGCAATACTTTCTTAGTTAAAATAAACCGGTGAAGTGCGACGCGGAACGCGCGCCGAGGGTGCCGCGCAAGTGGTATATATTTGTTTGTAAAGCATCACTTTATTTCTTCTATAAGACCTTGCTTCGTGCCAAAGAGCATCGTACCTCTTTGGGATACCTAAACTTGCAAGTACCTAAAATGTCACGATCTCGTGTACACTTACAAAACATATGCCAATCTATCGAGAATATAATAACGAACAACAAATATTCTCTGACAAAATGTCGCATATAGTATCCATTCCGAGATATATTATGTACACGTATTGTGGGTATACAGGTGTCACTTCGTATAAAACAGCTGATATTTATCCGCGTACACATAAATGATGTAAAGCTGCTTATTTTATGTAATGACTTATATTTTAATTTCCATTATAAGCCACGCAAATTCTTTTTCCGAAAGTAAACGACTATAAATGATGGTAAGAACTTTTGACTGTAAATACGTTACATATTATTATGTACTATCCACAGGTTTTATGTACAATCGAACCAACTGAATCATGACCCATCTGCCTGATAATTCGTTTGAAACTTTCAAACTTGTAAGATCTATCTAAATGTCAGTGTCTAATCAAATGATAACAAGTTCGTTACCAAGGAAATAAACCTTCAAGCGAATTTCGACCTACTTGCATTTAAGGGGTTTAGCAAAATAAGCTTATGGTGGGTCATGATTCAGATGGTTCGATAGTACCTATCTGGCCAGTAAATTGTATTTTTTTACCCAACAATGGCAATTTTTTTCTACATTATTGCCGCCATTCGCTCTCTGAATTTTCTTTGTGACACAGCGTTTTCTTTTGTGATTCGGTTTTGTAAATCTTCTGGTTTCCATTTGCTGCTTCTTTTTTAGTTGTCATTTGCCTTCATTTCGCTATGTTTCTTCTCACTTTGTGGATTTTGACGTTTTGTTTTTGGTGAGCACATGTGTTTGTGAGTTATAATTGGTGAAAATGCGTTCGGCTGCCGCCGCATCCGTTCGGCTGCCGCCGCATACGCTCGAAGGTTATTCTCGAAAGTGCACGCCCTAGAGACTGACATCACACAATTATGGGCATCGAAGAGAAATTGATTTGGTGGAAAAGTATTCGTGTCTTTATGACTCGGATTCACGTTTTTATAGTGATAAATTAATGAAGCAAAATGCTTGGGAGAACATCAGTAAAGAAATTGGAATTTCAGGTAAGGAAACTTTTTATTTTTAACAGATGCAGATAACATTTAACATCGATTCACTAAATTATTTTACCGAATTAAAGTATTCTTTAAATTTCTCGCGAATAATTAGCCCTTCCATGTTATTCTGATTGTCAATGCCGATACCGTTGGCAGCATTTTCAAAAAACCCTGTTTTGTGGCGGTATTATTTCTCTACTGACCATTTGTACGTCGTCGCTGATGATAAAATGGTGTAAGTATACGCAAGCCAGGATCACATAATCAAGATGCGTTGTTTTTTTTTTATATATGTTTAAATTTTGGCTTGTAATATTCCAAAGGCATTTTCAACAACTCGGCGACCTCTGCCTAAACGGTAGTTGAATGCTTTTTTATCCTGGTTTCCTATTAGTTGGTTTCCAGAGTAAGGCCTCATTATATTCTGTTGTAGAGGAAACGCTTCGTCTGACACGAAAACATACGGCATTTCTTCTGTAGTACCTGGTAGGCATTGTTTTTCTGGTATCTACATCTATCTACATATTTTGTCTCTTAGACAGTGAGCAAAACTGGAGATAGATAATATGCCGCCATAACTGTTAAGGCCGTATGATCCCACATCTACTACGATAAATCTACATTTCGCGTCTAAAACCGCGAACGAAACAGAACTGATATGTTTTTTATAGTTGTAAGGCTTCCACTATTATTAGGAGCTCTAATATTGACGTGCTTGCCAACCATAGCACCTATACAATTTGGGAAATTCCAAATCTCTTGAAAGACTTTTTCTATTGCTTTCTTCATTTCTTGCATTGGTGTTGGTAAAACTACTAAGCATAACACTTCCCATATGGCTTTAGAAGTTTCATGCACAATTTTTTTACTCGAAAATCAAAAGCCAATGATTTAAAACTGGCGCCTGTAGTCAAGAAACTGGAAAAATCAATATGTAACAAATCAATGTGTACCTAATAAAAGCTTGTTTTGAAAACTTTTTTCTTAGGTACTAGGTTAGGTTAAAAATATTGAAAAATAAATAAAAGTTTGTTTTTTACAGCGTCTCAATGTGTGCACAGATGGACGCGATTAAATAATTATAGAAAAGGACTCAAAAATTGAGAACAAAGAAGTGGATCGGGTGCGTCTAAACGACGCCCACTTGAATATGAAAAAGAATTTTCTTTTTTTAAAAATTACTTTGAACATCACGACCAAATTTTGAACATTCGTTACCAAGAAAACGAAGATACTACACAAAGAAACGACACAAGTAGAGATACTATAACCCACGAAGAAAACTTTATTGAAGATTTTGATATGCAATCTTCATCATCAGTGTCCACTAATAGTGCGGATATTACTATTAGACTACAAATATTAATTTACAACCTTCGTCATCATCAACTCATCAAGCACAATAATCCATCACCAACCAACCAAAGGAAAACGTCGCAAACGTTCTCAAAAATTACCTTGAGTGGATAACAGACCCTTTTTCTATGTTTTTTAGCGATGGCTGAAAATTTAAAAGAAACTACCGGAAAGAATGCAGTTAGAATTAAGATAAAAAGTGTTCAGTGCTGTTTCTGAAGCAGAATTAAACTAGATGAACGAACGTGATAGTAATAACATAAACAGGGGGTATTTTACTAGTCCGCATTTATCGTCATATAGCTATAACCAGACACCATGAACGCCATATGTGGTATCTTCTATACCAGCTACAAATTCTACAACCACGTCAGCATACATTCCGTCATCACCAGGTTTTGATATCAATAGTGAATGAATATATATCACAGCACGAGTAGAAAAAGCTATAGGTGGAGCTACCTATAGAGTGGTTATACCCTAGAAATCCGAAGTCTAGACAGCCTACTGAGTGACATTTGTTGGGAGACAAGGCTTGGAGGTGAAAAAAAAAAAACAATTTTTCTTTGAAACTCGATGAACTGATTCGCAATTTGTATAAATGAAGGGTTCGAATATTTTTCCTTTCTAAGCTATGACCCAAACAAAAATTACACAGTGGGGTCCCTAGAAAAAGTGAACTTCGGGTTTCTGGGGTATTTTTATTATTACTGTGTAGGTACTGTAATACTTGTAGCACTATAGTCGTACTCTTGAGCACTATCTATTTAGCAGCCCTTGCTAATATGATGCTCCTAGCACTAGACATCACTGCCTAATTGATAAATATAAAGATGAAGTATTTATGGGCTTGTATTTTTTATTTGGTTTCTTTTAGTTACAAACACTTTTTATAAAAGGGATCCCCAACAGGCTCGATAGCCATTAATCTAATCCTCAATATAATTTAGCTCAGTCACTGGCCGAAGCCTACGGTGAAGTGTGTCACATTGACTTCCACATCCAATCCTCTTTCTTTTTTTAACTACATATAACGTGACAGTGTCCAAGTGAACACCCACTCTAAAGAGGCCCGTATCTATACCTTACAGTACCTATAAGATATTTTTAACCTATAAATCATATCAAAAAAGTAACTAAATAAAATAACATCTCCCATCCGCCTAAGCATTAAACGAAATGACTGACTCAATCACACGATGTTTTTAGGAACCAGAGGCCAAGATGATTTTTTTAAAAATAAACACACGAAACTGACCGATTATAATTTCAACAAAAATGGACTCTAATAACAATTATGAAAACCGGTCAAGTGCGAGTCTAAATCGCGCACGAAGGGTTCCGTACCACCGTTCAATGGAAGCGATGGTGTGGAGTGAATAGTTTGGATTTTACACAGCAAAATATTGTTTACAAAGTTATTGGTGCGGTTACTTTTACACTCCATGTACGTAACCAGGTGCATCCATAAGTTTGTACGTGGTATTGAAAGAATTGTTGTATGGGAGCCCCCTTAAATATTTCTTTTATCCTGTTTTTTAGTATTTGTTGTTATAGCGGCAACATAAATACATAATCTGTGAAAATTTCAACTCTCTAGCTAGCTAGGTTCTTGAGATACAGCCTGGTGACAGACGGACGGACGGACGGACGGACGGACGGACAGCGGAGTCTTAGTAATAGGGTCCCGTTTGGAACCCTTCGGGTACGGAACCCTAAAAACGAATTAAGATATCGGACAGTGCGACAACAATAATGGCGAGGTGTTAAATCTTTGACGACGATTGGGCAAGTGGACGAGACAAGATGGCAGGCTTCTTTATATAGACAGGCGTCCGTCAAGGGGCGCCACAACAGGGGATGGCGCTAAAACGGCTTCTCCTGACAAAGGGTCGTCCCCGACCCGAGCTCCTGGAGCAGTGGTACCACTAGGACCCACGACATCTGTGTCTTGACCGAGCTCTAGCACAACAACACAAGTACAACCAAACTACAACCAAAATGAAGTATCTGACACACAACACAAGTACAATCAAACTGAAGTATTTGAATAGCTTTCCTTTTAATGTTCTTATGAATCTTTCTGCTATAGATGCTTTTTTAGTTGTGAAAGTTGAATAATGCTTAATCTTATAAGTTTTCATAAGTAGTATTGACGACCCGAATGGCCGAGTCGGCAGTGACCCTGCCTATGATGCCAAGGGTCCCGGGTTCGAGTCCCGGTGGGGGCAAATATTTGTTTGATGAGAACGGATGTTTGAACGCTAGTCATGGTTGTTTAACTATCAAAGTATAATATTTATCTATAAAAATATGTGCATCTAAGATACAGGGAATCTTAGTTTGGGGCTATATCTATGTGTGTAAATGTTGGAGATTTCATTGTAGCCTCCTTGCTTTAATCCTGGCCAACTTCGTAGTGTTATGACTTAACTGTCATTGTCACTCTTGTGAATGTCGTTTTCTTCATCCTATGTGCTGAATAAACTCTGGGTTATATTTTTACAAATATGTGGTTTAATTATCAAATACATTAGGTTATGGTTCCGCAGAAATAGTATAACGTTCTAATAAATATGTCGGAAAGTAAGAATCAAAATTTTTCACATGAAAAATTACGTGGACGGGAAAATTACGTCGAATGGAAATTTGTCATGAAAAATGCATTGATTCACGACAATTTATGGATCTGTATCAGTGGTTACGGTGCGGATGATAAAACAACGTCCGAGGTGAGAAATCGACGTGATGAAATAGCTAAATCTAAAATTTGCTTGGCAGTCGAAAAGTCATGTTTTTCTCATTTAATGTCGGCGGAGACGGCAAAAGAAGCCTGGAATGCACTGGAACGTGCTTATGATGATAAGGGACTCGGTTCGAGAGTAAGAACTCTCCAGAACTTATGCGCTGTCAAATTTGAAAACTTCGCGAACATGGAAGCTTACGTCAATGAAGTTTTGTCATTAGCACAGCAATTGGCGAACATGAACAAGCCTGTTGACGACGAGTTTCTTGGTGCGCTGATGCTCAAAGGTTTACCGACAGAGTATGAGCCCATGATCATGGCACTAGAGCATTCGGGAGCTGCCATCACATCTGATCTAGTCAAATCCAAACTGCTACAGGATCAACGTTGGACTACTCGTGGAGATTCGAGTGAGTGCTTATATTCTACCAGAAAAGGCACTACTACGAGTGACTCCTGGACGAGAAAAGCGCAGCAGCACAAGGGAGAAGCAAAAGCGAAGGATAGTTCTGATCGAAAGAGAGAACCGTGGTGCTGGAAATGCAGACAGAAAGGACATCTGAAGAAAGACTGTCGGAACGAGAAGAGTTCTTCAGGAAACTTTGTGTTGACAGCATTCAGTACTAGTACGGGCTCGGAATCTTCGTGGTACATAGACTCAGGTGCGACAAATTGCATGACTGGCAGGCGCGATTTGCTGACAGACTTTAAATCGCGTGGTGGTTTCGTCACCATTGCTAGTGGAGAGAAACTTCAGTGTACAGGCATAGGTAACGTTATGTTGTCGGATGACACGACGTTGAATGACGTGTTGTTTATACCTAAGCTGTCTGTGAATCTTATATCTGTTTCCCAATTGATTAAGAACGGCTGTACTGTAAATTTTGATACTAAGGGTTGTACAATTTCAAATTTGAGCGATGTTTTGATTAAGGCAAATGACGTAGGAGGTGCATATAAACTTCAGACCTGCAGTCTAAGGGCGAATCTAACGATTAGCACTGCAACTTGGCATCAAAGACTTGGTCACTTGAGCGGCCATAATATGAAGCTTTTGAGGCAGGGACTTGCTAATGACATTAGTTTTCAGGAGGACCCTTGTAAAGATGTTGCTTGTGAGGTTTGTTTGAAAGGAAAGCAAGCCCGTTTTCCTTTTCCTAGCAATCCTGAGAAGTCAGTGGCTGCAAAACGGTTGGATTTAATCCATACCGATTTGTGTGGTCCGTTGCCGGTGAATTCGCTTGGATGCAAGAGGTACATCCTGACGTTCTTGGATGATCATTCGAGGAAGGTGTTCGTGTACTTCCTGAAGCGTAAGAGCGAGGTTAGTGAATACACTAAAAACTTTATTAAGCTAGTGGAAACACAAACTGGTGATAAAGTCAAGGTTTTGAGGTCGGATAACGGGACGGAGTATGTAAATAGGGACCTTGAAGACTTTTTGAAGGGTAAGGGAATTGTCCACCAGGTAACTGTGCCGTACAGTCCGCAACAGAATGCCTGCGCGGAGCGGCTGAACAGGACGCTCCTGGAAAAAGTAAGGTGCCTGTTATACACTTCAAACGTAGACCACAAATTTTGGGCAGAAGCTGCCAACACTGCAGCTCATTTAGTGAATGTGTCACCTTCGAAAAGGCTCTCGGGGAAAACTCCTGAGGAGGCCTGGACCGGTAAAAAGGTGAGCTTGAAACACTTACGAGTGTTTGGCTGCGAAGCTTATGCTCACATTGATAAAGTGAAGCGGAATAAGCTTGAACCAAAGAGCAAGCGTTGTATATTTCTTGGATATGAGAACAATGGGTATAGGCTCTACGATTTGGCGAAAAATGAAGTTTTTCGTAGTCGTGACGTTGTTTTCAATGAAACAATCTTTCCAGGTGTCAAGAGCAAGCGGTCCGTGGAGATATTCTTTCCGACAAGTGACGACGGTGTCATTGATGACGAGAGTCACGAGGAAGATGAGCCAGAGGTTGAGCTTGAGGCGGAGAATGCGGAGTTACCGTTCCCACAGAATGTAAAGATTCAGGTTGAGGCGGAGAGGCCGTCAGCGCCTGAAGTTTGGTTCGAGCCGAACGAACAGGTACCGAGCTCATCTACTGATACAGGCAGTAGACCACGGGAGCCACATGCAGATGGACCTGCCTTTAATTTACGGTCTAGAATACCGAGGACAATGTCTGCACTCGAGATAGAGTTGAATGAGCCGACAACTGTCAAGGAGGCTTTGCAATCGAGCGATAGCAAGCTATGGCGGCAAGCTATGCAAGACGAGATTGACTCATTCAATAAGCATGAAGCTTGGCAGCTCGTTGACAGACCGGCGGATAAGAACATTGTCAAGAATCGGTGGCTGTTTAAAATTAAACGCGACGTGAATGGAAAAATAGCGTGTTACAGAGCGCGATTAGTTGCGAAGGGGTTTACCCAAAAGTTCGGAATTGACTACTTGGATACGTACTCTCCAGTTGTTCGGCATAGTTCGTTGAGAATGTTGCTGTCTCTTGCGGTGGAGCTAGATCTGAAGATTGATCACCTTGACGTCAAAACTGCCTTCTTGAATGGTAACTTGAGCGAGGAGATTTATATGTCACAGCCGGAAGGATTCATAAGACAAGGCGATGAGCATAAAGTCTACAGACTCAAGAAAGCCGTGTACGGTTTAAAGCAGGCGTCTCGTGCCTGGTACGATAAGGTAAAGCAAGTTTTACTCAAAGAGAAGTTCACGCAGAGTAAGCATGAGAGCTGCATCTTCAGTCGTCGAGTGGGTAAGCGAACCATTATTATCGCACTATATGTAGATGATTTTTTCGTTTTCTACGATTGTGACGAGCTTGCTAAAAAGCTGAAAACGTCATTGAAGGCTCACTTTACTATTAAGGAGTTAGGTGAGGTTAAACATATGCTAGGCATTAAAGTAGATCGTACTAGTAGTGAGTTGAAGCTGAGTCAGAAAAACTATATTGAAAAGTTGCTTGAACGTTTCGGTATGAGCGACTGTAAAGGCGCAAAGACGCCCTTGGACGTAGGTCTGAAGTTTTCTGATAGCACTAACCACGATAGTAGATTACCATATCAGGAATTGATAGGATCTTTAATGTACTTGTCTGTGACATCTAGACCTGACATTTCATTTGCTGTAAGTTTTCTTAGTCAGTATAATACCCGCTACACAGCGGAACATTTTGCTGCGGCCAAACGTGTGTTGCGTTATTTGAAAAGCACAATGAATTTGGGTCTTGTGTACAGGAAAAATGTTGAGCATGATAAGTTTCGTGTTTATGGTTTTACCGATGCTGATTGGGCTAACGGAGCCGATCGTAAATCATACACGGGATATATCTATAAACTAGGTAGGAATGTAATTTCCTGGGGTTGTTACAAACAATCTTGTATCGCACTTTCGTCTACCGAGGCGGAGTACATAGCTTTGTCTGAAGCGGCCAAAGAGGCGGTATACGTCCGTGCGGTTCTTACTGAATTAACAGGTCAGAGCAACACTGTAACCCTGTATAGTGATAATCAGTCTGCGGCGAAGCTTGCCACTAATCCGGTTTTTCATAAACGGTCTAAGCACGTAGACATTAGGTATCACTATATTCGTGAGGCTGTTGACAATGAAGTCATTAAGTTGTCATATATGCCTACAGAGCAGATGACTGCTGATGTGCTCACGAAGGCACTGCCTACTTGTAAGCACCAGTCGTTTGTTCAAGATATGCTGGAAGTCGTCCAAGATTAAGAGGGCGTGTTGGAGATTTCATTGTAGCCTCCTTGCTTTAATCCTGGCCAACTTCGTAGTGTTATGACTTAACTGTCATTGTCACTCTTGTGAATGTCGTTTTCTTCATCCTATGTGCTGAATAAACTCTGGGTTATATTTTTACAAATATGTGGTTTAATTATCAAATACATTAGTAAATAGTGTCCAAGGTATTATTATTATTATTATTATTTACTACTTTCAAACTCCATGTACAATCGAAACAACTGAATCATGACCCTTTTGCCTGATAATTCGTTTGAAACTTTCAAATTTGTAAGATCTATCAAAATGTCAGTGTCTAATCAAATGATAACAAGTTCGTTACCAAGGAATCAAATCAAATCAAATCAAAAATCATTTATTTCCGTAGGATGTTGTTACATCACTGAGATCCGTCATTACATTTTTTTGGGTGAGTTCACTAACACAATGGCGGAATATGTGGAGAAGAGCTCATCGAAGAAACTCCACAGTCGTCGCATCTTTTGCGTTTCCTTTTTTAAATAAAATATTGTCAAATTACAAAATGAATGCTAATTATATATCGAAATAGCCTGTTACTCAAACAATCTATTCCCATGGACATCTGTCCTCTAAGTATTCAGATATCCTAAAGTAACCTTTTTTATACAATTTCTATTTTATTATTAATTTAAACTTGTCTAAAGGTAAGTTTTTAATATCAGTAGGGACCTTATTGTAATAGCGTATACAATTGCCTTTAAAAGAATTACTAATTTTATGTAGTCGACTTACATAAGCAACCAACTTGTCTTTATTTCTAGTATTAAAATTGTGTATATCACTGTACTTCTGAAAATTAGTTATATTTATTTTTACATACACAAGATTGTCATAGATATATTGAGACACAAATGTCAGAATATTGATTTCTTTAAACTTTTCCCTCAGTGACACTCTAGGCCCTAATCTATAAATTGCACGAACAGCCCGTTTCTGCAGAATAAATATACTATTAGCATTCGCAGCGTGACCCCACAATAAAATACCATAGGTCATTACACTATGAAAGTAACTAAAGTAGACTAGTCTAGCGGTGTCTACGTCGGTAAGAGCTCTAATTTTTTTAACTGCGAACGCTGCCGAACTCAGTCTGTTCGACAATTTATTTATATGAGGATCCCATTGTAGTTTGGCGTCTAAAGTAATGCCCAAAAAGAAAGTCGACTGCACAAGGTCCAATCTCTGTCCTTTTATAAATATGTCTGTAGTTACCGGGTTCACATTGGGTAACACGAATTTAATACATTTAGTTTTCTTTTCATTAAGTAATAAATTGTTAACAGTAAACCAGTTCACTATACTAGAGATAGCATTGTTTACCTCGTCATAATTTGATTGCTGTCTTTTAACTTTAAATATCAAAGAAGTATCATCGGCAAACAATACTAACCCATGTTTTGCTTTAACCTTGCGGTACGCCCATACTTATTGAAGACCCAGGTGATCTTTTCCCATTAACATCGACCATCTGAACCCTATCTGTTAGATATGACTCCAGAAGGCCAAGGGCCTGATCTTTTACACCATAATGGCGTAACTTCCTGACAAGAGTGTCATGATGGACGCAATCAAAAGCCTTGGATAGATCGCAGAAGACACCTATTGCATCCATTGCGTCTTCCCAGGCATCAAAAATATTGTCGATTAGTTCAACACCAGCATCGGCTGTTGAACGACCCTTTGTGAAACCAAACTGAGCAATATGAATTAAATTATTGAGATAATAATGACTTTGCAATTGATTAAGTATGAGTTTTTCAAATATTTTGCTAAGCGTTGGTAGTATCGATATGGGTCTAAAATTGGTGGAAAGGAAATAAACCTTCAAGCGAATTTCGACCTACTTGCATTTAAGGGGTTTAGCAAAATAAGCTTATGGTGGGTCATGATTCAGATGGTTCGATAGTACGTAACCAGGTGCATTCATAAGTTAGTATGTGGTATTGAAAGATTTATTGAATGGGAGCCCCTTTAAATATTTATTTTATTCTGTTTTTTAATATTTGCTATTATAGCGGCAACAGAAATAGATCATCTGTGAAAAATTTATTTGTCTAATTATCAAGGTTCATGAGATACAGCCTCGTGACAAACGGACAGTCGGACCCCTAAAAAGCATCAATCACAGCTAAGATATACTTAAAACCTTTGTTAACATTATAATGATTTTTAATGTCAAATAAATCAGCTTGCCACGGCGTAGAAAGATGTTTCTTGCGGTTTTATGTATTTCATTGACAACGCATTGCTTACTCATTTTTCATGAGAGCTGTCTCTCCGCGCTATATGTGATCTCTTATAAGTTTATTCACTTCTACTTTTGTGTGCATACTACGTAACATAGTCTTTAACAGTTATAATTCAGTGTTTATATATTTGATATTCGTGATGAAATCTTATTTTTCTACAGTTAAATTTGTTATTTTCATCAATATACTCCTTAGTAACAGCTTCATCTGCACCCTCAGGTGATTTTAAGCCTTTTAATTGACTTTGATTTAAGTCAATTTCACCATTATCATTTCGGATTACAAATTTGTCTTTTGATATTATATCAGTTATATCCATTGTGCGCATTCTTTTATGCATATGGTGGCAAAATTTGTCAATATTCATCATGTTGTTTAAGTTACGGGGCCAAAATAGGAATAAAAATTTATACATACATAACTATTTATTCAATCGATTACACCACATTCTTTCAACTCCACCATTATAGAAATTATCTCATTATCCAACCCAGTTCTGCCAGCATCTCTAGAAGCTGTTTATTTATTTTTATTTATTTATTTATTTGTCAAATTTCGTAAGTACAACGTTAAAGAAATAATTCTAATGCGTTGTAAATACACCGAACATAATGCTATCTGCATTGATAACATATATAATAAGAATTTAAATTACAAATTGTTCATTTCACTTCAATCAGTATGTCAACTTAATATTAAATTCAAATTACAATAAGTCAAATTACAAATAAGACAACTCAATTTAAACCTAGTCAATTAATTCTAAATGTCAGATATAAAATTAAACTTCAATTTAAATATTTCAAATTACAAATTAAACACTGTCACACATTCATCTCGAAAAACCTTCCACATTCCCGCACCGACCGAGGTGCCGCAGCCAACAGAGCGTTGAGACTGTCTCGCGCCCTCACCGTGTGGTGCGTGCCGCCCGCTAATAGCTACCGGTGCCTGCGCGCGCGGGTATATTTGTCGGGCACGAATAGCGCGCATATCGTACCGACAAGCGCGACGCATTCACTGTCGCCTCGCAACAATCGACACACAGTTAGAAGCTGTTCGGTGTTACGTCTGACCTCCAGTGAGTTGTATCGGAGCATACCCAATATATATTTTTTTTTTTGGGTACCCACCTAAGTACAACACGTATTAAAATCGCTCCCCCACAAATTAAATTATTTTAAACAATTATCTGCTTTTAACCTTTGTTTAATACGGTCAAGAATACAAATAGTGACTCATAGTATCAAGTATTGTCACAGCACTGACCTTTCTCGAGCGACTCAAGCCTCTGCACTAACTTCAATCAACCGCCACACCAACGGCCACTGCCTGCCACTTCGAAGATTCACATCACTCCACAACCACTTCAAGGTACAATCTACATCTTCATCATCTTCAAGGTACTATCAACAATTTACTAAATTATACTATATTCACGAATTATCAACTCGCTACCGGACAAAATGCAGTGCTCCAAATGTCACAATACAATTTACGACAGCGAAGACATCTCCTGTGCTTCGTGTAAACAAAGGTATCATTTTAACTGCGCGTCTATCACTGAGTCTTCGTTCAGGAAGATGAGAGTGGCAAAAAGGACAGCCTGGATCGGCAAATGCTGCAGCGGGGCCGACCCCAAGACGAATGAGAAGGACACACCGTCGGTTGCGGCGCCACCGCATCACCATTGAGAGCAAAGTTGACAAAGCAATGAGGCTAATATCGGATCTCACAACCAACGTAGACTTGCTGGCAAAAAAAAGTAGAGGGACTGGTTGCGACAACGGATTTCACTTCTGATCGCGTAGATAAGCTGGAGAATCGCATTAAGAATTTAGAAGGAATGATGAAAGACCTGGATAAATTCAAATTGGATGTTTACGACAACACAACATCGACGACAGAGCTAAAAGCGACAATAAACAGCCTTCAGCAGAGGAACCGCCTATGTAATCTGGAAAATTTCGGAGTTCCAGAACGCAAGACTGAAGTTACACAGGGCCTGGTAATTTCCATCGGCAAAGCCGTGGGACTGGACTTAAAGAAAGAAGACATATCCTCAGCAGTCAGAATATCTACACGCAATACGAGTGGCCTCCAAAGGCCGTTAATCGTTAAGCTGAACTCCACTATCAAGAAGGACGAGTTTATTAGTGCAGTGCGCAAGAACCGCGGCGTCACCACCAATGACATCGGAATGGCAGGAGTCAACGAACATCTGACTTTACATAATAAGGATCTCATGAAGCAGACAAAAGCAAAGACCAAGGAACTGGGGTTTCGACTCGCCTGGTACACATACGGCCCCTACCGAATCGTCGAGCTCGCTTAGTTGCAGAGGCCCCATTGAGTTAGATAAGGACCTCGTCCTGAAGTACCTGAAGCAAATCAATACCAACAAAGGGGCTGGTCACGACAATATTCCGCCATTATTCATAAGAAGATGCGCAGAACATCTGGCTACTCCATTGAGCATTATTTTTCAAAGATCTTTAAGGGAGAACATTTTCCCCTGTCAATGGAAAAAAGCATTCGTCGTGCCTATTCACAAGGGTGGATCCAAAAGTAGTGCGAAACAGTATCGCCCGGTATCCATACTCCCTGTTTTCAGCAAGACATTTGAGTTGATCGTCCATGACCAAATAAACCCCATTGTATCACGTAGCATCCCACCCGCTCAACATGGTTTTATGCGTAAGCGCTCTACTGTTTCTAACTTGGTCGAGTCCGTAGATGCTGTGCTTGCTAACATGGATCAAGGTTATCAGGTAGACGCCGTGTATACCGATTATTCCAAATGATTTGATAGGCTTAGACACGATGTTATCATCAATGAGTTAACCGAAATCGGCATACACGGTGATTTGATTTGATCAGAATCGGCTGCTACAAATCGCGTTTTGCTCCTATACCATCCGGAGTCCCCCAGAGTTCCCATTTAGGACCACTTCTATTTAAAGTGTGTGCCGGTCTACTATGTTAGTCATATTTTCACGTAATATTAAGATAAGTTGACGAACGTCACAGATAAGGTATATTTATATTCATCACGCACTATGTCTTATGCACGTCATTAATAACATGTACCAACCTAGTATATAAGCTAGGATTCCCTATAATAAATTAGTCTAGTCTGGTCTCGTATTTGCGCGCATCTCAAGCCTTTTACTTTACTCCCGAAGATGTCGCTCTCCTCATAATTGCCTCTGGCAAAGTTGTGACCCGACTTTTGAACATCAGCAACCTTCGGTAATATCAGCATGGAACCAGCCGCGAAGAAAACTCCGTGTGCTGCCACCTTAGAAGTGCAAGCAAGAAGCACTTCGTCCAAGATCGCCGAGCCCCGACTTCTGCATACCTATTTCAAACCACGCTGCAGAAATCCATAATCAAGACCCCACCCAAACCAAGACGACATCAAGCAAGCCATGACGGACCAGAAGCCAAAATAATTTCAACTGAAGATTTCCCGCATCGAACTCAAGATACCGCAAGAATAATGAACCGATAGTCAGCCGACTGCTGATTTATCAAAATGGAGCTCGCACCAGCAGAAACGAACGCGTCGGCAAATTCATTCACAGCAAGCAGCCTTTTCAAGTTCAAGACATAGGAAGCCGTTCCAGCCCCCAGAAGAGTATTGAAACACCATCGATATACCTAATTCAACGAATATTGAAATCATCCAGGAAGAACATCGCACGAAGAATAATCAAATCACTGAAGAGAGAGAGAGATATATATTTATATATAAACGATTGGTGTACAAGATGTGCCCTATGTTGCCAAATTCCAAGGTTTTTAGGCACACAAATTTCATCATTCGACAACTTAATATTCACTCAAGACTGAAGAGAACGCACGTACATATGACGTATGAGATCATTGACTGCCTACAACCAAGGTTACAGATTTAATGCTGACGCTGATTCAGCACAATCATCCATGTGTAGGTACGGTCGCAATTATAAACAAACAGTGATTACAACTTCAACGACGTGCGATGTAAATTGACTCATCGATTCCTGAAAAAACATGGGCGGCTGCAGCATCAGACGACTCTCCTGCGGATCTTTTCCAGTTATAGGTTAGGTTAATTTACTAACCGTGAAGCCCCATTTTCCTAGTGTTTTTCTGTTTTCCAGTTTTTAGTTTATTTTATGTGGTGTGCGGCCAGATACAAGACTTGCCTGTAGGTAAATATTATGTTATTCTTTAAACTTATGTAGAATTCACATAACCGTAGTTCCTTTATGTTTCTAGATTCTTGTAAGAATTAACTTTAGATTAAGTTGAAGTATGCGCTATTATTATCTAGTTTTATTTAACAGTGACTTTCCTTATATATAAAAATAGATTAAGTTAAAGTATGCACAATTAAGATCTGGTTTTATGTTTATTAAAATACTACTAGTTATTATTGCAGTTGATAAGTTTGTTATGGTACCTAACTTAGATTTTTTCCATTGTTATAAGTACATTCATTTATTTTTTTCCCTAAAGGGGGGAGTATCTGTGCCGGTCGACTGTGTTAGTCATATTTTCACGTAATGTTAAGATAAGTTGACGACCGTCACAGATAAGGTATATTTATATTCATAACGCACTATGTCTTATGCACGTCATTAATAACATGTACCAACCTAGTACACAGTCAGGTCATAAGTTCTGTCACACAATAAAAACTTTTGAATTTAGAACGCTGGCCACAAAAAAGTTTATTGAATTCGAATTTCGAATTTTTCATGAAAATAAAAATGTGTACTTTTCAGAATTTTCCTCATTTTTAAATATGGAGTGGACACTTGTGTGTCCACTCCATATTTAAAAATGAGGAAAATGTTTAAAAATGAGGATTGCTACCAAATACACTACAATGTTATGCCAAAGAGCAAAGTGAGTTAGCAGAACTCAGAGCCGCGACGTCTGAGTTAGTACAGCTACAACGCCAGAATGCGGAATTGGTGGGCGTTCTAATTGAGAATGAGGAGAATGAGACCAGCAAGGAGGACGAGCCCACATCACTAACTTTGGTCTCGACCCCCCTCAACGAGAGTGTTGCAGCGTCCACCGCTGCCCCAACCAAAAAACAGCGTCGCCGTCGTCGACGAGGAGACACCTCGCAGCTCAACAGCGCGAGCACCGCGCCGCTCGCTGTCCATGCTGAGGCGTGTGTCATGCCGCAAGCTGCTCCGACGGCCGCGCCGTTCGCCGTTGCGCACGTTGCGACGCTCGCTGCCGCGAATGCCGCGCCAACCGCCGCCACGTGCATCAAACCGCACTCCAACACGTGTGTCCCGCCACTCACCTCCACTCGTGTACCGCCAGCTACCAAAATATGTGCTCAGAGAAAAACTCTGTTGTTCTCCGACAAAGTAGGTGCAGGATTTGGGACTCTATTACATAACCGGCTTAACCAAAAAGTAACGAACATTTGCTGTCCAAATAGTTCATTTGTAGATCTAGTGAAGATGATTAGTCGCGGTATCTATGATGAGTACAGCACAATTGTAATTATGGTAGGAAATCATTCAAACATTAGTCGAAATGATTTGAATAAAAGTGTTGAAACACTTCTAGACTTACATAGTAGGATGAAATGCAAATTTATACTATGCAATTTTCCATATGCCTGTAATTTGACAGAACTACAGAACAAATCTGTGCATAGAATGAATATTCATTTATTTAATTTAACATGTCATCACAGCGATGCTATTTTATATTTCGACATGAATAATTTTATTCATAACTTTACTCTGACACGGGATACATTGTACCTGTCTAATAAATATAGAAAATTAGTCGCTACATTGTTAGCTTATAATATATGCGACGCAGCTATAGTTGGTTTAACTAAGTTCAACTTGACATCAGCTTATTTTAAGAGTAATATAACATGCACCCCTATTGGGAATTCACCTGTTAATTGTACTTTGCATGCAACATTGGAATCTGTTCCAAGTAATTTAGATTAGTTCATAAGACAATAGAGGAAATCTCTAGCATACAAGAGCCACTAAATATGTCAAAATGTAAGCCCCAGTTAAATATTGCCCATCAAAACATCCAGGGGCTACCTGCCAAAGAACTTGTATTAGAATTATTTCTAAAAAATTCTGACATTGATATTATTTGTGTTACTGAACACTGGTTGAAGGAAAATATGATGTCTTTTAACATAGATAATTACAAAATTGTCAGTTGTTACAATAGAAAGACTGCTGATAGAGGTGGTTCTTTAATCTTAGTGAAAAATAATATTAAGGTGAAACAACGGAAAGATATTCTTGCACTTACTGTTGAAAGACAAATAGAGGTATCCTGTGTTGAGTTAGATAGCCATATTATTGTTTGTGTCTACAGACCACCGAGGGATGAAAAAGGCCATGGCAATTTCGAAATATTTGAGAAAATTATGGAGGAAGCCCTCATTAAACTTTGTAATAACAGAAAAAAGTTAATTATTTGTGGCGATCTTAATGTAGATCTGCTTGTAGATACAACACTAAAGCGACGATTAATAACTCTGTTCAAATCATTTAATTTATGTCATGTATTTCTAGAGCCGACTAGAATTACACTTACTAGCCAAACTTGCTTAGATAACGTTTTTTTGTGACTGTGCATTCACAAGTAAAAGTGTAATTAACTGCTTACCCTCCGATCACAGTGTTCAAACAGTTTCATTCCCAATAACTATTAAGGATAAGACTGGTCCATCATTTTATAGGCCTATTACATCCCATAGACTAGAGACATATACGAAAAACTTAGATATAAATTTGCCAGTACCGGATTTTAATGAACAGAACCCAAACAAAATCTACTCAGACTTCTTCAACATTATTCAGACAGAATTCAATAAAGTTTTCCAATTAAAGAAAGTCAGTGACTACAACGGTAAATCTAAATTTAATGACTGGGCAACGTTTGGAATTCGTAAAAGTAGAGTTATCTTGTATGACCTTTATGATCAAAAAACCTATAACTTTGATCGAAAATTTCATGACTATGTTAAAAAATATTCCAAAACTTTCAAGTTGGTTTGTAGAACTGCAAAAACTTTACACATTAATAGAAAAATTCAAAACTCAAATAATAGAATGAAAACAGTTTGGCAAATAATAAACCGCGAAACTGGCAAAGTTATACCAAGGGACAGTGATTTCTGCCTAAAGATAGGTGATGATGTTGTTAAATCTAACGCTGATGTTGCTCGAGCTTTTGAAACATTCTTCACCAATGTACCCGTACTCACAACGGACCGTCTAAATTCATCTCCATTTGAAGCAGAGACTTTATTAAAAAATAACACTAGCGTCAATAATTTATATTTAAAATTTCATCATGTATATCCCCAGGACATTGTCAAAACGTTTAAATTACTCAATTTAAAAAATACGGAAGACCTGTGGGGTATATCAGTCAAAGTCATTGGTTCAGTAATTCTAGTTATAGCCCCACACTTAGCTTATATATTCAATAAATGTGTTGACGATGGGGCTTTTCCAGACCTCATGAAACACAGTAAACTTATACCGCTGTTCAAATCGGGAGATAAGGGCGATCCTTCAAATTTCAGACCAATATCTGTTCTTCCAACACTAAGTAAAATATTTGAAAAGATTATACTCAATCAAATGCTCTCACACTTCAACCGTACAAAACAACTCCACGCTAAACAATATGGTTTCACTAGGGGTAAATCGACTACGGATGCAGGTATTACCCTTGTATATCATATTTATTCTGCATGGGAGGCCGCACAGGATGCTATCGGAGTTTTTTGCGACCTGTCGAAGGCGTTTGATTGTGTTGATCATAATACGCTATTAATTAAATTAAATCATTACGGAGTTAGAAATAAAGCGTTGGATCTACTAAGATCATACCTAAGCAATATAATTCAAAAGGCAGAAGTTAACGGCGTAAAATCTGATGGATCGGGTGTTAAAATTGGCGTTCCACAAGGTTCCATATTAGGCCCTTTCTTATTCCTGGTATATATTAATGATCTGCCTTTCATGGTGGAGAAATTAACTGACATAGTGTTGTTTGCTGATGATACTTCACTGGTCTTCAAAATTGAAAGACAAAAAGGAAAATTTGATGATGTTAATGGTGTATTGTCTTTAACCTTGAATTGGTTCACAGTTAATAATTTATTGTTAAACGCTGGAAAAACCAAGTGTATCAAATTCTCACTTCCAAATGTCAGGCAAGTTGAGACCAGTTTAGTGCTAGACAACAGCACGTTAGAATTAGTAAATGATACGAAGTTTCTTGGAATAACCATTGATAGCAAATTGCAGTGGGGACCCCACATAGATAAATTGGCTGGTAAATTAAGTTCTGCGGCTTACGCTGTTAGGAACATCAGACAAAGCACGGATGTGGCTACATCTAGGCTAGTATATTTTAGTTACTTTCATAGTGTGATGTCCTGTGGTATCTTGTTGTGGGGGAAAGCAGCGGATATTCAAACTATTTTTATTTTACAGAAAAGAGCTATTCGAGCAATTTATAATTTAAAACAAACAGACTCCTTAAGAGAGCTTTTTAAAGAAATTGACATACTAACAGTAGCTAGTCAATTTATTTTCGAAAATATAATGTATGTACGCAAGAACCTTACAACATCTTCCAAACTTAGCGATAGCTGTAATGTTAACCTAAGAAATAATCACAGACTATGTGCGCCCCGTTTTAGACTCGCGAAGGTTAGCAATTCTTTCAAGGGTCAGTGCATTCTCTACTACAATAAGATACCTCTGGAGATTTTGAAATTGCCACTTGAGCAATTTAAAAAGCATGTTAAAGCGACTTTGTCGAAAAAGGGATATTACAATGTTCAAGATTACTTAAATGACAGGACTGTATGGGGTTAATCTGGCGCAACACAGACCTTGCTGTTAATAATTTTGTAATTATTTATTCCTGCTTATTAATCATAACAATTAAATTTTTCATAATTGTATTAGTTAAGCACAACCTATTTTTAAAAGAGATCTAAAAATAAATCTGTGGGAGTTTCTACGCCCTTCTTCTCCCACAGTGGTCCAATGTAGAGAAGAGGCAAAAAATGACGTTTGCTAAGTATATGTAAATATCTACAGTAATAAAGTACTTTGACTATTGACTATTGACTTAAAGAAGACCGTGTCGCAGTTATTGCGTTGCATCGTTGCGGTTACGCGCCAACTCAGATTTTCGACTTACTGAAAAATTTGAATATAACCAAAAGATTCGTTTATCGTACCATAAACCGATACAATGAAGACTCTAGTGTAGATGACAGGTCAAGAAGCGGTCGCCCTCGCTCTGTTAGGACTCCAGCAGTGATAAAAGCTGTGAAGGCGCGAATTCAAAGAAATCCCATACGTAAGCAGAAACTGTTGGCCCTTCAGATGGGGTTAAGCAGGAACACGGTGAAAAGGGTGTTAAATGAAGACTTAGGGCATATCGAAGAAAAACAGGACATCCTTTGGACGCTCGTTTAATGGACCTGAGACTGAAGAGATGCCGCGCTTTGTTGAAGCGGTACGCGGGAAAAAAGAATCGGGAAATTCTTTTTTCGGATGAAAAAATTTTCACCGTGGAAGAGAGCTACAACAAACAAAATGATAAGGTGTACGCACACAGCAGTGAAGAAGCGAGCAATCGTATTCCGCGTGTCCAACGAGGTCATTTTCTATCCTCGCTCATGGTTTGGTTGGGAGTCTCTTATTGGGGCTTAACTGAGGTACATTTTTGTGAGAAAGGCCTAAAAACGAATGCAGTTATAAATAATAAACATGTCTAAATTATTTCATGTTGCACATGTGACAGAACTTTTGACCTGACTATGTATATAAGCTAGGATTCCCTATAATAAATTAGTCTAGTCTAGTCTCGTATTTGCGCGCATCTCAAGCCTTTTACTTTACTCCCGAAGATGTCGCTCTCCTTATAATTGCCTCTGGCAAAATGTGTGTATGTATGATATATCTAAATGCTTAAGTTTTGCCCATTTCCTGATGTACGCAGATGATACTAAAATTTAAATGCCTATTGCCACGGAACAGGACTGCATAAAACTCCAGGATGATCTCTGTAGGCTCTCGGACTACTGCAAACGTAACAGCCTGGAACTGAACGCTGTGAAATGCCAGTGCATCACCTTCTCTAGGAAACACACAAGCATCGATTTCCAATACAGACTAAATGACCACACCCTGAATAGAGTTACAGAAATCAGAGACCTCGGCGTAATACGTGACTCCAAACTTACGTTCATACCACATTACGATAACATTATATCTAAGGCGGTCAAAATGTTAGGTTTTATATATCGTGCTTCTAAGCCGCTGCGCTCGTCTCTTGTGCTAAAAACGCTTTATTTTGCTTATGTGCGTAGTGTACTCGAGTATGCGTCGCCGGTTTGGTCACCGAACTATTCAACACATTCCGAAAGGATTAAGTCGTTACAAAATAGACTCATCAAACAATTAAATTATAGGTCTGGTTCTTCGGAGTGCACTCGCCAAGAAAGCTTGGAGAATCATACAATTATGTCATTGGCAGACAGGAGAACCTTGGCTGACATGAAACTTCTTCATGACGTCGTTAGTTATCGCATCGATAGTAGTGCATTAGTGAGCAAGGTGTTACTGCGCGCCGCCCCCCCGCGATCGCGCCGGCGCGTCCCGAGCGTGCTCACACACGCCCGCGCGCGCGCCGGCTACGCTGCCAACTCACCTTTGAACAGAAGCATCGATGTTTACGAAAGACACTTTTCCGACCTGGACATTTTTCTGTTGAGTCGTCCTAAATTCGTGCTCCAAATAAAAAAGGAACTATTGGGGCTGATTAATAATTAATGTGTCATGAGACGGACTAAAATATTCCAGTGCTAGATTAGTATCAGCATTGATAACACTTCCGGAACATCCACACCACACAACACAACTACAGTAACTCACCCTGCTTAGTGGGCAACCTGCCCGAAACCAGAACCCAAGACCTTGGTCGTAGGGCTAAGCAGGTACACAGTACACTCACTCACCCTACATACATGTTGCCATATTCACACATTTTGAAGCATTTTTGCAATTTTAATTTTTCTTTGTTTTACTTATTTACTTTACTACTATATACTATTTTACTTTATTACCCTATTGAAAGTTTATAGATCGCACTGATTCGTAATTGGCATTTAATGTTTTTAATATTGATTGTATTATTTATTTACATATGCTGTGAATTAGCAAATAAACAAATGAATGAATGAACGAATAAATAAAAGCGGACGGATTAAGGTAAGGATAGTATCCAAATTTCCTCTTATACAGGTATCGTAGGAAAGCTTTGTGTACCTTCTCCAGCAAAAGTATGTACCGAGTGAATATGTCGTGCTTATAAGCTGAGAAGAATGAGAAGAATTACATTACATAACACTTTGTAGTATTAAATAGGAGTTTGTTGTTCACACTCCACCTATGAACCGCTTCAAGATCTTCCTGCAACAAACTTCAATCATCCTCTGAACTCACGGGAAGTATCAGTTCCAGATCGTCCGCATACAGAAGGCAATTGGCGTATTTGAGCTCTAATTCCAGGTCATTTATCAAAATGATAAATAACAACGGACCTAGGATAGACCCCTGGCTAACGCCCGACCGTGTATGGTACGATTGGGAGAATGAATCATTGGTGAATGAAATGATTTATTTTTATTTCATACTCTTTTATACCTCGTACTATTCTAAATCATTTTTTTGCAAAAATATTAGCTATATTTTGTTATTTTTTTCCGGTTTATTTAAGTCATGAGACGGAAGCATAAGTGGCACGTCGGGAAAGTGGTACTTATTTTAACTGCCAGTTCCTATAATATATAACGATAAATATGTCTATTGAATTTTTATCTGAAGTCGAGCACTTTTCCGACTTGTTAGTTACTCGTGCTCTTGGCTCTGCCGACGCTCCAATGTGGAAGGTGCGGTCTCCCTTATCACAATTTTCTGTAAACTTACCAGGGGAGTCCTACTATTTGTGTTAAAATCTGACTTGAACTAAACGAATTTTGAATTTTGAATTTTTGAATTTACGCCGATGTGCATTTTTGGTAAGAAGTATAGATTTATAAATTTTTATCATAATAATAATAAAACCTTGGACACTATTTACATACATTGATCTAGCCCCTAACTAGGATTCCCTGCATCTTGGGTAGTAGACAACGATACACATTCTTATATAGATAAATATTATACTTAGATAGATAAACAACCATCACTACGGTACAAACATCTGTTCTCATCAAACAATTATTTGCCCCCACCGGGACTCGAACCCGGGACCCAACAATAACAATGCTTAAATCTAGATTTTGTTTATAAAGCAACACTGTTTACCCAATCATTTTATCAAATGAATGACCACCAATTTTGTACATGTCATTAGTTAAAGAAAGGGATGCCGTTCCAACCTTGGGCTGCCCTTTTAATATTGTAACCCCGAAGGGTACATTTTTAAAGACTTCAGATGAAAAGGACCGTGATGATATATAGGTAGACTTCGTATTTGTTGTAGAAGCTTTAGCTTCTACTTTCTGTTTTGGCAAAAGTTGTGTCAAAGAAAAAAACGTTTGTTGAATCGCTGATCAAACTGCTGACAGTCCCTTCACCATCACCATCATCATCATCATCAACATCATTAATAAATTTAAGTTTTTGTGGTTGATAGGTATTTCTTGGTGATACACTAACATCAGAAAACTTTAGTTTTCTCGTAGTAGATGCTTGTACTGAATTTTTAAATGTATATTCACCCGTACTGGTAGATGGTTCTTGATAAGATTTATCCTTTTTATCAGCCTTAGCTTAATTGTTTTGGACAATTGCTTGATTGGGGCTGTTACTGGTTTAAACACAGTGTCTAGCGCCATATCAATATCTAGTTTGCGGTTTTTTATATTTTGAACTTTTTTTATCAGCCTTTGCAGATTTAATTATTTCTTGCTTGAGTAATCTTTCGGCATTCAATTTTATAATTTGATTTCCAACTTCTTACTTAAGACTACTGTAGTAAAATGAGAAACAAAATTCTAAGGACTTACTTTTATGAAGCTTATTCAATCATCATAATGAATGAAGGTATCAAATTTATTTCTATAGCAACCGTTATTTTTACAGTCTTTATGTATCACCAAATAGCTAAATACATCTTTCCAGACATGACATGACATATCAGTATTTACATGTTCATTATCTTGCTTAAAAATTATGATGAGATTTGCATGGTCGCGAATAAATTTCTTTAGAATTTTACTGTAAGTTTGGTCCAGGCAACAACAATCAATGTTTTTGTGTCTGCCCATTGCGAAATACTCACGAATATTATTTTGGTTTTCGCATGCAACATCATCAAATATTATGACGGAGTTCTGAGACGCGCATTAGGGTGCAACACTTCTTCGTTATCGCGGTATTTAAAATAACTTATTCCAGGAACTAGTTTCATTACGTTTTATAAAAATATGTACTTTGGTTGATACAATGTTTTGAATACCTCTATACATTCTGAAAATTTAGACCATTTGTGACCAGATTGTAAGAGCAATCCAATCACCAAATGTGTTTTTCCGCAGGATGCGCAAAATGTGCAACGAATTGTAGTGGGTAAAAGCGTTCCGTGACGAAATGATGATTCATCAGATTCCACATAATTTTTTTCAAGGCTTACTAACTTACTTGACTAAGCCTTGTTACTATTTATCTTTATTTTTTATAATGAGCGCAACTATTTGAATGAGGATGCAATATAAGGCATTCAGTTAGATACAACTTGATGTTGAAGAGACGTGGGGTACCTATGCATACCAAATTATAGTTTACTGAAATGTAAACATAACCATCGATTCGTATGAGATACTTGCCATGGATCGGATCACGGATATGTGGTTTGAAAAACAGACACAAATAAGCAGAATAACTCACTACTGTTATGTGTATTTGTAATGTTTTAAATAAATTGCTATATGTATTTTTTGTGGATGCAAAAACAAATAAACCTATGTACCATCATCTTAATCGGTTGAGTAGTTTTATTTATACGTTAATAGGTCAGTCAGTCAAATGATTTTATAAGTTGTATACGTTTACTTTCACCTTGTTACTTCTCGCAGTTCCTGTATCGTGAACAAGACTATAATATTCAATATTCAATATACTTTAACAACAACTTAACTCTGATATCTCAAATCATATCCCTTACTATGGGGTGAGGTATCTGCTTTAAGTGGTCGTACTATAGCATAGCATTGAATCATTAGCTGTCGTTTCCGTTTCAGCCATTTCAATATGCTCTGCAACAATGACATAATAAGCATAATATGTTCACGAATGACTAAAGGAATAACCATGCGATTCGTGTTCGCATAATAAATGGGATATTTCATGGCTTTCTTGAATTACGGGAGGTTCCTTAGGGCTGGCAACCGTATGAGTTGTGCATATCAGTTGTTAAATTGGCCATTTAAAAAAACTAGGGTACCAAACTGAGGAAACAATTTCGAGATAATTATGTTCTTAACTGAGTTCCGTTATTCCCATCAAAAAAATATGCACGAATACTAAAACATCCGTAAAAAACATTATGTCCTTTATTTTTCCTCTACGACGTAGTTTGTTCAAATTCCCTTCGCCGTGTTGTTGGCTGTCCTGTAAATCTGTCAAGTGTCATGTTTTCCTGTCAGTCGATAACGCAGATGTCACTCGGAACGTAAACAGATATTGATATAATAGTTTAATAATCGGAAACAAGCACCCAAAACAGCAGTTCAAAAACTATGAAAGAGTAACGTCACGAGGCGTGTTATTTTAAAAATATTCAAAAAAAATTTAGACATCCATTCCTCGAAATATTCAACTTTGTTTCTTAAAATAGAGTAACATTTCTGAAAATTAAATAAAACGTGGCTCAATTTTTTAGCATCGCCAATTATGGAATAATTTTATCATTTTAAATTGGTGGCCCTCTACATGTTTTTTCTTTAAATGTTACTGCTCAAATATTTTGTTATTGCTGAAATTTGAAAAAGTTTTTCTTCTGACTTCAGCCTACTGAGGCTCTCCAAAAGAAAGAAATTATAAATAAATAGGTTAAAAATTATAAATATATTTGTAACCTATTAAATAATAAGATTGTTCCATAATTTAACGAATGTTAGGCAGGGTATGTGGTGTAGGTTCATCTTACCTCTACATATTTAATGTGCCATAAATTATCGTAAGATATCTAAGAAAGAACACGCTACGAAAAAAATAAATACCTATCGCATTTCAAAAGGGTAGTACCTCTTAGAAATTAAATAAATACCACAGCAACTTATCGTCATCAACGACATTATCGTCGTACATGCAGGATGTATCTATAAACAATATTCACTGTGAAACCGAGTTAGCTACTTTCTTTAAGCAATAAATATAATGTACGTTTTGATTCACAAATATGTTATACGTTCACGGTGTCCCCATGTAGTTTCACAAAACCGTATCGGTTGCTATAAGTCACTTTCAATCCGAATAATAAAGGAAGGTTTTTTGTTTAGATATACAATCTGGAGCCAATGCGTAGCGGAGCGGAGGGAGGCAACCCTACGTAGTTTAGTATAAAATAAGCTGCAAAATATTGATGAACTACATGTTCATGTGGGATGAAAATTATATTTTTTGGATGTAACTTTTACTAAATTTGGTGAACAGTTCAACATAAGCTCTTTGTCTTTCACTTCCCCATAGTGCCTGCGTTCTGATCAAATCAGTTTACCCATGAACTTTGTTTAGAGTGAAATAACCTCTTAAAAATTGTCTGTCCCTCAAATCCTATAATAATAATAGTCACACTGATAAAACCATCATATAACTATATCAAGTGACAGCCCTATCACATTCAGTAGCATACTGAGTAACTTTTGTCTTAATAGTATAAAACTCAAACGGTGATGTTCGGCTAATTAGTGATGACTTGTGGCTTGTTACAAGCTGTGGTTAATGATTACAAGTGTCAAAATGTTCCGTTTTGCATTACTGGTTGTTGTCGCGAGCGTTGCGGAGTCCCAATGTGAGTAAAATGCGTCTATATCATACTAAATGCCTAAATCATAGCTTCACACCTTTTTCTATACGGGGTGGCAGAGGAACAGGTTCACATACAGCCAGTTATTTAATACTACATTTTGCCCGCAGCTATGGAGATAAGAAGGTTTTCTTAGGATGTTTTTCATCACCGTTAGAACGTCCTTATAATGTTCATAGAATAAATTACTTATCTCTTTGGTACACGGTCAGCACCGGCATTCGAATCACCCGGAGTGGAGCTTACTTCAAGTGAATATTTCTTAATTTGGTTGGGTTCTATATAGTTTATTAAGCCAGCTTAGTGCCGTGATAGGCTGTCTATTTATGAAAAACGTCACGTTCAAGCCGAACTAGAACCAAGCCGATAATTTTTCATATTATATTCAATTTAGACACCTAGCTTTTAGGAATAAATTCTGCAATCGACAGATAAAATTTCTGAGATATCGGAGAATGGCTGTTTTTTGACATCGAGACTGATAAATGATGCACTACATCTCAGAGCATTATGTCTGCTATGTCATTGTCTGGCATCAAAAATCGGTCGACTGGTATATTTTTTTTATACCAGTCGGCATATTTTAGTTCGAAGTTCGGCTCGCACTTAACGTTTTATATGAATATGCAGGCACTAAATCAAGGCGCTATGGTGGCTTGAAAAGTCCAAAATTAAAAAACGTCTTAATTTGATCCGGTTATCTTAGGCTGTTAACTCACTGTAACATGGTATGCGAATCCCTATATCAACGAAGTCTCCGTGTTTCAAAGAGTTGTATCGTTTGAACAGTAACGGAACGTTCACAGAAACGCACTTGAAATGTACACAGAAAGCGTGTTATGTTTTACTTTCAGTGGTCAACAAACAATGTTCGGACACTAGACGGTTCGTGGATGGTCATAACAACAGGAGATATGCGCTTGCGCAGGGTACTCTGCCCGGCCAGCCAGCCGCTTCGGAGATGAAGCAAATGGTATGAGCACATACACACATTCACCTGGCATGTAAACATTGCCACATAATAAGGTTTTTCTCGTGGAATCCAGCACCGTCACATTCACATTTATGGTATGATTCTGAACTTTGGCTGCACACAGCGGAGCTGGCGCAGTAATACTGTCGCTATCTCTGTCACGCACGCGTCATAATTGGTCTGTTGCGGCAACAGAGCGAAATTTCCGCTGCATTGCTGCCGAGAAATGTCATTTTGTCGCCTCTGACAGACCATAAATGACCGGAAGTAAGATATATTATTGTACGGGGACTAGAGCACTGCGAAGCAGGGCAGCCGAGTTTGGACTCATACCTTTAATCATCCAAGATTCGAACGCGGAACTTCTTGCATGTAAGAGGAGAGCCTCCCGACCGCTAAGTCACAAATGTATAAGCTTCTGCCAGCCTAGGTAAACGAACAATAAAGTACATTGACCCCGGTAAGAAAATAAATGCTTTTTGACGTTTGCCGAGCAAAGTCATGACGGCAAACGTTTCGCATACATTTTGTTAGCAGGGTCAATGTACTTCTAATGTATGTAATGCACGTTGATCTGGCAGTAGTATCTATGACGGCTTGTCCTAATATTAGTGTGATATAGATATAAATTTAGAAATATTTTGTACCTTGTCCAGATATTGACCAATTTTCCGAGTAAATGGAAGTCCTTACTCGGAAACTTGCTCGCTTTTTATTTTTTTGCTTAATATTTAACAACGGTAAATATCGTTTTAGATTTGGGACAAGGAGTTGGCAGAAAAAGCTTCAAAGTGGGCAGCAAGGAACAAATATGGGCATAACCCAGATAAAACTATTCGTAAGTACAACCACGGTTAAATATCATGCAGATATAAAATATCATTAATAAAAAGATATAGCGTAACGCGTTTTCCCATAAGGGGACAAAGAGACCTAGTTGCACCCACAACAAATCTAAAATTCAATCAGTTTTTTTTCCTTTCCTTTCTTCTCCTACAGTGTTCCAATGAAGAGAGAGGCAAAAAATCGCGAGTATGATGCATATTTGTAGATATTTAAAGCACTAAAGAACTTTGACTTTTAGTATTAAAGTATCTTTGCTTTTAGCAAGTAACTCAAACTCGTGTAGATGGGTATAATGGGTACGCGTTAGTGTTGCGATAGCCGTCATGGACTCATGCGAACCGAATCATACATGGTAACCATGGTAACAGTAGGTAACTGCAGTAATTTCGAACGTTGCACGCAATAAGTAAGTATCGCTTACCCAATCATGAGCGTGCATTGGTAGACAGGAGTCGATGATCACTAGTATAGTTGGCAGAATTTAATTTCCGGCCCACTTAAGTGTGTTCTTTCTGAGGTTGAATATCGTATAGCAAACTGGATCCATACAAGCTATATTGCTATGATGACGTTGCATGTATTATTTACACGTTACTAGGCAACTGATTATTTATGTCTGTTATTGTCGTTTTTTTTTCTTTACTGGTAACGCAGAGAGTTATATCACTATGTCTTATAATAAACAATTTTAACTATTTATAATTGATATTTATTGAAATATCTAGACTAGTACTGAAGTTCTATTGTAGGAAAAGACAACATATTATATATGAAATTATTACTTAATTTTTAAGACGCTATTTTTATTTTTCAGCCAACAGAGCGAGGAAAAGGTTTAATGCATATTAGTATCTAATTGCAAGTATTATTATCACCTTACGACGCAAATGATTAATTATATGTGTTATTGTCGAAACTTTATTCTTTTACTGGTAACGCTAAGAGGTTTTTACGCAAAGAAGTTATATCACTATATCTTGGTGATAGAATGATTTAGTAAACAATTTTATTAATGATTAATATTTATTGAAATATCTAGACAGGTGATCAGGTGTCCAGATTTGTTTTTTCAAAGCTGTTTTTTGTTTATTTTTATAATGAAACGCAGAATACTTCCCTTTCGACATATTGTCCCCAACGACCAACAGATTTCAAAAGTATTTCAGATAATAGATCATGTCTATCTGATGATCTTTTATTATGCCGACATCCGTCGTTTTCAAGTAAGGAGGTTTTTTGGATTGAAAATGGTTATTATTCTTTTTATGGAACATGATAAATAATATTGAATACAATTATCCAATTAAAAAATTAACAATTTTCCAGGGAAATGGTCACAGAAACATACTCACACACATACACAACCTCTGATCCCAAATGGAAATACCTCCTCCTTGCCGTTCCGTCTGTCGTGGGGAACACATACAAACAAACACACATACGCACACACACAAACATCCTCCAACCCTAAACCTACATACCTCCACCGATCCGTAGCGTCCGTCGTGGGTAAAAAATATGCTAGACATGGCTTTAAAAAATATATAACTTAAAAACTAATGAATTCTGACACTTCGCGTCTTTTGTATCATCTTTAAATGCACTCATAATGCATAGGAAAAATTAGCAAAAGCATCTGAAAGCGTAATTTTTTATAATTTCCTTTCGAAATTAAATATGTGGCTAGAGAAAAAAGTTTAGTGCAGTCAGCGTCAGAGAAAAGTAAGAGTATAACATTTTTGATGCATTGACTAAATTGCATGTTGGTTGGTTGACAAATTAACAAATTGGACTAGTGAACCATAGGTCACGGGTTCAATTCCACGATAGCGGTAGTTTTTTTCCATTTATTTGTAGCATTTCTAGTTTTATTTTTATTTCATGAATAGCATAGCATATAAAATAAAGTAATGCGGAAGTTACGCAATAAAAAATATGCATGATGTTGAAAGAATATTTCATTGTTTATTCAAGTTTAGTTATGTTTTTTTATTATATTTCAAGGAATATCATATTAGTTTCCTTAAATTGTAAACTATTTGCTCATCTTATAAAAATATTATGGTTTTATGTAACACTTACGCTAAACGAGAGACACTTACTAAAATATTGTGAAAAAACTTATCCTTTAGATGGAGGAATAGCCCCCCAGGCATTTCCAATTTTCAGTCCAATCCAGTACATTAAATTCACAGCAGACAATTCATCAAATCTTGATGAGAATTTTTGCAAATTTATAATAATCATCCTGATATAAATAAATAAATCAGCCTGTCGAGGAACCCTCTAGTATAGGCCTCCTCTCGTATACACCATTTGGATATTAGGTGATAGTCATAATCATGAATGTACTATTTTTGTTTTCAGCGTCGGGACGATTCCAAACGGGTGAAAACATATACAAGTATTGGACATCATCTACTAATGCCCAGTTTGATGTGGACTCAGCAATGAAGGCTTGGTGGGACGAATACAAAGACTATAGCTACGAGAAGAACCAGTCTACGAATGGGAAGCAAGTTGGACATTACACTCAGGTATAACCACATACCAACTATAAAACTTGTGTAGCTACAAATGGGTAAAATCTAATCATTCCTAATATGTATTTTGATGCTTAGTAACTTACTGTAATTTTCTTGTGCTATTTAAGCACAACCAATTTCTAAAAGTGATCTAGAATCAATCTGTAAGAGTAGCTTCGCACTTTCTCTCCCTATTTGCCTCTTTTAATGATGACAAGAGGCAAAAAAATCACTACCTATATTGTTTAATTGATTGTTTGATTGACTTACAGAGCTGCAATGCGATGGACAAAGTTTAAAGTTCAAATGTAAACTGCTTTATAACTGTACATATTTGCATTTACATATACTTAGCAAACGTAATTTTTTGCGAAGAAAGGCGAATACACCCCCAAATATTGATTTTAAGATCTTTTGAAAAATGGTTGTGTTTAACTAATACAAATATTACAATATTAATTACTATAACTAATAAGCAGGAATAAATATTTACATTCTTTTAAAAGCAAGTTCTGTGTTGATTTATATTAACCCCATATAGACCCGTCATTTACGTAATCTTGAGGATTGTAATATCCTTTTTTTTGACTAAGTTAATTTCACTTGTTATTAAAGTTGCTCAAATGGATATTTCAAAATCTGCAGAGGTATTTTGATGTAGTAGAGAATGCACTGACCCTTGAAAGAATTGCTAACCTTTGCGAGTCTACACCGGAGTGCAACTAGTCTGTGTTTATTTCATAGTTTAACATTACAGTTATCGCAAGACTACGAAAACGTTGTAACCTCTTGCGTACATACATTATATTATCGAAAATAATTTGAATAGCTACAGTTAGCAATGAAATGTCAATTGCTGATTGCAAGATCTCTTAATTGCTCGAATAACTCTTTTCTCTAAAATAAAAATAGTTTTAATATCCGCTGCTTTCCCCCACAACACGATATCATAGGACATGACACTATACATGAAAATATACTAGCCTAAATGTAGCCACATCCATTTTTATATAATTGATTATTACGTGTTGCTTTCTTATACTAAACTGGTCTCATCTTCCTGACATTTGCAAATGAGAATTTAACACACTTGGTTTTACCGGCTTTTAACAATAAACTATTAACGGTGAACCAATTCAAGGTTAAAGACAATACTCCATTAACATCATCAAAATATTTTATTTTGTCTTTCAATAATGAAGACCAGTGAAGTATCATCAGCAAACAACACTATGTCACTCAATTTCTTCACCATAAAAGGCTGATCGTTAATATATACCAGGAATAAGAAAATGCCTAATATGGAGTTTATGGAAAGCCAATTTTTACTCCCGATCCATGAGATTGAACGCCGTTGACTTCTGCCTCTGGACATATCTTATATGTATAACGTGGTGAAATCAAGGACTTTTTTACGATATGTCAATTTTTCCTATTGCAGATGGCGTGGTCTGATAGCACTTATGTGGGATGCGGTACATTCAAGGGGACTGACCAAGGAATGACCACATATTTTGTCGTTTGCAACTATGGCCCACCGTAAGTATTAAGATTGGTATTCAATACAGTTCAGTTCAGTTCAAAGTTTTTTATGCATAATAGCACAAAAATTGAGACTTAATGAACGTCAAAATATAATCAAGCAAGCTTAATATAACATAAAGTAGGTTCCCAATTATTAATACATAAAATATAGGGTGCAATGAACTGGTTTATTGCCAGATGTCAGTGTATACAATAAGTATATTTTATACGTAGCATGACGCCTTTCTAGAAATGCCATTTCCCGTTATATGTTTTGAATTGTATTACCATGGCTTAAGGTTCAGAAGTAGAGGATAGCTGCGCCTACGCTAAGCCAGTTATTCCATAATTAATCTTTAGGGTGTCGTGCCGGAGGGGTGACAAACAGGACCCTATTAATAAGCCTCCGCTGTCAGTCTATCCATCAGCGGGCTGTACCTCTTGAGTCGTAATGGGTATATAGTTGAAATGTTTACAGAAAGTGCATTGCTGTTACCGCTACAGTAAAAACTAAAAACTGGTCCTTTTGAGTTATCAAATCATCATCCAATTCATTGCAGTTTCGCGATATTTAAAACGTCGTCGGCAGCGCAGCTTTTGTTTTATAATTGTTATCCTTAAGATACCTCGTTCGATGGTTAGGTACCCTTCGTGTGCGAGTCCGACCAGCACTTGACCGATTTTTTCGAGCTACGAATTAACAATGCAACATAACATCATGGTACACCAGTTATCGCACTTCTCTTATAGGGTGATATAATCAAAAAAGTCTTTATCATTGTATAGGCTTATAGTCAAATTATATAGGCTTATAGTCAAACTGAGTGGTTTTGACAGTAATATAATATGATATACAAATATACAAACATAATATACAAACTTCACACATATTTTCTCTAATTCTGCGTTCTTACAGTGGCAACTACAATGGACAAAAACCCTACAAGGCGGGAAAAGCAGCTGGCCAACTAACTTGCGGAGTCAAAGACTGCAGTCGAAAATATGGAACAGAATGCTAGAAGTCAATATTCATAAATTATGACTGTCTCGAATAAAGTTACGGCTGTTTTTGTTACATATATCACTTAGGTCACTAAAGATTTGGTTTCCTTCAAAAAGCGGTACATATTTTCATGAATGCCGTCTTAACGGTGTTGAAGAGTCTCGGACATTATTTTCGATAGCGGTGTACTGTAAAATGAAAGCCAGCTGGATCAGTGAAGGAGATAAAATATTTATATATTTGTTGCGGGTTCATGATAAATTATATAGTTTAAAGTATTCAATCTAATACAACTTCAGAAAAACCAGCTTTGTAAAAACCACTACTTTCCTTTCGATGATGTTTGTCTTCCCAAGATTGTGCATCTTCTAAATGGTCTGTTTATGGCTACCATATTGCGTCCGCTAAATGTTGCCAACGCTTTTGAAGGAAACCATAGTTTAAGGCCCTGTTTCACAATTTTCGGATAAGCCCTACCTATGTGGCATTTACATCATTTATTTTGAAGCTGAAATCATGATTTACCTATCACGTAGCGCTTTCCCGAACATTGTGAAACAAGCCATGGATATTGCTTGGATGCTCCAACAATATAATTTTTTGAATCTTGAATGACGTGTATGTAAATATATTGTTATAAGTAATTACGAACATACTATTTAATAATCTTAAATGAAATAAAACTATCAACCTGAATGTATTACCAATGTAATTAAATTTTTTTTATATACATATACAACGTTATTACCAAGCTATTTGATAACCAATTTGGTAAAAAGTTCCTTCTTAGTAATTAAATAAATATTACAGATTACTACATACAACTACTATCTAAGTTCTGGGAATACTTATAGAGATGCAAAAGAATGGTAGTTATTTTTGTTTAAAGTTACTTTTCTGTTGGCTTTTGATAACCAGATAAGAGTGCCGATGGTACGAGAGAGGGGAAAATTATGAATGATACCTGGATCAAATTTAAACAAACTTTTTAGAACTTAACGTACATAAACGGTTGTTGCAGTTTCGTCACGATTTAGCGCTTGTAGTATTTTATTTTTTTTGGTCTGTGACCGCAACGTTTTTTGATTTAGCTGTCACCGAACATTAGACGAAAACGTGATTTTGGTAGGTTAGGTACCTCGTTTAGCCGGGATATTTGGATTGCTCTAACGAAATCGTGTAATTTATTACCCAGCAGCAATCAATCCGCCTTATTGTAGACAAAGGATTAGCCCCCGGACCCGCCAATGTATTCGTAGTGATATTTGAACATAACCTCAAGTATAAAAGTAAGAGATATTGTATTGCAGTGTTAGTCGTCAAGGCTAGCTAAGCTAGTTTGAATCACGATTGTTGTGAATACGCGTGTGTTCGAAGCCTCGCCGGGAGGCCACCGCGTTAGTATAATTAAGTAGAGCAGTGTGTTTCCTTTGGCTGTCGGCAAGGTTGACGCTGAAGCGTTGGTCAAAGAATTGTGATTTGCAGGGGCGCGCCCGTCCGTCGTTTTCGACGGGAGAAGAGAACGTCATCGCAGTAGGGCACACACAGGTTTTATGTTTAGCTCGGTGAATCGCCGACGTCTGAATTTCAGACTAAGTTCGGCCCTAGCGGGAACCAAAACACACGCAATGAATATTCCAAATATCCCTTAAAATAAAATACACTTTCCAGTTACACACTGTGCTCTATAGTGTAGACGGCGAGCTTTAGTAAGACACTGAGACACTTTCACCACTTTATTTATAACTCACTAAGGATTCACATGGTTTTAACTATGACCTTCCAACTCAACTATCTGGTAACGACCTGCTGTCTTCGGCAACACGTGCTGTCTGTCACCCTGAACCCCGCCGATCGTTCTCCACGGCCGGTGTCTATACCATTGGCGCCAACGTCGACAGCACGCGTTGGCGGGGAAAAAACAGCGATCACAAATTCAACTTCCGTATTGATAAGTAAACATTATTACAAACTAAGACACATGACAAATAATATTTTAATTAAAGTAGTATTATATAATTATTTAACATTTTGAATATTAACAGCTAACACTCTTTGGTATCTAGAATTCTAACACATTGGCGCCAACGTCGACAGCACGCGTTGGCGGGGAAAAAACAGCGATCGCAAATTCAACTTCCGTATTGATAAGTAAACATTATTACAAACTAAGACACATGACAAGTAATATTTTAATTAAAGTAGTATTATATAATCATTTAACATTTAAATATTAACAGCTTACACTCTTCGATATCTCGAATTCTAACAATTCGGCCATCCGCAATATGTACACGTCCCGTGTACAAGGTTAATAAAGAACTATACGGATAACACACAACATTACGCTTTGCCACAGAACAATAACACGACATAAATGCAAGTCGCTTTTACCTTGTTGTCACACATCAATAAAGAAAGACAATTATAAACTCTTGTGATGTGGTGCAAGTCGCTACTACCTTGAGACCACATCGGTTATGGCGGAGTTCAAGTCGCTTCTACCTTGAGCCTACCCCAAACCTTAAAACTACTGGCAGCTCAAGTCGCTTCTACCTTGAGCCTGCCTTAAACTAAACATCGAAACTACTGGCAGTTCAAGTCGCTTCTACCTTGAGCCTGCCTTCAATTAAGCCTTAGAACTAATGACAGTTCAAGTCGCTTCTACCTTGAGCCTGCCTTAAACTAAACCTTAATACTACTGGCAGTTCAAGTCGCTTCTACCTTGAGCCTGCCTTAACCCTTTATAGGACACGTCATACAAAGTGGCTAATAAAAAGGCCACCTAAAATAAGGGTCATAATTCATAGACTTTTAATCGTAGTCTGAACCTTATTGATATTTACGCATCAAGATAAAGCACACCGTCCAGTAAACTAACCATCAAACGCCGCTTACGCATGATAAAAAAGTTTCGCGCCAATTTTTGACCTGGCTAGTATACAAGCCACCGTGCACTCAACGAATTACATTTGACGTAACCACGTGCAAGTGCAGTTTATCTCTGTGTGTTTTTATATAAAATTATTATTTTTACCGGTAAAAGTAAGTAATAATAGTTTTTTTATTATATTTTGCTTCTATTTTACTCATAAATATAAAGATACAAATAAATAATAACTGTTTTTCGTGTAATCAAAATCTTGGTAGCGTGAAAAAAAAACTAACCTAAAAATTACATACACCACTTTGACACGACTTTATTGTTATAAATATTTTCATAATCCGCTTGATACATACATGATTACAAAGGTTATTTTGTTGTATTTTGAATAGTTTAACCTAATTTATGGTGTAACGTTTGGTTTGGTTATTATTACATAGATAGTGAAAAATATTGTATGTTTTATTTACGTATTTTGACCTAAAGTAAGTGGCGTATATAAAATGAAGCTCGTTACGTTATATATTTTGTTTATTGTTTTTTTTAGAATGTATCGTGGAAATCTGGACTTAGAGGCGCTAACTGAGGATGATTGGCAGGAATTGTTTGCCATAAATGCCGACAAAGCGATGAATTCAGACGCTGGTGGTGATTCAGACGCTGATGATGTTCATAACGTGACGGTTACTACTGAAGGGAGTGGACCGAGTACTCGAAGTGTATCTTCATATCAAGATATTCAGACACATGAAGAGTTACCTACATATCATGAACCGACGCCTCAAGATGTGCCACCCATAGCAAATTTAGATTCAGCTGAGGACAACCAACGATTACTCACTAAATGGAGCAACAAACGATTCCGAACTCCTTCTGAATACAAAAATTCTGTTTTCAACCAATACACAGGTATACATGCTGAAGTTGACTTATCATCACCGCTGAATGTACTTTTTCTCTTTTTTACGACGGGCTTCTTCAATCTTATGGTTACAGAAAGCAATAAGTATGCCACTCAAAATGGCCAGTCTTTGAACCTTTGTGAAGATGAACTCAAGAAGTTCATAGGAGTTTTGATTATTATGGGTTTCCATAGCCTGCCTTCTATGAGGCTTTACTGGTCACAAGATCCCAATTTTCATGTTCACCGTATTAGCAGGGTAATGAGTATGCGCCGATTTCTAAAAATATTGAGATTTTTGCATGTCAATGACAATGAGAATATGGTTTCAAGGGGACAGCCAGGATTTGATAGGCTTTTCAAGATACGCCCGCTGTTGAGACATTTTTCTGCGGTTTTTAGATCTGCTTTCAGTCCTCATAGACAACTATCAATCGATGAAAGCATGATAGCCTTCAAAGGTCGCTCTACACTCAAACAATACATGCCTCTCAAACCAATCAAACGTGGCTTCAAGGTGTGGGTTATTTGCTGTGCCGTTACTGGTTATATGCTTGGCTTTGAGATATATGAAGGAAAAAGTTTGACCGGTGGTAAAGAAGTAAGTCTTGGGGAGTCTGTTGTGATGAAGTTGGCCGTTATGTTTGAAGGTTTTGGCTACTGCTTATTTTTTGACCGCTTTTTTACTGCATTACCTTTATTGGTGAAACTCTTGAAGAAAAAAATATTTGCTGTTGGTACTATTATGCCATCGCGAAAACATTTCCCAACTGACAAGCTACCGCTGGAGAAAACCATGGCCATGAGTGAGAGTGCATGCGCTATGACAAAATCTAATATATCTGTCACCAAATGGAGAGATCGCGGTAAAAAGGCTGTATGCGTCGCATCTAACATGCATAATCCTAATATGAAAGGTCGTGTACGTCGCACTAATTCCCATGGTGAAAAAGAGCGCGTTTCTTGCCCTAAGCCTATAATTGATTATAACAAATACATGGGGGGGGGTTGACAAATTTGACCAGCACATGTCGTCATATAGTATTTCCTGGAAATCACGCCGATGGTGGATGAAGATTTGGTTTTACCTCATAGACGCTGCGATAGTAAATGCATACATTATATACAAGGATACATGGACAAAAGCTCACCCTGTAGGTAATAAGCCAATCACTCATTTGCAATTTAGAAGCAAACTAGCTGATGAATTGATCGGAAAAGTTGAACAATCATTGCCTATTTTTCAATCCCAAGAAGGAGGTGATCATAAATTGATAAGATCTGTAAAGAAAAATCCGCGCAGATGTCGATATTGCAGTACAACAGCTAAGCCAAAGAGAAGTGTTTACGATTGCATTAGCTGCAATGTCGCTTTGTGTGTAGAATGTTTTGTGCCATTTCATGAATCAGGAAAAGAGAAGAAATCAAAATAATCAGTTTTAAAATTTACAGTACCTACCTAACTAAATGCCCGAATAGTTATTGTTTATTTTATGGAAGAAGTTCCTAATTATTTTTTTCATATAATTAGTTTTAATAATAAAAAGATCTCAATAAATCTGGATCTCAAAATGAAACAGGAGAAGAGTGATTTTGTGAACATTACTAAAGAAATGTTTTTGTTTTTGCTCATAGTGTAAGAATAAATGTTGATTAAAATATATATTTTTTTTTCATAAAAACACATTATCCTTAACAGAAATAAAAAGAAATGGGTGGTCAGTATACTAGCCAGTGATTGCAACCTGACAGACATATATTCCTAACAGTCACTGATCAGTTTAATAGCCACAACATTTTTTTAATTTTCTGTAAAACTAATATCAATCATGAGTGCTACCCATAGTAAAAGTTTTATAATTTAGTTCAAAGAATAATAATTAACAGGAAAAATAATGAATTTTCAAAATATGTAAGGGTGTGCGTTAAAGGGTTAAACTAAACCTTAATACTACTGGCAGTTCAAGTCGCTTCTACCTTGAGCCTGCCTTCAATTGAGCCTTAAAACTAATGACAGCTCAAGTCGCTTCTACCTTGAGCCTGTCAATCTCTTAAATCTGCAGAAAAACAATAAATTCACACAATATATACGGCAATCATCCTTCACACTAAATGCATTACTGATCAATCACTCACGATAAAGTCTCTCCTTCATTGCTGCTGCTAGGGGAGGAATCAATATTTGTCCTTTCAAAACTCAACCAGGACTTCATTTTATCTATAGAAATTACCGCGCAATATTTTCGATTAGCTTTCTTAGTTAAAGGCGTATCTTCGACCTGATACCGATCATTATCTAGGACTGCGGCGACGCGGTATGGACCTTGGTACTTGGGTACAAGTTTTCTACTTTGTCCAGACAACGGGACTTCTCTTTTTATGCTCACTAAATCGCCAACTTTAAACTTTAACGGTGAACTAGCTCTTTTGTCATATGACTGTTTTTGTTTTTCCTGGTATTCTGTAATGTGTTTATTAATTGTTTCTCTAATCTCGTCAACTGAACTACCGCAGTCCATGTTATCGTTGTCGAAGTATGCCTTAATCCTACCCTCTGAACTGCCTGTCAAAGACGTGCTAAACAACGCTTGTGCTGGAGTCGTACCAATTCCCTTGTTTAACGTGTTATTCAAACCCCACTGCACGTCGGGTACACTAAGATCCCATTTGCGTTCGTCTTGACCTAGCCATTTGGCTGTGAGTGCATCAAGTAACTTTCTGTTATAACCGAATGTAGTTTGCAGTAAACGCTGACTTAAGCTAATTCATTTTATATAAAACTGTTTTCGATAGAGACTGGCAGCAGTCACCCCACAACCTTTGTCCGATACATACATTGTAAATTCACGTTATTTTTGTACAGTGAAATAAATTTATTCAGCAGCAGTAATAAAAGTGTTTTTTTAAAAAGGACCCACGGAGCGCCATCCTTACAAATTTGGTGTCAGAAGTAGGATCTCAGGAAAACTCGTGAGTACTGAGATTCATAGGTGTTAGGCGCGTCGCGAAATAACTTCCCGCCTGACAACCATTTAGTGGCTCTGTGGAGTAAGGTCCTTTAATAGACAGTGGTCGACGTTAAGACTTGGGCATGCAAGCCTAAGCCCGCGCTGCTGCTCTCGAGGTCGACGATAAGTCTCCGCTGCCAGACGCGAGCCCGCATCTCATCCTGGACGCTTCCTGCTGCTGTGGTCGACGTTAAGTCTCCGCTTTCGAGTGGGAGCCCGCACCACAACTGTCTGCACCACCACCGTCTTCATAAACGGACGGGTGAACCAGTCATCATCATCATCAGCTCATATTGACTTTCCACGTGGAAGTCAACGGGATCACGAACAACGCAACGTGACTTCGAGGTACTCCGTAATACGACTCCCTGGGTCGCCGGGCCTTCGACGTCCTGTTGACGTCATTACTGCGTCGCACTGCAGTTGCCGTGCGCCGTTTCTACGCGGTTTTTGGAAAAAGCCGTTCCTCAAAATGTTCGTGAGTGCCGTCATCATTCTGTGAGCTATTTTATCTATTCCTAACTTTCTAAATGAAGTGAATGTGTAAGTGATTTTTACAAGTTTTACAACTATATACATCAAGATTTATTTTTACAAACTTTCTATATCTATTTTTAAAGTGCAATCACACTTTCTACTGTATTTTACATTTTTATTGATTGTGTTTACTGATGATCTGTACTACATTATAAAAGCTGTAACTTAATGTCGACTGGAAAAGAAGTAAAATTAGAAGAAGAAGCCGATAAATTAACTACATCTGATTCAGAAAGTTCCTCTTCTGAAAGCCAAAACCAAAGCCCCAAAGTAACAATTAGAAAAAAAGAAAAACCCAAAATAACTTCATCAATTACTCTTTCGTTCCTAACCAAATTCATAAAACCCTATAATGGGGACCGCGAGTTGTTGTCAGCATTCTTGACGAATTGCGAAAACGCATTCTCATTAGCTAGTACAGATCAACAGGATGTTTTATGCAAGTATATCGTGTCACAACTTGAGGGCAAGGCGCAGTTAGCCTGCTGCCTCAAGAAATTCAGTACTTGGCCTGAAATCAAACAATTCCTTAAGGCCACGTTTGGAGAGAAAAAACATTCAACTCATTTGCTCGTCGACTTACAAAATTGCAAGGAATTGCCCACAGAAGATGTGACACAATATTCATTACGTGTTGAGTCATGTCTCACACGTTTACAGTCTGATATACATTATAGTTGCGACGATGACAATGAATTAATCGGCAGATTAGCCGCTATGGAGGATCTTACCCTTAATACATTTTTGTTGGGAATGAATTCCAACTACTCTCACATAGCGCGCTGTAGGAATCCAAAGACCCTATAAGATGCTATAACTCATGCTATTGAGGAAGAAAAGCTTTATAAGCTTTCTAAACTAGCACAACGCCAAAATAAGCAGTGCTTTATTTGCCAGAAGTTTGGACATTTGGCCTCTGATTGTTACAAAAATAAAGCGAAAACTTCAAGTCCTAATTTCCATCACGTAAATTCGTATCCTCATGTTGCTCAAAGAAAAAATCAGAATTCAAGGTTTTCCTCGAACAAAACTTGCGTATATTGCAAGAAACATGGTCACTTGATCGGCGAGTGTCAAATCAAATCAAATCAAAAATCATTTATTTCCATAGGATGTTGTTACATCACTTAGATCCGTCATTACATATTTTTGGGTGAGTTCACTAACACAATGGCGGAATCTGTGGAGAAGAGCTCACCGAAGAAACTCCACAGTCGTCGCATCTTTTGCGTTTCCTTTTTTAAATAAAATATTGTCAAATTACAAAATGAATGCTAATTATATATCGAAACAGCCTGTTACTCAAACAATCTATTCCCATGGACATCTGTCCTCTAAGTAATCAGATATCCTATAGTAACCTTTTTTATACAATTTCTGTTTTATTATTATTTTAAACTTGTCTAAAGGTAAGTTTTTAATATCAGTAGGGACCTTATTGTAATAGCGTATACAATTGCCTTTAAAAGAATTACTAATTTTATGTAGTCGGCTTACATAAGCAACCAACTTGTCTTTATTTCTAGTATTAAAATTGTGTATATCACTGTACTTCTGAAAATTAGTTATATTTCTTTTTACATACACAAGATTGTCATAGATATATTGAGACACAAATGTCAGAATATTGATTTCTTCAAACTTTTCCCTCAGTGACACTCTAGGCCCTATTCTATAAATTGCACGAACAGCCCGTTTCTGCAGAATAAATATACTATTAGCATTCGCAGCGTGACCCCACAATAAAATACAATAGGTCATTAGACTATGAAAGTAACTAAAGTAGACTAGTCTAGCGGTGTCTACGTCGGTAAGAGCTCTAATTTTTTTAACTGCGAACGCTGCCGAACTCAGTCTGTTCGACAATTTATTTATATGAGGATCCCATTGTAGTTTGGCGTCTAAAGTAATGCCCAAAAAGACAGTCGACTGCACAAGGTCCAATCTCTGTCCTTTTATAAATATGTCTGTAGTTACCGGGTTCACATTGGGTAACACGAATTTAATACATTTAGTTTTCTTTTCATTAAGTAATAAATTGTTAACAGTAAACCAGTTCACTATACTAGAGATAGCATTGTTTACCTCGTCATAATTTGATTACTGTCTTTTAACTTTAAATATCAAAGAAGTATCATCGGCAAACAATACTAACCCATGTTTTGCTTTAACAAGGTAAGGTAAATCATTAATATATACTAAAAACAAGAAAGGACCAAAAATTGAGCCTTGCGTTACGCCCATACTTATTGAAGACCCAGGTGATCTTTTCCCATTAACATCGACCATCTGAACCCTATCTGTTAGATATGACTCCAGAAGGCCGAGTGCCTGATCTTTTACACCATAATGGCGTAACTTCCTGACAAGAGTGTCATGATGGACGCAATCAAAAGCCTTGGATAGATCGCAGAAGACACCTATTGCATCCATTGCGTCTTCCCAGGTATCAAAAATATTGTCGATTAGTTCAACACCAGCATCGGCTGTTTAACGACCCTTTGTGAAACCAAACTGAGCAATATGAATTAAATTATTGAGATAAAAATGACTTTGCAATTGATTAAGTATGAGTTTTTCAAATATTTTGCTAAGCGTTGGTAGTATCGATATGGGTCTAAAATTGGTGGGGTCTGATGAACTACCAGCTTTGAATAAAGGTATAACTTTACTTAGCTTCGTCAAGTCAGGAAACACACCATTATCTATACATTGATTAAATATACAACAAAGGTGAGGTGCAATACAATCTACAATGGAACTAATAATTTTTACTGATAGACCATGGGCGTCAGCTGTCTTTTTCATTTCCAGGGATTTAAACGCTTTTACAATGTCTTCATTATTTACGTGCCTAAATTTAAAATCTGTTTTACATTCCTCAAAGTTTTGTTTAAGTATAGATTCAGCAGCAGCGGGAGATGAATTTAAAGACTTGGTTGTTAAAACTGGAATGTCCGTAAAGAAATTTTCGAAAGCTTTTGCTACTTCTAGGTCTGTACTTAGCAATTGATTATCTATCTTAAGCTTGAAGTTATTATGTGTAGCTTTGGCCTTTCCAGTCTCTCTGTTTATAATTTGCCAAGTCGTTTTCATTACATTGCTACTAGATTCAATTTTGTTTTTAATGAAATTAGATTTAGCTACGGCACAAACGCGTTTAAACATTTTTGAATAACTACGAACATAATCTAGAAAGGCCGTATTTTTGTTATATGATTTCTCTTCATAGAGTTCATATAATCTTCGTCTGCTCCTATGAATTCCAACTGTCGCCCAATCACTAAACAAAGCTTTGTTATTAACTTTTACAGTTTTTGATTTAAATACCGTATCATATTCATTTTTGACAAGGTTTTAACCTTGTCAAAAATGTACATGTTGTAAATGACAATGTTGTACAACTCAGTATTTATACTGAGTTGTACAACAAATTTGGATCGTCACTGTATGGTATTTCCCATAGTTTATCTAAAATATTATTCCTGTAGTGTTCAAGCCGAGTGTCACTAACGGGCACACATGTAATATCCTCTTTTTGGTCCTTTTTTATTTTAATATTGAATATACCTATCTGACCAGAGTGATCAGAGGTTAATTTATTGATGACCGATTTGAAAATGGGCGTAATGTTAGTAAATATATTGTCAATGCAGGTAGCAGATGTTGCAGTAATTCTAATAGGCTCCAAAAACAGATAGTTCATGTTATGACATAAAAATAAAGATTTTAATCTAGTACAAATATTATTATCCTCTAACAGATTAACATTAAAATCACCACAAATTATAAAAAATTTGTTTTTATCGCTGATTTTAATCAACACTTCATCCATTTTCTTTTCGAATAAATCAAAGGATGAATCTGGTGGTCTGTATACGCTCATTACAATAAGTTGTTCAAGTTCAATATAGGCTATTTCCATGGTACGCTCAACAGACAGGCTCACTATGTCAACTCGTTCCTTATATTTAAAACTATTATTTACAAGTATTAAGGAGCCACTGCGATCAGCTGTTTTTCTGTTGAACGAACTAGCAACGTGGTGGTTATTAAAGTTGAACATGAACTGATAACTCTTTAAAAAGTGCTCTGTTATACATAAAATATCAATATTATTACAGTTCATGAATAACTCAATTTCCAGTTCTTTACTTAACATGCCCTGTATATTTTGATGAACCACGTTTAAAATATTCTTACTTTTACATTTTTCATTACTAGTAACTTGATTTAATGGGCAAGATGAAGGTATATTTATACAAATATTAATATTACTGCCAGAGTTACTCTCTGTTGTCTTATGGGTTAATTTAAAGAGCTTGGAACAGATTCCAAGGAGTACATGTCATTATTAATACACTGCTCAATAGAAGCAGGCGTTTCATTAGTCAAAAACTTGACTGAGTTCAAAATAAAATAAGATAGTGACTGTGCTATCTGTTTTGTATAAAACCTAGATAGGTAATACCTATCCTTAGTCAAATAAAAATATTTTCCAATACAAATATTGGTGTCTATGAAATGAAATTTTTCAGTATGACGACATGTCAATGTGTGTATAAATGTATTATAATCATGTCTTATATGATTTTCATGTTGTGACAAAGATTGGCTGAAGGGAAACGCAAACAAGATTATTCTATCAACATTTTGTAAAGAATTTAATTTGGAAAAGTATTTAGTAATTAGTTTTTTAGATACATTTTCCCTTCTACCAATTAAAATAATTAGGGTGGTTGGTTCTAAAAACTGCGATGACAACACTTTGTTTAATATTTGTGAATATGTGGCGCCAGGCATACAGTTATTTAATATTGCCTGGCCCACACGCTGACTAAGTTGTAAACCCATATTTTTTCCAAGTTCATCGCTGTACATTATATAAGACATAAGACATAAGACATCATTTATTGGTAATATACATTCAGTCAAACAAAATTCAAAAAATTAATAAAATGTTTAAAATAAAATTAGATAAAAAAAACATTTGCCACATCATTAATAAGGAAGTTGTCATTACCCGTAGGAGTATAATGTAATATAATTGGTACAATTAAAAGAATATTTACTTATGTACGTCGTTCTTTAAAATTTATGAATTCCTCATAGGAGTAGAACGACTTCTTGACAAGCCACTTTTTTAGTTTAATTTTAAAGTTTAGGAAGCTCGGTGCATTGGTAATGTCGTCCGGTAGCAAATTGTACACCTTCGGACCCATCACCCGTATTGTTTTGGCCATTTTTTCTAATTTATGAGGGACATTGGCTAGTTTATCTGCACCTCTTGTAGTGTGACTGTTTTGGTCACCACGTTTAGGCAGACTACCAACATTGACTCTCACATGAGTAGCAACTTGAAAAATGAGTAGGGATGGCAATGTCATTATTCCAAGCGCCATAAAGTGCGGTCTGGTGGAAAGACCGCACTCACGTCTGTCATGGTTCCGTCGGATCTTAGGTTACCTCCGGACCCTAAAACATATTGAGTACGATTTTTTAAGAAGCTCCTTATCAGATTTAGTACTGGGCCGTCGATTCCATGATACTTCAGCTTCATTCCGAGCACATCATGATCTGCGACGTCAAACGCTTTGGAGAGGTCACAAAACAAGACGGCTACCTGCATTTGATGTTCACGAGCGCTCAGGATGCGAAGCACGACCTCACGGGCAAGCATAGTTGTTGAGTGGCCCTGACGATATGCATATTGGCGCTCGGATAGTGCATTGGTCAATGATAGGTGTTGAACCAATCGAGTGCTTAAGCCATTTTCAAAATTTTTTGTTATAGCAGGTATTATTGCAATCGGACGGTAATTATTGGGATCGCATTTTTTACCTTTGCCTTTATAAAGGGGACAAATTTTTATTTCTTTGAATGCATCAGGGTATAGACCATTCCGCAAGCAGAGGTTGAACAGTACTGATAACGGTGAAGCTAATGTTGAAGCAGTCGAATTTATCAGCTCTGTTGAAATATTATAGATATCGCGAGTAGGTTTTACTGCGACTCGCTTTTTTATTATTTCAAAGACTTCTTTAGGCGTGAAGTTAATGAGTCGAAGTGCGCGGTCGGCCGGTGGGCGCGCAGCTTTAAGCGCTGCGCGGGTGCATTCCAAGTTGGCTCGCGGGGCTCCGCACACGGCGGCTGCGGATGCGAATTGCACATTGAGGTGGTTCACCAGCTCTTGTTTGTAATTAGAATTGTCACTACCAGGAATTTTTATTGTTTCGGTAAAGTCAGCTTGAGTTTTCTTTTTTCCAGACTCCATGCTAACTATTCGCCACATTGTTTTTACGATGTTATCATTTTTATATATGATGTCAGTATAATATTGAGTCTTATGAGATTTTAATTTTAAGTCATATTGCAATTGTAGATCTATTATTTTGTTTTGGATGTCTGTATTATTAGGAGATTTATTTTTTATATCGATTATGTCAAAGATTAAAGATTTCATGTCATATATGTCTTTTGTTATCCATCTATTGTTATATGATACATTCGGTTTTAGTTTATAAGGAAAGCAGATTTCATATTTATTAATTATAATGTCTATAATTGATTCCGCTAACTCATCGGTGCTTGTTTTGGTGTGGTAGACTAGGGACCAGTCTATGCTTTCGAGTGCCGCTTGGAAGGCTGCGCGGGCGGCGTGGGTGTTGTCGCGTTCACGGCGCATGCGTGGCTGTTGCACATGCGCGATGCAGGTGAGTGCAGCGCGCACGGCAAGGTGGTTGCTCAGGTGAGTTACGACGGGACACGGTATGACGGTGCCGGGTGTGGTGTTGCTATAAAGATGATCGAGACTGGTAGCAGTCGTTGCGGTCACACGGGTTGGGAAGTCAACTTCATTTCTGAAATTATGCGACATTAAAACCTCACTTAGTTGTTTTTGCTCCGAGCTTGTGATCATTGTGTTTATATTGGTATCGCCTACAATTAAACAATCCATACCTATGTCATTTATCTTGTTAAGAAGCCGATCTAGTATCCCTAAAAATTCAGTAACGCATACAAGATTAGTCCTATAAATGCAAACAATTAAAGTCTTATATTCTAATAGTTCTATAGCGGATACTTCACAATATTGCTCAACTGACATGTTACATAGTTCTAAGTTTTAAGTTTTTAATGTTGTCTTTTATGAATATGCATGACCCACCACGCTGTTTTAATTTGCGACAGTAACTAGATAACAAAGTGAATCCATTAATATGTATACAATTTATTTGATCAGTGGTCAACCAGTGTTCAGTAATTGCTAGTATGTCACAGTTTAATTCCTGTTGTAATGCAACCTCTATGTGTTTTGTTTTGGAGCTCAAAGATCTAATATTTTGCTGTGCTATGAACAATTGTTTGTTATTTACTTGTCTTGGCGCAAGCGACGGCGGTGGCTGCGGGGGTCTGAGGCAGCGGGGGGCCGGACGCAGCGGCAGAACTGGCTCTTCCGATCGCTGGGAGGGCGTCAGCGGTAGCTGCGCGGGGCGCGGAGTTGGCGGGCGAGAGCCTCGCTCGCCCCGTGCTGCGACGAAACCACTCGCTTACCTCGGTCCGCGGAGGCCAGTTGTCAGCGTTCATGAAGTATTCGAGTTTGCTCTCGGGTAGCGTGATTGCAAATGAAGCGTAGTTAGTGTTCATGTTTCAGTTTGATTTTTTCTACTTTGTAACCGTTAGATGGGTTCTTTTTTTGCATGAAGGCTACCATGGACTCCTCGGTGGTATCTGATCTAAGAAAGCAGGCGTGGATTTTCTTCACCCTTTCGACAGTATGCAGCTCAGTGTCCAGTGCGCCTGTTCCTCTGATGACGCACCTTGTGTTCCTTCGGTATTGTTTACGAGATTTTACTTCTATCCATGGGGTATCGTCATTATGTGCTGATTGTATTAGTGGATTGTCTAAGTGTATCATAGGTGTTGCTGACTCGATCTGATTTTTTATCATTGTAGTCGGGGTAACTTTTGCCTGAGGTTGGAGTGTTCCTATGGACGGCGTTAGTGGTGTTGTTAACGATGGACTACTCAATGAAGTCTGCTTTGTTGCTGGTTTATTTGCATTCAAGGATGGATGAGAGGGTCTAGAGGCAGTGCGTTGTTGTTGTCGATTATTGAGTCGGTTCTCGCGTGCTGTGATTGGGCCATAGTAGTTAGACGTACCTTTTGGAGGCGCTGATTGGTGCCTTTCTGCTGGCGTCAAGGTTTTGTTCGCGCTTTGTACAGTTGTGTTTTGCGGTGTTTTGATTTTGTCCGTTACATTGATTCTCGAGTCCTGAACGCTAGAAAATTGTTCTTCTAAGCGCTTGATAGTCGCGGTAAGGCACTGAATTTGGGTTTCAATGGGTGCTAGGATAGGGTATACCTATCCTTTGTCCGAGAGATGGAGGCGTTATTGATAACACGATTAGTACTCAAGTCGACTGACGGCGGCGCCTGGGTCAGTATCAGCTGTTCGGCCGGATGCTCGGCGGGACACACGGTCGGCACGAAACAGTCCGCTGGAGCTTGTTTACAATCACAGATGTGATTGTCGGTCAAAGATATGAAAGTGTTATAATTATACTTACACGTCTCCAACAAACTATTCATAGCCGACACATGTTCCTTAATTTCGTATTGTGCTGACTCATATTTACGTGTAATGATGAGTTTAAAATATGCATATCTGACTGGAGTCGCCGTGTGTCACATTCGTACTTTTCTGTATTTTTTTCCAAACATAATCTACAATCATCGATTTCGTTAATTAATTCGACACGTTCCTTGCTACAATTTACATTTTTACAAAATATTTTATTTCTATTAGCTAGTTTTTGTGTTTTTTTTATATAATTATTCAATTTAACATATTTCTTTAATTTATTTTTACTACAGCTCATAGTGGTTACTGTCGCAAACTTAAGTATAAAAATAATCAAAACGCCGCCGACTCCCACGACGCTGCATCGCCAAGCGCAGGTGCATTTCACAACAACGCGGCAAACAATAGTCGCTCTAATGTTCATGTTGTTAGCGTTTCTTCTGATGACCAAGTTGATTTAAACTAAACACTGTTTCGGTCTCGTGTCTGCCGGAACAATGTAATAATGTAAACGACACGAATGATAAGCCTTCTATAGGTAAATCCCGTGCTCTTAAATTACCCCCAGCACGGAAGATTAAAAATCAACCCTATGCTCTTAAATTACCCCCAGCACAGATGATGGAAAATGAATCTCGACAAATTGACCAGTCTTTGTCTACTGAGTTCTCAGCAAAGTTGCAAGGTCGCACCTGTAGCACACACGCCGTGGCACAGGATTCTTCTGCACCTTCCCCTCAGTCAGAACCTTATTTCACTGAGTTTTCAACTAAGCTACCAGGCAGCACCTGTAAAAATCAGGGTTTTGATGCGCCTCTACCTCAGTCTAAAATTCAAGACAAAAGACTCAAATCTTGTGTTCTTAAATCTGTCCTAACACAAGTTAATCCTGAAATTATTTTAGGTCAATCAAATGGACTTGGAGATTCCAAAACTATTCCCTCTACTCGCGACAAACCGAGTTTTTCTTCTAGGGATTTTATACGTGAAAAGAGTTATACAATTAATAACATGAACAATAAAATATCTTTACCACACGTTTATTTAAAGACACATTTAAATGAAAAGCCTCTATGCTTTCTTATAGACACTGGGTCCTCAATTTCTATTGTAAAACAGTCAAGTTTGATCAAACCAGTGCTCGGACCCTAAACAGTCACTCTAAAAGGTTTAAGTGACAACGATTCCACATGTGAATCTCTTGGGTCCATCCAGCTCAATTTTGAACACGTAATTTCCGATAAAAGCAAAATAATATTTGACTTTTTGTTCCACGCGATTGACGACAGGATCAATTTATATTTTGATGGAATCATAGGTAGTGATTTTATTCGGCATTTCAAAATCGACGTGCAGTATTCCACAAATTCATTAAACATGCAAGGACACTCGATACCTATATGCTTTAGTAAGCCATCATATGTTATACCTCCACGGTCAGAGATGGTGATTGAATGCCCAATTGCCAATCTATCAGATTTTTCAGGCCAAAAAGAAGCCTTAATATTAGATCAACAAATTTGTGAAGGTGTGTTCTTAGCAAACTGCATAGTCAATGTCAAATCCAACAATAGGGTAAACGTATCAGTATTAAACACTACTGAATCCGAGATTTCAATAGATAACTTCAAGGTTCAATTAACAACCCTTGAGTTTCCGTCATCAGCTGAGTTCTTCAAACACTGATCATTCTAGACAGGTTCTCGAGCAGATACGATGCTCTCACTTAAACGCAGAAGAAAAGAAGGCGTTGATGACCTGCCTTTCTAAATATACTGATATATTTCACCTTAATGGTGAATTCCTAACTCATACAGATAAAATTCAACATTCTATTAATACCGGGGACGCACCTCCTATCCATGTTAAGTCATACCGGTTCCCAGAAATTCATAAAGAAGAGGTAGAAAGTCAAATAAAAAAAATGCTTGACCAAAATATAATTCGCCCTTCAACCTCCCCCTGGAATGCACCAGTGTGGGTTGTTCCTAAGAAACTCGATGCATCTGGCAAGCAAAAATGACGAATCGTAATTGACTATAGACGCCTTAATGACGTCTCCGTTTCAGAGGTTTACCCTCTTCCTCTCATAACAGATATCCTAGACCAGTTAGGTCACTCAAAGTACTTCAGTACTCTTGACCTGGCTTCAGGATTTCATCAGCTGTTGCTAGATCCCAAAGATTCTGAAAAAACTGGCTTCAGTGTTACGACTAATGGTATCTCAGGACATTTTGAATTTACGAGAATGCCCTTTGGTTTAAAAAATGCTCCATCCACATTCCAGAGACTCATGAATTTAGTCCTTTCTGGGCTCCAAGGTCTTCATTGTTATATATATTTGGATGATTGCATCTGTTATTCACATGACCTTCAATCTCACATGCAAAAACTAGAACTCATATATTCAAGATTCAGAGAGGCCAACTTGAATTTGCAGCCTGACAAATGTGAATTCTTGCGACGCGAAGTCGCTTATCTCGGGCATGTCATAACCGACAAGGGTGTTTTGCCTAACCCAGACAAGGTAAAGGCTATTTCCGGATTCCCTACACCCAAGAACCCGAAGGACATAAAATCTTTTCTAGGACTAACCGGCTATTATAGACTTTTCATAGAGAATTTCTCTCACTTAACTAAACCTTTAACCTCATTATTGAAAAAAGACACAGTGTTTCACTGGTCTCATGAACAAGAACAAGCATTCAGCATTCTGAAAGAAAAGTTAGTCTCAGCACCATTATTACAGTCCCCAGATTTCAGTCAGACATTCATCATAACTACAGACGCTTCTAACTACGCCATTGGCGCAGTACTGTCACAAGGCGAAATTGGAAAGCATAAGCCAATAGCATATGCGTCTCGTACATTAAATAAATGCGAAGGAAACTACTCCACGACTGAAAAGGAGCTTCTCGCTATTCTTTTCGGCGTCAACACTTTCAGACCATATATTTATGGGTATAAATTTCGAATTGTCACTGACCAACGTCCCCTTACATGGCTTTTCAATGCAAAAGATCCAGGAGGACGTTTATTGCGATGGCGATTGAAACAAGAGGAGTATGACTACGAGATAGTTTATAAACCGGGCCGTATAAACTCAAATGCTGACGCTCTATCTCGTAACCCAGTAAATGCCATCACTCTTTCAGGAATAAATAAGACAACTTATGAACAATTTTTCAAGAAACAATTCACGAAATCAATCTCTAATGATACGCAAATTCAGGAATATAACCAAAGTTTAACTTTCGCGAAACTTAAATCGATAGCTTGTCCAGTTTCTCTAGATTTTGATAACTCTATGCCGCACAGCGAACAACTGTTATCCATAGTAAACAATTCTGCCGAGCTCTAATCAGCCGAACGGGAACTTGAAACCGTGCAGTCAGTTGAGGCGACTAATAAGAAGCTCTATTTCTTATACACTAAAATCCATCATTATGATGAAACGAGTTACAGAACTATTTTATTTTATTTTTTTATTTATCTTTATTATGGCAACAAACAGTCATACATACAAAAAAAAATATCAAAATAAACTTACAATCTATTATAGACCTTACAGTGCCGAAAGTACATTTCAACTTATATTAAACATAAATGAGCTAAAGAGACGCTTAATAGTACAGCAGCAATTGGAATCAGATTGCATCAATTTGAAAAGGTGTATTCATATTAACAATGTATTTGGACTTAAAACTACAAAATAAACACTTTAAGTTGAAGCAGCATCACAATATTTTTACAAAAGTTAATTTTTAAAGCTTAAATATTATTTTACATAAAAAGTTTATCACTTATTATTACATGTTTTTGAAACAGTTCTCTTGAAAGATATAAGGTTATTATAAAATAAATCCACGTTAGAAAATTCTTTGCTGTAAGTGGTGATTGAACGAGATATGAAGCTATTTCGAGTGTAATTTTTCTTTAAGTTAGGAGGCACAAGTGCAACATTATTTTTATTTCGCGTAGTGCGAATGGGCATGCGTATTCTTGTTACAAAATTAATTTTAGATAAAAGTGTTGGCGAATCGATTAAGTTGTTTAAGATTTTGAATAGAAAGGACATATCAATGAGTTTACGGCGGTTTAATAACGATGTTAAGTTATAATAATTTAGTGAATTTTCATATGAATCTAAACGATGGCAACGGAAATTTAACAGTTTAACAAACTTCTTTTGTACTCTTTCAATACGATTGATATGAATCCAATGATAAGAAGGGTTCCATACTACACTGGCAAACTCTTATATAGACCTAACAAACGAATTATATAGAAGTTTAAGAGTACTTATCTTTTTAAGGGGTTTACTGATTCTTGTGATAAACCCAAGGTTTTTGAAGGCTCTGTTTAGTATATTGTCTATGTGTCGATTAAATGAAACCTTGCTATCCATCATAACACCAAGATCACAAATGCTGCTAACACGCACAAGTTTTAAATTATTTATTGTATAGTCAAACATAATAGGTTTCTTTTTTCGAGTGTAAGTTATAACAAAACACTTCTCAACATTAAGAAAGAGTTGGTTGGTATTACAGTAATCTAATAATGAGTTGAGATCGCGTTGGATACCCATGCTGTCGTCAGCATAGAGTAAGTGATCAGAGTTACCAATGATCTTACCTAAATCATTTATATACAGCGTGAACAGCAAGGGTCCTAAGTGTGAGCCTTGTGGAACCCCTGAAGGGATGTGCAAGAACCTAGAACAATACCCCTTCAGACATACTGCCTGACTTCTATTCCGTATGTAGGATTCTATCCATCTTAATAGGTTGCCGTGTACACCGGCCCTCATAAGCTTTACCATTTGCAAATCGTGGTTAATTTTATCGAACGCTTTGGAGAAGTCGGTGTACACGACATCCACCTGTAGGTTACTGTCCATGGCATTAAGAAGATAATCAGAGAAAACAACCATATTTGAGTCAACACTACGAGCCTTTACGAATCCATGCTGGTTTTCAGATAGTTCTTGTTTTACAGCACTAGATATTTGAGTTGTAACAATTTTCTCAATGATTTTACCAAAAGTGCATAGTTTCGAAATAGGGCAATATTGTGTTACATCATTACTTTGAGAAGTTTTTGGTATAGGGGTGATTAGAGCTTTCTTCCATACCGACGGAAAATTGCCACTTAGCAGAGAGAAGCGGTAAATATATAGCAAAGGCACCAAAATTTCATTTGCACATTGTTTAATAAATAGTGGGTGGATATCATCGCTCCCGGCACTTGTGTATATATTAAGTTTTTTAAGTTCACTGAGAACACATTTTTCGTCGATTTTTATGGAGTCAATATCAGCAACCGAGCCGGAGGAATGATCAAGGGTGATATTATTAGAAGAAATAAAAACCGAGTGAAAATAGTCATTGAAAGCGTTACAAATCTGACTTCCTTCACAAAGACTGTTACCCCTATACGTTATTGTATTAGGGATGTCGTTGTTAGATTGTTTTGATTTTACAAAAGTCCAAAAATATTTAGGGTTCTTAATGATATTATCTTCAGATACATTTATGTAATATTCATAACAGTCTCGCTCCATCTTTCGAAATCGCTTTCTTAAGATGGATAAAGTTCGATAATCAAATAAATTCTGATAGACCTTCCATTTTTTGTGAAATTTACATTTTTCCTTTCCGAGTTTAATAAGAGGTTTGGTGTACCAAGGTGGGTACTTTTGATTAATTCGTGTAGTTATCGGCACATATTTATCTATTAGGGAATTTAGAATACTATAAAAAGCATTTGTGATCATGTTTATGTCATTATAAGAAGAAAACACAGTTACCCAATCAATGGAACTTAACTCAGAACGGATAGACTCATAATCAGCCTTAAAAAACATTCTCTTGACTGTGTTGTTGTGTTTTAGAGGGGGGGGGAGATAAGAGAGATAGTTCTATTTCAAGAGACTTATGATGTCGGTCTTCAGTAACGAGCGGGTTTTTTACAGAAAAAACTTTACATGGTTTTGAACAAAAAACGAGATCCAGGATTCTGTTGTGATAATTAAATTCTCCATTATATTGCATAATTCCCGAGAAATGCATAAATTCTGCAGTTAATATTGCCAAATTGTCGTTATTTGTGTTTATATTCATGGAATTAATCTCTTCATCGTAGGACCAGATGGCATTAGTGACATTAAAATCACCTAACACAAGGAATATATCGTCAGAATTAGTACAAATGTTTTGGCATGTCCTATCATAGAATGAATTCATTAAGGCTTCGTGACTGCGACCGTGAGGTATGTAAGTAAGGCCAATGTGGAGGTACCTGACTTGTCCTGTGAGGGTGTCGCTCTGGGCGGGCACAGGCTTGCCGAGCGGCACGCTCACCCACAGCTCGTCAGCAGGCGGTGGCGCGCACCAGTCCGGGGCCGGGCGGGCACACAGCTCGCGCCGCACTGCCACCAACACCCCGCCCCCGCGCTCGCACCCCGTCGCCGCCCGGTCCCTATCACATCTGTACACTTCGTAAAGGTTATCAAAGAACTCCCTACTGTAGAAACCATCGTTTAACCAAGTTTCAGTAATACAAATAATGTCATAATTACTATTCAAAACTCCTGTAAGAAACTCATTTGATTTGGTCCGCAGACCGTTCGCATTTTGGTAATAAAAAGATAAGATATGTCTAGCTGTCATTGTAATAGTATAGGTATGGATAAGTAGGCATAAAACAAGGCATATTGTCGAGATCGCAACATACACTCGTTCCAGGATAACAAACCGGTTTCATCACAAAAAATAGCAAGTTATGTTTGTAAATAGTATACATAGTTAATAATTTCATGTAAACCATATGTCTACTGCTAGCATTAGGAATGTAATTATAAAGAATCAAAAGCATTGACGGTGGATTATAAAAACCATTACAAAAAATCGAAGTGTAAATAAGAATAAGCGTACAGCATAAAATTTTGAGCGTGTAATCATAGTTTTTATGACAGATACCTAGGAAAATGAGACAATCTCGTGCCTCGTAACAAAAAGCGCTAGCTGTGTAAATAGCTATAGGTATGGTTGTAAGTGTAATTATAGCAAAACAAGTAACGATAAGACTCAGAGCTGATATGAATTTAAACATTAGAGAATTTTGGCATTTTGTGTTAATGGTATTAACGGTAAATGGAAGTCACATTTTATCTAAATCACTTTCAGTTAAAATAACAATTGGTCTCGACGTATCATTCTTACGAACGTTGGTCTGACAGTCCCTTAGCCACACGTATTTGTAATCCTTCTGCTTGGCCAGAGCTCTGGTACGGCTGTACAACATTTTGTAGTATGGGGCGAGATGGTAATTCACAAAAATGGGTTTGGAGGATCCATCTAAGCCAGCATCAACAGTAGTAAGTCCCCTGCGAGCGCGAACAGCTGATAGCAATTCAATTTTAATGTTTCGCCGGCAAAACCGGACTATGATGTTAGGTACCATTGTAGAATCGGTAGAAGTGGGTACACCGTCGCCGGCGGCGACGCCTGGCCCGCCCGGGGTGATTGGCTGGGAGCTCCGTTTGAATCTTCGGACGCGGTGAATGTAATCTATATCCGATGGGTTCAGGGTAAAACCAACTTTAGTAGCAATGTTTTTTATGATATTATACAAGTTTTCACCCTTTTGTTGTGGTATTCCCGCAAATTCTAAGTTGTTTCTGCGTCCTTGTTGGTCATTGTCACGTAGTTTAGAAGAAAGTTCAGCAATGGTTAGTTGCGCCTGAGATAGGTTACGATCCAACATATCGATTTTTTCCTTGGTCAAGTTGTTATCAGTTTTGATCTCGGATACCTCATGCTTTAGTTTATTCTGCTCCTGCAAAATTTTTTCGTTGCATAATTTCATCCCGGACATTTCTTGTTTGATTTGACGTACGTCTTCACATAAGGACGATAAACTTTTATTTTGAGTTTCAAAGAAGTCTTGGAAGGATTCCATTAGTTCTTTTCGAAAATCGGCGAGGGTATCGGCAAGTTCACTCTCGGGTTGTTTTCGCTTGCGGAGGGTCACGAGGTAGTCTGCATCCCGGTCCCGTAAGCTGGACAGATCACTGAGTGATCCTCCGGTCTTGACTGGACTTCTGTGTATATTCATAGTTTATGGCCCAACAAATGAAAACCAAAAGGTAACACAATACACGTTCACACGATACACGTTCGATGCGCTCAGTAGTTCGCGCGAGACTGATTATTACTAACTATTTATAATATATTACTCAAATTGAGAGACTTGATCATTTCCGAAGATGATTATGATAAGGAGTTAGCTATTTCAGATTTTACAGAACCTTTCACCAAGCTAGCTTATGTAAAAATATATAATATGATATCATACATATTTCATGGCACAAACATAAAAGTACATATCTATAAAAACCAAATTCGTTATCCTACTCCGGCCGAGGTTCCAAATATCCTGACAGAAAATCACGTCACGACCATAGCTGGTCACCCAGGAGTAAAACGCATGCTAAACAGAATCAAAGCTTCGTTTTATTGGAAAAGCATGAGGGCAGTTATTGAACGTTTCGTAAAAGATTGCAGATTATGTCAAGTAACAAAGCCACTACGAGCTTCCAACAAAGCACCTATGGTGATAACATCCTCGAGCACTAAGCCATTCGAGAGATTAGCTCTAGATATTGTTGGAATTTTGCCTAAAGCTGGCCTTAAAAAATTCAGGTACATTTTTACTCTTCAGGATGACTTAACGAAATTTTCTTGTGCCTATCCTATGATAACCTCTACTACTGATGAGATTGCACGTAACCTCATACATTTCTTCTCACTATTTTCATTTCCAAAAATGATCCTCACAGACCAAGGCACATGCTTCACATCTGAATTATTTAAACAATTGACTGAAATTCTTAAAATCAAAAGCTTATTCTCTACACCTTATCACCCTCAAACAAATGGCGCTTTAGAGCGTAGTCGCGTGACTACGCTCTAGAGCGCTCTTAAGGAGTACCTAAAGTCTTTCGTGAATGAAAATCACGACGATGGGCATTGCTATCTAGCAACTGCAATACTAGCTTATAATACAACTCCGCATTGTACAACAGAATTCACTCCGTTTGAACTATTGTATGGCCATAAACCTTCCATTCCCAGTAGTTTATACGATTCAAGTGATAGCACAACATATGCCGAATATATACGCGCTTTACAGTACAGAACGAAGTACTCCCGTGAAAAAGCTTTAGAAAATATTACCAAAAGTAAAGAACAATCAAAAAGATACTATGATGTTTCATCCAGAACAAAAACGTATAAATCAGGAGATATGGTTTACATAAAACAACATCATAGGCTGCGCAAGGCCCTGTCCTCAATCTGGAAAGGACCTTATAAGATAGTTAAAGTAAATGAGAAGAATAATGTTACAGTCAGCATAAATAGGAAACATGTGAAATATCACATTAATGAAATAAAGTTAGCACAATAATTGTTTCAGATTCGTCCTTGGAACAAGTTATTCAGAGCCTATCCAATCAATCACGCACAGTCCTGGACTATACTTCGATCCGACGTCTGTTGTATATTTCTATGACGACTACTGGAATGTAGTGACGCATCTAGAAGTTATACCTATTGAACCTTACTTACAAAAGATTGACCAATCGATCTCGAGCATTTCTAGCTTTTGTGAAAAAGCACAGAATTTAGCTATTGATATAAATTGTAAGGATGCCATAAACCCTCTTCAGATTTTGATAAAAGCTAATAAATTAAAATATGATTCATTTTCTCATTTAATATCGGAATCGAAACCTCAAGATCGCTTCAAGCGAGCCCTGGAATTTGGCGGTGAAATTCTTAAATTTTTCTTTGGCACTCTAGACGCAGACGATGCTAGGAAATATGAGACGCATTATCCACATGTGAACATAACGACCAGGTGATATTTTCATTAATGAAGGATAACATTCACATTATCCAATCAACCATAAATAATTTCAATACCTCTATTCTAAAATTAAATGACAATGAGAAAAGAATAAATAAACAAATCGAAAAACTAAATTACATATTTGAACAAAATAATAAAGTAACTACAAACTATGTGAATCTTTCAAAAATCAATTCCATTCTCAATTTAATTGAAGCATCATTACTTTCAGTATCTAATATTTTAGATACAATTTTGAACTCTATCCTCTTTGCTAAAGCTAATATTTTACATCCGTATGTTTTGACTCCCACTCACCTGTTTAACGAGCTAAGTAAAAGCAAGATGTATAAAAAGAACATTGAGTTCCCAGTTTCTCTATCACTAGAGAATATACATAGTATCATAGATCTATCTAGGATGACTTCATATTACTATAATAATAAGATTATGTTTGTAATTCAAATACCCTTGATTAACCCAGTTAAGTTTAATGTTTATAAGATTTTACCGTTGCCTACACCGAAAGATGAGTACAACTTCCAAACTTATGTTTTAATTCATTCATCTAAGATGTATGTAGCCCTTACGGATGATAGATTAAGTTACGCATTATTAGATAGCCTAAGTGATTGTCATAAGGTTAATTATGAGTATATGATCTGTCTATTACCCTCTGTTTTATCTACAGTAAACAATCCTTTATGTGAAACAAAACTGTTAACAGAAGTAACATTGTCTCTTCCCGATATCTGTGACTTTAAGATAATATATGGTAATGTTAATATATGGCAAAAACTTAATGATGGCAGATTTATCTATGTAAAGTCTATGCCTAACAAATAATCAATGAAATGTAAAAACATATAACAGATTATACCCTGCAAGGTACAGGAATTCTATCCTTAAAAGAAGATTGTACAGCATACTTTCAGACTTTACAGTTTCACTCATCTCTAACGTATAAACAAACTTTGCCAAGCCAATTGTTAATCGACTTCAACATAATCGAAGATGATTGTTGTAAGTATAATTTTATCAATAATAGTGCAGGTGTAATTTCTGCTATTTCTATAACTGATGTTGATTTAGAATCACTGAAACTAGCTTCTCATAAACTTGATAATCTCGAAAACCAAATTAATCAAGCTAAAAATCAGTCCCATATATTTAAATACGGACATTATTATTCTGGAACTACTTATGCCATAGTAGTAGCTATTATAATTTACTTAGTAAATAAGGCATATAAGAAATGGTTTTCACCCTGCTGTAAAAACACATCTTGTTGCATCCAAATATATAACCAGTGTCATAATAAGAAGACTAGTAGAAATGAAACAAAGTATAATACATCTATTGAATTCACAGAATCTGATAAATCATTTGAATGCGATAAGAAGTCTGTTAGAAGCCTGCCTGAAATAGAAATAAATAAAAACAAAAGTAAAGTTATGTTTAGGAATTTTGAAAAAATACCCGCAAATCGGAACTTAAGTAACTATTAATAATAAAATAACATATTAAAAATTATTGATTTCTATTTCGGAACTTAGATTTTACTATTATAGTGTAGCGATACTGCTTAAGGATAGTAAAGGTGACATTCAAGTTAGTATTTAGTCACTGTATCTTATTTTGATTTTAATCTAAATCTATTTGTTTTGTTTACTCCTTCGTTTATCTTAAATTGATAAAGCTCAGTCTTATGGGGGGAGATGTTATAACCGAATGTAGTTTGCAGTAAACGCTGACTTAAGCTAATTAATTTTATATAAAACTGTTTTCGATAGAGACTGGCAGCAGTCACCCCACAACCTTTGTCCGATACATACATTGTAAATTCACGTTATTTTTGTCTAAAATTCGGTGAGTAGTACAGTGAAATAAATTTATTCAGCAGCAGTAATAAAAGTGTTTTTTTAAAAAGGACCCACGGAGCGCCATCCACACAGTTCGGTTGTATCGCTCAACCTGTCCGTTTGCTCTTAGTGTAGCTACAGCGTTGAGGATGTGTTTGGCTCTGACCTCGTGAATATATGCCTGAAACTTACTACTCGTGAAACATGACCCACGATCAGAAATTACTCGTTTCGACGCACCAAATATGCTAAAGTGCTCGCGTAACCGGTCGATGACAATTGACGTTTTTGTACTTTTAACAGGCCTCAATACGATGAACTTTGTATACGCGTCTATTATAACTAAAATGTGGGTGTTTCCCCTCGAGCTCTTCACGAAAGGTCCGACGTGATCGAGGTGAATGGTCCCAAATGGGGTATCTATTTTTGGGATAGGGTGCAACAGTGGTCTTTTCCGCCCCGATGCCTTGGAATATGCACACTCTAGACAAGAGTCCACATATTTCTTGATGAACTTTTTCATTTTACTAAACCAGTAGGTTTCTTTGACTTTAGCGTAGGTTTTATCAAACGCGAAATGACCAATATCATTGTGACACTGTTTAAGTATTTGCCACCTCACCCCTTTTGGCACCACCCATCTCTCACCCTCGGCCGTTTTCCTGTATAACTTCTTATTGCGAATCGAATAATTACCTAGTACATCTCCGACGAATTTGGGTCTGTTAATATGCTAACCTTCCTTTGAATTTCCGAATCAGACGCTTGCACTGTACTTAACCAGTCAGAGTCACCTGTCACGATAATATGTACTGATTGTGTGGTGACGTCACTAGATGGTGGATTCCTGCTGAGAGCATCAACCTACATCATTGATTTGCCTGGTCGGTACTCAACCGTGTAATCAAACTCATGCATGGAGATCCACCACCTAGCGACGCGCGGTATTAGGTCACGTTTGAAAAAAGTTGCCTGAAGTGAATTGCAATCCGTAAATATCTTAAATGAAATACCTATAAGATACACGCGAAACCTCTGCAACGATGCAACCACCGCCAACGTCTAGAGCTCGTATGACGTCATGTGTTGCTCTTCAGGGGTAGTTTGGCGACTAAAATATGCTACCGGCTTGAGAATCCCATCACTATTTCTTTGCATTAATATACCTGCAATACCGATTTTACACGCATCAGTATGGACTTCAGTAACCACCTTCGGATTGTAAAGCGATAGGGTTGGTTTTCTTACCAACTCGTCTTTCAAAGTGGTAAATGCGCGTATTTGGGATTCACCCCAGACCCAAGGAGTATCCTTTTTAAGCAAAACAGTATGTGTCTTCGCAATAACCGCGAAATTTCTCACGAATCGCCGGAAGAAGCTACATATACCTACAAACTGTCTGACGCCGTGTTGATCGCGAGGTTGAGGAAAATCCTGAACTGCCTGCACTTTGCGACTACCGGGTTTTATTCCTTCGGCGCTTAATTCAAACCCGAGGTAGTCTACACTTCTACAAAAAAAACAACACTTCGAGAGCTTAAGTGTCAACCCCGCTTTTTGAAGTAACTGTAGAACCAATTCTAATTTACTGATGCCTTCATCGATTGTTTTTGACGGTATGATGATATCGTCCATATATGCGGATGCTATTTTGCTATTCCTATCCGGCGAGCGACCATTTTCGACGATATGATTGTTGACCGTTCCTAACACTGAGTGGACCATGCGCATGAACGTCGATGGACCGTTAACAAGGCCGAAGGGCATCCGTTTAAACTCAAATTGCCCATCTGGCGTCACAAAACTAGTCTTTGATCGATCACTCTCTTTAACCCCTATCTGGTAATACCCAGATGCCAAGTCCAAAGTAGTATAAAAGCTAAACCCCGATAGCTCATCGAGCTGGTCATCGATTCTAGGTAGTGAGAAATTTTCATTTATAGTCTTCCTATTGAGAGCCCTATAGTCCACACAAAGTCTAATATCCCCGGTCTTTTTATTTACTAGGACTATAGGGCTCGCATAGGGCGACGTCGAAGGCTGAACTATATCGCAATCAATGTGTTCCTGTTCCATGTTCCGTACTTTCTCCCTTTCGGTGAATGGTAACCTATACGGACGGTATACCACGGGTTCATCATCCTTTAGCTGAATCGACATTTCGACTAAGTCTGTTTTGCCTAGTTCCTCTAGCTTAAATGCAAATGCCTCGCGATATTTATTTAACGATCCCAGTAGCTTCACGATGGTCCCATTATCTAGCGCGTTAGGCCCTAAATCGTCTGCTAAGATAACTTGCTTTGGTTCAACCAGATTGACTCGCATTACCCTATTCAGCATAGTATCACTAGATTGGGCCTCCTCTGCGCGCTCGCATCTAGCCAATAATGATCCCCTTTTAAGTTCAAACGGTCTGCTCGATAACCCATTTACCAACGCTACACCACTACCCTCTGTTACGGTGAACAACCCTTGTACTATGTAATGCTCACGTCCTGACTGATAACGGGTGCTACCATTGATATAAACTTCTCCCGTATACTTAGGTTCTGTTTTAAAGTCAACAGCAGTCAACCCATCGACGATAGTCTCAGACGCGCAAACTAACTTGACCCTATTGTCTAGATAATCTTCTGAGCTACTTATACGCTAGAATGTACTGTCCTTTTCTACCAAAATGTGTGGTTGCTCGGTAAAAGTCTGTCCAACCAGTAAAGGTACTTCCAGAACCTCATCCGGAATAACCATACATTCAACAAATGCCTTTGCTGCATCTATTTCCACGTCTACTCTGCATTTACCTAATGGTCTAACAACGCCATCACCGAACCCCTTTAAAAATGGTAATGTGGTTTCGTGTTCCCACGCTAGTGACAATTCGCGAGCGAACGTTTCCCTAATCAATGTTATCGCGCTACCGAAATCGATGAAACACTTGCATATCACTTTATTAACTATCACGCGCTTATAGTACTTTGAAGACTTTGTACCGGACGCCACTACACACATGACCGGTTTTGATGTTTTACTGGTGGTGTCAGCGTTTTTATTATTATTAGTTCGACAACTAACAGTAGAATGACCAAAGCGCATGCATTTATCGCATTTCAGTGCCGGTTTGGGACACTGAGACTTGTAGTGGCCGTCTTGTAAACAGTTAAAACATTTAACCGGTCTGTCGCTAGCTGTGTTTCTATTCCCGTTTCCCGAGTTAGTTTCAATTCTAGTCATAGCCTTTCGCTCCATAAATTAACTATTCTTAGCGCTCTTTAAGAAAGGTAATAGCTGCTCTGGACTATCAAAACGAGCCGCTTCGGCCCCTAGACGAACACTGCGATCTTCTATTCCAAATACTAAACAATCAACCGCTCTCTTGCCCGTAATGTCGCACCGGTTTAATCATATGATTTTGTCATAGAAATATTCCTCAAAATAATCATTAAACCTAGCACGTTTAGCAAGCATTGTTGTGAGTAATTGACCATAGTTATCATCGCTAGGGAATGCTAGTTTCAACTTTTCCTGCCACTGTTGCCAGGAAAACATTACAGTCGAGAGTCCAGCGTACCATTTTTGAGCATTGCCCTTGAGCTTTGGTAACGCAAAGTGAACAGTCTGACGATCATTCCAATTATATATGATCGCACACTCATTCAATTTGTGTATCCACATTTCAATTGTTTGTTCCTTACGATCCGGATCGAATTCTGGCACTGTGTTATGATTCGACAATTTCTCATGAGAGCCTTTATTGCCAATAGTACGCAAGGCCTCGACTAGCTGTGAAATAGTAACACTATTGCTGTGTACGGATTTCGCATTCAAGGACTCGCATACAGACCCGGATTGTTGTTGTTCCTCTAGAAGTGACGGCTGCGCAGGTGTAGCCCCGCTGTGCGATGACTGCGCAGGCGTAGCCCCGCTGCGCGACCGTTGCGCCGGCGTAGCCCTGCTGCGCGACGACTGCACAGGCGTAGCCCTGCTGCGCGACGACTGAGCAGGCGTAGCCCTGCTGCGCGACCGCTGCCTCTCGCTACGCCGCCGATGCCGCTGACTGCGCGAGCGTGACCTGCTGGGACAACCGCGGCCTCGGTGGCTGCTCCGGCTGCGCGTCCGGCGCCTGTTGGCGTCGCCGCTGCGTGACCGACGCCTGCTGGTCCATTCCCGTGTCCTCTGGTCACTGCGACTGCGCGGCCGCTTCGCGTTCCTACGTTGACTGCGCGACCGGCGAGATCCTCTTCGGTCCGTGTGCCCAGTTATGCTACGCGACGGGTGCTGACCTTCGGGTAGCCCAGGTAGCGTTGCCAGCACACGCGAGCCACGCGACCCTTTCCGACCGTCATCCATTTCCGTTTTGAATCGGTGCTCTTATACCACAGATTCGACTCAAGGAGTGAATACTGTTTACAACTCCTTTCTATCCCTTTCTTCAGAATTGTAGACGGCGAGCTTTAGTAAGACACTGAGACACTTTCACCACTTTATTTATAACTCACTAAGGATTCACAGGGTTTTAACTATGACCTTCCAACTCAACTATCTGGTAACGACCTGCTGTCTTCGGCAACACGTGCTGTCTGTCACCATGAACCCCGCCGATCGTTCTCCACGGCCGGTGTCTATACCATTGGCGCCAACGTCGACAGCACGCGTTGGCGGGGAAAAAACAGCGATCACAAATTCAACTTCCGTATTGATAAGTAAACATTATTACAAACTAAGACACATGACAAATAATATTTTAATTAAAGTAGTAATATATAATTATTTAACATTTAAATATTAACAGCTAACACTCTTTGGTATCTAGAATTCTAACACATTGGCGCCAACTTCGACAGCACGCGTTGGCGGGGAAAAAACAGCGATCGCAAATTCAACTTCCTATTGATAAGTAAACATTATTTATTACAAACTAAGACACATGACAAATAACTCCGAGCATGAACTCTAACCCCACCACAGATGGCAGCAGCAGACGGCAGCAGGGTGTGGCTAGTCGTCGTATTTTTAATGAAGCGACGAAGCCGGTTTTTCCGATACTAAAACTTGTTTTCAAAACGATTTTATCAGTGTCAGTTTCAGTTTCAGTTTCAATTTTTTATTGAATATATAAATAAATAAAGTATCTTATTCAACGTCAAAATTATATTTACTTATAACTACTGTGCCGGCACGTACGCCCGCCACAGATATGCGGAAATATCTATTTCCACGTAATGTTAACATAAGTTGACGACCGTCACAGATAAGGTATATTTATATTCATCACGTAGTTTTGTAGTAAGTTGTATATAAGCTTATAGTATTTCCTATAATAAAGTAGTCTAGTATTTGCGCGGATCTCAAGCCTTTTACTTTACTCCCGAAGATGTTGCTCTCCTTATAATTGCCTCTGGCAAAGTGGTGACCCGACGTTGGAACATCAGCAACCTTCGGTAATAGCGGCATGGACCCAGCCGCGAAGAAAACTCCGTGTGCTGCCACCTTAATCCATAATCAAGACCCCACCCAAACCAAGACGACATCAAGCAAGCCATGACCGGACCAGATTTGAAAACGGACCAGAAGCCAAAAGATTTCAACTGAAGATTTCCCGCATCCAACTCAAGATACCGCAAGAATAATGAACCGATAGTCAGCCGACTGCTGATTTATCAAAATGGAGCTCGCACCAGCAGAAACGAACGCGTCGGCAAATTCATTCACGCAAGCAGCTTTTTCAAGTTCAACACATAGGAAGCCGTTCCAGCCCCCAAAGATTATTGAAACATCATCGGTATACCTAATTCAACGAATATTGAAATCATCCAGGAAGAACATCGCACGAAGAATAATCAAATCACTGAAGAGGGAGAGAAAGAGATATATATATATATATATACACATATAAACGAATGGTGTAAAAGATGTGCCCTATGTTGCCAAATCCCAAGGTTTTTAGGCACACAAATTTCATCAATCGACAACTTAATATTCACTCAAGAGTGAAGAGCACGCACGTACATATGACGTACGAGATCATTGACTGCCTACAGCCAAGGTTACAGATTTAATGCTGACGCTGATTCAGCACAATCATCCTTGTGTAGGTACGGTCGCAATTATAAACAAACAGTGATTACAACTTCAACGACGTGCGATGTAAATTGACTCATCGATTCCTGAAAAACATGGGCGGCTGCAGCATCAGACGACTCTCCTGCGGATATTTTCCAGGTTATAGGTTAGGTTAGTTTACTAACCGCGAAGCCCCATTTTCCTAGTGTTTTTCTGTTTTCCAGTTTTTAGTTTATTTCATGTAGTATGCGGCCAGATACAAGACCTGCCTGTAGGTAAATATTAAGTAATTCTTCAAACTTTTGTAGAATTCACATAACCGTAGTTCCTTTATTTTTCTAATTCGTGTAAGATTTACCTTTAGATTAAGTTGAAGTATGCACAATTACTATCTGATTTATGTTTATTATAATACTACTAGTTATTATTGCAGTTGATATAAGTTTGTTATGGTATCTAATTTAGATTTTTTCCATTGTTATAAGTACATTCATTTATTTTTTTCCCTAAAGGGGGGAGTATCTGTGCCGGCACGTACGACCGCCACAGATATGTGGAAATATCTATTTCCACGTAATGTTAAGATAAGTCATTTTTTTATATAAAAAAGAGACTACACCGTTTCGGAAGGTGGGCCTCGGGGTTAAGAAGAAACGGCGAGAAACTCCCCCATACCTTCCTTTTAAAAAAGTGACTATACAACAGGTACTGGTTTCGGTCTAAGGAAATTCGCCGGCGAGTGACAAGACTTGATTCATCGCCCCCCGTCGAATTTTTGCGCTGCGCTGAGATGGTATTATGGTCCATGCAGTTTTAACATAGTTTTTGAACCTCTTTTCCGGAAGGATCAATGATTCCTGTGGTATTTTATTGCAGAAGCGAATACAGTGCCCCATGAATGATGTGCCTACTTTACTTAGTCTAAATAATGGTAGTGCTAACCTATTTCTATTTCTAGTGTTAATTGTATGGCTATCACCTACAGTATTATTAATATTATTTTATATTTATTCCTAACATAAATATTATGATAAAGTTAAAAACTAGACGCGCTTTAAACCTATTTGAGGTTTATGCTTGCACGAATGAGTCGCATTACATTATTATAAGGTTCACATTGACACATCATCCACTTGATCCCAATATATAGTATTTTTTTAATAAATGTTTACAGGTCTTGTAGTTCTTTAAGATACTATTTTGCAATTTATGCGGAAGCCTGTTTAATATGTTGGGTAACGTATATTTCTAAATCCTTTTACCATATTCATGATTATATTTAGGTAGAACAAACATTGGTGTACTGTTTAGTTTGCGCAGTTTACTATGCCTCACCTTAGCAGTTAGGGACTCAATGTGATGGTATTCCTCAAGTACTATTTGATAATTAATTTTATTGTAAGCTGACATAATTCTGCAGTGCTTCAACAGCCCTATTTCATCTTCTATATATTTTGTTATTAAATATTTTGCGATAATTGTTTTAAGTATGCTTAGTTGAAGTTTGCATATTAAGTCAATGTTAGTTTTATATGTTCGACCATAACTACTGAGTCCTTAACCTATTATTGATTTACCTAATGATAAGTACAACATTCTTAGTATATATATAATATTATATTAATAGAATAAAGCTATGTTTTTTCTTACATAGGTAACCGTAAGTATATTATGATGATTGATATGATGATTGATATGATTATGATACGAAACAAACGAAACTTGAACAAAACGGGAATTCCGTAGCTTCATATCTCTGTAGCTGTAGAGATGGGCCCCTGGGGAGGGGGCATTCTCACGCAATATCACCACTCGATTAATTTATATCGAGAAGTCTAGAGAAGAACAGGGTTATAGTATTATATTTTTAGGTATCGCAATTGATCGACATTTGAATTGGAAAGAACAAATTAATAAAGTTTGCCATAACATTTGTTTTTGTGCTAAGACGTTTGCACAAAACCGCCGAGAAAAAACCGAACTGATTGCCTATGGTATGTAGATTCCGTCATAAGATATGTTCTGATAATCTGGAGAAACGGAACAGAAATTAACAGAGTATTTACTGCCCAAAAAAAAGTGTGCGTGCTATTTGTGATACGGCACCGTATGGGTCATGTAAACAAACATTTAAAAGATTAGATATATGACCGGTACCCTGTCTTAAAATACTTGAAATAGGTAAATTCGTTAATTCAAATCCATAGCTTTTTGTAAAAACTCAAGAATATTATTAAGCTATTACTCAAGGAACACTATAAAACTCGAACAGGCTCGTATTTAATCACACGCCAAGAACATCAATGTATTTAAAAAACTGTTTAGCAATGTGGGTAATCGTTTATAATAAAATACCGGATGAAATAAAAACGTTGCCGTTCAATACTTTTAAACCTAAATTATTCAATTGGCTCCTGCAAAACTGTTATATTACCCTGTTGACGAATTTCTTAACTTTAAACGTACGTGAAACTGGCCATGGCGTATGTTCTTTTTTTTAATGACTACAGACCTCAAAAATGTTCATGCTCAATTGAAAAGCTGTCTACGGCGTTCTATTTGTATAATGATATAAGTACCTTTTAAGGACGACTGGATAGCTATTCAAAAAGCACGTAACCAGTTTAAAAATCAAACTAGGTGCAATTTTAGAGAATCGTGGAGAAATTTCTGCAGCTCGATAAACAGCTAGTCGCAGGCCTCACGAATCAAAAAGATAATAGGTAAAGACCCACAACACCAACCTGGTTCGATAAAGAAACCGAATGGAGAATACACCAAGAGCGGAGAAGAGCTCTGTAGTGTACTGCTACAAACGCATTTCCCGGGGTGTATAACCCTACCCGCAAAAGAGGTAGAGACACCGACGGAAATACCAAGCTCCTCGCAATGGGGAGCTAAGCTCATTGTACCAAGACTTGTAAAAATATTTAAGGCATGTCTAGCACTCGGCTACATGCCCAGTATCTGGAGAAAAGTGAAAGTAGTCTTCCTGCCGAAACCAGGCAAGGACGACTATACTGAACCTAAATCCTTCAGACCTATAAGTCTCACATCATTCATTCTGAAAACGTTAGAAAAAGTGTGTGATAGATTTATAAGGGACGGTCCCATGAGAACAAACCCTATACACCCAAACCAACATGCGTACTAAGCGGGAAAATCCACAGAGACTGCTTTACACGCAGTAGACAGAAGGATAGAAAACTCGTTACCAAGTTTGTATATGGTATTGAAAGAATTGTTGTATGGGAGCCCCCTTAAATATTTATTTTATTCTATTTTTTAGTATTTGTTATTATAGCGGCAAAAGAAATACATCATCTTTGAAATGTAAACTATCTTACTATCACAGTTCATGAAATAGAACCTGGTGACAGACGGACAGACAGACAGCGGAGTCTTAGTCTTAGTAATTGGGTTCCGTTTTTACCCTTTGGGTACGGAACCCTAAAAAGATATCCTTATATCGAATGCGCGAGAATCACCTCCCTGCCTATCATACAAGTAAAGACCCTGGGTTACGTCACATTCGGTAAAATGTCCATCTTTCAAACGATATTCATCCTAAAGGAGTCACTTTCCCAATCCTGAAAAAATATATGTTATGATGACATCCCTTTTCTTTAATGTAAGTGTTTGAAAATAACATATGATGATGGGAACTTTATAAAGAAGAAAAAACTTGAATGATGTTTTTTACCTAAAACTTGCTAAAACTTGCTAGTTTTGGGATCCTCAAAGAATATAGTTATGGCTATTGCGCCAATAAATAGTTTTTGTTGGAGGGAAAAAATGGAATGACCCATGCCCAGGAGTCAGACCATCCTGCTATGTTCGGGTCCCTACACATTGAGCGGACATCAGCTCGTGTAGTATACGGAATAAAAGCAACCCCTTTGTGTTGTATGACAGTTATCGATAATTGATTTAACTGTGAGCCATGGAACGAATATGGCACGGACGCACAGTTGAAGGCTTTTTAAAAACGCATTGATTTTCAATATGCTGTTGAACAAATCAGTTATGGGAATAATAAAGTCTTTATAAAGAATGACTTAATAACGTGTCAGAGAAAAACGAAATAAAACGATAAACACATAAATTAAATACATTTTGTTACAAGCATTCTGTCGTGACTTCCGGAATGGCGAATGCACTGCACAAGTCAAAGTCACAAGATGGCGGACCGTAGTAAAGAAAGCAACGAAAAATTTATGCATCGTTTTTAATTGCATTTTAGTCAGTGGTTTAGGAAATGAATGAAAATGAAATGATTTTAAATTACAATTGTATAAACTGTGAGGATATTTCTGGCATGAACTTGGATTACTGTGTGAAGGTTAGTTTGTTGCAATTTTTTATAAATCTCCACTCCTCTATGAACCTATGTGGAACTTGAATACCATAAGCCCTTGAGTACGATTGCCCCTGATTAATCAATTGTATAGAATCATAGCTAGATAGTCTCCAGCAAGGAAGTGGAGCCAACTTTCGTGATATTTGGTAGATCATTTGGGTTACTTTAAACACGTTCTAAAAGTTTCAGGTTTTGGAACTCAATAGTTTTTCAGATATGTTTTTTTTGAAAATCTATAGAATTTTGCTTTTTGTATGACACACACACAATAATACAACACGCAATAATAACCCCAAAATGTGTAATGTTTCGTTGTACGCTTATTGTAAGATGAGAGAACATAGATGAAAGTGTGCATAAAACCGAATCATATTGTAATTAAGCTATTTTTGATTATTTTTTTGCGTCACAAGCTTGTTTTTTTGCGTTTTTGGACTTGTGTTATTTTAGATATAGCTGCGCATTTCTTCACTAAAAGAAAAAAAAAATATTAGGAAAAGAGACTACCAGCTATCGATTGCACACCTCATTATATTTAAATTAAGAGGGAACAATTCTAAAACCAAGCCTTTTAATTGGGTTATAGGTTAGGTTGGAACTTAGAAGAAGCAACCCCGGAGCATAGCGGAGCGGAGCGGGGCGGAGCGTATGCAAATAAAAGCCAAATTTGGCTAGAGTATGTTATTGTGGCTGAAAATAGGCAATCGTTCCTCACCCTGATACTCCCTCATCAACTCAACCTTCCCGAATGTTAGCAATCGGCGTTTTGAAAATTAAAACGCGAAAACTAATGATTTCCGACATTTCCCTTTTTTTGATATCGTCTCTAAATGAACCTGTAATGCTTAGGAAAAATCGGCTTAAGCATCTGAAACCGCCCGCTTTCTAAAGTGGAATGGAGTATTTTTGTTTAGAACTCATTGTTAGACAAAGACTTTTTTTATACAAAAAATAGATTGGAAAGCGAAGGCATGAGAGGCCGCCAAAGTCAGCTTTTTTACAACGTAGCGCAGAAATGTTCACTTCCCATATTATTACGAATATTTTATTAACAAATACCAATTATAAATTCATTACTCCCTTACCGAAATGCCCAACCGTCTTACAAGGTTGCACGAGACTAAGCACCCCTGGGCCCCCGAGTCCAATAGTGCTCGTGCCACACATGAATTGCCGTCCGAAATCCACGCTATCACAGAGGCGGTGGGGAGCATGACCGTCTGTGGAGTGGCGGCACCCTGTAAGTGGGCGGCGTGTCCCTAGCGGGAACCTCCGCGGGATCCGAACCCGCTGAGACCTCCATCGGCCTCGGAGTAACTCGGCTGCTGATATGCAACCGGCATATCAGACCGTATGTGCATCAAGGGGTCCCAACCCGTATAATAGGCCCCTCGCTGTCCCGGTATCCGATCATACCGGACGGTGTACGGTGTGCCCGGTGCGCACCGTCGATGAATGGGGGAGAGCGGATCCAACCTGGGGCGCTCCAGGAATGGGGGCGACATCCGACTGTTCGCCTCCCAGAGCGACGGGCAGGGTGGCGCAGAAGGTGGTGGGCTCCCAGCCTTCGCGCTACTCATAGGTGCCATCTGAAACCCGCCCGTAACACGCGGTGAGCCAGCGGCCCGAAGTCCTCGCTGACCGTGGACAGCGGCGACCGAACCCCGGCTATCCTTTACTTTACTTTCACCTTGTTACTTCTCGCAGTTCCTGTATCGTGGACAAGACTGTTTTCAAAATACTTTAACAACAACTTAACTCTGATATCTCAAATCATATCCATTACTATAGGGTTAGGTATCTGCTTTAAATGGTCGCACTATAGCATAGCATTGAATCATTAGCTGTCGTTTCCGTTTCAGCCATTTCAATATACTCTGCAACAATAACATAACACGCATAATATGTTCACGAATGACTATTTGAATAACCACGCGATTCGTGTTCGCTTAATAAATGGAAAATTTCATGGCTTTTTTGAATAACGGAAGGTTCCTTAGGGCTGTCAAACCTATGAGCTGTGCATATCATTTGATAAATTGGCCATGTAAAAAAAATAGGGTACCAAACTGAGAAACAATTTCGAGATAATTTTTTTTTAACTGAATTCCGTAAATCCTATAAAAAAATATGCAGGAATATTAAAACATTCGTAAAAAACCTAATGTCCTTTATTGTCCTCTACGATGTAGTTTGTTCAAATTCCCTTCGCCGTGTTTTTAGCTGTCCTGTAAAACTGTCAAGTGTCAAGTTTTCCTGTCAGTCGATAACGCAGATTGCACTCGGAACGTAAACAAATATTGATATTATAGTTTTATAATCGGAAACAAGCAGCCTCAAATATAACATTTCGTAAAATATGAATGAGTACCGTCACGAGGCGTATTATTTAAAAAAATATAAAAAAAAATAATAAGACATCCATTACTCGAAATATTAAATTTTTCCTAAAAGAGCCTAAAATGACATAAATTTAAATAAAACGTGGTACGTTTTTTAGCATGGCCAATTATCTTTTTTTTTAAATAGGTGGCTCTGTACATGTATTTTCTTTTAATGTGACTGCTCAAATACTTGCGTGCTATAAATAGTTATGAAGTATAAATCTAATACTATTATGTTATTGCTGACATTTGGAAAAGTTTTTCTTCTGGCTTCAGCCCAAGGGCATCTCCGAAAGAAATTAAGTAAAAAAAAAGCTTAAACAATACAACATATTTGTAAACTATTAAAAAAATAAGGTTGTTCCATAATTTAACGAATGTTAGGCAAGGTATGTGCTGTAGGAAAATCATACCTCTACATATTTATAGTACCATAAATCATCGTAAGATATCTTAGAAAGAACACGCTACGAAGAAATTAAATACCTATCGTATTTCTAGTGGGTAAAACCTAAGGAGGTAATTAAATAAATATCACAGAAAACTTATCGTCACCGATAAAATCATCGTCATGCATGCATGATGTATCTATAAACAATATTTACTTTGAAATCGAGTTGTTCGGAGCTACTTTCTTTAAGCAATAAATATGATTTGGTGAACAGTTCAACATAAGCTCTTTGTTTTTCACTTCCCCATAATGCCTGCAATCTGATCTGATCAAATCAGTTTACTCATGAACTTTCTTTAGAGTGAAATAACCTCTTAAAATTGTCTGTCTGTCAAATCATGCAATCATAATAGTCACACTGATAAAACCATCATATAATTATATCAAGTGACAACCCTATCACATCCAGTCGCATACTGAGTAACTTTTGTCTTAATAGTATAAAACTCAAACGGCAATGTTCGGCAATTAGTGACGACTTTTCGCTTGTTATAGGCTGTGGTTAATGCTTACAAGTGTGAAAATGTTCCGTTTCGCATTACTGGTTGTTATCGCAAGCGTTGCGGAGTCCCAGTGTGAGTAAAATGCTTCTTTATCTTACTAATGCTTAAATCAGAGCGTCACGCCTTTTTGCACACGAGGTGGCAGAGGAACAGGTTCACATTCAGCCAGTTATTTAATACTCCATTATGCTCGCAGCTATGGAGATAAGAAGGTTTTCTTACGATGTTTTTCATCACCGTTAGAACGTCCTTATAATGTTCATAGAATTAATTTCTTATCTTTTTGGTACAAGGTCAGCACCGGCATTCGAATCACCCGAAATGAAGCTTACTTCAAGTGAAATTTTCTTAATTTGGTTTGGTTCTACATAGTTTAAAACCCAGCCTAGTACCGTGATAGGCTGTCTATTTAAGAAAAACGTCAAGTCAAGCCGAACTAGAACCAAGCAAATCACTTATCACACTATACGATATATGTATTAAAATCTGTCGACTGGTTTAAAAAATTTAGACGCCTAGCTATTAGAAATAAATTCTGCCATCGACAGATTAAATTTCTGAGATATCGCAGAATTGCTATTCTTTGACATCGAGACTGATAAATGATGCACTACAACTCAGAGCATTATGTCTGCTATGTCATTATCTGGCATCAAAGTCTGACGACTGGTATAAAGTTTTTATACCAGTCGGCATATTTTAGTTCGAAGTTCGGCTCGCACTTAACGTTTTAAATGAATATGCAGGCACTAAATCAAGGCGCTATACTGGCTTAAAAAGTCCAAAATTAAAAACGTCTTAATTTGATCCGGTTACCTTAGGCTGTTAACTCACTATAACATGGTATGCGAATCTCTATATCAACGAACTGTCCGTCTTTCAAAGGGCTGTATCATTTGAACAGTAACGGAACGTTCACAGAAACGCACTTGAAATGTACACAGCAAGCGTGTTATGTTTTACTTACAGTGGTCAACAAACAATGTTCGGACAATAGACGGTTCGTGGATGGTCATAACAACAGGCGGTATGCGCTTGCGCAGGGTACTCTGCCCGGCCAGCCAGCCGCTTCGGAGATGAAGCAAATGGTATGGGCACATACACATAAGCATTCACCTGGCATGTACACATTGCCTCATAATAAGGTTTTTTCTCGTGGAAACCAGAATCAGCACCGTCACATTCACATTTATGGTATGACTCTGAACTTTGGCTGCACGCAGCGGAGCTGGCGCAGTAACACTGTCGCCATCTCTGTCACGCACGCGTCATAATTGGTCTGTTGCGGCAACAGAGAAAAATTGCCGCTGCATTGCTGCAGAAATCTCACTCTGTCGCCTCTGACAGACCATAAATGACCGGAAGTAAGGTACATTATTGTACGGGGACTAGAGCACTGCGCAGCAGGGCAGCCGAGTTTGGACTCATACCTTTAATCATCCAAGATTCGAACGCGGAACTTCTTGCATGACGTTTGCCGAGCAAATTTTGTTAGCGGGGTCACTGTACTTTACTGCACGTTTATCTGGCAGTAGTATCTTTGACGTCTTGTCCTAATATTAGTGTGATCTATTTATAAATTTAGAAATATTTTGTACCTTGTCCAGATATAGAGCAATTTTCCGAGTAAATGGAAGTCCTTACCCGGAAACTTGCTCGCTTTTTATTTATTTGCTTAATATTTAACAACGGTAAATATCTTTTTAGATTTGGGACAAGGAGCTGGCAGAAAAAGCTTCAAAGTGGGCAGCAAGGAACGAATATGGGCATAACCCAGACAAAACTATTCGTAAGTACAACCACGGTTAAATATCATGCAGGTATACTATTGACGTGAGGCCAACGTGAAAATACAAACTAAATATCATTAATAAAAAGATATAGGGTAACGCTTTTTCCCATTAGGGTACAAAAAGACCTAGTTGCACCCACAACAGATCTAAAATTCAATCAGTTTTTTTCCTTTCCTTTTTTCTCCCACAGTGTTCCAATGAAGAGAGAGGCAAAAATCGCGAGTATGATGCATATTTGTAGATATATACAGCACTAAAGAACTTTGACTTTTAGAATTATAGTATCTTTGCTTTTAGCCAGTAACTCAAACTAGTGTAGATGGGTATAATGGGTACGCGTTAGTGTTGTGATAGCAGTCATGGACCCATGCGAACCGAATCATACATGGTAACCATGGTAGCAGTAGGTAACTGCAGTAATTTCGAACGTTGCACGCAATAAGTAAGTATCGCTTACCCAATCATGAGCGTGCATTAGTAGACATGAGTCGATAATCGCTAGTATAGTTGGCAGATTTTTATTTCCGGCCCGCCTAAGTGTGCGAAACTTTCTGAAATTGAATATCGTATAGCAAACTGGATACATAAAAGCTATATTGCTATGATGACGTTGCATGTATTATTTACACGTTACTAGGCAATTGATTAATTATGTCTGTGATTGTCGAAACTTTTTTATTTTACCGGCAAACCAGAGAGTTATATCACTATGTCTTATAATAAACAATTTTAACTATCTATAATTGATATATATTGAAATATCTAGACTAGTACTGAAGTTCTACTGTAGGAAAAGACAGCATAATATTACTTAATTTTTATGACACCATTTTTCTTTTCCAGCCAGCAGAGCGAGGAAAAGGTTTAATGCATTTATTAACACGTTACGACGCAAATGATTAATTATATCTGTCATTGTCGAAACTTTTTTCTTTTACTGGTAACGCAAAGAGGTTTTTTGCAAAGAGGTTATATCACTTTGTCTTGGTGATAGAATTATTTAGTAAAAAATTTTATCAATAATTAATATTTATTGAAATATCTAGACAGGTGATCAGGTGTCCAGATATGTTTTTTCAAAGCTTTTTTTTGTTTATTATTATAATGAAACGCAGAATACTTCCCTTTCGACATATTGTCCCCAACGACCAACAGATTTCAAAAGTATTTCAGATAATAGATCATGCTTATCTGATGATCTTCTATTATGGCGACATCAGTCGTTTTCTAGTAAAAAGGCTTTTTTGGATTGAAAATGGTTGTTATTCTTTTTATGGAACATGTTAAATAATATTGAAAATAGTGCAACGTCTGTTGGCAGTGGAGACAGTGCCTAGACATTGTTTCGCATTGTCCTTTGTGAATGGAAACACCTTTTTATATTGTGCTTAGTTCTTGATGTAGTTAAGTTAAGTTTAGACACCGATATATATATTTTTTTATCTGCCCGAATACCAAAGAGGCCCGAAAATAAACTCCGTTATTGCTCACGCACAAGTGTGTTACTAGTTCCATTGATGGTACTGTCCAATATTACCATAGCAATAAAGGGACAGAAACTTGTAATAAAGCAAAGCTAAGAACAATCGCAGTGAAGTCTATTACCAATAAAAACACGCATCGAAATCGGTCCAGCAGTTTTCCAAGGAAATGGCAACAGAAACATACACACGCACATACACAACCTCTGATCCCAAATGGATATACCTCCTCCTTGCCGTTTCATCTGTCGTGGGGAACACATACAAACAAACACACATATGCACACACACAAACATCCTCCAACCCTAAACCTACATACCTCCTCCGATCCGTAGCTCCGTCGTGGGTAAAAAATATGCTAGAAATGGCTTAAAAAATATATAACTTAAAAATTAATGATTTCTGACATTTCGCGTCTTTTGATATCATCTTTAAATGCACTCATAATGCATATAAAAATCAGCGAAAGCATCTGAAGGCGTAATTTTTTAAAAATTCCTTTCGAAATTAAATATGTGGCTAGAGATAAAAGTTTAGTACAGTCAGCGTCAGAGAAAAGTAAGAGTATAACATTTTTGATGCATTGACTAAATTGCATGTTGGTTGGTTGACAAATTAACAAATTGGACTAGTGAACCATAGATCACGGGTTCAATTCCACGACAACGGAGGTTCTTTTTCTATTTTTTGTAGCATTTCAGTAAATAGTGTAATGCGGAAGTTACGCAATAAAATTAGACATGATGTTGAAATAATATTTCATTGTTTATTCAAGTTTAAGTTATGATTTTTTTATCATATTTCAAGGTATATCATGTTCGTTTTCTTAAATTGTAAACTATTTGCTCATTTTATAGGTTAGTAAAATTATTATGGTTTTATGGAACACTCACGCTAAATGACAGACACTTACTAAAATATTGTGAAAAAACTTCTCCTTTAGATGAAGGAATAGCCCCCCAGCCATTTCCAATTTTCAGTCCATTCCAGTACATTAAATTCACAGCAGATAATTCATCAAATCTTGATGAAATTTTTATGCAAATTTACAATAATCATCATCAGATAAATAAATAAATCAGCCTGTCAGGGAACCCTCTAGTATAGGCCTCCTCTCTTAAACAACATTCGCATATTAAGTGATACTCATAATAATGAATGTACTATGTTTGTTTTCAGCGTCGGGACGATTCCAAACGGGTGAAAACATATACAAGTATTGGACATCATCTACTAATGCCCAGTTTGATGTGGACTCAGCAATGAAGGCTTGGTGGGACGAATACAAAGACTATAGCTACGAGAAGAACCAGTCTACGAATGGGAAGCAAGTTGGACATTACACTCAGGTATAACCACATACCAACTATAAAACTTGTGTTGCTACAAACGGGTACAAATCTAATGATCCCTTATATGTATTTGATGCTTAGTAAGTTACTGTAATTTTCTTGAGCTATTTAAGCACAACCTTTTTCTAAAAGTGATTTAGAATCTATATGTAGGATATGTCTTCCTTTCCCTTTTTGCCTCTAATAATGATGACCAGATGCAAAAAAAATGACTACTTATATTGTTTAATATCTACAGAAATAATTAAATTTTGATTTGATTTTATTGACTTACAGAGCTGCAATACGATGGACAAAGTTTAAAGTTAAAATGAAAACTGCTTTATAACTGTAGATATTTATATTTGCATATACTTAGCAAACGTCATTTTTTGCGAAGAAAGGCGAATACACCCCAAACATTTAAATTACTTGCTTTCTTAAACTAAACTGGTCTCATCTTCCTGACATTTGCAATCGAGAATTTGATACACTTGGTTTTACCGGCTTTTAATACTGCATTAACATCATCAAAATCTTTTTTTGTCTTTCAATAATGAAGACCAGTGAAGTATCATCAGCAAACAACACTATGTCACTCAATTTCTTCACCATAAAAGGCAGATCGTTAATATATACCAGGAATAAGAAAATGCCTAATATGGAGTTTATGGAAAGCCAATTTTTACTCCCGATCCATGAGATTGAACGCCGTTGACTTCTGCCTCTGGACGTATCTATATATAGGTATAACGTGGTAAAATCAAGGACTTTTTTTACGATATGTCAATTTTGCCTATTGCAGATGGCGTGGTCTGATAGCACTTATGTGGGATGCGGTACATTCAAGGGGACTGACCAAGGAATGACCACATATTTTGTCGTTTGCAACTATGGCCCACCGTAAGTATTAAGATTTGTATTCAATACAGTTCAGTTCAGTTTAAAGTTTTTTATGCATAATAGCACAAAAATTGAGACTTAATGAATGTCAAAATATAATCAAGCAAGCATAATATAACATAAAGTAGGTGCCTAATTATTAATACATAATATATAGGGTGCAATAAACTGGTTTAATGCCAGATGTCAGTGTATACAATAAGTATATTTTATACGTAGCATCACTCCTTTCTAGAAAAGCCATTTCCCGTTATATGTTTTGAATTGTATTACCTGGCTAAGCCAGTTATTCCATAATTAATCTTTAGGGTGTCGTGCCCGAGGGGTGACAAACAGGACCCTATTAATAAGCCTCCGCTGTCAGTCTATCCATCAGCGGGCTGTACCTCTTGAGTCGTAATGGGTATATAGTTGAAATGTTTACAGAATGTGCATTGCTGTTACCGCTACAGTAAAAACTAAAAACTGGTCCTTTTGAGTTATCAAATCATCATCCAATTCATTGCAGTTTCGCGATATTTAAAACGTCGTCGGCAGCGCAGCTTTTGTTTTATAATTGTTATCCTTAAGATACCTCGTTCGATGGTTAGGTACCCTTCGTGTGCGAGTCCGACCAGCACTTGACCGATTTTTTCGAGCTACGAATTAACAATGCAACATAACATCATGGTACACCAGTTATCGCACTTCTCTTATAGGGTGATATAATCAAAAAAGTCTTTATCATTGTATAGGCTTATGGTCAAATTATATAGGCTTATAGTCAAACTGAGTGGTTTTGACAGTAATATAATATGATATACAAATATACAAACATAATATACAAACTTCACACATATTTTCTCTAATTCTGCGTTCTTACAGTGGCAACTACAATGGACAAAAACCCTACAAGGCGGGAAAAGCAGCTGGCCAACTAACTTGCGGAGTCAAAGACTGCAGTCGAAAATATGGAACAGAATGCTAGAAGTCAATATTCATAAATTATGACTGTCTCGAATAAAGTTACGGCTGTTTTTGTTACATATATCACTTAGGTCACTAAAGATTTGGTTTCCTTCAAAAAGCGGTACATATTTTCATGAATGCCGTCTTAACGGTGTTGAAGAGTCTCGGACATTATTTTCGATAGCGGTGTACTGTAAAATGAAAGCCAGCTGGATCAGTGAAGGAGATAAAATCTTTATATATTTGTTGCGGGTTCATGATAAATTATATAGTATAAAGTATTCAATCTAATACAACTTCAGAAAAACCAGCTTTGTAAAAACCACTACTTTCCTTTCGATGATGTTTGTCTTCCCAAGTTTGTGCATCTTCTAAATGGTCTGTTTATGGCTACCATATTGCGTCCGCTAAATGTTGCCAATGCTTTTGAAGGAAACCATAGTTTAAGGCCCTGTTTCACAATTTTTGGATAAGCCCTACCTATGTGGCATTTACATCATTTATTTTGAAGCTGAAATCATGATTTACCTATCATGTAGCGCTTTCCCGAACATTGTGAAACAAGCCATGGATATTTATGCTCCAACATTATAATTTTTTGAATCTTGAATGACGTATATGTAAATATATTGTTATAAGTAATTACGAACATACTATTTAATAATCTTAAATGAAATAAAACTATCAACCTGAATGTATTACCAATGTAATTTCATTTTTTTTATATACATATACAACGTTATTATCAAGCTATTTGATAACCAATTAGGTGAAAAGTTCCTTCTTAGTAATTAAATAAATATTACAGATTACTACATACAACTACTATCTAAGTTCTGGCAATACTTATAGAGATGCAAAAGAATGGTAGTTATTTTTGTTTAAAGTTACTTTTCTGTTGGCTTTTGATAACCAGATCGGAGTGCCGATGGTACGAGAGAGGGGAAAATTATGAATGATACCTGGATAAAATTTAAACAAACTTTTTAGAACCTAACGTACATAAACGGTTGTTGCAGTTTCGTCACGATTTAGCGCTTGTAGTATTATTATTTTTTTGGTCTGTGACCGCAACGTTTTTTGATTTAACTGTCACCGAACATTAGACGAAAACGTGATTTTGGGAGGTTAGGTACCTCGTTTAGCCGGGATATTTGGATTGCTCTAACGAAATCGTGTAATTTATTACCCAGCAGCAATCAATCCGCCTTATTGTAGGCAAAGGATTAGCCCCCGGACCCGCCAATGTATTCGTAGTGATATTTGAACATAACCTCAAGTATGAAAGGAAGAGATATTGTATTGTAGTGTTAGTCGTCAAGGCTAGCTAAGCTAGTTTGAATCACGATTGTTGTGAATACGCGCGTGTTCGAAGCCTCGCCGGGAGGCCACCGCGTTAGTATAATTAAGTAGAGCAGTGTGTTTCCTTTGGCTGTCGGCAAGGTTGACGCTGAAGCGTTGGTCAAAGAATTGTGATTTGCAGGGGCGCGCCCGTCCGTCGTTTTCGACGGGAGAAGAGAACGTCATCGCAGTAGGGCACACACAGGTTTTATGTTTAGCTCGGTGAATCGCCGACGTCTGAATTTCAGACTAAGTTCGGCCCAAGCGGGAACCAAAACACACACAATGAATATTTCAAATATCCCTTAAAATAAAATACACTTTACAGTTACACACTGTGTAGCTCTATAGTGTAGACGGCGAGCTTTAGTAAGACACTGAGACACTTTCGCCACTTTATTTATAACTCACTAAGGATTCACAGGGTTTTAACTATGACCTACCAACTCAACTATCTGGTAACGACCTGCTGTCTTCGGCAACACGTGCTGTCTGTCACCCTGAACCCCGCCGATCGTTCTCCACGGCCGGTGTCTATACCATTGGCGCCAACGTCGACAGCACGCATTGGCGGGGAAAAAACAGCGATCACAAATTCAACTTCCAATTGATAAGTAAACATTATTACAAACTAAGACACATGACAAATCATATTTTAATTAAAGTAGTATTATATAATTATTTAACATTTAAATATTAACAGCTAACACTCTTTGGTACTAGAATTCTAACACATTGGCGCCAACGTCGACAGCACGCGTTGGCGGGGAAAAACAGCGATCGCAAATTCAACTTCCGTATTGATAAGTAAACATTATTACAAACTAAGACACATGACAAATAATATTTTAATTTAAGTAGTATTATATAATCATTTAACATTTAAATATTAACAGCTAACACTCTTTGATATCTCGAATTCTAACAATTCGGCCATCCGCAATATGTACACGTCCCGTGTACAAGGTTAATAAAGAACTATACGGATAACAGACAACATTACTCTTTACCACAGAACAATAACACGACATAAATGCAAGTCGCTTTTACCTTGTTGTCACACATCAATAAAGAAAGACAATTATAAACTCTTGTAATGTGGTACAAGTCGCTACTACCTTGAGACCACATCGGTTATGGCGGAGTTCAAGTCGCTTCTACCTTGAGCCTACCCCAAACCTTAAAACTACTGGCAGTTCAAGTCGCTTCTACCTTGAGCCTGCCTTAAACTAAACATCAAAACTACTGGCAGTTCAAGTCGCTTCTACCTTGAGCCTGCCTTCAATTAAGCCTTAGAACTAATGACAGTTCAAGTCGCTTCTACCTTGAGCCTGCCTTAAACTAAACCTTAATACTACTGGCAGTTCAAGTCGTTTCTGCCTTGAGCCTGCCTTCAATTAAGCCTTAAAACTAATGACAGTTCAAGTCGCTTCTACCTTGAGCCTGCCTTCAATTAAGCCTTAGAACTAATGACAGTTCAAGTCGCTTCTACCTTGAGCCTGCCTTAAACTAAACCTTAATACTACTGGCAGTTCAAGTCGTTTCTACCTTGAGCCTGCCTTCAATTAAGCCTTAAAACTAATGACAGTTCAAGTCGCTTCTACCTTGAGCCTGCCTTAAACTAAACCTTAATACTACTGGCAGTTCAAGTCGCTTCTACCTTGAGCCTGCCTTCAATTAAGCCTTAAAACTAATGACAGCTCAAGTCGCTTCTACCTTGAGCCTGTCAATCTCTTAAATCTGCAGAAAAACAATAAATTCACACAATATATACGGCAATCATCCTTCACACTAAATGCATTACTGATCAATCACTCACGACAAAGTCTCTCCTTCATTGCTGCTGCTAGGGGAGGAATCAATATTTGTGCTTTCAAAACTCAACCAGGACTTCATTTCATTCATTATCTTCATTCATTATCTATAGAAATTACCGCGCAATATTTTCGATTAGCTTTCTTAGTTAAAGGCGTATCTTCGACCTGACACCGATCATTATCTAGGCCTGCGGCGACGCGGTATGGACCTTGGTACTTGGGTACAAGTTTTCTACTTTGTCCAGACGACGGGACTTCTCTTTTTATGCTCACTAAATCGCCAACTTTAAACTTTAACGGTGAACTAGCTCTTTTGTCATATGAATGTTTTTGTTTTTCCTGGTATTCTGTAATGTGTTTATTAATTGTCTCTCTAATCTCGTCAACTGAACTACCGCAGTCCATGATATCGTTGTCTAAGTATGCCTTAATCCTACCCTCTGAACTGCCTGTCAAAGACGTGCTAAACAACGCTTGTGCTGGAGTCGTACCAATTCCCTTGTTTAACGTGTTATTCAAACCCCACTGCACGTCGGGTACACTAAGATCCCATTTGCGTTCGTCTTGACCTAGCCATTTGGTTGTGAGTGCATCAAGTAACGTTCTGTTATAACCGAATGTAGTTTGCAGTAAACGCTGACTTAAGCTAATTCATTTTATATAAAACTGTTTTCGATAGAGACTGGCAGCAGTCACCCCACAACCTTTGTCCGATACATACATTGTAAATTCACGTTATTTTTGTCTAAAATTCGGTGTGTAGTACAGTGAAATAAATTTATTCAGCAGCAGTAATAAAAGTGTTTTTTTAAAAAGGACCCACGGAGCGCCATCCTTACAAATTTGGTGTCAGAAGTAGGATCTCAGGAAAACTCGTGAGTACTGAGATTCATAGGTGTTAGGCGCGTCGCGAAATAACTTCCCGCCTGACAACCATTTAGTGGCTCTGTGGAGTAAGGTCCTTTAATAGACAGTGGTCGACGTTAAGTCTTGGGCATGCAAGCCTAAGCCCGCGCTGCTGCTCTCGAGGTCGACGATAAGTCTCCGCTGCCAGATGCGAGCCCGCATCTCATCCTGGACGCTTCCTGCTGCTGTGGTCGACGTTAAGTCTCTGCTTTCGAGTGGGAGCCCGCACCACAATTGTCTGCACCACCACCGTCTTCATAAACGGACGGGTGAACCAGTCATCATCATCATCATCATCATCAGCTCATATTGACTTTCCACGTGGAAGTCAACGGGATCACGAACAACGCAACGTGACTTCGAGGTACTCCGTAATACGACTCCCTGGGTCGCCGGGCCTTCGACGTCCTGTTGACGTCATTACTGCGTCGCACTGCAGTTGCCGTGCGCCGTTTCTACGCGGTTTTTGGAAAAAGCCGTTCCTCAAAATGTTCGTGAGTGCCGTCATCATTCTGTGAGTTATTTTATCTATTCCTAACTTTCTAATTGAAGTGAATGTGCAAGTGATTTTTACAAGTTTTACAACTATATACATCAAGATTTATTTTTACAAACTTTCTATAACTATTTTTAAAGTGCAATCACACTTTCTACTGTATTTTACATTTTTATTGATTGTGTTTACTGATGATCTGTACTACATTATAAAAGCTGTAACTTAATGTCGACTGGAAAAGAAGTAAAATTAGAAGAAGAAGCCGATAAATTAACTACATCTGATTCAGAAAGTTCCTCTTCTGAAAGCCAAAACCAAAGCCCCAAAGTAACAATTAGAAAAAAAGAAAAACCCAAAATGACTTCATCAATTACTCTTTCGTTCCTAACCAAATTCATAAAACCCTATAATGGGGACCGCGAGTTGTTGCCAGCATTCTTGACGAATTGCAAAAACGCATTCTCATTAGCTAGTACAGATCAACAGGATGTTTTATGCAAGTATATCGTGTCACAACTTGAGGGCAAGGCGCAGTTAGCCTGCTGCTTCAAGAAATTCAGTACTTGGCCTGAAATCAAACAATTCCTTAAGGCCACGTTTGGAGAGAAAAAACATTCAACTCATTTGCTCGTCGACTTACAAAATTGCAAGGAATTGCCCACAGAAGATGTGACACAATATTCATTACGTGTTGAATCATGTCTCACACGTTTACAGTCTGATATACATTATAGTTGCGACGATGACAAAGAATTAATCAGCAGATTAGCCGCTATGGAGGATCTTGCCCTTAATACATTTTTGTTGGGAATGAATTCCAACTACTCTCACATTGTGCGCTGTAGGAATCCAAAGACCCTATCAGATGCTATAACTCATGCTATTGAGGAAGAAAAGCTTTATAAGCTTTATAACCTAGCACAACGCCAAAATAAGCAGTGCTCTATTTGCCAGAAGTCTGGACATTTGGCCTCTGATTGTTACAAAAATAAAGCGAAAACTTCAAGTCCTAATTTCCATCAAGTAAATTCGAATCCTCATGTTGCTCAAAGAAACAATCAGAATTCAAGGTTTTCCTCGAACAAAACTTGCGTATATTGCAAGAAACAAGGTCACTTGATCGGCGAGTGTCGCAAACTTAAGTATAAAAATAATCAAAACGCCGCCGACTCCCACGACGCTGCATCGCCAAGCGCAGGTGCATTTCACAACAACGCGGCAAACAATAGTCGCTCTAATGTTCATGTTGTTAGCGTTTCTTCTGATGACCAAGTTGATTTAAACTAAACACTGTTTCGGTCTCGTGTCTGCCGGAACAATGTAATAATGTAAACGACACGAATGATAAGCCTTCTATAGGTAAATCCCGTGCTCTTAAATTACCCCCAGCACGGAAGATTAAAAATCAACCCTATGCTCTTAAATTACCCCCAGCACAGATGATGGAAAATGAATCTCGACAAATTGACCAGTCTTTGTCTACTGAGTTCTCAGCAAAGTTGCAAGGTCGCACCTGTAGCACACACGCCGTGGCACAGGATTCTTCTGCACCTTCCCCTCAGTCAGAACCTTATTTCACTGAGTTTTCAACTAAGCTACCAGGCAGCACCTGTAAAAATCAGGATTTTGATGCGCCTCTACCTCAGTCTAAAATTCAAGACAAAAGACTCAAATCTTGTGTTCTTAAATCTGTCCTAACACAAGTTAATCCTGAAATTATTTTAGGTCAATCAAATGAACTTGGAGATTCCAAAACTATTCCCTCTACTCGCGACAAACCGAGTTTTTCTTCTAGGGATTTTATACGTGAAAAGAGTTATACAATTAATAACATGAACAATAAAATATCTTAACCACACGTTTATTTAAAGACACATTTAAATAAAAAGCCTCTATGCTTTCTTATAGACACTGGGTCCTCAATTTCTATTGTAAAACAGTCAAGTTTGATCAAACCAGTGCTCGGACCCTCAACAGTCACTCTAAAAGGTTTAAGTGACAACGATTCCACATGTGAATCTCTTGGGTCCATCCAGCTCAATTTTGAACACGTAATTTCCGATAAAAGCAAAATAATATTTGACTTTTTGTTCCACGCGATTGACGACAAGATCAATTTATATTTTGACGGAATCATAGGTAGTGATTTTATTCGACATTTCAAAATCGACGTGCAGTATTCCACAAATTCATTAAACATGCAAGGACACTCGATACCTATATGCTTTAGTAAGCCATCATATGTTATACCTCCACGGTCAGAGATGGTGATTGAATGCCCAATTGCCAATCTATCAGATTTTTCAGGCCAAAAAGAAGCCTTAATATTAGATCAACAAATTTGTGAAGGTGTGTTCTTAGCAAACTGCATAGTCAATGTCAAATCCAACAATAGGGTAAACGTATCAGTATTAAACACTACTGAATCCGAGATTTCAATAGATAACTTCAAGGTTCAATTAACAACACTTGAGTTTCCGTCATCAGACTCAGATGATGCTCAGCATGAGCTCATTCATCAGCTGAGTTCTTCAAACACTGATCGTTCTAGACAGGTTCTCGAGCAGATACGATGCTCTCACTTAAACGCAGAAGAAAAGAAGGCGTTGATGACCTGCTTTTCTAAATATACTGATATATTTCACCTTAATGGTGAATTCCTAACTCATACAGATAAAATTCAACATTCTATTAATAACGGGGACGCACCTCCTATCCATGTTAAGTCATACCGGTTCCCAGAAATTCATAAAGAAGAGGTAGAAAGTCAAATAAAAAAAATGCTTGACCAAAATATAATTCGCCCTTCAACCTCCCCCTGGAATGCACCAGTGTGGGTTGTTCCTAAGAAACTCGATGCCTCTGGCAAGCAAAAATGACGAATCGTATTTGACTATAGACGCCTTAATGACGTCTCCGTTTCAGAGGTTTACCCTCTTCCTCTCATAACAGATATCCTAGACCAGTTAGGTCACTCAAAGTACTTCAGTACTCTTGACCTGGCTTCAGGATTTCATCAGCTGTTGCTAGATCCCAAAGATTCTGAAAAAACTGGCTTCAGTGTTACGACTAATGGTATCTCAGGACATTTTGAATTTACGAGAATGCCCTTTGGTTTAAAAAATGCTCCATCCACATTCCAGAGACTCATGAATTTAGTCCTTTCTGGGCTCCAAGGTCTTCATTGTTATATATATTTGGATGATTGCATCTGTTATTCACATGACCTTCAATCTCACATGCAAAAACTAGAACTCATATATTCAAGATTCAGAGAGGCCAACTTGAATTTGCAGCCTGACATGTGAAATGTGAATTCTTGCGAAGCGAAGTCGCTTATCTCGGGCATGTCATAACCGACAAGGGTGTTTTGCCTAACCCAGACAAGGTAAAGGCTATTTCCGGATTCCCTACACCCAAGAACCCGAAGGACATAAAATCTTTTCTAGGACTAACCGGCTATTATAGACTTTTCATAGAGAATTTCTCTCACTTAACTAAACCTTTAACCTCATTATTGAAAAAAGACACAGTGTTTCACTGGTCTCATGAACAAGAACAAGCATTCAGCATTCTGAAAGAAAAGTTAGTCTCAGCACCATTATTACAGTACCCAGATTTCAGTCAGACATTCATCATAACTACAGACGCTTCTAACTGCGCCATTGGCGCAGTACTGTCGCAAGGCGAAATTGGAAAGCATAAGCCAATAGCATATGCGTCTCGTACATTAAATAAATGCGAAGGAAACTACTCCACGACTGAAAAGGAGCTTCTCGCTATTCTTTTCGGCGTCAACACTTTCAGACCATATATTTATGGGTATAAATTTCGAATTGTCACTGACCAACGTCCCCTTACATGGTTTTTCAATGCAAAAGATCCAGGAGGACGTTTATTGCGATGGCGATTGAAACAAGAGGAGTATGACTACGAGATAGTTTATAAACCGGGCCGTATAAACTCAAATGCTGACGCTCTATCTCGTAACCCAGTAAATGCCATCACTCTTTCAGGAATAAATAAGACAACTTATGAACAATTTTTCAAGAAACAATTCACGAAATCAATCTCTAATGATATGCAAATTCAGGAATATAACCAAAGTTTAACTTCCGCGAAACTTAAATCGATAGCTTGTCCAGTTTCTCTAGATTTTGATAACTCTATGCCGCACAGCGAACAACTGTTATCCATAGTAAACAATTCTGCCGAGCTCTTATCAGCCGAACGGGAACTTGAAACCGTGCAGTCAGTTGAGGCGACTAATAAGAAGCTCTATTTCTTATACACTAAAATCCATCATTATGATGAAACGAGTTACAGAACTATTTTATTTTATTTTTTTATTTATCTTTATTATGGCAACAAACAGTCATACATACAAAAAAAAATATCAAAATAAACTTACAATCTATTATAGACCTTACAGTGCCGAAAGTACAGTTCAACTTATATTAAACATAAATGAGCTAAAGAGACGCTTAATAGTACAGCAGCAATTGGAATCAGATTGCATCAATTTGAAAAGGTGTATTCATATTAACAATGTATTTACTTAAAACTAAAAAATAAACACTTTAAGTTGAAGCAGCATCACAATATTTTTACAAAAGTTAATTTTTAAAGCTTAAATATTATTTTACATAAAAAGTTTATCACTTATTATTACATGTTTTTGAATCAGTTCTCTTGAAAGATATTAGGTTATTATAAAATAAATCCACGTTAGAAAATTCTTTGCTGTAAGTGGTGATTGAACGAGATATAAAGCTATTTCGAGTGTAATTTTTCTTTAAGTTAGGAGGCACAAGTGCAACATTATTTTTATTTCGCGTAGTACGAATGGGCATGCGTATTCTTGTTACAAAATTAATTTTAAATAAAAGTGTTGGCGAATCGATTAAGTTGTTTAAGATTTTGAATAGAAAGGACATATCAATGAGTTTACGGCGGTTTAATAACGATGTTAAGTTATAATAATTTAGTGAATTTTCATATGAATCTAAACGATGGCAACGGTAGTTTAACAGTTTAACAAACTTCTTTTGTACTCTTTCAATACGATTGATATGAATCCAATGATAAGAAGGGTTCCATACTACACTGGCAAACTCTAATATAGACCTAACAAACGAATTATATAGAAGTTTAAGAGTACTTATCTTTTTAAGGGGTTTACTGATTCTTGTGATAAACCCAAGGTTTTTGAAGGCTCTGTTTAGTATATTGTCTATGTGTAGATTAAATGAAACCTTGCTATCCATCATAACACCAAGATCACGAATGCTGCTAACACGCACAAGTTTTAAATTATTTATTGTATAGTCAAACATAATAGGTTTCTTTTTTCGAGTGTAAGTTATAACAAAACACTTCTCAACATTAAGAAAGAGTTGGTTGGTATTACAGTAATCTAATAATGAGTTGAGATCGCGTTGGATACCCATGCTGTCGTCAGCATAGAGTAAGTGATCAGAGTTACCAATGATCTTACCTAAATCATTTATATACAGCGTGAACAGCAAGGGTCCTAAGTGTGAGCCTTGTGGAACCCCTGAAGGGATGTGCAAGAACCTAGAACAATACCCCTTCAGACATACTGCCTGACTTCTATTCCGTATGTAGGATTCTATCCATCTTAATAGGTTGCCGTGTACACCGGCCCTCATAAGCTTTACCATATGCAAATCGTGGTTAATTTTATCGAACGCTTTGGAGAAGTCGGTGTACACGACATCCACCTGTAGGTTACTGTCCATGGCATTAAGAAGATAATCAGAGAAAACAACCATATTTGAGTCAACACTACGAGCCTTTACGAATCCATGCTGGTTTTCAGATAGTTCTTGTTTTACAGCACTAGATATTTGAGTTGTAACAATTTTCTCAATGATTTTACCAAAAGTGCATAGTTTCGAAATAGGGCAATATTGTGTTACATCATTACTTTGAGAAGTTTTTGGTATAGGGGTGATTAGAGCTTTCTTCCATACCGACGGAAAATTGCCACTTAGCAGAGAGAAGCGGTAAATATATAGCAAAGGCACCAAAATTTCATTTGCACATTGTTTAATAAATAGTGGGTGGATATCATCGCTCCCGGCACTTGTGTATATATTAAGTTTTTTAAGTTCACTGAGAACACATTTTTCGTCGATTTTTATGGAGTCAATATCAGCAACCGAGCCGGAGGAATGATCAAGGGTGATATTATTAGAAGAAATAAAAACCGAGTGAAAATAGTCATTGAAAGCGTTACAAATCTGACTTCCTTCACAAAGACTGTTACCCCTATACGTTATTGTATTAGGGATGTCGTTGTTAGATTGTTTTGATTTTACAAAAGTCCAAAAATATTTAGGGTTCTTAATGATATTATCTTCAGATACATTTATGTAATATTCATAACAGTCTCGCTCCATCTTTCGAAATCGCTTTCTTAAGATGGATAAAGTTCGATAATCAAATAAATTCTGATAGACCTTCCATTTTTTGTGAAATTTACATTTTTCCTTTCCGAGTTTAATAAGAGGTTTGGTGTACCAAGGTGGGTACTTTTGATTAATTCGTGTAGTTATCGGCACATATTTATCTATTAGGGAATTTAGAATACTATAAAAAGCATTTGTGATCATGTTTATGTCATTATAAGAAGAAAACACAGTTACCCAATCAATGGAACTTAACTCAGAACGGATAGACTCATAATCAGCCTTAAAAAACATTCTCTTGACTGTGTTGTTGTGTTTTAGAGGGGGGGGAGATAAGAGAGATAGTTCTATTTCAAGAGACTTATGATGTCGGTCTTCAGTAACGAGCGGGTTTTTTACAGAAAAAACTTTACATGGTTTTGAACAAAAAACGAGATCCAGGATTCTGTTGTGATAATTAAATTCTCCATTATATTGCATAATTCCCGAGAAATGCATAAATTCTGCAGTTAATATTGCCATATTGTCGTTATTTGTGTTTATATTCATGGAATTAATCTCTTCATCGTAGGACCAGATGGCATTAGTGACATTAAAATCACCTAACACAAGGAATATATCGTCAGAATTAGTACAAATGTTTTGGCATGTCCTATCATAGAATGAATTCATTAAGGCTTCGTGACTGCGACCGTGAGGTATGTAAGTAAGGCCAATGTGGAGGTACCTGACTTGTCCTGTGAGGGTGTCGCTCTGGGCGGGCACAGGCTTGCCGAGCGGCACGCTCACCCACAGCTCGTCAGCAGGCGGTGGCGCGCACCAGTCCGGGGCCGGGCGGGCACACAGCTCGCGCCGCACTGCCACCAACACCCCGCCCCCGCGCTCGCACCCCGTCGCCGCCCGGTCCCTATCACATCTGTACACTTCGTAAAGGTTATCAAAGAACTCCCTACTGTAGAAACCATCGTTTAACCAAGTTTCAGTAATACAAATAATGTCATAATTACTATTCAAAACTCCTGTAAGAAACTCATTTGATTTGGTCCGCAGACCGTTCGCATTTTGGTAATAAAAAGATAAGATATGTCTAGCTGTCACTGTAATAGTATAGGTATGGATAAGTAGGCATAAAACAAGGCATATTGTCGAGATCGCAACATACACTCGTTCCAGGATAACAAACCGGTTTCATCACAAAAAATAGCAAGTTATGTTTGTAAATAGTATACATAGTTATTGATTTCATGTAAACCATATGTCTACTGCTAGCATTAGGAATGTAATTATAAAGAATCAAAAGCATTGACGGTGGATTATAAAAACCATTACAAAAAATCGAAGTGTAAATAAGAATAAGCGTACAGCATAAAATTTTGAGCGTGTAATCATAGTTTTTATGACAGATACCTAGGAAAATGAGACAATCTCGTGCCTCGTAACAAAAAGCGCTAGCTGTGTAAATAGCTATAGGTATGGTTGTAAGTGTAATTATAGCAAAACAAGTAACGATAAGACTCAGAGCTGATATGAATTTAAACATTAGAGAATTTTGGCATTTTGTGTTAATGGTATTAACGGTAAATGGAAGTCACATTTTATCTAAATCACTTTCAGTTAAAATAACAATTGGTCTCGACGTATCATTCTTACGAACGTTGGTCTGACAGTCCCTTAGCCACACGTATTTGTAATCCTTCTGCTTGGCCAGAGCTCTGGTACGGCTGTACAACATTTTGTAGTATGGGGCGAGATGGTAATTCACAAAAATGGGTTTGGAGGATCCATCTAAGCCAGCATCAACAGTAGTAAGTCCCCTGCGAGCGCGAACAGCTGATAGCAATTCAATTTTAATGTTTCGCCGGCAAAACCGGACTATGATGTTAGGTACCATTGTAGAATCGGTAGAAGTGGGTACACCGTCGCCGGCGGCGACGCCTGGCCCGCCCGGGGTGATTGGCTGGGAGCTCCGTTTGAATCTTCGGACGCGGTGAATGTAATCTATATCCGATGGGTTCAGGGTAAAACCAACTTTAGTAGCAATGTTTTTTATGATATTATACAAGTTTTCACCCTTTTGTTGTGGTATTCCCGCAAATTCTAAGTTGTTTCTGCGTCCTTGTTGGTCATTGTCACGTAGTTTAGAAGAAAGTTCAGCAATGGTTAGTTGCGCCTGAGATAGGTTACGATCCAACATATCGATTTTTTCCTTGGTCAAGTTGTTATCAGTTTTGATCTCGGATACCTCATGCTTTAGTTTATTCTGCTCCTGCAAAATTTTTTCGTTGCATAATTTCATCCCGGACATTTCTTGTTTGATTTGACGTACGTCTTCACATAAGGACGATAAACTTTTATTTTGAGTTTCAAAGAAGTCTTGGAAGGATTCCATTAGTTCTTTTCGAAAATCGGCGAGGGTATCGGCAAGTTCACTCTCGGGTTGTTTTCGCTTGCGGAGGGTCACGAGGTAGTCTGCATCCCGGTCCCGTAAGCTGGACAGATCACTGAGTGATCCTCCGGTCTTGACTGGACTTCTGTGTATATTCATAGTTTATGGCCCAACAAATGAAAACCAAAAGGTAACACAATACACGTTCACACGATACACGTTCGATGCGCTCAGTAGTTCGCGCGAGACTGATTATTACTAACTATTTATAATATATTACTCAAATTGAGAGACTTGATCATTTCCGAAGATGATTATGATAAGGAGTTAGCTATTTCAGATTTTACAGAACCTTTCACCAAGCTAGCTTATGTAAAAATATATAATATGATATCATACATATTTCATGGCACAAACATAAAAGTACATATCTATAAAAACCAAATTCGTTATCCTACTCCGGCCGAGGTTCCAAATATCCTGACAGAAAATCACGTCACGACCATAGCTGGTCACCCAGGAGTAAAACGCATGCTAAACAGAATCAAAGCTTCGTTTTATTGGAAAAGCATGAGGGCAGTTATTGAACGTTTCGTAAAAGATTGCAGATTATGTCAAGTAACAAAGCCACTACGAGCTTCCAACAAAGCACCTATGGTGATAACATCCTCGAGCACTAAGCCATTCGAGAGATTAGCTCTAGATATTGTTGGAATTTTGCCTAAAGCTGGCCTTAAAAAATTCAGGTACATTTTTACTCTTCAGGATGACTTAACGAAATTTTCTTGTGCCTATCCTATGATAACCTCTACTACTGATGAGATTGCACGTAACCTCATACATTTCTTCTCACTATTTTCATTTCCAAAAATGATCCTCACAGACCAAGGCACATGCTTCACATCTGAATTATTTAAACAATTGACTGAAATTCTTAAAATCAAAAGCTTATTCTCTACACCTTATCACCCTCAAACAAATGGCGCTTTAGAGCGTAGTCGCGTGACTACGCTCTAGAGCGCTCTTAAGGAGTACCTAAAGTCTTTCGTGAATGAAAATCACGACGATGGGCATTGCTATCTAGCAACTGCAATACTAGCTTATAATACAACTCCGCATTGTACAACAGAATTCACTCCGTTTGAACTATTGTATGGCCATAAACCTTCCATTCCCAGTAGTTTATACGATTCAAGTGATAGCACAACATATGCCGAATATATACGCGCTTTACAGTACAGAACGAAGTACTCCCGTGAAAAAGCTTTAGAAAATATTACCAAAAGTAAAGAACAATCAAAAAGATACTATGATGTTTCATCCAGAACAAAAACGTATAAATCAGGAGATATGGTTTACATTAAACAACATCATAGGCTGCGCAAGGCCCTGTCCTCAATCTGGAAAGGACCTTATAAGATAGTTAAAGTAAATAACAAGAATTATGTTACAGTCAGCATTAATAGGAAACATGTGAAATATCACATTAATGAAATAAAGTTAGCACAATAATTGTTTCAGATTCGTCCTTGGAACAAGTTATTCAGAGCCTATCCAATCAATCACGCACAGTCCTGGACTATACTTCGATCCGACGTCTGTTGTATATTTCTATGACGACTACTGGAATGTAGTGACGCATCTAGAAGTTATACCTATTGAACCTTACTTACAAAAGATTGACCAATCGATCTCGAGCATTTCTAGCTTTTGTGAAAAAGCACAGAATTTAGCTATTGATATAAATTGTAAGGATGCCATAAACCCTCTTCAGATTTTGATAAAAGCTAATAAATTAAAATATGATTCATTTTCTCATTTAATATCGGAATCGAAACCTCAAGATCGCTTCAAGCGAGCCCTGGAATTTGGCGGTGAAATTCTTAAATTTTTCTTTGGCACTCTAGACGCAGACGATGCTAGGAAATATGATGACGCATTATCCACATGTGAACATAACGACCAGGTGATATTTTCATTAATGAAGGATAACATTCACATTATCCAATCAACCATAAATAATTTCAATACCTCTATTCTAAAATTAAATGACAATGAGAAAAGAATAAATAAACAAATCGAAAAACTAAATTACATATTTGAACAAAATAATAAAGTAACTACAAACTGTGTGAATCTTTCAAAAATCAATTCCATTCTCAATTTAATTGAAGCATCATTACTTTCAGTATCTAATATTTTAGATACAATTTTGAACTCTATCCTCTTTGCTAAAGCTAATATTTTACATCCGTATGTTTTGACTCCCACTCACCTGTTTAACGAGCTAAGTAAAAGCAAGATGTATAAAAAGAACATTGAGTTCCCAGTTTCTCTATCACTAGAGAATATACATAGTATCATAGATCTATCTAGGATGACTTCATATTACTATAATAATAAGATTATGTTTGTAATTCAAATACCCTTGATTAACCCAGTTAAGTTTAATGTTTATAAGATTTTACCGTTGCCTACACCGAAAGATGAGTACAACTTCCAAACTTATGTTTTAATTCATTCATCTAAGATGTATGTAGCCCTTACGGATGATAGATTAAGTTACGCATTATTAGATAGCCTAAGTGATTGTCATAAGGTTAATTATGAGTATATGATCTGTCTATTACCCTCTGTTTTATCTACAGTAAACAATCCTTTATGTGAAACAAAACTGTTAACAGAAGTAACATTGTCTCTTCCCGATATCTGTGACTTTAAGATAATATATGGTAATGTTAATATATGGCAAAAACTTAATGATGGCAGATTTATCTATGTACAGTCTAAGCCTAACAAATAATCAATGAAATGTAAAAACAATATAACAGATTATACCCTGCAAGGTACAGGAATTCTATCCTTAAAAGAAGATTGTACAGCATACTTTCAGACTTTACAGTTTCACTCATCTCAAACGTATAAACAAACTTTGCCAAGCCAATTGTTAATCGACTTCAACATAATCGAAGATGATTGTTGTAAGTATAATTTTATCAATAATAGTGCAGGTGCAATTTCTGCTATTTCTATAACTGATGTTGATTTAGAATCACTGAAACTAGCTTCTCATAAACTTGATAATCTCGAAAACCAAATTAATCAAGCTAAAAATCAGTCCCATATATTTAAATACGGACATTATTATTCTGGAACTACTTATGCCATAGTAGTAGCTATTATAATTTACTTAGTAAATAAGGCATATAAGAAATGGTTTTCACCCTGCTGTAAAAACACATCTTGTTGCATCCAAATATATAACCAGTGTCATAATAAGAAGTCTAGTAGAAATGAAACAAAGTATAATACATCTATTGAATTCACAGAATCTGATGAATCATTAGAATGCGATAAGAAGTCTGTTATAAGCCTGCCTGAAATAGAAATAAATAAAAACAAAAGTAAAGTTATGTTTAGGAATTTTGAAAAAATACCCGCAAATCGGAACTTAAGTAACTATTAATAATAAAATAACATATTAAAAATTATTGATTTCTATTTCGGAACTTAGATTTTACTATTATAGTGTAGCGATACTGCTTAAGGATAGTAAAGGTGACATTCAAGTTAGTATTTAGTCACTGTATCTTATTTTGATTTTAATCTAAATCTATTTGTTTTGTTTACTCCTTCGTTTATCTTAAATTGATAAAGCTCAGTCTTATGGGGGGAGATGTTATAACCGAATGTAGTTTGCAGTAAACGCTGACTTAAGCTAATTCATTTTATATAAAACTGTTTTTGATAGAGACTGGCAGCAGTCACCCCACAAACTTTGTCCGATACATACATTGTAAATTCACGTTATTTTTGTCTAAAATTCGGTGTGTAGTACAGTGAAATAAATTTATTCAGCAGCAGTAATAAAAGTGTTTTTTTAAAAAGGACCCACGTAGCGCCATCCATACAGTTCGGTTGTATCGCTCAACCTGTCCGTTTGCTCTTGGTGTAGCTACAGCGTTGAGGATGTGTTTGGCTCCGACCTCGTGAATATATGCCTGAAACTTACTACTCGTGAAACATGACCCACGATCAGAAATTACTCGTTTCGACGCACCAAATATGCTAAAGTGCTCGCGTAACCGGTCGATGACAATTGACGTTTTTGTACTTTTAACAGGCCTCAATACGATGAACTTTGTATACGCGTCTATTATAACTAAAATGTGGGTGTTTCCCCTCGAGCTCTTCACGAAAGGTCCGACGTGATCGAGGTGAATGGTCCCAAATGGGGTATCTATTTTTGGGATAGGGTGCAACAGTGGTCTTTTCCGCCCCGATGCCTTGGAATATGCACACTCTAGACAAGAGTCCACATATTTCTTGATGAACTTTTTCATTTTACTAAACCAGTAGGTTTCTTTGACTTTAGCGTAGGTTTTATCAAACGCGAAATGACCAATATCATTGTGGCACTGTTTAAGTATTTGCCACCTCACCCCTTTTGGCACCACCCATCTCTCACCCTCGGCCGTTTTCCTGTATAACTTCTTACTGCGAATCGAATAATTACCTAGTACATCTCCGACGAATTTGGGTCTGTTAATATGCTAACCTTCCTTTGAATTTCCGAATCAGACGCTTGCACTGTACTTAACCAGTCAGAGTCACCCGTCACGATAATATGTACTGATTGTGTGGTGACGTCACTAGATGGTGGATTCCTGCTGAGAGCATCAACATACGTCATTGATTTGCCTGGTCGGTACTCAACCGTGTAATCAAACTCATGCATGGAGATCCACCACCTAGCGACGCGCGGTATTAGGTCACGTTTGAAAAAAGTTGCCTGAAGTGAATTGCAATCCGTAAATATCTTAAATGTAATACCTATAAGATACACGCGAAACCTCTGCAACGATGCAACCACCGCCAACGTCTAGAGCTCGTATGACGTCATGTGTTGCTCTTCAGGGGTAGTTTGGCGACTAAAATATGCTACCGGCTTGAGAATCCCATCACTATTTCTTTGCATTAATATACCTGCAATACCGATTTTACACGCATCAGTATGGACTTCAGTAACCACCTTCGGATTGTAAAGCGATAGGGTTGGTTTTCTTACCAACTCGTCTTTCAAAGTGGTAAATGCGCGTATTTGGGATTCACTCCAGACCCAAGGAGTATCCTTTTTAAGCAAAACAGTAAGTGTCTTCGCAATAACCGCGAAGTTTCTCACGAATCGCCGGAAGAAGCTACATAGACCTACAAACTGTCTGACGCCGTGTTGATCGCGAGGTTGAGGAAAATCCTGAACTGCCTGCACTTTGCGACTACCGGGTTTTATTCCTTCGGCGCTTAATTCAAACCCAAGGTAGTCTACACTTCTACAAAAAAAACAACACTTCGAGAGCTTAAGTGTCAACCCCCCTTTTTGAAGTAACTGTAGAACCGATTCTAATTTACTGATGCCCTCATCGATTGTTTTTGACGGTATGATGATATCGTCCATATATGCGGATGCTATTTTGCTATTCCTATCCGGCGAGCGACCATTTTCGACGATATGATTGTTGACCGTTCCTAACACTGAGTAGATCATGCGCATGAACGTCGATGGACCGTTAACAAGGCCGAAGGGCATCCGTTTAAACTCAAATTGCCCATCTGGCGTCACAAAACTAGTCTTTGATCGATCACTCTCTTTAACCCCTATCTTTTAATACCCAGATGCCAAGTCCAAAGTAGTATAAAAGTTAAGCCCCGATAGCTCATCGAGCTGGTCATCGATTCTAGGTAGTGGGAAATTTTCATTTATAGTCTTCCTATTGAGAGCCCTATAGTCCACACAAAGTCTAATATCCCCGGTCTTTTTCTTTACTAGGACTATAGGGCTCGCATAGGGCGACGTCGAAGACTGAACTATATCTCAATCAATGTGTTCCTGTTCCATGTTCCGTACTTTCTCCCTTTCGGTGAATGGTAACCTATACGGACGGTATACCACGGGTTCATCATCCTTTAGCTGAATCGACATTTCGACTAAGTCTGTTTTGCCTAGTTCCTCTAGCTTAAATGCAAATGCCTCGCGATATTTATTTAACAATCCCAGTAGCTTCACGATGGTCCCATTATCTAGCGCGTTAGGCCCTAAATCGTCTGCTAAGATAACTTGCTTTGGTTCAACCAAATTGACTCGCATTACCCTATTCAGCATAGTATCACCCCTTTTAAGTTCAAACGGTCTGCTCGATAACCCATTTACCAACGCTACACCACTTCCCTCTGTTACGGTGAACAACCCTTGTACTATGTAATGCTCACGTCCTGACTGATAACGGGTGCTACCATTGATATAAACTTCTCCCGTAAACTTAGGTTCTGTTTTAAAGTCAACAGCAGTCAACCCATCGACGATAGTCTCAGACGCGCAAAATAACTTGACCCTATTGTCTAGATAATCTTCTGAGCTACTTATACGCTAGAATGTACTGTCCTTTTCTACCACAATGTGTGGTTGCTCGGTAAAAGTCTGTCCAACCAGTAAAGGTACTTCCAGAACCTCATCCGGAATAACCATACATTCAACAAATGCCTTTGCTGCATCTATTTCCACGTCTACTCTGCATTTACCTAATGGTCTAACAACGCCATCACCGAACCCCTTTAAAAATGGTAATGTGGTTTCGTGTTCCCACGCTAGTGACAATTCGCGAGCGAACGTTTCCCTAATCAATGTTATCGCGCTACCGAAATCGATGAAACACTTGCATATCACTTTATTAACTATCACGCGCTTATAGTACTTTGAAGACTTTGTACCGGACGCCACTACACACATGACCGGTTTTGATGTTTTACTGGTGGTGTCAGCGTTTTTATTATTATTAGTTCGACAACTAACAGTAGAATGACCAAAGTGCATGCATTTATCGCATTTCAGTGCCGGTTTGGGACAATGAGACTTGTAGTGGTCGTCTTGTAAACAGTTAAAACATTTAACCGGTCTGTCGCTAGCTGTGTTTCTATTCCCGTTTCCCGAGTTAGTTTCAATTCTAGTCATAGCCTTTCGCTCCATAAATTAACTATTCTTAGCGCTCTTTAAGAAAGGTAATAGCTGCTCTGGACTATCAAAACGAGCCGCTTCGGCCCCTAGACGAACACTGCGATCTTCTATTCCAAATACTAAACAATCAACCGCTCTCTTGCCCGTAATGTCGCACCGGTTTAATAATATGATTTTATCATAGAAATATTCCTCAAAAAAATCATTAAACCTAGCACGTTTAGCAAGCATTGTTGTGAGTAATTGACCATAGTTAGCATCGCTAGGGAATGCTAGTTTCAACTTTTCCTGCCACTGTTGCCAGGAAAACATTACAGTCGAGAGTCCAGCGTACCATTTTTGAGCATTGCCCTTGAGCTTTGGTAACGCAAAGTGAACAGTCTGACGATCATTCCAATTATACATGATCGCACACTCATTCAATTTGTGTATCCACATTTCAATTGTTTGTTCCTTACGATCCGGATCGAATTCTGGCACTGTGTTATGATTCGACAATTTCTCATGAGAGCCTTTATTGCCAATAGTACGCAAGGCCTCGACTAGCTGTGAAATAGTAACACTATTGTTGTGTACGGATTTCGCATTCAAGGACTCGCATATAGACCCGGATTGTTGTTGTTCCTCTAGAAGTGACGGCTGCGCAGGTGTAGCCCCCCTGTGTGACGACTGCGCAGGCGTAGCCCCGCTGCGCGACCGCTGCGCCGGCGTAGCCCTGCTGCGCGACGACTGCACAGGCGTAGCCCTGCTGCGCGACGACTGAGCAGGCGTAGCCCTGCTGCACGACCGCTGCCTCTCGCTACGCCGCCGATGCCGCTGACTGCGCGAGCGTGACCTGCTGGGACGACCGCGGCCTCGGTGGCTGCTCCGGCTGCGCGTCCGGCGCCTGTTGGCGTCGCCGCTGCGTGACCGACGCCTGCTGGTCCATTCCCGTGTCCTCTGGTCACTGCGACTGCGCGGCCGCTTCGCGTTCCTACGTTGACTGCGTGACCGGCGAGATCCTCTTTGGTCCGTGTGCCTAGTTATGCTACGCGACCGGTGCTGACCTTCGGGTAGCGTTGCCTGCACACGCGAGCCACGCGACCCTTTCCGACCGTCATCCATTTCCGTTTTTAATCGGTGCTCTTATACCACAGGTTCGACTCAAGGAGTGAATACTGTTTACAACTCCTTTCTATCCCTTTCTTCAGAATTGTAGACGGCGAGCTTTAGTAAGACACTGAGACACTTTCACCACTTTATTTATAACTCACTAAGGATTCACAGGGTTTTAACTATGACCTTCCAACTCAACTATCTGGTAACGACCTGCTGTCTTCGGCAACACGTGCTGTCTGTCACCCTGAACCCCGCCGATCGTTCTCCACGGCCGGTGTCTATACCATTGGCGCCAACGTCGACAGCACGCGTTGGCGGGGAAAAAACAGCGATCATAAATTCAACTTCCGTATTGATAAGTAAACATTATTAAAAACTAAGACACATGACAAATAATATTTTAATTAAAATAGTAATATATAATTATTTAACATTTCAATATTAACAGCTAACACTCTTTGGTATCTAGAATTCTAACACATTGGCGCCAACGTCGACAGCACGCGTTGGCGGGGAAAAAACAGCGATCGCAAATTCAACTTCCGTATTGATAAGTAAACATTATTACAAACTAAGACACATGACAAATAACTCCGAGCATGAACTCTAACCCCACCACAGATGGCAGCAGCAGACGGCAGCAGGGTGTGGCTAGTCGTCGTATTTTTAATGAAGCGACGAAGCCGGTTTTTCCGATACTAAAACTTGTTTTCAAAACGATTTTATCAGTATCAGTTTCAGTTTCAGTTTCAATTTTTTATTGAATATAAATAAATAAAGTATCTTATTCAACGTCAAAATTATATTTACTTATAACTACTGTGCCGGCACGTACGCCCGCCACAGATATGCGGAAATATCTATTTCCACGTAATGTTAACATAAGTTGACGACCGTCACAGATAAGGTATATTTATATTCATCACGTAGTTTTGTAGTAAGTTGTATATAAGCTTATAGTATTTCCTATAATAAAGTAGTCTAGTATTTGCGCGGATCTCAAGCCTTTTACTTTACTCCCGAAGATGTTGCTCTCCTTATAATTGCCTCTGGCAAAGTGGTGACCCGACGTTGGAACATCAGCAACCTTCGGTAATAGCAGCATGGACCCAGCCGCGAAGAAAACTCCGTGTGCTGCCACCTTAATCCATAATCAAGACCCCACCCAAACCAAGACGACATCAAGCAAGCCATGACCGGACCAGATTTGAAAACGGACCAGAAGCCAAAAGATTTCAACTGAAGATTTCCCGCATCCAACTCAAGATACCGCAAGAATAATGAACCGATAGTCAGCCGACTGCTGATTTATCAAAATGGAGCTCGCACCAGCAGAAACGAACGCGTCGGCAAATTCATTCACGCAAGCAGCTTTTTCAAGTTCAACACATAGGAAGCCGTTCCAGCCCCCAAAGATTATTGAAACATCATCGGTATACCTAATTCAACGAATATTGAAATCATCCAGGAAGAACATCGCACGATGAATAATCAAATCACTGAAGAGAGAGAGAAAGAGATATATATATATATATATATACACACATATAAACGATTGGTGTACAAGATGTGCCCTATGTTGCCAAATCCCAAGGTTTTTAGGCACACAAATTTCATCAATCGACAACTTAATATTCACTCAAGAGTGAAGAGCACGCACGTACATATGACGTACGAGATCATTGACTGCCTACAGCCAAGGTTACAGATTTAATGCTGACGCTGATTCAGCACAATCATCCTTGTGTAGGTACGGTCGCAATTATAAACAAACAGTGATTACAACTTCAACGACGTGCGATGTAAATTGACTCATCGATTCCTGAAAAACATGGGCGGCTGCAGCATCAGACGACTCTCCTGCGGATATTTTCCAGGTTATAGGTTAGGTTAGTTTACTAACCGCGAAGCCCCATTTTCCTAGTGTTTTTCTGTTTTCCAGTTTTTAGTTTATTTCATGTAGTATGCGGCTAGATACAAAACCTGCCTGTAGGTAAATATTAAGTAATTCTTCAAACTATGTAGAATTCACATAACCGTAGTTCCTTTATTTTTCTAATTCGTGTAAGATTTACCTTTAGATTAAGTTGAAGTATGCACAATTACTATCTGATTTATGTTTATTATAATACTACTAGTTATTATTGCAGTTGATATAAGTTTGTTATGGTATCTAATTTAGATTTTTTCCATTGTTATAAGTACATTCATTTATTTTTTTCCCTAAAGGGGGGAGTATCTGTGCCGGCACGTACGACCGCCACAGATATGTGGAAATATCTATTTCCACGTAATGTTAAGATAAGTCATTTTTTTATATAAAAAAGAGACTACACCGTTTCGGAAGGTGGGCCTCGGGGTTAAGAAGAAACGGCGAGAAACTCCCCCATACCTTCCTTTTAAAAAAGTGACTTTACAACAGGTACTGGTTTCGGTCTAAGGAAATTCGCCGGCGAGTGACAAGACTTGATTCATCGCCCCCCGTCGAATTTTTGCGCTGCGCTGAGATGGTATTATGGACCATGCAGTTTTAACATAGTTTTTGAACCTCTTTTCCGGAAGGATCAATGATTCCTGTGGTATTTTATTGCAGAAGCGAATACAGTGCCCCATGAATGATGTGCCTACTTTACTTAGTCTAAATAATGGTAGTGCTAACTTATTTCTATTTCTAGTGTTAATTGTATGGCTATCACCTACAGTATTATTAATATTATTTTATATTTATTCCTAACATAAATATTATGATAAAGTTAAAAACTAGACGCGCTTTAAACCTATTTGAGGTTTATGCTTGCACGAATGAGTCGCATCACATTATTATAAGGTTCACATTGACACATCATCCACTTGATCCCAATATATAGTATTTTTTTAATAAATGTTTACAGGTCTTGTAGTTCTTTAAGATACTATTTTGCAATTTATGCGGAAGCCTGTTTAATATGTTGGGTAGCGTATATTTCTAAATCCTTTTACCATATTCATGATTATATTTAGGTAGAACAAACATTGGTGTACTGTTTAGTTTGCGCAGTTTACTATGCCTCACCTTAGCAGTTAGGGACTCAATGTGATGGTATTCCTCAAGTACTATTTGATAATTAATTTTATTGTAAGCTGACATAATTCTGCAGTGCTTCAACAGCCCTATTTCATCTTCTATATATTTTGTTATTAAATATTTTGCGATAATTGTTTTAAGTATGCTTAGTTGAAGTTTGCATATTAAGTCAATGTTAGTTTTATATGTTCGACCATAACTACTGAGTCCATAACCTATTATTGATTTACCTAATGATAAGTACAACATTCTTAGTATATATATAATATTATATTAATAGAATAAAGCTATGTTTTTTCTTACATAGGTAACCGTAAGTATATTATGATGATTGATATGATTATGATACGAAACAAACGAAACTTGAACAAAACGGGAATTATTTTTATTTTATTTTTACTTTATTAGGAAAACTAACAGCTTATCACTAACACAATAAATTACACACATAGATACAGAAAGCCAACAAAAAGTTTTCACAGCTAGCAATATTTTGAGCAATTAGCACAGGTGAAAGAAAAGCGATACACGAAACACCAGACACGGTAACTATATCCAATAATAGAAGAAGGAAGATGGCACACCGTTATAGTGGGTTATATCGGTAATGAGGCCTCAACCGAGTCACAAAACTTAGAGGTTAATACTTTACGGATAACGGAAATACTACTAGCGAACAAATCAATGTCTTCGTTTTCAATACAAAGGTCGTTGAAAGATCGTATAGCTCTGATAAAGTAAGAATTTTGTCTAAAGTTTGTGCGAGCCCAAGGAACAAACAATGACAGTCTTCGGCGAGACTGAGAACGTGAGGGGACGAGGAGATGAAGCTTAGCTAACAAGGCGGGATAGTCGACAAGGCTCTGGGCTATTTTCATCAGATAGGTGATGTCGGTTATGTATCGCCGTACATGCAATGGAAGTAAGTGGAGTTTGATGCATAATTGGTTATAGGGTAGTCTTGGAAGTTCCGTAGCTTCATATCTCTGTAGCTGTAGAGATGGGCCCCTGGGGAGGGGGCATTCTCACGCAATATCACCACTCGATTAATTTATATCGAGAAGTCTAGAGAAGAACAGGGCAATAGTATTATATTTTTAGGTATCGCAATTGATCGACATTTGAATTGGAAATAACAAATTAATAAAGTTTGCCATAACATTTGTTTTTGTGCTAAGACGTTTGCACAAAACCGCCGAGAAAAAACCGAACTGATTGCCTATGGTATGTAGATTCCGTCATAAGATATGTTCTGATAATCTGGAGAAACGGAACAGAAATTAACAGAGTATTTACTGCCCAAAAAAAAGTGTGCGTGCTATTTGTGATATGGCACCGTATGGGTCATGTAAACAAACATTTAAAAGATTGGATATATGACCGGTACCCTGTCTTAAAATACTTGAAATAGGTAAATTCGTTAATTCAAATCCATAGCTTTTTGTAAAAACTCAAGAATATTATTAAGCTATTACTCGAGGAACACTATAAAACTCGAACAGGCTCGTATTTAATCACACGCCAAGAACATCAATGTATTTAAAAAACTGTTTAGCAATGTGGGTAATCGTTTATAATAAAATACCGGATGAAATAAAAACGTTGCCGTTCAATACTTTTAAACCTAAATTAATTATTAATTAATAATAATTAATTAATTATTCCATTGGCTCCTGCAAAACTGTTATATTACCCTGTTGACGAATTTCTTAACTTTAAACGTACGTGAAACTGGCCATGGCGTATGTTCTTTTTTTTAATGACTACAGACCTCAAAAATGTTCATGCTCAATTGAAAAGCTGTCTACGGCGTTCTATTTGTATAATGATATAAGTACCTTTTAAGGACGACTGGATAGCTGTTCAAAAAGCACGTAACCAGTTTAAAAATCAAACTAGGTGCAATTTTAGAGAATCGTGGAGAAATTTCTGCAGCTCGATAAACAGCGAGTCGCAGGCCTCACGAATCAAAAAGCTAATAGGTAAAGACCCACAACACCAACCTGGTTCGATAAAGAAACCGAATGGAGAATACGCCAAGAGCGGAGAAGAGCTCTGTAGTGTACTGCTACAAACGCATTTCCCGGGGTGTATAACCCTACCCGCAAAAGAGGTAGAGACACCGACGGAAATACCAAGCTCCTCGCAATGGGGAGCTAAGCTCATTGTACCAAGACTTGTAAAAATATTTAAGGCATGTCTAGCACTCGGCTACATGCCCAGTATCTGGAGAGAAGTGAAAGTAGTCTTCCTGCCGAAACCAGGCAAGGACGACTATACTGAACCTAAATCCTTCAGACCTATAAGTCTCACATCATTCATTCTGAAAACGTTAGAAAAAGTGTGTGATAGATTTATAAGGGACGGTCCCATGAGAACCAACCCTATACACCCAAACCAACATGCGTACTAAGCGGGAAAATCCACAGAGACTGCTTTACACGCAGTAGACAGAAGGATAGAAAACTCGTTACCAAGTTTGTATATGGTAATGAAAGAATTGTTGTATGGGAGCCCCCTTAAATATTTATTTTATTCTATTTTTTAGTATTTGTTATTATAGCGGCAAAAGAAATACATCATCTTTGAAATGTAAACTATCTTACTATCACAGTTCATGAAATAGAACCTGGTGACAGACGGACAGACAGACAGCGGAGTCTTAGTCTTAGTAATTGGGTTCCGTTTTTACCCTTTGGGTACGGAACCCTAAAAAGATATCCTTATATCGAATGCGCGAGAATCACCTCCCTGCCTATCATACAAGTAAAGACCCTGGGTTACGTCACATTCGGTAAAATGTCCATCTTTCAAACGATATTCATCCTAAAGGAGTCACTTTCCCAATCCTGAAAAAATATATGTTATGATGACATCCCTTTTCTTTAATGTAAGTGTTTGAAAATAACATATGATGATGGGAACTTTATAAAGAAGAAAAAACTTGAATGATGTTTTTTACCTAAAACTTGCTAAAACTTGCTAGTTTTGGGATCCTCAAAGAATATAGTTATGGCTATTGCGCCAATAAATAGTTTTTGTTGGAGGGAAAAAATGGAATGACCCATGCCCAGGAGTCAGACCATCCTGCTATGTTCGGGTCCCTACACATTGAGCGGACATCAGCTCGTGTAGTATACGGAATAAAAGCAACCCCTTTGTGTTGTATGACAGTTATCGATAATTGATTTAACTGTGAGCCATGGAACGAATATGTCACGGACGCACAGTTGAAGGCTTTTTAAAAACGCATTGATTTTCAATATGCTGTTGAACAAATCAGTTATGGGAATAATAAAGTCTTTATAAAGAATGACTTAATAACGTGTCAGAGAAAAACGAAATAAAACGATAAACACATAAATTAAATACATTTTGTTACAAGCATTCTGTCGTGACTTCCGGAATGGCGAATGCACTGCACAAGTCAAAGTCACAAGATGGCGGACCGTAGTAAAGAAAGCAACGAAAAATTTATGCATCGTTTTTAATTGCATTTTAGTCAGTGGTTTAGGAAATGAATGAAAATGAAATGATTTTAAATTACAATTGTATAAACTGTGAGGATATTTCTGGCATGAACTTGGATTACTGTGTGAAGGTTAGTTTGTTGCAATTTTTATAAATCTCCACTCCTCTATGAACCTATGTGGAACTTGAATACCATAAGCCCTTGAGTACGATTGCCCCTGATTAATCAATTGTATAGAATCATAGCTAGATAGTCTCCAGCAAGGAAGTGGAGCCAACTTTCGTGATATTTGGTAGATCATTTGGGTTACTTTAAACACGTTCTAAAAGTTTCAGGTTTTGGAACTCAATAGTTTTTCAGATATGTTTTTTTTGAAAATCTATAGAATTTTGCTTTTTGTATGACACACACACAATAATACAACACGCAATAATAACCCCAAAATGTGTAATGTTTCGTTGTACGCTTATTGTAAGATGAGAGAACATAGATGAAAGTGTGCATAAAACCGAATTATATTGTAATTAAGCTATTTTTGATTATTTTTTTGCGTCACAAGCTTGTTTCTTTGCGTTTTTGGACTTGTGCTTATTTCTGTGTGTTATTTTAGATATAGCTGCGCATTTCTTCACTAAAAGAAAAAAAAAATATTAGGAAAAGAGACTACCAGCTATCGATTGCACACCTCATTATATTTAAATTAAGAGGGAACAATTCTAAAACCAAGCCTTTTAATTGGGTTATAGGTTAGGTTGGAACTTAGAAGAAGCAACCCCGGAGCATAGCGGAGCGGAGCGGGGCGGAGCGTATGCAAATAAAAGCCAAATTTGGTTAGAGTATGTTATTGTGGCTGAAAATAGGCAATCGTTCCTCACCCTGATACTCCCTCATCAACTCAACCTTCCCGAATGTTAGCAATCGGCGTTTTGAAAATTAAAACGCGAAAACTAATGATTTCCGACATTTCCCTTTTTTTGATATCGTCTCTAAATGAACCTGTAATGCTTAGGAAAAATCGGCTTAAGCATCTGAAACCGCCCGCTTTCTAAAGTGGAATGGAGTATTTTTGTTTAGAACTCATTGTTAGACAAAGACTTTTTTTATACAAAAAATAGATTGGAAAGCGAAGGCATGAGAGGCCGCCAAAGTCAGCTTTTTTACAACGTAGCGCAGAAATGTTCACTTCCCATATTATTACGAATATTTTATTAACAAATACCAATTATAAATTCATTACTCCCTTACCGAAATGCCCAACCATCTTACAAGGTTGCACGAGACTAAGCACCCCTGGGCCCCCGAGTCCAATAGTGCTCGTGCCACACATGAATTGCCGTCCGAAATCCACGCTATCACAGAGGCGGTGGGGAGCATGACCGTCTGTGGAGTGGCGGCACCCTGTAAGTGGGCGGCGTGTCCCTAGCGGGAACCTCCGCGGGATCCGAACCCGCTGAGACCTCCATCGGCCTCGGAGTAACTCGGCTGCTGATATGCAACCGGCATATCAGACCGTATGTGCATCAAGGGGTCCCAACCCGTATAATAGGCCCCTCGCTGTCCCGGTATCCGATCATACCGGACGGTGTACGGTGTGCCCGGTGCGCACCGTGGATGAATGGGGGAGAGCGGATCCAACCTGGGGCGCTCCAGGAATGGGGGCGACATCCGACTGTTCGCCTCCCAGAGCGACGGGCAGGGTGGCGCAGAAGGTGGTGGGCTCCCAGCCTTCGCGCTACTCATAGGTGCCATCTGACACCCGCCCGTAACACGCGGTGAGCCAGCGGCCCGAAGTCCTCGCTGACCGTGGACAGCGGCGACCGAACCCCGGCTATCCTTTACTTTACTTTCACCTTGTTACTTCTCGCAGTTCCTGTATCGTGGACAAGACTGTTTTCAAAATACTTTAACAACAACTTAACTCTGATATCTCAAATCATATCCATTACTATAGTGTGAGGTATCTGCTTTAAATGGTCGCACTATAGCATAGCATTGAATCATTAGCTGTCGTTTCCGTTTCAGCCATTTCAATATACTCTGCAACAATAACATAACACGCATAATATGTTCACGAATGACTATTTGAATAACCACGCGATTCGTGTTCGCTTAATAAATGGAAAATTTCATGGCTTTTTTGAATAACGGAAGGTTCCTTAGGGCTGTCAAACCTATGAGCTGTGCATATCATTTGATAAATTGGCCATGTAAAAAAAATAGGGTACCAAACTGAGAAACAATTTCGAGATAATTATTTTCTTAACTGAATTCCGTAAATCCCATCAAAAAAATATGCAGGAATATTAAAACATTCGTAAAAAACCTAATGTCCTTTATTGTCCTCTACGACGTAGTTTGTTCAAATTCCCTTCGCCGTGTTTTTAGCTGTCCTGTAAAACTGTCAAGTGTCATGTTTTCCTGTCAGTCGATAACGCAGATTTCACTCGGAACGTAAACAAATATTGATATTATAGTTTTATAATCAGAAACAAGCAGCCTCAAATATAACATTTCGTAAAATATAAATGAGTACCGTCACGAGGCGTATTATTTAAAAAAATATTAAAAAAATAATGAGACATCCATTACTCGAAATATTAAATTTTTCCTAAAAGAGCCTAAAATGACATAAAATTAAATAAAACGTGGTACGTTTTTTAGCATGGCCAATTATCTTTTTTTTTCAAATAGGTGGCTCTGTACATGTATTTTATTTTAATGTGACTGCTCAAATATTTGTGTGCTATAAATAGTTATGAAGTATGAATCTAATACTATTTTGTTATTGCTGACATTTGGAAAAGTTTTTCTTCTGACTTCAGCCCAAGGGCATCTCCGAAAGAAATTAAGTAAAAAAGAAGCTTAAACAATACAACATATTTGTAAACTATTAAAAAAATAAGGTTTTTCCATAATTTAACGAATGTTAGGCAAGGTATGTGCTGTAGGAAAATCATACCTCTACATATTTATAGTACCATAAATCATCGTAAGATATCTTAGAAAGAACACGCTACGAAGAAATTAAATACCTATCGTATTTCTAATGGGTAAAACTAGGAGGTAATTAAATAAATATCACAGAAAGCTTATCGTCACCGATAAAATCATCGTCATGCATGCATGATGTATCTATAAACAATATTTACTGTGAATTCGAGTTGTTCGGAGCTACTTTCTTTAAGCAATAAATATAATGTTTACTTACCAATGTAAGATTTGGTGAACAGTTCAACATAAGCTCTTTGTTTTTCACTTCCCCATAATGCCTGCAATCTGATCTGATCAAATCAGTTTACTCATGAACTTTCTTTAGAGTGAAATAACCTCTTAAAATTGTCTGTCTGTCAAATCATGCAATCATAATAGTCACACTGATAAAACCATCATATAATTATATCAAGTGACAACCCTATCACATCCAGTCGCATACTGAGTAACTTTTGTCTTAATAGTATAAAACTCAAACGGCAATGTTCGGCAATTAGTGACGACTTTTCGTTTGTTACAGGCTGTGGTTAATGCTTACAAGTGTGAAAATGTTCCGTTTCGCATTACTGGTTGTTATCGCAAGCGTTGCGGAGTCCCAGTGTGAGTAAAATGCTTCTTTATCTTACTAATGCTTAAATCAGAGCGTCACGCCTTTTTGCACACGAGGTGGCAGAGGAACAGGTTCACATTCAGCCAGTTATTTAATACTCCATTATGCTCGCAGCTATGGAGATAAGAAGGTTTTCTTACGATGTTTTTCATCACCGTTAGAACGTCCTTATAATGTTCATAGAATAAATTTCTTATCTCTTTGGTACAAGGTCAACACCGGCATTCGAATCACCCGAAATGAAGCTTACTTCAAGTGAAATTTTCTTAATTTGGTTGGGTTCTACATAGTTTAAAACCCAGCCTAGTACCGTGATAGGCTGTCTATTTAAGAAAAGAAACGTCAAGTCAAGCCGAACTAGAACCAAGCAAATCACTTATCACACTATACGATATGTGTATTAAAATCTGTCGACTGGTTTAAAAAATTTAGACGCCTAGCTATTAGAAATAAATTCTGCTATCGACAGATTAAATTTCTGAGATATCGCAGAATTGCTATTCTTTGACATCGAGACTGATAAATGATGCGCTACAACTCAGAGCATTATGTCTGCTATGTCATTATCTGGCATCAAAGTCTGACGACTGGTATAAAGTTTTTATACCAGTCGGCATATTTTAGTTCGAAGTTCGGCTCGCACTTAACGTTTTAAATGAATATGCAGGCACTAAATCAAGGCGCTATGCTGGCTTAAAAAGTCCAAAATTAAAAACGTCTTAATTTGATCCGGTTATCTTAGGCTGTTAACTCACTATAACATGGTATGCGAATCTCTATATCAACGAACTGTCCGTCTTTCAAAGGGCTGTATCATTTGAGCAGTAACGGAACGTTCACAGAAACGCACTTGAAATGTACACAGCAAGCGTGTTATGTTTTACTTACAGTGGTCAACAAACAATGTTCGGACAATAGACGGTTCGTGGATGGTCATAACAACAGGCGGTATGCGCTTGCGCAGGGTACTCTGCCCGGCCAGCCAGCCGCTTCGGAGATGAAGCAAATGGTATGGGCACATACACATAAGCATTCACCTGGCATGTACACATTGCCTCATAATAAGGTTTTTTCTCGTGGAAACCAGAATCAGCACCGTCACATTCACATTTATGGTATGATTCTGAACTTTGGCTGCACGCAGCGGAGCTGGCGCAGTAACACTGTCGCCATCTCTGTCACGCACGCGTCATAATTGGTCTGTTGCGGCAACAGACAAAAATTGCCGCTGCATTGCTGCAGAAATCTCACTCTGTCGCCTCTGACAGACCATAAATGACCGGAAGTAAGGTACATTATTGTACGGGGACTAGAGCACTGCGCAGCAGGGCAGCCGAGTTTGGACTCATACAAATTTTGTTAGCGGGGTCACTGTACTTTACTGCACGTTTATCTGGCAGTAGTATCTTTGACGTCTTGTCCTAATATTAGTGTGATCTATATATAAATTTAGAAATATTTTGTACCTTGTCTAGATATAGAGCAATTTTCCGAGTAAATGGAAGTCCTTACCCGGAAACTTGCTCGCTTTTTATTTTTTTGCTTAATATTTAACAACGGTAAATATCTTTTTAGATTTGGGACAAGGAGCTGGCAGAAAAAGCTTCAAAGTGGGCAGCAAGGAACGAATATGGGCATAACCCAGACAAAACTATTCGTAAGTACAACCACGGTTAAATATCATGCAGGTATACTATTGACGTGAGGCCAACGTGAAAATACAAACTAAATATCATTAATAAAAAGATATAGGGTAACGCTTTTTCCCATTAGGGTACAAAAAGACCTAGTTGCACCCACAACAGATCTAAAATTCAATCAGTTTTTTTCCTTTCCTTTTTTCTCCCACAGTGTTCCAATGAAGAGAGAGGCAAAAATCGCGAGTATGATGCATATTTGTAGATATATACAGCACTAAAGAACTTTGACTTTTAGAATTATAGTATCTTTGCTTTTAGCCAGTAACTCAAACTAGTGTAGATGGGTATAATGGGTACGCGTTAGTGTTGTGATAGCAGTCATGGACCCATGCGAACCGAATCATACATGGTAACCATGGTAGCAGTAGGTAACTGCAGTAATTTCGAACGTTGCACGCAATAAGTAAGTATCGCTTACCCAATCATGAGCGTGCATTAGTAGACATGAGTCGATAATCGCTAGTATAGTTGGCAGAATTTTATTTCCGGCCCGCCTAAGTGTGCGAAACTTTCTGAAATTGAATATCGTATAGCAAACTGGATCCATAAAAGCTATATTGCTATGATGACGTTGCATGTATTATTTACACGTTACTAGGCAATTGATTAATTATGTCTGTGATTGTCGAAACTTTTTTATTTTACTGGCAAACCAGAGAGTTATATCACTATGTCTTATAATAAACAATTTTAACTATCTATAATTGATATTTATTGAAATATCTAGACTAGTACTGAAGTTCTACTGTAGGAAAAGACAGCATAATATTACTTAATTTTTATGACACCATTTTTCTTTTCCAGCCAGCAGAGCGAGGAAAAGGTTTAATGCATTTATTAACACGTTACGACGCAAATGATTAATTATATTTGTCATTGTCGAAACTTTTTTCTTTTACTGGTAACGCAAAGAGGTTTTTTGCAAAGAGGTTATATCACTTTGTCTTGGTGATAGAATTATTTAGTAAAAATTTTTATCAATAATTAATATTTATTGAAATATCTAGACAGGTGAACAGGTGTCCAGATATGTTTTTTCAAAGCTTTTTTTTGTTTATTATTATAATGAAATGCAGAATACTTCCCTTTCGACATATTGTCCCCAACGACCAACAGATTTCAAAAGATTTCAGATAATAGATCATGCTTATCTGATGATCTTCTATTATGGCGACATCAGTCGTTTTCTAGTAAAAAGGCTTTTTTGGATTGAAAATGGTTGTTATTCTTTTTATGGAACATGTTAAATAATATTGAAAATAGTGCAACGTCTGTTGGCAGTGGAGACAGTGCCTAGACATTGTTTCGCATTGTCCTTTGTGAATGGAAACACCTTTTTATATTGTGCTTAGTTCTTGATGTAGTTAAGTTAAGTTTAGACACCGATATATATATTTTTTTATCTGCCCGAATACCAAAGAGGCCCGAAAATAAACTCCGTTATTGCTCACGCACAAGTGTGTTACTAGTTCCATTGATGGTACTGTCCAATATTACCATAGCAATAAAGGGACAGAAACTTGTAATAAAGCAAAGCTAAGAACAATCGCAGTGAAGTCTATTACCAATAAAAACACGCATCGAAATCGGTCCAGCAGTTTTCCAAGGAAATGGCAACAGAAACATACACACGCACATACACAACCTCTGATCCCAAATGGATATACCTCCTCCTTGCCGTTTCGTCTGTCGTGGGGAACACATACAAACAAACACACATATGCACACACACAAACATCCTCCAACCCTAAACCTTCATACCTCCTCCGATCCGTAGCTCCGTCGTGGGTAAATAATATGCTAGAAATGGCTTAAAAAATATATAACTTAAAAATTAATGATTTCTGACATTTCGCGTCTTTTGATATCATCTTTAAATGCACTCATAATGCATATAAAAATCAGCGAAAGCATCTGAAGCCGTAATTTTTTAAAAATTCCTTTCGAAATTAAATATGTGGCTAGAGATAAAAGTTTAGTACAGTCAGCGTCAGAGAAAAGTAAGAGTATAACATTTTTGATGCATTGACAAAATTGCATGTTGGTTGGTTGACAAATTAACAAATTGGACTAGTGAACCATAGATCACGGGTTCAATTCCACGACAACGGAGGTTCTTTTTCTATTTTTTGTAGCATTTCAGTAAATAGTGTAATGCGGAAGTTACGCAATAAAATTAGACATGATGTTGAAATAATATTTCATTGTTTATTCAAGTTTAAGTTATGATTTTTTTATCATATTTCAAGGTATATCATGTTCGTTTTCTTAAATTGTAAACTATTTGCTCATTTTATAGGTTAGTAAAATTATTATGACGACCCGAATGGCCGAGTCGGCAGTGACCCTGCCTACGAAGCCAAGGGTCCCGGGTTCGAGTCCCGGTGGGGGCAAATATTTGTTTGATGAGAACGGATGTTTGTACCCTAGTCATGGTTGTTTATCTATCTAAGTATGATATTTGTCTATATAAGTATGTGTATCGTTGTCTAGTACCCAAGATACAGGGAATCCTAGTTTGGGGCTAGATCAATGTGTGTAAATAGTGTCCAAGGTATTATTATTATTATTATTATTATTATGGTTTTATGGAACACTCACGCTAAATGACAGACACTTACTAAAATATTGTGAAAAAACTTCTCCTTTAGATGAAGGAATAGCCCCCCAGCCATTTCCAATTTTCAGTCCATTCCAGTACATTAAATTCACAGCAGATAATTCATCAAATCTTGATGAAATTTTTATGCAAATTTACAATAATCATCATCAGATAAATAAATAAATCAGCCTGTCAGGGAACCCTCTAGTATAGGCATCCTCTCTTAAACAACATTCGCATATTAAGTGATACTCATAATAATGAATGTACTATGTTTGTTTTCAGCGTCGGGACGATTCCAAACGGGTGAAAATATATACAAGTATTGGACATCATCTACTAATGCCCAGTTTGATGTGGACTCAGCAATGAAGGCTTGGTGGGACGAATACAAAGACTATAGCTACGAGAAGAACCAGTCTACGAATGGGAAGCAAGTTGGACATTACACTCAGGTATAACCACATACCAACTATAAAACTTGTGTTTCTACAAACGGGTACAAATCTAATGATCCCTTATATGTATTTGATGCTTAGTAAGTTACTGTAATTTTCTTGAGCTATTTAAGCACAACCTTTTTCTAAAAGTGATTTAGAATCTATATGTAGGATATGTCTTCCTTTCCCTTTTTGCCTCTAATAATGATGACCAGATGCAAAAAAATGACTACTTATATTGTTTAATATCTACAGAAATAATTAAATTTTGAATTGATTTTATTGACTTACAGAGCTGCAATACGATGGACAAAGTTTAAAGTTCAAATGAAAACTGCTTTATAACTGTAGATATTTATATTTGCATATACTTAGCAAACGTCATTTTTTGCGAAGAAAGGCGAATACACCCCAAACATTTAAATTACTTGCTTTCTTAAACTAAACTGGTCTCATCTTCCTGACATTTGCAATCGAGAATTTGATACACTTGGTTTTACCGGCTTTTAATACTGCATTAACATCATCAAAATCTTTTTTTGTCTTTCAATAATGAAGACCAGTGAAGTATCATCAGCAAACAACACTATGTCACTCAATTTCTTCACCATAAAAGGCAGATCGTTAATATATACCAGGAATAAGAAAATGCCTAATATGGAGTTTATGGAAAGCCAATTTTTACTCCCGATCCATGAGATTGAACGCCGTTGACTTCTGCCTCTGGACGTATCTATATATAGGTATAACGTGGTAAAATCAAGGACTTTTTTTACGATATGTCAATTTTGCCTATTGCAGATGGCGTGGTCTGATAGCACTTATGTGGGATGCGGTACATTCAAGGGGACTGACAAAGGAATGACCACATATTTTGTCGTTTGCAACTATGGCCCACCGTAAGTATTAAGATTTGTATTCAATACAGTTCAGTTCAGTTTAAAGTTTTTTATGCATAATAGCACAAAAATTGAGACTTAATGAATGTCAAAATATAATCAAGCAAGCATAATATAACATTAAGTAGGTGCCTAATTATTAATACATAATATATAGGGTGCAATAAACTGGTTTAATGCCAGATGCCAGTGTATACAATAAGTATATTTTATACGTAGCATCACTCCTTTCTAGAAAAGCCATTTCCCGTTATATTTTTTGAATTGTATTACCTGGCTAAGCCAGTTATTCCATAATTAATCTTTAGGGTGTCGTGCCCGAGGGGTGACAAACAGGACCCTATTAATAAGCCTCCGCTGTCAGTCTATCCATCAGCGGGCTGTACCTCTTGAGTCGTAATGGGTATATAGTTGAAATGTTTACAGAAAGTGCATTGCTGTTACCGCTACAGTAAAAACTAAAAACTGGTCCTTTTGAGTTATCAAATCATCATCCAATTCATTGCAGTTTCGCGATATTTAAAACGTCGTCGGCAGCGCAGCTTTTGTTTTATAATTGTTAGTCCTTAAGATACCTCGTTCGATGGTTAGGTACCCTTCGTGTGCGAGTCCGACCAGCACTTGACCGATTTTTTCGAGCTACGAATTAACAATGCAACATAACATCATGGTACACCAGTTATCGCACTTCTCTTATAGGGTGATATAATCAAAAAAGTCTTTATCATTGTGTAGGCTTATAGTCAAATTATATAGGCTTATAGTCAAACTGAGTGGTTTTCACAGTAATATAATATGATATACAAATATACAAACATAATATACAAACTTCACACATATTTTCTCTAATTCTGCGTTCTTACAGTGGCAACTACAATGGACAAAAACCCTACAAGGCGGGAAAAGCAGCTGGCCAACTAACTTGCGGAGTCAAAGACTGCAGTCGAAAATATGGAACAGAATGCTAGAAGTCAATATTCATAAATTATGACTGTCTCGAATAAAGTTACGGCTGTTTTTGTTACATATATCACTTAGGTCACTAAAGATTTGGTTTCCTTCAAAAAGCGGTACATATTTTCATGAATGCCGTCTTAACGGTGTTGAAGAGTCTCGGACATTATTTTCGATAGCGGTGTACTGTAAAATGAAAGCCAGCTGGATCAGTGAAGGAGATAAAATCTTTATATATTTGTTGCGGGTTCATGATAAATTATATAGTATAAAGTATTCAATCTAATACAACTTCAGAAAAACCAGCTTTGTAAAAACCACTACTTTCCTTTCGATGATGTTTGTCTTCCCAAGATTGTGCATCTTCTAAATGGTCTGTTTATGGCTACCATATTGCGTCCGCTAAATGTTGCCAACGCTTTTGAAGGAAACCATAGTTTAAGGCCCTGTTTCACAATTTTTGGATAAGCCCTACCTATGTGGCATTTACATCATTTATTTTGAAGCTGAAATCATGATTTACCTATCATGTAGCGCTTTCCCGAACATTGTGAAACAAGCCATGGATATTTATGCTCCAACATTATAATTTTTTGAATCTTGAATGACGTATATGTAAATATATTGTTATAAGTAATTACGAACATACTATTTAATAATCTTAAATGAAATAAAACTATCAACCTGAATGTATTACCAATGTAATTTCATTTTTTTTATATACATATACAACGTTATTACCAAGCTATTTGATAACCAATTAGGTGAAAAGTTCCTTCTTAGTAATTAAATAAATATTACAGATTACTACATACAACTACTATCTAAGTTCTGGCAATACTTATAGAGATGCAAAAGAATGGTAGTTATTTTTGTTTAAAGTTACTTTTCTGTTGGCTTTTGATAACCAGATCGGAGTGCCGATGGTACGAGAGAGGGGAAAATTATGAATGATACCTGGATAAAATTTAAACAAACTTTTTAGAACCTAACGTACATAAACGGTTGTTGCAGTTTCGTCACGATTTAGCGCTTGTAGTATTATTATTTTTTGGTCTGTGACCGCAACGTTTTTTGATTTAGCTGTCACCGAACATTAGACGAAAACGTGATTTTGGGAGGTTAGGTACCTCGTTTAGCCGGGATATTTGGATTGCTCTAACGAAATCGTGTAATTTATTACCCAGCAGCAATCAATCCGCCTTATTGTAGGCAAAGGATTAGCCCCCGGACCCGCCAATGTATTCGTAGTGATATTTGAACATAACCTCAAGTATGAAAGGAAGAGATATTGTATTATAGTGTTAGTCGTCAAGGCTAGCTAAGCTAGTTTGAATCACGATTGTTGTGAATACGCGTGTGTTCGAAGCCTCGCCGGGAGGCCACCGCGTTAGTATAATTAAGTAGAGCAGTGTGTTTCTTTTGGCTGTCGGCAAGGTTGACGCTGAAGCGTTGGTCAAAGAATTGTGATTTGCAGGGGCGCGCCCGTCCGTCGTTTTCGACGGGAGAAGAGAACGTCATCGCAGTAGGGCACACACAGGTTTTATGTTTAGCTCGGTGAATCGCCGACGTCTGAATTTCAGACTAAGTTCGGCCCAAGCGGGAACCAAAACACACACAATGAATATTTCAAATATCCCTTAAAATAAAATACACTTTCCAGTTACACACTGTGTAGCTCTATAGTGTAGACGGCGAGCTTTAGTAAGACACTGAGACACTTTCGCCACTTTATTTATAACTCACTAAGGATTCACAGGGTTTTAACTATGACCTTCCAACTCAACTATCTGGTAACGACCTGCTGTCTTCGGCAACACGTGCTGTCTGTCACCCTGAACCCCGCCGATCGTTCTCCACGGCCGGTGTCTATACCATTGGCGCCAACGTCGACAGCACGCATTGGCGGGGAAAAAACAGCGATCACAAATTCAACTTCCAATTGATAAGTAAACATTATTACAAACTAAGACACATGACAAATCATATTTTAATTAAAGTAGTATTATATAATTATTTAACATTTAAATATTAACAGCTAACACTCTTTGATACTAGAATTCTAACACATTGGCGCCAACGTCGACAGCACGCGTTGGCGGGGAAAAACAGCGATCGCAAATTCAACTTCCGTATTGATAAGTAAACATTATTACAAACTAAGACACATGACAAATAATATTTTAATTTAAGTAGTATTATATAATCATTTAACATTTAAATATTAACAGCTAACACTCTTTGATATCTCGAATTCTAACAATTCGGCCATCCGCAATATGTACACGTCCCGTGTACAAGGTTAATAAAGAACTATACGGATAACACACAACATTACTCTTTACCACAGAACAATAACACGACATAAATGCAAGTCGCTTTTACCTTGTTGTCACACATCAATAAAGAAAGACAATTATAAACTCTTGTAATGTGGTACAAGTCGCTACTACCTTGAGACCACATCGGTTATGGCGGAGTTCAAGTCGCTTCTACCTTGAGCCTACCCCAAACCTTAAAACTACTGGCAGTTCAAGTCGCTTCTACCTTGAGCCTGCCTTAAACTAAACATCAAAACTACTGGCAGTTCAAGTCGCTTCTACCTTGAGCCTGCCTTCAATTAAGCCTTAGAACTAATGACAGTTCAAGTCGCTTCTACCTTGAGCCTGCCTTAAACTAAACCTTAATACTACTGGCAGTTCAAGTCGTTTCTACCTTGAGCCTGCCTTCAATTAAGCCTTAAAACTAATGACAGTTCAAGTCGCTTCTACCTTGAGCCTGCCTTCAATTAAGCCTTAGAACTAATGACAGTTCAAGTCGCTTCTACCTTGAGCCTGCCTTAAACTAAACCTTAATACTACTGGCAGTTCAAGTCGTTTCTACCTTGAGCCTGCCTTCAATTAAGCCTTAAAACTAATGACAGTTCAAGTCGCTTCTACCTTGAGCCTGCCTTAAACTAAACCTTAATACTACTGGCAGTTCAAGTCGCTTCTACCTTGAGCCTGCCTTCAATTAAGCCTTAAAACTAATGACAGCTCAAGTCGCTTCTACCTTGAGCCTGTCAATCTCTTAAATCTGCAGAAAAACAATAAATTCACACAATATATACGGCAATCATTCTTCACACTAAATGCATTACTGATCAATCACTCACGACAAAGTCTCTCCTTCATTGCTGCTGCTAGGGGAGGAATCAATATTTGTGCTTTCAAAACTCAACCAGGACTTCATTTCATTCATTATCTTCATTCATTATCTATAGAAATTACCGCGCAATATTTTCGATTAGCTTTCTTAGTTAAAGGCGTATCTTCGACCTGATACCGATCATTATCTAGGCCTGTGGCGACGCGGTATGGACCTTGGTACTTGGGTACAAGTTTTCTACTTTGTCCAGACGACGGGACTTCTCATTTTATGCTCACTAAATCGCCAACTTTAAACTTTAACGGTGAACTAGCTCTTTTGTCATATGAATGTTTTTGTTTTTCCTGGTATTCTGTAATGTGTTTATTAATTGTCTCTCTAATCTCGTCAACTGAACTACCGCAGTCCATGATATCGTTGTCTAAGTATGCCTTAATCCTACCCTCTGAACTGCCTGTCAAAGACGTGCTAAACAACGCTTGTGCTGGAGTCGTACCAATTCCCTTGTTTAACGTGTTATTCAAACCCCACTGCACGTCGGGTACACTAAGATCCCATTTGCGTTCGTCTTGACCTAGCCATTTGGTTGTGAGTGCATCAAGTAACGTTCTGTTATAACCGAATGTAGTTTGCAGTAAACGCTGACTTAAGCTAATTCATTTTATATAAAACTGTTTTCGATAGAGACTGGCAGCAGTCACACCACAACCTTTGTCCGATACATACATTGTAAATTCACGTTATTTTTGTCTAAAATTCGGTGTGTAGTACAGTGAAATAAATTTATTCAGCAGCAGTAATAAAAGTGTTTTTTTTAAAAAGGACCCACGGAGCGCCATCCTTACAAATTTGGTGTCAGAAGTAGGATCTCAGGAAAACTCGTGAGTACTGAGATTCATAGGTGTTAGGCGCGTCGCGAAATAACTTCCCGCCTGACAACCATTTAGTGGCTCTGTGGAGTAAGGTCCTTTAATAGACAGTGGTCGACGTTAAGACTTGGGCATGCAAGCCTAAGCCCGCGCTGCTGCTCTCGAGGTCGACGATAAGTTTCCGCTGCCAGATGCGAGCCCGCATCTCATCCTGGACGCTTCCTGCTGCTGTGGTCGACGTTAAGTCTCTGCTTTCGAGTGGGAGCCCGCACCACAATTGTCTGCACCACCACCGTCTTCATAAACGGACGGGTGAACCAGTCATCATCATCATCATCATCATCAGCTCATATTGACTTTCCACGTGGAAGTCAACGGGATCACGAACAACGCAACGTGACTTCGAGGTACTCCGTAATACGACTCCCTGGGTCGCCGGGCCTTCGACGTCCTGTTGACATCATTACTGCGTCGCACTGCAGTTGCCGTGCGCCGTTTCTACGCGGTTTTTGGAAAAAGCCGTTCCTCAAAATGTTCGTGAGTGCCGTCATCATTCTGTGAGTTATTTTATCTATTCCTAACTTTCTAATTGAAGTGAATGTGCAAGTGATTTTTACAAGTTTTACAACTATATACATCAAGATTTATTTTTACAAACTTTCTATAACTATTTTTAATGTGCAATCACACTTTCTACTGTATTTTACATTTTTATTGATTGTGTTTACTGATGATCTGTACTACATTATAAAAGCTGTAACTTAATGTCGACTGGAAAAGAAGTAAAATTAGAAGAAGAAGCCGATAAATTAACTACATCTGATTCAGAAAGTTCCTCTTCTGAAAGCCAAAACCAAAGCCCCAAAGTAACAATTAGAAAAAAAGAAAAACCCAAAATGACTTCATCAATTACTCTTTCGTTCCTAACCAAATTCATAAAACCCTATAATGGGGACCGCGAGTTGTTGCCAGCATTCTTGACGAATTGCGAAAACGCATTCTCATTAGCTAGTACAGATCAACAGGATGTTTTATGCAAGTATATCGTGTCACAACTTGAGGGCAAGGCGCAGTTAGCCTGCTGCTTCAAGAAATTCAGTACTTGGCCTGAAATCAAACAATTCCTTAAGGCCACGTTTGGAGAGAAAAAACATTCAACTCATTTGCTCGTCGACTTACAAAATTGCAAGGAATTGCCCACAGAAGATGTGACACAATATTCATTACGTGTTGAATCATGTCTCACACGTTTACAGTCTGATATACATTATAGTTGCGACGATGACAAAGAATTAATCAGCAGATTAGCCGCTATGGAGGATCTTGCCCTTAATACATTTTTGTTGGGAATGAATTCCAACTACTCTCACATTGTGCGCTGTAGGAATCCAAAGACCCTATCAGATGCTATAACTCATGCTATTGAGGAAGAAAAGCTTTATAAGCTTTATAAACTAGCACAACGCCAAAATAAGCAGTGCTCTATTTGCCAGAAGTCTGGACATTTGGCCTCTGATTGTTACAAAAATAAAGCGAAAACTTCAAGTCCTAATTTCCATCAAGTAAATTCGAATCCTCATGTTGCTCAAAGAAACAATCAGAATTCAAGGTTTTCCTCGAACAAAACTTGCGTATATTGCAAGAAACATGGTCACTTGATCGGCGAGTGTCGCAAACTTAAGTATAAAAATAATCAAAACGCCGCCGACTCCCACGACGCTGCATCGCCAAGCGCAGGTGCATTTCACAACAACGCGGCAAACAATAGTCGCTCTAATGTTCATGTTGTTAGCGTTTCTTCTGATGACCAAGTTGATTTAAACTAAACACTGTTTCGGTCTCGTGTCTGCCGGAACAATGTAATAATGTAAACGACACGAATGATAAGCCTTCTATAGGTAAATCCCGTGCTCTTAAATTACCCCCAGCACGGAAGATTAAAAATCAACCCTATGCTCTTAAATTACCCCCAGCACAGATGATGGAAAATGAATCTCGACAAATTGACCAGTCTTTGTCTACTGAGTTCTCAGCAAAGTTGCAAGGTCGCACCTGTAGCACACACGCCGTGGCACAGGATTCTTCTGCACCTTCCCCTCAGTCAGAACCTTATTTCACTGAGTTTTCAACTAAGCTACCAGGCAGCACCTGTAAAAATCAGGATTTTGATGCGCCTCTACCTCAGTCTAAACTTCAAGACAAAAGACTCAAATCTTGTGTTCTTAAATCTGTCCTAACACAAGTTAATCCTGAAATTATTTTAGGTCAATCAAATGAACTTGGAGATTCCAAAACTATTCCCTCTACTCGCGACAAACCGAGTTTTTCTTCTAGGGATTTTATACGTGAAAAGAGTTATACAATTAATAACATGAACAATAAAATATCTTTACCACACGTTTATTTAAAGACACATTTAAATGAAAAGCCTCTATGCTTTCTTATAGACACTGGGTCCTCAATTTCTATTGTAAAACAGTCAAGTTTGATCAAACCAGTGCTCGGACCCTCAACAGTCACTCTAAAAGGTTTAAGTGACAACGATTCCACATGTGAATCTCTTGGGTCCATCCAGCTCAATTTTGAACACGTAATTTCCGATAAAAGCAAAATAATATTTGACTTTTTGTTCCACGCGATTGACGACAAGATCAATTTATATTTTGACGGAATCATAGGTAGTGATTTTATTCGACATTTCAAAATCGACGTGCAGTATTCCACAAATTCATTAAACATGCAAGGACACTCGATACCTATATGCTTTAGTAAGCCATCATATGTTATACCTCCACGGTCAGAGATGGTGATTGAATGCCCAATTGCCAATCTATCAGATTTTTCAGGCCAAAAAGAAGCCTTAATATTAGATCAACAAATTTGTGAAGGTGTGTTCTTAGCAAACTGCATAGTCAATGTCAAATCCAACAATAGGGTAAACGTATCAGTATTAAACACTACTGAATCCGAGATTTCAATAGATAACTTCAAGGTTCAATTAACAACCCTTGAGTTTCCGTCATCAGACTCAGATGATGCTCAGCATGAGCTCATTCATCAGCTGAGTTCTTCAAACACTGATCGTTCTAGACAGGTTCTCGAGCAGATACGATGCTCTCACTTAAACGCAGAAGAAAAGAAGGCGTTGATGACCTGCCTTTCTAAATATACTGATATATTTCACCTTAATGGTGAATTCCTAACTCATACAGATAAAATTCAACATTCTATTAATACCGGGGACGCACCTCCTATCCATGTTATGTCATACCGGTTCCCAGAAATTCATAAAGAAGAAGTCAAATAAAAAAAATGCTTGACCAAAATATAATTCGCCCTTCAACCTCCCCCTGGAATGCACCAGTGTGGGTTGTTCCTAAGAAACTCGATGCCTCTGGCAAGCAAAAATGACGAATCGTAATTGACTATAGACGCCTTAATGACGTCTCCGTTTCAGAGGTTTACCCTCTTCCTCTCATAACAGATATCCTAGACCAGTTAGGTCACTCAAAGTACTTCAGTACTCTTGACCTGGCTTCAGGATTTCATCAGCTGTTGCTAGATCCCAAAGATTCTGAAAAAACTGGCTTCAGTGTTACGACTAATGGTATCTCAGGACATTTTGAATTTACGAGAATGCCCTTTGGTTTAAAAAATGCTCCATCCACATTCCAGAGACTCATGAATTTAGTCCTTTCTGGGCTCCAAGGTCTTCATTGTTAAATAAATTTGGATGATTGCATCTGTTATTCACATGACCTTCAATCTCACATGCAAAAACTAGAACTCATATATTCAAGATTCAGAGAGGCCAACTTGAATTTGCAGCCTGACAAATGTGAATTCTTGCGACGCGAAGTCGCTTATCTCGGGCATGTCATAACCGACAAGGGTGTTTTGCCTAACCCAGACAAGGTAAAGGCTATTTCCGGATTCCCTACACCCAAGAACCCGAAGGACATAAAATCTTTTCTAGGACTAACCGGCTATTATAGACTTTTCATAGAGAATTTCTCTCACTTAACTAAACCTTTAACCTCATTATTGAAAAAAGACACAGTGTTTCACTGGTCTCATGAACAAGAACAAGCATTCAGCATTCTGAAAGAAAAGTTAGTCTCAGCACCATTATAACAGTACCCAGATTTCAGTCAGACATTCATCATAACTACAGATGCTTCTAACTACGCCATTGGCGCAGTACTGTCGCAAGGCGAAATTGGAAAGCATAAGCCAATAGCATATGCGTCTCGTACATTAAATAAATGCGAAGGAAACTACTCCACGACTGAAAAGGAGCTTCTCGCTATTCTTTTCGGCGTCAACACTTTCAGACCATATATTTATGGGTATAAATTTCGAATTGTCACTGACCAACGTCCCCTTACATGGTTTTTCAATGCAAAAGATCCAGGAGGACGTTTATTGCGATGGCGATTGAAACAAGAGGAGTATGACTACGAGATAGTTTATAAACCGGGCCGTATAAACTCAAATGCTGACGCTCTATCTCGTAACCCAGTAAATGCCATCACTCTTTCAGGAATAAATAAGACAACTTATGAACAATTTTTCAAGAAACAATTCACGAAATCAATCTCTAATGATACGCAAATTCAGGAATATAACCAAAGTTTAACTTCCGCGAAACTTAAATCGATAGCTTGTCCAGTTTCTCTAGATTTTGATAACTCTATGCCGCACAGCGAACAACTGTTATCCATAGTAAACAATTCTGCCGAGCTCTTATCAGCCGAACGGGAACTTGAAACCGTGCAGTCAGTTGAGGCGACTAATAAGAAGCTCTATTTCTTATACACTAAAATCCATCATTATGATGAAACGAGTTACAGAACTATTTTATTTTATTTTTTTATTTATCTTTATTATGGCAACAAACAGTCATACATACAAAAAAAAATATCAAAATAAACTTACAATCTATTATAGATCTTACAGTGCCGAAAGTACATTTCAACTTATATTAAACATAAATGAGCTAAAGAGACGCTTAATAGTACAGCAGCAATTGGAATCAGATTGCATCAATTTGAAAAGGTGTATTCATATTAACAATGTATTTGGACTTAAAACTACAAAATAAACACTTTAAGTTGAAGCAGCATCATAATATTTTTACAAAAGTTAATTTTTAAAGCTTAAATATTATTTTACATAAAAAGTTTATCACTTATTATTACATGTTTTTGAAAGAGTTCTCTTGAAAGATATTAAGTTATTATAAAATAAATCCACGTTAGAAAATTCTTTGCTGTAAGTGGTGATTGAACGAGATATGAAGCTATTTCGAGTGTAATTTTTCTTTAAGTTAGGAGGCACAAGTGCAACATTATTTTTATTTCGCGTAGTGCGAATGGGCATGCGTATTCTTGTTACAAAATTAATTTTAGATGAAAGTGTTGGCGAATCGATTAAGTTGTTTAAGATTTTGAATAGAAAGGACATATCAATGAGTTTACGGCGGTTTAATAACGATGTTAAGTTATAATAATTTAGTGAATTTTCATATGAATCTAAACGATGGCAACGGTAGTTTAACAGTTTAACAAACTTCTTTTGTACTCTTTCAATACGATTGATATGAATCCAATGATAAGAAGGGTTCCATACTACACTGGCAAACTCTAATATAGACCTAACAAACGAATTATACAGAAGTTTAAGAGTACTTATCTTTTTAAGGGGTTTACTGATTCTTGTGATAAACCCAAGGTTTTTGAAGGCTCTGTTTAGTATATTGTCTATGTGTAGATTAAATAAAACCTTGCTATCCATCATAACACCAAGATCACGAATGCTGCTAACACGCACAAGTTTTAAATTATTTATTGTATAGTCAAACATAATAGGTTTCTTTTTTCGAGTGTAAGTTATAACAAAACACTTCTCAACATTAAGAAAGAGTTGGTTGGTATTACAGTAATCTAATAATGAGTTGAGATTGCGTTGGATACCCATGCTGTCGTCAGCATAGAGTAAGTGATCAGAGTTACCAATGATCTTACCTAAATCATTTATATACAGCGTGAACAGCAAGGGTCCTAAGTGTGAGCCTTGTGGAACCCCTGAAGGGATGTGCAAGAACCTAGAACAATACCCCTTCAGACATACTGCCTGACTTCTATTCCGTATGTAGGATTCTATCCATCTTAATAGGTTGCCGTGTACACCGGCCCTCATAAGCTTTACCATATGCAAATCGTGGTTAATTTTATCGAACGCTTTGGAGAAGTCGGTGTACACGACATCCACCTGTAGGTTACTGTCCATGGCATTAAGAAGATAATCAGAGAAAACAACCATATTTGAGTCAACACTACGAGCCTTTACGAATCCATGCTGGTTTTCAGATAGTTCTTGTTTTACAGCACTAGATATTTGAGTTGTAACAATTTTCTCAATGATTTTACCAAAAGTGCATAGTTTCGAAATAGGGCAATATTGTGTTACATCATTACTTTGAGAAGTTTTTGGTATAGGGGTGATTAGAACTTTCTTCCATACCGACGGAAAATTGCCACTTAGCAGAGAGAAGCGGTAAATATATAGCAAAGGCACCAAAATTTCATTTGCACATTGTTTAATAAATAGTGGGTGGATATCATCGCTCCCGGCACTTGTGTATATATTAAGTTTTTTAAGTTCACTGAGAACACATTTTTCGTCGATTTTTATGGAGTCAATATCAGCAACCGAGCCGGAGGAATGATCAAGGGTGATATTATTAGAAGAAATAAAAACCGAGTGAAAATAGTCATTGAAAGCGTTACAAATCTGACTTCCTTCACAAAGACTGTTACCCCTATACGTTATTGTATTAGGGATGTCGTTGTTAGATTGTTTTGATTTTACAAAAGTCCAAAAATATTTAGGGTTCTTAATGATATTATCTTCAGATACATTTATGTAATATTCATAACAGTCTCGCTCCATCTTTCGAAATCGCTTTCTTAAGATGGATAAAGTTCGATAATCAATTAAATTCTGATAGACCTTCCATTTTTTGTGAAATTTACATTTTTCCTTTCCGAGTTTAATAAGAGGTTTGGTGTACCAAGGTGGGTACTTTTGATTAATTCGTGTAGTTATCGGCACATATTTATCTATTAGGGAATTTAGAATACTATAAAAAGCATTTGTGATCATGTTTATGTCATTATAAGAAGAAAACACAGTTACCCAATCAATGGAACTTAACTCAGAACGGATAGACTCATAATCAGCCTTAAAAAACATTCTCTTGACTGTGTTGTTGTGTTTTAGAGGGGGGGGAGATAAGAGAGATAGTTCTATTTCAAGAGACTTATGATGTCGGTCTTCAGTAACGAGCGGGTTTTTTACAGAAAAAACTTTACATGGTTTTGAACAAAAAACGAGATCCAGGATTCTGTTGTGATAATTAAATTCTCCATTATATTGCATAATTCCCGAGAAATGCATAAATTCTGCAGTTAATATTGCCAAATTGTCGTTATTTGTGTTTATATTCATGGAATTAATCTCTTCATCGTAGGACCAGATGGCATTAGTGACATTAAAATCACCTAACACAAGGAATATATCGTCAGAATTAGTACAAATGTTTTGGCATGTTCTATCATAGAATGAATTCGTTAAGGCTTCGTGACTGCGACCGTGAGGTATGTAAGTAAGGCCAATGTGGAGGTACCTGACTTGTCCTGTGAGGGTGTCGCTCTGGGCGGGCACAGGCTTGCCGAGCGGCACGCTCACCCACAGCTCGTCAGCAGGCGGTGGCGCGCACCAGTCCGGGGCCGGGCGGGCACACAGCTCGCGCCGCACTGCCACCAGCACCCCGCCCCCGCGCTCGCACCCCGTCGCCGCCCGGTCCCTATCACATCTGTACACTTCGTAAAGGTTATCAAAGAACTCCCTACTGTAGAAACCATCGTTTAACCAAGTTTCAGTAATACAAATAATGTTATAATTACTATTCAAAACTCCTGTAAGAAACTCATTTGATTTGGTCCGCAGACCGTTCGCATTTTGGTAATAAAAAGATAAGATATGTCTAGCTGTCATTGTAATAGTATAGGTATGGATAAGTAGGCATAAAACAAGGCATATTGTCGAGATCGCAACATACACTCGTTCCAGGATAACAAACCGGTTTCATCACAAAAAATAGCAAGTTATGTTTGTAAATAGTATACATAGTTAATGATTTCATGTAAACCATATGTCTACTGCTAGCATTAGGAATGTAATTATAAAGAATCAAAAGCATTGACGGTGGATTATAAAAACAATTACAAAAAATCGAAGTGTAAATAAGAATAAGCGTACAGCATAAAATTTTGAGCGTGTAATCATAGTTTTTATGACAGATACCTCGGAAAATGAGACAATCTCGTGCCTCGTAACAAAAAGCGCTAGCTGTGTAAATAGCTATAGGTATGGTTGTAAGTGTAATTATAGCAAAACAAGTAACGATAAGACTCAGAGCTGATATGAATTTAAACATTAGAGAATTTTGGCATTTTGTGTTAATGGTATTAACGGTAAATGGAAGTCACATTTTATCTAAATCACTTTCAGTTAAAATAACAAGTAATCCTTCTGTTTGGCCAGAGCTCTGGTACGGCTGTACAACATTTTGTAGTATGGGGCGAGATGGTAATTCACAAAAATGGGTTTGGAGGATCCATCTAAGCCAGCATCAACAGTAGTAAGTCCCCTGCGAGCGCGAACAGCTGATAGAAATTCAATTTTAATGTTTCGCCGGCAAAACCGGACTATGATGTTAGGTACCATTGTAGAATCGGTAGAAGTGGGTACACCGTCGCCGGCGGCGACGCCTGGCCCGCCCGGGGTGATTGGCTGGGAGCTCCGTTTGAATCTTCGGACGCGGTGAATGTAATCTATATCCGATGGGTTCAGGGTAAAACCAACTTTAGTATCAATGTTTTTTATGATATTATACAAGTTTTCACCCTTTTGTTGTGGTATTCCCGCAAATTCTAAGTTATTTCTGCGTCCTTGTTGGTCATTGTCACGTAGTTTAGAAGAAAGTTCAGCAATGGTTAGTTGCGCCTGAGATAGGTTACGATCCAACATATCGATTTTTTCCTTGGTCAAGTTGTTATCAGTTTTGATCTCGGATACCTCATGCTTTAGTTTATTCTGCTCCTGCAAAATTTTTTCGTTGCATAATTTCATCCCGGACATTTCTTGTTTGATTTGACGTACGTCTTCACATAAGGACGATAAACTTTTATTTTGAGTTTCAAAGAAGTCTTGGAAGGATTCCATTAGTTCTTTTCGAAAATCGGCGAGGATATCGGCAAGTTCACTCTCGGGTTGTTTTCGCTTGCGGAGGGTCACGAGGTTGTCTGCATCCCGGTCCCGTAAGCTGGACAGATCACTGAGTGATCCTCCGGTCTTGACTGGACTTCTGTGTATATTCATAGTTTATGGCCCAACAAATGAAAACCAAAAGGATAACACAATACACGTTCACACGATACACGTTCGATGCGCTCAGTAGTTCGCGCGAGACTGATTATTACTAACTATTTATAATATATTACTCAAATTGAGAGACTTGATCATTTCCGAAGATGATTATGATAAGGAGTTAGCTATTTCAGATTTTACAGAACCTTTCACCAAGCTAGCTTATGTAAAAATATATAATATGATATCATACATATTTCATGGCACAAACATAAAAGTACATATCTATAAAAACCAAATTCATTATCCTACTCCGGCCGAGGTTCCAAATATCCTGACAGAAAATCACGGCACGACCATAGCTGGTCACCCAGGAGTAAAACGCATGCTAAACAGAATCAAAGCTTCGTTTTATTGGAAAAGCATGAGGGCAGTTATTGAACGTTTCGTAAAAGATTGCAGATTATGTCAAGTAACTAAGCCACTACGAGCTTCCAACAAAGCACCTATGGTGATAACATCCTCGAGCACTAAGCCATTCGAGAGATTAGCTCTAGATATTGTTGGAATTTTGCCTAAAGCTGGCCTTAAAAAATTCAGGTACATTTTTACTCTTCAGGATGACTTAACGAAATTTTCTTGTGCCTATCCTATGATAACCTCTACTACTGATGAGATTGCACGTAACCTCATACATTTCTTCTCACTATTTTCATTTCCAAAAATGATCCTCACAGACCAAGGCACATGCTTCACATCTGAATTATTTAAACAATTGACTGAAATTCTTAAAATCAAAAGCTTATTCTCTACACCTTATCACCCTCAAACAAATGGCGCTTTAGAGCGTAGTCGCGTGACTACGCTCTAGAGCGCTCTTAAGGAGTACCTAAAGTCTTTCGTGAATGAAAATCACGACGATGGGCATTGCTATCTAGCAACTGCAATACTAGCTTATAATACAACTCCGCATTGTACAACAGAATTCACTCCGTTTGAACTATTGTATGGCCATAAACCTTCCATTCCCAGTAGTTTATACAATTCAAGTGATAGCACAACATATGCCGAATATATACGCGCTTTACAGTACAGAACGAAGTACTCCCGTGAAAAAGCTTTAGAAAATATTACCAAAAGTAAAGAACAATCAAAAAGATACTATGATGTTTCATCCAGAACAAAAACGTATAAATCAGGAGATATGGTTTACATTAAACAACATCATAGGCTGCGCAAGGCCCTGTCCTCAATCTGGAAAGGACCTTATAAGATAGTTAAAGTAAATGAGAAGAATAATGTTACAGTCAGCATAAATAGGAAACATGTGAAATATCACATTAATGAAATAAAGTTAGCACAATAATTGTTTCAGATTCGTCCTTGGAACAAGTTATTCAGAGCCTATCCAATCAATCACGCACAGTCCTGGACTATACTTCGATCCGACGTCTGTGGTATATTTCTATGACGACTACTGGAATGTAGTGACGCATCTAGAAGTTATACCTATTGAACCTTACTTACAAAAGATTGACCAATCGATCTCGAGCATTTCTAGCTTTTGTGAAAAAGCACAGAATTTAGCTATTGATATAAATTGTAAGGATGCCATAAACCCGCTTCAGATTTTGATAAAAGCTAATAAATTAAAATATGATTCATTTTCTCATTTAATATCGGAATCGAAACCTCAAGATCGCTTCAAGCGAGCCCTGGAATTTGGCGGTGAAATTCTTAAATTTTTCTTTGGCACTCTAGACGCAGACGATGCTAGGAAATATGATGACGCATTATCCACATGTGAACATAACGACCAGGTGATATTTTTATTAATGAAGGATAACATTCACATTATCCAATCAACCATAAATAATTTCAATACCTCTATTCTAAAATTAAATGACAATGAGAAAAGAATAAATAAACAAATCGCAAAACTAAATTACATATTTGAACAAAATAATAAAGTAACTACAAACTGTGTGAATCTTTCAAAAATCAATTCCATTCTCAATTTAATTGAAGCATCATTACTTTCAGTATCTAATATTTTAGATACAATTTTGAACTCTATCCTCTTTATCCTCTATGCTAAAGCTAATATTTTACATCCGTATGTTTTGACTCCCACTCACCTGTTTAACGAGCTAAGTAAAAGCAAGATGTATAAAAAGAACATTGAGTTCCCAGTTTCTCTATCACTAGAGAATATACATAGTATCATAGATCTATCTAGGATGACTTCATATTACTATAATAATAAGATTATGTTTGTAATTCAAATACCCTTGATTAACCCAGTTAAGTTTAATGTTTATAAGATTTTACCGTTGCCTACACCGACAGATGAGTACAACTTCCAAACTTATGTTTTAATTCATTCATCTAAGATGTATGTAGCCCTTACGGATGATAGATTAAGTTACGCATTATTAGATAGCCTAAGTGATTGTCATAAGGTTAATTATGAGTATATGATCTGTCTATTACCCTCTGTTTTATCTACAGTAAACAATCCTTTATGTGAAACAAAACTGTTAACAGAAGTAACATTGTCTCTTCCCCATATCTGTGACTTTAAGATAATATATGGTAATGTTAATATATGGCAAAAACTTAATGATGGCAGATTTATCTATGTACAGTCTAAGCCTAACAAATAATCAATGAAATGTAAAAACAATATAACAGATTATACCCTGCAAGGTACAGGAATTCTATCCTTAAAAGAAGATTGTACAGCATACTTTCAGACTTTACAGTTTCACTCATCTCAAACGTATAAACAAACTTTGCCAAGCCAATTGTTAATCGACTTCAACATAATCGAAGATAATTGTTGTAAGTATAATTTTATCAATAATAGTGCAGGTGTAATTTCTGCTATTTCTATAACTGATGTTGATTTAGAATCACTGAAACTAGCTTCTCATAAACTTGATAATCTCGAAAACCAAATTAATCAAGCTAAAAATCAGTCCCATATATTTAAATACGGACATTATTATTCTGGAACTACTTATGCCATAGTAGTAGCTATTATAATTTACTTAGTAAATAAGGCATATAAGAAATGGTTTTCACCCTGCTGTAAAAACACATCTTGTTGCATCCAAATATATAACCAGTGTCATAATAAGAAGTCTAGTAGAAATGAAACAAAGTATAATACATCTATTGAATTCACAGAATCTGATGAATCATTTGAATGCGATAAGAAGTCTGTTAGAAGCCTGCCTGAAATAGAAATAAATAAAAACAAAAGTAAAGTTATGTTTAGGAATTTTGAAAAAATACCCGCAAATCGGAACTTAAGTAACTATTAATAATAAAATAACATATTAAAAATTATTGATTTCTATTTCGGAACTTAGATTTTACTATTATAGTGTAGCGATACTGCTTAAGGATAGTAAAGGTGACATTCAAGTTAGTATTTAGTCACCGTATCTTATTTTGATTTTAATCTAAATCTATTTGTTTTGTTTACTCCTTCGTTTATCTTAAATTGATAAAGCTCAGTCTTATGGGGGGAGATGTTATAACCGAATGTAGTTTGCAGTAAACGCTGACTTAAGCTAATTCATTTTATATAAAACTGTTTTCGATAGAGACTGGCAGCAGTCACCCCACAAACTTTGTCCGATACATACATTGTAAATTCACGTTATTTTTGTATAAAATTCGGTGTGTAGTACAGTGAAATAAATTTATTCAGCAGCAGTAATAAAAGTGTTTTTTTAAAAAGGACCCACGGAGCGCCATCCATACAGTTCGGTTGTATCGCTCAACCTGTCCGTTTGCTCTTGGTGTAGCTACAGCGTTGAGGATGTGTTTGGCTCCGACCTCGTGAATATATGCCTGAAACTTACTACTCGTGAAACATGACCCACGATCAGAAATTACTCGTTTCGACGCACCAAATATGCTAAAGTGCTCGCGTAACCGGTCGATGACAATTGACGTTTTTGTACTTTTAACAGGCCTCAATACGATGAACTTTGTATACGCGTCTATTATAACTAAAATGTGGGTGTTTCCCCTCGAGCTCTTCACGAAAGGTCCGACGTGATCGAGGTGAATGGTCCCAAATGGGGTATCTATTTTTGGGATAGGGTGCAACAGTGGTCTTTTCCGCCCCGATGCCTTGGAATATGCACACTCTAGACAAGAGTCCACATATTTCTTGATGAACTTTTTCATTTTACTAAACCAGTAGGTTTCTTTGACTTTAGCGTAGGTTTTATCAAACGCGAAATGACCAATATCATTGTGGCACTGTTTAAGTATTTGCCACCTCACCCCTTTTGGCACCACCCATCTCTCACCCTCGGCCGTTTTCCTGTATAACTTCTTATTGCGAATCGAATAATTACCTAGTACATCTCCGACGAATTTGGGTCTGTTAATATGCTAACCTTCCTTTGAATTTCCGAATCAGACGCTTGCACTGTACTTAACCAGTCAGAGTCACCCGTCACGATAATATGTACTGATTGTGTGGTGACGTCACTAGATGGTGGATTCCTGCTGAGAGCATCAACATACGTCATTGATTTGCCTGGTCGGTACTCAACCGTGTAATCAAACTCATGCATGGAGATCCACCACCTAGCGACGCGCGGTATTAGGTCACGTTTGAAAAAAGTTGCCTGAAGTGAATTGCAATCCGTAAATATCTTAAATGTAATACCTATAAGATACACGCGAAACCTCTGCAACGATGCAACCACCGCCAACGTCTAGAGCTCGTATGACGTCATGTGTTGCTCTTCAGGGGTAGTTTGGCGACTAAAATATGCTACCGGCTTGAGAATCCCATCACTATTTCTTTGCATTAATATACCTGCAATACCGATTTTACACGCATCAGTATGGACTTCAGTAACCACCTTCGGATTGTAAAGCGATAGGGTTGGTTTTCTTACCAACTCGTCTTTCAAAGTGGTAAATGCGCGTATTTGGGATTCACCCCAGATCCAAGGAGTATCCTTTTTAAGCAAAACAGTAAGTGTCTTCGCAATAACCGCGAAGTTTCTCACGAATCGCCGGAAGAAGCTACATAGACCTACAAACTGTCTGACGCCGTGTTGATCGCGAGGTTGAGGAAAATCCTGAACTGCCTGCACTTTGCGACTACCGGGTTTTATTCCTTCGGCGCTTAATTCAAACCCAAGGTAGTCTACACTTCTACAAAAAAAACAACACTTCGAGAGCTTAAGTGTCAACCCCGCTTTTTGAAGTAACTGTAGAACCGATTCTAATTTACTGATGCCCTCATCGATTGTTTTTGACGGTATGATGATATCGTCCATATATGCGGATGCTATTTTGCTATTCCTATCCGGCGAGCGACCATTTTCGACGATATGATTGTTGACCGTTCCTAACACTGAGTGGACCATGCGCATGAACGTCGATGGACCGTTAACAAGGCCGAAGGGCATCCGTTTAAACTCAAATTGCCCATCTGGCGTCACAAAACTAGTCTTTGATCGATCATTCTCTTTAACCCCTATCTGGTAATACCCAGATGCCAAGTCCAAAGTAGTATAAAAGTTAAACCCCGATAGCTCATCGAGCTGGTCATCGATTCTAGGTAGTGGGAAATTTTCATTTATAGTCTTCCTATTGAGAGCCCTATAGTCCACACAAAGTCTAATATCCCCGGTCTTTTTCTTTACTAGGACTATAGGGCTCGCATAGGGCGACGTCGAAGGCTGAACTATATCGCAATCAATGTGTTCCTGTTCCATGTTCCGTACTTTCTCCCTTTCGGTGAATGGTAACCTATACGGACGGTATACCACGGGTTCATCATCCTTTAGCTGAATCGACATTTCGACTAAGTCTGTTTTGCCTAGTTCCTCTAGCTTAAATGCAAATGCCTCGCGATATTTATTTAACAATCCCAGTAGCTTCACGATGGTCCCATTATCTAGCGCGTTAGGCCCTAAATCGTCTGCTAAGATAACTTGCTTTGGTTCAACCAAATTGACTCGCATTACCCTATTCAGCATTGTATCACCCCTTTTAAGTTCAAACGGTCTGCTCGATAACCCATTTACCAACGCTACACCACTTCCCTCTGTTACGGTGAACAACCCTTGTACTATGTAATGCTCACGTCCTGACTGATAACGGGTGCTACCATTGATATAAACTTCTCCCGTATACTTAGGTTCTGTTTTAAAGTCAACAGCAGTCAACCCATCGACGATAGTCTCAGACGCGCAAACTAACTTGACCCTATTGTCTAGGTAATCTTCTGAGCTACTTATACGCTAGAATGTACCGTCCTTTTCTACCACAATGTGTGGTTGCTCGGTAAAAGTCTGTCCAACCAGTAAAGGTACTTCCAGAACCTCATCCGGAATAACCATACATTCAACAAATGCCTTTGCTGCATCTATTTCCACGTCTACTCTGCATTTACCTAATGGTCTAACAACGCCATCACCGAACCCCTTTAAAAATGGTAATGTGGTTTCGTGTTCCCACGCTAGTGACAATTCGCGAGCGAACGTTTCCCTAATCAATGTTACCGCGCTACCGAAATCGATGAAACACTTGCATATCACTTTATTAACTATCACGCGCTTATAGTACTTTGAAGACTTTGTACCGGACGCCACTACACACATGACCGGTTTTGATGTTTTACTGGTGGTGTCAGCGTTTTTATTATTATTAGTTCGACAACTAACAGTAGAATGACCAAAGCGCATGCATTTATCGCATTTCAGTGCCGGTTTGGGACACTGAGACTTGTAGTGGTCGTCTTGTAAACAGTTAAAACATTTAACCGGTCTGTCGCTAGCTGTGTTTCTATTCCCGTTTCCCGAGTTAGTTTCAATTCTAGTCATAGCCTTTCGCTCCATAAATTAACTATTCTTAGCGCTCTTTAAGAAAGGTAATAGCTGCTCTGGACTATCAAAACGAGCCGCTTCGGCCCCTAGACGAACACTGCGATCTTCTATTCCAAATACTAAACAATCAACCGCTCTCTTGCCCGTAATGTCGCACCGGTTTAATAATATGATTTTATCATAGAAATATTCCTCAAAAGAATCATTAAACCTAGCACGTTTAGCAAGCATTGTTGTGAGTAATTGACCATAGTTATCATCGCTAGGGAATGCTAGTTTCAACTTTTCCTGCCACTGTTGCCAGGAAAACATTACAGTCGAGAGTCCAGCGTACCATTTTTGAGCATTGCCCTTGAGCTTTGGTAACGCAAAGTGAACAGTCTGACGATCATTCCAATTATATATGATCGCACACTCATTCAATTTGTGTATCCACATTTCAATTGTTTGTTCCTTACGATCCGGATCGAATTCTGGCACTGTGTTATGATTCGACAATTTCTCATGAGAGCCTTTATTGCCAATAGTACGCAAGGCCTCGACTAGCTGTGAAATAGTAACACTATTGCTGTGTACGGATTTCGCATTCAAGGACTCGCATACAGACCCGGATTGTTGTTGTTCCTCTAGAAGTGACGGCTGCGCAGGTGTAGCCCCCCTGTGTGACGACTGCGCAGGCGTAGCCCCGCTGCGCGACCGCTGCGCCGGCGTAGCCCTGCTGCGCGACGACTGCACAGGCCTAGCCCTGCTGCGCGACGACTGAGCAGGCGTAGCCCTGCTGCGCGACCGCTGCCTCTCGCTACGCCGCCGATGCCGCTGACTGCGCGAGCGTGACCTGCTGGGACGACCGCGGCCTCGGTGGCTGCTCCGGCTGCGCGTCCGGCGCCTGTTGGCGTCGCCGCTGCGTGACCGACGCCTGCTGGTCCATTCCCGTGTCCTCTGGTCACTGCGACTGCGCGGCCGCTTCGCGTTCCTACGTTGACTGCGTGACCGGCGAGATCCTCTTCGGTCCGTGTGCCTAGTTATGCTACGCGACCGGTGCTGACCTTCGGGTAGCGTTGCCAGCACACGCGAGCCACGCGACCCTTTCCGACCGTCATCCATTTCCGTTTTTAATCGGTACTCTTATACCACAGGTTCGACTCAAGGAGTGAATACTGTTTACAACTCCTTTCTAGCCCTTTCTTCAAAATTGTAGACGGCGAGCTTTAGTAAGACAATGAGACACTTTCACCACTTTATTTATAACTCACTAAGGATTCACAGGGTTTTAACTATGACCTTCCAACTCAACTATCTGGTAACGACCTGCTGTCTTCGGCAACACGTGCTGTCTGTCACCCTGAACCCCGCCGATCGTTCTCCACGGCCGGTGTCTAAACCATTGGCGCCAACGTCGACAGCACGCGTTGGCGGGGAAAAAACAGCGATCATAAATTCAACTTCCGTATTGATAAGTAAACATTATTACAAACTAAGACACATGACAAATAATATTTTAATTAAAGTAGTAATATATAATTATTTAACATTTAAATATTAACAGCTAACACTCTTTGGTATCTAGAATTCTAACACATTGGCGCCAACGTCGACAGCACGCGTTGGCGGGGAAAAAAAAGCGATCGCAAATTCAACTTCCGTATTGATGAGTAAACATTATTACAAACTAAGACACATGACAAATAACTCCGAGCATGAACTCTAACCCCACCACAGATGGCAGCAGCAGACGGCAGCAGGGTGTGGCTAGTCGTCGTATTTTTAATGAAGCGACGAAGCCGGTTTTTCCGATACTAAAACTTGTTTTCAAAACGATTTTATCAGTGTCAGTTTCAGTTTCAGTTTCAATTTTTTATTGAATATAAATAAATAAAGTATCTTATTCAACGTCAAAATTATATTTACTTATAACTACTGTGCCGGCACGTACGCCCGCCACAGATATGCGGAAATATCTATTTCCACGTAATGTTAACATAAGTTGACGACCGTCACAGATAAGGTATATTTATATTCATCACGTAGTTTTGTAGTAAGTTGTATATAAGCTTATAGTATTTCCTATAATAAAGTAGTCTAGTATTTGCGCGGATCTCAAGCCTTTTACTTTACTCCCGAAGATGTTGCTCTCCTTATAATTGCCTCTGGCAAAGTGGTGACCCGACGTTGGAACATCAGCAACCTTCGGTAATAGCAGCATGGACCCAGCCGCGAAGAAAACTCCGTGTGCTGCCACCTTAATCCATAATCAAGACCCCACCCAAACCAAGACGACATCAAGCAAGCCATGACCGGACCAGATTTGAAAACGGACCAGAAGCCAAAAGATTTCAACTGAAGATTTCCCGCATCCAACTCAAGATACCGCAAGAATAATGAACCGATAGTCAGCCGACTGCTGATTTATCAAAATGGAGCTCGCACCAGCAGAAACGAACGCGTCGGCAAATTCATTCACGCAAGCAGCTTTTTCAAGTTCAACACATAGGAAGCCGTTCCAGCCCCCAAAGATTATTGAAACATCATCGGTATACCTAATTCAACGAATATTGAAATCATCCAGGAAGAACATCGCACGAAGAATAATCAAATCACTGAAGAGAGAGAGAAAGAGATATATATATATATATATATACACATATAAACGATTGGTGTACAAGATGTGCCCTATGTTGCCAAATCCCAAGGTTTTTAGGCACACAAATTTCATCAATCGACAACTTAATATTCACTCAAGAGTGAAGAGCACGCACGTACATATGACGTACGAGATCATTGACTGCCTACAGCCAAGGTTACAGATTTAATGCTGACGCTGATTCAGCACAATCATCCTTGTGTAGGTACGGTCGCAATTATAAACAAACAGTGATTACAACTTCAACGACGTGCGATGTAAATTGACTCATCGATTCCTGAAAAACATGGGCGGCTGCAGCATCAGACGACTCTCCTGCGGATATTTTCCAGGTTATAGGTTAGGTTAGTTTACTAACCGCGAAGCCGCATTTTCCTAGTGTTTTTCTGTTTTCCAGTTTTTAGTTTATTTCATGTAGTATGCGGCCAGATACAAGACCTGCCTGTAGGTAAATATTAAGTAATTCTTCAAACTATGTAGAATTCACATAACCGTAGTTCCTTTATTTTTCTAATTCGTGTAAGATTTACCTTTAGATTAAGTTGAAGTATGCACAATTACTATCTGATTTATGTTTATTATAATACTACTAGTTATTATTGCAGTTGATATAAGTTTGTTATGGTATCTAATTTAGATTTTTTCCATTGTTATAAGTACATTCATTTATTTTTTTCCCTAAAGGGGGGAGTATCTGTGCCGGCACGTACGACCGCCACAGATATGTGGAAATATCTATTTCCACGTAATGTTAAGATAAGTCATTTTTTTATATAAAAAAGAGACTACACCGTTTCGGAAGGTGGGCCTCGGGGTTAAGAAGAAACGGCGAGAAACTCCCCCATACCTTCCTTTTAAAAAAGTGACTTTACAACAGGTACTGGTTTCGGTCTAAGGAAATTCGCCGGCGAGTGACAAGACTTGATTCATCGCCCCCCGTCGAATTTTTGCGCTGCGCTGAGATGGTATTATGGACCATGCAGTTTTAACATAGTTTTTGAACCTCTTTTCCGGAAGGATCAATGATTCCTGTGGTATTTTATTGCAGAAGCGAATACAGTGCCCCATGAATGATGTGCCTACTTTACTAAGTCTAAATAATGGTAGTGCTAACCTATTTCTATTTCTAGTGTTAATTGTATGGCTATCACCTACAGTATTATTAATATTATTTTATATTTATCCCTAACATAAATATTATGATAAAGTTAAAAACTAGACGCGCTTTAAACCTATTTGAGGTTTATGCTTGCACGAATGAGTCGCATTACATTATTATAAGGTTCACATTGACACATCATCCACTTGAACCCAATATATAGTATTTTTTTAATAAATGTTTACAGGTCTTGTAGTTCTTTAAGATACTATTTTGCAATTTATGCGGAAGCCTGTTTAATATGTTGGGTAGCGTATATTTCTAAATCCTTTTACCATATTCATGATTATATTTAGGTAGAACAAACATTGGTGTACTGTTTAGTTTGCGCAGTTTACTATGCCTCACCTTAGCAGTTAGGGACTCAATGTGATGGTATTCCTCAAGTACTATTTGATAATTAATTTTATTGTAAGCTGACATAATTCTGCAGTGCTTCAACAGCCCTATTTCATCTTCTATATATTTTGTTATTAAATATTTTGCGATAATTGTTTTAAGTATGCTTAGTTGAAGTTTGCATATTAAGTCAATGTTAGTTTTATATGTTCGACCATAACTACTGAGTCCATAACCTATTATTGATTTACCTAATGATAAGTACAACATTCTTAGTATATATATAATATTATATTAATAGAATAAAGCTATGTTTTTTCTTACATAGGTAACCGTAAGTATATTATGATGATTGATATGATGATTGATATGATTATGATACGAAACAAACGAAACTTGAACAAAACGGGAATTCCGTAGCTTCATATCTCTGTAGCTGTAGAGATGGGCCCCTGGGGAGGGGGCATTCTCACGCAATATCACCACTCGATTAATTTATATCGAGAAGTCTAGAGAAGAACAGGGTAATAGTATTATATTTTTAGGTATCGCAATTGATCGACATTTGAATTGGAAATAAAAAATTAATAAAGTTTGCCATAACATTTGTTTTTGTGCAAAGACGTTTGCACAAAACCGCCGAGAAAAAACCGAACTGATTGCCTATGGTATGTAGATTCCGTCATAAGATATGTTCTGATAATCTGGAGAAACGGAACAGAAATTAACAGAGTATTTACTGCCCAAAAAAAAGTGTGCGTGCTATTTGTGATATGGCACCGTATGGGTCATGTAAACAAACATTTAAAAGATTGGATATATGACCGGTACCCTGTCTTAAAATACTTGAAATAGGTAAATTCGTTAATTCAAATCCATAGCTTTTTGTAAAAACTCAAGAATATTATTAAGCTATTACTCGAGGAACACTATAAAACTCGAACAGGCTCGTATTTAATCACACGCCAAGAAAATCAATGTATTTAAAAAACTGTTTAGCAATGTGGGTAATCGTTTATAATAAAATACCGGATGAAATAAAAACGTTGCCGTTCAATACTTTTAAACCTAAATTATTCCATTGGCTCCTGCAAAACTGTTATATTACCCTGTTGACGAATTTCTTAACTTTAAACGTACGTGAAACTGGCCATGGCGTATGTTCTTTTTTTTAATGACTACAGACCTCAAAAATGTTCATGCTCAATTGAAAAGCTGTCTACGGCGTTCTATTTGTATAATGATATAAGTACCTTTTAAGGACGACTGGATAGCTATTCAAAAAGCACGTAACCAGTTTAAAAATCAAACTAGGTGCAATTTTAGAGAATCGTGGAGAAATTTCTGCAGCTCGATAAACAGCGAGTCGCAGGCCTCACGAATCAAAAAGCTAATAGGTAAAGACCCACAACACCAACCTGGTTCGATAAAGAAACCGAATGGAGAATACACCAAGAGCGGAGAAGAGCTCTGTAGTGTACTGCTACAAACGCATTTCCCGGGGTGTATAACCCTACCCGCAAAAGAGGTAGAGACACCGACGGAAATACCAAGCTCCTCGCAATGGGGAGCTAAGCTCATTGTACCAAGACTTGTAAAAATATTTAAGGCATGTCTAGCACTCGGCTACATGCCCAGTATCTGGAGAGAAGTGAAAGTAGTCTTCCTGCCGAAACCAGGCAAGGACGACTATACTGAACCTAAATCCTTCAGACCTATAAGTCTCACATCATTCATTCTGAAAAAGTTAGAAAAAGTGTGTGATAGATTTATAAGGGACGGTCCCATGAGAACCAACCCTATACACCCAAACCAACATGCGTACTAAGCGGGAAAATCCACAGAGACTGCTTTACACGCAGTAGACAGAAGGATAGAAAACTCGTTACCAAGTTTGTATATGGTATTGAAAGAATTGTTGTATGGGAGCCCCCTTAAATATTTATTTCATTCTATTTTTTAGTATTTGTTATTATAGCGGCAAAAGAAATACATCATCTTTGAAATGTAAACTATCTTACTATCACAGTTCATGAAATAGAACCTGGTGACAGACGGACAGACAGACAGCGGAGTCTTAGTCTTAGTAATTGGGTTCCGTTTTTACCCTTTGGGTACGGAACCCTAAAAAGATATCCTTATATCGAATGCGCGAGAATCACCTCCCTGCCTATCATACAAGTAAAGACCCTGGGTTACGTCACATTCGGTAAAATGTCCATCTTTCAAACGATATTCATCCTAAAGGAGTCACTTTCCCAATCCTGAAAAAATATATGTTATGATGACATCCCTTTTCTTTAATGTAAGTGTTTGAAAATAACATATGATGATGGGAACTTTATAAAGAAGAAAAAACTTGAATGATGTTTTTTACCTAAAACTTGCTAAAACTTGCTAGTTTTGGGATCCTCAAAGAATATAGTTATGGCTATTGCGCCAATAAATAGTTTTTGTTGGAGGGAAAAAAATGGAATGACCCATGCCCAGGAGTCAGACCATCCTGCTATGTTCGGGTCCGTACACATTGAGCGGACATCAGCTCGTGTAGTATACGGAATAAAAGCAACCCCTTTGTGTTGTATGAAAGTTATCGATAATTGATTTAACTGTGAGCCATGGAATGAATATGTCACGGACGCACAGTTGAAGGCTTTTTAAAAACGCATTGATTTTCAATATGCTGTTGAACAAATCAGTTAGGGGAATAATAAAGTCTTTATAAAGAATGACTTAATAACGTGTCAGAGAAAAACGAAATAAAACGATAAACACATAAATTAAATACATTTTGTTACAAGCATTCTGTCATGACTTCCGGAATGGCGAATGCACTGCACAAGTCAAAGTCACAAGATGGCGGACCGTAGTAAAGAAAGCAACGAAAAATTTATGCATCGTTTTTAATTGCATTTTAGTCAGTGGTTTAGGAAATGAATGAAAATGAAATGATTTTAAATTACAATTGTATAAACTGTGAGGATATTTCTGGCATGAACTTGGATTACTGTGTGAAGGTTAGTTTGTTGCAATTTTTTATAAATCTCCACTCCTCTATGAACCTATGTGGAACTTGAATACCATAAGCCCTTGAGTACGATTGCCCCTGATTAATCAATTGTATAGAATCATAGCTAGATAGTCTCCAGCAAGGAAGTGGAGCCAACTTTCGTGATATTTGGTAGATCATTTGGGTTACTTTAAACACGTTCTAAAAGTTTCAGGTGTCGGAACTCAATAGTTTTTCAGATATGTTTTTTTTGAAAATCTATAGAATTTTGCTTTTTGTATGACACACACACAATAATACAACACGCAATAATAACCCCAAAATGTGTAATGTTTCGTTGTACGCTTATTGTAAGATGAGAGAACATAAATGAAAGTGTGCATAAAACCGAATCATATTGTAATTAAGCTATTTTTGATTATTTTTTTGCGTCACAAGCTTGTTTCTTTGCGTTTTTGGACTTGTGCTTATTTCTGTGTGTTATTTTAGATATAGCTGCGCATTTCTTCACTAAAAGAAAAAAAAAATATTAGGAAAAGAGACTACCAGCTATCGATTGCACACCTCATTATATTTAAATTAAGAGGGAACAATTCTAAAACCAAGCCTTTTAATTGGGTTATAGGTTAGGTTGGAACTTAGAAGAAGCAACCCCGGAGCATAGCGGAGCGGAGCGGGGCGGAGCGTATGCAAATAAAAGCCAAATTTGGCTAGAGTATGTTATTGTGGCTGAAAATAGGCAATCGTTCCTCACCCTGATACTCCCTCATCAACTCAACCTTCCCGAATGTTAGCAATCGGCGTTTTGAAAATTAAAACGCGAAAACTAATGATTTCCGACATTTCCCTTTTTTTGATATCGTCTCTAAATGAACCTGTAATGCTTAGGAACAATCGGCTTAAGCATCTGAAACCGCCCGCTTTCCAAAGTGGAATGGAGTATTTTTGTTTAGAACTCATTGTTAGACAAAGACTTTTTTTATACAAAAAATAGATTGGAAAGCGAAGGCATGAGAGGCCGCCAAAGTCAGCTTTTTTACAACGTAGCGCAGAAATGTTCACTTCCCATATTATTACGAATATTTTATTAACAAATACCAATTATAAATTCATTACTCCCTTACCGAAATGCCCAACCGTCTTACAAGGTTGCACGAGACTAAGCACCCCTGGGCCCCCGAGTCCAATAGTGCTCGTGCCACACATGAATTGCCGTCCGAAATCCACGCTATCACAGAGGCGGTGGGGAGCATGACCGTCTGTGGAGTGGCGGCACCCTGTAAGTGGGCGGCGTGTCCCTAGCGGGAACCTCCGCGGGATCCGATCCCGCTGAGACCTCCGTCGGCCTCGGAGTAACTCGGCTGCTGATATGCAACCGGCATATCAGACCGTATGTGCATCAAGGGGTCCCAACCCGTATAATAGGCCCCTCGCTGTCCCGGTATCCGATCATACCGGACGGTGTACGGTGTGCCCGGTGCGCACCGTGGATGAATGGGGGAGAGCGGATCCAACCTGGGGCGCTCCAGGAATGGGAGCGACATCCGACTGTTCGCCTCCCAGAGCGACGGGCAGGGTGGCGCAGAAGGTGGTGGGCTCCCAGCCTTCGCGCTACTCATAGGTGCCATCTGACACCCGCCCGTAACACGCGGTGAGCCAGCGGCCCAAAGTCCTCGCTGACCGTGGACAGCGGCGACCGAACCCCGGCTATCCTTTACTTTACTTTCACCTTGTTACTTCTCGCAGTTCCTGTATCGTGGACAAGACTGTTTTCAAAATACTTTAACAACAACTTAACTCTGATATCTCAAATCATATCCATTACTATAGGGTTAGGTATCTGCTTTAAATGGTAGCACTATAGCATAGCATTGAATCATTAGCTGTCGTTTCCGTTTCAGCCATTTCAATATACTCTGCAACAATAACATAACACGCATAATATGTTCACGAATGACTATTTGAATAACCACGCGATTCGTGTTCGCTTAATAAATGGAAAATTTCATGGCTTTTTTGAATAACGGAAGGTTCCTTAGGGCTGTCAAACCTATGAGCTGTGCATATCATTTGATAAATTGGCCATGTAAAAAAAATAGGGTACCAAACTGAGAAACAATTTCGAGATAATTATTTTCTTAACTGAATTCCGTAAATCCCATCAAAAAAATATGCAGGAATATTAAAACATTCGTAGAAAACCTAATGTCCTTTATTGTCCTCTACGACGTAGTTTGTTCAAATTCCCTTCGCCGTGTTTTTAGCTGTCCTGTAAAACTGTCAAGTGTCAAGTTTTCCTGTCAGTCGATAACGCAGATTTCACTCGGAACGTAAACAAATATTGATATTATAGTTTTATAATCGGAAAAAAGCAGCCTCAAATATAACATTTCGTAAAATATAAATGAGTACCGTCACGAGGCGTATTATTTAAAAAAATATAAAAAAAATAATGAGACATCCATTACTCGAAATATTAAATTTTTCCTAAAAGAGCCTAAAATGACATAAAATTAAATAAAACGTGGTACGTTTTTTAGCATGGCCAATTATCTTTTTTTTTAAATAGGTGGCTCTGTACATGTATTTTATTTTAATGTGACTGCTCAAATATTTGTGTGCTATAAATAGTTATGAAGTATGAATCTAATACTATTTTGTTATTGCTGACATTTGGAAAAGTTTTTCTTCTGACTTCAGCCCAAGGGCATCTCCGAAAGAAATTAAGTAAAAAAAAAGCTTAAACAATACAACATATTTGTAAACTATTAAAAAAATAAGGTTGTTCCATAATTTAACGAATGTGAGGCAAGGTATGTGCTGTAGGAAAATCATACCTCTACATATTTATAGTACCATAAATCATCGTAAGATATCTTAGAAAGAACACGCTACGAAGAAATTAAATACCTATCGTATTTCTAATGGGTAAAACCTAAGGAGGTAATTAAATAAATATCACAGAAAACTTATCGTCACCGATAAAATCATCGTCATGCATGCATGATGTATCTATAAACAATATTTACTGTGAAATCGAGTTGTTCGGAGCTACTTTCTTTAAGCAATAAATATGATTTGGTGAACAGTTCAACATAAGCTCTTTGTTTTTCACTTCCCCATAATGCCTGCAATCTGATCTGATCAAATCAGTTTACTCATGAACTTTCTTTAGAGTGAAATAACCTCTTAAAATTGTCTGTCTGTCAAATCATGCAATCATAATAGTCACACTGATAAAACCATCATATAATTATATCAACAACTTTTACAATTATGACAACCCTATCACATCCAGTCGCATACTGAGTAACTTTTGTCTTAATAGTATAAAACTCAAACGGCAATGTTCGGCAATTAGTGACGACTTTTCGCTTGTTACAGGCTGTGGTTAATGCTTACAAGTGTGAAAATGTACCGTTTCGCATTACTGTTTGTTATCGCAAGCGTTGCGGAGTCCCAGTGTGAGTAAAATGCTTCTTTATCTTACTAATGCTTATATCAGAGCGTCACGCCTTTTTGCACACGAGGTGGCAGAGGAACAGGTTCACATTCAGCCAGTTATTTAATACTCCATTATGCTCGCAGCTATGGAGATAAGAAGGTTTTCTTACGATGTTTTTCATCACCGTTAGAACGTCCTTATAATGTTCATAGAATAAATTTCTTATCTCTTTGGTACAAGGTCAGCACCGGCATTCGAATCACCCGAAATGAAGCTTACTTCAAGTGAAATTTTCTTAATTTGGTTTGGTTCTACATAGTTGAAAACCCAGCCTAGTACCATAGGCTGTCTATTTAAGAAAAACGTCAAGTCAAGCCGAACTAGAACCAAGCAAATCACTTATCACACTATACGATATGTGTATTAAAATCTGTCGACTGGTTTAAAAAATTTAGACGCCTAGCTATTAGAAATAAATTCTGCCATCGACAGATTAAATTTCTGAGATATCGCAGAATTGCTATTCTTTGACATCGAGACTGATAAATGATGCACTACAACTCAGAGCATTAGGTCTGCTATGTCATTATCTGGCATCAAAGTCTGACGACTGGTATAAAGTTTTTATACCAGTCGGCATATTTTAGTTCGAAGTTCGGCTCGCACTTAACGTTTTAAATGAATATGCAGGCACTAAATCAAGGCGCTATGCTGGCTTAAAAAGTCCAAAATTAAAAACGTCTTAATTTGATCCGGTTATCTTAGGCTGTTAACTCACTATAACATGGTATGCGAATCTCTATATCAACGAACTGTCCGTCTTTCAAAGGGCTGTATCATTTGAACAGTAACGGAACGTTCACAGAAACGCACTTGAAATGTACACAGCAAGCGTGTTATGTTTTACTTACAGTGGTCAACAAACAATGTTCGGACAATAGACGGTTCGTGGATGGTCATAACAACAGGCGGTATGCGCTTGCGCAGGGTACTCTGCCCGGCCAGCCAGCCGCTTCGGAGATGAAGCAAATGGTATGGGCACAAACACATAAGCATTCACCTGGCATGTACACATTGCCTCATAATAAGGTTTTTTCTCGTGGAAACCAGAATCAGCACCGTCACATTCACATTTATGGTATGATTCTGAACTTTGGCTGCACGCAGCGGAGCTGGCGCAGTAACACTGTCGCCATCTCTGTCACGCACGCCTCATAATTGGTCTGTTGCGGCAACAGAGAAAAATTGCCGCAGCATTGCTGCAGAAATCTCACTCTGTCGCCTCTGACAGACCATAAATGACCGGAAGTAAGGTACATTATTGTACGGGGACTAGAGCACTGCGCAGCAGGGCAGCCGAGTTTGGACTCATACCTTTAATCATCCAAGATTCGAACGCGGAACTTCTTGCATGACGTTTGCCGAGCAAATTTTGTTAGCGGGGTCACTGTACTTTACTGCACGTTTATCTGGCAGTAGTATCTTTGACGTCTTGTCCTAATATTAGTGTGATCTATATATAAATTTAGAAATATTTTGTACCTTGTCCAGATATAGAGCAATTTTCCGAGTAAATGGAAGTCCTTACCCGGAAACTTGCTCGCTTTTTATTTTTTTGCTTAATATTTAACAACGGTAAATATCTTTTTAGATTTGGGACAAGGAGCTGGCAGAAAAAGCTTCAAAGTGGGCAGCAAGGAACGAATATGGGCATAACCCAGACAAAACTATTCGTAAGTACAACCACGGTTAAATATCATGCAGGTATACTATTAAATTCACAGCAGATAATTCATCAAATCTTGATGAAATTTTTATGCAAATTTACAATAATCATCATCAGATAAATAAATAAATCAGCCTGTCAGGGAACCCTCTAGTATAGGCCTCCTCTCGTTTACAACATTCGCATATTAGGTGATACTCATAATAATGAATGTACTATGTTTGTTTTCAGCGTCGGGACGATTCCAAACGGGTGAAAACATATACAAGTATTGGACATCATCTACTAATGCCCAGTTTGATGTGGACTCAGCAATGAAGGCTTGGTGGGACGAATACAAAGACTATAGCTACGAGAAGAACCAATCTACGAATGGGAAGCAAGTTGGACATTACACTCAGGTATAACCACATACTAACTATAAAACTTGTGTAGCTACAAACGGGTACAAATCTAATGATCCCTTATATGTATTTGATGCTTAGTAAGTTACTGTAATTTTCTTGAGCTATTTAAGCACAACCTATTTCTAAAAGTGATTTAGAATCTATATGTAGGATATGTCTTCCTTTCCCTTTTTGCCTCTAATAATGATGACCAGATGCAAAATAATGACTACCAATATTGTTTAATATCTACAGAAATAATTAAATTTTGATTTGATTTTATTGACTTACAGAGCTGCAATTCGATGGACAAAGTTTAAAGTTCAAATGAAAACTGCTTTATAACTGTAGATATTTATATTTGCATATACTTAGCAAACGTCATTTTTTGCGAAGAAAGGCGAATACACCCCAAACATTTAAATTACTTGCTTTCTTAAACTAAACTGGTCTCATCTTCCTGACATTTGCAATTGAGAATTTGATACACTTGGTTTTACCGGCTTTTAATACTGCATTAACATCATCAAAATCTTTTTTTTGTCTTTCAATAATGAAGACCAGTGAAGTATCATCAGCAAACAACACTATGTCACTCCATTTCTTCACCATAAAAGGCAGATCGTTAATATATACCAGGAATAAGAAAATGCCTAATATGGAGTTTATGGAAAGCCAATTTTTACTCCCGATCCATGAGATTGAACGCCGTTGACTTCTGCCTCTGGACGTATCTATATATAGGTATAACGTGGTGAAATCAAGGACTTTTTTACGATATGTCAATTTTGCCTATTGCAGATGGCTTGGTCTGATAGCACTTATGTGGGATGCGGTACATTCAAGGGGACTGACCAAGGAATGACCACATATTTTGTCGTTTGCAACTATGGCCCACCGTAAGTATTAAGATTTGTATTCAATACAGTTCAGTTCAGTTCAAAGTTTTTTATGCATAATAGCACAAAAATTGAGACTTAATAAATGTCAAAATATAATCAAGCAAGCATAATATAACATAAAGTAGGTGCCTAATTATTAATACATAATATATAGGGTGCAATGAACTGGTTTAATGCCAGATGTCAGTGTATACAATAAGTATATTTTATACGTAGCATCACGCCTTTCTAGAAATGCCATTTCCCGTTATATGTTTTGAATTGTATTACCTGGCTAAGCCAGTTATTCCATAATTAATCTTTAGGGTGCCGTGCCCGAGGGGTGACAAACAGGACCCTATTAATAATCCTCCGCAGTCCGTCTATCCATCAGCGGGCTGTACCTCTTGAGTCGTAATGGGTATATAGTTGAAATGTTTACAGAATTTGCATTGCTGTTACCGCTACAGTAAAAACTAAAAACTGGACCAGTTTTTAGTTTTTACTGTAGCGGTAACGGTTTTGAGTTATCAAATCATCATCCAATTCATTGCAGTTTTCGCGATATTTAAAACGTCGTCGGCAGCGCAGCTTTTGTTTTATAATTGTTATCCTTAAGATACCTCGTTCGATGGTTAGGTACCCTTCGTGTGCGAGTCCGACCAGCACTTGACCGATTTTTTCGAGCTACGAATTAACAATGCAACATAACATCATGGTACACCAGTTATCGCACTTCTCTTATAGGGTGATATAATCAAAAAAGTCTTTATCATTGTATAGGCTTATGGTCAAATTATATAGGCTTATAGTCAAACTGAGTGGTTTTGACAGTAATATAATATGATATACAAATATAATATACAAACTTCACACATATTTTCTCTAATTCTGCGTTCTTACAGTGGCAACTACAATGGACAAAAACCCTACAAGGCGGGAAAAGCAGCTGGCCAACTAACTTGCGGAGTCAAAGACTGCAGTCGAAAATATGGAACAGAATGCTAGAAGTCAATATTCATAAATTATGACTGTCTCGAATAAAGTTACGGCTGTTTTTGTTACATATATCACTTAGGTCACTAAAGATTTGGTTTCCTTCAAAAAGCGGTACATATTTTCATGAATGCCGTCTTAACGGTGTTGAAGAGTCTCGGACAATATTTTCGATAGCGGTGTACTGTAAAATGAAAGCCAGCTGGATCAGTGGAGGAGATAAAATCTTTATATATTTGTTGCGGGTTCATGATAAATTATATAGTATAAAGTATTCAATCTATTACAACTTCAGAAAAACCAGCTTTGTAAAAACCACTACTTTCCTTTCGATGATGTTTGTCTTCCCAAGATTGTGCATCTTCTAAATGGTCTGTTTATGGCTACCATATTGCGTCCGCTAAATGTTGCCAACGCTTTTGAAGGAAACCATAGTTTAAGGCCCTGTTTCACAATTTTCGGATAAGCCCTACCTATGTGGCATTTACATCATTTATTTTGAAGCTGAAATCATGATTTACCTATCACGTAGCGCTTTCCCGAACATTGTGAAACAAGCCATGGATATTTATGCTCCAACAATATAATTTTTTGAATCTTGAATGACGTGTATGTAAATATATTGTTATAAGTAATTACGAACATACTATTTAATAATCTTAAATGAAATAAAACTATCAACCTGAATGTATTACCAATGTAATTTTTTATTTTTTATATACATATACAACGTTATTACCAAGCTATTTGATAACCAATTATGTAAAAAGTTCCTTCTTAGTAATTAAATAAATATTACAGATTACTACATACAACTACTATCTAAGTTCTGGCAATACTTATAGAGATGCAAAAGAATGGTAGTTATTTTTGTTTAAAGTTACTTTTCTGTTGGCTTTTGATAACCAGATAAGAGTGCCGATGGTACAAGAGAGGGGAAAATTATGAATGATACCTGGATCAAATTTAAACAAACTTTTTAGAACCTAACGTACATAAACGGTTGTTGCAGTTTCGTCACGATTTAGCGCTTGTAGTATTTTATTTTTTTTGGTCTGTGACCGCAACGTTTTTTGATTTAGCTGTCACCGAACATTAGACGAAAACGTGATTTTGGTAGGTTAGGTACCTCGTTTAGCCGGGATATTTGGATTGCTCTAACGAAATCGTGTAATTTATTACCCAGCAGCAATCAATCCGCCTTATTGTAGGCAAAGGATTAGCCCCCGGACCCGCCAATGTATTCGTAGTGATATTTGAACATAACCTCAAGTATAAAAGTAAGAGATATTGTATTGCAGTGTTAGTCGTCAAGGCTAGCTAAGCTAGTTTGAATCACGATTGTTGTGAATACGCGTGTGTTCGAAGCCTCGCCGGGAGGCCACCGCGTTAGTATAATTAAGTAGAGCAGTGTGTTTCCTTTGGCTGTCGGCAAGGTTGACGCTGAAGCGTTGGTCAAAGAATTGTGATTTGCAGGGGCGCGCCCGTCCGTCGTTTTCGACGGGAGAAGAGAACGTCATCGCAGTAGGGCACACACAGGTTTTATGTTTAGCTCGGTGAATCGCCGACGTCTGAATTTCAGACTAAGTTCAAAACACACGCAATGAATATTCCAAATATCCCTTAAAATAAAATACACTTTCCAGTTACACACTGTGCTCTATAGTGTAGACGGCGAGCTTTAGTAAGACACTGAGACACTTTCACCACTTTATTTATAACTCACTAAGGATTCACATGGTTTTAACTATGACCTTCCAACTCAACTATCTGGTAACGACCTGCTGTCTTCGGCAACACGTGCTGTCTGTCACCCTGAACCCCGCCGATCGTTCTCCACGGCCGGTGTCTATACCATTGGCGCCAACGTCGACAGCACGCGTTGGCGGGGAAAAAACAGCGATCACAAATTCAACTTCCGTATTGATAAGTAAACATTATTACAAACTAAGACACATGACAAATAATATTTTAATTAAAGTAGTATTATATAATTATTTAACATTTTGAATATTAACAGCTAACACTCTTTGGTATCTAGAATTCTAACACATTGGCGCCAACGTCGACAGCACGCGTTGGCGGGGAAAAAACAGCGATCGCAAATTCAACTTCCGTATTGATAAGTAAACATTATTACAAACTAAGACACATGACAAATAATATTTTAATTAAATTAGTATTATATAATCATTTAACATTTAAATATTAACAGCTAACACTCTTTGATATCTCGAATTCTAACAATTCAGCCATCCGCAATATGTACACGTCCCGTGTACAAGGTTAATAAAGAACTATACGGATAACACACAACATTACGCTTTGCCACAGAACAATAACACGACATAAATGCAAGTCGCTTTTACCTTGTTGTCACACATCAATAAAGAAAGACAATTATAAACTCTTGTAATGTGGTACAAGTCGCTACTACCTTGAGACCACATCGGTTATGGCGGAGTTCAAGTCGCTTCTACCTTGAGCCTACCCCAAACCTTAAAACTACTGGCAGCTCAAGTCGCTTCTACCTTGAGCCTGCCTTAAACTAAACATCGAAACTACTGGCAGTTCAAGTCGCTTCTACCTTGAGCCTGCCTTCAATTAAGCCTTAGAACTAATGACAGTTCAAGTCGCTTCTACCTTGAGCCTGCCTTAAACTAAACCTTAATACTACTGGCAGTTCAAGTCGCTTCTACCTTGAGCCTGCCTTAACCCTTTATAGGACAGGTCATACAAAGTGGCTAATAAAAAGGCCACCTAAAATAAGGGTCATAATTCATAGACTTTTAATCGTAGTCTGAACCTTATTGATATTTACGCATCAAGATAAAGCACACCGTCCAGTAAACTAACCATCAAACGCCGCTTACGCATGATAAAAAAGTTTAGCGCCAATTTTTGACCTGGCTAGTATACAAGCCACCGTGCACTCAACGAATTACATTTGAAGTAACCACGTGCAAGTGCAGTTTATCTCTGTGTGTTTTTATATAAAATTATTATTTTTACCGGTAAAAGTAAGTAATAATAGTTTTTTTATTATATTTTGCTTCTATTTTACTCATAAATATAAAGATACAAATAAATAATAACTGTTTTTCGTGTAATCAAAATCTTGGTAGCGTGAAAAAAAAACTAACCTAAAAATTACATACACCACTTTGACACGACTTTATTGTTATAAATATTTTCATAATCCGCTTGATACATACATGATTACAAAGGTTATTTTGTTGTATTTTGAATAGTTTAACCTAATTTATGGTGTAACGTTTGGTTTGGTTATTATTACATAGATAGGTAGTGAAAAATATTGTGTTTTATTTACGTATTTTGACCTAAAGTAAGTGGCGTATATAAAATGAAGGTCGTTACGTTATATATTTTGTTTATTGTTTTTTTTAGAATGTATCGTGGAAATCTGGACTTAGAGGCGCTAACTGAGGATGATTGGCAGGAATTGTTTGCCATAAATGACGACAAAGCGATGAATTCAGACGCTGGTGGTGATTCAGACGCTGATGATGTTCATAACGTGACGGTTACTACTGAAGGGAGTGGACCGAGTACTCGAAGTGTATCTTCATATCAAGATATTCAGACACATGAAGAGTTACCTACATATCATGAACCGGAGCCTCAAGATGTGCCACCCATAGCAAATTTAGATTCAGCTGAGGACAACCAACGATTACTCACTAAATGGAGCAACAAACGATTCCGAACTCCTTCTGAATACAAAAATACTGTTTTCAACCAATACACAGGTATACATGCTGAAGTTGACTTATCATCACCGCTGAATGTACTTTTTCTCTTTTTTACGACGGGCTTCTTCAATCTTATGGTTACAGAAAGCAATAAGTATGCCACTCAAAATGGCCAGTCTTTGCACCTTTGTGAAGATGAACTCAAGAAGTTCATAGGAGTTTTGATTATTATGGGTTTCCATAGCCTGCCTTCTATGAGGCTTTACTGGTCACAAGATCCCAATTTTCATGTTCACCGTATTAGCAGGGTAATGAGTATGCGCCGATTTCTAAAAATATTGAGATTTTTGCATGTCAATGACAATGAGAATATGGTTTCAAGGGGACAGCCAGGATTTGATAGGCTTTTCAAGATACGCCCGCTGTTGAGACATTTTTCAATCGATGAAAGCATGATAGCCTTCAAAGGTCGCTCTACACTCAAACAATACATGCCTCTCAAACCAATCAAACGTGGCTTCAAGGTGTGGGTTATTTGCTGTGCCGTTACTGGTTATATGCTTGGCTTTGAGATATATGAAGGAAAAAGTTTGACCGGTGGTAAAGAAGTAAGTCTTGGGGAGTCTGTTGTGATGAAGTTGGCCGTTATGTTTGAAGGTTTTGGCTACTGCTTATTTTTTGACCGCTTTTTTACTGCATTACCTTTATTGGTGAAACTCTTGAAGAAAAAAATATTTGCTGTTGGTACTATTATGCCATCGCGAAAACATTTCCCAACTGACAAGCTACCGCTGGAGAAAACCATGGCCATGAGTGAGAGTGCATGCGCTATGACAAAATCTAATATATCTGTCACCAAATGGAGAGATCTATTTATTTATTTATTTATTTATTTATTTATTTAATAAGTACACAAAACAGAATACAGCCATTAGAGACAATAATATATCAATACAGGTCTTTGTGTTGGACTGTAGCCCAAACTATGTGTACATAGTAAAACTTAATTTAATGTGTTTATGATTACATTACATGATTTATCAAACTAACATATAAAAAAAGAATAGAAATCTAGTTCTAATTGTTTGAAGATGGCTGGGACAGAGCAGAGTTAATTAATTTAATAAATTTATAAGGTCTAGGTTCATAAATATCAAGATCAGGGTATTCGCTGGAGAGATCGTTGTACAAACGGCACATTCTTGAGATGGGGTTATAGTAACAAATATTGTTCCGGTAAATGTGAAGGTGAAACGGTCTGTAATAACGAGTACGGGTAAAGCAGTTGAGATTAAGTTTGTTAAGCAAAAAAGGGGAATCGATTTTAGAGTGTAAGATTTTGTGAAGAAGCTTAAGATCCAGTATCTTTCTTCGGTTTTCGAGGGAGGTGAGTTTAAAGTAGTTCAATCTTTGTTCATAATTTAGAAGAGAGTTACTCTTATTAAAGCGGCATGACAAAATCTTAAGCATTTTGTTTTGCACACTGTCAATATTATTAATATGAACTTCGTAGAAGGGAGACCAAACTTGGCAGCCGTATTCCAAAATACTTCTCACAAGAGCCTGAAATAGATAAATAATACTACCTGGTTTTTTGAAGTCCTTCGTGTTTCTTATTATGAAACCAAGAAGTTGACGGGACCTTTTAGTTATGTGTTCATAATGCTGTCTGAAAGATAACTCCGCGTCGAAAAGCACGCCAAGGTCACTAGCGACAGTCTTGCGATCTAAGGCTATGCCATCTAATGTGTATGTGTAAATAATTTTGTGATGTTTTTTAGTGAAAGAGATGACATAGCACTTGCTCACATTGAGACACATTTTATTGACAGAACACCATTCGCTTAGGCATTTCAGGTCATTTTGTAATGTAATACAGTCATTAACATTATTAATTTTAGAAAACACCTTAAGATCATCGGCATATAAAAGACAGTGGCTCGACATTTTATTGATTAGATCATTTATAAATATTATAAATAATAACGGACCCAAATGGGAGCCTTGTGGTACTCCTGATGTGACTGACGTAGGTGATGATATGAACCCTTTTATGGCAACAAGTTGACTTCTGTTTTGCAGATATGACATGATCCAACGTAGCAAACTTCCATGTATACCGAGGGCGGATACTTTATGACAAAGAATTGTGTGGTTCACTTTATCGAATGCTTTACTAAAATCTGTGTACACTGCATCTACTTGACCACCGACGGCAAAAGATGAGCATAGGAAATGTTTATACTCCAACAGATTGCTGATTGTAGATCTACCTTTAATAAAACCATGTTGTTTATCAGAAAGAAAGGGTTTAACCTGGCAGAAAATATATCCATAGACTCGTTTATATATCCATATATACGAAACTATGGATATATCCAAATATATCCATAGTTTCGCAATACATGATAAGATACTTATCGGTCTGTAATTTTCGCAGTTTGATTTGTCACCTGACTTTAGCACTGGGACAATGTGAGCTGTTTTCCAGACGGTCGGGAATATTCCCGTTTGGAGAGATCTATTGTATAATATGACAAGAGGAAGACTGAGTTCCTCTCCGCACATTTTTATAAAAGATATTGGAATACCGTCTGGCCCTGCCCCTTTATTCGAGTCAAGTTGTTTAATTTTAAGTAGAACGTCTTCTCTCTTAATATCTATATTTGCCAAGCAACTGCCCAGATCATACGACAAATGTCTGAAGTCTCTAGTTAGATTACTAACTGAGTAGTCATCCTGAACCAAAACAGAACCGAAATAATTTGAGAAAAGCTCGCATATACCAACTCCGTCCGATGATGATTGCTGGCAGTAGTTGACAGTCTGCGGTATAGAGACATGTCCTTTTTTACTATTAATGAACCTCCAGAAACCCTTTATGTCATTATCCAGAGAATCCTCAACAGAAGACACGAAATTACGGTAACATGATATCGTAAGCCTTTTACATCGAGCACGTAGTAGAGAAAATGTATCGTAATCCCTGGGGTTCCCATACATTTTAAACTGACGGTGGAATCTATTCTTCTCCTCTAGACAGTTTTTTAGTGCCGGGCTGTACCATATGGGGAAGTTATAACCTTTGGACTTGCTCAGGGGTGTATGTTTCTTAATAATTTCATTGAGCTGGCTATAGAAAGTCCTCACACTTTCATCCAAATTCAGTGAACATAGACTTTCATACCATTTAACGTTATGTAAATCACTGTTAATTTTACCGAAGTCGCATTTATGAAAATTGAATTGCATATCTTTTTTATTAGTCAAGGATTTTGTAATCCTAATTTCTGAGGCATCAATCACGAAAGCCGGATGGTGACGGTCTAGTCGGGTCAAGGCGTTAGCACCGTAGACCTGGATATTATCTATTGTGGAAAGGACAAGGTCTAGATATACATTATTATGATTAGGAATATTTTGGAACTGATTTAGATTGCAAATAGACATTGTCTCCATCAAAAGCCTCGCTTTATGATCCAAGGGATCACCTGGAACCAGTGCTGTTGAAGTAATAGACCTGGTCCAGGTTATGTTGCGCGTGTTGAAGTCTCCAACTATAAGGAATGTTTCGGATTCCTTAGCTTTAAGTATACTTACTTGAAGATTATCATAAAAAGAGGATAACTCGTCTTTCGTTATGTGCGGAGGGAGGTAGCAAACACAAATATTTAAAGTAGGTTTATGGTCATGATCAATTATGCTTACCCAGACATCTTCAACCAAGCTCTCCGTGGCTGTTTGACGGAGGACGTTTAGATCTTTTCTGGTGGCAATAAGTACTCCACCGCCTTCATCCTTACATATTGTCGTTTCTTGTCGATCACGGCGAAAGATATTGTATCGATTATCCAGAATTTCTCCGTCAAACACCCCGGCGTTAAGATTTGTTTCAGTCAAGCAGATAACATCATAATTTAAGTTAGTAGCGTTTATGTATACATCAGTTAGCTTGGATCGGATCCTATTTACGTTTTGATAAAATATGTGTAGCATTTATAATTAAAATATTATTACAGCAAAGTAGAATCAAAGGAAGGTATGTACTTAAATAATATTTTTTAGGATATCAATATTTTTAACATGAACGTGGGGAGCGCCTTCACTTTTGCGTAGGTAAACCTGTCCGTTGCGCACCCAGGCGTACTGGTAATTATTATCCTTCTTAAATTTGCGTGCAGCAGCGTACAGTTGTTTCATTTCTGGTGAAAGATGTTCTTTGACGTAAATTCTCATTCCAGCATCAGAGAGACCAACGTGCGTGCTGTTCAGCAGGTTGTTGGGATTAGATTTGTTAAAGCGATAGACTGCGGAGATTATATTGTCTCGTACGCGTGACGAAGATAGTGTTACCAATATATTCCTGGGGCGCGAGGAGGCATTATCCATCTTAGCGACTAAACCAAATCAAATCAAAAATCATTTATTTCCATAGGATGTTGTTACATCATTTAGATCCGTCATTACATTTTTTTGGGTGAGTTCACTAACACAATGGCGGAATCTGTGGAGAAGAGCTCACCGAAGAAACTCCACAGTCGTCGCATCTTTTGCGTTTCCTTTTTTAAATAAAATATTGTCAAATTACAAAATGAATGCTAATTATATATCGAAACAGCCTGTTACTCAAACAATCTATTCCCATGGACATCTGTCCTCTAAGTAATCAGATATCCTATAGTAACCTTTTTTATACAATTTCTGTTTTATTATTATTTTAAACTTGTCTAAAGGTAAGTTTTTAATATCAGTAGGGACCTTATTGTAATAGCGTATACAATTGCCTTTAAAAGAATTACTAATTTTATGTAGTCGGCTTACATAAGCAACCAACTTGTCTTTATTTCTAGTATTAAAATTGTGTATATCACTGTACTTCTGAAAATTAGTTATATTTCTTTTTACATACACAAGATTGTCATAGATATATTGAGACACAAATGTCAGAATATTGATTTCTTTAAACTTTTCCCTCAGTGACACTCTAGGCCCTAATCTATAAATTGCACGAACAGCCCGTTTCTGCAGAATAAATATACTATTAGCATTCGCAGCGTGACCCCACAATAAAATACAATAGGTCATTAGACTATGAAAGTAACTAAAGTAGACTAGTCTAGCGGTGTCTACGTCGGTAAGAGCTCTAATTTTTTTAACTGCGAACGCTGCCGAACTCAGTCTGTTCGACAATTTATTTATATGAGGATCCCATTGTAGTTTGGCGTCTAAAGTAATGCCCAAAAAGACAGTCGACTGCACAAGGTCCAATCTCTGTCCTTTTATAAATATGTCTGTAGTTACCGGGTTCACATTGGGTAGCACGAATTTAATACATTTAGTTTTCTTTTCATTAAGTAATAAATTGTTAACAGTAAACCAGTTCACTATACTAGAGATAGCATTGTTTACCTCGTCATAATTTGATTGCTGTCTTTTAACTTTAAATATCAAAGAAGTATCATCGGCAAACAATACTAACCCATGTTTTGCTTTAACAAGGTAAGGTAAATCATTAATATATACTAAAAACAAGAAAGGACCAAAAATTGAACCTTGCGGTACGCCCATACTTATTGAAGACCCAGGTGATCTTTTCCCATTAACATCGACCATCTGAACCCTATCTGTTAGATATGACTCCAGAAGGCCGAGTGCCTGATCTTTTACACCATAATGGCGTAACTTCCTGATAAGAGTGTCATGATGGACGCAATCAAAAGCCTTGGATAGATCGCAGAAGACACCTATTGCATCCATTGCGTCTTCCCAGGTATCAAAAATATTGTCGATTAGTTCAACACCAGCATCGGCTGTTGAACGACCCTTTGTGAAACCAAACTGAGCAATATGAATTAAATTATTGAGATAAAAATGACTTTGCAATTGATTAAGTATGAGTTTTTCAAATATTTTGCTAAGCGTTGGTAGTATCGATATGGGTCTAAAATTGGTGGGGTCTGATGTACTTCCAGCTTTGAATAAAGGAATAACTTTACTTAGCTTCGTCAAGTCAGGAAAAACACCATTATCTATACATTGATTAAATATACAACAAAGGTGAGGTGCAATACAATCTACAATGGAACTAATAATTTTTACTGATAGACCATGGGCGTCAGCTGTCTTTTTCATTTCCAGGGATTTAAACGCTTTTACAATGTCTCCATTATTTACGTGCCTAAATTTAAAATCTGTTTTACATTCCTCAAAGTTTTGTTTAAGTATAGATTCAGCAGCAGCGGGAGATGAATTTAAAGACTTGGTTGTTGAAACTGGAATGTCCGTAAAGAAATTTTCAAAAGCTTTTGCTACTTCTAGGTCTGTACTTAGCAATTGATTATCTATCTTAAGCTTGAAGTTATTATGTGTAGCTTTGGCCTTTCCAGTCTCTCTGTTTATAATTTGCCAAGTCGTTTTCATTACATTGCTACTAGATTCAATTTTGTTTTTAATGAAATTAGATTTAGCTACGGCACAAACGCGTTTAAACATTTTTGAATAACTACGAACATAATCTAGAAAGGCCGTATTTTTGTTATATGATTTCTCTTCATAGAGTTCATATAATCTTCGTCTGCTCCTATGAATTCCAACTGTCACCCAATCACTAAACAAAGCTTTGTTATTAACTTTTACAGTTTTTGATTTAAATACCGTATCATATTCATTTTTGACAAGGTTAAATACTGAGTTGTACAACAAATTTGGATCGTCACTGTATGGTATTTCCCATAGTTTATCTAAAATATTATTCCTGTAGTGTTCAAGCCGAGTGTCACTAACGGGCACACATGTAATATCCTCTTTTTGGTCCTTTTTTATTTTAATATTGAATATACCTATCTGACCAGAGTGATCAGAGGTTAATTTATTGATGACCGATTTGAAAATGGGCGTAATGTTAGTAAATATATTGTCAATGCAGGTAGCAGATGTTGCAGTAATTCTAGTAGGCTCCAAAAACAGATAGTTCATGTTGTGACATAAAAATAAAGATTTTAATCTAGTACAAATATTATTATCCTCTAACAGATTAACATTAAAATCACCACAAATTATAAAAAATTTGTTTTTATCGCTGATTTTAATCAACACTTCATCCATTTTCTTTTCGAATAAATCAAAGGATGAATCTGGTGGTCTGTATACGCTCATTACAATAAGTTGTTCAAGTTCAATACAGGCTATTTCCATGGTACGCTCAACAGACAGGCTCACTATGTCAACTCGTTCCTTATATTTAAAACTATTATTTACAAGTATTAAGGAGCCACTGCGATCAGCTGTTTTTCTGTTGAACGAACTAGCAACGTGGTGGTTATTAAAGTTGAACATGAACTGATAACTCTTTAAAAAGTGCTCTGTTATACATAAAATATCAATATTATTACAGTTCATGAATAACTCAATTTCCAGTTCTTTACTTAACATGCCCTGTATATTTTGATGAACCACGTTTAAAATATTCTTACTTTTACATTTTTCATTACTAGTAACTTGATTTAATGGGCAAGATGAAGGTATATTTATACAAATATTAATATTACTGCCAGAGTTACTCTCTGTTGTCTTATGGGTTAATTTAAAGAGCTTGGAACAGATTCCAAGGAGTACATGTCATTATTAATACACTGCTCAATAGAAGCAGGCGTTTCATTAGTCAAAAACTTGACTGAGTTCAAAATAAAATAAGATAGTGACTGTGCTATCTGTTTTGTATAAAACCTAGATAGGTAATACCTATCCTTAGTCAAATAAAAATATTTTCCAATACAAATATTGGTGTCTATGAAATGAAATTTTTCAGTATGACGACATGTCAATGTGTGTATAAATGTATTATAATCATGTCTTATATGATTTTCATGTTGTGACAAAGATTGGCTGAAGGGAAACGCAAACAAGATTATTCTATCAACATTTTGTAAAGAATTTAATTTGGAAAAGTATTTAGTAATTAGTTTTTTAGATACATTTTCCCTTCTACCAATTAAAATAATTAGGGTGGTTGGTTCTAAAAACTGCGATGAACACTTTGTTTAATATTTGTGAATATGTGGCGCCAGGCATACAGTTATTTAATAATGCCTGGCCCACACGCTGACTAAGTTGTAAACCCATATTTTTTCCAAGTTCATCGCTGTACATTATATAAGACATAAGACATAAGACATCATTTATTGGTAATATACATTACAAGTCAAACAAAATTCAAAAAATTAATAAAATGTTTAAAATAAAATTAGATAAAAAAAACATTTGCCACATCATTAATAAGGAAGTTGTCATTACCCGTAGGAGTATAATGTAATATAATTGGTACAATTAAAAGAATATTTACTTATGTACGTCGTTCTTTAAAATTTATGAATTCCTCATAGGAGTAGAACGACTTCTTGACAAGCCACTTTTTTAGTTTAATTTTAAAGTTTAGGAAGCTCGGTGCATTGGTAATGTCGTCCGGTAGCAAATTGTACACCTTCGGACCCATCACCCGTATTGTTTTGGCCATTTTTTCTAATTTATGAGGGACATTGGCTAGTTTATCTGCACCTCTTGTAGTGTGACTGTTTTGGTCACCACGTTTAGGCAGACTACCAACATTGACTCTCACATGAGTAGCAACTTGAAAAATGAGTAGGGATGGCAATGTTATTATTCCAAGCGCCACAAAGTGCGGTCTGGTGGAAAGACCGCACTCACGTCTGTCATGGTTCCGTCGGATCTTAGGTTACCTCCGGACCCTAAAACATATTGAGTACGATTTTTTAAGAAGCTCCTTATCAGATTTAGTGCTGGGCCGTCGATTCCATGATACTTCAGCTTCATTCCGAGCACATCATGGGCTACCTGCATTTGATGTTCACGAGCGCTCAGGATGCGAAGCACGACCTCACGGGCAAGCATAGTTGTTGAGTGGCCCTGACGACATGCATATTGGCGCTCGGATAGTGCATTGGTCAATGATAGGTGTTGAACCAATCGAGTGCTTAAGCCATTTTCAAAAATTTTTGTTATAGCAGGTATTATTGCAATCGGACGGTAATTATTGGGATCGCATTTTTTACCTTTGCCTTTATAAAGGGGACAAATTTTTATTTCTTTGAATGCATCAGGGTATAGACCATTCCGCAAGCAGAGGTTGAACAGTACTGATAACGGTGAAGCTAATGTTGAAGAAGTCGAATTTATCAGCTCTGTTGAAATATTATAGATATCGCGAGTAGGTTTTACTGCGACTCGCTTTTTTATTATTTCAAAGACTTCTTTAGGCGTGAAGTTAATGAGTCGAAGTGCGCGGTCGGCCGGTGGGCGCGCAGCTTTAAGCGCTGCGCGGGTGCATTCCAAGTTGGCTCGCGGGGCTCCGCACACGGCGGCTGCGGATGCGAATTGCACATTGAGGTGGTTCACCAGCTCTTGTTTGTAATTAGAATTGTCACTACCAGGAATTTTTATTGTTTCGGTAAAGTCAGCTTGAGTTTTCTTTTTTCCAGACTCCATGCTAACTATTCGCCACATTGTTTTTACGATGTTATCATTTTTATATATGATGTCAGTATAATATTGAGTTTTATGAGATTTTAATTTTAAGTCATATTGCAATTGTAGATCTATTATTTTGTTTTGGATGTCTGTATTATTAGGAGATTTATTTTTTATATCGATTATGTCAAAGATTAAAGATTTCATGTCATATATGTCTTTTGTTATCCATCTATTGTTATATGATACATTCGGTTTTAGTTTATAAGGAAAGCAGATTTCATATTTATTAATTATAATGTTTATAATTGATTCGGCTAACTCATCGGTGCTTGTTTTGGTGTGGTAGACTAGGGACCAGTCTATGCTTTCGAGTGCCGCTTGGAAGGCTGCGCGGGCGGCGTGGGTGTTGTCGCGTTCACGGCGCATGCGTGGCTGTTGCACATGCGCGATGCAGGTGAGTGCAGCACGCACGGCAAGGTGGTTGCTCAGGTGAGTTACGACGGGACACGGTATGACGGTGCCGGGTGTGGTGTTGCTATAAAGATGATCGAGACTGGTAGCAGTCGTTGCGGTCACACGGGTTGGGAAGTCAACTTCATTTCTGAAATTATGCGACATCAAAACCTCACTTAGTTGTTTTTGCTCCGAGCTTGTGATCATTGTGTTTATATTGGTATCGCCTACAATTAAACAATCCATACCTATGTCATTTATCTTGTTAAGAAGCCGATCTAGTATCCCTAAAAATTCAGTAACGCATACAAGATTAGTCCTATAAATGCAAACAATTAAAGTCTTATATTCTAATAGTTCTATAGCGGATACTTCACAATATTGCTCAACTGACATGTTACATAGTTCTAAGTTTTCAGTTGCTTTAATGTTGTCTTTTATGAATATGCATGACCCACCACGCTGTTTTAATTTGCGACAGTAACTAGATAACTAAGTGAATCCATTAATATGTATACAATTTATTTGATCAGTGGTCAACCAGTGTTCAGTAATTGCTAGTATGTCACAGTTTAATTCCTGTTGTAATGCAACCTCTATGTGTTTTGTTTTGGAGCTCAAAGATCTAATATTTTGCTGTGCTATGAACAATTGTTTGTTATTTACTTGTCTTGGCGCAAGCGACGGCGGTGGCTGCGGGGGTCTGAGGCAGCGGGGGGCCGGACGCAGCGGCAGAACTGGCTCTTCCGATCGCTGGGAGGGCGTCGGCGGTGGCTGCGCGGGGCGCGGAGTTGGCGGGCGAGCGCCTCGCTCGCCCCGTGCTGCGACGAAACCACTCGCTTACCTCGGTCCGCGGAGGCCAGTTGTCAGCGTTCATGAAGTATTCGAGTTTGCTCTCGGGTAGCGTGATTGCAAATGAAGCGTAGTGTTCATGTTTCAGTTTGATTTTTTCTACTTTGTAACCGTTAGATGGGTTCTTTTTTTGCATGAAGGCTACCATGGACTCCTCGGTGGTATCTGATCTAAGAAAGCAGGCGTGGATTTTCTTCACCCTTTCGACAGTATGCAGCTCAGTGTCCAGTGCGCCTGTTCCTCTGATGACGCGCCTTGTGTTCCTTCGGTATTGTTTACGAGATTTTACTTCTATCCATGGGGTATCGTCATTATGTGCTGATTGTATTAGTGGATGGTCTAAGTGTATCTTAGGTGTTGCTGACTCGATCTGATTTTTTATCATTGTAGTCGGGGTAACTTTTGCCTGAGGTTGGAGTGTTCCTATGGACGGCGTTAGTGGTGTTGTTAACGATGGACTACTCAATGAAGTCTGCCTTGTTGCTGGTTTATTTGCATTCAAGGATGGATGAGAGGGTCTAGAGGCAGTGCATTGTTGTTGTCGATTATTGAGTCGGTTCTCGCGTGCTGTGATTGGGCCATAGTAGTTAGACGTACCTTTTGGAGGCGCTGATTGGTGCCTTTCTGCTGGCGTCAAGGTTTTGTTCGCGCTTTGTACAGTTGTGTTTTGCGGTGTTTTGATTTTGTCCGTTACATTGACTCTCGAGTCCTGAACGCTAGAAAATTGTTCTTCTAAGCGCTTGATAGTCGCGGTAAGGCACTGAATTTGGGTTTCAATGGGTGCTAGGATAGGGTATACCTATCCTTTGTCCGAGAGATGGAGGCGTTATTGATAACACGATTAGTACTCAAGTCGACTGACGGCGGCGCCTGGGTCAGTATCAGCTGTTCGGCCGGATGCTCGGCGGGACACACGGTCGGCACGGAACAGTCCGCTGGAGCTTGTTTACAATCACAGATGTGATTGTCGGTCAAAGATATGAAAGTGTCATAATTATACTTACACGTCTCCAACAAACTATTCATAGCCGACACATGTTCCTTAATTTCGTATTGTGCTGACTCATATTTACGTGTAATGATGAGTTTAAAATATGCATATCTGACTGGAGTCGCCGTGTGTCACATTCGTACTTTTCTGTAGTTTTTTCCAAACATAATCTACAATCATCGATTTCGTTAATTAATTCGACACGTTCCTTGCTACAATTTACATTTTTACAAAATATTTTATTTCTATTAGCTAGTTTTTGTGTTTTTTTTATATAATTATTCAATTTAACATATTTCTTTAATTTATTTTTACTACAGCTCATAGTGGTTACTGTCGCAAACTTAAGTATAAAAATAATCAAAACGCCGCCGACTCCCACGACGCTGCATCGCCAAGCGCAGGTGCATTTCACAACAACGCGGCAAACAATAGTCGCTCTAATGTTCATGTTGTTAGCGTTTCTTCTGATGACCAAGTTGATTTAAACTAAACACTGTTTCGGTCTCGTGTCTGCCGGAACAATGTAATAATGTAAACGACACGAATGATAAGCCTTCTATAGGTAAATCCCGTGCTCTTAAATTACCCCCAGCACGGAAGATTAAAAATCAACCCTATGCTCTTAAATTACCCCCAGCACAGATGATGGAAAATGAATCTCGACAAATTGACCAGTCTTTGTCTACTGAGTTCTCAGCAAAGTTGCAAGGTCGCACCTGTAGCACACACGCCGTGGCACAGGATTCTTCTGCACCTTCCCCTCAGTCAGAACCTTATTTCACTGAGTTTTCAACTAAGCTACCAGGCAGCACCTGTAAAAATCAGGGTTTTGATGCGCCTCTACCTCAGTCTAAAATTCAAGACAAAAGACTCAAATCTTGTGTTCTTAAATCTGTCCTAACACAAGTTAATCCTGAAATTATTTTAGGTCAATCAAATGAACTTGGAGATTCCAAAACTATTCCCTCTACTCGCGACAAACCGAGTTTTTCTTCTAGGGATTTTATACGTGAAAAGAGTTATACAATTAATAACATGAACAATAAAATATCTTTACCACACGTTTATTTAAAGACACATTTAAATGAAAAGCCTCTATGCTTTCTTATAGATACTGGGTCCTCAATTTCTATTGTAAAACAGTCAAGTTTGATCAAACCAGTGCTCGGACCCTAAACAGTCACTCTAAAAGGTTTAAGTGACAACGATTCCACATGTGAATCTCTTGGGTCCATCCAGCTCAATTTTGAACACGTAATTTCCGATAAAAGCAAAATAATATTTGACTTTTTGTTCCACGCGATTGACGACAAGATCAATTTATATTTTGACGGAATCATAGGTAGTGATTTTATTCGACATTTCAAAATCGACGTGCAGTATTCCACAAATTCATTAAACATGCAAGGACACTCGATACCTATATGCTTTAGTAAGCCATCATATGTTATACCTCCACGGTCAGAGATGGTGATTGAATGCCCAATTGCCAATCTATCAGATTTTTCAGGCCAAAAAGAAGCCTTAATATTAGATCAACAAATTTGTGAAGGTGTGTTCTTAGCAAACTGCATAGTCAATGTCAAATCCAACAATAGGGTAAACGTATCAGTATTAAACACTACTGAATCCGAGATTTCAATAGATAACTTCAAGGTTCAATTAACAACCCTTGAGTTTCCGTCATCAGCTGAGTTCTTCAAACACTGATCGTTCTAGACAGGTTCTCGAGCAGATACGATGCTCTCACTTAAACGCAGAAGAAAAGAAGGCGTTGATGACCTGCCTTTCTAAATATACTGATATATTTCACCTTAATGGTGAATTCCTAACTCATACAGATAAAATTCAACATTCTATTAATACCGGGGACGCACCTCCTATCCATGTTAAGTCATACCGGTTCCCAGAAATTCATAAAGAAGAGGTATAAAGTCAAATAAAAAAAATGCTTGACCAAAATATAATTCGCCCTTCAACCTCCCCCTGGAATGCACCAGTGTGGGTTGTTCCTTAGAAACTCGTTGCCTCTGGCAAGCAAAAATGACGAATCGTAATTGACTATAGACGCCTTAATGACGTCTCCGTTTCAGAGGTTTACCCTCTTCCTCTCATAACAGATATCCTAGACCAGTTAGGTCACTCAAAGTACTTCAGTACTCTTGACCTGGCTTCAGGATTTCATCAGCTGTTGCTAGATCCCAAAGATTCTGAAAAAACTGGCTTCAGTGTTACGACTAATGGTATCTCAGGACATTTTGAATTTACGAGAATGCCCTTTGGTTTAAAAAATGCTCCATCCACATTCCAGAGACTCATGAATTTAGTCCTTTCTGGGCTCCAAGGTCTTCATTGTTATATATATTTGGATGATTGCATCTGTTATTCACATGACCTTCAATCTCACATGCAAAAACTAGAACTCATATATTCAAGATTCAGAGAGGCCAACTTGAATTTGCAGCCTGACAAATGTGAATTCTTGCGACGCGAAGTCGCTTATCTCGGGCATGTCATAACCGACAAGGGTGTTTTGCCTAACCCAGACAAGGTAAAGGCTATTTCCGGATTCCCTACACCCAAGAACCCGAAGGACATAAAATCTTTTCTAGGACTAACCGGCTATTATAGACTTTTCATAGAGAATTTCTCTCACTTAACTAAACCTTTAACCTCATTATTGAAAAAAGACACAGTGTTTCACTGGTCTCATGAACAAGAACAAGCATTCAGCATTCTGAAAGAAAAGTTAGTCTCAGCACCATTATTACAATCCCCAGATTTCAGTCAGACATTCATCATAACTACAGACGCTTCTAACTACGCCATTGGCGCAGTACTGTCACAAGGCGAAATTGGAAAGCATAAGCCAATAGCATATGCGTCTCGTACATTAAATAAATGCGAAGGAAACTACTCCACGACTGAAAAGGAGCTTCTCGCTATTCTTTTCGGCGTCAACACTTTCAGACCATATATTTAAGGGTATAAATTTCGAATTGTCACTGACCAACGTCCCCTTACATGGCTTTTCAATGCAAAAGATCCAGGAGGACGTTTATTGCGATGGCGATTGAAACAAGAGGAGTATGACTACGAGATAGTTTATAAACCGGGCCGTATAAACTCAAATGCTGACGCTCTATCTCGTAACCCAGTAAATGCCATCACTCTTTCAGGAATAAATAAGACAACTTATGAACAATTTTTCAAGAAACAATTCACGAAATCAATCTCTAATGATACGCAAATTCAGGAATATAACCAAAGTTTAACTTCCGCGAAACTTAAATCGATAGCTTGTCCAGTTTCTCTAGATTTTGATAACTCTATGCCGCACAGCGAACAACTGTTATCCATAGTAAACAATTCTGCCGAGCTCTTATCAGCCGAACGGGAACTTGAAACCGTGCAGTCAGTTGAGGCGACTAATAAGAAGCTCTATTTCTTATACACTAAAATCCATCATTATGATGAAACGAGATACAGAACTATTTTATTTTATTTTTTTATTTATCTTTATTATGGCAACAAACAGTCATAAATACAAAAAAAAATATCAAAATAAACTTACAATCTATTATAGACCTTACAGTGCCGAAAGTACATTTCAACTTATATTAAACATAAATGAGCTAAAGAGACGCTTAATAGTACAGCAGCAATTGGAATCAGATTGCATCAATTTGAAAAGGTGTATTCATATTAACAATGTATTTGGACTTAAAACTACAAAATTAACACTTTAAGTTGAAGCAGCATCACAATATTTTTACAAAAGTTAATTTTTAAAGCTTAAATATTATTTTACATAAAAAGTTTATCACTTATTATTACATGTTTTTGAAACAGTTCTCTTGAAAGATATTAGGTTATTATAAAATAAATCCACGTTAGAAAATTCTTTGCTGTAAGTGGTGATTGAACGAGATATGAAGCTATTTCGAGTGTAATTTTTCTTTAAGTTAGGAGGCACAAGTGCAACATTATTTTTATTTCGCGTAGTGCGAATGGGCATGCGTATTCTTGTTACAAAATTAATTTTAGATAAAAGTGTTGGCGAATCGATTAAGTTGTTTAAGATTTTGAATAGAAAAGACATATCAATGAGTTTACGGCGGTTTAATAACGATGTTAAGTTATAATAATTTAGTGAATTTTCATATGAATCTAAACGATGGCAACGGTAGTTTAACAGTTTAACAAACTTCTTTTGTACTCTTTCAATACGATTGATATGAATCCAATGATAAGAAGGGTTCCATACTACACTGGCAAACTCTTATATAGACCTAACAAACGAATTATATAGAAGTTTAAGAGTACTTATCTTTTTAAGGGGTTTACTGATTCTTGTGATAAACCCAAGGTTTTTGAAGGCTCTGTTTAGTATATTGTCTATGTGTAGATTAAATGAAACCTTGCTATCCATCATAACACCAAGATCACAAATGCTGCTAACACGCACAAGTTTTAAATTATTTATTGTATAGTCAAACATAATAGGTTTCTTTTTTCGAGTGTAAGTTATAACAAAACACTTCTCAACATTAAGAAAGAGTTGGTTGGTATTACAGTAATCTAATAATGAGTTGAGATCGCGTTGGATACCCATGCTGTCGTCAGCATAGAGTAAGTGATCAGAGTTACCAATGATCTTACCTAAATCATTTATATACAGCGTGAACAGCAAGGGTCCTAAGTGTGAGCCTTGTGGAACCCCTGAAGGGATGTGCAAGAACCTAGAACAATACCCCTTCAGACATACTGCCTGACTTCTATTCCGTATGTAGGATTCTATCCATCTTAATAGGTTGCCGTGTACACCGGCCCTCATAAGCTTTACCATATGCAAATCGTGGTTAATTTTATCGAACGCTTTGGAGAAGTCGGTGTACACGACATCCACCTGTAGGTTACTGTCCATGGCATTAAGAAGATAATCAGAGAAAACAACCATATTTGAGTCAACACTACGAGCCTTTACGAATCCATGCTGGTTTTCAGATAGTTCTTGTTTTACAGCACTAGATATTTGAGTTGTAACAATTTTCTCAATGATTTTACCAAAAGTACATAGTTTCGAAATAGGGCAATATTGTGTTACATCATTACTTTGAGAAGTTTTTGGTATAGGGGTGATTAGAGCTTTCTTCCATACCGACGGAAAATTGCCACTTAGCAGAGAGAAGCGGTAAATATATAGCAAAGGCACCAAAATTTCATTTGCACATTGTTTAATAAATAGTGGGTGGATATCATCGCTCCCGGCACTTGTGTATATATTAAGTTTTTTAAGTTCACTGAGAACACATTTTTCGTCGATTTTTATGGAGTCAATATCAGCAACCGAGCCGGAGGAATGATCAAGGGTGATATTATTAGAAGAAATAAAAACCGAGTGAAAATAGTCATTGAAAGCGTTACAAATCTGACTTCCTTCACAAAGACTGTTACCCCTATACGTTATTGTATTAGGGATGTCGTTGTTAGATTGTTTTGATTTTACAAAAGTCCAAAAATATTTAGGGTTCTTAATGATATTATCTTCAGATACATTTATGTAATATTCATAACAGTCTCGCTCCATCTTTCGAAATCGCTTTCTTAAGATGGATAAAGTTCGATAATCAAATAAATTCTGATAGACCTTCCATTTTTTGTGAAATTTACATTTTTCCTTTCCGAGTTTAATAAGAGGTTTGGTGTACCAAGGTGGGTACTTTTGATTAATTCGTGTAGTTATCGGCACATATTTATCTATTAGGGAATTTAGAATACTATAAAAAGCATTTGTGATCATGTTTATGTCATTATAAGAAGAAAACACAGTTACCCAATCAATGGAACTTAACTCAGAACGGATAGACTCATAATCAGCCTTAAAAAACATTCTCTTGACTGTGTTGTTGTGTTTTAGAGGGGGGGGAGATAAGAGAGATAGTTCTATTTCAAGAGACTTATGATGTCGGTCTTCAGTAACGAGCGGGTTTTTTACAGAAAAAACTTTACATGGTTTTGAACAAAAAACGAGATCCAGGATTCTGTTGTGATAATTAAATTCTCCATTATATTGCATAATTCCCGAGAAATGCATAAATTCTGCAGTTAATATTGCCAAATTGTCGTTATTTGTGTTTATATTCATGGAATTAATCTCTTCATCGTAGGACCAGATGGCATTAGTGACATTAAAATCACCTAACACAAGGAATATATCGTCAGAATCAGTACAAATGTTTTGGCATGTCCTATCATAGAATGAATTCATTAAGGCTTCGTGACTGCGACCGTGAGGTATGTAAGTAAGGCCAATGTGGAGGTACCTGACTTGTCCTGTGAGGGTGTCGCTCTGGGCGGGCACAGGCTTGCCGAGCGGCACGCTCACCCACAGCTCGTCAGCAGGCGGTGGCGCGCACCAGTCCGGGGCCGGGCGGGCACACAGCTCGCGCCGCACTGCCACCAGCACCCCGCCCCCGCGCTCGCACCCCGTCGCCGCCCGGTCCCTATCACATCTGTACACTTCGTAAAGGTTATCAAAGAACTCCCTACTGTAGAAACCATCGTTTAACCAAGTTTCAGTAATACAAATAATGTCATAATTACTATTCAAAACTCCTGTAAGAAACTCATTTGATTTGGTCCGCAGACCGTTCGCATTTTGGTAATAAAAAGATAAGATATGTCTAGCTGTCATTGTAATAGTATAGGTATGGATAAGTAGGCATAAAACAAGGCATATTGTCGAGATCGCAACATACACTCGTTCCAGGATAACAAACCAGTTTCATCACAAAAAATAGCAAGTTATGTTTGTAAATAGTATACATAGTTAATGATTTCATGTAAACCATATGTCTACTGCTAGCATTAGGAATGTAATTATAAAGAATCAAAAGCATTGACGGTGGATTATAAAAACCGTGGACGGTGGATTAAAAAATAAAGAATAAGCGTACAGCATAAAATTTTGAGCGTGTAATCATAGTTTTTATGACAGATACCTAGGAAAATGAGACAATCTCGTGCCTCGTAACAAAAAGCGCTAGCTGTGTAAATAGCTATAGGTATGGTTGTAAGTGTAATTATAGCAAAACAAGTAACGATAAGACTCAGAGCTGATATGAATTTAAACATTAGAGAATTTTGGCATTTTGTGTTAATGGTATTAACGGTAAATGGAAGTCACATTTTATCTAAATCACTTTCAGTTAAAATAACAATTGGTCTCGACGTATCATTCTTACGAACGTACACGTATTTGTAATCCTTCTGCTTGGCCAGAGCTCTGGTACGGCTGTACAACATTTTGTAGTATGGGGCGAGATGGTAATTCACAAAAATGGGTTTGGAGGATCCATCTAAGCCAGCATCAACAGTAGTAAGTCCCCTGCGAGCGCGAACAGCTGATAGAAATTCAATTTTAATGTTTCGCCGGCAAAACCGGACTATGATGTTAGGTACCATTGTAGAATCGGTAGAAGTGGGTACACCGTCGCCGGCGGCTACGCCTGGCCCGCCCGGGGTGATTGGCTGGGAGCTCCGTTTGAATCTTCGGACGCGGTGAATGTAATCTATATCCGATGGGTTCAGGGTAAAACCAACTTTAGTAGCAATGTTTTTTATGATATTATACAAGTTTTCACCCTTTTGTTGTGGTATTCCCGCAAATTCTAAGTTGTTTCTGCGTCCTTGCTGGTCATTGTCACGTAGTTTAGAAGAAAGTTCAGCAATGGTTAGTTGCGCCTGAGATAGGTTACGATCCAACATATCGATTTTTTCCTTGGTCAAGTTGTTATCAGTTTTGATCTCGGATACCTCATGCTTTAGTTTATTCTGCTCCTGCAAAATTTTTTCGTTGCATAATTTCATCCCGGACATTTCTTGTTTGATTTGACGTACGTCTTCACATAAGGACGATAAACTTTTATTTTGAGTTTCAAAGAAGTCTTGGAAGGATTCCATTATAATAAATACTCGCTGACAGATTTTTAAATGGTGTATTTCTTTTCGTGGCAGTAACAAAAGTGTTCTCAAAATCAAAGCAGTCCTATTTATAACATCTATTCCCTCCATCTCCCGCGTTCGTTTTCGCGGTTAAACACACCCTTCTTCAGACTATCCAAAACCGGAAATGCAATTTACACGTATTATTTCTAACACGAATTCTATAATTACTACAAATATTCTGGATAGTTCTAAAATTGGCTTTAACATTATCAAGATTTAACAAATTATAAAACATTTCAATAAACCATCAGATTAATATTAGCATCGAACGGAAATGTCTAATACATCGCTAGTTACCATTTTTAATCATGTCACTTCCTGTTACAAGTCTAAAAGATTTAAATATGAATTAAACATAATAACGATAGGACCTTCATAAATGGCTCTAAAATCAGAATAGACTTTATTATGATTTTAGAGTTCAATTTTCAAAAAAGGATATAACCAGAACAGGGTACGTCTATAACGGAAGTATTACTACATCCGGCTATAGGTTCGACAAAGTTAAATTTGAAGAAACGAGGATAGATTCATGATTTAAACCAAAGACAAATATAAACTAAAGAAATGATGATTAATTACAATTAATGTCAAACATAAAAGGATTTTAACTATCATCATAATCCTTCAAATAATCTAAACGGAAATGGAAAGTTGCTTTACGTTAGTACAAGCCGGCTCCACTAGATGGCGTTAGATGTAAGTATAGTGAAATATACAAGGTGTAACTAACAAGAGCTAACATTCGACCGTCCTGACTCTAAAGTTTGTCTCTAAACTTATACAATTACTTCTACAAAACATTATTTCTGCAAACTAGGTATACTATCTCATTATAAAACAGGGAAATAATAATATCAAGACTTTGTAAGCATGCCTCTTATTCAAGATAGGCTTCGTTATCTGCACCTGATCCCTCATTCCTGAATCTATAGTATAATAACTACAGATTCATTAATCGTATCAGACTTCCAGATCTTCAGTTTTAATATCTGCACCTGATCCCTCATTCCTGAATCTATAGTATAATGACCATAGATCCATTAATCGTATCAGACTTCCAGATCTTCAGTTTCAATATCTGCACCTGATCCCTCATTCCTGAATCTATAGTATAATAACCACAGATTCATTAATCGTATCAGACTTCCAGATCTTCAGTTTTATTATCTGCACCTGATCCCTCATTCCTGAATCTATAGTATAATGACCATAGATCCATTAATCGTATCAGACTTCCAGATCTTCAGTTTCAATATCTGCACCTGATCCCTCATTCCTGAATCTATAGTATAATAACCACAGATTCATTAATCGTATCAGACTTCCAGATCTTCAGTTTTAATATCTGCACCTGATCCCTCATTCCTGAATCTATAGTATAATGACCATAGATCCATTAATCGTATCAGACTTCCAGATCTTCAGTTTCAATATCTGCACCTGATCCCTCATTCCTGAATCTATAGTATAATGACCACAGATTCATTAATCGTATCAGACTTCCAGATCTTCAGTATCTATCTATACTATTCTTTCTTTTCTATAAATTTTAAGCATTCTTCTCAAATCATACTTTCTGTGCAATTTATAAATTCTATGTAAATTACACATTTTATTTAAATTATGCTCGTAAATCATCTAAACACAATATGATACATTATTATCCAAATTAACTACAACTTATATGTTCATCATCTGTGTTGTCACTATCAGTATCACTCTCTACAGTCACTGTAATCCAAGGACGTATGCGATCTGTTGACCAAATATTACTATATTTTCCTTTAGTTATGTTGGAACCAGGAATACTTGATACCTCGTATCTATCATTTTCTAAAACCCTTGATATCTTGAACGGGCCCGTATACTTGGGCAAAAGTTTTTTACTCTTCCCATCATTAGAAGGAGTAGGTTTTAAAATTTTCACTAAGTCACCTATCTTGTATAGCGTAGCGTCTTTTCTAGTTTTGTCAAATCTCTCTTTTTGTTGAGCCTGATTCTTCTCAACGTGTTCATTAATCTCTTGTATAATTTGTTCACTAGCTTTCCCGTTTTGTCGTGTATCTACCACTGTATCTCCTAGTATACCGTCTCCTTTTCCTAACAATCTTTTCCCAAATAACGCTTCTGAGGGCGTCTTGCCTATCCCTTTATTGAGTGTATTATTAAGTCCCCATTGTATCTTCCCTAGTTCTTGATCCCATTTGTTTTCACCTAAACTATCTGTATAGGTCCTAAGTCCATCTAAAATAGTACGGTTATACCTCTCCACTTGTCCGTTAGCCCTAGGAGTAGAGACAGCATTAAGAATGTGGCGAATTTCATATTCTGTACAGAATCTTTTGAATTCGTTTGAAGTAAAACTCGTACCTCGATCTGAGATCAACCTAACTGGATGACCGAAGATTGAAAACAACTCTATCAAACATCTGATAGCCGAGTTTGATTTAGTATTGCGTAGTGGTTTGAGTATACTAAATTTAGTAAATCCATCCACAAGTACAAATAGATATTGATTACCCCTGGAACTCTTGATAAATGGTCCTAAATGGTCTATGTGTACTGTGTGGAATGGAATATCATATTTAGGAATATTGTGTAAATAACCTTCTTTTGGTCCTGAGGGTTCTTTACCGAAAGCACAGTGTAAGCAAGATCGTACATATTTAGTTATAAATTTCTTCATTTTGGGGAACCAAAAATCTTTCCTGATCTTGTCCAAAGTTTTTTCTACCGAAAAATGTCCTACATCATCATGATTTCGTTGGCATATTTGCCACCTAGCGCTCTTCGGGACTACCCATTTTAGTTGATCTCCTATTTTTCGGTATATGCGATTGTTTTGTACGACAAAGTTTTGTCTTATATCAGTCAATTCCTTGTATTGCGAGTCTTCAAGAATGGATCGAATATGTTGAATTTTAGGATCTGTCAATTGAAGACTCAGTACCCAATCTTCTTGAGATATATGCATTACCCGAGACAAATGTTCATACTTGTCATTATCCTGTCCATCTTCAAGAGGATTTCGACTGAGCGCATCGACATGTTTCATTGTACAACCGGGTCTATATTCAATGGTACAATCGTATTCTTGCAGAGCGATCCACCAACGAGCTATCCTTGGTATTAAATCTCTCTTGGAGAAAGTTGATCTTAAAGCGTTACAGTCTGTGTGTATTGTAAAGGGTTTACCTAACAAATAAACTCTAAACCTATTGAGAGAAGTTATAACGGCAAGAGTCTCTAATTCATATGCATGAAATTTCTCTTCATCTCGCGTCGTTTTTCTACTAAAGAAAGCGATAGGTCTTAAGTCAGATTTCATATTTTCCCTTTGTAATAATATTCCTCCAAAGCCTTTTTTTGATGCATCACAATGTAATTCCGTGATGAATTCAGGATTATACAAACTCAAAATAGGTCTGATGATTAGTTTCTCTTTTAATGTTGTAAAAGACTCTTGCTGTTCTTTCTCCCACTGCCAAGCAATATCTTGTTTCGTTAGGTCAGTCAAAGGCTTAGCGATGCTAGAAAACCCCTTGATAAATTTCCTAAAGTAGCTAGCCAGGCCAATAAATTGTCGAATCTCATGCACTGATTTGGGAGTTGGGAATTGTTCTACAGCAGAAATTTTGGCTTTACCAGGTCTAATGCCCTCGACAGATATTTCGAACCCCAAATATTCTATTTCAGTTTGAAAAAAGTTACATTTATTTATATTTAACGTCAGTCCAGCTTCCCTTATGAGAACAAAGGTTTGTTCTAATTTTGCTAAACATTCTTCGAATGTCTTTCCACATATTAATAGGTCATCCATATATGCCAAAGCACATTTCTCACGAGATTTTCCCAACATTTTATTTATTGTTCTTTGAAAAACAGCTGGACAATTAACTAGTCCAAAAGGAGCTCTACAAAACTGATACAACCCATCAGGAGTTATAAAAGCTGTCAAGTGCTTACACTCATCTTTTACAGGAATCTGATAAAGTATTTATTTCCACTCAATAAATCTAGTTGATCATCTATTCTTGGGAGAGGATAATTATCTCTTATTGTCTTTCGGTTCAGTGCCCGATAGTCGACACACAATCTATATCCTCCTGTCTTCTTTGAAACTAACAATACAGGACTAGCATACTGTGATTCTGACTCTTCAACAATATTATTTTCCAGCAGCTCATTGACCATATTTCTAACTACCTCTTTTTCAGTATGACTCAAACGGTAAGGTCTGTAAACAACGGGGATTTCATCGTGTAGTTTAATTTCTAGTTCTGTTATGTCTGTACAACCAAGTTCGGCTAAGTTTTGCGCAAAACAGTCACGATTTTTGTTGATTACTTCATAAGTTCTACTTTTCTGCTCGGTTGTAAGATCAGGGTTAACATTAATTTCCTCCTTACTGAAAGGTTCTAAATGCTGTAGAGCAAAGAAGCATCTTGGCTGTCCGAACATTTCTGAACTGTCTAGAGAATCTTCACTTTCACTCAAGGTAATACCCCGAGCAACACCGAAGTCTTTTGTAAAGTAAATTGGACTGTTGAAGATATTCATTATAATAATAGCACACTTCCCGTCTTTTAATTTATACAACCCTTCCTGAATACAATACTCAACACCATTTATGTTTCGATAATTACCTTTTAGGTATATATTTGCATCGCGTACATCCTTACAGTAGCATTTAATTAAACCTACAGTTTCAATTTTAGTGTCGGAGTGTACGTATAACATGTGTTTGTTATAAATTTGGTCATTATCAAATGACGGTAACTCAGGATTAAAATCTCTGGTCATGATATTAAGGGAGCTATCTGTTTTTGTGATAATCACATTAGGTAATTCGGTGAAATCCTGTCCTACAAGTAAGGGTACGTGCAATTGTTCGTCTCTTACAACTAGCGCTGTTATCGTAGCTTCAACTGTATCAATAAGTAAAGTTAATTGCACTCTACCTAAAGGCTGAACACGTACATTCGCCAATCCATGAACTGTCGGTATACTATCAGTCGCAATTGCTAGACCTATTTGGGTGGCCAATCTTTGCGTAATTAGTGTGCAATCGCTTCCCATATCAACAAAGCACTGAGTTTCTTTTACATTATTAATCAGAGCTCTTTTGTAATATTTATGGCTAGGATCGGCTATGCTGTTTATAACAAGAACCTGTTTTTCAGTATTTTTCTTTTTACGCGGACAATCATTGGTTTTATGACCGTATAACTTTTGCTAACCATATTTCAATTCGGCTATTTTTGATAGATGGGTCAAACTCTGGGATCATGTTTTCATTGCCTCTAGTGGATAAACCTGGTTTTAGTGACTGTAGGAGTTTATAAAATTCATCGAAAGTTACTAACATGCCTGAATTAGACGAGTCAGTTTTATTTCTAACCTGTACGTCCAGCACCGTATTACTCGTCGCTGTAGCACTCGGGTTCACGTTTTCTTCGTCTCGTCCGGTCGTAGAACTACTTGACATCATAGCAGCTGGGTCGTCAACTCCGATTGCAGAATTGCTCGACGTCATGGCGACTGGGGCATCTCGTCCGGTCGCAGCATTGCTTGACGTCATGGTGACTGGGCCATCTCGTCCGGTCGCAGCATTGCTTGACGTCATGGCGACTGGGCCATCTCGTCCGGTCGCAGTATTGCTTGAGGTCATGGCGACTGGGCCATCTCGTCCGGTCGCAGAATTTTCTGGATCATGTACTCGTATTGCTGAAGAAGTACCTGGGGTTTGAATGCTTGAAGATCGTATGGAATTCTCCTTTGAACGCCTGACGTCCTCATTGTGGATACGACGTCGTTGTGATGAAGTATCCCTGGCCGATTCACGAAATCTCTTTTTTGATGGACTAATATTTCGTTCCCGCGATCGGCTCGTTCTAGGTGTCCTGCGGCTTCTATCACGATCTCGACGTTTACCACGCCGATAGCTTCTAGATCTTGAACGTGATCTTCTGGATTTAGAGCGGTCCATCGTGGGGCAGTTGAAGAATTTGCTTCTTTCGTAGAACCACTTCTGATAATAAATACTCGCTGACAGATTTTTAAATGGTGTATTTCTTTTCGTGGCAGTAACAAAAGTGTTCTCAAAATCAAAGCAGTCCTATTTATAACATCTATTCCCTCCATCTCCCGCGTTCGTTTTCGCGGTTAAACACACCCTTCTTCAGACTATCCAAAACCGGAAATGCAATTTACACGTATTATTTCTAACACGAATTCTATAATTACTACAAATATTCTGGATAGTTCTAAAATTGGCTTTAACATTATCAAGATTTAACAAATTATAAAACATTTCAATAAACCATCAGATTAATATTAGCATCGAACGGAAATGTCTAATACATCGCTAGTTACCATTTTTAATCATGTCACTTCCTGTTACAAGTCTAAAAGATTTAAATATGAATTAAACATAATAACGATAGGACCTTCATAAATGGCTCTAAAATCAGAATAGACTTTATTATGATTTTAGAGTTCAATTTTCAAAAAAGGATATAACCAGAACAGGGTACGTCTATAACGGAAGTATTACTACATCCGGCTATAGGTTCGACAAAGTTAAATTTGAAGAAACGAGGATAGATTCATGATTTAAACCAAAGACAAATATAAACTAAAGAAATGATGATTAATTACAATTAATGTCAAACATAAAAGGATTTTAACTATCATCATAATCCTTCAAATAATCTAAACGGAAATGGAAAGTTGCTTTACGTTAGTACAAGCCGGCTCCACTAGATGGCGTTAGATGTAAGTATAGTGAAATATACAAGGTGTAACTAACAAGAGCTAACAATTAGTTCTTTTCGAAAATCGGCGAGGGTATCGGCAAGTTCACTCTCGGGTTATTTTCGCTTGCGGAGGGTCACGAGGTAGTCTGCATCCCGGTCCCGTAAGCTGGACAGATCACTGAGTGATCCTCCGGTCTTGACTGGACTTCTGTGTATATTCATAGTTTATGGCCCAACAAATGAAAACCAAAAGGATAACACAATACACGTTCACACGATACACGTTCGATGCGCTCAGTAGTTCGCGCGAGACTGATTATTACTAACTATTTATAATATATTACTCAAATTGAGAGACTTGATCATTTCCGAAGATGATTATGATAAGGAGTTAGCTATTTCAGATTTTACAGAACCTTTCACCAAGCTAGCTTATGTAAAAATATATAATATGATATCATACATATTTCATGGCACAAACATAAAAGTACATATCTATAAAAACCAAATTCGTTATCCTACTCCGGCCGAGGTTCCAAATATCCTGACAGAAAATCACGTCACGACCATAGCTGGTCACCCAGGAGTAAACGCATGCTAAACAGAATCAAAGCTTCGTTTTATTGGAAAAGCATGAGGGCAGTTATTGAACGTTTCGTAAAAGATTGCAGATTATGTCAAGTAACAAAGCCACTACGAGCTTCCAACAAAGCACCTATGGTGATAACATCCTCGAGCACTAAGCCATTCGAGAGATTAGCTCTAGATATTGTTGGAATTTTGCCTAAAGCTGGCCTTAAAAAATTCAGGTACATTTTTACTCTTCAGGATGACTTAACGAAATTTTCTTGTGCCTATCCTATGATAACCTCTACTACTGATGAGATTGCACGTAACCTCATACATTTTTTCTCACTATTTTCATTTCCAAAAATGATCCTCACAGACCAAGGCACATGCTTCACATCTGAATTATTTAAACAATTGACTGAAATTCATAAAATCAAAAGCTTATTCTCTACCCCTTATCACCCTCAAACAAATGGCGCTTTAGAGTGTAGTCGCGTGACTACGCTCTAGAGCGCTCTTAAGGAGTACCTAAAGTCTTTCGTGAATGAAAATCACGACGATGGGCATTGCTATCTAGCAACTGCAATACTAGCTTATAATACAACTCCGCATTGTACAACAGAATTCACTCCGTTTGAACTATTGTATGGCCATAAACCTTCCATTCCCAGTAGTTTATACGATTCAAGTGATAGCACAACATATGCCGAATATATACGCGCTTTACAGTACAGAACGAAGTACTCCCGTGAAAAAGCTTTAGAAAATATTACCAAAAGTAAAGAACAATCAAAAAGATACTATGATGTTTCATCCAGAACAAAAACGTATAAATCAGGAGATATGGTTTACATTAAACAACATCATAGGCTGCGCAAGGCCCTGTCCTCAATCTGGAAAGGACCTTATAAGATAGTTAAAGTAAATGAGAAGAATAATGTTACAGTCAGCATAAATAGGAAACATGTGAAATATCACATTAATGAAATAAAGTTAGCACAATAATTGTTTCAGATTCGTCCTTGGAACAAGTTATTCAGAGCCTATCCAATCAATCACGCACAGTCCTGGACTATACTTCGATCCGACGTCTGTGGTATATTTCTATGACGACTACTGGAATGTAGTGACGCATCTAGAAGTTATACCTATTGAACCTTACTTACAAAAGATTGACCAATCGATCTCGAGCATTTCTAGCTTTTGTGAAAAAGCACAGAATTTAGCTATTGATATAAATTGTAAGGATGCCATAAACCCTCTTCAGATTTTGATAAAAGCTAATAAATTAAAATATGATTCATTTTCTCATTTAATATCGGAATCGAAACCTCAAGATCGCTTCAAGCGAGCCCTGGAATTTGGCGGTGAAATTCTTAAATTTTTCTTTGGCACTCTAGACGCAGACGATGCTAGGAAATATGATGACGCATTATCCACATGTGAACATAACGACCAGGTGATATTTTCATTAATGAAGGATAACATTCACATTATCCAATCAACCATAAATAATTTCAATACCTCTATTCTAAAATTAAATGACAATGAGAAAAGAATAAATAAACAAATCGAAAAACTAAATTACATATTTGAACAAAATAATAAAGTAACTACAAACTATGTGAATCTTTCAAAAATCAATTCCATTCTCAATTTAATTGAAGCTTCATTACTTTCAGTATCTAATATTTTAGATACAATTTTGAACTCTATCCTCTTTGCTAAAGCTAATATTTTACATCCGTATGTTTTGACTCCCACTCACCTGTTTAACGAGCTAAGTAAAAGCAAGATGTATAAAAAGAACATTGAGTTCCCATTTTCTCTATCACTAGAGAATATACATAGTATCATAGATCTATCTAGGATGACTTCATATTACTATAATAATAAGATTATGTTTGTAATTCAAATACCCTTGATTAACCCAGTTAAGTTTAATGTTTATAAGATTTTACCGTTGCCTACACCGAAAGATGAGTACAACTTCCAAACTTATGTTTTAATTCATTCATCTAAGATGTATGTAGCCCTTACGGATGATAAATTAAGTTACGCATTATTAGATAGCCTAAGTGATTGTCATAAGGTTAATTATGAGTATATGATCTGTCTATTACCCTCTGTTATATCTACAGTAAACAATCCTTTATGTGAAACAAAACTGTTAACAGAAGTAACATTGTCTCTTCCCGATATCTGTGACTTTAAGATAATATATGGTAATGTTAATATATGGCAAAAACTTAATGATGGCAGATTTATCTATGTAAAGTCTAAGCCTAACAAATAATCAATGAAATGTAAAAACATATAACAGATTATACCCTGCAAGGTACAGGAATTCTATCCTTAAAAGAAGATTGTACAGCATACTTTCAGACTTTACAGTTTCACTCATCTCTAACGTATAAACAAACTTTGCCAAGCCAATTGTTAATCGACTTCAACATAATCGAAGATGATTGTTGTAAGTATAATTTTATCAATAATAGTGCAGGTGTAATTTCTGCTATTTCTATAACTGATGTTGATTTAGAATCACTGAAACTAGCTTCTCATAAACTTGATAATCTCGAAAACCAAATTAATCAAGCTAAAAATCAGTCCCATATATTTAAACACGGACATTATTATTCTGGAACTACTTATGCCATAGTAGTAGCTATTATAATTTACTTAGTAAATAAGGCATATAAGAAATGGTTTTCACCCTGCTGTAAAAACACATCTTGTTGCATCCAAATATATAACCAGTGTCATAATAAGAAGACTAGTAGAAATGAAACAAAGTATAATACATCTATTGAATTCACAGAATCTGATAAATCATTTGAATGCGATAAGAAGTCTGTTAGAAGCCTGCCTGAAATAGAAATAAATAAAAACAAAAGTAAAGTTATGTTTAGGAATTTTGAAAAAATACCCGCAAATCGGAACTTAAGTAACTATTAATAATAAAATAACATATTAAAAATTATTGATTTCTATTTCGGAACTTAGATTTTACTATTATACTGTAGCGATACTGCTTAAGGATAGTAAAGGTGACATTCAAGTTAGTATTTAGTCACTGTATCTTATTTTGATTTTAATCTAAATCTATTTGTTTTGTTTACTCCTTCGTTTATCTTAAATTGATAAAGCTCAGTCTTATGGGGGGAGATGTTATAACCGAATGTAGTTTGCAATAAACGCTGACTTAAGCTATTTAATTTTATATAAAACTGTTTTCGATAGAGACTGGCAGCAGTCACCCCACAACCTTTGTCCGATACATACATTGTAAATTCACGTTATTTTTGTCTAAAATTCGGTGAGTAGTACAGTGAAATAAATTTATTCAGCAGCAGTAATAAAAGTGTTTTTTTAAAAAGGACCCACGGAGCGCCATCCATACAGTTCGGTTGTATCGCTCAACCTGTCCGTTTGCTCTTAGTGTAGCTACAGCGTTGAGGATGTGTTTGGCTCCGACCTCGTGAATATATGCCTGAAACTTACTACTCGTGAAACATGACCCACGATCAGAAATTACTCGTTTCGACGCACCAAATATGCTAAAGTGCTCGCGTAACCGGTCGATGACAATTGACGTTTTTGTACTTTTAACAGGCCTCAATACGATGAACTTTGTATACGCGTCTATTATAACTAAAATGTGGGTGTTTCCCCTCGAGCTCTTCACGAAAGGTCCGACGTGATCGAGGTGAATGGTCCCAAATGGGGTATCTATTTTTGGGATAGGGTGCAACAGTGGTCTTTTCCGCCCCGATGCCTTGGAATATGCACACTCTAGACAAGAGTCCACATATTTCTTGATGAACTTTTTCATTTTACTAAACCAGTAGGTTTCTTTGACTTTAGCGTAGGTTTTATCAAACGCGAAATGACCAATATCATTGTGGCACTGTTTAAGTATTTGCCACCTCACCCCTTTTGGCACCACCCATCTCTCACCCTCGGCCGTTTTCCTGTATAACTTCTTATTGCGAATCGAATAATTACCTAGTACATCTCCGACGAATTTGGGTCTGTTAATATGCTAACCTTCCTTTGAATTTCCGAATCAGACGCTTGCACTGTACTTAACCAGTCAGAGTCACCTGTCACGATAATATGTACTGATTGTGTGGTGACGTCACTAGATGGTGGATTCCTGCTGAGAGCATCAACCTACGTCATTGATTTGCCTGGTCGGTACTCAACCGTGTAATCAAACTCATGCATGGAGATCCACCACCTAGCGACGCGCGGTATTAGGTCACGTTTGAAAAAAGTTGCCTGAAGTGAATTGCAATCCGTAAATATCTTAAATGTAATACCTATAAGATACACGCGAAACCTCTGCAACGATGCAACCACCGCCAACGTCTAGAGCTCGTATGACGTCATGTGTTGCTCTTCAGGGGTAGTTTGGCGACTAAAATATGCTACCGGCTTGAGAATCCCATCACTATTTCTTTGCATTAATATACCTGCAATACCGATTTTACACGCATCAGTATGGAATTCAGTAACCACCTTCGGATTGTAAAGCGATAGGGTTGGTTTTCTTACCAACTCGTCTTTCAAAGTGGTAAATGCGCGTATTTGGGATTCACCCCAGACCCAAGGAGTATCCTTTTTAAGCAAAACAGTATGTGTCTTCGCAATAACCGCGAAGTTTCTCACGAATCGCCGGAAGAAGCTACATATACCTACAAACTGTCTGACGCCGTGTTGATCGCGAGGTTGAGGAAAATCCTGAACTGCCTGCACTTTGCGACTACCGGGTTTTATTCCTTCGGCGCTTAATTCAAACCCAAGGTAGTCTACACTTCTACAAAAAAAACAACACTTCGAGAGCTTAAGTGTCAACCCCGCTTTTTGAAGTAACTGTAGAACCGATTCTAATTTACTGATGCCCTCATCGATTGTTTTTGACGGTATGATGATATCGTCCATATATGCGGATGCTATTTTGCTATTCCTATCCGGCGAGCGACCATTTTCGACGATATGATTGTTGACCGTTCCTAACACTGAGTGGACCATGCGCATGAACGTCGATGGACCGTTAACAAGGCCGAAGGGCATCCGTTTAAACTCAAATTGCCCATCTGGCGTCACAAAACTAGTCTTTGATCGATCATTCTCTTTAACCCCTATCTGGTAATACCCAGATGCCAAGTCCAAAGTAGTATAAAAGCTAAACCCCGATAGCTCATCGAGCTGGTCATCGATTCTAGGTAGTGAGAAATTTTCATTTATAGTCTTCCTATTGAGAGCCCTATAGTCCACACAAAGTCTAATATCCCCGGTCTTTTTCTTTACTAGGACTATAGGGCTCGCATAGGGCGACGTCGAAGGCTGAACTATATCGCAATCAATGTGTTCCTGTTCCATGTTCCGTACTTTCTCCCTTTCGGTGAATGGTAACCTATACGGACGGTATACCACGGGTTCATCATCCTTTAGCTGAATCGACATTTCGACTAAGTCTGTTTTGCCTAGTTCCTCTAGCTTAAATGCAAATGCCTCGCGATATTTATTTAACGATCCCAGTAGCTTCACGATGGTCCCATTATCTAGCGCGTTAGGCCCTAAATCGTCTGCTAAGATAACTTGCTTTGGTTCAACCAGATTGACTCGCATTACCCTATTCAGCATAGTATCACTAGATTGGGCCTCCTCTGCGCGCTCGCATCTAGCCAATAATGATCCCCTTTTAAGTTCAAACGGTCTGCTCGATAACCCATTTACCAACGCTACACCACTACCCTCTGTTACGGTGAACAACCCTTGTACTATGTAATGCTCACGTCCTGACTGATAACGGGTGCTACCATTGATATAAACTTCTCCCGTATACTTAGGTTCTGTTTTAAAGTCAACAGCAGTCAACCCATCGACGATAGTCTCAGACGCGCAAACTAACTTGACCCTATTATCTAGATAATCTTCTGAGCTACTTATACGCTAGAATGTACTGTCCTTTTCTACCACAATGTGTGGTTGCTCGGTAAAAGTCTGTCCAACCAGTAAAGGTACTTCCAGAACCTCATCCGGAATAACCATACATTCAACAAATGCCTTTGCTGCATCTATTTCCACGTCTACTCTGCATTTACCTAATGGTCTACCAACGCCATCACCGAACCCCTTTAAAAATGGTAATGTGGTTTCGTGTTCCCACGCTAGTGACAATTCGCGAGCGAACGTTTCCCTAATCAATGTTATCGCGCTACCGAAATCGATGAAACACTTGCATATCACTTTATTAACTATCACGCGCTTATAGTACTTTGAAGACTTTGTACCGGACGCCACTACACACATGACCGGTTTTGATGTTTTACTGGTGGTGTCAGCGTTTTTATTATTATTAGTTCGACAACTAACAGTAGAATGACCAAAGCGCATGCATTTATCGCATTTCAGTGCCGGTTTGGGACACTGAGACTTGTAGTGGCCGTCTTGTAAACAGTTAAAACATTTAACCGGTCTGTCGCTAGCTGTGTTTCTATTCCCGTTTCCCGAGTTAGTTTCAATTCTAGTCATAGCCTTTCGCTCCATAAATTAACTATTCTTAGCGCTCTTTAAGAAAGGTAATAGCTGCTCTGGACTATCAAAACGAGCCGCTTCGGCCCCTAGACGAACACTGCGATCTTCTATTCCAAATACTAAACAATCAACCGCTCTCTTGCCCGTAATGTCGCACCGGTTTAATCATATGATTTTATCATAGAAATATTCCTCAAAAGAATCATTAAACCTAGCACGTTTAGCAAGCATTGTTGTGAGTAATTGACCATAGTTATCATCGCTAGGGAATGCTAGTTTCAACTTTTCCTGCCACTGTTGCCAGGAAAACCTTACAGTCGAGAGTCCAGCGTACCATTTTTGAGCATTGCCCTTGAGCTTTGGTAACGCAAAGTGAACAGTCTGACGATCATTCCAATTATATATGATCGCACACTCATTCAATTTGTGTATCCACATTTCAATTGTTTGTTCCTTACGATCCGGATCGAATTCTGGCACTGTGTTATGATTCGACAATTTCTCATGAGAGCCTTTATTGCCAATAGTACGCAAGGCCTCGACTAGCTGTGAAATAGTAACACTATTGCTGTGTACGGATTTCGCATTCAAGGACTCGCATACAGACCCGGATTGTTGTTGTTCCTCTAGAAGTGACGGCTGCGCAGGTGTAGCCCCGCTGTGCGATGACTGCGCAGGCGTAGCCCCGCTGCGCGACCGCTGCGCCGGCGTAGCCCTGCTGCGCGACGACTGCACAGGCGTAGCCCTGCTGCGCGACGACTGAGCAGGCGTAGCCCTGCTGCGCGACCGCTGCCTCTCGCTACGCCGCCGATGCCGCTGACTGCGCGAGCGTGACCTGCTGGGACGACCGCGGCCTCGGTGGCTGCTCCGGCTGCGCGTCCGGCGTCTGTTGGCGTCGCCGCTGCGTGACCGACGCCTGCTGGTCCATTCCCGTGTCCTCTGGTCACTGCGACTGCGCGGCCGCTTCGCGTTCCTACGTTGACTGCGCGACCGGCGAGATCCTCTTCGGTCCGTGTGCCTAGTTATGCTACGCGACGGGTGCTGACCTTCGGGTAGCCCAGGTAGCGTTGCCAGCACACGCGAGCCACGCGACCCTTTCCGACCGTCATCCATTTCCGTTTTTAATCGGTGCTCTTATACCACAGATTCGACTCAAGGAGTGAATACTGTTTACAACTCCTTTCTATCCCTTTCTTCAGAATTGTAGACGGCGAGCTTTAGTAAGACACTGAGACACTTTCACCACTTTATTTATAACTCACTAAGGATTCACAGGGTTTTAACTATGACCTTCCAACTCAACTATCTGGTAACGACCTGCTGTCTTCGGCAACACGTGCTGTCTGTCACCATGAACCCCGCCGATCGTTCTCCACGGCCGGTGTCTATACCATTGGCGCCAACGTCGACAGCACGCGTTGGCGGGGAAAAAACAGCGATCACAAATTCAACTTCCGTATTGATAAGTAAACATTATTACAAACTAAGACACATGACAAATAATATTTTAATTAAAGTAGTAATATATAATTATTTAACATTTAAATATTAACAGCTAACACTCTTTGGTATCTAGAATTCTAACACATTGGCGCCAACTTCGACAGCACGCGTTGGCGGGGAAAAAACAGCGATCGCAAATTCAACTTCCTATTGATAAGTAAACATTATTACAAACTAAGACACATGACAAATAACTCCGAGCATGAACTCTAACCCCACCACAGATGGCAGCAGCAGACGGCAGCAGGGTGTGGCTAGTCGTCGTATTTTTAATGAAGCGACGAAGCCGGTTTTTCCGATACTAAAACTTGTTTTCAAAACGATTTTATCAGTGTCAGTTTCAGTTTCAGTTTCAATTTTTTATTGAATATAAATAAATAAAGTATCTTATTCAACGTCAAAATTATATTTACTTATAACTACTGTGCCGGCACGTACGCCCGCCACAGATATGCGGAAATATCTATTTCCACGTAATGTTAACATAAGTTGACGACCGTCACAGATAAGGTATATTTATATTCATCACGTAGTTTTGTAGTAAGTTGTATATAAGCTTATAGTATTTCCTATAATAAAGTAGTCTAGTATTTGCGCGGATCTCAAGCCTTTTACTTTACTCCCGAAGATGTTGCTCTCCTTATAATTACCTCTGGCAAAGTGGTGACCCGACGTTGGAACATCAGCAACCTTCGGTAATAGCAGCATGGACCCAGCCGCGAAGAAAACTCCGTGTGCTGCCACCTTAATCCATAATCAAGACCCCACCCAAACCAAGACGACATCAAGCAAGCCATGACCGGACCAGATTTGAAAACGGACCAGAAGCCAAAAGATTTCAACTGAAGATTTCCCGCATCCAACTCAAGATACCGCAAGAATAATGAACCGATAGTCAGCCGACTGCTGATTTATCAAAATGGAGCTCGCACCAGCAGAAACGAACGCGTCGGCAAATTCATTCACGCAAGCAGCTTTTTCAAGTTCAACACATAGGAAGCCGTTCCAGCCCCCAAAGATTATTGAAACATCATCGGTATACCTAATTCAACGAATATTGAAATCATCCAGGAAGAACATCGCACGAAGAATAATCAAATCACTGAAGAGAGAGAGAAAGAGATATATATATATATACACATATAAACGATTGGTGTACAAGATGTGCCCTATGTTGCCAAATCCCAAGGTTTTTAGGCACACAAATTTCATCAATCGACAACTTAATATTCACTCAAGAGTGAAGAGCACGCACGTACATATGACGTACGAGATCATTGACTGCCTACAGCCAAGGTTACAGATTTAATGCTGACGCTGATTCAGCACAATCATCCTTGTGTAGGTACGGTCGCAATTATAAACAAACAGTGATTACAACTTCAACGACGTGCGATGTAAATTGACTCATCGATTCCTGAAAAACATGGGCGGCTGCAGCGGATATTTCTGCGGATATTTTCCAGGTTATAGGTTAGGTTAGTTTACTAACCGCGAAGCCCCATTTTCCTAGTGTTTTTCTGTTTTCCAGTTTTTAGTTTATTTCATGTAGTATGCGGCCAGATACAAGACCTGCCTGTAGGTAAATATTAAGTAATTCTTCAAACTTATGTAGAATTCACATAACCGTAGTTCCTTTATTTTTCTAATTCGTGTAAGATTTACCTTTAGATTAAGTTGAAGTATGCACAATTACTATCTGATTTATGTTTATTATAATACTACTAGTTATTATTGCAGTTGATATAAGTTTGTTATGGTATCTAATTTAGATTTTTTCCATTGTTATAAGTACATTCATTTATTTTTTTCCCTAAAGGGGGGAGTATCTGTGCCGGCACGTACGACCGCCACAGATATGTGGAAATATCTATTTCCACGTAATGTTAAGATAAGTCATTTTTTTATATAAAAAAGAGACTACACCGTTTCGGAAGGTGGGCCTCGGGGTTAAGAAGAAACGGCGAGAAACTCCCCCATACCTTCCTTTTAAAAAAGTGACTTTACAACAGGTACTGGTTTCGGTCTAAGGAAATTCGCCGGTGAGTGACAAGACTTGATTCATCGCCCCCCGTCGAATTTTTGCGCTGCGCTGAGATGGTATTATGGACCATGCAGTTTTAACATAGTTTTTGAACCTCTTTTCCGGAAGGATCAATGATTCCTGTGGTATTTTATTGCAGAAGCGAATACAGTGCCCCATGAATGATGTGCCTACTTTACTAAGTCTAAATAATGGTAGTGCTAACCTATTTCTATTTCTAGTGTTAATTGTATGGCTATCACCTACAGTATTATTAATATTATTTTATATTTATTCCTAACATAAATATTATGATAAAGTTAAAAACTAGACGCGCTTTAAACCTATTTGAGGTTTATGCTTGCACGAATGAGTCGCATTACATTATTATAAGGTTCACATTGACACATCATCCACTTGATCCCAATATATAGTATTTTTTTAATAAATGTTTACAGGTCTTGTAGTTCTTTAAGATACTATTTTGCAATTTATGCGGAAGCCTGTTTAATATGTTGGGTAACGTATATTTCTAAATCCTTTTACCATATTCATGATTATATTTAGGTGGAACAAACATTGGTGTACTGTTTAGTTTGCGCAGTTTACTATGCCTCACCTTAGCAGTTAGGGACTCAATGTGATGGTATTCCTCAAGTACTATTTGATAATTAATTTTATTGTAAGCTGACATAATTCTGCAGTGCTTCAACAGCCCTATTTCATCTTCTATATATTTTGTTATTAAATATTTTGCGATAATTGTTTTAAGTATGCTTAGTTGAAGTTTGCATATTAAGTCAATGTTAGTTTTATATGTTCGACCATAACTACTGAGTCCATAACCTATTATTGATTTACCTAATGATAAGTACAACATTCTTAGTATATATATAATATTATATTAATAGAATAAAGCTATGTTTTTTCTTACATAGGTAACCGTAAGTATATTATGATGATTGATATGATGATTGATATGATTTATGATACGAAACAAACGAAACTTGAACAAAACGGGAATTCCGTAGCTTCATATCTCTGTAGCTGTAGAGATGGGCCCCTGGGGAGGGGTTATTCTCACGCAATATCACCACTCGATTAATTTATATCGAGAAGTCTAGAGAAGAACAGGGTTATAGTATTATATTTTTAGGTATCGCAATTGATCGACATTTGAATTGGAAAGAACAAATTAATAAAGTTTGCCATAACATTTGTTTTTGTGCTAAGACGTTTGCACAAAACCGCCGAGAAAAAACCGAACTGATTGCCTATGGTATGTAGATTCCGTCATAAGATATGTTCTGATAATCTGGAGAAACGGAACAGAAATTAACAGAGTATTTACTGCCCAAAAAAAAGTGTGCGTGCTATTTGTGATACGGCACCGTATGGGTCATGTAAACAAACATTTAAAAGATTAGATATATGACCGGTACCCTGTCTTAAAATACTTGAAATAGGTAAATTCGTTAATTCAAATCCATAGCTTTTTGTAAAAACTCAAGAATATTATTAAGCTATTACTCGAGGAACACTATAAAACTCGAACAGGCTCGTATTTAATCACACGCCAAGAACATCAATGTATTTAAAAAACTGTTTAGCAATGTGGGTAATCGTTTATAATAAAATACCGGATGAAATAAAAACGTTGCCGTTCAATACTTTTAAACCTAAATTATTCCATTGGCTCCTGCAAAACTGTTATATTACCCTGTTGACGAATTTCTTAACTTTAAACGTACGTGTAACTGGCCATGGCGTATGTTCTTTTTTTTAATGACTACAGACCTCAAAAATGTTCATGCTCAATTGAAAAGCTGTCTACGGCGTTCTATTTGTATAATGATATAAGTACCTTTTAAGGACGACTGGATAGCTATTCAAAAAGCACGTAACCAGTTTAAAAATCAAACTAGGTGCAATTTTAGAGAATCGTGGAGAAATTTCTGCAGCTCGATAAACAGCGAGTCGCAGGCCTCACGAATCAAAAAGCTAATAGGTAAAGACCCACAACACCAACCTGGTTCGATAAAGAAACCGAATGGAGAATACGCCAAGAGCGGAGAAGAGCTCTGTAGTGTACTGCTACAAACGCATTTCCCGGGGTGTATAACCCTACCCGCAAAAGAGGTAGAGACACCGACGGAAATACCAAGCTCCTCGCAATGGGGAGCTAAGCTCATTGTACCAAGACTTGTAAAAATATTTAAGGCATGTCTAGCACTCGGCTACATGCCCAGTATCTGGAGAGAAGTGAAAGTAGTCTTCCTGCCGAAACCAGGCAAGGACGACTATACTGAACCTAAATCCTTCAGACCTATAAGTCTCACATCATTCATTCTGAAAACGTTAGAAAAAGTGTGTGATAGATTTATAAGGGACGGTCCCATGAGAACCAACCCTATACACCCAAACCAACATGCGTACTAAGCGGGAAAATCCACAGAGACTGCTTTACACGCAGTAGACAGAAGGATAGAAAACTCGTTACCAAGTTTGTATATGGTTATGAAAGAATTGTTGTATGGGAGCCCCCTTAAATATTTATTTTATTCTATTTTTTAGTATTTGTTTGATAGCGGCAAAAGAAATACATCATCTTTGAAATGTAAACTATCTTACTATCACAGTTCATGAAATAGAACCTGGTGACAGACGGACAGACAGACAGCGGAGTCTTAGTCTTAGTAATTGGGTTCCGTTTTTACCCTTTGGGTACGGAACCCTAAAAAGATATCCTTATATCGAATGCGCGAGAATCACCTCCCTGCCTATCATACAAGTAAAGACCCTGGGATACGTCACATTCGGTAAAATGTCCATCTTTCAAACGATATTCATCCTAAAGGAGTCACTTTCCCAATCCTGAAAAAATATATGTTATGATGACATCCCTTTTCTTTAATGTAAGTGTTTGAAAATAACATATGATGATGGGAACTTTATAAAGAAGAAAAAACTTGAATGATGTTTTTTACCTAAAACTTGCTAAAACTTGCTAGTTTTGGGATCCTCAAAGAATATAGTTATGGCTATTGCGCCAATAAATAGTTTTTGTTGGAGGGAAAAAAATGGAATGACCCATGCCCAGGAGTCAGACCATCCTGCTATGTTCGGGTCCCTACACATTGAGCGGACATCAGCTCGTGTAGTATACGGAATAAAAGCAACCCCTTTGTGTTGTATGACAGTTATCGATAATTGATTTAACTGTGAGCCATGGAACGAATATGTCACGGACGCACAGTTGAAGGCTTTTTAAAAACGCATTGATTTTCAATATGCTGTTGAACAAATCAGTTATGGGAATAATAAAGTCTTTATAAAGAATGACTTAATAACGTGTCAGAGAAAAACGAAATAAAACGATAAACACATAAATTAAATACATTTTGTTACAAGCATTCTGTCGTGAGTTCCGGAATGGCGAATGCACTGCACAAGTCAAAGTCACAAGATGGCGGACCGTAGTAAAGAAAGCAACGAAAAATTTATGCATCGTTTTTAATTGCATTTTAGTCAGTGGTTTAGGAAATGAATGAAAATGAAATGATTTTAAATTACAATTGTATAAACTGTGAGGATATTTCTGGCATGAACTTGGATTACTGTGTGAAGGTTAGTTTGTTGCAATTTTTTATAAATCTCCACTCCTCTATGAACCTTTGTGGAACTTGAATACCATTAGCCCTTGAGTACGATTGCCCCTGATTAATCAATTGTATAGAATCATAGCTAGATAGTCTCCAGCAAGGAAGTGGAGCCAACTTTCGTGATATTTGGTAGATCATTTGGGTTACTTTAAACACGTTCTAAAAGTTTCAGGTTTTGGAACTCAATAGTTTTTCAGATATGTTTTTTTTGAAAATCTATAGAATTTTGCTTTTTGTATGACACACACACAATAATACAACACGCAATAATAACCCCAAAATGTGTAATGTTTCGTTGTACGCTTATTGTAAGATGAGAGAACATAGATGAAAGTGTGCATAAAACCGAATCATATTGTAATTAAGCTATTTTTGATTATTTTTTTGCGTCACAAGCTTGTTTCTTTGCGTTTTTGGACTTGTGCTTATTTCTGTGTGTTATTTTAGATATAGCTGCGCATTTCTTCACTAAAAGAAAAAAAATATATTAGGAAAAGAGACTACCAGCTATCGATCGCACACCTCATTATATTTAAATTAAGAGGGAACAATTCTAAAACCAAGCCTTTTAATTGGGTTATAGGTTAGGTTGGAACTTAGAAGAAGCAACCCCGGAGCATAGCGGAGCGGAGCGGGGCGGAGCGTATGCAAATAAAAGCCAAATTTGGTTAGAGTATGTTATTGTGGCTGTAAATAGGCAATCGTTCCTCACCCTGATACTCCCTCATCAACTCAACCTTCCCGAATGTTAGCAATCGGCGTTTTGAAAATTAAAACGCGAAAACTAATGATTTCCGACATTTCCCTTTTTTTGATATCGTCTCTAAATGAACCTGTAATGCTTAGGAAAAATCGGCTTAAGCATCTGAAACCGCCCGCTTTCTAAAGTGGAATGGAGTATTTTTGTTTAGAACTCATTGTTAGACAAAGACTTTTTTTATACAAAAAATAGATTGGAAAGCGAAGGCATGAGAGGCCGCCAAAGTCAGCTTTTTTACAACGTAGCGCAGAAATGTTCACTTCCCATATTATTACGAATATTTTATTAACAAATACCAATTATAAATTCATTACTCCCTTACCGAAATGCCCAACCATCTTACAAGGTTGCACGAGACTAAGCACCCCTGGGCCCCCGAGTCCAATAGTGCTCGTGCCACACATGAATTGCCGTCCAAAATCCACGCTATCACAGAGGCGGTGGGGAGCATGACCGTCTGTGGAGTGGCGGCACCCTGTAAGTGGGCGGCGTGTCCCTAGCGGGAACCTCCGCGGGATCCGAACCCGCTGAGACCTCCATCGGCCTCGGAGTAACTCGGCTGCTGATATGCAACCGGCATATCAGACCGTATGTGCATCAAGGGGTCCCAACCCGTATAATAGGCCCCTCGCTGTCCCGGTATCCGATCATACCGGACGGTGTACGGTGTGCCCGGTGCGCACCGTGGATGAATGGGGGAGAGCGGATCCAACCTGGGGCGCTCCAGGAATGGGGGCGACATCCGACTGTTCGCCTCCCAGAGCGACGGGCAGGGTGGCGCAGAAGGTGGTGGGCTCCCAGCCTTCGCGCTACTCATAGGTGCCATCTGACACCCGCCCGTAACACGCGGTGAGCCAGCGGCCCGAAGTCCTCGCTGACCGTGGACAGCGGCGACCGAACCCCGGCTATCCTTTACTTTACTTTCACCTTGTTACTTCTCGCAGTTCCTGTATCGTGGACAAGACTGTTTTCAAAATACTTTAACAACAACTTAACTCTGATATCTCAAATCATATCCCTTACTATAGGGTGAGGTATCTGCTTTAAATGGTCGCACTATAGCATAGCATTGAATCATTAGCTGTCGTTTCCGTTTCAGCCATTTCAATATACTCTGCAACAATAACATAACACGCATAATATTATCACGAATGACTATTTGAATAACCACGCGATTCGTGTTCGCTTAATAAATGGAAAATTTCATGGCTTTTTTGAATAACGGAAGGTTCCTTAGGGCTGTCAAACCTATGAGCTGTGCATATCATTTGATAAATTGGCCATGTAAAAAAAATAGGGTACCAAACTGAGAAACAATTTCGAGATAATTATTTTCTTAACTGAATTCCGTAAATCCCATCAAAAAAATATGCAGGAATATTAAAACATTCGTAGAAAACCTAATGTCCTTTATTGTCCTCTACGACGTAGTTTGTTCAAATTCCCTTCGCCGTGTTTTTAGCTGTCCTGTAAAACTGTCAAGTGTCAAGTGTTCCTGTCAGTCGATAACGCAGATTTCACTCGGAACGTAAACAAATATTGATATTATAGTTTTATAATCGGAAACAAGCAGCCTCAAATATAACATTTCGTAAAATATAAATGAGTACCTTCACGAGGCGTAAAAAAAATAATGAGACATCCATTACTCGAAATATTAAATTTTTCCTAAAAGAGCCTAAAATGACATAAAATTAAATAAAACGTGGTACGTTTTTTAGCATGGCCAATTATCTTTTTTTTTTAAATAGGTGGCTCTGTACATGTATTTTATTTTAATGTGACTGCTCAAATACTTGTGTGCTATAAATAGTTATGAAGTATGAATCTAATACTATTTTGTTATTGCTGACATTTGGAAAAGTTTTTCTTCTGGCTTCAGCCCAAGAGCATCTCCGAAAGAAATTAAGTAAAAAAAAAGCTTAAACAATACAACATATTTGTAAACTATTAAAAAAATAAGGTTGTTCCATAATTTAACGAATGTTAGGCAAGGTATGTGCTGTAGGAAAATCATACCTCTACATATTTATAGTACCATAAATCATCGTAAGATATCTTAGAAAGAACACGCTACGAAGAAATTAAATACCTATCGTATTTCTAATGGGTAAAACCTAAGGAGGTAATTAAATAAATATCACAGAAAACTTATCGTCACCGATAAAATCATCGTCATGCATGCATGATGTATCTATAAACAATATTTACTGTGAAATCGAGTTGTTCGGAGCTACTTTCTTTAAGCAATAAATATGATTTGGTGAACAGTTCAACATAAGCTCTTTGTTTTTCACTTCCTCATAATGCCTGCAATCTGATCTGATCAAATCAGTTTACTCATGAACTTTCTTTAGAGTGAAATAACCTCTTAAAATTGTCTGTCTGTCAAATCATGCAATCATAATAGTCACACTGATAAAACCATCATATAATTATATCAAGTGACAACCCTATCACATCCAGTCGCATACTGAGTAACTTTTGTCTTAATAGTATAAAACTCAAACGGCAATGTTCGGCAATTAGTGACGACTTTTCGCTTGTTACAGGCTGTGGTTAATGCTTACAAGTCTGAAAATGTTCCGTTTTGCATTACTGGTTGTTATCGCAAGCGTTGCGGAGTCCCAGTGTGAGTAAAATGCTTCTTTATCTTACTAATGCTTATATCAGAGCGTCACGCCTTTTTGCACACGAGGTGGCAGAGGAACAGGTTCACATTCAGCCAGTTATTTAATACTCCATTATGCTCGCAGCTATGGAGATAAGAAGGTTTTCTTACGATATTTTTCATCACCGTTAGAACGTCCTTATAATGTTCATAGAATAAATTTCTTATCTCTTTGGTACAAGGTCAGCACCGGCATTCGAATCACCCGAAATGAAGCTTACTTCAAGTGAAATTTTCTTAATTTGGTTTGGTTCTACATAGTTTAAAACCCAGCCTAGTACCATAGGCTGTCTATTTAAGAAAAACGTCAAGTCAAGCCGAACTAGAACCAAGCAAATCACTTATCACACTATACGATATGTGTATTAAAATCTGTCGACTGGTTTAAAAAATTTAGACGCCTAGCTATTAGAAATAAATTCTGCCATCGACAGATTAAATTTCTGAGATATCGCAGAATTGCTATTCTTTGACATCGAGACTGATAAATGATGCACTACAACTCAGAGCATTATGTCTGCTATGTCATTATCTGGCATCAAAGTCTGACGACTGGTATAAAGTTTTTATACCAGTCGGCATATTTTAGTTCGTAGTTCGGCTCGCACTTAACGTTTTAAATGAATATGCAGGCACTAAATCAAGGCGCTAGCTGGCTTAAAAAGTCCAAAATTAAAAACGTCTTAATTTGATCCGGTTATCTTAGGCTGTTAACTCACTATAACATGGTATGCGAATCTCTATATCAACGAACTGTCCGTCTTTCAAAGGGCTGTATCATTTGAACAGTAACGGAACGTTCACAGAAACGCACTTGAAATGTACACAGCAAGCGTGTTATGTTTTACTTACAGTGGTCAACAAACAATGTTCGGACAATAGACGGTTCGTGGATGGTCATAACAACAGGCGGTATGCGCTTGCGCAGGGTACTCTGCCCGGCCACCCAGCCGCTTCGGAGATGAAGCAAATGGTATGGGCACAAACACATAAGCATTCACCTGGCATGTACACATTGCCTCATAATAAGGTTTTTTCTCGTGGAAACCAGAATAAGCACCGTCACATTCACATTTATGGTATGATTCTGAACTTTGGCTGCACGCAGCGGAGCTGGCGCAGTAACACTGTCGCCATCTCTGTCACGCACGCGTCATAATTGGTCTGTTGCGGCAACAGAGACAAATTGCCGCTGCATTGCTGCAGAAATCTCACTCTGTCGCCTCTGACAGACCATAAATGACCGGAAGTAAGGTACATTATTGTACGGGGACTAGAGCACTGCGCAGCAGGGCAGCCGAGTTTGGACTCATACCTTTAATCATCCAAGATTCGGACGCGGAACTTCTTGCATGACGTTTGCCGAGCAAATTTTGTTAGCGGGGTCACTGTACTTTACTGCACGTTTATCTGGCAGTAGTATCTTTGACGTCTTGTCCTAATATTAGTGTGATCTATATATAAATTTAGAAATATTTTGTACCTTGTCCAGATATAGAGCAATTTTCCGAGTAAATGGAAGTCCTTACTCGGAAACTTGCTCGCTTTTTATTTTTTTGCTTAATATTTAACAACGGTAAATATCTTTTTAGATTTGGGACAAGGAGCTGGCAGAAAAAGCTTCAAAGTGGGCAGCAAGGAACGAATATGGGCATAACCCAGACAAAACTATTCGTAAGTACAACCACGGTTAAATATCATGCAGGTATACTATTAAATTCACAGCAGATAATTCATCAAATCTTGATGAAATTTTTATGCAAATTTACAATAATCATCATCAGATAAATAAATAAATCAGCCTGTCAGGGAACCCTCTAGTATAGGCCTCCTCTCGTTTACAACATTCGCATATTAGGTGATACTCATAATAATGAATGTACTATGTTTGTTTTCAGCGTCGGGACGATTCCAAACGGGTGAAAACATATACAAGTATTGGACATCATCTACTAATGCCCAGTTTGATGTGGACTCAGCAATGAAGGCTTGGTGGGACGAATACAAAGACTATAGCTACGAGAAGAACCAATCTACGAATGGGAAGCAAGTTGGACATTACACTCAGGTATAACCACATACTAACTATAAAACTTGTGTAGCTACAAACGGGTACAAATCTAATTATCCCTTATATGTATTTGATGCTTAGTAAGTTACTGTAATTTTCTTGAGCTATTTAAGCACAACCTATTTCTAAAAGTGATTTAGAATCTATATGTAGGATATGTCTTCCTTTCCCTTTTTGCCTCTAATAATGATGACCAGATGCAAAATAATGACTACCAATATTGTTTAATATCTACAGAAATAATTAAATTTTGATTTGATTTTATTGACTTACAGAGTTGCAATTCGATGGACAAAGTTTAAAGTTCAAATGAAAACTGCTTTATAACTGTAGATATTTATATTTGCATATACTTAGCAAACGTCATTTTTTGCGAAGAAAGGCGAATACACCCTGTTCGATTCAAAATCGATACTCGATCTATGGTTCCGGAACGGCCATTTTGAATTTGAAGTTGCTGCCAACCTAGCAGAGTTTTTGACAACTGACAGACGAAAAGCCCCCGCAATGTGACGCGTATTGATTTTGGGCATTGAAATTAAATCGTAAGCCATCTGGAATTGTATTCGGGCTCCCCTCAGGATTGTCTTATAGCTGAGTGTATTGTGGTTCTCCGAACCAGATAAAGTTCGTATTTACGTAACACTGTGCGCGTCGAAGCTGGCCTGCCAGCCATACCTGGTTGGCTGAAGAACCTGTCTACCAAGAAGAGCCTAGGGTGCACCCAGGCCTTGCAGAGAGACAGGAGTTTGACGGGAACGAAGCACAGACCAGGTCAGATAGAATCTATTTACTTTAGCTCGGTGAAACGCCGACGTTCTTGCTTCTTGGCATCCGATCGCTACGCTACCTCGTAGCTATGGGCCCCTGCGAGGTCATTGGGTGCCGAGAGGCCTGAACATTTTGGTAGCAAGAGCGTGGTTTCCTGAGATTTGCAGCCGTCAAGGGCTCCAGGAACCCACGATTTGGGACTATCAATCTGTAGGTATAGGCGGTTATTAGCTAACTTGGTATTGTTCCTGTATCCACATAGATTGGTAGTGTTGTAAGCTATAAGTCTATTGCTGGTAGTAGACAGACAGATATAACAGTTTTCCCTAAATGACCAGTTGTACTGAGATGTGACTCAGAATAGTAATTACATTACAGGTACATTGTAGGTGAATTGAAATTTGCATTGAAGTACCAGTTACCAGTTAGCCAATCTATTAGTGGTCTAGTAATGCTAATGAATGTTTGGACATTGTTTTCAGTTTATAGCAATTTATAACTTGAACTAATATTGACTATCTGTGTGTGTTATATGATATAGGGAAACTAAATTGTTGTTTACAGAATTTGTGTAGATATAAAACTCGGTTTCTATTGTTTGGGGAAATCAGCATTGTTTAAGTTATAGATTAGGGTTCCCTCGTTTGTGTTGTAGACTGGAGGGTCCAATATAATTGAGTTACTGCAAATTGTGAGTAAGTATCGTTCCGATCATGTCGTTGTCTGAAATACAGAAGGGTGTTTCTAAGGAGCTCAGATGGTTTTCCTCCGCACACGGTCTGATAGACCGTTTAGATAGGCATGATGTGGTATTGGAGCGGTCTATGGACGTTAAGGAACGCTACAACAGGGTGCTCGAATTGTCCGCGCAGGCGGAAGCAGTTGATGGTTGCGCACCTGACAGGCTGTCACGGTTGCTAGGGGATGTCGACCAGTGTATGGAGATGGCAGCTGCTATCACGCAGAAGGCTGCGGACATACGTAGGCAGCGCGAGTCCAGCCATGGTGACATTGAAGCACCTCTGCCGCATCAGGGATCGGGGACCAGGTTACCCGTTATAACTATGCCTACTTTTGACGGAGTGTCCGGTGAATGGATGAGCTTCATCAATCTGTTCGACAGTTTGGTGCACATGCGATCGGACATTACCAAGTCTGTCAAAATGGCTCAGCTGGTGGCAGCATTGAGGGGTGAGCCCAGGGAGCTGGTCGCTCATTTGACAGTTACGGAGCGTAACTATGAAACGGCCAGGCAATTGCTGGTCAGACGTTACCACAACAAACGGAGGTTGGCCGATGCCCAACTGAACCGTTTGTTTAGTATCCCGGTTGTGAACAAGGTCGGGGCCATACAGACGGAGGTTTTGAACCCGTTGTTGTCCGTCACCAAGGCCCTAGAGAATCTTGGACTTCCGGTTGGTGAATGGTCGTACCTATTGCTGTACATTGTACTTTCCCGACTACCCGCTGACGTGCAGACTCGTTTCGAACAGTCTCACGGGAGGTCGGCCGAGGACCTGCCCGCCTTCTCCGACTTGGTCGGATTTTTGGAAGAGGAGGCTCGACGGGCAGAGAATTTGAGGTTGACGGCCACCCATCCTTCGGAGCCACAGAGAGCTGCCGGGAGCGCTGTGAGTAGGGGCCCTCCGACGAGGAAGGACCGCACCAACCGGCAGTCGTATGGGACTGTGAGTGCATTGACCCCACATAGTGAGACCTGCCCATGTTGTAGGCAGATTGGCCATGCTGTGGCCGATTGCAATAAGTTCGGGGAACTTAGGGTTGAGGGACGGCGCCGGATGGCCAAGCAGCGGAGCTGGTGTTTCCTGTGCCTCGGGCCACACATGGCTAGGGACTGCACGCGCACTAAATTGTGCGGATATTGTGGTGGGGCCCACAACAATCTGTTGTGCATGAACCGGTCCGGCCAACAGCCACCACAGGGCCGTACCCAGGGTGACACGGCATGGGGCCCTGAGAATTCGTTTGCGACTCGGAGCGCAACTCAGGGGCCAATGTCCCCACGTGCACAGGGCGGTACTAGGGTGCAGGGCCGCACTCAGGGTCATCACATGGGGGGCCCTGAGTTTTCGGTTGCGACTCAGCATCCGACTCAGCGGGCAATGGGGCCACAAGCACGCAGCCACCCAGGGGTGCAGGGCCGCACTCAGGGTCATCACATGGGGGGCCCTGAGTTTTCGGTTGCGACTCAGCATCCGACTCAGCGGGACATTGGGTATGTTGAGCAGGCCGTAACGGGCGGGTGGCATGGGACACCTTCGAGCTATGCGGATGCGGCTCGGACGCCGCCTCAGTTGTCGCCCCGCTCGTCGCCTCGTCCTCGTCGGTCGCATGTGATGTCCCCCCCGCTCATGGAGCGGCCACGGTTGAATTCACGCCCACAACCCTTCGGGGGGCGTCGTAGGGTGGCAATGGAACCGGCGCGTGGGCCATTTGTACAATGGGACCCTCTGGCGTATAGGTCGGTTACCCTACCCTACCTGATCGGTTACAGGCACAGTGGGGCCCCGGGGGTCCTCGCTAGGAATTTGCGGCCCAACGATTTGTTGCCCCCCAACCGGAGACGGTGGTGTTACCGATCGCCTCTGTGCTTGTTTGGGATTTGGCGGGCAACCCAACATACGTTCGCGCCCTATTAGATTCTGGAGCTCAGGGCTGCATTGTATCGAACGATTTAGCAAAATGGTTGGGCCTCAAGGTAAATAGGTATAATAATTCAATACGGGGCGTGGGGAATGTTACGGTTACGAATGTAGTTGGTCAATCGGTGATCACGTTCTCTCCACGTTATGACATTTTGACAAAAACATCCGTGCAAGCTTTAGTAATGACGCATGTCATGGGCAAACACCCCTTGGTGAAGTTGAATCCGGCCGTTCGACTCCTGACGTCAGGACTCAAGTTGGCGGATCCCGATTTTGACACTCCAGCCCCGGTCGATCTGCTACTGGGAGCAGACGTTTTGGGTAGGTTTCTGTTGTCGGATCGGCGAGTTCTTCAGCCGGACGGGTTGATTGCTGTGGATACTAAGTTTGGTCACGTGATCATGGGTCCGGCATTGCCAATGGTTAGGCCTGCCGAGTCAGATGGCATACTTATTGGCTCAGCGTTGTCAGACGCTATCCAACGGTTCTGGGAGATAGAGGAACCTCCCACCGCTCGTCGAGTCGACGCAGACGAAGAAGAGTGCGAGTTGTTTTACCAGAATAGTACTGGTCGCCTTCGTTCTGGTCGTTTTGTAACTCGACTGCCTTTCAGGGCCGATCGACCGCCACTAGGAGAATCTAGGAAGATGGCTGAGACGAGATTGATGTCGATGGAGCGTAGGATGTCAAGGGACGCCGTATTTAAACAAAAATACGTCGATTTCATGAGGGAGTATGAGTCGTTAGGACACATGTCGGTATCGGGTGTGGACTGGAGATCTGAGGATCATTGTTTCCTTCCACACCATGCCGTCCTACGAACCCCTACCGGCAAGATTCGAGTTGTTTTTGATGGGTCAGCACCTACCTCGAACGGGATGTCCCTGAATCAGTGTCTACATTCGGGACCCAAGTTGAGTCGTGATATTTCGGATATTCTCACGAGCTTTCGGAGGCACCAGGTTGTATTTGTCGCAGACATTCGGATGATGTTTAGGCAAACGGTAATTCATCCGGCTGACAGAAGGTATAAGCTGATACTTTGGCGTGAGACCACGGCCGAGCCAGTCAAGGTCTATGAGTTAAACACGAACACGTATGGGTTACGGTCTAGCCCGTATTTGGCGATGCGTACCCTGCGGGAGTTGGCGTCGCGTGACCGTGTGAGCTATCCTAGAGCCGCCGCTATCCTGGAGCAAGATTTGTACGTCGATGACGTCTGCACAGGGGCAGCCAGTGTAGAGGAAGCTCTGGACCGACGTGACGAGCTCATTCAATTGCTGGAACGAGGCGGCTATGAACTACGCAAGTGGATGTCCAACTCCCCTGAGTTGATGGCTGGTCTCCCAGATGAGTTTCAACAAGACCCGCACGTTTTTGAGAATCCTGACAACCCTAACATGTTGTCAGTGCTTGGAATTCAGTACCGGCCCGTCCATGATGAGTTTACCTATCGGGTGGTTTTAGAAACACCGAAGGCCTGGACGAAGCGGTCAGTACTGTCAACGATTGCGAGAACGTTCGACCCGAATGGATGGATTTCTCCAGTCACCTTTGCTCTCAAATGTTTTATGCAAAGGCTATGGGCGGCTCAGTTGACCTGGGACACCCACCTCTCAGGTGATTTGTTGACTGATTGGACGCAAATGTTCACTTCGCTATCGGACATAAATAATGTATCGCTGCCGAGGAAATTGGTCCCTGCTGGGGATTACAGGGCAACCCTTCACGGGTTTTGTGATGCCTCTGAACGAGGGTTTGCGGCAGCGGTTTATTTGCGAACCGTCACCTCCACCGGGGAGGTCGACGTGCGTTTGGTTTTGGCAAAAAACAAGGTAGCGCCTATTCGGACAAGGATGACGATTCCAAAACTGGAACTGTCCGGGGCTGCTCTTTTGACCAAACTTTTGAATCACACTCTAACAGTGTTGCGTGGGTCAGTGGTTTTGGAGGATACGGTGTACGCGTGGACGGACAGCCAGATTGTTTTGTGCTGGCTGAAGGCTTCGGTCCATAACTTAGAGGTTTTTGTCGCGAACCGTGTCTCCCAGATTGTGTCGTCTGAGGTCCCACTGACTTGGAGACATGTACCAGGAGAATTGAACCCGTCTGATTGTGCATCCAGGGGATGTCGGGCTCCTGAACTCGTTAGACACCATTTGTGGTGGGGACCACCCTGGCTTGCCAGGAGAGAATCGGACTGGCCCCACAGCCATGTAGTAGTATCTTCGGATCATGGCCCCAGAGCGGCCGTGCATGTTACCCAGAAGGCTGAGGACCCTGACGCCGGGTTTCTGCTGGACCGGTATAGCTCACTTGACAAGTTGATAAACGTGTCCACTTGGATTAGGAGATTCGCTCGAAATTGTCGTACTCCTCGCGATCAGCGAACGTTGAACCCTATTCTGACTCCGGCAGAGCGAAACGAGTCGCTACTGAATTTGGTCCGGTTGGTACAGTCCTCGAAGTTTGGGGCAGAATTGGAGACTATACGAAGTGGACGTTCGAAATTGAAGGGAGCCGTCGCGCGTCTCAACCCCTTTGTTGATTCGACCGGGTTACTTCGGGTAGGAGGAAGATTGCGCAATGCGAATCTGTCGTATTCGGCTCGTCACCCACTTCTGCTCCCCAAGGGGGGACAGTTAGTTGAATTGCTGGTGACTGATCGTCATATTAAAAACGCGCATGCCGGCTGTAACGCGTTGTTGGCCACGCTCCAGCGGGAGTTTTGGATCTTATCTGCCCGCCGTGTCATACGGAACATCGTGTTTCGGTGCATGCCTTGTTATCGACTTAAGGCTGCCACGATGCAACCTCTCATGGGGGACTTGCCCCCTGATCGTGTGAATGAGGTCAGACCGTTTTCAGGTGTTGGTACGGATTTTGCAGGACCGTTTATGGTGAAGAGTTCACGATTGCGTAACGCTAAGCAATACAAGGCGTACCTGTGTGTGTTTGTTTGTTTATCCACCAAGGCGGTACATCTCGAGCTCGTTGCTGATCTCTCGACAGAGGCTTTCATTGCTTGTTTGGATAGGTTTGTTTCTCGAAGGGGACTTCCAACTTTGATCCGCTCTGATAACGGCACTAACTACGTCGGTGCGGAACGATACTTACGAGAGATAGTCAACTTTTTGAATGTAAATAAAGTGGATATTGGAACGGCCCTCTCCCGTCGGGGTATACAGTGGACCTTCAGCCCACCGAGTTGCCCCCACTGGGGTGGGATTTTTGAGGCCGTAGTTAAGTCAGCGAAGACGCACTTAGGGCGTTTAGTAGGTCAGACCGCGCTGACTTTTGAGGAGCTCGCGACATTGTTTTGTAAGATCGAGGCCGTTCTCAATTCGCGACCGTTGTGTCCGCTCAGCTCGGATCCAAATGACCTGGAGGCTCTGACCCCAGGCCATTTCTTGATAGGACAGCCACTTAACGCGTTGCCCGAGCACCCCTTCGAGGGAGTGAAATTGTATCGGTTGTCAAGGTATCAGATGTTGCAGCAGTTTACTCAGAATTTCTGGAAGCGTTGGTCGCTCGAGTATCTGCATATCTTACAACAGCGCCTTAAGTGGACTGACAAAACCAGCCCCCCTAGTGTTGGTGACCTCGTGCTGGTTAAGGATGCTAACCTACCGCCACTACGTTGGCGCAGGGGGCGCATTGTTAACTTGTTCCCTGGCAAGGACGGGACCCCCCGGTCTGCAGAGGTTCTAGTAGGAGGCTCGGTACTAAAACGAGCGGTAGCAACGTTGTCTCGGCTGCCCGTAGATTAAGGGACAGGTGGGTGCCTGTCCGGGCGGGTGATTGTTCGATTCAAAATCGATACTCGATCTATGGTTCCGGAACGGCCATTTTGAATTTGAAGTTGCTGCCAACCTAGCAGATTTTTTGACAACTGACAGACGAAAAGCCCCCGCAATGTGACGCGTATTGATTTTGGGCATTGAAATTAAATCGTAAGCCATCTGGAATTGTATTCGGGCTCCCCTCAGGATTGTCTTATAGCTGAGTGTATTGTGGTTCTCCGAACCAGATAAAGTTCGTATTTACGTAACACTGTGCGCGTCAAAGCTGGCCTGCCAGCCATACCTGGTTGGCTGAAGAACCTGTCTACCAAGAAGAGCCTAGGGTGCACCCAGGCCTTGCAGAGAGACAGGAGTTTGACGGGAACGAAGCACAGACCAGGTCAGATAGAATCTATTTACTTTAGCTCGGTGAAACGCCGACGTTCTTGCTTCTTGGCATCCGATCGCTACGCTACCTCGTAGCTATGGGCCCCTGCGAGGTCATTGGGTGCCGAGAGGCCTGAACACACCCCAAACATTTAAATTACTTGCTTTCTTAAACTAAACTGGTCTCATCTTCCTGACATTTGCAATTGAGAATTTGATACACTTGGTTTTACCGGCTTTTAATACTGCATTAACATCATCAAAATCCTTTTTTTGTCTTTCAATAATGAAGACCAGTGAAGTATCATCAGCAAACAACACTATGTCACTCCATTTCTTCACCATAAAAGGCAGATCGTTAATATATACCAGGAATAAGAAAATGCCTAATATGGAGTTTATGGAAAGCCAATTTTTACTCCCGATCCATGAGATTGAACGCCGTTGACTTCTGCCTCTGGACGTATCTATATATAGGTATAACGTGGTAAAATCAAGGACTTTTTTTACGATATGTCAATTTTGCCTATTGCAGATGGCTTGGTCTGATAGCACTTATGTGGGATGCGGTACATTCAAGGGGACTGACCAAGGAATGACCACATATTTTGTCGTTTGCAACTATGGCCCACCGTAAGTATTAAGATTTGTATTCAATACAGTTCAGTTCAGTTCAAAGTTTTTTATGCATAATAGCACAAAAATTGAGACTTAATGAATGTCAAAATATAATCAAGCAAGCATAATATAACATAAAGTAGGTGCCTAATTATTAATACATAATATATAGGGTGCAATGAACTGGTTTAATGCCAGATGTCAGTGTATACAATAAGTATATTTTATACGTAGCATCACGCCTTTCTAGAAATGCCATTTCCCGTTATATGTTTTGAATTGTATTACCTGGCTAAGCCAGTTATTCCATAATTAATCTTTAGGGTGTCGTGCCCGAGGGGTGACAAACAGGACCCTATTAATACGCCTCCGCTGTCCGTCTATCCATCAGCGGGCTGTACCTCTTGAGTCGTAATGGGTATATAGTTGAAATGTTTACAGAATGTGCATTGCTGTTACCGCTACAGTAAAAACTAAAAACTGGACCAGTTTTTAGTTTTTACTGTAGCGGTAACGGTTTTGAGTTATCAAATCATCATCCAACTCATTGCAGTTTTCGCGATATTTAAAACGTCGTCGGCAGCGCAGCTTTTGTTTTATAATTGTTATCCTTAAGATACCTCGTTCGATGGTTAGGTACCCTTCGTGTGCGAGTCCGACCAGCACTTGACCGATTTTTTCGAGCTACGAATTAACAATGCAACATAACATCATGGTACACCAGTTATCGCACTTCTCTAATAGGGTGATATAATCAAAAAAGTCTTTATCATTGTATAGGCTTATGGTCAAATTATATAGGCTTATAGTCAAACTGAGTGGTTTTGACAGTAATATAATATGATATACAAATATAATATACAAACTTCACACATATTTTCTCTAATTCTGCGTTCTTACAGTGGCAACTACAATGGACAAAAACCCTACAAGGCGGGAAAAGCAGCTGGCCAACTAACTTGCGGAGTCAAAGACTGCAGTCGAAAATATGGAACAGAATGCTAGAAGTCAATATTCATAAATTATGACTGTCTCGAATAAAGTTACGGCTGTTTTTGTTACATATATCACTTAGGTCACTAAAGATTTGGTTTCCTTCAAAAAGCGGTACATATTTTCATGAATGCCGTCTTAACGGTGTTGAAGAGTCTCGGACAATATTTTCGATAGCGGTGTACTGTAAAATGAAAGCCAGCTGGATCAGTGGAGGAGATAAAATCTTTATATATTTGTTGCGGGTTCATGATAAATTATATAGTATAAAGTATTCAATCTATTACAACTTCAGAAAAACCAGCTTTGTAAAAACCACTACTTTCCTTTCGATGATGTTTGTCTTCCCAAGATTGTGCATCTTCTAAATGGTCTGTTTATGGCTACCATATTGCGTCCGCTAAATGTTGCCAACGCTTTTGAAGGAAACCATAGTTTAAGGCCCTGTTTCACAATTTTCGGATAAGCCCTACCTATGTGGCATTTACATCATTTATTTTGAAGCTGAAATCATGATTTACCTATCACGTAGCGCTTTCCCGAACATTGTGAAACAAGCCATGGATATTTATGCTCCAACAATATAATTTTTTGAATCTTGAATGACGTGTATGTAAATATATTGTTATAAGTAATTACGAACATACTATTTAATAATCTTAAATGAAATAAAACTATCAACCTGAATGTATTACCAATGTAATTTTTTATTTTTTATATACATATACAACGTTATTACCAAGCTATTTGATAACCAATTATGTAAAAAGTTCCTTCTTAGTAATTAAATAAATATTACAGATTACTACATACAACTACTATCTAAGTTCTGGGAATACTTATAGAGATGCAAAAGAATGGTAGTTATTTTTGTTTAAAGTTACTTTTCTGTTGGCTTTTGATAACCAGATAAGAGTGCCGATGGTACGAGAGAGGGGAAAATTATGAATGATACCTGGATCAAATTTAAACAAACTTTTTAGAACCTAACGTACATAAACGGTTGTTGCAGTTTCGTCACGATTTAGCGCTTGTAGTATTTTATTTTTTTTGGTCTGTGACCGCAACGTTTTTTGATTTAGCTGTCACCGAACATTAGACGAAAACGTGATTTTGGTAGGTTAGGTACCTCGTTTAGCCGGGATATTTGGATTGCTCTAACGAAATCGTGTAATTTATTACCCAGCAGCAATCAATCCGCCTTATTGTAGGCAAAGGATTAGCCCCCGGACCCGCCAATGTATTCGTAGTGATATTTGAACATAACCTCAAGTATAAAAGGAAGAGATATTGTATTGCAGTGTTAGTCGTCAAGGCTAGCTAAGCTAGTTTGAATCACGATTGTTGTGAATACGCGTGTGTTCGAAGCCTCGCCGGGAGGCCACCGCGTTAGTATAATTAAGTAGAGCAGTGTGTTTCCTTTGGCTGTCGGCAAGGTTGACGCTGAAGCGTTGGTCAAAGAATTGTGATTTGCAGGGGCGCGCCCGTCCGTCGTTTTCGACGGGAGAAGAGAACGTCATCGCAGTGCCCACACACAGGTTTTATGTTTAGCTCGGTGAATCGCCGACGTCTGAATTTCAGACTAAGTTCGGCCCTAGCGGGAACCAAAACACTCGCAATGAATATTCCAAATATCCCTTAAAATAAAATTCACTTTCCAGTTACACACTGTGTAGCTCTATAGTGTAGACGGCGAGCTTAAGTAAGACACTGAGACACTTTCACCACTTTATTTATAACTCACTAAGGATTCACAGGGTTTTAACTATGACCTTCCAACTCAACTATCTGGTAACGACCTGCTGTCTTCGGCAACACGTGCTGTCTGTCACCCTGAACCCCGCCGATCGTTCTCCACGGCCGGTGTCTATACCATTGGCGCCAACGTCGACAGCACGCGTTAGCGGGGAAAAAACAGCGATCACAAATTCAACTTCCGTATTGATAAGTAAACATTATTACAAACTAAGACACATGACAAATAATATTTTAATTAAAGTAGTATTATATAATTATTTAACATTTAAATATTAACAGCTAACACTCTTTGGTATCTAGAATTCTAACACATTGGCGCCAACGTCGACAGCACGCGTTGGCGGGGAAAAAACAGCGATCGCAAATTCAACTTCCGTATTGATAAGTAAACATTATTACAAACTAAGACACATGACAAATAATATTTTAATTAAAGTAGTATTATATAATCATTTAACATTTAAATATTAACAGCTAACACTCTTTGATATCTCGAATTCTAACAATTCGGCCATCCGCAATATGTACACGTCCCGTGTACAAGGTTAATAAAGAACTATACGGATAACACACAACATTACGCTTTGCCACAGAACAATAACACGACATAAATGCAAGTCGCTTTTACCTTGTTGTCACACATCAATAAAGAAAGACAATTATAAACTCTTGTAATGTGGTACAAGTCGCTACTACCTTGAGACCACATCGGTTATGGCGGAGTTCAAGTCGCTTCTACCTTGAGCCTACCCCAAACCTTAAAACTACTGGCAGTTCAAGTCGCTTCTACCTTGAGCCTGCCTTAAACTAAACATCAAAACTACTGGCAGTTCAAGTCGCTTCTACCTTGAGCCTGACTTCAATTAAGCCTTAGAACTAATGACAGTTCAAGTCGCTTCTACCTTGAGCCTGCCTTAAACTAAACCTTAATACTACTGGCAGTTCAAGTCGCTTCTACCTTGAGCCTGCCTTCAATTAAGCCTTAAAACTAATGACAGTTCAATTCGCTTCTACCTTGAGCCTGCCTTAAACTAAACCTTAATACTACTGGCAGTTCAAGTCGCTTCTACCTTGAGCCTGCCTTCAATTAAGCCTTAAAACTAATGACAGCTCAAGTCGCTTCTACCTTGAGCCTGTCAATCTCTTAAATCTGCAGAAAAACAATAAATTCACACAATATATACAACAATCATCCTTCACACTAAATGCATTACTGATCAAACACTCACGACAAAGTTTCTCCTTCATTGCTGCTGCTAGGGGAGGAATCAATATTTGTCCTTTCAAAACTCAACCAGGACTTCATTTTATCTATAGAAATTACCGCGCAATATTTTCGATTAGCTTTCTTAGTTAAAGGCGTATCTTCGACCTGATACCGATCATTATCTAGGACTGCGGCGACGCGGTATGGACCTTGGTACTTGGGAACAAGTTTTCTACTTTGTCCAGACGACGGGACTTCTCTTTTTATGCTCACTAAATCGCCAACTTTAAACTTTGACGGTGAACTAGCTCTTTTGTCATATGACTGTTTTTGTTTTTCCTGGTATTCTGTAATGTGTTTATTAATTGTCTCTCTAATCTCGTCAACTGAACTACCGCAGTCCATGTTATCATTGTCTTAAGTATGCCTTAATCCTACCCTCTGAACTGCCTGTCAAAGACGTGCTAAACAACGCTTGTGCTGAGTCGTACCAATTCCCTTGTTTAACGTGTTATTCAAACCCCACTGCACGTCGGGTACACTAAGATCCCATTTGCGTTCGTCTTGACCTAGCCATTTGGCTGTGAGTGCATCAAGTAACGTTCTGTTATAACCGAATGTAGTTTGCAGTAAACGCTGACTTAAGCTAATTCATTTTATATAAAACTGTTTTCGATAGAGACTGGCAGCAGTCACCCCACAACCTTTGTCCGATACATACATTGTAAATTCACGTTATTTTTGTCTGAAATTCGGTGTGTAGTACAGTGACATAAATTTATTCAGCAGCAGTAATAAAAGCGTTTTTTTAAAAAGGACCCACGGAGCGCCATCCTTACAAATTTGGTGTCAGAAGTAGGATCTCAGGAAAACTCGTGAGTACTGAGATTTATAGGTGTTAGGCGCGTCGCGAAATAACTTCCCGCCTGACAACCATTTAGTGGCTCTGTGGAGTAAGGTCCTTTAATAGACAGTGGTCGACGTTAAGTCTTGGGCGTGCAAGCCTAAGCCCGCGCTGCTGCTCTCGAGGTCGACGATAAGTCTCCGCTGCCAGACGCGAGCCCGCATCTCATCCTGGACGCTTCCTGCTGCTGTGGTCGACGTTAAGTCTCCGCTTTCGAGTGGGAGCCCGCACCACAATTGTCTGCACCACCACCGTCTTCATAAACGGACGGGTGAACCAGTCATCATCATCATCATCATCATCAGCTCATATTGACTTTCCACGTGGAAGTCAACGGGATCACGAACAACGCAACGTGACTTCGAGGTACTCCGTAATACGACTCCCTGGGTCGCCGGGCCTTCGACGTCCTGTTGACATCATTACTGCGTCGCACTGCAGTTGCCGTGCGCCGTTTCTACGCGGTTTTTGGAAAAAGCCGTTCCTTAAAATGTTCGTGAGTGCCGTCATCATTCTGTGAGTTATTTTATCTATTCCTAACTTTCTAATTGAAGTGAATGTGCAAGTGATTTTTACAAGTTTTACAATATACATCAAGATTTATTTTTACAAACTTTCTATAACTATTTTTAAAGTGCAATCACACTTTCTACTGTATTTTACATTTTTATTGATTGTGTTTACTGATGATCTGTACTACATTATAAAAGCTGTAACTTAATGTCGACTGGAAAAAAAGTAAAATTAGAAGAAGAAGCCTTATCGGCTTCTTCTTCTAATTTTACTTTTTTTCCTTTTTTTTTCCATTAACTACATCTGATTCAGAAAGTTCCTCTTCTGAAAGCCAAAACCAAAGCCCCAAAGTAACAATTAGAAAAAAAGAAAAACCCAAATGACTTAATCAATTACTCTTTCGTTCCTAACCAAATTCATAAAACCGGAGGACCGCGAGTTGTTGCCAGCATTCTTGACGAATTGCGAAAACGCATTCTCATTAGCTAGTACAGATCAACAGGATGTTTTATGCAAGTATATCGTGTCACAACTTGAGGGCAAGGCGCAGTTAGCCTGCTGCCTCAAGAAATTCAGTACTTGGCCTGAAATCAAACAATTCCTTAAGGCCACGTTTGGAGAGAAAAAACATTCAACTCATTTGCTCGTCGACTTACAAAATTGCAAGGAATTGCCCACAGAAGATGTGACACAATATTCATTACATGTTGAATCATGTCTCACACGTTTACAGTCTGATATACATTATAGTTGCGACGATGACAAAGAATTAATCGGCAGATTAGCCGCTATGGAGAATCTTGCCCTTAATACATTTTTGTTGGGAATGAATTCCAACTACTCTCACATAGTGCGCTGTAGGAATCCAAAGACCCTATCAGATGCTATAACTCATACTATTGAGGAAGAAAAGCTTTATAAGCTTTCTAAACTATCACAACGCCAAAATAAGCAGTGCTCTTTTTGCCAGAAGTCTGGACATTTGGCCTCTGATTGTTACAAAAATAAAGCGAAAACTTCAAGTCCTAATTTCCATCACGTAAATTCGAATCCTCATGTTGCTCAAAGAAACAATCAGAATTCAAGGTTTTCCTCGAACAAAACTTGCGTTTATTTGCAAGAAACATGGTCACTTGATCGGCGAGTGTCGCAAACTTAAGTATAAAAATAATCAAAACGCCGCCGACTCCCACGACGCTGCATCACCAAGCGCAGGTGCATTTCACAACAACGCGGCAAACAATAGTCGCTCTAATGTTCATGTTGTTAGCGTTTCTTCTGATGACCAAGTTGATTTAAACTAAACACTGTTTCGGTCTCGTGTCTGCCGGAACAATGTAATAATGTAAACGACACGAATGATAAGCCTTCTATAGGTAAATCCCGTGCTCTTAAATTACCCCCAGCACGGAAGATTAAAAATCAACCCTATGCTCTTAAATTACCCCCAGCACAGATGATGGAAAATGAATCTCGACAAATTGACCAGTCTTTGTCTACTGAGTTCTCAGCAAAGTTGCAAGGTCGCACCTGTAGCACACACGCCGTGGCACAGGATTCTTCTGCACCTTCCCCTCAGTCAGAACCTTATTTCACTGAGTTTTCAACTAAGCTACCAGGCAGCACCTGTAAAAATCAGGGTTTTGATGCGCCTCTACCTCAGTCTAAAATTCAAGACAAAAGACTCAAATCTTGTATTCTTAAATCTGTCCTAACACAAGTTAATCCTGAAATTATTTTAGGTCAATCAAATGAACTTGGAGATTCCAAAACTATTCCCTCTACTCGCGACAAACCGAGTTTTTCTTCTAGGGATTTTATACGTGAAAAGAGTTATACAATTAATAACGTGAACAATAAAATATCTTTACCACACGTTTATTTAAAGACACATTTAAATAAAAAGCCTCTATGCTTTCTTATAGACACTGGGTCCTCAATTTCTATTGTAAAACAGTCAAGTTTGATCAAACCAGTGCTCGGACCCTCAACAGTCACTCTAAAAGGTTTAAGTGACAACGATTCCACATGTGAATCTCTTGGGTCCATCCAGCTCAATTTTGAACACGTAATTTCCGATAAAAGCAAAATAATATTTGACTTTTTGTTCCACGCGATTGACGACAAGATCAATCTATATTTTGACGGAATCATAGGTAGTGATTTTATTCGACATTTCAAAATCGACGTGCAGTATTCCACAAATTCATTAAACATGCAAGGACACTCGATACCTGTATGCTTTAGTAAGCCATCATATGTTATACCTCCACGGTCAGAGATGGTGATTGAATGCCCAATTGCCAATCTATCAGATTTTTCAGGCCAAAAAGAAGCCTTAATATTAGATCAACAAATTTGTGAAGGTGTGTTCTTAGCAAACTGCATAGTCAATGTCAAATCCAACAATAGGGTAAACGTATCAGTATTAAACACTACTGAATCCGAGATTTCAATAGATAACTTCAAGGTTCAATTAACAACCCTTGAGTTTCCGTCATCAGACTCAGATGATGCTCAGCATGAGATCATTCATCAGCTGAGTTCTTCAAACACTGATCGTTCTAGACAGGTTCTCGAGCAGATACGATGCTCTCACTTAAACGCAGAAGAAAAGAAGGCGTTGATGACCTGCCTTTCTAAATATACTGATATATTTCACCTTAATAGTGAATTCCTAACTCATACAGATAAAATTCAACATTCTATTAATACCGGGGATGCACCTCCTATCCATGTTAAGTCATACCGGTTCCCAGAAATTCATAAAGAAGAGGTAGAAAGTCAAATAAAAAAAATGCTTGACCAAAATATGATTCTCCCTTCAACCTCCCCCTGGAATGCACCAGTGTGGGTTGTTCCTAAGAAACTCGATGCCTCTGGCAAGCAAAAATTACGAATCGTAATTGACTATAGACGCCTTAATGACGTCTCCGTTTCAGAGGTTTACCCTCTTCCTCTCATAACAGATATCCTAGACCAGTTAGGTCACTCAAAGTACTTCAGTACTCTTGACCTGGCTTCAGGATTTCATCAGCTGTTGTTAGATCCCAAAGATTCTGAAAAAACTGGCTTCAGTGTTACGACTAATGGTATCTCAGGACATTTTGAATTTACGAGAATGCCCTTTGGTTTAAAAAATGCTCCATTCACATTCCAGAGACTCATGAATTTAGTCCTTTCTGGGCTCCAAGGTCTTCATTGTTATATATATTTGGATGATTGCATCTGTTATTCACATGACCTTCAATCTCACATGCAAAAACTAGAACTCATATTTTCAAGATTCAGAGAGGCCAACTTGAAGTTGCAGCCTGAGAAATGTGAATTCTTGCGACGCGAAGTCGCTTATCTCGGGCATGTCATAACCGACAAGGGTGTTTTGCCTAACCCAGACAAGGTAAAGGCTATTTCCGGATTCCCTACACCCAAGAACCCGACGGACATAAAATATTTTCTAGGACTAACCGGCTATTATAGACGTTTCATAGAGAATTTCTCTCACTTAACTAAACCTTTAACCTCATTATTGAAAAAAGACACAGTGTTTCACTGGTCTCATGAACAAGAACAAGCATTCAGCATTCTGAAAGAAAAGTTAGTCTCAGCACCATTATTACAGTACCCAGATTTCAGTCAGACATTCATCATAGCTAAAGACGCTTCTAACTACGCCATTGGCGCAGTACTTTCGCAAGGCGAAATTGGAAAGGATAAGCCAATAGCATATGCGTCTCGTACATTAAATAAATGCGAAGGAAACTACTCCACGACTGAAAAGGAGCTTCTCGCTATTCTTTTCGGCGTCAACACTTTCAGACCATATATTTATGGGTATAAATTTCGAATTGTCACTGACCACCGTCCCCTTACATGGCTTTTCAATGCAAAAGATCCAGGAGGACGTTTATTGCGATGGCGATTGAAACTAGAGGAGTATGACTACGAGATAGTTTATAAGCCGGGCCTTATAAACTCAAATGCTGACGCTCTACCTCGTAACCCAGTAAATGCCATCACTCTTTCAGGAATAAATAAGACAACTTATGAACAATTTTCAAGAAACAATTCACGAAATCAATCTCTAATGATACGCAAATTCAGGAATATAACCAAAGTTTAACTTCCGCGAAACTTAAATCGATAGCTTGTCCAGTTTCTCTAGATTTTGATAACTCTATGCCGCACAACGAACAACTGTTATCCGTAGTAAACAATTCTGCCGAGCTCTTATCAGCCGAACGGGAACTTGAAACCGTGCAGTCAGTTGAGGCGACTAATAAGAAGCTCTATTTCTTATACACTAAAATCCATCATTATGATGAAACGAATTATAGAACTATTTATAATATATTACCTAAATTGAGAGACTTGATCATTTCCGAAGATGATTATGATAAGAAGTTAGCTATTTCAGATTTTACAGAACCTTTCACCAAGCTAGCTTATGTAAAAATATATAATATGATATCATACATATTTCATGGCACAAACATAAAAGTACATATCTATAAAAACCAAATTCGTTATTCTACTCCGGCCGAGGGTCCAAATTTCCTGAAAGAAAATCACGGCACGACCATAGCTGGTCACCCAGGAGTAAAACGCATGCTAAACAGAATCAAAGCTTCGTTTTATTGGAAAAGCATGAGGGCAGATATTGAACGTTTCGTAAAAGATTGCAGATTATGTCAAGTAAATAAACCACTACGAGCTTCCAACAAAGCACCTATGGTGATAACATCCTCGAGCACTAAGCCATTCGAGAGATTAGCTCTAGATATTGTTGGAATTTTGCCTAAAGCTGACCTTCAAAAATTCAGGTACATTTTAACTCTTCAGGATGACTTAACGAAATTTTCTTGTGCCTATCCTATGATAACCTCTACTACTGATGAGATTGCACGTAACCTCATACATTTCTTCCCACTATTTTCATTTCCAAAAATGATCCTCACAGACCAAGGCACATGCTTCATGCTTTAAAACAATTGACTGAAATTCTTAAAATCAAAAGCTTATTCTCTACACCTTATCACCCTCAAACAAATGGCGCTCTAGAGCGTAGTCGCGTGACTACGCTCTAGAGCGCTCTTAAGGAGTACCTAAAGTCTTTCGTGAATGAAAATCACGACGATTGGTATTGCTATCTAGCAACTGCAATACAAGCTTATAATACAACTCCGCATTGTACAACAGAATTCACTCCGTTTGAACTATTGTATGGCCATAAACCTTCCATTCCCAGTAGTTTATACGATTCAAGTGATAGCACAACATATGCCGAATATATACGCGCTTTACAGTACAGAATGAAGTACTCCCGTGAAAAAGCTTTAGAAAATATTACCAAAAGTAAAGAACAATCAAAAAGATACTATGATGTTTCATCCAGAACAAAAACGTATACATCAGGAGATATGGTTTACATTAAACAACATCATAGGCTGCGCAAGGCCCTGTCCTCAATCTGGAAAGGACCTTATAAGATAGTTAAAGTAAATGACAAGAATAATGTTACAGTCAGCATAAATAGGAAACATGTGAAATATCACATTAATGAAATAAAGTTAGCACAATAATTGTTTCAGATTCGTCCTTGGAACAAGTTATTCAGAGCCTATCCAATCAATCACGCACAGTCCTGGACTATACTTCGATCCGACATCTGTGGTATATTTCTATGACGACTACTGGAATGTAGTGACGCATCTAGAAGTTATACCTATTGAACCTTACTTACAAAAGATTGACCAATCGATCTCGAGCATTTCTAGCTGTTTAATTCCACGCCTCAACCGAACGGCGTGGAATCTTGAGGGGGTGAGTTTTTGCCAGGAGTGAGAGAATCGTGAGTGGTACTTTACCTTGCCGCCGTAGACAGGAATTCGAGAGCTCAATTCGAGGCAGGAATACGGGATAAGGAGTGCACGAGTGGGGGGAGAGGAACCGAATCTCACTCTCTTCGCAGCCCGACGCTGTCGCCGGCGTGTTGCTTGCCGACACGAGGAGTCGCTGTCCGATACGACGAGTTGGGGACCGTACAACTTCAACCTTCACAACACGAATCACTCAACCGCTGACGCGAATCTACTTATTTCCCGACGATTATTATGATCAACACTCCGACCAGGCCCGACACCTGTGTTAGACAATTGTTACACCGAAATACAGCCAAGGCCCGACGCCATGTGTAGACATGTTTTTTCTCACGACAAGAAAGTAACCTCTAATTTCTCATCTCGTTTATGTACGAGTGACAGCTGCGGTTCCGTTTCCGCTAGTGATGTCCCGATTACTCGCGATCGATCCGCGCAACGAAAACCGGTGCGTTCCGAAGCATAAATATTAAACAGTCACCCACCCGGACAGGCCCGAACCTGTCCCTAATCAATAGGAAGGCGAGAAAGTGTTGCTACCGCTCTCTTGAGGACCGAGTCCCCCACCTTGACTTCTGCTGATCGAGGCGTGCCATCCCGACCCGTGTACAAATTGACGATCCGTCCTCATCTCCATCTCAATGATGGCAGGTTCGCATCCTTAATCAGCACCAAATCACCGACTTGAGGGGGGCTCGTCCGGTCAGTCCACTTAAGGCGCTGCTGCAAGATGTGCAAGTACTCAAGGGACCACCGTTTCCATAAATCTTGAGCCATCTGCTGCAACATCTGCCACCTAGTTAACCGACTTAACTCAACATCACCGAATGGGTATTCTAGCAGGGCGTTAAGGGGCTGACCTATCAGGAAGTGACCCGGCGTCAACGCTTCCAAATCATTTGGATCCGAACTGAGCGGGCACAACGGACGCGAGTTCAGTGTCATTTCAATTTTACAGAACAGCGTCGCAAGCTCTTCAAAGCGTAGAGAGGTCTCACCGATGATCCTCGTCAGGTGCGACTTAGCCGATTTAACCGCAGCCTCAAAAATTCCTCCCCAATGAGGACATCCCGGCGGACTGAAAACCCATTCAATCCCTCGTCGGGAGCAAGCCGTACCGCTGGCGTCCTGGTTACCGTTCAGGAATTGAGTGACCTCCTGCAGATATCGCCTGGCTCCGACAAAATTTGTGCCGTTGTCCGAACGGATTAATGTCGGGAGGCCCCTTCGTGAGACGAACCGATCTAGACATGCGATAAATGCCTCTGTAGTGAGGTCACTAACCACCTCCAAGTGGACTGCCTTCGTGGCCAAGCACACGAAGACGCACAGATATGCCTTCACTAATATGGCGTTCCGTAGCTGTGAAGACTTGACCATGAATGGTCCCGCGAAATCCGTTCCGACACCCGCAAAGGGCCGGATTTCGTTAACCCTATCCGAGGGCAAATCGCCCATCTGGGGCTGCATCGTAGCCGCCTTGGCCCGATAACAAGGCAGGCACCGAAATACGACGCTACGCGCTAAGCGTCTTCCCGATAGAATCCAGAACTCGCGCTGGAGAAACGCCATCAAGGCGTGGCATCCGATATGCCCATTCCGATTATGACGATCCTGTATCAACAGTTCGACCAACTTCCCTTTCCTTGGGAGTAACAAAGGGTGGCGAGCCGCATAAGGCAGGTTGGCATTCCGCAGCTGACCTCCTACCCTCAGCAAACCTTGAGGGTCAATAAACGGGTTGAGCCGAGCCACAGCTCCCTTCAGTTGGACGCGTCCGCGTCTCAGAATGTCCAATTCGGACTTAAAGTGCACCGTCTGCACGTTCCGTACCAATGCGAACAACGCATGGTTCCGTTCCCGTGGTGTCAGGACCTGTGTCCGCACCCGTTGCGCCTCAGAATTGCGACAATTCCGCGCAAATCGGAAGATCCAGGCTCACATTGACCAGCTTGTCGAGCGAGCTGTACCGTTCCAGCAGGCTGAACTCCTCTTCCGGCTCTGGTTGCGTCGTACAGACACCGACTGTCAAGGCGCCGTTCGCCGAGGCAACTCGTGGACTCATTGGCCAATCCGATTCGGCTTGAGTCAACCATTTTGGACCCCACCACAAGGGATGTCCAACCAACTCCGGAGCGTGACACCCACGAGACGCACAGTCTGCTGGGTTCATTTCCCCTGGAACATGTCTCCAGGTTAAGGGAACCTCCGAATTCAAAATCTGCGAAACCCGATTCGCCACAAAAATCTCCAGCTTGTGAACTGAAGCCTTCAGCCAGCATAACACGATCTGGCTGTCCGTCCAAGCGTAGATCGTATCTTCTAACGCTATTGACCCACGAAGAACCGTCATCGTGTGGTTGAGCAGACGAGTCAGGAGAGCCGCTCCCGAAAGCTCTAACTTGGGAATGGTCAGGCGAGTGCGCAACGGCGCAACCTTGCTCTTGGCCATGACCAACCGCACATCAACCTCCCCCGAGGAGTCGACCGTACGCAGATACACCGCAGCTCCGTAGCCCTTCTCCGAGGCATCGAAAAACCCATGCAGGGTGGCGGTGTATCGTTTGGTGGGGACCAACCTCCGTGGCAGTGAAATCCGATTGATGCCAGGGAGGGTCGAAAAGAACGAGTCCCACTCTGAGCTCAATGACCCGCCGATCGGGTCGTCCCAGTTCAGCTCAGCAGACCACAATTGCTGCATAAAACACTTGAGCTGAAATGTTACCGGGGTGATCCTCTTTTGACGGCCTCTGTGGCGCAGCGGTTGTGGCTCTGCCTAGCATGCGAGAGGTCCCGGGTTCGATCCCCGGCTGGGGGTAATGAAAAAAAAAAAAACAATCCCCAGGTCTTGGATGTTTATATGTGTGTGACGTCGCTGTTTCTGGTTACCACGACACAGGGTATCCTAGTGTGGGGCCAGAAGCAATGTATGTGCCTGTATGTAAACGTTTATGTTTATGTTTATTATCCACCCGTTTGGATCAAATGTCCTAGCCACCATTGAAAGGACGTTCCGTTTCGTCCAGACCTTCGGGGAGTCCAACTCGACCCGATACGAAAACATGTCTGACACCGGCTCGTACTGGACGCCTAATACCGACAACATATTTGGATTTTCCAAATTTTCAAAAATATGGGGATCCTGCTGGTAGTCATCCGGAAGACCAGACAGTAACTCTGTAGAGTTCGACATCCATTTCCGGAGCTCGTAACCTCCACCCCATTGGAGCTCAACTAGCTCGTGCCGACGAGCGAGCGCCTCCTCTACGGAATCTGCACCGGTACAGATATCGTCCATGTAGAGATCCTGCTCCAGGATTGCTGCTCCTCTAGGGAAATTTAACCGTTCTCGATCCGCTAACTCCCGCAGAGTGCGAATCGCCAAATGAGGACTAGACCGTAGCCCGTACGTGTTGGTGTTCAGCTCGTACACCTTGATGGGCTGATCTGGGCTCTCTCGCCACAGTATCAGCTGATACCGTCTATCGTCAGGGTGAATGACCGTGTTTCTAAACATTATCCGGATGTCAGCTACAAACACAACATTAAGTCGACGGAACCGTGTGATAACATCCGCGATGTCATGGTTCAACTTCGGCCCTGAATGCAAACACTGGTTCAAGTTCATGCCGTTAGATGTTGATGCCGATCCATCGAACACTACCCGTATTTTGCCCTCCGGGGTCCTAAAGACCGCGTGATGGGGCAGAAAACAGTGGTCTTCACGCTTCCAGTCGATACCCGAAACCGACATGTGGCCGAGCGACTCGTATTCCCGCATGAAGTCTACGTACTTCTGCCGGAAAATACCGTCACGCTTCATGCGTCGTTCCATCGACAGAAGCCGCGTCTCGGCGGCATGGTGTGAACTGCCCAGCGGTGGGCGATCACTCCGGAATGGAAGACGTGTGAGAAATCGACCTGACCGAAGGCGACCAGTATTGTTCCGATAAAACTGTTCACACTCTACTTCAACCGGGTCCAACCGGCGGACCGTAGGTGGTTCCTCCACCTCCCAAAACTTCTGTATCACCTCCGAGAGTACAGAACCGAATAAAGGACTACGAGTCGCTAGGCGTGGGGCAGCTGGCATGACCGGACCCATTACCGCATGGCCCAGTCTGGTGTTGACCGAAACCAGACCAGTCGCCTGCAACACGTGGACACCTGGCACTAACAGGTATCCCAAGGCATCGACACCCAATAAAATGTCTACTGGGCCCGGAATATCGAACTCCGGGTCAGCCAGTGACAACACAGCAACCAATTATCGCACCGAGGGCGACAACCGTACGTGAGGGTGTGAGCCCATCACATTAGGCATGACTAATGCCGTGACCGTCAGATTCACCGATGAATCCACCCGTGACGAGAGAGTAATCCGACATACTCCCTTAACGGAACCGACTTCCGTGTTCCCAATTCCCCGAATGGAATGTGGATACTCCCTTACCGAAATGCCCAACCGTCTTACAAGGTTGCACGAGACTAAGCCCCCTGGGCCCCCGAGTCCAATAGTGCTCGTGCCACACAAGATTTGCCGTCCGAACTCCACGCTATCATAGAGGCGGTGGGGAGCATGACCGTCTGTGGAGTGGCGGCACCCTGTAAGTGGGCGGCGTGTCCCTAGCGGAAACCTCCGCGGGATCCGAACCCGCTGGGACCCCCGTCGGCCGTGGAGTAACTCGGCTGCTGATATGCCGGTGGCATATCAGACCGTATGTACATCAGGGGGTCCCAACCCGCATAATAGGCCCCTCGCTGTCCCGGTATCCGACCATACCGGACGGTGTACGGTGTGCCCGGTGGCCACCGTGGATGGAGGGGGGAGAGCGGAGCCAACCTGAGGCGCTCTAGGAATGGGGGCGACATCCGACTGTTCGCCTCCCTGTTCGCCTCCCAGAGCGACGGGCAGGGTGGCGCAGAAGGTGGTGGGCTCCCAGCCTTCGCGCCACTCATAGGTGCCATCTGACACCCGCCCGTAACACGCGGTGAGCCAGCGGCCCGAAGTCCTCGCTGGCCCTGGACAGCGGCGACCGAACCCCGGCTATCCCGCCTGTTACCCCCCGCGCTGCCCCCTTCCCCTCGAGGGGGGTCCCATCCGCGGGTACCCCAGTCACCCCGTTGGTGACTCCCGTTGCCCGGAGGGGGACTGGGTCCGGCCCTGGTTGGGCCCTGTGGCCGACCAACCTGAGTCCGGCCCTGGTGACCGTCCGAAGGGCCTGACCGGTTCAGGCACAACACGATGTGATGCTTGCCACCACAGCACTCACAGGGGAACGCGCGTGAGCACTCGCTCAGCGGGTGCGGCCCCAAACAACCGAAACACAATCGGTGGCGGAAGACTACCTTCCTGCGGGCAGCTACCCCGAGCGCCTTAAAGTTGGCGCAACTGGTCACCTCATGACCGTCACTGTCGCAGAGCACACAGCCGTCACCCGACGGCGCGGCATTCAAAACGCCAAATTGTTTTGACCACCCACCCCCCCGTGGGGGCGGGGGGCGCGGCCCCTCCCGCATCCGCGCGGGTTGGCGCTGCACACTGGCCTCCGTATCCAATGTGTCGCATCGCCTGCATTCACCCTCCAAAAAATCCGTTAATTGGACGAGCGTGGGCAGTTCCGAGCTACTGCCCCCATGCAGCTGTTCAAACCGACTTTGAACAGCTGCAGGCAACCGTGACAAAACCATATACAATACGATATATGACCATTGGTCTACCGGCAGACCAAGGTTCTGAAGGGCCTTAGTGGCCACCAGCACAAGGTTGAGCACCTGTACCCGGATGTCAACATCCCGGGTTACTCTTGGGATGCTAAACAGCTTCCCCAGCTGCGCATCAACCAACCGCCGTTTGTGTTGATAGCGGTCAAACAATATGGACCGGGCTATCTCATAATTGCCCGCCGTGACCGTTAGGTGACCGACCAACTCCTTCGGTTCACCCCGCAGTGCCATCAATAGTTGGGCCAACTTGTAGGCGTTGTCCAGGTCGTCCCGACCGTGGACCAAACTATCGAATAAATTGATGAATGCCGGCCACTCATCAATTGCCCCACCGAAGGCCGGAATCTCCAGGTGTGGCAGCCGTCCAACAACACCCTTAGGGGGCGGGTCTCCGCTACCCTCCTCGCGGTCATTCCGTCGCGACCGCTTAATTTTTTCCGCGCGACGCTCGATGTCGCCCAAGCACTCCATCGCTTGGTCAGCATCCGCGCAGAGCTGCTTCACTGCAGCCACCGAGGCCTCATCCGTAAGCCTGAGGGCTTCAGCCTCCGCAGCCAGCCGACACACCTTCCCGACGCGTGTCATTGCGTCCGCCACACGCTTGAGCAGGACATCGTCCATGTCAGGTCGCTCCACATACTTGTGAGTATGGGCGAGCCATCTCATCTCCTCACGGACACTATACCGCAGTACCGTCAAGGGCGAAGGTGCCATGGTTACCGATTCAATTGTTTCTGGTCCTATGCTTCACTACCGAACTAAGTATAGCCAGAGACCAGCACTTGCCCGTCAGCGCTGGGCACAGAAATTAAAACTAAGTTGTCAAAACTAAGGCAACCACTAAAACAATTAAATCCTAAACGTATTTAATATGGTCGCCCTGTGGACATACACCTTATAACTATACACTCTAAATCAATTAGAGAATGCCACCATAAAACACAATACAAAAATAACCCACAAAGATTGATTATAGGAAAAAAAAAACTATTTTTAATATAATGAAGGTAGCTGTGACCTTCTAGAAGTGACCCCTCCGATATGACCCACACTTCTACTGAGGTCAGCAAAATCAGCTTAATACCCGCTAAATAGCCTAACCCTGCTCTGTAATCCGAAATAACACTGCAATGCTATGGAACCCGACTGCAATACTATAGTCCGACCGAATGACTGTTTCCGACTACAAATTTATAATAATTGTTAACTAAATTGACAATTATACTTTCACTAACCGAAAATGAACTTTAATTGTGGTATACCGACCACAGACTCACTCACAATTGATTGCCGGCCAATCTGAGATATTCTTTTCTCCCAACTACAATGTGGCAAAAAAACAACCCTACAACCGTCCGTGAATCGGTGATTTCCCACCAGGAAACCACGCTCTGCTACCAAAATGTTTAATTCCACGCCTCAACCGAACGGTGTGGAATCTTGAGGGGGTGAGTTTTTGCCAGGAGGGAGAGAATCGTGAGTGGTATTTTACCTTGCCGCCGTAGACAGGAATTCGAGAGCTCAATTCGAGGCAGGAATACGGGATAAGGAGTGCACGAGTGGGGGGAGAGGAACCGAATTTCACTCTCTTCGCAGCCCGACGCTGTCGCCGGCGTGTTGCTTGCCGACACGAGGAGTCGCTGTCCGATACGACGAGTTGGGGACCGTACAACTTCAACCTTCACAACACGAATCACTCAACCGCTGACGCGAATCTACTTATATCCCGACGATTATTATGATCAACACTCCGACCAGGCCCGACACCTGTGTTAGACAATTGTTACACCGAAATACAGTCAAGGCCCGACGCCATGTGTAGACATGTTTTTTCTCACGACAAGAAAGTAACCTCTAATTTCTCATCTCGTTTATGTACGAGTGACAGCTGCGGTTCCGTTTCCGCTAGTGATGTCCCGATTACTCGCGATCGATCCGCGCAACGAAAACCGGTGTGTTCCGAAGCATACATATTAAACACTAGCTTTTGTGAAAAAGCCCAGAATTTAGCTATTGATATAAATTGTAAGGATGCCATAAACGCTAATAAATTTTGATAAAAGCTAATAAATTAAAATATGATTCATTTTCTCATTTAATATCGGAATCGAAACCTCAAGATCGCTTCAAGCGAGCCCTGGAATTTGGCGGTGAAATTCTTAAAATTTTCTTTGGCACTCTAGACGCAGACGATGCTAGGAAATATGATGACGCATTGTCCACATGTGACATAACGACCAGGAGATATTTTCATTAATGAAGGATAACATTCACATTATCCAATCAACCATAAATAATTTCAATATCTCTATTCTAAAATTAAATGACAATGAGAAAAGAATAAATAAACAAATCGAAAAACTAAATTACATATTTGAACAAAATAATAAAGTAACTACAAACTATGTGATAGAGAAACTGGGAACTCAATGTTGTTTTTATACATCTTGCTTTTACTTAGCTCGTTAAACAGGTGAGTGGGAGTCAAAACATACGGATGTAAAATATTAGCTTTAGCAAAGAGGATAGAGTTCAAAATTGTATCTAAAATATTAGATACTGAAAGTAATGATGCTTCAATTAAATTGAGAATGGAATTGATTTTTGAAAGATTCACACATTTTGTAGTTACTTTATTATTTTGTTCAAATATGTAATTTAGTTTTTCGATTTGTTTATTTATTCTTTTCTCATTGTCATTTAATTTTAGAATAGAGATATTGAAATTATTTATGGTTGATTGGATAATGTGAATGTTATCCTTCATTAATGAAAATATCTCCTGGTCGTTATGTCACATGTGGACAATGCGTCATCATATTTCCTAGCATCGTCTGCGTCTAGAGTGCCAAAGAAAATTTTAAGAATTTCACCGCCAAATTCCAGGGCTCGCTTGAAGCGATCTTGAGGTTTCGATTCCGATATTAAATGAGAAAATGAATCATATTTTAATTTATTAGCTTTTATCAAAATTTATTAGCGTTTGTGGCATCCTTACAATTTATATCAATAGCTAAATTCTGGGCTTTTTCACAAAAGCTAGTGTTTAATATTTATGCTTCGGAACGCACCGGTTTTCGTTGCGCGGATCGATCGCGAGTAATCGGGACATCACTAGCGGAAACGGAACCGCAGCTGTCACTCGTACATAAACGAGATGAGAAATTAGAGGTTACTTTCTTGTCGTGAGAAAAAACATGTCTACACATGGCGTCGGGCCTTGACTGTATTTCGGTGTAACAATTGTCTAACACAGGTGTCGGGCCTGGTCGGAGTGTTGATCATAATAATCGTCGGGATATAAGTAGATTCGCGTCAGCGGTTGAGTGATTCGTGTTGTGAAGGTTGAAGTTGTACGGTCCCCAACTCGTCGTATCGGACAGCGACTCCTCGTGTCGGCAAGCAACACGCCGGCGACAGCGTCGGGCTGCGAAGAGAGTGAAATTCGGTTCCTCTCCCCCCACTCGTGCACTCCTTATCCCGTATTCCTGCCTCGAATTGAGCTCTCGAATTCCTGTCTACGGCGGCAAGGTAAAATACCACTCACGATTCTCTCCCTCCTGGCAAAAACTCACCCCCTCAAGATTCCACACCGTTCGGTTGAGGCGTGGAATTAAACATTTTGGTAGCAGAGCGTGGTTTCCTGGTGGGAAATCACCGATTCACGGACGGTTGTAGGGTTGTTTTTTTGCCACATTGTAGTTGGGAGAAAAGAATATCTCAGATTGGCCGGCAATCAATTGTGAGTGAGTCTGTGGTCGGTATACCACAATTAAAGTTCATTTTCGGTTAGTGAAAGTATAATTGTCAATTTAGTTAACAATTATTATAAATTTGTAGTCGGAAACAGTCATTCGGTCGGACTATAGTATTGCAGTCGGGTTCCATAGCATTGCAGTGTTATTTCGGATTACAGAGCAGGGTTAGGCTATTTAGCGGGTATTAAGCTGATTTTGCTGACCTCAGTAGAAGTGTGGGTCATATCGGAGGGGTCACTTCTAGAAGGTCACAGCTACCTTCATTATATTAAAAATAGTTTTTTTTTTCCTATAATCAATCTTTGTGGGTTATTTTTGTATTGTGTTTTATGGTAGCATTCTCTAATTGATTTAGAGTGTATAGTTATAAGGTGTATGTCCACAGGGCGACCATATTAAATACGTTTAGGATTTAATTGTTTTAGTGGTTGCCTTAGTTTTGACAACTTAGTTTTAATTTCTGTGCCCAGCGCTGACGGGCAAGTGCTGGTCTCTGGCTAATACATGGTGGGGCATTAATCATACTAAACAATCATATGAAATTCAAGCAACGTAAGGACATTGTTTCCTTATCTGTTGAACGAACTATAGAACTTGCAGCTGTGGAATTAGAACAGTTCATCGTTATATGTGTCTATAGGCCACCCTTGAGTGACTTTGAAATGTTCGAGAAAATAATGGAATCCGTCCTAACTATTTCATCACACAGTACGAAACGATTAATTATATGTGGTGACTTTAATGTTAATCTGTTAGAAAGAACTACTCTCAGCGTTAGATTGATAAATCTTTTCTCATCATTTAGGCTTAGCCATTTATTTATGGAGCCAACAAGAGTGACTGCTACTAGTGCTACATGCATTGACAACATTTTTACTGATGTTATTCCAATCAGTAAAAGTGTTATCAGTGAATTGGATTCAGATCATTTAGGTCAATTATTTCAATTTGATTCTATTAGAGAACCTGTCATTAAAAAGAAAATTTCGTTTGTGCCAATAACTGCTGACCGGTTAGAAAGAATGAGATACTCTTTAGCCCAGGAACTACCGTTTTTGGCTGCTGAACAGTCTCCTAATATAATGTATTACTTATTCTTTGAAACCTTTATGAAACAGTACAGCGCGATATTCACTTCAAAATCGGTTGTGGTTAGTGGTTCAAACGACTTTAGTACGTGGGCTACTGCAGAGTTGCATAAACGCAGGCAAGCATTGTATGCATTGTATGAGGAACGACGGTTCAACATGAGTGACGAATTTAAAGAACAAGTCAAACAGTTCTCCAAACAATTTAAATTAGACTGTCATACAGCTAAACGTAATTTTCTGAGTAGTAAAATTAAGAATAGTTCCGATGTTATAAAAACGACTTGGAAAATAATTAATGAGGAGGCCGGTCGTAGTAAAAAAGCGAGTCACGATTACGAACTAAAAATCAATGGACAGCTTACGAGTTCTAGCTTAGAAGTTGCAACTGAATTTGAATCGTTTTTTACTAATGCACCGGCTTCCACGACTAAGTATTTAAATTCGTCACCTTTGTCTGCTGTTGCAATATTAAAAGATAATGTCTCAGAGTGTGCTTCATACTTGAATTTTAAGCACGTCACAAGTTCAGATGTCGTAAAGGCATTTAAATTGATAAATGTTAAGAAAACGAATGATCTTTGGGGACTCTCTGTTCACGTCGTTAAATCCCTGATCGAATTAATTGCACCTGACCTAGCGGTCATTTTCAACAATTGTATAGACTGCGGTGAATTCCCTGATTTAATGAAACAAAGTAAGATAATTCCCCTCTTCAAAGCAGGTAGTACTCAAGACCCCACCAATTTCAGACCTATATCAATACTACCAACTTTTAGTAAAATTTTTGAGAAATTAATCTTATCACAGCTATTACATCATTTTGAATCAAATAAGCTAATGCATAACAAACAGTTTGGATTCACTCGCGGTCGTTCAACAACAGATGCCGGAATTCAGTTCATTGAAAGTATTTTTGATGCCTGGGAAGAGTCACAAGATGCCCTAGGCATTTTTTGTGACTTATCTAAGGCTTTTGATTGCGTTTGTCATGAAACATTGATCAGGAAATTACATCATTATGGAGTTAGAGACACGTCATTGAATTTGTTAAAATCTTATCTGAACGGAAGAATACAAAGGGTAGACGTAAATGGAGAACGATCACCAGGATCATTGGTTTCTTTGGGCGTGCCACAGGGCTCAATATTGGGACCCTTCCTATTCCTCATCTATATAAACGACTTATCCCTACCCTATCTAGGAAGGGACTGTCATGATATGGTACTGTTTGCTGATGACACCTCACTTATTTTTAAAACAAAGCGAAACCAACACGCTAATGATGATCACGTGAACAATACCATATCAAGAGTGGTAAATTGGTTTAATGTTAATAATTTGCTATTAAATGAGAAAAAGACTAAATGTGTTAAGTTTCTTACTACTAACGTTAAAAATAATCAGACATGTATAACAATTAAAAATGAGGAATTGGAATTGGTAACCAGCACAGTGTTTCTAGGTATAACGTTGGATTCCAAACTCCAATGGGGTCCACATATTGATAAGCTATCGAACAGACTGAGCTCTGCAGCTTTTGCATGCAGGAAAATCCGTCACTTGACAGATTTAAAAACAGCCAGATTAGTTTATTTTAGTTATTTTCATAGTATTATGTCCTACGGTATTCTGCTCTGGGGCAGTGCTGCTGACATAAATACTATTTTTGTGCTGCAGAAGCGGGCTGTTCGTGCGATTTATAAAATGAATAATAGAGATTCTCTTAGAAATAAGTTTAAAGAAGTAAATATATTGACAGTCTATAGTCAATATATTTACGAGAATATTATGTATGTCCATAAGAACATTGTTAACTTTCGAAGAAACTGTGATATACATAACTTTAATACTAGAAAGAAGGACAAACTTGCAGTGCCCACTACTCGGCTCCATAAAATAAAAAACTCGTTCAATGGTAATTGTGTAAGATTTTAAAATAAACTCCCAAGCACTTTGACAGATCTATCAATTAATAAGTTCAAGAAATACATCAAGCAAAGGCTTATTTCTAAAGCTTACTACAGTATTAAAGAGTACATAGACGATAAAAATGCTTGGGACTGAATTGTTCTAATTAATTGTGAGCATCCTCACTGCCAGAGTTTCTTTTACTGGACACTTGGAGGCCTTTTACACCTCCAAAGATTAATTTAATTATACAACTCTTGACTGTGGGGACCATTTACATCTCCTATCATCATTGTATTATTCACTAAAGAGACTATACGTCTCTGTTATTTATATTTTAATTATTTTATTATGACATTTGAGACTTTTTACATCTCTCAGAAACAATAATTAAGTACTTTTTTCTGATAATATGATACAAATAATAATACCAAATGTTCTGTAAAAAATGAAATGAAATGACATGTGAAAGTGCCCTTGTGGCCTATTTACAGAATAAACGTTTTGAGTTTTGAGTTTTTTTTTTTTGGGTCCCAAATGGGGTATCTATTTTTGGGATAGGGTGCAACAGTGGTCTTTTCCTCCCCGATGCCTTGGAATATGCACACTCTAGACAAGAGTCCACATATTTCTTGATGAACTTTTTCATTTTACTAAACCAGTAGGTTTCTTTGACTTTAGCGTAGGTTTTATCAAACGCGAAATGACCAATATTATTGTGGCACTGTTTAAGTATTTGCCACCTTACCCCTTTTGGCACCACCCATCTCTCACCCTCGGCCGCTTTCCTGTATAACTTCTTATTGCGAATCGAATAATTACCTAGTACATCTACTACTTCCGACGAATTGTGGTCTGTTAATATGCTAACCTTCCTTTGAATTTCCGAATCAGACGCTTGCACTGTACTTAACCAGTCAGAGTCACCTGTCACGATAATATGTACTGATTGTGTGGTGACGTCACTAGATGGTGGATTCCTGCTGAGAGCATCAACATACGTCATTAATTTGCCTGGTCGGTACTCAACCGTGTAATCAAACTCCTGCATGGAGATCCACCACCTAGCGACGCGCGGTATTAGGTTACGTTTGAAAAAAGTTGCCCGAAGTGAATTGCAATCCGTAAATATCTTAAATGTAATACCTATAAGATACACGCGAAACCTCTGCAACGATGCAACCACCGCCAACGTCTAGAGCTCGTATGACGTCATGTGTTGCTCTTCAGGGGTAGTTTGGCGGCTAAAATATGCTACCGGCTTGAGAATCCCATCACTATTTCTTTGCATTAATATACCTGCAATACCGATTTTACACGCATCAGTATGGACTTCAGTAACCGCCTTCGGATTGTAAAGCGATAGGGTTGGTTTTCTTACCAACTCGTCTTTCAAAGTGGTAAATGCGCGTATTTGGGATTCACCCCAGACCCAAGGAGTATCCTTTTTAAGCAAAACAGTAAGTGGCTTCGCAATAACCGCGAAGTTTCTCACGAATCGCCGGAAGAAGCTACATATACCTACAAACTGTCTGACGCCGTGTTGATCGCGAGGTTGAGGAAAATCCTGAACTGCCTGCACTTTGCGACTACCGGGTTTTATTCCTTCGGCGCTTAATTCAAACCCAAGGTAGTCTACACTTCTACAAAAAAAAACAACACTTCGTGAGCTTAAGTGTCAACCCCGCTTTTTGAAGTAACTGTAGAACCGATTCTAATTTACTGATGCCCTCATCGATTGTTTTTGACGGTATGATGATATCGTCCATATATGCGGATGCTATTTTGCTATTCCTATCCGGCGCGCGACCATTTTCGACGATATGATTGTTGACCGTTCCTAACACCGAGTGGACCATGCGCATGAACGTCGATGGACCGTTAACAAGGCCGAAGGGCATCCGTTTAAACTCAAATTGCCCATCTGGCGTCACAAAACTAGTCTTTGATCGATCACTCTCTTTAACCCCTATCTGGTAATACCCAGATGCCAAGTCCAAAGTAGTATAAAAGTTAAACCCCGATAGCAAATCGAGCTGGTCATCGATTCTAGGTAGTGGGAAATTTTCATTTATAGTCTTCCTATTGAGAGCCCTATAGTCCACACAAAGTCTAATATCCCCGGTCTTTTTCTTTACTAGGACTATAGGGCTCGCATAGGGCGACGTCGAAGGCTGAACTATATCGCAATCAATGAGTTCCTGTACCATGTTCCGTACTTTCTCCCTTTCGGTGAATGGTAACCTATACGGACGGTATACCACGGGTTCATCATCCTTTAGCTGAAATGACATTTCGACTAAGTCTGTTTTGCCTAGTTCCTCTAGCTTAAATGCAAATGCCTCGCGATATTTATTTAACAATCCCAGTAGCTTCACGATGGTCCCATTATCTAGCGCGTTAGGCCCTAAATTGTCTGCTAAGATAACTTGTTTTGGTTCAAACAGATTGACTCGCATTACCCTATTCAGCAAAGTATCACTAGATTGGGCCTCTTCTGCGCGCTCGCATCTAGCCAATAATGATCCCCTTTTAAGTTCAAACGGTCTGCTCGATAACCCATTTACCAACGCTACACCACTACCCTCTGTTACGGTGAACAACCCTTGTACTATGTAATGCTCACGTCCTGACTGATAACGGGTGCTACCATTGATATAAACTTCTCCCGTATACTTAGGTTCTGTTTTAAAGTCAACAGCAGTCAACCCATCGACGATAGTCTCAGACGCGCAAACTAACTTGACCCTATTGTCTAGATAATCTTCTGAGCTACTTACACGTTAGAATGTACTGTCCTTTTCTACCACAATGTGTGGTTGCTCGGTAAAAGTCTGTCCAACCAGTAAAGGTACTTCCAGAACCTCATCCGGAACAACCATACATTCAACAAATGCCTTTGCTGCATCTATTTCCACGTCTACTCTGCATTTACCTAATGGTCTAACAACGCCATCACCGAACCCCTTTAAAAATGGTAATGTGGTTTCGTGATCCCACGCTAGTGACAATTCGCGAGGGAACGTTTCCCTAATCAATGTTACCGCGCTACAGAAATCGATGAAACACTTGCATATCACTTTATTAACTATCACGCGCTTATAGTACTTTGAAGACTTTGTACCGGACGCCACTACACACATGACCGGTTTTGATGTTTTACTGGTGGTGTCAGCGTTTTTATTATTATTAGTTCGACAACTAACAGTAGAATGACCAAAGCGCATGCATTTATCGCATTTCAGTGCCGGTTTGGGACACTGAGACTTGTAGTGGTCGTCTTGTAAACAGTTAAAACATTTAACCGGTCTGTCGCTAGCTGTGTTTCTATTCCCGTTTCCCGAGTTAGTTTCAATTCTAGTCATAGCCTTTCGCTCCATAAATTAACTATTCTTAGCGCTCTTTAAGAAAGGTAATAGCTGCTCTGGACTATCAAAACGAGCCGCTTCGGCCCCTAGACGAACACTGCGATCTTCTATTCCAAATACTAAACAATCAACCGCTCTCTTGCCCGTAATGTCGCACCGGTTTAATAATATGATTTTATCATAGAAATATTCCTCAAAAGAATCATTAAACCTAGCACGTTTAGCAAGCATTGTTGTGAGTAATTGACCATAGTTATCATTGCTAGGGAATGCTAGTTTCAACTTTTCCTGCCACTGTTGCCAGGAAAACATTACAGTCGAGAGTCCAGCGTACCATTTTTGAGCATTGCCCTTGAGCTTTGGTAACGCAAAGTGAACAGTCTGACGATCATTCCAATTATATATGATCGCAAACTCATTCAATTTGTGTATCCACATTTCAATTGTTTGTTCCTTACGATCCGGATCGAATTTTGGCACTGTGTTATGATTCGACAATTTCTCATGAGAGCCTTTATTGCCAATAGTACGCAAGGCCTCGACTAGCTGTGAAATAGTAACACTATTGCTGTGTACGGATTTCGCATTCAAGGACTCGCATACAGACCCGGATTGTTGTTGTTCCTCTAGAAGTGACGGCTGCGCAGGTGTGGCCCCACTGTGCGACGACTGCGCAGGCGTAGCCCCGCTGCGCGACCGCTGCGCCGGCATAGCCCTGCTGCGCGACGACTGCGCAGGCGTAGCCCTGCTGCGCGACGACTGAGCAGGCGTAGCCCTGCTGCGCGACCGCTGCCTCTCGCTACGCCGCCGATGCCGCTGACTGCGCGAGCGTGACCTGCTGGGACGACCGCGGCCTCGGTGGCTGCTCCGGCTGCGTGTCCGGCGCCTGTTGGCGTCGCCGCTGCGTGACCGACGCCTGCTGGTCCTCTGGTCACTGCGACTGCGCGGCCGCTTCGCGTTCCTACGTTGACTGCGCGACCGGCGAGATCCTCTTCGGTCCGTGTGCCTAGTTATGCTACGCGACCGGTGCTGACCTTCGGGTAGCCCAGGTGGCGTTGCCAGCACACGCGAGCCACGCGACCCTTTCCGACCGTCATCCATTTCCGTTTTTAATCGGTGCTCTTATACCACAGGTTCGACTTAAGGAGTGAATACTGTTTACAACTCCTTTCTATCCCTTTCTTCAGAATTGTAGACGGCGAGCTTTAGTAAGACACTGAGACACTTTCGCCACTTTATTTATAACTCACTAAGGATTCACAGGGTTTTAATTATGATCTTCCAACTCAACTATCTGGTGACGACCTGCTGTCTTCGGCAACACGTGCTGTCTGTCACCCTGAACCCCGCCGATCGTTCTCCACGGCCGGTGTCTATACCATTGGCGCCAACGTCGACAGCACGCGTTGGCGGGGAAAAAACAGCGATCACAAATTCAACTTCCGTATTGATAAGTAAACATTATTACAAACTAAGACACAGGACAAATAATATTTTAATTAAAGTAGTATTATATAATTATTTAACATTTAAATATTAACAGCTAACACTCTTTGGTATCTAGAATTCTAACACATTGGCGCCAACGTCGAAAGCACGCGTTGGCGGGGAAAAAACAGCGATCGCAAATTCAACTTCCGTATTGATAAGTAAAAATTATTACAAACTAAGACACATGACAAATAATATTTTAATTAAAGTAGTATTATATAATCATTTAACATTTAAATATTAACAGCTAACACTCTTTGATATCTCGAATTCTAACAATAGATACTGATAAAAACGTCGTATATTATCTTTTATTGGAATTATTGAGTGTCCGCTCTTATCTTGTTTTAACTGCAAACTATTCTGCGTATTTGTCCAAAATGTATAAAATGGTGACGGTCAGCTAATTATTGTTGACTTTTCGTTTGTTGCAAGTTCTGATTACTGACAAGTATTAAAATGTTCCATTTGATACTACTGGCAGTTGCGACGTGTATGGTGGATTCTCAATCTAGACTAGAACTCCCGGGGTTACACGCTCGGAAGAGCTTTTCTGGTCCAGCGCTTAGACACTCGCGTGACACGAAGGTAATGTGGTTACGAATCTCGGTGACGGGAAGAAATTCAATATATCTACTTATGTTCTAAAGCTGATAAATAAAGGTACCTGCCAGTTCGTAGGCAACCGCAACCTGATATCGGCGCCTCATGTCGCCGAGCATGAACTCTAACCCCACCACAGATGGCAGCAGCAGACGGCAGCAAGGTGTGGCTAGTCGTCGTATTTTTAATGAAGCGACGAAGCTGGTTTTTCCGATACTAAAACTTGTTTTCAAAACGATTTTATCAGTGTCAGTTTCAGTTTCAGTTTCAATTTTTTATTGAATATAAATAAATAAAGTATCTTATTCAACGTCAAAATTATATTACGGCACGTACGCCCGCCACAGATATGCGGAAATATCTATTTCCATGTAATGTTAACATAAGTTGACGACCGTCACAGATAAGGTTAGGATATTTATATTCATCACGTAGTTTTGTAGTAAGTTGTATATAAGCTTATAGTATTTCTTATAATAAAGTAGTCTAGTATTTGCGCGCATCTCAAGCCTTTTACTTTACTCCCGAAGATGTTGCTCTCCTTATAATTGCCTCTGGCAAAGTGGTGACCCGACGTTGGAACATCAGCAACCTTCGGTAATAGCAGCATGGACCCAGCCGCGAAGAAAACTCCGTGTTCTGTCACCTTAATCCATAATCAAGACCCCACCCAAACCAAGACGACATCAAGCAAGCCATGACCGGACCAGATTTGAAAACGGACCAGAAGCCAAAAGATTTCAACTGAAGATTTCCCGCATCCAACTCAAGATACCGCAAGAATAATGAACCGGTAGTCAGCCGACTGCTGATTTATCAAAATGGAGCTCGCACCAGTAGAAACGAACGCGTCGGCAAATTCATTCACGCAAGCATCTTTTTCAAGTTCAACACATAGGAAGCCGTTCCAGCCCCCAAAGATTATTGAAACATCATCGGTATACCTAATTCAACGAATATTGAAATCATCCAGGAAGAACATCGCACGAAGAATAATCAAATCACTGAAGAGAGAGAGAAAGAGATATATATATATATATACACATATAAACGATTGGTGTACAAGATGTGCCCTATGTTGCCAAATCCCAAGGTTTTTAGGCACACAAATTTCATCAATCGAAAACTTAATATTCACTCAAGAGTGAAGAGCACGCACGTACATATGATGTACGAGATCATTGACTGCCTACAGCCAAGGTTACAGATTTAATGCTGACGCTGATTCAGCACAATCATCCTTGTGTAGGTACGGTCGCAATTATAAAACAAACAGTGATTACAACTTCAACGACGTGCGATGTAAATTGACTCATCGATTCCTGAAAAACATGGGCGGCTGCAGCATCAGACGACTCTCCTGCGGATATTTTCCAGGTTATAGGTTAGGTTAGTTTACTAACCGCGAAGCCCCATTTTCCTAGTGTTTTTCTGTTTTCCAGTTTTTAGTTTATTTCATGTAGTATGCGGCCAGATACCGGACCTGCCTGTGGGTAAATATTAAGTAATTCTTCAAACTTATTTAGAATTCACATAACCGTAGTTCCTTTATTTTTCTAATTCGTGTAAGATTTACCTTTAGATTAAGTTGAAGTATGCACAATTACTATCTGATTTATGTTTATTATAATACTACTAGTTATTATTGCAGTTGATATAAGTTTGTTATGGTATCTAATTTAGATTTTTTCCATTGTTATAAGTACATTCATTTATTTTTTCCCTAATGGGGGGAGTATCTGTGCCGGCACGTACGCCCGCCACAGATATGCGGAAATATCTATTTCCACGTAATGTTAAGATAAGTCATTTTTTATATAAAAAAGAGACTACACCGTTTCGGAAGGTGGGCCTCGGGGTTAAGAAGAAACGGCGAGAAACTCCCCCGTACCTTCCTTTTAAAAAAGTGACTTTACAACAGGTACTGGTTTCGGTATAAGGAAATTCGCCGGCGAGTGACAAGACTTGATTCATCGCCCCCCGTCGAATTTTTGCGCTGCGCTGAGATGGTATTATGAACCATGCAGTTTTAACATAGTTTTTGAACCTCTTTTCCGGAAGGATCAATGATTCTTGTGGTATTTTATTGCAGAAGCGAATACAGTGCCCCATGAATGATGTGCCTACTTTACTTAGTCTAAATAATGGTAGTGCTAACCTATTTCTATTTCTAGTGTTAATTGTATGGCTATCACCTACAGTATTATTAATATTATTTTATATTTATTCCTAACATAAATATGATAAAGTTAAAAACTAGACGCGCTTTAAACCTATTTGAGGTTTATTCTTGCACGAATGAGTCGCATTACTTTATTATAAGGTTCACATTGACACATCATCCACTTGATCCCAATATATAGTATTTTTTTAATAAATGTTTACAGGTCTTGTAGTTCTTTAAGATACTATTTTGCAATTTATGCGGAAGCCTGTTTAATATGTTGGGTAGCGTATATTTCTAAATCCTTTTCCATATACATGATTATATTTAGGTAGAACAAACATTGGTGTACTGTTTAGTTTGCGCAGTTTACTATGCCTCACCTTAGCAGTTAGGGACTCAATGTGATGGTATTCCTCAAGTACTATTTGATAATTAACTTTATTGTAAGCTGACATAATTCTGCAGTGCTTCAACAGCCCTATTTCATCTTCTTTATATTTTGTTATTAAATATTTTGCGATAATTGTTATAAGTATGCTTAGTTGAAGTTTGCATATTAAGTCAATGTTAGTTTTATATGTTCGACCATAACTACTGAGTCCATAACCTATTATTGATTTACCTAATGATAAGTACACCATTCTTAGTATATATATAATATTATATTAATAGAATAAAGCTATGTTTTTTCTTACATGCATGCTATTCTCGTATATATATTGATAGGTAACCGTAAGTATATTATGATGATTGATATGATGATTGATATGATTATGATACGAAACAAACGAAACTTGAACAAAACGGGAATTCCGTAGCTTCATATCTCTGTAGCTGTAGAGATGGGCCCCTGGGGAAGGGGGAGGGGGGGGGGCATTCTCACGCAATATCACCACTCGATTAATTTATATCGAGAAGTCTAGAGAAGAACAGGGTAATAGTATTATATTTTTAGGTATCGCAATTGATCGACATTTGAATTGGAAAGAACAAATTAATAAAGTTTGCCATAACATTTGTTTTTGTGCTAAGACGTTTGCACAAAACCGCCGAGAAAAAAACCGAACTGATTGCCTATGGTATGTAGATTCCGTCATAATATATGTTCTGATAATCTGGAGAAACGGAACAGAAATTAACAGAGTATTTACTGCCCAAAAAAAAGTGTGCGTGCTATTTGTGATATGGCACCGTATGGGTCATGTAAACAAACATTTAAAAGATTAGATATATGACCGGTACCCTATCTTAAAATACTTGAAATAGGTAAATTCGTTAATTCAAATCCATAGCTTTTTGTAAAAACTCAAGAATATTATTAAGCCATTACTCGAGGAACACTATAAAACTCGAACAGGCTCGTACTTAATCACACGCCAAGAACATCAATGTATTTAAAAAACTGTTTAGCAATGTGGGTAATCGTTTATAATAAAATACCGGATGAAATAAAAACGTTGCCGTTCAATACTTTTAAACCTAAAATATTCCATTGGCTCCTGCAAAACTGTTATATTACCCTGTTGGAGAATTTCTTAACTTTAAACGTACGTGAAACTGGCCATGGCGTATGTTCTTTTTTTAAATGACTAGAGACCTCAAAAATGTTCATGCTCAATTGAAAAGCTGTCTATGGCGTTCTATTTGTATAATGATATAAGTACCTTTTAAGGACGACTGGATAGTTATTCAAAAAGCACGTAACCAGTTTAAAAATCAAACTAGGTGCAATTTTAGAGAATCGTGGAGAAATTTCTGCAGCTCGATAAACAGCTAGTCGCAGGCCTCACGAATCAAAAAGATAATAGGTAAAGACCCACAACACCAACCTGGTTCGATAAAGAAACCGAATGGAGAATACACCAAGAGCGGAGAAGAGCTCTGTAGTGTACTGCTACAAACGCATTTCCCGGGGTGTATAACCCTACCCGCAAAAGAGGTAGCAAGCTCCTCGCAATGGGGAGCTAAGCTCATTGTACCAAGACTTGTAAAAATATTTAAGGCATGTCTAGCACTCGGCTACATGCCCAGTATCTGGAGAGAAGTGAAAGTAGTCTTCCTGCCGAAACCAGGCAAGGACGACTATACTGAACCTAAATCCTTCAGACCTATAAGTCTCACATCATTCATTCTGAAAACGTTAGAAAAAGTGTGTGATAGATTTATAAGGGACGGTCCCATGAGAACCAACCCTATACACCCAAACCAACATGCGTACTAAGCGGGAAAATCCACAGAGACTGCTTTACACGCAGTAGACAGAAGGATAGAAAGCTCGTTACCAAGTTTGTATATGGTATTGAAAGAATTGTTGTATGGGAGCCCCCTTAAATATTTATTTTATTCTATATTTTAGTATTTGTAATTATAGCGGCAAAATAAATACATCATCTTTGAAATTTAAACTGTCTTACTATCACAGTTCATGAAATAGAACCTGTTGATACACGGACAGACAGACAGCGGAGTCTTAGTCTTAGTAATTGGGTTCCGTTTTTACCCTTTGGGTACGGAACCCTAAAAAGATATCCTTATATCGAATGCGCGAGAATCACCTCCCTGCCTATCATACAAGTAAAGACCCTGGGTTACGTCACATTCGGTAAAATGTCCATCTTTCAAACGATATTCATCCTAAAGGAGTCACTTTCCCAATCCTGAAAAAACATATGTTATGATGACATCCCTTTTCTTTAATGTAAGTGTTTGAAAATAACATATGATGATGGGAACTTTATAAAGAAGAAAAAACTTGAATGATGTTTTTTACCTAAAACTTGCTAAAACTTGCTAGATTTGGGATCCTCAAAGAATATAGTTATGGCTTTTGCGCCAATAAATAGTTATTAAAAATCGTAATACTCTGTGATTGAAATTCAGAAATAATCAGTGGATTTGAAGAAATAAATAAAAAACACACAATTTTTTCAATGTTCTGCCGAGTTACAGCCATGTTGCAGTCTGAGCTGCTATGAATTTTATTTAAACATTGTTGAGTCCACAATTTCAATCACCACGAATCAAGTCACTAATCCTGCCGATAGACGATCCTTACAACACTGCAACGTGGCGCAACTGTGCCGCTGCCATCTCTAAGAGAAAATGCGTGATGATATTGTTCAGGATAGGGAACAATCTTTAAATAAATAGATTTCTTGAAATTTGGCTTCGTTTTAATGTGCGTTACAATAATATCACACAGAAAAGTATTAGAAATTAGGCTTTAAATATTTTATATAAAATTGGCACCACAGAGTGTGTTGGCGAGGTTAGGGCGATCGAGCAAGTGTTCTTGCGTGCCTGACGTTCATTCGCTGCAGAGCGCACGGCGCGATGTAGCGGTCCTGTCATTGGTTAATGCCTTTATCGCGTCATCGATACGAGCGGCTATTGGCTGCTGCTGCAGCATACCATCCTGGTAAGTACTTGTAGGGTTGACTCATTCGGAAACAGCACGGCGCCAACATATTCCCGGCCGTTGAAAGCTCTAGGGTAGCTTTCAAGCTTAATTTAGCTCGGAGGTAGGAAGTAGAACCAGACGATTGAGAGCTCTCTTGATAGAGCCTTGAGCTGTAGCTATATCAGCTACTCTAGGTGTCTGGTCAGAGCCAATGTAGAGCCTGCTGACTCTTCCTAGGCGCCAGCATAGAGGCGGCGTGTTGACTTCCTTGATTAGGACTAGATCGTCGAGCTTGAGATCCCGGCACTTCTGTCGCCACTTGGTTCTTTGTTGGAGTTCGGCGACGTACTCGGATGACCATCTGTTCCAGAAGTGCTGCTTGGCTTGTTCTAGGCGCTGGAACCGGTCGAGGCGATGCGTGTTGGAGTCCAGGTAGCTCGGTGAGGGGAGCGCCGTCATTTGTCTACCGATCAAAAAGTGAGCCGGTGTGAGAGACTGGAAATCGTTAGGGGACGGGCTCAGAGGACATAGGGGTCGGCTATTTAGGATGGCTTCTATCTGTGTAAATACAGAGGTCAATTCCTCAAATGTTAGGTGAGATTGGCCTACTGTTCTATGAAGGTGGAACTTTGCTGATTTGACACCGGCCTCAGCAAGACCATTGAAATGAGGAGCGTATACGGGAGAGAAGCGAAATTCTATGTTTCGGCTGGCAGCAAAGTCACATATAGAGTCACGATTAGAATGTAGAAAGCTGCCAATCTCTTTGGCAGCGGCAACGAAATTACGTCCATTGTCGCAGTAAATAATCTTAGGCACTCCTCTGCGAGAAATGAATCGTTTTAATGTTAGTATGAAAGCATCTTTAGACAGTTCACTAACTACTTCTAGATGTAGGCACTTATATCTAAAGCAAACGAAAATGCAAAGATAGCATTTAGTTACCTTGCATCCTCGTCCCTTGCGATCTGTTATAAGAAAAGGACCGGCAAAATCAGTGCCAACAGTACTGAAAGGAAAGTCAGTTTCAACTCTATCAGTAGGTAAGTTCCCCATTATATTAGACATGGTGCTTCCTTTGAAGCGACGACAGACCAAACAGTTCCTTGCTACATCCCTAGCGAGCTTGCGGCCTCCGATAGGCCAGTAGCGCTCACGGATAGAAGAAAGAAGATGCTGCGGCCCAGCATGCAACAGCTGAGTGTGTCTAGATTGGAAGATTAGTTTAGTTAAATGGTGGTCTGATTTTAGAACAATAGGATGTCTTTTTTCATAAGGGTAGGCAGAGGTAACAATACGTCCTCCTACGCGAAGTAGACCTGCATCATCTACAAAAGGATTTAATGAGCACAGGTGAGTACTAGTTTTAAGTGGTTTATTTGATTTTAAGTCGCTTATTTCTTTTTCAAAAGTTTCATTTTGAGCCATTTTAGTGAGAACAGTCATGGATTTTTCTAGTTCATGAACATGTAGAGTTCCCGTTAGTTTGGCAGCAGGATTTTTAGAATTATTGATAAATCTATAGACCCAGGCATATACTCGTTGAAGAGTAAATAATTTTGAGTACCTTTCAAATTGTACTAAGGGCACCATAGGTGCATCCTCCCCCACCAAAGCAGGCAACGCTTTCAATTCAGGTAGGTCAACTACCTTACCGGCTGTAAGAGAAGGCCATGATGCTTCAGGTTCCTTGAGAAAGGAAGGGCCATACCACCATAGATCCGACCCCTTGACCTCTTGGGGTTCTACACCTCGAGAAGCGAGGTCTGCGGGATTCCCATTAGTGGGTACATGGCGCCAAGCTTTGAGGTCGGAGAGTTCACCTATAGCTGCTATTCGGTTTGCTACAAAGGTTTTAGTTTTGTTAGGCGAGTTTAGCCAACCTAGCACAACACTAGAATCCGTCCAGAAGACGCAGCGCTTTATTTTTAGTCTTAGAGCCTTCTTGACAGCGGAAGCCAATTCAGCACCCAGTAGAGCACCGCAGAGCTCTAAGCGCGGGATAGTGCAAGCTTTTATGGGAGCTACACGGGCCTTGGCACACAGCAAGTTGACATGCACGTTGCCATCAACATCTAGAGACCTGAGGTAGATACAGCTTCCGTAGGCTAGCTGCGACGCATCACAAAAACAATGAAGTTCGACTTTATATGAATTGTTGGCTAGAACCTGTCTTGGGATTAGTAGAGACGATAGAGTGCTAAGTTGTCGACTGAATTTTTCCCAAACAACTTGGATAGAGTCGGGAACGGGTTCATCCCAATCTATTTTTTCGGCCCAAAGTTTCTGGAGTAATATTTTTGCGCTAATAGTGCACAAGGACAATAATCCTAGGGGATCAAAGATTTTGAAGGTTGCTGACAAAATACTTCGTTTAGTGAAGATCGTGTCAGGTGAATAGACGAGAGGGAAGTGAATATGGTCGGTATGAGAAGACCAACCAATACCTAGAGTACTAGAGGCATTGCTAATGATTAGATCTTCAGAATTGGTAGAGTCGGAAGCCAGAAGGTTAGGAAAGTTAGATCGATACTTTCTGAGTGGGAAGCAGCCTTTGGCTAGTTCATCGGAGACCGAACGCTGAATGTAACGTAGCTCTTCTTCAGTATCAGCACCAGTTAAGAGATCATCACAATAAAAATCTCTTTGTATAATAGTTTTAATTTTAGAGTCGTTACATTCCTCGCCGATCTGCCAGATGCACCTAGTGCTAAGGAAGCTGGAACTTGCAAAACTGTAAGTTACCGTATTTAGCTTTAAAGTACGAAGATGTTCATCTTCATTATCGCGCCACAGTATGAGCTGGAGGTTGCGATCCGACTCTCTTATATTTACTTGACGATACATTTTCTCCATGTCTCCTGAGAGGACGTAGCGATACTGACGAAATCTAAGCAGAATGTCAAACAATGTATCCTGAATTGGGGGGCCTACCATTTGGAGGTCATTGACCGATAGACCGGAAGTAGTGGGTTCCGACGCATTAAACACCACTCTTAGCTTGGTTGACTCACTTTTCTCTCGGATGACTGGATGATGCGGAAGAAAATATGAGTTAGGGGGTTTAGTCTCCGTAGACTCGGAAAGGTGGCCCAGGTCATCGTACTCATGAATGAAGTCTGAGTAATTTTTTTTCAATTCTAGATTTTTCCTAAATCTAGCTTCTAGACTGAAGAACCTTTTTTTAGCTATGAAGTAGGATTCGCCCAGACAGTCTGGTTCGTCCTTTAGTGGGATACCTACACAAAATCGACCATCGCTTTCGCGACAAGTAGTGGAGAGATAGTGCTTTTCGCAAAGCATTTGTTCCTCGGACAGAGGTTGAATTTTTGGGACGCTTTCCAGCTCCCAGAATTTTGATAGCTCCTTCTGGATGTCGGTGGGATTTTCATTTTTAAGGAAATTACACATTAGGGACTTAGTCGGCGGAGTACGACATTGATTAGGCACAGGACCTGCGATTAGCCATCCGAGCTTAGAGCTTTGAAGATTAGGTTTATTGGAACCTAGGGACTGCTGTTTGGAACCTATCAAGTCCCAAAACAGGTCCGAGCCGATAAGCATGTCAATAGGGGATGGTTCGTTGAAGCTGGGGTCTGCAAGCTCAAAGTCGTTTAGTTGGTTTAGTGAACTTATATCAAAATGATGCTTGGGCAAGTCATCAGTTATAGCTTTCAATACTAGACAGAACATTACAACTTCAAAGGAAGTCGAACTAGATTGGAGTTTTATGGAACAACGTTCGGGGTTTAGGTCTAGGATATTGTTACCTATGCCTACAATATTGACATTTGATGGCTGAGAAGTCAAGTTGAGTCTTTGCTTTACACGATCAGTGATAAAGGACGATTGGCTCCCGCTGTCAAGTAAGGCCCGCACGGTAACAGTTTCGTTAGTTTCTGGATTAGTTAGTCGCACCTTAGCGGTACACAATAGAACCTCCGGGGAAGACAAGGCAGACATGACTACAGATTTTGGTTGGCTAGGGGTGAAAGAGACTGCTTCAGTTAGGTGTAGTAGTGAGTTGTGTTTTTGTTTACATGTTCTACAAGAACCGGGGAGCCTACAGGCCTGACAGTCATGCCCAGGTCTCAGACAATTACGACACAAATTTAGTGATGCAGCAATGGAATTCCTGTCCTCAGGTGTCTTAGACTTGAATGTAGTGCACTCATATACGCGATGCTTGCCTGAGCATACCATACACTCAGGCGGGGCTCGAGATGAGGGGGAGGATTCCTTGGATGTAGCAACAAACGATTTAGTCTGTGTAGTAGTCCTATGATGGGAGGCTGGGTTGGTTGGAACTTGTTTAGCTACAGCTGGTCTGTCAGTCTTGTTTTTGTTAACAGTCTCAAGAACGTCGGCGCGATTTTTCAAAAACGAGAAGAAATCATCTAGGGTAGGTATCTCAAATATAGTGTTACGATGTTCTTCCCACTTGAAAATAGTACTGTTGTCTAACTTTGCCGCCAGAAGGTGAATAATTAGGACATCCCACTTGTCAGTAGGTAGTCCTAGTGTGCAGAGGGCACGTAGGTTTTTTGTCACATGATCAATAATGTATCTGAGTGATTTATCAGTTTCACGAACTGATTCAATAGTAAATAGAGATCTCAAATGATTATTAATTAATTGCCTCTTGTTGTCATACCGGTTGCAGAGAAGTGACCAAGCTTCGTTGTAGTTTTTCTCAGATACTTCTAGGTTACTTAGCAATCTCGCAGCTTCACCCTCCAAATAAGAGCCAAGGTAGTGGAATTTATAAATACTTTGTATTTTAGGATTACCATGAATCAATGAATCATAGATCTCTTTGAATTCCAACCACTTGTAATAGGTACCATCAAATTTAGGTATATTTATAGTAGGCAATTTGAAACCTAAGTTATTGAACCCATCATGCTCATGATGGTGGCAACCATTGGTGTGAGAACTACTAGCTATACTTTCAGGTTGCTTGGGGGTTGAGCTGTGAGATTCAATCAAGCTTCGGGCGATAGCAATGCAAGTATCGAATTCTAGCTCAACTAGATCCCGCGTAGTTAATTCTATCTCTTGGTTAGACTCATTTAGTACTTCTATTTGGCTCTGCAATCCGTCGAACTCAATAAATAACGCTTCTATTCTTGATAACCTCATCGCAAGCGTACTTACTTCAACAGCAGAGGCACTGTCGAAGGATTCTAGTGAGTCTAAATACTGTTTAAACTTAGTCACGCGTCCCTTAATGGAACCGCGCTTGACATTCAACTCTCTTAATTTAAAATCGGTAGCCATTGCGATGAAGTATCAGAATTGACGATTCAAATAATGAAATTGTATACGATACGCTCCTCGTTTCTTAGTCCCGCGCGCAGCCGACGACCGGTGTCTTAGCAGCGAAGCAGGCTATCAGCTGGGCAAGCAATCAGCTGAGCAGCGCGTAGGCAGTTAGGTGCTCAGGCAACGTTTACCGTTAGCTCGGTTGCGCTGGAATCAACGTCAGAAAACTAAACAGCTGACTGCGATAAGCGAGCAGTGAGGGATAGATAGAAGTGAATATACTTCTAGATAGGTAGGTACGTACGTTAAATAGGCAAATGATTCTTGAATGCAATGGATAGGCAGACAAGCGCAAACAATTGGGTAATTAGATGACTTGTAGGTAGGTATTTATGTTGACAGGTTATGTTATGATTACTTATAGATTTTAGACTTGCTCGGGTCAGAGTGTCGATAAGGGGGCGGAACTCCAACCCTTGCTCGACCAAAAATAGATAAGCATGCGTGAAATTGCGAATAATTTAGATCACAATGATTAGGCGTGAATAGAGGTTGGCTTGCAATTTCCCTTTGGATGATTAGGCAAATGCTTAGCGCTAAGTAGGTATTATAGGCACGCAATTTCACTAGCAGTAGATAGATTGAGAATGATCACCAAGCACTTAGAGGAACGAATCCTGAGCATGAACACAGATAGAAGAGGAGAGGAAAATGATAGGAACGGGCTCACGTTATGTTAGCAGACAAGCTAAGCAGGTAGGTGTCCAGGCTCCACAGCTTTATCCTTAGCTGATTAAGCGGCTACAGGACGTAGGCTCCTCCAAAGTGACACGTAGATGGGTAGGTAGAACTGGTGCACTCAGGTACGTGGCAGTTTGTCCCGCCGTTCTCGTTCGTCTTCTCCGTATGAAGTCTTCGTGTAGCGGAACCTTCCGCGATGACGAGACCGTTGTTCTTGTGCAATCCTCTTCGGCTGGTGTAGTTTGTTGGTAAGGACGTTGACCTCGACAAAGGTTATAGATGCACGCCGGTCTAAGTCCTGTCACGGTCGCCAGTTTTGTTCAGGATAGGGAACAATCTTTAAATAAATAGATTTCTTGAAATTTGGCTTCGTTTTAATGTGCGTTACAATAATATCACACAGAAAAGTATTAGAAATTAGGCTTTAAATATTTTATATAAAATTGGCACCACAGAGTGTGTTGGCGAGGTTAGGGCGATCGAGCAAGTGTTCTTGCGTGCCTGACGTTCATTCGCTGCAGAGCGCACGGCGCGATGTAGCGGTCCTGTCATTGGTTAATGCCTTTATCGCGTCATCGATACGAGCGGCTATTGGCTGCTGCTGCAGCATACCATCCTGGTAAGTACTTGTAGGGTTGACTCGTTCGGAAACAGCACGGCGCCAACAGATATATTTTTAACCCCAAACGGAAAAGGGGGGTGTTATAAGTTTGAAGGTTCTGTCTGTCTGGCTATCTGTGTGTGCGGAACTCTAGCACTCAAACGGGTAGACTTCAGTAGTAGGCTTCAGTGCTATAGTTCTTAGACATGTCTTATTGAAATCGGTTATGTAGTTCGAAAGTTATCAGGCAAGAAATAGCAGTCAAACATGTGGATGGATTTTAATGCGGTTTTTGTAGTTGGTGGCGGTTTGTGTAGTAGTTTCACTGCAATAATTTTATTTATATGTCGCAGAAGGGTCAGGACCGATGGCTGAGGGCGTCCCGAGGATGGGTGTACTCGAACATTGGAGGCAACCACAGATATCGAGAGATAGGCCCTTGGCGCTAGGCTTGTATCGGAACCAGTGTCGCCGAAAACTAAGAACACGCATACATTTACACCACTCGTACATCAATCCCTCCGCTTTTCTTGGTCAGTGCAATGTCATGCACCTATCGTCTGAATACACCCACACTACTGCAGGTATACTAGCTAGTCGAGCTTGTGTTGGGACAATGCAAGGACAGCGTGTATCATCGATCGATTATAATTTATAGACACTGGTATAGACAGTCGTATACAATGCCGGGTTCTATAAATTAAATAGTAAATTGTTTGTAAATACGACATATTTATACAACATACGACATACGAGACCCCTTTGCCTCTCTTCTTTTTTTCAATAGAATCCATACAGCTAGAAAGAGAGGCAAAGGGGTTTCTGAAGGTAGAATAACTGGGAACTCTTCGGACCTGACTGAAAGCATCGGAATTTCCGATCAATACTTAGAACAACCCTTCGTCGGGCGAGGTTTTAAACAAACTTAAAATCTAAACTGCCTGATGGCAATCATTGGAATAACTAACAATAAACTTACGTATTATGAGCAATAAAATAACTATATTATTACATTAACCATATTAGTAATTGCGGAATGATAAAATCTATTGATTCAAAAACATAATTCTCCTATCACTATCCCCATCACTATATGTCGTCTCTGTGTGCGTGTAACAGTTCGCCTCCGTATCACGATGCATCTTTGCTTTCGTACTTAGATAAGTGTGAAATATTCATTGCGTGTTAGCTTGGCAATAAGTAGTGAAATTAAGATACAAAACAAGCAATGTATAGTAAATTTAGCGAGAACAACATGACATTGTCACTTTAATGTCAATTCGTGACGAATTTTCCGCGAATGATTTATTTTCGTAATAATGGTTATTTCTTGTGTTTTAAGAAGAAATAATAGTTGAAATGAGACTTACAAGTGATATGTGACACCAGCCTTCTTGGAGTTCACAATCTCGCTTTTATTTTTGCACGTGAGTATTGCACAGGTCGGCATTTTCGAAAAACAACGGAAATGAATTCGTCACTGCGGTCGCCCGGTGACTACCGAGAATTTTTAATATCTAACCTGTCGGAGCTACATTTGTTCGCACGTGCCACGCCCCTCAACCTATCTCTCGATATCTGAGGAGGCAACAGTTTTGTTATAACACAGTTTATTAACTTTAGGGCACGAATCATGTACTAGACACAGAATAATGACAGTTGCCACTGGGAGCACTAGTTACAGTCACACTAAACACGGGGAGTACTAGATACATAATAACTACACTAGACACGGGGACTGGCTAGTCCAATAATGTGGGAGGAGGTGCGCTCCGTACGACTGCTCGATACAGACGACCCGCTGACTGGCGCGCACGCCCTTTTTATAGCATGCACAGCTAACCTCTCAATTATTGGCCCAACCTAAGTGAATGCATGTATCGCTTGTGTCACCGTACTTATCTCTACTACCTTACGCTATAGCTATAGCTCAATTCGTATACTACGACTTATATATTTTTGAAATCGGTTAAGTGATTCAAAAGTTATAAGCGCAAACAGGAAAAAAAATATTTAAATTTTAGCCGCTTTTTTTTCATAAATGTATCGGGGGTATTTAATTTTTTTAAGTAAAACTTCTTAGGGCACGTAGTGATATAGTGATGGATGGGAGCAATCAATATTTAACCTCTCAACAATGGGTAATTTGCGGATTCCGCCATTCCCAAAGACAGAGTTAAGAATATGTTACGGTTTATTTTTTGTTGGAGGGAAAAAAATGGAATGACCCATGCCCAGGAGTCAGACCATCCTGCTATATCCGGGTCCCTACACATTGAGCGGACATCAGCTCGTGTAGTATACGGAATAAAAGCAACCCCTTTGTGTTGTATGACAGTTATCGATAATTGATTTAACTGTGAGCCATGGAACGAATATGTCACGGACGCACAGTTGAAGGCTTTTGAAAAACGCATTGATTTTCAATATGCTGTTGAACAAATCAGTTATGGGAATAATAAAGTCGTTATAAAGAATGACTTAATAACGTGTCAGAGAAAAACGAAATAAAACGATAAGCCAGCCTTCGCGCTACTCATAGGTGCCATCTGACACCCGCCCGTAACACGCGGTGAGCCAGCGGCCCGAAGTCCTCGCTGACCGTGGACAGCGGCGACCGAACCCCGGCTATCCTTTACTTTACTTTCACCTTGTTACTTCTCGCAGTTCCTGTATCGTGGACAAGACTGTTTTCAAAATACTTTAACAACAACTTAACTCTGATATCTCAAATCGTATCCCTTACTATGGGGTGAGGTATCTGCTTTAAATGGTCGCACTATAGCATAGCATTGAATCATTAGCTGTCGTTTCCGTTCCAGCCATTTCAATATACTCTGCAACAATAACATAACACGCATAATATGTTCACTGTTGTGGGTAGTCTACAATTATTATTATAATAAATCAGTTGTTGTCCAACTCTCGGTGTTTCACTACATGGTGACAGCGGTGGTTTATAAATCAAGAAATAAAGTGTTTGCTAGGCGATTCAAGTATCGGGCTTATTGTGTTAAGACTTAATTTCACGAGCGGCATATATTTCGTAAGATGGAACACGCAAGACCACCACCGGAACTGAGTATGGACGGCAGCCCCGTCGGCCGGGCCGACGCATGGCAGCGATGGAAAACGCAATTCCAAATGTTTTTAAAGGCATCCGGGGTACATAAGGAAGAACCGGCAATTCAAGCCAGCTTGATGATTAACTTGATTGGGCCGGATGGTTTCGATGTGTTTCAAACATTTACGTACAGCGCAACTGAATCGGCGGAAGACATCAACACTGTGATCAAGAAATTTGACCGCCATTTTGGAACCAAACCGAACATAGCACTATCGAGGTATAATTTTTTCACTCGAAACCAAGAGACTGGTGAATCAATTAATCAGTACGTTACGGCGCTGAAGCTGCTGAGCAAGTATTGCGAGTTTTCATTGTTGGAGGAAGGTCTGATCAGGGATCGGATCGTGTGCGGAGTTAGAAATGCAGTGGTGAGAGATCGGATGTTGCGGACTGAAGAGCTAACTCTCGACAAGGCCGTCAAAATATGCCAAGCAGACGAGGTGTCATCGGATGGCAGTCGTCAGCTGGATCGCAAAGCAGGCCTGGGGTCTGTTCAAGTGGATGCAGTTGCAACGCAGGCAGTGCGAGGCAGCGGCGGCGGCGCGCCGCGGCGCTGGCGGGGCTGGCGTGCGGGCAGCGGCGGCGCGGCCGGGGGCCGCGGCTTGGGCTCGGGCAGGTCGGGTGTACGAAGGCGTCCACCGTGTGGCGCGTGTGGCGATTACAAGTGCAGGCCGGGGGCTTGTCCAGCCTATGGTGTCGAGTGTTTCATGTGCAAAAATCATGGGCACTTTGCTAGGATGTGTAAAGTGGGCGAACGATCGCCGAAAAAGGTAAATGAAATTGAGTGCTATGTGGAGCAGGATGGCGAATCGGATGACAGCTGTGAGTCGTTTCATATCTCGGTTATATCAAGGCGGAATACGCCGTCTTCTGATAAATGGTATGAAAATCTTCACTGTGCGAATGGTACGGAGCGTTTTAAGTTGGACACTGGTGCAGACATTAACTTGATTTCAATTGAAACCTTTTTGCGTCTTGGATTTGATCCAAAAATTTTGATGAAAACTCAAAAAGTTAGGGTAGAATCATACACGGGCAACATAATAACGGGCCCTTGAAGGGCATTTGTGAGCTGGAGTGGTGTTACAACGGTGATAAGCATAATTTAAAATTTGGCGTGGCTGATATGAATTGTGAAAGCGTACTGGGAAAGTATGCATGTGAATCATTGGGATTAGTAAGTCGAATGAATTCGGTAAACGTTAATGAATATTCGGACCTATTTCACGGGTTGGGTTGCCTTCCAGGAGTTTATCACATTGTTGTCGATAAGTCAATAAAACCAGTGGTCTGTGCGCCTCGTAAGATACCGTTTGCATTGCGCGACAGACTGAATGCTGAATTAAATAAAATGATTCAATTAGGAGTAATTCGTAAGGTCAGTCATCCCGTGGGTGAACGCGTTGGTTGTAGCGGCTAAGAAGAATAACGGCATTAGAGTTTGTTTAGATCCGCGGCCGCTGAACAATGCCATTCAACGAGCTCATTTTCAAATGCCTACAGTTAATGAGCTGGCAACGCAATTCAAGGGAGCTCAGCTGTTTAGTGTTTTAGATGCCAATTCTGGGTTTTGGATGTTAAGAATAGATGATACTAGCGCGGATCTCTGTACATTTAGCACACCTTTTGGGAGATATCAATTTTTGAGACTTCCTTACGGAATAAATTGTGCATCTGAAGTATTTCATGGTAAAATGCGTCAGCTATTAGAGGATCTGGAAGGGGTTGATAGTTTTGTAGATGATATTATTGTATGGGGTAGGTCTACCCAAGAGCATGATGAAAGGCTCGATGCATTATTGCGCCGGGCGCGAGAAATTAATGTAAAATTCAACAAATCGAAATGCAAGATAGGTGTAAAGGAAGTTGTTTACCTAGGACACATATTTGATAAGAACGGCATGCGGTCAGACAATAACAAAGTCAAAGCTATCAATGAAATGCCGGTGCCTACAGACAGAAAAGCACTAGAAAGATTCTTAGGGGCAGTTAATTATCTTGCTAGATATATACCTAACTACTCTGAACATGCGGTGCCATTAACGGGTTTATTAAAGAAAGAAACGATCTGGTGCTGGGAAGATGGTCACCAAAAAGCATTTGAGTCATTGCGTGCGTTAGTGTGCTCGGCGCCGGTGCTAGCGCTGTACGACGTGGCGCGACCTGTACTGCTGAGCGTGGACGCGAGCGCCGAGGCGCTTGGCGCGGTCATCATGCAGGACGGCCGCCCGGTCGAGTACGCCTCGCGCACGCTCACAGACACGCAGCGTAGATATGCTCAAATAGAGAAGGAACTTCTCGCGATCGTTTTTGCATGTGAGAGGTTCCACCAATACATATTTGGTAGAGATAACACAATAGTCGAAAGTGACCACAGACCACTGGAAAGCATTTTTAAGAAGCCATTGATGTCAGTCCCAGTACGCTTACAGCGGATGATGCTCCGCCTGCAGGGATATGATCTCAAGGTAGTCTATAAGCCGGGCAAGTTTATGTACATACCGGATACATTGTCGCGTGCACCGTTGCCGGATTTGTATGATAATAGTTTAAGTGATGAAATTTTATTTCAAGTACAAATGTTAGTTGAAACATCAAAGGTTTCAAATAAAAAAATGGTATTAATTAAAAAAGAAAGTAGATCTGATAACACATTTTCGATGTTGGCTGATTGTATAAAAATGGTTGGCCTAAGAATAAATGTGATGTACCAACTGATTTGCATGTTTATTGGTCGTATAGGGATGAGATGTTTTTAATTGATGACGTAGTTTTTAAGAGTGACCTTGTACTAATTCCGCTATCACTGAGGCAAGAAATGTTAGAATTAGTACACGAAGGACATCTAGGCATTGATAGGTGCAAAAGACGTGCACGAGAAGTCATTTTCTGGCCACAAATGTCAAAAGACATTGAAATGTATGTTAAACGCTGTAAGGTATGCCAGGAGAATTCAAATGCACCTACTCGTGAGCCATTGATTCCCATCAAAGTGCCAAACCTGCCGTGGAACAAGGTTGGTTCTGATATTTTTGAATACCGCAAAAAATATTTCTTAATAATCGTAGATTATTATTCTTACTACACTGAGATCATGGAATTAAAAAATATCACATCGGAAAGTGTGGTATGCAGTATGAAACAAGTTTTTGCCCGACATGGAATCCCAGAAATACTGATTTCAGATAACGGTACTCAATACAGTAGCCGAGAGTTTCAAAAGTTTGCCAGAGAATGGGGATTCGAGCATATAACTAGTTCACCCAATTATCCACAGGCTAATGGTAAGAGTGAGAGGGCCGTTCAAACAATTAAGAAAATGCTGGTAAAGTCCATACAAGAAAATAGCGATTTTTGCATTGGACTATTAAATTATAGGAACACAAGTAGGGACGGATTGGATTCTCCTGCGCAAATGTTAATGAGTCGAAGACTTAGATGTAAACTGCCAGTAAATACAAACTTATTAAAACCAAGAGTTAGCAGTGAACGTAATTATAATAAGATTATCGATAACCAGATGAAAAGCAAAATATACTATGATCTAAAAAATAAGAATCAGCCGCAACTGGTTATCGGAGATGATGTTTTGTTGTTAGATGGTAAGAATAGGTCTCGCGGGACAGTCGTCGGGCACGCGGATACTCCTCGATCGTACATTGTGCAAAATAAGTTTGGCGCGCGTTGTCGTCGTAACAGAAGGCATAGTATTAAATGCGATCCGCCTGCCTCATCGAGGAGTGACCCGAGGACACAAGCTGCCAGTGGTAGCGGCATGGCACCAGGTGCCTCGTCCGGTCGTGCTGCTACTGCGAGTACTAAGCAACCAACTCGTAGTAGCAGTTCGCCACCACTCACACGGAAAAGAGCTAAAGAATTAGGAATAGAGTTACATATAGATTATCTATAGATGTATAATATTTACACATGTTGTACTAAGTTTTTATTTTATTTCTCATTATAGAAGAATAGAGTATGCATGATAGAATAGTCTAGTTTTTAAATATGAGGGAAAGATGTTGTGGGTAGTGTACAATTATTATTATAATAAATCAGTTGTTGTCCTACTCTCGGTGTTTCACTACATTCACGAATGACTATTTGAATAACCATGCGATTCGTGTTCGCTTAATAAATGGAAAATTTCATGGCTTTTTTGAATAACGGAAGTTTCCTTAGGGCTGTCAAACCTATGAGCTGTGCATATCATTTGATAAATTGGCCATGTAAAAAAATAGGGTACCAAACTGAGAAACAATTTCGAGATAATTATTTTCTTAACTGAATTCCGTAAATCCCATCAAAAAAGTATATAGGAATATTAAAACATTCGTAAAAAACCTAATGTCCTTTATTGTCCTCTACGACGTAGTTTGTTCAAATTCCCTTCGCCGTGTTTTTAGCTGTCCTGTAAAAAAGTGTCAAGTTTTCCTGTCAGTCGATAACGCAGATTTCACTCGGAACGTAAACAAATATTGATATTATAGTTTTATAATGGGAAACAAGCAGCCTCAAATATAACATTTCGTAAAATATAAATGAGTACCGTCACGAGGCGTATTATTTAAAAAAATATAAAAAAAATAATGAGACATCCATTTCTCGAAATATTAAATTTTTTCTAAAAGTGCCTAAAATGACATAAAATTAAATAAAACGTGGTACGTTTTTTAGCATGGCCAATTATCATTTTTTTTAAATAGGTGGCTCTGTACATGTATTTTCTTTTAATGTGACTGCTCAAATACTTGTGTGCTATAAATAGTTATGAAGTATGAATCTAATACTATTATGTTATTGCTGACATTTGGAAAAGTTTTTCTTCTGGCTTCAGCCCAAGGGCATCTCCGAAAGAAATTAAGTAAAAAAAAAGCTTAAACAATACAACATATTTGTAAACTATTTAAAAAATAAGGTTGTTCCATAATTTAACGAATGTTAGGCAAGGTATGTGCTGTAGGAAAATCATACCTCTACATATTTATAGTACCATAAATCATCGTAAGATATCTTAGAAAGAACACGCTACGAAGAAATTAAATACCTATCGTATTTCTAATGGGTAAAACCTAAGGAGGTAATTAAATAAATATCACAGAAAACTTATCGTCACCGATAAAATCATCGTCATGCATGCATGATGTATCTATAAACAATATTTACTTTGAAATCGAGTTGTTCGGAGCTACTTTCTTTAAGCAATAAATATGATTTGGTGAACAGTTCAACATAAGCTCTTTGTTTTTCACTTCCCCATAATGCCTGCAATCTGATCTGATCAATCAGTTTACTCATGAACTTTCTTTAGAGTGAAATAACCTCTTAAAATTGTCTGTCTGTCAAATCATGCAATCATAATAGTCACACTGATAAAACCATCATATAATTATATCAAGTGACAACCCTATCACATCCAGTCGCATACTGAGTAACTTTTGTCTTAATAGTATAAAACTCAAACGGCAATGTTCGGCAATTAGTGACGACTTTTCGCTTGTTATAGGCTGTGGTTAATGCTTACAAGTGTGAAAATGTTCCGTTTCGCATTACTGGTTGTTATCGCAAGCGTTGCGGAGTCCCAGTGTGAGTAAAATGCTTCTTTATCTTACTAATGCTTAAATCAGAGCGTCACGCCTTTTTGCACACGAGGTGGCAGACGAACAGGTTCACATTCAGCCAGTTATTTAATACTCCATTATGCTCGCAGCTATGGAGATAAGAAGGTTTTCTTACGATGTTTTTCATCACCGTTAGAACGTCCTTATAATGTTCATATAATAAATTTCTTATCTCTTTGGTACAAGGTCAGCACCGGCATTCGAATCACCCGAAATGAAGCTTACTTCAAGTGAAATTTTCTTAATTTGGTTTGGTTCTACATAGTTTAAAACCCAGCCTAGTACCGTGATAGGCTGTCTATTTAAGAAAAACGTCAAGTCAAGCCGAACTAGAACCAAGCAAATCACTTATCACACTATACGATATATGTATTAAAATCTGTCGACTGGTTTAAAAAATTTAGACGCCTAGCTATTAGAAATAAATTCTGCCATCGACAGATTAAAATTCTGAGATATCGCAGAATTGCTATTCTTTGACATCGAGACTGATAAATGATGCACTACAACTCAGAGCATTATGTCTGCTATTTCATTATCTGGCATCAAAGTCTGACGACTGGTATAAAGTTTTTATACCAGTCGGCATATTTTAGTTCGAAGTTCGGCTCGCACTTAACGTTTTAAATAAATATGCAGGCACTAAATCAAGGCGCTATGCTGGCTTAAAAAGTCCAAAATTAAAAACGTCTTAATTTGATCCGGTTATCTTAGGCTGTTAACTCACTATAACATGGTATGCGAATCTCTATATCAACGAACTGTCCGTCTTTCAAAGGGCTGTATCATTTGAACAGTAACGGAACGTTCACAGAAACGCACTTGAAATGTACACAGCAAGCGTGTTATATTTTACTTACAGTGGTCAACAAACAATGTTCGGACAATAGACGGTTCGTGGATCAACAGGCGGTATGCGCTTGCGCAGGGTACTCTGCCCGGCCAGCCAGCCGCTTCGGAGATGAAGCAAATGGTATGGGCACATACACATAAGCATTCACCTGGCATGTACACATTGCCTCATAATAAGGTTTTTTCTCGTGGAAACCAGAATCAGCACCGTCACATTCACATTTATGGTATGATTCTGAACTTTGGCTGCACGCAGCGGAGCTGGCGCAGTAACACTGTCGCCATCTCTGTCACGCACGCGTCATAATTGGTCTGTTGCGGCAACAGAGAAAAATTGCCGCTGCATTGCTGCAGAAATCTCACTCTGTCGCCTCTGACAGACCATAAATGACCGGAAGTAAGGTACATTATTGTACGGGGACTAGAGCACTGCGCAGCAGGGCAGCCGAGTTTGGACTCATCGGGGTCACTGTACTTTACTGCACGTTTATCTGGCAGTAGTATCTTTGACGTCTTGTCCTAATATTAGTGTGATCTATATATAAATTTAGAAATATTTTGTACCTTGTCCAGATATAGAGCAATTTTCCGAGTAAATGGAAGTCCTTACCCGGAAACTTGCTCGCTTTTTATTTATTTGCTTAATATTTAACAACGGTAAATATCTTTTTAGATTTGGGACAAGGAGCTGGCAGAAAAAGCTTCAAAGTGGGCAGCAAGGAACGAATATGGGCATAACCCAGACAAAACTATTCGTAAGTACAACCACGGTTAAATATCATGCAGGTATACTATTGACGTGAGGCCAACGTGAAAATACAAACTAAATATCATTAATAAAAAGATATAGGGTAACGCGTTTTCCCATTAGGGTACAAAAAGACCTAGTTGCACCCACAACAGATCTAAAATTCAATCAGTTTTTTTCCTTTCCTTTTTTCTCCCACAGTGTTCCAATGAAGAGAGAGGCAAAAATCGCGAGTATGATGCATATTTGTAGATATATACAGCACTAAAGAACTTTGACTTTTAGAATTATAGTATCTTTGCTTTTAGCCAGTAACTCAAACTAGTGTAGATGGGTATAATGGGTACGCGTTAGTGTTGTGGTAGCAGCCATGGACCCATGCGAACCGAATCATACATGGTAACCATGGTAGCAGTAGGTAACTGCAGTAATTTCGAACGTTGCACGCAATAAGTAAGTATCGCTTACCCAATCATGAGCGTGCATTAGTAGACATGAGTCGATAATCGCTAGTATAGTTGGCAGAATTTTATTTCCGGCCCGCCTAAGTGTGCGAAACTTTCTGAAATTGAATATCGTATAGCAAACTGGATACATAAAAGCTATATTGCTATGATGACGTTGCATGTATTATTTACACGTTACTAGGCAATTGATTAATTATGTCTGTGATTGTCGAAACTTTTTTATTTTACTGGCAAACCAGAGAGTTATATCACTATGTCTTATAATAAACAATTTTAACTATCTATAATTGATATTTATTGAAATATCTAGACTAGTACTGAAGTTCTATTGTAGGAAAAGACAACATATTATATATGAAATTATTACTTAATTTTTAAGACGCTATTTTTATTTTTCAGCCAAAAGAGCGAGGAAAAGGTTTAATGCATATTAGTATCTAATTGCAAGTATTATTATCACCTTACGACGCAAATGATTAATTATATGTGTTATTGTCGAAACTTTATTCTTTTACTGGTAACGCTAAGAGGTTTTTACGCAAAGAGGTTATATCACTATATCTTGGTGATAGAATGATTTAGTAAACAATTTTATTAATGATTAATATTTATTGAAATATCTAGACAAGTGATCAGGTGTCCAGATTTGTTTTTTCAAAGCTGTTTTTTGTTTATTTTTATAATGAAACGCAGAATACTTCCCTTTCGACATATTGTCCCCAACGACCAACAGATTTCAAAAGTATTTCAGATAATAGATCATGCCTATCTGATGATCTTTTATTATGCCGACATCCGTCGTTTTCAAGTAAGGAGGTTTTTTGGATTGAAAATGGTTATTATTCTTTTTATGGAACATGATAAATAATATTGAATACAATTATCCAATTAAAATATTAACAATTTTCCAGGGAAATGGTCACAGAATCATACTCACACACACATACACAACCTCTGATCCCAAATGGAAATACCTCCTCCTTGCCGTTCCGTCTGTCGTGGGGAACACATACAAACAAACACACATACGCACACACACAAACATCCTCCAACCCTAAACCTACATACCTCCACCGATCCGTAGCGTCCGTCGTGGGTAAAAAATATGCTAGACATGGCTTTAAAAAATATATAACTTAAAAACTAATGAATTCTGACACTTCGCGTCTTTTGTATCATCTTTAAATGCATTCATAATGCATAGGAAAAATTAGCAAAAGCATCTGAAAGCATAATTTTTTATAATTTCCTTTCGAAATTAAATATGTGGCTAGAGAAAAAAGTTTAGTGCAGTCAGCGTCAGAGAAAAGTAAGAGTATAACATTTTTGATGCATTGACTAAATTGCATGTTGGTTGGTTGACAAATTAACAAATTGGACTAGTGAACCATAGGTCACGGGTTCAATTCCACGATAGCGGTAGTTTTTTTCCATTTATTTGTAGCATTTCTAGTTTTATTTTTATTTCATGAATAGCATAGCATATAAAATAAAGTAATGCGGAAGTTACGCAATAAAAAATATGCATGATGTTGAAAGAATATTTCATTGTTTATTCAAGTTTTAGTTATGTTTTTTTATTATATTTCAAGGAATATCATATTAGTTTCCTTAAATTGTAAACTATTTGCTCATCTTATAAAAATATTATGGTTTTATGTAACACTTACGCTAAACGAGAGACACTTACTAAAATATTGTGAAAAAACTTATCCTTTAGATGGAGGAATAGCCCCCCAGGCATTTCCAATTTTCAGTCCAATCCAGTACATTAAATTCACAGCAGACAATTCATCAAATCTTGATGAGAATTTTTGCAAATTTATAATAATCATCCTGATATAAATAAATAAATCAGCCTGTCGAGGAACCCTCTAGTATAGGCCTCCTCTCGTATACACCATTTGGATATTAGGTGATAGTCATAATCATGAATGTACTATTTTTGTTTTCAGCGTCGGGACGATTCCAAACGGGTGAAAACATATACAAGTATTGGACATCATCTACTAATGCCCAGTTTGATGTGGAATCAGCAATGAAGGCTTGGTGGGACGAATACAAAGACTATAGCTACGAGAAGAACCAGTCTACGAATGGGAAGCAAGTTGGACATTACACTCAGGTATAACCACATACCAACTATAAAACTTGTGTAGCTACAAATGGGTAAAATCTAATCATTCCTAATATGTATTTTGATGCTTAGTAACTGACTGTAAATTTCTTGTGCTATTTAAGCACAACCAATTTCTAAAAGTGATCTAGAATCAATCTGTAGGAGTAGCTTCGCACTTTCTCTCCCTATTTGCCTCTTTCAATGATGACAAGAGGCAAAAAAATCACTACCTATATTATTTAATTGATTGTTTGATTGACTTACAGAGCTGCAATGCGATGGACAAAGTTTAAAGTTCAAATGTAAACTGCTTTATAACTGTACATATTTGCATTTACTTATACTTAGCAAACGTAATTTTTTGCGAAGAAAGGCGAATACACCCCCAAATATTGATTTTTAGATCTTTTGAAAAATGGTTGTGTTTAACTAATACAAATATTACAATATTAATTACTATAACTAATAAGCAGGAATAAATATTTACATTCTTTTAAAAGCAAGTTCTGTGTTGATTTAGATTAACCCCTTAAAGACCCGTCATTTACGTAATCTTGAGGATTGTAATATCCTTTTTTTGACTAAGTCAATTTCACTTATTATTAAAGTTGCTCAAATGGATATTTCAAAATCTGCAGATGTATCTTGTTGTAGTAGAGAATGCACTAACCCTTGAAAGAATTGCTAACCTTTGCGAGTCTACACCGGAGTGCGACTAGTCTGTGTTTATTTCATAGTTTGACATTACAGTTATCACAAAACTACGAAAACGTTGTAACGCTCTTGCGTACATACATTATATTATCGAAAATAATTTCACTAGCTACAATTAGCAATGAAATGTCAATTGCTGTAAAAAGATCTCTTAATTGCTCGAATAACTCTTTTCTCTAAAATTAAAATAGTTTTAATATCCGCTGCTTTCCCCAACAACAAGATATCATAGGACATGACACTATACATGAAAATATACTAGCCTAAATGTAGCCACATCCATATTTATATAATTGATTATTACGTGTTGCTTTCTTATACTAAACTGGTCTCATCTTCCTGACATTTGCAAATGAGAATTTAACACACTTGGTTTTACCGGCTTTTAACAATAAACTATTAACGGTGAACCAATTCAAGGTTAAAGACAATACTCCATTAACATCATCAAAATATTTTATTTTGTCTTTCAATAATGAAGACCAGTGAAGTATCATCAGCAAACAACACTATGTCACTCAATTTCTTCACCATAAAAGGCTGATCGTTAATATATACCAGGAATAAGAAAGGCCTAATATGGAGTTTATGGAACGCCAATTTTTACTCCCGATCCATGAGATTGAACGCCGTTGACTTCTGCCTCTGGACATATCTATATGTATAACGTGGTGAAATCAAGGACTTTTTTACGATATGTCAATTTTTCCTATTGCAGATGGCGTGGTCTGATAGCACTTATGTGGGATGCGGTACATTCAAGGGGACTGACCAAGGAATGACCACATATTTTGTCGTTTGCAACTATGGCCCACCGTAAGTATTAAGATTGGTATTCAATACAGTTCAGTTCAGTTCAAAGTTTTTTATGCATAATAGCACAAAAATTGAGACTTAATGAACGTCAAAATATAATCAAGCAAGCTTAATATAACATGAAGTAGGTTCCCAATTATTAATACATAATATATAGGGTGCAATGAACTGGTTTATTGCCAGATGTCAGTGTACACAATAAGTATATTTTATACGTAGCATGACGCCTTTCTAGAAATGCCATTTCCCGTTATATGTTTTGAATTGTATTACCATGGCTTAAGGTTCAGAAGTAGAGGATAGCTGCGCCTACGCTAAGCCAGTTATTCCATAATTAATCTTTAGGGTGTCGTGCCGGAGGGGTGACAAACAGGACCCTATTAATAAGCCTCCGCTGTCCGTCTATCCATCAGCGGGCTGTACCTCTTGAGTCGTAATGGGTATATAGTTGAAATGTTTACAGAAAGTGCATTGCTGTTACCGCTACAGTAAAAACTAAAAACTGGTCCTTTTGAGTTATCAAATCATCATCCAATTCATTGCAGTTTCGCGATATTTAAAACGTCGTCGGCAGCGCAGCTTTTGTTTTATAATTGTTAGTCCTTAAGATACCTCGTTCGATGGTTAGGTACCCTTCGTGTGCGAGTCCGACCAGCACTTGACCGATTTCTTCGAGCTACGAATTAACAATGCAACATAACATCATGGTACACCAGTTATCGCACTTCTCTTATAGGGTGATATAATCAAAAAAGTCTTTATCATTGTGTAGGCTTATAGTCAAATTATATAGGCTTATAGTCAAACTGAGTGGTTTTCACAGTAATATAATATGATATACAAATATACAAACATAATATACAAACTTCACACATATTTTCTCTAATTCTGCGTTCTTACAGTGGCAACTACAATGGACAAAAACCCTACAAGACGGGAAAAGCAGCTGGCCAACTAACTTGCGGAGTCAAAGACTGCAGTCGAAAATATGGAACAGAATGCTAGAAGTCAATATTCATAAATTATGACTGTCTCGAATAAAGTTACGGCTGTTTTTGTTACATATATCACTTAGGTCACTAAAGATTTGGTTTCCTTCAAAAAGCGGTACATATTTTCATGAATGCCGTCTTAACGGTGTTGAAGAGTCTCGGACATTATTTTCGATAGCGGTGTACTGTAAAATGAAAGCCAGCTGGATCAGTGAAGGAGATAAAATCTTTATATATTTGTTGCGGGTTCATGATAAATTATATAGTATAAAGTATTCAATCTAATACAACTTCAGAAAAACCAGCTTTGTAAAAACCACTACTTTCCTTTCGATGATGTTTGTCTTCCCAAGATTGTGCATCTTCTAAATGGTCTGTTTATGGCTACCATATTGCGTCCGCTAAATGTTGCCAACGCTTTTGAAGGAAACCATAGTTTAAGGCCCTGTTTCACAATTTTTGGATAAGCCCTACCTATGTGGCATTTACATCATTTATTTTGAAGCTGAAATCATGATTTACCTATCATGTAGCGCTTTCCCGAACATTGTGAAACAAGCCATGGATATTTATGCTCCAACATTATAATTTTTTGAATCTTGAATGACGTATATGTAAATATATTGTTATAAGTAATTACGAACATACTATTTAATAATCTTAAATGAAATAAAACTATCAACCTGAATGTATTACCAATGTAATTTCATTTTTTTTATATACATATACAACGTTATTACCAAGCTATTTGATAACCAATTAGGTGAAAAGTTCCTTCTTAGTAATTAAATAAATATTACAGATTACTACATACAACTACTATCTAAGTTCTGGCAATACTTATAGAGATGCAAAAGAATGGTAGTTATTTTTGTTTAAAGTTACTTTTCTGTTGGCTTTTGATAACCAGATCGGAGTGCCGATGGTACGAGAGAGGGGAAAATTATGAATGATACCTGGATAAAATTTAAACAAACTTTTTAGAACCTAACGTACATAAACGGTTGTTGCAGTTTCGTCACGATTTAGCGCTTGTAGTATTATTATTTTTTTGGTCTGTGACCGCAACGTTTTTTGATTTAACTGTCACCGAACATTAGACGAAAACGTGATTTTGGGAGGTTAGGTACCTCGTTTAGCCGGGATATTTGGATTGCTCTAACGAAATCGTGTAATTTATAACCCAGCAGCAATCAATCCGCCTTATTGTAGGCAAAGGATTAGCCCCCGGACCCGCCAATGTATTCGTAGTGATATTTGAACATAACCTCAAGTATGAAAGGAAGAGATATTGTATTGTAGTGTTAGTCGTCAAGGCTAGCTAAGCTAGTTTGAATCACGATTGTTGTGAATACGCGTGTGTTCGAAGCCTCGCCGGGAGGCCACCGCGTTAGTATAATTAAGTAGAGCAGTGTGTTTCCTTTGGCTGTCGGCAAGGTTGACGCTGAAGCGTTGGTCAAAGAATTGTGATTTGCAGGGGCGCGCCCGTCCGTCGTTTTCGACGGGAGAAGAGAACGTCATCGCAGTAGGGCACACACAGGTTTTATGTTTAGCTCGGTGAATCGCCGACGTCTGAATTTCAGACTAAGTTCGGCCCAAGCGGGAACCAAAACACACACAATGAATATTTCAAATATCCCTTAAAATAAAATACACTTTCCAGTTACACACTGTGTAGCTCTATAGTGTAGACGGCGAGCTTTAGTAAGACACTGAGACACTTTCGCCACTTTATTTATAACTCACTAAGGATTCACAGGGTTTTAACTATGACCTTCCAACTCAACTATCTGGTAACGACCTGCTGTCTTCGGCAACACGTGCTGTCTGTCACCCTGAACCCCGCCGATCGTTCTCCACGGCCGGTGTCTATACCATTGGCGCCAACGTCGACAGCACGCATTGGCGGGGAAAAAACAGCGATCACAAATTCAACTTCCAATTGATAAGTAAACATTATTACAAACTAAGACACATGACAAATCATATTTTAATTAAAGTAGTATTATATAATTATTTAACATTTAAATATTAACAGCTAACACTCTTTGATACTAGAATTCTAACACATTGGCGCCAACGTCGACAGCACGCGTTGGCGGGGAAAAACAGCGATCGCAAATTCAACTTCCGTATTGATAAGTAAACATTATTACAAACTAAGACACATGACAAATAATATTTTAATTTAAGTAGTATTATATAATCATTTAACATTTAAATATTAACAGCTAACACTCTTTGATATCTCGAATTCTAACAATTCGGCCATCCGCAATATGTACACGTCCCGTGTACAAGGTTAATAAAGAACTATACGGATAACACACAACATTACTCTTTACCACAGAACAATAACACGACATAAATGCAAGTCGCTTTTACCTTGTTGTCACACATCAATAAAGAAAGACAATTATAAACTCTTGTAATGTGGTACAAGTCGCTACTACCTTGAGACCACATCGGTTATGGCGGAGTTCAAGTCGCTTCTACCTTGAGCCTACCCCAAACCTTAAAACTACTGGCAGTTCAAGTCGCTTCTACCTTGAGCCTGCCTTAAACTAAACATCAAAACTACTGGCAGTTCAAGTCGCTTCTACCTTGAGCCTGCCTTCAATTAAGCCTTAGAACTAATGACAGTTCAAGTCGCTTCTACCTTGAGCCTGCCTTAAACTAAACCTTAATACTACTGGCAGTTCAAGTCGTTTCTACCTTGAGCCTGCCTTCAATTAAGCCTTAAAACTAATGACAGTTCAAGTCGCTTCTACCTTGAGCCTGCCTTCAATTAAGCCTTAGAACTAATGACAGTTCAAGTCGCTTCTACCTTGAGCCTGCCTTAAACTAAACCTTAATACTACTGGCAGTTCAAGTCGTTTCTACCTTGAGCCTGCCTTCAATTAAGCCTTAAAACTAATGACAGTTCAAGTCGCTTCTACCTTGAGCCTGCCTTAAACTAAACCTTAATACTACTGGCAGTTCAAGTCGCTTCTACCTTGAGCCTGTCAATCTCTTAAATCTGCAGAAAAACAATAAATTCACACAATATATACGGCAATCATTCTTCACACTAAATGCATTACTGATCAATCACTCACGACAAAGTCTCTCCTTCATTGCTGCTGCTAGGGGAGGAATCAATATTTGTGCTTTCAAAACTCAACCAGGACTTCATTTCATTCATTATCTTCATTCATTATCTATAGAAATTACCGCGCAATATTTTCGATTAGCTTTCTTAGTTAAAGGCGTATCTTCGACCTGATACCGATCATTATCTAGGCCTGTGGCGACGCGGTATGGACCTTGGTACTTGGGTACAAGTTTTCTACTTTGTCCAGACGACGGGACTTCTCATTTTATGCTCACTAAATCGCCAACTTTAAACTTTAACGGTGAACTAGCTCTTTTGTCATATGAATGTTTTTGTTTTTCCTGGTATTCTGTAATGTGTTTATTAATTGTCTCTCTAATCTCGTCAACTGAACTACCGCAGTCCATGATATCGTTGTCTAAGTATGCCTTAATCCTACCCTCTGAACTGCCTGTCAAAGATGTGCTAAACAACGCTTGTGCTGGAGTCGTACCAATTCCCTTGTTTAACGTGTTATTCAAACCCCACTGCACGTCGGGTACACTAAGATCCCATTTGCGTTCGTCTTGACCTAGCCATTTGGTTGTGAGTGCATCAAGTAACGTTCTGTTATAACCGAATGTAGTTTGCAGTAAACGCTGACTTAAGCTAATTCATTTTATATAAAACTGTTTTCGATAGAGACTGGCAGCAGTCACCCCACAACCTTTGTCCGATACATACATTGTAAATTCACGTTATTTTTGTCTAAAATTCGGTGTGTAGTACAGTGAAATAAATTTATTCAGCAGCAGTAATAAAAGTGTTTTTTTAAAAAGGACCCACGGAGCGCCATCCTTACAAATTTGGTGTCAGAAGTAGGATCTCAGGAAAACTCGTGAGTACTGAGATTCATAGGTGTTAGGCGCGTCGCGAAATAACTTCCCGCCTGACAACCATTTAGTGGCTCTGTGGAGTAAGGTCCTTTAATAGACAGTGGTCGACGTTAAGACTTGGGCATGCAAGCCTAAGCCCGCGCTGCTGCTCTCGAGGTCGACGATAAGTCTCCGCTGCCAGATGCGAGCCCGCATCTCATCCTGGACGCTTCCTGCTGCTGTGGTCGACGTTAAGTCTCTGCTTTCGAGTGGGAGCCCGCACCACAATTGTCTGCACCACCACCGTCTTCATAAACGGACGGGTGAACCAGTCATCATCATCATCATCATCATCAGCTCATATTGACTTTCCACGTGGAAGTCAACGGGATCACGAACAACGCAACGTGACTTCGAGGTACTCCGTAATACGACTCCCTGGGTCGCCGGGCCTTCGACGTCCTGTTGACATCATTACTGCGTCGCACTGCAGTTGCCGTGCGCCGTTTCTACGCGGTTTTTGGAAAAAGCCGTTCCTCAAAATGTTCGTGAGTGCCGTCATCATTCTGTGAGTTATTTTATCTATTCCTAACTTTCTAATTGAAGTGAATGTGCAAGTGATTTTTACAAGTTTTACAACTATATACATCAAGATTTATTTTTACAAACTTTCTATAACTATTTTTAATGTGCAATCACACTTTCTACTGTATTTTACATTTTTATTGATTGTGTTTACTGATGATCTGTACTACATTATAAAAGCTGTAACTTAATGTCGACTGGAAAAGAAGTAAAATTAGAAGAAGAAGCCGATAAATTAACTACATCTGATTCAGAAAGTTCCTCTTCTGAAAGCCAAAACCAAAGCCCCAAAGTAACAATTAGAAAAAAAGAAAAACCCAAAATGACTTCATCAATTACTCTTTCGTTCCTAACCAAATTCATAAAACCCTATAATGGGGACCGCGAGTTGTTGCCAGCATTCTTGACGAATTGCGAAAACGCATTCTCATTAGCTAGTACAGATCAACAGGATGTTTTATGCAAGTATATCGTGTCACAACTTGAGGGCAAGGCGCAGTTAGCCTGCTGCTTCAAGAAATTCAGTACTTGGCCTGAAATCAAACAATTCCTTAAGGCCACGTTTGGAGAGAAAAAACATTCAACTCATTTGCTCGTCGACTTACAAAATTGCAAGGAATTGCCCACAGAAGATGTGACACAATATTCATTACGTGTTGAATCATGTCTCACACGTTTACAGTCTGATATACATTATAGTTGCGACGATGACAAAGAATTAATCAGCAGATTAGCCGCTATGGAGGATCTTGCCCTTAATACATTTTTGTTGGGAATGAATTCCAACTACTCTCACATTGTGCGCTGTAGGAATCCAAAGACCCTATCAGATGCTATAACTCATGCTATTGAGGAAGAAAAGCTTTATAAGCTTTATAAACTAGCACAACGCCAAAATAAGCAGTGCTCTATTTGCCAGAAGTCTGGACATTTGGCCTCTGATTGTTACAAAAATAAAGCGAAAACTTCAAGTCCTAATTTCCATCAAGTAAATTCGAATCCTCATGTTGCTCAAAGAAACAATCAGAATTCAAGGTTTTCCTCGAACAAAACTTGCGTATATTGCAAGAAACATGGTCACTTGATCGGCGAGTGTCGCAAACTTAAGTATAAAAATAATCAAAACGCCGCCGACTCCCACGACGCTGCATCGCCAAGCGCAGGTGCATTTCACAACAACGCGGCAAACAATAGTCGCTCTAATGTTCATGTTGTTAGCGTTTCTTCTGATGACCAAGTTGATTTAAACTAAACACTGTTTCGGTCTCGTGTCTGCCGGAACAATGTAATAATGTAAACGACACGAATGATAAGCCTTCTATAGGTAAATCCCGTGCTCTTAAATTACCCCCAGCACGGAAGATTAAAAATCAACCCTATGCTCTTAAATTACCCCCAGCACAGATGATGGAAAATGAATCTCGACAAATTGACCAGTCTTTGTCTACTGAGTTCTCAGCAAAGTTGCAAGGTCGCACCTGTAGCACACACGCCGTGGCACAGGATTCTTCTGCACCTTCCCCTCAGTCAGAACCTTATTTCACTGAGTTTTCAACTAAGCTACCAGGCAGCACCTGTAAAAATCAGGATTTTGATGCGCCTCTACCTCAGTCTAAACTTCAAGACAAAAGACTCAAATCTTGTGTTCTTAAATCTGTCCTAACACAAGTTAATCCTGAAATTATTTTAGGTCAATCAAATGAACTTGGAGATTCCAAAACTATTCCCTCTACTCGCGACAAACCGAGTTTTTCTTCTAGGGATTTTATACGTGAAAAGAGTTATACAATTAATAACATGAACAATAAAATATCTTTACCACACGTTTATTTAAAGACACATTTAAATGAAAAGCCTCTATGCTTTCTTATAGACACTGGGTCCTCAATTTCTATTGTAAAACAGTCAAGTTTGATCAAACCAGTGCTCGGACCCTCAACAGTCACTCTAAAAGGTTTAAGTGACAACGATTCCACATGTGAATCTCTTGGGTCCATCCAGCTCAATTTTGAACACGTAATTTCCGATAAAAGCAAAATAATATTTGACTTTTTGTTCCACGCGATTGACGACAAGATCAATTTATATTTTGACGGAATCATAGGTAGTGATTTTATTCGACATTTCAAAATCGACGTGCAGTATTCCACAAATTCATTAAACATGCAAGGACACTCGATACCTATATGCTTTAGTAAGCCATCATATGTTATACCTCCACGGTCAGAGATGGTGATTGAATGCCCAATTGCCAATCTATCAGATTTTTCAGGCCAAAAAGAAGCCTTAATATTAGATCAACAAATTTGTGAAGGTGTGTTCTTAGCAAACTGCATAGTCAATGTCAAATCCAACAATAGGGTAAACGTATCAGTATTAAACACTACTGAATCCGAGATTTCAATAGATAACTTCAAGGTTCAATTAACAACCCTTGAGTTTCCGTCATCAGACTCAGATGATGCTCAGCATGAGCTCATTCATCAGCTGAGTTCTTCAAACACTGATCGTTCTAGACAGGTTCTCGAGCAGATACGATGCTCTCACTTAAACGCAGAAGAAAAGAAGGCGTTGATGACCTGCCTTTCTAAATATACTGATATATTTCACCTTAATGGTGAATTCCTAACTCATACAGATAAAATTCAACATTCTATTAATACCGGGGACGCACCTCCTATCCATGTTATGTCATACCGGTTCCCAGAAATTCATAAAGAAGAAGTCAAATAAAAAAAATGCTTGACCAAAATATAATTCGCCCTTCAACCTCCCCCTGGAATGCACCAGTGTGGGTTGTTCCTAAGAAACTCGATGCCTCTGGCAAGCAAAAATGACGAATCGTAATTGACTATAGACGCCTTAATGACGTCTCCGTTTCAGAGGTTTACCCTCTTCCTCTCATAACAGATATCCTAGACCAGTTAGGTCACTCAAAGTACTTCAGTACTCTTGACCTGGCTTCAGGATTTCATCAGCTGTTGCTAGATCCCAAAGATTCTGAAAAAACTGGCTTCAGTGTTACGACTAATGGTATCTCAGGACATTTTGAATTTACGAGAATGCCCTTTGGTTTAAAAAATGCTCCATCCACATTCCAGAGACTCATGAATTTAGTCCTTTCTGGGCTCCAAGGTCTTCATTGTTATATATATTTGGATGATTGCATCTGTTATTCACATGACCTTCAATCTCACATGCAAAAACTAGAACTCATATATTCAAGATTCAGAGAGGCCAACTTGAATTTGCAGCCTGACAAATGTGAATTCTTGCGACGCGAAGTCGCTTATCTCGGGCATGTCATAACCGACAAGGGTGTTTTGCCTAACCCAGACAAGGTAAAGGCTATTTCCGGATTCCCTACACCCAAGAACCCGAAGGACATAAAATCTTTTCTAGGACTAACCGGCTATTATAGACTTTTCATAGAGAATTTCTCTCACTTAACTAAACCTTTAACCTCATTATTGAAAAAAGACACAGTGTTTCACTGGTCTCATGAACAAGAACAAGCATTCAGCATTCTGAAAGAAAAATTAGTCTCAGCACCATTATAACAGTACCCAGATTTCAGTCAGACATTCATCATAACTACAGATGCTTCTAACTACGCCATTGGCGCAGTACTGTCGCAAGGCGAAATTGGAAAGCATAAGCCAATAGCATATGCGTCTCGTACATTAAATAAATGCGAAGGAAACTACTCCACGACTGAAAAGGAGCTTCTCGCTATTCTTTTCGGCGTCAACACTTTCAGACCATATATTTATGGGTATAAATTTCGAATTGTCACTGACCAACGTCCCCTTACATGGTTTTTCAATGCAAAAGATCCAGGAGGACGTTTATTGCGATGGCGATTGAAACAAGAGGAGTATGACTACGAGATAGTTTATAAACCGGGCCGTATAAACTCAAATGCTGACGCTCTATCTCGTAACCCAGTAAATGCCATCACTCTTTCAGGAATAAATAAGACAACTTATGAACAATTTTTCAAGAAACAATTCACGAAATCAATCTCTAATGATACGCAAATTCAGGAATATAACCAAAGTTTAACTTCCGCGAAACTTAAATCGATAGCTTGTCCAGTTTCTCTAGATTTTGATAACTCTATGCCGCACAGCGAACAACTGTTATCCATAGTAAACAATTCTGCCGAGCTCTTATCAGCCGAACGGGAACTTGAAACCGTGCAGTCAGTTGAGGCGACTAATAAGAAGCTCTATTTCTTATACACTAAAATCCATCATTATGATGAAACGAGTTACAGAACTATTTTATTTTATTTTTTTATTTATCTTTATTATGGCAACAAACAGTCATACATACAAAAAAAAATATCAAAATAAACTTACAATCTATTATAGACCTTACAGTGCCGAAAGTACATTTCAACTTATATTAAACATAAATGAGCTAAAGAGACGCTTAATAGTACAGCAGCAATTGGAATCAGATTGCATCAATTTGAAAAGGTGTATTCATATTAACAATGTATTTGGACTTAAAACTATAAAATAAACACTTTAAGTTGAAGCAGCATCACAATATTTTTACAAAAGTTAATTTTTAAAGCTTAAATATTATTTTACATAAAAAGTTTATCACTTATTATTACATGTTTTTGAAAGAGTTCTCTTGAAAGATATTAAGTTATTATAAAATAAATCCACGTTAGAAAATTCTTTGCTGTAAGTGGTGATTGAACGAGATATGAAGCTATTTCGAGTGTAATTTTTCTTTAAGTTAGGAGGCACAAGTGCAACATTATTTTTATTTCGCGTAGTGCGAATGGGCATGCGTATTCTTGTTACAAAATTAATTTTAGATGAAAGTGTTGGCGAATCGATTAAGTTGTTTAAGATTTTGAATAGAAAGGACATATCAATGAGTTTACGGCGGTTTAATAACGATGTTAAGTTATAATAATTTAGTGAATTTTCATATGAATCTAAACGATGGCAACGGTAGTTTAACAGTTTAACAAACTTCTTTTGTACTCTTTCAATACGATTGATATGAATCCAATGATAAGAAGGGTTCCATACTACACTGGCAAACTCTAATATAGACCTAACAAACGAATTATACAGAAGTTTAAGAGTACTTATCTTTTTAAGGGGTTTACTGATTCTTGTGATAAACCCAAGGTTTTTGAAGGCTCTGTTTAGTATATTGTCTATGTGTAGATTAAATAAAACCTTGCTATCCATCATAACACCAAGATCACGAATGCTGCTAACACGCACAAGTTTTAAATTATTTATTGTATAGTCAAACATAATAGGTTTCTTTTTTCGAGTGTAATTTATAACAAAACACTTCTCAACATTAAGAAAGAGTTGGTTGGTATTACAGTAATCTAATAATGAGTTGAGATTGCGTTGGATACCCATGCTGTCGTCAGCATAGAGTAAGTGATCAGAGTTACCAATGATCTTACCTAAATCATTTATATACAGCGTGAACAGCAAGGGTCCTAAGTGTGAGCCTTGTGGAACCCCTGAAGGGATGTGCAAGAACCTAGAACAATACCCCTTCAGACATACTGCCTGACTTCTATTCCGTATGTAGGATTCTATCCATCTTAATAGGTTGCCGTGTACACCGGCCCTCATAAGCTTTACCATATGCAAATCGTGGTTAATTTTATCGAACGCTTTGGAGAAGTCGGTGTACACGACATCCACCTGTAGGTTACTGTCCATGGCATTAAGAAGATAATCAGAGAAAACAACCATATTTGAGTCAACACTACGAGCCTTTACGAATCCATGCTGGTTTTCAGATAGTTCTTGTTTTACAGCACTAGATATTTGAGTTGTAACAATTTTCTCAATGATTTTACCAAAAGTGCATAGTTTCGAAATAGGGCAATATTGTGTTACATCATTACTTTGAGAAGTTTTTGGTATAGGGGTGATTAGAACTTTCTTCCATACCGACGGAAAATTGCCACTTAGCAGAGAGAAGCGGTAAATATATAGCAAAGGCACCAAAATTTCATTTGCACATTGTTTAATAAATAGTGGGTGGATATCATCGCTCCCGGCACTTGTGTATATATTAAGTTTTTTAAGTTCACTGAGAACACATTTTTCGTCGATTTTTATGGAGTCAATATCAGCAACCGAGCCGGAGGAATGATCAAGGGTGATATTATTAGAAGAAATAAAAACCGAGTGAAAATAGTCATTGAAAGCGTTACAAATCTGACTTCCTTCACAAAGACTGTTACCCCTATACGTTATTGTATTAGGGATGTCGTTGTTAGATTGTTTTGATTTTACAAAAGTCCAAAAATATTTAGGGTTCTTAATGATATTATCTTCAGATACATTTATGTAATATTCATAACAGTCTCGCTCCATCTTTCGAAATCGCTTTCTTAAGATGGATAAAGTTCGATAATCAATTAAATTCTGATAGACCTTCCATTTTTTGTGAAATTTACATTTTTCCTTTCCGAGTTTAATAAGAGGTTTGGTGTACCAAGGTGGGTACTTTTGATTAATTCGTGTAGTTATCGGCACATATTTATCTATTAGGGAATTTAGAATACTATAAAAAGCATTTGTGATCATGTTTATGTCATTATAAGAAGAAAACACAGTTACCCAATCAATGGAACTTAACTCAGAACGGATAGACTCATAATCAGCCTTAAAAAACATTCTCTTGACTGTGTTGTTGTGTTTTAGAGGGGGGGGAGATAAGAGAGATAGTTCTATTTCAAGAGACTTATGATGTCGGTCTTCAGTAACGAGCGGGTTTTTTACAGAAAAAACTTTACATGGTTTTGAACAAAAAACGAGATCCAGGATTCTGTTGTGATAATTAAATTCTCCATTATATTGCATAATTCCCGAGAAATGCATAAATTCTGCAGTTAATATTGCCAAATTGTCGTTATTTGTGTTTATATTCATGGAATTAATCTCTTCATCGTAGGACCAGATGGCATTAGTGACATTAAAATCACCTAACACAAGGAATATATCGTCAGAATTAGTACAAATGTTTTGGCATGTTCTATCATAGAATGAATTCGTTAAGGCTTCGTGACTGCGACCGTGAGGTATGTAAGTAAGGCCAATGTGGAGGTACCTGACTTGTCCTGTGAGGGTGTCGCTCTGGGCGGGCACAGGCTTGCCGAGCGGCACGCTCACCCACAGCTCGTCAGCAGGCGGTGGCGCGCACCAGTCCGGGGCCGGGCGGGCACACAGCTCGCGCCGCACTGCCACCAGCACCCCGCCCCCGCGCTCGCACCCCGTCGCCGCCCGGTCCCTATCACATCTGTACACTTCGTAAAGGTTATCAAAGAACTCCCTACTGTAGAAACCATCGTTTAACCAAGTTTCAGTAATACAAATAATGTTATAATTACTATTCAAAACTCCTGTAAGAAACTCATTTGATTTGGTCCGCAGACCGTTCGCATTTTGGTAATAAAAAGATAAGATATGTCTAGCTGTCATTGTAATAGTATAGGTATGGATAAGTAGGCATAAAACAAGGCATATTGTCGAGATCGCAACATACACTCGTTCCAGGATAACAAACCGGTTTCATCACAAAAAATAGCAAGTTATGTTTGTAAATAGTATACATAGTTAATGATTTCATGTAAACCATATGTCTACTGCTAGCATTAGGAATGTAATTATAAAGAATCAAAAGCATTGACGGTGGATTATAAAAACAATTACAAAAAATCGAAGTGTAAATAAGAATAAGCGTACAGCATAAAATTTTGAGCGTGTAATCATAGTTTTTATGACAGATACCTCGGAAAATGAGACAATCTCGTGCCTCGTAACAAAAAGCGCTAGCTGTGTAAATAGCTATAGGTATGGTTGTAAGTGTAATTATAGCAAAACAAGTAACGATAAGACTCAGAGCTGATATGAATTTAAACATTAGAGAATTTTGGCATTTTGTGTTAATGGTATTAACGGTAAATGGAAGTCACATTTTATCTAAATCACTTTCAGTTAAAATAACAAGTAATCCTTCTGTTTGGCCAGAGCTCTGGTACGGCTGTACAACATTTTGTAGTATGGGGCGAGATGGTAATTCACAAAAATGGGTTTGGAGGATCCATCTAAGCCAGCATCAACAGTAGTAAGTCCCCTGCGAGCGCGAACAGCTGATAGAAATTCAATTTTAATGTTTCGCCGGCAAAACCGGACTATGATGTTAGGTACCATTGTAGAATCGGTAGAAGTGGGTACACCGTCGCCGGCGGCGACGCCTGGCCCGCCCGGGGTGATTGGCTGGGAGCTCCGTTTGAATCTTCGGACGCGGTGAATGTAATCTATATCCGATGGGTTCAGGGTAAAACCAACTTTAGTATCAATGTTTTTTATGATATTATACAAGTTTTCACCCTTTTGTTGTGGTATTCCCGCAAATTCTAAGTTATTTCTGCGTCCTTGTTGGTCATTGTCACGTAGTTTAGAAGAAAGTTCAGCAATGGTTAGTTGCGCCTGAGATAGGTTACGATCCAACATATCGATTTTTTCCTTGGTCAAGTTGTTATCAGTTTTGATCTCGGATACCTCATGCTTTAGTTTATTCTGCTCCTGCAAAATTTTTTCGTTGCATAATTTCATCCCGGACATTTCTTGTTTGATTTGACGTACGTCTTCACATAAGGACGATAAACTTTTATTTTGAGTTTCAAAGAAGTCTTGGAAGGATTCCATTAGTTCTTTTCGAAAATCGGCGAGGATATCGGCAAGTTCACTCTCGGGTTGTTTTCGCTTGCGGAGGGTCACGAGGTTGTCTGCATCCCGGTCCCGTAAGCTGGACAGATCACTGAGTGATCCTCCGGTCTTGACTGGACTTCTGTGTATATTCATAGTTTATGGCCCAACAAATGAAAACCAAAAGGATAACACAATACACGTTCACACGATACACGTTCGATGCGCTCAGTAGTTCGCGCGAGACTGATTATTACTAACTATTTATAATATATTACTCAAATTGAGAGACTTGATCATTTCCGAAGATGATTATGATAAGGAGTTAGCTATTTCAGATTTTACAGAACCTTTCACCAAGCTAGCTTATGTAAAAATATATAATATGATATCATACATATTTCATGGCACAAACATAAAAGTACATATCTATAAAAACCAAATTAGGTATCCTACTCCGGCCGAGGTTCCAAATATCCTGACAGAAAATCACGGCACGACCATAGCTGGTCACCCAGGAGTAAAACGCATGCTAAACAGAATCAAAGCTTCGTTTTATTGGAAAAGCATGAGGGCAGTTATTGAACGTTTCGTAAAAGATTGCAGATTATGTCAAGTAACTAAGCCACTACGAGCTTCCAACAAAGCACCTATGGTGATAACATCCTCGAGCACTAAGCCATTCGAGAGATTAGCTCTAGATATTGTTGGAATTTTGCCTAAAGCTGGCCTTAAAAAATTCAGGTACATTATTACTCTTCAGGATGACTTAACGAAATTTTCTTGTGCCTATCCTATGATAACCTCTACTACTGATGAGATTGCACGTAACCTCATACATTTCTTCTCACTATTTTCATTTCCAAAAATGATCCTCACAGACCAAGGCACATGCTTCACATCTGAATTATTTAAACAATTGACTGAAATTCTTAAAATCAAAAGCTTATTCTCTACACCTTATCACCCTCAAACAAATGGCGCTTTAGAGCGTAGTCGCGTGACTACGCTCTAGAGCGCTCTTAAGGAGTACCTAAAGTCTTTCGTGAATGAAAATCACGACGATGGGCATTGCTATCTAGCAACTGCAATACTAGCTTATAATACAACTCCGCATTGTACAACAGAATTCACTCCGTTTGAACTATTGTATGGCCATAAACCTTCCATTCCCAGTAGTTTATACAATTCAAGTGATAGCACAACATATGCCGAATATATACGCGCTTTACAGTACAGAACGAAGTACTCCCGTGAAAAAGCTTTAGAAAATATTACCAAAAGTAAAGAACAATCAAAAAGATACTATGATGTTTCATCCAGAACAAAAACGTATAAATCAGGAGATATGGTTTACATTAAACAACATCATAGGCTGCGCAAGGCCCTGTCCTCAATCTGGAAAGGACCTTATAAGATAGTTAAAGTAAATGAGAAGAATAATGTTACAGTCAGCATAAATAGGAAACATGTGAAATATCACATTAATGAAATAAAGTTAGCACAATAATTGTTTCAGATTCGTCCTTGGAACAAGTTATTCAGAGCCTATCCAATCAATCACGCACAGTCCTGGACTATACTTCGATCCGACGTCTGTGGTATATTTCTATGACGACTACTGGAATGTAGTGACGCATCTAGAAGTTATACCTATTGAACCTTACTTACAAAAGATTGACCAATCGATCTCGAGCATTTCTAGCTTTTGTGAAAAAGCACAGAATTTAGCTATTGATATAAATTGTAAGGATGCCATAAACCCTCTTCAGATTTTGATAAAAGCTAATAAATTAAAATATGATTCATTTTCTCATTTAATATCGGAATCGAAACCTCAAGATCGCTTCAAGCGAGCCCTGGAATTTGGCGGTGAAATTCTTAAATTTTTCTTTGGCACTCTAGACGCAGACGATGCTAGGAAATATGATGACGCATTATCCACATGTGAACATAACGACCAGGTGATATTTTTATTAATGAAGGATAACATTCACATTATCCAATCAACCATAAATAATTTCAATACCTCTATTCTAAAATTAAATGACAATGAGAAAAGAATAAATAAACAAATCGCAAAACTAAATTACATATTTGAACAAAATAATAAAGTAACTACAAACTGTGTGAATCTTTCAAAAATCAATTCCATTCTCAATTTAATTGAAGCATCATTACTTTCAGTATCTAATATTTTAGATACAATTTTGAACTCTATCCTCTTTATCCTCTATGCTAAAGCTAATATTTTACATCCGTATGTTTTGACTCCCACTCACCTGTTTAACGAGCTAAGTAAAAGCAAGATGTATAAAAAGAACATTGAGTTCCCAGTTTCTCTATCACTAGAGAATATACATAGTATCATAGATCTATCTAGGATGACTTCATATTACTATAATAATAAGATTATGTTTGTAATTCAAATACCCTTGATTAACCCAGTTAAGTTTAATGTTTATAAGATTTTACCGTTGCCTACACCGACAGATGAGTACAACTTCCAAACTTATGTTTTAATTCATTCATCTAAGATGTATGTAGCCCTTACGGATGATAGATTAAGTTACGCATTATTAGATAGCCTAAGTGATTGTCATAAGGTTAATTATGAGTATATGATCTGTCTATTACCCTCTGTTTTATCTACAGTAAACAATCCTTTATGTGAAACAAAACTGTTAACAGAAGTAACATTGTCTCTTCCCCATATCTGTGACTTTAAGATAATATATGGTAATGTTAATATATGGCAAAAACTTAATGATGGCAGATTTATCTATGTACAGTCTAAGCCTAACAAATAATCAATGAAATGTAAAAACAATATAACAGATTATACCCTGCAAGGTACAGGAATTCTATCCTTAAAAGAAGATTGTACAGCATACTTTCAGACTTTACAGTTTCACTCATCTCAAACGTATAAACAAACTTTGCCAAGCCAATTGTTAATCGACTTCAACATAATCGAAGATAATTGTTGTAAGTATAATTTTATCAATAATAGTGCAGGTGTAATTTCTGCTATTTCTATAACTGATGTTGATTTAGAATCACTGAAACTAGCTTCTCATAAACTTGATAATCTCGAAAACCAAATTAATCAAGCTAAAAATCAGTCCCATATATTTAAATACGGACATTATTATTCTGGAACTACTTATGCCATAGTAGTAGCTATTATAATTTACTTAGTAAATAAGGCATATAAGAAATGGTTTCCACCCTGCTGTGAAAACACATCTTGTTGCATCCAAATATATAACCAGTGTCATAATAAGAAGTCTAGTAGAAATGAAACAAAGTATAATACATCTATTGAATTCACAGAATCTGATGAATCATTTGAATGCGATAAGAAGTCTGTTAGAAGCCTGCCTGAAATAGAAATAAATAAAAACAAAAGTAAAGTTATGTTTAGGAATTTTGAAAAAATACCCGCAAATCGGAACTTAAGTAACTATTAATAATAAAATAACATATTAAAAATTATTGATTTCTATTTCGGAACTTAGATTTTACTATTATAGTGTAGCGATACTGCTTAAGGATAGTAAAGGTGACATTCAAGTTAGTATTTAGTCACTGTATCTTATTTTGATTTTAATCTAAATCTATTTGTTTTGTTTACTCCTTCGTTTATCTTAAATTGATAAAGCTCAGTCTTATGGGGGGAGATGTTATAACCGAATGTAGTTTGCAGTAAACGCTGACTTAAGCTAATTCATTTTATATAAAACTGTTTTCGATAGAGACTGGCAGCAGTCACCCCACAAACTTTGTCCGATACATACATTGTAAATTCACGTTATTTTTGTATAAAATTCGGTGTGTAGTACAGTGAAATAAATTTATTCAGCAGCAGTAATAAAAGTGTTTTTTTAAAAAGGACCCACGGAGCGCCATCCATACAGTTCGGTTGTATCGCTCAACCTGTCCGTTTGCTCTTGGTGTAGCTACAGCGTTGAGGATGTGTTTGGCTCCGACCTCGTGAATATATGCCTGAAACTTACTACTCGTGAAACATGACCCACGATCAGAAATTACTCGTTTCGACGCACCAAATATGCTAAAGTGCTCGCGTAACCGGTCGATGACAATTGACGTTTTTGTACTTTTAACAGGCCTCAATACGATGAACTTTGTATACGCGTCTATTATAACTAAAATGTGGGTGTTTCCCCTCGAGCTCTTCACGAAAGGTCCGACGTGATCGAGGTGAATGGTCCCAAATGGGGTATCTATTTTTGGGATAGGGTGCAACAGTGGTCTTTTCCGCCCCGATGCCTTGGAATATGCACACTCTAGACAAGAGTCCACATATTTCTTGATGAACTTTTTCATTTTACTAAACCAGTAGGTTTCTTTGACTTTAGCGTAGGTTTTATCAAACGCGAAATGACCAATATCATTGTGGCACTGTTTAAGTATTTGCCACCTCACCCCTTTTGGCACCACCCATCTCTCACCCTCGGCCGTTTTCCTGTATAACTTCTTATTGCGAATCGAATAATTACCTAGTACATCTCCGACGAATTTGGGTCTGTTAATATGCTAACCTTCCTTTGAATTTCCGAATCAGACGCTTGCACTGTACTTAACCAGTCAGAGTCACCCGTCACGATAATATGTACTGATTGTGTGGTGACGTCACTAGATGGTGGATTCCTGCTGAGAGCATCAACATACGTCATTGATTTGCCTGGTCGGTACTCAACCGTGTAATCAAACTCATGCATGGAGATCCACCACCTAGCGACGCGCGGTATTAGGTCACGTTTGAAAAAAGTTGCCTGAAGTGAATTGCAATCCGTAAATATCTTAAATGTAATACCTATAAGATACACGCGAAACCTCTGCAACGATGCAACCACCGCCAACGTCTAGAGCTCGTATGACGTCATGTGTTGCTCTTCAGGGGTAGTTTGGCGACTAAAATATGCTACCGGCTTGAGAATCCCATCACTATTTCTTTGCATTAATATACCTGCAATACCGATTTTACACGCATCAGTATGGACTTCAGTAACCACCTTCGGATTGTAAAGCGATAGGGTTGGTTTTCTTACCAACTCGTCTTTCAAAGTGGTAAATGCGCGTATTTGGGATTCACCCCAGATTCAAGGAGTATCCTTTTTAAGCAAAACAGTAAGTGTCTTCGCAATAACCGCGAAGTTTCTCACGAATCGCCGGAAGAAGCTACATAGACCTACAAACTGTCTGACGCCGTGTTGATCGCGAGGTTGAGGAAAATCCTGAACTGCCTGCACTTTGCGACTACCGGGTTTTATTCCTTCGGCGCTTAATTCAAACCCAAGGTAGTCTACACTTCTACAAAAAAAACAACACTTCGAGAGCTTAAGTGTCAACCCCGCTTTTTGAAGTAACTGTAGAACCGATTCTAATTTACTGATGCCCTCATCGATTGTTTTTGACGGTATGATGATATCGTCCATATATGCGGATGCTATTTTGCTATTCCTATCCGGCGAGCGACCATTTTCGACGATATGATTGTTGACCGTTCCTAACACTGAGTGGACCATGCGCATGAACGTCGATGGACCGTTAACAAGGCCGAAGGGCATCCGTTTAAACTCAAATTGCCCATCTGGCGTCACAAAACTAGTCTTTGATCGATCACTCTCTTTAACCCCTATCTGGTAATACCCAGATGCCAAGTCCAAAGTAGTATAAAAGTTAAACCCCGATAGCTCATCGAGCTGGTCATCGATTCTAGGTAGTGGGAAATTTTCATTTATAGTCTTCCTATTGAGAGCCCTATAGTCCACACAAAGTCTAATATCCCCGGTCTTTTTCTTTACTAGGACTATAGGGCTCGCATAGGGCGACGTCGAAGGCTGAACTATATCGCAATCAATGTGTTCCTGTTCCATGTTCCGTACTTTCTCCCTTTCGGTGAATGGTAACCTATACGGACGGTATACCACGGGTTCATCATCCTTTAGCTGAATCGACATTTCGACTAAGTCTGTTTTGCCTAGTTCCTCTAGCTTAAATGCAAATGCCTCGCGATATTTATTTAACAATCCCAGTAGCTTCACGATGGTCCCATTATCTAGCGCGTTAGGCCCTAAATCGTCTGCTAAGATAACTTGCTTTGGTTCAACCAAATTGACTCGCATTACCCTATTCAGCATTGTATCACCCCTTTTAAGTTCAAACGGTCTGCTCGATAACCCATTTACCAACGCTACACCACTTCCCTCTGTTACGGTGAACAACCCTTGTACTATGTAATGCTCACGTCCTGACTGATAACGGGTGCTACCATTGATATAAACTTCTCCCGTATACTTAGGTTCTGTTTTAAAGTCAACAGCAGTCAACCCATCGACGATAGTCTCAGACGCGCAAACTAACTTGACCCTATTGTCTAGGTAATCTTCTGAGCTACTTATACGCTAGAATGTACCGTCCTTTTCTACCACAATGTGTGGTTGCTCGGTAAAAGTCTGTCCAACCAGTAAAGGTACTTCCAGAACCTCATCCGGAATAACCATACATTCAACAAATGCCTTTGCTGCATCTATTTCCACGTCTACTCTGCATTTACCTAATGGTCTAACAACGCCATCACCGAACCCCTTTAAAAATGGTAATGTGGTTTCGTGTTCCCACGCTAGTGACAATTCGCGAGCGAACGTTTCCCTAATCAATGTTACCGCGCTACCGAAATCGATGAAACACTTGCATATCACTTTATTAACTATCACGCGCTTATAGTACTTTGAAGACTTTGTACCGGACGCCACTACACACATGACCGGTTTTGATGTTTTACTGGTGGTGTCAGCGTTTTTATTATTATTAGTTCGACAACTAACAGTAGAATGACCAAAGCGCATGCATTTATCGCATTTCAGTGCCGGTTTGGGACACTGAGACTTGTAGTGGCCGTCTTGTAAACAGTTAAAACATTTAACCGGTCTGTCGCTAGCTGTGTTTCTATTCCCGTTTCCCGAGTTAGTTTCAATTCTAGTCATAGCCTTTCGCTCCATAAATTAACTATTCTTAGCGCTCTTTAAGAAAGGTAATAGCTGCTCTGGACTATCAAAACGAGCCGCTTCGGCCCCTAGACGAACACTGCGATCTTCTATTCCAAATACTAAACAATCAACCGCTCTCTTGCCCGTAATGTCGCACCGGTTTAATAATATGATTTTATCATAGAAATATTCCTCAAAAGAATCATTAAACCTAGCACGTTTAGCAAGCATTGTTGTGAGTAATTGACCATAGTTATCATCGCTAGGGAATGCTAGTTTCAACTTTTCCTGCCACTGTTGCCAGGAAAACATTACAGTCGAGAGTCCAGCGTACCATTTTTGAGCATTGCCCTTGAGCTTTGGTAACGCAAAGTGAACAGTCTGACGATCATTCCAATTATATATGATCGCACACTCATTCAATTTGTGTATCCACATTTCAATTGTTTGTTCCTTACGATCCGGATCGAATTCTGGCACTGTGTTATGATTCGACAATTTCTCATGAGAGCCTTTATTGCCAATAGTACGCAAGGCCTCGACTAGCTGTGAAATAGTAACACTATTGCTGTGTACGGATTTCGCATTCAAGGACTCGCATACAGACCCGGATTGTTGTTGTTCCTCTAGAAGTGACGGCTGCGCAGGTGTAGCCCCCCTGTGTGACGACTGCGCAGGCGTAGCCCCGCTGCGCGACCGCTGCGCCGGCGTAGCCCTGCTGCGCGACGACTGCACAGGCCTAGCCCTGCTGCGCGACGACTGAGCAGGCGTAGCCCTGCTGCGCGACCGCTGCCTCTCGCTACGCCGCCGATGCCGCTGACTGCGCGAGCGTGACCTGCTGGGACGACCGCGGCCTCGGTGGCTGCTCCGGCTGCGCGTCCGGCGCCTGTTGGCGTCGCCGCTGCGTGACCGACGCCTGCTGGTCCATTCCCGTGTCCTCTGGTCACTGCGACTGCGCGGCCGCTTCGCGTTCCTACGTTGACTGCGTGACCGGCGAGATCCTCTTCGGTCCGTGTGCCTAGTTATGCTACGCGACCGGTGCTGACCTTCGGGTAGCGTTGCCAGCACACGCGAGCCACGCGACCCTTTCCGACCGTCATCCATTTCCGTTTTTAATCGGTACTCTTATACCACAGGTTCGACTCAAGGAGTGAATACTGTTTACAACTCCTTTCTAGCCCTTTCTTCAAAATTGTAGACGGCGAGCTTTAGTAAGACACTGAGACACTTTCACCACTTTATTTATAACTCACTAAGGATTCACAGGGTTTTAACTATGACCTTCCAACTCAACTATCTGGTAACGACCTGCTGTCTTCGGCAACACGTGCTGTCTGTCACCCTGAACCCCGCCGATCGTTCTCCACGGCCGGTGTCTATACCATTGGCGCCAACGTCGACAGCACGCGTTGGCGGGGAAAAAACAGCGATCATAAATTCAACTTCCGTATTGATAAGTAAACATTATTACAAACTAAGACACATGACAAATAATATTTTAATTAAAGTAGTAATATATAATTATTTAACATTTAAATATTAACAGCTAACACTCTTTGGTATCTAGAATTCTAACACATTGGCGCCAACGTCGACAGCACGCGTTGGCGGGGAAAAAACAGCGATCGCAAATTCAACTTCCGTATTGATGAGTAAACATTATTACAAACTAAGACACATGACAAATAACTCCGAGCATGAACTCTAACCCCACCACAGATGGCAGCAGCAGACGGCAGCAGGGTGTGGCTAGTCGTCGTATTTTTAATGAAGCGACGAAGCCGGTTTTTCCGATACTAAAACTTGTTTTCAAAACGATTTTATCATTGTCAGTTTCAGTTTCAGTTTCAATTTTTTATCGAATATAAATAAATAAAGTATCTTATTCAACGTCAAAATTATATTTACTTATAACTACTGTGCCGGCACGTACGCCCGCCACAGATATGCGGAAATATCTATTTCCACGTAATGTTAACATAAGTTGACGACCTTCACAGATAAGGTATATTTATATTCATCACGTAGTTTTGTAGTAAGTTGTATATAAGCTTATAGTATTTCCTATAATAAAGTAGTCTAGTATTTGCGCGGATCTCAAGCCTTTTACTTTACTCCCGAAGATGTTGCTCTCCTTATAATTGCCTCTGGCAAAGTGGTGACCCGACGTTGGAACATCAGCAACCTTCGGTAATAGCAGCATGGACCCAGCCGCGAAGAAAACTCCGTGTGCTGCCACCTTAATCCATAATCAAGACCCCACCCAAACCAAGACGACATCAAGCAAGCCATGACCGGACCAGATTTGAAAACGGACCAGAAGCCAAAAGATTTCAACTGAAGATTTCCCGCATCCAACTCAAGATACCGCAAGAATAATGAACCGATAGTCAGCCGACTGCTGATTTATCAAAATGGAGCTCGCACCAGCAGAAACGAACGCGTCGGCAAATTCATTCACGCAAGCAGCTTTTTCAAGTTCAACACATAGGAAGCCGTTCCAGCCCCCAAAGATTATTGAAACATCATCGGTATACCTAATTCAACGAATATTGAAATCATCCAGGAAGAACATCGCACGAAGAATAATCAAATCACTGAAGAGAGAGAGAAAGAGATATATATATATATATATATATATACACATATAAACGATTGGTGTACAAGATGTGCCCTATGTTGCCAAATCCCAAGGTTTTTAGGCACACAAATTTCATCAATCGACAACTTAATATTCACTCAAGAGTGAAGAGCACGCACGTACATATGACGTACGAGATCATTGACTGCCTACAGCCAAGGTTACAGATTTAATGCTGACGCTGATTCAGCACAATCATCCTTGTGTAGGTACGGTCGCAATTATAAACAAACAGTGATTACAACTTCAACGACGTGCGATGTAAATTGACTCATCGATTCCTGAAAAACATGGGCGGCTGCAGCATCAGACGACTCTCCTGCGGATATTTTCCAGGTTATAGGTTAGGTTAGTTTATTAACCGCGAAGCCGCATTTTCCTAGTGTTTTTCTGTTTTCCAGTTTTTAGTTTATTTCATGTAGTATGCGGCCAGATACAAGACCTGCCTGTAGGTAAATATTAAGTAATTCTTCAAACTATGTAGAATTCACATAACCGTAGTTCCTTTATTTTTCTAATTCGTGTAAGATTTACCTTTAGATTAAGTTGAAGTATGCACAATTACTATCTGATTTATGTTTATTATAATACTACTAGTTATTATTGCAGTTGATATAAGTTTGTTATGGTATCTAATTTAGATTTTTTCCATTGTTATAAGTACATTCATTTATTTTTTTCCCTAAAGGGGGGAGTATCTGTGCCGGCACGTACGACCGCCACAGATATGTGGAAATATCTATTTCCACGTAATGTTAAGATAAGTCATTTTTTTATATAAAAAAGAGACTACACCGTTTCGGAAGGTGGGCCTCGGGGTTAAGAAGAAACGGCGAGAAACTCCCCCATACCTTCCTTTTAAAAAAGTGACTTTACAACAGGTACTGGTTTCGGTCTAAGGAAATTCGCCGGCGAGTGACAAGACTTGATTCATCGCCCCCCGTCGAATTTTTGCGCTGCGCTGAGATGGTATTATGGACCATGCAGTTTTAACATAGTTTTTGAACCTCTTTTCCGGAAGGATCAATGATTCCTGTGGTATTTTATTGCAGAAGCGAATACAGTGCCCCATGAATGATGTGCCTACTTTACTAAGTCTAAATAATGGTAGTGCTAACCTATTTCTATTTCTAGTGTTAATTGTATGGCTATCACCTACAGTATTATTAATATTATTTTATATTTATTCCTAACATAAATATTATGATAAAGTTAAAAACTAGACGCGCTTTAAACCTATTTGAGGTTTATGCTTGCACGAATGAGTCGCATTACATTATTATAAGGTTCACATTGACACATCATCCACTTGAACCCAATATATAGTATTTTTTTAATAAATGTTTACAGGTCTTGTAGTTCTTTAAGATACTATTTTGCAATTTATGCGGAAGCCTGTTTAATATGTTGGGTAGCGTATATTTCTAAATCCTTTTACCATATTCATGATTATATTTAGGTAGAACAAACATTGGTGTACTGTTTAGTTTGCGCAGTTTACTATGCCTCACCTTAGCAGTTAGGGACTCAATGTGATGGTATTCCTCAAGTACTATTTGATAATTAATTTTATTGTAAGCTGACATAATTCTGCAGTGCTTCAACAGCCCTATTTCATCTTCTATATATTTTGTTATTAAATATTTTGCGATAATTGTTTTAAGTATGCTTAGTTGAAGTTTGCATATTAAGTCAATGTTAGTTTTATATGTTCGACCATAACTACTGAGTCCATAACCTATTATTGATTTACCTAATGATAAGTACAACATTCTTAGTATATATATAATATTATATTAATAGAATAAAGCTATGTTTTTTCTTACATAGGTAACCGTAAGTATATTATGATGATTGATATGATGATTGATATGATTATGATACGAAACAAACGAAACTTGAACAAAACGGGAATTCCGTAGCTTCATATCTCTGTAGCTGTAGAGATGGGCCCCTGGGGAGGGGGCATTCTCACGCAATATCACCACTCGATTAATTTATATCGAGAAGTCTAGAGAAGAACAGGGTAATAGTATTATATTTTTAGGTATCGCAATTGATCGACATTTGAATTGGAAATAAAAAATTAATAAAGTTTGCCATAACATTTGTTTTTGTGCAAAGACGTTTGCACAAAACCGCCGAGAAAAAACCGAACTGATTGCCTATGGTATGTAGATTCCGTCATAAGATATGTTCTGATAATCTGGAGAAACGGAACAGAAATTAACAGAGTATTTACTGCCCAAAAAAAAGTGTGCGTGCTATTTGTGATATGGCACCGTATGGGTCATGTAAACAAACATTTAAAAGATTGGATATATGACCGGTACCCTGTCTTAAAATACTTGAAATAGGTAAATTCGTTAATTCAAATCCATAGCTTTTTGTAAAAACTCAAGAATATTATTAAGCTATTACTCGAGGAACACTATAAAACTCGAACAGGCTCGTATTTAATCACACGCCAAGAAAATCAATGTATTTAAAAAACTGTTTAGCAATGTGGGTAATCGTTTATAATAAAATACCGGATGAAATAAAAACGTTGCCGTTCAATACTTTTAAACCTAAATTATTCCATTGGCTCCTGCAAAACTGTTATATTACCCTGTTGACGAATTTCTTAACTTTAAACGTACGTGAAACTGGCCATGGCGTATGTTCTTTTTTTTAATGACTACAGACCTCAAAAATGTTCATGCTCAATTGAAAAGCTGTCTACGGCGTTCTATTTGTATAATGATATAAGTACCTTTTAAGGACGACTGGATAGCTATTCAAAAAGCACGTAACCAGTTTAAAAATCAAACTAGGTGCAATTTTAGAGAATCGTGGAGAAATTTCTGCAGCTCGATAAACAGCGAGTCGCAGGCCTCACGAATCAAAAAGCTAATAGGTAAAGACCCACAACACCAACCTGGTTCGATAAAGAAACCGAATGGAGAATACACCAAGAGCGGAGAAGAGCTCTGTAGTGTACTGCTACAAACGCATTTCCCGGGGTGTATAACCCTACCCGCAAAAGAGGTAGAGACACCGACGGAAATACCAAGCTCCTCGCAATGGGGAGCTAAGCTCATTGTACCAAGACTTGTAAAAATATTTAAGGCATGTCTAGCACTCGGCTACATGCCCAGTATCTGGAGAGAAGTGAAAGTAGTCTTCCTGCCGAAACCAGGCAAGGACGACTATACTGAACCTAAATCCTTCAGACCTATAAGTCTCACATCATTCATTCTGAAAACGTTACAAAAAGTGTGTGATAGATTTATAAGGGACGGTCCCATGAGAACCAACCCTATACACCCAAACCAACATGCGTACTAAGCGGGAAAATCCACAGAGACTGCTTTACACGCAGTAGACAGAAGGATAGAAAGCTCGTTACCAAGTTTGTATATGGTAATGAAAGAATTGTTGTATGGGAGCCCCCTTAAATATTTATTTTATTCTATTTTTTAGTATTTGTTTGATAGCGGCAAAAGAAATACATCATCTTTGAAATGTAAACTATCTTACTATCACAGTTCATGAAATAGAACCTGGTGACAGACGGACAGACAGACAGCGGAGTCTTAGTCTTAGTAATTGGGTTCCGTTTTTACCCTTTGGGTACGGAACCCTAAAAAGATATCCTTATATCGAATGCGCGAGAATCACCTCCCTGCCTATCATACAAGTAAAGACCCTGGGTTACGTCACATTCGGTAAAATGTCCATCTTTCAAACGATATTCATCCTAAAGGAGTCACTTTCCCAATCCTGAAAAAATATATGTTATGATGACATCCCTTTTCTTTAATGTAAGTGTTTGAAAATAACATATGATGATGGGAACTTTATAAAGAAGAAAAAACTTGAATGATGTTTTTTACCTAAAACTTGCTAAAACTTGCTAGTTTTGGGATCCTCAAAGAATATAGTTATGGCTATTGCGCCAATAAATAGTTTTTGTTGGAGGGAAAAAAATGGAATGACCCATGCCCAGGAGTCAGACCATCCTGCTATGTTCGGGTCCGTACACATTGAGCGGACATCAGCTCGTGTAGTATACGGAATAAAAGCAACCCCTTTGTGTTGTATGAAAGTTATCGATAATTGATTTAACTGTGAGCCATGGAATGAATATGTCACGGACGCACAGTTGAAGGCTTTTTAAAAACGCATTGATTTTCAATATGCTGTTGAACAAATCAGTTAGGGGAATAATAAAGTCTTTATAAAGAATGACTTAATAACGTGTCAGAGAAAAACGAAATAAAACGATAAACACATAAATTAAATACATTTTGTTACAAGCATTCTGTCATGACTTCCGGAATGGCGAATGCACTGCACAAGTCAAAGTCACAAGATGGCGGACCGTAGTAAAGAAAGCAACGAAAAATTTATGCATCGTTTTTAATTGCATTTTAGTCAGTGGTTTAGGAAATGAATGAAAATGAAATGATTTTAAATTACAATTGTATAAACTGTGAGGATATTTCTGGCATGAACTTGGATTACTGTGTGAAGGTTAGTTTGTTGCAATTTTTTATAAATCTCCACTCCTCTATGAACCTATGTGGAACTTGAATACCATAAGCCCTTGAGTACGATTGCCCCTGATTAATCAATTGTATAGAATCATAGCTAGATAGTCTCCAGCAAGGAAGTGGAGCCAACTTTCGTGATATTTGGTAGATCATTTGGGTTACTTTAAACACGTTCTAAAAGTTTCAGGTGTCGGAACTCAATAGTTTTTCAGATATGTTTTTTTTGAAAATCTATAGAATTTTGCTTTTTGTATGACACACACACAATAATACAACACGCAATAATAACCCCAAAATGTGTAATGTTTCGTTGTACGCTTATTGTAAGATGAGAGAACATAAATGAAAGTGTGCATAAAACCGAATCATATTGTAATTAAGCTATTTTTGATTATTTTTTTGCGTCACAAGCTTGTTTCTTTGCGTTTTTGGACTTGTGCTTATTTCTGTGTGTTATTTTAGATATAGCTGCGCATTTCTTCACTAAAAGAAAAAAAAAATATTAGGAAAAGAGACTACCAGCTATCGATTGCACACCTCATTATATTTAAATTAAGAGGGAACAATTCTAAAACCAAGCCTTTTAATTGGGTTATAGGTTAGGTTGGAACTTAGAAGAAGCAACCCCGGAGCATAGCGGAGCGGAGCGGGGCGGAGCGTATGCAAATAAAAGCCAAATTTGGCTAGAGTATGTTATTGTGGCTGAAAATAGGCAATCGTTCCTCACCCTGATACTCCCTCATCAACTCAACCTTCCCGAATGTTAGCAATCGGCGTTTTGAAAATTAAAACGCGAAAACTAATGATTTCCGACATTTCCCTTTTTTTGATATCGTCTCTAAATGAACCTGTAATGCTTAGGAACAATCGGCTTAAGCATCTGAAACCGCCCGCTTTCCAAAGTGGAATGGAGTATTTTTGTTTAGAACTCATTGTTAGACAAAGACTTTTTTTTATACAAAAAATAGATTGGAAAGCGAAGGCATGAGAGGCCGCCAAAGTCAGCTTTTTTACAACGTAGCGCAGAAATGTTCACTTCCCATATTATTACGAATATTTTATTAACAAATACCAATTATAAATTCATTACTCCCTTACCGAAATGCCCAACCGTCTTACAAGGTTGCACGAGACTAAGCACCCCTGGGCCCCCGAGTCCAATAGTGCTCGTGCCACACATGAATTGCCGTCCGAAATCCACGCTATCACAGAGGCGGTGGGGAGCATGACCGTCTGTGGAGTGGCGGCACCCTGTAAGTGGGCGGCGTGTCCCTAGCGGGAACCTCCGCGGGATCCGATCCCGCTGAGACCTCCGTCGGCCTCGGAGTAACTCGGCTGCTGATATGCAACCGGCATATCAGACCGTATGTGCATCAAGGGGTCCCAACCCGTATAATAGGCCCCTCGCTGTCCCGGTATCCGATCATACCGGACGGTGTACGGTGTGCCCGGTGCGCACCGTGGATGAATGGGGGAGAGCGGATCCAACCTGGGGCGCTCCAGGAATGGGAGCGACATCCGACTGTTCGCCTCCCAGAGCGACGGGCAGGGTGGCGCAGAAGGTGGTGGGCTCCCAGCCTTCGCGCTACTCATAGGTGCCATCTGACACCCGCCCGTAACACGCGGTGAGCCAGCGGCCCAAAGTCCTCGCTGACCGTGGACAGCGGCGACCCAACCCCGGCTATCCTTTACTTTACTTTCACCTTGTTACTTCTCGCAGTTCCTGTATCGTGGACAAGACTGTTTTCAAAATACTTTAACAACAACTTAACTCTGATATCTCAAATCATATCCATTACTATAGGGTTAGGTATCTGCTTTAAATGGTAGCACTATAGCATAGCATTGAATCATTAGCTGTCGTTTCCGTTTCAGCCATTTCAATATACTCTGCAACAATAACATAACACGCATAATATGTTCACGAATGACTATTTGAATAACCACGCGATTCGTGTTCGCTTAATAAATGGAAAATTTCATGGCTTTTTTGAATAACGGAAGGTTCCTTAGGGCTGTCAAACCTATGAGCTGTGCATATCATTTGATAAATTGGCCATGTAAAAAAAATAGGGTACCAAACTGAGAAACAATTTCGAGATAATTATTTTCTTAACTGAATTCCGTAAATCCCATCAAAAAAATATGCAGGAATATTAAAACATTCGTAGAAAACCTAATGTCCTTTATTGTCCTCTACGACGTAGTTTGTTCAAATTCCCTTCGCCGTGTTTTTAGCTGTCCTGTAAAACTGTCAAGTGTCAAGTTTTCCTGTCAGTCGATAACGCAGATTTCACTCGGAACGTAAACAAATATTGATATTATAGTTTTATAATCGGAAAAAAGCAGCCTCAAATATAACATTTCGTAAAATATAAATGAGTACCGTCACGAGGCGTATTATTTAAAAAAATATAAAAAAAATAATGAGACATCCATTACTCGAAATATTAAATTTTTCCTAAAAGAGCCTAAAATGACATAAAATTAAATAAAACGTGGTACGTTTTTTAGCATGGCCAATTATCTTTTTTTTTAAATAGGTGGCTCTGTACATGTATTTTATTTTAATGTGACTGCTCAAATATTTGTGTGCTATAAATAGTTATGAAGTATGAATCTAATACTATTTTGTTATTGCTGACATTTGGAAAAGTTTTTCTTCTGACTTCAGCCCAAGGGCATCTCCGAAAGAAATTAAGTAAAAAAAAAGCTTAAACAATACAACATATTTGTAAACTATTAAAAAAATAAGGTTGTTCCATAATTTAACGAATGTGAGGCAAGGTATGTGCTGTAGGAAAATCATACCTCTACATATTTATAGTACCATAAATCATCGTAAGATATCTTAGAAAGAACACGCTACGAAGAAATTAAATACCTATCGTATTTCTAATGGGTAAAACCTAAGGAGGTAATTAAATAAATATCACAGAAAACTTATCGTCACCGATAAAATCATCGTCATGCATGCATGATGTATCTATAAACAATATTTACTGTGAAATAGAGTTGTTCGGAGCTACTTTCTTTAAGCAATAAATATGATTTGGTGAACAGTTCAACATAAGCTCTTTGTTTTTCACTTCCCCATAATGCCTGCAATCTGATCTGATCAAATCAGTTTACTCATGAACTTTCTTTAGAGTGAAATAACCTCTTAAAATTGTCTGTCTGTCAAATCATGCAATCATAATAGTCACACTGATAAAACCATCATATAATTATATCAACAACTTTTACAATTATGACAACCCTATCACATCCAGTCGCATACTGAGTAACTTTTGTCTTAATAGTATAAAACTCAAACGGCAATGTTCGGCAATTAGTGACGACTTTTCGCTTGTTACAGGCTGTGGTTAATGCTTACAAGTGTGAAAATGTACCGTTTCGCATTACTGTTTGTTATCGCAAGCGTTGCGGAGTCCCAGTGTGAGTAAAATGCTTCTTTATCTTACTAATGCTTATATCAGAGCGTCACGCCTTTTTACACACGAGGTGGCAGAGGAACAGGTTCACATTCAGCCAGTTATTTAATACTCCATTATGCTCGCAGCTATGGAGATAAGAAGGTTTTCTTACGATGTTTTTCATCACCGTTAGAACGTCCTTATAATGTTCATAGAATAAATTTCTTATCTCTTTGGTACAAGGTCAGCACCGGCATTCGAATCACCCGAAATGAAGCTTACTTCAAGTGAAATTTTCTTAATTTGGTTTGGTTCTACATAGTTGAAAACCCAGCCTAGTACCATAGGCTGTCTATTTAAGAAAAACGTCAAGTCAAGCCGAACTAGAACCAAGCAAATCACTTATCACACTATACGATATGTGTATTAAAATCTGTCGACTGGTTTAAAAAATTTAGACGCCTAGCTATTAGAAATAAATTCTGCCATCGACAGATTAAATTTCTGAGATATCGCAGAATTGCTATTCTTTGACATCGAGACTGATAAATGATGCACTACAACTCAGAGCATTAGGTCTGCTATGTCATTATCTGGCATCAAAGTCTGACGACTGGTATAAAGTTTTTATACCAGTCGGCATATTTTAGTTCGAAGTTCGGCTCGCACTTAACGTTTTAAATGAATATGCAGGCACTAAATCAAGGCGCTATGCTGGCTTAAAAAGTCCAAAATTAAAAACGTCTTAATTTGATCCGGTTATCTTAGGCTGTTAACTCACTATAACATGGTATGCGAATCTCTATATCAACGAACTGTCCGTCTTTCAAAGGGCTGTATCATTTGAACAGTAACGGAACGTTCACAGAAACGCACTTGAAATGTACACAGCAAGCGTGTTATGTTTTACTTACAGTGGTCAACAAACAATGTTCGGACAATAGACGGTTCGTGGATGGTCATAACAACAGGCGGTATGCGCTTGCGCAGGGTACTCTGCCCGGCCAGCCAGCCGCTTCGGAGATGAAGCAAATGGTATGGGCACAAACACATAAGCATTCACCTGGCATGTACACATTGCCTCATAATAAGGTTTTTTCTCGTGGAAACCAGAATCAGCACCGTCACATTCACATTTATGGTATGATTCTGAACTTTGGCTGCACGCAGCGGAGCTGGCGCAGTAACACTGTCGCCATCTCTGTCACGCACGCCTCATAATTGGTCTGTTGCGGCAACAGAGAAAAATTGCCGCAGCATTGCTGCAGAAATCTCACTCTGTCGCCTCTGACAGACCATAAATGACCGGAAGTAAGGTACATTATTGTACGGGGACTAGAGCACTGCGCAGCAGGGCAGCCGAGTTTGGACTCATACCTTTAATCATCCAAGATTCGAACGCGGAACTTCTTGCATGACGTTTGCCGAGCAAATTTTGTTAGCGGGGTCACTGTACTTTACTGCACGTTTATCTGGCAGTAGTATCTTTGACGTCTTGTCCTAATATTAGTGTGATCTATATATAAATTTAGAAATATTTTGTACCTTGTCCAGATATAGAGCAATTTTCCGAGTAAATGGAAGTCCTTACCCGGAAACTTGCTCGCTTTTTATTTTTTTGCTTAATATTTAACAACGGTAAATATCTTTTTAGATTTGGGACAAGGAGCTGGCAGAAAAAGCTTCAAAGTGGGCAGCAAGGAACGAATATGGGCATAACCCAGACAAAACTATTCGTAAGTACAACCACGGTTAAATATCATGCAGGTATACTATTAAATTCACAGCAGATAATTCATCAAATCTTGATGAAATTTTTATGCAAATTTACAATAATCATCATCAGATAAATAAATAAATCAGCCTGTCAGGGAACCCTCTAGTATAGGCCTCCTCTCGTTTACAACATTCGCATATTAGGTGATACTCATAATAATGAATGTACTATGTTTGTTTTCAGCGTCGGGACGATTCCAAACGGGTGAAAACATATACAAGTATTGGACATCATCTACTAATGCCCAGTTTGATGTGGACTCAGCAATGAAGGCTTGGTGGGACGAATACAAAGACTATAGCTACGAGAAGAACCAATCTACGAATGGGAAGCAAGTTGGACATTACACTCAGGTATAACCACATACTAACTATAAAACTTGTGTAGCTACAAACGGGTACAAATCTAATGATCCCTTATATGTATTTGATGCTTAGTAAGTTACTGTAATTTTCTTGAGCTATTTAAGCACAACCTATTTCTAAAAGTGATTTAGAATCTATATGTAGGATATGTCTTCCTTTCCCTTTTTGCCTCTAATAATGATGACCAGATGCAAAATAATGACTACCAATATTGTTTAATATCTACAGAAATAATTAAATTTTGATTTGATTTTATTGACTTACAGAGCTGCAATTCGATGGACAAAGTTTAAAGTTCAAATGAAAACTGCTTTATAACTGTAGATATTTATATTTGCATATACTTAGCAAACGTCATTTTTTGCGAAGAAAGGCGAATACACCCCAAACATTTAAATTACTTGCTTTCTTAAACTAAACTGGTCTCATCTTCCTGACATTTGCAATTGAGAATTTGATACACTTGGTTTTACCGGCTTTTAATACTGCATTAACATCATCAAAATCTTTTTTTTGTCTTTCAATAATGAAGACCAGTGAAGTATCATCAGCAAACAACACTATGTCACTCCATTTCTTCACCATAAAAGGCAGATCGTTAATATATACCAGGAATAAGAAAATGCCTAATATGGAGTTTATGGAAAGCCAATTTTTACTCCCGATCCATGAGATTGAACGCCGTTGACTTCTGCCTCTGGACGTATCTATATATAGGTATAACGTGGTAAAATCAAGGACTTTTTTACGATATGTCAATTTTGCCTATTGCAGATGGCTTGGTCTGATAGCACTTATGTGGGATGCGGTACATTCAAGGGGACTGACCAAGGAATGACCACATATTTTGTCGTTTGCAACTATGGCCCACCGTAAGTATTAAGATTTGTATTCAATACAGTTCAGTTCAGTTCAAAGTTTTTTATGCATAATAGCACAAAAATTGAGACTTAATAAATGTCAAAATATAATCAAGCAAGCATAATATAACATAAAGTAGGTGCCTAATTGTTGTGAATTGAGCTAATTTATTTTTGAAGATTTGGGCAGAAGAAAGAAAACACTCCTTTGCACACGTATTAGATTTATCTATTGAGAAAGAGCATACAAGAACGCCTGTCACTTGTTACAGAGCAACATTCGCAGTAATTGTAAACACGTTTACACAGGCGTCGGTAATTTTAATGTATGTACTAACATTTAACAATAACTTAAATTAACTAGGACTTATATATAGGCTTCATTTCTGAACATGCCCCCCGACGTTGAAAGACGCGCTTTCAACAGAAACGTCATCGAGAGGTAACGGACAAATTTTGCTGAAAGATCTTCTCACAACACCTCCTGTAGTCTTAATGTCTGCTACTCTGCAAACTCCGTCGGCTCCAGGATGAATGGCTGTTATACGCCCCAGTCGCCACTTCAAGGGTGGAAGATTGTCCTCCTTTATTAAAACTAAGGCATTTAGTTTGAGAGGGTAGTTTGAAGTCTTCCATTTTGTCCTTTGCTGCAATTCTGACACGTACTCTGACGACCATCTGGACCAAAACTGTTGGCGCAAGTGTTCAATCCTTTCATATCGTGCCAAGTGATCGTAAGAGTGGCCTGTGAGATCTCGTGTCGGCAAACTGGTGATTGGACGTCCGATCAGAAAGTGTCCGGGAGTCAGTGGATACATGTCGTCGGGATCCGATGATAAGGGAGTGATGGGTCGCGAGTTCAAGATTGCTTCAATCTGGACCAACGTGCTATAAAGCTCTTCATATGTAAGTTTACAATTACCCAGTACTCGTTGTAAATGATATTTTATAGACTTTACGCCGGCTTCCCAGAGACCACCAAAATGAGGGGAGTAAGAAGGAATGAAGTGAAATTCTGTGCCTTCACTGGCTCCAGCTTCCGCAAGCAAGTTACAGTTTTCCTTCAAGAATTTAGAAAGCTCATTATAAGCTCCCACGAATGAGGTGCCATTATCTGAGAAGATATCCACCGGTTTTCCTCTCCGCGACATGAACCTACGCAATGCTTGTAAATAACAGCTACTTGTTAAATCACCCACCAATTCAATATGGACTGCCTTTGTGGCGAAGCATATGAATATAGCGATGTAGACCTTTACCAGTCTACAACCTCGACCTTGACGATTCGCGGACAGAATAGGACCAGCGTAATCCACGCCCACGCTTTCAAAGGGATGACCTCCTGATTCAAGTCGCTGCTGCGGTAAATTTCCCATTAACGGTGCCACTACTTGACCTTTCATACGGTGACACACTACGCACGCATGATAACAAGTTTTTGCTAAGTTGCGGCCACCAATAGGCCAGTACATATTTCTTATTGTGGCTAACAGTAATTGAGGACCGGCATGCATTTGTTTTTTGTGTTCATAATTAAACAGTAATTTTGTAAATCGATGATTGGACTGTAATACTATAGGATGTTTTTTATCATATGTAAATGTTGAATTCTCTAAACGCCCTCCCACACGAATTAAGTTGTCTTTATCTAAAAATACATTAAGTTTTAGTAAGCTACTACCTTTAGGCAGCTGTTTTTGATTTATTAATAATTCGTACTCAGGAAAGGATTCTTGTTGAGAGATTTTTATTATTAGTTTTAAGGATCTATTTAATTCATCTTTAGTTACAATTAATTTATTTATGATTTGCTTTTTACACAAATTGATGAATTTTTGTATATAGGCTACTGTTCGAATCAATCTTGTATAGTTCGAGAAGCGGTTGAAATCTATAATGACATTTGTCTGAAGTGTTTGCGATTTATTCACATAAAGTGATACTTCAGATTTCAACTCAGGTAGCGTGCAACTATTTTTCGAGATGGCAGGCCATTCTGATTCATTTTGAATCAAAAATGATGGACCTGTCCACCACAGTTTGATAGAAGTAATCAATTTCACGTCTACTCCGCGAGAAATGAGATCAGCAGGATTACTATGAGTTGGCACATGTCTCCAATTGTGACTGCCAGTCTTGTCCAAAATTTCTGCTACACGGTTGCGAACAAATGGCTGAAGTTTTATAGGGAGCATCTTTAGCCAGCCTAAAACGATCATTGAGTCGGTCCAGAAAGTGACTTGACCGACAACAATACCACGAAGTGAATTGGTTATCATTTCATAGATACGAGCGGCAACGAGTGCAGCACATAGTTCGAGCCTAGGTATCGTGGTCGGTTTTAATGGAGCTACACGACTTTTAGCAAAGAGTAGTCGTACCCAAACTTCGCCGCTCTCATTAAATGTGCGAACATATGCACAGGCCCCGTATGCTCGTTCAGAGGCATCGGCAAATATGTGTAAGTCAAACCTACGATAACCATTACACGTTACCATTCTAGGTACATTTAAATCATTTAGGGTTGCCAAACTCGTTAAGATGTCAGCCCATTCTTTACTAATTGTTGGTGGTATCTGTTGATCCCAATCAAGTTTTTCCAGCCACAGCTTTTGTAAAAGCATTTTCATGTTGATGACGCAAGGTGCTAATAAACCGAGAGGGTCAAATATTTGGGATATCGTAGACAGTATATCACGCTTGGTATTTTTATTGCTGATGAACTCTTTAATAGGGAACTGAAAATTATCTTTATTTGTGTCCCATGCAAGACCTAAAATTTTGCTTGAGTTCGCAGCACTACTGATATCCAAATTGACTCTTGTTGATGGCATATCTGACGCTAATTGGGGGTCATTAGACTTCCATTTACGCAAATTCATTCCGGCAGACGCAAGCTCCTGAGTGACCCCTTTGCGTATTTCAAGGGCTTCAGCTTTAGTAAAAGTGCCGGTAACAAGATCGTCCACGTAAAAATCTTTCATGATGACGTCAGACATCCTTTTATCATTGCACTCGACACCTATTTGTTTTAAAACTCTCGTAGCAAGAAATGGTGCGCTGGCCGTACCATAAGTCACCGTATTTAATTCATACACAGTCGGACTCTCATCGTTGGGGTTTTTTCGCCACAGTATTTTTTGTAAATACCTATCATTTTTGTTTACCATTACGCAACGATACATTTTCTCCACGTCTGCAGTCAGAACGTATGTATACATTCTGAAACGCAAAAGTAAAGAGATCAAGTTGTCTTGTACAGTGGGGCCCACCATTTGAATGTCGTTTGATGACATCCTTGACGTGGTGGGGCTACTGGCGTTGAACACTACTCTTAATTTTGTGGTAGAACTACTTTCTCGTAGCACCCCGTGATGCGGTATGTAATAATCGTGAGAGTCAGGGCTGTAGTTGCTTGGTGACATGTGTCCTAAGGCCTCGTATTCAGACATGAAATCGCGGTACATATCATTAAGTTTTGGCTGTGATTTAAGTCTACGTTCAAGAGAAACCAGGCAATGTTCGGCTTTCCTAAACGATTGCCCAAGTAAATTAGGGTTCCCTTTTAAAGGAATTTGAACGCAGAAACGGCCATCTTCTTGTCGGGTTGTATTTTTTATAAAATGTTCTTCGCATAATTTCTCTTCTGGAGAGTAATCTGTCATTTGAGGGCACACTTCTTCAAGCTGCCAAAACCGTGTAAGTTGGTCTTGAATGTCAGTGGTTTTGACGAAGTTACATTTAAGCGGAGTATTACCCGAACTACTCGCATTTTTTAATAAACGCCCCGATACTATCCAGCCAAGCCTAGTTTCTTGCAGAACCGGTTTACCCATACCTAACTTTATGTGTTGTGATCCTAATAGGTCCCAGAAGATATCAGCACCTAGAATCAAATCAATCGATGCAGGTGAATGAAAGTTTGGATCAGCTAAACACAAATTGGAGGGTATCTGGATAGTGGCAACGTCCAGTTGTTGAGTCGGTACATTATCAGTGATAGTAGGTAAAACAAAACAACGTAACTTTGTTTTATAATTTTCGTGAAGCGACTTCATTGTTACGTTGCATACCTTGCCGATGCGTGACGTAATGTTGTTTATACCTACAATGGATTGATCCACATTCATCATAGTCACACCTAATTGGTTAGACAAATGCTCGGTTATTAAGCAGGCTGTGCTGCCGCTATCTAACAGCGCGCGAGCTATTATCTCGCGATTGTTGTTGTCATACAACTTAACTAATGCTGTTGATAGTAAAACCTCGCATTCTTGATTGTGACCCGATGGTGTGAGGCTCGCTGAGAGCGTTAAATTAGGAGTCTGTTGCACTATTGAAGCATTGAATGACTCAGGTCCCTTTGTCTCATTGACGGACTGAACTGAACTGACTGGAACAGAACTTGACTTTGTTGTACTATTATCTACAACCTGTTTATGATTAGAGACATGCACTAATGTGTTATGTTTGCGTTTACATATTTTGCAACCGGGTCTTTTACAACGGTTTGAGAAATGACCCGAGCGCAAACAATTAAAGCATGCCTTGAATTGGGGCAATTCTGCTAAACGGGCCTCATTGCTTAAAGCAAGAAATTGTGAGCAATTATTAAGGGCATGTTCACCGTTACACTTAGGACATGGCTTGACGACAGAACCTCCACTTTCTTGGACAGAAAACAGAGTTTTGATTTTAGGGTTTTGTTTATTATCGTTTATTTGATTTTGATTATGGCTTTTGTTACGAGATGATTCTATCGTTTCAATCAAATCTGCGTGGTTTCGCAAGAAGCTCAAGAATATGTCAAACGTGATTGCAGCTTCTTTGTCTAAGCGACCCTTACACTCTTCCCATTCTCGAAATGTTTTCGCATCAATTTTTTGTGTGATTATATAAATGAGCAGAGTGTCCCACTGATTGACAGGTTCGCCTAGCAATTCTAAAGCACGAAGGTTTTTATTTATTTGGTCTGTGAGACGTTTAAGTGCGACTGAGGACTCCTTTGTGATCGCATCGATGTTGAATATCGATGAAATATGATTTTGTATCAACAACCTTTTATTATCGTAGCGGTCACACAGAAGTTTCCACGCAACAGAATAGCCACTAGCCGAGAATTCAATCGACTGTATTACCACAGCAGCGGAACCCTCTAACGATGCCCTAAGGTAGTGGAATTTATTTATTGGGTCAATATCGTCAACAGAATCGATCAGACTGGAAAAGGTATCTCTGAATTCCAACCACTGATCATAAGAACCATTAAACTTTGGCAGTGAAATTGTAGGCAATTTAACAAGTCTTGGTTTTTTCATTTGTGCGGTTGTAATACAGGAATTCTATTCGTCATCCTGTGATGATTGTTTATTATGAGATCTAAGATAATCCTGTGCCCGAGCGAGCAATTTAAAGTAAAGATTTTCGAACTCCGATCGTTCTTCAGTTGTGTAATTTTTCTCCAAACATTCGATCGTTAACTGCACCTCATCGAATTTGTTATATAGCTCTTCAAACTTAGCTGTCCGTAACTGTAACTCGCCTGCCTCTGCCGAAGTCAATGATGAATCACTGACTTTAGTCATAAAGGACTTAAATGTAGTCAGTTGCCCTTTATAGCTAGCACGTTTTCTGACTAACTGCTCCATGTCCTCAAGTTCTGGCGCTTTCTGGGTAGCCATTGCAAGCCTGGAATTTACAGATATGAACAACTATTAATTTATAACTACTAGATCACAATTACCTATTAGGATTATTATGTTTTTAATGTATTGTGAACATTAACACTCAGGGATTATCTACAGTCTCAAATAACGGGTTAAAATAACAATACCTACTGACTTGCAATCAATTGCTCACCTTGTTTACAGATAAATCTCACAATGAATGTAACTACTTACCTGCCTAGCTACAATAGTTGTGCAATAGATATTACTTACAGTTATAGCTAAACATTACAAATAAATGATATCGATTTTGAACATTAATGAGTGTACTAAATAGTCATACAATATGCGCATTAACGGCATAAATGTTCTAATCAATAGCGGCAATGAAGTTAACCTCTCAGTATTTAACTGAGTTAATTAGTTTGTAAGTAATAAATAGTAATTAAAGTGAGTGTACCAACCTTTTATTTCATAATTAATACTACCTGAATATGAATGAGTACTGGGCTTTCCAATTAAATACAACCTCTAACCCTAATAATTAATGTCCACGAAGCACATTGGATCTCAGGATTCCTTTGTTCTTTCACTATCACGTTTTCACCAACGAAACAGCTCCGCAAACAGCATTCAATGAAGTTAGATGTCGTATTCGAGCATCCGGCAACGATCTTGGACCATGTTGTGAATTGAGCTAATTTATTTTTGAAGATTTGGGCAGAAGAAAGAAAACACTCCTTTGCACACGTATTAGATTTATCTATTGAGAAAGAGCATACAAGAACGCCTGTCACTTGTTACAGAGCAACATTCGCAGTAATTGTAAACACGTTTACACAGGCGTCGGTAATTTTAATGTATGTACTAACATTTAACAATAACTTAAATTAACTAGGACTTATATATAGGCTTCATTTCTGAACACTAATTATTAATACATAATATATAGGGTGCAATGAACTGGTTTAATGCCAGATGTCAGTGTATACAATAAGTATATTTTATACGTAGCATCACGCCTTTCTAGAAATGCCATTTCCCGTTATATGTTTTGAATTGTATTACCTGGCTAAGCCAGTTATTCCATAATTAATCTTTAGGGTGCCGTGCCCGAGGGGTGACAAACAGGACCCTATTAATAATCCTCCGCTGTCCGTCTATCCATCAGCGGGCTGTACCTCTTGAGTCGTAATGGGTATATAGTTGAAATGTTTACAGAATGTGCATTGCTGTTACCGCTACAGTAAAAACTAAAAACTGGACCAGTTTTTAGTTTTTACTGTAGCGGTGACGGTTTTGAGTTATCAAATCATCATCCAATTCATTGCAGTTTTCGCGATATTTAAAACGTCGTCGGCAGCGCAGCTTTTGTTTTATAATTGTTATCCTTAAGATACCTCGTTCGATGGTTAGGTACCCTTCGTGTGCGAGTCCGACCAGCACTTGACCGATTTTTTCGAGCTACGAATTAACAATGCAACATAACATCATGGTACACCAGTTATCGCACTTCTCTTATAGGGTGATATAATCAAAAAAGTCTTTATCATTGTATAGGCTTATGGTCAAATTATATAGGCTTATAGTCAAACTGAGTGGTTTTGACAGTAATATAATATGATATACAAATATAATATACAAACTTCACACATATTTTCTCTAATTCTGCGTTCTTACAGTGGCAACTACAATGGACAAAAACCCTACAAGGCGGGAAAAGCAGCTGGCCAACTAACTTGCGGAGTCAAAGACTGCAGTCGAAAATATGGAACAGAATGCTAGAAGTCAATATTCATAAATTATGACTGTCTCGAATAAAGTTACGGCTGTTTTTGTTACATATATCACTTAGGTCACTAAAGATTTGGTTTCCTTCAAAAAGCGGTACATATTTTCATGAATGCCGTCTTAACGGTGTTGAAGAGTCTCGGACAATATTTTCGATAGCGGTGTACTGTAAAATGAAAGCCAGCTGGATCAGTGGAGGAGATAAAATCTTTATATATTTGTTGCGGGTTCATGATAAATTATATAGTATAAAGTATTCAATCTATTACAACTTCAGAAAAACCAGCTTTGTAAAAACCACTACTTTCCTTTCGATGATGTTTGTCTTCCCAAGATTGTGCATCTTCTAAATGGTCTGTTTATGGCTACCATATTGCGTCCGCTAAATGTTGCCAACGCTTTTGAAGGAAACCATAGTTTAAGGCCCTGTTTCACAATTTTCGGATAAGCCCTACCTATGTGGCATTTACATCATTTATTTTGAAGCTGAAATCATGATTTACCTATCACGTAGCGCTTTCCCGAACATTGTGAAACAAGCCATGGATATTTATGCTCCAACAATATAATTTTTTGAATCTTGAATGACGTGTATGTAAATATATTGTTATAAGTAATTACGAACATACTATTTAATAATCTTAAATGAAATAAAACTATCAACCTGAATGTATTACCAATGTAATTTTTTATTTTTTATATACATATACAACGTTATTACCAAGCTATTTGATAACCAATTATGTAAAAAGTTCCTTCTTAGTAATTAAATAAATATTACAGATTACTACATACAACTACTATCTAAGTTCTGGCAATATTTATAGAGATGCAAAATAATGGTAGTTATTTTTGTTTAAAGTTACTTTTCTGTTGGCTTTTGATAACCAGATAAGAGTGCCGATGGTACAAGAGAGGGGAAAATTATGAATGATACCTGGATCAAATTTAAACAAACTTTTTAGAACCTAACGTACATAAACGGTTGTTGCAGTTTCGTCACGATTTAGCGCTTGTAGTATTTTATTTTTTTTGGTCTGTGACCGCAACGTTTTTTGATTTAGCTGTCACCGAACATTAGACGAAAACGTGATTTTGGTAGGTTAGGTACCTCGTTTAGCCGGGATATTTGGATTGCTCTAACGAAATCGTGTAATTTATTACCCAGCAGCAATCAATCCGCCTTATTGTAGGCAAAGGATTAGCCCCCGGACCCGCCAATGTATTCGTAGTGATATTTGAACATAACCTCAAGTATAAAAGTAAGAGATATTGTATTGCAGTGTTAGTCGTCAAGGCTAGCTAAGCTAGTTTGAATCACGATTGTTGTGAACACGCGTGTGTTCGAAGCCTCGCCGGGAGGCCACCGCGTTAGTATAATTAAGTAGAGCAGTGTGTTTCCTTTGGCTGTCGGCAAGGTTGACGCTGAAGCGTTGGTCAAAGAATTGTGATTTGCAGGGGCGCGCCCGTCCGTCGTTTTCGACGGGAGAAGAGAACGTCATCGCAGTAGGGCACACACAGGTTTTATGTTTAGCTCGGTGAATCGCCGACGTCTGAATTTCAGACTAAGTTCAAAACACACGCAATGAATATTCCAAATATCCCTTAAAATAAAATACACTTTCCAGTTACACACTGTGCTCTATAGTGTAGACGGCGAGCTTTAGTAAGACACTGAGACACTTTCACCACTTTATTTATAACTCACTAAGGATTCACATGGTTTTAACTATGACCTTCCAACTCAACTATCTGGTAACGACCTGCTGTCTTCGGCAACACGTGCTGTCTGTCACCCTGAACCCCGCCGATCGTTCTCCACGGCCGGTGTCTATACCATTGGCGCCAACGTCGACAGCACGCGTTGGCGGGGAAAAAACAGCGATCACAAATTCAACTTCCGTATTGATAAGTAAACATTATTACAAACTAAGACACATGACAAATAATATTTTAATTAAAGTAGTATTATATAATTATTTAACATTTTGAATATTAACAGCTAACACTCTTTGGTATCTAGAATTCTAACACATTGGCGCCAACGTCGACAGCACGCGTTGGCGGGGAAAAAATAGCGATCGCAAATTCAACTTCCGTATTGATAAGTAAACATTATTACAAACTAAGACACATGACAAATAATATTTTAATTAAAGTAGTATTATATAATCATTTAACATTTAAATATTAACAGCTAACACTCTTTGATATCTCGAATTCTAACAATTCAGCCATCCGCAATATGTACACGTCCCGTGTACAAGGTTAATAAAGAACTATACGGATAACACACAACATTACGCTTTGCCACAGAACAATAACACGACATAAATGCAAGTCGCTTTTACCTTGTTGTCACACATCAATAAAGAAAGACAATTATAAACTCTTGTAATGTGGTACAAGTCGCTACTACCTTGAGACCACATCGGTTATGGCGGAGTTCAAGTCGCTTCTACCTTGAGCCTACCCCAAACCTTAAAACTACTGGCAGCTCAAGTCGCTTCTACCTTGAGCCTGCCTTAAACTAAACATCGAAACTACTGGCAGTTCAAGTCGCTTCTACCTTGAGCCTGCCTTCAATTAAGCCTTAGAACTAATGACAGTTCAAGTCGCTTCTACCTTGAGCCTGCCTTAAACTAAACCTTAATACTACTGGCAGTTCAAGTCGCTTCTACCTTGAGCCTGCCTTAACCCTTTATAGGACAGGTCATACAAAGTGGCTAATAAAAAGGCCACCTAAAATAAGGGTCATAATTCATAGACTTTTAATCGTAGTCTGAACCTTATTGATATTTACGCATCAAGATAAAGCACACCGTCCAGTAAACTAACCATCAAACGCCGCTTACGCATGATAAAAAAGTTTAGCGCCAATTTTTGACCTGGCTAGTATACAAGCCACCGTGCACTCAACGAATTACATTTGAAGTAACCACGTGCAAGTGCAGTTTATCTCTGTGTGTTTTTATATAAAATTATTATTTTTACCGGTAAAAGTAAGTAATAATAGTTTTTTTATTATATTTTGCTTCTATTTTACTCATAAATATAAAGATACAAATAAATTATAACTGTTTTTCGTGTAATCAAAATCTTGGTAGCGTGAAAAAAAAACTAACCTAAAAATTACATACACCACTTTGACACGACTTTATTGTTATAAATATTTTCATAATCCGCTTGATACATACATGATTACAAAGGTTATTTTGTTGTATTTTGAATAGTTTAACCTAATTTATGGTGTAACGTTTGGTTTGGTTATTATTACATAGATAGTGAAAAATATTGTGTTTTATTTACGTATTTTGACCTAAAGTAAGTGGCGTATATAAAATGAAGCTCGTTACGTTATATATTTTGTTTATTGTTTTTTTTAGAATGTATCGTGGAAATCTGGACTTAGAGGCGCTAACTGAGGATGATTGGCAGGAATTGTTTGCCATAAATGACGACAAAGCGATGAATTCAGACGCTGGTGGTGATTCAGACGCTGATGATGTTCATAACGTGACGGTTACTACTGAAGGGAGTGGACCGAGTACTCGAAGTGTATCTTCATATCAAGATATTCAGACACATGAAGAGTTACCTACATATCATGAACCAACGCCTCAAGATGTGCCACCCATAGCAAATTTAGATTCAGCTGAGGACAACCAACGATTACTCACTAAATGGAGCAACAAACGATTCCGAACTCCTTCTGAATACAAAAATACTGTTTTCAACCAATACACAGGTATACATGCTGAAGTTGACTTATCATCACCGCTGAATGTACTTTTTCTCTTTTTTACGACGGGCTTCTTCAATCTTATGGTTACAGAAAGCAATAAGTATGCCACTCAAAATGGCCAGTCTTTGCACCTTTGTGAAGATGAACTCAAGAAGTTCATAGGAGTTTTGATTATTATGGGTTTCCATAGCCTGCCTTCTATGAGGCTTTACTGGTCACAAGATCCCAATTTTCATGTTCACCGTATTAGCAGGGTAATGAGTATGCGCCGATTTCTAAAAATATTGAGATTTTTGCATGTCAATGACAATGAGAATATGGTTTCAAGGGGACAGCCAGGATTTGATAGGCTTTTCAAGATACGCCCGCTGTTGAGACATTTTTCAATCGATGAAAGCATGATAGCCTTCAAAGGTCGCTCTACACTCAAACAATACATGCCTCTCAAACCAATCAAACGTGGCTTCAAGGTGTGGGTTATTTGCTGTGCCGTTACTGGTTATATGCTTGGCTTTGAGATATATGAAGGAAAAAGTTTGACCGGTGGTAAAGAAGTAAGTCTTGGGGAGTCTGTTGTGATGAAGTTGGCCGTTATGTTTGAAGGTTTTGGCTACTGCTTATTTTTTGACCGCTTTTTTACTGCATTACCTTTATTGGTGAAACTCTTGAAGAAAAAAATATTTGCTGTTGGTACTATTATGCCATCGCGAAAACATTTCCCAACTGACAAGCTACCGCTGGAGAAAACCATGGCCATGAGTGAGAGTGCATGCGCTATGACAAAATCTAATATATCTGTCACCAAATGGAGAGATCTATTTATTTATTTATTTATTTATTTATTTATTTAATAAGTACACAAAACAGAATACAGCCATTAGAGACAATAATATATCAATACAGGTCTTTGTGTTGGACTGTAGCCCAAACTATGTGTACATAGTAAAACTTAATTTAATGTGTTTATGATTACATTACATGATTTATCAAACTAACATATAAAAAAAGAATAGAAATCTAGTTCTAATTGTTTGAAGATGGCTGGGACAGAGCAGAGTTAATTAATTTAATAAATTTATAAGGTCTAGGTTCATAAATATCAAGATCAGGGTATTCGCTGGAGAGATCGTTGTACAAACGGCACATTCTTGAGATGGGGTTATAGTAACAAATATTGTTCCGGTAAATGTGAAGGTGAAACGGTCTGTAATAACGAGTACGGGTAAAGCAGTTGAGATTAAGTTTGTTAAGCAAAAAAGGGGAATCGATTTTAGAGTGTAAGATTTTGTGAAGAAGCTTAAGATCCAGTATCTTTCTTCGGTTTTCGAGGGAGGTGAGTTTAAAGTAGTTCAATCTTTGTTCATAATTTAGAAGAGAGTTACTCTTATTAAAGCGGCATGACAAAATCTTAAGCATTTTGTTTTGCACACTGTCAATATTATTAATATGAACTTCGTAGAAGGGAGACCAAACTTGGCAGCCGTATTCCAAAATACTTCTCACAAGAGCCTGAAATAGATAAATAATACTACCTGGTTTTTTGAAGTCCTTCGTGTTTCTTATTATGAAACCAAGAAGTTGACGGGACCTTTTAGTTATGTGTTCATAATGCTGTCTGAAAGATAACTCCGCGTCGAAAAGCACGCCAAGGTCACTAGCGACAGTCTTGCGATCTAAGGCTATGCCATCTAATGTGTATGTGTAAATAATTTTGTGATGTTTTTTAGTGAAAGAGATGACATAGCACTTGCTCACATTGAGACACATTTTATTGACAGAACACCATTCGCTTAGGCATTTCAGGTCATTTTGTAATGTAATACAGTCATTAACATTATTAATTTTAGAAAACACCTTAAGATCATCGGCATATAAAAGACAGTGGCTCGACATTTTATTGATTAGATCATTTATAAATATTATAAATAATAACGGACCCAAATGGGAGCCTTGTGGTACTCCTGATGTGACTGACGTAGGTGATGATATGAACCCTTTTATGGCAACAAGTTGACTTCTGTTTTGCAGATATGACATGATCCAACGTAGCAAACTTCCATGTATACCGAGGGCGGATACTTTATGACAAAGAATTGTGTGGTTCACTTTATCGAATGCTTTACTAAAATCTGTGTACACTGCATCTACTTGACCACCGACGGCAAAAGATGAGCATAGGAAATGTTTATACTCCAACAGATTGCTGATTGTAGATCTACCTTTAATAAAACCATGTTGTTTATCAGAAAGAAAGGGTTTAACCTGGCAGAAAATATATCCATAGACTCGTTTATATATCCATATATACGAAACTATGGATATATCCAAATATATCCATAGTTTCGCAATACATGATAAGATACTTATCGGTCTGTAATTTTCGCAGTTTGATTTGTCACCTGACTTTAGCACTGGGACAATGTGAGCTGTTTTCCAGACGGTCGGGAATATTCCCGTTTGGAGAGATCTATTGTATAATATGACAAGAGGAAGACTGAGTTCCTCTCCGCACATTTTTATAAAAGATATTGGAATACCGTCTGGCCCTGCCCCTTTATTCGAGTCAAGTTGTTTAATTTTAAGTAGAACGTCTTCTCTCTTAATATCTATATTTGCCAAGCAACTGCCCAGATCATACGACAAATGTCTGAAGTCTCTAGTTAGATTACTAACTGAGTAGTCATCCTGAACCAAAACAGAACCGAAATAATTTGAGAAAAGCTCGCATATACCAACTCCGTCCGATGATGATTGCTGGCAGTAGTTGACAGTCTGCGGTATAGAGACATGTCCTTTTTTACTATTAATGAACCTCCAGAAACCCTTTATGTCATTATCCAGAGAATCCTCAACAGAAGACACGAAATTACGGTAACATGATATCGTAAGCCTTTTACATCGAGCACGTAGTAGAGAAAATGTATCGTAATCCCTGGGGTTCCCATACATTTTAAACTGACGGTGGAATCTATTCTTCTCCTCTAGACAGTTTTTTAGTGCCGGGCTGTACCATATGGGGAAGTTATAACCTTTGGACTTGCTCAGGGGTGTATGTTTCTTAATAATTTCATTGAGCTGGCTATAGAAAGTCCTCACACTTTCATCCAAATTCAGTGAACATAGACTTTCATACCATTTAACGTTATGTAAATCACTGTTAATTTTACCGAAGTCGCATTTATGAAAATTGAATTGCATATCTTTTTTATTAGTCAAGGATTTTGTAATCCTAATTTCTGAGGCATCAATCACGAAAGCCGGATGGTGACGGTCTAGTCGGGTCAAGGCGTTAGCACCGTAGACCTGGATATTATCTATTGTGGAAAGGACAAGGTCTAGATATACATTATTATGATTAGGAATATTTTGGAACTGATTTAGATTGCAAATAGACATTGTCTCCATCAAAAGCCTCGCTTTATGATCCAAGGGATCACCTGGAACCAGTGCTGTTGAAGTAATAGACCTGGTCCAGGTTATGTTGCGCGTGTTGAAGTCTCCAACTATAAGGAATGTTTCGGATTCCTTAGCTTTAAGTATACTTACTTGAAGATTATCATAAAAAGAGGATAACTCGTCTTTCGTTATGTGCGGAGGGAGGTAGCAAACACAAATATTTAAAGTAGGTTTATGGTCATGATCAATTATGCTTACCCAGACATCTTCAACCAAGCTCTCCGTGGCTGTTTGACGGAGGACGTTTAGATCTTTTCTGGTGGCAATAAGTACTCCACCGCCTTCATCCTTACATATTGTCGTTTCTTGTCGATCACGGCGAAAGATATTGTATCGATTATCCAGAATTTCTCCGTCAAACACCCCGGCGTTAAGATTTGTTTCAGTCAAGCAGATAACATCATAATTTAAGTTAGTAGCGTTTATGTATACATCAGTTAGCTTGGATCGGATCCTATTTACGTTTTGATAAAATATGTGTAGCATTTATAATTAAAATATTATTACAGCAAAGTAGAATCAAAGGAAGGTATGTACTTAAATAATATTTTTTAGGATATCAATATTTTTAACATGAACGTGGGGAGCGCCTTCACTTTTGCGTAGGTAAACCTGTCCGTTGCGCACCCAGGCGTACTGGTAATTATTATCCTTCTTAAATTTGCGTGCAGCAGCGTACAGTTGTTTCATTTCTGGTGAAAGATGTTCTTTGACGTAAATTCTCATTCCAGCATCAGAGAGACCAACGTGCGTGCTGTTCAGCAGGTTGTTGGGATTAGATTTGTTAAAGCGATAGACTGCGGAGATTATATTGTCTCGTACGCGTGACGAAGATAGTGTTACCAATATATTCCTGGGGCGCGAGGAGGCATTATCCATCTTAGCGACTAAACCAAATCAAATCAAAAATCATTTATTTCCATAGGATGTTGTTACATCATTTAGATCCGTCATTACATTTTTTTGGGTGAGTTCACTAACACAATGGCGGAATCTGTGGAGAAGAGCTCACCGAAGAAACTCCACAGTCGTCGCATCTTTTGCGTTTCCTTTTTTAAATAAAATATTGTCAAATTACAAAATGAATGCTAATTATATATCGAAACAGCCTGTTACTCAAACAATCTATTCCCATGGACATCTGTCCTCTAAGTAATCAGATATCCTATAGTAACCTTTTTTATACAATTTCTGTTTTATTATTATTTTAAACTTGTCTAAAGGTAAGTTTTTAATATCAGTAGGGACCTTATTGTAATAGCGTATACAATTGCCTTTAAAAGAATTACTAATTTTATGTAGTCGGCTTACATAAGCAACCAACTTGTCTTTATTTCTAGTATTAAAATTGTGTATATCACTGTACTTCTGAAAATTAGTTATATTTCTTTTTACATACACAAGATTGTCATAGATATATTGAGACACAAATGTCAGAATATTGATTTCTTTAAACTTTTCCCTCAGTGACACTCTAGGCCCTAATCTATAAATTGCACGAACAGCCCGTTTCTGCAGAATAAATATACTATTAGCATTCGCAGCGTGACCCCACAATAAAATACAATAGGTCATTAGACTATGAAAGTAACTAAAGTAGACTAGTCTAGCGGTGTCTACGTCGGTAAGAGCTCTAATTTTTTTAACTGCGAACGCTGCCGAACTCAGTCTGTTCGACAATTTATTTATATGAGGATCCCATTGTAGTTTGGCGTCTAAAGTAATGCCCAAAAAGACAGTCGACTGCACAAGGTCCAATCTCTGTCCTTTTATAAATATGTCTGTAGTTACCGGGTTCACATTGGGTAGCACGAATTTAATACATTTAGTTTTCTTTTCATTAAGTAATAAATTGTTAACAGTAAACCAGTTCACTATACTAGAGATAGCATTGTTTACCTCGTCATAATTTGATTGCTGTCTTTTAACTTTAAATATCAAAGAAGTATCATCGGCAAACAATACTAACCCATGTTTTGCTTTAACAAGGTAAGGTAAATCATTAATATATACTAAAAACAAGAAAGGACCAAAAATTGAACCTTGCGGTACGCCCATACTTATTGAAGACCCAGGTGATCTTTTCCCATTAACATCGACCATCTGAACCCTATCTGTTAGATATGACTCCAGAAGGCCGAGTGCCTGATCTTTTACACCATAATGGCGTAACTTCCTGATAAGAGTGTCATGATGGACGCAATCAAAAGCCTTGGATAGATCGCAGAAGACACCTATTGCATCCATTGCGTCTTCCCAGGTATCAAAAATATTGTCGATTAGTTCAACACCAGCATCGGCTGTTGAACGACCCTTTGTGAAACCAAACTGAGCAATATGAATTAAATTATTGAGATAAAAATGACTTTGCAATTGATTAAGTATGAGTTTTTCAAATATTTTGCTAAGCGTTGGTAGTATCGATATGGGTCTAAAATTGGTGGGGTCTGATGTACTTCCAGCTTTGAATAAAGGAATAACTTTACTTAGCTTCGTCAAGTCAGGAAAAACACCATTATCTATACATTGATTAAATATACAACAAAGGTGAGGTGCAATACAATCTACAATGGAACTAATAATTTTTACTGATAGACCATGGGCGTCAGCTGTCTTTTTCATTTCCAGGGATTTAAACGCTTTTACAATGTCTCCATTATTTACGTGCCTAAATTTAAAATCTGTTTTACATTCCTCAAAGTTTTGTTTAAGTATAGATTCAGCAGCAGCGGGAGATGAATTTAAAGACTTGGTTGTTGAAACTGGAATGTCCGTAAAGAAATTTTCGAAAGCTTTTGCTACTTCTAGGTCTGTACTTAGCAATTGATTATCTATCTTAAGCTTGAAGTTATTATGTGTAGCTTTGGCCTTTCCAGTCTCTCTGTTTATAATTTGCCAAGTCGTTTTCATTACATTGCTACTAGATTCAATTTTGTTTTTAATGAAATTAGATTTAGCTACGGCACAAACGCGTTTAAACATTTTTGAATAACTACGAACATAATCTAGAAAGGCCGTATTTTTGTTATATGATTTCTCTTCATAGAGTTCATATAATCTTCGTCTGCTCCTATGAATTCCAACTGTCACCCAATCACTAAACAAAGCTTTGTTATTAACTTTTACAGTTTTTGATTTAAATACCGTATCATATTCATTTTTGACAAGGTTAAATACTGAGTTGTACAACAAATTTGGATCGTCACTGTATGGTATTTCCCATAGTTTATCTAAAATATTATTCCTGTAGTGTTCAAGCCGAGTGTCACTAACGGGCACACATGTAATATCCTCTTTTTGGTCCTTTTTTATTTTAATATTGAATATACCTATCTGACCAGAGTGATCAGAGGTTAATTTATTGATGACCGATTTGAAAATGGGCGTAATGTTAGTAAATATATTGTCAATGCAGGTAGCAGATGTTGCAGTAATTCTAGTAGGCTCCAAAAACAGATAGTTCATGTTGTGACATAAAAATAAAGATTTTAATCTAGTACAAATATTATTATCCTCTAACAGATTAACATTAAAATCACCACAAATTATAAAAAATTTGTTTTTATCGCTGATTTTAATCAACACTTCATCCATTTTCTTTTCGAATAAATCAAAGGATGAATCTGGTGGTCTGTATACGCTCATTACAATAAGTTGTTCAAGTTCAATACAGGCTATTTCCATGGTACGCTCAACAGACAGGCTCACTATGTCAACTCGTTCCTTATATTTAAAACTATTATTTACAAGTATTAAGGAGCCACTGCGATCAGCTGTTTTTCTGTTGAACGAACTAGCAACGTGGTGGTTATTAAAGTTGAACATGAACTGATAACTCTTTAAAAAGTGCTCTGTTATACATAAAATATCAATATTATTACAGTTCATGAATAACTCAATTTCCAGTTCTTTACTTAACATGCCCTGTATATTTTGATGAACCACGTTTAAAATATTCTTACTTTTACATTTTTCATTACTAGTAACTTGATTTAATGGGCAAGATGAAGGTATATTTATACAAATATTAATATTACTGCCAGAGTTACTCTCTGTTGTCTTATGGGTTAATTTAAAGAGCTTGGAACAGATTCCAAGGAGTACATGTCATTATTAATACACTGCTCAATAGAAGCAGGCGTTTCATTAGTCAAAAACTTGACTGAGTTCAAAATAAAATAAGATAGTGACTGTGCTATCTGTTTTGTATAAAACCTAGATAGGTAATACCTATCCTTAGTCAAATAAAAATATTTTCCAATACAAATATTGGTGTCTATGAAATGAAATTTTTCAGTATGACGACATGTCAATGTGTGTATAAATGTATTATAATCATGTCTTATATGATTTTCATGTTGTGACAAAGATTGGCTGAAGGGAAACGCAAACAAGATTATTCTATCAACATTTTGTAAAGAATTTAATTTGGAAAAGTATTTAGTAATTAGTTTTTTAGATACATTTTCCCTTCTACCAATTAAAATAATTAGGGTGGTTGGTTCTAAAAACTGCGATGAACACTTTGTTTAATATTTGTGAATATGTGGCGCCAGGCATACAGTTATTTAATAATGCCTGGCCCACACGCTGACTAAGTTGTAAACCCATATTTTTTCCAAGTTCATCGCTGTACATTATATAAGACATAAGACATAAGACATCATTTATTGGTAATATACATTACAAGTCAAACAAAATTCAAAAAATTAATAAAATGTTTAAAATAAAATTAGATAAAAAAAACATTTGCCACATCATTAATAAGGAAGTTGTCATTACCCGTAGGAGTATAATGTAATATAATTGGTACAATTAAAAGAATATTTACTTATGTACGTCGTTCTTTAAAATTTATGAATTCCTCATAGGAGTAGAACGACTTCTTGACAAGCCACTTTTTTAGTTTAATTTTAAAGTTTAGGAAGCTCGGTGCATTGGTAATGTCGTCCGGTAGCAAATTGTACACCTTCGGACCCATCACCCGTATTGTTTTGGCCATTTTTTCTAATTTATGAGGGACATTGGCTAGTTTATCTGCACCTCTTGTAGTGTGACTGTTTTGGTCACCACGTTTAGGCAGACTACCAACATTGACTCTCACATGAGTAGCAACTTGAAAAATGAGTAGGGATGGCAATGTTATTATTCCAAGCGCCACAAAGTGCGGTCTGGTGGAAAGACCGCACTCACGTCTGTCATGGTTCCGTCGGATCTTAGGTTACCTCCGGACCCTAAAACATATTGAGTACGATTTTTTAAGAAGCTCCTTATCAGATTTAGTGCTGGGCCGTCGATTCCATGATACTTCAGCTTCATTCCGAGCACATCATGGGCTACCTGCATTTGATGTTCACGAGCGCTCAGGATGCGAAGCACGACCTCACGGGCAAGCATAGTTGTTGAGTGGCCCTGACGATATGCATATTGGCGCTCGGATAGTGCATTGGTCAATGATAGGTGTTGAACCAATCGAGTGCTTAAGCCATTTTCAAAAATTTTTGTTATAGCAGGTATTATTGCAATCGGACGGTAATTATTGGGATCGCATTTTTTACCTTTGCCTTTATAAAGGGGACAAATTTTTATTTCTTTGAATGCATCAGGGTATAGACCATTCCGCAAGCAGAGGTTGAACAGTACTGATAACGGTGAAGCTAATGTTGAAGAAGTCGAATTTATCAGCTCTGTTGAAATATTATAGATATCGCGAGTAGGTTTTACTGCGACTCGCTTTTTTATTATTTCAAAGACTTCTTTAGGCGTGAAGTTAATGAGTCGAAGTGCGCGGTCGGCCGGTGGGCGCGCAGCTTTAAGCGCTGCGCGGGTGCATTCCAAGTTGGCTCGCGGGGCTCCGCACACGGCGGCTGCGGATGCGAATTGCACATTGAGGTGGTTCACCAGCTCTTGTTTGTAATTAGAATTGTCACTACCAGGAATTTTTATTGTTTCGGTAAAGTCAGCTTGAGTTTTCTTTTTTCCAGACTCCATGCTAACTATTCGCCACATTGTTTTTACGATGTTATCATTTTTATATATGATGTCAGTATAATATTGAGTTTTATGAGATTTTAATTTTAAGTCATATTGCAATTGTAGATCTATTATTTTGTTTTGGATGTCTGTATTATTAGGAGATTTATTTTTTATATCGATTATGTCAAAGATTAAAGATTTCATGTCATATATGTCTTTTGTTATCCATCTATTGTTATATGATACATTCGGTTTTAGTTTATAAGGAAAGCAGATTTCATATTTATTAATTATAATGTTTATAATTGATTCGGCTAACTCATCGGTGCTTGTTTTGGTGTGGTAGACTAGGGACCAGTCTATGCTTTCGAGTGCCGCTTGGAAGGCTGCGCGGGCGGCGTGGGTGTTGTCGCGTTCACGGCGCATGCGTGGCTGTTGCACATGCGCGATGCAGGTGAGTGCAGCGCGCACGGCAAGGTGGTTGCTCAGGTGAGTTACGACGGGACACGGTATGACGGTGCCGGGTGTGGTGTTGCTATAAAGATGATCGAGACTGGTAGCAGTCGTTGCGGTCACACGGGTTGGGAAGTCAACTTCATTTCTGAAATTATGCGACATCAAAACCTCACTTAGTTGTTTTTGCTCCGAGCTTGTGATCATTGTGTTTATATTGGTATCGCCTACAATTAAACAATCCATACCTATGTCATTTATCTTGTTAAGAAGCCGATCTAGTATCCCTAAAAATTCAGTAACGCATACAAGATTAGTCCTATAAATGCAAACAATTAAAGTCTTATATTCTAATAGTTCTATAGCGGATACTTCACAATATTGCTCAACTGACATGTTACATAGTTCTAAGTTTTCAGTTGCTTTAATGTTGTCTTTTATGAATATGCATGACCCACCACGCTGTTTTAATTTGCGACAGTAACTAGATAACTAAGTGAATCCATTAATATGTATACAATTTATTTGATCAGTGGTCAACCAGTGTTCAGTAATTGCTAGTATGTCACAGTTTAATTCCTGTTGTAATGCAACCTCTATGTGTTTTGTTTTGGAGCTTAAAGATCTAATATTTTGCTGTGCTATGAACAATTGTTTGTTATTTACTTGTCTTGGCGCAAGCGACGGCGGTGGCTGCGGGGGTCTGAGGCAGCGGGGGGCCGGACGCAGCGGCAGAACTGGCTCTTCCGATCGCTGGGAGGGCGTCGGCGGTGGCTGCGCGGGGCGCGGAGTTGGCGGGCGAGCGCCTCGCTCGCCCCGTGCTGCGACGAAACCACTCGCTTACCTCGGTCCGCGGAGGCCAGTTGTCAGCGTTCATGAAGTATTCGAGTTTGCTCTCGGGTAGCGTGATTGCAAATGAAGCGTAGTGTTCATGTTTCAGTTTGATTTTTTCTACTTTGTAACCGTTAGATGGGTTCTTTTTTTGCATGAAGGCTACCATGGACTCCTCGGTGGTATCTGATCTAAGAAAGCAGGCGTGGATTTTCTTCACCCTTTCGACAGTATGCAGCTCAGTGTCCAGTGCGCCTGTTCCTCTGATGACGCGCCTTGTGTTCCTTCGGTATTGTTTACGAGATTTTACTTCTATCCATGGGGTATCGTCATTATGTGCTGATTGTATTAGTGGATGGTCTAAGTGTATCTTAGGTGTTGCTGACTCGATCTGATTTTTTATCATTGTAGTCGGGGTAACTTTTGCCTGAGGTTGGAGTGTTCCTATGGACGGCGTTAGTGGTGTTGTTAACGATGGACTACTCAATGAAGTCTGCTTTGTTGCTGGTTTATTTGCATTCAAGGATGGATGAGAGGGTCTAGAGGCAGTGCATTGTTGTTGTCGATTATTGAGTCGGTTCTCGCGTGCTGTGATTGGGCCATAGTAGTTAGACGTACCTTTTGGAGGCGCTGATTGGTGCCTTTCTGCTGGCGTCAAGGTTTTGTTCGCGCTTTGTACAGTTGTGTTTTGCGGTGTTTTGATTTTGTCCGTTACATTGACTCTCGAGTCCTGAACGCTAGAAAATTGTTCTTCTAAGCGCTTGATAGTCGCGGTAAGGCACTGAATTTGGGTTTCAATGGGTGCTAGGATAGGGTATACCTATCCTTTGTCCGAGAGATGGAGGCGTTATTGATAACACGATTAGTACTCAAGTCGACTGACGGCGGCGCCTGGGTCAGTATCAGCTGTTCGGCCGGATGCTCGGCGGGACACACGGTCGGCACGGAACAGTCCGCTGGAGCTTGTTTACAATCACAGATGTGATTGTCGGTCAAAGATATGAAAGTGTCATAATTATACTTACACGTCTCCAACAAACTATTCATAGCCGACACATGTTCCTTAATTTCGTATTGTGCTGACTCATATTTACGTGTAATGATGAGTTTAAAATATGCATATCTGACTGGAGTCGCCGTGTGTCACATTCGTACTTTTCTGTAGTTTTTTCCAAACATAATCTACAATCATCGATTTCGTTAATTAATTCGACACGTTCCTTGCTACAATTTACATTTTTACAAAATATTTTATTTCTATTAGCTAGTTTTTGTGTTTTTTTTATATAATTATTCAATTTAACATATTTCTTTAATTTATTTTTACTACAGCTCATAGTGGTTACTGTCGCAAACTTAAGTATAAAAATAATCAAAACGCCGCCGACTCCCACGACGCTGCATCGCCAAGCGCAGGTGCATTTCACAACAACGCGGCAAACAATAGTCGCTCTAATGTTCATGTTGTTAGCGTTTCTTCTGATGACCAAGTTGATTTAAACTAAACACTGTTTCGGTCTCGTGTCTGCCGGAACAATGTAATAATGTAAACGACACGAATGATAAGCCTTCTATAGGTAAATCCCGTGCTCTTAAATTACCCCCAGCACGGAAGATTAAAAATCAACCCTATGCTCTTAAATTACCCCCAGCACAGATGATGGAAAATGAATCTCGACAAATTGACCAGTCTTTGTCTACTGAGTTCTCAGCAAAGTTGCAAGGTCGCACCTGTAGCACACACGCCGTGGCACAGGATTCTTCTGCACCTTCCCCTCAGTCAGAACCTTATTTCACTGAGTTTTCAACTAAGCTACCAGGCAGCACCTGTAAAAATCAGGGTTTTGATGCGCCTCTACCTCAGTCTAAAATTCAAGACAAAAGACTCAAATCTTGTGTTCTTAAATCTGTCCTAACACAAGTTAATCCTGAAATTATTTTAGGTCAATCAAATGAACTTGGAGATTCCAAAACTATTCCCTCTACTCGCGACAAACCGAGTTTTTCTTCTAGGGATTTTATACGTGAAAAGAGTTATACAATTAATAACATGAACAATAAAATATCTTTACCACACGTTTATTTAAAGACACATTTAAATGAAAAGCCTCTATGCTTTCTTATAGATACTGGGTCCTCAATTTCTATTGTAAAACAGTCAAGTTTGATCAAACCAGTGCTCGGACCCTAAACAGTCACTCTAAAAGGTTTAAGTGACAACGATTCCACATGTGAATCTCTTGGGTCCATCCAGCTCAATTTTGAACACGTAATTTCCGATAAAAGCAAAATAATATTTGACTTTTTGTTCCACGCGATTGACGACAAGATCAATTTATATTTTGACGGAATCATAGGTAGTGATTTTATTCGACATTTCAAAATCGACGTGCAGTATTCCACAAATTCATTAAACATGCAAGGACACTCGATACCTATATGCTTTAGTAAGCCATCATATGTTATACCTCCACGGTCAGAGATGGTGATTGAATGCCCAATTGCCAATCTATCAGATTTTTCAGGCCAAAAAGAAGCCTTAATATTAGATCAACAAATTTGTGAAGGTGTGTTCTTAGCAAACTGCATAGTCAATGTCAAATCCAACAATAGGGTAAACGTATCAGTATTAAACACTACTGAATCCGAGATTTCAATAGATAACTTCAAGGTTCAATTAACAACCCTTGAGTTTCCGTCATCAGCTGAGTTCTTCAAACACTGATCGTTCTAGACAGGTTCTCGAGCAGATACGATGCTCTCACTTAAACGCAGAAGAAAAGAAGGCGTTGATGACCTGCCTTTCTAAATATACTGATATATTTCACCTTAATGGTGAATTCCTAACTCATACAGATAAAATTCAACATTCTATTAATACCGGGGACGCACCTCCTATCCATGTTAAGTCATACCGGTTCCCAGAAATTCATAAAGAAGAGGTATAAAGTCAAATAAAAAAAATGCTTGACCAAAATATAATTCGCCCTTCAACCTCCCCCTGGAATGCACCAGTGTGGGTTGTTCCTAAGAAACTCGTTGCCTCTGGCAAGCAAAAATGACGAATCGTAATTGACTATAGACGCCTTAATGACGTCTCCGTTTCAGAGGTTTACCCTCTTCCTCTCATAACAGATATCCTAGACCAGTTAGGTCACTCAAAGTACTTCAGTACTCTTGACCTGGCTTCAGGATTTCATCAGCTGTTGCTAGATCCCAAAGATTCTGAAAAAACTGGCTTCAGTGTTACGACTAATGGTATCTCAGGACATTTTGAATTTACGAGAATGCCCTTTGGTTTAAAAAATGCTCCATCCACATTCCAGAGACTCATGAATTTAGTCCTTTCTGGGCTCCAAGGTCTTCATTGTTATATATATTTGGATGATTGCATCTGTTATTCACATGACCTTCAATCTCACATGCAAAAACTAGAACTCATATATTCAAGATTCAGAGAGGCCAACTTGAATTTGCAGCCTGACAAATGTGAATTCTTGCGACGCGAAGTCGCTTATCTCGGGCATGTCATAACCGACAAGGGTGTTTTGCCTAACCCAGACAAGGTAAAGGCTATTTCCGGATTCCCTACACCCAAGAACCCGAAGGACATAAAATCTTTTCTAGGACTAACCGGCTATTATAGACTTTTCATAGAGAATTTCTCTCACTTAACTAAACCTTTAACCTCATTATTGAAAAAAGACACAGTGTTTCACTGGTCTCATGAACAAGAACAAGCATTCAGCATTCTGAAAGAAAAGTTAGTCTCAGCACCATTATTACAATCCCCAGATTTCAGTCAGACATTCATCATAACTACAGACGCTTCTAACTACGCCATTGGCGCAGTACTGTCACAAGGCGAAATTGGAAAGCATAAGCCAATAGCATATGCGTCTCGTACATTAAATAAATGCGAAGGAAACTACTCCACGACTGAAAAGGAGCTTCTCGCTATTCTTTTCGGCGTCAACACTTTCAGACCATATATTTAAGGGTATAAATTTCGAATTGTCACTGACCAACGTCCCCTTACATGGCTTTTCAATGCAAAAGATCCAGGAGGACGTTTATTGCGATGGCGATTGAAACAAGAGGAGTATGACTACGAGATAGTTTATAAACCGGGCCGTATAAACTCAAATGCTGACGCTCTATCTCGTAACCCAGTAAATGCCATCACTCTTTCAGGAATAAATAAGACAACTTATGAACAATTTTTCAAGAAACAATTCACGAAATCAATCTCTAATGATACGCAAATTCAGGAATATAACCAAAGTTTAACTTCCGCGAAACTTAAATCGATAGCTTGTCCAGTTTCTCTAGATTTTGATAACTCTATGCCGCACAGCGAACAACTGTTATCCATAGTAAACAATTCTGCCGAGCTCTTATCAGCCGAACGGGAACTTGAAACCGTGCAGTCAGTTGAGGCGACTAATAAGAAGCTCTATTTCTTATACACTAAAATCCATCATTATGATGAAACGAGATACAGAACTATTTTATTTTATTTTTTTATTTATCTTTATTATGGCAACAAACAGTCATAAATACAAAAAAAAATATCAAAATAAACTTACAATCTATTATAGACCTTACAGTGCCGAAAGTACATTTCAACTTATATTAAACATAAATGAGCTAAAGAGACGCTTAATAGTACAGCAGCAATTGGAATCAGATTGCATCAATTTGAAAAGGTGTATTCATATTAACAATGTATTTGGACTTAAAACTACAAAATTAACACTTTAAGTTGAAGCAGCATCACAATATTTTTACAAAAGTTAATTTTTAAAGCTTAAATATTATTTTACATAAAAAGTTTATCACTTATTATTACATGTTTTTGAAACAGTTCTCTTGAAAGATATTAGGTTATTATAAAATAAATCCACGTTAGAAAATTCTTTGCTGTAAGTGGTGATTGAACGAGATATGAAGCTATTTCGAGTGTAATTTTTCTTTAAGTTAGGAGGCACAAGTGCAACATTATTTTTATTTCGCGTAGTGCGAATGGGCATGCGTATTCTTGTTACAAAATTAATTTTAGATAAAAGTGTTGGCGAATCGATTAAGTTGTTTAAGATTTTGAATAGAAAGGACATATCAATGAGTTTACGGCGGTTTAATAACGATGTTAAGTTATAATAATTTAGTGAATTTTCATATGAATCTAAACGATGGCAACGGTAGTTTAACAGTTTAACAAACTTCTTTTGTACTCTTTCAATACGATTGATATGAATCCAATGATAAGAAGGGTTCCATACTACACTGGCAAACTCTTATATAGACCTAACAAACGAATTATATAGAAGTTTAAGAGTACTTATCTTTTTAAGGGGTTTACTGATTCTTGTGATAAACCCAAGGTTTTTGAAGGCTCTGTTTAGTATATTGTCTATGTGTAGATTAAATGAAACCTTGCTATCCATCATAACACCAAGATCACAAATGCTGCTAACACGCACAAGTTTTAAATTATTTATTGTATAGTCAAACATAATAGGTTTCTTTTTTCGAGTGTAAGTTATAACAAAACACTTCTCAACATTAAGAAAGAGTTGGTTGGTATTACAGTAATCTAATAATGAGTTGAGATCGCGTTGGATACCCATGCTGTCGTCAGCATAGAGTAAGTGATCAGAGTTACCAATGATCTTACCTAAATCATTTATATACAGCGTGAACAGCAAGGGTCCTAAGTGTGAGCCTTGTGGAACCCCTGAAGGGATGTGCAAGAACCTAGAACAATACCCCTTCAGACATACTGCCTGACTTCTATTCCGTATGTAGGATTCTATCCATCTTAATAGGTTGCCGTGTACACCGGCCCTCATAAGCTTTACCATATGCAAATCGTGGTTAATTTTATCGAACGCTTTGGAGAAGTCGGTGTACACGACATCCACCTGTAGGTTACTGTCCATGGCATTAAGAAGATAATCAGAGAAAACAACCATATTTGAGTCAACACTACGAGCCTTTACGAATCCATGCTGGTTTTCAGATAGTTCTTGTTTTACAGCACTAGATATTTGAGTTGTAACAATTTTCTCAATGATTTTACCAAAAGTACATAGTTTCGAAATAGGGCAATATTGTGTTACATCATTACTTTGAGAAGTTTTTGGTATAGGGGTGATTAGAGCTTTCTTCCATACCGACGGAAAATTGCCACTTAGCAGAGAGAAGCGGTAAATATATAGCAAAGGCACCAAAATTTCATTTGCACATTGTTTAATAAATAGTGGGTGGATATCATCGCTCCCGGCACTTGTGTATATATTAAGTTTTTTAAGTTCACTGAGAACACATTTTTCGTCGATTTTTATGGAGTCAATATCAGCAACCGAGCCGGAGGAATGATCAAGGGTGATATTATTAGAAGAAATAAAAACCGAGTGAAAATAGTCATTGAAAGCGTTACAAATCTGACTTCCTTCACAAAGACTGTTACCCCTATACGTTATTGTATTAGGGATGTCGTTGTTAGATTGTTTTGATTTTACAAAAGTCCAAAAATATTTAGGGTTCTTAATGATATTATCTTCAGATACATTTATGTAATATTCATAACAGTCTCGCTCCATCTTTCGAAATCGCTTTCTTAAGATGGATAAAGTTCGATAATCAAATAAATTCTGATAGACCTTCCATTTTTTGTGAAATTTACATTTTTCCTTTCCGAGTTTAATAAGAGGTTTGGTGTACCAAGGTGGGTACTTTTGATTAATTCGTGTAGTTATCGGCACATATTTATCTATAAGGGAATTTAGAATACTATAAAAAGCATTTGTGATCATGTTTATGTCATTATAAGAAGAAAACACAGTTACCCAATCAATGGAACTTAACTCAGAACGGATAGACTCATAATCAGCCTTAAAAAACATTCTCTTGACTGTGTTGTTGTGTTTTAGAGGGGGGGGAGATAAGAGAGATAGTTCTATTTCAAGAGACTTATGATGTCGGTCTTCAGTAACGAGCGGGTTTTTTACAGAAAAAACTTTACATGGTTTTGAACAAAAAACGAGATCCAGGATTCTGTTGTGATAATTAAATTCTCCATTATATTGCATAATTCCCGAGAAATGCATAAATTCTGCAGTTAATATTGCCAAATTGTCGTTATTTGTGTTTATATTCATGGAATTAATCTCTTCATCGTAGGACCAGATGGCATTAGTGACATTAAAATCACCTAACACAAGGAATATATCGTCAGAATCAGTACAAATGTTTTGGCATGTCCTATCATAGAATGAATTCATTAAGGCTTCGTGACTGCGACCGTGAGGTATGTAAGTAAGGCCAATGTGGAGGTACCTGACTTGTCCTGTGAGGGTGTCGCTCTGGGCGGGCACAGGCTTGCCGAGCGGCACGCTCACCCACAGCTCGTCAGCAGGCGGTGGCGCGCACCAGTCCGGGGCCGGGCGGGCACACAGCTCGCGCCGCACTGCCACCAGCACCCCGCCCCCGCGCTCGCACCCCGTCGCCGCCCGGTCCCTATCACATCTGTACACTTCGTAAAGGTTATCAAAGAACTCCCTACTGTAGAAACCATCGTTTAACCAAGTTTCAGTAATACAAATAATGTCATAATTACTATTCAAAACTCCTGTAAGAAACTCATTTGATTTGGTCCGCAGACCGTTCGCATTTTGGTAATAAAAAGATAAGATATGTCTAGCTGTCATTGTAATAGTATAGGTATGGATAAGTAGGCATAAAACAAGGCATATTATCGAGATCGCAACATACACTCGTTCCAGGATAACAAACCAGTTTCATCACAAAAAATAGCAAGTTATGTTTGTAAATAGTATACATAGTTAATGATTTCATGTAAACCATATGTCTACTGCTAGCATTAGGAATGTAATTATAAAGAATCAAAAGCATTGACGGTGGATTATAAAAACCGTGGACGGTGGATTAAAAAATAAAGAATAAGCGTACAGCATAAAATTTTGAGCGTGTAATCATAGTTTTTATGACAGATACCTAGGAAAATGAGACAATCTCGTGCCTCGTAACAAAAAGCGCTAGCTGTGTAAATAGCTATAGGTATGGTTGTAAGTGTAATTATAGCAAAACAAGTAACGATAAGACTCAGAGCTGATATGAATTTAAACATTAGAGAATTTTGGCATTTTGTGTTAATGGTATTAACGGTAAATGGAAGTCACATTTTATCTAAATCACTTTCAGTTAAAATAACAATTGGTCTCGACGTATCATTCTTACGAACGTACACGTATTTGTAATCCTTCTGCTTGGCCAGAGCTCTGGTACGGCTGTACAACATTTTGTAGTATGGGGCGAGATGGTAATTCACAAAAATGGGTTTGGAGGATCCATCTAAGCCAGCATCAACAGTAGTAAGTCCCCTGCGAGCGCGAACAGCTGATAGAAATTCAATTTTAATGTTTCGCCGGCAAAACCGGACTATGATGTTAGGTACCATTGTAGAATCGGTAGAAGTGGGTACACCGTCGCCGGCGGCTACGCCTGGCCCGCCCGGGGTGATTGGCTGGGAGCTCCGTTTGAATCTTCGGACGCGGTGAATGTAATCTATATCCGATGGGTTCAGGGTAAAACCAACTTTAGTAGCAATGTTTTTTATGATATTATACAAGTTTTCACCCTTTTGTTGTGGTATTCCCGCAAATTCTAAGTTGTTTCTGCGTCCTTGCTGGTCATTGTCACGTAGTTTAGAAGAAAGTTCAGCAATGGTTAGTTGCGCCTGAGATAGGTTACGATCCAACATATCGATTTTTTCCTTGGTCAAGTTGTTATCAGTTTTGATCTCGGATACCTCATGCTTTAGTTTATTCTGCTCCTGCAAAATTTTTTCGTTGCATAATTTCATCCCGGACATTTCTTGTTTGATTTGACGTACGTCTTCACATAAGGACGATAAACTTTTATTTTGAGTTTCAAAGAAGTCTTGGAAGGATTCCATTAGTTCTTTTCGAAAATCGGCGAGGGTATCGGCAAGTTCACTCTCGGGTTATTTTCGCTTGCGGAGGGTCACGAGGTAGTCTGCATCCCGGTCCCGTAAGCTGGACAGATCACTGAGTGATCCTCCGGTCTTGACTGGACTTCTGTGTATATTCATAGTTTATGGCCCAACAAATGAAAACCAAAAGGATAACACAATACACGTTCACACGATACACGTTCGATGCGCTCAGTAGTTCGCGCGAGACTGATTATTACTAACTATTTATAATATATTACTCAAATTGAGAGACTTGATCATTTCCGAAGATGATTATGATAAGGAGTTAGCTATTTCAGATTTTACAGAACCTTTCACCAAGCTAGCTTATGTAAAAATATATAATATGATATCATACATATTTCATGGCACAAACATAAAAGTACATATCTATAAAAACCAAATTCGTTATCCTACTCCGGCCGAGGTTCCAAATATCCTGACAGAAAATCACGTCACGACCATAGCTGGTCACCCAGGAGTAAAACGCATGCTAAACAGAATCAAAGCTTCGTTTTATTGGAAAAGCATGAGGGCAGTTATTGAACGTTTCGTAAAAGATTGCAGATTATGTCAAGTAACAAAGCCACTACGAGCTTCCAACAAAGCACCTATGGTGATAACATCCTCGAGCACTAAGCCATTCGAGAGATTAGCTCTAGATATTGTTGGAATTTTGCCTAAAGCTGGCCTTAAAAAATTCAGGTACATTTTTACTCTTCAGGATGACTTAACGAAATTTTCTTGTGCCTATCCTATGATAACCTCTACTACTGATGAGATTGCACGTAACCTCATACATTTCTTCTCACTATTTTCATTTCCAAAAATGATCCTCACAGACCAAGGCACATGCTTCACATCTGAATTATTTAAACAATTGACTGAAATTCATAAAATCAAAAGCTTATTCTCTACCCCTTATCACCCTCAAACAAATGGCGCTTTAGAGCGTAGTCGCGTGACTACGCTCTAGAGCGCTCTTAAGGAGTACCTAAAGTCTTTCGTGAATGAAAATCACGACGATGGGCATTGCTATCTAGCAACTGCAATACTAGCTTATAATACAACTCCGCATTGTACAACAGAATTCACTCCGTTTGAACTATTGTATGGCCATAAACCTTCCATTCCCAGTAGTTTATACGATTCAAGTGATAGCACAACATATGCCGAATATATACGCGCTTTACAGTACAGAACGAAGTACTCCCGTGAAAAAGCTTTAGAAAATATTACCAAAAGTAAAGAACAATCAAAAAGATACTATGATGTTTCATCCAGAACAAAAACGTATAAATCAGGAGATATGGTTTACATTAAACAACATCATAGGCTGCGCAAGGCCCTGTCCTCAATCTGGAAAGGACCTTATAAGATAGTTAAAGTAAATGAGAAGAATAATGTTACAGTCAGCATAAATAGGAAACATGTGAAATATCACATTAATGAAATAAAGTTAGCACAATAATTGTTTCAGATTCGTCCTTGGAACAAGTTATTCAGAGCCTATCCAATCAATCACGCACAGTCCTGGACTATACTTCGATCCGACGTCTGTGGTATATTTCTATGACGACTACTGGAATGTAGTGACGCATCTAGAAGTTATACCTATTGAACCTTACTTACAAAAGATTGACCAATCGATCTCGAGCATTTCTAGCTTTTGTGAAAAAGCACAGAATTTAGCTATTGATATAAATTGTAAGGATGCCATAAACCCTCTTCAGATTTTGATAAAAGCTAATAAATTAAAATATGATTCATTTTCTCATTTAATATCGGAATCGAAACCTCAAGATCGCTTCAAGCGAGCCCTGGAATTTGGCGGTGAAATTCTTAAATTTTTCTTTGGCACTCTAGACGCAGACGATGCTAGGAAATATGATGACGCATTATCCACATGTGAACATAACGACCAGGTGATATTTTCATTAATGAAGGATAACATTCACATTATCCAATCAACCATAAATAATTTCAATACCTCTATTCTAAAATTAAATGACAATGAGAAAAGAATAAATAAACAAATCGAAAAACTAAATTACATATTTGAACAAAATAATAAAGTAACTACAAACTATGTGAATCTTTCAAAAATCAATTCCATTCTCAATTTAATTGAAGCTTCATTACTTTCAGTATCTAATATTTTAGATACAATTTTGAACTCTATCCTCTTTGCTAAAGCTAATATTTTACATCCGTATGTTTTGACTCCCACTCACCTGTTTAACGAGCTAAGTAAAAGCAAGATGTATAAAAAGAACATTGAGTTCCCATTTTCTCTATCACTAGAGAATATACATAGTATCATAGATCTATCTAGGATGACTTCATATTACTATAATAATAAGATTATGTTTGTAATTCAAATACCCTTGATTAACCCAGTTAAGTTTAATGTTTATAAGATTTTACCGTTGCCTACACCGAAAGATGAGTACAACTTCCAAACTTATGTTTTAATTCATTCATCTAAGATGTATGTAGCCCTTACGGATGATAAATTAAGTTACGCATTATTAGATAGCCTAAGTGATTGTCATAAGGTTAATTATGAGTATATGATCTGTCTATTACCCTCTGTTTTATCTACAGTAAACAATCCTTTATGTGAAACAAAACTGTTAACAGAAGTAACATTGTCTCTTCCCGATATCTGTGACTTTAAGATAATATATGGTAATGTTAATATATGGCAAAAACTTAATGATGGCAGATTTATCTATGTAAAGTCTAAGCCTAACAAATAATCAATGAAATGTAAAAACATATAACAGATTATACCCTGCAAGGTACAGGAATTCTATCCTTAAAAGAAGATTGTACAGCATACTTTCAGACTTTACAGTTTCACTCATCTCTAACGTATAAACAAACTTTGCCAAGCCAATTGTTAATCGACTTCAACATAATCGAAGATGATTGTTGTAAGTATAATTTTATCAATAATAGTGCAGGTGTAATTTCTGCTATTTCTATAACTGATGTTGATTTAGAATCACTGAAACTAGCTTCTCATAAACTTGATAATCTCGAAAACCAAATTAATCAAGCTAAAAATCAGTCCCATATATTTAAATACGGACATTATTATTCTGGAACTACTTATGCCATAGTAGTAGCTATTATAATTTACTTAGTAAATAAGGCATATAAGAAATGGTTTTCACCCTGCTGTAAAAACACATCTTGTTGCATCCAAATATATAACCAGTGTCATAATAAGAAGACTAGTAGAAATGAAACAAAGTATAATACATCTATTGAATTCACAGAATATGATAAATCATTTGAATGCGATAAGAAGTCTGTTAGAAGCCTGCCTGAAATAGAAATAAATAAAAACAAAAGTAAAGTTATGTTTAGGAATTTTGAAAAAATACCCGCAAATCGGAACTTAAGTAACTATTAATAATAAAATAACATATTAAAAATTATTGATTTCTATTTCGGAACTTAGATTTTACTATTATACTGTAGCGATACTGCTTAAGGATAGTAAAGGTGACATTCAAGTTAGTATTTAGTCACTGTATCTTATTTTGATTTTAATCTAAATCTATTTGTTTTGTTTACTCCTTCGTTTATCTTAAATTGATAAAGCTCAGTCTTATGGGGGGAGATGTTATAACCGAATGTAGTTTGCAATAAACGCTGACTTAATTTTATATAAAACTGTTTCGATAGAGACTGGCAGCAGTCACCCCACAACCTTTGTCCGATACATACATTGTAAATTCACGTTATTTTTGTCTAAAATTCGGTGAGTAGTACAGTGAAATAAATTTATTCAGCAGCAGTAATAAAAGTGTTTTTTTAAAAAGGACCCACGGAGCGCCATCCATACAGTTCGGTTGTATCGCTCAACCTGTCCGTTTGCTCTTAGTGTAGCTACAGCGTTGAGGATGTGTTTGGCTCCGACCTCGTGAATATATGCCTGAAACTTACTACTCGTGAAACATGACCCACGATCAGAAATTACTCGTTTCGACGCACCAAATATGCTAAAGTGCTCGCGTAACCGGTCGATGACAATTGACGTTTTTGTACTTTTAACAGGCCTCAATACGATGAACTTTGTATACGCGTCTATTATAACTAAAATGTGGGTGTTTCCCCTCGAGCTCTTCACGAAAGGTCCGACGTGATCGAGGTGAATGGTCCCAAATGGGGTATCTATTTTTGGGATAGGGTGCAACAGTGGTCTTTTCCGCCCCGATGCCTTGGAATATGCACACTCTAGACAAGAGTCCACATATTTCTTGATGAACTTTTTCATTTTACTAAACCAGTAGGTTTCTTTGACTTTAGCGTAGGTTTTATCAAACGCGAAATGACCAATATCATTGTGGCACTGTTTAAGTATTTGCCACCTCACCCCTTTTGGCACCACCCATCTCTCACCCTCGGCCGTTTTCCTGTATAACTTCTTATTGCGAATCGAATAATTACCTAGTACATCTCCGACGAATTTGGGTCTGTTAATATGCTAACCTTCCTTTGAATTTCCGAATCAGACGCTTGCACTGTACTTAACCAGTCAGAGTCACCTGTCACGATAATATGTACTGATTGTGTGGTGACGTCACTAGATGGTGGATTCCTGCTGAGAGCATCAACCTACGTCATTGATTTGCCTGGTCGGTACTCAACCGTGTAATCAAACTCATGCATGGAGATCCACCACCTAGCGACGCGCGGTATTAGGTCACGTTTGAAAAAAGTTGCCTGAAGTGAATTGCAATCCGTAAATATCTTAAATGTAATACCTATAAGATACACGCGAAACCTCTGCAACGATGCAACCACCGCCAACGTCTAGAGCTCGTATGACGTCATGTGTTGCTCTTCAGGGGTAGTTTGGCGACTAAAATATGCTACCGGCTTGAGAATCCCATCACTATTTCTTTGCATTAATATACCTGCAATACCGATTTTACACGCATCAGTATGGAATTCAGTAACCACCTTCGGATTGTAAAGCGATAGGGTTGGTTTTCTTACCAACTCGTCTTTCAAAGTGGTAAATGCGCGTATTTGGGATTCACCCCAGACCCAAGGAGTATCCTTTTTAAGCAAAACAGTATGTGTCTTCGCAATAACCGCGAAGTTTCTCACGAATCGCCGGAAGAAGCTACATATACCTACAAACTGTCTGACGCCGTGTTGATCGCGAGGTTGAGGAAAATCCTGAACTGCCTGCACTTTGCGACTACCGGGTTTTATTCCTTCGGCGCTTAATTCAAACCCAAGGTAGTCTACACTTCTACAAAAAAAACAACACTTCGAGAGCTTAAGTGTCAACCCCGCTTTTTGAAGTAACTGTAGAACCGATTCTAATTTACTGATGCCCTCATCGATTGTTTTTGACGGTATGATGATATCGTCCATATATGCGGATGCTATTTTGCTATTCCTATCCGGCGAGCGACCATTTTCGACGATATGATTGTTGACCGTTCCTAACACTGAGTGGACCATGCGCATGAACGTCGATGGACCGTTAACAAGGCCGAAGGGCATCCGTTTAAACTCAAATTGCCCATCTGGCGTCACAAAACTAGTCTTTGATCGATCATTCTCTTTAACCCCTATCTGGTAATACCCAGATGCCAAGTCCAAAGTAGTATAAAAGCTAAACCCCGATAGCTCATCGAGCTGGTCATCGATTCTAGGTAGTGAGAAATTTTCATTTATAGTCTTCCTATTGAGAGCCCTATAGTCCACACAAAGTCTAATATCCCCGGTCTTTTTCTTTACTAGGACTATAGGGCTCGCATAGGGCGACGTCGAAGGCTGAACTATATCGCAATCAATGTGTTCCTGTTCCATGTTCCGTACTTTCTCCCTTTCGGTGAATGGTAACCTATACGGACGGTATACCACGGGTTCATCATCCTTTAGCTGAATCGACATTTCGACTAAGTCTGTTTTGCCTAGTTCCTCTAGCTTAAATGCAAATGCCTCGCGATATTTATTTAACGATCCCAGTAGCTTCACGATGGTCCCATTATCTAGCGCGTTAGGCCCTAAATCGTCTGCTAAGATAACTTGCTTTGGTTCAACCAGATTGACTCGCATTACCCTATTCAGCATAGTATCACTAGATTAGGCCTCCTCTGCGCGCTCGCATCTAGCCAATAATGATCCCCTTTTAAGTTCAAACGGTCTGCTCGATAACCCATTTACCAACGCTACACCACTACCCTCTGTTACGGTGAACAACCCTTGTACTATGTAATGCTCACGTCCTGACTGATAACGGGTGCTACCATTGATATAAACTTCTCCCGTATACTTAGGTTCTGTTTTAAAGTCAACAGCAGTCAACCCATCGACGATAGTCTCAGACGCGCAAACTAACTTGACCCTATTATCTAGATAATCTTCTGAGCTACTTATACGCTAGAATGTACTGTCCTTTTCTACCACAATGTGTGGTTGCTCGTTAAAAGTCTGTCCAACCAGTAAAGGTACTTCCAGAACCTCATCCGGAATAACCATACATTCAACAAATGCCTTTGCTGCATCTATTTCCACGTCTACTCTGCATTTACCTAATGGTCTACCAACGCCATCACCGAACCCCTTTAAAAATGGTAATGTGGTTTCGTGTTCCCACGCTAGTGACAATTCGCGAGCGAACGTTTCCCTAATCAATGTTATCGCGCTACCGAAATCGATGAAACACTTGCATATCACTTTATTAACTATCACGCGCTTATAGTACTTTGAAGACTTTGTACCGGACGCCACTACACACATGACCGGTTTTGATGTTTTACTGGTGGTGTCAGCGTTTTTATTATTATTAGTTCGACAACTAACAGTAGAATGACCAAAGCGCATGCATTTATCATTGCCGGTTTGGGACACTGAGACTTGTAGTGGCCGTCTTGTAAACAGTTAAAACATTTAACCGGTCTGTCGCTAGCTGTGTTTCTATTCCCGTTTCCCGAGTTAGTTTCAATTCTAGTCATAGCCTTTCGCTCCATAAATTAACTATTCTTAGCGCTCTTTAAGAAAGGTAATAGCTGCTCTGGACTATCAAAACGAGCCGCTTCGGCCCCTAGACGAACACTGCGATCTTCTATTCCAAATACTAAACAATCAACCGCTCTCTTGCCCGTAATGTCGCACCGGTTTAATCATATGATTTTATCATAGAAATATTCCTCAAAAGAATCATTAAACCTAGCACGTTTAGCAAGCATTGTTGTGAGTAATTGACCATAGTTATCATCGCTAGGGAATGCTAGTTTCAACTTTTCCTGCCACTGTTGCCAGGAAAACCTTACAGTCGAGAGTCCAGCGTACCATTTTTGAGCATTGCCCTTGAGCTTTGGTAACGCAAAGTGAACAGTCTGACGATCATTCCAATTATATATGATCGCACACTCATTCAATTTGTGTATCCACATTTCAATTGTTTGTTCCTTACGATCCGGATCGAATTCTGGCACTGTGTTATGATTCGACAATTTCTCATGAGAGCCTTTATTGCCAATAGTACGCAAGGCCTCGACTAGCTGTGAAATAGTAACACTATTGCTGTGTACGGATTTCGCATTCAAGGACTCGCATACAGACCCGGATTGTTGTTGTTCCTCTAGAAGTGACGGCTGCGCAGGTGTAGCCCCGCTGTGCGATGACTGCGCAGGCGTAGCCCCGCTGCGCGACCGCTGCGCCGGCGTAGCCCTGCTGCGCGACGACTGCACAGGCGTAGCCCTGCTGCGCGACGACTGAGCAGGCGTAGCCCTGCTGCGCGACCGCTGCCTCTCGCTACGCCGCCGATGCCGCTGACTGCGCGAGCGTGACCTGCTGGGACGACCGCGGCCTCGGTGGCTGCTCCGGCTGCGCGTCCGGCGTCTGTTGGCGTCGCCGCTGCGTGACCGACGCCTGCTGGTCCATTCCCGTGTCCTCTGGTCACTGCGACTGCGCGGCCGCTTCGCGTTCCTACGTTGACTGCGCGACCGGCGAGATCCTCTTCGGTCCGTGTGCCTAGTTATGCTACGCGACGGGTGCTGACCTTCGGGTAGCCCAGGTAGCGTTGCCAGCACACGCGAGCCACGCGACCCTTTCCGACCGTCATCCATTTCCGTTTTTAATCGGTGCTCTTATACCACAGATTCGACTCAAGGAGTGAATACTGTTTACAACTCCTTTCTATCCCTTTCTTCAGAATTGTAGACGGCGAGCTTTAGTAAGACACTGAGACACTTTCACCACTTTATTTATAACTCACTAAGGATTCACAGGGTTTTAACTATGACCTTCCAACTCAACTATCTGGTAACGACCTGCTGTCTTCGGCAACACGTGCTGTCTGTCACCATGAACCCCGCCGATCGTTCTCCACGGCCGGTGTCTATACCATTGGCGCCAACGTCGACAGCACGCGTAGGCGGGGAAAAAACAGCGATCACAAATTCAACTTCCGTATTGATAAGTAAACATTATTACAAACTAAGACACATGACAAATAATATTTTAATTAAAGTAGTAATATATAATTATTTAACATTTAAATATTAACAGCTAACACTCTTTGGTATCTAGAATTCTAACACATTGGCGCCAACTTCGACAGCACGCGTTGGCGGGGAAAAAACAGCGATCGCAAATTCAACTTCCTATTGATAAGTAAACATTATTACAAACTAAGACACATGACAAATAACTCCGAGCATGAACTCTAACCCCACCACAGATGGCAGCAGCAGACGGCAGCAGGGTGTGGCTAGTCGTCGTATTTTTAATGAAGCGACGAAGCCGGTTTTTCCGATACTAAAACTTGTTTTCAAAACGATTTTATCAGTGTCAGTTTCAGTTTCAGTTTCAATTTTTTATTGAATATAAATAAATAAAGTATCTTATTCAACGTCAAAATTATATTTACTTATAACTACTGTGCCGGCACGTACGCCCGCCACAGATATGCGGAAATATCTATTTCCACGTAATGTTAACATAAGTTGACGACCGTCACAGATAAGGTATATTTATATTCATCACGTAGTTTTGTAGTAAGTTGTATATAAGCTTATAGTATTTCCTATAATAAAGTAGTCTAGTATTTGCGCGGATCTCAAGCCTTTTACTTTACTCCCGAAGATGTTGCTCTCCTTATAATTACCTCTGGCAAAGTGGTGACCCGACGTTGGAACATCAGCAACCTTCGGTAATAGCAGCATGGACCCAGCCGCGAAGAAAACTCCGTGTGCTGCCACCTTAATCCATAATCAAGACCCCACCCAAACCAAGACGACATCAAGCAAGCCATGACCGGACCAGATTTGAAAACGGACCAGAAGCCAAAAGATTTCAACTGAAGATTTCCCGCATCCAACTCAAGATACCGCAAGAATAATGAACCGATAGTCAGCCGACTGCTGATTTATCAAAATGGAGCTCGCACCAGCAGAAACGAACGCGTCGGCAAATTCATTCACGCAAGCAGCTTTTTCAAGTTCAACACATAGGAAGCCGTTCCAGCCCCCAAAGATTATTGAAACATCATCGGTATACCTAATTCAACGAATATTGAAATCATCCAGGAAGAACATCGCACGAAGAATAATCAAATCACTGAAGAGAGAGAGAAAGAGATATATATATATATACACATATAAACGATTGGTGTACAAGATGTGCCCTATGTTGCCAAATCCCAAGGTTTTTAGGCACACAAATTTCATCAATCGACAACTTAATATTCACTCAAGAGTGAAGAGCACGCACGTACATATGACGTACGAGATCATTGACTGCCTACAGCCAAGGTTACAGATTTAATGCTGACGCTGATTCAGCACAATCATCCTTGTGTAGGTACGGTCGCAATTATAAACAAACAGTGATTACAACTTCAACGACGTGCGATGTAAATTGACTCATCGATTCCTGAAAAACATGGGCGGCTGCAGCGGATATTTCTGCGGATATTTTCCAGGTTATAGGTTAGGTTAGTTTACTAACCGCGAAGCCCCATTTTCCTAGTGTTTTTCTGTTTTCCAGTTTTTAGTTTATTTCATGTAGTATGCGGCCAGATACAAGACCTGCCTGTAGGTAAATATTAAGTAATTCTTCAAACTTATGTAGAATTCACATAACCGTAGTTCCTTTATTTTTCTAATTCGTGTAAGATTTACCTTTAGATTAAGTTGAAGTATGCACAATTACTATCTGATTTATGTTTATTATAATACTACTAGTTATTATTGCAGTTGATATAAGTTTGTTATGGTATCTAATTTAGATTTTTTCCATTGTTATAAGTACATTCATTTATTTTTTTCCCTAAAGGGGGGAGTATCTGTGCCGGCACGTACGACCGCCACAGATATGTGGAAATATCTATTTCCACGTAATGTTAAGATAAGTCATTTTTTTATATAAAAAAGAGACTACACCGTTTCGGAAGGTGGGCCTCGGGGTTAAGAAGAAACGGCGAGAAACTCCCCCATACCTTCCTTTTAAAAAAGTGACTTTACAACAGGTACTGGTTTCGGTCTAAGGAAATTCGCCAGCGAGTGACAAGACTTGATTCATCGCCCCCCGTCGAATTTTTGCGCTGCGCTGAGATGGTATTATGGACCATGCAGTTTTAACATAGTTTTTGAACCTCTTTTCCGGAAGGATCAATGATTCCTGTGGTATTTTATTGCAGAAGCGAATACAGTGCCCCATGAATGATGTGCCTACTTTACTTAGTCTAAATAATGGTAGTGCTAACCTATTTCTATTTCTAGTGTTAATTGTATGGCTATCACCTACAGTATTATTAATATTATTTTATATTTATTCCTAACATAAATATTATGATAAAGTTAAAAACTAGACGCGCTTTAAACCTATTTGAGGTTTATGCTTGCACGAATGAGTCGCATTACATTATTATAAGGTTCACATTGACACATCATCCACTTGATCCCAATATATAGTATTTTTTTAATAAATGTTTACAGGTCTTGTAGTTCTTTAAGATACTATTTTGCAATTTATGCGGAAGCCTGTTTAATATGTTGGGTAACGTATATTTCTAAATCCTTTTACCATATTCATGATTATATTTAGGTGGAACAAACATTGGTGTACTGTTTAGTTTGCGCAGTTTACTATGCCTCACCTTAGCAGTTAGGGACTCAATGTGATGGTATTCCTCAAGTACTATTTGATAATTAATTTTATTGTAAGCTGACATAATTCTGCAGTGCTTCAACAGCCCTATTTCATCTTCTATATATTTTGTTATTAAATATTTTGCGATAATTGTTTTAAGTATGCTTAGTTGAAGTTTGCATATTAAGTCAATGTTAGTTTTATATGTTCGACCATAACTACTGAGTCCATAACCTATTATTGATTTACCTAATGATAAGTACAACATTCTTAGTATATATATAATATTATATTAATAGAATAAAGCTATGTTTTTTCTTACATAGGTAACCGTAAGTATATTATGATGATTGATATGATGATTGATATGATTTATGATACGAAACAAACGAAACTTGAACAAAACGGGAATTCCGTAGCTTCATATCTCTGTAGCTGTAGAGATGGGCCCCTGGGGAGGGGTTATTCTCACGCAATATCACCACTCGATTAATTTATATCGAGAAGTCTAGAGAAGAACAGGGTTATAGTATTATATTTTTAGGTATCGCAATTGATCGACATTTGAATTGGAAAGAACAAATTAATAAAGTTTGCCATAACATTTGTTTTTGTGCTAAGACGTTTGCACAAAACCGCCGAGAAAAAACCGAACTGATTGCCTATGGTATGTAGATTCCGTCATAAGATATGTTCTGATAATCTGGAGAAACGGAACAGAAATTAACAGAGTATTTACTGCCCAAAAAAAAGTGTGCGTGCTATTTGTGATACGGCACCGTATGGGTCATGTAAACAAACATTTAAAAGATTAGATATATGACCGGTACCCTGTCTTAAAATACTTGAAATAGGTAAATTCGTTAATTCAAATCCATAGCTTTTTGTAAAAACTCAAGAATATTATTAAGCTATTACTCGAGGAACACTATAAAACTCGAACAGGCTCGTATTTAATCACACGCCAAGAACATCAATGTATTTAAAAAACTGTTTAGCAATGTTACCCACATTTCGTTTCGTTCGATCGTTTATAATAAAATACCGGATGAAATAAAAACGTTGCCGTTCAATACTTTTAAACCTAAATTATTCCATTGGCTCCTGCAAAACTGTTATATTACCCTGTTGACGAATTTCTTAACTTTAAACGTACGTGTAACTGGCCATGGCGTATGTTCTTTTTTTTAATGACTACAGACCTCAAAAATGTTCATGCTCAATTGAAAAGCTGTCTACGGCGTTCTATTTGTATAATGATATAAGTACCTTTTAAGGACGACTGGATAGCTATTCAAAAAGCACGTAACCAGTTTAAAAATCAAACTAGGTGCAATTTTAGAGAATCGTGGAGAAATTTCTGCAGCTCGATAAACAGCGAGTCGCAGGCCTCACGAATCAAAAAGCTAATAGGTAAAGACCCACAACACCAACCTGGTTCGATAAAGAAACCGAATGGAGAATACGCCAAGAGCGGAGAAGAGCTCTGTAGTGTACTGCTACAAACGCATTTCCCGGGGTGTATAACCCTACCCGCAAAAGAGGTAGAGACACCGACGGAAATACCAAGCTCCTCGCAATGGGGAGCTAAGCTCATTGTACCAAGACTTGTAAAAATATTTAAGGCATGTCTAGCACTCGGCTACATGCCCAGTATCTGGAGAGAAGTGAAAGTAGTCTTCCTGCCGAAACCAGGCAAGGACGACTATACTGAACCTAAATCCTTCAGACCTATAAGTCTCACATCATTCATTCTGAAAACGTTAGAAAAAGTGTGTGATAGATTTATAAGGGACGGTCCCATGAGAACCAACCCTATACACCCAAACCAACATGCGTACTAAGCGGGAAAATCCACAGAGACTGCTTTACACGCAGTAGACAGAAGGATAGAAAACTCGTTACCAAGTTTGTATATGGTAATGAAAGAATTGTTGTATGGGAGCCCCCTTAAATATTTATTTTATTCTATTTTTTAGTATTTGTTTGATAGCGGCAAAAGAAATACATCATCTTTGAAATGTAAACTATCTTACTATCACAGTTCATGAAATAGAACCTGGTGACAGACGGACAGACAGACAGCGGAGTCTTAGTCTTAGTAATTGGGTTCCGTTTTTACCCTTTGGGTACGGAACCCTAAAAAGATATCCTTATATCGAATGCGCGAGAATCACCTCCCTGCCTATCATACAAGTAAAGACCCTGGGATACGTCACATTCGGTAAAATGTCCATCTTTCAAACGATATTCATCCTAAAGGAGTCACTTTCCCAATCCTGAAAAAATATATGTTATGATGACATCCCTTTTCTTTAATGTAAGTGTTTGAAAATAACATATGATGATGGGAACTTTATAAAGAAGAAAAAACTTGAATGATGTTTTTTACCTAAAACTTGCTAAAACTTGCTAGTTTTGGGATCCTCAAAGAATATAGTTATGGCTATTGCGCCAATAAATAGTTTTTGTTGGAGGGAAAAAAATGGAATGACCCATGCCCAGGAGTCAGACCATCCTGCTATGTTCGGGTCCCTACACATTGAGCGGACATCAGCTCGTGTAGTATACGGAATAAAAGCAACCCCTTTGTGTTGTATGACAGTTATCGATAATTGATTTAACTGTGAGCCATGGAACGAATATGTCACGGACGCACAGTTGAAGGCTTTTTAAAAACGCATTGATTTTCAATATGCTGTTGAACAAATCAGTTATGGGAATAATAAAGTCTTTATAAAGAATGACTTAATAACGTGTCAGAGAAAAACGAAATAAAACGATAAACACATAAATTAAATACATTTTGTTACAAGCATTCTGTCGTGAGTTCCGGAATGGCGAATGCACTGCACAAGTCAAAGTCACAAGATGGCGGACCGTAGTAAAGAAAGCAACGAAAAATTTATGCATCGTTTTTAATTGCATTTTAGTCAGTGGTTTAGGAAATGAATGAAAATGAAATGATTTTAAATTACAATTGTATAAACTGTGAGGATATTTCTGGCATGAACTTGGATTACTGTGTGAAGGTTAGTTTGTTGCAATTTTTTATAAATCTCCACTCCTCTATGAACCTTTGTGGAACTTGAATACCATTAGCCCTTGAGTACGATTGCCCCTGATTAATCAATTGTATAGAATCATAGCTAGATAGTCTCCAGCAAGGAAGTGGAGCCAACTTTCGTGATATTTGGTAGATCATTTGGGTTACTTTAAACACGTTCTAAAAGTTTCAGGTTTTGGAACTCAATAGTTTTTCAGATATGTTTTTTTTGAAAATCTATAGAATTTTGCTTTTTGTATGACACACACACAATAATACAACACGCAATAATAACCCCAAAATGTGTAATGTTTCGTTGTACGCTTATTGTAAGATGAGAGAACATAGATGAAAGTGTGCATAAAACCGAATCATATTGTAATTAAGCTATTTTTGATTATTTTTTTGCGTCACAAGCTTGTTTCTTTGCGTTTTTGGACTTGTGCTTATTTCTGTGTGTTATTTTAGATATAGCTGCGCATTTCTTCACTAAAAGAAAAAAAATATATTAGGAAAAGAGACTACCAGCTATCGATCGCACACCTCATTATATTTAAATTAAGAGGGAACAATTCTAAAACCAAGCCTTTTAATTGGGTTATAGGTTAGGTTGGAACTTAGAAGAAGCAACCCCGGAGCATAGCGGAGCGGAGCGGGGCGGAGCGTATGCAAATAAAAGCCAAATTTGGTTAGAGTATGTTATTGTGGCTGTAAATAGGCAATCGTTCCTCACCCTGATACTCCCTCATCAACTCAACCTTCCCGAATGTTAGCAATCGGCGTTTTGAAAATTAAAACGCGAAAACTAATGATTTCCGACATTTCCCTTTTTTTGATATCGTCTCTAAATGAACCTGTAATGCTTAGGAAAAATCGGCTTAAGCATCTGAAACCGCCCGCTTTCTAAAGTGGAATGGAGTATTTTTGTTTAGAACTCATTGTTAGACAAAGACTTTTTTTATACAAAAAATAGATTGGAAAGCGAAGGCATGAGAGGCCGCCAAAGTCAGCTTTTTTACAACGTAGCGCAGAAATGTTCACTTCCCATATTATTACGAATATTTTATTAACAAATACCAATTATAAATTCATTACTCCCTTACCGAAATGCCCAACCATCTTACAAGGTTGCACGAGACTAAGCACCCCTGGGCCCCCGAGTCCAATAGTGCTCGTGCCACACATGAATTGCCGTCCAAAATCCACGCTATCACAGAGGCGGTGGGGAGCATGACCGTCTGTGGAGTGGCGGCACCCTGTAAGTGGGCGGCGTGTCCCTAGCGGGAACCTCCGCGGGATCCGAACCCGCTGAGACCTCCATCGGCCTCGGAGTAACTCGGCTGCTGATATGCAACCGGCATATCAGACCGTATGTGCATCAAGGGGTCCCAACCCGTATAATAGGCCCCTCGCTGTCCCGGTATCCGATCATACCGGACGGTGTACGGTGTGCCCGGTGCGCACCGTGGATGAATGGGGGAGAGCGGATCCAACCTGGGGCGCTCCAGGAATGGGGGCGACATCCGACTGTTCGCCTCCCAGAGCGACGGGCAGGGTGGCGCAGAAGGTGGTGGGCTCCCAGCCTTCGCGCTACTCATAGGTGCCATCTGACACCCGCCCGTAACACGCGGTGAGCCAGCGGCCCGAAGTCCTCGCTGACCGTGGACAGCGGCGACCGAACCCCGGCTATCCTTTACTTTACTTTCACCTTGTTACTTCTCGCAGTTCCTGTATCGTGGACAAGACTGTTTTCAAAATACTTTAACAACAACTTAACTCTGATATCTCAAATCATATCCCTTACTATAGGGTGAGGTATCTGCTTTAAATGGTCGCACTATAGCATAGCATTGAATCATTAGCTGTCGTTTCCGTTTCAGCCATTTCAATATACTCTGCAACAATAACATAACACGCATAATATTATCACGAATGACTATTTGAATAACCACGCGATTCGTGTTCGCTTAATAAATGGAAAATTTCATGGCTTTTTTGAATAACGGAAGGTTCCTTAGGGCTGTCAAACCTATGAGCTGTGCATATCATTTGATAAATTGGCCATGTAAAAAAAAATAGGGTACCAAACTGAGAAACAATTTCGAGATAATTATTTTCTTAACTGAATTCCGTAAATCCCATCAAAAAAATATGCAGGAATATTAAAACATTCGTAGAAAACCTAATGTCCTTTATTGTCCTCTACGACGTAGTTTGTTCAAATTCCCTTCGCCGTGTTTTTAGCTGTCCTGTAAAACTGTCAAGTGTCAAGTGTTCCTGTCAGTCGATAACGCAGATTTCACTCGGAACGTAAACAAATATTGATATTATAGTTTTATAATCGGAAACAAGCAGCCTCAAATATAACATTTCGTAAAATATAAATGAGTACCGTCACGAGGCGTATTATTTAAAAAAATATAAAAAAAATAATGAGACATCCATTACTCGAAATATTAAATTTTTCCTAAAAGAGCCTAAAATGACATAAAATTAAATAAAACGTGGTACGTTTTTTAGCATGGCCAATTATCTTTTTTTTTTAAATAGGTGGCTCTGTACATGTATTTTATTTTAATGTGACTGCTCAAATACTTGTGTGCTATAAATAGTTATGAAGTATGAATCTAATACTATTTTGTTATTGCTGACATTTGGAAAAGTTTTTCTTCTGGCTTCAGCCCAAGAGCATCTCCGAAAGAAATTAAGTAAAAAAAAAGCTTAAACAATACAACATATTTGTAAACTATTAAAAAAATAAGGTTGTTCCATAATTTAACGAATGTTAGGCAAGGTATGTGCTGTAGGAAAATCATACCTCTACATATTTATAGTACCATAAATCATCGTAAGATATCTTAGAAAGAACACGCTACGAAGAAATTAAATACCTATCGTATTTCTAATGGGTAAAACCTAAGGAGGTAATTAAATAAATATCACAGAAAACTTATCGTCACCGATAAAATCATCGTCATGCATGCATGATGTATCTATAAACAATATTTACTGTGAAATCGAGTTGTTCGGAGCTACTTTCTTTAAGCAATAAATATGATTTGGTGAACAGTTCAACATAAGCTCTTTGTTTTTCACTTCCTCATAATGCCTGCAATCTGATCTGATCAAATCAGTTTACTCATGAACTTTCTTTAGAGTGAAATAACCTCTTAAAATTGTCTGTCTGTCAAATCATGCAATCATAATAGTCACACTGATAAAACCATCATATAATTATATCAAGTGACAACCCTATCACATCCAGTCGCATACTGAGTAACTTTTGTCTTAATAGTATAAAACTCAAACGGCAATGTTCGGCAATTAGTGACGACTTTTCGCTTGTTACAGGCTGTGGTTAATGCTTACAAGTCTGAAAATGTTCCGTTTTGCATTACTGGTTGTTATCGCAAGCGTTGCGGAGTCCCAGTGTGAGTAAAATGCTTCTTTATCTTACTAATGCTTATATCAGAGCGTCACGCCTTTTTGCACACGAGGTGGCAGAGGAACAGGTTCACATTCAGCCAGTTATTTAATACTCCATTATGCTCGCAGCTATGGAGATAAGAAGGTTTTCTTACGATATTTTTCATCACCGTTAGAACGTCCTTATAATGTTCATAGAATAAATTTCTTATCTCTTTGGTACAAGGTCAGCACCGGCATTCGAATCACCCGAAATGAAGCTTACTTCAAGTGAAATTTTCTTAATTTGGTTTGGTTCTACATAGTTTAAAACCCAGCCTAGTACCATAGGCTGTCTATTTAAGAAAAACGTCAAGTCAAGCCGAACTAGAACCAAGCAAATCACTTATCACACTATACGATATGTGTATTAAAATCTGTCGACTGGTTTAAAAAATTTAGACGCCTAGCTATTAGAAATAAATTCTGCCATCGACAGATTAAATTTCTGAGATATCGCAGAATTGCTATTCTTTGACATCGAGACTGATAAATGATGCACTACAACTCAGAGCATTATGTCTGCTATGTCATTATCTGGCATCAAAGTCTGACGACTGGTATAAAGTTTTTATACCAGTCGGCATATTTTAGTTCGTAGTTCGGCTCGCACTTAACGTTTTAAATGAATATGCAGGCACTAAATCAAGGCGCTAGCTGGCTTAAAAAGTCCAAAATTAAAAACGTCTTAATTTGATCCGGTTATCTTAGGCTGTTAACTCACTATAACATGGTATGCGAATCTCTATATCAACGAACTGTCCGTCTTTCAAAGGGCTGTATCATTTGAACAGTAACGGAACGTTCACAGAAACGCACTTGAAATGTACACAGCAAGCGTGTTATGTTTTACTTACAGTGGTCAACAAACAATGTTCGGACAATAGACGGTTCGTGGATGGTCATAACAACAGGCGGTATGCGCTTGCGCAGGGTACTCTGCCCGGCCAGCCAGCCGCTTCGGAGATGAAGCAAATGGTATGGGCACAAACACATAAGCATTCACCTGGCATGTACACATTGCCTCATAATAAGGTTTTTTCTCGTGGAAACCAGAATAAGCACCGTCACATTCACATTTATGGTATGATTCTGAACTTTGGCTGCACGCAGCGGAGCTGGCGCAGTAACACTGTCGCCATCTCTGTCACGCACGCGTCATAATTGGTCTGTTGCGGCAACAGAGACAAATTGCCGCTGCATTGCTGCAGAAATCTCACTCTGTCGCCTCTGACAGACCATAAATGACCGGAAGTAAGGTACATTATTGTACGGGGACTAGAGCACTGCGCAGCAGGGCAGCCGAGTTTGGACTCATACCTTTAATCATCCAAGATTCGGACGCGGAACTTCTTGCATGACGTTTGCCGAGCAAATTTTGTTAGCGGGGTCACTGTACTTTACTGCACGTTTATCTGGCAGTAGTATCTTTGACGTCTTGTCCTAATATTAGTGTGATCTATATATAAATTTAGAAATATTTTGTACCTTGTCCAGATATAGAGCAATTTTCCGAGTAAATGGAAGTCCTTACTCGGAAACTTGCTCGCTTTTTATTTTTTTGCTTAATATTTAACAACGGTAAATATCTTTTTAGATTTGGGACAAGGAGCTGGCAGAAAAAGCTTCAAAGTGGGCAGCAAGGAACGAATATGGGCATAACCCAGACAAAACTATTCGTAAGTACAACCACGGTTAAATATCATGCAGGTATACTATTAAATTCACAGCAGATAATTCATCAAATCTTGATGAAATTTTTATGCAAATTTACAATAATCATCATCAGATAAATAAATAAATCAGCCTGTCAGGGAACCCTCTAGTATAGGCCTCCTCTCGTTTACAACATTCGCATATTAGGTGATACTCATAATAATGAATGTACTATGTTTGTTTTCAGCGTCGGGACGATTCCAAACGGGTGAAAACATATACAAGTATTGGACATCATCTACTAATGCCCAGTTTGATGTGGACTCAGCAATGAAGGCTTGGTGGGACGAATACAAAGACTATAGCTACGAGAAGAACCAATCTACGAATGGGAAGCAAGTTGGACATTACACTCAGGTATAACCACATACTAACTATAAAACTTGTGTAGCTACAAACGGGTACAAATCTAATTATCCCTTATATGTATTTGATGCTTAGTAAGTTACTGTAATTTTCTTGAGCTATTTAAGCACAACCTATTTCTAAAAGTGATTTAGAATCTATATGTAGGATATGTCTTCCTTTCCCTTTTTGCCTCTAATAATGATGACCAGATGCAAAATAATGACTACCAATATTGTTTAATATCTACAGAAATAATTAAATTTTGATTTGATTTTATTGACTTACAGAGCTGCAATTCGATGGACAAAGTTTAAAGTTCAAATGAAAACTGCTTTATAACTGTAGATATTTATATTTGCATATACTTAGCAAACGTCATTTTTTGCGAAGAAAGGCGAATACACCCTGTTCGATTCAAAATCGATACTCGATCTATGGTTCCGGAACGGCCATTTTGAATTTGAAGTTGCTGCCAACCTAGCAGAGTTTTTGACAACTGACAGACGAAAAGCCCCCGCAATGTGACGCGTATTGATTTTGGGCATTGAAATTAAATCGTAAGCCATCTGGAATTGTATTCGGGCTCCCCTCAGGATTGTCTTATAGCTGAGTGTATTGTGGTTCTCCGAACCAGATAAAGTTCGTATTTACGTAACACTGTGCGCGTCGAAGCTGGCCTGCCAGCCATACCTGGTTGGCTGAAGAACCTGTCTACCAAGAAGAGCCTAGGGTGCACCCAGGCCTTGCAGAGAGACAGGAGTTTGACGGGAACGAAGCACAGACCAGGTCAGATAGAATCTATTTACTTTAGCTCGGTGAAACGCCGACGTTCTTGCTTCTTGGCATCCGATCGCTACGCTACCTCGTAGCTATGGGCCCCTGCGAGGTCATTGGGTGCCGAGAGGCCTGAACATTTTGGTAGCAAGAGCGTGGTTTCCTGAGATTTGCAGCCGTCAAGGGCTCCAGGAACCCACGATTTGGGACTATCAATCTGTAGGTATAGGCGGTTATTAGCTAACTTGGTATTGTTCCTGTATCCACATAGATTGGTAGTGTTGTAAGCTATAAGTCTATTGCTGGTAGTAGACAGACAGATATAACAGTTTTCCCTAAATGACCAGTTGTACTGAGATGTGACTCAGAATAGTAATTACATTACAGGTACATTGTAGGTGAATTGAAATTTGCATTGAAGTACCAGTTACCAGTTAGCCAATCTATTAGTGGTCTAGTAATGCTAATGAATGTTTGGACATTGTTTTCAGTTTATAGCAATTTATAACTTGAACTAATATTGACTATCTGTGTGTGTTATATGATATAGGGAAACTAAATTGTTGTTTACAGAATTTGTGTAGATATAAAACTCGGTTTCTATTGTTTGGGGAAATCAGCATTGTTTAAGTTATAGATTAGGGTTCCCTCGTTTGTGTTGTAGACTGGAGGGTCCAATATAATTGAGTTACTGCAAATTGTGAGTAAGTATCGTTCCGATCATGTCGTTGTCTGAAATACAGAAGGGTGTTTCTAAGGAGCTCAGATGGTTTTCCTCCGCACACGGTCTGATAGACCGTTTAGATAGGCATGATGTGGTATTGGAGCGGTCTATGGACGTTAAGGAACGCTACAACAGGGTGCTCGAATTGTCCGCGCAGGCGGAAGCAGTTGATGGTTGCGCACCTGACAGGCTGTCACGGTTGCTAGGGGATGTCGACCAGTGTATGGAGATGGCAGCTGCTATCACGCAGAAGGCTGCGGACATACGTAGGCAGCGCGAGTCCAGCCATGGTGACATTGAAGCACCTCTGCCGCATCAGGGATCGGGGACCAGGTTACCCGTTATAACTATGCCTACTTTTGACGGAGTGTCCGGTGAATGGATGAGCTTCATCAATCTGTTCGACAGTTTGGTGCACATGCGATCGGACATTACCAAGTCTGTCAAAATGGCTCAGCTGGTGGCAGCATTGAGGGGTGAGCCCAGGGAGCTGGTCGCTCATTTGACAGTTACGGAGCGTAACTATGAAACGGCCAGGCAATTGCTGGTCAGACGTTACCACAACAAACGGAGGTTGGCCGATGCCCAACTGAACCGTTTGTTTAGTATCCCGGTTGTGAACAAGGTCGGGGCCATACAGACGGAGGTTTTGAACCCGTTGTTGTCCGTCACCAAGGCCCTAGAGAATCTTGGACTTCCGGTTGGTGAATGGTCGTACCTATTGCTGTACATTGTACTTTCCCGACTACCCGCTGACGTGCAGACTCGTTTCGAACAGTCTCACGGGAGGTCGGCCGAGGACCTGCCCGCCTTCTCCGACTTGGTCGGATTTTTGGAAGAGGAGGCTCGACGGGCAGAGAATTTGAGGTTGACGGCCACCCATCCTTCGGAGCCACAGAGAGCTGCCGGGAGCGCTGTGAGTAGGGGCCCTCCGACGAGGAAGGACCGCACCAACCGGCAGTCGTATGGGACTGTGAGTGCATTGACCCCACATAGTGAGACCTGCCCATGTTGTAGGCAGATTGGCCATGCTGTGGCCGATTGCAATAAGTTCGGGGAACTTAGGGTTGAGGGACGGCGCCGGATGGCCAAGCAGCGGAGCTGGTGTTTCCTGTGCCTCGGGCCACACATGGCTAGGGACTGCACGCGCACTAAATTGTGCGGATATTGTGGTGGGGCCCACAACAATCTGTTGTGCATGAACCGGTCCGGCCAACAGCCACCACAGGGCCGTACCCAGGGTGACACGGCATGGGGCCCTGAGAATTCGTTTGCGACTCGGAGCGCAACTCAGGGGCCAATGTCCCCACGTGCACAGGGCGGTACTAGGGTGCAGGGCCGCACTCAGGGTCATCACATGGGGGGCCCTGAGTTTTCGGTTGCGACTCAGCATCCGACTCAGCGGGCAATGGGGCCACAAGCACGCAGCCACCCAGGGGTGCAGGGCCGCACTCAGGGTCATCACATGGGGGGCCCTGAGTTTTCGGTTGCGACTCAGCATCCGACTCAGCGGGACATTGGGTATGTTGAGCAGGCCGTAACGGGCGGGTGGCATGGGACACCTTCGAGCTATGCGGATGCGGCTCGGACGCCGCCTCAGTTGTCGCCCCGCTCGTCGCCTCGTCCTCGTCGGTCGCATGTGATGTCCCCCCCGCTCATGGAGCGGCCACGGTTGAATTCACGCCCACAACCCTTCGGGGGGCGTCGTAGGGTGGCAATGGAACCGGCGCGTGGGCCATTTGTACAATGGGACCCTCTGGCGTATAGGTCGGTTACCCTACCCTACCTGATCGGTTACAGGCACAGTGGGGCCCCGGGGGTCCTCGCTAGGAATTTGCGGCCCAACGATTTGTTGCCCCCCAACCGGAGACGGTGGTGTTACCGATCGCCTCTGTGCTTGTTTGGGATTTGGCGGGCAACCCAACATACGTTCGCGCCCTATTAGATTCTGGAGCTCAGGGCTGCATTGTATCGAACGATTTAGCAAAATGGTTGGGCCTCAAGGTAAATAGGTATAATAATTCAATACGGGGCGTGGGGAATGTTACGGTTACGAATGTAGTTGGTCAATCGGTGATCACGTTCTCTCCACGTTATGACATTTTGACAAAAACATCCGTGCAAGCTTTAGTAATGACGCATGTCATGGGCAAACACCCCTTAGTGAAGTTGAATCCGGCCGTTCGACTCCTGACGTCAGGACTCAAGTTGGCGGATCCCGATTTTGACACTCCAGCCCCGGTCGATCTGCTACTGGGAGCAGACGTTTTGGGTAGGTTTCTGTTGTCGGATCGGCGAGTTCTTCAGCCGGACGGGTTGATTGCTGTGGATACTAAGTTTGGTCACGTGATCATGGGTCCGGCATTGCCAATGGTTAGGCCTGCCGAGTCAGATGGCATACTTATTGGCTCAGCGTTGTCAGACGCTATCCAACGGTTCTGGGAGATAGAGGAACCTCCCACCGCTCGTCGAGTCGACGCAGACGAAGAAGAGTGCGAGTTGTTTTACCAGAATAGTACTGGTCGCCTTCGTTCTGGTCGTTTTGTAACTCGACTGCCTTTCAGGGCCGATCGACCGCCACTAGGAGAATCTAGGAAGATGGCTGAGACGAGATTGATGTCGATGGAGCGTAGGATGTCAAGGGACGCCGTATTTAAACAAAAATACGTCGATTTCATGAGGGAGTATGAGTCGTTAGGACACATGTCGGTATCGGGTGTGGACTGGAGATCTGAGGATCATTGTTTCCTTCCACACCATGCCGTCCTACGAACCCCTACCGGCAAGATTCGAGTTGTTTTTGATGGGTCAGCACCTACCTCGAACGGGATGTCCCTGAATCAGTGTCTACATTCGGGACCCAAGTTGAGTCGTGATATTTCGGATATTCTCACGAGCTTTCGGAGGCACCAGGTTGTATTTGTCGCAGACATTCGGATGATGTTTAGGCAAACGGTAATTCATCCGGCTGACAGAAGGTATAAGCTGATACTTTGGCGTGAGACCACGGCCGAGCCAGTCAAGGTCTATGAGTTAAACACGAACACGTATGGGTTACGGTCTAGCCCGTATTTGGCGATGCGTACCCTGCGGGAGTTGGCGTCGCGTGACCGTGTGAGCTATCCTAGAGCCGCCGCTATCCTGGAGCAAGATTTGTACGTCGATGACGTCTGCACAGGGGCAGCCAGTGTAGAGGAAGCTCTGGACCGACGTGACGAGCTCATTCAATTGCTGGAACGAGGCGGCTATGAACTACGCAAGTGGATGTCCAACTCCCCTGAGTTGATGGCTGGTCTCCCAGATGAGTTTCAACAAGACCCGCACGTTTTTGAGAATCCTGACAACCCTAACATGTTGTCAGTGCTTGGAATTCAGTACCGGCCCGTCCATGATGAGTTTACCTATCGGGTGGTTTTAGAAACACCGAAGGCCTGGACGAAGCGGTCAGTACTGTCAACGATTGCGAGAACGTTCGACCCGAATGGATGGATTTCTCCAGTCACCTTTGCTCTCAAATGTTTTATGCAAAGGCTATGGGCGGCTCAGTTGACCTGGGACACCCACCTCTCAGGTGATTTGTTGACTGATTGGACGCAAATGTTCACTTCGCTATCGGACATAAATAATGTATCGCTGCCGAGGAAATTGGTCCCTGCTGGGGATTACAGGGCAACCCTTCACGGGTTTTGTGATGCCTCTGAACGAGGGTTTGCGGCAGCGGTTTATTTGCGAACCGTCACCTCCACCGGGGAGGTCGACGTGCGTTTGGTTTTGGCAAAAAGCAAGGTAGCGCCTATTCGGACAAGGATGACGATTCCAAAACTGGAACTGTCCGGGGCTGCTCTTTTGACCAAACTTTTGAATCACACTCTAACAGTGTTGCGTGGGTCAGTGGTTTTGGAGGATACGGTGTACGCGTGGACGGACAGCCAGATTGTTTTGTGCTGGCTGAAGGCTTCGGTCCATAACTTAGAGGTTTTTGTCGCGAACCGTGTCTCCCAGATTGTGTCGTCTGAGGTCCCACTGACTTGGAGACATGTACCAGGAGAATTGAACCCGTCTGATTGTGCATCCAGGGGATGTCGGGCTCCTGAACTCGTTAGACACCATTTGTGGTGGGGACCACCCTGGCTTGCCAGGAGAGAATCGGACTGGCCCCACAGCCATGTAGTAGTATCTTCGGATCATGGCCCCAGAGCGGCCGTGCATGTTACCCAGAAGGCTGAGGACCCTGACGCCGGGTTTCTGCTGGACCGGTATAGCTCACTTGACAAGTTGATAAACGTGTCCACTTGGATTAGGAGATTCGCTCGAAATTGTCGTACTCCTCGCGATCAGCGAACGTTGAACCCTATTCTGACTCCGGCAGAGCGAAACGAGTCGCTACTGAATTTGGTCCGGTTGGTACAGTCCTCGAAGTTTGGGGCAGAATTGGAGACTATACGAAGTGGACGTTCGAAATTGAAGGGAGCCGTCGCGCGTCTCAACCCCTTTGTTGATTCGACCGGGTTACTTCGGGTAGGAGGAAGATTGCGCAATGCGAATCTGTCGTATTCGGCTCGTCACCCACTTCTGCTCCCCAAGGGGGGACAGTTAGTTGAATTGCTGGTGACTGATCGTCATATTAAAAACGCGCATGCCGGCTGTAACGCGTTGTTGGCCACGCTCCAGCGGGAGTTTTGGATCTTATCTGCCCGCCGTGTCATACGGAACATCGTGTTTCGGTGCATGCCTTGTTATCGACTTAAGGCTGCCACGATGCAACCTCTCATGGGGGACTTGCCCCCTGATCGTGTGAATGAGGTCAGACCGTTTTCAGGTGTTGGTACGGATTTTGCAGGACCGTTTATGGTGAAGAGTTCACGATTGCGTAACGCTAAGCAATACAAGGCGTACCTGTGTGTGTTTGTTTGTTTATCCACCAAGGCGGTACATCTCGAGCTCGTTGCTGATCTCTCGACAGAGGCTTTCATTGCTTGTTTGGATAGGTTTGTTTCTCGAAGGGGACTTCCAACTTTGATCCGCTCTGATAACGGCACTAACTACGTCGGTGCGGAACGATACTTACGAGAGATAGTCAACTTTTTGAATGTAAATAAAGTGGATATTGGAACGGCCCTCTCCCGTCGGGGTATACAGTGGACCTTCAGCCCACCGAGTTGCCCCCACTGGGGTGGGATTTTTGAGGCCGTAGTTAAGTCAGCGAAGACGCACTTAGGGCGTTTAGTAGGTCAGACCGCTCTGACTTTTGAGGAGCTCGCGACATTGTTTTGTAAGATCGAGGCCGTTCTCAATTCGCGACCGTTGTGTCCGCTCAGCTCGGATCCAAATGACCTGGAGGCTCTGACCCCAGGCCATTTCTTGATAGGACAGCCACTTAACGCGTTGCCCGAGCACCCCTTCGAGGGAGTGAAATTGTATCGGTTGTCAAGGTATCAGATGTTGCAGCAGTTTACTCAGAATTTCTGGAAGCGTTGGTCGCTCGAGTATCTGCATATCTTACAACAGCGCCTTAAGTGGACTGACAAAACCAGCCCCCCTAGTGTTGGTGACCTCGTGCTGGTTAAGGATGCTAACCTACCGCCACTACGTTGGCGCAGGGGGCGCATTGTTAACTTGTTCCCTGGCAAGGACGGGACCCCCCGGTCTGCAGAGGTTCTAGTAGGAGGCTCGGTACTAAAACGAGCGGTAGCAACGTTGTCTCGGCTGCCCGTAGATTAAGGGACAGGTGGGTGCCTGTCCGGGCGGGTGATTGTTCGATTCAAAATCGATACTCGATCTATGGTTCCGGAACGGCCATTTTGAATTTGAAGTTGCTGCCAACCTAGCAGATTTTTTGACAACTGACAGACGAAAAGCCCCCGCAATGTGACGCGTATTGATTTTGGGCATTGAAATTAAATCGTAAGCCATCTGGAATTGTATTCGGGCTCCCCTCAGGATTGTCTTATAGCTGAGTGTATTGTGGTTCTCCGAACCAGATAAAGTTCGTATTTACGTAACACTGTGCGCGTCGAAGCTGGCCTGCCAGCCATACCTGGTTGGCTGAAGAACCTGTCTACCAAGAAGAGCCTAGGGTGCACCCAGGCCTTGCAGAGAGACAGGAGTTTGACGGGAACGAAGCACAGACCAGGTCAGATAGAATCTATTTACTTTAGCTCGGTGAAACGCCGACGTTCTTGCTTCTTGGCATCCGATCGCTACGCTACCTCGTAGCTATGGGCCCCTGCGAGGTCATTGGGTGCCGAGAGGCCTGAACACACCCCAAACATTTAAATTACTTGCTTTCTTAAACTAAACTGGTCTCATCTTCCTGACATTTGCAATTGAGAATTTGATACACTTGGTTTTACCGGCTTTTAATACTGCATTAACATCATCAAAATCCTTTTTTTGTCTTTCAATAATGAAGACCAGTGAAGTATCATCAGCAAACAACACTATGTCACTCCATTTCTTCACCATAAAAGGCAGATCGTTAATATATACCAGGAATAAGAAAATGCCTAATATGGAGTTTATGGAAAGCCAATTTTTACTCCCAATCCATGAGATTGAACGCCGTTGACTTCTGCCTCTGGACGTATCTATATATAGGTATAACGTGGTAAAATCAAGGACTTTTTTTACGATATGTCAATTTTGCCTATTGCAGATGGCTTGGTCTGATAGCACTTATGTGGGATGCGGTACATTCAAGGGGACTGACCAAGGAATGACCACATATTTTGTCGTTTGCAACTATGGCCCACCGTAAGTATTAAGATTTGTATTCAATACAGTTCAGTTCAGTTCAAAGTTTTTTATGCATAATAGCACAAAAATTGAGACTTAATGAATGTCAAAATATAATCAAGCAAGCATAATATAACATAAAGTAGGTGCCTAATTATTAATACATAATATATAGGGTGCAATGAACTGGTTTAATGCCAGATGTCAGTGTATACAATAAGTATATTTTATACGTAGCATCACGCCTTTCTAGAAATGCCATTTCCCGTTATATGTTTTGAATTGTATTACCTGGCTAAGCCAGTTATTCCATAATTAATCTTTAGGGTGTCGTGCCCGAGGGGTGACAAACAGGACCCTATTAATACGCCTCCGCTGTCCGTCTATCCATCAGCGGGCTGTACCTCTTGAGTCGTAATGGGTATATAGTTGAAATGTTTACAGAATGTGCATTGCTGTTACCGCTACAGTAAAAACTAAAAACTGGACCAGTTTTTAGTTTTTACTGTAGCGGTAACGGTTTTGAGTTATCAAATCATCATCCAACTCATTGCAGTTTTCGCGATATTTAAAACGTCGTCGGCAGCGCAGCTTTTGTTTTATAATTGTTATCCTTAAGATACCTCGTTCGATGGTTAGGTACCCTTCGTGTGCGAGTCCGACCAGCACTTGACCGATTTTTTCGAGCTACGAATTAACAATGCAACATAACATCATGGTACACCAGTTATCGCACTTCTCTTATAGGGTGATATAATCAAAAAAGTCTTTATCATTGTATAGGCTTATGGTCAAATTATATAGGCTTATAGTCAAACTGAGTGGTTTTGACAGTAATATAATATGATATACAAATATAATATACAAACTTCACACATATTTTCTCTAATTCTGCGTTCTTACAGTGGCAACTACAATGGACAAAAACCCTACAAGGCGGGAAAAGCAGCTGGCCAACTAACTTGCGGAGTCAAAGACTGCAGTCGAAAATATGGAACAGAATGCTAGAAGTCAATATTCATAAATTATGACTGTCTCGAATAAAGTTACGGCTGTTTTTGTTACATATATCACTTAGGTCACTAAAGATTTGGTTTCCTTCAAAAAGCGGTACATATTTTCATGAATGCCTTAACGGTGTTGAAGAGTCTCGGACAATATTTTCGATAGCGGTGTACTGTAAAATGAAAGCCAGCTGGATCAGTGGAGGAGATAAAATCTTTATATATTTGTTGCGGGTTCATGATAAATTATATAGTATAAAGTATTCAATCTATTACAACTTCAGAAAAACCAGCTTTGTAAAAACCACTACTTTCCTTTCGATGATGTTTGTCTTCCCAAGATTGTGCATCTTCTAAATGGTCTGTTTATGGCTACCATATTGCGTCCGCTAAATGTTGCCAACGCTTTTGAAGGAAACCATAGTTTAAGGCCCTGTTTCACAATTTTCGGATAAGCCCTACCTATGTGGCATTTACATCATTTATTTTGAAGCTGAAATCATGATTTACCTATCACGTAGCGCTTTCCCGAACATTGTGAAACAAGCCATGGATATTTATGCTCCAACAATATAATTTTTTGAATCTTGAATGACGTGTATGTAAATATATTGTTATAAGTAATTACGAACATACTATTTAATAATCTTTAATGAAATAAAACTATCAACCTGAATGTATTACCAATGTAATTTTTTATTTTTTATATACATATACAACGTTATTACCAAGCTATTTGATAACAAATTATGTAAAAAGTTCCTTCTTAGTAATTAAATAAATATTACAGATTACTACATACAACTACTATCTAAGTTCTGGGAATACTTATAGAGATGCAAAAGAATGGTAGTTATTTTTGTTTAAAGTTACTTTTCTGTTGGCTTTTGATAACCAGATAAGAGTGCCGATGGTACGAGAGAGGGGAAAATTATGAATGATACCTGGATCAAATTTAAACAAACTTTTTAGAACCTAACGTACATAAACGGTTGTTGCAGTTTCGTCACGATTTAGCGCTTGTAGTATTTTATTTTTTTTGGTCTGTGACCGCAACGTTTTTTGATTTAGCTGTCACCGAACATTAGACGAAAACGTGATTTTGGTAGGTTAGGTACCTCGTTTAGCCGGGATATTTGGATTGCTCTAACGAAATCGTGTAATTTATTACCCAGCAGCAATCAATCCGCCTTATTGTAGGCAAAGGATTAGCCCCCGGACCCGCCAATGTATTCGTAGTGATATTTGAACATAACCTCAAGTATAAAAGGAAGAGATATTGTATTGCAGTGTTAGTCGTCAAGGCTAGCTAAGCTAGTTTGAATCACGATTGTTGTGAATACGCGTGTGTTCGAAGCCTCGCCGGGAGGCCACCGCGTTAGTATAATTAAGTAGAGCAGTGTGTTTCCTTTGGCTGTCGGCAAGGTTGACGCTGAAGCGTTGGTCAAAGAATTGTGATTTGCAGGGGCGCGCCCGTCCGTCGTTTTCGACGGGAGAAGAGAACGTCATCGCAGTGCCCACACACAGGTTTTATGTTTAGCTCGGTGAATCGCCGACGTCTGAATTTCAGACTAAGTTCGGCCCTAGCGGGAACCAAAACACTCGCAATGAATATTCCAAATATCCCTTAAAATAAAATTCACTTTCCAGTTACACACTGTGTAGCTCTATAGTGTAGACGGCGAGCTTAAGTAAGACACTGAGACACTTTCACCACTTTATTTATAACTCACTAAGGATTCACAGGGTTTTAACTATGACCTTCCAACTCAACTATCTGGTAACGACCTGCTGTCTTCGGCAACACGTGCTGTCTGTCACCCTGAACCCCGCCGATCGTTCTCCACGGCCGGTGTCTATACCATTGGCGCCAACGTCGACAGCACGCGTTAGCGGGGAAAAAACAGCGATCACAAATTCAACTTCCGTATTGATAAGTAAACATTATTACAAACTAAGACACATGACAAATAATATTTTAATTAAAGTAGTATTATATAATTATTTAACATTTAAATATTAACAGCTAACACTCTTTGGTATCTAGAATTCTAACACATTGGCGCCAACGTCGACAGCACGCGTTGGCGGGGAAAAAACAGCGATCGCAAATTCAACTTCCGTATTGATAAGTAAACATTATTACAAACTAAGACACATGACAAATAATATTTTAATTAAAGTAGTATTATATAATCATTTAACATTTAAATATTAACAGCTAACACTCTTTGATATCTCGAATTCTAACAATTCGGCCATCCGCAATATGTACACGTCCCGTGTACAAGGTTAATAAAGAACTATACGGATAACACACAACATTACGCTTTGCCACAGAACAATAACACGACATAAATGCAAGTCGCTTTTACCTTGTTGTCACACATCAATAAAGAAAGACAATTATAAACTCTTGTAATGTGGTACAAGTCGCTACTACCTTGAGACCACATCGGTTATGGCGGAGTTCAAGTCGCTTCTACCTTGAGCCTACCCCAAACCTTAAAACTACTGGCAGTTCAAGTCGCTTCTACCTTGAGCCTGCCTTAAACTAAACATCAAAACTACTGGCAGTTCAAGTCGCTTCTACCTTGAGCCTGCCTTCAATTAAGCCTTAGAACTAATGACAGTTCAAGTCGCTTCTACCTTGAGCCTGCCTTAAACTAAACCTTAATACTACTGGCAGTTCAAGTCGCTTCTACCTTGAGCCTGCCTTCAATTAAGCCTTAAAACTAATGACAGTTCAATTCGCTTCTACCTTGAGCCTGCCTTAAACTAAACCTTAATACTACTGGCAGTTCAAGTCGCTTCTACCTTGAGCCTGCCTTCAATTAAGCCTTAAAACTAATGACAGCTCAAGTCGCTTCTACCTTGAGCCTGTCAATCTCTTAAATCTGCAGAAAAACAATAAATTCACACAATATATACAACAATCATCCTTCACACTAAATGCATTACTGATCAAACACTCACGACAAAGTTTCTCCTTCATTGCTGCTGCTAGGGGAGGAATCAATATTTGTCCTTTCAAAACTCAACCAGGACTTCATTTTATCTATAGAAATTACCGCGCAATATTTTCGATTAGCTTTCTTAGTTAAAGGCGTATCTTCGACCTGATACCGATCATTATCTAGGACTGCGGCGACGCGGTATGGACCTTGGTACTTGGGAACAAGTTTTCTACTTTGTCCAGACGACGGGACTTCTCTTTTTATGCTCACTAAATCGCCAACTTTAAACTTTGACGGTGAACTAGCTCTTTTGTCATATGACTGTTTTTGTTTTTCCTGGTATTCTGTAATGTGTTTATTAATTGTCTCTCTAATCTCGTCAACTGAACTACCGCAGTCCATGTTATCATTGTCTTAAGTATGCCTTAATCCTACCCTCTGAACTGCCTGTCAAAGACGTGCTAAACAACGCTTGTGCTGAGTCGTACCAATTCCCTTGTTTAACGTGTTATTCAAACCCCACTGCACGTCGGGTACACTAAGATCCCATTTGCGTTCGTCTTGACCTAGCCATTTGGCTGTGAGTGCATCAAGTAACGTTCTGTTATAACCGAATGTAGTTTGCAGTAAACGCTGACTTAAGCTAATTCATTTTATATAAAACTGTTTTCGATAGAGACTGGCAGCAGTCACCCCACAACCTTTGTCCGATACATACATTGTAAATTCACGTTATTTTTGTCTGAAATTCGGTGTGTAGTACAGTGACATAAATTTATTCAGCAGCAGTAATAAAAGCGTTTTTTTAAAAAGGACCCACGGAGCGCCATCCTTACAAATTTGGTGTCAGAAGTAGGATCTCAGGAAAACTCGTGAGTACTGAGATTTATAGGTGTTAGGCGCGTCGCGAAATAACTTCCCGCCTGACAACCATTTTGTGGCTCTGTGGAGTAAGGTCCTTTAATAGACAGTGGTCGACGTTAAGTCTTGGGCGTGCAAGCCTAAGCCCGCGCTGCTGCTCTCGAGGTCGACGATAAGTCTCCGCTGCCAGACGCGAGCCCGCATCTCATCCTGGACGCTTCCTGCTGCTGTGGTCGACGTTAAGTCTCCGCTTTCGAGTGGGAGCCCGCGCCACAATTGTCTGCACCACCACCGTCTTCATAAACGGACGGGTGAACCAGTCATCATCATCATCAGCTCATATTGACTTTCCACGTGGAAGTCAACGGGATCACGAACAACGCAACGTTACTTCGAGGTACTCCGTAATACGACTCCCTGGGTCGCCGGGCCTTCGACGTCCTGTTGACGTCATTACTGCGTCGCACTGCAGTTGCCGTGCGCCGTTTCTACGCGGTTTTTGGAAAAAGCCGTTCCTTAAAATGTTCGTGAGTGCCGTCATCATTCTGTGAGTTATTTTATCTATTCCTAACTTTCTAATTGAAGTGAATGTGCAAGTGATTTTTACAAGTTTTACAATATACATCAAGATTTATTTTTACAAACTTTCTATAACTATTTTTAAAGTGCAATCACACTTTCTACTGTATTTTACATTTTTATTGATTGTGTTTACTGATGATCTGTACTACATTATAAAAGCTGTAACTTAATGTCGACTGGAAAAAAAGTAAAATTAGAAGAAGAAGCCTTATCGGCTTCTTCTTCTAATTTTACTTTTTTTCCTTTTTTTTTCCATTAACTACATCTGATTCAGAAAGTTCCTCTTCTGAAAGCCAAAACCAAAGCCCCAAAGTAACAATTAGAAAAAAAGAAAAACCCAAATGACTTAATCAATTACTCTTTCGTTCCTAACCAAATTCATAAAACCGGAGGACCGCGAGTTGTTGCCAGCATTCTTGACGAATTGCGAAAACGCATTCTCATTAGCTAGTACAGATCAACAGGATGTTTTATGCAAGTATATCGTGTCACAACTTGAGGGCAAGGCGCAGTTAGCCTGCTGCCTCAAGAAATTCAGTACTTGGCCTGAAATCAAACAATTCCTTAAGGCCACGTTTGGAGAGAAAAAACATTCAACTCATTTGCTCGTCGACTTACAAAATTGCAAGGAATTGCCCACAGAAGATGTGACACAATATTCATTACATGTTGAATCATGTCTCACACGTTTACAGTCTGATATACATTATAGTTGCGACGATGACAAAGAATTAATCGGCAGATTAGCCGCTATGGAGAATCTTGCCCTTAATACATTTTTGTTGGGAATGAATTCCAACTACTCTCACATAGTGCGCTGTAGGAATCCAAAGACCCTATCAGATGCTATAACTCATACTATTGAGGAAGAAAAGCTTTATAAGCTTTCTAAACTAGCACAACGCCAAAATAAGCAGTGCTCTTTTTGCCAGAAGTCTGGACATTTGGCCTCTGATTGTTACAAAAATAAAGCGAAAACTTCAAGTCCTAATTTCCATCACGTAAATTCGAATCCTCATGTTGCTCAAAGAAACAATCAGAATTCAAGGTTTTCCTCGAACAAAACTTGCGTTTATTTGCAAGAAACATGGTCACTTGATCGGCGAGTGTCGCAAACTTAAGTATAAAAATAATCAAAACGCCGCCGACTCCCACGACGCTGCATCGCCAAGCGCAGGTGCATTTCACAACAACGCGGCAAACAATAGTCGCTCTAATGTTCATGTTGTTAGCGTTTCTTCTGATGACCAAGTTGATTTAAACTAAACACTGTTTCGGTCTCGTGTCTGCCGGAACAATGTAATAATGTAAACGACACGAATGATAAGCCTTCTATAGGTAAATCCCGTGCTCTTAAATTACCCCCAGCATGGAAGATTAAAAATCAACCCTATGCTCTTAAATTACCCCCAGCACAGATGATGGAAAATGAATCTCGACAAATTGACCAGTCTTTGTCTACTGAGTTCTCAGCAAAGTTGCAAGGTCGCACCTGTAGCACACACGCCGTGGCACAGGATTCTTCTGCACCTTCCCCTCAGTCAGAACCTTATTTCACTGAGTTTTCAACTAAGCTACCAGGCAGCACCTGTAAAAATCAGGGTTTTGATGCGCCTCTACCTCAGTCTAAAATTCAAGACAAAAGACTCAAATCTTGTATTCTTAAATCTGTCCTAACACAAGTTAATCCTGAAATTATTTTAGGTCAATCAAATGAACTTGGAGATTCCAAAACTATTCCCTCTACTCGCGACAAACCGAGTTTTTCTTCTAGGGATTTTATACGTGAAAAGAGTTATACAATTAATAACATGAACAATAAAATATCTTTACCACACGTTTATTTAAAGACACATTTAAATGAAAAGCCTCTATGCTTTCTTATAGACACTGGGTCCTCAATTTCTATTGTAAAACAGTCAAGTTTGATCAAACCAGTGCTCGGACCCTCAACAGTCACTCTAAAAGGTTTAAGTGACAACGATTCCACATGTGAATCTCTTGGGTCCATCCAGCTCAATTTTGAACACGTAATTTCCGATAAAAGCAAAATAATATTTGACTTTTTGTTCCACGCGATTGACGACAAGATCAATCTATATTTTGACGGAATCATAGGTAGTGATTTTATTCGACATTTCAAAATCGACGTGCAGTATTCCACAAATTCATTAAACATGCAAGGACACTCGATACCTGTATGCTTTAGTAAGCCATCATATGTTATACCTCCACGGTCAGAGATGGTGATTGAATGCCCAATTGCCAATCTATCAGATTTTTCAGGCCAAAAAGAAGCCTTAATATTAGATCAACAAATTTGTGAAGGTGTGTTCTTAGCAAACTGCATAGTCAATGTCAAATCCAACAATAGGGTAAACGTATCAGTATTAAACACTACTGAATCCGAGATTTCAATAGATAACTTCAAGGTTCAATTAACAACCCTTGAGTTTCCGTCATCAGACTCAGATGATGCTCAGCATGAGATCATTCATCAGCTGAGTTCGATACGATGCTCTCACTTAAACGCAGAAGAAAAGAAGGCGTTGATGACCTGCCTTTCTAAATATACTGATATATTTCACCTTAATAGTGAATTCCTAACTCATACAGATAAAATTCAACATTCTATTAATACCGGGGATGCACCTCCTATCCATGTTAAGTCATACCGGTTCCCAGAAATTCATAAAGAAGAGGTAGAAAGTCAAATAAAAAAAATGCTTGACCAAAATATGATTCTCCCTTCAACCTCCCCCTGGAATGCACCAGTGTGGGTTGTTCCTAAGAAACTCGATGCCTCTGGCAAGCAAAAATTACGAATCGTAATTGACTATAGACGCCTTAATGACGTCTCCGTTTCAGAGGTTTACCCTCTTCCTCTCATAACAGATATCCTAGACCAGTTAGGTCACTCAAAGTACTTCAGTACTCTTGACCTGGCTTCAGGATTTCATCAGCTGTTGTTAGATCCCAAAGATTCTGAAAAAACTGGCTTCAGTGTTACGACTAATGGTATCTCAGGACATTTTGAATTTACGAGAATGCCCTTTGGTTTAAAAAATGCTCCATCCACATTCCAGAGACTCATGAATTTAGTCCTTTCTGGGCTCCAAGGTCTTCATTGTTATATATATTTGGATGATTGCATCTGTTATTCACATGACCTTCAATCTCACATGCAAAAACTAGAACTCATATTTTCAAGATTCAGAGAGGCCAACTTGAAGTTGCAGCCTGAGAAATGTGAATTCTTGCGACGCGAAGTCGCTTATCTCGGGCATGTCATAACCGACAAGGGTGTTTTGCCTAACCCAGACAAGGTAAAGGCTATTTCCGGATTCCCTACACCCAAGAACCCGACGGACATAAAATATTTTCTAGGACTAACCGGCTATTATAGACGTTTCATAGAGAATTTCTCTCACTTAACTAAACCTTTAACCTCATTATTGAAAAAAGACACAGTGTTTCACTGGTCTCATGAACAAGAACAAGCATTCAGCATTCTGAAAGAAAAGTTAGTCTCAGCACCATTATTACAGTACCCAGATTTCAGTCAGACATTCATCATAGCTAAAGACGCTTCTAACTACGCCATTGGCGCAGTACTTTCGCAAGGCGAAATTGGAAAGGATAAGCCAATAGCATATGCGTCTCGTACATTAAATAAATGCGAAGGAAACTACTCCACGACTGAAAAGGAGCTTCTCGCTATTCTTTTCGGCGTCAACACTTTCAGACCATATATTTATGGGTATAAATTTCGAATTGTCACTGACCACCGTCCCCTTACATGGCTTTTCAATGCAAAAGATCCAGGAGGACGTTTATTGCGATGGCGATTGAAACTAGAGGAGTATGACTACGAGATAGTTTATAAGCCGGGCCTTATAAACTCAAATGCTGACGCTCTACCTCGTAACCCAGTAAATGCCATCACTCTTTCAGGAATAAATAAGACAACTTATGAACAATTTTCAAGAAACAATTCACGAAATCAATCTCTAATGATACGCAAATTCAGGAATATAACCAAAGTTTAACTTCCGCGAAACTTAAATCGATAGCTTGTCCAGTTTCTCTAGATTTTGATAACTCTATGCCGCACAACGAACAACTGTTATCCGTAGTAAACAATTCTGCCGAGCTCTTATCAGCCGAACGGGAACTTGAAACCGTGCAGTCAGTTGAGGCGACTAATAAGAAGCTCTATTTCTTATACACTAAAATCCATCATTATGATGAAACGAATTATAGAACTATTTATAATATATTACCTAAATTGAGAGACTTGATCATTTCCGAAGATGATTATGATAAGCAGTTAGCTATTTCAGATTTTACAGAACCTTTCACCAAGCTAGCTTATGTAAAAATATATAATATGATATCATACATATTTCATGGCACAAACATAAAAGTACATATCTATAAAAACCAAATTCGTTATTCTACTCCGGCCGAGGGTCCAAATTTCCTGAAAGAAAATCACGGCACGACCATAGCTGGTCACCCAGGAGTAAAACGCATGCTAAACAGAATCAAAGCTTCGTTTTATTGGAAAAGCATGAGGGCAGATATTGAACGTTTCGTAAAAGATTGCAGATTATGTCAAGTAAATAAACCACTACGAGCTTCCAACAAAGCACCTATGGTGATAACATCCTCGAGCACTAAGCCATTCGAGAGATTAGCTCTAGATATTGTTGGAATTTTGCCTAAAGCTGACCTTCAAAAATTCAGGTACATTTTAACTCTTCAGGATGACTTAACGAAATTTTCTTGTGCCTATCCTATGATAACCTCTACTACTGATGAGATTGCACGTAACCTCATACATTTCTTCCCACTATTTTCATTTCCAAAAATGATCCTCACAGACCAAGGCACATGCTTCATGCTTTAAAACAATTGACTGAAATTCTTAAAATCAAAAGCTTATTCTCTACACCTTATCACCCTCAAACAAATGGCGCTCTAGAGCGTAGTCGCGTGACTACGCTCTAGAGCGCTCTTAAGGAGTACCTAAAGTCTTTCGTGAATGAAAATCACGACGATTGGTATTGCTATCTAGCAACTGCAATACAAGCTTATAATACAACTCCGCATTGTACAACAGAATTCACTCCGTTTGAACTATTGTATGGCCATAAACCTTCCATTCCCAGTAGTTTATACGATTCAAGTGATAGCACAACATATGCCGAATATATACGCGCTTTACAGTACAGAATGAAGTACTCCCGTGAAAAAGCTTTAGAAAATATTACCAAAAGTAAAGAACAATCAAAAAGATACTATGATGTTTCATCCAGAACAAAAACGTATACATCAGGAGATATGGTTTACATTAAACAACATCATAGGCTGCGCAAGGCCCTGTCCTCAATCTGGAAAGGACCTTATAAGATAGTTAAAGTAAATGACAAGAATAATGTTACAGTCAGCATAAATAGGAAACATGTGAAATATCACATTAATGAAATAAAGTTAGCACAATAATTGTTTCAGATTCGTCCTTGGAACAAGTTATTCAGAGCCTATCCAATCAATCACGCACAGTCCTGGACTATACTTCGATCCGACATCTGTGGTATATTTCTATGACGACTACTGGAATGTAGTGACGCATCTAGAAGTTATACCTATTGAACCTTAGTTACAAAAGATTGACCAATCGATCTCGAGCATTTCTAGCTGTTTAATTCCACGCCTCAACCGAACGGCGTGGAATCTTGAGGGGGTGAGTTTTTGCCAGGAGGGAGAGAATCGTGAGTGGTACTTTACCTTGCCGCCGTAGACAGGAATTCGAGAGCTCAATTCGAGGCAGGAATACGGGATAAGGAGTGCACGAGTGGGGGGAGAGGAACCGAATCTCACTCTCTTCGCAGCCCGACGCTGTCGCCGGCGTGTTGCTTGCCGACACGAGGAGTCGCTGTCCGATACGACGAGTTGGGGACCGTACAACTTCAACCTTCACAACACGAATCACTCAACCGCTGACGCGAATCTACTTATTTCCCGACGATTATTATGATCAACACTCCGACCAGGCCCGACACCTGTGTTAGACAATTGTTACACCGAAATACAGCCAAGGCCCGACGCCATGTGTAGACATGTTTTTTCTCACGACAAGAAAGTAACCTCTAATTTCTCATCTCGTTTATGTACGAGTGACAGCTGCGGTTCCGTTTCCGCTAGTGATGTCCCGATTACTCGCGATCGATCCGCGCAACGAAAACCGGTGCGTTCCGAAGCATAAATATTAAACAGTCACCCACCCGGACAGGCCCGAACCTGTCCCTAATCAATAGGAAGGCGAGAAAGTGTTGCTACCGCTCTCTTGAGGACCGAGTCCCCCACCTTGACTTCTGCTGATCGAGGCGTGCCATCCCGACCCGTGTACAAATTGACGATCCGTCCTCATCTCCATCTCAATGATGGCAGGTTCGCATCCTTAATCAGCACCAAATCACCGACTTAAGGGGGCTCGTCCGGTCAGTCCACTTAAGGCGCTGCTGCAAGATGTGCAAGTACTCAAGGGACCACCGTTTCCATAAATCTTGAGCCATCTGCTGCAACATCTGCCACCTAGTTAACCGACTTAACTCAACATCACCGAATGGGTATTCTAGCAGGGCGTTAAGGGGCTGACCTATCAGGAAGTGACCCGGCGTCAACGCTTCCAAATCATTTGGATCCGAACTGAGCGGGCACAACGGACGCGAGTTCAGTGTCATTTCAATTTTACAGAACAGCGTCGCAAGCTCTTCAAAGCGTAGAGAGGTCTCACCGATGATCCTCGTCAGGTGCGACTTAGCCGATTTAACCGCAGCCTCAAAAATTCCTCCCCAATGAGGACATCCCGGCGGACTGAAAACCCATTCAATCCCTCGTCGGGAGCAAGCCGTACCGCTGGCGTCCTGGTTACCGTTCAGGAATTGAGTGACCTCCTGCAGATATCGCCTGGCTCCGACAAAATTTGTGCCGTTGTCCGAACGGATTAATGTCGGGAGGCCCCTTCGTGAGACGAACCGATCTAGACATGCGATAAATGCCTCTGTAGTGAGGTCACTAACCACCTCCAAGTGGACTGCCTTCGTGGCCAAGCACACGAAGACGCACAGGTATGCCTTCACTAATATGGCGTTCCGTAGCTGTGAAGACTTGACCATGAATGGTCCCGCGAAATCCGTTCCGACACCCGCAAAGGGCCGGATTTCGTTAACCCTATCCGAGGGCAAATCGCCCATCTGGGGCTGCATCGTAGCCGCCTTGGCCCGATAACAAGGCAGGCACCGAAATACGACGCTACGCGCTAAGCGTCTTCCCGATAGAATCCAGAACTCGCGCTGGAGAAACGCCATCAAGGCGTGGCATCCGATATGCCCATTCCGATTATGACGATCCTGTATCAACAGTTCGACCAACTTCCCTTTCCTTGGGAGTAACAAAGGGTGGCGAGCCGCATAAGGCAGGTTGGCATTCCGCAGCTGACCTCCTACCCTCAGCAAACCTTGAGGGTCAATAAACGGGTTGAGCCGAGCCACAGCTCCCTTCAGTTGGACGCGTCCGCGTCTCAGAATGTCCAATTCGGACTTAAAGTGCACCGTCTGCACGTTCCGTACCAATGCGAACAACGCATGGTTCCGTTCCCGTGGTGTCAGGACCTGTGTCCGCACCCGTTGCGCCTCAGAATTGCGACAATTCCGCGCAAATCGGAAGATCCAGGCTCACATTGACCAGCTTGTCGAGCGAGCTGTACCGTTCCAGCAGGCTGAACTCCTCTTCCGGCTCTGGTTGCGTCGTACAGACACCGACTGTCAAGGCGCCGTTCGCCGAGGCAACTCGTGGACTCATTGGCCAATCCGATTCGGCTTGAGTCAACCATTTTGGACCCCACCACAAGGGATGTCCAACCAACTCCGGAGCGTGACACCCACGAGACGCACAGTCTGCTGGGTTCATTTCCCCTGGAACATGTCTCCAGATTAAGGGAACCTCCGAATTCAAAATCTGCGAAACCCGATTCGCCACAAAAATCTCCAGCTTGTGAACTGAAGCCTTCAGCCAGCATAACACGATCTGGCTGTCCGTCCAAGCGTAGATCGTATCTTCTAACGCTATTGACCCACGAAGAACCGTCATCGTGTGGTTGAGCAGACGAGTCAGGAGAGCCGCTCCCGAAAGCTCTAACTTGGGAATGGTCAGGCGAGTGCGCAACGGCGCAACCTTGCTCTTGGCCATGACCAACCGCACATCAACCTCCCCCGAGGAGTCGACCGTACGCAGATACACCGCAGCTCCGTAGCCCTTCTCCGAGGCATCGCAAAACCCATGCAGGGTGGCGGTGTATCGTTTGGTGGGGACCAACCTCCGTGGCAGTGAAATCCGATTGATGCCAGGGAGGGTCGAAAAGAACGAGTCCCACTCTGAGCTCAATGACCCGCCGATCGGGTCGTCCCAGTTCAGCTCAGCAGACCACAATTGCTGCATAAAACACTTGAGCTGAAATGTTACCGGGGTGATCCTCTTTTGACGGCCTCTGTGGCGCAGCGGTTGTGGCTCTGCCTAGCATGCGAGAGGTCCCGGGTTCGATCCCCGGCTGGGGGTAATGAAAAAAAAAAAAACAATCCCCAGGTCTTGGATGTTTATATGTGTGTGACGTCGCTGTTTCTGGTTACCACGACACAGGGTATCCTAGTGTGGGGCCAGAAGCAATGTATGTGCCTGTATGTAAACGTTTATGTTTATGTTTATTATCCACCCGTTTGGATCAAATGTCCTAGCCACCATTGAAAGGACGTTCCGTTTCGTCCAGACCTTCGGGGAGTCCAACTCTACCCGATACGAAAACATGTCTGACACCGGCTCGTACTGGACGCCTAATACCGACAACATATTTGGATTTTCCAAATTTTCAAAAATATGGGGATCCTGCTGGTAGTCATCCGGAAGACCAGACAGTAACTCTGGAGAGTTCGACATCCATTTCCGGAGCTCGTAACCTCCACCCCATTGGAGCTCAACTAGCTCGTGCCGACGAGCGAGCGCCTCCTCTACGGAATCTGCACCGGTACAGATATCGTCCATGTAGAGATCCTGCTCCAGGATTGCTGCTCCTCTAGGGAAATTTAACCGTTCTCGATCCGCTAACTCCCGCAGAGTGCGAATCGCCAAATGAGGACTAGACCGTAGCCCGTACGTGTTGGTGTTCAGCTCGTACACCTTGATGGGCTGATCTGGGCTCTCTCGCCACAGTATCAGCTGATACCGTCTATCGTCAGGGTGAATGACCGTCTTTCTAAACATCATCCGGATGTCAGCTACAAACACAACATTAAGTCGACGGAACCGTGTGATAACATCCGCGATGTCATGGTTCAACTTCGGCCCTGAATGCAAACACTGGTTCAGGTTCATGCCGTTAGATGTTGATGCCGATCCATCGAACACTACCCGTATTTTGCCCTCCGGGGTCCTAAAGACCGCGCGATGGGGCAGGAAACAGTGGTCTTCACGCTTCCAGTCGATACCCGAAACCGACATGTGGCCGAGCGACTCGTATTCCCGCATGAAGTCTACGTACTTCTGCCGGAAAATCCCGTCACGCTTCATGCGTCGTTCCATCGACAGAAGCCGCGTCTCGGCGGCATGGTGTGAACTGCCCAGCGGTGGGCGATCACTCCGGAATGGAAGACGTGTGAGAAATCGACCTGACCGAAGGCGACCAGTATTGTTCCGATAAAACTGTTCACACTCTACTTCAACCGGGTCCAACCGGCGGACCGTAGGTGGTTCCTCCACCTCCCAAAACTTCTGTATCACCTCCGAGAGTACAGAACCGAATAAAGGACTACGAGTCGCTAGGCGTGGGGCAGCTGGCATGACCGGACCCATTACCGCATGGCCCAGTCTGGTGTTGACCGAAACCAGACCAGTCGCCTGCAACACGTGGACACCTGGCACTAACAGGTATCCCAAGGCATCGACACCCAATAAAATGTCTACTGGGCCCGGAATATCGAACTCCGGGTCAGCCAGTGACAACACAGCAACCAATTATCGCACCGAGGGCGACAACCGTACGTGAGGGTGTGAGCCCATCACATTAGGCATGACTAATGCCGTGACCGTCAGATTCACCGATGAATCCACCCGTGACGAGAGAGTAATCCGACATACTCCCTTAACGGAACCGACTTCCGTGTTCCCAATTCCCCGAATGGAATGTGGATACTCCCTTACCGAAATGCCCAACCGTCTTACAAGGTTGCACGAGACTAAGCCCCCTGGGCCCCCGAGTCCAATAGTGCTCGTGCCACACAAGATTTGCCGTCCGAACTCCACGCTATCACAGAGGCGGTGGGGAGCATGACCGTCTGTGGAGTGGCGGCACCCTGTAAGTGGGCGGCGTGTCCCTAGCGGAAACCTCCGCGGGATCCGAACCCGCTGGGACCCCCGTCGGCCGTGGAGTAACTCGGCTGCTGATATGCCGGTGGCATATCAGACCGTATGTACATCAGGGGGTCCCAACCCGCATAATAGGCCCCTCGCTGTCCCGGTATCCGACCATACCGGACGGTGTACGGTGTGCCCGGTGGCCACCGTGGATGGAGGGGGGAGAGCGGAGCCAACCTGAGGCGCTCTAGGAATGGGGGCGACATCCGACTGTTCGCCTCCCTGTTCGCCTCCCAGAGCGACGGGCAGGGTGGCGCAGAAGGTGGTGGGCTCCCAGCCTTCGCGCCACTCATAGGTGCCATCTGACACCCGCCCGTAACACGCGGTGAGCCAGCGGCCCGAAGTCCTCGCTGGCCCTGGACAGCGGCGACCGAACCCCGGCTATCCCGCCTGTTACCCCCCGCGCTGCCCCCTTCCCCTCGAGGGGGGTCCCATCCGCGGGTACCCCAGTCACCCCGTTGGTGACTCCCGTTGCCCGGAGGGGGACTGGGTCCGGCCCTGGTTGGGCCCTGTGGCCGACCAACCTGAGTCCGGCCCTGGTGACCGTCCGAAGGGCCTGACCGGTTCAGGCACAACACGATGTGATGCTTGCCACCACAGCACTCACAGGGGAACGCGCGTGAGCACTCGCTCAGCGGGTGCGGCCCCAAACAACCGAAACACAATCGGTGGCGGAAGACTACCTTCCTGCGGGCAGCTACCCCGAGCGCCTTAAAGTTGGCGCAACTGGTCACCTCATGACCGGCACTGTCGCAGAGCACACAGCCGTCACCCGACGGCGCGGCATTCAAAACGCCAAATTGTTTTGACCACCCACCCCCCCGTGGGGGCGGGGGGCGCGGCCCCTCCCGCATCCGCGCGGGTTGGCGCTGCACACTGGCCTCCGTATCCAATGTGTCGCATCGCCTGCATTCACCCTCCAAAAAATCCGTTAATTGGACGAGCGTGGGCAGTTCCGAGCTACTGCCCCCATGCAGCTGTTCAAACCGACTTTGAACAGCTGCAGGCAACCGTGACAAAACCATATACAATACGATATATGACCATTGGTCTACCGGCAGACCAAGGTTCTGAAGGGCCTTAGTGGCCACCAGCACAAGGTTGAGCACCTGTACCCGGATGTCAACATCCCGGGTTACTCTTGGGATGCTAAACAGCTTCCCCAGCTGCGCATCAACCAACCGCCGTTTGTGTTGATAGCGGTCAAACAATATGGACCGGGCTATCTCATAATTGCCCGCCGTGACCGTTAGGTGACCGACCAACTCCTTCGGTTCACCCCGCAGTGCCATCAATAGTTGGGCCAACTTGTAGGCGTTGTCCAGGTCGTCCCGACCGTGGACCAAACTATCGAATAAATTGATGAATGCCGGCCACTCATCAATTGCCCCACCGAAGGCCGGAATCTCCAGGTGTGGCAGCCGTCCAACAACACCCTTAGGGGGCGGGTCTCCGCTACCCTCCTCGCGGTCATTCCGTCGCGACCGCTTAATTTTTTCCGCGCGACGCTCGATGTCGCCCAAGCACTCCATCGCTTGGTCAGCATCCGCGCAGAGCTGCTTCACTGCAGCCACCGAGGCCTCATCCGTAAGCCTGAGGGCTTCAGCCTCCGCAGCCAGTCGACACACCTTCCCGACGCGTGTCATTGCGTCCGCCACACGCTTGAGCAGGACATCGTCCATGTCAGGTCGCTCCACATACTTGTGAGTATGGGCGAGCCATCTCATCTCCTCACGGACACTATACCGCAGTACCGTCAAGGGCGAAGGTGCCATGGTTACCGATTCAATTGTTTCTGGTCCTATGCTTCACTACCGAACTAAGTATAGCCAGAGACCAGCACTTGCCCGTCAGCGCTGGGCACAGAAATTAAAACTAAGTTGTCAAAACTAAGGCAACCACTAAAACAATTAAATCCTAAACGTATTTAATATGGTCGCCCTGTGGACATACACCTTATAACTATACACTCTAAATCAATTAGAGAATGCCACCATAAAACACAATACAAAAATAACCCACAAAGATTGATTATAGGAAAAAAAAAACTATTTTTAATATAATGAAGGTAGCTGTGACCTTCTAGAAGTGACCCCTCCGATATGACCCACACTTCTACTGAGGTCAGCAAAATCAGCTTAATACCCGCTAAATAGCCTAACCCTGCTCTGTAATCCGAAATAACACTGCAATGCTATGGAACCCGACTGCAATACTATAGTCCGACCTAATGACTGTTTCCGACTACAAATTTATAATAATTGTTAACTAAATTGACAATTATACTTTCACTAACCGAAAATGAACTTTAATTGTGGTATACCGACCACAGACTCACTCACAATTGATTGCCGGCCAATCTGAGATATTCTTTTCTCCCAACTACAATGTGGCAAAAAAACAACCCTACAACCGTCCGTGAATCGGTGATTTCCCACCAGGAAACCACGCTCTGCTACCAAAATGTTTAATTCCACGCCTCAACCGAACGGTGTGGAATCTTGAGGGGGTGAGTTTTTGCCAGGAGGGAGAGAATCGTGAGTGGTATTTTACCTTGCCGCCGTAGACAGGAATTCGAGAGCTCAATTCGAGGCAGGAATACGGGATAAGGAGTGCACGAGTGGGGGGAGAGGAACCGAATTTCACTCTCTTCGCAGCCCGACGCTGTCGCCGGCGTGTTGCTTGCCGACACGAGGAGTCGCTGTCCGATACGACGAGTTGGGGACCGTACAACTTCAACCTTCACAACACGAATCACTCAACCGCTGACGCGAATCTACTTATATCCCGACGATTATTATGATCAACACTCCGACCAGGCCCGACACCTGTGTTAGACAATTGTTACACCGAAATACAGTCAAGGCCCGACGCCATGTGTAGACATGTTTTTTCTCACGACAAGAAAGTAACCTCTAATTTCTCATCTCGTTTATGTACGAGTGACAGCTGCGGTTCCGTTTCCGCTAGTGATGTCCCGATTACTCGCGATCGATCCGCGCAACGAAAACCGGTGTGTTCCGAAGCATACATATTAAACACTAGCTTTTGTGAAAAAGCCCAGAATTTAGCTATTGATATAAATTGTAAGGATGCCATAAACGCTAATAAATTTTGATAAAAGCTAATAAATTAAAATATGATTCATTTTCTCATTTAATATCGGAATCGAAACCTCAAGATCGCTTCAAGCGAGCCCTGGAATTTGGCGGTGAAATTCTTAAAATTTTCTTTGGCACTCTAGACGCAGACGATGCTAGGAAATATGATGACGCATTGTCCACATGTGACATAACGACCAGGAGATATTTTCATTAATGAAGGATAACATTCACATTATCCAATCAACCATAAATAATTTCAATATCTCTATTCTAAAATTAAATGACAATGAGAAAAGAATAAATAAACAAATCGAAAAACTAAATTACATATTTGAACAAAATAATAAAGTAACTACAAACTATGTGATAGAGAAACTGGGAACTCAATGTTCTTTTTATACATCTTGCTTTTACTTAGCTCGTTAAACAGGTGAGTGGGAGTCAAAACATACGGATGTAAAATATTAGCTTTAGCAAAGAGGATAGAGTTCAAAATTGTATCTAAAATATTAGATACTGAAAGTAATGATGCTTCAATTAAATTGAGAATGGAATTGATTTTTGAAAGATTCACACATTTTGTAGTTACTTTATTATTTTGTTCAAATATGTAATTTAGTTTTTCGATTTGTTTATTTATTCTTTTCTCATTGTCATTTAATTTTAGAATAGAGATATTGAAATTATTTATGGTTGATTGGATAATGTGAATGTTATCCTTCATTAATGAAAATATCTCCTGGTCGTTATGTCACATGTGGACAATGCGTCATCATATTTCCTAGCATCGTCTGCGTCTAGAGTGCCAAAGAAAATTTTAAGAATTTCACCGCCAAATTCCAGGGCTCGCTTGAAGCGATCTTGAGGTTTCGATTCCGATATTAAATGAGAAAATGAATCATATTTTAATTTATTAGCTTTTATCAAAATTTATTAGCGTTTGTGGCATCCTTACAATTTATATCAATAGCTAAATTCTGGGCTTTTTCACAAAAGCTAGTGTTTAATATTTATGCTTCGGAACGCACCGGTTTTCGTTGCGCGGATCGATCGCGAGTAATCGGGACATCACTAGCGGAAACGGAACCGCAGCTGTCACTCGTACATAAACGAGATGAGAAATTAGAGGTTACTTTCTTGTCGTGAGAAAAAACATGTCTACACATGGCGTCGGGCCTTGACTGTATTTCGGTGTAACAATTGTCTAACACAGGTGTCGGGCCTGGTCGGAGTGTTGATCATAATAATCGTCGGGATATAAGTAGATTCGCGTCAGCGGTTGAGTGATTCGTGTTGTGAAGGTTGAAGTTGTACGGTCCCCAACTCGTCGTATCGGACAGCGACTCCTCGTGTCGGCAAGCAACACGCCGGCGACAGCGTCGGGCTGCGAAGAGAGTGAAATTCGGTTCCTCTCCCCCCACTCGTGCACTCCTTATCCCGTATTCCTGCCTCGAATTGAGCTCTCGAATTCCTGTCTACGGCGGCAAGGTAAAATACCACTCACGATTCTCTCCCTCCTGGCAAAAACTCACCCCCTCAAGATTCCACACCGTTCGGTTGAGGCGTGGAATTAAACATTTTGGTAGCAGAGCGTGGTTTCCTGGTGGGAAATCACCGATTCACGGACGGTTGTAGGGTTGTTTTTTTGCCACATTGTAGTTGGGAGAAAAGAATATCTCAGATTGGCCGGCAATCAATTGTGAGTGAGTCTGTGGTCGGTATACCACAATTAAAGTTCATTTTCGGTTAGTGAAAGTATAATTGTCAATTTAGTTAACAATTATTATAAATTTGTAGTCGGAAACAGTCATTCGGTCGGACTATAGTATTGCAGTCGGGTTCCATAGCATTGCAGTGTTATTTCGGATTACAGAGCAGGGTTAGGCTATTTAGCGGGTATTAAGCTGATTTTGCTGACCTCAGTAGAAGTGTGGGTCATATCGGAGGGGTCACTTCTAGAAGGTCACAGCTACCTTCATTATATTAAAAATAGTTTTTTTTTTCCTATAATCAATCTTTGTGGGTTATTTTTGTATTGTGTTTTATGGTGGCATTCTCTAATTGATTTAGAGTGTATAGTTATAAGGTGTATGTCCACAGGGCGACCATATTAAATACGTTTAGGATTTAATTGTTTTAGTGGTTGCCTTAGTTTTGACAACTTAGTTTTAATTTCTGTGCCCAGCGCTGACGGGCAAGTGCTGGTCTCTGGCTAATACATGGTGGGGCATTAATCATACTAAACAATCATATGAAATTCAAGCAACGTAAGGACATTGTTTCCTTATCTGTTGAACGAACTATAGAACTTGCAGCTGTGGAATTAGAACAGTTCATCGTTATATGTGTCTATAGGCCACCCTTGAGTGACTTTGAAATGTTCGAGAAAATAATGGAATCCGTCCTAACTATTTCATCACACAGTACGAAACGATTAATTATATGTGGTGACTTTAATGTTAATCTGTTAGAAAGAACTACTCTCAGCGTTAGATTGATAAATCTTTTCTCATCATTTAGGCTTAGCCATTTATTTATGGAGCCAACAAGAGTGACTGCTACTAGTGCTACATGCATTGACAACATTTTTACTGATGTTATTCCAATCAGTAAAAGTGTTATCAGTGAATTGGATTCAGATCATTTAGGTCAATTATTTCAATTTGATTCTATTAGAGAACCTGTCATTAAAAAGAAAATTTCGTTTGTGCCAATAACTGCTGACCGGTTAGAAAGAATGAGATACTCTTTAGCCATGGAACTACCGTTTTTGGCTGCTGAACAGTCTCCTAATATAATGTATTACTTATTCTTTGAAACCTTTATGAAACAGTACAGCGCGATATTCACTTCAAAATCGGTTGTGGTTAGTGGTTCAAACGACTTTAGTACGTGGGCTACTGCAGAGTTGCATAAACGCAGGCAAGCATTTGTATGCATTGTATGAGGAACGACGGTTCAACATGAGTGACGAATTTAAAGAACAAGTCAAACAGTTCTCCAAACAATTTAAATTAGACTGTCATACAGCTAAACGTAATTTTCTGAGTAGTAAAATTAAGAATAGTTCCGATGTTATAAAAACGACTTGGAAAATAATTAATGAGGAGGCCGGTCGTAGTAAAAAAGCGAGTCACGATTACGAACTAAAAATCAATGGACAGCTTAGGAGTTCTAGCTTAGAAGTTGCAACTGAATTTGAATCGTTTTTTACTAATGCACCGGCTTCCACGACTAAGTATTTAAATTCGTCACCTTTGTCTGCTGTTGCAATATTAAAAGATAATGTCTCAGAGTGTGCTTCATACTTGAATTTTAAGCACGTCACAAGTTCAGATGTCGTAAAGGCATTTAAATTGATAAATGTTAAGAAAACGAATGATCTTTGGGGACTCTCTGTTCACGTCGTTAAATCCCTGATCGAATTAATTGCACCTGACCTAGCGGTCATTTTCAACAATTGTATAGACTGCGGTGAATTTCCTGATTTAATGAAACAAAGTAAGATAATTCCCCTCTTCAAAGCAGGTAGTACTCAAGACCCCACCAATTTCAGACCTATATCAATACTACCAACTTTTAGTAAAATTTTTGAGAAATTAATCTTATCACAGCTATTACATCATTTTGAATCAAATAAGCTAATGCATAACAAACAGTTTGGATTCACTCGCGGTCGTTCAACAACAGATGCCGGAATTCAGTTCATTGAAAGTATTTTTGATGCCTGGGAAGAGTCACAAGATGCCCTAGGCATTTTTTGTGACTTATCTAAGGCTTTTGATTGCGTTTGTCATGAAACATTGATCAGGAAATTACATCATTATGGAGTTAGAGACACGTCATTGAATTTGTTAAAATCTTATCTGAACGGAAGAATACAAAGGGTAGACGTAAATGGAGAACGATCACCAGGATCATTGGTTTCTTTGGGCGTGCCACAGGGCTCAATATTGGGACCCTTCCTATTCCTCATCTATATAAACGACTTATCCCTACCCTATCTAGGAAGGGACTGTCATGATATGGTACTGTTTGCTGATGACACCTCACTTATTTTTAAAACAAAGCGAAACCAACACGCTAATGATGATCACGTGAACAATACCATATCAAGAGTGGTAAATTGGTTTAATGTTAATAATTTGCTATTAAATGAGAAAAAGACTAAATGTGTTAAGTTTCTTACTACTAACGTTAAAAATAATCAGACATGTATAACAATTAAAAATGAGGAATTGGAATTGGTAACCAGCACAGTGTTTCTAGGTATAACGTTGGATTCCAAACTCCAATGGGGTCCACATATTGATAAGCTATCGAACAGACTGAGCTCTGCAGCTTTTGCATGCAGGAAAATCCGTCACTTGACAGATTTAAAAACAGCCAGATTAGTTTATTTTAGTTATTTTCATAGTATTATGTCCTACGGTATTCTGCTCTGGGGCAGTGCTGCTGACATAAATACTATTTTTGTGCTGCAGAAGCGGGCTGTTCGTGCGATTTATAAAATGAATAATAGAGATTCTCTTAGAAATAAGTTTAAAGAAGTAAATATATTGACAGTCTATAGTCAATATATTTACGAGAATATTATGTATGTCCATAAGAACATTGTTAACTTTCGAAGAAACTGTGATATACATAACTTTAATACTAGAAAGAAGGACAAACTTGCAGTGCCCACTACTCGGCTCCATAAAATAAAAAACTCGTTCAATGGCAATTGTGTAAGATTTTAAAATAAACTCCCAAGCACTTTGACAGATCTATCAATTAATAAGTTCAAGAAATACATCAAGCAAAGGCTTATTTCTAAAGCTTACTACAGTATTAAAGAGTACATAGACGATAAAAATGCTTGGGACTGAATTGTTCTAATTAATTGTGAGCATCCTCACTGCCAGAGTTTCTTTTACTGGACACTTGGAGGCCTTTTACACCTCCAAAGATTAATTTAATTATACAACTCTTGACTGTGGGGACCATTTACATCTCCTATCATCATTGTATTATTCACTAAAGAGACTATACGTCTCTGTTATTTATATTTTAATTATTTTATTATGACATTTGAGACTTTTTACATCTCTCAGAAACAATAATTAAGTACTTTTTTCTGATAATATGATACAAATAATAATACCAAATGTTCTGTAAAAAATGAAATGAAATGACATGTGAAAGTGCCCTTGTGGCCTATTTACAGAATAAACGTTTTGAGTTTTGAGTTTTTTTTTTTTGGGTCCCAAATGGGGTATCTATTTTTGGGATAGGGTGCAACAGTGGTCTTTTCCTCCCCGATGCCTTGGAATATGCACACTCTAGACAAGAGTCCACATATTTCTTGATGAACTTTTTCATTTTACTAAACCAGTAGGTTTCTTTGACTTTAGCGTAGGTTTTATCAAACGCGAAATGACCAATATTATTGTGGCACTGTTTAAGTATTTGCCACCTTACCCCTTTTGGCACCACCCATCTCTCACCCTCGGCCGCTTTCCTGTATAACTTCTTATTGCGAATCGAATAATTACCTAGTACATCTACTACTTCCGACGAATTGTGGTCTGTTAATATGCTAACCTTCCTTTGAATTTCCGAATCAGACGCTTGCACTGTACTTAACCAGTCAGAGTCACCTGTCACGATAATATGTACTGATTGTGTGGTGACGTCACTAGATGGTGGATTCCTGCTGAGAGCATCAACATACGTCATTAATTTGCCTGGTCGGTACTCAACCGTGTAATCAAACTCCTGCATGGAGATCCACCACCTAGCGACGCGCGGTATTAGGTTACGTTTGAAAAAAGTTGCCCGAAGTGAATTGCAATCCGTAAATATCTTAAATGTAATACCTATAAGATACACGCGAAACCTCTGCAACGATGCAACCACCGCCAACGTCTAGAGCTCGTATGACGTCATGTGTTGCTCTTCAGGGGTAGTTTGGCGACTAAAATATGCTACCGGCTTGAGAATCCCATCACTATTTCTTTGCATTAATATACCTGCAATACCGATTTTACACGCATCAGTATGGACTTCAGTAACCGCCTTCGGATTGTAAAGCGATAGGGTTGGTTTTCTTACCAACTCGTCTTTCAAAGTGGTAAATGCGCGTATTTGGGATTCACCCCAGACCCAAGGAGTATCCTTTTTAAGCAAAACAGTAAGTGGCTTCGCAATAACCGCGAAGTTTCTCACGAATCGCCGGAAGAAGCTACATATACCTACAAACTGTCTGACGCCGTGTTGATCGCGAGGTTGAGGAAAATCCTGAACTGCCTGCACTTTGCGACTACCGGGTTTTATTCCTTCGGCGCTTAATTCAAACCCAAGGTAGTCTACACTTCTACAAAAAAAAACAACACTTCGTGAGCTTAAGTGTCAACCCCGCTTTTTGAAGTAACTGTAGAACCGATTCTAATTTACTGATGCCCTCATCGATTGTTTTTGACGGTATGATGATATCGTCCATATATGCGGATGCTATTTTGCTATTCCTATCCGGCGCGCGACCATTTTCGACGATATGATTGTTGACCGTTCCTAACACCGAGTGGACCATGCGCATGAACGTCGATGGACCGTTAACAAGGCCGAAGGGCATCCGTTTAAACTCAAATTGCCCATCTGGCGTCACAAAACTAGTCTTTGATCGATCACTCTCTTTAACCCCTATCTGGTAATACCCAGATGCCAAGTCCAAAGTAGTATAAAAGTTAAACCCCGATAGCAAATCGAGCTGGTCATCGATTCTAGGTAGTGGGAAATTTTCATTTATAGTCTTCCTATTGAGAGCCCTATAGTCCACACAAAGTCTAATATCCCCGGTCTTTTTCTTTACTAGGACTATAGGGCTCGCATAGGGCGACGTCGAAGGCTGAACTATATCGCAATCAATGAGTTCCTGTACCATGTTCCGTACTTTCTCCCTTTCGGTGAATGGTAACCTATACGGACGGTATACCACGGGTTCATCATCCTTTAGCTGAAATGACATTTCGACTAAGTCTGTTTTGCCTAGTTCCTCTAGCTTAAATGCAAATGCCTCGCGATATTTATTTAACAATCCCAGTAGCTTCACGATGGTCCCATTATCTAGCGCGTTAGGCCCTAAATTGTCTGCTAAGATAACTTGTTTTGGTTCAAACAGATTGACTCGCATTACCCTATTCAGCAAAGTATCACTAGATTGGGCCTCTTCTGCGCGCTCGCATCTAGCCAATAATGATCCCCTTTTAAGTTCAAACGGTCTGCTCGATAACCCATTTACCAACGCTACACCACTACCCTCTGTTACGGTGAACAACCCTTGTACTATGTAATGCTCACGTCCTGACTGATAACGGGTGCTACCATTGATATAAACTTCTCCCGTATACTTAGGTTCTGTTTTAAAGTCAACAGCAGTCAACCCATCGACGATAGTCTCAGACGCGCAAACTAACTTGACCCTATTGTCTAGATAATCTTCTGAGCTACTTACACGTTAGAATGTACTGTCCTTTTCTACCACAATGTGTGGTTGCTCGGTAAAAGTCTGTCCAACCAGTAAAGGTACTTCCAGAACCTCATCCGGAACAACCATACATTCAACAAATGCCTTTGCTGCATCTATTTCCACGTCTACTCTGCATTTACCTAATGGTCTAACAACGCCATCACCGAACCCCTTTAAAAATGGTAATGTGGTTTCGTGATCCCACGCTAGTGACAATTCGCGAGGGAACGTTTCCCTAATCAATGTTACCGCGCTACAGAAATCGATGAAACACTTGCATATCACTTTATTAACTATCACGCGCTTATAGTACTTTGAAGACTTTGTACCGGACGCCACTACACACATGACCGGTTTTGATGTTTTACTGGTGGTGTCAGCGTTTTTATTATTATTAGTTCGACAACTAACAGTAGAATGACCAAAGCGCATGCATTTATCGCATTTCAGTGCCGGTTTGGGACACTGAGACTTGTAGTGGTCGTCTTGTAAACAGTTAAAACATTTAACCGGTCTGTCGCTAGCTGTGTTTCTATTCCCGTTTCCCGAGTTAGTTTCAATTCTAGTCATAGCCTTTCGCTCCATAAATTAACTATTCTTAGCGCTCTTTAAGAAAGGTAATAGCTGCTCTGGACTATCAAAACGAGCCGCTTCGGCCCCTAGACGAACACTGCGATCTTCTATTCCAAATACTAAACAATCAACCGCTCTCTTGCCCGTAATGTCGCACCGGTTTAATAATATGATTTTATCATAGAAATATTCCTCAAAAGAATCATTAAACCTAGCACGTTTAGCAAGCATTGTTGTGAGTAATTGACCATAGTTATCATCGCTAGGGAATGCTAGTTTCAACTTTTCCTGCCACTGTTGCCAGGAAAACATTACAGTCGAGAGTCCAGCGTACCATTTTTGAGCATTGCCCTTGAGCTTTGGTAACGCAAAGTGAACAGTCTGACGATCATTCCAATTATATATGATCGCAAACTCATTCAATTTGTGTATCCACATTTCAATTGTTTGTTGCTTACGATCCGGATCGAATTTTGGCACTGTGTTATGATTCGACAATTTCTCATGAGAGCCTTTATTGCCAATAGTACGCAAGGCCTCGACTAGCTGTGAAATAGTAACACTATTGCTGTGTACGGATGGATTTCGCATTCAAGGACTCGCATACAGACCCGGATTGTTGTTGTTCCTCTAGAAGTGACGGCTGCGCAGGTGTGGCCCCGCTGTGCGACGACTGCGCAGGCGTAGCCCCGCTGCGCGATCGCTGCGCCGGCATAGCCCTGCTGCGCGACGACTGCGCAGGCGTAGCCCTGCTGCGCGACGACTGAGCAGGCGTAGCCCTGCTGCGCGACCGCTGCCTCTCGCTACGCCGCCGATGCCGCTGACTGCGCGAGCGTGACCTGCTGGGACGACCGCGGCCTCGGTGGCTGCTCCGGCTGCGTGTCCGGCGCCTGTTGGCGTCGCCGCTGCGTGACCGACGCCTGCTGGTCCTCTGGTCACTGCGACTGCGCGGCCGCTTCGCGTTCCTACGTTGACTGCGCGACCGGCGAGATCCTCTTCGGTCCGTGTGCCTAGTTATGCTACGCGACCGGTGCTGACCTTCGGGTAGCCCAGGTGGCGTTGCCAGCACACGCGAGCCACGCGACCCTTTCCGACCGTCATCCATTTCCGTTTTTAATCGGTGCTCTTATACCACAGGTTCGACTTAAGGAGTGAATACTGTTTACAACTCCTTTCTATCCCTTTCTTCAGAATTGTAGACGGCGAGCTTTAGTAAGACACTGAGACACTTTCGCCACTTTATTTATAACTCACTAAGGATTCACAGGGTTTTAATTATGATCTTCCAACTCAACTATCTGGTGACGACCTGCTGTCTTCGGCAACACGTGCTGTCTGTCACCCTGAACCCCGCCGATCGTTCTCCACGGCCGGTGTCTATACCATTGGCGCCAACGTCGACAGCACGCGTTGGCGGGGAAAAAACAGCGATCACAAATTCAACTTCCGTATTGATAAGTAAACATTATTACAAACTAAGACACAGGACAAATAATATTTTAATTAAAGTAGTATTATATAATTATTTAACATTTAAATATTAACAGCTAACACTCTTTGGTATCTAGAATTCTAACACATTGGCGCCAACGTCGACAGCACGCGTTGGCGGGGAAAAAACAGCGATCGCAAATTCAACTTCCGTATTGATAAGTAAAAATTATTACAAACTAAGACACATGACAAATAATATTTTAATTAAAGTAGTATTATATAATCATTTAACATTTAAATATTAACAGCTAACACTCTTTGATATCTCGAATTCTAACAATAGATACTGATAAAAACGTCGTATATTATCTTTTATTGGAATTATTGAGTGTCCGCTCTTATCTTGTTTTAACTGCAAACTATTCTGCGTATTTGTCCAAAATGTATAAAATGGTGACGGTCAGCTAATTATTGTTGACTTTTCGTTTGTTGCAAGTTCTGATTACTGACAAGTATTAAAATGTTCCATTTGATACTACTGGCAGTTGCGACGTGTATGGTGGATTCTCAATCTAGACTAGAACTCCCGGGGTTACACGCTCGGAAGAGCTTTTCTGGTCCAGCGCTTAGACACTCGCGTGACACGAAGGTAATGTGGTTACGAATCTCGGTGACGGGAAGAAATTCAATATATCTACTTATGTTCTAAAGCTGATAAATAAAGGTACCTGCCAGTTCGTAGGCAACCGCAACCTGATATCGGCGCCTCATGTCGCCGAGCATGAACTCTAACCCCACCACAGATGGCAGCAGCAGACGGCAGCAAGGTGTGGCTAGTCGTCGTATTTTTAATGAAGCGACGAAGCTGGTTTTTCCGATACTAAAACTTGTTTTCAAAACGATTTTATCAGTGTCAGTTTCAGTTTCAGTTTCAATTTTTTATTGAATATAAATAAATAAAGTATCTCATTCAACGTCAAAATTATATTACGGCACGTACGCCCGCCACAGATATGCGGAAATATCTATTTCCATGTAATGTTAACATAAGTTGACGACCGTCACAGATAAGGTTAGGATATTTATATTCATCACGTAGTTTTGTAGTAAGTTGTATATAAGCTTATAGTATTTCTTATAATAAAGTAGTCTAGTATTTGCGCGCATCTCAAGCCTTTTACTTTACTCCCGAAGATGTTGCTCTCCTTATAATTGCCTCTGGCAAAGTGGTGACCCGACGTTGGAACATCAGCAACCTTCGGTAGTAGCAGCATGGACCCAGCCGCGAAGAAAACTCCGTGTTCTGTCACCTTAATCCATAATCAAGACCCCACCCAAACCAAGACGACATCAAGCAAGCCATGACCGGACCAGATTTGAAAACGGACCAGAAGCCAAAAGATTTCAACTGAAGATTTCCCGCATCCAACTCAAGATACCGCAAGAATAATGAACCGATAGTCAGCCGACTGCTGATTTATCAAAATGGAGCTCGCACCAGTAGAAACGAACGCGTCGGCAAATTCATTCACGCAAGCATCTTTTTCAAGTTCAACACATAGGAAGCCGTTCCAGCCCCCAAAGATTATTGAAACATCATCGGTATACCTAATTCAACGAATATTGAAATCATCCAGGAAGAACATCGCACGAAGAATAATCAAATCACTGAAGAGAGAGAGAAAGAGATATATATATATATATACACATATAAACGATTGGTGTACAAGATGTGCCCTATGTTGCCAAATCCCAAGGTTTTTAGGCACACAAATTTCATCAATCGAAAACTTAATATTCACTCAAGAGTGAAGAGCACGCACGTACATATGATGTACGAGATCATTGACTGCCTACAGCCAAGGTTACAGATTTAATGCTGACGCTGATTCAGCACAATCATCCTTGTGTAGGTACGGTCGCAATTATAAAAACAAACAGTGATTACAACTTCAACGACGTGCGATGTAAATTGACTCATCGATTCCTGAAAAACATGGGCGGCTGCAGCATCAGACGACTCTCCTGCGGATATTTTCCAGGTTATAGGTTAGGTTAGTTTACTAACCGCGAAGCCCCATTTTCCTAGTGTTTTTCTGTTTTCCAGTTTTTAGTTTATTTCATGTAGTATGCGGCCAGATACCGGACCTGCCTGTGGGTAAATATTAAGTAATTCTTCAAACTTATTTAGAATTCACATAACCGTAGTTCCTTTATTTTTCTAATTCGTGTAAGATTTACCTTTAGATTAAGTTGAAGTATGCACAATTACTATCTGATTTATGTTTATTATAATACTACTAGTTATTATTGCAGTTGATATAAGTTTGTTATGGTATCTAATTTAGATTTTTTCCATTGTTATAAGTACATTCATTTATTTTTTCCCTAATGGGGGGAGTATCTGTGCCGGCACGTACGCCCGCCACAGATATGCGGAAATATCTATTTCCACGTAATGTTAAGATAAGTCATTTTTTATATAAAAAAGAGACTACACCGTTTCGGAAGGTGGGCCTCGGGGTTAAGAAGAAAGAAAGCGAGAAACTCCCCCGTACCTTCCTTTTAAAAAAGTGACTTTACAACAGGTACTGGTTTCGGTATAAGGAAATTCGCCGGCGAGTGACAAGACTTGATTCATCGCCCCCCGTCGAATTTTTGCGCTGCGCTGAAATGGTATTATGAACCATGCAGTTTTAACATAGTTTTTGAACCTCTTTTCCGGAAGGATCAATGATTCTTGTGGTATTTTATTGCAGAAGCGAATACAGTGCCCCATGAATGATGTGCCTACTTTACTTAGTCTAAATAATGGTAGTGCTAACCTATTTCTATTTCTAGTGTTAATTGTATGGCTATCACCTACAGTATTATTAATATTATTTTATATTTATTCCTAACATAAATATGATAAAGTTAAAAACTAGACGCGCTTTAAACCTATTTGAGGTTTATTCTTGCACGAATGAGTCGCATTACTTTATTATAAGGTTCACATTGACACATCATCCACTTGATCCCAATATATAGTATTTTTTTAATAAATGTTTACAGGTCTTGTAGTTCTTTAAGATACTATTTTGCAATTTATGCGGAAGCCTGTTTAATATGTTGGGTAGCGTATATTTCTAAATCCTTTTCCATATACATGATTATATTTAGGTAGAACAAACATTGGTGTACTGTTTAGTTTGCGCAGTTTACTATGCCTCACCTTAGCAGTTAGGGACTCAATGTGATGGTATTCCTCAAGTACTATTTGATAATTAACTTTATTGTAAGCTGACATAATTCTGCAGTGCTTCAACAGCCCTATTTCATCTTCTTTATATTTTGTTATTAAATATTTTGCGATAATTGTTATAAGTATGCTTAGTTGAAGTTTGCATATTAAGTCAATGTTAGTTTTATATGTTCGACCATAACTACTGAGTCCATAACCTATTATTGATTTACCTAATGATAAGTACACCATTCTTAGTATATATATAATATTATATTAATAGAATAAAGCTTTGTTTTTTCTTACATGCATGCTATTCTCGTATATATATTGATAGGTAACCGTAAGTATATTATGATGATTGATATGATGATTGATATGATTATGATACGAAACAAACGAAACTTGAACAAAACGGGAATTCCGTAGCTTCATATCTCTGTAGCTGTAGAGATGGGCCCCTGGGGAAGGGGGAGGGGGGGGGGCATTCTCACGCAATATCACCACTCGATTAATTTATATCGAGAAGTCTAGAGAAGAACAGGGTAATAGTATTATATTTTTAGGTATCGCAATTGATCGACATTTGAATTGGAAAGAACAAATTAATAAAGTTTGCCATAACATTTGTTTTTGTGCTAAGACGTTTGCACAAAACCGCCGAGAAAAAAACCGAACTGATTGCCTATGGTATGTAGATTCCGTCATAATATATGTTCTGATAATCTGGAGAAACGGAACAGAAATTAACAGAGTATTTACTGCCCAAAAAAAAGTGTGCGTGCTATTTGTGATATGGCACCGTATGGGTCATGTAAACAAACATTTAAAAGATTAGATATATGACCGGTACCCTATCTTAAAATACTTGAAATAGGTAAATTCGTTAATTCAAATCCATAGCTTTTTGTAAAAACTCAAGAATATTATTAAGCCATTACTCGAGGAACACTATAAAACTCGAACAGGCTCGTATTTAATCACACGCCAAGAACATCAATGTATTTAAAAAACTGTTTAGCAATGTGGGTAATCGTTTATAATAAAATACCGGATGAAATAAAAACGTTGCCGTTCAATACTTTTAAACCTAAAATATTCCATTGGCTCCTGCAAAACTGTTATATTACCCTGTTGGAGAATTTCTTAACTTTAAACGTACGTGAAACTGGCCATGGCGTATGTTCTTTTTTTAAATGACTAGAGACCTCAAAAATGTTCATGCTCAATTGAAAAGCTGTCTATGGCGTTCTATTTGTATAATGATATAAGTACCTTTTAAGGACGACTGGATAGTTATTCAAAAAGCACGTAACCAGTTTAAAAATCAAACTAGGTGCAATTTTAGAGAATCGTGGAGAAATTTCTGCAGCTCGATAAACAGCTAGTCGCAGGCCTCACGAATCAAAAAGATAATAGGTAAAGACCCACAACACCAACCTGGTTCGATAAAGAAACCGAATGGAGAATACACCAAGAGCGGAGAAGAGCTCTGTAGTGTACTGCTACAAACGCATTTCCCGGGGTGTATAACCCTACCCGCAAAAGAGGTAGCAAGCTCCTCGCAATGGGGAGCTAAGCTCATTGTACCAAGACTTGTAAAAATATTTAAGGCATGTCTAGCACTCGGCTACATGCCCAGTATCTGGAGAGAAGTTAAAGTAGTCTTCCTGCCGAAACCAGGCAAGGACGACTATACTGAACCTAAATCCTTCAGACCTATAAGTCTCACATCATTCATTCTGAAAACGTTAGAAAAAGTGTGTGATAGATTTATAAGGGACGGTCCCATGAGAACCAACCCTATACACCCAAACCAACATGCGTACTAAGCGGGAAAATCCACAGAGACTGCTTTACACGCAGTAGACAGAAGGATAGAAAGCTCGTTACCAAGTTTGTATATGGTATTGAAAGAATTGTTGTATGGGAGCCCCCTTAAATATTTATTTTATTCTATATTTAAGTATTTGTAATTATAGCGGCAAAATAAATACATCATCTTTGAAATTTAAACTGTCTTACTATCACAGTTCATGAAATAGAACCTGGTGATACACGGACAGACAGACAGCGGAGTCTTAGTCTTAGTAATTGGGTTCCGTTTTTACCCTTTGGGTACGGAACCCTAAAAAGATATCCTTATATCGAATGCGCGAGAATCACCTCCCTGCCTATCATACAAGTAAAGACCCTGGGTTACGTCACATTCGGTAAAATGTCCATCTTTCAAACGATATTCATCCTAAAGGAGTCACTTTCCCAATCCTGAAAAAACATATGTTATGATGACATCCCTTTTCTTTAATGTAAGTGTTTGAAAATAACATATGATGATGGGAACTTTATAAAGAAGAAAAAACTTGAATGATGTTTTTTACCTAAAACTTGCTAAAACTTGCTAGATTTGGGATCCTCAAAGAATATAGTTATGGCTTTTGCGCCAATAAATAGTTATTAAAAATCGTAATACTCTGTGATTGAAATTCAGAAATAATCAGTGGATTTGAAGAAATAAATAAAAAACACACAATTTTTTCAATGTTCTGCCGAGTTACAGCCATGTTGCAGTCTGAGCTGCTATGAATTTTATTTAAACATTGTTGAGTCCACAATTTCAATCACCACGAATCAAGTCACTAATCCTGCCGATAGACGATCCTTACAACACTGCAACGTGGCGCAACTGTGCCGCTGCCATCTCTAAGAGAAAATGCGTGATGATATATTTTTAACCCCAAACGAAAAAGGGGGGTGTTATAAGTTTGAAGGTTCTGTCTGTCTGGCTATCTGTGTGTGCGGAACTCTAGCACTCAAACGGGTAGACTTCAGTAGTAGGCTTCAGTGCTATAGTTCTTAGACATGTCTTATTGAAATCGGTTATGTAGTTCGAAAGTTATCAGGCAAGAAATAGCAGTCAAACATGTGGATGGATTTTAATGCGGTTTTTGTAGTTGGTGGCGGTTTGTGTAGTAGTTTCACTGCAATAATTTTATTTATATGTCGCAGAAGGGTCAGGACCGATGGCTGAGGGCGTCCCGAGGATGGGTGTACTCGAACATTGGAGGCAACCACAGATATCGAGAGATAGGCCCTTGGCGCTAGGCTTGTATCGGAACCAGTGTCGCCGAAAACTAAGAACACGCATACATTTACACCACTCGTACATCAATCCCTCCGCTTTTCTTGGTCAGTGCAATGTCATGCACCTATCGTCTGAATACACCCACACTACTGCAGGTATACTAGCTAGTCGAGCTTGTGTTGGGACAATGCAAGGACAGCGTGTATCATCGATCGATTATAATTTATAGACACTGGTATAGACAGTCGTATACAATGCCGGGTTCTATAAATTAAATAGTAAATTGTTTGTAAATACGACATATTTATACAACATACGACATACGAGACCCCTTTGCCTCTCTTCTTTTTTTCAATAGAATCCATACAGCTAGAAAGAGAGGCAAAGGGGTTTCTGAAGGTAGAATAACTGGGAACTCTTCGGACCTGACTGAAAGCATCGGAATTTCCGATCAATACTTAGAACAACCCTTCGTCGGGCGAGGTTTTAAACAAACTTAAAATCTAAACTGCCTGATGGCAATCATTGGAATAACTAACAATAAACTTACGTATTATGAGCAATAAAATAACTATATTATTACATTAACCATATTAGTAATTGCGGAATGATAAAATCTATTGATTCAAAAACATAATTCTCCTATCACTATCCCCATCACTATATGTCGTCTCTGTGTGCGTGTAACAGTTCGCCTCCGTATCACGATGCATCTTTGCTTTCGTACTTAGATAAGTGTGAAATATTCATTGCGTGTTAGCTTGGCAATAAGTAGTGAAATTAAGATACAAAACAAGCAATGTATAGTAAATTTAGCGAGAACAACATGACATTGTCACTTTAATGTCAATTCGTGACGAATTTTCCGCGAATGATTTATTTTCGTAATAATGGTTATTTCTTGTGTTTTAAGAAGAAATAATAGTTGAAATGAGACTTACAAGTGATATGTGACACCAGCCTTCTTGGAGTTCACAATCTCGCTTTTATTTTTGCACGTGAGTATTGCACAGGTCGGCATTTTCGAAAAACAACGGAAATGAATTCGTCACTGCGGTCGCCCGGTGACTACCGAGAATTTTTAATATCTAACCTGTCGGAGCTACATTTGTTCGCACGTGCCACGCCCCTCAACCTATCTCTCGATATCTGAGGAGGCAACAGTTTTGTTATAACACAGTTTATTAACTTTAGGGCACGAATCATGTACTAGACACAGAATAATGACACTTGCCACTGGGAGCACTAGTTACAGTCACACTAAACACGGGGAGTACTAGATACATAATAACTACACTAGACACGGGGACTGGCTAGTCCAATAATGTGGGAGGAGGTGCGCTCCGTACGACTGCTCGATACAGACGACCCGCTGACTGGCGCGCACGCCCTTTTTATAGCATGCACAGCTAACCTCTCAATTATTGGCCCAACCTAAGTGAATGCATGTATCGCTTGTGTCACCGTACTTATCTCTACTACCTTACGCTATAGCTATAGCTCAATTCGTATACTACGACTTATATATTTTTGAAATCGGTTAAGTGATTCAAAAGTTATAAGCGCAAACAGGAAAAAAAATATTTAAATTTTAGCCGCTTTTTTTTCATAAATGTATCGGGGGTATTTAATTTTTTTAAGTAAAACTTCTTAGGGCACGTAGTGATATAGTGATGGATGGGAGCAATCAATATTTAACCTCTCAACAATGGGTAATTTGCGGATTCCGCCATTCCCAAAGACAGAGTTAAGAATATGTTACGGTTTATTTTTTGTTGGAGGGAAAAAAATGGAATGACCCATGCCCAGGAGTCAGACCATCCTGCTATATCCGGGTCCCTACACATTGAGCGGACATCAGCTCGTGTAGTATACGGAATAAAAGCAACCCCTTTGTGTTGTATGACAGTTATCGATAATTGATTTAACTGTGAGCCATGGAACGAATATGTCACGGACGCACAGTTGAAGGCTTTTGAAAAACGCATTGATTTTCAATATGCTGTTGAACAAATCAGTTATGGGAATAATAAAGTCGTTATAAAGAATGACTTAATAACGTGTCAGAGAAAAACGAAATAAAACGATAAGCCAGCCTTCGCGCTACTCATAGGTGCCATCTGACACCCGCCCGTAACACGCGGTGAGCCAGCGGCCCGAAGTCCTCGCTGACCGTGGACAGCGGCGACCGAACCCCGGCTATCCTTTACTTTACTTTCACCTTGTTACTTCTCGCAGTTCCTGTATCGTGGACAAGACTGTTTTCAAAATACTTTAACAACAACTTAACTCTGATATCTCAAATCGTATCCCTTACTATGGGGTGAGGTATCTGCTTTAAATGGTCGCACTATAGCATAGCATTGAATCATTAGCTGTCGTTTCCGTTCCAGCCATTTCAATATACTCTGCAACAATAACATAACACGCATAATATGTTCACTGTTGTGGGTAGTCTACAATTATTATTATAATAAATCAGTTGTTGTCCAACTCTCGGTGTTTCACTACATGGTGACAGCGGTGGTTTATAAATCAAGAAATAAAGTGTTTGCTAGGCGATTCAAGTATCGGGCTTATTGTGTTAAGACTTAATTTCACGAGCGGCATATATTTCGTAAGATGGAACACGCAAGACCACCACCGGAACTGAGTATGGACGGCAGCCCCGTCGGCCGGGCCGACGCATGGCAGCGATGGAAAACGCAATTCCAAATGTTTTTAAAGGCATCCGGGGTACATAAGGAAGAACCGGCAATTCAAGCCAGCTTGATGATTAACTTGATTGGGCCGGATGGTTTCGATGTGTTTCAAACATTTACGTACAGCGCAACTGAATCGGCGGAAGACATCAACACTGTGATCAAGAAATTTGACCGCCATTTTGGAACCAAACCGAACATAGCACTATCGAGGTATAATTTTTTCACTCGAAACCAAGAGACTGGTGAATCAATTAATCAGTACGTTACGGCGCTGAAGCTGCTGAGCAAGTATTGCGAGTTTTCATTGTTGGAGGAAGGTCTGATCAGGGATCGGATCGTGTGCGGAGTTAGAAATGCAGTGGTGAGAGATCGGATGTTGCGGACTGAAGAGCTAACTCTCGACAAGGCCGTCAAAATATGCCAAGCAGACGAGGTGTCATCGGATGGCAGTCGTCAGCTGGATCGCAAAGCAGGCCTGGGGTCTGTTCAAGTGGATGCAGTTGCAACGCAGGCAGTGCGAGGCAGCGGCGGCGGCGCGCCGCGGCGCTGGCGGGGCTGGCGTGCGGGCAGCGGCGGCGCGGCCGGGGGCCGCGGCTTGGGCTCGGGCAGGTCGGGTGTACGAAGGCGTCCACCGTGTGGCGCGTGTGGCGATTACAAGTGCAGGCCGGGGGCTTGTCCAGCCTATGGTGTCGAGTGTTTCATGTGCAAAAATCATGGGCACTTTGCTAGGATGTGTAAAGTGGGCGAACGATCGCCGAAAAAAGTAAATGAAATTGAGTGCTATGTGGAGCAGGATGGCGAATCGGATGACAGCTGTGAGTCGTTTCATATCTCGGTTATATCAAGGCGGAATACGCCGTCTTCTGATAAATGGTATGAAAATCTTCACTGTGCGAATGGTACGGAGCGTTTTAAGTTGGACACTGGTGCAGACATTAACTTGATTTCAATTGAAACCTTTTTGCGTCTTGGATTTGATCCAAAAATTTTGATGAAAACTCAAAAAGTTAGGGTAGAATCATACACGGGCAACATAATAACGGGCCCTTGAAGGGCATTTGTGAGCTGGAGTGGTGTTACAACGGTGATAAGCATAATTTAAAATTTGGCGTGGCTGATATGAATTGTGAAAGCGTACTGGGAAAGTATGCATGTGAATCATTGGGATTAGTAAGTCGAATGAATTCGGTAAACGTTAATGAATATTCGGACCTATTTCACGGGTTGGGTTGCCTTCCAGGAGTTTATCACATTGTTGTCGATAAGTCAATAAAACCAGTGGTCTGTGCGCCTCGTAAGATACCGTTTGCATTGCGCGACAGACTGAATGCTGAATTAAATAAAATGATTCAATTAGGAGTAATTCGTAAGGTCAGTCATCCCGTGGGTGAACGCGTTGGTTGTAGCGGCTAAGAAGAATAACGGCATTAGAGTTTGTTTAGATCCGCGGCCGCTGAACAATGCCATTCAACGAGCTCATTTTCAAATGCCTACAGTTAATGAGCTGGCAACGCAATTCAAGGGAGCTCAGCTGTTTAGTGTTTTAGATGCCAATTCTGGGTTTTGGATGTTGAGAATAGATGATACTAGCGCGGATCTCTGTACATTTAGCACACCTTTTGGGAGATATCAATTTTTGAGACTTCCTTACGGAATAAATTGTGCATCTGAAGTATTTCATGGTAAAATGCGTCAGCTATTAGAGGATCTGGAAGGGGTTGATAGTTTTGTAGATGATATTATTGTATGGGGTAGGTCTACCCAAGAGCATGATGAAAGGCTCGATGCATTATTGCGCCGGGCGCGAGAAATTAATGTAAAATTCAACAAATCGAAATGCAAGATAGGTGTAAAGGAAGTTGTTTACCTAGGACACATATTTGATAAGAACGGCATGCGGTCAGACAATAACAAAGTCAAAGCTATCAATGAAATGCCGGTGCCTACAGACAGAAAAGCACTAGAAAGATTCTTAGGGGCAGTTAATTATCTTGCTAGATATATACCTAACTACTCTGAACATGCGGTGCCATTAACGGGTTTATTAAAGAAAGAAACGATCTGGTGCTGGGAAGATGGTCACCAAAAAGCATTTGAGTCATTGCGTGCGTTAGTGTGCTCGGCGCCGGTGCTAGCGCTGTACGACGTGGCGCGACCTGTACTGCTGAGCGTGGACGCGAGCGCCGAGGCGCTTGGCGCGGTCATCATGCAGGACGGCCGCCCGGTCGAGTACGCCTCGCGCACGCTCACAGACACGCAGCGTAGATATGCTCAAATAGAGAAGGAACTTCTCGCGATCGTTTTTGCATGTGAGAGGTTCCACCAATACATATTTGGTAGAGATAACATAATAGTCGAAAGTGACCACAGACCACTGGAAAGCATTTTTAAGAAGCCATTGATGTCAGTCCCAGTACGCTTACAGCGGATGATGCTCCGCCTGCAGGGATATGATCTCAAGGTAGTCTATAAACCGGGCAAGTTTATGTACATACCGGATACATTGTCGCGTGCACCGTTGCCGGATTTGTATGATAATAGTTTAAGTGATGAAATTTTATTTCAAGTACAAATGTTAGTTGAAACATCAAAGGTTTCAAATAAAAAAATGGTATTAATTAAAAAAGAAAGTAGATCTGATAACACATTTTCGATGTTGGCTGATTGTATAAAAATGGTTGGCCTAAGAATAAATGTGATGTACCAACTGATTTGCATGTTTATTGGTCGTATAGGGATGAGATGTTTTTAATTGATGACGTAGTTTTTAAGAGTGACCTTGTACTAATTCCGCTATCACTGAGGCAAGAAATGTTAGAATTAGTACACGAAGGACATCTAGGCATTGATAGGTGCAAAAGACGTGCACGAGAAGTCATTTTCTGGCCACAAATGTCAAAAGACATTGAAATGTATGTTAAACGCTGTAAGGTATGCCAGGAGAATTCAAATGCACCTACTCGTGAGCCATTGATTCCCATCAAAGTGCCAAACCTGCCGTGGAACAAGGTTGGTTCTGATATTTTTGAATACCGCAAAAAATATTTCTTAATAATCGTAGATTATTATTCTTACTACACTGAGGTCATGGAATTAAAAAATATCACATCGGAAAGTGTGGTATGCAGTATGAAACAAGTTTTTGCCCGACATGGAATCCCAGAAATACTGATTTCAGATAACGGTACTCAATACAGTAGCCGAGAGTTTCAAAAGTTTGCCAGAGAATGGGGATTCGAGCATATAACTAGTTCACCCAATTATCCACAGGCTAATGGTAAGAGTGAGAGGGCCGTTCAAACAATTAAGAAAATGCTGGTAAAGTCCATACAAGAAAATAGCGATTTTTACATTGGACTATTAAATTATAGGAACACAAGTAGGGACGGATTGGATTCTCCTGCGCAAATGTTAATGAGTCGAAGACTTAGATGTAAACTGCCAGTAAATACAAACTTATTAAAACCAAGAGTTAGCAGTGAACGTAATTATAATAAGATTATCGATAACCAGATGAAAAGCAAAATATACTATGATCTAAAAAATAAGAATCAGCCGCAACTGGTTATCGGAGATGATGTTTTGTTGTTAGATGGTAAGAATAGGTCTCGCGGGACAGTCGTCGGGCACGCGGATACTCCTCGATCGTACATTGTGCAAAATAAGTTTGGCGCGCGTTGTCGTCGTAACAGAAGGCATAGTATTAAATGCGATCCGCCTGCCTCATCGAGGAGTGACCCGAGGACACAAGCTGCCAGTGGTAGCGGCATGGCACCAGGTGCCTCGTCCGGTCGTGCTGCTACTGCGAGTACTAAGCAACCAACTCGTAGTAGCAGTTCGCCACCACTCACACGGAAAAGAGCTAAAGAATTAGGAATAGAGTTACATATAGATTATCTATAGATGTATAATATTTACACATGTTGTACTAAGTTTTTATTTTATTTCTCATTATAGAAGAATAGAGTATGCATGATAGAATAGTCTAGTTTTTAAATATGAGGGAAAGATGTTGTGGGTAGTGTACAATTATTATTATAATAAATCAGTTGTTGTCCTACTCTCGGTGTTTCACTACATTCACGAATGACTATTTGAATAACCATGCGATTCGTGTTCGCTTAGTAAATGGAAAATTTCATGGCTTTTTTGAATAACGGAAGTTTCCTTAGGGCTGTCAAACCTATGAGCTGTGCATATCATTTGATAAATTGGCCATGTAAAAAAATAGGGTACCAAACTGAGAAACAATTTCGAGATAATTATTTTCTTAACTGAATTCCGTAAATCCCATCAAAAAAGTATATAGGAATATTAAAACATTCGTAAAAAACCTAATGTCCTTTATTGTCCTCTACGACGTAGTTTGTTCAAATTCCCTTCGCCGTGTTTTTAGCTGTCCTGTAAAAAAGTGTCAAGTTTTCCTGTCAGTCGATAACGCAGATTTCGCTCGGAACGTAAACAAATATTGATATTATAGTTTTATAATGGGAAACAAGCAGCCTCAAATATAACATTTCGTAAAATATAAATGAGTACCGTCACGAGGCGTATTATTTAAAAAAATATAAAAAAAATAATGAGACATCCATTTCTCGAAATATTAAATTTTTTCTTAAAGTGCCTAAAATGACATAAAATTAAATAAAACGTGGTACGTTTTTTAGCATGGCCAATTATCATTTTTTTTAAATAGGTGGCTCTGTACATGTATTTTCTTTTAATGTGACTGCTCAAATACTTGTGTGCTATAAATAGTTATGAAGTATGAATCTAATACTATTATGTTATTGCTGACATTTGGAAAAGTTTTTCTTCTGGCTTCAGCCCAAGGGCATCTCCGAAAGAAATTAAGTAAAAAAAAAGCTTAAACAATACAACATATTTGTAAACTATTTAAAAAATAAGGTTGTTCCATAATTTAACGAATGTTAGGCAAGGTATGTGCTGTAGGAAAATCATACCTCTACATATTTATAGTACCATAAATCATCGTAAGATATCTTAGAAAGAACACGCTACGAAGAAATTAAATACCTATCGTATTTCTAATGGGTAAAACCTAAGGAGGTAATTAAATAAATATCACAGAAAACTTATCGTCACCGATAAAATCATCGTCATGCATGCATGATGTATCTATAAACAATATTTACTTTGAAATCGAGTTGTTCGGAGCTACTTTCTTTAAGCAATAAATATGATTTGGTGAACAGTTCAACATAAGCTCTTTGTTTTTCACTTCCCCATAATGCCTGCAATCTGATCTGATCAATCAGTTTACTCATGAACTTTCTTTAGAGTGAAATAACCTCTTAAAATTGTCTGTCTGTCAAATCATGCAATCATAATAGTCACACTGATAAAACCATCATATAATTATATCAAGTGACAACCCTATCACATCCAGTCGCATACTGAGTAACTTTTGTCTTAATAGTATAAAACTCAAACGGCAATGTTCGGCAATTAGTGACGACTTTTCGCTTGTTATAGGCTGTGGTTAATGCTTACAAGTGTGAAAATGTTCCGTTTCGCATTACTGGTTGTTATCGCAAGCGTTGCGGAGTCCCAGTGTGAGTAAAATGCTTCTTTATCTTACTAATGCTTAAATCAGAGCGTCACGCCTTTTTGCACACGAGGTGGCAGACGAACAGGTTCACATTCAGCCAGTTATTTAATACTCCATTATGCTCGCAGCTATGGAGATAAGAAGGTTTTCTTACGATGTTTTTCATCACCGTTAGAACGTCCTTATAATGTTCATATAATAAATTTCTTATCTCTTTGGTACAAGGTCAGCACCGGCATTCGAATCACCCGAAATGAAGCTTACTTCAAGTGAAATTTTCTTAATTTGGTTTGGTTCTACATAGTTTAAAACCCAGCCTAGTACCGTGATAGGCTGTCTATTTAAGAAAAACGTCAAGTCAAGCCGAACTAGAACCAAGCAAATCACTTATCACACTATACGATATATGTATTAAAATCTGTCGACTGGTTTAAAAAATTTAGACGCCTAGCTATTAGAAATAAATTCTGCCATCGACAGATTAAAATTCTGAGATATCGCAGAATTGCTATTCTTTGACATCGAGACTGATAAATGATGCACTACAACTCAGAGCATTATGTCTGCTATTTCATTATCTGGCATCAAAGTCTGACGACTGGTATAAAGTTTTTATACCAGTCGGCATATTTTAGTTCGAAGTTCGGCTCGCACTTAACGTTTTAAATAAATATGCAGGCACTAAATCAAGGCGCTATGCTGGCTTAAAAAGTCCAAAATTAAAAACGTCTTAATTTGATCCGGTTATCTTAGGCTGTTAACTCACTATAACATGGTATGCGAATCTCTATATCAACGAACTGTCCGTCTTTCAAAGGGCTGTATCATTTGAACAGTAACGGAACGTTCACAGAAACGCACTTGAAATGTACACAGCAAGCGTGTTATGTTTTACTTACAGTGGTCAACAAACAATGTTCGGACAATAGACGGTTCGTGGATGGTCATAACAACAGGCGGTATGCGCTTGCGCAGGGTAGTCTGCCCGGCCAGCCAGCCGCTTCGGAGATGAAGCAAATGGTATGGGCACATACACATAAGCATTCACCTGGCATGTACACATTGCCTCATAATAAGGTTTTTTCTCGTGGAAACCAGAATCAGCACCGTCACATTCACATTTATGGTATGATTCTGAACTTTGGCTGCACGCAGCGGAGCTGGCGCAGTAACACTGTCGCCATCTCTGTCACGCACGCGTCATAATTGGTCTGTTGCGGCAACAGAGAAAAATTGCCGCTGCATTGCTGCAGAAATCTCACTCTGTCGCCTCTGACAGACCATAAATGACCGGAAGTAAGGTACATTATTGTACGGGGACTAGAGCACTGCGCAGCAGGGCAGCCGAGTTTGGACTCATCGGGGTCACTGTACTTTACTGCACGTTTATCTGGCAGTAGTATCTTTGACGTCTTGTCCTAATATTAGTGTGATCTATATATAAATTTAGAAATATTTTGTACCTTGTCCAGATATAGAGCAATTTTCCGAGTAAATGGAAGTCCTTACCCGGAAACTTGCTCGCTTTTTATTTATTTGCTTAATATTTAACAACGGTAAATATCTTTTTAGATTTGGGACAAGGAGCTGGCAGAAAAAGCTTCAAAGTGGGCAGCAAGGAACGAATATGGGCATAACCCAGACAAAACTATTCGTAAGTACAACCACGGTTAAATATCATGCAGGTATACTATTGACGTGAGGCCAACGTGAAAATACAAACTAAATATCATTAATAAAAAGATATAGGGTAACGCGTTTTCCCATTAGGGTACAAAAAGACCTAGTTGCACCCACAACAGATCTAAAATTCAATCAGTTTTTTTCCTTTCCTTTTTTCTCCCACAGTGTTCCAATGAAGAGAGAGGCAAAAATCGCGAGTATGATGCATATTTGTAGATATATACAGCACTAAAGAACTTTGACTTTTAGAATTATAGTATCTTTGCTTTTAGCCAGTAACTCAAACTAGTGTAGATGGGTATAATGGGTACGCGTTAGTGTTGTGGTAGCAGCCATGGACCCATGCGAACCGAATCATACATGGTAACCATGGTAGCAGTAGGTAACTGCAGTAATTTCGAACGTTGCACGCAATAAGTAAGTATCGCTTACCCAATCATGAGCGTGCATTAGTAGACATGAGTCGATAATCGCTAGTATAGTTGGCAGAATTTTATTTCCGGCCCGCCTAAGTGTGCGAAACTTTCTGAAATTGAATATCGTATAGCAAACTGGATACATAAAAGCTATATTGCTATGATGACGTTGCATGTATTATTTACACGTTACTAGGCAATTGATTAATTATGTCTGTGATTGTCGAAACTTTTTTATTTTACCGGCAAACCAGAGAGTTATATCACTATGTCTTATAATAAACAATTTTAACTATCTATAATTGATATTTATTGAAATATCTAGACTAGTACTGAAGTTCTACTGTAGGAAAAGACAGCATAATATTACTTAATTTTTATGACACCATTTTTCTTTTCCAGCCAGCAGAGCGAGGAAAAGGTTTAATGCATTTATTAACACGTTACGACGCAAATGATTAATTATATCTGTCATTGTCGAAACTTTTTTCTTTTACTGGTAACGCAAAGAGGTTTTTTGCAAAGAGGTTATATCACTTTGTCTTGGTGATAGAATTATTTAGTAAAAATTTTTATCAATAATTAATATTTATTGAAATATCTAGACAGGTGATCAGGTGTCCAGATATGTTTTTTCAAAGCTTTTTTTTGTTTATTATTATAATGAAACGCAGAATACTTCCCTTTCGACATATTGTCCCCAACGACCAACAGATTTCAAAAGTATTTCAGATAATAGATCATGCTTATCTGATGATCTTCTATTATGGCGACATCAATCGTTTTCTAGTAAAAAGGCTTTTTTGGATTGAAAATGGTTGTTATTCTTTTTATGGAACATGTTAAATAATATTGAAAATAGTGCAACGTCTGTTGGCAGTGGAGACAGTGCCTAGACATTGTTTCGCATTGTCCTTTGTGAATGGAAACACCTTTTTATATTGTGCTTAGTTCTTGATGTAGTTAAGTTAAGTTTAGACACCGATATATATATTTTTTTATCTGCCCGAATACCAAAGAGGCCCGAAAATAAACTCCTTTATTGCTCACGCACAAGTGTGTTACTAGTTCCATTGATGGTACTGTCCAATATTACCATAGCAATAAAGGGACAGAAACTTGTAATAAAGCAAAGCTAAGAACAATCGCAGTGAAGTCTATTACCAATAAAAACACGCATCGAAATCGGTCCAGCAGTTTTCCAAGGAAATGGCAACAGAAACATACACACGCACATACACAACCTCTGATCCCAAATGGATATACCTCCTCCTTGCCGTTTCGTCTGTCGTGGGGAACACATACAAACAAACACACATATGCACACACACAAACATCCTCCAACCCTAAACCTACATACCTCCTCCGATCCGTAGCTCCGTCGTGGGTAAAAAATATGCAAGAAATGGCTTAAAAAATATATAACTTAAAAATTAATGATTTCTGACATTTCGCGTCTTTTGATATCATCTTTAAATGCACTCATAATGCATATAAAAATTAGCGAAAGCATCTGAAGGCGTAATTTTTTAAAAATTCCTTTCGAAATTAAATATGTGGCTAGAGATAAAAGTTTAGTACAGTCAGCGTCAGAGAAAAGTAAGAGTATAACATTTTTGATGCATTGACTAAATTGCATGTTGGTTGGTTGACAAATTAACAAATTGGACTAGTGAACCATAGATCACGGGTTCAATTCCACGACAACAGGTTCTTTTTCTATTTTTTGTAGCATTTCAGTAAATAGTGTAATGCGGAAGTTACGCAATAAAATTAGACATGATGTTGAAATAATATTTCATTGTTTATTCAAGTTTAAGTTATGATTTTTTTATCATATTTCAAGGTATATCATGTTCGTTTTCTTAAATTGTAAACTATTTGCTCATTTTATAGGTTAGTAAAATTATTATGGTTTTATGGAACACTCACGCTAAATGACAGACACTTACTAAAATATTGTGAAAAAACTTCTCCTTTAGATGAAGGAATAGCCCCCCAGCCATTTCCAATTTTCAGTCCATTCCAGTACATTAAATTCACAGCAGATAATTCATCAAATCTTGATGAAATTTTTATGCAAATTTACAATAATCATCATCAGATAAATAAATAAATCAGCCTGTCAGGGAACCCTCTAGTATAGGCCTCCTCTCTTAAACAACATTCGCATATTAAGTGATACTCATAATAATGAATGTACTATGTTTGTTTTCAGCGTCGGGACGATTCCAAACGGGTGAAAACATATACAAGTATTGGACATCATCTACTAATGCCCAGTTTGATGTGGACTCAGCAATGAAGGCTTGGTGGGACGAATACAAAGACTATAGCTACGAGAAGAACCAGTCTACGAATGGGAAGCAAGTTGGACATTACACTCAGGTATAACCACATACCAACTATAAAACTTGTGTTGCTACAAACGGGTACAAATCTAATGATCCCTTATATGTATTTGATGCTTAGTAAGTTACTGTAATTTTCTTGAGCTATTTAAGCACAACCTTTTTCTAAAAGTGATTTAGAATCTATATGTAGGATATGTCTTCCTTTCCCTTTTTGCCTCTAATAATGATGACCAGATGCAAAAAAATGACTACTTATATTGTTTAATATCTACAGAAATAATTAAATTTTGATTTGATTTTATTGACTTACAGAGCTGCAATACGATGGACAAAGTTTAAAGTTCAAATGAAAACTGCTTTATAACTGTAGATATTTATATTTGCATATACTTAGCAAACGTCATTTTTTGCGAAGAAAGGCGAATACACCCCAAACATTTAAATTACTTGCTTTCTTAAACTAAACTGGTCTCATCTTCCTGACATTTGCAATCGAGAATTTGATACACTTGGTTTTACCGGCTTTTAATACTGCATTAACATCATCAAAATCTTTTTTTGTCTTTCAATAATGAAGACCAGTGAAGTATCATCAGCAAACAACACTATGTCACTCAAATTCTTCACCATAAAAGGCAGATCGTTAATATATACCAGGAATAAGAAAATGCCTAATATGGAGTTTATGGAAGCCAATTTTTACTCCCGATCCATGAGATTGAACGCCGTTGACTTCTGCCTCTGGACGTATCTATATATAGGTATAACGTGGTAAAATCAAGGACTTTTTTACGATATGTCAATTTTGCCTATTGCAGATGGCGTGGTCTGATAGCACTTATGTGGGATGCGGTACATTCAAGGGGACTGACCAAGGAATGACCACATATTTTGTCGTTTGCAACTATGGCCCACCGTAAGTATTAAGATTTGTATTCAATACAGTTCAGTTCAGTTTAAAGTTTTTTATGCATAATAGCACAAAAATTGAGACTTAATGAATGTCAAAATATAATCAAGCAAGCATAATATAACATAAAGTAGGTGCCTAATTATTAATACATAATATATAGGGTGCAATAAACTGGTTTAATGCCAGATGTCAGTGTATACAATAAGTATATTTTATACGTAGCATCACTCCTTTCTAGAAAAGCCATTTCCCGTTATATGTTTTGAATTGTATTACCTGGCTAAGCCAGTTATTCCATAATTAATCTTTAGGGTGTCGTGCCCGAGGGGTGACAAACAGGACCCTATTAATAAGCCTCCGCTGTCAGTCTATCCATCAGCGGGCTGTACCTCTTGAGTCGTAATGGGTATATAGTTGAAATTTTTACAGAATGTGCATTGCTGTTACCACTACAGTAAAAACTAAAAACTGGTCCTTTTGAGTTATCAAATCATCATCCAATTCATTGCAGTTTCGCGATATTTAAAACGTCGTCGGCAGCGCAGCTTTTGTTTTATAATTGTTATCCTTAAGATACCTCGTTCGATGGTTAGGTACCCTTCGTGTGCGAGTCCGACCAGCACTTGACCGATTTTTTCGAGCTACGAATTAACAATGCAACATAACATCATGGTACACCAGTTATCGCACTTCTCTTATAGGGTGATATAATCAAAAAAGTCTTTATCATTGTGTAGGCTTATAGTCAAATTATATAGGCTTATAGTCAAACTGAGTGGTTTTGACAGTAATATAATATGATATACAAATATACAAACATAATATACAAACTTCACACATATTTGCTCTAATTCTGCGTTCTTACAGTGGCAACTACAATGGACAAAAACCCTACAAGGCGGGAAAAGCAGCTGGCCAACTAACTTGCGGAGTCAAAGACTGCAGTCGAAAATATGGAACAGAATGCTAGAAGTCAATATTCATAAATTATGACTGTCTCGAATAAAGTTACGGCTGTTTTTGTTACATATATCACTTAGGTCACTAAAGATTTGGTTTCCTTCAAAAAGCGGTACATATTTTCATGAATGCCGTCTTAACGGTGTTGAAGAGTCTCGGACATTATTTTCGATAGCGGTGTACTGTAAAATGAAAGCCAGCTGGATCAGTGAAGGAGATAAAATCTTTATATATTTGTTGCGGGTTCATGATAAATTATATAGTATAAAGTATTCAATCTAATACAACTTCAGAAAAACCAGCTTTGTAAAAACCACTACTTTCCTTTCGATGATGTTTGTCATCCCAAGATTGTGCATCTTCTAAATGGTCTGTTTATGGCTACCATATTGCGTCCGCTAAATGTTGCCAACGCTTTTGAAGGAAACCATAGTTTAAGGCCCTGTTTCACAATTTTCAGATAAGCCCTACCTATGTGGCATTTACATCATTTATTTTGAAGCTGAAATCATGATTTACCTATCACGTAGCGCTTTCCCGAACATTGTGAAACAAGCCATGGATATTTATGCTCCAACAATATAATTTTTTGAATCTTGAATGACGTGTATGTAAATATATTGTAATAAGTAATTACGAATATACTATTTAATAATCTTAAATGAAATAAAACTATCAACCTGAATGTATTACCAATGTAATTTCATTTTTTTTATATACATATACAACGTTATTACCAAGTTATTTGATAACCAATTAGGTGAAAAGTTCCTTCTTAGTAATTAAATAAATATTACAGCTTACTACATACAACTACTATCTAAGTTCTGGGAATACTTATTGTTTAATTCCACGCCTCAACCGAACGGCGCGGAATCTTGAGGGGGTGGTTTTCACCAGCACGGGGAGAATTGGTAAGTGGTACTGACCTTGCCATCGTAGACCGGAATTCGAAAGCTCGATTCGAGGCAGGAATACGGGATAGGAGCACAAGTGTGGGGGGAGAGGAACCGAATCTTACTCTCGTTGGTGGCCCGATGCTGTCGCCGGCGTGTTTCTTGCCGACACGAGGAGTCCGAATACGACGAGTTGGGGACCGAACAACTTTAGCCTTCACAACACGAATCACTCACTCCGCTGACGTGAATCTACTTATTTCCCGACGATTATTATGGTTGACACTCCGACCAGGCCCGACGCCTGTGTTAGACAATTGTTACACTAAAATACAGTCAAGGCCCGACGCCATGTGCAGACATTTTTTCTCACAACAAGAAAGGTAACCTAATTCGTCATCTCGTTTCGATACGAGTGACAGCTGCGGTTCCGTTTCTGCTAGTGATGTCCCGATTACTCGCGGTCGATCCACGCAACGAAAACCGGTGCGTTCCGAAGCATAAATATTAAACACTTATAGAGATGCAAAAGAATGGTAGTTATTTTTGTTTAAAGTTACTTTTCTGTTGGCTTTTGATAGCCAGATCGGAGTGCCGATGGTACGAGAGAGGGGAAAATTATGAATGATACCTGGATCAAATTTAAACACACTGTTTAGAACCTAACGTACATAAACGGTAGTTGCACTTTCGTCACGATTTAGCGCATGTAGTATAATTCCTTTTTTTTGGTCTGTGACCGCAAAGTTTTTTGATTTAGCTGTCACTTAACATTAGACGAAAACATGATTTTCGGAGGTTAGGTACCTCGTTTAGCCGGGATATTTGGATTGCTCTATCGAAATCGTGTAATTTATTACCCAGCAGCAATCAATCCGCCTTATTGTAGGCAAACGATTAGCCCCCGGACCCGCCAATGTATTCGTGGTCTCCGCTGTCCGTCTATCCATCAGCGGGCTGTACCTCTTGAGTCGTAATGGGTATATAGTTGAAATGTTTACAGAATGTGCATTGCTGTTACCGCTACAGTAAAAACTAAAAACTGGTCCTTTAGAGGTATCAAATCATCATCCAATTCATCGCAATTTTCGCGATATTTAATACGTCGTCGGCAGCGCAGCTTTTGTTTTATAATTGTTAGTCCTTAAGATACCTCGTTCGATGGTTATATACCCTTCGTGTGCGAGTCCGACCAGCATTTGACCGATTTTTTCGAGCTATGAATAAACAATGCAACATAACATCATGGTACACCAGTTATCGCACTTCTCTTACAGGGCGATCGAATCAAAAATGTGTTTATCATCGTTCTTAGGCTTATAGTCAAACTGAGTGGTTTTGACAGTGATAATGTACAAACTTCACACATATTTACTCTAATTCTGCGTTCATACAGTGGCAACTACAATGGACAGAAACCCTACAAGGCGGGCCAAGCAGCTGGCTAACTAACTTGCGGAGTCAAAGACTGCAGTCGAAAATATGGAACAGAATGCTAGAAGTCAATATTCATAAATTATGACTGTCTCGAATAAATTTTACGGCTGTTTTTGTTACATATATCACTTACGTCACTAAAGATTTTGTTTCCTTTTAAAAAACGGTACAAATCTTCATGACTGCCGTCTTAATGGTGTTGAAGAGTCTCGGACATTATTTTCGATAGCGGTGTACTGTAAAATGAAAGCCAGCTGGATCAGTGAAGGAGATAAAATCTTTATATATTTGTTGCGGGTTCATGATAAATTATATAGTATAAAGTATTCAATCTAATACAACTTCAGAAAAACCAGCTTTGTAAAAACCACTACTTTCCTTTCGATGATGTTTGTCATCCCAAGATTGTGCATCTTCTAAATGGTCTGTTTATGGCTACCATATGGCTTTTGAAGGAAACCATAGTTTAAGGCCCTGTTTCACAATTTTCGGATAAGCCCTACCTATGTGGCATTTACATTATTTATTTTGAAGCTGAAATCATGATTTACCTATCACGTTGCGCTTTCCCGAACATTGTGAAACAAGCCATGGATATTTATGCCCCTACAATATAATTTTTTGAATCTTGAATGACGTATATGTCAATATATTGTAATAATTATTTAATAATCTTAAATGAAATAAAACTATCAACCTGAATGATTACCAATGTAATTTCATTTTTTTCATATAAATATACAACGTTATTACCAAGTTATTTGATAACCAATTAGGTGAAAAGTTCCTTCTTAGTAATTAAAAAAATACTACAGCTTACTACATACAACTACTATCTAAGTTCTGGAAATACTTATAGAGATGCAAAAGAATGGTAGTTATTTTTGTTTAAAGTTATTTTTCTGTTGGCTTTTGAAAGCCAGATCGGAGTGCCGATGGTACGAGAGAGGGGAAAATTATGAATGATACCTGAATCAAATTTAAACAATTTTTTTAGAACCTAACGTACATAAACGGTTGTTGCAGTTTCGTCACGATTTAGCGCTTTTAGTATTTATTTTTTTGGTCTGTGACCGCAAAGTTTTTGATTAAGCTGTCACCGAACATTAGACGAAATCGTGATTTTGGGAGGTTAGGTACCTCGTTTAGCCGGGATATTTGGATTGCTCTAACGAAATCGTGTAATTTATTACCCAGCAGCAATCAATCCGCCTTATTGTAGGCAAAGGATTAGCCCCCGGACCCGCCAATGTATTCGTAGTGATATTTGAACATAACCTCAAGTATAAAAGGAAGAGATATTGTATTGCAGTGTTATTCGTCAAGGCTAGCTAAGCTAGTTTGAATCACGATTGTTGTGAATACGCGTGTGTTGGAAGCCTCGCCGGGAGGCCACCGCGTTAGTATAATTAAGTAGAGCAGTGTGTTTCCTTTGGCTGTCGGCAAGGTTGACGCTGAAGCGTTGGTCTAAGAATTGTGATTTGCAGGGGCGCGCCCGTCCGTCATTTTCGACGGGAGAAGAGAACGTCATCGCAGTAGGGCACACACAGGTTTTATGTTTAGCTCGGTGAATCGCCGACATCTGAATTTCAGACTAAGTTCGGCCCTAGCGGGAACCAAAACACACACAATGAATATTCCAAATATCCCTTAAAATAAAATACACTTTCCAGTTACACACTGTGTAGCTCTATAGTGTAGACGGCGAGCTTTAGTAAGACACTGAGACACTTTCACCACTTTATTTATAACTCACTAAGGATTCACAGGGTTTTAACTATGACCTTCCAACTCAACTATCTGGTATCGACCTGCTGTCTTCGGCAACACGTGCTGTCTGTCACCCTGAACCCCGCCGATCGTTCTCCTTGGCCGGTGTCTATACCATTGGCGCCAACGTCGACAGCACGCGTTGACGGGAAAAAACAGCGATCACAAATTCAACTTCCGTATTGATAAGTAAACATTATTACAAACTAAGACACATGACAAATAATATTTTAATTAAAGTAGTATTATATAATTATTTAACATTTAAATATTAAAAGCTAACACTCTTTGGTATCTAGAATTCTAACACATTGGCGCCAACGTCGACAGCACGCGTTGGCGGGGAAAAAACAGCGATCGCAAATTCAACTTCCGTATTGATAAGTAAACATTATTACAAACTAAGACACATGACAAATAATATTTTAATTAAAGTAGTATTATATAATCATTTAACATTAAAATATTAACAGCTAACACTCTTTGATATCTCGAATTCTAACAATTCGGCCATCCGCAACATGTACACGTCCCGTGTACAAGGTTAATAAAGAACTATACGGATAACACACAACATTACTCTTTGCCACAGAACAATAACACGACATAAATGCAAGTCGCTTTTACCTTGTTGTCACACATCAATAAAAAAAGACAATTATAAACTCTTGTAAAGTGGTACAAGTCGCTACTACCTTGAGACCACATCGGTTATGACGGAGTTCAAGTCGCTTCTACCTTGAGCCTTTCTTAAACTAAACATCAAAACTACTGGCAGTTCAAGTCGCTTCTACCTTGAGCCTGCCTTCAATTAAGCCTTAGAACTAATGACAGTTCAAGTCGCTTCTACCTTGAGCCTGCCTTAAACTAAACCTTAATACTACTGGCAGTTCAAGTCGCTTCTACCTTGAGCCTGCCTTCAATTAAGCCTTAAAACTAATGACAGTTCAAGTCGCTTCTACCTTGAGCCTGCCTTAAACTAAACCTTAATACTACTGGCAGTTCAAGTCGCTTCTACCTTGAGCCTGCCTTCAATTAAGCCTTAAAACTAATGACAGCTCAAGTCGCTTCTACCTTGAGCCTGTCAATCTCTTAAATCTGCAGAAAAACAATAAATTCACACAATATATACGGCAATCATCCTTCACACTAAATGCATTACTGATCAATCACTCACGACAAAGTCTCTCCTTCATTGCTGCTGCTAGGGGAGGAATCAATATTTATCCTTTCAAAACTCAACCAGGACTTCATTTTATCTATAGAAATTACCGCGCAATATTTTCGATTAGCTTTCTTAGTTAAAGGCGTATCTTCGACCTGATACCGATCATTATCTAGGACTGCGGCGACGCGGTATGGACCTTGGTACTTGGGTACAAGTTTTCTACTTTGTCCAGACGACGGGACTTCTCTTTTTATGCTCACTAAATCGCCAACTTTAAACTTTAACGGTGAACTAGCTCTTTTGTCATATGACTGTTTTTGTTTTTCCTGGTATTCTGTAATGTGTTTATTAATTGTCTCTCTAATCTCGTCAACTGAACTACCGCAGTCCATGTTATGGTTGTCTAAGTATGCCTTAATCCTACCCTCTGAACTGCCTGTCAAAGACGTGCCAAACAACGCTTGTACTGGAGTCGTACCAATTCCCTTGTTTAACGTGTTATTCAAACCCCACTGCACGTCGGGTACACTAAGATCCCATTTGCGTTCGTCTTGACCTAGGCTATAAAAAATAATCAAAACGCCGTCGACTCCCACGACGCTGCATCGCCAAGCGCAGGTGCATTTCACAACAACGCGGCAAACAATAGTCGCTCTAATGTTCATGTTGTTAGCGTTTCTTCTGATGACCAAGTTGATTTAAACTAAACACTGTTTCGGTCTCGTGTCTGCCGGAACAATGTAATAATGTAAACGACACGAATGATAAGCCTTCTATAGGTAAATCCCGTGCTCTTAAATTACCCCCAGCACGGAAGATTAAAAATCAACCCTATGCTCTTAAATTACCCCCAGCACAGATGATGGAAAATGAATCTCGACAAATTGACCAGTCTTTGTCTACTGAGTTCTCAGCAAAGTTGCAAGGTCGCACCTGTAGCACACACGCCGTGGCACAGGATTCTTCTGCACCTTCCCCTCAGTCAGAACCTTATTTCACTGAGTTTTCAACTAAGCTACCAGGCAGCACCTGTAAAAATCAGGGTTTTGATGCGCCTCTACCTCAGTCTAAAATTCAAGACAAAAGACTCAAATCTCGTGTTCTTAAATCTGTCCTAACACAAGTTAATCCTGAAATTATTTTAGGTCAATCATATGAACTTGGAGATTCCAAAACTATTCCCTCTACTCGCGACAAAACGAGTTTTTCTTCTAGGGATTTTATACGTGAAAAGAGTTATACAATTAATAACGTGGACAATAAAATATCTTTACCACACGTTTATTTAAAGACACATTTAAATGAAAAGCCTCTATGCTTTTCATTTAAATGTGACACTGGGTCCTCAATTTCTATTGTAAAACAGTCAAGTTTGATCAAACCAGTGCTCGGACCGTTAACAGTCACTCTAAAAGGTTTAAGTGACAACGATTCCACATGTGAATCTCTTGGGTCCATCCAGCTCAATTTCGAACACGTAATTTCCGATAAAAACAAAATAATATTTGACTTTTTGTTCCACGCGATTGACGACAAGATCAATCTATATTTTGACGGAATCATAGGTAGTGATTTTATTCGACATTTCAAAATCGACGTGCAGTATTCCACAAATTCATTAAACATGCAAGGACACTCGATACCTATATGCCATCATATGTTATACCTCCACGGTCAGAGATGGTGATTGAATGCCCAATTGTCAATCTATCAGATTTTTCAGGCCAAAAAGAAGCCTTAATATTAAATCAACAAATTTGTGAAGGTGTGTTCTTAGCAAACTGCATAGTCAATGTCAAATCCAACAATAGGGTAAACGTATCAGTATTCAACACTACTGAATCCGAGATTTCAATAGATAACTTCAAGGTTCAATTAACAACCCTTGAGTTTCCGTCATCAGACTCAGATGATGCTCAGCATGAGCTCATTCATCAGCTGAGTTCTTCAAACACTGATCGTTCTAGACAGGTTCTCGAGCAGATACGATGCTCTCACTTAAACGCAGAAGAAAAGAAGGCGTTGATGACCTGACTTTCTAAATATACTGATATATTTCACCTTAATGGTTTCAGCCAAATGCCTAGGTCAAGACGAACGTCTTGACCTAGGCATTTGGCTGTGAGCGCATCAAGTAACGTTCTGTTATAACCGAATGTAGTTTGCAGTAAACACTGACTTAAGCTAATTCATTTTATATAAAACTGTTTTCGATAGAGACTGGCAGCAGTCACCCCACAACCTTTGTCCGATACATACATTGTAAATTCACGTTTTTTTGTCTAAGATTCGGTGTGTAGTACAGTGAAATAAAATTATTCAGCAGCAGTAATAAAAGTGTTTTTTTTAAAAGGACCCACGGAGCGCCATCCTTACAAATTTGGTGTCAGAAGTGGGATCTCAGGAAAACTCGTGAGTACTGAGATTCATAGGTGTTAGGCGCGTCGCGAAATAACTTCCCGCCTGACAACCATTTAGTGACTCTGTGGAGAAAGGTCCTTTAATAGACAGTGGTCGACGTTAAGACTTGGGCATGCAAGCCTAAGCCCGCGCTGCTGCTCTCGAGGTCGACGATAAGTCTCCGCTGCCAGACGCGAGCCCGCATCTCATCCTGGACGCTTCCTGCTGCTGTGGTCGACGTTAAGTCTCCGCTTTCGAGTGGGAGCCCGCACCTCAATTGTCTGCACCACCACCGTCTTCATAAACGGACGGGTGAACCAATCATCATCATCATCAGCTCATATTGACTTTCCACGTGGAAGTCAACGGGATCACGAACAACGCAACGTGACTTCGAGGTACTCCGTAATACGAATCCCTGGGTCGCCGGGCCTGCGACGTCCTGTTGACGTCATTACTGCGTCGCACTGCAGTTGCCGTGCGCCGTTTCTACGCGGTTTTTGGAAAAAGCCGTTCTTCAAAATGTTCGTGAGTGCCGTCATCATTCTGTGAGTTATTTTATCTATTCCTAACTTTCTAATTGAAGTGAATGTGCAAGTGATTTTTACAAGTTTTACAACTATATACATCAAAATTTATTTTTACAAACTTTCTATAACTATTTTTAAAGTGCAATCACACTTTCTACTGTATTTTACATTTTTATTGATTGTGTTTACTGATGATCTGTACTACATTATAAAAGCTGTAACTTAATGTCGACTGGAAAAGAAGTAAAATTAGAAGAAGAAGCCGATAAATTAACTACATCTGATTCAGAAAGTTCCTCTTCTGAAAGCCAAAACCAAAGCCCCAAAGTAACAATTAGAAAAAAAGAAAAACCCAAAATGACTTCATCAATTACTCTTTCGTTCCTAACCAAATTCATAAAACCCTATAATGGGGACCGCGAGTTGTTGCCAGCATTCTTGACGAATTGCGAAAACGCATTCTCATTAGCTAGTACAGATCAACAGGATGTTTTATGCAAGTATATCGTGTCACAACTTGAGGGCAAGGCGCAGTTAGCCTGCTGCCTCAAGAAATTAATTACTTGGCCTGAAATCAAACAATTCCTTAAGGCCACGTTTGGAGAGAAAAAACATTCAACTCATTTGCTCGTCGACTTACAAAATTGCAAGCAATTGCCCACAGAAGATGTGACACAATATTCATTACGTGTTGAATCATGTCTCACACGTTTACAGTCTGATATACATTATAGTTGCGACGATGACAAAGAATTAATCGGCAGATTAGCCGCTATGGAGGATCTTGCCCTTAATACATTTTTGTTGGGAATGAATTCCAACTACTTTCACATAGTGCGCTGTAGGAATCCAAAGACCCTATCAGATGCTATAACTCATGCTATTGAGGAAGAAAAGCTTTATAAGCTTTCTAAACTAGCACAACGCCAAAATAAGCAGTGCTCTATTTGCCAGAAGTCTGGACATTTGGCCTCTGATTGTTACAAAAATAAAGCGAAAACTTCAAGTCCTAATTTCCATCACATAAATTCGAATCCTCATGTTGCTCAAAGAAACAATCAGAATTCAAGGTTTTCCTCGAACAAAACTTGCGTATATTACAAGAAACTTGATCGGCGAGTGTCGCAAACATAAGTATAAAAAATAATCAAAACGCCGTCGACTCCCACGACACTGCATCGCCAAGCGCAGGTGCATTTCACAACAACGCGGCAAACAATAGTCGCTCTAATGTTCATGTTGTTAGCGTTTCTTCTGATGACCAAGTTGATTTAAACTAAACACTGTTTCGGTCTCGTGTCTGCCGGAACAATGTAATAATGTAAACGACACGAATGATAAGCCTTCTATAGGTAAATCCCGTGCTCTTAAATTACCCCCAGCACGGCAGATTAAAAATCAACCCTATGCTCTTAAATTACCCCCAGCACAGATGATGGAAAATGAATCTCGGCAAATTGACCAGTCTTTGTCTACTGAGTTCTCAGCAAAGTTGCAAGGTCGCACCTGTAGCACACACGCCGTGGCACAGGATTCTTCTGCACCTTCCCCTCAGTCAGAACCTTATTTCACTGAGTTTTCAACTAAGCTACCAGGCAGCACCTGTAAAAATCAGGGTTTTGATGCGCCTCTACCTCAGTCTAAAATTCAAGACAAAAGACTCAAATCTCGTGTTCTTAAATCTGTCCTAACACAAGTTAATCCTGAAATTATTTTAGGTCAATCATATGAACTTGGAGATTCCAAAACTATTCCCTCTACTCGCGACAAACCGAGTTTTTCTTCTAGGGATTTTATACGTGAAAAGAGTTATACAATTAATAACGTGGACAATAAAATATCTTTACCACACGTTTATTTAAAGACACATTTAAATGAAAAGCCTCTATGCTTTTCATTTAAATGTGACACTGGGTCCTCAATTTCTATTGTAAAACAGTCAAGTTTGATCAAACCAGTGCTCGGACCGTTAACAGTCACTCTAAAAGGTTTAAGTGACAACGATTCCACATGTGAATCTCTTGGGTCCATCCAGCTCCATTTTGAACACGTAATTTCCGATAAAAACAAAATAATATTTGACTTTTTGTTCCACGCGATTGACGACAAGATCAATCTATATTTTGACGGAATCATAGGTAGTGATTTTATTCGACATTTTAAAATCGACGTGCAGTATTCCACAAATTCATTAAACATGCAAGGACACTCGATACCTATATGCTTTAGTAAGCCATCATATGTTATACCTCCACGGTCAGAGATGGTGATTGAATGCCCAATTGTCAATCTATCAGATTTTTCAGGCCAAAAAGAAGCCTTAATATTAAATCAACAAATTTGTGAAGGTGTGTTCTTAGCAAACTGCATAGTCAATGTCAAATCCAAAAATAGGGTAAACGTATCAGTATTCAACACTACTGAATCCGAGATTTCAATAGATAACTTCAAGGTTCAATTAACAACCCTTGAGTTTCCGTCATCAGACTCAGATGATGCTCAGCATGAGCTCATTCATCAGCTGAGTTCTTCAAACACTGATCGTTCTAGGCAGGTTCTCGAGCAGATACGATGCTCTCACTTAAACGCAGAAGAAAAGAAGGCGTTGATGACCTGACTTTCTAAATATACTGATATATTTCACCTTAATGGTGAATTCCTAACTCATACAGATAAAATTCAACATTCTATTAATACCGGGGATGCACCTCCTATCCATGTTAAGTCATACCAGTTCCCAGAAATTCATAAAGAAGAGGTAGAAAGTCAAATAAAAATAATGCTTGACCAAAATATAATTCGCCCTTCAACCTCCCCCTGGAATGCACCAGTGTGGGTTGTTCCTAAGAAACTCGATGCCTCTGGCAAGCAAAAATGGCGAATCGTAATTGACTATAGACGCTTTAATGACGTCTCCGTTTCAGAGGTTTACCCTCTTCCTCTCATAACAGATATCCTAGACCAGTTAGGTCACTCAAAGTACTTCAGTACTCTTGACCTGGCTTCAGGATTTCATCAGCTGTTGCTAGATCCCAAAGATTCTGAAAAAACTGGCTTCAGTGTTACGACTAATGGTATCTCAGGACATTTTGAATTTACGAGAATGCCCTTTGGTTTAAAAAATGCTCCATCCACATTCCAGAGACTCATGAATTTAGTCCTTTCTGGGCTCCAAGGTCTTCATTGTTATATATATTTGGATGATTTCATCTGTTATTCACATGACCTTCAATCTCACATGCAAAAACTAGAACTCATATTTTCATGATTCAGAGAGGCCAACTTGAAGTTGCAGCCTGACAAATGTGAATTCTTGCGACGCGAAGTCGCTTATCTCGGGCATGTCATAACCGACAAGGGTGTTTTGCCTAACCCAGACAAGGTAAAGGCTATTCCCGGATTCCCTACACCCAAGAACCCGAAGGACATAAAATCTTTTCTAGGACTAACCGGCTATTATAGACGTTTCATAGAGAATTTCTCTCACTTAACTAAACCTTTAACCTCATTATTGAAAAAAGACACAGTGTTTCACTGGTCTCATGAACAAGAACAAGCATTTAGCATTCTGAAAGAAAAGTTAGTCTCAGCACCATTATTACAGTACCCAGATTTCAGTCAGACATTCATCATAACTACAGACGCTTCTAACTACGCCATTGGCTCAGTACTGTCGCAAGGCGAAATTGGAAAGGATAAGCCAATATGCGTCTCGTACATTAAATAAATGCGAAGGAAACTACTCCACGACTGAAAAGAAGCTTCTCGCTATTCTTTTCGGCGTCAACACTTTCAGACCATATATTAATGGGTATAAATTTCGAATTGTCACTGACCACCGTCCCCTTACATGGCTTTTCAATGCAAAAGATCCAGGAGGACGTTTATTGCGATGGCGATTGAAACTAGAGGAGTATGACTACGAGATAGTTTATAAACCGGGCCGTATGAACTCAAATGCTGACGCTCTATCTCTTAACCCAGTAAATGCCATCACTCTTTCAGGAATAAATAAGACAACTTATGAAAAATTTTTCAAGAAACAATTCACGAAATCAATCTCTAATGATACGCAAATTCAGGAATATAACCAAAGTTTAACTTCCGCGAATCTTAAATCGATAGCTTGTCCAGTTTCTCTAGATTTTGATAACTCTATGCCGCACAGCGAACAACTGTTATCCATAGTAAACAATTCTGCCGAGCTTATCAGCCGAACGGGAACTTGAAACCGTGCAGTCAGTTGAGGCGACTAATAAGAAGCTCTATTTCTTATACACTAAAATCCATCATTATGATGAAACGAGTTACAGAACTATTTATAATATATTACTCAAATTGAGAGACTTGATCATTTCCGAAGATGATTATGATAAGGAGTTAGCTATTTCAGATTTTACAGAACCTTTCACCAAGCTAGCTTATGTAAAAATATATAATATGATATCATACATATTTCATGGCACAAACATAAAAGTACATATCTATAAAAACCAAATTAGTTATCCTACTCCAGCCGAGGTTCCAAATATCCTGAAAGAAAATCACGGCACGACCATAGCTGGTCACCCAGGAGTAAAACGCATGCTAAACAGAATCAAAGCTTCGTTTTATTGGAAAAGCATGAGGGCAGATATTGAACGTTTCGTAAAAGATTGCAGATTATGTCAAGTAAATAAGCCACTACGAGCTTCCAACAAAGCACCTATGGTGATAGCATCCTCGAGCACTAAGCCATTCGAGAGATTAGCTCTAGATATTGTTGGAATTTTGCCTAAAGCTGGCCTTAAAAAATTCAGGTACATTTTAACTCTTCAGGATGACTTAACGAAATTTTCTTGTGCCTATCCTATGATAACCTCTACTACTGATGAGATTGCACGTAACCTCATACATTTCTTCTCACTATTTTCATTTCCAAAAATGATCCCCACAGACCAAGGCACATGCTTCACATCTGAATTATTTAAACAATTGACTGAAATTCTTAAAATCAAAAGCTTATTCTCGACACCTTATCACCCTCAAACAAATGGCGCTTTAGAGCGTAGTCGCGTGACTACGCTCTAGAGCGCTCGTGAATGAAAATCACGACGATGGGCATTGCTATCTAGCAACTGCAATACTAGCTTATAATACAACTCCGCATTGTACAACAGAATTCACTCCGTTTGAACTATTGTATGGCCATAAACCTTCCATTCCCAGTAGTTTATACGATTCAAGTGATAGCACAACATATGCCGAATATATACGCGCTTTACAGTACAGAATGAAGTACTCCCGTGAAAAAGCTTTAGAAAATATTACCAAAAGTAAAGAACAATCAAAAAGATACTATGATGTTTCATCCAGAACAAAAACGTATAAATCAGGAGATATGGTTTACATTAAACAACATCATAGGCTGCGCAAGGCCCTGTCCTCAATCTGGAAAGGACCTTATAAGATAGTTAAAGTAAATGACAAGAATAATGTTACAGTCAGCATAAATAGGAAACATGTGAAATATCACATTAATGAAATAAAGTTAGCACAATAATTGTTTCAGATTCGTCCTTGGAACAAGTTATTCAGAGCCTATCTAATCAATCATGCACAGTCCTGGACTATACTTCGATCCGACGTCTGTGGTATATTTCTATGACGACTACTGGAATGTAGTGACGCATCTAGAAGTTATAACTATTGAACCTTACTTACAAAAGATTGACCAATCGATCTCGAGCATTTCTAGCTTTTGTGAAAAAGCACAGAATTTAGCTATTGATATAAATTGTAAGGATGCCATAAACCCTCTTCAGATTTTGATAAAAGCTAATAAATTAAAATATGATTCATTTTCTCATTTAATATCGGAATCGAAACCTCAAGATCGCTTCAAGCGAGCCCTGGAATTTGGCGGTGAAATTCTTAAATTTTTCTTTGGCACTCTAGACGCAGACGATGCTAGGAAATATGATGACGCATTATCCACATGTGAACATAACGACCAGGTGATATTTTCATTAATGAAGGATAACATTCACATTATCCAATCAACCATAAATAATTTCAATACCTCTATTCTAAAATTAAATGACAATGAGAAAAGAATAAATAAACAAATCGAAAAACTAAATTACATATTTGAACAAAATAATAAAGTAACTACAAACTGTGTGAATCTTTCAAAAATCAATTCCATTCTCAATTTAATTGAAGCATCATTACTTTCAGTATCTAATATTTTAGATACAATTTTGAACTCTATCCTCTTTGATAAAGCTAATATTTTACATCCGTATGTTTTGACTCCCACTCACCTGTTTAACGAGCTAAGTAAAAGCAAGATGTATAAAAAGAACATTGAGTTCCCAGTTTCTCTATCACTAGAGAATATACATAGTATCATAGATCTATCTAGGATGACTTCATATTACTATAATAATAAGATTATGTTTGTAATTCAAATACCCTTGATTAACCCAGTTAAGTTTAATGTTTATAAGATTTTACCGTTGCCTACACCGAAAGATGAGTACAACTTCCATACTTATGTTTTAATTCATTCATCTAAGATGTATGTAGCCCTTACGGATGATAGATTAAGTTACGCATTATAAGATAGCCTAAGTGATTGTCATAAGGTTAATTATGAGTATATGATCTGTCCATTACCCTCTGTTTTATCTACAGTAAACAATCCTTTATGTGAAACAAAACTGTTAACAGAAGTAACATTGTCTCTTCCCGATATCTGTGACTGTTGAGTCCAAAACTTAACATATGTACCTGTATAGAGTATACCTGTATAATTTATTACTGTTATTTGGAAAAGCGCCATCTATAGATTTCATTGTATATTATTTGCATTACAAATTGACCTTGATCTGACTGATCACACGTTAGACATGTATAAGCTTGAAGCATTTTATGATAGATGGCGCTAGTAGTCTAAACCGCCTACTAACTGTGCTATAAATTGGTAGACATAAGGAATTTCTGTCTCCTTTGCCTTGCAACCGTCCAATACAACGCACGTATCAATTTCGGCCTTTTCATTTCGCTCCTTCACCCTCTATGTCCCGAGTGCGACATATGGTGACCCCTAATAGTACACGCTTGAGTCTTCGTATTAATTAGCCTGGAAGGGATCCGCGCTAGTAATATTCAGCGGCAACGATACTTGCTACGAATTGCGCAACCGCGCCCCGAAGATCGCCCGGTGTCTACCTTCAACTTAGCGTTTAATTCGTAACGTGGTAGACTAAGCCACCTCATCGGTCAAGATCGACAGGCATAAGCTCAGAAACAAAGAAGAAGGGTGAAAGGTGGCCTGAGAGCTAGCGAGATAACGAAACTTGTCTACGCAACATTGAACGACGGCCATACCAAACCACTGCCACGTGTGTGTGGCACCGTGGTACTTACTCCGAGAAGGCGGAAGATATCCAGAGTGCGTGTCGACACGTGCTGCATCATCAAAAGGCATCCAGAGCCTAGTGGGCACGTGCATCGTCATCAAAAGGGCAAGTGAGCTGGCAATTCCCACCCATTCCATTATATTCCCATTTAATATTGCTAATCGCTTAGTTAATCTTAGTTAGATAGATATTCGAAATAACCTCTCGTTTCCTTTATCTTTATCTTTTTATAATGGACGTTTCCAGTAATTTGAAGGACCTTAAGTCCAAACGAGGTGTAGCGAAGAGAAAATTGACTCTTTTCAAAAAATATATAGACTCCATTAACCCAGCAGCATTAACGGCAGAATCAGTTATCGATATTAAGTTGCGAATGGAGAAATTACCCGATCTTTATGAGGATTTTTGCAGGACACAGGATTGTATAGATACTATGAGTCAGGATGAGGATCTTGACACCGAGATGTCGGAGAGGGAGACCTTTGATCAAGTCTTTTACAGGCTATCTGCAAAGGCTAAGGTGTTGGTAGCAACCAAAGACACCAAGCCAAAGCATGAGGGGCAACCGCCTCCGCCTCCACCGCCTCTTGTGGACAGTGAGTCGATTAAATATCCAGAAATCAGCTTACCCACCTTCAGTGGGGACGTAAGGCAGTGGTTGGAGTTTCGAGACACTTTTGACGCGTTAGTTAATCAGAGTAAAATGCAACCAATAATAAAGTTTAAATATCTTCGCAGTTGTTTACAGGGCAGCGCGTTAGAGGTCATAAGTTCGCTCGATTATACCAGTGAAAGCTACACGCTGGCGTGGCAATTATTGTGCGAACGCTACAATAACCCACGAGTTCTAGTTTTCAATCATCTACAGGCTCTTTTTGATATTAATACAGTATCAACAACCGCATCATCATTGAGAAATCTCCATGATAATATTTCCAAGCATGTTAGGACCCTCCGCTCTTTGAACGTGCCCGTAGAAAATTGGGATTTGATAATCATTTATATCTTGCAGAATAAACTAGATACCAAATTAAAATTTAAATGGGAAGAAAAAAATAATTCTAGGAAATTGCCAACGTTACAGGAATTCAAGGCTTTCTTGAGGGACCGCGCTGACCTGCTTGAAACTACAGGATCAGCTGAGCGAACCGACGCCGGCGGAAGCGGCAATCCAGCCGCGACGCCTTCAAGGAAGACCATGGTAACCACGTCCGATCCTACCAAGGTACAATCCAAATTTAATTCTAAACCTAACCAATGTCCCGTATGTTCGGGATCACATTTTATAACCCAGTGCCAAAAGTTCCAAACGCTAGATGTGGGCGCTAGGATACGTACCGTAAACAAACTTCGTTTATGTTTCAATTGTCTTTCCAGTACACATATATTTTCTAACTGCAGGGCTAGTACCTGCCGTCTGTGTAAACGCAAGCACCACACGCTTTTACACAGATCAGATGATACCAATCAAACAACAACCACAACGTTTACCAAGGAACAACCTCCAAATCAACCAAGTACTAATAACAACCAACTAGTAAACACAACTCAAACCAGTAGCATACAAAATAACACTTACTCTCAGTCTGTTCACCCCCAACCAAAACCAGTTTTATTATCCACAGCACAAGTATTTATCTTAGATAAACACAACCAGCCACAACGGCTAAGAGCCCTTTTAGACTCGGGCTCTCAGTCTAATTTCATTACGGAAGATGCGTGCAATAAATTGCAACTTGATAGGAAATCATTTAATATGCAAGTAATCGGTTTCAATAATAGTGTGTCAAACGTACAACATTATTGTGACATTAACTTGAATTCATTGGACAATACCTACCAAACAAATATGACCTGTTTTATTGTGCCTACTATTTGTAGTTTGAACGTAATATTACCAGAAAAAAATTGTTTACGAATCCCATCGCGTTATCAGCTAGCCGACAGCGGCTATTGTTCGCCGGGCGAAGTAGATTTAATTATAGGTGCCGAACAATTTTATAACTTAATGTGTATCGGTCAACATAAGCTCGGGGTAGGGTTACCAACATTACAACGTACACGCTTGGGATGGGTGATTTCGGGTTCGGTAAATAGCATATTAGAAACAAAATCAGTGCGATGCAACTTTGTAATTGAAAATCAGTTACAAAGATTTTGGGAAATAGAAGAAGGTTCCGTACCTTGTTTACCGGGTGATGAGACACAATGCGAGGAGATTTTTTTAAAAACTAATACACGCAACTCTGACGGTAATTTCGTCGTTGAAATCCCACTCAAGTTACCATCCCGCGAGTTAGGTAAATCTAGACATATTGCTTACAGGAGGTTCAAAGCATTAGAATCAAAGTTTCAACGGAACCCTTATTTCAAACAAAAATACGTAGAATTTATGCAAGAATTCGAACAAAGCGGCCATATGATTAAAATAAATAATAATTATGAAAATACCTACAACTTTTTACCACATCACGCCGTGACACGAGAATCACCCACCACCCCCATACGTGTAGTTTTTGACGCATCGTGTAAAACAGATAGCGGTTTGTCACTAAATGACCTCCAATATAAGGGCGCGATACAACAGGACGATTTGATAGACATATTGTTACGTTTTAGAACTTACAAATATGTTATAAATGCAGATATAGAGAAAATGTATAGAAAAATTTATTTGTCTCCTGAACAACACCAGCTGCAATGCATTTTCTGGCGTGAAAACACCAATCAGAAGTTACAAGTTTATGCACTAACAACCTTAAGTTTCGGTCTTAAGGCTGCACCACACATAGCAACAAGATGTTTGTTGCAATTAGCATATGAAAACCAAAATACATTCCCAATAGCTGCGGAAACCATTACGTCACAGTTCTACATGGACGACTTACTCTATGGGGGAACTGATGAGCAGCAGGTAGCAACAGTAGCAAAACAAGTGGATGACATTCTGCGAAAGGCAAATTTCATTTTACGAAAATGGAAATCCAATTCAGAAACTATCTTGAATAGGGTAGGTGTAGGTAAATCGGAAAACACGCATCAAACCACTAAACCTACCGACCTACCTACCGAATTAGGGGACAAAATCCATAAGGTACTAGGTTTGGCATGGTGCGATAATTCTGACCAGTTTATGTACACGATAAAAAAGGACCAAAGTACTAACCCATTAACAAAAAGGAAGGTGCTATCAATTATTTCATCTATTTTTGATCCATTAGGGTTAATAGGTGCCGTGATAGTGAAGGCAAAAATATTTATTCAGCAACTTTTCAAAACCAAGACAGATTGGGATGCGCAACTGTCACCAGAACTAACAGAAGAATGGAAGAAATTCTATTCCGAGATCTCATTTTTGCAACAATTAAGAATACCAAGATTTACACTCCCTTCAAATTGTATAAAAATTGAAATCCATGGATTTTCTGACAGCTCTAACAAGGCATATGGTGCCGTTATCTATCTTAGATCTATGGATGAAGTAGGTAATATCCAAGTTCACCTACTGTATACCAAGTCAAGGGTCGCGCCAATAAAAAGTCAAACTATACCCAGATTAGAACTTTGCGCAGCCCTACTACTCGCAACTCACATAGATAGGGTAAAAAAGGCTCTTAAATGTGATATAAAAAACATTTACCTATGGTCAGATTCAAGCATCGTACTAGCATGGCTAAAAAACGATAGCTTAAAACCTAACTGTTTTGTAAACAACAGAGTTGCACAAATACTTGCAATCACAAACAAAACAGACTGGAGATGGGTGTCGTCAGAAGACAACCCAGCTGACCTTTTGTCACGAGGAGTGGATCCAAGTAAACTAGGAAATACGCGTATGTGGTGGTGTGGGCCATCATGGTTGAGTCAACAAAATAGTACTTGGCCGGTGCGTAGTGAGCCATTGTTGTCGAACCATGACTCAAGGCTTGAAGATACTACAACAACTAGTAGTTTCCCTACTCAAACTTATGCAAACCCCACCTTCCAGTACCTATTTCACAAATGGTCTAGTGACACGAAGATAGTACGTGTACTTGGTTATGTATTGCGTTTTATACATAACCTGAAGTGCAAGGTACGTACGTCCCAGCCGGATAATAGATTAGTAGGTCCATTATCGGTAAAAGAAATTAGTAATTCCTTACACACATTAATTAAACAGTCTCAAATCGAATCCTACCCACAGGAATATAATCTCCTATTAAAAAATAACCCATTGCCAAATACATCTAAATTATTATCGTTACAGCCATTTATTGTTGACGGATTAATTCGCGTGGGCGGGAGGATAACTCACTCACAATACTCATATAATAAAAAACACCCTTTATTACTTCATCATGAACACATTCTTACCAACCTTATTATGCAAGGCGAACATGTAAGATTGTTCCATGCAGGACCCCAATTATTACTAGCCACCATTCGCGACCGTTTCTGGCCCACAAAGGGAAAAATGATGGCTAGAAAAATAGTAAATAAATGCGTCACATGCTTTAGAGCTAAACCTAAAACGACTACACCAGTTATGGGTAACTTACCTGCATCAAGGTTAAACCCAGCGCCCCCATTTAGTAGCACTGGGTTGGATTATGCTGGGCCCTTTAATATACGGGACAGGAGAGGACGTGGTTACAAGGTAAATAAATGCTATATCGCGGTATTTATTTGCCTAGTAACAAAGGCCGTTCACCTGGAATTAATTACAGGACTCGAGTCGGCCGCATTCATGGCAGCGCTTCGTAGGTTCATAGCACGAAGAGGTAAACCAGCAGAATTGGTGAGTGACAATGCCACTACATTCCATGGCGCGAACAATGAAATTAAAGAATTGTTTACCTTCTTAAAGGAAAAATCGAGCGAATTATCATCTCAATGCGCAGACGAGGGTATAAGGTGGAACTTTATTCCTGTTTACGCTCCCCATATGGGAGGTCTGTGGGAGGCAGCCGTCAAAAGCTGCAAGTATCATATGAAACGAGTTTTGAGTCAGGCTTTGTTGACATATGAAGAATTTGTTACCATTATAGTTCAAATAGAAGCAATATTAAATTCCCGTCCCTTGTGTCCCATTTCTAATTCTGAACCTATACCTATCCTAACGCCAGCTCACTTTTTGGTCGGCAGATCACTGACATCGCTACCAGAACAGGACTATACCGATGTGCCTCAAAATAGGCTAACACACTTTCAACAACTTCAACAGATCACACAAAACTTTTGGAGAAGATGGTCACGCGACTATATCAACACGCTGCAGGAGCGGACAAAGTGGAGGAGCGCCCGTGGTCCGGGCCTCGCCGCAGGGGTCGTCGTCCTGGTACGAGAAGAACGCTTACCACCCTGCCAGTGGAAGATGGGGAAGATCGTCGCAACGCAGCCTGGGAGCGACGGCATCGCTCGCGTCGCTATCATAAAAACCGCGAAAGGAACGATCAAACGCGCGTTTAACAACATATGTCCGCTACCGCTATCGAACGTTGATTGAAGCTAAAACTTAGTAATTTAAAACCTACCTTTCAGTATTACCTACTTTTAGTTAAGCTAACTAACAATTTATACTAAGGTTTCATTATTATTTAATACTTACCATACTTACCATTAATTACATACCTAATTGCCACTGTTATATAAGAAGTTATAATAAAACATGTCCCTACTGTCGTTTCATTCCATAATAAGCAGAGTAGGCATAAACAGTTTCATTCATTGTTAACTTATCAGTTCAATTCATTGTAAGTATTGTACCTTCATATTAAAATATTAGTTGTTGACACTAGCATGGACACTAGCTAGTTCTGCTCCCCTTGAAAATGAAATTAGTACATAAACATAGTATATTAGTTCTCCTAGTCAGTACCTATAAATCTATATAGTTCCATCCCTTTCATTATTATTGAAATATTCCATTTCAATGGGGGCAGGATATGTTGAGTCCAAAACTTAACATATGTACCTGTATAGAGTATACCTGTATAATTTATTACTGTTATTTGGAAAAGCGCCATCTATAGATTTCATTGTATATTATTTGCATTACAAATTGACCTTGATCTGACTGATCACACGTTAGACATGTATAAGCTTGAAGCATTTTATGATAGATGGCGCTAGTAGTCTAAACCGCCTACTAACTGTGCTATAAATTGGTAGACATAAGGAATTTCTGTCTCCTTTGCCTTGCAACCGTCCAATACAACGCACGTATCAATTTCGGCCTTTTCATTTCGCTCCTTCACCCTCTATGTCCCGAGTGCGACAGTGACTTTAAGATAATATATGGTAATGTTAATATATGGCAAAAACTTAATGATGGCAGATTTATCTATGTACAGTCTAAGCCTAACAAATAATCAATGAAATGTAAAAACAATATAACAGATTATACCCTGCAAGGTACAGAATTCTATCCTTAAAAGAAGATTGTACAGCATACTTTCAGACTTTACAGTTAATCGATTTCAACATAATCGAAGATGATTGTTGTAAGTCTAATTTTATCAGTAATAGTGCAGGTGTAATTTCTGCTATTTCTATAACTGATGTTGATTTAGAATCACTGAAACTAGCTTCTCATAAACTTGATAATCTCGAAAACCAAAGTCCCATATATTTAAATACGGACATTATTATTCTGGAACTACTTATGCCATAGTAGTAGCTATTATAATTTACTTAGTATATAAGGCATATAAGAAATAGTTTTCACCCTGCTGTAAAAACACATCTTGTTGCATCCAAATATATAACCAGTGTCATAATAAGAAGTCTAGTAGAAATGAAACAAAGTATAATACATCTATTGAATTCACAGAATCTGATGAATCATTTGAATGCGATAAGAAGTCTGTTAGAAGCCTTCCTGAAATAGAAATAAATAAAAACAAAAGTAAAGTTATGTTTAGGAATTTTGAAAAAATACCCGCAAATCGGAACTTAAGTAACTATTAATAATAAAATAACATATTAAAAATTATTGATTTCTATTTCGGAACTTAGATTTTACTATTATAGTGTAGCGATACTGCTTAAGGATAGTAAAGGTGACATTCAAGTTAGTATTTAGTCACTGTATCTTATTTTGATTTTAATCTAAATCTATTTGTTTTGTTTACTCCTTCGTTTATCTTAAATTGATAAAGCTCAGTCTTATGGGGGGAGATGTTATAACCGAATGTAGTTTGCAGTAAACGCTGACTTAAGCTAATTCATTTTATATAAAACTGTTTTCGATAGAGACTGGCAGCAGTCACCCCACAACCTTTGTCCGATACATACATTGTAAATTCACGTTATTTTTGTCTAAAATTCGGTGTGTAGTACAGTGAAATAAATTTATTCAGCGGCAGTAATAAAAGTGTTTTTTTAAAAAGGACCCACGGAGCGCCATCCTTACAGTTCGGTTGTATCGCTCAACCTGTCCGTTTGCTCTTGGTGTAGCTACAGCGTTGAGGATGTGTTTGGCTCCGACCTCGTGAATATATGCCTGAATCTTACTACTCGTGAAACATGACCCACGACCAGAAATTACTCGTTTCGACGCACCAAATATGCTAAAGTGCTCGCGTAACCGGTCGATGACAATTGACGTTTTTGTACTTTTAACTGGCCTCAATACGATGAACTTTGTATACGCGTCTATTATAACTAAAAGGCGGGTGTTTCCCCTCGAGCTCTTCACGAAAGGTTCGACGTGATCGAGGTGAATGGTCCCAAATGGGGTATCTATTTTTGGGATAGGGTGCAACAGTGGTCTTTTCCGCCCCGATGCCTTGGAATATGCACACTCTAGACAAGAGTCCACATATTTCTTGATGAACTTTTTCATTTTACTAAACCAGTAGGTTTCTTTGACTTTAGCGTAGGTTTTATCAAACGCGAAATGACCAATATCATTGTGGCACTGTTTAGGTATTTGCCACCTCACCCCTATTGGCACCACCCATCTCTCACCCTCGGCCGTTTTCCTGTATAACTTCTTATTGCGAATCGAATAATTACCTAGTACATCTACTACTTCCGACGAATTTGGGTCTGTTAATATGCTAACCTTCCTTTGAATTTCCGAATCAGACGCTTGCACTGTACTTAACCAGTCAGAGTCACCTGTCACGATAATATGTACTGATTGTGTGGTGACGTCACTAGATGGTGGATTCCTGCTGAGAGCATCAACATACGTCATTGATTTGCCTGGTCGGTACTCAACCGTGTAATCAAACTCATGCATGGAGATCCACCACCTAGCGACGCGCGGTATTAGGTCACGTTTGAAAAAAGTTGCCTGAAGTGAATTGCAATCCGTAAATATCTTAAATGTAATACCTATAAGATACACGCGAAACCTCTGCAACGATGCAACCACCGCCAACGTCTAGAGCTCGTATGACGTCATGTGTTGCTCTTCAGGGGTAGTTTGGCGACTAAAATATGCTACCGGCTTGAGAATCCCATCACTATTTCTTTGCATTAATATACCTGCAATACCGATTTTACACGCATCAGTATGGACTTCAGTAACCACCTTCGGATTGTAAAGCGATAGGGTTGGTTTTCTTACCAACTCGTCTTTCAAAGTGGTAAATGCGCGTATTTGGGATTCACTCCAGACCCAAGGAGTATCCTTTTTAAGCAAAACAGTAAGTGTCTTCGCAATAACCGCGAAGTTTCTCACGAATCGCCGGAAGAAGCTACATAGACCTACAAACTGTCTGACGCCGTGTTGATCGCGAGGTTGAGGAAAATCCTGAACTGCCTGCACTTTGCGACTACCGGGTTTTATTCCTTAATTCAAACCCAAGGTAGTCTACACTTCTACAAAAAAAACAACACTTCGAGAGCTTAAGTGTTAACCCCGCTTTTTGAAGTAACTGTAGAACCGATTCTAATTTACTGATGCCCTCATCGATTGTTTTTGACGGTATGATGATATCGTCCATATATGCGGATGCTATTTTGCTATTCCTATCCGGCGAGCGACCATTTTCGACGATATGATTGTTGACCGTTCCTAACACTGAGTGAACCATGCGCATGAACGTCGATGGACCGTTAACAAGGCCGAAGGGCATCCGTTTTAACTGAAATTGCCCATCTGGCATCACAAAACTAGTCTTTGATCGATCACTTTCTTTAACCCCTATCTGGTAATACCCAGATGCCAAGTCCAAAGTAGTATAAAAGTTAAACCCCGATAGGTCATCGAGCTGGTCATCGATTCTAGGTAGTGGGAAATTTTCATTTATAGTCTTCCTATTGAGAGCCCTATAGTCCACACAAAGTCTAATATCCCCGGTCTTTTTCTTTACTAGGACTATAGGGCTCGCATAGGGTGACGTCGAAGGCTGAACTATATCGCAATCAATGTGTTCCTGTTCCATGTTCCGTACTTTCTCCCTTTCGGTGAATGGTAACCTATACGGACGGTATACCACGGGTTCATCATCCTTTAGCTGAATCGACATTTCGACTAAGTCTGTTTTGCCTAGTTCCTCTAGCTTAAATGCAAATGCCTCGCGATATTTATTTAACAATCCCAGTAGCTTCACGATGGTCCTATTATCTAGCGCGTTAGGCCCTAAATCGTCTGCTAAGATAACTTGCTTTGATTCAACCAGATTGACTCGCATTACCCTATTCAGCATAGTATCACTAGATTGGGCCTCCTCTGCGCGCTCGCATCTAGCCAATAATGATCCCCTTTTAAGTTCAAACGGTCTGCTCGATAACCCATTTACCAACGCTACACCACTACCCTCTGTTACGGTGAACAACCCTTGTACTATGTAATGCTCACGTCCTGACTGATAACGGGTGCTACCATTGATATAAACTTCTCCCGTATACTTAGGTTCTGTTTTAAAGTCAACAGCAGTCAACCCATCGACGATAGTCTCAGACGCGCAAACTAACTTGACCCTATTGTCTAGATAATCTTCTGAGCTACTTATATGCTAGAATGTACTGTCCTTTTCTACCACAATGTGTGGTTGCTCGGTAAAAGTCTGTCCAACCACTAAAGGTACTTCCAGAACCTCATCCGGAACAACCATACATTCAACAAATGCCTTTGCTGCATCTATTTCCACGTCTACTCTGCATTTACCTATTGGTCTAACAACGCCATCACCGAACCCCTTTAAAAATGGTAATGTGGTTTCGTGTTCCCACGCTAGTGACAATTCGCGAGCGAACGTTTCCCTAATCAATGTTACCGTGCTACCGAAATCGATGAAACACTTGCATATCACTTTATTAACTATCACGCGCTTATAGTACTTTAAAGACTTTGTACCGGACGCCACTACACACATGACCGGTTTTGATGTTTTACTGGTGGTGTCAGCGTTTTTATTATTATTAGTTCGACAACTAACAGTAGAATGACCAAAGCGCATGCATTTATCGCATTTCAGTGCCGGTTTGGGACACTGAGACTTGTAGTGGCCGTCTTGTAAACAGTTAAAACATTTAACCGGTCTGTCGCTAGCTGTGTTTCTATTCCCGTTTCCCGAGTTAGTTTCAATTCTAGTCATAGCCTTTCGCTCCATAAATTAACTATTCTTAGCGCTCTTTAAGAAAGGTAATAGCTGCTCTGGACTATCAAAACGAGCCGCTTCGGCCCCTAGACGAACACTGCGATCTTCTATTCCAAATACTAAACAATCAACCGCTCTCTTGCCCGTAATGTCGCACCGGTTTAATAATATGATTTTATCATAGAAATATTCCTCAAAAGAATCATTAAACCTAGCACGTTTAGCAAGCATTGTTGTGAGTAATTGACCATAGTTATCATCGCTAGGGAATGCTAGTTTCAACTTTTCCTGCCACTGTTGCCAGGAAAACATTACAGTCGAGAGTCCAGCGTACCATTTTTGAGCATTGCCCTTGAGCTTTGGTAACGCAAAGTGAACAGTCTGACGATCATTCCAATTATATATGATCGCACACTCATTCAATTTGTGTATCCACATTTCAATTGTTTGTTCCTTACGATCCGGATCGAATTCTGGCACTGTGTTATGATTCGACAATTTCTCATGAGAGCCTTTATTGCCAATAGTACGCAAGGCCTCGACTAGCTGTGAAATAGTAACACTATTGCTGTGTACGGATTTCGCATTCAAGTACTCGCATACAGACCCGGATTGTTGTTGTTCCTCTAGAAGTGACGGCTGCGCAGGTGTAGCCCCCCTGTGCGAAGACTGCGCAGGCGTAGCCCCGCTGCGCGACCGCTGCACTGGCGTAGCCCTGCTGCGCGACGACTGCAGGCGTAGCCCTGCTGCGCGACGACTGAGCAGGCGTAGCCCTGCTGCGCGACCGCTGCCTCTCGCTACGCCGCCGATGCCGCTGACTGCGCGAGCGTGACCTGCTGGGACGACCGCGGCCTCGGTGGCTGCTCCGGCTGCGCGTCCGGCGCCTGTTGGCGTCGCCGCTGCGTGACCGACGCCTGCTGGTCCATTCCCGTGTCCTCTGGTCACTGCGACTGCGCGGCCGCTTCGCGTTCCTACGTTGACTGCGCGACCGGCGAGATCCTCTTCGGTCCGTGTGCCAAGTTATGCTACGCGACCGGTGCTGACCTTCGGGTAGCCCAGGTAGCGTTGCCAGCACACGCAAGCCACGCAACCCTTTCCGACCGTCTACCATTTCCGTTTTTAATCGGTGCTCTTATACCACAGGTTCGACTCAAGGAGTGAATACTGTTTACAACTCCTTTCTATCCCTTTCTTCAGAATTGTAGACGGCGAGCTTTAGTAAGACACTGAGACACTTTCACCACTTTGTTTATAACTCACTAAGGATTCACAGGGTTTTAACTATGACCTTCCAACTCAACTATCTGGTAACGACCTGCTGTCTTCGGCAACACGTGCTGTCTGTCACCCTGAACCCCGCCGATCGTTTTCCACGGCCGGTGTCTATACCATTGGCGCCAACGTCGACAGCACGCGTTGGCGGGGAAAAAACAGCGATCACAAATTCAACTTCCGTATTGATAAGTAAACATTATTACAACCTAAAACACATGACAAATAATATTTTAATTAAAGTAGTATTATATAATTATTTAACATTTAAATATTAACAGCTAACACTCTTTGGTATCTAGAATTCTAACACATTGGCGCCAACGTCGACAGCACGCGTTGGCGGGGAAAAAACAGCGATCGCAAATTCAACTTTCGTATTGATAAGTAAACATTATTACAAACTAAGACACATGACAAATAATATTTTAATTAAAGTAGTATTATATAATTATTTAACATTTAAATATTAACAGCTAACACTCTTTGGTATCTAGAATTCTAACACATTGGCGCCAACGTCGACAGCACGCGTTGGCGGGGAAAAAACAGCGATCGCAAATTCAACTTCCGTATTGATAAGTAAACATTATTACAAACTAAGACACATGACAAATAATATTTTAATTAAAGAAGTATTATATAATCATTTAACATTTAAATATTAACAGCTAACACTGAAACAGTGAGACTCTAACCTGACCGAAAGAGATTGTTGGCAGGCTCAAGATACATTTATTAATCACAGGGTCGTGAGTCGAATATTGGTGATATAGTTGAAACGCTGGATAGGGACTCGCCGGGAATTTGTAGATTTCAGCTCCTTGGTAGACTCAATCCGACTGGTCCACTTCTCCAGACGTCAACAAGTGATTATGCGGTTAGCGCCAGGAGGATATTATTCCTCGGCGTGGAACCCTGGAAAGAGACCAGTGTGAATGATAGGAATACAAAAGCGCTACAGCGCCCAGCTATCAGGCGACGGCTCCCCACACGGAGACTTCCGACGAGGGCCCTGGGGTAATTAGGATCTAAGAGTGCCGCAGTCCAATAGACACTGTATAGAAAAGGAAAATACATAGAGAGTATAAAATACACGAAAATAAGAAAGACTAACTACGATCCAATGCTTACCCATGGATTGGGGATAGTAGGGAAGTTTCAAATCAACTACTGCACTTTACAGCAACTAAACATTCAGCTCCATTACAGTACTAAAGGGACTAGCCCATCGCCGCAACTAAAGGCGTGACTTAAAAATTATTGATGCAGAAGATACAACCTCACGTTTCAGAGCTCAAACAATTTCTGCCAAAAAAAAACAATCAGCTGCCAGACGAGATTCCAGACCCGAATTTCCGAATTTTTATAGGTTTAGTTTTTAACTGGCTAATCCGCCAGTAGCCAATATGGTCAAGGAGGTAGTACGTTACATACCCGTCTTGTTTGGGTAGGATTTTACCTGATAAAATCCTCTAAGATACTAACTAAACTAAACTAACTTACCAAATTAACTACTTAAGATAAAATTCTCTAAAGCTCGCCATCTACAATGTCAGAGAAATATATAACTAACAGTCTAGCTCATCTACATACAAACATCACACATTCGTATCAACAATCAGACATCAGAATTCATACTAAGTTCATACAAGAGTTCACACTAACATCGTGTAAACACAGCCTTTCACACAGGGTGCCATTATTATAGCCAAATGCACACCCAGACTAACTGTCAGAAGTTGAAAAATAAGCAAGATCCCTTGAACTAAAATAAGAACCTTAGTACATAAACGCCCCGATAGCTTAGCTACTATCGTAAAGCAGAATAACACCAAGAGGGGCAGCTCCCTCAAGTGTTCAAGACTTCCTGCACCGTTAGTGGGTACAGAAAATAATAATAGAGTAGAATATCTATTCTACAACAAAGAGTAAAAAAGTAGAGAATTATAGTTCAAGAGGCCATAAGCTAAAGTAACAGACATTGCAGAGTAACGTTACACAATAAAGAACTTTTACATAGCTGTAGATATAGATGGTTTTTAGAATACAAGGGTCAAAATACTTATTACATACATAAAGGAATCGTTAACTACTATTGAATAAGACAGATATTTTATAGGAAACGTCATGTTTACCACCTATCTAGTAAACTGTACAAATTTACATGAAAGTAAGCAGAGTACACGACTAACGCCCGGTTTCTGGTACAAAATCAAGCCATTGATCTACCGTTTTGACAGCTGAAATTGATAAAGGACAGTCAACAACAATTAAATGTACGAGAAATCGGCCGTTAAACACTAACCTTATTTATTATTTAATAGTCCGAAAAGTTTCCTACTAAAATCTTCACAATTTATTAATTTATTTTTCGTACTGAGAATTTGGAGGAAAATATTTATCAACAATTATAATATGACAACGGCCGTCAGACTGCGCCCATAAATAATGTAGAAATGAGGTAGGTACCCAGATAAACGATCAAATATACTCCTGTCAGACAAAAATAAACACAACAAAATATACAAGCTACGAAAGAAATCTAGCGTTCTACGGCGCTCTTATGGCCTAACTACTCTGACCAGACATAAAACTCTATCACCAATATTCCCTTAATCCGGGCGCCATTGAAACAGTGAGACTCTAACCTGACCAAAAGAGATTGTTGGCAGGCTCAAGATACATTTATTAATCACAGGGTCGTGAGTCGAATATTGGTGATATAGTTGAAACGCTGGATAGGGACTCGCCGGGAACTTGTAGATTTCAGCTCCTTGGTAGACTCAATCCGACTGGTCCACTTCTCCAGACGTCAACAAGTGATTATGCGGTTAGCGCCAGGAGGATATTATTCCTCGGCGTGGAACCCTGGAAAGAGACCAGTGTGAATGATAGGAATACAAAAGCGCTACAGCGCCCAGCTATCAGGCGACGGCTCCCCACACGGAGACGTCTGACGAGGGCCCTAGGGTAACTAGGATCTAAGAGTGCCGCAGTCCAATAGACACTGTATAGAAAAGGAAAATACATAGAGAGTATAAAATACACGAAAATAAGAAAGACTTACTACGAACCATGGATTGGGGATAGTAGGGAAGTTTCAAATCAACTACTGCACTTTACAGCAACTAAACATTCAGCTCCATTACAGTACTAAAGGGACTAGCCCATCGCCGCAACTAAAGGCGTGACTTAAAAATTATTGATGCAGAAGATACAACCTCACGTTTCAGAGCTCAAACAATGTCTGCCAAAAAAAAACAATCAGCTGCCAGACGAGATTCCAGACCCGAATTTCCGAATTTTTATAGGTTTAATTTTTAACTGGCTAATCCGCCAGTAGCCAATATGGTCAAGGAGGTAGTACGTTACAACACTCTTTGATCTTTTATTGGAATTATTGAGTGTCCGCTCTTATCTTGTTTTAATTGCAAACTATTCTGCGTATTTGTCCAAAATGTATAAAATGGTAACGGTCATCTAATTATTGTTGACTTTTCGTTTGTTGCAAGTTCTGATTACTGACAAGTATTAAAATGTTCCATTTGATACTACTGGCAGTTGCGACGTGTATGGTGGATTCTCAATCTAGACTAGAATTCCCGGGGTTACACGCTCGGAAGAGCTTTTCTGGTCCAGCGCTTAGACACTCGCGTGACACGCAGGTTATGTGGTTACGAATCTCGGTGACGGGAAGAAATTCAATATATCTACTTATGTTCTAAAGCTGATAAATAAAGGTACCTGCCAGTTCGTAGGCAACCGCAACCTGATATCGGCGCCTCATGTCGCCGAGCATGAACTCTAACCCCACCACAGATGGTAGCAGCAGACGGCAGCAGGGTGTGGCTAGTCGTCGTATTTTTAATAAAGCGACGAAGCCGGTTTTTCCGATACTGAAACTTGTTTTCAAAACGATTTTATCAGTGTCAGTTTCAGTTTCAGTTTAAATTTTTTATTGAATATAAATAAATAAAGTATCTTATTCAACGTCAAAATTATATTTACTTATAACTACTGTGCCGGCACGTACGCCCGCTACAGATATGCGGAAATATCTATTTCCACGTAATGTTAACATAAGTTGACGACCGTCACAGATAAGGTATATTTATATTCATCACGTAGTTTTATAGTAAGTTGTATATAAGCTTATAGTATTTCCTATAATAAAGTAGTCTAGTATTTGCGCGCATCTCAAGCCTTTTACTTTACTCCCGAAGATGTTGCTCTCCTTATAATTGCCTCTGGCAAAGTGGTGACCCGACGTTGGAACATCAGCAACCTTCGGTAATAGATTAAGTTGAAGTGTGCACAATTACTATCTGATTTATGTTTATTATAATACTACTAGTTATTATTGCAGTTGATATAAGTTTGTTATGGTATCTAATTTAGATTTTTTCCATTGTTATAAGTACATTCATTTATTTTTTTTCCCTAAAGGGGGGAGTATCTGTGCCGGCACGTACGCCCGCCACAGATATGTGGAAATATCTATTTCCACGTAATGTTAAGATAAGTCATTTTTTTATATAAAAAAGAGACTACACCGTTTCGGAAGGTGGGCCTCGGGGTTAAGAAGAAACGGCGAGAAACTCCCCCATACCTTCCTTTTAAAAAAGTGACTTTACAACAGGTACTGGTTTCGGTCTAAGGAAATTTGCCGGCGAGTGACAAGACTTGATTCATCGCCCCCCGTCGAATTTTTGCGCTGCGCTGAGATGGTATTATGGACCAAGCAGTTTTAACATAGTTTTGGAACCTCTTTTCCGGAAGGATCAATGATTCCTGTGGTATTTTATTGCTGAAGCGAATACAGTGCCCCATGAATGATTACTTTACTTAGTCTAAATAATGGTAGTGCTAACCTATTTCTATTTCTAGTGTTAATTGTATGGCTATCACCTACAGTAGTATTAATATTATTTTATATTTATTCCTAACATAAATATTATGATAAAGTTAAAACTAGACGCGCTTTAAACCTATTTGAGGTTTATGCTTGCACGAATGAGTCGCATTACATTATTATAAGGTTCACATTGACACATCATCCACTTGATCCCAATATATAGTATTTTTTTAATAAATGTTTACAGGTCTTGTAGTTCTTTAAGACACTATTTTGCAGTTTATGCGGAAGCCTGTTTAATATGTTGGGTAGCGTATATTTCTAAATCCTTTTACCATATTCATGATTATATTTAGGTAAAACAAACATTGGTGTACTGTTTAGTTTGCGCAGTTAACTATGCCTCACCTTAGCAGTTAGGGTCTCAATGTGATGGTATTCCTCAAGTACTATTTGATAATTAATTTTATTGTAAGCTGACATAATTCTGCAGTGCTTCAACAGCCCTATTTCATCTTCTATATATTTTGTTATTAAATATTTTGCGATAATTGTTTTAAGTATGCTTAGTTGAAGTTTGCATATTAAGTCAATGTTAGTTTTATATGTTCGACCATAACTACTGAGTCCATAACCTATTATTGATTTACCTAATGATAAGTACAACATTCTTAGTATATATATAATATTATATTAATAGAATAAAGCTATGTTTTTTCTTACATAGGTAACCGTAAGTATATTATTATTGATGATTGATATGATGATTGATATGATTATGATACGAAACAAACGAAACTTGAACAAAACGGGAATTCCGTAGCTTCATATCTCTGTAGCTGTAGAGATGGGCCCCTGGGGAGGGGGCATTATCACGCAATATCACCACTCGATTAATTTATATCGAGAAGTCTAGAGAAGAACAGGGTAATAGTATTATATTTTTAGGTATCGCAATTGATCGACATTTGAATTGGAAAGAACAAATTAATAAAGTTTGCCATAACATTTGTTTTTGTGCTAAGACGTTTGCACAAAACCGCCGAGAAAAAAACCGAACTGATTGCCTATGGTATGTAGATTCCGTCATAAGATATGTTCTGATAATCTGGAGAAACGGAACAGAAATTAACAGAGTATTTACTGCCCAAAAAAAAGTGTGCGTGCTATTTGTGATATGGCACCGTATGGGTCATGTAAACAAACATTTAAAAGATTAGATATATGACCGGTACCCTGTCTTAAAATACTTGAAATAGGTAAATTCGTTAATTCAAATCCATAGCTTTTTGTAAAAACTCAAGAATACTATTAAGCTATTACTCGAGGAACACTATAAAACTCGAACAGGCTCGTATTTAATCACACGCCAAGAACATCAATGTATTTAAAAAACTGTTTAGCAATGTGGGTAATCGTTTATAATAAAATACCGGATGAAATAAAAACGTTGCCGTTCAATACTTTTAAACCTAAATTATTCCATTGGCTCCTGCAAAACTGTTATATTACCCTGTTGACGAATTTCTTAACTTTAAACGTACGTGAAACTGGCCATGGCGTATGTTCTTTTTTTTAATGACTACAGACCTCAAAAATGTTCATGCTCAATTGAAAAGCTGTCTACGGCGTTCTATTTGTATAATGATATAAGTACCTTTAAGGACGACTGGATAGCTATTCAAAAAGCACGTAACCAGTTTAAAAATCAAACTAGGTGCAATTTTAGAGAATCGTGGAGAAATTTCTGCAGCTCGATAAACAGCGAGTCGCAGGCCTCACGAATCTAAAAGCTAATAGGTAAAGACCCACAACACCAACCTGGTTCGATAAAGAAACCGAATGGAGAATACACCAAGAGCGGAGAAGAGCTCTGTAGTGTACTGCTACAAACGCATTTCCCGGGGTGTATAACCCTACCCGCAAAAGAGGTAGAGACACCGACGGAAATACCAAGCTCCTCGCAATGGGGAGCTAAGCTCATTGTACCAAGACTTGTAAAAATATTTAAGGCATGTCTAGCACTCGGCTACATGCCCAGTATCTGGAGAGAAGTGAAAGTAGTCTTCCTGCCGAAACCAGGCAAGGACGACTATACTGAACCTAAATCCTTCAGACCTATAAGTCTCACATCATTCATTCTGAAAACGTTAGAAAAAGTGTGTGATAGATTTATAAGGGACGGTCCCATGAGAACCAACCCTATACACCCAAACCAACATGCGTACTAAGCGGGAAAATCCACAGAGACTGCTTTACACGCAGTAGACAGAAGCATAGAAAACTCGTTACCAAGTTTGTATATGGTATTGAAAGAATTGTTGTATGGGAGCCCCCTTAAATATTTATTTTATTCTATTTTTTAGTATTTGTTATTATAGCGGCAAAAGAAATACATCATCTTTGAAATGTAAACTGTCTTACTATCACAGTTCATGAAATAGAACCTGGTGACAGACGGACAGACAGACAGCGGAGTCTTAGTCTTAGTAATTGGGTTCCGTTTTTACCCTTTGGGTACGGAACCCTAAAAAGATATCCTTATATCGAATGCGCGAGAATCACCTCCCTGCCTATCATACAAGTAAAGACCCTGGGTTACGTCACATTCGGTAAAATGTCCATCTTTCAAACGATATTCATCCTAAAGGAGTCACTTTCCCAATCCTGAAAAAATATATGTTATGATGACATCCCTTTTCTTTAATGTAAGTGTTTGAAAATAACATATGATGATGGGAACTTTATAAAGAAGAAAAAACTTGAATGATGTTTTTTACCTAAAACTTGCTAAAACTTGCTAGTTTTGGTATCCTCAAAGAATATAGTTATGGCTATTGCGCCAATAAATAGTTTTTGTTGGAGGGAAAAAAATGGAATGACCCATGCCCAGGAGTCAGACCATCCTGCTATGCTATATATCCTACACATTGAGCGGACATCAGCTCGTGTAGTATACGGAATAAAAGCAACCCCTTTGTGTTGTATGACAGTTATCGATAATTGATTTAACTGTGAGCCATGCAACGAATATGTCACGGACGCACAGTTGAAGGCTTTTTAAAAACGCATTGATTTTCAATATGCTGTTGAAAAATCAGTTATGGGAATAATAAAGTCTTTATAAAGAATGACTTAATAACGTGTCAGAGAAAAACGAAATAAAACGATAAACACATAAATTAAATACATTTTGTTACAAGCATTCTGTCGTGAGTTCCGGAATAGCGAATGCACAGCACAAGTCAAAGTCACAAGATGGCGGACCGTAGTAAAGAAAGCAACGAAAAATTTATGCATCGTTTTTAATTGCATTTTAGTCAGTGGTTTAGGAAATGAATGAAAATGAAATGATTTTAAATTACAATTGTATAAACTGTGAGGATATTTCTGGCATGAACTTGGATTACTGTGTGAAGGTTAGTTTGTTGCAATTTTTTATAAATCTCCACTCCTCTATGAACCTATGTGGAACTTGAATTCCATAAGCCCTTGAGTACGATTGCCCCTGATTAATCAATTGTATAGAATCATAGCTAGATAGTCTCCAGCAAGGAAGTGGAGCCAACTTTCGTGATATTTGGTAGATCATTTGGGTTACTTTAAACACGTTCTAAAAGTTTCAGGTGTCGGAACTCAATAGTTTTTCAGATATGTTTTTTTTGAAAATCTATAGAATTTTGCTTTTTGTATGACACACACACAATAATACAACACGCAATAATAACCCCAAAATGTGTAATGTTTCGTTGTACGCTTATTGTAAGATGAGAGAACATAGATGAAAGTGTGCATAAAACCGAATCATATTGTAATTAAGCTATTTTTGATTATTTTTTTGCGTCACAAGCTTGTTTCTTTGCGTTTTTGGACTTGTGCTTATTTCTGTGTGTTATTTTAGATATAGCTGCGCATTTCTTCACTAAAAGAAAAAAAATATTAGGAAAAGAGACTACCAGCTATCGATTGCACACCTCATTATATTTAAATTAAGAGGGAACAGTTCTAAAACCAAGCCTTTTAATTGGGTTATAGGTTAGGTTGGAACTTAGAAGAAGCAACCCCGGAGCATAGCGGAGCGGAGCGGGGCGGAGCGTATGCAAATAAAAGCCAAATTTGGCTAGAGTATGTTATTGTGGCTGAAAATAGGCAATCGTTCCTCACCCTGATACTCCCTCATCAACTCAACCTTCCCGAATGTTAGCAATCGGCGTTTTGAAAATTAAAACGCGAAAACTAATGATTTCCGACATTTCCCTTTTTTTGATATCGTCTCTAAATGAACCTGTAATGCTTAGGAAAAATCGGCTTAAGCATCTGAAACCGCCCGCTTTCCAAAGTGGAATGGAGTATTTTTGTTTAGAACTCATTGTTAGACAAAGACTTTTTTTATACAAAAAATTGATTGGAAAGCGAAGGCATGAGAGGCCGCCAAAGTCAGCTTTTTTACAACGTAGCGCAGAAATGTTCACTTCCCATATTATTACGAATATTTTATTAACAAATACCAATTATAAATTCATTACTCCCTTACCGAAATGCCCAACCGTCTTACAAGGTTGCACGAGACTAAGCACCCCTGGGCCCCCGAGTCCAATAGTGCTCGTGCCACACATGAATTGCCGTCCGAAATCCACGCTATCACAGAGGCGGTGGGGAGCATGACCGTCTGTGGAGTGGCGGCACCCTGTAAGTGGGCGGCGTGTCCCTAGCGGGAACCTCCGCGGGATCCGAACCCGCTGAGACCTCCATCGGCCTCGGAGTAACTCGGCTGCTGATATGCAACCGGCATATCAGACCGTATGTGCATCAAGGGGTCCCAACCCGTATAATAGGCCCCTCGCTGTCCCGGTATCCGATCATACCGGACGGTGTACGGTGTGCCCGGTGCGCACCGTGGATGAATGGGGGAGAGCGGATCCAACCTGGGGCGCTCCAGGAATGGGGGCGACATCCGACTGTTCGCCTCCCAGAGCGACGGGCAGGGTGGCGCAGAAGGTGGTGGGCTCCCAGCCTTCGCGCTACTCATAGGTGCCATCTGACACCCGCCCGTAACACGCGGTGAGCCAGCGGCCCAAAGTCCTCGCTGACCGTGGACAGCGGCGACCAAACCCCGGCTATCCTTTACTTTACTTTCACCTTGTTACTTCTCGCAGTTCCTGTATCGTGGACAAGACTGTTTTCAAAATACTTTAACAACAACTTAACTCTGATATCTCAAATCATATCCATTACTATATTGTGAGGTATCTGCTTTAAATGGTCGCACTATAGCATAGCATTGAATCATTAGCTGTCGTTTCCGTTTCAGCCATTTCAATATACTCTGCAACAATAACATAACACGCATAATATGTTCACGAATGACTATTTGAATAACCACGCGATTCGTGTTCGCTTAATAAATGGAAAATTTCATGGCTTTTTTGAATAACGGAAGGTTCCTTAGGGCTGTCAAACCTATGAGCTGTGCATATCATTTGATAAATTGGCCATGTAAAAAAAATAGGGTACCAAACTGAGAAACAATTTCGAGATAATTATTTTCTTAACTGAATTCCGTAAATCCCATCAAAAAAATATGCAGGAATATTAAAACATTCGTAAAAAACCTAATGTCCTTTATTGTCCTCTACGACGTACATAGTTTGTTCAAATTCCCTTCGCCGTGTTTTTAGCTGTCCTGTAAAACTGTCAAGTGTCAAGTTTTCCTGTCAGTCGATAACGCAGATTTCACTCGGAACGTAAACAAATATTGATATTATAGTTTTATAATCAGAAACAAGCAGCCTCAAATATAACATTTCGTAAAATATAAATGAGTACCGTCACGAGGCGTATTATTTAAAAAAATATTAAAAAAATAATGAGACATCCATTACTCGAAATATTAAATTTTTCCTAAAAGAGCCTAAAATGACATAAAATTAAATAAAACGTGGTACGTTTTTTAGCATGGCCAATTATCTTTTTTTTTCAAATAGGTGGCTCTGTACATGTATTTTATTTTAATGTGACTGCTCAAACATTTGTGTGCTATAAATAGTTATGAAGTATGAATCTAATACTATTTTGTTATTGCTGACATTTGGAAAAGTTTTTCTTCTGACTTCAGCCCAAGGGCATCTCCGAAAGAAATTAAGTAAAAAAGAAGCTTAAACAATACAACATATTTGTAAACTATTAAAAAAATAAGGTTGTTCCATAATTTAACGAATGTTAGGCAAGGTATGTGCTGTAGGAAAATCATACCTCTACATATTTATAGTACCATAAATCATCGTAAGATATCTTAGAAAGAACACGCTACGAAGAAATTAAATACCTATCGTATTTCTAATGGGTAAAACTAGGAGGTAATTAAATAAATATCACAGAAAGCTTATCGTCACCGATAAAATCATCGTCATGCATGCATGATGTATCTATAAACAATATTTACTGTGAATTCGAGTTGTTCGGAGCTACTTTCTTTAAGCAATAAATATAATGTTTACTTACCAATGTAAGATTTGGTGAACAGTTCAACATAAGCTCTTTGTTTTTTAGTTCCCCATAATGCCTGCATTCTGATCTGATCAAATCAGTTTACTCATGAACTTTCTTTAGAGTGAAATAACCTCTTAAAATTGTCTGTCTGTCAAATCATGCAATCATAATAGTCACACTGATAAAACCATCATATAATTATATCAAGTGACAACCCTATCACATCCAGTCGCATACTGAGTAACTTTTGTCTTAATAGTATAAAACTCAAACGGCAATGTTCGGCAATTAGTGACGACTTTTCGCTTGTTACAGGCTGTGGTTAATGCTTACAAGTGTGAAAATGTTCCGTTTCGCATTACTGGTTGTTATCGCAAGCGTTGCGGAGTCCCAGTGTGAGTAAAATGCTTCTTTATCTTACTAATGCTTAAATCAGAGCGTCACGCCTTTTTGCACACGAGGTGGCAGAGGAACAGGTTCACATTCAGCCAGTTATTTAATACTCCATTATGCTCGCAGCTATGGAGATAAGAAGGTTTTCTTACGATGTTTTTCATCACCGTTAGAACGTCCTTATAATGTTCATAGAATAAATTTCTTATCTCTTTGGTACAAGGTCAGCACCGGCATTCGAATCACCCGAAATGAAGCTTACTTCAAGTGAAATTTTCTTAATTTGGTTGGGTTCTACATAGTTTAAAACCCAGCCTAGTACCGTGATAGGCTCTCTATTTAAGAAAAGAAACGTCAAGTCAAGCCGAACTAGAACCAAGCAAATCACTTATCACACTATACGATATGTGTATTAAAATCTGTCGACTGGTTTAAAAAATTTAGACGCCTAGCTATTAGAAATAAATTCTGCTATCGACAGATTAAATTTCTGAGATATCGCAGAATTGCTATTCTTTGACATCGAGACTGATAAATGATGCGCTACAACTCAGAGCATTATGTCTGCTATGTCATTATCTGGCATCAAAGTCTGACGACTGGTATAAAGTTTTTATACCAGTCGGCATATTTTAGTTCGAAGTTCGGCTCGCACTTAACGTTTTAAATGAATATGCAGGCACTAAATCAAGGCGCTATGCTGGCTTAAAAAGTCCAAAATTAAAAACGTCTTAATTTGATCCGGTTATCTTAGGCTGTTAACTCACTATAACATGGTATGCGAATCTCTACATCAACGAACTGTCCGTCTTTCAAAGGGCTGTATCATTTGAACAGTAACGGAACGTTCACAGAAACGCACTTGAAATGTACACAGCAAGCGTGTTATGTTTTACTTACAGTGGTCAACAAACAATGTTCGGACAATAGACGGTTCGTGGATGGTCATAACAACAGGCGGTATGCGCTTGCGCAGGGTACTCTGCCCGGCCAGCCAGCCGCTTCGGAGATGAAGCAAATGGTATGGGCACATACACATAAGCATTCACCTGGCATGTACACATTGCCTCATAATAAGGTTTTTTCTCGTGGAAACCAGAATCAGCACCGTCACATTCACATTTATGGTATGATTCTGAACTTTGGCTGCACGCAGCGGAGCTGGCGCAGTAACACTGTCGCCATCTCTGTCACGCACGCGTCATAATTGGTCTGTTGCGGCAACAGAGAAAAATTGCCGCTGCATTGCTGCAGAAATCTCACTCTGTCGCCTCTGACAGACCATAAATGACCGGAAGTAAGGTACATTATTGTACGGGGACTAGAGCACTGCGCAGCAGGGCAGCCGAGTTTGGACTCATACAAATTTTGTTAGCGGGGTCACTGTACTTTACTGCACGTTTATCTGGCAGTAGTATCTTTGACGTCTTGTCCTAATATTAGTGTGATCTATATATAAATTTAGAAATATTTTGTACCTTGTCCAGATATAGAGCAATTTTCCGAGTAAATGGAAGTCCTTACCCGGAAACTTGCTCGCTTTTTATTTTTTTGCTTAATATTTAACAACGGTAAATATCTTTTTAGATTTGGGACAAGGAGCTGGCAGAAAAAGCTTCAAAGTGGGCAGCAAGGAACGAATATGGGCATAACCCAGACAAAACTATTCGTAAGTACAACCACGGTTAAATATCATGCAGGTATACTATTGACGTGAGGCCAACGTGAAAATACAAACTAAATATCATTAATAAAAAGATATAGCGTAACGCGTTTTCCCATGAGGGTACAAAAAGACCTAGTTGCACCCACAACAGATCTAAAATTCAATCAGTTTTTTTTTTCCTTTCCTTTTTTCTCCCACAGTGTTCCAATGAAGAGAGAGGCGAAATCGCGAGTATAATGCATATTTGTAGATATATACAGCACTAAAGAACTTTGACTTTTAGAATTATAGTATCTTTGCTTTTAGCCAGTAACTCAAACTAGTGTAGATGGGTATAATGGGTACGCGTTAGTGTTGTGATAGCAGTCATGGACCCATGCGAACCGAATCATACATGGTAACCATGGTAGCAGTAGGTAACTGCAGTAATTTCGAACGTTGCACGCAATAAGTAAGTATCGCTTACCCAATCATGAGCGTGCATTAGTAGACATGAGTCGATAATCGCTAGTATAGTTGGCAGAATTTTATGTCCGGCCCGCCTAAGTGTGCGAAACTTTCTGAAATTGAATATCGTATAGCAAACTGGATCCATAAAAGCTATATTGCTATGATGACGTTGCATGTATTATTTACACGTTACTAGGCAATTGATTAATTATGTCTGTGATTGTCGAAACTTTTTTATTTTACTGGCAAACCAGAGAGTTATATCACTATGTCTTATAATAAACAATTTTAACTATCTATAATTGATATTTATTGAAATATCTAGACTAGTACTGAAGTTCTACTGTAGGAAAAGACAGCATAATATTACTTAATTTTTATGACACCATTTTTCTTTTCCAGCCAGCAGAGCGAGGAAAAGTTTTAATGCATTTATTAACACGTTACGACGCAAATGATTAATTATATCTGTCATTGTCGAAACTTTTTTCTTTTACTGGTAACGCAAAGAGGTTTTTTGCAAAGAGGTTATATCACTTTGTCTTGGTGATAGAATTATTTAGTAAAAATTTTTATCAATAATTAATATTTATTGAAATATCTAGACAGGTGAACAGGTGTCCAGATATGTTTTTTCAAAGCTTTTTTTTGTTTATTATTATAATGAAACGCAGAATACTTCCCTTTCGACATATTGTCCCCAACGACCAACAGATTTCAAAAGTATTTCAGATAATAGATCATGCTTATCTGATGATCTTCTAATATGGCGACATCAGTCGTTTTCTAGTAAAAAGGCTTGAAAATGGTTGTTATTCTTTTTATGGAACATGTTAAATAATATTGAAAATAGTGCAACGTCTGTTGGCAGTGGAGACAGTGCCTAGACATTGTTTCGCATTCATTGTCCTTTGTGAATGGAAACACCTTTTTATATTGTGCTTAGTTCTTGATGTAGTTAAGTTAAGTTTAGACACCGATATATATATTTTTTTATCTGCCCGAATACCAAAGAGGCCCGAAAATAAACTCCGTTATTGCTCACGCACAAGTGTGTTACTAGTTCCATTGATGGTACTGTCCAATATTACCATAGCAATAAAGGGACAGAAACTTGTAATAAAGCAAAGCTAAGAACAATCGCAGTGAAGTCTATTACCAATAAAAACACGCATCGAAATCGGTCCAGCAGTTTCCAAGGAAATGGCAACAGAAACATACACACGCACATACACAACCTCTGATCCCAAATGGATATACCTCCTCCTTGCCGTTTCGTCTGTCGTGGGGAACACATACAAACAAACACACATATGCACACACACAAACATCCTCCAACCCTAAACCTACATACCTCCTCCGATCCGTAGCTCCGTCGTGGGTAAAAAATATGCTAGAAATGGCTTAAAAAATATATAACTTAAAAATTAATGATTTCTGACATTTCGCGTCTTTTGATATCATATTTAAATGCACTCATAATGCATATAAAAAATCAGCGAAAGCATCTGAAGGCGTAATTTTTTTTAAATTCCTTTCGAAATTAAATATGTGGCTAGAGATAAAAGTTTAGTACAGTCAGCGTCAGAGAAAAGTAAGAGTATAACATTTTTGATGCATTGACTAAATTGCATGTTGGTTGGTTGACAAATTAACAAATTGGACTAGTGAACCATAGATCACGGGTTCAATTCCACGACAACGGAGGTTCTTTTTCTATTTTTTGTAGCATTTCAGTAAATAGTGTAATGCGGAAGTTACGCAATAAAATTAGACATGATGTTGAAATAATATTTCATTGTTTATTCAAGTTTAAGTTATGATTTTTTTATCATATTTCAAGGTATATCATGTTCGTTTTCTTAAATTGTAAACTATTTGCTCATTTTATAGGTTTGTAAAATTATTATGGTTTTATGGAACACTCACGCTAAATGACAGACACTTACTAAAATATTGTGAAAAAACTTCTCCTTTAGATGAAGGAATAGCCCCCCAGCCATTTCCAATTTTCAGTCCATTCCAGTACATTAAATTCACAGCAGATAATTCATCAAATCTTAATGAAATTTTTATGCAAATTTACAATAATCATCATCAGATAAATAAATAAATCAGCCTGTCAGGGAACCCTCTAGTATAGGCCTCCTCTCTTAAACAACATTCGCATATTAAGTGATACTCATAATAATGAATGTACTATGTTTGTTTTCAGCGTCGGGACGATTCCAAACGGGTGAAAACATATACAAGTATTGGACATCATCTACTAATGCCCAGTTTGATGTGGACTCAGCAATGAAGGCTTGGTGGGACGAATACAAAGACTATAGCTACGAGAAGAACCAGTCTACGAATGGGAAGCAAGTTGGACATTACACTCAGGTATAACCACATACCAACTATAAAACTTGTGTTGCTACAAACGGGTACAAATCTAATGATCCCTTATATGTATTTGATGCTTAGTAAGTTACTGTAATTTTCTTGAGCTATTTAAGCACAACCTTTTTCTAAATGTGATTTAGAATCTATATGTAGGATATGTCTTCCTTTCCCTTTTTGCCTCTAATAATGATGACCAGATGCAAAAAAATGACTACTTATATTGTTTAATATCTACAGAAATAATTAAATTTTGATTTGATTTTATTGACTTACAGAGCTGCAATACGATGGACAAAGTTTAAAGTTCAAATGAAAACTGCTTTATAACTGTAGATATTTATATTTGCATATACTTAGCAAACGTCATTTTTTGCGAAGAAAGGCGAATACACCCCAAACATTTAAATTACTTGCTTTCTTAAACTAAACTGGTCTCATCTTCCTGACATTTGCAAATGAAAATTTGATACACTTGGTTTTACCGGCTTTTAATACTGCATTAACATCATCAAAATCTTTTTTTTTGTCTTTCAATAATGAAGACCAGTAAAGTATCCTCAGCAAACAACACTATGTCACTCAATTTCTTCACCATAAAAGGCAGATCTTTAATATATACCAGGAATAAGAAAATGCCTAATATGGAGTTTATGGAAAGCCAATTTTTACTCCCGATCCATGAGATTGAACGCCGTTGACTTCTGCCTCTGGACGTATCTATATATAGGTATAACGTGGTAAAATCAAGGACTTTTTTTACGATATGTCAATTTTGCCTATTGCAGATGGCGTGGTCTGATAGCACTTATGTGGGATGCGGTACATTCAAGGGGACTGACCAAGGAATGACCACATATTTTGTCGTTTGCAACTATGGCCCACCGTAAGTATTAAGATTTGTATTCAATACAGTTCAAAGTTTTTTATGCATAATAGCACAAAAATTGAGACTTAATGAATATCAAAATATAATCAAGCAAGCATAATATAACATAAAGTAGGTGCCTAATTATTAATACATAATATATAGGGTGCAATGAACTGGTTTAATGCCAGATGTCAGTGTATACAATAAGTATATTTTATACGTAGCATCACGCCTTTCTAGAAATGCCATTTCCCGTTATATGTTTTGAATTGTATTACCTGGCTAAGCCAGTTATTCCATAATTAATCTTTAGGGTGTCATGCCCGAGGGGTGACAAACAGGACCCTATTAATAAGCCTCCGCTGTCTGTCTCTCCATCAGCGGGCTGTACCTCTTGAGTCGTAATGGGTATATAGTTGAAATGTTTACAGAATGTGCATTGCTGTTACCGCTACAGTAAAAACTAAAAACTGGTCCTTTAGAGGTATCAAATCATCATCCAATTCATCGCAATTTTCGCGATATTTAATACGTCGTCGGCAGCGCAGCTTTTGTTTTATAATTGTTAGTCCTTAAGATACCTCGTTCGATGGTTAGGTACCCTTCGTGTGCGAGTCCGACCAGCATTTGACCGAATTTTTCGAGCTATGAATAAACAATGCAACATAACATCATGGTACACCAGTTATCGCACTTCTCTTACAGGGCGATCGAATCAAAAAAGTGTTTATCATCGTTCTTAGGCTTATAGTCAAACTGAGTGGTTTTGACAGTGATAATGTACAAACTTCACACATATTTACTCTAATTCTGCGTTCATACAGTGGCAACTACAATGGACAGAAACCCTACAAGGCGGGCCAAGCAGCTGGCCAACTAACTTGCGGAGTCAAAGACTGCAGTCGAAAATATGGAACAGAATGCTAGAAGTCAATATTCATAAATTATGACTGTCTCGAATAAATTTTACGGCTGTTTTTGTTACATATATCACTTACGTCACTAAAGATTTTGTTTCCTTTTAAAAAACGGTACAAATCTTCATGACTGCCGTCTTAATGGTGTTGAAGAGTCTCGGACATTATTTTCGATAGCGGTGTACTGTAAAATGAAAGCCAGCTGGATCAGTGAAGGAGATAAAATCTTTATATATTTGTTGCGGGTTCATGATAAATTATATAGTATAAAGTATTCAATCTAATACAACTTCAGAAAAACCAGCTTTGTAAAAACCACTACTTTCCTTTCGATGATGTTTGTCATCCCAAGATTGTGCATCTTCTAAATGATCTGTTTATGGCTACCATATTGCGTCCGCTAAATGTTGCCAACGCTTTTGAAGGAAACCATAGTTTAAGCCCCTGTTTCACAATTTTCAGATAAGCCCTACCTATGTGGCATTTACATCATTTATTTTGAAGCTGAAATCATGATTTACCTATCACGTAGCGCTTTCCCGAACATTGTGAAACAAGCCATGGATATTTATGCTCCAACAATATAATTTTTTGAATCTTGAATGACGTGTATGTAAATATATTGTAATAAGTAATTACGAATATACTATTTAATAATCTTAAATGAAATAAAACTATCAACCTGAATGTATTACCAATGTAATTTAATTTTTTTTATATACATATACAACGTTATTACCAAGTTATTTGATAACCAATTAGGTGAAAAGTTCCTTCTTAGTAATTAAATAAATATTACAGCTTACTACATACAACTACTATCTAAGTTCTGGGAATACTTATTGTTTAATTCCACGCCTCAACCGAACGGCGCGGAATCTTGAGGGGGTGGTTTTCACCAGCACGGGGAGAATTGGTAAGTGGTACTGACCTTGCCATCGTAGACCGGAATTCGAAAGCTCGATTCGAGGCAGGAATACGGGATAGGAGCACAAGTGTGGGGGGAGAGGAACCGAATCTTACTCTCGTTGGTGGCCCGATGCTGTCGCCGGCGTGTTTCTTGCCGACACGAGGAGTCCGAATACGACGAGTTGGGGACCGAACAACTTTAGCCTTCACAACACGAATCACTCACTCCGCTGACGTGAATCTACTTATTTCCCGACGATTATTATGGTTGACACTCCGACCAGGCCCGACGCCTGTGTTAGACAATTGTTACACTAAAATACAGTCAAGGCCCGACGCCATGTGCAGACATTTTTTCTCACAACAAGAAAGGTAACCTAATTCGTCATCTCGTTTCGATACGAGTGACAGCTGCGGTTCCGTTTCCGCTAGTGATGTCCCGATTACTCGCGGTCGATCCACGCAACGAAAACCGGTGCGTTCCGAAGCATAAATATTAAACACTTATAGAGATGCAAAAGAATGGTAGTTATTTTTGTTTAAAGTTACTTTTCTGTTGGCTTTTGATAGCCAGATCGGAGTGCCGATGGTACGAGAGAGGGGAAAATTATGAATGATACCTGGATCAAATTTAAACACACTGTTTAGAACCTAACGTACATAAACGGTAGTTGCAGTTTCGTCACGATTTAGCGCATGTAGTATAATTCCTTTTTTTTGGTCTGTGACCGCAAAGTTTTTTGATTTAGCTGTCACTTAACATTAGACGAAAACATGATTTTCAGAGGTTAGGTACCTCGTTTAGCCGGGATATTTGGGTTGCTCTATCGAAATCGTGTAATTTATTACCCAGCAGCAATCAATCCACCTTATTGTAGGCAAACGATTAGCCCCCGGACCCGCCAATGTATTCGTGGTCTCCGCTGTCCGTCTTTCCATCAGCGGGATGTACCTCTTGAGTCGTAATGGGTATATAGTTGAAATGTTTACAGAATGTGCATTGCTGTTACCGCTACAGTAAAAACTAAAAACTGGTCCTTTAGAGGTATCAAATCATCATCCAATTCATCGCAATTTTCGCGATATTTAATACGTCGTCGGCAGCGCAGCTATTGTTTTATAATTGTTAGTCTTTAAGATACCTCGTTCAATGGTTAGGTACCCTTCGTGTGCGAGTCCGACCAGCATTTGACCGATTTTTTCGAGCTATGAATAAACAATGCAACATAACATCATGGTACACCAGTTATCGCACTTCTCTTACAGGGCGATCGAATCAAAAAAGTGTTTATCATCGTTTTTAGGCTTATAGTCAAACTGAGTGGTTTTGACAGTGATAATGTACAAACTTCACACATATTTACTCTAATTCTGCGTTCATACAGTGGCAACTACAATGGACAGAAACCCTACAAGGCGGGCCAAGCAGCTGGCCAACTAACTTGCGGAGTCAAAGACTGCAGTCGAAAATATGGAACAGAATGCTAGAAGTCAATATTCATAAATTATGACTGTCTCGAATAAATTTTACGGCTGTTTTTGTTACATATATCACTTACGTCACTAAAGATTTTGTTTCCTTTTAAAAAACGGTACAAATCTTCATGACTGCCGTCTTAATGGTGTTGAAGAGTCTCGGACATTATTTTCGATAGCGGTGTACTGTAAAATGAAAGCCAGCTGGATCAGTGAAGGAGATAAAATCTTTATATATTTGTTGCGGGTTCATGATAAATTATATAGTATAAAGTATTCAATCTAATACAACTTCAGAAAAACCAGCTTTGTAAAAACCACTACTTTCCTTTCGATGATGTTTGTCATCCCAAGATTGTGCATCTTCTAAATGGTCTGTTTATGGCTACCATATTGCGTCCGCTAAATGTTGCCAACGCTTTTGAAGGAAACCATAGTTTAAGGCCCTGTTTCACAATTTTCAGATAAGCCCTACCTATGTGGCATTTACATCATTTATTTTGAAGCTGAAATCATGATTTACCTATCACGTAGCGCTTTCCCGAACATTGTGAAACAAGCCATGGATATTTATGCTCCAACAATATAATTTTTTGAATCTTGAATGACGTGTATGTAAATATATTGTAATAAGTAATTACGAATATACTATTTAATAATCTTAAATGAAATAAAACTATCAACCTGAATGTATTACCAATGTAATTTAATTTTTTTTATATACATATACAACGTTATTACCAAGTTATTTGATAACCAATTAGGTGAAAAGTTCCTTCTTAGTAATTAAATAAATATTACAGCTTACTACATACAACTACTATCTAAGTTCTGGGAATACTTATTGTTTAATTCCACGCCTCAACCGAACGGCGCGGAATCTTGAGGGGGTGGTTTTCACCAGCACGGGGAGAATTGGTAAGTGGTACTGACCTTGCCATCGTAGACCGGAATTCGAAAGCTCGATTCGAGGCAGGAATACGGGATAGGAGCACAAGTGTGGGGGGAGAGGAACCGAATCTTACTCTCGTTGGTGGCCCGATGCTGTCGCCGGCGTGTTTCTTGCCGACACGAGGAGTCCGAATACGACGAGTTGGGGACCGAACAACTTTAGCCTTCACAACACGAATCACTCACTCCGCTGACGTGAATCTACTTATTTCCCGACGATTATTATGGTTGACACTCCGACCAGGCCCGACGCCTGTGTTAGACAATTGTTACACTAAAATACAGTCAAGGCCCGACGCCATGTGCAGACATTTTTTCTCACAACAAGAAAGGTAACCTAATTCGTCATCTCGTTTCGATACGAGTGACAGCTGCGGTTCCGTTTCCGCTAGTGATGTCCCGATTACTCGCGGTCGATCCACGCAACGAAAACCGGTGCGTTCCGAAGCATAAATATTAAACACTTATAGAGATGCAAAAGAATGGTAGTTATTTTTGTTTAAAGTTACTTTTCTGTTGGCTTTTGATAGCCAGATCGGAGTGCCGATGGTACGAGAGAGGGGAAAATTATGAATGATACCTGGATCAAATTTAAACACACTGTTTAGAACCTAACGTACATAAACGGTAGTTGCAGTTTCGTCACGATTTAGCGCATGTAGTATAATTCCTTTTTTTTGGTCTGTGACCGCAAAGTTTTTTGATTTAGCTGTCACTTAACATTAGACGAAAACATGATTTTCAGAGGTTAGGTACCTCGTTTAGCCGGGATATTTGGGTTGCTCTATCGAAATCGTGTAATTTATTACCCAGCAGCAATCAATCCACCTTATTGTAGGCAAACGATTAGCCCCCGGACCCGCCAATGTATTCGTGGTCTCCGCTGTCCGTCTTTCCATCAGCGGGATGTACCTCTTGAGTCGTAATGGGTATATAGTTGAAATGTTTACAGAATGTGCATTGCTGTTACCGCTACAGTAAAAACTAAAAACTGGTCCTTTAGAGGTATCAAATCATCATCCAATTCATCGCAATTTTCGCGATATTTAATACGTCGTCGGCAGCGCAGCTATTGTTTTATAATTGTTAGTCTTTAAGATACCTCGTTCAATGGTTAGGTACCCTTCGTGTGCGAGTCCGACCAGCATTTGACCGATTTTTTCGAGCTATGAATAAACAATGCAACATAACATCATGGTACACCAGTTATCGCACTTCTCTTACAGGGCGATCGAATCAAAAAAGTGTTTATCATCGTTCTTAGGCTTATAGTCAAACTGAGTGGTTTTGACAGTGATAATGTACAAACTTCACACATATTTACTCTAATTCTGCGTTCATACAGTGGCAACTACAATGGACAGAAACCCTACAAGGCGGGCCAAGCAGCTGGCCAACTAACTTGCGGAGTCAAAGACTGCAGTCGAAAATATGGAACAGAATGCTAGAAGTCAATATTCATAAATTATGACTGTCTCGAATAAATTTTACGGCTGTTTTTGTTACATATATCACTTACGTCACTAAAGATTTTGTTTCCTTTTAAAAAACGGTACAAATCTTCATGACTGCCGTCTTAATGGTGTTGAAGAGTCTCGGACATTATTTTCGATAGCGGTGTACTGTAAAATGAAAGCCAGCTGGATCAGTGAAGGAGATAAAATCTTTATATATTTGTTGCGGGTTCATGATAAATTATATAGTATAAAGTATTCAATCTAATACAACTTCAGAAAAACCAGCTTTGTAAAAACCACTACTTTCCTTTCGATGATGTTTGTCATCCCAAGATTGTGCATCTTCTAAATGGTCTGTTTATGGCTACCATATTGCGTCCGCTAAATGTTGCCAACGCTTTTGAAGGAAACCATAGTTTAAGGCCCTGTTTCACAATTTTCAGATAAGCCCTACCTATGTGGCATTTACATCATTTATTTTGAAGCTGAAATCATGATTTACCTATCACGTAGCGCTTTCCCGAACATTGTGAAACAAGCCATGGATATTTATGCTCCAACAATATAATTTTTTGAATCTTGAATGACGTGTATGTAAATATATTGTAATAAGTAATTACGAATATACTATTTAATAATCTTAAATGAAATAAAACTATCAACCTGAATGTATTACCAATGTAATTTCATTTTTTTTATATACATATACAACGTTATTACCAAGTTATTTGATAACCAATTAGGTGAAAAGTTCCTTCTTAGTAATTAAATAAATATTACAGCTTACTACATACAACTACTATCTAAGTTCTGGGAATACTTATTGTTTAATTCCACGCCTCAACCGAACGGCGCGGAATCTTGAGGGGGTGGTTTTCACCAGCACGGGGAGAATTGGTAAGTGGTACTGACCTTGCCATCGTAGACCGGAATTCGAAAGCTCGATTCGAGGCAGGAATACGGGATAGGAGCACAAGTGTGGGGGGAGAGGAACCGAATCTTACTCTCGTTGGTGGCCCGATGCTGTCGCCGGCGTGTTTCTTGCCGACACGAGGAGTCCGAATACGACGAGTTGGGGACCGAACAACTTTAGCCTTCACAACACGAATCACTCACTCCGCTGACGTGAATCTACTTATTTCCCGACGATTATTATGGTTGACACTCCGACCAGGCCCGACGCCTGTGTTAGACAATTGTTACACTAAAATACAGTCAAGTCCCGACGCCATGTGCAGACATTTTTTCTCACAACAAGAAAGGTAACCTAATTCGTCATCTCGTTTCGATACGAGTGACAGCTGCGGTTCCGTTTCCGCTAGTGATGTCCCGATTACTCGCGGTCGATCCACGCAACGAAAACCGGTGCGTTCCGAAGCATAAATATTAAACACTTATAGAGATGCAAAAGAATGGTAGTTATTTTTGTTTAAAGTTACTTTTCTGTTGGCTTTTGATAGCCAGATCGGAGTGCCGATGGTACGAGAGAGGGGAAAATTATGAATGATACCTGGATCAAATTTAAACACACTGTTTAGAACCTAACGTACATAAACGGTAGTTGCAGTTTCGTCACGATTTAGCGCATGTAGTATAATTCCTTTTTTTTGGTCTGTGACCGCAAAGTTTTTTGATTTAGCTGTCACTTAACATTAGACGAAAACATGATTTTCAGAGGTTAGGTACCTCGTTTAGCCGGGATATTTGGGTTGCTCTATCGAAATCGTGTAATTTATTACCCAGCAGCAATCAATCCACCTTATTGTAGGCAAACGATTAGCCCCCGGACCCGCCAATGTATTCGTTGTCTCCGCTGTCCGTCTTTCCATCAGCGGGATGTACCTCTTGAGTCGTAATGGGTATATAGTTGAAATGTTTACAGAATGTGCATTGCTGTTACCGCTACAGTAAAAACTAAAAACTGGTCCTTTAGAGGTATCAAATCATCATCCAATTCATCGCAATTTTCGCGATATTTAATACGTCGTCGGCAGCGCAGCTATTGTTTTATAATTGTTAGTCCTTAAGATACCTCGTTCGATGGTTAGGTACCCTTCGTGTGCGAGTCCGACCAGCATTTGACCGATTTTTTCGAGCTATGAATAAACAATGCAACATAACATCATGGTACACCAGTTATCGCACTTCTCTTACAGGGCGATCGAATCAAAAAAGTGTTTATCATCGTTCTTAGGCTTATAGTCAAACTGAGTGGTTTTGACAGTGATAATGTACAAACTTCACACATATTTACTCTAATTCTGCGTTCATACAGTGGCAACTACAATGGACAGAAACCCTACAAGGCGGGCCAAGCAGCTGGCCAACTAACTTGCGGAGTCAAAGACTGCAGTCGAAAATATGGAACAGAATGCTAGAAGTCAATATTCATAAATTATGACTGTCTCGAATAAATTTTACGGCTGTTTTTGTTACATATATCACTTACGTCACTAAAGATTTTGTTTCCTTTTAAAAAATGGTACAAATCTTCATGACTGCCGTCTTAATGGTGTTGAAGAGTCTCGGACATTATTTTCGATAGCGGTGTTCTGTAAAATGAAAGCCAGCTGGATCAGTGAAGGAGATAAAATCTTTATATATTTGTTGCGGGTTCATGATAAATTATATAGTATAAAGTATTCAATCTAATACAACTTCAGAAAAACCAGCTTTGTAAAAACCACTACTTTCCTTTCGATGATTTTTGTCATCCCAAGATTGTGCATCTTCTAAATGGTCTGTTTATGGCTACCATATTGCGTCCGCTAAATGTTGCCATCGCTTTTGAAGGAAACCATAGTTTAAGTCCCTGTTTCACAATTTTTGGATAAGCCCTACCTATGTGGCATTTACATTATTTATTTTGAAGCTGAAATCATGATTTACCTATCACGTAGCGCTTTTCCGAACATTGTGAAACAAGCCATGGATATTTATGCCCCTACAATATAATTTTTTGAATCTTGAATGACGTATATGTCAATATATTGTAATAAGTAATTACGAACATATTATTTAATAATCTTAAATGAAATAAAACTATCAACCTGAATGATTACCAATGTAATTTCATTTTTTTCATATAAATATACAACGTTATTACCAAGTTATTTGATAACCAATTAGGTGAAAAGTTCCTTCTTAGTAATTAAAAAAATACTACAGCTTACTACATACAACTACTATCTAAGTTCTGGGAATACTTATAGAGATGCAAAAGAATGGTAGTTATTTTTGTTTAAAGTAACTTTTCTGTTGGCTTTTGAAAGCCAGATCGGAGTGCCGATGGTACGAGAGAGGGGAAAATTATGAAAGATACCTGAATCAAATTTAAACAATTTTTTTAGAACCTAACGTACATAAACGGTTGTTGCAGTTTCGTCACGATTTAGCGCTTTTAGTATTATTTTTTTTGGTCTGTGACCGCAAAGTTTTTGATTAAGCTGTCACCGAACATTAGACGAAAACGTGATTTTGGGAGGTTAGGTACCTCGTTTAGCCGGGATATTTGGATTGCTCTAACGAAATCGTGTAATTTATTACCCAGCAGCAATCAATCCGCCTTATTGTAGGCAAAGGATTAGCCCCCGGACTCGCCAATGTATTCGTAGTGATATTTGAACATAACCTCAAGTATAAAAGGAAGAGATATTGTATTGCAGTGTTATTCGTCAAGGCTAGCTAAGCTAGTTTGAATCACGATTGTTGTGAATACGCGTGTGTTGGAAGCCTCGCCGGGAGGCCACCGCGTTAGTATAATTAAGTAGAGCAGTGTGTTTCCTTTGGCTGTCGGCAAGGTTGACGCTGAAACATTGGTCAAAGAATTGTGATTTGCAGGGGCGCGCCCGTCCGTCATTTTCGACGGGAGAAGAGAACGTCATCGCAGTAGGGCACACACAGGTTTTATGTTTAGCTCGGTGAATCGCCGACGTCTGAATTTCAGACTAAGTTCGGCCCTAGCGGGAACCAAAACACACACAATGAATATTCCAAATATCCCTTAAAATAAAATACACTTTCCAGTTACACACTGTGTAGCTCTATAGTGTAGACGGCGAGCTTTAGTAAGACACTGAGACACTTTCACCACTTTATTTATAACTCACTAAGGATTCACAGGGTTTTAACTATGACCTTCCAACTCAACTATCTGGTATCGACCTGCTGTCTTCGGCAACACGTGCTGTCTGTCACCCTGAACCCCGCCGATCGTTCTCCTTGGCCGGTGTCTATACCATTGGCGCCAACGTCGACAGCACGCGTTGACGGGAAAAAACAGCGATCACAAATTCAACTTCCGTATTGATAAGTAAACATTATTACAAACTAAGACACATGACAAATAATATTTTAATTAAAGTAGTATTATATAATTATTTAACATTTAAATATTAAAAGCTAACACTCTTTGGTATCTAGAATTCTAACACATTGGCGCCAACGTCGACAGCACGCGTTGGCGGGGAAAAAACAGCGATCGCAAATTCAACTTCCGTATTGATAAGTAAACATTATTACAAACTAAGACACATGACAAATAATATTTTAATTAAAGTAGTATTATATAATCATTTAACATTAAAATATTAACAGCTAACACTCTTTGATATCTCGAATTCTAACAATTCGGCCATCCGCAACATGTACACGTCCCGTGTACAAGGTTAATAAAGAACTATACGGATAACACACAACATTACTCTTTGCCACAGAACAATAACACGACATAAATGCAAGTCGCTTTTACCTTGTTGTCACACATCAATAAAAAAAGACAATTATAAACTCTTGTAAAGTGGTACAAGTCGCTACTACCTTGAGACCACATCGGTTATGACGGAGTTCAAGTCGCTTCTACCTTGAGCCTTTCTTAAACTAAACATCAAAACTACTGGCAGTTCAAGTCGCTTCTACCTTGAGCCTGCCTTCAATTAAGCCTTAGAACTAATGACAGTTCAAGTCGCTTCTACCTTGAGCCTGCCTTAAACTAAACCTTAATACTACTGGCAGTTCAAGTCGCTTCTACCTTGAGCCTGCCTTCAATTAAGCCTTAAAACTAATGACAGTTCAAGTCGCTTCTACCTTGAGCCTGCCTTAAACTAAACCTTAATACTACTGGCAGTTCAAGTCGCTTCTACCTTGAGCCTGCCTTCAATTAAGCCTTAAAACTAATGACAGCTCAAGTCGCTTCTACCTTGAGCCTGTCAATCTCTTAAATCTGCAGAAAAACAATAAATTCACACAATATATACGGCAATCATCCTTCACACTAAATGCATTACTGATCAATAACTCACGACAAAGTCTCTCCTTCATTGCTGCTGCTAGGGGAGGAATCAATATTTATCCTTTCAAAACTCAACCAGGACTTCATTTTATCTATAGAAATTACCGCGCAATATTTTCGATTAGCTTTCTTAGTTAAAGGCGTATCTTCGACTTGATACCGATCATTATCTAGGACTGCGGCGACGCGGTATGGACCTTGGTACTTGGGTACAAGTTTTCTACTTTGTCCAGACGACGGGACTTCTCTTTTTATGCTCACTAAATCGCCAACTTTAAACTTTAACGGTGAACTAGCTCTTTTGTCATATGACTGTTTTTGTTTTTCCTGGTATTCTGTAATGTGTTTATTAATTGTCTCTCTAATCTCGTCAACTGAACTACCGCAGTCCATGTTATCGTTGTCTAAGTATGCCTTAATCCTACCCTCTGAACTGCCTGTCAAAGACGTGCCAAACAACGCTTGTACTGGAGTCGTACCAATTCCCTTGTTTAACGTGTTATTCAAACCCCACTGCACGTCGGATACACTAAGATCCCATTTGCGTTCGTCTTGACCTAGGCATTTGGCTGTGAGCGCATCAAGTAACGTTCTGTTATAACCGAATGTAGTTTGCAGTAAACGCTGACTTAAGCTAATTCATTTTATATAAAACTGTTTTCGATAGAGACTGGCAGCAGTCACCCCACAACCTTTGTCCGATACATACATTGTAAATTCACGTTTTTTTGTCTAAAATTCGGTGTGTAGTACAGTGAAATAAAATTATTCAGCAGCAGTAATAAAAGTGTTTTTTTTAAAAGGACCCACGGAGCGCCATCCTTACAAATTTGGTGTCAGAAGTGGGATCTCAGGAAAACTCGTGAGTACTGAGATTCATAGGTGTTAGGCGCGTCGCGAAATAACTTCCCGCCTGACAACCATTTAGTGGCTCTGTGGAGAAAGGTCCTTTAATAGACAGTGGTCGACGTTAAGACTTGGGCATGCAAGCCTAAGCCCGCGCTGCTGCTCTCGAGGTCGACGATAAGTCTCCGCTGCCAGACGCGAGCCCGCATCTCATCCTGGACGCTTCCTGCTGCTGTGGTCGACGTTAAGTCTCTGCTTTCGAGTGGGAGCCCGCACCACAATTGTCTGCACCACCACCGTCTTCATAAACGGACGGGTGAACCAATCATCATCATCATCAGCTCATATTGACTTTCCACGTGGAAGTCAACGGGATCACGAACAACGCAACGTGACTTCGAGGTACTCCGTAATACGAATCCCTGGGTCGCCGGGCCTGCGACGTCCTGTTGACGTCATTACTGCGTCGCACTGCAGTTGCCGTGCGCCGTTTCTACGCGGTTTTTGGAAAAAGCCGTTCTTCAAAATGTTCGTGAGTGCCGTCATCATTCTGTGAGTTATTTTATCTATTCCTAACTTTCTAATTGAAGTGAATGTGCAAGTGATTTTTACAAGTTTTACAACTATATACATCAAGATTTATTTTTACAAACTTTCTATAACTATTTTTAAAGTGCAATCACACTTTCTACTGTATTTTACATTTTTATTGATTGTGTTTACTGATGATCTGTACTACATTATAAAAGCTGTAACTTAATGTCGACTGGAAAAGAAGTAAAATTAGAAGAAGAAGCCGATAAATTAACTACATCTGATTCAGAAAGTTCCTCTTCTGAAAGCCAAAACCAAAGCCCCAAAGTAACAATTAGAAAAAAAGAAAAACCCAAAATGACTTCATCAATTACTCTTTCGTTCCTAACCAAATTCATAAAACCCTATAATGGGGACCGCGAGTTGTTGCCAGCATTCTTGACGAATTGCGAAAACGCATTCTCATTAGCTAGTACAGATCAACAGGATGTTTTATGCAAGTATATCGTGTCACAACTTGAGGGCAAGGCGCAGTTAGCCTGCTGCCTCAAGAAATTCATTACTTGGCCTGAAATCAAACAATTCCTTAAGGCCACGTTTGGAGAGAAAAAACATTCAACTCATTTGCTCGTCGACTTACAAAATTGCAAGCAATTGCCCACAGAAGATGTGACACAATATTCATTACGTGTTGAATCATGTCTCACACGTTTACAGTCTGATATACATTATAGTTGCGACGATGACAAAGAATTTATCGGCAGATTAGCCGCTATGGAGGATCTTGCCCTTAATACATTTTTGTTGGGAATGAATTCCAACTACTCTCACATAGTGCGCTGTAGGAATCCAAAGACCCTATCAGATGCTATAACTCATGCTATTGAGGAAGAAAAGCTTTATAAGCTTTCTAAACTAGCACAACGCCAAAATAAGCAGTGCTCTATTTGCCAGAAGTCTGGACATTTGGCCTCTGATTGTTACAAAAATAAAGCGAAAACTTCAAGTCCTAATTTCCATTACGTAAATTCGAATCCTCATGTTGCTCAAAGAAACAATCAGAATTCAAGGTTTTCCTCGAACAAAACTTGCGTATATTACAAGAAACTTGATCGGCGAGTGTCGCAAACATAAGTATAAAAAATAATCAAAACGCCGTCGACTCCCACGACGCTGCATCACCAAGCGCAGGTGCATTTCACAACAACGCGGCAAACAATAGTCGCTCTAATGTTCATGTTGTTAGCGTTTCTTCTGATGACCAAGTTGATTTAAACTAAACACTGTTTCGGTCTCGTGTCTGCCGGAACAATGTAATAATGTAAACGACACGAATGATAAGCCTTCTATAGGTAAATCCCGTGCTCTTAAATTACCCCCAGCACGGAAGATTAAAAATCAACCCTATGCTCTTAAATTACCCCCAGCACAGATGATGGAAAATGAATCTCGACAAATTGACCAGTCTTTGTCTACTGAGTTCTCAGCAAAGTTGCAAGGTCGCACCTGTAGTACACACGCCGTGGCACAGGATTCTTCTGCACCTTCCCCTCAGTCAGAACCTTATTTCACTGAGTTTTCAACTAAGCTACCAGGCAGCACCTGTAAAAATCAGGGTTTTGATGCGCCTCTACCTCAGTCTAAAATTCAAGACAAAAGACTCAAATCTCGTGTTCTTAAATCTGTCCTAACACAAGTTAATCCTGAAATTATTTTAGGTCAATCATATGAACTTGGAGATTCCAAAACTATTCCCTCTACTCGCGACAAACCGAGTTTTTCTTCTAGGGATTTTATACGTGAAAAGAGTTATACAATTAATAACGTGGACAATAAAATATCTTTACCACACGTTTATTTAAAGACACATTTAAATGAAAAGCCTCTATGCTTTTCATTTAAATGTGACACTGGGTCCTCAATTTCTATTGTAAAACAGTCAAGTTTGATCAAACCAGTGCTCGGACCGTTAACAGTCACTCTAAAAGGTTTAAGTGACAATGATTCCACATGTGAATCTCTTGGGTCCATCCAGCTCAATTTTGAACACGTAATTTCAGATAAAAACAAAATAATATTTGACTTTTTGTTCCACCCGATTGACGACAAGATCAATCTATATTTTGACGGAATCATAGGTAGTGATTTTATTCGACATATCAAAATCGACGTGCAGTATTCCACAAATTCATTAAACATGCAAGGACACTCGATACCTATATGCTTTAGTAAGCCATCATATGTTATACCTCCACGGTCAGAGATGGTGATTGAATGCCCAATTGTCAATCTATCAGATTTTTCAGGCCAAAAAGAAGCCTTAATATTAAATCAACAAATTTGTGAAGGTGTGTTCTTAGCAAACTGCATAGTCAATGTCAAATCCAACAATAGGGTAAACGTATCAGTATTCAACACTACTGAATCCGAGATTTCAATAGATAACTTCAAGGTTCAATTAACAACCCTTGAGTTTCCGTCATCAGACTCAGATGATGCTCAGCATGAGCTCATTCATCAGCTGAGTTCTTCAAACACTGATCGTTCTAGACAGGTTCTCGAGCAGATACGATGCTCTCACTTAAACGCAGAAGAAAAGAAGGCGTTGATGACCTGACTTTCTAAATATACTGATATATTTCACCTTAATGGTGAATTCCTAACTCATACAGATAAAATTCAACATTCTATTAATACCGGGGATGCACCTCCTATCCATGTTAAGTCATACCAGTTCCCAGAAATTCATAAAGAAGAGGTAGAAAGTCAAATAAAAATAATGCTTGACCAAAATATAATTCGCCCTTCAACCTCCCCCTGGAATGCACCAGTGTGGGTTGTTCCTAAGAAACTCGATGCCTCTGGCAAGCAAAAATGGCGAATCGTAATTGACTATAGACGCCTTAATGACGTCTCCGTTTCAGAGGTTTACCCTCTTCCTCTCATAACAGATATCCTAGACCAGTTAGGTCACTCAAAGTACTTCAGTACTCTTGACCTGGCTTCAGGATTTCATCAGCTGTTGCTAGATCCCAAAGATTCTGAAAAAACTGGCTTCAGTGTTACGACTAATGGTATCTCAGGACATTTTGAATTTACGAGAATGCCCTTTGGTTTAAAAAATGCTCCATCCACATTCCAGAGACTCATGAATTTAGTCCTTTCTGGGCTCCAAGGTCTTCATTGTTATATATATTTGGATGATTTCATCTGTTATTCACATGACCTTAAATCTCACATGCAAAATCTAGAACTCATATTTTCATGATTCAGAGAGGCCAACTTGAAGTTGCAGCCTGACAAATGTGAATTCTTGCGACGCGAAGTCGCTTATCTCGGGCATGTCATAACCGACAAGGGTGTTTTGCCTAACCCAGACAAGGTAAAGGCTATTCCCGGATTCCCTACACCCAAGAACCCGAAGGACATAAAATCTTTTCTAGGACTAACCGGCTATTATAGACGTTTCATAGAGAATTTCTCTCACTTAACTAAACCTTTAACCTCATTATTGAAAAAAGACACAGTGTTTCACTGGTCTCATGAACAAGAACAAGCATTCAGCATTCTGAAAGAAAAGTTAGTCTCAGCACCATTATTACAGTACCCAGATTTCAGTCAGACATTCATCATAACTACAGACGCTTCTAACTACGCCATTGGCTCAGTACTGTCGCAAGGCGAAATTGGAAAGGATAAGCCAATAGCATATGCGTCTCGTACATTAAATAAATGCGAAGGAAACTACTCCACGACTGAAAAGAAGCTTCTCGCTATTCTTTTCGGCGTCAACACTTTCAGACCATATATTAATGGGTATAAATTTCGAATTGTCACTGACCACCGTCCCCTTACATGGCTTTTCAATGCAAAAGATCCAGGAGGACGTTTATTGCGATGGCGATTGAAACTAGAGGAGTATGACTACGAGATAGTTTATAAACCGGGCCGTATGAACTCAAATGCTGACGCTCTATCTCTTAACCCAGTAAATGCCATCACTCTTTCAGGAATAAATAAGACAACTTATGAAAAATTTTTCAAGAAACAATTCACGAAATCAATCTCTAATGATACGCAAATTCAGGAATATAACCAAAGTTTAACTTCCGCGAATCTTAAATCGATAGCTTGTCCAGTTTCTCTAGATTTTGATAACTCTATGCCGCACAGCGAACAACTGTTATCCATAGTAAACAATTCTGCCGAGCTTATCAGCCGAACGGGAACTTGAAACCGTGCAGTCAGTTGAGGCGACTAATAAGAAGCTCTATTTCTTATACACTAAAATCCATCATTATGATGAAACGAGTTACAGAACTATTTATAATATATTACTCAAATTGAGAGACTTGATCATTTCCGAAGATGATTATGATAAGGAGTTAGCTATTTCAGATTTTACAGAACCTTTCACCAAGCTAGCTTATGTAAAAATATATAATATGATATCATACATATTTCATGGCACAAACATAAAAGTACATATCTATAAAAACCAAATTAGGTATCCTACTCCAGCCGAGGTTCCAAATATCCTGAAAGAAAATCACGGCACGACCAAAGCTGGTCACCCAGGAGTAAAACGCATGCTAAACAGAATCAAAGCTTCGTTTTATTGGAAAAGCATGAGGGCAGATATTGAACGTTTCGTAAAAGATTGCAGATTATGTCAAGTAAATAAGCCACTACGAGCTTCCAACAAAGCACCTATGGTGATAGCATCCTCGAGCACTAAGCCATTCGAGAGATTAGCTCTAGATATTGTTGGAATTTTGCCTAAAGCTGGCCTTAAAAAATTCAGGTACATTTTAACTCTTCAGGATGACTTAACGAAATTTTCTTGTGCCTATCCTATGATAACCTCTACTACTGATGAGATTGCACGTAACCTCATACATTTCTTCTCACTATTTTCATTTCCAAAAATGATCCCCACAGACCAAGGCACATGCTTCACATCTGAATTATTTAAACAATTGACTGAAATTCTTAAAATCAAAAGCTTATTCTCTACACCTTATCACCCTCAAACAAATGGCGCTTTAGAGCGTAGTCGCGTGACTACGCTCTAGAGCGCTCGTGAATGAAAATCACGACGATGGGCATTGCTATCTAGCAACTGCAATACTAGCTTATAATACAACTCCGCATTGTACAACAGAATTCACTCCGTTTGAACTATTGTATGGCCATAAACCTTCCATTCCCAGTAGTTTATACGATTCAAGTGATAGCACAACATATGCCGAATATATACGCGCTTTACAGTACAGAATGAAGTACTCCCGTGAAAAAGCTTTAGAAAATATTACCAAAAGTAAAGAACAATCAAAAAGATACTATGATGTTTCATCCAGAACAAAAACGTATAAATCAGGAGATATGGTTTACATTAAACAACATCATAGGCTGCGCAAGGCCCTGTCCTCAATCTGGAAAGGACCTTATAAGATAGTTAAAGTAAATGACAAGAATAATGTTACAGTCAGCATAAATAGGAAACATGTGAAATATCACATTAATGAAATAAAGTTAGCACAATAATTGTTTCAGATTCGTCCTTGGAACAAGTTATTCAGAGCCTATCTAATCAATCACGCACAGTCCTGGACTATACTTCGATCCGACGTCTGTGGTATATTTCTATGACGACTACTGGAATGTAGTGACGCATCTAGAAGTTATACCTATTGAACCTTACTTACAAAAGTTTGACCAATCGATCTCGAGCATTTCTAGCTTTTGTGAAAAAGCACAGAATTTAGCTATTGATATAAATTGTAAGGATGCCATAAACCCTCTTCAGATTTTGATAAAAGCTAATAAGTTAAAATATGATTCATTTTCTCATTTAATATCGGAATCGAAACCTCAAGATCGCTTCAAGCGAGCCCTGGAATTTGGCGGTGAAATTCTTAAATTTTTCTTTGGCACTCTAGACGCAGACGATGCTAGGAAATATGATGACGCATTATCCACATGTGAACATAACGACCAGGTGATATTTTCATTAATGAAGGATAACATTCACATTATCCAATCAACCATAAATAATTTCAATACCTCTATTCTAAAATTAAATGACAATGAGAAAAGAATAAATAAACAAATCGAAAAACTAAATTTCATATTTGAACAAAATAATAAAGTAACTACAAACTGTGTGAATCTTTCAAAAATCAATTCCATTCTCAATTTAATTGAAGCATCATTACTTTCAGTATCTAATATTTTAGATACAATTTTGAACTCTATCCTCTTTGATAAAGCTAATATTTTACATCCGTATGTTTTGACTCCCACTCACCTGTTTAACGAGCTAAGTAAAAGCAAGATGTATAAAAAGAACATTGAGTTCCCAGTTTCTCTATCACTAGAGAATATACATAGTATCATAGATCTATCTAGGATGACTTCATATTACTATAATAATAAGATTATGTTTGTAATTCAAATACCCTTGATTAACCCAGTTAAGTTTAATGTTTATAAGATTTTACCGTTGCCTACACCGAAAGATGAGTACAACTTCCAAACTTATGTTTTAATTCATTCATCTAAGATGTATGTAGCCCTTACGGATGATAGATTAAGTTACGCATTATTAGATAGCCTAATTGATTGTCATAAGGTTAATTATGAGTATATGATCTGTCCATTACCCTCTGTTTTATCTACAGTAAACAATCCTTTATGTGAAACAAAACTGTTAACAGAAGTAACATTGTCTCTTCCCGATATCTGTGACTTTAAGATAATATATGGTAATGTTAATATATGGCAAAAACTTAATGATGGCAGATTTATCTATGTACAGTCTAAGCCTAACAAATAATCAATGAAATGTAAAAACAATATAACAGATTATACCCTGCAAGGTACAGGAATTCTATCCTTAAAAGAAGATTGTACAGCATACTTTCAGACTTTACAGTTAATCGATTTCAACATAATCGAAGATGATTGTTGTAAGTGTAATTTTATCAGTAATAGTGCAGGTGTAATTTCTGCTATTTCTATAACTGATGTTGATTTAGAATCACTGAAACTAGCTTCTCATAAACTTGATAATCTCGAAAACCAAATTAATCAAGCTAAAAATCAGTCCCATATATTTCAATACGGACATTATTATTCTGGAACTACTTATGCCATAGTAGTAGCTATTATAATTTACTTAGTATATAAGGCATATAAGAAATAGTTTTCACCCTGCTGTAAAAACACATCTTGTTGCATCCAAATATATAACCAGTGTCATAATAAGAAGTCTAGTAGAAATGAAACAAAGTATAATACATCTATTGAATTCACAGAATCTGATGAATCATTTGAATGCGATAAGAAGTCTGTTAGAAGCCTTCCTGAAATAGAAATAAATAAAAACAAAAGTAAAGTTATGTTTAGGAATTTTGAAAAAATACCCGCAAATCGGAACTTAAGTAACTATTAATAATAAAATAACATATTAAAAATTATTGATTTCTATTTCGGAACTTAGATTTTACTATTATAGTGTAGCGATACTGCTTAAGGATAGTAAAGGTGACATTCAAGTTAGTATTTAGTCACTGTATCTTATTTTGATTTTAATCTAAATCTATTTGTTTTGTTTACTCCTTCGTTTATCTTAAATTGATAAAGCTCAGTCTTATGGGGGGAGATGTTATAACCGAATGTAGTTTGCAGTAAACGCTGACTTAAGCTAATTCATTTTATATAAAACTGTTTTCGATAGAGACTGGCAGCAGTCACCCCACAACCTTTGTCCGATACATACATTGTAAATTCACGTTATTTTTGTCTAAAATTCGGTGTGTAGTACAGTGAAATAAATTTATTCAGCGGCAGTAATAAAAGTGTTTTTTTAAAAAGGACCCACGGAGCGCCATCCTTACAGTTCGGTTGTATCGCTCAACCTGTCCGTTTGCTCTTGGTGTAGCTACAGCGTTGAGGATGTGTTTGGCTCCGACCTCGTGAATATATGCCTGAAACTTACTACTCGTGAAACATGACCCACGATCAGAAATTACTCGTTTCGACGCACCAAATATGCTAAAGTGCTCGCGTAACCGGTCGATGACAATTGACGTTTTTGTACTTTTAACAGGCCTCAATACGATGAAACGACTATCGTCTATTATAACTAAAATGCGGGTGTTTCCCCTCGAGCTCTTCACGAAAGGTTCGACGTGATCGAGGTGAATGGTCCCAAATGGGGTATCTATTTTTGGGATAGGGTGCAACAGTGGTCTTTTCCGCCCCGATGCCTTGGAATATGCACACTCTAGACAAGAGTCCACATATTTCTTGATGAACTTTTTCATTTTACTAAACCAGTAGGTTTCTTTGACTTTAGCGTAGGTTTTATCAAACGCGAAATGACCAATATCATTGTGGCACTGTTTAGGTATTTGCCACCTCACCCCTTTTGGCACCACATATCTCTCACCCTCGGCCGTTTTCCTGTATAACTTCTTATTGCGAATAGAATAATTACCTAGTACATCTACTACTTCCGACGAATTTGGGTCTGTTAATATGCTAACCTTCCTTTGAATTTCCGAATCAGACGCTTGCACTGTACTTAACCAGTCAGAGTCACCTGTCACGATAATATGTACTGATTGTGTGGTGACGTCACTAGATGGTGGATTCCTGCTGAGAGCATCAACATACGTCATTGATTTGCCTGGTCGGTACTCAACCGTGTAATCAAACTCATGCATGGAGATCCACCACCTAGCGACGCGCGGTATTAGGTCACGTTTGAAAAAAGTTGCCTGAAGTGAATTGCAATCCGTAAATATCTTAAATGTAATACCTATAAGATACACGCGAAACCTCTGCAACGATGCAACCACCGCCAACGTCTAGAGCTCGTATGACGTCATGTGTTGCTCTTCAGGGGTAGTTTGGCGACTAAAATATGCTACCGGCTTGAGAATCCCATCACTATTTCTTTGCATTAATATACCTGCAATACCGATTTTACACGCATCAGTATGGACTTCAGTAACCACCTTCGGATTGTAAAGCGATAGGGTTGGTTTTCTTACCAACTCGTCTTTCAAAGTGGTAAATGCGCGTATTTGGGATTCACCCCAGACCCAAGGAGTATCTTTTTTAAGCAAAACAGTAAGTGTCTTCGCAATAACCGCGAAGTTTCTCACGAATCGCCGGAAGAAGCTACATAGACCTACAAACTGTCTGACGCCGTGTTGATCGCGAGGTTGAGGAAAATCCTGAACTGCCTGCACTTTGCGACTACCGGGTTTTATTCCTTCGGCGCTTAATTCAAACCCAAGGTAGTCTACACTTCTACAAAAAAACAACACTTCGAGAGCTTAAGTGTCAACCCCGCTTTTTGAAGTAACTGTAGAACCGATTCTAATTTACTGATGCCCTCATCGATTGTTTTTGACGGTATGATGATATCGTCCATATATGCGGATGCTATTTCGCTATTCCTATCCGGCGAGCGACCATTTTCGACGATATGATTGTTGACCGTTCCTAACACTGAGTGAACCATGCGCATGAACGTCGATGGACCGTTAACAAGGCCGAAGGGCATCCGTTTAAACTCAAATTGCCCATCTGGCGTCACAAAACTAGTCTTTGATCGATCACTTTCTTTAACCCCTAACTGGTAATACCCAGATGCCAAGTCCAAAGTAGTATAAAAGTTAAACCCCGATAGCTCATCGAGCTGGTCATCGATTCTAGGTAGTGGGAAATTTTCATTTATAGTCTTCCTATTGAGAGCCCTATAGTCCACACAAAGTCTAATATCCCCGGTCTTTTTCTTTACTAGGACTATAGGGCTCGCATAGGGTGACGTCGAAGGCTGAACTATATCGCAATCAATGTGTTCCTGTTCCATATTCCGTACTTTCTCCCTTTCGGTGAATGGTAACCTATACGGACAGTATACCACGGGTTCATCATCCTTTAGCTGAATCGACATTTCGACTAAGTCTGTTTTGCCTAGTTCCTCTAGCTTAAATGCAAATGCCTCGCGATATTTATTTAACAATCCCAGTAGCTTCACGATGGTCCCATTATCTAGCGCGTTAGGCCCTAAATCGTCTGCTAAGATAACTTGCTTTGGTTCAACCAGATTGACTCGCATTACCCTATTCAGCATAGTATCACTAGATTGGGCCTCCTCTGCGCGCTCGCATCTAGCCAATAATGATCCCCTTTTAAGTTCAAACGGTCTGCTCGATAACCCATTTACCAACGCTACACCACTACCCTCTGTTACGGTGAACAACCCTTGTACTATGTAATGCTCACGTCCTGACTGATAACGGGTGCTACCATTGATATAAACTTCTCCCGTATACTTAGGTTCTGTTTTAAAGTCAACAGCAGTCAACCCATCGACGATAGTCTCAGACGCGCAAACTAACTTGACCCTATTGTCTAGATAATCTTCTGAGCTACTTATACGCTAGAATGTACTGTCCTTTTCTACCACAATGTGTGGTTGCTCGGTAAAAGTCTGTCCAACCAGTAAAGGTACTTCCAGAACCTCATCCGGAACAACCATACATTCAACAAATGCCTTTGCTGCATCTATTTCCACGTCTACTCTGCATTTACCTATTGGTCTAACAACGCCATCACCGAACCCCTTTAAAAATGGTAATGAGGTTTCGTGTTCCCACGCTAGTGACAATTCGCGAGTGAACGTTTCCCTAATCAATGTTACCGCGCTACCGAAATCGATGAAACACTTGCATATCACTTTATTAACTATCACGCGCTTATAGTACTTTAAAGACTTTGTACCGGACGCCACTACACACATGACCGGTTTTGATGTTTTACTGGTGGTGTCAGCGTTTTTATTATTATTAGTTCGACAACTAACAGTAGAATGACCAAAGTGCATGCATTTATCGCATTTCAGTGCCGGTTTGGGACACTGAGACTTGTAGTGGCCTTCTTGTAAACAGTTAAAACATTTAACCGGTCTGTCGCTAGCTGTGTTTCTATTCCCGTTTCCCGAGTTAGTTTCAATTCTAGTCATAGCCTTTCGCTCCATAAATAAACTATTCTTAGCGCTCTTTAAGAAAGGTAATAGCTGCTCTGGACTATCAAAACGAGCCGCTTCGGCCCCTAGACGAACACTGCGATCTTCTATTCCAAATACTAAACAATCAACCGCTCTCTTGCCCGTAATGTCGCACCGGTTTAATTATATGATTTTATCATAGAAATATTCCTCAAAAGAATCATTAAACCTAGCACGTTTAGCAAGCATTGTTGTGAGTAATTGACCATAGTTATCATCGCTAGGGAATGCTAGTTTCAACTTTTCCTGCCACTGTTGCCAGGAAAACATTACAGTCGAGAGTCCAGCGTACCATTTTTGAGCATTGCCCTTGAGCTTTGGTAACGCAAAGTGAACAGTCTGACGATCATTCCAATTATATATGATCGCACACTCATTCAATTTGTGTATCCACATTTCAATTGTTTGTTCCTTACGATCCGGATCGAATTCTGGCACTGTGTTATGATTCGACAATTTCTCATGAGAGCCTTTATTGCCAATAGTAAGCAAGGCCTCGACTAGCTGTGAAATAGTAACACTATTGCTGTGTACGGATTTCGCATTCAAGGACTCGCATACAGACCCGGATTGTTGTTGTTCCTCTAGAAGTGACGGATGCGCAGATGTAGCCCCCTTGTGCGACGACTGCGCAGGCGTAGCCCCGCTGCGCGACCGCTGCGCCGGCGTAGCCCTGCTGCGCGACGACTGCACAGGCGTAGCCCTGCTGCGCGACGACTGAGCAGGCGTAGCCCTGCTGCGCGACCGCTGCCTCTCGCTACGCCGCCGATGCCGCTGACTGCGCGAGCGTGACCTGCTGGGACGACCGCGGCCTCGGTGGCTGCTCCGGCTGCGCGTCCGGCGCCTGTTGGCGTCGCCGCTGCGTGACCGACGCCTGCTGGTCCATTCCCGTGTCCTCTGGTCACTGCGACTGCGCGGCCGCTTCACGTTCCTACGTTGACTGCGCGACCGGCGAGATCCTCTTCGGTCCGTGTGCCTAGTTATGCTACGCGACCGGTGCTGACCTTCGGGTAGCCCAGGTAGCGTTGCCGGCACACGTGAGCCACGCGACCCTTTCCGACCGTCATCCATTTCCGTTTTTAATCGGTGCTCTTATACCACAGGTTCGACTCAAGGAGTGAATACTGTTTACAACTCCTTTCTATCCCTTTCTTCAGAATTGTAGACGGCGAGCTTTAGTAAGACACTGAGACACTTTCACCACTTTATTTATAACTCACTAAGGATTCACAGGGTTTTAACTATGACCTTCCAACTCAACTATCTGGTAACGACCTGCTGTCTTCGGCAACACGTGCTGTCTGTTACCCTGAACCCCGCCGATCGTTCTCCACGGCCGGTGTCTATACCATTGGCGCCAACGTCGACAGCACGCGTTGGCGGGGAAAAAACAGCGATCACAAATTCAACTTCCGTATTGATAAGTAAACATTATTACAACCTAAAACACATGACAAATAATATTTTAATTAAAGTAGTATTATATAATTATTTAACATTTAAATATTAACAGCTAACACTCTTTGGTATCTAGAATTCTAACACATTGGCGCCAACGTCGACAGCACGCGTTGGCGGGGAAAAAACAGCGATCGCAAATTCAACTTCCGTATTGATAAGTAAACATTATTACAAACTAAGACACATGATAAATAATATTTTAATTAAAGTAGTATTATATAATTATTTAACATTTAAATATTAACAGCTAACACTCTTTGGTATCTAGAATTCTAACACATTGGCGCCAACGTCGACAGCACGCGTTGGCGGGGAAAAAACAGCGATCGCAAATTCAACTTCCGTATTGATAAGTAAACATTATTACAAACTAAGACACATGACAAATAATATTTTAATTAAAGTAGTATTATATAATCATTTAACATTTAAATATTAACAGCTAACACTGAAACAGTGAGACTCTAACCTGACCGAAAGAGATTGTTGGCAGGCTCAAGATACATTTATTAATCACAGGGTCGTGAGTCGAATATTGGTGATATAGTTGAAACGCTGGATAGGGACTCGCCGGGAATTTGTAGATTTCAGCTCCTTGGTAGACTCAATCCGACTGTTCCACTTCTCCAGACGTCAACAAAGTGATTATGCGGTTAGCGCCAGGAGGATATTATTCCTCGGCGTGGAACCCTGGAAAGAGACCAGTGTGAATGATAGGAATACAAAAGCGCTACAGCGCCCAGCTATCAGGCGACGGCTCCCCACACGGAGACTTCCGACGAGGGCCCTAGGGTAATTAGGATCTAAGAGTGCCGCAGTCCAATAGACACTGTATAGAAAAGGAAAATACATAGAGAGTATAAAATACACGAAAATAAGAAAGACTAACTACGAACCAATGCTTACCCATGGATTGGGGATAGTAGGGAAGTTTCAAATCAACTACTGCACTTTACAGCAACTAAACATTCAGCTCCATTACAGTACTAAAGGGACTAGCCCATCGCCGCAACTAAAGGCGTGACTTAAAAATTATTGATGCAGAAGATACAACCTCACGTTTCAGAGCTCAAACAATGTCTGCCAAAAAAAAACAATCAGCTGCCAGACGAGATTCCAGACCCGAATTTCCGAATTTTTATAGGTTTAGTTTTTAAATGGCTAATCCGCCAGTAGCCAATATGGTCAAGGAGGTAGTACGTTACATACCCGTCTTGTTTGGGTAGGATTTTACCTGATAAAATCCTCTAAGATACTAACTAAACTAAACTAACTTACCAAATTAACTACTTAAGATAAAATTCTCTAAAGCTCGCCATCTACAATGTCAGAGAAATATATAACTAACAGTCTAGCTCAACTACATACAAACATCACACATTCGTATCAACAATCAGACATCAGAATTCATACTAAGTTCATACAAGAGTTCACACTAACATCGTGTAAACACAGCCTTTCACACAGGGTGCCATTATTATAGCCAAATGCACACCCAGACTAACTGTCAGAAGTTGAAAAATAAGCAAGATCCCTTGAACTAAAATAAGAACCTTAGTACATAAACGCCCCGATAGCTTAGCTACTATCGTAACGCAGAATAACACCATGAGGGGCAGCTCCCTCAAGTGTTTAAGACTTCCTGCACCGTTAGTGGGTACAGAAAATAATAATAGAGTAGAATATCTATTCTACAACAAAGAGTAAAAAAGTAGAGAATTATAGTTCAAGAGGCCATAAGCTAAAGTAACAGACATTGCAGAGTAACGTTACACAATAAAGAACTTTTACATAGCTGTAGATATAGATGGTTTTTAGAATACAAGGGTCAAAATACTTATTACATACATAAAGGAATCGTTAACTACTATTGAATAAGACAGATATTTTATAGGAAACGTCATGTTTACCACCTATCTAGTAAACTGTACAAATTTACATGAAAGTAAGCAGAGTACACGACTAACGCCCGGTTTCTGGTACAAAATCAAGCCATTGATCTACCGTTTTGACAGCTGAAATTGATAAAGGACAGTCAACAACAATTAAATGTACGAGAAATCGGCCGTTAAACACTAACCTTATTTATTATTTAATAGTCCGAAAAGTTTCCTACTAAAATCTTCACAATTTATTAATTTATTTTTCGTACTGAGAATTTGGAGGAAAATATTTATCAACAATTATAATATGACAACGGCCGTCAGACTGCGCCCATAAATAATGTAGAAATGAGGTAGGTACCCAGATAAACGATCAAATATACTCCTGTCAGACAAAAATAAACACAGCAAAATATACAAGCTACGAAAGAAATCTAGCGTTCTACGGCGCTCTTATGGCCTAACTACTCTGACCAGACATAAAACTCTATCACCAATATTCCCTTAATCCGGGCGCCATTGAAACAGTGAGACTCTAACCTGACCAAAAGAGATTGTTGGCAGGCTCAAGATACATTTATTAATCACAGGGTCGTGAGTCGAATATTGGTGATATAGTTGAAACGCTGGATAGGGACTCGCCGGGAATTTGTAGATTTCAGCTCCTTGGTAGACTCAATCCGACTGGTCCACTTCTCCAGACGTCAACAAGTGATTATGCGGTTAGCGCCAGGAGGATATTATTCCTCGGCGTGGAACCCTGGAAAGACACCAGTGTGAATGATAGGAATACAAAAGCGCTACAGCGCCCAGCTATCAGGCGACGGCTCCCCACACGGAGACGTCCGACGAGGGCCCTAGGGTAATTAGGATCTAAGAGTGCCGCAGTCCAATAGACACTGTATAGAAAAGGAAAATACATAGAGAGTATAAAATACACGAAAATAAGAAAGACTAACTACGAACCATGGATTGGGGATAGTAGGGAAGTTTCAAATCAACTACTGCACTTTACAGCAACTAAACATTCAGCTCCATTACAGTACTAAAGGGACTAGCCCATCGCCGCAACTAAAGGCGTGACTTAAAAATTATTGATGCAGAAGATACAACCTCACGTTTCAGAGCTCAAACAATGTCTGCCAAAAAAAAACAATCAGCTGCCAGACGAGATTCCAGACCTGAATTTCCGAATTTTTATAGGTTTAGTTTTTAACTGGCTAATCCGCCAGTAGCCAATATGGTCAAGGTGGTAGTACGTTACAACACTCTTTGATATCTCGAATTCTAACAATAGATACTGATAAAAACGTCGTATATTATCTTTTATTGGAATTATTGAGTGTCCGCTCTTATCTTGTTTTAATTGCAAACTATTCTGCGTATTTGACCAAAATGTATAAAATGGTAACGGTCATCTAATTATTGTTGACTTTTCGTTTGTTGCAAGTTCTGATTACTGACAAGTATTAAAATGTTCCATTTGATACTACTGGCAGTTGCGACGTGTACGGTGGATTCTCAATCTAGACTAGAACTCCCGGGGTTACACGCTCGGAAGAGCTTTTCTGGTCCAGCGCTTAGACACTCGCGTGACACGCAGGTTATGTGGTTACGAATCTCGGTGACGGGAAGAAATTCAATATATCTACTTATGTTCTAAAGCTGATAAATAAAGGTACCTGCCAGTTCGTAGGCAACCGCAACCTGATATCGGCGCCTCATGTCGCCGAGCATGAACTCTAACCCCACCACAGATGGCAGCAGCAGACGGCAGCAGGGTGTGGCTAGTCGTCGTATTTTTAATGAAGCGACGAAGCCGGTTTTTCCGATACTGAAACTTGTTTTCAAAACGATTTTATCAGTGTCAGTTTCAGTTTCAGTTTCAATTTTTTATTGAATATAAATAAATAAAGTATCTTATTCAACGTCAAAATTATATTTACTTATAACTACTGTGCCGGCACGTACGCCCGCCACAGATATGCGGAAATATCTATTTCCACGTAATGTTAACATAAGTTGACGACCGTCACAGATAAGGTATATTTATATTCATCACGTAGTTTTATAGTAAGTTGTATATAAGCTTATAGTATTTCCTATAATAAAGTAGTCTAGCCTTTTACTTTACTCCCGAAGATGTTGCTCTCCTTATAATTGCCTCTGGCAAAGTGGTGACCCGACGTTGGAACATCAGCAACCTTCGGTAATAGATTAAGTTGAAGTATGCACAATTACTATCTGATTTATGTTTACTATAATACTACTAGTTATTATTGCAGTTGATATAAGTTTGTTATGGTATCTAATTTAGATTTTTTCCATTGTTATAAGTACATTCATTTTTTTTTTCCCTAAAGGGGGGAGTATCTGTGCCGGCACGTACGCCCGCCACAGATATGTGGAAATATCTATTTCCACGTAATGTTAAGATAAGTCATTTTTTTATATAAAAAAGAGACTACACCGTTTCGGAAGGTGGGCCTCGGGGTTAAGAAGAAACGGCGAGAAACTCCCCCATACCTTCCTTTTAAAAAAGTGACTTTACAACAGGTACTGGTTTCGGTCTAAGGAAATTTGCCGGCGAGTGACAAGACTTGATTCATCGCCCCCCGTCGAATTTTTGCGCTGCGCTGAGATGGTATTATGGACCATGCAGTTTTAACATAGTTTTTGAACCTTTTTTCCGGAAGGATCAATGATTCCTGTGGTATTTTATTGCAGAAGCGAATACAGTGCCCCATGAATGATGTGCCTACTTTACTTAGTCTAAATAATGGTAGTGCTAACCTATTTCTACTTCTAGTGTTAATTGTATGGCTATCACCTACAGTAGTATTAATATTATTTTATATTTATTCCTAACATAAATATTATGATAAAGTTAAAAACTAGACGCGCTTTAAACCTATTTGAGGTTTATGCTTGCACGAATGAGTCGCATTACATTATTATAAGGTTCACATTGACACATCATCCACTTGATCCCAATATATAGTATTTTTTTAATAAATGTTTACAGGTCTTGTAGTTCTTTAAGACACTATTTTGCAAAATATGCGGAAGCCTGTTTAATATGTTGGGTAGCGTATATTTCTAAATCCTTTTACCATATTCATGATTATATTTAGGTAAAACAAACATTGGTGTACTGTTTAGTTTGGGCCGTTAACTATGCCTCACCTTAGCAGTTAGGGTCTCAATGTGATGGTATTCCTCAAGTACTATTTGATAATTAATTTTATTGTAAGCTGACATAATTCTGCAGTGCTTCAACAGCCCTATTTCATCTTCTATATATTTTGTTATTAAATATTTTGCGATAATTGTTTTAAGTATGCTTAGTTGATGTTTGCATATTAAGTCAATGTTAGTTTTATATGTTCGACCATAACTACTGAGTCCATAACCTATTATTGATTTACCTAATGATAAGTACAACATTCTTAGTATATATATAATATTATATTAATAGAATAAAGCTATGTTTTTTCTTACATAGGTAACCGTAAGTATATTATGATTGATGATTGATATGATGATTGATATGATTATGATACGAAACAAACGAAACTTGAACAAAACGGGAATTCCGTAGCTTCATATCTCTGTAGCCGTAGAGATGGGCCCCTGGGGAGGGGGCATTATCACGCAATATCACCACTCGATAATTTATATCGAGAGTTGATAATTTATATTATTTCGATAATTTATATGAGATTTAAGTCTAGAGAAGAACAGGGTAATAGTATTATATTTTTAGGTATCGCAATTGATCGACATTTGAATTGGAAAGAACAAATTAATAAAGTTTGCCATAACATTTGTTTTTGTGCTAAGACGTTTGCACAAAACCGCCGAGAAAAAAACCGAACTGATTGCCTATGGTATGTAGATTCCGTCATAAGATATGTTCTGATAATCTGGAGAAACGGAACAGAAATTAACAGAGTATTTACTGCCCAAAAAAAAGTGTGCGTGCTATTTGTGATATGGCACCGTATGGGTCATGTAAACAAACATTTAAAAGATTAGATATATGACCGGTACCCTGTCTTAAAATACTTGAAATAGGTAAATTCGTTAATTCAAATCCATAGCTTTTTGTAAAAACTCAAGAATATTATTAAGCTATTACTCGAGGAACACTATAAAACTCGAACAGGCTCGTATTTAATCACACGCCAAGAACATCAATGTATTTAAAAAACTGTTTAGCAATGTGGGTAATCGTTTATAATAAAATACCGGATGAAATAAAAACGTTGCCGTTCAATACTTTTAAACCTAAATTATTCCATTGGCTCCTGCAAAACTGTTATATTACCCTGTTGATGAATTTCTTAACTTTAAACGTACGTGAAACTGGCCATGGCGTATGTTCTTTATTTTAATGACTACAGACCTCAAAAATGTTCATGCTCAATTGAAAAGCTGTCTACGGCGTTCTATTTGTATAATGATATAAGTTCCTTTTAAGGACGACTGGATAGCTATTCAAAAAGCACGTAACCAGTTTAAAAATCAAACTAGGTGCAATTTTAGAGAATCGTGGAGAAATTTCTGCAGCTCGATAAACAGCGAGTCGCAGGCCTCACGAATCAAAAAGCTAATAGGTAAAGACCCACAACACCAACCTGGTTCGATAAAGAAACCGAATGGAGAATACACCAAGAGCGGAGAAGAGCTCTGTAGTGTACTGCTACAAACGCATTTCCCGGGGTGTATAACCCTACCCGCAAAAGAGGTAAAGACACCGACGGAAATACCAAGCTCCTCGCAATGGGGAGCTAAGCTCATTGTACCAAGACTTGTAAAAATATTTAAGGCATGTCTAGCACTCGGCTACATGCCCAGTATCTGGAGAGAAGTGAAAGTAGTCTTCCTGCCGAAACCAGGCAAGGACGACTATACTGAACCTAAATCCTTCAGACCTATAAGTCTCACATCATTCATTCTGAAAACGTTAGAAAAAGTGCGTGATAGATTTATAAGGGACGGTCCCATGAGAACCAACCCTATACACCAAAACCAACATGCGTACTAAGCGGGAAAATCCACAGAGACTGCTTTACATGCAGTAGACAGAAGGATAGAAAACTCGTTACCAAGTTTGTATATGGTAATGAAAGAATTGTTGTATGGGAGCCCCCTTAAATATTTATTTTATTCTATTTTTTAGTATTTGTTATTATAGCGGCAAAAGAAATACATCATCTTTGAAATGTAAACTATCTTACTATCACAGTTCATGAAATAGAACCTGGTGACAGACGGACAGACAGACAGCGGAATCTTAGTCTTAGTAATTGGGTTCCGTTTTTACCCTTTGGGTACGGAACCCTAAAAAGATATCCTTATATCAAATGCGCGAGAATCACCTTCCTGCCTATCATACAAGTAAAGACCCTGGGTTACGTCACATTCGGTAAAATGTCCATCTTACAAACGATATTCATCCTAAAGGAGTCACTTTCCCAATCCTGAAAAAATATATGTTATGATGACATCCCTTTTCTTTAATGTAAGTGTTTGAAAATAACATATGATGATGGGAACTTTATAAAGAAGAAAAAACTTGAATGATGTTTTTTACCTAAAACTTGCTAAAACTTGCTAGTTTTGGGATCCTCAAAGAATATTGTTATGGCTATTGCGCCAATAAATAGTTTTTGTTGGAGGGAAAAAAATGGAATGACCCATGCCCAGGAGTCAGACCATCCTGCTATGTTCGGGTCCCTACACATTGAGCGGACATCAGCTCGTGTAGTATACGGAATAAAAGCAACCCCTTTGTGTTGTATGACAGTTATCGATAATTGATTTAACTGTGAGCCATGGAACGAATATGTCACGGACGCACAGTTGAAGGCTTTTTAAAAACGCATTGATTTTCAATATGCTGTTGAACAAATCAGTTATGGGAATAATAAAGTCTTTATAAAGAATGACTTAATAACGTGTCAGAGAAAAACGAAATAAAACGATAAACACATAAATTAAATACATTTTGTTACAAGCATTCTGTCGTGACTTCCGGAATGGCGAATGCACTGCACAAGTCAAAGTCACAAGATGGCGGACCGTAGTAAAGAAAGCAACGAAAAATTTATGCATCGTTTTTAATTGCATTTTAGTCAGTGGTTTAGGAAATGAATGAAAATGAAATGATTTTAAATTACAATTGTATAAACTGTGAGGATATTTCTGGCATGAACTTGGATTACTGTGTGAAGGTTAGTTTGTTGCAATTTTTTATAAATCTAAACTCCTCTATGAACCTATGTGGAACTTGAATACCATAAGCCCTTGAGTACGATTGCCCCTGATTAATCAATTGTATAGAATCATAGCTAGATAGTCTCCAGCAAGGAAGTGGAGCCAACTTTCGTGATATTTGGTAGATCATTTGGGTTACTTTAAACACGTTCTAAAAGTTTCAGGTGTCGGAACTCAATAGTTTTTCAGATATGTTTTTTTTGAAAATCTATAGAATTTTGCTTTTTGTATGACACACACACAATAATACAACACGCAATAATAACCCCAAAATGTGTAATGTTTCGTTGTACGCTTATTGTAAGATGAGAGAACATAGATGAAAGTGTGCATAAAACCGAATCATATTGTAATTAAGCTATTTTTGATTATTTTTTTGCGTCACAAGCTTGTTTCTTTGCGTTTTTGGACTTGTGCTTATTTCTGTGTGTTATTTTAGATATAGCTGCGCATTTCTTCACTAAAAGAAAAAAAAATATTAGGAAAAGAGACTACCAGCTATCGATTGCACACCTCATTATATTTAAATTAAGAGGGAACAATTCTAAAACCAAGCCTTTTAATTGGGTTATAGGTTAGGTTGGAACTTAGAAGAAGCAACCCCGGAGCATAGCGGAGCGGAGCGGGGCGGAGCGTATGCAAATAAAAGCCAAATTTGGTTAGAGTATGTTATTGTGGCTGAAAATAGGCAATCGTTCCTCACCCTGATACTCCCTCATCAACTCAACCTTCCCGAATGTTAGCAATCGGCGTTTTGAAAATTAAAACGCGAAAACTAATGATTTCCGACATTTCCCTTTTTTTGATATCGTCTCTAAATGAACCTGTAATGCTTAGGAAAAATCGGCTTAAGCATCTGAAACCGCCCGCTTTCTAAAGTGGAATGGAGTATTTTTGTTTAGAACTCATTGTTAGACAAAGACTTTTTTTATACAAAAAATAGATTGGAAAGCGAAGGCATGAGAGGCCGCCAAAGTCAGCTTTTTTACAACGTAGCGCAGAAATGTTCACTTCCCATATTATTACGAATATTTTATTAACAAATACCAATTATAAATTCATTACTCCCTTACCGAAATGCCCAACCGTCTTACAAGGTTGCACGAGACTAAGCACCCCTGGGCCCCCGAGTCCAATAGTGCTCGTGCCACACATGAATTGCCGTCCGAAATCCACGCTATCACAGAGGCGGTGGGGAGCATGACCGTCTGTGGAGTGGCGGCACCCTGTAAGTGGGCGGCGTGTCCCTAGCGGGAACCTCCGCGGGATCCGAACCCGCTGAGACCTCCATCGGCCTCGGAGTAACTCGGCTGCTGATATGCAACCGGCATATCAGACCGTATGTGCATCAAGGGGTCCCAACCCGTATACGTGGGGCGCACTGTAAGTTTCCGGAATGAATATGAAAAAATACTATTAAAGGTACAAAATTAATTTATTGTTTTTCAAAATAATCTCCCTTGGCGTCTATGCACTTTTTCATTCGATGAAACCAGTTTTGAAAACTTTTGTGCCACTCCTCTGTGGTGACCTCTGAAACGTGTTTTTCATACTCCTCGACAGCCTCTTCTGGTGATGAAAATTGTTGACCGCGTAATTGGTTCTTAATTTTTGGGAGCAGAAAAAAGTCACAAGGTGCCAGGTCGGGACTGTATGCAGGATGACTCATGAGTTCTACATTTTTTGCCTTCAAAAAGTCGTTTGTCTGTCTGGCCGTGTGAGAACTAGCATTGTCGTGGTGCAGGATGATAAGGCGTTTACGGTTATTTTTACGGAGTTCGTCAATAACTTCCGGCAAACAAATGGTCGTGTACCAGTCACTATTCACTGTACGACGATTCTCTAAAGCAACAGTAGCCACGTGTCCACTTTTATTAAAAAAAGAAGCAATCATCCGCTTAGATGCACTTTTCACGCGCGCCACTTTGGTTGGTTTCGGCTCATCTTGAAAGACCCATACGCTCGATTGCTGCTTTGTTTTGGGATCGTAGCAATAAATCCATGTTTCGTCACCTGTTACTATGTCCCACACCAAATTTGACGCACCTTCGTTGAATCTGGTAAGCATGGCACTGCACCAAGTGACGCGGTCCGTTTTTTGAGCCTCGGTCAAGTTGTGTGGGATCCACCGCGAGCACAGCTTTCTCACACCCAAATGTTTGTGTAGGATTAATTGTATTTGACTCATGCCTATTTCTAAGGATGCGCGAATTTCATGGTAGGTCACATGCCTGTCTGTTTCAATCATACGGCGCACAGCATCGATGTTTTTGTTGGTCACAGCGGTGGACGGCCGACCATCGCGAGATTCGTCACTGAGATTGATACGACCACGCTTGAATTCTGCAAACCAGCTATAAACAGTTGTCTTGCATGGTGCTTCATTGCCAAAAGCTGTTTCAAGCCGAGCGATGCTCTGTTGAGCTGTCAAATTACACTTAAAATTGTAGAAAATCATACTACGAAAATTTTCCCGAGTTAAATCCATGTTGATGCAGACACACAATTTTTTAAATGGCGCCACAAGGTAAAGACAAAAGGCAGTCAGATGAAACAAACTGCATTCTACAGCCAAAGAGTTCTATTTTCAAATGTTGTAATAAATTTTTAAATATTGTTTATGTAAGTGGCTAGTTCCGGAAACTTACAGTGCGCCCTATGTAATAGGCCCCTCGCTGTCCCGGTATCCGATCATACCGGACGGTGTACGGTGTGCCCGGTGCGCACCGTGGATGAATGGGGGAGAGCGGATCCAACCTGGGGCGCTCCAGGAATGGGGGCGACATCCGACTGTTTGCCTCCCAGAGCGACGGGCAGGGTGGCGCAGAAGGTGGTGGGCTCCCAGCCTTCGCGCTACTCATAGGTGCCATCTGACACCCGCCCGTAACACGCGGTGAGCCAGCGGCCCAAAGTCCTCGCTGACCGTGGACAGCGGCGACCGAACCCCGGCTATCCTTTACTTTACTTTCACCTTGTTACTTCTCGCAGTTCCTGTATCGTGGACAAGACTGTTTTCAAAATACTTTAACAACAACTTAACTCTGATATCTCAAATCATATCCATTACTATAGGGTGAGGTATCTGCTTTAAATGGTCGCACTATAGCATAGCATTGAATCATTAGCTGTCGTTTCCGTTTCAGCCATTTCAATATACTCTGCAACAATAACATAACACGCATAATATGTTCACGAATGACTATTTGAATAACCACGCGATTCGTGTTCGCTTAATAAATGGAAAATTTCATGGCTTTTTTGAATAACGGAAGGTTCCTTAGGGCTGTCAAACCTATGAGCTGTGCATATCATTTGATAAATTGGCCATGTAAAAAAAATAGGGTACCAAACTGAGAAACAATTTCGAGATAATTATTTTCTTAACTGAATTCCGTAAATCCCATAAAAAAAATATGCAGGAATATTAAAACATTCGTAAAAAACCTAATGTCCTTTATTGTCCTCTACGACGTAGTTTGTTCAAATTCCCTTCGCCGTGTTTTTAGCTGTCCTGTAAAACTGTCAAGTGTCAAGTTTTCCTGTCAGTCGATAACGCAGATTTCACTCGGAACGTAAACAAATATTGATATTATAGTTTTATAATCGGAAACAAGCAGCCTCAAATATAACATTTCGTAAAATATAAATGAGTACCGTCACGAGGCGTATTATTTAAAAAAATATAAAAAAAATAATGAGACATCCATTACTCGAAATATTAAATTTTTCCTAAAAGAGCCTAAAATGACATAAAATTAAATAAAACGTGGTACGTTTTTTAGCATGGCCAATTATCTTTTTTTTTGAAATAGGTGGCTCTGTACATGTATTTTATTTTAATGTGACTGCTCAAATATTTGTGTGCTATAAATAGTTATGAAGTATGAATCTAATACTATTTTGTAATTGCTGACATTTGGAAAAGTTTTTCTTCTGACTTCAGCCCAAGGGCATCTCCGAAAGAAATTAAGTAAAAAAAAGCTTAAACAATACAATATATTTGTAAACTATTAAAAAAATAAGGTTGTTCCATAATTTAACGAATGTTAGGCAAGGTATGTGCTGTAGGAAAATCATACCTCTACATATTTATAGTACCATAAATCATCGTAAGATATCTTAGAAAGAACACGCTACGAAGAAATTAAATACCTATCGTAATTCTAATGGGTAAAACCTAAGGAGGTAATTAAATAAATATCACAGAAAACTTATCGTCGCCGATAAAATCATCGTCATGCATGCATGATGTATCTATAAACAATATTTACTGTGAAATCGAGTTGTTCGGAGCTACTTTCTTTAAGCAATAAATATAATTTGGTGAACAGTTCAACATAAGCTCTTTGTTTTTCACTTCCCCATAATGCCTGCAATCTGATCTGATCAAATCAGTTTACTCATGAACTTTCTTTAGAGTGAAATAACCTCTTAAAATTTTCTGTCTGTCAAATCATGCAATCATAATAGTCACACTGATAAAACCATCATATAATTATATCAAGTGACAACCCTATCACATCCAGTCGCATACTGAGTAACTTTTGTCTTAATAGTATAAAACTCAAACGGCAATGTTCGGCAATTAGTGACGACTTTTCGCTTGTTATAGGCTGTGGTTAATGCTTACAAGTGTGAAAATGTTCCGTTTCGCATTACTGGTTGTTATCGCAAGCGTTGCGGAGTCCCAGTGTGAGTAAAATGCTTCTTTATCTTACTAATGCTTATATCAGAGCGTCACGCCTTTTTGCACACGAGGTGGCAGAGGAACAGGTTCACATTCAGCCAGTTATTTAATACTCCATTATGCTCGCAGCTATGGAGATAAGAAGGTTTTCTTACGATGTTTTTCATCACCGTTAGAACGTCCTTATAATGTTCATAGAATAAATTTCTTATCTCTTTGGTACAAGGTCAGCACCGGCATTCGAATCACCCGAAATGAAGCTTACTTCAAGTGAAATTTTCTTAATTTGGTTTGGTTCTACATAGTTTAAAACCCAGCCTAGTACCATAGGCTGTCTATTTAAGAAAAACGTCAAGTCAAGCCGAACTAGAACCAAGCAAATCACTTATCACACTATACGATATGTGTATTAAAATCTGTCGACTGGTTTAAAAAATTTAGACGCCTAGCTATTAGAAATAAATTCTGCCATCGACAGATTAAATTTCTGAGATATCGCAGAATTGCTATTCTTTGACATCGAGACTGATAAATGATGCACTACAACTCAGAGCATTATGTCTGCTATGTCATTATCTGGCATCAAAGTCTGACGACTGGTATAAAGTTTTTATACCAGTCGGCATATTTTAGTTCGAAGTTCGGCTCGCACTTAACGTTTTAAATGAATATGCAGGCACTAAATCAAGGCGCTATGCTGGCTTAAAAAGTCCAAAATTAAAAACGTCTTAATTTGATCCGGTTATCTTAGGCTGTTAACTCACTATAACATGGTATGCGAATCTCTACATCAACGAACTGTCCGTCTTTCAAAGGGCTGTATCATTTGAACAGTAACGGAACGTTCACAGAAACGCACTTGAAATGTACACAGCAAGCGTGTTATGTTTTACTTACAGTGGTCAACAAACAATGTTCGGACAATAGACGGTTCGTGGATGGTCATAACAACAGGCGGTATGCGCTTGCGCAGGGTACTCTGCCCGGCCAGCCAGCCGCTTCGGAGATGAAGCAAATGGTATGGGCACAAACACATAAGCATTCACCTGGCATGTACACATTGCCTCATAATAAGGTTTTTTCTCGTGGAAACCAGAATCAGCACCGTCACATTCACATTTATGGTATGATTCCGAACTTTGGTTGCACGCAGCGGAGCTGGCGCAGTAACACTGTCGCCATCACTGTCACGCACGCGTCATAATTGGTCTGTTGCGGCAACAGAGAAAAATTGCCGCTGCATTGCTGCAGAAATCTCACTCTGTCGCCTCTGACAGACCATAAATGACCGGAAGTAAGGTACATTATTGTACGGGGACTAGAGCACTGCGCAGCAGGGCAGCCGAGTTTGGACTCATACCTTTAATCATCCAAGATTCGAACGCGGAACTTCTTGCATGACGTTTGCCGAGCAAATTTTGTTAGCGGGGTCACTGTACTTTACTGCACGTTTATCTGGCAGTAGTATCTTTGACGTCTTGTCCTAATATTAGTGTGATCTATATATAAATTTAGAAATATTTTGTACCTTGTCCAGATATAGAGCAATTTTCCGAGTAAATGGAAGTCCTTACCCGGAAACTTGCTCGCTTTTTATTTTTTTGCTTAATATTTAACAACGGTAAATATCTTTTTAGATTTGGGACAAGGAGCTGGCAGAAAAAGCTTCAAAAGGGGGCAGCAAGGAACGAATATGGGCATAACCCAGACAAAACTATTCGTAAGTACAACCACGGTTAAATATCATGCAGGTATACTATTGACGTGAGGCCAACGTGAAAATACAAAGTAAATATCATTAATAAAAAGATATAGCGTAACGCGTTTTCCCATAAGGGTACAAAAAGACCTAGTTGCACCCACAACAGATCTAAAATTCAATCAGTTTTTTTCCTTTCCTTTTTTCTCCCACAGTGTTCCAATGAAGAGAGAGGCAAAAATCGCGAGTATAATGCATATTTGTAGATATATACAGCACTAAAGAACTTTGACTTTTAGAATTATAGTATCTTTGCTTTTAGCCAGTAACTCAAACTAGTGTAGATGGGTATAATGGGTACGCGTTAGTGTTGTGATAGCAGTCATGGACCCATGCGAACCGAATCATACATGGTAACCATGGTAGCAGTAGGTAACTGCAGTAATTTCGAACGTTGCACGCAATAAGTAAGTATCGCTTACCCAATCATGAGCGTGCATTAGTAGACATGAGTCGATAATCGCTAGTATAGTTGGCAGAATTTTATGTCCGGCCCGCCTAAGTGTGCGAAACTTTCTGAAATTGAATATCGTATAGCAAACTGGATCCATAAAAGCTATATTGCTATGATGACGTTGCATGTATTATTTACACGTTACTAGGCAATTGATTAATTATGTCTGTGATTGTCGAAACTTTTTTATTTTACTGGCAAACCAGAGAGTTATATCACTATGTCTTATAATAAACAATTTTAACTATCTATAATTGATATTTATTGAAATATCTAGACTAGTACTGAAGTTCTACTGTAGGAAAAGACAGCATAATATTACTTAATTTTTATGACACCATTTTTCTTTTCCAGCCAGCAGAGCGAGGAAAAGGTTTAATGCATTTATTAACACGTTACGACGCAAATGATTAATTATATCTGTCATTGTCGAAACTTTTTTCTTTTACTGGTAACGCAAAGAGGTTTTTTGCAAAGAGGTTATATCACTTTGTCTTGGTGATAGAATTATTTTGTAAAAATTTTTATCAATAATTATTTATTGAAATATCTAGACAGGTGAACAGGTGTCCAGATATGTTTTTTCAAAGCTTTTTTTTGTTTATTATTATAATGAAACGCAGAATACTTCCCTTTCGACATATTGTCCCCAACGACCAACAGATTTCAAAAGTATTTCAGATAATAGATCATGCTTATCTGATGATCTTCTATTATGGCGACATCAGTCGTTTTCTAGTAAAAAGGCTTGAAAATGGTTGTTATTCTTTTTATGGAACATGTTAAATAATATTGAAAATAGTGCAACGTCTGTTGGCAGTGGAGACAGTGCCTAGACATTGTTTCGCATTCATTGTCCTTTGTGAATGGAAACACCTTTTTATATTGTGCTTAGTTCTTGATGTAGTTAAGTTAAGTTTAGACACCGATATATAATTTTTTTATCTGCCCGAATACCAAAGAGGCCCGAAAATAAACTCCGTTATTGCTCACGCACAAGTGTGTTACTAGTTCCATTGATGGTACTGTCCAATATTACCATAGCAATAAAGGGACAGAAACTTGTAATAAAGCAAAGCTAAGAACAATCGCAGTGAAGTCTATTACCAATAAAAACACGCATCGAAATCGGTCCAGCAGTTTTCCAAGGAAATGGCAACAGAAACATACACACGCACATACACAACCTCTGATCCCAAATGGATATACCTCCTCCTTGCCGTTTCGTCTGTCGTGGGGAACACATACAAACAAACACACATATGCACACACACAAACATCCTCCAACCCTAAACCTACATACCTCCTCCGATCCGTAGCTCCGTCGTGGGTAAAAAATATGCTAGAAATGGCTTAAAAAATATATAACTTAAAAATTAATGATTTCTGACATTTCGCGTCTTTTGATATCATATTTAAATGCACTCATAATGCATATAAAAAATCAGCGAAAGCATCTGAAGGCGTAATTTTTTTTAAATTCCTTTCGAAATTAAATATGTGGCTAGAGATAAAAGTTTAGTACAGTCAGCGTCAAAGAAAAGTAAGAGTATAACATTTTTGATGCATTGACTAAATTGCATGTTGGTTGGTTGACAAATTAACAAATTGGACTAGTGAACCATAGATCACGGGTTCAATTCCACGACAACGGAGGTTCTTTTTCTATTTTTTGTAGCATTTCAGTAAATAGTGTAATGCGGAAGTTACGCAATAAAATTAGACATGATGTTGAAATAATATTTCATTGTTTATTCAAGTTTAAGTTATGATTTTTTATCATATTTCAAGGTATATCATGTTCGTTTTCTTTAATTGTAAACTATTTGCTCATTTTATAGGTTTGTAAAATTATTATGGTTTTATGGAACACTCTCGCTAAATGACAGACACTTACTAAAATATTGTGAAAAAACTTCTCCTTTAGATGAAGGAATAGCCCCCCAGCCATTTCCAATTTTCAGTCCATTCCAGTACATTAAATTCACAGCAGATAATTCATCAAATCTTGATGAAATTTTTATGCAAATTTACAATAATCATCATCAGATAAATAAATAAATCAGCCTGTCAGGGAACCCTCTAGTATAGGCCTCCTCTCTTAAACAACATTCGCATATTAAGTGATACTCATAATAATGAATGTACTATGTTTGTTTTCAGCTTCGGGACGATTCCAAACGGGTGAAAACATATACAAGTATTGGACATCATCTACTAATGCCCAGTTTGATGTGGACTCAGCAATGAAGGCTTGGTGGGACGAATACAAAGACTATAGCTACGAGAAGAACCAGTCTACGAATGGGAAGCAAGTTGGACATTACACTCAGGTATAACCACATACCAACTATAAAACTTGTGTTGCTACAAACGGGTACAAATCTAATGATCCCTTATATGTATTTGATGCTTAGTAAGTTACTGTAATTTTCTTGAGCTATTTAAGCACAACCTTTTTCTAAATGTGATTTAGAATCTATATGTAGGATATGTCTTCCTTTCCCTTTTTGCCTCTAATAATGATGACCAGATGCAAAAAAATGACTACTTATATTGTTTAATATCTACAGAAATAATTAAATTTTGATTTGATTTTATTGACTTACAGAGCTGCAATACGATGGACAAAGTTTAAAGTTCAAATGAAAACTGCTTTATAACTGTAGATATTTATATTTGCATATACTTAGCAAACGTCATTTTTTGCGAAGAAAGGCAAATACACCCCAAACATTTAAATTACTTGCTTTCTTAAACTAAACTGGTCTCATCTTCCTGACATTTGCAAATGAAAATTTGATACACTTGGTTTTACCGGCTTTTAATACTGCATTAACATCATCAAAATCTTTTTTTTTGTCTTTCAATAATGAAGACCAGTAAAGTATCATCAGCAAACAACACTATGTCACTCAATTTCTTCACCATAAAAGGCAGATCGTTAATATATACCAGGAATAAGAAAATGCCTAATATGGAGTTTATGGAAAGCCAATTTTTACTCCCGATCCATGAGATTGAACGCCGTTGACTTCTGCCTCTGGACGTATCTATATATAGGTATAACGTGGTAAAATCAAGGACTTTTTTTACGATATGTCAATTTTGCCTATTGCAGATGGCGTGGTCTGATAGCACTTATGTGGGATGCGGTACATTCAAGGGGACTGACCAAGGAATGACCACATATTTTGTCGTTTGCAACTATGGCCCACCGTAAGTATTAAGATTTGTATTCAATACAGTTCAAAGTTTTTTATGCATAATAGCACAAAAATTGAGACTTAATGAATATCAAAATATAATCAAGCAAGCATAATATAACATAAAGTAGGTGCCTAATTATTAATACATAATATATAGGGTGCAATGAACTGGTTTAATGCCAGATGTCAGTGTATACAATAAGTATATTTTATACGTAGCATCACGCCTTTCTAGAAATGCCATTTCCCGTTATATGTTTTGAATTGTATTACCTGGCTAAGCCAGTTATTCCATAATTAATCTTTAGGGTGTCATGCCCGAGGGGTGACAAACAGGACCCTATTAATAAGCCTCCGCTGTCTGTCTATCCATCAGCGGGCTGTACCTCTTGAGTCGTAATGGGTATATAGTTGAAATGTTTACAGAATGTGCATTGCTGTTACCGCTACAGTAAAAACTAAAAACTGGTCCTTTTGAGTTATCAAATCATCATCCAATTCATTGCAGTTTTCGCGATATTTAAAACGTCGTCGGCAGCGCAGCTTTGGTTTTATAATTGTTATCCTTAAGATACCTCGTTCGATGGAAGGTACCCTTCGTGTGCGAGTCCGACCAGCACTTGACCGATTTTTTTGAGCTACGAATTAACAATGCAACATAACATCATGGTACACCAGTTATTGCACTTCTCTTATAGGGTGATATAATCAAAAAAGTCTTTATCATTGTATAGGCTTATAGTCAAATTATATAGGCTTATAGTCAAACTGAGTGGTTTTGACAGTAATATAATATGATATACTAATATACAAACATAATATACAAACTTCACACATATTTGCTCTAATTCTGCGTTCTTACAGTGGCAACTACAATGGACAAAAACCCTACAAGGCGGGAAAAGCAGCTGGCCAACTAACTTGCAGAGTCAAAGACTGCAGTCGAAAATATGGCACAGAATGCTAGAAGTCAATATTCATAAATTATGACTGTCTCGAATAAAGTTACGGCTGTTTTTGTTACATATATCACTTAGGTCACTAAAGATTTGGTTTCCTTCAAAAAGCGGTACATATTTTCATGAATGCCGTCTTAACGGTGTTGAAGAGTCTCGGACATTATTTTCGATAGCGGTGTACTGTAAAATGAAAGCCAGCTGGATCAGTGAAGGAGATAAAATCTTTATATATTTGTTGCGGGTTCATGATAAATTATATAGTATAAAGTATTCAATCTAATACAACTTCAGAAAAACCAGCTTTGTAAAAACCACTACTTTCCTTTCGATGATGTTTGTCATCCCAAGATTGTGCATCTTCTAAATGGTCTGTTTATGGCTACCATATTGCGTCCGCTAAATGTTGCCAACGCTTTTGAAGGAAACCATAGTTTAAGGCCCTGTTTCACAATTTTCAGATAAGCCCTACCTATGTGGCATTTACATCATTTATTTTGAAGCTGAAATCATGATTTACCTATCACGTAGCGCTTTCCCGAACATTGTGTAACAAGCCATGGATATTTATGCTCCAACAATATAATTTTTTGAATCTTGAATGACGTGTATGTAAATATATTGTAATAAGTAATTACGAATATACTATTTAATAATCTTAAATGAAATAAAACTATCAACCTGAATGTATTACCAATGTAATTTCATTTTTTTTATATACATATACAACGTTATTACCAAGTTATTTGATAACCAATTAGGTGAAAAGTTCCTTCTTAGTAATTAAATAAATATTACAGCTTACTACATACAACTACTATCTAAGTTCTGGGAATACTTATTGTTTAATTCCACGCCTCAACCGAACGGCGCGGAATCTTGAGGGGGTGGTTTTCACCAGCACGGGGAGAATTGGTAAGTGGTACTGACCTTGCCATCGTAGACCGGAATTCGAAAGCTCGATTCGAGGCAGGAATACGGGATAGGAGCACAAGTGTGGGGGGAGAGGAACCGAATCTTACTCTCGTTGGTGGCCCGATGCTGTCGCCGGCGTGTTTCTTGCCGACACGAGGAGTCCGAATACGACGAGTTGGGGACCGAACAACTTTAGCCTTCACAACACGAATCACTCACTCCGCTGACGTGAATCTACTTATTTCCCGACGATTATTATGGTTGACACTCCGACCAGGCCCGACGCCTGTGTTAGACAATTGTTACACTAAAATACAGTCAAGGCCCGACGCCATGTGCAGACATTTTTTCTCACAACAAGAAAGGTAACCTAATTCGTCATCTCGTTTCGATACGAGTGACAGCTGCGGTTCCGTTTCCGCTAGTGATGTCCCGATTACTCGCGGTCGATCCACGCAACGAAAACCGGTGCGTTCCGAAGCAAAAATATTAAACACTTATAGAGATGCAAAAGAATGGTAGTTATTTTTGTTTAAAGTTACTTTTCTGTTGGCTTTTGATAGCCAGATCGGAGTGCCGATGGTACGAGAGAGGGGAAAATTATGAATGATACCTGGATCAAATTTAAACACACTGTTTAGAACCTAACGTACATAAACGGTAGTTGCAGTTTCGTCACGATTTAGCGCATGTAGTATAATTCCTTTTTTTTGGTCTGTGACCGCAAAGTTTTTTGATTTAGCTGTCACTTAACATTAGACGAAAACATGATTTTCAGAGGTTAGGTACCTCGTTTAGCCGGGATATTTGGGTTGCTCTATCGAAATCGTGTAATTTATTACCCAGCAGCAATCAATCCACCTTATTGTAGGCAAACGATTAGCCCCCGGACCCGCCAATGTATTCGTGGTCTCCGCTGTCCGTCTTTCCATCAGCGGGATGTACCTCTTGAGTCGTAATGGGTATATAGTTGAAATGTTTACAGAATGTGCATTGCTGTTACCGCTACAGTAAAAACTAAAAACTGGTCCTTTAGAGGTATCAAATCATCATCCAATTCATCGCAATTTTCGCGATATTTAATACGTCGTCGGCAGCGCAGCTATTGTTTTATAATTGTTAGTCCTTAAGATACCTCGTTCGATGGTTAGGTACCCTTCGTGTGCGAGTCCGACCAGCATTTGACCGATTTTTTCGAGCTATGAATAAACAATGCAACATAACATCATGGTACACCAGTTATCGCACTTCTCTTACAGGGCGATCGAATCAAAAAAGTGTTTATCATCGTTCTTAGGATTATAGTCAAACTGAGTGGTTTTGACAGTGATAATGTACAAACTTCACACATATTTACTCTAATTCTGCGTTCATACAGTGGCAACTACAATGGACAGAAACCCTACAAGGCGGGCCAAGCAGCTGGCCAACTAACTTGCGGAGTCAAAGACTGCAGTCGAAAATATGGAACAGAATGCTAGAAGTCAATATTCATAAATTATGACTGTCTCGAATAAATTTTACGGCTGTTTTTGTTACATATATCACTTACGTCACTAAAGATTTTGTTTCCTTTTAAAAAACGGTACAAATCTTCATGACTGCCGTCTTAATGGTGTTGAAGAGTCTCGGACATTATTTTCGATAGCGGTGTACTGTAAAATGAAAGCCAGCTGGATCAGTGAAGGAGATAAAATCTTTATATATTTGTTGCGGGTTCATGATAAATTATATAGTATAAAGTATTCAATCTAATACAACTTCAGAAAAACCAGCTTTGTAAAAACCACTACTTTCCTTTCGATGATTTTTGTCATCCCAAGATTGTGCATCTTCTAAATGGTCTGTTTATGGCTACCATATTGCGTCCGCTAAATGTTGCCATCGCTTTTGAAGGAAACCATAGTTTAAGTCCCTGTTTCACAATTTTCGGATAAGCCTGAAACAGTGAGACTCTAACCTGACCAAAAGAGATTATTGGCAGGCTCAAGATACGTTTATTAATCACAGGGTCGAGAGTCGAATATTGGTGATATAGTTGAAACGCTGGATAGGGACTCGCCGGGAATTTGTAGATTTCAGCTCCTTGGTAGACTCAATCCAACTGGTCCACTTCTCCAGACGTCAACAAGTGATTATGCGGTAGCGCCAGGAGGATATTATTCCTCGGCGTGGAACCGATTCAGAGCTCCGTTAGCGCCAGGAGGATATTACTCCTCAGCGTGGAACCGATTCAGAGCTCCGTTAGCGCCAGGAGGATATTACTCCTCAGCGTGGAACCCTGGAAAGAGACCAGTGTGAATGATAGGAATACAAAAGCGCTACAGCGCCCAGCTATCAGGCGACGGCTCCCCACACGGAGACTTCCGACGAGGGCCCTAGGGTAATTAGGATCTAAGAGTGCCGCAGTCCAATAGACACTGTATAGAAAAGGAAAATACATATAGAGTATAAAATACACGAAAATAAGAAAGACTAACTACGAACCAATGCTTACCCATGGATTGGGGATAGTAGGGAAGTTTCATATCAACTACTGCACTTTACAGCAACTAAACATTCAGCTCCATTACAGTACTAGCCCATCGCCGCAACTAAAGGCGTGACTTAAAAATTATTGATGCAGAAGATACAACCTCACGTTACAGAGCTCAAACAATGTCTGCCTCAAAAAAAACAATCAGCTGCCAGACGAGATTCCAGACCCGAATTTCCGAATTTTTATAGTTTTAGTTTTTAACTGGCTAATCCGCCAGTAGCCAATATGGTCAAAGAGGTAGTACGTTACATACCCGTCTTGTTTGGGTAGGATTTTACCTGATAAAATCCGCTAAGATACTAACTAAACTAAACTAACTTACCAAATTAACTACTTAAGATAAAATTCTCTAAAGCTCGCCATCTACAATGTCAGATAAATATATAACTAACAGTCTAGCTCAACTACATACAAACATCACACATTCGTACCGACAATCAGACATCAGAATTCATACTAAGTTCATACAAGAGTTCACACTTACATCGTGTAAACACAGCCTTACACACAGGGTGCCATTATTATAGCCAAATAAACACCCAGACTAACTGTCAGAAGTTGAAAAATAAGCAAGATCCCTTGAACTAAAATAAGAACCTTAGTACATAAACGCCCCGATAGCTTAGCTACTATCGTAACGCAGAATAATACCATGAGGGGCAGCTCCCTCAAGTGTTCAAGACTTCCTGCACCGTTAGTGGGTACAGAAAATAATAATAGAGTAGAATATCTATTCTACAACAAAGAGTAAAAAAGTAGAGAATTATAGTTCAAGAGGCCATAAGCTAAAGTAACAGACATTGCAGAGTAACGTTACACAATAAAGAACTTTTACATAGCTGTAGATATAGATGGTTTTTAGAATACAAGGGTCAAAATACTTATTACATACATAAAGGAACAGTACCCGGTGTACCTCCTCGAAGCTCAACCTCATACACCAATTCAGCCTTATTTAGCGACAGATATTTTATAGGAAACGTCATGTTTACTACCTATCTAGTAAACTGTACAAATTTACATGAAAGTAAGCAGAGTACACGACTAACGCCCGGTTTCTGGTACAAAATCAAGCCATTGATCTACCGTTTTGACAGCTGAAATTGATAAAGGACTGTCAACACCAGATTAAATGTACGAGAAATCGGCCGTTAAACACTAACCTTATTTATTATTTAATAGTCCGAAAAGTTTCCCTACTAAAATCTTCACAATTTATTAATTTATTTTTCGTACTGAGAATTTGGAGGAAAATATTTATCAACAATTATAATATGACAACAGCCGTCAGACTGCGACCATAAATAATGTAGAAATGAGGTAGGTACCCAGATAAACGATCAAATATACTCCTGTCAGACAAAAATAAACACAACAAAATATACAAGCTACGAAAGAAATCTAGCGTTCTACGGCGCTCTTATGGCCTAACTACTCTGACCAGACATAAAACTCTATCACCAATATTCCCTTAATCCGGGCGCCATTGAAACAGTGAGACTCTAACCTGACCAAAAGAGATTGTTGGCAGGCTCAAGATACGTTTATTAATCACAGGGTCGTGAGTCGAATATTGGTGATATAGTTGAAACGCTGGATAGGGACTCGCCGGGAATTTGTAGATTTCAGCTCCTTGGTAGACTCAATCCGACTGGTCCACTTCTCCAGACGTCAACAAGTGATTATGCGGTAGCGCCAGGAGGATATTATTCCTCGGCGTGGAACCGATTCAGAGCTCCGTTAGCACCAGGAGGATATTACTCCTCAGCGTGGAACCGATTCAGAGCTCCGTTAGCGCCAGGAGGATATTACTCCTCAGCGTGGAACCCTGGAAAGAGACCAGTGTGAATGATAGGAATACAAAAGCGCTACAGCGCCCAGCTATCAGGCGACGGCTCCCCACACGGAGACTTCCGACGAGGGCCCTAGGGTAATTAGGATCTAAGAGTGCCGCAGTCCAATAGACACTGTATAGAAAAGGAAAATACATATAGAGTATAAAATACACGAAAATAAGAAAGACTAACTACGAACCAATGCTTACCCATGGATTGGGGATAGTAGGGAAGTTTCATATCAACTACTGCACTTTACAGCAACTAAACATTCAGCTCCATTACAGTACTAGCCCATCGCCGCAACTAAAGGCGTGACTTAAAAATTATTGATGCAGAAGATACAACCTCACGTTACAGAGCTCAAACAATGTCTGCCTCAAAAAAAACAATCAGCTGCCAGACGAGATTCCAGACCCGAATTTCCGAATTTTTATAGTTTTAGTTTTTAACTGGCTAATCCGCCAGTAGCCAATATGGTCAAAGAGGTAGTACGTTACAAGCCCTACCTATGTGGCATTTACATTATTTATTTTGAAGCTGAAATCATGATTTACCTATCACGTAGCGCTTTCTCGAACATTGTGAAACAAGCCATGGATATTTATGCCCCTACATTATAATTTTTTGAATCTTGAATGACGTATATGTCAATATATTGTAATAAGTAATTACGAACATATTATTTAATAATCTTAAATGAAATAAAACTATCAACCTGAATGATTACCAATGTAATTTCATTTTTTTCATATAAATATACAACGTTATTACCAAGTTATTTGATAACCAATTAGGTGAAAAGTTCGTTCTTAGTAATTAAAAAAATACTACAGCTTACTACATACAACTACTATCTAAGTTCTGGGAATACTTATAGAGATGCAAAAGAATGGTAGTTATTTTTGTTTAAAGTAACTTTTCTGTTGGCTTTTGAAAGCCAGATCGGAGTGCCGATGGTACGAGAGAGGGGAAAATTATGAATGATACCTGAATCAAATTTAAACAATTTTTTTAGAACCTAACGTACATAAACGGTTGTTGCAGTTTCGTCACGATTTAGCGCTTTTAGTATTATTTTTTTTGGTCTGTGACCGCAAAGTTTTTGATTAAGCTGTCACCGAACATTAGACGAAAACGTGATTTTGGGAGGTTAGGTACCTCGTTTAGCCGGGATATTTGGATTGCTCTAACGAAATCGTGTAATTTATTACCCAGCAGCAATCAATCCGCCTTATTGTAGGCAAAGGATTAGCCCCCGGACCCGCCAATGTATTCGTAGTGATATTTGAACATAACCTCAAGTATAAAAGGAAGAGATATTGTATTGCAGTGTTATTCGTCAAGGCTAGCTAAGCTAGTTTGAATCACGATTGTTGTGAATACGCGTGTGTTGGAAGCCTCGCCGGGAGGCCACCGCGTTAGTATAATTAAGTTGAGCAGTGTGTTTCCTTTGGCTGTCGGCAAGGTTGACGCTGAAGCGTTGGTCAAAGAATTGTGATTTGCAGGGGCGCGCCCGTCCGTCATTTTCGACGGGAGAAGAGAACGTCATCGCAGTAGGGCACACACAGGTTTTATGTTTAGCTCGGTGAATCGCCGACGTCTGAATTTCAGACTAAGTTCGGCCCTAGCGGGAACCAAAACACACACAATGAATATTCCAAATATCCCTTAAAATAAAATACACTTTCCAGTTACACACTATGTAGCTCTATAGTGTAGACGGCGAGCTTTAGTAAGACACTGAGACACTTTCACCACTTTATTTATAACTCACTAAGGATTCACAGGGTTTTAACTATGACCTTCCAACTCAACTATCTGGTATCGACCTGCTGTCTTCGGCAACACGTGCTGTCTGTCACCCTGAACCCCGCCGATCGTTCTACTTGGCCGGTGTCTATACCATTGGCGCCAACGTCGACAGCACGCGTTGACGGGAAAAAACAGCGATCACAAATTCAACTTCCGTATTGATAAGTGAACATTATTACAAACTAAGACACATGACAAATAATATTTTAATTAAAGTAGTATTATATAATTATTTAACATTTAAATATTAAAAGCTAACACTCTTTGGTATCTAGAATTCTAACACATTGGCGCCAACGTCGACAGCACGCGTTGGCGGGGAAAAAATAGCGATCGCAAATTCAACTTCCGTATTGATAAGTAAACATTATTACAAACTAAGACACATGACAAATAATATTTTAATTAAAGTAGTATTATATAATCATTTAACATTAAAATATTAACAGCTAACACTCTTTGATATCTCGAATTCTAACAATTCGGCCATCCGCAACATGTACACGTCCCGTGTACAAGGTTAATAAAGAACTATACGGATAACACACAACATTACTCTTTGCCACAGAACAATAACACGACATAAATGCAAGTCGCTTTTACCTTGTTGTCACACATCAATAAAAAAAGACAATTATAAACTTTTGTAAAGTGGTACAAGTCGCTACTACCTTGAGACCACATCGGTTATGACGGAGTTCAAGTCGCTTCTACCTTGAGCCTTTCTTAAACTAAACATCAAAACTACTGGCAGTTCAAGTCGCTTCTTCCTTGAGCCTGCCTTCAATTAAGCCTTAGAACTAATGACAGTTCAAGTCGCTTCTACCTTGAGCCTGCCTTAAACTAAAACTTAATACTACTGGCAGTTCAAGTCGCTTCTACCTTGAGCCTGCCTTCAATTAAGCCTTAAAACTAATGACAGTTCAAGTCGCTTCTACCTTGAGCCTGCCTTAAACTAAACCTTAATACTACTGGCAGTTCAAGTCGCTTCTACCTTGAGCCTGCCTTCAATTAAGCCTTAAAACTAATGACAGCTCAAGTCGCTTCTACCTTGAGCCTGTCAATCTCTTAAATCTGCAGAAAAACAATAAATTCACACAATATATACGGCAATCATCCTTCACACTAAATGCATTACTGATCAATCACTCACGAAAAAGTCTCTCCTTCATTGCTGCTGCTAGGGGAGGAATCAATATTTATCCTTTCAAAACTCAACCAGGACTTCATTTTATCTATAGAAATTACCGCGCAATATTTTCGATTAGCTTTCTTAGTTAAAGGCGTATCTTCGACCTGATACCGATCATTATCTAGGACTGCGGCGACGCGGTATGGACCTTGGTACTTGGGTACAAGTTTTCTACTTTGTCCAGATGACGGGACTTCTCTTTTTATGCTCACTAAATCGCCAACTTTAAACTTTAACGGTGAACTAGCTCTTTTGTCATATGACTGTTTTTGTTTTTCCTGGTATTCTGTAATGTGTTTATTAATTGTCTCTCTAATCTCGTCAACTGAACTACCGCAGTCCATGTTATCGTTGTCTAAGTATGCCTTAATCCTACCCTCTGAACTGCCTGTCAAAGACGTGCCAAACAACGCTTGTACTGGAGTCGTACCAATTCCCTTGTTTAACGTGTTATTCAAACCCCACTGCACGTCGGGTACACTAAGATCCCATTTGCGTTCGTCTTGACCTAGGCATTTGGCTGTGAGCGCATCAAGTAACGTTCTGTTATAACCGGATGTAGTTTGCAGTAAACGCTGACTTAAGCTAATTCATTTTATATAAAACTGTTTTCGATAGAGACTGGCAGCAGTCACCCCACAACCTTTGTCCGATACATACATTGTAAATTCACGTTTTTTTGTCTAAAATTCGGTGTGTAGTACAGTGAAATAAAATTATTCAGCAGCAGTAATAAAAGTGTTTTTTTTAAAAGGACCCACGGAGCGCCATCCTTACAAAGGTGTCAGAAGTGGGATCTCAGGAAAACTCGTGAGTACTGAGATTCATAGGTGTTAGGCGCGTCGCGAAATAACTTCCCGCCTGACAACCATTTAGTGGCTCTGTGGAGAAAGGTCCTTTAATAGACAGTGGTCGACGTTAAGACTTGGGCATGCAAGCCTAAGCCCGCGCTGCTGCTCTCGAGGTCGACGATAAGTCTCCGCTGCCAGACGCGAGCCCGCATCTCATCCTGGATGCTTCCTGCTGCTGTGGTCGACGTTAAGTCTCCGCTTTCGAGTGGGAGCCCGCACCACAATTGTCTGCACCACCACCGTCTTCATAAACGGACGGGTGAACCAGTCATCATCATCATCATCATCATCAGCTCATATTGACTTTCCACGTGGAAGTCAACGGGATCACGAACAACGCAACGTGACTTCGAGGTACTCCGTAATACGACTCCCTGGGTCGCCGTGCCTTCGACGTCCTGTTGACGTCATTACTGCGTCGCACTGCAGTTGTCGTGCGTCGTTTCTACGCGGTTTTTGGAAAAAGCCGTTCCTCAAAATGTTCGTGAGTGCCGTCATCATTCTGTGAGTTATTTTATCTATTCCTAACTTTCTAATTGAAGTGAATGTGCAAGTGATTTTTTCAAGTTTTACAACTATATACATCAAGATTTATTTTTACAAACTTTCTATAACTATTTTTAAAGTGCAATCACACTTTCTACTGTATTTTACATTTTTATTGATTGTGTTTACTGATGATCTGTACTACATTATAAAAGCTGTAACTTAATGTCGACTGGAAAAGAAGTAAAATTAGAAGAAGAAGCCGATAAATTAACTACATCTGATTCAGAAAGTTCCTCTTCTGAAAGCCAAAACCAAAGCCCCAAAGTAACAATTAGAAAAAAAGAAAAACCCAAAATGACTTCATCAATTACTCTTTCGTTCCTAACCAAATTCATAAAACCCTATAATGGGGACCGCGAGTTGTTGCCAGCATTCTTGACGAATTGCGAAAACGCATTCTCATTAGCTAGTACAGATCAACAGGATGTTTTATGCAAGTATATCGTGTCACAACTTGAGGGCAAGGCGCAGTTAGCCTGCTGCTTCAAGAAATTCAGTACTTGGCCTGAAATCAAACAATTCCATAAGGCCACGTTTGGAGAGAAAAAACATTCAACTCATTTGCTCGTCGACTTACAAAATTGCAAGGAATTGCCCACAGAAGATGTGACATAATATTCATTACGTGTTGAATCATGTCTCACACGTTTACAGTCTGATATACATTATAGTTGCGACGATGACGAAGAATTAATCAGCAGATTAGCCGCTATGGAGGATCTTGCCCTTAATACATTTTTGTTGGGAATGAATTCCAACTACTCTCACATAGTGCGCTGTAGGAATCCAAAGACCCTATCAGATGCTATAACTCATGCTATTGAGGAAGAAAAGCTTTATAAGCTTTCTAAACTAGCACAACGCCAAAATAAGCAGTGCTCTATTTGCCAGAAGTCTGGACATTTGGCCTCTGATTGTTACAAAAATAAAGCGAAAACTTCAAGTCCTAATTTCCATCACGTAAATTCGAATCCTCATGTTGCTCAAAGAAACAATCAGAATTTAAGGTTTTCCTCGAACAAAACTTGCGTATATTACAAGAAACTTGATCGGCGAGTGTCGCAAACTTAAGTATAAAAATAATCAAAACGCCGCCGACTCCCACGACGCTGCATCGCCAAGCGCAGGTGCATTTCACAACAACGCGGCAAACAATACTCGCTCTAATGTTCATGTTGTTAGCGTTTCTTCTGATGACCAAGTTGATTTAAACTAAACACTGTTTCGGTCTCGTGTCTGCCGGAACAATGTAATAATGTAAACGACACGAATGATAAGCCTTCTATAGGTAAATCCCGTGCTCTTAAATTACCCCCATCACGGAAGATTAAAAATCAACCCTATGCTCTTAAATTACCCCCAGCACAGATGATGGAAAATGAATCTCGACAAATTGACCAGTCTTTGTCTACTGAGTTCTCAGCAAAGTTGCAAGGTCGCACCTGTAGCACACACGCCGTGGCACAGGATTCTTCTGCACCTTCCCCTCAGTCAGAACCTTATTTCACTGAGTTTTCAACTAAGCTACCAGGCAGCACCTGTAAATATCAGGGTTTTGATGCGCCTCTACCTCAGTCTAAAATTCAAGACAAAAGACTCAAATCTTGTGTTCTTAAATCTGTCCTAACACAAGTTAATCCTGAAATTATTTTAGGTCAATCAAATGAACTTGGAGATTCCAAAACTATTCCCTCTACTCGCGACAAACCGAGTTTTTCTTCTAGGGATTTTATACGTGAAAAGAGTTATACAATTAATAACATGAACAATAAAATATCTTTACCACACGTTTATTTAAAGACACATTTAAATGAAAAGCCTCTATGCTTTCTTATAGACACTGGGTTCTCAATTTCTATTGTAAAACAGTCAAGTTTGATCAAACCAGTGCTCGGACCCTTAACAGTCACTCTAAAAGGTTTAAGTGACAACGATTCCACATGTGAATCTCTTGGGTCCATCCAGCTCAATTTTGAACACGTAATTTCCGATAAAAGCAAAATAATATTTGACTTTTTGTTCCACGCGATTGACGACAAGATCAATTTATATTTTGACGGAATCATAGGTAGTGATTTTATTCGACATTTCAAAATCGACGTGCAGTGTTCCACAAATTCATTAAACATGCAAGGACACTCGATACCTATATGCTTTAGTAAGCCATCATATGTTATACCTCCACGGTCAGAGATGGTGATTGAATGCCCAATTGCCAATCTATCAGATTTTTCAGGCCAAAAAGAAGCCTTAATATTAGATCAACAAATTTGTGAAGGTGTGTTCTTAGCAAACTGCATAGTCAATGTCAAATCCAACAATAGGGTAAACGTATCAGTATTAAACACTACTGAATCCGAGATTTCAATAGATAACTTCAAGGTTCAATTAACAACCCTTGAGTTTCCGTCATCAGACTCAGATGATGCTCAGCATGAGCTCATTCATCAGCTGAGTTCTTCAAACACTGATCGTTCTAGACAGGTTCTCGAGCAGATACGATGCTCTTACTTAAACGCAGAAGAAAAGAAGGCGTTGATGACCTGCCTTTCTAAATATACTGATATATTTCACCTTAATGGTGAATTCCTAACTCATACAGATAAAATTCAACATTCTATTAATACCGGGGACGCACCTCCTATCCATGTTAAGTCATACCGGTTCCCAGAAATTCATAAAGAAGAGGTAGAAAGTCAAATAAAAAAAATGCTTGACCAAAATATAATTCGCCCTTCAACCTCCCCCTGGAATGCACCAGTGTGGGTTGTTCCTAAGAAACTCGATGCCTCTGGCAAGCAAAAATGACGAATCGTAATTGACTATAGACGCCTTAATGACGTCTCCGTTTCAGAGGTTTACCCTCTTCCTCTCATAACAGATATCCTAGACCAGTAAGGTCACTCAAAGTACTTCAGTACTCTTGACCTGGCTTCAGGATTTCATCAGCTGTTGCTAGATCCCAAAGATTCTGAAAAAACTGGCTTCAGTGTTACGACTAATGGTATCTCAGGACATTTTGAATTCACGAGAATGCCCTTTGGTTTAAAAAATGCTCCATCCACATTCCAGAGACTCATGAATTTAGTCCTTTCTGGGCTCCAAGGTCTTCATTGTTATATATATTTGGATGATTGCATCTGTTATTCACATGACCTTCAATCTCACATGCAAAAACTAGAACTCATATTTTCAAGATTCAGAGAGGCCAACTTGAAGTTGCAGCCTGACAAATGTGAATTCTTGCGACGCGAAGTCGCTTATCTCGGGCATGTCATAACCGACAAGGGTGTTTTGCCTAACCCAGACAAGGTAAAGGCTATTTCCGGATTCCCTACACCCAAGAACCCGAAGGACATAAAATCTTTTCTAGGACTAACCGGCTATTATAGACGTTTCATAGAGAATTTCTCTCACTTAACTAAACCTTTAACCTCATTATTGAAAAAAGACACAGTGTTTCACTGGTCTCATGAAAAAGAACAAGCATTCAGTATTCTGAAAGAAAAGTTAGTCTCAGCACCATTATTACAGTACCCAGATTTCAGTCAGACATTCATCATAACTACAGACGCTTCTAACTACGCCATTGGCGCAGTACTGTCGCAAGGCGAAATTGGAAAGGATAAGCCAATGGCATATGCGTCTCGTACATTAAATAAATGCGAAGGAAACTACTCCACGACTGAAAAGGAGCTTCTCGCTATTCTTTTCGTCGTCAACACTTTCAGACCATATATTTATGGGTATAAATTTCGAATTGTCACTGACCACCGTCCCCTTACATGGCTTTTCAATGCAAAAGATCCAGGAGGACGTTTATGCGATGGCGATTGAAACTAGAGGAGTATGACTACGAGATAGTTTATAAACCGGGCTACGGCCCGGTTTATAAACTCAAATGCTGACGCTCTATCTCGTAACCCAGTAAATGCCATCACTCTTTCAGGAATAAATAAGACAACTTATGAAAAATTTTTCAAGAAACAATTCACGAAATCAATCTCTAATGATACGCAAATTCAGGAATATAACCAAAGTTTAACTTCCGCGAAACTTAATTCGATAGCTTGTCCAGTTTCTCTAGATTTTGATAACTCTATGCCGCACAGCGAACAACTGTTATCCATAGTAAACAATTCTGCCGAGCTCTTATCAGCCGAACGGGAACTTGAAACCGTGCAGTCAGTTGAGGCGACTAATAAGAAGCTCTATTTCTTATACACTAAAATCCATCATTATGATGAAACGAGTTACAGAACTATTTTAATATATTACTCAAATTGAGAGACTTGATCATTTCCGAAGATGATTATGATAAGGAGTTAGCTATTTCAGATTTTACAGAACCTTTCACCAAGCTAGCTTATGTAAAAATATATAATATGATATCATACATATTTCATGGCACAAACATAAAAGTACATATCTATAAAAACCAAATTAGTTATCCTACTCCAGCCGAGGTTCCAAATATCCTGAAAGAAAATCACGGCACGACCATAGCTGGTCACCCAGGAGTAAAACGCATGCTAAACAGAATCAAAGCTTCGTTTTATTGGAAAAGCATGAGGGCAGATATTGAACGTTTCGTAAAAGATTGCAGATTATGTCAAGTAAATAAGCCACTACGAGCTTCCAACAAAGCACCTATGGTGATAGCTTCCTCGAGCACTAAGCCATTCGAGAGATTAGCTCTAGATATTGTTGGAATTTTGCCTAAAGCTGGCCTTAAAAAATTCAGGTACATTTTAACTCTTCAGGATGACTTAACGAAATTTTCTTGTGCCTATCCTATGATAACCTCTACTACTGATGAGATTGCACGTAACCTCATACATTTCTTCTCACTATTTTCATTTCCAAAAATGATCCCCACAGACCAAGGCACATGCTTCACATCTGAATTATTTAAACAATTGACTGAAATTCTTAAAATCAAAAGCTTATTCTCTACACCTTATCACCCTCAAACAAATGGCGCTTTAGAGCGTAGTCGCGTGACTACGCTCTAGAGCGCTCGTGAATGAAAATCACGACGATGGGCATTGCTATCTAGCAACTGCAATACTAGCTTATAATACAACTCCGCATTGTACAACATAATTCACTCCGTTTGAACTATTGTATGGCCATAAACCTTCCATTCCCAGTAGTTTATACGATTCAAGTGATAGCACAACATATGCCGAATATATACGCGCTTTACAGTACAGAATGAAGTACTCCCGTGAAAAAGCTTTAGAAAATATTACCAAAAGTAAAGAACAATCAAAAAGATACTATGATGTTTCATCCAGAACAAAAACGTATAAATCAGGAGATATGGTTTACATTAAACAACATCATAGGCTGCGCAAGGCCCTGTCCTCAATCTGGAAAGGACCTTATAAGATAGTTAAAGTAAATGACAAGAATAATGTTACAGTCAGCATAAATAGGAAACATGTGAAATATCACATTAATGAAATAAAGTTAGCACAATAATTGTTTCAGATTCGTCCTTGGAACAAGTTATTCAGAGCCTATCTAATAAATCACGCACAGTCCTGGACTATACTTCGATCCGACGTCTGTGGTATATTTCTATGACGACTACTGGAATGTAGTGACGCATCTAGAAGTTATACCTATTGAACCTTACTTACAAAAGATTGACCAATCGATCTCGAGCATTTCTAGCTTTTGTGAAAAAGCACAAAATTTAGCTATTGATATAAATTGTAAGGATGCCATAAACCCTCTTCAAATTTTGATAAAAGCTAATAAATTAAAATATGATTCATTTTCTCATTTAATATCGGAATCGAAACCTCAAGATCGCTTCAAGCGAGCCCTGGAATTTGGCGGTGAAATTCTTAAATTTTTCTTTGGCACTCTAGACGCAGGCGATGCTAGGAAATATGATGACGCATTATCCACATGTGAACATAACGACCAGGTGATATTTTCATTAATGAAGGATAACATTCACATTATCCAATCAACCATAAATAATTTCAATACCTCTATTCTCAAATTAAATGACAATGAGAAAAGAATAAATAAACAAATCGAAAAACTAAATTACATATTTGAACAAAATAATAAAGTAACTACAAACTGTGTGAATCTTTCAAAAATCAATTCCATTCTCAATTTAATTGAAGCATCATTACTTTCAGTATCTAATATTTTAGATACAATTTTGAACTCTATCCTCTTTGATAAAGCTAATATTTTACATCCGTATGTTTTGACTCCCACTCACCTGTTTAACGAGCTAAGTAAAAGCAAGATGTATAAAAAGAACATTGAGTTCCCAGTTTCTCTATCACTAGAGAATATACATAGTATCATAGATCTATCTAGGATGACTTCATATTACTATAATAATAAGATTATGTTTGTAATTCAAATACCCTTGATTAACCCAGTTAAGTTTAATGTTTATAAGATTTTACCGTTGCCTACACCGAAAGATGAGTACAACTTCCAAACTTATGTTTTAATTCATTCATCTAAGATGTATGTAGCCCTTACGGATGATAGATTAAGTTACGCATTATTAGATAGCCTAATTGATTGTCATAAGGTTAATTATGAGTATATGATCTGTCCATTACCCTCTGTTTTATCTACAGTAAACAATCCTTTATGTGAAACAAAACTGTTAACAGAAGTAACATTGTCTCTTCCCGATATCTGTGACTTTAAGATAATATATGGTAATGTTAATATATGGCAAAAACTTAATGATGGCAGATTTATCTATGTACAGTCTAAGCCTAACAAATAATCAATGAAATGTAAAAACAATATAACAGATTATACCCTGCAAGGTACAGGAATTCTATCCTTAAAAGAAGATTGTACAGCATACTTTCAGACTTTACAGTTAATCGATTTCAACATAATCGAAGATGATTGTTGTAAGTGTAATTTTATCAGTAATAGTGCAGGTGTAATTTCTGCTATTTCTATAACTGATGTTGATTTAGAATCACTGAAACTAGCTTCTCATAAACTTGATAATCTCTAAAACCAAATTAATCAAGCTAAAAATCAGTCCCATATATTTAAATATGGACATTATTATTCTGAAACTACTTATGCCATAGTAGTAGCTTTTATAATTTACTTAGTATATAAGGCATATAAGAAATAGTTTTCACCCTGCTGTAAAAACACATCTTGTTGCATCCAAATATATAACCAGTGTCATAATAAGAAGTCTAGTAGAAATGAAACAAAGTATAATACATCTATTGAATTCACAGAATCTGATGAATCATTTGAATGCGATAAGAAGTCTGTTAGAAGCCTTCCTGAAATAGAAATAAATAAAAACAAAAGTAAAGTTATGTTTAGGAATTTTTAAAAAATACCCGCAAATCGGAACTTAAGTAACTATTAATAATAACATAACATATTAAAAATTATTGATTTCTATTTCGGAACTTAGATTTTACTATTATAGTGTAGCGATACTGCTTAAGGATAGTAAAGGTGACATTCAAGTTACTATTTAGTCACTGTATCTTATTTTGATTTTAATCTAAATCTATTTGTTTTGTTTACTCCTTCGTTTATCTTAAATTGATAAAGCTCAGTCTTATGGGGGGAGATGTTATAACCGAATGTAGTTTGCAGTAAACGCTGACTTAAGCTAATTCATTTTATATAAAATTGTTTTCGATAGAGACTGGCAGCAGTCACCCCACAACCTTTGTCCGATACATACATTGTAAATTCACTTTATTTTTGTCTAAAATTCGGTGTGTAGTACAGTAAAATAAATTTATTCAGCGGCAGTAATAAAAGTGTTTTTTTAAAAAGGACCCACGGAGCGCCATCCTTACAGTTCGGTTGTATCGCTCAACCTGTCCGTTTGCTCTTGGTGTAGCTACAGCGTTGAGGATGTGTTTGGCTCCGACCTTGTGAATATATGCCTGAAACTTACTACTCGTGAAACATGACCCACGATCAGAAATTACTCGTTTCGACGCACCAAATATGCTAAAGTGCTCGCGTAACCGGTCGATGACAATTGACGTTTTTGTACTTTTAACAGGCCTCAATACGATGAACTTTGTATACGCGTCTATTATAACTAAAATGTAGGTGTTTCCCCTCGAGCTCTTCACGAAAGGTTCGACGTGATCGAGGTGAATGGTCCCAAATGGGGTATCTATTTTTGGGATAGGGTGCAACAGTGGTCTTTTCCGCCCCGATCCCTTGGAATATGCACACTCTAGACAAGAGTCCACATATTTCTTGATGAACTTTTTCATTTTATTAAACCAGTAGGTTTCTTTGACTTTAGCGTAGGTTTTATCAAACGCGAAATGACCAATATCATTGTGGCACTGTTTAGGTATTTGCCACCTCACCCCTTTTGGCACCACATATCTCTCACCCTCGGCCGTTTTCCTGTATAACTTCTTATTGCGAATCGAATAATTACCTAGTACATCTACTATTTCCGATGAATTTGGGTCTGTTAATATGCTAACCTTCCTTTAAATTTCCGAATCAGACGCTTGCACTGTACTTAACCAGTCAGAGTCACCTGTCACGATAATATGCACTGATTGTGTGGTGACGTCACTAGATGGTGGATTCCTGCTGAGAGCATCAACATACGTCATTGATTTGCCTGGTCGGTACTCAACCGTGTAATCAAACTCATGCATGGAGATCCACCACCTAGCGACGCGCGGTATTAGGTCACGTTTGAAAAAAGTTGCCTGAAGTGAATTGCAATCCGTAAATATCTTAAATGTAATACCTATAAGATACACGCGAAACCTCTGCAACGATGCAACCACCGCCAACGTCTAGAGCTCGTATGACGTCATGTGTTGCTCTTCAGGGGTAGTTTGGCGACTAAAATATGCTACCGGCTTGAGAATCCCATCACTATTTCTTTGCATTAATATACCTGCAATACCGATTTTACACGCATCAGTATGGACTTCAGTAACCACCTTCGGATTGTAAAGCGATAGGGTTGGTTTTCTTACCAACTCGTCTTTCAAAGTGGTAAATGCGCGTATTTGGGATTCACCACAGACCCAAGGAGTATCCTTTTTAAGCAAAACAGTAAGTGTCTTCGCAATAACCGCGAAGTTTCTCACGAATCGCCGGAAGAAGCTACATAGACCCACTAAATGTCTGACGCCGTGTTGATCGCGAGGTTGAGGAAAATCCTGAACTGCCTGCACTTTGCGACTACCGGGTTTTATTCCTTCGGCGCTTAATTCAAACCCAAGGTAGTCTACACTTCTACAAAAAAACAACACTTCGAGAGCTTAAGTGTCAACCCCGCTTTTTGAAGTAACTGTAGAACCGATTCTAATTTACTGATGCCCTCATCGATTGTTTTTGACGGTATGATGATATCGTCCATATATGCGGATGCTATTTTGCTATTCCTATCCGGCGAGCGACCATTTTCGACGATATGATTGTTGACCGTTCCTAACACTGAGTGAACCATGCGCATGAACGTCGATGGACCGTTAACAAGGCCGAAGGGCATCCGTTTAAACTCAAATTGCCTATCTGGCGTCACAAAACTAGTCTTTGATCGATCACTTTCTTTAACCCCTATCTGGTAATACCCAGATGCCAAGTCCAAAGTAGTATAAAAGTTAAACCCCGATAGCTCATCGAGCTGGTCATCGATTCTAGGTAGTGGGAAATTTTCATTTATAGTCTTCCTATTGAGAGCCCTATAGTCCACACAAAGTCTAATATCCCCGGTCTTTTTCTTTACTAGGACTATAGGGCTTGCATAGGGTGACGTCGAAGGCTGAACTATATCGCAATCAATGTATTCCTGTTCCATGTTCCGTACTTTCTCCCTTTCGGTGAATGGTAACCTATACGGACGGTATACCACGGGTTCATCATCCTTTAGCTGAATCGACATTTCGACTAAGTCTGTTTTGCCTAGTTCCTCTAGCTTAAATGCAAATGCCTCGCGATATTTATTTAACAATCCCAGTAGCTTCACGATGATCCCATTATCTAGCGCGTTAGGCCCTAAATCGTCTGCTAAGATAACTTGCTTTGGTTCAACCAGATTGACTCGCATTACCCTATTCAGCATAGTATCACTAGATTGGGCCTCCTCTGCGCGCTCGCATCTAGCCAATAATGATCCCCTTTTAAGTTCAAACGGTCTGCTCGATAACCCTTTTACCAACGCTACACCACTACCCTCTGTTACGGTGAACAACTCTTGTACTATGTAATGCTCACGTCCTGACTGATAACGGGTGCTACCATTGATATAAACTTCTCCCGTATACTTAGGTTCTGTTTTAAAGTCAACAGCAGTCAACCCATCGACGATAGTCTCAGACGCGCAAACTAACTTGACCCTATTGTCTAGATAATCTTCTGAGCTACTTATACGCTAGAATGTACTGTCCTTTTCTACCACAATGTGTGGTTGCTCGGTAAAAGTCTGTCCAACCAGTAAAGGTACTTCCAGAACCTCATCCGGAACAACCATACATTCAACAAATGCCTTTGCTGCATCTATTTCCACGTCTACTCTGCATTTACCTAATGGTCTAACAACGCCATCACCGAACCCCTTTAAAAATGGTAATGTGGTTTCGTGTTCCCACGCTAGTGACAATTCGCGAGCGAACGTTTCCCTAATCAATGTTACCGCGCTACCGAAATCGATGAAACACTTGCATATCACTTTATTAACTATCACGCGCTTATAGTACTTTAAAGACTTTGTACCGGACGCCACTACACACATGACCGGTTTTGATGTTTTACTGGTGGTGTCAGCGTTTTTATTATTATTAGTTCGACAACTAACAGTAGAATGACCAAAGCGCATGCATTTATCGCATTTCAGTGCCGGTTTGGGACACTGAGACTTGTAGTGGCCGTCTTGTAAACAGTTAAAACATTTAACCGGTCTGTCGCTAGCTGTGTTTCTATTCCCGTTTCCCGAGTTAGTTTCAATTCTAGTCATAGCCTTTCGCTCCATAAATTAACTATTCTTAGCGCTCTTTAAGAAAGGTAATAGCTGCTCTGGACTATCAAAACGAGCCGCTTCGGCCCCTAGACGAACACTGCGATCTTCTATTCCAAATACTAAACAATCAACCGCTCTCTTGCCCGTAATGTCGCACCGGTTTAATAATATGATTTTATCATAGAAATATTCCTCAAAAGAATCATTAAACCTAGCACGTTTAGCAAGCATTGTTGTGAGTAATTGACCATAGTTATCATCGCTAGGGAATGCTAGTTTCAACTTTTCCTGCCACTGTTGCCAGGAAAACATTACAGTCGAGAGTCCAGCGTACCATTTTTGAGCATTGCCCTTGAGCTTTGGTAACGCAAAGTGAACAGTCTGACGATCATTCCAATTATATATGATCGCACACTCATTCAATTTGTGTATCCACATTTCAATTGTTTGTTCCTTACGATCCGGATCGAATTCTGGCACTGTGTTATGATTCGACAATTTCTCATGAGAGCCTTTATTGCCAATAGTACGCAAGGCCTCGACTAGCTGTGAAATAGTAACACTATTGCTGTGTACGGATTTCGCATTCAAGGACTCGCATACAGACCCGGATTGTTGTTGTTCCTCAAAAACTCAAAAACTCAAAACTCAAAACGTTTATTCTGTAAATAGGCCACAAGGGCACTTTCACATGTCATTTCATTTCATTTTTTACAGAACATTTGGTATTATTATCATATTATCAGAAAAAAAAAAAAGTACTTAATTATTGTTTCTGAGAGATGTAAAGAGTCTCAAATGTCATAATAAAATAATTAAAATATAAATAACAGAGATGTATAGTCTCTTTAGTCATTAATACAATGATAATAGGAGATGTAAATGGTCCCCACAGTCAAGAGTTGTATAATTAAATTAATCTTTGGAGGTGTAAAAGGCCTCCAAGTGTCCAGTTAAAGAAACTCTGGCAGTGAGGATGCTCACAATTAATTAGAACAATTCAGTCCCAAGCATTTTTATCGTCTATGTACTCTTTAATACTGTAGTAAGCTTTAGAAATAAGCCTTTGCTTGATGTATTTCTTGAACTTATTAATTGATAGATCTGTCAAAGTGCTTGGGAGTTTATTGTAAAATCTTACACAATTACCCTTGAACGAGTTTTTTATTTTATGGAGCCGAGTAGTGGGCACTGCAAGTTTGTCCTTGTTTCTAGTATTAAAGTTATGTATATCACAGTTTCTTCGAAAGTTAACAATGTTCTTATGGACATACATAATATTCTCGTAAATATATTGACTATGGACTGTCAATATATTTACTTCTTTAAACTTATTTCTAAGAGAATCTCTATTATTCATTTTATAAATCGCACGAACAGCCCGCTTTTGCAGCACAAAAATAGTATTTATTTCAGCAGCACTGCCCCAGAGCAGAATACCGTAGGACATAATACTATGAAAATAACTAAAATAAACTAATCTGGCTGTTTTTAAATCTGTCAAGTGACGGATTTTCCTGCATGCAAAAGCTGCAGAGCTCAGTCTGTTCGATAGCTTATCAATATGTGGACCCCATTGGAGTTTGGAATCCAACGTTATACCTAGAAACACTGTGCTGGTTACCAATTCCAATTCCTCATTTTTAATTGTTATACATGTCTGATTATTTTTAACGTTAGTAGTAAGAAACTTAACACATTTAGTCTTTTTCTCATTTAATAGCAAATTATTAACATTAAACCAATTTACCACTCTTGATATGGTATTGTTCACGTGATCATCAGTAGCGTGTTGGTTTCGCTTTGTTTTAAAAATAAGTGAGGTGTCATCAGCAAACAGTACCATATCATGACAGTCCCTTCCTAGATAGGGTAAGTCGTTTATATAGATGAGGAATAGGAAGGGTCCCAATATTGGGCCCTGTGGCACGCTTAAAGAAACCAATGATCCTGGTGATCGTACTCCGTTTACGTCTACCCTTTGTATTCTTCCGTTCAGATAAGATTTTAACAAATTCAATGACGTGTCTCTAACTCCATAATGATGTAATTTCCTGATCAATGTTTCATGACAAACGCAATCAAAAGCCTTAGATAAGTCACAAAAAATGCCTAGGGCATCTTGTGACTCTTCCCAGGCATCAAAAATACTTTCAATGAACTGAATTCCGGCATCTGTTGTTGAACGACCGCGAGTGAATCCAAACTGTTTGTTATGCATTAGCTTATTTGATTCAAAATGATGTAATAGCTGTGATAAGATTAATTTCTCAAAAATTTTACTAAAAGTTGGTAGTATTGATATAGGTCTGAAATTGGTGGGGTCTTGAGTACTACCTGCTTTGAAGAGGGGAATTATCTTACTTTGTTTCATTAAATCAGGAAATTCACCGCAGTCTATACAATTGTTGAAAATGACCGCTAGGTCAGGTGCAATTAATTCGATCAGGGATTTAACGACGTGAACAGAGAGTCCCCAAAGATCATTCGTTTTCTTAACATTTATCAATTTAAATGCCTTTACGACATCTGAACTTGTGACGTGCTTAAAATTCAAGTATGAAGCACACTCTGAGACATTATCTTTTAATATTGCAACAGCAGACAAAGGTGACGAATTTAAATACTTAGTCGTGGAAGCCGGTGCATTAGTAAAAAACGATTCAAATTCAGTTGCAACTTCTAAGCTAGAACTCGTAAGCTGTCCATTGATTTTTAGTTCGTAATCGTGACTCGCTTTTTTACTACGACCGGCCTCCTCATTAATTATTTTCCAAGTCGTTTTTATAACATCGGAACTATTCTTAATTTTACTACTCAGAAAATTACGTTTAGCTGTATGACAGTCTAATTTAAATTGTTTGGAGAACTGTTTGACTTGTTCTTTAAATTCGTCACTCATGTTGAACCGTCGTTCCTCATACAATGCATACAATGCTTGCCTGCGTTTATGCAACTCTGCAGTAGCCCACGTACTAAAGTCGTTTGAACCACTAACCACAACCGATTTTGAAGTGAATATCGCGCTGTACTGTTTCATAAAGGTTTCAAAGAATAAGTTATACATTATATTAGTAGACTGTTCAGCAGCCAAAAACGGTAGTTCCTGGGCTAAAGAGTATCTCATTCTTTCTAACCGGTCAGCAGTTATTGGCACAAACGAAATTTTCTTTTTAATGACAGGTTCTCTAATAGAATCAAATTGAAATAATTGACCTAAATGATCTGAATCCAATTCACTGATAACACTTTTACTGATTGGAATAACATCAGTAAAAATGTTGTCAATGCATGTAGCACTAGTAGCAGTCACTCTTGTTGGCTTCATAAATAAATGGCTAAGCCTAAATGATGAGAAAAGATTTATCAATCTAACGCTGAGAGTAGTTCTTTCTAACAGATTAACATTAAAGTCACCACATATAATTAATCGTTTCGTACTGTGTGATGAAATAGTTAGGACGGATTCCATTATTTTCTCGAACATTTCAAAGTCGCTCAAGGGTGGCCTATAGACACATATAACGATGAACTGTTCTAATTCCACAACTGCAAGTTCTATAGTTCGTTCAACAGATAAGGAAACAATGTCCTTACGTTCCTTGAATTTCATATGATTGTTTAGTATGATTAATGCCCCACCATGTATTGAATTAAGTCTGGTGAACGAACTACCAACCTGGTGATCTTTAAAGCTAAACATAATTTCATTAATAGTTAACCAGTGCTCTGTTATGCACAAAATGTCAATTTTATTACAATTTAAAAATAACTCTATTTGTAGATCTTTGCCTCTAATACATTGAATATTCTGATGAACCAGGCTTATATACTTAGCATGTGAGCTTCCCTTATTCTTAGGGTTTTCTAATATACTAGAACATATGTTGCCAGAGCCTGGGTCCTCTGTTGTCTTATGAACTAATTTAAATGCATCCTGTTATTCTGGTCTGATACCAGATTCATATTAGGCTGCTCAGTAAAAGCAGAGTTAGAAGCCAAATTTTTGGCTGTAATGTCATATAAATATAATAGTGACATAGCTATTTGTCGTTTACAATAATTTGAAAGGTAAAATGTACCTTTAGTCATAGTAAAATAATTACTAACATAATTGTTAGTGTCAATAATATCAAACTTATTATTATATGTACATAAATTGTACATAGTTATATTCATATTATGTCTATATACATTTTCATTTTGTGTCAATTGGTTGCAGTACGGAAATGTGAACGATATAATTTTTTTCACACTAAGACCATTCAATGTTTCATAAAATTTTACTAAATTATTTTTGTTCACATCTCCCCTATTTCCCATGAAAATTATCAGTGTGGCACTGGCTGTGATAGTGCTGTCATTCAAAATTTGATTTATAATATTATCTACAGTGCTAAAAGGTGAGCAATTACTAATAACACTATGTCCCTTAGAGTATGAGTGGAGTGCTGAGCCCATGCCACTTCCAATCTCATCACAGTACATTATAATATCAGGTGTTGTGGTCATATCAGACTTGGCAGAACTATTATCAGTAACACCTTGTGTTGGTAAACTGTCACACAAGCCCGGAGAGTTGCCCGCTGTCAAACAACCACCTTTCTGCTCACAGCGACAAGTATGGTTGTTGGTCAGCGACTCAAACCGCTCACAATTATGGTTCATTTCTTGAATTAAATCATCCATAGCCAATGAGTATTCATTTATAACTTTCTCAGAGTTCAAATATGCACTGTTTAGTGATCTCAATGAATCCTCTAAGCTTTGGATTTTCAAATGTAAGTTTTGTGTGTCAGTTTCATACATCAACTTAGTACTTTCTAATTCTAATACACACATATTCAAATCATGTAATAAGTTTACATTTTTCTTGCTTACTTTTAAGTTTTTAGTACACAATTTATTATGTTTTATTAATTTCTGAGTTTTCCGTATATACCTATTTATTTTACCTAGTTTGTTATTGCTGCAACTTAATAACCTTGATGTGGGCAATGTGTCATTAGTTAAATCAATGACATCATCAAGGCTTCCAGTTGCAACAGTAACCAGCTGCGGGCTGATCCCTACGACTTCACTGTAGAGGCTCTGGGTCTGCAACGCTGCGGTGTTTTCCTTCTCCTCCTGGAGTGCATGTATTTGTTCATGGGCATCGAACAATGCTTTCTCCAGGGAATCAATCGATTTCAGGGCTTGCTCGTACTCTGCACTACATACAGTGAAGCTATCTACGGTGACCTGCAGCTTGTCCCGCTCAACAATTACATCACTACATTCTTGTTCTAATACACATAATTGTTTCTTTAGCTTATCTCTACTTTCAAGTACTGATAATAGCTCTTTCTCATTTTCCTCCCTTTCACAGAGTAATTCGGTGACCATTTCCTTTGATTTTTTAATTCTAGTAAGGTAACTTTGAGCTTGTCATTTTCCTGCTGTCGGGAGGCGACAGCAGCAGCTCTGCGGGTCATCATGGTTACAGTTGAGATAAGAATCAAGGAATTGCACACCAAAACAATGCGAAATTACTTACGTGGAATAGTAACGTTTTTCAGCGTTTGCACATCACTAATTGCTATGAAATATATTTTAAACGTTGTTAAATATAATAATTTAACAATAAGGTAACAAAAAGCGCTGAAAGTGTACGGAAATAACAAATACTTTCAAATTTATAACCTGCAACGGTCACAAATTTAACATGTTTCGAGACACTAGTAAACGTCACTAAAACACACTGCAAACAATAGAAATACTTAACATTACACTATAATCCTAAAATAACACTAAATTGGGCTCAGAATTACACTAAATCATATTAAAATATAAATTTTTCTAGGGACGTAGTGAAATCAGCTGTTTGCCGTTTGACAGCCTTCCTCTAGAAGTGACGGCTGCGCAGGTGTAGCCCCCCTGTGCGACGACTGCGCAGGCGTAGCTCCGCTGCGCGACCGCTGCGCCGGCGTAGCCCTGCTGCGCGACGACTGCACAGGCGTAGCCCTGCTGCGCGACGACTGAGCAGGCGTAGCCCTGCTGCGCGACCGCTGCCTCTCGCTACGCCGCCGATGCCGCTGACTGCGCGAGCGTGACCTGCTGGGACGACCACGGCCTCGGTGGCTGCTCCGGCTGCGCGTCCGGCGCCTGTTGGCGTCGCCGCTGCGTGACCGACGCCTGCTGGTCCATTCCCGTGTCCTCTGGTCACTGCGACTGCGCGGCCGCTTCGCGTTCCTACGTTGACTGCGCGACCGGCGAGATCCTCTTCGGTCCGTGTGCCTAGTTATGCTACGCGACCGGTGCTGACCTTCGGGTAGCCCAGGTAGCGTTGCCAGCACAAGCGAGCCACGCGACCCTTTCCGACCGTCATCCATTTCCGTTTTTAATCGGTGCTCTTATACCACAGGTTCGACTCAAGGAGTGAATACTGTTTACAACTCCTTTCTATCCCATTCTTCAGAATGGTAGACGGCGAGCTTTAGTAAGACACTGAGACACTTTCACCACTTTATTTATAACTCACTAAGGATTCACAGGGTTTTAACTATGACCTTCCAACTCAACTATCTGGTAACGACCTGCTGTCTTCGGCAACACGTGCTGTCTGTCACCCTGAACCCCGCCGATCGTTCTCCACGGCCGGTGTCTATACCATTGGCGCCAACGTCGACAGCACGCGTTGGCGGGGAAAAAACAGCGATCACAAATTCAACTTCCGTATTGATAAGTAAACATTATTACAACCTAAAACACATGACAAATAATATTTTAATTAAAGTAGTATTATATAATTATTTAACATTTAAATATTAACAGCTAACACTCTTTGGTATCTAGAATTCTAACACATTGGCGCCAACGTCGACAGCACGCGTTGGCGGGGAAAAAACAGCAATCGCAAATTCAACTTCCGTATTGATAAGTAAACATTATTACAAAGTAAGACACATGACAAATAATATTTTAATTAAAGTAGTATTATATAATCATTTAACATTTAAATATTAACAGCTAACACTGAAACAGTGAGATTCTAACCTGACCAAAAGAGATTGTTGGCAGGCTCAAGATACATTTATTAATCACAGGGTCGTGAGTCGAATATTGGTGATATAGTTGAAACGCTGGATAGGGACTCGCCGGGAATTTGTAGATTTCAGCTCCTTGGTAGACTCAATCCGACTGGTCCACTTCTCCAGACGTCAACAAGTGATTATGCGGTTAGCGCCAGGAGGATATTATTCCTCGGCGTGGAACCCTGGAAAGAGACCAGTGTGAATGATAGGAATACAAAAGCGCTACAGCGCCCAGCTATCAGGCGACGGCTCCCCACACGGAGACTTCCGACGAGGGCCCTAGGGTAATTAGGATCTAAGAGTGCCGCAGTCCAATAGACACTGTATAGAAAAGGAAAATACATAGAGAGTATAAAATACACGAAAATAAGAAAGACTAACTACGAACCAATGCTTACCCATGGATTGGGGATAGTAGGGAAGTTTCAAATCGACTACTGCACTTTACAGCAACTAAACATTCAGCTCCATTACAGTACTAAAGGGACTTGCCCATCGCCGCAACTAAAGGCGTGACTTAAAAATTATTGATGCAGAAGATACAACCTCACGTTTCAGAGCTCAAACAATGTCTGCCAAAAAAAAACAATCAGCTGCCAGACGAGATTCCAGACCCGAATTTCCGAATTTTTATAGGTTTAGTTTTTAACTGGCTAATCCGCCAGTAGCCAATATGGTCAAGGAGGTAGTACGTTACATACCCGTCTTGTTTGGGTAGGATTTTACCTGATAAAATCCTCTAAGATACTTAAGAAACTAAACTAAACTAACTTACCAAATTAACTACTTAAGATAAAATTCTCTAAAGCTCGCCATCTACAATGTCAGAGAAATATATAACTAACAGTCTAGCTCAACTACATACAAACATCACACATTCGTATCAACAATCAGACATCAGAATTCATACTAAGTTCATACAAGAGTTCACACTAACATCGTGTAAACACAGCCTTTCACACAGGGTGCCATTATTATAGCCAAATGCACACCCAGACTAACTGTCAGAAGTTGAAAAATAAGCAAGATCCCTTGAACTAAAATAAGAACCTTAGTACATAAATGCCCCGATAGCTTAGCTACTATCGTAACGCAGAATAACACCATGAGGGGCAGCTCCCTCAAGTGTTCAAGACTTCCTGCACCGTTAGTGGGTACAGAAAATAATAATAGAGTAGAATATCTATTCTACAACAAAGAGTAAAAAAGTAGAGAATTATAGTTCAAGAGGCCATAAGCTAAAGTAACAGACATTGCAGAGTAACGTTACACAATAAAGAACTTTTACATAGCTGTAGATATAGATGGTTTTTAGAAAACAAGGGTCAAAATACTTATTACATACATAAAGGAATCGTTAACTACTATTGAATAAGACAGATATTTTATAGGAAACGTCATGTTTACCACCTATCTAGTAAACTGTACAAATTTACATGAAAGTAAGCAGAGTACACGACTAACGCCCGGTTTCTGGTACAAAATCAAGCCATTGATCTACTGTTTTGACAGCTGAAATTGATAAAGGACAGTCAACAACAATTAAATGTACGAGAAATCGGCCGTTAAACACTAACCTTATTTATTATATAATAGTCCGAAAAGTTTCCTACTGAAATCTTCACAATTTATTAATTTATTTTTCGTACTGAGAATTTGGAGGAAAATATTTATCAACAATTATAATATGACAACGGCCGTCAGACTGCGCCCATAAATAATGTAGAAATGAGGTAGGTACCCAGATAAACGATCAAATATACTCCTGTCAGACAAAAATAAACACAATAAAATATACAAGCTAAGAAAGAAATCTAGCGTTCTACGGCGCTCTTATGGCCTAACTACTCTGACCAGACATAAAACTCTATCACCAATATTCCCTAAATCCGGGCGCCATTGAAACAGTGAGACTCTAACCTGACCAATAGAGATTGTTGGCAGGCTCAAGATACATTTATTAATCACAGGGTCGTGAGTCGAATATTGGTGATATAGTTGAAACGCTGGATAGGGACTCGCCGGGAATTTGTAGATTTCAGCTCCTTGGTAGACTCAATCCGACTGGTCCACTTCTCCAAACGTCAACAAGTGATTATGCGGTTAGCGCCACGAGGATATTATTCCTCGGCGTGGAACCCTGGAAAGAGACCAGTGTGAATGATAGGAATACAAAAGCGCTACAGCGCCCAGCTATCAGGCGACGGCTCCCCACACGGAGACTTCCGACGAGGGCCCTAGGGTTATTAGGATCTAAGAGTGCCGCAGTCCAATAGACACTGTATAGAAAAGGAAAATACATAGAGAGTATAAAATACACGAAAATAAGAAAGACTAACTACGAACCATGGATTGGGGATAGTAGGGAAGTTTCAAATCAACTACTGCACTTTACAGCAACTAAACATTCAGCTCCATTACAGTACTAAAGGGACTAGCCCATCGCCGCAACTAAAGGCGTGACTTAAAAATTATTGATGCAGAAGATACAACCTCACGTTTCAGAGCTCAAACAATGTCTGCCAAAAAAAAACAATCAGCTGCCAGACGAGATTCCAGACCCGAATTTCCGAATTTTTATAGGTTTAGTTTTTAACTGGCTAATCCGCCAGTAGCCAATATGGTCAAGGAGGTAGTACGTTACAACACTCTTTGATATCTCGAATTCTAACAATAGATACTGATAAAAACGTCGTATATTATCTTTTATTGGAATTATTGAGTGTCCGCTTTTATCTTGTTTTAATTGCAAACTATTCTGCGTATTTGTCCAAAATGTATAAAATGGTAACGGTCATCTAATTATTGTTGACTTTTCGTTTGTTGCAAGTTCTGATTACTGACAAGTATTAAAATGTTCCATTTGATACTACTGGCAGTTGCGACGTGTATGGTGGATTCTCAATCTAGACTAGAACTCCCGGGGTTACACGCTCGGAAGAGCTTTTCTGGTCCAGCGCTTAGACACTCGCGTGACACGCAGGTTATGTGGTTACGAATCTCGGTGACGGGAAGAAATTTAATATATCTACTTATGTTCTAAAGCTGATAAATAAAGGTACCTGCCAGTTCGTAGGCAACCGCAACCTGATATCGGCGCCTCATGTCGCCGAGCATGAACTCTAACCCCACCACAGATGGCAACAGCAGACGGCAGCAGGGTGTGGCTAGTCGTCGTATTTTTAATGAAGCGACGAAGCCGGTTTTTCCGATACTGAAACTTGTTTTCAAAACGATTTTATCAGTGTCAGTTTCAGTTTCAGTTTCAATTTTTTATTGAATATAAATAAATAAAGTATCTTATTCAACGTCAAAATTATATTTACTTATAACTACTGTGCCGGCACGTACGCCCGCCACAGATATGCGGAAATATCTATTTCCACGTAATGTTAACATAAGTTGACGACCGTCACAGATAAAGTATATTTATATTCATCACGTAGTTTTATAGTAAGTTGTATATAAGCTTATAGTAATTCCTATAATAAAGTAGTCTAGTATTTGCGCGCATCTCAAGCCTTTTACTTTACTCCCGAAGATGTTGCTCTCCTTATAATTGCCTCTGGCAAAGTGGTGACCCGACGTTGGAACATCAGCAACCTTCGGTAATAGATTAAGTTGAAGTGTGCACAATTACTATCTGATTTATGTTTATTATAATACTACTAGTTATTATTGCAGTTGATATAAGTTTGTTATGGTATCTAATTAAGATTTTTTCCATTGTTATAAGTACATTCATTTATTTTTTTCCCTAAAGGGGGGAGTATCTGTGCCGGCACGTACGCCCGCCACAGATATGTGGAAATATCTATTTCCACGTAATGTTAAGATAAGTCATTTTTTTATATAAAAAAGAGACTACACCGTTTCGGAAGGTGGGCCTCGGGGTTAAGAAGAAACGGCGAGAAACTCCCCCATACCTTCCTTTTAAAAAAGTGACTTTACAACAGGTACTGGTTTCGGTCTAAGGAAATTTGCCGGCGAGTGACAAGACTTGATTTTCGTCCCCCGTCGAATTTTTGCGCTGCGCTGAGATGGTATTATGGACCATGCAGTTTTAACATAGTTTTTGAACCTCTTTTCCGGAAGGATCAATGATTCCTGTGGTATTTTATTGCAGAAGCGAATACAGTGCCCCATGAATGATGTAAGTAAAGTAGGCACTTTACTTAGTCTAAATAATGGTAGTGCTAACCTATTTCTATTTCTAGTGTTAATTGTATGGCTATCACCTACAGTAGTATTAATATTATTTTATATTTATTCCTAACATAAATATTATGATAAAGTTAAAAACTAGACGCGCTTTAAACCTATTTGAGGTTTATGCTTGGGTTTATGCTAAGGTTCACATTGACACATCATCCACTTGATCCCAATATATAGTATTTTTTTAATAAATGTTTACAGGTCTTGTAGTTCTTTAAGATACTATTTTGCAATTTATGCGGAAGCCTGTTTAATATGTTGGGTAGCGTATATTTCTAAATCCTTTTAACATATTCATGATTATATTTAGGTAAAACAAACATTGGTGTACTGTTTAGTTTGCGCAGTTAACTATGCCTCACCTTAGCAGTTAGGGTCTCAGTAGGTAGATAATGACAGTTTAAATTCACTTCACGATCGTTCGGGCCTACGGGCTCGACAGATGGATCGAAAAACCTATCGACAGATGGATCGAAAAACCTATTGACAGTTCAAATTCATTTCACGATCGTTCGGGCCTACGGGCTCGACAGATGGATCGAAAACCTATCGACAGATGGATCGAAAAACCTATTGACAGTTCAAATTCATTTCAATATAATTTCGGAAACTTATAATCACTCATTTGGTCCGTCTTCCGGCTAATACAATGTAGTACTCATTTTACGTACTACACTTGCATCCAGACAAGTAATTTTAGTTTTCAATATAATTTCGGAAACCTATAATCACTCATTTGGTCCGTCTTCCGGCTAATACAATGTGGTACTCATTTTACGTACTACACTTGCATCCAGACAAGTAATTTTAGATTTTCAATATAATATCCTATTTTTAACTTACCATTTTTCTGCTCAGCTACACAAATGACTCTACACTTTCACTTTGACAATGTAAATATATACTAAATAACAACTGAAAGGAAGCTGAAACATAAGATGTTTGTTTAGTCCGTCTTCCGGCTTATACCAGGTAGTTCTCCTTTCATGAACTACCCTAGTATCTAAACAACTACACCATTAGTTTTCAGCAACACAGAGACCATCAATGCGTATTAATCCAAGAAATATGTTCGTTTTGTACTTATCCCAACCAGATCTGCTTTGTCTTTCTTGAAAGCCTGGTTCTTCAGGGAGTTTTGTAATCAAGGTGATCATAATTTAAAGGATTAACAACACACGATGTGTCCACTAACTTCACTTCACATAAATAAATTTAAAATCTATTATTTAAAGTAAAATTTGGTGTTACCATCTTCTAAATGTTCCTTAACTGTTGCAACTTTTATCGAAATGAGACTATACAAAAACAAAACTTTAATGTTAAAGTGAGTTTGTAACGTTAACTGCACCAACTAGCACGCTGCAAGTATCAAATATACTTCGCATGGTAAAGCGAGTCATTGAATCGTATAATATCCATGGTAAGTACAACGTATGTAAGTAAAGTACGTAATGTAACATATCATTAATGATTATAGCTTTTACACGACACATTTTATGTGATGTTAGACGTAGGTATGATAGGGCTAGCTCATCGCCACAGTTACCAATGCCGGTTTTAATAAATTGTATCTGGTAACCCTAGTGTGATTTGCTTTCGTATAACAATGCAATCGATGACGGATGCCGGTCTCACGTTACCCGCTGGCGGTATTGTTTGTCATCACATTTAATTGATTTTATTTTACCTCTATTATTTTTTGCATAGTCGCAAGTGTGCAAATTTATACAGGGTGTAAATGAGTATTATGTTGTAAATATAATTGAGTTTATTTTTGCTAACAGCATAGGTTGTTGTTACTAGGTTAGGTATTTATTCTGAACAAGATTTCTGAAGGTATAACTGATAACGTAAATGAGTTATTTTATTTTTTATTTTTTTTTTCTTGTCCTATGAGTTGATTACTTATATCAAACGTAAGGAGTAAAACGTAAGTAATTAACTATTCTTATGATTATTTGTTCATTACACCGCAGTGAAGTTTTGTAAATATACATACCAGGAAAATATATTTATAGTTAAAATTAAAATGTTATGCATAGATAATGCTAATAAAACTTTCTCATGAATCTAGTTTTTCACGCCACTGAATAGGTATCGACAAACAATGACTTCATTATTACACCCTGTAAATTACTTGCATGCTCATCATTTATTTCCAATAAAACTGCCAAAATCGAAAGAAAAATTATCAATTACTTTTGTACCATTGTTGGTAGTAACACCAAGCTACAGACGTTCACGCTAGTGCTCGCGCTCCAGGTCCACCGCGCCCCGTCTTCATATCCCTGCTGCAAGCTGCGTATCCACTGCGTTACAATCATGTCAGTAAGTTTTTTAAGTTATTTTTATAGACATAGTTCTTGACTAATTGTATGTTTTTTGTTTTGCATAGATGGTGTACAAAGCTTATAACTATTTGTTTGGATACTAGGGTAGTTCATAAAAGGAGAACTACCTGGTATAAGCCGGAAGACGGACCAAATAAGTAGTTATAACTTATTCGAAAAGCTTTATAACCTGTTTGAATGCAAGTGTAGTACGTAAAATGGGTACTACATTGTATTAGCCGGTAGACGGATCAAATGGGTTATAATAATCGAATATACCTATACCATGTAATTATTTGATATCTTACTAGTCTTTCCATGTCTTACGTTTTTACATTGTAACTAATTAATCTTAGGTACTGCAAGAGTGTTGGTAAGCTATATTCTAGTTTTATTTTCTCATTTACCTACATATGTACTTATTTTTATTTTTAGGTCGGACACTGAGTACTACACGAAGAAGGCTGCGACTAATGAGAAGCGGAACTCGTTTGAAACGGACGACGAGGCTGCTTTCTTATGGTAAATATCATTATACCAGCTATACGTATATCTTTATTATGCTCTCATAATATTACGTCACCCTGGTACTCACATAGACTATCATATTTTATTGTTAACAGCAACAAAAAGAAAGCCGCTACAAAGTCAACAAAGCGTGTAGTCGAATCGGACGAGGAATCGGAGATTGTGAGGTAATTAACTTATTATTTTGAACTATAGATTTTGATAAATAACATTTTACAAAATTGAAATATGCTACAGTGATGTTTATGTTTTCAGGAACAAAAGGAAGGTTCCCGCTAAGCCGACGGCATCAAAGCGTGTAGCCGAATCGGATGAGGAATCGGAGATTGTGAGGTAATTAAGTTTTTATTTTCAACGATAGATTTTGATAATTACATTCTACACAATTGCAATATGCTACAGTGATGTTTATGTTTTCAGGAACAAAAGGAAGGTTCCCGCTAAGCCGACGGCATCAAAGCGTGTAGCTGAATCGGATGAGGAATCGGAGATTGTGAGGTAATTAAGTTTTTATTTTCAACGATAGATTTTGATAATTACATTCTACACAATTGCAATATGCTACAGTGATGTTTATGTTTTCAGGAACAAAAGGAAGGTTCCCGCTAAGCAGACATCATCGAAGCGTGCCGCCGAATCTGACGACGATACAGTACAAAGGTGAATATTTTTTGTGACTTTTAATACATGAATCCTAGTTCGAACCGAGCAGCAAGTATGAATAAAATAAGGCTATGTCACGACATATTATGTGTTTAGTTTTAACAGGGATTCTAAAATCTCTCTTTCTATATTTTTCTGTCAATATTTAGGTATCTAGACGTCCAGTAAATAACTTTTGTTTTGTTTCACAGACGCAAACCGCAAAAGGACCTGAAGCCTCCAGCCAAACGCAAGGTGCAGCAGAGCGTTGTTACTAAGAAGCCTGAAGAGAGTTGGCGCGCTTTGGATTCCGAAAGCGAGGACGAGGTGATCTGTAAGAAACCAGAGCTGAGGTCTTCATACTCGAAGCGGGTTGCCGACGGCGTCGTGCGGCGAAGTATTAAACTGGAGGGTGACCTCTACTTGGACCTGAAACTCTACCAGGTGGCGGATATCAAAGACGTGGAACCTCGCAAACGCTACGAGAAGGCGGTGCTGGCATTGAAGTATCAAGCTGACTTCAATTCACCACAACTGGGACTCCTGCGAGAGCTCTTAAAACTCTGCAAGACGTCTTTTACTGAAGAGGGATTTTTCTTCGGTGATAAGAAAAACTTAGATTAGATTTATTGGTTAATAAAATTTATTTAATAAGTTTACTATGTTTACTTTATAATTTATTAGGTAGGCAGGCATCCTTTATTGTAGGCCCCACGAAAGGTAGGTAGGTAGTAAAAATTAGGTGTAACTTAGGTACAGTCTTCACAAAATAAAAGGCTCGGTGACAGCGTCCGTGTCACTGACGTAATAAGGTTAAATTTAGTTTGGGCTACCGACCCTTTTATATTGTGGAGACTTTAGATAGGTTTTATTTATCATTTCTTAGGTTTTGTCCTTACATATAATTAAGATGTCTAATAATAGATTAGTATATTGTACATCCTGTGATGTCTCTGTAAAAAGTAAAAGTTTGTCAGCTCATTTGCGCAGCACTGTACACAAAAATAATAATGCTGTTATTAAGGGTGAGGGTCTTGAGAAGATATCCAGTGCTTTCCGCAGTCGAATCGCAACGTACAGACTAAGCAACGTGGACTCGGGGGCGGCGGCGGGCGGCGCGGGCTCTAATGCTTGCCCTCCGAACATCTATCTGCGCTCGCTGCGGTCACGCGTACGTGAGCTGATAGAGGCGCGGATCGGCTCCTTTAACAGCGTTAAGGTAAATTTTGAACTGTATGCTGAGTTCTCCTTACCTAAGAATGATGAACGGGAGATTAAATCGTTCGCCACGCCCAATAAAGTGATTCACAAACATTATGATTTTGAAGATATTTACAAAAACGCTGTAAATTTGATTGTTGCAAAAATCGATGAATTTCAGGAGAGAGACAGTGGTTGGAGTTTTGTAGCAAATTCGTATCTGGAAGTCAATATCAACAAATATAATCCACTAAGAGGTTCAAGGTTTATCGATCTTCCTAGACCTATTAAATTAAAACGAGCGTGTGTCAATATTCAGAACTCAGATAATTTCTGTTTTCTATGGTGCATAATGGCCGCTTTATTTCCTGCACAACAAAATTCACACCGAACGAGTTCATATCCTCATTTCGATACTGTGCTTAACACAAAAAACATGAAGTTTCCAGCAGGTTTCAGGGATGTAAAGATTTTTGAAAAGAATAACGATAACATAAGTATTAATATTTATGGTCTCAGTGAAAAGTCTGTTGTTGTAGGACCTTTATACAAATCTGTTCACAAGGGGCGGAAGCATCGTATAAATTTATTGTTTTTGGAATCGGGTGCGCTAACACATTATTGTCTTATTAAGGATTTGAGTAGGCTTGTAAGGTCTCAGATAACTAAACATGATGGTAGAATATTTTTTTGTGATGATTGCTTGTTATTTTTTTCTAATGATAAAAAGCGTAATGAGCATGTGTGCAGTGGTGTTAAAACGTCATTGCCTGATAAAGGGACATTGATACAGTTCAAACATTTCGAACGCATGCATGATATGCCATTTGTCATTTACGCAGATTTTGAGTCTATGTTACAACCCTGTTCGGAGAAAAACTCGAATTTTACGGAGTCGATTCAAAAACACGTTCCAGTAGCGTTCGGATATTATATTGTTTGCTCCTACGATGCGTCTTTAAATCGATATCAATCATACCGAGGTCCGGACTGTATTCAACAGTTTTTAAAAATATTAGGCGAAGACGTTGAAACGATAAGTAAAATACTAAACGATCCTATCGACATGTTACCCCTTAATGAAAATGAGCTGAAAAACTTTTTAGAGTCGAAAAATTGTTACCTCTGTAATAAGTTAATGTTTGAAGGAAAGGTTAAAGATCATTGTCATTTGACTGGACGCTACCGCGGGGCAGCTCATGATTATTGTAACCTTCGATTTAAGCTCCCTAAATCTTTCGTCCCAATTTTTTTCCACAACCTGTCAGGCTATGACTGTCATTTGTTTATACGAGAGCTAGGTGAAATGCACGGAAACATAAATGTTATCGCAAGAACAAAAGAAAATTATGTGTCTTTTACAAAGTTCTTTCCTGTTAACAATAATGACTATATGGCTGTTCGTTTTGTTGACTCATTCGCATTTTTAGGTACTAGTTTAGAAAAAGTTGCAGAAAATTTAGTAATCGAAGATTTTATCCACCTCTCTCGTTGCTACCCCGATAAACAGCAATTCGACTTATTGAGACGTAAAGGTATTTATCCTTACGAGTACATGAATAAATGGAAACGTTATGATGAAAATAAATTACCTCCGCGTGAGTGTTTCTACAGCAGTTTAACTGATGAGGTTATTTCAGAGTCAGATTATGCTCACGCACAGTGTGTGTGGCGCTTATTCCATTTGTCAAACCTTGGTCAATATACCGATCTATACTTAAAATCAGATGTAATGCTGTTGACGGATATTTTTGAGAGTTTTAGAAAGACGTGTAAAACTAATTATAGGTTAGACCCAGCCTTTTACATAACGGCTCCCAGCTTAAGCTTCGATGCAATGCTGTTAAAAACAGAAGTAAAATTAGAATTAATAGATGATCTGGAAATTATCAGAATGATACAAAAAGGTATTCGTGGAGGTGTTTGTTTATGTTCTACTCGCTATGCCAGTGCTAATAATAAGTACCTCTCGAACTACAACCCCTCGAATCCTGATAATTACTTATTGTATATAGATTGTAATAATTTGTACGGATTTGCTATGTGTAGTTATTTACCACACTCTGATTTCGAATTGATCGAAAATCCTGTGTTTCAAGTTTCTGACATTCTCTGTTTACAAGACAATTCAGATGTAGGTTACATTTTTGATGTCGATCTAGAATATCCTGAATCTCTACATGATCATCATAACGATTTACCTTTCTGCCCACAAAAATTTGTACCGCCTGGATCTAAAACGAGTAAACTGATACCGAATTTGTATGACAAATATAATTATGTTATGCACTATATTCATTTGAAAACGTGTCTGAAACATGGACTTAAATTAAAAAGCATACACAGAGTTATTAAATTTAAACAAGGTCCATATTTGAAACAATATATTGATTTAAATACGGAATTGAGGCAAAAAGCTAAATCTCAATTTGAACAAGACTTTTTTAAATTATTAAACAATAGCATTTTTGGTAAAACCCTTGAGGATACGGAAAAAAGGTTAAATGTTAAATTAGTAAATCAGTGGTCTGATAAACATAACAAAACGAAAAAACATTTAGGCGCAGAGCAACTAATAGCTCGACCTAATTACCATAGCTCAACTATTTTTACTGAAAATTTTGTAGCGGTCCAGATGAATCCTGAAAAAATTACTCTCGATAAACCAATTTACATTGGTTTTTCTGTTTTGGAAATATCTAAGAGTCATATGTACGACTTTCACTATTCTGTTATGAAACCTTTTTATGGCCCTAATATAAAAATGTGTTACACAGATACTGACAGTTTTCTGTATTCCATAACAACGAAAGATGTCTACAAAGACATAAAATACCATTTCCCTCAATACTTCGACACTAGCAACTACGCGTGTAATAATATGTATGGTATAAGGAGGCATAATAAAAAAGTGCCTGGGTTATTTAAAGATGAGCTAGGAGGTCAGCTTATAGTCGAATTTGTAGGCCTACGGTCTAAACTTTATTCCATAAAAACTGAAGATACTGAATTAAAAAAAGCTAAAGGAACCAAAAAATCTGTTGTGAAAACATTGAGTTTTAAGGACTATAAAGGTGTTTTATTAGATAATAATTTAGTTAGGAAAAAAAATATGGTATTCAGGTCATTAAAACATGAAATTTTTACACAGTCGCTTAATAAAATAGCTCTCTCAAGTAATGATGATAAGCGCATCATTCTAAAAAATAAAATATCAACTCTTTCATGGGGTCATGAATCAGCATTTTGAGCTGTATATGTATGAATATAACTTGTCTCTAAACTATAGCTTGTAAGTGAATATTGTTTTAAAAATAAAATATCGTGCTTAGTGAATATTGTTTTAAAAATAAAATATGAATCAACATAGACTCTAAACTATAGCTTTTAAGTGAATATTGTTATATTAAAATAAAAAATGTGTTCTCGGATTATGTTTCGTGTTTCTTTTTAAGCTTAATGTTACAACATACCCTACTTAATGTCAGATATCAGCCGGAGTGGACTTGTATGTAGAGGTTAGGTACTTTAGAATGGTTTTCTAAAAGATGGAACATATCGCTTGAAAGCGATAACGTTGAAATGATTATGATGACTAATCGCAACGTGAATATTGCACGTGTTGCGTTCAATGAACTCAATTTGAAAAATATAACAATATGTGCATATTAACGTAAGCAAAATTTTATTAAGAAATGCAAGATTAGGTGATTTGTTTTATTACAACGTGATAATGACCATTTCTAAAGAAGGTAGCTTAAGAAGAGGACGCGGTTCATTACTCCAAGATTATGTCTATATTAAACGAGGTAAAACATACTGTTTATTTTTGGATGATTATTATAAAGTTTATTTTCGCAGTAAACTACATCATGTTTTTTGTTTTACAGTCAATGGATCCCTCTGACTTGTGGTTCCAACACGCTCAGCCTCAAAATTATGACGACGTTCTGCAAGATTCTACACCCAGTCAAGACACCAAAGAAAAGAAAAAGAAGAAAAAGATGAGATTGGACAGAAATAAATTAAATCCGACAGTGTTGTCATCATACGTAATAACAAAGGCCCCGAAAAGACCTCTTCGTTTGATTAAGATAGAAATTTACGACTTAAATGGACCTCAGACTTGTACAGATGATAGTGTTGTAAGCGTACAGTACGTACAATCGGAAGTAGTAGATGAAATAATGGACTTGTCAGAGAATTTAGTGAATAAAATTTGTAAAAAAATATGCAATGATTCTATTTAAATAAATAAAATTCACTATTAATTTATTTTGATGTTTTATTTATGTACTTTAAGTCTTTAACCCTTGTGTAGTTTAAAGGGATGCTGAAATAAAATCAATAATTTAGGTAAACAAACATTTATTATTAATCATTTTTTAAACTAATCGATAACACATACACTCATAAAACAAAAGTAAAATAATTACATAGTTATTTGTTTATCTTTAAACCATTTTTTAATACATAATACGTTTCTTAGAGCACAATTGGATTTGTGAGTTATACAACTGAAATCATTGAGATGTGATTTAAACATCTCAAACAACTGTTTTAAATTTGGACATCCTTTTTCTTCTATGTTTATTATTGCACAGTTCTCACACAATTCTTTCAACCATTTTACCTTTTCTAAACCTTTAACTATTAAAAGTTTGTTCTCTAGATATGGTTTGATAATACTTTTGAACTGCAGAAAATCAACGTGTCCCTCACCCCATCTGTACCCGAGATTGTTTTCAATCCATTGTACACGTTTCTTTTCCACTTCTGATAAATATCGATAAGGATACGGAGGCTTGATGAGAAATACTTGAGTGTATTCGGCTGTAGCCAACGCAAGTTCTTTAACAATGAAATCATTCTCAGCATTTTTAAAACCTTGTACGTCTACAAATAAAGTTTTTGTATTCATGATAATTTTCTTACAATATTACTTAATGGTTTATATTCAATTAAACATTCATTCAGAATAAGACAATACGCCGACGTTTGATCAGGTATTTCTACTTCACTCTCGAGCTCTAGGCGTACATTAACCACCGGTCCAGATTTCAGATTATCGCTTTGTCTTGAACAGTCTATAACAAAAAGAGGAGCCAACTCTTTGAACTCTTTTGCACTCAACAATGGCTCAGTTCTTCTGCCGTAATAAGACTGCTGAAATCTAACGTATTGCTCGTATAATATAGCAATATTGTCGTTAGTAAAACTTACGTTCATATTGTCGTACGGAAAGTAGGTTGAGTTTAGATATACTTTTACATCACGCAAATTACAATGATCGAATTGTGACATGTCTTTGTGAGCGTCGTTTTTGCGATTGGTCTGCAACCCTAGTATAACATATCGTGGTTTTTCAATCTGGGAAGATGTTTTGATTGACCATGTATGCTTTGTAGTTCTTGGCAGCAAGGGATATTCATACAAATCCCAATTTCTAAATGGTACTTGGATAGATCTATCCTTTTCCAACAATCGTAGAAGATTGATTCTTTCCGCGTCACTCACTTTTACATGTGGAACTCGCCATATAATTTTATGAATTTTTACGTCTTCTACGACTTCACCGGTATTTAATTTTAGAGCATTCAGGTTTGTGTTACTGCGAAGAAGAACAAGTTCATGTTTGCAGTTGATTATAACTTTCTTATAATCTTCTGCAAATCCTAGGATGTTACACAGAGGTATCGACGCTGAAAATTTTCCTGATTGCACGTTTTTCGTGCCATTGATATCCCAACCCCACGCTTTAGACATCTTTGACTCACTATCATTCATAGACAACAGTGACTTCATTGTAGTAGTAATTCCAGCGTTTTTAACCTTATCTACTTCAACTCCATTCAATTCATAACGAATATCTTGAAAAAAGTATAACAGCGGATTATTTGTAAACTGCACACTAGCAACCGTTTCCTTTGCAGCGTTCTTCGAAACATTGACGACACCTTCCAAATATAACGTGCTTGCCGATGGGAGTATGTACAGATCTTGTTGATTAATCGGTATACGAATTTCATCATTACGATTGAATGTAGTGACATAAGGTTTATACGAATGAATCTCAATACCATCAATGCTATTATCATAGACAGGCGCACTCAAAATATCTAGAATGTTACTCATGATAAAAGTCCAATTTGTTTAAGGAATTTTATATTTTTTGCAGTTAGTTTCTTCTTCTTCCAAGTCCTTTCCTTGTGAGAGATTGAAGTGTGACTAATCGTTTTTGGTAGTCGTGATAAGTTTTTATTAAAATCAATCATTTTTTCTTAAGGTGTAAATACAGTTGAACTTCTTCACCACGTAAATTAATTAAATTATTCTTAATGTCCAATATCCTTACAGTTATGGTGCTTATGTTATTTTGGTTTACGGGAAAATAAATAACGTTCTTTGGTATTTCTATTAACCTATAACCTGGTGGAACGTTAGGAGCAAACTCATGTATAATGTGACTTGATATGCCATTTATATATGATCCACTCACTATATCACATTCTATTCTCACCACAGTTGTTGAAAGCATATTAACAGGATATTGTGATTCGTGTAATATATTAGCTTCAAGCGGTTGATTACCAAATCCTAACAAATTTCCTAGACTATTTTCTTTCTCAAAATGAATAGCTTTGTTGCTGATAATGTACGTTTTCAATGTATTATTGTTGCATGATAAATTAAAGTTGATGTCTTGCAATTTTCCTTTCAGGTAGTCGTTTATATCTTGCAATTCGTATGTTCCTTCAGGAATTTCAATAACATCATTTTCACCGTAATAAAACTTGTTATTTGTACTATCAACGTTTGGAATTGAATTAAAGGTAGATAGGTATAGCAGAGCGCACTCATATTCTCCCTCTAGTTGTAATGTAGGAGAATAATTCGTAATTAAAAGCGACGTATTGCCTGTTATTGATAGGGTGAATGACATTTTAACAATGGTGAAAATAAACGCTAACATCAATACTTTATATGTTTATTCCAAAAATCTTGCAAGTACTTTAAACATAAATGTCCACAGTTCACACTTTCATAAGTCTGATATCGAGTATAATTGTAATACAAATTAGGAGTATTGAGATATTTCACAACTTCTACCGGCGGCTTCAAGTTTCCAAAGCTGTCAAAATATTCATAATAGTCTTTCAGTTTTATGTAGGCTACCCAGTGTGTTCCGGCATTGTGCGAATCGTCTAAATTTATAATACCACATTCTATACTTCTTGGTTTTCGTGGTAAAGCATCTTTCATGTAAACTCCACGAAAATATGGTATTTCTCTAGCATATTCGATGATATCTAAATTGGTCAGAGCACGCTTAGGCAGCCTGTTTATTAGTTTTTTGATTTAATAAACAAGCCACTACCTTTTTTGTAAGGTTTGATGTATAAGCCTCGACCCACTGAAATTGATTCCATCTTTTGATTGTGACGTTTTGATTCTCGCAAACTTTCTTGAGCAGCTTTATAATCATTAACACTTTTTGCTATTCCAGCTGCCCCTCCAGCAAGACTTCCTAAAGCAGACAACCCAGCAAAGATAGGTATTAAAGGAAGAAATCCTCCACTTTTAGGGAGAGGAATAATTCGTGGTATCCTTATGTTGTGTTTGGTATCTACATCAATTAACTTTTTGGCGACCGCATAAGCAACTTTAATAGCACTATTACTATTTTTTGGTTTTAATTTCTGAAGATGACCTTTTATTTTAGATACCATATCTTTAAAACGTCGTACCCCAGACCCGGTTTTAAGTTTTGTCTTCATGACTTTATTAACCAACCAAGAAGCTATCTTTTCACCACGCTTAGCGTCTTTTGATCGTAGTCTCTGTTTTGTCATATTCAGTAAATCCAAATCAGCTTTATGTCGGTTTTCTAAATCAGAGAATTTCGTATACGCTATGTCGTGATGCATACATGCGTTGTCCAATAGATTGATGCCCTTATCTCCACGTGCTAGACGCTTCACCAGCTTTGTTCCAGGACCACAATAATTATAGCCAGGTAGATGTAGCTCGATCGGTAAATTATTGATAAAACTGTTAATAAGACCTCCGCCATGCATTACTGATAATAGACTAAGGTTATAGTTTATACCATTGCCTTTTTATCGATCCAACTATTTTGAGTTTCATCTAAACCTAACCATTTTACAAACAACTTATTCCCTTTTTTTCTTATGACTTTTTCAATTAAATATACATCAGGATATTTGGTCTTCTGGAGTTCTTGATCATAAAAACTTCCTAAAATCGGTTGACGACGACTATCTTCAATCAAATAAGTAACAGGAATCGTGTTGTTTACCTTCTTGATAAGAAATATTTCTGTCGACCAATTAGGCGTATAGCCTTTTTTAAAACAGCTTTTGTATTTACTTATTCTTACGTTATCGCCAACACAAAATTTAGGTTTCTTAACGTGATTAGTTTTACTCTGGAACTTTTTGATATTGTCTAATACTTTGCTTGCATTTAACTTTGTTACTTTTGCAGGCTCCTCTTGCGTAACACGATGTTTTGTATGATTGTAAGAATGAACTACACTTTCTAATGGTTTACCTAGCCACTTGTAACTACCTTTAAAAGAAAAATTCTTATAGAGATGTGCTTTTAATGTTCTGATTAATCTTTCCACTATGGATGCTTTTTTAACTGAATATGTAGAATAGTGATTTATTTTGTAGGTTTTCATTAGTCTTTTGAATTCATCGTTGTAGAATTCAGTTCCCATATCTGTTTGTAGATTATTTGGTTGTCTTCTACTTTTCTGCAAGATGCTTTCGAAGACTTGACACATTTCTTGTTTAGATTTAGTTTTAAGAGGTACAGCCCACGCATATTTTGAGAAGCAATCAATAACGACAAGAATAAACTTATAACCTTTATTATAAATTTTCAATGAAATAACATCTATCAAATCTGCCTGCCACAAATCATCAATTCCTTTGAGAAGCACTGATCGACGAGAAAAATTTTTTCTTGCATTTTTATGTATTTCGTTTACCACCTGCTGCTTCATCTTTGTTCAACGATTTAATGATATTATCTAATTCACTCCTCGTATAAACATCCTTTATAAAGTTATTCAGCACTCCTTGTATATCTTTAATTGCTTCGTTCAGTAGAAATTGACAATCTTCCCGTAAATCTTTACTCTTCATATCAACGTACTCCTTGTTTACGGCGTCGTCTGACTCTTGTGGTGCCTTTAAACCTTTTAATCGTGACGACTGAAGATCAAAAAGTCCTTCTTCGTTTTTGGTCAACGCATTGTCAGTAAAATCAAACAATTCAGATAAACGTAAACGTTTATGAACATGGTGTCCGAATTTATCAATATTCATAGTACTGAGGTAGATTACCCTAGTTATTTGTAGAGAGTTGAAGATGAAGTGCTCAAAATAATTTAAGTATGATTATTTATTCTAACCAAGCAAACCACTTTCTTTGAGTTCTTCTATGATGGATATTATTTCATTATCAAGTCCAGTGTTTCCAGCGTCACGAGATGCTATAAGTAGTTTTAACCTATCCACTAGCTCATTTGGATCATCCCAGTAGACATAGTCTATATTTTTCTTCCATTTTTTTAGTACAGGTAAACCTGAACCTTGAACCTGATTGCTTTCACTATTGTCATGTTTATTAAATAGCGGTTTAATAATGTTTAAGTATTTTATTCCTTTGTTGCTTTTTACTGGTTTATTTGAGTCGTAATCTCGCCTATGTGCATTTGTCTCCAACAGCATTAACTTGTAATTTGCCAAGTCTTCCTTTGTTATATCTGCCAAGTCTGGTAATTTTTTGGTTAGCAATTCCATCAAGCCTCGAGTCTTATTGTAATCAGATGTTCCTATTGTAATGGTTTTATCGGTGATATTTACATTCGCTGAGCCCATCAAAAGTTTTCCTCTTTCGACTCTTACTCCAAAAGGAGTATTCTTTAAATACTCCGATGTAAGCGACCATGATGAACAATTTTGGTTCTGAGTGTTTGCATCAGACTCAATCGAATTTTGAGATATATCAGATTCTTGTCCTTCATTAAAGTCGTTGTCAGAATCTTCGCCTTCCATTTCCGCTGCACGATCTAAGCTATGAGTAGGTGTCATAAATTGATCAGAACGTCTTATATTTCGTAAAGTGTCATCGGCTGCACTCCGGTCAATGGAATCGTCGATTTCATTTTCAAATTTCGTCTCTCCATTTTTGATAGGACATGTTGTTTCTTTGCTCTCTGTTTGCCTCATAGCATCAGTAATTTTATTAAGGGGGCTAAGAACTGGTTTGAACACGTTTCCTATAGCTCTTTCATATTCTGATTCAACGTTACGCATTTTTTTAAACTTTTTCTTTACTGCTTCGGCAGCAGTTACGATTTCCTTTAAGTTATTTTCCATATCTAAATAATATCTTGTATGCTCGTCCTCTTCTAAGCTAAGTGCTAAGCTATCGAATAAAACAGCATTTATATATACTTTCACTCAGGTAAAAACGACGAACGTGTCAAACTGTTTACGATAGCACCCTTTATTTTTTTCACAATCTTTGTTTATGACCAAGTAGCTATAAGAATCGTTCCATATTTTTGAACACATTTCTCGAAATTCGTTCCATGTCATATCCGTGTTAACATGTTCATCATATATATGTCGTAAATTAATGTCATCTTGTTTAAAAAGTACAAGTAGGTTTGCATTGTCTCTAACAAGTTGTTTGGGTATTTTAGTATAAGTCTGGTTTAAATAAAAACAATCAATATTTTTGTGTCTGCCCATTGCGAAATAATCACGCATGTTGTTTTGATTTTCACATGAGACATCATCAAATATAATTACTGAGTTTGATTGCGCTTCCTCCGTGCTGAGTACTTGCTGATTAGCATGGAATTTAAAGAACGATATACTCGGAACTAAACTTAAGACCTTCTCAAGAAATTCGTATTTTGGTTGATGTAAGGTTTTTGAATAAACGTAAATATTCTGGAAGTGGAGCCCGTTTTCATGTAATAGAAGACCGACCATCAGATTCGTTTTCCCGCAGTTTGACGGCCCGCATATCAGACATCGTATGGAATTTGGTAACAGGTTACCATGGCGAAGTATTTTAGTTGAGTCAGAAGTACATAATTTATCTAAGTGTAATGTACTTTTTTGTTTTAAAAATTTCATATTGAAATCGGTATGATTCACTTGGAAATCTGCATAAGACTACAAATATTTCGAATATTAATAACATTATATTGTGTAGCAGCCTGGTTCTGGATCAAGAATCATCCGACCCCGAACTTAGGCTCTACGTCGTGAAATGAATTTGAACTGTCAATAGGTTTTTCGATCCATCTGTCGATAGGTTTTCGATCCATCTGTCGAGCCCGTAGGCCCGAACGATCGTGAAATGAATTTGAACTGTCAATAGGTTTTTCGATCCATCTGTCGATAGGTTTTTCGATCCATCTGTCGAGCCCGTAGGCCCGAACGATCGTGAAGTGAATTTAAACTGTCATTATCTACCTACTGGTCTCAATGTGATGGTATTCCTCAAGTACTATTTGATAATTAATTTTATTGTAAGCTGACATAATTCTGCAGTGCTTCAACAGCCCTATTTCATCTTCTATATATTTTGTTATTAAATATTTTGCGATAATTGTTTTAAGTATGCTTAGTTGAAGTTTGCATATTAAGACAATGTTAGTTTTATATGTTTGACCATAACTACTGAGTCCATAACCTATTATTGATTTACCTAATGATAAGTACAACATTCTTAGTATATATATAATATTATATTAATAGAATAAAGCTATGTTTTTTCTTACATAGGTAACCGTAAGTAAATTATGATTGATGATTGATATGATGATTGATATGATTATGATACGAAACAAACGAAACTTGAACAAAACGGGAATTCCGTAGCTTCATATCTCTGTAGCTGTAGAGATGGGCCCCTGGGGAGGGGGCATTATCACGCAATATCACCACTCGATTAATTTATATCGAGAAGTCTAGAGAAGAACAGGGTAATAGTATTATATTTTTAGGTATCGCAATTGATCGACATTTGAATTGGAAAGAACAAATTAATAAAGTTTGCCTTAACATTTGTTTTTGTGCTAAGACGTTTGCACAAAACCGCCGAGAAAAAAACCGAACTGATTGCCTATGGTATGTAGATTCCGTCATAAGATATGTTCTGATAATCTGGAGAAACGGAACAGAAATTAACAGAGTATTTACTGCCCAAAAAAAAGTGTGCGTGCTATTTGTGATATGGCACCGTATGGGTCATGTAAACAAACATTTAAAAGATTAGATATATGACCGGTACCCTGTCTTAAAATACTTGAAATAGGTAAATTCGTTAATTCAAATCCATAGCTTTTTGTAAAAACTCAAGAATATTATTAAGCTATTACTCGAGGAACACTATAAAACTCGAACAGGCTCGTATTTATTCACACGCCAAGAACATCAATGTATTTAAAAAACTGTTTAGCAATGTTACCCACATTTCGTTTCGTTCGATCGTTTATAATAAAATACCGGATGAAATAAAAACGTTGCCGTTCAATACTTTTAAACCTAAATTATTCCATTGGCTCCTGCAAAACTGTTATATTACCCTGTTGACGAATTTCTTAACTTTAAACGTACGTGAAACTGGCCATGGCGTATGTTCTTTTTTTTAATGACTACAGACCTCAAAAATGTTCATGCTCAATTGAAAAGCTGTCTACGGCGTTCTATTTGTATAATGATATAAGTACCTTTTAAGGACGACTGGATAGCTATTCAAAAAGCACGTAACCAGTTTAAAAATCAAACTAGGTGCAATTTTAGAGAATCGTGGAGAAATTTCTGCAGCTCGATAAACAGCGAGTCGCAGGCCTCACGAATCAAAAAGCTAATAGGTAAAGACCCACAACACCAACCTGGTTCGATAAAGAAACCGAATGGAGAATACACCAAGAGCGGAGAAGAGCTCTGTAGTGTACTGCTACAAACGCATTTCCCGGGGTGTATAACCCTACCCGCAAAAGAGGTAGAGACACCGACGGAAATACCAAGCTCCTCGCAATGGGGAGCTAAGCTCATTGTACCAAGACTTGTAAAAATATTTAAGGCATGTCTAGCACTCGGCTACATGCCCAGTATCTGGAGAGAAGTGAAAGTAGTCTTCCTGCCGAAACCAGGCAAGGACGACTATACTGAACCTAAATCCTTCAGACCTATAAGTCTCACATCATTCATTCTGAAAACGTTAGAAAAAGTGTGTGATAGATTTATAAGGGACGGTCCCATGAGAACCAACCCTATACACCCAAACCAACATGCGTACTAAGCGGGAAAATCCACAGAGACTGCTTTACATGCAGTAGACAGAAGGATAGAAAGCTCGTTACCAAGTTTGTATATGGTATTGAAAGAATTGTTGTATGGGAGCCCCCTTAAATATTTATTTTATTCTATTTTTTAGTATTTGTTATTATAGCGGCAAAAGAAATACATCATCTTTGAAATGTAAACTGTCTTACTATCACAGTTCATGAAATAGAACCTGGTGACAGACGGACAGACAGACAGCGGAGTCTTAGTCTTAGTAATTGGGTTCCGTTTTTACCCTTTGGGTACGGAACCCTAAAAAGATATCATTATATAATAATAATAATAATACCTTGGACACCATTTACACACATTGATCTAGCCCCAAACTAGGATTCCCTGTATCTTGGGTACTAGACAACGATACACATACACATATAGTTAAATATTATACTTAGATAGATAAACAACCATGACTAGGGTACGAGCATCCGTTCTCATCAAACAAATATTTGCCCCCACCGGGACTCGAACCCGGAACCCTTGGCTTCGTAGGCAGCGTCACTGCCGACTCGGCCATTCGGGTTTTATCATATAACCGCATTATATCGAATGCGCGATAATCACCTCCCTGCCTATCATACAAGTAAAGACCCTGGGTTACGTCACATTCTGTAAAATGTCCATCATGATTATTTCTGAATTTCAATCACAGATTGAAATTCAGAAATAATCAGTGGATTTGAAGAAATAAATAAAAAACACACAATTTTTTCAATGTTCTGCCGAGTTACAGCCATGTTGCAGTCTGAGCTTCTATGAATTTTATTTAAACATTGTTGAGTCCACAATTTCAAACACCACGAATCAAGTCACTAATCCTGCCGATAGACGATCCTTACAACACTGCAACGTGGCGCAACTGTGCCGCTGCCATCTCTAAGAGAAATTGCGTGATGATATATTTTTAACCCCAAACGAAAAAGAGGGGTGTTATAAGTTTGAAGCTTCTGTCTGTCTGGCTATCTGTGTGTGCGGAACTCTAGCACTCAAACGGGTAGACTTCAGTAGTAGGCTTCAGTGCTATAGTTCTTAGACATGTCTAATTGAAATCGGTTATGTAGTTCGAAAGTTATCAGGCAAGAAATAGCGGTCAAACATGTGGATGGATTTTAATGCGGTTTTTGTAGTTGGTGGCGGTTTGTGTAGTAGTTTCACTGCAATAATTGTATTTATGTGTCACAGAAGGGTCAGGACAGATGGCTGAGGGCGTCCCGAGGATGAGTGTACTCGAGAATTGGAGGCAACCACAGATATCGAGAGATAGGAGGCCCTTGGCGCTAGGCTTGTATCGGAACCAGTGTCGCCGAAAACTAAGAACACGCATACATTTACACCACTCGTACATCAATCCCTCCGCTTTTCGTGGTCAGTGCAATGTCATGCACCTATCGTCCGAATACACCCACACTACTGCAGGTATACTAGCTAGTCAAGCTAGTGTTGGGATAATGCAAGGACAGCGTGTATCATCGATCGATTATAATTTATAGACACTGGTATAGACAGTCGTATACAATGCCGGGTTCTATAAATTAAATAGTAAATTGTTTGTAAATACGACATATTTATACAACATACGACATACGAGACCCCTTTGCCTCTCTTCTTTTTTTCAACAGAATCCATACAGCTAGAAAGAGAGGCAAAGGGGTTTCTGAAGGTAGAATAACTGGGAACTCTTCGGACCTGACTGAAAGCATCGGAATTTCCGATCAATACTTATAACAACCCATTATCCTTCGTCGGGCGAGGTTTTAAACAAACTTAAAATCTAAACTGCCTGATGGCAATCATTGGAACAACTAACAATAAACTTACGTATTATGAGCAATAAAATAACTATATTATTACATTAACCATATTAGTAATTGCGGAATGATAAAATCTATTGATTCAAAAACATAATTCTCCTATCACTATCCCCATCACTATATGTCGTCTCTGTGTGCGTGTAACACAGTTAGCCTCCGTATCACGATGCATCTTTGCTTTCGTACTTAGATAAGTGTGAAATATTCATTGCGTGTTAGCTTGGCAATAAGTAGTGAAATTAAGATACAAAACAAGCAATGTAAAGTAAATTTAGCGAGAACAACATGACATTGACACTTTAATGTCAATTCGTGACGAATTTTCCGCGAATGATTTATTTTCGTAATAATGGTTATTTCTTGTGTTTTAAGAAGAAATAATAGTTGAAATGAGACTTACAAGTGATATCTGACACCAGCCTTCTTGGAGTTCACAATCTCGCTTTTATTTTTGCACGTGAGTATTGCACAGGTCGGCATTTTCGAAAAACAACGGAAATGAATTCGTCACTGCGGTCGCCCGGTGACTACCGATAATTTTTAATATCTAACCTGTCGGAGTTACATTTGTTCGCACGTGCCACGCCCCTCAACCTATCTCTCGATATCTGTGGAGGAAACTGTTTTGTTATAACACAGTTTATTAACTTTAGGGCACGAATCATGTACTAGACACAGAATAATGACACTTGCCACTGGGAGCACTAGTTACAGTCACACTAAACACGGGGAGTACTAGATACATAATAACTACACTAGACACGGGGACTGGCTAGTCCAATAATGTGGGAGGAGGTGCGCTCCGTACGACTGCTCGATACAGACGACCCGCTGACTGGCGCGCACGCCCTTTTTATAGCATGCACAGCTAACCTCTCAATTATTGGCCCAACCTATGCGAATGCATGTATCGCTTGTGTCACCGTACTTATCTCTATTACCTTACGCTATAGCTATAGCTCAATTCGTACACTACGACTTATATATTTTTGAAATCGGTTAAGTGATTCATAAGTTATAAGCGCAAACAGGAAAAAAAATATTTAAATTTGAGCCGTTATTTTTTCATAAATGTATCGGGGGTATTTAATTTTTTAAGTAAAACTTCTTAGGGCACGTAGTGATTTTGTGATGGATGGGGGCAATCAATATTTAACCTCTCAACAATGGGTAATTTGCGGATTCCGCCATTCCCACAGACAGAGTTAAGAATATGTTACGGTTTATTTTTTGTTGGAGGGAAAAAAATGGAATGACCCATGCCCAGGGGTCAGACCATCCTGCTATGTCCGGGTCCCTACACATTGAGCGGACATCAGCTCGTGTAGTATACGGAATAAAAGCAACCCCTTTGTGTTGTGTGACAGTTATCGATAATTGATTTAACTGTGAGCCATGGAACGAATATGTCACGGACGCACAGTTGAAGGCTTTTTAAAAACGCATTAATTTTTAATATGCTGTTGAACAAATCAGTTATGGGAATAAAAAAGTCGTTATAAAGAATGACTTAATAACGTGTCAGAGAAAAACGAAATAAAACGATAAACACATAAATTAATTACATTTTGTTACAAGCATTCTGTCGTGAGTTCCAGAATGGCGAATGCACAGCACAAGTCAAAGTCACAAGATGGCGGACCGTAGTAAAGAAAGCAACGAAAAATTTATGCATCGTTTTTAATTGCATTTTAGTCAGTGGTTTGGGAAATGAATGAAAATGAAATGATTTTAAATTACAATTGTATAAACTGTGAGGATATTTCTGGCATGAACTTGGATTACTGTGTGAAGGTTAGTTTGTTGCAATTTATTATAAATCTCCACTCCTCTATGAACCAATGTGGAACTTGAATACCATAAGCCCTTGAGTACGATTGCCCCTGATTAATCAATTGTATAGAATCATAGCAAGATAGTCTCCAGCAAGGAAGTGGAGCCAACTTTCGTGATATTTGGTAGATCATTTGGGTTACTTTAAACACGTTCTAAAAGTTTCAGGTGTCGGAACTCAATAGTTTTTCAGATATGTTTTTTTTGAAAATCTATAGAATTTTGCTTTTTGTATGACACACACACAATAAAACAACACGCAATAATAACCCCAAAATGTGTAATGTTTCGTTGTACGCTTATTGTAAGATGAGAGAACATAGATGAAAGTGTGCATAAAACCGAATCATATTGTAATTAAGCTATTTTTGATTATTTTTTTGCGTCACAAGCTTGTTTCTTTGCGTTTTTGGACTTGTGCTTATTTCTGTGTGTTATTTTAGATATAGCTGCGCATTTCTTCACTAAAAGAAAAGCAATTTTTATTAGGAAAAGAGACTACCAGCTATCGATTGCACACCTCATTATATTTAAATTAAGAGGGAACAATTCTAAAACCAAGCCTTTTAATTGGGTTAAAGGTTAGGTTGGAACTTAGAAGAAGCAACCCCGGAGCATAGCGGGGCGGAGCGGGGCGGAGCGTATGCAAATAAAAGCCAAATTTGGCTAGAGTATGTTATTGTGGCTGAAAATAGGCAATCGTTCCTCACCCTGATACTCCCTCATCAACTCAACCTTCCCGAATGTTAGCAATCGGCGTTTTGAAAATTAAAACGCGAAAACTAATGATTTCCGACATTTCCCTTTTTTTGATATCGTCTCTAAATGAACCTATAATGCATAGGAAAAATCGGCTTAAGCATCTGAAACCGCCCGCTTTCTAAAGTGGAATGGAGTATTTTTGTTTAGAACTCATTGTTAGACAAAGACTTTTTTTATACAAAAAATAGATTGGAAAGCGAAGGCATGAGAGGCCGCCAAAGTCAGCTTTTTTACAACGTAGCGCAGAAATGTTCACTTCCCATATTATTACGAATATTTTACTAACAAATACCAATTATAAATTCATGAATCATTGATAAATCAGGTTTTATCTTTAAATTTCCCTTAATGTTAGGCTTATATTATACATTCGCAATGGAACCCTTAATATGCAAAATCTAACATGCGCTTGGCCGTTTTTTCTTCTAATTATTAGTACTTATTTGATACTCGACTTTGATATTTTATTAAAATCAGTTTAGTGGTTTAGAAGTAGGAAACATTTTAACCAACTTTAAGCCGTAAACTTTCATATTTGTCAGGTGTTTTTTTTTTTCTAGTTTTATTAATCTCTTACAGGGGCAACATCGCTGGACAACATCCCTACAAAAAGGCCTAAGCTGTTGGTCGACTACGCTGTCGTTGTAAAGGCCTAAGCTGTTGCAGTGGGGACCCCACATAGATAAATTGGCTGGTAAATTAAGTTCTGCGGCTTACGCCGTTAGGAATATCAGACAAAGCACTGATGTGGCTACATCTAGGCTAGTATATTTTAGTTACTTTCATAGTGTGATGTCCTATGGTATCTTGTTGTGGGGGAAAGCAGCGGATATTCAAACTATTTTTATTTTACAGAAAAGAGCTATTCGAGCAATTTATAATTTAAAACGAACAGACTCCTTAAGAGAGCTTTTTAAAGAAATTGACATACTAAAAGTAGCTAGTCAATTTATTTTCGAAAATATAATGTATGTACGCAAGAACCTTACAAAATTTTCCAAACTTAGCGACAGCTGTAATGTTAACCTAAGAAATAATCACAGACTATGTGCGCCCCGTTTTAGACTCGCGAAGGTTAGCAATTCTTTCAAGGGTCAGTGCATTCTCTACTACAATAAGATACCTCTGGAGATTTTGAAATTGCCATTTGAGCAATTTAAAAAGCATGTTAAAGCGACTTTGTCGAAAAAGGGATATTACAATGTTCAAGATTACTTAAATGACAGGACTGTATGGGGTTAATCTGGCTCAACACAGACCTTGCTGTTAATAATTTTGTAATTATTTATTCCTGCTTATTAATCATAACAATTAAATTTTTCATATTTGTATTAGTTATAATTAAAAATAAATCTGTGGGAGTTTCTACGCCCTTCTTCTCCCACAGTGGTCCAATGTAGAGAAGAGGCAAAAAATTACGTTTGCTAAGTATATGTAAATATCTACAGTATTAAAGTACTTTGACTATTGACTAACACAGTTTTTTTTTTTTTTAATTCACTTCCACAAGAACAATTACAATTTTACATTTTCAAGATACCCCTCGCAAACCGTCAGGTTTATATGGGGGTAGCTAAATCGCTATAAACACAGATAACACAAAAATAAAAATAACACTTATATAGATAGTAGCCATGCGACAATGGATCCTAATACTGAGTACCAAGATTCATCCTCGCAATACCCCTTTCTAGTTCCTTACATTACTCTCATATATGTACATAAACTTTATCAACCGACATTTAGGTAGTGTTGTTTTAGGATCTGTTTAACTTTATTTTTATTGATATATAGACTATCTAGCACTTCTGTAGGTAACTCGTTTAGTGAGTTTGATAACGTATATTCCCCTGTTCTTTTTCCATAATAGTTATTATAATGCGGTAGCACGTACCTTGTGAGGTAATTTAGTTTTCGTAACTGTGCAGGCCGACTTCTGCGTTTTAATCTATTTTCTTTACAAAATTCTTCAAAAATGGTTGCTATTTTAATTTTATTGTAGACACTAGTTACTTTACAATAATGAAATAAGCCTCCATCGTCACCTTCATACTGAATTTTGATTCGTGAAGGAACAATTAATTTTAATAATCTAAGTTGGATGTTAACACTAGCTGAATATTAGATGTAAAGGTTCGCCCATAACTACTTGTACCATATCCGATCAATGAATCAGCAAGTGACATGTACATCATTCTTATTATCTGATACGGCAGCTTGTATTTTAAAATTGAAAGTTTACATGTTATTGTTCTTAATTTGTTACAAATATGGTTTATATGCGGTTTCCAGCTAAATTTGTTGTCAATAATAAGACCTAGTTACATATGTTGCGGTACAAGTTCTAAGTTGTTACATTTACAATGAATGTGATTGTCATGGAAACACTGATGCTCATGGGCTACTACGTATGGCGTAACATGTGATTTAAGGTAAGGAGAATGAATGTGAACAATTTTTGTTTTTTGCGCATTTAATACGAGACTAATATCGTGTGCCCACTTGCATAATGAGTTAAAGTTGTTCTGCATGACCTTTTGCGCTTGTAAAATGTCACTATCAGCCACTAGCAGGCAGGTATCATCTGCAAACTGTTATACCGAGCCCTGTTGGAAGATATTACACATATCGTATACGTAAAGTAGGTACTCTGTAGGGCCGATAATTGATCCTTGGGCCGTGCCCTCTTCGGTCGGTGTCATCTGGCTATACTGACCAGCTATCTTTACGGTTGTGTACCTGTTGGTATGATATTCTTTTATCCATTGTAGTAGAGGGCCCATTCTGCTCCAGCTTCATGTACAGAGCATGTACAGATATGATATGATTTAAAAAAGGAAACGCAAAAGATGCTACGACTATGGAGTTTCTTCGGTGAGCTCTTCTCCACAGATTCCGCCATTGTGTTAGTGAACTCACCCAAAAAAATGTAATGACGGATCTAAGTGATGTAACAACATCCTATGGAAATAAATGATTTTTGATTTGATTTGATTTGATTTTGATGATTTGATGACATCCAAAACAGCAGTCGCAAATGTCGTGCAAAATGCAAAGGCACCAATAAATATTTCTTTTGTTTATTTTCTTTTCCCAAAATACTTATTAATCTTAATAAAGACGAAATTGTGGCTAAACTGTATTGTTTTGTATTTCAAGCTTATTTTTCGCTTTTCTTGCCCTTGAGGTCTTCATACCCTTTGTAGATTTTAAATGGGCTGTCAAAATTCAACTAAAGAGGCTTGTTCCAACTCTATAGTTAGACCAGGCCTAATGTAATTCTTTAGAAGAATTTGATGAAGAAAAAAAAGATGGTACCGTTAACTTTTTGTCAACGAAAATTAATGAACAGTGAAATCTACAAAAGTAAAAAGAACAAGAAGAAAATAAATGCGTGGAAACATTGATTTTGGGAAAACGTTCTAACCAGTCCATTGATATCCCTGTGGCAAAAGTCATGATACTATTTTTGATTTCGTATTAATTTCAGTCGTAGACGGGGAATTTGAGAAGTCGAAAATTTTCTTGGATGGACATTGTGCCGGTCGACTATGTTAGTCATATTTTCACGTAATGTTAAGATAAACCGTCACAGATAAGGTATATTTATATTCATCACGCACTATGTCTTATGCACGTCATTAATAACATGTACCAACCTAGTATATAAGCTAGGATTCCTTATAATAAATTGGTCTAGTATAGTCTCGTATTTGCGCGCATCTCAAGCCTTTTACTTTACTCCCGAAGATGTCGCTCTCCTTATAATTGCCTCTGGCAAAGTGGTGACCCGACTTTTGAACATCAGCAACCTTCGGTAATAGCAGCATGGACCCAGCTGCGAAGAAAACTCCGTGTGCTGCCACCTTAGAAGTGCAAGCAAGAAGCACTTCGTCCAAGACCGCCGAGCCCGACTTCGGCAACCAAGACGACATCAAGCAAGCCATGACCGGACCAGATTTGAAAACAGACCAAAAGCCAAAAGATAAATAATTTCTGAAGATTTCCCGTATCGAACATCGAACAATGAACCGATAGTCAGCCGACTGCTGATTTATCGAAATGGAGCTCGCACCAGCAGAAACGAACGCGTCGGCAAATTCATTCACAGCAAGCAGTTTTTCAAGTTCAAGACATAGGAAGCCGTTCCAGTCCCCAGAAGAGTATTGAAACATCATCGATATACCTAATTCAACGACTATTGAAATTATCCAGGAAGAACATCGCACGAAGAATAATGAAATCACTGAAGAGAGAGAGATATATATATTTATATATAAACGATTGGTGTACAAGATGTGCCCTATGTTGCCAAATACCAAGGTTTTTAGGCACACAAATTTCATCAATCGACAACTTAATATTCACTCAAGAGTGAAGAGCACGCACGTACACATGACGTACGAGATCATTGACTGCCTACAGCCAAGGTTACAGATTTAATGCTGACGCTGATTCAGCACAATCATCCTGGTGTAGGTACGGTCGCAATTATAAACAAACAGTGATTACAACTTCAACGACGTGCGATGCAAATTGACTCATAGATTCCTGAAAACATGGGCGGCTGCAGCTTCAGATGACTCTCTTGCGGATCTTTTCTAGTTATAGGTTAGGTTAGTTTACTAACCGCGAAGCCCATTTTCCTAGTGTTATTCTGTTTTCGTGTAATATTTATTTATTATAAGTATATTCATTTATTTTTTTCTCTAAAGGGGGGAGTATTTGTGCCGGTCGACTATGTTAGTCATATTTTCACGTAATGTTAAGATAAGTTGACGACCGTCACAGATAAGGTATATTTATATTCATCACACACTATGTCTTATGCACGTCATTAATAACATGTACCAACCTAGTATATAAGCTAGGATTCCCTATAATAAATTAGTCTAGTATAGTATCGTATTTGCGCGCATCTCAAGCCTTTTACTTTACTCCCGAAGATGTCGCTCATAGAAAAGACATAACAGCAGGCGTAATCAACTTATCCAAGGAACTGTGCCGGAATAAAATATCTACTGGGCCCGGAATATCGAATTCCGGGTCAGCCAGTGACAACCCAGCGACCAACTGTCGCACCGAGGGCGACAACCGTACGTGAGGGTGTGAGCCCATCACATTAGGCATGACTAATGCCGTGACCGTCAGATTCACCGATGAATACACCCGTGACGAGAGAGTAATCCGACATACTCCCTTAATGGAACCAACTTCCGTGTTCCCAATTCCCCGAATGGAATGTGGATACTCCCTTACCGAAATGCCCAACCGTCTTACAAGGTTGCACGAGACGAAGCACCTCTGGGCCCCCGAATCCAATAGTGCTCGTGCCACACATGATTTGCCGTCCGAACTCCACGCTATCACAGAGGCGGTGGGGAGCATGACCGTCTATGGAGTGGCGGCACCCTGTAAGTGGGCGGCGTGTCCCATGCGGGAACCTCCGCGGGATCCGAACCCGCTGAGACCTCCGTCGGCCTCGGAGTAACTCGGTTGCTGATATGCAACCGGCATATCAGACCGTATGTGCATCAAGGGGTCCCAACCCGTATAATAGGCCCCTCGCTGTCCTGGTATCCGATCATACCGGACGGTGTACGGTGTGCCCGGTGCGCACCGTAGATGAATGGGGGAGAGCGGATCCAACCTGGGTAGCTCCAGGAATGGGGGCGACATCCGACTGTTCGCCTCCCAGAGCGACGGGCAGGGTGGCACAGAAGGCGGTGGGCTCCCAGCGTTCGCGCTACTCATAGGTGCCATCTGACACCCGCCCGTAACACGCGGTGAGCCAGCGGCCCGAAATCCTCGCTGACCGTGGACAGCGGCGACCGAACCCCGGCTATCCCGCATGTTACCCCCCGCGCTGCCCCCTTTCCCTCGGGGGGGGTCCCGTCCGCGGGTACCCCAGTCACCCCGTTGGTGACTCCCGTTGCCCGGAAGGGGACTGGGTCCGGCCCTGGTTGGGCCCTGTGGCCGACCAACCTGAGTCCGGCCCTGGTGACCGTCCGAAGGGCCTGACCGATTCAGGCACAACACTATGTGGTGCTTGCCACCACAGCACTCACAGGGGAACGCGCGCGAGCACTCGCTCAGCGTGTGCGGCCCCAAACAACCGAAACACAATCGGCCTTAAATTTGGCGCAACTGGTCACGTCATGACCAGCACTGTCACAGTGCACACAGCCGTCACCCGATGGCGCGGCATTCAAAACGCCAAATTGTTTCGACCTCCCACCCCCCCGTGGGGGCGGGGGGCGCGGCCCCTCCCGCATCCGCGCGGGTTGGCGCTGCACACTGGCCTCCGTGTCCAGTGTGTCACATCGCCTACATTCACCCTCCAAAAAATCCGTCAATTGGACGAGCGTGGCCAGTTCCGTGCTGCTGCCCCCATGCAGCTGTTCAAACCGACTTTGAACAGCTGCAGGCAATCGTGACAAAACCATATATAAAACAATGTATGACCATTGGTCTACCGGAAGACCAAGGTTCTGAAGGGCCTTAGTGGCCACCAGCACAGGGTTGAGCACCTGTTCTCGGATGTCAACATCCCGGGTTACTCTAGGGATGCTAACAGCTTCCCCAGCTGCGCATCAACCAACCGGTTGTGTTGGTAGCGGTCAAACAATATGGACCTGGCTATCTCATAATTGCGCGCCGTGACCGTTAGGTGACCGACCAACTCCTTCGGTTAACCCTGCAGAGCCATCAATAGTTGGGCCAACTTGTAGGCGTTGTCCAGGTCGTCCCGACCGTGGACCAAACTATCAAATAAATTAATGAAGGCCGGCCACTCATCAATTGCCTCACTGAAGGCCGGAATCTCCAGGTGTGGCAGCCGTCTAACAACACCCTTCGGGGGTGGGTCTCCGTTACCCTCCCACGGTCATTCCTTCGCGACCGCTTAATTTTCTCCGCGCGACGCTCGATGTAACCCAAGCATTCCATCGCTTGGTCAGCATCCGCGCAGAGCTGTTTCACTGCAGCCACCGAGGCTTCATCAGTAAGCCCGAGAGCTTCAGCCTCCGCAGCCAGCCGACACACCTTCCCGACGCGTGTCATTGCGTCCTCCACACGCTTGAGCAGGACATCGTCCATGTCCGGTCGCTCCACATACTTATGAGTATGGGCGAGCCATCTCATTTCCTCCCGGACACCATGCCGCAGTACCGTCAAGGGCGAAGGCGCCATGTTGACCGATTTAATAGATTCTGGTCTTATACTTCACTACCGAACTAAGTATAGCCAGAGACCAGCACTTTCTTGTCAGCGCTGGGCACAGAAATTAAAACTAAATTGTCAAAACTAAGGCAATCACTAAAACAATTAAATCCTAAAAAATATTTAATATGGTCGCCCTGTGGACATACACCTTATAACTATACACTCTAAATCAATTAGAGAATGCCACCATAAAGCACAATACAAAATAACACACAAAAATGTATTATAAAAAAAAACTATTTTTAATATAGTGTAGGTAGCCGTGAACCTTCTAGAAGTGGCCCCTCCGATATGACCCACACTTCTACTGAGGTCAGCAAAATCAGCTTAATACCCCTTAAATAGCCTGACCCTGCTCTGTAATCCGAAATAATACTGCAATGCTATGGAACCCGACTGCAATACTATAGTCCGACCGAATGACTGTTCCTTATGCACACCGAGTAGTTTCCGACTACTATTTTATAATAATTGTTAACTAAATCGTCAATTATACGTTCACTAACCGAAAATGAACCTAAATTGTGGTATACCGACCACAAGACTCACTCACAAAATGATTGCCGACCAATCTGAGATACCCTTTTCTTCCAACTACAATGTGGCAAAAAAACAACCCTACAACCGTCCGTGAATCGATTTCCTACTAGGAAACCGCGCCTCTGCTACCAAAATGTTTAAAATTCCACGCCTTAACCGACAGGGCGTGGAATCTTGGTAGGGTTGTTTTTCAGTGGAATGTCACAAAGCAGTACTGACCTTGACGCCCTGGACCGGAATTCGAAAGCTCAATTCTAGGCAGGAATACGGGATGAGGAACACCAGGGGGGGGGGGGGGGGGTCGTCGCATCCCGCTGCTGTCGCCGTCGTGATGCTTGCCGACACAAAGGGTCGCTGTCCGACCGCGACGAATTGATCCCCGAATCACTTCAACCTTTCACAACACGAAACACTCACTCCGATGACGTGAAATCTACTTATTTCCCGACGATTGTTCCGTGCTTATTATAATTGACATTCAACCAAGCTTCCCGATGCTGGCTAGAGATGTCCCGATCACTCGCGGTCGATCCGCGCAACGAAAAAACGTTCCGAAGCATAAATATTAAACAAAGACAATAAAACTACGTTTTTTTTGCATAATTCTAAAAAGACAGCATCTATGACAATATTGTCCAGTTAAAGTAAAGAATTAAGAACCTATATTTTCATCCAAAGGTCCGTGATATGATTTTGATATCCCCGCACTTCTGGGCAACAATAATTTCACTAGAATAGTTTAATCATATCAATGTATCACTAAACTGTGTTAGGGCTATTGTTAAATCTCTAGTAAGATATGATGTTACGGTAAATAGCTAAATCCTTTGAGTAGTTATTACTATTTTCCTGTGACAGGGTCTTACTGCAAAAAAAAACCTTTTTTAAAGAAAAAAATGTATGAGAGTTCCCGTTTGTTTTAATGATACAAACGAATGCACGTGGGGACTCGTGGTCGGGGAAGCGAAACTTGTTCAATGATACAAATTTACCCCGGCACACAATTCCCCGGTACCACAATGTTACTCCAACCAACGTCAAACAGAAAAAAAAGCAAGACTTGCCTCATTAGACCTATTTATAGACAATCCAACTGCATCGAATCTTCCAGCAACTTTACAATAACTCATTCTGGACCTACTCATGCGATCTATCAGTGAAACGGTGAAATAATCAAAAGGCTACTACGCTTATCTGCGGCTTGAGTCTCGAACCTCTTCACTCTGCCACTCATTGACAGATGCCGGCACAGGTCTCAAAACCCTGTCTTGAAATTAAAAATTACAATTAAAATTAAAATTAAAATTCATTTATTTCGGGTTACTGAGACCCATATCGGAAAATCACATTACATTCAATTCAAATCAACATAAAATAGAATTAATTATTATTATCATCTTAAAGTTAAAATAATATAGGTATTTATTATATTATATAAATAATAATGCACTCATTATTGTAGATCATTTATGTCTCAAACGATGGGCACAGGCCTTTTCCAGGATACGGGTAAGATTAAGCTACACTTTTTTATTTATTTATTAATTGGCGGAGAATATAAATAACATACTGTTATGTACAGTTTACTTACACTCTGTGACTAACAGTATTTATTTTCATCAGTGTAAAAATAACTTTTAATAAGATAAGGCAATAGGAAGACACTCGTGATGTTATTTGGTTCTCATACTCATATTAACATTTCTACCAACGGATAGAAACAATCGTGATGTTATTTGGTTCTCATACGCATATTCACATTTCTATCAACGGATAGAAAAAAACTATAGTAATTCTACCCTACGCGCAAATTTTAAAAACTGTATTTAATTTCAACAGTGTAAAAATAATTATTAATAAGACAAGGCAAAATGAAGACACTCGTGATGTTATTTGGTTCTCTAACCCATATTCACATTTCTATCGACGGATAGAAAAAAACTATAGTAACTCTACCCTCCGCGCAAGTTTTAAAAACTATATTGCGGCAAAGAAGGATTGCGTAAACCTGTCAACAGTGGGCGCCATTTTGAATTTCTTTACCCACACTGTGCAATCCAATTTAGGACGATTCACTGAAAGGCGTTTTTGAATGCCGATTTTCTGATTATAATTAATGTCTCTAATTCTATTTAGAATTATGGTTATTTATTTCTTAACAATTGCACCTGATTCCTGATTTAATATTTGTAATTCAATATCTGGTACCCTAAATTATACTTGAGTTACTGAAATATTTTAAAAATAAAGCAATATTTGGCCTTAAAGTTTATTTTTAATTATGCTTTATCATGTCTTAAACTTTAATAAACTTAAACACAGGTTATCTTCATATATTTATTTATCATAAAACTACTTTTTAAAATGGTACAAAAAAGGCTGGACTGTTGGAGTGAGTAGCGTCGGTGTAAAATGACCAAAGCGCATCAAAATTATTCATTCTGATTAAATTCCACGCCTCAACCGAACGGGCGTGGAATCTTGGCAGGGTTGTTTTTCACCAGGAGTACTGACCTTTGACGCCGTGGACCGGAATTCGAAAGCTCAATTCGAGGCAGGAACACGGGATGAGGAGCACAAGGTTGGGGGGAGAGGAGTCGAATCTTACTCTCGTCGTAGCCCGATGCTGTCGCCGTCGTGTTGCTTGCCGACACAAAGAGTCGCTGTCCGAATGCGACGAATTGATCCCCGAATCACGTTAACCTTTCACAACACGAAGCACTCACTCCGATGACGTGAATCCACTTATTTCCCGACGATTGTTCCGTGCTTATTATAATTAACATTCCGACCAGGCCCGACACCTGTGTTAGACAATTATTACAAATAAAATACAGCCAAGGCCCGTATGCCATGTGCCGACATTTTCTCCATGTGCAAAAAAGTAACCTCTAACTCGTCATCTCGTTTCTATACAAGTGACAGCTAGCTAGTTCCGTTCCGATCACTCGCGGTCCGAGTCGCGCAACAAAAAAAGGTGCGTTCCGAAGCATAAATATTAAACAGTCACCCGCCCGGACAGGCCCGAACCTGTCCCTAATCAATAGGAAGGCGAGAAAGTGTTGCGACCGCTCTCTTGAGGACCGAGTACCCCACCTTGACTTCTGCTGATCGAGGCGTGCCATCCCGACCCGTGTACAATTTGACGATCCGTCCTCGTCTCCATCTCAATGATGGCAGGTTTGCATCCTTAATCAGCACCAAATCACCGACTTGAGGGGGGCTCGTCCGGTCAGTCCACTTAAGGCGCTGCTTTAAGATGTGCAAGTACTCCAGGGACCACCGTTTCCAAAAATCTTGAGCCATCTGCTGCAACATCTGCCACCTAGTTAACCGACTTAACTTAACATCACCGAATGGGTATTCTGGCAGGGCGTTAAGGGGCTGACCTATCAGGAAGTGACCCGGCGTCAACGCTTCCAAATCATTTGGATCCGAACTGAGCGGGCACAACGGACGCGAGTTCAGTGTTATTTCAATTTTACTGAACACCATCGCAAGCTCTTCAAAGCGTAGAGAGGTCTCACCGATGATCCTCGTCAGGTGCGACTTAGCCGATTTAACCGCAGCCTCAAAAATTCCTCCCCAATGAGGACATCCCAACGGACTGAAAACCCATTCAATCCCTCGTCGAGAGCAAGCCGTACCGATGGCGTCCTGGTTACCGTTCAGGAATTGAGTGACCTCCTGCAGATATCGCCTGGCTCCGACAAAATTTGTGCCGTTGTCCGAACGGATTAATGTCGGGAGGCCCCTTCGTGAGACGAACCGATCTAGACATGCGATAAATGCCTCTGTAGTGAGGTCACTGACCACCTCCAAGTGGACTGCATTCGTGGCCAAGCACACGAAGACGCACAGGTATGCCTTCACTAATCTGGCGTTCCGTAGCTGTGAAGACTTGACCATGAATGGTCCCGCGAAATCCGTTCCGACACCCGCAAAGGGCCGGATTTCGTTAACCCTATCCGAGGGCAAATCGCCCATCTGGGGCTGCATCGTAGCCGCCTTGGCCCGATAACAAGGCAGGCACCGAAATACAACGCTAAGCACTAAGCGTCTTCCCAATAGAATCCAGAACTCGCGCTGGAGAAACGCCATCAAGGCGTGGCATCCGATATGCCCATTCCGAATGTGTCGATCCTGTATCAACAGTTCGACCAACTTCCCTTTCCTAGGGAGTAACAACGGGTGGCGAGCCGCATAAGGCAGGTTGGCATTCCGCAGCCGACCTCCTACCCTCAGCAATCCTTGAGGGTCAATAAACGGGTTGAGTCGAGCCACAGCTCCCTTCAGTTGGACGCGTCCGCGTCTCAGAATGTCCAATTCGGACTTAAAGTGCACCGTCTGCACGTTCCGTACCAATGCGAACAACGCATGGTTCCGTTCCTGTGGTGTCAGGACCTGTGTCCGCACCCGTTGCGCCTCAGAATTGCGACAATTCCACGCAAATCGGAAGATCCAGGCGGTCACATTGACCAGCTTGTCGAGCGAGCTGTACCGTTCCAGCAGGCTGAACTCCTCTTCCGGCTCTGGTTGCGTCGTACAGACACCGACTGTCAAGGCGCCGTTCGCCGAGGTAACGCGTAGACTCATTGGCCAATCCGATTCGGCTTGAGTCAACCATTTTGGACCCCACCACAAGGGATGTCCAACTAACTCCGGAGCGTGACACCCACGAGACGCACAGTCTGCTGGGTTCATTTCCCCTGGAACATGTCTCCAGACTAAGGGAACCTCCGAATTCAAAATCTGCGAAACCCGATTCGCCACAAAAATCTCCAGCTTGTGAACTGAAGCCTTCAGCCAGCATAACACGATCTGGCTGTCCGTCCAAGCGTAGACCGTATCTTCTAACGCTATTGACCCACGAAGAACCGTCATCGTGTGGTTGAGCAGACGAGTCAGGAGAGCCGCTCCCGAAAGCTCTAATTTGGGAATGGTCAGGCGAGTGCGCAACGGCACAACCTTGCTCTTGGCCATGACCAACCGCACATCAACCTCCCCCGAGGAGTCGACCGTGCGCAGAAATACCGCAGCTCCGTAGCCCTTCTCCGAGGCATCGCAAAACCCATGCATGGTGGCGGTATATCGTTTGGTGGGGACGAACCTCCGTGGCAGTGAAATCCGATTGATGCCAGGGAGGGTCGAAAAGAACGAGTCCCACTCTGAGCTCAATGACCCGCCGATCGGGTCGTCCCATTGCAGCTCAGCAGACCACAATTGCTGCATAAAACACTTGAGCTGAAATGTTACCGGGGTGATCCACCCGTTTGGATCAAATGTCCTAGCCACCGTTGAAAGGACGTTCCGTTTCGTCCAGACCTTCGGGGAGTCCAACTCGACCCGATACGAAATCATGTCTGACACCGGCTGGTACTGGACGCCTTATACCGACAATATATTTGGATTTTCCAAATTTTCAAAAATGTGGGGATCCTGCTGGTAGTCATCCGGAAGACCAGACAGTAACTCTGGAGAGTTCGACATCCATTTCCGGAGCTCGTAACCTCCACCCCGTAAGAGCTCAACTAGCTCGTCCCGACGAGCGAGCGCCTCCTCTACGGAATCTGCACCGGTACAGATATCGTCCACGTAGAGATCCTGCTCCAGGATTGCTGCTCCTCTAGGTAAATTTAACCGTTCTCGATCCGCTAACTCCCGCAGAGTGCGAATCGCCAAATAAGGACTAGACCGTAGCCCGTACGTGTTGGTGTTCAGCTCGTACACCTTGATGGGCTGATCTGGGCTCTCTCGCCACAGTATCAGCTGATACCGTCTATCGTCAGGGTGAATGACCGTCTGTCTAAACATCATCCGGATGTCAGCTACAAACACAACATTGTGTCGACGGAACCGTGTGATAACATTCGCGAAGTCATGGTTCAACTTCGGCCCTGAATGCAAACACTGGTTCATGTTCATGCCGTTAGATATTGATGCCGATCCATCGAACACTACCCGTATTTTGCCCTCCGGGGTCCTCAAGACCGCGTGATGAGGCAGGAAGCAGTGGTCTTCACGCTTCCAGTCGATACCCGAAACCGACATGTGGCCGAGCAACACGTATTCCCGCATGAAGTCGACGTACTTCTGCCGGAAAATCCCGTCACGCTTCATGCGTCGTTCCATCGACAGAAGCCGCGTCTCGGCTGCATGGTGTGAACTGCCCAGCGGTGGGCGATCACTCCGGAATGAAAGAAGTGTGAGAAATCGACCTGACCGAAGGTGACCAGGATTGTTCCAATAAAACTGTTCACACTCTTCTTCAACCGGGTCCAACCGGCGGACCGTAGGTGATTCCTCCACCTCCCAAAACTTCTGTATCACTTCCGAGAATACAGAACCGATTAAGGGCATTCTAGTCGCTAGGCGTGGGGCAGCCGACATGACCGGACCCATTACCGCATGGCCCAGTCTGGTGTTGACCGAAACCAGACCAGTCGCCTGCAACACGTGGACACCTGGCACTAAAAGGTATCCCAAGGCATCGACACCCAATAAAATGTCTACTGGGCCCGGAATATCGAACTCCGGGTCAGCCAGTGACAACCCAGCGACCAACTGTCGCACCGAGGGCGACAACCGTACGTGAGGGTGTGAGCCCATCACATTAGGCATGACTAATGCCGTGACCGTCAGATTCACCGATGAATCCACCCGTGACGAGAGAGTAATCAGACATACTCCCTTAACGGAACCAACTTCCGTGTTCCCAATTCCCCGAATGGAATGTGGATACTCCCTTACCGAAATGCCCAACCGTCTTACAAGGTTGCACGAGAATAAGCACCCCTGGGCCCCCGAGTCCAATAGTGCTCGTGCCACACATGCTTTGCCGTCTGAACTCCACGCTATCACAGAGGCGGTGGGGAGCATGACCGTCTGTGGAGTGGCGGCACCCTGTAAGTGGGCGGCGTGTCCCTAGCTAGAACCTCCGCGGGATCCGAACCCGCTGAGACCTCCGTCGGCCTCGGAGTAACTCGGCTGCTGATATGCAACCAGCATATCAGACCGTATGTGCATCAAGGAGTCCCAACCCGTATAATAGGCCCCTCGCTGTCCCGGTATCCGATCATACCGGACGGTGTACGGTGTGCCCGGTGCGCACCGTAGATGAATGGGTGAGAGCGGATCCAACCTGGGGCGCTCTAGGAATGGGGGCGACATCCGACTGTTCGCCTCCCAGAGCGACGGGCAGGGTGGCGCAGAAGGTGGTGGGCTCCCAGCCTTCGCGCCACTCATAGGTGCCATCTGACACCCGCCCGTAACACGCGGTGAGCCAGCGGCCCGAAGTCCTCGCTGACCGTGGACAGCGGCGACCGAACCCCGGCTATCCCGCATGTTACCCCCCGCGCTGCCCCCTTCCCCTCAGGGGGGTTCCCGTCCACGGGTACCCCAGTCACCCCGTTGGTGAATCCCGTTGCCCGGAGGGGGACTGGGTCCGGCCCTGGTTGGGCCCTGTGGCCGACCAACCTGATTCCGGCCCTGGTGACCGTCCGAAGGGCCTGACCGATTCAGGCACAACACTATGTGGTGCTACCCACCACAGCACTCACAGGGGAACGCGCGCGAGCACTCGCTCAGCGTGTGCGGCCCCAAACAACGGAAACACAATCGGTGGCGGAAGACTATCTTCCTGCGGGCAGCTACCCCGAGCGCCTTAAAGTTAGCGCAACTGGTCACTTCATGACCGGCACTGTCGCAGTGCACACAGCCGTCACCCGACGGCACGGCATTCAAAACGCCAAATTGTTTCGACCGCCCACTCCCCCGTGGGGGCGGGGGGCGCGGCCCTTCCCGCATCCGCGCGGGTTGGCGCTGCACACTGGCCTCCGTGTCCAGTGTGTGTCCAGTGGACGAGCGTGGGCAGTTCCGTGCTACTGCCCCCATGCAGCTGTTCAAACCGACTTTGAACAGCTGCAGGCAACCGTGACAAAACCATATACAAAACAATGTATGACCATTGGTCTACCGGAAGACCAAGGTTCTGAAGGGCCTTAGTGGCCACCAGCACAGGGTTGAGTACCTGTACTCGGATGTCAACATCCCGGGTTACTTTAGGGATGCTAAACAGCTTCCCCAGCTGCGTATCAACCAACCGCCGTTTGTGTTGGTAGCGGTCAAACAATATGGACCTGGCTATCTCATAATTGCCCGCCGTGACCGTTAGGTGAACGACCAACTCCTTCAGTTCACCCCGCAGAGCCATCAATAGTTGGGCCAACTTGTAGGCGTTGTCCAGGTCGTCCCGACCGTGGACCAAACTATCAAATAAATTAATGAATGCCGGCCACTCATCAATTGCCCCACTGAAGGCCGGAATCTCCAGGTGTGGCAGCCGTCCAACAACACCCTTCGGGGGTGGGTCTCCGTTACCCTCCCCACGGTCATTCCTTCGCGACCGCTTAAATTTCTCCGCGCGACGCTCGATGTCACCCAAGCATTCCATCGCTTGGTCAGCATCCGCGCAGAGCTGTTTCACTGCAGCCACCAAGGCTTCATCCGTAAGCCCGAGAGCTTCAGCCTCCGCAGCCAGCCGACACACCTTCCCGACGCGTGTCATTGAGTCCTCCACACGCTTGAGCAGGACATCGTCCATGTCAGGTCGCTCCACATACATGAGTATGGGCGAGCCATCTCATTTCCTCCCGGACATCATGCCGCAGCACCGTTAAGGGCGAAGGTGCCATGTTGACCGATTTAATAGATTCTGGTCTTATACTTCACTACTGAACTGAGTATAGCCAGAGACCAGCACTTACCCGTCAGCGCTGGGCACAGAAATTAAAACTAAGTTGTCAAAACTAAGGCAACCACTAAAACAATTAAATCCTAAAAAATATTTAATATGGTCGCCCTGTGGACATACACCTTATAACTATACACTCTAAATCAATTAGAGAATGCCACCATAAAGCACAATAAAAAATAACACACAAAAATTTATTACAAGAAAAAAGGCTATTTTTAATATAATGAAGGTAGCTGTGAACCTTCTACATAGAAGTGGCCCCTCCGATATGACCCACACTTCTACTGAGGTCAGCAAAATCAGCTTAATACCCCTTAAATAGCCTGACCCTGCTCTGTAATCCGAAATAATACTGCAATACTATGGAACCCGACTGCAATACTATAGTCCGACCGAATGACTGTTTCTTATGCACACCGAGTAGTTTCCGACTACAAATTTATAATAATTGTTAATTAAATCGTCAATTATACGTTCACTAACCGAAAATGAACCTAAATTGTGGTATACCGACCACACTACTCACTCACAAAATGGTTGCCGACCAATCCGAGGTATCCACCCTCTCCCAGCTACAATGTGGCAAAAAAAACAACCCTACAACCGTCCGTGAACGGATTTCCCACTAGGAAACCGCGCCTCTGCTACCAAAATGATTAAATTCCACGCCTCAACCGAACGGGCGTGGAATCTTGGCAGGGTTGTTTTTCACCAGGAGTACTGACCTTTGACGCCGTGGACCGGAATTCGAAAGCTCAATTCGAGGCAGGAACACGGGATGAGGAGCACAAGGGTGGGGGGAGAGGAGTCGAATCTTACTCTCGTCGTAGCCCGATGCTGTCGCCGTCGTGTTGCTTGCCGACACAAAGAGTCGCTGTCCGAATGCGACGAATTGATCCCCGAATCACGTTAACCTTTCACTACACGAAGCACTAACTCCGACGACGTGAATCCACTTATTTCCCGACGATTGTTCCGTGCTTATTATAATTAACATTCCGACCAGGCCCGACACCTGTGTTAGACAATTATTACAAATAAAATACAGCCAAGGCCCGAATGCCATGTGCCGACATTTTCTCCATGTCCAAAAAAGTAACCTCTAACTCGTCATCTCGTTTCTATACAAGTGACAGCTAGCTAGTTCCGTTCCGATCACTCGCGGTCCGAGTTGCGCAACAAAAAAAGGTGCGTTCCGAAGCATAAATATTAAACACATTCATTATCTAGCCTGTTCCTTAATGTGCATTTTGACATATGGTAGAAAGAGATCGGAACAAGATGAACGCAGCCATGACTGCGAAATAGCACTGACTCATTTCCACCGCCTCCGGGTAGGCGCACTGTGTAGGCATATTTTTTTAACCTCCGCCTCCGGTTCGTTATACTGACCAGGGAGGTTAACATGTAAGAACAACAAAAAATACTTGAAACTAAGTAATTTTTGTTGTTCTTACATTTAGAAACTAACACAAAAACACTTAAAACTAAGTATTTTTTGGTGTTCTTACATGTTCAACCTAACACGAAACCTTCAACTAAGCTACCGCAGTGTTTTGCCCTGATATTCTACCTAAACCTATATTTACTTTACACATTACACATTGCCGGTTGTCAAGTAGGTATTCTCTATAAAACCCCTGGGCATTGTATGTATTACCTATGTAGAGTATTGGACATTAATATCAATAATATTTCTTCCATTGCCTGAACGCCCCAGGTATTATATATATATACGGCTAAAGCTAGGTGTGAAACTAAACTTAAGTTTAGCCGGCTAGTCTTAAGATTAATTTCGAGCCTCGGCTAATGTCCGAAGTCATGTTCGTTTGTGATAACGGATGTCATCTTGTCATCTTTAATCGTCTAGACTGCACATTAACCGATGCGTTTCGGTTAATGTTGCGCATTAGTTAGATAATGTTAAAAAGGAAGTATTCGTGCGACTGCGGGGAGCGGGGCGGGGTTATTTTATTCAGATGAGAAAGCTATTTCTTATGTCAGGGCAAAACACTGCGGTAGCTTAGGTGAAGGGTAAAGGGGGTGAGCGAAGCGAAGCCAATCCTTAGTGTTAGGTTGAACATGTAAGAACAACAAAAACTATAATAAGACAAGTATAAGTATTTTTGTTGTTCTTACATGTTCAACCTAACACGAAGGATATAGGAGCTTCGCTTCGCTCAGCCCCTTTATCCTTCACCTAAGCTACCTCAGTGTTTACGGCTACCGAATCATTATCATCACTTATTCCAGATTAAGTCGGTAATTTTTCAACATTAGCCTAGGTATACTGAAAAATAAACTTAAGTTTAGTCGGCTAATGTCAACCATATTTTCTCACCCATCTTTAGCCTCAACAGCGTCAAGGCTAAACTACAGTTTAGCCGACTAATGTTGAAATCATTTATCGCAATGAACATTTTGGAGGCTCGAAATTAATCTTAAGACTAGCCGGCTAAACTTAAGTTTAGTTTCACTCACGGACCTGATATCGAGATAGACAGCGAAAGTCTACCTACTTCGCGTGTTTTCAATAGGTGGACTCTGCTCATCCCGGCTCAGTCGCTCTCTGGCTGGAATGTAAGCCGTGTACTTATAAACATAATGCCTTACTGTGCCGTTGTGAATTGCAAAAACTCAAGCAATGTTGTTTCCAAAGAAAACGACGGCGTTACCTTTCATAAGTAAGTAATTTTATTTCTGAAATTCGCCTAATTTATTTAATAACCAATTATTTTTAATTTCGAGTAGCGTCTCCCGTTTTTACTGAGATAGGTTGAACCATATCGTATATTTCCCATGGACTTCATCCACTGCTGCTTTCACTTTACACAATTCATGGATATCTCTTTCGTAGCCCTCAATGAACAGTGAAGCAAACTATGCTTTCGTTAACCTTACAGTTGCATGGTACAGTCGATTTGCTCATTTTTTCGTCGATTTAATCAGATAGTGTTGTACAATGCGACGATTCTTGCAAAATCGCTGGACGATTCGATTTTGTTGACGGAAGAATGATAATTCTGAGTTGCATTGTTTCATTGCAATCTATATTTTAGTATATGGGAAATCTGATACTATTATCAGTTTGATATAACACAGTTTATTAACTTTAGGGCACGAATCATGTACTAGACACAAAATAATGATACTTGCCACTGGGAGCACTAGTTACAGTCACACTAAACACAGGGAGTACTAGATACATAATAACTACACTAGACACGGGGACTGGCTAGTCCAATAATATGGGAGGAGGTGCGCTCCGTACGACTACTCGATACAGACGACCCGCTGACTTGCGCGCACGCCCTTTTTATAGCATGCACACCTAACCTCCATTATTGGCTTAACCTAAGCGAAATGCAAATATCGCTTGTGTCACCGACTTATCTCTATTGCCTAACGCTATAGCTATATCTAATATATATATATATATATATATATTGTATATAAATATATATATATATATATTGCCTAGGTATAATATAGAATACCTGCATTATACAGATTGCCGGCAACATTATTCACCGAAAACATGCCTGATAAAGGAAACTTAATTTATTAAACTTAAAGCCATACTCCACAACGCTGGCTCAGTGCGGGATGGTCGAGGGGTTTTACGACCACCACGTAGCAATAGTAGCCCGGACCTACAGCGTAACGTGTCATCCGAAACACTAAACGTCCGATAATGTACTTAAATTAAATAAATAATCTCATTGGCTCATGTTCAGGATTCGAACTTCCATCTCCTGTGTGTGAAGCTTTATATTACTTTCACTCAATTCATACTCATTTTGTATTCCATTACTCACAGAAAATTGAAAATATTTTCCTCCACGTTCATTTAATTTATACTTACTATTTTCCCTTTTTTATTTGCTTTCCACAATTTTAATAATATACCTCATTAAAGTGTCGTATCGTCAACCCTTTTACAAATTTAAACCATCTATAAATGTTCATCAAACACAGTAATGTACCTATTTCCTTTACTTAGCGGAAAAAATCTCAAATCATGTAATGCGATACTTCGAACTTGTTCATACCTAACTGCCTCTTAGTTACCAACTTATCTGACGTAGATAATGAAACTTAAACTCTTTACTAAAGTTTATTCTGATTTTATAGAAAATAGAAGAATATAATAGAATAGCATAGCATTTATTTACTGTTTCAGCACAAATACACATTAATATAAATGTGCAAATAATAAGAAACGTTGGCACATCCACGAATGTATTGAGAACTATACTCCAGCTCAGGTGTGGAAATTCCTGAGAACGCTTGGTGTAGGTAAGGCCCGAGACCTACATGCTAGTAATGTTGATCTCAACGGTCTCAACTAGTTTCTTTCTGCCCCGCCTGTTGTGATGGATCCCACTGTCAAACAAGTCAAGCTTCAGAGCCTGCGCTCTAAGTCCTTACCCAACACCACACCATTCAACTTGAGTTATATTGAAATCGATGCGGTCAAGAAAGCGCTATTGGCAGTCAATTCGAAAGCTATAGGCGATGACAAAATTTGCCTTAAAAAGCTACTGACAATTCTTGACGAACTATTACCAGCAATAACACACGTTATAAACTTTTCCTCTTCTAATGGTGTCTTCCCTACAGTGTGGAAGAAAGCACTAGTCATCCCACTACCCAAAACCTCCAGTCCCACCTCCTTCAAAGAGTACCGTCCCATTTCAATCCTGCCTATCCTCTCCAAAGTCCTTGCGAACATTGTACATAACCAGCTTTCCTATTACCTCTCCTCAAACAATCTGCTAAACATATTCCAGTCAGGATTCCGACCTGGTTATAGCACCATCACAGCTCTGATGAAAGTCACAGATGACATCCAGCTAGCCATAGACCGCAAAGAGCTTTCCGTGTTGACTTTACTTGATTTCAGTAGTGCATTCAACTGCGTAGATTTCGACATTCTCGTTGAGCTTCTCAGATCCCACTCTAATTTGAGGGATCGGCAACATTGCATCAAGATGGAAGAGAAATCCACTGAATGGTGTGACCCCCTTTCAGGCGTCCCTCAAGGTGGTATTCTTTCTCCTCTTCTATTCTCGATTTTAATAAACTCTATCTCGGACATCCTGTCTTTATGCTGATGATCTCCAGATTTATCGCCACTTCTCTCATAACGATGTAAACTCTGCTGTGGAGGCATTGAACGCTGATCTGAAGGGGGTGAGAAGCTGGGCTTGATTCTTCGGACTCCTGGTTAACCCGAGCAAGTCGCAGGCCATGATTATAGGTACCAGACAATTTCTTATCAGCCCATTCTTCTGTCACTTTTAATGGTATCACAATCGTGTATAGCTAAAAACCTGGGTCTTATATTTGACAACCAGGTGTCCTGGTCATGTCAATGAGGTCAGACGACGAGTATTTGCTACTTTTCACTCCCTCAGGAGACTTCAGTACTTCTTGCCTTGACAGACCAAAATCACTCTCGCTCAGACTCTCCTTCTACCCCTCATCGATTATGCTGATGTCTGCTGGGTCAGTGCTAACGAAAATTACTGAACAAACTCGAATGACTTCAAAATCTCGGGATTCGATTTATCTTTGGGCTGCGCAAATACAACCATGTATCACAGCATCGCAAAGAGCTGATGTGGTTGCCAATACGTTTTCGTCGGGATTCTCACATCCTCATACAAGATTTTACGCAATCCGCGCAATCCAACCTTCTCACGAGACCGTTTTCATTTCATTCTTCCACCAGGCCTCGGAGAACTCACGCGTTTTCATTTCATTCTTCCAGCAGGCCTCGGAGAACTCATTCAGTTTCAATACTCACAACCCTACAGCATAACACCGCGTCCTATGAGCATGGGTTTAGATTCCGGGCCGTTCAATTGTGGAATGCATTCCCCTGCACTATCAGAGACAGTCCTTCTCTTAATATATTTCAAAAACGCGTGAAGAAGCATTACTTTTCTCTTTAGATAATAGGTATTGTGTATATATTTATTAGTATATATATTTAAAAATATATACATTTATATAGTATTTATGTTTAGCGTGTACGAGTATAATATATAATATTTATGTAAGCCCTCGTATATTTATTAATATGGTTTTATATTAGTTATATTGATATAATATATATCTAACCATATATTAGTTATTTAGATATGTACTTAATTATATTATCTACCCTTGCTCAGCAATCGACCTTTCCCATCCTAATTTTGTTTGCTGGAAGAGATCTCTCATTAGAGATAAGCTCGCCTTTGTATAATATTATATATATTAGTTGTGTGCAATGAAGAAGTTATGAAATTATGAAGAAAACTTATAGTATAAGCTTATAGTATAATGAAAAGTAAAAAATGTAAGTTAAAAGTTACCACATAAATTGTGAATGGTTTTGCTGCCATGTGCACCTCAAAAGGGCTTAGACTCAGCATGTGTCACTATCAAGCTTGTGATATTTTCAGTCCAGACCCAGAAAAAAGTTTTACGAGGTGGCTAGTGGACAAAAAACTAAAAGTAAACAAAATCATGTCGTCGCGAAATGAACTGAGAAAAGGAATGAGCAAGAATTAATAATATATATTTTTGGGTTAAATCATAGTGTCGAGGCAAACATACACAAAAATATTGCTACACAATGCGAAGTGAGAATTAAATATTAAGATAAAGTCAAAAGCTTGCAAAAAGTTATAAAATAATGTTATAGGTAATAAAATAATGTCAAAAGTAATAAAATAATGTCAAAAATAATGGCAGTACACAGTCATTTGTTCGTCGTCGCATCTACAGGTATCCTGTTTTTGTTGTTTTAATAAAAGTGCTCCAAATTGTCTTTTAAATGTTACTTTTGTTAAATCTCGAAGTGGAGGGGGTATATTATTCCAATATTTTGTTACAAGATACCTAAAGCTATCACAAAATGCTGCAGTCCCATGGCGGGGGACGGGCATAACACTGGTGTAGGCTCTGTTTGTGTGGTGATGCGAAGTTCTCCAGGTCAGCTTCTCAAATATATATTCAGATTTGCCTTTATTAATAACTCGGAACAAAAGTGTTGAGTAATACAAATCCTGTCTCACTTTTATTTTAAGCGTATAAGCACTGTTGAAGTACGGGTTGATATGTGTACGCGGAGGAATGTTGAAGCAGTTCCGAGCGCATGCATTTTGTACCCGTTGTATCAACTTCTCGGTTCGCTTGTATAAACATGGGCCATACACCAACAAACCATAATTAATTTTGTACAACACCAGCGATTCACAAAGCCTAACTCGCATATCGACACCTTAAAAACTTCTTATCCTGTTTAAACTTTGAGCCGATAGAAATATATTTTCACGACTTTTACGACATGCTTTTAAAACCATAGCTCACTGTCCATCAACAAGCCAAGGTTTTTCTTCTCTATTACTCATTCTAGGCGCACGCCCCAGATTGTAATTTCAGAATCATATTCAATTACAGTTTTTACTTCATGTTTTGAAGCATGATCTAACAAGAATAATAAGATGTAACTTTGACTTTGCGGAGTTCAAAACAAAAGCATTGTTAGGAGACCAAAGGGAGACACTAGCAAGATCCTCATTTATATGTCTGATGGCCTTCCGATGTTATCATTATTTCAATCTATATCAAGCTGGAGATCATAGGCATATCAATGGCACCTAGTATGTTGGATGCATCCCGTTATGGCGGCGCTGCACACTGAATCGTCAAGAACATGCTAGCTGGACAAAAGTCACCTCCTAATTTCCAAGAATTAGTGGTCACATGTCATTAACAACTCCCCAGAGGGAACCGATACCTTTCATTCTGTACAGCGCGCTGTACAGAATGAAAGGTATCGGTCCCAGAATTGGGCCTTAAGGGACGCCTCTTATAGAAAGTATGTAATCAAAACTGGTTCCATCCTTCCTACTAATAACAACTTATTGGTGAAGATTGTCAGGTAGCTTTCAATCCACTTTATTGACTCAATATGAAAACCATAATAACTAAGTTAGGACAGCATCATATTTACATTTTTAGAGTCAAAATCTCGAGTCTAGTAACGACAGAATTGTTCTGAAACCCAAGGCTTCCCAACACAATTGTTTCTATTTTGGACTATTCTAATATTCAGGCAATCCGTTTTAATTCTTGGGCAGAACTGTATCTCACCGACCCATGTCTTGCCTGCAAGACTTTTGCCTGTTATAGGTTTTGAATTTTATTACTATGGCATGAGGTTCAAAATCGCGATGCCATACACGGGAATGGGTCGTGGACAAATTAAGAAAACCTCTCCGTGTTTGCAATTTTATCAGCAGCTCCCGGCCTTCAGAAAAAATTCGGCGAGTATGCACATGGAGTATCCACTTTTTGAAGACACGGTATATTTACCAATTGCAATGGAAGCAGTACCACTTCTTGTGGCTCCCAACCATGATAAATAAACATTTAACACATAACACTACCAGCATTACATGTAGTAGCTATCCATTCTCCTGGCTCCCAGCCTTAATAAAACATTCAGCATGTAATACCACCGGCATTACATGGAATAGGTAAACATTACTGTGGCTACCAGCCATAACAAAACATTCCACACTTATATCCACCAGTATTACATGGAACAGGTATTCATTTCTGTGGCGTCCAGCCATAATAACAAAACATTTGACTCGATACACCACCGGTGTACATGGAATTTTGAGGTTATGTTACATCGACTAGGGTACTTTCTTGCTGGGAAACACGTGAGACGAATATAAAATAACGAAATGTTTCTGTTTTCGAGATATTGGGCAGACCCTCCGGGACTCCTACGACAAATACCTAACACGTACTGTCAATAACAGGCAAGCCATTCGACAAATCGACATTTTATTCGTCACACGTGGAAATTGTTGATATAACTTCGATAACTTGCCTTGTTTGTCATTGTGGGCTGCTACCTTTTAAGTAACACACAGACGCGAAAACATGAATGATTGATGTCAGCTGAGGTGTTGCTAGGTAACTTTTTGTAGATTCTATAAAAATTCACTAAAACGTGGTACTACCAGTAAATCATATTGGACCTGGCTTTGATTATAATAACGATCTGCCTTTCAATGTGAATAAATTGACTGACATATTATTGTTTGCTGATGATACTTCACTGGTCTTCAAAATTGAAAGGCAAAAAGAAGATTTTGATATTGTTAATGATGTTTTGTCTTTAAGCTTGAATTGGTTCACAGTTAATAATTAAATGTTAAACTAAGTGAATCAAATTCTCACTTCCAAATGCCAGGCGAGGTGAGACCAGTTTAGTGTTAGACAGCAACACATAAGAATTAGTAAATGATACGAAATTTCTTTGAATAACTGGGGACCCCACATAGATGATTTAGCTGGTAAATTAAGGTCTGCGGCTTAAACTGTTAGGAACATCAGAAAAAACATGGATGTGGATATGATAGTATATTTTAGTAAGTTTCATAGTGTCATGTCCCATGGTCCATATGCAGCTGATATTCAAACTATTTTCATTTAACAGAAAAGAGCTATTCGAGCAATTTATAATTCAAAACAAACAGACTCTTAGAGAGAGCGTTTTTAAAGAAATTGACATACTAACTATAGCTAGTAAATTTATTTTCGAAAATATAATATGTTTAATATTTATGCTTCGGAACGCACCTCGGTTTTTTGTTGCGCGGATTGACCGCGAGTGAACGGAACATCACTAGCTAGCTGTCGCTTGCACGTGGTAAAATTTTCGGCAACAGGCATCGGGGCTTTGGCCGAATGGTATTTCAATGGTAATCTCGTAATAATCTACAAGAAATAAGTTGATTTCACGTCATCGTAGTGAGTGCTTCGTGCTGTGAAAATTTGAAGTGATTCGGTCACCAATTCGTCGCGCTCTGATAGCGACCCTTGTAGTCGGCAGCATTAAGACAGCACCAGCAGCGGGCTACGACACGAGTAAGATTCGACTCCCAACACCTCCCACCCTTGTGTTCCTCATCCCGTACTCGTGCCTCGAATCTGAACTTTCGCATACCAGTCGACGGCGTCAAGGTCAGTACTACTTTGTAACATTCCATTATAAAACAACCCTTCACAGATTCCACCCTTTCGGTTGAGGCGTGGATCTAACATTTTGGTAGGCAGAAGCGTGGTTTCCTAGTAGGAAATCGATTCACGGACGGTTGTAGGGTTGTTTTTTTTTGCCACATTGTAGTAGGAGAGGGTACCTCGGGTCGGGTAACATGCGGGATAGCCGGGGTTCGGTCGCCGCTATCCACGGTCAGCGAGGACTTCGGCTCACCGTGTGTTACGGGCGGGAGTCAGATGGCACCTATGAGTAGCGTGAAGGCTGGGAGTCCACCATCTTCTGCGCCACCCTGCCCGTCGCTCTGGGAGGCGAACAGTCGGATGTCGCCCTCATTCCTAGAGCGCCCCAGGTTGGATCCGCTCTCCCCCATTCATCCACGGTGCGCACCGGGTACACCGTACACCGTCCGTTATGGTCGGATACCGGGACAGCGAGGGGCTTATTATATGGGTTGGGACCCTTTGATGCACATACGGTCTGATATGCCGGTTGCATATCAGCAGCCGAGTTACTCCGAGGCCGACGGAGGTCTCAGCGGGTTCGGATCTCCTTCGGTTCACCCCGCAGAGCCATCAATAGTTGGGCCAACTTGTAGGCGTTGTCCAGGTCGTCCCGACCGTGGACCAAACTATCAAATAAATTGATGAAGGCTGGCCACTCATCATTTGCCCCACTGAAGGCTGGAACCTCCAGGTGTGGCAGCCGTCCAACAACACCCTTCGGGGGTGGGTCTCCGTTACCATCCCCACGGTCATTCCTTCGCGACCGCTTAATCTTCTCCGCGCGACACTCGATGTCACCCAAGCATTCCATCGCTTGGTCAGCATCCGCGCAGAGCTGTTTCACCGTAGCCACCGAAACTTCATCAGTAAGCCCGAGAGCTTCAGCCTCCGCAGCCAGCCGACACACCTTCCCGAGGCGTGTCATTGCGTCCTCCACACGCTTGAGCAGGACATCATCCATGTCCGGTCGCTCCACATACTGATGAGTATGGGCGAGCCATCTCATTTCCTCCCGGACACCATTCCGCAGTACCGTCAAGGGTGAAGGTGCCATGTTGACGGATTTAATGGATTCTGGTCTTGTACTTCACTACCGAACTAAGTATAGCCAGAGACCAGCACTTGCCCGTCAGCGCTGGGCACAGAAATTAAAACTAAGTTGTCAAAACTAAAGCGACTACTAGAACAATTAAATCCTAAAAATATTTAATATGGTCGCCCTGTGGATATACACCTTATTACTATTCACTCTAAATCAATTAGAGAATGCCACCATAAAGCACAATAAAAAATAACACAAAAATTTATTAAAAAAAAAAAATATAAAATAAAAATTATTAAAAAAAAATAAGTGGTGGGCTCCGAGACTATAAACCTAAACAATATAGCACCCTAAACCACACTGGATATCAAAATCCAAGCTATTTTTAATATAATGTAGGTAGCCGTGAACCTTCTAGAAGTGGCCTTTCCGATATGACCTACACTTCTACTGAGGTCAGCAAAATCAGCTTAATACCCCTTAAACAGCCTGACCTGCTCTGTAACCGAAATAACACTGCATTACTATAGAACCCGACGTTCTGTAATAAGTAATACAATATAGTTACTTCGCGGAATGACTGTTTAATCCTTATGCACACAACAGTAGTTTCCGACTACAAATTTATAATTATCGTTAACTAAATCGTTAATTATACGTTCAATAACCGAAAATGAACCTAAATTGTGGTATACCGATCACAAAAGACTCACTCACAAAAAAGATTGCCGACCAATCTGAGGTACCCTCTCCTACTACAATGTGGCAAAAAAAACAACCCTACAACCTCCATGAATCGATTTCCTACTAGGAAACCACGCTTCTGCCTACCAAAATGTTAGATCCACGCCTCAACCGAAAGGGTGGAATCTGTGAAGGGTTGTTTTACAATGGAATGTCACAAAGTAGTACTGACCTTGACGCCGTCGACTGGTATGCGAAAGTTTCTTTATTCTTTATTGCACAGAAATCTTAATAGTAAGGTAACAAAACATTTTATGAGCAAAGGCGAGCTTATCTCTAAAGAGAGATTGCCACCAGTTCAGATTCGAGGCAGGAGTACGGGATGAGGAACACAAGGGTGGGAGGTGTTGGGAGTCGAATCTTACTCGTGTCGTAGCCCGCTGCTGGTGCTGTCTTAATGCTGCCGACTACAAGGGTCGCTATCAGAGCGCGACGAATTGGTGACCGAATCACTTCAAATTTTCACAGCACGAAGCACTCACTACGATGACGTGAAATCAACTTATTTCTTGTAGATTATTACGAGATTACCATTGAAATACCATTCGGCCAAAGCCCCGATGCCTGTTGCCGAAAATTTTACCACGTGCAAGTGACAGCTAGCTAGTGATGTTCCGTTCACTCGCGGTCAATCCGCGCAACAAAAAACCGAGGTGCGTTCCGAAGCATAAATATTAAACATTTTATATTTTCGAAAATAAATTTACTAGCTATAGTTAGTATGTCAATTTCTTTAAAAACGCTCTCTCTAAGAGTTTGTTTGTTTTGAATTATAAATTGCTCGAATAGCTCTTTTCTGTTAAATGAAAATAGTTTGAATATCAACTGCATATGGACCATGGGACATGACACTATGAAACTTACTAAAATATACTATCATATCCACATCCATGTTTTTTCTGATGTTCCTAACAGTTTAAGCCGCAGACCTTAATTTACCAGCTAAATCATCTATGTGGGGTCCCCAGTTATTCAAAGAAATTTCGTATCATTTACTAATTCTTACGTGTTGCTGTCTAACACTAAACTGGTCTCACCTCGCCTGGCATTTGGAAGTGAGAATTTGATTCACTTAGTTTAACATTTAATTATTAACTGTGAACCAATTCAAGCTTAAAGACAAAACATCATTAACAATATCAAAATCTTCTTTTTGCCTTTCAATTTTGAAGACCAGTGAAGTATCATCAGCAAACAATAATATGTCAGTCAATTTATCTACATTGAAAGGCAGATCGTTATTATAATCAAAGCCAGGTCCAATATGATTTACTGGTAGTACCACGTTTTAGTGAATTTTTATAGAATCTACAAAAAGTTACCTAGCAACACCTCAGCTGACATCAATCATTCATGTTTTCGCGTCTGTGTGTTACTTAAAAGGTAGCAGCCCACAATGACAAACAAGGCAAGTTATCGAAGTTATATCAACAATTTCCACGTGTGACGAATAAAATGTCGATTTGTCGAATGGCTTGCCTGTTATTGACAGTACGTGTTAGGTATTTGTCGTAGGAGTCCCGGAGGGTCTGCCCAATATCACGAATACAGAAACATTTCGTTATTTTGTGATCGTTTCACGTGTTTCCCAGCAAGAAAGTACCCAAGTCGATGTAACATAACCTCAAAATTCCATGTACACCGGTGGTGTATCGAGTCAAATGTTTTGTTATTATGGCTGGACGCCACAGAAATGAATACCTGTTCCATGTAATACTGGTGGATATAAGTGTGGAATGTTTTGTTATGGCTGGTAGCCACAGGAATGTTTACCTATTCCATGTAATGCCGGTGGTATTACATGCTGAATGTTTTATTAAGGCTGGGAGCCAGAAGAATGGATAGCTACTACATGTAATGCTGGTAGTGTTATTTGTTAAATGTTTATTTATCATGGCTGGGAGCCACAAGAAGTGGTACTGCTTCCATTGCAATTGGTAAATATACCGTGTCTTCAAAAAGTGGATACTCCATGTGCATACTCGCCGAATTTTTTCTGAAGGCCGGGAGCTGCTGATAAAATTGCAAACACGGAGAGGTTTTCTTAATTTGTCCACGACCCATTCCCGTGTATGGCATCGCGATTTTGAACCTCATGCCATAGTAATAAAATTCAAAACCCATAACAGGCAAAAGTCTTGCAGGTAAGACATGTGTCGGTGAGATACAGTTCTGCCCAAGAATTAAAACGGATTGCCTGAACATTAGAATAGTCCAAAATAGAAACAATTGTGTTGGGAAGCCTTGGGTTTCAGTACAATTCTGTCGTTACTAGACTCGAGATTTTGACTCTAAAAATGTAAATATGATGCTGTCCTAACTTAGTTATTATTGTTTCCATATTGAGTCAATAAAGTGGATTGAAAGCTACCTGACAATCTTCACCAATAAGTTGTTATTAGTAGGAAGGATGGAACCAGTTTTGATTACATACTTTCTATAAGAGGCGTCCCTCAAGGCCCAATTCTGGGACCGATACCTTTCATTCTGTACAGCGCGCTGTACAGAATGAAAGGTATCAGTTCCCTCTGGGGTGTTGTTAATGACATGTGACCACTAATTCTTGGAAATTAGGAGGTGACTTTTGTCCAGCTAGCATGTTCTTGACGATTCAGTGTGCAGCGCCGCCATAAAGGGATGCATCCAATGCAATCCATCAGCTAATGATGATGATGTGGGAGTGTGGAAGGCAAGCTAGGTATTAGTTTCACTATATTCGTATAGGGGTGCCGATGGGCCCCCTGTCAGTCAAAGTGGAGTAATGTATCACTGTCTAAACCTGGGCATAACTGTACATCTGCGATCCCTTATGGGAAAATGCATAATACTATGTTTGTTTGTTTTGTTTATACAGGGGCAATATCGTTGGATAAAGACCATACAAAAAGACCTAAGCTGTTGGTCGACTTACATATGTACGTCGTCAAAATGTGCAAATATCTTGCAAAATTCAAAGGCAGCAATCAATATTTCTTCTATTTCCCCATGTTTTGTTCATTATTAAAAAATATATTAATATGTATCTCAATAAAGATAAAATTGTTGACAAAATGTATTTTAGTTTTGTAATATCACGGATATTCATCTTGATTTGCTTCTCCGCTAAAGCTTTCATGATATACATCAATCAATCAAAGTATTATTTATTGTGTCGGATAATTACATATCTCTTAGAGCACCTCATTAATTTCATACTAGGTGTTCGTTCCAAAAGCGGATACTTCTCAGAGAATAACGCACAAGAAAATAGTTTGAATATCAGCTGCATATGGACCATGGGACATGTCACTATGAAACTTACTAAAATATACTATCATATCCACATCCATGTTTTTTCTGATGTTCCTAACAGTTTAAGCCGCAGACCTTAATTTACCAGCTAAATCATCTATGTGGGGTCCCCAGTTATTCAAAGAAATTTCGTATCATTTACTAATTCTTACGTGTTGCTGTCTAACACTAAACTGGTCTCACCTCGCCTGGCATTTGGAAGTGAGAATTTGATTCACTTAGTTTAACATTTAATAATTAACTGTGAACCAATTCAAGCTTAAAGACAAAACATCATTAACAATATCAAAATCTTCTTTTTGCCTTTCAATTTTGAAGACCAGTGAAGTATCATCAGCAAACAATAATATGTCAGTCAATTTATCCACATTGAAAGGCAGATCGTTATTATAATCAAAGCCAGGTCCAATATGATTTACTGGTAGTACCACGTTTTAGTGAATTTTTATAGAATCTACAAAAAGTTACCTAGCAACACCTCAGCTGACATCAATCATTCATGTTTTCGCGTCTGTGAGTTACTTAAAAGGTAGCAGCCCACAATGACAAACAAGGCAAGTTATCGAAGTTATATCAACAATTTCCACGTGTGACGAATAAAATGTCGATTTGTCGAATGGCTTGCCTGTTATTGACAGTACGTGTTAGGTATTTGTCGTAGGAGTCCCGGAGGGTCTGCCCATTATCACGAATACAGAAACATTTCGTTATTTTGTGATCGTCTCACGTGTTTCCCAACAAGAAAGTACCCTAGTCGATGTAACATAACCTCAAAATTCCATGTACACCGGTGGTGTATCGAGTCAAATGTTTTGTTATTATGGCTGGACGCCACAGAAATGAATACCTGTTCCATGTAATACTGGTGGATATAAGTGTGGAATGTTTTGTTATGGCTGGTAGCCATAGGAATGTTTACCTATTCCATGTAATGCCGGTGGTATTACATGCTGAATGTTTTATTAAGGCTGGGAGCCAGAAGAATGGATAGCTACTACATGTAATGCTGGTAGTGTTATTTGTTAAATGTTTATTTATCATCGCTGGGAGCCACAAGAAGTGGTACTGCTTCCATTGCAATTGGTAAATATACCGTGTCTTCAAAAAGTGGATACTCCATGTGCATACTCGCCGAATTTTTTCTGAAGGCCGGGAGCTGCTGATAAAATTGCAAACACGAAGAGGTTTTCTTAATTTGTCCACGACCCATTCCCGTGTATGGCATCGCGATTTTGAACCTCATGCCATAGTAATAAAATTCAAAACCTATAACAGGCAAAAGTCTTGCAGGTAAGACATGGGTCGGTGAGATACAGTTCTGCCCAAGAATTAAAACGGATTGCCTGAACATTAGAATAGTCCAAAATAGAAACAATTGTGTTGGGAAGCCTTGGGTTTCAGTACAATTCTGTCGTTACTAGACTCGAGATTTTGACTCTAAAAATGTAAATATGATGCTGTCCTAACTTAGTTATTATGGTTTCCATATTGAGTCAATAAAGTGGATTGAAAGCTACCTGACAATCTTCACCAATAAGTTGTTATTAGTAGGAAGGATGGAACCAGTTTTGATTACATACTTTCTATAAGAGGCGTCCCTCAAGGCCCAATTCTGGGACCGATACCTTTCATTCTGTACAGCGCGCTGTACAGAATGAAAGGTATCGGTTCCCTCTGGGGTGTTGTTAATGACATGTGACCACTAATTCTTGGAAATTAGGAGGTGACTTTTGTCCAGCTAGCATGTTCTTGACGATTCAGTGTGCAGCGCCGCCATAACGGGATGCATCCAATGCAATCCATCAGCTAATGATGATGATGTGGGAGTGTGGAAGGCAAGCTAGGTATTAGTTTCACTATATTCGTATAGGGGTGCCGATGGGCCCCCTGTCAGTCAAAGTGGAGTAATGTATCACTGTCTAAACCTGGGCATAACTGTACATCTGCGATCCCTTATGGGAAAATGCATAATACTATGTTTGTTTGTTTTGTTTATACAGGGGCAATATCGTTGGATAAAGACCATACAAAAAGACCTAAGCTGTTGGTCGACTTACATATGTACGTCGTCAAAATGTGCAAATATCTTGCAAAATTCAAAGGCAGCAATCAATATTTCTTCTATTTCCCCATGTTTTGTTCATTATTAAAAAATATATTAATATGTATCTCAATAAAGATAAAATTGTTGACAAAATGTATTTTAGTTTTGTAATATCACGGATATTCATCTTGATTTGCTTCTCCGCTAAAGCTTTCATGATATACATCAATCAATCAAAGTATTATTTATTGTGTCGGATAATTACATATCTCTTAGAGCACCTCATTAATTTCATACTAGGTGTTCGTTCCAAAAGCGGATACTTCTCAGAGAATAACGCACAAGAAAATAGTTTGAATATCAGCTGCATATGGACCATGGGACATGTCACTATGAAACTTACTAAAATATACTATCATATCCACATCCATGTTTTTTCTGATGTTCCTAACAGTTTAAGCCGCAGACCTTAATTTACCAGCTAAATCATCTATGTGGGGTCCCCAGTTATTCAAAGAAATTTCGTATCATTTACTAATTCTTACGTGTTGCTGTCTAACACTAAACTGGTCTCACCTCGCCTGGCATTTGGAAGTGAGAATTTGATTCACTTAGTTTAACATTTAATAATTAACTGTGAACCAATTCAAGCTTAAAGACAAAACATCATTAACAATATCAAAATCTTCTTTTTGCCTTTCAATTTTGAAGACCAGTGAAGTATCATCAGCAAACAATAATATGTCAGTCAATTTATCCACATTGAAAGGCAGATCGTTATTATAATCAAAGCCAGGTCCAATATGATTTACTGGTAGTACCACGTTTTAGTGAATTTTTATAGAATCTACAAAAAGTTACCTAGCAACACCTCAGCTGACATCAATCATTCATGTTTTCGCGTCTGTGAGTTACTTAAAAGGTAGCAGCCCACAATGACAAACAAGGCAAGTTATCGAAGTTATATCAACAATTTCCACGTGTGACGAATAAAATGTCGATTTGTCGAATGGCTTGCCTGTTATTGACAGTACGTGTTAGGTATTTGTCGTAGGAGTCCCGGAGGGTCTGCCCATTATCACGAATACAGAAACATTTCGTTATTTTGTGATCGTCTCACGTGTTTCCCAACAAGAAAGTACCCTAGTCGATGTAACATAACCTCAAAATTCCATGTACACCGGTGGTGTATCGAGTCAAATGTTTTGTTATTATGGCTGGACGCCACAGAAATGAATACCTGTTCCATGTAATACTGGTGGATATAAGTGTGGAATGTTTTGTTATGGCTGGTAGCCATAGGAATGTTTACCTATTCCATGTAATGCCGGTGGTATTACATGCTGAATGTTTTATTAAGGCTGGGAGCCAGAAGAATGGATAGCTACTACATGTAATGCTGGTAGTGTTATTTGTTAAATGTTTATTTATCATGGCTGGGAGCCACAAGAAGTGGTACTGCTTCCATTGCAATTGGTAAATATACCGTGTCTTCAAAAAGTGGATACTCCATGTGCATACTCGCCGAATTTTTTCTGAAGGCCGGGAGCTGCTGATAAAATTGCAAACACGAAGAGGTTTTCTTAATTTGTCCACGACCCATTCCCGTGTATGGCATCGCGATTTTGAACCTCATGCCATAGTAATAAAATTCAAAACCTATAACAGGCAAAAGTCTTGCAGGTAAGACATGGGTCGGTGAGATACAGTTCTGCCCAAGAATTAAAACGGATTGCCTGAACATTAGAATAGTCCAAAATAGAAACAATTGTGTTGGGAAGCCTTGGGTTTCAGTACAATTCTGTCGTTACTAGACTCGAGATTTTGACTCTAAAAATGTAAATATGATGCTGTCCTAACTTAGTTATTATGGTTTCCATATTGAGTCAATAAAGTGGATTGAAAGCTACCTGACAATCTTCACCAATAAGTTGTTATTAGTAGGAAGGATGGAACCAGTTTTGATTACATACTTTCTATAAGAGGCGTCCCTCAAGGCCCAATTCTGGGACCGATACCTTTCATTCTGTACAGCGCGCTGTACAGAATGAAAGGTATCGGTTCCCTCTGGGGTGTTGTTAATGACATGTGACCACTAATTCTTGGAAATTAGGAGGTGACTTTTGTCCAGCTAGCATGTTCTTGACGATTCAGTGTGCAGCGCCGCCATAACGGGATGCATCCAATGCAATCCATCAGCTAATGATGATGATGTGGGAGTGTGGAAGGCAAGCTAGGTATTAGTTTCACTATATTCGTATAGGGGTGCCGATGGGCCCCCTGTCAGTCAAAGTGGAGTAATGTATCACTGTCTAAACCTGGGCATAACTGTACATCTGCGATCCCTTATGGGAAAATGCATAATACTATGTTTGTTTGTTTTGTTTATACAGGGGCAATATCGTTGGATAAAGACCATACAAAAAGACCTAAGCTGTTGGTCGACTCACATATGTACGTCGTCAAAATGTGCAAATATCTTGCAAAATTCAAAGGCAGTAATCAATATTTCTTCTATTTCCCTATTGTGTTGGGAAGCCTTGGGTTTCAGTACAATTCTGTCGTTACTAGACTCGAGATTTTGACTCTAAAAATGTAAATATGATGCTGTCCTAACTTAGTTATTATGGTTTCCATATTGAGTCAATAAAGTGGATTGAAAGCTACCTGACAATCTTCACCAATAAGTTGTTATTAGTAGGAAGGATGGAACCAGTTTTGATTACATACTTTCTATAAGAGGCGTCCCTCAAGGCCCAATTCTGGGACCGATACCTTTCATTCTGTACAGCGCGCTGTACAGAATGAAAGGTATCGGTTCCCTCTGGGGTGTTGTTAATGACATGTGACCACTAATTCTTGGAAATTAGGAGGTGACTTTTGTCCAGCTAGCATGTTCTTGACGATTCAGTGTGCAGCGCCGCCATAACGGGATGCATCCAATCCAATCCATCAGCTAATGATGATGATGTGGGAGTGTGGAAGGCAAGCTAGGTATTAGTTTCACTATATTCGTATAGGGGTGCCGATGGGCCCCCTGTCAGTCAAAGTGGAGTAATGTATCACTGTCTAAACCTGGGCATAACTGTACATCTGCGATCCCTTATGGGAAAATGCATAATACTATGTTTGTTTGTTTTGTTTATACAGGGGCAATATCGTTGGATAAAGACCATACAAAAAGACCTAAGCTGTTGGTCGACTCACCTATGTACGTCGTCAAAATGTGCAAATATCTTGCAAAATTCAAAGGCAGTAATCAATATTTCTTCTATTTCCCCATGTTTTGTTCATTATCAAAAAATATATTAATATGTATCTCAATAAAGATAAAATTGTTGAAAAAATGTATTTTAGTTTTGTAATATCACGGATATTCATCTTGATTTGCTTCTCCGCTAAAGCTTTCATGATATACATCAATCAATCAAAGTATTATTTATTGTGTCGGATAATTACATATCTCTTAGAGCACCTCATTAATTTCATACTAGGTGTTCGTTCCAAAAGCGGATACTTCTCAGAGAATAACACACAAGAAATTCTGAGGGAGCTCTTTTTCAAGGGAAATACTTAAACCTAATACATTGATTTCACTTATATTTATTTTCAAGATAGCCAATGAAAGAACAATTAGTTTATCCCCAAGGATTGACGTCTTCAAGATAACAGTTGTAGTACTGTATTTTAACAAGTTTCATTTAGGTTCTTCACAGCGGACAGCCTAACAAAGTTATTTGTTTTCCATGTTATAGAATTGGTGCATTATCGAAACCTGTCAGTTTGAGAGTTGCCATACTATGATTTTGAGGTGAAACTACGGCTTCTTTCATATTAAAAAAGGAGTCGGATTATGGTATGGTTATTGGTTTGATGTCATTTTGTATCAATGACCTATTAGAGGAACTGGGGGGCGATCGCGGTAAAAAATATCAACCGAACCATAGCTGAACCATAACCGAAACACGACTTTAAGGACTATTCGTATCGCATTAATGTTTTGACAGATGGTTGAACCGAAGTTCGATTGGAATTGGACCATAACCGCTGTCAAACGAACGGTTTTGTTAAAGTTATTATGGAGCTACTTTTTCACGACCGTTGTAGAATTGTTGAGATGAAAAGTGGGTGAAAATCGTGAAATTTATGTATCTGGACTTTGGAAATGGCCTACGAGTGTGATATAGCTATAGCGCGAGCCCAATCTAAAACAGAGAATCGGATTTTATCAAGTGAAATTGACTGTCGAAGGAGTTAGCTTGTGGACACGTTAATTACTCAGTTGACCCTTAATTTGCCACCAACCAGTGCTTTGGATGTGGACACGAAGGTTAGTAACACTTTACAAAGTACTAGAATGTATCACAGCACATTTACTTTTCTTTGGACATGATCAATTTTTGTTCCCTGTTTCCCAAAAACAGAACTAAGTGAGCTTAGTAACAGTGCTTACATTTTGTTTCAGGTACTGGTTGTTTAGCATTTTGCCACAGGCTCCTACCAGACGATTGAATGAGAAAGCCGGAAACACTGTGTTTACCAGTCAAGGGTCTCCAAAATTGTAAAACAAGTCACCTTAGCATTCAACAAGCCAGAAATCTTAAATTTCCCTTTCAACTTCGTGATAGGGAGCAAATTAAAAGGAAGTAAGTAACTATATGTTAACATCATTCCATTAAATTCAAATCAGATTACATTTACCTACGGCTGGGTATAGGCCTCCTCTTTACCACACTATCTACTCTGGTCCTGAGCCTCCCGCAGCCACTGCTTGCCAGCCAGTGTCTCAGCGTCCATCTATCCGGTGGTCTGCCTATCTGCCTCATACATCATACTATTCCTATTTATTAGTTTGCCTATCACAATTTATTTTAGATTATTACTTTTGGTTTGGTAATAAACAAAAAAAAGCATACTAAGATTGTGTGGCTTATAAGTTTAAATATATACTTTACTGCACAAAACAGAGAATACAAAAAAAATATATAAAGGTAAAAACATGTACAAAGGCGAGCTTATCTCTAACGGGAAATTTCTCCCAGCAAACCTTGATTGGAGGGGTAAAAAAGAAACTATGTGCACAACATTAACTACTACTACTTACCAATATCTACATAATACTAAAATATATATCATATACTAATATATCAAATACATACTAATACATGCTTATACTTAGCATTGATGAGAATGATAGTGTTCTTTCAAACAAACAATTAAAAAAAATGAAAGTTGACGGACTGTCTCTGATTTGATGTTGTACTAATTATAATATAGGTATAGGACAACTGTGGTGCTGCTACCATGTACGGTTGTTGCCCTGCCTACCATGAGAGAGGTCCTGGGTTCAATCCCCGGCTAGGGATAAAGAAAACAAAACCCAGTCTTGTCATCGTTGTTTCTGATTCCCACAACCAAGGGTACCCTAGTGTGGGGCCAGGAGCACTGTATGTGCCTGTATGTAAATGTTTATGTATAAATGTTTATTATTTTCAGATTTTTCAAAAAGTACAGATTGCCAGGGGTTCTGGCTTGTGGAGATGGTACTCAAATGTCTATAGTTACCCCTAATGAACATGAGGAGAGATACTATAACAAAAAAGGGTGACATTTTATGAATGATATGATAGTAAGTCTATTGCGGGGAGCGCAATTGTTGATAGATTAAGGACTAAAATAAATGATATTTAACTAGGTAAATTTGTTTTATTCATGTCTTGGTACTTAAGTTATCTCACTTTAATTATTCTCACATTAGAGACCTTTGCCCAGCAATGGGATATTATATGTTGGTAATAATAATTAAATATTTTTCACACATCTTCTCTTGGTTGGGTACAACACTGAAAAAATAAATAATGTACAAGTTAGTAGAAATATTTTACATAAAACTATATAAGTATACTATACTTACATGATTGCATGAATTAATAAATTATAGCTAATATTTTCTACAGCATATTTACAGGAAAAGTAAACATGGTTTAGAAAACTCGTGGGGAAAATGTCATTCAAATTATACTAAGGGAACTTTTAAAATTAAAATTTATATTAAGTAACCTTTTGATTCAGGGCATATTTCCTACATAACTATATCCTACCCAAACTGATAGTAAAGTATAGAATTACCTGCTTCGTCAATCTATTATTTCACAAATTCATTTGAAGAACCTATAGGGGTCTGAGCATTTTGCAGAGCAGCCTGGAAGTCTGTGCAGCCTTTGCCCTAAGATGTTCAACTTTCAATCCCATCAGCCTTGATACGTCCAACATGCTTATGCTGGCTGGAATATTAATAAAACAATTTGCTGTACATTTTCCTTTAGGATATGAAAACAATTAACATTGTTATTCTTATTTATCTAAACTTTGTACACCTTCTTACAAAAGCATTATATTCTGATAGGGACAAAGTTTAAGATAAAGAAAACTACATTCCTTGATTCATTCCTTTGCAGTCCTAACTGCTCTAAAGGGGTTGAGGATGTCTGCGCACTCCCCCCACGGGTCAGGTCAACGAACCTCTTCCCGAAGAATCGCCTCTGTCCACACCTGTGGACAGGTCATGGTCAGAGTGTCGATAAGACTCCAACCCAGGTCATGGGATGGCCCTTGCGGGCGGTGGTCTTCATGTGGCGCTGGTATGCAGTGGGTGATCGCCGGCTAGGCAACCAGGTCGCGTGGCAGGCGACGGCGGTCGGGCTGGCGCGCGTGGTGCGGCGCCAGCTCGGCGATGTGCGGGTGTTGTGAAGCATCCGCACGCGCGAACATGCCCTTCGCCAGCCTCTGGACAAACTGGTCCACGGTTTCCCATCTTAGGTCCCTCTGGATTGTCGCGTTCCTCACGTAGCGGGGGGCGCCGACGATGGTACGCAGAGAGAAGTTCTCTTGGGCTTGGAATCTCCGTTTGCTCGTCTCCGAGCACAGGGCGTACCATGCTGGGGTCGCGTAGGGGAGGCGGGATCTCGCGTAGGACTTGTAGATCCCAAACTTCGCCCTCAGAGGGAGGCTGGAATACACTTATTTATAAAGCTACATTTCTAACCACTTGAATCTTTTATCTGTAATTTTTCGTTCACCTAGTAAACACATCAAATTCCACGAATTCTCACCCAAGTGTGGTCAAAAATAGAGTAGTTAACAACAAAAAGGCGAAATCGACGGTCGATTATACACAATCGATGCTACATCTCTAATGTTTTGATTACGACAATGGTTCGGATAAGGTTCAGCTTCGGTCTCCACTAAAATTTTAGCGCGATACCGAATTTCACTGAACCGAACCAAAGTTGAATTACAACTGGAACTGAACCAGAACCATACCTTTGACGTTCGTTGACTATACAAAATAGCGCGATCGGCCCCCTGTATAGCAATACATTTTTTGGATGTGCACTAACAAGGAATGGGTATTCGTTTATTAATATGCACTTTTGATGTTCGGTTTTTTTTGGAAAAGTGACAGTTCTGATTTGTTGTCGTTGCAAGTTGGTAACCCGCGTTCTAGAAAACTCGGTGCGTTTCGTGGTCGTATAAATACGGATTAATGTGAGTGCCATCTTTCGTCCATTCTTATAAGTGTCTGGAAGGGTTTGGTAGGGTGTTTCTGACAATCGATTTGGCCCCAAACCATATAACTCTTTCATTAGACTTATTTTTAAGTAAAATATTGTGATTAAAAGATAAATTTATAAAATTAAATTGGAAAATAGACTTAACTTCTCTTTATTAAATAAGTAAAATGTAAAATATTCAACAAATCCCGAGAGAACTAGCCGACGTCATCCCCAAATTTGACGGCGACGAAAAGCTATTAAATTTATTTTTAAGAAAATGTGAATATGTCATCCGATGTTGCCGAGTAGAAGGGAACGCGGGACAAGATTTACACGTTTTTCATGTAATAACGTCAAATTTAAGGCAAAGCAGCTAGCCTTATCAGTGTACGACAGGATTAAGGAACTTTGAACGCATTTAAACATGCTTCAGAGCAACATTTCGGTGATCCGCGGTCGGAGGAATGCATTGCCGATAGAGCTCGAGACGCTCAAAATTAATAGCGGAGAGTCATATCTAGAATTCTATAACCGAATACATCATACTAGTAGTACGTTGATTGCCAAAGTAAATGTGATCGGAGACGCTGCACTCAGAGCTAGCAAAGTAATAATATACGACTACATGGCATTGAACGTATTTCTGTATAACTTGCCCGAAGATTTGCTCCGCATTGTAAGGTTAATCACCTGGTTCAATCAAGGTTAATCATCAGGTTCAACTGCCAACCAACCGACTTAGTGAAACAGTTTCTTATAGAGTTCATTAAAAAAAATACAAAATATTTTATCTATTTTGAGAACGATGCGCATCGCAGACAATTTACAGAATTTATTTATTTTTTATTTATTAATTCCATCTTAGTGTACAAATTTATCCAAACTATCCGAGGCGTTATACACAGCACATATAAAAGATAAAAAAAACATGATGAAAATACAATTTGCATAAAAATGTCAATAAAATAAAATTAGAATAATGTCAATAAAATAAAATTAGATCAATATCAGAAAAAAATTCGATACAATCAGAAATACAATTTGCATATCACCTAACATAATGTCAATAGAATTAAATTAGATTAATGTCAATAATGTCAGATAAAATTTCAATACAATCAGTTTTAATTACAACATCATACAATCCTTTCACACATTCTTCTCGCAGAACCTGCCACAATCTCTCATAATATGCCTCCATTAATCACAAAACAGATCAGTCAGTGGTGCTGCAGCCAACAAAGCGTTGAGACTGTCCCGAGCCCTCACCAGCGGAGACCGCTGGCGCGCCACCGTGCGGTCCGTGCCGCCCGCTAACAGTTGGTACCTGCGCACGCAGAGATATTTGTCGGGCACGAATAGCGCGCATAAGGTACCGACACGCGCCTACCGACAAGCACAGTCACTGTCGCCTAGCAACTATCGGCAAACAGTCAGAAGCTGCTCGGTATTACGTCTGACCTCTAGTGAGTTGTATCCGAGCATACCCAATATAAAAGCAGATGGTTAGGGGTAAGGGCAGTATCCAAATTTCCTCTCAATATAGGGTATCGGAGGAAAGCTTTGTGTACCTTCTCGAGCATAAGGACGTAAGGTTTCGTGCGGATTCCAAACAACTGAGCTAGATTCAAGTTTGGTTCTCACTAAGGCCGTGTAAAGGAGCTGGAACACACCCAGGTTCTGGAATCCCTTACTATTCCGTATTAAACACCCCATTCTTTTAAAGCATTCCTTGGCCAAAGTGCTCATGTGCTCGTGGAATAATAATTTTATAATATTTTTTTTTATTGTAATTTAAAAATCGAAAAGGATCGAACGTAACACCGAGGTCCTTAATTGAATACACTCAAGTCATAGACGCCGTACCGAGCGTATACGTTGCACTGATAGGCTGAAAAGAGCGCTAGACAGATATTAAATAACACTTAACAGTATTGAATAGGATTTGTTTGATAGATAGGTTGGATTTGTTGTTCACACTCCACCTATAGACCGCGTCCAGATCTTCTTGCAGCAAACCACAACCATCCTCTGAACTTACGGGAAGTATCAGCTTCAGATTATCTGCATACAGAAGGCAATTGGCGTGTTTGAGGTCTAATTCAAGGTCATTTATCATAATGATAAATAATAGCGGACCCAGAATAGACCCTTGACTAACGCCCGACCGTGTATGGTACAGACGGGACTCAAAACAGCCGTGTCGCACATATTGCTGGCGGTCCTTCAGATAGTCAGCGAAGAAAACCAACAGCCTTGGAGAAAATCCAATGGCACATAACTTCTTCATAAGGACGTCATTATTGACACTGTCGAACGCTTTACGGAAGTCCATATAGGCGACGTCCACCTGACATCCCTGATCTATGCACTCCGACTCAAGCTCAACTAAAGTCAGTAAGTTGGTGTTTACCGAGCGGCGGCTCCTAAATCCGTGTTGCGAGTCGCTCAGATACGGCGCAATCTGCGAACTGATTTTGTTGTTTATGACCGACTCGAACAGTTTTGCCAATGAGCTCAGGATAGCTATGGGTCGATATTGATCAACGGACGCAGTTTCACTTGTCTTGGGGATATGACTGACTCGAGAAAGCTTCCAGCTAGTCGGGTATTTACCTTGCTCGAGAGCGAGATTAAATATCCGTCCTAAGGGTCCTTTTCAAAAAGACCTTGTACAATTCTTTGAATGCACCAAACGCGTAATTTATGTCGACGATGAAAACGAACAACTGGATATAGTAAAAAATACCAGCATGGAAAGACATGTCATCGTGGTATTAGAGAAACCTTAACCCACATTAAACGCACTTAATTTTGGCGTAATATAGATCAAACAATAGCGAGCGGGATAAATTCATGTGAAATCTGTCTTAAGATGAAGTACGACAGAAATCCCATGAACCTCAACTTCAACTAACCCAGACGCAGACCAAACCTCTAGAAGAGATATTTATCGACCTATTTTCTACAGATGGTCGCTATTACCTAACTATAACAGATCCCTTCAGCAAAATACGACAAGCCTTTGAAATCGCCAACCACTCTAACCCCGAAGTGGTTAGAGTGGTTGGCGATTTCAAACTTTGTGGTGGTTAGAGCTCTTACAAAATACTTTCCCTTCTAAGGCATACCCCTGAAAATCAACTCAGATCCTGGATCTGAATTCCCTTTCTTTGTTGCTTTATATAATATGTATTTTTTGTGAATAAATCCATTTACCAAATATCATCTTAATCGGTTGAGTAGTTTTCTTTATACGTTAATAGGTCAGTCAGTCAAACAATTTTATAAGTTGTTTACTTTCACCTTGTTACTTCTCGTAGTTCCTGTATCACGCACAATATTGTTTTCAAAACACCTTCACAACAACTTAACTCTGATATCTCAAATCATATTCCATACTATGGCGTGAGGTATCTGCTTTAAGTGGTTGGACTATAGCATAGTATTGAATCATTAGCCGTCGCTTCATTTTCAGCCATTTCAATATGCTTAGCAACAATAACATAACACGCATAATATATTCACGAATGACTAATGGAATGACCATGCGATTTGTATTCGCTTAATAAATGGGAAATTTCATGGCTTTGTTGAATAACGGAAGGTGCTTTAGGGCTGGCAACCGTATAAGCTGTGCATTTGAATTGTTGAATTGGTCATGTAAAAAACTGGGTAGGTATAAAACTAAGAAAACAATTTTGAGATAATGATGTTCTTAACTAAAATCCGTTAATCCCCCAAAAAATATACACGAATTCTGAAATATCCGTAAAAAACCTAAAGTCCTTTACTTGTCCTCTACAATATAGTTTGTTCAAATTGCCTTCGCCGTGTTATTGATTGTCCTGTAAAACTGCCAAGTGTCAAGTTTTCCTGTCATTCGATAACGCAGATGTTAAACGGAACGTAAACAAATATTGATATAATAGTTTTATAATCGGAAACGAGCAGCCTCAAGTTTAACAAACAGTTCAAAAACTATGAATGAATAAAGTCACGGGACTTGTTATTTTAAAAAATATCCAAAAGATAATAAGACATCCATTACTCGAAATATTCAATGTAGTTTCTTAAAATAGCTTAAAATTAAATAAAACGGGGTACCTTTTTTAGCATGGCCAATTATGGAATAATTTTATTATTTTAAATAGGTGGCTCTGTACAAGTATTTTCTTTTGATGTAACTGTTTAATAAATATTTACGAAGCATTAATTAAATACTATTTACTTACTGCTGACATTTGGAAAAGTTCTTCTTCTGACTTCAACCTATTGGGCCTCTCCGAATGAAAATAAGTGAAAAATATAGGTTAATAGTTAATGTAACTGATACATAATACCTAATTATGTACAGTTACATACACTAGTTTATCTACAAACATATCATAAGCTCTCTTTGATGTGTTCAGGAACCGCATGTTTGACCGGCATTATGGCATTGAGTTGTTTAGCTTGTTCTGTAGTACCAACTTTACAGACAAAGTAGGGGCAGAACGCAGGCGGGCGTCGGCGTTCGAAATTTGAATGTATGTAATATACACAGTCAGGTCATAAGTTCTGTCACACAATAAAAACTTTTCAATTTAGAACGCTAGCCACAAAAAAGTTTATTGAATTCGAATTTCGAATTTTTCATAAAAATAAAAATGTGTACTTATTAGAATTTTCCTCATTTTTAAATATGGAGTGGACACTTAAAGAAGACCGTGTCGCAGTTATTGCGGTGCATCGTTGCGGTTACGCGCCAATTCAGATTTTCGACTTACTGAAAAATTTGAATATAACCAAAAGATTCGTTTATCGTACCATAAAACGATACAATGAAGACTCTAGTGTAGATGACAGGTCAAGAAGTGGTCGCCCTCGCTCTGTTAGGACTCCAGCAGTGATAAAAGCTGTGAAGGCGCGAATTCAAAGAAATCCCATACGTAAGCAGAAACTGTTGGCCCTTCAGATGGGGTTAAGCAGGACCACGGTGAAAAGGGTGTTAAATGAAGACTGAAGGCTTAGGGCATATCGAAGAAAAACAGGACATTTAATGGACCTGAGACTGAAGAGATGCCGCGCTTTGTTGAAGCGGTACGCGGGAAAAAAGCATCGGGAAATTCTTTTTTCGGATGAAAAAATTTTCACCGTGGAAGAGAGCTATAACAAACAAAATGATAAGGTATACGCACACAGCAGTGAAGAAGCGAGCAACCGTATTCCGTGTGTCCAACGAGGTCATTTTCCTTCCTCGCTCATAGTTTGGTTGGGAGTCTCTTATTGGGGCTTAACTGAGGTACATTTTTGTGAGAAAGGCGTAAAAACGAATGCAGTTGTGTATCAAAATACAGTTCTCAAGAACCTTGTGGAACCTGTTTCTCATACCATGTTTAATAACAGGCACTGGGTATTCCAACAAGATTCTGCGCCAGCTCATAGAGCGAAAAGCACACAAGACTGGCTGGCGGCGTGTGAAATCGACTTCATCCGGCACGAAGACTGGCCCTCCTCCAGTCCAGATTTGAGTCCGTTAGATTACAAGATATGGCAACACTTGGAGGAAAAGGCCTGCTCAAAGCCTCATCCTGATTTGGAGTCACTCAAGACATCCTTGATTAAGGCAGCCGCCGATATTGACATGGACCTCGTTCGTGCTGCGATAGACGACTGGCCGCGCAGAATAAAGGCCTGTATTCAAAATCGCGGGGATCGTTTTGAATAAACTTTATTACCATAATAATTTATGTTTTATTAAGTTTATTTTGCTATATAAATGTTTACATAAATAATAAACATGTCTAAATTATTTCATATTGCACATGTGACAGAACTTATGACCTGACTATGTATATGTAGAAAATTTACACATTATGGTCATAATGTTCAATATTCAGATAAGAAATTAGTTTTTACAAAGTAGTTTAACATTATGCTGATTGTAACGTGCGGTTTTTGGACGCAGTAACTCTTTACTTTACGAGGATTTATGAGACGTGTGTAGATAAAAATTATAATGTATCTTGTAATGGTCGTTTGTGCTCGAATTTGTAGAATAGATGAAAATCTGCGAGCGAGAGGGTTCATGCAAACATCGCGAGACAGTCGTGTCATTATCTTTTGCGGGTCAAAATTTTTGAGATACAGAAATATAATTACGGTCATTTATATAGAATTTGCTCGTAGCAAATTGTGTGGTTATTCTTTTTGTAGTGAAATACTAATATCTTGTGTTGTAATCCAATGTCACGGGGTGAGTAATGTGTAAGTCTGTTGTGAAAGAAACGTGGCTAACGGCTGTTGTGAGAACAATAGTGTCAGTTTAAATTATCACGACACTAATCCTAAATGTTTGTTCCAGCCTATGGACATGCCCTTCAGGGTTTTAATGTGCGAAATTGAACGAAACCCGTTGCCCATTCCCCGTTGATCTAATATCTTGTGTTGTAATCCAATGTCACGGGGTGAGTAATGTGTAAGTCTGTTGTGAAAGAAACGTGGCTAACGGCTGTTGTGAGAACAATAGTGTCAGTTTAAATTATCACGACACTAATCCTAAATGTTTGTTCCAGCCTATGGACATGCCCTTCAGGGTTTTAATGTGCGAAATTGAACGAAACCCGTTGCCCATTCCCCGTTGATCCACTATCTGACACCATGAACACTTCTTTAACAACCATCAAATCAGGTTCGGAGCCCCTGATAAATCAAGTCGGCAAGAGGAAGAAGCTCGATGCCAATGTAGAGGAAGATACTATCCAACACTAATTGAAGGAGTTTAAGGAGGAAGTCATGGGGATGCTCGTATCATGGAAGACTGACCAAGACCAAAAATTTCATCGATTGGATTCCATCCTTAGAGACATCAGACAGACCTACCAAGATGTAGATAAGTCGATAGAATTTATTGGTGCACAAGTGGAGGATATGGGGTCCAAGGTATCAACCCCCGAAAAGAGGTGTAAATTAAATGAAGACGAAATCGTAGTGCTGAAAGAAGAAATTGAAATACTAAACCGGAACTCTAGAATTACTTACCTCGAACTATACAATCAAACCAAACCAAAGGAGACTAAAGAAGATCTTACGGCTATGGTCGGGAACCTATGTAAAACCTTAAAAGTAAACATTTCTACAGGAAACATTAAGGACATCTATAGGATCCCTGGAAAAGCCGAAAAACCAAGACCCATTCTCACTGAAATGTCAGGGTCTATGATAAAACGAAATATACTGAAGGCTGCAAAAGTCTACAACGTAAAAACACAACAACGAAGACAAACTTAATGCAAGTCACCTGGGACTCGACGCGTGTGAACCAATCTACATCGCTGAACATCTTACTGCCAAAGCCAACAGATTGCTTTTCCTGGCCCGCGACTGAGCCTAGAAATCCACTAACACACCGACAATCACGCACAGACACCAAACATCAAGTAAACAAAATTCAACTAAATTATAAAATTATAACTCAAAATATAAGATTGGTTTATGCAAATATGGACTCTTTATAAGAGATGCTAGGAAGACTCAAAATATCCTGTGACATCCTTATCCTCACTGAATGCTGGCTTCAAGATTATAAACCCCCATCACAATTAGAAAACTATGAAGTTCACTGTAGCCGTATACTTAGAAACCAGAACGACGGAGTTATTCTTAACTTTAAAAATGACGTAAACTGCACAGTTGAAGAACCTACTTTTGAGGGGGGTAACTGCTTGGTTGTGAAAATTGGTACTGAAACGGCTTTACTTGGTATATATAGGTCACCAACATTAACTGCCATTGACAGTTTTATTGGATCACTTGATCAAATACTTACATCTCTGAAATCTTTCAGTAAAGTAATTATGATGTGGGACATGAACATAGATCTCAAGCTCAATAACACAGACAAGTTTAGCGACACCTACCTCAACATCAACGCTGAATTCAGTCTTTTACCATGTCACACGTACCTCACCACTGAAGTAAGCTGTCTCGATCATGCCTTCATAAAAAGTCCCTCACTCCATCGTAAAATATCTAAGAAAGAATATGCCACGAAGAAAATAAGTATTTCAAATGGGTAAAACATCTTAGTAATTAAACAAATACCACAGCAAACTTATCGTCACCGTAAAATCATTATCATACTTGCAGCATGTATCTATAAACAATATAATTGATCTATAATTGATCAGAGCTACTTTCTTTTAGCAATAAATATAATGTTTATTAATGTAAGTTTTGACTCACAAATATGTTAAAAGTTCACCGTGCCCCCATGTAGTTTCACAGAACCGTATTGGTTACTATGAGTGACATACTTTCCGAATAATATAGTAGATAAGGTTTGTTGTTTAGGTCACAACTTCATAGCACAATCCGGAGCCGATGTAAAGCGGAGCAGAGCGGGGCGAACTTACGCAGTTTAGTATAAAATAGGGTACAAATTATTGGTGAACATGTAGTTCATGTGGGTTGAAAATTATATCTTTTGAATGTAACTTTTTTCTCAATTGGTGAACAGTTAAACATAAGCTCTTTGTTTTTTACTTTCCCATATTGCCTGCGTTCTGATCAAATCAGTTTACTCATGATCTTTGTTTAGAGTATAATAAGCTCTTGAAAATTGTCTGTCCTTCACATCCTGTTATCATTATAGTCATACTAATAAAACCATAATATAATTATATCAAGTGACAGCCCTATCATATCCAGTGGCATTCTAAGTAACTTTTGTCTTAATAGTATAAAACTCATGTTTGGCTAATTAGTGATGACTATTCGCTTGTTACAAGCTGTGGTTAATGGTTACAAATGTGAAAATGTTCCGTTTTGCATTACTGGTTGGTATCGTAAGCGTTGCAGAGTCCCAATGTGAGTAAAATGCCTCTTTATCATACTAAATGCCTAAATCAAAGCGCCACACCTTTTCCCATATGGAAGAAACAGCTTTACATTTAGCCACTTATTTAATCCTCCATTTTATGCTATGGAGATAAGAAGGTTTTCTTACGATGTTTTTCATCACCTTTAGAACGTTCGGCTCGCACTCGTACTCGTTTCATATGAATATGCAGGTAATAAATAAGGCTCTTTGCTTGCTTAAAAAGGCCCAATTTTACAAACTTTTTAATTTATTCCGGTTATCGTAGGCTACTAACTCACTATGATATGCGAATCCCTATAACAACGAATTGTCTGTCTTTCAAAGGGCTGTATCATGTTAACAGTAACGGAACATACACAGAAACGCACTTGAAATGTATACAGAAAGCGTGTAATGTTTTACTTTCAGTGGTCAACAAACAATGTTCGGACACCACACGGTTCGTGGATGGTCATAACGACAGGCGGTATGCGCTTGCGCAGGGTACTCTGCCCGGCCAGCCAGCCGCTTCGGAGATGAAGCAAATGGTATAGCCACATACACATAAGCATTCACCTGGCATGTAAACATTGCCTCTGGCCTCATAATAAGGTTTTTCTCGTGGAAATCAGAAGCCACGCCATCACATACACATTTATAGTATTATACTGAACTTTGGCTGCACGCATCGGCGCTGGCGCAGTAATACTGTCACCATTTCTGTCACAAACGCGTCATTATTGGTCTGTCGCGGCGTCAGAGCGGAATTGCTGCTGCATTGCTGCGCTGCATTGCTGCTGCTGCATTGCTGCCGCTGCATTGCTGCTGCTGCATTGCTGCCGCTGCATTGCTGCCGAGAAATGTCACTGTGTCGCCTCTGACAGACCATAAATGCACGGAGGTAAGGTACATTATTGTACGGGGACTAGAGCGCTTCGCAGCAGTGCAACCGAGTTTGGACTCATACCTTTAAACATCCAAGATTCGAACAAACGAAGAACATCTTGCATGTAAGAGGAGATCCTCTCGACCGCTAAGTCAGAAAGGTATAAGCTTCTGTCAGATAAACGTACAATAAAGTACATTATAACATAATACATACATAGTACATACATACATAAAATGAAATGACGTTTGCCGAGCAAAGTCACGACGGCAAACGTTTCTTTGGCTTTACCTTATATCATCTTTGACGTCTTGTCCCATATTTAATGTGATTAAATAAAATTATTTAGATATAAATTTAGAAATATTTTGCACCTTGTCCAGATATAGAGCTAGTTTTCGAGTAAATGGAAGTCCTTAGTATTTAACAACGGTAAATATCGTTTTAGATTTGGGACGAGGAGTTGGCGGAAAAAGCTTCAAATTGGGCAGCAAGGAACAATTATGAGCATAACCCAGACAAAACTGTTCGTAAGTACAACCACGGTTAAATTTCTTACAGGTATACTATTGACGTGAGGCCAACGTGCAATAACGCACCTAAGTGCGTTCTTAATGAGGTTGAATATCGTATAGCAAACTGCTCCATAATAGCTATATTGCTATGATAAAGTTGCATGTATGATTAATACGTAACTAGGCAACTGATTAATTATATCTGTGATTGTCGAAACCCTTTTCTTTTACTGGTAACGCAAAGTTGTTTTTCGCAAACAGGTTATATCGCTTTGCCTTGATCAGAGAGTTATTTAGTTAACAAATTTTACTATTTATAATTGATATTTATTGACATATCTAGACTAATACTGAAGTTTTACTGTAGTAGTTAGTTGTAGACAATATAATTTTACTAAAATTTTATGACGCCCATTTTTCTTTACTTTGACCATTCATGACTTATGATCTGAATGTGATTCATATTTGCTTAATCAATGGGAAATTTAAACGGGGTATAATATAGATATATATACAATAAAGTATAGCTAGGAAAGTGAAGTCTACTACCAATAAAAAACACGCATCGAAATTAGTCCAGCAGTTTTCCAGGGAAATGGTAACAGAGACATAGACACACACACCCACCCACACACACACACACACACATACACCCACACACCCACACCCACACCCACACACACACACACACAACACACAGACCCACACACACACACACACACACACACAGACACACACACACACACACGCACCCTCAACACACAAAACACACACACACACACAAACACACCCTCACACACCCTCACACACCCACACACACACACACACACACACACACACACACACACACACACACACACACACACACACACACACACACACACACAAAACCTTCGTAGCGTCCGTCATGGGTAAAAAATATGCAAGACATGGCTTTAAAAAATATATTACTGGAAACTAATGTATTGTATTGTATTGTATTTATTTATTACTCATTTACAATAATCTCTTATTCTAATACAATAACCCCACAAAACTGCTTACGCAGTTTGATTGTGGGGTCGATGAGTCTCATTTTTATTTTTTTAATGATTATGTACTTCGCGTCTTTTGATATCAGCTTTTAATGCATTGGAAAATCAGCAAAAGCATCTGAAAGTGTACTTTTTAAAATTCCTTTCCAAATTAAATATGTGGCTAGAGAATAAAGATTAGTACAGTCAAACACAACAGATATTTTACATTTTTTTTCTAAGTATATAGACACGGTTTTATAACTAGTAAATTATCCTAAAGGGTGTTTTGACAGCATGCTCTGTATTGCGTTGCAGACATATGGTATATAATTATTTAATTTTAAACTAAGTTAACGATTAAATTTTGGTTGAACCGATTCTCAACTCCGAAACCGATTCCAAATTCCGAACTCTTTGTTCAACCGAATTCGAATGTTCATGGTAATTCTTTGGTAAAATTTTAAAAAGACAAACAAATGTTCAAATATAGAAGAGTGATAATGCTTTTTTTAGCTGACATTTAAAGGCCCAAAAGTTCACTAAGACATCTAAGGTATTATGCACATTAGACAATTCGTTAAAGAGACGACACATATTAGCGAGTGATTCATGATATTTGCGTTCTTTATACGGGTTATTCAAAAGTTTTTAGTTTCCTTGCCGACCTCTCAGGAATTCGTGGAGTATGTATTTTTATTTTTGCCAAAAGGGAAGTATGAAGTGTTCCATGTAGAATTTTATGAAGGGTGGTTAAACTAATAATAGACCAACGAGACTCCATGGATGTCATTCCAAAGTGCTCCAGGCGTGATTCGTAACAGTGATATTTGTGTTTTAAGTTGTTGCGATATGTAAGCATCCGAAGGAATCGGGCTTGTATATTTTCAATTGAGTCAGTATGTACCTTGTAATAGGGACTCCAAACCACAGAACAATATTCCAGCTTACTCCGGATAAAACTATTGTAGAGTGTTAGCATGGAGCGAGGATTACGAAGGTCTTTCATCAGTCTTGATAACCAAGCAATTTATTACACGATGACTGTAGGTATTTATAGTGCGACCTAAAGTTTAGCTCCGTGTCCATTATTACTCCTAAGTCACGCACCGTGTCAACACTGTTAAGTTTCTGGCTACCTATATTATATTGGTAATCTATCAATTCGGTATTTGTCGTTGAGAATTTTATAACGAAGCATTTGTCGACATTGAGCCACATTCTGTTACTCTCGCACCGAGTAGATAGAGAGAGTAAGTCATTCTGTATGGTTTGGCAGTCATTGGCAGGTATTGACATAGAAAAGTATATCATTTTTGATGAATTGTAGTAAATTGCATGTTTGTCCGGTGGTTAACAATAGTAGTTTATGTGACTGCTACATAATGCGTAATTTTGTACAGTTACATACACTAGTTTATCTACACACATATCATAAGCTCTCTTTGATGTGTTCAGGAACCGCATGTTCGACCGACATTGTGGCATTGATCATTGCTCTGCAGTTGTTTAGCTTATTCTGTAGTAGTTAGTACTTCACAAAAAAACTAGGGACGGCATGAAATTTTAATGTCATAATTTGAAAATTTTTTGTACGTTATGGTCATAATGTACAAATTTTCAGATAAGAAATGAGTTTTTTACCAAATAGTTTTACATTATGCTCGTCTTAACGTGCGGTTTTTAGACGCAGTAAAGAGGGTTTATGATACGTGTGTAGATGAATTAACAAATTGGACTAGTGAAGGTCACGTTACGGTTTCGATTTCACGACAGCGGAGGTTCTTTTCCATGTTTTTGTAGCAGTTGTTGTTTATTTTTATTTTATGACTAGCCTAGCATATAAAATAAAGTAACGCGGAAGTTAAGCAATAAAATAGGCGTGATGTTGAAAGAATATTTCATTGTTTATTAAATTTTAAGTAATGATTTAATATATTATATTTCAAGGTATTTCATATTAATTTCCTTAAATTGTAAACTATTTGCTCATCTTATAGGTTTGTAAAAATACAATTGTTTTTTGTAACGCTCACGCTAAACAAGAGATACTTACTAAAAATATTATTAGAAATTCTCCTTTAGATGAAGGAATAGACCACCAGTCATTTCCAATTACCAGTCCAATTCAGTACATTTAATTTACAAAAGATAATTTATAAAATCTTGATGAGAATTTTTTGCAAATTTATAATAATCATCATCAGATAAATAAATAAATCAACCTGTCAGGGAAACCTCTAATATAGGCCTCCTCTCGTTTACAACATTCACATATCAGGTGATACTCATAATAATGAATGTATTATTTTTGTTTTCAGCGTCGGGACGATTCCAAACGGGTGAAAACATATACAAGTATTGGACATCATCTACTAATGCCCAGTTTGATGTAGACTCAGCAATGAAGGCTTGGTGGGACGAATACAAAGACTATAGCTACGAGAAGAACCAGTCTACGAATGGGAAGGAAGTTGGACATTACACTCAGGTATAGTCACACCATATCAAATATAAAACTTGTGTAGCTACAAATGGGTAAAAATACAACGATCCCTAATATGTATTTTAATGCTCTGATGAAGTGATCTGGAATCAATCTGAAGGAGTAGCTTCGCACTTTCGCTCCCTATTTGCCTCTTTCAATGGTGACAAGAGGCAAAAAAATCACTACCTATATTGTTTGATATCTACAGCAGTAATGAAATTTTGATTTGATTTGATTGACTTACAGAGTTGCAATGCGATCGACAAACTTCAAAGTTTTAAATGTCCTTATTACTGTACTTTACTGTAGATATTTACGTATACTTAGCAAACCTCATTTTTTGCGAAGAACCTGCCACAGAATAATTTTTAGATCTTTTGAAAATTGTTTGTGTTTAACTTACCTATACAAATATTACAATAATAATTATTAAAATTTATACGCAGGAATAAATTTTAATAATTATTAATGTAATAATTACAATTATTTAACAGCAATTTCTGTGTTGAGTTAGATTAACCCTATATATTCCCGTCTATTACGTAATCATGAACTTTGTTATATCCTTTTTTTGACAAAGTCGCTTTCACTTGGTTTTTAAATTGCTCAAATGGCAATTTCAAAATCTGCAGAGGTATCTTGTTGTAGTGGAGAATGCACTGACCCTTGCAAGAATTGCTAACCTTTGCGAAATTGCTAAACCGGGGTGCAACTTAATTTTATTTATTTCATAGTTTAACATTACAGCTATGACAAAATTAAGGAAACGTAAAATTCTTTCGAACATTTATTATGTTTTCGAAAATAAATTGTCTAGCTACAGTTAGCTTATCGATTTCTTGATAAAGCTCTCTAAAGGAATATGTGCATTTTAAATTAAAAGTGGTTTCAGTATCCGCTGCTTTATAACACAAAAAGATGCTATAGGACGTGACACTTCGAAAGTCACTAAAATATACTAGCCAAGATGTAGCCACATCAGTGTTTTGTCTGATGTTCCTAACAGCGTAAGCGGCAGAACCAGCTAATTTATCTATTTGGGGTCCCCACTGCAATTTGCTACCAAAGATTGTTCAAATAAACATCGTATCATTTACTAATTATAACGTGTTGCTTTCTAATACTAAACTGGTTTCATCTTGCCCGACATTTGGAAATGAGAATTTGATGCTCTTAGTTTTACCAGCGTTTAGCAATAAATTATTAACCATGAACCAAATCAAGGAAAAGATCAAAATTTTGTTTTTGTCTTTCAATTTTGACGACTGAAGTATCATCAGCAAACAAAACTACGTCAGTCAATTTCGCCACCATGAAAGGCAGATCGTTAATACACATGTATATACCAGAAATAAGAAAAGGCCTAATAAACGTCAATTTTTACTCCCGATCCATCAGACTTGACCTCATTGACTTCTGCCTTTGGACGTATTTAGATCCTTCAAAATAATTTCGCTAAGACACCTTGATGTTAAAATCTGTGAAAATGTTGCTTAAGTGGTAACTTAAGGACTTTTTTTAAATATGTCAATACTCCTCATTTCAGATGGCGTGGTCTGATAGCACCTACGTGGGATGCGGTACATTCAAGGGGACTGACCAAGGAATGACCACATATTTTGTCGTCTGCAACTATGGCCCACCGTTAGTATTGAGATTTGTTTTCAATACAATTAGTTTATTTTATACGTAGCATCACACCTTTTCCCAAACCGACACAATTACCATCGCATTTCTAGAAATGCCATTTCCCGCTACATGTTTCGAAATTTATTACCATGACATAAAGTTCAAAAGTAGAGGATAGCTGCGCTTACACTAAGCCAGTTATTCCATACTTCATCTTTAGGGTTCCGTTCCCGAGGCGTGACAAACAGTCCGTCTGTCCATCCACTGTCCGTCTGTCCATCAGCGGGCTGTATTTATTTACAGAATGTGCATTGCTGTTGCCACTACTTACAGTAAAAAATAACAAACTGGTCTTTGCGATTTATCAAATAATCATTTTCAATTCATCGCAGTTTCCGGTAGCGCAGCTTTTGTTTTATAATTGTTATTCATATTCATATTCATATTCGTTTATTGCAATCCATAATAACAGTAAGGTCTTAAACATAGTGGTAGATCATTATGGACCCTGGTGGGCACAAGCAATATTCTGTCTTATATAAGTATTATGTCATTATATCTAATTTACTCTACTTTATTGCACAACTTTCTAGTACACATTAAGAACATTTACTTAAAATAATAAATATCCTAAACTAAAAGCCACATTAGGCCTTCTTATAAATTGTATGCTAGGAACATCATATACATTAAATTAAAACAAGTGCTATATTGCTGATGAGCATTATAGTTTATCATTCATATATTCGTTTAATGAATAATTACACTTGCCCTACAAGAAGTTTTTCTGTGTAATTGTTTTTTGAATGTGGTTTCATTTTCTATGTTCTTCATGTTTTTAGGTAATTTGATATATATTTTTATTGACACAACATAAGCATTTTTGGATTTTAGCGCTAATCTAGATTGTGGGTACAATAAATTATAATGATGTCTTAGTGAAATATCATTGTTTTCTCCCCTTAGTTTGTATATACGTGTATTGCTTTGAACGAACCTACATGCTTTCAGGATATAGATTGAAGGTAATGCTAGGTTTTTATACGTTTGGAAGTAAGGTCGGCAACTGTGTGTTGTTTCAATATTAGCTATAATTCGTATTAGTTTCTTCTGCATAATTAATCATTTCGGTGCATTAGTGCTTCCTCCATAAAGTAAAACTCCATAGCTTATCCACGCATGAGCATAGGCATAGTACGTGGTGATAGTGGTATTTGTGTCAGTTGGTTTTTTCGTTTCATAAAGTACGTAACTAAAAGACGATAATTTAGTTCTAATTTTGTTGGTATGATATTTCCAATTTAAGTTCTTGTCTATTGTGATCCCTAATAGTGTAGTTGACTCAACTACTTCAAGCTTTGAACCATAATAATTTATATCTATATCTAGCGGGGCTTTGTTACACGGATAGAAGCTTATTAATTTTGTTTTTTTAAGTCCTTAAGATACCTCGTTCGATGGAACGACTGCAGTCTTGACCGATTTTTTCGAGCTACGAATAAACAATGCAATAATATGGTACACCTGTTATCGCACTTCGCGATAATCAAATAAGAGTTTATCATCGTTCTTAGGCTTATAGTTAAACTGAGCGGTTTTGACAGTGATAATGTACAAACATATATTAACTCTTATTCTGCGTTCTTACAGTGGCAACTACAATGGACAAAAGCCCTACAAGGCGGGCCAAGCAGCTGGCCAACTAACTTGCGGAGTCAAAGACTGCAGTCGCAAATATGGAACAGAATGTTAGAAGTCAATATTCACAAAATATGCCTGTCTTGAATAAAGTTACGGCTGTTTTTGTTACAGATATCACTTACGTCATTGAAGCTTTGGTTTCCTATAAAAAGCGATGCCGCCGTTTTCATGACTTCCGTCTTAACGATGTTGAAGAGTCTCAAAAGTTCTTTTCAATAGCGGTGTACAATTTATTGTAAAATGAACGCCATCTGGAGCAGCGAAGGAGATTAAAATCTTTAGATATTTGGTGCGGGCTCATTATAAATTATATAATATAAAGTATTTAAACTAATATAACTTTGGAAAAACGAGCTTTGAAAAACCACTACCCTCCTTATGATAATGTTTGTCTTCCAACGATTGTGCATCTTCGAAATGGTCTTTTTATGGCTACCATATTGAGTCTGCTAAATGTCGCCACCGCTTTTGAAGGAAACCATAGTTTAAGGCACTGTTCACAATTTTCGGATAAGCCCTACCTGTGTGTGGCATATGTGGCAGTAAATACCTAATATTGAAGCGAAATCATAATTTATCTATCACGTCGCGCTTATCCGAACATTGTGAAACAAGCAACCTACAATGTAATTTTGTGAATCATGAATGACGCCGATGTAAATATACTGTAAGGGATGAGGTGCCAGAGCCGGTATAAAAACCAGCACGCCGCCTGCCCGGGTCTCTTGAATGCCCAAAAGGGCAAATTGCAGGTAGAAAGCCTTCAGTACATACCGAGGCCATGGCTCACAGTTAATTCTTACTAAGACAACTGTTAAAAACAAAGGGGTTGTTTTTAGTCCGTATACCACACGAGCTGATGCCCGCTCAATATGTGGGGACCCGGACATAGCAGGGAGGTCTGACTCCTGGGCATGGGTAATTCCATTTTTTTCTTTCTTTCTTTATTCTTTATTGCATAGATAGTATAAAGTTACAGACAATTAAAAGTAATGTAATAAGCAAAGGCAAGCTTATCTCTAAAAAGAGATTTCTTCCAGCAAACCTTCCCCTCCAACAAAAAAAAAAAAACCCGGGTCTCTTTTCCTCGCCAACCGTCGCCGCGCGCGGACATCTACGTAACGCCGGTGTGATCTGTAGTTATCAGTGAACCCTTTCTATTGTTTTTATTTGGTTTATGTGTCGATTATGTTCCTTTGTTAGTTTGATTGTAAAATTGTTTTAATAATTAATTAAAAGACGAAATGTATTTTTTTATGTTAAAATAATTGTTTTTTTTTTAAAGAGTAAATCGCTTCTGATCCAAAAATACTGTAATAAGTAATTACGAACATACTATTCATTTATCTTAAATGAAATAAAACTATCAACTTGGATTTATTACCAATGTTATATTTTTATTTTATTAACAGATACAACGTAACTACCAAATTATGTAGAAACCAATTATGTGAAGAGTTTCTTCGTAGTAATTAAATAAATACTACAGCTTACTAAATACAACTACTAACTAAGCTCTGGAAATACTAATAGAGATGCAACAAATTGGTAGTTATTTTTGTTTAATGTTACTTTTCTGTTGGCTTTTCATAGGCAGATTTCAGAGTCGTAGATGGTATGGAGAGAGGCAAAAATGATGAATACTTGGAAAATTTAAACACACTGTTTGGAACCTGACGGTACCTATAGTTGCAATTTCTTCATGATTAGAGCTTGTAGTATAAATCGGAACGCACCCTTTTTTTTGGTGTGTGACCGTAACTTTTTTTGATATAGCTGTCACTTGACATAAGAGGAAAACGTGATTTTCCGACCTTACCTCATTAAGCCGGGAGTTTTGGATTGCTCTATCGAAATCGTGTAATTTATTGCGAATTAAGAAGAACAGTGTGTGTCTTTTGGCTGTCGGCAAGGTTGACGCTGAAGATCTTCCTTCGTCGAAGAATTGTGATTTGCATGGGCTCGCGCGTCTGTCATTTTCGACGGGAGAGGAGGTAGTAGTATTATTAGTAGTAGTAGTAGTAGTAGTAGTAGTAGTAGTCTCCGCAATAGGGCAGTCACTTTCTATGTTTAGCTCGGTGAATCGCCAATGTCTGAGTACTCTTCCAGGCTGAAAGTCGTTTAATGCTAGCTAATGGGCCCCCAGTCGAATTCGTCCCTGGCAGGACCCAGAACACACACAATTAATATTCCAAATATCCCCTTAAAACTAAATACACTTTCCAGTTACATCCTGTGTAGCTGTATTGATACTAATTAAAACGTCGTATATTCACTTTTATTGTTTTAACTGCAAATTATTCTGCGGTTTTGTCCAAAATGTATAGAATGGTAACGGTCAGCTAATTATTGTTGACTTTTTGTTTGTTGCAAGTTGTGATTACAGACAAGTTTAAAAATGTTCCATTTGGTGTATGGTTGATTCCAGCATTTTTTACCCGTAGAATGACGCTGGGAAACTAGAGTATCCCAGAGCGCGCTTTAACTTTTGTGTGACGACACATTGGCGAAAACCTTTTGTTTCTTTTATACCAATGCATTTTTACTTAAGGAATGAATGCTATCTCGTTCCTACTGAACTAGGCTCAAGGAAATTAAATACAACAATTGATTCAAACAATCTTAACGTTAAAACATAATGATACAACCCATTCAGTTCACGTGTCACGTTGTGTTCTGTGCTTGTGGCCGGCCGGTGTTTTGTTTTGCGATTTATAAGTGGATATTGTGCGTGTTTTGCTGGTAAGTGTTCATTTTCCTATAGAATAATAATAGTATTTTGAAAAAATGCAGAAAGATCTTACATAAGAAACTTACAAACTGTTTTTGTGCCATATTTGAGAAGTTTCGTCACAATTTTCGAACGAAGTTTGTTCAAGTAAGTCAGAAAAGTTATTTTTTATTTTTTGGTTGAAAGTGTCGGGTTTTATGGTAATAAGAAGCTTATATGTTGAAAAACCATTCAACAATAGTTTTCTGTAAAAAAATAACAGAAATACACTCGATTAAAGTTGTAAGAGACATTGTTTCCAAGGTTAAAATTCCAACGGCCATGTAGCCAAATATTAGCGACAGTTTAAATCTTTTTAATGAAATATTTTTTTTCTACTCAATGTAAGTTTATATTTTTTTCATGTGTAATATTAATACAGAAATCTTTTGGATACATAAAACAAGGAGGTTATTGATTTACTTTTTTAGATATGATTTTTTATTTTGACCCACTCCATTTTAGGCTTGAAGTCTATGTTTAATGCTATTTATCATAGTACAAGAGTTTTTAATACAATCAATACTCAAACCAATATAATGTTTTGTTAACGAGCTCTAATAAAAACAACACTTCAAGCAGTGTTATCATGAGCCTAAGTCATAAATAATGTTAAAGTAACTAAAACCTTGAGCGGCGAGTGGGTCGACAAACCTGTAGCCTATGCTTGTAGGACTTATGATGAAAAGGAAGGAGATATTTATGACATAAAGGAGATACTTTCCAAACCCTGAAAAAATATATATTATGAAGACATCCCTTTACTTTTCTTTTAATGTAAGTATTTGAAAATATCAGTCATTAGGAACTATATGAAGAAGAAAAAACTTGAATGAAGTTTTTCACCTGAAACTTGCTAAATCATGCTATTTTTTGGGAACCTAAAAATATCAAACACTAGTTATTAAAAAAATCTCAAAACTGTGTGTTTAAAGTCAAATCAAATCAAATCAAAACTTTATTGCACCATAATGTATAAATAAGGTCTTAAAATTTAATAACAGTCTCTATTATGGACCCTTTTCGGGTAATGCACAAACAAACACTTATCAAATGGAATGTATTAAATCTTAACTAATAACAATTATTTAAGCACTTATAGCTATATCTAGGTTTACAATTTATTGAAGGTAATCCTCAATTGTGTATGGACACATATTAATAAGGTATTTTTTAAGCCTTTTAGTGAATAGTGGCTGGTTTTCTATATTTTTTATATGAAAAGGTAATTTGTTTTAACAAATTAGACTCTTAAGAGTCTAATTGCCATGTAGTACGGGCTACAGTTGAGCATTTTTATTCTGGATTGTGGAAGATTTAATCTTTCTTTATGTCTTGTATTAAAATTATGTGTGTCTTTTACTTGGGGAAATATTCGGCGGTTATAAAATACGAATAAACATGTATCGAATATATACATGGCAGGAAGTGTCATTAATTCATATTTTTTGAAGTAGGGTTTACAGCTTTGTTTGTTATTAATTTTTGTAAGTATTCTGACCATTTTCTTTTGAATTATAAATATTTGTTTTGCATGCACACTGTTCCCCCATAGCATTACTCCATATTTCAACCAGGAGTATGCGTAGGCATAGTATGCTGTTAATGCAGTTTCAGTATATGTGCTTTGTTTTAAGTGGAATAGAGCGTAAATAAATTTGGATAATTTGGCTTTTACGTGGTTTACGTGGTCTTTCCAATTTAGGTTTGTATCGATTTGTATGCCTAATAAGTTAAATGTGTTTACTTGTTCTATAATGTTATTTTCAAATTTTATTGCAATCTTTAATGGTGGTTTATTAAGTGGTCTAAATTCTATTATTTTAGTTTTTTTGAAGTTGATTTCTAGGTTATGATCACGAAGCCAATTTGATACTAGCGAAATTGTACTTACCATTTCATTTGTTGGGTCTGATTTTTTATCTAACTTCATGAGTATTGATACATCATCTGTAAATAATACAGGTTGAGTAATATTACTATTAAGCACCTTTGGCAAGTCATTTATGTAGATAAGGAAGAGCACACATCCTAGTACACTTCCTTGGGGTATTGAATTATTTTGCTGTTTTTCGTCGGATCGTATGAGAAGTCAAGAAATAATTAGTGGTTTTGAAGAAATAAAGAAAGGCAGCTCTCGGTGCTGGCTCTGCTGGACTTCAGCAGTGCTTTTAACTGTGTTGACTTCGACATTCTCGTTGAACTTCTCAAATCTCTTAACGTCTCCTCCCTCTCTGCCAGCTGGTTTGACTCTTACCTAAGGAACCGAAAACAGCCTATCAAGTCGGAGGATGCTTGTACGGAGTGGTGTGACCTCTCTTCCGGTGTCCCCCAAGGTGGCATTCTCTCTCCTCTTCTATTCTCAATATTTATCAATTCCATATCCGATGTCCTCTCTTCTTCCTATCATCTCTACGCGGATGACCTTCAGATCTATCGTCACTTCTCTCCTGATGATGTAAATTCCGCTGTGGAAGCGTTAAATGCTGACTTGGCTGATATTAGTGGATGGGCATCGTCATTTGGGTTGCTGGTTAATCCGAATAAGTCCCAGGCCATGATTATAGGTACCAGACACTCTTTAAACACGTTGCAGCAATTGTCTGTCCCTTCTGTAACTTATAACGGTACTGTAATCATGTATAGCGATAAAGCTAAAAACCTGGGTGTCATCTTTGATAATCAATTGTCCTGGTCAATGCATGTTAATGAGGTCAGCAGGCGAGTTTACGCAACTTTTCATTCCCTCAGGAGACTTCAGAACTTTCTTTCTTGCCAGACCAAAATAACTCTCGCTCAGTCCCTTCTTCTCCCCCTCATTGATTATGCTGATGTTTGCTGGGTGAGCGCAAATGAAGAACAACTGAACAAACTCGAACGACTTCAAAATCTCGGGATTCGGTTCATCTTCGGACTGCGCAAGTATGACCACGTATCTCAGCATCGCAGGGAGCTGAATTGGCTACCGATTCGGCTTCGACGGGACTCTCATATCCTGTGTTTCCTTTATAATATTTTGTGGAAACCTCGTTACCCTAACTTCCTACGTGATCGCTTCGAATTTCTTTCTTCAAGCAGGCCTCGGAGAACTCATATGGCGTCTACGCTCAAAGCTCCAGATCGCTCCACTGCAGCCTACGAGCACGGGTTCAGAATCCGAGCCGTACGACTGTGGAATGAGCTTCCCTGCACTATCAGAGACAGTCCATCTCTAAATATATTCAAAAACCGGCTAAAGAAGCACTATCTCTCCCTTTCCAGTTAGATAATATATATATATATTTGTATGTATTAGTTTATTATACGGTTTATTCATATTTTTACGTTGTATTTAAGTAATTGTGTATGCAGTCTATTTTTAGCAATTAGGGTTATCAGTATAATACATACTGTTTGTAGTATATATTAGTCGTAGTATTTATAGAGTTTTATTGTACGCGCAGGTCTTCCCCCGCTCAACCATCACCTCTCCTACCATCTTGGTTTGCTGGAAGAAATCTCTTTTGAGAGATAAGCTCGCCTTTGTACATGTTTTTTTTCTATTATAAGTTATCTGTATGACTGTTTTGTGTAGTACAATAAAGAAATTACAAATTACAAAAAATAAAAAACACACAATTTTTGCAATGTTCTGTTGACGTGTTGCAGTCTGAGCTGCTATGAACTTGATTGAAACATGGTGGTATCCACAATTTCGTCCACAAAATAACGAAAAAACATCTCGTCAAACAAAACTGACAAAAAAAAAATATGTAAAAAAAATAACAAAACTGACAAAAAAATTGTATTGAAAATTACCAGATTCATTCATACAATTCATACATCACCAGCTACAACAATAATGATGAAATCCGCATACCAGTCAATCAACAAGATCTCTACCTTTTAGCATCTGAAAGTTCACTTTATATCGAAGGGTCACTAAAGGTCATTAACAGTGTTACCAAAGAAGTAATGCCATGAGTTAAAAGGAGTTGAGATAGACAAGTTAAAAGATGTGCATGTCATAGGGACAACTTTTACTAGTAAAGTTTTATTTCCTTTCCGCTAGTGGAGTCAGGTAAATTAAAGTTTCAATATGAGGGATAAAATGGTACTTTGCGAGGTTTGTGACAAGTCGATTAAAAGTCGAGTTTTCTCTGCCCATTTACTATCTATTTTACACAAAAATAATAGCTTGGTGCATGTTAGCGCTAATATTTCAAAGGTTGCAAGTGCGTTTAGGAGTCGGAAAGCTTCTTATCGAGTCCATTCTAACAAGGAAATAAATAGTCAGGTATCTAATAGCAATACTCAACACCCATCTTCACCAGAAACCCACGTGCTACCTCGCGAATATATTTTGCACTTACGTCGTTATGTGGAGGAAATACTGGATGGGATAGTTATTTCTCACAGTTCTATAAAGGTTAACATTGAGTTTTTTGCCCAATTCTATTTACCAAAAAAATATGAAACCGACATAAAGTCTTATGCGTTCAAAAATATTGTGATTTGTCAAAATTATGAATTCAAAGAAATATTTTCAACAGTTCTGGATAAAATATGTTCAAAAATTTGTGTACTTCAAGATAGAGACAGCGGTTGGTCATTTTTGTCAAGCATGTATTTAGAATTCAATGTCAATAAATATAATACACTGAGAGCCTCCAGCTATATTGAACTACCCAAGCACATTAAAAATAAACGAGCTTGTGTGAACTTGAAATTTTTTGATAATTTCTGCTTTGTTTGGTCAAAATTAGTTGCACTATTTCCAACTACAAAGAACAGTGATAGGGTTACTTCATAGCCACATTTCAATGATGTTCTCAATACCAGTGGCAAACTTAGGAGAGTATACTGACCTTTACTTGAAAACAGATAATCTTGTTATCAAACATTTTCGAAAAGTTTCGAAAGGCGTGTATTGAAAACTATAAAATAGATCCAGCATATTTATTATATTACAGCACCAAGTCTTAGTTTTGATGCTATTAAAGGCAAGAGTTTAACTCGAACTGATTACTGGTTTAGAAATCTATAGAATGATACAAAATAGAATGTAGGGTAGTATTTGTTTGTGTTCTAACCGATACGAAAAGCCAACAATAAATATTTACCAAATCATAACTCAAATATTAAAACTAATCATCTATTCTACGTTGACGCGAATAACCTTTACGGGTACAGGTGGCCTAATACCAACTCTTATAGCAGTACCTAAACTGAAGTGCCATGCTTATTCCTACTATGAACAACTAATAGCAGGCCTGCAAAAGGATTGTTTTAGTTTTCGCTCCTTAACCGTTCACCTTTTTTTGTATAGACTTTTTGTACTATGAAACTATATTTGACAACAGCAAATCGTTCTTCAGATGTCAAATTAGAAGATCTTGAAAAAACTAATAAATAATAGTCTAAAAAACAACATTGTTTTGTAATTTATAGTGGATTTTATGGATTACTCGTTAATTTTAGAGAGTTTTAGACGAGTGGATTATCCTTTTTTCTGCTTCAACCGCAATCGAAACTTGTATTGGGCACATGATATGGCTTAAATGTGGAGTATCATCAAGTTCAGTCAGGAATTCGGTTCGCAGCGGCAATGCGTGGCATTTGCGGAGGATCAAGGCCTCATTATGAAGATTAAATTGTGTCCCATTCACCGTGAGCCGATGACAGTTGCATACCATACAAATAGAACCATCGGCTTCTTTGTTTGTATCATAGGATGCTATAAGGGCGAATCAAATCAAATCAAATCAAAAATCATTTATTTCCATAGGATGTTGTTACATCACATAGATCCGTCATTACATTTTTTTGAGTGAGTTCACTAACACAATGGCGGAATCTGTGGAGAAGACCTCACCGAAGAAACTCCACAGTCGTCGCATCTTTTGCGTTTCCTTTTTTAAATAAAATATTGTCAAATTACAAAATGAATGCTAATTATATATCGAAACAGCCTGTTACTCAAACAATCTATTCCCATGGACATCTGTCCTCTAAGTAATCAGATATCCTATAGTAACCTTTTTTATACAATTTCTGTTTTATTATTATTTTAAACTTGTCTAAAGGTAAGTTTTTAATATCAGTAGGGACCTTATTGTAATAGCGTATACAATTGCCTTTAAAAGAATTACTAATTTTATGTAGTCGGCTTACATAAGCAACCAACTTGTCTTTATTTCTAGTATTAAAATTGTGTATATCACTGTACTTCTTTTTACATACACAAGATATTGATTTCTTTAAACTTTTCCCTCAGTGACACTCTAGGCCCTAATCTATAAATTGCACGAACAGCCCGTTTCTGCAGAATAAATATACTATTAGCATTCGCAGCGTGACCCCACAATAAAATACCATGGGTCATTAGACTATGAAAGTAACTAAAGTAGACTAGTCTAGCGGTGTCTACGTCGGTAAGAGCTCTAATTTGTTTAACTGCGAACGCTGCCGAACTCAGTCTTTTCGACAATTTATTTATATGAGGATCCCATTGTAGTTTGGCGTCTAAAGTAATGCCCAAAAAGACAGTCGAGACAGCGAGACAACGAGATGTGCATTGCAAGGGCGAAAGGGACTTGGTTTGAAAAGGTCAAGCTATTAATGCCCACGGTATTCTATCTCATGATTGTTCGTTCTTAAGTTTGCATATGCAAGTAATGTGGGAGGACTTCACGATCACTGATGATTAGTGTTTATCCTGCAGAACAATCATTTACTGGAACAGCTTTTATCGGGAAGTGGTGGAGAAATACCCATTGCACAAGAAACTAAGCGAAAATTTGGCATCGGGGGGCAAGATTGTTTAACTGAATGAAAGCAAGAGGAAATATAACAAAGGTGAGCATCTCATGTCACAGAACCTAATTGGTTGTCATAGGTCACTTCCTGTTTCAAAACAATTATATAGGTTTGTTAGGTTCACTCATTATAGCTGAACCAAGGGCCGAAGTGAAGCTGAGAGGAGCGAGGCGACCCCTAGTCTGACACCGGATAAAAATTACATCCTTGTTATGAATCACCTAGGTAGTCAGAATTATTATGCTTATTGTAAGATTTAATATCATATATTCAGATAAAATATTCAGATCATTAAAGAAACACTTTGGTGAGGTTCTCTCTCAGTTTGGTGATACATTGACAAACTAAGATATACTAATATTCTCAGAAATTAACCTGAAAGACGACTTTGTCTCCATGTACCAGCTTCCGGGATTTGATATGTATGCTGTCTGCCGTGAGACTAAGAGAGGTGGTGGCATACTTATGTATGTTCGAAAAGAACACGTCTTCCAGCGCGAGCAAACGCTCTTCACCTCGTGCGAGTCACTTGCTGGCACCATCCAGGTGCGAGGGTCGCGGCTGCACCTAATAGCGGTGTACCGGCCGCCTTCGTCGAAAAAAGTTTTGTCTAAGGTGCCAGTGTTTGTGCGCGAGCTCGAAACTGCTGTGAACACGGTTCCGCGTGACCGTGACCTCATTATAATCGGTGATATGAATATAAATACATTATCTAAACATCACACGGATACTGTGCTGTATGAGGACATGTTGAGTGAGTACGGACTGCTTAATACAATTTCAGATGTAACTAGGGAAGAAATTAGGGATGGAAAGCTAATCGTCTCATGTTTGGATCATATTTTAATAAGACAATGTAAAATTAATAATTTTAGTTCGAACATTGTTAGGTGTGGCATCTCTGATCATCATCTTATATGCTTAAATATAACAGCTAATCAAGTTACGGGACAAGATAAAAAAAATACTAAACAAATTTTGAATAACCCATTAATTAAACAAGATTTAAAAAACACTGATTGGTCAGAGTTGACGTACCTAGACTGTCCACTTTTGATTTATGAAAAAATGTGTAAAATATTTGAAGTCACTTATAATAAGAATTTAAAAACAATTAAAGTTCGTAAATGTAAACAGGACTCCTGTCCATGGCTTTCTGCTGAGATAAAAAACTGTATAATACATAAGGATAAATTGTATCGCCTATGGAGGGCCTGTCCTAACAATATGGCTAAAAGATTAGAATACACTAGGTATCGCAATAAAACTTTCAAATTAATAAATAAATCTCAAAATTTGTATAAAAAAAATATACTAAAAAAACATGGGGGCAATAGCAAAAAAATATGGCAACACATAAATGATTGGCTGGGGCGCAGTAAAAAGTCCCTGGACGAAGTGATCATGCAGCATATGGGTAGTCAGTTTGATATACAAACTATATGTTCAAACTTTGTCCACACTTTTGCAAACGAAGTCGTACTACTCAAGTCTCAACATATTTGTAATTCTGAGTTGCTAGAGAGGGAAGATTATACTAAAGTTATGAATGCCTCCATACTTTTTATCAAAGTAACTCCATCACAAATCGAAAAAATTATCGACCAACTTGATAACCAAATGTCACCTGGCTTTGATCAGATAAGAATAAGCGATCTAAAAGAAATTAAGCTAGAAATTAGCCCAGTCTTAGCTAAAATGATTAACCTCTTTGTTGAACAGTCAAAATATCCTGAAAACCTCAAACTTTCAATTATTCGTTCAATATTTAAAAATGGAAGCCACAGTGAAACCACGAATTATCGTCCCATTGCAATTCTTTCGTGCATTAATAAAATTGTGGAAAAAGCTATTACAGGCCAAATTTTGTATTTTCTAACTAAGCATGACGTCATCTCACCATCGCAGTATGGGTTTCAGAAAGGGAAAAGTACCTCAACATTATTGTCACGATTTGCGAACGATATAAACAATCATTTAAATAATAAGAACCAGGTGGGGGTTATCTTCATAGACTTCAGGAAGGCCTTTGATACACTTGATCATGAGGTCCTCCTGAAGTCTATGGAGAACTGTGGTATTAGAGGAAGATTAAATGACTGGTTTAGACAATATTTAAACAATAGAAAATTAGCAGTTAAAGTAACTAACCACACTGGGAGCTGCGAAGATGTCAGGTACGGGGTGGCAACCGGGTCAGTGACCGGGCCGGCCTGTTACATAATGCACGTAAATAGTATGCCTAAAGTTGTGAAACATTGTAATATTTATATGTTTGCTGATGATACCTGTCTCATGTACGGCCACAAAGATATAAATGTAGTACAAAAATATTTATAGGAGGATTTCGATAATATTACACGATGGGCTCACGATAATGGTATTATTCTAAATGTTAAAAAGACAAATATTATGTGCATCTCCTCAAGTTTTAAGAATCGAAATAAAGAACTAGTCGTCATAGGTCATAGCTATAATTGTCTTCATAATAATGCATGTTTGACCGGATGTTGTACTTGCCAGCATATTGAACAGGTTAACGAATGTAAGTACCTGGGTATAATTGTTGATTGTAACTTTAGCTGGAAAAAACACATTGGCTTTGTTGTGGATAAATTAAGGATACTGTTAAGAAAGTTTCATCAATTAAAGTACTGTGTGCCTAGATCCGTCCTTTACTGCCTTTATTTTGCACTAGTAGACTCACTAATATCATATGGTATTATAACTTACGGTGGTTCATATAAAACGTATATTAATAAAATAAAACAATTGCAAATACGATTCCTGAAGATTTTAGTTGATAAAAAAGTTAAAATTGAGTACAAGGGTAATTATGAGGGCTTATTTAAAAAATGTAACGTAATTCCTGTTGATAAAAAATTCCTTTTGGAGATAGCAAAGGAAGAATATTGGGATAATAGATACAAAATCATATTAAATAGTAGAATAAAAACCAGGCGGGCTAGTAAGGGTCGACTCTTTGTACCTAAATTGAATAATAACTACGGAAAACGAACAAAAGAATACTTAGTTCCTAAGACATTTAATAGTATGTCTGACTTAACGAAGAATGTATTACCATATAAAGTTAGTGCTAGAAACAGGGCACTCAAAAAACATTTTCTTGAACACTTCTAATATGTGTGGTGGTCTAAAGTATCTTGTAAGTAATTTAATTGTTACAAAAAAAAATATCTATTACTCGTTTTCTTGAACTTGTATTACTTACTTTTCCATGTACCTGTATCTTGTAATTCCAACTACATACCTACATAATAATTGTATTGTTTTATAGTTTCATGAACTCATATCTTACATACCTACTTGTCGCGTGTGCCTATCTACCTTAATAAGTAATTACTTAACTAGATCAGTTAAATACGTTATAAATATGTAATTGAATCTAACCATTGTTTGCTCTAACTTTAACTTTGATCATATTTATTTGAAATTTATATATTAAATGTATAAGAATATAAATATTAATACCTACTTTAAAAGCTGTAAAATGGATTTATTAAACAGAGTGTATTTGCCCCGAGAAACAACTATGTTGTTTGGGGTGTTATTTGTAAATTTATATGTAATTATGAGATGAATAAATGATTTTTCTAAAAAAAAAAATATAACGTATTGTATGTTTCAGGGAGAAGAATCGAGGGAATTTGGGTTTGTCAAAATGACATCATAGCATCAATGTACAGCGCCATCTAGTCTTCCATAGTACGAACCACCTCACCCACAACTATACCCTAAATCAATACCTTTAGAGGTGGTTCGACTAATAAAGGCTAGATGGCGCTAATTAACCATATCTTATAAATTCCGTTCAACTCGATTTAACCACCATTCTCGCATTAGAGCCCGAGCTGCGAATACCTTGTACAAACCGAATTAAATATCTTCAGATAAAACTAAACACCTATTATTTGGGGCACCCATTTTCATGGTGACCCCGACGTTCGAAATAACGCAGTGAAGAAATTGGACGGAAGAAACCTGCAAATACGCCGCCGCGCCGCCCGCGACAAGGACAAAGGCGCGAGCACATGGTCGCAGCCATCTTGCGTATTGCCGCGTTATTGCCGCGTATTCGTTTCAACAGCCGTCTGAAATTCGTTCCTGCATTAGAACAAGTAAAGGCGACCACGAGGCGTCGAAGAAAGTGATCCTGCAAGGCGAAACCCCAGGAAAACACACTAAGACATCACCACGTGCGTCCCGCGTGTGCCCCCCAACATCTGAAGACCATCAGCCGAGAATCAAATCACCGAGCAGCCGAAACCCAACGGACGTACAAGGAGCAGCATATCCGAAGCCCGGTGGAGCGTCCAGCCGAGACTGGACTCGAGACCCGTCGGAAGCCGAGGAGCCGCCCCTGCTGTTGGACGAAAGGCGCGCCAGAGACGAGAGACATAAAAACATAAGTATCTACCGATCACGTGAGTTGGCACAAAATTTCCCCCCCATTTATTTTATCTATACACCGTTATTAGTAGGTAAATTATTGGTAAATTTCGACATTTCCATATGATGATATCAAGGAACGCGATAGTGTCTGTATGACGCACAAACGAGACTCTGAGGAAATTCGTCGTTAATCTACCTATCAAACAATATCTATCTATATCTATCTATCTAAATATTCCCATTAGCTAAAATGCCCAATAACGACGTGGCAACCGTAGAGAAATCTAAACCTGAGAGCATATCAGAACTAATAAGAAAGCGAGGGATTATAAAGGGGAAAATGACCCTATTTGTCAAATTTATAGCATCCATAAAACCCGAAACGATGACTGCCGAACAAATAATCGAGCTTGGGCTGCGCACAGACAAAATGCAACTCGAGTTTTTACAGTTTGATAAAATACAAAGTAATATCGAAACCCTCTGCTCAGATATTGACAAGCAGTTACTCGAAAGAGACTCCTTCGAATCTCAGTATTATCAATACATAGCTAAAGCCAAAGGCACTTTAAATCAAAAAGCGACAGACCAGACCGACTTACAAGAACCTACACATCATTGCAAACATAGCTCAGATGCTAGCGATTCCATTAGGTACCCAGATATTAGCCTACCCTCATTTAATGGAGACATTACACAGTGGATCGAATTCCGAGATACTTTCGACGCACTTATAAATCAGGGTAACCTGAAGCCCATACAAAAATATAAATATTTGAGAAGTTGTCTAAAGGGCAGTGCTTTGGAAGTTATAGGAGCGCTGGAATATTCGGAGGAAGGGTACAGCATAGCATGGCAATTACTTTGCGAACGCTATAATAACCCAAAAGTATTGGTCTATAATCATTTGCGAGCGCTTTTCGGCATCGATAGCGTACAATCGAATCCAATGGCACTAAGGGGCATGGGTGATAACATATCGAAACACCTTAGAACCCTAAGAAGCTTAAATATAGCAACCGAAAACTGGGATATATTGATAATTTTCTTTTTATCTAGCAAGCTAGAAAAGTCACTACAACTAAAATGGGAAGAAAAATCCAACTCACGTGAACTTCCTACATTACAGGATTTCAAGACTTTTTTGAGGTCCCGAGCTGACCTTTTGGAGTCGATGAACAGCAACCAAGCTGTTGAAAATACAAACCGGAATTCGAGTAATACAACTGAAAAGGCGATGATAACCACGTCCCGCAACAATCCGGAAGCTAACAAGGTAACAAAACCACCTACTACCCAGCATAATCACTGCCCTTTTTGCAAGGGCACCCACTACCTAAATCAGTGTACACAGTTCCTAGCCCTTAGCCCTATAGCTCGCAGCCGAGCTGCGAAGAGGTTACGACTCTGCACTAACTGCCTGAGATCGAATCACGCGGTGCCGAACTGCCGAGCCAGCAAGTGTACCAAGTGTTCAGGTAAACATCATACTTTGTTACACATACCTACTATACCTACTCCAGCGAACGAGCAATCTATTTATAATCCCGAGCGATTACCTACACAACCGAACACATCTCGTCCTACCTATAATCCCGAGCGATTACCTACACAACCGAGCGTATCTCGTCCTATGACGCTATACACCCCACAACAACAATCTACATCCGAAAATCAATCTATAAACTTGCATATTAAGCAAATCAACACGTCAAATGACAATGCTTGTTCACAGCCGATGCAAAACAAGCATGTTTTCTTATCTACAGCTGTAGTAAACATAACCGATCACGAAAACAAACAACAAAGCATGAGAATCCTATTGGATTCCGGCTCGCAATCGTGCTACATAACAGAAAGGGCACACAAAAAACTAAACCTACCTGTACACAACACAGATACCGATGTCATGGGTATCAGCAACACAATAATAAACGTTAAACACTATTGTAACGTTATTATTCACTCTAGAACCGAACCATTTTCTGTGGATCTATCTTGCTATATTGTACCTACAATCTGCAACCTACCTAACTATGATATAGGAAATCTTATCATACCTAAACGATTCCGACTGGCTGATGATGGATTCAATTCAGCCGGCGAAATCGACATGATACTGGGCGCCGAAAAATTCTATGACCTATTGTGCGTAAACCGACACGAATTAGGAACTAACTTACCGACTTTGCAAAAAACCAAATTGGGCTGGATCGTGACTGGCTCGACGACGGGGCCAGTACGCCAGCAAACTAGATGTCATTTCATTCAACAACAAATGAGAAGCATTTTCGAAACTGAGGAAAATTCCACACTTTCCAATGATGATATCACGGAGTGCGAAAGTGTCTTTATGACGCATAATCGAGATTCTGAGGGAAAGTTTGTCGTAAAAATACCTCTAAAAGAACCTGCTTCAAGTTTAGGTAGATCAAGACACATTGCCTATAAGAGATTTCTGTCATTAGAAAACAAATTTAGTAAAAATTCAGAATATAAAAAACAATACGTCCAATTCATGAGAGATTTCCAACAAGCGGGCCGCATGAAAGAGATGGAATACTCCAATGTAGGACCCCAAGTCTACTTACCGCATCACGCGGTAATTAATATCGAAAAATTATCAACCCCAGTGAGGGTTGTCTTTGACGCATCATGTCCAACAGACACTGGAAAATCGCTTAACGATATTCAATATAAGGGTACGATATTTCAAGATAGCCTAATCAATATACTAGTAAGATTTAGAACTTACAAATTTGTAGTAAATGCAGATATACAGAAAATGTTTTGCCAGGTCAATATTGATCAATCACAACAAAACCTACAAAATATACTATGGAGGGAAAACTCAACCGATCCTCTACGTACCTACACATTAACTACTCTCAGTTTTGGCTTGAAGGCGGCCCCCTACATAGCCACGAGATGCCTACTGCAGCTAGCAACCGAATTCGAAGGTAAATACCCTACAGCAGCCGAAGCAATAAAAGGTTCATTCTACTACGATGACTGGATCTATGGAGGCGACGACGAAGCAGCGCTAATCGAGACAGCAACGCAAGTAGCGGCCATCCTGCGTACAGCCTGCTTCAATCTACGAAAATGGAAGTCGAACTCAAAAACCATATTAAAAAAGGTATGTAACACCGACTCAACAAATCCGACCGAGAGCGGAAATAACACACACAAACTATTAGGTATCACATGGTGCAGCCACACAGATTGTTTACAATTCTCATTCAAAGAACAACCAATGCCAGATCGACTTACGAAAAGAAAGGTCCTGTCTATAATTTCAGCTATCTATGATCCTACGGGCTTAATTAGTCCCGTTTTAGTGACAGCTAAATGTTTTATTAAAAAACTATGGCAGGATAAAACTTCATGGGACGAAACCCTATCGCCCGCTTTAACAAGAGAATGGATATCTTACTATAGGAGTCTATTTTCTTTAAACAATCTATCCATACCGAGACGCACAATCATAAACAATTACGTAACACTAGAACTGCATGGGTTTGCAGATAGTTCAAAAACATGTTACGGAATTGCAATTTATTTACGTTCCATTGATAATTTAGGTAATATACAGGTGCATTTGTTATGCACAAAGTCTAGAATTGCTAGAGAGGAAACAATACCCCGCTTAGAATTACGCGCAGCGGTATTGTTATCACAAGTAATGGAATCACAAGGCAATAACCTTGCCAAACGAGTCAGTAAAATATACCTATGGTCTGACTCACAGGTGGTATTGGCGTGGATAAAAACACCGCCACCTAAACTAGGTACTTTCATCAGTAACAGAGTAGCGGAAATTCAGAGATTAACCAAGATCGAAGACTGGCATTGGGTGTGTTCGGCTGAAAATCCAGCTGACATTATATCGAGAGGAATTCAACCTCATATATTAAGAAAAAGCAATCTGTGGTGGTCGGGTCCCGCCTGGCTATCTGGTCAAACGGCGCAGTGGCCTCTGCACAATCAAACTAACACACAAATACAAACAAAGGACACAGAACAAACTATATCCTTAGTTAACCCAACAAACATCGAGAATAATTTCATAGATAAATTGTTTCATAAATATTCAAACGACAAAAAATTATCGCGAGTGTTTGCCTATACTCTGCGATTCATCAATAACCTACAAAATCCTTGTAATAAAATAAGCGGACCGCTGTCCGTTCAAGAATTAAATGATTCGATGCATAAACTAATTATGCGCGCACAAATAACATCACTACCTATTGAATACAAACTTTTAAGTCAGAATAAATCAATACCAACGTCATCAAATATTAAATGCCTTAACCCGTTTTTTGAAGATGGCCTGTTGAAAGTTGGAGGAAGGTTAAACCTATCAAACATTCCCGAAACTAAAAAACATCCTATAATTTTGCATCCAAAACACATACTCACTGAAACTATAATGAGAAACATGCATATCAAACTCTTCCATTGTGGTCCACAGCTACTGCTAGCATGCATGAGAGAGCAGTACTGGCCATTAAATGGAAAAGGTCTGGCTAACAAAATTGTACACAAATGCGTTACATGTTTCAAAGCAAAACCACTCATACACGTACCCATTATGGGTCAACTACCTACAATAAGAACTACTCCTTCACCGCCATTCCACACAACATTTTGTGATTATGCTGGGCCCTATTCAATTCGAGATAGAAGGGGGCGTGGTTTCAAGTCTTACAAATGTTGGATAGCTATGTTTGTTTGCTCATCGACAAGGGCAGTTCACATTGAGTTGGTTTCAGGTTTAGAATCACAAGCCTTTATTGCCGCCTTCCGGCGATTCATATGCAGAAGAGGTAAACCAAGTCAAATGGTAAGTGACAACTCGACCACATTCCGTGGAGCAAATAATGATTTAGTAGAACTATACAGATACCTAAACGAAAATTTTAGCGAACTTACCAACTTCCTTGCAAACGAAGGTATTTCCTGGAAATTCTTACCCCCCTACAGCCCGCATCTAGGCGGCCTACATGAAGCTGCAATTGGCAGCTGTAAGCTTCATCTTAAGAGGGTATTAAGTCAAGCCTTATTAACATTTGAAGAATTCTCTACGGTTCTTACTCAAATTGAGGCAATATTAAACTCGCGCCCATTGTGTCCCATACCTAATGCTAATAATGATGATTTTCCCATTCTTACGCCAGCTCACTTTCTGATCGGTAGATCGTACACGTCTCTGGCGGACTACGAATACCAAGATGTATCAAGGAATAAGTTAAATCACTTCCAACAACTCCAACAGATACAACAGGACTTCTGGAAGCGGTGGTCTCGAGAGTACCTGGGTCTCCTACAGCAGAGGTGCAAGTGGAGGAGCACAAAGGGACCTAACCTCACCGTCGGCTCAATCGTGCTGGTGAAGGACGATCGCTTACCACCCTGCCAGTGGAAGTTGGGACGCATCGCGAAGACACAAGACGGTCAAGATGGCGAAACGAGGGTCGCCGTCATCCAAACAACAAAAGGCCTTATCAAACGAGCCTTCAATAATATTTGCCCCTTACCTATTTCTCTGTCAGATACCGACTATTAGTTCTAAGTAATCAGTGTAGGTAGACAGGGACTATATAATTAATTAATCACTTTATTACACAAACAAGTGAAATGTAACCTAATTAACTACTGCCTACTTAATAAAAAAATACTTCTCTTGTGTTTTCTTCATAAGATCTAGAATCTTTCTAGGTAGGTAACTAAAACAGAACGCTAGGAGTATACATAAATCTATTAATAAATTAGCTAGTCACATTCATAAATTACAGTTATATTTGTATACCTAGTAGAGTTTAGGCGCTCTGGAGTATGTCAAAATGACATCATAGCATCAATGTACAGCGCCATCTAGTCTTCCATAGTACGAACCACCTCACCCACAACTATACCCTAAATCAATACCTTTAGAGGTGGTTCGACTAATAAAGGCTAGATGGCGCTAATTAACCATATCTTATAAATTCCGTTCAACTCGATTTAACCACCATTCTCGCATTAGAGCCCGAGCTGCGAATACCTTGTACAAACCGAATTAAATATCTTCAGATAAAACTAAACACCTATTATTTGGGGCACCCATTTTCAGGGTTTTAGGGATGATTAAAGACGGGAGTGAAGACCAATGCTTAGAATTTGCGTAAAAAACGTTAGGTCAGTTGAGGTCTTGGAGCCACTGATTCAGAAGCATGTGGAACTATTCATACAGATTTCTCAAGGGCGTATGATAGTCGGCGTGAAAATGGATATCTTTATAAAACGTAAAAAAATATGTAAATATAAAGTTGATAAGCAAATGGCGTGACAACACCTATAAAACCAGAAGATCGCACACGGCGGATCTATTGATAGCAAAACCAAATTTTCATAGTGTGTCTGTTTTTTCCGAAAATTTTGTTGCCATTCCGATGAAACCTGAAAGTGTTGTATTAGATGAACCCATTTAAATAGGTTTTTTAGTATTACAACTATCTAAAAGTCACATGTATGATTTTCATTACTCTGCTACGAAACCGTTCTATAAGGAAAAAGTCCGACTTTCTTATATAGACACTGACAGCTTTTTATATTATATACAAACTGAAGACGTTTATAGTGATAAAAAATTATATTTCCATCAGTATTTTGGTACAAGTAACTATCCCATTAATAATGTTTATGGTGTACAACCAAGTAACAATAAAGTTCCAGGGTTATTCAAAGATGAGCTTGCTGGTCAAAATATTGAAGAATTTAAAGGTCTGCGATCCAAGCTATACTGTATTAAGTCAAAAACTTGGGTTATTAAAAAGGAAAAGGGAATTCAGAAACCAGCGATTCGTAGTTTGAACTTCTCAGATTATAAGAGAGTTTTAAGAACTGGTGTAGTTATACGCAGAAAAAATACATCTTTCAAGTCATTACGACACCAAATATTTACTAAGCAACTCAATAAAGTAGCGCTGTCATCCAACGATGACAAACGAATCAAACGAGTCATTACAAATCTCTGTTTTAAATGTTGTCCCTAATAACCCCTCTGTTTACAAATAATCTGTATAAACAAACTGTATTTCTGGTATAAACTGTATTTTTAAGTTAACTTCAAAATAAAGGTGTATTTCTATTATTATAACCCATGTTTTGATTATAAACTTACGTACCCCCAAAAAATCTCTAACAATTGCTATCTACATAGATACACTGGACATGCAAACATTATTTAACATGTTATAACTTGTCAACATGAGTTGAAAAGGTTCGCATGTTTGGTGTACCTGTATAGGTTACCTGTGATCTTAGCTCACGTGATGGAAACATGACCCAATGCTTGCAAAACTCGTCAGCAGCATGAACGAGATCAATGCTGAGTTACTACAACTTAAATGGTATGTTTTTTTTAATTATTGTGTTTTTTTTAATTTTGTTATAGTTTTTTTTACCAATATACTTTTTTCAGAAGATGTCGTTAGGCATGAACATCCCGTATTGATTCGTGCAGAACATTTTGGAAAGGTTTGACAGCAGTGATGAAGAAGAAGTTCAACCTGCATCTTCTCCGGGTTCATCAGGGTTGCAGCTAATAAAAATTGAGGTGTACGACCTTATGGATCAAACCACCGAAGCCCCGTTCTGAAGGCGCTACATATTGTTGTTGATCATATTGATAATGTTTTATATATGACTGAGAATTTAATAAAAAAAAAACAATAACTTATCACTATGCTCAGGGCAGGATATTTGTCAAGGACATTGGGCGACGCCTGAGGGACCGAAGTTTTGACTATCGTTCCGGAACGTTCCTGATCCGAATGATCTCACTCGCCATGCAGCGCGGTAATGCTGCCGCCAGTGTGATGGGTACCTTTGGGTCGGGCATGTCCTGGGGCGGTTTGTTTGTTTAGTATTGTGTTTTTATTGTGTTCAGTTTATATGAGTGTGTAGTTTAAAATTATTTGATACTTAGGTTATTTTCATTGACGATGCACTTTGCGGATTCTTTATTTTATTTCGATTATAGGTTAATTATGTTTTCTCTTTATCATAATTTTGATGATAATAAATATGCATCTCACTAATGACGTGTATCGATATTAAACATGATATTTTTATGTCTATATTGTATTTGTCATAAAATACTTTTGAATGTATAATATTTTTTATAATGTGAATCCGTTCAGTACTTGTTGGGGAATCATTTTAAAATAAACAAATAAATATTCAATTATCCTTTTGTGTTCTTTATAGAAGTAGTGTTTAGTAGGTACCTAAGAGTAAGTGAATTAAAAAGCGGAAAGTTTGGTTAAAACATTTCTTTATTTGATTTATGTTTTCAACCCAATTTCTTAAGAGTATAACATGTTACAATGCACATATTTTTTATGGTTTATACGCTTCAAGTTATCAAATTTAGGATTTGGGTGATCCCACGAAACATTACCACTGACAGAAACATTAGACTTAATATTATTTTTGTTCTTATACCTAATTTCATCTAAAGTTTTTAAATTAGGACAACCCATTTCCTCGACATTAGTTACATTACACTTGATACAAAAATCCTTAACCCACTAATGTTTTTCATTACCCTTCACAAATATTTCACAATTTTGTAAATATGGTTTTATAACTCTTTTGAACTCCTGCATGTCGATAAATCCTTCCCTCCAGTAAATACCTCAATTTTTCTCAATCAAATCTACATGTTTTTTTTTTCAACAGGCGTTAAACCCGAATATGCGAAAGGTGGTTTAACGAAAAATATTTGTGTACTCGTTAGTAGCTAACGCAAATTCTTTAACTAAAATATATTTTATAGTCTTTGAATCCTCGCAAATCAACAACTAAGTACTGTTTCACTATGATATCTTCTTTACAATACTCGTCAAAGTTTTGTATTCAATCAAACAATCGTATATTATAAGACAGTAAGCACTAGTTTTGTCAGCTATTTCAACCCTAGATTCGATTTCCACACGTACCTACATATACTGGTCCAGTTTTAAGAGTTTCGTTTTGATGACAACAGTCTATAACAAATAAAGTTGCTTTATTTTTTAACTCAACCAGATTAAGCCATGGTTCGCTCCGACGACCGCAATACGACTGTTGGAAGTTTATATATGCTTCATATATTATAAAGAACTTATCTTGAAAACTGTATTTAACCTCTAATATGGATAATAGACGGAGTTAAGTAATACTTTAACATCACGTAGATTACAGTGATCGAATAGAGAAGCATCAACTAATCCATTATTTTCGGGATTAGTTTTAATCATATTATTACATACCGAGGATTTTCTAATTGTGAAGAAGTCTTTATCGCCTATGTATGTTTAGTAGTTTTTGGTAAGACTGGTTAGAATGATCTTTTTCCAAAAATTTTAGTAAGTTAATTCTTTCTCTGTCTGATACCTTGATATGAGGGATTCACCATAGTATTTTAGTAAGATTAAACTTTTCTAAAACTTCGTTATACTTAACAGCATGGAATTCAAATTACACGGTATACTTCTCTTTTCGAAAGAACTAGTTCATGTTTACAATTGATCATTATTTTCTTATAGTCTTCAGCGAACCATAAGATTTTGTTGAGTGGAATGTTAGCTGCGAAAGTTCCTCCTTTTACCTTATTGCTATCTATGCTCCACCCCCAATTCTTGTTAGCCTTATTTTCCAACTTGCTCAGTGACAATAAAGACTTCACCTACAGAGCAGACCTACACAGCAGAACCAAACAGCGTGGCAGAGAGGTCGCTTAGATCCATAACAGAGATGGCACGAACCATGATTTTGGATAAAGGCTTGAATATAAAGTTTTAGGCAGAAGCTTGCAATACAGCGGCGTACGTAAAAAACAAGTTACCTCACAGCGCAAATGATGGGCAGATTCCTGAGGAATTGTGGACAAGGAAAATACAGAAATTGGATCACCTCAGAGTATTTGGTTCAACGGCTTATGTACACATTCCAAAAGAGAAAAGGAAAAAATGGGACGCTAAGGCAAGGCAATACATCTTCGTTGGCTATTGCGATAATACCAAGGGTTATCGCTTCGCAGACCTTGGCAATCCGAGACAAATAATAACAGGCGACGTAATATTTACTGAAGATTGTGATTTGAAGGTCTCAGAATTTGGCGCTAAAGTTAAAATGACATCTCCTTTACAGGCAGGTACAAAGCGGACTGTAGATAAGGATGAGATTACAATTATATGGGAAATAAATCATCCATCTACGTCAGTTACAGAAGATTCTTATGAAGATGCGGTGGAGAGCTCAGATTCAGCTGATGCAGAGCCCTACGCCGAAACTGCTCATGCAGCGGAGCCTGCAGAACTGAATAGATTTGACACTGATGATCGTAATGGCGGAGCCAGTGCGGCTAATGTGCACAACGAGGAAGAGCCTAGATATCCTCTAAGAAATATGCTACGTAGCGAACATAGTGGTCTATATTGCTACAATAGTACGTGCGATTTAGAGGAAGATCCACGGTCCTACAAAGAAGTCGGTTCGGTTTATCTTTGGACTGCGCAAGTTCGACCACGTCTCGCAGTATCGCAAGGAGTTAAAATGGCTGCCGATCCGTCTTCGTCGGGACACACACATCTCACTCTTCTATTCAACATCTTAACCATCCCTCGATACCCTAGCTTTCTCCGTGAGCTTTTTCAATTTCTCCCTTCGGCTCGTTCACGTAGAACTCACATGGCTTCCCTGCTCTCTATACCTCATCACAACACCGTCGCATACAAGCACTGTTTTCGACTGCGGGCGATCACTCTCTGGAACTCGCTTCCCTACACTATCAGAGATAGTCCATGTCTGCCCGTCTTTAAGAATCGTTTGAAGGAGCATTATCTTTCTCTATCCTAGATTTGAGCTTTGTATATATTAGTTTATTTAGGTGTATTTATATTTTTATATAATATTTATGTACTTGTATATGTAATGCATCTAGCAGTTAGTTCAATACTTCAGTAATATATGTCTGTACCTTATCAGAGCACATAGGTCTATCCTGTTTATTAAATTATTCTTATCAACCTTGGGTTTGCTGGAAGAGATCTCTATTTAGAGTTAAGCATGCCTTTGTAGATGTCATTTCTGTTTATTATATCTTATGCTGTTTTACGTGCAATAAATATATACGAAATATACGAAGTCCTACAAAGACCTAACAGCCATGAGTGGCAAGCAGCGATGAAACGGGAATTGGAGTCCATGAGGGAGCACGATGTTTGGAAGATGGTTGAGAAACCTCCTGGAGCCAAAATTGTAGGAAAAAAGTGGATCCATAAATATAAGTACGATGCTGACGGGAACCTGACGTACCAAGCCAGAATCGTCGCAAAAGGTTTCACGCAGTCGTACGGTGTGGATTACTTCGAGATATTTTCACCCGTCGTGAGAAGATCAACCCTGAGGCTGATGCTAGCGTTGGCTGCTGAAAACGATTTACAGTGATATGAGGCTGTGGCCGATTCTTTGTAGGACCGAGATTCTTCCTCTAAATTGCACATACTATTGTATCAATATAGACCACTATGTTCGCTACGTAGCCTATTTCTTAGAGGATATTTAGGCTCTTCCTCGTTGTGCACATTAGCCGCACTGGCTCCGCCATTACTATCATCAGTGTCAAATCTATTCAGTTCTGCAGGCTCCGCTGCATGAGCAGTTTCAGGGCTCTGCATCAGCTGTATCTGAGCTCTCCACCAGCTGTATCTGAGCTCTCCACCGCATCTTCATAAGAATCTTCTTTAACTGACGTAGATGGATGATCTATTTCCCATATAATTGTATTCTCACCCTTATCTACGGTCTGCCTTGTACCTGCCTGTAAAGGAGATGCATTTTTACTTTAGCGCCAAATTCTGAGACCTTCAAATCACAATCTTCAGTAAATATAACGTCTCGCGCTGTTATTATTTGTCTCGGATTGCCAAGATCTGCGAAGCGATAACCCTTGGTATTTTCGCAATAGCCAACGAAGATGTATTGCCTTGCCTTAGCGTCCCATTTTTTTACTTTTCTCTTTTGGAATGTGTACATAAGCCGATGAACCAAATACTCTGAGATGATCCAATTTCTGTATTTACCTTGTCCACAATTCCTCAGGAATTTGCCCATTATTTGCGCTGTGAGGTAACCTGTTTTTTACGTACGCCGCTGTATTGCAAGCTTCCGCCCAAAACTTTATATTCAAGCCTTTATCCAAAATCATGGTTCGTGCCATCTCTGTTATGGATCTAAGCGACCTCTCTGCCACGCTGTTTGGTTCTGCTGCGTAGGGAACTGTCAATTGATGTCTTATTCCTTTACTAGAAAGAAATTGGTTAAAATCTTTATTAACAAACTCTGTCCCATTTTCTGTTCGTAGACATTTAACTGTCAAACCTGTCTCATTCTCCACATGCCTCACAAGTTCTTTGAAAAAATTCAAAGTTTGCGATTTCTCCTTGAGAAAGTAAACAAAATATTTCCTTGTGTAATCGTCTACTATCACAAACATGTAGTGAGCACCCCCATACGAATGTTCCGACACGGGACCGCACAAATCAGCGTGCAATATACCGAGTTTTTCATTAGCTCGCCTTGCTTCACCCTTTGGAAAAGGTAATCTATGTGCCTTACCTCTAATACAAGCAACACATGGTTCCATTACACTATTACCTCAAATGTCGATATTAGGTAGCTTGCGTAAATAATTTAAATTTACATGCTCAAGCCGCCGATGCCAAAGCGCCAACAAGTTCTCAGCTTGAACCGTAGCCAAAGCCCCTTCTACAACAGGAAAACAGTCATCCAACTTATAGATACCTGAGACTTCACTAGCTGTAACCACAAGTTTACTCGTAATCTCGCCTATCGATTGCTGAAACATCCTACAACCATCGGATTCAAAAATAACTTTCCAATCGTTCTGTACCAATTTAGTTATTGACAAAAGATTAACCCTCAAGTTAGGTACAAAAGAACAATCTTTAATCGGCAACAGAACTCCTTTCAGACTTACCATAATGTCACCTTTACCTTCGCTTGAAATTTTGTTATCATTCGCACATGTCACAACATTCTTATCAGTAACCTTAAAGTCTCTAAAGCAGTGCTTCTGAAAATTCATTTGAGTCGAGGCGTCACTATCTATGTAAAATGCCGAAGGACTGAAGGAACTGTGCACTGACAGCGAACAGCATAGCGCAACTTTTTTCAACTTCTAAGGAACCGTTGATACGCCTTCACCATCCAATTCCTTTATCAGCTTCGGGCAGTCGGACTTCTTGTGGCCTTTCTTGCCACATTTAAAGCACTTGAGCTTTAATACTGATTGCTGACCTTATTTCCTTGCTAACAAATGCCGAGTTGACAGACGAGGAATCATTCGAAGAGCTCTGAGCGCATTCTTCTTGTAGAAGCTTTTGCCGAACATTTTCACAGGTAAGTTTCATTCCTGAGTGCTCTAGTGCCATCCGTAACGGACGATAAACATCTGGCAAACCTCTCAAAAGTACCACAGCAAGTAATTGTCATCGAAGCTTTGATTAATTTTTTTAAGCTTTTGAGCGTGTCTCATGACAGCCAGCTACATAATCATGCATCGACCAGTGATTCTCCAGCTTCTCATGTAAGAGATAATTCATCAGAGTTATTCGTCTATTTATTCTTCTTCTTTCTCATAAGAAAGATTCTGTACATACGGAAAGAGATAAGTTTCCAGATGTAGTAGACATACTAACGTAAATGCCTCTTGATCCTTCTCGATCTCTGCAGCATCATCTTTCTTCGTGTTGACGTAAATTTTAAACATTTTTCGCGAACTAGTAGCATTTTCATTGCGAATTTCCATGACGAGCAATCTTCTAGTCCGGTCAATTTGGCAATAGAAAATTTGATATTCTGGGCCCATAACCTTTTAAATATACACTACAAAAAGAGTCGCAGTGTCTTGGAGTAATATTTTATTCTGAGGTTAAACAGCTGATTGACGGTTGATTGTACATATTAACCAAAAACAATCCATGGGTCAACGGACGGTAGGTAACATATCAATAGGTAACATATCAACCATCTTCTTAACAATACAAAATGCTTCAATCGTGACGAAATTGCAACTAGGTATCATTAGATTCTAAATAGTGTGTTTAAATTTATTTAAGTATCATTCATCATTTCCCCTCTCTCAGTACGATCGGCTCTCAAATCTGCCTATAAAAAGCCAACAGAAAAGTAACATTAAACAAAAATATCCACCATTCTGTTGCATCTCTATTAGTATTACTAGAGCTTAGTTAGTAGTTGTCTGTGGTAAGCTGTAGTATTAATTTAATTACTAAGAAGAAACTCTTCACATACATCTTTATTTTCGTCAATATTACAGAGGCTTCCTAAATTCTATTTCCGCCAAACTGCGTAGCGTTGAATATGGTTATTACATTACTAGGTAATTACATTGTATATGTAAATTAAAAAATTGTAATTGCATTGGTAATAAATAAAGGTTGGTAGTTTTATTTCATTTAAAATTATTAATTAGTATGTTCTTAATTACTTATTACAATATATTTACATATACGTCATTCATGATTCACAAAATTATATTGTAGGGGCATAACTATCCATTGATTGTTTCACAATGTTCGGTTAAGCGCTACGTGATAGATAAATAATAATTTCAGCTTCAAAAGTAATGATTAAACTGCCACACATGTAAGGTTTATCCGAAAATTATGCAGCAGTTCCTAAAATTATGGTTTCCTTCAAAAGCGGTGGCGACATTTAGCGGATGCAATATGGTAGCCATAACAGACCGTTTGGAATATGCACACTAGTCGGAAGAAAAACATTATCGTAGGGAGGGCAGTGGTTTTTACAATGCTCGTTTTTCCAAAATTAGTGTAGTTTAGTTACTTTAATAACTTTATAGAATTTATCAAGAATGTGGCGTTAATTTTACAATGAATTGTATACCTCTATTGAAAAAAACGTTAGAGACCGTTAAGACGGCACCGTTTAGACACCGTTAAGACAGCATTAATGAAAATGGCGGTGTCACTTTTTGAAAGAAACCAAAGTTTCATTGACGTAAGTATATATGTAACAAAAACAACCGTAACTCTATTCGAGACAGGCTTATTTTGTGAATATTGTCATCTAGCATTCTGTGCCATATTTGCGACTGCAGTCTTTGACTCCGCAAGTTAGTTGTCCAGCTGCTTGGCCCGCCTTGTAGGGTTTTTGTCCAACGTAGTTGCCACTGTAAGAACGCAGAATTAGAGCAAATATATGTGAAGTTTGTATATTATCACTGTCAAAACCACTCAGGTCGTCTCGGGTCGAATGATGATTAACACTTTTTTGATTCTATCGCCCTGTAAGAGAAGTGCGATAACTGGTGTACCATAATGTTGCATTGTTTATTCATAGCTCTGAAAAATCGGTCAAGTGCTGGTCGAACTCGCACACGAAGGGTAGATAACCATCGAACGAGGTATCTTAAGGACTATAAAACAAAAGCTGCGCTGCCGACGACGTTTTTACTATCGCAGAAGCTGCGATGAATTGAATATGATTATTTGAATACTCAGACAGCAATGGATATTCTATAAACACAACAATATACCTATTACGACTCAAAACACAGATATCGAGAGATAGGCCCTTGGCGTCAAGCTTGTATCGGAACCAGTGTCGCCGAAAACTAAGAACACGCATACAATTACACCACTCGTACATCAATCCCTACGCTTTTATTGGTCAGTGCAATGTCATGCACCTATCGTCCGAACACACCCATACTACCGCAGGTATACTAGCTAGTCGAGCTAGTGCTATATAGCTATAAGTGTGACAGAAAATAATTCACCAAGCACACCGAGTGAAGAAAATGATGATCTTTTTCGTGTATGACAACATTAAAATATTGCATCAAAATATAGCTGGTCTACTAAGCAAATCTTCAAACCTGACTGTCTGTCTAGAGGAACTGGCATCAGAAAAGACTTTGATCGATATTATTTGTATCACAGAACATTTTATGCAATCTGGACATGAAGATCTAATATCAATTCCCAACTTCCGACTGGCAGCACATTTCTCACGGAATCTGAAAAAACGAGGAGGAGCCTGTATCTTAACAAGAACTGGGCTGGACTTTAAAGAACTATGTCACGTTGCTAAACAATCAATAAGTGGCGTTTTAGAATGTTGTGCAATAGAACTAATCAATCTTCATGTAATTATTGTCTGTATATATAGAGTACCACAGAAAAATGACGCCAGTAAATATTTCAATTTATTTTTTGACAGAATGCATTCTATTCTTAATAAACTGTGCAACAAACGTAACAAAAAAATTATTGTCTGTGGAGACTTCAACATCGATTTATTAAAAAAAGGAAACAACTGGTCAAAAGAATTAATATCATTCTTTCAGGGATTCAACATGAAGCTAGAACTAAACACTCCTACTAGGAAAGAGAAAACCTGCATTGACAATTTTGCCCATAATATACTGAGAGGATGCAAGGGTAGAGTTATAGAATTTGGCCTTTCAGATCACACTTCTCAGTTATTACAAGTGCCTGTAAAAAAAACTTGTAGAATCAAAGCATGGACTGTCAAAAAAAGAAAATTTAGCCCTGACAATCTGAATAGATTAGCCACTCACATGCAATGTTTGACATTTTCGGAAATGTATGCTATGGATGACTGCAATGAAGCGTACAATACATTTCTAAATGATTTCCTCATGATCTACAATCTTTGTTTCCCATTAGAAGACGTTAAAGTGAAGTCGACCAAAACTCCAAAGTGGGTATCAAAGGGTATTAAGCAATGTAGCAAAAATCAAAGGGAACTCTTATGGCACTATAGAAGAAACCCTTCAGAGATAAATAAAACTAAATTAAAAACTTATACAAGTACCTTTAGAAAGATAATTAAATTGACACAAAAAGCCCAGAATAATTATTTTATAAATAATTCTGATTGTAAATCTAAAGCAGGTTGGAAAATTATTAATGACGCTAAAAGTAATTTACCGAAGGAAACCATTCTTAAAATAAAAACAGAATCCGCGACTATAACTGATCCCCAACAAATAGCGAATGCCTTCAATGACTATTTTATAGATCAAACGAGTAACCGCAATGATAGCCACAACCAGAACCCTTCGACTAACAATAATCTTTTAAATTCCATGTTTTTGGCGCCAACTGTACCTGAAGATATTATCAAAATAATACGATTATTGAAAAATAAAAATAGTGTGGGCTACGATGAAATACACACTAAAGCAATTAAGCAAGTAGCAGAAATCATAGCACCACATTTAAGTTTTCTGATAAACATGTGCATACATAAAGGCCAGTACCCTGACAAATTAAAATCAGTTGTAGTAAAGCCATTATTTAAGAAAGATGACAGGTGCTCCATGAAATTCTATAGACCAATAGCATTAGTCACAATATTTTCAAAGATCTTTGAAAAAGTAATCTACAATGCATTGGAGTCTCATCTAAATAAGTACAATATTTTAACTGACGAACAAATGGGATTTAGGAAACACAAATCAATTGACATGGCTATATACAATTTTTTAAATACAGTTTTACCAAACATTGACTCTAGAATACCAATTTGCGCAATATACATGGATTTAACGAAGGCGTTCGACTACGTAAACCATAATTTATTGCTCAGTAAATTAAACACATATGGCGTGAGAGGTAATGTACTAAAACTGATAGAGTCATACTTAAGTAAAAGGCCTCAATGCACAGAAATTAGTAGAATTTGCCTCAAAACAAAATCTGAACAAAAATATTTATCAAATACTAGGGAAATATCTTGTGGTGTTCCACAAGGTAGCGTTTTAGGACCGTTATTATTTATTATATACATAAATGATTTACCGAGACACGTTCCAAATCCAATGATTTTATTCGCTGATGACAGCACAGTGACTATTAAATTCAATAATAATTATGACGAATACTTAGAAAATACTAATGACACTTTAAAATATATAATGACATGGCTTAATAATAACAAATTAATGGCAAATCTTAGTAAAACTAAAATAATGCACTTTTTTCAGCGCACAAATGCAGTGCCTAACTTTAGTACTGAGTTTGAAGGCGAATACCTTGAGGAAGTGAAACAAACAAAATTTTTAGGAGTGCAGATTGACCATCAGCTAACGTGGAAGGCTCAAACCTCTCAAGTGTGTCAAAGATTGCATAAAGCTTCATATCTTCTTTTTAAATTATCGAAAATTGTAAGCAGAGAAACCGTTCTCACTGCATACCATGGTCTTGTAGCCTCTATACTTCGCTATGGTATTATATTTTGGGGCAACTCTACTGACAAAGACACCGTGTTTAAAGCTCAAAAACGCTGCGTAAGAGCTATATGTGGATTAAAGCCACATGAAAGCTGTGCTCCAGTGTTCAAAGCACTAAAATTGCTCACCCTGCCATCCCACTATATTTATGAAGTAGCGGTGTTTGTAAAAAATAATCTAAATCTCTTTGTTAAGGTTTCTCACGGAAAATATAAATCTGTGCGTGTACAAAATAAGCACAATCTCTGTGTAAGACAAGCCAAAACGGCACTTATGCAGAAAAATATCTTGTGTATGGCACCAAAAATATATAATAAATTGCCAAATTCTATAAAAGATATGACATTATTGACATTTAAACGTACCCTATTTAAGCTGCTAGTTACTAAGTGCTATTATGATGTGCAAGATTTTATTAATGACAAAAGCATATGACATCTTAAATTACTCTATTTTAATATAATTTGTGACAACTTAATGACTTAAACTGAATTGAATTTAACTACCTATTATTGAATTAATTGAATCTTTAAATTATTATTATTGCGATATTGATTATTTTATCTGAATTGAATTGAATTATTATTGAATGTTTGCTATTATTATTTTATATTTTAAATACCATGTAATATTTGTACGCCCTTCTTGGGCAAAACACTGAGGTCTGAATTAATTAGTTACCAACCATCTGTAACATAATGTATACCGTGTTTGACAAATAAAATTTCTGATTTCTGATTTCTGATTTCTGATTTCTAGTGTTGGGACAATGCAAGGTCAGCGTGTATCATCGATCTATTATAATTTATAGACATTGGTATAGACAGTCGTATACAATGCCGGGTTCTATAAATAAAATAGTAAATTGTTTGTAAATACGACATATTTATACGAGATACGAAATACGAGACCCCTTTGCCTCTCTTCTTTTTTTCAACAGAATCCTTACAGCTAGAAAGAGAGGCAAAGAGGTTTCTGAAGGAAGAATAACTGTGAACTCTTCGGACCTGACTGAAAGCATCGGAATTTCCGATCAATACTTATAACACCCCATTATCCTTCGTCGGGCGAGGTTTTAAACAAACTTAAAATCTAAACTGCCTGTTTGGCAATCATTGGAATAACTAACAATAAACTTACGTATTATGAGCAATAAAATAACTATATTATTACATTAACTATATTTATCTACACACTTATCATAAAGCCTTTTTAATGCGTACAAAAACCGCACGTTACGATCAGCATAATGTAAAACTACTTGATAAACACTCATTCCTTATCTGAAAAATTACACATTATGACCATAATGTGTAATTTTTCTACTTATTATGACATTCAAATTTCGAACACCGACGCCCGCCTGCTTGCCGCCCCTAGTTTGTTTGTGAAGTTGGTACTGACATTCAAATTTCGAACGCCGACGCCCGCCTGTGTGAAATTGGTACTACAGAACAAGCTAAACAACGGGAGAGCCACAATGCCGGTCAAACATGCGGTTCCTGAATACATCAAAGAGAGCTTATGATATGTGTATAGATAAACTAATGTATCTATCTGTACATAATTAGGTACTAAAACTCTCGAGTGATATTATTATGAAACTCGCCTTCGGCTCGTTTCATAAACCCACTCTCGAGTATTAATGCCCTCCATTATGTAGCAGTCACATAAACTACTATAGTAATTGCGGAATGATAAAATCTATAGATTCATAAACAAAATTCTCCTATCACTTTCCCCATCACTATATGTCGTCTCTGTGTGCGTTTAGCAGTTCGCCTCCGTATCACGATGCATCTTTGCTTTTGTACTAAGATAAGTGTGAAATATTCATTGCGTATTAGCTTGGCAATAAGTAGTGAAATTAAGATACAAAACTAGCAATGTATATGTAACTTAGCGAGAACAACATGACATTGTCAGTTTAATGTCAGTTAAAATTTAATTCGCGACGATTTTTCCGCGAATGATTTATTTTCGTAATAATGTTTATTTCTTGTGTTTTAAGAAGAAATAATAGTTGGAATGAGACTTACAAGTGATATGTGACACCGGCGTTCTTGGAGTTCACAATCTCGTTTCTATTTTTGCACGTGAGTATTGCACAGGTCGGCATTTTCGAAAAACAACGGAAATGAATTCGTCACTGCGGTCGCCCGGTGACTACCGAGAATTTTTAATATCTAACCTGTCGGAGCTACATTTGTTCGAACGTGCCACGCCCCTTAACCTATCTCTCGATATCTGTGACTCAAAAGATACAGCCCGCTGATGGACAGACGAACAGTAAAGTCTGAGTAATAGGGCCCTGTTTGTCATGCCTCGGGCTCGGAACCCTAAAGAGGAAGTATGGAATAACTGGCTTAGCGTAGGCCCAGCTATCCTCTACTTTTGAACCTTATGTCTTGGTAAAAAAATCAAAACATATAATGGGAAATGGCATTTCTAGAAATTGGTATTCTTGGTAGTTGTGTCCGTATGGGAAAAGGCATGATGCTACGTATAAAATATACTAATTATATTCAATACAAATCTCAATACTTACGGTGGGCCATAGTTGCAGACGACAAAATATGTGGTCATTCCTTGGTCAGTCCCCTTGAACGTACCGCATCCCACGTAGGTGCTATCAGACCATGCCATCTGAAATGGGGAAAATTGACATATTGTAAAAAAAGTTACCACGATAGCTACATTTTCATAGATTTTAACATCAAGGTGTCTTTATGAAATTATTTTGACGGATTTAGATACGTCCAAAGGCAGAAGTCACCGGTGTCAAATCTGATGGATCGGGAGTAAAAATTGGCGTTCCACAAAGTGCCATATTAGCCTTTTCTTAATCCTGGTATATATTAACGATCTGCCTTTCATGGTGGAGAAATTAACTGACACAGTGTTGTTTGCTGATGCACTGGTCTTCAACATTGAAAGAAAGAGGAAGATTTTGATGGTGATAATGGAATATTGTCTTTAACCTTGAATTGGTTCACTTCAATGGTTAACTTTGCTGGTTCTGCGGCTTTCACTGTTAGAAACATCAGACAAAACACGGATCTAGGCTAGTATATTTTATTTATTTTTATAGTTTCATGTCCTATGGTTTCTTGTTGTGAGGGAAAGCAGCGCATATTCAAACTACTTTTACTTTATAGAAAAGAGCTAATCAAGAAATTTATAATTAAAAACGCACAGACTCTTTACGAGATTTTTAAAGAAATTGGCATACTAACTGCAGCTGTCAATTTATTTTCGAAAATATAATGTATGTAAGCAAGAGCCTTATAACGCTTTTCTAATTTTGCGATAGCTGGAATGTTTATACAAACTAGTTGCGCCCCGCTTTAGCAATTATTTTAAGGGTCAGTGCATTCTCTAGTACACAAGATACCTCTGCAGATTTTGAAATTGCCATTTGAGCAATTTAAAAACCAAGTGAAAGTGACTTTTTCAAAAAAAGTTACAATGTTTAATATCACGTAATAGACGGGAATATATTGGGTTTATGTAACTCAACACAGAAATTGTTAAAAAATATTAAATTCTTTATTCCTGCATATAAATAATAGTAATTAATATCGTAATATTTGTGTTATTTAAAAACAAGCAAAATTAGAAGATCTAAAAATCTATCTGTGGGAGGTTTTTTTCCCTTCTTCGCAAATACCGACGTTGAAATTGACTTAAATATCTACAATAAAAGGACATTTGAACTTTGGACTTTGTCCGTCGCATTGCAGCTCTGTAAATCAATCAAATCAAATCAAAATTTCATTATTTCTGTAGATTTCTTGTCATCATTGGAAGAGGCAAAAAGGGAGAGGAAGTGCGAAGCTAATCCTACAGATAGATTCTAGATCACTTTTAGTAATAGGTTGTGCTTAAAAAGCACAAGAAAATTTCAGTAAGTTACTAAGAATCAAAATACGTATTAGGGATCAATTGACTTGTTATTTGTAGCTACACAAATTTTATAGTTGGTTTGGTGTGGTTATACCTGAGTGTAATGTCCAACTTGCTTCCCATTCGTAGACTGGTTCTTCTCGTAGCTATAGTCTTTGTATTCGTCCCACCAAGCCTTCATTGCTGATTCCACATCAAACTGGGTATTAGTAGATGATGTCCAATACTTGTATATGTTTTCACCTGTTTGGAATCGTCCCGACGCTGAAAACAAAAATAGAACATTCATTATTATGAGTATCACCTAATATGCGAATGTTGTATACGAGAGGAGGTCTATACTAGAGTGTTCCCTGACAGGCTGATTTATTTATTTATCTGATGATGATTATTATAAATTTGCAAAAAATTCTCATCAAGATTTGATGAATTATCTTCTGTGAATTTAATGTATTTGATTGAACTGGAAATTGGAAATGGCTGGGGGTCTATTTCTTCATCTAAAGGAGAAGTTTTTTAATTTTTTTTTAGTCAGTATCTCTTGTTTAGCCAGTGCATTACATAAAACAATAATGATTTTAGATACCTATAAGATGAGCAAATGGTTTACAAGTTAAGAAAACTTAATATGATATACCTTGAAATTCAATAAAAAAATCATAACTTAAACTGGAATTAACAATTAAATATTCTTTCATTATCATGCATTTTTTTATTGCGTAACTTTCGCATTACTTTATATGCTATGCTGGTATGAAAATAAAAAATAAACAAGAACTGCTACAAAAAAAAAATGGAAAATGAACCTCCGCTGTCGTGAAATCGAACCCGTGACCTAGGGTTCACTAGTCCAATTCGCTAATATGTTAACCACCGGACCAACATGCAATTTACTCAATGGATGATATTTAACAGCGGTTGTACTTACGAGTAGTTTTGTCTGGGTTATGTTCATATTTGTTCCTTGCTGCCCACTTTGAAGCTTTTTCTGCCAACTCCTTGTCCCAAATCTAAAACGATATTTACCGTTGTTTAATATAAAGGACTTCTATAAACTTGCTCTATGTCTGGACAAGGTACAAATTATTTCAAAATTATTCTAAATCATATGATTAAATCACATTAATAATAAGATAAGACATCAAAGATGATATAACGCAAAGCCACAGAGGTATAAGCTACTGCCAGATAAAAGGGGAGTAAACTACATTGACCCCGCTAAAAAAATGTATACGAAACGTTTGCCGTCGTGACTTTGCACGGCAAGCGTCAAATATCATTCATGTTCTTATCGGGGTTTATATACTTTATTGTATATTTATCTGGCAGAAGCTCTCTTCTTACATGCAAGAATTTCCGCGTCCGAATCTTGGATATTTAAAGGTATTAGTCCAAACTCAGCTGACCTGCGTTCACACTACTCTAGTCCCCGTACGATATTGTACCTTACCTCCGGGCATTTATGGTCTGTCAGAGGCGACAGAGTGAGACAAACCTTATTATGTGTATACATGTGCCCATACCATTTGTTTCATCTCCGAAGCGGCTGGCTGGCCGGGCAGAGTACCCTGCGCAAGCGCATACCGCCTGTTGTTATGACCATCCACGAACCGTCTAGTGTCCGAACATTGATTATTGACCACTGAAAGTAAAACGCTTTCGGTATTTAAAGTGCGTTTCTGTGAACGTTCCGTTACTGTTCAGATGATACAGCCCTTTGAAAGACAGTCAGTTCGTTGATCTAGGGATTCGCATACCATAGTGAGTTAGCAGCCTAAGATAACCGGATCAAATTAGTAAGTTTTTAATTTTGGAATTTCAAGCCAGCACAAAATCAAGGCGCTATCTTGATTTAGTGCCTGCATATTTATATAAAACGCTAAGTTTGAGACAAACTTCAAACTGAAATATCCCGACTTGTATATGAGTAGTAATAATCATATATCACTCTCGATATGTAAAATAATAGTCGTTCTCCAATATCTCAGAAATCTAAATCTGCAGACTGGCATAAAAATTTTAGACACCTAGCTTTAAGAAATAAATTCTGCTATCGACAGATTTTAATTTCTGTGATATCAGAGAGCGGCTATTCTTTGACATATCGAGTGTGATAAATGATGGGCCTCGTTTTAATTCGGCTTCAACTTGACGTTTTTGTAAATAGACAGCCAATCACGGCACGGGGCTGGCTTAAAAAATCCAAAATCTAAATTTTCTTAATTTGTTTGGGTTATATTAGGCTTCTTACTTCACTTTGGGTGATTTAAATACCGGTGCTGACCGTGTATCAAAGAGATACATATTTTTTTCTATGAACATTATAAGGACGTTCTAACGGTGATGAAAAACATCGTAAGAAAACCTTCTTATCTCCATAACTGCGGGCAAAATGGAGTATTAAATAACTGGCTGAATGTGATCATGTTCGTCTGCCACCCAAGATTTAATAATTTAGTATTTTAAAGAGGTATTTTACTCACACTGGGACTCCGCAACGCTTGCGACAACAACCAGTAATGCAAAACGGAACATTTTGACACTTGCAATCACTAACCACAGCTTGTAACAAGCCACAAGTCATCACTAATTAGCCGAACATTACCGTTTGAGTTTTATACTATTAAGACAAAAGTTACTCAGTATGCCACTGGATGTGATAGGGCTGTCACTTGATATAATTATGTGATGGTTTTATCAGTGTGACTATTATGATTATAGGATGTGACGGCCAAAAAATTTTTATAAGGTTATTTCACACTAAACAAAGTTCATGGGTAAACTGATTTGATCAGAACGCAGGTGTTATGGGGAAGTGAAAAACAAAGAGCTTATGTTTAAATGTTCACTAAATTAAGTAAAAAGTTACTTCCAAAAAATATCATTTTCATCCCACATTAACTACATGTTTTCATCCCACATTAACTGCTAAACTACGTAGAGTCGCCTCGCCCCTCTCCGCTTCGCATCGGCTCTAGATTGTATTATAAAGTTATGATCTAAACAACAAACCTTCTTTATTATTCGGATAGAAAGTGACTTATAGCAACCGATATGGTTTTGTGAAATTCCAAGGGGGCACGGTGAACATTTGACATATTTGTGAATCAAAACTTACATTGGTAAACATTATATTTATTGCTTAAAGAAAGTAGCTAACTCGGTTTCATAGTGAATATTGTTTATAGATACATCCTGTATGTATGGCGATATTTTTATCGGTGACGATAAGTTTGCTTTGTTATTTTTTTAATTACACAGAGGTTTTATTTATCCCTTTGAAATGCGATAGGTTTTGTAGCGTGTTCTTTCTTAGATATCTTACGATGATTTATGGTACTATAAATGTGTAGAGGTTTGATGTACCTGTGCCACAAACCCCGTCTAACATTCGTTAAATTATGGAAATATCTTTTTTTTATAGGTTAGAAATATATTATAATTTTTAACCAATTTTTTCATACTTTCTTTCTTTTGGGGACGCCCATTGGGCTGAAGGCAGTAACAAAATAGTATTCGATTCATACTTCATATTTATTTATAGCACACAAACATTTGAGCATTTACATTAAAAGAAAATATATATACAGAGCCACCTATTTAAAAAAATATAATTATTCCATAATTGGCCATGCTAAAAAAGTACTACGATTTATTAAATTTTATGAAATTTTAGGCTCTTTTTAGAAACTAATTTGAATATTTCGAGTAATCGATGTCTCATTATTTTTTGAATATGTTTTAAAATAACACGCCTCGTGACGATGCTCGTTCATAGTTTTTGAACTGTTGTACTTGAGGCTGATTGTTTACGATTATACGACTATGATATAAATATTGATTTACGTTCCGACTGACATCTGCGTTATTGACTGACAGGAAAACTTGACACTCGTCAGTTTTACAGGACAGCTAACAACACGGTGAAGGGAATTTGAACAAACTAAGTCGTAGAGAACAAATAAAGGACATTAGGTTTTTTACGGATGTTTTAGTATGCCTGCAAATTTTTTTGATGGGATTAACGGAATTCAGAAAATAATTATCGCGAAAATGTTTCCTCAGTTAGGCACCTTAGTTTTTTTACATGGCCGTTTCAACAAATGTTATGCACAGCTCATACGTTTGCCAGCCCTAAGGAACCTTCTGATATTCAAGAAAGCCATGAAATTTCCCATTTATTAAGCGGACACGAATCGCATGGTTATTCCATTAGTCATTCGTGAACATATTATGCTTATTATGTTATAGTTACAGAGTATATTGAAATAGCTGAAACGGAAACGACAGCTAATGATTCAATGCTATGCTATTATGCAACCACTTAAAGCAGATACCTCACGCCGTAGTAAGGGATATGATTTGAGATATCAGAGTTAAGTTGTTGTGAAGGTGTTTTGAAAACAATATTGTGCGTGATACAGGAACTACGAGAAGTAACTAGGTGAAAGTAAACGTAAACAACTTATACAATCGGTTGACTGACTGAGCTATTTACGTATAAATAAAATAACTCAGTCGATTAAGATGATATTTGGTACATAGGTTTATTTATTTTTGCATCTACATAAATTACATATAGCAATTTATTTAAAACATAACAAATTCACACTACAACAGTGTTACCCTGCTTATTCGTGTCTGTTGTTCAAACCACATGTTCGTGATCTTACCTATGGTTAGTATCTCAGACAAATCGATGGTTATGGTATTTATTTCAGTAAACTATAATCTGGTACCTACCCTACGTCTCTTTCACAACAAGTTATAGATAACTGAACGCCCTATATTGCATCCCCATCCACACATCCATGTTTTCAAACGTTGGCGCTCATTATGGTAAAAAGAAGATAAATAGTAACCGCATCATTGCGTCGGCAACACTTTTGAAAAGGCGACCATCTTTATTGGTTAAAACATTAAATTTGTGAAACAACCTACTCCTACTGTAGAATCTGATGAATCATCATTTCGTCACGAAAAGCTTTTACCCAATATAATTCGTTGTATAGTTTGCGTACCATCGAAGTGCGGAAAAACTAATTGGGTGATACGATTGCTCGTACATGTGTATTCAAAAACATTGTATCAACCAAAGTACATCGCACATCGTACAATTGCTCTGATCAAATAGGTTTCATAGTAAAAGTCGCTTAGAATAATTACTCTAACAAACCCCATTTCAGCTCGTCATACTTCTGTTACACCGTGTAATTTGCTCTGATCAAATCGGTTTCATAGTGAAAGTTGTTCAGATGAGAATATAGATATATCTAACAAGAAACATTTACACCCTGCATTTTTGGTTTGGTTTGTTGAAACAAAAATAGAGAAGAAAAAGATGTAAAATAATTTTCAGGGATATACAACAATAGAATAAAGAAACCTTTATGTTATGGTGTAAAACATTATTTATTTTTAGTTAACTTAAACACTACTAACAAACAAATCCATATTAACCCTCACCAGTCAAACGATGGTTAGCGAAAATCTTTGGTAAACTGTGTAATTGTACATAAAAGTTTACTAAGAATTATAATCCAGAGTTAGCCACGCTACCCATCTTTTAAACTATTGGGCTGAAGTAACAAAATAAATTCATGTGGAACGATATATGTATCGTGGCGCTACTGTCTTTAAAAATCCTATCCTATCATAAGGTATGAAGTATGTTAGTTCCACGATACGCCACTGTCGTGTTTTATTTAACACGCCGAGTATACACCACCCTGCTTTTGGTTGAGAGCCAAGACGTCACGTCAGGCGTCTCCTAGAGGCCACTGAAGTTGGTCGTGGTATTTATCCGGAAATACCATTTCCTGGCAAAGGTAACAAAGATCCTATTCATGAAGGTTTTATCTAATTTATTTAAGTTACCTAATACAGTTTTTTTTTATTTTTCAGACTTGAGACACTTCAATTTTAATACGGTGTCCAAAATCAACTCATTGAAATGTCTATATAGTGCATACTACATAATATACCTAACAACGCTAGTAATAAGGTAAGTTAAAAGTTTATTTGCCACTTCTATGTCTATGGTTATTTAGGTGGATACTTTTTTATATTGCTCAGTGTAAAAATCTTGTTTTTTCTATAGAATATTTCAAAAGAATAAATATAGTTTCCAACCACAGACTGATTAAATGTAGAGTCATAATAATGTGGATTATATAAAATGAAGTTTTTACTAGAAAAAATAAAAAGCGCAGTGTACTTCAATAGTGCAGTTGATAACAACAGTTGCAAAAACGGTACATACATCAGCAGAAAAAAAAATGTATTTTTTTATCTTTCTTTATTTTCGTGATGTATTTGTAGCTGAAACTGATATGATCAAGTTGTCGGGATCCCACTGGGTGTAAATGGCACAGGACCGGGGAGATTTGCGCAACAGAGAAGAGGGCTAAGCCCAGCATTGGATTGATGGATCGATCGATAAGCGGAGTGTATGATGATGATGATGATGTACTGTCTTTTAAACGGAGGCCTTTTTAAAATATTTTTTTCTTAGTCTTATGCCTATATTCACAAAGAACGCGAAGACTAAACTTCGTGCTTCGCTATGTCAAAAGTGATGAAGACGAGTTCATAGTTCACTTTGCATTTTGCAACTCTTCTCTAAGCCTTGGGTTTCAATCCCTTATATTCAGACGCCCTTCAACTTACAACTGTAAACCAAAATTTTGCTTTTCGTTTTCCAGGTCGGACATGGAGATCAGCGATGACATCAGCTCTATACCTGAGAAGCTTTGGCGTCAGTAGAGGTCTGCATCATCTGCTCATGGCTAAGAAAGTGATGATGTAAACAATAGATCGTAAGTACTAATTTATTTTCACTACTTAGACCGATAGATGTGTATTTGTTTTTATTGAGTGATTTAAAAAATTATATCTGATTGGTTTCACACAATCTTGTACCTGTAGTTTAATAAAGAAATATGACTATTATCATTATAAGGTTAACTTTAATTATTCTGAATGTAGTTATATATAGCATCAACTATTCTTTTATTTTTATTTTGAGGCCAGGAATGTAAACAAACAACTGTCATTTTCTAGAACAAAACCGTTGAATTTAAAATTCATATTATTCTTTTTGCACTGGAAAATGACAATTGTTTGTTTACATTCCTGGCCTCAAATTAAATATCCTTGTATAATGCAGTCTTGCTTACTGCTCTACAGGTTCCAAAGTTATAACGAACCCTTGTAGCTATTAGCATAACATCTGTACATAATCTGTTTTCACAAATATAAAGAATCTGTCAAACAAATAGCAAAAAAAAACCTTGGCATAGATATTATCATCTCATTGTCACAAAACAAGTTTTGACACTCCATATCAGACATCAGACTTACCCTCCGAGTAAACGTAAACACCACCATTCGTGTGGTTTTGCGAAACTGTCAAAGCGAAACTGTCTTCTAAGTGAGCATTCTCTTTGGTGTTTATTAGGATGCTCATTTAATTCAGGAGGCAAAGGTCAAGAAACTCGAAAGCGTTTTATGGCGTCGTGTTGCTAACGGGCTATTGAAAAGAACGGAGAACTTGAGGCGAACCTGTTTATATAGCTACATGTTTATAACAAATCCGAAATAACTAATGTGGATGCTCATAATTGATATTGAAAGGTGGCTGTTAATTTAAGGTATCAGGTTAACGATAGCGAACCAAAGTTGCAGGCGCTCTACAAATTTATAACATTGGCTAAAGCCAAGTTCACAAGCGAAGGCTCTTTTTGCATGGAAAAACCTCAAAGGGACTAAGAAGTAATTTCATAAAACATTTACTTAACTATTTACGATATTTTTTGTGTATTTGTTACGTTATTTGCGTGAGAAAGACTTTTTTGTTTTCATAATTCAAACATTCAATCTAGAGTTTTTGTTCTACAGTTCCACAAAAAATCTTTGTATTAAGTGACATGGAAAGATTCATAAAATTGTAGTCTGATCAACGTACGCCGTCACTAAGAATTTCAATTAGGTAGGTAAACTAATAAGGTGTGAACCACACAGAGATAAATACAGTGTTATTTTTAACCTTTTGTTATTTTATATTACTGCTCAATGCGATAGAACATCAAGGTCTTGAACTTTCAGTTGAGTACCATTCAATAAAGCGAAAAACTTAAGTGCAGGTGTTAATTGTATGAGCAATCTACATTTAATTCGTCACTCTCGGTTGTTTCTAGGTTTTTTTACCAATATACTATTTTTTTCAGAAGATGTCGTCAGGCATGAACATCCCGTATTACTTCGTGCAGAACATTTTGGAAAGGTTTGACAGCAGTGATGAAGAAGAAGTTCAACCTGCATCCTCTCCGCCCCGCCCCCTAATTTCGGCTTACAGCCCACCAACATGTCCACTACCACCAACAATCAACAATATGAATGAAGGGATAAAGAAGAGGGATTTCGAATGTGAAGGATCGTATGTGTAAGAAAGAAGAAGTGTACGACCTTATGGATCAAACCACCGAAGCCCCGTTCTGAAGGCGCAACATATTGTTGTTAATCATATAGATAATGTTTTAGATATGACTGAGAATTTAATAAAAAAAAAACAATAAGTTATCACTATGCACGCTCAGAGCAGAATATTTTTCAAGGACATTGGGCGACGGCGCGGTAATGCTGCCGCCAGTGTGATTGGTACCTTTGAGTCGGGCATGTCCTGGTGCGGTTTGTTTGTTTAGTATTGTGTTTTTATTGTGTTCAGTTTTTATGAGTGTGTAGTTTAAAATTATTTGATACTTAGGTTATTTTCATTGACGATGCACTTTGTGGATTCTTTATTTTATTATGTTTTCTCTTTATCATAATTTTGACGATGATAAATATGCATCTGACTAATGACGTGTATCAATATAAAACATGATATTTTTTAAGTCTATATTGTATTTGTCATAAAATACTTTTGATTGTATAATATTTTTTATGATGTGAATCCGTTCACTACTTGTTGTGGAATCATTTTAAAATAAACAAATAAATATTCAATTATCCTTTTGTGTTCTTTATAGAAGTAGTGTTTAGTAGGTACCTAAGAGTAAGTAAATTAAAAAGCGGAAAGTTTGGTTAAAACATGTCTTTATTTGATTTATGTTTTTCAACCCAATTTCTTAAGAGTATTACATGTTTCAATGCACATATTTTTTATGGTTTATACGCTTCAAGTAATCAAATTTAGGTCATCCCACGAAACATCACCACTGACAGAAACATTAGACTTAATATTATTTTTGTTCTTATACCTAATTTTATCTAAAGTTTTTAAATTAGGACAGCCCATTTCCTCGACATTAGTTACATTACACTTGATACAAAAATCCTTAACCCACTGGTGTTTTTCATTACCCTTCACAAATATTTCACAATTTTGTTAATATGGTTTTATAACTTTTTTGAACTCCTGCATGCCGATAAATCCTTCCCTCCAGTAAATATCTCGATTTTTCTCCATCAAATTTACATGATTTTTTTCAACAGGCGTTAAACCCGAATATGCGAAAGGTGGTAACTAAAAATATTTGTTTACTCGTTAGTAGCTAACGCAAATTCTTTAACTAAAATATATTTTTTTATATTCTTTGAATCCTCGCAAATCAACAACTAAGTACTGTTACATTATGATATCTTCTTTACAATAGTCGTCAAAGGTTTGTATTCAATCAAACAATCGTTTATTATAAGACAGTAGGCACTAGTTTTGTCAGCAATTTCAACCTAGATTCGATTTCGACACGTACATATACTGGTCCAGTTTTAAGAGTCTAGTTTTGATGACAACAGTCTATAACAAATAAAGGTGCTTTATTTTTTAACTCAACCAGATTAAGCCATGGATCGCTCCGACTACCGTAATACGACTGTTGGAAGTTTATATATGCTTCATATATTATAGAGAACTTATCACGTTATTGAAATCTGTATTTAACCTCTAATATGGATAATAGACAGAGTTAAGTAATACTTTAACATCACGTAGATTACAGTGATCTAATAGAGAAGCATCAACTAATCCATTATTTTTGGGATTAGTTTTAATCCTATTATTACATACCGAGGTTTTTCTAATTGTGAAGAAGTCTTTATTGCCTATGTATGTTTAGTAGTTTTTGGAGAAAGTTAGAACGATCTTCTTCCAAAAAATTTAGTAAGTTAATTCTTTCTCTATCTGATACCTTGATCTGAGAGATTCACCATAGTATTTTAAACTTTCCTAAAACTTTTTTGTACTTAACAGCATGGAATTCAAATTACATGGTATACTTCTCATCTTGAAAGAGCTAGTTCTTGTTTACAATTGATCATTATTTTCATAGACCTTTAGTGACCCTTCGATATAAAGTGAACTTTCATATGCTAAAATGTAGAGATTTTGTTGATTTACTTATATGCGGATTTCGTCATTATTATTGTAGCTGGTGATGTATAAATTGTATGAGTGAAACTGGTAATTTTCGATACAATTGCCGTATGTCAAAAGTTTGGAGATGTTTAGAATATTCATATAATTTTTTTGTCAGCTTTGTTTTACGAGATTTTTTTTCGTTATTTTGTGGACGAAATTGTGGATACAACCATGTTTCAATCAAGTTCATAGCAGCTCAGACTGCAACACGGCAACAGAACATTGTAAAAATTGTATGTTTTTTATTTATTTCTTCAAAACCACTAATTATTTCTTGATTTTAAACACACAGTTTTGAGATTTTTTTAATAACTATTGTTTAATATTTTTAGGTTCCCGAAAAATTGCATGATTTAGCAAGTTTCAGGTGAAAAATTTCATTCAAGTTTTTTCTTCTTCATATAGATCCTAATGACTGATGAACCTGAAATGACCTATGAATGAATAATCAAACAGATAACGACTTTCTGTCTTTAATGTCGCCTCCCCAGTCTGCGTCTACTTAACCTGTAATTAAGTAATTATTACGTTCATCTTTAAACTTTCGAAACGTAAGGCCTAAGTCGCACGTTCCTTTAATGTAATGTAAAACACGCTTAGCCGCCTTCATGTGTACAGCCCGGCAACATGAATTATATTGAGCTAAGAAGCTCACTGCTGCGGATATGTCGGGCCTCGTATTACAGGCTAGATAATTCAATGCACCAACCAACGACTGATATCGTAATTGTTCTTGGCGATTCAACTCATCACCACCCCTATCTTTATGATAAACTTTAATGCCAAAACTTTATGCAGATCCAGTTCCAGCGGGGTTTTCACTGGTTTACACTGATCCATACCATGATCATTTAGAACGGTTTCCACAAACTTTCTCTGATGTAAGATAACCTACCTTCTGTTCCTCGTTCTAAAAACATGCCTAGGCACTGTCGAGCTTGCAAAACAAGCGTGTTTAAACACACAGTTTTGAGATTTTTTTAATAACTATTGTTTAATATTTTTAGGTTCCCGAAAAATTGCATGATTTAGCAAGTTTCAGGTGAAAAATTTCATTCAAGTTTTTTCTTCTTCATATAGATCCTAATGACTGATGAACCCGAAATGACCTATGAATGAATAATCAAACAGATAACGAATTTCTGTCTTTAATGTCGCCTCCCCAGTCTGCGCCTACTTAACCTGTAATTAAGTAATTATTACGTTCATCTTTAAACTTTCGAAACGTAAGGCCTAAGTCGCACGTTCCTTTAATGTAATGTAAAACACGCTTAGCCGCCTTCATGTGTACAGCCCGGCAACATGAATTATATTGAGCTAAGAAGCTCACTGCTGCGGATTTGTCGGGCCTCGTATTACAGGCTAGATAATTCAATGCACCAACCAACGACTGATATCGTAATTGTTCTTGGCGATTCAACTCATCACCACCCCTATATTTATGATAAACTTTAATGCCAAAACTTTATGCAGATCCAGTTCCAGCGGGGTTTTCACTGGTTTACACTGATCCATACCATGATCATTTAGAACGGTTTCCACAAACTTTCTCTGATGTAAGATAACCTACCTTCTGTTCCTCGTTCTAAAAACATGCCTAGGCACTGTCGAGCTTCTCCTAAAACCTTGACTTGGAAGTATTGTCTTAATCCATTTAACAATTCGACCATTCCGTTAATATTTTGAAAAAATATGGTAAAATCATCCACATAAAGACCACGCCCATCTATCTTCAAAGAACGAAAAGTTTGTATAGACGCCATATTGGTTTAGTGTCTGATGAAGTTTTAATAAAATATTCCTTGCCTGTGATTGGCTAAAAATGCGAGTCAGTTTTTCTATTCTTTTGTAGTCTGTGGTGGTTAGCCGCACAGACTAAAATTGGATGTCCAAGTTTGTACAAACTTGTCTCTCCATTTGAATTTCTTTAAATTTAAATAATTTGCTTAGTGATCATTTATAACATGCCTATGTCGAGTTGAGTGAAAAAAAAACCAGCTTGCTGAGCATGCGCTTGTTTTCATGTTAAGAGGAGCCGTTTATAAGTGGCAACAACCAGCGGCGTTCTACTATTGTGAAGGGGCTACGTCCGGATTGTAATTGAAAAATATTATGAGGCAAGTCACAACTGCTGTGGTAGAATGCAGTTTGAAACCAATCTCAGTAATATGTGGTCAAGGATCAGCCTTTCGATCGGCTCTAAAGAGCTCAGGGAGGAGACGAAGCGAGCTCAAATACAACAACAACAACAATACAACTCGAATAACATTTCCTTGAAGATGAACCCTCGATGCATCATTTTCTCGAAAGAATGTTGCCACGAAAAATCTTTAGCTTGATGTAACGCCAGCTCAAAAGATTGACTACTCGAAACCTAAGCCTTGTTTATGACCCGCCACATCTTATTAAGGGTTTTAGAAATAACTTCCTCAATAAACATATTGAAATAGAAGGAAAGAAGTCAAAATGACAACATATTGTTGATGTTTATGAAACAGATAACAATCATACATAATCCAGACTGCTTCATAAGTTAAATGAGCAACATATAATTACGGACAAGATAAAGAAGATGAAGGTGTGTTACCACATTTTTTTTAATTAATATATTTATAATTCATCAGTGACATCTGTCAAAAATTGTGATGTTTATTTTACAAATATTTCTACTTTACAGCTCACGGTCAGCAGATGGTGGACCCGTGAGTGAAACAATTATAAATACGGCGGAAATGGTAAAAAATTAGACCAATTATTCGACTCTTTTAATGGAGTTTTGACTTTTTTAAGTAAAACAAAGGGAAGCTCCTGCGAGCGGCTGTCACCAAAAAGTCGCTTCATCATGAGTTTTGGATGGAGGCGATAGAAAAATTAAGAAAAATGAAGTTCTTGGATTTTACAGGAAAGCCCAAGTCTGTGCCCTCTATCGAAAACTTGATTGTAACTTTGAAAAGTTATATGAGGCTGTGGCATATTTTCAAGAACGAAGCCATCCAAATAATGAGGCTAAGATATTTCAATTCAGACCCTATTAAGGACTTCTTTGGTCAAGTCCGGGCTTACAATTATAGAAATGATGACCCGACATGCCACAGCTTCAACTGCACTTTCAAATCATTGTTGATTACTAGAATAATCAAGTTGATGGTAAACCATTTCGTGTAGTTGACTTTTCGGTTTCAATTAATGAATTGGTGCAATGTTTTTAATAACATATTAAAAGGCAAGGATAAACATAGGCTTTAAGGGCAAGAATTTTCGCCCATGCAAAAAAAGCATATATAAAAAAAAAAAAAACAACAAAATATGTACATGGGCAGTTTCATTTAATCTCCCTCAGCTTAACCTTGTTAGGAATCTAAAACAGTAGTCCATATTTGCGCGGGGTGGACAGGCTCAAAATGAAAAGGCAAAGTAGATAGGTAAAAAAAATAAAGAATAGGCTGCATTCCGAAGTATCCAAGTCTACATTGATGATATTAGTTAGAAAAAAACAAGTGTCATACAACACGAAACCTTTTTTTTTCTATATGCATATTTTTGTTGTATGGAAGTTGGCCGTCTGATACGTAGTATCCCTATATAGTCTGTGATAAATACATATATACATATATTCTTTAAAATATAGACAACTATCAATGTCAGAACGTATAAATGACATTGACAACAATACGTCATTTACTTTTTCGTTCCATGAACGACTTGCTTGTTTAAGGCCGTATATTGCCATTTGCAATAAAAAAACTTTTGATTTCCGGCCTTCTTCGACGTAACCTTCCGGTAATTGCATGTAATCCTTTTCATGCAAATCCCCAATAAGAAAAGCTGTATTTACATCGAAGTGATGCACCTGTAAATCGTTTTCAGCAGCCAACGCCAGCATTAGCCTCAGGGTTGATCTTCTCACGACGGGTGAAAATATCTCGAAGTAATACACACCGTACGACTGCGTGAAGCCTTTTGCGACGAGTCTGGCTTTGTACGTCAGGTTCCCGTCAGCATCGTACTTATATTTATAGATCCACTTGTTTCCTACAACTTTGGCTCCAGGAGGTTTCTCAACCATCTTCCAAACATTGTGCTCCCTCATGGACTCCAACTCCCGTTTCATCGCTGCTTGCCACTCATGGCTGTCAGGTATTTGTAGGACTTCTTTGTACGACCGTGGTTCTTCCTCTAAATCGCACGTACTATTGTAGCAAGATAGACCACTATGTTTGCTACATAGCCTATTTCTTAGAGGATATCTAGGCTCTAACTCGTTGTGCACATTAGCCGCACTGGCTCCGCCATAACGATCACCAGTGTCAAAACTATTCAGTTCTGCAGGCTCCGCTGCATGAGCAGTTTCGGCGCAGGGCTCTGCATCAGCTGTATCTGAGCTCTCCACCGCATCTTCATAAGAATCTTCTATAACTGACGTAAATGGATGATCTATTACCCATATAATTGTATTCTCATCCTTATCTACGGCCTGCCTTATACCAGCCTGTAAAGGAGATGCCATTTTTACTTTAGCGCCAAATTCTGAGACCTTCAAATCACAATCTTCAGTAAATATAACGTCTCGCGCTGTTATTATTTGTCTCGGATTGCCAAGATCTGCGAAGCGATAACCCTTGGTATCTTCGCAATAGCCAACGAAGATATATTGCCTTGCCTTAGTGTCCCATTTTTTCGTTTTCTCTTTTGGAATGTGTACATAAGCCGTTGAACCAAATACTCTGAGGTCATCCAATTTCTGTATTTTCCCTGTCCACAATTCCTCAGGAATCTACCCATCATTTGCGCTATGAGGTAACCTGTTTTTTACGTACGCCGCTGTATTGCAAGCTTCCACCCAAAACATTATATTCAAGGCCAAGCCGCCGATGCCAAAGCGCCAACAAGTTCTCAGCTTGAGCCGTAGCCAAAGCCCCTTCTACAACAGGAAAACAGTCATCCAACTTATAGATACATGAGACTTCACTAGCAGTAACCACAAGTTTACTCGTAATCTCGCCTATCGATTGGTGAAACATCCTACAACCATCAGAACCATAAATCACTTTCCAATCGTTCTGTACCAATTTAAATATTGACAAAAGATTAACCCTCAAGTTAGGTACAAAGGAACAATCTTTAATCGGCAACACAACTCCTTTCAGACTTACCATAATGTCATCTTTACCTTCGCTTGAATTTTTTTTTATCATTCGTACATGTCACAACATTCTTATCAGTAACCTTAAAGTCTCTAAACCAGTGCTTCTGAAAACTCATGTGAGTCGAGGCACCACTATCCAGGTAAAATGCCGAGGGACTGAAGGAACTGTGCACTGACAGCGAACAGCATAGCGCAACTTTATTCAACTTCTAAGAAACCGTTGATACGCCTTCACCATCCAATTTATTTATCAGCTTCGGGCAGTCGGTCTTCTTGTGGCCTTTCGTGCCACATTTAAAGCACTTAAGCTTTAATACTGCTTGCTGAGCTTGTTTCCTTGCTACAAATGCCGACTTGACAGACGAGGAATCAGCTCTGAGCGCATTCTTCTTGTAGAAGCTTTTGCCGAACATTTTCAGAGGTAAGTTTCATTCCTGACTGCTCTAGTGCCATCCGTAACGGACGATAATCATCTGGCAAACCTCTCAAAATTACCACAGCAATTAAATTTATTAAATTTAAGCTTTTGAGCGTGACTCATGACAGCAGCTACATAATCATGCATCGACCGGTGATTCTCCAGCTTCTCATCTAAGAGAGAATTCATCAGAGTTATTCGTCTATTTATTCCTTTGTCTTCAAAAATGGCAGCCAACCCATCCCACACTTCTTTTGCATAAGAAAGATTCTGTAAATACGGAAAGAGACGAGTTTCCAGATGTAGACATATTATCATTAATGCCTCTTGATCCTTCTCGATCTCTGAAGCATCATCTTTTTCGTGTTGACGTAAATTTAAAACATTTTTCGTAAACTAGTAGAATTTCCATTGCGAATTTCCATGACGAGCAATCTTCTAGTCCGGTCAATTTGGCAATAGATAATTTGGTATTCTGGACCCATAACCTTTTAAATATACACAATAAAAAGAGTCGCAATGTCTTGGAGTAATATTTTATTCTGAGGTCAAATAGCTAATTGACGGTAGATTGTACTTAGTAACCAAAAACAAATAGGTAACATAGCAACCATCTTCTTAACAATACTATTTAATGAATTAAATAATTAATTATTATTAATTAAATAATATTTCCATCAATATTACAGAGGCTTCTTAAATTCTATTTCCACCAAACTGCGTAGCGTTGAATATGGTTATTACATTACTAGGTAATTACATTGTATATGTAAATTTAAAAATTGTAATTACATTGGTAATAAATAAAGATTGGTAGTTTTATTTCATTTAAAATTATTAAATAGTATGTTGTTAATTACTTATTACAATACATTTACATATAAGTTATTCATGATTCACAAAATTATATTGTAGGGGCATAACTATCCATTGATTGTTTCACAATGTTCAGATAAGCGCTACGTGATAGATAAATCATAATTTCAGCTTCAAAAGTAATAATTGATCTGCCACATTGGTAAGGTTTATCCGAAAATTGTGCAGCAGTACCTAAAATTATAGTTTCCTTCAAAAGCGGTGGCGACATTTAGCGGATGCAATATGGTAGCCATAACAGTTTGGAATATGCACACTAGTCGGAAGAAAATCGTAGGGAGGTAGTGGTTTTTAAAATGATCGTTTTTCCGAAATTAGTGTAGTTTAGTTACTTTAATAACTTTATAGAATTTATCTAGAATGTGGCGTTAATTTTACAATTAATTGTATACCTACCGCTATTGAAAAAAACGTTAGAGACCGTTAAGACAGCACCGTTTAGACACCGTTAAGACGGCATTAATGAAAATGGCGGTGTCGCTTTTTGAAGGAAACCAAAGCTTCATTGACGTAAGTATATATGTAAAAAAAACAACCGTAACTCTATTCGAGACAGGCTTCTTTTCTGAATATTGACTTCTAGCATTCTGTGCCATATTTGCGACTGCAGTCTTTGACTCCGCAAGTTAGTTGTCCAGCTGCTTGGCCCGCCTTGTAGGGTTTTTGTCCAACGTAGTTGCCACTGTAAGAACGCAGAATTAGAGCAAATATATGTGAAGTTTGTATATTATCACTGTCAAAACCACTCGAGTCGTCTCGGGTCGAATGATGATTAACACTTTTTTGATTCTATCGCCCTGTAAGAGAAGTGCGATAACTGGTGTACCATAATGTTGCATTGTTTATTCATAGCTCGAAAAAATGGGTAAAGTGCTGGTCGGACTCGCACACGAAGGGTACATAACCATCGAACGAGGTATCTTAAGGACTAAAAATTATAAAACAAAAGCTGCGCTGCCGACGACGTTTTAACTATCGCAGAAACTGCGATGAATTGAATATTATTATTTGAATAATCAGACAGCAATGGATATTCTATAAAAAACAACAATACACCTATTACGACTCAAAAGATACAGCCCGCTGAAGGACAGACGAACAGTAAAGTCTGAGTAATAGGGCCCTGTTTGTCACGCCTCGGGCACGGAACCCTAAAGATGAAGTATGGAATAACTGGCTTAGCGTAGGCCCAGCTATCCTCTACTTTTGAAACTTATGTCTTGTTAAAAAAAAAAAAACATATAATGAGAAATGGCAGTTCTAAAAATTGGTATTCTTGATAGTTGTGTCCGTATGGGAAAAGGCATGATGCTACGTATGAAATATACGAATTATATTGAATACAAATCTCAATACTCACGGTGGGCCATAGTTGCAGACGACAAAATATGTGGTCATTCCTTGGTCAGTCCCCTTGAACGTACCGCATCCGACGTAAGTGCTATCTGACCACGCCATCTGAAATGGGGAAAATTTACATATTGTAAAAAAAGTCCTTGAAGTTACCACGATAGCTACGTTTTCATAAATTTTAACATCAAGGTGTCTTTATGAAATTATTTTGACGGATTTAGATATGTCCAAAGGCAGATTAGTCAACGTCGTCAAACCTGATGGATCGGGAGTAAAAATTGGCGTTCCACAAAATGCCATATTAGGCCTTTTCTTATTCCTGGTATATATTAACGATCTGCCTTTCATGGTGGAGAAATTAACTGACACAGTGTTGTTTGCTGATGATGCACTGGTCTTCAACATTGAAAGAAAGAGGAAGATTTTGATGGTGATAATGGAATATTGTCTTTAACCTTGAATTGGTTCACTTCAATGGTTAACTTTGCTGGTTCTGCGGCTTTCACTGTTAGAAACATCAGACAAAACACGGATCTAGGCTAGTATATTTTATTTATTTTTATAGTTTCATGTCCTATGGTTTCTTGTTGTGAGGGAAAGCAGCGCATATTCAAACTACTTTTACTTTATAGAAAAGAGCTAATCAAGAAATTTATAATTAAAAACGCACAGACTCTTTACGAGATTTTTAAAGAAATTGGCATACTAACTGCAGCTGTCAATTTATTTTCGAAAATATAATGTATGTAAGCAAGAGCCTTATAACGCTTTTCTAATTTTGCGATAGCTGGAATGTTAAACTATGAAATATATACAAACCAGTTGCGCCCCGCTTTAGCAATTATTTTAAGGGTCAGTGCATTCTCTATTACACAAGATACCTCTGCAGATTTTGAAATTGCCATTTGAGCAATTTAAGACCAAGTGAAAGTGACTTTGTCAAAAAAAGGATATTACAATGTTTAATATCACGTAATAGACGGGAATATATTGGGTTTATGTAACTCAACACAGAAATTGTTAAAAAATATTAAATTCTTTATTCCTGCATATTAATAATAGTAATTAATATCGTAATATTTGTATTATTTAAAAACAAGCAATATTAGAAGATCTAAAAATCTATCTGTGGGAGGTTTTTTGCCCTTCTTCGCAAAAACCGACGTTGAAATTGACTTAAATATCTACAATAAAAGGACATTTGAACTTTGGACTTTGTCCATCGCATTGCAGCTCTGTAAATCAATCAAATCAAATCAAAATTTCATTATTTCTGTAGATTTCTTGTCATCATTGGAAGAGGCAAAAAGGGAGAGGAAGTGCGAAGCTAATCCTACAGATTGATTCTAGATCACTTTTAGTAATAGGTTGTGCTTAAAAAGCACAAGAAAATTTCAGTCATTTACTAAGAATCAAAATACGTATTAGGGATCAATTGATTTGTTATTTGTAGCTACACAAATTTTATAGTTGGTTTGGTGTGGTTATACCTGAGTGTAATGTCCAACTTGCTTCCCATTCGTAGACTGGTTCTTCTCGTAGCTATAGTCTTTGTATTCGTCCCACCAAGCCTTCATTGCTGATTCCACATCAAACTGGGCATTAGTAGATGATGTCCAATACTTGTATATGTTTTCACCTGTTTGGAATCGTCCCGACGCTGAAAACAAAAATAGAACATTCATTATTATGAGTATCACCTAATATGCGAATGTTGTATACGAGAGGAGGTCTATACTAGAGTGTTCCCTGACAGGCTGATTTATTTATTTATCTGATGATGAATATTATAAATTTGCAAAAAATTCTCATCAAGATTTGATGAATTATCTTCTGTGAATTTAATATACTTGATTGAACTGGAAATTGGAAATGGCTGGGGGTCTGCTCCTTCATCTAAAGGAGAAGTTTTTTAAATTTTTGCTTTAGTCAGTATCTCTCGTTTAGCCAGTGCATTACATAAAACAATAATGATTTTAGATACCTGTAAGATGAGCAAATGGTTTACAAGTTAAGAAAACTTAATATGATATACCTTGAAATTCAATAAAAAAATCATAACTTAAACTGGAATTAACAATTAAATATTCTTTCATTATCATGCATTTTTTTATTGCGTAACTTTCGCATTACTTTATATGCTTTGCTGGTATGAAAATAAAAAATAAACAAGAACTGCTACAAAAAAAAAATGGAAAATGAACGTCCGCTGTCGTGGAATCGAACCCGTGACCTAGGGTTCACTAGTCCAATTCGTTAATTTGTTAACCACCGGACCAACATGCAATTTACTCAATGGATGATATTTAACAGCGGTTGTGCTTACGAATAGTTTTGTCTGGGTTATGTTCATATTTGTTCCTTGCTGCCCACTTTGAAGCTTTTTCTGCCAACTCCTTGTCCCAAATCTAAAACGATATTTACCGTTGTTTAATATAAAGGACTTCTATAAACTTGCTCTATGTCTGGACAAGGTACAAATTATTTCAAAATTATTCTAAATCATATGATTAAATCACATTAATAATAGGATAAGACATCAAAGATGATATAACGCAAAGCCACAGAGGTATAAGCTACTGCCAGATAAAAGGGGAGTAAACTACATTGACCCCGCTAAAAAAATGTATACGAAACGTTTGCCGTCGTGACTTTGCACGGCAAGCGTCAAATATCATTCATGTTCTTATCGGGGTTTATATACTTTATTGTACATTTATCTGGCAGAAGCTCTCTTCTTACATGCAAGAATTTCCGCGTCCGAATCTTGGATAAAGGTATTAGTCCAAACTCAGCTGACCTGCTGCACACTACTCTATTCCCCGTACGATAATGTACACTACCTCCGGGCATTTATGGTCTGTCAGAGGCGACAGAGTGAGACAAACCTTATTATGTGTATACATGTGCCCATACCATTTGTTTCATCTCCGAAGCGGCTGGCTGGCCGGGCAGAGTACCCTGCGCAAGCGCATACCGCCTGTTGTTATGACCATCCACGAACCGTCTAGTGTCCGAACATTGATTATTGACCACTGAAAGTAAAACGCTTTCGGTATTTAAACTGCGTTTCTGTGAACGTTCCGTTACTGTTCAGATGATACAGCCCTTTGAAAGACAGTCAGTTCGTTGATCTAGGGATTCGCATACCATAGTGAGTTAGCAGCCTAAGATAACCGGATCATATTAGGAAGTTTTTAATTTTGGACTTTCAAGCCAGCACAAAATCAAGGCGCTATCTTGATTTAGTGCCTGCATATTTATATAAAACGCTAAGTTTGAGACGAACTTCGAACTGAAATATCCCGACTTGTATATGAGAAGTTCCTCATTGAAAAATGCTATTATGATGTGAAAGAATTTTTCAATGATAAAATTAGGTAAATATTTCTAGTCGCTAATTACTTGTTCATTACATGTTATTACTAATTTAATGTTTGTATAATTTACTCTTAATTTATTTATTTATTGTTAATAATAATAATCTCTACAATATTTTGTTAATTGTCTCTATATAATTTTGAACATAAATGTAATCATTTTTCAATTTTTTTCAATTTTTCGTAAAATGGACAACTGGCTGTCCTTCGCATGTTGCTGTGCACTAGCAGGGCGTCACAATGTACTAACTTTTATTTTACCACCTTGTGAAACTTTGTGACTTTGCAATAAACTATTATGAATTATTATGAATAGTAGTGATCATATATCACTCTCGATATGTAAAATAATAGTCGTTCTCCAATATCTCAGAAATCTAAATCTGCAGACTGGCATAAAAATTTTAGACACCTAGCTTTAAGAAATAAATTCTGCTATCGTCAGATTTTAATTTCTGTGATATCAGAGAGCGGCTATTCTTTGACATATCGAGTGTGATAAATGATGGGCTTCGTTTTAATTCGGCTTCAACTTGACGTTTTTGTAAATAGACAGCCAATCACGGCACTGGGCTGGCTTAAAAAATCCAAAATATAAATTTTCTTAATTTGTTTGGGTTATATTAAGCTTCTTACTTCACTTTGGGTGATTTAAATACCGGTGCTGACCGTGTATCAAAGAGATAAATATTAAATTCTATGAACATTATAAGGACGTTCTAACGGTGATGAAAAACATCGTAAGAATACCTTCTTATCTCCATAACTGCGGGCAAAATGAAGTATTAAATAACTGGCTGAATGTGATCATGTTCGTCTGCCACCCAAGATTTAATAATTTAGAATTTTAAAGAGGTATTTTACTCACACTGGGACTCCGCAACGCTTGCGACAACAACCAGTAATGCAAAACGGAACATTTTGACACATGTAATCATTAACCACAGCTTGTAACAAACCACAAGTCATCACTAATTAGCCGAACATTACCGTTTGAGTTTTATACTATTAAGACAAAAGTTACTCAGTATGCCACTGGATGTGATAGGGCTGTCACTTGATATAATTATGTGATGGTTTTATCAGTGTGACTATTATGATTATAGGATGTGACGGCCAAAACATTTTTATAAGGTTATTTCACACTAAACAAAGTTCATGGGTAAACTGATTTGATCAGAACGCAGGTGTTATGGGGAAGTGAAAAACAAAGAGCTTATGTTTAAATGTTCACTGAATTAAGTAAAAAGTTACATCCAAAAAATATAATTTTCATCCCACATTAACTACATATTTTCATCCCACATTAACTGCTAAACTACGTAGGGTCGCCTCGTCCCTCTCCGCTTCGCATCGGCTCTAGATTGTATTATAAAGTTATGATCTAAACAACAAACCTTCTTTATTATTCGGATAGAAAGTGACTTATAGCAACCGATATGGTTTTGTGAAACTCCAAGGGGGCACGGTGAACATTTGACATATTTGTGAATCAAAACTTACATTGGTAAACATTATATGTATTGCTTAAAGAAAGTAGCTATCTCGGTTTCACAGTGAATATTGTTTATAGATACATCCTGTATGTATGGCGATATTTTTATCGGTGACGATAAGTTTACTTTGTTATTTTTTTAATTACTCAAAGGTTTTATTTATCCCTTTGAAATGCGATAGGTTTTGTATCGTGTTCTTTCTTAGATATCTTACGATGATTTATGGTACCATAAATGTGTAGAGGTTTGATGTACCTGTGCCACAAACCCCGTCTAACATTCGTTAAATTATGGAAATATCTTTTTTTTTATAGGTTAGAAATATATTATAATTTTTAACCAATTTTTTCATACTTTCTTTCTTTTGGGGACGCCCATTGGGCTGAAGGCAGTAACAAAATAGTATTCGATTCATACTTCATATTTATTTATAGCACACAATCATTTGAGCATTTACATTAAAAGAAAATATATATACAGAGCCACCTATTTAAAAAAATAGAATTATTCCATAATTGGCCATGCTAAAAAAAAAACTACGATTTATTAAATTTAATGAAATTTTAGGCTCTTTTTAGAAACTAATTTGAATATTTCGAGTAATCGATGTCTTATTATTTTTTGAATTTGTTTTAAAATAACACGCCTCGTGACGATGCTCGTTCACAGTTTTTGAACTGTTGTACTTGAGGCTGATTGTTTACGATTATACGACTATGATATAAATATTGATTTACGTTCCGACTGACATCTGCGTTATTGACTGACAGGAAAACTTGACACTCGTCAGTTTTACAGGACAGCTAACAACACGGTGAAGGGAATTTGAACAAACTAAGTCGTAGAGAACAAATAAAGGACATTAGGTTTTTTACGGATGTTTTAGTATGCCTGCAAATTTTTTTGATGGGATTAACGGAATTCAGAAAATAATTATCGCGAAAATGTTTCCTCAGTTAGGCACCTTAGTTTTTTTACATGGCCATTTCAACAAATGTTATGCACAGCTCATACGTTTGCCAGCCCTAAGGAACCTTCTGATATTCAAGAAAGCCATGAAATTTCCCATTTATTAAGCGGACACGAATCGCATGGTTATTCCATTAGTCATTCGTAAACATATTATGCTTATTATGTTATAGTTACAGAGTATATTGAAATAGCTGAAACGGAAACGACAGCTAATGATTCAATGCTATGCTATTATGCAACCACTTAAAGCAGATACCTCACGCCGTAGTAAGGGATATGATTTGAGATATCAGAGTTAAGTTGTTGTTAAGGTGTTTTGAAAACAATATTGTGCGTGATACAGGAACTACGAGAAGTAACTAGGTGAAAGTAAACGTAAACAACTTATACAATCGGTTGACTGACTGACCTATTTACGTATAAATAAAATAACTCAGTCGATTAAGATGATATTTGGTACATAGGTTTATTTATTTTTGCATCTACATAAATTACATATAGCAATTTATTTAAAACATAACAAATTCACACTACAACAGTGTTACCCTGCTTATTCGTGTCTGTTGTTCAAACCACATGTTCGTGATCTTACCTATGGTTAGTATCTCAGACAAATCGATGGTTATGGTATTTATTTCAGTAAACTATAATCTGGTACCTACCCTACGTCTCTTTCACAACAAAATATAGATAACTGAACGCCCTATATTGCATCCCCATCCACACATCCATGTTTTCAAACGTTGGCGCTCATTATGGTAAAAAGAAGATAAATAGTAACCGCATCATTGCGTCGGCAACACTTTTGAAAAGGCGACCATCTTTATTGGTTAAAACATTAAATTTGTGAAACAACCTACTCCTACTGTAGAATCTGATGAATCATCATTTCGTCACGAAAAGCTTTTACCCAATATAATTCGTTGTATAGTTTGCGTACCATCGAAGTGCGGAAAAACTAATTGGGTGATACGATTGCTCGTACATGTGTATTCAAAAACATTGTTTCAACCAAAGTACATCGCACATCGCGTACAATTGCTCTGATCAAATAGGTTTCATAGTAAAAGTCGCTTAGAATAATTACTCTAACAAACCCCATTTCAGCTCGTCATACTTCTGTTACACCGTGTAATTGGCTCTGATCAAATCGGTTTCATAGTGAAAGTTGTTCAGATGAGAATATAGATATATCTAACAAGAAACATTTACACCCTGCATTTTTGGTTTGGTTTGTGGAAACAAAAATAGAGAAGAAAAAGATGTAAAATAATTTTCAGGGATATACAACAATAGAATAAAGAAACCTTTATGTTATGGTGTAAAACATTATTTGTTTTTAGTTAACTTAAACACTACTAACAAACAAATCCATATTAACCCTCACCAGTCAAACGATGGTTAGCGAAAATCTTTGGTAAACTGTGTAATTGTACATAAAAGTTTACTAAGAATCCAGAGTTAGCCACGCTACCCATCTTTTAAACTATTGGGCTGAAGTAACAAAATAAATTCATTTGGAACGATATATGTATCGAAGCGCTACTGTCTTTAAAAATCCTATCCTATCATAAGGTATGAAGTATGTTAGTTCCACGATACGCCACTGTCGTGTTTTATTTAACACACCGAGTATACACCACCCTGTTTTTGGTTGAGAGCCAAGACGTCACGTCAGGCGTCTCCTAGAGGCCACTGAAGTTGGTCGTGATATTTATCCGGAAATACCATTTCCTGGCAAAGGTAACAAAGATTCTATTCGTCAAGGTTTTATCTAAATTATTTAATTGACCTAATACACATTTTTTAATTTTTCAGCCTTTATGGAGGCGCCTCAATTTTAATACGGCATCCAAAATAAAACTGATTGAAATGTCGTTAAACACCATATCCTGGCAAAGGTAACAAAGATTCTATTCATGAAGGTTTTATCTAATTTATTTAAGTTACCTAATACAGTTTTTTTTTATTTTTCAGACTTGAGACACTTCAATTTTAATACGGTGTCCAAAATCAACTCATTGAAATGTCTATATAGTGCATACTACATAATATACCTAACAACGCTAGTAATAAGGTAAGTTAAAAGTTTATTTGCCACTTCTATGTCTATGGTTATTTAGGTGGATACTTTTTTATATTGCTAAGTGTAAAAATCTTGTTTTTTCTATAGAATATTTCAAAAGAATAAATATAGTTTCCAACCACAGACTGATTAAATGTGGAGTCATAATAATGTGGATTATATAAAATGAAGTTTTTACTAGAAAAAATAAAAAGCGCAGTGTACTTCAATAGTGCAGTTGATAACAACAGTTGCAAAAACGGTTCATACATCAGCAGAAAAAAAAATGTATTTTTTTATCTTTCTTTATTTTCGTGATGTATTTGTAGCTGAAACTGATATGATCAAGTTGTCGGGATCCCACTGGGTGTAAATGGCACAGGACCGGGGAGATTTGCGCAACAGTGAAGAGGGCTAAGCCCAGCAGTGGATTGATGGATCGATCGATAAGCGGAGTGTATGATGATGATGATGATGTACTGTCTTTTAAACGGAGGCCTGGATAACATTGGCTAAAGCCAAGTTCACAAGCGAAGGCTCTTTTTGCATGGAAAAACCTCAAAGGGACTAAGAAGTAATTTCATAAAACATTTACTTAACTATTTACGATATTTTTTGTGTATTTTTGACGTTATTTGCGTGAGAAAGACTTTTTTGTTTTCATAATTCAAACATTCAATCTAGAGTTTTTGTACTACAGTTCCACAAAAAAATTTTGTATTAAGTGACATGGAAAGATTCATAAAATTGTAGTCTGATCAACGTACGCCGTCACTAAGAATTTCAATTAGGTAGGTAAACTAATAAGGTTTGAACCACACAGAGATAAATACAGTGTTATTTTTAACCTTTTGTTATTTTATATTACTACTCAATGCGATAGAACATCAAGGTATTGAACTTTCAGTTGAGTGACATTCAATAAAGTGAAAAACTTAAGTGCAGGTGTTAATTGTATGAGCAATCTACATTTAATTCGTCACTCTCGGTTGTTTCTAGGTTTTTTTACCAATATACTTTTTTTTTCAGAAGATGTCGTCAGGCATGAACATCCCGTATCACTTCGTGCAGAATATTTTGGAAAGGTTTGACAGCAGTGATGAAGAAGAAGTTCAACCTGCATCCTCTCCGCCCCGCCCCCTAATTTCGGCTTACAGCCCACCAACATGTCCACTACCACCAACAATCAACAATATGAATGAAGGGATAAAGAAGAGGGATTTCGAATGTGAAGGATCGTATGTGTAAGAAAGAAGAAATGTACGACCTTATGGATCAAACCACCGAAGCCCCGTTCTGAAGGCGCAACATATTGTTGTTGATCATATAGATAATGTTTTAGATATGACTGAGAATTTAATAAAAAAAAAACAATAAGTTATCACTATGCACGCTCAGAGCAGAATATTTTTCAAGGACATTGGGCGACGGCGCGGTAATGCTGCCGCCAGTGTGATTGGTACCTTTGAGTCGGGCATGTCCTGGGGCGGTTTGTTTGTTTAGTATTGTGTTTTTTATTATGTTCCGTTTTTATGAGTGTGTAGTTTAAAATTATTTGATACTTAGGTTATTTTCAGTGACGATGCACTTTTTGGATTCTTTAATTTATTATGTTTTCTCTTTATCATAATTTTGACGATAATAAATATGCATCTGACTAATGACGTGTATCAATATAAAACACGATATTTTTTAAGTCTATATTGTATTTGTCATAAAATACTTTTGATTGTATAATATTTTTTATGATGGGAATCCGTTCACCACTTGTTGTGGAATCATTTTAAAATAAACAAATAAATATTCAATTATCCTTTTGTGTTCTTTATAGAAGTAGTGTTTAGTAGGTACCTAAGAGAAAGTGAATTAAAAAGCGGAAAGTTTGGTTAAAACATGTCTTTATTTGATTTATGTTTTTCAACCCAATTTCTTAAGAGTATTACATGTTTCAATGCACATATTTTTTATGGTTTATACGCTTCAAGTAATCAAATTTAGGTGATCCCACGAAACATCACCACTGACAGAAACATTAGACTTAATATTATTTTTGTTCTTATACCTAATTTTATCTAAAGTTTTTAAATTAGGACAGCCTATTTCCTCGACATTAGTTACATTACACTTGATACAAAAATCCTTAACCCACTGGTGTTTTTCATCACCCTTCACAAATATTTCACAATTTTGATAATATGGTTTTATAACTTTTTTGAACTCCTGTATGTCGATAAATCCTTCCCTCCAGTAAATATCTCGATTTTTCTCCATCAAATTTACATGATTTTTTTCAACAGGCGTTAAACCCGAATATGCGAAAGGTGGTAACTAAAAATATTTGTTTACTCGTTAGTAGCTAACGCAAATTCTTTAACTAAAATATATTTTTTATATTCTTTGAATCCTCGCAAATCAACAACTAAGTACTGTTACATTATGATATCTTCTTTACAATAGTCGTCAAAAGTTTGTATTCAAACAATCGTTTATTATAAGACAGTAGGCACTAGTTTTGTCAGCAATTTCAATCCTAGATTCGATTTCGACACGTACATATACTGGTCCAGTTTTAAGAGTTTCGTTTTGATGACAACAGTCTATAACAAATAAAGGTGTTTTATTTTTTAACTCAACCAGATTAAGCCATGGTTCGCTCCGACTACCGTAATACGACTGTTGGAAGTTTATATATGCTTCATATATTATAGAGAACTTATCACGTTATTGAAATCTGTATTTAACCTCTAATATGGATAATAGACAGAGTTAAGTAATACTTCAACATCACGTAGATTACAGTGATCTAATAGAGAAGCATCAACTAATCCATTATTTTTGGGATTAGTTTTAATCCTATTATTACATACCGAGGTTTTTCTATTTGTGAAGAAGTCTTTATCGCCTATGTATGTTTAGTAGTTTTTGGAGAAAGTTAGAACGATCTTCTTCCAAAAAATTTAGTAAGTTAATTCTTTCTCTGTCTGACACCTTGATCTGAGAGATTCACCATAGTATTTTAAACTTTCCTAAAACTTTTTTGTACTTAACAGCATGGAATTCAAATTACATGGTATACTTCTCATCTCGAAAGAGCTAGTTCTTTTTTTTTATTTATTTATTTATTTAAGGTCGCTCAAACAGCTAAGGTCATTAGCGACCACTATAGGGATACAATATTAAATCAAGTCGTAGTAGTTGATAAGCTTGAGAAATTTAACAGATTTTTTTGAATTATTTAAACAATCCTTCAGATTATTAGGAAGATTAACAGTTAATGTTCTGTGTTATATATTGGACAATCAATAAACAAGTGTTTGACAGATAAATCACTACTACACCTTAGACATTTTTTCTTAGGTTCCTTAGTTATCAGATAGAAATTAGTAACATTACAATGGCCTATTCTTAATCTATTCATAACTACTTGGTCTTTTCTATTGTTTACATGGAATTTACTCTTTTCGAATACTGATTTTCTTATCTCATATAAGGCACTTTTGTTATTTTTTACCCAACAGCTGTTCCATAATCTTTTAATATTCAGTTTAAGGTATTTCTTAAGGTCTGGTTTATTAATAGTCGTATAATTGCATTGCTCATATCTCGTAGCGTTTTTGGCTGCGGTGTCCGCCCTTTCATTTCCGGGAATACCCTGATGACTAGGTATCCAGAATAATTCTACAACGCATTGTTTATCCATTAGATCTAGTAGGTTTTCTCTTATTAAATTAACCAAAGGGTCATTATTATTAATATTAGATATTGCTTTGAGGGATGACATTGAATAGGAAAAGATAATGTGTTTTTTTGCATTCGAGTAGTCATTAATTACCTCAAGACATTTTAGGCGCAACCGGTTCTACCCTCACAAACGGAGCCATCCGTATAGTATAGCATAAACTCTGGGTACCTATCTTTAATTTCATAAAAAAGGTTCTTATAAATATAATCAGGAGTGGAATCTCTGGGGTACTTGTAAGCTAGATCTAGGTTAATTTTTGGTTCGATTTTTGTCCATGGCGGATACGTGGGATGTTTACGTGGGAATACGGTAGGTAATTCAAAATTAATTTCGGATAGATATTTTTTAAGTCTAAGTCTTAAGGGGACGGGGAGAGATGGCAGTAGGTTGTATTCAATATCAGACGGTAGTGAAGTTTTCGAGAGAAATGTCTTGTTATTGTTGGTTATATGGTTAATCGCGTATGAAAGGCACAATTCTTTTCTTCGAAAAATTAAAGGCATTTCGTTTGCCTCAGCAAGGATACTGCTTACTGGGCTAGTTCTAAAGGCTCCAAAACTTAACCTTAGACAGGTGTTATGTGTACTATCTAGAAGTTTTAAAATACTGGGAGAAGCTGAATCATAAATAATTGAACCATAATCGATTTTCTGTCTAATTAATGCTTTGTACGTATTTTTAATGCATGTGCTATCTGAACCCCATTTATTGGATGATAAAATTTTTACAATATTCATTCTGTTATAACACTCGGACTTTAACTTTTTTATGTGGTTTACCCAATTCATTTTTGGATCAAACGTTAAGCCTAAAATTTTCAAATTATTAACTTCTTTAATTTTATGATTGTTCATAGTTTAGTTAATTTTACCTTTGTTTTTCCGTTTTGATAGAATCATTGATTCTGTTTTTGATACTGAAAATTTAAATCCAGTATTTATACACCATTCACTAAGTTTATCTAAGGTGTTTTGCAAGAGTTTCTCAGTAGGTTTAAGATTGTTACCGCTACATAATATTGTTAAGTCATCTGCAAATAAACATCCCTTTACAGGTCGTTCTATAACATCTAGCACATTATTTTTCGAGATCAAAAACAGGATAACACTTAAAACAGATCCTTGGGGTAGGCCATTTTCAGTAACGAATGGATCCGAGATTGTATTTTCAATTTTAACCCTTATAGTTCTATTAGTTAAAAAAATTATAACAAAGGAGAGGATGTTGCCTTTTATATTAAATTGTTCCAGGAGTGATATAACTCTGTGTTTCCATACCATCTCATATGCTTTTTCTAAATCTAGAGCGACAGCTACCACACTATTTTTGTTTGCAAAAGATGTTAGAATTTCGTTTTCTAAAAAGGATAAATGGTCTGAATTTGACCTAAACTTTCTAAATCCAAATTGGTAAGGTGATAGAAGTTGATTATGTTCCAGGTACCATCTCAATCTATTACTTACAATTTTTTCAAACAATTTACAAAGATTACATGTAAGAGATATAGGTCTATAGCTTGCGGTAGTAGTGGGAGGTTTACCTGGTTTTGGGATAGGTATAACAGAAGCTTCTCTCCACTGATCCGGGAAGACTTGGTTTGACCAGATGTAATTATAAATGTCCAAGAGTCTTTCAAGAGCTACCAACGGAAGTTTTTTGATTAAAGTATTGGATATTTGATCAGGACCTGGACTTGAGTCTCCTAATATATGTAAAATTGAGTAAAGTTCATGTAGAGTAATGGGCTCGTTAATTGAATTACTATTATCTTGTAAATTAAATACGGTGTTTGCGCCTTCTATTAGATTTTTATATTGTAAAAAGTCATTATTATAATTACTTGAGCTAGAGTTTTTGGCAAAAGCTGTTACTAATAATCACAACATAATTCCCCTTCATTGTTTTTTAAATTATTGTTTCTTTTTTCTTTTTTGGCCGTTAATAGAATTAATTTTTCGCCATATGATTCCTATGTGAGTATGACTATTAATCGACGCTATAAAATTTTCCCAATCAGTTTTACTGCTTTCTTTAAATAATCTTTTAGTTCTAGATCTATTTTTACGGTATTCTATTTTTAGTAATTCTTGATTATGTTGGTGTTCTTGCTTAAAAAGTTCGTTATCCTGGTTATCTTGGTTCTTCCTCGATTCCTTAAGGTATTTTCTATAAGCTTTTTTTGTTTGCTTTAGTGACTTGGAACATTCTTCGTTCCACCATGGAACTTGTTTTTTTTTTAATTTTCCAGAGGTTTTTGGTATGTGTTTTTCGGCTGAACTGATTATTGTTTGATTAAATTCAATCATTACATCGTTAATACGGATATTGGAAGAGAGATTCAATTTATCTAATTGTTTAATGTTACATTCTATTTCACAACGAAAGTTGGGCCAATCTGCGCTCTGATATTTCCAATGCTGTGGGATTTTAAGAGCAGTTGGGTTTAAATCTATTTGTGATGTAATGATAATAGGAAAGTGGTCACTGTCGTAAAGATCTTCAAATGCATTCCAATCGAAATAAGATGATATACTTCGTGAAGCAAGAGTTAAATCAATACTACTTGTATGGCCGTTATTGTTATTGAAGTGCGTAGGCTGGTAGGAGTTGAGAAGAATAATATCCTCATTTACATCAAACCAATCAGCTATCATTTTACCCCTCTGGTCACAGCGATTTGAACCCCAATAGAAATGGTGACCATTAAAGTCTCCCAATAAAACAAAAGGGATTGATAGTTGTTTAACTAAATCATTTAAGTCATTTTCATTAAAGGAACAGCTGTTGGGTAAGTACAAGTTACAGATAGTTACAGCCAGTGGAAATTTAATTCTTATCGCTATTACTTCTAGATTACTGATAATATCGATACGTTCAGGGAGTGTGTGAGGTTTTACATATGTAGCTACTCCACCACTAGCTATATTGCTGTGTGTACGATTTTTGTAAAAGTTATCATAATTCTTTAACTTAGCACAATAATTGTTTTTAAAATTGGTTTCTTGTTTACAGAAGCATAATGGATCAACCTCGTTTAGTATAAGTTTTATGTTTTCAAATCTGACGTGGAACCCATTAACGTTCCACTGTAAAATTTTCATAAGGTAAAACTACCTAACTATATATATATGTATAATAAGGATTGTTACTGAGTCTTCCCCGAGTTAATATCTTGCAGTTTTCGGGAAAATCTTGAGCATCTGTTTTTTAAATTCTTATTCATTTTAGGATGGAGGAATAAGCACGTATCAATTAATTCAGGAATATTTTCGGAGTAGTCCATGATTATTTCTTGAATATTTTGTTTATTGCTTGATCTATCTAAAAGACTGATGAATTGGTCCAACGTAATGGGGAAGCGAGATGTGTTTTCAGATTCTTTCAATTCTATTTGTATATCGTTCCAAACCTGTTCTTCTGTCCTGTTGTCTAAAGTTTTCTTCTTCTTTTTAAGCGACTTGTTGTTTGGCGATTCTTCTTCAACAGAATAGTTACTATCGGTGTCATCTGTACAGTCACTTAATGGTAGGGAGGTAAAAGGAGATTCCGAAATAAAATCAGTTTGTTTGTTATCTGATTCTGAAAGCTTCGATGTGGTGGTTGAGTGGATGCGCTTATTGCCTTTGTTGAAATCTGGCTTGCTGGGTGGTTGATTGGTGTTGGTGGATTGAGTCTGAGGTTTGTTAAACTTTATGGGAAGAAAGCTGGAAGTTTCTTTATTTTCTTGTGTGTGACTCTGACTATTAATGGGCTGTGTCGACATAGGAGGTTGATTACTTTGTGGACAGTGTTTAGCTAAATGTCCCATACCATTGCATACAAAGCACTTCATTGATTCATTTGTGATGTAAATCCAGTAGTTGGTATCGTCATAATTGATAAGCATCGATTCTGGTAGTCTTTTTTCATCCTCCGGGGAAACGTACACTTGACGTCGGAAACTCATAATATGTGAAAAGCCAGGGTAGGATATTCCGACTTTCATGTAAGTAATGGGAGACATGATTTTAATACTCATTTCATTGAATTTTTCCTCTATTACTTCATGTGGAATGACGAGGCAAACATTGGATAGAACAATTCGTTTGTTTCTTGTTAATAGTGGTCGAATTTCCAGTAGATGGTCTTTGACTTTGACTTTTTTGACTACATCAACAAGTTCGTCTGCTGTTTGCTTTGAATCCAAATAAACACATATTCTGGAATTGGATATACGTGATATAAAACGGATTGACGATGATTTGGTAACCTTTGACAGCGATAGTAGGTAGTCTCTTATCATGATTCCGTCTATAGAATCTATTATAATGGCTTGATGTTTTGTGGGGTGGGTACTTTTAGAAATAACATTGGCGTAACTTACATTGGGGCTGGGAGTTGGTTCTTCCATGTTAAAATGAGGTGCTCCTGTTGCCAGGAGCACCCTCCAAAACTGGAAGTATTCCCTCTAATGTGATATTGAATAATTACTCGCGGCAAGACAGCGCATTTATCGAATTACGATAAGACGCGTGAACCGAACGGCGGCCGCGGGGTAAATGAGAGCTAGTTCTTGTTTACAATTGATCATTATTTTCTTATAGTCTTCAGCGAACCCTAAGATTTTGTTTAGTGGAATGTTAGCTGCGAAAGTTCCTCATTTTACCTTATTGCTATCTATGCTCCAGCCCAATTCTTGTTAGCCTTATTTTCCAACTTGCTCAGTGACAATAAAGACTTCATATTATTGTTGTGACACCTACATCTTTTAACTTGTCTATCTCAGCTCCTTTTAACTCATATTGAATATCTTGGAAAACGAATAGAAATGCATTATTTGTTAAATCCACGGATGGCATTACTTCTTTGGTAACACTGTTAGTGACCTTTAGTGACCCTTCGATATAAAGTGAACTTTCATATGCTAAAATGTAGAGATCTTGTTGATTTACTGATATGCGGATTTCATCATTATTATTGTAGCTGGTGATGTATGAAATGTATGAGTGAAACTGGTAATTTTCGATACAATTGCCGTATGTCAAAGGTTTGGAGATGTTTAGAATATTCATATAATTTTTTTGTCAGTTTTGTTTTACGAGATTTTTTTTCGTTATTTTGTGGACGAAATTGTAGATACAACCATGTTTCAATCAAGTTCATAGCAGCTCAGACTGCAACACGGCAACAGAACATTGTAAAAATTGTGTGTTTTTTATTTATTTCTTCAAAACCACTAATTATTTCTTGATTTGATTTGACACACAGTTTTGAGATTTTTTTAATAACTTATTAATATTTTTAGGTTCCCGAAAAATTGCATGATTTAGCAAGTTTCAGGTGAAAAATTTCATTCAAGTTTTTTCTTCTTCATATAGATCCTAATGACTGATGAACCTGAAATGACCTATGAATGAATAATCAAACAGATAACGACTTTCTGTCTTTAATGTCGCCTCCCCAGTCTGCGTCTACTTAACCTGTAATTAAGTAATTATTACGTTCACCTTTAAACTTTCGAAACGTAAGGCCTAAGTCGCACGTACCTTTAATGTAATGTAAAACACGCTTAGCCGCCTTCATGTGTACAGCCCGGCAACATGAATTATATTGAGCTAAGAAGCTCACTGCTGCGGATATGTCGGGCCTCGTGTTACAGGCTAGATAATTCAATGCACCAACCAACGACTGATATCGTAATTGTTCTTGGCGATTCAACTCATCACCACCCCTATCTGCCAAAACTTTATGCAGATCCAGTTCCAGCGGGGTTTTCACTGGTTTACACTGATCCATACCATGATCATTTAGAACGGTTTCCACAAACTTTATCTGATGTAAGATAACTTACCTTCTGTTCCTCGTTCTAAAAACATGCCTAGGCACTGTCGAGCTTCTCCTAAAACCTTGACTTGGAAGTATTGTCTTAATCCATTTAAGAATTCGACCATTCCGTTAATATTTTGAAAAAATATGATAAAATCATCCACATAAAGACCACGCCCATCTATCTTCAAAGAACGAAAAGTTTGTATAGACGCCATATTGGTTTAGTGTCTGATGAAGTTTTAATAAAATGTTCCTTGCCTGTGATTGGCTAAAAATGCGAGTCAGTTTTTCTATTCTTTTGTAGTCTGTGGTGGTTAGCCGCACAGACTAAAATTGGATGTCCAAGTTTGTACAAACTTGTCTCTCCATTTGAATTTCTTTAAATTTTAATAATTTGCTTAGTGATAATTTATAACATGGCTATGTCGAGTTGAGTGAAAAAAAAACCAGCTTGCTGAGCATGCGCTTGTTTTCATGTTAAGAGGAGCCGTTTATAAGTGGCAACAACCAGCGGCGTTCTACTATTGTGAAGGGGCTACGTCCGGATTGGAATTGAAAAATATTATGAGGCAAGTCACAACTGCTGTGGTAGAATGCAGTTTGAAACCAATCTCAGTAATATGTGGTCAAGGATCAACCCTTTCGATCGGCTCTAAAGAGCTCAGGGAGGAGACGAAGCAAGCTGAAATACAACAACAACAACAATACAACTCGAATAACATTTCCTTGAAGATGAACCCTCGATGCATCATTTTCTCGAAAGAATGTTGCCACGAAAAATCTTTAGCTTGATGTAACGCCAGCTCAAAAGATTGACTACTCGAAACCTAAGCCTTGTTTATGACCCGCCACATCTTATTAAGGGTTTTAGAAATAACTTCCTCAATAAACATATTGAAATAGAAGGAAAGAAGTCAAAATGACAACATATTGTTGATGTTTATGAAACAGATAACAATCATACATAATCCAGACTGCTTCATAAGTTAAATGAGCAACATATAATTACGGACAAGATAAAGAAGATGAAGGTGTGTTACCACATTTTTTTTTAATTAATATATTTATAATTCATCAGTGACATCTGTCAAAAATTGTGATGTTTACTTTACAAATATTTCTACTTTACAGCTCACGGTCAGCAGATGGTGGACCCGTGAGTGAAACAATTATAAATACGGCGGAAATGGTAAAAAATTAGACCAATTATTCGACTCTGTTAATGGAGTTTTGACTTTTTCAAGTAAACCAAAGGGAAGCTCCTGCGAGCTGCTGTCACCAAAAAGTCGCTTCATCATGAGTTTTGGATGGAGGCGATAGAAAAATTAAGAAAAATGAAGTTCTTGGATTTTACAGGAAAGCCCAAGTCTGTGCCCTTTATCGAAAACTTGATTGTAACTTTGAAAAGTTATATGAGGCTGTGGCATATTTCCAAGAACGAAGCCATCCAAATAATGAGGATAAGATATTTCAATTCAGACCCTATTAAGAACTTCTTTGGTCAAGTCCGGGCTTACAATTATAGAAATGATGACCCGACATGCCACAGCTTCAACTGCACTTTCAAATCATTGTTGATTACTAGAATAATCAAGTTGATGGTAAACCATTTTGTGTAGTTGACTTTTCGGTTTCAATTAATGAATTGGTGCAATGTTTTTAATAACATATTAAAAGGCAAGGATAAACATAGGCTTTAAGGGCGAGAATTTTCGCCCATGCAAAAAAAGCATATATAAAAAATAAAAAAACAACAAAATATGTACATGGGCAGTTTCATTTAATCTCCCTCAGCTTAACCTTGTTAGGAATCTAAAACAGTCGTCCATATTTGCGCGGGGTGGACAGGCTCAAAATGAAAAGGCAAAGTAGATAGGTAAAAAAAATAAAGAATAGGCTGCATTCCGAAGTATCCAAGTCTACATTGATGATATTAGTTAGAAAAAAACAAGTGTCATACAACACTAAACCTTTTGTTTTTCTATATGCATATTTTTGTTGTATGGAAGTTGGCCGTCTGATACGTAGTATCCCTATATAGTCTGTGATAAATACATATATTCTTTAAAATATAGACAACTATCAATGTCAGAACGTATAAATGACATTGACAACAATACGTCATTTGCTTTTTCGTTCCATGAACGACTTGTTTGTTTAAGGCCGTATATTGCCATTTGCAATAAAAAAACTTTTGATTTCCGGCCTTCTTCAACGTAACCTTCCGGTAATTGCATGTAATCCTTTTCATGCAAATCCCCAATAAGAAAAGCTGTATTTACATCGAAGTGATGCACCTGTAAATCGTTTTCAGCAGCCAAGGCCAAATTAGCCTCAGGGTTGATCTTCTCACGACGGGTGAAAATATCTCGAAGTAACCCACACCGTACGACTGCGTGAAGCCTTTTGCGACAAGTCTGGCTTTGTACGTCAGGTTCCCGTCAGCATCGTACTTATATTTATAGATCCACTTGTTTTCTACAACTTTGGCTCCAGGAGGTTTCTCAACCATCTTCCAAACATTGTGCTCCCTCATGGACTCCAACTCCCGTTTCATCGCTGCTTGCCACTCATGGCTGTCAGGTATTTGTAGGACTTCTTTGTACGACCGTGATTCTTCCTCTAAATCGCACGTACTATTGTAGCAAGATAGACCACTATGTTTGCTACATAGCCTATTTCTTAGAGGATATCTAGGCTCTAACTCGTTGTGCACATTAGCCGCACTGGCTCCGCCATTCCGATCATCAGTGTCAAAAATATTCAGTTCTGCAGGCTCCGCTGCATGAGCAGTTTCGGCGCAGGGCTCTGCATCAGCTGTATCTGAGCTCTCCACCGCATCTTCATAAGAATCTTCTGTAACTGACGTGGATGGATGATCTATTTCCCATATAATTGTATTCTCATCCTTATCTATGGCCTGCCTTGTACCAGCCTGTAAAGGAGATGGCATTTTTACTTTACCGCCAAATTCTGAGTTCTTCAAATCACAATCTTCAGTAAATATAACGCGATAACCCTTGGTATCTTCGCAATAGCCAACGAAGATGTATTGCCTTGCCTTAGTGTCCCATTTTTTCCTTTTCTCTTTTGGAATGTGTACATAAGCCGTTGAACCATATACTCTGAGGTCATCCAATTTCTGTATTTTCCCTGTCCACAATTCCTCAGGAATCTACCCATCATTTGCGCTGTGAGGTAACCTGTTTTTTACGTACGCCGCTGTATTGCAAGCTTCCGCCCAAAACATTATATTCAAGCCCAAGCCGCCGAGGCCAAAGCGCCAACAAGTTCTCAACTTGAGCCGTAGCCAAAGCCCCTTCTACAACAGGAAAACAGTCATCCAACTTATAGATACCTAAGACTTCACTAGCAGTAACCACAAGTTTACTCGTAATCTCGCCTATCGATTGGTGAAACATCCTACAACCATCAGAACCATAAATCACTTTCCAATCGTTCTGTACCAATTTAAATATTGACAAAAGATTAACCCTCAAGTTAGGTACAAAGGAACAATCTTAAATCGGCAACACAACTCCTTTCAGACTTACCATAATGTCATCTTTACCTTCGCTTGAATTTTTTTTTATCATTCGCACATGTCAAAACATTCTTATCAGTAACCTTAAAGTCTCTAAACCAGTGCTTCTGAAAACTCATGTGAGTCGAGGCACCACTATCCAGGTAAAATGCCGAGGGACTGAAGGAACTGTGCACTGACAGCGAACAGCATAGCGCAACTTTATTCAACTTCTAAGAAACCGTTGATACGCCTTCAACATCCAATTTATTTATCAGCTTCGGGCAGTCGGTCTTCTTGTGGCCTTTCGTGCCACATTTAAAGCACTTAAACTTTAATACTGCTTGCTGAGCTTATTTCCTTGCTACAAATGCCGACTTGACAGACGAGGAATCGGCTCTGAGCGCATTCTTCTTGTAGAAGCTTTTGCCGAACATTTTCAGAGGTAAGTTTCATTCCTGAGTGCTCTAGTGCCATCCGTTACGGACGATAAACATCTGGCAAACCTCTCAAAATTACCACAGCAATTAAATTTATTAAATTTAAGCTTTTGAGCGTGACTCATGACAGCAGCTACATAATCATGCATCGACCGGTGATTCTCCAGCTTCTCTTCTAAGAGAGAATTCATCAGAGTTATTCGTCTATTTATTCCTTTGTCTTCAAAAATGGCAGCCAACCCATCCCACACTTCTTTTGCATAAGAAAGATTCTGTAAATAGGGAAAGAGATGAGTTTCCAGATGTAGACATATTATTGTTAATGCCTCTTGATCCTTCTCGATCTCTGCAGCATCATCTTTTTTCGTGTTGACGTAAATTTAAAACATTTTTCGTGAACTAGTAGCATTTTCATTGCGAATTTCCATGACGAGCAATCTTCTAGTCCGGTCAATTTGGCAATAGAAAATTTGGTATTCTGGGCCCATAACCTTTTAAATATACACAATAAAAAGAGTCGCAATGTCTTGGAGTAATATTTTATTCTGAGGTAAAACAGCTAATTGACGGTTGATTGTACATAGTAACCAAAAACAAATAGGTAACATAGTAACCATCTTCTTAACAATACTATTTAATAAATAAATTAATTAATTATTATTAATTAATTAATATTTTCGTCAATATTACAGAGGCTTCTTAAATTCTATTTCCACCAAACTGCGTAGCGTTGAATATGGTTATTACATTACTAGGTAATTACATTGTATATGTAAATTTAAAAATTGTAATTACATTGGTAATAAATAAAGATTGGTAGTTTTATTTCATTTAAAATTATTAAATAGTATGTTGTTAATTACTTATTACAATATATTTACATATACGTCATTCATGATTCACAAAATTATATTGTAGGGGCATAACTATCCATCGATTGTTTCACAATGTTCAGATAAGCGCTACGTGATAGATAAATCATAATTTCAGCTTCAAAAGTAATAATTGATCTGCCACATTGGTAAGGTTTATCCGAAAATTGTGCAGCAGTACCTAAAATTATAGTTTCCTTCAAAAGCGGTGGCGACATTTAGCGGATGCAATATGGTAGCCATAACAGTTTGGAATATGCACACTAGTCGGAAGAAAATCGTAGGGAGGTAGTGGTTTTTACAATGCTCGTTTTTCCGAAATTAGTGTAGTTTAGTTACTTTAATAACTTTATAGAATTTATCAAGAATGTGGCGTTAATTTTACAATTAATTGTATACCGCTATTGAAAAAAACGTTAGAGACCGTTAAGACGGCACCTTTTAGACACCGTTAAGACGGCATTAATGAAAATGGCGGTCTCGCTTTTTGAAGGAAACCAAAGCTTTATTAACGTGAGTATATATGTAACAAAAACAACCGTAACTCTATTCGAGACAGGCTTCTTTTCTGAATATTGACTTCTAGCATTCTGTGCCATATTTGCGACTGCAGTCTTTGACTCCGCAAGTTAGTTGTCCAGCTGCTTGGCCCGCCTTGTAGGGTTTTTGTCCAACGTAGTTGCCACTGTAAGAACGCAGAATTAGAGCAAATATATGTGAAGTTTGTATATTATCACTGTCAAAACCACTCGAGTCGTCTCGGGTCGAATGATGATTAACACTTTTTTGATTCTATCGCCCTGTAAGAGAAGTGCGATAACTGGTGTACCATAATGTTGCATTGTTTATTCATAGCTCGAAAAAATGGGTAAAGTGCTGGTCGGACTCGCACACGAAGGGTACATAACCATCGAACGAGGTATCTTAAGGACTAAAAATTATAAAACAAAAGCTGCGCTGCCGACGACGTTTTAACTATCGCAGAAACTGCGATGAATTGAATATGATTATTTGAATAATCAGACAGCAATGGATATTCTATAAAAAACAACAATACACCTATTACGACTCAAAAGATACAGTCCGCTGATGGACAGACGAACAGTAAAGTCTGAGTAATAGGGCCCTGTTTGTCACGCCTCGGGCACGGAACTCTAAAGATGAAGTATGGAATAACTGGCTTAGCGTAGGCCCAGCTATCCTCTACTTTTGAAACTTATGTCTTGGTAAAAAAAAACAAAACATATAATGAGATATGGCAGTTCTAAAAATTGGTATTCTTGATAGTTGTGTCCGTATGGGAAAAGGCATGATGCTACGTATGAAATATACGAATTATATTGAATACAAATATCAATACTCACGGTGGGCCATAGTTGCAGACGACAAAATATGTGGTCATTCCTTGGTCAGTCCCCTTGAACGTACCGCATCCGACGTAAGTGCTATCTGACCACGCCATCTGAAATGGGGAAAATTTACATATTGTAAAAAAAAGTCCTTGAAGTTTCCACGATAGCTACGTTTTCATAAATTTTTACATCAAGGTGTCTTTATGAAATTATTTTGACGGATTTAGATATGTCCAAAGGCAGATTAGTTAACGTCGTCAAACCTGATGGATCGGGAGTAAAAATTGGCGTTCCACAAAATGCCATATTAGGCCTTTTTTTATTCCTGGTATATATTAACGATCTGCCTTTCATGGTGGAGAAATTAACTGACACAGTGTTGTTTGCTGATGATGCACTGGTCTTCAAGATTGAAAGAAAGAGGAAGATTTTGATGGTGATAATGGAATATTGTCTTTAACCTTGAATTGGTTCACTTCAATGGTTAACTTTGCTGGTTCTGCGGCTTTCACTGTTAGAAACATCAGACAAAACACGGATCTAGGCTAGTATATTTTATTTATTTTTATAGTTTCATGTCCTATGGTTTCTTGTTGTGAGGGAAAGCAGCGCATATTCAAACTACTTTTACTTTAAAAAGAAGACTACTTTTACTTTAAGAAATTTATAATTAAAAACGCACACTCTTTACGAGATTTTTAAAGAAATTGGCATACTAACTGCAGCTGTCAATTTATTTTCGAAAATATAATGTATGTAAGCAAGAGCCTTATAACGCTTTTCTAATTTTGCGATAGCTGGAATGTTAAACTATGAAATATATACAAACTAGTTGCGCCCCGCTTTAGCAATTATTTAAGGGTCAGTGCATTCTCTAGTACACAAGATACCTCTGCAGATTTTGAAATTGCCATTTGAGCAATTTAAAAACAAAGTGAAAGTGACTTTGTCAAAAAAAGGATATTACAATGTTTAATATCACGTAATAGACGGGAATATATTGGGTTTATGTAACTCAACACAGAAATTGTTAAAAAATATTAAATTCTGTATTCCTGCATATTAATAATAGTTATTAATATCGTAATATTTGTATTATTTAAAAACAAGCAATATTAGAAAATCTAAAAATCTATCTGTGGGAGGTTTTTTGCCCTTCTTCGCAAAAACCGACGTTGAAATTGACTTAAATATCTACAATAAAAGGACATTTGAACTTTGGACTTTGTCCGTCGCATTGCAGCTTTGTAAATCAATCAAATCAAATCAAAATTTCATTATTTCTGTAGATTTCTTGTCATCATTGGAAGAGGCAAAAAGGGAGGGGAAGTGCGAAGCTAATCCTACTGATTGATTCTAGATCACTTTTAGTAATAGGTTGTGCTTAAAAAGTACAAGAAAATTTCAGTAAGTTACTAAGAATCAAAATACGTATTAGGGATCAATTGATTTGTTATTTGTAGCTACACAAATTTTATAGTTGGTTTGGTGTGGTTATACCTGAGTGTAATGTCCAACTTGCTTCCCATTCGTAGACTGGTTCTTCTCGTAGCTATAGTCTTTGTATTCGTCCCACCAAGCCTTCATTGCTGATTCCACATCAAACTGGGCATTAGTAGATGATGTCCAATACTTGTATATGTTTTCACCTGTTTGGAATCGTCCCGACGCTGAAAACAAAAATAGAACATTCATTATTATGAGTATCACCTAATATGCGAATGTTGTATACGAGAGGAGGTCTATACTAGAGTGTTCCCTGACAGGCTGATTTATTTATTTATCTGATGATGAATATTATAAATTTGCAAAAAATTCTCATCAAGATTTGATGAATTATCTTCTGTGAATTTAATATACTTGATTGAACTGGAAATTGGAAATGGCTGGGGGTCTGCTCCTTCATCTAAAGGAGAAGTTTTTTAAATTTTTTTTTAGTCAGTATCTCTCGTTTAGCCAGTGCATTACATAAAACAATAATGATTTTAGATACCTGTAAGATGAGCAAATGGTTTACAAGTTAAGAAAACTTAATATGATATACCTTGAAATTCAATAAAAAAATCATAACTTAAACTGGAATTAACAATTAAATATTCTTTCATTATCATGCATTTTTTTATTGCGTAACTTTCGCATTACTTTATATGCTTTGCTGGTATGAAAATAAAAAATAAACAAGAACTGCTACAAAAAAAAAATGGAAAATGAACGTCCGCTGTCGTGGAATCGAACCCGTGACCTAGGGTTCACTAGTCCAATTCGTTAATTTGTTAACCACCGGACCAACATGCAATTTACTCAATGGATGATATTTAACAGCGGTTGTGCTTACGAATAGTTTTGTCTGGGTTATGTTCATATTTGTTCCTTGCTGCCCACTTTGAAGCTTTTTCTGCCAACTCCTTGTCCCAAATCTAAAACGATATTTACCGTTGTTTAATATAAAGGACTTCTATAAACTTGCTCTATGTCTGGACAAGGTACAAATTATTTCAAAATTATTCTAAATCATATGATTAAATCACATTAATAATAGGATCAGACATCAAGGATGATATAACGCAAAGCCACAGAGGTATAAGCTACTGCCAGATAAAAAGGGAGTAAACTACATTGACCCCGCTAAAAAAATGTATACGAAACGTTTGCCGTCGTGACTTTGCACGGCAAGCGTCAAATATCATTCATGTTCTTATCGGGGTTTATATACTTTATTGTACATTTATCTGGCAGAAGCTCTCTTCTTACATGCAAGAATTTCCGCGTCCGAATCTTGGATATAAATCTTATATACTTTATTGTACATTTATCTGGCAGAAGCTCTCTTCTTACATGCAAGAATTTCCGCGTCCGAATCTTGGATATTTAAAGGTTTTAGTCCAAACTCAGCTGACCTGCTGCACACTACTCTAGTCCCCGTACGATAATGTACCTTACCTCCGGGCATTTATGGTCTGTCAGAGGCGACAGAGTGAGACAAACCTTATTATGTGTATACATGTGCCCATACCATTTGTTTCATCTCCGAAGCGGCTGGCTGGCCGGGCAGAGTACCCTGCGCAAGCGCATACCGCCTGTTGTTATGACCATCCACGAACCGTCTAGTGTCCGAACATTGATTATTGACCACTGAAAGTAAAACGCTTTCGGTATTTAAACTGCGTTTCTGTGAACGTTCCGTTACTGTTCAGATGATATGGCCCTTTGAAAGACAGTCAGTTCGTTGATCTAGGGATTCGCATACCATAGTGAGTTAGCAGCCTAAGATAACCGGATCAAATTAGGAAGTTTTTAATTTTGGACTTTCAAGCCAGCACAAAATCAAGGCGCTATCTTGATTTAGTGCCTACATATTTATATAAAACGCTAAGTTTGAGACGAACTTCGAACTGAAATATCCCGACTTGTATATGAGTAGTAGTGATCATATATCACTCTCGATATGTAAAATAATAGTCGTTCTCCAATACCTAAGAAATCTAAATCTGCAGACTGGCATAAAAATTTTAGACACCTAGCTTTAAGAAATAAATTCTGCTATCGACAGATTTTAATTTCTGTGATATCAGAGAGCGGCTATTCTTTGACATATCGAGTGTGATAAATGATGGGCTTCGTTTTAATTTGGCTTCAACTTGACGTTTTTGTAAATAGACAGCCAATCACGGCACTGGGCTGGCTTAAAAAATCCAAAATCTAAAATTTCTTAATTTGTTGGGGTTATATTAGGCTTCTTACTTCACTTTGGGTGATTTAAATACCGGTGCTGACCGTGTATCAAAGAGATAAATATTTTTTTCTATGAACATTATAAGGACGTTCTAACGGTGATGAAAAACATCGTAAGAAAACCTTCTTCTCTCCATAACTGCGGGCAAAATGGAGTATTAAATATTTGGCTGAATGTGATCATGTTCGTCTGCCACCCAAGATTTAATAATTTAGTATTTTAAAGAGGTATTTTACTCACACTGGGACTCCGCAACGCTTGCGACAACAACACGTAATGCAAAACGGAACATTTTGACACTTGTAATCATTAACCACAGCTTGTAACAAGCCACAAGTCATCACTAATTAGCCGAACATTACCGTTTGAGTTTTATACTATTAAGACAAAAGTTACTCAGTATGCCAATGTATGTGATAGGGCTGTCACTTGATATAATTATGTGATGGTTTTATCAGTGTGACTATTATGATTATAGGATGTGACGGCCAAAAAATTTTTATAAGGTTATTTCACACTAAATTAAGTTCATGGGTAAACTGATTTGATCAGAACGCAGGTGTTATGGGGAAGTGAAAAACAAAGAGCTTATGTTTAACTGTTCACTAAATTAAGTAAAAAGTTACATCCAAAAAATATCATTTTCTTCCCACATTAACTACATGTTTTCATCCCACATTAACTGCTAAACTACGTAGGGTCGCCTCGCCCCTCTCCGCTTCGCATCGGCTCTAGATTGTTTTATAAAGTTATGATCTAAACAACAAACCTTCTTTATTATTCGGATAGAAAGTGACTTATAGCAACCGATATGGTTTTGTGAAACTCCAAGGGGGCACGGTGAACATTTGACATATTTGTGAATCAAAACTTACATTGGTAAACATTATATGTATTGCTTAAAGAAAGTAGCTAACTCGGTTTCACAGTGAATATTGTTTATAGATACATCCTGTATGTATGGCGATATTTTTGTCGGTGACGATAAGTTTGCTTTGTTATTTTTTTAAATACTCAGAGGTTTTATTTATCCCTTTGAAATCCGATAGGTTTTGTAGCGTGTTCTTTCTTAGATATCTTACGATGATTTATGGTACTATAAATGTGTAGATGTTTGATGTACCTGTGCCACAAACCCCATCTAACATTCGTTAAATTATGGAAATATCTTTTTTTTTAGAGGTTAGAAATATATTATAATTTTTAACCAATTTTTTTATACTTTCTTTCTTTTGGGGACGCCCATTGGGCTGAAAGCAGTAACGAAATAGTATTCGATTCATACTTCATATTTATTTATAGCACACAAACATTTGAGCATTTACATTAAAAGAAAATATATATACAGAGCCACCTATTTAAAAAAATATAATTATTCCATAATTGGCCATGCTATAAAAAGTACTACGATTTATTAAATTTTATGAAATTTTAGGCTCTTTTTAGAAACTAATTTGAATATTTCGAGTAATCGATGTCTCATTATTTTTTGAATATGTTTTAAAATAACACGCCTCGTGACGATGCTCGTTTATAGTTTTTGAACTGTCGTACTGATTGTTTACGATTATACGACTATGATATAAATATTGATTTACGTTCCGACTGACATTTGCGTTATTGACTGACAGGAAAAATTGACACTCGTCAGTTTTACAGGACAGCTAACAACACGGTGAAGGGAATTTGAACAAACTAAGTCGTAGAGAACAAATAAGGACATTAGGTTTTTTACGGATGTTGTAGTATGCCTGCATATTTTTTTTTATGGGATTAACGGAATTCAGAAAATAATTATCGCGAAAATGTTTCCTCAGTTAGGCACCTTAGTTTTTTTACATGGCCATTTCAACAAATGTTATGCACAGCTCATACGTTTGCCAGCCCTAAGGAACCTTCTGATATTCAAGAAAGCCATGAAATTTCCCATTTATTAAGCGGACACGAATCGCATGGTTATTCCATTAGTCATTCGTGAACATATTATGCTTATTATGTTATAGTTACAGAGTATATTGAAATAGCTGAAACGGAAACGACAGCTAATGATTCAATGCTATGCTATTATGCAACCACTGAAAGCAGATACCTCACGCCGTAGTAAGGGATATGATTTGAGATATCAGAGTTAAGTTGTTGTGAAGGTGTTTTGAAAACAATATTGTGCGTGATACAGGAACTACGAGAAGTAACTAGGTGAAAGTAAACGTAAACAACTTATACAATCGGTTGACTGACTGACCTATTAACGTATAAATAAAATAACTCAGTCGATTAAGATGATATTTGGTACATAGGTTTATTTATTTTTGCATCTACATAAATTACATATAGCAATTTATTTAAAACATAACAAATTCACACTACAACAGTGTTACCCTGCTTATTCGTGTCTGTTGTTCAAACCACATGTTCGTGATCTTACCTATGGTTAGTATCTCAGACAAATCGATGGTTATGGTATTTATTTCAGTAAACTATAATCTGGTACCTACCCTACGTCTCTTTCACAACAAGTTATAGATAACTGAACGCCCTATATTGCATCCCCATCCACACATCCATGTTTTCAAACGTTGGCGCTCATTATGGTAAAAAGAAGATAAATAGTAACCGCATCATTGCGTCGGCAACACTTTTGAAAAGGCGACCATCTTTATTGGTTAAAACATTAAATTTGTGAAACAACCTACTCCTACTGTAGAATCTGATGAATCATCATTTCGTCACGAAAAGCTTTTACCCAATATAATTCGTTGTATAGTTTGCGTACCATCGAAGTGCGGAAAAACTAATTTGGTGATACGATTGCTCGTACATGTGTATTCAAAAACATTGTATCAACCAAAGTACATCGCACATCGTACAATTGCTCTGATCAAATAGGTTTCATAGTAAAAGTCGCTTAGAATAATTACTCTAACAAACCCCATTTCAGCTCGTCATACTTCTGTTACACCGTGTAATTTGCTCTGATCAAATCGGTTTCATAGTGAAAGTTGTTCAGATGAGAATATAGATATATCTAACAAGAAACATTTACACCCTGCATTTTTGGTTTGGTTTGTTGAAACAATAATAGAGAAGAAAAAGATGTAAAATAATTTTCAGGAATATACAACAATAGAATAAAGAAACCTTTATGTTATGGTGTAAAACATTATTTGTTTTTAGTTAACTTAAACACTACTAACAAACAAATCCATATTAACCCTCACCAGTCAAACGATGGTTAGCGAAAATCTTTGGTAAACTGTGTAATTGTACATAAAAGTTTACTAAGAATTATAATCCAGAGTTAGCCACGCTACCCATCTTTTGAACTATTGGGCTGAAGTAACAAAATAAATTCATGTGGAACGATATATGTATCGTGGCGCTACTGTCTTTAAAAATCCTATCCTATCATAAGGTATGAAGTATGTTAGTTCCACGATACGCCACTGTCGTGTTTTATTTAACACACCGAGTATACACCACCCTGTTTATGGTTGAGAGCCAAGACGTCACGTCAGGCGTCTCCTAGAGGCCACTGAAGTTGGTCGTGGTATTTATCCGTAAATACCATTTCCTGGCAAAGGTAACAAAGATTCTATTCGTCAAGGTTTTATCTAAATTATTTAATTGACCTTATACACATTTTTTAATTTTTCAGCCTTTATGGAGGCGCCTCAATTTTAATACGGCATCCAAAATAAAACTGATTGAAATGTCGTTAAACACCATATCCTGGCAAAGGTAACAAAGATTCTATTCATGAAGGTTTTATGTAATTTATTTAAGTTACCTAATACAGTTTTTTTATTTTTCAGACGTGAGACACTTCAATTTTAATACGGTGTCCAAAATCAACTCATTGAAATGTCTATATAGTGCATACTACATAATATACCTAACAACGCTAGTAATAAGGTAAGTTAAAAGTTTATTTGCCACTTCTATGTCTATGGTTATTTAGGTGGATACTTTTTTATATTGCTAAGTGTAAAAATCTTGTTTTTTCTATAGAATATTTCAACAGAATAAATATAGTTTCCAACCACAGACTGATTAAATGTAGAGTCATAATAATGTGGATTATATAAAATGAAGTTTTTACTAGAAAAAATAAAAAGCGCAGTGTACTTCAATAGTGCAGTTGATAACAACAGTTGCAAAAACGGTACATACATCAGCAGAAAAAAAATGTATTTTTTTTATCTTTCTTTATTTTCGTGATGTATTTGTAGCTGAAACTGATATGATCAAGTTGTCGGGATCCCACTGGGTGTAAATGGCACAGGACCGGGGAGACTTGCGCAACAGAGAAGAGGGCTAAGCCCAGCAGTGGATTGATGGATCGATCGATAAGCGGAGTGTATGATGATGATGATGATGTACTGTCTTTTAAACGGAGGCCTTTTTAAAATATTTTTTTCTTAGTCTTATGCCTATATTCACAAAGAACGCGAAGACTAAACTTCGTGCTTCGCTATGTCAAAAGTGATGAAGATGAGTTCATAGTTCACTTTGCATTTTGCAACTCTTCTCTAAGACTTGGGTTTCAATCCCTTATATTCAGACGCCCTTCAACTTACAACTGTAAACCAAAATTTTGCTTTTCGTTTTCCAGGTCGGACATGGAGATCAGCGATGACATCAGCTCTATACCTGAGAAGCTTTGGCGTCAGTAGAGGTCTGCATCATCTGCTCATGGCTAAGAAAGTTGTTCAGGCCTCTCGGCACCTAATGACCTCGCAGGGGCCCATCAGCTACGAGGTAGCGTAGCGATCAGATGCCAAGAAGTGTGAACGTCGGCGATTCACCGAGCTAGTAATTATGGAGTCGATCTAACCTGGTCTGTGCTTCGGTCCCGTCAACCTCCTGTCTCTCTGCAAGGCCCGGGTGCACCCTAGGCTCTTCTTGGTAGACAGGTTCTTCAGCCAACCAGGTATGACTGGCAGGCCAGCTTCGATGAGCACAGTGTTCCAACACCGGTTATGTTACGTGGGAAAAACCAATCGGCCACGTAAATGCGAACTTTATCTGGTTCGGGGAACCACAACACACTCAGCTATATAGACAATCCTGAGGGGAACCCGAATACATTCCAGATGGCTTGCGATTTAAATTCAATACCCTAATCAATACGCGTTACATTGCGAGGGCTTTCGTCTGTCAGTTGTCAAAAAACTGCAAGGTTGGCAGCAACGTCAAATTCAAAATGGCCGTTCCGAAACCATCGATCGAATATCGATTTTGAATCGAACAATCACCCGCCCGGACAGGCACCCACCTGTCCCCTAATCTACGGGCAGCCGAGACAACGTTGCTACCGCTCGTTTTAGAACCGAGCCTCCTACTAGAACCTCTGCAGACCGGGGGGTCCCGTCCTTGCCAGGGAACAAGTTAACAATGCGCCCCCTGCGCCAACGTAGTGGCGGTAGGTTAGCATCCTTAACCAGAACGAGGTCACCAACACTAGGGGGGCTGGTTTTGTCAGTCCACTTAAGGCGCTGTTGTAAGATATGCAGATACTCGAGCGACCAACGCTTCCAGAAATTCTGAGTAAACTGCTGCAACATCTGATACCTTGACAACCGATACAATTTCACTCCCTCGAAGGGGTGCTCGGGCAACGCGTTAAGTGGCTGTCCTATCAAGAAATGGCCTGGGGTCAGAGCCTCCAGGTCATTTGGATCCGAGCTGAGCGGACACAACGGTCGCGAATTGAGAACGGCCTCGATCTTACAAAACAATGTCGCGAGCTCCTCAAAAGTCAGCGCGGTCTGACCTACTATACGCCCCAAGTGCGTCTTAGCTGACTTAACTACGGCCTCAAAAATCCCATCCCAGTGGGGGCAACTCGGTGGGCTGAAGGTCCACTGTATACCCCGACGGGAGAGGGCCGTTCCAATATCCACTTTATTTACATTCAAAAAGTTGACTATCTCTCGTAAGTATCGTTCCGCACCGACGTAGTTAGTGCCGTTATCAGAGCGGATCAAAGTTGGAAGTCCCCTTCGAGAAACAAACCTATCCAAACAAGCAATGAAAGCCTCTGTCGAGAGATCAGCAACGAGCTCGAGATGTACCGCCTTGGTGGATAAACAAACAAACACACATAGGTACGCCTTGTATTGCTTAGCGGTACGCAATCGTGAACTCTTCACCATAAACGGTCCGGCAAAATCCGTACCAACACCTGAAAACGGTCTGACCTCATTCACACGATCAGGGGGCAAGTCCCCCATGAGAGGTTGCATCGTGGCAGCCTTAAGTCGATAACAAGGCATGCACCGAAACACGATGTTCCGTATGACACGGCGGGCAGATAAGATCCAAAACTCCCGCTGGAGCGTGGCCAACAACGCGTTACAGCCGGCATGCGCGTTTTTAATATGACGATCAGTCACCAGCAATTCAACTAACTGTCCCCCCTTGGGGAGCAGAAGTGGGTGACGAGCCGAATACGACAGATTCGCATTGCGCAATCTTCCTCCTACCCGAAGTAACCCGGTCGAATCAACAAAGGGGTTGAGACGCGCGACGGCTCCCTTCAATTTCGAACGTCCACTTCGTATAATCTCCAATTCTGCCCCAAACTTCGAGGACTGTACCAACCGGACCAAATTCAGTAGCGACTCGTTTCGCTCTGCCGGATTAAGAATAGGGTTCAACGTTCGCTGATCGCGAGGAGTACGACAATTTCGAGCGAATCTCCTAATCCAAGTGGACACGTTTATCAACTTGTCAAGTGAGCTATACCGGTCCAGCAGAAACCCGGCGTCAGGGTCCTCAGCCTTCTGGGTAACATGCACGGCCGCTCTGGGGCCATGATCCGAAGATACTACTACATGGCTGTGGGGCCAGTCCGATTCTCTCCTGGCAAGCCAGGGTGGTCCCCACCACAAATGGTGTCTAACGAGTTCAGGAGCCCGACATCCCCTGGATGCACAATCAGACGGGTTCAATTCTCCTGGTACATGTCTCCAGGTCAGTGGGACCTCAGACGACACAATCTGGGAGACCCGGTTCGCAACAAAAACCTCTAAGTTATGGACCGAAGCCTTCAGCCAGCACAAAACAATCTGGCTGTCCGTCCACGCGTACACCGTATCCTCCAAAACCACTGACCCACGCAACACTGTTAGAGTGTGATTCAAAAGTTTGGTCAAAAGAGCAGCCCCGGACAGTTCCAGTTTTGGAATCGTCATCCTTGTCCGAATAGGCGCTACCTTGCTTTTTGCCAAAACCAAACGCACTTCAACCTCCCCGGTGGAGGTGACGGTTCGCAAATAAACCGCTGCCGCAAACCCTCGTTCAGAGGCATCACAAAACCCGTGAAGGGTTGCCCTGTAATCCCCAGCAGGGACCAATTTCCTCGGCAGCGATACATTATTTATGTCCGATAGCGAGGTGAACATTTGCGTCCAATCAGTCAACAAATCACCTGAGAGGTGGGTGTCCCAGGTCAACTGAGCCGCCCATAGCCTTTGCATAAAACATTTGAGAGCAAAGGTGACTGGAGAAATCCATCCATTCGGGTCGAACGTTCTCGCAATCGTTGACAGTACTGACCGCTTCGTCCAGGCCTTCGGTGTTTCTAAAACCACCCGATAGGTAAACTCATCATGGACGGGCCGGTACTGAATTCCAAGCACTGACAACATGTTAGGGTTGTCAGGATTCTCAAAAACGTGCGGGTCTTGTAGAAACTCATCTGGGAGGCCAGCCATCAACTCAGGGGAGTTGGACATCCACTTGCGTAGTTCATAGCCGCCTCGTTCCAGCAATTGAATGAGCTTGTCACGTCGGTCCAGAGCTTCCTCTACACTGGCTGCCCCTGTGCAGACGTCATCGACGTACAAATCTTGCTCCAGGATAGCGGCGGCTCTAGGATAGCTCACACGGTCACGCGACGCCAACTCCCGCAGGGTACGCATCGCCAAATACGGGCTAGACCGTAACCCATACGTGTTCGTGTTCAACTCATAGACCTTGACTGGCTCGGCCGTGGACTCACGCCAAAGTATCAACTGATACCTTCTGTCAGCCGGATGAATTACCGTTTGCCTAAACATCATCCGAATGTCTGCGACAAATACAACCTGGTGCCTCCGAAAGCTCGTGAGAATATCCGAAATATCACGACTCAACTTGGGTCCCGAATGTAGACACTGATTCAGGGACATCCCGTTCGAGGTAGGTGCTGACCCATCAAAAACAACTCGAATCTTGCCGGTAGGGGTTCGTAGGACGGCATGGTGTGGAAGGAAACAATGATCCTCAGATCTCCAGTCCACACCCGATACCGACATGTGTCCTAACGACTCATACTCCCTCATGAAATCAACATATTTTCGTTTAAATACGGCGTCCCTTGTCATCCTATGCTCCATCGACATCAATCTCGTCTCAGCCATCTTCCTAGATTCTCCTAGTGGCGGTCGATCGGCCCTGAAAGGCAGTCGAGTTACAAAACGACCAGAACGAAGGCGACCAGTACTATTCTGGTAAAACAACTCGCACTCTTCTTCGTCTGCGTCGACTCGACGAACGGTAGGAGGTTCCTCTATCTCCCAGAAACGTTGGATAGCATCCGACAACGCTGAGCCAATAAGTATGCCATCTGACTCGGCAGGCCTAACCATTGGCAATGCCGGACCCATGATCACGTGACCAAACTTAGTATCCACAGCAATCAACCCGTCCGGCTGAAGAACTCGCCGATCCGACAACAGAAACCTACCCAGAACGTCTGCTCCCAGTAGCAGGTCGACCGGGGCTGGAGTGTCAAAATCGGGATCCGCCAACTTGAGTCCTGATGTCAGGAATCGAACGGCCGGATTCAACTTCACCAAGGGGTGTCTGCCCATGACATGCGTCATTACTAAAGCTTGCACGGATGACCAACTACATTCGTAACCGTAACATTCCCCACGCCCCGTATTGATTTATTATACCTATTTGCCTTGAGGCCCAACCATTTTGCTAAATCGTTCGATACAATGCAGCCCTGAGCTCCAGAATCTAATAGGGCGCGAACGTATGTTGGGTTGCCCGCCAAATCCCAAACAAGCACAGAGGCGATCGGTAACACCACCGTCTCCGGTTAGGGGGCAACCAATGGTTGGGCCGCAAATTCCTAGCGAGGACCCCCGGGGCCCCACTGTGCCTGTAACCGATCAGGTAGGCAGCTATACGCCAGAGGGTCCCATTGTACAAATGGCCCACGCGCCGGTTCCATTGCCACCCTACGACGCCCCCCGAAGGGGGGTGGGCGTGAATTCAACCGTGGCCGCTCCATGAGCGGGGGGGACATCACATGCGACCGACGAGGACGAGGCGACGAGCGGGGCGACAACTGAGGCGGCGTCTGAACCGCATCCGCATAGCTCGAAGGTGTCCCATGCCACCCGCCCGTTACGGCCCGCTGAACACACCCAATGTCCCGCTGAGTCGGATGCTGAGTCGCAACCGAAAACTCAGGGCCCCCCATGTGATGACCCTGAGTGCGGCCCTGCACCCCTGGGTGGCTGCGTGCTTGTGGCCCCATTGCCCGCTGAGTCGGATGCTGAGTCGCAACCGAAAACTCAGGGCCCCCCATGTGATGACCCTGAGTGCGGCCCTGCACCCTAGTACCGCCCTGTGCACGTGGGGACATTGGCCCCTGAGTTGCGCTCCGAGTCGCAAACGAATTCTCAGGGCCCCATGCCGTGTCACCCTGGGTACGGCCCTGTGGTGGCTGTTGGCCGGACCGGTTCATGCACAACAGATTGTTGTGGGCCCCACCACAATATCCGCACATTTTTGTGCGCGTGCAGTACCTAGCCATGTGTGGCCCGAGGCACAGGAAACACCAGCTCCGCTGCTTGGCCATCCGGCGCCGTCCCTGAACCCTAAGTTCCCCGAACTTATTGCAATTGGCCACAGCATGGCCAATCTGCCTACAACATGGGCAGGTCTCACTATGTGGGGTCAATGCACTCACAGTCCCATATGACTGCCGGTTGGTGCGGTCCTTCCTCGTCGGAGGGCCCCTACTCACAGCGCTCCCGGCAGCTCTCTGTGGCTCCGAAGGATGGGTGACCGTCAACCCCAAATTCTCTGCCCGTCGAGCCTCGTCTTCCAAGAATCCGACCAAGTCGGAGAAGGCGGGCAGGTCCTCGGCCGACCTCCCGTGAGACTGTTCGAAACGAGTCTGCACGTCAGCGGGTAAGCGGGAAAGTACAATGTACAGCAGTAGGTACGACCATTCACCAACCGGAAGTCCAAGATTCTCTAGAGCCTTGGTGACGGACAACAACGGGTTCAAAACCTCCGTCTGTATGGCCCCGACCTTGTTCACAACCGGGATACTAAACAAACGGTTCAGTTGGGCATCGGCCAACCTCCGTTTGTTATGGTAACGTCTGACCAACAATTGTCTGGCCGTTTCATAGTTACCCTCCGTAACTGTCAAATGAGCGACCAGCTCCCTAGGCTCACCCCTCAATGCTGCCACCAGCTGAGCCATCTTGACAGACTTGGTAATGTCCCATCGCATGTGCACCAAACTGTCGAACAGATTGATGAAGCTCAACCATTCACCGGACACTCCGTCAAAAGTAGGCATAGTTATGGCCGGTAACCTGGACCCTGAACCCTGAAGCGGCAGAGGTGCTTCAATGTCACCACCATGGCTGGACTCGCGCTGTCTACGTATGTCCGCAGCCTTCTGCGTGATAGCAGCTGCCATCTCCATACATTGGTCGACCTCCCCTAGCAACCGTGACAGCCTGTCAGGTGCGCAACCATCAACTGATTCCGCCTGCGCGGACAATTCGAGCACCCTATTGTAACGTTCCTTAACGTCCATAGACCGCTCCAATACCACATCATGCCTATCTAAACGGTCTATCAGACCGTGTGCGGAGGAAAACCATCTGAGTTCCTTAGAAACACCCTTCTGGATTTCAGATAACGACATGATCGGAACGATACTTACTCACAATTTGCAGTAACTCAATTTTATTGGACCCTCCAGTCTACAACCCAAACGAGGGAACCCTAAACCACAACTTAAACAATGCTGTTTTCCTTAAACAATAGGAACCGAGTTTTATATCTATATAAATTCTGTAAATAACAATTTAGTCTCCCTTTATCACTACAACACATACAGATAGTCAATATTAGTTCAAGTTATAAATTGCTATAAACTGAAAACAATGCAATAGCCTGCTATCAATAGATGTAACTACCTATGTTAACCAAACATTCATTAGCATTACTAGACCACTAATAGATTGACTAACTGGTACTTCAATGCAAATTTCAATTCACCTACAATGTACCTAAGTTGAGTACCTACTATTCTGAGTCACATCTCAGTACAACTGGTCATTTAGGGAAAACTGTAATATCTGTCTGTCTACTACCAGCAATAGACTTATAGCTTACAATACTACCAATCTATGTGGATACAGGAACAACACCAAGTTAGCTAATAACCGCCTATACCTACAGATTGATAGTCCCAAATCGTGGGTTCCTGGAGCCCTTGACGGCTGCAAATCTCAGGAAACCACGCTCTTGCTACCAAAGTGTTCAGGCCTCTCGGCACCTAATGACCTCGCAGGGGCCCATCAGCTACGAGGTAGCGTAGCGATCAGATGCCAAGAAGTGTGAACGTCGGCGATTCACCGAGCTAGTAATTATGGAGTCGATCTAACCTGGTCTGTGCTTCGGTCCCGTCAACCTCCTGTCTCTCTGCAAGGCCCGGGTGCACCCTAGGCTCTTCTTGGTAGACAGGTTCTTCAGCCAACCAGGTATGACTGGCAGGCCAGCTTCGACGAGCACAGTGTTCCAACACCGGTTATGTTACGTGGGAAAAACCAATCGGCCACGTAAATGCGAACTTTATCTGGTTCGGGGAACCACAACACACTCAGCTATATAGACAATCCTGAGGGGAACCCGAATACATTCCAGATGGCTTGCGATTTAAATTCAATACCCTAATCAATACGCGTTACATTGCGAGGGCTTTCGTCTGTCAGTTGTCAAAAAACTGCAAGGTTGGCAGCAACGTCAAATTCAAAATGGCCGTTCCGAAACCATCGATCGAATATCGATTTTGAATCGAACAAAAGTGATGATGTAAACAATAGATCGTAAGTACTAATTTATTTTCACTACTTAGACCGATAGATGTGTATTTGTTTTTATTGAGTGATTTAAAAAATTATATCTGATTGGTTTCACACAATCTTGTACCTGTAGTTTAATAAAGAAATATGACTATTATCATTATAAGGTTAACTTTAATTATTCTGAATGTAGTTATATATAGCATCAACTATTCTTTTATTTTTAATTTGAGGCCAGGAATGTAAACAAACAACTGTCATTTTCTAGAACAAAACCGTTGAATTTAAAATTCATATTATTCTTTTTGCACTGGAAAATGACAGTTGTTTGTTTACATTCCTGGCCTCAAATTGAAAATCCTTGTATAATGCAGTCTTGCTAACTGCTCTACAGGTTCCAAAGTTATAACGAACCCTTGTAGCTATTAGCATAACATCTGTACATAATCTTATTTCACAAATATAAAGAATCTGTCAAACAAATAGCAAAAAAAAAACTTTGGCAAAGATATTATCATCTCATTGTCACAAAACAAGTTTTGACACTCCATTTCAGACATCAGACTTACCCTCCGAGTTAAAGTTAACACCACCATTCGTGTGGTTTTGCGAAACAGTCAAAGCGAAACTGTCTTCTCAGTGAGCGTTCTCTTTGGTGTTTATTAGGATGCTCATTTAATTCAGGAGGCGAAACTCGAAAGCGTTTTATGGCGTCGTGTTGCTAACGGGCTATTGAAAAGAACGGAGAACTTGAGGCGAACCTGTTTATATAGCTACATGTTTATAACAAATCCGAAATAACTAATGTGGATGCTCATAATTGATATTGAAAGGTGGCTGTTAATTTTAGGTGTCAGGTTAACGATAGCGAACCAAAGTTGCAGGCGCTCTACAAATTTATAACATTGGCTAAAGCCAAGTTCACAAGCGAAGGCTCTTTTTGCGTGGAAAAACCTCAAAGGGACTAAGAAGTAATTTCATAAAACATTTACTTAACTATTTACGATATTTTTTGTGTATTTTTTACGTTATTTGCGTGAGAAAGACTTTTTTGTTTTCATAATTCAAACATTCAATCTAGAGTTTTTGTTCTACAGTTCCACAAAAAATCTTTGTATTAAGTGACAAGGAAAGATTCATAAAATTGTAGTCTGATCAACGTACGCCGTCACTAAGAATTTCAATTAGGTAGGTAAACTAATAAGGTTTGAACCACACAGAGATAAATACAGTGTTATTTTTAACCTTTTGTTATTTTATATTACTACTCAATGCGATAGAACATCAAGGTCTTGAACTTTCAGTTGAGTACCATTCAATAAAGTGAAAAACTTAAGTGCAGGTGTTAATTGTATGAGCAATCTACATTTAATTCGTCACTCTCGGTTGTTTCTAGGTTTTTTTACCAATATACTATTTTTTTCAGAAGATGTCGTCAGGCATGAACATCCCGTATTACTTCGTGCAGAACATTTTGGAAAGGTTTGACAGCAGTGATGAAGAAGAAGTTCAACCTGTATCCTCTCCGCCCCGCCCCCTAATTTCGGCTTACAGCCCACCAACATGTGTACCACCAACAATCAACAATATGAATGAAGGGATAAAGAAGAGGGATTTCGAATGTGAAGGATCGTATGTGTAAGAAAGAAGAAGTGTACGACCTTATGGATCAAACCACCGAAGCCCCGTTCTGAAGGCGCAACATATTGTTGTTGATCATATAGATAATGTTTTAGATATGACTGAGAATTTAATAAAAAAAAAACAATAAGTTATCACTATGCACGCTCAGAGCAGAATATTTTTCAAGGACATTGGGCGACGGCGCGGTAATGCTGCCGCCAGTGTGATTGGTACCTTTGAGTCGGGCATGTCCTGGGGCGGTTTGTTTGTTTAGTATTGTGTTTTTTATTGTGTTCAGTTTTTATGAGTCATTGTGTTCAGTTTAAAATTATTTGATACTTAGGTTATTTTCATTGACGATGCACTTTGTGGATTCTTCATTTTATTATGTTTTCTCTTTATCATAATTTTGACGATAATAAATATGCATCTGACTAATGACGTGTATCAATATAAAACATGATATTTTTTAAGTCTATATTGTATTTGTCATAAAATACTTTTGATTGTATAATATTTTTTATGATGTGAATCCGTTCACTACTTGTTGTGGAATCATTTTAAAATAAACAAATAAATATTCAATTATCCTTTTGTGTTCTTTATAGAAGTAGTGTTTAGTAGGTACCTAAGAGTACGTAAATTAAAAAGCGGAAAGTTTGGTTAAAACATGTCTTTATTTGATTTATGTTTTTCAACCCAATTTCTTAAGAGTATTACATGTTTCAATGCACATATTTTTTATGGTTTATACGCTTCAAGTAATCAAATTTAGGTGATCCCACGAAACATCACCACTGACAGAAACATTAGACTTAATATTATTTTTGTTCTTATACCTAATTTTATCTAAAGTTTTTAAATTAGGACAGCCCATTTCCTCGACATTAGTTACATTACACTTGATACAAAAATCCTTAACCCACTGGTGTTTTTCATTACCCTTCACAAATATTTCACAATTTTGTTAATATGGTTTTATAACTTTTTTGAACTCCTGCATGCCGATAAATCCTTCCCTCCAGTAAATATCTCGATTTTTCTCCATCAAATTTACATGATTTTTTTCAACAGGCGTTAAACCCGAATATGCGAAAGGTGGTAACTAAAAATATTTGTTTACTCGTTAGTAGCTAACGCAAATTCTTTAACTAAAATATATTTTTTTATATTCTTTGAATCCTCGCAAATCAACAACTAAGTACTGTTACATTATGATATCTTCTTTACAATAGTCGTCAAAGGTTTGTATTCAATCAAACAATCGTTTATTATAAGACAGTAGGCACTAGTTTTGTCAGCAATTTCAACCTAGATTCGATTTCGACACGTACATATACTGGTCCAGTTTTAAGAGTTTAGTTTTGATGACAACAGTCTATAACAAATAAAGGTGCTTTATTTTTTAACTCAACCAGATTAAGCCATGGTTCGCTCCGACTACCGTAATACGACTGTTGGAAGTTTATATATGCTTCATATATTATAGAGAACTTATCACGTTACTGAAATCTGTATTTAACCTCCAATATGGATAATAGACAGAGTTAAGTAATACTTTAACATCACGTAGATAACAGTGATCTAATAGAGAAGCATCAACTAATCCATTATTTTTGGGATTAGTTTTAATCCTATTATTACATACCGAGGTTTTTCTAATTGTGAAGAAGTCTTTATTGCCTATGTATGTTTAGTAGTTTTTGGAGAAAGTTAGAACGATCTTCTTCCAAAAAATTTAGTAAGTTAATTCTTTCTCTGTCTGATACCTTGATCTGAGAGATTCACCATAGTATTTTAAACTTTCCTAAAACTTTTTTGTACTTAACAGCATGGAATTCAAATTACATGGTATACTTCTCATCTCGAAAGAGCTAGTTCTTGTTTACAATTGATCATTATTTTCATAGACCTTTAGTGACCCTTCGATATAAAGTGAACTTTCATATGCTAAAATGTAGAGATTTTGTTGATTTACTTATATGCGGATTTCGTCATTATTATTGTAGCTGGTGATGTATAAATTGTATGAGTGAAACTGGTAATTTTCGATACAATTGCCGTATGTCAAAAGTTTGGAGATGTTTAGAATATTCATATAATTTTTTTGTCAGTTTTGTTTTACGAGATTTTTTTTCGTTCTTTTGTGGACGAAATTGTGGATACAACCATGTTTCAATCAAGTTCATAGCAGCTCAGACTGCAACACGGCAACAGAACATTGTAAAAATTTTTCTTCAAAACCACTAATTATTTCTTGATTTTTGTTTTGAGATTTTTTTAATAACTATTGTTTAATATTTTTAGGTTCCCGAAAAATTGCATGATTTAGCAAGTTTCAGGTGAAAAATTTCATTCAAGTTTTTTCTTCTTCATATAGATCCTAATGACTGATGAACCTGAAATGACCTATGAATGAATAATCAAACAGATAACGACTTTCTGTCTTTCATGTCGCCTCCCCAGTCTGCGTCTACTTAACCTGTAATTAAGTAATTATTACGTTCATCTTTAAACTTTCGAAACGTAAGGCCTAAGTCGCACGTTCCTTTAATGTAATGTAAAACACGCTTAGCCGCCTTCATGTGTACAGCCCGGCAACATGAATTATATTGAGCTAAGAAGCTCACTGCTGCGGATATGTCGGGCCTCGTATTACAGGCTAGATAATTCAATGCACCAACCAACGACTGATATCGTAATTGTTCTTGGCGATTCAACTCATCACCACCCCTATCTTTATGATAAACTTTAATGCCAAAACTTTATGCAGATCCAGTTCCAGCGGGGTTTTCACTGGTTGACACTGATCCATACCATGATCATTTAGAACGGTTTCCACAAACTTTCTCTGATGTAAGATAACCTACCTTCTGTTCCTCGTTCTAAAAACATGCCTAGGCACTATCGAGCTTGCAAAACAAGCGTGTTTAAACACACAGTTTTGAGATTTTTTTAATAACTATTGTTTAATATTTTTAGGTTCCCGAAAAATTGCATGATTTAGCAAGTTTCAGGTGAAAAATTTCATTCAAGTTTTTTCTTCTTCATATAGATCCTAATGACTGATGAACCCGAAATGACCTATGAATGAATAATCAAACAGATAACGAATTTCTGTCTTTAATGTCGCCTCCCCAGTCTGCGCCTACTTAACCTGTAATTAAGTAATTATTACGTTCATCTTTAAACTTTCGAAACGTAAGGCCTAAGTCGCACGTTCCTTTAATGTAATGTAAAACACGCTTAGCCGCCTTCATGTGTACAGCCCGGCAACATGAATTATATTGAGCTAAGAAGCTCACTGCTGCGGATATGTCGGGCCTCGTATTACAGGCTAGATAATTCAATGCACCAACCAACGACTGATATCGTAATTGTTCTTGGCGATTCAACTCATCACCACCCCTATCTTTATGATAAACTTTAATGCCAAAACTTTATGCAGATCCAGTTCCAGCGGGGTTTTCACTGGTTTACACTGATCCATACTGTTAGCGACGCGTTCCATTTTTAATTTGATAGCCATAATTACTTACCTATAGTATGTAGATTATAAATATTACGAACGCTCCTTAGAACTTTCCAGGTGAGATGACTATGTCTTGCCCGCGGCTTTGCCTGTCCGCACTCAATGTTTATAGAACCAAATATACTTTTGTATCTTTGTAGTGAAACATAAATAAAACACATAAGCTGTTAGTTTAAAGTAATTCTTTATATGACCTAATCTGTTGTAATTTTATTACGTACAATGTTTGTCTAATCCTAAGTGTGAAATGTTAAAACATTCAGACAAATCATTTAGTTTTATGTATAGAGAATGTGATGTGACTTAGTTTGCACATTTCGCCGCGCTGGCGCGCGGCGCTGTCGTCAGTCGTTTTGTTTTCAACTCATAGGCAACACCGCGTCTGTTTTGTAATTTTGAAATTTCATTGTGTGTTGCACAATAAACGTTAATTTAGTCGTATTTCGGTCTTTTTACTCATCGAGCATCGCGCCGTCTACACATACCATGATCATTTAGAACGGTTTCCACAAACTTTCTCTGATGTAAGATAACCTACCTTCTGTTCCTCGTTCTAAAAACATGCCTAGGCACTGTCGAGCTTCTCCTAAAACCTTGACTTGGAAGTATTGTCTTAATCCATTTAACAATTCGACCATTCCGTTAATATTTTGAAAAAATATGATAAAATCATCCACATAAAGACCACGCCCATCTATCTTCAAAGAACGAAAAGTTTGTATAGACGCCATATTGGTTTAGTGTCTGATGAAGTTTTAATAAAATGTTCCTTGCCTGTGATTGGCTAAAAATGCGAGTCAGTTTTTCTATTCTTTTGTAGTCTGTGGTGGTTAGCCGCACAGACTAAAATTGGATGTCCAAGTTTGTACAAACTTGTCTCTCCATTTGAATTTCTTTAAATTTAAATAATTTGCTTAGTGATCATTTATAACATGCCTATGTCGAGTTGAGTGAAAAAAAAACCAGCTTGCTGAGCATGCGCTTGTTTTCATGTTAAGAGGAGCCGTTTATAAGTGGCAACAACCAGCGGCGTTCTACTATTGTGAAGGGGCTACGTCCGGATTGGAATTGAAAAATATTATGAGGCAAGTCACAACTGCTGTGGTAGAATGCAGTTTGAAACCAATCTCAGTAATATGTGGTCAAGGATCAGCCTTTCGATCGGCTCTAAAGAGCTCAGGGAGGAGACGAAGCGAGCTCAAATACAACAACAACAACAATACAACTCGAATAACATTTCCTTGAAGATGAACCCTCGATGCATCATTTTCTCGAAAGAATGTTGCCACGAAAAATCTTTAGCTTGATGTAACGCCAGCTCAAAAGATTGACTACTCGAAACCTAAGCCTTGTTTATGACCCGCCACATCTTATTAAGGGTTTTAGAAATAACTTCCTCAATAAAAATATTGAAATAGAAGGAAAGAAGTCAAAATGACAACATATTGTTGATGTTTATGAAACAGATAACAATCATACATAATCCAGACTGCTTCATAAGTTAAATGAGCAACATATAATTACGGACAAGATAAAGAAGATGAAGGTGTGTTACCACATTTTTTTTTAATTAATATATTTATAATTCATCAGTGACATCTGTCAAAAATTGTGATGTTTATTTTACAAATATTTCTACTTTACAGCTCACGGTCAGCAGATGGTGGACCCGTGAGTGAAACAATTATAAATACGGCGGAAATGGTAAAAAATTAGACCAATTATTCGACTCTTTTAATGGAGTTTTGACTTTTTTAAGTAAACCAAAGGGAAGCTCCTGCGAGCGGCTGTCACCAAAAAGTCGCTTCATCATGAGTTTTGGATGGAGGCGATAGAAAAATTAAGAAAAATGAAGTTCTTGGATTTTACAGGAAAGCCCAAGTCTGTGCCCTCTATCGAAAACTTGATTGTAACTTTGAAAAGTTATATGAGGCTGTGGCATATTTTCAAGAACGAAGCCATCCAAATAATGAGGCTAAGATATTTCAATTCAGATCCTATTAAGAACTTCTTTGGTCAAGTCCGGGCTTACAATTATAGAAATGATGACCCGACATGCCACAGCTTCAACTGCACTTTCAAATCATTGTTGATTACTAGAATAATCAAGTTGATGGTAAACCATTTCGTGTAGTTGACTTTTCGGTTTCAATTAATGAATTGGTGCAATGTTTTTAATAACATATTAAAAGGCAAGGATAAACATAGGCTTTAAGGGCAAGAATTTTCGCCCATGCAAAAAAAGCATATATAAAAAATAAAAAAACAACAAAATATGTACATGGGCAGTTTCATTTAATCTCCCTCAGCTTAACCTTGTTAGGAATCTAAAACAGTCGTCCATATTTGCGCGGGGTGGACAGGCTCAAAATGAAAAGGCAAAGTAGATAGGTAAAAAAAATAAAGAATAGGCTGCATTCCGAAGTATCCAAGTCTACATTGATGATATTAGTTAGAAAAAAACAAGTGTCATACAACACGAAACCTTTTTTTTTTCTATATGCATATTTTTGTTGTATGGAAGTTGGCCGTCTGATACGTAGTATCCCTATATAGTCTGTGATAAATACATATATACATATAGTCTTTAAAATATAGACAACTATCAATGTCAGAACGTATAAATGACATTGACAACAATACGTCATTTACTTTTTCGTTCCATGAACGACTTGCTTGTTTAAGGCCGTATATTGCCATTTGCAATAAAAAAACTTTTGATTTCCGGCCTTCTTCAACGTAACCTTCCGGTAATTGCATGTAATCCTTTTCATGCAAATCCCCAATAAGAAAAGCTGTATTTACATCGAAGTGATGCACCTGTAAATCGTTTTCAGCAGCCAACGCCAGCATTAGCCTCAGGGTTGATCTTCTCACGACGGGTGAAAATATCTCGAAGTAATACACACCGTACGACTGCGTGAAGCCTTTTGCGACGAGTCTGGCTTTGTACGTCAGGTTCCCGTCAGCATCGTACTTATATTTATAGATCCACTTGTTTCCTACAACTTTGGCTCCAGGAGGTTTCTCAACCATCTTCCAAACATTGTGCTCCCTCATGGACTCCAACTCCCGTTTCATCGCTGCTTGCCACTCATGGCTGTCAGGTATTTGTAGGACTTCTTTGTACGACCGTGGTTCTTCCTCTAAATCGCACGTACTATTGTAGCAAGATAGACCACTATGTTTGCTACATAGCCTATTTCTTAGAGGATATCTAGGCTCTTACTCGTTGTGCACATTAGCCGCACTGGCTCCGCCATTACGATCATCAGTGTCAAAACTATTCAGTTCTGCAGGCTCCGCTGCATGAGCAGTTTCGGCGCAGGGCTCTGCATCAGCTGTATCTGAGCTCTCCACCGCATCTTCATAAGAATCTTCTATAACTGACGTAGATGGATGATCTATTACCCATATAATTGTATTCTCATCCTTATCTACGGCCTGCCTTGTACCTGCCTGTGAAGGAGATGCCATTTTTACTTTAGCGCCAAATTCTGAGACCTTCAAATCACAATCTTCAGTAAATATAACGTCTCGCGCTGTTATTATTTGTCTCGGATTGCCAAGATCAGCGAAGCGATAACCCTTGGTATCTTCGCAATAGCCAACGAAGATATATTGCCTTGCCTTAGTGTCCCATTTTTTCGTTTTCTCTTTTGGAATGTGTACATAAGCCGTTGAACCAAATACTCTGAGGTCATCCAATTTCTGTATTTTCCCTGTCCACAATTCCTCAGGAATCTACCCATCATTTGTGCTATGAGGTAACCTGTTTTTTACGTACGCCGCTGTATTGCAAGCTTCCACCCAAAACATTATATTCAAGCCCAAGCCGCCGATGCCAAAGCGCCAACAAGTTCTCAGCTTGAGCCGTAGCCAAAGCCCCTTCTACAACAGGAAAACAGTCATCCAACTTATACCTGAGACTTCACTAGCAGTAACCACAAGTTTACTCGTAATCTCGCCTATCGATTGGTGAAACATCCTACAACCATCAGAACCATAAATCACTTTCCAATCGTTCTGTACCAATTTAAATATTGACAAAAGATTAACCCTCAAGTTAGGTACAAAGTACCAATCTTTAATCGGCAACACAACTCCTTTCAGACTTACCATATTGTCATCTTTACCTTCGCTTGATTTTTTTTTTATCATTCGCACATGTCACAACATTCTTATCAGTAACCTTAAAGTCTCTAAACCAGTGCTTCTGAAAACTCATGTGAGTCGAGGCACCACTATCCAGGTAAAATGCCGAGGGACTGAAGGAACTGTGCACTGACAGCGAACAGCATGGCGCAACTTTATTCAACTTCTAAGAAACCGTTGATACGCCTTCACCATCCAATTTATTTATCAGCTTCGGGCAGTCGGTCTTCTTGTGGCCTTTCGTGCCACATTTAAAGCACTTAAGCTTTAATACTGCTTGCTGAGCTTGTTTCCTTGCTACAAATGCCGACTTGACAGACGAGGAATCAGCTCTGAGCGCATTCTTCTTGTAGAAGCTTTTGCCGAACATTTTCAGAGGTAAGTTTCATTCCTGACTGCTCTAGTGCCATCCGTAACGGACGATAATCATCTGGCAAACCTCTCAAATTTATCACAGCAATTAAATTTATTAAATTTAAGCTTTTGAGCGTGACTCATGACAGCAGCTACATAATCATGCATCGACCGGTGATTCTCCAGCTTCTCATCTAAGAGAGAATTCATCAGAGTTATTCGTCTATTTATTCCTTTGTCTTCAAAAATGGCAGCCAACCCATCCCACACTTCTTTTGCATAAGAAAGATTCTGTAAATACGGAAAGAGACGAGTTTCCAGATGTAGACATATTATCATTAATGCCTCTTGATCCTTCTCGATCTCTGAAGCATCATCTTTTTCGTGTTGACGTAAATTTAAAACATTTTTCGTGAACTAGTAGAATTTTCATTGCGAATTTCCATGACGAGCAATCTTCTAGTCCGGTCAATTTGGCAATAGAAAATTTGGTATTCTGGGCCCATAACCTTTTAAATATACACAATAAAAAGAGTCGCAATGTCTTGGAGTAATATTTTATTCTGAGGTCAAATAGCTAATTGACGGTAGATTGTACTTAGTAACCAAAAACAAATAGGTAACATAGCAACCATCTTCTTAACAATACTATTTAATGAATTAAATAATTAATTAATATTTCCATCAATATTACAGAGCCTTCTTAAATTCTATTTCCACCAAACTGCGTAGCGTTGAATATGGTTATTACATTACTAGGTAATTACATTGTATATGTAAATTTAAAAATTGTAATTACATTGGTAATAAATAAAGATTGGTAGTTTTATTTCATTTAAAATTATTAAATAGTATGTTGTTAATTACTTATTACAATACATTTACATATAAGTCATTCATGATTCACAAAATTATATTGTAGGGGCATAACTATCCATTGATTGTTTCACAATGTTCAGATAAGCGCTACGTGATAGATAAATCATAATTTCAGCTTCAAAAGTAATAATTGATCTGCCACATTGGTAAGGTTTATCCGAAAATTGTGCAGCAGTACCTAAAATTATAGTTTCCTTCAAAAGCGGTGGCGACATTTAGCGGATGCAATATGGTAGCCATAACAGTTTGGAATATGCACACTAGTCGGAATAAAATCGTAGGGAGGTAGTGGTTTTTAAAATGATCGTTTTTCCGAAATTAGTGTAGTTTAGTTACTTTAATAACTTTATAGAATTTATCAAGAATGTGGCGTTAATTTTACAATTAATTGTATACCTACCGCTATTGAAAAAAACGTTAGAGACCGTTAAGACAGCACCGTTTAGACACCGTTAAGACGGCATTAATGAAAATGGCGGTGTCGCTTTTTGAAGGAAACCAAAGCTTCATTGACGTAAGTATATATGTAAAAAAAACAACCGTAACTCTATTCGAGACAGGCTTCTTTTCTGAATATTGACTTCTAGCATTCTGTGCCATATTTGCGACTGCAGTCTTTGACTCCGCAAGTTAGTTGTCCAGCTGCTTGGCCCGCCTTGTAGGGTTTTTGTCCAACGTAGTTGCCACTGTAAGAACGCAGAATTAGAGCAAATATATGTGAAGTTTGTATATTATCACTGTCAAAACCACTCGAGTCGTCTCGGGTCGAATAATGATTAACACTTTTTTGATTCTATCGCCCTGTAAGAGAAGTGCGATAACTGGTGTACCATAATGTTGCATTGTTTATTCATAGCTCGAAAAAATGGGTAAAGTGCTGGTCGGACTCGCACACGAAGGGTACATAACCATCGAACGAGGTATCTTAAGGACTAAAAATTATAAAACAAAAGCTGCGCTGCCGACGACGTTTTAACTATCGCAGAAACTGCGATGAATTGAATATTATTATTTGAATAATCAGACAGCAATGGATATTCTATAAAAAACAACAATACACCTATTACGACTTAAAAGATACAGCCCGCTGAAGGACAGACGAACAGTTAAGTCTGAGTAATAGGGCCCTGTTTGTCACGCCTCGGGCACGGAACCCTAAAGATGAAGTATGGAATAACTGGCTTAGCCTAGGCCCAGCTATCCTCTACTTTTGAAACTTATGTCTTGTTAAAAAAAAAAACAAAACATATAATGAGAAATGGCAGTTCTAAAAATTGGTATTCTTGATAGTTGTGTCCGTATGGGAAAAGGCATGATGCTACGTATGAAATATACGAATTATATTGAATACAAATCTCAATACTCACGGTGGGCCATAGTTGCAGACGACAAAATATGTGGTCATTCCTTGGTCAGTCCCCTTGAACGTACCGCATCCGACGTAAGTGCTATCTGACCACGCCATCTGAAATGGGGAAAATTTACATATTGTAAAAAAAGTCCTTGAAGTTACCACGATAGCTACGTTTTCATAAATTTTAACATCAAGGTGTCTTTATGAAATTATTTTGACGGATTTAGATATGTCCAAAGGCAGATTAGTCAACGTCGTCAAACCTGATGGATCGGGAGTAAAAATTGGCGTTCCACAAAATGCCATATTAGGCCTTTTCTTATTCCTGGTATATATTAACGATCTGCCTTTCATGGTGGAGAAATTAACTGACACGGTGTTGTTTGCTGATGATGCACAGGTCTTCAACATTGAAAGAAAGAGGAAGATTTTGATGGTGATAATGGAATATTGTCTTTAACCTTGAATTGGTTCACTTCAATGGTTAACTTTGCTGGTTCTGCGGCTTTCACTGTTAGAAACATCAGACAAAACACGGATCTAGGCTAGTATATTTTATTTATTTTTATAGTTTCATGTCCTATGGTTTCTTGTTGTGAGGGAAAGCAGCGCATATTCAAACTACTTTTACTTTATAGAAAAGAGCTAATCAAGAAATTTATAATTAAAAACGCACAGACTCTTTACGAGATTTTTAAAGAAATTGGCATACTAACTGCAGCTGTCAATTTATTTTCGAAAATATAATGTATGTAAGCAAGAGCCTTATAACGCTTTTCTAATTTTGCGATAGCTGGAATGTTAAACTATGAAATATATACAAACCAGTTGCGCCCCGCTTTAGCAATTATTTTAAGGGTCAGTGCATTCTCTATTACACAAGATACCTCTGCAGATTTTGAAATTGCCATTTGAGCAATTTAAGACCAAGTGAAAGTGACTTTGTCAAAAAAAGGATATTACAATGTTTAATATCACGTAATAGACGGGAATATATTGGGTTTATGTAACTCAACACAGAAATTGTTAAAAAATATTAAATTCTTTATTCCTGCATATTAATAATAGTAATTAATATCGTAATATTTGTATTATTTAAAAACAAGCAATATTAGAAGATCTAAAAATCTATCTGTGGGAGGTTTTTTGCCCTTCTTCGCAAAAACCGACGTTGAAATTGACTTAAATATCTACAATAAAAGGACATTTGAACTTTGGACTTTGTCCATCGCATTGCAGCTCTGTAAATCAATCAAAACAAATCAAAATTTCATTATTTCTGTAGATTTCTTGTCATCATTGGAAGAGGCAAAAAGGGAGAGGAAGTGCGAAGCTAATCCTACAGATTGATTCTAGATCACTTTTAGTAATAGGTTGTGCTTAAAAAGCACAAGAAAATTTCAGTCAGTTACTAAGAATCAAAATACGTATTAGGGATCAATTGATTTGTTATTTGTAGCTACACAAATTTTATAGTTGGTTTGGTGTGGTTATACCTGAGTGTAATGTCCAACTTGCTTCCCATTCGTAGACTGGTTCTTCTCGTAGCTATAGTCTTTGTATTCGTCCCACCAAGCCTTCATTGCTGATTCCACATCAAACTGGGCATTAGTAGATGATGTCCAATACTTGTATATGTTTTCACCTGTTTGGAATCGTCCCGACGCTGAAAACAAAAATAGAACATTCATTATTATGAGTATCACCTAATATGCGAATGTTGTATACGAGAGGAGGTCTATACTAGAGTGTTCCCTGACAGGCTGATTTATTTATTTATCTGATGATGAATATTATAAATTTGCAAAAAATTCTCATCAAGATTTGATGAATTATCTTCTGTGAATTTAATATACTTGATTGAACTGGAAATTGGAAATGGCTGGGGGTCTGCTCCTTCATCTAAAGGAGAAGTTTTTTAAATTTTTGCTTTAGTCAGTATCTCTCGTTTAGCCAGTGCATTACATAAAACAATAATGATTTTAGATACCTGTAAGATGAGCAAATGGTTTACAAGTTAAGAAAACTTAATATGATATACCTTGAAATTCAATAAAAAAATCATAACTTAAACTGGAATTAACAATTAAATATTCTTTCATTATCATGCATTTTTTTATTGCGTAACTTTCGCATTACTTTATATGCTTTGCTGGTATGAAAATAAAAAATAAACAAGAACTGCTACAAAAAAAAAATGGAAAATGAACGTCCGCTGTCGTGGAATCGAACCCGTGACCTAGGGTTCACTAGTCCAATTCGTTAATTTGTTAACCACCGGACCAACATGCAATTTACTCAATGGATGATATTTAACAGCGGTTGTGCTTACGAATAGTTTTGTCTGGGTTATGTTCATATTTGTTCCTTGCTGCCCACTTTGAAGCTTTTTCTGCCAACTCCTTGTCCCAAATCTAAAACGATATTTACCGTTGTTTAATATAAAGGACTTCTATAAACTTGCTCTATGTCTGGACAAGGTACAAATTATTTCAAAATTATTCTAAATCATATGATTAAATCACATTAATAATAGGATAAGACATCAAAGATGATATAACGCAAAGCCACAGAGGTATAAGCTACTGCCAGATAAAAGGGGAGTAAACTACATTGACCCCGCTAAAAAAATGTATACGAAACGTTTGCCGTCGTGACTTTGCACGGCAAGCGTCAAATATCATTCATGTTCTTATCGGGGTTTATATACTTTATTGTACATTTATCTGGCAGAAGCTCTCTTCTTACATGCAAGAATTTCCGCGTCCGAATCTTGGATAAAGGTATTAGTCCAAACTCAGCTGACCTGCTGCACACTACTCTATTCCCCGTACGATAATGTACCTTACCTCCGGGCATTTATGGTCTGTCAGAGGCGACAGAGTGAGACAAACCTTATTATGTGTATACATGTGCCCATACCATTTGTTTCATCTCCGAAGCGGCTGGCTGGCCGGGCAGAGTACCCTGCGCAAGCGCATACCGCCTGTTGTTATGACCATCCACGAACCGTCTAGTGTCCGAACATTGATTATTGACCACTGAAAGTAAAACGCTTTCGGTATTTAAAGTGCGTTTCTGTGAACGATCCGTTACTGTTCAGATGATACAACCCTTTGAAAGACAGACAGTTCGTTGATACAGGGATTCGAATACCATAGTGAGTTAGCAGCCTAAGATAACCGGATCAAATTAGGAAGTTTTTAATTTTGGACTTTTAAGCCAGCACAAAATCAAGCCGCTTTCTTGATTTAGTGCCTGCATATTTATATAAAACGCTGAGTTTGAGCCGAACTTCGAACTGAAATATTCCGACTTGTATATATTTTTTTATACCAGTTGACAGATTTTGATGCCTTATGCTTATGCCTTATGACATATGCTCTGAGTAGTAGTAATCATTTATCACTCTCGATATGTAAAATAATAGTCGTTCCCCAATATCTCAGAAACCAAAATCTGCAGACTGGCATACAAATTTTAGACACCTAGCTTTAAGAAATAAATTCTGCTATCGACAGATTTTAATTTCTGTGATATCGGAGAGCGGCTATTCTTTGACATATCGAGTGTGATAAAAGATGGGCTTCGTTTTAATTCGGCTTCAACTTGACGTTTTCTTAATTAGACAGCCAATCATGGCACTGGGCTGGCTTAAAAAATCCAAAATCTAAATTTTCTTAATTTGTTTGGGTTATATTAGGCCTCTTACTTCACTATGGGTGATTTTAATGCCGGTGCTGACCGTTTATCAAAGAGATACATTTTTTTCTCTATCATTATAAGGACGTTCTAACGGTGATGGAAAACATCGTAAGAAAACCTTCTTATCTCCATAACTGCGGGCAAAATGTAGTATTAAATAACTGGCTGTATGTGAACCTGTTCCTCTGCCATCCCATATAGTAAAAGGCGTGATGCTACGATTTAGGCATTTAGTATGATATAGACGCATTTTACTCACACTGGGACTCCGCAACGCTCGCGACAACAACCAGTAATGCAAAACGGAACATTTTCACACTTGTTAGCATTAACCACAGCTTGTAACAAGCCACAAGTCATCACTAATTAGCCGAACATTACCGTTTGAGTTTTATACTATTAAGACAAAAGTTACTCAGTATGCCACTAGATGTGATAGGGCTGTCACTTGATATAATTATATGTGTATAATGGTTTTATCAGTGTGACTATTATGATTACAGGATGTGACGGACAAACAATTTTTATAAGGTTATTTCACACTAAACAAAGTTCATGGGTAAACTGATTTGATCAGAACGCAGGCGTTATGGGGAAGTGCTAAAAACAAAGAGCTTATGTTTAACTGTTCACCAAATTAAGTAAAAAGTTACATCCAAAAAATATCATTTTCATCACAAGTTAACTACATGTTTTCATCCCACATTAACTGCTAAACTACGTAGGGTCGCCTCGCCCCGCTCCGCTTCGCATCGGCTCTAGATTGTATTATAAAGTTATGATCTAAACAACAAACCTTCTTTATTATTCGGATAGAAAGTGAATCATAGCAACCGATACGGTTTTGTGAAACTCCAAGGGGGCACGGTGAACATTTAACATATTTGTGAATCAAAACTTACATTGGTTAACATTATATTTATTGCTTAAAGAAAGTAGCTAACTCGGTTTCACAGTGAATATTGTTTATAGATATAGATCCTGTATGTATGGCGATAATTTTATCGGTGACGATAAGTTTGCTTTGTTATTTATTTAATTACTAAGAGGTTTTATTTACCCCTTCTTTCTTAGATATCTTACGAGGATTTATGGTACTATAAATATGTAGAGGTTTGATGTACCTGTACCACAAACCCCGTCTGACATTCGTTAAATTATGGAACTCTTTTTTTTATAGGTTAGAAATATATTATAATTTTTAACCTTTTTTTATACTTTCTTTCTTTTGGGGACGCCCATGGGCTGAAGGCAGTAACAAAATATTCAATTATACAAAGTATTCGATTCACATACTTCATAATTATTTATAGCACACAAACATTTGAGCATTTACATTAAAAGAAAATACATGTACAGAGCCACTTATTTAAAAAATATAATTATTCCTTAATTGGCCATGCTAAAAAAAGTACTACGATTAATTAAATTTTATGAAATTTTATGCTCTTTTTAGAAATTAATTTGAATATTTCGAGTAATCGATCTCTTATTATTTTTTGAATATGTTTTAAAATAACACGCCTCGTGACGATGCTCGTTCATAGTTTTGAACTGTTGTACTTGAGGTTGCTTGTTTACGATTATAAAACTATGATATAAATATTGATTTCCGTTCCGACTGACATCTGCGTTATCGACTGACAGGAGAACTTGACACTTGACAGTTTTACAGGACAGCTAACAATACGGTGAAGGAAATTTGAACAAACTAAGTCGTAGAGAACAAATAAAGGACATTAGGTTTTTTACGCATGTTTTAGTATGCCTGCATATTTTTTTTAATGAGATTAACGAAATTCAGAACATAATTATCGCGGAATTGTTTCCTCAGTTAGGCAACCTAGTTTTTTTTACATGACCATTTCAACAAATGTTATGCACAGATCATACGTTTCCCAGCCCTAAGGAACCTTCTGATATTCAAGAAAGCCATGAAAATTCCCATTTATTAAGCGGACACGAATCGCATGGTTATTCCATTAGTTATTCGTGAACATATTATGCGTGTTGTTATTGCAGAGCATATTGAAATAGCTGAAACGGAAACGACAACTAATGATTCAATGCTATGTTATAATGCGTCCACTTAAAGCAGATACCTCACGCCGTAGTAAGGGATATGATTTGAGATATCAGAGTTAAGTTGTTGTGAAGGTGTGTTGAAAACAATATTGTGCGTGATACAGGAAATACGAGAAGTAACTAGGTGAAAGTAAACGTAAACAACTTATAATATCGTTTGACTGACTGACCTATTAACGTATATTTAAAACTACTCAATCGATTAAGATGATTTTTGGTACATTGTTTTATTTATTTTTTCATCCACAAAAATAGATTTTAGCAATTTATTTAAAACATTACATATCATTCACACTATCAGTTACTGGCCGTAAACATTGTTCAACTGCTTTGCAGCTAAACGGTTAATATAAATGCGGTCTCGTCTTATTTTCTATTTTCAACTCTATACCTAATATGGATAAAAATAATAAAATGTTTCATTATGGTGACGATCACGTTACTGATATACCCGAAAGTTCATACGAGTTGGCAGATATCAACGACTTTTTTTAAATCAAAGTTAGTAGGTTGCACTTTTCACTTGATTAGAAACAATAAAACTTTGAGTGCAAAGAATATCGGTTCAAAAGATATTCATTGCGTGAAACATCATTCGCTGACAACGACGCTGGGGTTTAAAAATCAACTATTGAATGCCTATATATTGCATGACTCTTTCTTCCTAAGCATTCTACCATCGTTCAGATCAAATGTGATATCATAAGTGCTTCATATATTAACGGACAATGACATGACATGAATTCGCACCTAGTGTATCAGCCGGATACAGGATTATAGAAATTCCAAAAAACATATTTTTTTTTCCTGTAAACCAGTATTTGTGTTGTTTTCATTGTGAGTGAAATGAATTTATGACTTTTAGATGCAAATAGCAAGTTGATAAATTTGAGAGAGGAAGAAATTCAGTTATATTTTCACTTGAGGTCGAAATGAGAGATTTTATAAAAAAAAAATACTACCCAAAGGTAAAGACTTCAGTTTAGTACGTGCCGTGCATAACCGATCATCTATCAAAAAGAAACAGCTGACTAAGGATAATAAAAACAATCCTAAAGTATATCAAACTCATAAAACGAAACAAAAAAATATTGGAGGCTGTCTGACCTTCGACAATAGCATCGAAAGCTAGCAAATTAATTCTTATAAGCCTTACATTATTAGTTGTAGCAAAAAAGATACCTACCTAGATTCGCATACCTATTAACCAACAAGACTTATATGTTCTATTGTCAGCAAGTACATTATAATACATATGAAGGTTCAGTTACGGTATACCGCCCAAAAATGGTGATAAAAAGAACGTGTTGTGTAGCATCAAGTTTGTGAACAATGCAATATGTTTTCTTTTTTAATTATTAATGGAGTAGAGATTGCTAAAATAAAAAAAAGCTGTTGGTTGGACTATGAAATCTTTTCTTTCTATGAATGAAAATGAATCAAAAATGTCTACAATATGGGGGTGGGAGAAGGACGGAATAAAACACATGTAACGCACATAATTTTGTGCTGCCATATTTTTATTTTGAACGCATCATTGCCTTCATGAACTCAGCGATTCGGCTTTTTCGGAACGTGTCCACATGCGATGCGTTCTGTTTCACGTGAGTAGTTCAAATAATTTAAATTTCGCCTTTTGCTTTTGCTATAAATTCAATGATTTTGATTAATTATCTTCAAAGAGTTTTAGCAGATTTCGCCTTTTTAGGCCGTAGATATTGAATTGGTATACTGGCGCTCAAGAAGACCTGGTTTAACACTCTGCCAAACCAAGTATTTATAACCTATTCCACGACCCATTACTGAGCAGGCAGCATAAATAAGTGATACCACATATTACAGGTATTTTTTTTATTATGCGCCAGGGTGGGCTCACCTCCCCCGATCTATTTAACCTGTACGTAAATGACTTGATCTTGGGCCTGAGGGGCACCAGGGTCGGCTGTCATATTGTTAATGTGTGTGTTAACATTCTGTATTACGCAGACGACATGGTGCTCCTCAGTCTTGAGCGACTTTTAGCCCTTTGTACTCGCTATGCCGAAGTACATGGACTAAAATACAACAAGGAAAAGACCGAGATGGTAGTGTTCAGATCGGGGAAGGGCCCTGAGAGGATACCTCCTCTGTTTTTGGAAGGCTCGCCGGTGCGGGTTGTGGAACAGTTTAAATACCTTGGCCACATCCTCACAGGAGACATGCGGGATGATGTCGACATCGAGCGGGAACGCAGGGCTCTGGCCGTCCGCTGCAACATGATCGCGCGAAGATTTGCTCGTTGTACTGACGACGTTAAAATTGCTCTCTTTAAGGCGTTTTGACAGAGCTTCTATACCAGCCAGCTCTGGCTTCATTACACCCAACGTGCCTATAATACCTTGCGGGTCCAGTACAACGATGCATTTCGAATACTTATGCGTCTGCCAAGATACTGCAGTGCATCGACGATGTTTGCGGAGGCTAGGGTCCCTGATTTCTTCGCAATAATCAGGTCGAGGATTGCATCATCCTCGGTACGGCTGCGAACTTTAGAAAATGAGATTCTGAGTGCTATTATGGAGAGCACGAGCGGACCATTTTTCCAGCACTGGAATAACGTGCACCACGCTGGGAACAGGAAGTAACTTGCACTGTATAGTCTAACTTTCATTATATTTATTTATAATTTTGACAATTATAATTTACTGTTATACAATTATTATATTGCAAATAATTGCTTTTGCATCATATTGATCTCACTGTTATTCCTGTTTTTATTTATAATTTTGACAATAATAATTTGCTATTGCGCCATTTTGATATTGTAATCTTAAATTCTACATAATTTTGTATTTGTACTTCTATGGGTATATTCAATGACCTGAAATAAATAATAATAATAATAATAATAATAATAATAATAATAATAATAATAATAATAATTATACTTTACATACGAAAGTCTGAATATTAAGTTTGCGAAAGTTAAGTACTTATAAATATATGAACAGTACGCTAGATTTCAACTGTCTTACTATGGACATCGTTGTAAACCTTATGTTGACTTTGAGAGAGTTTAAAGAAAAAGCTCCATTATTTGTGATAAAATGATGTGTTAAAATGGAATTTTGAAAACGGGACCTGTTGATGTCCGTGTAGAGATAGAATGTGATCGGAAATAGCAGATCAAAAATTGGCATATTGTCTCATTTTGAACGACTGTATTATAGAATATAAGCCATTATCCAACACTGTAAAAAAACCTGAGTGAAGAGTAATAATAATAATATATGTGTAATAATAATAATTTATTCAGGAAAATATACAATTAAATTTCTTGTTTTTAGATTAATTGTTCACTACTCCTTAAAGAAGGGCGAACCCTGTATTATAGGATGAGTAGTACTTCCCACCTGTAGATGACACCATTTCAAAATTAATTTTACAAATTAAATTTCTAGAGATTTATGATAAATTAATAGAATATTATATATAGTAATTTTTAGACATAATAATAAAAAAAAGTTTCATCTTAGTGAAGAGAGTGAATGTGTGTGGTGTGTAATAGAGAAGATGGGAAGTTTAATGTTTGAATATTTTAGTGTAGTGGGTAGTGAATGGATGTGTTGATTATGTTTATTTATTATTTCTTATCATTCCATTATTATATTGTTTTGATTGTAAATTATCATAGTATGTAAGGATTAATTTCTTTTATATTATTTATTTATTTACTTTGGGTATTAAGATAAAGCATAAAGATAAAACAAGGGATGTTCACTACTCCCTAAAGAAGGGTGAACCCTGTATTATAGGATGAGTAGTACTTCCCACCTGTAGATGACACCATATCGAAATTAATTTTAAAAATTAAATATATAGAGATTTATGATAAATTAATATACAGTAATTAATATGTGTGGTGTGTAATAGAGAAGTTGGGAAGTGTAATGTTTGAATGTTTTAGTGGAGTGAGTAGTGAATGGATGTGTTGATTATGTTTATTCATTATTTTTTAACATTCCATTATTATATTGTTTCGATTGTAAATTATCATAGTATGTAATGATTAATTTATTTTATCTACACACATATCATAAACCCTCTTTACTGCGTACAAAAACCGACAGTTTCGATCAGCATAATGTTAAACTACTTGGTAAAAACTCATTTCTTATCTGAAAAATTACACATTATGACCATAATGTGTAATTTTTCTGCATATTTTGACATTAAAATTTCGAACGCCGACGCCCGCCTGCGTGAAGTTGGTACTACAGAACAAGCTAAACAACTGCAGAGCCACAATGCCGGTCAAACATGCGGTTCCCGAACACATCAAAGAGAGCTTATGATATGGGTGTAGATAAACTAGTGTATGTAACTATACATAACTGTACATAATTAGCCTCCATTATTATCTTAAAAATTATATTAACCTTACAACATTTGCCAAACTTAGCGATAGCTGTAATATTAACCTAAGAAATAATCACAGACTGCTTGCGCGGTTTAGACTCGCGAAGGTTAGCAATTCTTTCAAGGGTCAATGCATTCTCTACTACAATAAGATACCCTGGAGATCTTGAAATTGTCATTTGAGCAATTTAAAAACCATGTTAAAGCGACTTTGTCGAAAAAGGGATATTACAATGTTCAAGAATAAATTAAATGACAGGACTGTGTGGGGTTAATCTGGCTCAACACAGACCATGCTGATTAAAGTTTTGTAATTATTTATTCCTACTTATTAATTATGATATAATGATATTATAAAATTTGTATTAGATATGCACAAGTAATTTTTAAAAGAGATCTAAAAATCAATCCGTGGGAGTTTCTACGCCCTTCTTCTCACACAGTAGTCCAATGTAGAGAAGTAGCAAAAAATGACGATTGCTAAGTATATGTAAATATCTACATTAATAAAGACATTTGCAATTTGGAATTTGGAATATGATACTTCGTAAAAGGCGATAACCTCAGATTTATTTAAAATTACTTAATCGGTCGACTTTCAACAGTAATAATCTAAAAATTACCGAAATAAGTTTTGGTGGCTAAAATTGATTATTTTTGACTAAAACGTTGAAAATCCGCTAGATCAAGCCACAAAGTGGCTAGAACGGCAACACTGATGGAAAGCCAACATCAAACTAGGTCCCATCTTTTTTTGACATTTGGATATGGGCTTGGGTTTCGCTTGAAACATTACATGATACCGATTTACGTCAATACATACAGATTTAGTTCATTCAATGAGCTGGGGTTTGGCCTCCAATAAGATGCTACTTGCGTGATACCAATTTGACAGATGAAGCTGGTGTAAGGCGGCATACGTAATAGTTTATATGAAGTTCAAGCTCAGACGAATTAAGCCATATAGGAGTGTCGTCGACCGTCGCGTACACGGACCTGCATCTCTCGCCGTTCCTCCGCAGTTCGCCCGCCGCTTCGTCGCAAGCGGACGTGCGCAACACGCGCCCGTGCGCGTCGCGATATTACCGTCGCGAGTGTTTGCACGGAGGGGAATACCTTCTAGGAACGGACGCTGGCTTCGCCTAAGGTCGTACCTGGTCGGTACCCCCTTCGGACAGCCAACTTGTCCATAGCCCGCTGCTATGGACAAGTTCAAAAGCCCTTCTAAGGGCTACAGTGATAGTGCTAGTGTTAGTGTGGACAGTGCTAGTGCTAGCGTCAGTGAATGTCATGTTGTTGATACGAGCAGCCCGCCGCTGGGGGCCACCCCGCGCCGTAGTCGTCTCACCTCATCGACATCCCTCGACCGCCTGCTCCCCGTCTCAACGTCGACGGAATATGGGTCCCCTTTGGTGCGTCGTCCGGTTTCGCCGAGAGCGGAGCTTGAGTTGGACGGATTATATCTAATCCGGGCCGCTCAAGCCAAACTGTTTTCCTCTGAGGGCGAAGCTCGGGATCTACAAGACCTACGTGAGATTCCGCCTCACCTACGCGGCTCCAGCATGGTACGCTCTGTGCTCGGAGACGAACAAACGGAGACTCCGAGCCCAAGAGAACCTCTCTCTGCGTACCATCGTCGGCGCCCCCCGCTACGTGAGGAACGCGACAATCCAGATGGACCTAAGATGGGAATCCGTGGACCAGTTTGTCCAGAGGCTGACGAAGGGCATGTTCGCGCGTGCGGATGCTTCACATCTTCCGCATATCGCCGAACTGGCGCCGCACCACGCGCGCCCGCCCGACCGCCGCCGCCTGCCACGCGACCTGGTTGCCTAGCCGGCGATCACCCACTGCATACCAGCGCCACATCAAGACCACCGCCCGCAGGGGCCATCCGATGAACTGTCCACAGGAGTGGACAGAGGCGATTCTTCGGGAAGAGGTCCGTCGACCTGACCCCGACTCCCCACGCCCCAGAAAGGGTACGTGAGAAGATTATGAAGAAAGAAGAATTAAGCCATAAGGCTGCAGCTGCTGCTGATCATCGTGTACTGTAAGACAATAAGTGACAATACGAGAACGAAATGCTAATGCAACTAAATCCACACTATTGCTATGCGTGACGTTTTTAATGTTTTGTTTATGCGCATTACTTGCATTACTACATTATATGTAGCATCTGAATGATTATCGAAAAACAATCGTATACCGTCAGGACAAATTCTCTCAACCTCTTCTTCGGAGTAAAATCGTGATTCATTTAATTCCAGCTTATTCTCATCTAACAGCTGCCCATCACCAATTTTTGTTAATATTGTTGAGAAAGTTCGATTGGCTTGTAGCATTACTTTGCTCAGTTCGAAGAATTTCAATCCTCGCCATAGTGTTGGTCCTACCATTTGTCGCTTTATTTGCTTGTAAATTGGTGTAGCACGAACCGGAGGTTGTTGACGTAGATCACCGATCAAAATTATTTATATTTAAATACTTACTATGATCATTTTCACTATTTTGAACAGGCAAATCATTATTACACGTATCAGAACTATAATTTTTAATATTTAATAACGCCTTTTGACGTGCACGAAACTCACGAACACGTTCCGTTAAACTTTTTGTAGCCTTTTTAGTTTAGTTATTTTTTTCGATATTCACGACAATTATAATAGTCTGCGTTTAATTTCGCCATATTCGAAAAATGATTTTATTGAACATTGAAATGATTATTTAAATGATACACGTGTACAATACACCACGGTTGTTGTGATGCTTTTTCCAAAGCTTTGTAATACGCAGGCGCTTACACACACGTACTCACACGTACGCTCGGACTTGATCGTATGCTTTCGCCGTACATGTATGCTTTTGCCGGACCCCAGATCCGGCGCAGGAACCCCCACTATATCTTGGTAGACACTACAGGAAAGGGTACGAACTTTGATCATATATACCCAAGATACAGCATCAAGTTCAAAATCACGTCAAAACCTGTCCTTCGCTCGTTGCGAGTGTGTGCGTGTGGTAGCCAAACATTAAACCAAGTATTGTACCTAAGATCATACTTAAAGTTTTTGTTATACTACCCTATGACGTAAGACATGCCGTTGCAACGCGTTGTATTTGCAATGCCAGTGTTTGGCGGTTATGACATTTCAAAATACGAGCGCATCGTGCCTCATAAAATGTATTGCCATCGGCTCACAATGGAACAGGGAGTCTGTGGAGTAGTGAAATAGGCAATGTTAAAGTTACGTTTTGGACGTAATAATTTGTAGGTATGCTTTTAGCAATAATCGAAGATTACTCATAACATGAGTCAGAACTAAGCTCTAACTGTAAATACACTGTATCATAGTAAGGAACCCTTCGTGTATGAGTCTGACCTCATAATTTATAAATTCATATTTTCTTTATTGTACATACACAAACAACATACAGAAAAAGTAATCTATATTAATAATAAATCTGTAAGTGTCGGTCATGGAGTAAGTTAGTTTGTTTTCAGAGATATTGTGTTTATAGGCTCAATATATGATACTGAAACTAATTTCACGATTTTAGAATTTTTTTCTGTATGTGTGTATGTATGTATGTATGTTCCTCCATAACTCCTAAACCAATTATCCGAATTTGATGAAATTTCATATAAAAACATATAGACATCTGGGACACAGGATAGGCTATTTAAATTCTAGCTCCAGTTATGATAAGACGTGGCCCCCATACAAACCTAATTTATTTTTTCGAGTATCTGCATGTTTAGCTGCTTATTATGTTGAATGAGGTGATTTTATTCAGATTTTGTTTACACTATTATAATCACATACATCTAAAAGAAGAGTATGCCAAAAATCATCGCTAGAAGAAGTAAAATGACGGAGTACTGATCAAAAACTCTGATCGCATTTTCGCCTGGCGCGCGGCGCGTGCGAGTTTATGACGCGGGGCGCGGGGAGCGAGTGTCTATAAATACGGACCAGAGCGGGGGCGCTCGCCATACTGGCAACGAACATGTTCGCACGAGCGGACGGCTCTCAACACCCGCTCGTGCGAGACCTGGCGCCATACCACGCGCGCCCGCCTGACCGTCGCCTCCTACCCCGAGACCTGGTTGCCGAGCCGGCAGCACCCCTGGATTGAGGCCACACAACCCGAAGAACACCTCAGCCACCCAATGACCTGGCCGTAGTCACGGCCAGCGGAAGACTCCGCGGAAGGGGGCCATTGCCCCGGGACCGCAACCCCGCACCCTGGAAGGGGTGTGAGAAGATCACCAAGCTGAAGCGCTCGCCATATAGAACGCCAAACTCGACCTGCACGGACGTGTCGCGTGTAGAGCGCGGAGCGTGGTGTTTCGTATGCATTGTTTCGAGTGAACGCTATTTTTTTTAATCTGTTTCATCGCTTTGGGTTTAGTTAGCATTTTTGTTTAGATCTACATATGTATGTTCATTTGATTATTGATTATTATACTAATATTATAAAGATTTTGATACCTACTTAGGTATTTTGCCTAACTGCCGGGAACGTTTTCTAGGGTCTTATTTTATTTAAGTTTTTCTTTCCATTACCGGATAGTAGGTACCTATGTACTTGACTGGTTTTTTATTTGAATTGAGTTGATCGCTTTGGGTTTCATTTGATTATTGATTAATTTTAAGTGCAATAAAGGTGTTATTGCGAATAGATATTAGGCAATACTTAATCGAAGTAGGACACGCAGTGTAGTTCCCCATGTAGGTACCTAGGTACTTAGGTATTTTGCCTTACTGCCGGGAACGTTTTCTAGGGTCTTATTTTATTTAAGTTTTTCTTTCCATTACCGGATAGTAGGTACCTATGTACTTGAATGGTTTTTTATTTGAATTGAGTTGATAGCTTTGTGTTTAGTTTAGTTAGCATTTTTGTTTAGTTCTATGTATGTTCATTTGATTATTGATTAATTTTAAGTGCAATAAAGGTGTTATTGCGAATATATATTAGGCAATAATTTTTACTTTCCATTACCGAATAGTACCTATGTACTTGACTGGTTTTTATTTGAATTGATTTGAATGTTCGTATTAATTTATGTATATTTTTAATTAGTGTAATTAATTAATTCCACGTAAGTATGTAGTTTATTCTGAAAGCATAGGTACCTTAGCTAAAATGAAAGAGTAGGAATAATCTATACTAATAATCTTAATAATGTGTGATAATTTTTAGGATTTTTTTTTATACAATGCCGCCAATTAGGAAAAGAACTAATCTCAACTCTGTGTCTTCAAAAGCGAAAAAAGATAGACTCGCGAGACAGTCTGAAAGTCAGCAAGAAAGAGATGCACGCCTACAATCATATCGCGAGCGGAATGCTTTGTCTTTAGACATGGAGTCCTCGCAACAGCGAGAACAGAGGTTGTCGGTTATGCGTGGTCACGCAACGTGGCGTCTTCAATCGTAGGAAGCGTGGTAGTATCGTAGAAGGTGTTACTGGCATCTTAAGAGAAAACGTACTCGGTAGGGTGTACACAGTACATCCAAGCAATAGCGAATGCTACTTTCTACGGTTGCTACTTCATCACGTTCGAGGACCGACGTCGTTCGAATGCCTTAAATCTGTGGACGGCTTAGTTCATCCAACCTACCAAGCAGCATGTAGAGCACTACATCTGCTTGAAAGACGATTCTAACTGGGATGACACATTGCGAGAGGCTTGCATCAGTGACAACGCCGCTAAACTTCGCCAACTTTTTGCTGTTATGTTGGTCTTCTGTAACCTGTCGAATCCAAGCGATCTATGGGAGAAGTACCGCCATAACTTCTGTGAAGACATACGAGGGAGATTCAGAGACGTACCCCTGATCTCAATGTTGAGGAATGTAGACCCGACATAGAAAATCGTGGTTTATTACAACTTCAGGATTTCGTCATCTCTATCGGCGGAAATCCTCTGGGTGGATACGGACTTCCTTCTCCTCAGATGATGAACGACGCAACAATAAGTAAGGAGTATGCCGCTGAGACGAGCCATAACATTGCCGAAATGAATAGTTTGGTTCGAGAAAATGAGCCAAAACTAACTGTGGAACAAACAAATATATACAATCGAGTCGTGAAAAGCGTTAAGTCTAAATCGGGTGAAATCTTTTTCATTGATGCCCCGGGAGGAACTGGAAAGACTTTTTTGATAAATCTAATTTTAGGAAAAATTCGAAAGGATGCCGACATAGCTCTTGCGGTGGCATCCTCTGCGATAGCAGCAACATTACTGCCCGGGGGTAAGACAGCTCATTCAATGTTTAAAATACCTATAGATCTAGATCGCTCCGACAATCCTGTTTGCGGTATCTCAAAAAATAGTGAAAAAGCAAAAGTGCTGCGAGACTGTGCTCTCATCGTGTGGGATGAATGCACGATGGCAAACAAAAAAGCAGTGGAGGCTGTTGACTGCACGTTACAGGACATGAGAAACAATAGCAAAGTTATGGGTGGTGTCACATTCCTCTTTTCTGGTGACTTCCGTCAGACTCTCCCCGTCATCAGCAGAGGTACGCGCGCTGATGAAGTAAACGCCTGTCTCAAACGATCCCTTCTCTGGTCCAATGTAAAAAAGCTCTCACTTACCGTCAATATGAGAGCTCAACTCGGAGGGGATTCACTGACGGGAGAGTTCTCTGATCTGCTGTTGAAGATAGGTAATGGTACAATGACCGAAGTGAATGGCGAAATTCAGCTTCCACTTTCATTATGTAAAACTGTTACTTCGGTTAGTGAACTGATCGCCCAAGTTTATCCTGACATAGAAAATCTGTCTAGCAAGGAAAGCTCTTGGCTCTGCGAAAGAGCCATTCTCACCCCAAAAAATGATGAGGCGGTCGCTATTAATAACGCAATTTTAAGTATGTTCGAGGCCCCCAAAATGGTGTTCCATGCCATTAATAGGGTAGTTGATGATGGCGACGCGACTAACTACCCGATCGAGTTTCTCAACTCTTTGAATGCTCCTGGACTTCCGGCACATACGATAACGTTAAAAGTTGGTGCTCCCATAATGTTGCTGAGAAACCTAAGCGCCCCCAAGCTATACAACGGCACCAGGCTTCTGGTGAAGTCGTAACAAAGAAACGTCATCGAGGTGACCATACTAACAGGTTGCGGCCGAAGGGAAGACGTGTTCATCCCGCGTAACCCTCTCATCCCCAACAACTACCCGTTCGAGTTCAAGCGTGTACAGTGCCCTGTGAGCGTCTGTTTCGCTATGACTATAAACAAGTCGCAGGGACAGACGCTCCGCACTGCAGGTGTAGATCTTCGCACGAGCTGCTTCTCTCACGGACAGCTGTATGTTGCTTGCTCAAGAGTGAGCAGCAGTAACGATCTTTACATCTGCACTCCCCATAACACAACACACAACATCGTTTACAAAGAAGCGTTAAAATAAGATCATGACGACTGCTACCACCTTACCATATGATTAGCATCCCTTTAAATCACGCAATAAAAAATGTTATTGCACCTGATGCTTCGTAAAAATCGAAATGTACGCGAACGGAGTCGCGGGCACAGCTAGTTAGGTAATAATCATGTACATTTGTAAGTTTAAAAAATAAACGTATATTTAAAAAATAAACGTATACCAATAAACATGTACCTACATGCTTGATGTTTATTGGTTCAAAATTAGACATAGATATGTTTAATTACATTCTAGTTTAGATATAAATTGGATTACTGAACGCCAGTTGGAAACGTACATATGTTATTAAAAATTGGACATAGATATGTTTAATTGCATTCTAAGTTAGATATAAATTGGATTACTGAACGCCAGTTGGAAACGGACATATATTATTAAACGCACGCTTGATGATTCCATTTTGAGTCTGTATTGAAACCACTCTTGTGACGCCGTCCCGTCCTTGGTGCTTGTCGATGATTCGTCCCATCCTCCATCGGCAGGGGGGCTGCTGCTCCTCCCTCACCAGGACCAGCGTGCCGGCCTGCAGGGCAGGTCCTTTTGAGGTTCTCCATTTCGTACGTTGCTGAAGGAGTTCGATGTAGTCGCGGGACCACCTCTTCCAAAAATCTTGTTGTAGCTGTTGAAGCTGTTGATATTGTGTTAGTTTATTTGGGTTGATATCTTGGTAGTCATAGTCCGGTATACCTGTAGTGGTTCTACCGATCAGGAAGTGAGCTGGCGTTAGGATAGTGAAGTCGTCAGTGTCGGCAGTAGGTATAGGGCTTAGTGGTCGTGAGTTCAGTATCCCTTCTATTTGAGTCCGTATAGTAGAAAACTCTTCGTAGGTTAGTAAAGCTTGTCCACAGACACGTTTCAAGTGATATTTACAGCTTTTTACTGCAGCTTCGTGTAAGCCACCCATATGTGGCGTATTTACAGGTAAGAACTTCCATGTGATGTCCTCATTGGCACATGAAGTTGTCAGCTCACTGGAAAATTGATTTAAGTACTCATGTAGTTCAGTTAATTCCCTATTGGCCCCCCGAAAGCTGGTAGCATTGTCACTTACAATTTCCTTCGGTTTACCTCTCCTGGCTGTGATCCTTCAAAGGGCAGCCAAAAATGCAGCTGACTCTAGACCTGAAATCAGCTCAATGTGAATTGCCTTCGTCGAAAAACACACAAATATAGCTACCCAGCATTTATAGGCCTTGAAACCACGTCCTCTCCTATCTCGGATAGCAAAGGGACCCGCATAATCAATGCCCGTTGTGTGGAATGGTGGTGAGGGGGTAACTATTGAGGTAGGTAGATTACCCATAATAGGTATGTGTGTTTTAGGTTTGGCCCTGAAACAGGTGACACATTCTCGTAGAATTTTATTTGCTAGGCTCTTACCATGAATCGGCCAGTACTGTTCTCTTGTCGCAGAGAGTAGTAGTTGCGGTCCGGCATGCAGTAGTCTGATGTGCTGGGATCTCATGATGAGTTTGGTGAGTGTGTTGTTGTTGTGTAGAATTATAGGGTGTTTTTTATTATATGAAAATTGTGAGAGACCTAGACGACCGCCTACGCGCATAAGTCCGTTATCGATAAATGGATTTAAGCATAATATCGGTGAATCCTGCCGAATAGGTTTGTTTTGTTGTAATAGATTATACTCGGTTGGAAATGATTGCTGTTGTGCAACCTTAATTATGCGATTTCGTGATTCTATTAGTTCATTTACCGTTATCGGCCCAGTTTGTTTGTAGGCAAGTAGGCAAGTACTCTATATAGCATTCTGTCGGTGGAGTATTTGCAAATTAGATCTTGTATAATATTACATGTTTGAATGTTAGTAGAAATGTTACACAATTCTTGATTTTTCATTTCTGGTACAATAGTTTGTACTGTAGGTGTACTATGTTGGGGCCATTCTGATGTCGGTTTTGATAGCCACTCGGGTCCTACCCACCATAGGTGTGTATTCGCTAACTTATCAGCAGGTAGTCCTCTAGTTAGTAGGTCTGCCGGGTTGTCTCCGGAGCGGACCCAGTACCAGTCGTCACTGGTGGTTAGATTTTGTATTTTTGTAACTCGGTTACTGACAAAGATATTCAACTTGTGTGGTGGAGTTTTTATCCATGCCAACACAACATTTGAATCTGACATGTTAGTGTTAATTTAACTTTTGTGTATAGTTCGGCTAACAAGAGTGCTGCACGTAGCTCTAGGCGTGGGATTGTTTCCTTTCGTGCTACTCGTGACTTCGCACACAACAAACGAACTTGAATGTTGCCTTGTGTGTCTATGGATCGTATATAGATTGCTACGCCAAAAGCGGTCAATGAACTATCTCCAAAGCCGTGAATTTCGATTGTTATGTAATCGTGAATAATAACATGTCTAGGTTTTGTTAGTGTGTTTAGACAAAATAGGTTTTTATAAAAGCATCTCCATTCTTCTGATAGTGATGTTGGTAGTTCTGTGTCCCAGTCAGACTTGTCTTGCCAAAGTTTTTGTATAAAACATTTGGCAATGACTATTACTGGTCCTAGTAGACCTAACGGATCAAAAACTGACGAGATTAGGGACAAGACTTTACGTTTAGTTAGCGCCCTTGGTACTGGTTGTTCTTTCAACGTGTATAGTAGGTTGTCAGTCTCGTTTGACCATGCAAGTCCTAGGACTTTTTGTGTATTGTCTCCAAACTCTGTTGGAGTGTTAGTATCTGTTAATATCTGTTGTTAATATCTGTTCTTCCAACACTAAGTAAAATATTTGAAAAGATTATACTCAATCAAATGCTCTCACACTTCAACCGTACAAAACAACTCCACGCTAAACAATATGGTTTCACTAGGGGTAAATCGACTACGGATGCAGGTATTACCCTTGTATCTCATATTTATTCTGCATGGGAGGCCGCACAGGATGCTATCGGAGTTTTTTGCGACCTGTCGAAGGCGTTTGATTGTGTTGATCATAATACGCTATTAATTAAATTAAATCATTACGGAGTTAGAAATAAAGCGTTGGATCTACTAAGATCATACCTAAGCAATAGAATTCAAAAGGCAGAAGTTAACGGCGTAAAATCTGATGGATCGAGTGTTAAAATTGGCGTTCCACAAGGTTCCATATTAGGCCCTTTCTTATTCCTGGTATATATTAATGATCTGCCTTTCATGGTGGAGAAATTAACTGACATAGTGTTGTTTGCTGATGATACTTCACTGGTCTTCAAAATTGAAAGACAAAAAGGAGAATTTGATGATGTTAATGGTGTATTGTCTTTAACCTTGAATTGGTTCACAGTTAATAATTTATTGTTAAACGCTGGTAAAACCAAGTGTATCAAATTCTCACTTCCAAATGTCAGGCAAGTTGAGACCAGTTTAGTGCTAGACAACAACACGTTAGAATTAGTAAATGATACGAAGTTTCTTGGAATAACCATTGATAGCAAATTGCAGTGGGGACCCCACATAGATAAATTGGCTGGTAAATTAAGTTCTGCGGCTTACGCTGTTAGGAACATCAGACAAAGCACGGATGTGGCTACATCTAGGCTAGTATATTTTAGTTACTTTCATAGTGTGATGTCCTATGGTATCTTGTTGTGGGGGAAAGCAACGGATATTCAAACTATTTTTATTTTACAGAAAAGAGCTATTCGAGCAATTTATAATTTAAAACGAACAGACTCCTTAAGAGAGCTTTTTAAAGAAATTGACATACTAACAGTAGCTAGTCAATTTATTTTCGAAAATATAATGTATGTACGCAAGAACCTTACAACATTTTCCAAACTTAGCGATAGATGTAATGTTAACCTAAGAAATAATCACAGACTATGTGCGCCCCGTTTTAGACTCGCGAAGGTTAGCAATTCTTTCAAGGGTCAGTGCATTCTCTACTACAATAAGATACCTCTGGAGATTTTGAAATTGCCACTTGAGCAATTCAAAAAGCATGTTAAAGCGACTTTGTCGAAAAAGGGATATTACAATGTTCAAGATTACTTAAATGACAGGACTGTATGGGGTTAATCTGGCTCAACACAGACCTTGCTGTTAATAATTTTGTAATTATTTATTCCTGCTTATTAATCATAACAATTAAATTTTTCATATTTGTATTAGTTAAGCACAACCTATTTTTAAAAGAGATCTAAAAATAAATCTGTGGGAGTTTCTACGCCCTTCTTCTTCCACAGTGGTCCAATGTAGAGAAGAGGCAAAAAATGACGTTTGCTAAGTATATGTAAATATCTACAGTAATAAAGTACTTTGACTATTGACTATTGACTATAGTAGTGGAAGTTGGTGTGTTTGTACTCACCCTTCGTAGAATGACTGGGGAGTTAGATTTCCATTATCGCAGGTTGAAGTTCGCGGTGCTCAGGATGCCGCTTATCTGCACGGCTGTCTCTGCTACCGTTACCTCGTCATCTCCACCGTGGAGCAGGTCGTCCATATAGAAGTCGGAGCGGATCGCTGCTGCTGCCGCTGGAAACTGGGTATTATTTTCGTTAGATAGTTGCAATAGGCACCGTGTGGCTAGGTATGGAGCACACTTCAACCCAAAGCTAAGTGTGGTTAGTAAATAGGTTTTAAGCATTTTATATGGTTCATCTCGCCATAGTATGCATTGTAGATTGTGTTGTTCGGGGTGTATAAATATTTTTCTATACATTTTTTCGATGTCTGCGTTCACAACATATTTATGCTGTCGAAATTTTAATAAAATGTTAATTAGATCGTCTTGAAGTGTTGTACCTTTATGTTGAATGCTATTTAATGACTTTCCGGAGGCGGTGGGACAGGACGCATCAAAAATTACTCTAAGAGGCGTGGTGACTTTTTCGGGATTGATTACAGCATGATGTGGTAGAAAATTTCGGGGGCCATTAGCTCTACCGTTATCTTCTACCATGTGACCAGTCTCTTTAAAATCTCGCATGAATTGTACATACTGTTGCTTTAGTGGGGGGTTTCGTGAAAGTTTTGATTCTAGGTATTGAAATCGTTTATGAGCGATGTGTACAGATTTCCCCAAGGATGAGGCCGGTTCATTCAGGGGCATGCTGACAATGAAGTTACCCTCAGTACTTCGCATATGAGTTTTAAAACTTTCTTCACATGCGTTTACCATTTCATCATCGGGTATCTCCAACTCTGAATCATTCATGTCCCAGAATGTTTCCAGTTGTTTATTTAGTATGAGATTGCAACATACCTTTTTTTGAGTGCGTTGGTATATAGAGATTCCGCCTGATATGACCCACCCGAGTTTCGTTTTCTGTAGTATAGGTAGGTCATCTCCTAGTCTATGTTGTCCTATACATAGTAGGTTGTAAAATTGTTCTGCACCCAGAACTAGGTCAACGTCACCCGCTTGATGGAACCTGTCGTCCGCCAGCTTGAATCGGTCTGGAATTTTTAAATTTTTTGATATTAATTGTGATTTTAGGTACACTGCAAATTGTGGGTACAACAAGACAGGACAACTTGGTAGTAAATTTACTGTCGGTAGATTCTAGTTCGATGTTGCAAAGGTGATCGACTTTCGTCACGCTTTCATTGAAACCCATGACCTCCATGGTGATACCATGTCGTTTGAGTCCGAGTTTATTGCATGCATTTTCGGTAATTAGGTTAGATTGAGAACCAGAATTGAGAAGGATTCTCAAAGTTTGCTGTTGGTTATTTATGTCCTTTACCTTTACTTGTGCGGTTGACAAAATAACAACTTTATGTTTGTTAGGTTGTGATTGTTCGGTGTCCTCCTTAGAGGTTGTAGTATTTACTATAGTTTGCGTTGGTAAATCGGTAGGTGTCCTTTCTGTTACGGGAAGGCTAACATTTCGGTTTGTGTATGAACTCGGTTCACCACGGTTCCGGTTTTCACTCACGGTTTGTGAGTAATATGTACTTGGTTGGGGTGAACTCGGTTCACCTAGTGATTGTGAATTATTTGTGTATGTGATATATAAAAGCTTGTGATGTTTACCTTTACATTGTCTGCACTGACTGGCTCGGCAGTTGGGTAGTGCATGGCCTGCTCGGAGGCAATTAAGGCACAATTTAAGATTCTTGACCGTTCTTATTCGTGCTGCTGTGTTCAGGGCCAAAAACCTAGTGCACTGGTTAATGTAATGTTTTTCTTTACAATATGGGCATTGATTTATAGGTATATATGTATTTGTTACCACTGGTTTCGAGTTGGTTCTGGTCGAGGACGAGGACGAGGACGTGGTGACCAAGGCGTTTCTGCTTGGGTCGGCTGGTGTGTCGGACTCGGAGGGGCTAGAGGCTAAAGCCTCCCTCAGGTCCGCCTGCGTCCGCAGGAAGTCTTTGAAGTCCTGTGAGGAAGGCAATTCCCTTGAACTTATTTTCTCCTCCCATTTCCTCTGGAGGATTTTGTCTAATTTTGGGACTATAAAAAATATTATTAGGATATCCCAATCTGTTATCGGTATATTCAGATTATTTAGTGTTCTGAGATGTTTAGATATGTTGTCTATAAGACTTCTTAGGGCCCTGGGGGTTGAGGGTACCTGATCAATGTGAAACAGGCCCCTAAGATGGTTTTTTACTAAAACCTTCGGATTGTTGAATCGCTCGCACAGTAGCTGCCATGCGAGTTTGTAGCTCTCATCGGAGTATTCCAGTGAGCCGACAACCTCCAATGCATTGCCCTTCAAACAATTGCGTAAGTATTTTTGAATGTTCTTTAGGTTACTTTGATTTATTAATGCATCGAATGTGTCTCGGAATTCAATCCAGCAGGTAATGTCCCCGCTGAATATCGGTAGTGGCATTTCTGGGAATTTAATTGAATCATGTGATTCTGGGGGAATTGATTGCTGAGTCGTGTCGAATCTGCTAGCTACGGGGGGAGTTTCGCCATGAGTTTGTAACAATTTTTTACCCCGTGAGATGAAGGAGTAATAACTGCTTTGATATTTCTCCCTTTCTATCAGTTCACTTTCTATGTTTGTGGACAGGGTTTCTGTATTGTCTTGGATGGTCTCAAACTCAGCGAATGTTTGTAACATTTTTTCAATTCTCAGATCCAATTCAATTATCTGCTCGGCAGTTAAATTCTCATTTGGTAACGCAGAAACAAATTTAATGAAAAGCGTGAGCTTCCCCTTGACAATGCCGCGTTTTTTTACACAGTTTTTTAACTTCTTTGATTGAATTTCTGCTACGAATTCGTCCGAGGGCTCCGACATTTTGTTTCAGGTTACTTTGTTACTGAATTGAATGTGAGATTTGTGAATGTTTAGGTTATGTCGTCGTAAATTGTTGTTAGTTTATAAGGAAAGAAGGATACGGGATTGCCAACTCACGTGATCGGTAGATACTTAGGTATATGAGGGGTCTCTTGCCGCAGATCGGTAGACGTGTCAGCTTCCACGCTGTCCAAGCTGGTATGACGGCGTCCGGAGGCCGCGGATGTGTCCGCTTGCTCGGCAATGCTGGTCCACTTCGCTCGGTGTGATGATCTCCGGATGCCGTAGGTCGGTAAACGTGACAGCTTGCTCGGCACGCTGTCCACGTTGGTGGGCGATAGAATTGTAGGTTAGGTATTTGCTCCTGTCACTAAATTTGTGATGAATCCTGGGTTTCCCTTTTCCTTGTGTTAGATGAGCGACGTGTAGACTCCTTGGCGCCATGGCAACTCCCCAGAATCTTGACCTTTCTTCTGGGAAAATGGCGGAACCGCGTGCTTGTCGTCTTTCTCCGTCGATTTTCACGTGTGGTTTTTAGCGTTGCTGGCAATTCTGCTCCAGCGCAATCACGTCGGGGTCACCAAAATGTTTGCAGGAATTACTGAGGTCCAGGATTTCTTTGATTCACAATAAAATATATATTTGGAGATAAATTAGGTGTTTATTCTTCGGTGGTTGGTGACAGAGAGTGAGAGACATTTCTCAAGTGCATAGAATACAAAAGTTATATACAAAGTGTCGCCATCTGTTTGTCTAATTCGAGTTCTAAAGTCAATACACAAATATAGATGGCGTTGTTAGAAGTTACACATAAATATACAAAGTGTCGCCATCTGTTTGTCTAATTCGAGTTCTAAAGTCAATATACAAATATGGATGGCGTTGTTAGAAGTTACACTTAAAAATGTACAGATGGCGCTAGTGGTATAAGTTTACGTTGTCGATAGACAATCTTGCATAAGCTATAAAAAATAAACTGTAGTTTTAAACTATGTACCTATCTACAGATTTTTCCTAGTTTTGTACTAAAAAACAGGAAAATGGCAATGGTAATAAAAATAAAATGGTATTCCACCATCATTTAAATCTCATTCAACTTTAGAATGTAATGCAATCATTTCATCGAATATCAATAATTATGCTAAGTATTATCCAAAATTTGGGGAAAAGCCTATTGGTACCGTACTAACCAAATATATTTTTTAGACTTTGATGTTAATTTATCTATAATGTAGATATTAGTTATTAATTATAAACATTACGTAAAGCAAAAATAAATAGGCGCCAAACTCTATTAAAGATGACATGCCCATGTATTCCATTAAGCATGGAGCATGATACCGTTCACATGTCCGCCGTGGCTTCCACGGTGGCAAGGATGTAAGACGTCTAATTTTCAATTAATCCGCCCCATAGATCCGGCTGTATTTGAGTGATGGCCTGAAGGCTTTGCTGGCCTTGAGGGCATTGGTTAATTACGGCCTATCGACATAGAACTGAGACTTCAAATAGCCCTACAAGGACATTAGCGGGGTCAAATTGCACGATCTTGGAAGTCAATTCACGTCACCTCTTTTGAGCTATCACTTATCTTGGTAGACTGAAATTGTAACATGCCAATCCATTTAATAACTAGGTAAGAATTTAAAATTCAAAAACTTGTAGTTACATTTAACTTTACTATTTAATTGATTACTTATGAAACTATGACTCTGGTACAATCGATGTTATCATATATCACATCAGCCATCTACAGCTCATCTTTCATTATCTGCATTATCTCATCTTCGTCGTTCATCCAGCGGTCTTCTTCAGGGTTCATCTGATCTATAGCCTCCATTCTCCTTTCCACTATCATTTTATTCAGTAAAAGCTCCATCTCCTCAGGCATACAATCATTGAATATTGATGCGTATTCGCATATTTCGAAAACGTCCTGAATCACTCTCATGCATTTTTCGATTGCTTTTCTAAAATGTTTCATCACTTCGGCGTTGTGGCCGTAGACGGCCTCGTTACTTTTAATCAGATTGTCCGGCACAATTTTGTTTTTCACAATCACGTCAATTCTCTTCATTATGCAGGCGACGAAGCATTTCCCCTGCATTGTGGATTGAGGAAGTCCTTTTAAGAATTGTGCGACGTCCGTCGCGGAAGCTTTGACTTCATCCGCGCACTCTGATATATTTTTTCTGAATGGTTTTTCTGAACCTTCGTTCATTTTGTTTGTTTTAACCATTTGCTCTTCAGACGTTAGAGGCTGGAACGAGAGCACGAGATAGATAGCTGAAATGAATACTAGAAGTAGAAATACTTTTGCGAATAGACTCATTTTGTTTCCAGTTTTATTTTCTCGTTGCGACCGCTCAGCCTTGCTAGTTCTCATGTTTTATTATTTTAGTCGTTTACGCTGAAATACTGTTTAATTGATCGTTAGCTTACCACGATACCCTGAGAATTGAGGTTTTGATTGTAGATACCTATTTCTACAACTAAATGAGTCCCACAGATTTTAAAAGGTAACCTTTATACTTGCGTAAAATGGTTACTTTCCCGTTTGATCAAAATAGGTGTAACAACCTAGGTTGTATAACTGGAAAGAAACCTTACATCTCTCTCTCACAATTATAGGTATACAAGTAAGTATTTATTAGTATATAATATATGATCAAAAGAACTTCTCGAGTGAAGTTCGATCGATATAATATGAGTTGCTTTATTCGAAGATATAATTTATTTATTAACGACGTAGTCCTTTTACGATACAGTCTTTCGTTGCACATATTTTAGAGAAAAAGAATCGAATACATACTCGATTCTGTGATTATAATTTAAATTTTAGGGCCGGCATTCCTATACCGGATTACTGGCGCTCCCAACTAACAAGACTCATTCTTTTAGAGACACGACAAAACTTTCAAAGGGAGGGAGGGAGGGTCTTTCCTATATCTTCAAATAAAGCGACTCATATTATATCGATCGAACTTCACTTGAGAAGTTCGTTTGATCATATATAATATTTCGTGTTATTCTTCAGATATAATTTATTTATTAACCACGTAGATGTTTAGAGAATTGAATGAAAGTTTTGTCAACTAAACAAACAACTTTAAATTTCTATCTATTACCCAGATCGGAAGTTTTAAAACCAAACACATTGTGTAGAGGTATTTCGTATTTATTTGAAAGATAAAATAAAAAAATTACGTATAACAAAATAACAAACGAAATATTCTTAGAGCGTAAAGCTTACATTTTCAATTATGAACATTCATCTTAAATTTGATCATAAACAGATAGATTTAGCGAACTGGCCTTCTTCTACCACATCTCTTTGATAAAATTTTGCAAAGGTTAGTGACGTGGCAGACCAACCAGCTGCCTTTCTGATGGCGTTTAAGGAGACGCCCGCCGAGCGCGGCGACGACGTGTCCGCGTGTCGCGTGCTGTGCGCGCTAAACACATCGACGCTGCTCTCAGCCAACACTTGCTTTATCCATCTACTGGCTGTTTGTGATGAAGCCTTCTTATGAGGACGCTTAAATGTTATAAAAAGGTCCTTCACACCTTGTGGCCTAAAAGTCTCTTGTTATATTAATATACTCACGAAGAGTATGTACTGGACTGGTGAATCCAAACGCCATTGACAGCTGTCACACCATTAACTCTCGGAATGGAGACATTATTGTGACACATCATGTTCCACATCATTATAACCTGCGTAAAAATATACAGTCCAGCCTTTTATTGAAGACCACACCAGGATCCCTACTCCCAGAGACGGAACATAGCGCCAAGTATGATCCTTGAAATCTTCCTGCATCTCAGAAATTCGATGGCGAACGAAAGGCTTCAGCTGTGTGGGTGACGAAGAGAGCCATCCCAGCACGATGGTGGAGTCACTTTTACGATCGCTAGTTCACCTAGCAAATTTTATGCTGAAGGGTTTGGTCAACAGGGAGGTTTGCCCCTTCCTTTATGGCGCTTCCCTGTGTGCTTTACGTAAGAAGGACGGGGGTATCCGTCCTATAGCAGTGGGAAACGTCCTCCGTCGCTTGGTGGCCAAACTCGGTTGTAAAGCAGTTAGGGGCGTCGCATCCTCCATTCTTCAGCCGCAGCAGTTGGGGTTCGGAGTTCCCTTGGGTTGCGAGGCCGCAATTCACGCCACCCGGTCGTTTTCGTTCGAACGGGAAAACTCTGACAACATCATTGTGAAGGTTGACCTACAGAACGCTTTCAATACGGTTGAGCGTGACGTCATGTTGTGTAAGGTCAACGAATTGGTTCCGACCCTATATCCGTTTCTCCACCAATGTTACTCGGGTGTAAGTAACTTGTTTTTTGGCCAAAACCTGGTGGAGTCTCGGGTGGGCGCGCAACAGGGTGATCCCTTAGGGCCACTGTTGTTTAGCTTAGCGATCCACGACGTTGTAAAATCAGTAAACACCCAATTGAATATTTGGTACCTGGATGATGTCACCATCGGGGGATCTCCCGAGGTGGTCGTGGACGCATTGAAGGCTATTATCAGTGGTCTGGGGGAGTTGGGCCTTCACCTCAACTCAGAAAAATGTGAGCTATTCGCTTGCTCTGGGAATCTGGCCCAAGATTCCAGAGCGGAGTTGGATCTTTTGATGCCAGGGGTGAAGGTCCTAACTAAAACAAGTTTTACTTTATTGGGCGCGCCCATTTTTCCGGAAGGTTTACCGGGGGTTTTAGGGGATAAGTTAAAGTCCTTGGCTAGGGCAAAACCACACCTTAAGGAGCTTTCCGCTCATGTGGCTCTAACAATTCTACGGAGTTGTCTGTCCCTGCCAAGCCTAACATACACTTTGCGAACCACTCCGGTTTGGCTGTGTAGGAGGGAGGCAGATTCATATGATAACGAGTTAATGAGTCTGTTGGAGATGATTTTAAACGTGAAAATGTCTCCCTCCCAATGGGATCAAGCGGCCCTTCCAATACGGTTTGGTGGTCTCGGCGTTCGTCGCCTACAGGACACGGAGCTCCCAGCTTTCTTGGCCTCTTCGCATGGGGTGCTTGAACTAGTCACTCGCATTTTAAAGTTTAACGGTGACGGTTTTGGCATTCCTTTTGCGGACGAGGCTCTTCAGCGGTGGCGGGCCCGTTGTCCGGGGGGAGATGTTCCGGAGAAGCCCGGCGTGCAGCGCCCCTGGGATGAGGAGCTGTGCAAGGTGTCCCTTGACGGGCTGTTAGCGCAGAGCTCGGGAGCGGAACTTGCTCGTCTGCGAGCAGTCTCTCAGCCGGAGTCAGGTGCTTGGCTGCATGCGTTGCCGTCTCCGCATTTAGGAACCCTTCTGGACGACAACTCCCTGCGTGTAGCCGTGGCGCTTCGTCTTGGTTGCGATATCTGCGAACCGCACTACTGTGTTTGCGGTGCGTCGGTAGATTCGCGGGGACGTCATGGGCTACACTGTGCTAGAAGTGCAGGGAGACTCTCTCGCCACCACTCGATCAACGACATCGTCCGGAGGGCTCTCGTCTCTGCTGACATTCCATCAGTTCTCGAACCACCGGGTTTGAGTCGCAGCGACGGGAAGCGTCCGGACGGTCTCACCTTGATACCGTGGGAGAGAGGTCGTTGCCTTTTGTGGGATGCTACTTGTGTGTGCACGTTCGCGGCATCCCATATTGGCTCCACCATGGTGACACCTAGGGCTGCAGCGGAGTCGGCGGCGCGGCAGAAATGCCTAAAATACGCACAGCTGATGGGGAGCTACCTGTTTGTTCCCTTGGCCGTCGAGACCACGGGTATTTGGGGTGCTCAGGGCAGGATGTTTGTCAAGGACATTGGGCGACGCTTGAGGGACCGAGGTTTTGACAATCGTTCCGGAGCGTTCCTGATCCAAAGGATGTCACTCGCCGTGCAGCGCGGTAACACTGGCAGTGTGATGGGTACCTTTGGGTCGGGCATGTCCTGGGGCGGTTTATTTGTTTAGTATTTTGTTTTTTATTATGTTCAGTTTTTGTGTGTGTGTATTTTTTAATTATTTGGTAATTTTAATTTCTTAGCTTATTGACGACGCACTTTGCGGATTTTTGCAAAATAAAATATTAAACTAAGAACTTTCGTACATAGTCTTGTTCCTAACAAGGCTCCGCAAAGCTCAAGACGGGGCATTGTAGTAGGTTTTATAGGTGCCACTTTGCTCTTTGCAGCCACAAGATGAACCTCGACTACACCATTCTTGGTTAAGGTGCGTAGATACACGCATGCACCATAAGCTTTCTCCGAAGCGTCCGTAAATACGTGTATTTGACGCATTATGGATGTATCACATGTTATCCAGCGTGGTATTTCTAAGCTGTTAAAGTGTGGCAATGTTGTTTCAAAGTGTGTCCATGATTTGTGTATATTGTCTGGCACACGTTCGTCCCAGGAGCATTTGCTTATCCACAATTGTTGCATTATGATCTTGGCCTCTACTATACAAGGTAAGACTAAACCAAGTGGATCAAATATTTGCGCAATCGTGGATAAAATGTGTCGTTTTGTGACTTCGTCTTTGTTGTTTATGTTGATGACGTACGTAAATGTACCTGGAAAGCATTTCCAATTGAGACCTAATGTTTTAGACAGTTCATTCTCGCTCAGGTTCAATGAGTCAGGCATGTGGCTATTTTTTTAAATTGTGTTCAAGATATCAGGGGAATTTGATTGCCACTTCCGAAGGTTAAGCTGAGCTGAGTTTAGGGTGTTTGCTACATCACGACAGAGTTTGATTGTTTCATCAATTGTGCTTCCACCTGATAGGTAGTCGTCGACATAAAAGTCATGTAGTATAGTGTATTGTAAGTCCTTGTTTGTACATTTTTGGCCCAACTCCATAAGACATCTAGTTGCAAGAAAGGGTGCCGAAGCTGTGCCGTAAGTGATCGTGTTTAGAGTGTATATTTTAAGTGGTTGTGTGGGATCTGGTCTCCATAATATTTGTTGCAACTCACGATAACTCTCTTTCACCACTACCTGTCGGTACATCTTTTCGATGTCAGCAGATACGACATACTTATGCTGTCGGAATCTCAGTAAGATGGATTGAAGGTCGTCTTGAACAGTTGGCCCAACCATTTGTATATGACTTGCCCGACGTAGTGACAGCTGAGGCGTCAAAGACTACGCGAAGTTTTGTGGTTGTACTTGATTCTCTATAGATACCATGATGAGGCAAATAATATGAAATGCCTTTATCCGAATGAGATGCGTATTGTGTGTTTTCCGTCATATGTTTGAGTTCTAAGTACTCATTCATGAAATCAACATACAACGATTTTAATTTTGGTTCTCTCTCTAGTCGGCGCTCAAGGGATAGGAATCTACGTTTTGCCATATCGAAAGATTTTCCCAGTGCTTGACGAGGTTCATGAAGAGGTATGTTGACCATAAAGCGGCCCTCAGAGTCTCGTTCTGTTGTTTTCATGAATATTTGTTCACATGTGCGTTCCTCAGTAGTTAGATTATATTTTGATGAAATTGTATCTAATTCCCAAAAGCGAGTTAAGTCGGTAAGTGTGTTGTCGGTGTTGGTGAACAAACACATCGGTGATTGTGAGGTGTTTGATGTAGATTTGTGAACGACCCCCGAAATAAGCCAGCCGAACAATACAAAGATCGCGAACAATTTGAGGGTTCTTACTAGAAGTCATTGTCAACAGCGCGTAATATAATGGACAAGGCTCAGAAGTCTATGAAGGATGAGGTCGCGACCGAGGTTAGTTCAAGCGTTAAAAATACAGCTACACATGGACAAAATCAAGTCCGACTGCCTAAAATAGACTTACCTAAATATTGGTATTCTCTCCAAAAAATGGAAGGAACAGAATCGTCTGTTCTCTTCAAGGCGCTGAGGTTTTTATTAATTTATTAAAACCCATATGACTAAAATTTATATCACTTAACTTTATTGAGGCTAAAGTTGGAACCCTATGCGCGGTACAGAGAGCTAGTAGTACAACTAATTTCTTTGTAATTTTTTCTAAACTGAGATCGGTATTTGGAAACCAGTCAAACAAAAATGTCAGCACAATTTGTGGATCCCAAGTCCGTGTATATTTAGGCAAAGAGGGTTTCAATTTGAAAGCGCCCTTCAGCAAACGTTTAATTTGGTCATTTGAACCTACAGCACTTCCGAGAAGAAGTGAGAGGACTGAACGATGAGAATTCAATGTGACGTAAAATGCACCATTCGTTAAATGTTCCGTGAGAAAAGACAATATTTGGGGGGACATTGAAAACTTCTATGTTTTTTGAAGCACAATAATTCCACCAAGACTTAAAAGTGACGTTGTACTGTTTTATAGTATTAGGAGCGAGAGAAGCTACAATCAGGTCTAAAGATTCAGCTGGGGAGCCGCGGCGGGTAAACGCGAGCCGCAGAGCAGCGCTGCACCCAGGGTAAGGGTCTTGTAATTAGGATGATGCGTCCTGAAAGGGGAGCATAAAAGGTATTTATTAGGTTTTAGAAACAAAATTTTTCCTTTTATCAACTTGGTTAAAAGCGGATACCATGGCTGTGAAGGCCAGTGTGGGAATATTAAAATACCGCTCGCCTTTTCGTCCACGATTTTTTGTAAACATCTCAGAACGAGTGAGAATGGTGGAAAGGCATAAAAATGAGACTGCCATTTCATTGTAAATGCATCAATATGATGAGCATCAGGGTCCTGTTTCCAAGAAACATATATTTCGCACTTTGCGTTGATGCGAGAAGCGATCAAGTCTATGCTAGGTCTTTCAAACTGGGTGATTATTTTATTGAATGCTGCTTCAGAAAGACCCCATTCAACATCTGGATTTATTCTTCTCGATTCCCTGTCTGCTTCTTTGCTGTCGCGAGTATTAATATAAGAAGCGTACAGCCATATATTTTGCTTCTCACACCATTCCCAGATCCGCCTGGTCAACTCGTTTAAATGCGGAAACTGTATACCCCCCATGCGATTAACGTAACATAAGGCTGTGGTGTTGTCAACGCGCAATAAAATTGCACAATTTGTAAGGTTCGTAGCAAAACATTTTAGACCAAGGAAAACTGCCATCAATTCCAAATAGTTTATATGGTTTTGATCTTCTACCTCGGTCCAATGACCATGGGCCCGTTTGCCACAGCAAAATGCTCCCCATCCCATTCCGCTGGCATCAGTGAATAACTCTGGTTCAAAATTTACATTTTTGACAGAATTTGAAGAAGACCGAATGTTTTGCTGCCACCACAGTAAGTCCGGTAAGATGGAATCTGGTAGCTTTATTTTTGCCTTATAATCTTGGTATTTATCTATAGCTAAATACTTTACTCGTTCTAATGACTTTTTGTGGAGCCAAACGTATTTTATAGCAGGGAATGCAGCGACCAATAAACCAGTTAGGGGGGCCAAATCACGAAAAGTACATGTAGGAAGCCAAGAATACTTCATGATCAGGTTAGAAATGTCATTTGCTTTATCTGTCGGTAAACTTATTGTCAAGTTTACTGAATTAAAAATAAATCCCAAGTATTTACAAGACTGTTGAGGCACTAGACAGCTTTTGTCTCGATTTATCACAAATCCTAAGCACTCTAATAGTTTGATAGTCTCGTTAACATTATTTTGACATTCATTTATATCTTGTCCTATACACAAAATGACATCAAGATATATAAGGGACCCGTGGCCCAGACTTTTTAAATAGGTGACTACTTCCTTCATAATTTTTGTGAATGTACGAGGCCCAATAGATAAGCCGTATGGCATGGCATTAAATTCGTAGGTGGTTTTGATGCCGTTCTTGTCAATAAACTCAACCCTCAAAAATTTACGGTCACAATCTTTAACGGGTACTAAGAGATATGACTCTTTTAAATTGATGGTACATAACAACGCATTCTGTGAAATGAGTTTTGCAGCTGTCCTGTAGTCCTCCATCTTGAAATGAACTTTCTTAACAAACTTGTTAAATGTCTTGAGATTGAGAATGAACCTTTTTCTAAAGTTAAAAATATACCGGATTATAAACTGATCTCGAGATGGAGGACATACTGAGATAGCGCCTAATTCAATTAGGTTATTTATCGCCAAACTCATTTCAACCGTCTCTGTTTCGGAAAAACTGTTAGTTGGGACGAATGGTTGTTGAACATAAGCCTCAATGGGAATATTAAAACCCTCACGAATCCATTGCAAAATAACAGGGTATCTGTTATTTTCTGCCAACAGTCATAAAAATATAACAGTCTACCTGCATGACGTACCATTAGTGCGTGGTTGATTGCCGCGTTTTCGCAAGCATTGATGAAACTCGTGGCGGGTTGTTCCTGGTCAGCAGAGCCTGGTACCGAGACGGCGCCGGAGGTGGAGGAGGAGCCCTCCTCTGCACTGCTTGCCCCCCCCCCCCCCCCCCCCCCCCCTGTTTACTGGTGGGTAACGAGAGGGGGCCGCCCAGGTTCCCTGACTTCCCTGGTAACGGGAACCTGATGTAGATGGCGTTGTGTTGGGATAGTACGAAGAATTATTTTGTTTTCTTGATATGTCGACCCCCGCTTGTTAAAGCTTTAGAAGCACAAATTTATGCGGAAAGCGTGCTTCCAAAAAGAGTCTCATCTCTGTCTGAACCATCCTGAATAAAATTCAGAAAAGTCTTGTCCAGTCCGGGATGTTAACTACTCATAATTTAAAGAAATAGTCAATTCGTTTCGATCGATCAGCAAGTCACTCGATCCGAATTGAATGGTCTCTGACATCACTATTGACACAGAACATCTCTGCAGTTGTTGTCTATGGTCTCGCTCTCTTCGGTTTTGCGCACAAGAAAACAGGAGTGTAGGATCTCGGTTAAATTTGTATATTAGGTTGCGTCTGAACAATTTGGCCAATATAGAAGATTCAGAAGTTAATACTATGTTTTTATCAGTCAGAAGCGACATAGTGACCCAAGGCCCACTGTTATAGTCATTGGTAAGTGTTTTTCTGGCTAACCTCTGGTGGCGGCGTCCTGTCCCGAGCGGTGATACCGTGATATCATCAAACGAAAAGTTGTAAATTACCATCAGAAGGAGCTGACCGGCTTTTACAGCAGTTGGATTACCTACTACCAAGCCTCTCAGACTATCAGATGATTCGTGCATCCAGGTCAGGTCCGCAATTAGTGACCTCTAAAACCTATCTTTCTGTGGAAAATTGTATCTACAGGCAACTGAATAGAAACTGTTGTTTATTTCTCGTGAACAGACTACCGTGAGACATATTTTTTCTGTTTCTGGCTTATGTTTTTGATTTCATGTAGCAGTGTGATTTTTACGCGATAGGTACCTCATCAGGTCGCAAGCTCTTTGCGCAGCAATGTACCTAATCTGTCACCAAGCGCCATCTGGTAGCAGAATAGCATTATAGTCGATACGCGCTCGCTAGCGCCACTACGAGTGGTATTGTTGACATTTTTCGTTCCTAGATGGCGTGAGTAGTGTTGAAGCCACAACTTGTCTCAATGTTGACGTAACGTAAGAGTCTGACATTTGTGATTTGTAAACAATCTTATTCCCACGAAACATGAATGTACTTGATGAATAACATAATTATTGGATGACACATGAAAATACTGAACTCTAGTATTCTCTATATTGTATAGCCGCATTTTAAAACTCCGCTACTAACCACGACATGAGGAGTAGGGTAACAATAAAGCACACTCCAAATACTTTTAATTTTATAACACTCATGTTTTTACATTATTTTTAAAAATAAAATAAAAATAATCTTTGCAGAAGTAATAGATTACCTGGGATAGATTGAGGAAAGTGATAGTTAAAGAGAGACGAACATGGATCAATAAATGGATTCACACAAGCCGCTGACTGAGCTGATGCCCAAGTCAGGACTTCTTACCACTTTAGTTTGCTTCATCAGCTATTATATTACAGTAGTCCCATTGTGGGCAATCAATGGTTGACATGGGCACAATTGCAACTGATATTATTCAACGGGAATAATAAAATTAAACATTTTTTTGGTTTTATCACATTATTTACATATCATTTACCTATTTATGTAATTTTTAGGATTTAGGGGGGGGGGGAGAATAGCTTTAAGCTTGATCATATGGGAAGGATATATATTAATGATCCGATTGACAATAGACCTCAAGTAACCGTTTCATGACTGGTTTAGCCTAACGGGTAGTGACCCTGCCTACGAAGCTGACTGTCCCGGGTTCGAATCCCGGTAAAATGAAATATTTGTGTAATGAGCATGAATATTTGTTTCTTGTCTTGGATGTTTTCTATTATATTTGTCTCTATTAAATATATCGTCATCTAGTACCCAAAACACAAGCCTTATTGAGCTTATAGTTCCATTTGTGTAAGATTGTCCTCTAATATTTATTTATTATTTATTTATGTATTATTATTATGATAACCACAGAAAATAATCGAGTTTACTTTTAAAAATAAATTAAAAAGCTTGATGCAAATCAAGAGATTTGGATTGACTATTTAATAAAATAGAAATAGAAATCATTTATTTGCGTTGATGTAGTAGAGTCTTTTGAGTATTATAATAAAATGCCACATTCAGCCCTTGATAAAGGAATATTTTACACAAAAATTATTTTAAGAGTTGCTAAGGTCATTCAACCATTGTGTAATCAACGTTTTACACATAAATTATATTATTACACCGTTGATTTGCTAAGGGCATTCAACCCTTGAGTAATTACCATTTTACACAACAATGATATTATTACACTGATTAAGAGTTGCTGAGGGCATTCAACCCTTGAGTAATGAAGATTGAGACAAAAATGATATTAAACTGAAGGGCATTTAACCCCGGTGCAATTAAAGTTTAGACAACAATGATATTGCACTGATTGAGAGTTGCTGAGGGCAATGAACCCGTGTGCAATGAAAATTTTAGACAACAACGATACCAGTGTAACTGTTTGAGAAGCATTAAAGGCACTCAACCCTTGATAAATGAATATTTTACTCAACAATGATGTTATCACACTGATTAAGAGTTGCTGGGGGCATTCAACCCTTGAGTAATGGGAATTGAGACAACAATAATATTATACTAATTGAGAGTTGCTAAGGGCATTTAACCCTGGTGCAATTAAAGTTCAGACAACAATGACACTGATTGGGAGTTGTTAAGGGCAATGAACCTTTGTGCAATGAAAACTAGACAACAACGATACCAGTGTAACTGTTTTTGAAGTATTAAGGGCATTTAACCCTTGATAAATGGATATTTTACACGCGCTGCTTTGGGAATGTAACCCAGAAACAGCGTCTGTTGTGGAAAAAAAGGTATTTAACTAGAGATTTCACTGGCTAAGCGCTGCTCTGGGAATGTAACCCAGAAACAAGGTCTGTTTTGGAAAACATGGTATTTAACCAGAGATAACACTGACTAAGCGCTGCTTTGGGAATTTAACCCAGACACAGCGTCTGTTGTGGAAAACAAGGTATTTAACCAGAGATTTCACTGACTAAGCGATGCTTTGGGAATTTAACCCAGTAACAGCATCTGTTTTGAACAACCAGATATTACACTTAATGCCGCTACGGGAACTCAACCCTAGAGTGGTAACGATATTTCACAATAAGATCTAACCAAGATATTTCACGAATTAATGCCGCTATGGGAACTCAACCCTAGAGTGGTAACGATATTTCACAATAAGATCTAACCAAGATATTTCACGAATTAATGCCGCTATGGGAACTCAACCCTAGAGTGGTAACGATATTTCACAATAAGATCTAACCAAGATATTTCACGAATTAATGCCGCTATGGGAACTCAACCCTAGAGTGGTAATGACCTTACACTAACCCAGAGATTTCACTGATTGAATGTCGCTACGGGAACTCAACCCTAGAATGGTAACGACATTTCACAATAAGATCCAACCCAGATATTTTATGAATTAATGCCGCTATGGGAACTTAACCCTAGAGTGGTAATGACACTACACTAACCCAGAGATTTCACTGATTGAATGCCGGTACGGGAACTCAACCCTAGAATGGTAATGACATTTCACAATAAGATCCAACTCAGCTATTTCATGAATTAATGCCGCTATGGGAACTTAACCCTAGAGTGGTAATGAAACTACACTAACCCAAATATTTCACTGATTGAACGCCGCTACGGGAATTCAACCCTATAGTGGTAATGACACTACTTAAGAAGATTTAACCCAGATACCTCCCGAATTCAACGCCGCTATGGGAATTTAACCCTAGAGTGGTAATGAAATTATACAACAAGATATAAATCCAATATTTCATTGATTTAGAGCCGCTACGGGAACTCAAACCTAGAGCGGTAATGATATTAAATAGATACAAACCAGCTAGTCCACTGATGAAACGCTGCGATGGGAATTCAACCCACGTACGGTTATAAGATTCTGATCATTCAGCCCAACGAGTCGCTATAGGAATTCAACCTATGAGCGGGTAAGCAAAAAAAAAAAAAAAACTCCAGAAGAACAGATTGACCGATGAATACTTGATCAATCCAATTGACAGAGTTGAGAGAGAACGCTAAGAAGTAAGACTATATAATTACTGATTCAATGAAGAATGCGGTCATTCTTCTAATGCGGATGGCCGAGAAGGTCTGCACCGCTTGCACAAAGTCAGTAGAGAGCCAAGTAGCGGCTTCCCGCTCGAGCCAAGCTGCGACGAATTTTCCAAGCCAAGCCGTGTTGATTACATCAAAGCTCACCGCTACCCTTACGACACTAAAATGTTATATTCAGACGCGACTATTTAAGACTTAGGTTATTAAATGTATAGAGGTAGTAAATAAGGTTTTGTAAGATTCTTGATAATGATTGAAGTTGTTGATAATAATTTATATTGTATTAATAGCAGATATTCATACCATTATTGTTATGTGCCTGGGACAGACACAATTTCAGGATGGCCGACTGTTAACTACTCATAATTTAAAGAAATAGTCAATTCGTTTCGATCGATCTTAAGTCACTCGATCCGAATTGAATGGTCTCTGACATCACTATTGACACAGAACATCTCTGCAGTTGTTGTCTATGGTCTCGCTCTCTTCGGTTTTGCGCACAAGAAAACAGGAGTGTAGGATCTCGGTTAAATTTGTATATTAGGTTGCGTCTGAACAATTTGGCCAATATAGAAGATTCAGAAGTTAATACTATGTTTTTATCAGGGAGTTATCAGTTTCTTGCGATTCGACGATTCTAGGAAATGCAAATCAGTTAATAGCCTGCAACCATCGCCGAGGGCTTTGATCGCCTCGATGTTTTTATCCTCTTGCAAGAGTAGTGTCAAGCCTTTATTTATGGCACTTATGCCAACGCCTAGCTGTTGCTGGGCGATTTCTTTTTTCTTGTCCCGATTTTTTGACATATCGGAAAGGATAAATGATATTTCTCCATTTAACTTAGGCGCTTGTAACATACGACAGTTGTCAGGGACAAGATAGTTCTTTTTCTTTCAAGTCCTTGGGAAGACCTTTTTGCAGGATGGGTTGCCAGCGTTGGGCTAAATTTTCGTGGATGTTGGCGCCGGAGTTTGGTGTGTCGTCTGTTGCTTCCCCCAAAACCAACAGAATCTCCTCGTCAAGCTTCTCGTTCTGGACGGTTTCAGCCTCAATGAGCTGGACAAGGTTGGGAACCTCAGGCGTGTTGAGGTCAGGTTCTATGTGATCCGGGGAATGCGGCGCATTTGATTGGCCCTTCGGTATTTCGTTGTCTATGGACAAAAAATATTAGTTCATAACTTACATATATTTGAAAGGCTATGGAAACGGTAATATGCCTTTGTGCTGACACACGGCCAACCTCTAGGTGATCTTTTGATCTAACGAAGATCTGAAAAATCATCCGGTCATCTGCCTTTGTGCTGACACACGGCCAACCTCTAGGCGACCATTATGTTCCAACTAGAACAAAACACCATCATTGTCGTGATTCAAACTCAAAGCCAGAATGTATAGGGTAGGGGGAAATAAAATGCTTGTAAGAAACTTACCAGCATGGATTTCAACGTCCGCGTAATCCGAATCACTAGACGAATCCAAGTTAATAACTCGTCGACGTTTTCGAAAATGATGAAAATAGGTGTTTGATCTTCGTTTCTTAAGCATGATGAAAATATTTTATTTATGTGAACTCGTAGCGTGCTAACGAAGCCGTGCACAGAAAAAGAATGAGGCTTGTCAGTTGGGAGCGCCAGTGATCCGGTATAAATATGCCGGCCCTAAAATTTAAATTATTATCACAGAATCGAGTATGTATTCGATTCTTTTTCTCTAAAATATGTGCAACGAAAGCCTGTATCGTAAAAGGACTACGTGGTTAATAAATAAATAATATCTGAAGAACAAAGCGACGAAATATTATTGTTGTCGCAGTTTATTATAAGTGTTTAGCTTAATATTATAGTTATTATACAATTTATTTTATTATTTATTTTCCTAGTTTGGAGCTAGATCAATGTGTGTAAATGGTGTCCAAGGTATTATTATTATTATTATTATTATTATTAATTAATATGTATGGAAGTACTCGTTTATTTCGTTATATTGTTGTACACATAGGTCTACCCCTGCTCATCATAGAACCTTTCCCATCTTAAACTGGTTTGCTGGAATATATCTCTTATTAGAGATAAGCTCGCCTTTGTACACTATTTTATGTCATCATGGTGTTTTTGTATGATTTGTGTACAATACAGAAATTATGAATTTAGAAGGGTATTTAATTTTAAGGGGATATTTGGAATATTCATTGTGTGTGTCCTGGTTCCCGCCAGGGTCAAACTCCCCATTAGCAAGCATGAAACAAAGTGCAGCCCGGACAGAAATTCAGACGTCGGCGATTCTCCGAGCTAAAGTTACTAATACCTGTGTTTGCCTTAGGCGGTGAGGTTCTTCTCTCCCGAAGATAATGATGAACAGACGTTCGCGCTCAGACCAATTACGTTTCTTCGACAATCTTCCCGATAGTCAATAGACACACATTGTATAATCTAGTTCTACGAACGTGGTAGCCTTCTGGTGAGGCTTCGAACACACATGTATTCACAACATTCGTTTGCGAACTAGCCTAGCTAGCCTTGACGAACAACACTGGTCGAGGTTTATACTCTATCTCTTTCTTAAATGTGGTTATGTTCAAATATCACTACGAATACACTTGTGAGTCCACGGGCTAATCGGTTAGAAAAATTACACGATTTCGACGAAGCAATCTAAAATCCTGGCCAAACAAGGTACCCTTGGAAAATCAGTTTTTGTCTAATTACAGCTATTAAAAAAAAAACTGTCACAGAATAAAAAAGCTGCGTTCTGATTTATAACAATGTTATCGCTAATCGTGATTAATTTGCAACTAGATACCGTTCTTAACAGCCACCTGCCCGGATAGGTCCACAACCTGTCCCCTAATCTACGGGCAGGCGAGACAACGTTACTGCCGCTCGTTTGAGACTTGAGTCTCCGACTAGAACCTCTGCAGAGCAGCACGAGATCACCAATACTAGGGAGATTAGATTTGTCAGTCCACTTAAGGTGCTGTTGGAAGTTGGGCAGATACTCAAGCGATCAACGCTTCCAGAAATCCTGAGTAAACAGGTGCAACATCTGATACCTGATACCTCTTGCCCGACGGACCCACTTGTAAGCCTTTCCCGATATGCCTCTGGACCAACCCTGGGGCATAGGGCGAAAGGTGGACCATCATAATGGTGATCTAGGGGATACATCCCCATGGAACCAAACGCGTCGCAGGTTGCGGATAGCGAATGGCCCCCCTATCGGAGGATCAACTGCCTGTTCTATGAACAGGTAGTCGCTGACAAGGGACGCCCATCTGATCTCCTTCTGAGGTATGACGATTGGTGTAATAGTGTTCTTCGGCGCGGACACTCTTAATCAAAGGCGTAAGGCAGCCAATCTGGGCTCCTTTAGAGGGACAACGATTGGCGAGGCAAGTAAGGTGTATGGTTCGTGCGCACCCAAAAAATAACCACGACCTGGGGCTGGCAGCCGCGCAGCGCTCTCAGTACCGTACCGGCCATGCGGACGAACACCGTTTAGCCACCGGCAACTTCTGCTGACTACTATGGAAGCAGAAAATGGATTAAATATACCCCAGGAAGATTCCGAATTACAATCCGGGGAATCCCTCCCTGCGACGATTGGGCCCGGTGCACGCAGCGTGATATCCCCTCCTCCGCAGGTTCTCGGTAGCTCGTTTCTGGGGGCCACCAACCTGACTGCTTCGCGTGGCGACACGCGCTCTTCTCGTGGGATAAACGAGCAAAACCAACAGAGGCACCGGCGTAGCGGTACCTCCAAAAGAAAAAACCAGAAGGCGCGTATGGCGGAGGAGCTGAAGCTGGCTGCTGTTGTTCGCCGTCAAATGAAAAAAGATAATGGTGCCGGCTTATCGGCAGTGGCTACACCGGACCAACTGTTTCCCTTTTCGGGGAACCAGATGGCTCAGTCCCACCACCAAGCCGCTCCTCAACCCTGTTTCCCAGGTCCCAGACTCTTGACTGAGTCTGTGCCCTGGGAGACCTGGGGGTAGAAGAGCATATGCATCGGTAAAAACCGGGGCACAACAAGCGTCAAGGGTAAGCTTGGGCTCAGGGCTTCCTAAGGCTACTCAGCCTGCGCCCAGACCCGCCAAGAGTAAGGGTGTGATTAAGGGCAGCTCAGAGAAGTCAACGGGGGCTGGACAAAAAGGGCTCTTATAACAATTATCAAAACGAATAAAGATATCGGACAGTGCGACAACAATAATGGCAAGGTGTTGAATCTATGATGACGGCTGAGCAAGTGCGTCGCGTGTGGTCTCCGTTGCGTTTTATATAGGCACGCTGCCGCATGCCCACAGCCGTTGTTTGAAACCGCTAACACGGCCTCTCCTGACACCCTGGTGTCCTCGACAGGGCTCTCAGGCAGGTCCAGGCTGACCTGGTGCAAACGAGGGACCCATTTGATCAAAGTCTCGATAACTGCTTGGATCAACATCTTCATCAGTTGAATCTCAAATCACACATATGTACGCAACGTTACAATTCACAGTGGTTGCGAGAAGTTTTACCCGTGTAGATTTTGTTAAGTTGCCCTCAGTCAGACAATACATGAAGTGAAAATAGATAAGTTTAAGCAAATTAATTCATGTTTTTATTTAAATCACAAACAAATGGCCCCAGATAGAATGAACTGACCAACATTCGTGCACCAATGACAGAGGTGTTAACGTTTGCACATCAAATTGCGACTCCCATGGCAAAGGCGGCCCTTTGCAAATCAGGAAAATTTCCACCGTGACAGAAGGGTCTCAGTTAAGTCTCCAGCATCGGAATTGAGATCGCTGGCTCCGGCTCGTAGAAGGTGAAGCGCTATCTTGCGGCTCACGCGATCGTCTTGATTACTGGTAGGAGTGGTGTCCACTGTAGATTCGACATCTGTAATTTAAAGGATACATAAGCACAGTGACTACATGCCCAGTTTTGCCCATTTCTTGCATCCATCTGTTTTCCAAGGCCTTTTTTCAGCAAACAAACACACTCCGTCTAGTGATTTTTTTTTTTTTTTTTTTTTACTGTAGATATTTACATATACTTAGCAAACGTCATTTTTTGCCTCTTCTCTACATTGGACCACTGTGGGAGAAGAAGGGCGTAGAAACTCCCACAGATTTATTTTTAGATCTCTTTTAAAAATAGGTTGTGCTTAACTAATACAAATATGAAAAATTTAATTGTTATGATTAATAAGCAGGAATAAATAATTACAAAATTATTAACAGCAAGGTGTAGTGTATGCACACCCGAACCCTAATTACATCTATATATAGCCCGGTATTGTATGAATCTAGAGACATTATACGACTGTACTTTGAAGCCGATACTCGTCTTATTCCACGCATATACCACATCCTTACATGGCGACCTTGCCAGGCCAGCCTACCTCTCGCGAGGTAGTGCTGTGCCGAATGGCAGTGCATCAAATAAATAAATACTTTTAATAATTAGAAAATCCTGGAGAAGAGAATAATTACGAAGAACGTGAAGACAAGTTTGCAGCCAGAGAAAGACAAAGAAGATAAAAGAGAAGATATTAAAGAAGAAAGAATATAATTGAAATAATTAAAGAAGAAAAAATAGAGAAGATAATCATGGAAGATGGATAAATATGGAAGACAGACATTTATTTTAGAAGATACCATAAACAAGAGAGAAAAATAAATAAAGAAGACTTGCTGCCGGGTGCCGGGCGTTTTTTCAAGCCAGTGATGTGGATTGCAGGGCGCCGGGCGTAACCGTACGGGTCAAGTGAGGAGCAGCTGGGAGATGTACGGGTCCCAGGATGAGCTGACTCTGAACAAGAACGACACGTGCGACGATGTCTGTGATGTGTGTTTTGGACAATGGTATCTATTTAATCCTATAAAATGTAAGTGAATTTTATTATTTGTTTAGAAGTATTAATTACGTGTTGGGAAGATTTTTACATTGTAAAAGGGTTGACGATTCGAATCAATATCAATATAATTATTTTTCAAATGAAGAGAGCATAAAGTAAAAGAGTATGTCGAAGAATGGCATAATGAAAAGTTACAGTAGGTACTGTCAGCAAGAGAAGTATGAATGATGGTTGATATATTTTTTTTAGGAATGGAGATAATTATGAAGGCCGAAAGAAAAGTAAATTAAATTAGTTTGGCATGAGTTATTTTAGATGATTTTGATAAGTAGTAATATATTTTTTTTAAGATGATGATTTTGATTGGAAATATGGGTAGAATGTGGTTAATTTGTAAGAAGATACAAGTTTTGTTGTTTTAAAGTCATTAATATACCCAGTACTATTTTATAAACTTATTGCATCTTAATTCCGATTTACTCCAAATGTACAATCAAGTACATAAATGATTCATTTGTTCATTTGACTTGGTTACAGTTCCAGTTTATCTTAAAATTATAGTAATACAATACAGTGTTCGCAGGCGATCCAAATATGGACATGCAACACTGCAGAGGAATCCAAATTAGATTAGAACTTGACACATGTTTTGATTACAGAGAAACAGAATTGTTATTATAATAATTAGTAGTTCAAGTTACCGCAGTGCGACTTATGTAGAATGAAAGGTTTAGTTTCAGTTGACTAATATGGAAGATACTTATAAGGTGATGCATGATTGTTAACAAGTTTAGGGTACCGCAGAGAGATGAAGTATGGAACCCATTGCATGAATTTGAATAAAAGTTTGAGAATGTATGAATTTCAGGTTTTGTTCCTATGTGTAAGATATACTTAGTATGAAAAAGTAGTTCAGCAAAGATTTTAAAATATATTACAAACGACGGAACCACTACCGATGGGTTATTACAAAAGTTTGTTTAGAAATTGCACTTAGTTACTTTTATTTTAAAGATTGCATTCGAGTTTATTAATAGATTAAAGTCTGACCAGCGGATATGGTCACTAAGGATTCGGATACTTCATTTTAAAGTGAGAAAATGTTTGTTTGATAGTGAGTGTTGAAAAGTATGAAAATGAAATGAAATAAAAAGTTGAATGTTGTTATGGAGACTTGAAGTTTTGAGTTATGTGATTACGTATTAAGCACATAGAGAAAAGTTGTATTTTTGTTTGGATTTGGGAATGTTGGTTATGGTTGTCGTTAGGATTAAAAAGTATGAATTTGAGAGATGGTATGGAATGTGCAGGATATGTTACTCTAGGCCACAGAGTGAGTGAGTTGGGAACACTTCGTTTGGTAAGCTTTCGAGAAAAGTTGGACTGATCATCCAATCTTTACAGAATGTCTTAAAATTCGAAGGATTCATTTGGATTGTGTTTAAGTTATGTTATAGTTTGGTACGTAACTATTGGCGAGTCCGATATGTTATAGTATAATCATCAAAGTCTCAAAGGTACAGGTACAAGGTACAAGGCACGAATCCTTCGCTTCGATCATGACGTGAACGAGCTTCCTTTGTGAGAACGTTGGGATATCGATGACCTTATAAGCTCTCGAGTAGGAGCAGGTTCAGGCAGGTAGACCTGGAGCCAGATAATGGTAGTATTGTGGAAATAAAAAAAAAAGTACCTTATGAATGACGTCGATAAATAAATAATGAAAGTAAGTACCTATATGAAGTGGAAAATGAAATAAAATAGAGACTTTGATTGATAGCGATTGTATGAGAAAAGCGAGTATATTTTGGTTAGTTTTGGAAAGAAGTTTTATATTGATAAATATTTTGATGTGAGTTTTGAGAAGGTATTATGGAAATGAAAAATAAAGTAGTTTGTGATTAATGGAATAAGAGTTGAATAAATAAATACATAAACGAAGAAAAGAAAAAGAGATACAGAAGGTATGAAACATGTGTAATTTTGTAATTGTAGTGGAATAATGTTATAATTTTTTTTTAAAAATTCTATGTATTAAAAATAAATTTTTCATGTCGTCAACCCTATATCGTAAACAGGTTAGATAATATTTTGTGTATTATAATTAAGTTTCATAAAATATTGGAACAGATATTAACTATGTAATCATTAACTATTTTACGAATTTAATAAGAACATTATATCGTTTTTTTTAACACATATATTTTTTAATCGATTACAGTGTGAATTTATATAAATGGTAATATTTTGTTTTGAAAGTGTTTTAAAATTGTATCGGGAATATAAAAAAAAAAATGGTTGTTGTATATTGAATTGTTATATTTACATATTACACAGATTTTGAATTTTAAATTGTTATTTTTACACAGATGATTTATTTTATTGTTATTTTTACAGAAATGAGTTATCAGATTATTGTTTTTATATTTTGTATTCTAAATTGTTTTAAATATCATAAAAAATAAGATATAGTATATTTTTTCTTTCAAAAAAAGGGGGAAGGTGTAGTGTATGCACACCCGAACCCTAATTACATCTATATATAGCCCGGTATTGTATGAATCTAGAGACATTATACGACTGTACTTTGAAGCCGATACTCGTCTGTGTTGAGCCAGATTAACCCCATACAGTCCTGTCATTTAAGTAATCTTGAACATTGTAATATCCCTTTTTCGACAAAGTCGCTTTAACATGCTTTTTAAATTGCTCAAGTGGCAATTTCAAAATCTCCAGAGGTATCTTATTGTAGTAGAGAATGCACTGACCCTTGAAAGAATTGCTAACCTTCGCGAGTCTAAAACGGGGCGCACATAGTCTGTGATTATTTCTTAGGTTAACATTACAGCTATCGCTAAGTTTGGAAAATGTTGTAAGGTTCTTGCGTACATACATTATATTTTCGAAAATAAATTGACTAGCTACTGTTAGTATGTCAATTTCTTTAAAAAGCTCTCTTAAGGAGTCTGTTCGTTTTAAATTATAAATTGCTCGAATAGCTCTTTTCTGTAAAATAAAAATAGTTTGAATATCCGCTGCTTTCCCCCACAACAAGATACCATAGGACATCACACTATGAAAGTAACTAAAATATACTAGCCTAGATGTAGCCACATCCGTGCTTTGTCTGATGTTCCTAACAGCGTAAGCCGCAGAACTTAACTTACCAGCCAATTTATCTATGTGGGGTCCCCACTGCAATTTGCTATCAATGGTTATTCCAAGAAACTTCGTATCATTTACTAATTCTAACGTGTTGTTGTCTAGCACTAAACTGGTCTCAACTTGCCTGACATTTGGAAGTGAGAATTTGATACACTTGGTTTTACCAGCGTTTAACAATAAATTATTAACTGTGAACCAATTCAAGGTTAAAGACAATACACCATTAACATCATCAAATTCTCCTTTTTGTCTTTCAATTTTGAAGACCAGTGAAGTATCATCAGCAAACAACACTATGTCAGTTAATTTCTCCACCATGAAAGGCAGATCATTAATATATACCAGGAATAAGAAAGGGCCTAATATGGAACCTTGTGGAACGCCAATTTTAACACTCGATCCATCAGATTTTACGCCGTTAACTTCTGCCTTTTGAATTCTATTGCTTAGGTATGATCTTAGTAGATCCAACGCTTTATTTCTAACTCCGTAATGATTTAATTTAATTAATAGCGTATTATGATCAACACAATCAAACGCCTTCGACAGGTCGCAAAAAACTCCGATAGCATCCTGTGCGGCCTCCCATGCAGAATAAATATGAGATACAAGGGTAATACCTGCATCCGTAGTCGATTTACCCCTAGTGAAACCATATTGTTTAGCGTGGAGTTGTTTTGTACGGTTGAAGTGTGAGAGCATTTGATTGAGTATAATCTTTTCAAATATTTTACTTAGTGTTGGAAGAACAGATATTGGTCTGAAATTTGAAGGATCGCCCTTATCTCCCGATTTGAACAGCGGTATAAGTTTACTGTGTTTCATGAGGTCTGGAAAAGCCCCATCGTCAACACATTTATTGAATATATAAGCTAAGTGTGGGGCTATAACTAGAATTACTGAACCAATGACTTTGACTGATATACCCCACAAGTCTTCCGTATTTTTTAATTTAAGTAATTTAAACGTTTTGACAATGTCCTGGGGATATACATGATGAAATTTTAAATATACATTACTGACGCTAGTGTTATTTTTTAATAAAGTCTCTGCTTCAAATGGAGATGAATTTAGACGGTCCGTTGTGAGTACGGGTACATTGGTGAAGAATGTTTCAAAAGCTCGAGCAACATCAGCGTTAGATTTAACAACATCATCACCTATCTTTAGGCAGAAATCACTGTCCCTTGGTATAACTTTGCCAGATTCGCGGTTTATTATTTGCCAAACTGTTTTCATTCTATTATTTGAATTTTGAATTTTTCTATTAATGTGTAAAGCTTTTGCAGTTCTACAAACCAACTTGATTCATAAAATGCCAAGATTTTGTCTTCGTATTTCATGAACTTCTATGTCAATCATTTATCCAATCACTTGGTGCACTCATCGCTATCTCAAGTCAGCACACATTCGTCTTTCTCATGGATCCATATCATTCATCACGCCATCACGTAGGGCAAATATCCCGCAGTCTGTTTGCCGATAGGAACGTCCCGCAGTCCGTCCTCTACATGAACCATCAAACATATGTGTAGGGCGAGCATCCCGCAGTCTACTCGCCTACAGGTACCTCCCGTAGTCCGTCTTTTAGACATGGGTGGCATAAACATTCTTCGTGGGGTTGGTTAGGCACACCGCAGTTTGCCTGACGTAGAACGTTCCGCATCCGTCTACAACCGCACTCGTCAGACACCCCGCAGTTTGTCTAACATAGAAGTTTATTCTATCCTCTGAGTACCAGTGCACTCACTTCAGACAAAGCACGGATGTGGCTACATCTAGGCTAGTATATTTTAGTTACTTTCATAGTGTGATGTCCTATGGTATCTTGTTGTGGGGGAAAGCAGCGGATATTCAAACTATTTTTATTTTACAGAAAAGAGCTATTCGAGCAATTTATAATTTAAAACGAACAGACTCCTTAAGAGAGCTTTTTAAAGAAATTGACATACTAACAGTAGCTAGTCAATTTATTTTCGAAAATATAATGTATGTACGCAAGAACCTTACAACATTTTCCAAACTTAGCGATAGCTGTAATGTTTACCTAAGAAATAATCACAGACTATGTGCGCCCCGTTATAGACTCGCGAAGGTTAGCAATTCTTTCAAGGGTCAGTGCATTCTCTACTACAATAGGATACCTCTGGAGATTTTGAAATTGCCACTTGAGCAATTTAAAAAGCATGTTAAAGCAACTTTGTCGAAAAAGGGATATTACAATGTTCAAGATTACTTAAATGACAGGACTGTATGGGGTTAATCTGGCTCAACACAGACCTTGCTGTTAATAATTTTGTAATTATTTATTCCTGCTTATTAATCATAACAATTAAATTTTTCATATTTGTATTAGTTAAGCACAACCTATTTTTAAAAGAGATCTAAAAATCAATCTGTGGGAGTTTCTACGCCCTTCTTCTCCCACAGTGGTCCAATGTAGAGAAGAGGCAAAAAATGACGTTTGCTAAGTATATGTAAATATCTACAGTAATAAAGGTCTTTGACTATTGACTATTGAAAAAATGCAACGACCTCATCGGTCCGGTAGGTAGCGCAATCCCATACTGCAAAATTAACAAAACAGCACTTTGAGGTTGAGGCATTAAGTTGAGCATACCCAGAAGCGAGGTGCAAGGCCCAGCATAATAAAAATCACCCAAGGTATCACCAACAGCCGTCTAGATATTTTGATACACATTGCACAGTGATTACCACATATTATCATATAGGTAGTCAGTAAGTCTGTTGTCACCCATAAGTAAGAGAATATGTCTACAAAAGGGATAATTAACAAGGAGCTAATTTGGATAGGTAAAGTGAGTTTGCAATTATGTACTTTTCTATAACAGTGACAAGTACCATGTGGATCAAAAATCTATCGACGCTAACATTCGAAGAAAGCAGCACATTTTTAGGGACACCACTCTTCTTGCCAACACTGCATGACTTAAGCACATATTTTAGTGCTAAAGTTATACTAAACCAGGCTCACAGCCTCCAGATACTCAGACTCCAGGCCCACGTCCCCCAGATCCTCAGTTTCTGGCCCACGGCCTCCAGGCTTCTAGGAGAGGCCCAATTTTCCGCATGTTATAGCCCCCGTGGCAAAAGTCACGTCAGATTAGAATCTGCAAACGGTACCTATCACCGTCTCTTACAGCCGGGAACACCCGCTGCCTAGTCATAGCATCCTCTATCTGCCATGGCTCGAAGAAAGCTGCAAAGGCGTCCGGTATACACTCGCCACGCAACAGCACTGTGAGCTGCGCTGCTGCTTGGTTCCATTGGCCGTAGGAACCTGCCAGCATTTCAAGCTCATAGCGTTGGTGAGGCAGCTCTGCACGACCATGCAAGGGCCCCTCATGCAGGAGTCCAGCTTCCCAGCACTATGCGAAATTTTAGAGACAAAAACGAAGTTGTCATTAGAAAACGTTTTAGCTTCTTCATGACCTTAATTAGCATGTTCATTCTGTCACCGCTGATTGGCATCGAGCAACTCTGTTGCACGCTGTCGACGCAATGCAGTTGGAGCCTCCCGGTGAGAGGCAGTATCTTTCAAAGCCAGATCTAGGATGGGTGATCTTGTTACTGGAGTGATGGTCTCAAGACCCACCAACAGTTGCAGTTAGTGACCAAAGTGCTTCTTTATGACCTACACGTTAACGTTAAACACACACAAGATAATGCCTGTAATGCTGCGTAGCTCGCAGCGTGTCAAGTTTGAACGAGTGGCATTTAATTTTCATACCTTGTAATGACTTACTGTAGCAAGAAACAACTTGTTTGTGTCCTCCATCATGAACCTGCATGAGCGCAGTTCCATAACCGATGGAACTTGCATCAGTGTGCACCTCAATCGGCAAAGAAGGGCCATGGATTGCAAGGACCGGCCCACTGATGAGAAATTCCACCATGTCTTCGCGCGCAACCTCCTGTTCCGGTCTCTAATTGAAATTAATTCCATTCGAGTGAGGGCAGCAATGTATTAACAAAACTATACTAATACACTAGTCTACCGACTCCACAGTGATATTCAGGTGTTTTATGATACCAATATTAATTTAATCTCTCTCATCTTCTCACAATTATCAAAATTAAACTACAGCGAGCACATCCTGTATCCCTGGGTTTTACTCGAATGCCGCCGCCGATGTACCGACTTCAGTACCATACCCCTACCACTAGAGGGCGCCTCACACAAACATCTTTTTACACTTGTATTTATATAATTAAAAGTTGACATTTTAAGCCTGTTATTAAATGAGTAATTCAAATGATCATTACTTATTGTATTATGACTTGTCTAAGCTAACAGACGGTGGTCCTTTAGTCGGAATGACCCCATTTTGGTGCGGCCATTCGAGGTTGTATGACCCCATGCAATTTAGTCACATTTTACAACATTAAGTTATCTATAAACGTTTAATGTAAATCTTCTTCTATTAATTATTCTATTCTATTAATTACTTCCGATATTAACTTAGATAGAGTAAATTATTTGTTAACTAACTTTTACTCATAATTTTACTAATTAAACATATGTATAATTGATAGAATAATAACGTGTATTGATTGTTCAAACACGCGTACACCTAGATTTTGCAGATTGCTGTAGGTTGACTGTTTGCTAGTTCTGGAACGTCTGTAAACAAATTTGAAATATTATATAACCGAAATGATTGCTGTAGAAAAGACAAGATGAGTTCGTTATTTCTTCCAGGGGATAATAATTTATAATTTATCACAGAATACTCAATTATTTTACATCATACTTGTATACTAGATTATTGATTTTTCTAATCTAAATTGTGATTGATTTTTATTTACTATTATCACTTTATTTTAGATATTTGACCATTGTAAGTCTACGAATTGTCCTCTTAACTTTACTTAAAAAAACTGTAGCTACATACAAAATATGTAAGTATTGCCATAGCTATATCAACATAATTTTTAATCAAGAGATTTATGTCTTATTGTTGTCCATCAATAAATGTGTGAAGTACATATCTAGTTTGCATCATTACATCGTAATAATTACAATTACATAGTATATTTCCTTATGATTTGTGGTTTTTACTTTTACTGATCACTGTTATAGTGTAGTTGCTATGGTAATTTAATACATCTTCTTCTTCTTCGTGTGGAAACTTATAGGGAGCATCAAAGTAGATCCTTCCAGTATTCAGCCACCGCGATGGCTTTGTCATTCCGCATAAGGTCGGCGAGTGTGCAGGAAGTCGGCCATAGCGGGCACGATAGTAGGTGGCCGGAAGTTTGAGGGGCACCGCAACGGCAGCTTGAGCTTGCATCCTCAGGCAGGATGCCCCAGCGTCGCATGTTGTCTTTGGTGCGCCCGACGCGTGATCTCAGCTGGTTCAAGGTTTTCCACAGCTGCCAGCCCAGGTTTTGTCCCGGGGGGAGTTGTTCCTCAGGTTTTCCCCAATCAGGGCTTATTTGGCTTTATGTGGATTGCTCCCAAAGCCTAAGCTTTGCGAAGGCAGGCGTCTTAGTGAGAGGGTCTGTTGTGGCCACGAAGCTTCTTCTGGATTTAAGACGAGGCTTTGCTGGCTCCTGACCAAACAAAAGTGGCGAGAGTCGTTGCATTGTTTCTCCCTTTCGAACATGGAGTCCACCTTACGGCGAACAGGAGGCGGGGCAATCCCAGCCAGGCGGTGCAGCATATCCGTGTGGGTAGGCTTCAGACAACCCGTGATTAGGCGGCAGGTCTTGTTTAGTCCACCTCCTTGGAGTGCGAAGAGTAGTTCAACATTGGGGCAGCATACTCCACCGCTGAGTAGCAGAGAGCCAAGGCAGTGGTTCTCAGTGTGTGCGGGTGGGCGCCCCACGTTGTGCCCTTAATGCGTCGCAACAAGTTGTTCCTCGAAGACTTGGATCTTGCTCTTTTGGCAGTGACATTTGAGCGATAGAGTGCGATCAAGCGTTACTCCCAGATACACTGGGGCAAAGTATGTTTCAGCTTGTTGCCCTGACAAGTGATGTTCAGCTTCTCTGTTGCCTTGCGGTTGTTGAGGTGGAATGCGCAGACCTGGGTTTTTGCTGGGTTTGGTTGCAGGTGGTTTTTCCTATAGTACACCGAGGGACTTTCGAGGGCACGTGTTAGATCGCCTTCCAAGATTTTAAATGTCTTAGCTTGGGCTGCAAGTGCCAGATCATCCGCGAAGAGGAAATGTCGCAAGTTTTCGAAGATTGGCTGATGTTGAATAACAACGGAGACAGCACACTTCCCTGCGGCAGCCCATTTTTTTGGTCACGCCATCTGCTTTGTTTTCCTTGAAAGTAGACAATTAACCTTCTGTTCCGCAGCATTGAAGCCACCATTTGAGTAAGATGGTAGTCCCCGGACAGGTCAAATAGTTTTTGGATGAGCATACGGTGGTTGACTGTGTCGTATGCAGCTGACAGGTCTACAAGAACCATACCCGTAGCCAAACAAGCTTCAAAGCCGTTCTCAATGTGTTGCGTGAGGTTCAGGACTTGGCTTGTACACGACTTGCCAGCTCTGAAACCAGCCTGTTCAGGGATCAGATTTTTGTTTACAGCATTTAATAAATGCAACATGGTAATGAATTTATTGCATAACAAAATCACTGCATTAGAGCAGATCATTTCATTGATTTATCAAGAGTGTTATCTTAATGAATACATTACTTATAATGTATTTTATTGAATATCACCACAATCATGTAGTATATTTAGTTAAATTCAATTATTAGAAGCGGTCACTGTATGATATCAGTATGTATGCTTCTTAAAAAAATATCTTGTGGTCACCGTAGTAGAACGGCATATTTCACTAAATTCAATTATTATTAATGGTCATTGCAGAATGTCAACACATTCCTTGAAATTCTCTTGTGATTACCGCAGTAGAACGGCATATTTTACGAAATTCAATTATTATTAATGGTCACTGCAGAATGTCAGCATATTCCTCGAAATTATCTTTTGATCACCGCAGTAGACCGGCATATTTCACTAAATTCAACTATTATTAATGGTCACTGCGGCACGTCAGCATATTCCTCGAAATTCTCTTGTGATAACCGCAGTAAAACGGTATATCTCACTAAAATAGAACTCAACCTCGATACTTATGGCGAAGTCCCGATAAAGTCATCGTACACACCTTTATTTCTTTCCAATAGGTCATTAAACAGTGGGAAGCACTCCGTCAGCTGATGAGTGATGTTTACTAGCGATCACCTGCAACCTCTGCTGGAAAGGTGGAAAGGTGGAAAGGTGGTGAAACCATAATACCGAGTAGAGAAATTATAATCATTACAATTAATAGGTATGTATTAAAATAAAATAATAATTTCTTATTATCATTAGAGGGAAATTAGAAGATTGTCATTAGTTTCGTATTAGAGTCATATAATAATGATATAATTAATAGTTTAAATTATGCAGTTTCAGATTCACTGGAACTTTCATAATCATATCATAATTCTTTATTGCACAAAGATAAATAAAAAGTTATATTAGTTGAAAACATATGTACAAAGGCGAGCTTATCTCTAAAAATATATTTCTTCCAGCAACCCAAGGCATGATGATGAACTTTCTACAATTATAGTACCATTATCGGATGCTGTAAAGGTAACCCACTTTTTTAGTGAGTCAGCGGGATAAATGCTTTTATACTTCCTTTTAGAATAGCTTTCTATGCTATAGATTTCGTATCCGTCATTTTTAAGAACCGCGCTTATTTTGAAAGGTTCTCTGTACTTTGGTAGTAACTTTTTACTTTTACCGGTAGCTGGAAGATGATGATTTGTAATCATGACAAGGTCACCTCAAAGAATCTCGTCGGGCTTTGTTATTATCATAATAAGTCCTCATTGCCTTCTGAATGTTATCTACGTTGTCTGCAGCCGACATTCGACTCTCTTCTCTTACTTTTTCGTACTCATGATTGTTTGCACCATTTGTTCCAAATTAGTAGCCCTTTGCAAAGTGTTTTGCATGGCATTCATGATAGGGCATTTACTCGGGTTTACCGTTCTGCGACCGAAGTCGACTTCGGATTGACTTATTCCCGTGCTTTTATTTATAGTATTAATAAGACTCCATTGTACCTTTTCGATATGACTGTCCCATTCACGCTCGTCCATCCCGTGATTTGATGCCGCTAATGTTTCTAAGATAGTACGATTGTACCTCTCAATCTGTCCGTTTGCGCGCGGTGTCGCCACTGCATTAAAAATATGCTTCACCCCGATAGTTTGCATAATACCTTTTAAACGACTCGGATGTCAAAACTAGTTCCTCTGTCTGTTATTATCTTTATTGTAGTTTTAGTTCGAAGATTTTTGACGGGCTTTACGAATATAAATTTGCTAAAAAATGGCCCCAAATGATCCATTATATGAAGGGTGTGAATGGTACGTTGCCTTTTGGTATTGGATGTAAAAAACCACTAGTCTTTCTGGTGGAGCTTTTATTATAGGTACAATTGATGCAAGAGGTCTCATATTTTCGTGAAAATCTGTTCATATTAGCGAACCAGTAGTTTTGTTTCATTTTATCAAGTGTCTTGTCTACCGAAAAATGTCCTGCTTCATCATGACAAATTTGACACACCCGCCACCTGGCACCATCTGGAACAACCCATTTTAGGTCATTACCGACTTTTCAATAAATGTTATTATCTTTTACTAGGTAGTTATTAATGATATCTTGTACCTCGCTACCCCCGTCAAGGACAGATTTTACAAATTTTAGTTTTAGGTCTGTCATTTGAACCGTTTCTAGCTATTCCGTGCTGGAGATGTTCATAATGTCATATTCGCACATATTTATTAGGTCCTGATTATCCGTGTTAGGAACGGGATTCCTACTAAGGGCATCCACATGACGCATACTATCCCCAGGTCTGTACTAAAGTTGTACTCTTGTTATAGATGCCACCATCTAGCGATTCGAGCAACTAAATCTCTTTTAGTTAATGTAGTTCTGAGTTCATTGCAATCAGTAAACACTTTTAACTTTAAACGGGATTCCTATCAGGAAAGTGCGGAATTTCCTCAATGAAGAGACTAAAGCAAGCGTCTCTATTTTATATGAGTGCAAATTTTCCTCTTCTTTCGTAGTTTGTTTACAGCCTTAAGGGGCGATTTTTCATTCGATCGTTGTAGCAGCATACCATCCAACCCTAGCTTACTGGCGTCAAAATGCACTTCTGTCAAATAATCTGGGTTATAAAGAGCAAGAATAGGTCGATCGATCAATTTTGCTTTCAGGATTTCAAAAACATTGTTTTGTTCTGGTTCCCATCGCCATGGAGTATTGGATCTCGTTAAAACTATTAGAGGCTTCGCTATGTTGGCTAATCCCGTAAAAAACCTACGGAAAAAGCTGGCTAGACCAACGAATTGTCGTACTTGATGTATGTTATTAGGCTTCGGAAATGCTGCCAATGCCTCTACTCAATATTCTTACTACCCGAACTTGAAAAAAATAACATTTTTCAATATTTAGTGTCAAACCTGCCTTTCGCATTGATATCATAATTTTACGGAGCTTCATCATACCTTCTTCGATAGTTGCTGCTGGTGATAGCAGGTCATCCATATAAGGAATTGCTAGGTCATAACAATCCTTCCCTAGGGCTTTACTTATTATGTGCTGAAACACAGCCGGCGCATTTACTGAGCCGAATAGCATCCGTGTGTATTTAAAATGCCCGTCAGGCATTACGACGGCAGGAAAGTGGGTCTATCCTTCCGCTACAGGTATTTTATTATATCCAGATTTCAGAGAAGAGCTAGCGGTCACTCAGTTCTGTGGAAATAGGGACGCGCCGCAGCGGTAAACCGGTCCCCAGTATTGGTGTAGACATGTTCAAATGATGTCGCCGATGTGAATGCTATGCGTGTAGGGAAGTCTACCAAGCTCCTGAAGCTATGTGATTCGAGTGTGTCCCTAAGATCGTTGTGTTCAGAACTGTTTACCATCGTGTCAATCATCGCATCTCCTAAGATTATACACTCGAGACCCGTCTCGTTAATTTTAGCGAGAAGACTATCCAAAACAGCTACGAAGTCAGATGCTTTGATTAGATTAGTGCGATAAAAACATACTACAAGTAATTTGTAGTCTAATAACACGATTGCTGATAGCTCACAGTAACGTTAAACGGCTAATTTACATTTGTCTTCATGTTCAATCGCTTTTGTGTCATTATTAACAAATAAACATGATCCACCGTGTTCATAGTTAGATCGACAATAACTTGAGATCAGACTAAAGTTAGCTATATTAATACATTGCAACTAATTTTAGAATTACCTCACAATTTATTAAATTTGATCTTTCCGTGCATCAAAGACCTAACTTGGCTGTCGAAGTGGACGGCGTTCAAATTGAGCAAGTCCACACTGCACCATTTCTGGGTTTTCAGGTAGATCAAGCACTAACGTGGGCCGTACACACAGACAAACTAGCCAGCGCTTGCTTCGCGCTAAGTCGGCTGTCATCTACGCCCCCATGCAGAGTCGATGCGCACGTGCTACTACGCGACGGTGCACTCGCTGCTGCAGTACGGCGTGCTGTGAACGTGCTGAGGAATCTGCGAGACCGCACTTCAAACATTTACGAATTCTCACAATACCTAGCCTTCTGATTTTCCAAGTGGCCATTTATGTGCGTGAGAATATAGACCAATACCAACGACTTGGAAAATGGCATAAATATGAGACACGCAGCTCCAAAAGCTGGCTACAATCAAGCACAAGCTTGCTAAAATAAGCTACACGATCCATGTTATGGGTCCGGTAGTCTACAACAAGTTACCTGAAACTATCACTGGTGCACCGAGTAAGCCCATCTTTAAACTAAGGTTGAAAGGATGGCTTACCTAGAAGACCCTATACAGCTACGATGAATTTCTAAAACTAAATGACTAATTATCAGAACGATGACACCATTACTATAATGAGTATGTGTTTGATATACCTGTATTCCATAAATGTAACATTATTTAAAGCGTAATTTATTAATTTAATTTAATATATTTTTTATTTTGATTATAATTTGATGTATTTCCAATGACATGGTAATTTACAATTTATTGAATTGAAATTGAAATACAATTTATGTTTGCACGACTTGTAATTAATATTATTTATAAATGATGTCTATGTCTATGTCTACGGAGCTCTAAAAATACTGTGCTCTCATTGAATCATGGAACTCAATGAGCTAAGGTTGTTTACTCATCTACGGCTGACAGTGAGCGCCGACTTTCATGTTTCCATATAAGTACTATGACACGAAGAGTCTTTATATAGAAGCAAAACAGTCGGCCGCAATGACCACAAAGCCTAACGTACCTATAGTGCCATAATCTTAATTATGACCCAATTCCGATAGACAATGACCGCCCAGTAACCATGACGCGACGAAGACTGTCAACTTTAGTTGTCTTTCATCGGACGATTTGTAATCCCTTTCTCTTTTAACGAGCTCCGTGGTCTAATGGGTTCCAAGTTTGCTTCTCACACAGGAGACGCAGGTTCGATTCCTGACCATGTACCAATGTGATAATTAATTGATTTTAAGTACAGTATCGGACGTTCAGTGTTTCGGATAACAAGTGAAGCTGTAGGTGCCGGCTACTATCGCTACGTGATAGTGGTCGTAAAATTCCTCCATCAACCCGCACTGAGCCAACGTGGTGGAGTATGGCTCAATCTTACTCTTATCCGGGTAAAGGCCTGTGCCCCTCGGTGGGGTCATTAATGTGCTACATTTATAATTTTTATTTTATTATTATTCTCTTTTTAATAATATTTTATACGATTAGCAATTACCTCAATTTCTACCATTATAGTACAGTTATCAAAGGAAGATATCTGACACTTGACGTTTACGAGAACAGACCGACTCTTCTAGGGAAAAGTTTATAAAAGTGGTTTAATAATAATAATAGTAATTATCTTTATTTCAGGTTTACAAAAACTCATATCTAAAATACCTTACAACTAGAGATACATAATGTAATATAAAAACACACACAAAATATAATCTAACCTAGCTAGGGATTTTTTTCTTCGTTCTCGCTTCCCAGTAGCGTCGGTCAACGATGCCCTCCGGCCAGTAATCTTTGGCCAGAAACATAGTCTTGAGGTCCGCCGGCACAAGAAGTTTGAAGGAAAGGAACTCCTTGGGTCTTTCTGACTCCAAAACTTCGATCTGTACATTCGCCTCCTTTAGACCTGACGGCGGATTTTTCTTCAGCTTTTCCAGGATATATCGTTCAACGTCCTGGCAGGTCATTTTCAAGTCAATCCTGGAAATGTATAACTAAATGATGGGAGCAGCAGCTTTCAGGCAGCTCTCACCGGCGGGTGCTGTGCCACGCTGATTGCGGCTGCGTCTGGAGCGGCGCTACTTGTTTTGGACCAGGATAAAGCCTTCCCCATCAACTGTTGCATTCGGCGGGCCACGGGCGGGTACAGCCGGTGTCGCGCGCGGCGCAGCCTGCAGCTTCTGTTGTTCGGCGGCGGGCGGTGTGGGGCGCGGGCGGCGGCGGCGGTTTGCAAGATATAGATTTTGTTAGAACTGTCAGATATCTATCTACCCATGATAATCGGTCATTATTTTAGCATAATTGGTAGTGATGCAACGAATACAAATACGAATATTCGTATTCGCTGAATAATAGACATTTACCAAATAATTGTATTCGGCGAATACGCGCGTCGGTCGTCGGCACGTAAAAATACGACGACGTGTTCATAGGGCCTAACTAAACCGCAACGACGACGCGACGACGACGGGGAACTCCCCGGCCATAGTTTATACAGTACCCCCGCTCCGGGAGTCTCGGAAAGACTTTTTTCAATAGCTGGGAACATCCAGACTGAAAAAAAAAAACGCCTAAAACCAGAAAATCTACAAATTTTAGGTTTTTTTAAATAAAAATTGCCTATTTTAAATTTTAATTATTAGGAGAATAGAAATGAACCAAATAAATTAGTCTTTTATTACCATGGCGAGATATTCGTATTCGTATTCACCGAATAGTAGGTTTGATATTCGTATTCGTTGCATCACTAATAATTTGGCGCGTAGTTCAATGACAGCGTCACCACCACCAGCCTTGACACACACACACAAATGCCCGATTGTATAAAGCCGTTCATTTCTTAAAATTGAAGGATAAATAAAAATCAAAATATCCCCCGACACATTTTTTTTACATAGCCTATTCTGTGTCCCACTGCTGGGCAAAAGCTTCCCTTGATCGTACCCACAAATTCCTATCGGCCGTCATGCCGACCCAATGACTGGAACCTATCCAGGTTATCCCTCCATGTCCTTCTGGGCCTTTCCCTACGCCGGTGTCCGTCTGTAGGCACCCAGTCAGTGACTATCTTCGCCCATCTGTCTGGGTGCATTCGACTCACGTGGCCCTGTTCCATTTGAGTTTCGCGCTTTCCACGCCTACATCAGCAACGCCAGTTTTGACACAATTAATAAAAACATAAATGTAAAATCTGACTGACTTGTTTCCTTGTTAGGAGATAACTTTTGAATCACTCTAATCCAATAGAATTAAGCTTAAAACTATCGCAGAAAAGTCTACTACGACTCACAGAAAACCGCATTTAAATACTCGAGCGTTCGTTCGAGCGCTAGGGTGCCACAGATACACAGACAGGCAGATGCTTCAAAGATATATATTACGTATTAATTCGGCCCAGAATATCATTCCAAACAGGCGACCTTAGTTCATGTAATGGCCACTGGAGCTGTGAAAATAGTTTGTGGCTCTATACTTTAGCTACTTAAAATTAGGTCAAGTGCAGGTAGGACTTTCTCACCAAGGGTTCCATGCCATCGCACAAGTTAATTGAGGAAAAAGAAAAATATATCCGAACTTGGTTTTAATACGAGCCAACCCGATATGTCAAACCAATTGCCACCGATGAAGATGATGGGTACCTATCGAGAAATTTCCGATGATATTTGAATCATGATGATTTAGTGATTTGCGGGGGCAGGAATATTAAAACACGTCTCTGTATGGAGACACCTTTTAATTAATGAAATATAATTTAGCTCATTCATTCTTTGCTGTAGCGGCCACAGAAATATAAATTTTGTGCAAATTTCAACTCTTTACCTATTACGGCTGTTAAGTTATAGCCCGCTGACGCACGGATAGACGGAGAGACGGACGGACGGACGGACACCGGAGGCTTTCTGATAGGGTCCCGTTTGGCACCCTTCGGGTATGGAACTCTAAAGAGAGGTGACAAATATTACCTATAAATATACCTGTTTTTTGTATGTTTTTTCTAAGTTACGCTCTATTTGTGAAGAGATTAGTCACGTCATGGTTCGTCAGATGAAATGATCATGCCCTTAGAATGCCCTTTAAAGATAAAGGCCTATTTGTTCATTGTAACGTAAGGACACTTTTTGTCATAAGTTTACCTGAGAAGTTTTAACTATCCATCTCGATTTATCTCTCTCTCTCTCTAAATATTGTGAGTTTTTTTTTTATTTCTCCTTAGCAGCGGTGATGGGCTAGCTCCCTGTCACGCAAAATGGATTATTGAATAATGGCTAAACGTGGCCATAAATGTGGCAATGAGTGTAAGGGTAGGTACATAAATGCCTAAGTTTTTCATGTAACAAATTTTATTTCGATATTCGAGACGATTCTTTGGACTCAAAAATGCGAATGGAAAGTTAGTAGGAAACGCGTGATTCTATAATTCGACGTCAATTGAATAATTTGTCACCCACTATCCAGTCATTGGTGATATCATCACAGTTACCCTCGTGACCCTCGTCGTCGTATTGCCATATAAAGTGTAACTATATGAGTTGAATGTGGCTTTGAATCGATTTTGCTGACGATACTCGATATGTTGCTAGGCGGCAAACTTTAGGAGGGGGCTATTTTATTGTCGTCAGGAAACTTCTCTGCTGCTATTAGTAAACAGTCGCACTTGTGTTTGTCGACAGCATGTTGGTTGACAGCATGAAGTAAGTTGAAGTATATTACCACCGTAGTAATAAAATTGGTGACTGAGCCGAGTGAGAGGTCTTGAATTCGAATCCCGACTGGGGAGATAAAAAAAAACCAGGTCTTACGAGTTTACATGTCACTGACCTAGCTGTTTCTGATTCCCACGGCACAGGGTATCCTAGTGTGGGTCCAGAAGCAATGTTCTAGGACCTTGTATGTAAATATTATGTTATGTTACTACTTTCAACACCCCAAACCTTTTGTAGGTCCTGGCATCCTCCACGATTCCCATGCTTTTTTCTTCTAGGACACATCTTTTTGTTTCAGCCGGAATGGTAGAGACCTCTCTGTGAATTTCGGTAAGGTTTTTAGAAACTGGGGGTGGAACGGAAAGGGCAGGTAGCGAAAGTCTGCCTGAAACGCTGATACGGATAGCCAGATTGGGTTTAAGTTAACGTGTTGCTTACTAGATGGCGTTGAACGAATTGGTCGCTAGAAAGGTATACGGTAGCACAGGATATTACCGTTTGGGTCGCATACGTAACCGGTACTTTGTAACCAGTTGCTATCGAATAATTTTTGGGTCTTGTACGAAAACAGTTGCGACCAAAGACTTTTACGAAATCATGATTGAAGACTTCGTCTTTGTAAGTTCCTTGGGCTATATCAGTTAATTGATGAACGAATGAAAGAAGATGAACTGGTTTCGTGGACTAAAAATTATTGGATCGCAACTTGTTCTTACCTTATTTTTTACTTATTAGTATTAGTAATGGTTACCTACCACAGGATCTAATGCATCAAGTTAGTGCATCAATAATGAAGAGTAAGACTAGGGACGTCTCCGACATGTCTAAATAGACAACCTCTGTGGCGCTGCGGTTGCGGCAGTGCCTACCATGCTGGAGGTCCCGGATTTGATCCCCGACTGGGGATAGTGTAATGAATAATCCCCAGGTCTTGGATGTTTATATGTGACGTCGCCTTTTCTGGTTCCCACGACACATGGTCTCCTAGTGTGGGGCCAGAAGCAATTTTTGTGCCTGTGCTTAAATGTTTGTGTATATGGGTAGATTTTTGAATTTTTCGAATTTTCACAAAAAAAAGCTGCCTTAGGTCTTAACAATAATAAAAAAATAAATTGAGATGTTTTTTAGCCCCTACCAAATTCTAAAACTATGAAAAACGTGATTTTAATACTGAAAAAACTGATACTCTTATTTATTAAAAACGCCTTTTAAATAGTTCCGGTATAATTATTTAAAATTTAGACCATGTAAAAGAAAATAATTAATTCGGACGCATTTTAACTCACGCTCGTGTAGTGAGTGACACAGATAATAGTTCTGTTTCACTAAATGTTGACAGTGCGCTCGTGAAAATTCAGAAAGGATGTTTTGTTGTATTTTTCGAAAATGGGTGCATCAAAACCTATCAGAGTATTTAGGACACACAACCCCACGAGCTGGGACTGGTAAAACTGTAGATGACTCAATCATATACTTTTGCTCAGGCTGTGGGTTGGATTTAAGCCACATCAAATGTATCGAATGTGATGGCACGGTAACAAATCCTGGATGGAAAATTGGTATTATGCGATTTATTGAGATTTAGCTGATGAGACCATTACAGTTGTTAATTTGTCAGCTCCGCGAAAATGCACTGGAAAATTGTGAAAGTCTTCCGGTTATAGTATGTTTGCCTATAGAAGGAAACCTCATTCAACTGGAGAACGAACTCATTGTGTCTTTGACTACAAACTAGAGATATTTTTACGAGGTCTATTTCGCCGTGATATCGGGATTTTGCTCTCAGGAACTCGCTAATCGGCAGCCGGGAAAAATGGCTCATGCTCGCTGGCTTACTACAGCTAATCGCATATTGAGACTTTATGTTGGTTGTGGGGCCCAAACAAAAAAAAAATGGTGGAGTACGTAGTTAAAGTGTACGCTCCAGTGTGGTTCGACAATAAACGAGAACCGTCATGTCAAAAAAGATCGCAACACGTGTTATAAGCTTAAAGTTTTCAAGATGTTTTCTGAAGAGGTAAAAGTAGTCATTAATCCTGTCATCCAAAGAAATGCCTTTTTTGCTCATCCAGAGAACTTGCTGCTTGCTATGATCTCAGACGAAAGAGATTTTGTAAGACTGGGTGTCAGAAGGATTACTCAAGCTAGAAAGAAAACAACAAACTCAGTAAGGATTTTAAGCTGCCTTACTAACTTTAGCGCTACTGGATTTATCGACATCATTGTATGGAGTGAATCTCCGAATACCCCACCACCCATTTAACACAAAATAACTGACGAAGAATTAAATAAGATTATAGAAAATGAAAATCCTATTATAATCAGTTTTACAGCATTTCCATGCCACACACAAGCCGTCGAACGTTGCGTGAAGCTGGTCACCGAAGCGTCAATGACCGTAGCTGGAGAAAAATCACGAGATGGAATAATTCCCATAATACTTTTGCCAAGATCGATAATGCCCTCTTATGATAGCAAAGCCGAGTACAAAACTTCAAATGAGTAATATTTTTTATTTTGTGTTGATTTCATTATGTAAGAAATGTGTCCACAACATACATGTAACGTTTTCCCGTTAATATAACATTTATATTTCTCATATATTAAAGTATTATATTTTGGATCTGTCATAGGCATTCGATCTTATGTCGTATGATGTGTTATGGAGTTAAATGCGTTAGGATACCACATTGTCCTTATTTGTCACTGGTACGACAATCAGAGGAACACTATAAAGTAGTCTGGCGCTAATCGGAAGTGTTTAGACTGCAGTTCGTGGTGAGGAAGGTGGTTCGATTATCCGCGGGTCTTCAAACTTTACATGCAATATCTAACGGGCGAGCTCAGCAATATAAGGGTCGGGTGCAATATTGATTGAGCAATTATTATTGTGTGAGCAACTTCAGTAATGCTGATGAAATGGATCTGCTGGTTAGTGCTCTTAAGCCTGTGTCAATGTATATGTGAGGTCTATGCAGTGACCTATGGACTCAGGTCAACGCAAAAAAGAGCGAGCTCATGGTCTTTAAAGTAGGCCTGAAAATATACCATAGTGGGAATGGGACCACAAGTCGCTCGCTGACCGCTGTAACATGCAGGCCCGAAGGGTTGCAAGGTGTACGGAGCCAGCCAGAACACAATTTTACCCAACAGCAACGAAGCGGAAAAGAGGAGGGTTATTTGTTTGACCTGTATGTATGTATATATTTCTGTTCCTGTGTCGCCTCGGTCGTAACTACTCAACGGCTCAATCAATTTTGATAAATGACTCGTGATTAGATCCATCTTGATGGCGCTAGCGATGTCACTGTTAAATAAAAATAAAAACGAAATTGTGGATTTCATGGGCTTTAATGTGCGGGCTAAAAAAAATGTTTCGAGACCTTTGAGTGGGGCAGAAAAGAAGCAGATAAGACTCAACATAACGTCCGCCTTCTATGGTCTATCATACAAGTTTAACAGACAAACGGTTAAAGCTAGTCTCCAAATTTTCATGGTATTAGTAGATTATTAACCAAGGGGATAAAGCAGTGTCGCGGGTGACGATTTAAATCGCGAGCGTAACGAAGGACTCGAGGTTTACTCCCGATCAGCAAGGGTGTTAAAACTTAAATCACGAGCGAAGCGAGGGATTTAAGACGAGTCCTGAGTGTAGCGAGGGATTTAAGTTCACCCAAGACCTACCTTTATCACCGAGGAAAATACTCTACTTTTCGTACCATTTGCGATAAAAATTAACACAATAATAATATGAGATAAGCCTTTATTAAAAATAATGACAATTAAAAGTAAAAGTTAACATTCGAAACATTGGTGCAATTATTGTTAGAGAGAGTTACAATTTTTGTTTGGTACATTTATTGTTGATGAGTTGATTTGAGTATTTCTCTGTTCTTGCGTCTGAGGAACTTCCGTTTCATTGTAGATAGTATACGTCGGAGATAGTGGAGGTGGTGCATCGTGAGTTACGGACGAAGATAAGATGCCGGAAATTGATGGTTGTGGCTCTGATGGATTAAGTTTTATATTTTTGTTAATTTGACTTCTTAATATGGTTTTATTCGCCATTGAGCTTTCGATATAACCCTCAGCAACTCTATCAGAGCTCCAACCACCGTGTCTTTTTACTGACGTAATATCCGTCCCTGAATCCGCCAAGAAAGTCGCCGAAGTTCTTCTAAAGCAGTGACCGGTGTAGAGTTCAACATCTTTAAATTTTAAATATTTAGCAATTTCCTTTGGCATATTGCTAATTTTATTTTTGCCGATGGCTTGTCGAGTTCATTTCCCATTACGATAGTTTATAAAAAATCTATTGTTTTCCATGTTGGTGGGACGTAATGCTTGGTATTTATGAATGATTTTAGTATATTGTCCTTGTACAATGAATTCTTTGTCTTAGTTTCCTTTACATTAATCAGCAGCAACTCATTGGAATGATTTTCAACGTCCTCCACCTTTAAGTTTACAAGTTTACATCCGCGGCAAGCACCATTGAGTCCAAAAATTAAGGCCACCTATAACAATGATAAAAAACAGGTAAATATATAGAATAATTACCACTACTAAGATATGAAATATTCATAGTTAAATCATGCTTACTTTTGTGGCCAGAAAAAATTCGTCAGGAGCTTCATTAAGAAATTTGTCCACATTTTAAGTCATAAAAATTTTAGACTTGTTTGCGCAATGCCCTTTCTGATTTTCTTTTTAAAAAAGCCAGTAATTTCGTGAATCTATTTATTTCAATGCTATTTTTGATGCTTATTGTAGCTTTCAGTTTTGAGTATATGCACCAAAGTGTATTCGGATTTTTTGTCTTGGATAAATAATCAAAATAGACAAGAAGTACTGATTCTGAAATTGGTAGGCCTTTTGCACTTCTCCACGTTGAAAATTCTTCATAAGTTTTTAAATAATTTTCCTTGGATTTTGTTGGAAGCAAATTATTTATAATTGCGGCAGCATTTGCACTGATGGAATCTGACGATTCACTGTCACTGTCGCTTTGATTTAACATCGTAACGTATTTTTTAGAACATTAACTTATTTAGAAAAATAAATTAAAATAAACTTAACGTTTATGTATTTGAAGAAAACAAAAACGCGGCAGATTCCTAGACTAATATTTTTTCGTCGGAAAAGCAAAGGCATCAAGCTCATACGGCCTCGTCGGTTTTCGTAATTTTATAATATCTGCATAATAAATGCGTATTCCTTTTTCAAAAAGATGTAAAATGCTTTATATACAAACTCAATGGTGTAAACACAGATGTAGTTCAGTATAAATTTCGGTAAGTATTCCAAATTTAAATCACATTCTCCCCTTTAGAGGATGAATGAAATTCAGTACAATTTTCTTTCCCTGTTTTTAACAGATTAAAAATTACTAATTTTGGTCAAAAAAAATTGGAAAGCAAAGGAAAAAGAAGCCACCAAAGTCAGCTTTTTTACAAAATATGTACAACAGAAAAATACATTTCCAATTGACCTGAGACCTTAAAATTTATTATTACGTATATATTACTAACAAGTACCCTTCTAATGATACATCTGATGTTTCCTTTAATAAACATTAACATAAAAATAACATACAGGCACATTTATTGCTTCTGGCCCCACACTGATTCTCACGATACCCTGTGTCGTGAGGACCAGAAACAGCGACGAACACACATATAGAAATCCAAGACCCTTTTTTTATTTTCTTTAAAATATAATAATAATAATGACAATAATAATACACACCTTGGACACTATTTACACACATTGATCTAGCCCCAAACTAGGATTCCCTGTATCTTGGGTACTAGACAACGATACACATACTTATGTATATAGATAAATATTATACTTAGATAGATAAACAACCATGACTAGGGTACAAAAATCCGTTCTCATCAAACAAATATTTGCCCCCACCGGGACTTGAACCCGGGACCCTTGGCTTCGTAGGCAGGGTCACCGCCGACTCGGCCATTCGGGTCGTCAATAATAAATCCTTGTTTTGCGTTTTATAAATGTGTGAACCGGTGTGGCCGGTTTTTTTTAAAGCAGTGTCAGTCGTTGGACACTTGCAGCCTTTGGTTCGACTTTAAGCAGCGGGCATACAGCGACGTGCGAATTTAATAAATCGACGGCCCGAATCGCGGAGTCGGCAGTGACCCTGCCTACAAAACCAAGGGTACCCGGGTCCGAGTCCCGGTAGGGGCAAATATTTGTATGATGAGAACGGATGTTTGTACCCTAGTCATGGTTGTTTATCTATCTAAGCATAATATTTATCTATATAAGTATGTATAGACAACAATACTGTCTAGTACCCAAGACACAGGTAATCCTAGTTTGGGGCTAGATCAATGTAAATAGTGTCCAAGTTATTATTATTATATTATTATTATTATTTATTGTTATTATCATTATACAGATTTTTGCTGCGGCGCAGCCGCAGTTTTGCAGCGCCTCTGGGAAGTTTGCGGAGGCGCTTACGACTGACTTCTACGCTATTATGATAAAAGGAGCGCCTACATGAAGGCATTCCTCCGCGGCAGCACCAACATTATCCTTAGTGTGTTAGACCGGTGGGACTCCACTGTACCGGTGTAGCTCCACACCACCATTAGTTATTTTTAATTTATTTTGTTGTTGATATTGCAACACTTTTATTAATTTAAAGAATCTAAGATAGTTTGATTATCGATAGGTATATATATATATATATAACAGTCCACAATAAGTGTTAGTCACTAGGTAGGTACCTAGTAGTCTGAAATAAGCAATTATTGAATCGATTTGAAGCACTGGTAACGCACACGGCCGAAACGATTTTGTCACTAAAACACCCATTACATATTATACTTTTAAACTTTGAGGGTTTGAGGACATATTGTAACATTAATCGCGAAACTGACCACCAACTTCACAAAACCAGATCCATTATGCGCCATACGTGTAAATGAAACACAAACAAACACAGGCATTCTCCCTTACGGGGTGGCAGAGGCGCATTTGTGCCCACGTTTAGTCCGTTATTCAATGCGTTAAGGGCGTTAGCCATAAGTTACTCTATCCAGAAACCAGTTACGTTAACCTCTACCCCAACCAGTATCTCAGTAGTACCCATAGAGCAGTATTTCAGGCCGGTGGTTCTCGTAATGAACCGTGTGCCGAACCGGGCGAAGGGAACATCGTAAAAACACCAGTAAAACCCAACGAGCAGCTAAACTAAACGGAAGTTCCGCATGGAGGTGGGATCTAAGATCCAAGACTAGTGCTGTGACAAGAAGTGCAAAACTGCAAACTAAATACATAAACTGAACAAGTTTAGGAAACCGAACAGAACGAATGAGGTAGAAATATGCTTTACATACTTTTTGGTTAATTAAACAATATAGCCAAAAATGGGAGCTATGCCATAGAAAGATACATTTTGAGGTAAATAACACAAAAACATCATTGAATAATAATTATTTATTTAAACAAATTAGAACACACCACGGTCTTATTTGAAAATACAAAAAAAAACTTTTACATCTTTTTATATCAATTACTACAATAATAACAATAACAATAATTACATATTATTATTATTTTATTTAATAAAAATATATAAAACAAAGTCGGGAGTAGATATACCATTTATAACTAAAGAACCGTTGGACCGATTTTAATGATCTCTTATTTGTTTGAGGGGTCAGCTAGTTGTAAATAAGTGCGATGGTCCCTACACTTATCTATATCGTGAGAGGATACTCGTATTAATAACTGGGTACAAGGAAATGTAATGTAATTGTACTCCCTAATGAATTAATATTTGTAATATGAATTGGTCAATCTCCCAGTAATGAGCTGATATTATCCGTTTCATAGCCACCAATTTACAGAATCATGCCATTATCCCTAATATTTTCGATACTGTATGTAAGGAGCTCTCTATACCTCATCACAACACCGTCGCATACAAGCACTGTTTTCGACTGCGGGCGATCACTCTCTGGAACTCGCTTCCCTGCACTATCAGAGATAGTCCATCTCTGCCCGTCTTTAAGAATCGTTTGAAGGAGCATTATCTTTCTCTATCCTAGATTTGAGCTTTGTATATATTAGTTTATTTAGGTGTATTTATATTTTTATATAATATTTATGTACTTGTGTATGTAGTGTATCTAGCAGTTAGTTCAATAGTTCAGTAATATATGTATGTATCTTATCAGAGCACATAGGTCTATCCTGTATATTAAATTATTCTTATCCACCTTGGGTTTGCTGGAAGAGATCTCTATTTAGAGATAAGCATGCCTTTGTAGATGTCCTTTCTGTTTATTATATCTTATGTTGTTTTATGTGCAATAAAATACATATATATATGAATACGAATATACGAGTCCATTACCCTATCACAATTTGGAACCACAGTAATTTAAATTGTTTACAACAGCGCCGTTTGCGACTGGCCAATTACTCACTTGCGTTGCAATAGTTGTAGCCCACGTCAATTTATAAAGATTTTTTATTGAATGCAATTAGACTTTACTGCGGATGTGAATTTTATGTGTTGTTGGTTGTTCCATTTTACACTCCGTATATTTTCTCTGCTTCTCCCACAGTGGTCCAATGTAGAAATGAGGCAAAAAATGACAATTGCTTAGTTCATGTAAATATATACAGTAATATGCTTGGAGATTTTGAAAGTGCCATTTGAGCAATTTAAAAACTACGCAAAAACAATTTGTCTAAAAAGGAATATTACAATGTTTAAGATTACTTAAAAGACAAGACTGCATGGGGTTAATCTAACTTAATACAGACTCGCTGTAAATATTTTATTATTGCTCATCCTTGCTATTTTTATAACAATTATTTTTTATTTGTTTTAAGTAGTTAAACACAAGCAATTTTAGAAGAGATCTAAAAATCAATCTGTAAAGAAATTTCTTTACTCTTCTCTTCCCACAATAGTGCAATATAGAGAAGAGGCAAAAATTACATTTACTAAGTATTTATAAATATCAATATTTGAAATGTTCATTTGATTTGATTTGTGGCTGCTGGGACATATTATGACCACGATAAATATTCTTGTAGCCCTGGCTATTATATTTGTGCATATTTAATAGATAAGAAACAATATGATTTTGCGTTGTGTTTTTAATAAAAAAATATGTTTCATTTAAACAACATGCTTTCATTCGGACCGTGGTCAGCCTTTTTCTCGTCCAAGAGGTCACTACTTCAGTAACCCAGTCGTTTCTACCTCAAGGACGACTTGGGACTTCGCAAGTTATCTCGATGTTAACCTTAACGGAGAGTTATAAAACGGTTCGTTTACAGCCATAATAGTCCTAATAAAATACTCTTCTTTACAACAATACCCAAATCTCATGGCTGTAACATACCATACAATTTAATAATGATGGAAGAGTTATGAATGAATGATGAATGAATAGTTAAATTATAAAACGAAAGGATTTTATCATCACGTTCGTAAATGTTTAGATCTAGAGTAACAGTTTGCGTTTTATAACAGTACGACTACTTACGAATCACCACAAACAATCGCCATGAGCTTATCTATGCAATGCATGCATATTGTATTTAAATAATGTAATGTATTTAATTTAATCTGTAATTTTATGCCAAAACTATAACAATAAATAAATATATTCATGGGTCAATGATCACATAGAGGTCTTTTACATTATCTAATATGTTGGGACTAAATGTTTAAATAGAATAAGCGTGAAAACACTTAGTATACTATGAAGTGCAATTGGTCCTACTTGAATGTGCACAGCAACAGATTTTGACCCCTGCGAACAAAGTAGCTCCATCAATTGAGGTTTATTCAAACGTTTGACAATGGAACCTTTGAGAACATTTCGACTCGTGTATAAATAGATGGGAGCTGTATGAACGTGGTCATTCTTCCACGAACTTTGAGACCGTGACTTTGAACTGTTAGCTTAGAAAGATGTTCAGACTATACGTATTCGCGCTGGTGGCGGCGGCGACGGCCGACTTGAAGATAAACGAAGAATTGAAGTGTGCGGAATTGAAACCAGTGGAACATTTCAACCTGACTGAAGTGAGTACATATATGGTTATTTTGGATATTTACTATTCATTTTAGATATTTAATAGTCATTTTCACTAACTGGTGCCCAAATAATTTGCAACTTACAAGTTTAGCTGGCTTTTAATGGATTTTACCTAAATACTAGCAACTGCGCAGGCACAGAGTGCAGTTGAATTAGCAGTTGTTCATCAGAGAGTTCCTTGTCATAGTATATCAACTCGAAATAAAATGTGGGACCCACAAGATATGACAACGTCCTTATAATAACTTAATACAATTATAACTATCGTTGTATATGTATTAATATAGTTAATATCAATCATAACTTTCACAGTACGCCGGCAAATGGTACGAAGTAGCCAGGGTCCCAGAGGAGGTTGCTACATACAAGTGCGCCACATCCGAATATATCCTCGATGGAGCTAATCTCAAGATGAAGAAGACCTACGTTGACAACGGCAAGCAGAAGACAACAGAAATCACGGCAAAATTGGCTTCTGATGCTAAAGAGGCTGGCAAATTAGAGCTCATCTTCAAAGATGTCCCAGGTAAGCTTTGCTGACATAATCATCATTATATCAGCCCACACTAACATACTCATCGGCAAAAATTGTCCCAAAGCACCCATTTGATGAGATCCTCTGCTGGCTGGCAGAAATAATATAATGAAACGGTTCGATTTTTTATGGTCGTCCGACTAGGAATAGGGTGAAACAGTTACAATAGAGGACCGACCACCCTCCTGTGTGTCACCAGGCATCCCATTTCATAGTTTATCATCATCTATGGCTGATCGAGGATGGTCCACAAAAATAGCAACCAAATGTTGAAATATTACATGATGATACAAGTATGCTAAGTTGGTCAGGCTCAGGAGACGGTAAGAGAGCCGAAAGTGTATGATCATTGATCAATGCACACGAGTTTCATCCGACGTTTTTTAACATACTTGCGAGGAAATAAATTAATAACCACACAATGAAAACGTAAGCAATTATTTAAGAAAATGGCGCGCTGGTTTTTTTTTTTTTCGAGCGTCGCAGAACTATAGGCACTGGCAAAACCGCTAAACAGCCTATGAAACTAATAATACGCAAATTAAAGTAAATGAAGGTAAAACTAAAGATAGATGAAATAATTACAAAAAAAAATGATTGAAAGTTCATAATATGTACTTCAACTAAAATATTTTATTCTGCACAAAAATATGTATTGTTTGTAGGCATAAAACCCTTAGCGGAGATTGAATAAAAGTAAAATACTGCACTAGCGCTCAAAGTATAAAGCAATAGTGCGTAATAACCTCCATTGTAAACCTAATTGCGATGACATAACGAGGAAGTGTGTCGTTTTTTAAAATTATTCCACTTAAAGGTCTTGAATTTACGTTTATTTCTTTTTACCAGACAAGAAGACAAAGCACACTACGCTGTTGGTTTTGGCTACTGACTACAAGAACTACGCCGTTACTTACATCTGCATGGGCGAAGAGAAAGACAAAGAACAAACTCGTAAGTCTTATTCATACTTTAGCTACATTCCATTTTCAGCTCTAGTCAGGGAAACTTCAAAGAAACTTTGTATACCATAACTTATACAAAAGTAATCGCAAAAATAAAAATAAATATGTAACTTTACTTATACTCGCATGTATGTATACGGTTTATACCATCTTTTTGAGCTGGCTTAGATTCCGATGATGTAAAAATCGCCCAAGCCTAAGGAGCGTCAAGAAACTGATCAATAGAAAAAATACTTTTTTCTAGACCTATTAAAGTAATATCCTCCTACATAATAATAATGTCCTCTGTTTAGGTATATCCAAGCCCCGCGACTCATATCATCACATTACGATCATTTTCAAACATGTTTGGCACAGCATGGTCTCTATTTACCGTAACATTCTCTTTCCAGACTTTGCCATGGTCATGTCGAGAACGAACAAGCTAGAGGGCGAGGCCAAGACTGCAGTAGCAAACTTCATGAAGACACTAAACATGAAAGTCACCAAGGAAGTAATGGAATCCGCACTGACCAAAGACTATTTTACGGAGGCGGCTTGCAAAGTCCAATAGAATAGACCAAAGAAGCAATGACTTTTGTTTCGTAAGATAACTTTCTAGGACAACCTTCATAATCTCATCCACTACCAGAACATTGTCTTAATCCTTCCATCTTATATTTTATCCTGGGTGAAAAAAATCACGGACTTATCATTAGGTACCCGATTAGAAGAAGTATAATTTACTTAGTAGATAAATAAATGTTTTGTGAGTTATTTACTGGGTTTATGTTTATTAAATCAAACAAAAAAAATCCCTAATAGGACTACGTAAAACCTTCTGATAGTTGGATTGGCCACTGGCCCGATAGGAGGGGCCACCAACTCGCACTCGGTGGGAACATTACTAGACAACCGAAACTGAGACTACCCAAATGACACTATACAGGATGGGCCATTTGAAAGGCCAAAATCAGAAACTAAAAGAAATAGAAGTTTTAGCTGTAAGGAATTAATCATCTATTTTGATTCAACATAAATATGTAAGTATCATTTTTTTTAAGCTATTTTCCTAGCCGGGAATCGAAGGTACATATTTTGTATTAAGAAGTCACCTGTATTACTATATCATTCGATAGTGTAACTGTCATGGATAATTTTCTGGAAATTTTCATAATACGACAAAAGTCAAAGTCAAAGTACTTTATTACTGTAGATATTAACATTTACTTAGAAAACGTAATTTTTTGCCTCTTCTCTACATTGGAACACTGTGGGAGAAGAACAATAGAAAAACAATAGAAAGTGTTATTTTTTTATTAAATTACTAACCGCCATACCCAGAGTCATTTAATGATTAATTAAGGATTACTTAGTCAATGATTTTGTATGAAAATTTAAATTTGGATTCGGAACAATGGTTCATTGCGGCATTTTATGATAGGAGTACAATTCTTAATTTCAATCCCCTTACAAAAGGCCCATTCTGTATAGACAGGATGTAACAGAAAGGTGAAGTCAGTTGTTCTAATCAAATAGGTTTCATAATAAAGGTTTACAGAATAATGTCCCAAATCCCAATATATAGACCACATATTTCAGTTATGACTTGAAAAAGTATAAATACTAGTTAGCGGTCTTGCGAACGACACAGAAAATTGGCGGTTTTCTTTCATTTTTCTCTACCCCCTCATAACCCCGACCCCTTGAAGTTTGTCGGTTGAACAAGTGGAATTATTATAAAAACAAATAACCCCACTGCATTTTCTTCAATTACCACACACAAACTTATGAATGCACCTGGTTACTTAAATTAAGTATGAAAGTAGGCGCACCAATAACTTTGTAACCCCATATATTCGCCATTTTGAAAAAATCGAAAATCTGCATCGACAACAAATAAACGGTCAAGTGTAAGTCAGACTGACGCACGACGGGTTTCGTATCACCGCGTGTTCCGCACATGTTCCTGTGAGTAAGATAGCAAAATATTGTTTACAAAGATATTGTGCGGCTACATAGTTATGTAACCAGGTGCATTTATAAGTTGTGTGTAGTATTGAAAGAAACTTTCCCCCATTTTTCTGTAATGTGTAAGTAAAGACCTATATTAAGTTTTTTATTTTTGAAAATTTAAGGACCAGTCGTTCTGGAGATAAAGGCAGGAAGGTTGTTTTTTGCCTATTTTCTTTTATTCAAGCATTTCAGGTTTATGAGATAATATTTGAGATCCTCGAAATAGGTTTTTTCATTAGACATACCGCAATAAGATACGGTTTGTATGTTTTTATTATTATTTTTGATTTGCCCAATTGTGCCCTCCCTATTTTAACCAGATATTTCTCATTATTATTCCATTATCAAATTAATTGGAGAAAAAGAAGGATAAGGATGGACTATTTTTGGATTTTCTTAAATATTTTTTAACTAAGGATCAAATGGGACATCGTAGGCCTCGCCGAAGTCAGCACACTCGGAGAAACAACTACTGCAAGAGGAGACGCTATTTTCTACCACTTAGGCGCCACCAGTGGAATGTTTGGACTGGGCTTTCTGATGGCAATGAAGTGGAAGCGATATAAGCGAATTCATTAATTATTCAGAGAGGGTAGCTATCTTGAAACTAGAAATCAATAAATCAAAAATTCTTACAATCATTCAAGCTCACGCACCAACATCCAGTCACAGCGATGACGACGTGGAAGATTGATACGATGATCACCGAAGCACATGGAACATAGTCCCCGGTGATTTTACGTCGGACCGAGGCAAGAACTGGACCTCCAAGACATTATGGGGCCACACAGGCTTGAATGCCGAAACGAGCGTAGATCCCGCTTGCCTCAGTTTGCTTTTGGCCAAAGCCTCAAATTAAGTAACAGTTTCTTCTACAAAAAACCACAACGAATGGATTCACCAGATAAAAATACTAAAAACGAAATAGATTTTGTACTAGCCTTAAAACAAACCATAATCATAGATATATCCATTATTAATAAACTCAAGTATAGCTCTGATCATAGACCCTTGCATGCAATAGTATACTTTGACACCAAAATTCAACGTAAAAACTTATTTAAATAAAAAAACTCACCAAAGCAACATTAATCAACAACATCGAAGCATTCAATTTAGAACTTAAAAATTATTTCAAATCTAATATTAGACATAGAAGCTTCGGAAACCCTTTACGACAATATTAAGAATTCAATAAAGAATGCGAGTAAAATATAAAACATCCTAGAACAAACAACACTAAATTGACAGCTTCTACAAAAGCTCTTTCATACTTATACATGCACATTATGTATACCTAGAGATACAAATGTGTTTTTTATAGTTGTACTATCATTAGTGATCTGTAATTCGGATGCTTTTGGTCAAGTCCGTTGCGGATTTCTCGGCCAAGTGCCAATTAGAATTTTCGGAAAAATTTGACGAAAAAAAGGAATATTCCGATTTTACGATCAGTAATGATAAACCAATATTTTTAAATGGGTAGGTAGACCACTGATTAGAATAGGTACCTATTTACTATTTTAATACCTTCGTGTTTGGTTCACATAAATACATAAGTATACCAACTTTCAACTTCATCGGTTCAGAATGCGGTCGTTTTATATCACACCTAAAACAGACACACGAGTTATCCTATAATGGTTCCGTATTTCTTTTTTAAGGTACGGAGCCCTAAAAACCATAAAACTTTGTGAGCACGTACAATAATTGTTTATTGAAACTGCTCACAATATTTTACGAGAATCGGTATAGAAATGTAGAGAACAACCGGAAATACAACAACCGGACAGACAAAAGCATTTTCCAATCTGAAACGGAGACGCTTTGGTCGCCGACAACCCGTCGACAAATCCGATTTTATTAGTGTAACCCCTTTTTATTCCTCAAATTTTTAATGTTTAGCTAAATAATTTTCAGTCTTTTTCCAAAACCGTTCTGTCAAACCGAGATGAAAACCAAATCAATCACCGCGTTCTATACCGCAACCAAAAGCATTGCAGCTTGCAAAAAAATATCGATGCTGTGTACCATTCTGATAATCGAGTATAACAATCAAATCATTGCAGCAATCAAGCAGCGCTTAACAAAATATACCTAGCTAGCATATCCGTGTGTGTACGTTTGCAAAACTCTCCATACAACCTACAAAAACATTTCATCGGTTATCAACATGTCCGAATACTCCGAAAGGTCAAAAGCAAAAGTTGATACAATTTCAAAAATTTACCGTGATCAAACAAAATGAAACCGGTCAAGTGCGAGTAGGACGTCAGACCCGCACACGAAACTCTTATACCATTGTACACGACGACAATGTTTTGTACGAGTACTTTTTTATGTTTAATAATACAATATTAAATACTTGGTAGGACTACATTCAAGAGAGTACATCTTCTATCTTCTTATATGGGATGTAGCGCCTACATCTAGCCCACTTGAGCGGGACCTTTGTGCATGTCCCCTTCACCTGCACATCTGATTCAGCCATCCCAACTCCTGTCCCAGCTGGAGTATCAGGCCTGGGTGTTCTAGGAGCTCGTGGGTGGTTGTTCTATCACCTAGGATAGCCATTACATACACCCCGTGGGTAGGGGGCTGACTGTTGCACCTGTAACTTTCAATTCTAGATCACCATGTCGGTCACCCGGAGGCATTCCGGGAGATGTTGTCACGTGTGGGTCCGTCAGGCAAGTGTGTGGGTCCGTCAGGCAAGTTCCTTCCTACCTAATAGGAATTCTGTTTATTTGCGATCGATTCCAATAATAGCTTCCGACACTTCTTCGAATGCCTTTGCTAGAATTGTGCAGTGTCCTTTATCTGCTATTTGTCCTTTCCGTTGTCCTGTACTGTATAGCTTTATGGCTGCCGGTTTAGCCTCCTGCTGTACTAATAAGTCCAATGGTGGTATACCTAGCATGACTTCTAGTGCCGCTGATGGCGTTGACCTCATGCAGCCTGTGATGGCTACACATGCCATTCTCTAAAACTGCTGTAGCTGTGTTGCTCTTGTAGTTTGTGTTGTTTGAACTCTTACACTGAAAGAACGATATGGTGGCTTTCTATGTATGGTGGCTTTTTATGGGTGGTTATAGGTTAGATAAACATAGAAGAATGACCGGAGCGAATTGTATGCATAGAAAAGCCAATGATGACTACTAGTAGGTTATTGCGACTAAATTTCAATTGTGTTATAGGTTAGGTTTGAACTTAAAAGAAGCAAGACTGGAGCAGAGCGAAGCGTATTCAAAGAAAAGCCAATAATGGCTAGAGTAGGTGATTGTTAACATTTCAATTGGGTAATAGGTTAAGTTTAAACTTTAAAGTAGCAAGACCGGAGCGTATCGAAGCAAAGCGTATGCAAAGAAAAGCCAATAATGGCTAGAGTAGACATCGACATAGACATACGTTGATTCACTGAACAAAAGTAGTTTATTGTGATTAAATTTCTATTGGGTCATAGGTTATGATAGCACACAGAAGAAGCAAAACCGGCGCATAACGAAGCGTATGCTAAGAAAGGCCAATAATAGCTAGAGTAGGTTATTGTGGCTAAATTTCAATTGGGTTATAGGTTAGGTTTGAACTTAAAAGGAGCAAGACCGGAGCATAGCAAAGCGGAGCGGAGCTAAACGTATGCCAAGAAAAGCCAATAATGGCTAGAGTAGGTTATTGTGGCTAAATTTAAACTGGGCGTTAGATTATGTAAACACATAGAAGAAGCAAAACCAGAGCGTAGCGAAGCGTATGCAAAGAAAAGCCAATAATGTCTAGAGTAGGTTATTATGGCTAAATTTCAATTGGGTTATAGGTATGTTAGTACATAGAAGAAGCAAAGCTAAGTGTATGCAAAAAAAAAAAAATTGGCAAGAGAAAGTTATCCTGGCTACTACTGGTCAAGGAGCAGTAGTTTCCGATAACAGTTTTCATGAAAAACGAATTTATTTTCGAGAGCTGTCATATTGCCATACAAAACAGTGGCCTGGGATCAGTTGTTTCCGAGATATGAGAGTTTTTAGTTTGACAGCTGTTACCAAAAAAGAAGTTTTCGTCGAGAGCTGTTATATTTTCATTCAAACCAGTGGTCTTGGGTCAGTAGTTTTCGAGATATTATCGTTTTTAGTATGATAGTTGTCATCCGAAAAAAAGATCTCGTCGAGGAAACTACTGATACTAGAACTGCCAAAAAACGAGCCCCCCCACTCTTCCCTCAGCCTATTTCCTCCCGACCCCCTTGGCCCCCTCCCCCTCGCCCCGCTCCGTAGAAAAAACGCGAAAAAAATATGTAATGAGCGAGAACCCCTTTTAAAAACGCACGAGCTTCTTTATTTATATTTAAAATGGCAGTAAAAAATACACTGTAGTGTATGCACACCCGAACCCTAATTACATCTATATATAGCCCGGTATTGTATGAATCTAGAGACATTATACGACTGTACTTTGAAGCCGATACTCGTCTTATTCCACGCATATACCACATCCTTACATGGCGACCTTGCCAGGATAGCCTACCTCTCGCGAGGTAGTGCTGTGCCGAATGGCAGTGCATCAAATAAATAAATACTTTTAATAATTAGAAAATCCTGGAGAAGAGAATAATTACGAAGAACGTGAAGACAAGTTTGCAGCCAGAGAAAGACAAAGAAGATAAAAGAGAAGATATTAAAGAAGAAAGAATATAATTGAAATAATTAAAGAAGAAAAAAAAATAGAGAAGATAATCATGGAAGATGGATAAATATGGAAGACAGACATTTATTTTAGAAGATACCATAAACAAGAGAGAAAAATAAATAAAGAAGACTTGCTGCCGGGTGCCGGGCGTTTTTTCAAGCCAGTGATGTGGATTGCAGGGCGCCGGGCGTAACCGTACGGGTCAAGTGAGGAGCAGCTGGGAGATGTACGGGTCCCAGGATGAGCTGACTCTGAACAAGAACGACACGTGCGACGATGTCTGTGATGTGTGTTTTGGACAATGGTATCTATTTAATCCTATAAAATGTAAGTGAATTTTATTATTTGTTTAGAAGTATTAATTACGTGTTGGGAAGATTTTTACATTGTAAAAGGGTTGACGATTCGAATCAATATCAATATAATTATTTTTCAAATGAAGAGAGCATAAAGTAAAAGAGTATGTCGAAGAATGGCATAATGAAAAGTTACAGTAGGTACTGTCAGCAAGAGAAGTATGAATGATGGTTGATATATTTTTTAGGAATGGAGATAGTTATGAAGGCCGAAAGAAAAGTAAATTAAATTAGTTTGGCATGAGTTATTTTAGATGATTTTGATAAGTAGTAATATATTTTTTTTTAAGATGATGATTTTGATTGGAAATATGGGTAGAATGTGGTTAATTTGTAAGAAGATACAAGTTTTGTTGTTTTAAAGTCATTAATATACCCAGTACTATTTTATAAACTTATTGCATCTTAATTCCGATTTACTCCAAATGTACAATCAAGTACATAAATGATTCATTTGTTCATTTGACTTGGTTACAGTTCCAGTTTATCTTAAAATTATAGTAATACAATACAGTGTTCGCAGGCGATCCAAATATGGACATGCAACACTGCAGAGGAATCCAAATTAGATTAGAACTTGACACATGTTTTGATTACAGAGAAACAGAATTGTTATTATAATAATTAGTAGTTCAAGTTACCGCAGTGCGACTTATGTAGAATGAAAGGTTTAGTTTCAGTTGACTAATATGGAAGATACTTATAAGGTGATGCATGATTGTTAACAAGTTTAGGGTACCGCAGAGAGATGAAGTATGGAACCCATTGCATGAATTTGAATAAAAGTTTGAGAATGTATGAATTTCAGGTTTTGTTCCTATGTGTAAGATATACTTAGTATGAAAAAGTAGTTCAGCAAAGATTTTAAAATATATTACAAACGACGGAACCACTACCGATGGGTTATTACAAAAGTTTGTTTAGAAATTGCACTTAGTTACTTTTATTTTAAAGATTGCATTCGAGTTTATTAATAGATTAAAGTCTGACCAGCGGATATGGTCACTAAGGATTCGGATACTTCATTTTAAAGTGAGAAAATGTTTGTTTGATAGTGAGTGTTGAAAAGTATGAAAATGAAATGAAATAAAAAGTTGAATGTTGTTATGGAGACTTGAAGTTTTGAGTTATGTGATTACGTATTAAGCACATAGAGAAAAGTTGTATTTTTGTTTGGATTTGGGAATGTTGGTTATGGTTGTCGTTAGGATTAAAAAGTATGAATTTGAGAGATGGTATGGAATGTGCAGGATATGTTACTCTAGGCCACAGAGTGAGTGAGCTGGGAACACTTCATTTAGTAAGCTTTCGAAAAAATTTGGACTGATCATCCAATCTTTACAGAATGTCTTAAAATTCGAAGGATTCATTTGGATTGTGTTTAAGTTATGTTATAGTTTGGTACGTAACTATTGGCGAGTCCGATATGTTATAGTATAATCATCAAAGTCTCAAAGGTACAGGTACAAGGTACAAGGCACGAATCCTTCGCTTCGATCATGATGTGGACGAGTTTCCTTTGTGAGAACGTTGGATATCGATGACCTTATAAGCTCTCGAGTAGGAGCAGGTTCAGGCAGGTAGACCTGGAGCCAGATAATGGTAGTATTGTGGAAATAAAAAAAAAAGTACCTTATGAATGACGTCGATAAATAAATAATGAAAGTAAGTACCTATAAAAGTGCACTCACTATAATGTGAAATAAAATGGGATCCGGATACCCCTAAAAAGTACCTATATGAAGTAGAAGAAATAAAATAGAGACTTTGATTGATAGCGATTGTATGAGAAAAGCGAGTATATTTTGGTTAGTTTTGGAAAGAAGTTTTATATTGATAAATATTTTGATGTGAGTTTTGAGAAGGTATTATGGAAATGAAAAATAAAGTAGTTTGTGATTAATGGAATAAGAGTTCAATAAATAAATACATAAACGAAGAAAAGAAAAAGAGATACAGAAGGTATGAAACATGTGTAATTTTGTAATTGTAGTGGAATAATGTTATAATTTTTTTTTTAAAAATTCTATGTATTAAAAATAAATTTTTCATGTCGTCAACCCTATATCGTAAACAGGTTAGATAATATTTTGTGTATTATAATTAAGTTTCATAAAATATTGGAACAGATATTAACTATGTAATCATTAACTATTTTACGAATTTAATAAGAACATTATATCGTTTTTTTTTAACACATATATTTTTTTAATCGATTACAGTGTGAATTTATATAAATGGTAATATTTTGTTTTGAAAGTGTTTTAAAATTGTATCGGGAATATAAAAAAAAAATGGTTGTTGTATATTGAATTGTTATATTTACATATTACACAGATTTTGAATTTTAAATTGTTATTTTTACACAGATGATTTATTTTATTGTTATTTTTACAGAAATGAGTTATCAGATTATTGTTTTTATATTTTGTATTCTAAATTGTTTTAAATATCATAAAAAAATAAGATATAGTATATTTTTTCTTTCAAAAAAAGGGGGAAGGTGTAGTGTATGCACACCCGAACCCTAATTACATCTATATATAGCCCGGTATTGTATGAATCTAGAGACATTATACGACTGTACTTTGAAGCCGATACTCGTCTTATTCCACGCATATACCACATCCTTACAACACACTGACATTTCAACTCTGTACCTATTACGGTTAGAGCCCGCCGACGTACAGACTGACGGACGAGCGGACAGCAGAGCCTAAGTAATAGGGTCCAGTTTAGCACCGGATACGGAACCCTTAAAAATTCAGATGTTACTACATTTATAACTATGCCAAAACCTGCCGAACCGTGACAACAAGTTTTTAATTTAAATGTATGAACATTTCGTCGGCAGAGCGAGCCGCGTGACCATTGGGATGAATTTTAAATGAAGTTAGTGTCGCATGCAATTAAACGAATTGGGCTTTTTCCCTGAATTTGTGATCCTGACTGCAGATATCAGTGAAACGCTTTTAACTTCACGACCATATAAACAGTACCACCAATATCATAAATATGACTTAGAATGTAAGTGGGTCCAATAATACTAAACATCTGGATGTCGACACGTTTGGTAAATGTAAAGTCGTATGACCGGATGGATTAGCGTGCATATGCTTAAATGCTCGCGTATACTTAGATAGAATAGACCCTTCTTTGCTTCGGGGTTGGTCTGGTCGTTTTATCAATTTTTAGTTATTATGTAACTTACTTTTTGTATCTTACGCCATTTGATGCCGTAAGGCTCTTGTATCGGAACAATTAGCAACGCAACTCGATTAGTGGTGGTTGAAATGTTGGCAACACCATATTAAAATAAAATTCGTAACAGATGGTAATACTGCAACATGGCTGTACGTCAGTCGCTGCGGCATAACAGTGCGATAATTTTGTGTTTGTAATTTATTTATTCAAAACCACTAATAATTAAGACCATATGTATATCGTGGAGAAAGTTGTTCATAATTTTTTATTTTTTTTATATTTATTTATTAAAGAAACAAACAATCTCATATAGTTTTAAGAAATACATAAAAAATCTTATAAATAGTAGACTTACAGTTTCCTAACAATAATATTACAAACCAAAACATTTAATATATTTATATATGTATATAAATCTATATAAGAAAGAATTGCTTTTGTGCATGACAACTTAAAGGCGATTTTTAATTTTTATTATATTTTTGATGTTTCAAATCTAAAATAAGGGGATACAAAATTTAAATACTACATACAACTAACATACGTATATGTATGTCTAGATGTAAATATGTGTATGTACGCCCATGAACACAAATAAAAAATAAAAATAAAGCATATATATACATAGTCAGGTCATAAGTTCTGTCACATGTGCAATATGAAATAATTTAGACATGTTTATTATTTATGTAAACATTTATATAGCAAAATCAACTTAATAAAACATAGATTCTTATGGTAATAAAGTTTATTCAAAATGACTCCCGCGATTTTGAATACAGGCCTTTATTCTGCGCGGCCAGTCGTCTATCGCAGCACGAACGAGGTCCATGTCAATATCGGCGGCTGCCTTAATCAAGGATGCCTTGAGTGACTCCAAATCAGGATGAGGCTTTGAGCAGGCGTTTTCCTCCAAGTGTTGCCATATCTTGTAATCTAACGGACTCAAATCTGGACTGGAGGAGGGCCAGTCTTCGTGCCGGATGAAGTCGATTTCACGCGCCGCCAGCCAGTCTTGTGTGCTTTTCGCTCTATGAGCTGGCGCAGAATCTTGTTGGAATACCCAGTGCCTATTATTAAACATGGTATGAGAAACAGGTTCCACAAGGTTCTTGAGGACTGTATTTTGATACACAACTGCATTCGTTTTTACGCCTTTCTCACAAAAATGTACCTCAGTTAAGCCCCAAAAAGAGACTCCCAACCAAACCATGAGCGAGGATGGAAAAAGACCTCGTTGGACACGCGGAATACGGTTGCTCGCTTTTTCACTGCTGTGTGCGTACACCTTATCATTTTCTTTGTTGTAGCTCTCTTCCACGGTGAAAATTTTTTCATCCGAATAAAGAATTTCCCGATGCTTTTTTCCCGCGTACTGCTTCAACAAAGCGCGGCATCTCTTCAGTCTCAGGTCCATTAAACGAGCGTCCAAACGATGTCCTGTTTTTCTTCGAGATGCCCTAAGCCCTAAGTCTTCATTTAACACCCTTTTCACCGTGGTCCTGCTTAACCCCATCTGAAGGGCCAACAGTTTCTGCTTACGTAAGGGATTTCTTTGAATTCGCGCCTTCACAGCTTTTATCACTGCTGGAGTCCTAACAGAGCGAGGGCGAACACTTCTTGACCTGTCATCTACACTAGAGTCTTCATTGTATCGTTTTATGGTACGATAAATGAATCTTTTGGTTATATTCAAATTTTTCAGTAAGTCGAAAATCTGAATTGGCGCGTAACCGCAACGATGCAATGCAATAACTGCGACACGGTCTTCTTTAAGTGTCCACTCCATATTTAAAAATGAGGAAAATTCTAAAAAGTACACATTTTTATTTTCATGAAAAATTCCAAATTCGAATTCAATAAACTTTTTTGTGGCCAGCGTTCTAAATTCAAAAGTTTTTATTGTGTGACAGAACTTATGACCTGACTGTGTATATAAAACAGCCTAAATTGTTTCCTAAGTAGGTAATGGGTAGTTTTTTCAGTTTACTTAACTTACTGCTAAAAATATCTAAATGTACAAACTTATCATTATACAACCTGCATGCCCTCTCAATGAAACTATTACCCGCATAAGAAGTACGACTACGAGGGATATAAAAAAGAGATTTTTTCTACAAGCTCGCTCACAGCGTCGGGGTACTCTAAAGTTAAGTGAATTATGGGTACTATAATTCCCCAAAATATAGTCAGCTAATTACATGTCATTTAGTTTTTTTTCGTATAGTTTCCTTTCGAAGATTATGATATACATATTATTACACTATGATTGAAGGAAAATTATTTCTTCATAACACTTTATTTACCCACTACGACGGGCGGAACGGAACGGAAGTGGTGTACGCGTTTGGGGTTAGAGGTTGTTTATGCGCGTGTGTGTGTGTATATGTCTTTTTATATTCCTGGAAAACTACTAGACCGATTACGACGCAGTTTTTTGCATTAAACGGACATAATTTTAGAGCAGGTTCTTAGATATGTTTAAAGTTACTAGGCCACCAGGAGGTGTTGCAGCAGCCAAGATGGTTGACGCTTGAGGGCTTATCAGAAACCCTTTAGCCATCTTCGATGCGGTTTTGCATTTATTATATTTTCCGTAATGTTTCATTAATGTGTAGGAGGTGTTTAACATTTAATTAGCTGACTATTCTTTTGGGGAATTATAGTACCATCAATATGAACAACTTTCCCCAATAAACATATGGTTGCAAAACCAAAAAAGTTACTATAGGAGCCACAAATATTTTCTTCGTTTACGACCATAAGTGTCTTGTGGAAAGTTGTTTATATTTATGGGTACTATCATTTCGCATAATATGGTAAGGTAATTAATGGTTGGGTTAGAGGTTGTTTATCTATCTAAGTATAATATTTATCTATATAAGTATGTGTATCGTTGTCTAGTACCCAAGATACAGGGAAACCTAGTTTGGGGCTAGATCAATGTGTGTAAATAGTGTCCAGGGTATGATTATTATTATTATTATTATTATTTCGGATGTTGCGAAATGTCTTCTTTTAGAGTTATAGCGCTGTAAAGACTACCTCTGTGGCGCAGCGGATGTGGCTCTGCCTACCATGCGAGAGGTTCGAGATTCAATCCTCGTCTGGAGATACAGAAATAAAAGACCGGTCTTGGATGATTATATGTGTGTGATATCGCTGTTTCTGGTTCCCACGACACTGGGTATACTAATGTGGGACCAGACGCAATGTATGTGCTTGTATGTAAATGTTTATGTTTATATTTAAAGGTCGGCATTTGCCAAAACCTATCGCCTTACCAGCCAATTCGTTCAGCGATTGCGCCCGTTATTCCTGAGGGTCTTGCAGTCAGTTGTATCGAATGCGCTTATTCCGCTTCCGGTATTCCCGTAACCGGTATTGATCAGAAAGTTAATTTCGAGCGTTGTACTGAATACCGATATGACACCGACATTCTCCCGACGGTGTAATTAAGTTCGGTGCGATTGTATTTTATAATTCAGACCTGTCTGTCTGTTTTTAATATTTGTGTGAGTGGTATTTACACTATTGTTTAATGGCGATACCATAAAACGAATAACAAAAAAAAAAGCTAATTTACACATAAGTTACAAGTGGCTCTGTGAGCTCGCGTGTGACATTGCAAATATGGTATCACAATGAGCCCATTATTAACTAAGAATACTGTACGAACAAAATGTAAACCAAAATATTCCTCAAAATGAAAAAAAAACACCCAACCGATGAAATAACCCGCCAACCAATGAAGGCCTGTCAAAGTATGCATGAAATATTATGTATCAAAAAAAGGGTGACCCTTCAGTTTGGTCCCTATTTTTGAAAATTAGGTATTTTGTAGGAGTACTCCAGTAGTTTGGTTTTTAATAAAAAAAACTGAAAATTATGATGTCATCCATGAAAACCAAATTAGCGTATTTTACGCTTCCTGTGACTTTTCAGTGGTTTTTACGGTGAATTCTAGTAAAAAGGACAATATTCGTTTATATCAGGTAATATCTGTATGTACTTTCAGAAGACAAACTCAAACTCAAACTCAAAAGTACTTTATTACTGTAGATATTTACATATACTTAGCAAACGTCATTTTTTGCCTCTTCTCTACATTGGACCACTGTGGGAGTAGAAGGGCGTAGAAACTCCCACAGATTGATTTTTAGATCTCTTTTAAAAATAGGTTGTGCTTAACTAATACTATTATGATTTATTTTTATTTAATAAGCTGGAATAAATAATTACAAAATTATTAACAGCAAGGTCTGTGTTGAGCCAGATTAACCCCATACAGTCCTGTCATTTAAGTAATCTTGAACATTGTAATATCCCTTTTTCGACAAAGTCGCTTTAACCTGCTTTTTAAATTGCTCAAATGGCAATTTCAGAATCTCCAGAGGTATCTTATTGTAGTAGAGAATGCACTGACCCTTGAAAGAATTGCTAACCTTCGCGAGTCTAAAACAGGGCGCACATAGTCTGTGATTATTTCTTAGGTAAACATTACAGCTATCGCTAAGTTTGGAAAATGTTGTAAGGTGATTGCGTACATACATTATATTTTCGAAAATAAATTGACTAGCTAATGTTAGTATGTCAATTTCTTTAAAAAGCTCTCTTAAGGAGTCTGTTCGTTTTAAATTATTAATTGCTCGAATAGCTCTTTTCTGCAAAATAAAAATAATTTACTATCAATGGTTATTCCAAGAAACTTCGTATCATTTACTAGGTAATTCTAACGTGCTGTTGTCTAACACAGACAGATTTCATTGATAATTCAGACAAAATTTGTCATGCTCTACCTTCGATACCCCATGGGTTAGAGCAGGCTATCACTTCTGTTTGGTTCTTTTCTTCATTGTAAGGAATCTTTTAGTGTCTACACATTTTGTTCGTTTTTTTCCTATGGATTTTGTACCTTCTCCTTTGCATTTTTTCTTCATTATTTTCTATAGTGCATTCATAAGTTTGTATGTGGTATTGAAAGAAAATGCAGTCGCGTTATTTGTTTTTATTATATTTCCACTTGTTCATCCGATAAACTTCAAGGGGTCGTTATCAAACCTGCTCACAACATTTCACGCGTATCGTTTGAAAAATGCGACCTGTATAGAAGAAAAGCCTGAAATCCGGACAGACGGATATACGAAATAATTTTGTTTGCTGACTATCTTGGTCAAATAGATCACGCTGCTTTTTTTAGTTTGCGTATGTTTTCTGGTATTGTTAGCTGCCCTGCAAGTTGGTTTGGGTGCCTTTGAAGGCGTTTTTTATATTTGTTGCAATGTAGCTTCATCTCTTGTTTGAACATAAGCATATTGGTACCATCATGGATCTCCGCTATTCTGAGAAACCATGGTGCATTCGTTATTTATTTCAAGATATAGTTCTGCGCTCTTTGCACTATCATTATGTTGGAATCACTAGCACTACCCTATAGCTCTATACCATATTTACAGATTGGCTTTAATATGATTTGATAGATAAGTAACTTGTTATCAATGGCTAGTTTTGAGTTTCTTCCCATAAGCCAATTTAGGCCTCCATATTTTAGGTTAATTTCATCTCGTTTTGCTTGAACGTGTTGCTTCCAGGTAAGTCTGCGGTCCATGTGCATGCCCAGGTACTTGATAATGTCACGATGCGGGAGATCAAAGCCATTTAGGCTTGGCAAACCTAATGGCTGAGTCGGCAGTGACCGGTAACACGGTTGTCTCATTTACTTCATTGGCGCTGAGACCGGCCACTTGAGCGCGTGCAAATAAAAATGGTGAATTAATTTATTTATCGGAACCTTGTCAGTGTTTGACCATAAGGACCAGGAATGGCCGATATTCTACAGTCGTTTACTCCAGTTCATCAAGCTGAAAGGAGCTAGCCGCCTAGTGCAAGCGCATACGATTAGCCAATCATCGCACTTGCACACCGCAACGCATGCTATCTGGCCCCGCCCGATACCGCCACTCGTGCGATACGTGACGCTGCTTAAAAAACTCAAATTTGGAGCGTCTTATTATGGTGCAACAATACGCTATTGCGAATTTCAACACAGCAGAAGCTCGACGGCTCTACGCACAATCGGACCATCAGAACCATCTCATAATGCAGGGCATCCCAAACCTACAGGTTCCTTCAGTAAACACTTTCCTGGCGGCTACTCAACGATTAATTATTCATGGACAGTTTAGGGTACCAAAGCATGCTCAAGCCCGAGTTCGACCCCACATCTACAGACCAGACCTCGATGAGGACATCATCGAGTACTTCGAACGTTATCCTCGGCAAAACACTCGAATGGCTGCGATTCGGTTCAACCTAAAGCCAGTATTACGTGTGGAAGCTGTTGAAATCAGAAAAGTTACACCCGTACCATTTTAGGCGTGTTCATGCTCTCCACGACAACGATGGACTGGCCAAGATTGCGTTTAGTCAGTGACTATTGGCAAATCAAGATACAAACATTTTGTGGAATGACAATTCAACTTTCACGCGTGTTGGACTATTCAACCAACGCAATGAACATTATTGGGCTTTTAACAACCCCAAGTAATCCGCGAGTATGCTCATCAAGTGCGTTTTTTGGTAAATGTATGGGCCGGGATAATTAATGGCCATTATTAAAGTTAAAACGTAATTGCGTGAAACAGGCATGACTTTGTATTGAACGAAATGGCCTGCACTTCTACAATTGCTCCGGTATCAGTGACAGAAAATAATTGAATTAAAAAAGTGAGTGTAAATTCGTAGTAAAGTTCAGTGAGCTGTGTGAAAAATTTGCAATGTTGGTAAGTACCTACCAAACGCCTTTACCATTTTAACTAGGTCCTATCTAATTAAATAGCATATCACGATTTACCTACGGAATGGTGAGGCGACGCGCTACTACTAGTTCGCAATTTTTGGAAACGAGATTTCTCAATTATTTTTATTTTTATTTTACGACTAGGGCCGGTATAAATTGTCAAAATGGTATTGGTATGGTGGTGTTATTAAAAATCGCCTCCCTGCGGCTTTAAAACTACTTAAATGACAGGGCGTTGCGAACCATTGCGGGTTCGGCGCTGCCTTAGAACAACTTTTGTGCGATCGATTAATTCTTGCGTACAAGGCAGGTCGAACAAGATGCGTTGACGTTGACGCTGTCCAAGGTGATTGAAGCGGCGTGGCAGGTGGCGTGTGCACGAGCAGCTCGGTCTATCAGCACCACGTCTACGACCACCATCGAAGAAGAAGCCGCGTTCAAGGTCAGCAGACGTCGCACGCCCGCGCACGGAGTAGGCTCCGGTGCTAGCATCAGTGTTCAGCGACAAAAGATGCAGGTCTCAGGTTATAGAAGGAAAAATGTGTATTTTTCCAATAATGAATGCACCAAACCCGACGAATATAACGGAAATAAAAAGATTTCTTCAGTAGTAAACTACTATAGGAATTTCATTCCTAATACATCATCATTAATGAGTCCGCTACACGAGCTTCTTCGTGGCGGAGCGGGGTGGCCGTGGGGTGCGCGGCAGCAGGCGGTGATGGCTGCGGTGAAGCGAGAGCTGGGCAGCGAGCGCGTGCTAGCGCATTTCGACCCGGTAGCGCGGCTGGTGCTGACCGTGGACGCGGGTGGTGCAGTGCTCGCGCAGCAGCAGAGCGACGGCCCGGAGCGTCCGCCGGCGTTCGACTCGAGGTCTTTGGTGGATGGCGAGCGAAACTATAGCCAGATCCAAAAGGAAGCTACGGCTATTGCATTCGGAGTGAAGCGATTCCATCAGTAGCTGTACGGCCGAAGCGACCCGTTTTTACTTAAAACGAACCACAAGCCCTTGTTGTTGATATTTGGTTTAAAAAACGTTAAGGGTCACTACGGCGGCACGTTTACAGAGATTTGCGCTGATATTATCTGCCTATAACTATGAGGTGCAGTATACGTAGGGCCAAAACAATACGGTAGCGGATTATTTCTCTAAAGCACCGTTAGAAAATAAAAGTTCGGCTCATTAGCCGAACTTCATGAGCTAGATCGCTTTTTAGACTTTAATTTTATGCATCTACATGTTTTACCAATTAGATTCGAAGATATTATAAAAGAAACCGAGATAGATCAGATGTTACAAACAGTAATTAGGTATAAGACGTATGGGTGGCCACGAAAAATAAACTGTACTAAGTTCGCCCCATATTATAATCACAAAACAGATTTACAATATGATAATCGATGTTTATTAAGAGGGCACAGAGTAGTCATACCTATTATAAACAAAGACAGGGTGTTAGAGGAGTTACATGCAGGACACCTAGGAATTACAAAGACAAAAAGTATGGCGCGTAGTGTGGTGGCCGGGAATAGACGGTGATATGGAAAGATTTATAGGTGCATGTGCATCATGTGTTCGCATGCGCGCCGCTCCGTCGCGCGCGCCGACAGTTTCGTGGCCGCAGCCGACGGGTCACTTCGACTACATATCTGTGGGGCTCGTCTCGACACGACATGCCCCGTTGTTGTTGACGCGTTCAGAAAATGAGTTGAAGGCATTTCTATGAACAGCGACACCTCCACTCACACGCTGATTGTAAAACTAAAACAGTTATTCGCACTATGGGGCATTCCTTGTGTTTTAATTTCGGACAATGATGTAAAAATGAATTTTGTATAATTTAAAAAGTTCTGTATGTATAATGGTATAAATTACATAACCTCGCCAGTTTACCACTCGTGCAGCAATGGGCAAGCAGAGAAATGTGTCAAAACTTGCAAAACTATGTTAAATCGCATAATTAGTGAAAGGAGCAGTAAGGATAGCATAGCAGACAAATTACTAGGTTACTTATTTGAGTATAGGATCTCAGTACACTGTACCACAGGCATGTCACCTGCTAGATTAATGATAGGCAAGGAACTAAGATGAATTGATCTTGTTCTTCCTGAACATATCCGGTTTTCGGAGAAGTTTTTCATATTCTAGCTTATGGGATATAATAGGCCTATAAAATGATAGATCAGGCTTATCTTCACTAGCGATTGGAAATGAAATTGTTTGATTGCCGTGATCAGATGGTAAGCAGTTAATTACATTTTTACTCATGAAAATTGTTATCTAAGCAAGTTTTGCTAGTGTAAATTTTAGTCGACTCCAGAAATACATGACATAAATTAAATGATTTGAATAAAATTAGTAACCGTTGTTTCATTGTAACCTTGTTGTATCAACAAGCAAATCTACATTAAGATCGCCACATAAAATGAACTTTAGTTTAGGTTTGAGGGCTTCCTCCATAATTTTCTCACATATTTCAAAATTTTCATGGCCATTTTCATCCTTCGGAGCACTATTCAACTACCACCAAACTATTCTGGTAAAATTTTGTGAGCAGGATCGATAATAGACAATGTAAATATACCTAGTAAATATACGTAGTACTTTTTATTTTATTTTATGAAATTCTTGACTTACTAACTCTTTAAGTAAAGAGTTATTTTTGACCGTCATATGCTCAATTTTCAATGATGGACTTTAATCTTAGTAAAAATAATATTAAGGTGAAACAACGGAAAGATATTCTTGCACTTAATATGTAAAGACAAATAGAAGTATCCTGTGTCGAGTTAGATAGCCATATTATTGTTTGTGTCTACAGGCCACCGAGGGATGAAAAAGGCCATGGCAATTTCGAAATATTTGAGAAAATTATGGAGGAAGCCCTCATTAAACTTTGTAATAACAGAAAAAAGTTAATTATTTGTGGCGATCTTAATGTAGATCTGCTTGTAGATACAACACTGAAGCGACGATTAATAACTCTGTTCAAATCATTTAATTTATGTCATGTATTTATAGAGCCGACTAGAATTACACTTACCAGCCAAACTTGCTTAGATAACGTTTTTTGTGACTGTGCATTCACAAGTAAAAGTGTAATTAGCTGCTTACCTTCCGATCACAGTGTTCAAACAGTTTCATTCCCAATTGCTATTAAGGATAAGACTGGTCCATCATTTTATAGGCCTATTGCATCCCATAGACTAGAGTCATATACGAAAAACTTAGATATAAATTTGCCAGTACCGGATTTTAATGAACAGAACCCAAACAAAATCTACTCAGACTTCTTCAACATTATTCAGACAGAATTCAATAAAGTTTTCAAATTAAAGAAAGTCAGTGACTACAACGGTAAATTTAATTTAATGACTGGGCAACGTTTGGAATTCGTAAAAGTAGAGTTATCTTGTATGGCCTTTATGATCAAAAAACCTATAACTTTGATCGTAAATTTCATGACTATGTTAAAAAATATTCCAAAACTTTCAAGTTGGTTCTTAGAACTGCAAAAACTTTACACTTTAATAGAAAAATTCAAAATTCAAATAATAGAATGAAAACAGTTTGGCAAATAATAAACCGCAAAACTGGCAAAGTTATACCAAGGGACAGAGATTTCTGCCTAAAGGTAGGTAATGATGTTGTTAAATCCAACGCTGATGTTGCTCGAGCTTTTGAAACATTCTTCACCAATGTACCCGTACTCACAACAGACCGTCTAAATTCATCTCCATATGAAGCAGAGACTTTATTAAAAAATAACACTAGCGTCAGTAATGTATATTTAAAATTTCATCATGTATATCCCCAGGACATTGTCAAAACGTTTAAATTACTTAACTTAAAAAATACGGAAGACCTGTGGGGTATATCAGTCAAAGTCATTGGTTCAGTAATTCTAGTTATAGCCCCACACTTAGCTTATATATTCAATAAATGTGTTGACGATGGGGCTTTTCCAGACCTCATGAAACACAGTAAACTGATATCTTTGTTCAAGTCGGGAGATAAGGGCGATCCTTCAAATTTCAGACCAATATCTGTTCTTCCAACACTAAGTAAAATATTTGAAAAGATTATACTCAATCAAATGCTCTCACACTTCAAACGTACAAAACAACTCCACGCTAAACAATATGGTTTCACTAGGGGTAAATCGACTACGGATGCAGGTATTACCCTTATATCTCATATTTATTCTGCATGGGAGGCCGCACAGGATGCTATCGGAGTTTTTTGTGACCTGTCGAAGGCGTTTGATTGTGTTGATCATAATACGCTATTAATTAAATTAAATCATTACGGAGTTAGAAATAAAGCGTTGGATCTACTAAGATCATACCTAAGCAATAGAATTCAAAAGGCAGAAGTTAAGGGCGTAAAATCTGATGGAGCGGTTGTTAAAATTGGCGTTCCACAAGGTTCCATATTAGGCCCTTTCTTATTCCTGGTATATATTAATGATTTGCCTTTCATGGTAGAGAAATTAACTGACATAGTGTTGTTTGCTGATGATACTTCAATGGTCTTCAAAATTGAAAGACAAAAAGGAGATTTTGATGATGTTAATTGTGTATTGTCTTTAACCTTGAATTGGTTCACAGTTAATAATTTATTGTTAAACGCTGGTAAAACCAAGTGTATCAAATTCTTACTTCCAAATGTCAGGCAAGTTGAGACCAGTTTGGTGTTAGACAACAGCACGTTAGAATTAGTAAATGATACGAAGTTTTTTGGAATAATCATTGATAGCAAATTGCAGTGGGGACCCCACATAGATAAATTGGCTGGTAAATTAAGTTCTGCGGCTTACGCTGTTAGGAATATCAGACAAAGCACGGATGTGGCTACATCTAGGCTAGTATATTTTAGTTACTTTCATAGTGTGATGTCCTATGGTATCTTGTTATGGGGGAAAGCAGCGAAACTATTTTTATTTTACAGAAAAGAGCTATTCGAGCAATTTATCATTTAAAACGAACATACTCCTTAAGAGAGCTTTTCAAAGAAATTGACATACTAACAGTAGCTAGTCAATTTATTTTCGAAAATATAATGTATGTACGCAAGAACCTTACAACAGTTTCCAAGCTTAGCGATAGCTGTAATGTTAACCTAAGAAATAATCACAGACTATGTGCGCCCCGTTTTAGACTCGCGAAGGTTAGCAATTCTTTCAAGGGTCAGTGCATTCTCTACTACAATAGGATATCTCTGGAGATTTTGAAATTGCCATTTGAGCAATTTAAAAAGCATGTTAAAGCGACTTTGTCGAAAAAGGGATATTACAATGTTCAAGATTACTTAAATGACAGGACTGTATGGGGTTAATCTGGCTCAACACAGACCTTGCTGTTAATAGTTTTGTAATTATTTATTCCTGCTTATTAATCATAACAATTAAATTTTTCATATTTGTATTTGTTAAGCACAACCTATTTTTAAAAGAGATCTAAAAATTAATCTGTGGGAGTTTCTACGCCCTTCTTCTCCCACAGTGGTCCAATGTAGAGAAGAGGCAAAAAATGACGTTTGCTAAGTATATGTAAATATCTACAGTAATAAAGTACTTTGACTTTGACTTTAACCCGAATATAAATCTGGATAGACGGATATACGAAAGCATTATTGTCCAAGCTGAAGCGGAGATGCTCCCGGCACTTCGCTCACTCGGTCAATAAATTGTCTATTTTTAAATAATGTTTTACAGGCCGTGCCAAATATCTTTGTCTCTGAACGCTCACCATGATAAGGTGAAATGTCAAAAATACGGTCAGGTGGGTAGAAAGAGAGAGAGAGAGAGGGAGAGGTCAGATTAATTTCAAAGCTTAAGATATTGGGCGCAGTTTATACCTGCACAAACCAACCTCATTAGAATTCTATAAAGAATAGAAACAACAAATTGTCGACGAATATAAAAATACACGTGAAAAGAAAACAGAATTTACTGAGAAAAATCCATTAGGTTTATTGAATTCACTCGGAATCCATCATTCATACGAATATATGAGCAACAAATACAGCGTTTGCTTGAAGAGGAATTTTATTTCAGCTATCTTGAGGCACTTATTTGTGTTGAACATAAATTTTTCCTAGCTAGTCGAAGCAGCTAAAAGATGTAGACATCCATCTTTTAGCTGTTTTTCTCGTATATATTTATAAATAGATAATTAAGTATGGGCTTCCAACATTATCCTTTACCATATTCTCAAAACAAAAAAAAAACGTGTTACGCCAATACTCAATTTTGCGTGACAAGGTGCTTACCCTTCGCCGCAGCTTCAGAGAAATGAAAGTTTCCACCCGATGTTTTCTATCACCGTGAGAACGTTCGCGTATAATGTACACACTTAAGATAAGTTATTATATTATTATATTTAATTTATTATTATCAAATTTGTGCGTGGTCAGTATCAGGATTTTTAATTTAAGAGCAGCTCTTGAGGCCAATACCCTATCTCTGTCCAGAAAGCGCAACTAAACTAGCCACCAGTTCATAGCCAGACTAAACTACCCACAAAAGTAACTGCAAAGTCTGGCAACGCGATATTGCGTCCTGGGTGTGATAAACTGTTTCTCTAGCATACGGCAACCACGCCAACAGTACCTCAGAGGGTTAACTTTTCATAACAAGTTTTCACGAAAAAGCGAGCCAGTCTGAAATTTACTGAAAATTGTTCCATGTTTATAGTTCACCCGAGCAGGGCACGTGTTTTTTGTGATGCTGTTTTGGATTTCAATTATGCATGGCGATGGACTTGTGCTCTATCTAACATAATAATATGGTCTAAGCTGGGGAAAGTTGACAACCGCTCTGTTTTTGAGTTCGAGGCTGTGCTTCCTAAGCGAGAGCTCCCGAGTTCGAATCCTGGCCGGGGAGGGAGATAATAAACCCTAGGTCTTGGATGTTTCCATGTTTAATTAGGGTTGCTCAGATCAAGTTGGCTTCATAGTAAAAGTTACTCGGAATGAGGTCACTGACGGCCCCCTAGAATGTGACTGCACCTTTCTGTTATACCCTGTATAAGTATATATACAGGGTGAGATTTAATTAGCTGACCATATTTTGCCATAATTATTAAAATCTCCAGTTTCCGCATATTTGGATCTCCCATAGTAACTTGTAATCAGCTAATTGGCTCAATGTACTGAGGGACATTATTTTTTCATTTGCGATCATATGTTTCTCGGGGAAAGTTGTTCATATTCATATAATTCCCTAATATATGATCAGCTAATTAAATATCACCTGCATAAATATGTCTTAGTATCATTTATATTTCATATTTGTGCTATTGTATTTTATATAGGTACTATAAATATGAATTATTTATCATATTGAATATCATAATATTTTAGTTTCGTTATTAATTTATATAGTTTTATTGTGCACTAGGCTCTCCTGTTACAGATCTCTTTAAAACTCGCCTTTGCTCATAACATGTTTTATTATCTTACCATTATGATTTCTCTGAAATAAAGAATATGTATCTTTGTGACTTCGCTGTTCTAGTTCTCACGACACAAGTTATCCACAACGACACAAGTTATAGTGTAGGGCCAGAAGCAATGCATGTGAAAAAAAAAAGTTGTTATGATTATATTTCTTCACCTTCTACGGAGTTTGTACAGTTGGTGCAAATGAGTTTGTTCAGTTTCAGTAATGACTTGCAAAAGAGACTAACATGGAACACTTTATAAGGCTCTTATAAAGCTAGGTGTGAAACTAAAGTTAAGTTTAGCCGGCTAGTCTTAAGTCGAAATTAATCTTATGAATAGCCGGCTAAACTTAAGTTTAGATTCACACCTAGCTTTAGCCGTAACATATATATATATATTGGACACCAACACTTGAATCAAACCAACCAAACTGTCGAAAGCAGACCTCAGACAGGCTATCAGACAAAAGGCTTGGGTCTCCGAAGTAAGCTCTACAAAACACGACCGGAAAACTTTTCGCTGTATAATAAGATTACTTGACAGATGACGGCAACCGATTCCAATTTGCATGCATAATACGCCTAAGTGCACTTTTAGGGCGCCATTTTAAATCCCTTTTGCAAGGGTGTTGGCAGCTGTCGCTTATAGCGCTCTCTCATTGTTTTGTACAGGTATATTTATTTAAATCAATGAAGAAGGTTATGTTGCGGCCATGTGAGTAAACGCTGGCTAACGTACTAATGCCACCTCGTTTGGGAAATAGTATGACTCTATGTTTGTGCCCAGGAGAATTGGTTGGAAAATATTGGTCTAGTGGCTCTGTGAGCAGTAGAGCGCAGGCACCAGCTGTTAGCGGGCGGCACGCACCGCATGGTGGCACGCCAGCAGTCTCCGCTGGTGAAGGCGCGGGACAGTCTTAACGCTCTGTTGGCTGCAGCACAGCAGCACCTCCATGCATCACCAAACAGATCAGTCAGTGACTGATCTGTTTGGTGATGCATGGAGGCATACTGTGCGAGAATGTGGAAAGTTTTGCAATATGGATGGATATATCTAATTTGTTCAATTCGTGTTATTATTATTTTACTATTTGAAATGTTTTAATTGAAATGGAATTTAGTTTAATCTTGACATTTATCAATTGTATTTGATGTATTTGACGGGTAATTTGTAATTTAATTTATTTTTCTATTGCTTTCTATCCTCTGTATTTTTCCCGTATGTGTGCAATGATTTAGAGCCTTTTCCGTAATGTTGTACATTTTAAATTTGATGATAAATAATTAAATAAATAAATCTTTTACGAGCTGCATTTTTCTTTAAAAACCAAATGAAAACTTATATATGCGCACCTGGGGGGCGATCGCGGTAAAAAATATCAACCGAACCATAGCTAAACCATAACAGAAACACGACTTTAAGGACTTTTCGTATCGCGCTAATGTTTTGACAGATGGTTGAACCAAAGTTCGATTGGAATTGGACCGTAACCGCTGTCAAACGAACGGTTTTGTTAAAGTTAGTGCGGAGCTACTTTTTCACGACCGTTTTAGAATTGTTGAGATGAAAAGTGGGTGAAAATCGTGAAATTGATGTATCTGGACTTTGGAATTGGCCTACGAGTGTGATGTAGCTATAGCGCGAGCCCAATCTAAAACAGAGAATCGGAGTTTATCAAGCGAAATTTACTGTCGAAGCAGTTAGCTTGTGGACACGTTAATTACTCAGTTGACCCTTAATTTGCCACCAACCAGTGTTTTGGATGTGGACACGAAGGTTAGTAACACTATACAAAGTACTAGAATGTATCACAGCACATTTACTTTTTTTTGGTCATGAACAATTTTTATTCCCTGTTTCCCAAAAACAGAACTAAGTGAGCTTAGTAACAGTGCTTACATTTTGTTTCAGGAACTGGTTGTTTAGCATTTTGCCACAGGCTCCTACCAGACGATTGGATGAGAAAGCCTGAAACACTGTATTTACCAGTCAAGTGTCTCCAAAATTGTAAAACAAGTCAACAACCACCTTAGCATTCAACAAGCCAGAAGTCTTAAATTTCCCTTTCAACTTCTTGATAGGGAGCAAATTAAAAGGAAATAAGTAACTATATGTTAACATCATTCCATTCAATTCAAATCAGATTACATTTACCTACGGCTGGGTATAGGCCTCCTCTTTACCACACTATCTACTCTGGTCCTGAGCCTCCCGCAGCCACTACATACCAGCCAGCGTCTAAGCGTCCATCTATCCGGTGGTCTGCCTATCTGCCTCATACATCATACAATTCCTATTAATTAGTTTGCCTATCACAATTTATTTTAGATTATTACTTTTGGTTTGGTAATAAACAAAAAAAATCATACCAAGATTGTGTGGCTTATAAGTTTAAATATATACTTTACTGCACAAAACAGAGAATTCAAAAAAATATATAATGGAAAAAACATGTACAAAGGCGAGCTTATCTCTAACAGGAAATTTCTCCCAGCAAACCTTGATTGGAGGAGTAAAAAAGAAACTACAGGTACACAACATTAAATACCACTACTTACCAATATCTACATAATACTAAAATGTATATCATATATATAAATAGAAACAAACACATACTAATAGTAATAGCATTAATATTACTAATAATACATACTAATATTTATAAATACATAATAATAGCATTGATGAGAAAGATAGTGTTCTTTCAAACAAACAACTTTAAAAAATGTAAGTTGACGGACTGTCTCTGAGTTGATTTGAAGTTGTACTAATTATAATATAGGTATAGGACAACCTCTGTGGTGCTGCTACCATGTGCGGTTGTTGCCTTGCCTACCATGAGAGAGATCCTGGGTTCAATCCCCAGCTGGGGATAAAGAAAAGAAAACCCAGTCTTGTCATCGTTGTTTCTGGTTCCCACAACCCAGGGTACCCTAGTGTGGGGCCAGAAGCAATGTATGTGCCTGTATGTAAATGTTTATGTATAAATGTTTATTTTCAGATTTTTCAAAAAGAACAGATTGCCAGGCGTTCTGGCTTGTGGAGATGGTACTCATATGTCTATAGTTAGCCCTAATGAACATGAGGAGAGATACTATAACAAAAAAGGGTGACATTTTATGAATGGTATGATAGTAAGTCTAGTGCGGGGAGCGCAATTGTTGATAGATTAAGGACTAAAATAAATGATATTTAACTAGGTAAATTTGTTTTATTCATGTCTTGGTACTTAAGTTATCTCACTTTAATTATTCTCACATTAGAGACCTTTGCCCAGCAATGAGATATTATAGGTTAGTAATAATAATTAAATATTTTTCACGTCTTCTCCTTGTTGGGTACAAAACTGAAAAAAGAAATAATGTACAAGTTAGTAGAAATATTTTACATAAAACTATATAAGTATTCTATACTTACATGATTGCATGAATTAATTAATTACATAGTCGGTCCATAAGTTCTGTCACAAGGTTTTTGATAGATAAAACTCAGCAATAAACTTTTTCTTATTCGTATTATACATGATTAAAAAGCTTATTTTATACGTATCAAATTGCATCAAGTATAGCTAATATTTTCTACAGCATATTTACAGGAAAAGTAAACATGGTTTAGAAAACTCGTGGGGAAAATGTCATTAAAATTATACTAAGGGCACTTCTAAAATTAAAATTTATATTTAGTGACAATGTAATATTCAGGGCTTATTTCCTACATAACTACATCCTAACCAAACTGATAGTAAAGTATAGAATTACCTGCTTCGTCAATCTATTATTTCACAAATTCATTTGAAGGACTTCTATAGTATTAATACTATAGGGGTCTGAGCATTCTGCAGAGCAGCCTGGGAAGTCTGTGCAGCCTTTGCCCTCAGATGTTCAACTTTCAATCCCATCAGCCTTGATACGTCCAACATGCTTTTGCTGGCTGGAATATTAATAAAACTATTTGCTGTACATTTTCCTTTAGGATATTAAAACAATTAACATTGTTATTCTTATTAATTATCTAAACTTCGTACACAGCTTCTTACAAAAGCATTATATTCTGATAGGGAAAAAGTTTAAGATAAAGAAAACTACATACCTTGATTCATTCCTTTGCAGTCCTAACTGCTCTAAAGGGGTTGAGGATGTCTGCGCACTCCCCCCACAGACAGTCTGCTGTCGCAAGGAACTCTTTCTATTTTATTCAACCTAGAGCTAGATTTTGATGAACTTCCAGAAACTCCATCATCATGTCAAGTTGGCGAACAGGTTGTGACCCTGCGGTGCTGTTGCTGCATTTTATATGAAATACATAGATTTGATTAGATTTGAAAAACTAAAAGTATTCACACCCGTAATGTTGAAAGGAAACTTATTTCTCCTTCATGGTCATCTCACGCACCCCTTCTGGGGCGTGGGGAGTCGGGGTCAGGTCAACGGACCTCTTCCCGAAGAATCGCCTCTGTCTACTCCTGTGGACAGGTCATGGTCAGAGTGTCGATAAGACTCGGTCGGGCGGGCGCGCGTGGTGCGGCGCCAGTTCGGCGATGTGCGGGTATTGTGAAGCATCCGCACGCGCGAACATGCCCTTCGCCAGCCTCTGGACAAACTGGTCCACGGTATCCCATCTTAGGTACCTCTGGATTGTCGCGTTTCTCATGTAGCGGGGATCGCCGACGATGGTACGCAGAGAGAGGTTCTTTTGGGCTCGGCGTCTCCGTTTGTTCGTCTCCGAGCACAGGGCGTACTATGCCGGGGCCGCGTAGGTGAGGCGGGATCTCGCGTAGGTCTTGTAGATCCCGAGCTTCGCCCTCAGAGGGAGGCTGGAGTACGCTTATTTATAAAGCTACATTTCTATCCACTTGAATCTTTCATCTGTAATTTTTCGTTCACCTCGTAATCACATCAAATTCCACGAATTCCCACCTAAGTGCGGTCAAAACTAGAGTTTTTAACAACAAAAACGCGAAATCGACGGTCGATTATACACAATCGATGCTACACCTCTAATGTTTTGATTACGACAATGGTTCGGTTATGGTTCAGCTTCGGTCACCACTTAAACTTTAGCGCGATACCGAATTTCATTGAACCGAACCAAAGTTGAATTACAACTGGAACTGAACCAGAACCAAACCTTTAACGTTCGTTGACTATACAAAATAGCGCGATCGCCCCCCTGATCAAGTCCATGGAGTATGAAAGTAGCTGCATCAATAATTTTGTAAACAACATTTTGCAATCTAGATATATACTATTGTCTTTTCTTTAAAAATACATAACGTAACTCAATTTCACGCTTTTTACTAATCCAGCGACACCTCATTTTGTGAAAATATGTCAAATCGTTTGGGCTGTAGCTTTTTTTTACATTTTCAAACCGATATCTACGCCATTTTGTAATAAAATCAAAAACAGAATCGACAAAAAACTCCATATAATTATCGAACTTGGTCACAAAATGTCACGAGAATCGTTTGAGAAATACAAACTGGGGGGTTACCACAATCTTTTTCTGATCCAAATTAGGTTCAAAACAAGAACATCACCATGGCAACCATTTTCATTCCAATTCGCCATAATGGGCTTTATTTACCTAATACCAAGACTTGTTATATGACGGTCACGGTAATTTTGCGGATCAAATTAGGTTCTTAATTTGAATCGGGATAAGACGTTGTGGTAACCCCCCTGTAGAGGAGAGCAGCCGGAAATCTTGACAGACGGACATACGAAATCATTTTTGACCAAGCTGAACGGAGACGCTTGGCTAGCTTCACTCTCTGCGCTCGCTCGGTCATTTAGAATTTAGCGCATGTATTTTCAGGACCAAATAAAGGTTTGTTGTTTCAGGGCCTAATTTTCATTTGCCCTTGTTTTTTTAGAATGATAAGTAATACTTATCATTAAGTATACCTTTGAGTACGCGGTAATACAGAATGTACAGAATAGTTTTGCTTAGTTTATCCATTCTCAATCAATCAATCATTGCAATTATTAAAAGCGGTTATTACACACACAAACACACACACGCATACATAGTGTAACGCCTTTTACCATACAGAGGCAGGCATACGGTGGCAGAGGCACAATTGTTCGCACGATTACCCAGTTATTCGATAATCCATTGTGCGTGACAGGGGGCTAGCCCATCGCCGAAGGTACGGAGAAAAAAATATAACTTATTGACTGAGGTTTATATTTTAGCCCTTGAATTCGACAAATTCCTAATATTCCTGTATCCGGTAGAAACACCAACCACAAGCAAACGGTACGGAAATGCTAAAATTTAATCACCCGGACACGATTCCGGCATAAAATTAAATGAAATAAATTGGGTTCCTGTAGATTTTGGGTCCGACTACAGATTGCTTCTGTGGGCTACTCTCACTGCATACGTGGCAAATATATCGTATAATTGTCTCTTTCATGCAAGATATTTCGACTAGCACTAAAATTATGCAAAAACAGCCTTTTATAAATCTCAAGTTACGCAAAATATGAGTATTAAAGCAGGTGCTTCTTTATTCCAGCTTGTTGATCCATGAGTGTCAGCGTGCATTTGTAAACGTGTATAAATGTAACTTGATTGTTTTCGCTCGATAGAAAAGTCTCGCAAAGTACACAAAATATATTTAACACAACGTACTTTTTTACAAGTTCGTACCGGATTTGAATTTATGTACTTTTTATTTATACAAGACATCGCAGTATGAAATATTAAATTATGTTGCTCTGATAGTCCTCTATACATCGGTGAAGAGAATTTCCTAACATTTTATTCCCATTTCTCTAAAATTTAGCTGCAGGTGAAATTCTAAGTTCCGCTGTCGGGGTGCCCAGAAACGGACTATTTAGAAAAAATATGGGTTCGAAAAATAACTTGTCTCTCAATGTTCGCATAGACGAACTATTCTGCACTTGGCCTTGTGATTACTATCAAGTTCTAATTCTAATTATAATTATTTTATTATGCAGATTTACATATACTTAGCAGTCGTGATTTTTTGCCTCTTCTCTTCATTGGCTCACTGTGGGAGAAGGAGGGTGAACCGGTTTCTAGAAAACGTAGCTCAGAACCACAGAAAGGAAACCTGCTATCAAATATAATTGTTGCTTAAATTGTTGTGAAGATACTCACATATATGTAAATCAGTCAACATCACACTCCTTTTTCGGAAATGTTGGAAATGGCGCATCATAAAAGGGCCTTGTTCTATGACCCACTTACACACAGGCAGGCACTTCAAAGTTATAATTTCTACCCCTCTTATTACGTCGGGTATTTCCAAAAGCACAAACCATGTGATAGTGAGTGGCCCCCTTGGCCCAGACATCTAGCCGAGGTCATTACGGGCTCAACGTGTGGATAATGTCTATCTGTATATGTCTATCTAAAACTGAATTGCTTTAAACCTGGTACTTAAATCGGGTAGAGATGCGTAATAATAGAGAATTCGTTATTTTTTTTATGATTATGATATGATTTCAATGCAATATACCTAATAGGCAAGGAATTCAAACTTCTTCGGAAATCACAAAAAAGTTAGTTATTTTACTGGTAGTTGAAACTACAGAGTCAAAAATTATGAAAAAATGCAGCACTTAAGCCAAAATTTACAAAAAAACCTACCCAGGCAGGCACTTTTAAGTTATAATTTCTGCCCCTCTTGTTACGTCGGGTATTTCCAAAAGCACAAAACATGATAGCGAGTGGCCCCCTTGGCCCAGACATCTAGCCGGGGTCATTACGGGCTCAACGTGTGGATAATGTCTATCGCCAAAACTGAATTGCTTTAAACCTGGTACTTAAATCGGGTAGAGATGCGTAATAATAGAGAATTCGTTTTTTTTATACATTTTATTTAAACCTTAATTGATTTCAATGCAATATACCTAATAGGCAAGGAATTCAAACTTCTTCGGAAATCACAAAAAAGTTAGTTATTTTACTGGTTTTCATATAAAAGCTAATAACGTACGTCCTGTAATCTGGAAAACAATAAAGTAGATTACCGAGGGGATAAGGCTCTGTTTTATCTCACGGGCGCGACATTGAATCGTGAATGAAGGATATTCCACATTTAACTCCCGAACGTAGCGTTAATCTAAGCGAATTAAGACTGAGTCCTAAGTGCAGTGAGGGGTTCCGCCCAAGACAAAAACAGCTTTCTCCTCGAGCTCTAGTTTTCTCACCTTTTGCGAGACAATAAAAAAAACAAGACAAGTAAATAAGGCAACTTACGACAATCGCGGCTTTTATTTAATTTAAATGTGTTTCGTTCAAATTGCCGTGGCCAGCTCGATTTTTTAATATGTTCGATTTTCAAATAGGCGTTGGTTGTTGTAGGTTGGCATTGTCGAGGAGATGGTGTGAAAAAAACATTTCGTCTTTCAATGAAACTTTAAATTATACCATGGTTGGCCGCATCATGAAATTAACCATCCCATGATCTGTAGCCTTAGCATGTCATTCAGACATCTAGGGATTTCAATTGTAGTTTTCAAATTTGTTGTACAGCATAATGAAAGCTAAAAATAAAAGAAATTCTCAACAACTTTCATTTCTCAACAACTTTCGACACTGTTCAGGCCTCTCGGCACCCAATGACCTCGCAGGGGCCCATAGCTACGAGGTAGCGTAGCGATCGGATGCCAAGAAGCAAGAACGTCGGCGATTCACCGAGCTAAAGTAAATAGATTCTATCTGACCTGGTCTGTGCTTCGTTCCCGTCAAACTCCTGTCTCTCTACAAGGCCTGGGTGCACCCTAGGCTCTTCTTGGTAGACAGGTTCTTCAGCCAACCAGGTATGGCTGGCAGGCCAGCTTCGACGCGCACAGTGTTCCAACACAGGTTATGTTACGTAAATACGAACTTTATCTGGTTCGGAGAACCACAATACACTCAGCTATAAGACAATCCTGAGGGGAGCCCGAATACAATTCCAGATGGCTTACGATTTAATTTCAATGCCCAAATCAATACGCGTCACATTGCGGGGGCTTTTCGTCTGTCAGTTGTCAAAAACCTAGGTTGGCAGCTCCGTCAAATTCAAAATGGCCGTTCCGAAACCATCGATCGAGTATCGATTCTGAATCGAACAGACACCTTTTACCTATTCTCGATCGTTGTCTAGGATATGAGCTCCGAAAAAAATAAATACCTTATAGCATCAGTCGCGTGCCCGTCCGTCCGACTATCAAAGTCACTTTTCCCAGGAACTATAAGAGATAGAGTCTTGAAATCTTCTGCAAAAATATTTATTATGATATAACCGATATGATATGTGATAACCGCAACACAATGCAAGTCTAATATGAAAAAATATTGCCTATAAAAAAGTGGAGGGAGTAAAATAAGAAAACGAAAAAAAACACGTAGGGTATCGTTAAAAAGGGCTTTTTATAAACTTGCAAAAAATTACCATTACCCATGTTATCAACGAAACTACAGAGCCAAAAATTATGAAAAAATGCAGAACTTAAGCCAAAATTTACAGAAAAACCTACCCGGAATTGCCAAAGTTTTTATTTATCTGTAAACCTCATACAAACTTATAAATGCACCTGGTTACGTACATGGAGAATGAAAGAATCCGCACCAATAATTTTGTAGACAAAATTTTGATATGTAAAAATAATAATAAAAAATTCTTTATTTTTAACATAATACAATTGTCTTAAATCTACAGTAACCCTGAAGCCTGTGGTAGTATACACTGTGTTACAGGCTTCAGTATTTACTTAACTCAGTTACATAGATCATTTGTAAACATATTAGCGTAAAGAAAACACGAAAATAAGGTAAGTATTTACAAAAATATGTTAAGTAAAAAGAAAGTTATTAAGGCTCCTTATGTGACCTGCGTGTGTATATGCATGAGGGTGTGTGTGTGTGCGTGAAGGTGAGGGTGTGTGTGTGTGTGTGTGTGTGTGTAAGGGTGAGTGCGTGTGTGTGAGTGTGTGCGTGATCGTGAAATGTAAAGATTTAAGATGCATAGTTAAATAATTGCTCAATTGCTTCATAGTCAAACTCCTTAAACCAGTTGTGTATATATATTTTAAGTGTATAAATATTATGTCGTCTTATGGAGTTGCTTTTGTTTAGTTTGTTATAAATACGTGGTGCATTGTATAAGAAATGTCTTCTAGCAAAGGCAGACCTAAAGTTGGGTAATGGGACTATATCTGTGGGTCCCGTGAAAAGGGGTACAACTCGTATTTCTTGACTTTTCAGGAGAGCCAAAAAACGTTTTTTGTTCGTAAAAAAAAATCATAAAAGTTTTACTACTCAAGCTATTGATGCAACTGTTCCTGCAAATGAACAATAAAACAATTAGTCATCACTCGTTTAACAGATATGAGCTCTCGTATCTTGTTTTAAGAAGCTATTCTATTTTAAAGTGACTTGAGTCGTTATTCACAATGTAAATTGATACGATATTTTTGTGAAAAAGGATCTAATTCAAGTTAAACCATTGTGCACCAAAATATTTGTATATTTTTGTTGGTGAAAAAAGGCTTTGTCAGAATTTTTTATATGCTGTCATTGAGTTGATTAAATAAAGGTAAGATCAAAGATGTAATCATTACTTTCAGTTGCTTCCGTTACACTATTATCTCTCTTCATAAAGTCAAGAAATGCAAGGATAAATAAGCCAAGAACAATTTTGGAGTTTTACCCTTATTCACAAATTTTTAAACCACAAACGGAATTTGAATAGTGCTATAACTCGCTAAAATAATGAAAGTGCTTTCAGAAAATTTTCAAAATGTCCCCTCAATAACTGCAGTGGGTGGTAAAATAATCCATGACTAGTCATCACAATAGTTTCTGATGCTATTAAAGTAAAAACACTATAGGAATAAAGAGCATAGATATTAAAATTATATTTTTCCAGTATATTAGATACTTCAACTAGATAAATTCTCACTTTTCAGGTAGTTAACTACTTTCGACTGTTAAAAAAACAAGTGAATTCGTGGTATAATCATATATTTATTATTAAACTTTGATATTTTACTTTGTAATTGACAACAATACTGTATTTTTATAAAAATACGAGATCACAAGGAATAAAATATGCTAAGGCAAACAATTCAAATACGAGATCACAATGAATAAAATCTGCTAAGGAAAACAATTATTCAAATAATAATTACTCTTATCACTATTTATTAAACCTTTATTCATTCATTCATTCGCCTATTCTTTCATCATTATAATAATATTCTGAGTTGCTGCAGCTGCTGAAAATACGAGATAAGAATTAATAAAATCTGCTAAGGAAACCATTCAAATAATTACTCTTATTATTATTTACTAAAACATTCATTCATTCATTCATTCATCCATTCTTCATTATTATAAAATCAATTATCGGTATAAAATTCTGAGTTAAACAGCTGCTGAAAAAACGAGATCACAGTTATGAAAATCTGCTAAGGAAACAATTAAAATAATTACTTTTATCTATATTTACTAAAATATTCATTCATTCATTCATTCATTCATTTATCTATCCATTCATTTATCATTATTATAAAATCAAACATCAGTATAATATTCTGAGTTAAACAGCTGCTCCTCCAAGTCTGGGTCAACGTTTTGAACTTGGCCAGAAGCGAGGAGATTTCTGTAAAAATCTCTGACACTTTCATCAATGAGATCAAGAAGAGACATGAGATCTTTCTTTTTCTCAGCCGAGATAGTTAGATAACCGCTGGTGTAGGACAAATCTTTCGAAATTGGCTGATTGTATGTTACTCTGAATCGCTTACAATCAAGAATATCAAAGTTATTGTCATCAATCAGATCTGCTTTATATTTCAGATTTGGAAAGGATTCATAGTTGTACCTCATCCATTTCACGTCTTTGAAATAGAACCTTTCCTGGTTGACATTTGACTTTCTTATGTTAAAGTAGTTTTTATTCAAGGACGAGAATTTAAAAAACATACTTTGGGTCATTTCAACTACTTGAAATTTTTTTGATGTGGACCGCACCAGTTGGTACCGGTCTCTTGGGTGATGGATTTGGAAATTTGTTTTGGACTTCGCTTTTTCAATTGCAGCATGAACGTTGTCACAATCCATTCTAGTGTGACCTGGGACCAAAAACTTATGGTCAATGTTTAGATGTGGGAATTCCTTTATAATCAATAAAAACATTGCCATAATGTGCGTGTTTTTGTTCTGTCCCGGACAACTATCGGAATAGCATATTAATTGTTGCACAGTCGTTGGCATAAACGTGTGTATAAAATGATATACACAGGAAGCTACTTGGTTTGCACCTCTGGCTGCAATTGCTTCATGCCACATATAAGAATATGCTTTCTTATTCGTTGAGTTGTAAATTGTCAAATTGTATGTGTACAGTTGTCTTTTGTAGAAGGTCGTTCCAGCTGTAAGGTTAGGGGTAGGCAAGCATTATTGCGGGTCAAATGTGAGATGAAGCACTGTACCATTGGAACAGCGGGATAAATTTTTGTCAGCAGTTTTCATGTCATATGCCCTTGCGGCTTCATTATGGTGGTCCCTTTGTAATAGCTTAAGAGCAAGCTTTTCTTCTTCACTCTTTGCTACATTAAGTTTTTGCAGCAATGTGTCACATTTGACACATGTATCCACTTTGGGAGTTTTGAACGATATATTCTGGGCATCAAATATTTTTGCATAAGCCGTTTTATTGATATTGTTTTGTGTCTTATTTGCATAGTCTTTGTACATTGTATTCAAACACAAATCTTTAGACAAAAACTTTTTAGAGGTCTTGTTTCTGCCATAATGACTTTCATATGCCGGGTAAGATAAAATGTGTTGCTTTGCTTCTTCCAGCTTGTATGCCAGTATTTTATTTAATGGAGCGGTCGATCCCCTTGTGGATTCGCTGATTAAACCGCTATTTTCCTCTTTTTGCATTTTTTTTGCCACTACTTGAAAAAACTTGTTACACTCATCCAGGGTTTTCAGAAGACAACCTTTGCAGATCTTATGGGTTTCGTTTGCGTAGGTTAATTCATATTTATTTGCAAATTGTCTATTTTTTTTTCCGGTTGTTTGAAGTTTGGATGTCTTTTTCGGTTCAATTTTTACAAAACGAGACGCATATTGGACTCTCTCGTTGTATGAACCCAAACTCCAATAATAATTAAAAACTGTTTGTAGATATTGTTCCGTAATTCGTTCCGAACAGTTTCTCCTACATTCATTCAAAGGTTTCATTTTTCTTGGCGCTTTGTGATTGCCTGATTTAGTTGTATACGCTAATCCTGTATTTCTTAAATCACGTCCGTCTTTTCTATCCTGTCTTCTTTCTTTCATTGATTTTCGTGGTTTCCTTTTCTATTCACAAGTAAATCCTTCTCTATCCCAAAACTCATCTGTAGTTATATTGTGGTTATTATCATGGCATCCCAAGCTGCCCGGTTCATGTTCATGTTGAATTAATTCTTCTACATTTTCTTATATATCCTCAAATATGACTTCTTGTATGTTTTGTTGTACTGCAGGTGGTTCGTTTTCAATAGCATCGAAATTAATCTCATTTGTCACGGGAATTGTTATTTGGGAACGGCTGTTTTTTAACCCCGGTTGCTTCTCTTTTGGTAAGTTATGCAAGTCTACGTGTACAATGACAGATCGCTGCAGTATGTCTTCATTACTATCACTAGAGTTATTTAATATGCTCTGATCTTGGTGATTCCGATCGAGTAACTCTGCAGCAAGCACCGACGACGGCCCCAAAAACATAAGCTGGTAATTTTCGATGTCTGGAGAACTACTTATATGTACTGGTTTTGATCTCTTAGAATATGCGTCATTGTCGGAGGATGAACTTGTTTTTTCTTCATCACTATCAGGAATGTATTCTTCAGAAGACGTTCCCGAGAAATCAGTTACAGATCGATGCATCACGTCTTTATTACTGTTACTAGAGTCATTTGATATGCTCATGTCTTGGTGAGTGCGATTGAGTACCTCTGTAGCAGCTGTAGCAAGCACTGAAGGAGATCCTGCAACATCTGGTCATTTTCGATGCCTGGAGAAACACTTTTACGTACAGGTTTTGAATTTGTGTCATTATCAGATGATGAAAACATGATTATATCTTCGTCACTATCAGAAATGCAATCTTTTGCAGATGTTCCTGAGATGTCACTTGTTTTTTTGATATCTTGATGGCTTGCCTCTGAAAAAAAAAGGATTGTAAGGATTGTAAAGCGCTGTAAGTGGTCTTAATTGTCGTCAATTAAACAGTAACTATTGTTTTATTTTATTATATACCAGTGAGAATCAAATTAATGTTAAACCTTCTATTCTATGAACATAACGATTTGTTTTCTTATTTATTTAGATTGCACAGAATCTTCGGATCTTGAGCTATGATAATAGCCAGCGATCGGAAAAAAGGATGTTATTATTATTTTTGACTTGATCAAGAAATCCGATTCGGGGAGGCAGTCGGCCTTCACGTCCTTCCCGAGTAGTGCTAACGAGCGACAAATTATCATCATCATCTCAAGACATTAATTTATAGGTTCTTAAATGAGAACCTAACACTTGAGACTGACAAAATAAACCTCAAAAGGACGCCATTAATATAAAAGAAAAAGGAGAAGAAAAATCCGATTCAGACTTGGCTTCCTTTTTGAAGAATAGTTATATTGGCTCCCGAATTTTCCTTCCCCGACCAGAATTGCAAATCACAGTGTAGTAAATTAGTAATACGTGGGTAAAACGTAGGTATGTTCCGTAAATCAGCGTAGTTTCAACCAGATGTCCCACATTCACAGAAATAAACTCGTTCCTACCTTCAGGTAAGTCTACATTTTGTGCACCAGCAAAACTTCTAAGATTTACTTCTCGCACATCTAATCTAGTATTTTCTTCGAGCTTCTTATTCCCCCTGTTTTCCTCAAGAATTTGAAGAATCCTAGCTGCTCTTGACCTCCTCATGCTAAAAAAAATATAAGAAACAAAAGTGTGATGCGCGTTTGTTACAATTTTTCATGGAACATACACTTTACAGAACACATAATAATACATTTGATTTTTGTTTTATTTTACACTAGACTGTAGTCGCTGCAAAACGTGCCCGCAATTTTCAGTTTGACAAGGGGTTTTTTATCTTTTGGTAGTGTACATATGTTATGTATGTATCAGTGGCGAGTGTTCGAACGTGCTTATAGCACAGCTTACCGTATGCCCCCAGCCATATAATCTTCATCTAGGTAGGTAATACAAACAATAAGTACACAACTACTAAATAAATAGGTACATATACCGCGCGTACCGAAATGCGCACGCACAATACTCACACACATACCTATAAAAATCTAGCCTAGTACAGTCTCATCTCGGAAAATGCAGTCCTTTATGTTAACTTTATTGCAAAATAGCATAACTGTCTAGTCTAAATAAAGATACCTACTTTAACTAGCTAATGGCCTGAGTTTTTGAGTATTTTGCATGCCCTATAGGAAAATTCTTTGCTTGCCATTGTAAAGGCTTAGAATACATATAGTGATAACGGTTATTTAAGTTGTCAAATTACTTACTTGAAACGAGATAAAATTGTGTCACGGGAGCTCCGCGATGACGTGTAGGTGCCCGTTGTCACTAGAGGAACTGAGACGCGTCCGCGCAGTGTTTGCGTGGTGGGAAAACCCCCCGCATCCCATTCACACCCCCCAACCGTTCAAGTTATCCCAATTTGCACGAAAATTAGGAAGAAATTTTTGTGCACAGTATCATAACTGAAGTTAAGCTTATTTACACGAATAGAAAAACAAAAAAAATGTGTTTAAAGATTTAACAGCAGTTATATCCATGTTCACCAAAATAATCGAGTGATTTTTTGGTGCACTAAGACATAACTCTACTTATATCTATGTTCACGAAAAAATAGTGTGTTGTTTTTGGTTCACTTATGCTTAACTGTAGTTAAATCCATAAACACGTATTTTTTTCATTTTTTCTAAAATATAACTCGACTTGTGTCGATATACCCCAATTTTATCTTTGAGCTACGTGAAAACGGGTCAGACCATTCGATAGAGAAAAAAAAATGCTACAAGATGCATTAATAACATCATTTTCGATTTAAGTCGACTTGTACCCCTTTTCACGGGAGACACAGATATCTACCCTTTTTCCAATGTGATCAGGAATTGGATGGATATTACGGTGAAATCTGCAAACACATTGGAGAATGTATAACTTCCTGACTGTAAGTTGTTTGGACTCTTTGTATAATGTAGTCGTAGGGTAGCGAAAAGGTAATCTTTTCATTACCTTAAGAAGAGCCCGTTGTGCACGCTCAACCTCTATCAAATGTGTCTTTGCAGCACCCCCCCAAGAAGTAATACAGTAGGTGAGAACAGATACAGCCAGCGCCTTGTAAGTACGTATTAACATATCCTGACTAAGAACATCCCTAAGACTCTTAAAAACGTATATAAGTTTCCTAGTACGACCGGCAACAGAATTTATTTGCGGAATCCAGGATAACTTATCATCTACCACAACCCCAAGGTACTTAGTGGTGCTTGAACGTTCTAGAATAGGACAATCACAGGAAGGTAATACTGGTAATTCACGCGCACACCTATTACAAGGATAAGTATGAATTTTCAATTTGAAATTTTTATCTGGATTTGTAGCATCAGTTTTCCGAAAACATAAATATTTAGTCTTGGAGGTGTTAAGAGACAACAAGCTATCCTCAAGCCATGCCGTCACATGCTTCAAACCAACTTCTGCCATTTCAAAAACATCTTTCCAGGTTTTAGCACTGTATAATAAAACGGTATCATCCGCAAACATTAAAATGTCCGCTCCTATTAACTTATTATCACAAAGACTGTTTATGTAGGTGAGAAAGAGAGTAGGCCCTAACGTACTTCCCTGGGGAACACCATAAGTGCAAGCGTCAGGATTACTCTCCTCACCCTCTACACGTACAGTCTGGCTCCTTCCATTAAGATAATTTGTGAACCACAGCAAAGGGAGGCCCCGTATTCCGAGATTTTCTAGACTAGAGAGTAATATTGGGATGGAGACAGTGTCAAACGCCTTCTTCAGATCTAAGAACACGCCCAGACATTTGTCCCCCCTTTCTAGTCGATTTACTATAATAGATGTAAGGTGCAGAACAGCATCTTCAGTAGATCTATTCTTACGAAATCCAAATTGTCCCTCAACTAGGAGATCATTATTTTCCAAAAACGTGACAAGTCTTTTATTTGCAATCTTCTCCATCACTTTAGACAGACAGGATAGTAGAGAAATGGGTCTATAATTAGTTGGCTGTAATTTATCACCTGCTTTATAAACTGGGGTAACAACAGCTTTCTTAAAGATTGTTGGGAAAATTCCAGTATCAAAACTTAAGTTACAAAGGAATGTAATGGGCTTAGCAAGGATATCATCATTATCTTTTATTATCTTTGTCGGAATGTTATCCACTCCTGGCGCACTGCTTGATTTAAGGCTATTAATCGTGTGTCTAACCTCTACTTCATCAGTGGAGAACATAGATAATGAGTTGACGGGTGTTTTATTAGATCTAGCCTTGGAGGCCAATGCAGAGTCTGTTGTTCTGAGTTTGTTTAGAGTTTCATCAGCTAGTTTTTTGCCAATAGTACTAAAGTACTTATTAGTAATATCTAGTGATTCTGTTTTGGATTCTGTAATTTTTAATAAATTGTGAGCAGGTATATTGGTAGAACTAATATTTCCAACCTCTTTAATAAGCTTCCATGTCATTTTTTTATCTTTAGAGTAAATTTCAAATTTTGTATTATAGTATTGTTTTTTTAATTTTTTTATCATAAAATTACACGTATTTCTATATTGTTTATATTCGTTGTTAAGGTTGTTGTCGTTAGGAGTTTTCTTTTGTTTGAGCTGTAACTTGTTCCTTATTCTTAGAGATTTTAGTACACCGGGGGTAATCCATGGTTTCAATGGCCGTTTCCTGCAGGAATTTTTTATAGTTTTTGTGCAGTTACCAACTATGTCCTTTAGTTTTCCCACAATATACTCCGCAGCCACATTAGCATCAGAAAGGGAAAAATATTCATCCCAGTTTTGAAGGGCAAGTGCTTCTCTGATAGCATTGTAATCCACACAAAGTTTGTCTTTAGATTTAGCTTGCCTGGTATGCGAGTTATCAATAATTAATAAAATTGGAGAGTGATCAGTGAACCTGTCAAACACAAATGTCCACCATTTGTGTCTGGACTTAATCATATAGTGATCAATGCATCTGGTATATCTAGTGGGTATATTAATTCCAGGAAGAAGACCGTGATAAGCCATTTGAGTCAGGTAATTGGCAGTATGATTTAATATTTGTCCCGGCAAAATGTCCATATTTAAGTCACCTGCTAAGATAACGTTTGGACACTTAATATCTTCAAGAAGAACATTTAGAGAGTCTATGTAACCAGAAGGGTTCGAGAAGCATGGTGGACGGTAAGTACAAATAATTTTAGTATCAACACTAAGTAGATGTAGAATAAGGCAGTTACCTTGAAATAAGTTATGTTCTTGAGCATTTGATTCAAGGTCGTTACTAACATAGGCAACGACACCATCATTCTGATTAATACTTGACTTAGTGTAATACGTTTTGTAACCTGTTATATTTGGAGGCACTCTCTGTTCAGATGTCCAACACTCTGTCAAGACCAGGACATCAATAGGACAATTGAGGCCAGCCACAAACAGAAGAAATCGGTCTAGATTTGAAAAAATGCTTTGTACGTTAACAGTAATTACCGAGATTCCATTTCCAAAAGTCTCGTTTTTCGCATATCGAGAAAAACTGGTTGCATCACTTAGTTTAATACATTTAGGATTATTCGTATCGTCGGACTGCACTATATTATGGGGAGTGAATTTTAAAAATAATGATTATATGAATCAGGTTCAGTAGCTTTAGGTTAATAGTAGTGGTAACAAGTGTGAGGGAAGTAATATCTGATAATACGTAAAAATTGTAGAAATTTGTTGTAACATAATTATTTAAATTCAGTAATTGTTTATGCTTTGGGTAATGTATTGTGACAATGCTTTTGTGTTTAGGTGTAATATTTTTGTTTATATGTTGATAGATTTTTAGGGTGTAATTGTCAGTGTAAGATTTTGATTTCGTTTGTGTGTATGTGTATTTTGTGAAAGAGCTGTAGTTGCTTATGGGGTAAATGTGTATTGAACATGAAGTGGAGTCATCAGTTACAAATGGAACTAGGCAAAACTTATAATAAATCCAAACATATGAATAGAAAATTAGAAACATTACTTCAAAAAATTCTAGGAAAAAAACAAATATAATTTTAAATATGATGATTGCTAGTCACTTAGGGTGTTCCAGAGAACGAATATCCATTTCTGAGTTAATACGAATCAGTGGAAGGCCTTCGCCTTTCCGCAGCAGGACCTTTCCGAAAGAAGTCCAGCAATATTTGTAATCATGAGAGGCAGCGAACTCACGTGCCAAAAAGAACAGTTTCTTGTTCATAGGAGTAAGATTATCAGAAACAAAAACCGGAAGTTTCGGTCCATGAATATGTAGGTGCTTTGTGTTAAGTTTCTCATCTTTGCTATGGACTTTATTGAATTCCTTTAAAGACCTAACAATATTCTCCTTAGCGATTACAGTAGTCAGTTCAGCTATAATGGTTTTGTTCTGCTGTGATTTAGACTTGATGCGAAAAATGTCTTTGACCTCAGTTGGTAGAATGGGCACGTCAATGGCTTTTCCCAATTTGACTAAAGTATTAACCAAATCTTGTTTGGTTTCCGATTCATGAGTTGGAATATTTCTGATCTCAATACTTGTAGAACGAATTTGGCGCTCCAGTTGTTCGATTTTCTCCTCCATCAAACGAATCTGCTTACGATCCTCCTTTTTCTCTAATTGGAGCTGCTCTAGTTTATTTAAAAACTCATCATATTTGGCCGCATTAAACTCGACAGCTTGCTTAAGCTCAGCGTTTTGTTTTTTCAGATCGTCAATTTTTCCATTAAGTTCGCCAAATTGCAGTTTTTGATCTTCTTTGAATTCCCTAAACATGCTTTGGAGCTCCATTTTGAAGTCGGGAGAACCCAGGCCTTCAAGCCTTTTTCTTTTGGAATATCGCATTGTAATATTGGAATCCAGGTCAGACTCGGAGCAAAGATTAGGGACAGAAGAACATTGGCTACCGGTTGTCATACTGAGTCGAAGCTGAGATGTAGAATCCTTAACGGGCGAGCGGTCAACTGGCATCTCCACTAATTTATTCTAATAAATGTCACTTTCAGGATCTTAGTAATAAAGTTGATAGTAGATACAGCAGATAGCGTTAGTGCCTGCGTTATAGATCAGGAGCAGAGTATTTCAACAATTCAGCCGATACAGCCAAGGGAGGTGACTCACCGCAGCGAGCGTCTGCAAGTTGTCGTAGGTCAGGGGTACATCGCCAACAGATGTAAAATCCAAACTATACACTCCACACCATCCCTACATTGTACGATGGTACGGAACCCTTCGTGCTTGAGTCCAGCTCGCATTTGACGGGTTTATTGCTTTTAAAACTTAAAAACACTTCATCTAAGGAAAGAGTTCTCAAAATAAAGTTATAGAGTGATATTGCTTTTCGAGATGTAAGCAAAAAAAAAAAAATGGTTCGTGCTTTTTGCCTTCGTCCCTACCAAACTATAAATATCTAATACAGAGAGAGTTTCCCAAGAAAGACGGAACTGCATTTTAAAAGATCACGTAAGGTCCAAGTCGACAATCCAAGCACTTATGAAGTGGTCAATCGATCTGCAACAGCTGTATAGTATAATCTAGAAACGATTTAGCGCTTTTCGCTGAATATTGCCCTGTTCTGCACCACGAAGGCACCATTTTAATGCTGAAGGCAACTTTAGGTACTCTCAGCTGCAAAATGATGTGTGGTGACTATAGCAATTAGCTAAACAATAGGTAAAATGTGCATATTTAACTAACTACCAGCTGCTAAATAGGATTCATGTAATCTTTATACTTTATTGTATAAAGATTACATGAATCCTATTTAGCAGCTGGTCCAATCCTACATAAGGCTATTAGCTGAACAATAGGTAACAAGATTATTGAAATTATTGCACTTAAAGAGAGAACATCTGAACGGACTTTTCGTAGTTCTTCAGTGAATTGAATAACTACAATCTACTCTGCATATTGTTGAATTTTTACCGCATTATTTAGCTGTTACCATACAGTCTTATAACATCAACTTACGCTCCCAAGCTTACTGTCGTTGATTAGATCGCTTGTTGACGTTAATTCTGTTTCGGATGGAATAAACGAACTTATAAACATATTCATTTTCGACTGGTTTCTGAAAAATGAACCACACGTGAACTTTGATTTTGTCGTAGTTGTAATTTTGTAAGAACATAGCATTTCTTTGTTATTGCTACCTGTACTCATTACTAATAGTTTTTTAGTAAACTTTCTCATTATTTATTATTCATATTAATTTTATTCTTTCATAAAATGTTTTGATTCTTTTTTTTATCGGGCCATAATTGGCTATTCTAATGAATAAGTTGTTTTTTAAATATTTATACGTAAAAAAACACGTATCTGGTTTTTGCATGAACTTTTTTTTTATTTAATTCCCTATATTTACTTAATCTTAGATTATCTCATAAATAGTAATAGCTTGAGAGCGTGTTATTCGTTTTTTTAAAGAAATATATACGTTAGTTGACGAAAAACTTACTTTCGCAATAAAATTGCGCTAGCCAATAATGGAAAAACATTATTTATTAATTTAAATTATTGCAGCTGTCATACAATCACAAAAAATAAAAATGGTTGCAATAAGTGCTGAATAATTGGTAATTTGTGCGCTCAAAATTCAGCAATTGTGTCACGTTTTGCAGCTAGGCGCTGAATATTTCGGTCCCAATTTAGAGTTATATCAGCCGAGGTTGCGCTGAAAATGCTGTTATTCAGAAGGTTTATACCGCAAATGTTTCCACGGTGGACTGCAATATAGCTGCTATTCAGAAGTCTGATCTGGTATTAATTGGGTTGTATTATTTATTATAAATATTATGTAATATTTATATTTCTTCCATTCAACAATATACTTTGTTCACTCTATTAATGGTCTTTTAACATTTCCTTATTGCGTACATAATAAGCAATATTTTTCATTGCAAATGTCAAAAATTTATAGATTTTGAGCTGTCAAAAAACCATAAATAGAGTGGAAGTATAGAAGCAGAAGACTGAGAAAGAAGAAACAGGGAAGAAGTAGAGTAATAAAATAAAGAAAGCTATTAGACTTGATCACTTAAGTCAACACAGATATCACTATTTTAAGAATTTTGAGGATAATTATTTATTGTTGCATTAGATGATAATAATGAAGTATGTGATATTTCATCATTCATAATTGATTATGGCATTGAGATTTAGAGAAAACATACATATGTTTTCTCTAAATCTACATACAAAGGCGAGCTTATCTCTAAATAGATATTTCTTCCAGCAAACCAAGGTATGATAGGAAATGTATCATGAAAAGATATTGTACATTGTATTAGATAATCCCAACCTATTTCTAAAAGAGATAAAAAACATATATATGGAAACGGAACGCGGCAGCAAGTAGTAAACACTGTGTTAAGTTTGGCCCATGAAATTTATTTAATTAAGAGAGCAATACTGGCTTGCACTGCAAGAAACCCACACTAAAGTGAAGTTCATAACTCAAGCCATCGGACTTGCCGTAACCAATTCAAAGGAACACCTACAATTGTGAGTAATAACATAAAATTAATTACATAAAATCTCAAGCACTATCTCTAACGGTCTTTGGATAGACAGAGAAGGCGATAGTCTATGTCAAACGTCACAGCAGCTGTCACTTTTGACAATCTCTCGACCAATCAGAAGTCTTGACAACTTGGCATCTGTCACTTGTCATCTGTCAACTGTCACTTGTCAGCTGTCATCTGTCATCCGTCATCCGCGCTTGGTTGTCATCAGTGAAGAACGTTCCGTTCGACACCAACCACAAGCAAACGGTATGGAAATGCTAAAATTTAATCACCCAGACACGATTCCGGTATAAAATGAAATGAAATAAACGGGGTTCCTGTAGATATTGGGTCCGACTACAGATTGCTTCTGTGGGCTACTCTCAAAGCATACGTGGCAAATATATCGTATAATTGTCTCTTTCATGCAAGATATTTCGACTAGCACTAAAATTATGCAAAAACAGCCTGTTATAAATCTCAAGTTACGCAAAATATGAGTATTAAAGCAGGTGCTTCTTTATTCCAGCTTGTTGATCCATGAGTGTCAGCGTGCATTTGTAAACGTGTATAAATGTAACTTGATTGTTTTCGCTCGATAGAAAAGTCTCGCAAAGTACACAAAATCTGTTTAACAAAACGTACTTTTTTACAAGTTCGTACCGGATTTGAATTGATGTACTTTTTATTTATATAAGACATCGTAGTATGAAATATTAAATTATGTTGCTCAGATAGTCCTCTATACATCGGTGAAGAGCCTTTCCTAACATGTTATTCCCATTTCTCTAAAATTTAGCTGCAGGTGAAATTCTAAGTTCCGCTGTCGGGGTGCCCAGAAACAGACTATTTAAAAAAAATATGGGTTCGAAAAATATCTTGTCTCTCAATGTTCGCATAGACAAACTATTCTGCATTTGGCCTCGTGATAACTATCAAGTTCTTATTATAATTCTAATTATTTTATTATGTAGATATTTACATATACTTAGCAGACGCCATTTTTTGCCTCTTCTCTTCATTGGCTCACTGTGGGAGGGTTGTAGGGTGAACCGGTTTCTAGAAAACGTAGCTAAGAACCACAGAAAGGAAACCTGCTATCAAATATAATTGTTGCTTAAATTGTTGTGAAGATACTCACATATATGTAAATCAGTCAACATCACACTCCTTTTTCGGCAATGTTGGAAATGGCGCATCATAAAAGGGCCTTGTTCTATGACCCACTTACACACAGGCAGGCACTTCAAAGTTATAATTTCTACCCCTCTTATTACGTCGGGTATTTCCAAAAGCACAAACCATGTGATAGTGAGTGGCCCCCTTGGCCCAGACATCTAGCCGAGGTCATTACGGGCTCAACGTGTGGATAATGTCTATCGCCAAAACTGAATTGCTTTAAACCTGGTACTTAAATCGGGTAGAGATGCGTAATAATAGAGAATTCGTTATTTTTTTTATGATTATGATATGATGTCAATGCAATATACCTAATAGGCAAGGAATTCAAACTTCTTCGGAAATCACAAAAAAGTTAGTTATTTTACTGGTAGTTGAAACTACAGAGTCAAAAATTATGAAAAAATGCAGCACTTAAGCCAAAATTTACAAAAAAACCTACCCGGAATTTCCAAAGTTTTTATTTATCTGTAAACCTCATACAAACTTATAAATGCACCTGGTTACGTACATGGAGAATGAAAGAATCCGCACCAATAATTTTGTAGACAAAATTTTGATATGTAAAATCCAAACTATTCACTCCACACCATCCCTACATTGTACGATGGTACGGAACCCTTCGTGCGTGAGTCCAACTTGCACTTGACGGGTTTATTGCTTTTAAAACTTAAAAACACTTCATCTAAGGAAAGAGTGCTCCAAATAAAGTTATAGAGTGATATTGCTTTTCGAGATGTAAGCAAAAAAATAAAAAAATGGTTCCTGCTTTTTGCCTTCGTCCCTACCAAACTATAAATATCTGATACAAAAAGAGTTTCCCAAGAAAGACAAAACTGCATTTTAAAAGATCACGTAAGGTCCACGTCGACAATCCAAGCACTTATGAAGTGGTCAATCGATCTGCAACAGCTGTATAGTATAATCTAGAAACTATTTAGCGCTTTTCGCTGAATATTGCCCTGTTCTGCACCACGAAGGCACCATTTTAATGCTGAAGGCAACTTTAGGTACTCTCAGCTGCAAAATGATGTGTGGTGACTATAGCAATTAGCTAAACAATAGGTAACATGTGCATATTTAACTTACTACCAGCTGCTAAATAGGATTCATGTAATCCTACATAAGGCTATTAGCTGAACAATAGGTAACAAGATTATTTAAATTATTGCACTTAAAGAGAGAACATCTGAACGGACTTTTCGTAGTTCTTCAGTGAATTGAATAACTACAATCTACTCTGCATATTGTTGAATTTTTACCGCATTATTTAGCTGTTACCATACACTCTTATAACATCAACTTACGCTCCCAAGCTTACTGTCGTTGATTAGATCGCTTGTTGACGTTAATTCTGTTTCGGATGGAATAAACGAACTTATAAACATATTCATTTTAGACTGGTTTCTGAAAAATGAACCACACGTGAACTTTGATTTTGTCGTAATTGTAATTTTGTAAGAACATAGCATTTCTTTGTTATTACTACCTGTACTCATTACTAATAGTTTTTTAGTAAACTTCCTCATTATTTATTATTCATATTAATTTTATTCTTTCATAAAATGTTTTGATTCTATTTTTTATCAGGCCATAATTGGCTATTCTAATGAATAAGTTGTTTTTTAAATATTTATACGTAAAAAACACGTATCTGGTTTTTGCATGAACTTTTTTTTTTATTTAATTCCCTATATTTACTTAATCTTAGATTATCTCATAAATAGTAATAGCTTGAGAGCGTGTTATTCGTTTTTTTAAAGAAATATATACGTTAGTTGACGAAAAACTTACTTTCGCAATAAAATTGCGCTAGCCAATAATGGAAAAACATTATTTATTAATTTAAATTATTGCAGCTGTGATACAATCACAAAAAATAAAAATGGTTCCAATAAGTGCTGAATAATTGGTAATTTTTACGCTCATAATTCAGCAATTGTGTCACGTTTTGCAGCTAGGTGCTGAAGATTTACGTCCCAATTTTGAGTTATATCAGCCGAGGTTGCGCTGAAAATGCTGTTATTCAGAAGGTTCATACCGCAAATTTTTCCACGGACTGCAATATAGCTGCTATTCAGAAGTCTGGTATTTATTGGGTTGTATTATTTATTATAAATATTATGTAATATTTATATTTCTTCCAGTCAACAATATACTTTGTCCACTCTATTAATGGTCTTTTGACATTTCCTTATTGCGTACATAATGCAATATTTTTCATTGTAAACGTCAAAAATTTATAGGTTTTGAGCTATCAAAAAACCATTTATAGAGTGGAAGTATAGAAGCAGAAGACTGAGAACGAAGAAACAAGGAAGAAGTAGAGTAATAAAATAAAGAAAGCTATTAGACTTGATCACTTAAGTCAACACAGATATCACTATTTTAAGAATTTTGAGGATAATTATTTATTGTTGCATTAGATGATAATAATGAAGTATGTGATATTTCATCATTCATAATTGATTATGGCATTGAAATTTAGAGAAAACATACATAATATGTTTTCTCTAAATCTACATACAAAGGCGAGCTTATCTCTAAATAGATATTTCTTCCAGCAAACCAAGGCATGATAGGAAATGTATCATGAAAAGATATCGTACATTGTATTAGATAAACCCAACCTATTTCTAAAAGAGATAAAAAACATATATTTTTTCGCCCTCTTCTCCGACAGTGGTCCAATTCAAAGATGAGTCAAAAATATGGTTAGTATGTATAAGCAAATATCAACAGTATAAATATTTTTTTGCTTTTGGCTTTGGTCCACAAGGAGTTAACGGACCCAAAAAGAAGAAGACATTTCTCTAGATACGGGATGGCAGAGGCACAGTTGTGCCCACGTTTAGCCAGTTAATAGTAAATTTTGCGTGGCAGGAGGCTAGCCCATCGCCGCAGCTATGGGTTCATGAAAGAAAGAATGATCTTTGCATGTTTCTCCGGTAAACCACCTCTATGCCTTAAATATTAGTACCCGTGTCAGTTGAACGAGTTTTCTGCACTCTGTTTTACTTTCACGAATATCCGTAACGAGCGAGCCATAATTAGTTTCTGAATGGAAAGTTCACAAACTAATTCTATTGTTTGCAGCAAATATAGTTTGTTCGTTTCAAAATATAATTTGAGTTGCAGCACTACTTATTTATTGGCTAAATCTGATCGAAACCAATCAAAAAACCAATAGTACTTAGGCACCGTATGTGCATAATGAATGGTTTTATTTAAATGCTTGAATGTGAAGAAAAATAGACGCGATGATTTGAAGTCCTTGTGGGTGGTGTGTGTTTCGACGTCAGGTAACACTTCTTCTGAGGCAGGCCAGTCCCAGATTTGAATATTCGGAAGGCACGCTGGGCAACCATAAACTTTACAGAGTAATTCCCCTAAAGGTAGCAATTAGACTGAGTGTTATTTTACCTGCACATACTCGTAAGATGATACCTACTATGAAAGATAATGTTGAGAAGTAGTGCTCTAACATTTGATATTAGTTTGCTTAAATTGTACTAGACATAAACTTTGTGCACGTACGAATGTGCAGATTTTCATATGACATTACATAGTTTTAATGTATAAATAACGTTTTGAGTCGTGAATGTAATTAAAGTAATTTAATTGCTTTAATTACTTTCTCGACTTATTTTAAACTTTATAAATAAAATTGATAATAATACCTTGGAAACTATTTACACACATTGATCTAGCCCCAAACTAGGATTCCCTGTATGATCTAAAACAGAAAATGTATAAAAAATAACATACGTTTTCATTTACTCTTATATCCAGCGAAGGTAAAGAGAGAAATCATTTTGTTCGGAACCAAAAAGTAGTTCGATTCCGTGATCGATTTAGTAGTAGATGAAGTTTTTGAACGTACTCTTCTTTGTTCTTGGTTGGAACTGTCACTTGGACAGAATCAGATTGTAATCACAGACATCTCTGATGTTTTTTTTTTTTTTTAATCTTATTTATTTTATAAGCCATACATCTTATGATTAAGTCAGCTTAAAAATAATTAACAAAGTTACAGTGCTTACAGTATTACTTTACCAAAAGAAAATAACATTAAATAAATCTAATATTGGTTAGTTACATAAGTATTTTGTAGTGTTCCCATCTGAGATTCAAAGAGGTTATCAAGAAACTTAAGAATCTGAACAAAGTTACAGTGCTTACAGTATTACTTTAACAAAAGAAAATAACATTAAATAAATCTAAAATTGGTTAGTTACATAAGTATTTTGTAGTGTTCCCATCTGAGATTCAAAGAGGTTATCAAGAAACTTAAGAATCTGTTACTATACTCGACAGTGAACTCTGAGCTTAGAATTCGATGAAAAAGGAAGAGAAGATCCCCCTCAGAGCACCGAGTTTCTTCGAGGAGGTCCAGCCTTGGTTGTCAATTTATTTTACACTCGAGAACTAAGTGAAGGAGGTCCTCCTCCCTCTCACATCGGGTACAATTAGGGTCGTCTCTTTTATTCATAATGAAACTAAATTTGTTAAGTGGGATGTGGTAGGTTCGGGTTCGGAAGCAAAGAACTAGTTCTCTTCTGTTGAAGCTTCGTGAGGCAAACCAAGGTACGCGAGGTGGTTCGTCTACAACGGTTCTGTACCAGATGCCTCTGTTTTGAGAGCAGTCATTGAAATAGGATTTAAATCTAAAGTAGTTGTCAATTTTCAATTTTGGAAGATGGTCAGTGTAGTGCGGTACCGTGTCGAGAGGTATGCCGTTCCGAAGAGCCTCGGATGCAAGTGAGTCTGCTATGCAAGGGAAATGACCCTTGATGCCCACGTGTGAAGGAATCCATTGGCCGTATTTTTGTTATATGATTTCTCTTCATAGAGTTCATATAATCTTCGTCTGCTCCTATGAATTCCAACTGTCGCCCAATCACTAAACAAAGCTTTGTTATTAACTTTTATAGTTTTTGATTTAAATACCGTATCATATTAATTTTTGACAAGGTTAAATACTGAGTTGTACAACAAATTTGGATCGTCACTGTATGGTATTTCCCATAGTTTATCTAAAAAATTATTCCTGTAGTGTTCAAGCCGAGTGTCACTAACGGGCACACATGTAATATCCTCTTTTTGGTCCTTTTTTATTTTAATATTGAATATACCTATCTGACCAGAGTGATCAGAGGTTAATTTATTGATGACCGATTTGAAAATGGGCGTAATGTTAGTAAATATATTGTCAATGCAGGTAGCAGATGTTGCAGTAATTCTAGTAGGCTCCAAAAACAGATAGTTCATGTTGTGACATAAAAATAAAGATTTTAATCTAGTACAAATATTATTATCCTTTAACAGATTAACATTAAAATCACCACAAATTATAAAAAAAATGTTTTTATCGCTGATTTTAATCAACACTTCATCCATTTTCTTTTCGAATAAATCAAAGGATGAATCTGGTGGTCTGTATACGCTCATTACAATAAGTTGTTCAAGTTCAATACAGACTATTTCCATGGTACGCTCAACAGACAGGCTCACTATGTCAACTCGTTCCTTATATTTAAAACTATTATTTACAAGTATTAAGGAGCCACCGCGATCAGCTGTTTTTATGTTGAACGAACTAGCAACGTGGTGGTTATTAAAGTTGAACATGAACTGATAACTCTTTAAAAAGTGCTCTGTTATACATAAAATATCAATATAATTACAGTTCATGAATAACTCAATTTCCAGTTCTTTACTTAACATGCCCTGTATATTTTGATGAACCACGTTTAAAATATTCTTACTTTTACATTTTTCATTACTAGTAACTTGATTTAATGGGCAAGATGAAGGTATATTTATACAAATATTAATATTACTGCCAGAGTTACTCTCTGTTGTCCTATGGGTTAATTTAAAGAGCTTGGAACAGATTCCAAGGAGTACATGTCATTATTATTACACTGCTTAATAGAAGCAGGCGGTTCATTAGTCAAAAACTTGACTGAGTTCAAAATAAAATAAGATAGTGACTGTGCTATCTGTTTTGTATAAAACCTATATAGGTAATGCCTATCCTTAGTCAAATAAAAATATTTTCCAATACAAATATTGGTGTCTATGAAATGAAATTTTTCACTATGACGCCATGTCAATGTGTGTATAAATGTATTATAATCATGTATTATATGATTTTCATGTTGTGACAAAGATTGGCTGAAGGGAAACGCAAACAAGATTATTCTATCTACATTTTGTAAAGAATTTAATTTGGAAAAGTATTTAGTAATTAGTTTTTTAGATACATTTTCCCTTCTACCAATTAAAATAATTAGGGTAGTTAGATCTAAAAACTGCGATGACAACACTTTGTTTAATATTTGTGAATATGTGGCGCCAGGCATACAGTTATTTAATATTGCCTGGCCCACGCGCTGACTAAGTTGTAAACCTGTTACAACGAAAATAAAGCCAAAATACGTCCCCATAATTGCCAAAAAACCGTTGGAACTGACCTACACCAACTTCGAGATCGCCAGCGAAGCAGTCAGTCAGGTGACTACTGTGTATCGAAGATCATCGACCTCACGCATATAGTTGCAGATCCGTAGTGTATGGTACAATATTTCACCCGCTTCGCTAAGTGATCCGGTGGCGCTAATTGGTAGACGCCAGGCTGCAGCGAGAAGGGTACCAATATCAAATCCAAACGTAACTCGTGTTTATTCTTTTTTTTTTTGTTCTCGCTACAGTCGATAAAATGGTATCGGTTGCTAGTAAGGAAACTGTATATGCATGCTGCCGCAAGACAATTGCAAGAAGAGACGTACCCCTAATTTGTATTTCGTGTGCTGGTAAATACCACGAGCTATGTATTCTTCCCTCGGGAGATGAAAGTATGTCGGATGAAGCCAGAAAGTCTGGGGTATGCCCGTCATGCGTATCGAAAAAGCCCCGGGAAGCGAAAAATGATTCAACGCCGATACGCCGTAAGATGGATTCTAACCCAAATATCACAGTGGCCACCGAGCCGATTATGTTGGAAAATGCTTCCGTAGATTCCTGTTGTGTGCACGAAGAAAACCTCAGGCGCATTATCAAACTGGAGTTTGCCGAGGTATACGATTCCACGCTCAAGGATTTGGTCGTTTCAGTCAAAAAGCTCCAAGCTTCCAACGAAACTCTGATGCAGATGGTACGAGACTTAAGCTGCACCCAAACGTAAAAACCTAGCTTCATGACAAGGCGGATGTAGGTGCCAAGCTGGATGGAGTCACGCCGCCTGCACAGCAGCATGGTAAAGCAAAACCAGGACGTCCTAAAAAAAATCATGTGCCGTCTTATGCTTCTACTGTAAGAAAATTTGTGCCCGCGCCACCACCAGCGGAAATGAAGAGAGCTGAACAGTGTGCTCAAATTCAAGAAATACCTCGGGAAGAATCACAGAACATTCAACAGGAAGAGAGCGCTGCCACGGATGAGTCTGAGTGGAAAACTGTGCAAATGAAGCGCCCGCGCCGTTCTAGTGACGTGATAAGAGGAACAGCAGCACCAGGATCTACAACGCTCCGGGCGGCCGAAAGGAAGTCTTTCATTCACGTCTATTTTCTTAAGGTCGGCACGACTGCTGATCAAGTACTTGAACATCTGAACTCAATACGCCCAGACGATACATGCACAGCTGAAAGTCTCAAGCCAAGAGGAGATTATGCATCGTTTAAAGTAGGTGTCCCTAGTAAACATGTCACAGAATTTTTATGTGAGAAACATTGGGATGAGGATGTGCATGTTAAACCGTGGCATACATTTCGCAAGTCGCGTGGAGAAACTGAAAAGACCACGGCATAAGACATGTACATTTGTATACCAAAATGTCAGAGGCCTTCGAACTAAATTATGTCAATGTAAGCTAGGTATGCTGAAAGCAGGCGCAGATATCTTTGCAATTACAGAATCGTTTCTGGTGAGCAGCATCTCAGACTCCGAGCTGATCCCGCCCGGGTACACCGTGCTGCGCCGCGACCGCGTCGACGACGCTGGCTGGGGCGGCGTGCTATTGTCCGTGAGGAACCACTACGATGTGCAGCAGATCTCAGATGTGGAGGATTATTCAGATAACGTTGAAGCGGTTTTTGCTATAATTAGTAATAATTTTATAAAGTTCCTCTGTGCACTGGTCTATATCACACCCTCGTCACCAGATGCCCACTACTCTAAAGTATTTACAGTAATAGAAAATGTGGTATCTAAATTTCCAAAATTGGATAAAATTGTACTTGGTGACTTGAATTTAAATTCTTGTGGCATCAATCCGTTACTACAGTACCAACACCTAATGGCGATTGGTAAATTTAATTAACACAATTATGTAACAAATAAGAATGATGGTATACTCGATGTAGTGCTGAGTGATATGCCCACTGAGCGAGTAGATGTATCTGGGGAGGTGGAGCCGCTGACGAGGCCTGTGGACGGGTACCACCCTCCGCTGGAGCTGCATGTGCGTTTCCCGCGCCCCCAGCCTCGCGTCCTACCATCCGAGCATGCTACGCCCCCGCTGCCGTTTGATTACTCGTCTGATTGCTTATCTGATCCGCCACAATGGCAGTTTCGAAAGGCTGACTTTAGTGCACTGTATGCGTCGCTTTCTTCTGTAGATTGGGGTGACTTATATGGATGTGTAGATGTCGACAGTTGTGTCGAGGTACTATATAGTATATTTTATTCATGTTTAGATGATTGCGTTCCCAGAAAAATGCGTAAAAGAATAACCACTCGGTATATTTACCCGAAGTGGTTTACTTCTGACATTGTACGCAACATTAAAAACAAATATTTTCATTTAAAGAAGTTAAAGGCTTACGGTAAGGAATTCAACAGAGAAATGTTTAAGTACTACAGAACCCGAGTTAAAGAACTCATTGACTTAACCTATGCCGACTACATACGACGTGCTGAGAGGCAAATACACACTGACCCGACTACGTTCTGGGACTTTATAAAGGACCAACGTAAGTGTAGACAGACTTGCGATATATACACTTATGAAGGAAACAAAGTGACCGGAGTTGATGCGGCTAATGCGTTTGCCGCTTACTTTCGTTCGGTATTCCTACCTGACAAACCCCTTCTTGATGCGAAAGCTGCTGAGCGGAAGGCTGGACCGGCGGGAGGCTCCTCGCGTATAGCGGTCGATACTATTACCGTCGCAGACCTACGCCGGGCTGGACGGCGGCTGAAGCCACGATCATCCCCTGGTCCTGACGGTATCCCACCATTCGTGGTAAGAGACTGTCTGTCAGCGCTGGCGCAACCCCTCTGCCATGTTTACAACACAGCCTTGAAGACCTCAACATATCCCTCACGTTGGAAATTGTCGCGTGTCACGCCCGTGCTCAAGGACGGTTCTAGCGCTGAAGTAGCTAATTATAGACCCATAGCTGTCCTCTCTGTTTTTGGAAAGATCTTTGAATCAATAATTAATGGTCACGTCACACAGCAAATTAGAGTTCAGCTAGCAGATGTACAGCATAGATTCCGTCCTGCTCGTTCGACGGTTACTAATCATCTGAACTTTGTCAACTACGTGTCATCTGCTATGGACAAAAAGAAGCAAGTAGATGTGACCTATTTTGACTTCAAGAAAGCTTTTGATCGGGTCCATAACAATGTGCTTCTGCATAAGTTTGCTGCCATAGGTTTCACTCCCAAGCTTCTAAACCTGTTTGCAAATTACTTCTCGAATAGGCTACAATACGTACAGGTTTCAGGTATGCGTTCAGTATCCTATGATACTTGTTCTGGAGTAAGTCAGGGGAGCACCCTTGGCCCTACCCAGTTTCTCATTATGATAAAAGATCTTCCTGAAGTCATCGAGACTGCCGAGTGTCTCATAATACGAAGCCTATATTTATAAACGAAGATCTCTCCAGGCATCAAAGACAGCTGTTCTGGGCCGCTAGGGCGGAACTGAAGCCGATCTTCAAGTTTGTATGGACCAGTAATGGGGATATTCTGGTGCGCAAGAATGAAGACAATAGGAAAGTCTATGTTATTCGCTCTGCAGAAGACATAGAAAAACTAAAAAAATCTAGTGAGGAGTAGTGCATTCTTTCTTGCGCACTCCACATTATAAAGGAGGATCCACATAAAATTCAATCATATAAATACCTACACTTTAGATACTATTACGGATACAATATATAATAGATATAACGACCCAAAATTATGGAGTCAATTCGTCAGTAACACACATAGTAGCTTGAATTTAGTACATATAAATATAAGATCGCTGAGGAAAAATTATAATGCATTTTTGGTACTTATAAACCAATGCCAAGAAAAACTAGACCTGATTATACTTACAGAAGTTAACATAAAAAAAGAGGAGATACCACTATACAGGATAGGCGACTATGATACTTACTGGAATACAAGAGAAACACGTAAAGGAGGAGGTATTTTAATTTATGCAAAGAAGGAGTTGAATTTTTCAGCTTCAAACATAAATGGAACAGCATCCGAAGTAATACATGGAAAAATAAATACATCTCAACAAAAAGACATCCACATAATATCGGTATATAGACCGCCTAAAACTAATAAATTAAGATTTACTCAAGAAGTACAGAACGTATTGAAAACTATCCCAAAGTTCACTGACGTAATATTTGTGGGAGATACTAACATCAACCTGCTGGATGACAGCATGAGCACAGCTATAGTGAAATACAAGAACACGCTGTATAGCCATGGATTGGAATGTCTCATCACCGACGTGACGCGGGAGGAGGTCGTGGACGGCCGCCTCACCAGATCCTGCATCGACCATCTGTGGGTGCGCAGCCGCCGACCCGTGCCGGCTGCACACCTACTCACCACCAAGATCGCCGACCATTATTTAATTGGTGTTACAATATCAAAAAGTAACGACACAGCAAGTGTCAGTGACAGTGACAAATATGATAAGGTAATAATATCGAATAAATTAGTGCGTGAAAAGTTGGATGGTGTAAACTGGGAGGAACTTCAAGACTGTAAGTGTCCTTTGTTATTATATGAAAAATTGTGCTTAATTTTTGGGTGTATTTACGAAAGTTCAAAGATAAAAGTCCCATTAAGGAGTAAGCGTACTCGACCGGTGTGGATAGATGATAAATTGAACTCAATGTTATGTATTAGAGATGAACTGTTTAGAAAATGGAAATCGAAACCAAACTGTATGAGTATTAGACTAGAGTACACGAAATATAGAAATAAAGTTAGTAAATTAATTAATGTAGCTAAAAATAAGAATAGACAAGAACAACTTAGAAAATGTAACAATGATGCAAAGAAGATATGGTGTAACATAAATAGTTGGCTAGGAAGAGAGAAACCTCGATTAGATGATGTTATTTTGAAATATTTAGGACAAAAGGATAATCTAGAAAATGTATGTAGTAAGTTTTCTGAAACATTTACTGAAGAAATACATAACATTAAACATAATTGTGATAAAAAGTTTTTAAAAAGAAAAGAATATGTAAAAGAGAGTGATGTGTCATTAAGATTTCGAAAAATTTGTGCTTCAGATGTAGAAAAAATTATTGTTAACATGAGTAATGAGAAGTCACCCGGCTCGGATGGTATCAGAGTAGAGGATATTAAATACATTAAGAAACGTATAAGTCCTATTCTTGCTATCTTCATAAACTTGAGTGTACAAAAAGAGCTTTATCCAGATGAACTGAAACTGGCTATGATTAGACCCATATATAAACAAGGTAGTCACCTTGACTACACAAATTATAGACCCATAGCTATTTTGTCCATTATCAATAAAATAACAGAAAAACTAATTATAAATCAAATAAGTAATTTTCTAGACAAGCATAATATTATCTCAAATAGTCAACACGGTTTCCGCCGTGGCCGCAGTACGGCGACAGCTCTTAAACTATTTACGGATTACATAAACAATTCATTAGATAAACGAAAACAAGTAGTAGCTCTTTTCATTGATTTCAAAAAGGCTTTTGATACTTTGGATCATTCACAGCTTTTGCAGGCGATGAGTGAATGTGGAATACGAGGTCCTTTGAACAGTTGGATACAGGTTTACCTGAAAAATAGATCTATGCAGACCGTAGTGAGTGGTACAAAGGGTGCAAAAGCAAACATAAGGTATGGTGTCCCAACCGGTTCCGTGTACGGGCCGGTTGGGTACATCATGCACGTAAATAGTGTTTGCAATGTAGTCAAACAATGTAAAATGTTCATGTATGCAGACGATACGTGCTTACTATGCGCCCACAATGACTTAAATGTTATCCAAAATTGTATACAGACGGACCTTGATAACATTGTCAAATGGTCACACGATAATGGCATTATTATTAATCTATCTAAAACTAAATGTATGCACATCTGCTCCCCATATAATAAACCTAAAATAAATAAACTACAAATAATTGGGCATTCTTATGAATGTTTACATCGAAACAGCCCAAATTGTAACTGTTCAGAAATTGAATTTGTAAATCAGTACAAGTACCTGGGACTCACAATAGATAAAAATATGTCATGGAAATCACATATAAATAATGTCTGTTCAAAGCTAAGATCTGTATTATGTAAGTTGTATCATCTGCGGGGCGTAGTAAACAGAGCTACTATGTACTCTGTTTACTACGCACTCGCAGACTCGATAATATCTTATGGTTTGAGTAGTTATGGGTGCACCTTCCAAAGTTACTTAGATCAAATAAATACTATACAGAAAAGGCTTATAAAATTATTGGTTGATAAAAAAACAAGGAAAAAATGCCGCCCTGATTATGATCAATTATATGGTACGTGTAAAATATTACCTGTTCAAGAAAAAGTTAAGTTGTTAATTATGTTAGAGGAATACAATAACAATGAGTTTAAAACCCCCGTTTCACATTGCATTAGTACAAGAAAAGTAGTCAACAAAAAGTTGTATGTACCCAAAATATGTAATTTCTATGGTTCACGGACCAGAAAGTATTTAGTACCAAAGATTCTTAATGATCTCCCGGACGACGTCAGAAACAATACCTTTACTAAACCTGTATTTAAGAAAAAAGTTATAGTATCCTTATTGGATTATTTTGTAGCAAAGAAAAATTAAGACTGTGTATTATGTTAAACTTATACCTATACATGCACATGTGTGCCTCTGTCGAAATACCTAGTTGTCTTTAAAATTATATAACAAGTAGTGCCTATACCTAGCTATATAAGAAGAGAACGGTTGCTGCGATCAACAATCTAACACCCCGATAGGTATTTAAGTGGATATAGTTGAGGAAATATAATACATACCAATGCGTTCCGGCGTAGTTTGTTTGTGGATTGCAGGAACCGGTTCCTGTTCTATTCTATTGTATATATGTAGTTCTATTTTTAGAGTGAGAGCCCAACTGCCAATAAACTGTCTTGCAGTTTGGCGGTGCATTGTAATCTGAAATATTTTGTGTTTATTAAGAATAAAAAACTTTGAATTGAAATTGAATCATGTTTGCTGACGATTTAAAGTTGTTTTGGAGCATTGGATGTGATGATGATGTTAAGTTATTGCAGGGAGACATTGATAGGGTGGTTGAATGGAGTGTGAGAAATAACTTGGCCTTCAATAGCTCCAAGTGCAAGACTATGACTTACACTCGACTTCTGACTCCTATACATCATGACTACACTATATCTGGCACTCCTATCGTGAGAGTTACCAAAATTCGTGACCTCGGACTGACTATGGACACAAAACTAACTTTTAATGACCACATCCAGGATACGTGTAAGAGAGCTTACAGGTCGCTTGGGTTTGTGATGAGGCAGGCAAAGGCTTTCAGTAGCGTATCTACAGTCATAACATTGTACAATGCCTTTGTCCGTAGCAGGCTTGAATATAATGCAATCATCTGGGACCCACATGAAGTCAAATATAAGCTCATGTTGGAAAAAGTCCAGCGTAAATTTGCAAGATCCCTATATAAGATAATGTATGGGTACTATCCACACTTATTTCCGTCTTTATTCGTAGCAGGAATGGTGGGAATTGACACCCTTGAGTTGAGGAGGAAGCTAGCGCTACTCGTGTACTACTATCTCCTTATGCACAATAGAGTGGACAATCCCACAGCTCTGCAATGCTGTACCTTATTGGCTCCTAGATGCTACGCAATGTTGCGCTCTCGGCCGCTTTTTGCGACGGGTGTGGCCCGTACAGAGCATGCTCGACACGCGCCCACCTTCCAGGCACTGACATTGCTGAATGCGTGTATCACTCAGTACCCGGAAACTGATATTTTTGGTATGCTCCTTTGGCAATTTATTCAAATCGTTATTAAGTACCTTAACACAATTCTATTTACGTGTGAGAAATTTATTGATAATTAGTTTTTCACAATGAACTTGCTTTAATTTAATTTGTTGATTTTAATTTAATTTGTTATTTTATAAATTGTATTGCTATATTATTGTATTAATTAATATCTCTATTTCATTGTATTATTACTATTCACATGTGTTGGTGCAAACTGTAAGTGTGATTTATGGATTCATAAAGAAATCTAAATCTAAAATCTAAATCTAAACCCATATTTTTTCCAAGTTCATTGCCGTACATTATATACCTATCCTTTGTCCGAGAGAAGGAGGCGTTATTGATAACACTATTAGTACTCAAGTCGACTGACGGCGGCGCCTGGGTCAGTATCAGCTGTTCGGCCGGCTGCTCGGCGAGACACACGGTCGGCACGGAACAGTCCGCTGGAGCTTGTTTACAATCACAGATGTGATTGTCGGTCAAAGATATGAAAGTGTCATAATTATACTTACACGTCTCCAACAAACTATTCATAGCCGACACATGTTCCTTAATTTCGTATTGTGCTGACTCATATTTACGTGTAATACTTTGTAATGATGAGTTTAAAATATGCATATCTGACTGGAGTCGCCGTGTGTCACATTCGTACTTTTCTGTAGTTTTTTCCAAACATAATCTACAATCATCGATTTCGTTAATTAATTCGACACGTTCCTTGCTACAATTTACATTTTTACAAAATATTTTATTTCTATTAGCTAGTTTTTGTGTTTTTTTATATAATTATTCAGTTTAACATATTTCTTTAATTTATTTTTACTACAGCTCATAGTGGTTACTGATTGCGATCTATTAGGACTATCACACGTGATATCAATTGTCACAGTTGAATTTTGATCTATGGGTGAGATGACAGAAGCTACAGGTGGAGTGATCAGCTCCTCAAAGAGTGACTGGGTCTGCCCCGACCTGAGGCTATCGTTTGCAGTTTGTAGTGCAGAAATTTCGTTACGTGCGTCGCGAAGCTCCTTCTCCAGGACAGCAATACGCCTCAGGGCATCTTCGAACGCACTGCCGCTCCGGTCGAAGCCATCTACCAGGTGCTGAAGCCGATCCCTATCTCCCGTCACATCAAGGAACTTGTTGTGCAACTCTGCCATCTCACTTTTTAATTTTAAGTTCTTATTAACAATAAGCAACACCTCCTTCTCACTTTCATCCCTTTCAGTATACCTAGGCTTATGTTGAAAAATTACCGTCTTAATCTATAATGAGTGATGATAATGATTCGGTAGCCGTAAACACTGCGGTAGCTTAGGTGAAGGATAAAGGGGGTGAACGAAGCGAAGCCCCCTTTATTCTTCGTGTTAGGTTGAACATTTAAGAACAACAAAAAATACGTATACTCGTATTGTTACAGTTTTTGTTGTTCTTACCTGCCTGATATTAGAAATAGCTTTCTCATCTGAATAAAATTACCCCGCCCCGCTCCCCGCAGTCGCACGAATACTTCGTTTTCAACATTAACTAACTAATGTCCAACATTAACCGAAACGCATCGGCTAATGTGCAGTCTAGCCGATTAAATATGACATCCGTTGTCACAAATGAACAACACTTCGGACATTAGCCGAGGCTAGAAATTAATCTTAAGACTAGCCGGCCAAACTTAAGTTTAGTTTCACACCTAGCTTTAGCCGTAACATATACATATTGTACACAAACACTTGAAACAAACCAAAAGGCCTTTTAAAAAACCAAACTGTCGAAAGCAGACCTCAGACAGGCTATCAGACAAAAGGCTTGGGTCTCCGAAGTAAGCTCCACAAAACACGACCGGAAAACTTTTCGCTGTATAATAAGATTACTTGACAGATGACGGCAACCGATTCCAATTTGCATGCATAATACGGCTAAGTGCACTTTTAGGGCGCCAATTTAAATCCCTTTTGCAAGGGTGTTGGCAGCTGTCGCTTATAGCGCTCTCTCATTGTTTTGTACAGGTACTTGCAAAAAATTACCATTACCCATGTTATCAACGAAACTACAGAGTCAAAAATTATGAAAAAATGCAGCACTTAAGCCAAAATTTACAGAAAAACCTACCCGGAATTGCCAAAGTTTTTATTTATCTGTAAACCTTATACAAACTTATAAATGCACCTGGTTACGTACATGGAGAATGAAAGAATCCGCACCAATAATTTTGTAGACATAATTTTGATATGTAAAATCCAAACTATTCACTCCACACCATCCCTACATTGTACTATGGCACGGAACCCTTCGTGCGTGAGTCCAACTCGCACTTGACGGGTTTATTGCTTTTAAAACTTAAAAACACTTCATCTAAGGAAAGAGTGTCTCCATATAAAGTTATAGAGTGATATTGCTTTTCGAGATGTAAGCAAAAAAATAAAAAATGGTTCCTGCTTTTTGCCTTCGTCCCTACCAAACTATAAATATCTAATGCAGAGAGAGTTTCCCAAGAAAGACGGAACTGCATTTTAAAAGATCACGTAAGGTCCAAGTCGACAATCCAAGCACTTATGAAGTGGTCAATCGATCTGCAACAGCTGTATAGTATAATCTAGAAACTATTTAGCGCTTTTCGCTGAATATTGCCCTGTTCTGCACCACGAAGGCACCATTTTAATGCTGAAGGCAACTTTAGGTACTCTCAGCTGCAAAATGATGTGTGGTGTCTTTAGCAATTAGCTAAACAATAGGTAACATGTGCATATTTAACTTACTACCAGCTGCTAAATAGGATTCATGTAATCCTACATAAGGCTATTAGCTGAACAATAGGTAACAAGATTATTTAAGTTATTGCTCTTAAAGAGAGAACATCTGAACGGACTTTTCGTAGTTCTTCAGTGAATTGAATAACTACAATCTACTCTGCATATTGTTGAATTTTTACCGCATTATTTAGCTGTTACCATACACTCTTATAACATCAACTTACGCTCCCAAGCTTACTGTCGTTGATTAGATCGCTTGTTGACGTTAATTCTGTTTCGGATGGAATAAACGAACTTATAAACATATTCATTTTCGACTGGTTTCTGAAAAATGAACCACACGTGAACTTTGATTTTGTCGTAATTGTAATTTTGTAAGAACATAGCATTTGTTTGTTATTACTACTGTACACATTAGTAATAGTTTTTTAGTAAACTTTGTTATTATTTATTATTCATATTAATTGTATTCTTCCATAAAATGTTTTGATTCTATTTTTGATCGGGCCATAATTGGCTAAACACTACGTATTCTAATGAATAAGTTGAATTTAAAATATTTACACGTAAAAAGCACGTATCTGGTTTTTCCATGAACTTTTTTTTATTCAATTCCCTATATTTACTTAATCTTAGATTATCTCATGAATAGTAATATCTTGAGAGCGTGTAATTAGTTTTTTAAAGAAATGTATACGGTAGTTGACCAAAAACTTTCTTTCTCATTAAAATTGCGCTAGCAAATAATGGAAAAACCTTCTTTATTAATTTAAATTATTGCAGCTGTCATACAATCACAAAAAATTAAAATGGTTGCAATAAGTGCTGAATAATTGGTAATTTGTCAAAATTCAGCAATTGTGTCACGTTTTGCAGCTAGGCGCTGAATATTTCGGTCCCAATTTAGAGTTATATCAGCCGAGGTTGCGCTGAAAATGCTGTTATTCAGAAGGTTTATACCGCAAATGTTTCCACGGTGGACTGCAATATAGCTGCTATTCAGAAGTCTGGTATTTATTGGGTTGTATTATTTATTATAAATATTATGTAATATTTATATTTCTTCCATTCAACAATATACTTTGTTCACTCTATTAATGGTCTTTTGACATTTCCTTATTGCGTACATAATAAGCAATATTTTTCATTGCAAATGTCAAAAATTTATAGGTTTTGAGCTGTCAAAAAACCATAAATAGAGTGGAAGTATAGAAGCAGAAGACTGAGAAAGAAGAAACAGGGAAGAAGTAGAGTAATAAAATAAAGAAAGCTATTAGACTTGATCACTTAAGTCAACACAGATATCACTATTTTAAGAATTTTGAGGATAATTATTTATTGTTGCATTAGATGATAATAATGAAGTATGTGATATTTCATCATTCATAATTGATTATGGCATTGAGATTTAGAGAAAACATACATATGTTTTCTCTTAATCTACATACAAAGGCGAGCTTATCTCTAAATAGATATTTCTTCCAGCAAACCAAGGTATGATAGGAAATGTATCATGAAAAGATATTGTACATTGTATTTGATAATCCCAACCTATTTCTAAAAGAGATAAAAAACATATATGTAGTAAACACTGTGTTAAGTTTGGCCCATGAAATTTATTTAATTAAGAGAGCAATTCTGGCTTGCACTGCAAGAAACCCACACTAAAGTGAAGTTCATAACTCAAGCCATCGGACTTGCCGTAACCAATTCAAAGGAACACCTACAATTGTGAGTAATAACATAAAATTAATTACATAAAATCTCAAGCACTATCTCTAACGGTCTTTGGATAGACAGAGAAGGCGATAGTCTACGTCAAACGTCACAGCAGCTGTCACTTTTGACAATCTCTCGACCAATCAGAAGTCTTGACAACTTGGCATCTGTCACTTGTCATCTGTCAACTGTCACTTGTCAGCTGTCATCTGTCATCCGTCATCCGCGCTTGGTTGTCATCAGTGAAGAACGTTCCGTTCGACACCAACCACAAGCAAACGGTACGGAAATTCTAAAATTTAATCACCCAGACACGATTCCGGTATAAAATGAAATGAAATAAACGGGGTTCCTGTAGATATTGGGTCCGACTACAGATTGCTTCTGTGGGCTACTCTCAATGCATACGTGGCAAATATATCGTATAATTGTCTCTTTCATGCAAGATATTTCGACTAGCACTAAAATTATGCAAAAACAGCCTGTTATAAATCTCAAGTTACGCAAAATATGAGTATTAAAGCAGGTGCTTCTTTATTCCAGCTTGTTGATCCATGAGTGTCAGCGTGCATTTGTAAACGTGTATAAATGTAACTTGATTGTTTTCGCTCGATAGAAAAGTCTCGCAAAGTACACAAAATCTGTTTAACAAAACGTACTTTTTTACAAGTTCGTACCGGATTTGAATTGATGTACTTTTTATTTATATAAGACATCGTAGTATGAAATATTAAATTATGTTGCTCAGATAGTCCTCTATACATCGGTAAAGAGCCTTTCCTAACATGTTATTCCCATTTCTCTAAAATTTAGCTGCAGGTGAAATTCTAAGTTCCGCTGTCGGGGTGCCCAGAAACAGACTATTTAAAAAAAATATGGGTTCGAAAAATATCTTGTCTCTCAATGTTCGCATAGACAAACTATTCTGCATTTGGCCTCGTGATAACTATCAAGTTCTTATTATAATTCTAATTATTTTATTATGTAGAGATTTACATATACTTAGCAGACGCCATTTTTTGCCTCTTCTCTTCATTGGCTCACTGTGGGAGGGTTGTAGGGTGAACCGGTTTCTAGAAAACGTAGCTAAGAACCACAGAAAGGAAACCTGCTATCAAATATAATTGTTGCTTAAATTTTTGTGAAGATACTCACATATATGTAAATCAGTCAACATCACACTCCTTTTTCGGCAATGTTGGAAATGGCGCATCATAAAAGGGCCTTGTTCTATGACCCACTTACACACAGGCAGGCACTTCAAAGTTATAATTTCTACCCCTCTTATTACGTCGGGTATTTCCAAAAGCACAAACCATGTGATAGTGAGTGGCCCCCTTGGCCCAGACATCTAGCCGGGGTCATTACGGGCTCAACGTGTGGATAATGTCTATCGCCAAAACTGAATTGCTTTAAACCTGGTACTTAAATCGGGTAGAGATGCGTAATAATAGAGAATTCGTTATTTTTTTTATGATAATGATATGATTTCAATGCAATATACCTAATAGGCAAGGAATTCAAACTTCTTCGGAAATCACAAAAAAGTTAGTTATTTTACTGGTAGTTGAAACTACAGAGTCAAAAATTATGAAAAAATGCAGCACTTAAGCCAAAATTTACAAAAAAACCTACCCGGAATTGCCAAAGTTTTTATTTATCTGTAAACCTCATACAAACTTATAAATGCACCTGGTTACGTACATGGAGAATGAAAGAATCCGCACCAATAATTTTGTAGACAAAATTTTGATATGTAAAATCCAAACTATTCACTCCACACCATCCCTACATTGTACGATGGTACGGAACCCTTCGTGCGTGAGTCCAACTTGCACTTGACGGGTTTATTGCTTTTAAAACTTAAAAACACTTCATCTAAGGAAAGAGTGCTCCAAATAAAGTTATAGAGTGATATTGCTTTTCGAGATGTAAGCAAAAAAATAAAAAAATGGTTCCTGCTTTTTGCCTTCGTCCCTACCAAACTATAAATATCTAATACAGAGAGAGTTTCCCAAGAAAGACAAAACTGCATTTTAAAAGATCACGTAAGGTCCACGTCGACAATCCAAGCACTTATGAAGTGGTCAATCGATCTGCAACAGCTGTATAGTATAATCTAGAAACTATTTAGCGCTTTTCGCTGAATATTGCCCTGTTCTGCACCACGAAGGCACCATTTTAATGCTGAAGGCAACTTTAGGTACTCTCAGCTGCAAAATGATGTGTGGTGACTATAGCAATTAGCTAAACAATAGGTAACATGTGCATATTTAACTTACTACCAGCTGCTAAATAGGATTCATGTAATCCTACATAAGGCTATTAGCTGAACAATAGGTAACAAGATTATTTAAATTATTGCACATAAAGAGAGAACATCTGAACGGACTTTTCGTAGTTCTTCAGTGAATTGAATAACTACAATCTACTCTGCATATTGTTGAATTTTTACCGCATTATTTAGCTGTTACCATACACTCTTATAACATCAACTTACGCTCCCAAGCTTACTGTCGTTGATTAGATCGCTTGTTGACGTTAATTCTGTTTCGGATGGAATAAACGAACTTATAAACATATTCATTTTAGACTGGTTTCTGAAAAATGAACCACACGTGAACTTTGATTTTGTCGTAATTGTAATTTTGTAAGAACATAGCATTTCTTTGTTATTACTACCTGTACTCATTACTAATAGTTTTTTAGTAAACTTCCTCATTATTTATTATTCATATTAATTTTATTCTTTCATAAAATGTTTTGATTCTATTTTTTATCAGGCCATAATTGGCTATTCTAATGAATAAGTTGTTTTTTAAATATTTATACGTAAAAAACACGTATCTGGTTTTTGCATAAACTTTTTTTTTTATTTAATTCCCTATATTTACTTAATCTTAGATTATCTCATAAATAGTAATAGCTTGAGAGCGTGTTATTCGTTTTTTTAAAGAAATATATACGTTAGTTGACGAAAAACTTACTTTCGCAATAAAATTGCGCTAGCCAATAATGGAAAAACATTATTTATTAATTTAAATTATTGCAGCTGTGATACAATCACAAAAAATAAAAATGGTTCCAATAAGTGCTGAATAATTGGTAATTTTTACGCTCATAATTCAGCAATTGTGTCACGTTTTGCAGCTAGGTGCTGAAGATTTACGTCCCAATTTTGAGTTATATCAGCCGAGGTTGCGCTGAAAATGCTGTTATTCAGAAGGTTCATACCGCAAATTTTTCCACGGACTGCAATATAGCTGCTATTCAGAAGTCTGGTATTTATTGGGTTGTATTATTTATTATAAATATTATGTAATATTTATATTTCTTCCAGTCAACAATATACTTTGTCCACTCTATTAATGGTCTTTTGACATTTCCTTATTGCGTACATAATGCAATATTTTTCATTGTAAACGTCAAAAATTTATAGGTTTTGAGCTATCAAAAAACCATTTATAGAGTGGAAGTATAGAAGCAGAAGACTGAGAACGAAGAAACAAGGAAGAAGTAGAGTAATAAAATAAAGAAAGCTATTAGACTTGATCACTTAAGTCAACACAGATATCACTATTTTAAGAATTTTGAGGATAATTATTTATTGTTGCATTAGATGATAATAATGAAGTATGTGATATTTCATCATTCATAATTGATTATGGCATTGAAATTTAGAGAAAACATACATAATATGTTTTCTCTAAATCTACATACAAAGGCGAGCTTATCTCTAAATAGATATTTCTTCCAGCAAACCAAGGCATGATAGGAAATGTATCATGAAAAGATATCGTACATTGTATTAGATAAACCCAACCTATTTCTAAAAGAGATAAAAAACATATATTTTTTCGCCCTCTTCTCCGACAGTGGTCCAATTCAAAGATGAGTCAAAAATATGGTTAGTATGTATAAGCAAATATCAACAGTATAAATATTTTTTTGCTTTTGGCTTTGGTCCACAAGGAGTTAACGGACCCAAAAAGAAGAAGACATTTCTCTAGATACGGGATGGCAGAGGCACAGTTGTGCCCACGTTTAGCCAGTTAATAGTAAATTTTGCGTGGCAGGAGGCTAGCCCATCGCCGCAGCTATGGGTTCATGAAAGAAAGAATGATCTTTGCATGTTTCTCCGGTAAACCACCTCTATGCCTTAAATATTAGTACCCGTGTCAGTTGAACGAGTTTTCTGCACTCTGTTTTACTTTCACGAATATCCGTAACGAGCGAGCCATAATTAGTTTCTGAATGGAAAGTTCACAAACTAATTCTATTGTTTGCAGCAAATATAGTTTGTTCGTTTCAAAATATAATTTGAGTTGCAGCACTACTTATTTATTGGCTAAATCTGATCGAAACCAATCAAAAAACCAATAGTACTTAGGCACCGTATGTGCATAATGAATGGTTTTATTTAAATGCTTGAATGTGAAGAAAAATAGACGCGATGATTTGAAGTCCTTGTGGGTGGTGTGTGTTTCGACGTCAGGTAACACTTCTTCTGAGGCAGGCCAGTCCCAGATTTGAATATTCGGAAGGCACGCTGGGCAACCATAAACTTTACAGAGTAATTCCCCTAAAGGTAGCAATTAGACTGAGTGTTATTTTACCTGCACATACTCGTAAGATGATACCTACTATGAAAGATAATGTTGAGAAGTAGTGCTCTAACATTTGATATTAGTTTGCTTAAATTGTACTAGACATAAACTTTGTGCACGTACGAATGTGCAGATTTTCATATGACATTACATAGTTTTAATGTATAAATAACGTTTTGAGTCGTGAATGTAATTAAAGTAATTTAATTGCTTTAATTACTTTCTCGACTTATTTTAAACTTTATAAATAAAATTGATAATAATACCTTGGAAACTATTTACACACATTGATCTAGCCCCAAACTAGGATTCCCTGTATGATCTAAAACAGAAAATGTATAAAAAATAACATACGTTTTCATTTACTCTTATATCCAGCGAAGGTAAAGAGAGAAATCATTTTGTTCGGAACCAAAAAGTAGTTCGATTCCGTGATCGATTTAGTAGTAGATGAAGTTTTTGAACGTACTCTTCTTTGTTCTTGGTTGGAACTGTCACTTGGACAGAATCAGATTGTAATCACAGACATCTCTGATGTTTTTTTTTTTTTTTTTAATCTTATTTATTTTATAAGCCATACATCTTATGATTAAGTCAGCTTAAAAATAATTAACAAAGTTACAGTGCTTACAGTATTACTTTACCAAAAGAAAATAACATTAAATAAATCTAATATTGGTTAGTTACATAAGTATTTTGTAGTGTTCCCATCTGAGATTCAAAGAGGTTATCAAGAAACTTAAGAATCTGAACAAAGTTACAGTGCTTACAGTATTACTTTAACAAAAGAAAATAACATTAAATAAATCTAAAATTGGTTAGTTACATAAGTATTTTGTAGTGTTCCCATCTGAGATTCAAAGAGGTTATCAAGAAACTTAAGAATCTGTTACTATACTCGACAGTGAACTCTGAGCTTAGAATTCGATGAAAAAGGAAGAGAAGATCCCCCTCAGAGCACCGAGTTTCTTCGAGGAGGTCCAGCCTTGGTTGTCAATTTATTTTACACTCGAGAACTAAGTGAAGGAGGTCCTCCTCCTTCTCACATCGGGTACAATTAGGGTCGTCTCTTTTATTCATAATGAAACTAAATTTGTTAAGTGGGATGTGGTAGGTTCGGGTTCGGAAGCAAAGAACTAGTTCTCTTCTGTTGAAGCTTCGTGAGGCAAACCAAGGTACGCGAGGTGGTTCGTCTACAACGGTTCTGTACCAGATGCCTCTGTTTTGAGAGCAGTCATTGAAATAGGATTTAAATCTAAAGTAGTTGTCAATTTTCAATTTTGGAAGATGGTCAGTGTAGTGCGGTACCGTGTCGAGAGGTATGCCGTTCCGAAGAGCCTCGGATGCAAGTGAGTCTGCTATGCAAGGGAAATGACCCTTGATGCCCACGTGTGAAGGAATCCATTGGCCGTATTTTTGTTATATGATTTCTCTTCATAGAGTTCATATAATCTTCGTCTGCTCCTATGAATTCCAACTGTCGCCCAATCACTAAACAAAGCTTTGTTATTAACTTTTATAGTTTTTGATTTAAATACCGTATCATATTCATTTTTGACAAGGTTAAATACTGAGTTGTACAACAAATTTGGATCGTCACTGTATGGTATTTCCCATAGTTTATCTAAAAAATTATTCCTGTAGTGTTCAAGCCGAGTGTCACTAACGGGCACACATGTAATATCCTCTTTTTGGTCCTTTTTTATTTTAATATTGAATATACCTATCTGACCAGAGTGATCAGAGGTTAATTTATTGATGACCGATTTGAAAATGGGCGTAATGTTAGTAAATATATTGTCAATGCAGGTAGCAGATGTTGCAGTAATTCTAGTAGGCTCCAAAAACAGATAGTTCATGTTGTGACATAAAAATAAAGATTTTAATCTAGTACAAATATTATTATCCTTTAATAGATTAACATTAAAATCACCACAAATTATAAAAAAATTGTTTTTATCGCTGATTTTAATCAACACTTCATCCATTTTCTTTTCGAATAAATCAAAGGATGAATCTGGTGGTCTGTATACGCTCATTACAATAAGTTGTTCAAGTTCAATACAGGCTATTTCCATGGTACGCTCAACAGACAGGCTCACTATGTCAACTCGTTCCTTATATTTAAAACTATTATTTACAAGTATTAAGGAGCCACCGCGATCAGCTGTTTTTATGTTGAACGAACTAGCAACGTGGTGGTTATTAAAGTTGAACATGAACTGATAACTCTTTAAAAAGTGCTCTGTTATACATAAAATATCAATATTATTGCAGTTCATGAATAACTCAATTTCCAGTTCTTTACTTAACATGCCCTGTATATTTTGATGAACCACGTTTAAAATATTCTTACTTTTACATTTTTCATTACTAGTAACTTGATTTAATGGGCAAGATGAAGGTATATTTATACAAATATTAATATTACTGCCAGAGTTACTCTCTGTTGTCCTATGGGTTAATTTAAAGAGCTTGGAACAGATTCCAAGGAGTACATGTCATTATTATTACACTGCTTAATAGAAGCAGGCGGTTCATTAGTCAAAAACTTGACTGAGTTCAAAATAAAATAAGATAGTGACTGTGCTATCTGTTTTGTATAAAACCTATATAGGTAATACCTATCCTTAGTCAAATAAAAATATTTTCCAATACAAATATTGGTGTCTATGAAATGAAATTTTTAACTATGACGCCATGTCAATGTGTGTATAAATATATTATAATCATGTCTTATATGATTTTCATGTTTTGACAAAGATTGGCTGAAGGGAAACGCAAACAAGATTATTCTATCTACATTTTGTAAAGAATTTAATTTGGAAAAGTATTTAGTAATTAGTTTTTTAGATACATTTTCCCTTCTACCAATTAAAATAATTAGGGTAGTTGGATCTAAAAACTGCGATGACAACACTTTGTTTAATATCTGTGTATATGTGGCGCCAGGCATACAGTTATTTAATATTGCCTGGCCCACGCGCTGACTAAGTTGTAAACCTGTAACAACGAAATTAAAGCCAAAATACGTCCCCATAATTGCCAAAAAACCGTTGGAACTGACCTACACCAACTTCGAGATCGCCAGCGAAGCAGTCAGTCAGGTGACTACTGTGTATCGAAGATCATCGACCTCACGCATATAGTTTCAGATCCGTAGTGTATGGTACAATATTTCACCCGCTTCGCTAAGTGATCCGGTGGCGCTAATTGGTAGACGCCAGGCTGCAGCGAGAAGGGTACCAATATCAAATCCAAACGTAACTCGTGTTTATTCTTTTTGTTTTTGTTCTCGCTACAGTCGATAAAATGGTATCGGTTGCTAGTAAGGAAACTGTATATGCATGCTGCCGCAAGAGAATTGCAAGAAGAGACGTACCCCTAATTTGTATTTCGTGTGCTGGTAAATACCACGAGCTATGTATTCTGGAGATGAAAGTATGTCGGATGAAGCCAGAAAGTCTGGGGTATGCCCGTCATGCGTATCGAAAAAGCCCCGGGAAGCGAAAAATGATTCAACGCCGATACGCCGTAAGATGGATTCTAACCCAAATATCACAGTGGCCACCGAGCCGATTATGTTGGAAAATGCTTCCGTAGATTCCTGTTGTGTGCACGAAGAAAACCTCAGGCGCATTATCAAACTGGAGTTTGCCGAGGTATACGATTCCACGCTCAAGGATTTGGTCGTTTCAGTCAAAAAGCTCCAAGCTTCCAACGAAACTCTGATGCAGATGGTACGAGACTTAAGCTGCACCCAAACGGAAAAAACCTAGCTTCATGACAAGGCGGATGTAGGTGCCAAGCTGGATGGAGTCACGCCGCCTGCACAACAGCATGGTAAAGCAAAACCAGGACGTCCTAAAAAAAATCATGTGCCGTCTTATGCTTCTACTGTAAGAAAATTTGTGCCCGCGCCACCACCAGCGGAAATGAAGAGAGCTGAACAGTGTGCTCAAATTCAAGAAATACCTCGGGAAGAATCACAGAACATTCAACAGGAAGAGAGCGCTGCCACGGATGAGTCTGAGTGGAAAACTGTGCAAATGAAGCGCCCGCGCCGTTCTAGTGACGTGATAAGAGGAACAGCAGCACCAGGATCTACAACGCTCCGGGCGGCCGAAAGGAAGTCTTTCATTCACGTCTATTTTCTTAAGGTCGGCACGACTGCTGATCAAGTACTTGAACATCTGAACTCAATACGCCCAGACGATACATGCACAGCTGAAAGTCTCAAGCCAAGAGGAGATTATGCATCGTTTAAAGTAGGTGTCCCTAGTAAACATGTCACAGAATTTTTATGTGAGAAACATTGGGATGAGGATGTGCATGTTAAACCGTGGCATACATTTCGCAAGTCGCGTGGAGAAACTGAAAAGACCACGGCATAAGACATGTACATTTGTATACCAAAATGTCAGAGGCCTTCGAACTAAATTATGTCAATGTAAGCTAGGTATGCTGAAAGCAGGCGCAGATATCTTTGCAATTACAGAATCGTTTCTGGTGAGCAGTATCTCAGACTCCGAGCTGATCCCGCCCGGGTACACCGTGCTGCGCCGCGACCACGTCGACGACGCTGGCTGGGGCGGCGTGCTATTGGCCGTGAGGAACCACTACGATGTGCAGCAGATCTCAGATGTGGAGGATTATTCAGATAACGTTGAAGCGGTTTTTGCTATAATTAGTAATAATTTTATAAAGTTCCTCTGTGCACTGGTCTATATCACACCCTCGTCACCAGATGCCCACTACTCTAAAGTATTTACAGTAATAGAAAATGTGGTATCTAAATTTCCAAAATTGGATAAAATTGTACTTGGTGACTTGAATTTAAATTCTTGTGGCATCAATCCGTTACTACAGTACCAACACCTAATGGCGATTGGTAAATTTAATTAACACAATTATGTAACAAATAAGAATGATGGTATACTCGATGTAGTGCTGAGTGATATGCCCACTGAGCGAGTAGATGTGTCTGGGGAGGTGGAGCCGCTGACGAGGCCTGTGGACGGGTACCACCCTCCGCTGGAGCTGCATGTGCGTTTCCCGCGCCCCCAGCCTCGCGTCCTACCATCCGAGCATGCTACGCCCCCGCTGCCGTTTGATTACTCGTCTGATTGCTTATCTGATCCGCCACAATGGCAGTTTCGAAAGGCTGACTTTAGTGCACTGTATGCGTCGCTTTCTTCTGTAGATTGGGGTGACTTATATGGATGTGTAGATGTCGACAGTTGTGTCGAGGTACTATATAGTATATTTTATTCATGTTTAGATGATTGCGTTCCCAGAAAAATGCGTAAAAGAATAACCACTCAGTATATTTACCCGAAGTGGTTTACTTCTGACATTGTACGCAACATTAAAAACAAATATTTTCATTTAAAGAAGTTAAAGGCTTACGGTAAGGAATTCAACAGAGAAATGTTTAAGTACTACAGAACCCGAGTTAAAGAACTCATTGACTTAACCTATGCCGACTACATACGACGTGCTGAGAGGCAAATACACACTGACCCGACTACGTTCTGGGACTTTATAAAGGACCAACGTAAGTGTAGACAGACTTGCGATATATACACTTATGAAGGAAACAAAGTGACCGGAGTTGATGCGGCTAATGCGTTTGCCGCTTACTTTCGTTCGGTATTCCTACCTGACAAACCCCTTCTTGATGCGAAAGCTGCTGAGCGGAAGGCTGGACCGGCGGGAGGCTCCTCGCGTATAGCGGTCGATACTATTACCGTCGCAGACCTACGCCGGGCTGGACGGCGGCTGAAGCCACGATCATCCCCTGGTCCTGACGGTATCCCACCATTCGTGGTAAGAGACTGTCTGTCAGCGCTGGCGCAACCCCTCTGCCATGTTTACAACACAGCCTTGAAGACCTCAACATATCCCTCACGTTGGAAATTGTCGCGTGTCACGCCCGTGCTCAAGGACGGTTCTAGCGCTGAAGTAGCTAATTATAGACCCATAGCTGCCCTCTCTGTTTTTAGTAAGATCTTTGAATCAATAATTAATGGTCACGTCACACAGCAAATTAGAGTTCAGCTAGCAGATGTACAGCATAGATTCCGTCCTGCTCGTTCGACGGTTACTAATCATCTGAACTTTGTCAACTACGTGTCATCTGCTATGGACAAAAAGAAGCAAGTAGATGTGACCTATTTTGACTTCAAGAAAGCTTTTGATCGGGTCCATAACAATGTGCTTCTGCATAAGTTTGCTGCCATAGATTTCACTCCCAAGCTTCTAAACCTGTTTGCAAATTACTTCTCGAATAGGCTACGATACGTACAGGTTTCAGGTATGCGTTCAGTATCCTATGATACTTGTTCTGGAGTAAGTCAGGGGAGCACCCTTGGCCCTACCCAGTTTCTCATTATGATAAAAGATCTTCCTGAAGTCATCGAGACTGCCGAGTGTCTCATGTTTGCTGACGATTTAATGTTGTTTTGGAGCATTGGATGTGATGATGATGTTAAGTTATTGCAGGGAGACATTGATAGGGTAGTTGAATGGAATGTGAGATATAACTTGGCCTTCAATAGCTCCAAGTGCAAGACTATGACTTACACTCGACTTCTGACTCCTATACATCATGACTACACTATATCTGGCACTCCTATCGTGAGAGTTACCAAAATTCGTGACCTCGGACTGACTATGGACACAAAACTAACTTTTAATGACCACATCCAGGATACGTGTAAGAGAGCTTACAGGTCGCTTGGGTTTGTGATGAGGCAGGCAAAGGCTTTCAGTAGCGTATCTACAGTCATAACATTGTACAATGCCTTTGTCCGTAGCAGGCTTGAATATAATGCAATCATCTGGGACCCACATGAAGTCAAATATAAGCTCATGTTGGAAAAAGTCCAGCGTAAATTTGCAAGATCCCTATATAAGATAATGTATGGGTACTATCCACACTTATTTCCGTCTTTATTCGTAGCAGGAATGGTGGGAATTGACACCCTTGAGTTGAGGAGGAAGCTAGCGCTACTCGTGCACTACTATCTCCTTATGCACAATAGAGTGGACAATCCCACAGCTCTGCAATGCTGTACCTTATTGGCTCCTAGATGCTACGCAATGTTGCGCTCTCGGCCGCTTTTTGCGACGGGTGTGGCCCGTACAGAGCATGCTCGACACGCGCCCACCTTCCAGGCACTGACATTGCTGAATGCGTGTATCACTCAGTACCCGGAAACTGATATTTTTGGTATGCTCCTTTGGCAATTTATTCAAATCGTTATTAAGTACCTTAACACAATTCTATTTACGTGTGAGAAATTTATTGATAATTAGTTTTTCACAATGAACTTGCTTTAATTTAATTTGTTGATTTTAATTTAATTTGTTATTTTATAAATTGTATTGCTATATTATTGTATTAATTAATATCTCTATTTCATTGTATTATTACTATTCACATGTGTTGGTGCAAACTGTAAGTGTGATTTATGGATTAATAAAGAAATCTAAATCTAAAATCTAAATCTAAACCCATATTTTTTCCAAGTTCATCGCTGTACATTATATACCTATCCTTTGTCCGAGAGAAGGAGGCGTTATTGATAACACTATTAGTACTCAAGTCGACTGACGGCGGCGCCTGGGTCAGTATCAGCTGTTCGGCCGGCTGCTCGGCGAGACACACGGTCGGCACGGAACAGTCCGCTGGAGCTTGTTTACAATCACAGATGTGATTGTCGGTCAAAGATATGAAAGTGTCATAATTATACTTACACGTCTCCAACAAACTATTCATAGCCGACACATGTTACTTAATTTCGTATTGTGCTGACTCATATTTACGTGTAATACTTTGTAATGATGAGTTTAAAATATGCATATCTGACTGGAGTCGCCGTGTGTCACATTCGTACTTTTCTGTAGTTTTTTCCAAACATAATCTACAATCATCGATTTCGTTAATTAATTCGACACGTTCCTTGCTACAATTTACATTTTTACAAAATATTTTATTTCTATTAGCTAGTTTTTGTGTTTTTTTATATAATTATTCAGTTTAACATATTTCTTTAATTTATTTTTACTACAGCTCATAGTGGTTACTGATTGCGATCTATTAGGACTATCACACGTGATATCAATTGTCACAGTTGAATTTTGATCTATGGGTGAGATGACAGAAGCTACAGATGGAGTGATCAGCTCCTCAAAGAGTGACTGGGTCTGCCCCGACCTGAGGCTATCGTTTGCAGTTTGTAGTGCAGAAATTTCGTTACGTGGGTCGCGATGCTCCTTCTCCAGGACAGCAATACGCCTCAGGGCATCTTCGAACGCACTGCTGCTCCGGTCGAAGCCATCTACCAGGTGCTGAAGCCGATCCCTATCTCCCGTCACATCAAGGAACTTGTTGTGCAACTCTGCCATCTCACTTTTTAATTTTAAGTTCTTATTTACAATAAGCAACACCTCCTTCTCACTTTCATCCCTTTCAGTATACCTAGGCTTATGTTGAAAAATTACCGTCTTAATCTATAATGAGTGATGATAATGATTCGGTAGCCGTAAACACTGCGGTAGCTTAGGTGAAGGATAAAGGGGGTGAACGAAGCGAAGCCCCCTTTATTCTTCGTGTTAGGTTGAACATTTAAGAACAACAAAAAATACGTATACTCGTATTGTTACAGTTTTTGTTGTTCTTGCCTGCCTGATATTAGAAATAGCTTTCTCATCTGAATAAAATTACCCCGCCCCGCTCCCCGCAGTCGCACGAATACTTCGTTTTCAACATTAACTAACTAATGTCCAACATTAACCGAAACGCATCGGCTAATGTGCAGTCTAGCCGATTAAATATGACATCCGTTGTCACAAATGAACAACACTTCGGACATTAGCCGAGGCTCGAAATTAATCTTAAGACTAGCCGGCTAAACTTAAGTTTAGTTTCACACCTAGCTTTAGCCGTAACATATACATATTGTACACAAACACTTGAAACAAACCAAAAGGCCTTTTAAAAAACCAAACTGTCGAAAGCAGACCTCAGACAGGCTATCAGACAAAAGGCTTGGGTCTCCGAAGTAAGCTCTACAAAACACGACCGGAAAACTTTTCGCTGTATAATAAGATTACTTGACAGATGACGACAACCGATTCCAATTTGCATGCATAATACGGCTAAGTGCACTTTTAGGGCGCCAATTTAAATCCCTTTTGCAAGGGTGTTGGCAGCTGTCGCTTATAGCGCTCTCTCATTGTTTTGTACAGGTACTTGCAAAAAATTACCATTACCCATGTTATCAACGAAACTATAGAGTCAAAAATTATGAAAAAATGCAGCACTTAAGCCAAAATTTACAGAAAAACCTACCCGGAATTGCCAAAGTTTTTATTTATCTGTAAACCTTATACAAACTTATAAATGCACCTGGTTACGTACATGGAGAATGAAAGAATCCGCACCAATAATTTTGTAGACAAAATTTTGATATGTAAAATCCAAACTATTCACTCCACACCATCCCTACATTGTACTATGGCACGGAACCCTTCGTGCGTGAGTCCAACTCGCACTTGACGGGTTTATTGCTTTTAAAACTTAAAAACACTTCATCTAAGGAAAGAGTGTCTCCATATAAAGTTATAGAGTGATATTGCTTTTCGAGATGTAAGCAAAAAAATAAAAAATGGTTCCTGCTTTTTGCCTTCGTCCCTACCAAACTATAAATATCTAATGCAGAGAGAGTTTCCCAAGAAAGACGGAACTGCATTTTAAAAGATCACGTAAGGTCCAAGTCGACAATCCAAGCACTTATGAAGTGGTCAATCGATCTGCAACAGCTGTATAGTATAATCTAGAAACTATTTAGCGCTTTTCGCTGAATATTGCCCTGTTCTGCACCACGAAGGCACCATTTTAATGCTGAAGGCAACTTTAGGTACTCTCAGCTGCAAAATGATGTGTGGTGACTATAGCAATTAGCTAAACAATAGGTAACATGTGCATATTTAACTTACTACCAGCTGCTAAATAGGATTCATGTAATCCTACATAAGGCTATTAGCTGAACAATAGGTAACAAGATTATTTAAATAATTGCACTTAAAGAGAGAACATCTGAACGGACTTTTCGTAGTTCTTCAGTGAATTGAATAACTACAATCTACTCTGCATATTGTTGAATTTTTACCGCATTATTTAGCTGTTACCATACAGTCTTATAACATCAACTTACGCTCCCAAGCTTACTGTCGTTGATTAGATCGCTTGTTGACGTTAATTCTGTTTCGGATGGAATAAACGAACTTATAAACATATTCATTTTCGACTGGTTTCTGAAAAATGAACCACACGTGAACTTTGATTTTGTCGTAGTTGTAATTTTGTAAGAACATAGCATTTCTTTGTTATTGCTACCTGTACTCATTACTAATAGTTTTTTAGTAAACTTCCTCATTATTTATTATTCATATTAATTTTATTCTTTCATAAAATGTTTTGATTCTATTTTTTATCGGGCCATAATTGGCTATTCTAATGAATAAGTTATTTTTTAATATTTATACGTAAAAAAACACGTATCTTGTTTTTGCATGAACTTTTTTTTATTTAATACCCTATATTTACTTAATATTAGATTATCTCATAAATAGTAATAGCTTGAGAGCGTGTAATTAGTTTTTTCAAAGAAATATATACGTTAGTTGACGAAAAACTTACTTTCGCAATAAAATTGCGCTAGCCAATAATGGAAAAACATTATTTATTAATTTAAATTATTGCAGCTGTGATACAATCACAAAAAATAAACATGGTTCCAATAAAGTGTGCTGAATAATTGGTAATTTGTACGCTCATAATTCAACAATTGTGTCACGGTTTGCAGCTAGGTGCTGAAGATTTCCGTCCCAAATTTGAGTTATATCAGCCGAGGTTGCGCTGAAAATGCTGTTATTCAGAAGGTTCATACCGCAAATGTTTCCACGGACTGCAATATAGCTGCTATTCAGAAGTCTGGTATTTATTGGGTTGTATTATTTATTATAAATATTATGTCATATTTATATTTCTTCCAGTCAACAATATACTTTGTCCACTCTATTAATGGTCTTTTGACATTTCCTTATTGCGTACATAATGCAATATTTTTCATTGTAAACGTCAAAAATTTATAGGTTTTTTGACAGCTCAAAAGAGCTGTCAAAAAACCATTAATAGAGTGGAAGTATAGAAGCAGAAGTCTGAGAAAGAAGAAACAAGGAAGAAGCAGAGTAATAAAATAAAGTAAGCTATTAGACTTGATCACTTAAGTCAACACAGATATCACTATTTTAAGAATTTTGAGGATAATTATTTATTGTTGCATTAGATGATAATAATGAAGTATGTGATATTTAACCATTCATAATTGATTATGGCATTGAGATTTAAAGAAAACATACATATGTTTTCTCTAAATCTACATACAAAGGCGAGCTTATTTCTAAATAGATATTTATTCCAGCAAACCAAGGCATGATAGGAAATGTATCATGAAAAGATATTGTACATTGTATTAGATAAACCCAACCTATTTCTAAAAGAGATAAAAAACATATATTTTTTCGCCCTCTTCTCCGACAGTGGTCCAATTCAAAGATGAGTCAAAAATATGGTTAGTATGTAGAAGCAAATATCAACAGTATAAATATTTTTTTGCTTTTGGCTTTGGTCCACAAGGAGTTAACGGACCCAAAAAGAAGAAGACATTTCTCTAGATACGGGATGGCAGAGACACAGTTGTGCCCACGTTTAGCCAGTAAATAGTAAATTTTGCGTGACAGGAGGCTAGCCCATCGCCGCAGCTATGGGTTCATGAAAGAAAGAATGATCTTTGCAGGTTTCTCCTGTAAACCACCTCTATGCCTTAAATATTAGTACCCGTGTCAGTTGAACGAGTTTTCTGCACCCTGTTTTTACTTTCACGAATGTCCGTAACGAGCGAGCCATAATTAGTTTCTGAATGGAAAGTTCACAAACTAATTCTATTGTTTGCAGCAAATGTAGTTTGTTGGTTTCAAAATATAATTTGAGTTGCAGCACTACTTATTTATTGGCTAAATCTGATCGAAATTTTCAATTGTGCAAATAGTTTAGCGCTTGTTCGAGTCCTGTGTCTCAACTTTAACCAATAGTACTCAGGCACCGTATGTGCATAATTAATGGTTTTATTTAAATGTTTGAATATGAAGAAAAATAGACGCGATGATTTGAAGTCCTTGTGGGTGGTGTGTTTTTCGATGTCAGGTAACCCTTCTTCTGAGGCAGGCCAGTACCAGATTTGAATATTCGAAAGGCACGCTGGGCAACCTTAAACTTTACAGAGTAATTCCCCTAAAGGTAGCAATTAGACTGAGTGTTATTTTCCCTGCACATACTCGTAAGATGATACCTACTATGAAAGATAATGTTGAGAAGTAGTGCTCTAACATTTGATATTAGTTTGCTTAAATTGTACTAGACATAAACTTTGTGCACGTACGAATGTGCAGATTTTCATATGGCATTACATAGTTTTAATGTATAAATAACGTTTTGAGTCGAGAATGTAATTAAAGTAATTTAATTGCTTTAATTACTTTCTCGACTTATTTTAAACTTTATAAATAAAGTTGATAATAATACCTTGGAAACTATTTACACACATTGATCTAGCCCCAAACTAGGATTCCCTGTATGATCTATAACAGAAAATGTATAAAAATTAACATACGTTTTCATTTACTCTTATATCCAGCGAAGGTAAAGAGAGAAATCATTTTGTTCGGAACCAAAAAGTAGTTCGATTCCGTGATCCATTTAGTAGTAGATGAAGTTTTTGAACGTACCCTTCTTTGTTCTTGGTTGGAACTGTCACTTGGACAGGATCAGATTGTAATCACAGACATCTCTGATGTTTTATCCCGTAGAATTCTGACAGCTATCATTTTTTGACATGTCAGAGATTACAAACCTTTTTGGCTGGGCACATTTTTCAATTTCAGTACGAGTCTGAACATCTGAGTGAATGTATCTATTTTTTAAGTGCGGCGCTCGTAATTAAATGGGGATTTACGGCGAGTGATAATTACGTCCCTTTTCATCACAAACACTAAAAAACTACAAGTAAAGAAAACATATTTTTATTAAAATCTCTAATCATCATTAATACTAATATCACTTTCTTCATCATCATCATCATCATCATCATCATCATCGCTGACATGAATTATTAAAGTGTCTGCGACTGTATCAATCAAATTGTCGAGGATGACGATTTGATTGATACACCACGAGGACGTTTCTTTCTGGGAGACAGAAAGTCTGTCTCTTGTGCTCTGTCAGATGGGGCTGCTTCCCGGAAAGGGCCAGGCTGTGGCTCCATAACGTTTATAAAAATCAACGAACAATCACAACACGAAAAGTCAACAAGAAAAAACTTAACAGAATAACAGAAACTTAACTAATTTAACAAGATAATAACAACAAATAGCAGCAAACACCGAGAAAACATGAGCGCATTGGTATATATTTGCTGAATTCTACCAATATAATTTGTTCACCATATACTTCGTAGCGTAGAATCACGTTCCAAATGTTAAATAATTCTGCATCCATCTGACAAATAAGGTCTTTTGAGTGCACACTTTTAAATTATTCGCTGTGGGGCTGTGAAGTGTTAAGTGTAAAGTAATGTCCAATGGAGCGCAACACTGACAGCTAAACGTCGATAGCCACAGAACAAATATTACTCTCACGTTAACGGTAGTACCTTGTTTACGTTTGTATCAAGTATCGGGTTTCGAATTTGTGCTTATAATTGCAATATAAAACCACAAAATGTATTCGCTGATGACTGTGCGGGAACTTTAAACTGAGCTTCGAAGGAGAAATGCATCAGTAGCTGGAAAAAAGTTCATCTGATAGAAAGGTAAACATGTTAAGAATTGTGGGTAATGTTTCGTATTTTCCTCAAATTAATTAAATTCATTTACAACAATGTGGTTTCTGTTCAAGATTGGAGGCGTATGACCGAAACAAACACTTTGGAGGGTATTAAGACATTCCAGAAGACCATCCTGATGTATAGTGCCCTCAGATACATACCGAGGTATCAACGCTAATACACCACTTCATAACATTATCAAATCTCATCAAATTATGATAAACAGTATCTGATCGTAAATCTACCTAGTCGGTCCATAAGTTCTGTCACAAATATTTTGCCGCATAGTAAATAATACCAAATTTTATTTTATTTAATACTATATATGGTTTGATAGCTCATTAAATACTGATAAATTAAAACGATTATTGGATTTAAATGCTTAAAGCCATATTACACAAATGCTAGTTTCTTCATAGATTTTGCACTTTTTTACCCAATCAAAAATACGGACGTGATTCACTTTATCTTTTTTCCATGACTCTTAAAACCTTTAGTCAGAACCCTCCCTGAACCCGTAACCTTCATTTTGAAGCATAAGATAACTAAGTCTGGGTAAAACTAATTTTCATATTCACATTTTACGTAGTGTTGCCCACAAGATCATTTTTATACGTTTTTCTGAAAACGTAAAAAGTACTTAAAGTTCTCTTTGGGAGCAGTTGGAACTGAAAGCTAACAGAAAATCAAATGCTAGTTGTTAAGCATGGTCTAAAATCGAGGTTTCAGAATAAATAAAAAAAACCTTGTTGGTTATCTGGAACACTGTTTTTTTATTAAATTTGTGGTAAGTGGTATTTTTGTCAGTTGCGGCGTGTTTTGGGTTCGCGATTGTCTCAAGTTATAAGGTTTTTTGTCATATTGCGATAATCGCACAAAATGTATTGTATTGCAATTTGATTCGTATAAAATAAGCTTTTTAATCATGTATAATACGAATAAGAAAAAGTTTATTGCTGAGTTTTATCTATCAAAAACCTTGTGACAGAACTTAAGGACCGACTAGGTATTTACCGCCTTTTTAATTACTTAATCCTAAATAATCCCTTTCATTGAAATACAATGCGCACAGCCACGAATCAGTACCGATGCATTACTTGCCTTTGAAGGTTTTTTAATACACAAGGCACTTTCCCACAGTACCTATTCTTCATGAGAAATTGGCAGTTTTGCGCCCTATTGTGTGAAGCACCTCTGATGTTTAGTAGAAACTGGTAATTAGGCGTGAAACAGTCGAATTTGCTGTCCCGACGCTGTTAACTAAACAGCGAGTGAAGGCTGAAGGGGAGGATGGTGCGCCGGGGACGTGGCTACTCGCAAAAAAATAGAATATAGTTCTATTTGCCTCACTGCGCTGATTACTGATTAGTAATCACTCACACTTAACACTGGCTGTTCAGACGTTGCTAGCATTTTACACTTCACAGGCACACTTAACACCTGCACTTTAAACTAATCAAAATGAATAAAATAATAATTGTCCTCATAAAGAACCTTATGATATCTGAAATGTCAGAATTCTACGGAATAAAAAACAGAGTTTACGTATATTGTAATCTTAAAAAACTGTGATTTCTCCTTCGTATTAGAGCCTATAGCTGTATAGGTCAACTGCCATCCAATCGCAAGTTTTTTTTGCTGAAAGCACTGCGGATGGGCCGAAGGGTATTTGAACATAACCTCATGCCTTATACTGAGAGACCTTAGATCGGATTGCGGGAATCGACCCAAGTGTAATAGTGCTGGATGGTCGCTTGTGTGTGTGTGTGACTGTCTATGGGCCCGCAGCAAGACACTGCCCTCAGGAATTCTAAAACACATTCCAAGTTTACTGATTCATTTGTTTATGGTAAATAATGTTTTATCTCAAATACTTCTTTAGGAATTCAACAAATTAAAAGCCCAAGAATTCGATCCGTAATAAAATCGTGTAAAACCCAAACATTATCTTCAAAATTCTCCAGAATATATTAATGATCTAATTCAAAGAAGCCCCCCTATTCCTAACAGACAGAACAATTTACCACCCCAATCTACCATTTTTACTCCGCAATTTCTTTTTACAGCTAAAACGCCCATTGCACCTCAAGCAGCGATAACATAGATCAGCGCAGGCAACAAAACTCCCCTTCAAATTGCACGGGTCATAACAGATAAACGGTGGTTGTAATTTAGGCCTCGGTTCCCCTCGTGTTAAAAAGTATCCTTTCCAGGGGAAACAAAAGGCTTTCCCGGAGGTACGCTGTACGATTCGGCCGACCCTCCCTTGGTGTCCGAACTTTGTGATTTGTGAACGACTGCGGAGAAATTGGGATGCGGCATAGGGTGTAGTCACTTAACAGTGGGTGCAGGAGGCTGAACTTATAGATGGATAGGATGTATACTATGGTTTATGTCAACTGCATTGCGTGTCCTGCTCGTGCATGTCGCAACGGCTAAAATGGCTGCTGGTAAACAGACACACCTGGATTTATAACTTGCTGTTTGTCGTTGTGGAATCTTGCGGCTTTGCCTATTTTTTATGTTTGTGGGTGTAAAGTTTTGCGTGTATGCTAATAAATTTTGGTGTAAGATGTAAGTAATTTCAAACTTGAGTTTGAGCTCAAATTAAAACTCAATTTTTATTGCAAATAGGCAAAAATAATGCACTTTTACAAGTTAGACACTTACTGAAGTCTCAAATATATGGATAAAAATAAAACATAAATCAAATATGACCAACTAAGCTAATGAGTATATGACTGATTAAGGTTTGAGTTTGAAAAAGGAAATCTCCCTCCCTAGTGGTGATTCATGGCTGAATCTCGCACAGGAAAAGGAGACTCCATAAACTCTACAAGTGCTTCGGAAATACGCTCGTCAGAGAAGATAGCACCAAGAAACTCTACGGAGATGTAATTTTTGAATGTATGTCATTTTTTTATTATACAATGTACAATATACAAATTATCTAATCATATTACAATATTACTATATTTAATAATAATATTCTAACATTGTAGCATAAGTGCCAATAACATGTCTCAAAATAACAATCTAACAAAATAAATGAATAAGAACAAAGACAAGCTGTAATGAACATAACTTATGAGAAACCAGAATGGACCAGTTCCCCCCAAGCAGCACCCGTTCACGAGTATGACTTGTGCACCAGCCATCACCTCCCTCGAGAATAGCTTGACAAGGGTGTCATTGATTTAAGTGGAGTAAGGCTATCTTTCCAATGTTCCAAACAAAAAAATAATAATGTATGAACGACATTAACGGAAAATACTATAGACGGCTAAATACTAATTGTAAAAAAATAGTCCAAAGAAATGTCTTGTCAGTTTCAGTACTAGTTAAATAGTTTCAAACACTGCATATCGTTTTTTATTTGCCATGTCCGCCTCCTCTTACTCTTACATCTACGTCCCAAACGCTCCGTTCGATATTAGTTCTTTTACTATTTTCTATGTCAGACTATATTGCTCTCGGATATAACTTCCTACTACACGATCGTACGGTTTACGGATATTTATAGGTATATCCTGCACACGTTTCGGCAGTAACTTTAATCTGGTCTCGGGGGCAGCCTTCAAATACTTGAGAAAATATTCAGTTGGGACGTGAAGTCTTAGCTCAAGCTTTCGGACGTATGAGAATCAATGGATTGGCTGCTTTTAATCTTGATGTATTGTTGTATTGTTTCGTAGGAAAATAAGGGGCATAACTATGTTTATGGTTTCGCTCGCTTTCCTACGACACAACACAACACCACATAGAGATTAAAAGCATCTATTGACTAAAATTTGTAAAAATATGGCCTGATTCCTGTCCTGTGACGGTTCTGTCTGTTTTGTCATATATGGCCCGTTTGCACAAACGCAACTCAACATTTAATGCACACTCAAAGTAATAGAATCGTACCTCGCTCGGGAAATCATAATGTCACTATAACATTTTACACACTTTGATTCGAGCAGTTTTCGGCCATCGATTTTAGGGGCAAAAGTAAACACATTTATAACATAAGTTATTGCTGTCTCTAAAGCCAAATATTAAAATGATTTTTAAGTACCTACATAATGCATAATTTCTTTATTACACACGAATAGTATACAGACAACAAGATTTACATTAAAATTGTGTTCAAAGGCGAGCTTATCTCTAATAAGAGACCTCTTCCAGCAAACCAATAAAGATGAGAAAGGTCAATTGCTGAGCTGGGGTAGACCTTGTGTGCAATAACTTAATTTACCTAGTGCATAATAATATATTAATAATAATAATACCTTGGACACTATTTACACACATTGATCTAGCCCCAAACTAGGATTCCCTGTATCTTGGGTACTAGACAACGATACACTTACTTATATAGATAAATATTATACTTAGATAGATAAACAACCATGACTAGGGTACAAACATCCGTTCTCATCAAACAAATATTTGCCCCCACCGGGACTCGAACCCGGGAACCTTGGCTTTGTAGGCAGGGTCACTGCCAACTCGGCCATTCGGGTCGTCTTAGCCATAGCTAAATAAATGATATAAACTAAATATACGAGTGTCTACAGACATATTTTATACTGTACTCATACATGCTAAACCTAAATACTATAAATATGTACATACTAACTATAATTATAAAGAGAAAAGTAATGCTTCTTCATATATTATGTTTAAATTTTTTCAACTCGATAGTCGGAGTGTTTTTCGAGCATGTGAAAATCTACCTATGCTTCCATTCGCCGAACTTGCCCAAAGTTTGAATAGTGGCTTTGCGTAATGCGATATAGCCGATGAGAAGTTTTTTCCCGGAATATTCAATATAGCGGAGTGAGATCTGAAAATGTTTTAACTAAGTTCGAGTTCCTACTTACCGAGTTCGCTTTTAAACGTGTATTCTTCGAGATTGAAAGTGTTCTAACTCAAAAAAACAACTATAAGTAGAAGAGTTGCAGATAAAGTAATTCAAGTCAATCGTAAAACGCCTTCACTTATAATTAATAATAATAATAATAATGATAATAATACCTTGGACACTATTTACACACATTGATCTAGACCCAAACTAGGATTCCCTGTATCTTGGGTACTAGACAACGATACACATACTTACGTAGATAAATATTATACTAAGATAGATAAACAACCATGACTAGGGTACAAACATCCGTTCTCATCAAACAAATATTTGCCCCCATCGGGTCTCGAACCCGGGACCCTTGGCTTTGTAGGCAGGGACACTGCCGACTCGGCCATTCGGGTCGTCAATTATGTAATAATTGACTTTACTGTAATACAGATCAAATTGGAGGACCCTCACTGTCAAGATCCTCAGTCCTAAGGAAAATCCTAGAAAGAAAACATCCCGTTGAAGATAAACCAAAATCAAACTGTTGCAACCTTTACAGGTACATGCGTAGATGATTATTTATATTCAAAAGATAACACTTCTCTCAAAGAGCTAAACTCTCAAAGGGCTTTCCGCCTCGTAAGACAATCTCAGCAAGGATTTTTCCGCCCTGTCCGTCCCCCTGAAACTATAAAATATGATTACTTATTGCATTATCTGGCAGACGCTCTCGGTGCAGGTAGACACATAATTTCATTAGTCCTCCCCCTCTTCGCTGAGACAGATGGTAGTTACCCGTGTTGTAGTTATGCTGGCGAAATGGCACTTGCCTATTTTAGCCGGATATAAGGCGTCGTGCCCACTTAGATGACGTGACGTGACATCGATCTGACAAAGGCCCCGTTTGCACGGCTTGTTTTACCCAATCGGAATTGAAGGACAAGGTATCCCAACGGTCACTAAACTAACATTATGTCAGAAACATTAATGTTGCCGAAACGAGAAATTCTGAACATGCAGTTGCGGAAACAAAAACGATTCGCGAATATCAAACTTTTACTGGAACATAGAAGCGTACGAGAGATAAATATAGTTTTGCTTTGTGTCTGTCTGTGTGTATGTGTATTGGGTCTCAATATTGAGCTCTCAACTCAATAAGACAAAGCAGATGTTGCTAGTTTATGACGTAAGTCAGGAAACGGGGCAGGGTAGGTAGGTTGTGCAGTTCTAGGAGTGCGATCGTGCGAGTAATAGCTATTATCTACATAAATAATGATATTGTAAGACTAATTATTGTTCAGCATTTGAAAATACCTTTTTGTATTTCTCTTAAAAACCTTAATGGTGACGCCACTGTGGCGCCACTGTGCCGCTATTGGTTTTGAATTTTATTCAAATGGCATGAGGTTCAGAATCGCGATGCCCCATAACCAGGTCCAGGGCTCGAAAGGTTAATCCGATTTGCCCAGCGAAGATAGCCTGTCACCCCACGCCTAAGGTCCGGCTTTTTGAAAAATTATGATTTTACGGCCAGAGATAAAACTGGTGGCAATATATATATACATATAAAAATGAATCGCTGTTCGTTAGTCTCGCTAAAACTCGAGAACGGCTGGGCCGATTTAGCTGATTTTGGTTTTGAAATGTTTGTTGTAGACCAGGGAAGGTTTAAAAGTACGGTAGGATAGGGTATGGGTAGGGAATGGTAGGAGTAGGGTAGGGGTAGGGTAGGGGTAGGGTAGGGGTAGGGTAGGGGTAGGGTAGGGGTAGGGTAGGGGTAGGGTAGGGGTAGGGTAGGGGTAGGGTAGGGGTAGGGTAGGGGTAGGGTAGGGGTAGGGTAGGGGTAGGGTAGGGGTAGGGTAGGGGTAGGGTAGGGGTAGGGTAGGGGTAGGGTAGGGGTAGGGTAGGGGTAGGGTAGGGGTAGGGTAGGGGTAGGGTATGGGTAGGGTAGGGGTAGGGTAGGGGTAGGGTAGGGGTAGGGTAGGGGTAGGGCAGGGGTAGGGTAGGGGTAGGGCAGGGGTAGGGTAGGGTAGGGTAGGGGTAGGGTAGGGGTAGGGTAGGGTAGGGTAGGGCAGGGGTAGGGTAGGGGTAGGGTAGGGTAGGGGAAGGGTAGGGTAGTGGTTGGGTAGGGGTAGGGTAGGGTAGGGGTTGGGTAGGGGTTGGTTAGGGGTAGGGGTAGGTTAGGGTAGGGATAGGTAAGGGTAAAGTAGGGGCAGAGCTACCCGCAGCGAAGCGAGAGCGGGTCAGCTAGTTATTATTAAAAACAATAGTATGGAGTTATAAATTACGTTAACGATATACTTTGTGAGAAATCTGAGTTCAAAGTGCGAAAAAAAGTTAATTTAAAAGCTTTTGCCGTCATTTGCAGTACCGGCCGTAGATTAGCAGTCTGCTTACACATTGATTACTTTTTAATAAATTTTCTAGCCATGTAAAATTTCAGAGGCTGGTGTCGCCGCCCCTCATAATGGGTCTAGTTGCTCGGCTTGCTAGCTGTATGGTCAGGGATGGATGGTTAGTAAAATTCAGAGGCAAATTGCACCACCTGTAATAACAGATCTTGTTGGTGGCTCGTAAAACGGCCAGTTCGCGCCGCGACCACGTCACGAAACCAAGACTAGGCACTCGTAGCAGGGGTTATTGACGCGTCACATTTCGGAACAAAACCGAAAACCGAACCGTGCTCTGTATTGTATTGTATTTATTCATAAACAATATAAATTGTGTGTGAAATATTAACATTATGTCATACATAAGTATAGGTAATACAATTACATTAAATATCTATTATTAATTACATTAAATATTATTATTATATGTAAACTTTATGTACAGGTTTATGTATGTATTGATACGTATTTAGTAGTTTGTTAGATACGAGTATGTATTTTATTTACCGTATTTTATAGATATGTAATTTACTTATATGTATTTTATTATTGTTTAGATATTGTGCACTGCCTACCCTTTATTGATAAAATTTCCTGTCATGCCTTGGTTTGCTGGAAGAAATCTATTTTTAGAGATAAGCTCGCCTTTGTACATATGTTTTCTCTTAATGTATCTTTTTTAAATAACTGTGTTCAATAAAGAATTATGAATTATGAATCTAATATCAAAGTCAAATAATTCAAATAATATAAATCAAATCAAATCAAATAATACCTAATGTCAAAATACAAAGTAAAGTAGCAATTGAATATAAAATAATTCTGTCAAATGTCTGTCAACTAAAATTTCTACAAAAGGCACTATACAATTCATGTCATATACCATAAAATTATGTCAAATGCTTACTATAAACCGGATGTCAATTCAACTTATTCACATACAAAATTCTTCAATGCTATAGGGGCACTTCTTCAATACATATAATTTAAGTTTTTGTTTGAAGCTACTGTGTGTAACCAATAATTTGAGCTCAGCTGTTAGATGCTTAAATAACAGTAATGACTGATATCCAGCTGAATATCTGGATATCTCTAAACGAGGAGCGGATTCTATTACGAACTCCATTCTGCGCGATGTTTCTCGTTTCAGCCGCTGTTCCGGGGTTTCTATTTTGTGAACATTCTTAGCCAAACCAACCATCAGAACAAGTATGTAAAGCGCAGGAACTGTGAGTATACCAAGTCGAATGAAATGTGGCCTGCACGATTTCATCTGTGGAATACGAGCTATCGTGCGGATTGCTCTCTTCTGAAGGATGAATGCTTTTGAGATATTGTAACCATAGCTTATACTATAGCGTAATTTAGATTCGACCAGAGCATAGTATACCATTTTCAGGTGGTCTACATCAACGACGTCCCTAAGACTTCTCAGTGCGTAGCAAGCTGAGCTGACACTTCTTTCAATAGCCGTAAGTTCTGGTTTCCAGTTTAGGTGGGAATCAATGTGTACACCCAAAACTTGAAAACATCAACCATAGTCACTGTGTCACCGTTCAAGGTTGCATTTATCGTGTCGCTATTACGAGCAGTGGTCTTAAAAAGAAGAAGATTTGTTTTACTAGTATTAATTTTCAAGTTGTTTACTGTAAACCAGGGTTGGAACTTTGATAAAATTGAATTTACTTTTGATTCAAGCGATGCCAAGTCGTTTGCCGAAACTACTGCATTAGTATCATCCGCGTATACTACTAGCAAAGATTTCCCTATATATTTAAACAAGTTGTTTGTAAAAACAATAAAGAAAATCGGGCCAAATATGGATCCCTGAGGTACTCCTCTAGCTATTGGGAGTAATTTCGATTTAGAAACCGTTTGCTGTCCACTGTCAGTTATGCTCAATTCAACAAACTGTTTTCTGTTGCGTAAGTAGGATTCTATCAGTTCTAAACATTTACCTCTCACGCCATAATGCTCCAGCTTAGAAGTTAAGATACCATGGTCTATAAAATCAAAGGCAGAGCTTAGATCTAGAAACAGTGCAGCAACTTTCATTTTCTGATCTAATTTACTTATCACATCGTCTACCAGTGTGTCTATAGCGTCGGTCGTACCCATGCCCCTCCGACAACCGAATTGTCTGTCACTCAGTATTTTGTTCATTACTAAATGTGCAAGAAGTCTGTCCTTGATAAGTTTTTCAAAATTTTTAGATAAGGTGGGCAATAGCTAGATGGGCCTATAGTGGGACGGATCTGTTTTTGATTATTTTTTATGCACTGGCAGAACACGAGCTATCTTAAGTTGAACTGGGAAAATAGAAGCCTTTAAACAGTTATTAAAGAAATTTGTTAGAGGTTCCGCCAATATATCAATATTGTTTTTGATTACAGTTATTGGAATGTCGTCAAAACCACATGATTGTTTGTTCTCAAAGTGTCGCACTATTTTAGTTACTTCGATTACGGTTGTCGGTCTAAACTCCATGTCACATGTGATTTTCGGACAGTTCGCTGTAAGAGAATTAGCTGCTCTCTGTGCCCCGTTAAAGAATCCTGAGAATTTAACATCAAATTGTTCAGCTAATACGTCTACAATATGGCTCGGCATGGTACTGGTGTAGAGACCGCGACAGGAGACCGGCACTTGCCCTTAGGCTTTGTATGGGAGCCAGCTCGTGCGCGCGACCGACACAGGCGACGGAGACCGGAGAAAGACGGTCGCCGATATGGGCTAGTAGTGCTAGTAACTAGACTCCTACACAGACGAAAACTCGCTAATAGGTTTTTTTTTATTTGTAATAATACAGGGGTAAATCATTTTCTTCCTCTCCCTCCAATAGTAACTTCACTTGACTGGGCGATATATCAATTAGATACTAGAGAATCATTAAGAGAAACATTCAAATAAATTAATATACTTACGGTTACCTGTCAATATATATACGAGAAGATCATGTATGTAAGAAAAAACATAGCTTTATTTAAAACTGTAGGTGATAGCCATACAATTAACATTAGAAATAGAAATAGGTTAGCACTACCAATATTTAGACTATGTAAAGTAGGCACATCATTCAGGGGGCACTGTATTCGCTTCTACAATAAAAGACCACAAGAATCATTGATCCTTACTGAAAAGAGGTTCAAAAACTATGTTAAAAATGAGCTGATAAGAAAGTCCTATTATAGTATTAAGGAATACTTAGATGATAAAACTGCATGGCCCCCATATCTCAGCGCACAGAAATTCGACGAGGGGTGATGGATCAAGTCTATCACTCGCCGACGAATTTCCTTAGACCGAAACCAGTAGTACCTGTTGTGATGTCACTTTTTAAAAAAGAAGGTATGGGGGAGTTTTTTTCCGTTTCTTTTTAACCCCGAGGCCCACCTTACGACACGGTGAAGTCTCTGTTTTATAAAAAAAATACTTGTAGGTATAAGTAAATATGATTTTGACGTTGAATAAGACAATTTATTTATTTATATTCAATAAATAAATGAATCTGATTCTTGTCTTTCCATTACTATGTAAATTAACAGTTGAGTCAGTTGGCGGTGGAGTCAGTTGTGTTGTACTGTAACACAACTGACTCCACCGCCAGACTAATACTGAATGAATGGTCGCGGTCTCGGTCTCGACCCACAGTAGATGCAGAGAGACCGAGACACCAGCCGCGGTCTCCTGTAGCGGTCGCTGCTCTCGGTCCTGTGTCGCGGTCTCGGCGCGAACCGCCACCTTTACACGACTCTATGTGGAGCGCCAGCCCTCATACCAGACCTTGTTAATTTTACAGTTTTCTTTCCCACTGGTTTGACGTCGGATCCTCAATCTGTATAAAAACAAAGTATGGACGTTTTCTTAAAAAAAAACTGTCCCTAATAGTCAATAGTCAAAGTACTTTATTACTGTAGATATTTACATATACTTAGCAAACGTCATTTTTTGCCTCTTCTCTACATTGGACCACTGTGGGAGAAGAAGGGCGTAGAAACTCCCACAGATTTATTTTTAGATCTCTTTAAAAAATAGGTTGTGCTTAACTAATACAAATATGAAAAATGTAATTGTTATGATTAATAAGCAGGAATAAATAATTACAAAATTATTAACAGCAAGGTCTGTGTTGAGCCAGATTAACCCCATACAGTCCTGTCATTTAAGTAATCTTGAACATTGTAATATCCCTTTTTCGACAAAGTCGCTTTAACATGCTTTTTAAATTGCTCAAGTGGCAATTTCAAAATCTCCAGAGGTATCCTATTGTAGTAGAGAATGCACTGACCCTTGAAAGAATTGCTAACCTTCGCGAGTCTAAAACGGGGCGCACTAATGTTTTCTTGTACGATGGTAGGTACCTAAGGAAACCTTCATTTTCGAGTCCAACCCGCACTCGGCAGATTTTTATTAACACCTTTATATATTTGTGTTGTTACCCGAGGCACCATAACTGATACGCCGTTGTGGCTCTTACAAAAAATAAGGTTTCCTCATGAAGTATTCCAATACCGTAGGAACATCTGTGAAATTATGAAATCGCATAAACAAGGAAAGTCGTCATAAATGAAAGCTCCTGTGAAATAATCGTGTTGTCATTGGTCAATTGTTCAAAAGGGATTGAAATTCTTATATGTTGTAATTACATGATAAGGCTTCATAATCAGCCTAAAGATTTTATAGCTATCAGTAGAGGACAATTCTATAACATTACTAGAGACTATCGAGTACCGTACTGCGCTCGTTTCTTAGATGCCTTTCACACACTTCATTGAACGGCACCACTTTATTCGTACACGAAAGATGGCGGGTTGCTTGCCAATTTGATATTGTAAGGAGAAACTTGATACTAACTTTTGTCTCTGTAGAGTTCTACTAATAGGTACTACTTACTTTCTTGAAACATCTACCAAAGGCAAAAGTGAGTTGCAAGTGCAAGCAATTTGAGAAGTCCTATTATAATATTGAAGTAATGTTGCTTACGAGCACTCGTTTGGGTTAAGGGCAATACGTTTGTGGAATGCACTTCCTTGCGCTATTAGGGATTCCACATCCTTGTTCTCTTTTAAGAAAAAATTGAAACAGCATCTCCTCTCTTCCGCATAGTGGGTATCTTATAGTATGTATGTGTATCTATGTATTTATTGTATTCTATTAATTAATTTTATAGTAAGTATGTAGAATGTATTGTGATTTATCTGATAGTATATTGACTTTATTTCTTTCTTTTAACTCTTAATTGTACACTAGGACTACCTCTCTATAAATATTTTTTCCTTTCCTCACAAGTTAGCTGTAAGAAATTTCTTTTTAGAAATAAGCTCACCTTTGCATATTGTTCATTATATTTTTTCCATTCTGTTTTCTGTGCAATAAAGAATTATTATTATTATTATTATTAAGTACTTGAACACCAAAACCATGCATATATGTACTGTACATTTCCGTTTAGATATATGGTCGTTTTTTGGAGCCGAAAACATTACGAGTTAATAGTATTATGTCTTTTTCTGCACGAACTTTTACCAGCTAGTTCAAAGGTGAAAATCGTTAAAAAATAAGCTTTCTCATTCATTGCATTGTAATTATTTTGTCATTGTTGATGTGGTTTTCTTGGGCTTTTATGACAAAAAAACCAAATCGAGTACCGAAAATTCAAAAACAGAAACGTGTACCTACCTTCTTACGAATATTTCATTTCATTTCATTTGTTTATTTTCTAATTCACAGCATATTTAAATAAATAATACAATCAATATTAAAAACATTAAATGCCAATTACGAATCAGTGCTATATCAGTATATTCATAATAATTTATGAACAACCTTTTTTATAAACAAACATTTACAAACAGGCACTTACATTGCTTCTGGCCCCATACTAGGATATCCTGTGTCGTGAGAACCAGACACAGAGACATCACACACATTTGTCAATTGTCAATTGTAAGACGGGCTGGTTTCCGCAACTCGACGACGAAAGCGCCTATTTTGCGTGTGGGTGGGAATGCGACATCATTCGAGCCAACCCAACTCCTCCAGGAACGCCAGTAGGCCCTTTACGTTACCGACTATCCCTGGAAGGTCCCTCGATTGACCGAGGTGTTTAGCCCTGTAGTCCGCTACTCCTGTGCACTCCATGAGGACGTGAGCAGCCGTTTCTTCTGCCTCCAAGCAGGCTCTGTAAAGGGGGCTGTCGGTAACACCTAGGACATATAGATGTTTATTAAAGAAACCATGGCCAGTAAGTGCTGCAGTTACCAGTCGCATGCGCGGCCTACTAAGTCGAAGCAAGGTCTTAGCCAGCCTAGCGCTAGGGGACGGCAAGGCCAGCTTAGCCTGCCTGCACTCCTCATGGTTTGTCCAAAGAGTGGCATGATCATTCCTGGTCGACTCTCTCAGAAATGAGCGTACCATCTTGAAGGGAAGAGGGATGATAGGTTCGGGACCATACGCTGTCAAGCTAGATCATTTACGCGCCAACTCACCCGCTGCGTCGTTACCTCTTGATCCGCTGTGTCCTTTTATCCATTGAAGGATTACGCGGTTATGTTGACATACCTCCATTAGTCGTTTGTGACACTCGTAGATTAGCCCTGAGTTAATAGTGTTGCTATTTAGGACTTGTAGGACGGCCATGCTATCCGAGAGTATTCGAATGGAGGAATCTCTTACCTTTCTCGATGCTATGGCATTAGCGGCCGAGATGATGCCCATGCATTCAGCTTGAAAGACAGTATTATGGGCACCCAGTGGAATGGCTATCTTGATGTTTAGGTCCTCCGAGAAGGTGCCTGAACCAGTGCCTGCTTCAGTTTTTGAACCATCGGTAAAAATTCTGAGCTCTTTAACGTCGAGCCCCTCAACCCGATGGTCTTCATGTAACTGTATATTGTATTTTTTGTCAAAAACAAATTGTTTAGGGATTCTGTCACTGCAAGCCATAGAGATGGGAAATTTTTTGTAAACTTCCCCTAGGATGGCGGTGTGTGAGGTCCTGTTTTTCCTCCAAAGTCCTAAGGTGTTGAGTCTCACCGCAGATGACGCAGCCTCCTGCTTAATATACAGCTGGAGTGGCGGAAGACACAGCATGGCCTCCATTGCTGCTGTTGGAGTAGTTCTCATACTACCTGTGATAGCCATGCAGGCCAGCCTTTAGAAGCTTTGGAGTTTGCTTACCATTGTGGTTAGTTTGGTCCTGGTCCACCACACCACAGCTCCGTAGCAGACAAGAGGACGGATCACCGTTACGTACAGCCAAAGAATGATGTTGGGAGAAAGTCCCCACTTTTTCCCCACCATTCTCCGACACTGCCAGAAAGCAATACTCGCCTTCTTTAGTTTGTTGTCGATGTGGCTACTCCAGTTGAGCTTGCTGTCCAAGGTTATGCCCAGGTACTTCACCTCAGTTGCTAGCTGGAGTTCCGTTCCAAAGAGCTTAGGTAGGGTATACCTACCAAGAGCCCTATTGTTAGTGAACATGACCATTTCCGTTTTTGTTGGGTTAACCGCCAGGTCATATTCTAAACACCAGCGCTCCCGGATGCGAAGAGCTGTTTGTTTAAGGTTGCATACTGTTCTCGCAAATTTACCTGTGATGAGGATTACCAAATCGTCGGCGTATCTTACGGTGTAGTATCTATTAGCGTTAAGCTTGGTAATCAGGTCGTTAATGACCAGATTCCACAGAAGCGGGGAGAGCACTCCTCCCTGCGGGCATCCCCGCACCACTTCCGCCGACAGGGACTCTCCAGCTAGACGCACGATACGTTTGTTAAGCATGTTTGTGACCCAGTTGTTTACAGCTGTTGACACCCCATGCCTTGTTAGAGATGCACTTATACTGTTATGCTGCGTCTTGTCAAAGGCACCTTCTATATCAATAAAAGTTCCAAGACAGATGCATTTGTTTTGAATCGCCTCTTCAATTGTGGATACAACTGCATGGAGAGCCGATTCAGTAGACTTACCCAAACTATATGCATGCTGATTCTTGTGTAAGGGTATATGTTTTAACGCTCCATCTCTCAGGTGTCTCTCGCACAAACGTTCGAGAGTCTTAAGCAAGAACGAGGTGAGACTAATCGGCCTGAAAGATTTAGCGTTAGTGTAGTCGCTCCTTCCTGGCTTTGGTATGAAAATTACGTTTACTACTCTCCACCTTTTGGGAACGTATCCGAATCTAAGACATGCTTTCATGATTTGGACCATTATATTGATGACGGGTTCCCCACCCCACTGTAGAAGTGCTGGGAAGATTCCATCTGGTCCTGCTGATTTAAAAGGTTTAAAGCTATTAATGGCTTATCTCACCTTGTCAGCATTGATAATATTATTAGTTATGTCTAAGTGGTCGACAGCTTCATGGTGAACCTCTTCCGGCCACACAATCTCTTGAATAGTTCTACTTCCGGGAAAGTGAGTTTCCAACAAGAGACTGTGTGTTTCTGTGGTGGAAGAGGTATATGTTCCATCGGGTTTTTTAAGCGACCCTAGCCTGGAGTTGCCTTGTTGAGCTAGTATTTGCCTTACCCGATTTGCTTGATCAACGGTTTCAATGTCGCTGCAGAATTTCCTCCATGAGTTGCTGCTCTTGAACCGTAGTCGTTTCTTGTACTTGGATTTGGCATCTTTATAGTTGTCCCAATCCTCATCAGCACTGGTTTTCATCGCCCTGTTTAGCAGTCTTCAGATCTTAGCACGCATCCTATCTAGATCAGGACCCCACCAAGGCTGCCCCTTGATGTTGGTAGGCGCTGGTGTGCTAAGCGGGCAAGTTGAATGGTAGCAGTCTATTGAAGTATTAGTAAAATCTGTTACCTGTTGTTCGATTTGTTCGGGTCCCTCCGGATCTGGTAGAGTCTCAGCCCAAGCAAGTCTTTCACCTAGGATGGCTCTGTACCTGGTTCTGTCAGTCTTGCGTGGGTTTCTCTTAGGGACAGTTGGGGAGAACGCTGCGTTGATCTCGAAGCGTATCCATCGATGATCAGAGCATGACACCTCGTTGGACACATGCCAGCCCCCAACGTCGTCGGATATGTCCGCCGTTGCCAGGGTAATATCAACGATAGTTCTGCTCCGCTTGGTAACAAAAGTTGGTTCAGAACCTATGTTAAGCATATTAAGGTTTGTAGTAAATAGGTATTCAACAAGTGTCTTACCTCTGCTGCTCATATCTGGCATGCCCCACAGTGGGTGATGCGCGTTCGAGTCGGCCCCAACGATGAGCTGGAGGCCCGACTTCTCGCAGTGGTCCACCAGCCGGCACAGGTCGTATGGAGGCGGGTTGTCCTCCGCAGGCATATAGGCGGAGGCCACCACGAGTTCGCGGCACCTAGCTGTGTCGGGCAGTTGCAGCCTTATGGCACACAGGTCCCTGGAGCAGAACTCTGTTAATGGCTGTGCTGTGATGTTGTTAGTAGTTATGATGCACGTTCTAGGGTTATCGTGATCAGTTGTACCGAAAAGCTTACCTCTCAAATTGGCGAGCCCTCGAATGCTACCGCGGTTGATCCACGGCTCCTGGATCAGAGCCACGGCAGTGCTGTTTGCCCCCAACCAGCGTCTTAACTGGGCCGTTGCAGTTTGGCTGTGTTGGAGGTTGGCTTGGAGGATTTTACAATCGCGGGAGAGGGACGCCAATTTTGGTCAACCCCTCCTCCACCTCCAAGACGAGTTCCTCCTCCAGCCGCATGGACAGCTCCTCGCCCTCAGAGGGCACCACTGCTGGTTCTGGCTCATTGCCTTCACCAAGCAGCATGGCCTCCCAGTGCGCGTGCCCGTCCTGCGGTTGAGCAGCAGAACTTTCCCCGACTACATCGGGGCCTGTTTGCTGCCGCCCTGGAGTGGAACTCTGGGGCATAGCTGTTGTTGATGAAACCCCAGTGATGACCAGCTTAGAGCTGGTCTGCGCTACCACCGGTGGTTCCTTAACAAATTTCCCACCGGGTCCCTGAAATTTAAGGTAGACCGAACCACTACCAAAAAGGAGCTGACTGCCCCTTCCCAGCAGGGTCGGCACCACATCTTCAGGGACCTCTGTGATGAGAAACAGGTTGACCTGCTGCTCATCCACTTTCTGGAGGAGCCATCGGTCAACCTGTGCCCACTTGTCCATAAAGTGGAGGACTACGCCGACGTCGGGCGCAGACTTCCACTTGCCTTGTTCGTTGGGTATGAGCACCCCACATCGAACCCTGCGGACCATCTCCGATTGGCGTTTCACCACCAACTGTACGTTGGATGGTGTAGACACACCGGAGACACACTCCCGCAGCCAGTTCAGGGAGTACTCGTCCTCCACGAACAGTTTGAGGTGGCCGTCCTCGTAACGAGGCTTGTAATTATTTTGTCATTGTTGATGTGGTTTTCTTGGGCTTTTATGACAAAAAAACAAAATCGAGTACCGAAAATTCAAAAACAGAAACGTGTACCTACCTTCTTACGAATATTTCATTTCATTTCATTTGTTTATTTTCTAATTCACAGCATATTTAAATAAATAATACAATCAATATTAAAAACATTAAATGCCAATTACGAATCAGTGCTATATCAGTATATTCATAATAATTTATGAACAACCTTTTTTATAAACAAACATTTACAAACAGGCACTTACATTGCTTCTGGCCCCATACTAGGATATCCTGTGTCGTGAGAACCAGACACAGAGACATCACACACATTTGTCAATTGTCAATTGTAAGACGGGCTGGTTTCCGCAACTCGACGACGAAAGCGCCTATTTTGCGTGTGGGTGGGAATGCGACATCATTCGAGCCAACCCAACTCCTCCAGGAACGCCAGTAGGCCCTTTACGTTACCGACTATCCCTGGAAGGTCCCTCGATTGACCGAGGTGTTTAGCCCTGTAGTCCGCTACTCCTGTGCACTCCATGAGGACGTGAGCAGCCGTTTCTTCTGCCTCCAAGCAGGCTCTGTAAAGGGGGCTGTCGGTAACACCTAGGACATATAGATGTTTATTAAAGAAACCATGGCCAGTAAGTGCTGCAGTTACCAGTCGCATGCGCGGCCTACTAAGTCGAAGCAAGGTCTTAGCCAGCCTAGCGCTAGGGGACGGCAAGGCCAGCTTAGCCTGCCTGCACTCCTCATGGTTTGTCCAAAGAGTGGCATGATCATTCCTGGTCGACTCTCTCAGAAATGAGCGTACCATCTTGAAGGGAAGAGGGATGATAGGTTCGGGACCATACGCTGTCAAGCTAGATCATTTACGCGCCAACTCACCCGCTGCGTCGTTACCTCTTGATCCGCTGTGTCCTTTTATCCATTGAAGGATTACGCGGTTATGTTGACATACCTCCATTAGTCGTTTGTGACACTCGTAGATTAGCCCTGAGTTAATAGTGTTGCTATTTAGGACTTGTAGGACGGCCATGCTATCCGAGAGTATTCGAATGGAGGAATCTCTTACCTTTCTCGATGCTATGGCATTAGCGGCCGAGATGATGCCCATGCATTCAGCTTGAAAGACAGTATTATGGGCACCCAGTGGAATGGCTATCTTGATGTTTAGGTCCTCCGAGAAGGTGCCTGAACCAGTGCCTGCTTCAGTTTTTGAACCATCGGTAAAAATTCTGAGCTCTTTAACGTCGAGCCCCTCAACCCGATGGTCTTCATGTAACTGTATATTGTATTTTTTGTCAAAAACAAATTGTTTAGGGATTCTGTCACTGCAAGCCATAGAGATGGGAAATTTTTTGTAAACTTCCCCTAGGATGGCGGTGTGTGAGGTCCTGTTTTTCCTCCAAAGTCCTAAGGTGTTGAGTCTCACCGCAGATGACGCAGCCTCCTGCTTAATATACAGCTGGAGTGGCGGAAGACACAGCATGGCCTCCATTGCTGCTGTTGGAGTAGTTCTCATACTACCTGTGATAGCCATGCAGGCCAGCCTTTAGAAGCTTTGGAGTTTGCTTACCATTGTGGTTAGTTTGGTCCTGGTCCACCACACCACAGCTCCGTAGCAGACAAGAGGACGGATCACCGTTACGTACAGCCAAAGAATGATGTTGGGAGAAAGTCCCCACTTTTTCCCCACCATTCTCCGACACTGCCAGAAAGCAATACTCGCCTTCTTTAGTTTGTTGTCGATGTGGCTACTCCAGTTGAGCTTGCTGTCCAAGGTTATGCCCAGGTACTTCACCTCAGTTGCTAGCTGGAGTTCCGTTCCAAAGAGCTTAGGTAGGGTATACCTACCAAGAGCCCTATTGTTAGTGAACATGACCATTTCCGTTTTTGTTGGGTTAACCGCCAGGTCATATTCTAAACACCAGCGCTCCCGGATGCGAAGAGCTGTTTGTTTAAGGTTGCATACTGTTCTCGCAAATTTACCTGTGATGAGGATTACCAAATCGTCGGCGTATCTTACGGTGTAGTATCTATTAGCGTTAAGCTTGGTAATCAGGTCGTTAATGACCAGATTCCACAGAAGCGGGGAGAGCACTCCTCCCTGCGGGCATCCCCGCACCACTTCCGCCGACAGGGACTCTCCAGCTAGACGCACGATACGTTTGTTAAGCATGTTTGTGACCCAGTTGTTTACAGCTGTTGACACCCCATGCCTTGTTAGAGATGCACTTATACTGTTATGCTGCGTCTTGTCAAAGGCACCTTCTATATCAATAAAAGTTCCAAGACAGATGCATTTGTTTTGAATCGCCTCTTCAATTGTGGATACAACTGCATGGAGAGCCGATTCAGTAGACTTACCCAAACTATATGCATGCTGATTCTTGTGTAAGGGTATATGTTTTAACGCTCCATCTCTCAGGTGTCTCTCGCACAAACGTTCGAGAGTCTTAAGCAAGAACGAGGTGAGACTAATCGGCCTGAAAGATTTAGCGTTAGTGTAGTCGCTCCTTCCTGGCTTTGGTATGAAAATTACGTTTACTACTCTCCACCTTTTGGGAACGTATCCGAATCTAAGACATGCTTTCATGATTCGGACCATTATATTGATGACGGGTTCCCCACCCCACTGTAGAAGTGCTGGGAAGATTCCATCTGGTCCTGCTGATTTAAAAGGTTTAAAGCTATTAATGGCTTATCTCACCTTGTCAGCATTGATAATATTATTAGTTATGTCTAAGTGGTCGACAGCTTCATGGTGAACCTCTTCCGGCCACACAATCTCTTGAATAGTTCTACTTCCGGGAAAGTGAGTTTCCAACAAGAGACTGTGTGTTTCTGTGGTGGAAGAGGTATATGTTCCATCGGGTTTTTTAAGCGACCCTAGCCTGGAGTTGCCTTGTTGAGCTAGTATTTGCCTTACCCGATTTGCTTGATCAACGGTTTCAATGTCGCTGCAGAATTTCCTCCATGAGTTGCTGCTCTTGAACCGTAGTCGTTTCTTGTACTTGGATTTGGCATCTTTATAGTTGTCCCAATCCTCATCAGCACTGGTTTTCATCGCCCTGTTTAGCAGTCTTCAGATCTTAGCACGCATCCTATCTAGATCAGGACCCCACCAAGGCTGCCCCTTGATGTTGGTAGGCGCTGGTGTGCTAAGCGGGCAAGTTGAATGGTAGCAGTCTATTGAAGTATTAGTAAAATCTGTTACCTGTTGTTCGATTTGTTCGGGTCCCTCCGGATCTGGTAGAGTCTCAGCCCAAGCAAGTCTTTCACCTAGGATGGCTCTGTACCTGGTTCTGTCAGTCTTGCGTGGGTTTCTCTTAGGGACAGTTGGGGAGAACGCTGCGTTGATCTCGAAGCGTATCCATCGATGATCAGAGCATGACACCTCGTTGGACACATGCCAGCCCCCAACGTCGTCGGATATGTCCGCCGTTGCCAGGGTAATATCAACGATAGTTCTGCTCCGCTTGGTAACAAAAGTTGGTTCAGAACCTATGTTAAGCATATTAAGGTTTGTAGTAAATAGGTATTCAACAAGTGTCTTACCTCTGCTGCTCATATCTGGCATGCCCCACAGTGGGTGATGCGCGTTCGAGTCGGCCCCAACGGTGAGCTGGAGGCCCGACTTCTCGCAGTGGTCCACCAGCCGGCACAGGTCGTGTGGAGGCGGGTTGTCCTCCGCAGGCATATAGGCGGAGGCCACCACGAGTTCGCGGCACCTAGCTGTGTCGGGCAGTTGCAGCCTTATGGCACACAGGTCCCTGAAGCAGAACTCTGTTAATGGCTGTGCTGTGATGTTGTTAGTAGTTATGATGCACGTTCTAGGGTTATCGTGATCAGTTGTACCGAAAAGCTTACCTCTCAAATTGGCGAGCCCTCGAATGCTACCGCGGTTGATCCACGGCTCCTGGATCAGAGCCACGGCAGTGCTGTTTGCCCCCAACCAGCGTCTTAACTGGGCCGTTGCAGTTTGGCTGTGTTGGAGGTTGGCTTGGAGGATTTTACAATCGCGAGAGAGGGACGCCAATTTTGGTCAACCCCTCCTCCACCTCCAAGACGAGTTCCTCCTCCAGCCGCATGGACAGCTCCTCGCCCTCAGAGGGCACCACTGCTGGTTCTGGCTCATCGCCTTCACCAAGCAGCATGGCCTCCCAGTGCGCGTGCCCGTCCTGCGGTTGAGCAGCAGAACTTTCCCCGACTACATCGGGGCCTGTTTGCTGCCGCCCTGGAGTGGAACTCTGGGGCATAGCTGTTGTTGATGAAACCCCAGTGATGACCAGCTTAGAGCTGGTCTGCGCTACCACCGGTGGTTCCTTAACAAATTTCCCACCGGGTCCCTGAAATTTAAGGTAGACCGAACCACTACCAAAAAGGAGCTGACTGCCCCTTCCCAGCAGGGTCGGCACCACATCTTCAGGGACCTCTGTGATGAGAAACAGGTTGACCTGCTGCTCATCCACTTTCTGGAGGAGCCATCGGTCAACCTGTGCCCACTTGTCCATAAAGTGGAGGACTACGCCGACGTCGGGCGCAGACTTCCACTTGCCTTGTTCGTTGGGTATGAGCACCCCACATCGAACCCTGCGGACCATCTCCGATTGGCGTTTCACCACCAACTGTACGTTGGATGGTGTAGACACACCGGAGACACACTCCCGCAGCCAGTTCAGGGAGTACTCGTCCTCCACGAACAGTTTGAGGTGGCCGTCCTCGTAACGAGGCTTGCCACCGAATTTGGGGTTTTCCTTGCTCGGATCCGCCAACGCTTCCCTCAAGATTTTGTCATCAATCTCGTTGAGGATGAGCGTTGACAGATCCTGTGAAATATGACCAGTAGCGACGTCAGTTACGACGATGTATTGGTCAGATTTCACCTTCTGAGCATAGGTGACCCCAGCTCTGCGCGCTTCCGTGCACTGCTTTTTAGGCTCCACTCGAGGAGAATTACGATCCTCTAGTCGAGCCCTCTTAGCAGCCGCGCGCTCGTTTTTGCCGGATCTCTTGGCAGATTTCAACTTCTTGTTAGAAATTGGACCACCAGAGAACGCTACGGTAGGTTTAGCCCCGTTTGAGTCTAGGGTTGCCCCTTTGACACCACAGGAGCCGGTCACCTTACCCGCAGCTCCGGCTGTATTAACAGCGGGACCGCTATCGGTCGCCACCGTGGCAGATGGAACCCCATCTACGCCGGCAGCGGCCGATGTGGCAGCCAAACGCTGTTTTTTCTTCCACCGACGATTCGCCTTACGCCCTGGTCCGGTTTGCACCGTATCTGGACGTTTAGTCGATATGCCTTTCCCTTGCAAAGATTGCTTGGGTGGTTTACCCTTTCGACCAACCGTCCTCCAGGCGCTGGCGAAATGCTCGGCGATGTTTGTCGAATGGCTCCGCGCACCGGGTTGCCCCGTGGCCCTGCCTCTCGACTCACTTTCGGGCTTTTTGCAGCTAACCTCCACAGTGGAATCACTACCGGTTTGCACCGGTAGGTCACTTATGGTGGCAGTGCGCCCAGTTGAGGCTTGAGGATCTGCCGAGGCAGATTCTCGCACCTGTTTGGAGACGCTTGCGGTTTTCACCGCTGGAAGCGTTCCAGATGGGTTTTTTGACCTGACACGATCCATGGTCAAATGTATAGAGATTCGTCTACTCGATTTCCCACCCTCCACGGAGCCCGCACAATTGGGAGCGCCTACTCGCTTGGAACAGCTTTCAGTCGCTAGGAGTACCGAGTAGATATAGGAGCATAGGGCTGGTACTTGGCGCGACATCGGGAGCTCGCTTCTGTGGACGATGGGAATCAAGGTGTCAGCGACATGGTCCCACCGCCGTAGTCACCGAAGCTTACCCCGTCAGCATGACCCATCCCACCGCTATGACTGACGCCTTAGCGGACCCTACAGCCCTAGCCGTGGCCCTCTGACGGGACACGTGGCCGTTACCCCAACCCGCGGCTACGGGCGAGGCTACCGTTTTGCCTGAAATCCAGGCCAAAGAGGGCGTGTTGCCTTACGAAGCTAAATCCACAGCAACGCTCGGCTCAACCCCCCAGGACCCCTTTATCCTGGCCTACGGTGATCAACTGCGCAGACCACAAGACGCAGGTGAGTGTAGATAGTCTGCCGGGTACACCCACCTTAACCGACAGAACCGGAGGGACTTTTAGCCATCAGCTAGTAAGAGGTCCGGGGACCAGTCACTAGCCGCTGTTACCAGGGTGCACCAGGAGAAAGCAGAAGTTATGCAGTTGGACGTACCCTTCTGCATCACTTCAGCACCCCCACACTAGGAGGTAGTCGCTCAGAACACCCTACATCACACACATATAAACATCCAACACCTGGGGCTTTTTTTTTCTGTGTCCCCAGCGAGGGATCGAAACCGGGACTTCTCCTATGGTAGACAGAGCCACAACCGCAGTGCCGCAGAGGTCGTTTTGCACCTCAATTATTTCGTTATTGCACACATATAACATACAGTCAAAAAGTCTTACATAAAATTTAGTGTAAAGGCGAGCTCTAATAAGAGATCTTTTCCAGCAAAATCATGTTAAAGCGACTTTGTCGAAAAAGGGATATGACAATGTTCAAGATTACCTAAATGATGGGGCTGTATGGGGTCAATCTGACTCAACACAGACCTTGCTGTTCATAACTTTATTATTATTTATTCCTGAAGAGAGAGAGAAGAGGCAAAAAAAGACAATTGCTAAGTATATGTAAATATCTACATTAATAAAGACATTTTATTGATTGATTGATTGATTGATTGATTGACCTGGCTGAGGCCAGGTGCGCCTGGCAAACCTTCTTGCTTCACTGCTCCAAGAAGCCAATCTTGAGGTCACCGTCAGGTCAAGAGTATTTTATTTATTGTAACTATATGTGGCTGTTTCCCCGCAAATCCTACTTTCTTACTATGAATACCAGTAACCACGACTAATCACCCCGGGGGCTAAGAGGCCTTTAACATACGAGGCGTGGAAAACTTTCTTGCTATTCCCGAAATTTTGTTCAATCCACTGCGACCGGCCCGCGGAGCTGAGTTTGAGCGAACATAACTCGCGGTGGGAACATGAATTCCTTCCCAACCGTCTGGCACAATTCGCAGGAAAGCCCTCGTAATCATTTACGGCAAAATCGACAGGCTCCCTTCTTTTTATATTTTTCATCTGTCCAAATGTCATATTTAATCGTTCATAGACAAGAAACTAAGGGTGCATGCCGATTTACATTAATTGTGACGAAACCGCTGTTGGAAACATTAATTTCTCTAATTATTATATTTTTGACCTGGCAACTCTCTCTCCGAATATACGAAGTTCAAAGTGCACGTCGCTCTTTCATTTAAAATTCTTATAAAATAATATAACAGCATAAAGTACTAATTTATTCATGGTTCATGAAGGCCGGTAAAAGTGCTACAGTTATAATATAGAATCAAGTTAAATAAACGACAAGAACGACCAAAAATCCTTTTGGCATTGTGTGCAACATCGTGGGACGAAGTTTGGGCGGCCATAGTTGCTACCTTTTCTCACGACAACATCGTCAGCGGACTGCAACAACACTGCGCAGGTTTGCTAGAGAGCTGCAGGATTACAACCTCCACAAATTATACGACACATCAAGGTATTTCTCTGCTTCTCTAATATATGGGCTGAAATTCATCGCAAAAACAGGAGACATTTTGTTTGGATGTGGCTTCCGCCATTGTTATTTGCTGCGTTCATTTTACGCCAAGATTGCCAATAACAATCAATCAAGCGACAACAGCGCCACGCTCGCGCCAAACGACGGAGCGTCAAGTCAAGCGTCGAGCCAACCTTTGGAGCCAACTATTACCTACACAACCACGCTTAGAAAAATTTTCGCGTCTATAAACATTACCTTTGATGGTGATGTAATTTCGATCGGCAGTGAACATTTGCGGAACGGAACGTGACTTTACTAGTGAAAAAAAAAAAAACGTATTATCTACGGGTGGTTTTGTGCAAAAGATTGAATCAATCATTCATTCGGTCAATCTATCGATTCGGTAACGATCAATCACGGGCCATTTTGTATTGCGTTTTGTGCTGCATGTACTCATTAATTTTATACGAAAAATTGTAACAAACACTAATATTATTACGTTGGTTTTCGTTTATACGACAATTATAACAAGTGTACTCGCTGTTTGCTGTGTAAGTATCGATACTAACTCCCCTTTCTACAATAATTTCAAGCACGTTTTTTTTCTCATGGTTTGGGCTTTATTCTGACCGTTGCTGGTTTTGTTTTTTATTAAGGACGCTTTAAAAAATGTCGGAAGAAACACCGAAAAACCCTAAAAGACAGCGCACGGGCTTCAAGGGCGCAATAACACGAGTTGCAGCTAAACTCGAGCCTGAGTTTTTACAAACTGCTTCGCTTCAAGTCCTGCTACTGCTTGAGGAGAGAGTGCAACAAAACTTCAGTGAGTACGAAAAGCTTAACATCGAAATAGATGACGATGAAGATCCTACTAAAACCGAAGAGTTATACTTTCAGTGTCTAGATAAAATTCGTACCCAAATCGCCCTATTATCCCAGAAAAAGACAGGCCCAAGTGCAGGATCAGTGTCCAAATTAAAATTGCCACATGTAGAAATTAATCCCTTTGATGGGAAGTATGTAGACTACCAGTCCTTTATTGAAATGTTCAATGCCCTCATCCACAATGACAAAAATGTTGAGGACATCCAAAAGTTCTTTTATTTGAGACATTATCTAAAAGGAGAAGCATATGATTTAATAAAAAACCTTCCTATAGTAGGGTCAAGTTATCAAGAGGCCTTGGACATTCTCAAAGACCGCTATGATAACAAATTTAAAATAGTCTCTGAGCATATCAATTCATTGTTCTAGTTGCCAACTTTGAGTAAGTCTTTTACTTTGAGAGGACTTATCTCAACAACGAAGCAGCACCTCGCTGCTCTTAAGAATCTAGGTGAGCCTATAGAAAAGTGGGACAGTATACTTGTGTATCTGCTTGCAAAAAAGCTTGATTCGAACACAAGCAAAGCCTATCACCTAGAACATAATAGTTCTCAATCACACACCTTTGATGAGTTCATTAAATTTCTAGAGATGCGCGCATTAGCCTTAGAAAATTGTGAGGCTTCTTCTGCCACTCCGCCTGCTTCGGCTGCTCCGGAGAGAAAGCTGCACTCCGGCTACAAGGTGTCTAATGTGGTCGTCAAGGATGTGAAGTGCTTGTTCTGTAAGTCTGATCACAAACTTTATTCCTGTCCAAAGTTCATGCTTGCCTCAATAGCCGAAAGGCTCGAGTTTGTAAAGAAAAATAGATTGTGCAATATTTGCCTCAACAATCACCAAAATAGGTGCAAGTTCTTTTTTAAATGTCAAGAGTGCAAACAATCTCACAATACTTTATTGCACAATGAAGGAGGTAGTCACAGTGACCAAGCGAAGGAAGGGAACAAAAATGTCTCACTTTTGTCCAAAACAATTCCTGGTAACCAATCTCAAGTTCTGTTGCCAACGGCAAAGGTCAAAATTGTAGGCAAAAATGGCAAGGAATATATTGTCAAGGCTTTGCTTGATTCAGCAAGCCAGTCTTCCTTCATCACTTCCAATCTAGCAAGAAAAATAGTTAAACCGCTCATGCCCAATTCTACTGACATAATTGGCATAGCCAATACTGAAAAGAATGTCAAGCATTCATTGCCTTTAGATATATTTTCATGTGTTTACCCATTCAAGGTACAAACCAACTGCTTAGTGGTTGATAAGATCACCACCAATTTGCCTCAAAAAGAAATTGATTTGTCAGGGTTTTCTATCCCCAAAAATATAAAGTTGGCCGATGACTCCTTTCACATCACAAGTGAAATTGATATTTTAATAGCTGCCGATATTTTCTTCCAGGCGTTGCTGCCGCAGCCTGAGGAGCTTCAGCGTCGTGATGCTGCCCAGCCCAGTCTCGTCCGCACTCAGTTTGGATACGTAGTCGCCGGCGCCACACCCACCTCTGCTCCTCACCGGGATTCTGCTGTTACACTTTTTTGCCAAGATTGTACTGCAAGTATTAATAATTCAGTTAGCGAATTTTGGAAGACAGAATCTGTACCAGAAATGTTTAAAGAACACACGTCTGAGCAGCAATTTTGTTAACAATACTTTACAGAGTCTGTTAAATTAGAAAACAACAAATTTGAAGTATCAATTCCCTTAAAGATCCCCATCTATTATGTGAACAATAATCTAGGAAACTCACTTAGCCAAGCTTTGAAAAGATTTATTAATCTTGAAAAAAGATTTCAAAAAGATCAAGATTTATTCCAGAAATACAAACAATTCTTTGAGGAATACGTCGCCTTAGGCCACGCAACTTACTTTGATATTTCTCAATATGATCTTTCAAAAGATGCAGTTTATTTTCTACCCCATCACCCTGTAATTAGGGAAGATTCAATCAGTACGAAACTAAGAGTTGTGTTTGATGGCTCCATGAGAACGAATACCAAAATTTCTCTCAATGATATAATGTTAAATGGACCCACCGTACAACAAGAGCTGTTTGATATATTATTGTCATTTAGATTACATGAACACTTCTTTATCTGCGACATCAGACGTATGTTCAGAAACATTCTAGTGACAGAAGCTGAGAGATCTCTACAGAATATTCTCTGGCGAGATAATGTAAATGAACCAATTAAATGCATTCAATTAAATACCGTTACATACGGTCTCAAAAGTTCATCTTACTTGGCCACTAGATGTCTAAAAGAACTAGCTACTAGGTACCAACATGAATACCCCCTAGCATCCGATGTTATCCTAAATTCGACATATGTAGACAATATCTTACACACAGAAAATGATAGCATTAAATTAATTGAAACTAAAATTGAATTAATTCAATTACTTGCAAAAGGTAGCTTCAACTTACACAAGTGGTCTGCAAGCGACAAAACAATCTTGGCAGATATTCCGGTGGAGCAGCAAAATTTTGGTGACTTGGAACTTGAAAAAGACATTAAAACGTTGGGCATTAAATTTGATATTAAAAATGATTGTTTTAAAATTTCCTGTCCTGTCCCTGAAAAAGTACCTGCCACAAAAAGAGAAATTTTAAGTTTTGTGAGTCAGTTTTACGATCCACTGGGTGTTGCTGGTCCAGTCTTTGTCCAGGCCAAGTCCATATTGCAAAAATTATGGCAGTCCAATGTAGCAAGGGATTCAGTTCCCCCTTCCCTTTTGCAAAAAGAATGGCTACATTTTTATAATAATTTAATAACAATGCCACCAGTTTCAATTAAAAGAAATGTATGTGTTTCTGAACAAGAATCAGCCCAACTAATTGGGTTTTCAGACGCTTCAATCATGGCATATGGCTGTGTAATGTATTTGAGAGTTGTCGATAAAGAAGGAAGGGTGACTATTTATATATATCTTTGTTCGAAATCAAGAATAGCCCCAAAAGATAACCAGTTATATATTCCCCGGTTAGAGCTCAATTCAGGGTTGCTTTTAGCAAAATTATGCACCAAAGTTTATGATACTTTGACTAGAAAAATACCTATTCAAAGTGTGCATCTGATTGATTCCACGCCTCACCGAACGGCGTGGAATCTTGAGGGGTTGTGCCTTTGCCACGTGAGAGAAAAGAAGTGATGAAATTTGTTTATTACCTTTGTCTCCGTAGACAGGAAATCGAAGGCTTGATTCGAGACAGGAATTCGGGAAAGGGGGCACAGTTGGGATAGGATGGGATCGAACCCTTGCCGTCGCTGTCCGACGGCGTGGCCGGCGCGCTGCTGCCGACACGTGGAGTTGGAGACCGTACAACTTCAACCTTCACCACGAATCACTTGACCGCTGACGCAAATCTAATTACAATCAATAGCCCGACGCTATGAGGTAGATTTACACTCTGACCAGGCCCGATGCCTGTATTATGGTAATTGATACACCGAAATACCAATCAATGCCATGGGGCCCAAGCCGCCATGTTATCTCACCGATGAGACCAGACAAAGAGGAAGATTAACCTCCAATTTTACATCTCGTTTCCGATACGAGTGACAGCTGCTAGTCCGTTTTCGCTAGTGATGTCTCGATTACTCGCGATCGATTCGCGCAACAAAAAACCGGTGCGTTTCCGACGCATAAATACTAAACAGTCACCCGCCCGGACAGGCCCGAACCTGTCCCTAATCAATAGGAAGGCGAGAAAGTGTTGCGACCGCTCTCTTGAGGACCGAATCCCCCACCTTGACTTCTGCTGATCGAGGCGTGCCATCCCGACCCGTGTACAAATTGACGATCCGTCCTCGTTTCCATCTCAATGATGGCAGGTTCGCATCCTTAATCAGCACCAAATCACCGACTTGAGGGGGGCTCGTCCGGTCAGTCCACTTAAGGCGCTGCTGCAAGATGTGCAAGTACTCAAGGGACCACCGTTTCCAAAAATCTTGAGCCATCTGCTGCAACATCTGTCACCTAGTTAACCGACTTAACTTAACATCACCGAATGGGTATTCTGGCAGGGCGTTAAGGGGCTGACCTATCAGGAAGTGACCCGGCGTCAACGCTTCCAAATCATTTGGATCCGAACTGAGCGGGCAAAACGGACGCGAGTTCAGTGTCATTTCAATTTGACAGAACAGCGTTGCAAGCTCTTCAAAGCGTAGAGAGGTCTCACCGATGATCCTCGTCAGGTGCGACTTAGCCGATTTAACCGCAGCCTCAAAAATTCCTCCCCAATGAGGACATCCCGGCGGACTGAAAACCCATTCAATCCCTCGTCGGGAGCAAGCCGTATCGATGGCGTCCTGGTTACCGTTCAGGAATTGAGTGACCTCCTGCAGATATCGCCTGGCTCCGACAAAGTTTGTGCCGTTGTCCGAACGGATTTATGTCGGGAGGCCCCTTCGTGAGACAAACCGATCTAGACAAGCGATAAATGCCTCCATAGTGAGGTCACTGACCACCTCCAAGTGGACTGCCTTCGTGGCCAAGCACACGAAGACGCACAGGTATGCCTTCACTAATTTGGCGTTCCGTAGCTGTGAAGACTTGAACATGAATGGTCCCGCGAAATCCGTTCCGACACCCGCAAAGGGCCGGATTTCGTTAACCTTATCCGAGGGCAAATCGCCCATCTGGGGCTGCATCGTAGCCGCCTTGGCCCGATAACAAGGCAGGCACCGAAATACGACGCTACGCACTAAGCGTCTTCCCGATAGAATCCAGAACTCGCGCTGGAGAAACGCCATCAAGGCGTGGCATCCGACATGCCCATTCCGAATGTGTCGATACTGTATCAACAGTTCGACCAACTTCCCTTTCCTAGGGAGTAACAACGGGTGGCGAGCCGCATAAGGCAGGTTGGCATTCCGCAGCCGACCTCCTACCCTCAGCAATCGGTGAGGGTCAATAAACGGGTTGAGCCGAGCCACAGCTCCCTTCAGTTGGACGCGTCCGCGTCTCAGAATGTCCAGTTCGGACTTGAAGTGCACCGTCTGCACGTTCCGTACCAATGCCAACAACGCATGGTTCCGTTCCCGTGGTGTCAGGACCTGTGTCCGCACTCGTTGCGCCTCAGAATTCCGACAATTCCGCGCAAATCGGCAGATCCAGGCGGTCACATTGACCAGCTTGTCGAGCGAACTGTACCGTTCCAGCAGGCTGAACTCCTCTTCCGGCTCGGTTGCGTCGTAAAGACACCGACTGTCAAGGCGCCGTTCGCCGTGGTAACGCGTAGACTCATTGGCCAATCCGATTCGGCTTGAGTCAACCATTTTGGACCCCACCACAAGGGATGTCCAACCAACTCCGGAGCATGACACCCACGAGACGCACAGTCTGCTGGGTTCATTTCCCCTGGAACATGTCTCCAGATTAAGGGAACCTCCGAAGTCAAAATCTGCGAAACCCGATTCGCCACAAAAATCTCCAGCTTGTGAACTGAAGCCTTCAGCCAGCATAACACGATCTGGCTGTCAGTCCAAGCGTAGACCGTATCTTCTAACGCTATTGACCCACGAAGAACCGTCATCGTGTGGTTGAGCAGACGAGTCAGGAGAGCCGCTCCCGAAAGCTCTAACTTGAGAATGGTCAGGCGAGTGCGCAACGGCGCAACCTTGCTCTTGGCCATGACCAACCGCACATCAACCTCCCCCGAAGAGTCGACCGTACGCAGATACACCGCAGCTCCGTAGCCCTTCTCCGAGGCATCGCAAAACGTGTATCGTTTGGTGGGGACCAACCTCCGTGGCAGTGAAATCCGATTAATGCCAGGGAGGGTCGAAAAGAACGAGTCCCACTCCGAGCTCAATGACCCGCCGATCGGGTCGTCCCATTTCAGCTCAGCAGACCACAATTGCTGCATAAAACACTTGAGCTGAAATGTTACCGGGGTGATCCACCCGTTTGGATCAAATGTCCTAGCCACCGTTGAAAGGACGTTCCGTTTCGTCCAGACCTTCGGGGAGTCCAACTCGACCCGATACGAGAACATGTCTGACACCGGCTGGTACTGGACGCCTAATACCGACAACATATTTGGATTTTCCAAATTTTCAAAAATGTGGGGGTCCTGCTGGTAGTCATCCGGAAGAACAGTCAGTAACTCTGGAGAGTTCGACATCCATTTCCGGAGCTCGTAACCTCCACCCCGTAAGAGCTCAACTAGCTCGTCCCGTCGAGCGAGCGCCTCCTCCACGGAATCTGCACCGGTACAGATATCGTCCACGTAGAGGTCCTGCTCCAGGATCGCTGCTACTCTAGGGAAATTTAACCGTTCTCGATCCGCTAACTCCCGCAGAGTGCGAATCGCCAAATAAGGACTAGACCGTAGCCCGTACGTGTTGGTGTTCAACTAGTACACCCTGATGGGCTGATCTGCGCTCTCTCGCCACAGTATCAGCTGATACCGTCTATCGTCAGGGTGAATGACCGTCTGTCTAAACATCATCCGGATGTCAGCTACAAACACAACATTGTGTCGACGGAACCGTGTGATAACATCCGCGATGTCATGATTCAACTTCGGCCCTGAATGCAAACACTGGTTCAGGTTCATGCCGTTAGATGTTGATGCCGATCCATCGAACACTACCCGTATTTTGCCCTCCGGGGTCCTCAAGACCGCGTGATGAGGCAGGAAGCAGTGGTCTTCACGCTTCCAGTCGATACCCGAAACCGACATGTGGCCGAACGACTCGTATTCCCGCATGAAGTCGACGTACTTCTGCCGGAAAATCCCGTCACGCTTCATGCGTCGTTCCATCGACAGAAGCCGCGTCTCGGCTGCATGGTGCGAACTGCCCAGCGGTGGGCGATCACTCCAAAATGGAAGACGTGTGAGAAATCGACCTGACCGAAGGCGACCAGTATTGTTCCGATAAAACTGTTCACACTCTTCTTCAACCGGGTCCAACCGGCGTACCGTAGGTTGTTCCTCCACCTCCCGAAACTTCTGTATCACCTCCGAGAGTACAGAACCGAATAAGGGACTTCGAGTCGCTAGGCGTGGGGCAGCCGGCATGACCGGACCCATTACCGCATGGCCCAGTCTGGTGTTGACCGAAACCAGACCAGTCGCCTGCAACACGTGGACACCTGGCACTAACAGGTATCCCAAGGCATCGACACCCAATAAAATGTCTACTGGGCCCGGAATATCGAACTCCGGGTCAGCCAGTGACAACCCAGCGACCAACTGTCGCACCGAGGGCGACAACCGTACGTGAGGGTGTGAGCCCATCACATTAGGCATGACTAATGCCGTGACCGTCAGATTCACCGATGAATCCACCCGTGACGAGAGAGTAATCCGACATACTCCCTTAACGGAACCGACTTCCGTGTTCCCAATTCCCCGAATGGAATGTGGGTACTCCCTTACCGAAATGCCCAACCGTCTTACAAGGTTGCACGAGACTAAGCACCCCTGGGCCCCCGAGTCCAATAGTGCTCGTGCTACACAAGATTTGCCGTCCGAACTCCACGCTATCACCGAGGCGGTGGGGAGCATGACCGTCTGTGGAGTGGCGGCACCCTGTAAGTGGGCGGCGTGTCCCTAGCGGGAACCCCCGCGGGATCCGAACCCGCTCAGACCTCCGTCGGCCTGGTAACTCGGCTGCTGATATGCCACCGGTGGCATATCAGACCGCATGTACATCAGGGGGTCCCAACCCGCATAATAGGCCCCTCGCTGTCCCGGTACCCGACCATACCGGACTGTGAACGGTGTGCCCGGTGGCCACCGTGGATGGAGGGGGGAGAGCGGATCCAACCTGGGGCGCTCTAGGAATGGGGGCGACATCCGACTGTTCGCCTCCCTGTTCGCCTCCCAGAGCGACGGGCAGGGTGGCGCAGAATGTGGTGGGCTCCCAGCCTTCGCGCCACTCATAGGTGCCATCTGACACCCGCCCGTAACACGCGGTGAGCCAGCGGCCCGAAGTCCTCGCTGGCCCTGGACAGCGGCGACCGAACCCCGGCTGTCCCGCCTGTTACCCCCCGCGCTCCCCCCTTCCCCTCGGGGGGGGGTCCCGTCCGCGGGTACCCCAGTCACCCCGTTGGTGACTCCCGTTGCCCGGAGGGGGACTGGGTCCGGCCCTGGTTGGGCCCTGTGACCGACCAACCTGAGTCCGGCCCTGGTGACCGTCCGATGGGCCTGACCGGTTCAGGCACAACACGACGTGGTGCCTGCTACCGCAGCCCTCACAGGGGGACGCCCGTGAGCACTCGCTCAGCGGGTGCGGCCCCAAACAACCGAAACACAATCGGTGGCGGAAGACCACCTTCCTGCGGGCAGCCACACCGAGCGCCTTAAAGTTGGCGCAACTGGTCACCTCATGACCGGCACTGTCGCAGTGCACACAGCCGTCACCCGACGGCGCGGCACTCAAAACGCCAAATTGTTTTGAATGACCACCCCCCCGTGGGGGTGGGGGGCGCGGCCCCTCCCGCATCCGCGCGGGTTGGCGCTGCACACTGGCCTCCGAATCCATGGTGTCGCATCGCCTGCATTCACCCTCCAAAAACTCCGTTAATTGGACGAGCGTGGGCAGTTTCGAGCTGCTGCCCCCATGCAGCTGTTCAAACCGACTTTGAACAGCTGCAGGCAACCGTGACAAAACCATATATAACACAATATATGACCATTGGTCTACCGGCAGACCAAGGTTCTGAAGGGCCTTAGTGGCCACCAGCACAGGGTTGAGCACCTGTACCCGGATGTCAACATCCCGGGTTACTCTTGGTATGCTAAACAGCTTCCCCAGCTGCGCATCAACCAACCGCCGTTTGTGTTGGTAGCGGTCAAACAATATGACCCGGGCAATCTCATAATTGCCCACCGTAACCGCTAGGTGACCGACCAACTCCTTCGGTTCACCCCGAAGTGCCATCAATAGCTGGGCCAACTTGTAGGCGCTGTCCAGGTCGTCCCGACCGTGGACCAGGCTATCGAACAAATTGATGAATGCCGGCCACTCACCAATTGCCCCACCGAAGGCCGGAATCTCCAGGTGTGGAAGCCGTCCAACCACACCTTTAGGGGGGGGGGTCTCCGCTACCCTCCCCGCGGTCATCCCGACGCGACCGCTTAATTTTTTCGGCGCGACGCTCGATGTCGCCCAAGCACTCCATCGCTTGGTCAGCATCCGCGCAGAGCTGCCTCACTGCAGCCACCGAGGCCTCATCCGTAAGCCCGAGGGCTTCAGCCTCGGCAGCCAGCCGACACACCTTCCCGACGCGTGTCATTGCGTCCTCCACACACTTGAGCAGGACATCGTCCATGTCGGGTCGCTCCACATACTTGTGAGTATGGGCGAGCCATCTCATCTCCTCACGGACACCATATCGCAGTACCGTCAAGGGCGAAGCTGCCATGGTTACCGATTTAATTGTTCCTGGTCCTATGCTTCACTGCCGAACTAAGCACAGCCAGATATCAGCACTTTCCCGTCAGCGCTGGGCACAGAAATTAAAACTAAGTTGTAAAACCCAAGGCAACCGCTAAACAATTAAATCCTAAACAATATTTAATATGGTTGCCCTGTGTACACACACCTTATAAATATATACTCTAAATCAATTAGAGAATTCCACCATAAAACACAATACAAAAATAACCCACAAAACTTGATTATGAAAACAATACAAAATAATAAGTGGCTTCTTATGAACCACACTTCCTTTGAGGTCAGCAAATCAGCTTAATACCCCTTAAATAGCCCGACCCTGCTGTGTAAACCGAAATAACACTGTAGGACTACAGAACCCGACGTTCCACCGTAAGTAATACAATCTAGGCTTCGCAGAATGACCGTTCAATCCTTTATGCGCCGGTAACAGTAGTTTCCGACTACAAATTTATAACAACTGTTAACTAAATTGGCATTTATACTTTCACTTACCGAAATGAACTTTAATTGTGGTATACCGACCACAGACTCATTGCCGACTTGAGCCAATCTGACAATGTGACAAAGGCAGCCCTACAACCGTGAATCGATGATTTCCCACTAGGAAACCACGCTCTGCTACCAAAATGATTGATTCCACGCCTCACCGAATGGCGTGGAATCTTGAGGGGTTGTGCCTTTGCCACGTGAGAGAAAAGAAGTGATGAAATTTGTTTATTACCTTTGTCTCCGTAGACAGGAAATCGAAGGCTCGATTCGAGACAGGAATTCGGGAAAGGGGGCACAGTTGGGATAGGATGGGATCGAACCCTTGCCGTCGCTGTCCGACGGCGTGGCCGGCGCGCTGCTGCCGACACGTGGAGTTGGACACCGTACAACTTCAACCTTCACCACGAATCACTTGACCGCTGACGCAAATCTAATTACAATCAATAGCCCGACGCTATGAGGTAGATTTACACTCTGACCAGGCCCGATGCCTGTATTATGGTAATTGATACACCGAAATACCAATCAATGCCATGGGGCCCGAGCCGCCATGTTATCTCACCGATGAGACCAGACAAAGAGGAAGATTAACCTCCAATTTTACATCTCGTTTCCGATACGAGTGACAGCTGCTAGTCCGTTTTCGCTAGTGATGTCTCGATTACTCGCGATCGATTCGCGCAACAAAAAACCGGTGCGTTTCCGACGCATAAATACTAAACAGCATCTATATAGTGACTCCCAGGTAGTATTGGCCTGGCTAAAGACTGACCCAGCAAAACTGAACGCGTATGTTGCAAATAGAGTCAGAATTATCAATCAATACACAAAGTCTTGTCAATGGTCTTACATCAGGACAGATCAGAATCCAGCAGACTGTCTTCGTAGAGGTATTAATCCATGTGAGCTGCAAAATATTGAGCTTTGGTGGTCTGGCCCTTAATGTATGCATAATTCAGACTACAATTTCAATGATTTTTGTAATAACACAAACTTACCAACAGACTTACCCGAGGTCAAAACATCCAAACTGAAGTGTGGCGAGGTGGTATGTGCAGCATCACAAAGTAGGAAGGTTTCATTTATTTCTAGTTTGCTTCAGAAATATTCTGACATTAATAAAGCCACTAGGGTACTTTCTTACATTCTAAGATTTTGTAAAAATGCTAAGCCAAGTTCTCAAAAAATAAAACACAATTTTGTAACATTTGCTGAACGCACTCAGGCGTTACATTGGTTTATTAAAGAAGAACAAAATAAATATTTCAGCAAGGATATAGCTGCATTGCAAGCGGGCACACAGGTATCTTCTACCTTAAAAGGTCTCAATCCCTTTCTAGATGCAGAATCTATCCTCAGAGTAGGAGGTAGGCTTCAACATTCAGCCTTACCATATAGTCACAAACATCAAATCATTCTTCCCAAAGAGTCAAGACTTACTCATTCACTAATTGAAAATGAACACTTAAAATTGTTTCATGCTGGGCAAAAACATGTTTTATGCAATTTAAACCAATTCTATTGGATAATAAATGGTTTGAGATTAGTTAAAAAACTAATTTATAAGTGTGTTACATGCTTTAGATTCAAAGGTGTTACAGCACAACAACTTATGGGCTCTCTGCCTGCAGACAGAGTTCATGCTGCTCGTCCATTCGAAAAGACTGGAATAGATTTCGCCGGGCCCATTATGGTCAAGCAGTCGAAGGTTAGAAGTGTCATCACCACAAAAAGTTACATTGCAGTCTATGTTTGCTTTGTTACCAAAGCAGTACACCTTGAGTTAGTGTCCGACCTGACTACTGAAGCCTTTCTAGCCAGCTTTAAGCGCTTTATCAGCAGAAGGAATGTACCGAGCGAAGTCTACTGCGATAATGCCAGTACTTTTAAGGCAGCCAATACTCAGTTAACAGAACTTTATAGACTAAACAAATCCAACGCTCATCAGAATGAAGTCCAAACCCAAGGCTCAAAGTTAGGTATTACATTTCACTTCATTCCAGCTTGTTCACCAGTATTTGCTGGCCTGTGGGAGGCAGCAGTGAAAAGCGTCAAGCATCATTTGAAAAGGGTGTTAGGATCTCATGTGTTAACTTATGAACAGCTCTCTACAGTGCTGTATCAAATAGAAGCTATTTTGAACTCGAGGCCAATAACTCCAATGTCATCTGATATTGAAGACCTATCATTTTTGACTCCAGGACACTTCTTAACTGGTGCGCCACTCACTTGTTATCCTGAACAAAATACTTCTGATATTCCAGCAAACAGATTAAGTTTTTGGAAAAAATGTACTGCTCTAAAACAGCAATTTTGGAGATATTGGTCTAAAATGTACCTTAATGCCTTACAAAACCGTCCAAAGTGGAAGGACAATTTGCCTAATATAAGTATAGGTACTCTTGTTATTTTAAGGGAAATTGATACCCCTCCTATGACATGGCCCATGGCCCGAGTTACCCAGGTGTTCCCAGGGCAAGATGGCAAAGTTAGAGCCTTGGAAGTAAAAAAGTCTAATGGAAAATGTCATAGAACTTCTATTACTAAAGTTTGTATTTTACCTATAGATATGTAAGTAATGTACGTAATTAAAACCATGTTTTACAATAGGTACCAAGTGACTTACTTACTTCCTAAAGTTTAATTTTAAACTAAGTAGATACATACTTACCTTATAATAATATGTACCTTTTTGCAAACCGTATTTTTTATAATAATTACTTAGGTAAACATTGTGAAAAGCAATTGCGTTTTGTACTACGTTAGCTAAACATATTGAGTTATCAATATCAATTATTCTAAAATTTTAAAACCTATCAAACTACAGTCCACTCCTACTGAGCTTTGGCTTGTATGGTACAAATTGCAATTATTTTACATATCTTATTGTTGATAAACATAATACTTAAATACCTACGTACCTATATTTTTTGTCGTTGTTAGGAGTATGTTGGAAACATTAATTTCTCTAATTATTAATTTTTTGACCTGGCAACTCTCTCTCCAAATATACGAAGTTCAAAGTGCACGTCGCTCTTTCATTTAAAATTCTTATAAAATAATATAACAGCATAAAGTACTAATTTATTCAACCGCAATTACGCCCGTTTGGTTATAAACAGTCCCCATTACACTTGCCGCGTTTTCACGCTGCACCGGAAGGGAGATCCTCGGCATGAGTTATTTCCCAGAGCCACGGCCATAACCCGGTCCCTCAAGCAGCATTTTGTCTCCCTAACACATGCCTTCCCCTGCACTCCCCGGACCCCAGCGGTTTCCAGAGCGAGCGGAACAAAACATTACTGGCCCAAAAGCATTAAATACCAGCGGCTCCGGGGTGGACACGGTAGACGCTAGGTGAGAGGTGACAGTGCAGACTCAAGTGGCATCCCACAGTTATAAATGGCCTAACTCCTAATCTATCATGGTCAGGCCATTGATACGACAAAGTCCCGCGGGCTCCAATACATAGGGCACGTTTTACTGTGACGAGAGCCCGCTTGACAATTTCATTAATTGAAGAGTGCTGAGAAAGACTGCCCGTGCTACTTACGCAGGATAAACTGAGCCATCCACACCCGTACCACAAACGCAATAATGTAGTCGACAAACCCCGCAACTGAGGACAAACTATTTAGTAATCTGTGCCGAGGAGCTAATCGAGAGCCACTCGAAATGAGTCATTGTCCATGAACGACCCTAGTTGTAGAGCAGGCAGAGAGTGGAGCCGGAGACCAGACTCTGACTGCAAAACAGCGCGCAAACGTGCCAACTCCACCCCCGCACCCTGGACCAATAAACCACGGAGTGTGTCTGCTCAAAACCTTATCCCGATTGCGCTGTAAGTGTGGCTGTTGAGGCGAATCATTACCAGGACACCGATCATGCCATAACCTTAACGCCTCCTCCGCAAATGGGATGTGTTGCTTGTTTATGACAAGCTTTTATTAAGCCTAAACTTAGGGCTGGTCCGATCACTATAACAATTAGAACTTATTATTGTATACAAATTTACAAAGTGTTCACTACGAATGGATACAGAGCAGCTCTAATATTCCAATACTGCTATTAATAATAACATAAATCTCTGGCGAACAGTACGTAAATAGAAATTAAAAAGCTTTTATAACCAAGAGATTCACCCAATAACAAAATCAGCATAAACACTTACATACAATGACAAGATCAAGCTCGCATTAGTAAAATTTTAACTGCCACACCAATTCCAACGGACTGTTTCTCATCCGTTTTATCAAAATCCTAGTTTGAGGTATATTAAGAAATGGAATTAGCTTGGCTAGCCCTGCTAATTCGCCTATTAAGTGTAACAAAAAATACCAAAAAAATGTATTTACCTGAATATTGAATCCAAAATTACAAAATCATTATAAGAGCTAAATTAATAAATTTATTGATAAAATAGAAATAAAATAAAATATAAAAAAATCCCTCGCCGGAATCTGCTATGAGATGATATTTATACGTACCAATATAATGAAAAAAAGAAACTCATAGAAAATGGCTAAAAAGTAGCTTTAGTAATAAAAGTAGCATAAAACATATCTGAGAACTTATTCTGAAATTATTACTGTTTAAAGCAAAAGAACGCATTGAAATCCATCAAGCAGTTTTCCAGGAAAATGGTAACACATATACACAAACAAAATCTAACCCCAAAAGCGTGCCTCATCAGTTCCATTACGTCCGTTAAGGGTAAAAACAACAAAATATATCAATCCGCGGAATTACTCCGGCTTGGCATAAACCATAGATTTGACATAATAAGTAAGAGTTCAATGCAAAAAAATTCGTTGATCGTTTTCATAATCGCGGCGTCTTATTGAGTGGTGGTGTGGTTGTGGTGATTGCTTTCCAGGATTATTGTATGGGGAGGCATGTTATTGTTATTTATTTATGTGCGATAACGTATTTAGATGTAAATAAACTACAAACATGCTATATTTTTTCATTTTTCATTTTTTTCTACAATAATTGGAAAAAAAAATAAAAAAAAAATAAAAAATTAGATTTAAAATTAAAATTAAAATATATTGCTAGGCAAAACTGTACTATTCTTTTTTATCCGGTAGCTTATTTAAAAGCCATTCCAACGATATAACTTTCTTAGAGAGCTCCCATAGAAAAAATAGAGATATCGTCATTTTAATGAAACGGGACGTTAGCGGGCGGAGTTCGCGTGCGACATTTTGCATTTTTGGGTTTGACAGTACAGAGTTTGACGCGACGACGCAATGACACTCTGAGTAACTTGAAAACTACAATGTTTAAATTTTCTAACTAGTGTGAAAGCACTTTATCTCTACCATATGTGCAACGCATACCGCATTTGGAGAATCGCAGTTCTCTGATAGGTTTGACAGATTGAATGCATCTTATTACTGCTGCAGACATCTCTGGATTTTCATGTACAGTTGGCGGAATTTAATTTACGACCCACCTAAGGTTGAATATCATATATCTAACTGGAACCATAAGACCTATTGCTATTATAGCACTTATGTTGCTCTTAGTCGTTGCATCCGTTATTTACACGTAACTAGGCAACTGATTAATTATTTCTAATTCCAAATTCCAAATGTCTTTATTACTGTAGATATTTACATATACTTAGCAATCGTCATTTTTTGCCACTTCTCTACATTGGACCACTGTGGGAGAAGAAGGGCATAGAAACTCCCACAGATTGACTTTAGATCTCTTTTTAAAAATTGCTTATGCTTAACTAATACAAAATATAATATTTAGTCATTATCATAATTAATAAGCAGGAATAAATAATTACAAAATTATTAACAGCAAGGTCTGTGTTGAGCCAGATTAACCCCATACAGACCCATCATCATTCTGTGATAGACTCAGAGTAAGTTTAAGCAAAGAGTTTCGTATGTCTGAGGTGATGGACGAATTTTTTTTTTCCAGATAACTTGGCAAGATATACAGGGTATTAACGGGGTCATGATTCAAACCTATCGGTCCTAACTCGAAGAATTAATGCGATTTAAAGTATAGGGCAAATTTTTAAAAAATTACAGCCTTTTCTAAACTAATCAACAATTTATTTATCCCAGTTAATAACTCAGATTATGGTTACCCTATTAATTCATGATACAACCTTTTTAATAAACAAATGATTAGATGAGTAAGTAGTAGGTAATTGTCAACTGTTTTTAGTCTTGTCAAGTGCGTAGGGTGACCATAATAATTAATAAATAGGGAATCATTTTTAGTTTTTTTTTACCTGCGAAAAAAGTGCTAATTTATGCACTCCAATCTACAGCGTATTATTGTATTCCTAATTAAGTGCCAAGTCTATTTTCTCTTTCTTGCTACACGACCCCGATAACACCCTGTATATTGATCATAGAGTTAACTAGTGAACAAAGAGTTTCGTTAATCTTAGGTTTGGTGGTTTCGACCTTAAAACATTTTGAGAAATAAATTTCAACGAAATGGTTATGGAATAAACCTACAGTAACTGACCCTGCTTAGTGGGCAGCCAGCCCGAAATCGAGCGGGAGTAGTATCGCAAAGAAGATCCGTCTGGAATTAATTTAGCAACCAAAAAAAACTAATTTAAAATAAACAATTTAAGTCTAATACCGTTATTCGTTTTCACAAAACTCATTTTTAAATGAACGAAGTGGCGCAGCGCATTATGAAAAATGAAATAATGTTTTTCGTCCGCGCGAAAACTGCAGTAAATCTGACTATCTCAAAATTAATTTCGAACTCGCCGAGTCTCGAGTTTCAACAGGAATTACACAACTTTGAAAAAACAACGTTGAAAAATCCCGTGTCCATAGTAGAACTCCGGGCTGGCTTAAAGGATTTGCATAGTAAATGTGAGTGGGGCTAAAACGCAGTAAAATGTGCTAATGCGGCAGGGGGTCCAGTTTTAACACATTAATCCATTGAAAAGTGGACTCTATTCCGGAGTTCTTGGCATTCATTTGCCGATACGAAGACATTAATGAAACCTGACTCGTGTTCATTATCGTAAGTGATGGGTTAATTGATTTTCTTCGTAAAGTCGTAATTACTAAAAGAGGGATTATCGAAAACAGTCGGTGTTAGAGTAACGCCGCAACAATGAATGTTGACTCTGGCCCTACTCCCATACGATATGCATCGGCGACGAGATTCCTACGCGACTGTCGGAGACTAGTCGCCGCGAAGTATCTCACATACATTTAAAAGAAGCCTCGCACACTACGCCGCTTACTGGCGATTTGTCCAATTTATATGGAAGGAAATCCAAATCAAATAGTTTATTTTCAGATAGAAAATATAACATTGCATTATAGTTATAAAAACTGCAAGCCGAAATGAGAACAAAGGATAAACCTTTCAGGATGCACACAAAATAAAACCCGGCCAAGTGCATGTCGGACACGCGAACCGAGAGTTACGCAGGAATCGCATTTTTTGTGAAGGATCTACAAATTGACGGTTTTGATTTTTCCTTTACTAGTGCTGACCTTAAGAACCCGAAAGTATCCTATAGGTATATGTCTTGAGTTCCTTGCCAGCAAAATCAGCAAAGCGGCATAAACGGCCCAGCTTTTGGCGGCATTGACCTAGAAGTTTAGTTTTTTCACAACTTTTTGGGACTACAGATCTAAGTAATTGATATCAATTTCAACATGATAATTTTAAAAGTTTTTGCTAAAAAGAGTCTTGTCTGGAGAGACGGACAGACAGCGAAGTAATCCTATAAAGGTTCCTAATTTCCTTTTCAAGTACGGAATCCTAAAAAACTAATCAGTGTCTCTAATTGTTAACTAGTTTACTTTGACTCACTTTTTATGTAATCAAAGTATATTTATATTAATTAATTCATTCATTAATTAACTGTTTAGCAAATTGAGTAAAAATTACAAAACAATCCATTTTCAACAAAATTAAATCAATATTAAAAGAAAAATACGCCCTATTTAATACCAAACTATTACTGTTTTTTTACTACTATTCGCTTCGACTCCAGGTTATATTACAAAGTTGTGGCCTAACAAACCTAGCTTTAGTATATCGACAGAAGCAGCGACGTCAAACACATATAAACATCGACAACCTGGGGGTTTTTTCTTCTTCATACCTTGAATACAGGAAAAAAAACCCAAGTCTTGGATGGTTATATGTGTTTGACGTCGCTGTTTCTGGTTCCCACGACACAAGGTATCCATGTGTGGGGCGAGAAGCAATGCATTAGCCTGTATGTTAATATTTCAAAATATTTTATATATTTATATGACCTAAAACAACCAATACGGTTCTGTGAAACAGCATGGGGCACTAAATTTGGTGAACATTTAACATTTGGAAGTGAACACTTATATTGCTAAACAATATATTTGTTGCCGTTGGGTTTACCATGCACAACATCGCATAGAATAAGTTTCTACAGAAAAAGGGTTATATCAGTATCTATTTCCACAATGATTCTTTGAGCCATGGCCAAAATAATAATGTATAAATAAATATATATATACAAAGGCGAATTCTTTACAATTTTGATGTTCCCCTTTGAAGTGTGCGATTCGTTTGAGCCGAGCTTGCATTTCTAGCGAATACTTCTAGTGAAGGATTCCTTTTGACCGGAAGAAGAATTATGGCTTAAAAATAGATTAAACCCGACCGAGTTTCCATGAAAGAAAGCTTCAGGGAAAATTGGAAATTAAAATTGTGGTAGGAAGATTGCGCCAAACTTTTTGGTAAAATGCACTTTATATTTGTAGCCCAAAGAGCTACATTCATCTGAGGTTTGTTACTAGTTAGATACATATTTTCAACAGCAACAAAGAGTGTGTGTATGAGTTTTTATGGATATCTGGATAATAAAATAGGAATCATCAATTAATTTTATTTTTACTTTTAATTTTATGTTCACTCTTATCATGTATAATTAATTTACCACGAGCATATTGAAAAATAAAAACCGTCTTACTACAAAAAATAATAAAATCTCAATATTAACACTTGTTTAACTAAATCGAGAATATTCAGTTAACATTTATATTAACAAGCTTCTAAATTTCGTTACCACAAAACATGTTTAGTGAGTGTCATTCTAAATAACGAATAAATAAATCTTCAACTTAATTTCACCTATGGCCACACTGCAAAACGTTCGTTCATCAGTTACATTTTACGCAAATAACTTACAAATAAAGACATAATCACACTAATATTTTAATTGTGAAAGTTTGAGTTTTTTATTTTTTTATATGTTTGTGTATCTTTGTACGGCTGGACGGATTTGAATAAAATTTTAAATGTATATAGCTCATTATCCGACTTAACTTATAGCCTACATTTTAACCCAAAAAATAATCACTGATTCCGTCGGATGGACAGCGTGGCTAAAAAGCATCCATAAAACCGTTTTCACAAATATGTCACTAGATGGCGCTACAGGTACATTTACATAGCGGCATGGTTTAGTTTCAAGCTTACTTTATAAATCCCGGCACATATTGCACTTACTTAGGTTGATGTGTTGATTGTTTCAGTTTGTCTCTTTCATCTCGATAGTTTGCAATTCTATTCTGTTCTATTTTGTTTGGATAGGTTGAAGGTTGTTCGTTTTTATTGCATAGTCAGTCATTAAAAATTTATAAAATAATAATGCCTCGCAAGCAAAAAACAAATATTTCATCGAGCTCAAAAGGAGCGCAAGCCACGAAAAAAGCTAGATAGAAAGTATCGTCTACTCCTGCTAAACAGCGGAGAATTGAGCAAGCGGAGCGTCAGGAAAATTCTCGAGCGTCTGAAACCTCGGCACAAGCTGATGCTCGACGTCACTAGAACGCTCACCACATTGCATCACAGATTGCTGTGGAGACACAAGAGCAGTCAGATGCTCGAAGACAGGATGTGGCTGAACGTATGGCCTCTCGGATTGCTGCTGAGAGACAAAAGCAGTCGGATGCTCGAAGACAGGATATGGCTGAACGTATGGCCTCTCGGATTGCTGCTGAGACACAAGAATAGTTTGGTGCTCGACTATAGGATATGGCTGAACGTATGGTCTCTCAACGCGCTTCTGAAATACCAGAAGAGGCGGTTTCTCGGCGTCAAGAGTACGCAGAGCCCAAGACTTCTCAGCGTGCTTCTGAAACAGTTGAAGAGGCAGATCTACGCCGAAACGCTGTTGGTCAACAACAAGCTGAACTTCGGCAAATATTAGCAAGAAAGACTTGAGGAGTTTTTAAAAATTGTGCTTTCGACTATGATCCTACTTTAAATTATAATAATCATAGGCTTATCAAAATTTACCGTATGAACAAGTCTTGCAGATTTTGTGGGGCACTGAAATGGAAGGAGGAAACGGCGGGTATGTGTAGCTCTAGGGGCAAGATAACCATTCCTATATTAACGGAACCGGTCGATTCTTTAAGGGAATTATTTTTGGGCAAGACTGATGAATCACGGCGCTTCCTAAACCGTATCAAAAAATGTAATGAATGTTTTCACATGACCTCCTTTGGGGCTGATAGAATTCTCGCCATGCCTAGGTTTTCGCCGACCTTTACGGTGATGGAGAAGTGCATCATAAAATAGGGTCACTTTTACCTCCGCCCAACGGTCAAGCACAATTTTTGCAAGTTTACTTCATGTGAGACGACGAGGCGGGAACTGATAAACGGTGTCAAATTATTCATGGAGTTAAACGAGCGACTGCCCGGAAAATACAAAACATCACACCTGCAAGATCACAATAGGTTGGTGCACATCTTCAAAACAGCTTTCGAGCCTGCTGAGAGCTGCAAAGTTGTGATCAAGCTAGACCGCGTGCCGAGCGGGCAGCACGCGCGACGCTACAACGTGCCGGCCGTCGCCGAGGTAGCGGCTGTGGTCGCGGGCGCCGACCTCACGGCCCCGAGAGACATCGTCGTACGCAAGCAAAGCGACCCGCACACCAGGATCGCCAACACGCAACGTTTCTACGATACTCTACAGTATCCCATTATGTTTTGGATAGGACAAGAGGGATATCATTTCATTAATCATCAAACCAGTCCAGAAACCGGGTAACCGAACCCGAACAAAAATGTTTCGTGCATGGCTTTCTACGCGTTCCACCTGATGGTGCGCAAACACGACTTCAACTGGCCGCTGCGGTGTAGGGTACTTCTGTCCCAGTGTTTGGTAGACTTGTACGTGAAAACAGAGAGTGAGAGTCTGAGGTTCATAGCGCTTAACCAAAGTGAATTGCGTGCAGAGAATTACGTATCCACTTGCAAGATGCTATTGTAAACAATGGCAATGTGAATCCGAACGACTTATGGCAGATGGTGATCCTGCCATCTGCGTTCGTTAACAGTCTACTATACCTCCACCAATAAACCCAGGACGCGTTCTCCTATGTCCAAAATCATGGACGGCCGGACTTATTCATCACCTTCAAGTACAACCCAGCCTGGACCGAGATTAAGGATGAATTAATGGTCGGGCAGAAACCGACAGACCGACACGATATCGTAGCGCGAGTTTTTAAAATTGAAGTGCAAAAGATGGTGGCCCTCCTCATGAAAGAGCACATTTTCAGCGAGGCGCAGTGCTTTCTGTATTCGCTTGAGTGGCAAAAGCGCGGCTTGCCCCACATGCACTTACTATGGAAAGTTAAAAGGAAAATTGCTCCCGAACCAAATATATGAAGTAATATCAGCCGAGTTGCAAGACCCCAATGTGGATAATGTGTGAGATTTATGAGATGATCACTAAAAGCATGATCTACAGACCATGTGGAACATAGAATCCTACATCCCCGTGCATGAAGGACAGGAAATTCACAAAAAAAGTATCCTCGGGCGCTGTTAAAAGAGACCTAAACTAATTATAATGGGTATCCATTATACAGGCGCAGAGCACCCGAGATCGGGGGACGTACGGTAAAATTTAAAATTAGAAGTACCGCGCAAGATGTCATAGTGGACAACAGTTGGATGGTTCCTTACTCCCCGCTCCTTTGCAAAATGTTTAATGCTCTCATTAATGTGGAGTTTTGCTACTCGGTGCGGGCAATTAAATACATTTGTAAGTACATCAACAAAGGCAGTGACCAGGCCATATTTATCGTGCAGCAGCAAGGCAATGCCAATATTAATACATGAGAAGAAGTGCAGGTGTTTAGAGCTGGTCGATACGTGAGCAGCAAAAAAGCGGCATGGCGTATATTAGGCTTGCCGCTTCACGAGAGGTATCCAACATCTTGCGGTACATCTTGCAAACGGCGAGCGCATTAACTTTACAGAGGCTTACTTGCGCGATCGAGTAGCGACATCGCCGACGACCATACTTCCTGCGTTTTTCTGTCTGTGGCAGACAGATGAATTTTCCAAAACTTGATGAACGTGGAAGTGTCAAAATATTACACATGGAACGCTTCACAGCAAGTATGAAAGCGTCGTGTGGAGGGCCAACCCGTTGAAGGCTGGCATGGTGTGAAGGCGTCAGATGCCCTGGGCAGAATATACATCTACACTATTTACACAGATTGATCTAACCCCAAACTAGGATTCCCTGTATCTTGGGTACTAGACAACGATGCACATACTTATATACACCCATCGTCGGGATGCCCTCAGCCATCGGTCCTGACCCTTTTGCGACATATAGATAAATATTATACTTAGATAGATAAACAACCATGACTAGGGTACAATTATCGGTTCTCATCAAACAAATATTTGCCCCCAACGGGACTCGAACCCGGGGCCCTTGGGTTCGTAGGCAGGGTCACTGCCAACTCGGCCTTTCGGGTCGTCATAATGTTGAGCGTCTAAGCGGTTGTCTGATTTCCGCATGCCCGAACTACAACGAACAGGAGATTTGTCCAATGATTTGCTTAGGGAGCTCAGTTACGATACCGCTTTAGGAGCTCAAGTGGTTCAAACTGAGTCTCAGTTGTTAGCCGCGTGGAAAGTTCAGAAGGGGGTCTCTATTTCTTAGACGCACCAGCAGGCACAGGCAAAATATATCTTTTGAATTTGCTGCTGGCGCAGTTACGCAAGGACAAGGATGTCGCGCTAGCTGTTGCGTCCTCTGGGATAGCCACGACCTTACTCAGCAGAAGCAGAAATGTCCATTCGGCGTTATTCATTTCCACTGAACCTTGCGGGTGAGGGAACGCCCACTTGTAATGTAAGCAAGAGCAGTGGTCGTGGAACTCTAGTGCAGCAGTGCAAATTGATCGTGTGGGACGAATGCACTATTTCACACAAGCGTGCGATTAAAGCGCTCGACTGCATCTTACAAGACATCCATGGTAACCGAAGGTTAATGGGTGGAGTCTGAATGGAGGTCGTCTTGCTCGCAGGTGACTTCCGGAAGACGCTGCCGGTCACTGAGCAAGGCATTCCAGCAGACGAGATAAACGCATGCCTCAAGGCTTCGCCAATATGGGTAAAGGTAGAAAGATCCCAAGTAGCATTTTACTCCATTTAAGAGTACACATTTAGTTCCCAGGTGTACTTGAAGCATTATTACAGTTCACTCGTGATGTAAAAGCTGCATTATTGCTATTAATAACGCCTATACCTGTATAAGGGACTTATATGAGAGTAGAGTTATACTTTTATACGATTGTTGGTGTTATAATACTATAGACAATAGTCAATAGTCAAAGTACTTTATTACTGTAGATATTTACATATACTTAGCAAACGTCATTTTTTGCCTCTTCTCTACATTGGACCACTGTGGGAGAAGAAGGGCGTAGAAACTCCCACAGATTTATTTTTAGATCTCTTTTAAAAATAAGTTGTGCTTAACTAATACAAATATGAAAAATTTAATTGTTATGATTAATAAGCAGGAATAAATAATTACCAAATTATTAACAGCAAGGTCTGTATTGAGCCAGATTAACCCCATACAGTCCTGTCATTTAAGTAATCTTGAACATTGTAATATCCCTTTTTCGACAAAGTCGCTTTAACATGCTTTTTAAATTGCTCAAATGGCAATTTCAAAATCTCCAGAGGTATCTTATTGTAGTAGAAAATGCACTGACCCTTGAAAGAATTGCTAACCTTCGCGAGTCTAAAACGGGGCACACATAGTCTGTGATTATTTCTTAGGTTAACATTACAGCTGTCGCTAAGTTTGGAAAATGTTGTAAGGTTCTTGCGTACATACATTATATTTTCGAAAATAAATTGACTAGCTACTGTTAGTATGTCAATTTCTTTAAAAAGCTCTCTTAAGGAGTCTGTTCGTTTTAAATTATAAATTGCTCGAATAGATCTTTTCTGTAAAATAAAAATAGTTTGAATATCCGCTGCTTTCCCCCACAACAAGATACCATAGGACATCACACTATGAAAGTAACTAAAATATACTAGCCTAGATGTAGCCACATCCGTGCTTTGTCTGATGTTCCTAACAGCGTAAGCCGCAGAACTTAATTTACCAGCCAATTTATCTATGTGGGGTCCCCACTCCAATTTGCTATCAATGGTTATTCCAAGAAACTTAATATCATTTACCAATTCTAACGTGCTGTTGTCTAACACCAAACTGGTCTCAAATTGCCTGACATTTGGAAGTGAGGATTTGATACACTTGGTTTTACCAGCGTTTAACAATAAATTATTAACTGTGAACCAATTCAAGGTTAAAGACAATACACCATTAACATCATCAAAATTTCCTTTTTGTCTTTCAATTTTGAAGACCATTGAAGTATCATCAGCAAACAACACTATGTCAGTTAATTTCTCCACAATGAAAGGCAGATCATTAATATATACCAGGAATAAGAAAGGGCCTAATATGGAACCTTGTGGAACGCCAATTTTAACACCCGATCCATCAGATTTTACGCCGTTAACTTCTGCCTTTTGAATTATATTGCTCTAACAACTATCCTTTAGTCAGCGGTCTGACTAAGAGCATTGTAGGAGGGTAGAGATACGGCAACCGCTGTTTAACGGCCTACTTGTACGATGTTATAGAGCAAGCATTTTAATAGAACATACGTGGTCATTTATAAAGCCAAAGGCTGTATGTTTACTTGTTTTAGACTGTAATACAGCTAGTAGCTGTAGTAGGACTTGTTTGTGATCATTAAAATAACCTTTTTTACTATTTTTTTTTACTTTTTACTTTTTACTTTTTACTTTTTTTTTACTACTATACAGAAGTGTTCAAATGGTTCACATGTGCACTGTAGGCTGTTAAAAGGACTATATGTGTTGTCCATTAACATCAATAGCAGTTTATTTGTCCACAAGTTCTGCTCTTATTTGCTGTAAGCTGAACTTGAATGTGCATGTGATATTCTATTACACTTATCCCACAAGCTGATGAATGGTGTTTATATAAGTCGCGTGCAAAAATTTGTGAAAATGAATAAAAAATCTTGGAAAATAAGAGCCAGAAACGGTGGAATATGAAGAAAAATTGCTAAAGAATATACGCAAATTGTAAAAATAAACAGTCGATTAACAACGACGCCCGAAAATGAGCCCGTCGACACGGCTTTAACAAGTGCGACTTAGACCGTTGTTCATGGTGGTTGTGTACATGGTGCAGAGGACAATAATGTGCCTGAACCTGAAAGTTCCTTTCAAAATATACAGATATCAGAGTGTGGTGATTGCAGTTTTAGTGATAGTGAATACGATTTTGATTTGGACAATCATTTAACCTTTCGCAAAAAAAAAGAGAACATGAGCTATTGAAAATAGTATTCGTCATCCCGCTTTAAATAAATTGTACTTTAGGTATTCATACTTGACTTTTAATACCTGGGCTAGGTGATTTAACGGACAATAATTATTATTGCGGATCTCTAGAATTTCAGTATTAAGTAATTGAAAGATGACGGACGATGATACGACACATTTGACCTGAACTACATCTTAAAGCTGTACATAAGTTCACATTAGAATAAATTTATAGGCATTGGCTCTGTAGTGGTACAAATGTGGGACTTCATATAGATAACAGCATTCTAACAGAACACATGTGAACCTATATACGCATAACAGTTCAGTATTTCATTTCCACCTTTTTGTTCTCGTAACCTAAAATATTTACGAAATAATCTCTAAAATTATTATGCAGATTTATCACAAAATAAGCAGATAGACCGTTTGAGTTTTGGTTTCATGTTATAATTAATTACCGTAGTATAATTATAATGCCAATATAATATCAAAAACTGAAAAATTTAGCTTTACTTTCAACCAGTTTTAAATATTTTAAAATGAATATCGCGTTTTTACAGAGGCGCGTGAATATTTTAGCTGTATATATGTATACATTTCACGATAAAGTTGCATTCCCATGGCATTAATATGATTAAGTATTTAAAACCGGTAACTTACCGCGTGTTATATCATAAATTTATATCCAAATGATATCCGCCGGAGTTGTAAATTGTCTTTCTTGATAACCTTTTAGCACTCTATAATATATTAACCATGAAAATAATAAAATAAAGAAATAATTTAGGACACACGTGAACTTTAGGTTGCACTAGAGTACTTTTGTCGGATTTCATAACTGTGAAGGCTGTGTATTTAGCCACTTGTTACTCTTTATTACACTCATGTACGTTGTATGGTTCACACTGCGTCCCATATAGTGCCGTAAGTCTTAAGTCCGATGGTACTACTAAAACTGCTATTATAATGCTAATATACAGCCATAGTGAACTTAAGGCTGTCTAATTTGTACCCAAACTGGTTCTATAAGAGCATTATAGCAAGCTATACAGCTCTTATACAGCTGACTTGCACAGCTTGTAGAGTACATGTGAACGACTAGACATCTTATATAGAACCCGGAATGTTACTTGGGATTGCACCTCACAACTAATATGAGAGTCCAGCTCTACATATAATATATATATAAGAAAATTTTACAAAATAAGCAGGGGTTTTCTGGCAATCAAATGAAAAATACTAGGACAAAGGGTAAGCCCCACTTAAATATTTCCCATCAAAACATGCAGGGGCTACCTGGCAAAGAACTTGTATTAGAATTATTTCTTAATCATTCAGACACCGATGTTATTTGTATTACAGAACACTGGTTAAAGGAAAATATGATGTCTTTTAACATAATTAATTACAAAATTGTCAGTTGTTACAATAGAAAGACTGCCGATAGAGGTGGTTCTTTAATCTTAGTAAAAAATAATATTAAGGTGAAACAACGGAAAGATATTCTTGCACTTACTGTAGAAATACAAATAGAGGTATCCTGTGTTGAGTTGGATAGCCATATTATTGTTTGTGTCTACAGACCTCCGAGAGATGAAAACGGCCATGGCAATTTTGAAATGTTCGAGAAAATTATGGAGGATGCCCTCATTATACTTTGTAATAACAGAAAAAAGTTAATTATTTGTGGCGATTTTAATGTAGATTTGCTTGTAGATACAACATTGAAACAACGATTAATAACTCTGTTCAAATCATTTAATTTATGTCATATATTTCTAGAGCCGACTAGAATTACACTTACCAGCCAAACTTGCTTAGATAACGTATTTTGTGACTGTGCATTCACAAGTAAAAATGTAATTAACTGCTTACCCTCCGATCACAGTGGTCAAACAGTTTCATTCCCAATTGCCAGTAAAAATAGGACTGATCCATCATTTTATAGGCCTATTACATCCCATAGACTAGAGACGTATATGAAAAAGTTAGATATAAATTTGCCAGTACCGGATTTTGATGAACAGAACCCAAACAAAATCTACTCAGACTTCTTCAGCATTATTCAGACAGAATTCAATAAAGTTTTTAAATTAAAGAAAGTCAGTGACTACAACGGTAAATCTAAATTTAATGACTGGGCAACGTTTGGAATTCGTAAAAGTAGAGTTATCTTATATGACCTTTATGAACAAAAAACCTATAACTTTGATCGAAAATTTCATGACTACGTTAAAAAATATTCCAAAACTTTCAAGTTGGTTTGTAGAACTGCAAAAACTTTACACAATAATAGAAAAATTCAAAATTCAAATAATAGAAAGAAAACAGTTTGGCAAATAATAAACAACGAAACTGGCAAAGTTATACCAAGGGACAATGATTTCTGCCTAAAGATAGGTGATGATGTTGTTAAATCCAGCGCTGATGTTGCTCGAGCTTTTGAAACATTCTTCACCAATGTACCCTTACTCACAAAAGACCGTCTAAATTCATCTCCATATGAAGCAGAGACTTTATTAAAAAATAACACTAGCGCCAGTAATGTATATTTAAAATTTCATCATGTATATCCCCAGGACATTGTCAAAACGTTTAAATTACTTAACTTAAAAAATACGAAAGACCTGTGGGGTATATCAGTCAAAGTCATTGGTTCAGTAATTCTAGTTATAGCCCCACACTTAGCTTATTTATTCAATAAATGTGTTGACGATGGGGCTTTCCCAGACCTCATGAAACACAGTAAACTGATACCTCTGTTCAAGTCGGGAGATAAAGGTGATCCTTCAAATTTCAGACCAATATCTGTTCTTCCAACACTAAGTAAAATATTTGAAAAGATTATACTCAATCAAATGCTCTCACACTTCAACCCTACAAAACAACTCCATGCCAAACAATACGGTTTCACTAGGGGTAAATCGACTACGGATGCAGGTATTACCCTTATATCTCATATTTATTCTGCATGGGAGGCCGCACAGGATGCTATCGGAGTTTTTTGCGACCTGTCGAAGGCGTTTGATTGTGTTGATCATAATACGCTATTAATTAAATTAAATCATTACGGAGTTAGAAATAAAGCGTTGGATCTACTAAGATAATACCTAAGCAATAGAATTCAAAAGGCAGAAGTTAACGGCGTAAAATCTGATGGATCGGGTGTTAAAATGGGCGTTCCACAAGGTTCCATATTAGGCCCTTTCTTATTCCTGGTATATATTAATGATCTGCCTTTCATGGTGGAGAAATTAACTGACATAGTGTTGTTTGCTGATGATACTTCACTGGTCTTCAAAATTGAAAGACAAAAAGGAGAATTTGATGATGTTAATGGTGTATTGTCTTTAACCTTGAATTGGTTCACAGTTAATAATTTATTGTTAAACGCTGGTAAAACCAAGTGTATCAAATTCTCACTTCCAAATGTCAGGCAAGTTGAGACCAGTTTAGTGTTAGACAACAGCACGGTAGAATTAGTAAATGATACGAAGTTTCTTGGAATAACCATTGATAGCAAATGGCAGTGGGGACCCCATATTGATAAATTGGCTGGTAAATTAAGTTCTGCGGCTTACGCTGTTAGGAACATCAGACAAAGCACGGATGTGGCTACATCTAGGCTAGTATATTTTAGTTACTTTCATAGTGTGATGTCCTATGGTATCTTGTTGTGGGGGAAAGCAGCGGATATTCAAACTATTTTTATTTTACAGAAAAGATCTATTCGAGCAATTTATAATTTAGAACGAACAGACTCCTTAAGAGAGCTTTTTAAAGAAATTGACATACTAACAGTAGCTAGTCAATTTATTTTCGAAAATATAATGTATGTACGCAAGAACCTTACAACATTTTCCAAACTTAGCGATAGCTGTAATGTTTACTTAAGAAATAATCACAGACTATGTGTGCCCCGTTTTAGACTCGCGAAGGTTAGCAATTCTTTCAAGGGTCAGTGCATTCTCTACTACAATAGGATACCTCTGGAGATTTTGAAATTGCCATTTGAGCAATTTAAAAAGCATGTTAAAGCGACTTTGTCGAAAAAGGGATATTACAATGTTTAAGATTACTTAAATGACAGGACTGTATGGGGTTAATCTGGCTCAACACAGACCTTGCTGTTAATAATTTTGTTATTATTTATTCCAGCTTATTAAATAAAAATAAATCATAATTGTAGTAGTTAAGCACAACCTATTTTTAAAAGAGATCTAAAAATCAATCTGTGGGAGTTTCTACGCCCTTCTTCTCCCACAGTGATCCAATGTAGAGAAGAGGCAAAAAATGACGTTTGCTAAGAATATGTAAATATCTACAGTAATAAAGTACTTTTGAGTTTGAGTTTGAGTTTGAGTACAACGACCAATAATCCGGTATCTTTGCTCAAAACCTCCTCGAGACCGGCGAAGGCCGCCTAACAATGGATACGGAAGGCGTAATCAAATTTTAAAGCCGCTTCTGCGATGTTGCAACATCGGAAGATAACCTAATAAATAAGGTTTTCCGAGTTTACAACAAAACTTGAACAACGAGGAGTGTTTGTGTGAAAGAGCCATCATGGCGCCAAAAAACGAGTTGGTGGGAAATATTCATAAAAAAAATATCGGTCAAGTACCGGGTGTGGTAACTACTTACACAACAATTGATACTGTCACATATTGGATGACCAATGACGATGTAACAACATACCTGGTAGAGTTTCTTAACTCATTAGTACTGTCGGGAGTGTCGTCACACAAGTTGGAACTGAAGGTGGGTGTGCTTGTCATACTGATGCGTAACCTGGATGCACCAAGGTTGTGCAATGGTACCAGGTTCCGCATCACGGAGCTGAAAAGGCATATCGTGCAGGCCACCATCATTACCGGCGAGGCCAGAGGAGGAACGGTTCTGATACCGCGAATACCTATTATCCCAACAAACTTGCCTTTTTAGTTCAAACGCTTGCAGTTCCCATTGAAAGTGGCCTTTTCAATAACTATAAACAAGAGCCAAGGGCAAACTTTAAAAGTGGCAGGCTTTCATCTGGGCACATCTAGGCTCTACGTTGGCTGTTCACGTGTATCGAGAGCTACAAATCTCTATATCTACGCAGGGAACAACAAATTTCGGAACGTTGATTACAGAAACGTATTTCGACTTCTGGCTCTCGGTGCATAACACGACTGTTTGCGATACTCAAAATTATAAATTAATTATGTTTTGTAGATATTTACAAAAATAACACGTTAATTTTGCCTCTTGGACCAGAAGAAACTCCCACAGAATTATGTTTTGATCTCTTTTTAAAAAATGTCAGGTTTGGCTAAATTACAACAAACTAACACGCGACTAACACGCGGGCGACGGCAACAGCTAGTTTGATGTATAAGTTTATGCTTAATTTAATTTCACAGAAGTAAAAACGTAGTATTAAAACATGGATTGGTAAGGTACGAGATTACAATATTCCCGTTCATTTCAGTACTTTTATCTAAAACGTCTGAAAAATAAGCTGCGAAACGAAACGGAACATGGAACTGTCACTGTTCATCAGGTAGAAGTTTGTTTTCGTTGGAGTTTTGGTTGGGGATAAATAGTAACTTATAGTGGCTCAGGAAAGTAAATACTTGGATCCTACCAACCTGCACTTACCCTGGGTGGCGATGATGTGCACCAAAACAACAACAAATTTTTCTGGATTTTGAAAGAAAAAAGGTCAAAAATTAATATCATAAACGGGATCAGCCCACATCTAACCGACTGCTTGGCAAAGGCCTCTTCTCTATAGCAACAGTCTCCAAGTTCTGTCTCAACTGCATGTACAGAGATGCCGACTTGATAATATCGTTGGACAATGCCCACTGGCTGGCCGTATCTTTTCTCTTGGCACTAGTTTACCTATAGCTTTGGTCCACCTTCCGTCATCCTGCCTAGCCAAGTGTATCGCCCACCACTACCTTAGTATTTTTGTATAAATTTTTCCCACCAAAAACATTTTCATGTAAAACGTTGCCAAGACGAGACCATATGGCACGCACTGTCCAAAAGTTATTAGATCTCATGTAGAGCCAAGCTTCTAACTCTACACGCCCTAACTCTACAAGCTTCACAAACTTCACAAACTCTACACCTTAGTCAAAATATGTAGCTTGGTCGTTTTACTGCCGTCACGTCACGTCAAAAATATTTATTTAATGTTCTTGTAGAAAAGAGTACAGTTCTTTTGAGTACGAATTAACAAATCTATTTCATTTTTACAAACATTAATTTTTATTACATTCATTTTTATTATAACCTATTAATTAATTTTCTAATCATTCAATCCGTTCTGGTAGTAGCGAGTAAGTTCTTGTAGGTATGAATAAACAAATCTATTTCATTTTCACACGATTATTTTTTACTACAATAACGATTGTTTATCAGAAAAGTAATGAACAGTGAACAAAATATAAGTACAAAACAAAGCCTAAATTTCGGTACGCCTAGCTTTTTACAGACTTCAACTACATGTTCGTGAAAGTTTAATATAACTGTAAAATGAACTCCCAGGTTTCTGATCTCACTGATGCACTGCAGTGGTTCTTCACCCATACAATACTGACGGATGCGCGGTATGTGAGCTCGGCTAAATGTTAGTACTGATTAATTTCACATGTAGAAGTCTTACTTAGTGACGTAGCTCCAATTTACAATATTATCTATATTCTGTTTAAGCTTGTCATGCTCCGAATCCTAACCAATTCCACGAACCTACCACAGAATGTCAGCAAAAGAGGCACATTAATAGGGAATAGGAAATTAACTAACCCCTTCCGGTAGCAAATTTTCCATCAGTTTGAGTTGAAGAAGTCCTAGGTTCCTACCTCGACTGACGCCTGATCTCGTGCGATATGGCTCCGACTGGTGCCCGCTGCAGTCTATGTACTGCTGCCGGTCTTGCATATAGCTGGCAAATAAGCAAGCTTCTGCAACAAAATGGCATTGTCCACCATGTCAAGGGCCTTACTAAAATCGAAATAGTACATTAACGTCTATCGCTGGCGTCTATCGCTGGCGTGAGTTTAGTCATCAGTCCGAGCAGATTCCTCTTTGTCCCCCGTTCAGGGCAACAGCCATGCTGCGTTTCTGATAACTGTGCACTTACCTGAGAATAAAAAAGTGCTCTATGAACGAATTGAACACCTTCGCTAGGATGCACAGCACTGCCAATGGATAATACATGGATAATCAATCGGGAAAATTTGCGAGTGCGAAGTACGAATTGACCACATGCAGCAATGATTCCACTGACACCAAAAATGGCGGCATGCCACCCGGCCACACGGCACACTTGTGAGGTAGGTAGGCGAGTATTGCATATTTACTATTGCTCGACATCGAGAGTAAGCCTTATAATCGGTGTGAGATCCGAGCTGTAGTGATTTGCATATTTACTATCGCTCTACATCGAGAGAAAGCCTTATAATCGGTGTGAGATCCGTTCGTTTTGTACTTTTTATGCAGTTTCTCATTTGTGACGTTTTCTTTGTAATAATAAGCAGATTACTTATATTTACGGATGAAAATAACAAGAATACAAGAGATGCCGCCGATGTATTTTTTTTTTATTTTTTTGTGTAGTGTGTCTCGTAGTGTAGGTGTTTAAAGCAATTATCAGACCATGTGTTAATAAGATTTCATATCTAACTTGGATCTGCTTACGGTAATGTATTTAGTGTGATTAGAGACGATATGATTCTGTTACCTCAGAAGCCGACGACGACTCATTGAGTCGTGCATGACCAGTCGAAGTTGAGGAAAAGGATAAATTCAAAATATGTTGAGTAACTGGTTAAATGTCGGCGCAAATCGTTTTCTACCACACCGTATGAGAATAGACGTAACGTTTTATATGTTTGTACTTAACATCATTCCAACCAACTTTTCCGATAGAACATGCGGATGAGACCACGTGATCAAATGTTCAAATAACTTTTGCTAGTTCCTTTACATAATATCGGGTCGCACTGCCAATCGAATACTTCGGGTTAGGTTGACCTAATAGTGTAAACTAATTCATACAACAATACTTATCGCAAACCGATTTAAAGTTCAGACAAAACCGAACTTTTTCCGACTGACAAAGGGATTTTACCTTTTACAGTGACATACTTAGCTTTACACGTATAAACAGAGCTATGTAGTGGACGTATAGTGAACTTTGTATTTTTGCACAAAGAGCACTTACGCTTCGAACGCGTTTTTATTTCAGAATAATCAGCAAGAGAATTTATTCAACGTTGAATTGTTTCTTTTTCATTAGTGGCCCGTACTCGATAGCACCTGGGTTTGAACAAATCAAATAACGGCATTATTGTTTGGAATACTCGGTTCTAGATTGCAGTTGTTAATTTTTAAGGCGATTCATTCTAATTTGAAGTTGTGATGTGGTCAAAAGCATCCTCATTAACATAAGTATGTCATAACAAGAATTGTACATGTTTATGATTTTGAATTTTTAAAGAATTTGTCAAGAGATAGTTTGTTTGTTTATGAAAAATTGTGACAAGCATTGCCTCTTGTTCGAGAGTTTCGCCTTCACAAGCATAAAACATCCAATCATTTTTTCACTTTCCCGGCCTTTTCAACAGTGCCTTTTCTCCAATGTGTCTTCACAACAAAAGGTCTTATTCCCAATACACACACTCACACAAAGTCATACAAAGTCCTGCATTAAACCTGCGAGTTGGTACACAAGTTTCGAGTTACAAGTTATGTGTCAACTTTACAACTACCTGCGGAGTTAGGTGGAGCAGAACAACATGGTAGCTAGTGGTTGTTAGTTTCAGAAGTCATATACAGGCTGTGGGTTAGGGCCACGGGTTGTCGTTGAATATCCGGTCACACCACCACCTGCCTGATGGTCCGAAGATATTTCGTATAGGCCATTGTTGTATTAAGTTACGGCCGAATCAAATACTCTATCAGGGGTACACGACACTAAAGCAAAAAAATATATATATTTTCTTTAAAAAATACCTTTGAAATCATAAAAGTGGCCGTGTATCGCATGCTACCGCACTCGCAATAGCGCTCTTCGTTTCCACACGTTGCGGATATTTCTGGCAAATTGAACACGGATTTTTTTAATCAAAATTATGCAAGGGAAAAATAAAACTTTTTTTTGAAACAAGCGATACGTATACTAGTGGTTCCTGAGCTGGGCGTACCTTTTCAAAACAACAACATGTTTTTTTTTTTACTGAAAATAACAAATTATGATCCAAAATTTTTTATAGCAAATTTTTTATCATCACGTCGCTGAATCTTGTTGAATGCAGTTGGCACTGGACTATGACGATTGGCGCTAAAGAGGAGAGGCCTATGATCTAGTCACACATACATCACATAGAACAACATTTTCAAGACAAATGTTCGTGTTGTCTTGCCATTTGCTAAATGTATTCAAGTATTTTATTGCAATAAATTACATGTCAGATGTTATAAAAAAAAATGGTACCAATGTAATTTTACCCTATTGGGTGTAGTAAATTTGCAGTCAAAGTAGGTATTAAGATAGTTTTTTTAAGTCACAAAGTATAACGCAATCATCTCAATGGTCCCCTACTCAGCATCTTACTTTAAACCCAATCATTTACACCAGTCTTAGCGATAATACATTAATATTTTGTGTCACACTATAGCAGCAATAACAATTTCAATTATAAAATATTTATTAACAAAATAACATAATGTAGTTGTTAGATCATTATATATACATAGTACAATTAGAATCGCAATAAACTAAATAAAGTAAAATTAAATACATACATACATAGTGTCACGCCTTTTCCCATACGGGGTGGCAGGGCACAATTGTGCCCACTTTTAGCCAGTTATTAAATTATTCATTTTGCGTGACAGGGGGCTAGCCCATTGCCGCAGCTATAGAGATTAGAGGTTTCTTCCCGATGTTTTCCATCACCGTTAGAATGTCCATATTGTCCATTCTTAAGATAAATAACTTATCTCATCACAACATCGTTAGCACCGGGGTTCGAACCTGCATCTCCTGCATGAGAAACAAGCGTGAAATCCACTAGACCACGGAGCAGGAGCTCCGTGGTCTAGTGGATTTCATGTAATTTAGGAAAATTACAATTTCTGAATACGTTTTTCAGTATTCTCGTGGCCACAATTTCATCAAGACTTGTACCTACACACACGCAGTGGGGCAACTAAGGAGTTAAGTCCTCTATAGCAAACATCAGGACATCCAGTATATCGGCACCAGCCTAGACTTACATGTTATAGTGAACGAGTTGAGTTAAGAACACTGGGAGTCGTTAAACAAAGGTGAAACTTCATTCATCAATAGTTGTGGCAAAATGCTCAAGTCATATGTGAATACAGACGTTTCTTCTTCTTTAACTTTTAATTTCTTATTAGTACCCTCACCCTTGATACTGCCCTATCGTATTTACTCCCCTACCCTTTTTCTCTCCTCTGGGCAATTTCGAAAATTTCTTCAATGACTTCTCGTACCTCCTACCTATATTCACAGGTCCAGTAGTTTTTGAGTTAAATACAAACTCCCCATTTCCACCTTGTGCAGACAAATTTGGATAAAGTCTTTACTGAACTGAAATCTTACATCTATAAAAATCGACCATTTTTGTATATGAAGACTGGCACACCTAACTGTCAAACTCATGATGTCTGCGGCCAGAGGCGAAACCGGCCTCCTAGCAGTACGAGGCTAACCCATATGGCGATAAAATACGAGCTGTCATAGCGGCGAAAATGCAAAAATGCATCGCGATTTTCAACCTTCTGGTAATTGAGAGCAACATTATGAAAAAACATTGTACTGAGGGTGTCCCTATGTGAGAGAGAGATTTTTATTTGAAATTTGTCTCTCGATAAATCGAGTATGAAACACCATAGACACAGTCTATGTCTATATATTTCGTCAGTAAACCAGCGACAAAAAAAAATCGGGGCTCGCACTGGAGGATCAATACTTCCAGTGCTGGCGCTTGTAAGTGGAGTTTTATATGATCTGTCGTCGGGCGGATGGAGGGCTTGCTTACGCGAGCGTAAAGGTTATTCTTAGTTTAGACACGTTGGACGCCAACGCGGTCACTGTTGTCCGGCACTTGATTTTCCCACCAGGCCACCACGAAATCACCAAAACTTTCATTTTTCGTCGGTTGTTTTTTTTGTTTATTTATTTAGATATATGCTTAAATAATGTGTTTCGACTAACACATGGTATTTTTTGACGCTCTATGATGAATTATTCTGTGCCGGACAACATTGTCCGGCGCGGCCCCCGCTGACGAAAAATCGAAAATCCGTTCCATGAGGCCACGCGGTCATGTTGCCGGACATCACTCCCGCGAATGAGAAACAAATGTCCCGCTGATTTCTATGGCCTTTTGGTGACAGACGATGTTATAAATGAGATTGTTGAGTGTACTAACGCTTTTGCTATGCATAAAATAACACAATCAAATGAAGTTTCAAAGTCTGCACGCTTGCGCCAGTGGTGCCCTACTAATGCTGCTGAAATGAGAAAATTCTTTGGGCTGATTATATACATGGGTATAGTAAGACTTCCCAAAATATCTGATTACTGGGCGAAGGACAGCAACAACGATTTCCGCGGACCGTTATGGCTCGCAATAGGTTTGAACTGTTGATGCAAATGCTGCATTTCTCGAACGCAGATGAAGATAACAAGGACGATCGCTTGCACCGCGTCAGAAACTTGGTGAACACCATGAATGACAATTTTAAAAAGACGTACACACCTGGAGACTCTTTGTGTATCGATGAAAGTATAGTTCCTTTTCGCGGCCGACTAATATTTCGTCAATACAACAAACAAAAATAACACAAGTATGGAATCAAGTTATTTAAACTATGTTCTCTACCGGGATACACGTTTAAGTTGAGCATTTATGGTGGAAAACGGAATGATGGCGTTAATACGTCACCCGATAAGGTGGTTATGGCGCTTTGCGATGAATTGCTCAATAAAAGACACACTCTATATAGCATTAGATTAGCAAGAGAACTCATGGAGAATGAAACACATCTAGGTACATTGAGAAAGAACTGCAAACATTTCCCCAAAGAAGTGGTTTCTACGAAATTGAAAAGAGGAGACTACATTGCAAACGAAAGTGATGATGGCATAACTGTTTTGAGATTGAGAGATAAGAGAGATGTCTTGGTTCTGTCAACAAAACATTCTGACAAATTTCGACAAGTCATCAAAAACGCCAAACAAGTCTCAAAGCCACAAATTGTCGTAGACTACAATAAAGCCAAGGGAGCCGTTGATCTATCCGATCAAATGACATCATATCAAACACCGTTGAGGACGTCCGTGAAGTGGTACAAAAAACTGGCAATAGACTTACTATTAAACACGGCATTGGTGAACGCTCTAGTTCTCTATCAGAGCGTCACCGGCAAGAAAACAGGAGTGCTTCAGTTTAGAAAATAAATTATGACTGATCTCGTACAAGCTGAAAGTGCTTCGACCGATCAAGTACCGAGACCGAGGAGAGTAAAGCACCAATTAGTAAGAAAAGAAGGACCTGCAAGCAAAACACGCCGTAACTGTCTACAGTGCTACAAGGACATATTTGAGAGCCATGGACGTGTAGCAAAGAGTAGGACGTGTAGAAGAGTAGTGTAAGAACAAAACTAAAAAAGTCAGCACCTATTATGATAACTGCCTTGATAAACCTTATCTTTGTGTTGTATGTTTCACAAAGATACATTGATGGAAAAGATAATATTTTTTTAGAAGTTTTTTTTTTTAGGTTTAGTGTTGATTTTATTGTCATTGAAAGGTTAAGTTATGTTGATTGTGATATGGTGTTGATTTTTGTTGCTATATAAAGGAGATTATGTTGATTGTGTTATGTTTCTTACAATAAATAATAACTTTTTTGTATAAAACTTAATTTTATTGACTCACGATGACGTTCTCTGTTTATTTGGGTGACTGTCTGTGGCATTATGCCACAAATGTAATATTAGAGTTTAAATAAGTTGTAATAACATTATATAAGAAAACATTGTGCCCCACTGATTGATTGTACGTCGTCTGTCTGTCTGTCCGACCGTCTCGTCATCTGTCCGTCTGTCAAGATCATGAAATTTGGTACGAAAATTCCTAGTTTCGTGCCAAATTTCATGATTCTAAGTCATGCTTACCAGCACTAGTAAAGGAAAAAATCCGTTTTTTTTTTTAAGTTCATTTGCAAAAAAAGAGGTTTGGTTGAAACCCTCGGTGCGCGAGTCCGACTCGCACTTGGCCGGTTTATTGTTTCTATGTGTACGCTTATTGATCGATGATGCTTTTTAGCTAAGAATAAAAGTAATTTTATGGCGTGGTTTATTATAATTCCAAAAACTCACCAGGGAAGTACTTTTTTTGAAGATTTTCAGAATTTCTCTTTGCATTTTCGATGCCAAGGTTTTTTGCAAAAACCAAGCTATATAGGATCAACTACAGGGCCACGCGGGTCAGCTCATATGCGAATTTTCACAGTACAAATGACCGCTGGCGACATAGAGAGGATTGAATACAGGTCTGACGTGCGGTCAGCATTGTCCGGCGCGGCCTGAACGGAAAGTCTCATTGCCGGTCAACATTGTCCGGCATGGCCCGAACGGAACATTACCACTATTTGTGTCGGCGTTTAACGTGTTAAACAAAAAAACTATGTTTGTTTTTGAAATTCAATTAATTAATTAATATAATTTTAATTAAACTATGATCACGCCGCCTTAGCGCGTGCCGAATCTTTTCAAAGAACGCCGACAGTCACTCAAATAATGCCGTATTTAGTGCACACCTCAAAGTGAATTTGCTTTTTTGTATCGAAGCACCCCCGGTAGTGAATGGTTGTTTGTATTGACTCTGCTACGTATAGGTACCGAAATTATTTTTTGGCCTTGGTAGGACAATGAACTGCCTCAAGAACCAATGATAAAAAGACGGGTGTTATATATACAAATTATAATCAATGATCATCGGCATTGGCATGTTTTATTTCACTTTACTTTACGTGCCGATGCCGATGATTTCACTGTCCTACCATGGCAAAAAAATACGGTACCTAAACGTAGCAGAGTCAACACAAACAACCTTTCACTACCGGAGGGCGCTTCGATACAAACTAGCAAATTCACTTTGGGGTGTGCACTCGATGCGGCATTATTTGAGTGACTGTCGGCGTTCTTTGAAAAAGATTCGGCACGTCCCAAGGTGGCGTGATCATGTTTCATTAAAATGATATTGCTGTCTTACTTATATTGGATTACTGGTATATATTCGTATTTTATAACAATAGCCAAAACTGCATGCGGGAGTACCGTGCGGGCGCGACAAAGTCTGGGTAAACGCACTATGTAGGTACAGACAAGCATTGATTCTGACCTCACACTAGGATACCCTGTATCGGGGAAACATCGACATCACACACGTATAATCATCCCAGACCTGGATTTTTTTTCTTATTCCCCAGCCGGAATTAGAACCCGGGACCTCTTTCTTGGGAGGCAGAGCCTTAAACCGCAACGCCACAGACGTCATCTAAAAAAAAATAAGATTGGGATCCGTAATCCGTTACATGGCGCAGTGTTTCTCGATCTTTTGAAATGCAGTTTTTTTTCTCTCTGCGAAACATAATATACTGACGAGCAATGAAAAAGTTCCACCCACAAAATGCCGACAAACACCCATCCATTTTTTTTTTTTAAATAATTTAAAATTTGAACACAATATTTACGTTTTTGATTGGTAATATTCTGATGCGCTGATAAATGTACTTCAATATTGCAGACGGCGTCGTTAAGCTAGCCTTTCCCGTTTAGGAGTAATTTGGTGCTATGTCACTGGAACTTTTTCATTGCTCGTCAGTGTATTAATATCAATACACACTGCGCCGGGAGGAGAGTATTTTTTAGAGATTATTCTTATGCCAGCATATGTACATGTACTATTGTATGTACCTATTTGTCCATTTCATTAGCACGCGCTGCAGCCCAACCCTTTGACGGATTTTATCATTTATGATATGTGGTTGGATTCGTCTCAATTGTAGGATTGAAGAATCGGTCTGTCCAATACCAATTTGCCGCTGGCCACAGTTAGACAACCACTGCCTAAACCCCTAAAGCAGTTGGCAACCACTTTCAGACTAGCTACCTTCGTGTAAGATACGAGGGGCGAAAGTATTATCGTACTTGTAGGGGTTTCTTAGTAGTTAGTTTGTTTTTCTTGCATTTCTCGTGATGGCCTTTCCAGTTATACGGTAACCGTTACAACTTTCTTTATTGATAGTTCCGTAAATTTTGTGTTTGTTGCCTTAGCTTTACCGTAGCTGTTTTCTGTTTTTAATAAAGATAGCGTGTATAATTTGGCTACCCTACTTGGTCCTTACATAATGTAGCTCATGTAATTTTAGGTTCTTCTTTAGCCCCAAACCGCTGATTGGGCCAAAGTACCAAGGGACTTTCTTTTTTCATTTGCTATCATGTTTCTGAGAGAAAATTGTTAATTATATTTGTCGTACAAACCCAATGGCACAGTGTAAACGTGATAATACTCTATATTGTTTAATAATTTCTCCACAACCCATATTTCCGAATCTAATATATTCACCACAAAGCATTTGGACGCTACACTACATGTCCGCTTGTGTTTTAGGATTACATTTTTCCGCCAAGGTATTATTTCCTTTACATAAAGAATTCTCGGTAACCTACACTGATGCAAAACGATTCCTTCCTTACGATGCTTGCAATAGGATCGTCAAAAGTATCCTTTAGAACGCTGTTGTTAGTACATTTTGGAGCGAACTAGTGCGGAGGAATATGTCCGCATCTGTTTGTACGGCTCTATGCATCTGCATTAACAAAATGGCCAGGGTAATGGCATTACAGGAATCTTATTTATGCCCCTGTGCCTTCAGTTTGGCATTATGTTTTTAAAAATACTCGTGCACTCACGGCAGGACTAGTAATACCATACCAATGCATTTGACGGGACAAAAAAGGATGGGAATTCAGATGAGATTATCTTTTTGTCATTTTCGTAAGTCACTGGCAGACCAATTCGTTTACATTATCAATGCCTTATCATTTGTGATTGGGCCCTATATTGTTTCATCGTACCGTGCATAATTAAATATCATAACATAAGATATGATATGCATGACGCATGGAATAGGCACTGTAGATAGATCTTCTTTCTTTTGATAAAAAAAAAACATCAGCTGTCGTACTACCTAATGTTAAACGTTTTGAGATCGTATTTTCCCAATTTATCAATTTCGTTATGAGGGGCTTTTTCTAAAAGTTTTAAATAGTTTTTAAAGCTTAGGGAATAAAAATAAAAGCTTGTAAAAATCAAAAGGTAATCAGTAATCATAATAGGAACGCGACATGGGATAGGCCGTGCATGATAATTTGATAAGTATTACAGGAATAGCGACCCAGCCAGCAGCAGGTATAGTCTACCGTTGTAAGTGCATTATGTATGACGTAATATGAATATGACAGGAATGAACCACTATACCGGGGCTATAAAAGCCCCCCAGAATGAAAATGCGCGTATCTTCAAGGCGTATGTCGTCCAGGTGTGACTCCATAAGACCTCCAACACTGTTCGGATAGAAAGGAGCGTTTCGCCCAAGCTTTTCACCAGTGTCCTGGAGGACGCATTGAAGACAGTAGACTAGAGGGAATGAGGTCTCAATATGAACGGCGTGTATTTGTCGTACCTAAGGTTTGCCGATGATCTGGCTTTGGCTGAGAATGTCACTGATCTCTAGACTATGCCCTCAGAACTGCAAGAAGCATCCCTAAGTGTCGACTTTAAGATGAAAATGTCAAAGACAAAGATTATGACAGACACTCCCACAAGCGACGGTATGAACATATAGGTTAAAAAATACTCTATAGAAGTGGTTTAGGAGTATGTTTATGTTTGACATTGTTTAATTTTGGACATTGGATATTGGACATTTAATTTTAATTAAAAAAAAAATATTTGAAAATGATAACAAATTTATTTTCTATTATTGGTCGACAGTTCCAGGTAAAGGAAATCGTTAGACGAGTCCAGCTGGTATGGGCTGCTTTCGGCAAACTCCGGGATGTTCTGGCGTCGAACATCCCATAATAACGTGGATGCTCACAAAGAAGACTGTACACAAAGTTTTAGTAGCACAGAGAGCTATGGAGCTTGCCATGTTAGGTATTCGGCTGTCCGACCGCATCCGGAATACCGAAATCAGACACCGAACCAAGATGGCTGACGTCGGTAAACGGATAACACGGCTCTTGTGGAAATGGGCAGGACACTTGGCAAGGCAAGAAGATGGCAGATGGACCAGATAGGTAATCGAGTGGTGGCCATGAAGAAGCCAAAGATCAATCGGCAGACCACCTGCCAAATTGTCCGATTAAATAGTGAGTATAGCAAACCAGTGGCCCGGGTTGCACGGGACTGGGTAGAGAGGCGTGTATATGAGGAGGCCTATACTCAGCAGTGGGTTCCCTGACAGGTTGATGATGATGTTCCATTCAAAGTTCTTATTTGACGTCATCTCCCAGAGACATGTAGGCAGTGTGCAGAAAATGTGGTATGGTTTGCAACGATGTGGGTCCAGGTGATCGCGAGTGAAATAGAATGAAATATTGTATGACTTCATTAGGTACCTATTTGATTTAATTATCATTTTAATAGTTATTTAATATTGTATAACCATGTTACATTTGCTAGGGCTCGTGAGATTTTTTACTTATCCCTAATCGTATCCAACTTTCTTTGGGGTTGCCACTTTATCCTACTGCAGACAGAGTTATACCTTTGCAAGATATCCTAACAAAAAATGGAGATATCTTGATTTATGCATAGGTAGTATCTATTGTACTCATTTTTTCCGTGGTTGCTCCCACCACTAGCAGAAATAATGCTACAAAGATAGTATTGGACCTACTTGGAGAAACTTTGTATTTGTCTCCAAACTACACTGACGACACTATGACGACGGCCTAGCCCATGCCACGCAACAAGCTTTTATTTTTATTCCTCAAGCTTAAAAAAACTATTAAAAACTCTTATAAAAAGCCCTTATAAAGAAATTGATAAATTGGGAAAATATGATCTCAAAACGTTCAACATTAGGTGGTACACCAGCTGATGTTGTTTTTTTTATCAAAACAAAGAAGATCTATCTACCGTGCCTATTTCATGCGTCATGCTTATAATATATTACGATACTTAATTATACATTATACGATGAAACAGTATAGGGCCCAAGCACAAATAATAACGCATCTAATAAGTAGGCGAGTCTTTGCCAGTTTCCACTCTCTCAGGCGTCTTCAAAACTTCCTGCCTCGTCGGACAAAGATCACGCTCGCTCAGTCTCTCCTCCTCCCCCTGATCGATTACGCAGATGTCTGCTGGGCTAGCGTGACTGACGAACAACTGAACAAACTCGAGCGACTTCAAAACCTCGGGATTCGGTTTGTTTTTGGTCTGCGCAAGTTTGACCACGTCTCAGAGTATCGCAGGGAGCTGAAATGGCTCCCGATTCGTCTTCGCCGGGATTCCCACATCCTCATTTGCCTCTTCAACATTTTATATAATCCTCGCTATCCTGGCTTCTTACGAGATCGTTTCGAATTTCTGTCCCCGGATAGGCCACGGAGATCGCACACTCGGTCGCTACTTACAACTCCGCAACACAATACTGCCGCCTATGAACATGGGTTCCGACTTCGCGGCATCCAACTCTGGAACAAACTCCCCAACGCTATTAGAGACAGTCCGTCTCTCAACATATTTAAAAGTCGGTTGAAAGAACACTATCTTTCTCTACCTTATTAAATCTAAGTAATTTTATTTAGGTTTTTTTTTTTATTTTTTCATATTTATATACATAATTCTGGTATTTATGTACATATTGCTAAGTAGTTTATTGTGTTTAATTATTTTGTTTTATGTTGTGCACTTAGGTCTACCTGTTGTCAATTATTTCCTTTCCATCCTAGGTTTGCTGGAAGAAATCTCTTTATAGAGATAAGCTCGCCTTTGTCATGTCTTCTCCATTTTCCACTGTAAAATCTGTTATGGTCTGCCAGTGACTTACGAATAATGACAAAAAAATAATTTCGAATCCCTATAATTTTTGGCACTGCAAATGCATCGGTATGGTATTACTCGTCCAGCCGTTAGTGCACGAGTATTTTTAAAAGAATAATGCCAAACTGAAGGCACAGGGGTATACATAAGAATCCTGTTATGCCATTACTCTTGCCATTTTGCTTCAAATTCCCAAGAGAATCAAGACCTATGAGGAACTTCTGGTTGACCTAGGATCAGGAAATTTGGCAAAATCAAGGTCTTAAAGCACAGATAAAGGGAAAAATCCGGAAACTGTTAATTTATGTCTGTCTGCCTATACGTCTGTCAAGACTCTTTTTTCAGGAACGCATGGAGAAATCTAGTTTAAATTAACATACATTTTCTCTTGCATTTAATCATTGTCTTTTGGATTTGTGAAAAAAAAACAAACATATAAGTCAAGACGATCAAAAAATACTGCTGTTTATGTCACGATTTTGCGTAATTTGTTTTATACACGCAAGGGAAACAAAATATTCTCATAATCTCATAAAAAAGGCTTCTCATAATGTATGACCAGAAAATTGTAAGTCTTTTTTAGGTACCTAAGTATCACCATCATCATCAACTCAGTTCATATCGATATAGTTTTGTTGGGCACGGGCTTCTCCAGATAGAATCCAAAACAGCTCCGCGTCGCAGTTCAGACTAATGGCTGCTTCAAATAAGCAAATGAGGTCGAATCCAAAACCTTCTCATACAAGCAAGCAGATTTTTTTTGGTCACGTGATTAAGGCACAGATATTTAATTAATCAATACGTTAATAAACAGCCTATACGTTAGTGTAGTGTGATGATGATTAAATTATTAATTGGCTGGGGAGGAAGAAGGATAAAATCCCGGACTTGGATGTTTATGTTTGTGACATCACTGTTTCTAGTCCCCATGACATCGACACAGAACCAGATGCAAGGTATGTATACTAATCAGTTACAATCGTAACATAAAGGTGTTGTCATGTTTTAGGGACATCAATCTGATGAACTTTGATCACAGTATGTTATACTTCTCTTTAAATTTTGGGCCGAGCAATCAGCTGATTTGTATGGAGAAGTGAAAAATTAAGTTGCTCTGTACTAATCGGTTTCATTGTGAAAGTTGCCCAAAATAAATGTCTTTGTTTTGTTTATTTACAATATTTATTTCCTGATTTTATTTAGTATAATATCTTTCCATTTTGCAACATTTATATAACAACCACATTATAGTAATCGTAAGGCGACATCTGTATTCTGTCGTCTTCATCATCAGTTCCACTTCACCAAATAATGCTTCCCCTGATCGAATGCACGCGTTACTATAAAAATAAAACCCAAATCGTCTTACCCCGATCTCGCCATGATCCAATTATAGGGATCTGATTTGATGACTGAACAGGAGGAAGGCTCTCTTCTGTTGCACCTAAGGCTAGGTATATCGAAAAGAGCAGTGAAGCCAGATGCGGACCATTGATAACCCTTTATTATACTTAAATATCCAACTATAAATATCAATGAATCTGCTTATGTTGACAGATATCAAGGTTGCTTTAGATTTGCATCGGACTACCTAGTTATAAAGTTCAACAATATAGGTATGAATAGAAGAACTTTATGGTTTTAACTGACGAGACGTGACATCAAAAAATATTTCAATTAATTTTTATTTTTATATTTATAAATAGTTTTATTTTGTATTTCAAAACAAAATTAATAGTGAATTACTTAAACAAAGTTACATACCCGGAAACAATAATGGAGGACAGCGACAATGATGGAAGAGACGATCCTGATAAATCATCATCGCAGCCATATTTCATCCATGCGACAACCAATAAAATAATCATGCTCAGTTTGTACACAGGTAAACAAAAAACGAGTTCTAAAGAGACATATTCTCGCGTCGCTTCCAGATTACTTCCACCCACCCACCACACCTACTCAAAATATGAGCCAAACCACTGAAACAACAAACAAACTCCTCAACCAAGCGCAAATACAAGAAGAGACAATCCCTGAACCCGCAAACCAGAAACCATCCAAAAAAATTTCCTTAAAGGATTCCAATGCAATATTACTTAATAGTGAAGGTGGCCCAGATTAAATCTGGAGAGAACGCTGGAAAAAACTTTAAAACTTTCATAGTAAGCAATGTAGTATCCCACAAGGAAACATAAGCAGTCAACTAATCACACTCCTTGCCACAGAGATAAAAGAACTCACAAACAACAAGAAGGAAACTCTGAAAAAATATTCATCTTATGTACCACATATGTATTCTTCAAAGAAGATTGGATATGTGGAAATCAGGGCATTATGATGAATTGATTGCAGAAACTCTAATGCGCTATTCAAAGCTAGCTTCAATAAACCAACAGAAACTAGTCGCTGATCATACTGGCCGAATATTTGGCCGCCTTTTGTTACAAGGAAAAAAAGATGGATAACGGGAATATAAGGGGGTGGAATCAATCAATCAATCAAATCTCTTTATTTCCGCAGATATTTACATATACTTAGCAAACGGTAAATTCTCACATTAACACAAAATAAAAAACATAATATATACAGACAGGCACATACATTGCTCCTGGTCCCACACTAGGATAACCTGTGTCGTGGGAACCAGAAACAGCGGCGTCACTGCGGCGTCACACACAAACATATAAACAACCAAGACCGGGGTTTTTTTTACCCTAAGCCGTGGATCGAACCCGGGGCCTCTCGCATGGTAGGCAGAGACACAACCGCTGCGCCACAAAGATCGTGGAACTCAGTCTAACTTATTGGTACTTTTAGATACTGACCTAGAGGGGGTACATGGCGAAACAATGAGCCTTAATTTTTTTTATTTTTTTTTTATTTATTTATAAATTTATTTCAGATATAAATAATCCATTCTTTTACACAACATATACAAAATAAAATTTTAATTTTAGCATAATTAAATTAATAGGCATACACACATACAAACATACCCTCACACACATATCTCTACCCTCACACACAACCACTTACAAACACGTATTACACATCATTATTTAAGCTGATAGTGCTCCTAGATACAATATTATCTCTCCTAGATTTTTAAAATTAGCTAAATATTTAATTTTGCCTATAATCTGTCACCTAAGAAATATTTGCATCTCACAAGATGTTTTTCCCCTGATACTAAGAAAATCAATCATCACCCCTGTGTACAATAGTCAATAGTCAAAGTACTTTTTTACTGTAGATATTTACATATACTTAGCAAACGTCATTTTTTGCCTCTTCTCTACATTGGACCACTGTGGGAGAAGAACGGCGTAGAAACTCCCACAGATTTATTTTAGATCTCTTTTAAAAATTGGTTGTGCTTAACTAATACAAATATGAAAAATTTAATTGTTATGATTAATAAGCAGGAATAAATAATTACAAAATTATTAACAGCAAGGTCTGTGTTGAGCCAGATTAACCCCATACAGTCCTGTCATTTAAGTAATCTTGAACATTGTAATATCCCTTTTTCGACAAAGTCGCTTTAACATGCTTTTTAAATTGCTCAAATGGCAATTTCAAAATCTCCAGAGGTATCTTATTGTAGTAGAGAATGCACTGACCCTTGAAAGAATTGCTAATCTTCTCGAGTCTAAAACGGGGCGCACATAGTCTGTGATTATTTCTTAGGTAATGTTAACCTAAGAAATAATCACAGCTGTCGCTAAGTTTGGAAAATTTTGTAAGGTTCTTGCGTACATACATTATATTTTCGAAAATAAATTGACTAGCTACTGTTAGTATGTCAATTTCTTTAAAAAGCTCTCTTAAGGAGTCTGTTCGTTTTAAATTATAAATTGCTCGAATAGCTCTTTTCTGTAAAATAAAAATAGTTTTAATATCCGCTGCTTTACCCCACAACAAGATACCATAGGACATCACACAATGAAAGTAACTAAAATATACTAGCCTAGATGTAGCGACATCCGTGCTTTGTCTGATGTTTCTAACAGCGTAAGCCGCAGAACTTAATTTACCAGCCAATTTATCTATGTGGGGTCCCCACTGCAATTTGCTATTAATGGTTATTCCAAGAAACTTCGTATCATTTACCAATTCTAACGTGCTGTTGTCTAACACCAAACTGGTCTCAACTTGCCTGACATTTGGAAGTGAGAATTTGATACACTTGGTTTTACCAGCGTTTAACAATAAATTATTAACTGTGAACCAGTTCAAGGTTAAAGACAATACACCATTAACATCATCAAAATCTCCTTTTTGTCTTTCAATTTTGAAGACCATTGAAGTATCATCAGCAAACAATACTATGTCAGTTAATTTCTCCACCATGAAAGGCCGATCATTAATATATACCAGGAATAAGAAAGGGCCTAATATGGAACCTTGTGGAACGCCAATTTTAACACCCGATCCATCAGATTTTACGCCGTTAACTTCTGCCTTTTGAATTCTATTGCTTAGGTATGATCTTAGTAGATCCAACGCTTTATTTCTAACTCCGTAATGATTTAATTTAATTAATAGCGTATTATGATCAACACAATCAAACTCCTTCGACAGGTCGCAAAAAACTCCGATAGCATCCTGTGCGGCCTCCCATGCAAAATAAATATGAGATACAAGGGTAATACCTGCATCCGTAGTCGATTTACCCCTAGTGAAACCATATTGTTTAGCGTGGAGTTGTTTTGTACGGTTGAAGTGTGAGAGCATTTGATTGAGTATAATCTTTTCAAATATTTTACTTAGTGTTGGAAGAACAGATATTGGTCTGAAATTTGAAGGATCGCCCTTATCTCCCGATTTGAACAGCGGTATAAATTTACTGTGTTTCATGAGGTCTGGAAAAGCCCCATCGTCAACACATTTATTGAATATATAAGCTAAGTGTGGGGCTATAACTAGAATTACTGAACCAATGACTTTGACTGATATACCCCACAGGTCTTCCGTATTTTTAACACGCTTTTATTAGCTTGAGTTGTATGTATGTATGTATGTATCTATGTATGTAACGGAATTTTTTAACTTAATTTTCACCAGTTTCCAGAAGTCTGATTAATTTGAAACTTTGCATACGTATCAAGGACCGATGACAATGCAATAATTTGATAACAGTTTCCCATTATCCTTATTAGGACGGCCAGGATTAATACATAGCAAAATGTTGTTTACAAAGTTATTGGTGCGACTACTTTCATACTTCATGTATGTAACCAGGTGCATTCATAAGTTTGTATGTGGTATTGAAAGAATTATTGTATCGACGCCCCCTTACATATTGATTTAACTCGTTTGCGACAGCTGAAAACCTCGGACGCTTGTTTTGGAGGCATAAACGTGATTCTCTTTGGTGATCTAATGCAACCTGTTCGAGGACATCAAGTTTTTCTACAACCAGAACACATGAAGCCAGCTACACATTTGTGGCGACAGTTCGGTCTGATTGAACTTAAACAAAATATGCGTCAACAAGGAGACACGACATTTATAGATGTGCTTAACGCCCTTAGAGTTGGAGAAATGAAATCTTGAAATTCTACTTGAAAAAGTTTCAACAGATGCGACTAATGAATTCTCAATCGAGAGTGCATTAAGAATTTACCCAACGAATGATCAGGTTGCTAGACACAACGAAAAAGTTCTCCAGAGTTTTAAGAATAAAGTGACAGTTAGTTATACAATAAAAGCACAAGACCAACTCATTCATGCTACTCGAAATCTAGGTAACAAGGACTTAGATTCTGTGATACCTAGCGATATTAATAAAACCGGAGGTCTTCCGAAAGTATTGAAATTATTCGTAGGAGCTAAAGTGATGTTGAGGACAAACATTGACGTGTCGAAAGGTTTAGTGAATGGCAATATGGGTTTTATCACAGAAATTATCTGGCCAAATTTTCGCAGAGGCCAACTATACGCGGAAGACATCCCGTCAGTCCGTATCGATTTCGGATCAGATGGTGTGCACATGATTAAACCAATATCGATACAGTTCCCAGCGAAATACAGTTATGGAACTGCTGAGAGACGAATGTTGCCATTAATCCTAAGTTGGGCTTCGACCGTCCACAAGATGCAAGGTTGTTCAGTCGATCATGCAGTCATTTATCTAGGCTCGCTACTGTTTGCTGCTGGACAAGCTTATGTAGCACTTAGTCGTGTAAGATCTTTAAACGGTATTCGGATTGAAGAACTCGATTGTTCTAAGTTAACAGAAATCAGAAAGAAATGATGAGATTGCGAAATAATTTGTGAGAAAATTCAATACCACATGTCAACAAATAACTAATTGATAAATAGAACTAAAAAATGAAATATAAATAATAGTTTAAAAAAACTAAAAAAACACGCTTTTATAGCTAACCGAACTAAAAATTAGAAAATAATTTTTAATTTCAGAGAGTTTATAATACAGTAGTAGAAGATCGAACAATCAATCAGAATTTATCACCTCAAAATAAAATTATAATAAATTTTAAGTAATTAACAAAAGAATTCAATTCAGAGTAAAAAGTGTGGGGTGCATTTTACTACTTTTCATAACTCTCCTCTCATAGATAGTTGCCAATAGAATGGTTGTTACATTTACTTTATCAAGTACCCCACGCTGTTTACTCTGAATTGAATTCTTTTGTTAATTACTTAAACTTAAAATAATTTTATTTTGAGGTGATAAATTCTGATTGATTGTTCGATCTTCTACTACTGTATCATAAAATCTCTGAAATTAAAAATTATTTTCTAATTTTTAGTTCGGTTAGCTATAAAAGTGTGTTTTTTTAGTTTTTTTAAACTATTATTTATTTAAGTTAAGTAATTTAAACGTTTTGACAATGTCCTGGGGATATACATGATGAAATTTTAAATATACATTACTGACGCTAGTGTTATTTTTTAATAAAGTCTCTGCTTCAAATGAAGATGAATTTAGACGGTCCGTTGTGAGTACGGGTACATTGGTGAAGAATGTTTCAAAAGCTCGAGCAACATCAGCGTTGGATTTAACAACATCATCACCTATCTTTAGGCAGAAATCACTGTCGCTTGGTATAACTTTGCCAGTTTCGCGGTTTATTATTTGCCATATTACTCTTAAAATAAGCTGATGTCAAGTTGAACTTAGTTAAACCAACTATAGCTGCGTCGCATATATTATAAGCTAACAATGTAGCTACTAATTTTCTATATTTATTAGACAGGTACAATGTATCCCGTGTCAGAGTAAAGTTATGAATAAAATTATTCATGTCGAAATATAAAATAGCATCGCTGTGATGACATGTTAAATTAAATAAATGAATATTAATTCTATGCACAAATTTGTTCTGTAGTTTTTTCAAATTACAGGCATATGGAAAATTGCATAGTATAAATTTGCATTTCATCCTACTATGTAAGTCTAGAAGTGTTTCAACACTTTTATTCAAATCATTCCGACTAATGTTTGAATGATTTCCTACCATAATTACAATAGTGCTGTACTCATCATAGATACCGCGACTAATCATCTTCACTAGATCTACAAATGAACTATTTGGACAGCAAATGTTCGTTACTTTTTGGTTAAGCCGGTTATGTAATAGAGTCCCAAATCCTGCACCTACTTTGTCGGAGAACAACAGAGTTTTTCTCTGTGCACATATTTTGGTAGCTGGCGGTACACGAGTGGAGGTGAGTGGCGGGACACACGTGTTGGAGTGCGGTTTGATGCACGTGGCGGCGGTTGGCGCGGCATTCGCGGCAGCGAGCGTCGCAACGTGCGCAACGGCGAACGGCGCGGCCCTCGGGGCAGCTTGCGGCATGACACACGCCTCAGCAGGGACAGCGAGCGGTGCGGTGCTCGCGCTGTTGAGCTGCGAGGTGTCTCCTCGTCGACGACGGCGACGCTGTTTTTTGGTTGGGGCAGCGGTGGACGCTGCAACACTCTCGTTGAGGGGGGTCGAGACCAAAGTTAGTGATGTGGGCTCGTCCTCCTTGCTGGTCTCATTCTCCACATTCTCAATTAGAACGCCCACCAATTCCGCATTCTGGCGTTGTAGCTGTACTAACTCAGACGTTAGGCTCTGAGTTCTGCTAACTCACTTTGCTTTTTGGCATAACATTGTAGTGTATTTGCTAGCAGGTCATGTAGATGCTGGATTTCTACTCGGGCATGTTGAAGGTCCGACTGTAAACCTACATTTTTTCCCCGGAGCTCTTGCATTAAGGAGATTCTTAATATTCTGTTTGATTGCCGTTTCAAGGCTAATTTCAGTACTTTTATATTACCTCTAGTTTTCTTCATGAATTTATTTAATTTAAAATATTTTTTAATTTTTCTGCTGCTTGTCTGCATGGCTTGAACAATAGTGCTTAGGTTGGCTACTTCTAGTTTTTGTTGGATAGAGATAATGTGGCGAGATTCATTGTAGTCTTTTTCTATGCACATATCAGTCAACAACAGGCGAATACATCACTCACCTTCGATTTGCCGACGATATAGTAGTCATGGCTGAGTCGCTTGAAGATCTTGGAAAAATGCTCGATGACCTCAATAGAGTTTCTCAACAAGTGGGTCTTAAAATGAACATGGACAAAACGAAGGTCATGTTCAACGTCCATGTTGCACCCACCGCACTAACTGTTGGGAACTCTACTCTCGAAGTTGTTGACGAATATGTATACCTGGGACAGGCAGTCCGATTAGGTAAGTCCAATTTTGAGACAGAGGTCAGTAGACGGATCCAACTAGGTTGGGCAGCGTTCGGTAAATTACGCAACGTCTTCTCGTCCAAAATCCCTCAGTGCCTGAAGACTAAGGTGTACAATCTGTGTGTGTTGCCAGTGATGACTTACGGCTCTGAGACGTGGTGCTTCACAAAAGGACTTTTTCAGAGGCTCAATGTCGTGCAGCGGGCTATGGAAAGGGCTATGCTTGGTATTTCTCTACGAGATCGAGTCAGAAATGAGGAGATCCGTAGAAGAACCAAAGTTGCTGACATAGCCCGTAGGATAAGCAAGCTGAAGTGGCAATGGGCAGGCCACATAGCGCGAAGATCGGATGGCCGATGGGGCAAAAAGGTCCTTGAATGGAGACCACGTACTGGCAAGCGCAGTGTGGGTCGGCCACCTACGAGATGGACCGACGACCTGGTGAGGATCGCTGGATCTCGTTGGATACAGGTGGCTACGGACCGGTCACGCTGGAGTGCGATTGGAGAGGCCTATGTTCAGCAGTGGACATTAACAGGCTGAAATGATGAAAATGATATCAGTCAACTTCAAGTTTGCCTCATTGAGTTGGTATTGGAGGAATTTACTGCGATCACAAGCAGAAGCAAGGTCAGTGCGCAGGGTGTCAAAAGATTCCACAAGTTTTTCCAATCTTTGAATCTCATTTTGCGACTCCTCGTGTGTTTCTCGCAAAGTAGACACACTATCTCTAAGCTGTGAGTTCTTGGCTCTCAAGCTTTTTATCTCAAAGTCATTTTCATTGCGCTCTTCCAATAGCCTTTGGTTCAACTCCTCTGCGTCAGTTAGTTGTTGCTGTAGTGCGTGCATTCTCCGCGTAGTAATGTTGGATGCCATGCCTGGAAATAAAATAAAAAAGAATGGGTGCTCCGAACAAAATTAAAATAAAACAGAATGAATAAAGACTTGCAGTTAGTAGCTGTAGTACTGATATGATAGTTCCGAACAAAATTAAAATAAAACAGAAGGAATAAAGACTTGCAGTTAGTAGCTGTAGTACTGATATGATAGTTCCTAATTCCCTATATAGCTATTCTACGTCAAAGTCAACAAGTTTCAATTAAACTATTACAAGTCAATATAGGTCAGCAGTATAAATGTCCTGAACTAATGAAAGTTATACTTATTATCTAACAATTTTAGTCGTTTTGCAAGTGTTGTGATGATCAGCTGTGAAGTGAGTACCTAATATGTCTCTAGAATCACCTACAAGCTTACATTATATTAGCACTAATTGCCAAGGTCTAACCTACCAGTGCACTTGTGTATATCGTGTAATAATTATGAGTGTAGTAAAAAGTACTTCCACAGATTGTCAAGTGCTAAGAGGCAAAACAAAGACGCTGCGGTGTGAGGATGGACGTTTCTCACAATAGTGAGAGTTGAGCAGTATGTAGTGTATAAGTATATAGTTAAGTTCAAGTCATATACTTGTAAAATATGAATAAGCAAATATGAAAACAATACTCCCCCGGGGTTTTTCCGTTGGCAGTTTGAAATTTCCTTTGTCTTTCGGTCCGTGATCGATTATTTTATCACAATTATAATTCTGACCACATTTAGCACTGGCACACTTTAGTTGACTAAACAAACACTTAAATTAACACTATATTCACAAATAGACGAATTAAAACAAATTAATTTAGTTAAAATACAGCACAGCTGTTTTTGACGTGTAGCCTCGGGTGCGGTCCGATCAAACAATGAGTGGAAAGCGAGATGATGTCAATAATTATAGGCCCATATCTTTTTTTGCTTCCATCTCAAAAAAAATAGAAAAACATCTCAATAAAAGTATTATTAGCTACCTAAATAAATACAATATATTATCAGATTAACAATATGGTTTTAGAAATGAAAGGTCCACAGAGGATGCCGTTACAGCTCCTCACACAAAAAAGGCTTTTGACACCGTCTGCGTCCCCATTCTTGTGCAGGAGCCGGATCCCATTGGTATCAGGGATACTCCTCTGGCACTGTGGCACTCTGAAATTGCGGTCGCCTGTCAATAAGGTAGTCTTATTGACAGGCGACCGAATTTCAGAGTTGGTCAATATACTAGTGACGAAACTATTGTGACATACGGAGTTCCACAAGGAAGTTTTTAAGGACCTACACTGTTTCTAATTTATATAAATAATTTATGTGACCTTAATATAATAAACGCCAAAGTCATATCATATGCTGATGATACTGCATTAGTCTTTTCTAACACAACGTGGCACTTTACTCGCAAGGATGCAGAATTCGAACTGTCCATTATGTCACTATGGCTCCGATCCAATCTACTCACACTCAATATGCTCAAAACAAACTTTTTCTGTTTTAGCAAGTGTAATCGAACGCAGCCCCCTTATGACTGTAGTATTGAGATTCATAATTGTGATATCCCAACAAACCATAATTGTAGTTGCCCATCTATTGATACAATTTCTAAAATCAAATATCTAGGGGTTATGATTGACCAGCGACTATCTTGGTTCCCATAAATTGAGATGCTAATAGCTAGAGAAAAAAGTTTTATTTGGATTTTCAAAAATCTCAAGCATGTATTTCCCCTATATAACCTTACTTAACAAAATATATGTTGCTTTGATACATCAATAATTAACTACTGCATTCCAGTTTGGGTTGGAGCCATTTGAAATATGAAGAACTCCACGAGCATCAATTAAACCAGTGCTTAAACCATAAAGGTCTCCAACAAAGGAGTTGTACTCCCTTAGCCACCCGTTAACTGTAATGATAAATTCAGACATGATAAACTCAGTCTTTAAAATTTATAAAAAATCTGCAGTCGACAAAGACTTAAAAAAAAGGCTTGTGTTTAAACGATTACCAAAACCGCACCTATTTTATTACCAATAAATTCGAAATGAATGCCAGAATGGATAAATGTCCACCAAATTGATCACCAAACTTCTTTTTATGTTTTGTGTGTGTGTTTATGTTTTAAGTATTTTTTGTTGTTCTTACATTTTCAACCTAACACGAAGGATAAAGGGGGCTCCGCTTCGCTCACCCACTTTACTCTTCACCTAAGCTACCGCAGTATTTTGCCCTGATATTTTTTGCAACTTTTGGTGTTCATTTATCCATTTTGGGTAGGAATCAAATATTTTGGTGATCATTATATTTGTTGCCTTAAAAAAAGAACAAAACATACATAAATTTCCAGCTTGTAAATCCACATTTGCTCGCAGGCACTACAATTTTCAGGCCGTAAATATATTTAAATAAATAAAAGTAAGTAAAATACATAAAAAAACTACATAGAAAGTTAAAAAACTATGATGACATTGATAATCACTAAAAGCTACGAAGATATGGAGAATCTAATCTGTCAAGCAAAATAAGATTATACTATCATAAAAAACTGGTAGATATAAACCTCACATACACAATAGGCACACACACACATAAACAAACACACACACATATTCTTAATTAATTTCTTAACTTATTTTTATAATTTGGACACAGGTGTAATGTACTTTAAAGAAGGCCCCAGTTGTTATTGTAAGCGATGTAATAAGTTGGTTACTGCGATAAACATATTTTTTTCTCAATGATTTCGTCAATTATAAATATTTTTCGATGATTCTTATTTGATTAGTAGATCATGGTTTTGAGATAGTCCCATATACATTTTAATAAGATTGGTTAGGTTATTTTTGAAAAAATCAACAAAGTCAAAAAAAAATACACAGATGAAGTTTTGGTTTATGATTGCCTTCAGAAAAAGTTTTGATGAGGACTTTCCTGGATAAAGATGACATTCGCATCCCGAACAGGCAGGAAAATATAGGGCTTGGATTTGAAGTCGGTGTTTATTCCCGTTTTTAAATTGTTGTCTTATTTAAAATGTCAGTACAATAATCAATAAATAAAAATAAAAAATCAACATTACATCGAATACATTAGAGAAGTATAACATCAAAATCTTAGTAAAAGCTACCTTACGATTTTACGTTCAAGCCAGCTTTATAAATATCCTCGATTTAATGCTGAATTGCCAAAGGTAAGAACGTTTCATTGTAACGTTACATAACATAAAGATAACGTAACATAACGAGACCCCTAGAAGCCAACCATTGCCTTTTAAATACACTTTTATACCCTTATGTTAGTAAAAAAAAGCGGCGAAGTTTGAGTTGGACTCGCTTACCAAGCGTTAAACACAAAGGCATTTTTTGTTTACGGTTTTAATTATTTTTTTCTTTCCTTTATTTATAAGACCTTCATTTTTGATAAATTTCATGATTCTAAGTCAACGAAAAGTATTCTATTGGTTTTGATTCCTTCACGAGTATCAAGCAGCTCAGCAAAATTGTGACATAAACGGCGGTGTATTTTGATTCCGTTGACAGACGGACAGACGGACAACGATGTGATCCTATAACGGTTCCTTTTTTCTTTTTAAAGTATAGAACCCTAAAAAGCTCGTATGTTAACCAGGTTCAAGAACATTAGGCCATTTTAAAAAAGATTCAAATTATAACATAATAACCGCACGTCGGCTTAACATTTTAAGTAATCCTCATACAAGACAAGGCTTGCCTAACATATAAATCATCCTTAAGAATCACTTTTCTGCAAAATTTTCTTTCGGCGCACACAAATTTCACTTAACCGAGCTTAGGAGGGAACTTTTATGGGTCGCAGTACGGCTATAAAGGAAATAATAACGGCTATTGTTAAATATGTTTTCTACATTGTTACTACTGCGCTAGAGAATATTGTTTTGAATAATAATACCCATTCGGTAGTTGCCTTAGAAGCCAAAACCAGAATAACATGTCTTAAGTAAGAAGGCTCACCATACAAAAAGGGTTACGAATATAAGAATCGTATAAAATAAATCCAACACTTTCGTACACATTAATGAGAGTTCTCTCTTTCTCTCCCTCTATCGCTCGCCTTTGCCCTCGACGCGTGAGTAGGACAGTGACGGATACCATGAAGAATCAGGGCTAGAAGCCAAGTTATTTAGACTGATAGTAATTATCATCGTATTTTGACAAACATTTGTTATGACTGGAGATGCGCACTGGGTCAATAGTTATCTCATAGATACATAAGAATATGTTTCAGGAACGTACCAATGATACATGGATATATGGATGCATATATGGATGCATGTTTTTGATGGGATTAACCAAAAGTTAATTCCATCAAAAGCATGCATCCATATAAAGAGGCAAGCCACAGTCTCGCAGGGCAGATACAATAATAATATACGTATCAAGTTGTGAGATTATATGTAAACCAAGTTGGTTAATTTAATCAGCACCTACTTACTTATCTATGGGAGCATATTTCCAACAACGGCTAGCCTTTAGAAAGCCGGCCGTATCAGATGCTTTTGCTGATTTTTTGTATGCTTTATCAGTAGATTTATAACATAATGATTTAAAATTACGCGAACGAATTAGTTTTCGAGTAATATTTTTTTTAAATCGCCATTTCAAGTTAAGATGGGGAATCGACGAGTATGCCGTTTTTTTTAACGTTAGATGTCGTTCAAAGTTCATTGTCTTCTTGGTCATTGACCTTGACTTTGAACTTACCCTTTCGTGCATATTTCGCAGAAAAATCTCAGTTTTACCGTTTCGGAATATAAAATCCGAATCATGGCACCCGACTACCTAGGCAGTCCTTCTTACGCAGTCCTGTGACTAGACTCTAGAGTGTTCTTTATGAGCCGGAGGTGCGGAGGGGCACAAGCGACCGCGCACTGCTGCGAGGGCATCGCCATAGCCCCGAAGTACCCGGAGCTAGAGATATTTTATTTTTCTCGATACCTTAACTTCTAATGGGAGCGGTGTCGGGAGAGAAAGGGTTCCCACCAGAATTTTTAACCAAAAATGTACAACAGGTAAATTTCAAGGACAAGGTTAATGACCTCGAGGTCAATAAACTGTGAACGAACTAAAGCGTCAAAAACCGGCAAAAGTGAGAATTTTCTGCGAAATATGCACGAATGATCTCATTGAAGGTCAAGGTCAGGGTCAAAGTCATGAGACTAATGGACTTAAAAAACACCTAACGTTAAAAGAAACAACAAATTTGTCGTTGCCTTGCCCTTAGACTCCCAAATAGCCACGGTTCTGAATGCTTGAAATTTACATAAAATTATAACCCGAAAACTAATTATTCCAGACGGTTCGTTTGTTTTGAAATCATCTTTAAATCCACTAATGATGCATAGAAAAAATCAGCAAAAGCATCTCAAACCGCTGGTTTTCTAAAGTCCTTCCCCAACGACTAAGTCATCATCTGTTACTAATATATGGTCACTGGTCTAACGGTTACTATACCGGGCGCCACGACTAAAGAGCTTTGTCCTTGAATGCGCAGTAGTCACTTTTCACAAGTGTTTGGCGCGGGGAAGTGAGGAGCGACGGGGGCGGTAGTCAGCGCCGGCACCTGATTCGTTGATCAGTCGCTTCCCGATGCCCGCACCGAAAGCACGTCTCGAAGCTTCTTGAGTACAGTCGCATACAATATTACCCAACGTTATCTTTCGCCCCGGTCGAATTACAAATTATTAGTCAGCGGGAAGAAAAGAGTGTGCAGGACTATTACTACAAGTATCTATATTCACTAGGCCCTAGTGACTAGGGGCATTCTATGCTAGGGGGTTATTTATATATAGGTTTCAACCTTGACGTTAACAAATGTTGTCAATAGAGAGTACCTATAGTTTATTTGACACAAAGTCCATTATTTACATCGGCTAATATCCCAATCAACAAAATATCAAACAGAGAAAAAATAGAAGTGAAGAAAGTCCTGAACACTCATTCCTTCACACTAACCCTAAAAACGCACTTCGGAATTATGCCGCGACTGTACACATGCGCAGTAATCCCCGCCAGTTTCTCCGAGAGCTCTTTATTCGTGGCGCCGAGTGTAATATGGTCACGAATTGTTGTTATATAACTAACCAGTATCAGTATTACAAATTATTTGTTTAATAAATTCAATGAAATGGCAATCGCACACGACACGACGACGTGCCGGTTTTCCGATGCTTCAAAATTTAAAAATTCACAAAGAGTTTATTTCCTTAAGAAACACATAGGTTACACTTGGAGAATGTCAAATCTTACACTAACACATTAAGGTCCTTATTAATAAACTGCCCTCAGTTCTCAACTATGTCACAATGACGGTTTCGCCATATCAAATCTCTCATTTTCGCGCACCCGAGATAGCTGTCAGAGCTGAAAGAGGTTTAATTAATATGGGCCGAAGTAGAGGTAGGTACTACATCCCCCAAATCCGAGGAGTAAAAAAGTCTGTGGTGTACGTGTGCAGTGGTTTTATTTGATCTCGCACCGCAATATTTCTCTGTTTTCTGTTATACTATATGTTTATATTTGTTTTATTTTGTGATGTGTTATGGCGTCATTGGCAAACCTTCTGCGGGCGTCAATAACTTAAATAAGCACTCTGAGCGCTTTAGCTGAGCGCGATTGGCAAGTCATTATATTTATTACCGAAATAAAGATGTCTTATGTTGATACGGTCACTATGAAATATTAGTTGCATTAACAGTTCATGACTAAAGTTGTTGTAAATATGTTGTTGTATGTTATTATGGATTCTGAGTAATTCTTGACAGTGGGGTGGCCAAGTGCCGTTGGTAGGCTCACCTCCGTGTTTTTCCATGGAGATTCTGTCTGAATCTCCTGTGGGAAGCATAGTTTTTCTTCGATGTTATGTACGAGTGATGATTAATAAGATCTTTACAAGATACTTCTGTATTTCGGATATTATGTTATGTTCTATCTATACATAGTCTACCCTTGACTGCTCAACAATAAACATATCTCATCATAAGTTGGTTTGCTGAAAGATATCTCTTCTTGTAGATAAACTCGCCTTAACAAATTTTATGTTATAACTTTTTAAAATAGATACATTATTTTTGTGCAAAAAAGAAATTATGAAATATGATTATGAAGGCACACTTTATAATGACCTCCTTAAAAACTTCATCGTAAATATTTCATCGGTTTCCCAGGATTACCATTAGTGGTAAAACAAGGCTACCTTTTACTTTCGGTAGTGGTAGACCAGGTAAGGTAAGGTAATGGTCTCCAATGTGTCATGAGTAGAAAATTGCATCCCAATGCCCTACCATATAGTCATCTGCAGCACACCTAACGGCATGCGAACGACTCAATATTTCGTCAAATAGCATATTATCTCCTACCTATTTTCCTATCATTATATAATTTTACCTACATATCTCTCTATTTCTATGACACAATAAATACTGAATACTATTTCGATAATAAACTTGACAAAACCTTGTATATAATCTACTAAAATAACTTTGTGGTCGCTTACAATTTTTATAGCATTACAAAGTTAGATTTGAATGTAAAGTATCTCTAAATCAGTACCGAAATTGTACAATGTTTGACATTTCCTTAACATAGTTTGCTAAACACTAGTCGTGTTCAAAATTTAATTGCTGGGTTTTCTAGAAGTTCCTTATCAATTTGGTGATGGGTGAGTGAGGTAGTCAGTGACAAAATTGAGGAACTGTTAATTGCCGTAGCATTTAAACTACTGGTTAAAATTGATCGTATTTTGATAACAAACAAACTTATATTGTGCCCTCTCGGTCACAAAAAATTCAGGTTTCAAGTTTCATCCAGTTTGTTGTAACAGGTTACAGGGGTTGAAAATGCCCTGAATGGATTTGAGAAAAGGATGGTTTGGTTGCACCGTTGTTAGACTAGGCTAGACCACTGTGCCGTGCCGTTTGTTGATTAATTGCCGTAGGAATCTTAATAAAATTTCAGTGACTTATTGAAAACCACCAGCTTGAACATTTATTGAATGCGACAGATCACATTCAATAAATGTTCAATAATCAGAATTATTGACTCAAATCTTTAAAGAAAGAATAAGGAACCTCTTTACATTTACTTAATGCTAATAGCCAAACTCACTATCAGTCTAGGCTATTATACAAAGCTCCCATTCAGTAAGGCATGCTTACTTTACAAAACAACTCTGAACAAAAGACTCATAGCTTTATACCGGTCTTCATGGGCTTGTACACTCGGATAAAAGATCATATCGTCCTTTTCATTAATTAATTTAAGGTGGCTATCTAGTTCACAGTCCAGTGGTGGCTATTGTTCAACGCCCTATCGGAGTTTCCGGGCAGTGTGGGATGGAGGCAAAGATGGCGTGACGTAGAATGAACAATAGTGGTTTGGTGGTATAATACTCTATTGGACAAGGTAGTCAAAATAGTTTTGTTCTGCTTGTGATGTGACGTCATCACACATTATAGTGAAAAGGGTGGTCTTTTTAGTACGCTTTTATTACGCTTGTAACTTGGAAGTAAGTAATAAAGTAACTATGAAAACAAATCTAGCAAGTTAAATTTGACCCACTTCCCAGTTTCCGATTGAGCTAAAATTTGAAAAAAATATTCAATATTATGGTACCATAGGGCTAATCTGATGATGGAGCTTGATGGTGTTCGCAGGAACTCTGTAATAAATCAAAGCAATCCTATCGAGTTTGGGCTCCTTAGAATCGTCTCAGTTAGTAGTTGATGGAATAGTGAGGGTATCGAGCTGATCTGATGATGGGGCATGAAGTTGGATAGTGGAACTCTTCAATGGCTACAAGTAAACACCTCAAGATTGGACTCGCTTGATGTTATTTAACGTTTAAAATTCATGCGTGTTTTTTAGTTTTTTTAAAAACCCTGATTATTTTAGACAAACTTATGTTCAAATTACAACTGCTGGACAATTCTGATATGATATAATAGTTTAATAACAAAAAGGCTCGTTTTATATCAGGCTTCAATGCCTGAAATGTTTGAGAGGGTGCCATACCTTAAAAAGAAAAAACGGAACCACTAATAGGTTCACTGGTTTGTATGTCCTTGCGCGTGTAAAAGTATATAAAAAAAACCTAATTATTGACCGATTAAGTTGAAATTTGATAAAAGTATTTATGTGATCTTCACGTGAGCTTACTACGTAAACGAACAAATTTTGGATTTCGGGGGCAATTTAAATTGACAAATCAGAAAATAAAAATTCAAACTTATGGTGCGACATGTTAAATTGATTGACGTTTCGAGGATTTAAAATATATATTTTTTCGTAATTTTTAAATACTTAGAGAACCAATTAAAAAAAATAAACAAAAGAAAGACAATTCTCCACCCCTTATCTCCGAAACTACTGAACCTAATTTGTTTAAAAAAAAACATAATTATATCGGGCTATCCTTAAATCCCCTTTACACATGGCTTTACCCGAAATGTGATTTCAACCTCATTGCTTGGTAATAAAGTTAAATGAAACCCATATATGGCTTAGTTGGTGGTAAAGGGTTAAATACTACAGGAAAATTATTGAAAAATGTATGGGGGGGCATATGGCCCCTCCATATGCCCCCCAAAACGTATTTCGGGAGGGGGGATTAAAAATGTACAGTCAGGTTTTTGATAGATAAAACTCAGCAATAAACTTTTTCTTATTCGTATTATACATGATTAAAAAGCTTATTTTATACGAATCAAATTTCAATACAATATATTTTGTACGATTATCGCAATATGACAAAAAAAACCTTATAACTTGAGACAATCGCGAACCCAAAACACGCCGCAACTGACAAAAATACCACTTACCACAAATTTAATAAAAAAAACAGTGTTCCAAATAACCAACAAGCTTTTTTTTATTTATTCTGAAACCTCGATTTTAGACCATGCTTAACATCTAGCATTTGATTTTCTGTTAGCTTTCAGTTCCAACTGCTCCCAAAGAGAACTTTACGTACTTTTTACGTTTTCAGAAAAACGTATAAAAATGATCTTGTAGGCAACAAGTACACTACGTAAAATTTGAATATGAAAATTAGTTTTACCCAGACTTAGTTATCTTATGCTTCAAAATGAAGGTAACGGGTTCAGAGAGGGTTCTGAATAAAATCTCACGTAAGTTTGAAAGGTTTTAAGAGTCATGGAAAAAAGATAAAGTGAATCACGTCCGTATTTTTGATTGGTAAAAAAGTGCAAAATCTCTGAAGAAACTAGCATTTGTGTAATATGGCTTTAAGCATTTAAATCCAATAATCGTTCTAATTTATCAGTATTTAATGAGCTATCAAACCATATATAGTATTAAATAAAAATAAACTTGGTATTATTTACTATGCGGCAAAATATTTGTGACAGAACTTATGGACCGACTAGGTACTAATACATTGTTCAAAGTTCAAAACTATACACAGTCAGGTCATAAGTTCTGTCACACAATAAAAACTTTTGAATTTAGAACGCTGGCCACAAAAAAGTTTATTGAATTCGAATTTCGAATTTTTCATGAAAATAAAAATGTGTACTTTAAATTTTCCTCATTTTTAAATATGGAGTGGACACTTAAAGAAGACCGTGTCGCAGATATTGCGTTGCATCGTTGCGGTTACGCGCCAATTCAGATTTTCGACTTACTGAAAATTTTTAATATAACCAAAAGATTCGTTTATCGTGCCATAAAACGATACAATGAAGACTCTAGTGTAGATGACAGGTCAAGAAGTGGTCGCCCTCGCTCTCTTAGGACTCCAGCAGTGATAAAAGTAGTGAAGGCGCGAATTCAAAGAAATCCCATACGTAAGTAGAAACTGTTGGCCCTTCAGATGGGATTAAGCAGGACCACGGTGAAAAGGGTGTTAAATTAAGACTTAGGGCTTAGGGCATATCGAAGAAAAACAGGACATCGTTTGAACGCTCGTTTAATGGACCTGAGACTGAAGAGATGCCGCGCTTTGTTGAAGCGGTACGCGGGAAAAAAGCATCGGGAAATTCTTTTTTCGGATGAAAAAATTTTCACCGTGGAAGAGAGCTACAACAAACAAAATGATAAGGTGTACGCACACAGCAGTGAAGAAGCGAGCAACCGTATTCCGCGTGTCCAACGAGGTCATTTTCCATCCTCGCTCATGGTTTGGTTGGGAGTCTCTTATTGGGGCTTAACTGAGGTACATTTTTGTGAGATAGGCGTAAAAACTAATGCAGTTGTGTATCAAAATACAGTCCTCAAGAACCTTGTGGAACCTGTTTCTCATACCATGTTTAATAACAGGCACTGGGTATTCCAACAAGATTCTGCGCCAGCTCATAGAGCGAAAAGCACACAAGACTGGCTGGCGGCGCGTGAAATCGACTTCATCCGGCACGAAGACTGGCCCTCCTCCAGTCCAGATTTGAGTCCGTTAGATTACAAGATATGGCAACACTTGGAGGAAAAGGCCTGCTCAAAGCCTCATCCTGATTTGGAGTCACTCAAGGCATCCTTGATTAAGGCAGCCGCCGATATTGACATGGACCTCGTTCGTGCTGCGATAGACGACTGGCCGCGCAGCATAAAGGCCTGTATTCAAAATCGCGGGGGTCATTTTGAATAAACTTTATTACCATAAGAATCTATGTTTTATTAAGTTTATTTTGCTATATAAATGTTTACATAAATAATAAACATGTCTAAATTATTTCATATTGCACATGTGACAGAACTTATGACCTGACAAGTATATCGAGTGCCTAAAGCCGAAAGGCTTAATGCAAGGATCTCAATTTGTTTTTGATAAATTTCAAACACTTAGTTTAAAAGTTATTTTAGAAATAAGACGAAAAAGACCTTTTATAGGTCGTCACTTAAATATAACAGAAAAACGCTAGAAAGGAATGGTAATAGGGGGGGAGGGTGGGAAAAAATAGGGGCATAAAAGAAAATGAAAAAAATATATTTTCGAACCATATCGTAATATACGTCAATTAAAAGGGCTTTTTACGAGGATCTCGGATATTTTTTTTTTATAATTTTGTATTATTTAGTTAAAAAAGTTAACAATTATCTCGCCCTCCCCAGAAAAAAACATAATATAGGTATTTACTTAAATATTACAATAAACATATTGAGAAAGGTGTAGTTTAAATGGGGGGGGGGGGGGGCACAATAAAGAAAAACCCAGTTTGGGTAATGGGCAAGGCCCCTTAAACGTTCTGCCGTGTAAATAATATTTTGTGTTCGCAATTGTGCCCGTGCCAGCCCGTATAGGAAAAGGTGTGACGCTAGGTTAGTTTGTAGAACTAAAACACTTCTCAGCATTTCTCAGAATTTTTAATATCCTAGTTGTGAACTGAAGGAGAAAAAGTATTTTCATTGGTCATTTCTGCGAACATCTACTCTATGACCTTAAATCTGACTTAACTAAAGCAATGATGATGTATTTGAACGCAGGTTATCTATACGGGGCCTATGACCTCATGCAAAGGTTATTTACGGACTTTTAGGGCTTCAATATACCAGGGCCTTTTGGACACATAGGACTAACATTTTATGATGAAAAACGGGTAGGTTTATATTAAACGGGAGATTAATATGTAAGATATTAAATGCTTTATTGAAAAAATCCTCTTGTTACACATTATTTATCTTTGGTGAAAACAGAGAGTTTTGTATTGCTTGTTGTAATTTAATAAGACGACCTCAGTGGTGCTGGGGTTGCGGCTCTGCCTACCATGCGAGAGGTCCCGGGTTCGATCCCCGGCTGGGGATAAATAAAAATAAAACCCCCAGGCCTTGGATGTTTATATGTGTCTGATGTCGCTGTTTCTGGTTCTCACGACACGGATATCCTAGTGTGTGGCCAAAAGCAATGTATGTGCCTGTGTATGTAAATGTAGCTTTAAAAAAAAGCTTTAGCTTCTCACCTACAACGTCAGGAATTTCCCATATGGCGTGGCAGAGGTACAATTTTGCCCACTTTTAGCCAGTTATTCAATACTCCATTTTGTGTGACAGGGGCCTAGCCCATCGCCACAGCTATGGAGACTGAAGGTTTCTTCACGATATCCTGTGTGAGCAGCCACCGCGAAAACACAAGAAAAGGAGCTCTTATCGGGCTGCCCTATTAGGGCCTCTGACACAGCTTTATGACTACTACCATCGAGTGGCGATAGTAGCCGAGACCTACAGCTTAACATAACATCCGATCCTAGTATGAGGCCAGAAGCAAAGTTTGTGCCTGTGCATGTTTATGCTAATATCAGTATTGATATTATGTTTCTTTTAAAAGCAACAAAACATTTTCCACAAAGAATACACAAAATGAGGATGCAGTTATCTTATTTTTTGAGAATATGTATGGCAAATCATTAACAATCTCAATTGAAATTTAATGCAACAATGGCCGTATTACAGAAGTAATCTTGCCATTTACTTAACAATTTACCAATATCCATTATTGCTATAAAATCAGCCATTGGTAACAATGAAATTTGTTTGAAACAAAGCGAAAAGCAATCAGGAATTTATAAGTTCAACGGTTGTTTTCAATCCGACTGAAATAGGTATTCTGTTAACAGTTTGAGACTTGATCCTTCAGCTGCTTTTAAAATTTCCTCGATCACCACACGACACTTTTGAGTAACTGCAACAAGGAGAAGGAGATTGATGGATAGCTCTGTTTTTTATTGTTGGAGGGGAAAAAAATGGAATTACTCATGCCCAGGAGTCAGACCTCCCTGCTATGTCCGGGTCCCCACATATTGAGCGGGCATCAGCTCGTGTGGTATACGGACTAAAAACAACCCCTTTGTGTTTACAGTTGTCCTACTAAGACTTTACTGTTAGCCATGGCCTCGGTATATGCTGAAGGCTTTCTACCTGCAATATGCCCTTTTGGGCGATATATTTGGGTGTATATGATATATACGAGAGGAGTTTGCCTGCTTACCCGATTATATGAGCGGACATCAGCTCATAGTCAACGGGCATGATAGCGGCATGCCTCTGTTCCTTGCTTAATAATCGTATGATGATCGTGAAATGTATAAAAGTAGCATTTGGTGATAAATAGGCCCTACTTAATGGGTACGGAAATTTCAAGGATATCATTCTGATCAACTTTCCTACAGTAAAGTCACGAGATAACTTTAATTTTTACTTTTTTATTGAATGGTAGTAGAAGTCGTAAGACCTCTCCAGTCCAGCAACCCGCACTAGCCAGCTTGATGGAGTATGGCTCAATCTTACTCGTATCTACCTTTGCCCCTCGTTGGGGATATTAATGGGCTCAGTTTATTATTTTTATTTAAAGATAAAAGATAAAGATAAAGACTTTTATTTGCGATAGATATGGTTATACAAAGGTGGTACTATATAGTTTCAGTCAGATACACACATCCAGCTAATAGCATGAAAAACAATTATGACATAGAGCCACATAATTTTAAATAGTAGGTAACAAATTAGTTTTTTTATATGGTATATTGAACGATTAGCAGAAATGTTCTAAGCATAACAGAACAAGATTAAGACTAAGGACGGACATGTTTTAGGGTTTCGTAGAGAAACAAGGAACACTTAAAGTTTCGTCAAGTCTGCCTGTCCGTCCGTCCGTCCTTATGTCATAGCAACTTTATGCAGCAACTATTAGGACTACACAGTTGAAACTTGGTATGTAAATGTATTCTGCGATCCGCTTTACGATTTTCATACTAAAATTGAAAAAAATATTTGAGTAAAGGTTTAAGTCTCAGTTCCATGTAAGGGGAGCCATGCCATTACATGGAACTGAAACCAAAAAATATTTTTTTCGTCAAACCTATATGTGTGGGGTCTATAGATAGGTCTTTAAATATGACATTGAGGTTCCTGGAACCATTTTTCCTGAAAGTAAATCGTTAAAGAGACAGACCCTTCCAAAGTGGAAAAATATGTCTCCCACTCTCTCTAACTTTTAAAGTAACAGAGTAAAAATCTTCAAAAATATATGCTGTGTATCTCAATACACACTCGCTATGAAAATTTGTTTGAACATAATAAAATAAGCAGTTTTTAAGATATGACATTTACTAAAAACCGCAAAGATAACTTTGTCATTCCTACAAACACTATGAAAAACAAAGTTACAACACAAACATTCCGTCACATAATTACTTGCTACAACGGAACCCTTCATGAGCGAGTCCGACTCGCAATTGGCCACTTTTTATTATTTTTCAATGTTTGCAGGGTAAATCGCATTAAGTTCTTATGATTATACAGTGCGTTTATTGAGAGTATTACATGCATACTAAATAGACCAGTAGTAGATAGTATTAGACCAGTACAGTGTGTATGTATATCTTTAGCAGAATCGAACTGTCCTCGTCAACCTTTGTAGCCTTTAGCCCGAGGTTATCATTTACCCAGTATTTTGTTTCACTTCGTTAAAATGGACACCTCATTGCGTTTCAATAATTGTGCTATTTACTTTGGCTCTGCTCTGGTTATTTTGCAAATGATCATTTCATCTCTGAATTGCTCAATTATTCCAGTTGGTAGGAATAACAAAACCATAAAATAATATGGTTCTTTCATTGCTATCATTACTTTTTTGAAATATATTAATAACAATAAATGTCGCCATTAATGTGCTCACCCAGGTGCAGGGGCGTTTACAATAATTATTACATATTATCTTTTTATTATATATAATTATTTTCTAAAAAAATAATTATTTATAATTTGGTAAGTAGTTTCATTAATTTGTGGCACTTGTACATCTATAAACGAGTAGGCATAGGAGCCTTTACACAGATACCAATTCATAATATCATAATTTCTATAGTGCCCACAAATAATGAACAGACGACAAGACTTACATAAACACAGTGTACAAAGGCGAGCTTATCTCTAAGAAGAGATCTCTTCCAGAAAACCAAGATTAGATTAGAAAGATGTAGGCTGAGTAGAGGTAGCACATATGTTTAGTAATGTTATATACTGTTATACCTATTACATAAATAAAGAATTCGAAACAAGTTAAACAACACACCTTTGGCAATGCCACAGCACAAATTCGAAATTGCAATACAATAATCAGCTCTCGCAATCTATCCAGTCATAATCAGACTAAATTCTAAATGTAAGCTATGGTAATTCGACGACGAAAACCTTGGATGCGAATCATAAACCGCATTTAAGGATTAAAACGGAACTGAAACTAAATTTGGCAAAATAGGTCTAAATTGCTAAAAATGCGAGCTGTACCTAAATTTTGCTATGATTAAAAAAAAAAAAATAGAATAAGATTTTAATTATTTTGCTTCTAGCATCAACATTATTAAAGAGTCTCCATTTCCAAAATGCGACGAGACAGATCTTGTACCACCGTATAATAAATTATAAGAAACATCCTTGATCACCCAATACAAAAAATCCTGACAGACATCCTGAATTATACTTTCAATGACAATAGCTGGACGCAGCCGTCCCTGCTTATGAGGCACGGTGGCCAGGAGATCCGAAAAAAAAACAGATGTCGTTCTTTTAGCGTTCCTGTCCTCAGCCGATGGTAAATATGGCCTCTTCTGTAAAAAAAGCCTGGCCGATATCTAATTCCTCAATTAACACAAAATCACAAAGTTTGTGGGACGAGCCACTCTGCTTCCAAAAGTGTGAGAGCCTTCTTAATGCAGCAAAGGACTCTGCAGAGCGTGATCATCTGCTCCCAACGAGGGAACGAGAGCAAGGGCACTAGCTGCACGCCACTCCTTCTAGACTTCTTCCTACGCTATTGGACAGGACCACCCTTATGCTCGCCGTCTAACTGCGACTGGAGGTTAAACCTTATTATACAACGCTGCTAGTGCGGTGTAAGGGTGCCTAACAAGGACACCAAGGCCTGTCCTGCAATTACAGTGCTGGACGCTTGCCAAGGTGCGGCGTCACCAATCAGACGATCCACATACTATACACTAACATACAAGATGAATATCAAGTAAACAAACGCAGTAGTTGACAGGAAGTTGTCAACAGATGTCATCACGGATGCCAAGCAAAGACAAGCCAGCAGCAACAAGCTGCAAGCAGTTCCAATGCAGTATCTTACAGAGCTTGCTCATTATCAATCGACGGCTTCAACACGCGCACTCCAACTCTTCCCCTGCGTTGGAATCTGTACAAAAAATCTTCCCCGTGGCACGTACAATCCGAGCAGCTACATCAACTTCTGGGTTCTAGCGCAACCTGTTCACCCAGCAACATTGAAGCGCACTCAAGCATCATCTTCATCAAACCTAGTAACTACAAGTATCATCGACGCATAGACAGCACTGCCCAATGACCTTCAATGCGCGAATAGGCCCGACTGTGAATATTCTGTAAAATATACTGATTGACTTCTTCACACATACGCGGCGGGGGAGTGTTTTGTCGTCACCTATCGGATGACCAACATACTAACATACAAGATGGAAAACGCAGCAGTTGACAGAAGTTGTCATCAGATACACAAACATAAACATAAACATTTGCTTACAGGCACATACATTGCTTCTGGCCCCACACCATTGTGGAGTAGTCATCTACCCAAGAGTATTTTGAGTGCATAAGCGGTCACACAATCGCAGATGCCCTCTATCTTCCTCATCCCCCGTAGCCGAATGGAACGGAAACCGCTACGACGACTGGCGTAGGGTTCGGATGCAGTCTCTGACCGGCAGTCACTTCTGACCTCAACTGCCGCCCTAGGCCATCGACATTGCCTTGCTAACTCGCCGGATTGCCAGGATTCGGTGGTAATCAGCGTGAGCTGCCTTCACCGCCGAGTTTGACTTGTGCATATGCTGGAGGAGACCCGAGTAGAAACCTGTCTGCCGGAGCCTCCAAGCCTCCAGGCCCCCTCACCGGGTTTAGCCCACGAGCCGAAGTGGTTTACCGGGGTGTGGCCATCGTGTGCACAATGACTACTTGGAGCCACCGGTGAGAGTTTGTAGAATGCAAGCCAGTAAGATTTTCCTACTCTACGGGTCGGCTGCAAACTCTGGAGCACCCTACTAAACCCCGTACATAGGGTGTAACAGAACGGTGTAGTCGTATTTAAGGGGGTTATTAGGGACATCATTCTGAACATTTTTGATAATGACACCGATTTGTATCAGAGCAACCTTATGTTTCACTTCTCTCATTTTGCTCCGGGAGGTTAGCTGATTTGTATAGGGAAGTGAAAAATTAAGTTGCTCTGATTAAATTGGTTTATAGTGAAAGTTGTTTAGAATATTATTCCTGACAACCCCCTCAAATACACGTTTCTGTTACACCCACATATAACGACCAGTGGTTTCCAGTCGTAGCAAACTAGATTTCGGAGATACCCCTTTTCAGAATCAAATACCCATAGCCAACGCAGCCACTGGACCTCTTTCTTTCTTTTCCTTCCTTCCTATTCTTTCTTTCCTTTTTTTTAAACGATCTGCGACGAAGATGATCTAGTTTAAGGCATGCATGCCCTGAACGTCATAATATATCGGTCGGATGTCAGCTAAAATTAAATAACAGACCGTACAAAACAATATAAACTAAATATACGTGAGCTTAGAAAAATAGACATGCTAAACATAAATACTGTATATAAATACACACTTACTAGCTGTAACTAGATAGAGTGGTTATACTTCTGCACGTGACTTTCGATATATAGGATGTCCCTGATGGGGCAGAGAGTGCATTACTCCACCGAATGGCCCGGGTTTTAAGCCAGTTCTCACAGGACGCGGTGTTATACTGTGGGGTTGCCTCCGTAAAATATTGTGGATGATACTGTGGAAGTGAGAGTTAGTTCAACGTTTTGCGATGCTGTGATACTCGTACGTGGTCATATTTGCGCAGCCAAAAATAAACCGAACCCCGAGAATTTAAAGTCGTTCCAGTTTGTTCAGTAATTATTTGTTAGCACTAGTTAAAAGGAGAGACTGAGCAATAGTGGCAGTGGTCTGTCAAGGCGAAACGTACTGAAGTCTCCTGAGAAAGTGAAAAGTCAACTGCCCTCATTGACACGCGATGACCAGGACAGCTGGTTGTCGAAAATAAGACCCATGTTTTTTACATGTTTACTATATACAATTGTGGTACCATTTAAAGTGACAGGTGGAGTTGGATGTTGCTGCAACAATTTAAGAGAGTTTCTGTTCTGATAATCTTTGCCTGGGACTTGTTCGGGTTCTGTTTCGATCCCCGACAGGGGATAGAGAGAAAAAAAAAATCTTGGATGTTTATATGTGTGTGACGTCGCTGTTTTTGGTTCCCACGACACAGGGTATCCTAATGTGGAGCCTGAAGTAATGTATGTGCCTGTGTGCAAATGTTAAAAAAAGGAAACCAGGGACCCGAAGGATAAAGCCCAGCTTCTTACGCCCTCAAGATAAGCGTTGAGTGCCTCCACAGCAGAGTTCACATCGTAAGAAGAGCAGTGGCGATAATTCTGGATATCATCAGAATAAAGATGTTATGAGGAAGACAGGAATTCCGAGACGGAGTTACAAAATCGAGAATAGAAGAGGACGAAGGATACCTTTTTAGGGTTCCGTACCCGAAGGGTTCCAAACGGGACCCTATTACTAAGACTCCGCTGTCCGTCCGTCCGTCCGTCTGTCACCAGGCTGTATCTCAAGAACCTAGCTAGCTAGAAAAACACTAAAAAAACAGGATAAAAGAAATACTTAAGGGGGCTCCCATACAACAATTCTTTCAATACCACATACAAACTTATGGATGCACCTGGTTACGTACATGGAATGTGAAAGTAACCGCACCAATAACTTTGTAAACAATATTTTGCTGTGTAAAATCCAAACTATTCACTCCACACCATCGCTTCCATTGAACGGTGGTACGGAACCCTTCGTGCGCGATTTAGACTCGCACTTGACCGGTTTTATTTTGTAATGTGATGACTGGTGCTTTTCCACACTGTAGGGAAGATGAGAAAAGTTTATTACGTGTGTTATAGCTGGTAATAATAGTTCGTCTAGGATTGTCAGTAGTATTTTAAGGTAAATGTTGTCATCGCCTATAGCTTTCGAGTTGACTGCTAATAACGCCTTCGATATCATCAACATAAAGATGATATGAGGAAGACAGGAATTCCGAGACGGAGTTACTAAAATCGAGATTAGAAGAGGGCGAGGGAATACCACCTTTCTAGGTAATGTGATGACTAGTACTTTTTCTACACTGTAGGGAAGACGAGAAAAGTTTATGATGTGTGTTATAGCTGGTAACAGTTCGTCTAGGATTGTCAGTAGCATTTTAAGGCAAAGGCATCGCCTACAGCTTTCGAGTTGACTGCTCATAAAGCCTTCTTGACCGCATCGATTCCAACCTTTGTCAAGTTAAATGGTCTGGTGTCGGGTAAGGACTAAGAGTGCAGTAAAGACTCGCACGAACCAAATGCAATATTAGCTAAATTACGTGAGATATCTGCGTTAAGTTTTTGAACCATACATACAAATCACAACTAAAATGCGAGAAAAAGCTGTCACTTAACCCAAGAAATAAAGGCAAAAACGGAAAGAAAAATCGTAACCCAGACTGCAAAAAAACCTCAACTTTTCCCAGCCCCGAGATCGTCGGGCCCATGATGAAGAATAATGCCCTGCAATATCCCTTATGGGCCCTCCATATGGATGAAGGGTCCAATTTGACGGGTTATTAAACCTTTACCTCGTTGGTCGAGCTTGGTGGATGTGATTGAGTCGTGCTTTTTGTTTTAGTTGCTGCTGGCGATGAGAGATTTGATTGCAGATATCTCACTTTTTTCTACGCGGCAATTGATGTGAATGTGTGAATGATTTGAAAATAATTTTGTATATTCTTCACATCAACATAATCATGAAATCGTAAAGTTAAATTGTCTAATGTAATTTGTAACTTCAAGGCATTGCCATGACAATGTGATTAGATTTTTGTCGATATTTTAAAGTTTAAAGTATCCTCCCGCTTAGAAAATTGGCGGGGAGCAAAACCGCGTAGTACCATATAACTGCTTAAAACATTTGCTGTCGAAGTATTTGTGTATTGCAGTAGTCTCTAAATAACATTTCAGTGATAGCTCCCAAAGAAAACACATGCGCGAACTCACACGAAGTGTATTAACTCGGAAAGTGTTGTTAGTTGACCGGTATTAACAAAGTTCGTGGAGAGTGGAGCCCGCAGAATGTTAACGTAGTTTGGGAAACGCTGGAAATCACCGAACCGTCTGCATTTTGTATGAAGTTGTTTCGTATATGTATTTTTTAGGACATGCATATATACTATTTGAGATCCGGTTTGAGACTGAAGAAATAAAATAATAGTGTAAAATTAAGTAAATGTAAATAAATAAAGACCAAACTGCACTAACAATAATGAGCATAAATAACCTTATGATCTTTGATACTAGCTTTTGCCTGCATTCTGCTAATTCTAACAAGGCACGTACCATATATATATATTAGTAGGTACATACCTGTAAAAGTGTTAAGATTATGCGGCAACTCAAAAATATTTTGAATCAGGATCCTTGTTAAGAAAATTTATGATAATTATTTTTTCTCATCTCCTTCACGGTGCTTGGCCGAAATTCGGAGGAATAAATTAAAGTTAACACCACGAGTATCTCGTTTGCAATGTAAAGTATGAGGAAAAATATTCATCGGTATAATAAATAAATGCCTAATCTCAAAAATGGAATGAGAAAGGTCACGAAATTCAAGTCGGGGTTACTGGAATAGGAAAATTTAAATTGCGATAAAATGTTGAATTGTATTATGTTCAGGAAGATTAAGCTATACATATATGTATAGCTGTTCAGAATCTAAGAATACAGATTCTTTATTTTCTGATAAACTAAATACTAATATATAGGTCGTCTAACTCGCCGTTGCGTTAAAATACCCGACTCAACTTAGGAGTAAGTAAGCGAAATAAAAATGGACTCTTTTAATTCAGAACCATAGCGTAATAAATGAGTCTATATCATAACTAACTCTTATTACTCTTAAAAAAATATTTTGAAACTATTGTACCGGTCATAAACGTGATCTCTGATTCTCTTAACTGCGGCGTAATTGGAGATTTATCAAAAGGGTGCTTTAAAACACTGCTCAAAATGTAACACTGCCTCACATTCAGAACGTAATGTTATTAGCACCAGTAATTACAAACAACCGCAGTCTCTAGAGAGGATGATAGGGGTCCCCAGTACGTTACAAAGAGTAGAGTAACACTGAGATTGTAGGAACACTAAAATTGATAAGTAAGCGAATCTGCTATTTTAGTTACAGTCAATCTTACATTATATCCCACATAAACGGTAGGAAAAGCATTAGGAATGTATAATCGACGACGTAAATGGCCGAGTCGGCAGTGACCCTGCCTACGAAGCCAAGGGTCCCGGGTTCAAGTCCCGGTGGGGGCAAATATTTGTTTGATGAGAACGGATGTGTGTACTACAGTCATGGTTGTTTATCTATCTACGTATAATATTTATCTATATAAGTACGTGTATCGTTGTCTAGTACCCAAGATACAGGAATCCTATTTTTGGGCTAGATCAATGTGAGTAAATAGTGTCCAAAGAAAAAAATAATAATCGCACAACCAAAATTCGCTTCTTTATCCTGACGATTATGCAGTCCTGATGATCGCCCTGACAGAACTCCAAGGCTGACTTTTGACAGCTGCTAAAAACAGTTTCAGTTCTAAATTTACAATGTGACTATGTGATAACTTAGCTGACAGATATTTCTTTGAAGACGAATATTGTGACTACCTAACTTGACAGTGTTGTATTTAAGTTGTATGAAAACTGTATTTACTTACTGTAAAAGGCTGGTGCACAGTGGTATGTATTCTCAGGAAATTATTTCACTATCTGCTACCAATAATTACCTTGTACCTTAAAGCTTCTAGTTTGTACTGCAGTGGAAGATGCAGAAGGGGTGAGTGTACGTGACGACTGTTCGGCGCGAAACTTCAGCGGGGGGTCAGCGTAGGGGTAAACAACGATAACATGGCGCGCCCCTCCACATGCCGCCGGCGAGACACCGAGCGTACTTGCGACGCGAGTGAGCGTGACAGAGTACGTTATCGAAGTAATATCACCTCTCCCGCAAAGCTCCACACCCGCAAGTGTCTTTTCGTGAAGTGCTGTGGAAGTAGCGGAAGTACTGAACGAAGAATCGCCACTAAAGCCTTTTGAGACCCACCGTCTTCTAAGTAGCTACACCACACAAGGCCACTTAGAAGCGATCCATTATTCACCGCTTTGGTAAACTGGGGAAACAGAAACAGTGATGCACACGCGCCGCCTCTGTGACAAATCTGTTCAGCTTGGACGCCCAGCGCGTCTGGGACTTGGCACGTTAAATATACATACACTTAAGTGTACACTATTGAATACAATAGTACACTTATGGTTGAATTGTCGTGGGGATATAAATATCCAACTAACAAATCTCAAGTGAGTTTTGTAAATTATTATTGCCCTATTTATCAAATTGATCAAAAGGTTACATCCAAAAAACATTTTCATGCCAAATTTACTAAATTTTCATCGAAATTTTACACCCAATTTTATACTAACCTACATGGGGTCGCCTCGCTCTGCTCCGCTTCACTTTGGTTGCAGGTAGTATTACAATGTTGTTTACTAACAAACCCAACTTAAGTATTTGGACAGAAATCAAACAATACGACTCTGTGAAACTATATGCGGGCAGTAAATTTGGCGAACTTTTCAATTAAATCATTATCAAAAAAAAATGTTATGAATTAGAAATATATTTTTTTGCCATAATTACTTATATTTATTACTATCAGACTGTATTCAGATGAATCATAATTCCCCTGAAATCGGTTTAAATAGATAAATACTTACTTTTACTTCTTTAGCATTTTTTTGTTTAATTTTGGATATATTCATTACTAGTGGCCCTGCGGGCAGTAGACCTCGCGTACAGGGAGGATCGTGAACCAATTTATAGGTATTTTCATTTTAAGTCTAGGTTTATTTCAAACTGATTGCATGGGTTTTCACGCCCACCCAGGAGATACCATGCTACGCTCGTTGGGAGTTATCAAGGTGCACCCTCCCAAGCCATCGCTTCTTTATAGGTAAACTTACTCAACGTAACGCCAAGATACCTAGTGAAATTTGGTTGAGAAATCCAAGTTCCAAGAAGAAAATAGAACAAATAAAATACGCAGTGATTTTGGTGCAGGTATTTCCAGGTTGAAATTCTTTATTTTTGCCCCTAACTGGGTATAAAGAAAGTAAACTACAACGTTACCCGTACACTTTATTTAAACTAAAGTTAAAAACTATTTACATGAACTAAATAAATTTACGGTCGTATTGTAGTTTGGTGGATGACACTAAAGTGCTTATTCTTAGGTTTGGAAAATATGGTAAAGTTAGAAATCGCTTAGCTGCGGGTGTGGTCGAGTAGAGTTGCCAAGGGCCGTGCAGCTATGCTCGCACGTTGACACCTCGCCGGATGAACTGGCGCGGCTTATTGCTTAGGCCGGTGCAAAGTACCTCCTGGAATGGTCCGGGAGTAGGTGTAAGCGACCAATACGCAGGCAATGCAGAAGTTAATAAATAGGTTGAGAGGGTTTATTTAGAAAACGGGCAAGAAAATGCGGCATGAAGATTTTGAAGATCACTCAGCAGTTCGCTGGGCATAAAGAGACAGCCCCATGGTTCATAGCCTATGCAGGAAGGCATTAAAGGGCCCAAACGAAGATTAAATTTACGAAAACACCACTAACTCCTTGCAGAATAACTTATAGTAGTTTATGTGACAGATGCATAATGGAGGGCATTAAAACTCGAGAGATTATGAAACAAGCCGAAGGCGAGTTTCATAATAATATCACTCGAGAGTTTTAATGCCTAATTGTGTACAGGTTGTATACACTATGTACATATCATAAGCTCTCTTTGATGTGTTCAGGAACCGCATGTTCGACGGGCATTGTGACATTGATAATTGATCTGCACTTTTTTAGCTTGTTCAGTAGTACCAACTTCACAGACAAACTAGGGGCGGCACGCAGGCGGGCGTCGGCGTTCGAAATTTGAATGTCATAAATTGTCGAAAATAATATATCAATTATGGTCATAATATTCAGATATTCAGATAAGAAATGAGGTTTTACCAAGTAGTATACTACTTGGTAAAACTTCTTCATTCTTCATTTCATATACTAGTCGTAACGTGCGGTTTCTGGACGCAGTAAAGGGAGGTTATGAAACGTGTGTAGATAAAATAGTTCATAGTGCACGTTCCAAGTATCCCAAATGCTCTGCTCTGGCCTTAAAATTATGAAAAAAAATATCTTACAAAATTAAATATATTAAATTAGCTGACCATATTTTGGGGAATTATAGCTCCCCGAAACATATTAAGGTCGCAAATGAAAAAAGAAGTTCCCCAGTACATTCACCCGATCCCGTCGACCGATCAGCTGATTACAAGTTACTAGAAGACCGAATTTTATTTTTTGTTTGCGACCATATGTTTCTTGGAGAAAGTTGTTCATAATGAGGGGTACCATCGTTCTCCTAAATATGGTCAGCTAATTAAATATAATGCTGTATGGTGTAGAAACAGTGTAGGATGTAACGGACCTTAAATACTTTACTTACTAATAAAAGAAGTTATTCCCGGTTTAGCTTATACAGTGTTTAGTCTTGCTTTGAAATTTGACATTTGCTCGACGTATGAAAAGGACAAAACTTTGAATAAGTTAAACCGTGAATAACTTTTTTTATCAGTAAGGCCGTATATTATTAATAGTAGAATAACAACAAGGGGATAAATCACTGTTTTTATCACGCTTTTATTAGCTTCACCTGTATGTCTGTTTGTTTGTTTTTTGTCACAGGCACGATATTGAATCCTGAATGTTCGAAGACTCCAGATTGAACTCCCGATCGTAGCGAGGTTAGTAAATTCCTATGCGATACAAGGGAATTAAGGGCTGAACAAGGGCCAATGGCATTGAGAATTAGACAAAGATAACAAATACCCGTCGCATCGCGTCGAAGCAGACTGACGCATGCTCCCGCGCAGAGCCCCGCGGGGCAGCCCGAGCCCCGAGCCCAAGAAAATTATAGAAAATATTACTGAACTCCTGTAATAATAACATTAAAAACAAAATAAAACAACTAAACATTTTCCCTTTTTTTTACCTATTTTTGCGTGTAAGTTTCATGTAGGAAACTGATTTCGTCTCCGAGCGCTTGTTCATTTAGTTGAATAATAATGCATTGCGAAAAATATTTTTAAGTATTAAATATAACATAAATCCGTGGTAATTTTAAAAGTCCATTCTTATCTCTAATAGACCTTTTATAACATATATTTATCCTACTTTTTTATGTTGTCTAGTTTAGCCTAGAATTGAAGTTAAAGATGCATTTCTTTGTTCGCGTCCCCTGGCGCTGGCCAATATTAACCCCTTAAGACCCAGTTCTGGCTGTTGAGGTGTGTTTGTGTGTCTTCTGGCGGAGTAGCGGAACTGGCGGGGTAGTGGGCGGCGCGGAATAGCGTCGGACCGCCCGGCGACGTTAAAAATTAGGTGTTTTTTCGAATTTACTGAAAAACGATTTCCGTTTTTCAGTAAATTGTTAATTGATAAAATTTAAGGATTGATACGGAGCTCTAAAGGAGGAAAATTTAGGCATAAACATTATGAGAAAAATCAGTTATATTAGTTATTATTTATTAAAATTATCTCCTTTTTTAAAATAGACTATGTTCAGGAATTTTTACGATCGAGGCAAACTAATCCAATCACGTAAATACATAGTATTTAAACTAGATTATCTCATTGTGAATAACATATATTTTTTTGAGACCTATGAATTAAGTGTTTTTTTTTATTTTTGCCAAAGGCTCTTCAGTGGTTTTGTGTGATCTTGGGCCTTAAGACTGAATCCTGAGTGCAGTGAGCAGTCCAAGCGCGCCCAAGACAAAACAGTTTTATCACCGACGAGTATGCTCTACTTTTCTCTACATTTTCGAGATAATAACATAAGCTAGGTTAAGTGAAAATGTATGTCTAATACATTTGTCCAGTTGTGGAAAGATAATAGAATTTTATCATCTATTTTATAAAATATTTGCAGTTTTACTATACACGTATACTGCAACGCCATGCAACATTCGCGGCTTAAGGTTTTATTTAAAATGTGTTATATTCAGCTTGCCGTGGCCAGCTTGTTTTTAGGGTTCCGTACCCGAAGAGTGCCAAACGGGACCCTATTACTAAGCCTCCGCTGTCCGTCCGTCCATCCGTCTGTCACCAGGCTGTATCTCATGAACGTAATAGTTAGGCAGTTGAAATTTTCGCAGATGATGTATTTCTTTTGGGCTAGTATTTAATCGCACATCAAAAATACTCATTTGCACACCAAAAAAGGATCAGCCTAAACAATTTTTATGTTTTAAATATTTAATGTGTACTCAAGTTTAGGTTTTAAGTATTTTTTTGTTTTTCTTGCATGTTCAACCTAACACGAAGGATAAAGGGGGCTTCGCTTCGCTCACCCCCTTTACCTTTCACGTAAGCTACCGCAGCATTTTGCCCTGATTGTTGCTGTGCAAATCAGTATTTTTGATGCGCAGTTTAATATTTCCCTTTCTGTTGCCGCTATAACAAAAAATACTAAAAAACAGGATAAAAGAAATATTTAACGGACGGACGGACGGACGGACGGACAGCGAAGTCTTAGTAATAGGGTTCCGTTCTTACCCGTTGGGTACGGAACCCTAAAACCAGAATAAAATAAATGTTTAAGGGGGCTCCCATACAACAAACGTGATTTTATTGCTCATTTTTGCGCGATATTGATAACGGCAATAGGTAGACGCTTGGAATTCTTAAAATTCACAGAATCTTAAGTTATATTATTCATATTCAAAATAAATATTAAAATAAAACAAAATAAATATTTCAGGGGGGCTCCTATACCACAAACGTGATTTTGGTGCCGTTTTTGTAGATAATGATACGAAACCCTTCGTGCGCGAGTCAGACTCGAACTTGGCCGTTTTTTTTTAATAAGTTTTCAAAAAAGTTTGGAGCGTCTCGCCGACGATCCTGCCCCCGTAGAGCTGGGTATGCGCCGCACGTATTTCACGAAATTAGACTTTGAGTACATAAAAACAAGAACTATGAGAAACAAAAATTACATTATTCAATTCAATTCAATACATATTTATTTCGGACAAAAATACATGACAGAACAAACAGAAAATAAATAGGTATTAACAATCGGGTTATAATGAAATTCAGTACAACATTATGACTTGGGTAAATCCAAGGGCTTGACATGCTTTTTATAAGGTTTGTATTATGTTTTATAGGGTTTTATTTCATAAATTTACTCAGGGGTGGGTAATAGACACTGATATCGCTTGCTACCGCACTCGCAATATCGGGCACTCGGCGCGCGGTGTTCGCGCGCTTCGTGGACCGGCCGCGCGTGTCCATACGGTGCATATCAAGACAAATTGAACACGGAAATTTGGGAATCAAAATTATGATCTTCGTATACACACTGTCAACTCAGAAATGTTGATTTCTTTCCAAAAAGATTGTATGTCATTGTGAAATCAACGTTAAAATCTCCTGGTACAGGAGTAAAAAAATACTTAAAAGGAGATCAAATCTCTGTTTATACCATATTCTTTGGTAAATGAAATAAACTATTTGTATCTGTATAATGTGGTATTGTCGAGCAGGTGCAGCGAAAATTTATTTATTTACTTTGCTGTGAAGTCTGCCAGAAAAATTTAACGAATGAATGAGTGAACGAATCTTTATTCCAAGCACATTATTGCCCATACAATGTTGCGGCAATTATTATTATCACGTAGTATTAAATAATTTAAATGGAAAACCCGAATCCACTCAAACTGATTACTGTAAACAACACAGTCCACTTCCTTCAGATTTTCCATAGTAAAACTAATAAGTTATGACCATTGGCTTCCCGGTTTCATATAACGTCGTAATTAATGGCAAACGATAATAATAGACTATCTTCACCTAGGTGGTGTTGAAGGACTGATTAATATAATATGTGGTCATTTGGATTGGGCGGGAATCGGATGGCCATACCTTGTTGGTTAAGCTATGATTTTCCATAAAAGCGTTGTCGGCGGGTGTAATCAGACGTATTGATTGATAAACAGCGCAATAGCGGACGTGAATTGCCGCTGTTTTCTGCTTTGGTAGATCCAATTTGTGCTTCAGTGACGTTAATTTAATTTAGTATTTGTCCTGTTCCCTAAACATTAGGAGTGCTTAGTCACCTAGGAACCCTTATAATTTTGGTCATCTACGTTTTCTATTGACGTTATTTTTTAATTCTAGGGTGATGTTGCATAAGAGTGCAAACAGTAGTCTTGCTATCAGCAAGACTATTGTTGGCATTGCTTCGAAGAAAATATTCACTAACACAACTCATGGTACCTGATGGTGCTTGAATACTTTACGCTAGGTGAAGAATCCTCATTGAGTCATTGACAGCAAAAAAAATGACAATCTTAATTGACAGGTCAGAAAATATTACTTGAGTAAGAAATTTAAAAGATCCCGGCGAAAGTTTAATCTCATATTTCCAAAGCGTCTATGAAAACTAATTTTAGACAGAATATCTAGTTTGTAAATAAAAAAATACAGCAAGGCATAACTAGAGGCCAGATAAAATATATAGAATAAATTGGAAAGTAAAATGACTTTTCCATTGCTTTTCAATTAATTTACTTCCTATTTGAATCATGTCATGATACAAGTAAATACAGGTTTCGCGGTCCAGTCGAATTCACATTACTTTATAATCTAGTGGCCACGTTATAGTCCATCGTTGTAAGTGGCAACTGTATTATGACGTGGTGTTGATATAACAAGCCTGGAGCTATATTCAAGTTATACCTGTGTGCTTGAATCATGATTTGAATGGCAGGCGTGATTTTTACTTATATTTTTTGCTGTAGGTAGTGTGTCATAGGTTGGAAAATAAAACTAAACTAAACATAACCTCAAAATATATATTCATCAATATTTTTTTAGAATGGCCTCATCAAGACTCTTCAGCAAGGCAAGACAGGATCAGCCTTATAAACAACAAATCAATCAAACAGGACGATTGTCATATGTACACGTCACCAATTCGATATATGATGTTCCGTAGGAGTCATCGAATTAATAATGCTACAAATGCAAGTTCACAAAACGGGCATAATAACACAACATACTTATTTCATTAAGCTTACGTCGCAAATAGTTTTAGTTATGGATGTTGAAGTTTTATAAAGGTACCCTCAGCCTGAGAAACAATATTTTAGTTAAGGTTATTGTGTGCCAGTTGGTTCTGGCAACGCAACTATTGTAATTTGACTATTAATAAAGAACTCTGAAAAATCAATCAAATCAGTACAAACAGCTCTATCCGAGCTGGAACATACCAAATCGACCACATTATGGCTGCGATAAGGCAAAATGGCCACCATTGATACTTTATTATAGCTTTGGCTTTTTCTTTATCGACCAGCGTTGATATATTGAAAACATTAGACCAATATGACCTATTAAATAGGTATAAACGACACAGTCTTGGGGGTTTGAGAAGAAAAATGGGTAGGGATTGCAAGGAAAATCGAGTTTCTTCGCGGGCTCCAGAAGAATGGTTCTATCAAGAAAGATACCTCCTTGCTCTACATTATGTTTTTTTGTTCCAGATAAAATGGGTGTATGCACTTTTTTATGTAATTCGACGGGTAAACAAACTTGCTTTGTCTTGACAAGTTGTTACATCTACCCGACAAAATTAAAAATCACCACCGAAACCGCAGTGATTACTTTCGAATTTGGTCGTGTTGCTTCCGTTTGTTTGCTATAAGTTAATTACCTTTTGCTTGGTTTTACTACAGTTTTGCGTCGTCTTTATCCGTAAGTGGTGGCAGAGGCTCAGTGGCAGCCACGTTTAGCCAGTAACTTAATACTCCAAACCGCTTACAGATTTAATAAGGCAGCAAATATATTGTATACCGATATAAATTTGACTCCAGTTAAATATTCACCAAATTTAACGCCCTCGTGTAGTCTCACAGAACCGTATGCACTTTCTCTCCAAATAATAAAGGTAAGTGAGTTAGGTTACAACTTCATTATATAAACTGGAGTCCAGAGGTGACTTTTTACTCAATTTGGTTAACTACTGCTAAATACTAATGTATCGGAATTATTTTAAGTAAACCTCACGCACACAAACAAGTACACAGTCACAAAATCGCGTGCATTCGAATTCTACCAAGTAGCGCTTGGACGCATTCGCACTGCATATAAAAGGTGAGAGAAAACAACAAACCCCCTTTGATTCGCTATCTCTACTTAATTACAGACACCGAGGGCTGTCACTCGCTCCCTGCCGTACCGCCTTTTGCTCATTCTCCCTTAAGTGGCTCACTTGAAGCTGTGACAACCCTTAATTAAGTGCGTTGCCGGCTGTAGCTATTCTCAGTTCTCTATTGGGTTTGCGTATGTAGGTGTATGTTATGTTTAACTGGCATCATATTGCAACGGGTTCGATAGACCCAAGGCCAGGTTTATGTTATCCTACTCAAGTATAAAACAACGCCAGATTCAGAATCAATGACAACCTCTGTGGTGCAGCGGTTGTGGCTCAGCCCACCATGTGAGAGGTCCCGGGTTCAATCCCCGGCTGGGGATATAGAAAAAAAAACAGGTCTGGGATGTTTATAAGTATGTGACGTCGTTATATATGGTACCCCCCGAAACAGGGTATCCTAGTGTAGGGCCAGAAGCAATGTATGTGCCTGATGTAAATGTTTATGTTATGTTTAATTTTTTTGAATAAAAATAAATAAATTATCTTATTCAACGTCAAAATTATACTTACTTATAACTACAAGTAATTTTTTTTATATAAAAAAGACTACACTAGTTCGGAAGGTGGGCTTTGGGGTTAAGAAGAAACGGCAAGAAACTCCACCATACCTTCTTTTTTTAAAAGTGACTTCACAACAGGAATACCTCGCGCCACGAGCAATGAGCGGTGGCCTTGAATGCGCAGTAGTCACTTTTTAATACCTGTACATATGCGCAGGAATTCCCGCCAAAGTCGACGCCGAGCGCTCTTAATTCGTGGCGCGAGGTGGTTTCGGTCTAAGGAAATTCGCCGGTGAGTGATAGACTTGATCCATCGCCCCTCGTCGAATTTCTATGCGCTGAGATGGTATGGACCATGCCTGTTTTCCATATGGGGTATTTCCAGTATCAGTAACCAGCTATTCCAAATAGCTCTTTTCTGTAAAAAATAAACAAGAATAGAATAGAATAGAAACTTTATTTGCTTATCATGGTGTACATAAGGTGCCTTAAATATCTAATGTTAGTTTCACATGATATAACCATAGGTATGCAAATACATTTTAGTACACAAATTTATTACAAGTCAAATGTAGGTTAATAAAATATGATTGTAATGTCAGTCCATTATATAATTAAATTATTTATTATTCACATGTGTAAGTCAAGTATTCGTTGACTGAATAAAAAGTTGCATTAACGAGCAGAGTTTTTAATTATTTTTTAAAGGCACGTAAATGCTCGGTTTCTCTAACATTTTGCGGAAGCTTGTTAAATATTCGTGTTGACATATTGAATATACTCTAGCCATAGTAAACACTTCTATGTTTATTTATTTATTTATTTTCTTTATTTAGGACACCAACAGCAAATTACAAAGTAGTACTTAACATCAAAATTAAACATAAGTATTGCCAATAACAGATATCCCCTAATTTAACATGTGAAATTGAAGTTGCGGCGGAAAAACAAACCATTACCTAAATTATGATTATTAGATATATGAATATTATATATTATTATGAATATTTAAATACTTACTACTTATATAAACTACGGATATGAAATATATATAGATACCTACAGATTTACATAAAATAAATATGTATTCAATATATACATACAATACAAATATATGTACTACATAAGAAATAAATACCTATATAAAAATATAAAAGTAAGAGCCTTTGGAGCTATTAGAATCAATCAGTCAAATTGTCATCGCTGTCTGGATGCAACAAATTATCAACAATATTGCGTCTGAAAGTTGTTTTGGAGTGCTGGAATAGATCTACAGAGTTAAAGTCTTTGTTGTATGTGTTAGCTATACGAGTTAGAGGTTCGTTATTCGCATAATTAGTGCGATGTATTGGTGCATGTAGAAGTGGAGTGTGGCGGGTGCGACGCCTAGGAGTTACAAAAGCAATAGCGGACAGTAGTTCTGTAGAATCAAGCCTACCACGAAGAATGTCATAGAGGAGCATCATATCCAATACTGTCCGCCTCTGTTCTAATGATAAGATGTGATGTTTTTTGCATCTGCCTTCATAAGAAGTATGAGAACGTCGTGCTTTGTAGTCAATAAATCTCAAAAATCGTTTTTGAATATTCTCGATACGATGCTTATATACGTCATATTGAGGAGACCAGACACTGCATCCGTACTCCAAAATACTACGCACATAGGAAAAGAAAACTACTTTGATACATAAAGGGTCATTGAAGACGGAGCATGTCCGTATAACAAAACCAAGATTTTTATAGGCTTTATTGCAAATAATTTCAATATGTTGATCTAAAAGAAACTTACTGTCGAAGTAAATGCCCAGGTCGCGAATTAAAGAGACTCTATCAATAGTTGTATTGGTAATTGTGTAATTATTTATGATTAGTTTTCTTTTACGGGTAAAAGTTATGACTTGACATTTCTGGGCATTAATTGTTATACGGTTTCTAATGTAGTATTCCTCAAGATTATACAGGTCGTTTTGTAATCTGGAGCAGTCATGTGAATTATAATGGAGCATTCATGTGAATAAGATCTTCCTTGATATAAATATCAAGGAAGATCTTAGTGTCATCGGCATACATGAGAAATTTTGCATTCTTAAGACATGTATAAACATCGTACAGATATGCGTTGTAGAACAGAGGCCCGAGATGGGATCCCTGGGGGATGTTAACGTTTAAGATACCATAGGCATTACACTATGAAAGTAACTAAAATATATCGCCTAGATGTAGCCACATCCGTGTTTTGTCTGATGTTCCTAACAGCCACTGGACTTAATACACCAGCTTTTTTATCTATGTGGGGTCCCCACTGCAATTTGCTATTAATGGTTATTCCAAGAAACTTTGTATCATTATTAATTACGATGCCCCTCGTCGAATTTATGTGCGCTGAGATGGTATGGACCTTGCCTATTTTCCATGTGGGTTATTTCCAGTATCATTAGCCAGTTATTCAATATAGCTTGGTAAATGAATGCTCACAAGGGGGGTCTAGATAGAAAAGTCGAAAGCAGAAAGTCTGACTTCGGTACTTAGTTTGGACTAGTGAGGCGATAAACAGACGTGATCGTAGTCGCAGTAGTTAGGAAACTAAAAGTTCTGACCCCTCTGAGGTGAGCCCTGGGGACGATGGGGAGGCTCAAGGAAGCCTTCGTTTTTTACGCATGTTGCCGACGCGCCTGGCCACATCCTGTTCCTGCCATAGAGCTAAGTATCACGGGTGTAAAAATAAATAAAAATAAATAGGTCGTAACAACGGGACCTTGTTTGTACCCCCCGACCTAGGGCTCATCTCAGAGGGGTCAGGACTTTTAGTATATTTGTCTCCCAACTAGTACAAACAAAGTTCCGAATTCTTACATTCTGCTTTCGACTTTTCCATCTACAATCATTCGTGGACTAGTCTAATATTCCAGTCCAATTTCCGTGACAGTAGAGGGGGTTACGTGACAATATTTTTCATCACTATTGGATCGTCCGTTTAATGTACGTTCATCGTCATCAAATAGCAACCTTTAAATCAATTTTGTCCACTATTTATCCTATAAGGTACCTTAGTACCCGTGTTTGTTCAAGCGGCTAATATAATTTTGAAGGCAGTTCGTGACAAGTTCCCATTTCGACTACTTCCCATTTTGATCACTTCCCAATTCGACAAGTTCCCGATTCGACCGATCTGACGACTTCCAATATTATCAGATCTTTAACTGACATTTAACCTCGTATCCCGTGCGCACGCCCCATAGAGTTATGATTTCTAGAGAGAGAGAAGGGAGAAGAAGAGAAGAAAAGATTTCGTCTGGAGATCAAGAGCTCCAGACGAAAAGCTGACGATATGGGAAGTGGTCAATATGGGATGTGGACAAATTGGGAAGTGGTATAACTAGGAATTTATAATATATATTTTATATACAGCATTAATGTTCTTCTATATGTAGTATAGACAGTAGTTTAGTAAAAACACTTATTCATATTATTTACTTGTATTCATGCACAGAGGTCTTACTGTCACTGCTATCAAATTTATTATTTTCATCTTGGGTTTGCTGGAAGAAATCTCTTATTGGACATACTCTTGTCTTTGTATATGCCATTTCTATAAGCTTCTAAGTAAATTTTCATGAGCAATAAAAATATACGAAGTGCTCAAGACAGAAACACGTCATTTTGAAACTTGTCACAATGGGAACTTATCGACATGGCACAATAATTAAAAGCTGACGAAATGGCAAGTCATAATGGTCCCTAAGGGTAATTTTGACCCACTTCGCATTACCCCTAACTCGGCAGTCCTTACATTTACATCTCAAATAAGGCTAAAAGCAAACAGAGTACCTACACTCGAGGTGGTATTAAAAGCAATGGAGGTATGAACCGAACGTTACGGTGACCAGAACATGGAGAACAGAAACGTTGGACTAGACAGTTTTAGTTTTTGTCCCCAATTTCCCCAAAAATAAAGACCTTACACAACAGAGTAAAAACATCACACAGTTGGAAAACAATTTGTGTAGCGTAATTTTTCCTAAATGGCATAACTAAATAAAAATATATTTTGAGATCGTTTTGTATTGTTTCTCGTACAAAAAGACGCGTGAACATTGAATAGGCTGACCTTTTGTCATGAGATGCATAAATTGTGTTCATCTAAACCGTCACTAGCAGTGGCACAGACCTGTGTCTGTGGCACTCCAGACCTCAAACGGGTAGACAGATTTTAATGCGGTTTTTTGTAAATGATAGTTTACTTCCCTGCAGTGGTTCTTAATATGATTTATTAAAATCGGTTCAGTAGTTCAAACTTATTAGCTTGACAAGGTCACAAGTCAACCAAATTTTAGACTTTTTAACCCCAGACGACGAAAAATATGAGCGTTATTTTAGGTTTGTTTGTGAGTGTGTATGTGTGGGTGTCTGTCTGAGGCACCCTAGCGCTCAAACGGGTGGACGGATTTTGGTGAAGCTGCACACAAGTCAGAAATAATGTATTACTGAGACTTAAATTGACTTTCACATTTGAATCTTTGTAATTCTGCCAATGCCGATTTGTCATGGGGACTATTGATTAGTTTTCTCTGATTTAGTTCACAAACTGCAAGACCTTTTTTTACGTGACTTAGAGCTACATATGCATATGCCTTTTGTAAATAATTTACTGCCCAGATACGACAGTCTTCGGCCAAACTTAAAATAATAGGGAACATTACCCTTTCTATGTGCCCGTATCCTTTAAGCCCATGGAAGGTCAAACTTTGTGGCTGTATTTTTTATATGAGTCGGGATTTTTATTTCTTTTTTAGTTTTATAGTAATTAAATATTTACTTGACTGGATTTTGGATCGCAAAATGTAATTTACAAAGTTATTGGTGCGGCTACTTTCATACTCCATGTACGTAACCAGGTGCATCCATAAGTTTGTATGTTAAAAGTTCAGCTTTCCACCGGCAGACTTGCTAGATCTACAGCCCACAGAGCCTCTTGATTATTTTTTCACTTACGACTATCTTTAAAGGAATAATCTAATGCGACAGATTTTGATCAACCTTTCCAGTGGTCACAAAGCCTTGCCCCGTGCATCGCAGAGGAAATGCAAAGAGTATTCCTGTACGTACATGAGCCCTTAACGAGGCCGCCACTGGAACGGGAATGTAACGTGAGTATTTACCCGCATTGTAGTCGGGTCTAAACAGGTTGGTCGCGTTTCAGCTTGAATTTTAGATGGCAGGTAATTTCAGTAGGGGATTGAATACCTGCAATCTAAAATTACAGATCGTGGGGTTGCCGCTTTATAGTAGAAAACAATAGTGTTGTAGGCTCGGCCGGCCAAATCATTATGATTATTTACGATTATCGATTAATTCCAATTTCGAAATTAATTGTTTTTGAGTTATAACTTTTTTGATACGATGAATAATACAAACTGGGAGATATTTAATCAGCTGACCAAAATGTATATAGGGATTAACAGTAACAACTTTCCCCCAGAAACATATGGTCTCAAACGATTTTTTTTTGGGTCCACATTGTAAAGTCTTATCAATTTGGTTTTTTAAATAATTTTAATAAATAAGGATATTTTTTTTTATTACAACACTTTCATCTTAACAAAGCATTTCTACCAAACAGAAGTAAATTCACGCCACAAAAAATTCATAATAAAGCATGCAATGTCATACTAAAGCAAGTATAAAATATGTAATCAAGAAAATAATTTCATCGCTGAAATCGGAGTGTCTGAAAATGTTGATTGACCCAATGTTAAAATTACTTGGAAGTTGGACCCTTGGGTACTTAATTAATCAGCAGTTATTGTAACCACTACGGGTACTCTTATAATGAAACTTCGCCAATCAGAGTTTCAATTGAAACAATTTTAATGGAGGTACGAGTTTCATGTTGACTTTATCTTCGTGACCAAAGATAAATTCCGAAACACAACTTAAAATAGAACAGAAATGAAAAGCATCGTTTCAGAACGCAATTTGTTGCATCACGGACAGTGTTAAATTTGCTATGAATTCATTCTCCTTATTATCTAAAGATAGATTACTTTACAACAACAAAAGCCTGTTTGCTTCAAACCGCTTTTAATGCTTAGACAAAGTAATTTCAAAAACGATGTTTGTTTAAAAACGATTGTGTAATGTAATGTAATGTATTAAAATTCAACCGAGAAATGTTTTGTGTTGTTGTTGTGTTGTGAAAAAAGAAATGTCCTTTACCCACATCCACCACATTTTTTATTTCAAATATTTTCTTATTTACTTAGTAACATCAAGATGATGGTGAATGTTTCAAAGTGAAACTTTCCCAATTGTTTCAAAGTGAAAATTGTCCAAATATTTTTGGACAATCAGATCAAAATGTCCATTACTTTATCAATATTTCTACCATTGGTATTGAAATATACATTTAAGATTGATGAATATTATTTCAAAACATTAGCAGTATTCGTACCGAAAACAGTTTAATTTAATTATATGAGTACCTTTTCTAAACAGGTTTTTCTAAATCACTCAGTATTGTGTTGCCACCTGTCCACTCGCATATGAACACCTAGTATGGACTTGCATTACATTTTAATTTACCTACCGTCCACTCGCGCATGAACACCTATTCTGGACTTGGAATAATATTTATATTTATTTTTATAAAATAATTACTTATACCCACTTTTCTTTTTTACTAATGGCAATACTGACCCGAAATAGAGCAGCCAAAATTTTTTGTTATGATAGGTAGCACCATTTCCTGTAACTCGTAAAATGTTTCCTTGTCCATTCGTAGGAAGTTATGAACATCATTGAAGTCTAATAACTCCAATAAGTTTGAATGGCTAACTAAGAATCGATCGTTCTTTCAACCAACGCTTCATCCACTTCCTTTATTATTATTTTTTCATCAATTGCGGACAAAACCGCTAAGGCAAGGCCCAATTTTTGAAATTTTGACAAATTTGGAGCCATTTCTACAACACGGAGGTGTTTTCACGCCAGAAGACGACTAGCGACTGACTCGCGAGCGTGGCTTGGCTGGCGCGTTGGCTGACATCCGTCTAGGCGAAACACAATCCGCGGATGCAAGCCAGTTTCCGCCAAGGTGACCCCTGTTGGGACGCTGGCTTACAGCCGTCTGGTACATGTTTAAACGTACCTTCTCTCTGGTACATACCTCACACTTTACTGGTCGACTGAATGAGCAAATGAAAAAAATTATATTATCGGTAATGTGGATGGCCGCCATAACAATTTGGCTTTTTGTAGCCATATTTTTTTTAGGGTTATTGAGAGGGTTAAAACGACGTTCTTTAAATATAAGCCAATTAAAATATTTTATTTATAAAAGAATAAGTGTTGTTCAGGGAAGATAAGACTAGGAACAACATTAGAAGAATAAGTTGGAATACAGCATGTACATTCCGTGCGGGCATATATTTTTAAGAACCTACGTATATTAGTATGCAGTCATTATTTAGTTCTTAGCATTCTGATCCCAAATTGTATTCATACAAAATGTTTGAGGACATAATCTAACAAGTAGCCGGTACTGGCTACCTACCTTAGGTAAAAGAACAAACAATGGAAGCTATCCGCCTTTGTTTCTGCTTGGTGGCGGTGGCTTAGTTAAAGGCATAGAGTTTCATTGATCTGAGGTTGGGTTCGAATACATGTCACGTGATCTTTTAAATACTCTTGACACTGGCAACATTTTACTTGTGCACAAAGGCCTACTACAAAATTGATGACTTTTAACAAGACACCGACATCTGGCATTAAACCAGTTCATTGCACCCCATATATTATAATAATTAAGCACCTACTTTACGTTTTATTATGCCTGCTTGATTATGTTATGACGTTCAATAAGTCTAAATTTTTGTGCTAATAGGAATAAAAATCTTTGTACTGAACTGAACTGAGGTTTGGACGCGATACATTGTAAAAAGAACTGAACGTGATTTTGACGACTTTTACAGATAAATAGCCTCCAACTATACCAGCGCCATCTGCAATGAGCGCTTGAGATTAGGTACTATTGACATGATTTGTCAAACGACAAAATGATATGTGAAAGTTTATTTTTGAAATTTATTTCTCAATTGTTGTGTACGATAACGAACTATGCCTGGAAGAAATATATACTCTTACGGGCATTATTTCTTTATATAAATTTGTAAAATTACAATATGATGCTAACCACACGGCAATATTTTAAACGCGAATTTAAACATTTAAAACTTTCAAATTTTAAAAGATATATCTACAGTAATTGTGAAATCTGGCAGTTTCAGTAAATACTACGGTTATAATTAGAAAATATTGATAGGCAAGTATAAGATTTAAAGTTGCTTTATGGTGTTATTTCCACGTAAGAAAAAGGAAACAAATTTTTTTTTTATTGAAGACCATTGAAAATTGAAAAACTTGAACGGAAAAACGGGGCATTACTTTTACACTTATTTCTTTATGTTTATAGCCTCTTTTACGAGTATGATCGTAGCTTTCTTGAGCCGTTTTACGATTTTTAAGTAACCTCTTTTTGCTTTCCTCGTAAAGATCAGAAGTTTTGTAAAAACAAATGGGACTTGTTGATCCTTTAAATAAAGTTTTTTTATTATTAACCACTCGTCTACGGGTAGATCGAAAAATGGCCCGCGATGTTAATAGTATTTTTTTTTTCATTTTTCTACAGACACATACAGTATTTCTAGCCCCACACAAGGATACCCATGTGTCGTGGGAACAAGAAACAGCGATTTCACATACATATAAACATCCAAATCTCCAAATCCCGGGGAGTTTTTTCCTCCTCCCCAGCCGGGATTCGAACCCGGGACCTCTCGCTTGGGAGGCAGAGTATCAACCGCAATGACACAGAGGTCTTCCATATCTGGATAATTTTTAATATACGTATCCATCATTCTACCTAGCCTCCTACTTTGAATCCTTCCTCCTAGAATAGCCACCGAATCAGAAAAAATGTACAGTGCATTTATAATAATATAATAATAATACCTTGGACACTATTTCCACACAGTGATCTAGCCCAAAACTAGGATTATCTGTATCTTGAGTACTACTTGTCTAGTACTCGAACTTCGGTCTCGGCTTTATTCTAGCTTGTCCATCATAGGCTGCAATATTGATCGCGCTGTGTAGGCCTTGAGCTGCGCTAATGAACTAACTAAACTGACAGCTTGAAATCCCAAATGCCTTATTGTTGTTGTTATTGTATTGTCTTACTCGTTTTTTTTATTACTTTAGTTGTGACGCCTTCGTTTGACTGTCATATTACAAAATCTAAAATGCACTTATATCAAACAAATGTGTCTCCACACGGGGTTAAAAGCTTTGGTGGTGCCAAGTTGTTTGGCCGGACGAAATCTAATTTACCCAAAAATATATGGACAAAATTGACACGAAAATTCGGAAATGGGTGCTAAGTGGACGCCTATACAGGGGTCGGAAAATACTTAGATTGACAATAATGTATGGACTGATCGATGGTTGTTTGTCTACTCACTGGTCCCTGATTCTGTATTATCAATTAACTAAATGACTGTACGAAGTTTCGCACTTTTCATAGGAACTTTACAGGTGATGCTATTGTACTGTCTACGGCAGAAAGTTTCAGTAATATTTTAAATGGTTGTTAGGGGATATCATTATGTATAACTTTCACTACGAAACATACAAATAAAAATACAAATTCATTTATTTAGCAATAAGATAGGACAAAGGACGTCTAAATTACATATATAATACAATGTTAAGATTGGTGGGTAGTTTGTCCTTTTAGCCGCTTGCTTGTGATGCGCACAGTAGGCGAACCTGTATCGTGCGCATCTTGAGTTATGGTTGCCATACACAGAGCGGAAAACGCGATACTGTTCATGATATTACAATGAAGTAAAGGGAAAGAGAGGTTGAAATGTTGGATTAGTAAAGTGTAGTGTAGCGTGTGTGTGTGTGCGTTTCTGATATTTTAATATGTGTATGTTAACGTACTAAATAGATTTGATCATAGCAAATACTAGGGCTTAGTCAAACATAACGGGAAAATAAAGAGAAACATAGAGGTTAAAATAGGGGCGGGCACAATTTCTTCCAATATCACATACAAACTTATAAATGCACCTAGTTATTATACAAGGAGTACGAAAGTAAACATTATGCTATTTAAAAACAAATGAAAATTAAAGATACCTTATGCCCATTTGTGGGCCCCTTCGATTACCCACACTTATTACTGGGGCGGTGGCTGGCTCGTAGAAAGAAGAAGAAACAGCGCAGTTTTGGTCGAACAGGGTCGCAGCTTCCTTGGCAGGGTAGTAGAGAGCTTCTCGCTTGGTTTCGCTTGTAGTGGACTGTATTGTACTGTGTCACTGAGAACTGAGTCTGCTCCCGCCGGACGCCCGCAGCGAGCGAGCGAGACGGCTTGCGTTTCTCTATCCGTCTCTTTCTATCTATCTTTCGCTCTCTACCTGTCTCTCTTTGCCAAGGAAACACGATTAGCAAATCTTTTATTTACCTATACTATTAACAGAGTTATTAAAACTTAATGCTAAATTACTTAGAAACTAAATTATAAGTAAACTAAATTATGTCGCGAACATCTTCTCCCGCCGCAGTCTTTCCAAGCTGTAATTCTTGCGGTTCGCGGCTTACAGGCAGGATAATTAGTTTCTTCGTGGGGCGTCGCAGGATCCCTCGTACTGTCCTGACGTCCACAGCGCGTATCTCTCCGTCGGGTCCAGGGAAGGTAGCCACAACTTGTCCTTTCGGCCAGATGTTGCGAGGTAGGGTCCCGTCGGCGATGAGGACTAAGTCCCCGACTTTTATGGACCCTTGTGCGTGGGGCTCCCGCCGGTGTTGCAGCTCCGGCAGGTACTCCCGCACCCATCTGGCCCAGAAAACATCGGCAAGTCGCTGGCTAGCGATCCATGACTTGCGGCTGATGTCATCTCCTTCTACGAAAGCGCCTGGTAGTGGCACTCTGGACGGCCCCCCCATGAGAAAATGGTTCGGCGTGAGCGGCTCGTCGTCCCCCGGTGACATGGAGACATGGGTCAGCGGGCGGCTATTGATAGTGTGTTTCGCCTCGATGAGCAGCGTCATGAGTACTTCTTCATGGGGCGCCTTCTCGCGCAGGGTTGTTTTTAGCGCGGTTTTCACACTGCGCACCATCCGCTCCCACGCGCCTCCCATAAATGGCGCGCCCGGTGGGATGTAACGCCATTTGATGCTCCGCACCGAGGCTTCTTCTGCCATCGCTCCTTTCGCCATTCTCTTGAGCTCACTGTCTGCGCCACGCAGGTTGGTGCCGTTGTCGCTCCATAGTTCTGTCGGGCAGCCTCGCCTACTGATGAAGCGACGAAGGGCCCATGATTGCCGAGTCCGTGCTCAGGCTCCCAGCCAGCTCCAAGTGTACGGCGCGTGTTGTAAGGCATGTGAACAACGCGCCATACCTTTTCTGTTGCCCGCGACCGACGGTGACTGCCATCGGGCCAAAGTAGTCGAGTCCAGTGTAGGTGAAGGCTCGGCGATGGTGGGCCAGTCGACATGGCGGGTGGTTGCCTGTTGATGGCCAGGTGGGCTTCGCTTTTCGAAGTCTGCAGGGCTGGCACCTCTTGACGGTTGTTCGGACGGAGACTCGTAGGCGCAGCATCCAGTATTGTTGCCTGACTTCGTTGGCGGTCGTCTCGAATCCTCCGTGATGCAGTTGGGTGTGCACGTAGGTTATAAACAGCCGCGCCCATGGATGACCGCCGTCCAGTATGGCCGGCTCGCTCTGCGTGGCTGTGATGCCTTCGGCTGCGGCGATCCGTGATTTAAGGCGCAGGATTCCGTCTTTACCCAGTTGCATCGACAAATGTTTGAGGCGGCTGTCGTTTGCGATAGAGCTCCCTTTTCGTAACGCAGCTATCTCGCTTTCGAAGTCTTGGTGCTGAATGGCTTTGACCCATAGGAGCTCGGCGCGCTGCATGTATTCTGCGGGAAGAAGAATAACTTCCAGCTGGGGCTTGCGGCGAGCCACGACGTCTACTTTCTTGGCTAGACGCGGTGTGTTTGCTTTCCAGTTCGGGTCAACACCTTCAGACTTCTTTGTCCTCTTTCTTGTTGCCAATGACTGCTCCCTTTTTGTGCGCAGCAATGCGATAAACTGGAGAATTCTGGCAGTGGATCTCATCAGTCGCAGCCAGCTGGAGAACCGTGCGACGTCTGGGAGAGCTTCGGCAAAACGTGGTGGTGTGGTCGCCACGTTCACGCGCTCTTCCCCGGTTTCCATCTTGTCGGTGAACTCTTGTTGCGGCCAATCCTCTTCCGGCTGACGTAAGAAGTCGGGTCCGACGAACCATCTGTGGTTCGAGTCGAAGTCATGCGGCATCATTCTTGTGGCGTCGTCCGCCACGTTGAGTTATGTGGGGACCCACCGCCATTCATTGGTTCTGGTGCTTTCGGAGATTTCCGCAACCCGATGTGCGACGAATGGTTTGTAGCTGCGTGGGCCTGTGCGCAGCCATGTCAGCACGGTGCTTGAGTCTGACCAGAATACCCGGCGTGCGGGCTTGATGTCGTGTTCTTCAACGGCTGTCCGAGCTAGGCGGCAGCCCAGCACAGCTGCTTGAAGCTCCAGGCGCGGGATGGAGATTGTCTTTAGTGGAGCGACGCGCCCTTTTGCGATGATTAATGAGACTCGCGATATCCCCTCTTCATCCGTAATTCTCCAGTAGACGGCAGCGGCGTAGGCGGTTGAGCTGGCGTCGACGAAAATGTGCATCTTGGCTGCTAGTTCCCGCGCCAAGTATGGGTGACAGCGCGGGATCGACAGCTGTCCCATTCTCTGTATGTTGTTAGCCCATATGTTCCAGGCCTCAGCTTCTCTCGGTGGCAGCTCTTCGTCCCATCCCGTACCGGAGCGCCAAGTGTCTTGCAGGATTCTCTTGGCTTGTACTGTGACCGGTGTCGCTAGGCCCAGGGGATCGTATATCGACATGACCACCCTGAGTGCCTCCCTTTTTGTCGGTGTTCTCTCGCCCCTGATAATGGCTGCTGGGACCCTCGTTAAATTGGTGTTGAAGCCGAGTGTGTCGGCTTGGGTATCCCAGATCATTCCAAGGATCTTCTCTGGTGCAAGTTCGACGATGTTCTTGTTAGACTCCGGTTCCAGCTTATGTCTGACAAGTACTGAGTTGGACGCCCATTTTTGTAGATGAAAGCTTCCCTCTCTGTGGATGCGAGCTACTTCTGTGGAGATCTCAAGCGCCTCTGTTTCTGTGTTGAAGCTGGCCAGGTAGTCGTCCATGTAGTGGTTACGTAGTATCGCATTGACGGCCTTTGGATGTTCTTCAGCGTGGCGTTCAGCGTTCGTGTTCTTCACAAAGATCGCCGTGCATGGTGATGACTTTGCACCGAAGATGACGCTCTTCATACGGTATTCTGTTGGCTGGCCCTCGCGTCGGCTTCCTCTCCACAGGAAGCGCTGCATATCTCTGTCTTCTTCTCGTATGAGGATCCGTAGAAACATGTCCTTGATGTCCCCGGTGACGGCTATTGGCCGCTGGCGGAACCGAATCAGGATCCCAGAAAGTGATTGGAGTAGGTCCGGTCCTGACAGCAGTAGGTCATTGAGGCTGACCCCACTGGACTTGGCGGCGGCGTCATGAACGATGCGCAGCTTCCCTGGTTTCTGCGGGTTGATGACGGCAAAATGCGGAAGGTACCATGTCCTCGTTGATCTGGTAGTGGGCGCTTCTTCCGCAAAGTCGCTGCTCAGAAAAGCTGCCATCTGTGTTTCGTACTGCTTCTTGAGATCTTTGTCCTTGTCGAGTTTCTTCTCAATCATGAGGAGTCGGCGGTAGGCAGTGCCGTAACTCTCAGGTGGGGTAAAATCGTCGTGCTTCCACAGCAAACCGGACTCGTAGCGGCCATCGGGAGTGTGTTGCGTCGTCTTCTTCAGGATACTGAGCGCCCGGCTCTCATCCGGGGTGACCGAGTTACGTGGTTCCACCCCCAGTGACTCCAGGGCGAAGTGTTCTTTCATTAGCGCCTCCATTGACTCCTCTTCTGGGGCGCTGATGGCGACATGGTTGACACACTTATTACTGGGGCGGTGGCTGGCTCGTAGAAAGAAGAAGAAACAGCGCAGTTTTGGTCGAACAGGGTCGCAGCTTCCTTGGCAGGGTAGTAGAGAGCTTCTCGCTTGGTTTCGCTTGTAGTGGACTGTATTGTACTGTGTCACTGAGAACTGAGTCTGCTCCCGCCGGACGCCCGCAATTTATTCTGATTGGCGTACCACGGGCGGCGGTGGGAGCAGCGATGCTATGAGCAGCGAGCGAGCGAGACGGCTTGCGTTTCTCTATCCGTCTCTTTCTATCTATCTTTCGCTCTCTACCTGTCTCTCTTTGCCAAGGAAACACGATTAGCAAATCTTTTATTTACCTATACTATTAACAGAGTTATTAAAACTTAATGCTAAATTACTTAGAAACTAAATTATTAGTAAACTAAATTATGTCGCGAACACCATTCAAGAAACTTGAATACCATTGTGCCAAGCGCAACCCTTCATGCACGAGTCTTACTCGCACTTGACCTTTATTTATACCTACATATCAGTTTGGGCTATAGAGCGTGTTACCTATATTTTACCAACTACCTTCTGTTAGTCAGCTCATAAAACTCCGCTATTAAAATATGGACTGAAGAACGTCCCGTATTTCCGTCCGCCACTGAATCGGGTAGTCTGCTCCAAAAGCGGACTTCATTACTTGTTCGTATTTTGTGCCTAATGTTCCATTATACCACGCCTTCGAAATGGGACACGGTAAACGATATTGATGGATAGTTAGGAAAGCACATAACATAACAAAGCGGTAAGTTTTTATCATTTGGAGTGGCAGAAGCACAATCTATGTCCATGTTTACCCAGTTCGTAAAACTTCTAGCTCTTTTAACATAGCTCACAATGCTGTTTATCTATACCCTCGCCAAAAACGAAGACTTTTAGTACTATCGTAAGAAAATTTTGTCTGGCTACGAGACTATTATTCCGTACTCCATTGTTGTGTGATAGGGGGCTAGCCCATCGCAGCTTTGGAGATTGAAAGTTTCCTCACGGTGTTTTCCATCTCCGTTAGAATGACTGTATAATGTGGTCCTTCGACAACGTCTGTGGTGTTTCGGTCGAGGCTATGCTTCCCAAGAGGTCTCCGATTCGAATCCCGGTGGGAAGGAAGAAAAAAAGCTCCCAGGTCTTGGATGTTAACATCGTTGTGACGTCACTGTTTCTAGTTGCCACGGCACCGGGTATCCTAGTGTAGGGCCATATATGTAAACGTTATTGACTGAGTGAATGGGTAGGGCGAGCATGCGTCTCCGTTCAGCTGGCGCGAAAATTCTTTCGTATGTCTGGATTTCCGGCCGTTTTCCTCAACCGATTCTTGTGAAATTTTGTGAGCAGGTTGATAATTATATATCATCGTTGTGACGTCACTGTTTCTAGTTGCCACGGCACCGGGTATCCTAGTGTAGGGCCATGTATGTAAACGTTATTGGCTGAGTGAATGGGTAGGGCGAGCATGCGTCTCCGTTCATCTGGCGCGAAAATTCTTTCGTATGTCTGGATTTCCGGCCGTTTTCCTCTAAAGGTCGTATTCCTCAACCGATTCTTGTGAAATTTTGTGAGCAGGTTGATAATTATATAACATCGTTGTGACGTCACTGTTTCTAGTTGCCACGGCACCGGGTATCCTAGTGTAGGGCCATGTATGTAAACGTTATTGACTGAGTGAATGGGTAGGGCGAGCATGCGTCTCCGTTCAGCTGGCGCGAAAATTCTTTCGTATGTCTGGATTTCCGGCCGTTTTCCTCTAAAAGTCGTATTCCTCAACCGATTCTTGTGAAATTTTGTGAGCGGGTTGATAATTATATAACATCGTTGTGACGTCACTGTTTCTAGTTGCCACGGCACCGGGTATCCTAGTGTAGGGCCATGTACGTAAACGTTATTGACTGAGTGAATGGGTAGGGCGAGCATGCGTCTCCGTTCAGCTGGCGCGAAAATTATTTCCGGCCGTTCTCCTCTAAAGGTCGCATTCTTCAACCGATTCTTGTGAAATTTTGTGGGCAGGTTGATAATTATATGGATTGTTTATGTCGATTCAGATTTTGGATTTTTATTAAGGGGTTGAAAATGTAAAAAGACGCTACAGTCCAAACGGCTTATCATATTTTAACAAATGAGGTGTCTTTTGATGTGTGGGATACGTGCCTAGTGGTTTTATGAGTTGTAGACCTCGCGAGCAACATAGGAAATTTGCGTTATTTTTCATTACTTGCCAACCCCTCACAGCCCTTGAAGTTTATCGGATCAAAAAGTGGAATTATTATAAAAACTAATAAAAACAAAGAACCCGACTGCACTTCCTTTCAATACCACATATAAACTTATGAATACATCTTGTTGCTTACAAGGAGTATGAAAGTAGCCGAACCAATAACATTGTAAACAAAATTTACCTTATTTCACTAAAATATGTAGCCAGTCACTCTCCCGATACTCATAAAACACTTTATTGTGGTCACTAAATTTAGAAGATTGCTTAAAGTTTGTTTACTGATAAATGATGATTTAGCTAAACAAGCGATAATACTGTGTTTTTATAATTGTTTATAGTAAGACGGAGACAGTCTACAGCCCACAGTTCCACTAGTTGGTAGATGCACACTTGTATTTGGCATTCTGGTATTTAACGACCTCTGTGGCGTTGAGGATCGGGACTCTGCCTCTCAAGGCCCGGGTTCGAATCCAGGCTGGAGAAAAAAAAACACCAGGTCTTTGGATGTTTATATGTGTATGTTTGTGACGTCGCTGTTTCTGTTATCCTGGGTATCCCGGTTATAGGGAATCCTTGTGTGGGGCAAGAAGAAATGTTTGTGCCTGTATTATAAATAATTATGGAATACCCCTTAATTCATTAGGCTTTATTCTCATTACGGCCGACAGTGAGTGGCCGACTGTCATGTTGCCTTATAAATGTCCTGTAACATCTTTGGCATACGCTCATCTAACTGCCATTTGTAAAATCTTGATTTTAGCGGCCACAGCTCAAACCGGTGTCAATCGATAGTGTGAATTATTAAAAACAAAAGTATCTGAATTCCTTAACCTCTCAATAACCGAGGGTATACGGGACGGGTCGCAATTTTGAACCTTATGTCATGGTAATAAAATTTAAAACCGATATCGAAATAGTGGCGTCAGGAATGCCGGTGGTATTCAAGAGGTTGAACGATTCATTTTGAGTGAAATTGGAATTGCGAAAAAGACAAAATGGCACGAAAACTCGGTGCCTTTCCGCAAATTCGATGCAGGATACACACGAAACCGATCGAAATTAATTTCAATTCCGCCCGGACAGATGTCCGTATAAATAAACGCTTGTTGTAGATGTAGAGTCATGTATATGTAGGAAATCATTGTGTGGACATGCCGTGGCAAGATCATAATTTATCAATATGACTAACCTGAGTTGAATCAGAAGTTTCATTGAAGGAAGAAATATTTTAGGGTGAATCACTGCCGTAGCTAAGTAAACATCAACAATCATAAGCATTTACGAACAGGCACATGCATTGCTTCTGGCCCCACAATAGGATACCCTGTGTCGTGGGCACCAGAAACAGTGACGTCACACACACATATAAGCATCCAAGACTTGGGTTTTTTTTTTCCTAATCCCTAGCCGGGGATCGAACCCGGGACCTCTCGCATGGCAGGCACAGCCACAACCGCAGCGCCACAGAGGTCGTCAAAGTGAACACTAAAGGAGCTAAGCGCAGCAAAGCTCCCGAACACTCTTCGTTTTAGTTCCACATGTATAACACAAAAAAACACCACGTGCTGAATATAAACGCTTTTGGAAATATATGTTTTCATGAACTTAAACCCTTTCTGATCAGTTCATGAAATGATCAGCTCGATCATGAAATTATGAATTTAATCATATGGCCACTATAGATACAAAGGCATCCAAGAATCTATAGTGGGAGGAGCTGAAAGCTTGAACAAACGAAACAAGATATTGCCAATGTTCGAAGATCGGGACGCACTAAAGACGAAGAAAATACAGAATAAATGCAATCCACGCCTTTCACCCGCACTTACAATCTTTTTAGTGTTAAAGTTTAAGTTGAATTGAATGCAAATTAAATTAATTGTATCGTAGTAGAAAATCGATGGTCATTCTGATTTTTTAACAAAAGTGAGTTTTGGGCGATGGGTTAACCGTGTTTGTTTTAAATTAAATTAAATCTTTGAATTTCACTTGTTCTCTCCTTCAAAGTAAGTAACATTAAAACAAATTAAATCTCAACGGAACTAAATATAATTTCAGTCTTAAGAAGAGGCGTGCAACTTTTGAGAAAATTTTTATTTCCTCTTTTCCACGGGAATGAGAAGCCAGTGGACCTTATTAAGGTGTAAATTCCTAATCGTTTCGGAAAATACAATAATTCGCAATAAAACAGACACATTATCCTATACATGCAGGTACATACAGGGTGTAAGTAAAACCGTCACGTCTCATTGTCACGTGCTGAACATATGACGCGCTCTAACGACCTACGTCTGCGCTAACCCTGTATGCAAAGCACGTATGTTAAAGTCTAGCCTGCAAAGGGTAGATACAGTTTTTGGTCCTAAAATGAATTTAATTTTATCTTTTATCTTGGTATGTTTTTTACGAATCCAAACTCTTAACAGAATTATAAAGCTAGATTATTTGTGGAGGCCGACCGATCTCGTTTGTAAGGCCTTGCTCTTATTATTGCTGATAGACCGCGCAACCTAATTTTCGTATTTCCTTCGTAACTTGAATACCACCGGCGTTAGATAACGCCACTTTTCCATTATAGGTTTTAATATTTATTACCATGGCATAAGGTTCAAAATCGCGAGCGGTGCCAACTACCCTCGTTTTTTGAGAGGTTAGGTAGCCGCGAACTAGCGATGTGTCAAAATATGGAGGAGAAACAGGTAGCGCGGACTATCATCCGTACCGTAATGAGAACGAAGCCTTAGAGACGTGGGAACCACTGACTGGGAAGATGAGTAAATTATATCACTAAGGCACAGGGCACACTGAACAGGCGTGAGACGCGGATGCGTCGCAGAAAAGGCGCATACGGGGCGCCGACGCGACTTTGTAAAACAATAGAAAAGACGAGTTGCGGACGTGACAGGGCGTGATTTTGCAAGGATTTTGATAAGACAACACTCCCTCCGCTCCCCACGCCACGTCCACACCCCCCGGTCGCGTCCATGCCTCGTCTGCGAGGTGTCTGCGCCCCGCCGGTCTGTATGTTTTACGTCGCGCGCGACGATTCTAATAGATACATTTTTTTATAGTAAATTAAAGGGGCGCCGCGTCTGCGATGCGCCCTTGTCTTACTTTCTTTTCTGTGTGGCCTGGGCCTAAGGCTATGATCAGTGGCTGCACGCAGCCTCAAATTATTCGTATTTGTTAGTTTATCTTAATTCGTAATTGTATTATAATTATAGTGTATAAACAGTCCAGCACGGGTATGAAGGTTACACCTCGCGATGTTTTCCATCACATCTACAACGTCCGTAAAATGCTCGCGCGGAGATTTTGCAGCCACAAAGCGTCGTTAAAATAGTAATGGCCTATAAGATAATAATAATCGTTTCCCATTTCGTAGGTCTGATGTGTCCCTACATTAGGTTCTTAAAAGGGTGCAAACTGCGGTAGGTGCTTAATAGTTAATACCTATTTAAAATAGTGTCATTATCCTTTCCCGTATTACGTAGTTGTTGTACCAACATCATCTGTGACATTTAAAATACAATAGGTTCCCGCTTGTGTGTGCATCGTCATCTTAATCATCTCGTTAATTTGAGTAGCTTCACAGCATTCGGACATAATCTACAAAGGGTGTCAAAGAAACGTGTAGTCATGTTTTTTGTTATGGATATCATTCTGAACAACTTTCTCAATGAAACGGATTAGAGCACAGCAAAATTATTTTAATCTTTTCTTCAGCTAATGGCCAAAATGTATGTAATGTATGTTCATAGTTAAAGTTTCTCAGAATGATAGCCCTTCAAGAATAAGTGCATGTAGGATTAGACTAACATGAGCAGTAATAAGTGAGTAAACTAGAAATAAATACTTAGATCTAAACACTCGCTTGATTTACATCTGAAACTAATAATTTTGCTCCCATATATATATCAGCCTCTTGAAATTTAACTACACCTTTAAGTTACACCCTGTATTGGTGCCAAGTCCTCAATTTGTAAGGCAGTTTCACAAAACGGCAAAAGCATAAAAATCTTTTAGCCCCAAGAACAGAATTGGTTGTTGTGCACCCTTACTTCTATGATCTGAGTGTGCACCGTAATAAACAAAGATGCCTAAACCCCTGTCAGGAAAGCAGTAAGCAGTTATTATCCCAAAGACAATACGACATCACAACCTAGCGACCGCAGTTTAGATTGCTCATTAATTACAGGTTAAGCTGCTTAATCTGCGATTAACATATGCTGCTACCAAATCCTCTAGGGCAGTGGTTTCTGAGTATGGATATCTGATGGATGTTTGAATTACCACTTCAAGAATACTGGACTGATTTGGGAAAAAAATGTCATTGCTAAATAGTGCATAACGCATACTCATGAACTTTCTTTATTGTTTTGCGTGCAATTAAACAAACACTTAAAAAATTCAACAGTCTTCTGCGATCGTTGACCAACAAAGACTTGTGAAGTCTCTTTGCATTCAAACGGTACGCTACCCCTATATAAATTCCAGACAGCGAATATGGCAGTATATACCCGTAATACCGTTACTAAAAATATTACAACTTTTACTAGTATTTTTAGTATTCCGCCTATTTAAGGGAAGAAAGGAATTGCCTACTAATTTTGTGTTACCCACTAATATTTTTAAGACCACTGATGAGGACTGGGTCTCCCAGAATTATTTATTTTAAATGAAGGACTCCACTTTGTTATTGTAATAGTGTGTGTGTTTATTTTTTATAATGTTTATTTTGAATCATATATTTTCTTTATTCTTTATTGCATAGATAGTATAAAGTTACAGACAATTAAAAGTAATGTAATAAGCAAAGGCGAGCTTATCTCTAAAAAGAGATTTCTTCCAGCAAACCTAGGCAGGACAGGAGAGTTAATTATACAGGAAAGTCCTAGTTCGCAATAACACTATACATACGGACGCAAATTACTTTCAAAATATATATAAACTATACCAAATATAAAATAAATATATATAAATATATATATATATATATATATATATATATATACTTCCACTACATAAAATAAAATGTATAGCATGAACATACATAAACTATAATAAATCATACATATACCTACATAAATATGGTACCATTTACGGAAGAGAAAGGAAATGCACTTTCAATCTTTTCTTAAAAGTGAAAATTGAGGGACTTTCCCTAATAGCGCAGGGAAGTGCGTTCCACAGTCGGATTGCCCTTAACCTAAACGAGAGTTCGTAAGCGGCAGTGTTATGCCGAGGAGTTGAAAGGAGAGACACCGTGTGGGATCTCGGATTGCTATCCCTGGGGAAAAGAAAGTCAAAACGTTGGCGTAGATATGTGGGGTATCGGGGATTTCGCAAAATATTGAACAGATAGGAGAGAATGTGCATGTCACGGCGAAGACGGATCGGAAGCCACTCCAGCTCCTTACGATACTGGGAGACATGGTCATACTTGCGCAACCCGTAGATAAACCGAATCCCGAGATTTTGAAGTCGTTCGAGTTTGTTCAGTTGTTCTTCGTTCGCGCTGGCCCAACAAACATCCGCATAATCTATTAAAGGTAGTAGAAGGGACTGAGCAAGAGTGATTTTAGTCTGCCGTGGCAGGAAGTACTGCAATCTTCGGAGGGAGTGAAATGACGCAAAGACTCGTCTGCTGACCTCACAAACATGGGGCGACCAGGACAGCAAGTTGTCAAATATAACCCCAAGATTCTTAGCTTTCTCACTGTAATTAATTATGGTACCATCATACAATACAGGATCGACGGGCGAATTCTGTAGCAAGTTAAGCGAATGCCGTGTACCCATAATCATGGCTTGAGATTTTCCCGGGTTGACTTGCAGCCCATATGAAATAGCCCATTTCCTGATGTTGTCGAGGTCAGCATTCAACGCCTCTACAGTCAGTTTCACATCACACGGAGAGAAGTGCCGATATATTTGGAGGTCATCTGCGTAGAGATGATAAGAAGAACTAAGAACGTCAGATATGGAGTTTATGAATACTGAGAAGAGGAGAGGAGAAAGGATACCACCCTGCGGGACACCCGTGGAGAGCTCACACTAGTCCGTGGAGATCTCCTCAGACTTAATGCGCTGCTGGCGGTCTCTCAGGTAGGAGTCAAACCAGCGAGCCGAGTGCGAGGAGACTTTAAGCGACTTTAGAATTTCAACCAGGATATCGAAATCGACGCAGTTGAAGGCGCTACTGAAATCAAGCAGTGTAAGGACCGTAAGCTGCTTCTGATCCATAGCCGATTGAATATCGTCAGTGACTTTAAGCAGAGCCGTGGTAGTGCTGTGACCCGGCCTGAAACCTGATTGATGGGGATTTAATAAGTTATTTGAGGAAAGGTAGGAGGAGAGCTGGATGTGAACAATTGATTCCAGGACTTTGGAGAGGATAGGCAGAATAGATATGGGACGGAATTCTTTAAAGGCGACGGGATTGGACGTTTTAGGTAGGGGAATCACAAGTGCCTGTTTCCACTGAGTGGGGAAGCAAGATTGTTCAAGCGACACATTCATTATGTGGGTGATGATAGGTAATAGCTCATCGATGATGGTGGTTATCATCTGATAACAGATCTTGTCCTCACCTATGGCCTTTGAAGAGATCGCTAATATTGCCCTCATATATATATATATATATGTAGATTATATATTTTTAAATTTTTGTTACTCTTTGATATAATTCTATATTATTTTTATTTATTATTATTTCTTTGTTATATTGCAAAATCCTTGCAAAAAATCAACTGCCGGGCACTATAAGTACGACCATAGTAAATAAAAAACAGTTTTTATTATAAACCGTTTGGCCTTTTTTATTTCTTACTAATTTTCTTAAATATAAAAAATATGAATAATAATTAGTTATAATTATAAATAGTTACAAGAAAATTTATTTTGTTATATATTTCATTTTATTAGATTCACTAAAAGTTCGTAGTTTGTGTGAAAGCCTGCAAGACATCAGAACGCAAAAAATATACTCAACCGGTCAACACCTGGACCTAGACCTGGTTATGAAGCGTCGCAATTTTCAACCTTATAATAATTATAATATTTTATTGCAGATAATCAATCAAAAAAATAAAAAATATAAAAAATGGTCTTAGACTATATTAACAAGATCCTATAGAGTGCTAATTTATTTTACTTGCACCAAAGAATGGTGTTTCAAAAACTGACTGTCCACCTATCACTTAGCAGCACTCAGGATGCTGTTGGAACTGCCACTATAGTCCTGCGCATCAAGGATGGCACGCGACTACGAATAATGGCGCGTGCGCGGCAGCCCCACCAACATCCTGAAAACATATTAAACTCGAAGGACGCAGAGGGCTGCGTGTAACTAATCCATAAGCCATAGGTGTATCTGGGATACCGCATGTCATGGTAATAACATTCAAAACCTATAACGGTAGTTGAACATATTCAGTCTTTGCCAGAGGCAATTATGAGGGGAGTAACATCTTCGGGAGTAAAGTAAAAGGCTTGAGATGCGCGCAAATACGAGACTATACTAGACTAATTTATTATAGGAAATCCTAGCTTATATACTAGGTTGGTACATGTTATTGATGACGTGCATAAGACATAGTACGTGATGAGATATTTCCGCATATCTGTGGCGGGCGTACGTGCCGGCACAGATACTCCCCCCTTTAGGGAAAATAAATAAATGAATGTACTTATAACAATGAACAAAAATCTAAGTTAGAATCAAAAAATAACCTTAAATGAATCGAATTAACTTTAGAAATGTGTATACCATAACAAACTTATATCAACTGCAATAATAACTAGTAGTATTTTAATAAACATAAAACCAGATCTTAATTGTGCATACTTTAACTTAATCTATTTTTATATATAAGGAAAGTTATTGTTAAATAAAACTAGACAGTAATAGAGCATATTTCAACTTAATCTAAAGGTAACTCTTACACGAATTAGGAAAATATATGAACTACGGTTATGTGAATTCTACATAAGTTTAAAGAATAACATAATATTTACCTACAGGCGAGTCTTGTGTCTGGCCGCACACTACATAAAATAAACTAAAAACTGGAAAACAGAAAAACACTAGGAAAATGGGGCTTCGCGGTTAGTAAACTAACCTAACCTATAACTGGAAAAGATCCGCAGGAGAGTCGTCTGATGCTGCAGCCGCATATGTTTTTCAGGAATCGATGAGTCAATTTAGACCGCACGTCGTTGAAGTTGTAATCACTGTTTGTTTATAATTGCGACCGTACCTACACAAGGATGATTGTGCTGAATCAGCGTCAGCATTAAATCTGTGACCTTGGCTGTAGGCAGTCAATGATCTCGTACGTCATATGTACGTGCGTGCTCTTCACTCTTGAGCGAATATTAAGTTGTCGATTGATGAAATTTGTGTGCCTAAAAACCTTGGGATTTGGCAACATAGGGCGCATCTTGTACACCAATCGTTTATATATATATATGTATATATCTCTCTCTCTCTCTCTTTAGTGATTTGATTATACTTCGTGCGATGTTCTTCCTGGGTGATTAGGTATATCGATGATGTTTCAATACCCTTCTGGTGGCTGGAACGGCTTCCTATGTCTTGAACTTGAAAAAAAAACTGCTTGCTCTGAGTGAATTTGCCGACGCGTTCGTTTCTGCTGGTGCGAGCTCCATTTTGATAAATCAGCAGTCGGCTGACTATCGGTTCATTATTCTTGCGGTATCTTGAGTTCGATGCGGGAAATTTTCAGTTGAAATCTTTTGGCTTCTGGTCCGTCATGGCTTGCTTGATGTCGTCTTGGTTTGGGTGGGGTCTTGATTATGGATTTCTGCAGCGTGGTTTGAAATATGTATGCAGAAGTCGGGGCTCGGCGATCTTGGACGAAGTGCTTCTTGCTTGCACTTCTAAGCTGGCAGCACACGGAGTTTTCTTCGCGGCTGGGTCCATGCTGCTATTACCGAAGGTTGCTGATGTTCAGAAGTCGGGTCACCACTTTGCCAGAGGCAATTATGAGGGGAGTAACATCTTCGGGAGTAAAGTAAAAGGCTTGAGATGCGCGCAAATACGAGACTATACTAGACTAATTTATTATAGGAAATCCTAGCTTATATACTAGGTTGGTACATGTTATTGATGACGTGCATAAGACATAGTACGTGATGAGATATTTCCGCATATCTGTGGCGGGCGTACGTGCCGGCCACATCGTAAGTATCGGGAATGGATAATTTGTCTATGGTTCCAAATTCAAATTTTGTTTTTTTTTTGTTGTTTTTCAATTGGCACACCTGTTTTCCATTTTGGCGCGGATTTTGAGTTGCATCTGTTGTTTATATTTATTATAGTGCTGTTTTTAGTTAGATCATATCTAGTGTGTACTGCGAATTTCACTATGGACAAAAATATCGAACAAAGAGTTTGTCTTAAATTTTGCATCGTCAACGGAATTTCGTGTTCGGAGTCACTGAAAATGTTACATAAGGCTTACGGTGAACCGACTTTATCAAAAACACGTGCTTATGAGTGGTACAAAACGTTTTAAAGCGGTCGAGATGTGATAGAAGATTTGCCTCGCTCTGGTAGGCCATCAACATCTTCAACTGAAGTTAACGTCGCAAAAGTGAAGGAATTAGTGACTGAACATCCTCATTCAAATTTGAGAGAGATAGCCGCTGAACTTTCTGTGTCTCACGAGTCGATCCGCACCATTTTAAATAATCACTTGGGTATGAAACATGTTGCTGCTCGGCTGGTCCCAAAAGACCTGAATTTTCTCCAAAAACTCAATCGCATAAGAGTCGCTGAGGACATGCTAGAACGAGTCAATTCCGAGCCAAAATTCTTGAAACGCATTGTTACTGGTGACGAGACGTGGGTTTACGAGTTTGACATGCAAACTAGTCAACAGGCTTCGGAGTGGCGCCTCCCAACTGAACCGAAACCGAAAAAACCACACCAAAGTCGATCAAAAGTTAAAGTCATGTAGACTGTTTTCTTTGACTATCGAGGTGTTGTGCACTCGGAGTTCTTACCGGAAGGTGAAACGGTAAATTAATAATATTATTTGAGCGTAATGCGGCGTTTAAGAGAGCAAATTCGGCGAAAAAGGACAGATTTGGAAGAAAATTCTTGGATTTTGCATCACGATAATGCCTTCGCACAAGGCCATAATTGTAAACGAATTTTTGACCAAAAACTCAACAAATACTATCGAGCAACCACCTTATTCACCAGATATGGCTCCAGCCGACTTCTTCCTTTTTCCTAAACTCAAATTACCACTTCGTGGCACACGTATTCATTCGGGAGAAGACATAAAGGAGAATTCGCGACGAGAACTGAAATCAATTCCGGAAAAAGCGTTTAAAAAATGTTTTGACGATTGGACTATTCGTTGGCGTAAGTTTATCGTTTCTAAAGGAGCATACTTTGAAGGCGATAAAATAAATTTAGATGAAAAACTAACATTTTGTGTATTATTGATCTTTTCCCGGTACTTTCTTGACAGAGATACATACGTTTCCAGGTACCAAGGGGTTAAGCCATTGAATTGGACACATATTTTGTTCCATAACCATACTAAATATAGTCTTTATTTTGAGATACAATGCTTTGCACCGAGCCTGTTTTTTATAAATCTCCTTAATATGGAATTGTCAAACTCAATCCGAGCATAGTGTTAACTCGCGTTCTATCTGTCGGGCCTTAGTGACAATATTAAATGCTGCCATATTAAATGTATTTAATAGTGTTACTGTACCTGCTGCACTAAGTTTAAAATTAAGTTTCCACAATTTTCGATGCATTTCAGCCAGCGTACGAGAGCAGAGCTGACATTCACAACATGACGCTTCATAAAAAAGCAAAATTAAAGATTTCCTCCAGCTCGCTGTTTCAAAATGGCGACAAAGCTTTTTATGTGGGTCAATAAAACCTCTCGTTAGCAGTCACGAGCAGTTCTATTAATTTCGCAACCCCCTTTATTTAAACACAGCAACAGCAATGTCCTTGTGTATTTAACGGCAGTTGAATACCTACCCCCTCATGTAGTAATGCAGGGAGCTTATTGTTCTGCAAATGGGTAACGGTGCTTAAATACGAAGCCTGATTTTAGACGTAATTAGTAGCATTGGTGCTTAGACTTAGTATTCGATGTGTTTCCCATTATGCCATTGTGCATATTGAGTGAAATTATTCAGCATCCTAGTTTGGAAAGGACCGCAATAGTTACATAAACATAAACATTTACATACAAGCACATACATTGCTTCGGCCCCACATTAAGGTACCCTGTGTCGTGGGAACCAGAAACGGCGATTTATATGGTTTTTAAATGTTTGATTAATATGATATTAAAGGAGTATTGATTAACTGGGTCAAAGTGGGCACAATTGTGCCTCTGCCACCCCGTATGGGAAAAGACGTGACGCTATGTTATGTTAATTAATAATGACTCAGCGCAACCAATAAATATTTTAGCTTCTAAATTGATAACTCAGCGGAGTTCGGCTTTTAGACAGAGTCCGGAATACAAAATACGAAAACCAAAATAATAGATGTAGCTCAGAAGGCGGCCCAATTGAAGTGGGACTAGGCCGGCCACGTTGCTCGAATGCACCCGGACTGATAGGCCAAAAGAGCCACGCAATGGGCTTCCGGTGCAAAGAGAAAGCGTGGCCGACCCAGGAAAAGATGGAGTGACGAATTGGGTTTCTGGGACAAAAACTGGTGGAAGACCGCTCAAGACCGCCAGGAGTGGAAGAAGGGGAGAGAGGCCTTTGCCCAGCAGTGGAACATAAACGGCTCGTCATAATAATAATTTTAGTTTTTATATATTCACTGACGAGCAATGAAAATGTTCCAGTGATATATCACTGGAGTTCCTGTTTAGGAGTAATTTGGTGCTATAGCACCAAATTACTCCTAAACAGGAAAGGCTAGCTTAATGACGCTGTCTACAATATTGAAGTACATTTAAAAACGTAAATATTGTCTTCAAATTTAATATTATTATTTTTTTAAAATTGGGGCCATTTGTTGTCGGCATTTTGTGGGTGGAACTTTTTCATTGCTCGTCAGTGTATTAGATGTCTAACCAAATATTAGTTATGTTGACATGTATAAGGTAAATTATATTGTTGTACACATGGTCTACCCCCTGCTCAGAAATCGACCATTCTTATACTTATTTGGTTTGCTGGAAATGATTTCTAATTACACTCTGTTTACACTATTTTTATGAAGTCCTGCTGTCTGTGCATAATTTGTGTAAAATAAACAATATATAAATGAAATCATATGATTTTTTCATGTTAATTAGATATGCAAATCGGGGCACCCATCCAGCCATTGCTACGACGATATCGAAATAATAATGCTAATCTTTATTACTGATTGTAATATTAATTACTGATTATCAGGTTATGGTTTAGTTAGGTTTGAGTCGTAATGCACAACCAGCGGAGAGTGCAAAGCGACCGCAGCTTAAATTACTTCGCTGAAATAAAAATTGAGTGCGAAACCTGTAAGGAAAATTGAAAATCGCCGAAATCTGTCGTTGTCCGCTATAATAATTCCAAATTCCCAATGACCCGAATGCATGAAATTGCGTTTAAAAAAATATACTTTTTACAATTCGCAACGTTTGAAATCGTCTCTAAATAAGCATAGGGAATATCATTAAAAGAGTCTGATATCGCGGTCTTTCTAAAGTCTTTCTGAAATCAGATATATCATTGAACATAATTAGATGAAAATAACCCAGATATATCGGGACTTTTGAAAATTGGATCGCGATTTTGTACTTTAACCGTGATACCACAAAAATTATTAAACAGCTTTCAACCTCAAAACAAACGTCAAATCCCATACACTTTTATTTTTAAACAAGTGTTGAACAGTAGATTTTTTGTGGTAAGGCCCTCTCTCTTTAAGTTGAGGTTGAAATCGTTTGATTATTTTTTTAGCAAACGAAAGTTCCAACTGAGATAATAAGTGAATGTTATGTTCAGTTATAGTAGATTCGGTCATCAATCACCTAAGTTTATCTATAAAAAAGGTTACTATATGAAATTAAAGATTGTTGAAATGTATTTTCACACCTCCTGCTCAACAAAGCCATATTATATATCATGTAAACCTTAGTTCCGCACTCTTCATAGCCCTTGTTGTACTGAATTTAATTATAGTCCGGCAAACTATAGCTAAAAGAATCAAAATCTTTTGTGCCTCATACACTAAAATATAAAATGAATTTAAAATTCCTATAAAAAATATTTTGAATTCATTTTTTTATAAATTCTAATTATTATTTTTTTATTTATACTATATTAACATTCAAAAAATAAATCTAAATAAATAAATTTTAAAATTATTTATTTGAAAAAACGGCGATTAAGAATTTGATTTCAACTTCTCATATGTTGTTTTGCTGTGACCTAAAGGCTAATTTTGTGAAATCGACGACCCGAATGGCCGAGCCGGCAGTGACCCTGCCTACGAAGCCAAGGGTCCCGGGTTCGAGTCCCGGTGGGGGCAAATATTTGTTTGACGATGACGGATGTTTTTACCCTAGTCATGGTTGTTTATCTATTTAAGTATAATATTTATCTATATAAGTATGTGTATCGTTGTGTAGTATCCAAGATACAGGGAATCCTAGTTTGGGGCTAGATCAATGTGTGTAAATAGTCTCCAAGGTATTATTATTTTTGTTATTATTATATGCACTGCGCTCGCACAGCAAAGCTCCTCCGCGGCCCCGAACGAATTTGAAAATAGAACATATTTGAAAATCTAACTGGCTACGGCAAGCTGAATGGAACTCATTTAACATAAAACAAAAGCCGCAAGTGTTGCAGGACCCTGCAACATACGCAGTAAAACTTCAAAGATTCTATGAAAATAGAAGACAAAATTATATTATCTTTCCACAACTGGACTCAATGCATCAAACAATTATCAAAATGCTGTTTTAGATGTCTTGCTTTTTTATTGTTTCGCAAATGGTTAGAAAAGTAGAGTGTAGTTCTCAGGGATAAAGCTGTTTTTATCTTTGGCGCGATTGAACGAACCCCTTACTGCACTCAGGACTCAGTCTTAATTTCCTCACTTTTCTCGAGAATCAACTTTGTTATGATTAGGATTCACTATCGCACCCGTGATATAAAATATTGCTTAAGCCGTTGATATACTTAATAGAAAATGGCATAGCGTAGATTTATTACAATTGTATGAGCCATATTAACCGTTACTTTATTAGGCACTTCAAATTTGCCGCTGACCTCTTAATTTAGGAACAACTACATCATTTTGAAATTTCCATTTTAAAGCAGCTACATCACCGTTTTCAAAGTAGGCTGTGTTTAAATATGACAAAAACATTTTGCTGTTACACCGAAATTGTGTTCAAAAACAACGACTCTCTGCCTCAGTATTAACTCCATGTACAGGGTGCGCAAAAGTGCCAGCATAATTAACGGACATTTTGCGTAGACAATAGGTAAAAGCTGTGCGTATGGAATTTTAATTCTAAACGTCGCCCGTTTGGATTTGTCGCGGGTCTGCCGGGTGTACGGAAGGTACGTGAGCTGAATATTCGTCGAGGGTCTATTTCCTGCATACTTTTTTCTTTGCCTGCATCTTTCGCGTGCTAATTGTACGGAAATATAAGTGTTACCTTGCGTGGGCATGTCGATATTTCTGTCTAATAATATAACGAATGAAGAGCGCTAAATATTTTTTTCAACCTTGAAAGGCCTAGGTATTTTGGTTAATCCCTAGATGCGGACCAAGAAGTCGCTGGTAGCCGACAAAATAGGAAAGCTGAAGTCAGTATCAGCACAAGGAGTAAGGGAACTCGAAAATAAACGGTCAAGTATGAGTCGGACTCGCGGACGACGACTCTGTAGCACCGTACAATGGTAATCAAGTTTCTTGCATGGGGATTAGGTATCTTTAATTTTCTTGTGTGTTGAGATAGCAAAATGTTGTTCACAAAGTTATTTGTGCGGCTACTTTCATACTTCATGTATTCAACCAGGTGCATTTATGAGTTTTTATGTGGTATTGTATGAAATTATGCCCCTGCTATTAAAACCATATATTTCTGTATATTTTTCCTGAAATATATAGAAAAATACCTATATTACGATTGCTTTAAAAAAATGGGTCAGTAGTTTCAAAGGTGGGAGCATGGTATTTTTTCGTCTTTTTTCCTAAGTGTTTTTTAACTTAGTTTGAATTTCAAAAGTATAAAAAATATTTATTTGAAATCCTCGCAGCAAGCCCTTTCAATAAACATGTCACAATACGGTTTGGAAACCTTTTATTTTTAATCTGATTTTTCCTCCAGTTGTGTGTGCCTCCCTATTGAAAACATACATTTCTTAATATTATTTTCTGTAATATTTAAGTAAAATCCTATATAACATTTTTTTTTTCAAACGTTAGCTTCAGTAGTTTCGGAGATAAGGCAGCGGGGAATGTTTTTTTCCTCGCCTTTGGCTCGTTTCATAAACTCACTCTCGAGTTTTAATGCCCTCCATTATGTATCAGTCACATAAACTACTATTGCCTAACAATTCATCCTTGCAACCAGCCGTTTTATTTGGTATGTCACACAAATTATAATTTTTTATTTGCCCCCCAAAATTGCCTACCAAATTGAAAAATATATTTGCCTTCGTAACACATTCCAGTTCGGGTCATAGTATCAAACTTAAATTTTCGTTTCAGAATTCGGTCGTTTAATATTACTTGTACATAATTAAGACAGACACATAAGTGATCCTATAATGATTCCGTTTTTCCTTTTTAAGGAAAAGAAACCGAAGATTTTGGATTTTGAAGTAAAGAACCTTACGCGTGTACCTACTAACGTTAAATATATTCCGAGTTGGTAGTTAAAATTGGCCAAGTACGAGTCAGACTCATACACGAAGGGTTCTGTTGCATCATACAAGAAAAAACGCAAAATATACATATATTGCATGGGGCCCCCTTTATTTTTTAAAATTTCCTGTTCTTTCAATATTTATTGTTTTAGCGGCAACAAAATAAATCAACTCCCTAACTTTTACCGGTTCATGATATACAGCTGACAGAGACGACGGACGGCAGGACGGACAGGCGGACAGCAGAGGCTTAGTAATAGGTACCGTTGATCACCCTTCGGGTACGGAACCCTGAAAAGTTGTCAATGGCCGCTGTTACGGATGGTACGAACGCAAATAATAAAGTTGAAAGTGAAAGTTACAACCATTGCCTCGTAGGTACAGCCACTTGTTATGTATGTTACGGTCAACTCAATACATCCGGTTAGTACGCATAACTACCGGTAAGTATTCATACTAACCACTGATTTTTTAGATGTAATAAATATAGCTAAAATTAGTCAGATTAACTACTTTAACCGGTTATTATTAATACTTACCAAGAGGGTTTTGTGAAAGTAATCAGACACCCTTAATTTCTTAATCAAATATGATTTATTAAAATGCTAAAATAAGTTAAATTATTCTTAATATTGTCTGTCTATAATGCACAGTATTGCACAGGATGATTATTAGATAGGTGTAATAGTAGTTTATGTGACTGCTGCATAATGGAGGGCATTAAAACTCGAGAGTGGGAAATCGAGTTTCATAATAAAATCACTCGAGAGTTTTAATGCCTAATTATGTACAGTTACATACACTAGTTTAACTACACACATATCATAAGCTCTCTTTGATGTGTTCAGGAACCGCATGTTTGACCGGCATTGTGGTTCTGCGATTGTTTAGCTTGTTCTTTAGTACCAACTTCACGCAGACGGGCGTCGGCGTTCGAAATGTGAATGTCAGTACCAACTTCACAGACAAACTAGGGACGGCACGCGGGTGGGCGTCGGCGTTCGAAATTTGAATGTCATTATATGTAGAAAAACTACACATAATGACCATTATGTGTAGTTTTCCAGATACGAAACGAGTTTTTACCAAGTAGTTTAACATAATGCTGATCGTAACGTGCGGTTTTTGAACGCAGTAAAGAGGGTTTATGATACGTGTGTAGATAAAATATTTTATATGTACTTAAGTTTATGTTTCAAGTATTTTTGTTGTTTTTACATGTTCAAAATAACACAAAGTATAAAGGGAGCTTCGCTTCGCTCACCCTCTTTACCCATCACCTAAGCTACCGCAGTGTTTTTCCCTGATATTAGCTGTGCAATTCAGTATTATTCGTATTCACCTTGTTATCACATTCACCTATTATCACATTCACTATGCGGCTCCGCAGGGGGGGAGTGGTACCGGGGTTTCCCCGGCGGTGGCGGTTGGGCGGGCGCGCGTGGTGTTCGGGGATGTGCGGGTAGTATGACGCATTGTAGCTAAATTTCAATTTGGTTACAGGTTAGGTTAGAACTTAAATGAAGCAAAACTGGACTGTAGCGAAGCGGAGCGGAGCGAAGCGTAAGCGTAAGCTTCGCTCCGCTCAATCTCAAATAAAAACAAAATTTAATGATATGATTCCTTTATGAAATATAATAATAAATAAAAGACCAAACAAAAAGAAGTCCCAAATAACGTGTAAATTAAGCACTTGCTTGACATATACAGAAACTACGGAATGGAAGGATAAAACAAAATGGTGGGCTGGTAAAACAAAACCTGGCCTCAAAGCGTTTGCAGACGAATTGACGTAACTTATTTTTTATTTTTGGTGTCTAAAAATATTATTGTTTATCTATTACATATTTATGTAATTTACAGATTTAATTAATTTTTCATTTTATTTAAAATTTATATTTTTAATTAATGAACGTGATTAAATGTTAGAAAAAAGTAAGGTAATTATTTTTGGAAAAAAAAACTTGAAATCAAAATAAAATTGACAACGGTTCGAACCTCGGTCTCTGTAACCATAACAATTAAAAAACATTAATAATTTTATATTTACAAAAATGCATATAGTGCAACTTTCTTAATTACATCTTTTACATTTGAACAGAGTCGTGTCAATGTATTATGAAACGCTTGTCGCATTATATTTAGCGACAGTTTGTGTGACGAGCGATAATTTCTAGCAAATTACGTAGATGATTGCGTGAAACGTGGTAAAAGTTGGGTCAATGTATTTTTGCCCGCAGTTATTTAAAACAACCATGGCGTGTGCTGTGTGTGCCCTCAGGCTCGGCTGGGCATTCATGGTCAGTTTGATCGACAATAGTACTGAATTGATCTATCGACGATCACACCATAGGACCGTGATTGTGAAATCATTCGATTACTCGAATAAAAGAAAGCATAGAAGCTCTTTGAATTAAGAGGCCGGGTATCTATAGGAGGGGATTTTTGACGTGATAACGTCTTATAGTTCGATGAAAACCGGCTGCAACCACAAAAAATCATGGAACATTGTTACGTTCCGCCTGAGCCGAGCGTGCAAGCGAGAGTGCGGAACAAGCGATAGAGAGGCACCATCGGCATAAGCGTTTTTTATGACGTTATCACGTAAAATTATCGTCCTTAAACCGATTTTATAGACAACCATTTTGTTTTTCTAAGAATACATTTTTTGTTGATAAGTTGAATTATTTAGTAACAATGAGAAAAATGAGTGTACATGTCACCGGAAAATAATACGATCCGCAAGTTTATAAATTTCCTAATTTTTTTTCCGCAAGTTAATAAATATACTAACCTAACCTAACCTAACCTAACATAACCTAACCTAACCTAACCTAGCCTAATATAATCTAGAAGGAAGTTTATAAATTTCCTAGGAAATTTATAAACTTGCGGATCGTATTATTTTCCGGTGACATATACATATTATGCCTTTGTTACTGAAAATTGGAGCTAAATCTAGCCCTTTTTAGGGTTCCTAAGAGAAACAAGGAACCCTTATAGTTTCGTCACAGCAACTTTATTCCGAAACTATTAAGACAACACAGTTGAAACTTAATATGGAGATGTATTTTGTGATCCGCTTTACAATTTTATATAAAATAAAAAAAAATAAAAAATGGTGGCTCCATCCCATACATGGAAATGAAACTATAAAATATTTATTTCATCAAACCTATATGTGTGAGGTGTCTATGAATAGGTGTTCAAAAATGACGTTAAGGTTCCCGAAACCTTTTTTCACAAAAGTAAATCGTTAAAGGGACAGACCGTTCCAAAGTGATAAAAATTTTGTTCCCCCCCTATAACTTTTAAAGTAAGAGAGTGGAAAATCTAAAAAACTACATATATGTTGTGTATTTCAATAAACTTTCAACAAACAAACAAACAAATAATCAAACATTTACATACATTGCTTCTGGCCCCACACTAGGATACCCTGTGTATTGGGAACCAGAAACAGCGATGTCACACACATATAAACATCCAAGACCTGGGTTTTTTTTCCCCCAGCCGGAGATCGAACCCGGAACCTCTCGCATGGTAGGCAGAGCCACAACCGCTGCGCCAAAGAGGTCGTCATAACGATCAACGAAAATAAGTTTGAACAAAGTAAAAAAGCAGTTTTGAAGATATAAAACATTTATTAAAAACCGCAAATATAATTTTGTCATTGATACAAACACTATGAAAAAACAAAGTAATAATTTTTTACGGAGCCCTAAATGTGAGAAGTCTGACACGCACTTGGCCGGTTTTTTGGTCACTGAATTTTATAGAATCTAGCTCTTTTTTAGCATTGTTAGCTCTATGTAGGGTTTTCGATCTGGCAGCACTGCCTACGATCGAAAACTTAAAGCCAGTCGATAGATCGAATCAGTTATATCGTCGATCAAACTAACTGTGAATGCCCAGCTTTAAGGTTTTTATTCCCTTATCCACGTAGTTAGGGGTAATGGGTATGCAATAACAGAAATGCATGCACAAGCGTGTTCACCAAAATATGAGAGGCCAGGTGTAAGGTGTAAGAAAAAACAATCAGTTACTACTTCCTAGCTCATCGTCGGACATTATTCTAAGCTTTCTTCGCAAATAGGATATAATCTTAAGTTGTTTGTGGTTTAGTAAATATCTTAGTTTGCTCAATCTGGACCAATACAAACACATTTGTAAGTAAAATATCATTGTATGAACTCTACAATATTGGCATTTAAAAAGCATTCTGTTCAAAATGCATTAGCAAAGTTTTAAGTAACCGGCAACTTTTAATGGATTTCAAAACGAAAAGTAGTTATTGTTTTATTGGCTGGATATGCTTTAAGTGAAAGCTTTAGGGTTTCGTAAAAAATAACAATGGAACTATTATAGGATCACTCGTGTGTCTGTCCTAGGTGTGTAGTAGTTACGTAAAACGACCGAAGTCTAAACCAATTTAGTTCAAATTTGGTACACTTATGTATTTTCTTGACCCAAACACGAACGTGTGACGTAATAAAATAGATTTTGAATTTAGGGGGCAAATCTGAAATTTATAGTAGGCAAAAAAGTCCGTTCCTATCTCCGAAACTGCTCCGATCATAAAATTTTGAAAAAATACTTGAATATTACAGAAAAAAATATGTTTTAAATAAGGAGAGAGGGCACAATTGGGAGGGGGGGGCATCAAAAAATTTAAAAATATAGATTTCCAAACCGTATCTTGTGTCATTTCTTATATAAGGTCTTGTTGCGAGAATATGATTTTATTTTCATTTTAACCGAAATTCTTGGTTAAGATTGTATGTTTTAAATAAGGGGTGGGGGGGGGGGGCAAAATTGGGAATCAAATCAGAAATTAAAAAAATAGTTTTCCAAACCATATCTTGTGACGTTTCTTATGAAAGGTCTTGTTATGAGAATTAAATTATTATTCTTGATTAAATCTGTATGTTTAAAATAAGGGGGGGGGGTGCACAATTGGAAGTCAAATCAGAAATTAAAAAAAAAAACGAGCCGTATTTTTTGATATTTCTTATGAAAGGGCTCTTGTTGTGAGAATCTAAAATATTTTCTTTTTCATAAAACTGAAATGCTTAGTTGATATTATTCAAGTAAATAGTCAAAATAAGACCATTCCCTTCCCCCCCTTACGAAAATAAATGACTGATAATAAAATAAAAATAAAAATCTTATATAGGGTTGTAGTTAAATATTACAGGATAAATAATGAGAAACCACATTTTGCTATCTTACACACAGGAAAATTAAAAATACTAATCCCCAATAGTCCAGTCCAGCGCGGTTTTGCCGTGAAATTCTGCAAATCTCGTCCTAAAATTCTGAATTTTTTTTTACAGGTAGTACTAACCCTCTACTTCAAAGTCTCCCCAACGCCGAGGGTTGCTTTTACCTTGGGGGTGTAAACCACCCCTTCTCGGGGGTGAGTAATATTTTTTTTTTTGCAGAAATCGATAGATCTACTCATTTGAAGCAACTTTTCTCTTTGAACAAATTTTCCAAACCCAATACGTTCTGAGTTATTCGTAGTTGAAATTTTAAGAAAAAACCACTTTTTTCAATGGTTTTTTGGAAATAACGTAAAAACTCTGAAGAGCAAAGTTGTAGCATATAAAAAAACTAAGAGAATGGTATTTTATACATTGCTATAGACCGAATATTTACTGAGTAATGGCTTGTTAAAAGTGTTTTTTTTATTATTTTTTAAAAATCAAAGCGTTGGATGTAAAATATTGAAAAATTGATGCAATTTTCGAACAAAGTGTATATAGACTTTTTTGTTGTGCTTAAAAAGACCTTATTTTTTTTTATAGAAATATTTAGCTTTAAAATTGACCGAGTTATGATGAAAATAAGATCGAAATCTACTTTTTGTGATAAAAAATGGTGAAAACCACCCCCTAATTGTCACCCTAATTGAATTTTTTTTTTACCCTTCAACTATTTTGTTCATTTATATATAACTATTTAATCCTATGTAGTTTCATTGGTAAATAATAATTCATTTTGAAACGAAATGAGTTTCAAGTGCTTTTCATATTTTCATGATAACGCAAAAATCGTCTTATTGTCCGTTCTCTATTATAATAAAACAGATATGTAAAAGTTGAAAGACACCAAAAAGTTAGTATTTTTTCCACAGAAAAATTTCATGTTTTTTTTTTTATGTTAAATTTTCGGAGATATAGGCTCTTAAAGTATGCAATATTGCGTATGTAGTACCACTTTTCAACCCTGAAGGGTTCAACCCTCTCCCTTTTTAAAATTAAGGGTTAAAAAAATATTTAACCAAAATGAATTTGTAGCTGACAAATTCACCTTTAAAATGGTTTTTTAAAAAAGTTTCTAGCATCAAAATTGAAGAAATTATCGTCAAAAAACCGTAAAAGTTTTTTTTTTTCTTAATATCGAAAAATTGATATATATCGTCGTTTAGAGTATAATGCATACAATCATGTATATATGTATATATGTATATATGTATATGCATATTTATGTAATACATTTTTGTGTGTGTGTGTGTGTGTGTGTGTGTGTGTGAGCGTCTGCGTGTGTACCTACAACAACACATGTAAATCGTGCAGTGGGGACAATTGCCAAAACTGTGCTCCTACTTTGGATCAAGACGAAGATGAGGAGGACGATGACTGCTCTTCTGAAAAGATAACAGACGAAAGTGATAGTGATTGAAATTTATGTATTTTATACTCTGTATTTTACTTTGTATATTTTATTTTTTATAATTTTAGTAATACATTACTCTAAAATAATATTCTTAAAAGTTAAATTTCAATACTTAAAATAAGTTTAATGAAATAAAAAAATAATATGTTTACCAAAAGAATTTTTCAAAATAGGGGGGGTTTATGTAATAGGGGTGATAAGGGGTTTCAAACTTTTAAAAAATAAAAAATAACATCATTTTATACTTACATTGTAATGAAATTAAAATCTGAAAAATTTAATGCTGAAAAAAATTTTATATTTTTCTTGGGGCAGGGGTGGTTTTCACCCCCCACAAATATAAAAAAACAGATAAAACAACAATACTAGTAAAAAGTTATCTTAAATTGAGATAATTAAGGCAAATTTAAAAAAAATAGCGCTAAAATTCAATTTTTTTAAATTTTTCTTTCTGAAAAGGGGTAGTTTCCACACCTAAAAATATCAAACGGTAGAAAAAATAACCCTAATTACCTTTGGTGGTCTTTACATAACATAATTCAACATGATTTTAATGAATTAAATGCTTTAATATTCTGTCTTATCTTTTTTCGATAATAGGGGTAGTTTACACCCCTAAAAATTAAAAGCAACCAACGGCGTTGGGGAGACTTTTTAGTGTAGGCCGAGAACTGCCTAAATCCAAATTTTCAAGCAAATAGGAGTAGATTTAGATTTTTTCTAGGTTTTCCAGCTTTTTACCGTACTGTACTGGACTAAAAGCAAAAAAACTTAAATACCAATATGTACAGTGGCACGGAACCCTTTCTGCGCGAGTCCGATTCGCGCTCGACCGTTTTTTGAGTTGTTGGAGTAGTTAACTTTTACCAGTTATATAAAAATACTTTACAGAAATTGATTGGGAGGAAGCCCATTGCTGCTAGGTATCCTTAAAAGATGGATTCACTCATTGCAGAATTACCGCCCCTCAGCCACGAAAATGTTGTGAGCGTCGTATCGACTGTTGTTAAGTCTAGGTTTCTAAACAACTTTCAATACAAAACCAATTTGATCAGAGCAGCTTTATTTTAACCTTAGTACCTAGTTAAATTCATGCAAATGTGAATTAAAAGTTTTTGTTACAGCCTGCAACTTGATTTTGTACCTCATGACATCTTTCCCAAAACATTTGAAAGGTATGGCAAATGTGATTGTGGCTGATTCCTTTAATTAATTATACTGCCCCAGAGATGTATAAGTATTGTATTTCTATTGTATTGTATTGTATAATATAAGTTTTTTATATTTCAATAGTTTTAGGAACTATAAAATTTTTACAATCCTGAAAAAAAATGTAAAATTCTGTGAGAGATGTTGTTTATTTGTATGTAGATAGACTCGCGACTATGAAAATAAACGGTCAAGTGCGAGTCGGACTCACGCACGAAGGGTTCCGTACTACCACACAATGTTATTCATGTTTCTTGCATTGGGATTGGGTATCTTTAATTTTCCTGTGGGTTAAGACAGCAAATTGTTGTTTTTAAAGTTATTGGTGCTGCTACCTCAATACTTCGCCTACAGCATCTGAAATTTGAAGCATCACTCTTGTCTCCCGACTTGAACAGAACAGGTATCAGTTTACTGCGTTTCATGAGATCTGGGAATGCTCCAGCGTTAACATATTTATTGCATATATAAGCTAAGTGGGAAGGCTATAACTATAATCACTGAACCAATGGTTTTGACTGATTTACCCAACAGGTCTTCAGTATGTTTTAAGTTAATTAATCTAAACGTTGTAAGAATCTACTGGGGATATACATGATTGAATTTAAAATCTACATTACTGACGATAGTGCTATTTTAAAAAAAGTTTCAGCTTCATGTAGATGTGAGTTTAGACACTCTGTTGTAAGTAAGGGTATATTGGTGTAGAATGTTTCAAAGGCTCTAGCTACCTCAGGGTTTAATTTGATAACTTCATCATTCACATTTCTTTCACAAATCATTGTCAATATTTTTTCAAGTTTCACGTTTTATTATAAGCCAAAGAGTTTTCATTCTTTTGTTTGAATTTAGTATTTTTATATTTATTTTATGAAGTTCTACAAAAAAACTTCTATGTTTTGGAATATTTTGTAACATAGTCTTGAAATGTTCAATCAATGTTTCAGGAGTTTTGTTTTTGTCTTAAGATTCTTTCACGAATTACAATAGTTGTCCATTCATTAAATCTATATTGAACGTTGTTGTGACTGACTTTCTTTAATTTAAAAACTTTATTGAACTCTCATCTTACTAAGCCAAAATCGACCCACTGCTGGGTATAGGCCTTGGACATTGCATTGGACAGGCATTGAACTCTATGTGGATAATATTAAAAAAGTCTAAATAAATTTTGTTCGGGTTCTATTCACAAAAGTTCGGGGCTGGCAAATTAATATCTTTGTTTTTTGTAGACGTTTCTAGTCTATGGGATGTATTTAGCCTATAAAATAATGAATCAGGTTTAGCCTTACTAGCAAATAGGAATGAAACTATTTGACAGCTGTGATCAAATTGTTATCACAATCATAAAAAAACGTTATCTAAGCAGGTTTGTCTGGTAAGTATAATTTTAGTTACAGGTGCTTTTTATATAGAGATTTAGCTGCTCTGTAGTTGTCCCAGTCATAATTTGCAGCTATATTCATTGCCGTGTTTAGTAGGCGGCTTACTTTACTTCTGAGCCTCTCCAGCTCAGTTCCCCACCAGTCAGCACCGGCGTTGACCCTTGCCTACTACTGCCTGTTACTAGGGGGCATGCATGGTAGTAGCTGGCCGTGATGGCCTCAATTAGGTTATTTACTTGGTGTTGTATAGCCTGGGCAACCGATATCCTTACCGGAACTTCCTGCTGTTTCTGATCCAACCGTTTGGCATATTGCACTGGGTCAGTTCAGAGGGGATTGCGCTTTGGGGTTGCCTCGACTGTTTTTACCTGAATATCGTATCGAATCCATCAGCACTATGTTCCTGTAGATACGTGCCAGTTTAACATGGCTCTCGACGCTCTTTGTTTGCAAGTATGAGATCAATGATTGTTCTGCTTCGCCTGGCGACTAATGTTGGTTCTGAACATATAGCAACAATGTTACGGTTGATTGTCACTAGATATTGAACGAGAAGTTTACCTCGGTCATTGTTGACACCATTGCCATAGACCGGCTTTCCCCGCATAGTAGGGCCCGCCTGGTCCGAGAAGAGATGCATGGCCTCCTGTATCAACCACCCTTGCAACAACTGCTGTACTTCTTGGGCCTGGTGCGTCGACAGGTCGCAACTGCTAACATGACGTCCGCCCTGACTGCGTCAGCGAAGCTGGTTTGGGGGTCGCCGTGGCGCTCGACCTTTTGCCTCTTTGACTCCCTGCGAGGAGATATAATGTCGTCGACCTTGCTCCCTTGCCCTGCCCTAGTTTCGTTAGTCTTCAAGGTGCTGTTCTTTGAGCGGCGAGCGCCACCTTCTTCCTTTTGTGCCCAGTTCCCGTCTGTTTCGAACAGGACAAGTGTCCATTACCTTGCAGTACCTAGTTGCAAGGCTACCGTTTTGCATGAAATCCGAAGCAAAAAGGGCGTGTTTCGGGCAAAGGTAACCGATCGCGTTCGACTCAACCCCCCAGGACTCATTTATCTCAGCGCAAGGTCCTCAACTACGCAGGACTAATACAGGTAGGCGTGTTTAGTCTACCGAGGGCGCCTACAACCCCCGGTAGAGCCAGGAGATTTTCGCCAACATAGCTAGCAAAATGTTGGGAATGCCCTGACTTAACTAACCATGTCGCCCAGGGTGTGCCGTGATAACTGGTTATATACTCCATTCGTTTTTAAGGTCCTCGTGGGTTATCTCCAGCTACCCACACTGGGAAGCGATCTTGCTTGCACCCCAACAAACATCCGGGACTGAGCAAAGGTGATTTTAGTCTGCCGTGGCAGGAAATACTGTTATCCCCGGAGAGAGTGAAATGACGCAAAGACTCGTCTGCTGACCTCACGAACATGAGGTGACTAGGACAGCAAGTTATTAAATATAACCCCAAGGCTTTCTCACTGTAAGTTATTATGGTACCGTCATACAATACAGAATCGACGGGCGAGTTCTGTAATAAGTTAAGCGAGCGCCGTTTACTCATAACCATGGCTTGATATTTTTCCAGGTTGACTAGCAGCTCATATGAAGTAGCCCATTCCCTGATGTTATCGAGGTCGGCATTTAATTTGACTGTAGACGCATTCAGATTTACATCACACGGAGAGAAGTGTCGATATATTTGGAGGTCATCTGCGTAGAGATGATAAGAAGAACGTCAGAGATGGAGTTTTTGAATACTGAGAAGAGGAGAGGAGAAAGGATACCCTGCGGGACACCCGCAGAGAGCTCACACCAGGCCGTTGAGATCTCCTCAGACTTGCGCTGATGGCGGTCTCTCAGTTAGGAGTCAAACCAGCGAGCCGAGCTTTAAGCGCCTTTAGAATTTGAACCAGGATATCGAAATTGACGTAGTTGAAGGCACTACTGAAATCAAGCAGTTTAAGACCCGTCAGCTGCTTCTTGCCAATTGAATGTCATCAGTGACTCACTCGTCAGTGAGCAGACCCATGGTAGTGCTGTGACCCGGCCTGAAACCTGATTGGCAGGGATTTAATAAGTTTCTTGAGGAAAGTTTGAGGAGAGCTGGGAGTGAACAATTAATTCCAGGACTTTGGAGCGGAAAGGCAGAATAGATATGGGATGGAATTATTTAAATAAGAGAGGATTGAATATTTTAGGTAGGGGAACCACAAGTACCTTTTTCCACTGAGTGGAGATGCAACATTGTTCAAGCGACACATTAACAGCTCATCAATGACGCTGGTTATCATCTGAATATATCCTAGTTATATCCCAGAGACACGATCCCATTGAAATAAATAAAATTGGGTGAAGAAGCGCCAAAAACTCATATGATATTAATTTAATTCAGGAAAGATCCTTTATTTAGCTACAAACATCAAAATTTTAAAAACGAAAAAAAAAAACATGTGGCCTCATTTGTACATTTTTGACAGCTCGTAACTCAGAAACGTGACGATTTTGCCCATTCACAATATATGTTTATATTAATGTGATCTATCGTTTTTAGAAGATTTCATATTTATATATTGGCTGCCTATTAAAAAAAATACAAAAAATGGTGATGGCAACTGCTATAAAAGATACAAACCCCAATTTTTTTAACTATCGGGATTGATTTTACTTAAAAACAAGAAGCTACAGGATATTTGTTGCGGTACAAAAGCCTCACACATGACATAGATTCACGCCTTTTCCCATACGGGGTGGCAGAGACACAATTGTGCCCACGTTTAGCCAGTTATTCAATACGCGATTTTGCGTGATAGGGGGTATAGCCCATTGCCGCAGTTAAGGAGATTAAAGGTTTCCTCACGATGTTTACCATCAGAGCGTTAGCACGTATCAGATGTAGGATTGCTATTACGAAACGGGACCCCAATAAGATCATACAATCCTTATCGCTTTAACGCAGTCAGTTCACATATGAAGAGCGAGGCAAGCGAACCCGAATGAAATAACATACGGAAAGTCAACAAAGCACAAAATTAGTTTCATCCGAAAATGGGGAAAACAAACATGGGGAGCCGAATGGTGTCATAAATAGGAAGTGTATAACATGTGGTGTGTTTCAGTTATGGTTGGGACTGCCGTGCTTGTGCTAATATAGAGTGACCCGTAGCATTATTCTGTATCTATGAAATGAATACCGATGGCTATCAAAAGATGGCTCGTCGCTATCATCATTATAAATTTTCAGCAGTTATATTATATAAACATATACTTTATAAAAAGACTAACATTTGACAAAAATGTTGTGACGTCACAACCCAATGTATAATTATATACAATTAATGAACGAAAAAGAGTTTGACAGTTCATAAAAAGCATCTATGTTAAGTAGCCTTGTCAAGTAGCCTTTGATGTTTCGGAAGCTGTTCGCCAACTTCTAAGCCAATCAGTGGCTCAAGCAGGAATAAATACCAGAGCAAAAAAAAAGAGTTCGAGCTCAGATAAAATTGACCTTATGTCATTGCGCATAAGAGTCACTGACAGTTCGATTTACATAATGTTTTGACGCGTTATTATTTCTGCTTCCTCTGAACGTGATTATTTCAAACAGACTGTAATTTAAAGCAATTTGGATTTGAATGAAATGAAATGAAATGAAATAGTTTATTTTTGAGCAATTAAAACTGTTCACCTGTTATGTCATATAGGTATACGTATAACAGTATTATAGTCACATTTAACTCCGTAAGGAAGGATTTCCCCTGTTTTTTAGTATGTTATAAAGGTATGCCCTCATAAAAGTTCTAAATACATGTTCAACAGGCTACAAAACAAAAATAAAGTCTAAAATTTAAAAATTTGCATAAACATGTGAGTGTAAGAACAGTGTAGTGTAATCAAGTAAAAGAAGTTGAAGAGTAATATGTTTGTGTGACATGTAAGAGTCGGCTGAGGGGTATGGTTGTTGTGAGTGTGGCGTTGGTGTATACTATAAATTTTATATTTATGTACGAATGTGTGTATGTCACCGTAAGATAGTCAAAACCGTTAGTTAATAAATTGTCGTTAGTTAATAAACTGTCGTTAGTTATAAAACAGTTTGACATAGAGCTTAATATATGTTCTTCAAAAGTTCTGTTGGTTCAGCAATATGTCTGAGACCCTTGAAAATTTATATTAGTTTCCGAACTTTTGCACTTAAAGTTTATAAATGTTTCTTAAAATTATGATTGTGGTTCAGATTTACGCCCGCCAAGATATTTTATTTGTATTCGTTTCAACGCATAGCTGACAATATTTCCACAAGCAAGTTCAAGGTTGCAAAGATCATTTATATAAAGCAGGAATAGAGTACCCACAGATACAAGTTTTTACACAAGTAGTGCTATCGAGTCTGTGTCAAATGTCAAGGTCGATAAAGATTCATAAATATTAGGTGCTTACCTATGAAATCAGCGTTTTGTATGGAGAAATTGAAGAAAATTCAATTCTCAATACAAACATTTTTGGATTTTTTTTAGGAATGGCAAATCCTAATTTTATAAAAGTTCGTGTGTATGAATGAGACAACATTTAGCTAACAGAAAATTTAATTTAATTTTTGAAAAGTTTCAGCTGTAAAAAGATTTGACGAATCTTATCATAAAAATGGATGACATTTAGGACGAACTGATTTTGAAGATTAAATTTGATTTAGAAAACTAATAATCAAAAGAAAATATAATATACATAAGTAAAACTTTGAAATAAACTTTCAAACACCCAATGTAAGCACCTAATATCTCCCAACACTGTCCAAACTCTCTGCTATTAAGTTTGTCAATGTATGAACTGCATTTGTGGTGTACTTTTATTTTATTAAGGCGAAGGAGTATGGGCTCCTGTCTGGCAAAGGCACTGTTTTATTTTGATGAGTGTTTAGATTATCTTTAATATTTTCTGCAATTTTTTTAGCGACTTTCACAAAATACTGATTTACTGAGTCGATTGATTCCTGGCGTGATTTATCAATTTTTTATAATTCGTTATTACGCTTTTTTTTTACTTCATGTAATATTTTTAATAGCTTTCCATATATCTTCATTATTATTTCCTGCTTTAGTAAGTAAAAATTTCTATTTTTTTTATTTCTTAATTAAGTCAACATTTGTTATAGATCTATCATTATATTATTTGCAAGATTAAAGATGAAACATGAAGTGATCATTTGGCAAGATGTGGGTACAAGTACTTACTACAAGATTTGAGCTAATTAATCCTTATCATTAAAACAGTGTAAACAATATAACAACTTAACGTTAGAGAGTTTAATTTTAATACCGCGGTATAATTGATTGTAGAGATTTTTGAGTTAGTTGATTTATATTTGTTAGTTTGTTTGCATGATTTGTTAGATAATGTAGCATCTACCTCAGGAGTAAAAACTATTTTAAACTAGAGTAATGTATTTTGAATCCCTCTTTACGCTCAAGAGTCTACGCCTCGCTATGCTCGGAATACAACTCAAGAAGCCTTTCTCCCCTCTGTATTCAAAAAACTCTCTCGCCTTTAAAGTAGTACTTTATTCCCTTGGGAAAAAAATCTACTATTAATGTATAGTTCTAAGCGGTTAAAGAGAGTTTATGACTAATAATTAGAGATCAAATTAACTTACCTTATAATGTTCGATGATAATCATGTGTGTGAGAACCTAATTGGTTCAAGACATATCTTATATGTAAATACGCTACTACACGTTCACACGGAACTTACACAACATCCCAAACTTTTTAAAGCCGATTCCATAAATCTTAAGATTCCTACTTTAAAAATGAAGAAAACAAAGGGACATTATTAAAAACTAATAGCGAATGGAGAAGCTGCATCAGCACAGATTGAAATAAAATGAATCAAGCACAGTTACCGTCTCCGCAAAACTTTCCCATAATTGAAGGATTCGAAACATTGCTCGACTGGTTTTTTCTCCGATATTATCAATTAAACATTTTTCTGTTTCCATCGGGTCGCTAATTGGCAGAAATGGAAGAAGCAATGTATTTAGGATATTATGCTTTTTCTTGAACTAACTGACTACACCTAACCTACATCAACGTGGGAACAACTGTGCTTCTGCCACTCCGAAAGTGTACATTAAACATACTGAGGGGCACAAGCCTTTACCCAGATACGAGTAAGATTAAGCCACACTCCACCATGCTGGCTCAGTGCAGGTTGATGGATGGTATTTTTACGACTGCTATTACTAAGAAGCGAAAGTAGCCGGGACGCGTAAAGCCACTTTATGTATATTAGTCATCTCTATTAGGTGTTGAAAAGTACACAGACTTCGGTCTTCACTGATAAGCATACCGATGAACAAAATCTGTGTGTGCCTCAACGGTTAATGTTTGTTAATTGGTAGCTTGAGGTCACTTTCTGTCCAAATACTATACAACCTGGAGCGGAGCGAAGCGCAGCGGGGCTACCCCATATAGTTTACAGAACTGAAGTGGTTACTGTGGTTAATATATAAACACGTAGAGTTAACGAGTACACGTGAAATCGTTGGCTCAACACCTTCCACAGGCTGAGTTGACAGGTACATTGACTTTGTTCATGTAAATTCCCGAAAGAGCAAAAAGGGGGGACACGAACTGTGCGGTTTCAGCACGTTCAGGGCTGATTCAAACACATGATGCGGCTTCATGCAGCCGGGACCTACAGCTTTACGTGTCATTTGAAACACTGAACGTCCGATAAATTAATAATCTCATTGGTATATGGTCAGGATTCGGGCCACGGAGCTCATTTACGGACTATTGGTAGTCGTTGTTATTGTTGGATTTCATTAAAAAATAACGAAGCATCCACATTCAGCGGAACCTGCCGATCCGTTTGATCTGAGACATAACCCTAGGTTTTGTTATATTTTTAATCCTGAACTAATTAATATAATAAGTAGTGACAGCTGTAGCATAATTTTGTTCGTCGGTATCATGTTACTGAGAATAAGCACTTCGCCACATTCAACGGAAGAGCCGTCGCGGAAAAATAATATATGTTGTTACGTTACGACCTCTGTTGTTGGTGTGGTTTTGTGGTCGAGGCTGCGCTTCCCAAGCGAGAGGTCCCGGGTTCGAATTCCGGCTGGGGTGAAAAATAAACACCAGGTATTGGATGTTTATAGGTATGTGCATGACGTCGCTGTTTCTGGTTCCCACGACACGGTACCCTAGTGTGGGGCCAGAAGTAATGTAAGTGCCTGTATGTAAAGATTTCTGTTAAGTGTTAAAACTGTCCTACCAACAGTCATCTCATTTTGAATTCGTTGTATGAGACCGTGCGCATCTGTATCAACAGACCTTACTCGTGTGTACTTTACCGTTGGTCGGTCATATTACTCGGATCTCCGGTATTTTCTTTCCGGTACTTAATTGCACATCAAAAATAATGATTTGAACAGCAAAAAAGGATCAACAAAAACACTTTTTATGTTTTAAATATTTTATGTGTACCTAAGTTCATGTTTTAAGTATGTTTTGTTGTTCTTACATGATCAACCTAACACGAAGGTTAAAGGGGGCATCGCTTCGCTCACCCCCTTTACCCTTCACCTAAGCTACCGCAGCATTTTGCCCTGATATTTGGTGTGCAAATCAGTATGTTTGATGTGCAGTTTCATATTTCCCTTTTCTTTCTATGGATATTTTCCTGCGACGGATCTTATGCGACCGGCACGTAGGTTGAATGTGGTTAAGACCCATAAGTTATTTAGGCGTCGTTATTTGTTAATTAAATTCAACAACAACACACCGCCGTCTCTTCAGTAGTTTCACTGTAAACAGGCACATAAAATTGAAAAGCCAATAGTCCGTAAATTGAAGCAGACACCATCCAACTCATCTGCCGTAAATCCCAAAACTAGGTGCCAAATAACATGTAAAATTGTTCGCTATGATTGGATCAAAAACGGAACGAACCGATATTTAACAACACTAAGCTTGATTATTTAATTAATAAATAAATGAAGCCCTTAATGTCCCCACTGAGGGGCACAGGCTTTTACCGGGATGCGAGTAAGATTAAGTCATACTCCATCACATTGGCTCAGTGCGGGTTAATGGAGGGATTTTACGATCACTCTCACGTAGCGGTAGTAGCCGGGACCAACAGCGTATCGTGTCATCCGAAACCCTGAACTTCCGATACTGTGCTTAAGATAAATAAATTATCACATTGGTCCATGGTCAGGATTCGAACCTGCATCTCCTGTGTGAGAAGCAAGCGTGAAAAAGACCTAGCTGAAGTAAAAAAAAAAGCTCTATTTTTCTATCTACTCCCATCTGCCCCGTTAAAGACTTCGTAGTGTACGTGTATCTTACACAAAGTAAAGCTTGATGGGACCTCTAAACGTATCAGTTGCGGTGCTGGCGACGTATTGTTCTATCCGCGGGGCAGAATTTGCGGGGCAGGTCGGAGTAGACACAACTTGTCTTTCATATTTCACAGTAAACAAATGGTAAAGTTACATGATTCAATTGTCTATTTCCTTACTTAAGTTCTAACTGACTGTATCTTTTCCCTTGCATATTGGCTCAATCGGCCTTACTAATAAAATAAATTATTCACGGTTTGACTTATGCAGTGTTTTGCCTTGCTTTGACATTTGACATTTACTCGACGTATCAAAAGGACAAAACACTGAATAAGTTAAACCGTGAATAACTTTTTTTTATTAGCAAGGCCGAAAGTTTAACCGCATAGCGAGCCTGTACCAGGCTCGTGATACAAATGGGCCTGATTATATTCAGAGCCGCCGCTCTTACTTTTACGACTACCCACGAGGCAGGTAGAATTCCGAACATTCGGTGCCATGTGACGCCCTATGCGTTTAAACGCGGTCCATTTGAATTTTAATCGAAACAATACGAGTTCGATTGGGACGAGGGGGAAATACTGATGGGGTGAATTGGGAATGCTGCAATATGTAATGTAAGTACTTTTGAAAACCGCTAACGAGCCCACTGAGGGGCACAGGTCTTCAATATCGAGAGATTTCGCAAGACTGAAACATGAAGTAAGGAAATAGGGAAATAGAAAACTTAATAACTTTACCATATATTTACCATGCAATATAAAATACCAGTTGGGACGATTCCCATGTGCCCCAGAAATTCTGAAATGAATGACGGGTAGTGTGATAGAAAGAGCCCTTACAAACATATGAAATGAATGGTGAATGATACTCTAAATGCCACACTCCTACGAGTAATGTATAGTATAGTCAGCAAAAATTAAACTTTATATTTCAAAGACTCAGGCCTAGATGCACAACCTACTCAAAGTTTAAAGGAATTAAATTAAATTCAAGTCAAATGCCCATCTTTGAAGCGTTCTTAACTGCAAATTCCAAATGTCTTTATTAAAAATTTAAAAACTTACATCCCCGTAGAGTTTCTTGGTGCTATCTTCTCTGACGAGCGTATTTCCGAAGCACTGGTAAAGTTCATGGAGATTATTTTTCCTGTGCGAGATTCAGCCATGAATCCACTTAAAGGATAAATTTCCTTTTTCAAACTCAAATCAGTTATGTACTCGTTAGTTTAGTTGATCATATTTGTTTTATTTTTTATTTTTTTCCTTGTATATGAGACTTAAGTAAGTGTTTGACTTGTAAAAGTGCATTATTTTGCCTACTTGCAATAAATGATTTGATTTGATTTGCCATGCTAATGTTATGTTATGTTAACTCATCGCCACACCTATGTAGAATGAATGTAGAAGTAATCAGTGTTTTTTTGAAAAATAAATAAGTACACACAATATTTGTACTGCCGCAGCGACCGATGTAACAACATTGTTGCAGTTACACCGCATGTGTTACTGCAACATGGCTGCTTATATTTAATTTTATTATTATACTTTATTTTAATATATCTGTGTCCAAAATTTAAACTACCACGAATCTAGTTGCTAATTTTACCGATACACAGGCCCTAAGTCACGGTATCAAATTGTCTCTCACTCGGGAACTAGCAGAAAGCCAGCCTGATAATTTGATCGGCACTTTATTAGAACAGCATTTGCATCCGGCCATCAAGCTTTCATGATAAAACGTAGTTTTGACTGTACACTTATACAGCTGGCATTTTATACGTATTTGTATTCTACAGTGCGAACGAGTTTCTGTCTGACTGACTGACTGATCTAGTGTGCTCCACATACGTCACTTTAGCGGGTTTATTTGCAGTGCTTTTCTGTTGCCGTGTTGGGTGGTATTTCAGTTTTGATGTTGCAGTCAGTGTAGCTGGGCTGAGTGAGAAATGTCCGGGTACGGATGAGGATCTCATGGTAGCTTAAATACTTGTTAGCATATACAGGATGTCACAGATGGGTGTTGTCAAATTTAAGGGGATATTGGTGAAAAAGTATAAAATTTTAAGCTATGAATGAAACCGATTTGATGAGATCAGCTCCGTTTTCCACTATTTCTCTCGTTTCGGGTATGTACCAAGAGATTGAATAATTTTTAGCGCTTTAATTAATGATATGTCCTTATTTTCTTTACGCTGTGTCGGCAACATAGTTTTATATTGTACCAAACACATTCCATACACTTACATTCGAGTCCTGAAAGCTATTCCAACATTTTATGTTGCACCTTTGTGGATGTTGATGCCTTTGCTTTTGTGCAAAAGAGGCTAGAATCTAGAAGTGTGAATTTGGATCTAGATGGAAATCTGTTTGTCTCTTCTTTGTTCGTTGAAACTAGTTCCAAACATAAAAACCATAATTCGACAAGATGAAAACTTAAAAAACCGACTTTATGCCCTATTTCTCTCTCTCTCTCTCGCTATACGAATATCGTCTGAATACAAGTTAATGAGGCTACGAAATCTGTCTTCTATTGATCAAGGCCACACATATATCACGAATTAAAGGTTCTTATTGCCAGAATGTACCTTAACCACGACTATGACTAAAAAGTCACTGGAAAGCAAATGTGTGCAATTCGGTTTATGTGGATGATATTATAATTACTCTTAGTTTAGGACCACAGAGCACTGAATAATCACGCGCGCGCGCGGGATTTTTTAGTGCTCTGTGTTTAGGACTGTTATTTTAAGCTCCATGGTCTAGTGGGATTCACGTTTGCTTCTCACGCAGGAGGTTCAGGTTCAAATCCCGTTGCTGATAATACACCAATGAGATAAGTTATTTATCTAAAGTACATTGTAATGGAAAACACCGTGAGGAAACCTTTATTATTCCATATCTGTGGCGATGGCCTGGCCCCCTGTCATACAAAACGGAGTATTGAATAACTGGATAAAATTTGTCACAATTGAGCCTTTGCCACCCCGTACGGGAAAACACGTGGCACTATGTTATGTTGTTGCATTTTAAAGACAAACTACTGAATGGATTTCAAATTTTCAAAAAATGAGGACAAACTAGTCCAGTTTCGCCTCATTTTTTTGAAAATTAGATTTAGAATAGAAAAATTCCATATTTAATTACATATTTTAAATTCCGATTCCCAACCAACCTTCAAAAAAAACATCAATAAAAATCAAAAAAAAACTTCGTACTTAGCTAGTGAATATAACCGCTACAAGCTCCTATTGTAAAGAAATTCCCACATCCAAACGTCCCGCAAAAGGGTACGATTTCGAAACCCATCCGTTCGCAAAGATGATACATTTTATGATCACGGTCGAATTTTACTATCTCTACATTTATTGGACCCTCGCCATTCGAGTTACCTTATTCAAATCTGGACAGCGTATGCACATTGACTTTTTACGTGGAAATTATCCCTTTCTAGAAAGGAATGTAGGGAGAAAATAATGAAAACCAGTGTATTGCGTAGTCATAAATCATTCTGTTTTCTAATTTAGAAAAAATAAAAAAGCCATATTTATATTTTCAAAACTTATTTTCTGACCTCTTTATTCATATCAGACAAAGCACGGATGTGGCTACATCTAGGCTAGTATATTTTAGTTACTTTCATAGTGTGATGTCCTATAGTATCTTGTTGTCGGAGAAAGCAGCGGATATCCAAACTATTTTTATTTTACAGAAAAGAGCTATTCGAGCAATTTATAATTTAAAACGAACAGACTGCTTAAGAGAGCTTTTTAAAGAAATTGACATACTAACAGTAGCTAGTCAATTTATTTTCGAAAATATAATGTATGTAAGCAAGAACCTTACAACATTTTCCAAACTTAGCGATAGCTGTAATGTTTACCTAAGAAATAATCACAGACTATGTGATTATTTCTTTTAGACTCGCGAAGGTTAGCAATTCTTTCAAGGGTCAGTGCATTCTCTACTACAATAAGATACCTCTGGAGATTTTGAAATTGCCATTTGAGCAATTTAAAAAGCATGTTAAAGCGACTTTGTCGAAAAAGGGATATTACAATGTTCAAGATTACTTAAATGACAGGACTGTATGGGGTTAATAAATCATAATTGTATTAGTTAAGCACAACCTATTTTTAAAAGAGATCTAAAAATCAATCTGTGGGAGTTTCTACGCCCTTCTTCTTCCAAAGTGGTCCAATGTAGAGAAGAGGCAAAAAATGACGTTTGCTAAGTATATGTAAATATCTACAGTAATAAAGTACTTTTGAGTTTGAGTTTTGAGTTTGATAGATAGAAGGCAAAAGCTGGTAACTGAATATCAACATTATAGTCTTATTTTCATAGAACCATATTGAATTAATTACTTATTGATTTTTGTGATACACTCAGGAATCACAATGAGGAAAAGCGGGCCCTCCTGGCACAAGTAATACTGACTTGAAAGGAGGACAAATGTGTGTTATTGTTCTTATATTTTTTTACTAGTAACCTGGGGTACATTTTATGGAAATATTAGTCTTGTTATAATAGCGATTAACCATATGAAATCAATAGTACCTATTACGTTAAAAGCTATTCTAATAAGACTAATATTTTTTAGGAAATAGGCCCCCTATTATATGGACAGTTGCAAAATATGATATTTATTTTCAATAAAATTCAATGCAATCGTATTTTTATGAAACCTTTTTCGAAATTATTTCTCAAAGTGCTTCGATTAGTTCTAACTAAAACATCTCGCTGGACCACAATTTTCTAAACAGAACAATATTGAAAGGGCCTCGGCGGCCCTGCCATTTCATGATACACTTTTATGGATGGACCGTAGACCGTAAAACCTTATTGGGTGGGTACCTTACCTTTTGTATGGCCGATATGTGGCTCTGGTAAGACAGATCGTGGAAACATGGATATTCATTCATTGACTCACGCATTGATTCGTACATTCATTACACCATTCAGACCATTGACGACCTCTGTGGCACTGCAGTTGTGGCTTTGCCTACCATGCGAGAGGCCTGGGCTCGAACTCCGGCTGGGGATAAAAAAAAAACCCAGGTCTTGGATTTGTATATGTGTGTGACATCGCTGTTTCTGGTTTCCATGACACAGGGTATCCTAGTGTGGGGCCAGAAGCAATGTATGTGCCTGTTTGTAAATATTTATGTTTATTGAAATTAATTTCCTCTAGCCCAAAAAATATGCACCCATTTCTAATTTCATCTCAAAAGCCATGCAACATTTTTAGGAGCAACTGTTTTAAAAAATCGCTCAAGCGGGTGTCGGACACGTCAAAAAACTCGACTTGCATGGGGATCCCTTTTTTAAATTGTGTGTTGTTAATTATTTATTGCTTTAGCGGCAACAAAAAAATATATAGAAAAATATCACTCTCTAGACGGATAGGCGGACAGGCGGACAGGCGGACAGGCGGACAGGCGGACAGTAGACAGGCGGACAGGCGGACAGGCGGACAGTCGGACAGGCGGACAGGTGGACATGCAGACATGCGGACATGTGGACATGCGGACATGCGGAAAGGCGGACAGGCGGACAGGCGGACGGGCTGACAGGCGGACAGGCGGACAGGCGGACAGGCGGACAGGCGGACAGGCGGACAGGCGGACAGGCGGACAGGCGGACAGGCGGACAGGCGGACAGGCGGACAGGCGGACAGGCGGACAGGCGGACAGGCGGACAGGCGGACAGGCGGACAGGCGGACAGGCGGACAGGCAGACAGGCGGACAGGCGGACAGGCGGCCAGGTGGACTGGCAGACAGGCGGACAGACAGATTGGAGGAGGCTGAGTAATATGGTCAATTGTCAATGTCAAATCAATGTCAAAAATGATATTTTTGTAAACGTTAGTTACTAGGCACTATAAAATTTCAATAAATAATTAACAACACACAATTTAAAAAAGGGGTCCCCATGCAAAAGTCGTGTTCTGTAAATATCGTCGAATAAAAGTAAAACAATTTGGAATATCATAAATATAGAAGCAGGTAAAACAAAATCCGAAGACCGTAGCTATTTACTGAAGATTGAAGATAAACTAATAACTTCCAACGATGACATCGCGGCCGAATTTGAACAGTTCTTTACAAATGTTCCAATTGTTACTACGGCTTCTTTAGACTCGGTCTCCGGATCTTGCTGCATCATTCTTAAAAGTCAATGTTCAAAAGTGCAATCAAAATTTCTCATTCGCATATATTAGGCCCTATGGCATATTTAAAGCATTTAAGTTGTTAAATTTGAAAAAATCCGAGGGTCTCTGGGGCATGTCAGTAAAATTTATTAGCTCGGTGATAGACGAACTTGCCCCTCATTTAGCTAAAATCTTTAATAAATATGTAGATGAGAGTACTTTCCCTGATCTCATGACTCCTGAAAAACAAACCTTTGTCCTTGACTCCTAAAAAAAAAACCACATAAAGAGGGGAACTATACCGTATTATTTCCCGAAAGTCAACACAAACAAAATAGACGAAACAAAAAAAACATGCAAAAGCAAACTAACTAAAAACTTTTCACAAAAGGGTACCATTCCGTATTACTTTAATACAGTTGCCAAAAAATAAACAAGCACAACCAATGAGTCAAACAAAAGCATTAGATTGCTTCATTACCCATGCTTCACCAAGTAAACAGCTTTTTCGAGACCAATAATAGCACAAAACTGATAATTCTGCACCAAAATATTCAAAGTGTACTCCCAAAAAGGGAACTAATCGATATGACTATGGCGGAATTAACAGAATCAGGTAATGAACCTGACGTAATCTGTCTTACAGAGACATTTGTAAAATCAGGTGATGAAAAAAATATTAGATTATCAGGTTATGATCTAGCTACCAACTTTTCTCGAAATAAGAAAAGAGGTGGGTCTTGCATTTTAGTGAAGAATGGTACTGCATATAAATATATTTTTTATTTTTTACGGGGATCAAGAGCAACTGTGCTGTTTCATGATCAGATAATCCCAATGATATCACTGATCCTACAGCATGACCGATACTAGTGATTAAATGGTCAATACAGGATGCTTGTCTGGTGGGCTTGTCAATATGAAATGTCAATTTATAATTATTAATAATATCTGTTAAATATCTAGTATTAATGTCAGGTTTTAAAATATTAATGTTGATGTCACCAGCTATAACAATTTGTTTTGTTTTCATTTTCCTTTTTATGGAAAAGAGTAATAATTCCAAGCGATCTAAAAAGTTTTGTACCTCTGTAATCCTATATATGCATACTACTATAATGTTATGATCTGTTAGCTCAATACCACAGCATTCAAATACACTAGACACAGCCAGTTCGTCAACCATTTTTAAACGTTTATATGCAGTACCATTCTTCACTAAAATGCAGACCCACCTCTTTTCTTATTTCGAGAAAAGTTGGTAGCTAGATCATAACCTGATAATCTAATTTGTTGTATTCTGTTTGTTTTATAATCTTTGTTTCCCAACAATTATCGTAAAAAGAAACATGGAGGTCAAACCAAAATGGATTTCAAAAGGACTGAGAATCAGCTGTAAAACGAAAAGATCCCTACGATATAATTACTACAAACAAAGAACACAATATAACAAAAACAGATATGAAAAATTCTCAAAAATATTAAAAAAACGTTTTATACAATCACAGACACAAGCAAATAATAAATATTTACAAACTAGTAAAAATAAATGTAGGGCATCGTGGAATGTAGTAAAAACTGAATCAGGAAATCAACAAGCATCACATTTTATACATCAAATTAGTCATGAGGGTACTATAGTTCAGGAAGCAACTGGAATAGCTCAAACATTCAATGAATACTTTATAAAAATCTCTAATAAGGTTAACCATGACCTGGCTCTCACCGGCGGAAGTCATCGGATAAGTGAGAGTATATTTCTTAGGCCTTATGATAGTTACGTTGCGTCAAAACTAATAATGTCGCTAAATAACACCAATGCAGAAGGCTTTGATAGTATATCTACCAAAATAATCAAGGCATGTTGCAAGGAGATAGCGCCTGTATTAAAATATTTGATTAACTTGTCTCTAGAAACAGGACATTTTCCTAACAAACTAAAAATATCTGTAGTAAAGCCGTTGTACAAAAAGGGTGAGAGATCAGAAATAGGAAATTATTGCCCAATCACACTCACACCTGTATTTTCAAAGGTTTTTGAAAAGCGATGCATTTAAGATTAAATTACTTTTTCACAAAATATAATGTATTAAAATCAGAGCAGCATGGCTTTCAAAAAAACAAGTCGACTACCCTGGCAACTTTCAAACTAGTAGACCAAATTGTTCACAATATAGATATCAAAAACTATAGTATAGTACTTTTTTTCGACATGTCCAAAGCATTTCATTTAGTTGCACATGAGTTATTGCTATTGAAACTCGAGGCTAATGCTATAAGAGGCTTAGCACGAAACTGGCTACAGACTTACTTAGACAATAGGGTGCAGAGTGTAGAAGTAAGTCGTCTTAATGATAGCTATGTGGTAAAATGCTATAAATCTGAGCTTGAATGTAACAAATTTGGCGTTCCTCAGGGCAGTGTACTCGGGCCTCTTCTTTTCTTAATATATATAAATGACCTGCCGGAAGTCACAAATCAAAACTGCATTCTATTCGCTGATGACATATCGATAAATATAACTCGCGTGATTACTGATGACATTTCACTTCATGAATTTGACATAAATACAACTAATACCTCTATAATCAATTGGTTAAATAGTAACAATCTGCAAGTAAATTTAAATAAAACAATGTATATAAATTGTTATAACCTTAACAAATATAACAGGAACATGACATTAAATATAAATCATAATGGACAGTCTCTAGAGCAGGCTAATAATGTGACATTTTAGGTATCGTAATTGATCGACATTTAAATTGGAATGAACAAATTAATAAAGTATGTAATAAGATAAACAGATTTATATTTGTGTTAAGACGTTTGCACAAAACTGCCGAAAAAAAAACCGCACTGCTTGCCTATCATGGGTATATAGAATCCGTCATAAGATATGGTCTGATAATTTGGGGTAACGGAACTGAAATTAACAGAGTATTTACTGCCCAAAAAAGTGTTTGCGTGCTATATGTGGTATGGCACCATATGAGTCTTGTAAACAAACATTTAAAAGATTAAACATCTTACCGGTACCTTGTCTTTACATACTGGAAATAGGTAGATTCGTCAAATCTCATCCTGAGCTTTTTGTAAAAGCTCAAGACTATTTCTCGAGGAACTGCAGAAACCCGAACAGGCTCGTATTTAATCACACACCGAGAACATCACAGTATTTGAAAAACTGCTCAGCAATATGTGTAGTTTTTTACAACAAAATACCAGATGACATAAAGGCATTGCCGCTCAACACTTTTAAACGTAAATTTTTCCACTGGCTTCTGCAAAACTGTTTTTACACTGTTAACGAATTTGTTAACTTCAAACGTAGGTGAAACTGGTCTTGGCTTTTGTTGTTTTTTTTTATGTATTTAATTTAAACAATAACAAGACTTAACTTAATGAGAATAGATCTCAAAAATTTGCATGCTACAATTTAATAGCTGATTAAGGTGTTCTATTTTTATGTTATTTAAGAGCCTTTCTACCCTTATTGCAAATAAATTTCTTATTTCTTATTTCTTATTTCATGAAACCTAACAGGCATAATATAACCTCTATTTAAAAGCGGCGATAGGGGTGACCCTGCAAATTTCAGACCCGATTCGGTTCTATCCTTATTGAGTAAAATATTTGAGAAGATCATATTGGGTCAGTTACTGGCGCACTTCAATGCGCATCAAATTCTCCATAGCCAGCAGTTTGGATTTACAAAAGGGCGGTCGACAACAAATGCTGGAGTCATGTTAGTTAAACATATTTTTAATGCGTGGGAAGATCGTAGGGACGCTATAGGTGTTTTTTGTGACCTGCCCAAGACATTTGACTGTGTAGACCACAAAACATTGCTCTTAAAGCTAAAACACTACGGCATAAAAGGCAATAGCTCTAAGCTTATGAGATCGTATTTAAAAGGGAGGGTTCAAAAAGCTGACATTAATAGGACAAAATCGTCGGGTTCTCAGGTGAAGATGGGAGTCCCACAGGGATCTATTCTGGGTCTGTTCCTTTTCCTTGTGTAAGTAACTGATTTGCAAATCATGGTACAAAACATGTCAGAGATATTTATTATTATTTGCCGATGACACGTCACTAATTTTTTAAATTAGGAGACAGGAAAGTACTAGACTAGTTTACTGCCAATAACTTGCTTCTGAATTCAAAAAAGACACAGTGCATAAAATTCACTTTACCTAATGTGAGGCAAGTTGAGAGTAACATTGTATTGGGGAAAGACAAACTAAAACTAGTAGATGAAACTGAATTTCTCGGCATCACTATTGATGCCAAACTACAATGGGGTCCCTATATTTTAAAATTAGCACATAGACTAAGCTCCGCAGCATATGCCGTTAAAAGAATCAGGGAATTGACTGACGTTGCAACTGCTAGGCTTGTATATTTTTGTTATTTCCATAGCATTATGTCCTAAGGCATACTACTATGGGGACTGGCTGCTGACATTGAGACCATCTTCAGAAGAGAGCGATCCGATTTATTTATAAGCTATGTAAAAGAGAATCTCTGAGAGATTTCTTCAAAGAAACCAACATCCTAACAGTTGCAAGTAAATATATCTATGAAATCATGATGTATGTGACGAAAAATATCAGTAGCTTTAAAACCATTGTGCAAACTAGAAATAAACATAAACTTTCTTTTCCAATGTTCAGACTCACAAAAGTAAGCAGTTCTTTTATGGGACACTGTATACGCTTCTACAATCAAATTCCGCAAGAAATACAAAACTTGACTGAAGCTCGATTAAAAAAATGTATAAAGCATACTTTGTGCACTTAGGCCTACTACAAAATTAATGACTTTTTACAAGACACCGACATCTGGCATTAAACCAGTTCATTGCACCCTACATATTATGTTCTATGTAATAATTAGGCACCTACTTAATGTTATATTATGCTTTCTTGATTATGTTATGATATAACGTTCATTAAGTCTCAATTTTTGTGCTATTATGAATAAAAATCTTTGAACTTGAACTTGAACTTTGACGAGACCGACACGCGCTTGACCGATTTAAAAAAAACACTCCTTAAAATGTTACATGGTTTCAATATAAAATAATTATTTGAACAGGTGCTTTGAATCAAATGAAACATGTACTATTTTTGAGATGAAATTAGAATAAGGTACATATGTTTTGGTCTAGAGGAAATTTATTTCAATAAACATAAACATTTAAATATCAAGGTAGTTAAGTCTCACGGCTCTTCACATACCGATGACGCCATATTTGGCTGAGCCCTGGAAGTGCGATATGATGAGGAGCTGACAAAGCGTGAGCCGGGAGACCTCTCTGCTTTCTGCCCTCAGTCTTGAGGCAGTAATTAAGTAATTAAGTAATTAGTAGTCGTATTAAGAGCTCTAAGACATTGTAACATCTTATCTCAATTAAATCTGTATTTTTTTAAAACGTCGTTTACGTGCGCTAAAACTTATCTGGCGCAGCCGGTAGGATTTCCGCGTTGGGGAAACTAAAAACCAACGGACGTTTTCACGCGTTACAACGGGAATCCTCGAACCAAATAAATTTGATAGAGTCAGTGCAGTGGACGACGGGACCTCAAGGCTCAAGGAGGGACGATGGCAGAAGTGTGAGTACATCGCATCGTGACGAAATCGCTTTCCAATTCTCCTCTCCCATTCCACATATTTTATAGTGAAGGATTGCGCAAAATTGTGTACTGTGGATTCGCATCGCCACCGCAGTTTTCGCTTCCTATTCAACCATTAAAGATAGTGAGGGACAGTGCAGGATTGTGTCTGGACAGCATCGCCGGCGCAATTTTCACGTCCTTTTCAACAAGTACCTTTAAGTAGTATTAAGGAGGGACAGTGCTAACAGACAGACAAAACATCGCTGTCAGTTATTGCTGCCTATTCCAATAGTGAAATAAGTGATTTACAAATAAAATAGTAATAAGTGGTTATAGTATTAAATTAAATATTGTTGTAAAATAAATAAAAATGGAAAATATAATTCAAATACCGAAAGAAATAGCAAGTGTCATCCCAAAATTCGATGGTAATGAACATTTGTTAAATCTTTTCATTCGAAAATGTGAATATGTTATCTCTATGTGCCGTGTCGAAGGTAACCAGGCTCAGGATCTATACATATTTCAAATCATAACATCAAAATTAACTGGAAAGGCCGCCACTTTGATAAGTGAGCGTCAAGACTTAAACACCTGGAATGCGTTAAAGTTAGCGTTAGAACAACATTTCGGAGATCCGCGTTCTGAAGAATGCATTGCCATTGAATTAGAGACCCTAAAGATAAACTCTGGCGAATCATATCTAGATTTCTGTAATAGAATCCAACACATTAGATCCACGTTAATCGCAAAAGTAAATAGAATTCAGGACGATGCGCTAAGACAAAGTAAAATCACGATTTATAACAATACATCGAAAGACGTGTTCTTATATAATCTACCCCAAGACATGTTGAGAATAGTAAGACTGAAGGGAGCCGACACACTTGAAAATGCACTCAGTACAGTACTAGAGGAGGTAAATTTCTTATTTCAATACAGTGCAAGAAATAAAATGTATGGTTTGGGTAACAAACCGTTTCAGCAACAAAATACACCCACATCTCTACAACAATTCGGCGTTAAGCCTACGGTAACACAGCCTCCACAAAAATTTGACGTTAAGCCTCCCGTAGATCAGCAACAGTTTGGCTACAGACCAAACCTATCCCAACAACAGTTTGGCTACCGACCAAACCTACCCCAACAACAGTTTGGCTACCGATCAAACTTACCCCAACAACAGTTTGGCTACAGACCAAACTTACCCCAACAACAGTTTGGCTACAGACCAAACTTACCCCAACAACAATTTGGTTACAAACCAAATTTACCCCAACAGCAGTTTGGTTACAGACCAAACCTTCCACAACAATCAGGATATAAACCCTCATTCCAATTCGGTTATAAACCACCTGGCCTTGGCCAGCCCCAACCTACAGGATTCAGACCGAACTTGCCACAGAAATCGACAGACGTTAGTATGAGGACGGCACCTCCCTTAAAACCAGGGTTCCGCCTTAATGAGTTATACAATATCAATGAAACTGAAGCTGAAAATGAACCATATTATGAGAATGACAACCAGGACTGTAACGAATACACTATTGATAATGAAGATTGCCAGGTACAAGAACAAGAAGTAGAGACAAACATGCAAACTGTGGAAAATTTTCACATAGCTACACACCACAACAACCAGAGATAGTAACAATAAATTGTAGCCCACAACTAAGACTACCATACATACACATTCCTGAAATAAATTCGAGGTTCATGATTGATACAGGTAGCGCTAGATCATTTATTAGTCCAACTAAAGCACATGAGTACTTCCAACAATATATTCAGCATGAACCATTTGAAGTTATAAGTACGCACGCCTCAAGCTCACATAATGAGACAATACACATAAATCTTTTCCCGACATTTAACAGCCCAGAATCACACAAATTTTACGTGTATGATGTAGATGGACGATATGACGGACTTATTGGAAGTGACCTCTTACAACAACTTGATGCAAAAATAGACATGAAGAATGGTATGATCAATACAAAATCTGCAGTCATACCTATGATATATAATCCAACAGATAAAATTTTGATACCACCTAGGTGTGAGAAAAGAGTAAAATTACCGACTGACCTGAAGGACGGAGACGCAATAATGAACTTCGTAGCATTTACCAATGGTGTTAGGATGCCCAGCGCTATTGTTAAATGTGAGGATGGTTACGCAACGACTATTATACAGAACACTTTGGACAGTGCACAGGATCTGACGATAACCAGACCTTTCAAAGTAACCAAATACAATGAAAATGGACTAACAAATAATTACACTAAAGACAACACCGAAATAGACCAAATATTAACGGAAAATTTACAAAAACTCAGACTAGAGAACACATGAACACTGAAGAAAAAAACAAAATTACCAAACTTTGTCATGAATATAGGGACATATTTTATACAGAAGAACTACCATTGACTTTCACTAATGAAGTGAAACATCACATTAGAACCCGAAATGAAGATCCTATTTACATCAGACCCTATAGACAACCACCGGTAGTAAACGAAGAAATCAATAAACAGGTAGACAAAATGTTAAACAATGACATCATTAAAGAATCATTCTCACCCTGGAGTGCCCCAGTGCATTTAGCTCCAAAAAAACCGGACGCATCAAACGAAAAAAGGTACAGGCTAGTAATTGATTTTAGGAAACTAAATGAGATTACTACCGACGATAGATATCCACTTCCCAACATCACAGATCTCTTTGACCAACTAGGAAGAAGCTGCTACTTTACTACTTTAGATTTAGCTAGCGGCTACCATCAAATAGAAGTAGCTGAACGCGACCGACCCAAAACAGCTTTCACAACACAAGCAGGACATTTCGAATTTTCAAGAATGCCATTTGGTCTAAAGACAGCACCTGCTACATTCCAAAGGACGATGGACAATGTATTAAGAGGACTACAAGGGATACATTGTTTAGTGTATTTGGATGACATTATAGTATATTCAGCCAGTTTACAGGACCACATAGCCAAACTTAGACTCATTTTTGACAGATTACGCAAAACAAACTTAAAGATACAACTAGACAAATCAGAGTTCTTGAGAAAAGAGGTACAGTACCTAGGTCACACAGTTACAAGTGAAGGACTAAAACCAAATGATGACAAGATAAAAGCCGTACTAAACTTTCCTTTGCCCCAAACATCAACCGAAATTAAAAGCTTCTTAGGACTCATAGGCTACTACCGTAAATTCATTAAAGATTTTGCAAAAGTCACGCAACCCATGACAGTACGACTTAGGAAGAAAAGTGAAATGCCCACCAATGATGAAAAATACATAGCCGCGTTTGAAAAATGCAAAGAACTCCTTGTAAACGCCCCAATACTTCAGTACCCTGACATGAACAAACCATTCATATTGTCGACAGATGCTTCTGATTTTGCACTTGGAGCTGTTCTATCACAAGGAACAGTTGGAAGTGACAGACCAGTGGCATATGCTAGCAGAACACTGAATCCCGCTGAAACTAGATACAGTACAACAGAGAAAGAATTACTTGCAATAGTTTGGGCCATTAAACATTTCCGACCGTACTTATACGGTCAGAAGTTTTTGGTAGTGACGGACCATAAACCCCTTCAGTGGCTGAAATCTTTAACTGACACAAATAGTAGACTGACACGATGGCGTTTAAGATTAGCAGAATATGACTTTGACCCAGTTTATAAGAAAGGAAAACTAAATTGTAATGCAGATGCACTATCCCGTATAAGGTTAAACGCACTAGACAAAACGGACGACGTCTCTGTACAAGTAAATGTTGATCCTGAAGAACAAAAGAAAATTCAAAAAATAATCAAGGAAATAGAGCAAGAGTGTGCATTATTAGAAAAGAAAAGGGAACCTGTACCAATTATCACTAACCCGGACACAGACTCAGAAAGAACTCAATCAAATAAAACGACTCCCTCTTACTCAATAGCCAGCCCATCTAGTTCAACAATAACTGCATCCGAAAAATCAATGGACACAGACACTGTACACTCTGCACAAGACACTGAATCAGAAGGAATACCCATATTACAGGAAGCAATAGATACAAAACTAAATCAAATATTAGTTTACACATGGCAACTTGACAAATTGGCAGTAAAGGACAATTCGAGAACAAAACAGCGTATTTTAGAAGTACACCTACCCACAAACCGACCTGACTTAGTAAAGCAGTTTTTAAAGGAATACGTTGGAAACAGGACTAAATACTTTATATATTTTGAGGACGAGAAGCACCGCCGACAGTTTACTGAAGCTGTGATTTTCCTCTTCAAAAGAGAACAGGTTAAATTTCTAGAATGTACCAAAAGAGTAGTATTCGTTGACGACGAAAATGAACAGCAAAACATTGTACGAAAATACCATGAGGGCAAGACTTGCCATCGCGGTATCCGGGAAACGCTTTCTCACATAAAACGAACATATTTTTGGCACAACATGGAACAAATTATATCCACCTTTATAAATTCATGCAAGCCCTGTAAGAAAATGAAATACGACAGAAATCCTTTAAAACCCGAACTTCAATTGACACAAACACAAACAAAACCATTGGAAGAAATCTTCATCGATCTATTCACTATAGAAGGACAATACTATCTGACTATAATTGATGCCTTCAGCAAACTTGGACAAGCTTTTCAAATAGAAAACAGATCAACCCCTGAAGTAGTTAGAGCCCTTATCAAGTACTTCTCCTTTTATGGAATACCACTTAAAATCAGTGCCGATGCAGGATCCGAATTTAACAATGCCCTTATGAAAGACCTATTAACTATGTACAAAATTGATCTACACATTGGAACCCCTGACAACCCTAACTCTATGGGATTAATAGAAAGATTTCACTCCACAATAATCGAAATATTGGCTAAATACGAACAAAAGTACACCGATGCTGCTACAATTATGACCTACGCAGTAATGGCATACAATCACAGTATACATTCCGCTACTGGTATGACTCCGTTAGAAGTTCTGTTAGGACACACCGACTCTAGAAACACTTTTGATGCCGATTTTGATAAACTCTACCAACAGAAATTAGTACAGGACCATGCAAAGCGAACAAAATATCTGTATAAGCATTTAGCCGACAAAATAGCAAAAGGAAAAGGAAAGGTAATTAGACAAAGAGGCGGCGAAAACCGATTCCCTATAGAACCCGGAGATAAAGTATTTGCAAAAGGAACAAATAAAAGAAGTAGTAAAGACAAGCCCCGATATGCCGAAGCATTAAGTCCCGGTTAAAAACATTAAACGTATTTCACAGACACCTGCTCGTCCTGATAGTGACCATGGTGGTCAGCTCCCAGGGCCTTCTACTTCAAGAGATACAAAATAACCCGGGAATACTTCCAGTAAAGAATGGAATGGCTGTACTGAGCAAAGACTATTGGATGGTCGCAAAACACGTGGACTTACAGCCCCTCGCAGACTCGTTGTCGAGGAATGTTCTACGAGCATCCGAATTAAACAAGTTAATTAGTAGTTTTGATAAAAGAGATATTACTTTTGATTTTATTGGTCTTAAGGTTTATATAGATTATATTAAGAAAGTAGTTATAGAAAAGTTGCAACAGGTAGCGCCTTCCATTCGTATAAAACGAGGTATACTTAACCCCCTTGGTTCATTAATTAAGGTAATTACAGGAAATCTGGATAACGATGACGCCATCAGATATGACAAAATGATTAATGAAGTAAAGTTAAATCAGAACAATTATAATAAGAAACTGACGTTGATCACCGAAATTGCGCAAAACCTTGCCAACTCTACAATTAAGTTAGATAAGAATATCATTCAAATTGATACGATATTAAGAAAATTAAATAACAATATAACAGAAGTACTAAAGATGGAATACAATAATCATATCGAAATCCAAATCATTAACGCGTACCATTTACTGATACATAACTTTCAGTCTATTCGTATCAAATTGAATGAGATAGAGACTAGCCTAGCATTAAGTAGATTAGGTATTTTGCATCAATCTGTAATAGAGTCCGACAACTTAATGAAACTATTGGAAAAGATAAACAAGGTTGAAAAATTAGTATTTCCACCTACATTAGAAAACTTGGCTAAGATAGAACAAACTGTAGCGTTGAAAGTGTTTTTAAAAGGAAATCAAATTACTTTCCTTTTAGAAATACCACTGGTTGAAAGGAATACTTATATCTATTATAAACTCCTGCCCCTGCCTGTGTTATCCCAAAACCGCACAGTCATTATAATTCCCAAATACCCCTATATCCTAGCGAAAGGAAGAAAGATCATAATGCTCACACGTCCATGCCAAGAAATAGATGAATCCAGCTACTTATGCCTCAGAGATGATATGTCCCAGTATCTACAGGATCACTGCATAACAGAGCTAATGACGTATGCAGAGAATGTGACGTCATGCACTCAAATACCCGTTTCGATTGGAGCACTGAAACTTGACCTCATAAAGATTAATAGATGGATACTCTACAGTGGCGATATTACTTTACTTACCAGAACCTGCACCAACGAGATATTCCGCCAAAAGATTCACGGAACTTACATAATTACCCTAAATGATCCATGTGAAGTTAAGATCGGAAATATCTCTTTAAAAATGCATACAATAGAATTTCAGAACAGCATTATGGATAAAATGCCAATTGTCGACTTACCTATAGTACATCCTCTAGCTGAAACAGCATCAATACCGGAACCTGTGAACCTGGAAGATATTGACCTAACCAACATCAGCTTTTTAACATATGCTCTGAAGAAAATTCCTAGTGATAACAGTGAAAGTGAAAGGCCAATTATAACAGTGAAAAGCATTAGTGTTTGGACGATCGGACTCTACATTATAATTTGTTTAGCTCTATGTATCCTTACTTTTTATTATACTTATAACCGTTTAAAGGTATATTTTCGAAGTTCTGTTTCTACGAAAGAGAACTTCGAACTTAAGGAGGAAGGAGTTAAGTCTCACGGCTCTTCACATACCGATGACGCCATATTTGGCTGAGCCCTGGAAGTGCGATATGATGAGGAGCTGACAAAGCGTGAGCCGGGAGACCTCTCTGCTTTCTGCCCTCAGTCTTGAGGCAGTAATTAAGTAAAATAGTCGTATTAAGAGCTCTAAGACATTGTAACATCTTATCTCAATTAAATCTGTATTTTTTTAAAACGTCGTTTACGTGCGCTAAAACTTATCTAGGTAGGGTAGCTTGCCAAGAAATAAAAACAGGTCCACTACGGTTTTCTTATCGTGGTTCGGTTTGGAAGATACAACAGCATAACGTTTGAAAATCTGAATTTGGAGTGCCTTTTATATATATATTCACTCCAAATTCAGATTTGCAAACCTTATGTTTTTTTTTCTTGGCAAGCTACCCTACCTTGAAATTATAGGACTGCTGTTAACCACAATAAAGCAATTAGAGTTTTCGGTTATTTAGTGCAACGCTACAGGCACAAATGGGCACCATTTGAATCCCGCTCGGCTGCCTAATGGGACAACCTGTATCACGTAAATAGACGCACAACGGATTAATCCGCGCTAAATAAAATAAAAATAAATGAATGGACACAGTTCGAAATGTTTGTTACACGTTGCTGTACTAAAAGGTGGCAAAAATGATACCATTACGCTCTTTCTCGTATGATGTGGCAGGGGGACACTTGTGTCCATGTATAGCCATCTATGCAATGCTCCATGTTTTTGTGATAGGGTACTATAATAATATTACAATAAATTATAGAGTTTTCCTGCACATGTACTCAGGTAAGTCGTCCGCAGTTGCCTCTTAGAGCTGCCGTGTATAACTCGGCAGCTCTAAAGTTATCGCTCACTTTGGTTTTGGATTTTCCAATTTTTCCTAGGTTTCCTAACCTGCGCCTTTGAACAACGGTCCAATCATCTTGACCTACTTTCAGGACTTCTGCCGAAGTCGGCCTCAGGTCTTCTCTCAGGCTTAGTCACGGTGGCAAACGTCTAATCATATACATTTTCTTGGCGGGTCAATAAACTTTATTGCACTTTTCGTGGCTATTTCATAAATATTTAAGTTTTCCGGTGCCGGCCGCTTTGGTTGGCTCAGGAAGGCTTACCACGCAATGCAGTGGCATTCGTTTATATGAGCATGATTGTAAAGTTTTGCATGTGGCCTTAGCTGAAACAAAAACATTTCATGTTTCTCTTTAGCCAAATATCTAGAGCGTTTAAACTTAAGCGTAATAATTGTAGGCAATTTCATGCAACTACAGCCAAAACCATGAGCAAAAAGTTTCAGGAAGTATTTTTGGTTTATTTTATGACTTCTATCGGGAAAACTATACGACAAATAGCCTGCTTTATCTTGACTTATGTTTATTTTTTCGATGAAAAACGCCTGTACTTTGTTTTAAGTTTATTAGAAATAGACTTCTATTGAACTTTTGTTCACGTGGTTGTCTCCAAATTCAAAACAATAGATACAATTGTACGCTGTTTTTCTGTCAACCAGGCAATCCAAGCACACAATTTCCTTACTCGCACGTAAACTTGCTCCTGAAAGAGTTAATTCGCAAACTTTCCCGCCGAGGAAACCTTCACGCTACTCTTAAACGACGCTAGTTTTCGCAAAATGCAGTTAGTTTTGTGAAACAAAGAAAGTGGGGACATTTATACCGCGTTATGCACACCAGCAGCCTTATGGCGTAAGTCGTCTGAGCTATGAACTTCATATAGACTTTTACGTTTGACGCCTTGCACCAGCTTCATCTGTCAAATTGGTATCACGCAAGTATCATCATAATGGAGGCCGAACCCAAGCTCATTGAATGAAGCCTAGAAGCCTTCGGTGATACCTCGCAATCGATGAAATTGTATGAGCATGAGATGAACCATAGACACACGCTATGAATTTCAGAGAGTTACGCCATAAGGCTGCTGCTCTTGTGGCGTCTTATTTCACTTGAAGTTAAGTTAAAGAAAAATTGTTCAGGGTTCCGTACTCGAAGGTTGCCAAACGGGACACTTATCTCTATTTCTTAGCCCCGCTGTCCATCCTTCCGTCTGTCCGTCTGCCTGTCAGTCCGTCAGCGGGCTGTATCTTATAAACCGTTATAGTTAGAGAGTTGAAATTATTGTCATAGGCGTCTTGACCTTCAGCCATCATGCTCAATTCAACATGCTACTTACGACTGTGAAAGAACCACTCAATTTATTATACCACGGTTGCTTAACAGCCTACCTACTCAATTATAAGATGATGATGATGTGAGGTGGGTCGCTTGCTGAAGTAAAGGCGGGTGATCAGTCCTCTATTGCGACTATTACTCCCAATTCCCAGAAAACGATACAATCACCCCATTAAAAGATATAACGAGTTGATACCGAACCCTTCGAGCACGAGTCTAACTCGCGCTCGAAGGGTTCCGTACAATGGTAGAGATGGTGTGGAGTAAATAGTTTGGATTTTACATAGCAAAATTTTGTTTACAAAATTATTGGTGCGGCTACTTTCACACTCCATGTACGTAAACAGGTGCACTCATAAGTTTGTATATGGTATTGAAAGAATTTTTGTATGGGAGCAGCCTTAAATTTTTATTTTATTCAGTTTTTTAGTATTTGTTGTTATTACGGCAACAAAAATACATCATCTGCGAAAATTTCATCTGTCTAATTATAATAATAATAATAACTATCACGGTTCATGGGATACAGCCTGGTGACAGACGAACGGAAGGACAGCGGAGGCCTAATAATAAGGCACCGTTTGGCAACCTTCGGGTACGGAACCCTAAAACCTAATGAAAATATTTCTTTCTCAGTGCCGTTACTGAAAAACGACCCGAGCTTTGACTACTTAGACCATAGATAGCATCACTCAAGAAACTCCTTCGACGTTGACGCCCTTGACTACCTAGCCTAGTTTGCTCCTATTCAAAGTCAAAGTCAAAGTCAAAGTTCTTTATTACTGTAGATAGTTACATATACTAAGCAAACGTAATTTTTTGCCCCTTCTCTACATTGGACCACTGTGGGAGAGGGGGCGTAGAAGCTCCCACAGATTGAATTTTAGATCTCTTTTAAAAATTGGTTGTGAAACTTATACAAATATTACAATATTAGGAATAAATAATTACAAAATTATTAACAGCAAGGTCTGTGTTTAGCTAGATTAACCCCATACAGTCCTGTCATTTAAGTAATCTTGAACATTGTAATATCCCTTTTTCGACAAAGTCGCTTTAACATGGTTTTTAAATTGCTCAAATGGTTATTTCAAAATCTCCAGAGGTATCTTATTGTAGTAGAGAATGCACTGACCCTTGAAAGAATTGCTAACCTTCGCGAGTCTAAACCGAGGCGCAACTAGTCTGTAATTATTTCTTAGATAAACATTATAGCTATCGCTAAGTTTGGAAAATGTTGTTAGGTTCTTGCGTACATACAATTCGAAAATAAATTGACTAGCTACAGTTAGTATGTCACTTTCTTAAAAACTCTAGTAAATGCTCCTGTATTAACTTTTCAAAAAGACGCAATCGTATCCCTGCGCAATACTCAATTAATCAGACACCTTTAACAGAAGTAACACAAATTCGAGATCTCGGTGTGATACTAGATAGCTCGTTAACTTTCCGGGACCATATAGACGCTATAGTAACCAAAGCCTGGCGAATGGTTGGATTTGTTAAAAGAACTTGTAGGGATTTCAAAAGCGTGGATACAGTTATGTGCTTATATAATTCTCTAGTACGAAGTCACCTGGAATTTGCTTCGGCCGTATGGAATCCTTCATATAAGCTACATATTGATCGCATAGAAAAAATTCAAAGAAAATTTACAAAATTCTTGGCTTTTAAGAGTTTAGATTGTCCATACCGTTCAAACTATGCAATGCGTACAAATCACTTTAATTTACAGACATTAGAGAAGCGAAGAACGAATATTGATCTGATGTCACTACATAAGCTGGTGAATGGAGTGCTAGATGCACCTGATCTTTTGAGTAAGGTAGCATTAACGGTCCCAAGAGCTCCTCCACGTAATCCTCTCACCCGGTCATTTTCTGTACATCCATATAGAACGAATGTGGGTAAATTCTCTCCTCTCAATAGAGCAATGCTGACTTATAATAATCTTCAGGCAACCTCGCCAATGCCAGCCGATCTTGACATTTTCGGAATGCCATTCTATCTATTAAGGGAAAAATTGATGAAAAGTTAAATTTTAATGCCTTAGTGAACCTAACTAAAAATTTATTTCCTAACTAATAATATTCAAATTTAAAATCTAATTGAATTGTTAATTTAACCTATTGCTAACCTAATTAAATTTAGGTTAAAAAAAAATCAGCAATGTAATGTAATTTAATATAATCTGATTAATTTTATTCTAAATGCTAATTTATACTAATGTATTAATTTATTTTAATCAAAATGTGTTAATAATTAATTAATGTCATGAACTAATTTAAATTTTTACCGAACACAGAATTTTGAAAGATGTATACTCCTGTAAAGGTGTTTCACACGGAATTATACATTAGAATGTAGTCTTTAAATAAAATGTGAAAATACTGTTGGAGTAGCTAATAAATAAATAAATAAATAAATAAATAAATAAAAAAAAACTCTCTTAAGGAGTCTGTTTTTTTTCAATTATCTATAAATTGCTCGAATAGCTCTTTTCTGTAAAATAAAAATAGTTTGAATATCCGCTGCTTTCCCCACAAGATACCATAGGACATGACACTATGAAAGTAACTAAAATATACTAGCCTAGATGTAGCCACATCCGTGTTATGTATGAATGTGTCTATGTGATTGATGTTCGACACTTTGTGTAACTCCAAGTACCCACAAATGTACTCATATGTTAATATATTCTACCTTGTACCAGATTGAATGCAGGCTCTTTTTGTGATGTAAATGTTAAGTATAATTAAGTCTGTTAATTATATTTGTTAAATAAAAAAGACTATGTCGTTACTATTGCAGTGCGGATCAAAATAATGTTACCTACACACATATCATAAACCATCTTTATAATGCGTTCAAAAACCGCAAATTACGACCAGCTTAAAGATGTTTTGTAAGAATACATTTCTTGTAAAAATGTTGTGATTGCTTCATAATCACATTGAATGTACTTATAACATTAAAATTTCGAACATCTCTGAAAAACAAATTAGAATCGTGATGATATCCTATTCGAAATTAACTTGGATAATATATGTAACTGGGATAATATATGTACTTAATGATATCATTACAACTCCCCCACATTACATACAATTAATGATGGTAATCGGATAATCTAACTTAGTTCGTAATTTATTTCGTAGATTAGGACCAGAAACGTATGAAATCCAAGACTACGTGCCTTACATACAAGGCCTTGCATAATTACAACGGATTTCTGACTAAAATATTCAGATGGCGTTGAGCGCTGGAGAGACTCAATACTTGATGCGCTTGCGCTGTCCTTAAAAAAATATACTCCTGTCAAAAATCGTGATACCTTACAAAACCATTTCCAATAAGCATAATTTTATACTAAGGTGTGCCACTGCTGTCCACCTGGGAAAAGAATACAATCTTTATTTTTATAAGATGAATTTTACCTGGGGGAAAGCAGTTGCTGAAATTACTGAATTAAAAAAGCAGCCATCTTGTGATATAAGGTAGTCGTCAAAATTATCGTGGCTGAGCTACTTACAGTGGTAAGCGTTTGGCAAAGTGGATACATAGAATTGTTTCCCTGAGTGACAAAGTTAGCCAGGTGTTGGTCTGAGCAGAGAGGCGCTCCTGTGTGTGATAAGAATTTGGTGCTTCTCCTTCCAAGCAAGTTCTTAAAGTCGAGGGCTTAAGGGCCATACATTCAGTGAGCTAGCAATAACTATAGCACATGCAATTGGTACATTTTGCCTTGCAATAAATGAGGTTGTTCTGATTATTTTTTTGTCAGTGTTGGACAATCCCCAGTTTCTCCAATTAAAAAAACCTCTGAATCAATGTCAAATACTTGAACCTTAATATTTTCAATATTTTTACAGATTTTCTAAATTTGTACCACCATGGTTCCTGGAAAAACTCATTATAGACTCCTTAAAGTCGACAAAAATTGCAACAAAATTAGACCAATTTGGTCTCAGTAGACCAATGTTTAATACCCTTTTATTAGGTCGACTTATAACTAAGTAACTATGTGCTACACACCTTTGAATGGATGTTTGGGTCCCTTATTGTTATCATTACAAAACTTGGTGTTTGTGACTGAGATATTTATGTTTTCAGATTACAGAACAACCTCCAACAACCAACGAAACATCTCTTTTATTGAACGATTTTCATCGGCAACTGATCAAATAGTCACTTAAATATTTCCTTTGCCACCTTGACCCGCATACACTGAAGGTGGATTTGAGAAACATGTGATCTTGCTTTTTTATCGTATCTTTATATTTTTTCTCATTACCTCGCCTTCGCTTTCGCCTACAACTCAGGGCAAACCCTTCAGATTTCATCTCAAATTCATCCCACGTCGCTTCATAAAGGGTCGACCGAGGGATGAGTATAAACCTGCAATTTGAAGAACCCCCATATGTATTAGGGTGGTACTGCTAATCGCTGCCAGATTTTTCTCACCTTGTTACCTATTCTGATAGGCAGTTATGTTTGTACAATGTTAATACGGTGATTTTGCCCGCGAATATTTACTATATTTTCAACCGAGTTCAAAAAGAATGAGGTTCTCAATTCGACTGTTTTATTGTATGATTGTTATGCGATTATTACGTCAGTAATGCATCGATTTTGATGATTCGTATTTTGATTGGTAGGTGATACTTCAGAGGTGGTACCATATAAATATAATTAAAATTTATTTAGCGCTTATTGAAAAAAATTATCAAAAACAAAAAATGTATACATACACCAGTGACGATAACGTTTTGGTTTGTGGATCCGTGCAGAAAAAGATTTGGTGATGACTTTTCATGTACTAACATAGACTTCATTCGGATCTCGACAGGGGAGAAAGAAATAAGGCTTGAACTTGAGGTCGGTTGTTTTAAGTTTTTAACTTAGTGAATTATAAAACTCCACATTCACAGGTTGTAGGTTAACACTATGGGTCTTACTACAAATAAAAAACCGGCCAAGTGCGGACAATGGAGTGCTCCTAAAGGGTTTCTCTAAGAAACCCCAAGAAATAAATTCTTGTTCAAGGCCTTATTAAACATAAAAACGTATAGCGTATATGTGACGTTTGTTTTAACGTTAAAGTAAGTATAAATATTTTTTCTAGTAATACGGTATTTGACAGATAGTTAAATAAACGACTACACTGCGAATTGAAGGATTTGCTGGTGATGTAGTTAAATAGGTCTGTAGTTAAATAGGTTCATAGCGGCAGGTAAAACGATACTACCATAATAATAATTTACCCCTTGCTTCTTAAATACGACTACGTATTTACCGCCTTCGTATTAAGTAACTTACGACAAATCCCAGATTGTGATTTCCTCAGAATGAAAGCTCTTTCAATGCCATATCTGACTGTCATATATTGTCAGGCATTGCTTTAAGTGAACATTGCTACTTCATAAAAGCTCTACCACAGAATACTTAATGCTCTACTACGGGAGCAATACGAAGCAGAGATTAGAATGTGTTTTAATGAAAAATCAACATTGATTCCACGATGGTTGGATTATCGACTACTTTGTATTTATTTTACGGAGGAATTTCTTGAGTGATGCTAATCTAAGATTTCACTCGTATTACTCCGCTTTATAACTTTGTAGAAAGTCTTGTGCGCCTGCGCGAAAAGAATAATAATTTTCAATAAACGTTTCTGAGTTTTGCCGTTCATCTAGTACCAGGAACTTTGGTATTTCATTATTTCTACTGATTCATACATTAGCAGTGACCGCCAACTAAGCTAAGCTAAGCTTATTAACCGTCTCAAAAGCCATAAAAATGGCTATTATAAGCCAAATTGTCATGGCGGCCAGCCACATTACCGATTTTTTTTAATTTTATTTACTTAGTCAGTCGACCAATCAAGTGAAACGTACCTTGTCTCTGGTAAGAGACAAGGTACGTTTACTTTGTCTCTGGTAAGAGACAAGGTAAACTCCATTTCAATAGCATTTCATAATAATGTAAACAAGCCAATTTACACACGATTACGCCGTAACTACTTACATTTGAATATCAATCCTGAACACATTCACATACCAAGGAATCATTTATGGTTCTTACATCATTTCGAGACCAAGTAACTCCCCTAAGATAGTTATTTTCTTGCAAAATTATCGGACTACGAATATTTCAATAGTTTGTAAAAAGTCATATTATTTTTTTACTCATCAAAGCGCATCAAAGTCTTATTGTCTTTGGAAAGTAAGTGTGGTTCATTCTTTTGAATCGATCCGATTCGATCGATCAATCGGTTTGATTGATTGATTTGTTGAATGTTGTTGTTGAATTGTTGATGAAAAGAATAATGAAGAACTTAAAGGAGATCTAGCTACCGAAGGAGGAGATGAACCTAAAAAAGTGAAAAGAGGAAATATATATTTAAAAAAAACGTTACTTCATTCACTGTCCCTGTCCTGTGTCAGTGGGTATTGTTCCGAGTTCTCTGCGTTTTTCCATTTCCTGTAATTATCGACGACTTTGCTTCTTGTATTTTGGATTAAGGACATTTGCTTTGCGATTTGGTTGGATTTATTATTGAAACGACGACATCTGCTTATAATCATGCATAAAAGCACAGTTACTCACAAAATTCGTAAAGGAAAAGAATAGAACAAAATATGTCGATGATCTCGCCGCATCTAAAGGAGTAAATGTGTTGCGCCTTCCTCCATATCACTGTGAGTTGAATCCAATAGAACTGATTTGGGCACAGGTCAAGTCTTACGTAGGAAGAAATAATAAATCTTTTAAAATGGCAGTAATAAAAAATTTGCTAAAAGAAGGATTGGCGAGAGTCGGAGCAGACCAATGGGCAAAATGCGTCGGTCACGTTCAAAACGAAGAGGATAGGATGAAAAAATTAGACGGCCTTATGGATGTGGCTAGCGACGCTGTAACTCAGCCTTTTATTATAAATGTGACCGATGATGACACATCAAGTGATGATGAATCTGTCACAAGCGAATGACGCGCGTCAGGTTGGGATATTTCTCTATCTTCGGTTATTTTCTATTCTACAAAATTTTCTAAAACAATTTATTTAAGTTTTTTAGTATGATGCTAGAGCTCGTCTAAGCTGAAATTACGCGCCCCACTTGGTTTTGTACTAGTAATAGAAAAAAATCGATCGAAAATCGACAGCGAACTATATCTCAGTGTAGGTACAACACTCAAATCTCGCTCAATCATAGACAACTGTCAACTGACATTCTGTTTACATTAATATGAAATGCTATTGAAATGGAGTATACGTTTATCCTCTATTTCCGGTCAGTATTGCCAGAAATAAAAAGAATAGTGGTTAGAAGTAATTGTTTTATAAAAATAAATATAAATATAATTTCAAGTTCATACCAGGTTTTCGTAAGACAGTAGGTAAATTAAAATTTAATGCAAGTCCATACTGGGTGTTCATATGCGAGTGGACAGTTAAGTAAAGTACACTGAAACAATTATTTGAAAAATTGAATACCAATCACCGAATGCGAGTCGGTACATTTATTCAACTCATAACCTATTTGAAACAGGAGCAACTAGCATTCTAACGAACAATCGTTAGTCTTCCGACTCGAAAGGTCCAAAGAAAAATGGCTGTCGAATTTTCATTCATGGCTCCGTAGGCATAACACGATCGGTAAACAAGATATTTAAATAAGTAGGTACAGGCCCCGCCAGGTTTCTCGGCGTCTGAGATCATTTTCACCCTCTCTCTCTCTCTCTCTCTCTCTCTCTCTCTCTCTCTCTCTCTCTTGCATAGACAGAGAGAAGAATCCTGGCGGTGCCTGTACATACGTCGTATATACCTTAGTAGTGTAGTATTTTAGTAGTTACTTTTAATTATGAATTTGTTATTTTACTATGTTAAAACCAGGCTCTTACCACAGTTGTAGTAATAATATTCCGATATTGAATTCAACATCCTGGTCCATACAAATTAATACAAAAGCATAGCCTTAAGTATTCAGATAGAAATAGTTTATTTAACAAAAGGTTTACAGATACGCTTAATACATTGACACCTACTTGCAAATAAATGAATCGTATATAAAGTAAAGTTACCAGTAGCTCTCACACTAGGTCAGACCTTTTTTATTATAAGGTGAAACTCTTATAAAAGGAGATAGTTTAGCACTCGTACATTAGGCTACCGTTAAATATGTGTACATGTGATCTTAAAATACTTAAATAATAAATAAATCTAAAATACATAAAACTATACAAATAAACCACCCCAGAACGCTCCCGGACCAAAGGTACCCATTACGCTGGCAGCGTTGCCGCGCTGCACAGCAAGTGAGACCCTTTGCACCAGGAAAGCTCCGGAGCGGTAGTCAAAAAGTATTTCCCTTAAGGGATGGAAAAGGCACGTTGTGACTTCTTTTAGCTGGTTATTCTGTACAACATTTTTCATGACAGGGAGCTAGCCCATAGCCGCAGCTACGGATGAAGATTTTCTCACGATGATTTCCATTACCGATTTGATAATAGAAGCTAATTAATTATGTTTTTGACAAAATAAAACAATAAAATACAGACTTGTATGGTATTTTATCAGATGAACGCATCTCTTTGGTCTTAATTACAAATTCATGACGACAAAGCGAGGCCATTACAATACTCTGTAACGGTTTACCTTTATTTCTACTAAATTAAAGATCTATACTATATTTAAAAGCCTAACTATATATTTACAACTCAAAAATCATCCAATCCACATATTACAACTATAATAAATATAATGTATTTACATACAGACAGAATCGTTTGCGCACATTTACTATTAGGCAAACTAGTTACGAATACAATGAGTGACGTCACCGACTCGCGATAAGAACGCGGCCGCGACCAGCGAAGGCGACACGCACGCCACTGACATTTGCATTACGGCGAGGACCGCGACAGGTCAACCACTTTAATAACCATGGGATTTATTCCCAAAGATTTTCTAACTATGATGGTGTGACAGATGCTAAGTTTCGGAGTGAACCATCAATACCTATAACCTGTGTTAAAATTAAGTGCCAGTATTTCCCCGAATTGGGTGAGTGTTGTGAATATTTTACTACTTAGATTAAGTTATCATAGATAGTTATAAATCACTTTACATGTAGAAAATATTAAAAATATAACTAGTTCTCACTGTACATTAGTCTAAATCATGTTATAACATTATCTGCCCATTTGAATCATGCTGGGACTATCACGCTTCTAAAGGCTTCTAGAAATATCATCTACCCACTTCATAAAAAACTCATGTAATATTAGCTAAATTACATTATTTCTAGCTAATTAAATTGTAATTTCATATACAATCGCAGTATAATGCAACAATAAGGCTTTTGGTCATATTGTAATTAGTTTAGTACATTTCTTCATAAGGTTTTGATAATTTCATTTCATATTTTGCTTGATCATGAAACTGTTGATTTTGTTTGTGACTGCCACATCTTTTGATCACCATTAAATGCTTTGGGGTTCACTAATATAGCCAACTAAAACGCGAGCATATTTATTCAACAATAAATCCCGATGTCGCAGTCACTTACACGAATTTGGACTTTTTGTGAAACGACTATTTTCCGGGAATTCCAGGGACCAAGTTTGGGGTTTGATTTGGAGCTCACCAACCTTCACGCGCATGCTCCTGCGCGTATCCGGTAGACCTGCGTTGCAGACCCGAATCCCGGAACCTCGAACTCCCGCTTCAACATCTACGTGGACTACGTGCCGTTGGACAGTGCAGGGAAGTGACCCCAATTACAAGGACGTTGTTTCACACTAAATGCCAGCCAGATATAAACCCGCGACCTAGTCGAGTCTACTTTTCATTTTTAATAAATAATTGTAAATTTCCTTTCGGGTTGTTTAATTTCGACCGGCTTCAATCTACCTACATTTATGCGACGCTAAAACGTCACAATGGCGCCCAATCTAGGTATTTTCTGAGCTGAGCATATGAAACAGGTCCTTGGCATTTGTTATCTTTTTGGTTTTCATGGGTGTTGGTGGCTATATTAATCATCACGTGTATACTTCTAGATTTATATTTCCTTGGTGTTATTAAACCTAATTTTAAGGTTGATTTGAGCAGTTGTTTGGTACGTGGTTGCCTTAATTCTAAAGGCTTATATTAATAATAAGTAGTACAAAGTATCAAATACGTGTCTACCCACAATACTTACATTTATAAACCTATTATAACTTAATTTAATAAATACAATATTCTAACTACCTATTACTTATACCACATACTTAGCAACTATACAATCACTGCTTTTCAATCATTTGTAATCACAACGCATACCCTTTTCTGTGAAAAAGTAAACATGTCGTATCCGATTAAGTATCTGTCACTCCAAAAAGCTGAACTCGAATACGAGGTCATCCTTAGAGGTGGTACAGGCGGCTCTGTACAAGATCTTCGTAGTCAGATTGTTAAATTAGCAATACCCCCTGAGGACATTTTGGAATCTCACTTAGAGCCTGCGGTTGACCTGGACGCAGCCAAGGAAAGTCTAACAAAGTCTCAAACTATGCTGTCGTCCCTAAAAAGTAAATTTGACAAAACGTTGTTCTTGCGCACTGAAAATTTACTGCATCATATTTACCACAGACTTAAACGCATCACAAATGTCAGTGCTCAGGTAGTCGATCAGCATAAATCGAATTGCACTATATTTAGCAACCAGTACAAAGAAATCACAGTATTAAGACCAGCTTCAAATTCTAATGCAGGTTCAAACTCAGAACCTGAAACTACTGAAACTACAGTGGTTACTTGCGATCGAAACCTGTCGTCTGATTTGACAAAGTTAAAATATTCTGGCAAATCCTGTGTTTTCTCTTTCATACAAAGAGTGGATGAATTTGTAGACGCTAGGAACATCTCGAAAGACCGGCTACTAAAGTTTGCATATGAGATTTTTACGGACGACGCACTACACTGGTTCCGTAGTATTAGAGGAAGTGTGCAAACTTGGGACGACGTTGTCGTACATCTAAAACAAGACTTTAGTCAAAAGGACTATGACTACCGCCTTTTGGCTGAAATTCGGTCTCGTACGCAGGGTGAGCTCGAAAACATCTCAATTTACCTGTCTATTATGCATGGCATGTTTTCGAGGCTAAGCAAACCACTGTCTGAAGCTGATAAATTAGAAATTATTTTACATAATATCAGACCATGCTACGCTAGCACTTTGACAGCTTCTCTCGAGATCATGGACCTGAAGTCTTTGAAAAGTGTGTGTTCTAACTATGAGAACATACATTCGCGTATGTCTCTTTTTCATGAGCCTCCTCGCGTGACTCCGGAAACTGTAGCACCGGAGTTCGCTTACACTAAACAACAAAAAACTAGCAACTACTATCCGAATAAAAGCTACCAAAGTGCTAACTTTAATGAAAAATATAAGAGTTATGCTACACCTAACAAATATAATAACTACCCAAATACTTATAACTACAACAATAAACCTAAAATTACACAAGAAAGACCTGCAAGTACCAATGCTTTGCAAGTGACACCGAGCAGCTCTAAGGATGTCCATACAACCCGAAAATATTGCCCAAGGTGTCGCAGTGATACTCATTCCCTAAAAGAGTGCAAGCAGCCACATTTTGATATATGCTTTAAGTGTGGAAACAAAGGCATTCGCTACCCTGACTGTACAACCTGCAATCCTAAACCTAGTCACTCAAAAAACTGAATTTAGTGGATTGTAGTGAACGTGAAGCTGACAGTAAACCTAATGATAACTTTGATAAAACAGAGTGGAAATCTTGGCTGGATTTTATATCTAAATTTTTCTCTTGTTATTCTGTCACTTCAATCCACGATTCACATAATGCAACAGAACAGGCAAACAGCAGACCATACGTCGCTGTCAATATAAACGGTATTACTATCAATGGTTTATTGGACACTGGTAGTAGTGTCACAATTCTTGGACAAGATTATCATACCAATTTCTTAGATGCTGGTTTTAGGCTTGATAACACTGAATTATTAAATTTTGTCGCTGCAGGTGGGCAAAAGCTGAATAATGTTGGTGTCATAAATTTACCTGTCTCATTTTTGGACCAACTACACATTCTGAAAGTTTACGTAGTACCAGAGATTCAAAATCCCTTGATTTTAGGCATGGATTTCTGGAGACTTTTTAATTTGTTCCCTGAACATTTGGACTCTATCATGATAGGTAAAGAGACTGTCACTCCAGATATTCTATCGATTAATACTCCTACTCACATATGTGATTACGACCACCTTTCTACAGAACAAAAAGTTACGGCTGATCATATCACAGCACAGTTTTGTGACATCTCATATGAAGAACGTGGTCTTGGTCGCACAAGTCTAATTACTCACGGTATCGATACTGGGAATGCTGCTCCTATACGTCAAAGGTACTACAGAATGTCACCTGAAAAACAACGAATACTAGTTACTCAACTTGACGAAATGTTACGAGAAAACGTGGTAGAACCTTGCGAAAGCCCTTGGTCATCTCCAGTACTACTGACGCCTAAAAAGAATGGGGAACTAAGGTTCTGCTTAGACAGTCGTAAGCTTAATGCCGTTACTGTGAAAGATGCATACAGTCTTCCGTACATTTCTGAGATACTTGACAACTTACGAGACGCGAAGTATCTTTCTAGTTTAGATCTTTCTAAAAGTTTCTGGCAGATTCCTATAACGGAAGAAGACCGGTGTAAGACGGCTTTCTATATTCCTTCTAAAGGTACATTTCAATTTACTTCTATGGCGTTCGGTCTTACTAATGCCCCTGCCACGCAGCAGCGACTGGTTGACATGTTGTTCTACGGTCCAGAGTTCGAAAATAAAGTATTTGTATACCTAGACGACATTATCATTGTTTCACCGACCTTCGAACAACATATCTCCCTACTTGTCCGTGTTCTGGAAAAACTAAGAATGGCGAATTTGACTATAAGTTACAAAAAGTGTCAATTTTTCAGAAACAAACTAAAATACTTGGGTTATGTGGTGGATCATAATGGACTACATCCAGATCCCGAAAAGGTAGAAGCTATTATTAATTACCCTACCCCTACTAATCGCAAGGAGGTGCGTCGATTCATAGGCACAGCATCGTGGTATCGTCGATTTATACCTAACTTCAGTACAATAGCTTCACCACTTAATAAATTAACCTCCCTTGCTAAAAACTCTCCTCCATTCAATTGGTCTTCTGACGCCGAAAAAGCATTCCGCACTTTAAAAGAAGCTCTTATATCTTCACCCGTATTATCATGCCCCGACTTTTCACAAGCTTTTCAAGTGCATACGGATGCAAGTGATTTCGGTGTTGGCGCGGTTCTAACCCAGATTTTAGAAGGCGAGGAGAAGGTCATTGCCTACATGAGCAAGTCCCTCTCTAGCAAGGAACGCAATTACAGTGCTACGGAAAGGGAGGCCCTAGCAGTCTTGACAGCTATCGAACACTGGCGATGCTACCTGGACAACGGCAAAACGTTCATTGTGTACACCGACCACTCGTCCTTAAAATGGTTCTTGAATTTAAATAATCCCACAGGTCGTTTAGCTCGTTGGGGTGTTCGTATGTCCTCATTCGACTTCGACATCAAACATCGTCGTGGCTCAGAGAATGTAGTCCCTGACAGTCTTTCCCGTTCAGTACCAATAGCTACAATAGATCAGGACTCTTCGAATCACGACATGTTCTACTCTACAGGTGACAGTTGGTATCTTAACATCTACCACGGTTGCCAAAACGCTCCTACATCGTTTCTTAACTATAAAGTAACAAATGGAAAACTTTTTAGATATAAAAAGAGTTTGAATCCCTTAACTAGTGAGTTTGAGTGGAAAGAAGTTATTCCTGTTGAGTACAGATCGGACATAATTACAAAAAATCACACTGATCCTACTTCAGGCCACTTTGGCATATACAAAACTCACAAACGTCTTTCCTTAAATTATTTTTGGCCTGATATGCACCGCGATGTCTCCAAATTTGTAACTACTTGCGACACATGTTGTGCGCACAAATATCCTGCACATGCTACACTTGGCATTATGGGCCGTCCTAAAGACTGTTCACGACCGTTTCAGATGCTGAGTATGGATCTAATAGGTCCCCTACCACCTTCACGAAAACAAAACACATTTATATTTGTAGTTCATTGTTGTTTTTCAAAATATTGCCTAATGTTCCCTATTCGTCGCGCAACTTCCGAGATAATAGCTAAGATACTCGAGGAAGAAGTTTTTCTTGTTCACGGTGTACCCAGCACTGTATTAATGGACAACGGAAAACAATTTGTGGGAAATATTCTAAAGCAACTATATAACAAGTACAATATCCCTAACATCAAGTTCACACCTAAATACACGGCCCAGATTAACAGTGTTGAACGCTACAACAAGACTCTTTTAACAGCAGTATCTACCTACATTGAAAACGACCATAGATCTTGGGACTGTAACCTATCAAAAATCCAATTTGCCATGAATTCATCGGTAAACGAGGTGACTGGTTATACGCCGGCATTTTTGGTATATGGGCGTGAATTAGTTACTACTGGCTTGCATTATATCGATACGGACCTCAGCGATGATATAATTTTCACCCCTAGGGACGAATACGCTGAAAATTTAGGTAATTTAAGAACTGTATTCGAAAAAGTACAATTGTGCCTAACTAAAGCTCATTCGAGAAATAGTGGTCATTATAACCTGCGCCGTAAAGACGTAAATTTTAAAGTAGGTGACATCATTTGGAAGAAGACATTTTTCCTAAGCAACAAAAACAAAATGTTTTGTAAGAAGCTTGCTCCGAAGTTTACAAAGTGCAAAATCGTAAAGAAAAAGTCTAATTTAGTATACGAACTCGAAGATATGACCGGAAATAATATAGGAGACTGGCATGTCAAAGATTTCAAATTAACTAACTATAAGCAATAATAGAATTTGTAAGTACCCTGTGTAACTCATGTTACTATCTCTACGCTAATAGTCTGATTTAATCCACAAGCTCACTAATAATATATTTTCATAAGGTCGCTGTGTTATTGTGTGTGTGTGTATATACGTAAAAATAAATATTAAAAAAAAAAATCGTGTCCTCTACCGGATGACGAAGTATTTTCCTATACCTTACAGTGTACTGTAATTAGGAGTCTATGTCTACTATAAAGACAAATAATAAAAATAATGACAGCATATACAGCCTTGATACTGTGGGTAAGAATTGGACTAACCTTATATCCATCAATAGTTATATAAGAGTATTATATTACTTATTACATTAAAATACTCAATCTGTATGGACGCAATAACACACATTATACGTGTCTATTGCCTGTTTGCTAGCGTGAAGTATGTATGATTAGGGGAGGAATGTTGAGAGAGAGGCCTGAATGATAACTAGTATATCTATTGAGCAGCATAGAGAGATAGCGGATTTTTTCAGCAAAAATCCTAACCTAAAAAAGGGGGTATGTAACGGTTTACCTTTATTTCTACTAAATTAAAGATCTATACTATATTTAAAAGCCTAACTATATATTTACAACTCAAAAATCATCCAATCCACATATTACAACTATAATAAATATAATGTATTTACATACAGACAGAATCGTTTGCGCACATTTACTATTAGGCAAACTAGTTACGAATACAATGAGTGACGTCACCGACTCGCGATAAGAACGCGGCCGCGACCAGCGAAGGCGACACGCACGCCACTGACATTTGCATTACGGCGAGGACCGCGACAGGTCAACCACTTTAATAACCATGGGATTTATTCCCAAAGATTTTCTAACTATGATGGTGTGACAGATGCTAAGTTTCGGAGTGAACCATCAATACCTATAACCTGTGTTAAAATTAAGTGCCAGTATTTCCCCGAATTGGGTGAGTGTTGTGAATATTTTACTACTTAGATTAAGTTATCATAGATAGTTATAAATCACTTTACATGTAGAAAATATTAAAAATATAACTAGTTCTCACTGTACATTAGTCTAAATCATGTTATAACATTATCTGCCCATTTGAATCATGCTGGGACTATCACGCTTCTAAAGGCTTCTAGAAATATCATCTACCCACTTCATAAAAAACTCATGTAATATTAGCTAAATTACATTATTTCTAGCTAATTAAATTGTAATTTCATATACAATCGCAGTATAATGCAACAATAAGGCTTTTGGTCATATTGTAATTAGTTTAGTACATTTCTTCATAAGGTTTTGATAATTTCATTTCATATTTTGCTTGATCATGAAACTGTTGATTTTGTTTGTGACTGCCACATCTTTTGATCACCATTAAATGCTTTGGGGTTCACTAATATAGCCAACTAAAACGCGAGCATATTTATTCAACAATAAATCCCGATGTCGCAGTCACTTACACGAATTTGGACTTTTTGTGAAACGACTATTTTCCGGGAATTCCAGGGACCAAGTTTGGGGTTTGATTTGGAGCTCACCAACCTTCACGCGCATGCTCCTGCGCGTATCCGGTAGACCTGCGTTGCAGACCCGAATCCCGGAACCTCGAACTCCCGCTTCAACATCTACGTGGACTACGTGCCGTTGGACAGTGCAGGGAAGTGACCCCAATTACAAGGACGTTGTTTCACACTAAATGCCAGCCAGATATAAACCCGCGACCTAGTCGAGTCTACTTTTCATTTTTAATAAATAATTGTAAATTTCCTTTCGGGTTGTTTAATTTCGACCGGCTTCAATCTACCTACATTTATGCGACGCTAAAACGTCACAACTCGAAAAACGTTTTCGGCGGAAGATATAATTTGAAAATTAAAATGTACTAATTATCTTACTAAACATATTTTTATTGTTGAAATGTGATTGAAATAGTAAATAATGTATGTACGTTTTTCAAAATCACTTACAAAGGCAATTACAGTTCGGGTTAGACATAATTCGGGTGTCGCTAAGTCACTTCACAACGGGACCCTGAAAAGTTGAATGCTTTTCATCAGCGCCCAGCAAGGCAAAGAAAAACGAGCAGCAAGCTGGTTTCGAGCTTTCAACCTTTCGAGTCCTCATAAGGGTGGTGCCACTAAAGTCCAAATTAGTTGCATTTACAAAATACACATCGTATGATTTTTATTTTTTTTCGCGATGATTTTCACTCTAAGCAACGCGACTTCAAGCGTCATGCACCCATTCCTTATTGAAAGAATGACAGACTACCCAACAGCAGGAGCAACAAAAATGATTCCCTGTTGGAAAACTTCTTCGAAATGATGGGTGCCATCCAATGTCGCGCGGCGGAAGTGGAGTTTGAAGGCATGTTCTGCTACCGTGCTGCTACCGCGCGGCTGCCGTCCTAATCTGAAAGGAAATAGGGACGGTAGTAGAGTTTCACATATCATCGTAAAGAGCTCCATGGTGTTAGGTTTTCAAGCTCTCTTCTCACACAGGAGATGCAGGTTCGAAACCCGACCATGTGCCAATGAGATAATTAATTTATATTATGTACATTATCGTTCCGTGTTTTGGATGACACGTTAAGCTGTAGGACGTTTACGACCACTACCACGTAGCGGCAGTAGCTGTCCCGGCTACTGTCACGTGGTGGTGGTCGTAAAACCCCTCCATCAACCCGCACTGAGCCAGTGTTGTGGAGTAAGGCTTAATCTTACCCGTATCCGGGTAAAGGCATGTGCTCCTCGGTGGGCTTGGTGAGCGAAATTTAGCTATATCATCTGACATTGAATGTTACAGAAAACAGAAAGAGATTATAACATAGAAGAAGTGTCACGAATTTTCCCGTGCGGAATGGCCGAGGAAATGGCGCGACACTGTGTTTTTTTAAGTTATCTTATGACTATTAGCAGTACAATAGAAAATGAATCAAATTCATATTTTCACTCATAGTACTTTTTCAAATCGGGTTCATGACTTGAGGGTTTCTTAGGAACAACCCTCACCGATTGGGCCACCCTGAAAACCTCCTATAGTGACCAGACGTGACTTGAATGCAGAAACAAGCCATAATGATTTGGAGAGAAAATTATTTTTTTGGGTCTTATTGTCAAATTGTGTAAATGTCGTTCTGGTAGTACTGCAAATGGACGCATATCGTTGTTTTTTTTTGTTTTCACTTTTGATTCTCCAGTACAGTTTTGCAATACGCAAAATATCGTGAAACTGAACGTGTTTTAAAATACCTATCAGCGGAATTGACGTCTCTGAATGCCATAGTGACTCAGATCAGCGAAACTCTTTGCTTAAATAGATGTAGCGTCAATTTTGGATTGCGTACCCTTTTGTTGATGGTTTGGTTTCTTCGGTTTATTTCTACTCTACAGATTTAGGTGATACTCATATATTTAGGTTAAGCTGATACATATATTTAGGAATTTGCGTATGGTAGCGGACCAAAAGCTTTTGCTGCAAACTTATAAGGCACTTTGTCAATGTATCTTGGGCTACTGTATCTGTGCTTGGGGAGGTGCCGCTAAAACACATATGCTGAAGCTTGAACGAGCACAACGTTCGGTACTTAAGGTCATGATGTCACTACCGTATAAATCCCCAACTACCTTAGTATACAAGCAAGCCAATGTCAATTCGGTTAGAAAGATGTTCGTTTCCCAATCACTGATACGATACCACAGTAAGGGCATACCCTTTGTCCCTGTCACAAACAAAAGAACTGCGCGATGCCCATATACAGGCTTCTACCGGAGCCTATTCGCCAGTAGGCATTACAGTGCCATCGCTCCCAGGCTTTACACCGTACTATTGAAGTCCGACAGTACCCTTAAACAACTAAACTCGTACAGATTTAAAATAGTACTTCAAAAGTGGCTTAACCAATTTGATTACGATGATGCTGAGGAGCTCATAGATCGAATAACTAGGTCTACCTAACTGATGCTGATGTTTTGTTTTATTGTATATTAACATTGTTATCATATCACGTATTTTTGATCTGTTTTATATTATTAAATTAACTTTAGTTTCAGATGATTTAAGTATTCATCATGCATTTGCATGGAAGATATTACTGCTTGAGTGAGAGTAAATTTACTACTATTTGTTTTAATTTTAATACCTACCGTACTGACTAATTGTCCACCACACGTTAATTTAAGTTTTTTTTATTATTATTTGTTTTCATTTACTTTATTTTACGCAAGTAATTTGTTAATATTATTATTTATGGTTGAGCCTAGTACCCACGACACAGGGAGACCTAGTGTGGGACTAGTACAACATATGTCTACCATAACCTTTGTGTAAAATAAAGATTTTCATTTTCATTTCATTTTCACTCACCATATGTATAGTTTGTCAGACAACAACGAACTCTTCAATTGCATCGGAAAGCGTTTGTCATAGTCATAACATAAACAAAGACAAATGTTTCAAATTGAAACTTTCGGGTACGTTATTTTAATTTAAAAGTGATCTATCAGTTAGATAAATTATAAAATTGGATTAGAAAGTCATTTGCCATGTAGTGCGCTATCACACAGAGTAAAATTTGGGTAAGTACTTGTATAAGACACATTGAATTTGGGGGAAGGGGGCGTGGAGGGGGGGAGGGGTGGGGGAGGGGAGGTCCCCCCACCTACCCCCCCTTTTAGGAAACCACTAGTTTTTATGTTATGGAGGTCCAAAGATTGAAGAAATGAAATGCCTACATTTTTTGGATTTCAGGGGAATTGAAGGAGGAGAGGGGTTGGAGGAGGGGTTGCCAAGAGTAGGAGGTCGCCTCGCTCCGCTCCGCTTCGCTCCGGCTCCCGGGTCTGCTAATGTGTGAACCTAACAAACCTATCTTTAGTTTTTAAACAGGAAGTGACCTAAAGCAACCAATTTGGTTCTGATAAACTCCATAAAGTAGTTAGTAAGTAAACAAAGCCAAAGTCGTCCAGAGAATCACGGATAAAACGAGAGCGCAACAGAACATTCACGAAACACGGAAGGAATCGGAATGAAATGAGCAAGTAGGGGGTCGCCTCGCTCCGCTCCGCTTCGCTCCGGCTCCCGGGTCTGCTGTAACGTGTGAACCTAACAAACCTATCTTTAGTTTTTAAACACAAAGTAACTTAAAGCAACCAATTTGGTTCTGATAAACTCCATAAAGTAGTTAGTAAGTAAACAAAGCCAAAGTCATCCAGAGAATCACGGATAAAACGAGAGCGCAACAGAACATTCACGAAACACGGAAGGAATCGGAATGAAATGAGCATGTCATTATGTCAGAAAATACAAAATAGCTGACGCAAATTTCTACCATTACAACAAAACCTTGTGATTTGTACTAAAATCATGTACCAATATCCAACGTTGGAGCTTTTGGGTTTGACATTTGTCGTTCCGAGATTGGCCAAGTTGTAAAAATCGCGTAAACATATTTTATAATTAAAGTGCTAAAATGATGTTTCCTAAATCAGAAAATGGTATCAGAGGATAGCTAAGGACCCCCCCTAACCACCTAAGTACTCCAATCTTCAAATTTAAATGTGTCTTATATAAGACCCAACCCTAAAATTTACATAAGAAACCATAAAAAAAAAAAAAAAACATATATATTTATTCGTGCTGAAAAATTACATAGGTAGGTACAATAAGTAGGTATAGCATTTAATTATTACACTGCTGATATTTGTTTTGCGTACCTCAGGGAAGCTCTGTCCCCTACACTAAGTAAAACTTGTATAGTAGGGTTACAGCGTCTCTCTTTGGCTGTGTTTTATGCTCTTATTTAAAATTATTTTATTTAGGTGGTACATTTTAAGATTTTATATAATGAAAGTATGAATTAAATTTACACATTAATTAATTAAATTTGTAGGTACATAATATAAATTGATTAATTATAGCTTGGATCTTAGATGCCATGGGTGTGAGAGTGTGTGTGAGAGTGTGTGTGTGCGTGTGTTGTGAAGTGTAAGATAAAATATTTAGCCAATTAGGTAGGTATAGCAAATAATTTCTCTGTTTCCTCAAAATTAAGTTGCAACAAGTACCGTGTGATTGTTCTGGTGCATTCGTGCCGATTCAGTGCTAATATGCTGATATATTTACTGACTCTGTTGTATATAAAAAGCCCCATTTTAGATATCTGTTTTGCACCAAAGCATGTTGTAGATGGTGGAACTTTGAAAATAATGTTTTTCCTCCTTTTTTGTGTGTTTTGATATAAAAACTTAGGCGAATCATCTGTTACCACAGGTAAATATTAATTGATGTTATTTCGTAGATTTTCTTGTATTTCATACATTTTATTGGATTAGGTCAGCGGAGGATTTCCCAAATTATTTCGGCCAAGAAATATCAGAAATAAATTTACAGTAGCGTATTTACAATAATTAATCTATTACAAATTTGTCGAAGAAATATCGAAAGTGATGTGAAAAAAATATATCGATAAATTGTATAGTAAGAAATAATAGTGCTTAATTGCAAATTGATCTGTATTTATGAAACTTTTCCACAAAGTAATATTGATGTGGGAAAATTCATGAGATGCTATCCTTTTAATTTTAGATTTCCTGGTGAAAAACTATTATTAAATGTGTGGCTTACGGAAGTGTCTCGAGGATCCGACTGGACGGCAAAAACACACGCGAATTTTCAAGAAGATTTTACTGCAGCATGATTTCACCAGCTATAAAAAAAATCGCTGACTAATACAAACTACTATACCAACACTCATCTCCCGTTCACATCTGTTATTAGAGTAAGAGCTCATTCACACGGTATATGACATTCACGATTCGTCTAAATATCCCGATAGACATTTTACTCGTAGGTGTTGCTGATATTTTTCTATATTACTTTATATATTCAATATTACTAATATTACTTCTTCACGGTACGTTGAGGGTATTTTTATAGAATCGTGATTAACAATCCATATTAATTAATCGTGTGTACATATAAATGATTGTTTTATTTGTAAAGACATTTGTTTATTGCTATGAAATTGTTGGTTTACTATGTGCACCATTTTATTGATTATATTTTATAAATAATAATAATATTTTTATTTCGGAGCACAAATATGTTGTTTGCCTAAGACAAATTACTTTATATTTATTACTTTCTTCATATCACACTCAAAATAATATTTTTCACATAAATAGGCCTGCCTGTTGCGCAGCTCAGTTTTCCACGCACTGTCACAAACAGTCACAACCCTCACCCAGTGTTTGAGCCGTTACCGTCGAGCCGACCTGCAATGACCTCTAGGATGCTGTTGGTGCTTCAGTAAGGAGGCCAACCTCTTATATATGATGGCCTGGAATCCATCAGAACGTGCCTAAACAAATATGCCCGATGCACTAGCAGCGTGGCAGCCCCAGAAACATCCTGAAAGCATTATCATACTGGTTGAGCAGGGCGTTGAGAGTAGTTTGGGTATAGTTGACCCATAGGCTGTACGTGTAGATTGATTTACAGTGGGCCTTAAAGTTTGAGTTTTTTTACTGGCTTTTTACAATGTGCAATTCTACGAGCCAACATATTCGCCCGAACTGCCAAAGCTCCCACTCTATGACTATGTCATCCCTCAGGTCTTCAGTCACTATATGACCAAGGTATTTGAAATTGTTTATTGAGTGTGTTTTTATATAATTTAATTTAAAGACTGAGTTTATTTCTTTCGTAGTATGAAAATAAATTATTACTTCGACTTTGTTTATCAATTATTCATTATTCAAACAGTGAACATTACCTCAGTTCAATAAAAGTCTTCTGAAATATCGATAAAAAATTAAATAAACTATTTGTAATTTTTGCCGATAGCCGTACTATATCGATACTTACCCCATCACTGGTTGTCAATAAAATGGTACGCGACCTGTCCTGTCAAAACTATATTGAGTTCAGTCATCCAAAGAAATACTTTTGTTCATGGAAAATAGTCCTCCCTCTATACAGTCTCCATATATATAGTTCTGTCCTTTAACCTTTCGTGACCCAGCACTTTGCTTGCTACGGGTACATGACGTCACTTCCGCTCGTGACTGTTTTCGCGCCAAACAGTCCACTTAGTTTGAACCCGCGATTTTCGGCAACAAATTACAGTATTTTACTTTTTATGTGCTCGTGGTCTGCTCGACATGATATATGTGAAAATGAAAGTAAAAATAACATCAACGCATGAGTTCTATTAAAATTAACTAACTACATTTCGGGCGTTTTTAGAATGCGTTTTTTTTTTCTTAATTTGTGCATAGCGTAAGCAATATTTTTCATTGCAGATGTCAAAAAACTATGGGTTTTGATCTGTCACGATCGCATTCTCTCTGCGGCCAGACGTTAACGGCCGTTTCAGTGTCATGAGGGTTTCATCACGCATGCGGCTGCTATCAGTACGGTCACCCACGTCCCACGTCCCATACACAAGTCGCTGAAAGCGCACTGACGAACTAAAAACAAGCTCGAGATGCAACAGGTCTTGTCCAGATGCCATAGGTACAATTCAGGTTCAGATTTTGAATCTTGCCCGAGCAGGAAGAAAACCCTCCTCCTGGTTTTGGTGATTTTTATGTTTGTGACGTTGCTGGTACCCACGAGACATGGTATCCTAGTAATCGCACATCGGAAACGATTGTGCGGGCAGCAACATCTGGCAGAGACGGGTACTGGATGGGTGTCCGTTTCTATGTGGCATTTGTCTTGGGCGCTTCCATGTTTCGGAAAACACCATAAGCTGTTGGTGAAGGCTACTATCGCTATTCAGTGGTAGTTCGTAAAGCTGTGTCAGTGGCCCTAATAGGGCAGCTTGATGACTTATGACAGTCGGGTTGACCACTAGCTTGATGCCCCTCCATCAACCCGCACTGAGCCAGCGTAGTAGAGTAAGGCTCAATCTTACTCGTATCCAGGTAAAGGCACGTGCCTCTCAGTAGGGTCATTAAGTGACTACTTTAATTAGTTATAATAATATGTTTATTTATATAGTCGCTTTGGCTGAATCTGGGCTGATTATTGATGATTGATTATAGATAACAATAAAACAGCCGTACATATTAAGGTACAGTACAAACAATACCGAATTGAATTCCACCTAGTGCGATAAACAAATTTTGAACATTCGAACGCTGCGGTTCGTTCTGAGCGTCGCTTGTAATTACTTACAAATGGCCGATTACATCGGTGTTGCCAGTTTCAATTGTACGCCTCGGTATTCCAACGTTTGCGGTTTTAACGGGAAACTATGCAATCGACTCGTGTTAGCTTCCTATGAATGTTTTGGATCATGCATCACTAGCTCGATGTGCCGAAGACTTGTTTCGTGTAATAATGCTTAACATTGCTGTGATTAATGCAACCTTTTGTATTATGAAGCTGTACTGTATGTATGAAAATTCGAGTGTCCTTTCTAAATCAATAAACTTTTCTCAATCCGTATCCGAGGAGCCATAGCCTGTCACACACAGACACTTAGCGTCCACGCCTATTTCCATACGGGGTGGCAGAGGCATAATTAAGCCCCCCTCTAGCCAGTTATTCAATACTCCATAGCCTTCCAGAATCAATGAAATCTGTTATAAATAATTGATTCACCCATTCTATGACAGTAGTCAGCAGTCTCATCGACCAGAGGCTGTCAAGATCGTCAAGGTCTTTGTCAGCGTCCCCAACGTCAGTAATATTGTCCCTATTAATATCCTTGATAGCCCCTTAAAATAATAACATGGCTACTTATTTCTGTCATACCCTGTAGAACGTAGACAAACATGCTCCTTCTTCTTTTTCTTTTGGGGGCCTAAGTGCCTGCACCTGGCCCACTTGAGTGGGGCCTTTGTGCATGTCCCCTGCATCTACTCTTCTGGTTTAGCCGTCCCAACTCCTGCACCAGCTGGAGTAGGAATGGCTGAAATAGCTTAACATGTGCTCCACGGTCTCGTCCACTTCCATGCCCCCCTGCACAGGGGGCTATCTGTTGAACCTGTAATTTTCAAGTGTGTGTTAAGTGTACAGTGGCCTGTTAACAGGCAAGTTAGTATTTTTATTTTACTGCGCAGTCTCATCAATAAATTGAAATGATGGTTATAATTATTTGGAATTAATTTGGTGTTTTGGCAGTCTATGGTCGCTCATAATTCATTATGTTTAACAGTTGTGGGTGTGGACTCTATCGGCCTTACTAATAAAAAAAGTTATTCACGGTTTAACTTATACAGTGTTTTTTCCTTTTCATACGTCGAGTAAATGTCACATGTCAAAGCAAGACAAAACACTGTATAAGTTAAACCGTGGATAACTTCTTTTATTAGTAAGGCCGTATAGGGTTAATTTACCTCAACAAGTCCTTGCTGTTGATAATTTTGTAATTATTTATTCCTGCTTATTAATTATAATACTGAATATTGTGATATTTGTATTAGTTATACACAACCAATATTTGAAAGAGATCTAAAAATCAATCTGTGCTTGTTTCTACGCCCTTTTTCTCCCACAGTGGTCCAATGTAGAAAAGGGGTAAAAAATATCTTCAGTAATAAAGAAATTTTGACTTTGGACTTTGGCTGCTTTTGGTCTTTTCATTATTGCTGCAGCTGATAGGAGCGAGAATGGTGTAGGTAGAGCTAATTGCCGTCCTCCTTGCCCGTGCTTTGGCTAGTTTGTCCGCCGTACAGTTTCCTTTTTACTTTTTACCCACAAAATTTTGACTATATTTTACTCATCCACTCTGTTGAGCGTCTCGTGACATTCTAGTAGGCGTTTGAAGTCCACTCTAAAGTGAATTTTCGATGTGTCATAATGTCCTTGGTAATGGCCTGTTATGATATATTAATATGACTACTCCGTGTCACACCATGTAGGTCATAGGCAGGTGTTAAAAATACGAAAGCAACACAATAGCAGGTTACTTTCAACAGTTAGGCGAATCCCAACCCGTTGGCATGCGATCCAGTGCCTATAGGCCTGGGAGCCCTACATCGAGGCATAATTAATAGTCGTCTTGTAATCAAACTGGTCTGCGATGATGTGGTTACATGTTTAACTCCTCGTAGAGACGTGATTTCAAGCAGTTACCATTTGACATGTTCAGTAATTTGTTTCTCTGTTTCTGACAGGTATTGCGATTCGGAATTTGATTGCAATGTTTAAATGATAACTATCGAACTAGCGATTATGTTTTAGGATCCTTCAAAAACATTCGTGATTGCAATCAAGATGTTCTGTGGAGGCGTCACCATCCTTCAAACTGACAATTTGATTGCTGTCCGGCTTGATGGCGAAGATAATAATTGTGCTACTGGACTTTGTGGCGTGCTGTTAGAGGCCTTAAATATGTAGAAAATTCATAGCTACGTTGTATAATGTGTAAGATTCCACTAACTGGATTGATTGCATCGTGAACCTATTCTGCAAGTTATGTAAAGAAATAACATAGATAATAGTGACATTTGTTTACCAATGGTTATGAAATTCTAAGTAGTATATATGTCACCGGATGATAGTCAAAACCGTTAGTTGATAAACTAACGCGGTAGTCGATCGACTATCGACAGATAGTAAACTAGACCGAAAGGGTTTAGAATTAACGTTTCTTTTGTGTTTACATGTCAAGCTTATAAGAAGACTATTCGGTGGCTTCGCTGCGCTCGCCCGCTCTAGTCTTCACCTAAGCTACCGCAGTGATTGCCCTGGTATTTCGTTTGCAAATCAACTTTACACCTGTTTACTATTTAACGGTTTTAACCGTTAGTTGATCAACTAACGCGTCATATAGTAAGCAGTACGCTTCAGTTTACTATTTACTTACTTACTTACGAGAAAAAAAAACAAATTATCCATTATACTTAATAATACTAGTCAATCAAAACAAACAGAGGATAACAGATGAATTACACAAAATCCAAAATGCCATGCAACCGCTGCAATACCAGGAAAATTCACATTGGAGTGGATACCATCTAATCTCGGAAAAGGAAAGAAAACACGACATATTCCCTTACAAAAACACATCATCCAATATGTTGGGGGCTATTCCGAAAACAGTCGCGTATGTCACAACAAAGTTGTTAACACGAGTTGGGCGATTCTCGCTAACTAGGAGTTCCAGAAACGCGACGGCTTGAAGCTTGGACAAATTGAGACAGCTGCGCGTGAGTCTGGCGTGTGACGAAAATATCAGACTTGTAGTGATGGGATTATGCAGTTGATGAGATATTTAGGAAAACATAACATGTGAAGGTTTTTTGTTACTGCAAAAAATATTTGTAATCGCTCGATTGGCTTCTGGCCAAAACTTGTACTATAGAAATATGTTGAAGATATAGGTTCCCTTTCAATAATGTATATTGTATTATATTGTGTTTATTTTATGCGCGCCTATAAAATAAACCCACTGAGTTTCAAAGGAATTTAAATAACAGCTATGATATGAATACAGAGGTAGGTGCACATCACAAATAAAAAATTAAATGTAAAATCTTAAATCCGCACAATGCCTCGTCATTTAAAATATATCACACTGGCAGCTTTGAAATTTGCTAAAACTTAGTACTCATCAATTTGAATTGAAATTTAAATCGTTTAAATAATTTATACATACATGATAAATACGAAGTACCCGTAACCGACGAGCTTGCATGAAGAGACTTATGAATGTTGAGGAAGCGAGAGATGTAAGCCAGGATCGTAGCAGTTCTTTAGTCTCTGCATACCCCTCTTCCGAAAAATAGGCGTGAGAATGTGTTTGTATGTTTGTATTATATACATGATCTAGTTTCCATTTTATAATTCATATTTTTCTTTTTTGCATACAATTCATAAAAAACAACAATTACATAAAAAAGTGTACCAAGGCGAGCTTATCTCTAATAAGAGATCTCTTCAAGCAAACTTGGTTAAGATGGGAAAGGTTGTTTGCTGAGCAGGGATAGACCTGTATGCACAATAATATCACGTAATAAACGGGTACTTACATACATAATAAAATATATATAATTCCTATAATATTAAACTAAATACTTAGTTATAATATACTACTACAGATATTATATTCTAAGACCTTCTAGGAGATTAAATTATGAAATATCTCACGATGCAACGTTGTCAGAGCCAACATAGCCCAGCCCCATCACTACATGCACTCAGCGACACCCATAACTAAAATGGAGATTATAACACAGTCATAATCATAACTCAATTAAATCTTTTATATATTTTATGAACGTCATCAAATCAACGCGAGCTGATAATAAATTAGCGACTATTAATGTCATATAAACGAGACTTTGTGGCGAAATCGCAGTACCTTCATTTCTATTTTAAATTAATTTGAGCTGGAATACTTACTAAGTTACTCTTACCTAATCACGAAGATTTAAGGGCCAACCCAATCGATGTCATGTTCTCACTAAGGCTCGTAGTAAGCGGGCCGACCGACTGTTTTTTTTTAATACGCTTTTTTTGCTCTATTACAGAAGTAATAAATACGGAACTAGTCTAGTCAACAAACTAATGTAGGACCAGTGTACGTGTCAAGACAATCCGGAAAGCCCAAAATCGATAGAGATGTGTCGTTTCATCACATAGTTCCCATGGCCAACTTCCGGCTCCTTCATCAGACTCTGGATATCATCTTAGACCAGAGTAGTTGTCAAGATGAATTAAACAAGCCCTAATTTGATGGGGTTGCGGTTTTTTATTACAGAGTTCCAATTGCCACCTTCGGGATCTATCATCAGATCAGCTCCATGTTATGAATATCACCGTAAAATAGTCAAAACCGTTAGTTGATAAACTAACGACGGATAGTAAACCAGACGGACAGGGTTTAGAATTTACGTTTCTTTTGTTCTTACATGTCAACCTAACACGAAGACTATTCGGGAGCTTCGCCGCGCTCGCCACCTTTAGTCTTTACCTAAGCTACCGCAGTGTTTGCCCGGTGTTTTGCCGAGCAGTACGCTACAGTGTACTATCTGTCGATAGTTGACCAACTGACGAGAAAAAAAAACGTTAGTTTATCACCAACGGTTTTGAAAATCTTACGGTTACATGAACATATTGCACAGTCAACGGATTTACATAAGCATTCAAAATTTCAGCTCAATTGGAAACCAGGAAGTGGCTCAAACTTAACTTGCAAGATTTGATGATATACAGACAGACGGACAGAGCCCGTGACAGATGAAACAAAATAAAAGCGTTCAAAATAGAAATGCCGCTAACTAGTGAAGTGTCAAAGTCAAATGAAAACAAACAGTCGGACTCACTGCCTGGGCAATGATAACATAGCAAATTGGGGTTTTAAGGGATTTTTACCCAGAGCTAAATCTTATTTTGACTCGCACGAAAACCTTTTACTGCGATTGTAATAACGACCTGCCCGTGATTGCTACAAAAAGGCGCGGCTCACAAAAGTGCTCATAGAAGTGAGTTTCAAACACTTCGACTACGGAACCCTGCATAAGAAGTAACGCCTACAAATTGCCCAATTCCCACACAATTTTTCTGATTGGTCAAAACAGCCCATTCGGGAAGTGCGCTATATAATTTCAAAGTGATTAGAGCCATTATGTTGTAAAATGAATAAAAAACACAGAGGGGTGATACGTGGGTGAAACGGTGTTATTTTAGCACGAAACGAATGCATATGGTTAATTAAATGTACCCTCATATTTGGGTAATTGTGTTTTGAACGGAGCTGATAACGGAACTTTCGCATGATTATTTTAATTTATCTACATTGTTTTGTATATGTCACCGTAATATTGTCAAAACCGTTAGTTTGTAAAACAAACCGACAGGGTTTTAAATATACATTTCTTTTGTTATTACATGTCAACCTAACACGAAGTCTATTCGGGGGCTTCGCTGCGCTCGCCCCCTCTAAACTTCACCCAAGCTACCGCAGTGTTTGCTCTGGTATTTCGTTTGCAATTAAAGTTTAAACTAGTTTACTATTTAGCGGTTTTGTTATAAACTAACGCGACATATCGTAAGCAGTACATTATACAGTTTTTAGATAGTTTGTAAACTAACGAGAGAGAAAACTTTGGATTATAAACTAACGGTTTTGACAATCTTACGGTGACATATATATATATATATATGTATAATTCGGCTAGCAAACGCTCTGCTTAAGGGAATTTGACAGGTCTAAATATAAAATTAATATAAATTATAAAACAATGTTTAAATTTACTTTCAATGTCCTTCTTTCCACCTCCGTCGCAAAGTTATGGAGTTGTTATTATGAATAAAAAAATCTATCCGATATGTCGTCCAGAGTGGAACACCACGGCCCTAAAATGTAGCCTATTAATGTCCTCACCGAGGGGCTCAGGATATTACCCGGATAGGAGTAAGATTGAGCCATACTCCACCAAGCTGGCTCAGTGTAGGTTTGTGGATCATTTTTACGACTACAACACCAAGGAGTGATTGTAGCCGGGACCTATAGTTTAATTTAACATGTCATCCGAAACACGGAGCGACTGATAATGTACTTAAGATAAATTACTTATCTCGTTGGTACATGATCAGCTCCAGATTAGAACCTGTATCTCCTGCGTTCTAAGTAGGTTTCACCCTACTAGACCACGGAGCTCTGGAAAGTAAGAATAATAATTAATAATCCGATATATCTGCTTATTTTAGACTCAGCCTTCAGAAATGATTGTCACTAACGAAACAACCAATCGTCTATATCAATCTGAAGACTGTCACTTGAAATCATAATAGCTCTGGCCGTTAAATAAGTTAAAAATAAATATCAAAAGCTATTCAGTAGCACTGTAGCATGGTGTGATGTATGAGTATTTGTTTGCCCTCACAAAAGGAAAGTCGCGTGATCGTAAACGGTTTGACTAATTTTAGATCCTTGGTTGATGCACTTTAATTCATGAGAGAGACAATCGAGTGAACTATGTGAACGGCCTCACCCAAGCTAACATCGCATCGACATATTATTGCACATATAATAAAAACAATACAAATCTCAACACAAATACAAAAAAGGCATGTTTATCTCTAAAATCATGATTCTTCCAGTAAACCTAGTCCCGTAATCGCCTCTTCTTATTTATATTTGTTCCATGTACAGGACAAATAGCGTCGAATGTGTCTTTTGCACGACTTAGAGAAGGCACGCTGAAGATGCGGGTTCCAATCCCGGTGATGACGATGTACTTTCCAATGAGACAAATAAATAACATGGATACATATAATTTATCTTTAGTACACTAAAGGTACATTCAAACGGTGATAGTAAACGTCACAAACATACGTCTAAAGTTCGTCATGAACGTAGATTTTGAGACGTCCCCAATAAATGGCATTCCTCGTGGTTGACTGTTACCATCCCTCAGGACTTATAGTTTCTTGCTTCTCTTGATGGATTCCGATGCTCCTTCGTACCATACCATACTAACTCCATCCACCATTCAAACCAACATAGTTCTTATCATAATTACGTACGGCGCAATGCAACTGCAAAACTAAAATTGCCAATCCATCTTCTTGGATGAAGAACCAAACTGCTTGGCCTCTGATTCACGAAGAAATGTTAAGACTTGCAATGGAATTCGAGGGACCAATATAAAATCGTTGATTAGTATGTTATGATAGAAGTTAATAACAATGTCAGTGTATTATTGCTTTGGAATTTCAGCCCATCGTGAGTCGAATGAAGGGTTATAATCCCTTGCGCTAAGACGTATTTTGTTAGAGATACACGTGCTATGTGAAATTGTAGTCTTGATAGTATCGGAAGTAAAATGATCACTCTTCAAATAATAGGAGACTGTGTTAAATTTATATCAGTATCAGAAATGAAGAGTATCAATTGTTTGATTAGATCAACATGGTGAAAGACCAGTAAAAATAGATTGTCTGAATAGTCAAACTTTATTTTATTTTATTTATTAAGGAGAAACAAACAGCAGTAAATGTACAGAAAGAAAACATACAATGCTAATATAAAGTTGCTAAACATATATTTACCCCCTTGACAGTTCCCACTGGGGCATAAAAATTAAGTAAGTATAGGTACACCACGCTACACTTAACCTAGCTCCACATATAAATAAGGTATAGGTTCACTATGCTACACTTAACCTAACTCCACATATTTAGGTTTGGCCATTAAAATTCTGACGCTAACATTTAAGCAACCTGATATTGAAATTGTATTTTTTTTGTATTTAATATATCAACCGAAAGGAAGCGCTTATTATAGGTGTTGCACAAACGGTGTATAGGAGCGCGGACACCGGCATTGCTAGAGGCCGCTGGAACGGCGAACAAGGCGGCATTGCGAGAAGTGCAGCGAGACGGCATTCTGAAGAGGATCCGATCCAACAGTTCAGCGTTATTGTAACGAACCCTGCAGATGTTATATAAGGTTACAACATCTGTTAATGTACGTCTGAATTACAAAGATTCCATTTTGTAATGTTTCAATAATGCGGCGTATGACATTCTTTTATACCAGTAATGCGTCTATGTATGGCCATAAGAAACGTTTTGACAGACACTCAAAGCCATGCTCTCACTATCTCCCGGTTGGGAAATCACAACTGTGTGTTTCCGTAATATACAAGGCCATTACTCAGGGGTCTGTAAATTATCGCGTATACTTTGGACCGCAATGTTTTCACCAACGTTCCGAACTATACATCAGCATTACGCCGCAATTGAGTCTACCTCGGAATGTTCTACGCCAATGTTATGATTCCGTTATATACTGCGCTATTACCCAAGGTAAATTCTCGTGTTATTAAATAAATATTTTATCTGTTCTTAAGTTTATGTTTCAAGTCAGGTCAAATTTATTTATGACTGTAGATATTTACAAACACTTAATAAACGTCATTTTTTGCCCCTTCTCTACATTGTACCACTGTGGGAGAAGGAGGGCGTAGAAACGCCCATAGATTTAGTTTTAGATCTCTTTTAAAAGTTGTGCTAAACTAATACAAATATTACAATATTAATTATTATAATAAATAAGGATGAATAAAAAAATACAAAATTATTAGCAACAAGTGTTGAGCTAGATTATCCCATATAGTTCCATCCTTTAAATAATCTTGAAAATTGTGATATGTGAAAATTGTGATATGCCTTTTTCGACAAAGTCGCTTTAATATGGTTTTTAAATTGCTCATATGGCAATTTCAAATTAAAAATACCCTTGAAATAATTGCTAACCTTCGCGGGTCTAAACCGGGGCGCAAATAGTCTGTGATAAGTTTTCAAAATGTTGTAAGGTTTTGCGTACATACATTATATTTTCGAAAATAAATTGACTAGCTACAGTTAGAATGTCAATTTATTTAAAAAGCTATCTTAAGGAGTCTATTTGTTTTTTATTATAAACTACATCACATTACAAAAAAGGTTCGAATAGCTTTTTTCTGTAAAATAAAAATAGTTTAAATATTCGCTGCTTTCCCCCACAAAAAGATACCATAGGACATGACACTATGAAAGTAACTAAAATATACTAGCCTAGATGTATCCACATCCATGTTTTGTTTGATGTTCCTGACAGCGTAAGCCGCAGAACTTAATTTACCAGCTAATTTATCTATGTGGGGTCCCCACTGCAACTTGCTATCAATGGTTATTCCATGAAACTTCATTTACTAATTCTAAGGAGTTGCAGTCTTACACTTAACTGGTCTCAAATTGCCTGACATTTGGTAGTGAGAATTTGATACACTTAGTTTTACCAGCGTTGATCAATAAATTATTAACTGTGAACCATTTCAAAGTGAAAGACAATACACAATGAACATCATCAAAATGTTCTTGTTGTTTTTCAATTTTGAAGACCAGTGAAGTATCATAAACAAACAACACTATTTCAGTCAAATTCTCCACCATGAAGGGCAGATCGATAGTATATACTAGGAATAAGAAAGTGCCTAATATCATAGAATTGTGGAAAGCCAATTTTTAAACCCTATCCATCATATTTAACGCCGTTGACTTCTCACTTTTGAGTTCTATTGCTGGATATGGAGCATTGGATCTACTCAGATCATACCTATGATCTGAGTAGATCCAATGCTTTAGTTCTAACTCCGCAATGATTAAATTTCAGCAGTAGCGTAATGCACAAATACACAACAACATACAAAAAAACAAACACAAATGCCTTCGACAGTTCGCATAAAACTTCGATAAAATCCTGTGCGGCCGGCCATGCATAATAAATATAAGATATAAGGGTATTACCTGCATCCGTAGTCAATTTACCCCTAGTAAAACCGTATTGTTTGGCGTGGAGTTGTTTTGTACGGTTGCAGTGTGAAAGAATTTGATTGAGTATAATCTTTTCAAATATTTTACTTAGTGCTGGAAGAACAGATATTGGTCTGAAATTTGAAGGATCACCCTTATCTCTCAACTTGAAGACAGGTATCAGTTTACTGTGTTTCATGAGGTCTGGCCCCATCGTCAACACATTTATTGAATATGTTCAGGCTTCTCGGCACCTAATGACCTCGCAGGGGCCCATCAGCTACGAGGTAGCGTAGCGATCAGATGCCAAGAAGTGTGAACGTCGGCGATTCACCGAGCTAATACTTATGGAGTCGATCTAACCTGGTCTGTGCTTCGGTCCCGTCAACCTCCTGTCTCTCTGCAAGGCCCGGGTGCACCCTAGGCTCTTCTTGGTAGACAGGTTCTTCAGCCAACCAGGTATGACTGGCAGGCCAGCACAGTGTTCCAACACAGGTTATGTTACGTGGGAAAAACCAATCGGCCACGTAATTGCGAACTTTATCTGGTTCGGGGAACCACAACACACTCAGCTATTGTTCGATTCAAAATCGATACTCGATCTATGGTTCCGGAACGGCCATTTTGAATTTGACGTTGCGGCCATCTTTGCAGTTTTTTGACAACTGACAGACGAAAAGCCCCCGCAATGTGACGCGTATTGATTTTGGGCATTAAAATTAAATCGTAAGCCATCTGCAATTGTATTCGGGCTCCCCTCAGGATTGTCTTATAGCTGAGTGTATTGTGGTTCTCCGAACCAGATAAAGTTCGTATTTGGAACACTGTGTGCGTCGAAGCTGGCCTGCCAGCCATACCTGGTTGGCTGAAGAACCTGTCTACCAAGAAGAGCCTAGGGTGCACCCAGGCCTTGCAGAGAGACAGGTGTTTGACGGGAACGAAGCACAGACCAGGTCAGATAGAATCTATTACTTAGCTCGGTGAATCGCCGACGTTCTTGCTTCTTGGCATCTGATCGCTACGCTACCTCGTAGCTATGGGCCCCTGCGAGGTCATCGGGTGCCGAGAGGCCTGAACATTTTTGGTAGCAAGAGCGTGGTTTCCTGAGATTTGCAGCCGTCAAGGGCTCCAGGAACCCACGATTTGGGACTATCAATCTGTAGGTATAGGCGGTTATTAGCTAACTTGGTTTTGTTCCTGTATCCACATAGATTGGTAGTATTATAAGTTATAAGTCTACTGCTGGTAGTAGACAGACAGACATAACAGTTTTCCCTAAATGACCAGTTGTACTGAGATGTGACTCAGAATAGTAATTACATTACAGGTACATTGTAGGTGAATTGAAATTTGCATTGAAGTCATATCATGTTTGCAGTTTGAAGTTTGCATAGTCAATCTATTAGTGGTCTAGTAATGCTAATGAATGTTTGGACATTGTTTTCAGTTTATAGCAATTTATAACTTGAACTAATATTGACTATCTGTGTGTGTTATATGATATAGGGAAACTAAATTGTTGTTTACAGAATTTGTGTAGATATAAAACTCGGTTTCTATTGTTTGGGGAAATCAGCATTGTTTAAGTTATAGATTAGGGTTCCCTCGTTTGTGTTGTAGACTGGAGGGTCCAATATAATTGAGTTACTGCAAATTGTGAGTAAGTATCGTTCCGATCATGTCGTTGTCTGAAATACAGAAGGGTGTTTCTAAGGAACTCAGATGGTTTTCCTCCGCACACGGTCTGATAGACCGTTTAGATAGACATGATGTGGTGTTGGAGCGGTCTATGGACGTTAAGGAACGCTACAACAGGGTGCTCGAATTGTCCGCGCAGGCGGAAGCAGTTGATGGTTGCGCACCTGACAGGCTGTCACGGTTGCTAGGGGATGTCGACCAGTGTATGGAGATGGCGGCTGCTATCACGCAGAGGGCTGCGGACATACGTAGGCAACGCGAGTCCAGCCATAGTGGTGACATTGGGGCGCCTCTGCCGCATCAGGGATCGGGGACCAGGTTACCCGTTATAACTATGCCTACTTTTGACGGAGTGTCCGGTGAATGGATGAGCTTCATCAATCTATTCGACAGTTTGGTGCACATGCGATCGGACATTACCAAGTCTGTCAAAATGGCTCAGCTGGTGGCAGCATTGAGGGGTGAGCCCAGGGAGCTGGTCGCTCATTTGACAGTTACGGAGGGTAACTATGAAACGGCCAGGCAATTGCTGGTCAGACGTTACCACAACAAACGGAGGTTGGCCGATGCCCAACTGAACCGTTTGTTTAGCATCCCGGTTGTGAACAAGGTCGGGGCCATACAGACGGAGGTTTTGAACCCGTTGTTGTCCGTCACCAAGGCCCTAGAGAATCTTGGACTTCCGGTTGGTGAATGGTCCTACCTACTGCTGTACATTGTACTTTCCCGCCTACCCGCTGACGTGCAGACTCGTTTCGAACAGTCTCACGGGAGGTCGGCCGAGGACCTGCCCGCCTTCTCCGACTTGGTCGGATTTTTGGAAGAGGAGGCTCGACGGGCAGAGAACTTGGGGTTGACGGTCACCCATCCTGCGGAGCCACAGAGAGCTGCCGGGAGCGCTGTGAGTAGGGGCCCTCCGACGAGGAAGGACCGCACCAACCGGCAGTCGTATGGGACTGTGAGTGCATTGACCCCACCCAGGGGTGCAGGTGAGACCTGCCCATGTTGTAGGCAGATTGGCCATGCTGTGGCCGATTGCAATAAGTTCGGGGAACTTAGGGTTGAGGGACGGCGCCGGATGGCCAAGCAGCGGAGCTGGTGTTTCCTGTGCCTCGGGCCACACATGGCTAGGGACTGCACGCGCACAAAATTGTGCGGATATTGTGGTGGGGCCCACCACAATTTGTTGTGCATGAACCGGTCCGGCCAACAGCCACCACAGGGCCGTACCCAGGGTGACACGGCATGGGGCCCTGAGAATTCGTTTGCGTCTCGGAGCGCAACTCAGGGGCCAATGTCCCCACGTGCACAGGGCGGTACTAGGGTGCAGGGCCGCACTCAGGGTCATCACATGGGGGGCCCTGAGTTTTCGGTTGCGACTCAGCATCCGACTCAGCGGGCAATGGGGCCACAAGCACGCAGCCACCCAGGGGTGCAGGGCCGCACTCAGGGTCATCACATGGGGGGCCCTGAGTTTTCGGTTGCGACTCAGCGGGACATTGGGTATGTTGAGCAGGCCGTAACGGGCGGGTGTCATGGGACAACTTCGAGCTATGCGGGTGCGGTTCGGACGCCGCCTCAGTTGTCGCCCCGCTCGTCGCCTCGTCCTCGTCGGTCGCATGTGATGTCCCCCCCGCTCATAGAGCGGCCACGGTTGAACTCACGCCCACAACCCTTCGGGGGGCGTCGTAGGGTGGCAATGGAACCGGCGCGTGGGCCATTTGTACAATGGGACCCTCTGGCGTATAGCTGCCTACCTGATCGGTTACAGGCACAGTGGGGCCCCGGGGGCCCTCGCTAGGAATTTGCGGCCCAACAACTTGTTGCCCCCCAACCGGAGACGGTGGTGTTACCGATCGCCTCTGTGCAACAAGACAATCCTGAGGGGAACCCGAATACAATTCCAGATGGCTTACGATTTAATTTCAATACCCAAATCAATACGCGTTACATTGCGAGGGCTTTCGTCTGTCAGTTGTCAAAAACTGCAAGGTTGGCAGCAACGTCAAATTCAAAATGGCCGTTCCGAAACCATCGATCGAATATCGATTTGGAATCGAACAATCACCCGCCCGGACAGGCACCCACCTGTACCCTAATCTACGGGCAGCCGAGACAACGTTGCTACCGCTCGATTTAGAACCGAGCCTCCTATTAGAACCTCCGCAGACCGTGGGGTCCCGTCCTTGCCAGGGAACAAGTTAACAATGCGCCCCCTGCGCCAACGTAGTGGCGGTAGGTTAGCATCCTTAACCAGAACGAGGTCACCAACACTAGGGGGGCTGGTTTTGTCAGTCCACTTAAGGCGCTGTTGTAAGATATGCAGATACTCGAGCGACCAACGCTTCCAGAAATTCTGATTAAACTGCTGCAACATCTGATACCTTGACAACCGATACAATTTCACTCCCTCGAAGGGGTGCTCGGGCAATGCGTTAAGTGGCTGTCCTATCAAGAAATGGCCTGGGGTCAGAGCCTCCAGGTCATTTGGATCCGAGCTGAGCGGACACAACGGTCGCGAATTGAGAACGGCCTCGATCTTACAAAACAATGTCGCGAGCTCCTCAAAAGTCAGCGCGGTCTGACCTACTATACGCCCCAAGTGCGTCTTAGCTGACTTAAATACGGCCTCAAAAATCCCACCCCAGTGGGGGCAACTCGGTGGGCTGAAGGTCCACTGTATACCCCGACGGGAGAGGGCCGTTCCAATATCCACTTTATTTACATTCAAAAAGTTGACTATTTCTCGTAAGTATCGTTCCGCACCGACGTAGTTAGTTCCGTTATCAGAGCGGATCAAAGTTGGAAGTCCCCTTCGAGAAACAAACCTATCCAAACAAGCAATGAAAGCCTCTGTCGAGAGATCAGCAACGAGCTCGAGATGTACCGCCTTGGTGGATAAACAAACAAACACACATGAGCTATACCGGTCCAGCAGAAACCCGGCGTCAGGGTCCTCAGCCTTCTGGGTAACATGCACGGCCGCTCTGGGGCCATGATCCGAAGATACTACTACATGGCTGTGGGGCCAGTCCGATTCTCTCCTAGCAAGCCAGGGTGGTCCCCACCACAAATGGTGTCTAACGAGTTCAGGAGCCCGACATCCCATGGATGCACAATCAGACGGGTTCAATTCTCCTGGTACATGTCTCCAGGTCAGTGGGACCTCAGACGACACAATCTGGGAGACACGGTTCGCAACAAAAACCTCTAAGTTATGGACCGAAGCCTTCAGCCAGCACAAAACAATCTGGCTGTCCGTCCACGCGTACACCGTATCCTCCAAAACCACTGACCCACGCAACACTATTAGAGTGTGATTCAAAGGTTTGGTCAAAAGAGCAGCCCCGGACAGTTCCAGTTTTGGAATCGTCATCCTTGTCCGAATAGGCGCTACCTTGCTTTTTGCCAAAACCAAACGCACGTCGACCTCCCCGGTGGAGGTGACGGTTCGCAAATAAACCGCTGCCGCAAACCCTCGTTCAGAGGCATCACAAAACCCGTGAAGGGTTGCCCTGTAATCCCCAGCAGGGACCAATTTCCTCGGCAGCGATACATTATTTATGAGGCCCAACCATTTTGCTAAATCATTCGATACAATGCAGCCCTGAGCTCCAGAATCTAATAGGGCGCGAACGTATGTTGGGTTGCCCGCCAAATCCCAAACAAGCACAGAGGCGATCGGTAACACCACCGTCTCCGGTTGGGGGGCAACAAATTGTTGGGCCGCAAATTCCTAGCGAGGACCCCCGGGGCCCCACTGTGCCTGTAACCGATCAGGTAGGCAGCTATACGCCAGAGGGTCCCATTGTACAAATGGCCCACGCGCCGGTTCCATTGCCACCCTACGACGCCCCCCGAAGGGGGGTGGGCGTGAATTCAACCGTGGCCGCTCCATGAGCGGGGAGGACATCACATGCGACCGACGAGGACGAGGCGACGAGCGGGGCGACAACTGAGGCGGCGTCCGAACCGCATCCGCATAGCTCGAAGGTGTCCCATGCCACCCGCCCGTTACGGCCTGCTCAACATACCCAATGTCCCGCTGAGTCGGATGCTGAGTCGCAACCGAAAACTCAGGGCCCCCCATGTGATGACCCTGAGTGCGGCCCTGCACCCCTGGGTGGCTGCGTGCTTGTGGCCCCATTGCCCGCTGAGTCGGATGCTGAGTCGCAACCGAAAACTCAGGGCCCCCCATGTGATGACCCTGAGTGCGGCCCTGCACCCTAGTACCGCCCTGTGCACGTGGGGACGTTGGCCTCTGAGTTGCGCTCCGAGTCGCAAACGAATTCTCAGGGCCCCATGCCGTGTCACCCTGGGTACGGCCCTGTGGACGTGGGGACGTTGGCCCCTGAGTTGCGCTCCTTGTCGCAAACGAATTCTCAGGGCCCCATGCCGTGTCACCCCGGGTACGGCCCTGTGGTGGCTGTTGGCCGTACCGGTTCATGCACAACAGATTGTTGTGGGCCCCACCACAATATCCGCACATTTTTGTGCGCGTGCAGTACCTAGCCATGTGTGGCCCGAGGCACAGGAAACACCAGCTCCGCTGCTTGGCCATCCGGCGCCGTCCCTCAACCCTAAGTTCCCCGAACTTATTGCAATTGGCCACAGCATGGCCAATCTGCCTACAACATGGGCAGGTCTCACTATGTGGGGTCAATGCACTCACAGTCCCATACGACTGCCGGTTGGTGCGGTCCTTCCTCGTCGGAGGGCCCCTACTCACAGCGCTCCCGGCAGCTCTCTGTGGCTCCGAAGGATGGGTGACCGTCAACCCCAAATTCTCTGCCCGTCGAGCCTCCTCTTCCAAGAATCCGACCAAGTCGGAGAAGGCGGGCAGGTCCTCGGCCGACCTCCCGTGAGACTGTTCGAAACGAGTCTGCACGTCAGCGGGTAGGCGGGAAAGTACAATGTACAGCAGTAGGTACGACCATTCACCAACCGGAAGTCCAAGATTCTCTAGAGCCTTGGTGACGGACAACAACGGGTTCAAAACCTCCGTCTGTATGGCCCCGACCTGGTTCACAACCGGGATACTAAACAAACGGTTCAGTTGGGCATCGGCCAACCTCCGTTTGTTATGGTAACGTCTGACCAACAATTGTCTGGCCGTTTCATAGTTACCCTCCGTAACTGTCAAATGAGCGACCAGCTCCCTAGGCTCACCCCTCAATGCTGCCACCAGCTGAGCCATCTTGACAGACTTGGTAATGTCCGATCGCATGTGCACCAAACTGTCGAACAGATTGATGAAGCTCATCCATTCACCGGACACTCCGTCAAAGGTAGGCATAGTTATGGCCGGTAACCTGGACCCTGAACCCTGAAGCGGCAGAGGTGCTTCAATGTCACCACCATGGCTGGACTCGCGCTGTCTACGTTTGTCCGCAGCCTTCTGCGTGATAGCAGCTGCCATCTCCATACATTGGTCGACATCCCCTAGCAACCGTGACAGCCTGTCAGGTGCGCAACCATCAACTGATTCCGCCTGCGCGGACAATTCGAGCACCCTATTGTAACGTTCCTTAACGTCCATAGACCGCTCCAATACCACATCATGCCTATCTAAACGGTCTATCAGACCGTGTGCGGAGGAAAACCATCTGAGTTCCTTAGAAACACCCTTCTGGATTTCAGATAACGACATGATCGGAACGATACTTACTCACAATTTGCAGTAACTCAATTATATTGGACCCTCCAGTCTACAACCCAAACGAGGGAACCCTAAACCACAACTTAAACAATGCTGTTTTCCTTAAACAATAGGAACCGAGTTTTATATCTATATAAATTCTGTAATACAATTTAGTTTCCCTTTATCATTATAACACACACAGATAGTCAATATTAGTTCAAGTTATAAATTGCTATAAACTGAAAACAATGTAATAGCCTGCTATCAATAGATGTAACTACTTATGTTAACCAAACATTCATTAGCATTACTAGACCACTAATAGATTGACTAACTGGTACTTCAATGCAAATTTCAATTCACCTACAATGTACCTAAGTTGAGTACCTACTATTCTGAGTCACATCTCAGTACAACTGGTCATTTAGGGAAAACTGTAATATCTGTCTGTCTACTACCAGCAATAGACTTATAGCTTACAATACTACCAATCTATGTGGATACAGGAACACAACCAAGTTATCTAATAACCGCCTATACCTACAGATTGATAGTCTCAAATCGTGTCTTCCTGGAGCCCTTGACGGCTGCAAATCTCAGGAAGCCACGCTCTAGCTACCAAAATGTTCAGGCTTCTCGGCACCTAATGACCTCGCAGGGGCCCATCAGCTACGAGGTAGCGTAGCGATCAGATGCCAAGAAGTGTGAACGTCGGCGATTCACCGAGCTAATACTTATGGAGTCAATCTAACCTGGTCTGTGCTTCGGTCCCGTCAACCTCCTGTCTCTCTGCAAGGCCCGGGTGCACCCTAGGCTCTTCTTGGTAGACAGGTTCTTCAGCCAACCAGGTATGACTGGCAGGCCAGCACAGTGTTCCAACACAGGTTATGTTACGTGGGAAAAACCAATCGGCCACGTAATTGCGAACTTTATCTGGTTCGGGGAACCACAACACACTCAGCTATATAGACAATCCTGAGGGGAACCCGAATACAATTCCAGATGGCTTACGATTTAATTTCAATACCCAAATCAATACGCGTTACATTGCGAGGGCTTTCGTCTGTCAGTTGTCAAAAACTGCAAGGTTGGCAGCAACGTCAAATTCAAAATGGCCGTTCCGAAACCATCGATCGAATATCGATTTGGAATCGAACAGAATATATAAGCTAAGTGTGGGGCTATAAGTAGAATTACTGAACCAATGACTGATATACCCTACAGCGTCTCGGTACTTTTTAAGTTCATTAGTCTAAACGTTTTGATAATGTCCTGGGGATATACATTATGAAATTTTAAATATACATTACTGACGCTAGTGTTGTTTTTTACAAAGTCTCTGTTTCACATGGAGATGAATTAAGACGCTCTGTCGTGAATAAGGGTACATTGGTGAAGAATGATTCGAAAGCTCGAGCAACCCCAGCGTTGGATTTAAGAACATCATCACATATCTTTAGGTAGAAATAATTGTACCTTTGTATAACTTTTCCAGTTTATTATTTACCAAACGGTTGTTATTATATTATTTGAATTTTGTATTTTTTTTTCTATTCATTTGTAAAGTTTTGCAGTTCTACAAACCAACTGGAAAGTTTTGTTGAAATAATTTTTAACAAAGTCAAGAAATTTTCTATAAAAGTTATAGGTTTTTTTTTAATAAAGATCATACAAGATAACTCTACTTTTACTAAATCCAAACGTTGCACAGTCATTAAATTTAGATTTACCGTTGTAGTCAATGATTTTATTTTATTTAAAAACTTTATTAAATTATGTTTGAATAATGTTGAAGAAGTCTGAATAGATTTTATTTGGGTTCTGTTCATTAAAAGCCGGTATTGGCAAATTTATATCTAGTATGAGTTAGGTTGAACAGGTAAGAACAACAAAAAATACTTAAACATAACCTGAAGTACACATAAATTATTTAAAGTTTTTTCGTTGAACCTTTTTTCCTACACAAATCAGTATTTTTGATGTGCGATTAAATTATACCCATTTATAACTTTTGATAGAGTGCGTAAGTGACACTGTATAGGTTGGAATTTTCACTCACTACAAACTATACACGAAAATTCCGCAAAATTCGTGTATATTTCGTAATTGCAGATGTGAGTATGAGCATTCCAAAATGTACACGAAGGGTTCACTATGGGAGCATTATGGCTTTGTATACAACGGAAATACGCCTCTCAGCATCACATTTAAACGGAACTCATTTTGAGCAGCCATTTGTGCATTTAATGAACTCGGATAACTTTCGAAATTCAAATTTTTACCCGAGTAATCAACCAAATCTATGATTTGCACTAACTTCCAAATCATAGATTAATTTATGTCCAAATTACTTTGCATATTACCAGATAACCAGTGTCACATTACAAAAAACTCACCAAATAATATTTGCATAGACTGTTCTTCGGAATGTATTTCAACTTCCATATTAATATCGCGCTAAAGGGAGTGATGATTAACGACTACTCGAGTCTGTACATTTCAATTTGGCCTGATGAGTTTATTTTCAATGCAATGTCTCCGACAGAACTCTAGACTTGTATCTTCTTTTAAGTTAACTTCAATCCTACAGTATACTCTTAATGAATCAGTTGATTGGCTACATTTATTGCCAAATGACATTGGAAGTTTTTTGACAGTTTCTACATCTGTGAGACATTATGTCTATGAGTTTAGGACATTCCGACCCAGAGGTCCCCAATTCAATAACATTTCCAGTTCTACCTTCCCTTTATACATTTTCGGTTGGCTAGAGATTCAATATTCAGCTCATGGTTTGGAAAATGTGCTGATTCGGGAAGAAGCCGGCTCGGTGATTTATCCTAAAGTCAGTTTATTACCACCAGCGCATTTGCGACAACGCAGAGAAACAAACAAACAAGGCATTTTCATCAAGCTCATCGTGTTATAGTGCGATCGTCAGATAAGTATACTGGGAACCGAGCTAGGTCTCAATTCAGCTAACGATGTTGCGGCTCAGTGACGAAAATATCGTCACGAGTTAACCATAGGCCACCCCAGAAGCAGCAATTAAAAGTACCATGTGTGATAAGTTTTCAATACTCGAATTATTTCACTGAAAGCTTCATACCTACTGTAAAATTGAGTAGAACAGTATTTAAAATCTGGCTAAATGTGGGCACTACTGTGTCTCTGCCAACCTTTATCGAAAAGGAAAAAAAAAACGAAATTCCCAGAAGTTGTGGGGAGAAATCATCTCGCTAACACACCCAGTTGTTCAGCCGAGCGCGCTCATCTCCTATTGTATTCATTATTGTTAACCCTTATTTATATAGTATTTAAAAAATAAATACTAAAGTAAGTAATCAAAATGGGTCAGGTACCTAGTTTAGAAAGACGCTATAGCGACACACGTTGTGGAGAAAAACTTTCAACGTGGTCCATTGGAGCGGAAAATTATTGCAGCGAAATTGAAATCCACTTGGTCAAATGACACCGCAGCGACAAACATTGTGGCGAAAATCTTTCAACGCGTAATACTTACGTGCATCTTATACTGAGTACGTTAGTCTTACTATATCTCTGAAATGGTCCAATCGGTTTTTTTTATTCTCCTCAGCCCAGAGAAACATATGCACGGGGAGCATCAGCTCAGCTCATCATGTCAGCTTCCTATCGTTAGATGGCGTTGGCAGCCATAGAGTATTCAAACTCTTTTGTCGTTGAATGATTAGGTCATACATATAACCTATATTAACGACCTAGCAGAGCTATTCACGTATAGATAAAGTTAATTCAACGACCAACAAGTTTTTTAATTTAATTATAGTTTAATTTAGTTAAAGACATAAGTCGTAAATATTTAAAAAAAAAATACCTTGTTTTTGTTGACTAAAATGAAACTTTCACTTTCTGTGTTTAATTTTACCCCGTTTTGAATTTCTAACTAGCATGTATTTAACAAATGTTTTCGCTACATTGTTTGTCGATGCGGTGTCATTCGACCTCGTGGATTTTGCTGCAATAATATTTAGCTCCAGCGTACCACGCTGAAAGTTTTTCGCCACAACGTTTGTCGCTACAGCAGCGTCATTTGAAACTAGGTACCGGACCCAATTAAAATAATGTAAAGGTGACAGATCGCCGATTCCGAGGCAACAAACAACTCCATGAAAACCCATACATATCTATGGTTTGTTTTGATGCCTTAAGTTATTTTGAAAACTGCCACTTCATACATTTGCTTGTTAACATTATTTATTTACATTTACATTACTCCTACTTGTTCCTACTATAAGTAGAATTAAATCCCTTGCAGTTGTTATGTTATGGTGATTGTGTTATTATTTATGGGTGCTGTCTGTTGTGGATTTGCTCACCACCTTCCACATGCGTTGCCAGAACGCGACTTAGATCATTTTGGTGCGATCTTTTTTATGATTTAATAATATGTTCTGTTATTACACTAAGGGGCAAACGTGCATGCACTTTTTCGAAATTGTGGTGTGTATTAGAATTTATTTAATCGTTGACTTTTTCAATTCAACCTTATTTAACCTGACGGTGTATAATTTTAATTAAATACAAACAAGTTTTCTTAAAAATGTATTTAGTTTTCATTTTATTGTGCTTCTCAATATTTATAGACTGGACAAATAAGTCCAAGAATTTTAATTACAATAGTGTCGTTACTCTCAGTTTTATACATCTCAAACCAAAACTAGTCATCAAAATAAATATACTTAAATATAAGCGAAAAATACAAAACAAAACAACATTTTTTGACAAACAAAAGGTAGCTTATGTACTTCATTTACAAATTGATAAAAAATAAAAATCTATCTATACATGTACATTATTTGAAAAAATACATTCAATGGATGCGAATAGAAATGGAATATAAAGCAAATTACGAAAAATGAAGAATTGTAGTTCAGTAGAAGTACATCATATTGCTATTTTAAGTTTGATTTTAGCACCAGTGAAGATAGTCAAAGAAAATAAATAAAAGAATACCATAATTTAGGTAGATATAATTAAATGTAGATTGGTTAATGGTGATATGATTACAAAATGTACTTTTCATTTTCTTACTTAATTTGATTTATCTAATATTTTACATTATCTGCAATTTATTTTGCAAAAACATTTTTTTTATTTTATTTTTCATACACAAATTATTCGTGTTATTTCATCGTGATAGATTTCGTATTGTGATAATTATTAAGGACTAGCTCGGAACAACTAACTACAAAACTTTTTCAATCACTACTTAAACATGGTCTGGAGAAATATGTACAAAAATTCTATTATTAAATACTAAAAGAAAAGTCAGTTTTATTTATACAGTTTCAGAATATTTTTGTTTACTATGGAGCACGGATGTGAACTACCATAAAAACGGAGTTTATACAATTTTGAACAAAATTTTACAAAAGACAATAATATCTAGATACCTTACAATACAAGGCCAGTTATTTTCATTAATCAGGCCAATTATAGGCCAAAGTAGGAAAAAGTGTTCACTAATACATAATACGCAACGTGTCAGTTTCATACAGAACGAAACATTAAGCAAAGTCATTGAATTCACGGCAAAGTGATATGGCACGACCACACACTAACGTAACTTGTCACAAATTGCCCACGTTCATGACATCGGAATTTCTGCCGAAAGCCGATGTCTAGAGGAAGCTCTAGTGCCGCAAGTACCACACGTATTATTACTATACCCTGAGTCGGAGCCAAAGGAGGAATCTCCACTTGGGGGTTTCGGGGAGGCTCTCGGTCCTCTCCAACAACCCATGCCAGGTAGATCACCGCCAGGCCACGCCCCTCCTCCAACCGGCATCTGGCCATGCGGTCTCGCCCCGACCGTCCCGACCTGAGGATACAACCTCAACAAGGCATCCAACAACACCCCTTCATGGAACTCGGAAGGATCAGGCGGATGGATATGCCGCGGCATCCTATGTTGGGTTGCGCGTCTTCTCTCTAGCGACCTTGGTCTTCTATCAAGACGCTGCTGCCTCGGTCGGTGGGGTAGACTATGGGGCGGTGGTTGTCTGGAGCAGGTCCTACAAGGTGCTGCTTCACCCACTAGGCTCAGTTCGTCTTCAGCAAAATGGTCGTCGCTGTGGACGGAATCGTCGGACCGGTGGGGGAGCTCCTCATAGAGTGGGGCTCCGCAGGCGTCCCCGCCGCAGGAGCCGCCGCCGCGCCAGGTGCCACCGCCCGCGCCGCAGACGAACACGCGTCCGGGGCAGCCGGGCCTTTTTGTCTCGACCATCTGGAAGGAAGAGGTTAAGGATTAAAATAGGGAAAGATTTGGGTGCGTTTGCTGCATTCGTTAAAATACAGATGAATTCATAAAATAAAAAAGTATCTTTTTGGCAAAATGAATTCACGGCATAACCTATGCAGTTTCTCTAACTATTTAATTTAAAGTTAAAAATAACCTGCATAACACCTATGTAAGTAGTTTATTGAGTTGTAATTTAAGGTTTGTTGTAAACATAGGTCTACCCTGCTCTGCGGTTAGCCTATCTCATCCTGACATGGTTTGCTGGATGAGATCTCTTGACAGAGATAAGCTCGCTTTTGTACACTATTTTAATGTATATTTCGTTAATAAACTTAATTGTGTGCAATAAAGAAATTATGATAATTATTAATTATGAAAACGTATAAAATCAAGTTTCTTTTCTTAATTGCATTTAGTTTTATCATGTTTTAGTAGTTTATGTGACTGATACATAATGGATGGCATTAAAACTCGAGAGTGGGTTTATATATTCATAATAATATCACTCGAGAGTTTTAATGCCTAATTATGTACAGTTACATACACTAGTTTATCTACACACATATCATAAGCTCTCTTTGATGTGTTCAGGAACCGCATGTTTGACCGGCATTGTGGCATTGAATTGTTTAGCTTGTTTTGTAGTAGGTACCAACTTCACAGACAAAGTAGGGGCGGCACGCAGGCGGGCGCCGGCGTTCGAAATTTGAATGTCATAATATGTAGAAAATTTACACATTTTGGTCATAATGTTCAATATTCAGATAAGAAATGAGTTATTACAAAGTAGTTTTGACATTATGCTGATCGTAACGTGCGGTTTTTGGACGCAGTAGTGAGGGTTTGTAGATAAAATATGTTAAACCACAACAAATAAGTCACAACCAGGATTATCCACGAGCTATTCCACATTGATCCTCAATATTTAAAAAGTCAATAAGGATCAGTTTGATCTCGAACCCTGTTTGTAAAGCTTTGAACAGTTAAATGCAAAAATTATCACTTTCTAATTTAAAATAAATATTATTAAGCTAAGTTAGCAATTATATTCGATACACTTTGAAGACCAGACTACTATAATGAAAATTTTAATGATGATTTGGAACTCTGAACCAAAAATAAATTCTAATTCTCTATTTCGTTGAAAGAAAAGCTAGCACAAATGTTAAATAAACACGTTTCCACTTAGATTTTCTAAATATTAATTTATTATTTAAAATCAGTAAGTAAGCAAACCATTCGAGCAATGCAGGTATTATTTCTGAAGGAACGCAATAACTGTTTTATTATATTATAAAGAGTATACCAGAACAAAGCCCTTTAACTATACTATCATATGACTCAGTCTCAGTGATCGATATTCAAACTTTAGTTTAGTTTAGTTCAGCCTTTAACCGTGTTACCACAAAAAATATCAAAAAGGGTTTAACCTCAAAACAAAGGTCAAATCGCATACACTTTTGTTTCTAAACAAGTATTGAACAGTAGTTTTTTTGTGGTACGGCCTTGAATATTTATGTTTAGTTCCAGCACAGGCAGAGTATGTACATAATAGTATGGCGCCAGAAGCATTGTAATGCCTTAAAACTCATAATTTTCACCAGTCAGGCACCGCCGCCAAGTAGAAGCCTCCTCACGTACACCTTTACTAGCCAAACGCGAGGTTAAAGTGGTACTCGGAGGTTCCATACTAAACCACAACTTTACTCAGTACCTTGGTGTCACCCTGGACCGCTCTCTCACTTTTAAGGAACATCTAGCTGGTACTGCACGTAAGCTCCAGTCTCGCAACAATATAATACATAAATTTACGGGTACCTCCTGGGGCGCGAGCGCCGACGTGCTTCGCACCTTTTCCTTATCACTGGTGTACTCGACGGCAGAATACTGCGCACCGGTTTGTTTGGGCAGCTCCCACACCAACAAGGTAGACGTGGAACTCAACAAGACCATGCGATTCACTCCGGTGTCTTGAACTCCATCCCATGTCACTGGCTACCAGTGCTCTGCAGGATTCTTCCCCCTGACTTGAGAAGGAAGCACGGAGAGCGTGCTTCCTAAGAGAGGCCCGCAAGATTCATGACCTCCAATGCCTTCCCATGCGCCCAGAGTTTATAGACACCACTAAGCACCGTCTTAAATCCAGAAACCCAAAAAAAAAAATCGCAATGAATCTGCTGCAAGAAGACTTCAACCTCATGCTACAATGGTCGCAACAATGGAACTCAACCATGGCCGCAAATTGGGCTCAGATATTATCCCAGGCTTCAATATAAAGGGGTCCTAGCTGCCGAGGCACGACTAGTGTAACCTCAACACACTGCGCAAGGGTCATGGACGCTGTGCCTAATATAAACATCGCTGCGGCTGGATAGATTCCCCTGCTTGTACCTGCGGAACTGAAGTACAAGACATCCAACATATTATCTCTGAATGCCCAGGAACGCGATATACCGGGCGACCTCCCGAGGACCTGATCAACCTTACTGACAAAGCCACCGATTGGCATAAATATCTTTATATTAACTCGTAGTTTAGTATGAATTGTACACGAATGCCATACAAATAAATAAATAAAACGAACACCTCTGAAACCCGTATCCATTGTTGATGAAATCGTGGGACCATCAGGCAAGTAGTTTGCCTGCTGGCCGCGTCGTTCAAAGCTCATATTCACCTCTAACTGCGGCTCCAAATCCGGCCGATGCGGCAAGGGTGGTCTTCTGGGCATGTCCTGGAGGTCTTCATACAGTGGTGCTGGTGGGGGGGCTCGTCTAGTCGACCCGGAGTTCGGAGTTGGTGCTGATGACTTCGAAGGCAGCAGGTTGGTGACTTTTCGCTTGTGTCTGATTAGAGGGTTAAAATATGTTAGTGTTTTGTTGATGTAAATGAAAAAAATGCCTCTGACCGGGTGCCACAGGACGGGTACGGGAGTAGGGGCAGTCATGAATAGAGATGGCGGGACAACCTTGACAAGTTTCCACCTGGGTGGCCGGAGGTGGCACAGACCAGGGAAGTGTGGACGAAAAAAGGGGAGGCCTTTACCCAGCAGGGAGATATCGCTACGGCTAGATAAAATAAACTGCACAATGGTATTAATAATTCTTACATGGAAATTAGTTATCTTGAATTTTTCTGTATGTTAAGAAAGCAAAATGTAGTTCACAAAGTTATTAGCGAGGCAATTTTCATACTCCGTATATGTAACCAGGTGCAAGGAAGTTTGTATGTGGTATCGAAATAAATGGTGACCCCCATTAAAACTATACAAGTTTAATTATTTTTCCTGTAATATTTAAGTAAAGACCTATATTAATATATATTTTTGGGTCAGTCATTCCTGCGATAAGGGGAGGGGGGTATAATTTTTTTGCCTATTTTCTTAAATAATTTTTTACTAAGCATTTCAGGTTAATAAAGGAAAACATATTTTAGGTCTTCGCTTCAAGACCTTTCTTTAGACATGTCACATGATACAGTTTGTAAAACTTTTTTTTTATTTCTGATGATCAGTCTTTATTTTAACCATACATTTGTTATTATTTTTCCTGTATTTGATGATTTTTGATTAAGTTTTTCAGAGGTGTAAAATAATAAAATTCGAAATCCTCGAAATAAGCCCTTTCAATTTATATGTCACTTGTTACAGTTTGAAAATATATTTTTTATTTTCTGATTAGCCTTCCAAAATAGCTCCCCAAATACAAAAGTAATTTCTTACATAATGCGTTCCTGCTTGGGTCATATAAATATATAAATACAACTTAATCTGATTAGAATTTTGTCGTTTTATATTACTTTTATACACCTAGTACAGACACACGAGTGATCCTATAATGGTTCCGTTTTCCCTTCTTTAGGCATAGAATCATAAAAAAAACATATGTGTTAAGGCTTGCTTATGTAGGATTCCATAGATAAACGTGGTTACAATAGTGCCTCTGCAACCTTGTATGATAATAAGTGTGATGCTATGTTATGTCTTAAAAATATAACCTATAAAATTCGGACACAACAAAAAGGGGAAAGCGACATTCCGGTAAGCCAATAGGTGACTTGAGCCAATTAGGGGCATACGAACAACACTTTAACCATAGTATAAATCTTTAACTAGACGTTACCGTAACATAACCCGGTCATCATCATTATCGATGTATCTCTATACTATATTCTACATGAGTTTTTGTAGAGCTTCCAATTTCCCATCCACCTAAAAGCGAGCTACAACTATTATCTCAACAACACCTGTAACAATAAACACGAAACTAAAAAGTCCATTAACAAAAGTCTAGACTTCCAAATGTTCTCGAAATTCAAATTACTGTTGAACACCTCTAATTTTAACAACCACCTCTCATATACGTAGGACTCAGAACATTCGAAATTAAATAGAACCTCAAAGGAACGCTTTTTGGGATAATTCTGGCGAAGTTTGAACAAGAAATTCCTTTCTTGTTAAGTTTTCGATGTTCCTTTGACGAGTAACACATAGCCACTGGAGCGCGAGCACAACAAGTAATTATTAGCAAATTAGGTTTTAAAACAGATAAGTTGAAAGTTTAAAATATTGGAACTCTTGGTGCGGCTTTTGTTTTGAATGTGGTGACTTGAAGAAGTCCTCTGAGTTTAACCAAAGTTTTCTTTGTTGTCATGACGACAAGTGGAATTCTAGAAATCAGTGCGCCAAAATTTATAAGTGCCTGTTTTAAAACTCTAAGAAATTTTGTTAACTTAAATATAATATAAAGCGTTGTTTGTATTTTAACGAATGCCAACAAAAACGTACCTGACTAAACCCATGAAATTAAGATTTCAAAACGATAAAACCGCAATCCTTTGCAAAAACCTTCATCCGTTTTACAAAAAGTTTATATAAAAAAACTATAATAACTTCATCAAAATTCAACATTTTAATAAACTGCAGCTGCTTCTGCAACGAAACCTTTCGGTATTAGAACCCGCAATCGGCTACCTGTGTGGAATAATGTGAAATTAGCGTCACTAACATGTTTATAATAACACCATTTCTTTGCTACGTAATTGAAAGGGACCCTGTATAACACTGCAGATGTTTGATATTTCTATCACGATGGAGTAATGTGGATAATACTTTGAAATATTCCTGGGTATTGTAGTATAGCAAGTTATCAAAAACTTATCTAGGTACGAGTATTCGTGAACACCTGCTGTTTTGTGGGTTTGATCTCGTAACTTCTCAAAATTATGGCACTTATTATTGAAATTAGGAAAATAATCGAGATCTATATATGCTAAAGGCAACAAATATAATGACCACCAAAATATTTTTTTCCTACCTAAAATGGCTAAATGACCACCAAAAGTTGTAGAAAATATCAGGGCAAAATACTGCGGTAGCTTAGGTGAAGGGTAAAGGGGGTGAGCGAAGCGAAGCCCCCTTTACCCTTTATTCTTTATCCTTCGTGTTAGGTTGAACATGTAAGAACAACAAAAAATACTTAAAACATAAACTTAAATACACAAAACATTTAAAGAAGTTTGGTGATCATTTATCCAAACACAATTTGGTGGACATCCAACCATTTTGGCAGTCATTTCAAATTTATTGGTAGTAAAATATCGAATTTTTTGGTAATCGTTTAAACACAAGCCTTTGCTAAATATGGTTAATATTTAAAGGAAATATAATGAACCTATAATCGAAGTAAAATAAAGAATCCGCAAAGTGCATCGTGTTTAGGGAATCAAAACGTATGTTGGTAATATTTTTTTTTTTTGCCTTTTGCAAACAAACGTCGATTGTGTCAATAGGTTCATTATATTTCCTTTTAAAAAAATAAACATTTAAAGGTATAAGTCGAAGATTTTAATAATATAGGAAGTTTTTAAAAACTTTTGGACCCAGTTTGGTGCGACCGATATATAGCGAGCTAGAATGATTTGCAGGAGTTTTAAGCAATGGTTTTATAGATTTTAATGTGCTCTTTAGGAATGTATACTTTGCCACCTCGTGTCTTTGATGCTCATGCCATCACATTCGAATAATGGTGCCTAAAATCATGTATATTTTTTATATTAGAGGACAATCTTACATAAATCAAGTAGCTTCAAGCTTGTGTTATGGGTACTAAACGACGATATATTGAATACTAATAATTATTTCAGTAAATACTTCTATGTATTTACTGAAATATTTATCAGACTAAGAAATAAATATTCACGCTCATCACACAAATATTTGCCATTACCGGGATTCGAACCCAGGACCGTCAGCTTTGTAGGCAGGGACACTACCCGCTAGACAAAAGCGGACGCCAGTTTTTTGACAAAACCTCCTCTCCAACTCATTTTACGATTAAGTACTAGTCTTCCAACAAAATAAACTAGAGAAAAAATCCTTTCATTCTTGTCCCAACCTCTTTTTGTGAAGCCAAAAACTATTGGCTTAGAGCGCTGCAATATCTACCTCAAGATGCATTTTTGGCCTTTAAATGAAAGGAAGTCACCGTGTTCACACCGTGTCACAAGCGTCGGGTTCTTTTTTAACATTTCGTTGCCCGTCTGTCTGTCCGTCCGCCCGTCCGTTTTTCCTTTTCTCACTTAGACCAATTTTCTCAGGAACACGTGAAGGTATCAAATCAAAATTGATATTAGTTACTCATACATGCTGTACCATAGAACCGTGAAAACATCAAACTTCAAAGTCAACGTAATCAAAAGACATATAGCAATATTTCCGCTTATTTCGGCACTCCCTAGGAAATCAAAATTTAGTCTATAAAGTGCTTGCTTTCCATGGACCTAAATCATGAAGTTTGGCAAGAAGCATTGTACGAGTATAAACCATAAGAAAGGAAAAAAATACCCTTTTCAAATTTCAACTGTCTACCTATTACTGTTCATGGTATATAGCCCGCTGATGGACAGACGGAAGAACGGACGTACGAACGGAATGACGGACGAATGGACGCAAGGACAGACAGCGGAGGCTAAGTATTAGGATCCCATTGGGCACCTTTCATCTATGGAAGCTTGAAAAATATACCACTTACTCCTAACGCGTGGCGGCGTGGAAATGTATTTATGATCAAAATTGTTGAAGTGAAGACGCTCGCAAGCTTTCACAAAAAGATATTAAAACAAGAATTATGTAAAATTTTATCCATTTAATTTAATCAAAAGACTGTTATATCGTAAAATTACCCAAAAGGAGATTATTGCAAAAACCTGTTTTAGGTGTAATTTTTTCAATAGAGCAGTGCTAGCGGTAGATATGAGCTGGCAAAGTTAATATTCGAAAATAAAGCATTAAATTTTTCGAAACTCCTGGATAACTTTGAAGTCAATACTACCAAATGACTTTACGGTTTAAGTACGAGTGTGCGAGTGCGTGAACATCTAGGGCTCTGTGGCTCAAATTAATCAGAATGCTAAACTTATCCTTTCAAAATTATGGTATTATTCAAATTGTCAAATTAATCGAGATCAATATTTGCTAAATTTTGCTAATATCTGAAGATCGAAGTTTTGATTAAAAATAGTAGTATCCACAACAACCTCACTATTATTAAAACACATTCAACCAACCAACGGTAAGAAAGCCGCAGAATATCATTCTCATAATTTTATTCAAGTGGACGCAAATATCAAATAAAGCACTTTTCAAAGCAAAAGCAAGTAAACTTGAAACTCTAGAGATTTTTAAGAACTTAATGTAGACGCAAGAAACACTATTATCAGGTAAGACTACGGATAAAAGGAAACTACTTCCTTTGTGTAATGGGTTTTAATATAGCATTAGATTTCTACAATGTAGTATTCGGTTTTTAATTAGGACCCTCATCGTTATCTACTTTTATCTCTATCAAAAAAGATTTCATCATGCTTTTTCTAGAAGTCAATTATTTAATAAAATATTTGAATGGAGTACGATTATGGATTCATATCCCACGACAGCTAACAGACATTTTCAATCTTCGTACAATAATAGCATATTCAAGTACAGGTCTAGAAGCCTTTACCCAGACCATGGTTCTCGGATTTCTAATTACGGGCAGTTACTGCAATAACGGGCCGTTTATTTTGATTTACTGAACCAATATACCTTATCTAGCGACAAGGCCAGCGGTTTATAAAGGCACAGCAAAGTGAAGGTACGTAGACGGTATAGATAGTAGATGTGTCGTAAGCCCACCCACAGGCGCGAGCCACTGTCCATCGAGTATGGAGTGTAGTGATTGGGCTGTTAATTGGCCACTAGACACAAATTCTGGAATTTTTGGACCTCTCTATTATCATCTTCCTTTGGTTGGTGTAAGGTCAAATAAATATCATTAAGGATACTTTGGTCTCAATTTATAACAATAGACGTAATTACGCTCTCTCAAAGCCTTATAAAGTTTTACACAATTTGGGTACAATCCAGACGTCTATACTACTAAAATAATACTTTGCTTTATATTGGCAAGTAACTAAGTTATTTTTGAAAAATTACAAGTCCTATTGTTCTGAAAAGGTATATCCATATATGCCATGCTACATATTTGTCAAGCATCCTCGCGAGAGATCAGTGACCAAACTACAATGCGTCGGCTATAACATAAGATTTCCTTATCGTCTATCTCATTTTAAAGATAAAACCGTTTTCTTTCTATTTATGGCTAATCCGTCACAGGTTGAACAAAGACTCGTAAACTCTTGCCCTTTGAGTTTATATTCGTTGGACTAAAAATCGTCACATAGGTTTTTTTGCATTTAGATGTGAATATTTCGGATACAGGCTGTCGATAAGGCTAATACCTTAAATCAACTTTGAACATACCGATGGACAAGTTTTAGGCTTTCTTTTATATATTAAAAATATCTTTCTCTCAAAGAGCATGTTTTCTTATCAAGATATTAGAAAATAGCCAGACACAAGATAAAAGCGTGTCTAATGATATTCATTCATATTCAATATGAACATTATAAAGAGACACTTATAATTTCTATTCATGCGTGTGTATTCAATACATGAGATTATCAACGATCAAAGATATTTTGTTCGTTAGGTTGATAAACATCATGAAATAATTCAAGCCATTTCTCTAGTGGATGTTTTACTTTCTGATAAATACTTCAATATTTATCGGACAGAAAACATCTAAGCATAGGTAGTTTATATTTATAGGTTATTATGGGTCTTACCATAAACTCCCCCGGTCTCCTGGTCAACACTTGTTTAAAGACAAAAATGTATAGGATATGACGTTTGCTTTGAGGTTAAACTATGTGTAACATTTTTCGTAGTAACACAGTATTATATATTTAGCATAAGTTGCTAGCGTTTTAGTGGTGTGTTTTTAAATCATTTACATCTAGTCTGAGTTCAAACTTTATACCAAATCTCAAACAACGACAAAGAATGCCAAAAGTGACATTCAGTGCCTCATCCATCACGCTGACATGACCACAGCATGCAACAGGGTCCGGTTTCACGACATTTGATCAACGTCACGTTATTAATAGTTAACGACAGCCAATAAGGTTGATTGGCATTTCCACTCAGCTGACCCGACGTATTGTACGAGGTAATGAGCTGGATGGTGTGACCGGGTGTGATAGATGCGTCGCTTTTGGGGACAAAAAATGATCGTTGGAGCGTCAAAATCTATAATGAGGTAAAAATTCTGTTCCTACGCTGTCATAGTTCTGGATGTAGCTCTTTGCGTCATTGAATCTTGTGGAAAGGACTTTTTAAAATCCCAATAAAAGTGAAAATTATTTGAGATTAAAGTTGTGTTTTTGCTGTCACTACATTAAGGCATGCATGTGCATGGTCCTTTATCTAGAATTACAAAGAAATCAATGAGTGAGGGTGTGATAAGATGATTTTCGTCCATTCTTATGGTGCTCTTGCTGTAATCGCAGCGAGAATAGAGTCAGCCACATACATAAACCTAACCATCAGAAACATGCAATGACTTAAACAGTAATACGGTATAAGTAAGTTATTATAAGTTTAGGCGAGTTTAGTCACTCGGATTAGGCGACCGCACGGAAATAAATAGCTTTTGTAGAAAACCATAATAAATTATTTGCAACACGTAACCAAAAGCATCAGCTTCATTCGATAGCGTGAGAGTTTACAGACAACAGTTGCTCGGGTGCCGAAAAGACGAGGCGCTAAACCAAACGCGCTGAGGTGTTCAGACACACACTTCCCCACACAAACAGGATCACGTTACTGCCTGATTCTGTCTGTCGGAACACATGAGGTTCAGGGCTAAAGAGGATGTTGTTTTTTACGGTGTAGTCTTTTTATCAAGACAAGCTGTTTTTAAAAGATCCTCCAAAGCCTAGCTTTATGCTTTACGGTATAACGGCGTCAGAAAAAGAAGAAAGCGGATTATTTATTTTAAAGAAGGACCACCGTCTCGAAACGGTTTTCTCAGTTTAGTGCCCTTAGTAATGCTTTTTCGAAATTCCCAATCATAATAAGATCCTGTTAATAAACATTCCAAAAGCTAAAAACCTTTTGACCATAGAGGTAATCAAAATTAGATAAGTAGTAAACCCAGATGACGTTGCAATTTAGTATCATTGCCATCTAATATTTAATTTTGGAGTACAGCAAATCAGAGGATAATCCTATCGACCTCGAATGGCCAGTCTCACAATAAAACGATTGCCACATTTGCATACCAACATATCGTTACCACATAACCCACTGTCTCCCTAATGCTATCTGCAATCTCGCATACCATATAAGACTTAACGTCTTTATTAAGTCCTATTGTCTCATTCTCATTATGGTGAATGAATCGAAACCATGTTGATATGCTTTGCAAGCAAGTTATTATTGGCGATCTCCATACAATCATGAATTACCATAATATCTCAATGTTCTTGTTTCCTATAGCCGATTTGAATGGATGCATCATTTCACGCTTGGAGTCCCTATAGGACGCATTTACACTACGGCTATACTGACATATGACTTACATGGGTACCTCTGCACGTAACATTTCAGAGTAGATTTTGACAACAACGCTTTTATAAAGTTTATGTCGCCGTGACATCTTTTAGTAATCTACCTATACTGTTTGATACAAAGCTGTTGACGTAGTTTGTTATCAGGATTTTTCTTCGTTGTCGTTTTGATTTGATTATTAATCAATTAAACGGAATATATATGATGTTTAAATGTAGTTAAGTACTGGACTTTGCTAAAGTTTTATTTTAAAAGGGTCAAAGGATAAAAAGGTCGGAAATACACAAAAATATTTTTCCCTACACTTCATTAAAATAATCTTTCCCAAGTATATCACACTTTTGATCCAATACCCAACACTTCACTTAGTTCACACTTAAACTCAAATTTGCTACCGCAACCATTCCCAAATGGTGAACTTAGCACTCAAAAACCTTGGCACCTTTTTGTCGGGCGAAAAAAGGAAACTCAAAGCGCACGAAAAACGGCACTTCAAAAATGAATTCATAAAAAAGTCCCGCGTAAACTCTTGTGAAATTCGCATTTTGCGCTGGCAACACCCGACTTGGCTGTGGGGTACGTTTCAACACAATAGACTATTTGCAGAGTCTCTTTGTCTTATGACCAAAGAGGCCACAAGAAGTCCTTTATTGAAGGGTCTTAGCCCCAGGTAAGTCAAGACGAAGTGGGGCATGCCTTGTAGGTAGTACAGCACAATACGCCAGCACTGTTATTCCGCTTTTGTATCGAGAAACAAAAACAAAAATATTTTTTCTAACCAGGCAGCCATGAATAAATTACCAGCTAACGAGACTGGGAAAAAGTGAAGTATTAAAATTTTAAATACGCAAAAAGTAGAAGTGCCTAATTAGCAATTCGATGCCTCACTTGAATATTTATAGGCCAGGAGTTGTATTCGTTAGAGTATGGACACGGAGTTGTCTTGCACAAATACTAGGTCGTCGTCGTATGCGCGTGCGTCCCGCCTACCCCGTTCATTGGCTAGCCGTTTTCGAATTGGCCAATAGCGTGCCTCGGAACGTGAACAGTATAATTTTGGCATAATTAGTCACGCGGCAACATAATAAGATGATGCGGGTTGTATGAGAAAAGGACGTAAGCTTAGCGTAAATTGTTTTGCTGGGTGAGAATAGGGTACCTATCAAATTATGAACAGCGGAAGATATCAAAAGCAGACAAACATTAACAGCAACAGCACCTTTTGATGGATACTTACGACAGTGATGATGATAAAATTTATCATAGAGTTTACGGACATTCAATCGATGATGGAAAATATCACGAGGTAACCTTCATATCTCCATTGCTGCGGCGATAGGCTAGCCTGCTGTCACGCACATGGAGTATTGAATAACTGGCTAAACGTGGGCATAACTGTGTCTCTGCCACCCTGTATGGGAAACAGACTATGTTTTGACTATGATCGAATTCAAGATAGGATTAGGAACTCCAAACCATAACCATTTGAAATGACTTTATAAAAAGGAAAAAATACCTACAACGAAATTAGGTAATTATACTATTACTATTTTGAATACTGAATTATGTATACTGGCTAGGTTATACTAACCAAGTGACACAATTCCATATTCGCATATGAAGTTCGACTAACAGTAACAATTCTCAATCTACATATTAATCTTGGCGGTGTGTGCGTTTGTTATCTCTGACTGTCTGTAACCACAAGATTAAACCAAACTTACCCGGCCGCTTAAAATCCGGCCCTCGCACTGTGAATGTGGCAAGAAGTAGGATACTGGAACTTTGGCAATATCGTAGAGCATGGCTGATGACCATCTTGGGTATCCTAGGCCCAAATTAAAAAAAACACTCTCAGCTCTGTCACAATGACGGCTTCGAAATATCAAATCAGTCATTTTCTCATGCTTGAGATAGTTCTCAGAGCTGAGAGTGGTTTATTTATATGGGGCTTGGTACAATATATGTGTCTTTAAAAAATCTTGTGTTGATTACTGGATTAAATATAAGCCGGAAAGAAGGTAAAACCATATGACCGTGTCTCAATCTTTCATTTAACTTTAAAGAATTTGTAAGAAAAGTAATCCTAAACTGTGTGCTGCACAACTATTTTACAGTAATCGACTACATATCTAGATTTTTACTTAACTCTTTCTAATGAGTATATATTATGCGTATTAGATCAGATCTATATTCTATCTGTGACAAAGTTCCACCGAGGCAAAAGCTCATAAATTCAGTATGTTCGGTAAGTTTACAAATGTCAGACACCCTAATGATTAATTAAGTAACTGTTTTGAGAAATCCCACCATAATAGGCTCACAAACAAACTATATGAGGAGTATACATTTATTTGTATAGGAAACTTGTTTACGCTAAATCTTAGTGTGTTGAGACGAAGTAATTATACAGATGAGAATGTATTTTATGGCCCATCAATACAAACAGTAACAAAATTAATGTGCTTTGTCTCATATCCTAACTATTACAGACGTAATGGGCACGTAAACTAAAGCTTGGCTATTATATTTATTAGTATATTATGTATATTAATTCTGAGTGTAGAAAAATATATTTCAGAAAAAGAAGCTGATTCTGCTGATTTGTCCATATTATGGTTTTGGGCGTCATATACTTGGTTATGAAGTAAGTAATCGATTAAACCGCGCATTGAAACTATATAAAAAAACTAAATATTTGGTTTAGACGAATATGCAAAACGTGGCAAGTTTGAAGACTGGCCTTAAATATTTAAATTTAATGTCACGTCTACAGGAGCTCAAATTAGAACCAGTCTTATCGTCAGCATTTCAAATGGAGCCGCTTATCAAACAATCTGTTGCTCACGAGTTGACAGTTGAAATTGACACTGTCAAATCGGGCGTGTCATTGACAAGAATATTTTGACAGGTCTAATTACATTACTGTTTCAGACGTGTATTTAATCTGGGGACTAGACGACAGTTGATAACTTCTCGATCCATTGCGCCTTGGACGATGTGTCGACGGCTTAAATAGCGATTAACCTGTCAAAACCCACTCTCGAGTCTTTAGCAAAATTATGTCTCGGCCCCCGTTTATCTTTCAATTTCTATTTTTAACACCTTAGAGGTTATTTCTCATAAATCTGGCGGTATAGGTAAACTGTGTCTGGCCGTGTTGACATATGCTCGAGTTTCATTAGGATTTGGGATGCTTTATTTAGTTACAAGTCTCAGTGGCTGGATATGCGGTTGCGTGTTGTTTGGTACGTAATTAACTGTCTTTATTTTATCTGGTGAGGTAATTATGTTATTGCGCAGTCTGATTTTTCCTCGCCCACTCACTTACATGCTAATTATTGTGACAGACTTCGCCGGAAAAAAAACTATTGATTCAGACGAAATTAATCTGGAAACGTTTGAAAAAGTGGTCTATAAATTATATCAGTACTCACTTCCAAACAAGGATAGCACCTATGAGGATGCCCAGGACTAGCACAATGGAGCAAAGACCGATAACTGCAGATGTCTGAAGCGAAGGGCTGTTATGGTTGTATGCATCTATCTTCTGAAAAAGAAAAATATATTTAGTTAGTTAATACCTGATTTGAGTACTAGTCACACTAAATTGGAGAGGTAATTTATTCAAGATGTGGTATTGTTGTGGAGATATTTAACAAAATATTGTAATAAAATACAAGAGAAAGCAAATAATACACCAACGGCACGTAACAGAAGAGATAATAAAAATTAATCAAAGTAAGTGATACAATAAGGAGAGCGCAATGAGGGAATGTTTGGAGCTACTCCAATTTGTTTTCGACAGATAAAATTGGGTTGTATTTCTCATTCTTGAAAAAACCGTGTTCCCTGCCAAATCTACAAGACATTTGGCTGGTTGTTAAGTATTTCGCAGATCATTAGTCACCCTTTACTAGAAACAATTTCGCGATTAGCAATTGCGTTTGCGAAAACATTTATATGTGCCTTAAAATTTCGTATTTCAATACATTTTTACAGAGTTCGGCTAATGCCACTATCATTTCCTTTCCCCCGTATGCACCATATTGACATAATTACAGAGCAATAAGTATTGTGCTAGAGGGTAGGTTCGCGTTTTCTGGGGGGCACGACATGTTTATATATCAATATTGTTGGCCAGAAGGCGACACGCAACTGATATATGGTCTGAAAAATATCATTTTGACATAAAAGCATTTTCTGTCCCCTCTAATGGTTGTTTTTTTCCTTACCCAAAATAATAACAGTCACGTATAACTATGCTGTTCCGAAAAAATAACGAAAGTACTTACAGTACCCAGCGTATAAGTTGGACCAAAATGGCGGTGTCTGCGCAGGGTAAAATGTATCTAAAACGGTCATTTTTACCTGCGCAGACACCGCCATTTTGGTCCAATTTATACGCCGTACATTATACCTTCTTATTCCGTAAGCATACATTTTCATAAACCATCTTCATTGAATGACTCAAAACATATATGCCATGTGTTTTTCCGGCAATGTTGTTATTTTGAAAAGTAGATTAATAAGTTTTACGGTTAATTGTCACGGTTCCATTATAATGATTTTACAAAGATATAATTATTATCCACTTCATACAGTAATTAAAGTAGGCCTAGCGTTTTTGCCCGGATGTAATCATTACTGACAAAAATTAAATTTCTATTTATAAAAAACCCGCAACATGGACAATACTATTTTTTTCAATCAGATAGGCAAAATCGCTTACATACCATCAAAGCTATATCCAGTCGATATTGGACTCCGACAAATCATCTAGATAAAAATATCTACCAAAACATACAGGGAGGAGGGTTAATAATAATGAAATAAAGGTTCCATCAACATTTGTCATGAGACCTTTATTCAGAGGGGAGCGGAAATGTTTTCGCTATTAAAACATTAAAAACCAAAATAAGCAATTATGGACGCTGATGAAAGGAAAAAATATGGGTTTAATTTTGAATAATTGGATAGATTTTATCTGATCGGGCGGGGCGTGTGGAAATTTGATGAGCCTCAGTTACTTTTGTGCATAATATTATACCGTACGTTGTAATCTCATAGAAGATTGTCTAACGGTTAATTTATTTTACAAATTAATAGGTTTACTTGATTATTTTGTGCTTAAAGTAGTATTTGACCTCAATGCGAAGATGAAAAACAGTAGCTTGCAAGCAAGCAAAACCTGAAAATTTGGAAACTTGCGAAAGCATCTGACCATGTATTTACTACGGATTTTATCGAATCATCACAATAACATGCACCTATATACCTATTACAGTGTAATAATTTTTCCAAACAGTCCTTCTTATTTTATTTGCAAGATGCCTAATTATTTTTATTTAGGCTTAATGCACTGTAACACTTTGCATAACAAATTCAACACAGGACATGTCTAAGACAACGGTCCTTATTTGTTCGTTTAATTGTCCAGAATGAGACTGCAAGTTTGATGCTACTCAAAATGCACATCTTTAAGTTGACTGCCATGTTAGTTCTACCATATTTTTTACCCTTGGTTCTTTGAATGAAATATTTCTTACAGAGTGAGCAATCGTTCGACAATAGAGCAATGGCATTGCAAACGGGAGTTTTCAAACTAATATTATACAAAGTCCGTTCACAACGACAAAGTTGGAAAGTCACATAAGGAAAATAATCAGGAGCAACATAATAAATTCACTTCCGGGTGCCGTTATGGCCAAGAATTCTTTATTTTAATTTCAAAAAACAGCCCAAGCTCGGTAGCAAAGTTTTGAAGGCGGCGATAATCATAATTTACAGAAAAGTTCACTTCGCGAACCAACCCAAATTAATTTAGGTTTCATTCAATTTTTAAAGGGAAGACTTTTTATTAATTAAACAAGGGTCATTGACAAATCGGCTACCGTCTCAAGATGGACAGGCGAGATAAGCTGGAGCGTCGGGTCCGCACTCAAATGTTGTAGTTTGAATATTTTTTACGATATTGTGTCGTTGGAGATTCCGTGAGATATGACCGATAAATTGTCCGGGGACCGATGACGGATTTCTGTTCCGATAGTGCCACGTTTTGACAAATTGACGTTCCTTTTTCAGACTTAATGCATTTTGGGCTCATGCGCTTAGATGTTATCTTGGTTAGTGACCGATTTAATCTCTTAAACCTCTGCTTAAGTCAACATTAAAGTTTCTTCTAATATTTTAATGAACAATCATTGAACATGCGTGCAAACTTAACCATGACAAACCCTAAAAGAATACGTAGGTGTTTCATTTTTTCGATAGGTCGGTATTTATACCTAGAACCGCAGAATTCAATTCGGGGAACTGCGACGAATCAACAAGACATCAAGACGCTATCGGAACACCTACCGAGACAGGTTTTATTTTTCAAAACAAAGATGGCGGCGGCGTCTTTATTGGGCTCAATTAACACAGACACTTCTGATGTCTTAATCTCAGAGTTAAGTGGGCAGTAAGTTGTTATCTTGACCACAGGAATTTGCACGCGGTAGGTTCGCAGCTAAATAGTCACTCAATATTTTTTTATTTAACTGGTATTAACAAATTTCTACTCATTTTAATGTAAAAATACACGGTGATATTCAAACCGTAAATTTTAAGAAGAACGCTCAAAGTAATCTTGTTAGCGTATGATTAAACATATATCAAAGAGATTTTAACAAATGTTTAGAATTTTATTCATTAATTATATAAAAGTATGTAATTTTAACCATTTGTCAAACTACTTGTTGATGATGATAACTTAAGAGGTGTTCTTAGCAATAGAGCATATGCAAACAAAGGGAGAAAGCTTTCTTGACAGTTACTCACAATGTTAGCACAGTGGACTTACGAAAATCTCCGTTTTATACAGTAAACATCCCGTTGAAGATCTAAAATTTTAACTCAAATAGAACGAATCTTTGTACTTTGTACAAGTTGTAAGACGAGCAAATAGACAGGAATGTGTTTGAAAGCGAATGAACTCGTCGAGCGTAAAAAGTGGTGGATATAGAGATAAATTCAAAACGTGCATTGTCGCTAACATGGTTTCATTAGAGCCCGCATGCGTCAAATATTTACTAAGATAAGCACAAGGGCCGGGCCCTGCCTGTTTATTCATTACCTCGTTCGCTCAAAATATGTTGAAACGAAAGCTTTTCCTTAGATAAGATAATTTTAGCCGATTCATCAAATTCCCTGGCAGTGGCTACAGCGTTTTGACAAAGCGTAACGGAATTCCGGAAGATATTCACCGAAGAATTGTTGTTAACGAGGAATTAATGATCTTTAATTACCATGATCTTACCATCTTTTGTGCATCAGCGAGGTAAGAATCACGATATTCGGTGGCTTAATTTATCAATAGCTCATTATAATATATGAGTAATGCTGTGACTACACAATGAGCAAGTACTGATGGAAGAGATGGATTAGGTCAAAAATATAGAAGGAATATTTTGTAGATGCTAATCTTTGTGAGACATTTATAACTTTCCGTTGGCCTGTGACCTCTAATAGGATAATTTATAATTCATTATGAATTTTGAATAGATAGTGGACTTACCCATATTAATATTAATAATACTACCTTGGACACTATTAACACACATTGATCTAGCCCCAAACTAGCATTATACTTACTGGTTCCGTGTCGCAGGTCTCCAAGTCAGGTATAGGGTCATCGCCACAGTAGTACTCTGCCTGCAGGAATGGTGGTCTTGGCGGCGGCGGCAACAGAAACTCAGGCGGAGGCCCCAGACAGTCACATTCAGTCAGATCCGTGGGCTCTATATCCCACATCGCTTCGTACTCTAACTTAACACTATTCACAACCTTCTCACTGATATCACTATCACTTATATAAGCACTAGTATCACGTTTATCAATGTTATGCACATTATTGGAATTCCTTAATTCGATTAGTTTAGCTATGTAGAGTTCGTCGTCGACATCACTCCATACATTTTTCCTGACTGCTTCATCTTCGTAACTATCGTTTACATCTCGTTTAGATTCTTTTCTGATTGCTTTGGCTATAAAACCAGTTTCAGTGGTGTGATTTTTGATTTTATACGATTTTTTCTGTCTGTCTTCTTTCTGTTGAACATTTTGTTTCTCCCTTTTTATTTCATCATGTGACTCGTTTAGTTCAGCTCGCTCGTAGTCCAGGTATTTTTTGTTGGACCTGGTGTTGAACCAAACATTGTGGAACTTTGTCCTATAAGCGTACGGAGACGCCTTATTTGGACTGTTCCTGAATCTTTCGGCCATACGCGGTTTTCTTCTCAGTCACCTGCAACAAATATATGGAGCTGTTAGCGTCTTATATATCAAATATATGCAATAGTCGTATCGTCAAGCCGCCATATCATTAAAAATAACAAGTAGTGCTGCGTACGAACCCAATTTTCTTTCTGACATAGAGCGTATCGATTCCCCTACATTAGCATCAAACTACTTATTATTTAATAGAAGAGCTAACACCTCATTTTGTATAACAAAGACGCCGCAATTACAGACTACCACATCTCAAAGCACAATGGGTGCCGGGCGCGTCGTGATATCATCAGTACCTTCCTTTCTTAGACCGATGCTTATTTTAATTTATTTTTTATCGTTCGAATTCGACGAACGTGTTTCTAGGCATGCATGTGCTGGTGTTTCATTAGATCGCTTTTACTATTCTCGATAGAAGAATTGACGTGTTTTATTTTTATTACAACCACTATTTTAAATGTCGCTATCGGTTAGGTTAGAGTGTTTGAATGCTAGAATGATCAAGATAGTTCACTTGTCAGTCAGGTCAGTAATGTAGGTGTGTGTGTGTCTTAGTGAAGTTCGTACGTAGCCCACTTTCGTTTTATTATTGGTGTCAAAAAATATTATCTATTTGACTTTTTGGTGATCTAAACTTTTACAAGAACGCAATACCTCTAAATACGTATGTGTCCAAGAATAACGGAAAAATATTTTTAAACAGCAGTAAAATAACAATATAATTCAAAATTATGCATGAGTTGTGCGTACCTTAGAAGGTGCAAGAGATATTGCGAGGTCGCCGGGTCAACAGGCGTTAGATAGCTCTTGTAAGGGCCCTGTTCCGTATAATATATCAGGGACCGTTACCACATTGAAAATGTTCACAATTCGAACATTCGGACCTTATCTTTATTGCTGATCAGATGTCAGAGAGCAATGCATATTTTTCAAGATAAGATATCCCCGTACCTGCTATGAAAGGAGGCAGGAATATTTTCATTTCTTCATAACAATATTAATCCACGACAAAATAATCACCAAGTCGATAACACAACGAAACAAAAATATATTATTTTGTTAGAAAAACTTGACAGTTATGTTTCATTATTATTGATCAGTGAGTCGCCAGCTCATTAACATTTGGCGGGGCTCGTTGGCCACTCGATGCCTGTCATCCGAACCTTGACATCAGCATAAAGCCCGACACCAAGGGCTCTTAAACCTCTTAACGAAGCTATTCTGTTGGTGTTCTCACGTGAAATATTACTTTATAACGGTTGGACTTCGCGAAGTATGCAATCTTAATCCAATGGTGACCTCCTTTGCTCTCTCTCGGATAGCGATTAATGTTTCAATTCAATAGTAATATCTTTCTTTGAAAGGTCTTGACATTGTCTTGTTGCTAAGTTGAGTACCGCTTTATGACTCCCAAGTATGACTGGTATTTTTATTGATACTATCTCCCGATGCCGGAATGAGGAGACCGAAGAATTTGTACCAGCATTGTAGGGGTATGTTCAACTCGGAACAATACCTTGGACGTAAACAGTGAGTATTGTGGAGATTGTTGAAGTTGGGCGTTTCTGTTTGAGAGAATCTTAAATGCTTATACAAAAGTTCTGTAAAAGAATGTTCTGATCTGTGAGCGATATTGGAGTAATTCCACAATAGCTCGGAATAATATTTTCTTGGAAACAATTTCATCATGCAATATCAGACAACCATATTTTGCCAGCCCGGATTTTTCATCTCGGAACCAGCGGGGGTGTAAAGGCTGTAAGAGGCAATGAATATTCTAAGACTGCACTTGGCTGCAAGCCTATGGTTTAGGAATATCATTGCAAAGATACACAGGCAAGGAATTGTTGCCAAATATGTCAGTTTTGCGTCTTCCCCGGTACTTTTAGCCTCGAGCACTAAAATTGCAATGTGGCATGCTTCGGAGAAAGAAGTGAGAAAGAAGAAAGTGTGTAATAATTGTTCTAGCATCTTAGTTAAAATGTATGCTTGATGTCTCAAAGACCTTATAAGGGAGAAAAGTATCTTGGTATACTGTTTGCATCTTACTGGATGAACTGACTGTGATAATGAGTTTTCTGAAGTAGATCTGTGGAGGGTTTTACTACCATAGGTTTCAAGTTCTAGCTCAGGAAATCAATACCAGACACCTCAGCTTCGAATCGAAACTTGTCCTAATACGTATTTCCTATGGTTAAAGGTAGGCTTATACATCCTGACCTTGACTATTATTTGCATGCTGTATAAATATAACTGAATAAGAAACTAATTATATTATTAACAACTGATAGGTAAACCTAATTTTGTAAGTCAATAATGGAATCTTGAATCGTGTTCATCAAATCGAATCCGTCTAAGTTAATATAGCTGCAAGTTGCGAGTGTTGAACTTTTATTATTATGTGTGTGTACATCCACTACCGCAGCAAGATCTAATGGATTTCCGAACTACCTATTAATTAATAATTAATGGTTCCATCTATCTTGCTTCGGCTAAGAACCTTATAACTAATAACAAACTTAATACCGATCTCTGATTATTACCCGAAATGGCTCATTCCCTTTTGTTCACCTATGGATAAAAATAGGAATTTATATTCGGTATTTTTTGTTTAATAACACTGAAACTTACTTTGAGCTTGTTAAAGAAAGTAAATTCTTGCCTTTTCTCATATGGTGTGGCAATGGCATAGATGTGCGTCCAGTTATTCATATACAATCTGAGTTCCCAATAATAATTTGCGTAAATTTTTTGGATTATCTCTTAAATATTTATTGCACTTTTATTTTACAAGCACAGAAAATAGTACCGTATACGAATAAGGCTCGACTAGGTACAGCAAATAATTGAACTTAGGAGATCTGCGAAAACATCTAAAGTTAGTGTCTGGAGCGTTCGGTTAATTTCAAGAATCCTGTAATCTAACAAATCTCTCTCTTTTGGCTGTATGATAAAGATAAGTATTTCATTTTACTTCTAATATTTGAAGGAGAATATCATTATTGATATCACTGAACGTCAAAAATGGAGCATCATTTCAATGTCAGGGGATACTTTTCGGTATTTATTTAGCCAAAAGAGAGAGAGAGAGAGAGAGAGCAAGATAGAAATAGAGTGAGAGGGATGTACATAAAAAAATTCACGATCTTTTAGTGTTTTCTTCTGAATTCTGTACGAAATACCGTCGGAACTGGCTCATAATTTGTGTTATGATTGTAAGCTGGTCTAGAGTTAAGACTATTTGCAGCGGTTTAGGAGTCCATTCCGCCAGCTCACCGGTTCGGACCAGATACGTGTAGATTGAAAAGGAAGCATCTACCAAACGGTTCGGACACAGAGGCTGGGTAAGTACATAAAAATAAATGAAAAAAAAGCATCACGCCTTTTCCCATACGAACTGGCAGATGCACCCACGTTAAGCTAGTTTATCAACACTCCTCTTTGAGTGATAGGGGGCTAACCCATCGCCGCAGTGTATTTTCCTACACCGTTAGAATATAAAAAAAAACATTGGCAAATCATATGCGAGCCAGAAGATGGTTTAGTTAGTTAGTTAAGAACAGCCTGTTGCCTAATGCACCCAGCCGTATGAAAGACAAACACTCCGGCTCACTGGTGGCCCAACAAGGACAGCATTACTCAAGTATTATGGCTCTTAGTTGGCTCAAGCGATTAGTTGGTAGCTTTAACGTGGAACAAGAGGACGCCGCGCCAATCGCCGCTGTCCCCCGTCAGCTCGATGGCTAGTGGATGACCAGTTGGTTTAGCTATCCGACGGGTCTTTAGATTCACATTTACGTACAGGCACATACATTACCTCTGGCCCCACACTAGGGTACCCTGTGTCGTGGGAACCAGATACACCGACGTCACAAATGAAATCAATTGTCTTTATTAGTGTAATAATATTATTAATTATAATAATACCTTTGATACTATTTACACACATTGATCTAGCCCCAAACTAGGATTCCCTGTATCTTGGGTGCTAGACAACGATACACATACTTATATAGATAAATATTATACTTAGACAGATAAACAACCATTACAAGGGTGCAGACATCCGTTCTTCTCAAACAAATATTTGCCCCCACCGGGACTTGAAACCGGGACCCTTGGCTTCATAGGCAGGGTCACTGCCGACTCGGCCATTCGGGTCGTCCGTCGTCGTAGTGTAGATATTTACATATAATTAGCAAACGTCATTTTTTGCCTTTTCTCTACATTGGACCACTGTGGGAGAAGAAGGGCGTAGAAACTCCCACAGATTTATTTTTAGATCTCTTTTAAAAATCGCTTGTGCATAACTAGTACAAATATTACAATATTAATCACTATAATAATAAGCAGGAAACACACACATAAACATCCAAGACCTTTTGCTTCTTCAATAACCGCCGGGGATCGAACCCGGGACCTCTCGCATGGTGGCGGAGCCACAACCGCTGTGTCACAGAGGTAGTTTGACGACCTGAATGGCCGAGTCGGCAGTGACCCTGCCTACGAAGCCAAGGGTCCCGGATTCGAGTCCCGGTGGGGGCAAATACTTGTTTGATGAGAACAGATGTTTGTACCCTAGTCATGGTTGTTTATCTATCTAAGCATAATATTTATCTATATAAGTATGTGTATCGTTGTCTAGTACCCAAGATACAGGGAATCCTAGTTTGGGGCTAGATCAATGTGTGTAAATAGTGTCCAAGGCATTATTATTATTATGTTTGCTTTTGCAATAAGGAGGCAAACTCTTTAGTAGGTACCACAAAACTTATACTCTTCAAAACATCTAAGAGTCGTTTCTTCAAGGGTTATAGTTACTACCTACAAAGCAACCACAAGACTTAGAAATGTAAATTTTTCTTCATGTACCATTTTTTTTTTGGCTTGAGGAAAAAGATATCCAGTTAATGAAAATTGCAGAACTGCTTTTTTTTTGGCAAGTCTCCTAACTATTTTAATCATGTATATTTAAACTAATCTAATCTCTGTTTGATTCCAATAAGTACTATTTGTTCAGGGGTCATCACTTTACCTTCTCAATACGGCTCAGCCAGACTCGGCTAAAGTATGGGCAAACATGTAAACAGACGTGATCTCGCTACCTTTAAAAAGCTAAAATGTTAGCCGATAGGAAATATTTGTTAGCAGATCCACGTACAATCGTTACCAAGAGTACACACTTCCTCTAACATTCAAATCCTTAACGCGCAGGGAATAGGACTGGTGGAGTACCACAAAGTTGTAGCTTAGCATGAATGCGGGTACCAGTACACCGACATTTAAAGTAATCTTTTGAACAAATGGAGAGGAAGGAAACAATACGCATATTTGGTTGGGAGTTAATTGCACGAAGAAGGGGTAATTCCCACGACACGAAAAATCAACACACCTATTCCGTATTGGAGCCGTTTGACTATGTATAGACTTTTGAAGGTCAGAAGATAAAAACAGGTATAGTTAGGTGTCCAGGTATTTAAAAAAAGTGGCCAAGTGCGAGTCGGACTCGCTCATGAAGGGTTCCATTGTAGCAAGTAGTTACGTGACTGGATTTTTTAGTTGTAACTCTGTTTTTCATAGTGTTTGTATCAATGACAAATTTTACTTTGCGGTTTTTAATAAATGTTTAAAGGGGTCGGGTTAATTGGGACTGTCTCTTTAACGATTTACTTTGAGGAAAAATGGTTTCAGGAACCTCAACGTCATTTTTGAAGACCTATCTATAGACACCCCACACACATATAGGTTTATGAACAAAACATTTTGGTTTCAGTCCAGGGACAGGTCCATTTACAGGGAGCTCCCTGTATATGGACATGTCCCTGGACTGAAACCAAAAGGGAGCTCCCTTCAATAATTTAATTTTTTAAATTTGTATATAAAAATCGTAAAGCGGTTCACATAATACATCTACATACTAAGTTTCAACTGCGTCATCCTAATAGTTTCTGCATAAAGTTGCTGTGACATACTGACGGACGGACGAACGGACAGACAGACTTGACGAAACTATATGGGTTCCTTGTTTCTCTACGGGACCCTAAAAAAGAGAGCGCAAACATTACGCTCGACTCCAGCCAGATAAAAATTGCTTAAATATTTTCAAGGAGAGTTTACGAATACCTAATATCCATATTTTTAATGCAATTCCGCCAAATTAGTTATGATTGCAGAATAACAAGAAAAAAATAAACAATTTAGAGGTAATTTCGTAATTAAATCCTATGGAGAAGTTTTCATTTAATCGCGTTCTCCTTCAGTGAGAATCTGAACAACATACTCATTTAAAATTATAAAAAAAATGAAACCGTAGATGACTTGTTAGTGGAGTAAATGGATTCGAAAAAAAAACATTTTTTGTAATCTTTTAAGCCGTGGTGACGCCACTGTAGTGCCTCTGTTACGTTTTTAATTTTATTAAAATGGCATAATGTTCAAAATCGATGCCTCATAACATACCCTACACCTTTCCGTTACATCCTACTCGCCAAACACAACAAATCCCCGACTTGGCTCATCCCGATACAACGACAAATGAAACGTTTGGCAGCAAACACACCCCGACGCTAGTAACAACGAATGGCCATACATATCTCAAACAACAAGCAAAAACATAACCCAATTTCTTATGAAAACTCGGTCACGAGAGTACTGGGAACGCACTTTGCGCCAGACGTGAATGCCCAGGAGATAGGTTTCTTGGTTGGTGTTCGGGGAGGCGCAAAATAAACGCGATATACATGGAGAAAAATACGTAACCGCCTGTTTCCGGTTTAGAATCTATGAATACTCTGATTTTTATACTATTAGACCAACATGACAGTTGGATTCGCGCTTTACTTTTAATGTTGCAAGCTTTATGCTCATAGTGTTGTAAAAATCGATTCAGTAAAATTCAAGACACATCGATTAAATTAGAAAAAGGGAGATATTAAACTGCACATAAAAATACTGATTTGCACAGCAAATATCAGGGCAAAATACCGCAGTAGCTTAGGTGGTTAGGTTGAACATGTAAGAATAACAAAAAATACTTAAAACATAAACTTAAGTACACATAAAATATTTGAAACATAAAAAGTGTTTTTGTTGATCCTTTTTTGCAGCGCAAATCAGTATTTTTGATTTGCGATTACTAGCCTTAGAAAAATAGGTAGGCACGTCGATCGATTGATCGATAAATAATTAATATAGGAATGGGTATCATTCCAATAATCGTTACGTATAAATTGGCCAACTCTGACTACTGACTGACTACAACACTACTTTTTTCTACCAAAATGCGGCAACTATGTCATGTTGGTATAGTTGTATATAAATAAGGGTTTAGGAACAGTAAGTCATTGGAACTATGCATAAAGTCCAAAGCTATGGAAAAATCTTACAATAAAAGTTATCCTACACCGAATTACCTGCTGACTAAGCTCAGGGTACTATAAGCGAGCTCAAGCATTTGCCAAGAGTGGCCTCGCTTTCATTGCCAAATTCTGTTCTGGTTCTACTTTTGACAGGGAAACTTAATGTATTCGTAAGTAAGTAGGTTAGGTTCTCGTAAACAAAGCAATTTTAAAAATAAACCCTGGCTACACAGCAAGTATTCCATTTTTTTTCGCCGGAAAACTCACCATAATCAATAGAATATAAGCAGTGATCGACAGTACAGAAGTGGTAATATGAACAAGCTAAGACATATCACAGATTCAATAATACTACTCTACGCTCTTTTCTAGACTTTACATACCTTGGGTATGACTCTTCTGAGCCACATCGAACACATAAGCGTGGAAAAAACTGAAACGCTCAGTAATTAAGTGAGGCATTTATGACGATTTGCTGAACATTTTGCTTCATTATTTTTACAAAAGACTAGTATTCAGGATTAATTATATAGAAGTCTAGAATCGCAGTGATAAAATTTAACAAGAAATACAAATGGAAACTTCTATAGTTACCTTTTGAAATATTTTAGTCTAGAAACCATTATTAATTAACCCAATTTTTCTCGCAGTTTTACACTGGTTTTTTTAGGGTAAACCACGTGATATTAGTGAGATTTTCTGATTCCCTTTCTGTTACATTTGGTTGATTCACCCCCCACAATCCCGTTTGTGCCCCCACTTCTAGACTTGGCAGGCCTCCGGGATGCTCGCATATTGAGTTCACCATTTCGTTTGAGAGGCCCTGACTGCATGTTAGAGTCAAATATATTGCTATCATTCCACTGTTTGGATATGGGACGGTCGATTTAAACTGTTGGCTGTGCGGACGAGGGAGATTTTATTTTGGACGATATGGAAGTTTGGATGATATTGGGCTTTGGAGACACATTTCTCATACGTTACATTATACAGTAAAAAAACTTATTGACAGGGCCAGCTTATATAATCCAACTAAACCAACTTATAATATTAAAAATGTGAAAGTAGCGATGCTTGAATGTTTGTATGTTTGTGTGCGTGTGCCTCAATCACGTCAAAACGGCTGAACGGAGTTGAATGAAATTAAGCACAGATAGTTAATGAGCTAGATTAACATATAGGATAATTTTTATCCGACTGCATCAGAAGGAGGGTAACGGTTTCCCGGTAAATGATAATTCCTAGGAACACAGAGAGGATGTTGCGGGCATCAGCTAGTATTATTATGTGAAAGTAGCGATGTGTACATGTTCGGATGTTTGTGTGTTTGTGCCTCAATTATTTATGATCTAGATAAACATACAGGATACTTTTTATCCGACTGCATCAGAAGGAGAAGCAGACAAAGTTGCGGATACCAACTGATATTATAAATGTGAAAGAAGCGATGTTTGGATGTTTGTGTGTTTGTGCCTAATTGACGCTAAAACGGCTGAACGGATTTGAATGAAATTTAGCACAGAGGTAGCTTATGCGTTAGATTAACATACAGAATACTTTTAATCCGACTGCACCAGAAGGAGGGTAACGTTATCTCGGTAAATGATAATTCCTAGGAACACGCAGATGAAGTTGCGGACATCAGCTAGTATAAAATAAGTATTTCTAGGACTATGTATATATGTTGAAGAAACGAGAAATGTATGCCAGGATCGTAGCAGGTGGAGGTCTTTAGTCTCTGCCTACCCCTCTTCCGGGAAACAGGCGTGAGCATATGTATGTCTAGGACTACTTGTCTGTCTCATATTTTCATTATGTTTCCGGACAAGCAATGCATCATGGTTTGTTATTTTGATCGAGTTACTCCCCACTTGCAGCAAGAATCTCGCCAGACCGTAATAATTAAAACCACGATTAGCTTATACAGAAAACTCGTTCGAACCAATTTATTGGCACTAAACGTACGAGCACATTCAGAAGATTCCCCCCATTATTTCTATTATTACCCCAAGCATTCTTCAGATCAAAAGGGAGCCATCTGCGTTAGGTGGAGATTTAAACAGTAGCGTATTTTTCGTGTCACAAGTCCCCAGAAGCGAATCTAGTGAAGCGTTTTACATTAATAAAAACAGCTGAACATAAATAAGCCGTTTATTAAGAGGTGGAGCGCTGACTGTCTCAGGGAAGGGACTTGGCGTTTGTTACTCAAGAAATGTATGTAGATGATAGCTTGCCATCGGCTAAGATTTTACTGTCGCTTGTCCTCGGTTTAAAATGTTTCTTCGGCGTTTTTTAAACACAATACCATTTATTTCGCAGAAAGGAAATTTAAGGAGGTAATGAATTAAGGTAGGAACAAAGGTACTATAGTACAGAAAAGGAAATGCGTGTACTTGCTATATAATTGGCTTTTTCTTTATTTTCTAACAACATAATTTAAACCAGCTAGGAATTAGAGTTCACGTATCTCCAAATGTCATCATACCAGGATATTTCTGTGATAAGTCACTTTCATCTCATATGCACTTCAACCCGCACTAAAAACTCCACCGCACTGAATACGTGCAAACTATTCGACTGACAATAAAGCCTTGACTGTCCAATTTTGCAGACGACGCGACGTTGGCGGGTTGGTCGGCGGTTGGCACTCTGCATTTCAAGACACGTGACCATCTGAGTGGATGGCGGCCTACATCGCTCTGTAGGCAGTCTAGAGCTGCGATGCTGACTTAAAACTGAACCGAGTTAATTAAGATCTCAAACGATGCCAATTTACAAGGAATCCCTTACGTGTCCGTGCTAAGAATCGACTAGAATTGGCTGTTAATTACAGTTGTTAAATTTGCCATCTTATTTGTTTTTATGGACTTGAAAATGAGTTTAAGATAGTGGAAATGGGTTCTTTGTTCTTTTATTGAGCAGTTTGATTCTTTATTAGCATTATAGTGGACATCAAATGAACATCAAAGGGCGGAAATGTTGCGCCGCGTTTTGTTATTGCACATTTCTGCAAGACGATTATAATTATAATAGACAAGTCCACAAAGGAGATATGGAAGATCAAAGACGTCAAGAAAATTTATTAATCATAAAACTGATGAGCATGTTAACCAGCAATTTGATGGCCATAGACATTAATTAAGTTTATCTTAAGCCCATTTTTAAACTCAATCTCAAATCAGTTACTGCTTCGTTGTGGTTATCTGTGGCATACGGTTGTGGCTCTGCCTACTATGCGAAAGGTCCCGGGTTCGAACCGCGGCTGGGGATAATGAAAAAAAAGTGGCCTAGTGCGAGTCGGACTCGCCCATTAAGGGTTCAATTGGGGCAAGTAATTATGCGACTGGATGTTTGTGTTGTAACTTTGTTTTTCACAGTGTTTGTATCAATGACAAATTTATCTTTGCGGTTTTTAATAAATGTTTAAAGGGGTCGGGTTAATTGGGTCTGTCTATTTAACGATTTACTTTGAGGAAAAATGGTTTCAGGAACCTCAACGTTATTTTTAAAGACCTGTCTATAGACACCTCACACCTACAGGTTTGATGAAAAAAATATTTTTTGGTTTCAGTTCCATGTATGGGGATTAATTTTTTAAAATAAAAATTTTAAATTTTTCAATTTTTATACGAAAATTGTAAAGCGACTGACAGAATACGTCTACATACTAAGTTTCAACCTTGTAGTTCTAATAGTTTCTGTATAAAGTGTTAACGACGGACGGACGTTCCTTGTTTCTGTATGGAACCCTAAAAACAGGTCTTCGATGTTTATATGTGTGTGACGTCGCTGTTTCTGGTTCCAACGACACAGAGTATCCTAGTGTGGGGCCAAAACCAATGGATGTGCCTGTGTATAAATGTTTATGTTTATGGTTCAATATGAGGTCCCGACGATTTTAAGATAATTGCTATCGTACTCGTAACATTAAGACCTAATTATATTTCTTAATGCTTGATTTACACACTTGTAAAACTCTCGCGAGCCACAAGCCTCGGCAAACGTCAATTATACGTCAAGGAACAACATCACCAACACGCGTTTACAAGTTTACCCTTGAGGGTTTGGCAAACTTTGACAAGTATGTAAAAAAAGCATAAATAAGAATGTCTTACAAAATCTCAAATAAGCATCATGTTCAAAGAAACTAAGATTATTTTCTAACCTCTGACGGTTTCATAATTGGAACTACGTGTTCGATTCGGAATGCAGTTTTCGCATCTGATTCGTTCGCTCAAGAGAAAATTAGTTTTGGAAGTTGCAACTTTGGCTGGACTCGCTTGCATACCACGTGACTGCAGTGCAGATGCAATCACTAAACGGTTTCGTAATTTAATTCTGCATTTATTGCCGTAATTATAGATATTACGGTTGCTAACTGTGGAGTAAAATTGAGATCAACTGGGTCCGCTAGTTGGAATAGACTGAAAAAACTCAAAGCTGCGAAAATTTGCTCGTTTAAAATGTCTGGTATTAAATCGCACATAAAAAATACTGATTTGCACAGCAAAAAAGGATCAACAAAAACACTTTTTATGTTTTAAATATTTTATGTGTACGTTTATGTTTTGAGTATTTTTTATTGTTCTTACATGTTCCACCTAACACGAAGTTTAAAGAGGGCTTCGCTTCGCTAACTGCCTTTACCCTTCACCTAAGCTACCGCAGCATTTTGCCCTGATATTTGCTGTGCAAATCAGTATTTTTGATGTGCATTTTAATAATGATGTGCATTTCCCGTTTAAAATGTCATTTACACATTTGTTTAAGTTTTTGTCTAACCCATTGAAAGGCTTTTATTTTGTAGCTATAAGGCAGCTAGCTCAAGATATTCGTGGTATATTACTCTAAATTAGAGCACTTGCGGTATTACTAAAAAAAGTTAATTTCTGTTTATGACATGTTTAAAAATAGAAATGTAAGGCGGTTAATCTTTACTTTGAGGAAAAAACATTATTTTTTTGTAGCAAGACGGTTACACATTTAAAGAAGTAAGGAAAATTTATTCTGTAATCGAAAACAAACACCGATTTAGAAAGCTCCCAAAGTCGCAAAATGCCGTAATTTGATTGTCAGCGGCGCCTATTTTGTCTGGAGACTGTCTGCCGAAACGGAATTTTGCGCCCTTTGGAACAGTCGATATGCTATCGCGATGCGTTTTCCATAAGAGAATTGGGCTCCAGGCCCTGAATTGAGCGTAGTATCAATAGCTTAAGGCCCAAGATCACAGAAAACCACTGAAGAGAGCTTTGGCAAAAAAAAAAACTAAAATTATTTCCAATATAGGTCTCAAAAAATTATATGTTATTCATAAAGAAATAATCTAGTTTAAATACTATGTCGTTACGCGATTGGATTAATTTGGCTCGCTCGTAAAAAATCCTGAACATAGTCTATATTTAAAAGGAGATTCAATAATTTTAATATAAAATTACTGATTTTTCTCATAATTTTTATACCTAAATTTTCCTCTTTTAGAGCTCCGTATTGAAATTTTATCAATTAGCTTATTTCCGTTTTTCAGTAAATTTGAAAAAACACCTAAATTGTTAAGTATCCGGGCGGCCCGATGCTATTCCGCGACGCCCGCTACCTCGCCAGTTCCGGTACCCCGCCAGAAGACGACGGGCGAATGCGGCGCCCCTCCCCTCAACAGCTAGAACTGGGCCCTCTGGTACCACCGGCGTTAGGTAACGCCACTTTTCCGTAGGTTTTAAATTTGATTACGAGGTACATAATCGTGATCCGTCCCAACTACCCACGGTTTTTGAGTAGCTAAGAATCGCCGGCTCTATTCCTACTCAAGTCTACATACTGCACTACCAGTATTTATGTTGTCAATAAAACTCTGCTGGTCGCGTGGAGGTCTGTTCGACATAAACATGAATGGAAATAGTGCCCTCTTTCAGGGCCTAGATTCTACTGCGGTTCACTTTAGGTATCTATCTATTTATCTTACCTTCCTCTAAACCCTTTCTATGTGATGAATATGAATAGACACAAATAAACATTTACATACAGGTGCAAACATTGCTTCTGGCCTGAACCAGAAACAGTGACGTCACTTGCATGTAAACTTGCAAGAACGGTAGCTTTATTGCTTATTATTGATATCAGTCTGTCAAATTCGAAGTCGAAATACATCTAAAGTAAAGTCAGCCTTTTTTTAACTCTCCAGCCGGGGTTCGAACCCGGGACCTCTCGCTTGGATCCTGGAACCGTAACCGCCCAGAGGTCGGCAAAATCTCAGGTAGTTTGTGATTTTCATACAAACTTTAACGCCCTTCCACCCTCCCAATTGTGGGAGGAATTTCGCAAAATCCGTGCGTCCCTACACTATCTAGGGAACGCTGTCTAAAGAGTCATAATTATAGTGCAACTGGTTTAGGCTGATGAGTAGAAATCACAAGGAAGTGGACGTCTTTAGTGTCTGCCTCTTCCGGGCGAAAAGGCGTCAGCTTATGCATGTTTGCAAAAATTACCATTAAGGCGATACCAAAAAAATGGGATTTTTTTTCAAATCCCACCCCCCTATAAAGTCATCTACAAATTTAATTTTTAGTTTAACATTTATTGAGGTTTTGATTAAGATTCTTTCTTAAAGAAAACGCGATTTGATGCAATTTTTTCGGTAGAATTTAATTACCTCCAAATTGTTTTTTTCTTCTTTAATTCTACTATCCTAACTAATTTAATTGTGGAATTGTATTAAAAATGTGGATAATATGTATTCGTAAACTGTCCTTGAAAATATTTTTGACAAAATCGCGTAGTTCATTTGTAAACAATTTTTATGTGATTTGGCGCTGCCTTATTTTAGTTTGAGTCCAGCGCATTGTTTGCACTCTCTTTTCTTTCTTATATGGAAGAATTAAACGCTGTCACTTTTGTTCATTCGTTTTCCTTTTATGTATATTTTTTGGTATCACCTTAAGGGGATACCTCGTCCGTGCAAAGGTCTCAGTTACTCCAGGCGGAAGAACCCGCAGTATGAGAGGGACGGAATCGGGGAAAAATGTCAAAAAGTAGGTTTTAAATTAATACAAAATAAACTAAAATAGCAATTGAAGTTCCATAAGAGGTAATTTAGGTATTGTTAAAACCCATCTAAATATATATTTTTAAAGTCTGTGTGGTAACCCTATATCAGAAAATCAAAAAAAGTGTAAATTTAGACCTAATTTAAGTAATTATTTCTATCAAGCAAAATTCCTCCAATCGCGTTTTGGATAACACAAAATCTAGAAGAAGGTCTCAAAATTATTATCCCAAATCATTTGTCTTAGGAATTTTTAGGAGATCAGCAGATCAGATCAATAACTTCAAAAGTGTCGATTTTGTCGATGTATCACCTTAATAATAATGTAGCATTTGCCTGTATTAATGATTCCCCAAACGCCAAATGAATGACACCTATAGTGGACAGCCATCACGTCATTGTTATTGAGCCGCCATTTTGCCAGCAGAATCGGGCCAGAATCGGCCACTGGTTGGACCACGGGCGGGCCTCGTTAGGTGGATTGGTACACCAGAGGTTATGGGAAGGTTCGAGAAAAAAACGGTGTAATGGCCGGGAGCGGTATCGGAGATAGTACTATAACATGTATAGAGTGCGAGGAATGTATATGATTATGAACTTTTCGTTTTTTAGTTAGCTTGAGCTAATTTTAAGGTGCCAAAATTAACAAACTGCCGAATCACACTGACAGATCTAAACTGGAATTAACTTTTTTATTATTAGTCCTGAACCCATAGATTCTACTTTCAATATTACAACTTTCTTTTAATTATTTAAAAATGAATGTCTTCCGCGTTGTGGAATTGCACGAAATGTTTACTTGAGATGTTGACATTTAGGAATATAATCTCAGCCTTGACAGATAATTATGGTAATATACATAAGTATAATAAACTACTGAGGTGTTATGAAAGTTCACCTACCAACAATAACTATATGGACATTGGGCCGTGGGAGAATTTGTTAAGGCCTTCTTAAGTTTATAACAAGCAAAGGAAATGATGCCGTAGGTACTTGAACTCAAAACCGAAAACATTCAAGTGGAACTTAACCAACTGTGCGACGAAGACATTGTTTACCATACGAGTATCATCAACTTAGATTGACGTTAAATAATAAATGTTATTTTATTGCATGCCGTTCTTGCCTGTAATTAGAGTAGCATTTAGCTAGTAACAATAGTGTCATATGTTATTTTAAGTATACACTGTTGGCGACCTAAATAAATAAATAAAATAAAAATAAAAATATGTCGCCCATTTAGACGATACCAAAAAATGAGTTTTTTTTCGAATACATTTACAGATGAGACATCTATCTTTTTGAGAGATCTAATTTTTTGAGTTAATGTTTATTGAGTATTTTATTCAGATTCTCACTGAAGGAAAACGAGATTCGATGAAATTTTCTTGATATAATTTAATTAAGAAAATACCTCTAAATTGTTTCATTTTTTCAATTTTCAATTTAATTGCGGAATTGAATTCAAAATGTGGATATAATGTTTTCATAAATACTCCTTAAAAATATTTTTGCCAAAATAGCGTAGTTTATTTTTAAGCAATTTTTATGTGGTTTGAGCCGAGCGCAATGTTTGCGCTCTCTTTTTTTCTTTCTTTCTTATGTGGTAGTAATTAACGTTTTCACTTTCGTTATAGATTCGAATTCCCACTTTTACATATCACCCTAATGTACTCACCGAGAGGCACAGACCTCTACCCGGATTCGAGTAAGACGCTCAGTGCGGGTTGGTGTGGTGTAGTGTAGTGGCCAACCCGAATGTCAGAAGTTTCAAGCTGTTTTATTAGCGCTTCTGACACAGGTTTATGACTACTACCATCGAGAAGCGATAATAGCCTGGATCTACAGCTTAACAATTTGTCAAAAATACGGAACGCCCGATAATGTCTTCAGGCTGGGCACTCCGACAGCGTAACTTATATTTGACTTTCAGCTTATTAATAAATGAAGTAATTACAAAAAACTAACAAAATAAGCATATAAGCTTTAACGTAATTATTGAGATTCGATAAAATTATTATAGTTCAGTGTGAAATTAAATTAAATTAAAATGCAAGCGGAACCCACTGTATTAGACTTAATTGGTCCCGCCTGCATTTAAATTTGATTTAACTCAACATTTACTTCATAATTTTATGGAATCTAAATAATTACGTTAAGTTGTTTTGTGCTTTTTAGCATACCGCAGTTGGGTTTTCAAGTTTGTTTAATTACGTATTTGATTTTCTGCATTTTCCTGTTTTAAAGTTTTTTTAGTCCGCATACAAAATCGCATAAAATCAGCCATATTTTTGTTTTGTTTAATATATCCAGTGATACAGTGATTCAGTGAGACTAATCTAATGACGTATCATTCAACAAAATCGGTTGAACCGTTGCATATTTACGAGGAGACACAGGGACAGACATACATACATACTTATTTACATACATACATACATAGAAGTTAACCACATAACCCTCCTCTTTTCCGCTTCACTGCAGTCAGGTAAAAAGGCTCTTCACCGATGTATATGCATAGAGGACTAACTTATCAACTTAACCTCACATTTTTTAAAACGACAAAATAAATTTTAATAACAGGTACACAGTGAAGAGTGGAGGAGGGGAAGAGAGGCCTTTGCCTAGCAGTGGGAAGATATAAGCTAGTAATAAATATTGTGAATAACAGATTTAATCAATCAAGCGAAGTTCCTCTTTTCATTCTTAAAAGCTTGCTGACGACTCGGACAAAGTATTCAGACACGGTGTCCGAATTGTTTAATTTTAATCCTATTTCATTGACGATTCGGACACCACGAAAACAGTGAGATAAAAACTTAAGTTGCCAAGACCAAACCAACAATATCTTATTGTAGAAATCCAGTCGACCATTCGGATGGTATTATCATAGAGTAATAACAAAAAGAAGTCTACCCTAAAATGCACCGTACATCGAAAAATTGTTGGCTTTTTACAACCTTAATGTCTCTCAGAGTATCCTTTCATCATTAGATCATAATTGAAATGTTCACCGATGCCATCTGTCGGTCTGATTTATAATATCTGAAACATAGTTCAAAAACATCCGACAGGTGATGAATGAATGATTTTATTTGTTTAAGTCACATTTTAGTTAAGTTGTTACTTGTTCTAAGATTTTTGCTCTCTTAATTTCTTCATCAGATCTATAGCGGATAAATTTTCACACAGTTTGACAAAGTCGACTACTGAAAAATCAAACGAGATTGCCTACATTGTTGCGTGAGCCGGACCTGATACTAACCTAGGGCCTTAACAAAGCCTTGTACCGCACGTGTCAATTTCATACGGATTCATCAGAAAATACCCTTAACTTAGTCCATCGTTATAGGTGTTAACTGCATATGACGTAGCGTGGATATTTTTAAGTCAAACCGTTAAAACTTGTATGGTTAAACAATGGATTCTATCTAAGGGTAATGACATTATTTTCCTTTAAATAAAAATTAATACTTAAACAATCAGTGCCATTGTTGTCGACATATTTTTAATGCAGGTAGTTGTATTAAGTACTAAGTATGTTGCCAAAGTGATTATAGTAGTATATACAAACCAAAAAAATAAGTGAAAAATTCTGAACTGAATATACGTTTTTAATGGCGGATTTTGTTTTTTAAGATGTTGATTTGAGTACTAAATATACCTTTTGAATGAGGGATTTAAGTTTTTTTGAAACGAGCAGTAATCTACACGTCTACAGAACGATATATAGTTTTGGTAGCCCAACTTTTCTACGAATTATACTATGAAGCTTTTTTATCTGACAGTACAAAACAGCATCAATGTGTCTATTCGGACATAGTCTCCGGGTAATTTGTGTCCGAGTCGTTACCAAGCCATCTTAAACCGGCAAGAGGCCTAAACTGTAACAGTCTCTCTATTGCGCAGAGCTAGGGTCGAAAAACGAAACAGAAAAACTTTGTTTAACAGTACATAAGCTCGAAGAATGTACAAAAAACATAAAAGTAGACACAATACTAGAGTAGGCGCGTATTTATAGTGGCAAAGATGTAAATTGGCGCCTACAGCAGTATTTTAGTCAGAACATCTAATTTATTGTACACTTTAGCAGAAATGTATGTAAGCAAATTGGCCAAGAGGCTAATAATTGGTTGCGCGTAGGGCAAGCAAGAGCAAATTAGTTTTAGTGATGGATGTAGGTAGTATTTTAAAGTCCAAGTAAGGTATTGAATAGCTTGAACTTAAAACGGTTCTGTAATTGACTATTTTGAGTAGGTTATGGATGTATTGTTAAGTATGGAAGAAGGATTTATCGCGGAAGCACCGATAAAATAAATACGTGCTGCTATAAAACTTATCTCATGTTTATAACGCTTGTAATTTGTTAAAGTAACTATACATACTGTTATTTACATATTTTTTGTTCCAGTATAAAAGCCCTAAAAGACAAAAGTATCGTGCGGGTAAATCCAAAATGCACAAAGAAATAAACTCTCTAGGTAGTCCTTGTATGTTGCGGGTTTTCTTCCCGACTCTTCTACTTGGTCGGCTAACGTCTAACCTCAACATTTCCAACGAAGATAATTCACTCAAGAGCATACTCTCATTTGCTAATTGCAATTAAATCTGTTTACCCGTATGCCGGGCTCTCTGACTAAAAGGAAGGCGTCTTAGTATTTCTCTGTTTGCATTTGTTAGACCTTTTGGGCTTCATTTTGCTGTGAGGTTCTGTAGAAATTAAAGATTAATTTAGATTATAATAGAGTACCTAATTGGGAAATTGCAATTCGCGTGACCTAATATAGCTCGTCTTTCTGGACAGACGGCAATTTCCGGCCCCTAATCCTCTTTTTAAACTTTAAAAAGTTTCGAGTTTTGTTTTGGGAGCGTGAAATACTTTTATTTGGGGGTAACAAACGGGTTATTCCACTCTTGCCGCAGTCTCTTTTGCCACATTAAAACTTAAAATTTAAAAGCAGAAACATCTTCATATAAATGTTCAATTTTTGCCACGGTATTCAATTCATTGTCAAAATTTAGTTTTGCGTGTATTCTTTTGTCACACTTACACATATAAGGTTAAAAAGGTATAGTTAGCAATAAAATAGGACAGAAAAAACGGATCAATATGTTTTTGATTATAGGTATCTTGTGATGTTTCGTAGAGCAAGAGAAAATTAATATAATTTTTCATTCTTATATTTATAAATATTTCGTAAACAAACGTATTTGGTAAAAAGTATGAAGGTATTTAATATTTGAAATAGTGTAAGTTTGTGCAATGGCGCCTGCGAATTTAATGGCGTTATTGAGAGTTGTACGTAGCCTGCATCACGGCACCAGTCTTCCTTAATTTTATGGTGGCTATGCACAAGGCAGGTGTTGCTTGAAGTTGCTGCTCCTCCAGCGTAAGTCATCATGTTACTTAGTCCAGCTCCATCTTTTTCCATATTTAATAAGATGAATTTATTGCGTTAGATAACCTCTGATACAGTTACAACCTCAGATAAAACAGATTTTAAATTTAGGCACGTAAATAATGAAGACATTGTCAAAGCGTTTAAATCCCTGGAAATGAAAAAGACAGCTGACGCCCATGGTCTATCAGTAAAAATTATTAGTTCCATTGTAGATTGTATTGCACCTCACCTTTGTAGTATATTTAATCAATGTATAGATAATGGTGTGTTTCCTGACTTGATGAAACTAAGTAAAGTTATACCTTTATTCAAAGCTGGTAGTACATCAGACCCCACCAATTTTAGACCCATATCGAAACTACCAACGCTTAGCAAAATATTTGAAAAACTCATACTTAATCAATTGCAAAGTCATTTTTATCTCAATAATTTAATTCATTACCTTGTTAAAGCAAAACATGGGTTAGTATTGTTTGCCGATGATACTTCTTTGATATTTAAAGTTAAAAGACAGCAATCAAATTATGACGAGGTAAACAATGCTATCTCTAGTATAGTGAACTGGTTTACTGTTAACAATTTGTTACTTAATGAAAAGAAAACTAAATGTATTAAATTCGTGTTACCCAATGTGAACCCGGTAACTACAGACATATTTATAAAAGGACAGAGATTGGACCTTGTGCAGTCGACTGTCTTTTTGGGCATTACTTTAGACGCCAAACTACAATGGGATCCTCATATAAAGAAATTGTCGAACAGACTGAGTTCGGCAGCGTTCGCAGTTAAAAAAATTAGAGCTCTTACCGACGTAGACACCGCTAGACTAGTCTACTTTAGTTACTTTCATAGTCTAATGACCTATGGTATTTTATTGTGGGGTCACGCTGCGAATGCTAATAGAATATTTATTCTGCAGAAACGGGCTGTTCGTGCAATTTATAGATTAGGGCCTAGAGTGTCACTGAGGGAAAAGTTTAAAGAAATCAATATTGTGACATTTGTGTCTCAATATATCTATGACAATCTTGTGTATGTAAAAAGAAATATAACTAATTTTCAGAAGTACAGTGATATACACAATTTTAATACTAGAAATAAAGACAAGTTGGTTGCTTATGTAAGCCGACTACATAAAATTAGTAATTCTTTTAAATTCAATTGTATACGCTATTACAATAAGGTCCCTACTGATATTAAAAACTTACCTTTAGACAAGTTTAAAATAATAATAAAACAGAAATTGTATAAAAAAGGTTACTATAGGATATCTGATTACTTAGAGGACAGATGTCCATGGGAATAGATTGTTTGAGTAACAGGCTGTTTCGATATATAATTAGCATTCATTTTGTAATTTGACAATATTTTATTTAAAAAAGGAAACGCAAAAGATGCGACGACTGTGGAGTTTCTTCGGTGAGCTCTTCTCCACAGATTCCGCCATTGTGTTAGTGAACTCACCCAAAAAAATGTAATGACGGATCTAAGTGATGTAACAACATCCTATGGAAATATATGATTTTTGATTTGATTTGATTTGATTTGATAAACTTTTGAACTTGACTGTAACCGTGGAAAAAAAACAATCTATTAAAAATATTCATTTGATACGACCGTAGCAAAATACTGGCCAAAAATATGTGGCAAAAGGAGACTGAGGCGAAAGTGGAATAACCATATCAAACAAACGTATTTCACTTTGCTAAAGCATAACTCAAAACTTTGCTTAAGGACCAACTTTTCAAATGTAACTTAATTGTCAAAGAAAACTTATATTTTCGTGCGACGCTCCAAGAAATAACACGCTGTTTATGGTCGAAGAAAAACCAACAATCTAATTTATAAAAGGAAACCGTTTTTTCGGGTTCAAAGACCATTTTAGGATTACAACATCAAGCCTATCACCGGTAGGAGATTTTCACGCACGTACGTCGAAGCAGTCACGAGTTTTATCCAATAAAAAACTACTGTCACAATGGCCGTCCATCTATTTGAATAAAGGAAGAAATAAGGCGGGTGATATCGAAAAGAGTTTGGTGAAAGAAGGTCGCTTGCTTAATTCTTGAATGCGTAACGAAACACGGTCGAGTTTATATTTTTGGGTTATAGGAAAATTCAAATCAGATTTAGTGACATGGGTGTAAAGCTTCCAAGCATGAGGTGGAATGGGCTGATATGCATATGATATATGATATGGATTTAATAAATAACCAGATTCTAGGTCTGAGTTATAATCATAAACTAAAAAGAATAACACATAATAACCAGTTCCACAAAGGAAGAGAACAAAACATAATCTGTATAAAGAAGCTATCGCTAGAACCGTTTCCGTTCATAATTGCGGTAATAATTTAAACCGAAACACTGAAACTTAACCAAACAAAATAATGAAAAGGAGCTTGGAATTCCGGGCGAAAGTTTTTACCCCGAAACCCCAACATGCCTTCGGATTTGAGAGTTAAACTGTAGCAGATTATTTGACAAAAACAAACCCTGAACCGCGGACTCGTAAATTTCGGAAAAAGGAGCCCTTCCAGTATTTCTGGGTTCTTTATTAAAAAGGTTAAGCGGTACCCCGTGATGAGGGTTCAGCTACCTTAAGAAATTGCTTCTTTCACATCAATAGATCGGCGCAATTTGGAACGGGGTTCACTTTACTTAGAATCCTGATGTTCTTATTAACAAAAGTTCCATTTTTATTAGCATAATGTTACCCGTCTTTCATGAAACGTTTTCAATTAAGAAAGGTACTTGCAGCATTGGAAAGTACTGTCTCACCTTCTATTCAGTTGAGATTCTCAAAGTTCAAGTCTCAAACCATCAAGTCCCGTGGCGCGAGGTATCGCACTGCGCTATTAGAATCGTAAATCTTCAGTTTTTTGTTAGAGCGACATATTCACTGGCGGACGTGAAAAGCTGAATGTAGCAACATGGCCAGGGATTTTCTTTCTCAATGTTGGGCATTGCATTAATTGGGCTGATGATACGTGGGACTTGATTAAAGTCTGTTTTTGTTTGGAGATCCTCTTGTGGATATCGAGAGAACCACAGGCCTAATCTGAAATGTAATCCCATTCAAGTGGAAATAATATTAAATATACAAATATTATCTGTAAGCTCCGCGCTGTCTAACGCAAAAGCATTTTCTTCTTATATTTAAGACTAATTAGAAGTTGATTCACATGATGACAAGCTTAAAGAAAAGACAAGACAAAAGCAAGTTTACCTCTAGCAAGAGATTTCTTGCAGCAAACCCAAGATGGAAAGGATAAATTTGATAGCTTGAACAGTAGGCCTTTGATTACTATAACGTTGATAGAGCAAACAGAGCAGTCTATCTGCTATCAGTTTCCTTTATTACTACGAAACTATCAAAAATGTATTAAGACGAGAAAGTGCGGTTTGCCATACAATTCATTATTGTTTTCCGTGGCCGGATCATCAGACCTCCGCAGTGGAATAAGAAGCCGCGTTGCACCAAGCTACAGGCTTGTGCAAAATCCAGAGAATTCAAATCTGTAATTTATGCCAAACGCGTCCGCTCTGACTTCGACGTAAAAGGAAATGTCAAGAATATTTTTTTGACTTCTTTATTTCTACCGCGCGGTGTGGCTATGGCTTCAGATTTCTACTTTCTTAAAGGGACGGGCTGTTGCCAGTCGATGGATATAATTTGGCTTGTAAGTCAATAATTTAGCTTGAACGTCAAAGTTTCAAATAGAATGAGAAACCATCAATTTAATGAAACTGAGGTACTGAATAATAAATGACCTAATTTCCAAACGCAAGCTAAGCGACGTCTCGGGACTTGACAACTAAATATCCGCAAAATGATTCACACGCGACTACGGACCACTTATCTGCTAATGAGTTTTCTTCTTACTTCAACTCTGTGTTTTTGCTTTAGTCTGTGAACAAAGCGAAGACATTCGTTTCTCATCTGTCTCCACCCGGCAGGCAGTGTCATCAATCCTATACGGAATTATTTCTTCGCCAAAACTTACTTGGCCTTTCGATGAGGGCGCTGTGTTTCATCTCTCCTTTTCTCTCTTTGGGCGTTTTTAGTTCGACTTTCGGCGACGGGTCTGTTTATTTTAGCTCGGTGGATTTGGTTGCGTCTGTCAAGTCCTTGTTCTTGGCAATATCTGTTGCAATCACTGTGTCATTTGTCACGGTGCGGATTCAGTGTTCTGAGAGTTAGCTCGGAACCGTATCAGGGTCTGATGGATTAGACGCTTTTTATCGGAGGCAAAGGTAAGGTAAGCGAAGCCGTTTTTGATGACTGTTTCGCTCTTTATAAATGAGTCGTTGATATACTTTTGATTTCGCGGCGCCTTTAGAAAAGATTTATGGGAAGCGACTCTTTTTTGGGGGAAAAAATCAGTCGAGTTTAAAGGCGACGCATCAGGCCAATACCACTTTTGCAAATCTCGTCATTCGCAAAATAGGTGTTTCTTTGAACTAGCTTGTTGCTCTTAAGAGTAAGCTTAGATTGTGAACGTATAAACGTTGTTTCAATATTTTTGCTCCATAGAAAATTTAAATATCACAAAAAAACACAATTTTGCATCGGTATTGTATTTATGTACTTGTTATAAGACATATCAAGTAATGTTTCTCTCTATAAATCGGCGAAGAGACTTTTCTAATATTTGAATCCTCCTCTAAAGATAAGCTGAATATGACATTCTAAGTTTGGTTGACCAGCACCCCCAGCATTAAAAAAGTAACTTGAAAAAAGCGGCTTCAAATTATTATAACAAAGTAACTTGAGGTGAAAATGCACAGGTTTTTATGTCAACTTTTATGGACCTGGGTTTGCATTTCACTGCGCCATTTACGAAATCATAGCGGCAGTGTAATAAAAATATTAGAAAGACAATGCTACGTTTGACGAACATGCTATTGCAAGAAAGTTGTGGGTAAATAGCAGAGGATCATAAAATAATACTGTGTTCTGACATGGACTCCAGTAAGATACGGTCAATAGTGCAATTTTTGCTATATGTTTTTTTCACAATCTCTGTAGGGCGAGTGCGTTTGAGGGTTCCGTACCCAAAGGGGGACCCTATTACTAAGACTCCGCTGTCCATCTGTATGTTTGTCTGTCCGTCTGTCACCAGGCTGTATCTCATGGACCGTGATAGTTAGACAGTTGAAATTTTCACAGGCGATGTATTTCTGTTGCCGCTATAACAAAAAATACAAAAAAACCGAATAAAGAAAATGTTGAAGGGGCTCCCATACAACAATTATTTCAATACCACACATAAACTTATGAATGCACCTGGTTTCGCACATGGACTGTGAAAGTAGCCCGTACCAATAACTTTGTAAACAACATTTTTCTATGTAAAATCCAAGCTATTCACTCCACACCATCCCTGCCATTGTACGGTGGCACGGAACCCTTCGTGCGCGAGTCTCACTCGCACTTGTACGGTTTTTGTTTTACTGTAAGGGGGCCGACTGAGTTACTAAAAAAGGAGTAATAAACGCCACGAGCTAGCGATTGGTCAAATTTGTGTGAAAACGAAATGGTCGGCGGCTCACTGACTGACTACAATGAGGAAATAGCATAATCCGCCTCTACAATAACGTAAATTAGGAGCAACTTTGTTCTAATTAAAAAATAATTATAATAATAATAATAATACCTTGGGCACTATTTACACACATTGATTTAGACCCAAACTAGAATTCCCTGTATCTTGGGTTCTAGACAACGATACACATACTTATATAGATATATAATATACTTAGATAGATAAACAACCATGACTAGGGTACATACATACGTTCTCATCAAACAAATATTTGCCCCCCTGGGACTCGAACCGAAGTCGAATAGTAACGATATTTTATATAGTCTGAGTCGAATATAATGTTCTTAGTGTTTCTGCTTGAATTCGTTCAAGCAGAAACACTTTCGTATTTATTTTCTGCAGAGGTGCCAATACCTATTTTGTCATTGCATAGGTCAGTTAGAAACTGGTTAACTCATTAAAAACTGACAGCCTCAACGAAGTAGACACTTATAAAAAAAACTAATTAAAAAACAGTTTCCCCCAAAACCCGTTGTCATGTTCAAAGTGGCCCAGGTATTACCAACCGATGGATGTCTTGCAAAAAGACAAGCCACTTTTCATTTGAATCTCGACATTCGTTAACTCTGTATAATTGGATTTGGTCGTCTCGGATGACAGTTAATTTCGTTGTTTAGCCCCTCTGACATGTTTCGTTAGGATTGTGAAAAGTTATTATTTACTGGGGGCTGTTTCAGAAGTAGGCGGCTGCACGTTTGTATTTCGAGATAACACTTGACGGAACATCAAGTTTTATAATATAGGAAATCAGCTCGTCTGAGGTCACTTATCAATAATCGAGAGTGGGTTTTATAATAATATCACTCGAGAGTTTTAATGCCTAATTATGTACAGCTACAAACACCAGTTTATCTACACACATATCATAAGCTCTCTTTGATGTGTTCAGGAACCGCATGTTTGACCGGCATTGTGGCATTGATCATTGCTCTGCCGTTGTTTAGCTTGTTCACTAGTACCAACTTCACAAGCAAACTAGGGACGGCACGCAGGCGGGCGTCAGCGTTAGAAATTTGAATGACATAATTTGACAAATTTGGTACATTATGGTCATAATGATCAATATTCAGATAAGAAATTCGTTTTTACCAAGAAGTTTATCATTATGCTGGTCGTAACGTGTGGTTTTTGTACGCAGTAAAGAGGGTTTATGATACGTGTGCAGATAATAATAGTTTATGTGACTGCTACATAATGGAGGGCATTAATACTCGAAGTTTCATAATAATATTACTCAAGAGTTTTAATGCCTAATTAATAATTATGTACACTTACAAACACTAGTTTATCTACACACATATCATAAGCTCTCTTTGATGTGTTCAGGAACCGCATGATCGACCGGCATTGTGGCATTGATCATTGCTCTGCAGTTGTTTAGCTTGTTCTGTAGTACCAACTTCACAGACTAACTAGGGGCGGCACATAGGCGGGCGTAGGCGTTCGAAATTTGAATGTCATAATTTGACAAATTTTGGTACATTATGGTCATAATTATCAATATTCAGATAAGAAATTAGTTTTTACCAAGAAGTTTATCATTATGCTGGTCATAACGTGTGGTTTTTGAACGCAGTAAAGAGGATTTATGATACGTGTGTAGATAAATAATATAACATTTTCAAAAGGAACTAGGTCAATATAAATACAAATAAAAAAATCAGAACTACGTATTTGCGACTTTATTTTATGCTGTATTAAAAAATATCACAACATTATAATATAAATTATTATGAGGTACCTCTGTTTATAAATTTTATTTAATGCAATTTTACCATTATTTTTTTTTGTACCTATATGTTATTAATATCATACTAACATTACTTGCGGCGATCGGTTAGCTCCCTGTCATGCCAAATTATGTATTGAATAACTGGCCAAACATGAGCACAACTGTGCCTCTGCCACTCCATATGGGAAAAGTGTCATTATCCTATTGCTTTATTATTTTCTGCATATTTATGGAAATATTTATTTTTTATTATTGCCAGTCCCAACTCTTAAAAAGCCCAAGTGTCTCCACTGTAGCTAATTTGGATAAAAGCCAATTACCGCTTCTCAGCTTTGTAAAGTGTTGATTTTTTCTTCTTTGCAAAGTTCTGATGGTGTTGATACAGCATTAATTTGGATTTACGGATACCGTAGAATTAGATGCAAGAGTTTGACAAGATTTTTTACTTCCTTGTTTCTTTTGCGATCGTGAAAGAGAACTTACGGAAAATATTTTTAAATAAGACGTCTTGAGGTTTCAGCATGGAATTAAATGAAAGTACTGCAAGGCATTTCGCAAATATCTTAACGGCAACTTACAAATAGCTGTTTACTTATCAAATGTAGTTAAAGCTGTAGGATCATATAGGAATCCCACAATATTTTTCAGCAAAACACTCGAAGGCAAATAAAGGGATAACGTTTAGGATTTATCACATGGCATAATTCTTAATTGTTTCCTCTGGTTTCCTCAGTATTGTATAACAAGACTGCTACACAGCGATCCGTCACAATTCCGTATCTAAGATCTGAACAGTACGCTCCCCGTCATATTAGCATATAATGCAAAGCACCCGCAACAAGCTATACCAAACAATACATATCAGTATTTCAGCATAATCATGTCAGTAATTACTTCCCGCAAAACGTTATCGTTCCGACAAATGACCTGGTGTAATTATTCAGTATAAAACTCCTTGTAACTTGTCAGTGGGGCAAAAACAGGAGAGGAACAACAGCGGTTTTTGCAGACACAATAACCAGGCGAGCGCAAAAACGGCATCAAAATGTATGACGCTCCCTTCTGTAGGATGTCCTAAGTTTTTGCGCTACCTAGCGGGCAGAAAAAGTTTAAGAGATTGTAATACTCAGCCTTTGGGGCTTAAGTGATTTTCGTCGTATACAGTCGAAGTTAGGAGGAAGTTTCTCGCTGAGGACTTAATTGTTTCGCTATCTGTAGAGTTGGCACGGAAGGTGGCACGTTTGAGTTGGGCATTGTCTTTTATTTTATCGTGTTTTCCACAAGATTTTTGCCGTATTTTTCTCTTGGCTGCGCGACCTTCTTTGCGAAAATCACGTCCTAATTTCAAAATCGTGACGGTTTTTTCAACCGGTCTTGTGCATGGATTGTACTCATTTTGATGACCTCTGTTGTGTTGCGGTCGAGGCTGTGCTTCCCAAGGAAAGAGGTCCCGGGTTCGAATCCCGGAAGAAAGAAAAAAAGCCCCAGTTCTTGGATGTTTACATGTTTGTGACGCCGCTGTTTCTGGTTCCCACGACACAAGGCATCCTACTGTTGGGCCAGAAGCAATGTTCTTATGTGCCTATATGTCAATGTTATGTTATAATATCGAGTGGTAATTAGTATTAAAATAATAGGTGATAGTGTGTTCTTTTTTTATTTCGTGTAAAAAAGGTAAATGAAAATAATGATCATGTTTTCTTACACAATTATTCATAAATAGTTTTAGAAACAATAATCATCATTGTTATTTATCTATTTTTACCCACGACGGACGGAACGGATCGGAAGCGGCAATATGCGTTTAGAGGGCTTTAGGTTGTTTGTATGTACGTGTGTGTGTATGTATAAAATTTCAGAGCAGGTTCTTAGATATGTTTTACGGCTGTAAAACGCCAGGGGGCGCCGCAGCAACCAGGATGATGTCATTTCATAGACTTAAGTTTGCATTTATGTGTCGGGGGTTTTAATTATTTTTTATTTGTAAAATTAGATATAGGTACATTAGCAAATGACAACTCTATCATAATACTGACTACCTATTCTATAAAAGACTCGCTAGGTGAAAATGAAAAAATTAAAATATCATGAGAATCCCATTGAATGGATGAAAATGTCAATACCATTATCATTATCGGAACCAATGTGCCAATGGGTAGCGCTATGCGTAAGTGCTCATTCATACAATGCTATGACAAATCACATTCACAATAGGCAACCAAACTGGCTTGAAAAACAAATAGCCATTGTCCATGTCATATCAGAAATCAATACGTCAAACACCTTTCTTGGGCATGACTTATATACTCGAACCTAAGACTTCTATCGATTTGGTACTATTCGGTACGAAAACAATGCTATAAACTAACGGTATAAAGTGGGTAACAGAAATAAATAATCAAAGCAAGCTACGCAGAACATATACATTCGTAGAAGTGTGATTTCACTTACATGATACATTTTAAGGCCCGTTAATCATATGTTTATGTCTATCTACATTAGCAACTCGATTCTTGGTGGAAGTGATTTTGGACCCAACCCTATTAAAATAAAGTTCATAACAGCTCACGCTGCAATATGATTGTTACGTGCATTTATTATTTAATATTTTGTAGTTACTTACGTCAGTCGCTCCAGCAAAACATTGCAAAAATTATGTGATTTTTATTTATTTCTTCAAAAACCCACCAATTATTTCAAACACATTTTGCATACTTACTTATTTTTTGACGCAAGTTATCGATATTACTTTTAGCTCTGAAGAAATAGGTTTTATGTGAAAAACATCTATTATTATATATATATATATATATATATGTATATAAATCCAGAAAAAAATATGTTTTGAAGACATCCCTTTCCTTCAATCAAGAAGTTTGAAAACATCATAATGTCAAAGGGAACTTTGCAAAAAAAATATAAAACCAAGTAGAGTGTTTCACCTCAAACATGATATTCCTTATGATCTAAATGAAATGTTGATATTATTAAGGTTCTTGCGTCAAAAAAAAGGCATTGAAAATTTGTTAAAACGTAGTGTTTGAAATTAAAGAACTAATTAGTGATTTTGGAAAATAAATTATAAGCCACTCAATGTTCACACTGTTCTGCCGCCGCGATTGACGTAACACATGTTGCAGTGTGAGCTATAATGATCATTATTTTAATATGGTTTTGCCCAATATTTCCACCAAAATGGATCGAGCAGCTAATTTTTACGATACACACGCCTTAAATATCCTATGTTTAACTGAAATAAAAGTAAAGGTTGCAATAAATAAAAAATTAATCGAACAGCAGAATTTATTATAAACAACCTGATATTGTAGTAGACGTGATACTATCGAACAACAAGTCACTATTTCGTATTTTAATTATTGATTTTAATGTTAATCTCTCAGGATTATAAAGCTATTTAATTTCCTTGTCTATGCATTTGATATCAATGTGGCTAACAAACAGCTTGTAAATTTTGGGATAAGAAACAACTGCAGACGTATGTCCCTAATTGAAAAACACTCCGATGAAAGTAATAAAAATAGACGATCTTGATCTTGGAAAGGAATCGTTAAAGGATTTCCTCTGTTTGTTACGAAAACAAACAAGCTTAGATGGAACCGGCTGGCTTAAAGTACACTCCAACTGCGCACGAGACCAAAATCACGTTGTTAAACATGTTATTGACCACCCAAGGTGTGGAATTGTGGATACGGTGTTTTAGAATCCCATATCATAAAATCTCTTTTATCACGCTGATAAGTGTCGAAGTCAAAGCTCAGACGCCCACAGGAACCAATTCATAATTGTGAGTCATTCGTATTCACAAAACCACACAGTTTTTATAAAATTTAAGTTGCAGATAATAATATAAACAACTGACGCTCTCGCAACATTCCTGGAAATACTATTTTGTGAGAAGACTCGTCTTTGCAAGACATGAATCTTGGGCTGCGTATGTCCATTTGAATACTGAAGAAAATAACAAACCCAATTAAGTCCAAGTGGAGTCAAACATGTAACAATTTCTATAAATAATTTTGCGGTGACTTAGACATTCGTTGTAAACGTCTCAACTTGAAATGTTTATTTAATTTATACCAATAATTCTCTTTGAATTATGGCTGTGGGCAGGAAGACGGTGTTAGATCAGATATTTATTGTGCAACTGCTCGTACATTTAAAGTAAATTTATAGAGATAGTAGATTCACTAAGGGCAAATGAGACATTTTAAGAATTTAAGATCTTACATTTTAACTTAGGACTATATCTCACACCACGACACGTGTGCAAGACATTTCTTAAAGCCCTCAACGAAGAAAGTTGTTTCAGAGATAAATCGTAATTACAAGATTTATAACCCAACATAACACGGGTATGTTATGTACACACAACTAGAGGGGTACATCAAACATTGCCAATTATACGCAAGAGCTTGAAGTCATTGAACGACAGACAAGGGACTTCGCCATAAAACAAGTAGTAATAGTAAAGCTGTCTAGGCACCGCGTGTAACATACAATTCAAGGGTATTTTTACAACGAGTGTATCACCAATGATGATTAAACGTATAAATTAAGCGGTACTGGTTAAATATAATATGAGGACTGTTTTAGGTGAAACTTGTATGGGAATTGTTATATTTTTTACCTAGCAAAACATGTACACCGGTGGGAGTATGAACGAAAAAGATTTTGTATGTTTTCGGTATATGTATTTGTGTTATCTGATATCATAAAAGTGTAAAACTGCATTTATGCAACCTTCCATTTTTTTTGTATTAATGTTTTCATTAATAAAATCTTACAGCACGAAAATAAATTACAAGAACTTATATTTGAACATTAAGGCTGCACTATTTTTAGAAAACAGTCCAAAGATCAAGCTAAGCATTTAAAATGCCTATGTTATGATCACTGGCTGCTCACATTTACACCTACAATTCCTATTTGCTTTTATTCTCCTCAGTCTAGAGGAGGTTTAGATAAAAATAAATTACGAAAAACGCAAAGAAACAGCCAAAAAATCGAAAAATATTTTGTTTGGAAAGTTCAGCCTCTTTCACTAGATGGCATTGGTAGCCGTAGATCACTCAATCTCTTTCGTCGTTGATTAATTCATTTCCTACATTGAATCTCTTTGTTGGTAGCGGAACTTATGGTTGACAGAGTGATGCATAAAGTTGGTAAGTAAAGAGCTTCGTTAATCTGAGGTTTGATGCGTATTATGCTCAACAACATGCCGAGCCGATAATGTCGATATGGATTTCCGAAACCTTTGAAGGTACTACTGCAATGATAAACGAATAGTTGTATGATGGGGAACTATCAGAATACGAAAAAGTGTAGCGAAGCCGCGCCACGGGCAGCTAGTCAATTAATAAATGAAACGTGATTGGTGCAGCCCTATAACATCAAACCTAGGTACATACAGGCACACACATTACATATAGAAACGGGAAAATCACTTTGGTATTCTAAATTACTTTGGAAAAGAAAAAAAACTAACGTAGCCGCGAGTTAAACATTTTAAGACAGCTGTAACATTACATGTTTCTCTATCAGTAAAGATATAATGCAAAGTTATTTCATCTAATTTTATTTTGTTGGTTGATATTGCTTCTACAAATAATTGCTTATAGAAGAATAAAGTGAAGCTACAAATTAGTAGCGAGAGAGAGCTAAGAGTATAGCAATTAGAAGCAAACTGCAAGAAGAGAGTTTAATAACATTTGCAAATCTTAAGAATGTTTTTTCTAGCATAAAATCATACAGTGATTGTTTGTTATTAATAAGGCCCACTACAACAAACAAGTTTGACGTAGTGGGCCAAAGTGACGGGTTATTTCTACCTGACTGATACAGAACATGAATCTAGTTTCGCAAAACAACTACGGACAAAGTCGACGGAATAAATTTATTGCTCTATCATATGTTCAAAATGGAATTCGCTTGAATAGAGTAATTTTCTTGGACAGCTAGAACCTATAACGGCCGGTCAGTAACCGCCAAAAAAAAGGTTGATAAAAACTCAACGACAGCTGTACCTAGAAAGGACTCTAATAATAAAGTCGAAATTATATCGACGGACATTATCCATTATCTTAATTTTGATACGCTTACAAAGAGCGTTAACTCGCACGACATCTGTGTTTTGGAAAACAACGGGCAGAAGTCGGATTAAAGCGATAAAACATTTTATCACCCCTCATTTTTTTTAACGCGTGGTAAACACAGGATTGCGTTTAAGCGATAGCAAAACACAATGATAATTTTATTAAAACTAAGTACATCGATAGAGCTATCATTTAAATAACTTTTTTCTGTTTGTCTATCTTTTCAATAGCTATGATTTTTTAATTCAAACTTGATCTCGTACTGATGTACTACAGTAAAGTCATATACGAAGCTTGAATATCTAATATGCCGAGCAACAAATCTTCTTGATAGAATTCAGTGGACATCACGACAGCGTGTGGGCTCAAGTCAAGGCAAAAAAAGAGGAACAGGTACGAAAACCAACCTTCGTTAGCGGCAACCAACGCTCAAAGCGAAAAAACCCGATAAACATCTAAAATTTCGTAGAAGTCACAATTCTTGGGGAACTTGATCTGATGAGAAATTTTGTCTCACTGAATGTTTAATTTATTGGCTGTTCACACTTGGCATTTAATAAGTTTTGAGCGAGTGAACTGTCACGACAGTTACTCTTGAAGTCGGCGTTTTAGATTATCTGGTGCCGTTGCTTGGTTAAAATATTACCTCGTTCGAAATGCAGGAATGTCCGTCGGATACGGACCTTCGATCACCAATGAGCCATGGCCCGATGAAATCTACCAACAATCCACCCTATCAATCCTTCGCATAAGAATGTCAATAGTTGTCCTTCTTTTTGAGACAGCTCCATTTCTGGCGCATAATATTATAGCGATACGATCGGAAGCCAGATGAGAAAAACATAAAACGTCTTTGCTTAGCTATAATTATATTTCAGGGTTTTGTGACACAGTCGGCGCGGACTTCTGGGAATCAATTGATTCCACTAAATCGTCGACTACCAAAAGCGTCTTCGACTCTATGAATTGAGATGTCCTACAAGTTAATTGGCATGTCGGCGTTATTGACACCTTTTTTTTTGTTGAGTTTTTTTTTCCTAAAGCAGGTAAGAAGCCGAACGCCAGGCGTTGAGCGGCATATGGTTACAAAAATTGCGTTTCGGTTTGATATATGATCGATGAACCTCTATATTAGTAAAGGATGGATTTTGATTCATCGGATTTTTTGTGTATAAATCATATATTTGTTGATTTCTTTACTCTCGAAAACTCCGATCGTTATTTTTCAAGCTCGCTGTTCACGGAAAGGATTTAATACGATAGTAATTTTGGTTTTATTGTAAACAAAATAAATAGGATGGCCGGAAAATCGGTAAGCGATAAAATTAAGTTAATTTTAAACTGAAAAAGGAGTAAAAAATCATTAATTTAATCAACACAACACTCAGTAGCTGCCAAATTTTATTGCCACTGGAAAACACAAAACAAACAAAAAACTCAGCTTGGGCTTTTAAACACTAAATGATGGTTTATTAGTCCATTAATCAAATTAATGAAAACGTTTTTAATTTCAAACTTTCTTTTTTATCTCTATACTAAAATTATCACACGTAAAAAACTTAATTCTGCTATTTTTATGAAACCGAAATCATCAAACTCTTCGTTTTATAGTTTTGCTTGATCCATTTCTAGAGGATCAGACGGGATAAGATTTTTATCACTGAACCTATTCTTCAAATGGCTTGGAAGGGATGTCAACACTAGTAACAGTAATCTTATTCTAAGCCCGATTTCAACTTGCCTTCGAAAATACAGAAAAACTAGCTACAATAAAAATTTGGTAGCGAAATATTTTGAACAGTCATCCCCATGAGTTGGGACTGAACGGTAAAGAAAACAAATAGGGCTCTAAAACGGTTTGGAGGGTTCTACAAAAAAAAACGAATGGTACTAGTCATTGTTTTTTAAGTGCCCATCGTAAACATGTACCCTTGTGGCGCCTGTGAAGTCTGTATCTATTAAAACATTATGAGATGATGTCTCTCTCTACCATATGGTTGGCGCCATCCATATTTGTGACAAGTTGTATCGCTGCATTTTAGCATAACGCTTCCATATTTTCTCGAGGGAATTATATTATATATATAAATATATATTCGAATTCTAATAAATATCCGATGTCATGAATTCATGATATAAGTTAGACCATTGCGTAGTTTTTCAATCCTAGAGATTCCTCTTAGTACTAATGCAGCTTTGACTACATACATTATCTAAAGAAATAAGAAAACCCGATAGACTTTCTAATATTTTTAAAGAAACGTTTCACCTAAACTAAATCTACAGGATAAAATGAACCTTACACTGAATTCTTTAGATTAACTGCGAACAATATCTGTCAGCATTGCTCTAATTTGATATCGAATATATACATCCACAATAGTGCTTTATAATTCAATTATGAAGAGAGCGCAGCTAGTAGAAACATGAAAGGAATTTCATTGGACATTCTTCAAAAATCCTTTTAAACCAACAATGGAAAATCGAATTAATACTCTGCTATGTGGCTAGCTGGTAATGTCGACCGTGCGGTGTCTTTTGTGTTCCCGTGTATTTATTTTGTGACAGTAATGATTGCGTTTTGAATGGGGTTTCTAATATAGAAATTGACAGTTGGCTGATTTTTTGTCCATCTGTTGCTACTTGCTAACGTGTATTGTTTGTTTTTTTATGTTATTATTGTGGTATAGAACTATGAAAAAGTAGGAAATTTCTCCTTTAATGTTGAATTGTTGCTAATGTTTATGTTGAGTCGATCAAATAAAGATTATGGTTTTCGACTCACGTTAAGAAATTGAGATAGCTGAAAACACTAAAACAATTAAAATTCAATGCGAATCCTATTCGGCTTATGTTAGAGACCGTGTCAGAGTCGACCATGCAAGGCCCGTCCCTTCACAAAAACTATTCTCACCAAAATTTATAACACGTCAAATCTTCAGAGAAATGGTTTCCTCCAATAGAGACCTTATTTTATATTAAATTAATCGTCCGGTCTCTGTAACATCTGCCGGCTTTTGTAGTTTTTTTGCCTTTGCTACAAAAGGTCTTATTTGTAAGGATGTCTGCCCATTTTAGTTCCAGTAAACTTTTGTCGTTTGGTTTGTTAAGTCAATCCTAAATCATGAAACTGTTTAGTATTATGATTCAGGTAAATTGTATATTTTTGAGCGGCGGACATTGCCGGTGAATCTGTTCCACGCGAACGTCTCATGTTAAATGTTTCATATCATCACGTCACGCCCACAAGAGTTCCGTGGTATTGGTTCTGACCACCGTAAAGTACAAACAAGAGGGAAGCTACACGAGACCAATGATTATATTACATATCAATAACCAAATATAATGTAATGACATGAGCAGCAATCGGTCGCAAGTCTGCTTCGATATTCATCTTATCAATGATCATTAAATATCTTTTACTTTGATTTTTAATATTCTACAAAACCAGCTTCAATATTAAAAATATCTCTGATGATTGATGCATATGAGCGAAACTTCAATGCCCGTCTCCACTCACCAGATGTCAGGTGTCAAAGAAACTTTACACTTCCGCCATGAATCAAATAAAACTTCGGTGACATTTGATTATTATACCTAGGTAGTCAAATGTACTTGTTTGCAAGCGTAATCTGGTAAGGCGTTCCTGAATGATGTTTTCCTTATTTTGAGGTGCAATTTTGCGAGTGAACGTCGAAAGTAGAAACAATCAATGAGCATTCAAAATTCAAAGCGCAAAACGATGTTTGTCGTCTTGGCTGGTGGAACAAGCGATCTAAATGCTGTCAGGCGAATATATTAATTTAAGATGTCATTGCGACCACTTGAATGGATATTTTTTATTTTAACGAGGAAATCATCATCATATCAAGTCGTGGCTTCGTTTCATTTATTGTTATTCAATACGTCAAATTAAAAACATTTTAAACGTCTGAATACAAAACGGTGATTAACATCGGCAATAACCTCGACGATTCACTTTTTCCCTTGATGACTATAAAAACATTGTACAAAACTTTACAACTTAATTACGGACATCTGTTAAGCGGACAGACTGCCACGATTTATAATGCACCTTTGGAAGAATAAAAACAATAAATTGTGGCAGAGACAATAAAGTTATTTGCGGGTTCTTATAGGTAAAAAACCTGTTGAAAAAAACAAAGCGCATAATGAATTAAACAACATAATAAGGCATCGATTTGGAGCGAGGAATCACGGGGCACCTGCAGCGGAGTTACGAAATGGCTTCATTAAAAATAAGAAAGGAGAGGCTCGGCTCTAAACAGGTGCATTCGATGCGACTCACTGGATGCTGCCCGGCTCCACTACAACTGTTGTGCTCCTAATGAGCTGCGGGGATACACATTTAAAACATGATCTGCGCAACGTATATTCTGAACTCCGATCTCCCACATACGCGAGCAAAGACTCAAGAAGTCCTCTTTTTTTTGCTTCGTCAACGTCTACATTTGTTGAAGGATTTATTTTGAAATCCGAATGTTTTAGCTCTCTCTCGTTACAAGATCCACAGTTTTTAGCATACATTGTTTATAAAGTCACGACTCCTGTAATTGTTTTGTCTGTTCCGTTGACAGGCTCCCTCGGGACTCCCATTGGCGGGAATCTCGCAAGATGGCGACCGACCTCGCCTGACCCATCAGTCAAGCCAGGAGGTGAAACATCTGTTTTAACATTACAAGTTGGCAGCTAATAAATGCGTTTCCTTTTCAAGATTTGGATGGGTAATTTTAAACTAATACTTTCGACGCTTTTTGGGTTAAAATTCTTCAGAATTTTGCTGAAGTCGCCTCGCGAGAAAAAGATAGTGTTGACGTTGATTTAAGTTACCGTCGACGCGTGTAACGAAATGGATTAACGTGAAATTTTAATAACATCCTACGTGATGCGCAGAGCTTATTTCCTTATAAAAGTAAAAAAATTACAGCTGGAGCTTAAACAAGGAATTACAACGCAGTGTTGCTGATGCCAAGGCGCAATCCTGTTTTATGTGATATTTAATATAATCTCGCATAAAAATTCTAAGAGCAATAAGCCAAAAGTTACTAAAAAGAATATAATGGATCTGGCCCGAAGCGCGCAATTTCCTTTAGCTCCTGCTCGCTACCGAAAGTTGGCGAGAAATATTTGTGGTGAAACTTTGATTGTATATCAATCTCGTGGCTTGTTTACAACAGTCGTTAGCGTGTTGGAGATCACACCGATATCTTAGTACTTACATACAACTTTTCTTAACTACCGACTGACTTGGCAAAAGATGGAGTGTAGTCCCAGCTCGATTTGATACTACTTACTACTAGAGCTTTGATAGAGTCTTGTATGACATCGCGGTTTTAGAATACAATGCAAAACGTACCTTTCCAAAGGCACCGTCATTGTTATCACTATAGCATCTGAAACAAAAGATGAACAAAAATCAAATATCTTTCTCACACTTTTCAATGGCACTAATTCGATTTTTTATTACAAATAAATGCCCATACGGTCTCGTTAGAGTGACATAGCGGTTTTTGTGCCATCACGGTGATTACCGGCGGAGAATAAAGGCAACGTCTCTAATGATTCTACTCTTTTTCCCTTCGAAAGTTTTTCCTATTACCTGGAAGGTGCCCGACGATGCAAACGTAAGAGACTGCTGCGAGCCCGATTTCTTCGACCACTTCTAACTGTACGCCATTGCCTCTTTCCCGCACTTCAGAGTTAGCTGTATGCCCGTCTCTGTCGATCAGTTACCAGTCAAGTGTAGAACCCTTTACGGCATCGAGATCTGGGCAAACAACGCATGCGTTCAGAATTAAGCAATTATAGTTAATTTCGAGTCTCCCCGTATTATGGCCGCTCGTCGTGTCGGCGAGAGAAATGTGTTATTTTGAAACATAATTTGTGAGAAGGCATCCGGCTGAGCAGCTGTAAATTATATACCCTGTAGTAGTTCTTACCCAAGTGGGTTTACCTTGATAGGACTTTTAGTGAACTACCGGGAGCGTTACGCTTAATACTTACGCTTTTTTGGTAGTCGACACCACTTCCCAATCAAAGAGGAGGAGAGATAACGACTTTTTCGGCGGCAGAAAAAAAAACCTAATTTGACTATCATAGAATTCATCAATCATCTATCTTATTTGATTGTTAAATAGCGCCTCTATTTTTTGTTGAAGCGTCGCGTCGGATCTATTATAAATTATGTATCCGAACGCTAGACTGCCAGTCTCATTATGACACTATGACGTTGGGATTCCAAATTTGAACCATAATTTGAAGTGATTAATATAGTTGAATCCAGTTCCAGTGACACTTCACGTCAGCACGCTCTAATATGATTGGACGTTTTCACATAAATTACACCGACGGGCGTGGCCTAGTTGAATAATTAAAAATCAAAGATTGTTATCGCACCGGCGGCGGTAGTAAGCAGCCAAACCTTCCGGTAGGTAATTGTTAAAAAAGCTCCCTTTATTTTTTAGTTACAGATTAACTACATTGTTTGGGTGTGAATATACGCAGCCACGTTTAATGATATCTAATAAATGGTTTTCCGTTTGGAGGGAATAATCACGTGACTTTAAGTTTCCGAATTTTTCTCCGAATTTACTGACAATGTCTTGGTGCTTGGCTTTATCTATTAAGCATAACATGGTACGTTTTAGTGCCATCTAGCTAGTTGCATTCAAGCTCTTAATGGTAGCACATTTCAGTGCTAATAGTGTAGCTTTCAAGATAGGTAGTCTACTGGCTTTGCTTTTATTTGGAGGATGATTATATGGGACACCATTTAAAACTTGCATCCTAAAGTTTAAGCTCGTGTTTTTCTACCTTCAGAATTGGCAGGTGCAGTTGGTAAATAAGATGTAGCTCATATATAAGTTGAACAGTTAAATTATAGTGATATCGGTTCTTGAAGAGAAATGCAGAGTATAAGGTACATAATTATTCCACACACTTCCGTAAATGATACTGATTATTGTCATGGATTTCATGTCATTTTAAATATGTCCATATTTCAAAATTCTTGTCTCAATTTTGTTTTTTATAAAAACTTTGAATGTTAGTTAGTTTAGGTTATGTATAGCATTTTTATTTAAAAATACGGGTTAGCAAAACCCACGTACTTTGTTTTTTATATTGGACTCCTCTTATAGGTATTTGAGTAAACTCAGGAGATAAGATTCTAAAGATGGATCACTGAGTAGTTTATATTTCACGAGTTATTGAAGCTCTACCTCTCAGTAAAACCTAACCTAACACCATAAACGACACTCCTAAACTGCAAACATAACACCTTCATAATAAACACACACTCCAGGCTAATATGTAATGTCTCTGTAATTTAATACACGCGCCCCCGTCAGAGACTGTTCCTTATCACGCCACGATGAATTATGGCAGTCCTGTCAGAGCTTGTAAGGCCAAGGTGTAGATGGGTAGCGGAAAGCTTGTCTCTTGATTTTGCAGATGATGTTGCTGATGATGATACTTCCTCATTTGTCACGGTTCTTTATGTATACTTTTGGGTTGCGCTGGGAAGTCAGATTTTTCACGAAAAGAAACTGCTTCTGGCAAAATAGATAAGACAAAGTGTGTTGCTTTCTATTTCTTAAACTCCGCATACAATGTTGACGATTATTACAAGCGCTTGCAGGTTCGAAGACAACAATATTTTAAACACTAACGACAAACTTGTCATAGTTTTTACTAGGAATATTTTTGCCATGGTTTCGGTTAGGTAAGGTTGAAGAAGTCAAGATCATGGGCTATCTACTTTAATTTCATTTCATTACTTAATACATTAGGTATTTTTACTAGACTAGATTTGGAAGTATTTAGTGATAGTACCTCACATAAGGTATTTAGGTATGTTATCTCTCATCCCTTACACCACATTTAAGCTAAATGGCTGGCTAATACATCTAAGTTCTGTCTCTTTCGCACCCACCATTGAAATGCAAATTCGTGTGTCATGAATTAGTCTGCGTTATTGGTACTGTCAAATCATCTCCATTAAGGAATATTCCTCATTTTAGGAGACTCTATGTCCTTAATGATGTAGGGGTCGGGATTTACTTTTGAATTACATTTGACGGCTTGCTAGTGAAATAAGAAAGAGATAGTTCGACAGTTTGTCAAAGTTCGACGTACACTCAAAAACATCTGGATGTTATTCTCTCATGGAAAATGACAGGAATCAGGCAAATGATAAACACAAGTAAAAATATCAGTTACAGTGACATAATTTCATGAATTTCCACCTAATGCCAAAATTATTGATATCACAAATTACGAATATTACGGAATACGTATATTAATCACCTATTCCATTATTACAGAGGACAACATTATATTTTGCAACAAGAGTGGAACAATTAACATTAAACGATCAAATGTTTGGGATGCAAATTACATTGAATATACCGCTATGGAAATAATTGTTGTCATTTTATGATTTATTTGTCTGATTTCGCTGCGATATGCTAACTAGTTGCAAATTATTTCAAAGTTTGAACATACAAGGTGTAACAGAAAGTTATGATTAAACTTCAAAGAGGGTTTTAGGGAAATATCTGGGATGTTATTTCAAAAAATATTACGAATATAATCAGTTATGGTTTCTCAAAACAAACAAAATAGAACATTTAATTAATCAAAGCCCCACGCAATTAAATACTTCATAATTAATTCATATTTTCAGTATGATTACTTCTGAAAATGTGAATTTCACGTATTCTTTACATTTTCAATACATAAGGTCAACGAATATCAAGTGAAAGGGAACTCACGAGCATGTTTGCCTATTTCCGGACCACGAGAACAATAAAGTATGTTATTATCCTCACTCCTACACTAGGCTGAGCTGTTATGAGAAGACGACGCACAATAACTGTCCCTCCTTTTACGCCTCTGTTTTCGATATAAGCTCTCATTTGATTTCCCAAACGACCATTTTTGTCTCTTATTTTTATATTTATCTGCGACGCGGTGTATTCGGAACTATGCCTAGTAACCGATATGATTACTCAAACACTCTCGTGAGTTATATAAATATCACCATAAATCCTGTGCATAGGATTGAAACGTTATTTTTTTATTTGAAAACCAGCAAATGAAAATATACAACAGTACCAAGACAATTCATAAAAGGTACATTTGTATATTGGAAAATTTAATACTGAAATGCTATGTTTGGGACAAAACTGAAATTTTGCCAAAACCGTTCCGAACAAACGAGTATTAATGTTGGAAATCTGATAAACGGTTCCCGATTTTGCAAACCAAAACAGAAATGAGACATAAAAATGCTAATATTTGCATTAAATTCGGAGATAAACCTGCCACAGTTTCAGAACGCTTTGATATGGAAATTAATAATTAAATCTGATAATGATTTCAGTCGCTCTTACGACATGACTTTAGTATCTGCCCTTCACACATATGTAATTAATGACTCAGAGATAAAACCTTTGTGCTCACTACTTTAGGAAACAAACCCTTTTCTTTATACTTTATACTTTATTACACAAAAACAGAAGATACAGATACATCAAAATGGAAACTAGGTGTACAAAGGCGAGCTTATCTCTAAAAAGAGATTTCTTTCCGAAAACCTAATATGGACAGAATACATGAAAGAACAGGTAGAACTATTGCACAATGTTAAAATATTAAAATAATAAACTACTTACTAACATAATTATAACTACATAAATAAATTATATCAATACAAATAGATAAAATTATACTACAGAATACTTATATATCAAAGCAATATAAATTTTTTCATTGTCAGAAGAACATTTGCGCTCAGGTACAAGAAATAAACGAGTGGAAACCTACAGTACTTAACCTAATATACATAAATAAATAAATAAACATTTATATACAGGCACATACATTGCTTCTGACCCCATAGTAGGATAGCCTGTGTCGTGGGAATCAGAAACAGCGACATCACACACATATAAACATCCAGGACTTGGGGTTTTATTTTCTGTATTCCTTGCCGGGGAGCTAACCCGGAACCTCTCGCATGGTAGATAGAGCCACTACCGCAGCGCCACAGAGGTCGTCGTATGTATTCACTAGATACAAATCAATTAATTTTAATCAAAGCCACAACATTAGTTCTGTTATTATTATGGTACATCCATTCAAAGTCTTCATCATCACGTTCAGCCCACTTCAACCCACCTCCTAGCTTCAGTGCCACTCCTAAAATGATAATACAAATAGTAGTTGTATTAAGGTACTATTCAAAGTCCAGGATCATTCATAATTTTATAAACCGCCACACTGCCGCGGCCTTACCGTCTGTGGTCGCGGCTAGTAATTTATGGACGCTGGCAGTTTGAGATTTAATCTCAGTGAAGCCTACGCATCCCTGTGGGAAACTGAGCTAGACTGGTCGAGATATAGAGAGATCGCTATATTACACTCTTGGATCTCGTGATACACGTTGGGCTTGTCGGAAGTCACTTCGTAGTTTTTTAATGAATATTTTTGTCAAAGATTCTGAGATAGTCCTCATTCTTTGACATGTCGAAAAGCTTAGTTAGTATCACTGACTGTCAGCATGGGACGCGTAATATTAATGTATAAATTTATGTAGAATTTGATAATTTCATGAAATAGCCAACCACGGATTGATCATAATAACGAAATGGCCAACCATTTCATGATATAGTATTTTTTTCCATGAAATAATCCGAAAGGGTAAATTTCACGAAAACATGTCGTTTTAAAAGCCCTTGTATGCAGTCGTTAACTAAGCTACCGCAGTATTTTGCCCTCGAATATTTCTTTCTAAGTAAACCATGGTTGGCTTTTTCATGATATAGTCAATTCTACGATATGGTAATGCCATATACAACAGTATATTATATACGTAGAGTTCGTGTTATTTTAATAGATTTATAGTAAATGGCCCTTACATATTGAGAGCCCTATATATCACATGATGGATGAGATGATGATTATGATAATAATATCATTGGATATAGTTTTAATCGCATTTTTTATTTAAAAAAAAAACCTTATGTAAAAGACGAAGTAAATAATCATCAAATCATTCATGTATGCTATTCCATCGCATAGCACCCATAGCGAATGAAAGTACAAAATTAAGGCACCATGTATCACTAAGGGGGTCTGCGTACTAATTCTCTATCATTATTGTGAATCATATAAAATAGCGTAAAAGCATTATAGGAGCTCAGGCCATGATACTAGAGGCCTTATTCGAATGTTGGTAAGTAAGATGCTCGTTTTATACAGTTGCGTAAAAAATCGCCACGTCACTCCAGCGAAGAGTCGGCGACGGGCGGCGTGACGAACTGCGATGGAGACGTCAATTCTACAGCATTCTTGATAAACCAACAAATGAACAAAAAACAAGTGAAAAAGTCGTAGTGGTCAGCAAATAAAAACATGGAAACGGAGTGTGGTCGTGACTATGACAAGTTACGGAGGCTCCTACAATTTGACGCTACGTAAATGATTTGATGGTCAATGCGGTTAAATGAACACATTTTTGTAAATAGTGCCGTGGCACGATTTGGTGTCGAAATAACGACTCTGCCACTCGGTTCTAATGTGTCATAAAACAATGTGAAATTTTAATTTTTTAAATAATTCTAGGGCACATTTTCTGGAAAACTACAGAAAAAATAAAGCCTTATTGCAATCTCAGAGCGATACTGTATACTTTTTCATGTTATATCGTAGTCACTCTGAGGGATAAAATAAACTGTCTCATTATCTGCGGAGGTTATATTCTTGTCTCTACAGCACTAGTATCAGGACCATTTGTATTTATCTTTTGTAACTTAACAATTTCATTGTGTTTGCTTTCGTTACTCAACATTTACATCTCGTTTGCTTAGCTATGCCCGGGCACGGTAACTTGTTTAGAGAGGGGCAAATGAACGTAGATTGAGACGTTGAGTACTTAAGTCTGAGGGTCCTTCGCTTTTTGTTTTAGGCCCGTCTCAAGATTCGAGTTCGTCGGAATCTATAGAACAGGTTTTAAATGCTACATCTAACTAAATGCAGTCTCATTTTATTTGTCATTTCAAATCTTTCGTGTCCTACTTAAATATACAAGCGCTAAAGCTATTATTAAAAGCGTACACGCTCGCTCGTGTTAACTGAGCGCGGACAAGTGCTCCGCCAATATTTGCCGAAGCATATTTTACGTTCAGGAACACGACGCTCATAATCGAAAAGCGATAACAATCGATATTAACCATTAAACAACGAACATTGGTTGGTGCCGAAAACAATTGGCGGTTCGCCAAGCGCACGCTGGGCTCGGCCGAGTACCTCGTGATTAAGACATTAAAACAATAAGAAAAACTTACTCCAAAAAGCGGACGCAGAGGGGCGTCGTCAACACCGCCCGCGGGTGTAAGGTATATAGTAATTATTGTTAGACAACCACAAAACAACTCAAAAACGCCGACAAAGCAACACACGCGTATATCACGCACACATTTAACTCTAACGCACGATTTCAAACGCCCCGCGCACACGGGCAAACAACTTTATTCGCGTATAAACTAAACCGAGTTTAACCGAATACTCACACATGTCTGTCAGACAGAACTTAACATCATAATTACGAGGGCCAGTGGCGTGCGTCGAGCTGTAACGAGCTTAAACAAAATGGCGGCTATTCCGTTTTATACATGACCAGTGTGAACGATTTTTCGTGCAATGACGGCAATTAGAACTCGTGTTATAGGAGGTCCGACAATTATAGATCATTTTAATTTATTACGCATCTTTGGCGCTTACTAGATAGAAGAGTATTAAGAAACAGGCAGTCGGGCAGATATCACAATGATATAGAGAAAATCATGAACAGTATACTAAATAAATGAAAATATATTTGGGAATTCGCCATCAGCAAGATCCTATGAATATCGTATTCACACTATTATTTTTGAAAGGTTACAGCAACTTGGCCACTTAACATTTCTCAAATCCTAAACTTGTGGAAATAAAAGACGGTGAGGTTATAATGAAATCACCGCAGCCCACACATTCTTGCCAGCAGGCACTGTTATATGATAATGGGAGTCTTTCCAAATTATTATTCTGTTGGTTATTTTATAATTTTTCTTACAGTAGCTGGGCACATTTAAATATGAGTTAGGGAGTGATTAATATTTATTACTGAACTTTAGCAGCCTTGTAGGCGGTTTTGAGCTCGGTTCTAATTTGAATAAGCCAAGATCATTGTTCGATCGTTTGTCTACTTCAAACTGTGTTTGTTGCTTCATTTCTTTATTCATTGAAGACTCTAGCCAAGACATGAGAATATATTATACCTTCTGACGTCAATATTATTGAGAAAAAAAAGATATAGGTAAAGACAAACACTTATATAGGTAGGTAGATACTGATAGCCAAAAACCCGCCTGAAGCAATGTTCTTTATAACAATAAAGATAGAACAAAAAGGGGTACACGAAAGTATTACACAAAAAGTATAGGTACATTGAAGATTAAGTAAAGAACAAAGTATAGGAAATTAAATGAAAGGGCCCAAGAAGCCCTCTTTTAAGAAAGACGAGATTCCACGCCGGATAGCGGTAGTCATGAGAAATCACACGAATTAAACATTCCTAAAAGACTTGTCAAGCCTCCAATTTAAGTCGCAAGAAAAATAACCTACAAATAGACTGATCAAGATTATAGGAATGAAAAATAACAGAGTAATTATTAAAACAAGATTATTATCGAAATTGCTATACGTCTTGAAGGCTCAAAACAAGTTCCTCCGGATTAATTTGAGCCTGAGGTCATTAACGCTTCTAACAGTAATTGCCTGGCACTATTATGATGAATTGTTTTGTGGGCACTTTCTCACCATGTTCTTCATCAAATGTGTTATTTTTTTCGTAAATTACCTAGCGTTACATTTTTGAAAGATCTGTTCATTTAAGACTTAATTACTGGACTAATCTTAATATTACTTGGCTTGGTTGTTAGGGGGTCCATGAATTGTTGAGGATCGGAAAATATCACTATTTTTTTCCCTAATAAACAGTGTAACCTTGCGAGAAAATTGGTTTATATAAAAGCAAGTAAATGTTCCTTGACAAAAAATTCTGTCAAATTCTGACACAATAAAGGTTATCTTATATGTTAGTATTATTATATACATAGGTTAGTTTAATGGGGTGGAGAGAAACTTCAATACGCCTAACATTATTAATGTATGCCCCCTAGGATGGCTGTATCGTTTTACTTAATAGAGGTAGATAATATCCTATCTACCTACCTATCAGATAGTTCACATAATGTAACTCCCTTATTCAGTTCAAACAACACTCAGTGTATAACATTTCGTTCACAAGGGGAAAATGTGATTAGAAGAACGTAAAACTCGGATCTATCATCGTAATAAGATCATGCAGAAAGTCATTGTCCAAACGAAATATTATTTTGTACAGCTAATTTGTTTGCAAATCCTAACTAAGTCACGAGAGAACTTAAGCTCTGTCTTATTCAAATTAGGTACGTCGAGTAATATAAATAAAGTAAGTAAGCACTTCTGACTGTGCTAGAAGTTGTTTTTTTTCATTGTCGCTGCCTCCTCCACTTCGTGTAACGGTGTTATCCAAATTGTATTATTTTGCATGAATTTTTGACAAGGTATGCAAAAGAAAACAGTTTTTTTTTTCAAAAGTGCCCATTGCACAGTAGTTTCCTATATTTGTGCAACATTTTATCAGGAAACTATTATTTTCGCTTCTTTGTATTGCTCGTGTTAATTCCTAAAAACTCTTATTTCTTTGACCATATATACCGCCCTATTTTGTGAAATTTGGCTGGGGAATCTAACTGTAACTTTTATTTTGAGTTTGGAATCATAGATTGTGATCCAAGCTATATAGTCGTGTGTCTCCAAACTTTGCAAATATAGTCGTACGATGGACGCAGTTTCCATTGCAAAAATGAGTCATTTGCGATTGGCATCTTTAAAATTACACATCATTAATTGAGACGTCAAGTTGCAGCAACGAGATGAGGAAAAAAAAGTATAAGGCTGTCTCCATACTAATTTAGATATCAAGCGAATGAGACCGACAAATTGTTAGCCATTCGTATGGGCTTAGGGGAACTAAGAGGCTCGGAAGATGTTTTATTGTTTGCTAAGCTATTTTGGGATTGGACATTTTCGGTTTAGATCGCAGTTCTTACCGCGGGAGTTAGTTTTTAGTGTTTTTGGCAGATTGGCAGACTGTGTTGCCAGTTCTTAAGTTTAAAATATGGATAGAACTCGCTTTAGTACTGGCTAGCACAGAAGTTATTTTAGATTTCGATTTTAGAATCATTGTTGACTGTAGGTCACAAAACTAAAAATGCAGTAATCAAAAAATTTTCTTATTCAACAAAGCAACAAACTCAGACAGCGACTAAATAGAATGTCAAAATAATAAATGGAGTCCGACTCAAATTTCAAGCACACACCAAGCCGTGAACCATTGCAGCCAAATGCTCCAACGACTATTATTTATGAATTCGAAATGTATTAATATGTAAATCTAAGACCCCGAGCGGGTTAATTGATGTTAACAATAAATAAAAGGAGGAAATATCAAAAAGAAACAACAATTTTACACCTGCGTTAGTGGGATCAATGAATGAAAAATCAATAAACGATCCAAAGTAGGTTCCACCATCAATAAAAATATGTAAATCCTGACAGTCGAAATGAGTTTTCATAATTGAACAGCGTGAGTAATTTAAAGTTGTTACTTATCGATATTTTTCGCGTAAATAGAGGCATTATGATCAATTTACTTTGTTATCGGTGACTAATGGTGTTATTCATATCTTAATTAACAACTACAGTTGACATTTGCCAGTGTATGAAAATCATGGTTGTCATTTATTTATTTTATTCTGTGACCTTAATAGGTTTTTAGCTAACCACACCAAACTATATCACAGGACGGTAGATACCTTTTCACCGGGTAAAGCATTAAATATATTACCAGACCTAATATTGTCACAGAATGTGGTTAAACTAACTCAAGGTATACAATGTTACTCTTGGACACGTGACATTGCCTTTCCATACCGGAACGAAACTTCTAGAAACAAGTAACATCGTTGGAAAACAATTTTCTACGTGAGTACACTTACAGGAATGTCCATAGCTTCCGTGTTTTCTGAAAATAAATGATTTATTATTATCTGTCCTGACCGATTCTAAATGGATTGTACTCACATTTACAAGCTAGCTTTTTTTTAAACAAATTTATGGTAAAAATACGGCTTGTTAACCTGAAATACGGTGCCATCCCGAAAAAAGCATAAAACTTGCCATACATGTAACTTTTATATTTCGTAATTTCTTTATTGTGCTACACAAAATAGACTTGTAGATAACTTATAATAGAAATAAAAAGATTTATTAAGGCGAGCTTATCTCTAACAAGAGATTTCTTCCAGCAAACCATGGTTTTTAGGAAAGTGGTGGTTGCTCGGGGGCAGACCTGCGCGTACAATAATACTCTATAATTACTATGATAAACATACACTATAAACAATACATACTGATAGCCCTGATTTCTAAAAAAATACTGCATAATAATCACTTTATTTGTGTGCTACATACCCGGGCTCTACACTTACAGGACTTTGAATTTAATTTAGTTGATTTCCACTTACCCCAATTAAAGAAAGCATATTTTTGAAACTATAGATCTTACAAAATACATCCAAAAAATATGTTTTTCAACGTGATCTTCAATATTGAAGCACGTTGCGCTAAGAGCTACGTGTATGCCATGTTCCATGCTTACTTCCTACCCGGAAGATACCGATATTGACATATTTTTGAACTAACAAGTTTTGCGATAAGCTATAAGTAGTTTACTAATTTAGAAAGTGTTGCTAATAACAACGTGAATTGGTACCTAAAACCGGTACTTGATTACCACCAATGAATCTTAGACCGAGTAGTAACCAGTTAGTGTTATAAACCATATGAGTTTCTTCTATTTGATATTAAAAACAAATCCACTTCTTTAAGTAACACGGTAATGCTTGTGAGGTCAAAGCAAGTGGCTCCCAAGCATCGCGTGATCGTAGCTCTTAATGGCAACAAAACCTGCACACATTATGAAGACATTAGCACCTGAGATAGCAAGCCTGTTTATATCATCATTGACCGTAAGGTTGATTTTGATGTGGCGTAAATATGTTAAGCAGAGAAGCCTAGTCAATTTTGTATTTGAAGCAAACAGAGAAATAAGTAAAGTAGAGAGATTCATTATTTTTGTGAGATTTGCCGAAACCTCCTGTTTTATTTAGTAGTGGAAGTCACAAATTGTATGTATTATTTGAGTTTCAATCAGGATGTCAACTTCACTTTATGATTAAGATGTTAGCTGAGATCTGATAATCAGATACATGTTTACCTAATGTTTAGATGTTGGCTAATGGAATGCACTTTTGAATCGAAATAATCCCGCGATTCCAGGATCGACAAATTTTATGTTCTGATTGTAAAATCGTATGTATATATTTACTGAAGTTCAAGTGTTGGCTAATATGGAATGCAGTTGTGCATCGATCGCAAAAATTCTGCGATCCCGAAATCGGCAAATTTTGTGTTTTTCCGACTCTAGAATTGGATGCATATTTACCAATCTTATGATTTAAAGTAGGTAGTTGCCAAACTGATATAAAACGCTCGGGGTAAGTACACAGACTGTATTTAAAATAATAAATGTACCTTTTGTAATAAATAAAAAAAATATGGTGATTAATTTTTGGTAAATTTTCTTTATTTTTAAATTTTCATTATTTGCATATGCATTTTTTTATAAAAAGGAATTTGTCATAGGAGCAATGGTATATTGGTAGGTCTTAAAGCACATTGATACTGTAGCTAAGGGAAGTTAGACGTAGGGAAAATATACTTTTGATATGATAGCTGAAGGCATTTGTCAAGGGAACAAAAGTACAAGAAATCATATAGTGACACGAACAGTTTTAGCATTGTAATTGTTGTTTTATTTCTGTTACATCAAAATTGGTAAATTTGTTGCATTAGCAATTAAAGAGTAATAATAAAAAACGTTGCCTTCATAACTATGCACCTTTGATGGTTGTCCTGCATCAAAGATTTTTTGTTGCAATGGCAATATTTTTTGAGAGTGTATGGATCCGAATATCCGATCTCTTTATATCTAGGTATCTACATTTTAGTAGTGTACCAAGCGTGCTCGTCCGGCCTACGGATAAAATGCCGTCAAAAGTTTTGAATTTTATTACCATTCCATAAGTTTCAAAATCGTGATGCTACATTTATTTAAATTTATACGCTGAAAGGGTTATTAAAGTTGCTCGAACTTTGATCATTTTTGTTATAAAACTGCAGGCGTTCTTGAGAGATCCATACCCAAATAGCAAGGAATATCTTAAAAAATAACTGAATATTGTTTTAATTGAAGAAGACTAGTTGATAAATTCATGATAAAGTATGATATTTATTAACAAAAAAGTATATGGGTCCGTTATATTAAAGTGGGCAAGCATTAAGGACAATTTTAAATTATTACAAAAATGCTTCGAATTATTACATATATAGTTTTAATTTGGTTTTTGCAGAGCTCTGAATGGTTTCAAGTTATCTTGTAAAATTACTTAAGACAGTAAAAAATATTTGAAGATATCTACAATTCCTATTAAGGACGACCAATATTGATATAGTCAAAGTAGTCAATAGTCAAAGTACTTTATTACTGTAGATATTTACATATACTTAGCAAACGTCATTTTTTGCCTCTTCTCTACATTGGACCACTGTGGGAGAAGGAGGGCGTAGAAACTCCCACAGATTTATTTTTAGATCTCTTTTAAAAATAGGTTGTGCTTAACTAATACAAATATGAAAAATTTAATTGTTATGATTAATAAGCAGGAATAAATAATTACAAAATTAGTAACAGCAAGGTCTGTGTTGAGCCAGATTAACCCCATACAGTCCTGTCATTTAAGTAATCTTGAACATTGTAATATCCCTTTTTCGACAAAGTCGCTTAAACATGCTTTTTAAATTGCTCAAATGGCAATTTCAAAATCTCCAGAGGTATCTTATTGTAGTAGAGAATGCACTGACCCTTCAAAGAATTGCTAACCTTCGCGAGTCTAAAACGGGGCGCACATAGTCTGTGATTATTTCTTAGGTTAACATTACAGCTGTCGCTAAGTTTGGAAAATGTTGTAAGGTTCTTGTGTACATACATTATATTTTCGAAAATAAATTGACTAGCTACTGTTAGTATGTCAATTTCTTTAAAAAGCTCTCTTAAGGAGTCTGTTCGTTTTAAATTATAAATTGCTCGAATAGCTCTTTTCTGTAAAATAAAAATAGTTTGAATATCCGCTGCTTTCCCCCACAACAAGATACCATAGGACATCACACTATGAAAGTAACTAAAATATACTAGCCTAGATGTAGCCACATCCGTGCTTTGTCTGATGTTCCTAACAGCGTAAGCCGCAGAACTTAATTTACCAGCCAATTTATCTATGTGGGGTCCCCACTGCAGAGATATTTAAGAGATTCGATCGTAACTAAGCGAAGTACAATTTTAATCTTTTATTTTATCGTAATTATATTTAAAAAACAATCAACAGGAAAAGAAATATTGCGTCTGATAAGAGTAAATTATTATATAGTATGCATTAGGATCTTTAAACGCATGCCAGTATCATATGCTTAATCTGTAAATAAGTAGTACTATAAAACCGACAAAACTTCTAAAATCCGGGAAAAGAAGAAAATGTGTGGATTATTTGTTTAACACATGAAAGAATATTTAAATGTTTACATTTCCTTAAGATATTTTATATAACTATTACTTATCAGGAATGGCTTAAAAAAAACTCAATATCAGCTCCTGCTCTTATGATGTGGTGCCGAGAAATGTAATTAAAATATTTTACATGGACACAGTAAATACATGATAATATAAGTAGTGTTAGTGAAAATATTTAAACTTAACTTCACATTAAACCGTTTTTGTTAGGACCTGTTTTATTTTAAATGTGTGTTTAGGTTTACATGATTTTACTTGAGCTTCTTCTTGTACTATTTTATTTCGGAAGGATGTTATGCAAAAACATGCTATTAAATCGTGGTATTCGCTAAGTAAACATTTCATTCAATTTGGTTGCTGATGTTCCTTGTTTACTTGACTCACTGTTGACTGACTATGAGGTTCGATGTGAAATGTGATATTGCTATTAACTACGAGATAGATAGATTTTTGGGGAAGGATGAATTACTAGACGCTTTTATAGTAGCCACATTACCTTCCACACAGCCACACGGCACTATGCCACTCAGTTATTTTCGTGACTATCCTCCGTGACCTGTGAAAGAATTCATCAGGAAACTGGTATTGGCCATCGCACAGGCTAGTCCATCCTTTGATGCGACGAGGTCTTGAGGGCGGCGGTAAATACGCGAAACGGTTTCGCAGGTACTCTGGAGCACCAGGATTGCGCAGGATTTTGAAAGGAAAAATTAAAATATGAAGGTTCCTTCGCTGTCAGATTGGGAGCCACTTCAATTGGTTGCGAAAATCCATCACGTGACCATGTGTCGGACCATGTGTGTGTGTGTGTGTTTATGTAGTATAATTATCTTCATAATGATATATTGTGTATGTTATAAAGTATTTTTGTGTGTATGTGAGTCCTATAGAATCAAAAGTGGCAATCTGCATTTTTACTAATTTGTGCCAATGGACGAAAAATAATATCACGGTCATTATTAATATTTTTGAAAGAACTGTGGTTTATTTAAGCATCTTTGATTAATGACCATTCTAGAAGACGTAAAAAAGTATGCTCAAAGCAATTAGTTGACTGAGAAATGAACATTCTATTTTGCAAATTGCCAGTTTTGAATCTAAAAATTGAGGATAGTCATGTATTGCTATGATAGTAGATATTGCTATGAACTACGAGATAGATAGATTTTTGGGGAAGGATGAATTACTAGATGCTTTTATAGTAGCCACATTAACTTCCACACAGCCACACGGCACTATGCCACTCAGTTATTTTCGTAGGAATTTCACAGTAAAATCGTGAAAGCATTAATAGGTCGGCAATACGATACTACGCGAAGTGTTGCCATTCACAGTGATTACAGTTTGTTAATCCGTTTAGTAATAGGATCCCGTTTTTGCCCAAAGGGTAAAAACGGGATCCTATTACTAAGACTCCACTTTCTGTCTGTCTGTTCGTCTGTCACCAGGCTGTATTTTATGAACCGTTATAGTTATACAGTTGAAATTTTCACAGATGATGTATTTCTGTTGCCGCTTAACAACAGATACTAAAAGACAGAACAAAATAAATATTAAAGGGGGCTCCCATACAACAATTCTTTGATTACCACATACAAACTTAAGAATGCACCTGGTTACGTACATGGAGTGTGAAAGTAATAATAAGTAAATTTGTAAACAACATTTTGCTATGTAAAATCCATACTAATCACTCCACACCATCCCTATCATTGTGCGGTGGTACGGAATCCTTCGAGCGCGAGTCCGACTCACACTTGGCTGGTTTTTATTTTACTTTCCGGAAAGGTTGCACGTAAGTATAATGGTGCGTAGAAGCGGGGATAACTCACTCGCTAGGTAGGTAAGTATATTGATATTATATTAAATTAAAATACAAAACATAGGAATATATAAGTTCAAAACAAACTTGGAATACAGAACGTTCAAAATGTATAACGGTTTAAATTCCTAATGGTTAAAACACACGCTTGTAATGCATAATGGTCAAAATGTAAAACAAAAATATCTGGTCGAAGTGGTGTATCAGTGTATGTGAAGGACAACGGAGGTGAGCGAAGCTAAGCGTGTTACTTTGTCATTTAAGAACAAAAACCAGAAGTTACTTACCGATATTAAAACATAACTTATATATATAGATAATAAACATACTTGCTTCTGACCCAACACTCTCGTGTTACTTTGACATTTAAGAACAAAAACCATAAGTTACTTACCGATATTAAAACATAACCATAAATACATTGCTTCTGACCCTACACTATGATACCCTGTGTTGTGGGAACCAGAAACAGCGACATCACACAAATTTATTTATCCAAAACCTGTTTTTTTTTTCTTCATCCCCAGCCGGGGATTGAACCCGGGATCTCTCGCATGGTAGGAAGAGCTAAAACCTCATCGCCACAGACGTCGTTAAAAAACAGACCTTTTCTTGAAAAAAAAAAAGTTATTTATTTGTATGCATTTCCACAATTATGCTAAATATTCATTCTGGTTTCCTTCCTTAAATTTATTATGTTTTTTTATTTATATTTATTTTGAACTTGTAGATTCTAAGCGTGTGATAACGAACTTTATGATTTTGGATATTTATGCGTTTCAAATATTAATTCTGATTTTATATATTTTAAACTTTTATATTTAGATTTTTATGTTCTCTTTTTACTTGGTTATATTTGCAACGAACACGTCCTGATAGATTAATTAATTTAATACTTTTGAATTACAATTTTATGCAAAAGAAGAATAAAATATTTTGCCGAAAAACCATTTCTAGGTTTTACAATTACCTTAATGCCATCTACAAAATCAACTTTTACTTTGTGATACTAGGCACATTCTTCAATTATGAAATGAACTATTAAGTGAGCTATCAAATAATGTGAGTAGAGTAAGAAAGAATTATTAGATTCAACTGTAGGCAAATGAAATTTAAAATAATATTAAAGATTAACTTGATTCTGCGCATGCCTTAATTGCTTAAGTAGCGGTAGACCTGAACTATATAGTCTTAAAGAAAAAAATATACTTTTAGAAATACTTTTTACAAACGAAGTCGAACTTTTTTATGGAAGCTGGCATATCGACCCGCAGCCAATTTGTTTTTTTTTTAGAAATCGCGGCTCACAATAAAAGTATTATATTTGGGTAGAGGACACATAGACGAACAAAAAATGTCACGTAACTTAGTACCCTAATTGTCACATAACCGAGATATTCGGATGTAAAGATCGACATAATGAGTATAATGATTATCATTAAAATAGACTTATCAGGTGTCTCTAGGCGTTAGATTGTATCCAAATAATCGTTCCCAGATTGAATATTATTATTACTGTTTATTGGAATAAAGTAGGTACAATACATACTACTTGCAGCGCAAAAAACCTACTACTACTGCGATGCGATAGGATTTAGTAAATATATAATTAAATATACTCGTAGTTTTCTCGTGCTCCTAGCGGTGTGTAATGTACTTTCTCTCTTCCAAGAAACAGTAATATTAACAATCAACATGGGAAAGATTATTAACATACAATTTGATTCCTGTAGACACGTAAAAAGTAACTTTTTAAATTAATGTCGTTGTACTAATATGTCAATCTTTACCTCCAAATATCTCGGTAACGTGTCACTTTGGGGTACTATTTTACTTGACATATTTTTTTCATCTATGTGTCTTCTATCCAGACATACCACTTTCATCTTGCGCCGCAATTTCGAAAAAAAATACAAAATGGCGGCGGGTCGATATGCCAGATCAGTTCTATTTCCTTAAAACTTTAGAAGTCATGTACGTTATAATACTTATTCTTGATTGCTCATTGGGTAGGTACGCCCAACGTGTTTCCATTTTTTCACATCGTTTTCACTCTGCAAGTAGCTTAGCTAATGCAACAAGACATTTTAATGTTCAGGTGGTTCTCAGCTTGTTCTCGGCATTAATTATACATTAATCACAAAGTATAACTAATAAAGATATCTATTGAATTATTAGTTCACATTCTTGCAACGGAACAACTTTTACATGGTTCTATTGATGCTAAAGTTGGGTGTTCCTTTCTGTGGTAGCAAATCCAGAAAGCATAGAATTATTTAAATATTGACTGTCTTAATAATATATAAAAACCGCCATTGCTAGCTGGGGTCTTAGTTATTTGTTGCTTTGTGGAAAACTAAAATTTTACGTATTTTTTTTATGGTGCCCTGGTATTTCTTCCGGGGTAATTTGAATTGTAAGTCGCATTTAACCCTGTCATTTTCACCCCTCTTCCATTGAAAGTCTGTACGCAGTAAATAACAGGTGACACACATATTTATTATTATATTTGGATGAAGAGAAAATGTAATGTCTCAACTTACGAATACAGTTTTAAACTGGCGACGACGTGTAAAATATAGGTGTCGAATTTTTATACTCCATAATAAAGGTACAATAACTCAATAAGACGATTTTCTTCATAAACGGACTCACGTAGGAGGAAAGCTGAGAGGCTGTATGCAAGAGAACACCATGTAGAAATAAAAGATAGAGCTTATGAATAAATTATGGCAATGTAAAGTATGATAAACGATGTAAAGGATTGTAATGGAACGCCATGAGGTGGGGCTCTTCATCTTTAATACAATCTACTGATCACCAAATATTTTAAGTATCTGCTTACTATGCACTATAATAAAATATAGCAATGGTAAATACAATTGTGTTGATATCGAATGGGTCGGATTGAAAGCGACCAGGTGAAGCGTTAAGCGGACGCCTCCCATGGAACTCAGCGGGTGGTTCAGCCAAACGAGTAACAAGAAACAAGACGAACAAAATGATCTAGACCTTAATACACTCAATGAAATCTCACGATTCGATATTTGATTATGATGTTACTCTGAATATAATTACACTTTTGACGTTTTGGGAGCGGAGGTCGCGGGGCCAACTCAACGGTGTTTTCGGTGATAGCTTTTTTCTCAATTAATTTGAATGTGATTAATACATCTATCTGGTTAAAACCTTATAAACTGTCAATCATATCCCGACCCTCAAGACGACCTGAATGGCCGAGTCGGCAGTGACCCTGCCTACGAAGTCAAGGGTCCCGGGCTCGAGTCCCGGTGGGGGCAAATATTTGTTTGATGAGAACGGATGTTTGTACCCTAGTCATGGTTGTTTATCTAAGTATAATATTTATCTATATAAGTATGTGTATCGTTGTCTAGTACCTGAGATACAGGGAATCCTAGTTTAGGGCTAGATCAATATGTGTATATAGTGTCCAAGGTATATTTATTATTATTTTTTGGTTTAATATACTCGTATTGAATCTCATCAAACAAGATTTGTAAGTCCAAAGTTAGAGCTAGCGTTCAAAGGTAGAGAGGCGAACTAGCGAGTCTGAGAATTTAAATAGCCTGAATTGACAGGCTCCGCCTTAACGAAATAAGTTGGATCGGAACTAACTCATTTCGCATATAGATGAGAATGCAAGGCAGTCACCGTCGCCGTCGACTTGATGACTAATCGGAATAGCGACGAACTGAACTCCGAGAGTTTTGTCGTCGAAATTCCTGTTAAAAGATTTAGCTGGAATATACGATTTGATGGTTTAAAATTCTTATCTGGCTGAGTGAGTCCTGTTGGATTTCGATGGTTCATTTTTTCCTGAGTACCAATGGACTAGCTTCTATAATGTAGGAATAGGGAATCAACCTCTTGATTGGTATTTCTGATACTTTATCTATTTATCTGAGAATAAACGATTATTATTATTATTTATCTGAGAAAACTCATGGCTCGATATCAAGAAACTGGTCCCGAAAATGTTTTAAAGTCCCAGTCCTTGGTGCCGGTGTTATTTTTAGCTCGGCTTCTATAAAGCGGAGGAGGACTTGGATTATAATAATGTAATATAGTATAGTATAGTGTAGTATAGTAATTATAGTATGAGCGCCACAAAAAGGTGACAAGAAGTGTTATGAATGTCGGCACCGGGACGGTCATTGTTTTTGCTAAAACCTGTCTTGAAAGCGTCCCACTGCATCAAGATTAGTAGTAGCACCAGTAACTCGGATGAACAATCAACTCATAAACAAGCAAAGATCCCCTTCTTATTGAACACCGATAAAGAATAAATGGATTCAATATTCATGAAAAAGGACTTTAAAACCGACGAATATGTCTTCAATCATGTTATTGATTGCGGTCATTAAGAACAAGACAATGATTACGGAGTAAAACACGTCGATGTCGAGCGTTTATTAAAAGAGATGCTCATTATTTGAAATTTTTGAAACGATGCTGTTTAACATATTAAAGAACTGGGTGCGCGGACACTGATCGGTTTAAAACAAGAAGTGGTTATAATTGCACCGGTTGTGTGGATGGCATGCGATTCCGCAGCAATACGACTCGCGCAGGCGCAAGCCACAGGACGCCTTGTAATTTGCGTGGTGGTACGAACCGCCACACTACACGAGTTGATTTTTCCGCAATTTATCTCTTAGGGAAGACAAGTTAATTTACCAATACGCAATTACATTTTTGAGTCGTCGAGCACAAACGATAATGCAATCCATTTAAGTGCTCAACAAAAATGCACAGTTCATGACTTTACCCAGTATTCTCCACAGTGATATGTTCCAATTCGATGTAATAAGTGTTTCATATTTAAATTATGCCGCGCTTATCTCAAAATTATCGTTAATGTCTTAATCAGAATTACAGGAATGGAAATGTTTTAACAGTAATATTAACATAAAATTTTATTGCGTTTTTATGAAAGCAATGTCTCGATTACCATTAACCTTATTTATTCAACGAATGCAAACAATAACATTATTATGTTATTTATTTAATTTTTGTTCAATAAATAGCAAAAGAAATGTGTATTTTATTTTAACTGATATATATGGAAGTTCGATTTTCTAATTTGCAGACTTTGCTCAGGCAAAAATTCTAAAACTGGAGATACATTTTAACAACATGTTACAACGCTTACATTCGTCAGGTGCACAGAGCTGGTTGTTCTGCAATTAAAAGTATTGTAATGTTAATCAGATTTCCTATTGAGATACAAGAAAACGTTGATTTGAGATAAATATCTTCTTATTGGCTGTTTGCCCACAAGATTTATCGTTTGAAACCTTTGTATGGTGCATTAATGCATGAGCCCGGACCGAGTTAATATTTGTATGGAGCGAAAATTATAGTGTAGCTGTGAATTTATAAGATAAGATTATCGGTGCCATGGATATTGAACATGTTTATTTAAATATCAGCGGTTTGAGATAATTAACGTAGTGAACAAGAAACAAAGGTTCAAAGGTTCCGTTAGAATAAAAACTTAAAAAAAAATATTAGAAGAGTTTTCAAAGATTTTCATAGTATTGAAGTATCAAGAGATTTTTAACTATTACTAAATCGCCTTTAGCTGTCATAATATTTACTCTTCCTTCACTAGCGCCTACGAATTCCTTCTCCGAAAGAAGCGTGTCTTTAACATTTGTTCCCAATTAGATCGTTGAAATCCTCACTGTAAACGATTCCCTGGCATCCTTGGGTCGGAAGTCTGACTATAATTAATAAGTCCTGAATGTTCTCACTCAACACATGCGCGAGTAATGTTACAAATTTATTGCATTATTGTATTTATTTCAGTTTTAATCATGTGTGAAGTGGCTTGCTGAGAGGCTATTAGTTCAGAGCGATTTCTTATTGAATCGTCTTTTATGGGCAGGAAGGGAATTAAAATTTTATTAGTTTTTAGCTGTTGATGTATTACATTTGATAGAAGTATAATTGTATTGACTCCTAAAAAATATTGTGATAAAACAAAACACGATCCATCAAAAAACACTCACTTCGTCGAAATCTTAATTAAAATCGAACAGCAATCATTGCTCCCTTTAATATCAGCTAACGTCAAACAGACAGGAAGATCCAAAATAAACACGGCACTTTTTTCAATAAAGGCGGCGTCACACCAAACGTTATCTAAAGCTAAGCCTGGCGCGACATCCCGCTCCCACCGATAATGGCTAGACCGGTGGTCAATATTTGGAAAACCATCAGGGACAGACAACACAAAAATGACTTCTTCACTTTAGCCAGCTACTCCATCCATTAGCCGGTAAACCAGGTATTTAAAATAAAAGAATCGATAATAGAAAATATGGGAAAATAAAAGAGTCAAGCTTAGACTGAGTACTCGTAACAAGGGTTATGGGATGATGAAATTTAAAGATACGGATGATACAAAATGTATTTAAGGCCTAGTGGAGAAGATGCAATGACCATGCAATTAATGTGTAGAACTCGAAAGAAACTCGTCATAAGATTCCTTGCATGTTATATCAAGTTGTATTTTAAAAACGATATCGAAGAATATAGCTTATGGATATCGGCACACAAATATTTTTATGAAACGATATCATTAGTTATAAGTTGCTTTATATAGTTGCCGACCCGAATGGCCGAGTCGGCAGTGACCCTGCCTACGAAGCCAAGGGTCCCGGGTTCAAGTCCCGGTGGGGCAAATATCTGTTGGATGAGAACAATGTTTGTACCCTAGTCATGTTTGTTTATCTATCTACGTATAATATTTTTCTATATAAGTATGTGTATCGTTGTCTAGTACCAAAGATACAGGGAATCCTAGTTTGGGGCTAGATCAATGTGTATTAAAAAGTGTCCAAGGTATTATTATTATTATTATTATATAGATTTTCGCACACAAAATTAACGCCAGATTCAGGGAGTTCCAAGATATCCAAAGTTCACGTGAACTCATTAAGGGGCTGCGCAGTAAATTGTATAAGAAAATTGGACGCTCAGAACGTCCCAGTAAATACGGATTAAGGCATTAAATCAGGACTCTGATTCTACTGTTTGTAATTAGAAGGAAAGATCCCGTGTTATACTTGACTGTTGATTAACGATAAGAATGTTTCTTAGGCAATCAAATTCATAGAAATGTCATACAGTTAATCAGCATCGAATAAAAGAAAATATTGCCTGCATAAGAAGTAACAAAATTATTGCACTCGCCTCGTCTTCTGCGAAGCAAAAATGTTGCACTCGGTACATTTTAGGTAAGTGGTAAATTTTTCAACTGAAATTACAAGAATTTTGCAAGCATATCGTTCCTTCTTGTTGCTTTGCAAAAACTTTGTAACTTATGAGTTTTGAAGTTAGAAGAGTCTCCTCTCATTATGTCTTTTCCCATACAGGGTAGCGGTAGAACAGTTGCAATTCCATTATTCTTCCTCGTCAATTTTAAAAACAGAAAATAGAATGTTGCTCTTGCATCTTGGAAACAACCTGACTATAGAGCTTTAGTTGACTAGATCATTTGGAGGTACAATACTATAATGATAAAGGAAACAAACTTACATAATACGTTGTATAAAAAAACAACCGCATGAAGACCCTTTGGAGGGCCTCAATCAAAAAGAACTAAGGATTTTCACAGACGGTTCTAAAACAAACTCAGGTACAGGCGGTATGGTATGATACTATTGGAACTTCATTGTAACGAAACAGAACACATAAGTTGTTAAATTAGTAACAAAAACACTAGCATATTTACGTTTCTATCATTACAAATACATTAAAAAGTGACAGTGCATTAAATAATTGATACAGCTGCATAAATGTGTATATAGGCGTGTGATCAAAGACGCCTAATGCGTTACGGGTTACCAGGCCTAGATAAAAAGTGTTCTGGTGAGACGCCTCAAGACTCTAAAGTAGAGATTACAATTTTATTTACTACTCAACCCATTTGATAATCCATGTCTTAATTAACTATGAGGAAAACCTTTACAATAATACTCTTAACCGCAGTCTCCTAAAACGAATCCGTACATTAGAATATGGGTGCTGTTTGCATCTAAATTGGGCTTAAATTTAATCTATAACATTTTGTTTTGATCGACGCGTCCCATGGAACTAAGTGATACTACTTTAGAATTTAAACTCATTAGTAGTAGTCGATATGTTACACGTGTTTTGTAATTTAAATGAATAAATATATTTAAGTTAGTTGTAGGGAGGGTGCAGTCAGAGTTTCGGCCAAATTTTTTGAGGTAAAACATTAATGAAATATACAGAATATTTCGATATTTATTATTGTCATATATCTAAGTGACATCCTTGACGGAAATATAAATCAAATTGAAGTTACAACCTTTCGCCATAAATACCATCGGGAATATATTCAAAATTTAATACCCATTATAAAACAAATAAAACTGATTCCAAATCGGTGATATCACTCGGGATTTTATCACGGCAAACTAGAATCAATCAGGAGCCGTAATCCTTTAGGACCATAAACAATCACGGACAAGCGTCGATAAAGCCTACTTTTACGATCTGCCAGGCCGTATATTACTCGAAGAGTCAAAGGAAAACAAAAGTCCCCGAGTAAAAGCATAAACAAGAGCGACTCCCAACAATATTGTTAGTTACAGTAACAAATTTACGGTTATACTGACCAATATATCGGATAAGGGGATCCAATGTCATATAAATGTTCTAGCACATTGAGGCAATCTGCTTCTTTAGATTTATTTATGGGTCTTTTTTCATTGAATTCGTATATGTATTATGTATATACATTTCTATCATATTCGTTTGATTTTGTCCTTTAATATTGCTGCATAGTTTATCAATTTGGGCGGTATTGGTTTATCTTCGTTTTATACAAATACTAAAATCGCAATTCTTACCTGTGCAAGGCTTAGCTTGATTAGGTCATGTATGGTCGGTGTTTTTTATTTTGATAGTATACTGGTATATTGAATCCTATCAACAGTACTTGATCACCAGGTTCATTGTCGTTTATAGGTATTATTGAACAAGTCTCGAATGCATGTCAATGGAGTTCGCTTCTCAGGAATTAAACGTTTGATGGCCGAAGACTAAATGCTTCAATGTTATATTGAACAAATGTTAACAAATTAATGCATAGAAGTACAGTTTATAGACGAGATTATGGAATTTTTGAAAGTAACTGTACAATCAATTAAAGATTAAGATACTTGAACTTTGGCCAAAGCTAAATTGATCTATGAATTAATATTTCAATCTTGCGATAAATAAACATACTTTGATCAGAATTTACCGGAATGTATCACCCAGAGATCTATCTATTCCTGCTGTGGACAGAAACAAGATATCTATTATTCCCAGAACAGTGTAGATGTTTCATAATTATTTGGATGATGCAAGAAATATTAAAAAATGATGTCTCTGTTATGCTACAGGAAGAAATTCTCATTATAACTCATAAGTCATAAGTTCATAACGGCTTTCTCAAATGTACATAATGTCAAAAGTATCAATGGACAACATTTTTGTCTGCGCGTTTGAATAAAGAGCTTGAATTACACGGATGTTTATCCTAAAATGTTACACCTTTGCCTCGAAATATCATATAATGTAATTCTTATTCCAATTGACCAAGATCGCATATAGAATAAGAAAGGGGGTCTTAATAAGATGGTCTTACACATCAATCGGCAAAGCGTTCGTTAACACCAATGACCCTATACCATTGACGTTTTGATTCATATGTCTGATGGTGTCATTTCTCAAGAGCCTGCCAATTCATGGGCTTTTAAATTTTGATTGAAGTTAGCATAATAGTATTCTCCTAAGTACTCAAGTTATTGTAAGCATCTAATCTCGTATGCGTTAGGTAATGTGTAAATAAATTCTACCAAACGTAACACAGCATCACGTCATTTCCCTAATATGGTGGCAGAGGCACATTGTGCCCAGTTTGAGCAAGTTTTTCTAATAGTTCCTTAACTTTATTTTATCAAATATGATAATAAGAACTTATCTAGTTTGACAATTTCTTTCTCGACCAAAGATGTTAAAAACCATAGAAAAACGTACGCCATTAAAATCATTAGTTAGATATTTTTCAAAATGTCTCGATCTCATTTGATCACAAATAGAAGACCCACCAAGTAAGAGATGAACATTCCAAGCATGTTGAAATAATGCACTTTACCGACGGCGTTGCAGATAAAGACATAGAGTATGACATCCAACTCACGACTGGACTAGATGCCCCTGCGCATGACTTGGTAGAGATTTGAACTTAGTTTGACAAGGTCACGGCGCGTCAGACCGTAAAGATTGATACAGAAGAGTATTCTGCTTTGTATCGTTAGCAATATTGAGATTTAAAAGTGTACGAAGATTTATACGACGATGATTTCTCTTAGTTTATCTTACAACGAAGCGAAAGTAATCTTTAAATACTTACCTATGAACTAGAATTAGGAGTAAAGCTAATAAACTAATTACAACAATACTTTCTGTCTATGTCGTTGTGCTCAAAAGATTAAACTTTAGAAAATTGGCAGAAGGGCAATATTTAGGATGTGCTGCTGACAATACTGTAGAAACTGAACAAAAGATCTTTATTGGAAATGTAAATTAAACTGTCCAATGTAGCAACACAGACAACGCTTCCATTCTTATCAAAATACAACAATAACTACATCACATAAATTTAGATGCTTTATTTACTAAAAGCTTTGTTGAAAGATTATTTCTATTTAATGTTCCGGCAAACTCAATATCCTAAAAGCCCATTAAAATCAATAAAAGAAAAAAACAATATTCGTAAGTAAGTAGGAAAAACAATAAAGTCAAGTTACAAAAAAACGTTATCCTTACCAAACCAATTTATAACTCTTTTTTTTACATACAGGCACATACATTGCTTCTGGCTCCACACAAGGATACCATATGTCATGGGAACCAAAAACAGCGACGCCACACACATAAACATCGAAGACCTGGTTTTTCTTTTCTTCACCCCCGGGGATCGACCCCGGGACCTTTCGCATGGTATGGGTAGCTTCAACCGCTACGCCAGAGGGGTCGTCAAAATCTCAGTGGCTAAATTTGTAAAAATCAACGTCAATGTTTCAATTAAAAATATAAAACGCGATAGAAATTGCTTGGACTGAATTCAAACTACATAAGTATCAAGTTTAAACAAAAAAAAAACATTCTTGAGCCCTAAAAAGAGGCGAGGTGAACCGTCTCTGAGAGCCGCAACAAAATGAAGAAATTAACTCGAAATCGGTGAAATAGCGGCAAGATAGCTTAATCTCCTCATACAAGACCGGTTTGTTTTACCCCGAGCTTATGTCGGCCGCTTCTTGACCGATCACGTTTATAATCTAATCACATATTTCTTGAGATATTAGTAGTGGTCAATTTAATAAAGAAAAATAATAATGGCAACTTAAGTGACATTTAAGGGGATAACTGCATGTTGTATTAGATGAGTCAAATATTAATTAAATACGCAGTAGTCTGTAAATATTGCCATCATTTTTTTACAATTAATTTCCAAACAGTAGGTTAGGTTCGGAAAGATAAAAAATTAATATTAAAGCAGGATTTTTCCTTCACTACTGAAGGCCGTTTCTGAATAACTAGATTTTGCTTCCACGTGTTCTTTCTCCCTAATTTCGCCTAGTATTGTAGCAAAACTTATTTCTTAAGGTATAACCATTCAATAGTTTTGTAGGCTATAAATCAACATATTGTTCAACAATCTTCTAAAACCAAGGTAGTTTATAAATACAAAATGTCATTATGACATGCATACGGAAACACCCGACGAACTCAGACTGGGCTTAACCTGCCCTACGTTTGTTGTTTTGCCGACAGCAAAAATTGTTTTTTATCACTACATCATGAATTTACTTTGTTTACTGAGCAAACTTTTCAACGTGATTACGTAAATATTTTCCTATCCTACCGGGCAGTGGAGCGAAAGTTTTCATTAGTTGCTCGCAGTACCTATTAACTTACTTACTTCTTCAGCTATTGGTTTTTCAGTCAGTTTGTTTTTTCTTCTAATTCATTCCTTGTTCGCACTTGTTCTGGAACTTTATTTTAGTTGTGCTTAGCGGAAATTTTAATGATAAGGTGAATGTTTGGTCAGAGTGTCGATAAAGGGACGGAACCAGCCCGGTCCATATTAAGACTCCTAATTAAGATGCTAAAGCACCTTTATGCTATTTAGCCCTTTCGCTTCTCTGCTGGCCGGAAAAGAAAAAATAATAACTCAACAATTAAGGCAAATTTTATGTTTTTAGCCCATAAATGCTTACAATAGAATCTACAGCACTCTAGGTGACGTCTGTCATAAAAGTCCCGTTTTAAGGTATACGCGAGTCTACAGGTTAGTAAATTACTGTTTAAAGTCCACTACCCCACTGCTACTCAATTATTCCTACTACTACTAATAAATTTCCCCGATCTACTAAGATTTAGTAAATCTAGTGCAGCAACTGATGAGTAGTACAGGAAAATGAAAAGACGGCGTCTGTTCAAGACGATCGCGGGAAGCGCCAAGGATATTATGCGGCGCGCCGGTTGGTCCAGAGATCACGAACACGCTTTGGGCTTGTGGAACAAGGTAAAAGATTTATGATTTTAATATTAAAGTATACATTTACTTAAAAAATATTGGAGCCAACAATGCAATAAAATGTTTTCTAGAATTGAAGAAAACGGCCGAATTTTAATTTTAATATTTATTGGTGGCCTCGTCTACCAAATAAAAGAAAAATGTTCTATTATTTATAAATAAAATACTTCACATGTTGTGGTTAGTAGTCAATATCAAAAACGCTTTCTATTTTCGTATTACACCAAACCTTCTCTGAGAAGAATTATTATTTTTATAGTACGCGATCTACTCAGATAGATTGCCCGTGATTTGAGGCTTTACGGCTAGACCGCTGTTGGGTGATTTCAAATGGTTAGGAAAGGGAAAGGTTGAAAGATTCTTCCAAGGATGTCTTTACTGTAAGATTGATTTCCGTTTGACCTTTTTGAATAATCTGATTGTCTTTACCTAAAGTCCTGAAAAACGCTTCTACCAATATACAATCTCTATCAGCGCCGTAGACATCACGCAATAGAAATTCCGCAAACAGCATAGGATTAGTCGGAATTAAAATAGAGATAGGGGTCTCTATTTTAATTCTATTTTAATTTAAATTTGATATTGGCTTCCGCTGTTCCTGATTTGTGGCAATCAAGATTTTTATAGAGCGAGAAGTACCATCACCCACTTTTGTATTTCGTCACGCTGTCTCTGATGAAATTATTCAAATTCATAATCCCACTCAAACGTGCGATCCGAGTGTTAACGAAACGAAAAAGAAATACGAAAAAGGTATAACAATAAGGCGTTTCAAGCCTGTCAACGAGTGTTCTGTATTAAATTTATGCTAATAACACGATTAAGGTATTAGAAGGTTATGGGGCATCGGCTGGTTACGGTCGAAGGCCGCATCCACTTTTTTATGTTTTAAAATTAGCAGACATTCCGGTGCGATTAATATCAGGGTTTAAACAAAAGATGAGAGGTTGGTTTTTCGGAATCAACAGGTTAAATAATTTTGGATTGAGTTATTAAAATGTCTGGACGTCAAGGGTGAATACAAAGACCTTAACATTATGTAGCCTTTTTTAAAGGTTGGTGATAGGTACTATTTGAATAGTGATAAGAAATAAATTGGTATATCACGCGATTGACTCTTGACCAATGAAAAAATTACCTCTAATCCAGGACGAGTATCAACGCAGGCTGGCCAGTAATAAACCTAAACGGACAAATAGTACACCATATTTTACCAAAAACAGTTAGTTGACACGCGCTGATCCATCACCCATATCTACCCACGTAGGCTTATCTGATATTATCAGTGCCTTCCCGGTTAATAAAACCCTGTCGACTTGTATTTACAAAATGATAAATCAAGAAGCAGCTACCGAGGCATCGTGGTGACAGGATGGTGATAAGAGGAGGGTAGATGATGAAGAAGCTGTCTGATTAGCAGGTGATGGCGTGACTGATGTGGCGTTATAAGGGAATTCCTTATCGCATAGAATTGAATCTGGTGTTACGACTGGTTGCAAATTGCGCAATTGTTACGATTTTTGTTAATTTTTTTTCATACAGGGTGGAAAAACGTACAGTTTGGCCCACGTTCAGACCGTAATGAAATAAACCCCATTTATAAGACAAAATAAATTTTTAATAAATGTAGCCCCCCTCTCAGTATCCGAACGCATCAATAGCTTCAAAGTCAAAATACCACGCGCAGCTATTGATACGCGGGTGACGCTGTGATTACAAACCGGTATTTTGGTACAATTTTAGTGCATAATGTTGGCATGCTTGGCAAGTGTAAATGCGGCATTAGTCAAACTCTACCATGAACATATTTGTCTGTGGTCTTTCGTTGAAAAAAATATTCAAACTGGAAAAAACAAAATCACTTTTTCTCGCGCGCGAATTTTGACTGATCTTTTCTGAGCTTTTATGGTGAATACTGAATTGTTTCTATGAGAACAGACTAATGTTTTTACTGTTTTGAAAAGCTTATCTTGTGTAGATTACGTAGGTATCAAACAACTTTTATATTTGTTGATGGTTTTCTCATGTCGGCTAGATTTGTGTCGAGAGGGTACATTTTCATAGAAGTCGGTGATTTTCATGTCGGTACAAAAATAAACTAAGGTCACAGTGACATTTTTTTCGCATAAACTAAGAGAGGGTTTCATTAGCTACTCAGATTACAATTCGTATAGTTCTAAGAGTTACCATTCCAACAGAATCGCTTGATACGTCAGTCAAGTGCCGCGCGCGGGTGGGCTCAAAATATGCCGCGGATCCTAGCTGTTTCGCGCTGGGGCAGCCCGGATTCGCGGAGGTTAATGTCACCACAGAGGGTTATAGGCCTTCACCCGGATTCGAGTAAAATTGAGCCATAATCCACCACGATGGTTCAGTGCGAGTTGATGGAGGGGTGTCGGGCTAGTGGCCAACCGACTGTCAGAAGCTGTCAAGCTGCCCGATGAGGGCCTCTGGCACAGCTTTACAACTACTACTACCACCGAGCAGCGAATGTAGGCGGGACCTACGGCTTAACGTGTCATTGGAAACATGGAAGCGCCCGAAATAAATGCCAAATAGAAACGGGATTCCCATCCAGTACCCGTCTCGGCCAAATGTTGCTTAATCGCACGATCGTTTCCTATGTGTACTGCTAGGTCACGGTTAAACCTAATGTTAAACTAAAAAAATAATAACTCATTAACATAAAAGTCCGCAACAAGCACTTTAACACAACAAAACAAGGAATGATTGCAAAACTATCTATCAATATTATCGCCGCAAGTTTCAAAGCAATTACGAAACCCTTTAACTTAAATCAAAGTGTCGAAGTATTTATTTCGTTGCGAGCAATTAAGTCAACTCTAAGACTATACCTTCATTAAATTATACGAATCTTGAAAGACCCGTTTTTAATGCAATAATTACTGCTAAAGGAATTAGCGTCGGAATTAGTGGTGTCCAGCGCTTTCACATTATTTGAAAGAGCTAAATTTTCTTTGGGGCTTGAATGAATGATTCAGTGAGTTAGGAATATTAGGTTCAGCAGATTATGAGTGTCTTGTGGTTGAAATGTACAAAAATCAGTAGTTGATAGCTCAAGTACACAATCATTTTATTTAGTTTATTGCAATGTAAGGCAATACAATAAGATATAAAAATGAAGACAAGAGCCATTAATAACAATAAGTTCAAGCGGCGACTAAAAACGTTTAGCAAATATGGAGGAGGAACATCAGAAAACAGTGCAATGACATAATCATAGCCTTCCATCCCCGTTGTCATGGCAATTATTTTTACAAGGGATAACAGAGCAATTGAGCAATTGGACTAATTGAAACATAACTGCCTTTACTTAACAACGTTGCCGCTCCAAATGATTGCACCGAATCGTTTTTCTACGGTAACCATTTCAAAAGCAACCTAAATTCCACGTCACAATAAAGACTACAAACACGAAAAACGTTTATCGATAGAGGCGAATCACTAAATTGTCCCACGCAAAATCGACACCGTTAATTAAACAGAAGTCGACGGTCCCAACAGTATTCTTACAACTCTATCTAAAGAGAACGGTCGTTGTCACGCACCTAACAGAAATAAAGTAGCCGAGGAAATACGGCGCGAATTAGCCATTAGCTTTGCGACTGCTCCAGGCTTGCGCTCTCGTCACGGTAATATATCGAGGGTAAAGAAGAGAGATGAGCCTTATCACTGGTTTCTCTATTTCTATCCGGGTAGGAGCTCGGCTCTTTGATTTTGCTAAGAAAACAAGGAGCATTGCTCTTTGATTTTGCAAAAAAAAAGGAAGTTTTTTTAATCCAAAGGATTTTAGTTTTCTTCGTGTTAGTAATCTAGTGCTCACTAATTAATGTTAAAGCTTGCTTGCTGCTTCAACAGCCGCTTCTACTGTGGAACATATTTATCTCCTAGTTTGCTGAGACATAAGCTCTAGCTTTTTTAATTAAATATACAGCAATGGGACAAACACCAGTTGACATTAACTACCAACCCATCCATTTATAATTTTTGTTTATTAGGGAGTTTGGATGCCGCCTCAGGGAAAAGGTTTTCACTACCGCTCTGGGGCACGTCTTATGCAGAGGATATGATTGGATTTGCAGCGTGGTAATGCTGCCAGCGGTATTGGAACCTTTGGCACGCCAATGTCCCGGGGTGGTTTATTTGGTTAATTTTAAGCTATGAAGTTTTATAATTTTTATTGAAGTTTAAATATATTTTTTTTACGAAGCATTTGTGGATAGTAGTTTGTTTGTTATTATTTATTAAATGAGTTATTAAATGTTTTATATTCATTTAGATAAAAATATATAAATAATATATATAATTATATAAATAATAATAAATAAATAGCCCTTTAATATCCCAACCGAAGGATACCGGCCTTTACCGCATACGAGTAATAGTGAGCCATACTCCACCATGCTGGCTCAATGCGAGTTGATAGAGGAGTGTCGGGCTTGTGGCCAATCCGACTGTCAAAGTTATCAAGCTGCCCTATTAGGGCCTCTGACACACATTTACGACTACTACCACCGAGTAGCGATAATAGTCGGAATCTATCGATCGTAACGTGTCATCCGAAACACGGAAGCGTCCGATTCAAATGCCACTTAGAACGTTCACCCATCCAGTGCTCGTCTCGGCCAGATGTTGCTACCCGCACGATCGTATCCGATGTGCGAATGCCGCTAGGCCACGGACGCTTTATTTATAATATATTAAACAACTCTGATAAAAGCGAACAAAAGCACCCCAATTTTAAACTGTCCATCCGTTGTGTATTCTACACGCATCTCCGGTGTCAGAATTTATTTGATCAAGCACAAACTGCCAGCACAAATATTGGATCCAAACGTATTTAATGTTGTCCAAACAAACTATGCTTCGATTTCCGTTTGAGATTCAAAAAAAATACCTATTTCGTTTATGGGATCCTTAATGTTTCACTGGATGTAATAAATGAATAAGATTTCATTTCAGATATTTTTAATTTTAATTTTTGTTTGAGAACAGATGCATATTTTAAACCATTCGATAGTGATGGAACAGATTACAACAAAATCACCAAAAGACATCCAAGCAATATAGCAAATACCATTAGCCTCTCAACTTTCCAACACTATTAGACTGATACGATCTCAGGCATACTTCTAAATCAACCGAAAACTGGCATTTTACCTGAACCACGTCAACTGATTTTGTTCATAACGCTGAAGGAGACCATGCTTCAATGTGTCAATGGAACGAGTAGGGTTCTGAATGGAGAGAAGAAAAAATGTGACACTCTGTGCCGCCCAACCAATTTGCTCTGGTCGAGTCCACACTTTCGGATATATCCACAAAGGCATGTATTATATAGTGCGCATTCTTTTTTCATAACTCCACATAATGCCGATTGGATATAAGTGTAAGCAAGATACCAATTTCGAAGGTTACATTACATACTCCTGGATTTTGATGAAGTGCAAACCTAACAAAACACGACAAAACAATCCAAATAAATATGATCGATAGAATGCACTACGAAATGGTAGGTATTCATTTTATGAAACGATTAAGGGGATAACGCCAAATGATTTTTCTTGAAACAGTTTCATGAGACTGTTTAGCTCCTCAAGCATCTTTGAAACTATGATTTCGTGTGTTGCATTACTCCCATTGGGCTTGTCAAGTGGGGTCGTAATGAGACACTTGAGGGTAACTAGAGTCTATTTAAGTATTGATTTATGGTTTCAAGTGCCTTTTGGATAGGATACTTTGATAGATCAGCTAGTACCGCAATTCTAATAATAGTCAATAGTCAATAGTCAAAGTACTTTATTACTGTAGATATTTACATATACTTAGCAAACGTCATTTTTGCCTCTTCTCTACATTGGACCACTGTGGGAGAAGAAGGGCGTAGAAACTCCCACAGATTGATTTTTAGATCTCTTTTAAAAATAGTTTGTGCTTAACTAATACAAATATGATAAATTTAATTGTTATGATTAATAAGCAGGAATAAATAATTACAAAACTATTAACAGCAAGGTCTGTGTTGAGCCAGATTAACCCCATACAGTCCTGTCATTTAAGTAATCTTGAACATTGTAATATCCCTTTTTCGACAAAGTCGCTTTAACATGCTTTTTAAATTGCTCAAATGGCAATTTCAAAATCTCCAGAGGTATCTTATTGTAGTAGAGAATGCACTGACCCTTGAAAGAATTGCTAACCTTCGCGAGTCTAAAACGGGGCGCACATAGTCTGTGATTATTTCTTAGGTGAACATTACAGCTGTCGCTAAGTTTGGAAAATGTTGTAAGGTTTTTGCGTACATACATTATATTTTCGAAAATAAATTGACTAGTTAGTATGTCAATTTCTTTAAAAAGCTCTCTTAAGGAGTCTGTTCGTTTTAAATTATAAATTGCTCGAATAGCTCTTTTCTGTAGAATAAAAATAGTTTGAATATCCGCTGCTTTCCCCCACAACAAGATACCATAGGACATCACACTATGAAAGTAACTAAAATATACTAGCCTAGATGTAGCCACATCCGTGCTTTGTCTGATGTTCCTAACAGCGTAAGCCGCAGAACTTAATTTACCAGCCAATTTATCTATGTGGGGTCCCCACTGCAATTTGCTATCAATGGTTATTCCAAGAAACTTCGTATCATTTACCAATTCTAACGTGCTGTTGTCTAACACTAAACTGGTCTCAACTTGCCTGACATTTGGAAGTGAGAATTTGATACACTTGGTTTTACCAGCGTTTAACAATAAATTATTAAATGTGAACCAATTCAAGGTTAAAGACAATACACCATTAACATCATCAAAATCTCCTTTTTGTCTTTCAATTTTGAAGACCATTGAAGTATCATCAGCAAACAACACTATGTTCTCCACCATGAAAGGCAGATCATTAATATATACCAGGAATAAGAAAGGGCCTAATATGGAACCATGTGGAACGCCAATTTTAACACCCAATCCATCAGATTTTACGCCGTTAACTTCTGCCTTTTGAATTTTATTGCTTAGGTATGATCTTAGTAGATCCAACGCTTTATTTCTAACTCCGTAATGATTTAATTTAATTAATAGCGTATTATGATCAACACAATCAAACGCCTTCGACAGGTCGCAAAAAAATCCGATAGCATCCTGTGCGGCATCCCATGCAGAATAAATATGAGATACAAGGGTAATACCTGCATCCATAGTCGATTTACCCCTAGTGAAACCATATTGTTTAGCGTGGAGTTGTTTTGTACGGTTGAAGTGTGAGAGCATTTGATTGAGTATATTAATTTGGTTTGGATAATTTAGATGACTCAACTCGAAGAAAAAGCCTGGGTTGTTGCAAATTTTTCTCACTCAGATATCACTCACACGTAGATTAAATATTCATAGCAAGGTTGATTTTCACAAAAAAAATTTAATGCCCAAGAACCCAAGCGCAAAAGCCAAAGCATGAAAAGAAATACCTCATACCGAGCCTTGGTCCGATAAAGCAAAAAAGTCGCGAAAGGAAGCATGGATATTGACAGGACAAAACTGCGAACAAAGAAAAGAAGGCTCCAACATAAGATGATTTCTATGAGAGAAACCTACGGCGGCGTCACTATTCATGGCTTTAGCGCATAATATAAGATCCGTCAATAAAACTTATTTACGGGACACAATCGGTATTTGTTGTCATTTATGTTACATCACTGTATGTAGCTTTTGTCCCGAATATTCGGACTTCCGGACGTATTCTCGTGGCACAATGGACCGATTGATGCGGTTTGCTCGTGGTGCTTCTAATATGTTCGTTTTATAAAAAATGCGAATGTTATTTATTGTTGGTCTTAATAAATATGGAAAAAATACAGAATTATTTACTTACTTATTACGCACTTAGGATTTTCCATGTCTTGGTGATATTATTATTATTTTAAAAGTTCGTATAATTCTGTTACGGCATTGGACAAAATTATGCTAGAAAACATCAGAGGACAACTTTCAATTAGAACAAACATTTCATGGCCGGTAAGACCGATGCACCATCCCTATAGCTCTATCCTTAACCTAATAGTCGTTGTTTACAGTATCTTCTATCCTCAAATATGGTTTTCTATTACACCCCGAATAAAGAGATGATTAAGAATAAACAATTTTAACGAAACAGATCTTTTCCGTACTCCAAGTTAAGTCGAAAACAAAATCAGAATGGCTTTTTGTTGGCAATCCACTTCGATGTATCATATTTCAGGGGAGGGCCGAATAAAGGTACAGATAGCAGCGATATGGGTGTAAAGGATAAAATAACTATGTTATGGATAGATAGACAAGTCAAGACAAAATGGAGGTTTGATAAAAGACCCCAAAGATTGCGTTTCGCTCATACTTTTAAGTCTTGCTACTCCCTTCTTATCTTGTTGTTTGTTTGATCATAGCTGGGTGATCTCAAAATAGAGATGATTTACTTACTAAGTGAGCTACGATATAATTACAACGGGATAAATGTTTTTATATATCCCATTATAATTAGTTCGTAATGTAGGTACTAATACTGGATGTTTATATTTCAATCACATAGAAACTAAACTTACTCAATCCAACATAATATAGTTGAATATTGAAAATCATAGGGGATTTCAATGGTAGGTAAGTAAGAACATTTTAAAGGGTAATTACTCGAAAAATATAAATCTGTTTTATTTCCCACCCCACCCATACCTATATATTATTATATTCAGAATTATATCGACGGGCAAAAGATAGCGTTCAATCAAAATAAACACATCAACGTAAGCCCCCTTACAGAAAACAGACTCAATACACTGGAGTCATGTTACATGTGTCGACTCGTTTATGACAGCATTATATTCAGTTCTTTATTATAAGAAACATCATGTATAAAATCTGTATTGAAAAGGATATGGATAGTATTATTATGATATTAAAAACCTGTTTCAATACGATATTCGGATTTCTATAGCGCTCGAAATGTAACTTTTTATGAGGGCTGCATCTTAATTGGTATGCCTTTACATACTTTGAATAAGTATGTTTATGTAGGTAATGATGTATACTTTTGTGTATGGGAGTAATTTATATAGACAAGCAATTTAACTGTGTTTTGATAAATTGTTGAAGATGCCGTGAATCATTTAGTGGACTATTAAAAACCTTTTTTATTTAAAATCGTTTATGATAGCCAGTTGATTAGAATTCTAAAATATTAAAATGGAACAATATTTGTAAATTATACAAATGTGATTATAATAAATATATTTACGTTTTATAAATATATAAAAAGGGACGGTGTCAAAGTACTCACCAGTAAGAACGACGATTAGTTTCCACGATGCCACATCAAGTGTATTTCGAGTTTATCGAATTGGATCGAAAATGATTGAACCTGAAAAAGATAAAGAACAATTTAGCATCACATTGAAGTTAGAAAATAAGGATCACATTATCAAAAATATTTGCTATATTTTTGATAATGTGACCCTTAGATGCAAAATATATACCAATGCCATCAAAAATTGGACCAAAATGGCGGCGTATGCGCAGGTAAAAATGACTGTTTTAGATACATTTTACCCTGCGCAGACGCCGCCATTTTGTTCCAACTTATACGCCGGGTACTGTACAAATCGAAACCCCATTTCGCTAGCGCCATACACAGAGTCCATCAAAACAGGATCCTACAATTTTTTGCCCAGCATTCCATCTTTTACGCGCACTGTACCCGATCGCTCGCGAATAATGGACAAAGACCCAGTATGGCTTGGAGGACAAACAAACAGTATGATCCGCCGGTATAGAATTACACACCACAGGAGAATAACCTCTCTGAGACCCTCGGTGTTGGGTTCGGTGGGATTCGCTCCCTTTCTAACCAGAGTGAAGAGGTAATTGGTGGGAATAATTTACTGGTTGTCATATCAGTAGATTATTAGTATCGAATTATCGAGGCAAAACTGAGGCTGTGATTTTGAACATTTATAAAAAAGCAATCAAATATCATTAAGTCTAAGCTGACCTGGCTTAAATATTAACCGAGTGATCAATAATTAGCAATTTCTGGTTAAACCCGTAATTTTATAATTTTCCATTGTGATTGAGAAGTGAGTGAACCATTTTCATTATGATTTTCTATAAAGAACATACCTAATAGAAAAAAAAATAGAACTCTACAAGAGTTGGCTATAAATATAATCAATCACCGATTGTTAGCGACAAAAGATATTGGGATTAAAAAGGTTTCAAAACATTTCGCACAATGAACTTCGGATTGAGATGTGAGAAGAAAAGAAATAAAATATATATTTAAAAAGCGGATTTGGTAACTATGTACCCATTTGATACGGAATGAATACAGTAGAGCGGTTAAATTTTTTGACAGTGTTATTAAATTTTATTTTTGTACATATACATCGCAAGAAGGTTTAATTAATTCACTGTATATTATATTAATACAAAGTAAACATTTGCTATTTAGTTTTGGTTTAGTATCATTAGCCCTGATCGCGACCATAAATAAAACTAGGTTACTATACCCATTTTTGGTATCTAAATTTCATGAAAAAAGTATAGATATACATTTTCAATAATTACTCGCGACATTGGAAATAAATGGTACGTCAAATATGTGGTAAAACGTTTTGAAATGATTTATCATGCAAGAAAATGTTTTTTTTTTGTGCACTATGCATTTTTTGTATCACACCGTATTAATAATCATCTCTAAAAAACACTAATCTCTTTATTCCACACCATATATTCATTATACTGCACCTACGCTACCATAAAGTTGAAACTGTTTTTTACTACTAAAGCCAGGTAGGTACCCAAAACGTTTTGTAGTCATGGCTGCAATTTTTTCTTATATTTTTTGCGCGTAATTTTCTTTCACGCTAAATAAGATTATTAACTTATCTTATCTTGTTTGTTTACAAAAACTGGATTTTATACTTCCGGATTGATATTACGAAGAAGTTGATTCTTGTACTTAACTATAAAAAAATATCATTTACCAACCATACCACAAAAGTACAGCTTCGCCAATAAGACAATGTTTTCTTTACTAAATTCCAGAAAATTACCACATGGTTGTACTAACGCCTCTCATACAAGATAACGCTGAGTCATACAAGACAATTAGATCTAATGAATTGTCTAATATAGTCTTACGAGACATTGACAGAGTATTAATAGGCAATAGTGTGTTTGTATGGGGGGAGAAGGTATGAATAGATCTAAAGTGATGATAACACATTTTAACAAAGATACTACAGATACCTTCTATTTAAATTTCATATGAAACTTAAGATTTTAGGACTTCAATTCACAAGAAGCTAATCAATGTTTACAATTATACCATTGATTTGACTACCTAGCTCACTTTACTAAAGGAAATATCTCGACTTCTGTGTAATTATGTTATGTACTTTGAAGCAACGAACGAAAACAGATTTGCCGAACTTTCAAAACCCAACTGCACAACCAGCACAACACACAATTCCCATGTAAAGCATGCACAACTAAATAAGTCATCAGTCGCTCTCCCCCCCCTCTCCCCTTCCCCCGCAGCCCTTTTGCGCCCGCGCACGATTCTCGTGCACTCGCCGCCGATTATACCTCCCCGGTCTGATAGTTGCCCCGGCGATGTGTTGCCATGTGATGGATGAAGGGAATCGGTAGTTTTATTTTTAAAACCTAAAGTTAGAGTTAGGGAAACGCAATAATTTACTGCCTTTGACAGAGTTACTATAAGTGGGACAACATTATGAAGATGTATATTCTTATTAAATCAGTACATTTTTTAATAAACAAAGAACAACATGTCAATGCGTAAAACCGTAAATTAAGGCATACTAAGGCGGAAACCATATACATAATCAAAATTGGGTACAAAGAGCTGGATACTGGATATATAGATAGATAAGCGGAGTCGATAATTCAAGACTTGCGTGTCCCTAGTCTCTAAGCGCGTGATTTTTAATACCCAAAGTTGAAAGCGTTTCTCTATCTGTTTGTGTGTGTGTCTTTCCGTGACACCCTAGTGGTCATACGGGAAGATGGATTTTAATACGGTTTTCTGTTTAATAGACTTCCTACGATGGTCATTAGCCATGTTTTTTCAAACTCGATTCAGTAGTTCGAAAGATATCAGCTTAACAAGGATACAAGTGAACCAAATTTTAGACTTTTTGTTCAGGTAATATACAAAATATTGTGTCGGCTGTTTGGAACCCCTTATGCAAAAAGAGGGGTCTTATAAGTTTGAAGCATCTGTCTGTCTGTGGCACCAAAGCTTTCAGACAATTGGACTACTTTTATAATTTTAAGCGCCTGTCTGCTTGTATGTGGTACTCTAGCGGTCAAACTGGTGGACGAATTTTGATGCAGTATTTTGTAATTGGTTGTAGAGTTCGCTTTAAGGGATTCTAGACTTCTTAGATATAATATTTTATTAAAATCGGCTCTTCCTTCATTCATTTCTTCAAAAGTAATCAGCCGAAGAAGGAAACAAGTCAATCAAATTTTAGTCATATAAGGTTTAATTAATATTTCGGGGGTGTTATTAATTTATGAATATTTAAACTATTTATTACTTAGATTAAATTCACATTACTCTTGTCGTATTGAAGAGATTCTATAAAATCTACTTTGATTTGTCCAAGAAAGTATTGATTAACGGTCCACAAATTTTCTCTGAAATACGGAAAAAATATAATCAGGGCATCACAGGCCCATCGGACAGTAATGTCTTCATCTCGCTAGCAATTGATTCGGAATAGCATCAAGATGACGTGATGGTTGCCGGTGTCTGCCCAGCTTATTATTCACAGCTATCATACGGTCACATTATCTGTGCATCTCGTTGGAATACAATACTTGGAGCGCCGAAATAACGTCACGAATCCACGTGCACAGATATTATGACCGTATTAGGTATGATGGGTTTTCTATAATGATCGGTACTGTTCGATAGTTGATTTGATGGTTAGAGTCGGGCAGAGCCTGTTTGAGGTAAATGTATATCACTAGTCGTATAATAATGCATTAAAAATTATGATTTTTTCAGCTAGATTGTACGACTTGAAAGAGGATAAAAAGACATATGATAATATTTTTTGTATTGTACCTACATATTAGCATGGTACAGATAAACCTTAAGAATATATATTATATTAGAAAGATCTTAATGTTGAGAGCTATTCTGTTAGAAAGGCAGACTGTTACTTTCCGCGAAAATATGTTGGCTTTGGTTCGAACCTGGATATCAGTTCAAATAAATACAATAATAAAACTATCCAATTCCTATTAGTTCTTAACTGTACAAGAGATTGAGTATCACTTTCACTTAATTAAATAATGAAAAGGTCTGTGTTTATACAGGTTTTGATACCCAAATCACATTCAATTGACTTTGGCACAAATAAATCAACGAACCAAGTTTGAAAGCAACTACGAACCCACGCAACAAACCCTGCAATTAATAGTAATAGTTTAAACTAAACTACATAATACACAGTCTAAACTTTCATTCAAATACAACTTGGACTAAAATTACTCAGTCTATATCAAACGCACAAATACCCTTTGTTGGGGTCGGATGGACCTCAAAATACTTCGCTATCACCTTATTAGTATTCTGAACAAAGTTAAGGGGTCCTTGATTTAGGTTTGTATTGCGAATGTATGAGTATGTGAGGCACGTGCTGAGAAAGGTATATTTAATTAAAGATTTTGAGTGTGTCACACATTTGAATTTATCTACATACTGTATTCGGTTTCATCAATAGGTAGGCACACCTGAAATGTTTAAATGAGCTTTGGTATCGATAACAAAACCAAAATGTATAAATATAATGTAGGCCCACTTTATCTTAACACGAAATCATATTTTCATTGTAGAGTTAACTTTGCATACGATTAAAGCCGTGTTTCAGATGTACAATGTTAAAGGGTAACTTGTTCTTACATACGAATTGTTGTACCAAGAAATAAAGTTCTCCATAGTTGAATCATTTACTTAATTAAAGATATCCATCGAATCAAAAGGAGACATGTTCAGCTTGCCCTATAAAATGACTTAATCGAATCTTATTTATTTAACCAATCTCAAGTCTTGTTAAGTAAGCATCAAGGAAAAAATAATTACAACAACAACAAAATAGAGCTCTTTTTATTCAGCAGTATCCATCAAATTGGCTATTAAAAGCGAACCCAGCATCCAGACTTTGTATTGAAAAGATGGCGTCTTAAGTCTTAACTGTATAAAATTTTCTGTTCGTCAAAAAAGCCAATGTGCTGGTACAAAGACAGGTATGACAAGTTTCGAAGCTCATTCTTTTGAGCCCGTCTAAAGACAATCGTGTAATGATCTTTCGTGGTTCCGAAATTTCTCTGGTTGTCAGACTATTGGACGGACACGACGAACTTGGGCTTGCGCCGTTATGCACCGTGACTAATAGAGTGATTCGAAGAAGTGACTAGTTACTAAATTGTATCGGGTAATGACTGATGGGCTTCAGACGTTGAGATAAAGGCACTGTTAATTGGGGTCTGGGGCATCTGAGGACTTACGTAAGCTGAAATATACAAAACTTTATACCTGGTTCTCCTATCGAAATATCATTAACAACACGTGTAAGTGACAAAATCACGACTTTTTTTAAATTAAGAAAACCTCGAAAAGGAAGTTCTTAGCAGCTAGAAAAACAAAGCCAAATGCTAAACAAGGCAGGTGGTACACAAAGATATTACAAATATCTTTCAAGCTTGTTAAAGCAACAATAGAGAGATCACAAACCAATGCAATAACTACATCAGTGATAAATACTAACGTTACAATTTAAACGGATGATTTATAAGGGAGGTCTTGCTAATAAATTCACAGCGTGACCATTCCCAGTTACTATATCACGATTGTTTAGCTGTTCTGTTGCAATCGTGATCTATCTGAGTCATGGTTCCTCTTCCATCTTTTGTCTCCTCGATATTCCTAGTTTGATTTATTTTTAATGGTTCACCCTTGTTTTGTGTAATGAATTTATTATTACGGCCCTTTGACCAGGATTGGAATAGAGGTAAAATCGTGTTTTGATGAATAGCTCTCGCAAAATAGAGTCAGGTTCGCCAGTATTTATGAAGCTATGTATAATATGAATGATTTTCTTGACGCTGCTCAACAGAATCATTCATAGAAATTTTAAAATAAACATGAAGGAAATATGTTACACAGCACAGACAAACACAAACTCGTTGAATAAATACAGAATTTACAATAACCTGTTAAGTTTTCAAAGCTCGCATTAATTTAGGTGAGCGGGACACTACAATGGTGTACAAAACACAACTAGCATGCGACGACGACGACGCTCAGTAAGAACCTCTTCTATATTACGTAAAATAAGACGTTGAAACGCCCTCCGACAAAGTAAGTTGGTAAAATCGCGAGCACTCGACGAAAATGTTTCAAGAGGCGAATGCTAATCAACTTAACCTTTTTTCAATTCACTGAGTGAGTGTTAACTTTTCAACACGGGCCAAATGAGCGACCTGCTTATTGAGTTAGTATTTAGCCAAAGATTTATTCAAAACAGGACCGACATTTACTATCGTTCGACCGTACATACAAATGAGTTGGAGTTGAGGATCTACTAAGGCTACATACTTTCAAATTCTTAGTAAACTTTAGAAGATTTTTCAGGTCGACAGTTTCCGACAAAATTCCTCGAACGGATATTATCGACTGTCTTTGGTAATTGGATATAGAGTTCAGTCATTTATCTTAAGAATTACATTCGTCATAAATGTTTCCTCTCATTTAAATATATAACCTATCATTTATATTAAAAAATATCTATCATTTATATTAAAAAAAAAATGTAGTAATCTAGTTATATTTTGTAAATTAATTGGTAATTCTGTATATAATAAATTACATTTCATCTACAATGGAGGTAATATATTTTCAACATCTAGTTATTCAGCACATGTTTATCTTTTGAAAAGACCGCTTTAACTCTCGTTTCATCGTCAACCTGGGCATACCTTTCAAAACCTCTACTCAGTATTCAAAGAGCACATGCTTCATAATTCCTGCACTGCTTAATACGGTCCTACACTCGACCACCGCGCAGACCATTCCTTCAAGACCTTCCCTTTATCCTCTGCCCTAACTTTCAATGCATGTTGTAAGTGCCAAGTTGGGTATTTCAACAGGTCTTTCGTTTTTGGTTGTCGCATGCAGCGCTCGCCGTCATATCTTTGTTTCACAAAAACGCGATATAAAAGATTAACTGATTAGTATTCGGGAAGCAGAAGTGAGATCGCACGTAAACGGTAGTAGGGCTGCGTGAGAGCTGCACGATATGTTGCTAGCACAGAATGTACGTTGACCTGTCCTTTGTTTGGTTTCCCTATTTTGTGGTACAAAATTGAAACACGAATTCTTTTCAATTCCCCGAACAAAAAGAGGAATCTGTGTTTCAGTGCACCGAGCGGTGGATGGTTTAGTCTTTTTGCGTGAATGCATAGATTCTGTGCAATGCTTTGACAGCGATACCGCCTCCCAAAGATTGGTCTGATTGCTAATACGAGATACTATTCAAACTCACATATATACTTTTTATGTGAAGGATCAATTCTAGATGCACTTCAAATGGATGAGTTAAATTATTTATGGCCTTTTAACACCGGCGGATACCATCTTGAATATTTGATGCATTAAACGCTTCCCTTGGTGCATTTTTTAAAAGTAACTTCGTCTAATTCCGTTATTTACGAAGGCTTTTATCTGAATTCAAAATCAAAACCTCTGAGCTGACTATTATTTCTATTCCTGGTCACAGAGAAACGTTAATTTTTAATTAAATTAACACTTCGCAGTGTGAAGACGTGTATAATTCAGAATCAAACTGGGAACTATCTTGATAAGCCAGTTTCCCAGGAAATGGCTATTGAAACTTATTTAGTGTACTTACACCACTACGACGATTTAAACCTCCTAAGTAAATGAAGAAAGGATGCAATTGAAAATAAATTGAATGCTCAAAGAAGAAAGAAAGAAAGAATATCAATTTATTCGGACTACGCCATAACACACAGAACATAAAATACACGATAATTATGAGAGAACAAGAAAAAAAGTGAAACATACAATTGAAGGAGAAAGTAATAACAACTAATATCGCAGACAATAATATACACACGCGTCACAAAAGTAAAAGTACATACCACACAGTAACTTATATGTATAGTACATACACAAGACAACAAGAAATAAATAAAAGCAAAATACAATTTTGTTGCGACGAGTAGACAGTAACGTCGTGAAGTGTGTGCCTAGGCGGCGAATAGGTTCCGACTCAGCATGTGCCACAGAACCTGCAAGAGGTCCTGCAACGCTGGTATTCTGTCGGCACCTTATCAAGGAGGAGAGGATAAAGGGTGGGTGTTAATAAACTACTTTTTATTAAAACTGCATATATAATTGATATGAAAATAAATAAACTATAGGAAAAAATTAGGAAAATTTAGTGGATGGATAAGCTAAGTAGGAGATGAATTGACATCAGAAATATAATTATAATTAATAAATAATACATTAAAAAACACTAATTGCATAAATAGTTGAGAGTATAAGGGATATTAAATATTGTATACTATAGATTGTTCAGTGACTTAACCGATTCACATACGTACATTAAAAAGACTTAGCTTTAAGATAATATAACTAGCAAACGCGGGGATTCACTGGGGCAGAATCAGGCATCTGACTTCTGCAGGTGCAGAAGGTGTTTTCTACATGCAAGTTTGAAACTGGCAATAGAATTGTGAACTCGGATTGGTGGTGGCAGGTTGTTCCAACACTTCGTCGCCAGATACCTGAAACTGCCCCGAAAAGCAGCTGATCGATGTCGAGGGATTGTTAAAATGCTGGTTGTAGTCCTATTGATGTAGTGACGAGATACCCGCCATTTAAGCTTTTCAAATAAATACTCTGGTGTTTGTTGTCTTATCACACCAAATAAGAGAGAGGCAAGATGTAGTTGCAGCCTACCATTGATATTGAGCATATTGGCCTTGTTCAGGTAAGGAGTAATGTGACTACGAGAAGGGATGGTAAAGCAGAACCTGGCGCATGCGTTCTGAACTCTTTGCAGCAACCGGTGAGTGCGTTTGAGCAAACAAACAGAAGTACCTACTTAAGCAAAATCTGAAAATGACGACTTCCGTGGCGCTGCGGTTGTGGCCCTGCCTACCTTGCGAAAGGTCCCGGGTTCGATCCCCCGAATAATGAAAATAAAAAAATCCCCAGGACTTGGACATTGATATGTGTGTGACGACAATATTCCTGGTTCCCAATGTATGTTCCTTTATGTAAACGTTTATGTAATGTTTTATGTTTATCTATGATTGAAAACAGATAAAGATAAAGATAAAGAATCATTAATTCAGGAACATAGGTAATATGTAGATCTTAATCAATGACATTGAGTGACGGGTCTCTATGCTCTGCCATGGGAGGGCATATGAATATTATTTATATTATAAGTATTAATTACATTATAAACAATAAAAATTAGCGTAGAATTACTAATTACCTACATATATGACTATATTAGGCATCTGGCAAATAATACATTGTCGCCATCTTTATAAAACATCACTGAGGTATTCATCGACACTGTAATAAACCTTGTTTGCTAGAAGACCCTTTATTTTCTTTTTAAATGTATGTATATTTTGTATTTCTTTTACAGACTGTGGGAGTTTGTTATATATTCTAATAGCCATGACAAATATACTTTTATTAAAATAGGCTGACTTGTGGCACTCCATTTTGAGCATCATATGGTGACGCCTGCTTTTGACATTTAGAAAAAGATGCATATTACTTTTGACCAAAACCAAGGTTTCGTATATGTAAATAGACGGCATCATAAGAATGTTGAGACTCTTGAAGTAGGGTTTACAACTGTCAGTTTGGACCAGCTTGCACATAGCCCTCAAACATTTCTTCTGCGCTTTAAAAATAGTCTCTCTACCCGTCGCATTTCCCCAGAAGATTATACCGTAGCGCACGGAAGACTCTACAAAACCATGATACGAAACAAGTACAGCATCAGTGTTCACAATTTTTGTAAGCATGTGTAACGCATACGCATATTGATTTAGCTTCTTTTGCAAGTGTTCGATGTGTGTCTTCCACGACATGTTGGAATCAATATGGAGACCTAAGAATTTTGTTGTCTCTGTACATTCAATTTGCTCATCCAAGTATTTAATATTCAATGCGTATTGCTGTCCGTGCCCTAGCCTATATTTCATTAGTTTAGTTTTTCCCAGATTAATTAAAAGATTGTTTTTTGTTAGCCATTCAATTATTTGTGTTAAATTATTATTAATGTCATTTTCATATATGTCTAAGTTAATTAAATTATTACCGATAAATGTCACTGTGCTGTCGTCTTACATGAACTACTTAAGCAGGTACGGTGTACATATTAGGTACTAGCTGATGCCCGCAACTTCACCTCAATTATCATATACCGAGATAACGTTACCCTCTTTCTGATGTAGTCAGTCATCAATTTCATTCAAATCCTTTCAGCGGTTTTAGCGTGATTAAGGCACAAAGATGCAAACATCGCTAATTTCACATTTATAATATTAGTTGGATTAATATAGGTTAAGCTCCGCACGCGTAGCATGCCAACCCCGCGGGGTATGTTGACTGTTGTTGTTGATTCCATAACCAGAATATGCTTAATGTCGCCACTGTAAAGACAGCCATATTTTTCCGTCTGTAATATTGCGTTCGTAATGTGATGGCACCGCTATCCTCGGAAACCAGAGCTTTCTAACATGTTTTACGTTACCAACTTTATTTAGTCTTCACGACGCTCCAATGAATTTTGCACAAACAAGAAAAACTGTCACAAACTCTTTACCCATAAATAAAACGTTAAAAGCAGAATCTCCTTTTTAATGAAAGAAATAAACTTACTTAATTGCTGCAAGAGACGAAAGCGGGGTCTCTTTAAGGCTTTGCTAGTTTCCTGGAGCCATTAGCCTTTTCAGGTTTGTTCGAGTAACTATTCATTATTTTCGTCACGAAATTTAATCTGGGTCTATATAGTATGGGAAAGGCTTATACCCATCTGTTGACCAAATTTATATACTCTACTTAGTATGCTTATCATCATCATCATTATCATCAGCTTGTCAGGGAATCCACTGCTGAGTAAAGGCCTCCTCATATATAGGTACACAATACTCGACCCGGTCCCGTGCAACCCGGGTCCACTGTTTTCCTGCTATTCTCATTATGCCATCGGACTTAGTATAAATATTGATTGTATTCATACAAAATATATGCAACTCTGTTGCCCGCAACTTCATCTACATGTTCCTAGGAAGTATAATTTACCGAGATAACTTTACCCTCCTTCTGATGCGGTTGGATAAAAGTATTCTCAATATTATTCAAGCTCTTAATCTATCTCTGTGCTTAATTTCAATAAAATCCGTTTGGCCGATTTAGCGTGATTGAGGCTCAACCACACAAACATCCTAACATCCAAACATCCCAACATCCCTACTTTAACATTTATAATATTTGGATGGATAGTTGGATAGGTCATTCGCCGATTCGAGTCTAATATCACTACACTCCCACAATCGCACATCAAAAATTCTGATTTTCACAACAAAAAAGCAATTTAAGTTTTAAATATTTTATGTGTACTCAAGTTTATGTTTTAAGTATTTTTTGTTGTTCTTGCATGTTCAACCTAACACGAAGATTAAAGGAGGCTTCGCTTCGCTCACCCCCTTTACCCTCACCTAAGCTACCGCAGAATTTTACCCTGATATTTGCAGTGAAAATCGGTATTTTTGATATGCAGTTTAATATTTCCCTTATAATAATGATTTTCTGTCATGTTTTGCTGTCATTATCTGTTTATGTAATACATATGTAGATGAATATTATATTACGAGAGCGGACAACGGTTTCCCTTCAAAAATCATAAATCCGTTTCGTGCTCCTATCCTACCAGACAAGCTTAGTGGAACCAAAACAACGACTGTAATAAAACTCCATAGCAGACTGAAATCATGGAAGCATATCATTACCCGTTTATCCTTTTCAGCAAAATCGATGAAAATCCCACTCAAAATGGAATTCCATTCAAAGCTAAAATTGAGATACAAAGTATCTACGGTTTTTTGTACAGGTTCTCTATTTCCTTGCACAATAGGAAATGTAATAATATTGTTGATATCATTCCTATAATGTGTAATTCCTACCAATCTTAAGCCACAATCATTATGCATATATTTAAAAGTCATAACATAACCATAGGAAGCATAAACATTAAAAAGACCCCAATTATACAGCACAAACATAAAAATATATAACAATACATTTGACATAATCAGTGTTTTTATGTAAGAACATAAAAACACTGATTATGTCAATTGTTGACCTAACACGAAGACTAATAGAGGCTATGCTTTGCTCACTCCCCTTAGCCTTCATCTATTCTTTCCCACCGCTTCTCCCATTATGTCATTTTAAGTTCAGAATTTTAAAAATTATTATCAGCAAAAACTAAACGAGCAAGTGCGAGCCGGAGCCGCGCTCCAAGGGTTCCATAAAAACCTATTATGTTTGTATGTAATGTATATGGAAAAAGTTTGAACATTGTTATTTTGCATCATTACGGGTTCGCCTTTAACCTCTCAAAAACCGGGGGTAGTTGGGACGGGTCGCGACTTTGAACCTTATGCCATTTTAATAAAATTTAAAACCTGTAACGAAAAAGTGGCGTTAGTTAACTCCGGTGGAATTCAAGAGGTTAATAGAGAGAGAGTACACTACAATTTGTTTTGATACAGCCGTTTTGTAGTTAATATGTATTGCAGTAGAAATGGCTTTTGAATAAAAATAAATTTTTGACTGAATTATTCAGAAATCTCCAGAATTCAACCGTGCGACTGCATGACTAGGGCAGGTACTAGAATTTACATTTGTATCGATCCCAAAGTTCAAACCCTTCTGAACGTGAAAGACTCGAACTTACTAGATTCCGCGTAAAGACCTGTGCCCCTCAGTGGCGACATTAATGTTCTACATTACCAAGTCCCCATTGTTCTAGAGATGGGTAAGTAACCGTTGGGCTAAAACTGGTTTATCGAATGCTCTCGGATCCAAGTGTGTGATTAGGTGGTGTTCTCGAGAGATTATGCCCGTTCTGAGATCACAAACGGTGCCGGGTAATCGACACGCTCTGTATTAGTGCTCATAGATGGAGTGAAGCCTACAGCAAGACCTGGGAAGGTAATGTGGGACCGTTACATCTTCTGTCGGTGTTTTGACAGATTAGGCGCAGGTTAATTTGTGTGGCTTCAAACATTTTGAGAAGACAAGACGAAGAGGTTAATATACGATATTAGAAATGAACATTTTACAGTGAGGTGAAATTTGTTTTGAATTTCGTTATTTCAATTTTTAATTCCTAGATAGCACTGATTTAACCATTAACCGCTTGATAAATCTGCCGCTCGCGCCACAATGCCCGTTGGTAAATCTGCTTTTTAATGTGACTGACGGGTGAAAAAATACCCAAGTGTGCTCAAGCGGATAACCAATAACAGTGACTTTGTCCATCAGATATTTCTTGTAGTCTTCTTAACAAGGCAGAAAAATCATTTACTTTTACTTACGTCATTAACTTTTATGACTCTTATTTTGGAATACCTAAAACATACTGTCACAGTTAGAAATTCGAATTCACGTGCCTTACAAAATTTGACAAAGAAATCAAAATTGACCTTTTAATTAGTAAGCCAAGTAAAGTGTAACTTTCATTGGAGGTGTTTTAGACATGATTGAGTTCATGACACACTTGTAAAATACTTGCAAGGCAAAAAGATACTGTTAGTTGATTTCTAAAGCTAAACTTTTTTATAAATTTACATTGGACGGTACAAATTTATGCTAAAGATAGTGATTTTAATTTCAAGATTAGTATTTCTTACTCATCTGAATTGAGATAAACAAAAAATTTTACGGAAGAAATTATGAAATATAGGCCTCTAGCTAGGAATTGAAATCTGATACATCGTTCGTCTAGTCATATTCCACTTCAAGCAAAGTTATTAACTCTTAATTTACGATTAGAATTTTAGTTACCAAATCAGGAATTTTGACTTTATTAACGACCCATACGAGTTGTTTCAAGATTTAAGTGTCATCTCGATATTATTTACTACCTCGTTATTTTTATCAGGTTTAAGGATCGCTGTTTTATATTTCTCTGATATTTTGCATATACGTCTGGGTGTTCTCTTACATCATGTGGTAAAAGCAGAGTTTCTTGGGTCTATATAAATGCTAATGCAGGCAACTTGAATTTTATCTCGACTCGTTACCGTTTCGGCTCGTATTGAACATTCATAACTTAGCCGAGGGCCCCTAATGTTGAGTAGATAAGGATGCGAGCAATTTACTTTAGGTACACATCAGCCGAGAAATTCGCGCGGGTTCAGGAAATACGAATGAATGTAACAAAGAGGTTTGCCGACAGAGCTGCCAACATTTTCGCTTTAGCTTCTACCCGAAGTGTATTCAGGGACATTTCGTCGCCAACTTGAATTGGAATCGGTAATGCTATCACCCTCTTTAGCTTTCAATTCGACGAGGACGGTCGATACGTTGAATAGGTGATCGCTTAAATCAGGGATGATTCTCTAAGTAACATTCGGTCGTTTGAGTAAGGAGTAAAGGGAGACGACGAATGTTGGATGCTCCACTGTTTTCCCATTATACTGATTGTGTTTTTATTAGCAATTGATTATCTGGAAGTCAATGAATACGTGTTACATCCCGATCCCTACGAGAAAAGGTCACGGCCGTGGAGGAAAAGCATCTCATTTATATCCATACATGTATTTTGGTAAACGGGAACGAGGGCTTTCTATTCGGGTATTCTACCTTTTAGAAATTCTACCTCTATTTCACTTTATATAATTGCTTTTTCCAAGGAACACGTTGTAATTTCGGCTGCCATAGTCGGGCATTTCAATATAATAGGATTCACGAACATCAAATTAATTACTACTACCACAATTTTATATTTATAAACATGAAATAATAACCAACCAACAGAATTCTGGACCCAAACGCGATTGTGATACGTAAACAAATTAATTTTGAATTTGGGGGCACTTTTGGGAAGAACAATACATAGTAAAAATAAACGTATTTATAACTGTATCGTGTGTCATGTCAAATGAAAGGGCTTGTTATGAGTATCTCAAATAGACGTGAAATGAAAAAAAATATGACTTGACTATTATTTTTTCTTCATTTCAAATGCATCCTAGTGAAAAGTTACATTCCAACAAAATAAAGAGCATATAATTTACTTCTAATGAATACTTACCTAACAAAACTTAATAATTAGTTCACGCCATAAAAACGTTAATGTATATGTATATACCACGTCATACCAAAAAACCATCGCAAAAAACGAAGATTTTTAAAACTATGTAAATATCTGGTATAAAGTCATCCGGGAAGAGCACGCAGGAGATGCATGTTCAAGACTTAGTGATGACCACGTCATACCAGTTCAGTATATCTTACAGAAGTTTTAACGGTGATGGAAAATATCGTGAATAAGCCAGCATCACTCTATACCTGCAGCGACGGGCTAGCCCCCTGCCAGGCAAAATGGAGTTGAATTTCAAACTAATCTATATCTGTAAAATATGCAAAATAGTGCACAGGTTTCTCAGTGAAAAATACAATAAAAATCATGTCTATCTACTAAGTCTACACTATTTCAAGTTCATTTTTTTGTCAATATATGGTAAGCAATATCTAGCTAACGTAACATTTTTATGATTTCATTATATTTTGAAGTAATATCATTGAGTAAATCATTCTTTACCCCATCACTATTTTTTTATTCATCCAAGTTATTTGAGCAATTAAGGTATCCATCCTCATAGTCGCTACTTTTTATATTAACTACAGCATGTATTTTTCCTACTGCCTCGGTGCACGTTATTGACCCTTAGCCTTTACAAATTAGTTTTTTAATCGTCAAATAATGATAATGAAGCTAGATCGCAGCATAAATAAATCACTATGAAGATTCACTAGCGACAATGAACCATCGATCCAACGAGAGTCAAACAAGCCGGCATAATCGGCTGCACATCGCCTCTGTAGCTGATAAATTCGAGCGAGATAGGTGCCCTAATGCATCGGCTACTACGGTTTGAGCTGGTCTAGATGGATTTTATGCAAATCTTCGCAGTAATTGCGCTATAACTCCAATGCTCGTTCATTAATGCTGCTACTCCAGCGATAGGGGAGTCGAGAATTTATATGGACCAGACCAGTTTTTGTCGGGAAAGCGCAATGAGGTGCTGCAGGCAGGAGCGCGGCTCTTAAAATTATTATTTTTAGATTCATCCAAGATTCACTTTTTTGTCGTGATAATGAGGAATTCAGTCTTTAAAAAGGATCATTTTTACACCGGAAAATTCTTTGTTTAGTTTATAAATAATGCTTTGGTATTTTTTCTTGCCCCACACTAGGATACCCTGTATCGTGAGAACCAGCAATAACGACGTCACAAATATGTCAACGCGTTATTTGAAATTATTACATTTCCTGCATATTTCATAAATATTCCGTAAATTCTGCTTTTGTGTTTTTAAAGTAAAAATTACTACTATAAATGTCTTAGCCGATCAAAGTTTAAGTCGTCTTTTTCATATCATACGATTAAGACATTAGTACTGGTTCATGCATAAAACAACTTGCATCAAGTCATATCATTAAGACGGTAGAACTTAGCAGAATACTAAGCTACAAGGTATCGATTAGTGGACTGGTCATAAATTCTGCAAATTAAGTCCAGGTTGTAAAACAGAACGTCCTGTTATCAGTATACGATGATAGATATTAAGAACCAGCTTGAAAGATGTTAATTATTATTCTAAACCAATTTGTTATAATCCTGCCAGGTATAATTATGTCTTATAGTTGGAATAATTTTCGCAGATTTTATGATGAGGACGAAAAGCATTATTTTGCAAAGAACAACAATGCATCAGAATAAATAGAATATAATCTTCACGGAATCCAGATTTCAAGAGTATTCCATTACACAAAATATAAAATAATGATAGCCGTTATTTAGGTACCACTTTGACCACCGAGCAAGGAAATATTTATTAACACATCCTCATTAGACTCGGCGCTTGATGAAAAGGCCACTCAATAAAATCCTTTTGGAGAATAACACAAAACACACAGGGGCACGCTTCCCGTTGTAAAATCATTTAACAAGTTCATAGAAACACTTAAATAGTAAATGGATTTTTACTTCAAACTGTTATAAATATAAAAAAATGCTAGACAACCCCAAATAACACAATAGGCACTCGAGTTCCTTGTTTGTTTTATGGCTCTAACTTTTCAAAACGCCAAACCTTGAACGATTGAAAAAGAATTCTCAAGCACGTTTTGTAATGAGGTGCTAGAAAAAATGTTTGCAAGTAAAAACGTCGTTAGACTCGTCTGAGTAGGAGTTGTATAAACTTTTCGCACAAGATCATATATACACGAGATGACTTCCAGACATACACAAACACATGTATGATACTTATCAGCAAAACTTCTTCCATCTTATACTGAAAGTGACGGAGTCGTTTTCAACTCCGTTCCTAACGCCATTACATAAAAGTTTCTGAACGAAATATTTGACGAATCAACATCGGGGTCGCGTTTCTGTCTATTTTAATTTTGATACTTTTTATGTGTTTCCAGAAGACAAGAATGGCTTCACACGAAGTCGTTTTGCGCAGATTTTCTGTCGGAGATATTTAATATAGGAGGAGATTGGCGTCCTCCGAGGAACTTGTTACATCGACTGCGGTGACAAGATGGGGAAACTTTTTTAATAAAATACATAGGTACGTACCTACTAACTGAAATGGAAAAGCAGAAGGTGCATTTTGGTTTTACGATGTGCTCAAATTCTTGTTATACATAAGTTTTTATAAGAATTTTCGAACAATTTACTCAGGTATTGACTTTTTAAATCTTTCCATAACAACTTTAATTTTGTTTATATTTTGTCACTAAAATTCCTTTTATACTGTGTCATAGTTTTGAAAGCAGGATTTACTGCTGGCGATATATTTGATATAGGCATAAAACTCAGCTTACGACACATTTTTCATACATTTCAGGTTTAATATCACGTCCACTTCCAGTTAATTACAATTTTTTTACAATTAGTGAGGGCCTTTAGTGACTGTACGCTGACTACTCGTTAGGTAGACGTGTTTGCAGGAGAAAAAAATGTCATAATTTTTATTCGACTGTTAACTTTATTTTCGTAATAAATTTATCTTTAAAAACGGTTTTATTATGAGGCCGTCAGAAAATTCTTATATCACAATAATTAAAAAAACATATTTTCAAAGGGTGTTACTTTCTTACTTACTTAATTAAAATCTACTTGTAGTCTAAATAATATCTGTGGTACGAAAGTTTAATATCACGAAAGCCAGTTACCCAATATAAATTACACCCCGATATAATGTTACGACGGCCCATCACTCAGTGCAGATTATCATCTCGGGATCAAAGAGATTAAATTTAGCTTGTTTAAAGTTTACACAAGTCATACCAGATCAGATGGATGTTAGTGAAATTGCATGTAAACAGATCTTTACTAACGTTGACTTCACCCCAATGGGTTTTCATAGATTTTTTAAAGCCGGATGTGCGTGTTGGGTTTATGACAGTTTTCAGATTTGTTTGGGTTGGTGTGACGCCAACATAGTTAAGATTTATGATGCATTAAAAACATGAAACTAATCGATAATTTGTATACCAAATTCTCCAGGAAATGACCTGAAAACAGTTGATGTCATCCAGAATCAGTTCACGAAATCTCACTAATGAGTTGGGTTGGTTCAATGTTGAGTTTCGCGTCATTATCTCGGACCGAGGGTATTATCTATTCAAATAGGCGATGGCGCACATGTCGCCTTTATCGACCTTTGTCGCAGCGTCAGCAAGAGAAACTTCTTATGGATTCTGGAATCCTGGTACTTGAGTTTTCTACATTAATATGATTCTCTATCACACTCAGATAAATTAGGCTTATTTGGAAAATGACAGTAATTTATCTGATGTAAAGAGTGATCTGATAAGTTAGGTTATAATTTATTTTTCGTGGAATATTTTAAAGTGTCCAGCCCAATTAGTGTAACAGATTGAACATGTTTAGTAAAATATCTTAACCGGCGTCACGATCCATCACAGGTGCATCAAATAACCTCGTGTTCAGTTTGACTTAACAAGCTTTCTTTTGATGGATGATCTTGAAAATTTTAAATTCCGCCCAAAGTTTCATGATAAGCCACGGCATCTTTTCCGCTATTACCAAGTTAAAATATATTCACGGAGATTTATATGGACTTGCCGTGCTGTCGGTTAAGTCGTGCCAGATCTCCAAGTTAGGATAAATGTAGCGACACGTTTTGAATAACATTAAGTTACTTATTTCTAACTTGGCCAGATCGGCAACGATTACTTCAGTTTGGTGAGGATTTAAATCCTGAAGCTAGATCGTGAATTTCTGTGGCTAGGGTTTAAGACGAAACTTTCCAGACCTTTTAAGTTTTTCACAGAAACTACCAAATAAATAAAGTTTATACCTATTGGAACTGGATTTCTGATGAATTAGTAGAATATTAGTATTTATGTCACAAGATTTTAATATGAAGGCTAATGAATAGGAGGCCTTTAATCAACAGTAGATGAAGGAGGTGGGACAGATAGTCAGACAAGAAATATTAATAATACAAACTCATTAATACCACTTACTAAGAAAAGTCAATAGATACAAGGAAAAGCTCCGCCGTCGTCAATTGTTCAAAAGCCTACAATGAAAGACTCCGTTATTTATATATTATTTTTCATCCTCCAAACTCTTAATGATCTCGAATGAAAAGAAGCCGATACACGCATCGGTGTTTTTATTTTATTTCAAATATTATTTTTTTGTAGGAAAGCGTACAGATATAATTTGGGTAGCCGACAACACTTATGTCATTATAAAAAACAAAACGCTATTACTTGATTAATTTCTAGTTTTGGGTGCCAAGTCATTGTGACTATTTTAATTAAATGTATTAACATTTTAATACATATAGGTTATAATCAGTACTATACACATATAAGTCAATAAGACTTTTATCATCTTGCACAAACAAAACGTACCTATTTGTATATCGATGATGATATTTTGATATGGCGTGCTGCGTACGACAAAGTAATTAGTAGCGAGCACTCTATTAATCTTGCCTGTCATATCTCCAATGGAACAAATGAAGTCTACGTCTCAAGCAGATTATTAGCACTACTATCGATTTATACTTAGTATTAAGGTATCATAAAACGTCGAGGGCCAAAAATATAAGAGCCACAAAAAGCTAAAAGAGAAGGAATGATACAGAAAGCGAATTAACTACCTGCCTACTATGAACACATCGATAGCAAGCATAAGCGTGTTCAATCCATCAAACGCTATAGAATGCCGGTGGAACATGCACTGAGTTGAGTTGAGTACATTTGTTAAGAATTGTTCGAGTTGAAAGGAAGGCTGCCGAACCAGTGATGAATCTACAAGGCATTTATGAAGACCTTTTTTATCATAACCTCGGAAGCAGCTTCGACGGCGTACTAATAGAATTCTTGAGTAGGGCTCGAATATTTTGGATACGTTCTTAACTAAGTTTTGACGTAACACGCTATGCTCCGGATAGCAGTAGAAGGATCAGAAAATTAAAGGGTTGTATGTAACATACAATTTGGTTGGTACATGAGTTTTGCTACCTCTATTTGTATTTTGAGATAACCTAATTTATAACTGTCTTTGACTGCTTCGACATTGTCGTTAGAGAATTCAAATATTAATTAACATCTTTAACATCGGGCGTGTAAATATTCTCAGAAATGGAATCTCACGGCGTTAGACGGAAATTTCATAACATCATTGAGCAAACAGAATTACGCTTGAGAAGAATTGCTTTTCGAAAATAACTTAACTTACTTGTTTAGGCAGAAGATATTGTCCTAGATTTTAAAGGTTTTCGTATTTAATAAATTCTTAATTCCAATTATATTTTTCACTTTTGTCCATCCAGAATTAGTTTGATTGTCACATATAAATATTGTGTATTTTTTTATTTCAGCTGTTCCAGTTCGTGAAGTCTACTTAACTTAATAATTAAGCGCCATTTGCTTCCATTCCGTTTATATTTTTGATAATAACATTGCCAGTTGTTTAAAAATAACTTAACTAGCAATGAAAATTTAAGAAGGCATTAATGAATTAAACAAGAGCTTATAATTTCTTTATAACTCCCACGGAAATTTATGAAATCATGATGCCTACCTACGAATAAACAAAAAAATATGTTCCAAATGTTGCAGCTCAATCACAAACAATACTTCTATTGTAAGGTATAATGAATTGTTTTGTTATGTGTTCATATCAAAACTGCCTCCTCACTGCGGCCTTTATTCCACCCACGTGTTCAAAATGATCAAATCATACTTTGTATTTACTGATATTAGCTGCTTTAATTTGTTTATTGTCTTTCTTTGATGTGCTTTTCTTTACAGAGGTATCGTTGTTTTAGTATCTCGATTTCAAAGATAAAGTACTTGCTTGACACTGTAAGTTAATAACTTGCTATCGGTATTAGTGAACTTATGCTTTCTATGTCAGCGACTGAAACGTTAGTGTGCTCTGATGTCTTTGCCATATAAAGTTTCCTTGTAACTAAATGTTAACATCGGAAACGTCATAACATTTCAGCAAAACTAAATCATTTTCATGTTTCCGTTTCGCATCTGCATTTGCGCGTACACATCCATTAAAACGTTGTCAGCCGTCAGCAGAGCCAGTAACATTGCTTTAATATTATCCCTCTGACAGATATGTTTACGTTGGTTAATCAAACGGATCTCGGCATTGCAACATCTTCAACATAAGCGGGTCTAATTGCAACATATACACAAGAACTGACCATCTAAAACCACACGGGCACTTTCACGGGAATACCGTTTGCAACTTTAGTTCGGACACAACACTGAATTTGCTCACAGCACAGTCACAAATCCTTCCGTCGGCGCCGTGACTCAAGGCGGTTTGTAGAGCGCACTATCGTTGAACAAACATCCCTATAGAAATAGGCCGATGCAGCCGGCGACAGACGATGTCTCGAACGCTAGAGTAGCGACCGGCAGCGATACAGCTCCTCCAACGATCGGAGAGCGACTGGCTGTGCTGGCTGGCTGGCTGCCTGGCTGGTGAATTAAGTTTAGCCGCGGGCACGCCAGCTATTGCATCCGAGCATAAACGAAAACGGCCGAGTGGGTACGTTTTGTAGTGAGAATGGGATGGAGGGCGAAATATTATTGGTTGGAGAGGGATGGAAATTCACAGGTGGAGTGAGAGTCGGCCGCATCAGGGGTTTTGTCTGAGGGTGCACATGCAGGCTGGATGAATATTGAGTTGAGAGTGCATTTGACCGAGTGGTGTGGTTGACGCGCGGTTCTGTCCATAAAATTTTCCCTCGAGCATAAATTTCGAATCATAACTAAAATTATGGAAATTAATTACTTGACTCAGACATTGTTCTTTCTATGAAGAAACAGGTATTAGCTAGTTGAATACTGATTATTACAGGTAGACAAAATTCATTGGTAGGTAAATCATGATGATGATTGTTTGCAATCTGAATAAGATGGTGCAATGGTGGAATGTAAAATGATACTTGTATCCAATCATAAATCTAAAATATAATTGTAATAAAGGCAGAAGGCAAAACAGTATCAGGAAGAGTCAAGGTAAATAATTTGACATAAGCAAGACTTAAAAAAGCGTGAAAAATCACCAAGATAATGTAAAAACCTCTACAGAATAAGCTTGTTTCGAGGCTTAACTACAGGTGTTGAATGACACATAAAATATTCAAGGACTCAGTGCAAAGGATTTGCAAGACGCCATAGACAAATTTATTGAGCAATTTCACGTCAAATTCGTACGAGGCTGAAGCGAAGGCAATTAGTGGTGATGTCTTTCAAATTATTTATAGCACATCTGTTCAAGCATTGAATAAACTTCTGAGAGAGGATTTCTGATGGAATTTTAAGAGTTACACCTTGAGAGATATATTTTATTTATGATCGCTGGTCTAGATCAACTCATTTTTGCTGTTTATGTGGTTATTGAACTGAATATACATTTATTTGTATTCGTATGTATATATAATTTTCTACATATCTATTATATATCTACTCCATGTCATTATCTGATTCAATGGATAAATTACAACTGGCGTCGTTAGAATGTGAACTTTAGTAGTGTCCAGTTTCGAGATTGGCCAAAAATGTATTTGTCCTTGTGTCTGTCTGTCTGTTCTCGCCTACAGGTCGCATTTTTCATAGCAGGTTTCATAACAATTTGGTGCGGCTACTTTCGTACTCCGTGTTCGTAACCAGGTGCATTTATAAGTGTGTATGTGGTAAATTTTCCTTTCCCTGACTTTCTTCGTTAAATTGTTGCGCAAAATAAACTTATATGGCATTTTAATAAAGCCTTTTGTCCGTCAGTCGTGACAATATGTTTAAGTACGGGCTCGCGAGGTCTGTTCTCACAGAAGCACTAGTCATCATAGGTAACGTAAAATAGTTTATTTATTTCCAATTTTGTTTAATTGTTTTTATGCATAAAACTTTTACCAGAGATTGGAAAAAAGAAAGGTAACATTAAAGTAAAAGCATTGGTGCGTGTAAACATGTATTATGATATGAAACATAAAGAACCATTTTTCTAGAAAATGTGTTGAAAAGTTTATTGAAACATGATCTTCTCCCACAGTAGTCCAATGTACTGCATTTACAGAAGATAAAGTTGTAAACAAAGTTTTATTGCGCACTAGGACTCTCCTGTTGCAAAATTTTTCCTGTCCTGCCTAGGTTTGCTGGTAGAAATCTCTCTTTAGAGATAAGCTCGCCTTTGCTCATAAAATGTTTTGTTACCTTACTATTAAGATTTCTGTGCAATAAAGAATATGAATGAAAGAATATGAATGAATAAAGTAATTTTGATATTATTTTTTTCTTCACGTCAGAAACTAATTTTTGTGCTATTTTTTAACTGATACATAAAAGAGAGGGCATCATTTAATTCCAACAACGCCATTTTCTATGCGGTAAACAGGAAACTTGAGTACGCTCATACAATTTTTAGCACCGTGTTAAGGGCCGCAGTTAAAATGCTTCTCATAATACAGAAAATAAGATGCGGATACTAAAACATGGTTGTACCACCCACGGTACACTTTCGCATTGAGAATGCGCCGTCTTAATTCGCTGCAAAGAGTTATTGTGATTCTTGTAATAACTATAAAGCAAAAAATATTAGATCATGAAATATCGGCTTAACAGGATTTATAATGTACATCATAGCAACTTTTAGCAAAGTTGGTCTTATCAAATAATTTTCATAGTAAAGTAGATTAAATTAGAATATATCATGAAAATTCTTGTTAGGATTACTATAATTGCAGTGTAACATTGAACTATTAAATAATCACAGACTAGTTGCGCCCCGGTTTAGACTCGCGAAGGTTAGCAAATATTTTAAGGGTCAGTGCATTCTTTACTACAACAAGATACCTCTAGAGATTTTGAAATTGCCATTTGAGCAATTTAAAAATCATGTTAAAGCGACTTTGTCGGAAAAGTATATCACAATGTTCAAGATTACTTAAATGACGGGACTGTATGGGGTCTGGGTACAGTTATATTAAACTGTACCCAGACATTGCTGTTAATAATTTTGGATTTTTTTATTCGTGCTTATTAATTATAATAATTTATATTTTAATATTTGTATTAGTAAGGCACAACATTTTTTTAGAGAGATCTAAAAATCAATCTGTGGGATTTTCTACCCCCCACTTCTCCACAGTGGAGAAGAGGCGAAAAATGACGTTTGCAAAGTATATGTAAATATCTAAAGTAATAAATAAATTTGACTTTGATTTTAACTTTGACTTAAAACTTATGGAGTCTGATTAGAAGAAATCTCTCTTTTTTCCATCTTCTGCAATAAAACTACGAGAAAAAAACAAAAGCGAAGCGTTTTATAAGACACACTTAGTGCTAGGGTACACAATATCAAAATCCCTACAATTGGTTGAGTAAGCAAGAACACAGATAGCGTTAAATTGGTAAGTACTGTGAAAATTGCTAGGTTTCCAGAATCTCAGGAAATTGAATCAAGACGATATTACTCTTATACTCTCACGTAATCGTGGGCGAAAACAGTTGAGTTGATTGTTGGAAATCGACTTTTGTCTCACTTGGCGTCCAATTCGCTTTTGTGTTTAACTTGCGCTTATAGCCAAAACATTTAGGTGGCAGCACTCGTAATGAGTACTGAATTACATCTTGAATAAGTTTAGAAATAATGTGTCTAAACATAATACATAATTATGTTAAAACACTAGGCAAAATTAGTAAGGTAATCGGTGAGGATAATATTTCGTTGCATTGGAGATTACATATGGAAAACCGTGGTGTTGATCATAGCGACTAATCTTCGCGAGCAATAAACTGGAACCACTTCATTGCGCGTTGCTCGGAACATAAACGTCTTGGAACTCATATATTTTTTTTAAATATACCATTTTGTTTGGGAATCCAGAAACCCTTCAAAAAGTGGGTGTTTATAACTTAGTATCAGTCATGTTCACGTCACTGGGGAACTGAAGCTAAAATAAAATGGAAACCAAGCCTATCTAAGCCGCTTAAATCGTCATCCTAACCCAGCAAGGATTGTCTCAGCGTAAAATCACTCGACAGCTTCAATTGAGCTAGTCTTATGTTTTGAAGGTATTCATGAGGTTCAGGGAGACTGGAAAATTTGTCCGGTGACCAGGATCTGGACATAAGCGATCCACTTCGGTGACAGATGAGCGAATTAATTTCACCACTTCTCTCCGAAACCTGACCGGCGTGGACGTCCAGCGGCGGCTCAAAGAAGATCGAAGGAAGGAGTGGTGGGTGGGGGCAACCGCATAAAGATACATCAATGACATTTCTGCTAGGCCATGTGCTCCCCTCTGTACGTCCGAATTTAAATACATTCCGGATATATTGGCGAAGATTTCCTGCTTATGCACGATAATGCCCAATAAGTCGGGATTCCTATACTAGACTGACCAGCCATCAGTCCTGATTTGAACTAATCGAAAATATGTGGGACGAGCTGAAAAGGAAGTTGTGGGGATGAGTTTGGAGCAGCGCGGGATGAGGTGATTCCAGTATATCGCTTGCGAGTATATTGTCTTTTTTACATTTGTAAATAAAATAAGATAGAAATCATTTGTGCTTACACTCTTTTCCGAGAATCATATTTAACCCGCGATCTTTTAATGCTTTTAAAAGACACGTTATTATAAACCTTTTTTAATGCGTCCTAAAACCGCACGTTACGACCAGCATAATGATATACCACTTGGTGAAAACTCATTTCTTATTTGAGTATTTATACATTATGACCATAATGAATCAATATTCGGTATATTATGACATTCAAATTTCGGACGCCGACGCCCGCCTGTGTGCCGCCCCTAGTTTGTCTGTGAAGTTGGCACTACTGAACAAGCTAAACAAGTGCAGAGCAATTATCAATGCCACAATGCCGGTCGAACATGCGGTTTCGGAACACATCAAAGAGAGCTTATGATATGTGTGTAGATAAACTAGTGTGTGTAACTGAACATAATGAAGCATTAAATTATATGCCCTCCATTATGTATCAATCACATAATATACTATTCCTCTACCAAAATTTGAAGAATCAAAGTTGATTAATGCACTATTTTATTGTGGGTTAGACAAAACTATATAGCATTTATGGACAAGTAATGGACACTTAATTTATATCTAGAGATAACAGCAATAAAGCCACCATCATAAATATGTATTTTATATCGGGCTTTACTTGTTGTGATGTTTTATGCTATGTTTAATAGCGTATGTGGTAATTTTAATGCACAATCAAACAGATGTATGTAAGTACTTTTTGAGTTACAATAATATTTCTACATCTGTGAGACTAAATGCTGTTTTATGAGTACACAAATATCGTACATCACAAGTAGTTGCTTGCGTAAGACCGTAATTCCAAATTAAAATCCAATTACTTCAGACAATTCAAGATCCATAGCTACAACTTACACATACAATTAGCTCAACAAATGGCTCCAATAACTGAACCCACAATAAAAAAAAAACTTAATAAAGAGGAGGCCTCTACTCAACAGTAGGCTCAGGAGGCTGTATGGAGACAGATAGAGATGCGGAGGTAAAGGATATATGGGGTTAATATTCCCAAAAGCCAGCCTTAAGGGATTAAATATGGCCAGAAATGCATCTTTAGCTTCAATTCTAGGCTAAACTAGACAACAAATAGGATAAATATATGTTATAAAAGGTCTATTAGGGATAAGAATGTACTTTTAAAATTACCGGATATCTGTTATATTTAATACTCAAAAATATTTTTCGCAATGCATTATTATTCAACTTAATGAACAAGCGCTCGGAGACGAAATCAGCTTCTTATATGAAACTTACACGCAAAAATAGGTAAAAAAAAGGGAAATTTTTTGGTTGTTTCATTTTATTTTTAATGTTATTATTACAGGAATTTAGTAAAATTTTCTATAATTTTGTTGGTCTCGGACCGGGCGAGCCGGCTCTACGCAGGAGCATGCGTCAGTCTGCTTCGACGCGATGCGACGGGTATTTGTGTTCTTTGTGTAATTCTCAATGCCATTGGCCTTTGTTCAGCCCTTAACTCCTAATTTCAAGCTGGGTCCGCGCGTGGACAGTGCCCGCAATAAACTCCGAGCAACTTCCGAAAGTAACTAACTTTAACGTCCCGCTTTGCTGCGAGGAATTCTGCGATGCTTTTTTATACTATTTTATGAGACTGTTACGTAATGAAAAAAAAAAACGAGTATAACATGCACTTCTTTATCTACAAATATCATTATAATTACAAGCTCTTTATGGTGTATTCAGGAACCGCGTGTTATGACCGGCATTGATATTAGAATTGAGGTTAAATTAAATTGTTTTGTTTTTCGTTCGACATCTGAATGTAATTAGAACATCGAATTTGATGTTATTATTAACATTTTTACAGATAAGAAATTTGTTGTATAAAAACAGTTTATATACTCGGAGGGTTTATTTACACACATTATAGAGGGTTTATGATATGTGTGAAAATAAAAGATTATATGTCATACCTACAAGAAAATTATGTTTTGCCCGTATTGTATTTAAGAATTCCTCTGTACGTCCGAATTTAAATATTCTTCATTCTTACCTACAGGCTCAGATTCGTCGTTTACAACCTTATATTGCAAGCATCACCTTTGACCTAACCTTTTTTAGGATATCCGTGCCGTGGAAAACTAAAACAGGGCCTAGACCTCTTCTCTGAAGTATCATAATATGTTTCTTGAAAGAAATAACAAGCAGAATGATGTAAGTGGGATAAATAAACCGTTCGTGGATACTAGTTCCATGATTTGTACCATGATGGAACTAATGATAATTTTTATATCCACCCTAGTTCCACTACTTATGAATAGAACTTGAAATAATGGTACTAATGATAATGATACTATATTTTAATTGATGGATGGAAACTTCGTTGAATTTTTAGAGTACTATATTATAGTTTATAAATTTTTGTTGTTTGAATATGTTTTCATTCTTAAAATCTTAAGTTTTCTTTGAGTTGGTGCATCACTGTTCAGTTTACCTATTCGCTAATTTCATATGATGGAGGTAAAATCTCTACAAATACCACCACTTTCTAGCATTTATCTAGGTGTAAAAGTACCAGGACAACATACATTTGTAAGAGGTAAATATTTGTTAAAATGTATAAGTATCGAACACCTAAAGTGGAACTAGTGATAACGAAGTTATCATTAGTACCATTATTTCAAGTTCTATTCATAGTGGAACTAGTGTTGATAAAAATTATCACTAGTTCCATCAGCGTACAAATCATGGAACTAGTGTTAACGAAGGAAATAAACGCTATAGACCAGCACCCAAACCCTCATCTAGATGATAGCCCAGCCGTACAAAGTCTCATATTTATGACGCGACATGCGCACGAGTTATGACGACGCCGAGGCCGGTAGCTGAACACCATAGAGGGACCATTCTACTAAGCGTAAATCTAACTGGGGCCAAATCCCGCTAGCTAACTGACGGTTCAATCACAATGGCACGATAACGACGATTGGTTAGATACTCGTAGAATTAATTTATTTGGCGATCAGACAGAAAAAATCACGCCTATTCCCAAACAGGGTGGCAGGTTGCGCCTACTTTATTCCAGGCGTCCATTAAGCGTTAATATTATGTTGTTCCTCCAGAAATGCACACAGTAGCTTCTTCAGTACTCCATTTGACGTCTGTCAATTACAGGACAGGCTATTGTTTACGCGAGACTACAAGTTAATGGCAAATCAAGGCAATTTCTAAATACTTCATAATAATACGTTTTTTATCAAAGGTAAAGGGATTGCAGTAACATCCATGAATGAGTCATTATATTGCCATTAAGTCAGTTGAATCCAGGCCCTTAACATTATAGAGGGACTATTCCACTAAGCGTAAATCTAACAGGAATGGATGTCTAGGTAGAGCTTTGACATTGACTTGAATGGTGTTCAAGGCTCTATGTGGAACTGGTTAGCGCTATACATAATGCAATTGATATACAGGATGTTTGGTAGACCGACAAAATGTCTTAAAACGAAGATAAAACAGATAATTTAGAACCATTTAGGCCAAACTTCTATCAGCAAAAGGCTTACCGTTTCGTTTTGTCGATGTTTTATTATTTTTGACGAAAAATCACACAATTTTACAGTTGATTGTTAATAATTGTGATTTTGAAATATATTTTTTTTCAATAATTTCTAATTAAGTACTGTTTATGTAATCTGACAAAACTAATTCTAGGCAACTGTGATTTTCGGCTCGTTTCATAAACCCACTCTCATGTATTGATGCCTACTATTTTATTAAACCTCCTTTCTCGCAAACGTGGCGTTGAGGACATTTTTTGATCTATTGATGGTCATCTATCGATGTACTTATGTTACTTTCAATGTTGAATGAAAAAATGTAAAGGTGGAATTTTTCTCCCTCAACTGGTTCGGAGGTCCTCATATCAATATTTTACGATATACCTCAAAATACCTGTAAATAATATCTCAAAATACAGAGCAATAGCTAAACAAGTTTTTGAAACAGTCTTCAACTCCCGTGTTTTCATTCTTCAAAAAATACAGTCATAAAAACCTTGCCAAACAGCAGAGGAAATTTTATACCACTTCAAAGGTATGTAGAAACCAAATCTCAAGTCACAGATGCCTAGAACAAGTTCTGTTACATTTCTTTAACAGTTTTTACTTAATAAGAAATGATAGAAAAAGAAATCAACTTTTGTTCAAAATCGCAATTATTACCAATACACTGTAAAATTCTGGGTTTTTCGTTACAAATAATAAAACATCGATAAAAACGAAACGGTGAGACTACTGCTTACACAAGTTAGACCTAAAAGGATCTAAACGAGCTGTACTACATTCTTTTTAAAACTTTGCATCGATCTACCAAACAGCCTGTATATTTTCTGGCAGAGTTTCCGACAGATGTTACATGTTCTCGTTTCTCAGCAAGTGAGTGGCCGCCTATTTCACCTACTTACAAGTTCGACACACTAACAGTCAGTTGCAGAAACGATCTTTAAATTCTACAGCCCCGCAAAACGCTCATGGCTTGTCTGTTCCATATATTTTTTTATAAAACATGGCTTTTGTTTCTGAGTACATAATGTTCATGATAGTTTGCACGCTTTGACACTCGCCCATTAACAATTTGCAGAACTTTAAAATTTAAAGTTTGTTACTGTAACTTAGTGTAAGGCCCCTAACGATAAAGCTCTTAGAGTGGTCTCAGCTATGTCACAATAACAATTTCGCAATATGAAATCTGTCATTTTCACTCGGTTGAGATAGCTCTCAGAGCTGAGAGCGGTTTATTGACCTAGCGAGCGAAGCGTCCGAAGCGTCGCCGTCTCAGGATTGTAAAAAAAAGTCTGGATATGTATCCGGATGAAACCCTCTACAGACCGCAATCCTCAACTGATTCTCGTGAGTTTTTGTGAGCATTTTTGATAATCAAATATATATTTTTTGTTTATTCAGTTTTTGGAAAATTTTCAAAATGGCGGAGATGTGAGAGGGTTTCAAAACTTCAAAAAACCGCTTCAGTCTAAACAGATATGTAGAGATCGTGAGAGTAACAGGCTATATAATTTTAGTGAAAAGTCAATAGGTTGGGTTTAAGACCGCAAAATGTAGTTTACAAAGTTATTGGTGCGGCTACTTTCTTACTCCATGTATGTGTCCAGGTGCATTTATAAGGTATGTGTTATTAAAATAAAGTGTCACTCGTAAGAGCTACGGCTCACAGAGCCGCTAGTTATTATGGGCCTTAGTTTATATCGATTTCAATGAGTTGCAAAAACCATCAACTGGATTGAGATCTTTGTTGGGTCTACTTTTATTTGTATACCGTAAGGGCGTTCATATTTCTAAAATATTTATTCAATATGAGTTTTCATCGTTTAATTTCGAGTGTTCCACCAACGAATCTGTACTCACGGATGTATTTCCAATTAGAGGTAGCCAGAGCGGAAATAATACAAAATGATTCAGCAAACTAATATAGGCAATAGCTCGATTATTTATCTCTTGAAGCTGTAATCCCCACATTTGAAATCATCATGAAAATGAATCCTAATAATAATGGGAACGATGCTGGAGGCGACACGGTTGAAATAACTAAACTTATTTAAAAAAATAGGCTAAGTGCGGGTTGGACTCGCACACGAAGGGTTCCTTACTATCGTACAAGAAAAATATTAAATTCAGAACAAAAATAAATTAATATTATGTCAGAACGTGGATTCGAACCCAGAACATATGATTGCGTAACCGGTATCAAACCAACTGCGCCACCACGATCATATTTAAATCATGATATAGTTTGTTATATCGCGGGGGATGTTTAATCACCTCTATTGTAAGGCGACGCCCTTTAATTTTTAAAATCTCTCATTATTTCTTATTGTAGCGGCAACAGCATTTACCTATTAGGTAGAGAGAGTTCATGACGTACAGCCCGCTGATGGATGGACGGACGGACAGACGGACAGACAAACAGCGGAGGCTTACTAATACTGGATAACCTAGCCCCCGCTGTCTTTCTATTAGTTAGTTGGCTTTGACACCTGAAATATCGCACTGAGTGCCAAACAATACTTATCAAATAGTCATGAAAGTGACTAATGAAAAAAATAGTACCGTCATAGCTCCGAAGTTACAGCTATAAGTTGGTGATGATTTCAGCACGAACGCCAAGCTGTAATCCTACTCTCTCCTGCAAGCAAACGATAGGTCCTTTCGACATGGTTTAGGTTTCAACAAATAGTGATAAATTAGTGACGACAACATTGACGTTTACTTTCAAATTTACGTTTCACTAATCACTAATTCTTCTTTTAATGCCTCTCCACTACTCGAGGTTAGCAGTCAGCTCCGAATATCCCTCTCGTTCTTTAACCAGGCGGAACAGGTCTTCGACGCCGGCTATACTGGCTCATTTTCCAATGTTAGAGAGCCACGATGTCCTTCTTCTTCCGCTGCTCCAATTACACTCAAGCTTCCCCATCATGACCACTTGGAGTAGTTGGTATCGATTGTGACTGCATCATCACAATACCAATAACAATCGCCTTTAATGACCCCTCATGTGAAATATTCGTGCACTAAATGGTAAAACGCCAAGTTGTTGGCGAACATCTCCAAAAGCATCAATTTGAAAGGTTGAGCTAGGATAGATGCCCAAGATATAGAATACATCCATAAAGAGGTAGATTGATATACCTGTAGTAAACCTATGAGAAGTGCAAAATTAAGTGCTCACCAGAATCAATGTCGAGACTCTTTCGAGACTACTTCTCTCGAAAGTGATGATTATATTCATGTAACCAGTTGACGGCTGAATGACTCAGCCATTGTCTCCAAAACATAAAGTTGTCAGTTTGAAAATTGCGAAAATTATTTACGACAGATTTTATTACTTTTCATCCAAAAAATAAGCATAATATTTGGTTACATGCCTTAGTTTTGAACGGGTTCGAACAATGGCTGTGCAAAATGAACATTACGGTACAATGCATTATCATATTTTGCTTTGAAGCCACATCACAGAATAATATGATTGGCTGAATTATTCTACCGAGAAAATTGTTTAGAATAGCAGTCTCTCGCAGTCTGAAAATAACTATTTGTCATCCAAATAGACTTTTTTTTCGGGAACAGCTATGAAAATGATAAATATTTGACGGATGCTATATGGCATCTCATGCTGGAAGTGAACGTGTTGCACATTTAGGATAACTGAAAAAAACTTTTTATGAAGGAACATTGAGTACCCTAACATTACTATAATTTCATCTTCTACATATACCTAAAGGTTGGCTCTGCTCCAGTCCAACGGTGGACGAAGGCTTCTACCCTAATAGTTGGCCACCATTTTTGATTCTCCGTATGACTCATGAAGCAACCATCTGCCACTCTTTTCAGGCCTTTGACAAATCTGGCTGAGGGGCGTCTCTCACTATTTTAGTCAGAAACCTTATAACGATGGTAAACTAACTATAGCTACAAAATCTTTTGATATTCATTGACCAGAAACTGACCCAATATAATTCTTCTCGACCATATTAGTGCTACTTTTGGACCACGTTTCAAACGTATTTTATTCGAGTCTACCCAGTTAGCTACTGAAATTCTCGCAATTAATATAATTATCACGCCACCATCTAGCACTTATCTCCGCATCTCTGGGGGACACTACACCTCTCCTTTTACAACTACAATAGCCCGTATTTACATTACAAGTGGACTCTTCCGGATAAGGAGGCCTTAAGGCCGTATAATGTGAACGCCTTTTGTTATACGATGCTCTTGTTGTTATGGCCAACAATGTGGGAGTGTTAAACGCGTGTACTGGCGCAGGGATTTTGCGGGGTTCTTTTGACGCGGAATGGGAGTGTAGGGAAGTGGCCAGGAGAGGACTTCTGGTATTTTTGAATTGTGAGAAAAAACAAACTTTTTTTAAATAAATGCACAAACATTACTTCTTGCCCCACACTAGGATACACTGTGTCGTGGGAACCAGAAAAGCGACATCATACCTATATAAACATTCAAAAACTGGGGACATTGACATAAAACACCGCGTCACGGCTTTTCCAGTAGGAAGTGGCAAAAGCTCCCTCGTTTAGCCAGTTATTTAATAGCTATTTTGCGTGACAGTTGGCTAGACTATCGCCGCTGCTTTAGAGATATGAAAGTTTCCTCACGAAAAAGGTATAATTGTGGACAATCCTTTAAAAAGGTTAGCACAGTAGTTGACGGTAAATAATGTAGAGTTTGCAAGATAAAATATTATGGGTATTTTCGGCTTTATATATAATGTTCTAAGTTACTTCACAGTTTATAAATGAATTAACTAAATGAGTGTATATGAAAGATGTAGCGATGAGGTGGAATATTTATTCAAGTAGATAGGTAATTATTCTAATCAGTCGCAGGTTTGATGTTTTCATAGGTACAATGATCAAAGACGTGAAGACAATTTTCAAATTACTTGCAATTAGGCGTCTAGTCTAGACGTTGTGAAATCAATTGTCAAGAGCATGCCTCAATGCGACTATTTTATAAGTAATGAAAGCATCAAGGAAGCCTATTGCAAATTTTAGAAAGAATCGCTTTTCCCACAACGTATAAAATTAAAATGGCTAGTAGTTAAAAGTTAAAAGTTTTTGATTTCACTTGATATCTACTTCTGACTCCCACGGTCCTTTTAAGGCATGGTTTGGCCTTAAAGGTAGCAGGAATCCGGCCCTGTGGTCTGACCACTGAATATACGAGGGGTATTCTCCAGTGCGATATTTTGCGTGGACAGTCTTGGGCTGTAACGACAACACTATGAATAGAAGACGTTAAGGAATGATAATATGTACCTTTCTTTCTTACAAAACCACATATACCTACTCAAAGCTCAGTAGCTCAGCAGAAATACAGGTATGTTAGAAAATAACATATAAAAAAAGTAAAAAAAAGTAAAAATAAGTTTATTAAAAAAAACAAGTCCTTAGCAGAAGGGTTTCCCTGTCTCCCAAATTAGGGTTAACCTGTGTCTTGGGAGACAGTATAAACTCATTAAGGCGATATGTTTTGTCAAATGCTCATCTTTAAAGCGCTATTCCTCTTAAAGGCGACACTTCCCAAATCCCGAAAAAATATGTCATGAAGATATACTTTTCCTTCAATGGCTTTGTTCGAAAACATTATTCTCGTACCTATAAATATGTCCCCATGTTCGACCGGCATTATGGCATTGATCATAGCTCTGCATTTGTTTAGCTTGTTCAGTTGTACCAACTTCACAGACAAACTAGGGGCTGCACGCAGGCGGGCGTCGGCGTTCGAAATTGAAATGTCATAATTGTCGAAATATTGATATATTATGGTCATAATGTATCAATATTCAGATAAGAAATGAGTTTTTAACAAGTGGTTTATCATTATGCTGGTTTACGACCAGCATAATGATAAACGTGCGGTTTTTGGACGCAGTAAAAAGGGTTTATGATAAGTGTATAGATAAAAAGAATATTGATATCGATCTTGCATAAAACATACAGTTTTAAGGTATTCCAAATATCATAAAATGTTTGATAATAATATTTTGAAAAAAATATAAAAAACACACAATATTCGCACTCTTCTGCAGCAGCGAATGACGTAACAGCCATTTTTCGCCAGTGCATAAAACATACAGTTTTAAGGTATTCCAAATATCATAAAATGTTTGATAATACGATTTTGAAAAAAATATAAAAAACACAATATTCCCACTGTTCTGCAGCAGCGAATGACGTAACAGCCATGTTGCATTGTGAGCTGTTAGGAACTTTATTTTAATATGGTTGTGTCCACAATGTCAATTACCACAAACCGACTTGCAAATTTTTCGATACAAGGGCCCTTGAAATAATTTTGTCAATCGTAGTAAGTATGTCAGATTCGGAATAATCTATGGTGTTAATCTAACTCAACACAGAACTCGCTTGATAATTTATAATTATTTATCCTTCGTGCATATTATCCATAACATGTAATATTTGTTCTAGTTACACAAAACCCAATAATTAAAAGGGATCTAAACATCAATCTGAGGGACCTTCTTCGCCCTGCTTCTCCCACAATGGTCCAATGTAGAGTAGAGACAGAAATACGTTTTCTAAACATTTGTTGTTATTTACAGAAAATAAAGAATCTTTAATTTTGATTTCTTGCTGAACAGTAGATTTGATGGTAACGGGTCTTCAGAAAGATGGAAATCACAACACAAGGATGACCCGCTTCTTCCCATACCTTCTGGAGACCTGGCATCATCACATGATGACATTTTCCTATTGTACGTTTTGAAATTTATTACCATGCCCATGTTAATTTAGTATTTCAAAACTGTTTTTTTCTTTACAGCTTGGAGTGTTTTGTAAGGTTCATGTAAGAGTAGATGACATTTATCTATTTTATTATATTCCCAAGCCTGTGAGAACCTACCAGCCCACCCAAGCCCCTGCCAAGAAAGTTGTTACAAATACATTAGATACCGCGTTAATATTTATTTTATACTGCACAAAGAATGACCATGCATCAGCGAAACGCGAAGCCATTAAGGCGGAATACAAAGAGGCAGAAACCGGAAGATCATCCGCATAGGTAGACGCGGCGTATGATGAATGACTTTAAAACGATACGCCGACGGGTTTGGAGGGACCCGGAGATATGCATGGAAGCGGAGATTCTTGAGTGGATGTGGCATTGAGACCTGCAGTTCAGAGAGAATCCGGTTTGAAGTACCAGAAAATGTTTTTTCGACTTTAGTTGGTTGCGAAGTAAGATATCGTTTTGAATGTTTGTCTTCGATAGGCCACGGAGATCTCACACTCGGTCATTGCTTATAACTCCGCAACAAAACACAGCCGCATATGAACATGGGTTATTGACTACGAGTTATCAGGCTCTGGAACAAACTTCCTGGCTTCATCAGAGACAGTGCGTCACATAATATTAAATAAAAATCGCAAAGAACTCTCTTCCATAATGGACTTATGTATGTAAGTAAATAATAACCTATATATTTTGAAGCTCAATTTTATCTGTTTTTATTGATATAATGTGTTCATGTTTATACATATGTTTAAGTAGATTATTATTTTTATTATTTAACTTGTCAAATTTAATGTGTTCTGTCCATCCTAAGTTTGCTGATAGAAATCTATTTTTAGAGATAAACTTGCCAGTGTACACGTAGTTTCCTTTTTGATTTATCTTCTGTTTTTGTGCAATGTTATTAAGTAAAGCAAGAACCTTTTTCTGGTATGACTTAGGGGCCATCTAATGTAGCATTGCAGAGCCAGCTATTATGCAACGAGTATTATTTAGTATAATATTATCGTTTATATACGTATCATAAACCCTCTTTACTGTGCCCAAAAACCGCAAGTTAAGACCAGCATAATGATAAACTTCTTGGTAAAAACTCTTATCTGAATATTGATAAATTATGACCATAATGTACCAAAATGTGTCATATTATGGCATTCAAAAATCGAACGCCGACGCCCGCCTAAGTGCCGCCCTAGTTTGTCTGTGAAGTTCGTACTACTTAACAAGCTAAACAACTGCAGAGCAATGATCGATGCCACAATGCCGGTCGAACATGCGGTTTCTGAACACATCAAAGAGAGCTTATGATATGTGTATAGATAAACTAGTGTATGTAACTGTCATAATTAGGCATTATGTAGCAGTCACATAAACTACTATTTTGTTTAGCTGTACCTAAGTTTGTGTTTGTGGTTGTGATAAATAATATTAATAATCCCCCTAAAAAAGTTAAAAATAAAATATATCTAAATCAATAAGTATTAATCCCTCAGATTGAAGGTCAGGTACCTCAGGTACCAGTGTACCTCGCGCCACGAGTTATGAGCGGTGGCCTTGAATGCGCAGTAGTCACTTATCAATACCTGTACATATTATGCGTAGTAATTCCCGCCATCGTCGCCCAGCGCCCTTAATTCGTGGCGCGAGGGATAATTATTTATGGTAAGGTAAACGGACAAAAATCGTAACAACTATAAACATAAACAAACATGAACAGCGGGGTTTACCACAACCTTTAAAGCAATTCGGATTAGGTTCAAAACAAGGAAAACTCCATCGCAACCATTTCCATTCCAATACTTTATGGTGGCTTAATTTACTTATTACCAAGACTTGTTTGACGGTCATGCTAATTTTGCGAATTGGCATAAGACGCTGTGTTAACCCCCTAGGTAGGTCAGGAAAGGGTGTGATGGAAAAATATCGTAGAAGCCCTCTGTACCTACGAAGACGACCGGTTTAGCCCAGCGGTTACTGACCCTGTCTGCGAAGCCGTCGGTCCTGGGTTCGAATCTCGGTAAGGGCAATTATTTGGGTGATGAGCGTGAGTATTTGTTTCTTAGGTTTTGATGTTTTCTATTTATTTACATAAGTATTTATCTCTATTAATTATTTCGTCGTCTAGTACCTATAATACAAGCCTTGTTGAGCTTAGTATGGGCCTAGCTCGATTTGAGTAAGATTGTACTTTAATATTTATTAAATATATATATATATATATATATATATATATATATATATATATATATATATATATATATATAAGAAGTAACATAGTATGGAGACAATGATAATAACAACACCAAAAAGGCTATCCGAACATACATTTCGTAAATCTGGGCCATATGGTGAGTCGAGAATCATTCCACTGGTCCCCAAACACTGGATGTGGATGCGAAATCGATGCTTGTGGGCGGCGTTTTTGTTTCAAACATTTTTTTACGCATTTCTTTTGCTTTATGTAATCGATGCGCTTTTGAGATTCGGTTTTGAGGACAAAAGCGATAATAAAAATTCCTTTCAGTGACTCGGGAGGTAGTGTGAATAATATTGTGCGAAAACAACATAAGTACTGGTTTTATTTTGAGTCACTGACCGGATATTTTTCGCCTTAATATCCTAAAGAATTGCAAAGGCGAAAGTTCGTGAGAATGGATGGGTGTTATCCAAATCCGTAACTCAATACAGAACTAAATGAGAAAATCTTAACTATTCTTAAAAAAACAGCCAAGCGCGAGTTGGACTCCCGCACGAAGGGCTCCATTATCAATTAAAACGGCAAAAAAAAATACGTATGTTGTTTGGGAGCCCCCCTTAAATATTTGTTTTATTTTAGTTATTTACTTTCTTTTTTAAGTGAATGTATGACTTAATATTCTGTGAATATTTTAAATGTCTACCTGTTGCCGATATTGATATCGAGCAAATACGAGGGAAAAAAAAAGTTTGTTGTATGGGAGCCCCTTTAATATTTATTTTATTCTGTACTTAGTATTTGTTGTTATAGCGGCAACAGATATACATCATCTGTGAAAATTTCAATTGTCTTACTATAACGGTTCATGAGATACAGCCTGGTGACCGACGGACGGACGGACGGACAGCGGAGGCTTAGTAATAGGGTCCCGTTTGGCAACCTTCGGATACAGAACCCAACTAGATATCTGGGATTCCATTACAAGTTTCTTAATAATGCACAAATCCCATGCAAAATCGTGCGAAATATCTTAGTATATACGGTGGTTTAGTAAACCGCGATAAAAGAGATATAAAATCTTTAAATATAGTAATTTAAAACATCTATATTTACTTAATGTTCCATTTCTTCAGATAATTATACCTAGGTGCTCATTCTTCGGATTGAAACAATAACTGTCAGAGAAGATTGCAAGTCCAAGGAATTCCCCTTTGATAGTGAAGTCGCAATAAACCGTCCATTACACTAGAGATGGCCAGACTCCACCAACTAGTCCTATTCAAACAAGATCGACTTTGCAGCCACAATACGGTCCACTTTTGTACTTCTCCTTATTTATTTGCAAGTACTGGGAGACGTGAAATTTGTAGAGGCCTCAAATACGGCTTTAAATATAGGGAAATATTAAACTGCACATAAATAATATTAATTTGTACTGATTTTCACAGCAAATATCAGGGCAAAATACTGCGGTAACTTAGGTGAAGGGTAAAGGGGGTGAGCGAAGCGAACAAAAATATTCAAAACACAAAAAATGTTTTTGCTGATCCTTTTTTGCTGTAAATACCAGTATTTTTGCTTTGCGATTAAATACTAGCCTTTAATATATACTTTTATAGTCGTACAAGAGCGTAAGCCTTTATCCCGGAAGACAGGAAAAGAATAAGGACCTCCACTTGCTACAGATTTTTATTGCACAATACCTATTGTTGAGTCCACTAATTCAACAAGGTATTTTGTTTCCTAAATAATTTTGTCTGAAATATAATTAGGCCTTTATATACATATGTTAAGATGATATATTTAAACTTATGCATTTAGTTTGATGTGCCCGCGAAAATGTATTAATTGGTTTTTTAATCCGGTTTGAATCCGATCAACCATGTCCGACCATCAATGTGTGTGTGATAAATCATAATTATATGTACAATGATTTCTCGGTCACATAGGGTTTGTCCGGACATATTTTAATTTTGATACCTTCAGAACGCCTCAGACTAACACCCATATTCTAAGACATTTTCTCAAAATCTCCTCGACTCGACTCAAAGGGTTGAGGAGTTTATTTGTATTCTAAATTGAAAAATGTCACCTCAAGTCGAGGAATATCTCAGTCGAGGTGAGATTGAGTCGAGGAAAGAACTGTCAAACTCAAGGTACCTCTCGATCTACCTTAGGGAAACTTCAAAACAATAACATAGCTTTTTTCAGTAACTTTCGTGGTAAATTTCATTTAACCTATTCGGAAAGTAAGAATCATGTCATTAGATTTTGAAGAGTTTATGGATTATGTTTTCGACAATCCTTATAACTATGTATCCCGCCGATACATACGCGATGCTGAAAATCCTATGGAATGTTACGATGACGAGGAATTCCGAAACCGATACCGGTTCAGCAAGGATACCGTCGCAAATATCTTGCTGCCGCTTGTATTTCATACGGTCCCTGCAAATAACACTGCCAATGCCAATAGACGTGGATTACCGATCCCACTAACAATACAAATGCTAATTGCGCTGCGTTTTTACGCTACAGGCAATTTCCAGGTAAGAGTTAAGTACATTACCTACCGTTTTTTGTCTAATATCCGTGTGTTATGTATGATGAACCTAATACTAGATAGCTTCGTCTAAATCATAATTTCAGAATGATGTGAATCTGTTCTTTAACCTTTTGATATTGTTTCAGATTGTTTGTGCGGATTTACACAAAATTAGTCAATCAATGACGTCTAAAATTGTGGCGAAAATTTCTAATATATTAGCTCGGAAGGTGGGCCAATATATAAAGTTTCCACCAATAAGTGAACTTCCAAATGTAAGAAGCAGTTTTTTTAGGATCGCTGGATTTCCTGGTGTAACAGGATGCATAGATTGCACACATATACCGATAAAAAATCCAGACAGACAAACTGGGGAATCATTCCGCAACCGTAAGAATTGGTTTTCCATTAATGTACAAATAGTGTGTGGCCCTCAAATGGAAATATATGGCATAGTTGCACGCTGGCCTGGATCTGTGCATGACTCAAGAATTTTTAGGAATAGTAGATGTTGCATGCGGTTTGAAGAGGGTGGCCTCACAGGCATTCTCCTTGGAGACAGTGGATATGCTCAGACATCATATATGTTCACCCCTGTACTAACACCAAGAAATCCAGCTGAGGTTCGTTATAACAGGGCTCAAATTAACACCAGGAATATTATTGAGCGATTTAATGGAGTCTGGAAAAGAAGATTTGCTTGTTTAAGCAGAAAGCTCCAAAATAGTTTGCCTAATACTTGTAACATTATTGTTGCCTGTGCTGTTCTACACAATATCTGTGTAATGACAAATGAGAATACTCCTGAACCTCTGGAAAATATGGAAGTTGTTCCGGTTTCTAATAATAATGAAACAGCACGTGGAAGCAGCATAAGATCTATGTTTATTTTGAGACATTTTAATTAAGAATTTTACACCATCATTATGGAAATTGATGATTATTTCGAAAATAAGAATCTTCTCTCTCTTCTACCTATTGCTGAAATAAATTGAAACAAAGTTACTTGATTTTATTGTTTATTTTTATAATAATGAAAAAAAGGAGAGGTTTACAAAAGTCAACAATTTTAAATGTGATTTTACTACTTTTTATTTTCTTTAAGAGTATGTTCTGCTAACTCTCTCTTTGCTGCATTGCAATGCAACAATTCTGCTGCGGCTTGCCTTTCTAATTTGGCCTTCTCATACGCTTCTTTAGCGGCAAGAATAAGCCAATTTTCTTTTTGTAGGCGTAACTGGTGCAGCTCTTCCTCTCTATTTTGAGCATGAGAATAATTTATCTTTCTCAAATTAAATTCTTGCGCAATAACTCGAGATCGAACAAACTTTGCCCCTGAAAATAAAAAAAATAACTGGTTAAAATACAATTAAGTATGTAGCTTCACGTTGGAATGGCAGTGGCACATATGTATATATATGCTATTGTGATAGAGATTGCCCATCATTTGTTACCTTGTGATTGTTTAGCAGATGTTGTTGCACCACGGTTTGTAATTCCGGAACATGGTGATTCTGAAAATTAAATGCCATTTGTCAAATCAACCTTTTCAGTTTCCTTATAAGTTGAATGCAAGTAATTTAATTGCTCCTTGAAATTGATACCTCAACATTAACATATACATATAGCCGGAGTGGCTTTACTTGTTACCTTGCGAGTGTGTAGCAGTTGCATGAGCAGATGACGCTAAACAAGATCCAGACAATGCTGAATCTGAAAATAAATGCATCACATGTATAGGTATGCGTCATGTCCGTTTATGTGTAAGTAAAACTTTACTATGCATTATCTTCTCACCTTCTTCAATTTCTTCGTAATGGATATCATCATTTTCCTCCATTGGAACAGTGCAACCAGCTGTAAAAGAAATAAAACTTTAAAATATATATGTACAGTAAGCAGTAGAAAAAAATATTTAAATTATATTGAAACTAATATTTACCTTCAAGAGTCTCTCCCTGACTAGGAACAGTATCACTGTCATTAACATACTGAATTTCTACATCAGTAGCAACATCAAGCAGCAGTGCCTCGTCTACACTGCCGCTGTCTGGTTGAGTTGATGTACCCGGGATCGGTTTGTATGGACCACCGCCGGTCTTCATCCTCTCCCTTTTTTCGGTTGCCAGGATGGTTTTCCGGCGGGTTTTTAAATTATCCCACAATTTTTTTAATTGAGCCTCCGTTCTCTGAAAACAGATATATTGTTAATCCAGTATCAATTAAAAAAACTAATAATTCTGATGCCCAAGTGACTACAATTGTCTAATCTAAACTGACCTGACTCATAAATCAAAATTTTAACAGGTTAGTCAGTGTCGATAAGGGGGCGGAACCAGCCCCTTGATGTTGATCAAGAATAGGGGATATCATTATGAATTCAACCAATACTAGTACTCACCTTTGAATTACTGCCTATTGAATTAAACTCCTCCGTAAGCTTAACCCAAGCTATTTTTTTTGCTGCCGGACTAGACACATTGGTTGTGGTCAAATTAAGTCTATACTTTATTATAAGTTCCTGAAGACAAAACTTCTCCGACTCACTAAAGGTTTGCCTGCCAGACATTTTAATAACTCGTATGTATTATTCAAGATGAAAACGCAAACTTCAAACGATATCGAGGATGACTGACAGATGACTCATAACAGACGCGCATAACCATAGACAATAGGCCTTTTTTCTACAAAATAGGTAAGGATTGCCAACTTAACAAAAAAAAACAACCTTAAAACGATGACGTATTACCTCCACTCCAAATTCACTCACACTTATCCGAGGTTCCTCAAAAACAGCTCTAATCTTGACTTAGAATACCGTGTTCGAGGAATTATTGAGGTCTTCCTCAAAGCGTCCTCGGTTGAGGTATGAGTCGAGGAGATTTTTAGAAAACGTTTTAGAATATGGGTGTAAGGGTCTGTATGTAGTCTGAGGCGTTCTGAAGGCGTCAAAATAAACTAACTAACGTACTGCACTGGAAACTTAAAATCCGACAGTTCTAGTCTGCTTGCCATATGTTCCAATGTCAAAGCCATCTTTTTTATTTTATTAGTTTACTTTTGCGGTCTCAGGCATCGGTCTGAATGTCTCTATGGTGTAATCTCATTATCTGAGCCTTGCTCCCTTGCATTCAGAGGTTTTAAAATTATGAAACATTTATTTAATATCAGAATTAAACCGCCATAAATGTTTGAAGGTTTGCTGTGGTGTTATTACTATGATTTCACTTTATCATGACGTTTTATGAGGACTCTTCATTGAATATAACTTATCTTTCTTTGAGTAGTACTTATCTTTTGCAATATAGGTTTCCATGGGTTCTCCGTTGAACCATAAAAGTCAAGTTTGTGAAGTAAGTATGTATTAGGTGTCATTAAGTTTTGTCGGTTGGAGTATTAATAATAATAGGAATCTATTATCAAAGATCGGCTAGGAAATATTGCGCTATTTTTGCTAGAATATCAATATCTACGCTATTAATTTAATTTGCTCTTGAAGAAACTTTTAATTAACCAGAGTCTAGTTAAAAGAGCTACACAGATCAAGTTCCCTAAAGTTCAAAATCCAGTTACTAAAGTCAAGTCAAATATTCCAAAATTAACAATGTTTAGGCATAGTTAATTTCAAATTTAATATTTGTCTCACCATTATGTTGGACTATTATGGGAGAAGCAGGACCAGACGACACTCTCAATGTTATTTTTTGGATACTTTGAAAGCTTGGGAAGGTGTTTGCTCCAATTCTGTAAAAAATAACGTATAAAGCTGGAGGATTCTAGTCGCCTCTTTGCCTCCAGCATCTAAAACATTGAGGTGACGGAATTCAAATGGAGTTCTATATTTCCCTATACCTTATATATGTGTTAGTTTAAGATTTTACATTATCCAAATGTGTTTCTTATGGAAATAAACTCTTTTTGAATTTTGAATTTTGTGCAAAATCTAGAATTACTAGTGCATGACACTTTATTTTTGTTAGATACTATGACATTTCATGGAATTTCAACAAAAGTAACTGAACCGAACAATCCTCTTGACAATATCATAACTAACGGACGAAAGCCGTATCGATTGCACAAAGAAAAAAAAACCCGCGACAGTTTTAATCAAGAGACGCGATCTGAGCTTGGCTACTGTGTAAGGAATAACGAAAGAAAAAAAAACTAACTACGGTCACTTTTGCAATACGACATTGCTTGTATGTTATACGCTGTTTCTTAAAATAATAAAAATAATTGATATCATAACAGATGATATCAAAGAAATTATTTTTTTGCCGTAAAACATGCAAAGGATACCACCTCAAATGGACTTCTGGATCTGGAATGCTGTTTATTTTCATTTGGTGCCGATAGTGAATGCTTTGTAATCAATTTCGTTTCTTTAGGGCTCCGTACCCGAAGGGTGCCAAACTAGACCCTGTTACTAAGCCTCCGCTGACAGACTGTCCGTCTGTCCGTGTATCTGGTGAACAATGAAAACAAAAAAAATGAATGAATAATTTAACAGAATGTGTATTTCTGTTGCCGCTACAACAAAAAATAATGAATAACAATAACAAAATATAACTTGATTCAAATATGATCGTGGATTTGGTGGCTTATCATATCACATGGTTCCTCTCACTTTCATATTTATATTATAACTCTCGCTTTCATATTTATAGCATATGTATGTTTTAATACTTATTTAGTATTTAGGTATACAGGTATTTTATTTTCCATATTTAATTTACTTATGTTTATTTTATTGTTGGATTAGATATCAGATATTGTGCACTTTATGTATATGTACGGTTTGGTACTTATTTAGTAGTTAGGTAGGTATATAGGTATTTTATTTTCCATATTTTATCGATATTTAATTTACTTATGTTTATTTCATTATAGATTAGATATCAGGTATTGTGCACTGCTTACTCTTTCATGGTAAATTTTCCTGTCATGCTTTGGTTTGCTGGAAGAAATCTCTTTTAGAGATAAGCTCGCCTTTGTACATATGTTTTCCATTAAAGTAACTTTTTAGATATCTGTGTGCAATAAAGAATGATGAATTACGAATAGTGGTGGTGGTGCAATTGGTTTGATATCGGTTTGCAATCTAAGGGTTCTGGGTTCGAATCCTCGTTCAGGCATTTTATTATCTTCTTTTTAGTTTTGTTTTATTATTTTTAGTGATTAAGTTTTCTTATACGTAGATAAGGAAACCTTTGTGTGCAATTCCCACCCGCACTTGACTGGTTTTTGAGGGTTCCGTAACTCAAAAGAAAGAACCCTTATAGTAACACTCGCTTGTCTGTCCGTCTGTCCGTCTGTAACAGGCACTTTTCTCAGAAACTATAAGAGATAGAGTCTTGAAATTTTCTGCAAAAATACTTATCCTGATAACCGCAACAAGATTCAGGTCTAATATGAATACAATATTGCCTTAAAAAAAGAAGAAGTTGTTAAAAAAATGACAAAACGAAAAAAAATACATCGTAATAAGTCATGTAGGGTATCATTAAAAAGGGCTCTTTATAAAATAAAAAAAATAAAAAATTTAGTTTTGATAACTTAAAAATTTATGATTTAAAAGTGCAAAAAATGACCATTCCCCCCTTTTATCTCCGAAACTCTAAAAATGTGAAAAATACAGAATATAGCCTATAGCCAAAGATTACAGAAAACCCTACCCGGAATCGTCAAGGGTTTTTATTTATCTGTAAACCACATATAAACTAACGACCACACCTGGTTATGTACATGAAGTATGAAAGTAGCCGCACCGATAACCAAACTGTAAACAACATTTTACTATGTAAAATCCAAACTATTCTTTCCACACCATCCCTACCATTGTACGGTGGTACGGAATCCTTCGCGCGCGATTCCGAAATGCACTTGCCTATTTTTTTTTATTGGCAGCTCTATCGACAACCATGTAAATCAAACCTTTATTTTATTTGCACATCACTATTTGTAGGCAGTAATATTCCGTGCGCTTACCTGAAAGAGCAATCTAAACGTTTTGTTTTTCGTTTAACCTGTTATCACAACTTGGTGGAAGCATTTTTCTTGGCAAAGGTCTTTATTTATGGCTTGACTACAAAATCATTTCTAACTTCAATGTGCTTAGCAAAGCAAGGCATGGCTGCTAATGCTAGGGTAAAGAATAAAATACAACTAAGTGCATATGTTTATTATTTTTATTTTTTATATTTATGTATTTATGGATTGTACCACGCCGCGGTCTGGGGCGCTCGCGAGGTAACACTTGGCGCTGACTGAAAATCAGCGTTGAAGGCCTGGCCTTCAACATAATGCTGAGTCAGACGCCATTTATAATGACAGTGACACACCACGACTGTCATTTCATTTTATATCATGTGTCAATGCAACTATTTATCTCTGTGTTTTGTTTCTTTGTTGTAATTGTAGTGTGTTCACTGTCTTTATAATAAATGTTTCTTTCTTTCTTTCTTTCTTTCTTTCTATTTTCAACCAGCTTGGTAGTAAAGTTTAAAACTAATGAAAATTTTACGGGCGTGTTAGCTGCGTTTGATTGGATGGTACTCATATGCCTAGGGTCGAATGCATCTCCACAGTAGTATGGAGAGCTGACCTTCAGTAGTGGAGAGGCACGATAAGGAGAAGAGGCAGGTCGCATGTATCCCCCTAAACATATGCTATATTCGATCATTATCGTCTTCATTAACATAATCATCATGATGCTTAACCCGTCAATTGCCCCTGGTAACTTTAGTTACCAGATTTTTTCTTCCGTAGATTGCCCCTGGTAACTCTAGTTACCAAAAGTTTTGAGTGACGTCTAAGTGACAAGATCGTCTTGTTTCTTTTACACTAATCACTTTATCTGTATGAACCGTTTTCTATTTCGTTCTACTTGAACTAATCTTTAGTTTTTTCATATGACATCACTACATTATATATATATAAATTTTTTTTTTCATTTGTGTGTTGCGGCGCGGCGCGCTGGCAAATGCTAACGAATTTTTGTAAGCTTTTAACTAAATATTTTTTATCTACAACATGGATGTTTTTTTTTTATCGTGTGCTAATGTAATACAGAAATCTTTTAAATATAGAAAAAAAGTAGGTTGTCGCTTTACTTTTTTAATTAAAAAACAATATATGGACCCATATCCACTTAAAGCTCAAAGTCTGTGTTTACTTCTACGTATGACTGCACAAAGAGTCGTAACAAAAATCAACGCCTGTCCAATAACATTGTTAGTTTACGATCTCTTAAAAAAAAAAAATTTGAAGCCGAAGTCTCGAGAAACCAAGTCATAAAAAATGTTTATGTAAGACGATCCGACGCCCACTTATCGACCGAGTAGGTAGGTGTCAAGTGACGGGCAGATGACAGATGTTTACGCGGCAAGCGGTAGGTCACTTGAGCAGTTAGCCCGTCGTGCCAACCGTCTACTCAATACATCGTCCGACCGCCGCGTCGAGAATGAGCCGTAACCTGTTATGCTCAGCGCTGTTAGGTGCAAAATAATATACAGATTTGGGCTTCACTCATGCGCATACCGACTGAACAAAATTTATGTATGCCTCAACGCCTACTAATGTTGGCCTTCATCTATGCGCATACCGATTGAACGAAATCTGTGTATGCCTCAAAGCCAAATGTTGATAATTGGTTGCTGTAGGTCACTTTCTGTCCGAATAATAAATTTAGGTTGTGTTAAGCAACTTTTGTATTACAATCTGGAGCCGAGCGACGCGGAGCGGAGCGAGGCGACCCCATGTTATTTCACAGAACCGAGTTGGTTGCCCTGTCTACATTTAATTATTGGCTCAACACCTTCCACAGGTTAAGTTAACAAGTACATAGATTATATTATATGGACGACCTCTGTGTCGTAGCGGTTGTGGCTCTGCCTGCCATAGAAGTAGCGGGTTCGATCTCCGGCTGGGAAAAAAAAAAACAGCTCTTGGATGTTTATATGTGTGTAACGTCACTGTTTCTGTTTCCCACGACACAGGGTATCCCAGTGTGGGTACAGAAGCAATGTATGTGCCTGTGTAATGTAACAACCTTCAGCGTTGAACTATACACAGGTTCTGGCTCTAACCGGTCAACACCTGGACCTGGTTATGAGGTATTGCGGTTTTGAACCTTACGCCACGGTAATAAAATTCAAGACCAACAACGGCAAAATGGCGTCCCTGGAGTCCACTAGGCACCCAGGGATTAAGGCGACGGGCAGGTGGTCTTCCCACCGAATTCGACCGACTGCAATATATTCAGCCATAAGTGCCATAAACAGAACACTCACCACCGTACTCTTTCCAATAACCTCGCGCATAAAACCGTGCTTGGCCACACACAGCTTCACCGAAACATTCAAACCAGGAAGCATTTCCAACAAGAATTCGCTAACAAAACATACACTGTTACTAACTCTGTTACATAACATCAAACTGTGGTAGGTTATTACTTCAAAAATAACACCTCACAGGTAAACGTTGCTGCACAGCAGACCATCGCTGCAGGCGGGTTTAGGTTGTACAGGTTGCTTCGAGCCCAAAGCTTTTGAGCTTCGTGGAGTCTGAAAAGTTATTATGCATACCACTATCTATAATGTTATCGTAACATCCAAACATAATTCACCTTAATGTATGAACAGCTGGTTATAGGTGGGAGTATTTGACCTTTTGACACCGCGTAATGAAATGAGAGTGACCTTATGTCATTTGTGTTAGTTTTTCGCGTTTTCTATCTTAAACATCTGAACTAATTTAGAATTTAGTTTACTTAATTTAGATACAGAAATATTTAACTTTAAAGTGGTGAAAGGGGGACGAATCACTTTATTCATGGTTAACATTGTGTTAAAACGATCACCAAAAACGCACCTATTTTACTACCAATAAATTCGAAATGACTGCCAGAATGGGTAAATGATCACCAAATTGTGTTTGGATAAATGATCACCAAACTTCTTTTTATGTTTTGTGTCCTTATGTTTAGGTTTTAAGTATTTTTTGTAGTTCTTACATGTTCAACCTAACACGTCGCTTCGCTCACCCTCTTTACCCTTCACCTAAGCTACCGCAGTATTTTTCCCCTGATATTTTCTGCAACTTTTGATCATTTACCCATTGTAGTAAGAAAAAAATTTTTTGGTGATCATTTAAATTGTTCTCTTAGAAAGCAGCACACAACCACGATCGGGTACTAAAATTAATCGTAAAATCATTTTTTGAGCGCCCTGTGCAGTCCTAAGCTTAGAATATGAAGCAGCAGCGGCGATCGGCCGATAGGTTGCAAGATATAAGAGATTTTATTCAACGTAGTGCCTGATTTATATCTTTATTGTGAACGGAGCTTTATAGGCTCGCCTGCCTATACGATGGAAATATTATGTTATTATTGAGCGAAAATTCCATTGAAAAAGTTTACGGCATAAAGTTTTTAGTACTTGTTGGATGGGTGATATTTTTATGGTCGTGATTAAAGTGAAAAGCCTGTTTGTGTAGGATTGGAAATGGATAAATGGATGAAACATTGCACAGAATCTTGTCGTTGCAAGTTTATTTTTTAAATATTTATTACATAATTATATCGACAAAATATCTGCACGTGTTGTGTACAATAAAGGAAATATGTAGTAAAATATGCAACCTGTAAAGTCAGTGCTTTGCGTGCAACATAAAAGTCTATCAAATCTGACGATTTCAGCGTAACGCGAGGGAGTGGGTGGGTCACAATGTCCCTCGCTTTGCGCTCAGATCTTCAGATTCATTGAAATATACACTAACCAGCATGTCATTAAATCACCACATCAGTGCCTGACGCGCTCGAATAAATACCATCTGTATGGACTTATTTTTTATTGCCCTAACGGCGGCTTAGATGGAAAGCTCAGATTTGGTGGAGTTACTGAACAGGGTGTCGGGCATATTATAATTTGACGCGCTCGAGTTAGTCGTGAAATCTCCTCTCCTTCTCTCCTCCTCCTACTATAATCTGCTCTAGCACTATGTAATTTTTATTGATCAGAAAAAAATGGAAATTACGTCAGTGATGACCCGAATGGCCGAGTCGGCAGTGACGCTGCCTACGAAACCAAGGACGGAATCGAACCCGGGACGGGTTCTAGTCCCGGTGGGGGCAAATATTTGTTTGATGAGAACGGATGTTTGTACCCTAGTCGTGGTTATTTATATCTAAGTATAATATTTATCTATATAAGTACTTGTATCGTTGTCTAGTACCTACGATACAGGGAATCCTAGTTTGGGGCTAGAGCAATGAGTGTAAATAGTGTCCAAGGTATTATTTTTTTATTGATCAGAAAAAAATGGAAATTACGTCAGTGCTGATTTTCCTCCAAAACCCTACGTGATACCTTCTCTATACAGGTTACCCAACATGAGTGGTCCAAAGTTTTTTTACAAATAATAATTAAGTCCAGACCACACAATTTAAGGTCATCTTTGTCTAATTATTATTTTTTTGGTTTTATGCCTTAGCCCAGGGGGGTTACCAGAACGTCTTACGCCGATTCAGATTAGGAACCTAATTTGATCCGCAAATTACCGTGACAGTCTTAAAACATGTCTTGGTATCAGGTAAATAAAGCCCATTATGGCGAATCGGAATGGAAATGGTTGCCGTGGTGATGTTCTTGTTTTGAACCTAATTTGAATTTGAAAAAGATTGTGGTAACCCCCCTGCTGACGCCACTGTGTCGTTATAGGTTTTCAATTTTTATAATAAAGGCATGAGGTTTGAAATCGCGATGCCTCATAACCAGCAGCCTTATGGCGTAAGTCGTCTGAGCTATGAACTTCATATAGACTTTTACGTTTGACTCTTTGCACCAGCTTCATCTGTCAAATTGGTATCACGCAAGTAGAATCATAATGGAGGCCAAACCCAAGCTCATTGAATGAAGCCTAGAAGTCTTCGGTGATACCACGCAATCGATGAAATTGTATGAGCATGAGATGAACCATAGACACACGCTATGAACTTCAGAGAGTTACGCCATAAGGCGCAGGTCCAGAGCTCGAAAGGAAGTCAGATTAGTAGGTAGTAGAAGTAGTTTTTAATTTTAGAACTTACAGTCGTAAATTTTGTATGCTAAAATAAAACTTTAAAAAATCATAACTTTTAAACTGAAAAATATTTTTTTGATATCTTTCTCTCAAATTGTCTGGACTGAATTACTCTAAGTAAAACCAAAATGTACAACAGTTTTTGGCCATCCTAATGATAATGATGATGTCCCCCACGACGTATCCCTCGGCGGCGACACCCTGTCAGATTCGGGCATGTGCCCGGAGGTGACTTGCAAGGCCGAACTTGGTTTTGATCATGCGGCTGCATATGTTGCACTGTAACTGTCCACTTTTATTGTAGGTGTAATTATAGGAAACCTTGGGGCGTGTCTTTCGATCGTGGCGTTTGGCATCTAGTTCTTCGAGACGGGCATCTTCAAACTGTTCAGTTCCTTTTTTGATTGAACTAGGCCACTCTGGTCTCATCAAGGCGTCTTCCTCCCACGTATTATAAGACATGCCGCAGGACGTTAGATGGCATTTCAGGACGTCCTTGTCTTGGAGATACTGCCCACCAGGCTTCCGTTTTCCATGGGAAAGTTCTGCGAAATAAACAGATTTGGGCAAACGTGATGCATCCATGGGTACAAGGTGTCAACACCATCTTAACTGCCCCTTCATCAGGAGACATTTCATGCCGGAGATATTGTTACGACGGAGAATCTCGGAGTTCAGGACACGATCCTGCCATTTTACCCGTAAAAAATGAAAGGTGTCCAAACGCTTGATATCTGCTTTATATGAACACCATGACTCCGAAGCATACAGCAAAAGGGGTATTATTATTGCTTTATATACGATAGCTTCATTTGTAGATGGAGGTCGTGAAATTTCCAAACTATCTGGTTGAGTTTACCAAAGGCCGCAGCAGCGCTAGCGATTCTTGCAGCTATCTCGGACCCGAGGCGGTTATCGTCGCGTATCAGCGTTCCGAGATACCAGAACTTTTGCACCTCTTCCAGCGGCTTACGACCTAAGTAAACCGCAGATGTTCCTCTTGCGGGCTGCTTTAAGGTCTTAGTTTTCAACACGATGATCACCACACCGAATTTGCCACATGAATCCTCGAGATAGTCCAAGTATTGCTGCCATGAGGCAAACATCGTCGGCATATCAGACTTTAAGCATGGTCATCTTCTGAGTGTTGCGTTTGAACTGAATCGACTTAAATCAAAAACACTCATATCAGACCTAACGTTTATTTCGATCGTTGTAGTTCTTCAAAGCATCTGTCATGACTGCAGTGAAAGAGCCGCTATAAGAGCCGCATACTGCGAGGTCTCCTTTCCCCTTGTACAGCTTGCAGATGGAGGCATCCTGTCAGTCTTGAGGTATGTTTTCCGATTCCTATATGCGTAGTACCAGTTCAAATAGTCTATACTTGATGTTGGGTCCTCCATATTTAAACACTTCTGAAGGCAGACTATCTAATTCGACCTGAAGAGACCTGCCATTCTTCAGCCGCTGGGTGGCCTTGTGGAACTCGCTGAAAGACGGTGGGTCATCGAGTTCTGACGCTATGGGCAGGTCTTCTGGCGTGTCTATGTATGACAGATCAGCTCCCTGTGTATGATTCAGAAAATCTTCGAAATGTTCTACGCAACGAAGAATAACGAGAGAACTGGTGCGAGTTTCTAGCTTCTGGGTCCAAAGACGATTTTCAGTCCTGCAAAGAATTTTATTGTCAGCAAGAATTTGCAGATCTTCAGATTTCTTTTTCCACCACCGGTTCTTCAGTTCACGCATTTTTGCTTTCAGATCCTGCTGTACGGCTCTGCGATGTTCAGCACTTGACGAATTTTGCAAAGCGCGTCTCTTCGAAAAATGATGTAGTCCAGAAGATGGCAATGTTCGGAGCACCCATGCATCCAGGACGTCTTTTATTTTTCGGGGAGTCGGAAAATATATTGGTGATGCTTAGGTTAAATTCAACACACAGGGTTAGCAACGTGGTGTTGGTGTTGCATTTCCCAATGCCATGCCGCCTTAATACATCTTTCCAGACGTTATACTCCGTATCAACACGCGCATTGAAGTCGCCGAGCACATTGAGCTTATCACACGACGGTATATATTCGGTTCATAAAATCACTCCTTGACCTCATCAGGGAAAGTCAGAGTAGGGTCGTATACACTCCTATGTGTGCCTTGAGTACTTTAACTAAACGAATATACGGATTAGTTTTAGTGACGAAATTAGGTCATGTAACAAAACCCGAGGCCTAATTATATTAATAAAACTGTATTATCCAACGGATATGTGGTATCCCTTCGCTAATAGATTCATAGCTAATATTCGTATATTCGTTAATTAGATATACATACTGGGTAAGCGTGTAGTGAATGTTAGCTAACAATTTGTGATAGCGCTTGTTTAGTTTGTTTTTCGTGATGATTTTGTTTGTTAGTTGGTTGTTGTTGTATTGTTATCCAATCCATATCTCTGTCCCAGTGAGTTAAAAAAATCAGACACTTATCTAACTCTCTAGACCGTTAATTAAATGCCTACGTTTAACCAAGTCACTAACACTTCGTCAGACAAGTGAGTGAACGCAATGTTTATCGAGTTGTCTAAACGTCCCTAGGCAACAAGAAATATACAATATAAATATATTTTTTATATTTAGTTTATGTTTTAAGTATTTTTGTTGTTCTTACATGTTCAACCTAACATTCAACCTAAGCTATCGCAATGTTTTGCCCTGATATAAATTGTGCAAATAAGCTGTTGTCGTGACGCCATCTCGTTTTCCAACACGCTGGCTTTCGGTAAGACAGATTTTTAAACGTTTCCGACGATGCTTTATTTATATCATAATGCTAGTGACTTGTTAAAACGTCGGCATTTAATTAACGGTCTAGAGAGTTAGTTAAGTGTCTGATTTAACCAACCAACTGAGACATCTCCATAGTTACGGCGAGAGGCTGTTATGCAAAACGGAGTTTATTAATCATCAATCACCATCACCATAACTTCATGATAATCATAACCTTATAACTTGTCTTTACCCTTATCTAATACCCAGAAAATGGAACACATTATGTGTTATTGGAATTCCCTGTTCCAACATTGTATCTGAAAAAGTTATCAGATCATCATGCATTATTTATTATTATTATTATTATTATTACGAGCCCCACGATGTCCCACTGCTGGGCAAAGGCCTCCCTGCCATACATTATAAATGATGTATCCACTAAACATTTAATGTTTTTTCCTCAATTTCCCCATTTTACTGAATGATACGATTATTCCATCTTCATGAGGTTGTCAACATGTCGATCACAATACACGAGTTTCAAAAACAATCCGGAAACAATTTGCAATCAGAGTTCCACAACAAAGTTTGTATCGGAAAAATGTACACCCACGCTCCTGGTACCCACTCGTAGTGGGCGGTTGTTACAATCTTATATCTAGCTGAATAGAGACAATTTTCGGATAATTTTGTTGTAGTGGCTTAGCTTAAGTTGAACGGTATATGGAATTTACTAGAAGATGGGCCCACAGGTAATTTGTGGGAAAGAAACTGTTGTCGTTTGTAGGGCTCTATACCCGAAGGGTGCCAAACGGGACCCTATTAGTAAGCATTCGCTGTCCTTTCTCCGTCTGTCCGTATGTCCGTCAGTGGTTCTATCTGGTGAACCGAAATAAGTAGAGAGTTGAAATGTTCATAGAATGTTTATTTCTGTTGCCACTACAGCATTAAATAATAAACTACACGGGATTTTATAAATTAAAGGGAGTCCCCATATGAAAGACATGTTTTAACACCAGCCGCGATATTACCAACCATAACTTCGCGGCTTGTTACATGGTTGCGGTGACGTAACTGGTTTGATATCGGCTTCATAATCTTAGGGTTCTGGGTTCGGAGATATTATGCTCATTTTTGTTTTATTATATTTAGTGGTTAAGTTTCCTTGTACGATTGTATGACCGATTATTTTTGTTTGTTTGTTGAGTCCGTTTTAATATGTGTTTTCCTATGGTTGACCCTGCTAAATATTTGACTAATGCCCTGTTTGACAATGCGTACTCTGATACTCTAATACTTAACACTTTGATCAGAGATGATTGCAGATTGCTCAGAACAACTAATGTGCAACTGAACGGTACCTGCCTTTTATCCTTACAACCTGAAGACAAGTCAGATATTATACATATGTATAGCGTGAAATTTAATAAGCTAAGTACCCATAAATATGAACAGTGATAGTAACAGAAATATGAGTTGTTCAGAAAGATGTCCCTAAGAACCACATCAGCAATGACTTCTCGTTTCTTTTACACCCTGTATAGAATTTGAGACTCGATTCAAAAGTGTCTAAAAATTAGTTACCTACGGTATGAAAAAGATATTATGGTGCTTGACATCGATCAATCAAATGAATCGATACACCCAACAAACATTTGTGAATTGAATGCCTTCAAAATAAAGTCAAGCCTTTTCTCTTACGCAATGGCAGAGGTATTAAATGAATTAATCATATCCCTTAGTTCGGATAACAGTGATGACGATGACAACTCTACCATTAGTTCAACTGAATGAACAATTTCGATTCTTTCCGATTGTTTTAGTAACATCCCTAGTGTTTAAAAAGTGGGTTTTTTGTAGCTACAGGTTATCTATCAAATCACTTCTGAGATTTTATGAACCGTACTTACTCATAGAGTTTAATTCTGAATTTGCGACTCATAATAATAATATTAACAATAATACCTTGGACACTATTTACACACATTGATCTAGCCCCAAACTAGGATTCCCTGTATCTTAGGTACTAGAAAACGATACACATACTTATATAGATAAATATTATACTTGGATAGATAAACAACCATGACTAGGGTACAAACATCCGTTCTCATCAAACAAATATTTACCCCCACCGGGACTCGAACCCGGGACCCTTGGCTTCGTAGGCAGGGTCACTGCCGACTCGGCCATTCGGATCGGATAATGAAAGTAAACCTACGAGTATTAAACATAAAAACATGCAAATAAAAATGCATATATCGCTTCTGCGGCCCCCCACTAGGATACCCAGTGTCCAGCTACGTCACACACATATAAACATCCTAGACCAGGGTTTTTATTTCTTCCTGCCGAGCCTTGAACTCAAGACCTCTCGTTTGGGTAGCTTATACTCACTTGTAGTACATCTCAGCAATTTAAAATGAAGATATTCAGTCATGAAGTCACCGGTTAAGGAAGTCTTCCAATTAATTAGTGGTCTCCCATCGCGATAGCATCGGTGAGCTATTAATCAGCTTGAGATCGATCTGATAAGTGACCGGCGGCAAGGCAGGTTCCAGCTTGCGCAGTTGGTATTGAGCGTTTGAAATAGATTCATCTATATAGAGAGAGCTCCGTGGTCTAATGAGTTTCACGTTTGCTTCTCACACATGAGATGCAGGTTCGATTCCTGACCGTGTACCAATGAGATAATTAATATATCTTGGTACATTTTCGGACGTTCAGTGTTTCGGATGACACGTTAAGTTGTAGTGTAGTGTAGTGGTTGTAAAAACCCCTCCATCAACCCGCACTGAGCCAATACTCCACATTGCTTAATCTTACCAGTATCCGTATAAGGCCTGTTCCCCTCGGCGGTGACATTAATGGGCTACATTTATTTATATTTACATCTATTATTATTCTTATAATTTCCATTTTTTATTATTCTCCATTCCAGAAGAGGTATATAATATAACATAGCGTCACGGCTTTTCCCCTACGGGTGGCAGGGGCATTTTTGTGCCCACTTTTAGCAAGTTATTCAATACTGCGTTTTAAGACCATACCAAAAATAATGGGTTTTTGTCGAATCCATTTAGTCCACTTTAAATTACTAAACATCTACGGATTTCATTTTTAAAATAAGTATGTGTTTAGTGAGTACATAATTCAAATCCTCACTAACATGTTGACGAAAATACCACTAAATTTTTATTTTTATTCCTGTAATTCTGAAATCCTAACATATTTAATTGCGGAAAAAATTACATTCAAAATGTAGATATAATTTTTTGTAAACTCTTCTTAAAAATATTTTTGACAAAATAGCTTATTTTTAATATTTTTTTATGTCGTTTGAGTGGTGTGGTTTAAGTCGAGCGCATTGTTTTTATCTTATGTGTATAGCGTATTCCCACTTTTACACATTCAATTCACAATTCGTTATTGCACAGAACATTACAAAAATACAATTATACACGAAATTAAAAGGCAAAGGCGAGCTTATCTCTCAACAGAGATTACTTCCAGCAAACCTATCTGGATAGGATACATATAAAATGGAAAGGGTAGTCTAGTGCAATTAAATACTTACCAAATACCATTAAATATGATACTTACTATAAAAATACATATAATCAAAGAAATAGTAGATAAAATAAGAATAAACAAACAATAATAATGAATAGATAAATACAATTACATACTTATACATACAATACCTATGATGAAAGAGAAAGTAAGTGCTCTTTCAAGCGTTTCTTAAAAGAGAAAAGAGTGGGAGAGTCCCTTATAGTGCAGGGAAGTGCGTTCCACAGCCGAATGGCCCTCAGCCTGAACGAGTGCTCTTAGGCGACGGTGTTATGCTGCGGAATACATAGAAGAGACACCGTGTGAGATCTCCGCTCCTTGCCTCTGGAGAAAAGGAACTCAAAACGTTCACGAAGGTAGGAAGGATATCTGGGGTTTCTCAAGATGTTAAAGAGTAAAGTCAATATGTGGAAATCACGGCGAAGACGAATCGGGAGCCAATCCAGTTCCTTGCGATACTGCGAGACGTGGTCATACTTTCGCAGCCCGAAGACGAACGGAATCCCGAGGTTCTGAAGTCGTTCGAGTTTATTCAGTTGTTCTTCGTTCGCAATCACCCAGCAAGCATCGGCAAAATCAATTAAAGGAAGTAGAAGGGACTGGGCTAGAGTGACTTTAGTATGCCGTGGAAGGAAGTATTGTAATTTCCGAAGAGAGTGAAACGATGCAATGACTCGTCTGCTGACCTCGGAGACATGGGGCGACCAAGACAGCATGTTATCGAATACAACTCCGAGATTTTTAGCTTTATCGCTGTATTTGATTACGGTTCCATCAAATATTAGAGGAGCGATTGGAAGTTGTAACAGGTTAAGAGAGTATCGGGTTCCCAAGATCAAGGCCTGCGACTTTCTCGGGTTAACCGGAAACCCATATGAGAGGGCCCACTTCCTGATATTCTCGAGATCAGCATTCAGAGCCTCCATAGCCGGAGTCACATCACGCGGAGAGAAATGCCGGTATATTTGGAGGTCATCTGCGTAAAGATGATATGAAGAAGAAAGTACATCAGAGATTGAGTTGATAAAAAACGAAAACAGAAGGGGTGAAAGGATGCCACCCTGAGGAACCCCAGTGAATAGATCGCACCAATCGGTGGATGTTTCCTCAGAATTGATGCGTTGTTGTCGATCTCTGAGATAGGAGTCAAACCAGCGGGCGGCATGAGAGGAGACATTAAGTGAATGGAGGATCGCAACCAGGATATCAAAATCCACGCAGTTGAAAGCGCTGCTGAAGTCAAGCAGTGTCAGCACAGACATCCTCTTCAGATCCATCGCAAGTTGGATGTCATCTGTCACTTTGAGTAGAGCGGTGGTAGTGCTGTGACCCGGCCTAAAACCCGATTGGAAAGAATTAAGGAGATTCATGGAGGAAAGATAAGTGGATAGTTGAGTGTGTACAATGGATTAAAGGACTTTGGAAAGGATGGGCAGGATAGAAATAGGACGATATTCTTTGTAGGAAGTTGGGTTAGATGTTTTAGGCAAAGGGATCACGAGAGCACGTTTCCACTGACTAGGGAAGTGACAGTCAGAGAGTGAAGCATTAATTATGTGAGTGATAACCGGCAGCAATTCTCCAAGAACACTTGTCAACATTTGAGAGCAGATTTTGTCATCGCCGACGGCTTTTGATGAGATTGCTATCACTGCTTTCCTGACTGCAGCGATTCCAACATGACGCAGATTGAAAGAAGAGTGACAGGAGACAGTCCTGGAAAGCAAGTTACGGAGTGTGGCATCCTTGATAGATGGATCCATCTGGACGGGGGGGACGGCAAAAAAATGATTAAGACTGTTAAGGTTGATGTTACCAACCGTCAGGTCCTGGGACTTACCAATAGTGGAAATACCAAGGGTCTTCAGAAATTTCCAAACTTGTGCAGGGGCGTAGTTTTCGATACATTCAAATATATGACGGCGTTTGGCATCTCGACACAGACGGGAGCAGCGATTACGAAGACTTTTGTATGCTAAGAGATTTTCGTCGGTCGGATCCTTTTTGTATTTAGTCTTGGCAAGGTTTTTCTTAGCCATCAGATCCTTAATGGTATCAGTAAGCCAAGGAGCGGGGAGATGTTTAACTTTTACCTTCTTGACAGGAGCATGTTTGTCAAACAAGCTCAGGACAATCGTGTTAAAGTTCTGGACCTTATCATCAACAGACTCACTTCCCAGAACAAGGCACCAATCTATGGAAGAGGCGTCGGATTTAAGGGAAGTGACATCAATACCCTTGAAACTACGAAGTTCAAGAAACTTAGCTGTACGCTTGGGGGGCCTAATTTTGTAGGATAGGTAAATTTAATCATGGTAGGAGAAGGGGGCACTGAGTTGACCATGTACGGCAACCTTAGTCGGGTTAGATATTATCATCAAGTCAAGAAGAGAGGGGATACAGTGAGGCTGAAAGTGAGTGGCATCAAGGGGAAGAATGTGTAAATTCAAGGAGTTAACTATGGATTGCAGTTTGGCTGATCGAGCATTGTTTTTAAGGAGGCAGGTGTTAAAATCACCAAGAATAAGAGTAACAGGATAAAGAGGAAACAGGTCATTAAGAAGAGTTTCAAAAGATTCAAAGTAATCTATGCGAAGAGAGGGGCTGTAGTAAACACCCAGAAGAACTTTATTGTGACGAAGACATATCTCTAAAAATAAGTGTTCCGCAGAACCAGAGTATACGCTGGGCGAGTGGCTGATAACTTTGCAGGAGATGTCAGAACAAAGGTAGATGGCAACGCCGCCATCAGCCTTACCCGTTCTATCATTACGAAGGAGCCTGAACCCTGGCAGAGCATACATGGAAGAAGAGAGGGATGGCTTGAGGAAAGATTCGGAGACAAGAATTCCGTGAATATTCTGGTCAATGAAGGCATCAAGAAGATCAGCGTAGCTGGCGTGAATGCTCTGGGCATTAATATGCACGATGTTGAGATTAAAGCCAAGGGTCGAGAACACGCGTTTCAGATTATCAGACAAAGAGCCACACATCATCTTAAGTGACGGGGGGTTAGCCTATCGCCGTAGCTATGAATTAATGGATGTTACATCACGATGTTTTCCATCACCGTCAGAACGTCCGTACAATGTACTTAAGATCAGATTAAGTCAGCACCGAGATTCGTACCTGCAGCTCCTGCGTGAGAAACAAGCGTGAAACCCACTAGACCACGGAGCTCTAGGAGGAGGTTTATGTAAAAAGAAAACTAGGAAAAACGCAAAGATTCAACCAAAAAAATTTAAAATCGTTTGTATTGGAAGTTCCACTTTTTATGATACAAATACATACAAAACCTTTCCATAAATAATACATACAAAGGGCTCCGTGGTCCGTGGTGGTGGGTTTAACGCTTGCTACTCACACAGGCGATACAGGTTCATTTCCTGACCGTGTACCAATGAGATAATTAATTTGGTGAGTGTAAACATCGTGAGGAAAGCTTCATTACTCCATAGCTACGGCGAGGGGCTAGCCCCCTGTGACGCAAAATGGAGTATTGATTACTGGCTCAAAGCGGACACAATTGTGCCTCTGCCATCCCATATGGGAACAGGCGTTACGCTATGTTATGTTATGTTTTTGTTATTATCACTACCCAGTAATTTTATTTTTGAAAATACATGGAGCAAGATGGAACAAATCTCCAAGGAGCATGTTACCAGCCCACGGCGAATAGACGGAGGCGACCAGGTAATGTGGAGCAAAATAGACTATCTCAATTTAGAAATTCTAATACTTGTACGGCGCTTATACATGGTGTAACAGGAGTCGTCGTGTTATAAGAAGTTGTTAGATCATTCTGAATAACTTTAACTATGAATCCAATTCGATCAACTTCATATTTAATATCTCTATTTAGTCCAGCAGCGCAGAGAAGAGGAGAAATGTGACGTGTACTAAGAATATTTGTAAATATCTTCAGTTCCGGCGCCGACCGATTTCTACGGTGATGTGAAAAATGTTAGTCTCGTCATTTTATATAAAATATAACTTTGGTCTGTGTTTTTGTACTTGAGCTAAGTAGGAAACAACAATGGCACATCTACCTACATTGTGTTGCTCTGTTCTGATAAGCTGTGTGCAGGAATGTGTTTGTCAAAATACGATTTTGTATAAAAATTATACTTAAAAGGATAATTTTAAGCATTTTTCACTGGTGATAAAAGCTTTATTTACACTCTTAGTCAAGAAGCCTATGCATAAAAAGGATAGTATTTAATCGCATATCAAAAATACTGATTTGCACATCAAAAAAGCATCAGCGTAGTGAATGTTAGCTAACAATTTGCGTTAGCGCTTGTTTAGTTTGTTCTGCGTGATGAATTTGTTTGTTAGTTGGTTGTTGTTGTATTTTTATCCATATATCTGTCCCAGTGAGTTGGTTAAATCAGACGCTTAACTAACTCTCTAGATCGTTAATTAAATGCCGACGTTTAACCAAGTCACTAAAATTCCGTCAGACAAGTGAGTGAACGCAACGTTTAACGAGTTGTCAAAACGTTCCTAGGCAACAAGAATTATATTATTAATTTTTATGTGTACTTAAGTTTATGTTAACTTCACCTAAGCTATCGCAATGTTTTGCACTGATATAAACTGTGCAAATAAGCTGTTGTCGTGACGCCATCTTGTTTTTCAACATGCTGGCTTTCGGTAAGACCGATTGTTAAACGTTTTCAACGAGGCTTTATTTATATCAAAATGCTACTGACTTGGTTAAACGTCGGCATTTAATTAACGGTCTAGAGAGTTAGTTAAATGTCTGATTTAACCAACCAACTTTGACATCTCCATAGTTACGGCGAGAGGCTGAAATACGATTTTGTCTAAAAATTATACATAAAAGGATAATTTTAAGCATTTTTCACTGGTGATGAAAGCTTTATTTACACTCTTAGTCAGGAAGCCTAAGCATAAAAAGGATAGTATTTAATAGCATAGCAAAATACTGATTTGCACATCAAAAAAGGATCAGCATAAAACACTTTTTATGTTTTAAATATTTAATGAGTACTTAATTTTATGTTTAAAGTGTTTGTTGTTATTCTTACATGCTGAACACAAGCTATAAGGGATATGTGTAGTTTAATATTTCCCGTATAAAAATACCGACTTGTGAAAGTTGTTCAGAGTGTTGCCACTAACGCGTTAAGATTTTCCTGGATTGACTGCCGTGTTTTGACTGCAACTTCTGTGCCTTTTATAGGACTGGATTCCAGACGTTAGACTTAAATCAAGACACTAACGTATTTCGAAAAAGACCGTTGGGACTTACCTGGATATTATTTTAACCTTCATATATCCTCAATGATTCAAGGTTTAATGGAAAATCAGACCACCAGCGCGTTGGATTGATGATATCATCGCCATAGCTAGCAGGCAGTTGTTGCGTCAGGACCGGAGTAGATGGTGTTGTAAAGAAGAAGGCTAAAGTTATCCTGACGATAACTTGCATTCACTACCTTATAATCTGCCAAACATCGTGTATTACTGTCACAGTTAGTTGGTTAAATGAGACACTCAACTAACTCTCTAGACTGTTAATTAAATACCGACGTTTAACCAAGTTACTAAAATTCCGTCAGACAAGTGAGTGAACGAAACGTTTAACGAGTTGAATAATATAAATATTTTCTCTGTGTTCTTAAGTTTATATTTTAAGTAATTTTTGTAGTTCTTACATGTCCAACTTAACACGAAGGATAAAGGGGGCTTTGCTTCGCTCACCCCCTTTATCCTTCACCTAAGCTACCGCATTGTTTTGCTCTGATATAAGCTGTGCAAATCAGCTGTTGTCATGATGCCATCTTGTTTTCGAACACGCCGGCTTTCGGTAAGACAGATTGTTAAACGTTTTTGGCGATGCTTTATTTAAATGCTAGTGACTTGGTTTAACGTCTGTATTTAATTAACGGTCTAGCGAGTTAGTTAAGTGTCTGATTTAACCAACCAACTGCGACATTACTATAATTCATTATCTACTGATAATTGTCATTATTTAGTTATTATAATGGCATTTTCCATTTAATTTTGCTGATTTCATCACATTTGATACAATTGCAATCAATCTGCTTTTAATTACATTCTTATCATAATTTATCTACATACTAAAAATTCAATGATATAAATTAAACGAATTGGTGTTATCAAAATTATCATATTTTACAAAGATACATATGTGCTCGAGCATCGGTATGCATCATCTGTGACATTGCTGGGTCAGGGCGATTTCATTGTCGCGGTACACTCACAATACGGCAATACCACATAGTTATCTTTACCGTAACCCAATGTTTGCTTGTCTAAAATTTTATGATTTATAATAATATATAATAATATCTTGGACACTATTTACACACATTGATGTAGCCCCAAACTAGGATTCCCTGTATCTTGGGTACTAGACAACGATACACATACTTATATAGATAAATATAATACTTACTTATAACCATGACTATAGTACAAGCATCCGTTCTCATCAAACAAATATTTGCCCCCACTGGGACTCGAACCCGGGACCCTTGGTTTCGTAGGGTCACTGCCAACTCGGCCATTCGGGTCGATCAATTTAAATATTGATGGTTTTATTTAACTGCGGTGTCGCATTTTTTTTTGTTTTCTTTTTATTATGATTTATAATTAAATGCGTGTTTGTAATTCACTGTCAAACCTTGCCTTCTCTCTCCTCCTGAATGACTTACCGAAGGTTACCACTGACGGTGAATTGTTCATGTTCGCAGATTATGTAGCATCTGTAGTCACGAGCAAAACTCTTGACTCACTAGAGTTCACACTCAATAAAGTCGCAAACCAATTATGGCATTGGTTTAAAAAAAAACGGCCTCGCACTCAATCTAACAAAGACTCAAGTAATTAATTTCGACCTTTCCGGACGCAGGAGACGCTTACTAGATATACGCGTCGAGGAAACGAGAATTGAACAAGTCTCCTCCGCATCATTTCTCGGTATTGTCATAGACCAGACAATGACCTGGGAGCATCACATACAAAAGCTGTGTGGTAAATTGGGTAGCGCCTGTTTTGCGCTCAGTAGACTATCGTCAACACTTCCTAAAGAAGCGGTTCGGACCTGCTACTTCGCCACAGTGCAGTCAGTCCTGTCATACGGAATCGAGGTCTGGGGGCGCACTGCTGACTGGGAGCGTATCTTCAGACTTCAGAAACGAGCCGTACGACTGATTGCACGTGTGGCCCAGGACACATCCGCCAGACCGCACTTTGTGGCGCTTGGAATAATGACATTGCCATCCCTACTCATTTTTCAAGTTGCTACTCATGTGAGAGTCAATGTTGGTAGTCTACCTAAACGTGGTGACCAAAACAGTCACACTACAAGAGGTGCAGATAAACTAGCCAATGTCCTTCATAAATTAGAAAAAATGGCCAAAACAATACGGGTGATGGGTCCGAAGGTGTACAATTTGCTACCGGACGACATTACCAATGCACCGAGCTTCCTAAACTTTAAAATTAAACTAAAAAAGTGGCTTGTCAAGAAGTCGTTCTACTCCTATGACGAATTCATAAATTTTAAAGAACGACGTACATAAGTAAATATTATTTTAATTGTACCAATTATATTACATTATACTCCTACGGGTAATGACAACTTCCTTATTAATGATGTGGCAAATGTTTCCTTTATCTAATTTTATTTTATACATTTTATTAATTTTTTGAATTTTGTTTGACTTGTAATGTATATTACCAATAAATGATGTCTTATGTCTTATGTCTTGTACCATGTTAAAATGAATAAAGTTATCTATTTATCTATCTATCTATATTACCTAACGTCACAGCCTATTCCTCTATTTCTATCAACAACTTACCCTTAATCGGCTCTTTTAAATGGAGATTTGCATCGCCACCACTAGTGTCGCTAAACATGGCCCTCCGGGTTAATCTTACTTTAAGGCTAAATTGCAGGTAATTGGTGAATAAATATCAAGTAGATTCTGGTTAATGGAAGCGGCTCCCGACTGCATGATAATGGTAAGATATCTAAATCGATTAGTTAGTGAGGCTTAGACGAATGGCTGAACAATAAAATCGTTTTTAGTGGCGGCTATTTTTGTATTTATACGAGAGCTGGCTATAATTTATGATGCTTGAGTTGGTGCTTCGGTAGTTTTTATGAATTGCGGTAATTTGTGTAAAGTATAAGCGATGGTGCTTGTGTCTGATGTCGCAAATAAATTGATTGAATAATGATTTTTATAATATAAAAAAAAACCTCAAAACTGAAAATCATTAAGCCACACACAAGTCAAACACGTAAGTCTCTTATACATATAATATATGGAGAAAAATATAAAATAAATTAAATATCATCAAGAAAACTAATGAGTCATTGGTTATGGTTTGAGTTTGAAAAATTAAATTTCCGTTTCAAGTGGTTATTCATAGCTGAATCTCGCACAGGAAAAGGAAACTCCACTAACTCTACCAGTACTTGGGAAATTTAACAATTATGTACAGGTTTTTAATTAGAATAAAGATACCGCATGAATAGAATAAATATAGATATATATATATATATATATTAGTAGTTTATGTGACTGCTGCATAATGGAGGGCATTAAAACTCGAGAGTGGGTTTAATAATAATATAGATAGATAGATAGATAGATAAAAGTTTATTGCATCAAAGCAGCACACATACAAATTAAAAGTGATACGGAGGTGCAACTATAAAATAACTTAAATGAAAGCAAAGTTATGAAAAAAAACTCATAACATTATTACTAAAACAATAAAACAAAAAGAAGAATATAGGTCGGTATGTAGGCGCGCTGCATTGACGCGAAAAGGTCAAAGCTCAGTGTTTATTGCTCGTTAGGAGCAGCACTGGTTTTCAGCCCTCACCTAGGAGACGCAGAGACTCAGCAGTTACATCCGAATGTGAATGTGAATGAAAAGAATAATAATAAAAAAGTGTCAGAAATAGATATATACTTACAAGTGTTTAAAGATGTGGAAATAAATAAATACATTGCACATAAATATGTTTCAACACTTTCATGAGTAGGATAGTACAAAATATACATGAAGATTAAATAAATAGGTATATAAGTATATTATGCCACGTGAGTAGTGAGTAGCAGAATGGGTATAGTGTGAATATGTTTACTAAAATCATAAGATATCTAACTAAAAAATATATGAAAATGGCAGAGGTAGCCCGACTATCCAATGTTGGAAAGAGAAATTCCTAGTTTTTGCTTTTGAATCAGGTGCGACTTCATATGTGTTTTGAAGGTGTATTTGGAGGTAAGATTTCTTATGGGCGGCGGAATATCATTCCAACATTATAATATCATTCGAGAGTTTAAATGCCTAATTATGTACAGTTACATATACTAGTTTATCTACACACATATCATAAGCTCTCTTTGATGTGTTCAGGAACCGCATGTTTGACCGGCATTGTGGTCCTGCAATTGTTTAGCTTGTTCTTTAGTACCAACTTCACGCAGACGGGCGTCGGCGTTCGAAATTTGAATGTCAGTACCAACTTCACAGACAAACTAGGGACGGCACGCGGGCGGGCGTCGGCGTTCGAAATTTGAATGTCATTATATGTAGAAAAACTACACATAATGACCATAATGTGTAGTTTTCCAGATACGAAACGAGTTTTTACCAAGTAGTTTAACATAATCGTAACGTGCGGTTTTTGAACGCAGTAAAGAGGGTTTATGATACGTGTGTAGATAAATATATATAAAGTATAGAATACGAGGTGAAAGAGGCACAGATCTGCCTATTTAGTCAGAATTACACTCGTTATAGCACGATAAGGCGTCAGTCCGTCGCCGCTGCCCATGCCCATCAAACCGAATGAATTACTCCTATATCCAATGATGCATTTCCTAATTTTCCCCAGGTTTCCTCATACTGTTTTCCTTCACCGTTAATTAGTAAATGAATACAAATATCGAGCTATTAGTTTAATCAAACAAACATTCGACTTGTATTTGCTTGAAGTTTTGTTTGATTTTTGAAACTTGCACATTCAATGAAATGGCAAACTTTAGAAATTTCCGATACGGGGTGTAACAGAAAGGAGGAGGCATTTTTAAGGAGTGTTAGAAACATCATTCTGATAAATATTTGCCGTGAAACCGATTTGATCAGAGCAACTTTATTTTTGACATCTCCGTGATTATCGACTCGCATGTAGACGTGAACAATGAATCTTATATTTTGTAATTTCTTTATTGTACTACACAAAACGGACATGCTTATAACTTATAATAGGAAAACCATGTACAAAGGCGAGCTTATCTCTAAAAAGAGATTTCTTCCAGAAACCAAGATGGTAGGAAATGTGATGGTTGAGCGGCGGAAGACCAGCGCGTACAATAAAACTCTATAAATACTACGAGTATTATATTCTACAAACAATATTATACGGATAACCCTAATTGCTAAAAATAGACTGCATACACAATTACTTAAATACAATGTTACAGTATAAATAAACCGTACAATACACTTATACATACCAATATGAGTATATATCTAACTGGAAGGAGAGAGATATTTTTATCAGTTTGAAATAAATTTATAAGTGTCATGATCGATTCTCGTGACGCTACAATTTCACAGCTTTGTGTTTAGTAGTAGCCAATAGATCTTGCTATCGCCACAAACCCACGCAAATGAAGCCTATAGAAATCGACACTTTGCTCTTACTCTAAACTGTATCTCTGATCTATTTCTAATCGAACTGCTCTGAATAGAATCTTGTAAGTTTCAAAGGATCGAGAACCATCTCTATCTCTTGTTCGCCTCATCTCTATCTCCTGTTCGCCTTTGCTATCCAAGTACATTGTGATTAATAGGATACTAGGAAGTGGGGACGATATGTCGTTCACTTGCATTCCAAACTCCGTATTACAAATGTTTTTATCACTGTAGATATTTACATCTACTTAGCGATCGTCATTTTTTGCCACTTCTCTACATTGGACCACTGTGGGAGAGAAGGGCGTAAAAATAGTCAAATAGTCAAATAGTCAAAGTACTTTATTACTGTAGATATTTACATAAACAGCCACAGATTGATTTTTAGATCTCTTTCAAAAATTGCTTGTGCTTAACTTATACAAATATTAGCAGAATACATTGTAAGCAGGAATAAATAATTACAAAATTATTAACAACAAGGTCTGCGTTGGCCAGATTAACCCCATACAGGCCCGTCATTTACGCATTACAGGTCAGATAGGTCAATCCTACTACGGCCTAGGATCCTAGTGTGAGCCCAGAGGCATTGTATCGACAAAACCTTAGCTTTTATGTCGACAAAACGTTTACTTTTTAATTGACCGATACAATTTTTTCCAGCCGGCACCAAAAAGTTAAACAAAAGACGCGAGCCATCGCGCCATCGCACGCCTGATTAAGACCACAAAAACTTTATTCATCACGGCTCGATCCCGAATCGTTTCCACATTCAAATTGAGCTGTTAAGGTGGACCTAAACGATGCTAATGAGGCGGTTTGCAGGTCTTAATTTTTGCATTAAAATCCCGACGGTTCGCCCACGCGGTGCAATTAAATTTCCACCAAGGACCCCTATTTGCAACATCTTGATTTAATTATTCCGACTGGGAATGTTTTGAGTTGGAGGTTTTCGTGTAGCTCGGATATTTCTGGAGTGTGTAACAAGAGAAAAAGGTTAACTGAGAATATAGCGAGTTCGTAAGAAGCTATTTAGACTAGTATTTCATTTACCCATCTAATAAACAGGCCATAACAGAACAATGTAAGTATGTTAAAGCTGTTGTCAAACCTTTTTGTAAGTAAATAACTCAGCTGCTTTTATCGTGACTATTGTTTATTCTCTAGCTAGATACAAGGCTATCATTGTATTGTGTACTGGCACTAGTAGTACGATTGACAAATCAATACCAAAATTATTTAAATTTTGGTGATTTTTATATACCTCTGATCATACAAGCACTACTTAGCTAATTTATTCATTAATTCGGATGTATTCGACTTTTTAATTATGCTCTCTGCAAGGATACTTTTCTTTATCCTCGGTTAAGATCTTAACGGTCTTATCGTGTTTTTTAAAGTTCTGTACCGGACTTTTAGCATACGTATCTCGTGGGATATCAATGGACATCGACACACTGTTTTTATTTACGCAATTCTGATTGGAGATGGAGTGAGCGTAGCAAAAATGCTTCTGTATTGGTTGCAATAAAAAGGCTTAGCTAAGCCTAAGGCCAGCCTAAGAGCTGGTTAAATCATTGCAAGATTTACTATCAATTTGAGGAATAGCATATTTTCTAAACCGACACCCATTTAATGCCCGAAATATATTTTAAACCCACAAATACAATTCGACGGGCTGTTTGGCGCTGCGGTAACGGCTCTGTACGAGGCCTACCATGCGAGAGGCCCCAGGTTCGATCCCTGGCTGTGGGAAAAAAAAAACCTAGGTCTTGGATGTTTATATGGTGTGATGTCGCTGTTTTTGGTTCCCACGACACAGGATATCCTAGTGTGGGGCCAGAAGCAATGTATGTAGCTGTATGTAAATGTTAAAATGAATGTATAAATAGACGCTTAGTAGCTTCTAAAATACTACGTCAGGCCTTTCCCATATGGCGTGGCAGAGGTACATTTGTGCCCACTTTTAGCCAGTTATTCGACTTTTTGCGTGACAGGGGCCTAGCCCATCGCCACAGTTATGGAGACTAAAGGGTTTTTCAAGATATCCTGTGCAACACAAGAACAAGAAGCAGAACAGCATTACGACTACTACCATCGAGTGGCGATAGACGCCAAGACCTACATCCTAATGCATCATCTGAAACAGGGAAGCGCCCGAGACAAGTGCCACATAGAAATGGACACCCATCCAGTACCCGTCTCGGTCAGATGTTGCTACCCGCACGATCATTTCCGATGTGCTAATACCCCTAGGTTACAGTTATGTGAAAAATATTCAATAGTGAAATTCCTCGTAGGTCTTCGCACATTTAGACTCTCTGACTCACGGCGACACAATGCAACTTCCAATAAAATAAATAACACATTGCTTTTCGTACAAACTGGACCTGAATTCCGGTAGCACACTGACCGCTCAATGACAGTGACGCGACGACGACGGTCAACTGTAGGTATAAGTAAGTACAGGATGCTTTCAGGTTTTTTTTAATCCAATAGATGGCGTTGCTTACGGCGTTACCATTTTTTCGTTTAAACACCCAAAAAATGATTGGTGATATTAAAATGTAACTTTAATGTTACGTAGGCGATATAATTGGAAGTAAATATATACAACGTGTCAAATAATAAACGCATAAATTTATATACCCAATTTTTTTAATAATACATAATATTGAGAAAGAAAAATAAATATTTGCCCAATATTGTAGAAAATATTTGAGACTTGAATATTGAGGGCGGCCAGATTTGTCAGGAGCTTATTTTCAGCGTGAGTTGAGAAAAGGCAGATATGGACGGTCGCCCCTAAGTTAGCAATAAATAGATAGGGACACAAACATAACCTTTTTTTCTTAAAAAATATGACCTATACATAGTCGGTCCTTAAGTTCTGTCACAAGGTTTTTGGTAGATAAAACTCAGCAATAAACTTTTTCTTATTCGTATTATACATGATTAAAAAGCTTATTTTATACGAATCAAATTGCAATACAATACATTTTGTACGATTATCGCAATATGAAAAAAATACCTTATAACTTGAGACAATCGCGAACCCAAAACACGCCGCAACTGACAAAAATACCACTTACCACAAATTTAATAAAAAGACAGTGTTCCAGATAACCAACAAGGTTTTTTTTTTATTTTTTCTGAAACCTCGATTTTAGACCATGCTTAACAACTAACATTTGATTTTCTGTTAGCTTTCAGTTCCAACTGCTCCCAAAGAGAACTTTACGTACTTTTTACGTTTTCAGAAAAACGTTTAAAAATGATCTTGTGGGCAACAAGTACACTACGTAAAATGTGAATATGAAAATTAGTTTTACCCAGACTTAGTTATCTTATGCTTCAAAATGAAGGTAACGGGTTCAGAGAGGGTTCTGACTAAAATCTCACGTAAGTTTGGAAGGTTTTAAGAGTCATGGAAAAAAGATAAAGTGAATCACGTCCGTATTTTTGATAGGTTAAAAATGTGCAAAATCTCTGAAGAAACTAGCATTTGTGTTATATGGCTTTAAGCATTTAAATCCAATAATCGTTCTAATTTATCAGTATTTAATGAGCTATCAAACCATATATAGTATTAAATAAAAATAAACTTGGTATTATTTACTATGCGGCAAAATATTTGTGACAGAACTTATGGACCGACTAGGTATATAAAGTCAGTGAAATCGACTCTGCTCATGATTCTGAATAAACTAATTTCTTATTATGCGTTTATTCCTTAACACGTTGCATATTTGACAATATTGATAAATTAAAGTGCCATAGATATTTCAAATATTTTTTTGTTTCTTTTGGTAAACTCTACCTTGTAATTACCATATTTGTCATGCGCCAAAGGAAAAAAATGAGGGACCGTAAACCACGTGATCTGTTGGATTTTGAAAAAAGCCTCCTCTGAAAGTATTCCATTTAATGGCGGTTACAGAATATTTTTTAAGGCAATGAATCGTCTAAATTACGGATATTGCTAGTCACATAAATAAGTTATTTACCAATAGGGAAGGGATTACCAAAACTTCAGATAAAGATACCAAAAGTCAAACGTCGTCGCGTCATTGTCATTGAGCGGACTTTGTGATTGGAGTTATGCCCCTGCCTTACGGTTTCCCGTCTACGCAACACAAGCTTCGACGGCTTTGTAAATGTATCCGTTAGTTAGTTTCGCAGTAGGTGGCAAAAGCGCAAACCAACCATAAAATGAGTGCATCTGCTGCAAACGCCGAGGGCTCTAACTGCTTGTTTGAGATTCAAATCTAATGCATACTTTAGTTACTGTTCGATTCAAAATCGATATTCGATCGATGGTTTTCGGAACGGCCATTTTGAATTTGACGTTGCTGCCAACCTGGCAGTTTTTTGAGAACTGACAGACGAAAGCCCTCGCAATGTAACGCGTATTGGATTAGGGTATTGAAATTAAATCGCAGTCCATCTGGAATTGTATTCGGGGTTCCCTCAGGATTGTCTAGATAGCTGAGTGTGTTGTGGTTCCCCGAACCAGATAAAGTTCGCATTTACGTGGCCGATTGGTTTTTCCCACGTAACATAACCTGTGTTGGAACACTGTGCTCGTCGAAGCTGGCCTGCCAGTCATACCTGGTTGGCTGAAGAACCTGTCTACCAAGAAGAGCCTAGGGTGCACCCGGGCCTTGCAGAGAGACAGGAGGTTGACGGGACCGAAGCACAGACCAGGTTAGATCGACTCCACAAGTATTAGCTCGGTGAAGCGCCGACGTTCACAGCTTCTTGGCATCTGATCGCTACGCTACCTCGTAGCTGATGGGCCCCTGCGAGGTCATTAGGTGCCGAGAAGCCTGAACATTTTGGTAGCAGAGCGTGGTTTCCTGAGATTTGCAGCCGTCAAGGGCTCCAGGAACCCACGATTTGGGACTATCAATCTGTAGGTATAGGCGGTTATTAGCTAACTTGGTGTTGTTCCTGTATCCACATAGATTGGTAGTATTGTAAGCTATAAGTCTATTGCTGGTAGTAGACAGACAGATATTACAGTTTTCCCTAAATGACCAGTTGTACTGAGATGTGACTCAGAATAGTAGGTACTCAACTTAGGTACATTGTAGGTGAATTGAAATTTGCATTGAAGTGCAGTTAGTCAATCTATTAGTGGCCTAGTAATGCTATGAATGAATGTTTGGTTAACATAGGTAGTTACATCTATTGATAGCAGGCTATTACATTGTTTTCAGTTATAGCAATTTATAACTTGAACTAATATTGACTATCTGTGTGTGTTATAATGATAAAGGGAAACTAAATTGTATTTACAGAATTTATATAGATATAAAACTCGGTTCCTATTGTTTAAGGAAAACAGCATTGTTTAAGTTGTGGTTTAGGGTTCCCTCGTTTGGGTTATAGACTGGAGGGTCCAATAAAATTGAGTTACTGCAAATTGTGAGTAAGTATCGTTCCGATCATGTCGTTATCTGAAATCCAGAAGGGTGTTTCTAAGGAACTCAGATGGTTTTCCTCCGCACACGGTCTGATAGACCGTTTAGATAGGCATGATGTGGTATTGGAGCGGTCTATGGACGTTAAGGAACGTTACAACAGGGTGCTCGAATTGTCCGCGCAGGCGGAATCAGTTGATGGTTGCGCACCTGACAGACTGTCACGGTTGCTAGGGGATGTCGACCAATGTATGGAGATGGCAGCTGCTATCACGCAGAAGGCTGCGGACATACGTAGACAGCGCGAGTCCAGCCATGGTGGTGACATTGAAGCACCTCTGCCGCTTCAGGGTTCAGGGTCCAGGTTACCGGCCATAACTATGCCTACTTTTAAAGGAGTGTCCGGTGAATGGATGAGCTTCATCAATCTGTTCGACAGTTTGGTGCACATGCGATCGGACATTACCAAGTCTGTCAAGATGGCTCAGCTGGTGGCAGCATTGAGGGGTGAGCCTAGGGAGCTGGTCGCTCATTTGACAGTTACGGAGGGTAACTATGAAACGGCCAGACAATTGTTGGTAAGACGTTACCATAACAAACGGAGGTTGGCCGATGCCCAACTGAACCGTTTGTTTAGTATCCCAGTTGTGAACAAGGTCGGGGCCATACAGACGGAGGTTTTGAACCCGTTGTTGTCCGTCACCAAGGCTCTAGAGAATCTTGGACTTCCGGTTGGTGAATGGTCGTACCTACTGCTGTACATTGTACTTTCCCGCCTACCCGCTGACGTGCAGACTCGTTTCGAACAGTCTCACGGGAGGTCGGCCGAGGACCTGCCCGCCTTCTCCGACTTGGTCGGATTCTTGGAAGAGGAGGCTCGACGGGCAGAGAATTTGGGGTTGACGGTCACCCATCCTTCGGAGCCACAGAGAGCTGCCGGGAGCGCTGTGAGTAGGGGCCCTCCGACGAGGAAGGACCGCACCAACCGGCAGTCGTATGGGACTGTGAGTGCATTGACCCCACATAGTGAGACCTGCCCATGTTGTAGGCAGATTGGCCATGCTGTGGCCAATTGCAATAAGTTCGGGGAACTTAGGGTTGAGGGACGGCGCCGGATGGCCAAGCAGCGGAGCTGGTGTTTCCTGTGCCTCGGGCCACACATGGCTAGGGACTGCACGCGTACCAAAATGTGCGGATATTGTGGTGGGGCCCACAACAATCTGTTGTGCATGAACTGGTCCGGCCAACAGCCTCCACAGGGCCGTATCCAGGGTGACACGGCATGGGGCCCTGAGAATTCGTTTGCGACTCGGAGCGCAACTCAGGGGCCAACGTCCCCACGTCCACAGGGCCGTACCCAGGGTGACACGGCATGGGGCCCTGAGCATTCGTTTGCGACTCGGAGCGCAACTCAGGGGCCAACGTCCCCACGTGCACAGGGCAGTACTAGGGTGCAGGGCCGCACTCAGGGTCATCACATGGGGGGCCCTGAGTTTTCGGTTGCGACTCAGCATCCGACTCAGCGGGCAATGGGGCCACAAGCACGCAGCCACCCAGGGGTGCAGGGCCGCACTCAGGGTCATCACATGGGGGGCCCTGAGTTTTCGGTTGCGACTCAGCATCCGACTCAGCGGGACATTGGGTATGTTGAGCAGGCCGTAACGGGCGGGTGGCATGGGACACCTTCGAGCTATGCGGATGCGGTTCGGACGCCGCCTCAGTTGTCGCCCCGCTCGTCGCCTCGTCCTCGTCGGTCGCATGTGATGTCCCCCCCGCTCATGGAGCGGCCGCGGTTGAATTCACGCCCATCCCCCTTCGGGGGGCGTCGTAGGGTGGCAATGGAACCGGCGCGTGGGCCATTTGTACAATGGGACCCTCTGGCGTATAGCTGCCTACCTGATCGGTTACAGGCACAGTGGGGCCCCGGGGGCCCTCGCTAGGAATTTGCGGCCCAACAATTTGTTGCCCCCCAACCGGAGACGGTGGTGTTACCGATCGCCTCTGTGCTTGTTTGGGATTTGGCGGGCAACCCAACATACGTTCGCGCCCTATCAGATTCTGGAGCTCAGGGCTGCATTGTATCGAATGATTTAGCAAAATGGTTGGGCCTCATAAATAATGTATCGCTGCCGAGGAAATTGGTCCCTGCTGGGGATTACAGGGCAACCCTTCACGGGTTTTGTGATGCCTCTGAACGAGGGTTTGCGGCAGCGGTTTATTTGCGAACCGTCACCTCCACCGGGGAGGTCGACGTGCGTTTGGTTTTGGCAAAAAGCAAGGTAGCGCCTATTCGGACAAGGATGACGATTCCAAAACTGGAACTGTCCGGGGCTGCTCTTTTGACCAAACTTTTGAATCACACTCTAACAGTGTTGCGTGGGTCAGTGGTTTTGGAGGATACGGTGTACGCGTGGACGGACAGCCAGATTGTTTTGTGCTGGCTGAAGGCTTCGGTCCATAACTTAGAGGTTTTTGTTGCGAACCGTGTCTCCCAGATTGTGTCGTCTGAGGTCCCACTGACCTGGAGACATGTACCAGGAGAATTGAACCCGTCTGATTGTGCATTCAGGGGATGTCGGGCTCCTGAACTCGTTAGACACCATTTGTGGTGGGGACCACCCTGGCTTGCCAGGAGAGAATCGGACTGGCCCCACAGCCATGTAGTAGTATCTTCGGATCATGGCCCCAGAGCGGCCGTGCATGTTACCCAGAAGGCTGAGGACCCTGACGCCGGGTTTCTGCTGGACCGGTATAGCTCATGTGTGTTTGTTTGTTTATCCACCAAGGCGGTACATCTCGAGCTCGTTGCTGATCTCTCGACAGAGGCTTTCATTGCTTGTTTGGATAGGTTTGTTTCTCGAAGGGGACTTCCAACTTTGATCCGCTCTGATAACGGCACTAACTACGTCGGTGCGGAACGATACTTACGAGAGATAGTCAACTTTTTGAATGTAAATAAAGTGGATATTGAAACGGCCCTCTCCCGTCGGGGTATACAGTGGACCTTCAGCCCACCGATTTTCCCCCACTGGGGTGGGATTTTTGAGGCCGTAGTTAAGTCAGCTAAGACGCACTTGGGGCGTATAGTAGGTCAGACCGCGCTGACTTTTGAGGAGCTCGCGACATTGTTTTGTTAGATCGAGGCCGTTCTCACTTCGCGACCGTTGTGTCCGCTCAGCTCGGATCCAAATGACCTGGAGGCTCTGACCCCAGGCCATTTCTTGATAGGACAGCCACTTAACGCGTTGCCCGAGCACCCCTTCGAGGGAGTGAAATTGTATCGGTTGTCAAGGTACCAGATGTTGCAGCAGTTTACTCAGAATTTCTGGAAGCGTTGGTCGCTCGAGTATCTGCATATCTTACAACAGCGCCTTAAGTGGACTGACAAAACCAGCCCCCCTAGTGTTGGTGACCTCGTTCTGGTTAAGGATGCTAACCTACCGCCACTACGTTGGCGCAGGGGGCGCATTGTTAACTTGTTCCCTGGCAAGGACGAGACCCCCCGGTCTGCAGAGGTTCTAGTAGGAGGCTCGGTTCTAAAACGAGCGGTAGCAACGTTGTCTCGGCTGCCCGTAGATTAGGGGACAGGTGGGTGCCTGTCCGGGCGGGTGATTGTTCGATTCAAAATCGATATTCGATCGATGGTTTTCGGAACGGCCATTTTGAATTTGACGTTGCTGCCAACCTGGCAGTTTTTTGAGAACTGACAGACGAAAGCCCTCGCAATGTAACGCGTATTGGATTAGGGTATTGAAATTAAATCGCAGTCCATCTGGAATTGTATTCGGGGTTCCCTCAGGATTGTCTAGATAGCTGAGTGTGTTGTGGTTCCCCGAACCAGATAAAGTTCGCATTTACGTGGCCGATTGGTTTTTCCCACGTAACATAACCTGTGTTGGAACACTGTGCTCGTCGAAGCTGGCCTGCCAGTCATACCTGGTTGGCTGAAGAACCTGTCTACCAAGAAGAGCCTAGGGTGCACCCGGGCCTTGCAGAGAGACAGGAGGTTGACGGGACCGAAGCACAGACCAGGTTAGATCGACTCCACAAGTATTAGCTCGGTGAAGCGCCGACGTTCTCACTTCTAGGCATCTGATCGCTACGCTACCTCGTAGCTGATGGGCCCCTGCGAGGTCATTAGGTGCCGAGAAGCCTGAACAGTTACTAAAGAAAAGTCATTTGAGTGCTATATACAGACATACGCCGTTTTTAGGGTTGCGTACCCAAAGGGTAAAAACTGGACCCTATTTCTAAGTCTTCGCTGTCTGTCTGTCTGTCCGTCTGTCACCATGCTGTATCTCATGAACCGTGATAGTTATACAGTTGAAATTTTCACAGATAATATATTTCTGTTGCCGCTATAACAACAAATACCAAAAAACAGAACAAAATAAATATTTAAGGGGGCTCCGATACAACAATTCTTTCAATACCACTTACAAACTTATGAATGCACCTGGTTACGTACGTACATGGAGTACATGGAGTGTGAACATAGCCGCACCAACAAATTTGTAAACAACATTTTACTATGTAAAATCCAAACTATTCGCCCATCCCTACCATTGTACGGTGATACGAAACCCTTCGTGCGGGAGCCCGACGTGAACTTAGCCGGTTTTTTAATATAGGGTGCAGAAGCACAATTGTGCCCACGTGGGTGAGTGTGCCCATTTAGTCTTATTTTGTATGAATTAAATATCTTAAAGTATAGGTAGGTACTTTTCTACGGAAATTTATTGACACATTCGCTGCCATTTTTTTAAGCATCGCGATTTTGATCCTTACGGCATGGTATTAGAATTCACATCCTATGAAAATCAAAAGTTCCTATTTAGGTTCTCTGCGTTTCAGTAGGTATACGTATTACTTCCCCGGATCCCAAACGCGTTTTCTAACTAAAAGAAAACCTTTTTGAAGTTTTTTTCTCTATGATCGGTCAAGTGCGACTCGTACTCGCACACGAAAGGTTCCGTACCATCGCACAAAAAAGCCAACGCCCTTGCATGGGGTCTGTACAAGAAACTAGGCTTTTTAGCAATTTTTCCTGTACGTTGGTAAATAAGTTCCGTACCATCGTAACGGAACTCTTCGTGTGGGGGTGCAACTCGCACTTGACAGATTTTTAGTTAAAAAAATAAATCTCAATAAATTCTAATCAACGGTTTTGTGTACGTTTAGTCATCCTTTATCAAGGTTTAGTGCATTTAACACCTTGACGTTACTAACTCAAAGCTCATTATAAACTTCAAGTTCAAGTATTTAGAAGCCCGTTACTTACGCCAACTGTTTACTATTATACAAGGTTGATGAAAACAAGGTATTCTATTCATAAAATTGTTTTTCGCAAAAAATAAGCTTTACAAGCAAAGGGTGTACGAGTTTTGTTGCACCTTAAACCAAAACCTTTCAGGAACCTGACACCTACAAACTTAAATATTATCTATTGCCTCTCAGAAATTCAAATAACAGTTTTGAAAACCTCATTTAAAAATAGTGTATATATGTCACCGAAAGATAGTCAAAACCGTTGATCAACTAACGACAGATAGTAAACCAGACCGACAGGGCTTATAATTTAAGTTTTTTTTTGTTCTTACATGTCAACCTTTCACGAAGACTATTCGGGGTCTCCCACAGTGGTCCAATGTAGAGAAGAGGCAAAAAATGACGTTTGCTAAGTATATGTAAATATCTACAGTGATAAAGTACTTCGACTTTGACTTTATACATAGCCATACCAACATAGTAGGCAGATTTATTTTAATTGCAATTATCCATAATTATAATGGGCAAACTTATTTTATTCAGCTATTCACCCAGGAAGGCAGTGGAAAGCTCGTATTCGAGCTGCGCATCGAATTAGCGCCTTCTCGCTGGGAGCTTTCGCGCGGAGCTTTCGTAGGGATACCGTTGTCGAACTATTTACATGCAGAATGGCGAATCGTGTGTCGTTACTTGCGGAATTGGGGTGAATTGCAACGGAAAATGTATTGGTATTTATTTAGATTTGAATCGTTTATAGGACACGTTAATTAAGTCATTTATACTGCAATGCCCACTCGCAATAAATAGCTAAAATTTAAAGTTAGTGCTTGATGGCTCTTAGGTGCTACGAAAGGGAATTTGAAACTAAAACGAGGGAGGTATTATTAAACCTTACTTCTAAGTTATTAGCTTTTGCCAAGAGTTCAATGGCAGGCTTATTTTGTTTGAGTGACTTTATGATACTAAGATGAAGTTGTTGCAAAAGATTTCTAGTGAGTCTCAACTGAAATACTCATAAACTAAATATGCCTTCTGTCAATGAACACAATACTCGAGTTATTACAACCAGTCAACTATTTTGGGAAGTTGTTGAAAAATACTAAAAGTAAAAATAAAATTTACCAAATTGGCAATCACCTGCCCGTACCTTTCAACTGTTTCATATATTTCTTATCTCAAGTGCATGAGCTTAAAGCTGCGGCGGCTAAGCCCAAACACCCGCTCGTAATTTCAAAAGCTCGCCTGAAACAGATAACACTATGTTCGTTGAGCTGTGTTGTTTTTTTAGCGAAGAGCGTATGTTATTGCCTTAGCAGGAAGGCGGGTATTCTGGTCGATTTGACAACGAATTGAGACACATCCAAAACGGATTATGCCATTTGCTAGGTGTTTTCTGAAAATCCTAGGACTTTAGCTGTTACACGAAGAAATATATCGCCCATTTTTACTCAAACTCAAACAATTGCTATGAAAATAGCATCAACTAAGAACACAATGCAGATACATAAAAGGTAGAGTATTTCTCCAAAACTGGTAGGCTAAAGTGGATGAGGTCAGCGCAGGACTGCATTATAAGGCGTGATGAAGAGCCTTTACTCAACGGAGGGTCCAGGAGAATTAATACATGTACATGTACATACAGGCACAAATATTACCTCTGGCCCCACACTAGGATACCCTGTGACGTGGGAACCAGAAACAGCGACGTCACAAACATGTAAACACCCAAGGACTGGGGATTTTTTTCTGCATCCTTAGCCGGCACTCAGATCTGGGACCTCTCAAAGGTCGTCACCACCACATGGATAGATGATAAGTTCATGATTTTTAAGTCACGGAATCAAAAATAAAAATAAAAAAAGTTGAAATTCCAGAAATGACAAAGTCAATTATCATTATTGCAGTGACTCCCACAGGCCTAGCCTGTATCGGGGATGCCGGTAGGTAGATATACTAATTTAATTCGGGCATATAATTCCTTTCACAAAAAATAAAGGCCCCAATATATTGTTTACGAAATTGACTACATTATCATCAAATTTATTGATCATGTAGTTTCACAGAACCTTTTTAGTTGCTGTAGGTCACTTTCTGTATGAAAACTTAACTTAGGTTTGTTAGGTCACAACTTTATAATTTATTAAACCTGGAGTATAAGCGAAGCGAGGCGACCCCATGTAGTTTAATATATGTTTAGAAAACGTAATTTTTTATCTCTTCTCTTCTAAGAAACGCTCACAGATTGATTTTTAAATCTCTTTTAAATATAGGGTTTATTTATGGAGTATATGATATATAGGAATAAAAAATTATGAAATTATCAAGCGAGTTCTGGGTTGAGTAAGACTAAGACCATGAACTCTTCTTGTTTATGTAAGCTTGAATATTGTAATATCCCTTTTTAGATAACGTGGTGTTTACATGGTTTAAAAATGCTCAAAGGGCCTTTTCAAAATCTCGAGCGGTAAACTGTTCTAGTAGTGAAATAAATAGTTGAAAAAATTGCTAAGTTTCACGTGTCTAAATCGGGGTGCAACTAGTCTGTGATTATTTCTTAGGTTAACATTACAGCTCTCTCTAATTTAGGAAAATGTTGATAGGTTCTGGCGTATATACATTACAATTTAGAAAATAAATTGAATTGGTGTAGTAAGTATTTCAATGACGACCTCTGTGGCGCAGTAGTTGTGGCTCTGCCTACCATGCGAGAGGGCCCGGGTTTGATCACGGCTGGCGGTAAAGCAAAAAAAAACCCAGGTCTTGGATGTTTATATGTGTTTGACGTCTTTGTTTCTGGTTCTCATAACACAGGGTATCCTAGCGTGGGGCCAGAAGCAATGTTCAGGTGTGAAAATAATTAGTTAGAAAACAAATTGAAAATTTTCTCTGAGAGAGTCTGTGCGTTTTAAATTATAAATTGCTCGAATACTTATTTTCTGAAAAATAAAAAAAAGATTGAATATCCGTTGTTTTACCCCACAACAAGGTACCACAGGACATGACACTATGAAATTATCTAAAATCGACTTGCCTTGCTGTAGCCACTGTAACAGCGTACGCCGCAAAACTTAATATACCAGCTAATTTATCTATGTGGGATCCCCACTGTAATTTGCTATCAATGGTTATTCCAAGAAACTTCGTATCATTTTCTCATTCTAACGTAACACTAAACTGGTTTGGAGTTGCCTGACATTTGGAAGTGAGAGTTTGATTGACTTGGTTTTACCAGCGTTTAACAATAAATTATTAACTGTGAACCAATTAAAGGTTAACAATTAAAAATTGTCAAAAATTAACAAAAACGTCAAGTCTAGTACATCAAACATAAACAATAAAAACTAATGCATGCTTATTGTGCGGTGCGATTGGCACATAGGACTCTGATGATTAGTGCTATAGAGAAGTGGCCAAGACCCAGCACTGGGTCGATGTGGGCTGAGCATGATGAAGATGATTACCACCTCATGATCTATCAATTTTTAACAACTAGCTGATGCCCACATCTTCAGAAGCAGATGCTTGTTCCTAGGAATTATCATTTACCGAGATAACGTTACCCCCCTTCTGGTGAATTCGTATATAATGTACCCTATAAGTTCATTTAGTTTAAACAACTAGCTAAATGTGCTAAATTTCATTCTGATCCATTCAGTCGTTTTTCATGATTAAGACAAAAAAAAAAACAACCAAACATCTATGCTACTTTCACATCTTATAAAATATAGTTGGATTTTTTCAGTTTTTATGAGAGCTTCTTGAGATGTCTCGGTGGGCATATTGGATATGGATGAAGGAACATATTGTCGCTGATCCTCAGTGAAATGACCCGATCAGCTGATTACAAGTTACTATGAGATACCCAAAAGCTTTTTCCTGTGAGACCATAGGTTTCTAGAGAAAAGTTGTTCATAATAATAGGTACTTATATCAATCAATCAATGGTATCATTCCCCCAAACGTGGTCAGCTAATTGCATTACGTGTATTGTATGTGATCTCATAATCACGTTACATTCCGAACGCCGAACCAGAATAGGCATTCAGATTTAAAGCTCTGGTTGGTGGGCTGCGCCGGCGACCGGTTCGAATTATTCAGGTTTGCGAATGCGTTGAGTTCCCCAATGGTGCTTGGTACCGCCAGCAGTGAAACCAAATTATACACAATACTTTTAGTAACGTACGGTATCATAAGCACTGTTTGGGTTTGCTGTGGGCGCTTGCGGTAGTGAACGGAACACAAACTAGCAAAATAACTATTATTTTGCTAGTTGGTTTTCCGTCCACTATAGTTTATGTGACATAATACATAATGGAGGGCATTAATACTCGAGAGTGGGTTTATGAAACGAGCCGAAGGCGAGTTTTATAATAATATCACTCGAGAGTTTTAATGCCTGATTATGTACAGTTACATACACTAGTTTATCTACACACATATCATAAGCTCTCTTTGATGTGTTCAGAAACCGTATGTTTGACCGGCATTGTGGCATTGATCGATGCTCTGCAGTTGTTTAGCTTGTTTTGTAGTACCAACTTCACAGACAAACTAGGGGCGGCACGCAGGCCGGCGTCGGCGTTCGAGATTTGAATGTCATAATTTGACAAATTTTTGTACATTATGGTCATAATGTACAAATTTTCGGGTAAGAAATGAGTTTTTACCAAATAGTTTTACTTTATGCTGGTCTTAACGTGCGGTTTTTAGACGCAGTAAAGAGGGTTTATGATACGTGTGTATATAAACAAAATTAGGTACCTATTTGGTGTGCGTATTTGGAACAGGGCATTATAGGCGGCTTTATATGGCCGAATGCAAAAACTGGCACTTAAATAAAGTGCTCATTAAATGTCATACTACAGTGTATACGGGTGAGCATTGCAATAGCAGTCATTGCCCCGATTGCTACTGCGAACATAGCAACCATGGCAACGATCGGCGACCGAATGTTACACGCAACAAGTAAGTATCGCTAACCCACAGTTCCCGCGTACACCGCGTACGTTTGACGACCCGAATGGCCGAATCGGCAGTGACCCTGCCTACGAAGCCAAGTGTGCCGGCTTCGAGTCCCGGTGGGGGCAAATATTTGTATGATGAGAACGGATGTTTGTACCCTAGTCATGGATGTTTATCTATCTAAGTATAATATTTATCTATATAAGTATGTGTATAGTTGTCTAGTACCCAAGATACAGGGAATCCTAGTTTGGGGCTAGATCAATGTGGGTAAATAGTGTCCAAGGTATTATTATTATTATTACAGTAGTAGACAGGAGTAGATGACCGCAAAATGCAACGCTTATCCGAAAAGACTGTACTAACACACACGATATTTTCAGTTTTTGATTACAGTATCCTTAATAAATATGTACAACATCAAACTTACACATTGTGTAAGTTTGATGTTGTACATATTTGCATAGAAATCCAACGTATTCTGCGCACCATACCAAAACACAGATATCCTCAGAGGTGTACCGACTAAAATAAAACATAGGCCCGCAATCAGAGGGTTCCCGACCTTAACCCACTCGCAGAAATTCAATAATCATTATTTAAGATTATCGCAGAACCCTGATTTTAAGGGTAATCCTCTCATAAGGTCTGCAGAAGGCTATAAAGGCTGGCATTTCTATTTGCCCGAGCGCTCTTTTTGTAGGATTTGTAAAATATAATAACAATATTTCACGACTTTTATGTGTTTGTACTCATTCTAAACCTTAAGCTGCTGAACGTATGATTATTAAGGTCCTGGAGCATTATGCAGAAGGCCAGGCCTTAGAAAGTAGAACTTTCTAAGGCCTGGCCTTCTGCATAATGCTGATTCAGACGCTATTTACAATGACAGTGGCACACCACGACTGTCATTTCATTTCACTTCATGTGACATTGCCATTTTTCATTTCTGTGTTTTGTTTCTTTGTTGTAGTATGTTTACTGTCCTTATTTATTGATTTTGTTTTCTTTCTTTCTTACTTTCTGGATTAATATATTGTTTTTAAATACACTCAAGCAGTGTTTTCGTCTATAGATGACTGAAATACAATATCACGCATAAAATAATAGCAAACAAGGGTTATGATTCATATATTTAAATATAAAATCTAATAATAGCCTCAATAGAAAACTTATTATAACAGAGCCGATATCAATATTTGTAATGTAATGTACTTACTGAGAGCAGTAAATCCTGTCAATACAGAGGAGCCAAGAAGATAAAAGGGTTTAGAATAGTCGCAAAACAGTTTTATTTTTGATAAATATCGAAAATTAAAGTAATAATTCAGAAGTATTGAAGTATTGTATTGAGTAATTTAAATAAATTTAATAGGTACCAATCTACTACTCATATTATTGAGATTATATTTATTTATAATTCCCGTAGGGACCTGTAAAACTTATAATCTAGATGAAGTTTAATTTATCACGAAGCATTGTAATTAAAATCTACTTATAGTTATCTATGACTTATAAAAAGGGTGCGCTAAGGAAATTGGTAAGTGATTTAAGCATTGAGTGTTGAATTTAAAAAGGGAAGAATTATAAGGTTAAAACAGATCTCTCGTTAAAATATCAAGTTTGCAGACAGACATATGCAGGAATATGACAAAGACACATGAATATGTTAACAATTTGAGATGCCTAAGGCCCGTTGTACGAAAGGTTGTGATTGGAATCGAAATCTATCTGAAATGATGATAGTATCAATTGAGAGACATTCTGAGGACAGTCATTTTATTCGAAATTACTGTTGGACTTCTTAAAAAAAAAGACGAAAACTAACCAACCCTATACAAATATACCCAAGCGTTCGACGTAGGCTTAATAATCATAATTAGCAACCTACAGAACAATAAAAGCACACAATACACTTTAATTTGTTCCTATAGAAAACGACCGTAAAGCCTAATTAAAAGAAGGTTATTTTTTATAGCAAAAGGTAAACTAAACAAGCCAACGGGAAATAAGTGTTGCCATGTTGCCATTTCGAGGATGCAGTGTGTTAATCGCTTTATGAAATGGTTCCGAGAAGAGATTAAGTATCGTTATAGAGTAGAATACTTTTGGGTTCTGTTGGCTTCTGTTGGCTTACCACATGAAAGTGGCATGGCAAGTGGATATCACTGACAGTAAATATATATATAAAGATCATGTATGCCAACATATACCTGTAGCTTCATCAACCTGCAACATTAATTGCAAGAGAGGGAGAGAGTTGAGTTGATTTATGTCGTTTTACCCCTATGACAATGGGCCTATTGCAAGAGAACATCGGATTAAAAAAATACTGATGGTGGCTTAAAGAGCTTGAAAGTAAATATCAACACACAATCGATATGCTGGCAACACTGGTGCCCAAAGCGGCGCATGCATTTTTATAAATCAACTTATTCGTTACGCTGCAGACCACATTGTCCTCGCCTCGCGCGCCAAAAAAGAAAAAGTAGAAAATTTAAAAAATCGAACACGTCAGAAAATATTCCATCGAATCGCGATCGCCAATGGCGCGGATTCGGATGCAGGGCTGCACGAGATACTCTACAGTGGCAACATAAAAAATACTTTCTGGATGTACAGGAATTGTACAGGATCTAAAGGTACTTTTAGTACTAGTAAAAAATTCAACTAACAAAACCACACCGAAAAGTCGATGTTCCAAAAGCATTGACGAGTGTTGCTTGTTTTATGTTACGCAAATAAAGTTTTGTTGTTTCAGAAACCGACTCTGAGCGTGATACAAAAGTAAGTTGACCAAATGGACCCTTGCATTTAGCTGACGATTTTGTTAATAATATTTAGTGATTAACATGCAAAATAGTCTTAATCCAATAGGTAATTTGGACACAATTTCTTAAAAAGACACATTGCATTGCAACGGTTACAAGAATAGAAGAAGAGGATAGAGAAGAAACTACGAACTATATCGAAGACAATTAATACACTTCTAGGAACTATTGATACGAATTGGAATTTTAGATTAACATACACATAGGGTACAACCCATGCACAATTGCGGCCATGACTATTTATCGTTACTTGACTAATAAGAGCGTGATTATTTCACACAAGATGCCATTTAAGACGATTGTGATTCGCGGTAAAGTCCACTTGAAAGCGACCGGGGTATGCAAAGAGTCACAGAATCGAGCTACTTACTCCTATAAAAATAGCGATCCAAATAAAACACCACTGTGGCGCCGCCCAAATAACAAGCAAGCAATGATGGCGGGCCCAGAACAATGGGGTTGGCTCAGTATCGATGGCACTTGTCAAAAATAAAAACGCGCCATACCGCCGGCCGACGGCGGTGGCGCGTCGTTGGCCGCGGAAGCGCGCTGCAGTTGCGACTTTGCCCGCTTATTCCTTATTTGAAATATCGTGTTGATTGCGCTACATTGACGGATTTATAGTCAAGACAAGAAGACATTGAAAATATTGTAAATAAACGTGACAGTTAGCCAATTCCGCAGTCATACATAGCTGAATAAACGGAAATAAGTTTGAAAATGGATATATGGTTTCTTTTGACGCCTTGGGGATTTTGTCAAGTGCCTGTCGTACACTTATTTGTTCACATTTTTGTTTATTTATTGTATACTTCGCGCCACGAATTAAGAGCGCTGGACGACGTTGGCGGGAATTACAGGTATAGAAAAGGGACTACTGCGAATTCAAGGCCACCGCTCATAACGTTTGGCGCGACGCATACCCAATAAGTATTTGTGCAAAGCGACATAAACAATAGACATATTACAATAAATTATCATTCGATTTGAAAGACAGATACAATACAAATATCATGCAATAACAAATTCACTCCACATTGACAATATTATAATAATTAAATTCCATTGAAAATCCTATAAATTCAATAACGAGAGAACATACAATGCTTGAAAATAAATGATGGCAACATTTGCAGACAACTGCCTGTTTTTTATTGTGATTTTTCGTTTGTCTATTATGGACGACGAGTACAACACGTATATGTTACTTGTGTCGTATCATTTATTTTCTGGCATTTCCTGCCAAGGTGTAAAATATTATGAACTTTTGACTGGGCAGACCCCTATCTGAAATCTACAACGAAATCGAGACATTTGCGAGCGAAAATAGTCATTTTTCCGCGGTTGATTTGAGTTACTAAAAAAAAACTGTGTTACAAGTGTCTATTAAGAAATGACAGATCATACTTTTGAGTAATTATGTATAATAAAAACTCAATATATCATACGTGAATATTGAACTCATTTTGCACACCTAATTACTTTGCGGATAATACCTTGGACACCTTGAACACTATCTAGCTATGTAGCCCCAAACTAGCATTCCCTGTATCTTGGTTACTAGACAACGATACACATACTTATATAGATAAATATTATACTTAGATAGATAAACAACCATGACTAGGGTACAAACATCCGTTCTCATCAAACAAATATTTGCCCCCACCGGGACTCGAACCCGGGACCCTTGGCTTCGTAGGCAGGGTCTCTGCTGACTCGGCCATTCAGGTCGTCAAGTTCAAACCGGTACTGAATAACTTTAATTTTACCTAAGTGTAAACTTGGATCTAACCTGTAGGTCACAAATAAAGTATAGTACGAATGGCAAGCGGTCGAGCCTACTCTCATACCCAGGGGTTGCTAATTATATCAAATACATATGTCATTACAGCATAATCCGTCAGACAGACCAATTTTCTCGTAAATCGAAATCTGTCTATGAGTGAGGGTGGCCGATGGGATTATCCCTAGTTCTGTATTGTTTAATAGTCGGTTACGTTTGTTGGTTTTGAAACTGTGCCTGCTGTTAATTATATTGTGATTCATAAATTATTTGAAGTTGACATTGCTTTCATACAATACTCCGCAGTGACTATACGTAAGTAAAGGTACTGTAGAAAATTAACTATATTACATTTCCTTCTCCCCTGCTAATCAATAATATATTCGAATATCCTAAAAATCTATCTATCTATAATAACACATATTTTAGGTTTCAATGTAATTTCTTCAACATTCTACCTTCTTGATTACAAACTCACTATTTGCTCGAGGCAATGTTTCACTGGTGGAATGTTTGCGATGCTAGCGAGTTGCGCGAGCGCAAGCGGCAACCGCGACATCTCATAACGAGCGTGTCAACTAACGCAGGAACCAATTGTCGATACATAAACATTTTCTGCTAGGGTTGGCGCGAATATAGAATGTTTTGGATATTGTTTATTCTCATCTATCACTTTTAACAGAATTAGGCTTGATCTTACATGAATTGGAGTAAGTTGGCTCCCCTAGGTGGGACATTTATGTCCTAATAATTTTTCTATCTTCCATTGAAACGTTTTTATATAAATAATGATCAGACTTCACTTTGAAGTTCGTTTGATCATTATATTATATTACGACGCTTCAGATAAAATTCACAATGTAGGGTGTTTAGAGCCAGAGTTTTGTTTATTATAATAATTTTAATATTTAATCAGTTTCTTCAAAATAGTACTCTTAATTCGCACCTAGTGAATTAATAATATCTTCAAGCTAATAACTTAATTAATCATCATCATTGTCAAAAAACAAGTCTTGTCCAGCCCACTGCTTTACAAATGATATCCAAGGATACTCCTGCAGAACTAGCCGCGGATGTGGATGCGTGTCTTGTGCTATGAGCACTGAAAATGGATGTATCGACTCCGCTCTCAGTCAGCATCTGCTTAATCCATCGGCTAATGGATTGAGATGATGCAGGCCTGTGAGCCTTTTTTACTGTCAACAATACAACAAATCCTGTAATAAACAAACTATTTTTGTAGCATTTCATAAATACTGATTGTAATTTACTCCCGTACACAGATAGTACAGTTGTATTGAGACATATAGCCCTGTGATCTCAGATAAGTCATAATTCCTCTCATCAACTTTGTAAATGCTCGGGGGCCTACAGAAAGGCCTATGGCATTACTCATATAAGTCCTGTTGGCCGTATACATTTTTAGTAGGAATCTCTAGTATTTTCTATTTCGCTCCAAGGTCAGAACGAGTAGATATGCCTCTTTAAGGTTGATGGTTGCCATTGTGTTGCCAAACCTTGTTCTGGTATTAGTTTAGCAGCCGTTCTGTAGTCCCCCATTGTGAAGCGCAATGTTTCAGGTTCAATATGAAACGTTTTCCAACGTTTGACGTGGGTGCTAAGAATATTTTTGAATATGAATATTCTTTACTCATATCATAGATTTCCGATGATGAAAACTTACTACGTGGGGTCGCAGACTGGTATGCTAATTGAGAAAAAAAAATCGAGAAGCAGTCCTGAATTATTGTTCAAATTAATGGATTACCTGCCACCTGTAAACAGCAGTTATAAAGCTGCTGGAAGAGAGGGGGAGCCGTCCAGTTTGGTTTGAAAACGAGGCCGGGGGGGTAGTTGGGGCATTTGAGATGTCTTATCTTACTACCCCTTTCTTAATCTGATAATTTTCGATCTTTTTAGAAGTTTTTATCTTTTCAGATACTTTGCTACCAAAAAGGAATTCATCTCTTTCTACATCCTCCACCATGTGTAGAAACGTTTTGTCCAATCCAGAAGTAATAAATTTTATTCCACCCTGTGTTTCTAAAAAATGTAAGTCTGATAAAATCCGACAGCCATCAGAAAGTATCTGAATTGCTTGCACTTCACTCTTTTTGTCATCGCCAGTAAATTATCATTGTCATAGCTTTGTTTTCGGCTGTGATACCGAGATCCAATTGTTGCTCCGTTTCACTTTTCTCTGGCAAAAGGCTGATTACGTGACACTTTCAGTGTTCGTGTAAGGAACCCTTCGACAAGCCAGTGGTACGGTCCTGATCTTTGTAGTTCGCCCCAGGGGTTACAGTCCACGGTATTGCATCTCCTCAATATGAAATAAGCCACTCACCTTGATTGACCCTGGCACGCCTTCAGCCACGTATCAACTTCGGAACACTCCAATATCTGGGTTTTGGGTCCGAGCTGGCCAGCTATCACACATATGTCACCATAAGGTCTGACACTCCTATTATAGACACACAAAACACCCAATACATTTCAGCTTAAATGGTTGGAGATTCTTCTTCCGCCGGAACTGAGATACGCATCCGATGTGGGAGCCGGTGTAGGACGCACTGGTTTGAGGTTTGTGTCGAACTACCCTCAAATTTCTTCACGCACCGGTCTGCCGCAGTTATGTGACTTACCCACATATTAAAGAGTACAATGCCTGAACATTCAGGTTCAGCACAGGTACTCTAAGGAGCCTGCAATTGTCTGCATGATTTGGAACTTACAATCTTTGGAAAAGCCACGACGCAAGATCGGTTGTTAACTCAGTTTAAGGTCGTGATTAATATTTTTGCCATAAATAGGTTATTCGACTGCTGTATCCCCAAGGGCTGATAAGAAAACCGCGTCTAAAGCGGATGCCGTTCGACCGACACGGCGACTTCATCACTGGGTGATGCCGGCGGTGCGTCATCGTCTAGCTGATTATCCTTTGAGCAACCAACTGTCAGTATTTATATCGTCGGAATGTCTTTCTCTGTAAAAAGAATAGAGAAATGTAAGAGGGTAGTTTCAAAAAACTATAAATAAAATATTTTAACCGGCTAATTCCTTGAAATATCTAGCCAAGATAGCTATGTATTGTTTGTCATCGTGCTCTCTGGGCGTAGATGCTGGAACATTTTTAATTATCATCGGGAAGACTCTCGATCAACCTTCAGACGGTATTTGTCATCGGACTGACTCTCGGCTGGTATCCAAACACTATTTTCTTTCGTATCGACAACTGGCAACTTTTCGGTTTGACAGAAAAATGGAAGCATTGTTATGCTTGCAATTTTTACTAATCTGAATCATCCACAGAATCTGAATATACGATTGCACGACAATGACTTGACAGTATTTCCTGATTCTTCTGTAATTTTCTTATTTTAGCGTTAAAGTATTTTTTTTCAGCACTCCATTTTGGCATGTTTAGGTATACGTGTTATCGTTGCCGCGAACGAAACAATAATGAAGAACCACTCGCCACGACTTATAGTGGGCATGCATAATGAAAAGATGACAGTTGTTTTTTGATGTTTTGATTTAATTTAATTAGGTACTTAGCTACTCGAACCTACTCTAAAGACGTGCAAAGACACCATGTAAATTATAAGAACTGCATTGTGAATTATATCTGAAGCATGCGTCGTAACCGCAAGGTGGCCATGAGAACATAGAATTTGGGCTCTTTTAGTTTTTCTTGACAAGTACTCTGGACCTATTAGTTTCCTATTTTTAGGGTTCCTTATTCATAGTATTCAAAGTATTTATTCAAGTAGTTGAAAATAACAATGGATTCTTGTGGCCCCACACTAGGCAAAGCCTGTATCGTGAGTGTCCTGCGATTCTGCAACTAATAAAAACTTTTTTTTTCTAATTTTACATTTTATCTCCCTGCGCTAAAGATGAAACTATTTTATGGTCGTCTCATTACTTTTAGCACGGACTGTTTAGGATATTCCGTATTAGTTTGATGGACGTAGTAAAGATATTAGGTGGGATTTTATTTTAATTTATTTGAACATCATGCTTATAGTAATAGTAGTCAAAACAAAATAAGCATAACCTCAAACGTTTCCCCATACGGGGTAGTACAAGCGCAGTTTTCATTTATTGTTTATAGTTTAGTTTATATCTATTGAATGTTCACTATAACGATATTCTAAATTAAGACAGACATTAATTTCAAATTGGCACCCGCACCAATAAACCTGGGATTCCGCTGCTTTATCACGAATGAGCTATCATCCATAGAGATGTCACCGATTGTAAGTAGAGGCTTTTATCAAACATACTTAATTTACCCCTGAGTCTTTTAGCATAAAGGAGAAATTGCTGTGAACGCAGGTAAGTTAGTGGCAAGCTACTCCTGCCACAGGATCATCGATCATCGTGTAAGCGATAGCATTGCAGTTAAATGGAAAACAATAAAATAAGTGCTGAAGGCTTCTGCATAGGTGAACTGAGGATTTGTTACGCACTGGATCAGAGTTGTTGTGGCAAAAATGGTCAATGATCAAAGGAATACGAATGAAAACGAAAGTGGCAGCGCTAATTACTTCCACATAAGAAATAATAGAGAACGCAAACAATGCGATCGACTCAAACTAAAACAACGTTGCACCAAACCACATAAACATTGTTTAAAAATACAAGTACGCTATTTTGTCAAAAAGTTTTTTATACGAACAATATCTACATTTTGAATGCAATTTCGGAATGAAATTGGTTAGGATTTCAGAATAACAGGAAAAATAACACAATTTAGAGGTCTTTTCGTAATTAAATTCTATCGATAAAATTTCATTTAAACACGTTTCCTTCAGTGGGAATCTTAATGAAAACTCAATAAACGATAACAAAAAAATCGAATCTGTAGATGAATTTATAAAGAAGTAAATGGCTTTTTAACTAAAAACGCATTTTTTTCGTATCACTTTAAGGGTACTCCCCATCAACCTAGTTAGAGCTATTAATTGATAAATCCTTATAACAGACATTACTGCGTTAGCATAAAATAGCTATAAGAATGAACAAGGATGCCATACCAATGCTCAGCAAACAGACACTGGCTGAACAGTAAGTAAGTCATGCATATGTCTCCGTAAGATAGCTAAAACCGTTAGTTGATAAACTATCAACATATAGTAAACCAGACCCACATGGTTTAGAATTTACGTTTCTTTTGTTCTTATATGACAACTTAACACGAAGACTATTCGGGGGCTTCACAGCGCTCGCCCCCTCTAGTATTCACCTAAGCTACCGCAGTGTTGGTCCTGGTATTTCCATTGCAATTCAAGTTTAATTCAGTTTACTATTAAACGGTTTTAACCGTTAGTTTATCAACTAAGGGTCATATAGCAAGCAGTACGCTACAGTTTACCATGTGTCGATAGTTGACCAACTAACGAGAAAAAAAAACGTTAGATTATCAACCAACGGTTTTGACTATCTTACGGTGACACATATATCCGGCAGTGATTACGTTCTATACAATCTGAAATAATTCCAAGCCCCTGATATTGATTACATGCAATTGATAAATACTTACAAGTTGATGAGTAAATTTAAACACTTTTGACTAAGAAATATTTCTCATCACAATATTTCTGAACATGTCCAGTGTTTACCCCCGTCTTCGAAGGACCAACAATCATTCCAGTAAAGGGGTGCAGTCTATTGATTTGACGTCACTGATTGCGCGTGATTAATGGCTTCAAACTCCTGTGCCCTGTGCAATGGAACTTCAAGTATAGGAGGATAAACTCGCCTGTAACCGTCACATAGACTGCGCGGGGGACGGGAGAGATATGGGACCAAATATAAATAATTGTGTCTTAAAAACATTCACCGAAAATTGAAAAATACAAACATTTTTATTTCATTTTTGGTCTTATCTACCTAGAACTGTTTTAGAACATTGCATTTTGTTAGTGACGTTTATTTATGTCCTTAACATGATAAGAACTTCTATTTGTCAAACAAATCCTTTTTTGCAAAATATAAACGCACCAGCGCATTGTTTTTTACGCGTTGGTAGCACTGATAGACGGCCATCTTTCCCTTTGAAGACGAAGCATGTGCGGCGGAAAACTTCATCAATATTTAATTAAAGGTGAGTTTGGTGATAATAGCAAATTAGTCATAAACAAAGTTTGAGTGCTGACAAACTTTGTTTATGACTAATTTGCTATTATAACTAACCAACTGTGATGCACATAATAAGTTGAGAGAAATGTGTGTAGGGTCTATGAACAAAATAAATTTGTATTTATATTTTATATTATGTAAAATGTTTTTGTTTAGTTGTTTTGCTGCTCGAGAGAAAAATAAATATAAGTATGTCTATCGAATCATATCTGTGATTCAATGCATTATTGTAGCAATTCATCTGTGGGTAGTTCAAAATATGGCCCGCGATTTTAAACCTTATTGCTTGTAATAAAATCAATCATCTGTTGATGGCCCCACAGCTGGGTAGGTAATAGAAAATAAGTCATTAGGAAATAAAAAAAGTTTAAGTTAGTAAATGATGATATTTTTGAAATTTAAAGAAATTATATTAGGGCATATCTATCGAATAAAAAAATTCAAAGATTCCTGTTGAGTTTCTTTTTGGTGTTGACGTTATCGAGTTAGATTAGAAACTAAGTTCCCAATACTTGTTACCAAGGTATATTTTTGTATATTAATTCATCAATTAGGTGATTTTTAACCGGCTTAATTGTTGAATGTTACATGAGTTGTTTTTTTAATAATGTACGTCTATCGAGAGAGAACATTACAATTATTTTGTTGAGTGCTTAGTAGTTAGAAGAAAGGCTGAAGAAAGACTTTAATTTATTTACTATTTTATTTTCTCTACCAAATAAAAATAAAAATAACTTCTCAAGAGAAGTTAATAAAGCTTTATAAACTTATAGAAAAAAAGTTTATCGACAATTTTTATTATTTCATTAGTAGGTATTCTTATTTTAGGGTCTACTTTGATAATCCGTTGAAAAAAGTGTGATCAAAGTAACCCCCCACTGGCCGTTTCACTTTGATCACATGGATTTAATTTTTATTTCTAAAAATCTATTTTTAACTAGTTTAGACCAGAGTACTTGCAAAACCGATTATTGTATATTTATTTTAAAATATTTTCTTGAAAATTGGAAGCGCAATAACCATTTAAAGCTCAAAATTTATCAAATTTACCTCAGTTTTCGGTAATTAGGATTTAATAAAGATTTTTAATAAACCTTTTTGTTACCAAAGAATATTTTTACAATATTTCTATATTCCGCATTGAGGCGGGCTAAGTAGTGATTCGTGACGATGAGTGAGATAATTCATTGAAGATGCATTGTTCGTGGTTACGCCCCCCCTTCCCGTGTCTATATGGACTGTCTTTTGAAAGCTCGTAAGCCTACAATAGAGTAATTACTGGATTCGCGGACATGAGTAATGGTGCCAAGTAGTATATTGATTTGATATATTGGCTCAGATCTTATTTAGGGACGATGACTTTGGTATATTGTGCGCGTACTTTGATGATTGTATTGGCGTGATGAATGAACCAGCAGCAAATTACTCGTTTTCTGATCTTTAGTAAGCGAGTTTTGTTTGGCAGTTAAGTAAAGGCTATAAATATAAAATAAATGTTGCCTATTCATGTCCCCACCGAGAGGCATGGAGCTTTACCCGGATACGAGTAAGATTGAGCCAAACTCCACCAAGCTGGTTCAGAGTGGGTTGATAAGGGTCTGTCAGAAGTTATCAAGTTATTAGGGCCTCTGCCACAGCTTTATGTCTACTACCACCGAGCAGCGATAGTACTTCAGCTTAACGTGTCATCCAAAACAGGGAAGCGCCCGAAATAAATGCCAGACGGAAACGGACACCCATCCAGTACCCGTGTCGGCCGGATGTTCCTAATCACACGATCGTTTCCGATGTGTAAGTACCGCTAGGCCGTGGACGTTAAGGAATGGCACAAATTCAATTTGATTTTCCTGATAGTGATGTCGGTACTTCGCGTTTGAGAGAAAAAATTGATAGAGACAGAACAACGTCTAAGCTGGTGCCCGAATATTATCCTCGTCTTCAGGTTTTACAAAGAAACAAAAAATAGCATCAAGACTTCTACCATTCGAGGCGTTTGAGGCACAGTTTTGCACACTTGCACCGGTTATTCAATTCAATACTCCATTTTTACACTTGTAAAGCCAGATATTCCCACAACCCTAACTCCGACGCGTAATTTTAAATTCGTAAGTCCCCATTGTTTCCTATCCGCTTCTATATCGGCCATATTTATTCGGCTTGCACAGCAGTTGCTTTCCTTTACCATCTTAGTATTACAACATTATTCTCTGCCGCCTGACATAGCAAACCCTCCTTTAAGTGCTTCTAAATAAGAGTTGGCTGCAAGGCATTTCTGTGCTATGCCTTGTAAGGTTACAACGCTACAAGGTGTGTGGAGAGCAACTTACGGGCACATCGTAGTTAGTTTTCGTACGTTTATGGTATAAAAGAATTAGCGTAAGAGATATCGTTGAAAAAGGAAGGTTAGTTGGTGTGAAGTTTATTGTGTTATTCACACCATGCGCTGGCTGTTTAGAAGGCTACTTTTGTGTTCGTTAGTTGGGAAATTTTAATGGATAGTCAAACAGGGGTAGTTAAATCTTACCTGTTCAGGTGAGCAAATCAAATTCCAGATGTCTGCTTATTATATTAAAAAAAAACGGCTAAGTGCGAGTGGGACTCGCGCACGAAGGGTTCCGTACCACCGTTCAATGGAAGCGATGGTGTGGAGTGAATAGTTTGGATTTTACACAGAAAAATATTGTTTACAAAGTTATTGGTGCGGTTACTTTCACACTCCATGTGCGTAACCAGGTGCATCCATAAGTTTGTATGTGGTATTGAAAGAATTGTTGTATGGGAGCCCCCTTAAATATTTCTTTTATCCTGTTTTTTAGTATTTGTTGTTATAGCGGTAACAGAAATACATAATCTGTGAAAATTTCAACTCTCTAGCTAGCTAGGTTCTTGAGATACAGCCTGGTGACAGACGGACGGACGGACGGACGGACAGACAACGAAGTCTTAATAATAGGGTCCCGACAATTTTGAACTTATAATCACAAAAAGCAGATGTATCTACAGAATCTAAACTTTAGATTTTTTTTAAGTTATCTTGATGTTTTCATGATATCTAAAATATTGATGTCTGAATCGGCCAATCTTGAAGATACGAATTTACCAATTCTGTAACAACTATCAAACAGTAAATAAGAATATCAGCAAAACTACTTACACTCTAAAAGCAAAATTTCAAAGTTTCTAGACTGATAAGGCAGACGGCCAAACAAAACTAACAGATCTTCAAGTGACGCGAGTCAAAAAGCCTCCTCGTAAATCCTTCACCAGCAAAGAGAAGAATAATTATCTTATTCAGCATTCGCGAGAACATTTTATAGTGTGTGAGAAGACAGTAAATTCAAGGTGTCACTTTCAACAATAACTTGACAAATGTGCTTTCAATGTTGGGTTATGAAAGATGGAAGTAAGTATCCTGATCTCTCCTGAATGAGTCATGAGAGAGCAAATACTTTGTACGAGTCACAGTACTGCATTTACATAGGTGCAACAGTTTTCGTGACAACTTTATCATTTATCATAGTGGCCGCGCCGATTTTCTTTGTCTGTTAGCAAGCTGTGACCTCTCTTTCTTCATAGGGTAAAGTAGTGAGAAAAAGAGATGACAGCTCGCTAATTTTAGCCAAGGAAACTTAGCGAGAACTTTAAGTACGTGGTTACGCGAAAAGGGACCTGAAGGGGTTGGAAACGTTTTTTCGGTTTTTTGTTTTTTTATTCCTTCCTTGAGAACTTTTGAGTGGCATAGTGTATTTGGGGTTCCGTACCAAGGAAGGTTGCTAAACTGGGCCCTCGTACTAAGCCCTCGCTGTCCGTCCGACCGCCGGTCTGTCCGTCCGTCCGACAGCGGGCTGTGTCTCATCATGAACCGTAATAGAGTTGAAATTTTCACAGAATGTGTATTGTAATGGGGGTCTCACGGGTGTCTCACGTCTCTTTTATGCAAGAGACGTTTTTGAACACCACCGGCGATACAACAAACCATGACAAGATTCAAATAGGATCGTAGATTTTGCGGCTTATAGCATGGTTATTGGCGCAATTGTTTCGATATCGGTTTGGCAATCTCAGCGTTCTGGGTTCGAATCCATGTTCTTTCATAACATTATTCTCGTTTTGTATTTGTTTTATTATTTTTAGTGGTTAAGTTTTCTTGTACGATGGTGCTAGTGCGACCTACTTGACCGATTATTGCACATGTCACTAGTCAAAACATGTCAGTACACGACTTCTTAACTCGATTTTCTCGAAAATATCTATTATTTTCTCGCCAGGTCCCTTTTCGCGTAACCACTCACATATGTATGTGCTTTTAACTTTTTAAATATGTACTCCAAAAACACCCTAGCAGTCCATAAACTCCTCAATTCACAACCAGCTCTTCCTCTTCTGCATGGCAACAAGCAAGCGACAGATATCCGTGTCGTCACGGCATCTTGCGTGTCGGCAGCCTGTAATTACAAATTGTGGGTTAGGAAGATGTGTTGTTAGTCACTTAGGCTACTTCAGTTGGTCGGGTGAGAGATATACACTCCGATTACTTAGTCTGGCAATCGAGCCTAGTAAAACCACTAAGTAACTGGGAATAACTTCCTTTATTTATTTAGTTGTCGTTGTAACCAACGACAACTAAATAAATAAATATCACTGACGGGCACAGGCCTAATCCGGATTCGAGTAAGATTGAGCCATACTCCTCCACGCTGGCTAAGTGCGGGTTGATAGAGGGGTGTCAGGCTGATGGCCAACCTGATAGTCAGAGGTTTTCAATTTGCGGCCGCGATAACTAGAAAGCATTTTAGATTTGTGTTGATGGTCATTGAACTTAGGATAGGTGAAGTCATGGAGTCTTAGGACCGGACAATCAAAAGCCATGCTCTCATTGTAGCTCGGAGAGAAAGAAGTCTTTATATAATAATTACTTTCTTTATTGCACACAAAATATTCGTTAAAATAGTGTTCAAAGGCGAGCTTATCTCTAGTAAGATCTGAACAAACCAAGGATGAGAAAGGTTGATCGCTGAGCACGGGTAGACCTATGTGTACATATGTATTTATGTTTGAGCCTCAGTAGATTCTTATTACGTGCCGCTTTTGGTCGTTATAATTTGTCTCAATACAAACGATAGTAACCAGCGAATGTCATTAACCAGAAATCACTAAAAAACACTTATCGTTGCCGACTCAACAATGGAGAGATCGTTAACCTAACAAAATGATTGTGCTCAATTATAGTTACATTTCCGTAATATTCGAAGAACCCATCATTACATTAGGTAGTGGAGTAGTCACAATACGCTCTTTTCTAAGTAGGCCTACTACGAAGTAAAGTTGTATTGGTCAGTGTTTGGATGAGGTATAGAGGTCGTCAGTATAAAAACTAAGACGCCGATCATTAGTTCTTACCACACTGATCAATGCGATCGACTTCGACTGTTCCATTATTTTATCATCGATTGAAATCAATTCAAACATTTGAGGGGTTCGATTCATCCCGTTCATTAGATTAAATGTATCGAGTCTGTAGATTTCGGTCACCACGGCATATCTTTGCTTGTTGACTCGGGAATCGCAGGAAGATTGGCGTCCGAGCTTTGAAAAGCGTTGTGTTTTGGAGTGATACATGCCTCAGATTTGTCTTTTTAAACTTTCGACATAGCCCAATGTGGCCATATCCAGAGAATAAAGTTTTTCGGCCCCGGTGCCGTCTCCAAACCCTTAGACTTTTCATCACTCGCGTAGATGCCCAGCGCACGATAGGCAGACCCGAGCTTAACAAAAGGTTTTTAGTTGAAAGACGCCACTTGAGACCGCATTTGTGTAAGTGACGTATACGTTTTGCGCCAGATTTCACTCCCGACTCCTGCTAGGAGTCCCGACCTTTTCGAACGTACCGTCGCATTCAGGAATACATTTCCACAAAAAAAAAATAGATTTTTGAAATGGTCAGGTTAGCTCATCGAGTGGGAGGTGTAACCACTTGTTAACAAGTTTAGTATCTAACAAAATGGCTTCCCAAAACCGCTAGTCAGAGCAACCGCAACAGGACGGACCAACTCCAGATGTACGGAAAACATCGTCACCATCTGTAGCTCTTTTCTCTATATCTGATACCTGGAAATGTCTATCGCAAGTTTATGTTTAACCAATCAAACCGTGTTATTTCACGGGACTTGTCATTAAATGCGACTGAAAATTGGATTTGAAAGTATGAGAAAGTATGTGAAATGATACACATCTCTGTGTGCATAAACTCTCCTGCCTTGCCTAGGTTTGCTGGAAGAAATATCTCTTTGGAGATAAGCTCGCCTTTGCTTAAAACATTTCTTGTAACTGTCTCTTTATTTTCTGTGCAATAAAGAATATGAACATGAAAATATTTAAAGATTTAAAGAAAAGAAAAATAAAGTAACTTTGTAAGTGCAGCCCAAATTCAACCACTACTGGGTATAGGCCATCTACCCCGGTCCTGAGCCTTTCGCATCCTCCTACCAGTACTCTGGTCCAGTACTACTGGACTATTCATATTCTTTATTCCACAGAAAATAAAGAGACAGTTACAAGAAATGTTATAAGCAAAGGAGATCTTATCTCTAAAGAGATATTTTTTCCAGAAAACCTAGGTAAGGCTGGAGAGTTTAAGCAATAGGTCAGTCCTAGGGTGCAATTAAACTGTATACCGTATGTATATAGTTTAATTATGAAAATTACTTTTAAGGTCTAAATAAAATATACCTTTTATGTAAAATATATATAAAACACAGTAGATAGCATGCACATATGTAAACTATAATATATCATACAAATACCCGCATAGACATGATACCTTGTAAGGAAGAGAAAGGAAATGAATTTTCAATCTTTTCTTAAAAGTGAAAATTGAAGGACCATCCCTGATAGCGCAGGGAAGTGCGTTCCACAGTCTGATTGCCCTACTTATGTGCAAGATTGTGTTACTAGTTTATATCACCCGTCTATAATAACAGAGCATGTCCATTTAGGTATCCATAATTGCTTGCAACGCATAACAGAACCTCATAATCCCTTAATACAATAATCATACCATAAGCCGTCTAACGCACCCTCTCATCTTTCATACCCTGACCGAAGGCATCAACTAACCCAATTATAGTAAGTCCAATTCTACTTATATCAATATTTTTAATATTTGTGAGGATGTTTGCTGCACTTTGAAATAACAACTGAACACATTTTGATATTTGAGTCGGAGATGCATTGTGTAATTTACACGAATTATGTACGGCTAGTGCAATAGGACTGAGGTGGTGATGGACGGGACATTTGCCTGAATGGGAATCACGGACAGTGGACCGAAGCAGTCAAAGAGTGGTTGCAGTGGCCAGAGGGCAGACCACCTGCCCGATGGTCCGACGGTGTCATCAAGTCACAAGGATCACAATGGATGCAGTTGGCACAGCCCCGTGCTGATTGGCGCTTTAAAAGAGAGGCCTATGCCCAGCAGATGTTTGTTATGTTTCCAAGCACATAGGCTGCGGGAAAAAACGCTTATATACCTCGCGCCACGAACTAAGAGCGCTGGGCAACGTTGGCGGGAATTACTGCGCATATGTACAGGTAATAAAAAATTACTACTTAGTGCGCATTCAAGCCACCGCTCATAACGTGTGGCGCGACGTATACGTATATTTCCCCCGTTCCGAAATGTTTGCAGGTTAAGACGCAGGCAGAAGCTTGTACAGATGTTTTGTATCTGGGTCAACTTTGGTAATATTACCGCACTATATTCAATTACCCACCTGGTTGACATTCTGCTAAAATCTACACGAAAGTTGGGACTGTTATCGACTGCCCTCATGCGCTTTAGACATTTTAGAATGATGCAGTTCCAGTTTAAACAAAAATAAGAATACACCACTAATTTAAGCAAGCAGATATATCATAACCTGCAAAAATTTTATGAAGAACACTCGAAACTATGGTTCAGAGTTTTTCACAAACCACGGGGGCAGCCAATAACATTTCGAAAATTGGCAGAGTTCCTACCCTGACCATATCAATAAAGAATCTTCAACTCTATCCCCATTCAGAAAGGATTCGTTTTTGATTGACACTGGTCAAACGAGCGCCTTTGATTGGAAGCACCGCCCTGAGTTTGCAATTACTTAAAGTGATTGTCTTAGTATAGCATGCAAATTTAGGCTATAAAGGGGAGATATGACTGGTGGTTTGGGATCAGTAATAGAGGCTGTGCCTGTTTATGTTTACAATGTTAGGCTTGTTTACGGTTATTTTGTGTATGAGATTGTTGGAGGAAGCTTGGAGGAAGGCATCTGTAGGGCATTGAACTCTATAGCGTAGGAAATATTGCGTCGTACGAAGCAAGAGATATGTTTCGATGCCGACAAAATACCATCTTTTTGTGTTATTTATATCAGTATTAACATTGTTTAGTTTTGGTAACTTGTTTGTTGTGTTCCGATAAAAATTAGACTTCACACTCCTCAGCTCTTGCTCAACTCGGCTTTTCGCTAAATTAATAACGAATACAGAAAATCACGGTATAGAAAACAAGCCTCAATAACTATAAATAAACTATCGAGAAATCAAAACCACATTCCACTTTCAACCAAATAGAAATCTCTGAAAACTTATTTCGTCCGGAAAAATCAGTTCCATTCGATTGGTCAATCGCGAAATCGATAAAAGTTGGCTGAGTAAACATTCCGAGAGCATTACCATATGAATGATACTTGCAAAAGAAAAAACACGCCAGGTGGCGCCACTGACAGGAAATAGGTTCTAGCGTGGCTTCAGCTCGGCAGAGCCGGATTGAGAACGTAACTAGATTGGTGCTGAAACTTAGTTGGATGAGGACTTTTAATGCAACTCATTTGTTCAAAAATACTAGTATACGCTTGTTTGCTCTTATCTTATGGGCTTTCGTCAAATAAATAATCGATTAAGTGCGGGTCGGACTCACACACGAAGGGTTCCGAACCATCGCACAAGAACACATAACCACTAAAATTAATTAAACTAAAATAAAATAATGATAATAATGTTTCCGAACTTGGATTTAAAGCCAGACCCTGGGAAAGAGATATCAAACTAATTGCGCCACCAAATTAATTTGATAAGCCGTGAAATCTTCGATCATATTTGAATCATGTTATGTTTTTTTTTAAATCGCGGGTGGTGGCGAAACACGTCTCTTTTAGGGGGACCCCCTTAAATTTATAAACTATCGCGTTGCAGTAGTGGCAACAGAAGTACAAATTCCGTGACAAATTAAAGTCTCTAACGATTACGGTTCATGTGATTCAGGCCGCTGATGGACGAACGGACAGTGGTGGTTCAGTGATAGGGTTCCGATTGGCACCCTTCAGGTAAGGTACCCTAAAAATTATCTCATTGTATGAGCTTGTGAGGCTATCCTAATACAAAAGTTTTAGTTTTAGTTTGTATCTTTACCGAGATAGTTACATTCTACAAACCCCGAGCCCGCGATGCACCTCACGTCTCGACGCCGCCGGAACGGTCGCAGCATCCACTGATTTCGCTCCTTCTCACTCCTCCAATGAAAGATAAGGATTCTTCTGTTCGGAAGTGGTCCTGAGTTCTTTTAACATCATTCCATTGTTACATCTCGGATCAGTGAGCTCCGGTTGTGATTGGAAAGCCAAACATTGAAAGGCTTTGTGGCTTTTATTCGATTGATGAATTCGATTTATTTCGGTTTATACCTTCGTTCTCATAGGCAAGGTGGGAATAGTGCAAGAGTGTTGTTAACTGAGAATCTTTTAGAGAAAAAAAGTGTATTTCTCGTCGTCGTCGTCGACGTCTTCGCATTGTGATGGCGTATTTAAAGAAGTCCCAGCAAGGTGTGATTGTCTTTAAAGGGTTTGTTAGGGACATCATTCCGAACAACGGTCACTTTAAAAACGATTTGATCAGAGCAACATTTTTCACTTCTCAACATTTTATTCTATTTCTTCTTCTTACATATTCTATTACATTCGTTTTAGTGACGTCGTCGTCAAGATGACAAAATTTCTGTTTCCCTTTGTACTTTATTGGACGGTAGGCAGGACATGAAAATATATTGCTAGTACGAGCAGTCTAGTGTACAATAAATAAAAAAAACTATCTACTAACTAATACAATATAATATAAGTATAATAAAAACCATATAATACATTATAGTAAATAAATACATATGTCAAGGTACTAACAGGTATATATATATTAACATAATACTTACATACTTAAACTTAATGCGCAAGAGAAAGGAGATACAGTTTCAATCTTTTCTTGATAATAACAATGGATGGACTATCCCTAATAGCAAATTTATTATTTATTTCAACAATTTATTTTTAGTAACGGATCCATTTGATTTGACTCTATTTTGATGCCATCCATGTCGTGTTTAAATACATAAAAATGTTATTTGATAAAACTTGCAACACGTGCTGAAAAGCGAACTACATTTTAAATGTACCTAACATATCTCACGCTTACAAAATCGGAGAAGGTAAGTATGCGGGCTTCTAGAAATATCCATCTGCCCGCTTCTAAGGTTTCAAGTAATCTGATGTAAGCACGGGATAAGAAGATACCTCACATTACATTTATATACATATACATTTCCCTTATATTTAGATGGTAAAATGTAGTGATTTGAATGATTTGTTGTTGTGAAAGTTCACATCTTCATACACATGTACCTACGAGTAGGAAATCGAGAGCATACTAAGGCCCAATAATAAACAGAGAGTTAACCATACTTTCGTGTTTCAAAATTGTTAATATTAAACTGCACATCAAAAATACTGATTTGCACATCAAATATCAGGGCAAAATGCTACGGTAGCTTAGGTGAAGAGTAAAGGAGGTGTGGGATGCGAAGCCCCCTTTATCCTTCGTGTTAGGTTGAACATGCAAGAACAACAAAAAATACTTAAAATACATTTTGCTGTTCCTTTTTTTCTCTGCAAATCAGTATTTTTGATGTGCCATTAAATACTAGCCTTTCAAAATCCGTAGAATTTTTATATTAAACGTCATACCCCATATTAGTGGATGACTGCCCTTTTTTAAGGTTTCGTACCTTAAAGTAAAAAAGGAACTCTTATAGGATCACTATGTTGTCCGTCTGTCAGTCCGTTTGTTACAACACTTTTTCTCAGTACAATGTACCTTTCTGGACTTCTTGTACACCACTTTTTAAGAAGCTTAAATTGTTTACGGTTACATATTTATACATTTGGAATGTATGCATCTTCGTGAAAACTCATCCTCATTTATTCGAGTCTTGCATCAATCGTAAGCCGAATTCTCGCTATCCAAATACCAAATACCAAATGTCTTTATTACTGTAGATATTTACATATACTTAGCAATCGTAATTTTTGGCCACTTCTCTACATTGGATCACTGTGGGAGAAGAAGGGCGTAGAAAATCTCACAGATAGATTTTTAGATCTCTTTTTAAAAATTGCTTATGCTTAACTAATACAAAATATAATATTTAGTCATTATCATAATTAATAAGCAGGAATAAATAATTACAAAATTATTAACAGCAAGGTCTGTGTTGAGCCAGATTAACCCCATACAGACCCATCATTTAAGTAATCTTGAACATTGTAATATCCCTTTTTCGACAAAGTCGCTTTAACATGGATTTTAAATTGCTCAAATGGCAATGTCAAGACCTCCAGAGGTATCCTGTTGTAGTAGAGAATGCATTGACCCTTGAAAGAATTGCTAACCTTCGCGAGTCTAAACCGGGGCGCAAGTAGTCTGTGATTATTTCTTAGGTTAACATTACAGCTATCGCTAAGTTTGGGAAATTTTGTAAGGTTCTTGCGTACGTACATTATATTTTCGAAAATAAATTGACTAGCTACAGTTAGTATGTCAATTTCTTTAAAAAGCTGTCTTAAGGAGTCTGTGCGTTTTAAATTATAAATTGCTCGAATAGCTCTTTTCTGTAAAATAAAAATAGTTTGAATATCCGCTGCTTTTCGCCACAACAAGATACCATAGGACATGACACTATGAAAGTAACTAAAATATACTAGCCTAGATGTAGCCACATCCGTGTTTTGTCTGATGTTCCTAACAGCGTAAGCCGCAGAACTTAATTTACCAGCCAATTTTTCTATGTGGGGTCCCCACTGCAATTTGTTATCAATGGTTATTCCAAGAAACTTCGTGTCATTTACTAATTCTAACGTATTGCTGTCCAACACTAAACTGGTTTCAACTTGCCTGACATTTGGAAGTGAGAATTTGATACATTTGGTTGTACCAGCATTTAACAATAAATTGTTAACTGTGAACCAATTCAAGGTTAAAGATAATACTCTATTGACATCATCAAAATCTTCTTTTTGTCTTTCAATTTTGAAGACCAGTGAAGTGTCATCAGCAAATAACACTATGTTAGTCAATTTCTCCACCATAAAAGGCAGATGGTTAATATATACCAGGAATAAGAAAGGGCCTAATATGGAACCTTGTGGAACGCCAATTTTTACCCCCGATCCATCAGATTTAACGCCGTTGACTTCTGCCTTTTGAATTATATTGCTTAGGTATGATCTTAGTAGATCCAACGCTTTATTTCTAACTCCGTAATGATTTAATTTCATTAGTTACGTGTTATGATCAACACAATCAAATGCCTTCGACAGATCGCAAAAAACACCGATAGCATCCTGTGCGGCTTCCCATGCAGAATAAATATGAGATATAAGGGTAATACCTGCATCCGTAGTCGATTTACCCCTCACAAGATCCGACACGAATTAGACTACAGACGTACCATAAAAGCTGCTTCCCTATGTGTGTTAAAATTTACAACAAAATACCGGTAAACATAAAAAATCTTCCACTGCCTTCCTTTAAAACTAAACTTCGTGACCTATTGATTAATGAATCCTATTATAGTTTGAATGAATTTTTTAACAGAATATTAACTTAACTTGACATGATTTGGATTTTGGATGATTCTTACCTGGACATTTTTATCATTTAATTATTTATTCATTGCTTACATGTGGTACAAACATGACAAAATAAGGTTTAGTCCCCAAACATGTGCCCTGCAAGGGCATTGCAAGATTATTATTTTATAAAATACATAAACACTTGTTCTTTTTTTTTTTTTTTTTTTACATATTATAAACTAAAACTAAACTATAACTGCACTAAACTAAATTAAAAATTTCCCTGAGTTCACTGCCGGGCGGGAGGGTGCCCAAGACGCTGGCACTGTTACCTCGCTGTATCGCAATACTGATGCGTTGAGCGAGGTAGGCGCCAGCTCTGCGGTCCCCTGACGCTTCGACGAGCCTCTTAGAGATGTCTTTGAGGACTCTTCGAGCGTCAGGGCCCCACGGCCCGAGGGTCTCAAAGCCGAACGGAATAAACAAATAGTCGTCGCCGAGAGCGGCGTATTTGCGGGTTTTGAGACACTCTGCTGCTGCCGCCGCAGCGCCGGCTGTGGCTGAGGTTGCCGAAAGGTGACACGGTGCCAGCGTATCTACGCAGGTCGCGTCCCATACTAGCGACCTCCCGCTCTGCCAGGGAATGAGCGTCATTCCGTCTGGCCTCTTGCCATCGTCGCGTGCCAGTCCATTGGGTTCAAGTATTGCTGGCACGCCACAGCTGGCAAGGGCCCGACGGATGACGTCATTAAGATTGGCATGACGGGACCACCGACCGGCGCTGCGTTGGCAGGAGAGGCCGTGGTGACCTAGTTGGTCCACCCTAGCACCGCAGCGGCACCGATGGATTTCGTTTGTCTTTACGCCGAGTCGCAGGCAAACGGCGAGGGTAAGGGTGGTACGGTCAAGCAGGGTGCCAATGTGCGTTGATGGGATTGCGCGCAGCCAGTGTCCTGACTCCTTCTCCCTGGTAGCTAGGAGACGAGCGCGCACTGCTGGACCACTAGCCGTTTTTATCAGATCTTCGCGGGTTTTAATGCATAGCGGCTCGTCCCATAGCCGTTGAGATTTTAAATTTGTTGGAAAATTTTGCCTCGGACAGGCTTGCGTCCAGGCATTCCTGGCCTCGACCAGACACGTGACCTCCACATCACCGAGTGATGGGTTTATAATTTTACCATAGAGATCATGTGAGCTATGGGTTGAAGACAGGAAGGCCGGGAGCGCCACATCTGAGATTTTCCGGATCCCCAAGCCACCGTGTCTGATTGGAAGGGCGGATTGGGTCCAGCTTCGTTCATCGAGATTAATGTTCAAAATTTTGGATAATGTACTTTTGGTAATATCGTCTAAAAGGTTGAGAATGGGAGGGTATTTCCAAAGAGGAGAGCATCGAAGGAGGTAGGTAAATTTGGGTACAAAAAGGCAAAACCGTATGATAGACAGGGCCATGTGGGGATTTAGGTCAGTCAGTTTGATAGAATTTTGATTGAATTTAGAGATTTGTTCATCCACGAAGCTGGGGATCCCGTCCTCTAGAACGGGGGCCCCTAGGAGGCGAAGTGAGTCTTTGTCTAGAATTTTAATGTTAGGGGCAGCTGAGTTGAATTTAAAGATGATCTCAGTCTTTTCCGAGAGGGTAATATTTTCGGATATGAACAATTCGCATTTCGAGAAATTGAATTCTAGGCCTATTTTTTTTAATTCTGATGTTAGGTGTTCTAAATCTTGTAATACGTCTTCGACTTTGCCTCCTATGGTCCCATCGTCTAGGTACCAAATGTTGAATTTGGAATTTAGGCTGGTAATGATCGGATGGATAGCCAAACTGAATATTGCCGGTCCGAGTGGGTCGCCCTGCTGACAGCCGACGGCAGAATTTATAAGATGGTCCCTGAAGACTAATTTAGAATGTTTACTGTAACATTGCCACATATAATTGTAGATAGATGGTGTATGCTCTTTAATTTGGGATAGCAGGGCGCCTCTGTCTACCGAATTGAAGGCGTTTTTCACGTCTACCTTCAGCAGCACGTCACCTCCTCCGTTAGCTAGGAAGGTGCGAGTCGCGTGCACAGCGGCCTCGCAGCCTCCCCTGCTACCGAAACCCAGCTGTACCGGTTGTAAGGTAGTGCAAAGATCTGGTAGGATATACCTACAGCATATCTTTGACACTATGCGGCGGATGGTATTGCCTACAGCGATGGGTCTGATACCCCCGTCCTTCTTTATGAGGGCACACAGATTAGCTCCGTAGAGCACGTCTGTTATACCTTCGTGTACCTTTCCAGACAACATGAGGCTCGCCAGTTCAGCGATATCCGCCAGGAGAATCTGCCCGACGTCCCCGACGGCTCCACATATCAGGTCTTTGTAGTGTTGCGGGGTCATGCCATCGAGGCCGCCTGCGGAACCACTTCTGAAGGACATCACCGCAGATGCGATGTCCTCGGCTGTAGCCTGGGGGGTACGTTCAGAAGGGTTGGGGGGATCAGGGAGGTGCAGTGTTGGTGAAGGTGCTGGGTGCTTTGACTCCAGCGCGTGCAGAGTGTCCGGGGAGTCAGGGGCGACAGCATCGCTCGAGAAAAGAAGTTGAGCAGCTCCCTTTAAATCCCCGTCACTTATTTTATTCTCTATTGTTCTCGTCATGTTAAATTTGGATCGAGATCTATTGTTGAGAATTTGGCCCGAAAAGGTTGGTGATTGGTTCTTGCAGTTGTTTTTAATTGATTGTGTAAGGGATCTGCTCTTGCTTCCATCCTTATCTACGTGCAAAGTCCGGTATGCGAAAGTAAGCAGCTGTTCCCAACTGGGGCCATCATTGTTTAAGATGACCTGTCGTATGGAAAGGGACAGAGAGGTCGCCACGCATGTCCTGGCACCACGAGGGATTCTTTTAATTACTGGGCACATTTGTTTAAGGCGTCCTAAGGTTTCCCAGAATGTGCCCGTTGACGGCTGTGTTCTGCTGCTATCATTGGGCGCAACCTGAGCGCCTTGGTTGCCCTGTGGTGCGAGGTAATGTTTTTTATGTGTTTTGGAATTGTGTATCTTTAGACCTCTCTGTCCTTTGAACAGCCGCTGCTGTGTGCATTCCGGACACTGCACGAGATCTGAAAGTGATGTGTCGAAGGTCTGGCTGCAGACGGCACCTGCTGACGGCCCGGTTGACTGCGACATCGGCGTAGCACGAGCGAATAAGAAAGCTACAAATATAATTTGGTACTACTGAAGAATAGAAAAAATATGTATATATAAATAAACAAACAAAAACTGTTCATCACGTCGCACTATATCTTCTTCGTGCTGTGAGAAGCCGCCGACGCCGCCTGCCTCGGCAGGTTCCGTGTGGCGGCGGCGTTCTAAATAGATGTAGGCTGGATCAGTGCCCCATTTCAGGGATCAATGATCCAAGAGCGAGCAAGAATTTGATCGAGGTAAAGTGGATTGAGCTGTCACTTTCTTGAACTGTTAACTGCAATCTGCGGGCTGTGGGATCTCTCCTGCAGGTGGAAATCACCTTCAAGCACTTCTTTTACATTGAAATTTTGAGCGTGAGAAAAATAAATAGGTGTCGGTCGAAATGTCACAACATACTGGATATTGTGAAAATGGGTAAAAGTGTCAACAAGTCATCACATCAAAAACTACATATTATATTATTCTTCTTATTACATTTGATTAATTTTATTTCTGACTTCTTCGAAATCCATTCACTTGTTCTTATATTAAGGTACAATTTATGGACCCTGTCCATAGGGCACTGCAACAGTAGAGAGGCATAAGAATTAATGTTAATATAATAACAATTTTGCTTGCCTGTATTTTAGGTGAAATATGTGATCTTTATATTATAATTTGGAAACAACTGTCTGTACCATATTTCTTGCAAATAAATATCATTTATCCTTTATCAGAATCGCATGCTGGTCTTAAATTGAAATTGATATCAATAACGCACGTCTGTAGACCCTTGGAGCTGTACAAACTCAAACTTCTAGGTCCACGCAAAAAAAAAATATGGCCGTATATAATCCCAAATTTGCGGAACTTGCTTAAATTTGCTCGCAAGGGAATCAAAACCTCTAGGGTACTTCCGGTTGACCTAGAATCATGGAATTAAGCAAAAAGCAAGTTATGACAGTACAGGTAAAGGGGCAAAGACGCCAAGCGACGCCACATCTATGAGCGTATAGAAATGTACACCCCAGCTCAGGTCTGGACATTTCTTAAAACCCTTGGTGTTGGCAAGCCCCAGGAATTTTCTTCAGTTGATGTCGATCTTAACGGTCTTAACCAGTTCTTTTATTCTCCCCCCCTCGTGATAGATCCCGCCACAAAGGAGGCCACCCTTCGTCATCTATTTATGTTATTTATTTATTTATTTATTAAGGTTTATACAACAGGTATACAACATAATGACTTAAAATACATAAAACTTAGCTCTAATTGTATACCCACAGCGTATATACACAGGAAGTTATAATTTGGAGTAGACATGAGACCTAAAAGGTACAAATCTAAATTTAAGAAGAAAAAAAAAATAAAATAAAATAAATCATAAATGCCCAAATACTTGGTATTCACTTTAAAAAAATATATATGGATGTTATAGTTATAATTATAGTTATAGGTTAAACAACGACTAAAGCAATCTCAAACAATTCAAAACAATGATTCAAACTTAGACGAGACGTCTCAGTTGGTGTTTTAATAAGCCTGGTCTCGGATTGAATATATCCACTTCGTCGTGGGCCAGGCTGATGTCGTTTACAGCACGACACATTCTGTGAATAGGCCCATTCGACTCAGTGTTATTTCTGCAGACTGGAACGCTTAATATTTTCTTTTTTAAGCGCGTATTTAGACAATGCGTGTTGATATTTAGTGACGACAGTAGTGAAGTGCCGATTTTGCTGTGAAGAATTTTGTGGAGATATGTTATATCACAGATCATACGTCTTTTTTTTAGTGTTTCGATGCCGAAACGTTCAAGTCTAGCCTCGTAGCCGGTAAGTTTACGCTTGAGACCGTGTCGTCTTGCTGCAGCCCTCAGAATTATCTGCTGTATGCGCTCTATTCTGTTATCGTGTACCGCATATTGAGGGGACCATATTATTGAGCCATCTACGGTTGAAGGCTGCAGTCTGTACCTCACCGTTCAACTTTAGTCTCGTTGGAATCGGCGCAGTTAGAAAAGCAGTGCTAGCTATCACATCCAAAGCTGCTGGTGGCGACAACGTCAGCCATCAGATGATCCACAGCTTCCTTGAAGAGTTGCTCCCTCCAATTACCCACATCATAAACTTCTCTCTATCAGCTAGATCTTTTCCTAGTCTGTGGAAGAAAGCACTTATCATCCCACTGCCCAAAAATTCCAATCCCTCCTTCTTCAAAGATTACAAGCCCATATCTATCTTACCTATTCTCTTCAAAGTCCTTGAATCCATTGTCCACTCCCAACTCACCTTCTACCTTTCATCAAACAAACTTCTCAATCCTTTCCAATCTGGGTTCAGACCAGGGCATAGTACTACCTCAGCACTCTTAAAAGTCAGCGATGATATACAGCTAGCCATAATTCAGAGGTTGGTTACGGTGCAGGCCCTGCTTGACTTCAGCAATGCCTTTGAATGCGTCGATTTTGACATTCTTGTCGCTATATTAACATCGCTGAATGTCTCCTCCCACGCAGCTGGCTGGTTCGATTCATACCTGAGAGGTTGTCAGCAGCGCATTAAGTCTGAAGAGACCGAAACTCAATGGTGTGATCTTTCCTCAGGAGTGCCTTAAGGTGGTATTCTCTCTCCTCTTCTTTTTTCAGTCTTTATAAACTCCATCTCCGACGTCCTTTCTTGCTGACCTCGAGAATGTGAAAGTCTGGGCCTCATCATACGGGCTGTTAATAAACCCGAATAATTCACAAGCCATGATTTTCGGAACCAGGCACACTCTTTCGTTGTTACAAAAACCCATTGTTCCCGTATCATATAATGGCATCACAATAGAGTACACAGATATGGCGTAAAACCTTGGGGTTATTTTTGACAACCAGCTTTCTTGGTCTCCATATGTCAGCGAGGTCAGCAGACGGGTCTTTGCGTCTTTTCACTCCCTCAGGTGTCTGCAGTACTTCTTGCCGCGGCAGACCAAAATCACCCTCAGCCCAGTCCCTTCTCCTGCCGCTAATCGAATACGCCGATGTCTGTTCGGCGAGCGCGAACGAAGATCTTCTGAACAAACTCGAACGACTTCAGAATCTCGGGATTCGGTTTATCTTCGGGCTGCGCAAATTCGACCATGTCTCTCAATTTCGCAAAGAGTTAGGGTGGCTTCCGATTCGTCGTCACCGAGACTCCCATATTGTTTTTCATCTTTTCAATATATTGAAAAATCCGCGCTACCCCAGCTACCTACGAGACCGCTTTGAGTATCTCTTATCAGGAGATCGGCAACGGAGATCTCACACGGTCTCACTCCTAGCCACTCATACCACTTCCGCATATGAGCACTCCTTCAGGTTGCAGGCGGTCCGACTATGGAACGCACTTCCTTGTACGATAAGAGACAGTCCCACTCTTTTCGCTTTCAAAACCCGGGTAAAAGAGCACTTCCTCTCTCTTTTGTGATAGTTGTAGTATGTATATTATTATTATATGTAAACTATATATACAGATTTATGTAAGTATTGATACGTATTTAGTAGTTTGGTATATACGAGTATGTATTTTATTTATGTAATTTACTTATAGGTATGTGTTTTATTATTGTTTAGATATTGTGCACTGCCTTCCCTTTATTGATAAAATTTCCTGTCATGCCTTGGTTTGCTGGAAGAAATCTCTTTTTAGAGATAAGCTCGCCTTTGTACATATGTTTTCTCTTAATGTATCTTTTTTAAATAACTGTGTTCCATAAAGAATTATGAATTATGAAAATCAGAACACTGTAAATTTCTGTCTATCTGCTAATGTTTCTCAGGAACGCGTGGAGGTATCAAGTTCAAACTTATATAAATGAGAACAATTTAAATGACCACCAAAATATTTTTTTCCTACCCAAAATGGGTAAATGATCACCAAAAGTTGCAGAAAATATCAGGGCAAAATATTGCGATAGCTTAGGTGAAGGGTAAAGGGGGTGAGCGAAACGAAGCCTTCTTTATCCTTCGTGTTAGGTTGAACATGTAAGAACAACAAAATATACTTAAAACATAAACTTAAGTACACAAAACATAAAAAGAAGTTTGGTGATCATTTATACAAACACAATTTTGTGATCGTTTTCTAATAATTCTGGCGGTCGTTTCAAATTTTTGGTAGTAAAATAGGTGCGTTTTTGATGATCATTTAAACTTAAGCCAATATAAATTGCTCATTTATGTTGTGAAAAAATCAAACATACAGGTTAAGGCGATCTAAAAATACCGCCGTTTAGGTCACAATTTTGCTGCATTTGCTTGTTACTCGCAAGGGATTCAAAACCTTCCCGTCGACCTAGAGTCATGAAATTCGATAAAATGCAAAATATAGCACAAATGAAGAGTAAAATCCGATAACTGTATTTTTTTCCATATACATGACATACACCGTGTTACAACAAAAAATATTAAACACCGTTTAACCTCAAAACAAACGATAAATCTCATACGCTTTTGTTTTTAAACAAGTGTTGAACAGCAGTTTAATTTTTATGGTAAGGCCCACAATGATTTCACCTAAGTCCATGAAACCAAATATAAATATAAACAAAATATAAACTATTCCTACTTATTTGTTTATGAACATATACAAAACGTAGGCTAACTTGTCTCTGTTACGTCATGCCAATTTGTTTTTTTAATTGATAGTTCCTACAGAGATGTTTGGATGATTCAGGCGCCACCACGCATCGTCTGAGCACTGTGTAATAGGGATAGGTATATACCTATAACCTTCTTTGTTGCATATCTATACTTTATGAAAGTTATCTGCCAACAAACCACTACGCAGTTTGGCGGAAACAGAATGTAAGAAGCGTCTGTAATATTACCGAAAATAAACATGTTTAAAAAAAAACATAATATGTCCGACTAGCACTTGACCGTTTATTTTTCGCGCCAAAGCTATTTTACTGCGTTAATTAGGGAGATTACGCAAAACTTCTTGGTAAAGGGCACTCTGTCTGAGGCATGTCAAACATTCTCAACAGTTAAATTCTATGGATATTGACAGTGACACCTTTGACCGCCTTTGCTCCCGCTTGGTGGCGCTGCGTAGTCGGAAGCAAAGAGTTTCATTCATTAGGTTCAAAAAAACCGGCCAAGTGCGAGTCTAAATCGCGCACGAAGGGTTCCGTACCACCGTTCAATGGAAGCGATGGTGTGGAGTGAATAGTTTGGATTTTACACAGCAAAATATTGTTTACAAAGTTATTGGTGCGGTTACTTTCACACTCCATGTGCGTAACCAGGTGCATCCATAAGTTTGTATGTGGTATTGAAAGAATTGTTGTATGGGAACCCCCTTAAATATTTCTTTTATCCTGTTTTTTAGTATTTGTTGTTATAGCGGCAACATAAATACATAATCTGTGAAAATTTCAACTCTCTAGCTAGCTAGGTTCTTGAGATACAGCCTGGTGACAGACGGACGGACGGACGGACGGACGGAAGGACGGACGGACGGACGGACAGCGGAGTCTTAGTAATAGGGTCCCGTTTGGAATCCTTCGGGTACGGAACCCTAAAAACGACACGTGATATTTCAATTGACGACCCGATCGGCCGAGTCGGCAGTGACCCTGCCTACAAAGCCAAGGGTCCCGGGTTCGAGTCCCGATGGGGGCAAATATTTGTTTGATGAGAACGGATGTTTGTACCCTGGTCATGGTTTTTTATCTATCTAAGTATAATATTTATCTATATAAGTATGTGTATCGTTGTCTATTAGTACCCAAGATACAGGGAACCCTAGTTTGGGGCTAAATCGATGTGTGTAAATAGTGTCCAAGGTATTATTATTAAATACACTTGACTCTGGCTTGGCTCTGGGAAATATTAAACTGCACATCAAAAATACTGCTTTGCACAGCAAATATCAGGGCAAAATGCTGCGATAGCTTAGGTGAAGAGTAAAGGGGGCGATTGAGCCCCCTTTATCCTTCGTGTTAGGTTGAACATGTAAGAACAACAAAAATATACTTAAAACATAAACTTAAGTACACATAAAATATTTAAAACATAAAAAGTGTTTTTGTTGATCCATTTTTGCTGTGCAAATCAGTATTTTTGATCAGCGATTAAATAATAGCCAATTTATTTGTTCGGTACTGCCCCCTTTCTGTCTTTTTCCCTAATTTAAGGTGCCCATAGTATTTGAAGAGGTTTGCCCCCTTAACATGATAACTTTGACGGAAAAACAGCCCCCAACTACACTAGGCCGTTTGCAATCAACTTTTCAGATTAGGTGCCATTCATTTCTCTCGAAAATACTTTTTCTCAGGTTGCAAGCGCAACATGGCGGACTTTACGACATGGAGTACTTTAATATCGAAACGCGAAACTGAGTAATTCTTCTGGCACTGGATAGACCGGGATGGAGACGTTTACTACGCCAGGGTAGAACCAAATACGGCGAACAGTGGTAGGAAAAACTCACGTGAAAGCATAACCAGCAGCCTTATGGCGTAAGTCGTCTGAGCTATGAACTTCATATAGACTTTTACGTTTGCCACCTTGCACCAGCTTCATCCGTCAAATTGGTATCACGCAAGTATCATCATAATGGAGGCCAAACCCAAGCTCATTGAATGAAGCCTAGAAGACTTCGGTGATACCCCGCAATCGATGAAATTGTATGAGCATGAGATGAACCATAGACACACGCTATGAACTTCAGAGAGTTACGCCATAAGGCTGCTGCTCCAACACCTAGCGCCGAATTTGTTTTCAACCGGCGTGATAAGCAGGGGCCCAATTCTGCTAGCACAATGACTTTGACGCCAGCAATGGTCAACTTTTGGTACCCATTAATTGACGTTTGTAGAATCTTTTTGTAGGTTATTAATGGTAGAAATTGAGGTTATTACTAATAATATAAATTAGTTATACAACAAGCATAAAACAATGGATTACAATAACGTCAGATACAAGATAATCCTAGTTTGGGGCTAGATCAATGTGTGTAAATGGTGTCCAAGATATTATTTATTATTATTAAGATAACTAAAATATACCTAACAATTTTGACGACCTCTGTGGTGCAGCGGTAGTGGCTCTGCCTACCATGCGAGAGGTCCCGGGTTCGATGCCCAGCTGGGGGTAAAGAAATAAAAAAAAAACATGTCTTGGATGTTTATCGCAGAAACGCAGATCGCAGAAACAGCGACGTCACACACATATGTGTGTGACGTCGCTGTTTCTGGTTCCCACGACAGGGTATCCTAGTGTGTGGCCAGAAGCAATGTATGTGCCTGTATGTAAATGCTTATGTTTATGTTATGTTTACCGTCGTCGTAGTCGGGTCATTGTCACTGAGCGAAGTGCTGATCCGGTCCCGGTCTGTTCGGTCACAGGGAAATATGTGACAGCAGCTGTCTTAAATATATGAATAGATAATAAAGCCAATGATGAAGACTTCTGTATGCTGACGATGTCACCGCGGTGTGAACGCTCCCAGCATTGATCTTCTTGAGCAACGATAGAATGAAACTGCGGCAAACTGGCAACTGTCCAAGTGGTTCAACGAGAACGGCCTGGCATTGAATCTGAAAAAGACGCAGTTCGTCAACTTCTACTTAGGTGGTCGCCAGCGCGTAGCTTTATCGACCCCAGTAGCTGGAGGTCATGCCTTGCTCGGCTTTGAGCTGGACAGAGTACTGTCTTGGACCACATCCACAAGTTGTGCGGACGTCTTGGCGCCGCATGCTTTGCGCTCAGCCCCTAGCCAGGACCCCACACGACGGGGTCGTGCGCTTTAGCTACTTTGCAACAGTGTACTCACTTTTCAACTGGGAGTGTGTTTACCGACTGCAAAGAGCTGTCAGGATAATGGCACGAACCCCACGCGACAGTCACGCCAAACCCAACTTTAAGAAACATGTAATCTTAACGCTACCATCCATAGTGATCTTCCAGAGTTAGAGATGTTAATTGTTATACCGTCGACGCTGATGCTGCTGTTATTGATATTATTGTTGTTAATTATCCTGTAAAATTATATTATGTAAATAACTATTCAAATTTGGAATATTGGCATGCGAATGACGTCGTATGTGGCACAGCGGTTGTGGCTCTGCCTACAGGTCCAGATTACCGGGTCCAGGATTCGATCCCCTGCTGGAGGAAAAAAAACACCCAGCTCTTAGATGTTTCTATGTGTGCGACGACGCTGTTTCTGGTTCCCACAACCTCAGTTCGTACCGAACGCATGCGGTCGTCCACAGACACGGCACAGTGGCGCAGTGGCGGGTAAACTTGTCACTGTACCCTGTTCATTAGAGAAAGCCGCCAAACTCACGCACGTCACAGGCCCAACTGTATGTATTACCGGAAACCTTTATCTCCACCCCAAACACATATTTCAACCCAGATTGAAACGGTGGTTAGTCGAGCAAGCGTTTACAATTACAATGAATTATTTACGATAACCGTATGATATTTTGATTTAAATTTTTAAAACTTTTACCCCTCCATCAACCCGCACTGAGCCAGCGTGGTGGAGTTTGGTTTGATCTTACTCGTATCCGGTTGAAGGCCTATGCTCCTTGGTGGGGACATTAATGGGCTACATCGTATTATATTTATAAAACTTTGACATTTTATTATTTATAACGACGACCTTTGTGGCGCCACGGTTGCGGCTCTGCCTACCGATAGGTCCCGGGTTCGATCCCCGGCTGGGGATACAGAAAAAAAACAGGTCTTGGATGTTTGTATGTACGTAACGTTTCTGTTTCTGGTCCCAACGACAAAGGGTTTCCTAGTGTGGGGCCAGAAGCAATGTATGTTTATGTTTACGTTTAGTTAATTATTGACATTATTTTAATCTGCATTTTTGATTAATATACTATGACATTTTATAACTATCTAATTAAATTTTGCGGACAGTAATGAATATCTTATGAATTATTTTATATCTTTAAACTTGCTTTACATACTTACTCTGTGATTAATTTGTAACCTCAAAACGAAAACTCTTTGCTTACACTTCCTTTACTTACTTCATTTGTAGCCACGGAGGAATGAAACTCTTTGCTTACTTACTCTGTGTTGGTCTCAGACATTTAGCGCCATCTACGCAGAAACTAAAATGACAGTTTTCTTCCCCACGATCTGCAATGCCAATGAATTAAGCTCAGAACAATAACTAAGGATCATGGACGTACAAAAAAAGTCGGACGTAGTCTCGCTTACAACACAAGTGTGTCGCTCAGAGTCGGCCAGCTCGCTGTACGTACACGCCGACAAGCATACATTCACACATTAGTCGGCCATTATGCGCGTAGGCGTCAACAAAGTCGGTACGTTACGCGGAGAATTAAAAAGCTAAACAGCATGTCTTACGTTGTGTAAAAACTGAAGTGACCGGAGTAAAAACATCCAGGAATCACGTTTTATACGTAAATTAATAAATAATCATTTATTTTCAGTAAAACATTAAAATCAATCTTCATTCACAGGAACAAAATATTTCATAACAAGTCCAGGGTTGTCAAAATTCACGTAAGCAAAATTACCCAAAATATGGGAAAATACGGTATTATTAAGTTCAAATTATAATACGATTATTTATTTAAGCTAAGTTATTTTTGGCAGTTCTTTAATTGGTCGGGATGTTGTTATACGGTCAGTTGAATAAATAAATTGTCAGTTCTTAAATTTTTCGTCGGATTAAAATTTGAACTTCGAAGTTACTGGTCCGATTTTCTTCACAATCGATATTTGGGGCTCTGGTTTTTGAAAAAGTGGCCGCCATTTTGAACTCCGTATTGACTTGTAAGATTTGCTACAAAATCGATATCTGGGGAACTGGTTGGAGTCCAATTATGATTCTGAAAGAGGATTTTGAAAAAGTGGCGCCTTTTTGAACTTCGTAGTTACTGGTTCGATAGAACACAAAATAAATCTTATTAAATATATAGCGGAAAAATATTTAACGATTCGGCTTCACCACATTTCAAAATTAGAAGATATATCAAGAACCTCTCAAAGTAAAAGACACTATTATAAAAAACTTACTTTAAAAACCTAGTAATTTTTATTCATTCAAAAAAAGTACAAGTATCATGCACTATTACAAATTAATAATAATATTCTATCAACAATAAAATAATATATCTATATGCCAAAAACTAACTAAACAATCCGCCCCAGGACATCTCCCTGCCAAAGGTTCCCAAGACACTGGCAGCGTTACCCCGCTGCACAGCCAAGGAAATCCTCTGCATGAGAAATGCCCCGGAGCGGTGGTCAAAACCTCTGTCTCTGAGGCGTCGGCCCAACTCTTTCACAAATAGTCTGCCTTGTATCCCCCACACCCCAGTCGTCTCGACAGCAAGCGGCACGAAAATGTAGCTGTTAGCTAGAGCGGCATACTTTTGATACTTCAGCCTAGCGGCTGATTCAGCCGCAGCACCTGCAGTGGCTGTTGTGGGAACCACATGGGAGGCTGCGAACGTGCAGACACAAGTTGCATCCCACAAAAGAGACCGCCCTCTCTCCCATGGCACCAATGTCAGTCCGTCAGGACGCTTCCCATCCGAACGGCACAGACCAGGCGGCTCCAGCACACTGGGAACGTTGGCCGAAACCAAAGCCCTACGGACAATGTCATTAATTGCGTGGTGCCGAGTAAACCTGCCAGCGCTCCTGACGCAGTGAAGGCCATGGCGACCCAAACCATCCACCCATGCCCCACAAACGCAATGATGCGGCTGACAGATTGTGCATCCCAAACGCAAGGCAACTGCCACACGCAATGAATCATTGTCCAAGAGAGTGCCTAGCTTTGGAGAAGGTAATGCGTGCAGCCACATGCCCGAGTCGGGCTGAGAAACCGCGCGCAACCGCGCCAACTCAGGTCCCACAGACTGAGCAAGCAGCTCGTCCCGAGTCACCTCACACATGGCCTCGTCCCACGCGCGCTGACTATCCAACCTCTTTGGCAGATCCCTTCCAGGACAACGAGCCTTCCATAAGCCCTCCGCCTCCTCCGCAAAAGGGATGCAAAACCCGTCACCATTAATACCCAAGATATGAGTTACGAGTTCCACAACACCATGCGAAGAAGCCAAAAAGGCTGGAAGCTCGGTGTCCTGTAAGCGTCGCACACCTAAACCCCCATGCCGGATCGGCAGCGCAGCCTGCGCCCACTGAGTCGAGGACATTTCCACATTAATGATGCACTCCAGTAAATCCTTTAATACCGCATCATAACTTAGAGTTGCCTGTCTATGCAACCAAACCGGAGCAGTCCTAACGGAATAAGTTAGTCTCGGAAAAGAGAGACAACTTTTTAAAATAGTCAGGGCAACATGGGCGGAGAGCTGCTTGAGGTGCTTTTTGGAAGCCGCGAAAATATCTATCTTTGTCTTAATAACCCGCGGTATACCCTCCGGGAAAATAGGGGCTCCCAGAAGTGTAAAATCCTCCCTGGCTACATGGACAACACCCGGCACAACCGCATGGATGTCAGCGCTCAACTCCTGCGTGAATTGCCCAGAACAGGAGTACACCTCACACTTCTGAGTATTAAGACTAAGTCCCAGGTTAGAAAATCCCTGTATTAGCCTTCCCAAATCCTCCATGACCACGTCCGGACTTCCACCAATCGTGCCATCGTCCAGGTACCACACGTTCAGCGAAGAACGCAACGAGGCCACAACCTCCTGAATTGCCAGGCTAAAAAGCATGGGACCCAAAGGATCACCCTGTTGTACACCAACCCGCGATTGGATCAAATTTCCACCATAAAACAAATTAGTTGGGTCACTATAGCACTGGTGCAGGAAAGGGTACAAAGACGGACAGCAGACCAACACCTTGCTCAAAATGACATCTCGCTCAACGGTATTAAAAGCGTTTTTCACGTCAACTTTTATTATGATGTCGTCTGAGGCGTCTCTACTCATAGCAAAAGACCTGGTTGCATGAATGGCAGCCTCACAACCAAGAGCTACACCAAACCCCAACTGCACGGGTTGAAACAGCGATGCCAGGGCATCCCTCGCCGCACCACACCACCATTTGGGATGTTAAATACTTTTACAGCAGTCATAAATGGTAGGAACAGTAAAATTTTGAGCAATTGGAATGATGCACGTTAGTCAAGTTAGATACTTTTTAAGAACTGTTGAAACAGTCGATTTATTGAGAGTTGTTGTTGTTGTTGTTGAGGGGGACATGAAAAGAGCCTCCCAGTGTGGTGCACGCTTTATACCTACTTAAGCACCCGGCGTCCCCTGGAAGCAGCTACTAGCATCATCAAGCAGTAGGCTGACTAATCTTTTCACCACGATGGCCATCCGTAAGATCCAAGCTCGCAATATACGGCCCTTATCAGGGCCTGCCTTGACAGTTCTCTCTATTAATATAGAGGGCTTCTCAGCGGACAAAGCAATTTTACTTGCTGAGCTGTGCCATATAAATAAGACTGACGTTTTGTGCGTACAAGAAACGCACCGAGGCCCAGACAACCCGAGGCCGGATATAATGAATATGACCCGTATCATCGAACGACCTCATCTCAAGTACGGCAGCGCGATCTACACCAAACCTGGTACGCACGTGAAGTCCGCCCACCTAACAGACGACAATAATGTGGAGATACTGACCGTGGAGTTGTCGGACGCCAGTGTAACATCCGTATACAAACCCCCCAACAACCCGTTCCAATTCACAGCGACACCCAATTTCGGCAACACGATAACCAGAATTGTCACTGGAGATTTCAATAGTCATAGCGTCGCATGGGGGTACAGGGAAACGGACGGAAATGGAGAAGCCGTTGAGGAATGGAGCGAGGCCAATAACCTTGCACTGATCCACGGCCCAAAGCTACCGGCATCCTTCAACAGTGGCAGATGGAAAAGGGGATACAACCCAGACTTAATCTTCGCTAGCTCAAACATTAGCTCCCAATGCCGAAAACGAGTTGCACGGCCGATCCCACGCACCCAACACAGACCCATCTTCTGTGAAGTAAACGCTGCAATCGAACCTACTATAGTCCCGTTCCGGAGGCGTTTCAACTTCAACAAAGCGGATTGGGAGAAGTTCGCAACTACTTTAGATAGCAGGATTCACACCATCGAGGCCACGCCAAATAACTACAGCTCATTCATTGATGTGATTAAGGAAATATCGCGCAGGACTATTCCGAGGGGCTGTGCCACATCTTATGTTCCAGGACTAACTGGCGACACTGCCGGACTTCTGCAGGAATACCAGACTGCCTTTGAAGGAGACCCTTTTTCAGAAAACACTACCGCCCTCGGTGAAGCTCTAATGCAGTGTATCGGTGAAACCCAACGGAAAAAATGGCAAGACCTGGTCGAGTCGGTTGACATGACGCACAACAGTAAGAAAGCCTGGTCTACAATCAAGAAACTAACTGGTACCCAGAACTCTTCTGGAGAATATACAAATGTTACTGCAAACCAGGTCGCCCACCAACTGCTGCTGAATGGCAAGACTAAACCCCTCCCAGGAGCTAGGAAGATCCTTAGGAACCCGGCCACCGAGACGGACACCCAGAGTAATGCTTTCAGCCACGAAGAGATGATTGCCGCGATTAGAAGGCTGAAAAGCGGGAAGGTGTGTGGACTCGACGACCTCACTGTCGAACAGATAAAGCATTTCGGCCCTGTGACGGTGGATTGGGTTCTGAGGCTTTTCAACAACTGTCTGGAAACCAAGAAGATCCCAAAAGAATGGCGCAAGGCCCGTGTCATCGCGCTACTCAAGCCGGGCAAACCAGTTGATGACCCCAAAAGTTTTCGTCCAATCTCCCTACTATGCCACCTATACAAGCTGTTCGAAAGGATCCTTCTTGGCCGTCTTACTCCATACATCGACGATAAACTGATCCCAGAACAGGCAGGTTTCCGACCCGGCAAGCCTTGTACATCGCAAGTTCTCAACCTGACCCAGCACATTGAAGATGGATTTGAGAAAGGGAAAATCACGGGTGTCGCTTTCGTGGATTTATCGGCGGCCTATGACACTGTAAACACCAGCGTAATGATTAAAAAGCTGTAAGAGATCACGGGCGATTATGACTGTTGCCAGATCGTAGGACAGCTCCTCAGTAACCGCCGGTTTCAAGTTAACCTGCAAACCCAGAAGAGCCGTTGGAGAAATCAGCGTAATGGATTGCCACAGGGTAGTGTCCTGGCGCCAAGTCTGTTCAACATATATACAAATGACCAGCCTAGGACACAGGATACCAGAAGCTTCATATACGCTGACGACCTAGTACTCGCGGCTCAATCGGACACCTTCGAGAGCGTGGAGGGAATAATTTTCTCTTCCCTGAATAAGCTTGGCGAATACTATGCTGCTAACGGTCTGAAGCCAAACCCAGCCAAAACCGAGGTCTGTGCATACCATCTCCGCAATAGGGATGCTAAAAGGGAACTTAACATCACATGGAGAGACGTAAAACTGTCCCACAACAGTTTCCCTAAGTACCTCGGCGTAACCCTAGACAGAAGCCTGACAATGAAGCAGCATTGCACGAAGACCCAACAAAAAGTTTGCACACGCAACAACCTGCTCAAGAGGCTGACCACGACATCCTGGGGAGCAAAGCCAACCGTCCTACGCACCACAGCTCTGGTGCTGTGCTACTCTGCGGCTGAGTACGCCTGCCCTGTGTGGGAACGTTCAACGCACGCAAAGCTGGTCGACGTGGCATTGAACGAGTCATGTCGATTCATAACGGGCTGTCTGAAACCCACACTAACCGACAAGCTGTACCAGCTAGCAGGAATAGCCCCCTCGGAGGTTCGGAGATCTGTCTCTAGCTCGGTTGAAAGGTCAAAGCAGACACATGACAGACGGCATCCCCTGTTCAACCATGTACCAGCCAGGCCCAGGCTGCGTTCCAGAAAAAGCTTCCTGCACTCAGTGCAGCCGCTAAGTCAACCAGCTCAAACTACACGCCTCGCCAAGTGGCAGTCACAACTGAACCCTACAGACCCGAGCAACTGCGTGAAAGAGAAACTAGCTGAAGGATACAAGCTCAGCTGGCCGATCTGGAAATCTCTCAACCGTCTCAGAGCTGGAGTGGGGAGGTCCAGAGCTAACCTGGCGAGGTGGGGCATCATCTCGGAACTAGACACGGCGTGCGTCTGTGGATACCCGAGACAGACGATTGCGCACATGACTGGGTGCCCTGCGTGCCCGACAACCTGCACGGACGAGGAGCTGTATAAGGCTACCGAGCGAGCTATTGCGGTTGCGGCCTTTTGGGCCGCCCGTATCTGAGATGACCGTCGACTCGAAAAGAAGAAGATTGAGAGTTGTATTGAAATCCGAAACATGACGTCATATACCCTTGAAATCAAATGCAGTCTGGCACAAAATGATGTTGATTAATTCAATTGCTTAAAATTATTAACGACTGTGATATTGACGGTCATTTTTCTTGTTAGGGCTATCAATTTAAACAGAATTATTTTTTTTTGTCTACCATTCATGTATCATTTCCATGAGGTGTTTTTATACAACTTTGCGGAAAATCCAACAGATGGCACTGTGAATCGCAATTTGTTTCTTGCGCTTATATTACTGCAACTGTGGAACCGTTAAATCGAAAAATGGTCCTATTATATTAATATTATTTCTGGAAGGACTTTAGAAAGACCGCGGTTTCAGATGCTTATACTGATTTTTTCTATGCATAATTAGCGTATTCTTAGACGATTGCAAAATACGCGAACCGTCGGAAATTATTAGTTTTAAGGTTATATATTTTTTATATCGCCATTTCAAGCATTCGAGATACGTGGGGATGTGGGAGTATTAGGGTGGGGAAACGACAGATTTGTCTGATTTTTTGACGTCAGATGTAGGGCAAAGTTTATTGACCTCGAGGTCATCAACCTTGACCTTGTCACAACGTTGAGAACCACCGGGATCCGAGCGAAGCTGAGCGGAGTGAGGCAACCCCATGTAGTTTCACAGAACCGAATTGGTGGTTATAGATCACTTTCTGTTTGAATACTAAAGATAGGTTTGTTAGGTCACAACGTTGAGAACCACCATTAATTATACATAGAAAAAATCAGCATAAGCATCTGAAACCGCGGTCTTTCTAAAGGCTAGCCTTATTTCTAAAAGATCTATCCAATGATGCTTCTATTTTATATTACACTCTATCCCATAGTGTGAGATGTCATTTATAGATGAGATAGAGGTTTTAAAAAATATATCAATATGTCCATTTTTCGATTTATAGACCCGTTTGAGAAAAGAAGCGCAAGAACCCAAGATCGATTCACAGCACCATCTGTTGGACTTTGTGGAATAGTGTTTTTTTTCTTCTCTCTCTCATTAAAATATTTTTATTTTTTTACTGTGGTTAATTAGGGTAAAAAATTGGCTAACTTGACGACCCTAAATTCACTCACTCACAGATATCCGCCGCCGTTACGGTTCCTCAGTTTTGTCTTAGCGAGACTACGTCCGACTTTTTTATACGTCCATGCTAAGGATGTATATGTTCATACATGTCATGTTGTACATTTTCACACTAACTGATTGTTCTGTAAGAACAGTAGACCTCGCTTCAATTAAAATAACCGACCATATATGACGCTACAGCAAACCCATTCTCATTCTTTTTTAACATCTTATGTAGAATGAAGTCCTTAGTGTGCCTCTTAAATTTGACCGTCCCCCCCATTTCCCCCCACCATTCTCATTCTTTTTAGGGTTCCGTACCCAACGGGTAAGAACGGAACCCTATTACTAAGACTTCGCTGCCGTCCGTCCGTCTGTCACCAGGCTGTATCTCACGAACCGTGATAGTTAGACAGTTGAAATTTTCACAGATGATGTAGTTATGTTGCCGCTATAACAACAAATACTAAAAAACAGGATAAAAGAAATATTTAAGGGGGCTCCCATACAACAATTCTTTCAATACCACATACAAACTTATGGATGCACCTGGTTACGTACATGGAGTGTGAAAGTAACCGCACCAATTACTTTGTAAACAATATTTTGCTGTGTAAAATCCAAACTATTCACTCCACACCATCGCTTCCATTGAACGGTGGTACGGAACCCTTCGTGCGCAATTTAGACTCGCACTTGACCGGTATTTTAACATCTTATGTAGAATGAAGTCCTTAGTGTGCCTCTTAAATTTGATTGAAATCCGTCGATAAATAACGCCACAGCAAAATTCCCCCCTTTCCCACTATTTCCCCCCTAATTAAAAATTACAAACACCTAAATTTTATAATTCAATCAATAAACTTGTGTGCAAATTTTCGTCAAAGTCGGTTGAAAAATGCGACCTGTAGGGAAAAACAGACAGACGGACAAAGGCATTTTTGGCCAATATCGAAACTGGACGCTGCGCTCGCTTCGCTCGCTCAGTCAATTATCAATCCTGTGGCAGATAAAATTGATTTAAATGGACCACATCACCAGCATACATTCCCGTTGGATATTTTTATTCTCATAACTAAATACATTAATAGATAATTCTCTACAAGTTAGAGGAAGTTCAGATACAGCCAAGAATATGAATTAATAGTTAATTTATTAGCTTACGTCCCTGGGTTACTATTTGACTTGATTATATATTTAGCCATAATTTAATAGCCGATATGAAACTCGCTTACTTAGTCTGTGGGATTCTCCTCTCTCTTTGACTTGCGACTTTTGAAAAGATATAAATTAGGCTTGTGTTACCAAAAAATACGAAAATTTGCCACCAATAAATTCGAAATGACCGCCAGAATTAGTAAATGATCACCAAATTGTGTTTGGATAAATGATCACCAAACTTTATTTTTTATTTTTGTGTATTTTGTGTTATGTTTTAAGTATTTTTTGGTTTTTCTTAGATGTTCAACCTAACAACTTTTGGTGATCATTTACCCATTTTGGGTAAGAAAAAAATATTTTGGTGATCATTATATTGGTTGCCTATAAATTACAAGTCTGACATAGTTATAAAGGTATGTGCAGAGACCGCGCCAAATATCTCCGGCTCTGAATGACATGTGACCACTCTCTCTTAACCTATTTTAGACATCTCACATTCTCATTCAGAGACAAAGTTATTTGGCGCGGTCTGTATCTGGCAAAAAACTATTCTCTCGATTATTGCCATACTCTGCAAACGCATAAGTACCTCACTTAAGACGGGGCAAGGCGCCTAGTTAATGTGTTTACGACTCCGAAATGTTAGGAGTAAGGTAAACAAAACATTTTACTTTCCATAATGGCGTGGTGTGGGGTAGCACTTTTAAAGAGTTATTAGTTTATGACTGTCTGGAAGCCAGATTTAAGGATAAGGTTTGTTTAAAACTGGTTTTGTTTAATGCAACATATTTATAAATACAATATAATTTAAAATTATCGGGCAAGTGCGAGTAGGACGTCGCACCCGCAAAGGAAGGGTTTCATACCATTGTACCTAGTCGGTCCTTAAGTTCTGTCACAAGGTTTTTGATAGATAAAACTCAGCAATAAACTTTTTCTTATTCGTATTATACATGATTAAAAAGCTTATTTTATACGAATCAAATTTCAATACAATACATTTTGTACGATTATCGCAATATGACAAAAAACCTTATAACTTGAGACAATCGCGAACCCAAAACACGCCGCAACTGACAAAAATACCACTTACCACAAATTTAATAAAAAAACAGTGTTCCAGATAACCAACAAACTATTTTTTATTTATTCTGAAACCTCGATTTTAGACCATGCTTAACAACTAGCATTTGATTTTTTGTTAATTTTCAGTTCCAACTGCTCTCAAAGAACTTTACGTACTTTTTACGTTTTCAGAAAAACGTATAAAAATGATCTTGTGGGCAACAAGTACACTACGTAAAATGTGAATATGAAAATTAGTTTTACCCAGACTTAGTTATCTTATGCTTCAAAATGAAGGTAACGGGTTCAGAGAGGGTTCTGACTAAAATTTCACGTAAGTTTGAAAGGTTTTAAGAGCCATGGAAAAAAGATAAAGTGAATCACTTTCGTATTTTTGATTGGTTAAAAAAGTGCAAAATCTCTGAAGAAACTAGCATTTGTGCAATATGGCTTTAAGCATTTAAATCCAATAATCGTTCTAATTTATCAGTATTTAATGAGTTATCAAATCATATACATATAGTATTAAATAAAAATAAACTTGGTATTTAATATTTACTATGCGGCAAAATAGAGTCAGAGTCAGAGTCATTTTTTATTGAATATAAATAAATAAATTATCTTATTCAACGTCAAAATTATACTTACTTATAACTACAAGTCAATTTTTTTTATATAAAAAAAGACTACACCGTTTCGGATAGTGGGCCTCGGGGTTAAGAAGAAACGGCAAGAAACTCCCCCATACCTTTTTTTTTTAAAAGTGACTTTACAACAGGTACTGATTTCGGTCTAAGGAAATTCGCCGGCGAGTGATAGATTTGATCCATCGCCCCTCGTCGAATTTCTGTGCGCTGAGATGGTATGGACCATGCAGTTTTGTCATCTAAGTATTCCTTAATACTATAATAGGACTTTCTTATCAGCTCATTTTTAACATAGTTTTTGAACCTCTTTTCAGGAAGGATCAATGATTCCTGTAGTATTTTATTGTAGAAGCGAATACAGTGCCCCATGAATGATGTGCCTACTTTACTCAGTCTAAATAATGGTAGTGCTAACCTATTTTTATTTCTAGTGTTAATTGTATGGCTATCACCTACATTTTGAAAAATGTTTTTTGGTAAGAAAAATCGAGAATATCATGCATGTAAATGCATGATATTCTCGTATATATATTGACAGGTAACCGTAAGTATATTAATTTCTTTGATTTTTTCTCTTAATGATTCTCTAGCATCTAATTGATATATCGCCCTGATCGCCCTTTTTTGTAAGACAAATATCTTATTTATATCTGCTGCTCTCCCCCAGAGCAATATTCCATAAGACATAATACTGTGAAAATAACTAAAGTAAACCAATCTGGCAGTTTCAACATCTGTAATATATCTGATTTGTCTGACCGCAAAAGCGGCTGAGCTATGTCTTTGTGCGAGATTAGTTATGTGAGGACCCCATTGAAATTTCGAATCTATAGAGATTCCGAGAAAGATTGTGTCTTCAACGAGGTCCAATCTTTCAGATCCTATTCTAACACTGCTTTCAACCTGTCGTACATTAGGCAAACAAAATTTGATACATTTAGTCTTCTTTGAGTTTAATAACAGGTTGTTGACATTGAACCAACTTAATACATGAGAGAGTGTACTATTTGCGTCATCTAGAATTTCTTCTTGTCTTTTTACCTTGATAATAATAGATGTGTCATCAGCAAATAGAACAATCTGAGTCATTTTTTCCACTATATAAGGCAGGTCATTTATGTACACTAAGAAAAGGAACGGACCTAAGATAGAACCTTGGGGTACACCAATATTCATATGGGTTCCAGTGGACTTGCATCTGTTTATATCTACTTTTAGTAATCTTTCCATTAAATAAGATTCCATTAATTTTAAAGCATTATCTTTGATACCATAGTGTTGAAGTTTGAGCAAAAGAGTTTGATGGTCCACACAGTCAAAGGCCTTGGAAAGATCACAGAAAATACCAACCGCATCCTGTGATCCTTTCCACGCATTATAAATGTGTTCTACTAGCGCTACTCCGGCGTCTGTTGTTGATCTGCCTTTAGTGAATCTGAACTGTTTTTTGTGGAGTAGCCCAGATGCATTGAAGTGAGAGAGTATTTGACTTAATATGACCTTTTCAAACACCTTGCTCAACACTGGCAATACAGATACAGGTCTGAAGTTGGCAGGATCTTGTTTACTACCGGATTTGAAAAGTGGTATTAATCTGCTCATTTTCATGAGGTCAGGAAAAACTCCGTTTGCTATACAACTATTGAATGTGATTGCCATGTATGGTGCAATCACATCGATTACTGATTTAACCTCGTTAACCGACATGCCCCATAAATCTTCAGTCTTTTTCATGCTAAGAAGTTTAAATGTTTTAACTATAGTTATAGAGCCTATTGGCTTGAAGTTAAAGCCATCCTTGTTTTGGGGCACATTTTCAACCAAGTAATCTAAAGACTTTTCAGAAGAGGATGGTAGTGCTTCTGTTGTTATTATTGGTATGGTCCTGAACTTTTCAAATGCGTTAGCAACGTCCTCGTTTGATGAGAGTAATTGGTCGTTAACTTTTAAATTAAAACTAGATTCACTAGACCTAACCTTGCCTGTCTCTTTTTTAATAATGTTCCATGTAGTTTTAATTTTGTCGCCAGAAGCTTTGATTTTATTGTTAAGATGTAGGTATTTGGCTTTGTGGCAGTCTTTCCTAAAATTTTTAGAATAATTTTTGACAAAGACGTTAAACTCAGGACTGTGATCATAGGATTTTTGCTCATACAATTCATATAGTCTGGACCTGCTCTGTCTTAAATCCTCTGTTGCCCGTTCAGAGAATTTTGATTTGTTGTCCGGTCTCACTTTTGTCAGATTGAAAACCTTTTCAAATTCAGATACAGATTTGAAGAAGCTGGAATATAATGTGTTCGGATCTTCACTGTAAGGTGCTAATGGTAGACTTGACACTAGTCCACTACGAAATTTTTCCATTTTCTTCAAAGTTACTGGTCTACACAATACTTTAACGGGCTTTATAGCATTACTTTCTTCAAATACTACAATCTAACCAGTGTGGTCTGAACTTAATGCCATAACTATTTTTTTATCGTGAATACTATTTACTATATTTGTGACAGAACTTATGGACCGACTAGGTATATGGGAAAATGTAAAATGACAGTCTTTTGTAAAAGTTACCTATATATTTTTAATAATAAAATATTAAATACTAGGTAGGACCACCTACAGGGCCGTATATCGAAACATGGAAAAAATGGTTTTATGTATGTAGTATGTAAATATTGAATTATGTACTCAGGTTAACGAGACTCTTTGCACATTGAAACCGGAAGTGGATAGAAGTTGAGTAACTTATTTACAGAAATAAAAACAAATATGATAAAAAACTTAATATTATTTATTATAACTCGACTGAGCAATTATAAATCGTATAGACAAAAAACTAAGCACAAAGCTCCACAAAGCTCAATAACTGCATTTAAAGATCTTTTCCGTGAATTTCGAGAGAGACCAATTTTCAACGATAAACAATAAAACAAAATGGCTGGATTTCATGTTATAGCGGCGATAGAAATTCACCCGATCCGGCAGAACCCGGCGACAGACGGACAAATGGACAGGCGGAGGCTTAGTAATAGGGTCCCGTTTGGCACCCTTCGGGTACGGACCCGTAACAAAGGAATCAGTATAAAAACTAATAATCCGACCGCATTTATTTTCAATACCAAATACAAACATATGAATGCACCTGATTACCTGCATGGAGAATGAAAGTATCTGCATCAATAACAATTTATAATATTAAATATAAGATAAATAGATAAAAAAAAGAAGAAAGAAAATAATCATTTATAGGGAATATTTGTGATGGACATTTGCCTTCTTAAATAGGAACAACCTATTGGGTTTTCGCTAAAATATATCGCCTATTACATTTACACAACTGAGACGAATCCAACGTTGTCTTATTAAGTGCCAACGAAATGTTCATACACCCAAACATACCATTTCTGATCATAAGGTTTTGGAAGCGGTTCGGTTAAAAATGAATATAAGACTTTAAGACTTTAAATATCAAGAAAATTTCATCCAATCGAGTTTTTCTTCTGCGAGAATCTTAATCAAATACTCAATAAACGTTTACTTAAAAATCAAATCTGTAGATGACTTTTTTTTTAAAGATAAAGATTTATTTATTTGCTAAAACATGTGTCAGTCAAGATACATAAGCATGCATTTTGGATAATAAATAAGAAAAATTCGGATCAACATGTTCTACTGTTATCAGCGTACAAATTTGAGTGGCGGTAAGTCAGGACACGGTTTCAACCATTCTGATGTTAAAAAAAAAACTAACATTAATTTAACTTGCATTATAAAAATTCAATTATTAACATTTCAATTACATCAAGAATATTTAAATAATTACAGTGGTCAATATAATTAGAATTTGTCATTGAGAATGTCATTTATAAATTTCATCAATAATATTTTAATAATAACAGCGGTCACTACTTTAACTGGAATTTATCATTGAGGAAGTCATATACACTATAATAACATTTATCAACTAATAATGATTTGAGCTTATTTTTAAATAGGGAAGTATTTAATTGTTTATAGCATTTTGGTATTTTATTGAATATGATAGGCGCCATACATAGGATGCTTTTGCTCAATAGCGCCGTTTTACAGGAAAAAAGGCGCAGTCTTTCTGTGTCGCGTCTATCACGAGTCACTGTTTCAGATAAACGTGGGAATAAATGAGGGTTGGTCTTCACAAAAGTAGCTTCTTCTATTATGTATAATGACGGAAGTGTCAGAATTCTTAGCTTGTCAGGTGCTTAGTAAATAAAGGCTTACATGTATCGGTTGTCCTAATATGAAACATAGCACGTATACACCGTTTCTGCATTTTAAATGCTACTTCTTTATTAGTCGAATTACCCCAGAATATGATTCCGAATCTAAGAGCAGATTCTACAAGCCCGTAATACGCCGTGAGTAACACATCTGTACTGACTACTGGAGATAATTTATGTAAAACATATGCTGAAGTACTAATTTTTTTAGTTAATTTATTTATGTGTTCTTTCCAGTTTAATTTATTGTCAATTGTCAAACCCAAAAATTTTGCAGTTTCAACCTGATTTATCGTATTATTTTTAAAAATTAATTTAATGTCATTGTTTTTAATTCTTTGGCTGAAGTGCATAATATTCGTTTTCTTTAGATTTATTTTTAAATTATTGTTGTCGAGCCAATTTATTATCGAAGTCAAGGAATTGTTTATATCTAATTCATAATTATCGTCTTTATATTTAATAGTCACTGTGCTGTCATCGGCGAATAGGGATATTGGATTATTAGTCGATTTTGGTATGTCATTTATATATATAATAAATAAAAGGGGGCCCAGTACACTTCCCTGTGGCACACCGTGAGTAATTTTACGCGAATTGGACCTGTATGACACTTCATTCTTTGTTTTGCAGTTCAGCCTTGATATCTCCGTTATTTGGTGTCTATCTGTCAAATATGATTGTATTAAATCTAAAACATTACCTCTAATTCCGTACGCTTCAAGTTTTTTCGTTGGGATATTGTGGTCCACATAGTCAAATGCTTGTGTCATATCACAATAAATCGCACTGACTGGAGATATCTTGTCCATTTGACACATAACATTTTTTAGGAAGTCGTACACTGCCATATTGATTGTTTTATTTCGACGGAAGCCTTTTTTTTCGTGGCATAAAATATTATTCTTTTCTAGATAGTTGTTTATTTCCTTGTAGTAATATTTTTCAAATATTTTAGAAATTATTGAGATTAAGGCAATTGGCCTGTAAAACTCCATTAGTTTTTTGTTTTCTTTCTTGAATAGGGTTTTAACAAGCGTTAGTTTCAAATCCTTTGGGAAAATGCCCATTAATATACTTAGATTAACTATATGGCTTAGTGGGTGGCTTATATATTTATTTGCAGCCTAAATTATTCTTGTTGAAATGTCATCCACACCCACACTATTTGTGTTTCTAAGGTTATTTATGATTTTATAAATATCGAAGGGTGTACTTGGAGCCATAAACATCGAGTTCATTTGGTGATTAATATTACATGTCACTTTATTTCCAGCGCCTAACACTGGTTTAATTTTATCAATAAAAAAGTTATTAAATGCTGTGGCTATGGCTGCAGGATTTGTTATATAAGTGTCATTACCTTTTATTTTTGCAATGGTTTCTTTGGGTATTTTAGGTCTTGATTGTCTGATTATTTGCCACATTGTTTTCGTCTTGTTCACAGACGATTTTATTTTATGATTGTTTTGAGCACGTTTTGTAAGGTTTATAATCTTTTTTAATAATTTCGTGTAGTTGACAAGATTTAATTTATTCATTGTATTTGGTTGTAAGCGAAATTTCCAAAGTAAATCTTTTTTCTTTTTGCTGCATATTTTGATACCTCGTGAGATCCATTTTGGCTTAGTACATACTTTTATTATGGTCTGTTTTCGTGGAAAGCACAAATTATAAAAGAAATTGAAATTCTCTATAAAGTTTCTGTAGGCCGATGTTGGATCAGCAGCGTCGTAAACGTCAGAAAACGATAGGTTTTTACGAACCCTACAATTTTTTTTATATTTTCATTTCTGAAGTCTCGTCTCATTTGGCGCCAGAATTTTAATTTTAAAGTTTTTTTGACTGGAAATTTTATTATTTGGGCAGTGTGATCCGATAAACCGCATTCCAACACTTCAGTTTTACATGTTTTATTATAATTATGTGCAAAGTTATCTATGCAGGTTTTACTAGCTGGGCGAGTGGGCTGTCTAAGCGCCAATTTCATATTATAATTCAAAAGTAAACACTCTAGATCCAGAGTAGTGTTATTATCCTTAAGTATGTCGATATTAAAGTCTCCGGCTAATATTATATTGTAGGACTTCAGCTTAGAAATGAAGTGGAGCACTTTGTCAAGTCTTTCAAAAATGTGTTCAAATTATTTTGTTTCGGAATTCTATACACACAAATAATAACAATTTTAAAGTCAATTAGTTCCACTGCACAACACTCGAATATGTTAATTAAAGACATTTTTTTAATATCTGGTAGGTCTTTGCATTTGTACTGATTGTTCACCAGAATACATGATCCGCCTCGTTTATTGTCATTTCTGCTAAAGCATGCTGCCAGAGTGTAGTTTGGAAGATTTAGGAATGACTCCTGTCCTGCCATCATAAAATGCTCCGTTATACATATCACATCTGTGTTTATATTTTTGTCTGCTAGTTCATCTAAATTGATCACGAGTAAATCTGCTTTATTTAATAGTCCGGCTATATTCTGATGTAGAATATTAAGATACCTAGTCTCGAAAAAAAATTGTGTCATTATCTATTGGGTCATAATCCTTGTCTTGTAGGTCAAAATTAGTTGTTGATCCCATTTCAATAAACTTTTTTATGTCGTTGATGATTTGTCGCATACCGTATTTATTTAGCTTGCCCGTGAAGCTAGAGAACATGTCCAATGATAAATTCTTGTTTGTGTCTAAGAACCAGCAGTGTTTGTGTGTTTCAACATCAAGATATAATAGATTTATAAATTGCTCAGCTCTGTAGTTGAACATTAAAGCTCCACAGATATAGGTCGGCGGGCAAATGATTACATTTGTGTGTGTGATTTTTTTTAAGATATTTCTCAGTAATTGTATCACACTGATGAAGTTTTGGTTCATTTTGATGTCCGATTCTCCCAGCAAAATTATACAGAAGTCTTCTTTCGTGAGTTTACATACTTTTGTCTCTATTCCCATCAGAAGTTCATTAATTTGTGCTGCAGGTTTCGAAAAATGACAGAAAGTAAACTTTTTCGCAAATGTGTCTTCAAGATTTTGTAGTACATTGTTATTTCTGCCGCTAATTACACATAGATGGGGTTTTCTTTGTTGGTATGTTTTTGGTTGTTTTTCCATATGCTGCGTTTTCTGAGTATGCATTAGAGAATTTAAGTTAGTATTAGATATTTTCCTAGTTATCCGAGCTTTGGATGCTGTATTTTTTTTATGTAGTTGTTTTTTCCCCGATACTTCGCTATTTGTTGCTGTTAATTTAGTTTCATCTATTTCTGGATGGAGCTTTTTATGTGAACATAATTGAGCATTTGAATGGCTCTTAGTTCTTAAAGGGGTCTTTTGCGATTTTGGTGATGATGTAACCGTTTTTAGTAGTTGATTTTGTCTAATTAAATCATCATTTTTTGTTTGCAACTTAGTATTTTCTATGTTTAAGGCAGCTATTTCCTCGTGTGCACTTTGTAACTCAAGAGTTAAGTTTTCAATCTTCTCTCTCATTTGCTTCAACTGTTCGCTGGCATCGTCGACGTCCGATATGTTTGGCAAGCTATTTGTTGTGTCGTCCAACGTCCGTTCCCTGATGTGACTGTTGTTAACGTCAGACTCTGAATTGTTACGTGGGCGTCGAAATGTGATGTTTTCGAGAAAGTTCTGCATTTTTTCTTGCGCCTGTGGCTTGGAGGAGTTTATTATTTGAATATCAAGAAACAAAAATTATTTATTTAACTAGGTCTCGAACCCGGGGTACTTCGCTTAGCGACGACGTATTGAGTCAGCCCGCTAGCCGATCGAGCCACTGCGGATGTTATTGGGTGTCGCCAATTTGAGCATCTAGTGTTGCCTGAGAAAAGACAGCTTTTCAAGGTCGATCACTTATGATGTGTCATCGAACTCGTATTGCAGTCACAACAAACAGCAGTTTAACCGTCACTTCAAGACCATAATTTGGATAAACCACCACTTTTTCACTTCACATTTGTATGATTAATGACTAATTTTAATTCACTTCAGTTTAAGTTTTAGATTATCAACTTTGTTTGTAAAAAAAGCACGATTTTTTCGTTGTTTTGATTAAAATTTTGACTAGCTATGCGTAAGCGTGTCTAGTACTCGCGCCAGACGGAGCGTCACTGACGGAGCGTCACTGACCTATAATACCTTGGACACCATATACACACATTGATCTAGCCCCAAACTAGGATTCCCTGTATCTTGGGTACTAGACAACGATACACATACTTATATAGATAAATATTATACTTAGATAGATGAACAACCATGACTAGGGTACAAACATCCGTTCTCATCAAACAAATATTTGCCCCCACCGGGACTCGAACCCGAGACCCTTGGTTTCGTAGGCAGCGACACTGCCGATTCGGCCATTCGGGTAGAATAGTAGTGTATGTGACTGCTACATAATGGAGGGCATTAATACCTGAGAGTGGGTTTATGAAACGAGCCGAAGGCGAGTTTCATAATAATATCACTCGAGAGTTTTAATGCCTAATTATGTACAGTTACATACACTAGTTCATCTACACACATATCATAAGCTCTCTTTAATGTGTTCAGGAACCGCATGTTCGACCGGCATGGTGGCATTGATAATTCCTTTGCACTTGTTAGGCTAGTTCAGTAGTACAAACTTCACAAACAAAGTAGGGACGCCACGCAGGCGGGCGTCGGCGTTCGAAATTTGAATATCATAAATGTAGAAAAATGACTTATTATGGTCATAATGTGTAATTTTTCAGATAAGAAATGATTTTTTACCAAGTAGTTTAACATTATGCTGATCGTAACGTGCTGTTTTTGTACGCAGTTAAGAGGGTTTATGACACGTGTGTAGATAAAAGTATTTACGTGTTTCTAAACTATTACAGATTGCGGACGTTTTGCTTCCAAGACGACTTACACTGCGCATATTCAGCATTAAGGATGTTGTGCTCTAAGAACTAGTAGTCATTTTAAATTGAGGACATTTTGCTCTCAGAATATTTTTCATTGCAGTCGATCAGTCTCCAAGAATATTTTGCTTCCAAAACCTTATGATCAGAATTGAAACATACATATACATAGGGCGCACTGTAAGTTTCCGGAACTGGCCACTTACATAAACAATATTTAAAAATTTATTGCAACATTTGAAAATAGAACTCTTTGGCTGTAGAATGCAGTTTGTTTCATCTGACTGCCTTTTGTTTTTACCTTGTGGCGCCATTTAAAAAATTGTGTGTCTGCATCAACATGGATTTAACTCGGGAAAATTTTCGTAGTATGATTTTCTACGATTTTAAGTGTAATTTGACAGCTCAACAGAGCATCGCTCGGCTTGAAACAGCTTTTGGCAATGAAGCACCATGCAAGACAACTTTTTATAACTGGTTTGCAGAATTCAAGCGTGGTCGTATCAATCTCAGTGACGAATCTCGCGATGGTCGGCCGTCCACCGCTGTGACCAACAAAAACATCGATGCTGTGCGCCGTATGATTGAAACAGACAGGCATGTGACCTACCATAAAATTCGCGCATCCTTAGAAATAGGCATGAGTCAAATACAATTAATCCTACACAAACATTTGGGTGTGAGAAAGCTGTGCTCGCGGTGGATCCCACACAACTTGACCGAGGCTCAAAAAACGGACCGCGTCACTTGGTGCAGTGCCATGCTTACCAGATTCAACGAAGGTGCGTCAAATTTGGTGTGGAACATAGTAACAGGTGACGAAACATGGATTTATTGCTACGATCCCAAAACAAAGCAGCAATCGAGCGTATGGGTCTTTCAAGATGAGCCGAAACCAACCAAAGTGGCGCGCGTGAAAAGTGCATCTAAGCGGATGATTGCTTCTTTTTTTAATAAAACTGGACACGTGGCTACTGTTGCTTTAGAGAATCGTCGTACAGTGAATAGTGACTGATACACGACCATTTGTTTGCCGGAAGTTATTGACGAACTCCGTAAAAATAACCGTAAACGCCGTATCATCCTGCACCACGACAATGCTAGTTCTCACACGGCCAGACAGACAAACGACTTTTTGAAGGCGAAAAATGTAGAACTCATGAGTCATCCTGCATACAGTCCCGACCTGGCACCTTGTGACTTTTTTCTGTTCCCAAAAATTAAGAACCAATTACGCGGTCAATGATTTTCATCACCAGAAGAGGCTGTCGAGGAGTATGAAAAACACGTTTCAGAGGTCACCACAGAGGAGTGGCACAAAAGTTTTCAAAACTGGTTTCATCGAATGAAAAAGTGCATAGACGCCAAGGGAGATTATTTTGAAAAACAATAAATTAATTTTGTACCTTTAATAGTATTTTTCATATTCATTCCGGAAACTTACAGTGCGCCCCACGTATGTATACATACGATAATTAATGAGTAGATCACACCACACACAAACCCCAGTGGTTTAAGTGGTGTTCCCATAATGAGTAACTATGTAAAATTTTGTGTAAATAAATAAATAAAAAAAAAACATATACAAGGTGACATTTAATTAGGTGACCATATTTTGGGGAATGATAGTACCCACTATTATGAACAACTTTCCCCAAGAAACATAAGGTCGTAAACGAAATGAATTTTTGGGTCTCCCTTAGTAATTTGTAATCAGCTGATCGGGTCAATGTACTGAGGGCCGAAAAATATTTTTCATTTGCGACCATATGTTTCTTTGGGAAAGTTGTTCATAATCATCGGTGCTATCGATCCCCAAAATATGGTCAACTAATTAAATGTCACCTTGTATACGCTCGAAAAACATAACACTCCTTCTGGTGCTGACGGGTAAAGTGGGCACAACTGTGCCTCTACCACCCCGTATGTTATGTTTTATAAAAAAAAAAACGGTCAAGTGCGAGTCGGACTCCCGCACGAAGTGGAGTGAATTTACAAAGTTATTAGTGTTTTATATTCACACTCCATGTACGTAACCAGGTGCATTTATAAGTTTGTATGTGGTTTACAGATAAATAAAAAACCTTGGAAATTCCGTGTGGGTTTTCCTTATCTTTGGCTTAAATTCTATATCCGGTATTTCTTCCGGTAGGCAATTTTTTTTTTATATTAGACTTTGTGTTGCAGTTATCAGGATAAGTATTTTTGTGGAAGACTTTGAGACTATCTCTTATAGTTCCTGATAAAAGTGCCCGTGACAGATGGACGGTCGGACACGCGAATGATCCTTTTTTACCTTTTGCCGTACGGAATCCTAAAAAATCACATCACAATTTTTCCATATGGGCTGACAGAGGCACAGTTGTTCAAACATGGGCACGTAAAAGAAATGGCTAGTATTTAATCGCACATCAAAAATACTGATTTGCACATCAAAAAAGATCAGCAAAAACGCTTTTTATGTTTTAAATATTTTATGTCTACTCAAGTTTATGTTTTAAGTATTTTTTGTTGTTCTTGCATTTTCAACCTAACACGAAGGATAAAGGGCGTTTCTCTTCGCTCACCCCCTTTACCCTTCACCTAAGCTTTTGCCCTGATATTTGCTGTGCAAATCAGTCTTTTTGATGTGCAGTTTATTATTTACCAAAAGAAATTATACAACAGTCCATTTTGTACGAAAGGGGGCTAACTAGTCGCCGCAATTATTTTGGCTTTCCTCATGAAGGCGCTACCTTGTCCGTGCAAAGGTCCCCGTTACTCTAGGCGGAAAGACCCGCAGTGTAAGAGGGATGGAATCGGGAGAAAATGAAAAAAACATAGCGCTAAACCAAAGTTTTTTTTTTTAAATAAACTACGCTATTTTGTTAAAAAGTTTTTTAGGAGATTTCGCGAATACATTATATCTACATTTTGAACGCAGTTCCACCATGTTCCACAATGAAATTAGTAAGGATTTCAGAATTTCTGGAAAAAATAAAACAATTTAGAGGTGTTTTCGTAATTAAATTCTATAGAGAAAATTTCATCCAATCGCGTTTCCCTTTAGTGAAAATCTTAATCAAATACTCAATAAACTTAAACTAAACAATCAAATCTGTAGATGACTTCATGGTGGAGTAAATGGATTTCCGATTCGTATCACCTTAAGAGAATAATTACAAATTATATTTCAACGTTCGTTAGTGCTAACCATCTTCTCTGCCACCCCCACAAACCCATTCAACAACTCACGACAAGGTATATCTTATCCAAGGATCGCGCAACTCGGGTAGTTATTCACGGGTTGGTTTCCACCAACTCTGTCGTCTCATTTATCGGACAATAAAATAAATCAGCCGGTTTAATGCCAAGACGTTAGCCGGCAGTTGTCACGTTGTCCGCATTGGGCTGGTTACAGACGAGGCGCTCAAAGTGAGGTGCTGATTTAATTTTCCAAGTTGAATATAATAATAAAATAATACCTTGGACACTATTTACACACATTGATCTAGCCCCAAACTATGATTCCCTGTATCTTGGGTACTTGACAACGATACACAGACTAATATAGATAATATATACATATATCCATTCTCATTTAAAAAAAAACCCTCACCGGGACTTGAACCCGTGACCCTTGGCTTCATAGGCAGGGTCACTGCCGGCCATTCGGGTCGTCATAACGTTATATAACGTTTGATTGTTTCTGAATACTCAGTTTTGATTAGTACTGAAATGTAAAGGAAATCATAGCTATAGCAACACCCTTTTAAGCACAGTTGTGTGCCACGAAATAAAGAAAGTAAATTAAATAAAATACTTTACCACCATGCCAAATCGAAGTCCGTTCGGCATCTTTCTTCACTGTCACAACTGTAAAACAAAACATGCGTCAAAGCGTATACTGAAAGGCAGAGACTGTCTTCTATTGGTATATGGGTAGTATAATTTTAACCTGAAGATGAAAACGAATTTAAAAACCTGTATCTTGATAGTAAATAAAGCCTTGTGTTTAAACGATCACGAAAAAATTCGAAAATTCACTACCAATAAATTCGAAACGACCGCCAAAATTAGTAAACGACCACCAAATTGTGTTTGGATAAACAATCACCAAACTTCTTTTTATGCTTTGTGTACTTAAGTTCATGTTTTAAGTATTTTTTGTTGTTCTTACATGTTCAACTTAACACGAAGAATAAAGGGGGCTTCCCTTAACCTAAGCTACCGCAGTATTTTGCCCTGATATTATCTGCAACTTTTGGTGATCATTTACCCATTTTGGGTAGAAAAAAATAATTTTTGGAGGTCATTATATTTGTTGCCGTAAATAAACTTAGAGATAACAGAAAGAAGGTATAAATAATTTACAATGGTAAGCTTATGTTTAACAAGAAATTACTTCGAACAAACCACTTATTATTTACTTCTGTAGCCACGTCTGAAAGCATCTTTAGTTGTTGCAATTTCCAACCTTTAAATAGACCGCGACAGGCGACTCGCTTCCAAGATTCAAGTAGGTGACAAGGATGATGAAGATAATTATAATATCTTCATACTGAACAGGGCGTTGGGCTAGCCTCCCGTCATGCAAATCGATTCTTCTATAAGTATTTCGAGCAGCCTTAGCACTTGTTACATATAAATTTCAACTTGGCACCTTGGTAGAGTAGAGTCAGAAAACGGTCAAACGGGCAACGAAGTGATCCTAAAATGGTTTCTTTTTCCTTTTAATGTACGGAACACAGGCTAAAAACAAAAAAAAAAAAACTTCATGTTTAGGCCCTATTTATCCCTCCCCGGTCGAGATGCGAATGAAGTCTGTTTACATGAAAAGTCCTCATCAAAACTTTTGCTGCACGGAACCACAAACCAAAACGTCTTGTGTGTATATTGTTTTGTATTTTTATTTTTTCAAAAAACTTGTACGGCACCACTTTTGAAGTATGACCTACCAATCAAAACAAAAATCATCAAAATCGGTTCATAATTGACGGAGAAATCGGGCAACAAACAAACACAAAAACAGAAGAATCGAGAATCTTCTCCTTTTTTGAAGTCGAATAAAAATATCTCACACGCCATAATTATCCTATTTCGCCTAGCTGGTTAACTTAGGCTGATATTTAATCGCACATCAAGAATACTGATTTGCACATCAAAAAAGTATCAGCAAAAACACTTTTTATGTTTTAAATATTTTATGTGTACTCAAGTTTATGTTTTAAGTATATTTTGTTGTTCTTGCGTGTTCAACCTAACACGAAGGATAAAAGAGGCTAAACGCAGCATTTTGTCCTGATATTTGCTGTGCAAATCAGTATTTTTGATGTGCAGTTTAATATTTCCCGTTAACTTATCCTTCTAGTAGCAGATACGGAATGGACGAACTAAATCCAAGTTAAATAATGTGGCTTTTACTTTTCAAGTTTATTTGCATGGAAATTCTGTCCAGCAACGCCTATTTAGAGAGCTTTTGAAGGTGATAAGAACAACATACTTCTTCTAATCATTACTTGAGAAGACATTACGGTTGACTCAACTGAGGAAGCCATAACACTAGATAATCCTGGCACTAAATGGAGTAGGCATACCAGCAGATTTGACCCTCCCTCAATTGGCTACCTTAGCGAAAATGTATAAGGTTAGTTTTTGAATGGAACTGGATCAGAATGTCGTTAGCACAGGTAAGCAATAACGAGGAGCAGATAATGATTACTTTGAATGCGAAGTCTATACCCAACGGGTGTCTGTACCAGCTGGCAGTAATTATATGGCTGAGGACATCTCTATTCCGTAGGGCTTAAGGGCAAGTTTACATCGTATATTTACAGGGTATCCAGCAGTTCACGTGGTCGTATAAAGCCCTCCATGAACCCGCACTGAGCCAGCGTGGTGGAGTATGGCTTGATCTTACTCGTATCCGGGTTAAGGGCTGTGCCTTTTCGGTTACATTTTTTAAATTATTATTTAGAAGTTAGTTCGTGTACGAATATTGCTGAAGAAGTAGCGGATCCATGATTCTCGTTTTGGGGCTTCGGTTAGGAATTTTCAAAGAAAGAACGGAGTATATTTTTAAGAAAAATGCACACACAAATGACCTTTTTAATAAAAAATACTGCTGAAATTGATGTTAAGAACGGACATATTTTTTTTGTTTAATATTCTTAATAGTTATAGTAAAATGTTTTGGAGATTTTATATACCCTTAACAAAACTTCTTCGTCTCCTTTGGATACTTGGATTTTATAGTGAAATTTTATGAGTATTCGCCAGCGAATGACTTTTCATTGAAGTATCTAGATAGGGGATTTTACTAGTAAAACATAAACATGAACGAACACATTTGCATGCTGGCCCTATTTTAACATGAGTGAGTGCCGCTGCATTTATCATGACTCATGGCATAGACATTAGACATTAGTGATACAAACGGGATCACTCACTCACAGCTTGGAACAGGCTCTATTCGCCTGGCTACCCCCACAGCGAACCTTAGAACTTAACTTTCTGCATAGTTTTGGGCTATTAGGTTATAAAAAAAAAACAAAAAAATGCTCTTAGCTGACGTAAAGAGGGCAGGGCTAACAGAGCAACAAAACTATTTTTTTATAACGATTATATAAAAAAGTCAAGTGCGAGTTGAACTCGTGCTCGAAGGATTCCTTACCACCTAAGAATGGTAGGGATGGTGTGGAATTAATAGTTTAGATTTTACATAGCAAAATGTTGTTTAGAAAGTTATTGGTGCGGCTACTTTCACACTCCATGTATGTAACCAGGTGCATTCATAAGTTTGTATGTGGTTTTGAAAGAATTGTTGTATGGGAGCCCCCTTAAATATTTATTTTATTCTGCTTTTTAGTATTTGTTGTTTTAGAGGCAACATAAATAGTACATCTGTGAAAATTTCAACTGTCTGTTCATGAGATACAGCCTGGTGACAGACGGACTGACGGATGGACAGCGGAGGCTTTGTTATAGGGTCCTGTTTGGCACCCTTTGGGTACGGAACCCTAAAAACAAGCACATAATTCATAATTATAATAAAATGCATTTACAAAGGCGAGCTTATCTCTAAAAATATATTTCTTCCAGCAAACCAAGGCTTTATAGGAAAAAGTATTATAAAAGGGTAGGCAGTACACAATAACTTATTATTTTTTTATTACTAAAACAGATTTTGTGATAACTTCGAAGACATCGAGCAAAAATTATTAGTTTATTATACTATTAAAAAACTCGCCTGCCTACGGCTCGGTTTTTAAACACAAACTCATGTTATAATAGCCCTCATTATGCAACAGTTTCATTAACTACTATCTCACTATATTTTGAAATGATAGTCATTTCAAAATATAGCGAGATAGGCGAAGGCAAAGGCGAGATTATCTCAAAAAAGATATTTCTTCCAGTGAACTAAGGAAAAAGTATTATAAAAGCGTAGACAGTGCACAATAAATTGTATTTTTTTATCACCAAAACGGATTTTGTGATAACTATCGAGCAAAAATTATCAAATTACGGTTACACTTTAGCGAATACAAGATGACATTCATTATGTGTCACCGTAAGATTGTCAAAAACATTAGTTGATAAACTAACGTTTTATTTCTCGTTAGTTGGTCAACTATCGACAGATAGTAAACTGTAGCATACTGCTTGCTAGATGACGCGTTAGTTGATATAACCGTTAAATAGTAAACTGGTTTTAACTTGAATTGCAAACGAAATACCAGGGTAAACATTGCGGTAGCTTAGATGAAGACTAGAGGTGGCGAGCGCAGCGAAGCCCCATAATAGTCTTCGTGTTAGGTTGATTGTAAGAACAAAAGAAACGTAAATTCTAAATCCTGATGGTCTGGTTTACTATTTGTTGACAGTTGATCAACTAATGCGTTAGCTTATCAACTAACGGTTTTGACTATCTCATGGTGACATACACAAGCTAGTTTGAAGAAACAACTCGTGTGACACTATTAAAAACCTCGCCTGCCTACGGTTCCGTTTTTAAACACACACTCGTGTTTAAAAATTACCCCTCATTATGAAACAGTTTCATAAACTACTATCTCGCTTTATTTTGAAATGATTATAACACTCAGACTAACATGAAAAATGCATCGTCAGCTCCACATAAGCCATCAAAACCATTTCTTATCAGTGATAAGCTCACCATTATATATGCATTTTTTTTTTATTAGAGAACAATTTAAATGACCACCAAAATATTTTTTTCCTACCCAAAATGGGTAAATGATCTACAAAAGTTGCAAAAATTTCAGGTTTTACTGCAGTAGCTTAGGCGAAGGGTAAATGGGGCGAGCGAAGCGAAGCCCCCTTTATCCTTCGTGTTAGGTTGAACATGAACATGTAAGAACAAACAAAAAATACTTAAAACATAAAAAGAAGTTTGGTGATCATTTATCCATACACAATCTGGTGATGTTATACTAATTCTGGCGGTCATTTCGAATTTATTGGTAGCAAAATAGGTGCGTTTTTGGTGATCGTTTAAGCTCAGGCCCTTTTATTTGTATTTCACTGTTTTGTGCTATGAAGTACTTCGAATTATTATTGATATCGAAACCCAGGTGGGTTTGAGTGAGCAATCACCTCGAAGTTCAGTGTATAAAATCTACTCTCCAAGATCGCTGTATAGATCTGCAAAAACGCGCAAGATAAATACATACTGCGCGGCGCGCCCTGAGAGGTTTACTAACTTTATCGATGTGGGTTGGATTATTTTGATATGGCATTCGTTAAATCAACTGCAACACATCTGTGCCTACGCGACGTGATTTGATTGCTGTGAATTAATGTCTATAAGAACTAAAAGATCTCCGTGGTCTAATGGGTTTCACGCTTGCTTATCACACAGGAGTTGCAGGTTCGATTCCTGACCATGTACCAATGAGATAATGAATTTACCTTAAGTACATTATAAGGACGTTCTAACGGTGATGGAAAACATCGTGAGGAAACTTTTATTACTCCATAGCGGCGGCGGTGGGCTAGCCCCCTGTCACGCTAAATGGAGTATTGACTGGCTCAAAGTGGGCACAATTGTGCCTCTGCCGCCCCGTATGGGAAAGAGGCGTGACGTAACAATGTTATGCAAAAACTAAATATATAAAAAACCGGCCAAGAGCGAGTCGGACACGCGCACGAAGGGTTCCGTACCACCGTACAATGATAAGGATGGAGTGGAGTGAATAGTTTCGGTTTTACAAAGCAAAATGTTGTTTACAAAAGTTATTGGTGCGGCTATTTTCACACTCCATTTTCGTAACGTAAAGAATTGTAGCATGGGAGACCCTCAAATATTTATTTTATTCTGTTTTTAGTATATGTTTGGACGTTTCTCACTAATATACATTCGGAATATATGAGATTACATTGATTGGCCTAAATCCGCTTAACCCTTTCAAAAGCCATTGAAAAAAATGGCTACAAAAAGCCAAATTGTCATGGCGGCCAGTCACATTACCGATTATTATATTTTTTTATATACTCAGTCAGTCGACCAATCAAATGTGAGATACCAGAGAGAAGATAAGTTTATCCTCTATTTCCGGTCAGTATTGCCAGTAACAAAAAATAATAGTTGATTGTAGTAATTATTTTATAAAAATAAATATAAACATTATTCCAAGTCCATACCAGGTGTTCATGCGCGAGTGGACGTTAGCTCGATAAATAAAATTTTATGCAAGATAATAGGACGTTAAAAAATAATTAGTTAGGGTATAACGCGGTAATATGCGGGATTTGGATAGCAAACAGTTCGATTTCACTATGGGTCTGTGTATTTGGAGAAGGATAAATTATGTAACAGGTTTTTATATTTACTAAGTGATTTATTAAATATTGTCGACTTATAGATGTTCTGTTAGTGAATTGACGACCCGAATGGCCGAGTCGGCAGTGACCCTCACTACAAAGCCAAGGATCCCGGGTTCGAGTCCCGGTGGGGGCAAATATTTGTTTGATGAGAACGGATGTTTGCACCCTAGTCATGGTTGTTTATCTACCTAAGTATCATATTTATCTATATAGTATGTGTGTCGTTGTCTGTCCCAATATACAGGAAATCCTAGTTTGGGGCTAGATCAATGTGTGTAACAGTGTTCAAGGTATTATTGTTATTATTATTACAATGAAGTCAATTATGATTGCCAGTGACTTCTCGGCTGAGAAAACAATTTTGCCTTATTTTTTTTTTAAATAATACCATATCCGAGAAGCCTTTCCATCAACATTCACGTCCAGAAGCTCCACTTTACAAACTCGTCGAAGGCCCGATAGAGGGTTTACTGGTATTTGCATAAGATCTTAAAACAGCAATCTTTCGATCTCTACATTTTAGCCTGGAGTCAGCATTTTGCTCGCCGCGTTCACATTGGCAATGCGGACGAGCAAATTAGGATATTTTATCTACACACGTATCATAAACCCTATTACTGCGTCCAAAAACCGCACGTTACGATCAGCATAATGTTAAACTACTTTGTATAAACTCATTTCTTATCTGAATATTGAACATTATGACCATAAGGTGTAAATTTTCTACATAATTTGACATTCAAATTTCGAACTCTGACGCCCACCTGCGTGCCGCCCCTACTTTGTCTGTGAAGTTGGTACTACAGAACAAACTAAACAACTCAATGCCACAATGCCAGTCAAACATGCGGTTCCTGAACACATCAAAGAGAGCTTATGATATGTGTTTACTAGTGTACGTAACTGTACGTAATTAGGCATTAAAATTGTTTTAATGGCCTCCATTATGTATCAGTCACATAAAATACTATTATACCTCGGTACAATATAAGGAAGGGCAGCAGAAATATTGTTGATTGATGATAATTTTGACTCCCAAGTATGTTAAATGTTCACCATGGGGACATGTGGTTTCACAGATCCATATTGGTTGCTTTATGTCACTTTCTGTCCTAATACTTAAGTTTGGTTGCTTAGGTCACAACTTTATAATAGAATCTAGAGACGAATCGAAGTGAAGCGGAGCGAGGCGACCCATGTAGTTTAGTATAAAAAAGAGTGAAATTTTTGGGTGAATATTTAGTTAATTTGGGATGAAAATGTATTTTTTTTGCAACTTTTGACTCAATTTCGTAAACAGTTATTGCGTAGGACTTTGGCGAAAAATCCACACTACGATATTTCTATTCAATAGTTTTAATAATGGGAAATATTAAACCGCACATCAAATAACAAGCCGAAGTGATGGTTCAGGGTAGGTCAAGGGTAAAGGGTATGAGCGCAGCAAAGCCCCCTTTATCCTTTGTGTTAGGTTGACATGTAAGAGCAAAAGAAACATAAAATTTTAGCACACATAATATGTTTAAAACATAAAGTATTTTTGTTGATCATTTTTGCGGTGCAAATAGGATATATTTTATGTGCGATTAAATACTACCCAATAATTAATCATTTAGTTTTTTTCTGACCAATGAAAATAACGTACGTTACGATTTACCGCCGCAGCTCATTAGACTATATTAGTTAGGCTTTGTCTTATAATATGTTTTCCGTGACCTAGTGGTTACATGCAGTCTCACGCAACCAGGAACAAACAAAAAAAATGTTCCTCTTTAGCACAGATTTAATGGCATCCACATGCCATCTTAGTCTTTATCTCTGTGTCCCTTTCTTACAGTCTGTCATGGCGACACGTGTGGTTGTTTGGAATCATTTGCTTGGGAGAATAATTGTGAAATTTTCAGCAATTTGCGTGATATTGTTTTTAAATGTGCTGGGGTGGGGACTGCTGTGTGACTTACAAACTATTTTCTCGTGATTCTTTAAAAATGGCACCGATTAGACACTATAGATCGTGTGTAATTTATACAAAAATATAAGGTCGACAAAATTTTATTAAAAGGAAATTTATGACTAAATTTCAGAAGATCATGAAGTATAACTTGACTAAAATAATAAAGTATTTTGTCCCCTTGAACTATCAGCGAAACTAAAATTATACTCTATCTTGCAGAAATGAGAAAAAATATTTGTATGTTTGTAAACAATAGTGAAGTAAATTTTCACTCTATCGATAAACGGATAAATTAAGTATGAGTCGATAAACTTTACTTCATGATGCTGTTATAGTGGATATTTTGGAATAGAGTTGCATAGATGCTGTTGCGTACAGTCAGAGACAAGACTCTTTACACTTTTTCTTATGATCGCATTTTTCATTTTGTAATTTAAATTAAACATCTTCTGGTTTTTATGTAAATAAGTAATAGTTTTGTACGTGATAAAACTCTATGTAACGCCCGCGCGGACGCATAGAAACCGTTGCAGAGTTTCACTGGAATTCACGGAGAAGTCGACGATCTCCTTGTTCACGCGGACGCATATAAATCGAGCCTTAGTCCAATCTTCTTGTTCTTTTGTAAATTTCAACTAACTAACTAACTAAAATAACTTTAAATTGATGCTTTTGTTAATTGTAAGTAAAAAAATTCGTAGTTTTTAATTGAAAATCTGTGATGTAAATAATAAAAAAATATATTTTAAATTATTTATTGTCTTATTGTTACGATAAATGTTTTCTCATATCAAAAACCCAGGTTGCCCCTGACGATAATTTATCGATATCAATTTAATCAGGAACTATATTTTGCCATCCCTAATTGTATTTCGACATTTAAATTTTTGCTGTATTGGTATTGCTAGTTATGCTAAATAGATTCCATTTCCAAGTAAGGAAGTCCCGTCTCTTAAAACGGTAGTGATTATATTCTCTTTGATTACATGCTAAACTGTCATACAAGAGATAAGGATACGATTCCTGGTAACTGGGTACTACATTGTCACCGGGAAATATGCTCTTTTGTGGACGGTAACCGAACGGGGGGTTACGTCACTTTGATTTTGAACACTATGATTTTGTATGGGGACAATTGAAACGTTGTAGAATGCTTTGTGCAGGGTGAGTCTTTATAAAGTGCACATATCAAACAAGGTTGAAGAGGATCAAATTTTATCAAAAAATTATATATTCAAAAATATTTCCTCCTCTCCCTGTTTTTGGTAAAGGCATTTTTTTCCGATTACTATGTACCTATCTGGTAAAATATACATCACTTCTAGATGGAAGGGTTTGTCGGGTTAAAATTAATTGGAAAGTTAATATGAAGGATAGACGGTACTGCCAGTTTCAGATAGTAAACTTAAGTATAAAGCTTTGTTTAAGAATGAATCCTTATTATTTTTAGCAATTTGTTGGGTTCCGTACCCGACCTAAGGGTGCCAAACGGGACTCTATAACTAAGCCTCCGCTGTCCGTCCGTCTGTCCGTCTGTCCGTCTGTCACCGGTCTGTACCGGATCAACCAAAATAGGTAGAGAGCTGAAATTTTCACAGAGGGTGTATTTCTGTTGCCGCTATAACAAAAAATAATGAAACATTAAGATTACACCTCCTGAATACCACCGGCGTTAGATAACGCCACTTTTACGTCATGGGTTTTAAATTTAACGTTCAAAATTGCGACCCGTCCCAACAACACTCGGCTTTTGAGAGGTTAAAAGAAGTACCAATACAAGAAATTATTGGTATGGGAATTTTGTTTTATTTGTTGATCGGTGAAAACTGGACTTTCCCGATATTATCGGAAAAGTTCTATAAATGGGTTTTGTGCTTTGTTATTTGTCATTATACGATTAATAATTGCTCATTCGATTTATCATATTTTGTTTTCGGCAAATAAGTTACTCAATTTCTATCCACTTCCGGTTTCAATGAGCAAAGTGTTTCGTTAACCTGAGTACATAGTTCCATAGACTACATACACAAAACTCCTTTTCAATGTTTCGATGTACGGCCTTCCACCTAGTATTTTATTATAAAAACATCCAAAGGTATACTCATGGTACGGAACCCTTCGTGTGCGGGTCAGACGCACTTGGCCGGTTTTATTTAGTAATAGCAGTTTATCACAAAATTTGGTTCCCAAAACTAAACTTTTTTACAACGGCACATCATTGCAAAACGTATTAGCTTTCAAAAGACACAAAAAATATGATTATAACTAAAAGCTAATCTGATGTGAAATAAATATTAAATGGTACAAATGTTCAAATGGTCAACCCACGAAATATCTTTTTATCACACCTGCTCTGAAAATACATACTAATTATACCAATTAGAGGGAAGAAACGCCTTTATCCCGCCCTTCAAATCCTTTCATCCCAAGGTATGGAAGTTTGTATGAAAATCCTTCCGACCCAAGGGTGGGAAGTATGTATGAAATTCCATTAAATACCCTTTTTTTTTATTTGTCAGCAGTCATACTGCAAAGAGACTTTAACTGTCTACTAATTAAATTTCAAGTAAATTGTTACTGGCCACATACAGTTTTTTTTTTTACCAGTTACCAACCTCCTTGGTGCATACAGAAAATTAAAAACGAAATTATTTTTGTATATAAAACGCGCGGAATCACGGAAGAAGTGGCTGCATGACCTTATGATCTTAGCCTACTCCAGAAACGGGCGAATAAAAAAAGGAAAATCCCGCGCATTTTCGCAAAAACTTCGATTGATTTAGCATTTATCTTTGTGTTTTTTGTAAAATATGGATGCATTTATGTCTATAATTTTCCTCGTAGGTGTAATAAAAAGCACTATACATACCTCAGGATAAAGTACAGTTCCATACCTCAAATGGTTTGCGCCCCTCGCAAGCTCGTGGCGCAAATGCCATAGTCTCGGTATGGAACTGTCACTTTCTTCCCTCTGAAGTAATGTACTATTAACCTCTGAACGCCCCATAGCATCTATTGATTATATGCTATGTTATAGGTTTCGAATTATGGCATAAGGTTAAAAATCGCGATGCCTCAACCTGGCGCATTTAGCAATTTTTAATAAATAAAATGCATCGCCGTTAACATCAAAATGTCATCAACTATTAGTAATTAGTGTGCTCCATACACAAACCAACAACAGATTTATTCAGTAACGTGTGATTTTATACCAAGCAACGGCAGCTGGCTAATGGCGCGATGATTGCATACCTACCAGAAATTTTGCTGACAGGACCTTTGTGTCCATAATGACAAATTCCCATTTCGTCAGCTATTAATTTTTGTGCCATTCCGGCAATTTTTCTTTATAAGAGCGTTTATAATGGCAAGTTGACCATTTCATAATCTGTTAATTGTTCACGAATCATATATGAAAAAAAAAAACGGTAAAGTGCGGGTCGAACTCGCGCACAAATGGTTCCGTACCACCGTACTATGGTAGGGATGGTGTGGAGAGAATAGTTTGGATTTTACATAGCAAAATGCTGTTTACAAAGTTATTGGTGCGGCTACTTTCACAATCCAAGCACGTAACCAGGTGCATTCATAAGTTTGTATGTGGTAATGAAATAGTTGTTGTATGGGAGTGGGCACAAACATTTATTTTATTCTGTTTTTTAGTATTTATTGTTATAGCAGCAACACAAATACATCATCTGTGAAAATTTCAACTGTCTAACTATCACGGTTAATGAGATACAGCCTGGTGATAGACGGACAGATAAAGGCGAGCTTATTTCTAATAAAATATCTCTTCCAGGAAGCTAAGTTAAGATGGGAGAGGTTGATTCATGAGCTGTGGGTAGACCTATGTGAACAACATTATAAAGAAATAAACGAGTACAGATGTAGTGAATAATCCTTTCCCATCGGCAAAACTCGGAACAACGATAACACCCGAATGGTGCCGATGTGTCTATGAATTACTGTATTATTAAATTACGTGTAGGTATCAAATAAATCGCACACTTTATTTATCAATGTCAAATGTCAAATTGCCCGTTTGACGTATATTACACTGAGATGTTAAAACCACCACGATTCTGTCATATAAAGAATTCGTTAGGTAAACATAATATAATAGCCATATAATTTTCCAACTCAGGTTCGTGTTTTCGGTACTCGTTTTCGCATTTGATGGCGTGGTCACATACTTTGGCCCAAACATCGGAACCAATCATATTAACCTTTTCCTGTACCAATTGTTTCACAGTAGTCATATTCATACTGATGTTTCTTTTGGATACGTATCCCTTTATTTGAGACCATATGTTTTCAATCGGATTGAAATCAGGATGATATGGTGGCAATCTTAGTACGCTGTGTCCATATTCGTTCATAAGTTTATCTAAAGAGTATTCTACAAAGTCTTGTTTGTACTTGCAAATAATTTCATATATTTCAAGTTTTGTTAATGACGGATCAATCGGAACGTTATGTTTGAATAGCCAATCAATCATGTCTTGCTTCCTGGTATTTGAACTAGGAGGTTTTTCTACGTACTTATTATGATATTCAGCATTAACTACTACTAGTACCGAATGTGGAGCTAAGTTTGGAATGAGTTGATTACGAAGGCATTTTTCATAGTTTTCATTGTTCATCGCGTTGTGATAGTCACCTGTTTTATCAGTAGACTGATACATTAACAATGCCCCAGGTATAAACCCCTTTCTACTACCAGCGTGCACTATTAAAAGACGTTGTCCTTTAGAAATTAACTGTTTCACTCCGTTTTCTGACGAGTCAGCCCAGCTTTTACCTGCCAAATGTGAGGTATGGATGTATGTTTCATCCATATAAACAATCTCTCTCCCTTGCAATCTGTATTTTTTTATCGCGGCTAAAAACTTTACTCTTTTTAAACGAACATCATCTTTCCCGATAAGTAATTTTCTGTTGTTTTCAACTTTTTTATACCGAAATCCCATTTTTCTAAGAATTTTTCTTAGCGTAAAGTCACATCCCTTAAAATTTATGGCTTCGGATAACTTGGACTTCAGGGCTTTAATTGTCTTGTTTGTATATCAAATGTAAATTATACACTAATCGGCGTATAACGTTGTAGTCAAAATCATCAAGACCTAGACAAAATAATTTATTTGGTCTACCCAACTTTGCCGACTTCGGACTATTGGAGGTGGATTGATTTATGTATTCTTTTTGCAATATTTTATTTACTGTTCGTTGAGAAATTCCACTGGCCTCCGAAACTCGTTTTTGGACTTTACAAAAGTAAGCAGTATAGTTGGTATGTTTGAATTTATCATTTTCAGTTAAGAAATATAAATAAATTTTGAAAATAACTTCGCAGGCTTGCCGATCTAAACGTTTTCCTTTTCTTAGTGCTTTCGGCATGTCTGTTATAAATTGTTAATGTGGATCGAATAAAATCAATGTTTATTATTTACAAAAATGACAGACAAGAGTGAAATGTAAAGTAAAAAAAATAATATAGGTGGCCTGCATTATTACACGAGTCCATGAAGTTTATCACAAAATCTAACATAAATATCAACAAAATATTTCTGTGGTATTAACTACTCTATATAGATACTTCCTCTTGCAATGCGACCGTTCCCTACGTTGTCTCGATGGGTACTGAGTGCGAGTGAAGAAGAAGAGTGAAGAAGAAGAAGAACTTACATGCATTACATACATCCATTCGATACTCTTCCAAATTTAATCAAATCCTATTTTACCATTTTCCATATCGACAGCTTTTCGTCTGTAACTCAAGGGCGAACACTCACTTTACAACCTTCTCTCTCTAAACTTAGCATACCAGTAATTTGGTTGAGAGAATAACTTCTGATACGAATCGGAGAACTATGTAAATCCTAGAGAGAAAGTCAAGATAGAAAATTTATAATGGCAAACAAGATTATCTAATAATTGTAGTAAATAAACATTAACATTTATAATGGAACATACATTCACTGGCCCCACACTGGTATGTGACGCCCTTGTATCGTGGTAACCAGAAATAACGAAATAGCCCGAGTTTAGTCGGGTAAGCGTAAGTATGTTGGAATTGTGGTATTACCCGAACCCTTCACTTTGGAGCAACAACTATTTCACTCGATTAGTTTAGTATCATTACTAATAAAGCCTTAACCCTAGGAACACAGTTATATAACTCCTATTACCATCTTACTGCGAAATGTATGAGCATCGGCATAGGTGCCAAAGAATACCATAGACAATAATTTAAGAAATCTTAATTCATAGTTTGAGGGTTGAGTTTATGAATCTTGTAATTCGAAATAAGTAATTCAACTTACTATTAGTTTATGTGACTGATATCTAATGCCTAATTATATACAGTTACATACACTAGTTTATCTACACACATATCATAAGCTCTCTTTGATGTGTTCAGGAACCGCATGTTCGACATTGTGGCATTGAAAATTGCTCTTCACTTGTTTAGCTTGTTCAGTAGTACCAACTTTACAGACAATTTATATTCATAATGTATCAATATTCAGATAAGAAATTAGTTTTTACCAACTAGTATAACATCATGCTGGTCGTAACGTGCGGTTTTTGGACGCAGTAAAGAGGGTTTATGATACATGTGTAGATACTTCTGATACTATTTTAGTTTCTATTAATAAAAATAGAAACTAAAATAGTATCAGAAGTAGCATTGATTTGGGTTACTTAGCATTACTTCTGTAAGTGGTCATAAAAAAGCACGCATGTTCATCATTGGAATGATTGACATTAAATTACCGTGGGATTTTTACAAACGAGATCTTTGTTATGCAATCGTTGACTTGACGATCATTACTTTTTCTCAATATAATAGACCTTTACTAGAGAGCCAAAACCACGACACGAAGAGACGACGCCACTTCAAACGAAGAAAAATCTTGGTGTAGATATAAGCTCACCTTTTTATACTATATTTCTGCAACATTTAACATTCTGTAAAATACAGAATTTACCGAGTATTTCCAGTGAGAGTTACAATTTGGTAACATTTTAGAATGGTTTTCTGATTGAATGTCCAAAAGAAGCAATTGATTGAGAGTGTGTGAACGAGTTTACTTATTCCCGGTACTCTTATTATAGTCAGGTATTAGTGGATTGGTCAATAGTACTGTACAAAACGTATTTGCCTTACTCATTAACTCATAAAGTGACATCGTTACGCGATTAAAAAAGGCAATATTAGTTGAAATCCGACTAAGCCATTCTGAATTCGGAATTCTTTATCATATAAGTAAATTACATTACATTGTATTGCTGATTGCAATCTAGAATACAAGTAAAAGGTTATTACAATGCTTATCAGCCTGTCTAACGCCTCTAATAAACCTTTTGCTTATGTTTTTCATGTTATTCTAAACATATAATTGACTATGATAAGCAGAAACTAATTAAATGCTCGTTTGTAAACGAATGGCATTCGAAGCATGTTCGAGTTGTGCTCCACTAAGTCATTAATGTCATATGTGTAGTGTTTCACGAAGATATGTTTCACTTCCCTTTTTTCTCATTTACTAACTTAAATCGGCCGAAAATAGTGGAAAAGTACTAATTATCCCAAACACTTGACTCCTTTGCCACCTCGCATGTTTGATATCTTCAATTTGGCATAATCTTAGTTTATTTCGCAGTGTATTGGAGCTGCAGCAATAATTTGTAATACGTAAATTGTATTTAATTATTTTAAAAATTAATTCCGCGGTCTAATTGGTTTCACGCTTGCTTCTCACACATTAGATGCAGGTTCGATTCCTGAACATGTACCAATGAGATAATTAATTTATCTTAAGTACATTACACTGTACACGGATGTTCTAACGGTGATAAAAAACTTCGTGAGGAATCCTTCATTAGGCCATATCTGCGGCGATGGGCTAGCCCCCCGTCACGCAAAATGGAGTATTGGATAACTGGTTCAAAGTGGGAACAATTGTTCCTCTACCATCCCGTATGGGTAAAAGAGTTTACTTAAAACTTTTCTTTCTTTTTAACTTGTTTTTATTAGGTTTACCTGTTACTAAGGAAGTAATTAATAAAGTAACTATGTAAACACATCTTGTGATAAAAATTTGACTCACTTCCCAATTTCCGATTGAGCTTAAATTTGGAATAATTATGTACGTTCGGTGATAATGCAATATTATGATACCATCGAGCTGATCTGATGATGGAGCCGGATGGTGGTCACAGGAACTCTGTAATAAAATAACGCAATCCTACCGAGTTTGGGCTATTTAGAATCGTCTCTGTGAGCAGTTAATAGTTTAGTGAGGGTATCGAGCTGATGGGTACTGAAACACCGTTGCAAAGTTCCATTATGGTGGATAATGGAACTCTTCAACGGCTACTAAAAACCCCTCGAGTACATAAGTGTTTTTTTTTAACTACCTTATTATTATGTTTGTAGCTATAATGAATCCATCTGTTCCGAAATAAATATTTTTAGAATATATATCTTAGTAGGTATACTCGTTAATAACATCAGTGTTAGTTCCTGCATAATATTATAATTATACATAGTTTTAATAATTTAAATAAATAAATGTTAACACTAATTTGCCGTCAATGAACTTATTTCATCGGGTTGCTCTCACTCTGACTCCTGAAATTCAGGTGATAAACCTAGTACGTTAAGGATCCCAATATTATGTACCTACTTATGTTTTTTGAAAATATATAAATGTTTAAAATGTTTAATGTCTCATTATTTGGACGCCATCGTAATATCAGACGCCAATATAATATTGATGCTGTTCTGATCATGTGGTTAACAAACAATTTTTAACATCCATAAATACTCACTTTATTGTTAGATTGTAATAAAATTATTATGTTTCCACACTAAACGTCTTGGCCAGGTTCTTACTCGTAAAACTGCATAATATTGTTGCTCTTTCTCAAAACATACACATAAAAGTTGCAAGATTTGAATCATAAATCGTGGAGTAAAATCGCCTTCAGGTGCGTTATGACGACTTCCCATTTCGTCACCTATTAATTATTGTGTCAATTCGCCAAGTTTCTATTATGACAGGGGTCATAATAATATGTTTCTGTTTTGACCACTTCTCAATTTGGACACATCCCATATTTATCTGCCAAGCTATTTATCTGCCAAGTCAAGAGTAAAATTTCACTTTACTTAACCAACCTTAACTCTCTATCTATCTATCTCTATCTCTATCTTAACTCTCTCTCTGCCCTTGAGCAACTTGATTGATTACCTCTGTGGCGCAGCGGTTGTGGCTCTGCCTACCATGCAAAAGGTCCCGGGTTCGATCCCTAGCTGGGGATTCAAGAAAGAAAGAAAAATGATGTCGCTGTCTCTGGTCCCCACGACATGGGTTGTCCTAGTTTGTGGACGTGAGCCTGTTAAAAAATGTAAATAAAAGCTGATTTGGGAGGTGGTCAAACTGGGAAGTTGTCGAAGTGGTAAAATTGGGAAGTGGTCGAATTGGGAAGAAGTCAATTGAGAAGTGGTCGTAAGAAGTGGTATAAACTTGTCATTAAGAATCTTGTCATAATGGGAATTGCTCATAATGGACCCAAAGGACGAAAAGAAGTTAGATTGTAATGGTGACAAATGATGTGGTACTAAAAGGGGTCGTAAAACTGTGTATGCGGTGGCCGAAATTCTCGGATGCTGGATGTACCTATATAATCAAACTACCGAATGACCTAAGGTTTAAGGAATTTTAACCAAACTTTGTTGCAATAATTCGGAACATAACCCCTAGTCAGTCTATTTGGCGGAATCTATCAATGTCACTTTTCTCTTGTCTATGTAAGCAGCATAATTTTCCAATTTTACTGAGGTACAGTTACGCACTCATTGTACCGGATATTTTATACTGATCTCTTTCTTTCTTGATGCATAATGCTTAGGAATAAACAGGCTAGCTAATGAACGAATCATTCGATATGCCTCGGTCTATGATATTTGGTCACAACTCAGTCGTAGATACGCAAATTCTCACGCGGAACGTCTAGAACTTTCTGAGTATCAATCAACTCAACCACCACCTTACCTACCCATCATTGTTTGCTGGAAGAAATGTCTTGTTAGAGACAAGCTCGCATTTGCACATGTTTTTCTGTATGTCTGTTTTGTGTTGTACAATAAAGAAATTACGAAATTATGAATTTTTGGTGAAACTATGTATTTTTGTGGCGTTTTACTGTGAATTGGCGTTAAGAATATTATTTGTTTTTTTTAAATAATTATTCAAATAACTTCTTAAAATAATCTTTATCACTATATACCCTTACGGAGTACCTATTGATTTATTGGCTAAACGTGGATACAAATCATATTTATGTATAGAAGCTGGACCAAGTACTGCCCAGAATGAAGTCATAGTGAATTTTGATCCTGACGCCGATACTAATATGCAAACCGAAATACTCTAAAAAATGTCCCCGGAGTCAAAAGAAAAACTAATACGCAATTTCGTACACATCGTTGTCATAATTATTCGAGTATTTTTTGAACCTCAGGGCAACAATAATCTGTAAAAAAAATGCTCCAAAGTCTGGACCAGGAGTCAAGAGAAAAACCAATACACAACTACGTTTACATGGATGGCTTGACATGATGAATTCTTCCAGTATTTTCCAAAAAGTGGGACCAAACTGGACTTTTATCTTTATATATTTTTTCTAAATCGATGCAGTAGTTTGTTTTCTGAATCAAAAATAATGGGACAATTATACCATCTATATAAACAATGCGTGTTAGTTTTTCTTTTGTCTCCTTGGACAGACTGGATCTATTCGGTTAATTCGTAAGAACTTTGAAGAATAGTAAAAAATAAAAGTTTATCCAAACCTGTCCAGCAGTTTACAAAATTCGCCGTTGCGACCACATTTAGCGATTTATTTTTATATGTACGGATAGATAGGTAGATTATCGTCACACAAATGGCAACAATTTAACTCATTTAGTTAAAGTAATGTGACTTCAATACCACGACAGTTTTATTTAATTATACAAAATACCAATTCACAATACGCCCACTACATTGATTGATCCATTATTGATAAGAAATGCTCTTATTCCGAATATAATTGATCGATGCGAGAATCGAGATAGGCTCCACGCCTTCATGTTTTTTTTTCTTTTATTCGACATTCGGTCAGTAGTTATAAATCTACAAGGATATGTTGTCAGCTTATTACGTTTCCACCAATGCGTTGTGATTTAACATCACCATACAATTAATTCTGTAATACCCACGTTCAATAAAATAGGGGGACGTCATTAAAACAATATACAAAATGTATATTGTTTTAATGACGTCCCCCTATTTTTGATAATTTTATAACAACAAAAACACAACGTCAAACCTTGTCCCATACAGAGAGTAGTATAGGGACAACTGTCCCCACGTTGAGCTGAAAATTTAAAACTAGATTTTTACAAATACTTGTTTATCTATACGAAATGTAGAGGCTGACGCTATTAATAAGTTATCAGTTAAATATCTTTGTTTTCTACAATGACTTGCTGTTCTGTTACTTTCGATCTAAAGTTTAGCGGTGCTAATGTGTTTAGATGTTTTTGTAAGCTGCCAGTGTTATTATTAGAGCATAACATTTTAAAAATAAATCGAGAGAAGGTTTATTTCTTATGCACCGTTAAGGTTAAGACCAAGGAGGATAAGTTTTTCGAAATCTATGCACCACAAGCTAAACAAAAAATTAAAATGTTGTACAGACCAAAAGTACTTAATATTTCGGGTAGGTAAAGATCGCGCCAAAAATATATTTCTAGCTCGAATGAAATATTACCTTTCTCTCTCACTTATCCCACCTTATCCTATTTTGGACACGTTACCTTCTCATTCGCAACTTTCTTTCAGAGACGAAGTTATTTGGCGCGGTCTGAACAGTTAGTTTTTAGGGTTCCGTACCCGAAGGGTTCCAAACGGGACCCTATTACTAAGACTCCGCTGTCCGTCCGTCCGTCTGTCACCAGGCTGTATCTCACGAACCGTGATAGTTAGACAGTTGAAATTTTCACAGATGATGTATTTATGTTGCCGCTATAACAACAAATACTAAAAAACTGGATAAAAGAAATATTTAAGGGGGCTCCCATACAACAATTCTTTCAATACCAGATACAAACTTATGGATGCACCTGGTTACGTACATGGAGTGTGAAAGTAACCGCACCAATAACTTTGTAAACAATATTTTGCTGTGTAAAATCCAAACTATTCACTCCACACCATCGCTTCCATTGAACGGTGGTACGGAACCCTTCGTGCGCGATTTAGACTCGCACTTGACCGGTTTTATTTAACTAAGGAGTCGCGGAGTGTGACTCCTTAAATATAAGGCAACAAATATAATGACCACAAAAATATTTTTTTCATACCCAAAATGGGTAAATGATCACCAAAAGCTGCAGAAAATATCAGGGCAAAATACTGCGGTAGCTTAGTAAAGGCGGTGAGCGAAGGGAAGCCCCCTTTATCCTTCGTGTTAGGTTTGAACATGTAAGAACAACAAAAAATATTTAAAACATAAACTTGAGTACCTACACAAAACATAACAACAAGTTTGGTGATCATTTATCCAAAAACAATTTGGTGGTTGTTTACTTATTCTGGTGATCGTTTCGAATTTATTGGTAGGAAATTTTCGAATTTGTTGTTGATCGTTTAAACATGAGCCGTTAAAAAATAAAGAATACAGAAGCCGCTAATACAGAATTCGATACATGAATTGTGAGTAGTTAAAGAAGAGTCTATTTACAACAAATTTTAACCTTTCTTTCCCTATCCAAAAACCAGGGGTTTTTGCTGTTTCTAGTAATTCCACGCGGTTTATAATTCAATCGGTTTAACAGTAATTTTGATGCAAATCAGCTATGATAGTTGGCGCTGTTAGGTGACGTTAGAAATAAACTTACTCACAAATTCAGTGAAGTTTTGAAAGATGACAACTACCTTGATGAGCCTGCCGATTTTTTAATTCTGGTGAGCTTTAGTGGTAATTTTGTGCAGAGATTATGGTGAGTAACTTTAAAAATGTCCACCAAAGCAATTGTGTGTGTTGATTTCTCCACTTTCATTTCACTGCTTTAGTTATTGAATTATATTATTGTTAATTTTAATAACCGAAAACGCTAGTAGTTGGGTAGTCCGTCTAAGACAAAGGAAGCAACTCCCTAATACGCCGATCTTGTCTTAAAACAGGCGTTAACAACCTTTTCTGTTTTAATAGGTACTGAATTAATTGCCGTAGTTTTGATTGATTTACTAATTATTTTTAATTTTGATTTACGAATGCGCTAAATAATTGTAAAATGGGTTTTCACCGGTGTCTAAAGTAGTCTAAATTAAGTTTAAGGCTTTTCTGCCTACCGTGCGAGAGGTCCCGGGTGGGATCCCCGGCTGGGAATAAAATAAAAATAACCCCAGTCTTGGATGTTCAAATGTGTGTGATGTCGCTGTTTCTGGTTCCCACGACACAGGGTATCCTACTGTGTGGCCAGAATATTTGTTTAAAATGTTTGTTTAATTTAATCAATCATCCATCAGTCCATCACGCAAAAACCGCTGGAAGGCTCGCGATGGAGTTTCAACATTATTTCAGTAAATCTTTTAACATAACCAAAAAATTTTTTTTTTCAGTAAAAAACAGACAAAATGGTATCATTATTAATTATATTTAAAATAAACTTTCGAAGCCTCAACCTGTGCAGTAATGGTTTGGTGTAGCACTTGGTTGCAAGGCTGCTCGCATGACATCATTGTTAAAGTGGACGTAAATAAAGCTTTTAATTCTGTTGCGCAGGATGTCATCTTACGGAGGGTGTAATCTCATTGTACTACTTTGTACCCTCTCCTGCACCAGTGCTACAATGACGCAAGTAATTTCTTTTTGGTGAGAACTTAGTGCAGCCTGGGAGTGGGTTAGTGTTCAGCAGAGTGATGATTTGGGTCCTATGCTTTTTAGCTTGGCAACTAAGGAAGTTGTGGTCTCTTTGCGCTCCCCACTGAATGTGTGGTATCTGGATGATGGCACAATCGGGGGCAGTCCAGAGGTTGTTTTGGAGGTTTTGGGAAGGCTTAGTCTCTAGAATTCTCAGAAGTGTGAGGTGTACTCTTGTTCTGTGCAATTGACACAGGATTTGTTCGCCAATATATATTCGGTTGTAACGGGAACTGTCCATATGAGCAGGGTGGATTTCACACTTCTCCGGGCCCCGAGTTTCCCGGAGGGAATCCCTGGAGTTATTCAGTCTCAGATATTGATATCCTCACGGCATCCAAACAGCACCTTATGCAGCCCTCCGTACGTGTTGCCTTAGCAATTAAAAAAGTTGTCTGTCTTTGTCTAGACTAACTTATTTAATTCGGTCTTGGTTTGATTGTATAGGCAGGCAACTTTGAGTTATGATGCATTTTTAAAGGATTTACTGTAGTGCATCATCAATGTGAAAATGTCCTCTTCTCTGTGGATGCAGGCGGTGCTGCCCGTCTGGTAAGGGGGTTAAGGTGTGCGGCGGTATAGGACACTGAGCTTCCAGCCATTTTGGCTTCTTCATATGAAGTTGTGGACCTCGTTACTCATATTTTCGGTAATCATGGTGACGGGTTTTGCATCCCGTTTGCGGAGGAGACGGAAGGATAATAGAGAGCTTATTGTCCTGGGAGTAATCTGCTGAAAAGGTTACTTAGTCAGCGTTCTTGGGAAGAGGTAATATGCGAGGTCACTCGCGATGAGGTGTTTGCTCAGTCATTGGGACCGGATCGGTTGCGTCCGATTTCTCACCCCGAATCTGGTTTGTGGCTGCACGCATTACATTCTCCACAGCTAGTTGCACACTCTTAGTCAATTAGACTCTTTACGTGTGGCAGTCGCCTTGCGATTGGGTTGCACTCTCTGCCAGCCGCATCGATGTGTTATCGCCATGGCCTACATTGTGTAAGGAGCGCTGGCAGGTTTTTGCGGTACCACGCAATAAATGACATTGTCCATAGGGAGTTCGTTTTGGCTAAGGTTCCGAGTGTGCTGGAGCCGCCAGGATCGTGCCGTTCGAGTGGGAAGTGACCTGACGGCCTGACCTTGGTTCCTTGGGAGAGAGGCGTTCTCTTTTGTGGGATGCGACTTGCGTCTATACTTTTGCAGCCACCCATATTGCGTCGACTGCGGCCTCCGCTGGTGCCGCAGCCAAATATGCCGCTAGACTGAAATATCTTAAATATGCCGCTCTCATGACGAACTACATTTTTGAATCACTGGCGGTTGTGACGACTGGGGTATGGGGGGAGCAGGGTAAATTCTTTATTAGGGAGTTGGGACGCCGCCCGAGGGACAAAGGTTTTGACTGACGCTCTGGAGCATTCCATTTGCAGAGGATTTCACTGGCTGTGCAGCGGGGTGATGCTGCCAGCGTTTTTGGAACCTTGACACGGTAATCTCCCGGGGCGGATTATTCGGTTAATTTTGAAAAATTACATTTTATAATTTTTGATTGATGTTTAAGTGTATGTATTAATAGTTATGAGTATTTCCTTTGAATAGATACTTTAGAGTTTCTTGTGTATTCTTCTCTGAGAAGTATCTGCTTTTGGGACATACACCCGTTCTAACATATGAGTAAATTGAGATGCTAGCATAGATGTAGCCAAAAAAAGTCCAGAAATAGTCTATTCGAAATGCCGAATTTTAGATATAGTCCATTAACAACTCCAGAGTTATTAAGACATCTTTGTGAGGGTTACAGCCTGATCATTTGATATCATCAAAAATCTCCGCAACGCTTACGATTTTCAGTTTGAAATTTTATGCCAAAAAATAGTTTAGAAATAGTGCACAGAAACAATAATAATTTCCATTTCGTTAACATTGAAGAAGTGCATTAAAAATACAATGTTTAATATCTCATACATTTCAATAAATGTGCAGGTCTGTACAAAATCATATTAGGGTAAACCCCCAAATTATAAAATGCTCGAATTGCTGTTTTCTGTTAAATAAAAATAGTTTGAATATCTGCTGCTTTCCCCCAACAAGATACCATGGGACATAACACTATGAAAGTAACTAAAATATACTAGCCTAGATGTAGCCACATCCGTGTTTTGTCTGATTCCGCCTGTCTGGTACAATTTTTATGTGGTTTGACGCAACGTTATTTTAGATTGAGTCGAGCGCATTGTTTGCGCTCTCTTTTTTTTCTTATGTGGAAGTAATTACCGCTGTCACATTCGTAATACTTTTATATATGCCACTGTAAGATAGTGAAAACCGTTAGTTGATAAAATAACGCGTTAGTTGATCAACTATCGGCAGATATATGTTTCTTTTGTTTTTACACGTTAACTTAACACGAATACTATTTGGGGGCTTCGCTGCGCTCGCCCCCTCTAGTCTTCATCTAAGCTGCCGCAGTATTTGCCCTGGTATTTCGTTTACAATTCAAGTTTAAACCAGTTTACTATTGAACAGTTTTAACCGTTAGTTTATCAACTTACGCGTCATATAGTAAGCAGTACGCTACACTTTACTATCTGTCGAAAGTTGACCAACTAACGAGAAAAAAATATTTGTTTATCAACTAACGGTTTTGGCTATCCTACGGTGACATATTTTTTTACGTATCGCCTCAACGGTTAATCTTCAATTTTCGATGTCCGGGAGCAAAAAGTAACCGTAGGAACGAAATAACAACAGAAACGTTTTTTTACTATTTTTCCTTGCGTTATCTTACTCGCGCACGATACTGTTTGTTTCTAATTGTTTTATAAATAGTTGTTAAAAAATCTAGAGTCCTAAATTTTTTTATCCCTGTCGCGTTCGCACGACATTTTTCGACCAATCTTCTAACAAAACAAAAACTATTGTAAGAGTCCAGATGAATGAATTTGTTTTCAAATGTATCAAATGATATAGATGTTAGGTCTGTTCGGGTTACAAATTGATGGCCCTAGTGCATCATAAAAGGTCACATAACTCCCTAATGGAATGATGTAGGAGTTAGGGTCCGCATTGTCGCACGAGCTTTGGTTGCCGTTCAAACATAGGGGACTATACGGTTCAGCCTGCTTCCAAGCAGAATAACGACGACCCTCATACTGTAATCCTCGGCATTGAAGCCTTCATGAAAATGAAAATTGACACTGCTATAAAATGTATGTCTATAACTATGTCTACAAATAGACTTACTAACTGTAGCTAGTCAATTTATTTTCGAAAATGTAATGTATGCACGCAAGAACCTTACATCATTTTGCCAAACTTAGCGATAGCTGTAATGTTAACCTAAGAAATAATCATACACTATGTGCGCCCCGGCTTAGACTCGCAAAGGTAAGCAATTCTTTCAAGGATCAGTGCACTCTCTACTACAATAAGATAGATCTGGAGATTTGTGGCTGCTTCTCCTACAGTGGTCCAATGTAGAGAGGAGGCAAACAATGACGTTTGCTAAGTATATGTAAATATCTAGAATAATAAAGAACTTTGACTTTGACTTTGACTTTTCAATTTGCATTGGACTGGCCCCATAGACATGTTGTAGTGTCTTCGGACCAAGGCACCCGAGCAGCACTTGCGCCCCGGTTTAGACTCGCGAAGGTAAGCAATTCTTTCAAGGGTCAGTGCATTCTCTATACCTCTGGAGTTTTTGAAATTGCCTCTTAAGCAATTTAAAAAACATGTTAAAGTCACTTTGTCGGAAAAGCGATATCACAATTTTCAAGACTACTTAAATGATGGGACTGCACGGGGTTAATCTAGCTCAACACAGTCCTTGGGAGTAATAGTTTTGTAATTATGTATTCGTGCTTATTAATAATAAAAGATTAAGATTAAAGATTATTTATTTTTCTGTGTTACAAAAACAACTTAAAGAAATAAGTAATTACATCAGGGAACTTATAATGTAAAAGCCGTTGAAAAGTAACACTAGGTGAGTGATACGTAGTAGGTGCCCTGGATACTACACTAGGAAACCTGTAAAGTAGTAGCCAGTGAAACCGTCGTACGAACCTTACCAAGTACATAATACAATAGTTGGCATATTTGTTACAATTACAATTCAGTTCAGTAATAGTTCAATTCAATAATTCAACTTCAATAATAGTAAATAATATTTCAATATTTGTATTAGTTAAGCACAAGCAATTTTTAAAGGAGATCCAAAAATCAATCTGTGGGAGTTTCTACGCCCTTCTTCTCCCACAGTGGTCCAATGTAGAGAAGAGGCAAAAAAATGCGATTGCTAGGTATATGTAAATATCTACAGTAATAAAGACATTTGATACAAAAATAAACTACGCTATATGTATTGTCAAAAACATTTTCAATGAGAGTTTACGAATTCATAATATCCACATTTTGAATGGAATTCCGCTGTGAAATTACTTAGGATTTCAGAGTTGCAGGAAAAAAAAAGTAATTTAGAGGTCCTTTCGCAATTAAATTCTACCAAAAAAAAAAACCTACCTTTTCCTTCAGTGAGAATTTTAATCAAACACTCAGTTAACGTTAACCCAAAAATCTAATCTTTTTATAAATAATCCATTTACTCCACAATAATAGTAGTTTATGTGACTGCTGCATAATGGAGGGATTTAATACTCGAAAGAGGGTTCATAATAGTATCACTCGAAAGTTTTAATGCCTAATTATGTACAGTTACATACACTAGTTTATCTATAAGCTCTCTTTAATGTGTTCAGGAACCACGTGTTCGACCGGCATGGTGGCATTGATAATTCCTTTGCACTTGTTCAGCTTGTTCAGTAGTACCAACTTCACAAACAAAATAGGGGCGGCACGCAGGCGGGCGTCGGCGTTCGAAATTTGAATGTCATAATATGTAGAAAAATTACACATTATGATCACAATGTGTAATTTTTCAGATAAGAAATGAGTTTTTACCAAGTAGTTTAACATTGTGCTGATTGTAACGTGCGGTTTTTATACGCAGTAAAGAGGGTTTATGATACGTGTGTAGATACATTAATTTATGCATGTAAATGGATAAAAAAAAACAATATTTATTTGTATCACCTTAACGGTTCACCCGAGCCCGGAACAGCTGGTAATGCACTTCAGTTAAATTACTTATCTCAATGTTACATGGTCAGCACCGGATTCGAGCCTGCATTTCTTACGTCAGAAGCAATCGTGAAACCCACTAGACCACAGAAAGCTATAATGCAGTCCTCATGTAAAAAAAACAATAATTACTAGAATTTTTTCACACCCCAGTATAAAAATAAACTTCAGATTTGATCGTGTGAATGAATTTTTATCCGCAAAAAGCCATAAAACCATTTCTACGGACTACAAAGGTATGTGCACAATGTCGAAACTAGTACAGCTAGCAAAAAGGCCACTAGAACTGGACGCATGCACCCGTATTTGGACCCGACCGCAAACAAAGCATCAATAAAATATGTATACCGTACACAGTAGAACAAATTTATTGGAAACCATGCCACACGGCTCTGGTATAAAGGCTGGTTCTGCTGCTGCATTCCAACGTTTACCCCAGTAGATACAGCAAAGTCAGGTTCATGGGTTTTTAGTATTTGGTAGTTTTCTCGGTATGGAACAGCCCGTGGTTTAAATATTTGAATGTGAAAATGCGATACATTTTGAATTTTAGAATCGATTACTATGTATCCCTATAGAATATACCCTTTCCACAAAAGTAAACAGATTAAATGATTAGGTACTATTCTTTGAGACCACCGAGACTGAATCTAGTTTCACTCCGCAGCCACTTTAGCAGATGAAATTCAACCTTTGACCGTCGCAACTAAAGCGTAATTTCAAATGTGTGTGAAACTTTCACGCTGAAAATTCAGAATTCTATTAATAACTGGGGTTGGACTAGTCTGATGTGCAGTACTGAAAATAATTAATTTTGACCAACTCCAATAGTGGTGCGGGGAGCACCCTAATGGAAAACTGTTAGTCTACTAACATTGCGTTTTGGAACTATATACAGGTGACTGGCAAGTCGACCTCCATACGTTGGGAGATGCTAGCACGGATCAAAACCAACCATTGTGACTATGAAACACCCTACCCGAAAATTTACCGTTTTCGAGTTAGGGGCCTTTAAAGATTTTCGAGGAAAAATCCCACTTTACAACATATTTCGCACCAATTTTCCTAATCTAGGTGATTAATTCCAGGTATTTTGCTGGTATTAGGTAAAAATAGAGTTAATTTAATATTTAGAAATAAAAAAGAACCGACCACAGCAAAAAAAACCTACAATACAGGCTTATGGTGAAAACCGAACATCGCATGTTTACTTAATGGGTTGACGTTGAAGCAGTGTCACCAAAAAAAAAACTAGTAACTGTTTGTGCAAACAAAACCTAAAACATCTCCAGTTCTCTAGCTATTCAATGAGATACAATAGTCAAATAAAATGTTTATTATTCTTGGGAAAATTGTGCGACAAAGTAGATAGGGTAGGGGACTCTAAGATGACCGGTGATTAAAAAAAAAGGGTTTTAAGATGTTGTAAGGACAAAATTATTTTATTTTTATCGCCCGATATCCAAAACGGGGTTTTATAAGTTTGAAGCGTCTGACAGTCTAACGGTCTGTCTGTCTGTATGCCTGCCCGTGGCACTCTAGAAGTCAAACAGGTGGACGAATTTTGATGCCGTTTTCTGTAAATAAAAATAGACATCTCTGCGGTGGTTCTTAGATATGTTTTGTTAAGATACAATAAGTCAGGGGGGAGTATTATCTTTTCAATTCATGTTCAGCATGACCACCCATGTTCCTAATATAATTTCGTAACCTAGTTCTCAATTCATTTTTGACTGCTCTGGTTGTGAGCTGCCTTCTCATTTTTTCAGATGCGTCAATAATCATTTGTTTCAAAATGTCTACATTTGCGACAGGATGACCATCTTGGTACACGATACTCTTCATGTGTCCCCATAAGTAATAATCCATCAAGGTTAGGTCTGGACACCTTGCAGGCCATGGTAGTGGACCTCATCTCCCGATCCATCTGTCTGGGATATTTTCATTCAGCCAATCCCGGACGCCCCTAAAGTAGTGAACTTAACAGCCCTCATGTTGAAACCACATGTCTCTTATCAGTGCGAGCGGTAAATCATCTACTGGCTTCCGATTTGACCGCTTTGAATATCTCTTTTCAGGAGATCGGCACCGGAGTTCTCACACGGTCTCAACCTTGGCCACAGCTAGGCACCACACCTCGGCATATGAGCACGCCTTCAGGTTGCAGGCGGTCCGACTATGCAATACACTTCCTTGCACTTTAACAGACAGCTCCACTTTTTTCTCTTTCCATAACCGGGTAAAAGAGTACTGCTTCCCGAGCCAGTGCAAAAGAGCATTAGTGATACCCCTTCCTAAAACGTCTATCCTGTCTTCCTTCAAAGAGTTTCGTCCCATCTCCAACCAATCCTTTCCAAAGTCCTTGAATCAATAGTCCACTCCCAGCTGTCCTCGTACCTTTCTGCCATGAATTTACTGAAGCCTTTTAAGTTTGCCTACGAAGCCAAGGGTCCTGGGTTCGACTCCCGGTGGGGGCAAATGTTTGTTTGATGAGAACGGATATTTTTACCCTAGTCATGGATGTTTATCTATATAAATGTGTGTATCGTTGTCTAGTACCGAAGATACAGGGAATCCTAGTTTGAGGCTAGATCAATGTGTGTAAGTAACAAGTAAGGTAAAAAAAAGGGTAAAAAAAAAATACCGTAATAAAATTAGATTAATTGGATTGCTATGGATAGTACTAGAATTATTATTGTATGTTTCCCTCTCTATGTATGAACCAAAAAGTCTGCAAGCCAACAATGTCGCATTTCAACCTCTATTGGCACGGCAAAAAGGAATCCCATCTTACAGTGGAACCGCAAGAGAACCTGATAAGCTTCAGGATGCCCTAAGTAAATACGAGCTACTTCCGCGATTAAAACTTGGCACATCCTTTGAGGCGACTCCGCAAGGAGGTTTTAGAATGGAGATGCCATCCTTGCGTTGACCCCTCTGACAATTTTTCTGCGTGTGCGCTTAAAAGTATTGCTGTGCTGTCCCGTTTCCGACCCAACTAAGGTAGCATGTCGTATAGCAAACTGGAACCAAAAGAAATGCCATTTAAGCTCATATGTTGTTAGGGTGGCGCAACGCCACCTGCATTATTTACAGGTTACTAGGCAACTGATTAGTATGTATCTGATTGACGAAAGAGGACGAGACACTTTTATTACTAATAACTTTTCGGAAGGAGCTGTTACCACTAAAGAAAGATAGGTTTTGTGTTGATCATAGAGTTATTTAGTAAACATAGACCGCGTTACCACAAAAATATTAAACAGCATTTAAACTCAAAATAAACGTCAAATCCTATACATTTTTGTATTTAAACAAGTGTTGAACGGTAGTTTATTTTTTTTTGTGGTAAGGCCCAGAGTGCTGTTAAGCTGATCTTTTGAAAATTTATAATTAACATTTATTGACATTTAATTTACTGGAATTTTTGACCTTAATGAATTTTGGGTATTAATTACCAATATTGTATACATAAAGAAGGTATTACGCAGAGCTTTGTCATTCGTCAGTTTTTTTCTGATCAATGAAAATGACGTTGAGCCGATTTCCCGCCACAGCTCAGAGTCAGGCTTTGTTTCGACTTAGATTCTAATCAGCGGTCGAATGTCATGTTTCTTTATAAATAAGATAAACATTAATATTTACATACAGGCACATAATTGCTTCTGGCCCTAGGATACCCTGGTCAGAAACAGCGACGTCACACACATATAAACATCCAAAACCTGTTTTTTTTTTCTGTATCCACAGCCGGGTATCGAACCCGGGACCACTCGCTTGGTAGGATGAGCCACGACCGTAGCACCACAGCGGTCGTCATACACAAGGGTGCAAAATGCCGTATTTGGCTTGTCGGCGGTGGCGGCTATTTCGTTTTAGCCAAATACGGAAAGTTGCGCCCTGTAGAGCAATCGATATAATATCGCTAAGCGCTTACAAGATCTTTGGGCCCCTGCATGAGTGTTTATTTTTAATTTTGTAGGTTTTGCCTCGGACGCCGTAACAAAAGAGAGATATTTTTTTAGTTTATTAGGTAGGCGACTCCAGACCGGAGTGGCGTTTGTGTTGCCGGACCGAACGGACGTGTCCCCCCGAGATCTCGCAAACGCATTTAAACAAACAATAGTTTTCATCCCCGGCGCGCGCCTTTTGTTCTGCCTCCGGAGGCCTGAAAACGAGCCTGGCTTATAGGCTGGCTTATACCGCGTGTCACTGTGAGGGTTACCTGCGCGATCCATCTAGGCACCCCATCTGTGCAATACCGCGCATTTCAGTGATTGTGATGATACTAGTGCGGTCAAGTGTAATGAATGCCCAGAGAACTGCGCGATACTCTTAGGCATCCCATCTGTGCAAGCCCTAGAATTCTAGGCCAGGTGCACGTCTGAGCCACGCAGCGACAGGCCGGCAGCGAGCGACGCCTACGCAACACACCCTCAACGCTACTGCCTCCACCACCACCGCCGCTAAACACACCAACCTGGTGAGATCACTCCGATTAGGACATCATTGATAGTGATTATCTATCTCTAACTTTATTTCTCTCAGGACCACTCGCCGCCTGACAATAATAAACCACCACTTACCGCGGCCGCGGTCACCCCTTTTGACTAAGGCATAATCGCATTTATAGGTGCGTCATAGGCAAAATCAACTAATAAAACATTATTATAGCTACATATACTTATATTGCTTTGCCTGAAAATAAATTCGAGATAATTCTCCTCGAGATTTTTTTCTCCTCATCTTCGAAAGATCATTAAAAACAGTCATTAACAATAACCTTCCACTAAACCCTGAAACTCTGTGAATAAGCCAACCCAAAACTTAACAATCCTAGAATTATTTTTACGTAGCTAAACTGCAAATATACTAAACCCGACAATAAACAAAAACTAAACATGTGCATGCCATAAAAAGGCCATCTCACCAAATTCCCAGAAACTAGACAAAACAATTGACTGCTATTTAAGAACAATTGAAAAAGCTTCGAAGCACAAAAAGCCCACAACGTTCCCTCACACATCTGGCACCCATTCTATAGTGTCAGCCCATCTTGGAAATACCGGGAAACATTAGAATAAAAATAGATCGTAAAAGGCCAAACAGCGTCTCTCATCATACCGGCCGTACACCTCTTAGAAACAACCCACACACACATTCATATTAGCTAAAACAGCATGAGGCTCTTTCCTGTAGTAATATCATACAATGGAAACTCTACCAATGCCCAGAAATGGAAACTGCCTGTTCCATGCAATTGCAGACCAAATCAACCATCTTTTTGGAGCGACATTCAACCATACCCACATCAGAAGCGACTTAGCTAGATACGTGGAAGCTAACAGCAATTATCCACGCATCAAACTTGCGATCGACGCACCAAACGCAGAAGCTTTCACTGAGTACATAAAAAATCTCCACATACAGGGCACGTGGGGAGGTGAAGAAATTGTCATAGCAGCCGCAGAGTTCTACGTAATAAGTGTAGCGATCCATCAACAAAATGGCCCATCAATCGTATATAGCCCCCAACAAGAATATAACGCAGTCGGAACTATCAACTTGACCTTTTTCGACAGCCACTACGACAGCGCATACATAATAGAGCACCAAAACGTAATCAACAACCAGTCAAATCTACAGCATCTCACTCAAAATACAGCGCGACAACGAAAGTACACTCAAGTTCCACCCGCCCCAAAAACAGATAATATGATAGCGGTAAATCTAAACACCTTCCCCCGGCCTACCCAAAATGCACAACTCAAGATAAGATGACCAATGACTTTGATACTTACCTTACCGACACATACACTCACACGCCACAAACACATGCATCCCCTCCGCCGGGTCAGATACAACCGGGTACTTCATCTTTAGGGCCTTGTTCACGGACTGATCCTCGAACCGAGTCACGGACCTAACTAATATTCACTAATGAAGTGAATTGAAGTAGGTGATATCAGTGCAATGAGTCTCAATAGCTGAGCAACAACCTGGTGAGATCGCTGCGATTATGATAGCCCTAACTCAGATCAAAAGGCAAAACGAACTCTATATCTGGCAGGTAATTCCCTTCGTAATGCTAAATACCATTTCATTAACAGATATCACGCTCGCTTCAAATTACTACGCCAACTCCAAACATTCCCACAAGCACAGTGCCTTACTAGTCGATAGGAGATAGGTATACCTAAATACTAAACTAGGCAGGAACCTACCCAATAACAGTAAAACAAAACTTAACTATTTCTAACTTTATCCGGTCCGACAAGCCCAAAAAAATAAAACAATAATGCAAGCCCGTCTACTACATAACTGCATATTCTGAGAAATAGCGAGAAACAGCCAACAATTGCACATCATAAAAGGATCATTTCACCATCTTCCAGAAAACAGGCAATTAACAAAAGACTTCCACTGATGAATAATAACAACAATAAAATCGGAGACTTTTTGTCCTGAGCGGCTCTCTACCGAGAATAAGGGCGCACGAAGATACGCACAAACTTTGACAATCGCAACCCGAACGATCTGTTTAGACAAAGGTAGTTCAAGAAAATCACGCTATCTCTAAGTTCTTCCTTTCAACAACATCCCAAGAAGATAACGTAATGGAAGCCTTACCAATGCAGAGATGGTATCTGCCTATTCACCGCAATTGCTGACCAAATTAATCACCTATGTCAATTAACATGCAACCACACTCACATTCGTAAGGACCTAGTTAAATATGTAGAAGAAAACGGCGATGAACAGAACAAAGCTCGCAATCACTGAGCCTGAAATCCTCAACAACTCAACATTGAAAATCTGCGCAATTACGGTACTTGGGCTGGAGAGGAGATTATAATACAAGCTGCCGAATACTTTCTAGTTAACGTAACAATCCACCAGCAAAATACACCATCGCTCACATTCACGCCTAAGAATCCAGCGGATGCAGTGAAATCTATCAACCTCAACGGCACAGGACACCACTACGACAGCGTATACTTGCTTGAATCGCCAAATTTACCCACGGATCAAGCAACCGATAACCAAACTGATAACACCATACTTTCCCCGATACTTAATGCAACACCCATGACCTCCTCAGGATCAACCATAACATCAACAGAAGACAACCCAGACAACACCGGATATACGATGATACGAAACAGCCCCATATTTAAACCACAAGTCACATGCGAGCGTATGCGCTGTGCTACTTGAAACGTTAGAGGATGCGCCGAAATAACTAAAAGACTCAACATTGATGCGGAATTGACTAACAGAAATATACACATAGCCTTTATACAGGAAACAAACATGATACATATGTCAAAACACTATCTCTGGTATCTGTATGCTCGCATCGGACAAGACGCTATAAAGAAATACAGGAAAAAGGGAATTATAGGAACAAACCTCCTTCGCAATATTGCACACAAATATTTTAAAAGTTAGATCAAAAGGAAATGCATGTATAAGGGCAAGCTAGTCTCTAAAAAGAGATTTCTTCCAGCAAAAAAAGGCATTACAGGAATTGCTATCATAAAAGGGTAGGCAGTGCACAATAATTACTATAACTAAAATGCCTAGGAATAAATTAAAATATCTGTAAAATACAGATAGCAAATACGAAATAATTACCGAAATATACATAAACTTTACATATAATTATACAAATACAAATAACTTTTACGAAAGAGACAGATAGTGCTCTTTGATATGTTTCTTAAAAGAAAAAAGAGTCGGACTGTCTCTTATAGTGCAAAGAGGTGCGTTCCAGAGTCGGACCGCCCGGCGCCCGCAACCTGAAAGAGCGTTTATACGCAGCGCTGCTATGCCGCGGAGTAGCTAAAAGTGAATAATTAAATATCATCGGAGAAATGCTCATGGCAAACTTAAAAGTAGAAAGACGAAAATTCTTATAAGAGACCCCATAAACAACCAGTGTATTGGACGGAGTTCCAATATGAACCGTATACGAAATCAAATATCTCGGCACATATATTACGGCAGGACATAGGACACAATAAAAAAGAGTTGCCGGCAAGCCATATGCAATTCCAAGGCCCTAATGCATTTTATAAAGAAATCCAACATGGACTGGAATATAGTGCGCCTGATTTACAAAATGGTCATTGCACTGTTAATAAAATACGGACAAAAAGCGGCAACCCTCACTAAAGCAAACGGTTGAAAGTCAGTTCTTGACTAAGAAAATATGAACGCCTGATCCTCAGAGACATGTTTGAGAACGCCAGAAGCTATCCAAGATACCACAAAATTCATGACTGACTACAGGGCAAAACGATAACCAAACGAATCAAAAACCACTGGATGTGTTACAATACATATTCTGCGACGCCCACAACAGCACTTACTACACGCTCCATTCAAATACGAAGCAAGGAAGAACAAAGTCGGCCGACTTATATACACCTGGAAAGATTTCCTTAAGCATGACATCAAATACTACGGCGAAGAACATAGTTACTGGACAGAAGCATCACACAACAGGGACGAAGTCAGGATGGCCTAGAGGCAAATATACCGTATTTCAGAAACAGAGCGAAAGCGAAACTGGGAACTTACCGGATAACCCAAACGAACACGACCCAGGAAACTCAATCAATAACAATAACTGAAAATAGAAGGAAAACAAGAACTTGAAGAAATCAACAGCTGCTCTCCAAATCCCACATCCTCCCCATTCCACATATCCTATATTGGCTTCAGGCTGAAGAGTCGGTCGATTGAATTCACTATCCTTCCCCTCCGATAGAGCAGGTCATTCCGCCCCCCCTCAAAACTTGTGCCTTCTGGTATGCCGGCCGAAAGACCGGAACAGGTTTAGAACCCTGGCTGGAGAAGCACCATTCATTCATTCATTCATTATTAGGTAGGCGACTCCAGACCTATTTACTCCACGTTCTGCATGTGGAAATTCCGCTGCCGGTCATTGCAGTGTATGAGGGCGGTCAGAACTATGAAAAAAGGGTTATCCAAGAAGCAGCCAGTTTTTTTTGTGTCCAGCTTTGGGAGGCCACATTTTGCTTAGATAGCTATTTATAAAATCGAATGATGCAATTTAATGTAAAAATATCTATCTGTTATATTTTCCAATTCCTATCGTATTCTCAAATTAATTCCATTAGTTCTGTTTTTTCCAGTTTTCCACAAATGGGTTTGAGTCACCTTTTTACTTGGCATTGCCAACAGAGAAATACCCAAAGGTGTATCATAAAAATATTCAATGAATGCCAATCTATTTCTAAAATAACGATGAAGTTTACGCAGAAGTTATTCCAGGAAACTTATTTCCACATTACAGGTCCTATGATTTTCTCAACCGTAATCTGCACTTTCCCGCCAACACCCACGTAACCAGCCACTGCAGAACCCACTAATTATGGTAAACTGCGAGAGCAAACAACAATTTGTGCTTCTGGTCATAACTAGGGATCGTTCGAAACTGGTTGGGAGTACGCAGAATAGAGAATGGCGCTATATTTCTGTTGTTGTTGGTTGAGAGTAACACGGACATAGATTCAGAACGAAGGAACAGGGTCGATCTTCTATTCAATAAAATTTTAGGCACTCTGCAGCGCAATTCTTGCTGCTAAGTTTCTAAACCAGAATTTAAATGTACACAAGAATACATGGGCAATAAGATTCCAAGAAGTATCATATTAAACATAAGGTTTTATGATCACTACCACGTAGCGATAGTAGCCAGGACCTACAATCAAACGTGTCATCCGAAACATGAACGTCCGTTTATGTAAATGTCACCGTAGGATTGTCAAAACCGTTATATAGTTTATCAATTAACACGTTAGTTTGTAAACCATCTACAAATTGTAAACAAGACCAACAGGGCTTAGAATTTACTATTATTTTGTTCTTACATGTCAACCTATCACGAAAAGCTTAGCTGCGATCGCCCCCTCTAGTCTTCGCCCGAGCTGCCGCAGTCGTAGCCCTGGGTATTTCGTTTGCAATTCAAGACAAGTTCACAATTCGATGAATTTATTATAAACTAACGCGTCATATCGTAAGCGTAGCGTTAGTGCGGTACAGTTTACAATTTATCGATAGTTTGTAAACTAACGAGAAAGTAAACGTTAGATTATAAACTAATGGTTTTGACAGTCTAACGGTGATATATAAGTACATATTATGCGACCAAAACAACTAGGCGCAGGATAGCTAAGCGTTCATTGTAATAGTAATAACGGAGGGAACACCGGATCGGTGATTAATACCATATATTACATACTTAGTACATGCTAGTGACTTCTAGGTCCAGGTACGTGCGTATACTAACGTATTATAATATAATAATAATACCTTGGACACTATTTACACACATTGATCTAGCCCCAAACTAGGATTCCCTGTGTCTTAGACTAGTGTGTACTAGACAACGATATATAGATAAATATTATGCTTAGATAGATAAACAACCATGACTAGGGTACAAACATCCGTTCTAATCAAACAAATATTTGCCCCCACCGGGACTCGAACCCGGGACCCGTGGCTTCGTAGGCAGGGTCACTGCCGACTCGGCCATTCGGGTCGTCAATTCGTATTGTAGGAGGGGTACGTGTCATGCGTTTAGTTGTGTTGGTCATGTAGTAGATAAGTTAGATTAGGTTAGGTTATAGTATTTGTTGCACAAAACCATCCCAAGAACAGAGTTATCGCGATCCAGTTCTTTGAGTCGGTTGCCCGAGGCTCCTCTATACAAGTGCGGGAGATGCGCCCGTTTATAACCAATTTAGGTAATGTTCGCGCAAAGTTTCTTTGGCTCTGGGCGACCTGTTACCTCCCTCTCATCCCACCTTACCCAATGCGAGAAAGATAGGTCACAGCTTTCTTACAGCAAAAGAAACTTGGCAAGGCCTGTAATGCAGTGGGTTTTGTGAAATACAGAGACTCTCGCATGACTAAAGGTTAGGCAGACGACGAAAAAAATCAATAGAAATCATCAGAGAACTTCCGTGCGTCTCTGATTGCAGATAACTTGCTAAAAATGAATCTGGAAAGAAGTCCATTACATACATCATTCATAATTCACCAAGTTAAACACTTTATAAAAAACTGACTTCAAGTCCATTAGGATATTCACACTCAAGATACCATAAATCGTGGGAACCAGAAACAGCGATATCACACAAATATAAACATCAAAAAACTAAGTTTTTTTTATCCCCGGTGGATCGAACCCGGGACCTCTTGCATGGTAGGCAGAGCCACAACCGCAGCGCCACAGAGGTCATCTTGCATTGCAATGTCTTTTCGGGCTAGCACTGCGATAGCGGTCATTGACTCCTGTCTACCATTGTATGGTCCTTGGGTAAGGGATACTTAGTTATTACGTGCAACGTTTCGAAATTACTGTCATTTAGCTTCTCATGGTATCAGATGATCTCATCAGACATGTGTCATCGGTGTATTGGTATACTTCACAGTGCTTGCGCTGCGCTCCACTTGTCACTTTCAATGGTACCATATTCATATATAGCGATAAAGCTAAAAACCTGGGTCTTATCTTTGATAACCAGCTGTCCTGGTCTTCGCATGTTAATGAAGTCAGTCGCCGAGTATTTGCGACTTTTCACTCTCTTAGGAGACTTCAGTACTTGTTGCCTCGACAGACCAAAATCACACTCGCTCAGTCTCTCCTTCTACCCCTCATCGACTATGCTGATGTATGCTGGGTCAGTGCTAACGAAGAACTACTGAACAAACTCGAACGACTTCAAAATCTCGGGATTCGGTTTATCTTCGGGCTGCGCAAGTACGACCGTGTATCACAACATCGCAAGGAGTTAAAGTGGCTGCCGATCCGTCTTCGCCGGGATTCTCACATTCTCAATTTCCTCTACAACATTTTACGGAATCCACGCTATCCAACTTTCCTACGAGACAGTTTTCAATTTCTTTCTTCCAGCAGGCCTCGGAGAACTCACGCATTTTCTTTGCTCACAGCTCCACAGCATAACACCGCGTCCTATGAGCACGGGTTTAGACTCCGGGCCATTCCGTTGTGGAATGCACTCCCTGGCACCATCAGGGACAGTCCTACTCTCAATATATTTAAAAGTCGCGTGAAGAAGCATTACCTCTCTCTTTAGAATTACAGGTAGTATGTATGTAAGTATTTATTAGCACATTTATATAATAGTAGTAGTTAGTATTATATTATAAGTATTTAGTATATAATTATAGTCATTAAATGTTTTATTTTATTTATTAATATTTATGTAAGTACTCGTTTATTTCGTCATATTGTTGTACACATAGGTCTACCCCTGCTCAGCAATAAACATCTCCAACTTTAACCTGGTTTGCTGGAAGAGATCTCTTATTAGAGATAAGCTCACCTTTGTACACTATTTTTATGTAACTCTTTTTTTATATCATTTGTGTGCAATAAAGTAAATTATGAAATTATTATGCTTTATAACATTGACGAGGTCATTTACATATACCAGGTAGTGCAGTGGGCCTAGTTCAGATCCTTGCACTGTTCCTTCCGTCGTCGCTTGTATCTCGTTGCTAAGCGCACTGCCCACTTTAACCCTATACGTATGTCATTTAAATAGATAGATAGATAAATTAATTTATGCGTTGCAACATGGTACACACACATATATGTTATAATAACCCAAACTTTAAGAAGAAAAATCTACAAAAAGAAAACAAACACAGCAGCTAAATAAAACAATCAATAAATAATAAAATTATACAAGCAAACTTTGAGGTACGGTAAGGATAACTATGTGGAATTGTGACTGTACCGCGACAATGAAATGGCCCTGTATTTACAATACAATATTTCAGGTAGTCAGGGCACCAATTCAGTAACGGACCTCGCACACCTGTGTCTTCTAGTTTTTCAATTAGTGTGTCGTGTCTTAAGATGTCGAAGGCCTTAGGTGTAGAAGTAGGTGTTTTTCTCATCAAGATATTTATTAACGTCGTCTGTAAATCTAGACAAAAGCAGTGTCGTGCTCTTCTTAGGTTGAAACCCGTATTGTTTTGTGCAATGACTTCATGGGTTTAAAAGAAAGAGTGTATTTGATTACAAAAGTATTTTCACACCTTTCATTCGGAAAAGTAAGTTTTGCTCCACGATGAGAGGGAGCAAAATGCTACTTTTCTGTTTAAGCTACTTTTTTAATTTATTCATTGGCATGAAGCATTTATGCAATGTGCCAATAGAACACAGATCTTAATGAAATAATCGATTGTAATTAAATCGTTATCGATTAAAAACGAACACGTTTCAAGTTTCAACTTTAACAACGTTATATGAAAATTTATGAATTTTTCGTAATATTTAAAAAAAAAAACTCATTAAATTATGTGTTTTACTGAAATCAAAAGTTATTGTGATATAATGAATATTGATATCCGATACCATAATCGATTCGATTATTTTTACACATCGGTAAAAGTAGCACAGGAATATTTTATCTGTGGTGACTTTTCCCTAATCCTTCACAATCCGCCATTATATAAAAAAAAAAGATTTTGTTGTTCGATTACTGTAAAAGTGTTGAAAGTATAATTCAAAGTATAGTATATATATTCATTATTTTTAGAGCATTATATTTCAATTTTCCTCATAGTCGGTGTGAAAAATTGTATGTGTCACTCAGGAGCAAAATTATTTTCGTCTTGGGCGTTAAGGCTTGAAACCTTCGTTACGCTCAGGATTTTAACTTAGAATCCCTCGCTACGCTCAGGATTCTATCGTAGAAGCCTTTGCTTCACTCTGGGTTCAATGTACCGCCCTCGCTGAAATACATCATTTTGCTCCCTTGTGACACAAATAACTATTCTACGATTTTGTCAATGTCGCCGATCGTTACCACGGTTACTGTTACGATGGTTAATATTTGTGATTCGGCTCGCAGTGGAAGTCGGGTTAATGACCGATATCGTAGAGCTCACCGGAAAAAGGCTAACTAGCTGTGGCTAACTGCCTCAGATTTTAGATAGGTACCTTGTTTATTATTCGGCAGTCTGTTCAGAGAAAATTGAAAGCAGCGACATTATTCTTGCAGATACATCGTCTCTCGACAAGACCTGAATCGCGTTTTGAGGCATCGCGATTTTGAACCTCATGCCATGGTAATAAATATCAAAACTTATAACAGGAAAACGATCTTTAAATTGTAAAGCCTCATTAAACCCTAATAGCATGTCAGTATCATAACTATCAGTGTTTGTGATAAAACATGGCTTTTATTTCTGAGTGAATAATGTTTATGAAATATCCCATGCTTTGTCGTTGGGCCTATTAGCGTTTAATATAGCTTTAAAATTTAAAGATCTTTTCTGTAACTGGTTGTAGATGTATTATTAATTTAGACTGCTTCTACATAGATATATGAAACACGTGTTGGATACTCAGAATGCACATAGTAATATTGATTTACCAGATTGTAAGCCTACCTGAAGTGACAGCGATTCTGATAGGCTCATACTTAACATTTCCAGAGTGGTGGCGATAGACTGGCCTCCTGTCGCACAAAAAGGCCCAAATATTTTTTTTTATTTTAATAATAAACTATCATTATAATCATATATAACATAAGCTTTTATTGCCAAAGTAATCCAACCACAGCAGCGACAGAAATCGCTACTACAGACAACTGTAAAACACTTGCGCCGTTCATGTATCCAAACCTCTTCGCCTGGTGTATGAGGTCCAGCAAAGAGTCCATGGTCTCCAGATTGTTCGGCAGGATCTGGTCTGTTGGGAGCAGGAACCCGTTGTTTCCTGTGTCGCGCAGTTCATAGCAGTAAACTAGAGGTACTTTGAGTTGCTCTTTCACCCAATCGATGCTGCCGCCGGTGGCTTGGTCTGTGGATTGGTGTTAGTTAGATGTTAAAAGAGTAAATTATAATGATAATATTATGTATAATACCTATATTTGTCAACAAGAAAATCAACAAAAATAACATAAAATTCGTTCAAGTGCGGGGCGTACTCGCACGCGAAGGCTTCCGTATCATCGTGCAAGAAAACTTAACCACTAAACATAATAAAATAAAAACAAAAATTAATTTCATTTCCGAACGTTCATTAGAACCCAGAACCTTAAGATTGCGAAACCAATATCAAACCAATTGCGTCACCACAACAAGATATTCGAATAATTTTATGGTTTGTAACATCGCGGGTGGTGTTTAAAAACGTCTCTTGCATAGGTACCCCCCTTTAATTTAGAAAATCTCGTGTAATTATTGTAATAGCGGCAACAGAAATAAATATCTGTGAAAATTTCAACTCTCTACCTGTGACGGTTTATGAGATACAGCCCGCTAACGGACGCACGGACTGACGGACGGACAGCGGTGTCATGGTTATATCGTCCCGTTTGGCACCCATCTTGTATGGAACCCTAAGCATATCAGTTTGTGACAGCATAACCTTGTCATTGTCGTGTTATTTAAGAACTAAACAAAAAAATAATAAGTCAAGATACCCATTAAGTCATGTTACTTATTTACTTCATTCTCAAAATTATAACCCAGATTACCTGTGACGTAGGGCACAATTTTATTACGATATATTTTCGTATTATATAAATTAAGTCTATGTAATCTAAGATATCAGATTGCACAGTCCACAAAAGATAAATATTTTGATATCAAAATACTAATCTCACCGTATATCATTCAGACATAACTTTCTTACATCCTTTATTTTTATGCATAAATTAAGGTTAATTGGTGCATCCATGCTAATTCTTATTGCTGCTAAAAATAAAGATAATGTGATCCTTCTGATAAAACACAGACTTTTCTGTCTTATATTGCAAAAAAAAATTACTAACACCACTTATCTTCTGAAATTCACAAATGCGTTTAGTAATCTATCGTTTAGTGAAGTCTATAAATGCACCGACTCATGAAATGCTTTCGAAAAGCTAATGGATACAACCACCTCGTTCTTCAAACTATGCTTCCCGATATGCAGAATTAGATTATCAGCTCGATCTAAACCACCTTGGCTTACAAAAGGTATTAAAACATGCTGTAAGAAGAAACGCGAACTACAGTTCGCGACGCGCCGCCGAGCGAGAAGCATGCTTGTACAGCACAATGGTGCTCCGCACGCCACCATCGCGAAAAGAATCTACAACATTAAGTGACGAACAAGTGTGCTCTAAATGTAAGGAGCAGACGAAGATAATAATAAATGAACTATGTGCGTTTATAGTGAACAAGTCGGATACTTTGCCTGAGAATGCATTTGTGCAGATTTGCTCATCGGCCTATAACTTGGATGAAATAGAAGATGGACGGCGCGTCCTGTTTTCCCATCTCGCCCCTCATAAGAAGATTCTTCGTAAAAAAGAGGGTTCGGAGCAGAAGAGTATTCTGGAGATGATAAAGCTTGTTAAAGAATTTGAGCCCAATTTGCCAATATTCGTCGCGAAAAACTTGAACAAACTACCCCCAGTATCTTTTGACCATATTGATGTTACGACTTTTTTGAAGGACATGACTCTTCTTAGGAAGGAAATTGCGGACGTCAAAGTGAAACAGCTGGATGATAATCTACATCAACCATCTCCTGGCATAGAGGCCTTGAAATGTGAGATTGAAGGGATGAAGATAATCCTCCAGGAGCTGCAAAGCAGGAAATGCTTTGTGGAGCCGCCACTACTGCCTCATATTGATAAGGATACGAGTAGGCAGCATAATGATGGGTTTGCCCAGCCGGTTACGTCATCATTGCCCTCTGAGGTCCAAGAACCTGGCGCGCAATGTCCTGCCAGACGGGTTCAGTCACAGTAAGTCCTGTTGCTGTAGTTCCTGTCACTGTATGTCCTGCCGATGCAAATCCAGATACGGGGGGGAATTCGGAGCTGAAGCATGACAGGAAGAACCAGAACAAGGAGGAGGCTGTCGCACAAGATCCTGGCACGCAATGTCCTGCCGCGACGGGTTCAGTCACAACTAAGAACAAGAATAAAAAACCTAGTAAAGTGAGTACCACACCAAGACAACCAACCTCCCCCAGGACTACGATGAACATGACGTATGTGAGTCTGCCGACTACAGTTAAGCCAGTAAGCTTTGCCGACAAGGTGAAAACTGCTTACCATGAGCGACCTGCTCAGCAGCAGCATAGTGGTGATGAGCAGTGGACATTGGTTCGTGGTAAGAATAGAAAGAGAATCACCAACAGGAGAGGCACGGGAGAACCTCTTCCTCAGTTCAACTTTCGAGCCGCAGAGAGAATGATGTCATTGTACTTGTCAAGGGTGTGTCCTGAGTCTAAGACATCTGATATTTCTGGCTTTATTAAATATAAAACTGGATTAGATGTAAAAGCAACCAAGTTGAATGCCTATGACTACGAAGACAATGAATTCAATGCCTTTAAAGTGAGGGTGCCGGTTGCGAATGTTGATAAACTCAAAACTCAAAACGTTTATTCTGTAAATAGGCCACAAGGGCACTTTCACATGTCATTTCATTTCATTTTTTACAGAACATTTGGTATTATTATCATATTATCAGAAAAAAAAAAAGTACTTAATTATTGTTTCTGAGAGATGTAAAGAGTCTCATGTCATAATAAAATAATTAAAATATAAATAACAGAGATGTATAGTCTCTTTAGTCAATAATACAATGATAATAGGAGATGTAAATGGTCCCCACAGTCAAGAGTTGTATAATTAAATTAATCTTTGGAGGTGTAAAAGGCCTCCAAGTGTCCAGTAAAAGAAACTCTGGCAGTGAGGATGCTCACAATTAATTAGAACAATTCAGTCCCAAGCATTTTTATCGTCTATGTACTCTTTAATACTGTAGTAAGCTTTAGAAATAAGCCTTTGCTTGATGTATTTCTTGAACTTATTAATTGATAGATCTGCCAAAGTGCTTGGGAGTTTATTGTAAAATCTTACACAATTACCCTTGAACGAGTTTTTTATTTTATGGAGCCGAGTAGTGGGCACTGCAAGTTTGTCCTTGTTTCTAGTATAAAAGTTATGTATATCACAGTTTCTTCGAAAGTTAACAATGTTCTTATGGACATACATAATATTCTCGTAAATATATTGACTATGGACTGTCAATATATTTACTTCTTTAAACTTATTTCTAAGAGAATCTCTATTATTCATTTTATAAATCGCACGAACAGCCCGCTTCTGCAGCACAAAAATAGTATTTATGTCAGCAGCACTGCCCCAGAGCAGAATACCGTAGGACATAATACTATGAAAATAACTAAAATAAACTAATCTGGCTGTTTTTAAATCTGTCAAGTGACGGATTTTCCTGCATGCAAAAGCTGCAGAGCTCAGTCTGTTCGATAGCTTATCAATATGTGGACCCCATTGGAGTTTGGAATCCAACGTTATACCTAGAAACACTGTGCTGGTTACCAATTCCAATTCCTCATTTTTAATTGTTATACATGTCTGATTATTTTTAACGTTAGTAGTAAGAAACTTAACACATTTAGTCTTTTTCTCATTTAATAGCAAATTATTAACATTAAACCAATTTACCACTCTTGATATGGTATTGTTCACGTGATCATCAGTAGCGTGTTGGTTTCGCTTTGTTTTAAAAATAAGTGAGGTGTCATCAGCAAACAGTACCATATCATGACAGTCCCTTCCTAGATAGGGTAAGTCGTTTATATAGATGAGGAATAGGAAGGGTCCCAATATTGAGCCCTGTGGCACGCCCAAAGAAACCAATGATCCTGGTGATCGTTCTCCGTTTACGTCTACCCTTTGTATTCTTCCGTTCAGATAAGATTTTAACAAATTCAATGACGTGTCTCTAACTCCATAATGATGTAATTTCCTGATCAATGTTTCATGACAAACGCAATCAAAAGCCTTAGATAAGTCACAAAAAATGCCTAGGGCATCTTGTGACTCTTCCCAGGCATCAAAAATACTTTCAATGAACTGAATTCCGGCATCTGTTGTTGAACGACCGCGAGTGAATCCAAACTGTTTGTTATGCATTAGCTTATTTGATTCAAAATGATGTAATAGCTGTGATAAGATTAATTTCTCAAAAATTTTACTAAAAGTTGGTAGTATTGATATAGGTCTGAAATTGGTGGGGTCTTGAGTACTACCTGCTTTGAAGAGGGGAATTATCTTACTTTGTTTCATTAAATCAGGAAATTCACCGCAGTCTATACAATTGTTGAAAATGACCGCTAGGTCAGGTGCAATTAATTCGATCAGGGATTTAACGACGTGAACAGAGAGTCCCCAAAGATCATTCGTTTTCTTAACATTTATCAATTTAAATGCCTTTACGACATCTGAACTTGTGACGTGCTTAAAATTCAAGTATGAAGCACACTCTGAGACATTATCTTTTAATATTGCAACAGCAGACAAAGGTGACGAATTTAAATACTTAGTCGTGGAAGCCGGTGCATTAGTAAAAAACGATTCAAATTCAGTTGCAACTTCTAAGCTAGAACTCGTAAGCTGTCCATTGATTTTTAGTTCGTAATCGTGACTCGCTTTTTTACTACGACCGGCCTCCTCATTAATTATTTTCCAAGTCGTTTTTATAACATCGGAACTATTCTTAATTTTACTACTCAGAAAATTACGTTTAGCTGTATGACAGTCTAATTTAAATTGTTTGGAGAACTGTTTGACTTGTTCTTTAAATTCGTCACTCATGTTGAACCGTCGTTCCTCATACAATGCATACAATGCTTGCCTGCGTTTATGCAACTCTGCAGTAGCCCACGTACTAAAGTCGTTTGAACCACTAACCACAACCGATTTTGAAGTGAATATCGCGCTGTACTGTTTCATAAAGGTTTCAAAGAATAAGTTATACATTATATTAGGAGACTGTTCAGCAGCCAAAAACGGTAGTTCCTGGGCTAAAGAGTATCTCATTCTATCTAACCGGTCAGCAGTTATTGGCACAAACGAAATTTTCTTTTTAATGACAGGTTCTCTAATAGAATCAAATTGAAATAATTGACCTAAATGATCTGAATCCAATTCGCTGATAACACTTTTACTGATTGGAATAACATCAGTAAAAATGTTGTCAATGCATGTAGCACTAGTAGCAGTCACTCTTGTTGGCTCCATAAATAAATGGCTAAGCCTAAATGATGAGAAAAGATTTATTAATCTAACGCTGAAAGTAGTTCTTTCTAACAGATTAACATTAAAGTCACCACATATAATTAATCGTTTCGTACTGTGTGATGAAATAGTTAGGACGGATTCCATTATTTTCTCGAACATTTCAAAGTCGCTCAAGGGTGGCCTATAGACACATATAACGATGAACTGTTCTAATTCCACAGCTGCAAGTTCTATAGTTCGTTCAACAGATAAGGAAACAATGTCCTTACGTTCCTTGAATTTCATTTGATTGTTTAGTATGATTAATGCCCCACCATGTATTGAATTAAGTCTGGTGAACGAACTACCAACCTGGTGATCTTTAAAGCTAAACATAATTTCATTAATAGTTAACCAGTGCTCTGTTATGCACAAAATGTCAATTTTATTACAATTTAAAAATAACTCTATTTGTAGATCTTTGCCTCTAATACATTGAATATTCTGATGAACCAGGCTTATATACTTAGCATGTGAGCTTCCCTTATTTTTAGGGTTTTCTAATATACTAGAACATATGTTGCCAGAGCCTGGGTCCTCTGTTGTCCTATGAACTAATTTAAATGCATCCTGTTATTCTGGTCTGATACCAGATTCATATTAGGCTGCTCAGTAAAAGCAGAGTTAGAAGCCAAATTTTTGGCTGTAATGTCATATAAATATAATAGTGACATAGCTATTTGTCGTTTACAATAATTTGAAAGGTAAAATCTACCTTTAGTCATAGTAAAATAATTACTAACATAATTGTTAGTGTCAATAATATCAAACTTATTATTATATGTACATAAATTGTACATAGTTATATTCATATTATGTCTATATACATTTTCATTTTGTGTCAATTGGTTGCAGTACAGTATATATGATGTGTATTCGTCGGACCATTTGCCACTAGTCATTCAGTGTAGGTTAGATATTAATTTTAAGCCTGTAAATATTGTATTGGATTCGCATTCTGACATTAAACATATATGGGGTAATCGCAGTAAAGAACAAATTAATAAATATGCCGAAATATGTACTGATCTCTTTGAAAAAATTAAATTAAGTAACTATTATAATGTTGACTGTATGCATAACTATTCTAATAACGATATTAATGAATGTAAATGTAACAATAGTGAACATATTAAATTAATAGACAATCTTTATAATGACATTGTAAATACCCTGCAAACAGCAGCTGTACGTAGTTTTTATGTTAAAAACCCTAAAATTAAAAAACTTATTGGTTGGAATTTTCATGTTAAGAAATATCATTCTATTGCTCGACTAAAATTTCAGGAATGGGTTGTATGTGGTAGGCCGTGCTCGGGGCATTGCTATGAGGAAATGTCTGTCTCGCGCCGGGATTTTAAGGCTGCCTTAAAATATATACAGAAAAATCAGGAAAGAATTAAATTGGATGTTTTGGCTAGACATAAATCGGGTGGGAATTTTGTTCAGTTCTGGAAGGAGACGAAAAAGTTCAATCATAAAACATGCTTACCCGTGACTGTAGGGGGGGAGCAGGACCCTAGTAATATTGCAAATCTTTTTCAAAAACATTTTAACCCGGTAAGTACATTACTGCTAGTAGGGATAACTCGAGTAGATGTCGTCGTGTGCCGGGGAAATTCCGAGTGACTACTGATGACGTAATCAAGGTTCTCAGGAAAGCGAAACGGGGTAAGTCCCCGGGACATGATGGCCTTAGCATTGAACATCTTTTGTACTCGGGTAGGTACATCTGTGAGGTACTGGCGCAGTTTTTCAATCTCTGTGCGCAGCATTCATACCTACCTGCTAACTTAATTCGCACACTAGTAGTTCCTATTGTCAAAAATAAGACTGTTGATGCCTCGAGCGCGGCAAACTACAGGCCTATTTCGCTGGCTACGATTGTGGCCAAGGTACTTGAAAGACTGATACAACTAAATACTTCACAGTTTTTAAAAATAGATGATGCTCAATTTGGCTTTAGGGCTGATGTTTCCACGGATATGGCTATATTTTCTTTAAAACAAACAGTTAATTATTACTTGAGCAATAAAACAACGGTATACGGTTGTTTTTTAGATTTAAGTCGAGCTTTTGATACTCTTAATCATGATCTGCTGTGGAACAAATTAGACAGGAGCGGGGTGCCATCTGGCACTGTTGATCTTCTAAGTTACTGGTACAGTAGTCAGACCAACAGTGTCAGGTGGGGTAACGTCCTGTCTGATAGTTATAGGTTGACCTGCGGCGTGCGGCAGGGTGGCCTGACCTCCCCCGACCTGTTCAATCTTTATATGAATGACTTGATCGTGGAGCTGAGCGGCACGCCCGTGGGGCTCAGGCTTGGTGACAGGTATGTCAACAACCTGAGTTACGCGGACGATATGTGTCTGCTCAGCCCCACGATCAAAGGCCTGAGGAAGTTGTTGTCTATATGTGAAAAATATGCACTAGAACACGATCTAATATATAATGTTAAGAAGACTGAGATGATAGTGTTCAGGTCGGGGAAAGGACCGGACCACATTCCCAGTCTCATGCTTAAGGGTCAACCTGTAAATATAGTCGAGAACTTCAAGTACCTTGGCCACATTCTCTCGTCTTCTATGAAGGACGACGCTGATATTGAGAGGCAGCGTAGGGCTTTATCAATAACTGGTAATATGATAGCAAGAAGGTTCTTTAAGGCCTCTTCAGATGTAAAAATATTATTATTTAAAACTTTTTGTCAATCATTTTACACGTGTCAACTCTGGGCTAAGTACACTCGAAAATCTCACGATGCACTTCGAGTCACATATAACAACACTTTTAGGCACCTGATGGGCTTGCGCCGAGGCTGCAGCGCATCGGGGATGCTCGCCGAGACGCGTGTCAACTCTTTTAGTGCCATCGTGAGGTTCAGAATAGCCGCCTTCATGAACAGAGTTGACACGTGTAGAAATACTATCATCAAAGAGCTGTCTGATAGACTTATAACTACTGGCATGTTTAAGCATTGGCTTGCAACAGCAGCGTAGTAAATATGACAAGAGCACATAACTACATACATTTTGTAACACTGTATAATTGCTTACTATATTTTTTTTAAGTTCTTTTGACAACTATGGATAACATTTTTCGTAAATGAGTCTGAAAATAAAGTTTTATTATTATTATTATTATTATTATTACTACTCTCGAAGTATCGTAAAACACCAACGGAAGCAAATAAAAAAGGTTTTGAAACATTTACAAAACGGTACAAGAAAATCGTCACTCTAAAACAAAAAAACTTATCCAGATCGACTCAAAACTTCTGTTATAAAACCTATTCATAAAGCTTGAAATAAAATAGACGTCAATAAATACCGACCATAGTAGCTCTTATACCTATAATATCTAAAATCTTTGAATGGGCAATAGATAACAGAGTAAATTCCTTTCTAGAAGTGCACAACATATTTGTAGGTGAACAGAATGCCTTTAGAAAAAATAAGTGCACAATATTACCGATCTATGACCTCATAAATATGTTTATGACAATATCAACAACAGACAACATGTTTCAGTGATCTTCATGGACATGGACTAAGGCTTTCAATTTCTTCGACCACCAACTATTGCTGGAAAAACTCGAAAGTTTTGGTATTAGGGTTCTAACCTATTAAATACATACTAAGCAAATAGAAAACAGTTTTGCATGATCAATAGTATACATTAAACGGGAACAAAATAAAACGACGCGACCGACACTATAGCTGTAGATTACGGAGTACCACAGGAAAGTATCTTGGGGCCTCTCCTGTTCTTAGCCTATATAGGTATGTATAAAGCGCCTACCAGAAAATGTTCCACATCTTACAGTTTTGTTTGCGGATGACTATTCCGTTGTCATAAAATGTACGTACAGAGCCACTTAACTTCGAACTAGATATAAACAATACATTGAGTGGGCTAGTCAAATGGCTTCAGAATAAAAATCTAAAATTAACCAAAAAAAACTAAAATGATGCAATTTCATCAACCATAAGCAAACCCACCGAAACTAAACATAAACTATGATAACAATAACTTAGAAATAGTACAAACAATACAACTCCTCGGACTGCACCTAGACCAACATTGCGGATATAAACTGCACATAGAAAAACTGTGCTGAAAGATAAACAGCTTTGTGTACCCTCTAAGGAGATTAAAACAGATTGCGACCACAGAGGCAGCAGTTACTGCATATTTCGTATATGTGCATTCTACCCTAAGTTACGGTATCATCTTATACGGATAGGTACAAAATATTCAGGCACCAGATAAAATGTATTAGGGCCATCGCTGGCATAAAAAAGACGGAAAGCTGCAAACCCTAATAAAAAAATCAGACATTCCAACTTTTCCATCGATATTTATCCTAGAGTGCTTAATTTTCGTTAAAAAACTATCATACTTACACGTTTTATAGAACGAAATTCAATTCAACCAAGAAATCTACGTAATAAAAACCATATAGTACTTCCAGCTCCTAAATGCGTGCTATGTAGAAATAGCGTTTTCTATGTCGCCATAAAAATATTTAACCTATGCTTTAAAAATGCTATAAAAACTTTGGATTTACTTAAAAAAAAAAAACGGTTACTACAATCTTTAAACATAAACTGTACTATGATATCAATGAATACTTTAATAACAAAGGACTGATTACTCAACAAATCCGCGTCGAAGTAAATGGGCTGGATTTATTTTTCTTGCCGTTTCTTTCTCGTCTTAGCCCACGGTTTTGAAGCGGTTGTAGCATTGCAATATAAGTATATATATAGTCATAAAATAAATATATAATAAAATACTTAAACTGATTTAAGTTGTAAATATGTCAACTACTCTAAATATGTTGTACTACAACTACTGTAAATATACGACATAGGTACCTTACTAATGAATAGTCAAAACAAAATTGAAAACTAGAAATTATCCCCAGACAAGATCATTTCAATATCTAACAAGCACACCGCCCATACTTACGATGAGTTTTTTTTCATTGCATGCCCATTCGGACATTGTATGGGCCAAGAGGTATTCTTGGCCCATACAATTTAAATCCTGCACTTTATAGGGTAGGTAATTAAATTTTGGTTTATTTTTCAACTAACTGGAAAAAAACTGTGTAGCTACTTACAAATGGCTTCGGCAATATTTCCAGTGATGTATTCTGTACCATGTCTCACTGAAAGCGCCCCCATTGCGCGTCTTCCGATGTTCAACTGTAAAAAATGTTATGTAAACATAAACTTATGTATACCTAAGGCATGCCATTACTTCTGGCCCCACACTATCTCCGCTCAACGACCCATGACTTTATAGAGTTTCATTACTATATAGAGGTCATTTTCTAGTTATAAAATTACTTCTTTTGCTGTCACGGGCCGTTACAGCCTCAAAATGAGTTTGGTGTGAGGTCAAGCGTCCAACGTCCCTAAAGTGCCAAAATGGCCGCCAGCGAACGCGTTTGGGAAGACGCGGACTATTCTCGATCTTAATCAATAAAATGGAGCCCATTTTTCATGCGGATGACTGGATAAGTCGGTTCTCATAAAATGAACCATTTTTATTAGTTTAAAGCATTTTCCGGTGTGTCTGTATGTTTCTAGCACCCTAGCGGTTAAACGGGAGGATAAATTTCCATACAGATTTCTGTAAATGGTTTTACACTTCTTACAATCGTTCTTAGATATAACTTTTCATACTGCTCTCTGTAAATGATAGTAAACTTTTCACAATCGTTCTTAAATATGGATCAATAAAATTGGTTCAGTCGTTCAAAAGCAATCAGCTCCATAAGAAATATCGGTTATACATGTAGACGGATTTTGATGCGGTTTGTCGTGGTGTGTAGAAGACTCCACGCAATGGTTCTTATATATGTTTTTTTAAAAGGGCCGTTCTTTCACACGTCACATTTGCTGTCTCCCTCAGAAGAATTACTTTTTCTACACACGGTCTACTTACGAATTTCTGAGGAAAATCAATATGAAAAAGGAGACAAATAGTGTGACATAGGTGTTTTCATACAAATTTAGATGTCTCCCAGCTCCAGTCACTGCGTTCAAATACCTAGTACGAATAAATGTTATATGGTATCATAAAATGTTTGAATGCCAGTCACTGAGCGAAACACTAAGTATTATTATAGTGTAAGTATAAGTATTATTATATATTAATTCAGAAATAATAATTGTTTATGTGACTGATACATAATGGGCATTAAAACTCGAGAGTGATACCTTCCTGTTTCAAACACTGAATATAGTGATGTATGGGCAATTACTCGAGTGGAAGCCTAAAACTTCTCCTTCGTATTTCGTAGGTATATTATGGGCATTAATTGAAAAAAAAAAAAACGGAAAAAAAATACAACCGATTTGTTTTTTTTATTATATATATATATTTTCATTTTTATTGAAATCGGTTTAAAAAAAGCTGTTAAGTAAAACCGAATTGAAAAATTCCATTTTGAAGGCGATTGAAAATGCTACTTTTTTCATGAAAATGTAACTTTTTGAGGAGCCTCAAGTTATTTTTGGCCTTCAAGCACAGGCGAAACTGTTCGCCGGCTGAACTGAATTAGTCACCCGAAAGTTGTCGCAGTAGGTGCGTGTTTTAATTCGGCGTCTACTCTGTCGGACACGTAAGTTTACTGTCGCAAATTTCATTTTATCTGTTAATTTTTTATAGATAGATTTAATGAATCTTGGATATGGGTAGCCAAGTTTGAATATTATAATAAAATTGATTAATAAAATTGTCGAATGATATTCACTTACATTTTACGCCTCCGTCATTTCGGTCATGCAAGGCATGACTGAGTGGTAAGTTATGTCAAGGAGCCATTGCTTTTGTGTGATTTTTCTACGTTATAGTGTCTTTTAAGGAAAAAATATATTTTTTGGTTTATAATTGGCTCTATTTTTTGTTATACATAACTATGACAACTCTTTATGAGTGATAGCTTAGTCAGCAGCAGAGAAGCAGCGACGTTGTCATGAAAAAGGAAAAAAAAGAAAAAAAAGCGTCTTTTGTACGAATTGAAAGAGCCGATCGATGTTTTTGAAATGTAGAAGTTGATTTCTAGTTTTTAATATTTAAAATCATAGACTGATTTAAATTAATTTAATCATAATGTTTAAGACTAAAAAAACATTTAGGATTATGAGAAGGCGTAAGTTTTCAACTCAGTTGATAAAAAATAGTAAATTGTTTATGATCTTTAAAATCAAGTTCCTATTTGTAAAATTCTATATCGAAACATGTAATTATTATCATTTTTAGTTACTTAATAACTACTCTGTTACAATTTTAACACTCCATCAAAATGTGTCTATACAGAAAATGATTCAAGGAAATCTGGAGGGCTGGTTGATCGCTTTTCTAACAAAAATATTTTTGAACATGCACATTTATATTGTCATGCAACTAATATGCCGTAAAACGGTTATTTTTTAAAATTAGTTTAGGCAACGGTACAATAATGTGACAGAGTGTTAAGAAAATTATATATTATATTATTTTTTTAAGAAAAGAAATAAATTTCGTTACTAAATTGAAGATTTTAATCAGTTGTATACATAGTATAAATTAAAACTTATGTGTATACTGTGGCAGTGCGCCCTATCCGAAACAAAGTAAAAAAGAAGAACGACCCAAAATCGGTTCGATTCAGAAATTAGCAGCTTAAATACGAAACAAGTGAATCACATTTTTGACGTATTTCATTAATGTGTCGGGGGTGTTTTGAAAATTCTCATCACTAATGCTCTGAAAACAAGTTGTATATTATTTGCGGGAGTTAGTGCGATTTACAAGGGTGGTAAGTAAATTTAAAAATCGACCGAAGCTCCTTTTTAGGGTTCCGTACCCAAAGGGTAAGACGGGACCTATTACTAATACTCCTCCGTCCGTCCGTCCGTCCGTCTGTCACGAGGCTGTATCTCATGGACCGTGATAGTTAGACAGTTGAAATTTTCACAGACGATGTATTGCCGCTATAACAACAAATACAAAAAACCGGTCAAGTGCACGTTGAAATCGTGCACGAAGGGTTCCGTACCACTGTAAAATGGTAGGGATGGTGTGGAATGAATAGTTTGGATTTTACAGAGCAAAATGTTATTTACAAAGTTATTGGTGCGGCTACTTTCACACTTCATGTATGTAACAAGGTGCATTCATAAGTATGTATGTGGTATTGAAAGTATTGTTGTATGAGATGCCTCTTAAATACTAGTTTTATTCTGCTTTTTAGTATTTGTTGTTACAGTATCATCTGTGAAAGTGTCATCTGTCTTACTATCAAGGTTCATGAGATACAGCCTGGTGACAGACGGACGGACGGATGGACGGACGGACGGACAGCAGCGGCTTAGCAATAGGATCCCGTTTGGCACCCTTCGGGTACGGAAACCTAAAACACAGAATAAAATCATTTATATACCACATAAAACCACATACAAACTTATGAATGCACCTGGTCACTTACATGGAGTGTGAAAGTAGCCGTTCGTAGTAGTAGTTCGACTCGCACTCGACTGTTTTTTTTGTTTTTTGGGTTCCGGCAAGACATTTATTAGAGAAAGAGTAAATTGGTTTTTATTTTAAAATTATCGCACTGGGCAACAATAAAATCGCACATTTTACCGTTATTTTTTATCGAATAAGCTGTTGTTTTGTAATTTCTTTTTTATTTCCTCGCAAAGATGAAAAGTGTAGGGTCAATTACAACCTCGACCATAAACACCCTCGCTCGTTTCGATCGCTCGTGCACTTAAATATCTCGTGTGTAATTGAAGAGTTACCTCCCTTGTATAGGCATAACCATCTACTATGAATGTACAGTTACTCTCTTTAGGCCAGATGCACAATCGTCAACTTAAAAAACGAAAATGCAATTTCTCTCGCTCAGGAACTGATAGCACTGTATTAAAGTTAAGGGGACCTTTTTTTTGAGCAGCAGTCTGTATTTAGTTTTACACTTAGACGAAGGATTTTCTTGAGTAATACTAAATCGATGCATCACTCTGTCAATGCGATGAAAATTCCACGTGATCTGACGAGATACTCTTAGGTCACATAATTGAAAGGAGAATGTGAACATATTGATGATGATGTTCTAAGCCTGCTAAATTGTATATTGGAGGTATAACGTTGCTAACCGCATAACCAAGTACGTGTTCTGCCTATTATTAGCATATTCTAACTCCGTAAACCACAATAAACACCTAAGCCGCTGGTAATAAGTCTATTTAACTATATACTATATTACTGTGATATTGTATATGATGTAACAGTAAGGGGTTGTCAAAAATCGGTGCTTGGGAGGCAGTCCTCTAAACACCATGCCACAGAGGTCATCGTAATAAATCTATGGAGATGTTAACCCTGTCAAATGTATTAGCCACCCCTCAAGGAAAAAACTTTACATTATAGTATAACGTATTCTAAGGAATACAAAATTAACTTACCGCATCATGATAATTTCCATAAGGCTCCGTAGAATTCCCGAACGGAATCAAAAGAAGTTGACTGAATGAGTGGAAAGACAGATACAGGTCTATCTGTGGTCCAATACCTGCACGAAAATAATGGAGAATATGAGTATTTTCATGACATGTGTTTAGCGCGAGACTACGTTGGCATCATTGTCATAAGTCCACCAGGAAAACACTATTGAGTATAGGCATCATGTTATAAGTACGGTCAGCATAGCATTTATATAATTCCATACCCCTGCACCGCCTTACAACCGTGGATACTATAAAGATATAAGCTAAGGACCCTTACTACTGATAAAGCTGGACAACGATCTCGTCTCCGGTTCAGAAAACGGGCCTGGTCCAGCGTAGGTATCAGATGCTGGGTTGATGCTGGAGCCTGCCACTGTATGAAATAGAAAAGTAATATTCTTAGATTATCCATAATATAATGTTTGGCGTAATGAAATGAGTATTCGACTTCATTGTTTTTATAAATAAATAAAATTCTGTTGGAAAAGTACGACTATAGGTACTGCAGTTCTTATTTATTTTGTTTTTTATCTACATAGGTAATTTGAGTAACCGGATTAACAAATGTTTATGCACTATCATACGGGTCGCAAAGTATCGTCGCTCCGTGTTTAAAAATATTTCAATAAACACAAATCATCACAATGAACCGAAATATTGAGAAATGTTAACGCACCCAGCCAGTTGTTGTTCCAGTTCCGGTTCAAATCAACGCCAAAGTTGACTCCGAATGGCCGACGGTTTTTGCGCCACAACCGAAACTGAAAAACAAAATACCGTTCAAATATTCCAGCGTTGATGAAGGTATGAAAAAGTTTTTGGTCAAATCGTTTTCTGCCGATGAAAAATTCGTGGTCTCCGTGTGGATAGGACATTTCATTGCGTACACAGATGATTGCCTTTTACAGTAAGTTTTTTTGTTGGCGATATTTCATATGCTGATAAAAGATATGTATTTATAGAGAACGGAGCGGAATAATGCGTTTTACAAGGTGCGTTGCAAAAATCCCTGAAAAACTTTTCAGAGATATTTGTAATAATAATAAATTCATAAAACAAAATACTTATATTTAGTTAATTTTCAATCGATCCTCAGTATTAATATACATCCTAGTTTATTTAATTACATACAGGTACTCATCCACTATTTACTCTACTGCAAATAAGTTATGTGATGGTTGACATAAGTGCATCTCCAGATATCTCAAAATGTCTAGCTCAACACAGACCTTGCTGTTAATAATTTTGTAATTATTTATTCCTGCTTATTAAACACAATAATTACATTTTTCATATTTGTAATAGTTAAGCATAACCTATTTTTGAAAGAGATCTACAAATCAATCTGTGGGAGTTTCTACGCCCTTCTTCTCCCACAGTGGTCCAATATAGAGAGGAGGCAAAAAATTAAGTTTGCTAAGTTAATATCTAAAGTAAATATCTACAGTAATAAAATACTTTGACTTTGACTTTTGACTCTCACCTCTTCAAAGGTCCAAATATACCCGTCAGGGTTTGTCACAGGGAAAATGTACCAGTCAAACTCCTGCGCAGCAGCTACTGTCTCACCATCAGCACTAGTCAGCAATTCATTTGTAATAAAGTTGACAGCTGATGGCGAGATCCATTCCCTTGAATGGATTCCACCTTCGAGGAAAATAGCTCGCTTTCCACTACCATGGGATATCTTGATTCCCTTGATTTGGCGACCTTCATAGGATTCTCCTCCTATAATGATGGAGACAATGGAGGGATAGCTCAGAGCTAAATCGTCGAGCCATGCGTATATGTCCTCGAGGGTGTAATACGCGTCCCAGGTCATTGATCTGGTATTTCTTCTTTGGTAGGCCATGATGTTTTCCTTGTCTATCGCTCTGAAATAATAAAATCCTTATCTTTTGTGTTGGGGTCTGAACAATTTTGCTCCAAATGACGCAAACATTATCGCAACAGGGATGGGGATTAGTCTAGCACCTTCGGCTTAATTTTATGAGAATAAATGTTGATACCGTTGATGCCCAGATTCTTATCTATTTTTGTCCTAATAATATTAACAGGTCATTTAAGTTCTTTCCTTAAAGGTAAAATTACTTACTGCAAGTAGGTCTTCAAGAAGGTCAACCTCGGAATGTGAGATAATAAGCTAGAAACTTGCCTTAATCATTTATTTGGGCATCCTTAATGTTGTTCCAAAAGTCACAATTAATCACGTGTAGGTAGGCGTCTTTAGTTATTCAAGGTCAAAAGTGTGAAAAAAGGCTTTTCGGAAATATCTCCCTTCCTATATATTCAATGATGATGGCATCTTCATATCAATTATGGGGCATAACATTCTAAATATTGTCTCAATATTTCTATATAATAACTATTCCGCGTATCACGTTATTCAAGGTCAACGGTAACAAAAACGGTTTAGGCATATGTGTCGCTTCCTGTGGTTTCAGTAACGATTGCAATTTTGTGTTTTTTTTTAAACAATATTAAGAACTTTATGAATTAAAATTAATATGAAGATGCTGTCCTTATTGAAACCATAGGAGCGAGATATTTCTTAAAACCTTTTTTGGCACCTTAGAGCTTGAATAATGTTAGAATGAAAGAAAGAAAGACTTTTATTGCACACAATCAAATAAACACATCTTACATTAATATAAAAGTAAAAAAAAACAATACGTTATTTGCTTGGTAGTCAAAATGCAACTTTTAGGAACTGTCAAAACGTAATTTGTTAATCAATTCTATGAATTACTAGCATGTGACATCATAATCAAATTCTGTATTTTTAACAAAAAAATGAACTCATAAAAATACATCAGGTAGAAATATACAATTCTGATACTGTCAAACGTGTTTGTTGAAATAGGTTCAGCTTGAGACACGTTTCTAGATTTATTGGACTACCTTGTCGAATAGTCAGTAGGGTCATGGTGTGTCTTTGGTGTGTAAAAGGCACTAACTCAGCATTATGCTGTGGATGGGGGCCTTTAGCGCTGAATTTCAGTTAGTGTTAGTTAGTTAGACGCGTACACGTGATTTTTGTGACTTTTAAAACAATAATTAAAATGTTGTGCCCTACAATGGTTGTGGAGATGCCATCATTATTAAAATTAAGAAAGTTATTTGCGAAAAACATATTTATGAACCTCTTGACTTTGAATAACTTACGACGTCGACACGAGATTTATTGTGACATTTTGGACAACATTAAGGATGCCCATATAAAAGATATATGATAGTTTCCCGCTCATTATCTCATATTCCAGTTAGCATGGCAAAAGCGGGCATTCACCTCTGTCTACCACTGTATACTCGTGATTAGGTTAGCGCTACTTACTTATTACGTGCGACGTTCGAAATTGCTGTCATTTAGCTTATCATGGTAGCGGATGCCGATCGTTACCATGGTTACCGACCGTTGCCATGGTCACCATGTATGATTTAGTTCAGTAGCAGTTGGGTCAGTGACCGTTATCACAATGCTAACCCTTACACACTAAACATAAACCTAGGCTAATAGGTACTTACTGTTGAATATCAGACATGGAAATTTCAGCCTTGAGCCTATTGGCACTGAGGAAGATTTCCAAGTCCGCCTTATTCTCTGGAGCTGACATGATTGTCACGAAATCCAGCAGCGGGGTAGCGTCAGACCAAAAATCGAATCTCATATCATCGTCCTGAAGTCTTTGCAGTATTTTCACTTGTTCTTCATTTTCTGTATACACCTTGTATAAAGTGTAGTTGTCAAAACGGAACTTTTCTGCGTTCGCATGAAAAATGGACAGAAGCAAGCAGAAGGCTATTTTACCAAACATCTTTCGACTGTTTGGTTTGAACAACTAAACCTTACTTCTATAATACTTAATGGACGTGTTAGTAATATAGGTATTGTACTAATACGATACCTATATTACCCAACAAGTGACTAATCGCTATCATATAGATAACGTGGTTGAAAATATTGCATGATTATCGATAATCTTGCTTTTACTATTATGATAATCTTATCATTTTTTTATGAATTAACGATAAGAACGTAATTTATGACGATATAGTTAAAGTAATCATTTCAAATTAAGAGTATGAAATATCACCAGATGGACCAACGGTGAAACTGCCTATGCAGATTATGCTAATTTGATGTCTAAGAAGCCGGTGAACAATGAAATTTCCATACAAACTTACTACTATAATCATTTTAAATTCGAGAATATTTCAACGTATATATGCTGTTATTCGTATTAATACAGTATTTACCTAGGTTCCTGTTACAAATTTTTTCATAAAATATTTATCTGCTTAAAATATATGCGATTCAATTTCATACATTTTTAGGACGTAAATGACGTATTTTTCACCTATTTATTTTGTAATAAAAACTATACTATTCATGATGTAATTATAATCGAACCACAGCTTATATTGTCAAGTTGCATAATGTCATAAATAAGTTTGAAATATAAGCAAGTTTCGTAATCATAATTTCGATTACAATTTACAATAACGAATTATCATTCAATTTCTCATTTTTGTAGTCAGAATTATGTTGAAATACTTATTAACTATTTAGATAAATTTCCAAAGGCTCATACCAAAAATGACAATTTCTGGGTACTGAGTGACACACGCATTCAGCAATGTCAGTGCCTGGAAGGGGGGCGCGTGTCGAGCATGCTTTGTACGGGGCACACCCGTTGCAAACTGTGTTACGGCTTGGGGCTGATAACGGACAGCTTCGCAGAGCTGTGGGATTATCCACTCTATTGTTTTTAAGGAGATAGTAGTGCACTAGTAATGCTTGCTTCCTTCTCAACTCTAGGGTGTCAATTCCTGCCACGAATAAAGACGGAAATGAGTGTGGATAGTACCCATACATCATCTTATGGTATCTTGCAAATTTACGCTGGACTTTTTCCAACAAGAGCTTACATTTGACTTCATGTGGGTCCCAGATGATAGTGGACATATGGGCAAAGGCTTATACAATGTTATGAATGTAGAAACACCACTGCAAACCTTCGCCTGCCTCATTACATACCCATGCGACCTGTAAGCTCTCTTACACGTATCTTGAATGTGGTCATTAAATGTCAGCTCTGTGTCCACAGTCAGTCCCAGGTTACGTATTTTATGAACTCTAATGGTAGGAGTGCCAGTTATGGAATAGTCATGACAAATAGGAGTCAAGAGTCAAGTGTAGGTCATAATCTTGCACTTGGAGCTATTGAAGGTGAAGTTATTTTTCACGCTCCACTCAACCAGTCTATCAATATCTCGTTGCAACAACTCAACGTCATCAGCACACTCGATGCTCAAGAACAACTTCAAGTCATCAGCATACATAAGACATTCGGCAGTCTTGATGATTTCAGGAAGATCATTGATCATAATTAGAAATTTTTAGGGCCAAAGGTGCTCCCCTGACTTACACTAGAGCAAGTATCATAGCACACTGAACGCATACCGGAAACCTGTACGTATTGTGACCTGTTAGCGAAGTAATTAGCAAACAGCTTGAGTAGCTTGGGAGTGAAATCTATGGTAGCAAATTTTTGCAGTAGCACATTGTTATGGACACGATCAAAAGCTTTCTTGAAGTCAAAATAGGTCACATCTACTTATTTCTTTTTGTCCATAGCTAATGATACGTAGTTAACAAAGTTAAGGTGATTAGCACCGTTGACCGAGCAGGACGGAATCCATGCTATGCTTCTGCTTGGTGAACTCTAATTTGCTGGGTGACGTAACAGTTAATTATGGTTTCAAAGAACTTACCAAAAACAGAGAGGACAGCTATGGGTCTATAGTTGAAAACTTCAGCTTTAGAACCGTCCATGAGCAAGGGCGTGACACGCGACAATTTCCAACGTCCTGGATATGTAGAGATTTTTAAGGCTGAGTTGTAGACGTGAAGGAGCGATTGCGTCAGTGCTGACAAACAGTCGCTTACCACGAATGGTGGGATGCCGTCAGGTCCAGGGGATGATCGTGGCTTTAGTCGTCGTCCAGCCCGGCGTAGGTCTGCGACGGAGATGTTATCATCCGCGATACGCGAGGAGTCTAAAAAGGAGGATGATGTCTGTGTCTTTATATATATATCAATCCTCAGCCATGAGGAAATTACTAGGAAGAAGAAGTTATAATGCGTTTGCTTAATTTATTAATAATTATATAGAAAATTCAACTCTATCAGTGTAGATGTTTATATCGCCAAAAGTACCTAAGTTCAGCTTTGTTTATCCGGAGAACTGAGAAGTCCGGGGCCATGTCATATATCCAAATATAACTTCTTCTTCCTAGTAATTTCCTCATGGCTGAGGATTGATATATATAAAGACACAGACATCATCCTCCTTTTTAGACTCCTCGCGTATCGACACCAATGTCGTACACAAAAACCCTTAGATTAAGCTTACACAAAACCAGCTTGAGCACTTTTAAGACTTTGTACTTTTAGAGCAAACTTGATATCGTCCATATATTATTTATTAAATAAAATTTGCCCGCAAATTATAACATTCACAACAAAAAGTGTTCTAAGAACACATGATTGCCTTATTTAGCACTCTTGATTACCATAAATAAAATAATGACATGTAACAAAATAATCGTAAGTCCGCAATTTCGAAATCCGTCCGACTGTGCGCCCGCACGCTTTAGGAGTGATTGCTATATGTTGAACGAACATTAGCGTTGCCATATATTGCACTTTATCGGCGGTCCGCCGGCGTCTTAAGTCCTTTTTAGGGCTAACGAAGAAGAGGGACTTTTGTATGAACGCCTGCAAAACTTCAGAAGACAAAAAATCACTTTAGCCATCTAATTTGACACTTACTCTATTTTACACATATTTTATAATAAAAAATAACTATTATATTTATTTTGAGAAACAATTAGTTCACGCCGGGCCTGTGTTTTTTTTAAACACTTTCTGTTCCTTTTGATTTTTTTAGGCTCGTATTTTGACTGAAACCTTGCACACAGATAATTCAGCTCCTCCACCATAATAATTCCTACTTAGCTCAAGTATAAAAAACACATAGACGTTGTGTCATAGCCATAGGTTATTATATTAAACAACATTTGATAATAATTGTTGTGTCCTCTATCCAATAAAACACACATCTTGCGCATTTAATTTAATTTCATTTCATTTATTCATCGCTTACATGTGGTATACATATGTACAAGTACAAGATGTCAAGATTAAATGTAGTCCCAGAACATGCGCCCTGCAAGGGCAATGCAATATTATTCTTTTTTACTTAGGTCTAAGGTATCAAGGCATGGCTATTATATTCTATTATATATAGATACACATTTTCTAATTTTTTGAGATTTCACTTAATAAAATTATATAATACGAATAAATATAGGTAAGTAATCAATGATTGTAAAATTTTATTTTATTTTATTTCAAATTAAATTATTAAGGGAATAGGTCATAATCATAATCATAAAACTCCTGAAGGCTGTAAAAGGCATTTTCTATCAAGAATTTCTTTAAAATATTCTGAAACCTTTTAAAATTTTCTATTTCTTTTATAGTAGGTGGAAGGTGATTATATATTTTGACACACATATCATAAGGTTCTGTGTCTACTAATACTAGTTTAGAATCAGTTGCAGCTAATCTTGGGCGGGGTCTGAGATTTACAGGGCGCTCTCGAATAGGGAACATATGTCGGTTTTTCCTAACAAATAATGATAATTCCAAAATATATATTGAAGTTAAGGTGAGAATTTTGAAGATCTTGAAATAAGGTCGACAGCTGGTCATTTGGTCTATATGAGGCAATATTCTGATGCATTTTTAGGGTTCCGTACCCGAAGGGTGCCAAACAGGACCCTATTACTAAGCCTCCGCTGTCCGTCCGTCCGTCTGTCACCAGGCTGTATCTCATGAACCGTGATAGTAAGACAGATGAAATTTTCACAGATGATGTATTTCTTTTACCGCTATAACAGCAAATACTAAAAACAGAATAAAGTAAATATTTAACGGGGCTCCCATACTACAGTTCTTTCAATACCACTTACAAACTTATGAATGCACCTGGTTACGTACATAGAGTGTGAAAGTAGCCGCACCAATAACTTTGTAAGCAACATTTTGCTGTAAAATCCAAACTATTTACTTCACACCATCCCTACTATTGTACGGTGGTACGGAAACCTTCGTGCGCGAGTTAGACTAGCACTTGACCGTTTTTTTTGTACGATAAAGATTTTTTGTATGTCAACACACTTGCCCCATAGTATGATGCCATATTGAAGCCGGGAATGTGCGTAGGCATAGTAAGCCTTCTTGGCGGTTTATAAATCGGTAGCCTTTTTTATTTCATATAGGGCGTAGGTAAAGCCAGATAATTTAGAGCTCAATTTGATGGATGTGTTGTTTCCAGTTTAGGTACGAGTCTATGTGAATTCCGAAGAGGCAGTAGGTATTAACACATTCAATTGGCTTATTTTTAAATGAAAAGTTTATCTCTAAAGGTGTTCTTTGATATGGATGAAACTGAATTAGTTTAGTTTTGTTGAGGTTTATGTCTAGATTATGGTCCTCAAGCCAATTTACATTGTAAATATTGTATTGAATGTAGAGTGTAGATGATTGTTTAGGATGTGGGCGTCATTGCCTGGGATTAAAACTGAGGTGTCATCAGCGAACAGAATGCATGAGTTATCTATTACTTTAGGAAGGTCGTTAATATATATCAGAAACAGCAAGCACCCTAGAGAACTGCCTTGTGGAATTGATTTGTGTACATTCACTGTTTCAGACTTGACTTTGGCGATCTCACCTGTGAGGTGGTTGTGATGGTCTATTTCTACATGTTGTGTGCGATTGTCTAAGTAAGATTCGAACCATTTGAGGGCTATGCCAAGTACGCCGATACCTGATAGTTTTTGTAGCAAGATATTGTATAGCACCCGGTCATAAGCTTTGCTCATGTCTAGTAAAATGCCTATTCCGTTTTTTCCATCGTTTAATGCGTGTAAGACGTTATTTATGTATTTGAAAACGGTTAGTGTTGTCGACCTCGATTTCCTAAAGCCGTATTGATTATCGTCAAAAACATTAAATTTTTCGCAAAAAGCATAGAGATTGTTGAATAATTATCTAGATATAATGATTGCCTTTTTTAAAGTATTCGAATATTCTCTATAGTGATTTTTAAGAATTGCATTTTTTGTTTGTGATGCTAGGATTCTTAATAGGCGTTTATGCTGACATGATTTTCTGATGCCCTTGGTTATCCATGTTTTAGTGTTTTCCTTTTTCAGTTTTACTTTAACTTTTGGGATGCATTGGTCTAATTTTTGTTTTATTATGATGTGCAAATTGTTGAAGTTTTTGTAAACGTCTGCTGAGTCTACCAAAATATTACCCCAATTTATCTTACCTAGCTCTGAGATAAATAGTTGAGTATTTAACTCGCTAAAATTTCTCTTATATGTATGCCATGTTTTTGGCTCTTGATTTGTGTTTGTGAGAGCTATGGGTATGGAATTTGTAACACCTCTATTGTAACACCTGTATTGATTTGTCTGAAATAGGTGAAAATAAGGTCTATGCAAGTGCTTGTTTCTGATGTAATTCTAGTTGGTTCGTGATTTTTCAGGTGGAAATCGAAACTTCTGAAGAGTTCTATTAGTTTTAAGCGGCCTGGGGTCGCTACTAACATATTTACGTTGAAGTCACCACCTACTATAATGGTTTTCTTTTTGTATTTTTGTTTTACAGCCTGCAAGAGCTTTCCTAACGAATTATGAAAGAGATCTTTCTTTCTGGAGCTATTAGGCCAGTATATTATGATAATTATTATATTACACGAAGGAACTTCAATGCCACAGACTTCGAAAACCATTTCGGTAGACATTTTAGGTATATCGAGCAGTTCAACAAAATCTATGTTTTCCCTAACATATATACCCACACCTCCACTAATATGATGCTTTCTACAAAAATAGGTAGCTGGTTTGTAACCTGTAATTTTCACAAGATCTATCTCCTTTTCTGACAACCAAGTTTCACTAACACTTAAAATAGTATTTTTCTTAATGAAAGAGTCTGTCTCTATTAGAGGTATGTTGTGTTTTAAGCCTCCTACATTTTGATATAGTATACTTGAGCTAGTTACGAAAGTTATGGCTATTATCAATGGATGAGTTTGTATCTTGGAAGGTTGTCCTTTCTTTGACGTGATTTATTGCTGAAGTTTTGTCGTCGGCGGGCATGGCTCTATTTGTGAGTGGTATTGTGTTGGATGTTGTGTCCAGGTATGGCTTCCCGTTGATCAGGAGATGGTTGTTGCGGATGATAGCGTGTTTGCCTTCTTTCCGTGCCTCGCAGAGTTTCTGACTAGGTTTTTCCTTTGTTTAAGCGACTCCTCATCTAAAAAAGTAGAGAGGCTCAAACCTTCAGTCCTAAAGAACTGCTTGTTGTCAATGATGTACTTAGCCATTCTCTTGCTTATCAGTTCAATAGCTGCTGGTCTTTTGATTCCTCTGCGACCCAATCTACGTAGATCTTCAATGTATCCGTCTATATTAACATCCAGGATGTCCCTAAATATATAGATGATTCTTCTGAAGAGTTCGTTTTCATCTTCCCAATTAGGTTGATCTAAACCGTATAGGACTATTGTCTTTGTATGGTCACTTTTGGGAGCAGTTTCCAATCTGGGCATTGTTAATGATGTACTGTTTCTTATTTCTTCTTTCAGGGTAGACAGTTGTTCCTCTATTAAACTGATTCGACCTTTTAGTTTTCCAATTTGCTGGTTTGATTCATCTTGGTCTAATTTTAAAGTGCCAATGTTATTGTCTATTTCTATTTTTAAGTTTTTTTGACAGTGACTTAATTTCAGACTTAATTTCCTCGACTATTTTTGAGTTATTTTTCAATAGCTTGGTGTCGAGAAGCACACTTATTTTGCCGATTATCCCGGAATTTTCCATTTGTGAATCGAGTATGGTATCTCCAAATAAATTCTCGTCTATTATTCTTTCACAGGATGATTCGTCGGTATCGTTCAAAAAGCCCGGGAAACTCATGTTTTCCAACTTTTTCTTTGGATGTCTGCGCTGAGTAATATTTGCATTCGCGTCATCTAACTGTTTTTCAGGAATCGGTGCATAGGTGTGTCTAATGGGTGTCAGATGCAACTTGGACATTTCCATTCTCTTGGTTGTTGGTTGACAGGGTGGAAAGAAAAGTAATATATTTTTTCACTAACATTAGCACAGGTAAGATCGTATTCTCTTTTGCAGTTGGCATTTTATTAGTTGTTTGTTGCCTATTTCTTGATTGCAGCTTGCACATATATTTTTATAGTGTATGTATAGCATATTACTTGGTTTACACTATAACACAAATGTTTACTATTTATTCGTCTTGTTATTTTTTTTTCACGGAGGTAAATTTTGTACGATGTTAACGTTGCAGCGCCCTCTAGCGCCATCGCAAAAAAACTGAAATACACACTTTATGACAAATTTTCTATGCCCTTTCCTTGTTATCAATATCAATAACTTTTTAAAACCCACCAAAATAAAAAAAGTAATTTTGGACAGCTAGATTTCCCTAATGCCCGTTTATGCGATGATGAATAATGAAATCCGACTGCTACATAAAGTTGTAGGTGTACAGAGACCTAATGAGCCGGGAAGTGACGTCACACGTGATTTCTTATGGCCTTTTGATGGCGCCATTCCATTTAGTACTTAGTGTACTATCACAAAGCCCGTCATTGTTTTCCAATGAATGTACCTGACTATTTCTATGGTAGACAATTTCAAATTGTCGGCGTTTTACTAGTACGTTCTTCTGCCGGTGAAGTCAACTTCCCTATCTCAACTAAACAGCATGTCGCTGTTTTGCCATCATCGTCAATTTCCCTGATAGATCTTCTGATACGGAGCGACATAACGAATCGATAAACATCACATTCATTAAATTTCTAATTAGGAGTATTTTTTTAAATCACTTGTGATATCACTTTTGACTCACCCGTTCTCTGTACATCTAAAACTTTACCCGCCTTTCCGCAACGTTGTGTGTGTCCGATCGCGAAACCAAGACTTATGGGTACTTAGGTCTATGGCTTTTTGTAACTTATCTAACGTGTTAGATATTGCATCAATGGTTGCCTTCTATTTGACCGTCAGTATTTTGTAGTTCAGCTGTTTTGTTATTCAATTCCAAATGTGTCTAAAATTTATGATCAAATACATGAATCCATCAGTCAAAGTCAAAGTCAAAATTTCTTTATTACTGTTAATTTTTACCCCTTCTTTACATTGGACCACTGGAGGAGAAGTAGGGCGAGGAAACTCACACAGATTCATTTTTAGACCTCTTTAAAAAATTGTTTGCATGTCACTTCTACAAATATTATCTAAACACAAATATTATAACATTAATTATTATAAATATTATTCGGGAATAAATAATAACAAAATTATTACCAGCGAGTTCTGTGTTGAGTTAGATTAACCCCATACAATGTTGTCATTTATGTAATCTTGAACAATATAATATCCCTTCTTTAGACAAAGTCGTTTTTACAATGCTATTAATTTTAGTGACACTGATATGATACCTAAGAAATATAATAATTATAATAAATGTAGTCCATTAATGTCCACACCGAGGGGCACAGGCCTTTACCCGGATACGAGTAAGATTAAGCCATACTCCACCACGCTGGCTAAGTGCGGGTTGATGGAGGGGTTTTACGACGAAGCGATAGTAGCCGGAACCTAACTTATCGTGTCATCCGAAACACTGAACGTCCGATACTCTACTTAAGATCAATTAATTATTTCATTGGTACATGGTCAGGAATCGAATCTGCATCGTCTGTGTGAGAAGCAAGCTTGAGACCTATTAGACCACGGAGCTCTACCTAAACTAACTTACATAACCTAATAACATAATGTGCCGGTCGACTATGTTAGTCATATTTTCACGTAATGTTAAGATAAGTTGACGACCGTCACAGATAAGGTATATTTATATTCATCACGCACTATGTCTTATGCACGTCATTAATAACATGTACCAACCTAGTATATAAGCTAGGATTCCCTATAATAAATTAGTCTAGTATAGTCTGGTATTTGCGCGCATCTTAGGCCTTTTACTTTACTCCCGAAGATGTCGCACCCCTCATAATTGCCTCTGGAAAAGTGGTGACCCGACTTTTGAACATCAGCAACCTTCGGTAATAGCAGCATGGACCCAGCCGCGAAGAAAACTCCATGTGCTGCCACCTTAGAAGTGCAAGCAAGAAGCACTTCGTCCAAGATCGCCGAACCCCGACTTCTGCATACCTATTTCAAACCACGCTGCAGAAATCCATAATCAAGACCCCACCCAAACCAAGACGACATCAAGCAAGCCATGACGGACCAGAAGCCAAAAGATTTCAACTGAAGATTTCCCGCATCGAACTCAAGATACCGCAAGAATAATGAACCGATAGTCAGCCGACTGCTGATTTATCAAAATAGAGCTCGCACCAGCAGAAACGAACGCAAATTCATTCACAGCAAGCAGCTTTTTCAAGTTCAAGACTTAGGAAGCCGTTCCAGCCCCCAGAAGAGTATTGAAACATCATCGATATACCTAATTCAACGAATATTGAAATCATCCAGGAATAACATCGCACAAAGAATAATCAAATCACTGAAGAGAGAGACAGAGAGATCTATATAAACGATTGGTGTACAAGATGTGCCCTATGTTGCCAAATCCCAAGGTTTTTAGGCACACAAATTTCATCAATCGACAACTTAATATTCACTCAAGAGTGAAGAACACGCACGTACATATGACGTACGAGATCATTGACTGCCTACAGCCAAGGTTACAGATTTAATGCTGACGCTGATTCAGCACAATCATCCTTGTGTAGGTACGGTCGCAATTATATACAAACAGTGATTACAACTTCAACGACGTGCGATGTAAATTGACTCATCGATTCCTGAAAAACATGGGCGGCTGCAGCATCAGACGACTCTCCTGCGGATCTTTTCCAGTTATAGGTTAGGTTAGTTTACTGACCGCGAAGCCCCATTTTCCTAGTGTTTTTCTGTTTTCCAGTTTTTAGTTTATTTTATGTAGTGTGCGGCCAGACACAAGACTTGCCTGTAGGTAAATATTAAGTAATTCTTTAAACTTATGTAGAATTCACATAACCGAAGTTGCTTTATTTTTCTAATTCGTGTAAGATTCACCTTTAGATAATGTTGAAGTATGCACTATTACTTTCTGATTTATGTTTATTAAAATACTACTAGTTATTATTGCAGTCAATATAAGTTTGTTGTAGTATCTAACTTAGATTTTTTCCATTGTTATAAGTACATTCATTTATTTTTTTCCCTAAAGGGGGGAGTATCTGTGCCGGTGGACTATATTAGTCATATTTTCACGTAATGTTAAGATAAGTTGACGACCGTCACAGATAAGGTATATTTATATTCATCACGCACTATGTCTTATGCACGTCATTAATAACATGTACCAACCTAGTATATAAGCTAGAATTCCCTATAATAAATTAGTCTAGTATAGTCTGGTATTTGCGCGCATCTCAAGCCTTTTACTTTACTCCCGAAGATATCGCTCCCCTCATAATTGCCTCTGGCAAACATAACATAACCTAAGAAATACATTTCTTTATTTATTTCCGTATGATTAAAAAAATATAATGTTTGATTTCATTCCGTGCAAAATGATAAATCAAATGTAATATTATTAGAAACCTACAAACATCCGTTCGTTTTCTGCTCGATGTATTTATGGCTACCCCAAAATATTTACAGTTACACACTTTTCTTTTCACGAACCGGAAATTAATTTTTCCCCAGTTCGTGCGGGATCGGCACACGTTCTGACTTCCGGTGCTATATTGCGATTTCGCAAAATAATTTAGAATTTCGACGTTTTATTGCAGCCTCGTTAGGGAAAGCGAAAGATTGGTTCAGAATTACGTACAGAAATACGGAATTTCAACTAACGCAGTGCTCTTTGCCTCTGGGTTCATACACACGGGTAGTTTATTTTGCTTCATCGATATTCTCACTTTAGTTATTGGATTTTTTTAAACTGGACTTTACAAAGGTACCTAGTTCAGTATGTCGTTACTCGCGTCGTAACTATGCTCGCTGTCTCTCTCACTTGCGTCGGCGATATGTCGCACAAATTCCTTAGAAAAAGGGTTCCTACAGTACCCTATTACTAATTGTTCCCTCCGTCTTATGGCTGTAACTCTTGAAAATAATCAAAGTAAAAAAAAATTGGTACCTATTTACTTGTACTATAGTTAAGTATATTCATTAACTAACCCACAAATTAAATGGAACATTTTTTTTGCGTTTTTCGTATCATTTGTTCCTTGTACAAAGGCATCAAACTTGATTAATTTTATAAATAATTTGAGTGTATATTGTTTAGTGACAGTGGTAATAAGGGTTCCGCCTTCATGTATGAGTGACTCGCACTAGCTTTAATCTAAACATCCGCATATATATTACAAACATAATGAATATATAGGTTGTCACACAGCATTATCAGTTGCGGTCAGATACAATAACGAAAACGTTAATTTAGAATCTATAATATTGTGTTATATATTTTCAAGGGCAACTCAACTAGAATAAATACTTCACCTTCAACAGAATAAATAATTTTTATTTCAGAAATCACAACCTATAAGACATTAATGAACCTAGCTTCCCTGATGATTGCCATCAAAGCGTCGAGGGTCTCCTCGCACGATGGCAATATCTGGACAGCAGGTAATGTGTATCCCCAAATGCCAGCGTCACGGAGTTGGAATGTGGCAGCGATGGGTGGGTTGAAGCGGTATTTCACCCAATCAGCTGCGGCCCCTGTAGCGCCGTCTGAAACGAAGGTGAACGATTTACCCCCAGTTTCTGAAAGAGTGGTCAAATGTAACAGGCGTTTAACCGAAGATAAATTCAAAATAGCGGCTCGTGATTGGCTGCAATCAGTTTAACAAGAGTTTAACAAGTTGTCTTAGCTAATTTTACTTTCGGAAACCGGGCGTTATTCAATCTTCTTTTATTGTGTCTATCCACTGTCCGAGATGATGTATCTCCACACATATTTTATTCCTCTTCAAGCGTAAAAATCAATGTCCCAATGTTGACAAAAGTTGACTACATTGGTTGATCTCACAACAAATAGAAATAGTAAATGTTCACTGATTTTTTCTTCTATTTGTTTTTGTTTATTGCTGAATTATATAAAAAATTATGCATTACTGTAGACATGTACTGTTAACATTTTTAGTAAACGTCATTTGTTCGCCTCGTTTTTGTAGGTCGTGTAAGATGTCATCGTTTTTATACTTTACTGCACAAAAAAATATAGACTAAAAAATGGAAAATACATGTACCTAGTCGGTCCATAAGTTCTGTCACAAATATTTTGCGGCATAGTAAATAATACCAAGTTTTATTTTATTTAATACTATATATGGTTTGTTAGCTCATTAAATACTGATAAATTAGAACGATTATTGGATTTAAATGCTTAAAGCCATATTACACAAATGCTAGTTTCTTCAGAGATTTTGCACTTTTTTACCCAATCAAAAATACGGACGTGATTCACTTTATCTTTTTTCCATGACTCTTAAAACCTTTCAAACTTATGTGAGATTTTATTCAGAACCCTCCCTGAACTCGTTACCTTCATTTTGAAGCATAAGATAACTAAGTCTGGGTAAAACTAACTTTCATATTCACATTTTACGTAGTGTACTTGTTGCCCACAAGATCATTTTTATACGTTTTTCTGAAAACGTAAAAAGTACGTAAAGTTCTCTTTGGGAGCAGTTGGAACTGAAAGCTAACAGAAAATCAAATGCTAGTTGTTAAGCATGGTCTAAAATCGAGGTTTCAGAATAAATAAAAAAACCTTGTTGGTTATCTGGAACACTGTTTTTTTTATTAAATTTGTGTTAAGTGGTATTTTTGTCAGTTGCGGCGTGTTTTGGGTTCGCGATTGTCTCAAGTTATAAGGTTTTTTGTCATATTGCGATAATCGTACAAAATGTATTGTATTGCAATTTGATTCGTATAAAATAAGCTTTTTAATCATGTATAATACGAATAAGAAAAAGTTTATTGCTGAGTTTTATCTATCAAAAACCATGTGACAGAACTTAAGGACCGACTATGTATAAACACGAGCTATACAAGATAACATGAGATTTCTTCCAGAAAACTTTCCTGGGTTGGACAAGACATAATTAAACATATCAGTTAATTGACATAATAAACTACATTTCAACATGTATATAAATACTAGAAATATATAAATATAGAGGGAAATATAGTTTTCTTTAAGCGACTTTTAGAAAAGTTGAGTGACAGACTGTCTCTGATGGTGCTGGGGAGTTTATTCCAAAGCCTGATAGATCGAAGTCTGTAGCCATGTCCATCTTCTGTACATCGGACCACCACGGAGAGAAAAATGGCGCACAACCGACGAAATAAGCGTTGTTGATTTTTTAACCGGTGTGTGAAGTTAGCAGCCTAAGCCAGCCAGATAACCCGACCAAATTGAGAAGTTTAAAATTAAAGGTTTTTTAAATCCAGCCTGATAGATACTGTATTTATTTTAAAACCATCAAGTGCGAGCTGAACCTGCACTTGGAGGGATCCGAGAAAAAAATACTTAATTTTATTAAATATTTATTTTTATTACATATTTAATGTTATTATGTATATAGCAATACGTATTCAGTGACCATTTCAAGTATCGATCTATAGCGGTTAAAAGCTTTTGGAGACGAATTCGACCAGCTTCCAACTGAGATGCCAGACAATGACATATCAGAGATGATACTCTGTGTCATAAAAATCACAAATTAATCACGATATTTTAAAGAATAGCCGTTCTTAGATAGTTCAGAAATTAAAATCCGTCAGGTGGTATGATTTAAGGCTGCTAGCATTTGGAGCTAAATTGTGCCAAATTACAAACAAGATGCCAGATAATGCAATATTAAAGATGATGCTCTTTATTATAAAGATCATAAATCAACCACGACATGTCAAAGAATAGCCGTTTTTCGATATGTCAGAAATAAAAATCCGTTAGGTTGTATGATTTTAGGCTGGAAGCATTTTAGGCCAAATTGTGCTAACTTACAACCAAGATGCCAGATAATGACATATCAGACATAATGCTTTGTATAATAAAGATTATAAATCAACTACGATTGTTCAAATAGTAGCCGTTCTTCCATATGTCAGAAATTAAAATCTGTCAGGTGGTTTCATTTTAGGCTGCTACATTTGGAGCCAAATACTGCCAACTTACAACCGAGATGCCAGATAATGACATATCAGACATAAAGATCTGTAAAGATCATAAATCTATCACGATATGTCAAAGAATAGCGATATGTCAAAAATTAAAATCCGTCAGGTAGGATGATTTAAGGCTGCTAGATTTTGGAGCCAAATTGTGCCAGTTTACAACCAAGATGCCAGATAATGACATATGAGAGATAATGCTCTGTATTAGAAAGATAATAAATAAACCAAGATATGTCAAAGAAAAGCCGTTCTTCGATGTGTCAGAAATTAAATACCGTCGGGAATCCTAGTTTGGCGCTAGATCAATGCGTGTAAGTAGTGTCCAAAGTATAATTATTATTATTATAGGTGGTATAATTTTAGGCTGCTAGCTTTTGAAACCAAAATTTGCCATTTTTAAAACGAGATGCCAGATAATGACATATAAGACGTGGTGATAGAGATCATAAATCAATCACGATATTTCAAAGAATAGCCGTTCTTCGATATGTTAAAAATTAAAACCAGTCAGATGGTATGATTTTAGGCTGTTAGCTTTTGGAGCCAAATTGTGCCAACTTAAAACCGAGATGCCGAATAATGACATATCAGACATATCGCTCTGTATTATAAAGATCATAAATCCCTTACTATTATTCAAAGAAAGCCGTTCTTCGTTATGTTAGAAATTAAATACCGTCAGAAGGTATAATTTTAAGCTGCTAGCGTTTAGGGCCAAAATGTGCCAATTTGAAACCGAGATGCCTTTTAATTACATATATAAAAAAATATGCTCTGTACAATAGAGATCATAAATCAAACAAAAATTTTCAAAGAATAGCCGTTCTTCGAATTGTCAGAAATTAAATACCGTCAGGTGGCATGATTTTAGACTGCTAGCTTTTGGAGCCAAATTGTGCTAACTTACAACCGAAATGCCAGATAATGACATATCAGACATAATGTTTTTTATCATAAAGATCATAAGTCAAACACGATATTTTAACGCTTTGTTGAGTCAGATTAACTCCAAAGGTACAGTTTCAGTTTCAGTTTCAGTTTATTAGTTTCATGATAAATTTACATTGTGTTTGAAATTAAGTACATGGTTTAAAAAAATTAAAAAAATAACAAAGTAACAATAATAATAATACAAATTACAATCAATTATTTGCGAAAATTTACGATAGATGCCTTATCATTACAATAATGTCTATACTTACCATCTAATTCCATGTCAGTATTAATTAAAAATGTCAGTATTAATTAAAAACAAACTTAAGATACTCACCAAAAGTGTAGAGTTATGATCACTCAAATATAATTCTAAAAACATACAATAAACAAAAACAAAAATAAAATATGTCTTTAAGTTACATATTATAATAATGAATGAAAAAATGTATGTCAATGTTATTTAGTAGAAATAAAATCATCAGTGCTGTAAGGGCACATTTTTAACAAATATTGTTTCAGTTTTCGTTTGAAGCTGCTGTGTGTGATTAGAAGTTTGAGCTCAATTGGTAGATGCCTGGATAACAATAGTGACTGATATCCAGATGCATGTCGTGCTATCTCTAGCCTGGGTGCTGATACTATCTGAAAATCCTTTCTACGCGAAGTCTCTCTAATAAATCTCTGTTCCTCAGTTTCTACTTTGTCTATATTCTTGGATAGGCTGACCAACGCCATTAATATATATAGTGCTGGAACTGTTAGAATGCCCAACCTAAGAAAATGCGGTTTGCACGAATCAGTTTGAGAAATGCGAACTATTGTGCGTAATGCTCTTTTTTGCATTACAAATGCTTTGCTGATATTATAACTATAACTATTTCCCCACAATTTTATACTATATCGCATTTTCGACTCGACAAGCGCATAGTACACAGATATCAGATATCCCTCTGGTACAGCATCTATTAAGCTTCTAAGTGCATAGCAAGCTGAACTAATGCTATTTTCTAGGGCAGTAAGTTCACACTTCCAATTTAATGAGGAATCTATATGAACTCCTAAAAACTTAAAAGACTCGACCATGGTAACCTTATCTCCACTTAGAGTTGCATTGATGGCGTCAGTATTGCGAGCAGTTGTTCTAAATAAGAGTAGATTCGTTTTGCTTGAATTTATTCTCAGCTTATTTATTGTGAACCATGACTGGAACATTACGAGTATAGCATTAACTTTGCATTCGAGTGAAGCCAGATCATTATCTGAGATCACAGCATTTGTGTCATCTGCATACACGACCAACTTACTATCAGGCATAGAGTTGCCAATGAACTCGAACAAATCGTTTGTAAAAATAATGAAAAAAATGGGGCCCAATATGGAGCCTTGCGGTACACCTCTGGTGACAGGCACTAATTTCGACCGTGTGACCATTTCAATCCCGTTCTCAATCGTCGATAGTTCGACAAACTGTTTCCTATTTGTAAGATATGATTTTATCAGTTCGAAGCATTTGCCCTGCACACCATAATGATCTAGTTTACTGAGCAATGTCATGATCTACGAAATCAAATGCCGAACTTAGGTCCAAGAATAGTGCAGCTACTTTCAGTTTGTTATCTAGATTTCTTAGTACATCGTCTACCAAAGTATCGATTGCATCACTAGTCCCCAGACCCTTCTGATAACCGAATTGTCTATTACTTATTATTTTGTTTGTTACTAAATGTGCCAGTAATCTTGTCTTGATGAGTTTTTCAAATATTTTAGATAGAGTTGGTAACAAAGAAATGGGCCTGTAATTTGTCGGGTCTGTATTTGTACCCTTTTTGTGGACTGGTAGTACCCTCGCTATTTTAAGCTGTTCCGGAAAAATGGCCAGCTCTATGCAGTTGTTTAAGAATTTTACGATAGGCTTTGCCAATATATCAATATTTTTTTTAATTATGGTTATCGGAACATCATCGAAACCACATGACTGTTTATTCTCGAACAGTTGCACCATTTCCTTAATTTCTATTTCAGATGTCAGTCCAAATACCATCTTACACATAACAGTCGGACAGTTTTCGGTTAACAGATCCTGTGCTTGCCGAGATCCAATTTCAATTTCTCTAGAATTAGCGACGAACTTTTTCGAGAAAAGGTCCACGATGTCCATAGGCCTGTCAATAATATTATTATTTACCTTTATCAGCAACTTTTTTATTATGGAGTTAGATTTCTTATTTCTGTGCCTATTAACAACATTCCATATGGCTTTTGTGGAGTGATTTGCCTTCTCGAGTTCAGACCTTACCGCTAATTTCTTTGCTGCTATCAACACTCTTCTGTAGATTTTTATATAATTATCACGATATTGCTTAACGCTATGGTCACAGTTGCTTGTGATGTTTAGAACTATTTTCATGTTACTCGATGTTTTAATACCTGGGGTGATCCATTTAATTCTGCTACAATTCCGTAGTGAAATTTTTCTCCTTTTTTTAACAAAACACATTTGGAATATTTTATTAAAACTAGATAAGAATCCGTTTATACCCTTCTCATTCAGATTCTCTTTTTGAACCTTGTCCTTAAACAGTTCATTATTTGTGTAAGAGAAATGCCTACGTTCTATTACTATGTCGTGATCACTTTTCTGCGCTAGACCAGGCAAATTGAGGTCACAGAAAATGGCCGCATGACCATCTGCTAGGCCATTGTGGTCCACTTTTGTACCTTCGACTAGTTCTTCTGGTAAATTCGTCAAAAAATTATCAAGGCATGATCCGCCGTCATTTCTCACAAAGGTAGTTTCTCCAATAAGATCCCTAAAATTGTAGCACTTAAGATGTGACAAGAATTCACTGCGCATATTACTGTCACAGAGTGTGTTTATATTGAAATCACCGCAAATGACACATTTTTTATCGAAAAAATGCTCCAAAGTCCTTTCTAAATTTTCCATAAACTCATTGAAAGTGTCATAGTCAGGGTTCCGATAGCAACAGATTATACAAAGGTTTGTGTCATCATCTGAGACGCCACATACCTCAAAACTCTTGGTTTTATATAACTTTTTACAAATTGCTATTTTTTTGACTGATTTTTGATTCTGTGTTAAAATAAGAGAACTTCCTCGTTTCATTGCTTTTCTTGTGTTGTGGTCAGCTAAAACGTAGTTTTCCATTTTAAATAATGGTATTTGATGTTTATTTAGGAAGTGCTCGGTAAGGCAGATATATTGTGGTTTTTTCTTAATACTATCTAGATATACCTCCAGCTCATCCTTTTTGGATGTAACTCCACATACATTTTGATGGTAAATGTAGATGTTAGTAATATTCTTTGTTTCTTTCACTATATTATGTTGGATTACTTTGCCACTATTTGTATTATTATTCTGTACGAAAAAACTCCATCTCTGCGATTTGATCCGAGGAAACCGTAAAATCTGTCTGTGTCTGCCTATCAGCCAGAGTAACCAAGCATGTCTGAGCTATTGCATTTACACCAGTACTTCCACACACAGACAGCTTCTGTCGTTCATTACCATTCTTATATTCAATACTATCTATACTACTCAAAAGAAAATAAGGGCCACTTACATATTTCTGTTTTTGAGTAAATTTTTAGATTTAAACTAATTAATAAGTGACTAATTAATGATGTCCGGCCTCCTTCAGTATCCAACCTCTTTAATGCTGGTGTTTAAGTCTTACAGCTGGCCATAAATTGAAGCAAATAAAAAAACGAGTTTCAGATCAAATTCCTTTCAGATGGAATCACAATTTTTTTCTGTTAAAAAACTATTTCTGTCCATCTTTTGCTTCTTTTAACTTCTTTTGTTAATAATGCCACGTCAACGAAGGCACATGGATACTATTACTGCCACCAGAGCCGTTTTATTGATTGCTGAAGGTCATTCACAGCGGTCTGTTGCTTTGTCGTTGAGTTTCTCTCGCCGAGCCATCCACAATGTGTGGGATCGGTTCCAAGAGACTGGCAGTATTGCAAGAAGGCCTGGATCGGGCAGGGTGCGAGCGACTACGGCACAAGAGGATCGCTACATCCGATTGAGTGCCCGTCGAGAGCGCTCTGTGACGGCACGTAAGTTACAAAATCGCCTAGTGACCAAACGATATGTAATGGACTGCATGAAGACCAGCAAAGGTCCAGACGCCGAGTAGTACGAATTCCTTTATCTAGGGTTCAACGTGGAAATCGTTTAAGTTTTTGCCACGAACATTAACTTCTCTTAACTGAACTTAAAATCTCTCTTCATAGCTGTCTACATGCGTGCTTTTTATCAAAACTGCTCTCAACAAATTTATAGTCATCATTACATATGTCCAAAAAAGTCGTATGCCTAAATCGGGAGCATATATGCCTAAAAGATGAGTTGACTGTACTATCATTCAAGTATTTACCTTTAGTAAGTTTACAGAGTATCACTTTACATTGGAGGAGACGTCCCAAATTATAGTAAAGTAGAGATTTTAGTCGCAGCGGATCTCTATCATTTGATCCTCCAAGTATGATGATGATATCGTTACTTCCATAAGTCTGGCAGAGCGAATGAGATGTGCTCAGAACGTGGTCCATGGTAGCGTAGGGCTTAATAAACGACTCTACCACATACTGGCTCCCTAGTTGTTCTTGTAGGATTCTACACATTCCTTTGCCTTGTTCATCTCCCAAGATCATCACTCGTCTAATTGTTGGTCTGTTTTGATGACTTGTTTGGCTTTTAATTATCTGTTCATCTGCTGGGATCATGACTCGTCGCAATTTCTTCTCAACCGATGTTTGTATTGACGCTAATTCATTTTCAGCCCGAAACTCTACAGTCTTGCCTGTTGAACTGTTTAGCTTGCTATGCGTAGTCATTGCATCCTGTATCGGCAGTATTTTCTCAGATTTTCCGCCGGAATACGACCGTTTATCAACTGAATTGAGGAAATTCAGTGGTGTTTTCCAGGCCGATCCCATTTGTATCTTACGATATTGAGGAGAGTAAAATCTTAGATATGGTTTATGTGCGCTTGTAGATTTATCTAGACCCACAGCTTTGTATACCTTAATTTTCTTATTTTTCTCTACTAGGAGCTTATTTAGTGAGGATATTTCCAGGCTTAGTTTTTCTACCTCCAAGTTTGCAGTGTCAAGTTCCATACGTAGCTTATGGTTGCTCTCTCTCAGATCTTCCATCTGTTCCCCACTCTCCATTTCATCAGGCATGCTTTGATAGCTGAGGTCCAAGATAGAGCAATTTTGCTGATGAAGACTTGGAATCAATTTACGAGGCCATCTCTTTGTGACATTCTCATTTCCCGAGACAGGAGTAAGAGGGGCGATGTGGCTGTTGTTTGAAGGTGATGATGATGATGATGATTTGTCCTGTGTTGGGGGCCTTGTATTTCACTTTGTTGTTGACATATATCGCATATAAAGCCCTTCCATCTCGCCATGTTTGCCATGTAATAGGCAGACGTTATGTTTAAACAGTTGTGGTGAAAAAGGTTTTCACATTTTATACAAGTAATGGACTCGTTGGTCATAAACGTATCTTGTTGTAGTTAATAATGCATTGATCTTTAAAATAATTGCTAACTTTTGCGATTCTTAACGGGGGCTCAACTCTAGTCTATGATTTAATGTGGCGGAACCTGGTTGTTGTTCACTGTCCATTTCCGGGTGGTGCGGGGTGAACTGTATGTATTACTGTATTATTTGTTCTGTTACCTGAAACAGATCCTGATGTGCCAGAAAGGTATTGTGTGTTATATTTCACGGACAATGAACCCAAGGAACGTCGGGCGATTGTGATCTGAAATGAAATAAGTGATCATAATAAGAAAATACGGTTAGATTATTCAAGTGGAAGAGAGCTTTTATTAGTCGTTTTACATATCAGGAATTAATCACTGATCAAACATCAAATTGTTAATTATTTACTCAGACCCGTCACGTCAACTCGGTGGTCGAACGGGTTTCACGCTTGCTTTTCACACAGGAGATGCAGGTTCGAAATCTGACCATGTACCAATAAGATAATAATCCCTGTCTATAAAAATGACATAATTCATTTATTCATTCAGTGTTTTGGATGACACGTAAAACTGTGGGTTCCGGCTACTATCGCTACGTGGTAGTGGTCGTAAAATGTCTCCATTAACCCGCACTGAGCCAGCGTGGTGGACTATGGCTTAATCTTACTCGTATCCGGGTAAGGGCCTGAGCCCCTGGCAAAAAAGGCCCCTCGATGGTGACATTATTGTGCTACATGTATTATAATTATATTATTATTATTACACAGACCCTGTGCATTACGCACTTCAGACTATCATGCAGGCAAAATTTATATTCATGAGGCAAGCAAAAATGCATTAGGTTGCATAGACTGAAAAGTTTTTCATTGTGGATAGGTCAGTAAAAGTTTGCATTTGAATGTCTAGAAAACCCACCATTTCATCGTAGTTGTACATAGGGTCAGTTGTGTGAGCGAAAGGTAGCACGAGACGTTGTCCGAATGATCTGAATGACAGGAAACCAACCAGTGGCTGACTAGTGGCCAGAGTCTCAATGTATCGAGACAAGTATCTGGTCTCAAACTCAGAAAATGGCCCAAGTCCAGAAAAGTTGTTGTCTGCTGGTGTAAAGCTTCCTCCGGAAACTGAAATAAAGATAAAATTGGGTTTAAACAAAACATATACGGGGGATTTTTTTTAGTTTCAAAGGGTTTGGTTCAAAAATTTCAAAGACTATAACTAATACCACATAAAGGGATTGCTGGACTTATATTATGACCTTCTGATGACCTTCTATGAGCCGCTGATTTGTTGAAAGAAATTTTTGGTTATTTTAAGCAAATCTAATCCATTCTTACCTCCCCATTGAGAATTCCAGTTCTTAGTTAGATCCACACCAACTGCGCCACTACCGACTGGTCTTCTGTTTTTGACCCATAATCTGACCTGAAAAAATATCCTTATCATTAATGGTGTAATGTATGTGAAGTATGTGCATCACACATAATTACAACTATCCTCATGACACAAGATATTATTATGGTCTGCATCAATTTGACGTGCATCTCCAGCCAGGGTTTTAAACCTGTTCCGGTCTTTCGGCCGGCACACCAGAGAGAACCAGTTTTGAAGGATAGGATACATGGAATGGGATCGATGTGGGACTTGTAGAGCAGCAGTTGTTTTCTTCGAGGTATTGCTGTCGTTCTGGTTTCCAGTATTATTGTATCTATTTGCTGACTAATGTTCTGCTTGTTTTTCCATGGAGCTGTTTTTCATGTTTTTCATGGCCTTCCAATAGCTAAAAGCATAAAAATTTCGGTTTTCTTTTCCAAATATTGTTTGCCTTCGACTTTTGTCTTCACTGTGTATTCATATCTTTCAGTCTCTAGCCGCTATTATACATTTCTAAATGTGCGGCGTAACCCGCACATGTGCATATCAGATGCCTTATGTAGCCACATCCGTGTTTTCACTGATGATAATAAATGATGACAGACTAACAGCGCATACCAGTGATCTTCCAGCTAATTTATCTATGTAGGGTCTCTACTGCAATTTGCTATCAATGGTTATTCCCAGAAACTTTAACGTATCATTTACTAATTCTAACGTGTTGCTGTCTAAAACTAAAGTGGTCTCACCTTGTCTGACATTTGGAAGTGAGAATTTGATACACTTAGTTTGACCGGCGTTTAAATATAAATGTTTCCATTAAACCACCATGTAAAACTTACCGCATCTTGAGTATACTGGAATCCGTCTGGATTTGACGAGGGGAAGATGTACCAGTCGAAGTCTTGTGATGCTGTAAAGGCTTCATCATCAGTTCCAGTCACAAGATGGTTAACGATGTAAGTAAGTACAACTGGAGACAGCCAGTCTGCACCAATTTGTCCAGCTTCAAGGAAAAATGCCCTTCTGCCAGTCCCTCTTGAAATTCTCACCCCTGTTATGTTCCTTCCTGAAAAAATTAAAATCCAAATTAATGGCATCTCCAATTTAAGAAATTGCTAAAGGCGCAGTTAGAACTAGCGAATATTGGTATTTATATGTCATATTTTCTTTTATGTGCCAATTCATACAATCCTATACCAATAGATTCCAATGCATAATCTACTCCAAGATTTCGAAATTTAATACTGCCGATTCACTATCGGTACTTGTTGCTACGTGTTCTGCATATTTAGTTTCTTGTTAGTGCTAGTTCTAGAGTTTTGATATTCAAGCATTGTGCTTACTGTTTCTGTTCTTACCTTCATAAGATTGTCCAGCAACAACTACTGTTACTATGCCGGGGTGAATTTCCTCAAGAGAACTGAACCAATCATTGATATCATCCAATGTCTGATATCCAGTCCAATGAAGTTGACGACTTGTGTCACGCTTTTTTCTGCTCATTACCTGAGCATCAAAAGCCCTAAAAACATAATTTTTACATGTAAAACGAACATTGAACATGACTTTTTTATAGTAAATTAATAAGAACAAACAATCAAACCATTGTAAGAGTAATTATTCATATATGCAATGTTTATAATTTCCTCTTCTAGTTCTCTTTTTTCTTCACTCTCATAATCTAGGGTTTTCATCTTCATAAAAATTTCAAATGGACTTAGTTGATATCCTAAAGTTACTTAATGACTCCTCAAACTCGGCTCGTTAGTTTGACTCCTATCTAAGAGATCCCCAGCAGCGCACTAAGTCTGAGGAAGTCTCAACAGACTGGTGTGATCTCTCTGCAGGTATTCCACAGGGTAGCATCCTTTCACCTCTTCTCTTCTCAGTATGTATCAACTTCATCTCTGACGTCTGTACTTCTTCTTATCATCTTTACGCAGATAAACTCCAATTACATCAGTACTTCTCTCCGTGTGATGTTATTCTGACTATAGAAGCATTGAATGCTGACCTTGATAATATCACGCAATGGGCTCTTACGTACTGGTGGTGGGCTACTGGTCAACCCAGGAAAATCTCAAGCTGTGATTATTGGAATACGGCACACTCTTAACCTATTACAGAAAACGCCGGTCGCTCCTGTAATGTATGATGGTGCCATGATCTCGTATAGCGAGAAGGCCAAGAACCTTGAGGTTGTTTTTAATGACCTACTGTCCTGTCGCCCCATATCTGTGAGGTAAGCAGGCGAGTCTTTGTCTTTTCACTCCCTTCGGAGATTGCAGTACTGCCTGTCATGGCAAACTTAAATCACCCTTGCTCTGTCCCTTCTACTTCCATTAATCGACTACGCGGATGTTTGCTGTGTAAGTGCGAACGAAGAACAACTGAATAAATTCGAACGACTCGGGTTTCGGTTTATCTTCGGGCTGCGCAAGATAACCATGTCTCCCGGTGTCGTAAGGAGCTTTTGATTCATCTTCAACGTGATATGTACATTCTCTCCTTCCTTTTTAATATCTTGATGAATCCGCGCTACCCCACCTATCTTCGTAAACCTTTATAGTTCCTTTTCTCCAGAGACAGGAATTGCAGATCACATACGGTGGCTCTTCTCTCAATTCCTCAGCACAACACAGTTGCTTACGAACACTCGTTCAGGTTAAGGGTCATCCGACTGTGGAACTCACTTTCCAGCGCTATTAGGGATAGTATATCCATTTTAATTTTCAAGAAAAGATTGAAATTGCATCTCCTTTCTCTTCCGTTTTAAGTTTAAGTAAGTATTTTGTTAATATATATATATATATATTAACAAAATAAAAGTAGATCATTATATATATACATATATATATATATATCAATATATATGTATATATGTATATATATTATATGTAAGTACTAAAATGTATTATAGTACTCTAATTATATTTTATATGTTACTAAGTAACTTAATTTATTAGCAATAGACTATCCTATCCTGCCTAGATTTGATGGAAAAAATTTCTTTTAGAGATAAGATTGCCTTTGCGCCGAAGTGTTAATGTATTTTAACCCATTATTTACCGTGCAATATTGAAATGAAATTGAAAAGTATATTGAAATGAGATGATAACAGCTTGGGGGACTTTTTAGTTGAAACTACAGAGGACTTGGCGCCCAGGAATGTATGATGATGATGTTCAATATCCGCTTTCAGACAAGGCGACTGTCATGGATGTGTAGGATCGTTCGTGTGCCCATCGTGTGGCTCACGTATCCCATTTTATTGGTAAAAGTGCCGTCGCACTGGCTACACGTCAACACTCCACACTCACTTGGCATCAAGAGTAACTCCTCGATAGGCATCAAAATTGAAGATCTTTGTGTGCACCGTGTGGCGCCATTTGACCCTGTCTTCTGTGAGTTATTTCTCCGCGAAATGGATGATACCACAACGCTTCATTTGTCGCTTCTGCATGTCTTTGAAGCTAAAGAACTGACCGCGTTATTTGCGTTTTCCGTTCTGTTATTCGCACCTCTTCTCAAACTCTAAAACATCTACTAAAAGTATGTTTGTTAGGTTAGAAAGATGGTACTTACTCTTGAATATTTTCCACCATCAGTTCAGAATGTATGCTTCTCTTCTTCAAGGTAAGTTCAAACTCATCTTTTAATTCTGGAGGTGATACTACACTAACCAACTCATCCACCGCCGATGCCGGTTTCCAAAAGTCGTAACCTAACGCATTTTGTTGCAGTTCCTTCAAAAATCTGACTTGTTCTTCATTCTGAGGTTGAACTTTGTACAAAGAATAGTCGTCGTAGCGAACAGTTTCTGATGCAGTCAAGGAAAACAGACACACTGTTAAAATTTTCACAAACATCTTGCTGATGCTTTACTGACCTGAATGACTGAAGTGGTACAACAATGGGCGTGTCGAAAATCTGCTGTGATAATTCTGATTAGTTATCAAGTAATTGTGATAACAGCTTATCTTTTGATGGTTTAATACTGGTTGAGCAATCATTTTATAAATTAGCTATTTAACAATTTTTTGTAACAAGATATAACTCGTCTTTTACTTGTATTATTTATTAGAGTTCCGTACGTTAAAAGTAAAAAACCGGCCAAGTGAGTGTCGGACTCGCGCACGAATGGTTCCGTAGCATTATCTATCAAAACGGCGAAAAAATACACGTTTGTTGTATGGGAGCCCCCCTTAAATATTTGTTTTATGTTAACTTATTTATTTATTTTTAAAGTGAATATATAACTGAATATTCTGTGAATATTTCAAGGGTGGCTATTGCAGTTATCAATATCGAAAAATCACTAGAAAAAAATACCACGTTTGTTGTGTGGGAACCACCTTAAATATTTATTTTATATAACATTAAATACTATATACTAAATAATCTTTGAAAATTTAAACTGTCTAACTATCACGGTTCGTGATAGTTATACAGCCTGGTGACAGACGGACGGACGGACGGACAGCGGAGGCTTATTAATAGGGTCCCGTTTGGCACCCTTCGGGTACGGAACCCTAGGAAGGAACCCTTATCCTTATAGAATAACTGGACAAAATGGAGTAGTATATTTTTAAACATTTTTTAACCAAATATATTTATTATGTTACTTGTACATACATTTTAAAATACTTTGTACTAACTAACTTTGTAATAACTACGCTGTCCGTCTGTCTCTTTGTAAAACCCCTTTTTGCTTAGGAACGAGTGAATGTATCAAGTTGAAATTAATATCATTTACTTAAATCTGTGATACCTTAGAGCTCTTAAAGAATCAAAGTTGTAGAAGAACGCAATAAAAGCTACGTCCCTTTATGCCGCAATTTTTGACTGACTTGTATATTTGCAAGGGAATCAAAACCTCCTCTTGACCTAGACTCATGAAATTTGACAAATAAATAAAAACTCCGCAAATATTAAATTTGTAGTACCTTCACAAAATAAGATGGTATTCGTGTGGAACTCTCGGTGCGCGAGTCCAGCTCGCACTTGCCCGGCTTATTGAAACAAAAGAACCAAAAAAGATGTTAATTCATGAATTCTCTTAGTATGTATGTAATTTAGTAACTTATTAAAGATATATGAAACTTGCTAATCCAAATGTCAAGCATAATCTTAATTGATTACATATTTGCTGTTAAATTCATCACAATATACTTGTATCGTTGAAGTTATTCTCTCGCACTTTATTTCAATAATTAGATATAGAAAAAAGTTAAGTCAATAAGTTACGAGAATTTGATGAGAAGTAAATTAGTTGCTCGGATGGGGAATGTGTTGTCTTCTATTAACCATATTCCCCCCACTTCGATTTCTGAAGGTTTGATATGGTGACACATATTTCGGCTAACCTACTACCATTATTCTACCACGCCATCTGAACTGACACATAGCAGGGCACATTTAAATACGACGATTCATCAGAACTTTGGAACTAATTTCCGTTTTCCAACCAGAAACCGTTAAACTCCATTTTCGCGCCAAAAACCCGCCACCTGTCAAAATGTCGAGGGTTAAAAATTAACTGCAAAGAGCTCGCCTAACCACTGAGCCATCCCTAATTACCTACGGGCGATCAATCTTGCAAATTCGCGTGGTTTGGTAGCCATAACAAATTGTCATTGTGGACCGAGGTTCGTTAGTGCGCGTGCCGCTTAATTACTGAATGCTATGAAAGATTTATGATTGCTGTCGATCATTATCCGCTAATTCGAGCCGCTGTTTTAGAGCTGGTCTAATTTTGGAGCTGTGTAAATGCGTATTTTGAGAGGCCACCACGTCATTATTGTATGTAAGCTGTTCTTCAATATTGAATTTAATTTTGAAATAAAAATCTGTCGAGTAATAAAAAAAGTTTAGGTCTATAGCTGATAATAAGCTATAGATGATAAGATAGCAGATAATAACATATCAGACATGATGCTCTTTGTCATAAAAATAATTAATCAACCAGAACCAAGAATAGCAGTTCATCAGAAATTAAAATTTGTCGAGTATTAAGAGAATTTTAGTTCGCCAGCTTTTGGTGCCGTATTCGGCCAGCTTCTAACCAAGATGCCAAATAATTAAATATTAGACATGATTCTCTGTATCTTATTCATAAACCACTTGTATCATTGTAACGTACTACCTCTTTGACCATATTGGCTACTGGCGGATTAGCCAGTTAAAAACTAAAACTATAAAAATTCGGAAATTCGGGTCTGGAATCTCGTCTGGAAGCTGATTGTTTTTTTGAGGCAGACATTGTTTGAGCTCTGAAACGTGAGGTTGTATCTTCTGCATCAATAATTTTTAAGTCACGCCTTTAGTTGCGGCGATGGGCTAGTCCCTTTAGTACTGTAATGGAGCTGAATGTTTAGTTGCTGTAAAGTGCAGTAGTTGATTTGAAACTTCCCTACTCTCCCCAATCCATGGGTAAGCATTGGTTCGTAGTTAGTCTTTCTTATTTTCGTGTATTTTATACTCTCTATGTATTTCCCTTTTCTATACAGTGTCTATTGGACTGCGGCACTCTTAGATCCTAATTACCCTAGGGCCCTCGTCGGAAGTCTCCGTGTGGGGAGCCGTCGCCTGATAGCTGGGCGCTGTAGCGCTTTTGTATTCCTATCATTCACACTGGTCTCTTTCCAGGGTTCCACGCTGAGGAGTAAAATCCTTCTGGCGCTAACGGAGCTCTGAATCGGTTCCACGCTGAGGAGTAATATCCTCCTGGCGCTAACGGAGCTCTGAATCGGTTCCACGCCGAGGAATAATATCCTCCTGGCGCTAACCGCATAATCACTTGTTGACGTCTGGAGAAGTGGACCAGTCGGATTGAGTCTACCAAGGAGCTGAAATCTACAAACTCCCGGCGAGTCCCTATCCAGCATTTCAACTATATCACCAATATTCAACTCACGACCCTGTGATTAATAAATGTATCTTGAGCCTGCCAACAATCTCTTTTGGTCAGGTTAGAGTCTCACTGTTTCAATGGCGCCCGGATTAAGGGAATATTGGTGATAGAGTTTTATGTCTGGTCAGAGTAGTTAGGCCATAAGAGCGCCGTAGAACGCTAGATTTCTTTCGTAGCTTGTATATGTTGTTGTGTTTATTTTTGTCTGACAGGAGTATATTTGATCGTTTATCTGGGTACCTACCTCATTTCTACATTATTTATGGTCGCAGTCTGACGGCCGTTGTCATATTATAATTGTTGATAAATACCTAGTCGGTCCATAATTTCTGTCACAAATATTTTGCCGCATTGTAAATAATACCAAGTTTCATTTTATTTAATATTATATATGGTTTGATAGCTCATTAAATTCTGATAAATTAGAACGATTATTGGATTTAAATGCTTAAAGCCATATTACACAAACGCTAGTTTCTTCAGAGATTTTGCACTTTTTTACCCAATCAAAAATACGGACGTGATTCACTTTATCTTTTTTCCATGACTCTTAAAACCTTTCAAACTTACGTGAGATTTTAGTCATAACCCTCCCTGAACCCGTTACCTTCATTTTGAAGCATAAGATAACTAAGTCTGGGTAAAACTAATTTTCATATTCACATTTTACGTAGTGTACTTGTTGCCCACAAGATCATTTTTATACGTTTTTCTGAAAACGTAAAAAGTACGTAAAGTTCTCTTTGGGAGCAGTTGGAACTGAAAGCTAACAGAAAATCAAATGCTGGTTGTTAAGCATGGTCTAAAATCGAGGTTTCAGAATAAATAAAAAAAACCTTGTTGGTTATCTGGAACACTGTTTTTTTATTAAATTTGTGGTAAGTGGTATTTTTGTCAGTTGCGGCGTGTTTTGGGTTCGCGATTGTCTCAAGTTATAAGGTTTTTTGTCATATTGCGATAATCGTACAAAATGTATTGTATTGCAATTTGATTCGTATAAAATAAGCTTTTTAATCATGTATAATAATACGAATAAGAAAAAGTTTATTGCTGAGTTTTATCTATCAAAAACCTTGTGACAGAACTTAAGGACCGACTAGGTATTTTCCTCCAAATTCTCAGTACGAAAAATAAATTAATAAATTGTGAAGAACTGAAGTGCAGTTGGAACTGAAAGCTAACAGAAAATCAAATGCTGGTTGTTAAGCATGGTCTAAAATCGAGGTTTCAGAATAAATAAAAATAACTTCTCAAGAGAAGTTAAAAACCTTGTTGGTTATCTGGAACACTGTTTTTTTATTAAATTTGTGGTAAGTGGTATTTTTGTCAGTTGCGGCGTGTTTTGGGTTCGCGATTGTCTCAAGTTATAAGGTTTTTTGTCATATTGCGATAATCGTACAAAATGTATTGTATTGCAATTTGATTCGTATAAAATAAGCTTTTTAATCATGTATAATAATACGAATAAGAAAAAGTTTATTGCTGAGTTTTATCTATCAAAAACCTTGTGACAGAACTTAAGGACCGACTAGGTATTTTCCTCCAAATTCTCAGTACGAAAAATAAATTAATAAATTGTGAAGATTTTAGTAGGGAAACTTTTCGGACTATTAAATAATAAATAAGGTTAGTGTTAAACGGCCGATTTCTCGTACATTTAATCTGTTGTTGACAGTCCTTTATCAATTTCAGCTGTCAAAACGGTAGATCAATGGCTTGATTTTGTACCAGAAACCGGGCGTTAGTCGTGTACTCTGCTTACTTTCATGTAAATTTGTACAGTTTACTAAATAGGTAGTAAACATGACGTTTCCTATAAAATATCTGTCGCTAAATAAGGCTGAATTGGAGTATGAGGTTGAGCTTCGAGGAGTATGTATGTAATAAGTATTTTGACCGTTATATTCTAAAAACCATCTATATCTACAGCTATGTAAAAGTTCTTTATTGTGTAACGTTACTCTGCAATGTCTGTTACTTTAGCTTATGGCCTCTTGAACTATAATTCTCTACTTTTTTACTCTTTGTTGTAGAATAGATATTCTACTCTATTATTATTTTCTGTACCCACTAACGGTGCAGGAAGTCTTGAACACTTGAGGGAGCTGCCCCTCATGATGTTATTCTGCGTTATTCTGCGTTACGATAGTAGCTAAGCTATCGGGGCGTTTATGTACTAAGGTTCTTATTTTAGTTCAAGGGATCTTGCTTATTTTTCAACTTCTGACAGTTAGTCTGGGTGTGCATTTGGCTATAATAATGGCACCCTGTGTGTAAGGCTGTGTTTACACGATGTTAGTGTGAACTCTTGTATGAACTTAGTATGAATTCTGATGTCTGATTGTTGGTACGAATGTGTGATGTTTGTATGTAGTTGAGCTAGACTGTTAGTTATATATTTCTCTGACATTGTAGATGGCGAGCTTTAGAGAATTTTATCTTAAGTAGTTAATTTGGTAAGTTAGTTTAGTTTAGTTAGTATCTTAGAGGATTTTATCAGGTAAAATCCTACCCAAACAAGACGGGTATGTAACGTACTACCTCCTTGACCATATTGGCTACTGGCGGATTAGCCAGTTAAAAACTAAAACTATAAAAATTCGGAAATTCGGGTCTGGAATCTCGTCTGGCAGCTGATTGTTTTTTTGAGGCAGACATTGTTTGAGCTCTGAAACGTGAGGTTGTATCTTCTGCATCAATAATTTTTAAGTCACGCCTTTAGTTGCGGCGATGGGCTAGTCCCTTTAGTACTGTAATGGAGCTGAATGTTTAGTTGCTGTAAAGTGCAGTAGTTGATTTGAAACTTCCCTACTCTCCCCAATCCATGGGTAAGCATTGGTTCGTAGTTAGTCTTTCTTATTTTCGTGTATTTTATACTCTCTATGTATTTCCCTTTTCTATACAGTGTCTATTGGACTGCGGTACTCTTAGATCCTAATTACCCTAGGGCCCTCGTCGGAAGTCTCCGTGTGGGGAGCCGTCGCCTGATAGCTGGGCGCTGTAGCGCTTTTGTATTCCTATCATTCACACTGGTCTCTTTCCAGGGTTCCACGCTGAGGAGTAAAATCCTTCTGGCGCTAACGGAGCTCTGAATCGGTTCCACGCTGAGGAGTAATATCCTCCTGGCGCTAACGGAGCTCTGAATCGGTTCCACGCCGAGGAATAATATCCTCCTGGCGCTAACCGCATAATCACTTGTTGACGTCTGGAGAAGTGGACCAGTCGGATTGAGTCTACCAAGGAGCTGAAATCTACAAACTCCCGGCGAGTCCCTATCCAGCGTTTCAACTATATCACCAATATTCGACTCACGACCCTGTGATTAATAAATGTATCTTGAGCCTGCCAATAATCTCTTTTGGTCAGGTAAGAGTCCACTGTTTCATCATAACCGTTCTTCGATATGTCAGAAATTAAAAAATTTCGAGTAGTAAGAAAAAGTTTGCATAATATAAGAATATGTTGAACTTAAAATTTATTTGAAGCACAAATTAGTAATTTATGTGACTGATACATAATGCCTAATTATGTACAGTTACATACACTAGTTTATCTACACACATATCATAAGCTCACTTAGATGTGTTCAGGAACCGCATGTTTGACCGGCATTGTGGCATTGAGTTGTTTAGCTTGTTCTGTAGTACCAACTTCACAGACAAAGTAGGGGCGGCACGCAGGCGGGCGTCGGCGTTCGAAATTTGAATGTCATAATATGTAGAAAATTTACACATTATGGTCATAATGTTCAATATTCAGATAATAAATGAGTTTTTACAAAGTAGTTTAACATTCTGCTGATCGTAACGTGCGGTTTTTGGACGCAGTAAAGAGGGTTTATGATACGTGTGTAGATAAAAGACTTAAGAATTGAATTGCTGGTCTGGGTGCACTTAACCAGGATCTAGGTCGACTGGTGGTTATAGGTTTATGTTGTTATATCAGCGTCAAAAGAGGGTTATTGAAAACCCTCTTTCAAGGTTCTCCCCTCTTGCTTCATAATTAAAGCGTTACTTCAATTACTTGTTCTAAATGGTTGTCTCTTTCCTTCTCACGTTAATAATCTTTGTGCATTCTATATAATTGCTTTAGCTAACCCACCTAAGACTGCGGTCTGGTACAAATAATGCAATTATACTCACTACAGTGAGCGCAGAATCAATCTTAATTTGGTCTCGCTTGGTCTGAGTAAAACCTCGTGTCTTGGATAATAAATATATTTATGACGTCATTATTTCTGGTTTCCATGATACCAGGAGATCCTAGTTATAGTAATGTAATGTTGTGATTAATTTATATAGAAAAATCTAACACTGAGCGTCACGTCTTTTCCAATACGGGGTGGCAGTGGCACATTGTGCCCACCATTAGCTCGTTATTCAATTCTTTATTTTTGCGTGAAAGGGTGCTATCCCATTAGGCTGGTACAGAGATTGGAGGATTCCTAACGATATTTTCCATCACCCTAAGAACATTCGTTTATAATCATTATCTTATCTTATTATCTCTCATCTCATTGGTTCATGGTTAGCAACGGATTCAAACCCGCATCTCCTGCGAGATAAACGAGCACGACACCCACTAGACCGCGGCCTCTCTCTCTTTCTTAAAACTGTTAACTATCCCTATTTACATTAGGCAACAGTTAATTCGACTCAGATAAACTTATCGATGAGAGATGAAAACTCTCATAAACTAATGTCTTTGGAAATAACACTGTTTTATCTAGCTCCTATTAATTGGTGCATCTTTAGCTGCGACTTATGGATACGCTGTGGAAGTGTGGAGAGAGATTCTCGTCAATGTAAATTGATGTTTTAATATTCAAATAATTCGGTAACGGGCTAGCTCCCTGTCACGTAAACATTTTGTATTGAATAATTGGCGAAAAGTGGGAATAATGGGAAAGCTGAATCACGGATATTTATCGGATTTAGTAAATATTTTGAGAGCTAAAAACATAAAAGAGGGCTTTTGCACGTTATTATTATATAAAAAAGCGATAAGAAATTTATTAAGCAAAAGATAAATATATTGATTTTCAACAAAGATAATGATATTAAAGTAACCTGAAAAGGATCGTTTTTAGGGTTCTGCAGAGAAACAAGGAACCCTTATAGTTTTATTTTATTTATTGAACAAATCCACAGCCATACATAAGGTTACACTAAAAATGTAGATTACAACTTAAGCCATTTAAGGATTTCACTATGTAGTTAGATAAAAATAAGTGACCAAATTTTCTAAAAAATAACGGTGAGTAGTTAAATCAAAACAATTAAAGTCCATGTGTATGTGTGTGTTTGCGTATGTATGTAAGTGTTTGACAATTACAGAACTAAAACTTGACTTAAACTCGATGTGCGCAACTCCGATAAATAAACTACTTACATACGTAGGTAATGGCGATGGTAAGAGTAGGTTGATCTGTCACAAGTCTACATATAAGTGGTCATAGATTGAGTTTTTATATCTTATTAGTTTTCTTTTCCTTCTTATAACTTCAGCAGTACTTTCAGCTTTAACATAGGTTTACTGGTACAGAATGGGTCTATGTCTGAGAAAAACTTGTTGTGTGTGTTGAGCAACTTGAGACTTGTGCAGTTTGATGCGAAATTGGTGCGGTTGTAATGAACATGAAAGAGTAGTACCAGAATGCCTTGTACGTTTCGTCGGAGCAGATAATTTGATAATGTCATTGACCAGACGGGAGCAGTCGAGAGCGCCGGAGCTTACATCGTGCAGAAGTAACATATCGGCTCTAAAACGACGATCTTGTAGTGTCAGTAGATTGAACTTGTCACAGGATTCAGCGTAGGTCCAATTCGGGTTTTTTGTGCAATAGTTAAGAAATTTGCGGAATTTATTTTGCATTTGTGTATTATGGATTCCAAATCGGACTGCAGTATTTAAGTACACTAGGAACGTATGCGAAGTAAATAATTTTTATACAAGTCGTTTCTGTGAAGTCATTACCTACTCGTGTTATAAAGCTAAGGTTCCTGTATGCTTTCTTTCTTATCGATTCAAAGTGATCAGAAAATGTCATTTTCAAATCAAGTATGACTCCGAGATCTCTTATGTTAGTACTTTTATTTATGGACACATTGTTCAGTTTGTAATTATATACCTACATAGATAATATGGTACCTATTACGGGAGAGAAAAGAATAGCAATTTCAGACTTTTCTTAAAAGTGAAAATTGAGGGACTATCCCTAATAGCGCAGGGAAGTGCGTTCCACAGTCTAATTGCCCTTAACCTAAACGAGTGTTCGTAAGTGGCAGTGTTATGCCGAGGAGTTGAAAGGAAAGATACCGTGTGGGATCTCTAATTGCAATCCCTGGGAAAAATAAAATTAAAACGTTCTCGAAGATATGTGGGGATTTCGCAAAATACTGAATAGATAGGAGAGAAAGCGCATATCACGGCGAAGACGGATCGGAGACCACTCCAGAAACTTGCGATACTAGGAGACATGGTCATACATGCGCAGCCCATAGATAACCCAATTCCGAGGTTTTTAAATCGTTAGAGTTTGTTCAGTTGTTCTTCTTAAAAATCACCCAGCAGCATCTAGTGACACGAAAAAAGTTTTCTCAGCGACCAAAGGAGGAGAAGATTGACGCATAGCTCTGTCCCTTACTTCCTGGGTCTTGCTGTCACTAGACACTGAAGGGTCCGTTTTGACGCCCAACTTAACAAGTGTTAGTTTGAACCCGCGAATTTTGGCAATAAATCTTTTTTTTTTGATAATTGATGTTGCTCGTGGTCTATTCGTCATGATATACGTGATAATTAAAGCAAAATTTAATTAATGCAGGTTCTGTATTATTTTTCTGCTTCTATGTACAGGAAAAGGCGTGACGCTATGTTGTTATGTTTATGTATTCAGGAAATACATTAAAATATACAGATGGAGTACTTAATAAAACGTTGGTTTAAAAAACGAATTTGAAAACAGAACATATAACAACCGTACTGACCAGCTGACAGTAATATGACGTTCGTTTAAAAATGATTGGCAAACCTAATATACAGCAGTCGCACTAAATAGCTGAACGTAATCTGACGTTCGTTTAAAAAACTAATTTGAAAATATAACATATAGCAACCGGACTGAACTGCTGTACGTAATATGACTTTCGTTTAAAAAACGAATTTGAAAACAGATTGGACAAGCAACTGGACCGAACAGAGGCGTCAAATCTTACTACAGTAAAGTATAGTTAAGCCAAACAAGCTTTTTCATGTAACCATACTTATGTAACCATGCTTTGACTCGACAAACTATCACGTTGACCGAGTAAAATTCATAATCACCAATTTTAATGTAACCGCAAGAGCAGTGATTGCTTTCAAAATTGCTATTGATTATTTAAATTTTGTTAAATGGCTACCTACTTGGTTTCTCTATAACTAACGACCTACTCTAACACCATAGAACCCAAAAGGAATTGAAGCCCTATGAATTTCAGAGTGCTGTCCACTTCTTCAATTTTTTTCAGGAGCTAGACATCAATCGACGTATCTGTAAACAAAGAATAAACCTCCTCCATACGTATCCAACTTAGGGAGTAGCACTAATTGTGATTAATACGCGTATAGTCGTCGCGACGTCATTTGTCTTGCGGCTCCATCACTTTGGAGACAGACATTTACTTTGAGATGACTAATATTAAGCACAAACTGCACAAACTATCCGTGCTGTTCCTTACATCTTTGTAATAGACTCCAAAGATTTTCGTTTGACTGCAATCGATTTGCACTCGCTTAGTCTAAAATCAAAAACCGTTGGTATTCTACTTTGAAATGTTTATGAAAATATCAACACAGGATAACTAATAGTCCTACATATCTGTGCCTAATACTATACCCATGGACCATAGTAGCCACTATAACACCGAACTAATTATCCTGATCGTTCACGCCTCAGTGAAAATAACTGTATATTAGTACCTCCTTATTCCACGAACATCTACATGAGACCTTTATTTTATTTTTTAGTTCAACAGAAGCAAACAGTTTATTATTTATATACTGTTCGAGACAAAACGGTGGAAGGCGAGCACTTGAATGACAAACACACTCGCGCCAGACGACGCGCGAAATAAGGAAAACGACTCCTTTGAATGGGCCTGCGCATAATTTGATGATGGCACCTCTTTTCAGGTGCAGCTCGGAAGTGAGCGGCATTATATTGGAGAATTAATTTGACGTCTTGACTTCAGTTTTCTTATGAGCTCAATAAAATCCAGAAGTATCTAGCCCAGCATTTTCGTACGATTCTACTTGTATCGCGATAAGATGTGATTATAAGTTAACAATTTTCCGTTTCTGATTTACATCTTACATACTAATTGGGTGGATCCCATGATTTGAAATTGTTCTTAATTTGCTTCATTACATTTTTTTAGGGTTCCGTACCCGAAGGGTTCCAAACGGGACCCTATTACTAAGACTCCGCTGTCCGTCCGTCCGTCTGTCACCAGGCTGTATCTCACGAACCGTGATAGTTAGACAGTTGAAATTTTCACAGATGATGTATTTATGTTGCCGCTATAACAAAAAATACTAAAAAACAGGATAAAAGAAATATTTAAGGGGGCTCCCATACAACAATTCTTTCAAAACCACATACAAACTTATGGATGCACCTGGTTACGTACATGGAGTGTGAAAGTAACCGCACCAATAACTTTGTAAACAATATTTTGCTGTGTAAAATCCAAACTATTCACTCCACACCATCGGAACCCTTCGTGCGCGATTTAGACTCGCACTTGACCGGTTTTTTATAATTGAAATATGTCTATGACAACTCTGAATTCTGTTCTGAGTTATGTGGCAAAAAAGCTATAGAAATCTATGCTCTAGCTAAAATGAGAAAGATTCAACAAAGGATTTTTTGGCCTAGATATCGCTACATTCGAGGCCACACCTCTACTTCGTGCATCGCGCCATGGGGGATAAATTGCCTGGAAAACATTTGGCGCCGAAGTTACCGCATCTCTTTTTTTTTCACATAGTAGGTGCCAAATTACACTATAGCGTAGGGGGAGAAAGTCAGTTTTCAGTTTCAGTTAGTATAAAACTTTAGTTTAAACAGAATTGAAATAGAAATTACACAAATCATTTTTTTATTGTTAACACGTCAATAGAAAAATATACAATATCGAGACTTTAGAATGTTAGAATCTGTGCTGCCCCCTAATTGAGTAACTAAAATCCACGGTAAATCCAATGCTGTGATAAATGGACGTTCAGTGTATGGGAAAACTCGATTCCACAGTTTTCGGTCGATTTAAGTAACTCAATAACAGGCCCCTCATTTTATAAATTAAATCGTCAGAAATTACAAAATAGTTCCACGTAGAGGGCGCTAGGTGTCTAAGACCAACAGAATGTAACTAAGCAAAGAGTTTCGTTCATCCGTGGTAACAAAAGAAATAAGTAAAGCAAGTGTAAGCAAAGATTCGTTAATCTGTTAGCCTTACAACATTTTCCAAATTAAGCGAAAGCTGTAATTTTAACCTAAGCAATAATCAAAGACTAGTGGCGCCATGCTTCAGGCTCGCGAAAGTCATCAATCCTTTCAAGGGTCAATGTTTATCTACTTCAACAAGATACATCTGGAGATTTTGAAATCTACTTAAACAAGATACATCTGGAGATTTTGAAATCTACTTAAACAAGATACACTGGAGATTTTGAAATTGCCATTCGATCAATTTTAAACCAAAATAAAAGTGACTTTGTCTAAAATGGGATATTTCTTTAGTCGTTTTGACTTAAGAAAAGATTAAGAACGGACAGAGCGGTAGGGCTCGAAGCCAGAGATCAGCAACATCGCCAACGAGATGTGTCTGAAATAAAGATAAAAAAAAAGGTGAAGACTAACCAACGAAGATTCGAGGTCCTAAAGTAAAATGTGTTGAAGAACACTGGATTAACCCATTTAGACCGATAATTATTTTTTTCAAAAACCTTGATTTTTATCAACAAAATCGTGTTAGGGGAAGCCTATGTTTACAGTAAAAATATTAAAAAAATATATCTGTGAGTGGGGGGCCTAGAGGGGGGTGTACCATATATGGTACAGTAGGACAATAGAGATGCAAAAAATATGAGTTCCATGAAAAAGTTTTATTTACTTTCTTGTGTGATAAATAACAAAACATTCCACATGTAAACCAATATCACACTTGATACACCTTGTAGGACATTGTTTGTGGCATTGTCCACACCTGGTTCGTTTTTCTTGCTTAGTGACAAGGTGGTCTTTGCCGTCATATCGAGAGTCATGGGTTACAGAAGATGGCCGACTAGGTCCTGGCTTCTCGCGTTGTTTATTGCCATCAATTATAGAATTTGCAATTCGACGTCGGAAGTTTAGGAGATCCATATTGCCACCATTGTGTCTATAGAGCAACCAAGCATTTTGTACAGACATATCAACGCAATAAAGAATCAGAGGCATGTACCACTTTTTTCCTCGAATGCTAGTGCGAAGTGCAGATATGTTTTGGTCCGATAAATCTACTCCACCCATGTTTTTATTGTATTGATGGATAAGATGGGGTTGAGACACAGATATTTTCTTTTTCAGTTGCTGGGAATATCTTTCAGTTTTTTGGACAGGATTTATACCAACTGCATTTGAACATACTGAGACAATACTGTTATCATGCCATTTGCAAATTATGACATCATCAGACACACGATAATCGTAAAAGCCTCTTTCTTTGTTTTTCGCTTCTTTGTTGCCCAATAAAGGGCATTTTGCACACCTGTTTTCCCTCACAGTCCCTGTTATACGAAAACCCCTCTCAGTCAGCTCGTGGATCAAAGGTAAGCCTGTAAAGAAATTATCTATAAAAAGATGATAGTCTTTACCATATCCCAACTGCGCTAATTGATCTGCATACGTCAAAACTACACTTGCACCGAGACCAAGCTGAGAGTAACGGGCATTCGCAAATGTAGACGCGCCTTGATATGGCTCAAACCATGCAATGTAACCTCCTGAAGTAGCACCAACCCATAGTTTATATCCATACCGTATAGGCTTTCCACGAATAAATTGCTTGCAGCCATGACGACCAAAATATGGCACCATAGCCTCGTCGATGCTATGGTTCTCCTTATGCGGACAATTCTCAAGGAACTTTGCAGCTAAGAGTTTTAGTAGCGGACGAACTTTTGCAAATTTATCCGATCCATCTAAATTCAGATTATCAGCCACATGAATGTTGGCATATACATACGCGAATCTATCTCTAGACAAACGGGAGGAAGACGGGGTCCTTAACAATATTGAATCAAGTACCCTAAAAATTAATGTTGGCGTTCCTCAGGGCTCTATACTGGGCCCAATCTTATTCTTATTATATGTAAACAATCTGCCCTCCCTCAGTAAAAATAAGGTTATTTTATTTGCGGACGATGTATCGGTATTCTTTAAATTTAATAGAAGCGATTATGCAGACTTAACAAAGACAATAAATGAATCCATTGATAACATTATTAATTGGTTTGATGACCTCAATCTTGGAACAAATGTTGGAAAAACTAAACTAATCCATTTTAGAAACTATAACACACAAGTACCGCATCTCGATATTAAAGCAAACGACAAAGAAATTGAGTCAGTTCCATACGCAAAATTTATTGGTATATTCACGGACTGTAACTTGAACTGGAGGAGGCATGTGGACTTATTGGTGGGCAAATTAAGTAGCTTTTGCTATGCGCTAAGATCGCTGATCAAAATATCGACAAAAAAAGCCGCACTACAAGCTTACTTTGCCTTCTTCCAATCCAGGGTGATTTACGGACTGGCCATATGGGGAGGTAGCGTGGATATCGAACGGATTTTTGTTTTACAGAAGAGAGCCATTAGAATTTTAAATAATATAGGCTCCAGTATGGAATCATGTAGAGCGTCTTTTAAAGAATTAAAACTTCATACTATCACAGCTTTGTATATTATTGAATTGTGCAAATTAATAAAGCGCTATCCTCATAAATTCCCCGGAAGAGTGCCAGGTTTAAGTGAAAGACAAAATGAGAAAAACAAACACAACTTAGAAAAACCACTCTGCAGGACGGTATCATATATGCGTGCCACAAAGATGACTGCCATCAAGGTCTATAACAACCTCCCTGTAAATATTAAAGTCCTGAAAGGGAATAGATTTATAGCTACTCTCAAAGATTACCTAATAACTGTGTCTCCTTATGATTTAGATGAGTTTTTTTACGTATGAGATTTCATAATTGTATGGCTATTACTACGCTTATCTTATGAAATTATAACCCTGTGACTTCTGTTTACTTTGACTTCTGTTTACTTTTTTTTATATTTGTAATAATTTAATTTTATAACTTGTGTATTATATAATCAATGATCATGACCACTGTGAATTTAATTAAGTAAATAATAATTATTTCATTTAATAATAATAATAATTAAGTGATTGAATAATCAAATTAGATACTAAGTGCGCATTTTACTACACCCACTTGGGTAAAATTACATTGAAACCCTTGCGTATTGTACTGCACCATCTGTACTACTTCTTTACATGTAATTTATGGTAAATAAACATTCTGATTCTGATTCTGACAGTGCTGTAGCAATCAAGCAGTTTCTGGAATCTGGTGCATTTTCCCAGTACATTCTTCTTCTGTTGACTTGAGAGTAGCCACTGACCAGCAAAATTCCGACCAAACACTTGATTTCTTCAATTTTGACGTCAGCAGCAAGAAGTTTTCGTGCTAAATATCTATTGGTCTCAATAGTTAGCAACTCAAACACGTCATCAGAAAAAAACAAAGAAAACCATTCTATTGGAGTTCTTTCAAGAGAAACATGATACAGAGGTTTCCAAGTGGTAAGTCTTGGTTGTAAGTCTCGTTTTCTCCAGCTATATTTCATGGAACGTTTTTGCAAGGGTTCGTGTGTTTCTTCACTATCCTGTCCTTCAAGTTGTTGCCCTTGATCATCAGGTTCCCGTTCTTCTGGAGATGCAGCAAGCTCAGCTGGTGCTCGAAGCAAACTAGGAGGCAGGTTATTTATGTTGACGTTATCTTCTTCGCCAGAGTCTTCATCAGTCTGATTATCATTGGCTGTGTTAGGTGGCAGTAAAAAAATATCATAATCTTGCCCTTGGTTGCTGGTATCATCATCTTCCTCAAGGATTGTTGCAATATCGTGCAGAGTCAATGGTCTGAAACAATAAACAAAATAAATATAAACAATTTTCAACTTACATTTTGTCGCATATTTTGCTCATATATGAACCTACTGTACCATATAGGGTACACCTAGTTTATGGTTCAGCATACTGTACAAAACTAACAAAAGAAAGATTTTGTTAGAGGCATGACATCTATTGTACCCTAATCATCAGAACAATGCATAGAAACAATAGAATTTTGAATAATTACGATAGTACTTACCTTCTTGATGACATCGTGAATATTTTTCTATGTTTTTGCCGGATAATATCCAAAATATAATGCAATCCACTCGCACAAACGTATTTATAATATTTTATACGCTAAGCTAACTGTCGAAACTGATTGTCACAATCGTTATAAAATATTTGAAATATGTGGGTATCCCGAAATATTTTTACAAAGTTACTGTACCACATATGGTACGGTAGGTCTAAATGGGTTAAAGGAAGAAATAAAAATAATAAGGTGAAAATGATGATGATATTTATACATATATACAAATTAACAGTTAATAGAAGTTAAAAAAAAATAAGATTTTATGTCTTTAATGTGCCACTTGCCTCTAACTCCGTTAGGGTCTTCGAGAGTGTATACCAATGGTGAAAGTTTGGTTATTATTTTACACTTAATGAATTTAGGGGCAAGTTTAGCATTTAAGTATGCGCCAGCATTGCTTAAAACATGGATTTTACGCCATACAGTATCTCCCACATTAAATTCTTTAAAAGACCGGCGAAGATCATAGCGAGCGCTATTTTTAGCGTGAGCTATGTGAAGTTTAGTTTGAAAGATAGATGAGAGGAGACCAGCATTAGACGCGTAAATATCACGAGGCATAAATATCAATTCCTCGAGATTCTGAGTTGGAGTATAGAAGGAACCACAAGGTATTGTTTCCCTACCAAAGACTAAAAAGTTTGGAGTAAAGCCAGTAGCAACTTTTGTAGCGCTGCTCATTGCGAACTGAATCTTAGTAAGATGGTTGTTCCAGAATCTATGATCGTCTCCTACTAGGGATGCTAGAGCTGTAAAAATCGTACTATTAAATTTCTCTGTAGTATTAACCTGAGGACAATATAAAGCTGTGTGAAAAATACAAGGAACGTTATAAGAATTTAAGAATGAGTGGAATTCTCGCGACTGAAATTGAACAGCGTTGTCCAGGTAAGTCAGAGTAGAACCAATTTGAGACAAGTCATCCTCAATCGGAACTGGAGAAGTCAGAATATCTTCAGGGTGAGAATTCGCAACTATTTACGCACTAGAATGGTTTAACAACCAATAATCCTTGACAGTTATTGAATGGCCCTCTAAAAGCCCTGATTTAAACCCCATAGAAAATCTATGGGGCCATATGGTGCTCAATTGGGATCCATCGAATGTGAGATCTAGGTCTAATTTAGATGAAGTTGTTACTTTAACCTGGGAGTTAATACGAGGCAGTGACATATGTTGGAATATGGTCACTGGCATGAGAAGTAGACTACAACAAATAATAGGAAGAGAAGGAGCTCCACTAAGATATTAAATAAAACATACTCATTAATATGTAAAAGCTTAGCGTTATCATAAGATAAGGTGATTTATATGTCTATGATGTTATTGCTACTTCAGGTTAGAAGTTATCACATAATTTCTAATTGCTTAGCATGTTGATTCATAGCTTATATTACCTTATGCGACATCTGTGCTTGTCTGACTAAGATCCACAGCTAAAATAAGTAAATAAAGTGTAGTTTATTATAACAAACTAGTAATAAATGATTATTGGAACGAAATATAATTTTGTTTTATTTTAATATATTAAAAAATTGAAGGCCGGTTTCACCAAATGCTGATAAAGTCTATCTGCCAAATAACGCCATACAAAAATCAAAGTTTGACTGGCAGATAGGCTTCATCAGCAGTGGTGAAACCGGCCCTTAATCTAGAAAAATATGTGGACTGCTAAAAATATAAAAATAATTAAAAAAATAGTAGCTATCAAAAAACACCACCATGCTTTCTCCCTACTTGATGGAGGATCGAACTCGATACCTTAACATCATAAATCTTGCATCTAACCCGTTGGGCTATTGTCCACGCTGCAGGAAACGGTAAAAACTAGTCTAATATTTAACGAACTCATATAGTTGGTTGTGTGCTCAGACTATAGATAATCAGAAAGGAGTATGCAACCTCCTTGATTCAGACAGTATTATTATATCTGTAACTCAGACCAATGTAATGCACACACATCAAGTCAGCGATTCGTGTCGCAACGTTACGCACCCATAGACTGGCATTTGTGTGCCCTGCAAACCGAACTTCTTTGCCGTGTGTACATCGCAATTTTTGACAAAGGTTTTAATATTTTTCCGAACGTACATAAAGTTTTCATATATATTGACAAGCCACTGTAAGAATATTGATCTTGCTGTATATCTTGTATTGTCCGCTTATATCATTGGATCACTCCTTCCAATTTAATCCAATAATGCTCGCTAGAATCAATGGGATTTGCATTTGCAAGTTTGATAGTTTTACCAAGTTCTAGCAAGCTAGTTTGGTCAGAACAACGGGATTTGTTGATCGCTTCTTCGTGTTTTTGAAACAATGTTTGAAATCCGCTACTAAAATCTGATAGTCACTGCCACAGCCAGCACGCGGATATGTTTATATGTTTTCGTGTTGGTGATTGACGATTTTCATCTTATTTGGATCATGACATAGTCAATCTGATTTCTGTATGTATCTCCTGGTGTGATCTATGTAAATAGTCTTCTGGGGTGTTGTTTGAACCACGCATTAATGACAGTAAGCTGATTCTGTACACAAAAGTGCACAACTATTTCACTAGGTTCATTTCTATTTCCTAGGTCATAATTACCTCAAATGGTACCATTCAGCACGTCTTTCCCCATGTTGCCAACCTTCGCATTAAAGTCTCCCTTGATAACGATTATTTCCCGAAATGGTATAGTTTTAGTAGCTCTTGCAGCTGGGCGCAGAACGGTTGCTCTTCCTTTTCAGTTTCCATTTCATCCTTGCGCGTGGCTGGTGCATATATCTGAATAATATTTATCGGCACCGGTTTTGCATTGAGTTTCAGTGAGATCATTCTATCGTTAGCAGCCTGGTGGCCTTTCCCAGTTTCCTGAAGTCTTTTTGGTACTATTAAATCCACCTCAATCCTAGTGTGGTCATCACCTCCAGAGAAATACACTATATTGCCTTCGTCTTTGAAAAAAATACCATTGCCTCTCCAGTGGACTTCACTGAGATCTAGGATATCGATCTTGTACCTCATCATTTTCTTCTCCACAATTTTGACTTGCCTGGTTCTAACAGTCCTCTCACATTCCAGGTTCCTACTTGCAGATGTTGGTTCAGCGGGGTTATATTCTTCGAACTAGTATCACCACCGGTAGCATTAGTATCACTGGCAGCCCGGTGATCAGCACATTTTCCATCATGCAACCCGGAAAAGCAATGGCGCCGAGGGTCAGTGGGATCGCATGACATACTCGCATTTCTAGAAGACATTGCATGGGCTTTCTTGGGAAGATAGTGCAGTGGTTTCCAGTTACCTTCTGCACTAGACTTTTTGGAGTTATTTGCTGCAAGGCCACTGAAGCCTCTTTCTCCCAGTTGCCTAGTTGGGTGAATGGTTATCCCGCCATTAGCTCGGACGACAGAGTGTCTTTGGTTGTATAGCAGGGAGCACCACGGCAAACGCCAGATGGCAGATGCCACCGACGCGTTAAGGAGAGGTTGAGATTTGGGTCGGACCGATGATTTTCTCGGTTCACCCATTGCCTCCCAATTTGGTTAAACCACAAATTAACCTTTCAAAAAGCGATCTCTATATCTAATGCCGCGATATCTAATGCCGGTGGTATTCAAGAGGTTAGTCAAGAATTAAACTAGATTGTGAATTTAATTATTAGGCATTTGAGAGAATTCCGGAGAAAACAAATGTATAAGTAAAAACCTTACAAATAATTCCGAGTAGTTTTTTAAAAGCTTAGTTTCCAAGGCAGGAGTTGGCTGTAACATTTTATTGAAATCATTTCACAACTCCCCCAAAGTCTCCTAAGGTACTCGAACTTGTTAATATTTATGAGAGCGCCAACTTTCAGAGACTTTCGTGAATTAATTATAGGTAAACCTCCTGAAAGAATTCCGTCCGAGGTTTTCAGTCTACTGTGGTAGCGGCACTGTCGCTTTTATGCGACTTCCGGTAAGAGGCGTGAAGTGGAGTTGACGCTTTTCTCTGTCACTTTAAAAGCTTGAGATGTAACGAAATGTGTGACTGCATAGGGAATGTTTAGTGATAACTATTATTTGCAATTTAATGTTTAACTGCTCTATAATACCCTATTATTATGAAAATAGATCAGTTATAATACAATAAGTATGGTTTTTAAGTGAAGCCATGCGATAGATAGTAATTATGGCGAGTAAAGCGAGTGATATCACTAGTACACAAATCTTTTGGTCCCATCCTTCAAGAAACTGTTACACAGATTTGAGCACATATTTTTAATTTGAAGTGTAGATAAGATTAAGTTAGGTGTGTCGACAATCATTGAAAACTTATTTTCTAAATACATGAAAGAAATATATGATAGAATAATTTGTATGGACAGCATTAATGACTGTAACAAAATTTTCTTAAAATTTGAAAAAGATTTTTACCCACTAAGTGTAGAATCTCTCTCCTTACAAAGCTGTGTTTTTACCATCAATTAACGATATTCCAAACTAGCCTATGAGTAAGATAAGACCAGAAAATATTATCAATAGACCTTGGAAAAATCTGCGCAGCGGTCCAAATGCTTTTCAAGTAAAATATTAAATCTGTAACCATAATGTTAAAGTACCGATAATTTCCGCTCTTCCCTTGTGGCACCTCTCCTGATTTTATTCTTTATAAAAGAGCTTTGTATCGTATTAACATAATGAATGCTAATATCGTATCGGCCGGAAGAAAGTGATATTATGGCGACGAAAATGAGAAATTTGAAGGTGACAACACCTTCAAATTACAATTTTGAAGGTGAAGGAACTTTTGCGTTACGTAGGCTCTTTAATATTTCTCATTTTTATACTTCATGAATCAATTTACTACCATTATAATAAACCCAGTAAATATCAAGATATTTTTATGTTTATCTTAATTTTACTCGTATTTTAGAGTATTTTAGTCTAGACATTTTAACCTAGGTCATATTACAAAAATGAGATAAACCCTCCTGATATTTATTATTTAAGGATTTAAGGCATTGAATAAGAATAAAAAAAAACTACTTCTGATTTCTTCAAGATTTTTAAGTAGGTACCATAAGGGGGGTGGGTAAATGAAATTCAACATTTTCCAAACTTAGCGATAGCTGTAATGTTAAACTAAGAAATAATCACAGACTAGTTGCGCCATGGTTTAGAAGTGCATTCCCTACTACGTGATTGATTACTCTGGAGATTTATAAATATCAATATTTTTATTTTTATTATTTATAATAAATAATATCGTATAAGTATAGTCTGAATCTGAATCTGATCTGATAGATCTGAATATCAGTCTGTGGGAGTTTCTTTACCCTTCTCCTCCCACAGTGGTCCAATGTAGATAAGAGGCAAAAAATTACTTTTGCTAAGTATATGTAATAAAGTATCTACAGTAATAAAGTCATTTGAAGTTTGAAGCTTGATCTCATATCCTATCGAAGAAACGGGTGTGAACGGTAGGTAGAGGTATCAAAAGTGACAGTCCTATCAAGTACCTTTTCAAAAGTATCTGGGTAGGGAACAAATTGTTACTAAGCAATATTTTACTCAACTTTTTAGTATTTTATACCACCAAGTAACATCCGAATTGTTATTTAAGGGTCATCAACTCATCACATCAGTCACAAACAAAATGCTTATAAGTCAATCTTTAATGTAATCAGTAAACATCATCATCATTTTACCTAATGGGGTGAAGGGAATCAAAACCCTGTCCTCGGTACGGTACTGCTTCAAGTTTCTTCTTACTAGGTACTCCTAACCTACTGGAAGTGCATGCACTCCAGGTTCAGCTCTTAGGAGGTGGCAAGGAAACAATCGGTAATACTGATTATCAGAATCATCACAATCCTTTTCGCTGATTGGACGCGAGCGCGCAAAATTAGGTTAAGTACGCGAAAAGGGCACCGATTGACTGACTTTCCATTCGGCGAGCGATGGATCAAAAATTGTACAGAATTCCAATGAATCAACATAACCATCGTTACAGATATAAACATAATAATATGTTTAGTGTAGGAAGTCTATTAGAAGCTAGCTTTTATCTATGGTCAACAAGCCAGCCGCTTTTAGGACTGACAAAATAAAAAAGACCCACCCAAGCAACAAAAACTAATCAGTAGAAGTGTTACACATGACCAATCAGTTTTATAGAAACGACATAGCAGTATCGAAAGTTTCAAAATGGTGATGTACTGGCCTCAAAAGGACTCTTTATAGTACTTTTTCATACTATAAAATTTACACAGCAGTGTATTAAGTATTCTGTGGCAGTGTCGAAAGTTTCAAAATAGTGATCTACTGGATTCAATAGGGCTCTTTATAGTACCTTTTCCGTCAAGATTTTCAAGAATTCGTTGTGTTTGTTAAAAATATATATATATATATGGGTTCACAGTCCTGTGATTACTAAGAGCTGAGTTGGATCATTACCTAATTATCTAGTGATATTTCGTCTATAATGTTGTGCAATCACAGTTTTATTGATGAACTAGGGTATGGTTTATCACAAATTACAAGGGCCCTTCAAGAATGTTTGAGTTTTAGCTAAATTATTTATCAAATTATAACACATTACGTCCACAAGCGCCATTATAGTATTTGTCGTTACGATGTTTTCATTGTGTCAGATTGAATTAAGGGTTCTTTGGGTACGTAATCTATATAAAACACTAAAAGTTTTATTTTTACCTAGCTGCACCAGAAGGAAGGTTTTTCGAGCGTATATATGTTTGTGTGTGGTATTGAATGAAAATACAGTCGGATTAGTAGATTTTTAACAATTCCAATTAAATGGGGTAAATATGGGTTGAGGATACCTAAGGATGTAAATTGAAAAAACAACAAAATGATTTTTTCTTCTTCACAATCTTCAAAAAACTTGGCACCATAGTATATCTCACTTTCAAGGATTATAGTGATAACATGATGAAGAAAGTGAATTATAGAGTGCGCATCCAGGAAATGGTAAATTTAGTTTTATTATATATAATAATAGTTTTTTTTATTCGTCGCAAATCACTGGAGTCTTTATGTTCTTTAAAGCAAGATAAACGATTTTACGGAAACATTCTCCTTAATTATTCTCTCAACATGACTTTGGTTGCGACTACTGTTAGTTTCTTTTGTAGATAATGATAATGTTGCTTTTTATAGCGATTTTGCACTTCTCTTCTGTAAGTACCACCGCGTTTAAATATTTTCCAATTTATATTATCCATTTTGGAAGAAAGAACTGTAAACTCCTCTGTCCTGGTAGTACTTCTTTCGACGACAATAAAAAGATTGACTCGACTTATGAACAATTTATTTCGCTCCAATCCACTGTCGTGTCGTTACAAGACTGCCCGCTCCACTCACAATCACGAGCTTTTATAGGTCCTCTAGAGGAATCGAACATAAATATAATTTAACAAAGTTGACAACATTAAGTATACTTAAAAATATTGTAATTATTTACATTGAATAACTAAATTAACTCTGTGTTTTTGACAATGTCTATTATCCATATAATTTTAATTTTGATTGTTACTTCTGCCGCCATTCCGCTGCGCGTGTTCGGGTGGCGGAAGTAACAATTTATAATTTTAAAACTCACACAATAAATCTCATAATTAAATCATTAACATAATAAATTTCTCATTATAATATGACGATATATTTTAACAACATTTATCCGATATTGATTTAGTTTTGGGTACAACTTCCGCCGCCATTTTTCTGCGCGCTTTCAGGTGGCGGAAATAGCAACCGCTTGTGTTACGATTTCATTTTTTTAAAACTCATACAATATAGCTCAAATTTAATTATTAATAAAATAACATTTATCAGGATAGTTTAAAATTCAACACTATGCAATTCCTTACATTCGCCCATCCTGACTACCACATCGCGTCCTCGCGAATTCATATTAAAGTACATACTACTGCTTATTTTAAAATAAATATTTCAAAAAGGGCAATGTTGTTTTTCTTAATAACTTTATACCATTACAAAATCATAAATCATTACTAATGAATAAAATTTAACTGACCATTTTTACACAAATTTACACTAGATTTTCAGATAGCCAAAGCCAATAGCCAATACTTTAAAACAATCATTTATATACGATTATTTATAGGTCCAACTATAACAATTAACTCACTCAATTCAGATTACCTTACTAACTTTGCTACCATACTAACTCATCCAACTTAATTTACTAAATGACATTATGTATTTTCCATTTAAATAAATACCTTACTAACTTTGCTACCATACAAACTCATCCAATTATCTTTACTAAATGACCTTATGTACAATTTCCAGACTGTAAAAACTGCCGGTGTCCTAATTAAATCAATCCTCCATATTCTCCTCCGAAGATTCAGATTCGATTGTGTGATAAGTTAGCCAGTGATAGATTTTATCAACCGAATAAACTCCCTTATAGCTAGCTTTCCCCTTTTTTTTGTTTTAGGTGTATCTTCGACTTCGTATCTGTCATTTGGATAGACTTTCGTAATTTTATATGGTCCAAAACATTTAGGTACCAATTTCTGACTACCCTTCTGCATGATATCTCTTTCTACTCTAACTAGCTCTCCTTCTTTAAACTGTCGTGGTGCACATCGTGCCCTATCAAAACGTTTTTTCTGTTGTTCTTGGGACTTGTTAATATTTTCCAAAGCCTCTGATCTTGCCTCCTCTTTATTACTGACTAATGAGTCATCGTCAGTTAATGCCACAGAAAGTTTTAATTCACTTTCTGCCACCCCTGTAAGTCTGAGTCCAAATAAAAGTTCTGCAGGTGTTTTCCCAGTAGCCTTAATGATCGTATTGTTCAAACCCCATTGTACGTCTGTCAGAACTTCATCCCATATTCTTTCATCTTTTCCGTGTATCATTGCTGTTAACGAACCAAGGACCGTACGATTGTAACGCTCAACTTGACCGTTTGCTCTAGGCGTTGCTACTGAATTCAAAACGTGTTTTACACTTTTGCCCTCCAGAAATTCCCTAAAATTTGAACTTGTGAACGTGCTACCTCTGTCAGTGATAACCCTATCTGGGACTCCAAACAAGGCAAAATAATCCCTGAAAACTGATATGGTAGTATTACTTTTAGTATTCTTTACGGGTTTTAGTAAAATAGTTTAGTGAAAGCGTCTATAATAGCCAATTTTTTCTTTTTTGTTTGTTTTTCTTTTTACTATCATTGAATGGACCTAAGTGATCCGCGTGCAAGGTATGAAACGGTCTTGAGACCTTTTCAATCGGATGTAAGTACCCTGATCGTCTTCCACCTGGTGTCTTGCCATGTGCACATTGCACACATGATTGACAGTACTTTTTAACGAATCTGTTAATTTTCGGAAACCAATAATCCCCCCGAACCTTGTCTAAGGTTTTTTCAAAAGAAAAATGCCCTATGTTATCATGACATGCTCGGAGTATTTGCCATCTCACACCTCTAGGCACCAACCATTTCAAACCATCCTTTGTTTTTCTGTATATCAATCCCTTTTTTAAGCAATAATTTTCTTTTACTAGAGCTATATCATCAGATTCTGGATCTTCTAAAATTATTTTGATCCTTTGTGACTCATCATCACCCATTTGAACAGTTGTTAACCAGTCCGTTGTAATGTGCATAACTAGAGTCTGGTCAAATCTATCGAGAGCTGTATCACTGGTGGCTACAGGATTTCTGCTTAATGCATCAACATGGCTCATTGTCGAACCTGGCTTATAGACCATATTGAAGTCAAATTCCTGAATTAAACTCCACTAGCGGGCAACACGTGGTATCATATCTCTCTTTGTCATTGTCGCTCGCAAAGAGTTACAATCTGTTAGGACCGTGAACTTCAGTCCGATTAGATAGGGTCTGAATTTCACTAAACAGCTGACTACAGCCAAGGTTTCCAACTCATATGAAGAATAGTGTTGCTCGTCCGGGGAAGTCTGCTTACTGTAATAAGCAACTGGCTTCATTGTGTCGTCGTCTTGTTTCTGCATTAGCATGGCCCCTATACCAAACTTACTGGCGTCTATATGTAATTCAGTCTCAGCTTTTGAGTCATAGAGAGCTAAGATAGGACGAGAGACAAGATTATTTTTGAGCTCATTAAAAGCTTGCTCTTGTTCCATGCCCCAGCACCAGGTACAGTTGTTTTTTAGCAATTTGGACAAAGGTTTTGAAATTAATGCGAAGTTCTTTATAAAACGCCTAAAAAAACTAGCCAATCCTAAGAATTGGCGGACGTTGTGTACATTCATGGGTGTTGGAAAACTTTGCACTGCATCTATTTTGTTCCGACCTGGCCTGATCCCTTTCCCTGATACCTCAAATCCTAGATAGTCTATATTTCCGCAAAAGAATTTGCACTTTGACAGTTTTAACGTCAATCCTGCTCCCGCTATTTTGTCTAAAACCTGTTTTAATTTATTTAAGCCATCCGTAAATTCAACGGATGGCAAAAGCACATCATCCATGTAAACTACAACCGAATTGAATCGAAGAGAATCCAAAACCTTATTTATAGTGCGTTGAAAGACTGCAAGTGCATTTGTTAGTCCGAAAGGCATCTTGTTGAATTCGAATTGGCCATCTGGCGTAACGAATGAAGTTTTTTCTTTTGCATCTTCCTGTAATTCAATTTGGTAATAGCCAGAAGCAAGATCTAGCGTTGTGTACAGCTTGAATCCTGGCAATCTATCCATTTGATCTTCAATCCTTGGCAATGGATAATGTTGCTTTACCGTTTTCCTATTTAAAGCTCTGTAATCTATACATAAGCGTTGCTCCCCAGATTTTTTTCTCACAAGAATTATTGGGCTAGCGAAGGGGGAGGACGACTCTCTAACAATACCGTATTCTAATAGCTCACCTATCATCTTTCGTACTTCCTCTCTCTCGGTGTGTGACAACCGATATGGTCTGTAAACGACTGGCTGCGGATCTGTTAGTTCTATCTTCATTTTCTCCACGTTAGTACGTCCTAACTCCTGTAGATTTTTAGCAAAGCAAGTTCTATATTGATTCACGACTTCAAGCAATTGTTGTTTTTGTTCCTCACTGATGTTTTCTCCTACGTTCAGGTCCGATAAAGTAAAGTTTTCCCAATTATCTACTCTATTTATTTTATTTACGGTATTGTGTCGAATAGTAAATACTTTGATTTTTCTAGGTCTTGCTATTAACTCCCCTTTATGGAAACCTTCATCTTTATCTAACAGGTTATTTACTAACACCAATCCCTTGCCCTTCTCCAAACTAAATACACCTTCTTCTACACTGTAATCAGTTGGTCGTGACCTAATGCCTCCGTTCACTAGAACTGGTCCAGTGTATTCGTCTGTCGTCATGAAAACCTCTACATAAGTATACCCAGGTCCTATGGTGGTCTCATCCGAAACGTGTAGCTTAATATTGACATTGTCATTAAGTTGTTCAGTTATTATCAATTCGTTATCAATCTTGCTTAAGTTAACGTATGGTAGCTCTGTAAACGTTTGCCCGACCAATACAGGATATTGCAAATATATATCTGGTACCACGTGTACCAGTGTTTCTGCTTTGACTCCTTAAATTTCTAATTTGACAAGTACTGACCCTAATGACTTCACTACTGCACCCCTAAACCCAGCTAGCGTAGTGCAATCGTTTCTTTTCCAGCCTCCCAGTATCTGTGTCGCGTCGGACTCACGGATCAGCGTACATTCGCTGCCCAAATCTACGAACCCTCGTTTAACCTGACCATTAACCCATACTTTTTGCACATATTTATGGTCAGTTATATTTTGCGTATGATTTTTTATTTTCAAAACACTTTTTGGGTCAGTTTTGGGTCTCCGGTAGCACTCCATAACATCGTGTCCTACTAGGAATTTCTCTTTCCAACATTGGATAGTCGGGCTACCTCTGCCATTTTCATATATTTTTTAGTTAGATATCTTATGATTTTAGTAAACATATGCACACTATACCCATTCTGCTACTCACTACTCACGTGGCATAATATACTTATATACCTATTTATTTAATCTTCATGTATATTTTGTACTATCCTACTCATGAAAGTATTGAAACATATTTATGTGCAATGTATTTATTTATTTCCACATCTTTAAACACTTGTAAGTATATATCTATTTCTGACACTTTTTATTATTATTCTTTTAATTCACATTCACATTCGGATGTAACTGCTGAGTCTCTGCGTCTCCTAGGTGAGGGCTGAAAACCAGTGCTGCTCTTAACGAGCAATAAACACTGAGCTTTGACCTTTTCGCGTCAATGCAGCGCGCCTACATACCGACCTATATTCTTCTTTTTGTTTTATTGTTTTAGTAATAATGTTATGAGTTTTTTTTTTCATAACTTTGCTTTCATTTAAGTTATTTTATAGTTGCACCTCCGTATCACTTTTAATTTGTAGGTGTGCTGCTTTGATGCAATAAACGTTTATCTATCTATCTATCTATTGAGCAATGTGAGCACCTTTTGATGGGTTTCAAACATTTGGCAATAACATGACCTTCTTCTTTACAATTAAAACATTTAAGAGGTCCTTTATTCTGATTGCTGACCATTGAACTAGTAGGGCGGTCACGCGCCACGGTAAACCTTCTTATTGGTACTTTACTCATTTCTTGCTTATTACTTCTTATGTTCCGTAGATAAGCTAACAGCTTATCCGGCTCCCCGAACTGCGCAGCTTCAGCCCCTAACCGAACCGCCCTGTCTTCTATTCCAAAAATTATACATTCTACTGCCCTTTTGCCCTTTATATCGCATCTATTTAGCAAAGCGGTTTTTTCGTAGAAGTAATCCTCGAGAGACTCCCCAAACCTTGCCCTTTTCCCTAGCATGTCCGTTAACGTCTGTCCGTAATTCTCGTCTGATGGAAAGGCAGATTTAAATTTTCGTTGCCACTCGCGCCATGTGAAGTTCACCGTTGTCAACCCTTCGTACAACCGCTTCGCATTCCCTATTAATTTTGGTATGGCGTAGTGAACTACTTGTTTGTCTATCCAATTGTACAAGGCCGCTATCTCATTAACCTTTGAAATCCAGGTATCAATCGTTTGATTTTTGGAGGATGGATCGAATTCGGGCACCACAGTCGTATTCCCAAAATGCTCCCTACTACTCTTACTAAATTTTTCGAACAATTCAAATATTTGGTCCGAACCATTCGTGCTGCGGCGCTCTCTAACTTTATCCCTTCCTTCCTTTCTAGAATACCGACTAATCGAACGGCTATGGCTTCTTCTATACTCTGAACTACGTGATCTGCTACGGCTTGCACGTGATATTCGTGGAATGCTATGCTTCGCCCTTTGACGGCTTTTAAAAGTAGGAGACTTAGTTCTACTTCTTCTGCAGCTGCGGCGCTCTTCATCAGGGCTGCGTGTCCTCAGTCTCCGCCGTTTCACTCTACCTCCTCGCCTGTCCACACTGCTATCCCTTTTCCGATAAATGTAGGCTTCATCGCCAGAACCGCTTGCTTTCCGCACACGACTCTTCCTTTGATTAAGTGGCGGTGTCGTACCGCAATCACTATCCTCTTTCGTATCCATATACGTTTTTTGGGATCGCACACTTCAGATATGTAAACTCCTCTTTCCTGGTAGTACTTCTCTCGAAGATAATAAAAAGATTGACTCGACTTATGAACAATTTATTTCGCTCCAATCCACTGTCGTGTCGGTACAAGACTGCCCGCTCCACTCCCAATCACGAGCTTTTATAGGTTCCTCTAGAGGAATCGAACATAAATATAATTTAACAAAGTTGACAACATTAAGTGTACTTAAAAATATTGTAATTATTTACATTGAATAACTAAATTAACTCTGTGTTTTTGACAATGTCTATTATCCATATAATTTTAATTTTGATTGTTACTTCCGCCGCCATTCCGCTGCGCGTGTTCGGGTGGCGGAAGTAACAATTTATAATTTTAAAACTCACACAATAAATCTCATAATTAAATCATTAACATAATAAATTTCTCATTATAATATGACGATATATTTTAACAACATTTATCCGATATTGATTTAATTTTGGGTACTACTTCCGCCGCCATTTTTCTGCGCGCTTTCGGGTGGCGGAAATAGCAACCGCTTGTGTTACGATTTCATTTTTTTAAAACTCATACAATATAGCTCAAATTTAATTATTAATAAAATAACATTTATCAGGATAGTTTTTAAATTCAACACTATGCAATTCCTAACAGAACTAAGTACGTACACCCAAACGGGACGGAACCCACCGAATTCACCATGACTAAAAATGGCCAAGTATTGATCTAAGCGAATTTAAAATCACATACTACTCATATAACTAATTTTTGACCCCTTACGTGCGTTTTACGTGTTATAAAGGTACTCTGTTATTGTACCAAAACGTGCTATAAGAAACCAAAAAAGTCAATTAATTCGTAATTCGTAATTTCGTAATTTTTTTTATTGTACTAAACAAAACAGACATACAGATAACTTATGATAGAAAAAACATGTACAAAGGCGAGCTTATCTCTAAAAAGAGATTTCTTCCAGCAAACCATGTTGGATAGGAGACGGAGATGATAGGTAAGGGAAAGAATTGCGCGTACAATTAAGACTATATTCTAATATAATACATATTACACATACATAAAACCCTATTGATAAGAAATATAGACTACATACACAGTTACATAAATACAGCATATCAATAAATATCTTACAAATATACTAATACTAATACATTATATAGCTAAATAGAAAGTGAAAGATAGTGCTTCTTTAGTCGGTTCTTAAAGATATTCAGTGATGGACTGTCCCTGATGGTGCAGGGAAGTTCATTCCACAGCCGTATAGCGCGGATTCTAAACCCGTGCTCGAAGGTTGCAGTGGAGCGTTGTGGGGCTTTAAGCATAGTAGCCATGTGAGTTCTCCGAGGCCTGCATGAAGAAAGAAATTCGAAGCGATCACGCAGGAAGTTAGGGTACCGAGGGTTCCACAAAATATTGTAGAGCAGGCATAGGATATGAGAGTCCCGTCGAAGACGAATCGGAAGCCAATTCAACTCCCTGCGATGTTGAGAAACGTGATCATATTTTCGCAGTCCGAAGATGAACCGAATCCCGAGGTTTTGAAGTCGTTCGAGTTTGTTCAGTTGCTCTTCATTTGCGCTTACCCAGCAAACATCAGCATAGTCAATGAGGGGAAGTAAAAGAGACTGGGCGAGAATAATTTTGGTCTGACGAGGAAGAAAATTCTGAAGTCTCCTGAGAGAGTGAAAGGTAGCGTAAACTCGCCTGCTGACCTCGCTGATATGCGTTGACCAGTTTAACTGGTTATCGAAAACAACACCCAGGTTTTTCGCTGTGTCGCTATACATGATTACGGTACCGTTATAAGATACAGGAGGGACAGACTGTTGCTTCAACAAACATAGTGAGTGTCTGGTACCTATAATCATGGCCTGGGACTTGTTTGGGTTAACCAGTAGCCCAAATGACGAGGCCCATCCTCTAATACCCTCTAAGTCAGCGTTTAACGCCTCCACAGCGGAGTTTACATCATCGGGAGAGAAGTGGCGATAGATTTGTAAGTCATCCGCGTAAAGATGATAAGAAGATGAGAGGGCATCGGAGATGGAGTTAATAAATATAGAAAATAGAAGAGGAGAGAGAATGCCACCTTGGGGGACACCGGAGGTGAGGTCACACCAATCCGTGCAAGTCGTCTCCGATTTGATACGCTGTTTACGGTCACGAAGGTATGAGTCGAACCAGCTGATAGAATGGGAAGAGAGATTAAGAGATTTGAGAAGTTCAACGAGAATGTCAAAGTCAACACAGTTAAAGGCACTGCTGAAGTCGAGCAGGGTAAGCAACGAAAGCTGCTTCTGATCCATGGCAACCTGAATATCATCCGTCACTTTAAGTAGAGCCGTAACTGTGCTGTGACCCGGTCTGAAGCCTGATTGAAAAGGATTTAATAGGTTGTTAGAGGATAGATATTGGGAGAACTGGGTATGGACAATGGATTCGAGGACTTTTGATAGGATCGGCAAGATGGAAATCGGGCGATATTCTTTGAAGCAGGTGGGATTGGATGAGAGGGATAACTAGTGCATGTTTCCAAGCAGTAGGGAAGGAGCAGTTTGAAAGGGAAAAATTTAAAATGTGCGTTATGGGCGGAAGCAGGTCATCTAGGATAGTGAAGATCATTTTTAGGCAGATGTTGTCATGTCCGACTGCTTTGGAGCTAATCGCCAACAATGCCCTTTTAACTGTGTCAACTCCGACATATCTCATGTTGAAGGGAGTGGTGTTGGGAAGTGACCTAGAACGCAGGCTCCGAAGAGTGGCTTGCTTGACGGTAGAGTCCATCACAACGGGCGGTGCGGAGAGAAATTGATTAAGAGCGTTGAGATCGACATTACCTGAATGCGTGTCCTGGGCCTGGGACTTGCCAATACCAAGTGTCCTGAGAAATTTCCACACCTGAGCAGGAGTGTACCTTTCGATACACTCAAAGATGTGGCGGCGTTTGGCGTCGCGACAGAGACGATTGCAACGATTTCGAAGCGATTTGTAGGTGAGAAAATTGTCATCTGTCGGATCCTTTTTGTACCTGCACTTAGCCCGATCTCTCTTGGTCATAAGTCGCTTGATATCATCGTTTAGCCAGGGAGCAGGCAGGTGCTTCACTCTAACTTTTTTAATGGGAGCATGTTTGTCATAAAGTCCCAGGACAATTGTATTGAAGCTGTGAATTTTGTCATCAACGCTCTCGCTCAAGATGACAGGGGACCAATCGACCAGTGAAACATCAGACTTGAGGGAATCCAGGTTGATGGCTTTGAAGCTGCGAGTTTCAATAAATTTGGTTCTGCACTTAGGGGACCTAATTTTATATGAGACGTAAATGAGGTCGTGAAAAGAAAAAGGTGAGTTAAGTTGACCATGAGTGGCCACCTTATCCAGGTTGGAAATGATTATGATGTCAAGAAGAGAGGGCGAGCAATGTGGCTGGGAATGGGTGGCCGCAAGCGGCAAAATGTGCAGATTGTATGAATCTACTATTGACCTAAGCTTGGCTGAACGAGAATCATTTTTGAGGAGACAAGTGTTGAAATCCCCAAGAATGAGAGTGTCATCGTAAAGTGGGGTCAAATCATTAAGAATAGATTCAAAGGTGTCGAAATAATCAACACGGAGAGAGGGGCTATAAACAACACCAAGAAGCACCTTATTGTGATAAAGAAGAATTTCGAGGAAGAGATATTCGGCAGACTCGGAGTACTGGCTAGGGGATGCGCTGATCACCTTGCACGGAATATCCGCACGCAGGTAAACAGCAACACCTCCATCCGCTTTCCCGACTCTGTCATTCCTGTAGAGCCTGAAGCCTGGAAGAGAGTACATAGATGAGGAGAGTGAAGGCTTCAGGAATGACTCGGAGACAAGGATAGCGTCCACATGTTGGTCACTAAAAGCCTCGATAAGATCGGTGTAGCTCGTGTGAATGCTCTGAGCATTGATGTGCACAATGTTCAGATTCTTCCCAGACCCACCAAAGACAGTTCTGAGTTTGCCAGAAAGTGGTTCTTCCACACTGGAAATGTCACTTTCTGCACTTACAAATTCATCGCTAGACGCACACGACAAGAAGCTATCGTTATTGAGATTCATAATATGTAGATAAAATAATATACTATAATATAATATAAATATATAACTAGGTATAGGAATATACCTAGCAGAAAATATATAATTATTAAGGAATCAAAAGAAAAAAAAAAGACTAATATAAACCAATGGGGTGACCTAAACCCTCACCAGGCATGGATTGTTGTAAGAAATCAGAAAACCTACTATAACATTGTAAATAAACATCACACACACACACACACACACTTTACACAATAAGAAAGCAATAAACTATAGCGCTAACAATAAAATAAAATCCACAGCAAAAAGGTAAGCGCAAGAGGGACCGCGACTTCAAAAGCCGCACAATGGCACTTAAAAAAAAAAAAAAAACTATCATACTGTGTCAATATGCAAGGCTGTATGGTCTAGAAACCTTTGCCTGCCTGACAAGGCAAATGAACCAAAAAAAAAAAAAATGTGTCAGTATGCTGTCAATAGTTGTAAATAAATCGAGTGGACTTGAAATTTAAAATAAAAATAGTTGCTACTACCTCGCAAAACCTTACTAGTAGAGAAAAGGATCACGACATGAGCACTGTCCCACCGGGGGATCGGAATGCTGAATCTGATTGGTTTAGAGACAGACGAAGAGGGTCTAACCTTGCTTCTTCTTGCCCTGCGACTGAGTGGCCTGTTTCCTGGTCACTACGCCGGAGGCAGATGCGGCGGCGCCCTCAGCAGGTTTATTCCCTTCGCCGGCTGGCGAGGGGGTCTCCTTGCTCGGGTACTTCGCCATGAGTGGCCGCAAATCTGCCCAGCACTCCAGCCTCTGCCGCGACTTGTCAGGCAGCAACACGTGTATCTTGCCGTCCGACGTCCAACTGCTGCTGATGCCGAAGTGCTTCCGCGCCGCCAAGAAAACGTCGTGCCGGGATTTTGTCAAAAACTCAGACACCAAAATGCCTGAGCCCTTGAGCTCCTTCTTGCGATCCCAGACTTCACAGCGTGCTGAGTGTGTGGCGAAGCGAACCAGCAGTGGGCGTGTCTTCGTGCTCTTGGCTCCCAGTCTGTGCACCACCCTGATGTCATCGAGGCACATGTCGGGCAATTTAAGGCGGTCTGCGAACACTGCCCTTAACACTTCGTCTGGCTGCTCCTTGTCGGTCTCCTTGATGCCGTGAACTAGCAGCACTTTACGCCGCGCCGCAGTCTCGTGCCGGTCGAGGCCGAGGGTCAAGTACTCAAGTTGATTCTTGAGTGCTCCCAGGCTCTTCCAGACCAGCAACTTGAAGTCACGGAACTCACTCGCCAGCTTTGTGATGTTCAGGGGTCCGGGGGCAGGTGTGGCCCCGCTTGCAGCTCCTGCTCGAACTTCCCGATGCGCTCACTGAGTGACTCCGAGATGGCCTCCATGTTCTCCTGCAGCTTGGCGTAGAGGTCCTTAGAGGTCATTGTGTTGTGCTTGGTGAATTTATTTAATTGTGAAAATCAGTGAGGTTATCTGTTTGATTTTGAGTTATGGAGGGTCCAGGTCAGTTCTTTTAGATTAAATTGTACATAAAATTGTATTAATTAATTAAATTTCAATAAAATTACAGAGAGCTAAATATTTGTATGCGCTTCTTCCAACTACCCTCGAAGAAAAAAAAAAAAAAAAAAATTCATGATATTAGTTGAACTATAAGATACATTTTAGTGCTGTTATAGTGCAGTTGCGTCATATAAGCGTTTTCTTACTATTTGCTACTTCACAAACTTGCTCTATTTTAAAGTTTTCGTATCTACTAACCCACTAGATACTATAACAGTAATTTTAATAACTACAATAAGACTATATCGTCAAGTAGTACAGTATTTATCGTTGTTAAAACCAGAGCACTTTAGGAATACACTTGGATTTATTACAACACAAATACGACGAATAAAAGTAACTGTTATCACTTCTATAGAGCAGTTTCCTTCTAGTATACTAGTATCAATAGAAATTGCTATAGCGATATAACTATAAATGTTGCAAAAAATTGTTTTATAAACGTTTACATTACTTACTTATAGATCATATTTGCACTTTATGCTTATAGAGCAAAACAGAGTTCTTGAACGCTTTTATAGAACACAAGGTCACCGCCATCACTGTAATGAAACATTTACACAGCTTTGTATCACTATAAGATTAAGTTATATGACTGCTTTGCGGGTTGGGCAATCCACCTAGGATTTTATAACAGTGGGCAAAGGGCTTTGAAATTTATGGGAAATATCCCCCCAATAGATGAAAACCTAGATATAACATTTATATCACTATTCAGTATACAGTAATACATATATAAATGTTGGAGTAAGGAGTCAGTCAGGAACAGTACAGTTTCTGACTTCTTCTTTGACCTCGAGAAAGAAAGAGGAACCTACTCACGTAGGTCATTGGCGTCCAAATAGTGTATGAGTTATGGATAGATAACTAAAGTATGTTATCAGGGGTAGATATTTCACTAAATACCTAGACCTGATAATAAACAATAGCTATACCTACTGGTTTAGCCATTGTTTTTTAGGGTTCCGTACCTTAACCCCTCACCGACCCAAGTCTTGCCGCCAAGACATTTTCCCGTTATGGTTTTTAATTTTTAGGGTCCCGTACCCGAAGGGTTCCAAACGGGACCCTATTACTAAGACTCCGCTGTCCGTCCGTCCGTCTGTCACCAGGCTGTATCTCACGAACGTGATAGTTAGACAGTTGAAATTTTCATAACCGCCGCTATAACAAAAAATACTAAAAAACAGGATAAAAGAAATATTTAAGGGGGCTCCCATACAACAATTCTTTCAATACCACATACAAACTTATGGATGCACCTGGTTACGTACATGGAGTGTGAAAGTAACCGCACCAATAACTTTGTAAACAATATTTTGCTGTGTAAAATCCAAACTATTCACTCCACACCATCGCTTCCATTGAACGGTGGTACGGAACCCTTCGTGCGCGATTTAGACTCGCACTTGACTGGTTTTTTATAATATGGCATGAGTTTCAAAATCGCTATGCCTCATACGGGGTTGAATCGGTGGCAAGTTAACAGGCAAAAAAATAAATTTTATAGGATCACTTCATTTTCCGTCTATCCGTCTATTTTTCTATTAAGACAATTTTCTAAGGAATGCGTTTAGATATCAAGTTGTAATTGATATCGATTAATCAAGTTCTCTAAAAAAAACATACAAATATGTCGTAAAAATGTTATTATTCCCATATGCCCACTTAAATATCCACACAATTTTATATTGATAGCTACATAACCCGTTGATATACTTTGGGTAACCTGTGTATAATTGAAGTAGGGTTAAATGATCTTCATTGACACTGAAGACAAAGTCACTACTGATAATTACTGATAACATACTAAAACTTGTATTACATACTATTGATAATTACTGATAACATAGTAAAACTTGTATTACATACTAATTCGTAAATCGTGTAGATTTAATGTACTTAACATCTCACCAACCCAACCCTATTTTTAGGCATCGTGATTTTGAATTTCATGCCATGGTAATTAAATTCAAAACCCATAATGGGAAAATGATTGCGATCGCAATCATGGGTTGTTGAGGGGTTAAACAAACTAATGTCGTTCTCCATTTACTATATCCATCGTCACATGATTATTATTCTCGATAGATACCTACAACATAGGTACTAAGTGGTGATAGCCCGATTATTTTGGGTAGGTAGGCAGGTATAATCATCTCACGTCAAATAATCAAATAATTATAACACACCGTAGGCGAACCCACACATAAATTCTGTAGGCGAAAGAGTAATGTAAGTATCTAGCAAAGTAGTTAATGGATTTTCACGCCAAGTACTGGTTTCTACAATTCTCTATCTACTTTTAGTTTTAGAGACGTCTAATCCTAATTTGACGTAGAAGTTTCCTTAAGTGGAGTCTATTCAACACGTGATAAATTTTATTGAAAAAGTGGAGTACCATTTTGCACTGAGATCAAAAATTCGCCCACAGATTACAACAGATATTTTGAGCTAACTTCCTTCTTGAATAAAAATTATCTCAGGATGTGTCTTGTGATCCAGAAGAACACGACGACATCACAAGCAAGTGAACATACATTACTCCATAGTACTCGGACTGTCTCAAGTTCTAATTCAGGAGCTATTCATTACCAACTTGCATACCACTGTAGGTTGAGCATCACAGAGATCTCGTGAATTACATCCGAGCACATCCATCGCAGGCGTCACTTTCTGCTATAATACGGTTGACTTCATCGTCAAATAATTCGCTTTGTTCTGTTAGTGTGGGGAAGTGACGGTACAGTTTTTCGATACTTTTGGAGTTTTTGGTAGAAATGGTAAAAAAGTGTCAAGTGCGGGTCTGACTGGCACACGAAGGGTTCCGTACCATCGTATAAGAAAACCCAAGGAGGATAAAATACCGAATTTGATTTTAATATGTGTGTGATATGTGACTATATGTGACATCGTGAAATTTGAGATAATATCGATATTGCTTGGACTTGCTATATTTATGAAATTTCGTCTATAGTATGTTGGTTCCAATATTGTTTGGTATGTAACTTTGATATTGCGTACATAATAAGAAATATTTTTCATTGCACTTGCCTGAAAAATATTGGAATTGGAGCCGTCAAGAATAAAGCCATTTGCTGCATAGACTTAAGTAATTTTTTGTTTCTACAGCGGCATATAAAATTACACATTCTGTGAAAATTTCAACTCTCTATCGATTACGGTTCACGGGATACAGCACACAGATGGAAGAACGGACGGAAGGACAGAGGGACGGAAAGTCGGACAGCGGAGGCTTAGTAATAGGGTCCTGTTTTGCACCCTTCGGGTACAGAGGAGTTATAGCTCCGTGGTCTAGTGGGTTCAAGATCATGCAGGAGATGCGGTTTCGAAACCGGTGCTGACCATGTTCTTATGTGATTAGTAAATGTATCTTAAATTCATTATACAGACTGCCTTATGTATTATACAGAATCCTTCAATCTTCAAAGCAGTGGCGACGCATGATGGAGTATTGAATAATTGGCCAAAGTAAGATATAATTGTGCCTTTGCCACCACGTATTGGAGAAGGCGAAAAAAATAAGGATTTTATAAACTGTAATTGAAAATACGTGACCAACTCATATACAAAAATGTCTGGATAGTGTAACAATAGATTTCTTATTAAGATACGCATTACATGAGTTCTTTTCTTATTGTGCCTCTCCACTACTAGAGGTTGGCGGTCAGCTCCTCATATTCCTTCTTGTTCATCGCCAAGCGCATTAGCTGTTCTACGCTGGCCACTCCCGTCCATTCTCTGATGTTGAGGAGCCACGATTTCCTCCTTCTGCCAGCGCGTCTTTTCCCCTCGACCTTGCCCATCATGATGACTTGAAGAAGTCGGTACCGTTCGTGTCGAAGCATATGTCCCAAGTAACTTATTATACTGAGTATCATAATTATAAGTAAAAAATTTCAACTAACAGGCGCCCACACATTTAACATCAAGAGATTTTTATAAAAAATCCAATCAGTTTGAAAATTATCGACAAATACGAGAAGGCAGTCATCTCAAATGATCTAACCGTTCGATTCTACCTTGCAATACGTTTTTCAGTCATACATCACGCGCTGTCTTTGGAGGCTGGGTGGACCTATAAATTACGTCGCTAAGTCGGGCCTGAGGTAGGTATTTTGATAAAATGAGAGTTGTCTTCAGACTGCTACCAAAGTGGTTAATAAAAGGGTGAACAATGAAGGACGCTGTTTTGCACTACACAAGCTATCCTTAATAGCGTGCGTGGTTAAAGATATGTGTTCATGTAAATCTGACATTTCATTTCATAAGATTAGCCAACCAATCAATTCACCCACAGCTAGGTATAGATAGCATGTTTTCCAAATTAAATGATTTGCCATTCATGGTACAAAACATGTCAGAGATAGTATTGTTTGCAGATGACACGTCACTAATTTTTAAAATTAGGGGACAGGAAAAGGAAACAAACAATGCTTTCTTGAGAGTACTAGACTGGTTTACTGCCAATAACTTGCTTCTGAATCAAAAAAAGACACAGTGCATAAAATTCACTTTACCTAATGTAAGGCAAGTTGAGAGTAACATTGTATTGGGCTTTCCCCAATAAAACTAGTAGATAAAACTGTGTTTCTCGGCATCACTATTGATGTTAAACTACAGTGGGGTCCCCATGTTTAAAAATTAGCAAATAGACTCCGATTTATTTATAAGCTATGTAATAGAGAATCTCTGAGAGATTTCTTCAAAGAAACCAACATCCTAATAGTTTCAAGTCAATATATCTATGAAAACATAATGTATGTGAGGACAAATATCAGTAGCTTTAAAACCATTGATAGCCGCCACAATGTGCAAACTAGAAATAAACATAAACTTTCTTTTCCAATGTTCAGACTCACAAAAATTAGCAGTTCTTTTATGGGACACAGTATATACTTCTACAATAAAATTCCGTAAGAAATACAAAACTTGACTGAAGCTCGATTCAAAAAATGTATAAAGCACACTTTGTGCACTAAGGCCTACTACAAAATTAATGACTTTTTACAAGACACCGACATCTGGCATTAAACCAGTTCATTGCACCCTATATATTATGTTCTATAATTAGGCACCTACTTAATGTTATATTATGCTTTGATAATGTTATGACGTTCATTAAGTCTCAATTTTTGTGCTATTATAAATAAAAATCTTTGAACTTGAACTTGGACTTGCATGTAGCATTAATCTGTAAAGATAGGCCTTTTCTCTACCGCACCATTTGCCCCGTTCCTAAGTCTTCCTCATCCACTGCTTACCAGCTATTGCTATGATGTCAGTCTTCTGGTCTGGTCTTCAGCCCACTGACCAACTATTAATAAACTAAACTTAACTAAAAGTGTAACTTTTGCAGTGGAATTAAGTTAGCGTAAAAGTTGTCTGGTCTACGTTAAGGCTCGTCTACCGATAAAATTAGCAACACGATTCGTGGTGATTGAAGTTTTGACAACAACCATATTCAAATAAAGTTTATAACAGCTTACACTGCAATATGGCTGTTACATCAGTCGTTGCGGCAAAACATTGTGAAAATAGTGTGTTTTGTATTTAAGTCTTCAAAACCACTGATTATTTTTTAATTTCAAAGACACAATTTATGATGCTTTTATTACCAAGTTTTTGACGTAAGAACCATATTAATATTATTTAGAAATAGCAAGCAGTAAAAACATCTATTTTTTTTCATATAGTTCCCATTAACATATGATGTTTTCAAACACACCGATGGATGAGGGAGAGAAAGGGATGTTTTCAAAACCTATATTTTTTGGGGATTCGGGAAGGGCCACCTTTAGGAGGAATAGCTTTTCAAAGATAGGCATTTGACTGAATTTGACATACCCAGCGTCTTAAGCAAAACGTTTAGGTCAATTTTGAAACAGAGAGAGACTGGGACCTTTCTCTGTGTAACCACGATTTCCGGAGCTTAGTTACCAACCGAATTTCAAGCTGAAGCCAGAACGCAACTCAACACGGCTCTAATCCACGATTGTTAGACTACAAACATAGAATAATTAAGGACTGGAAAAGTGATCTGAGGAGCCTTACTCACGGGGTCATACGTTTTCGTTTCTGTGCATATTCTTTATTGATTGCAGTTAGTTAAACAATAAAGGAGCCTGAAATTCTGTCATGCGATGCGGGAGTGAGGTAACGTAAGTATACAAATAAACTCGACAACAGATTATAATTCTGCTACGAGAATTAGCATCTCTAGTACAACGCATACATGGGCTGACTTGGCAACATTATATTTTGACACAAACGTAAAATAATCGTGGAGTTTGCCGTCTCCATCATGCCACCTCCTTAGCTACAAACCTGGCGTAAGTCCAAGATCGCTTCTAATTGGTATTTCCTGATACACGTTCCGCTGTTGGGGTTTCGAGATTAATTGATTCCTGTGCTATAATGTGTACAATGCACAGTTAGATTACATAAATGGTTTATATTCAAAAGCAGCAAAATAATACTAACAGTAGGTGGGAGCATTTTTACTTTGCGACTGTTAGTGTGTGTGTATGTTAAGAAGCGGTAAAGAAATTTTGGATTCAACAATTCTTTGATTTGTTTTTAGTAATCATAATAATAATCTGTCGCATGCACCCAGACAGATAGGCGAACATCGTCAACCAGTCATGCCACGGACGGACGCCGGCGTAGGGGCAGGCCGAGTCGGAGATGCCGGGACGATCTCGATAAGTTTCTGCCAGGGTAGACGGGCGTGGCCCAGGATAGAGATTAGTGGTTGCAATATGGGAACGCCTTTACCCAGCAGTGGGAAACTTAACGGCTACAAGAAAATAAAGTTTTTACACTTACGCCCGGATGTAAAGCCGACAGTTGTCGTGCTCGTTTCCAATTCACACTACGTATAATCAAGTTGCCGACAACTCAGTTATACTGTTAATTGTCTCTCGCTTGGGAAATATCATCCTCAGTATGACATTTAATCGGTACTTAAGTTGAGCAGCAGTCTGCGTATTTAGCTATTAAGTTGTGCACTTAGTTGGAGTCGGGGGTGTGAGGGGTTGGAAATTAACGAAAAAAAATTGGTTGTCTGTAAACTCGGTTTACAGACGATAATTTTACGTGATAACTTCACAAGAAACGCTGAGGCCGATCGTGCCTCTCTGTCGCTTGTTCGAGCTCTCGCTTGCACGTTCGGCTCAGGTGGAACGTGACGGTGAGTCGTGCTTTTTCTTGCGTGCAGTCGGAGTTCATCGATTTATAAGACATTATCACGTCACCACGCAGCTTATAGTGCCACTAGTTCCTAGCAAACCAACATTAACAGCAGCAGATATAAATACGATATTTGTCTTACAAAAAAGGGCGATCAGGGCGATATATCAATTAGATGCTAGAGAATCATTAAGAGAAAAATTCAAAGAAATTAATATACTTACGGTTACCTGTCAATAAATATACGAGAATAGCATGCACGTAAGAAAAAACATAGCTTTATGTAAAATTGTAGGTGATAGCCATACAATTAACACTAGAAATATAAATAGGTTAACACTGCCATTATTTAGACTAAGTAAAGTAGGCACATCATTCATGGGGCACTGTATTCGCTTCTACAATAAAATACCACAGGAATCATTGTTCCTTTCTGAAAAGAGGTTAAAAAACTATGTTAAAAATGAGCTGATAAGAAAGTCCTAAGTATTAAGGAATACTTAGATGGCAAAACTGCATGGTCCATACCATCTCAACGCACAAAAATGCGACGAGGGGCGATGGATCAAGTCTATTACACTCGGCGCCACGAATAAAGAGCTCTCGGAGAAACTGGCGTGGATTACTGCGCATGTGTACAGTCGCGGCATAATTCCGAAGTGCGTTTTTAGGGTTAGTGTGAAGGAATGAGTGTTCAGGACTTTCTTCACTTCTATTTTTTCTCTGTTTGATATTTTGTTGATTGGGATATTAGCCGATGTAAATAATGGACTTTGTGTCAAATAAACTATAGGTACTCTCTATTGACAACATTTGTTAACGTCAAGGTTGAAATCTATATATAAATAACCCCCTAGCATAGAATGCCCCTAGTCACTAGGGCCTAGTGAATATAGATACTTGTAGTAATAGTCCTGCACACTCTTTTCTTCCCGCTGACTAATAATTTATAACAATTAAACCACAATTAAGTTTTTCATCAGACTTCTTCATCAGTATTTCATCAGACTCTTTTTTGATATAACAGTTCACATCGTAAACCATTTTTCTAGCTTGCCTAGTCAGTACTTTATTTTTCGGCATTTTCGACCGGGGCGAAAGATAACGTTGGGTAATATTGTATGCGACTGTACTCAAGAAGCTTCGAGACGTGCTTTCGGTGCGGGCATCGGGAAGCGACTGATCAACGAATCAGGTGCCGGCGCTGACTACCGCCCCCGTCGCTCCTCACTTCCCCGCGCCAAACACTTATGAAAAGTGACTACTGCGCATTCAAGGACAAAGCTCTTTAGTCGTGGCGCCGAGTTATACTCGCCGGCGAATTTCCTTAGACCGAAACCAGTACCTGTTGTAAAGTCACTTTTTTAAAAAGAAGGTATGGGGGTGTTTCTTGCCGTTTCATCTTAACCCCGAGGCCCACCTTCCGAAAAGGTATAGTCTCTTTTTTATATAAAAAAAAATTTACTTGTAGTTATAAGTAAGTATAATTTTGACGTTGAATAAGATAATTTATTTATTCATATTAAATAAAAAAATTACTCTTGATTCTTGACATTGTAACTGACACGAGAAATGTCAAAACCATTCCACTTACTACTTGATGATTTTCAACATTATATTAATCCTTATAACCCTAACTATAAGGCGATACAACGCAATTTAACCTCTTGTCGCTAAAGTTATTTTCAGATGCCAGTTTAGTTACTACAAACAGTAAATTAACTTATTTGTCTGGATCGAATATTTCAATCTCAAGTCTTTCTTATTAATCATTTATGCTTACACTTTAAACAAAGTTAACGTTAGGTAAACTGAAGAAAGCCTGGACTGATTTTAATTATCTCTTATTTGTCGAATTCGTCTCTGCCCTGATAAGCAGAATAACTATTAATATATTAGAAAACTTCGCTTTTCTTTATATACAGTTGTTTCCCATTAAATTAGGTTTGGAACTACGCCATATTCCGCAATGGACATCTTACACTTATTGACTCTTAGTCGGTACTACTAGCGTCAACTAGTATTGACACACATACAAACAATCATGTTTGTAACATTAGGCGTCACAAAAATTCCCGTTCAAGGTGGAAAAGGCAAAGTTTAGCACCCAGCTGATGAGTAGGTCAGCTGATTTGCAGTCAGCTCAAATGTCAACATTAGGTGACATGGCAGATAGATGATTCTAGCGACGTCTGTTTGAGAATGGCACTGTCAGGACCCTTGCATGTACCTGGACGGTGAAGCAAGGGATTTATATCCCACGACGACTCCTGGTTTCACACAATATCCCGAAAAAACGAGGGATAATGCACAACTGCGGGACCGCCTCTACTACCACGGCAGACTTTCAGCACGCGTGCAGGAATTTCAGATGAAAGTGATGAATGTTTTCTCTCCATATATTAGCATAGATGATCTGAGGAATTAAAGTCCTAATAAATATTTCCGTTGGGTTTGTTAAATGTAACTGTTTCTATCTTTTGCTGGAGGCGATACTTTGCAATTGACTCCTGAAAATTCTGTGCGCCCTACTTCAAACTGTATTGAAAAGCAATCAGTATGAGAACAGTCAAGCCAGTATTCATACCTATTTCTGAGTAATACAGTTTAAAATAGCAGTATATAATTATTTAATGTTTTGTAAAGCCAAATGGTGCAACTATTTGTAAACATTTTGCTACGACTCCACCTTTGTAACTGAAATGGACCGAAAGTGATACGTTTTCTATAATACGATTACAACTTTACAGGTATTAGCCAAGAAACTCCAGACAAATTCACGATACGTCACCACCACTGTGTTATCAGTAGAGAGTGTGATTCACAGGCACAAATAATAGGCCACCTCACGAATTAAGAGCGCTGAGTGAAACTGGCCGGGATTACTGGGAATGTGTACAGGTATTAAAAAAATACTACTTCGCATTCAAGACCACCGCTTATAATACGGTACATGACTGCTAGTCAAAATAAGCTACTTTTTAGGAACTGTCAAAGCGGTAATTTCGTTAACGAGTTCTATGAAATATTAGCATGTGACGTCATAGTGAAATACTGTCATTTTAACATAAAATTGAGTTTATAAAATACAACTTGGAACGGGAGGGTTCCTCACAACATCTTCTGGAGCCCAAGCCAACCTCACCTGCACGTGGTAATGCTGCTGACTAACGAACGAGGCTCTGGCGAAAACCCACCAACCCACACTGGACCAGCATGGTGGGCTCATGGTCCACTCTCCTATGATAGTATACCCAATACCGCGGCATTGCCTCCAGCGGCGAATCCAGCGATGACGGTAGCCGTATTAGCCGTGGAGGCAGGGGAGCGAACAATCTCCGGGCGAGAGTGATTCCCCGTCAACGAAACACGGCAAGCAAACCGAAATTCAAATTAGTGAACAAAATAAACTTCAGTACCCGGACTCTAATAACGGAAGAGAACTTGAGAATGCGCTGAAAGACGTCAAATAGGATATTGTGGGCGTATCGGAAATCAGACGATCAGGAGAGATCACCATAGAAAGAGACGAAGGAATATTCTACCACTTCGGTGCCACCAATGGACAATTTAGTGCAGGCTTTGCCGACCGCTTTAGCCTAGCGGGTAGTGACCCTGCCTACGAAGCTGACGGTCCTGGGTTCGAATCCCGACAAGGGCAAATATTTGTGTGATGAGCATGAATATTTGTTTCTTAGTCTTGGATGTTTTCTACATATTTACTTATGTATTTATCTTTATTAAATATATCGTCGTCTAGTACCTATAACACAAGCCTTGTTGGCTAAGCTTAGTATGGGACGGGCCTAGATTTCAATTTTGTATAAGATGTCCTCTAATATATATTTACTTTGTGGTGGCAAAGAAGTGAAAGAATAACATAATCGAATTTTCGGGCTAATCAGGCAGAGTAGCCGTACTTAAATTTCGCCTACAGACAATAAATCCGTAACTACTAAGCACCCATGTACCAACACCCTCGCACAGCGACAACGGCGTAGAATACTTTTACGACCTTACTAACCAGGCCTGCGATGAGCACCGAATATAGTCCTCGATGACTTTAATGCAAAAATCGGTCCAAGGCAAGGTGGAGACAAATACCACATATATCTACATAAATCTGAAGTGATATATATCTGCAAACCCTTCTCATTATATATGCTCGGTAAAAGATTTTCAAAAGTATTAACTAAGACCGGTTTAGCCTGGCGGGTAGTTACCCTGCCTACGAAGCTGACGATCCTGGGTTCGAATCCCGGTAAGAGCAAATATGTAATGTGATGAATATTTGTTTCTTAGTCTTGGATGTTATCTATGTTTTTTACATAAATATTTATCTCTGCTAAATATATCTTCGTCTAGTATCCATAACACAAGCTTTATTGAGCTTACTATGGGCCTACTTCGATTTGTGTAAGATTGTCCTCTAATATTTATGTATAATATATTTAGTAAAGTAAAAAGTAAAGTAAAGTTAAAAAAAATGTTTATTGCACTCATAAAATACAGATTCAAAACCTTAACTAAAAAAAAAAACTGTGCATATCTAAACTTAAAAGTATAAACATTTCCAGGGGTCCTTGCACTAGGCTATGCCTCTATCGCGAGGAACCAGTTCACATTGTAAGAGGCAGTTAATTAATTAAACATAAGGTGTAGCGTTTGTACCACTACTTATAATTAGTATACTAAAGTATCCAGAGACAATCGACGGAGAAAAAAGTCGGGGATACAAAAGTATCCCAAGACAATCTACTGCAGAAAATCTTTGGATACTTTTGTATCCCAAGGCAAATAAGCGGTTAGGATATCTGTGAGGATTTCCGCTGCGGAATTGACATCAGTATTTTCTAAGAGTGGCGTCCAGTTTATAGATTTTAAATCTTCTGTGACTCCCTCATAGTTAATAAAGGTTTTCGTCCTGCTTAGGTATGATTTAGTTCTCTTAGTTTCTATTCCTAAGATGACAATTTTATGGTCGGTGATATCATTTTCGCAAGCTCCGGCTATGGTAGGTGAATTTGTCTTTACGAAAATATGGTCTAGGCATGCTTCTAATCGAGTTGGGACAGTTATAGCTGTCATTGATCCGTGCTCGGATAGGAGACTGAGGTATTCTGAAGGGTCTATTTTGTTTTTGTTAGAATATAGCATATCTATATTTATATCTCCCGCTAAAATAATGGATTGTCTGTGTTTAAATTGATTAAGGATATTATTTAGGTTTTGTATAAATAGGTCGTTGGTCGTCGTTCCGATAATTAAAGTTTGGTTTGGGATGTCTACAGCAAGGCTTCATCGAAGTATTGCTCAAAAACATTAGCATTCCAGGAAGTTTTGACGTAGGCTACTACTCCTCCATTTATGTTGTGTTGTGTCTGGTGGCAGGTGTATCCAGGAATTTCATCTAGTGAGGTTGGAGATCATAACATCGTATGAAACGCCCATCCGGTGAAGTCAGACTTGGAAGGTAGCGAAGTTTTCGTTATAGCTTCTCACATTAAAAGCTATAAGCTTTAGATTGTAATTAGGTGTAAGGACGTTTTTAAATTCGTCTGCTGAGTTTAGTTCTTGACATGGGGTATCTAAAGTTGAATCAGATAGTCCTTGAAGATCTTGATTAGCCTTTTTTATCGTGTTTATCATATACACTTGTTGATAGAGAGTTAGCTAAATGCAAGCGCGAAGCAGATGTGATTTTTAAATACTGTTGATAATTTTTCTATGGTGAATTAATGAGGTTGACATGATTTTGTGTAGAGGTAGAGATAAAGACTTAGGTTGTTATAGGTTATTTCACAGAAAAAGTCACTTAAACTTACTTTTAAATAATTATTACAATCTTTGTATTGGGTTTTAATAGGGATTGGCTCGACTTGGCTGGGCAGCGCTGCCGCGCCCCCAGATTAATGGAGTTGACATTATTTTGTGTAGAGGTAGAGACTAAACAGTAGTTATAGTTTTTTTCACAGATAAAGTAAATTAAACTTAAAACTATAAATATGAAAAGGGTGAAAAGGGGTTGTGTGATAAAATCACATGAGTTAGGAACATTGTGACGGCTGGGATATTCCGGATTGGTCGAGTTCTTTGGTAAGGACAGAATCATTTCCCAGTTTGTTCAGAAAAGATTCCGATTCGACATGTAAGATGGAGCTAGTGTCCGTTCGACGCATCAGGATTCTTCCGTTTGTTGTCCAGGCGTGCTTGAAACCCAGTTTGCGTCCAAGTGAGCGAGCTTTGCTGAAAAGTACTCTATCTATTTTCTTTGGTGAGGTGCTCGTTTATAAAAACGCGACGTGCTGGTCCAACAATGTCGTAGGATTCAGTCGTCAGGCCGCGGCGTACTCGTGCAGCCTTTATCATGTCGTGAAGGTCACCACTACGGGTCACGGGTGCGCCTCGCCGCCCTGCCCGCCTCCGTACATGCCCACGCGGCGCACGTCATCCACGTCGTGCTGGTTCAGCTCGACGCCCAGCTTGGTGGATATTACGTTGACTTTGTAATATCCATCAAGTTATTTCTGTTATTTCGATGTCTTTGCGTAGACCGGGTTGTTCTTTAGCTGAAAATTTTTGACGAAGCTCGGCAACTTCAGCTCGCAGGGTTTTGACTTACTCCTTGTAGCGGTTTCTTTGAGTTGGGATTTCATATCCACCAGTCATATCGTGGCGGAACTGAGCAATGTCCATTGAGGTATAATTGAGAGATTCGGTGAAGGCGCTCATGTCTTTCTTCATAGCGTTAAAAACCCCTTGCATCTGCTTAAGTGCCGCTGTGAAGGATGCGATAACCTCGGCTGGTGCTGCCATTGACTGGAGGCCACTGAATACGCTGAGAAAATTCGGTGTCGCTTTATCTGTTTCAATTTTGGTCGGTTGACTCGTTATGTCTGAAGTCATCTGTTTCATTCCATCGTGTGTTTGACGGTCATCATCATCATTGCCATTTTTGCTCTCCGCTTTGCAACTAGGACACATGAAATTCTTGCTGTTCATTCGAAAGTGTCTTTGATCTTTCCAAGACAGCGCAAAACATGAGATGTGGTACCTCACTAAGCATTTCGAGCATTCAGCATCAGTGCCATCTTCGCCCAGGATATTATTGTTGCATTTTCCACAGATCAATGTAATCAATGTTAGGAGCGCTATCTATATTTTGAATTTTGAAACAAAAAAAACGCAAGTTCAGGTGAATTCTCGAACCCACACTTTTTCGAACACTACACACTTTTTCGTACACTACGTGAGCTCCGCCACCCCTATCCACTGCGCCATGCCGCTCTAAGAATTTGATGTGAAATTTTGCTATGCTTCGAAGTGTTCTCTTTAAAGTTAACAGCGAGAGGGTAAATTGTGAGTTGTGTAATAATAATAATAATAATAATAATAACGTTTATTTCAGGTAAAGTACCCATATCACAGAAAATGTACAATACACAGTCATTAAAATTCAATAAAATTAAAATGCAATGACATAAAAATAAAGCAGATATATATCATTTAAATAATTGAATAATAATTATTATAAATAACTTACTATTTTCTATTAGCACTCATATGTACAGAGAGCCAGTGTCTATGCAATGAACTGCAGATATCGTCACAAACGGCACGCACGATTGCATTTCCCGAGCCTCTCAGTCTCCCCCACGCGGAGGCGACCCTGGATCTTAAGACAGCGAAGAAGTCAGGCACTTCCGCGTCTGCAAACATGCTCGACGCACTACAGAAACGCGGCCGCCTGAGGAGGATACGGAACGCATCATTGTACTGAATCCTCAGGGCACTATAGGATTTTCTCGTGTAGTTGATCCACATGTTGGTGATAACATAAATTTGCTTGCATACTCTCAAGTACTAATCATGCAGCACAAAACTCTCCCAATTTCACTGATTTCACGTTGAAATGCACTTATTGGTGAAAAGTTATTTATTATTCCGCAAACCAGTCCCTGTACGGATAGTTTGAACTTCTAAAATTAGTGACTCGAGCAGTATAAACTTGTGTTTTGAATTTATTAACACGGAGGCAACGAAATCACGTCTGCCGTAGTTCCTAAGATTCTGTCGATTTTCTTAAGATAGTAGCGGCAATTTTTCAAAATTTTACCTATAACAGGCAAAATATCCTGGGTTATGTTAATTGTTTTCACCGGGCTTATTATTCACTACACCACCAAGCACGATTTTAACGATAATTTATCCTGATGAATTTCTGTGTGATACATAGGAAACATGGGAAAAAATAATGTCAGGATTTGTGCCAGCTTTTTTGCTGTTGTGTTTTTATCATTATATTTGTCCTTATCTATTCCTCTTACTGTTCATCTATCTTCATCAACGAACGATGTGGCTAAGACAGGTTATGTCTTGAAGTATTTTATGACAACAAATTTTAGGGATCTGCTATCTCGTTTTAAACTAATTAAACATTTAACTAAAAACATTTTAATCCCTAATCGAATTAAATTTAAATTGCTTTTTCCGAGTAAATAGTGTCCAAAACTGCACACGGCTACATTTAAGTCGCATCCATTTTTACTCCTCCAGAAGTCGGAAAGCTTAATTTCGGCCTTTGGTCTATCTTTATAGAATCTAGCTTTAGGCACTGTTCTCACTAAAGCTGACAGTGAGTGGCCGTGTATTCGTCGTTTCCACTAGAAATTTGACACGCTTCTAAATAGCGATGTGTCAAATTTATAAGGCTTATGTTAAACTGTTTTTCAAATTAACTAAAAAAAAAACAACATACCAGCTCGTAAACTGGTTCTTTGTAGCAAAGCATATAGGGCCACAATAGCGCATATTACAATCTCGTGCTTTTACTTTGCATTTTTTTTCAATCTCAGGTGCGAGTTTTTATGCCTACAAACAATGCATATTTTTGTGAATATTTTAGCAATAAGTATAATAATAATATTATGATGAAACAATGATCTTTTTAACATTATTATTTTTTCGCTACATTTTACCCATAATTTGCCTATAAAATATTCAAAGCCTTATCTTATAGGCTGTTTAGCGGTGTTACCTGTGCTTTCATCAACAACTGCGCGCGCCAGCCCGTGGAAAAAGAAAAAAGCGCGCCCCCATTTGCACAAACCTTTGGTAGCGTTTTTTTGATTAGCAATTTTTTGTCAAAAATGACATTTTGACATATTGACAACAATAAGTAGTGAAGAAGAGGATATAGCTTTAACCCCGTCAGAAATACTCAGCGAATCACGAAAAGCGACTGATAGCCTGTTACCACCAAAATCCAGGGAAAGATACCTAGTGGCCTACGAAACTTTCCTGCAGTGGAAAGTTTGCCTGCGTCTATTCATCTCCTCGCAAGTGAGTTGAAAAACGTCGTATGATACTTGTGTGCATTGATTATTAAACCTCGTGGACCATGATCAACTTTCCAATCTTGTATCATAATATATTATAGCATCTCAATTTTTTTAAATGTTTATCAAAATTGTACACCCCATTTTTTACAAAAAAAATGGGGTCGCCTCGCTCCTCTCCGCTTCGCTTCGGCTCGAGGTTGTATAAAAAAAACATTTTTTAAGATTTTCTACATGGTGTCCCACTGCTGGGCAAAGGCCTCACCGGTTCGAGCTCTCTAGAGCACCCACACATCTCTTGCTAAAGCTTGATCGATCAATCCTGGTAGGAATTTATCCAGGTAATCCCTTCTTCTCCTTCTGGGCCTTCCCCTACGCCAGTTTCCGTCTGGAGGCAACCATTCAGTGGCTGATTTCGCTCATTTGTCCGGATGCATTTGACAGACATGTCCAGTCCAGTTCCATTTGAGTCTGGTACTTTGTACTCCTACGTCGACTATGCCAGTTTCAGAGTGCAGTACAGTGTTCTTAACGTGATCTATATGTTTAACACCTATAATACTGCGCTCCATCTCTCGCTGGCAAAACTTTAGTTTGTACTTATGATGCTCGGTCAACGAATAAGTTTGTGTGCCGTAAGTTGCGATGGGCAGGATGCACACGTCGACGAGTTTGCGCTTCAGGGACAGCTGTAGGCTGCCCTTCATCAGCTCATTCCACTATTATCATAAAGATATGACCTACTAAACCTACCTTTTGTATTCGGACAGAAAGTGACAGCACAGTTACTATAATATTAAACAAAAACCTAGCAAACATACGGTTCTGTAAAACAACATGGGGCCACTAAAATTGGTAAACATTCAGCAAATTTGGGAGTCCAAACGTATATTTGTTACCGATTTATAACATGGAAACGAAAAAGTCGTCCGCTTACTAGCTGACTACAGCTATAGAACGCCGGCCGACTGTCTTGAGTATCGGCCGCTACTGTATAGAAACGCTGCTATCTAGCGATGTGCCAAAAGACTTCTGTTTTTTTCGGAGTTAAGTGCACATATCGAACAGGGCTAACGAGGATCGAATTTTATCGACAAAAAAATATTAAGGAAATCCCTCCTCCCCATTTTCATTGAGGCATTTTTTTTCGTTTACAATGTACAAACTGCAATAAACATAAATAAATTCAAGATGAAAGGGTTTGCGGCTTAAAATTTGCTGGATAGAGGTAATGAAGGACAAGCGGTACTGCCAGTATCAAATAGTTACTAAAAAGTTTGAACCTAGATTTTACTAGATTTTTTAAATTTGATGGCGATTTTGAACTTTAACACCTTAAGATAAGGTTCAAATCCTGTGAAACAAAATTGATCGTTTTATCAAACGCTAAGTAACAAGTAGGTTAACGGTAAAATTTAATTACGCTTTGCGAATAACACACTATTTTTGAGCATTTTTTTAGTAATTGCAGATTTTCACAAAATTTGGTACCCAAAACCGAATTATTATGCCGTAGAATAATATTTTACATCTCATAAGCTTTCTAAAGACACAAAAATATATTTATGCCTGTGACGTGTTAACGTTTTTAAAATCACTCTGTAGAGGGTGCTCTCAAAAATCAAATGTAACGAAATAACGTTATATCAAGATCGGTTAGATCCCTGGAAGAATAGGACCTACTTTTTTGAAAGTAAGAAGCTATGTTTGTACCCTAGTCATGGTTGTTTATCTATCTAAGTATAATATTTATCTATATAAGTATGTGTATCGTTGTCTAGTACCCAAGATACAGGGAATCCTAGTTTGGGGCTAGTTCAATGTGTGTAAAATAGTGTCCAAGGTATTATTATTATATTTTATTGAATTTTTCATTTCACTCTTGTAATAAAGAGGTTCTGATACACGGGCTTACGCCAAGTGCTTATCTACTAAAGATCACGGTCCTTGCTATGAATTTTCGTACAATTCTACATGTATTTAGTATTGTTGCTTTTTGAAGAAGTATGCGTGAGGATCTGGGTATATTTAGTGTTTTGAGAATAGTCTGTAATGTTTATGGGATGACTCCTGCGGATGAGATGACTATCGGGATGGTTTTGACAGATTGTACATGCCATTGTGTTTTAATTTCAATGGCAAGGTCTGTGTATTTTGTGTTCTTTTCTGTAAAAGTTGTGGTCAGGTTGTGTGTATTTGGTATGGCTATATCTATGAGAAATACTGTTTTGTTTTGTTTATCGAGTTATGTCAGGCCTGTTGAAATGAATAGTTTTGTCTGTAATTATAGTTCCGTCACAGTAGAGTTTAAAGTCTGTTGATTCTAAAACTGTTTGAGGTGTGTATTTATAGTAGCAATCAAGTTATATCTGAATGCGAGGTGTTGGTGTATGATGGCTGCAACTTGGTCGTGGCGGTGTTTATAATCTGATTGTGCGAGTGATCTGCAGGCTCCTGTGATATGCTGTATTGTTATTATTATTATTATTATTATTACTTGGTAAATCGCAAAAAAACACAATTCGGCCTCGCACAGCGAAGATTCCGTATAAACAATACCTACTTTTTGTGATAAGCCCTAAATTGATAGAAGAGTACCTTGCCATATTTAATGATTATAGGTCGAGTACACCTGCAGTCATGTAAACCTTTTAATCTGAATAAAAAACCAATAGACACTTTGCCATTGACCTAGAATCATTAGATATGACTAGAAGCAAGGTTTTAAATTTGTAGTTAGGTATATCACAAAAAATAGGTGTTTTTAGAATGGAATCCTTGGTGCGTAAAAATCGTGAATCGCAAAGAAATACTTTCCTCTTTTACAGAGATCTAGTCAATCTTGTCATAACTTAATTTCGTTACATGTGGTTTTTGCTATTTAAGAAGCCGGCGAACAATTAATGTTCCATAAAAATTAATGCCATAATAATTTTCGATTCGAGAATATTTCAAAGTATATGCTGTTATTCGTATTAAGACAGAACTGGGTGTGGACAATGGTTTCGAGAACTTTGAAAAGGATGGGGAGAATAGAACCAAACCATTCCTTCCCCATCACACTACTAAGCCGTACTACTGCTAGTATCGTGGGTATTTCTTTCCCTTCTGCACTACTGGTCCAGTAGTGTCGTAGGTATTTGTGAAAGGCTAGTATTTAATCGCACATCAAAAATACTGATTTGCACAGCAAAAAAGGATCAGCAAAAAAACCTTTTTATTTTTTAAATATTTAATGTGTACTCAAGTTTATGTTTCAAGTATTATTTGTTGTTCTTGCATGTGCAACCTAACACGAAGGATAAAGAGGCGTCGCTTCACTTACCTCTTTTACCCTTCACCTAAGCTACCGCAACATTTTGCCCTGATATTTGCTGTGCAAATCAGTATTTTTGATGTGCAGTTTAATATTTCCCTTTGTAAAATACATATAGACTCCTTCCCCACCACACTACTAAAGGGCACTACTGGAAGGGTTATATGCGTTCTCTATTACACTACATAATTTATTTCGGAATAAGATACGGGTAAGTTAGCCGAGACACTGTAGAGAGGTAAATGTAATTTTCATACCTAAGCCTGGTAAGAGCGATTACTCAGATCCCAATTCCTATAGACCAATAAGCCTCACCTCGTTCCTGCTGAAAACGATGGAAAGGCTATGTGATAGAGATCTGCGGGAGAAGGCACTGAGAAACATACCCTTGCATTAAAATCAGCATGCCTACAGTCAGGGTAAATCTACATAATCAGCTCTTCATTCTGTTATTTGCAAAATTGAAGAAGCCATAATCAGTAACTCTTTGTGCCTAGCAGTCTTCATTGACATTGAAGGAGCTTTCTATGAGACTAAATTCACCAGCATAACAGCGGCACTAGTAAAACACGGAGAAAACGCAGTTATGGTGGAGTGGATAGGTAACATGATGAGTAAGAGAGTCATTAAACTCACTTCAGCCGAATCCAAACACGTATTGGTAGTGAAGGGATGCCCTCAGGGAGGTGTCCTCTCGCCACTGCTTTGGAACCTGGTGGCGATAACCTCATCACCAGACTGAATGCACAACACTAAGCCAACGATATAAAGATACTAATAATTGGAATCATCACAAGCAAAGTATGTGATGTGTCCCAAGCAGCACTGCGGAGCTGGTGCACAATTAAAAAACTATCAGTCAACCCAAACAAGACAGAAATGATAATGTTCACCATCAAGCGCAATCTATGCAAACATCGGACACCCAGGTTGTTGGTTACAGAGCTACAATTTGCTGCTGAGGTAAAGTACCTTGGTGTAATACTAGATAGTAAGCTGAATTGGAGCAGTCATTTGAACCACAAGTTATATAAAGCAACAGTCATATTTTGCAAGTGCCGAAGACTTACCTACCATTTTTCGGCACTTGCAAAACCTGGGGGCTAACCCCAAAAGCCACCCTTTGGTTTTACTCAGCTGTCATCAGACCCATAATAAGCTACAGCGCAATTGTCTGGTGGCCACGAACCAAACGATGCACTGTAGAAGCAAAATTACAACGACTCCAGAGCATGGCAGCAAATGCATGAGGACCATACCCAATGCAGCCTTGGAAGCCATAATGGATCTGCCGCCGCTACACCTCTTCATCAGAAAAGAGGCGGCTGTTGATAGCCGCCTCTTGTCTGATGCGGTGCGTTTAAAAACTTAACCTAAAAGCAGCTATTACCACTCTGCAAACCCCGGCCGAACCTTTCCCAGTATTATTCCTGCCTTCGCCAGTGCAAACAGAGCTGAATACGTCAGACTCATTAATCAACTTCGACACAAGATTCTTTATGACCTACATCGACGCTAAGTTTGCTGCCCTACAAAAATCATGGCAGCACGATATCGACTCGGCCCTTACAAAGATTCAGTCGCAACTGGACATCTTCTCTGCCAAATGCGCCGGATGGGAAGCCCGTATATCAGCGATGGAGGAGAGGGTATCCTCGACTGCCACATGTGAGGACGTCGAGCGACTACTCACCGACAACAAGGCGATGAAGGCCACAATCGCAAGCCTTGAGATAAGCGCGGTTAGTCTGGAGAAGAGGGTGGAGGACATGGACCAATCTGCAAGATCATGCAACCTGGAAATTCAAAACATACCGGAGCACAAGAACGAAAATCTTATCCAGGTGGTCTTCGAGATCGGCAAATTGATAGGCGTCGAGATGGATGCGGGCAAGGTGCGGGCGGTACATCGCGTCGCTCGCGGGCCTGGCGCTGCCCCCGGCCCCGTCGCCGCCGCGGCCACAGACGCGCCCCCCCCCGCGCCCCAAGAACATCGTCGTGCAACTGACCTCCCGCCGCCTGCGCGATGACGTACTGTCGGCCGCGCGCGTGCGCCGCGAGCTGTATACTGACCAGTTGCAGATGGGTGGGGAGTCACGCCGGTTCTTTGTTGCCGAACATCTTACCCTACGTAACAAGAAATTTTTTGCAATGGCCAGGAAGGTGGGCAAAGATGCCGGCTTTAAACATGTATGGGTTAGAAACTTCGCGATTCAAATGCGTAAAACCGATTTCAGTAAAATATTTTATATCCGAAGTGAATCCGACCTTGCACGCTTTGTATCTGTATGACTGCCTATTATACCTATACATATTTCCATAATGTTATTCATGTATCATGCCTGCTGTAGTTGCCGCCGAGTTTTATCTGCATTACACAAATATGTACCAAGCACCTACCTATACATCTGTCACACTCTCATACTGAGCCGTCTAAAACGTTCACATCTGTCACTTAAACCATCACTTGTTTTGCCAAATTCCACCCATACCTACAATGCATTACTTTTCATCTCGCCTTTCATTCAACACGCACATAAATCTTCTCAACATGTATACTGCAAATTTCTAAATGAATTAAAAGAATTTCTTCGTATTTAACCATTTAACTGTTTATTATCAAAACGTTGGCGGAATGAAGGGCAAATTACACGATCTACGATTGAGTTTGATGAACAACAGCTGCGATGTGGTGGTTATTACAGAAACCTGGCTGAATGAACTACGAGTCTACGATGGCGAACTTTTAACCAGCGGTTATCAACTATTTCGACGTGATAGAGACTTCACCAAGACTACTAAGTTGGATGGCGGAGGAGTCATGGTGGCAGTGAGGAACTCGGTGCAGGTTTACCGCAGACAGGACTGGGAATCCCCGAGCGTGGATGAGATCTACCTGGTATTCCCCGATAACCAACACTCTGGCCTAATTATGTGTGCTGCTTATATCCCCGATTCTTCTCCCTATAAATACTAAATAAAATGCTAAATACTCAAAACAGTGAGTGTGGTGGAGGCTGGATACAGGTTGTGAGGCATAGAAAGAAGCCTAATAATCAGTCACGGTTCACTGGTAGAAAAGGCAATGCTCGTGTCGATGAGACGTGTTTGTTTAAGGCGGCAGAGAAAAGAGTACCCTTGTATATATACAACGTTTCCAAGGAGACAAAGTCAGAGCATATTAGTAAATATATACTTGAAAAGACAAACGTTGTGGTCCGACCGGAAAAAGTAGATACGAAAGAGTCAAAGGACTATGATTCTTATAAAATTTTGTACCTCACCAAAAACTGTCTTTGTTTGACGACGATGAACTATGGCCCCGCGATATATTCTTTCGAAGATATTTCATTTTCAGAAAAGTAGTCAATGACAACGTAGATGAAGGCACGGTTATAATTAACGAAACTAAAAATGGCCAGTAACAATACCACAGTAACAACAACAACGGAATTAAGCCAGACCAGGATAATTAGTTATAACTGCAAATCGGCCAAAAGCGCGACGTTTTGTCTGCAATCGCTATGTATGGAGGCAGATATAATAGCGCTACAAGAAACTTGGCTGCTACCGTACGACATACCTTATCTAGGTAACATAGACGAAGATTTTGAATTTACGGGGAAATCGGCGGTCGACTTATCTACAGGCATACTGAAAGGAAGACCGTACGGTGGTGTGGCAATTTTATGGCGAAAAAGTATGTTTCATCATGTTCAAGTAATTAACAGTAATAGTGTGCGTATAACCGGTATTAAAATAACTACGTGTAACCAATCTATAGTAATATTGTGTGTGTATATGCCGTATGAGGCGCCGGACAACCTAGCGGAATTTAGCGACTGTTTAAGTGAACTTAGTGCAATTATAGAAAGTTGTGAAAGTGAGTCAGTATTTATCTTAGGTGACTTTAACGCGCATCCTTATACATCCTTCTGTAACGAAATGCTGTCATTTTGTACCGAACAAAAATGGCTTTGTGTGGACTTTGAGTAATTAGGTATAGACTCGGGAACTTATACATATATCAGTGAGGCTCACGGGACCAGACGGTGGTTAGATCACTGTTTAACGACGCAATCAGCTCACCGTACTATTACTAAAGTTGAAGTGAAGTATGATGTGTTTTGTTTTGATCACTTTCCTATAATGTTCTATTGTAATTTAGGTGTGATAAGAAAAAAGCTAGTTAATAATAGTTATGATGAGTGCACTGGGGTAAGATGGGGTAGCAGAGAACCGGGGGAGATAAGTGCATATTCTAGTTTGTGTCACACTACACTACGGGAAATTGACTTTCCGGAGGAATTTAGGCAATGTTGTGATAACGGTTGTGATAACATTTGTGATAACATTAGTCATAGAAATAGTATAGACGATATGTATAGTTTAATTGTAAATGTTCTAAGTGAATCAGCAATGCTCAGCCGTAATAAAAATCCAGTTAAGAAAAAGTATGTTACAGGATAAAATAGACATGTTAGAGAGTCACATTCACTTGCCAGACTGAAGTTTCTACAATGGATTGACTACGGCAAGCCTAAATTAGGGCCTATTTACCAAGAAATGTGTGACAGTAGAAAAGTTTTAAAATCCAAGCTCAAATGGTGCCAAAATAATCAGGAACAGATCAAAATGGACCTAATAGCTACACATCGACAGGCAAAAAACTTTTCTAATTTTTGGAAATGTACTAAAAAGTTAAACCCCAAAACTAGTTTACCAGTATCTGTAAATGGTATAGTAGAACCGAAGGATATAGCTGACCTATTCTGTAAACATTTTAAAGTGGAATCGCCCTTAGTGCCAAAGCACAGTGTGATCAGTGTTGAGCGCTGTTGTGAACGGGACAATAAGACTAGTTTTACGAACAAACAAGTGGCTTTCATTGTAAACAACATGACACGTGGAAAATCACCCGGGCATGACGGGCTCAGCATTGAACATATCCAGCACGCGGGAGTTCATCTCCCCAGAATTTTGTCAATGTTCTATACGTTTTGTGTGAAACATGAATATCTCCCACAGGATATGATGGAGACTATCGTGGTACCTATAGTAAAAAACAAGACAGGAGACGTATCAGATACTAACAACTACAGACCTATCTCACTCGCAACGGTACTGGCTAAAGTATTTGATGGCTTGCTTGACGACCAACTGGATAAGCATCTCCAGCTTAATGATGGACAATTTGGGTTTAGGTCTGGATTGTCTACAGAAAGTGCGATACTGGCTCTCAAGCACACTGTAAGATACTATACTGAAAGAAACACTAATGTATATGCATGTTTTTTAGATCTCTCGAAGGCCTTCGATTTAGTCTCTTATGATATCCTGTGGGATAAGTGTCGAGAAGCAAACCTACCGATGGAAACTGTAAATATACTTAAATATTGGTATGGCCATCAGATGAACAGAGTCAGGTGGGGGAGTGCTTACTCTGAAAAGTACAAATTGGAATGCGGAGTGAGACAGGGGGGACTCACGTCTCCGAAGCTTTTCAACTTATATGTAAATAATCTCATTGGTGGGCTCAGCAGCATGCATGCGGGTTGCTATGTAAGTGGGAAAAGTGCGAATAACTTAAGCTATGCCGATGACATGGTGCTGCTGAGTCCATCAGTGAGAGGATTGAGAAATCTTTTGAGTACTTGTGAGTCATATGCTGAGACCCATGGATTACGATATAATGTTAAAAAGACTGAAGTAATGATATTTAAGAAGGGAACTAAGTCGCCTAGTAATGTGCCTCCTATAAAATTGTACGGTCAGGAGTTATTGAGTGTTACAAGCTTTAAATATCTGGGACACATTGTAACCAATGATCTGAGAGACGACCTGGACATTGATAGGGAACGGAGGGCGTTGGCGGTGAGGGTGAACATGCTGGCGCGCAGGTTTGCTCGTTGCACACATCAAGTAAAAATTACTTTGTTTAAGGCTTACTGCCAATCCTTCTACACGAGCAGCCTGTGGGTCAGCTATACTCAAAAGTCCATAAACGCCCTTCGAGTCCAGTACAATAACGGATTTAGGATGCTGCTGGGGTTGCCGCGATTCTGTAGTGCGTCAGGCATGTTTGCAGAAGCCCGCACGGACGGGTTTCATGCAATAATAAGAAAACGCGTGGCCTCACTAATGCACAGAGTTCGCGGCAGCACCAGCGGTATCCTGACTGTTATAGCAGATAGGGTCGAAGGACCTATTTTAAAGCACTGGATCAAGGTGGTGACCGGCACCTCGCCGGATAAATAGGCTCATCATCATCTTCAATCTGCCCACACCTACCCACTGCTGAGTACCTGCTGAGTACAGGCCTCTTCTCTACCTCGCTGTCCACCATAAGTTGCTTACTTATTTATTTTAATTTTATTTTAAGGTGTAACATAGATTAGGAAATTCTCTTTTTGTACTAACAATACTATGGAACCGTGTTTTCTGAAAATAAATGTTTTATTATTATTATATATATTATTATATTATATAAAGTTTATGAATCACACTTAGTAAAGGCTCAGGACGTCTTCATTGAGATGCATGGCTATAATTTTTGTTTATTGGGCGACTACAACATCCCAGGTATCGATTGGCAATTCCAGGTCGGTATAAAAGGCTGTAACTTACCGGACCAGTACTTAATAACCGAGGTTAACAAACTTTTATCCAACACCATGTCACTTCTAAATATGCTACAATTCAATAGCATCAGAAACATAAACAACCGGACTCTTGATTTAATCCTAAGCAATATAATTGACATTGATGTCGTTACCTCCACGCAACCTGTATTGAACGTTGATAGACATCATCCACCATTGGAAATATCATTATCTACCAATATGTCCGAAAAAATATTACCGAACGCAAACATCACTAAGCTTAACTTTTATAAAACAGACTACGTCACTGCTATCGAGAAACTGCAGAGCATTTATTGGGTTACAGAATTGACACACTTGAACGCAGAAGAATCTTTAGATTTATTCTATAAACATATATATTATATTATTGATATAACTGTCCCCCGTGTTAAAACTAAATCACGTAAATATCCCATTTGGTTCTCTAAGCATCTGATAAAATTATTTAATCTGAAAGACAAAGCGTGGCAGAAGTGGAAAGTTTATGGAGCGTTGGCGGACTACAATCGGTTTTTTAAGTTACGCGCCAAATGTAAACATGAGATGGACATTTGCAACAAAAAATATGCAAGTAATGTCGAGGAGTCTGTTAAGGTGGACATTAAAAACTTCTGGAAGTACACTACCGCTCTTAAAAAAACCAATACCGGCTACCCTTCAGTGATGAAGTCGGGAGACACTACTTCACACAAAATTGATGAAATAGTCAAACTTTTCTCTGAGTATTTCTTGTCCGTGTTTGAGCCAAACTCAGGGTTGTCGCCTAACTTGGTCGAACTTAATCTTATTGACAATCCCAATAGTCCCCTTCACCTGTCCAGCTTGACCCTATCTGAACCTGAAGTAACTTCAGTTCTTCGACAGTTGGACATCATCACCAAGGGTGCGGGTCCAGATAAAATTCCACCTATATTCCTGAAAAATTTGCATGAATATATCTCTCCAGCACTTACTATTATATTTAACAAATCATTACAAGAGGGCGTTGTACCATCAGTCTGGAAGCTTGCCTATGTCAGGACCAAAAAATGAGGTTTCCAACTATCGTCCTATTTCCCTTTTATCCACCCTAGCTAAAACATTCGAAAAATTGGTACATAACAGAGTATATCCCCTTTTAGAACCATTCCTTGATCCAAAACAGCATGGCTTTGTCAAACTCCGCTCCACTCTCACAAATCTACTTATTTACTCCAACGATCTCTTTGAAGCCATGGATCAGAATGTCACAATGGACTCCGTATATACCGACTTCAAGAAAGCATTTAACAAAGTCGATCACTTGCTGCTTCTTAAAAAACTGGCATACAATGGAATCAAAGGAGACTTACTGAGATGGTTTGCATCTTACTTAGAAGACAGGCACCAATCTATCGCCTTTAATGGCAAACTGTCAAATGCAGTTTTGATAACATCAGGCGTTCCTCAAGGATCTATCATAGGCCCATTTCTTTTTGTCATTTTTATCAATGATATAGCACAGTGTTTCCAACACTGTAACTACCTACTATACGCGGATGACCTAAAGGTCTATAGGGAAATCAATTCCGACATGGACACCGTGTTGCTCCAACAGGACCTGGACAGACTTGACGCTTACTGTACCGTTAATAGTATATCCCTAGCATACAATAAGTGTCAATATATAAGATTCACAAAACAGGTGATAGAGCGTTATACGCGTGAATATCATATAGGCGGACATGCATTGCAAAAGGTCACATGTATTCGGGACCTTGGCGTCTACTGTGATGCAAAGTTGACCTTCGATGCACACATCGCACACATAACTAAGAAAGCTTATCAGATGCTTGGATTCCTCATGCGTACAACTAAGAGCTTTAAGAAACCCAAGTCCTTCCTCACGATTTACGGCTCTCTCGTTCGTTCCCATTTTGAATACGCATCCCCTATCTGGAATCCTTTCTATGCAACGGATGATGCACAAATTGAAATGGTACAGAAGAAGTTCCTCCGTAGTCTCAATTACCATGTCAGGGCTCCAAAGAGGTCATATGATATCCTGCTTACAAACTACAGACAGACGTCCCTCCACGATCGTTGCACCCTCGCGGACGCCGTTGTTCTCAAGCGGATCTGCACCAGTTACTACAACTGCCCAGAGCTTGTCTCCCTTATAAGGTACCATGTCCCGCTCAGAGCTCCGCGGCACAAGCGGCTCTTCCACGTGAAAGCCGCTCGCACCAATGCTGGTAAAAGGGCGCCAATAGGTCGACTCTGTGCAGACCACGACAAAAACTTTGCAGAGGTCGACTTGTTTGATTCATCTGTCAATCGGTTTAAGCACTCCATACGCAAGCTGTTGTTAAAAAAACTCGAGGATAATAATCCTTGACTGTGGTTTGGTAATTTCATGCACGTTTGTGCAATAGATGTACCCTAATTGTAAACAATGCACATTTTTCTCTCATATTTTGGTTTTTAATTTTAGTAAGAATGTATATTCTTAGCACCTAAGTACTTTAGTTGTTGCTCATTCGGAGCTAATTCTTCCCAAATAATTTAAGCCATAAGTGGGATACTCTAAGGGATAAGTTAGATTTTAATTAACTGTATATTTATCCTCTGTTTGTTTTTGTAATGTAACTTGTCCTGTTTGTAACCCCTGAATAAATAAATAAATAAAATAATCATCTCTAAGAAGCTCATCTGGCAAACCATGTATCTGCAAGCTGAAATTTCGTTACTGTTACTGTTACTTTGTTAGTTTTGAAAAAAAAAAAAAAAAACCTGTGGAGACATGCTCGGGTACCCCACACTAAAATACTCGACGAGTTCATAGGTAAGGAGCCGCTTCTGGAAGCGAATACTGACAGGATACCCAAGCAATATGTGTTTGACAAAAGGTATAAAATACAACTGCATGAAGACCCTTGGGAGGGCCTCGATCGAAGAGAACTAAGGATCTTCACAGACGGTTCTAAAACAAAATCAGGTACAGGCGCCGAGGTATTCTCGGAGGTTCTAAACATGAGGAGGTCAACATCATTAGATCCCCACATCACCGTTCTCCAAGCCGAGTGTATGGGCATGATAATGGCTACTACACAGCTATTGCAGAAAGAAAGGTAAAGGATTCCCTATCCGACAGCAAGGCAGTTCTGCAAGCCCTTCAAAGCAACACCATCATCTCCAAGCTTATATGTTTCACCAACCCTGTCAGAGGTCTATAACCACAGTACAGTGTTACCCTGCAGTGGATAAAGGGACACAGTGGCTCGCGCGGCAACGATGCAACCGACGCACTGGCAAGGTTGGGTTCGGAGCAGACGTTGGAGGGACCAGGACCCATTATACCACTGCCATTCAGCTGGTTGAGGAAAACCCTAAGGCAGCATACAAAGGTCACTCACCAACTTTATTGGTCAACCTTGGATACCTGTAAGCAAGCTACACAACCTATTTTTAAAATAAATCTTTAAAACAATCTGTGAGAGTTTCCTCGCCCGCCTGCGAGGAGAGGCAAAAAATTACGTTTACTAAGTATTTATAAATATCTACAGTATAAATGTGTCGTTTCCATAAACATATATGGAAACGACACAGTCACTACTCAATAGTTGAGCAATGAGAACAAACCCTAAGTCTAAGACGGTACTGAGCCGCTGCGGTGGCAAGACTCTTTGGCAAGCATCCAAACTGTTCTGGGGATTCACGAGAGATTAATTAATTGGGACACCGGACCACTTCTTTTGAGTGGGTTCTTAAATGTTTGGGGTCTACTTGAATGAGTTTTTATCTTATTCGTACAAATATTGACATTTATACGGTTAAGTTTAAAGGTATTTGTACAAAAGTATTAATAGCAAGGTCTACTATGAGATAGATTAACACCATACAGTCCCGTCATTTAAGTAATCTTGAACATTGTAATATCCCTTTTTTGACAAAGTCTTGTTATGCTTGATAAATTGCTCAAATCGCAATTTCAAAATATCCAGAGGTATTTTATTGTAGTAGAGAATGGACTGAACCTTGAAAAAAGCTTCCCGCCTAGCGCTAACTTTCGCGTGTCTTAACCGGGGAGCGAATAGTCTGTGATTATTTCTTAGGTTAGCATTGCAGCTATCGCTAAGTTTGGAAAATGTCGTAAGGTTCTTGCGTAGATACATTATATTTTCAAAAATAAATGTATTAGCTACAGTTAGTAAGTAATTTAAAAAAAAATCTCTTTTAAGAAGTCTGTTTGTTTTAAATTATAAATTGTTCAAATTGCTCTTTTCTGTAAAATAAGATTTTTTTTCCCCTACAGCAAGATACCATAGGACATGATACTATGAAAGTAAATAAAATATACTAGCCTAGATGTAGCCACATCCTTGTTTTGTCTGATGTTCCTAATAGCGTAAGCCACAAAACTTAATCTTCCAGTTAATTTATGTGGGGTCCCCACTGAGATTTGTTATCAATGGTTATTCTAACAAACTAATATGGAACCTTATGGAATGCCAATTTTTACACCCAATCAGTCAGATTTAACGCCTTTGACTTCTGCCTTTTGAATTATATTGCTTAAGTATGATATTAGTAGATCCAACACCCTATTTTTAACTCTGTGCTTTATGAGGTCTGGGAAAAATCCATCGTCAACACATTTATTGAATATATAATCCTAGGGATATACATGATGGAACTTAAAATATACATTACTCACGTCAGAGTTGTTTTTTTATTAAAGTCATATCAAGTCTGCTTCATATGGCGATGAATTAAGAAGCTTTGTTGTGAGTAAGGGTACATTGGTGAAGAACTTTTCGAAAGCTCGAGCCACCTCAGCATTGTATTTAACAACATCATCACCTATCTTTAGACAGAAATCATGGTCCCTTGGTATAGCATTGCCAGTTTCACGGTTTATTATTTTACAAACTGTTTTCTTTATATTATTTGAATGATGTATTTTTCTATTAATGTGTAAAGTTTTTGGCAGTTCTACAAACCAACTTGAACGTAAAGATAAATTACCTATCAAATTGGCATATGGTCAGCACCAAAAACCGAACCTGCACCTCCTGCGTGAGAAGCAAGTGTGAAACCCTCTAGACCTCGGAGCACGTACTGACAAACTAATATCGATAAAACTTAGGTTTTCAGAACAATAAATAAAACCACAATCTAAAATATAGGATGTAAGACAAAGGTTCACTTCTCCATACAAGCGGACCATCCCACCCAAAATATGCGGAGAAGTGAAATATTTAGTTGCTCATTAAATCGGTTTCATAGTGAAAGTTGTTCAGAACGATGTCCCTAACAAGCCCCTGAAATATAACTACATTTTTTTGTTACACTCTATATTATAAATAGTGAATGATGATAATTCATGTACGAGAGAGCAGCTCTTTAAAAAAAACAAGGACAACATTTTATTTCGAACGTAAATATCTAGGTCAGTAGGTACTTCAGTCGAGTATGCACTCGTATTCTGGCAAGAATCCTGCTGTATCTTTAAATTCTGAGCTTAATCTCAAGTGATAATTAAACTTAACGAGCTTACAGCCTCTGTTCCCTTCGTGGGAGCCAAAGCACGAAAGCTGGCTCTTATTTTGGGGCACGAATAGTGTTAAATTACTTCTTACCTCCAAAATTAACGCAACATTTGAGTTTAATGATAAATACAGTTTTTAGTATTTACATCGTTATTTTTTATTGAATCATAAAGAATAAAGAATAAGGTTATCTACTTTTCACGACAAAACCCCCCGCCCTCGGCATCCTACAGGTGCAGGAGTCAGACCTCCTTGCTATGTCCGGGTCCCTAAACATTGAGCGGGCATACCACAGACTATGGATGGGGTATACAGTCACCCGTTGTGGGTGCATTTGACTATCGACGATCACATGGGTTCTTCAAACACCAAATGCAGCATTTTTGTGATTGACAAAATCGTCGTGATGAAAATGTCCTTATGGTTTTGCTCGAAATTTTCGAACTGCGGCCACCAAACTTTCATTATTTTTGAAATGTTGCTCAAAAATGAAAACACGTTTGTGACACCGTAAACTGTCAGCTGTCAAATATATACTTTTAGAGTTGTCAACACTATAAGACCCGCAGAATGGTAAAGCGCTAGACAGTTGCCCTATTGTTTTTTTTTTTTTGAGAACATGGCTCTTATTTCTCACGCCTTAACCTTATGCGCATTACCATTCTGCGGGGCTTATACTCGTTCAATTCTAAAATGGCGTCAAATATTTTTAGCTCGAGCCGGGAATCAGGAGTTCCTGGTCGTGTAAGTGGTTCTTAATAAATTGGTTGAGGTAAGGATATAAATGATGGTCGGTCACGAGATTCATCCATTTGACGGAAAGCCCCTTACAATTAGTTGGACCATAACAATCCCGTTTCTGATACCTACGGTGATTTGTTGGATCACGCAGTCGCACAAATGCTATACTTGTATAATATATAAGAGGATAACTATGAATATCATGAACATATGAATCATTTGAACGTTTGAATGAATCATATGAATCGTTTTGACGACCCGAATGGCCGAGTCGGCAGTGACCCTGCCTACGAAGCCAAGGGTCCCGGGTTCGAGTGTCGGTGGGCGCAAATACTTGTTTGATGAGAACAGATGTTTGTACCCTAGTCATGGTTATTTATCTATCTAAGTATAATATTTATCTATATAAGTATGTGTATCGTTGTCTAGTACCCAAGATACAGGGAATCCTAGTTTGGGGCCAGATCAATGTCTGTAAATAGTGTCCAAGGTATTATTATTATTATTATTATTATTATTATTCATCATTATCATCTCTGAATTCTGATCCCTTACTTTCAGTGGTTAGGTTTTGAGTTTGAAAACCACTATCGGATTCTTTTAATATCACATATTTTTTGCATTTGAGGATAAAATTGATACAAAGATACAGACAAAATAAATAGATGATCAGACAGACGGTGTTCTGTCAAAAGCTATGAATTAGGTCCGCAACAAACGTCATCTATTTTTAGATCGATGAACTGAACAAAAGATTTTTCTTCCAGATTGGTCCAGCCATTTGTGAGTTTTTTTTTAATTGAATTAAATTGAATTTGAATTTGAATTAAACTACTGACTATTTACTGACCAGATACTACATGCGATTGACTAATTTTTATTTTATGATTTCAGCGAACAAATGTAAGTACCTAGCTAAGTAAGTAAGAGTGAAAAACAAAGTGTCTCAGATCTATCGCTTTGAATCTGAACGTTGTTCAGAATGATGTCCCCAGAAAGGTGTTTTTTAATTTGTGTGGAATGTTATGGTCATTTGATAACACCTTTCTGACACACCTTGTAAAGGGAAGGGTTTATTTTTAAATACACAAATAGAAAGATAGTTTGTTCAACCTAACTGGACATTTCAAAAGAATATGTCTAGACGTCCCTGCCGTATGACATCAAAGTTAAAACATCACAAGTGGGATGTAGACAGGGAACCATTTAATTTCGTGCGGATATGATTTATTTCTGTCCGCGGCTGACAGTTGGAATAACTTTGTGGATATCAGATTTAAAACGAGGGTGCAGTAATCATAATCGCTTTTGAAATGCATTAGTGAACAGTCTCTGGTATGTTCAGTATGTTCCTTAGCTTACAATGTTATAAATAATTGCATTTTTTAAGAGGTTAGGTTACGTAGGCATATTTGACATTAAGAACGTGAGAATGAAATTAAATGACATAGGAAAGCGAGTTAACCTAGAATGAGGCGTACGCACTAGCGTATTTACGCCTTGAGCAATTAATGCCAGATGCGCAACTGACAACTCAACATTTCAATACCAGCGCCAGTTACATTAAAGCGGTACTTTATTTGAGCAGCCGTCCTGTGTATTCAGCCATAAGCGTTTCAAGCCGACAATCATCTCTTACGTGCAGTTAAAATCATACCACTTACTAACTTTTTCGATGCGTGAAATTTTCGTTACCCCTCCGTTCAAAAGCCTTCCTTACTCATTCGAAAACTAAAATGTCCGTGCTTACCCCGCCGCAATAAACCACCCTAGATTCCTCCCCTAGCTTGAGGGCACTTCCATAAAATAAGCGCGAGAGCTGCACACGTGGATGTTAAACGTTACAAGCGAAGTTTGGAGTGCGTTCGATACCTCTTGCCATAGGTGTTGTGGAGTTTGTGGTTAAGAGGAGTGTTATAGTAAAATATCCTTAAAGGCTTCGGCACTGCATAAGCTTTCTGCTTGCGGTATACCGAAGCCGTAGTAGCAGAGCGGTAGCGGGACGGATATCAGAGCGGTAGGGGGACGGTTATCAAATGGCCATCACACTGACACAACAGCACGGGCTCGCTTTCGGGATCGGTGCGACATGCTTCACAGAGTAAACATAAACATAAACATAAACATTACATACCCGGTGTCGTAGGAACCAGAAACAGCCACGTCACACACATATTAACGTCCAAAACCTTGAACCCGGGACCTCTCGCATGGTAGGCAGAGCAACAACCACAGCGACGCAGACGCGTTTCTAGTATTTGACTCCCGCCCCGCTACCGACTTGCTCCTGTCGCGTCAGACGCACAATGACCTATTTTACGAACGCATATTGCCCTAATCGCAAAATGCCCCTATCGCAAAATGCCCCAAACGCAAAATGCCCCAAACGCAAAATGCCCCAAACGCAAAATGTCCTAATCGCGAAACGCCATAAACGCAATGTGCCCCTATCGCGAAACGCCCTAAACGCAAAATGTCCTAAAACCCCCCTACCATTACCTCATCAACGACCCAACTTCACTTTGAGTCTAGAGGTTAACAGGACGAGAAAAGTAACGACATCTTTTTGGTGAAGCAAGAATGTTAGGAAGCAGTATGTAAAGACTATTCTCCAGTTCCTGCTATCATTGAAAAAGTGTTCGCACCAGTAAAAGAAGTTTCAGAATATATCAGCTACGTTCCAACAGTAAAACAAATAAAAGATTCTATGTACAGAGCGAGAAAAAAATTCCTTCACGTAGAAAGTTTACAGCAAAGGGAATTAGCTAAAGTTAAAGTTCCTGAAGTACTAGCTGATGACTTTTTGATTTATGACGACGGGGAAACATAAAATATTGATTTTTGCATCCAGGACGTCACAAAGTTATTTGAAATATCTGCATCCGACAACTGCACAGTTCTACGGCGACGGAACTTTCAAAAGTTGCCCGTCTGTCTTTTCTCAGCTGTACGCTATACATGTTGATCTAGGATCATCAGAAAAAAGTACCTGTTATATTTGGGCTGCTTCCAAATAAAACTCAAGCAACCTACACGCGATTTTTTCAATGTATTAAACAGGCATTGAATATAGACATGCTATATTTTAAATGCGATTTTGAAGTCGCTGTTATAAATGCAGTTCGTGATGTTTTCCCTAATGTGATTGTTTCTGGCTGCCATTTCCACTTTTCCAGGGCAGTGTGGAAAAAAGCTCGAAAGTTGAAATTACACAAAAATTGTGATGCGAGGAAGGTATTGAGACTCATCAGCAATTTACCATTACTACCAGTGGATTTAATAACAGAGAATTGGCAAAATATTCTAGAAATAAGTCCAAATACGCAGAATATGAGAGCGTTTGCGAAATACTTTCGTAGAGAGTGGTTGCAAGTTATTACGCCAAAGACATTAAGCTGTGCTACTGACATACACCGCACCAATAACCTGGTAGAAGGGTGGCACCAATAACGTTTGAACAGGAAAATGGGTAAACACCCGGGATTATATGACTTTTTACAAAGAATCAGACAAGAATCTAACTTTAATGATGACAGAATAATTCAAAATATGTTCTCAAACCCAGCAACCAATAGAAAAAAATCCAATATTTTGTTCGATAAGATGTATTGCTTGCTCTTGAAGAAACTCCAGAAAAATAAACTAAACGGTATACAGTTTCTGCGAAAAGTTGCTTACGTTAAGTTGAAGCTATTTAAGAATAAAAACTGAAGGTATTAATGGCTACGTAATTTAATTACTTAAGTGCTTTTTTATATCAGGTCGTTATATAAGTGGATATTTTGAGTTTAAGATATGTTTTGTATGAAGTAAGCAAAATATGTGTTTATTTTCATTTTCTTTCAATAAACCTTTTAAATGATAAATGTTTGTCCTTTTCTAACGTAACACAAATGTTAGTGTCAAATGTTTAACTATTGGCGTATAAGTTATTTATAACATTTCCACTTTAACATAGTTTAATACGGCTCATGTAGGCGATAGCATGGCATGGTGTTTGGAGGAGCTAGTCCGATTTTTAGCGGGCCGAAGTTTTGGAAAGGACATTATGCGATCAGGGCATTATGCGTTCAGGTCATTTAGGACCACTTGCGTTTATGTCATTTTGCGTTTGACTCATTATGCGTTTAAGGTATTAAAAATGTGTGGCATTTTGCCTTTGGGGTATTTTGCGTTTAGGACATTTTAGGACTTTAGGACAATATGCGCCTAATCCCTCCTGTCCTGCTTGTGGTGTGCCAAAGCCTTAAAATGTGCCTGATGTATTTTTCTTGCCTGGTGGACCGACCAATCTCGCGTTTGGCGGTTAGCACAGGGCCGTGAGGATTGGCGCTTTATCTAGAGAAGATATGTATGTCTTAAAGCGGTAGAAAAAAGAAGTTTAGACTCGCTTCACCTGTCTGTTACACTCACAAAGTAAGTAAGCAAAGGTTTCGTTAATCTTATGTTTCAGTTTATCACACCAAGCCACATCGTTGTCGGTTGGAATGCCATGAATAATCGAGAGTCATTCGGAAATCGCATAACCAGATATGACTCCTACCTCCAATATTAAGCAAAAAAGCACTGAAAAAAGACGAATGAGCGAGCTTTCTCATTGCAATCAGTTACAACGAAGCTGAATTAGAAAATGACTACATGTTTCACAAAAGCTACGCCAGATGCTCTGCGTATTTTCCTCAATGATGCACACTTTTCCAAACCGTGAACAAGTTCCATACACCGCGATTACGAGGCTCTACAGCGAAAACTTCCAATTTCTGAACGTGGTCGATTAACATCGGAAGTTTGCGCGTGGAGTGCATACCAGCCGTGTGATCGTCTTTAAGTGCTGTGATGAACTTTGGATTTCTTCGAGTTATGTTATGAGTATACTCGTCACCGTCAATCTATACAGGGGTTAGGTATTATCAGAGAGATTCACGATGGAGTTGAGTGTTGCTGGATATGCGGATGTAATGTGTAACGGAAATTAAAGCCTTATTTTTCCTTCTAAACAACTTTCGAGAGGCAAGCCGATTAGTAGGCTAAGGAAAGAGTTAAACATTGACATACAGGCACATACATTGCTTCTACAGGGTATCCTAGTGTGGGGCCACACTAGGATACCCTGTGTCGTGGGAACCAGAAACAGCGTCGACACACACATATAAACATCCAAGACCTGGGTTTTTTTTAACCCCCAGCAGGGGATCGAACCCGGGACCTCTCGCATGGTAGGCAGAGCTACAAACGCTGCGCCACAGAAGTAGTCGAATTAAAAATGAAACGAAAAAAAAAAGTTGCTCACTTTTACTTTCACCCATACATTTGTAACTCATGTATATAAATATTTCCTCCCTCCGGGACGTTCTTACACCCTTTATAATAACATAGGTAGGTAACAGAAATAAAAATCTTCTTTTGCAACGCTCGCAACTTACCTCTAAGAATATTAACTTTTATAAATTTTTACGTTAAACTGCAGAATTTGTACTAAAAACGTTCCACCTCGAAATTCCATCTAAACGAGGTTAGCTTCATTATTAAAAGGCATCTATCATGCTTCGCTCAAAATTAGTCGTTTACTGAAACAAATGGAGCTTATTAGGGAATCAATAGGCACGTAGCTTCACAATTGGTCCCTTGAGAACTGGATGCTTGTGAATTCGGTATTTTTGGTCTTAGGAGAACGGGGCAGGAATCCCAAATTTTAATAAATAAACATACATTTGTACCATATACACGTTGGATTTGGCAAAACTGATAATACTATGGTATCCTGTGTTATGGCATCCAAAATGAAAGAGTAAATTAAATATGGCTTGAAAAATATTCCTAGAAACTTGGTCCAAAGTCTTGACCAGACTTTTAAAGGAAGAAAACATATTATAGGAACGTAGGTACCAAGATAAAGTCTAGCTCATTAAAACTTTATATTAATGAAAAAAACGGAAATCACGCTGTCTAGAATAAGTCTTTTTCAGAATAATTTGAAAACTTTGCCTGCGTTGGTTCACGGGGTTTGATTTATTTGTTTTATTTATTCTGTTCTTTGTTTTTTATGAACCCATATCCAAATGCAAATTTAAAACTTTATTTGTAAAGCATAGGTACATAACAAAGATCTTCAGAATACATTCAAAGTATCTCTAAGTTTAGCGTGATGGCATATAAATATTAACTTTATCGAGCAGCACTAACATCAGCCGTACAATTGACGATTAGTTAAAATTTCAAGAATAGCAACAAGCACTCAATATACAACATTGTCATTATGGTGTCAAAAGTCAGAGCCTTACATAATTGTACGGTCACGCCGCACAATATTGTGATCAGCAACCTAGTTTAAGTCACCCGTCATGCGTCACTTGTATGATATTTAACGAAAGATTAGCACAGTCTTTTTACATCGTTATAACTAATAACATCAATTAATAGTAATCCAGCAATAATTCTGGTTTAACTCATAGCTTCAACAACTATTTCGATTGTGTGGAATAATCTCGTAATCTACGGGTTAGACCATACAATTATATCTAGTATATAATGATTTATTGAGTAATATGCCTTAGATGCGAGCAATCTTTTAAGGTTAAGGTCAAAAAGAGCTACTTTAGTCCCGCTAAACAGGGACTAAAGTAGCTCATTTAGTCCCTAGGGACTAAAAGTAACTTATTAATATTGTTAACAGTAAAAAGAAAAAAATTGCTGTCACTTATCAGTTTCACTACCATTCAGGCTGACAGGGTCTGTCACAAGAGAGATCGATTTTGAGCGCAGCCAATAAAAAAAATGTTGTAAAATGCGTACTCGACACAGATTAGATAATTCGATCGACGGAATCGATTGACACCGATTGATGACAACAGAAACACAACCTTACAGAATCGATATCGAAACACGGCTCAAATAATTAAAAAGTTGTGGAAAAAATGGAATACCGCGGCAATAGGTATTTCATAATTTCGTTTCATTTCGCGGTTATCTGTTATATACTTAGATAGCCAAAATTATGAGTTCAACTAGTGAAAATGAGTGTCTAACAACAGAGGTCATAACAACTGAAGCGAATAACGCCATACAAGGTCTTTTACCTACAAAATCACATGAAATATACTTAAAAAACATACGAAAATAAGAAGAATGCCAGAGGGGGCGAAGTCGTTTTCGGAAAATGTAGCTGAAGGATACTTAGAAGAATCCATTGAAAATAAAGACAGCATAAGTCACCGGATTGTAGAAAATATCAATTTAAAAGAACAATCTCCGCGCCCATCTACATCCAAAGAAGATCAGGAAGACATGATGCCAGAAAATACAAAAACTCTCCAGAAAGCAAAAATTTCTCAGAAACTACATTCCGAGACAGCTTTTTTTGAGACTATTACTAATTGTCAAGTGGTAAATAAAAATACAACTGTAACAGATGGTCCTTGTAAAATTGTGACGATGCACTTCCATCAGTGTTCTAACATGAATTTTAAGTTCTGATTCCTTATTAATCCCAAGTGTTACCAAGTGTGTTAATAAATATACTTACCATTCTTATTCTTAACATTTATTTTATTAATTCTTTATTACCTACTCCTTTTCTCATAGAGGGTTATGAAAAGAAGAGTGTTCACCTCAGGAGTAAAAACTATTTTTGACTCGAGTGATGTACATTGAATCCCTCGCTAGCTCAGGATTTTCGCTTTGAATCCCTCGTTGCACTCGGGATTTAACTTTTGGATTCCATTGTTAAACTCGGGATTCAACTCTAGAATCCTTCGCTCGCTCTGGATCAAAAAACACTCTCGCCCTATAAATAGTTCTTTACTGCCTTGGTATACAATCTACTATTATATTTGTCGCAGTAGGGATAGGATCAGTGAGATGTGGGTATTCAGGGTCTTCGTCGGCCATGATGGGTAACTCGAGCAATTTAATTAAGGCGACCACGAACTTTAGAGTAACTTTTATTGGTCATGAGAACACAAATGAAGACAATCAATGAAACAGACAAACAAGTGTTGTTCCGCCGGAGTCCGAGCCAATAATGTCCACACGGATCTCGGTTCTTCAACACGTGCATGTCCAGGCCCGCCATTAGGTTGGTAGCCCGCGTTTCACCGACCAATCAGAAGGCAGCAGCAGTGCTGCCAACATAGCGACATAGTGACAACCAACGACTTCCGGTCATTTAGCGTCTCTTCCGCTGCGACACGGCCATCACTGACCATCACCCGTCCTCGGGTGGCATCCTGTAGGACAAAACAAAGAAAGCACAGTACTGTTGCTTCGGCAATCCTGACCTTAACTCTATGTTGTCATAGTTTCAATAAAATCACAATGAAATCTTAATCCTTTTCTTTATTTTAGCAACAATATCACAATCAATAGCATCATCAATCAATCCAAAATCAGCATACTACAAAGTATACCAGAGCAGCAAGTGAGAGTGTAAACTGCAAGTTTATCAATTAAATCATAAGCAGCCTTAAACAAAATCAAACTACCAGTCCATCGGCAGTATCCCTGTATAACACAGTCCTTCGGTTATACAACACATCGGTTACCAGTCCATCGGTAGCAATACAGTATGGCACAGTCCTTCGGCCACACAACTGATAGACTACCAGTCTTTCGGTAGCGGTCTTAACGTAAACCAGTCCATCGGTTTACAAGTCATTTGAATCGGCTTGCTCAGTATCACTAGAGACATCATCAATTTGTTCTAACTCAAGTGGCAATTGCTGGTCGGGTACCCTTCTTACACGGTCCTGAGGGTACTTGTAGGTTCGCTTAGATGTAAGAGACTTAAGAAGATACCTATCACCATCTAGCACTTCAATAATTTTTAACGGACCCCTAAACTTAGGATCTAGTTTGGTTTGGTTCCTCTCCTCATCTTCAATTAGAACAAAATCTCCTATGTTTAACTTTTTTAATGTAGCCTTAGTACTATCGTACCTTCCCTTATCGTAACTAGAGATCCTCTCAATGTTTTGTGTTGCTTGCTCCCTAATTTCTTCAAGATTTACTTCGGGCTCATCGTCAACAGTCATCAAACTCAATGGCCTAGCTACACGTCCTATCAGTAACTCAAGCGGGCTTGCTTTGGTGACTCTGTTTACCGTTGAATTTAATGCTAGTTGCACGCCACCGAGTGCATCCTGCCAGGTACGTTCCTTGCTTGTCTCTATAGCCGTCAACATGTTTTTAAGAGTGCTCATCACCCTCTCAACTTGGCCGTTGGCCCGCGCCGCGCCTGTTGCAACGAGATGCAATTCAATATTGCAAGACTCACAAAACGATGCGAATTCACGACTAGAAAAACACCGACCTTGATCCGCAATCACCCTACGCGGCGCACCGAATAACGCAATCATTGATTTTAACGCGCTCAAGCTACTGTTCGTGTCAATATTCTTGGAGTGATAAAGAAGCACGTATTTTGTAAAACCGTCTATAATGACAAATACGTACTCCGTATGATCGCTTTTACCACTCAATTTTCCGGAGGCATCGATATGAATCGTATGCCACGGAACATTGACCTTTGGGATCGGGTGTAATTCGGCCTGTATCTTGCCAGAGGGTTTCTTAGAAATTTTGCAGGTAATGCAACTGTCCACAAATTTGCGAACGTACTTGTTCATGCCCTCGAACCAATAATGATTGTACAATTTTTCTAGCGTTTTTTCCCAACCCAAATGCATTATTGATTCGTGGACATTGTTTATAACGGACCACCGAAACGCTCTTGGCACGATAGGTAGGCAACGAGTACGACCATTACGCTGGACTTTACGGAAAAGGACATTAGACCTAATTTCGTATGTGTTACGCAAATCCTCCGATAACGACTCATTTTGAATGTCAGAAACTATTTTGCTAATCTACCCGTTTTTGTTCTACGATTGTGTCCAGCGGCGCTTCTATTGGTAATGGATTTCTCGAAAGAAAATCGACGTGTTTCATCCGACTACTCTCGCGATAAACTATGTCGAAGTCGAATGACTGCAAATACGACCACCATCTCTGTGCTCGGGGAGAAAGTTCGGCCTTATTTTTTGATGCCTTAACAGAATTGCAGTCCGTTACTACAGTGAATTTACGACCCTTTAGGTACTGACTGAAGTGTTTTGATGCATTTGCTATGGCCAATGTTTCTAAGTCATAGGAATGATACTTAGCTTCCGCTGGTGAAGACTACGACTGTAATAGGAAACCGGGTGTTGCTTTCCTTCGATTTTCTGAATTAGAATGGCTCCGTAACCCTCAGAGCTAGCGTCGGTGTGCAGTTTGATCGGGTGCTCGGGATTAAAAATCGTTAAAGCTGGCTCATGCGTTAGCAGAGAAATAATTTGCTGACGAATGGATTCGTGGCACGGCTGCCAGTCTAATTCTTTCGTTTTGTTGCTAGTTAGCCTGAACAATGGAGCCATGATTTCAGAAAATCGAGGGATAAACTGCCGAAAGTAGGAGGCTAAGCCTATAAACTGTCGAAGCTGCGTTATTGATGTTGGGGGTGAGAGTCTTGTCAGCGCTTGAAGCTTTCCTGGATTTGGTCTAATTTGCCCATTCTCAATTAAGTAACCCAAAAACTCTACGCGCGTTTTAAGAAAAGTGCATTTTTTAAGGTTGAACGTAAACCCAGCCTTTGTTAAACGCTCCAGGACAATCTGAAATCTCTCAAGACCCTCATCCACATCTTTTGCTATCAGTAGGACGACGTCGACATAGAAAATAACAAAACTGTGCGCGAGATCGCCTAATGCGCTATTTATCGCCCTTTGGAACACCGACGTCGCATTTTTAAGTCCAAATGGCATCGCGAGATATTCCCATTGACCATTTGGGGTCACGAACGAGGTCATCTCAACAGAATCGGGATGAACGGGAATTATATGATACCCGCTACAAGCGTCGAGCGATACGAACCACTGTGCACCGCCTAAACGCGCAATGAAGTAATTAATCAGTGGCAGCGGATACCTGTCTGCTACGGTGTTGTCATTTAGCTGTCGATAGTCCACACACATGCGGTCAGAGCTGTCCTTCTTTTTGACTAAAAGTGCCGGACTAGAAAACGGAGAGCAACTCGGTCTAACCACACCCGCGCGCAACAATTCATTAACCTTATCACGCATAATAGCCTTCTCATCTTCACTGAGCCTGTAAGGACGCCTTTGAACCGTACGTGTGGGGTCTATAAGTCTAATCAGTAATTGCCCAATAGAAACGCGCGTCTCTGATACTCCATACGAAAAAGAATCGCGAAACTTTTCTAAAATCTGGAGCAATTTGGGTCTGTATTCGTCTGGAATATCAGTGTCGATGTTATCGAAAGAAACTAAAGTATCTGCGTTCCTGTCCGCTTGGCAGGCTAAAACTTGTTTAACACGCGATAAGGTGGTGGTATTCGAAGTCACTTTTGCCTCAAAACCATACTGCAAAACTTCGCGGCCTATCATAAGCGAGTGCTTTAGGTACTGATCCGGCAAAACATGAAATAGCACCTCCAATATATAACCGTCAATCCTAACTTCGGACAAAATTTGCAAAACACTAGCTACGCTAGCCTGGCTGATGCCCGTTAATGTTACAACACTATGCACCCTCTTTCCCGGAAACCTTTTAGCCACACTGTCTTGAATTAGAGAGCATTCAGCACCAGTATCTAACACGTAGAAAAATCGCTCACCGTGATTTATCAGTTCGCCACGAGGATGGTCAAGGCTGCTGAGGTCCACTCGGTACTGCTTGGCAGCCGCAGGTCCGCTTCCGCCGCTGCCGCCACTGGAGCCGCTGCTGGAGGTCGAGGCGACTGGTCCTGAGCTCGTTGGGAGGCCACGGGGACACTTTGAAGCGAAGTGGCCCATGGCGCAGCATCGAAAACAGACAATTTTGTCGGGTTGCTGTTGTAGGTGCCTGCCAGGCGTTTCTGTTGAAGTGGATGGTTGGCCTCTGCCGTCTCTGCGTGAGCGACAGTCGGGTGACTTGTGCCCCAGCTTGCCGCAGTAAAAACAGCGAGGCGTGTTGATAGATGGTGATGGCTTGTACCGCTTGTGATCCACCTTGTCGCCGATATCTCCAAATGCGGAAGAGTTCCGCTTCAGATGCGAGAGCGCTTGTAGTTCTCGCTGTAAGGTGTCGCGAGTGTTGATTTCCATAGTGAAAGCCAGCCGTTGAAGTTGTGGTTCAAATCGTGATACATGGGAAAGAACTGTTGCCACCACGATTTGTTCTTGCGTCAGGTTTTGCAATCGCGACGTGAGGGTAGACGTAAGTCGAACTGCATACACCGCTAATGACTCGTTTTCTTTCGGCCGGTGGTTCTGCAACTTGATGAGTGTCGCTGCAGGAGTTTCGACGTAGTCGTAGCGCGCAATGAACATAGCTTTGAATTGTTCCCAGGTCATTCCGGCGAAAGAAACTTGTGAAAGCCATTGTGAAGCACTTCCTTTCAGCGCACCGCTGATCGCTATCATGAGTGCTCCACCATGCAATGGATTTTCTGTGAAGCAGAGCTCAGCAGTGATGCACCAAGCTCGAGGATCCATCGAGTCTGGTTTGTCAGGATTGAACTCGGGCAGCTTGACACGAGTCGCGGACGGCGCCTGCTTCATCGCTTCAATTAGTTCAAGAGTGTTCTTCGTTTGAGAGTCGAGCAACATCTTCAGCATCCTCTCGTCCATGGTGAACCTTCGTTGAAAGTCCAAATCTTCTGCTCGAGCTGATCCCACTTCTGATGTCGCAGTAGGGATAGGATCAGTGAGATGTGGGTATTCAGGGTCTTCGTCGGCCATGATGGGTAACTCGAGCAATTTAATTAAGGCGACCACGAACTTTAGAGTAACTTTTATTGGTCATGAGAACACAAATGAAGACAATCAATGAAACAGACAAACAAGTGTTGTTCCGCCGGAGTCCGAGCCAATAATGTCCACACGGATCTCGGTTCTTCAACACGTGCATGTCCAGGCCCGCCATTAGGTTGGTAGCCCGCGTTTCACCGACCAATCAGAAGGCAGCAGCAGTGCTGCCAACATAGCGACATAGTGACAACCAACGACTTCCGGTCATTTAGCGTCTCTTCCGCTGCGACATATTATTCATTGCTTTTAATGTCTCCGGATGTTTGTTGTATTTTCTGGTGTTAATCGCGAATATGCTTTTATCATTATAAACAGATTAACGTGGGCAAGCGCACAGCTTGTCCTGATTGCGTTGAATCTTCATGAAAGTAAAAAGATGGAGATTACGCTTGACAATGGCAGTTTCAAATATGTATCATTAAGGAATATCTTAAGATTTATAAAATGACCCTTGCAAGTGTTGTGTTGGTCACTCACTCATTCGTTCACTCGTGTACTTTCGTTCGTTCTGATGTATGTTCGTTTGGTCTTGTAATAAAACGGTGGTTCAAGGGATGTGTTGTTTCCCTTATTATAAATCACTACAAATCACTGGCGACGATGGATAACAACAAAGAAATGGAAGCAAAACCACAAGCGTCGGAGTGCAGGATGTCGAGGATTGGCGAATTTAACATAAGCACAGGAAATTGGCGGGCATATTGCGATCGCTTGGAGATGATGTTCGTCGTGAATAAAGTAACGGAAGCAATGAAAACGCCGCCATTGCTTACATCCATAGGTGAGCAAGGCTATGAATTATTACTAAATCTATGCAGCCCGGACAAGCCATGCACAAAAAAATATGATGAACTAGCAAAAGTATTGGAGGATCATTTACAACCTACTCCATCTTTTTGGCGGAGCGATACAGATTTCGCATGAGTAAACAAGATGGGGGACAAACAGTGACGCAATACATAGCTGACCTACGAAAAGCGAGTCGGTTCTGTGAGTTTGGTGTAAACTTAGAAGAAAATTTGAGAAACCAGCTGGTGTGCGGAATAAGGAGTGAAGTAATACGACAAAGACTGTTTGCGGAAGCCCAGCTGAAATGGAATGGAGCGATCAAGTTAGCGACAAGCCTGGAGGCGGCGGAAGAAAGCGCCTTTGCTGTAAATATGGAGAAGACAACAGGACATCCGGAGAAGCTGGAGGGCGCGGTACATCGGATGTCTTTGGGCGGTGCTTGCGCCTCGTGCGGGGGTGCTCATTCGTGGAGCCAGTGTCGCTACAAGGTATTCGGTGTCACGAAGTGGGACACCTGCGGCGTGTGTGTCCGAAGCTAGGAGGGCTAGGAGGCGAACCGGGGTGGAATAACGCGCGGCGCGCAAAATCACGCGACAGGCGCGTGGTCATCAGAGACGGTGAGCGGTCATAGGCGCGCATGGGCGAGACGCCAGGGCGGCCAGGTAGGTCGCAGACTTCCATGGCGCGGAGGTGCTACAACTCGGTCCACTACCTGGAAAACACGGAGGAGGAGCACAATGAAGGTTTGGGTCCACAGTCAGCCAACACTGAAGAAGACAAACCAATACTGCAAATGTCACTGAGAGAATATGAACCGGTGAGCATGACAATTTGTGTAGAAAATGTTAAGTTAAAAATGGAAGTGGATACGGGTTCGGCCTTATCATGTATAAGTAGGCAGATGTATGAAGATAGTTTTGCCTATTTACCCATTTTGCGAAGTCGATTAACACTAAGATTTTATGATGGAACAAGAATTAAACCGCTGGGTTATATAGAGGCCAATGTAAAGTATAATAATCGAATGGAGAAATTGGATCTGTATGTAATTGATAAGGGCACAACTACACTGTTAGGTAGACAATGGTTGGCCCGACTAGATATTGATGTACCAAGGTGCAAGGCAGTAAATACCATCAGGACTGAAGCTAAAAAGGAGGAGGAAATAGACAGACTGAAATTAACAGAAAAATTACTTTCCAGCTATGCTGAGCTGTTCAACGGGGGGCTGGGGTGGTTCATTGGCGGTGTGGCCACGCTCCGCGTTCGGGACTGCGCCGTGCCGGTGTGCCGGTTTCCTATCTTTTCCAAGATCTTGGAAAAGATAGGAAACACCGATTATAGTATAGAAACTAACAATGGAACCGTGGTACATACGCACATACGTGGTACAAGCGAACAGTTCTGCCGGGCAAGCGGAATGCGGAGCTACCCTCACACTATAACGACCCTGACATGATTAATGACCACTTTCTAAATGTTCCAGGAAAACCCGACGTGACTTTGTCACAGCTTACTTACTTTGAGTTTAACCGACACCATAGGGCTACTAACTTCACACTTAATACATTGACTCCTTTGGCTGTATCGAAGATCCTGATGAAAATCAAGACAAATGCTACCGGACTCGACTATATTAACATCGACATGCTGCTATTGACCATGCCGTGGACACTACCGATCTTGACTGACATGGTTAATCGCAGCATACTGACCAACACTTTCCCGACTGACTGGAAAACTGCAAAGGTTACCCCACTCCCTAAAATTCCTAATCCCGTTCATATCTCCGATCTCCGTCCTATCAGTGTCCTTCCCTGTCTCTCCAAGATAATAGAGAGGGCAGTATGTGCTCAGCTGTCGGGGTATCTGGAGGGAAATGGCATACTACCGGAATTGCAGTCAGGCTTCAGGAAGGGTAGAGGGACTTCAACAGCCCTTATTGACGTAGTGGACAACATCCTGTCGGAGCTTGACCAAGGTAGAAGCACAATTCTGGTGTTGCTAGATTTCTCCCGAGCTTTCGACTGTCTGAGCGCGCCCCTCTTATTATCGAAAATGTCTTATTATGGTTTTGACAGTACCACGGTGAAGTGGTTTGACAGCTACCTCTCGGGCCGTGCGCAGGTTATTGGATTGGAAAAAAGCGATGGTACTATGTTTTTTTCCTCGATAAAGCGCTTAACAAGGGGTGTGCCTCAAGGGTCGAGATTAGGCCCCCTTTTGTTTATTCTTTACACAGCAGAGATAGTTTCTGTCGTGGAGAGCAGCATGTGCCATCTCTACGCAGATGATACCTAGCTATATATATCATCCGTCCCTTCCGACATCAACACTGCAGTCCAGTCCATAAATAACGATCTAGAGCGGGTGGCGTCATGGTCAGAGAGGAGCTGTCTAGTGCTAAACCCTAGAAAATCTAAGTACATGATCCTTGGTATAAAATGTCAGATCTATAATACTGTCCAAGCCCTAGCCCTCAATGATATAGCTATCAGGGGCGACCCAGTGGAAAGGGTCGTAGAAGCAAAAAATCTTGGGTTGTTGATGGACGGTGAGCTTCGATTCGAAAATCATATCAGAAACGTAGTCAGCAATTGTTTCTACCGCCTTAAGATTCTTTATAATATACGTGATTACCTAAGCACTGATTCGCGTGTCAGGCTAAGTGAATCATTGATATTATCTAGATTAAACTACTGTGATGTCGTATATGGTAGCTGTATATTTGGTCGGTCGAAAAGGTTAATTCAACGTGTGCAAAACGCATGTATACGTTTTTGTTTTAAAATCCCTAGGAGGGCCTAGATCCCATATCACCCCATACTTGGATGCAGCTAAACTTCTGAACATGGAAGCTCGTCGGCATTTACACCTAGCCAAACTACTCTTTGGTTTAATACACACGCAAACCCCACCCTACTTGTACGCCAAGATAAAATGGGCGACCAGGCCACGCGGCGTGCACAAGCACAGAATACTTACACCGGCGCATCGAACGGCAACTTTCCGCGGGAGTTTCAGATTTGCGGCATCTAAGTGTTGGAATGATATTCCCCCTCCAGTCCGTGAAGCGGCTAGTAGGTGTGCCTTTGGGCGGAAACTCAGGGCACATTTGCTAGATCAGCAGAGACTACTCCTCCCCTCCGTACCAACCTCACGCCGCAATAAGACTTGAGTCTGTGGTCGCTCATTGCCAGTGGGACCGAAAACCCAACACTTAAATTTAATCAAAAGAGGGATTGAAAAGCGCGGGCCATGTTTATTTATTTAACTTTTTGTATGTGTCATATATAACAGCCATATCTATATTTACCATTATTGTTACCTATTTTTTATATATTCTTTATATTTATGTATTTATGGATTGTACCACGCCGCGGTCTGGGGCGCTCGCGAGAAAACACTTGGCGCTGACTGAAAATCAGCGTTGAAGGCCTGGCCTTCAACATAATGCTGAGTCAGACGCCATTTATAATGACAGTGACACACCACGACTGTCATTTCATTTTATATCATGTGTCAATGCAACTATTTATCTCTGTGTTTTGTTTCTTTGTTTTAATTGTAGTGTGTTCACTGTCTTTATAATAAATGTTTCTTTCTTTCTTTTCTTTCTTTTACATAGACATATCGATCAAATTAAGAAACGATGGGTTATCGAAAACATTGTGTACCGGCACCAAGGCTAAGGTCGTAGCCGCCGCTATCAGTAGCTATGATCGTCTATTCTATCTATCCCAAAATGAGAGGACCCGATTCGGCTGTAAGTTTTGTAAGTAAGAATGATAAGTCTGAATTTCTCGTTCGTCGAGAAATCCGTTAGGCGTACAATAGTCGAACGAAGTTTGGTTCAGAAGTTACAGTTTCTAGTTAGACAGAGAAAGCATATATGTCCGCGAGCCGGTAATTCGCATCAGTCAGCGGTGTATTGCGCCAAAACGATCGTTGTTATATTTTATGTGATGGCACCATCTGGTTTTTGTATATATGAGCGCATTGGAACATCTTTTGTTTTAGTTTTAGCTTTAGTTTTAGTGATCGATCACAGTCATAGTATAGATATCCGTCGTAGTTTTACGACGTGAGTACTCAATGATATTTCATGTGCTCGCTAGTAGCGGCTTGTGGTGGTTCCAATTATATATTTGGTTCACGGCAATAACGATCCGAAAAGACCGGTTTACACAATTGCGATTTGAGTTCCGAAATGGGTTCTGAACTAGCGGTTACCTCAAAAGGTCCGTAACGTTTTGAAACCTTCAACTCTGCGCAATTTGAGCTGGATGTTATCGAAACGCAAGCATTATTGTTTTAGGATATCTAACCCACACCATAGCGAAGTGCATAGTTCGATAAATACCGAACTATGAATTCCACTAGCCGCAGCACGTCCTGGGCTGAGCCAAATCATATATACCGACTCAACTTACACATTAGACATCCAGCGAAATTTACATTTAATTTAAAAATGCAACTTGAATCCAATCTGACCCAAGGCAATGCAAAACACCTACCCGGACCTAAACAATGAACTTTAGACTGTAAATTGATCTCTTCGCGCGTCCCCGACAACACTCAAATGTCAAAATATCAACAGGATATGTTATCTGTGTTGGCACCGGTTTAACTTTGTTCTGAATTTGTTATTTCCATCCGCGGAACCTCACCGATCAAACAGTCTCCCTATTCCCTGCCAACCTAGGTTTAGCCGCAACTAAACTCCTGTCTAGCCTAGTCTAAAAACCTAGTGTTATACCACGTCCATTATCGACACCACTCGAAAATGGTTGAGTTTGATTTGAATGTGCTTGAATGTTTAACGACTGTGTGTGTGGGAATTACAAAACTCGCTATTCGAAAGGAATGAGGAGAGGATTAGCCCGCGAATATCCTAAGAGCCAATCCAGGAACCCTATGGTGAAGGAAAAAGGAATTTAGGGTCGCTCCAAGCCCAGACTCAGACTCAGATAAATTGACTTAAAAGTTCTTTCCTAACGACCCAAGGATAGTTTTGGAATTAGGGGTAGGTTGATATAAAGGTAGGAACCGAGGTATATCTCGGTGCTTCAGACACTCACGAAAACCCACTGAAACTTCGCAATCACCAATTTGTATAGTTCTGACGCGTAACACGGCAGACAAAACTGTTTAGAACTCGTGAGGCGACTGTCACAGTAGCTAGACGCTGAGACTGAATGCTCTCCCTTCCCCCACAATTGTATTTATACGCCCCACATGCGTCCTTTGCGAAAACGCTCTGCCCAAGCGAAGCTTCTTATCACCAACTACACAGGGTCTATTTTCTACCATGCCATGCAGATCCGCCGTTCTACAAATTGTGTGTACGCATATTCACTATGATCAACCGTAGGTGATCATTCAAATCATTTGGTACTGCCGATACACAGAATCTGTTGATCGCTGACCAATAAAAGCTTGTTGCGATTAATTAAGCATTACCCGACCGCTAGCTGCGCGTAGCAAAGACCTACCAGAATGATATTCAAACCAGCGGTGTCAGACCCTCCATCTCATACCTCAATCGCAATTGTATATTTGCAATCTACATAATAGCTTTCTCCGTATCGTTCCATAATAACCTTTCATTATTTATTTATTCATAATTTTATTCAACGCGCAGCCAAATCGGCTCTGATCTCTACACATCTCGCAGGAATGCGACAAAAAAACTTGACCTGAACTGAAATTCCACGAATGAACCCACGCGTCTTTTTTTTGCGAACTTTGCCAGTAAGCAACGCAAAACCCCCAAACGTTATCTGAACCGATTCTCGTATTCAAAACAGCGCGGCGTTGGGCTAGCCCTCTATCACGCAGAATGAAGTATCTAATGTACCGACTCTCGTGTACCATTACAGCCCCCTCCCAGACCTTGAGACACTGTTTATCTCAGTTAACATGGTGCAAGGATCTCATTACCACTATGCTACCCATACTTGTACATATCTACTCTATATGTTCGGACATCTCAAATCATGTACACCGACCGATGAATCTGTCAATTATGTATATAATATTTACACAACTCGATTGAGTTCTCTCCTGTCTTATCTTATTTATCTATCTTACTATACAACCTCGCTTACCCGCAATTTATCCTAATTCGTATTACTATATATATACAAATTGTTTTTTTTTTTTTTTTTGATTTTTTTTTGTTTTTGTTTCCAAACCATGCAAGATCCTTAAATCTACAAAGTAGTTACTCAAATTTACAGCTTACAGCTTAATAATATAACCTTTATACACTATCTTATTTATCTACGCCCTTATTCGTCCTCACATAATACCTGGCTATATTTATAGTATTGAAGTTACCCAATATCTCATTTGAACCCGGATCTACTAACGTATAACAGTTAGGATATACCACTGCCGAAATAACATAAGGCCCTTTATACAACAACGAAAATTTCCGCATGATTTTATGTTCTTTATTTGAACGCACAAAGGTCTTAAGTTTCACATAATCACCTATACGATAGACTTCTTACTTACGCCGTTTGTCCGCCTGTCGCTTACGTCGTTCACTAGAGCTTTTAGAGTTTTCTATCGCTACATTTCGCACCTGTTCCGAATCCCGCACACTATGGCCTAATAACCATTCATCGCCTAATTCCTTGTCAATAGTTAACGGTTCCTGCTTACCAAACGCTAACTCATTAGGCGCAAAGCCTGTGCTTGTGTGTTCGATATTATTATAGCAATTCTGAATGTCCGGTAACACGTCTACCCAACTACGATTACTTCCGCCGCAATAAGTTCTAATCAGCCGACCTAGCTCGCGATTCACTCTTTCTACGCTATTAGAATTTGGACAATACACCGACGTATGAGTGACCCGAATCCCCAGCTGTTTGAGTCCAAATTCCCAAATTTTCGATATGAACTGTGGTCCTGAGTCCGTAATTATAGTTTCGATAGGTATTTCCCTATGAAATCTCTTTGTACAAGCGAGCACGCTCCTACCTGTCGCTTTTCGCATTGGATACAATTTTATTACTTTACTGTACACGTCTTGAATCACATATATATATTGATATCCGAATTTACCTACGGGCAATGGCCCATAAAGGTCCGAAAAAACTTTTTCACCCAACCTTTCCGCCAACACCGGTGTACAAGGACCAACGGTATTGTTAGTACTTGGCTTGACCTTTTGACATATGTCACAACTTCTTATCACCGCGCTAATCACCCTACTCATATGAAGAAAATAATATCTGTCCTTCATCAGTGCTAATATTTTATATCTGCCGTAGTGACCTACTTCTTCATGTATGTGTAAAATAAGTTCCTCCTGTAGTGATTTCGGAATTACTAGCAACTGTACGTTCCGCTTCGGCACGTGAAAATATAACGTATCACCTACTAGCTTATAATTTTCAAAACCTCTTGTTCCCGTATCTACTACATTACGTCTGATACAACCGCTAATTCGATTTAACCGCTCATCTTCGCTTTGTAATCTCGCAATGTCCCGTAAACTCGAAATAACACTTGCGGTATTCGATGCCTGAAACCAGAATATCCCCTGCTGAACATTTGTACTGTCAATCATACCTCCAGATCCCGCTATTTGCCTGCTTAGCGTGTCGGCAATTTGATTATCAGTCCCTCGCACAAATTCTATGTCGTAATCGAATTGCTCTAAAAACATAATCCACCTCGTTACGCGTGCCCCTAATAAGGTCCACGACTTAATGAACGTCAAACTTTTATGATCAGTTCTAATAATAACTTTTTCTCCCCGCAAATATATCTCAAATCGCTTTAAAGTGTATATAACTGCATACATTTCCTGTTCACTGGTAGCCCATCTCGTCTGAGCACCCTTAAATGCCTGCGAACAGAACCCTATAATTCGTTCCTGGCCCGAATCATCTAATTGATAAACATAGCCCCCAATTCCTATAGCGCTGGCGTCACATTGAACATAATATGTTTTTCCCGCCAATGGCTGACTCAAAATTATACTTTCTGAGAATTGATTTTTTATCTCGTCAAAAGCACTTTGCATCTGCGCACTCCAGACGAACTTGACTCCAGACCGTAATAAATTGTACAAGGGCTGTGTCAACGTTCCAAATTTTTTTATAAACCTCCTAAAGTAATTTATGAACCCCAAAAACGCCCTCAATTGCCTGACAGTTCTGGGTGACGGATATAATTTAAGTGTTTCAATTTTGTCCGGGTCCATCTGCAAACCTTGTGTAGACAAAATATGCCCCAATAACTTGACCTTTTTTTGTGCGAACTCGCATTTTTTTAGTTTGCACGTGAAGCCCGCGTCTTTCAATTTACTCAGAACCGTGTCCACTTGAGACAAATGCTGTTCGAAGTCACCCTCAGTTAAAATTGCCAAATCGTCAACAAAATTTAAACAATATGACCTAACCTCTGGCCCTAGAATTAAATCCATCGCCCTCGAAAATGAACCCACACTGGTTTTCAACCCCTGAGGTAAAACGTTGTAAACATAACTTCTGCCTTGATATACAAAACCCGTGTATCGTTTAGATTCGTCTGATAATGGTATAGAAAAATACGCATCTTTGATATCAATAACTCCTATGTAATTTATCCGGCGCCCGGATTGCAATATCTCACTCATTAAAGGTGTGGTTTCAACCTCCCCGACCATTCCCGTGTTCAATTGTCGTGCATCTAGCAAAATACGGACCTCTCCTGATTTCTTTAATGTACAAGTCAATGGACTGCTGAAATCCGTAGATTGCCTGCTAATAATACCTATAAATTCCATTTCTTCCAAACGTTTTGTTACTTTATCGCGATATGCGAACGGTATGGGATAGCTTCGTTTTACGAAAGGCGTTTCATCTCTCATTTTTATCTCATGTATATATTTATTTGTCCGACCTATCCTATCGCTAAACAACTCTGCATGTTTATTTAACACCGGCAATAACCTTGTTTTGTGTTCAACAGGTATTGATGAATTATTCACATATTCCTCTATCATATTTCTACAGGTATCTTGGTTCTGTACTTCCATTGTACAACAGCAAAAATCCTGATTAGGGCCAGTACCTAATGGAATTTCACACATCCGCCCGGCACTTCGTATAATTAGCCTCTTATTACCCTCACACATTAAACTGGCTCGCGTCTGTTGTATAAAATCAAACCCCAAAATTAAATCTTTAGGCACCCTTGTTAATACTAGCATTGGAGTATCGATAACGCATTCACCTATTGCTCCTGACTCCAAATGCACCTGTGATTCTCAAACTTGGAATCGGTATTTCCGTCGGTTTTCCCAATTGACTGCACACTTCTTCGTACACTCTCCGACTTATTACACTGATTTCGCTCCCCGAATCAATCAAACTCCTTACAACAATATTCCCAATACGCACATCTATCTCAGGTAATGTCAAAGTACTACATAACTCGCGCCCACACTCAGTCGAATCGTCGTCTCTGAATATCGTATGAATCCATTGAATATTATGTAACTGATTTATTAATGATGTAATTGAATATTTAAAATAATGCTATTGCTAACTTAAATACGATAATTAATGAGTAGATCACACCACACACAAACCCCAGTGGTTTAAGTGGTGTTCCCATAATGAGTAACTATGTAAAATTTTGTGTAAATAAATAAAAAAAAAAAAAAAAAAAAAATGTAAGCGTCTGTCATTTCGATCTCTACAATTCGATCTAGATTTTTCCTCTAAACACACGGCATATCCGTGCGCTTTATGCGCTAATAATTGAATAAATTCATTCACACCCACGTTCGAATACAAATTACACAAATCATACAGTCTATGCCTTTTCCCAATTTGATCGGCTGTCCACCCAAACCGTAATAAATATCTGAGCGCGAACGACCCGCGCGAGTCCACTAGTTTTTTGAATTCTGACTTATCGCATTATTCCTGTCACTTGAACTTTGCCCTGCCAACGTATCTCCTGAACTATCATTGCCCCTCTGAAACCTTATTGCCTTGAAGCTAGGCTGAGGCTGTCTGCCTCTACCGCGAAAATAACCGCGACCGCGCGTCCCAAATTCGTTTCGCGCCTTCGTTACCGCGTTATAATTATTACTACGACTTATCGCGTTATAACGTAACGTATTTACCCGCATAGCTCGATATTGCCCACGCATGTAGCTATCCCGCCTTACGTTATTCGTATTGATAGGTTCCGAACCATGTATCGCACTTAATCCCCCATCGACATTCCGTTCTAAATGCCGACGGAATTCGACCGCATCACGTATAGACATTGACTCCTTTCTAGCAAAAAACGCTACCTGAATATCACGCGGCAACTGTCTGAAAATCGTGTTGATTTTCTCCGTATCAGTAAACGGTATCGTAAGCTCATATATGCTATTCAATTGAGAGGCAAAGAATTCTTCCATACTTTGTCCTTTCTTAGAATCAAACTTCGCAGTTAGGAACCTTTGTTTAATTAATTCCTGTTCATTATCACCCCAGAATACCTCTCTGAAATCTTTTTCAAAATCCGAGTAGGTTCGCCATGAGTCTCTGTATATGCTCATTCGAACTTTCGCAATTCCTACCAAACTATCCGTTGCCCATATCAAAGCCCTAGAACTATCTCCCGAGACTTTAATATAAGCCTTTAAATCTCTTAAGAAAATCATCGGATTTTCCGAACTCCGCCCATCGAATGTCGGCAACTTCTGTGTCATTTTCACAATGCACGATTGACGTTTTTCTACCGATTGTTCAAACGTCTCTAGTTCCTGTCTGTCAGTCTGTCTGTCCGAAGTCCTACTAGCATTGCTCGTGCTGGAACCCCTTTCCAAACTGTCTAATCTTTTCACTATTTCAGATAACAATTGCGTCACCTGCCCTGACGCCATTTCACTTGTGTGTGAAAGTGAATTTTGTGCTACCCGACTACCGTTTTTCCTAGGCCGGCCGGCCATTATTCCTATTAAACCGCCGTAGCTCGTACAAAGAATTGTGAAAACAATGCCCCTTTTTGCTTATTTCTTATTTACAAACTGAACTGTTTAAAATCGTTTCTACGTTGTGTTATTTTTAAAAGTAACGCGTTAGACCTTGATTCTTTTAGAATATCTAGGAATATCTAGGTATCAGACTATCTAGGATATCCTTCCGTCTCGGCACCAAAAATCTGTACCGGCACCAAGGCTAAGGTCGTAGCCGCCGCTATCAGTAGCTATGATCGTCTATTCTATCTATCCCAAAATGAGAGGACCCGATTCGGCTGTAAGTTTTGTAAGTAAGAATGATAAGTCTGAATTTCTCGTTCGTCGAGAAATCCGTTAGGCGTACAATAGTCGAACGAAGTTTGGTTCAGAAGTTACAGTTTCTAGTTAGACAGAGAAAGCATATATGTCCGCGAGCCGGTAATTCGCATCAGTCAGCGGTGTATTGCGCCAAAACGATCGTTGTTATATTTTATGTGATGGCACCATCTGGTTTTTGTATATATGAGCGCATTGGAACATCTTTTGTTTTAGTTTTAGCTTTAGTTTTAGTGATCGATCACAGTTATAGTATAGATATCCGTCGTAGTTTTACGACGTGAGTACTCAATGATATTTCATGTGCTCGCTAGTAGCGGCTTGTGGTGGTTCCAATTATATATTTGGTTCACGGCAATAACGATCCGAAAAGACCGGTTTACACAATTACGATTTGAGTTCCGAAATGGGTTCTGAACTAGCGGTTACCTCAAAAGGTCCGTAACGTTTTGAAACCTTCAACTCTGCGCAATTTGAGCTGGATGTTATCGAAACGCAAGCATTATTGTTTTAGGATATCTAACCCACACCATAGCGAAGTGCATAGTTCGATAAATACCGAACTATGAATTCCACTAGCCGGAGCACGTCCTGGGCTGAGCCAAATCATATATACCGACTCAACTTACACATTAGACATCCAGCGAAATTTACATTTAATTTAAAAATGCAACTTGAATCCAATCTGACCCAAGGCAATGCAAAACACCTACCCGGACCTAAACAATGAACTTTAGACTGTAAATTGATCTCTTCGCGCGTCCCCGACAACACTCAAATGTCAAAATATCAACAGGATATGTTATCTGTGTTGGCACCGGTTTAACTTTGTTCTGAATTTGTTATTTCCATCCGCGGAACCTCACCGATCAAACAGTCTCCCTATTCCCTGCCAACCTAGGTTTAGCCGCAACTAAACTCCTGTCTAGCCTAGTCTAAAAACCTAGTGTTATACCACGTCCATTATCGACACCACTCGAAAATGGTTGAGTTTGATTTGAATGTGCTTGAATGTTTAACGACTGTGTGTGTGGGAATTACAAAACTCGCTATTCGAAAGGAATGAGGAGAGGATTAGCCCGCGAATATCCTAAGAGCCAATCCAGGAACCCTATGGTGAAGGAAAAAGGAATTTAGGGTCGCTCCAAGCCCAGACTCAGACTCAGATAAATTGACTTAAAAGTTCTTTCCTAACGACCCAAGGATAGTTTTGGAATTAGGGGTAGGTTGATATAAAGGTAGGAACCGAGGTATATCTCGGCGCTTCAGACACTCACGAAAACCCACTGAAACTTCGCAATCACCAATTCGTATAGTTCTGACGCGTAACACGGCAGACAAAACTGTTTAGAACTCGTGAGGCGACTGTCACAGTAGCTAGACGCTGAGACTGAATGCTCTCCCTTCCCCCACAATTGTATTTATACGCCCCACATGCGTCCTTTGCGAAAACGCTCTGCCCAAGCGAAGCTTCTTATCACCAACTACACAGGGTCTATTTTCTACCATGCCATGCAGATCCGCCGTTCTACAAATTGTGTGTACGCATATTCACTATGATCAACCGTAGGTGATCACTCAAATCATTTGGTACTGCCGATACACAGAATCTGTTGATCGCTGACCAATAAAAGCTTGTTGCGATTAATTAAGCATTACCCGACCGCTAGCTGCGCGTAGCAAAGACCTACCAGAATGATATTCAAACCAGCGGTGTCAGACCCTCCATCTCATACCTCAATCGCAATTGTATATTTGCAATCTACATAATAGCTTTCTCCGTATCGTTCCATAATAACCTTTCATTATTTATTTATTCATAATTTTATTCAACGCGCAGCCAAATCGGCTCTGATCTCTACACATCTCGCAGGAATGCGACAAAAAAACTTGACCTGAACTGAAATTCCACGAATGAACCCACGCGTCTTTTTTTTGCGAACTTTGCCAGTAAGCAACGCAAAACCCCCAAACGTTATCTGAACCGATTCTCGTATTCAAAACAGCGCGGCGTTGGGCTAGCCCTCTATCACGCAGAATGAAGTATCTAATGTACCGACTCTCGTGTACCATTACAATTGTTGGGGATCAGGAAGCACAGTCACAGTCATTACAGGGCGGAATGCACCACCCGGAGGTAACTGGGAGAGTAAAGGGCATATCATCTTTACTTTATCTCTGTCGGGCAGAGGAAATCAGTGGATGGTCTGTCGGCGGGCTCGGGGGCGCCGGCGCTGGCAGGCAGTTCGGGGGACGTAGGGGGTGAAAGTGTGGCCCCAACGCATTTTGAACGCCGGTACCCCCAACGGGAACATATGATTCCAATACGATATCGTGTATAGGATTATACATATGGTTTTGTAACTACTCTGTTATATTTTTGGGCTTTGTTTAGAACATCTGTCACAACTTTTAGTTCTTAAGTCTGACTTGTTAAATTAAGGATGGGGTAAGGATATACTTAAAAAAACATAAGTAATAGATTGTTCTTCTGGATTTGACATGTACTCAAAAAATCATTGATGGTCATAAAAGCACCAAAGTCGAAAGTACTAGTTCAAATTATGTTTAAGTTTAGTTTAGACCATTTCTATTAATTTAGTTATTTAGGGTGAAGGTGTTGTGGTGGTCACTCACTCATTCGTTCACTCGTGTACTTTCGTTCGTTCTGATGTATGTTCGTTTGGTCTTGTAATAAAATGGTGGTTCAAGGGATGTGTTGTTTCCCTTATTATAAATCACTACAAATCAGCAAGATTTTGCACTAATAAGGTAATAGCTCTTAAACATTTCTTCTGAGCCTTAAATATTAAATCTATTTTTGTGGCATTTCCCCAAAACATTTTACCAAAATGTAATAATGACTCGACAAACCCAAGATATGCCGTTAGCGTCCTTATTTACCTGTATAGACAGCAAAAATAAAAAATATGAAAATTGGCTTAAGTTATTGCTTATTATGTCTATGTGTGTATTCCATGACATGTTGTCAATATGAAGCCCTAAAAATGTCATAGTATTAGTCTCTTCTTATTGTTTACACTCATAGTTAATGTTCAATGTCAGTTGTTTTTGGCTAGTATTTAATCGCACAGCAAGAATAGTGATTTCCACAGCAAAAAACGTTCACATATATTAACGCATTGTGTGCAGGCTGAGCGTTTGAGCGTCTGAGCGCATTTTGTATTGTAATGCCTTATAATCAATATTTTGAAATTATTCTGTTATCGTTGTTCAGCGCCATCTAGCGACGGGTAGCACCGTTTCGATACGGTTTCACTAAATATATTTTAGTGCGCCCTCTGGCGACAAGTAGCTGTATTCCAATGGATGGTTGATTTCTGGAACAATTAGGGTTAGGGTATTACTGTAAAATTTAATCAATACAAATAATACACCAAATAGAACTTAGAAGATACGAGTAGGCATAGAATATAACATACCTATAATTTGTAAAGTATAAATTAGGGTTAGGGTAGTAATTCTGCTAGAAGATGATATATGTCGCTTGTTTCGTTCTCAATGATGATTTTGCAGTTTTTAGGTTATGTTTAATTAAAATGGAACATGTATTTTGAAATCACAATTTATTTAGTTATTTGTCAGTCGAAATCAGTTGGACTAACCTAAATTTAGTGCTGATTTAAACACCAGTGGTTATAGTGTCCGTTATAATCAGATTCTTCCTTAGTGTTGGGCTTGGCTATTTTCTCATTTATCTTTCTGAATTATAATATCTTCGCACTGATAACAATGACACTGGTTGTTCACTTGGTTTTACACATGGATAAGTATTGGTTTTGGAGTTATTGTGTTTTTTTACACAATTGCGAATTATTTATTCAAGAGCCGATGTAAACTACATGACACACCGTGTCGTCCTCTATTTCAGAGCACTTATGATATGTTCGTTGATATGGTAATGTTTGCAACTGCATATAATTAGGCCTTCAAACACTCGTGTGATCCTATTATGAAACTCGCTTGCGCTCGTCACATAAAAACACACTCGTGTGTTAAGGCCCCTCATTATATGACAGTCACATAAACTACTCTTAAACGACCTTTGCTTCTTTAAATCTTTACTAAAACATTACTATTTATAGCAAACGGCCCGTCTTCTTGATAGTGCACAAAGTATCCGATATTTTTCATTCCGCGTGTAATGGTGCAGAAAAGGGCTGTTACACTTATTACTCGGCAATAAATTGGTCTGCGCGGCGGTTTAGGCTTTGAACCACTTAGGTAACAGAATTTGGTGTTTTGCTGCAAACAGGCTAAAATATTCTTTGGAATATCAGTGTACTACACACACATACCATAAATGCTATTTGAGTTGAGTCTAATTTTCGTACACACATATAATAATAATAATAATAATAATAATAATAATAATACCTTGAACACCATTTACACACATTGATCTAGCCCGAAACTAGGATTTCCTGTATCTTGGGTACTAGACAACGATACACATACTTATATAGATAAATATTAATACTATATAGATAGATAAACTATATATATAGATAGATAGATAGATAGATAAACAACCATGACTAGGGTACGAAACATCCGTTCTCATCAAACAAATATTTGCCCCCACCGGGACTCGAACCCGGGACCGTTGGTTTCGTAGGCAGCGTCACTGCCGACTCGGCCATTCGAGTCGTCGCGGACGCGGATTACGCCGTGTAGTTAATAAAATAGTAAAAACACCCTCTAAAATAAACCTCTTTATAGGTCTTTAGCTTCCAGAATGTTTAAGGTTTTACAATGTATTTTTTTAATTTATTCAAAGAGATCTTACTTTCTTCATTACAGGATTTTTCTGTGATGACAAAATAGTCTGTCAAACTCCCAAATCAGATGCTTTGTAAAAATAAATAATTTTACATTTTTGAATTCTCTACACCACACAAGTATGAGCAACATGATTTTCAGTTTCCTTGTAATGATCATTATCAATGAAGCAATATGCCAAAGCGATTTAAAGAAGAATTACGACCAGTTTGCTCTTTATAACCTTTATCCTACTGATAGCGATCAGCTGAAATTCTTGCAGAATCTAGATAATCATAAGTATGTTGATGTTATTTTCTGGAATAAGCCAGTAAGACTTTTCGACGAAGTACAAGTAATGGTAAATATTAACGAAACCGATAAATTTCTTGAGAGAATTAGCCACTTCAACTTGACCACGAAATTGCTTTTGAACAATGTGGAACGGTAAGTAAGGGAACTAACTATACTCAGTATATTTCTAAGACTGTAAATAAAACTATTAATCACTTAACTTAATACCATAGTTCTAACGCAATCACTAGTAACATTTAGCAATCGGTAGACTACACTACTGAAGACCTCCTCCACGTGTACCATTATGTATGCAAACTTGTTCATCCCGTCCAAAACATGTATCCCCTTTAATCAACTCTTTGATAAATATGCCTTAAAAATGTTTCTTACAGAGCCTTGGATAAACAAAATCCTGTAGACACACGCCGGTTTACCAACCCAGTTAATTGGGATTCCTATCCCGATTTGAATGAAATCATTCAATGGCTCACTTCCGCCGAAGAAAAACATCCTAACAGAATTGATCTTCAAGTCATTGGCAAATCAATAGAAGGACGCGACATTTATGCTGTTGGAATTATGAATAAGAATACCGCTTTCAAAAATGTAATCATGGAAGGCGGTATACATGCAAACGAATGGATCTCTCCTACTTTTGTAATGTTTGTGTTTGATACAATTCTACATGCTCATACTTACTCGGATAAGGTATTGAGGAATTTGGCGATAAAATATAATTGGTATTTTATACCGGTTATGAATCCTGATGGATTTGAATATAGCCTTAAAAAGGTATTAATTTATAAATTAATTAAGTTATAAATTAAGTAAAGAAAGATTCGTGTTAGATTAAGCCTAAAGGCAATGATGATGATAATGTACGGATATAACAATATTTTTTCTACGTTAATACTGCTTCTACTTCGATCTTGTTGTATAACAGTCTATTACATTGTAATCACTATGTTTAAATAGTACGAGCATTTGCATGAATGGAAATAATTCATTAGGACTGAAATTAACATTTTTAGGACCGCCTATGGAGGAAAAATCGGGCACACTATGGACACTTCCACGGTGTCGACTTGAACAGAAACTTCAATTTTAATTTCGGAAGTAAGTTAATTAATCATCCATCACGTTGGTTTTGTCACCGTATATGGGTTAAATAAAGAAAATGCTCATGTTAAGAGAAAAAATAAGTCATTGCCAACATCTAATATCTAAAACGATTGTGTACCCATACGTAATTTTCAGAGCATGAGATAAGTACAGACCCCAAGAGTGATGCCTTTTGCGGTCCACAGCCATTCTCTGAACCCGAAACTAAAGCCATCGCCAATTTCATTCGTTCAAAGTCCGAGAATTTGATGTACTACTTTGCCATTCATGGCTATGGAGAAAAGATTATTGTACCGTATTCAGATACTGTCATACATGTCGATAATTTTTACCTGGCGGTAGGTATTGTTACTAAGTTTAAAGATATACTCGGTCCATATAGTATTTGTGATCTCTTATATGAAGATGCATGTAAGCTAGAGCAAGCTTGGCTTGGTTGAATCCAGAATCATGCAATTTTGTTAAAAGTTATTTAAATATTTAATATAATAAATGTTTTTTCCAGTCAAACTTAGCAAAGCAAGCTGCTGCAAAGATTTACAGGACAACCAGTACCAAATTCAGTGTTGGAACAAATTTTGATTTGTTTGGTAATTATTTCTTTATAAATACTATTTCGAAATCTATTTCGATGATTTTGAACAATAAAGTTTACATAAGTTGAATTCTTGTTCCAGGTTACAAAGTTTCTGGACAAAGCACCGATTGGGTCAAGCGAAACTATGGTGTACCGTTAGTTGCGAATCCAATTTAAATTTATCCATTCATAAGGTTTTGTGATTTTATGTCGCGTTCTTTGCGAAGTAGTTGATTCAATGCTTCTTTCACTTCTGGTTTTTCTTCAACATATTTTTGTCCACTATTGTTGGTAAAGCCTCCTCGGCCTCCAATTCATGTTTATGGCTATCTTGTCTTGGTTCAAGTGGGGTCGGTCGTTTGTACTCTTATATGTCATTGGACCATCGTGACATCATAACACAAACTCAACTTCTCGAAATTCGCTGACTTCCTAGGAAGCCGGTTTTTTCTTCTTTTTTTTTGGACTCTAATATCAAGCAATAAGGTTAAAAATATGTGGCTCAGTGGGTTTCGAGTGGCATCATCAGATTTTTACTGAATTTCTAAAATACATGCATATTTCAGGTTCGTTTACACCTTCCTTCTTCGTGACAATGGAACGTTTGGCCATGCTCTACCCAATGATCAGATACAACCGGCTTGCCAAGAGGCACTGCTTGGTATTGTTCAAATCATGACTTCAAGAATGAAGCGAGTGATGAGGGCGGATCGCGGAATCTATTCGTTTGCTGATAGAGCACCATCACTGTATCACGACAATTTTGTGGTGGTCATTCTGTGTGTCGTTATCAGTTCGATCATGTTGCAATAAATTAGTTTGAGAACACTTTTAATATTTTTTTGTTATTATTGATTGGTAGATGATGGATTTCCTCCACGTCGACGAGTCCGCCTGGGTTATAAATGAAGTTTTTGAAGAAGGGCGTGGCGTTAGGTGAAAACGATAAATCTGGTATTTTAATCACATCGTCATTTGTCAAGGCTTGCTTCGGCTAAAACTAATACCCTATCTTTGATAAAAATAGTCTCGATTAGTCAAGTTTCCCGTGTCTTACACATAACCATAATAAATAAGGCGGACCAAGAAGGTTATTTATTGTTTAGTCTATGGTCACCATGCAAAAAAACTCATTCAATCAGCTGAATTCTGACAGTAGAAAATTGTAAATAACGTAAATAACGGATGACATTATTTTTAAACTGAACCTTAACAAATCATTATTAAATAAAATAGGCCATAGCTTATCATCACACCATTTTTTTAAAGAAATAATTGCAAAAATGTGCAGCCATTATGAATATTTTGAGCTTAGTTGATTTAATAATTATCTTTATATCTGTTTCCCTTTGCGAATGCAAGCAGTATCGTAATTACACATTATATCGTGGTATTCCTGTACAAGATAGTCATCTGAGATTCTTTCGTGACCTGGAAAAATCTTATGAAGTAAGAGCACTTCAGTTGGTATTCATAAAGTGGTAGTGAAGCTGATTGCTTCCAATCCGTATCTGGCCTCTGCGACTGCTTAATGAGATCCATGGTTGGTCTGTGGGGCGTCAATCATATGCCCTCACGTATAAGTAATACGTAATACGTCACGCCTTTTCTCATACGGGGTGGCAGAGGCACAAATGTGCCCACGATTTCCTCGCGATGTGCTCCATCACCGTTAGAATGGTCAGCACCAGATTTGAACCCGAATTCTAACTGTGATGGAACACATCGCGAGGAAATGTCCAATCTCCATAGCTATGGCGATGGGCTAGCCCACTGTCACGTAAAATGGGGTATCGAATAACTAGCAAGTCGTGGCTCTATTTGTGCCTCCGCCACCCCGTATGATAAAAGGCGTGACATATGGTTTGTCTATTTTTAGTAATTCGTCATATGAGGGCACACGATTGACGCCCCACAGACCAACCAAGGATTTCATTTAATAGTCGCAGAGGCCTGCGTCAGCGGCGACTGTGTGGCCACTACGCTACGGAGATCTTTGACGACGTATTAATAATACTAGTAATTGAAGTGTTCGCAGCAGCTATGTTGCCTATAATATAGTATCTGGTGCCTTTCCTTTCTTTCAACAGGTTAATTTTTGGAGAGAACCGTCTCATCTTTACAATCCTACTGAGTTTACAATAAACCCAAATGAAAAAGAGTCTTTTTTAAGATCTGCTGAATTAGAAGGCGTATTCTTGACCACAATTATGGATGATGTTCAGAAGTAATTTATTCAAATACTATCTATATTTACTTCATAATAAGAGCGACTGCGTGCGATCACTTTATACAGTCTAAACACAACATTAAATGAAACACGATCAAGTTATGTAGTCAAGCACGGCAAGGTAATTATTGTCTGTCAGCTAGGTACCCACTTCACATAGCCGTGTTGTATTTACGTTGTGATTAAGCTTTTTAGCGGCTGTCAAAACTGGTGCAAATCGGCCTAAGAATAATATCTAGACATCTAATTCTAGAACCTATGTAACGTAGCCGTGCACGAATTCCGGCTTAGGAGAAAAAAGTCGCCAAGTGCGAGTCGGACTCGCCCGTTCCGTTGTAGCAAGTAAATATGTGGCTGGATTAGTGTTGTAACTTTGTTTTTCATAGAGTTTGTATTAATGACAAAGTTATATTTGCGGTTTTTAATAAATGTTTTATATCTCAAAAACTTCTTATTTTATTTTGCTCAAACCAATTTTTATTGAAAGTGTGTATTGAGATACTCAGCATATATTTTTGTAGACTTTTCACTCTCTCACTTTAAAAGTTAGAGATGGACACACACACATTTTTCCACTTCAGTTCCATGTATGGGGAGGGAGCCCCCTTTAATTATTTGAATTTTTGTATAAAAATCGTAAAGCGGTTCACAAAATACATCTACATACTAAGTTTAAACGGCAACAAATATAATGATCATCAAAATATTTTTTTCCTATCCAAAATGGATAAATGAACACCAAAAGTTGCAAAAATATATGGGCAAAATACTGCGGTAGCTTAGGTGAAGGGTAAAGGGGGTGAGCGAAGCGAAGCCCCCTTCATCCTTCGTGTTAGGTTGAACATTTAAGAACAACAAAAAATACTTATAACATACAACTTAAGTGCACAAAACATAAAAATAAGTTTGGTGATCATTTATCCAAACACAATTTGGAGGACATTTATGCATTCTGGCAGTCATTTCGAATTTATTGGTAGTAAAATAGGTGCGTTTTTGGTACCTAATTGTTTAAACATAAGCCAGTGTTAACTATGTAGGCCTAATAGTTCCTGCATAAAGTTGCTGTGACATACGGACGGACGGACGGACGGAGGGACGGACAGACAGACGACGAAACTATTAGGGTTCCCTGTTTCTCTACGGAATCCTAAAACGCACTTTACCGCTATTTCCATGAGACGCCCGCAGACTCACAGTTACGCCCACTTTTTCAGTATTGTTTTTCTTTGCAGAGCGTTTGACCAACAGAAGGTTGAGCAATACATCCAAAGGCGGACGGATACTTACAACTGGCGTACATATTACCGTTTACGTGATATCTACATCTGGTTAGATGACCTGGCCAAGGAATATCCGGGGCAACTGCAAGTTATCAACATTGGAATGACTGTTCTTAAACGCCCGATAAAAGCCGCCAAGGTTATTCTGAAAGGTTCTCATGTGAGATCTAAGGTAATGTACCAAATATTTGATATCTTTTTTAGGGTTCCGTAGCCGAAGGGTTCTAAACGTCGCCCTATTACTAAGCCTCCGCTGTCCTTCTGCCCGCTTGTCCGTCTGTCCGTCCGTCCGTCCGTCGTCGGCGGGCTGTATCTTCTGAACCGTAATAGGTAGAGAGTGGAAATTTTCACAGAATGTGTACTTCTGTTGCCGCTTTAGCAACAATAATGAACTACATGAGAGATACCAACCATATAAGGAACTTGTTGTAACACACCTGCGATGCAACGCGCGTAGCAACAATGATCGTAGATTTCGCGGCATATCACATGGTTTTGGCGGCGGGATGGGTTTTATATCGGCCGCGCAATCGTTTAGTAGTAGGTTCGAATCCACGTTCGGATATAACATTATTTTCTTTTTGTTTTGTTTGATTAATTTAGTTCTTATGTTTTCTGGTGCAATGGACCGATTTTTTGTAAAGAAGTGAACAAGTTTTTGTTGTTTCCTAAAGAAAGCTATTCAGAATGGAACACAATAGTACGATAAGTCAATAAGTACGTTAATTCGTTACCTTCTCGATAGCTACGGCGATGGGCTAGGCTGCTGCCACGCAAGATTGAGTATTGAGTAACTGCCCAAGGGCGTGACACTGTAGGCCTATAATTATATGTACGATTAGTTTCAGTAAATTTGCTAATCCTATACAGCAATGGTGCACGATTCATCACAAATTGGTTGGACTCTAAAGATTAAGATAAAGATTTTTTATTTGCTGAGATAAGGGTAGGCAGTCGATGGTCAATTATTACACAACAACACCTTACCAGCTATTAATTTTAACATGCAAATAATAAATTATCCACATTACACAGGAAGTAACTCTTACTGTTACTATACCTCGCTCCACTTGTTATGAGCGGTGGCCTTGAAAGCGCAGCAGTCACTTTTCAATACCTGTACGTCGTCCAGCGCTCTTAATTCGTGGCGCGAGGTATCCCTGTTGTAACAAGTTAAAATTTCCAGGTGATCGTCGAAGGAGGTATTCACGCCAGGGAATGGATATCATCGGCGTTCGTCACCTACTTTCTTTACAAGATATTAACAGCAAATAATTCAAAAGATAAGGCTTTAAAAGCCATCGCATTGGCTCACGAATGGTACTTTGTACCAGTTCTGAACGCAGATGGCTACGAGTATACTCATTCTAGTGTAAGTTTTAAGTCATTTTGTTACCCGACTAAAGCGAAGCCAAAAAGAGGATTATGTGGTTGAACAGTATGTTTGTATGTTCATTTCTGTCACCAGAAGAGTATAATTTCAAGGTTCAATGTATTCTCTACTACAATACCCTGGAGATTTTAAAATTTCCGTTTGAGGAATTTAAAATCTTGCTTAAGTGAATTTATCGAAAAATTAACAATGTTAAAGATTACTTAAATGATGGGACTGTATGGGGTTAATCTAGCTTAACACAGTCCTTGCTGTTATTAATTTTGTAATTATTTATTCCTAAATGATAATTATAATAATTTCTATTGTAATAACCCTAACCCTAAATCCCGTTAGAGGATTTGAATTTTATTACCATGGCATAAGGTTCAAAATCGAGACCCCTCAAAAAATCTAAAATAATTTGAGGGGTTTGTTAAGCACAAGCAATTTTTAAAAGAGATTTAAAAATCAATCTGTAGAGAAGAGGCAAAAAATGACGTTTGCTAAGTATGTATATGTAAATATCTAAAGTAATAAATAATTTTGACTTTGACTTTAGAACATCTAATCAACTTATCAGAATTTGATAAATGATAAGCGTATTGATTGCTCGCTGCCTTGCTTGCTCGCTGCCTTGCTTGCATTTAGACAAATCATTAGAAGTGTATTATCTGCCCGGTGTAAATCGGTTTCATACAATTTAGAGCGCGAAGTTTTGTCTTTGAACTCATTATCTTGTTCTACTCTATATTGACACCCAGAATAAGATTTTTGTTACAGTAAAGAACATATATATCTGACCCTGTCGTCGCTAGCCTCAATTGCATTCGAATGACATTATAGTCAATCTATTAGTCAAGTTTGCGGCTACGTTACTTTATATCATGATAAAGGCATTCGTAGTAATTGACTGACCGAGCAAAGCGTCCTGTTTCGAGATTGGCCAAAAATTCCATTTTCTTTACGTCTGTGCTCGCCTACAGGTCGCATTTTTCAACATATTTTAACGAAAATTGGCACATTCTTTGATTTATTTAAATTTTTAGTCGATCGTGATTTTTTATTGGGGGAAAAATAGGGGGAAATTGGAGGAAGTTTTATTATCGACGAATTTCAAACAAATTGATAGGTACACTAAGAAATTCATTCTACACAAGATGTTGAGAAAAACACTCTAAGAGAGGGCAGTGGAGGGGGAAGTACTTCGGAGTATTTTTGCTCCCCTGTAACTATATTTAAAATGAAGCTAGCCATCTAAAATCTGTGACCAATAGGCCAGAATAAAAACAGGTAAATTCCCAAAATACAGTCAATTTAAACCGATAGATTGGAAACGACAGCCTTTCAAAGTTCCGTCATTTCGATCATCAAAAAGGAGTCAAACATACAGACTCGTCACAGTAACTTTGCAATTCGAGTGCACAGTAACGATCAACTTTCTAAAAACAAATTGAAACGGCTAACCGCATTTTAAATTTTTCTGAAAAAAAAACTATATTGACACCAACTAATTTGGCTCCAGAAAACACCGCTCCTAGCAGTTTTCGCATATGTACAAGAAGCCCTATATATACGAGACAAGAACCATGTAATTGGATTACTCTTGGACATGTCCAAAGCATTTGACGGAGTATCGTATAAATGCTATTACAAAAATTGCATGACCTAGGTATTCGCGGCAAAGCTCAAGAATGGCTAAGATCATATGTCCTTAACAGAAAACCGAACGTGCGAATTAACCAATTTGATAATGGATCATTAGAGCACAAAACTATATCATCCCAAATTATAACCACAAACTGTTCCATACTACAAGGCAGTATACGCGGTTGCATTTTATTCCTAGCCTACATCAACAACATCCTCGAAATTTCAAAATCTACGTGTTTTATGTTTGCTGACGATCTTTTTACTGTTTAAATATCCCAAAGTTTATAACATTAAACCCACTAAGCCCATAAACCCCATACAAGATTCTTTTGAGACTATTCAAAATTGGCCATACGAACATAACTTAGATATAAACACAAAAAAAGACAAAAATCATACAATTTAAACCCTACCAAAACTCTTTTTAGTTAAAGTTTTTAGTTTAGTTTAGTTTAGTTTTTAGTTAACTCTCTTTAGTTAAAGAACAATTAGGCATAGAAGAAGTCACAGACGTTAAAATAGCCTGGCAATAGACACATACCTAGACTGGAAAATACATGTGTACAGTTTGTAGATAATGAATAACGACCTACTTTTAATTTGTGAGAGTTGCACTTAGCATGACGTTATTACCTATACAAAAACATGTTGTAGCAATACGATATTGATCGGGTCAACATCTACCAAGAAAGACTTGCCTAATTTATCTGTATTTCGTGTTATTAAGTGACAATATAGTGCTTTACTGAACTTTGGTGATCTTTCTCTAACTAACTACAACAACTACAAGAACCCATCATAGCTACCAGAGCTTAAACATAACTTCCTATAACATCTTCAAGACGTGCGGCCATTACACCGTACATTTTTATGGTCCTTCGAGCATCGAGAAGCAAGTGCCATAAACTAAGTTACTCTTTGTTCCTTCTATTCCTCACTGATAACGGATCGGTTCTTTCGACCTCCACCAGCGGAATAACCGAATGGATTTGAATTTAGGACTCGGCTGTAGACAACGCAGGAGTATGCTTTTTCACTTGCGTCGCTAAATCCCAATAGCTCGATGTTGTTATTTAATCCGGCAATCCATCTGGGAATTCGCATTTCCGGAATGATTGGTATTTCACCTTTCAGTTTGAGCCGTTCTGTTTTAACCTCCATTGGTAGCTCTTCATTCCATCTCAGGTTACTTATCCATAGTTTTTGAAAGATGAGCTTGGCAGTTAGTGTAACGGGAGATAGCCAGCCCAACGGGTCATAAAGTTTGGAAATCTCTGATAGGAGTGTTTGCTTTGTTAGTTTTGAGGTTTGTTGGAGTGACCAGTTAAACTTGAATGTGTCCGCTTCCGGGTTCCAGGTTAGACCAAGGGTTTTCTGTGATTCTTAGTATTTAAATTCAAAGTTGTTTTTTGTCGAAATTTGCTCTTCAGTTAGTTCCTCTAGCAGAGCAGGGTGATTTCCGCTCCACTTTCTTAGGTTCATGCCGCCTCTTTATAGCAACATGTTGAGTGATTTTTGTAGCCTTTTAGCTTCTTCCAGAGACGAATGACCGCTGATCAGGTCGTCCATGTAGAACTCTTGAGTCAAGGTCACTGCTGCACCTGGATATGGTACCTTGTCTCCATCATCACTAGCTAATTGTTTCAAAGTTCTCATCGCCAGCCATGGAGCACACTTAGTACCGTAGGTTAAAGTTTGTAATTTGTATTTTTACATGTTTTCTGTTGGTGAGGCTCTCCAGATGAATCCACATTTTGAAGAAACTGCAATCTCTTCAAGGGTTAAAACCAACCCCTACCGACTACAACATCAACTTTGATTTGGCGAGGATCCCAGAGGCTAATGAAAACAACATCAACTTACTTATGTTCAAGCAAGAAATTAACATCAAAGCGCTTGATCGCGCCATGGCGAAAATCGATTTTCAGTCCATCACTGAAAAATGGGAACTGGAAGATTGTTTAGCCATCTTAAAGTCGAAATGGGAACCTGTTGACCAACTGCACTGTGAGATTGAGGCAAGTCTGGCAGGGGTACAGTGTGAGGCATACAACTGTCTTTCCTGAAAGGCGAACAGGATTATGAACAATTACGCAAACAACTAAAAAACAAACTACATTCAACAATGCACTATCAGCACTCTGCGCCGCGAGTCGACATACCGGAATTTGAAGGAGACTACAGACAGTGGATTTCTTTTAAAGATCTATTTACGGAAACAATCCACAACAACCCCACTATAAACAAGGCGCAAAAGATGCAGCATTTAAAGACGAAACTTCATGGTGAAGCTGAGAGGATTGTTCAACACCTATCGATCAGCGCGGATAACTACGATTCATGCTGGGCACTTTTAGTACAAAGATACGACAATCGTCATCTGCAATTTGTGACCTTCATGAATACCATAATGCATTTGCCCAACATACAACAACGCGACGCGTTCAACTTAAAAAAAGATGCATGACGTCATAAACGAAGCTGTCAACGGTTTCGTGAATATCGGCCTAGACGTACAAACATGGGACCCCATCATTGTGTATTTGGTGTCGCAAAAACTGGACGCAACTTCCTATGAGGACTATGTGAAGACTTGGGATGATCAACGAGCGATTCCGAAACTTGAAGAATTTTTAAAATATTTGGAGGGAGCATTTCTCGCCTTTGAAACAAAGAAAAGCACAAGAAAAGAAAACTCAACGAAGCCCTTCTCCACTCCGTCGAATAAACAAACTCAAGAAAAAATAACATTTTGACCCACATTTCACAAAATCTGTCATACAAATTATGGACAATGTCCTATAAGCAACGGCAATCATGTTTTGATGCAATGTCCGAAGTTCGTCGACATGGATACAGCGAAAGGAAACGGCACAATTGCAAAACTTCGTTTATGCAAAAACTGTCTTTTTAGCCACGGCTCGGACGCTTGCAAATCAGCGAAAACGTGCAAAGAGTGCAATTTGAAACATCATACGATGCTTCATTACGCAAAGAAAACAACTGCAAACATAAACATCTCAACTCAGCAATCTTCCAATTTGCGTCAAGCAAATACTTCAAATCACGCACCAACTAACGATAAAGAGATTTTATTAACAACAGTTCAATTGAATATTAAATCTATTGACGGAACTTGCCAAAATCTTCGCGGACTTCTGGATCAAGGAGCACAAGTAAACCTGATCTCGGAAAGGGCGGCCCATCTTCTAAAACTACCCCAAAAGAAATTTAATGCTAGCGTCAATGGAATTGGATCATCTTCAGGGGAATGCAATGGAAGTCTTCAAATAAACTGTAAATCAATTAACTCGGATTACACGTTTGAAACTCAAGCGCTGATTATGAAAAAAGTAACTAACAACTTACCGAACGTGTCATTCCCCAAGGCTAACTGGCCTCATTTAAGCAACTTAAAACTCGCCGATCCGGAGTATAACATCTCTCAAAACATAGATTTCTTACTTGGGGCATGAGTGTAAGCTGAAATAATTCTGGACGGCTTACTGAAAGGCAATCAATCAGCCCCTATTGCACAACAAACGCAGTTGGGGTGGATATTATGTGGCAGCATAACTAAATCATACTGCTGTAATGTAACTTTGATTGACCTACAAGAACTAACACGCTTTTGGGAAACCGAAGACATTTCCCAGCAGCAACCGGATACGCCACAGGAAGAGCAATGAGAAGAGTTTTACAAGAAGACTGTTCAGCGTAATTCTCAAGGACAATACATTGTTCAGATACCCTTATGTTCGGATTTTGAGAGAAAACTTGGCAATTCAAAAAACATAGCCATCTCGCAATTTCTTCAACTTGAAAAGAGACTGGAGAGAAAACAACAACTAGCGACCATGTATCGAGATTTCATGAAAGAATACGAAGATTTAGGTCACATGGCGCCATCACAGACCACAACATCAGCTCTTCAGTGTTTTCTCCCACATCATGGAGTTTTGAGAGAAAGTTCAACTACAACCAAACTTCTAACTGTGTTTAACGCATCTCAGAAGACATCTAGTGGCTACAGCCTCAACAGTCTGCAAGAGAAGGGTCCGAACCTACAAAAAGAAATTCAAGCATTGATTTTGAAGTGGAAAACTTACCGCTATACCTTCACAGCGGACACTGAAAAAATGTACCGTTGCCTCTGGATTCAGGAAGAACAACGAGACCTGACGAAAATCACTTGGAGAGCCTCACCAACAGAAAACATGCAAAAATACAAATTACAAACTTTAACCTACGGTACTAAGTGTGCTCCATGGCTGGCAATGAGAACTTTGAAACAGTAAGCTAGTGATGATGGAGACAAGGTACCATATCCAGGTGTAGCAGTGACCTTGAATCAAGAGTTCTACATGGACGACTTGATCAGCGGTCATTCATCTCTGGAAGAAGCTAAAAGGCTACAAAAATCACTCATCATGTTGCTACAAAGAAGCGGCATGAACCTAAGAAAGTGGAGCGGAAATCACCCTGCTCTGCTAGAGGAACTAACTGAAAAGCAAATTTCGACAAAACTTTGAATTTAAATACGAAGAATCTTATAAAACCCTTGGTCTAATCTGGAACCCGGAAGCGGACACATTCAAGTTTGATTGGCCACTCCAACAAACCTCAAAACTAACAAAACGCACACTCCTATCAGAGATTTCCAAACTTTATGTCCCGTTGGGCTGGCTATCCCTTTACACTAACTGCCAAGCTTATCTTTCAAAAACTATGGATAAGTAACCTGAGATGGGATGAAAAGCTACCAATGGAGGTTAAAACAGAATGGCTTAAACTGAAAGGTGAAATACCAATCATTCCGGAAATGCGAATTCCCAGATGGATTGCCGGATTAAATAACAACATCGAGCTATTGGGATTTAGCGACGCAAGTGAAAAAGCATACTCCTGCGTTGTCTACAGCCGAGTTCTAAATGAACACGGAGAGTTTGTTTTAACCCTACTGATCGCAAGAACTCGTGTGGCGCCAATATCACAGAAAATAAGCCTACCAAGAATGGAATTATGTGGTGCTCTCCTGTTAGCGGAAGTAATGAAAAAAGTTCAAACAGTTCTCGCCGGCTACAACATAATCAAACGAGCGTGGTGCGACTCACAAGTGGTGCTAGCATGGATACAAGGTGAATCATCGCGGTGGGAAACCTACGTAGCAAACAGAGTCAATAAAATAAAACTTATATTGCCAGCTAACACATGGCAATACGTGAAATCGGAGCTCAACCCAGCTGATTGTGCATCCAGAGGTTTACAACCAAGTAAACTACTCAACTTTAACCTTTGGTGGCAGGGCCCAGAGTTCCTAAAGGACCCCGAATATACCCTACAAGAAACATCAACATCGTCTCAACAATGCCTCTATACAAACTTAACAGAAAGCAAAGAAAGCAAGAAACATAACAGCAACATAATAACCATCAATAAAAAACCTGAGCATTTTATAGAAACATTACTGGTGAATAACAGTAATTTCACCCGAGTTCGCCGAGTCATTGCCTGGATTTTGCGCTTCGTCACAAAAACGCAATGTACTGCAAGTCAACAAATACCTCACATAACAACAAACGAATTGACCAAAGTGAATGAACTGATAATTAAATACGTGCAGGAAAAGGAATTTGAGGTAGAATACAAGCTACTTCAGAACAATAAACCTTTACCTTCAAAAAGCAACATCAATAAACTTAACCCTTACATGGACGAGAACAACATTATGCGTGTGGGAGGTTGACTGAACAAATCAATATTACCAGGAGGCATGAAAAATCCTGTAATTCTCTCAAGCAACGGAAGATTTACAAAACTTATGATCGAGCACGCGCATCTTTCGACATTGCATGGCGGAGCGCGGCTCACACTAACATATATACGGCAGCGGTACTGGATAATCGGGGGCAATAGAGCCGTCAAATCCATCTTGCACAACTGTGTTCGCTGTCGTCGCTTCGGTCCTCATGAAAATTATCAACTGATGGCCGAAGCAACGCATCACCCCATCGAAGCCATTTACGCACACCGGCGTGGACTTTACGGGCAGCATTGACATCAAACTAAACAAGGGAAGAGGAGTGAAGACATCCAAGGGCTACATCGCAGTCTTTGTGTGTTTGGCCACGAAGGCTGTACACCTTGAACTTGTATCCGATCTCAGTACGGAAACATTCCTCGCCGCATTCCAGAGAATGTGCGCTAGGCGCGGGATGCCGAAATGTGTATATTCAGACTGCGGAACCAACTTTATTGGAGCTTCAAGGGTGCTTCGACAAGAGTTCGTCGACTTTAAGAAGATGATGACTGTTTAATATTTATGCTTCGGAACGCACCGGTTTTTTGTTGCGCGGATCGACCGCGAGTAATCGGGACATCACTAAGCGGAAACGGACCGCAGATGTCACTCGTACCAACGAGAGAAAAAAATTGGAGGTTATCTTGGCCTCTTTTCTCGTCGGGGGAAAAACAACATATCTGCTCAGGCGTCGTGCCATTGATTGGTATTTCGGTGTACCAATTACCAAATACAGGCGTCGGGCCTGGTCGGAGTGTTAATCATCTACATCGTCGGGAAATAAGTAGATTCGCGTCAGCGGTCAAGTGATCCGTGTCGTGATTGAAAATCTTCGTATCGGACGAAGATTCCACGTGTCGGCAGGCAGCACGTCGGCGGCAGCGTCGGGCAGCGACAGCGAAACGATAGTGATTCGGTTCCTATCCTATCCCAATTGTGCCCTTATCCCATATTCCTGTCTCGAATCGAGCTTTCGATCTCCTGTCTACGGTGACAAGGTCAATAAAATTTCATCACTTCTTTTATCTCACGTGCTGGCAAAGGCACACCCCCTTCGGATTCCACGCCGTTCGGTAGGCGTGGAAATTAAACATTTTGGTAGCAGGAGCGCGGTTTTCCTAGTGGGAAATCATCGATTCACGGTTGCCTTTGTCACATTGTAGTTGGGAGAAAAGAATATCTCAGATTGGCTCAAGTCGGCAATGAGTCTGTGGTCGGTATACCACGATTAAAGTTCATTTTCGGTAAGTGTATAAGTGCCAATTTAGTTAACAGTTGTTATAAATTTGTAGTCGGAAACTACTGTTGTTGCGCATAAAAGATTGAACAGTCATTCTGCGAAGCCTAGATTGTATTACTTGCGGTAGAACGTCGGGTTCTATAGTCCTACAGTGTTATTTCAGTTTACACAGCAGGGTCGGGCTATTTAAGGGGTACTAAGCTGATTTGCTGACCTCAAAGGAAGTGTGGTTTATAAGAAGCCACTTATTATTTGTATTGTTTTCATAATCAAGTTTTGTGGGTTATTTTTGTATTGTGTTTTATGGTGGCATTCTCTTTTATTTAGAGTGTATATTATAAGGTGTATGTCCACAGGGCGACCATATTAAATATTGTTTAGGATTTAATTGTTTAGTGGTTGCCTTGGTTTTTACAACTTAGTTTTAATTTCTGTGCCCAGCGCTGATGGGCAAGTGCTGGTCTCTGGCTGTGCTTAGTTCGGTAGTGAAGCATAGGACCAGAAACAATTGAATTGGTAACCATGGCACCTTCACCCTTGACGGTACTGCGGTATGGCGTCCGTGAGGAGATGAGATGGCTCGCCCATACTCACAAGTATGTGGAGCGACTTGACATGGACGATGTCCTACTCAAGCGTGTGGAGGACGCAATGACACGCGTCGGGAAGGTGTGTCGGCTGGCTGCGGAGGCTGAAGCCCTCGGGCTTACGGATGAGGCCTCGGTGGCTGCAGTGAAGCAGCTCTGCGCGGATGCTGACCAAGCGATGGAGTGCTTGGGCGACATCGAGCGTCGCGCCGAAAAAATTAAGCGGTCGCGTCGGGATGACCGCGGGGAGGGTAGCGGAGACCCGCCCCCTAAGGGTGTTGTGGGACGGCTGCCGCACCTGGAGATTCCGGCCTTCGGTGGGGCAATTGATGAGTGGCCGGCATTCATCAATTTATTTATTGCTGACCTGGACAGCGCCTACAAGTTGGCCCAACTATTGATGGCACTGCGGGGTGAACCGAAGGAGTTGGTCGGTCACCTAACGGTTACGGCGGGGAATTATGAGATTGCCCGGGTCATATTGTTTGACCGCTACCAACACAAACGGCGGTTGGTTGATGCGCAGCTGGGGAAGCTGTTCAGCATTCCAAGAGTAACCCGGGTTGTTGACATCCGGGTACAGGTGCTCAACCTTGAGAACCTTCAGAACCTTGGACTGCCGGTAGACCAATGGTCATATATCGTGTTATATATGGTTTTGTCACGGTTGCCTGCAGCTGTTCAAAGTCGGTTTGAACAGCTGCATGGGTGCAGTAGCTCGGAACTGCCCACACTCGTCCAATTAACGGATTTCTTGGAGGGTGAATGCAGGCGATGTGATACCATGGATTCGGAGGCCAGTGTGCAGCGCCAACCCGCGCGGATGCGGGAGGGGCCGCGCCCCCCACCCCCACGGGGGGGTGGGTGGTCAAAACAATTTGGCGTTTTGAGTGCCGCGCCGTCGGGTGATGGCTGTGTGCATTGCGACAGTGCCGGTCATGAAGTGACCAGTTGCTCCAACTTTAAGGCGCTCGGTGTGGCTGCCCGCAGGAAGGTGGTCTTCCGCCACCGATTGTGTTTCGGTTGTTTGGGGCCGCACCCGCTGAGCGAGTGCTCACGGGCGTCCCCCTGTGAGTGCTGCGGTGGCAAGCACGACATCGTGTTGTGCCTGAACTGGTCAGGCCCTTCGGACGGTCACCAGGGCCGGACTCAGGTTGGTCGGTCACAGGGCCCAACCAGGGCCGGACCCAGTCCCCCTCCGGGCAACGGGAGTCACCAACGGGGTGATTGGGGTACCCGCGGACGGGACCCCCCCCCGAGGGGAAGGGGGCAGCGCGGGGGGGTAACAGGCGGGATAGCCGGGGTTTGGTCGCCGCTGTCCAGGGTCAGCGAGGACTTCGGGCCGCTGGCTCACCGCGTGTTACGGGCGGGTGTCAGATGGCACCTATGAGTGGCGCGAAGGCTGGGAGCCCACCACCTTCTGCGCCACCCTGCCCGTCGCTCTGGGAGGCGAACAGGGAGGCGAACAGTCGGATGTCGCCCCCATTCCTAGAGCGCCCCAGGTTGGATCCGCTCTCCCCCCTCCATCCACAGTGGCCACCGGGCACACCGTTCACAGTCCGGTATGGTCGGGTACCGGGAGAGCGAGGGGGCCTATTATGCGGGTTGGGACCCCCTGATGTACATGCGGTCTGATATGCCACCGGTGGCATATCAGCAGCCGAGTTACCAGGCCGACGGGGGTCCCAGCGGGTTCGGATCCCGCGGAGGTTCCCGCTAGGGACACGCCGCCCACTTACAGGGTGCCGTCACTCCACAGACGGTCATGCTCCCCACCGCCTCGGTGATAGCGTGGAGTTCGGACGGCAAATCTTGTGTGGCACGAGCACTATTGGACTCGGGGGCCCAGGGGTGCTTAGTCTCGTGCAACCTTGTAAGACGGTTGGGCATTTCGGTAAGGGAGTATCCACATTCCATTCGGGGAATTGGGAACACGGAAGTCGGTTCCGTTAAGGGAGTATGTCGGATTACTCTCTCGTCACGGGTGGATTCATCGGTGAATCTGACGGTCACGGCATTGGTCATGCCTAATGTGATGGGCTCACACTCTCACGTACGGTTGTCGCCCTCGGTGCGATAGTTGGTCGCTGGGTTGTCACTAGCTGACCCAGAGTTCGATATTCCGGGCCCAGTAGACATTTTATTGGGTGTCGATGCCTTGGGATACCTGTTAGTGCCAGGTGTCCACGTGTTGCAGGCGACTGGTCTGGTTTCGGTCAACACCAGACTGGGCCATGCGGTAATGGGTCCGGTCATGCCGGCTGCCCCACGCCTAGCGACTCGTAGTCCCTTATTCGGTTCTGTACTCTCGGAGGTGATACAGAAGTTTTGGGAGGTGGAGGAACCATTTACGGTCCGCCGGTTGGACCCGGTTGAAGAAGAGTGTGAACAGTTTTATCGGAACAATACTGGTCGCCTTCGGTCAGGTCGATTTCTCACACGTATTCCATTCCGGAGTGATCGCCCACCGCTGGGCAGTTCACACCATGCAGCCGAGACGCGGCTTCTGTCGATGGAACGACGCATGAAGCGTGACGGGATATTCCGGCAGAAGTACGTCGATTTCATGCGGGAATACGAGTCGCTCGGCCACATGTCTATCGACTGGAAGCGTGAAGACCACTGCTTCCTGCCCCATCACGCGGTCTTGGGGACCCCGGAGGGCAAAATACGGGTAGTGTTCGATGGATCGGCATCAACATCTAACGGCATGAACCTGAACCAGTGTTTGCATTCAGGGCCGAAGTTGAATCATGACATCGCGGATGTTATCACACGGTTCCGTTGAAACAATGTTGTGTTTGTAGCTGACATCCGGATGATGTTTAGACAGACGGTCATTCACCCTGACGATAGACGGTATCAGCTGATACTGTGGCGAGAGAGCCCAGATCAGCACATCAGGGTGTACGAGCTGAACACCAACACGTACGGGCTACGATCTAGTCCTTATTTGGCGATTCGCACTCTGCGGAAGTTAGCGGATCGAGAACGGTTAAACTCCCCTAGAGGAGCAGTGATCCTGGAGCAGGATCTCTACGTGGACGATATCTGTACCGGTGCAGATTCCGTAGAGGAGGCGCTCGCTCGACGGGACGAGCTAGTTGAGCTCTTACGGGGTGGAGGTTACGAGCTCCGGATATGGATGTCGAACTCTCCAGAGTTACTGACTGGTCTTCTGGATGACTACCAGCAGGATCCCCACATTTTTGAAAATTTGGAAAATCCAAATATGTTGTCGGTATTAGGCGTCCAGTACCAGCCGGTGTCGAGTTGGACTCCCCGAAGGTCTGGACGAAACGGAACGTCCTTTCAACGGTGGCTAGGACATTTGATCCAAACGGGTGGATCACCCCGGTAACATTTCAGCTCAAGTGTTTTATGCAGCAATTGTGGTCTGCTGAGCTGAAATGGGACGACCTGATCGGCGGGTCATTGAGCTCAGAGTGGGACTCGTTCTTTTCGACCCTCCCTGGCATCAATCGGATTTCAATGCCACGGAGGTTGGTCCCCACCAAACGATACACCGCCACCCTGCATGGGTTTTGCGATGCCTCGGAGAAGGGCTACGGAGCTGCGGTATATCTGCGTACGGTCGACTCCTCGGGGGAGGTTGATGTGCGGTTGGTCATGGCCAAGAGCAAGGTTGCGCCGTTGCGCACTCGCCTGACTATCCCCAAGTTAGAGCTTTCGGGAGCGGCTCTCCTGACTCGTCTGCTCAACCACACGATGACGGTTCTTCGTGGGTCAATAGCGTTAGAAGATACGGTCTACGCTTGGACGGACAGCCAGATCGTGTTATGCTGGCTGAAGGCTTCAGTTCACAAGCTGGAGATTTTTGTGGCGAATCGGGTTTCGCAGATATTGAATTCGGAGGTTCCCTTAATCTGGAGACATGTTCCAGGGGAAATGAACCCAGCAGACTGTGCGTCTCGTGGGTGTCACGCTCCGGAGTTGGTTGGACATCCCTTGTGGTGGGGTCCAAAATGGTTGACTCAGGCCGAATCGGATTGGCCAATGAGTCCACGCGTTACCACGGCGAACGGCGCCTTGACAGTCGGTGTCTGTACGACGCAACCAGAGCCGGAAGAGGAGTTCAGCCTGCTGGAACGGTACAGCTCGCTCGACAAGCTGGTCAATGTGACCGCCTGGATCTGCCGATTTGCGCGGAATTGTCGGAATTCTGAGGAGGAGGAGGAGTGCGGACACAGGTCCTGACACCACGGGAACGGAACCATGCGTTGTTCGCATTGGTACGGAACGTGCAGACGGTGCACTTTAAGTCCGAACTGGACATTCTGAGACGCGGACGCGTCCAACTGAAGGGAGCTGTGGCTCGGCTCAACCCGTTTATTGACCCTCAAGGATTGCTGAGGGTAGGAAATCGGCTGCGGAATGCCAACCTGCCTTATGCGGCCCGCCACCCGTTGTTACTCCCTAGGAAAGGGAAGTTGGTCGAACTGTTGATTCAGGATCGACACATTCGGAATGGGCATGTCGGATGCCACGCCTTGATGGCGTTTCTCCAGCGCGAGTTCTGGATTCTATCGGGAAGACGCTTAGTGCGTAGCGTCGTATTTCGGTGCCTGCCTTGTTATCGGGCCAAGGCGGCTACGATGCAGCCCCAGATGGGCGATTTTCCCTCGGATAGGGTTAACGAAATCCGGCCCTTTGCGGGTGTCGGAACGGATTTCGCGGGACCATTCATGGTCAAGTCTTCACAGCTACGGAACGCCAGATTAGTGAAGGCATACCAGTGCGTCTTCGTGTGCTTGGCCACGAAGGCAGTCCACTTGGAGGTGGTCAGTGACCTCACTACGGAGGCATTTATCGCATGTCTGGATCGGTTCGTCTCACGAAGGGGCCTCCCGTCATTAATCCGTTCGGACAACGGCACAAATTTTGTCGGAGCCAGGCGATATCTGCAGGAGGTCACTCAATTCCTGAACGGTAACCAGGACGCCATCGGTACGGCTTGCTCCCGACGAGGGATTGAATGGGTTTTCAGTCCGCCGCGATATCCTCATTGGGGAGGAATTTTTGAGGCTGCGGTTAAATCGGTTAAGTCGCACCTGACGAGGATCATCGGTGAGACCTCTCTACGCTTTGAAGAGCTTGCGACGCTGTTCTGTAAAATTGAAATGACACTGAACTCGCGTCCGTTGTGCCCGCTCAGTTCGGATCCATATGATTTGGAAGCGTTGACGCCGGGTCACTTCCTGATAGGTCAGCCCCTTAACGCCCTGCCAGAATACCCATTCGGTGATGTTAAGTTAAGTCGGTTAACTAGGTGGCAGATGTTGCAGCAGATGGCTCAAGATTTTTGGAAACGGTGGTCCCTTGAGTACTTGCACATCTTGCAGCAGCGCCTTAAGTGGACTGACCGGACGAGCCCCCCTCAAGTCGGTGATTTGGTGCTGATTAAGGATGCGAACCTGCCATCATTGAGATGGAGACGAGGACGGATCGTCAATTTGTACACGGGTCGGGATGGCACGCCTCGATCAGCAGAAGTCAAGGTGGGGACTCGGTCCTCAAGAGAGCGGTCGCAACACTTTCTCGCCTTCCTATTGATTAGGGACAGGTTCGGGCCTGTCCGGGCGGGTGACTGTTTAATATTTATGCTTCGGAACGCACCGGTTTTTTGTTGCGCGGATCGACCGCGAGTAATCGGGACATCACTAAGCGGAAACGGACCGCAGATGTGACTCGTACCAACGAGAGAAAAAAATTGGAGGTTATCTTGGCCTCTTTTCTCGTCGGGGGAAGAACAACATGTCTGCTCAGGCGTCGTGCCATTGATTGGTATTTCGGTGTACCAATTACCAAATACAAGCGTCGGGCCTGGTCGGAGTGTTAATCATCTACATCGTCGGGAAATAAGTAGATTCGCGTCAGCGGTCAAGTGATCCGTGTCGTGATTGAAAATCGTCTTATCGGACGGCGATTCCACGTGTCGGCAGGCAGCACGTCGGCGGCAGCGTCGGGCAGCGACAGCGAAACGATAGTGATTCGGTTCCTATCCTATCCCAATTGTGCCCTTATCCCATATTCCTGTCTCGAATCGAGCTTTCGATCTCCTGTCTACGGTGACAAGGTCAGTAAAATTTCATCACTTCTTTTATCTCACGTGCTGGCAAAGACACACCCCCTTCGGATTCCACGCCGTTCGGTAGGCGTGGAAATTAAACAATGACTGAAAAATTCTTCAACGAAATCAGTAAAATAGAGGTGACTTGGCGGTTTAACGCACCATCATGGCTGACAGCCGGAGGACTATGGGAGGCTGCGGTCAAATCCATGAAACACCATCTTCGCCGAGTACTTGGGGAACAGAAATTAACCTATGAAGAGTTTCTAACTTTGCTAACGAAAATCGAAGCCAGCACATCAAGGCCACTGTGCCCCTTAACTGAAGATCCAGAGGAATTTTACAACTGCCTGACATCCGGGCACTTCCTCACTGGTGGCGCAACGTTGACACCACCGTTATCGGATTATACGGATATCAGGAGCATCGACATACGGCGCCGCTGGCAATTAACTGAACATATGGCACAACAATTTTGGGAAAACTGGTCAAATGATTTTCTAAATCAACTTCAAACTAGATGCAAGTGGAACAAGCCTAACAAAAACATCAAGATAGAGACGTTGTCTTGGTTAAGGAAGAAAAGCTCCACCCCGCAAAATGGGCAATGGGACGTGTGATGGGGGTTCACCCCGGCGCTGATGGCTACGTACGCGTAACAACTTTAAAAACTCAAACTAGAGCGATCAAAAGACCCGTAACAAAACTATCATTATTGCCTACCGAATCGGAAAAGAATGGAAACAGAACAAAGTACGACGAAAAACATGTGAACCCGAACAGCAATAACATGAAAACCCAAAGAAAGGTTCAAAAGGTCTACACGGCTTTCTCTGTTCTGACGACGATGCTATTAATGTTAACATTCATCACTGGAACGTACGCAACTTCAACAAAAACACAAATCACCAAGGTGGAACCCGAGCGGCCAATTTACTACGATAAGCTAGGAGCGCTTCAAGTTACACACGATGAATGGACATTAGTCTTGTATTATAACTTAACTAACTACTGAGATGGACTTCACAAATGGAAGGATATCTCAACGACATTAACAATTTTTGCCAAAAAACGGACCCAAGATACTGCAAAACGACACTGGATCAACTTTACTACGAGAACGTGATACGAAATTTCCAGAGACATATGAGATGAATGCCGACCATCAACGCAGACTGGAAAATGGCATGTAAGTAGCATAACACTACATTTTCCCCTCGACCCTGGAAATTTTTTTGACTCAGCAAAAATTTTGATATGTACATTTTTTTAAATAAACCATAAAAACACAGCTTTACAGAAACAGACATCACCAGGCAAAATCAGATATACCATCTCTTACATTCATCATCTTCATTCAGGTAAGGGTGGAGTTCACATTCAATGACAACCCCTGTAAAAGTGTGTTTTCGAAAGGACATTCAGGCTTACTTAAGAAGTTGTTAATTTCAGTTTAATTTTTAAGTTCAGGCTTACTTACATGCCATTTTCCAGTCTGCGTTGATGGTCGGCATTCATCTCATATATCTCTGGATATTTCGTATCACCTTTATTTTCATAGGACCCTGTAACGTTTTAAACCATAAGAACACAATAACAAATCATTTTCACTTCGTATTTTCACACTACCAGCACTTCTAAATCAATGTCGAAGGGGCTTACCTTGGGTGACCTTGTATTTGGCTTTCTCCGAAACTCTGCAATCTCGGGCTTCGTGCGCGCTGGTGCGCTACCTTTTTATATTCATTGTTACTTCATTTACTTCATTGTTTTCTTGTTGTTTTCTCTATAACGAGCCTGAAACCAAAATCTGACATATTTCGATGTCGTTGTTTATCTGGTTGTCATAGCAATGTCCATTCAAACTCATTAGCAGTCTGATATGTTTACTTCAATACTTTTACAAAAATACTTTTTCCCTCTTGGCCATTCACAAAAATTGCGATGTTGTTGTTTATCTGGTTGTCATGGCAATGTCCATTCAAACTCGTTAGCGGTCTGATATGTTTACTTCAATACTTTTACAAAAATACTTTTTCCCTCTTGGCCATTCACAAAAATTGCTTTTAATTTAAATATTTTTTTGAACTCTCCAAAAAGGGTATAAGAGCGGAACATTTCTGAAATTCGTCAGTCTCACTTCAGCTCTGAAAGAAGAAGCTTCACCTAAAGGCCTTATCCCGGGGCCGCACTGCCCCGGGATCCTGCGAGCCTCTGTTGAGTCGCTGACTGTCTGCTGCTTAATCATTAAAAAAAATGAAAAAAAGGTGATACGAAATATCCAGAGACATATGAGATGAATGCCGACCATCAACGCAGACTGGAAAATGGCATGTAAGTAGCATAACACTACAAACGAAGAACTTAAAACATACAATACTATGCTACTGTCTCTGCCCACCTAGGCGAGAGAAGGAAGAAACGAGGACTGATCGACGGGGTAGGCTACGTCGCAAACAGCCTGTTTGGGGTGCTGGATCAGCGATTTGCGGAAAAATATCAAGTGATATTCAATCGGTGCAATAAAACGAAAAATACTTATTACAACTAATAAAAAATCAGACCTCCATAGTGGAACTCCAAAACAACTTACTCAAGAAAAATGAGAATAATATACAACAACAGTTCAACATGATCGACGGCTTTATCAATCAAACCAACATTAGCTTTGCAACAATTAAAGAAGAATTAGAAGTCGTAATGGCGACAACCTACTTCAGCTCGGCATCCTTGTCAGCCTACATGCTTATTAACAACTTGAAAAAAATACAAGAAATAATTTTCAATACACTCACTGACGTGTACCAAGGACACATTGACGTTCATTTGATTACACCTACTAAGTTAATGGAACAACTGAAAAACATAAACGAACAACTACCGAAGACCCTGTCAATCCCGGGCGACACTGATGTCACCAAGAGCATCAAGGAATTATACAAGCTTTTGAAGGTCAGAGCTAGGGTCACAACTAATTATTTTCTGTTTCAAATCCAAATACCATTGGTGGCGGAAGGGGACTACGCTCTATATCGGATCATTCCACTGCCGATCAAGATGGGCGCTGAAATAGTCATAATCCAACCGAGAACACCATGCCTAGCAACAGACTTCAAAAAGAATACCTACATGTCGATAACTGATGAAAATTTACGCTCCTGTACTGTACACAATCAAGACCAGTACATCTGTCAACAGAATGTGCCAATCTACAATCTTTATAATAACATTGACAAAACTCCGTGCGAAGCAAAGTTACTTGGTCACACAACGACCTTGCCCTGTGACGTTAAACCGGCGTCATGCAAGACAGAGTGGATCGAGTTACACCTACCGAACAGCTGGCTGGCAACATGCTGCGGGACATGCACTATACGGACTATCTACAACGAAGACATCGCATCATACACGCTCACATCTGCCGCTATCATAACAATATCACAGGGGTGTGTGCTACAGTCCGATGATCTAAGCGTCTTGGCACACAACAAATACAAAAGTAATGCAACAATAAACTATAACATTCCGGAAGCAACAATAAACTCTACTGTAAACAACATAGTGAGGATAGGTCATATCCTAAGGTGCCTGATCAACTTACGAGCGAAAATGCTGACATGAAGAAACTCAGAGAACAGGTTGAATTTCAGAAGAGAAAGGAAAATAGCCTGCCCGCCAACTTAACAAGACATGATCTGCACCACTACGTGGTTGGCTACTCGATGGTCACCGTCCTCATCATCATCGGCATCGTGTGGGTGGCGAAGACTCGCTGCCTCCCAAAATGTGCCGAGAAAACGTAATGCAGTCAGAGAGCGGCGCGAGCAAATCGAGCTATCAACGCTAAGCACAGAACTGCAGAATCAGCAAAACCAACACGGGGCAATCCGAGACCGATGACGCCTCGAGCGGATGCATCGCGGCGGGACTTTATTCTCGGTGCAGACAATTTAGTTTTTAATTTTGAATAATTTTATTGTTAAGGCAAATCTTTCTTATCATACTTTTATCTTTTCTTGGGGCTTCCAAGATGTACAGTTTGTATATAATTAATAACGACCTACTTTTAATTTGTAAGCGTTGCACTTAGCATGCCGTTATTACCTATATATATATAAATATAGCATAGTTAATAGGGCAAACAAAGCCATGGGATTTATCAGGACAAGTCATCAGTTCAGTAGTTTCAAAGTTATTAAAATTTTGTATTGTTCATACGTGCGTAGTATACTCGAGTATTGTACACAAGTATGGAATCCACGACACGATATTTATATTAATAGGCTGGAATCAATTCAGAAGAAATATATGCGACACTTACAGTAGAAGTGCAAAGTTTATAACGATAACTACGAAGCAAGATGTAAAAGGCAACATATGCTACCTCTCCATAAAAGACGTCAGTTTGCAGACATAATAATGCAAATGAAAATAGCGCAGTCTCAAATCGATTCTCCTGAACTACTCTCCAAGATAGGCATAATAACACCCTCGCGCTCTCATAGCACCTTAATAGTAGTTTATGTGACTGCTACATAATGGAGGGAATTAATACTCGAGAGTGGGTTTATGAAACCAGCCTTCGGCTCATTTCATAATAATATCACTCGAGAGTTTTAATGCCTAATAATGTACAGTTACATTCACTAGTTTATCTACACACATATCATAAGCTCTCTTTGATGTGTTCTGGAACCACAGTTTGACCGGCATTGTGGCTCTGCAGTTGTTTCGCTTGTTCTGTAGTGCCAACTTCACAGACAAACTAGGGGCGGCACGCAGGCGGGCGTCGAAGTTCGGAATTTTAATGTCATAATATGTAGAAAAATTACACATTATAGCCATAATGTGTAATTTTTCAGATAAGAAATGAGTTTTTACCAAGTAGTTTAACATTATGCCGATCGTAACGTGCGGTTTTTGTACGCAGTAAATAGGGTTAATGATACGTGTGTCGATAAACTTTTAAATGTCCCTCAATGTACTACCAACTACAGGCAAAATTCCTTTTTTATCAGATCCACAAATTCTGTCAATAATATTAACTTGCCTGAGTTTGACCTTTTCAACTCACCAGTATACGGAGTCCGCAATTCTTTATCTAAGGTTTGGTTTGACGGCGTCTCTTAGCTATCTTGAAAACATTGTAGTTTTTGTTTAAGTTAGGTATAACATTGTAAAAATAATAAGTGTTTTGTAAACAGGTGTAAATTTTGATGTACTTTTAAATAGTGTGTACCGTGCTAGTAAGTTAGGCATTATATTTTTCGAACTTACTATTTTGGTAGCTAAAACTGTATGTTTTCCGAAAATAAATAAATAAATATTATTATATGTAAAGTTTATATATCGGTAGTTATTTTGTATTTCCTATCTGTATTTTATAGGTATTTAATTTATTCCTAGGCATTTTAGTTATAGTATTTATTGTGCATTGCCGACCCTTTTATTAAACCAATTCCAGTAATGCCTTGGTATGCTGGAAGAAATCTCTCTTTAGAGATAAGCTCGCCTTTGTTCATGCATTTTCTTTTAATGTAACTTTTCAAATATTTGTGTAATTAAGAATTATGAATTATGAATAGCTTTACTGTATTTATACCTCCACCTGTTACCCCCATGTACATGTTTATAAATAAATTAATATGAATAGAAAAATTCTAATGGTTATTAGGATTCGTGAAGTCTTTTTCTCACAGAACCACCAGTTTACATTAATTGCCATTAGTGTTTTCATAAGTTCCCAGACTGTCGCTAAGATCATAACCTCATACTGTACCTCATATTCAGAATCGACTTTGGAGAAAAAATCGACGGTCATTTGGTAATGGCATTGGCGTTGACTTGAACCGAAACTTTAACATCGCATTTAAGAGTGAGTAGTTGTTTATAACTTCTTGACGTATTTTCAGTTTGTGTTTAAATTGTCGTGACCTTTATTATATCAAGCAATAAGCACGGGCTGCTTATTTCGGAGTAACGGTGCAGTGGGGACCCCATATAGATAAATTAGCTGGTAAATTTAGTTCTGTGGCTTACGCTGTTAGGAACATCAGACAAAACATGGATGTGGCTACATCATAGTTACTTTTATACATTTTAGTTAATTTCGTAGTGTCATGTCTTGTTGTGGGGGAAAGCAGCGGATATTCAAACTATTTTTATTTTACAGAAAAGAGCTATTCAATCAATTTATAATTTAAAATACACAGACTCCTTCAGAGAGCTTTTTAAAGAAATAGACATACTTACTAACTTATTTTTTTAAATATAATGTATGTACACAAGACCTTACACTATTTTTGAAACTTAGCATTAGTTGTAATGTTTACCTAATAAATTATCACAGATTAGTTGCGCCCCGGCTTAGACTCGCGAAGTTTAGCAATTCTTTCAAGGATTAGTGCATTCTCTACTACAACAAAATACCTCTGGAGATTTTGGAATGGCTTATGTTTCAACGATTACCTAAAAATTCGAAAATTTACCACCAATAAATTCGAAATTACTGCCAAAATGGATGGATGTCCACCAAATTGTGTTTGGATAAATGATCACCAAACTTCTTTTTATGTTTTGTGCATTTAAGTTTACGTTTTAAGTATTTTTTGTTGTTCTTACATGTTCAACCTAACACGAAGGATAAAGGGGGCTTCGCTTCGCTCACCCCCTTTACCCTTCACCTAAGCTACCGCAGTATTTTGCCCTGATTTTTTCTGCAACATTTGGTGTACATTTAGCCATTTTGGATAGGAAAAAAATATTTTGTTGGTCATTATATTTGTTGCCTTTTGAAATTCCCATTTGAGCAATTTAAAAACCATATTAAAGCGACTTAGTGGAAAAAGGGATATTACATTTCGGGACTGCATGGGGTTTAGTTAAATTACAACACAGACTTTACTGTTAATAACTTTGTAATTTTTTATTCCTGCTTATTAATTGTAATAATTAATATTGTAACATTTTTAATAGTTAAGCACAAACATTTTTTTAAATAAGATCCAAAAATCTATCTGTGACAGTTCAAGATTACTTAAATGACGGGACTGCATGGGGTTAATCGTAACTCAACAAAGACTTTGATGTTTATAATTTTGTCGTAATATTTCGTCGCTTTATTCTTCAGATATAATTTATTTATTAATCACGTAGTCTTCTTACGATAAAGGCTTTCGTTGCACATATTTTAGAGAAAAATAATCGAATACCTACTCGATTCTGTGATTGTAATTTTAATTTTAGGGCTGGTATCCCTATACCGGTTCACTGGCGCTCTCAACTGACAAGCCTCATTCATTTTGTGTGCACGGTTTCGTTAGCACGTTACGAGTTCACATTAATAAAATATTTTCATCATGCCTAAAAAACGAAGATCAAACACCGATTGTCATCGTTTTCCAAAACGTCGACGAGTTATTTACTCGGATTCGTCTAGTGATTCGGATTACGCGGACGTTGAAATCCATGCTGTTAAGTTTCGTACAAGCATTTTATTTCTCCCTACCCTACACATTCTGGCTTTGAGTTTGAATCACGACAATGATGGTGTTTTGTTCTAGTTGGAACACAATGGTTGCCTAGAGGTTGGCCATGTGTCAGCACAAAGGCAGATGACTGGATGTTTTTCAGATCTTTGTTAGATCAAAAGGTCGCCTAGAGGTTGGCCGTGTGTCAGCACAGGCTTCTGGCAGATGACCGTTTCCGTAGCCTTTCAAATATATGTAGGTTATGAAATTATATTTTTTGTCCGTAGACAACGAAATACCGAAAGGCCAACCGAATGCGCCGCATTCCCCAGATCACATAAAACCTGACCTTAACACGCCTGAGGTTCCCAACCCTATCTAGATCAGTGAGGCTGAACCCGTCCAGAGCGAGGAGCTTGACGAGGAGATCCTGTTGGCTTTGGGAGAAGCAACAGACGTCACATCAAACTTCGGCGCCAACATCCACGAAAATGCGGAAAGGTCTTCCCAAGGACTTGAAAGAAAAACTTCTCAAGGACTATCTTGTCCCTGACAACTGTCGTTTGTTACAAGCGCCTAAGTTAAATGGAGAAATATCATTTATCCTTTCTGATATGTCAAAAAATCGGGACAAGAAAAAGGAAATCACTCAGCAGCAGCTAGGCGTTGGCATAAGTGCCATAAATAAAGGCTTGACACTACTCTTGCAAGAGGATAAAAAGATCGAGGCGATCAAAGCCCTCGGCGATGGTTGCAGGCTATTAACTGACTTGCATTTCCCGGAATCGTCGAATCACAAGAAACTGATAACCCCCGGATTGAACAAGACTTTTCTGAATTTTTGCAGGATGGTTCAGACAGAGATAAGGCTCGTTTTAGAAGCACGCTATCCGCAAAAATTAGTACTTCTAAGTCTTTTACACGCGGGGGTCGACATATCAAGAAAAATTCATAGGTACAGAAGAATTCCCAACATAACGCCATCTACATCAGGTTGCCGTTACCAGGGAAGTCAGGGAAACTGGGCGGCCCCCTCTCGTTACCCGCCAGCAAACGGGGGGGGGGGGGGGGCGAGTAGTGCAGAGAAGCGTTCCTCCTCCGCCTCCGGCGCCGTTTCGGTACCAGGCTCCGCTGACCAGGAAAAACCCGCCACGAGTTTCAACAACTTGCGAAAATGCGGCAATCAACCACGCACTAATGGTACGTCATGCAGGTAGACTGCAATATTTTTATGACTATTGGCAGAAAATAACTGATAATCTGTTATTTTGCAATGGATTTGTGAGGGTTTTAATATTCCCATTGATGCTTATGTTCAATAATCATTCGCTCCAAATGAGATGGTTGAAATGACTTTGGTGATAAATAACCTAACGAATGAGGCGCTCTCACAGTACGTCCTCCATTTCGAGATCAGTTTATCTCCGGTATATTTTTGGCTCCGGAAAAAGGTTCATTCTTAATCTCAAGACATTTAACAAGTTCGTTAAGGAAGTTTATTTCAAGATGGAGGATTACAGGACAGCTGCAAAACTTATTTCACAGATATTTTTGAGATTTGAGTTTATTGACAAGAACGGCATCAAAACCACCTACGAATTTAATACCATGCCATACGGCTTATCTATTGCGCCTCGTACATTCACAAAAATTATGAAGGAAGTAGTGACCTATTTAAGAAGTCTGGGCCACAGGTCTGTTATATATCTTGATGACATTTTGTGTATAGTACAAGATATAAATGAATATCAAAATAATGTTAACGAGACTATTAAACTATTAGAGTGCTTAGGATTTGTGATAAATCGATACAAAAGCTGTCTAGTGCCTCAGCAGTCTTGTAAATACTTGGGATTTATTTCTAATTCAGTAAACTTGACAATAAGTTTACCGACAGATAAAGCAAATGACATTTCTAACCTGATCATGAAGTATTCTAGGCTTCCTACATGTACTATTCGTCATTTGGCCCACCTAACTGGTGTATTGGTCGCTGCATGCCCTGCTATAAAATACGGTTGGCTCCACAGAAAATCATTAATAAAATAATAATGTCTTTATTCCAGAAAAAATATTTTTTTCCATATAACTTATAAAGATAAAATATAATTTAGAAACAATCAGTCTTATTGGGAGATTTATAGTAGTAAATTGCATTTAAGCATAACGCCGTTGTAGTTCAGCCCACTGTCGGTGGATTGGGCTCGCGAGCCACATGACGCACGAGTCCGTCCCACCCGGGCAGGCGCGCCGACGCGAAAATCTTCGATGCGCTACACCAGCGCGGCAGGCGGTTCAGAGCTTTCCAACCGTTGTTATATTGAACCCGTAGTCGGCTGTACTCTCGTTTGGTGTAGTTACACCACAACTCAGCGGTGTATATAGTGGTGCAGTAGGCAGTGAACAGTGCACGCTTCACCTTTTCGCTGCAGCGGTGAAAGCGTCGGGTCAGCAAGTACGCCTTGACACAAAGTGCTCGACGTTGTCTCTCTATGTCCCTGTCGTCTTTTAGATCCGAGTCTATTATATGGCCGAGATATTTGGTCTCCTCCTCGCGAGTGAGTACTTCGTGATTGAAAAGTAAAGGAGGGATCTCGGTAGGCGTGTTTTTGGACTTGAAAACCGTGAATACGGATTTGGTGGCGTTATATACCATGTTATTCTGCTGGGCATAGTCTTCACAAATAGCAAAAATACGACGCAGCAATGGAGTGGGCGAGCAGCACCATGTCGTCTGCATAGCTCACGTGGTTGACGTACACGCCATCCATGAAACAGCCGACCCCTGCATCCGCGAGGCGCCGGCTCAGCTCATCCATGTAGAGATTGAAAAGAACTGGTGAAGCTGTTCCTCCCTATTGTACCCCGCAGTTAAGTGGCATCGGTTCTGACAGGGTTCCGTTCCAACGTACTACGTTCTTCTGTTGCTGATGCCATTGCGCTAAGATGGATATTATGCTTTCAGGAATGCCTCGTTGGTGCATTTTGTTCCAAAGCAGTGCATGTGAAGCTCTATCAAAGGCTTTACTGAGGTCCAAATAGCAAGCGTATGTAGATGTATGTCGTTGCTTGTAATAGCCCGCTACTTGTTTTACAACATAAACTGCCGTGGTCGTCGCGGAATTCTTCTTAAAGCCCATCTGATGATCGGAACTTTCTAGATGTTTTTCAGTAAGCTTTAGCAGGACTCTCTCAAATAATCTGGCTAGAATTGAGGCGAGGGCTATTTAGACGTATAGGTCTATAGTTACCCGAGCTGGCAATGTCCTTCTGTTTGTTTTTGCACAGGGGAACTATAACGGTATTGGTCAAGGCATTTGGGATGTGTCCGGTTTTTAATATACCCTTGTAAAGTCCTGCGAATATAGCGCTCATGGGTGCGCTGGCGTGTTGTAAGTGTTCTATCGACAGACCATCGACATGGTTGAATGTAATCGGCGGTAATTTTTGTAGGTTCCTGGCAACAAATATCGGAACTTGGTCTGGGTCTGTTTGCTTCAGGACACTGATTATGTCATCCAGATCTCTTCCCTCTTTGCCTGCACGCTTACGCGTTATGTTACGCTTGGATGTATAAATTGATTTAAATAGAAAATTTTTTGCTGTCTCAATATCCTCAGTCGTGAAAGATGAGGTACATATTTGCACCAGGGACACTTCGTCCATCATGTCCACTTTATTTTGTATAAAAGAGAGCAGCTCATTTATTACAATATTGCACGAAGTGCACTTCACAATGTTCGGGGTCATGGTCGCATTAAGCGCTTAGACAAGCGGACACTCCATGTACGAACGCGACTGTGGTTTCGGACAGACTGGTTTATTAGAACGAGTAAAGTATTTAGCTATAGATAAATACCAAGATTATAAACCAAAAATAAAGCTACCAGATTCCATCTTACCGGATTTACTGTGGTGGTAGCAAAACATTCGGTCTTCTTCAAATTCTGTCAAAAATGTATATTTTGAACTAGAGTTATTCACTGATGCCAGCGAAACGGGATAGGGTGCATTTTGCAGTGGCGAAAAGGGCTCATGGTCATTGGACCGAGGAAGAAGATCAAAACCATATAAACTATTTGGAATTGATGGCGGTTTTCCTTGGTCTAAAATGTTTTGCTACGAACCTTATAAATTGTGCAATTTTATTGCGTGTTGACAACACCACAGCCTTAAGTTACGTTAATCGCATAGGGGTGCACAGTTTCCGCATTTAAACGAGATGACCAGGCGGATCTGGGATTGGTGTGAGAAGCGAAATATATGGCTGTACGCTTCTTATATTAATACTCGCGACAACAAAGAAGCAGACAGGGAATCGAGAAGAATAAACCCAGATGTTGAATGGTTGTTCGCTTCTCGCATCAACGCAAAGTGCGAAATGTATGTTTCTTGGAAACAAAACCCTGATGCTCATTATATTGATGCATTTACAATAAAATGACAGTCTCATTTTTATACATTTTCACCATTCACACTCGTTCTGAGATGTTTACAAAAAATCCTGGACGAAAAGGCGAGCGGTATTTTAGTATTCCCACACTGGCTTTCACAGCCATAATATCCGCTTTTAACCAAGTTGATAATATGAACAATTTGGTTTCTAGAACCTAATAAATACCTTTTATGCTCCCCTTTCAGGACGCATCATCCTCATTACAAAACCCTTACCCTGGAGCGCTGCTCTGCGGCTCGCGTTTACACGCCGCGGCTCCCCAGCTGAATCTTTAGACCTAATGGTAGCTTCTATCGCTCCTTATATTATAAAACAATACCATGTCACTTTTTAGTCTTGGTGGAATTATTGTGCTTAAAAAAACATAGAAGTTTTCAATGTAGATATACCCCAAATATTGTCTTTTCTCACGGAACATTTTAACGATGGTACATTGAATTTTCATCGTTCAGCCCTCTCACTTCTTCTGTGTCTTAATTAATAAAAACCTCAGCTCCTGGAAGAGAACAGCCGTTTCTGTTCCTTCCATTTTTTTGGAGAGAATACCAATATTTGTCCAGTCCATACTCTTCGTGAGTATATAAATATAACAAGAGAACTCAAACTCAAACTCAAAACGTTTATTCTGTAAATAGGCCACAAGGGCACTTTCACATGTCATTTCATTTCATTTTTTACAGAACATTTGGTATTATTATCATATTATCAGAAAAAAAAAGTACTTAATTATTGTTTCTGAGAGATGTAAAGAGTCTCAAATGTCATAATAAAATAATTAAAATATAAATAACAGAGATGTATAGTCTCTTTAGTCAATAATACAATGATAATAGGAGATGTAAATGGTCCCCACAGTCAAGAGTTGTATAATTAAATTAATCTTTGGAGGTGTAAAAGGCCTCCAAGTGTCCAGTAAAAGAAACTCTGGCAGTGAGGATGCTCACAATTAATTAGAACAATTCAGTCCCAAGCATTTTTATCATCTATGTACTCTTTAATACTGTAGTAAGCTTTAGAAATAAGCCTTTGCTTGATGTATTTCTTGAACTTATTAATTGATAGATCTGTCAAAGTGCTTGGGAGTTTATTGTAAAATCTTACACAATTACCCTTGAACGAGTTTTTTATTTTATGGAGCCGAGTAGTGGGCACTGCAAGTTTGTCCTTGTTTCTAGTATTAAAGTTATGTATATCACAGTTTCTTCGAAAGTTAACAATGTTCTTATGGACATACATAATATTCTCGTAAATATATTGACTATGGACTGTCAATATATTTACTTCTTTAAACTTATTTCTAAGAGAATCTCTATTATTCATTTTATAAATCGCACGAACAGCCCGCTTTTGCAGCACAAAAATAGTATTTATGTCAGCAGCACTGCCCCAGAGCAGAATACCGTAGGACATAATACTATGAAAATAACTAAAATAAACTAATCTGGCTGTTTTTAAATCTGTCAAGTGACGGATTTTCCTGCATGCAAAAGCTGCAGAGCTCAGTCTGTTCGATAGCTTATCAATATGTGGACCCCATTGGAGTTTGGAATCCAACGTTATACCTAGAAACACTGTGCTGGTTACCAATTCCAATTCCTCATTTTTAATTGTTATACATGTCTGATTATTTTTAACGTTAGTAGTAAGAAACTTAACACATTTAGTCTTTTTCTCATTTAATAGCAAATTATTAACATTAAACCAATTTACCACTCTTGATATGGTATTGTTCACGTGATCATCAGTAGCGTGTTGGTTTCGCTTTGTTTTAAAAATAAGTGAGGTGTCATCAGCAAACAGTACCATATCATGACAGTTCCTTCCTAGATAGGGTAAGTCGTTTATATAGATGAGGAATAGGAAGGGTCCCAATATTGAGCCCTGTGGCACGCCCAAAGAAACCAATGATCCTGGTGATCGTTCTCCGTTTACGTCTACCCTTTGTATTCTTCCGTTCAGATAAGATTTTAACAAATTCAATGACGTGTCTCTAACTCCATAATGATGTAATTTCCTGATCAATGTTTCATGACAAACGCAATCAAAAGCCTCAGATGAGTCACAAAAAATGCCTAGGGCATCTTGTGACTCTTCCCAGGCATCAAAAATACTTTCAATGAACTGAATTCCGGCATCTGTTGTTGAACGACCGCGAGTGAATCCAAACTGTTTGTTATGCTTTATTAGCTTATTTGATTCAAAATGATGTAATAGCTGTGATAAGATTAATTTCTCAAAAATTTTACTAAAAGTTGGTAGTATTGATATAGGTCTGAAATTGGTGGGGTCTTGAGTACTACCTGCTTTGAAGAGGGGAATTATCTTACTTTGTTTCATTAAATCAGGAAATTCACCGCAGTCTATACAATTGTTGAAAATGACCGCTAGGTCAGGTGCAATTAATTCGATCAGGGATTTAACGACGTGAACAGAGAGTCCCCAAAGATCATTCGTTTTCTCAACATTTATCAATTTAAATGCCTTTACGACATCTGAACTTGTGACGTGCTTAAAATTCAAGTATGAAGCACACTCTGAGACATTATCTTTTAATATTGCAACAGCAGACAAAGGTAACGAATTTAAATACTTAGTCGTGGAAGCCGGTGCATTAGTAAAAAACGATTCAAATTCAATTGCAACTTCTAAGCTAGAACTCGTAAGCTGTCCTAAGACTTTAGGCTATAAGGTGTGAAGGATCTTTTTATAACATTTAAGCGACCTCATAAGAAGGCTTCATCACAAACAGTCAGTAGATGGATAAAGAAAGTATTGCGGCGTCGACGTGTCGGTGTTTAGCGCGCACAGCACGCGACACGCGGCCACGTCGTCGGTGCGCTCGGCGGGCGTCTCCTTAGACGCCATCAGAAAGGCAGCTGGTTGGTTTGCCACGTCACTAACCTTTGCTACATTTTATCAAAGAGATGTGGTAGACGTAGGCCAGTTGGCTAGATCTATCTGTTTAAGATAAAATTTAAGATGATTGTTCATAATTGAAAATGTAAGCTCTACGCTCTAAGAATATTTCCTTTGTTATTTTGTTATGCGTAATTTTTTTTTCAAATAAATACGAAATACCTCTAGACAATGTTTGGTTTTAAAACTTCTGATCTGGGCAATAGATAGAAATGTAAAGTTGTTTGTTAAGTTGACAAAACTTTCATTCAATTCTCTAAACATCTACGTGGTTAATAAATCAATTATATCTGAAGAATAAAGCGACGAAATATTATATATGATCAAACGAACTTCTCAAGTGAAAATCGATCGATATAATACTAGTCGCTTTATTCGAAGATATAAGGAAGGACCCTCCCTCCCTCCCTTTGAAAGTTTTATCCTGTCTCAAGAATAAGGCTTGTCAGTTGGGAGCGCCAGTGAACCGGTATAGGGATATCAGCACTAAAATTTAAATTACAATCACTGAATCGAGTATGTATTCGATTCTTTTTTTCTAAAATATGTGCAATGAAAGCCTGTATCGGAAAAGGACTACGTGGTTAATAAATAACTTATATCTTCGAATAAAGCGACTCATATTATATCGATCCAACTTCACTTGAGAAGTTAGTTTGATCATATATTATTTGTAATATTCAAGACAACTTAAATGACAGGACTGCATGGGGTCAATCTAACTCAACACACACTTTGCTGTTATTAATTTTGTAATTATTTGTAATGTTCAAGTTTACTTAAATGACGGGACTGCGTACAGATAATCTAACTCAACACAGACTTTGCTGTTAATAATTTTGTAATTATTAGTAATGTTCAAGATTACTTAAATGACGGAACTGCATGGGGTTAATCTAACTCAACACAGACTTTGCTGTTAATATTTTTTTTATTATTTGTAATGTTCAAGTTTACTTAAATGACGGGACAGCGTACAGATAATCTAACTCAACACAGACTTTGCTGTTAATAATTTTGTAATTATTAGTAATGTTCAAAATTACTTAAATGACGGAACTGCAGGGGGTTAATCTAACTCAACACAGACTTTGCTGTTAGTATTTTTTTTATTATTTGTAATGTTCAAGATTACTTAAATGACGAGACTGCATGGGGTTAATCTTAATCAATACAGACTTTGCTGTTAATAATTTTGTATTTATTTATTCCTGCTTTTTAACTATAATTATAATATTGTAATATTTGTATTAGTAAAGCACATTTTTTTTAATTAGATCTAAAAATCAATCTGTGGGAGTTTCTACGCCCCTCTATCTCACAGTGGTCCAATGTAGAGAGGAGGCAAAAAGTGACGTTTGCTAAGTACATATCATCAGTATCTACAGTAATAAAGAAATTTGACCTGACTTGACATCTTGAGATCATTGCGCAGAGAATCGGGAGACTGTCGCAAAACACATACCTTTAGGTATGTGTATTGCGAATGTATATTTATATACGAATGTATATATATACATATATTTATATACATTTTTATTTTCTTGACTTCACCTTATGATTCTAGAATTGAACTGATACTCAATTTTTACAAATTTAACTGATACTCAAGTGACTTTAATCCTCAATCCCTTTATTAGCTATCGGAGTAAGCAACAAACCCTCCAGTGAAACCTACTGCGGACCATCAGCATTCTCTGAGCCCGAGTCGTCAGCCATGGCCGCCTTCATACGTTCAAAGCGCGACAATTTGGAGTACTACCTGGCCTTTCACTCTTATGGGCAGTATATGATTTTACCGTATACTTATAGCGAAGCGCACGTGGAGAATTACGAGGAAGTGGTAAGTACAAGTCGTAAACATGTGTTATGTCGGCCCACATCGACTCACTGGTGTGCACAGACCTCTTCTCCACAGCGCCAATCCTAACATTCGTGTGCCAACCGCATCGGACGAGATTCCCTCGACTTGATCAAACAGTATAAATAAAACGGGGACTAATAAAATAAGCGTAAAAACAAGTGACTATGAACAGTGAAACTACATGAAATGGGTGAAAAAATATATAATTTCGCGAAGTAATATCAAAATTGCGCGAAAAATACGGAATGGTTTAGTTCACGCTTATTGGCTACATAAAGACTATTTGTATATAATAAAGACTATTTGTATATGTGTATCTTTGTCTAGTACCTAAGATACAGGGAATCCTAGTATTAGATCAATGTGTGCAAATAGTCTTCAAGGTATTATTATTACTATTATTAATATTTGTGGGTTAGGATACTTTTGCTTATATGGTAACTTATCAAATAGAATGTAATTGAAGTCGGTTTTTTTACTAAAGTTTTACTATTTGTTTAAATTATTAACCTCTGAGATGCCACTGACACGATAAGGTGTCGGAATTTATTCATTGGTTTTCGACTCTAATACCAAGTAATAAAGTTGAAAATATGTGGCCGGGTCCATATCCTCTAATACTTCGCTTGTATTATATTGTTCGAAACATTTACATTTACAACCTTTTTACAGAAATTAATGTGCAATAAAGCGGCGAAGGAAATTTATCGACTACGTGGGACTAAATACACCATCGGAACTGCTTTCGACACTGTCGGTGAGCTCCCAGAGATATAAAGCCTTACTACAAAAAAAAATGCTGCTGTTTAAGGTCAAACTATGTTTATGATTTTTTGGACTATGACCTTGTCCAAATTCATCACCAAAACGCACAAAGTTGCAATGCCGTGTACAGACGTAGCTGTCCCCTGCTTTAATCAGTTACTGTTTGACGAAGTCTTATAATATTATCATTAAATCCGCCCATTCAGCATTACTACTGCATAGACCTCAGCAAAGCACGATTTTTATATATAACATAACTATACGGGGTGGCAGAGGCACAATTGTGCCCACTTTGAGCCAGTTATTCAATAATCCATTTTGCGTGACAGGGGGCTAGCCTATTGCCGCGGCTATGGAGTAATGAAGGTTTCCTCACGATGTTTTTCCAACACCGTTAGACGTCAGTATAATTTACTTAAGATAAATTTATTATCTCATTGGTACATGGTCAGGAATCGAACCTGCATTTCCTGTGCAAGAAGCAAGCGTGAAACCCATAAGACCACGGAGCTCTTTAAATATGTCACCGTAAGATTGTCAAAACCGTTAGTGGGTTAACTAACCTTTTTTTTTTCAAGTTAGTTGGTCAACTATCGACAGATAGAAAACTGTAGCTTAGAGTACGAGTTACTCCGAGTTACTCTATGACGCGTTATAGTTGATAAATAAAGGGCGACTAGCTAGAAGGCGGAATAAGACTTAACTCGAGTAAACTTTGACAACTCTTTACAAATTTATATGGAGTTGTCAAAGTTTACTCGAGTAAAGTCTTATTCCGCTTTCTAGCTAGTAACACTTAACTGTTGAACCCGTTAAATAGTAAACTGGTTTAAACTTGAATTGCAAAAGAAATACTAGGGCAAACACTGAGGTAGCTTAGGTGAAGACTAGAGGGGGCGAGCGCAGCGAAGCCCCCGAATATTTTTCGTGTTAGGTTGACATGTAAGAAAAAAAGAAACGTAAATTTCAAAATCCTGTCGGTCTGTCGATAGTTGATCAACTAACGCGTTAGTTTATCAACTAACGGTTTTGACTATCTTTCGGTGACATATATATATCAAACAATAATATTTTATACTTTTAGGTTATAAAACATCTGGAGTCTCTGGATGCTGGACAAAGATGGCAATGAGAGTACCGTGAGTAAACTATTATTAAATTAAAAATCCTGTACCCTAATTCTCTATCTAAACATCTATAGCGGTTCCTTTGAAATTAAGATAGTACGATAAAAATTGAGGATTTTTACTCCATTATAAAGTCATCTACATATTAGATATTTAGGTTAACGTTTATTGAGTATTTGACTAAGATTTTCTCAGAAGGAAAACTCCATTGGGTGAAGTTTTTTCCATAGAATTTAATTGCGAAAATACCTATAAATTGTTTTTTTTTTTCCTGTCATTCTGAATTACGGAATTTAATTACGGAATTGCATTCAAAATTATGTATTAGTAAACTCTCATTGAAAATCTTTTTGACAAAAAAGCATATTTTTTTTTAAATAAAATAATGTGGTTTGGCACGACGTTCCGATTCCGTCCCTCTCACACTGCGGGGCATTCCGCCTGGACGAGGTATCCCCTTAACGTTTGAAGCATATTCACCAACTTCAAAGAACAATATTTGAGACAATTCCATTACATGATTGCAATAATGATCGCAATATGTTGAGCACAATGTTTCGGGATCAGATTATGAAAAATGTAAAATTATATCGGAGAACAGCTTAACTTTTATTATCACAGATACGTCATCACCTTCGAGTTGAACGACGAAGGTCGCCACGGCTTTGCCCTTCCACCAGATGAAATTATTCCCTCCTGCAAAGAAACCATGCGTGGTATCATCAGCCTACTCCAGCCCAGGTCTACCAAATTCAAGAAGTTAACAACAGATACAAATATCACAGTTCTTAAATTCAGTGGCACTAACTCTCAGAGACAGCAAGTTGTGACGTTTTGTTTGTCGGTGTTCTGTCAGTTTGTACTGATTGAGTTGCTAAAGTGATTGTTCTGGATTAAAAAATAACTTGTAATTCTTGATACTTTAAATCAAAGTTAGACTGCATAGGGTTGGGTTAGACGAGTTCCCCTTACAATTTTTATTTATCAACGCACGGATTTCAGCCAGTCAGCGCCCCCGAAAATTTTTGTAACGGAATCAGCTGAAATTGGAACAAACCGAAACGAAAATCTAACCTCACACCAACCCATTGAATTTTATTAACATGGCATGCGGTTCAAAATCGTGTCGCCTCAACAAGGACTGTGTCGGTGAGAGGACCCGTTTTCGTACATATATCTGCAAATCTGTAGGGAATCTATAAGTAAATTTATTTAGAGAAAATGATACTCAATGCACATGCATATTTAACAAACATTATTAGAAAAGGTGAGTTAACATTTATTATTATGAAGTTATTCCAAATTTCCAACATTGAGAAGTAATCCGCGTTTGTCGTTTTCAAAGGGATTTCACATCGATGTTTAATTTAACGGAAGGTTAGGAAAGAAAACAATAAAATGAGGGGAATTACGAAACATTATCATTTAAATTGAAATATTAATGCGTAGAACAAAATCTTATACTGGGGACTGACCTTTTTTGTTTTGGATTTTTTAAGGTACTTACGTATTTTAAGGTTTCGGTACACCGCAGGCAGGACAGGAGCAGGTCGGTAGCGGAATCTCTATAAAGCATGTCTTACCGAACTTAAAAGCGGGTCCGCACTGTTGTGTCTTGTGGCAGCCACTTGACCATGCATTTAAAATGGGAAATATTAAACTGCACATCAATAATACTGATTTTCACAGCAAGTATACTGATTTTCACAGCAAATATACTGATTTTCACAGTAAATATACTGATTTTCACAGTTAATATCAGGGCAAAACACTGCTGTAGCTTAGATGAAGGGTAAAGGGGGTGAGAGAGTGACCTTTATCCTTAATATTAGGTTGAACAAGTACATAAGAACAACAAAAATACTAAAATGTGGTGAAGCCGAATCGTTAAATATTTTTCCACTATATATTTAATAAGATATATTTTGCGTTCAATCAAACCAGAGCCCCAGATATCGATTGTGAAGAAAATGGGACCAGTAACTTCGAAGTTAATATTTTCATCTGACCAAAAAATAAAGAAATGCCAATTTATTTTATATTATACGATCAGTTGAATACAACTAATCGTATAACAATATCCCGACCAATTAAAGAGCTGCCAAAAATAACTTCGTTTAAACAAATAGTTGACAGCTGTCAACAACACGTAAACAAAGGGCTCTAGCCAAAAATATAAGAAACAGTGCTAAAAACAACAGAAGAAGGAGAAATAACTAAATAAAACCACTCAACTAACCTCAAACTGTGTGTAAACAAATACAATATTCAACATCATAGCCTGATAAATAAGAAAATCTGGATAAAGCAATCGGGACACCATATAGAAGCATAACTATAAAAACATCAACACAATTTAAAAGTACAATTAAACGGCTAAATCGCTTATTTTCTAATTTGATACACCCACATTCCAAAATAAACAGCTGCTTGGCACAACAAAACAAATGACATTCCGCACAGCTACCAACGTCACGGAGTGAAAGCGCGTTTCAAAATAGATCAACTAAGCGATATGCTGGAGCACGTTCCGTTTCACGTAAGACCACACGGAAAATATATCAAATGAATATGTACGGGATCTAGTAGTGTACTCAATATAATTTCATGATTTCTACCACAAATTAATTCAACTGGAAGTAAAATAAATTCTCATGCTATCAAAGTATCATGGATCACAACGACTATGTAACACTTAGAACCTAATACAGGCACCGAAGCAATTCATGTGGTGATGAATCAAGCTCATCCTTATTTGAAGAATGTCGTATAGCGACAAGAACCTGAACAGAACCTAACAAGAAACAACAACCAGGATAAAATTTAGAAATGACAGTTTATTATAAAATGTCGTGTAGCGACAAGAACCTAAACAGAACCTAACAAAAAACAACAACCAGGATAAAATTTAGCAAATGACAGTTTATTATGCGTATATACAGTGACTATTTTTATAAAAATGAAAGGAAGATGAGGATGAATGAGGTGAGACAGGTTTTTTAAAAAATACAGGTATCAAAATAAAAAAAAGGAAGCGGAGGACACGGAGAGTAAGAGGCAGAAGAAGTAGCAGCCGTCTGGCGAACCGGTCAGTAGAGGCAGGCAACACGGTAAGTAGCTGCAGTAGGCAGGAGGCGTAGCAGCCTCACTCCAGTAGAGGCAGTAGGCAGGTGAAGTACCAGCCGTCTGGCGAGCCGGTCAGTAGAGGCAGGCAATACGGTAGGCAACAGTAGGCAGGAGGCGTAACAACCGTCTGGCGAGCCGTTCAGTAGAGGCAGGCCACACAATAAGTAAACAGCAGTAGGCAGGAGACGTAGCAACAGAGGCTCGCAGGATCCCGGGGCAGTGCGGCCCCGGGATAAGGCCTTTAGGTGATGCTTCTTGTTCAAAAGCTGAAGTGATACTGCCGAATTTCAGAAATGTTCCGCTCTTATACCCTTTTTGGAGAGTTCTAAAAATTATTTAAATTAAAAGCAATTTTTGTGAATGGCCAAGGGGGAAAAAGTATTTTTGTAAAAGTATTGAAGTAAACATATCAGACCGCTAACGAGTTTGAATAGACATTGCCATGACAACCAGATAAACAACAACATCGCAATATGTCAGATTTTGGTTTCAGGCTCGTAATAGAGAAAACAACAAGATCACATAGCCAAAATTACATAACAGCGATAGATAAAAAGGTAGCGCACCAGCACGCACGAAGCCCGAGATTGCAGAGTTTCGGAGAAAGCCAAATACAAGGTCACCCAAGGTAAGCCCCTTCGACATTGATTTAGAAGTGCTGGTAGTGTGAAAATACGAAGTGAAAATGATTTGTTATTGTGTTCTTATGGTTTAAAACGTTACAGGGTCCTATGAAAATAAAGGTGATACGAAATATCCAGAGATATATGAGATGAATGCAGCCCATCAACGCAGACTGGAAAATGGCATGTAAGTAGCATAACACTACATTTTCCCCCCGACCCTGGAAAATTTTTTGACTCAGCAAAAATTTTGATATGTACATTTTTTTAAATAAACCATAAAAACACAGCTTTGCAGAAACAGACATCACCAGGCAAAATCAGATATACCATCTCTTACATTCATCATCTTCATTCAGGTAAGGGTGGAGTTCACATTCAATGACTACCACTCTAAAAGTGTGTTTTCGAAAGGACATTCAGGCTTACTTAAGGAGTTGTCATCCGCTCCTGCGTGGAAAAAAAAATAAGTGGAGGTAAAGAGAAACAAATTAATCCTAAGGTAGCTTTAGTCGCTTTGACTTAAGATTAAGAACGGCCAGAGCGGTAGGGCTCGAAGCCAGAGGTCAGCAACATCGCCAACAAGATGTGTCTGAGATAAGATAAAAAAAAGATGAAAATGATGGTGATATTTATACATATATACAAATTAACAGTTAATAGAAGTTAAGAAAATTTAAGATTTTATGTCTTTAATGCTAACCTTTCGTATCACCTTCAGGACAGAAGTTTGAGAAACAAGAGGGGATTCCATGACAGTCGGGTCAGCAGGAAGGTCAAGTGATGGAGAGTCATTTGCAGTTGAAGGTGGAGTCAAGGATTCGAATTGTTTAGAAAATTTTACTTCTTTCCGGTTATCTAGAATAAAAATATTAAAGTGATGAAGTGAAGTGAAGTGAAGTAAAGTGAAGTAATGTAAGTTAAATGTAGGCCTAAATATAGTCCAGATGAGTTGAAAAACTAGATGAAGTTTTGTTTTAGAATTTGGAAAATATGGAAAGGATGAATAGATACAGATTTAAGAGCGAAAGAGAAAGCAAATCAAAGGGAAAGAGACAAGGCGCAGAAAAGGTGAAGAAGGGTGAAGTAGAACTTTTACGTTGGGCGCCAAAATGTCGTGTAGCGACAAGAACCTAAACAGAATCTAACAAGAAACAACAACCAGGATAAAATTTAGAAATGACAGTTTATTATAAAATGTCGTGTAGCGACAAGAACCTAAACAGAACCTAACAAGAAACAACAACCAGGATAAAATTTAGAAATGACAGTTTATTATGCGTATATACAGTGACTATTTTTATAATAAATAATAGTTTAAAAAAACTAAAAAAACACGCTTTTATAGCTAACCGAACTAAAAATTAGAAAATAATTTTTAATTTCAGAGAGTTTATTATACAGTAGTAGAAGATCGAACAATCAATCAGAATTTATCACCTCAAAATAAAATTATAATAAAGTTAAAGTAATTAACAAAAGAATTCAATTCAGAGTAAACAGCGTGGGGTGCTTGATAAAGTAAATGTAACAACCATTCTATTGGCAACTATCTATGAGAGGAGAGCATGAGGAGAGTTATGAAAAGTAGTAAAATGCACCCCACGCTTTTTACTCTGAATTGAATTCTTTTGTTAATTACTTAAACTTTATTATAATTTTATTTTGAGGTGATAAATTCTGATTGATTGTTCGATCTTCTACTACTGTATTATAAACTCTCTGAAATTAAAAATTATTTTCTAATTTTTTGTTCGGTTAGCTATAAAAGCGTGTTTTTTTAGTTTTTTCAAACTATTATTTATTTTTCATTTTTTAGTTCGATTTATCAATTAGTTATTTGTTGACATGTGGTATTGAAATTTCTCACAAATTATTTCGCAATCTCATCATTTCATTCAAAGCTTCACTGTTGCATGGGGTTTTTCGTGTTAACTTAGAACAATCGAGTTCTTCAATCCGAATACCGTCTAAAGATCTTACACGACTAAGTGCTACATAAGCTTGTCCAGCAGCAAACAGTCGCGAGCCTAGATAAATGACTGCATGATCGACTGTACAACCTTGCATCTTGTGGACGGTCGAAGCCCAACTCAGGATTAATGGCAACATTCGTCTCTCAGCAGTTCCATAACTGTATTTCGCTGGGAACTGTATCGATATTGGTTTAATCATGTGCACAACATCTGATCCGAAATCGATACGGACTGACGGGATGTCTTCCGCGTATAGTTGGCCTCTGCGAAAATTTGGCCAGATAATTTCTGTGATAAAACCCATATTGCCATTCACTAAACCTTTCGACACGTCAATGTTTGTCCTCAACATCACTTTAGCTCCTACGAATATTTTCAATACATTCGGAAGACCTCCAGTTTTATTAATATCGCTAGGTATCACAGAATCTAAGTCCTTGTTACCTAGATTTCGAGTAGCATCAATGAGTTGGTCTTGTACTTTTATTGTATAACTAACTGTCACTTTATTCTTAAAACTCTGGAGAACTTTTTCGTTGTGTCTAGCAACCTGATCATTTGTTGGGTAAATTCTTAATGCACTCTCGATTGAGAATTCATTAATCGCATCTGTTGAAACTTTTTCAAGTAGAATTTCAATATGCCTAGACGTCATTTCTCCAACTCTAAGGGCGTTAAGCACATCTATAAATGTCGTGTCTCCTTGTTGACGCATATTTTGTTTAAGTTCAATCAGACCGAACTGTCGCCACAAATGTGTAGCTGGCTTCATGTGTTCTGGTTGTTGAAAAACTTGATGTCCTCGAATAGGTGGTAACTGCATTAGATCACCAAAGAGAATCACGTTTATGCCTCCAAAACAAGCGTCCGAGGTTTTCAGCTGTCGCAAACGAGTTAAATCAATATGTAAGGGGGCGTCGATACAATAATTCTTTCAATACCACATACAAACTTATGAATGCACCTGGTTACATACATGAAGTATGAAAGTAGTCGCACCAATAACTTTGTAAACAACATTTTGCTATGTATTAATCCTGGCCGTCCTAATAAGGATAATGGGAAACTGTTATCAAATTATTGCATTGTCATCGGTCCTTGATACGTATGCAAAGTTTCAAATTAATCAGACTTCTGGAAACTGGTGAAAATTAAGTTCAAAGATTCCGTTACATACATAGATACATACATACATACAACCCAAGCTAATAAAAGCGTGTTAAAAATGAAAGGAAGATGAGGATGAATGAGGTGAGACAGGTTTTTTAAAAAATACAGGTATCAAAATAAAAAAAAGGAAGCGGAGGACACGGAGAGTAGGAGGCAGAAGAAGTAGCAGCCGTCTGGCGAACCGGTCAGTAGAGGCAGGCAACACGGTAAGTAGCTGCAGTAGGCAGGAGGCGTAGCAGCCTTACTCCAGTAGAGGCAGTAGGCAGGTGAAGTACCAGCCGTCTGGCGAGCCGGTCAGTAGAGGCAGGCAACACGGTAGGCAACAGTAGGCAGGAGGCGTAGCAACTGTCTGGCGAGCCGTTCAGTAGAGGCAGGCCACACAATAAGTAGGCAGCAGTAGGCAGGAGACGTAGCAACAGAGGCTCGCAGGATCCCGGGGCAGTGCGGCCCCGGGATAAGGCCTTTAGGTGATGCTTCTTGTTCAAAAGCTGAAGTGAGACTGCCGAATTTCAGAAATGTTCCGCTCTTATACCCTTTTTGGAGAGTTCTAAAAATTATTTAAATTAAAAGCAATTTTTGTGAATGGCCAAGAGGGAAAAAGTATCTTTGTAAAAGTATTGAAGTAAACATATCAGACCGCTAACGAGTTTGAATGGACATTGCCATGACAACCAGATAAACAACAACATCGCAATATGTCAGATTTTGGTTTCAGGCTCGTAATAGAGAAAACAACAAGATCACATAGCCAAAATTACATAACAGTGATAGATAAAAAGGTAGCGCACCAGCGCGCACGAAGCCCGAGATTGCAGAGTTTCGGAGAAAGCCAAATACAAGGTCACCCAAGGTAAGCCCCTTCGACATTGATTTAGAAGTGCTGGTAGTGTGAAAATACGAAGTGAAAATGATTTGTTATTGTGTTCTTATGGTTTAAAACGTTACAGGGTCCTATGAAAATAAAGGTGATACGAAATATCCAGAGATATATGAGATGAATGCAGCCCATCAACGCAGACTGGAAAATGGCATGTAAGTAGCATAACACTACAAGATCTAAATAGAAGTCTTCCGAACACATCGTGCGACATCAGCCACAATTCAAATACAAATGAACAACTTTAGAAACTTAGAAATGACCTTGATTCAGCTAACCAGGAAATTGAAAATCTTCTCACTGAAAACCAGAGACTTCAAAAGGAAATAGAAAAATCTAACAAACTAATTGAGGTATATAAAACATTTAGGTTTTCTGAGACAGTCATGACTCCCTTAACTGCAAGACGAAGGAAAAAACCCAAGAAATCACCTTCACACAGTAACCCGAACAGAAAAATACAATTCCTTATTAAAGATGACATCAAAAACACTGATAAAAATGGTGATGAGAGTGCTATACCGGAGCAAAGCGAAAAAACCAATCACACAGAATGTGATCAAGTGTCAAACGCCATCAAGACCACAGAAGAAAGTAACAGCAAGACAGTGATAGAGACTTCTATTGATTCGAAGAAAACCACCATCGAGACCACTTGTGACGAGACTACCATTTAAACACCAACCACACATCCACCTATTACTATTCAAACCAACAATGAAATAATAGAGCAGGGAGATAATAATCAGATTAAAGTATTAACACAGAAGACACAACCCATGATATACTGCGAAGTAACCCAAAAGAAGAATAAGGAAACCCATCCAGAAAATGGCATTACAGATAAAAGCAAAGCTAAAAATGAAACACTAAACAAGAAGGAGACAAGAACAAAGATATTTATTATTGGTGACCAACAGGCAAGAAGAGTTCAACATGCACTACAAATTCTTGTAGGACCGAGGTACTTGGTTATCTGTTTTTGGAAAGCTGGAGCAAAACTGAGTGACCTGACAAATATAGCGAAAAAGGAAGTATCAGAACTGACCAAAAGTGATTTTCTGATTCTAATAGGAGGCGTTCACGAGGTAGACCCATTCGAGTTTAAGTCCCAAGCCATTATTTGGTTACATTCAAACAGGAATGTTAATGTCGTAGTTACTGAAATACCATATAATAAGAATCTCCGAGAGCGGAAACTGAACTACGAACTGAAATTTATCTGCAATCAATATGATAATGTGTCTTTTCTGGATATGGATTACAGCCGGTTTCTCCCTAGAGGGGACCACTTTACATAGAATCTGAGTAGGAATCTTCTAAGAGAGTTACTTCAAATTAATTACACTATTCTAATGAAGAACAATTCTCAGAAATTGGTCAAGTCAAGGAAATCAGTAGGGAAAAAACTGGTCGATAACTGTAATCAAACCGACTCTGAATTAGTTGTAAATAACACAAGCATTGACAATTTAAACAGTAACAATGATAATGATGATAATGGTGATAAACATGAGAATAATGACATAACCGAAAACACTAACAAGAGGAAACCTGACAAAACTATCACCAATAATACTTTTTTTCATGTATAACACTATTACATTGATACATCAAAATATTGACGGCTTAATTACCAAATCAGACCCATTGACTGTTCACTTAAATGAATTATCTGAAGAAAACAAACAAGTGGACTTAATCTGTATAATGGAACATAATATGATGCTAAGCGATGAGGTCCATTTAAATATACCAAACTTTGTGTTAGCAGCCCACTTTTCAAGACGAAATAGAAATGGCGTTTCATGCATACTAGTGAAAAAAGGTCACAAATTTAAGACAGTATCCGAGGTACAAAACCTAAGCATTCTTAACGTAATTGAGGGTTGTGCCATCGAACTAACAGAACAGACCTGGTGCGCTAATTACTTAAAAAATAGACAGTACTGTGTTAAAGTCGGCGAAAGTATTAGTCGTACCACCACGGTATCCCAGGGAACTGCTCAGGGTTCTGTACTAGGGCCCCTCCACTTCATAACATACGTCAACGATATGGTAAATGTCCTAAGCTTTAGCACCCCTTACCAATTTGCAGACGACACATGCCTTATTATCGCCAATAGTAACATAAACATAGCACTTCAAGGCCTCCAGTTTGATTTTGACAACCTCAATAAGTGGTGCCATGACGTAGGCGTTGCTCTGAATGCCCAAAAGACCAAATTAATGCTCATTAAATCGCCATATTTAAAGGGTAACCTGTCGGATGAGCTTGTTGCGCATACGCACGATTGTATGCACGATGAGCACATCAAGAAAGACTGTTAATGTCCATCGATTGAGATAGTTGACAGGCACACTTACCTGGGGCTGGTGATTGATGGTACTTTTAACTGGGGTCCCCACATCCAACGAGTATGCGACAAGCTCAGGGCACTCATTGCCGCATTTTATATAGTTAGAAATCGTATACCATTCAAAACTCGAATAATGCTATACAATGCATTCTTTGACTCCATAGTGTCTTATGGCCTCTCCAGCTATGTTCGTACCCACAAAACATATCTGGACCAAATACACACCTTGCAAATCAAACTTCTTAAAATAATTGTCCCACCTAATATCAGATACGAATATTCAGGTAACTCATCTAAACTATTCCATTACTGTAATACACTCCCTATTCACACCAAATTTCATTATAAATTACTGAAAGAAGAGTTCTTCAACAATACCCTACAGCACAGAATAGATCACCCCGTAGGCACGCGTCGTGCGGCCCAAGGTAAACTAACCACTACACGCGCAAATAATTTCTACGGTACACGGACGCGCGCCTACTGCATTCCGCGACTAATAAACAAACTACCCACTGACATAAGAAACACCATATCTCCGCTAAACATAAAAGCGAAACTTAAAAAATACTTTTCCTCCCTTTCCTATCCCTAACCAATACCTAAGTTGTGTAACCATGAAAAATACATACCTGATATGTTTTTAATTTATTTTTAAAATTTTGTGTGTACTTACATAAACAAAAACAAGATGTGTTAAACATTGTACATATATTTTAGCGTAATAAGGATCCACATACAAACCTATATGGTTTCCGTGGACCTATTGTCAGATGTAAATTTATAATTTCTGCTTAAAATAAAAAAATAAAAAAAAAACATAATATTATTATTGTATGTTTATATAGAGTACCTCCACAAAAAGATAAAGCTAATCTTCTTGATGTATTCCTCACTAGATAAGACGATATTCTCAAATTTTTCTACTACAAGAATAAGCGTTTAATAATAGGAGGAGATTTCAACATCGACCTACTTAAAGATAATGGTACTAAAAACAATTTGTAGAACTATAATGGAGTTACAATATGAAACCGCACTTTATTGAACCTACTCGTCTAAGCAGTGGAACTTGTATTGACAATTTCATACATAACGTACATGGATGCAAGGGTGAAGTTATAGAGCTCGCACTCTCTGACCATACAGCGCAACTACTACATTGCCCTGTAAAAAAGAGCTATTCATTGCCTCATTACTTTATTGCGAGACAAGACGTTAGTGATGAAAATATCACGAAATTCAATAATTATCTATCTCAGCTTAAATTTAGCGACGTTTACGACACCAACAATCCCGATGAAGCATTTCAACTCATTTCATGATATTTTCACACTACTGCACGATCTATGTTTTCCCATCAAAAGATTTAAGATTAACACGTTTCATAAATCAAATTGGGTTTCCAAAGGTATTAAACGGTGCTGTAAAATAAAAAGGGAACTTCTTTGGAAATACAGAAAACATCCCGATTCTGTCAATAGAGATTTATTTAAACAGTATTCCAAACGCTTAAAAAATATAATGAAACTTACAAAGAAATCACAAAATGACTACATAATTAAATCATCTACAAAAAAATGTAAAGCGGTATGGAAAATAATTAATAAGTCCAAAATCAATGCGCCAAAAGAGTATATAAAAAGTATACGGCATGATGGGACTTCAATCACAGACCCAAATGATATAGCACAAGCTTTCAATAATAACTTTATAGATCAAGTGAAGCCCCATAATGACATGCAATCAACTACAATTTCGAAACAATACAGTTAATGCTAATAATTCGACTACATCTTTGATATTTAACTCAATAAAATCTATGTTCATGACTCCAACAAACCCCTATGACATCCACAAATACATTCTAACTCTTAAAAACACAAGTAGTACCGGCAATGATGGAATCTCGACTAAAGTTATTAAGGCTGTAAGTTCTATAATAGCGCCTGTTATCAGCTACATAGTTAATTCAGATTCGCGACCGCTGCACCCGCAGCAACATCGTGCCTCCGCGCATTTAATTAATTAATAATCAAAAATGACGGTTAAAGAACTCGAAAGTGCTATACGTGAATTAACTGCAACTATTTCCTCACTAGTGACAAAGGTTGTCGCTCTGGAGGAGAGGATTGAAGTGCAACATGCAACAATCCGTCTTCTAACTGGTGCAGCAAATGGGCAAGTCCATTATACGGCATCTCCATCTATCTCACAAGTCTTGCGAGTGACTCCTACGGCACCTCCAGCGCCGCAGCGCCCGATTAAACAAACTCGTCTAACAAAGACAGGTGAGAGCGCTGCAACAAAGCAAGCAGCCGCCGCTGCCCGGACACTGCGAGCGTCCATCATAAAGCCGGCCGGCATCACTATACAAGCTGATCAACCGCAACGAACATCGGATGCAGCCACGAAACAGGCGACCCTGCAAAAAGCGCCGCTACAACCACGTCCCGTAGTCTCTCCTCAACCTACCAAAACAGCCGCAAGCGTCACTCATAATGACTTCGTTTCCTCGAACAATGAAACCAGGAAACCTACCAATGATGACGAAAAGAATACACAAGATGATGAAATTGATGAACCCTGGACAGTTGTAACGAAAAAACCTTCAAAGCGACGCCCCACTCGGGCTGTCATTACTGGCGCTGGCAAAGATAAAGCAGACCTGCAAACGGCCGATCGCCTAAAGTACGTCCAGATTTGGAACCTGAGGCAAAACACAACCGTGGAGAGCCTGCTAACCTTCCTCAACGCAATTGCGAAATCCGACAGATATACTGCTGAGAAACGACCCCTTAAGACCAATGATCAGGCATCGTTTATAATCGGCTTTCCTGACTCGCTGACTGAGTACGTCAAGACTCCAACTGCGTGGCCCCCGCGTGTCAAGCTGTCGGACTGGTTTCCCGCCCGTCCCCGCAGCCAGCGGGGAGGTGAGCAGCGCAGCCGCAGCAGTCTCAGCACGACCAGCGCCCAATAACGACCGTGCGTATGTTCACAGCAGCGTCGACGAGCCTCGCATCACACCCGAGCATTGTTCAATTCCTCCACTAGTGATTTGCTACCAAAACGTACAATCTCTTAATAATAAGACAACTAAATTGGAAGTTCTCTTACAGTCCGACCTTAAATGTGATGTATTTGCAGTATCGGAACACTGGCTTACGAAAGATAAACTTGAATGTCTATCCACAGTATTCGACAACTTCACACTTGCGTCTAGCTACTGTAGAAGTCAATTTGAACATGGCGGTTCGTGTTTATTTGTTAAAACTAAAACTAAGTATATAGAGAATAAGGACTTGACCGAACTATCTGACGAGCGTTATTGCGAAATTTCTGCTGTGAATTTAGTAGATCACAAATTAACAATTGTTTGTTTTTATAGAACTAATTTAATAAGCCATAGCGAGTTCCTCGTGCGCCTGGAGCGCTTGCTCAATAAAATCAATGAGACTGGACTTAACGTTGTTATACTGGGTGACTCGAATATAGATCTGATAGGGCAGAAGTCGTATGAACTGAAGTCCCTTCAGGACTTGCTGTTGGCGTATGATTTTCGCTGTGAGGTAGACTTCCCAACCCGAGTCCACGGCAACTCATCCACATGCCTTGACCACCTATACACAAATTACACCGCTGCCGCCAGCCGATTGGTTGTCACTCCGCTTGACCTACACATCGGTGACCACCGTGGATTACGCGCTGAGGTTTTGTGTTCCAAGGCTGTGCTTGCGCCGACTACAAAACGCGTTAGACAATACTCCCAGGCAAATCTAAATAATTTTATAACTTCCATATACTCAATCGACTGGCGAGACGTTTGGAATAAAAATAGATGTTCTTCTGAGTCCCTTGCTAACTCGTTCACAAACATATTAACCAACAAATTCAATTCATGCTTTCCATTTATAAAGAAAAACAAGAGAAAAACCCATACTTGGATTACCGATGAAATACTAAATTTAAAGACCCTACTATTAGATATAATACACCTTAACAAACACCTACCAGACCAACAATCGCTTGCGACTACTATCGATATCGTGACGAATAAATACAATAAAGCTTTACGTGAGAACAAATCTTATTACAGTAAAATCATAAACAGCAGCCAAAATGCAAGTAAAGCTATGTGGATGGTTATCAATAAAGAGAGAGGGAAAGGTATTCATCAGACTGCAGATTTCACAGACATCATTAGAGATATGAGTGGAGGTAATTTTGCCTCAAAGAAGCACGCGGTCGATGCCATGAATTTGAGATTCGTTAGCGCCGCTGCAGCCTGCGGAGCCCCGCGCGCGGACTTATCTAGCATGCAGGCCGATCTCACTGCGGCCCGCCGACCAGCCGACCGAACTTTGAGACTGCTGTATTTTACACCAATTGAAGTCCATGAAATAATTACAAAGAAAATACCACACAAGCGTACAAAAGATGTATATGAGCAATCAATGGAACTTTTAAATCTGGCAGCCACACCACTCTCCCCTCTCTTATCGGATCTTTATAATACGTGTATAAAAGAGGGAGTCTATCCTATGACTCTGAAAAAGAGTAAAATATCTCCTATATTTAAAGGAAAGGGAAAGAGAGAGTACATCGACTGCTACCGACCAGTATCTGTGATACCAGCTACCGCCAAATATTTGAAAATGGACTAAGTTCACGTTTGGTGGATTATCTGACCCAAACCAACGCATTGTCTGACCAGCAGTATGCTTACCGACCTGGCCGCTCAACGACAGCACTGGCGCGTGAAGTAATCCATCGTATATTGAACGCGCGTGAACGCAGGTCGCATGTGGCAGTCCTATTTTGCGATCTGTCAAAGGCGTTTGATGTGGCAGACCACGCAGTAATTGCGGCCAAGCTGGTCCACTATGGAATTGTCGGCCCACCGCATTCCCTTCTCACCAGCTTCATGCGAGACAGATCGCAGATTGTGGTGGGCGACCGAGGCACCGTCAGATCCGATCCTCTTACCACGTCGATGGGTGTTGCGCAGGGCTCTTCCCTGTCCAACATCATGTTCTCTCTGCTTCTCAACGATCTCCCACAAAACATAGATACTGCCGACGTATTAATGTACGCTGATGATGTTGCTGGAATAGTATATGCACCAGACCTGGTCATGCTGGAACAGAAACTTAATATCACTGTCGCTAAACTCTCCGAATGGTTCTCTCGAAATGGCCTCATCCTAAACATTAAGAAAACCCAATTCATGCACTTTCAGCTGGGAGGAAACCCCCCACGAAGAATGTCGGTTCAGGTTAACGGGGTTCCTGTAGAACAAATAGATGTCGCGGGATTTCTCGGGTTTCAATTGGACAGGGGATTGACCTGGGAGGCGCACATTGACAGGTTGTGTCGAAAGTTGGCAAGTGCGTGTTTCGCGCTTCATCGCCTTTCGTGGACTGTCCCAAAGGAGGTTGTTCGGTCTTGCTACTTCGCGACCGTACACTCTCTGCTCCAATATGGCGCAGAGCTTTGGGGGCGCGCCACTGATTGGGAGCGCGCATTCAGGATGCAGAAGAGAGCAGTAAGAGCCATCGCGCGAGTGCCCCTGGACACACCCGCGAGGCCGCTGTTCAAATCGCTCCATATCTTGACTTTACCGGCTGTGGTAATATTCCAGGTGGCTGTGTATGCTCACCAAAACATAGACGCCTATCGCGCCCATAAAGATGTCCATAGGTACGCAACACGCAACGCCAATAATTTGGTCACAATCTCCCGCCGTCTGACGAAAACATGTAAATCGACACATGCGATGGGTCCGTCGATTTACAACAAATTGCCGGGGCACATCACATCCGCTCCAAGTACCGGGGCATTTAAAGCCAGACTAAAGCGGTGGCTTATTGAGCTGACGCCCTACAGCCACGAGGAATGCGTAACGCACTCACGATCTAGGTAAAATTTATTTATAATTAGGAACAGCCCCCCCTACAGGTTGTAGCCTTACTTGACATTTGAACTACATATTGTTTATATTTTTGATGACCATGACATATTGTACAAGATTACTTAGGACTTATTTTTGCTATTTTTGTATTGATATTAATACCAAATGACATGTAATACTAACCTATTACGAATAAACGTCTTATGTCTTATGTCTTACGTCTTATGTCTTAATATTAGTATATAAAACGGTATTTTTCCTAAACGTCTGAAAATGACAGTTGTAAAGCCACTCTTTAAAAAAGATGATAGGGAAAATATTAATATCTATAGACCGATAGCCTTTATATCTATTTTCTCAAAAATATTTGAAAAGGTTATTTATGACAAACTTTATCATTATCTAGAATTTAATAAAATATTGACGAATGAACAGAAGGGATTTAGAAGAAACAAAAATATTAATATGGCGGTATATGACTTTTTACACAAAATAATGAAAAATGTTGATATAGGTACACCTGTGACATCATTATTCATGGACCTTACAAAGGCGTTTGACTATGTGGATCACAACACTTTGTTAAATAATCTAAGCAGTTATGGCATTCGAGGTAATGTACAAAACCTACTTAAATCATACCTGAGCGAACGCACGCAATTAACACAAGTTAACAGAATATGTCCAAAAACAAAGACAGAGCTTGTATACAGCTCTGAAATTATAAATATTCATTACGGTGTACCACAAGGGAGTGTACTAGGTCCCCTGTTATTTATTATATACATGAATGATTTCCCCAAAGCCATACATCACCCAATGGTATTATTTGCTGACGACAGTACCGTAACATTTGTTGGGGAAAATCTTGACAACTATGAAATTGACATAAATTATACTTTGAAAATTATAATTGAATGGCTTGATAAAAATAATCTTATAATTAATCTTGACAAAACGAAATTGATGACATTTGCATTAGGGCGTAAACAAGAATTGACATTGAATATAAATTATTTAGGTAAAAAAATTGAACAAACAGAGACTATTAAGTTTTTAGGCTTACACATCGATCGCAACATGTCCTGGAACATGCATATCGAAAAACTACAAAAACAACTTAATCAGTTTTCGTCTGCCCTGTACATGCTCGCCAAGACTGTAAACACTGATGCCGTAATTGCCGCGTACCACGGCTTTGTTGAATCCTCCTTGAGATACGGTATAATTTTCTGGGGCAATGTCACAGGCAATGACAAAATATTTAAAGCACAGAAGAAGTGTATTAGGGCAGTGTGTAAACTTGTCCCTACGGATAGCTGCAAACCCTTTTTTAATAAACTTAAACTTCTGACCTTGCCGTGTCTATATATATATATGAAACATGTGTATTTGTAAAGAGTAATTTACACCACTATAAAATGTTAGAAAGCAAACGTCATGCAAATAAGCTGTGCTGAGCAACATAGAAGTGCTTACTATGGCAAGAGTATATTCAATATGTCAACCAGAATATTTAACAAGCTTCCGCAAAATGTTAGAGAAACCGAACATTTACATGCCTTTAAAAATAAATTAAAAACTCTGCTCGTTAATGCAACTTTTTATTCAGTCAATGAATACTTGACTTACATATGAGAATATTAAATATTTTAATTTTATTATGGACTAACATTACAATCGTATTTTATTAACCTACATTTGACTTGTAATTAAATTGTGTACTAAAATGTAAATTGCATACCTATGGTTATATCATGTGAAACTAACATTAGATATTTAAGACACCTTATGTACACCATGATAAGCAAAAAAAAAATATCGAATTATAATTTGAACTTTATAATACCGTATTTTCCCATATTTTGAGTAATTTTGCTTACGTGAATATTGACAACACTGGACTTATGATGAATTATTTTGTTTTTGTGAATGAAGATTGACTTTAAGGTTTTACCGGAAATAAGTGATTATTTATTCATTTACCTATGAAACGTGATTCCTGGAAGTTTTTTCTCCGGTCAGTTCGGTTTTTACACCACTTTACCACGCAAGACATGCTGTTTAGCTTTTTATTTCACCGCATAACGTACCGCCTTTGTTGACGCCTGTGCGCATTATGGCCGACTAATGTGTGATGTGAATGATGTGTGCTTGTCGGCGTGTACGTACAGCGAGCTGGCCGACTCTGAGCGATACACTTGTGTTGTAAGCGAGACTACGTCCGACTTTTTTTATACGTCCATGCATGACATGTTGTTGTCAATATGAAGCCCTAAGAATGTCATTGTATTAGTCTCTTCCATTTGTTTATTCTCATAGTTAATATTAAATGTCAGTTGTTTTTTATGTCCTTTCCTAAATTTCCTAAATTTTATTTTGCCATCCGAGAAAGATATTTGCATATATGGGGTTAAAACTAAATGTTTTATTGTCTGTTAACATAACATTTCCAAACCAAACCTAGTATTTCACGTATTATGTGATGTATGTTTGTAAAATAATCGGAAGAAATTTTATCTACGCAGGAATCTTAGATGCTCTAGGTGATTCAGAAACCATAGGCCATGACCTGCATTACGACACATGCGGATATGGCAATTTACAGGCAAACAATTTTTACTTTAAAGAATCGATCGATCGATTAATCGGTGCTATACAACCTTGTGCTATAAAGTAAAATTTGCAAGCTGTGTTACATTTGTATTGACGTCTATTACATCAAAGTCGAATTTTGACAGTTATCATTTCTTTGTTTTTTTTTTATTAAAAGAGGTTTGGAAAGAGATTGCATCCTCCTCACTAAGTAGAATTGTGAATTTACCGACGTCTTCTGAACACATTTCAGAGCACTTTTGATATGTTCGTAGATAAGGTAATGTATGCAAGTGCATATAATTAGGCATTCAAACACTCGTGTGATCCTATTATGGAAGTCGCCGGCGCTCGTCGCATAAAAACAAACTCGTGTGTTAAGGCCCCTCATTATATGACAGTCACATAAACTACTATTAAACAACCTTTGCTTTTTTAAATCTTTTCTATATTTTTTCTATTTATAGCAAACGGCCCGTCTTTTTGATAGTGCACAAAGTATCCGATATTTTTCATTCCGAGTGTAATGGTGCAGAAAAGGGCTGTTAAATTTTTACTCGGCAAAAAATTGGTCTGCTCGGCAGGTTAGGCTTTCAAGGTAACAGAATGTGGTGTTTTGCTGCAAACAGACTAAAATATTTTTTGGAATATCATATAGTTGAGTCTAATTTTCGTATCAAGCACATATTATTGTCGGGGGATTGACGCCTTGTATAATTTATTCTCTACACCACACAAGTATAAGCAACACGATTTTCAGTTTCCTTGTAATGATCATTGTCAATGAAGCAATGTGCCAAAGTGATTTAAAAAAGAATTACGACCAGTTTGCTCTTTATAACCTTTATCTTACTGATAGCGATCAGCTGAAATTCTTGCAGAATTTAGATAATCATAAGTACATATGTTGATGTTATTTTCTGGAATAAGCCAGTACGACTTTTCGACGAGGTACAAGTTATGGTAAATATTAACGAAAACGATATTATTTTTAAAGAATTAGCCACTTCAACTTGACCACGAAGTTGCTTTTGAACAATGTGGAACGGTAAGTAAGGGTAATACTTAGTATACTTCTAAGACTTTAAATAAAACTTTGAAACACTTAACTTAATACCGCTTTAAAAAAATGTTATCATGGAAGGCGGTATACATGCAAACGAATGGATCTCTCCTACATTTGTAATGTTTGTGTTTGATACAATTTTAGATGCTCATACTTACTCGGATAAGGTATTGAGGAATTTGGCGATAAAATATAACTGGTATTTTATACCGTTTATGTATCCTGATGGATTTGAATATCTTATTTTATTATCTTAGTCTTAAAAAGATATCAATTTATAAATTAATTAAGTTATAAATTAAGTAAAGAAAGATTCGTATTAGATTAAGCCTAAAGGCAATGATGATGATAATGTACGGATATAACAATATTCTTTCAATGTTAATACTGCTTCTACTTCGATCTTGTTGTATAACAGGCTATTACATATCAATCACTCTATTTTTAAATGGTACGAGCATTTGCATAAATGGATGTAATTCATTAGGACTGAAATTAACATTTTTAGGACCGGTTATGGAGAAAAAATCGGGCACACTATAGGCACTTCCACGGTGTCGACTTGAACAGAAACTTCAATTTTAATTTCGGAAGTAAGTTAATTAATCTTCCTTCACGTTGGTTTTGTCACCGTAGATGGGTTAAATAAAGAAAATTCTCACGTTAAAAGAAAAAAAAAGTAATTGCCATTCATGGCTATGGAGAAAAGATTAATGTGCCGTATTCAGATATTGTCATACATGTCGATAATTTTTACCTGGCGGTAGGTATTGTTACTAAGTTTAAAGGTATACTCGGTCCATATAGTATTTGTGATCTCTTATATGAAGATGCATGTAAGCTAGAGCAAGCTTGGCTTGGTTGATTCCAGAATCATGCAATTTTGTTAAAAGTTAGTTAAATATTTATTGAAATAAATATTTTTTCCAATCAAACTTAGCAAAGCAAGCTGCTGCAAAATTTACAGGACAACCGGTACCAAATTCAGTTTTGGAACAAATTTTGATTTGTTTGGTAATTGTTGTGTATAGTTTGTTGGGTACCCATCAATTATATCAGATATGTCATGCAGTGTAGGGTAGGTTTATTTGTATTGAATGTGATCTCAAGCAATAAACAAGTGAATTTCCTAGTTTTGGCTATTTATTGCAATATCTAAGCATGCACTCAATAGTAATTATTTCTTTATAAATACTATATTCATGTCTATTTCGATGATTTTGAACAATAAAGATTATTCTTGTTCCAGGTTACAAAGTTTCTGGACAAAGCACCGATTGGGTCAAGCGAAACTATGGTGTACCGTTAGTTGCGAACCCAATGAAAATTTTATCCATTCAAAAGGTGATTTTATGTCCCGTTCTTTGCGAAGTAGTTGCTTCAACGCATCTTTCACTTCTGGTTCTTCTTCAACATATTTTTGTCCACTATTGTAGGTAAATCCTCCTCGGCCTCCAATTCATGTTTATGCCTATCTTGTCTTGGTTCAAGTGGGGTCGGTCGTTTGTACTCTTATATTTCACCATGGACCATCGTGACCTCATAACACAAACTTAACTTTTCGGAATTCGCTGACTTCCTAGGAAGCCGGTTTTTTCTTCTTTTTTTTTTGGACTCTAATATCAAGCAATAAGGTTAAAAATATGTGGCTCAGTTGGTTTCGAGAGGCATCATCAGATTTTTACTTAATTCCTAAAATATATGCATATTTCAGGTTCGTTTACACCTTTCTTCTTCGTGAAAATGGAACGTTTGGCCATGCTCTACCCAAGATCAGATACAACCGGCTTGCCAAGAGGCACTGCTTGGTATTGTTAATCATGACTTCAAGAATGAAGCGAGTAATGAGGGCGGATCTCGGTATCAATTCGTTTGCTGATAGAGCACCATCACTGTATCACGACAATTTTGTGGTGGTCATTCTATTTGTCGTTATCAGTTCGTCTCTGTTGCAATGAATTAGTTTGAGAACACTTTTAATATTTTTTTGTTATTATTGATTGTAGATGATGGATTTCCTACACGTCGACGAGTCCGCCTGGGTTATAAGTGAAGTTTTTCGGGCGTGGCGATAGGTGAAAACGATAGAATCGGGTATTTTAATCATATCGTTATTTTTCAAGGCTTTCGGCTAAAACTAATAGTAGTCCATGGAATTGGTACATTTTGGTTTGCATCAAATGTGGTAGTTCTGATTTTTTTATATGTTGTATGTAATGAGGTGGTAATGACAAATATAATTTTTCGACCTCGAAAGCCCTCCGGAACATTATAAAATTCATGAAAAACCATTAAATTTTTGATAATTTTTCAGTTTTTGCCATTTTTTACCACCAAGGACCTGTTTTACGGTAGAAGTCACTAAGAATTATTTTAAAGAAGACTAACTTTGCAACAAAATGAGAATAGTTGGGTCTCGATAGTGTGAATAGTTTTAAAGAAACAGCTGTTAAAATGTTTGCAAAATTTACAAAAAAAAAAACGAGTTTTTAAAAGTTCTCGTCAATGTGGTCAATTATTGATCTATTTTACGGCATAAATTCATATACGTTATTAAAGAAGAAAATTTTTTCAACAAAACGAGACCAATTTGGCCTATTAAAATCTGATAGTTTCCTAGCAACAGCTGTTCAAATTTGCTGAGATGAGTAAACAAAATGAAATACGACTTATGAAATAAGCATTATAATTTATAAAAAGTAATAATTAGAGTATAAAAATTTAAAGACATACATTTTATATTTAAAGACATACATTTACATATTATCTTTGCCTGTGGCGGTTGAAGTTGAGGTTATCACATTTATATTATATTTATTATTAGCTTTTCTTGTACATCTTTGATGGACCAGGCTGATCCTCTAAAATTTAGAGGATCAGCCTGGTCCCAAAAGGTGTACTGTCGATTTAGAGTCTAAATCGACAGTACACCTTTTGGGAGCTTGCTTCGGTAGCATTTCGTCATCGACCAGCTCAGGCAGGTCTAAATCGTCATCTGATGGTGGGTCATCGATGGTAGGTTCGTCAATGTCATCACACATCAGGTCTGGTTTGTTATCACAAGATTGCCCGCTGCAGTTTGCAAACAGCCAAGCATTTTAATTCCTGCTTTTCTGCAACCTCAGCTGCTGGTACAACCTTTTTTGCAGTTGCAGGAAATCATGTTTAGCAGGGGTTGAGGAGCTGGTGGTTTCGTCATCAGTTGAGGAATGAGGCCTCTAGTGCTCCGCATCCAGCCCCAATCGAGTAGGTTCTTCTTATTTCCAAGCCACATCTGAACCTGAAACAAGAACAACAACAAAATTAAGAATCGTAACTGTTCAAAATTATGAATAATATCGTTGGTTTGTTATTGTCAAAAAATATATATATTTTTTCACCTTCTGGTATGTTCGCAGAGAGTGAAATCTTGCAGCATCGCAGGTTGGAGGCAACCTGGCGAGGTTCATGTTGGTCTTAACATTTTTGACAGACAGCCTAAACTCAAAATTTTTGAAAATGTTCAGTTTATCGAGACTTAACTATTCTCATTTTGTTGCAAATTTAGTCTACTTTAAAAGAATTATTTGTGACTTCTACCGTTAAACAGGTCCTTAGTGGTAAAAAATGGCAAAAACTGAAAAATTATCATGAATTTAATGGTTTTTCATGAATTTTACAATGTTCCGGAGGGATTTCGAGGTCGAAAAAATATATTTGTCATGACCACCTCATTACATACAACATATAAAAAAATCAGTACTACCCGATTTGATGCAAGTGAAGACCCCTTTTATGGTACGATTTCCATGGATTATAGCCTATCTTTGATTAACATAGTCTCGATAAGTCATGTTTCTCGTGTCTTACACATAACCATAATAAATAAGGCGGACCAAGAAGGTTATTTATTGGTTAGTCTATGGTCACCATGCAAAAAAACATTCAATCAGCTGAATTCTGACAGTAGAAAATTGTAAATAACGTAAATAACAGATGACATTATTTTTAAATTGAAACTAAACAAATTATTATTAAATCAAATAGGCCATGGCTTATCATCACACCATTTTTTTAAAGAAATAATTGCAAAATTGTGCAGCCATTATGAATATTTTGAGCTTAGTTGATTTAATAATTATCATTATATCTGTTTCCCTTTGCGAATGCAAGCAGTATCGTAATTACACATTATATCGTGGTATTCCTGTACAAGATAGTCATCTGAGATTCTTTCGTGACCTGGAAAAATCCTATGAAGTAAGAGCACTTCAGGTTGTATTCTTAAAGTGGTAGTGAAGCTGATTGCTTCCAATCCGTATCTGGCCTCTGCGACTGCTTAATGAGATCCATAGTTGGTCTGTGGGGCGTCAATCTATGGCCTCACGTATAAGTAATACGTAATACGTCACGCCTTTTCTCATACGGGATGGCAGAGGCACAAATGTGTCCACGATTTCCTCACGATGTGCTCCATCACCGTTAAAATGGTCAGCACCAGATTTGAACCCGAATTCTAGGGTTGGGTCTTATATAAGACACATTGAAATTTGAAGATTGGAGTACTTAGGTGGTTAGGGGGGGTCCTTAGCTATCCTCTGATACCATTTTCTGATTTAGGAAACATCATTTTAGCACTTTAATTATAAAATATGTCTATGCGATTTTTACAACTTGGCCAATCTCGGAACGACAAATGTCAAACTCAAAAGCTCCAACGTTGGATATTGGTACATGATTTTAGTAGAAATTACAAGATTTTGTTGCAATGGTAGAAATTTGCGTCAGCAATTTTGTATTTTCTGACATAATGACTTGCTCATTTCATTCCGATTCCTTCCGTGTTTCGTGAATGTTCTGTTGCGCTCTCTTTTTATCCGTGATTCTCTGGATGACTTTGGCTTTGTTTACTTACTAACTACTTTATGGAGTTTATCAGAACCAAATTGGTTGCTTAGGTCACTTCGTGTTTAAAAACTAAAGATAGGTTTGTTAGGTTCACACGTTACAGCAGACCCGGGAGCCGGAGCGAAGCGGAGCGGAGCGAGGCGACCCCCTACTTGCTCATTTCATTCCGATTCCTTCCGTGTTTCGTGAATGTTCTGTTGCGCTCTCGTTTTATCCGTGATTCTCTGGACGACTTTGGCTTTGTTTACTTACTAACTACTCTATGGAGTTTATCAGAACCAAATTGGTTGCTTTAGGTCACTTCCTGTTTAAAAACTAAAGATAGGTTTGTTAGGTTCACACGTTACAGCAGACCCGGGAGCCGGAGCGAAGCGGAGAGGAGCGAGGCGACCCCCTACTCTTGACAACCCCTCCTCCAATCCCTCTCCTCCTCCAACTCCCCCGAAATCCAAAAAATGTAGGCATTTTCTTCAATCTTTGGACCTCCATAACATAAAAACTAGTGGTTTCCTAAAAGGGGAGGTAGGTGGGGGGACCTCCCCCCCTCCACGCCCCCCTCCCCCAAATTCAATGTGTCTTATACAAGTACTTACCCGAATTCTACCGGTGATGGAACACATCGCGAGGAAATGTCCAATCTCCATAGGCTACGGCAATGGGGTAGCCCCCTGTCACGTACCAACCAAGGATTTCATTTAATAGTCGCCAAGGCCTGCGTGTTCGGCGACCGTGGGACCACTATGCTACGGAGATCTTTGAGGACGTATTAATAATACTAGTAATTGAAGTGTTCGCAGCAGCTATGTTGCCCATATATAGTATCTGGTGCCTTTCCTTTCTTTCAACAGGTCAATTTTTGGAGAGATCCGGCTCATCTTTACTATCCTACTGAGTTTATAATAAACCCAAATGATAAAGAGTCTTTTTTAAGATCTGCTGACTCAGAAGGCGTATTCTTGACAACAATTATGGATGATGTTCAGAAGTAATTTATTCAAATACTATCTATATTTACTTAATAAAAAGATCGACTGCGTGCGATCAGTTTATACAGTTTAAACACAACATTAAATGAAACACGATCACGTTATGTAGTCAACCACGGCAAGGTAATTGTCTATCAGCCAGGTACCCACTTCACATAGCCGTGTTGTATTTACGTTGTGATTAAGCTTTTTAGCGGCTGTCAAAACTGGTGCAAATCGGCCTAAGAATAATATCTAGACATCTAATTCTGGAACCTATGTAACGTATCCGTGCACTAATTCCGGCCAGGGAGAAAAAAGTGGCCAAGTGCGAGTCGGACTCGCCCGTGAATGGTTCCGTTGTAGCAAATAATCATGTGGCTGGATGTTTGTGTTGTAACTTTGTTTTTCATAGAGTTTGTATCAAAGACAGAGTTATCTTTGCGGTTTTTAATAAAAGTTTTTTATCTTAAAAACTGCTTATTTTATTTTGTTCAAACCAATTTTTATTGAAAATGTGTATTGAGATACTCAGCATATATTTTTGTAGACTTTTCACTCTCTTACTTTAAAAGCTAGATAGGGGGACACACATTTTTTCACTTCAGTTCCATGTATGGGGAGCCCCCTTTAATTATTTGAATTTTTGTATAAAAATCGTAAAGCGGTTCACAAAATACATCTACATACTAAGTTTAAACGGCCACAAATATAATGATCACCAAAATATTTTTTTTCCTTCCCAAAATGGATAAATGAACACCAAAAGTTGCAAAAAATATCAGGCAAAATACTGCGGTAGCCTAGGTGAAGGGTAAAGGGGGTGAGCGAAGCGAAGCCCCTTTTATCCTTCGTGTTAGGTTGAACATGTAAGAACAACAAAAAATACATAAAAATAAACTTAAGTACACAAAACATACGAAGAAATTTGGTCATCATTTATCCAAACACAATTTGGTGGACATTTATCCATTCCGGCAGTCAATTCGAATTTATTGTTAGTAAAATATGTGCGTTTTTGGTAATGGTTTAAACATAAGCCAGTGTTAACTTTGTAGTCCTAATAGTTTCTGCATATAGTTGCTGTGACATACGGACGGACGGAGGGACGGAGGGACGGACAGACAGACGACGAAACTATAAGGGTTCCTTGTTTCTCTACGGAACCCTTAAAAACACTTTACCGCTATTTCCATGAGACTTCCGCAGACGCACAGTTACGCCCACTTTTTCAATATTGTTTTTCTTTGCAGAGCATTTGACCAACAAAAGGTTGAGCAATACATCCAAAGGCGGACGGATACTTACAACTGGCGTACATATTACCGTTTACGTGATATCTACATGTGGTTAGATGACCTGGCCAAGGAATATCCGGGGCAACTGCAAGTTATCAAAATTGGAATGACTGTTCTTAAACGCCCGATAAAAGCCGCCAAGGTTATTCTGAAAGGTTCTCATGTGAGATCTAAGGTAATGTACCAAATATTTGATATTTTTTTTAGGGTTCCTTAGCCGAAGGGTTCTAAATGGGGCCCTATTACTAAGCCTCCGCTGTCCATCTGCCCGCTTGTCCGTCTGTCCGTCCGTCCGTCCGTCCGTCCGTCGGCGGGCTGTATCTTCTGAACCGTGATAGGTACAGAGTTGAAATTTTCACAGAATGTGTACTTCTGTTGCCGCTATAGCAACAATAATGAACTACATGAGAGTTTATACATTAAAGGGATCCCATATAAGGAACTTGTTGTAACACACCTGCGATGCAACAAATCACATCATGATTTAAATATGATCGTAGATTACGCGGCGTATCACATGGTTGTGGCGGCGGAATGGGTTTAATATCGGCCGCGTAATCTTTCAGTAGTAGGTTCGAATCCACGTTCGGACATAACATTATTTTCTTTTTGTTTTGATTGTTTTGTTTGATTATTTTTAGTGCTTATGTTTTCTGGTGCAATGGACCGATTTTTAGTAAAGAAGTGAACAAGTTTTTGTTGTTTCTTAAAGAAAGCTATTCAGAATGGAACACAAAAATAGTACCATAAGTCAATAGGTACGTTAAGTTCGTTACTTTTCGATAGCTACGGCGATGGGCTAGGCTCCTGCCATGCAAGATTGAGTATTGAGTAACTGGCCAAAGGCTTGACACTGTAGGCCTATAATTATATGTACGATTAGTTTCAGTAAATTTGCTAATCCTATACAGCAATGGTGCACGATTCATCACAAATTGCTTGGACTCTAAAGATTAAGATAAAGATTTTTTATTTGCGATAAGGGAAGGCAGTCGATGGTCAATTATTACACAACAACACCTTACCAGCTATTAATTTTAGCATGCAAATATTAAATAATCCACATTACACAGGAAGTAACTCTTACTGTTACCATACCTCGCTCCACTTTTTATGAGCGGTGGCCTTGAATGCGCAGCAGTCACTTTTCAATACCTGTACGTCTTCCAGCGCTATTAATTCGTGGCGCGAGGTATCCCTGTTGTAACAAGTTAAATTTTCCAGGTGATCGTCGAAGGAGGTATTCACGCCAGGGAATGGATATCATCGGCGTTCGTCACCTACTTTCTTTACAAGATATTGACAGCAAATAATTCAAAAAATAAGGCTTTAAAAGCCATCGCTTTGGCTCACGAATGGTACTTTGTACCAGTTCTTAACGCAGATGGCTACGAGTATACTCATTCTAGTGTAAGTTTTAAGTCATTTTGTTACCCGACTAAAGTGAAGCCAAAAGGAGGGTTATGTGGTTGAACATTATGTTTGTATGTTCATTTCTGTCACCAGAAGAGTATTCTTTCAAGGGTCAGTGCATTCTCTACTACAATACCTCTGGAGATTTTACAATTGCCGTTTGAGCAATTAAAATCTTGTTAAAGTGAATTTGTCGTAAAAATTACAATGTTAAAGATGGTACTGTAGTTAATCTAGCTCAGCACAGTGTTTGCTGTTAATAATTTTGTAATTATTTATTCCTACATGATAATTATAATATTTAATATTGTAATAACCCCTCGAGCAAACTTAGGTACAATAAAACTACAGTACCCTAAATCCCGTTTTAGGATTTCAATTTTATTACCATGGCATAAGGTTCAAAATCGAGACCTCTGAAAAAATCTAAAATAATTTGAGGGGTTTGTTAAGCACAAGCAATTTTTGAAAGAGATCTAAAAAGCAATCTGTAGAGAAGAGGAAAAATATCACGTGCTAAGTATATGTAAATATCTAAAGTAATAAATAATTTTGAAATTGACTTTAGAACATCTAATCTACTTATCGGAATTCGATATATGATAAGCGTATTGATTGCTCGCTGCCTTGCTTGCATTTAGACAAATCCCCCCACTTCCAGAAAGATAAGATCTTGACTGGCAGCACTGTACATATTTGGAATAGCCACCTATGTCAAAAACACCCCGAATTTAACGTAATATTATCAGAACCTAAATTAGAAATTTACAAAAAAAGCCCTTTTTATATGTCAATCATAATATACAATAACTTACCAAATAATATTAAAAAAATAACCAACAATTCCTATGTTAAGCTTAAGACTAAAATAATTATTAATACATATAAGCTACTATTCTATAGGCGAATACATGACTGAATTTAACCAATATATGTAAGTTAAGGGGCTATCCCCTAACTTACTCAGTTAGACTATAAAACAAGAGTTTTTTATTTAATTATATAGATATTTTTTAATTTAGATATAAGCAAGCATATAGCTATATACTTGCTTATATGTACTACAAGAGACAGTCCCACTCTTTTCTTTTTTAAGAAACGTATTAAAGAGCACTACCTCTCTCTTTCGTAAAAGTTATTATTATATATATTATATATATATATAAATAAAGCATAGTTAATAGGGCAAATAAAGCCATGGTATTTATTATCAGGTCAAGTCATCAGTTCAGTAGTTTCAAAGTAATTAAAATTTTGTATTGTTCATACGTGCTTAGTATACTCGAGTATTGTACACAAGTATGGAATCCACGTAACGATATTTATATTAATGGGCTGGAATCAATTCAGAAGAAATTTATGCGACACTTACAGTAGAAATGCAAAGTTTATAACGATAACTACGAAGCAAGATGTAAAAGGCAACGTATGCTCTCTCTCCATAAAAGACGTCAGGTTGCAGACATAATAATGCAAATGAAAATAGCGCAGTCTCAAATCGATTCTCCTGAACTACTCTCCAAGATAGGCATAATAACACCCTCGCGCTCTCGTAGACACCTTAATAGTAGTTTATGTGACTGCTACATAATGGAGGGAATTAATACTCGAGAGTGGGTTTATGAAACCAGCCTTCGGCTCATTTCATAATAATATCACTCGTGAGTTTTAATGCCTAATTATGTACAGTTACATACACTAGTTTATCTACATACATATCATATGCTCTCTTTGATGTGTTGTGGAACCACAGTTTGACCGGCATTGTGGCTCTGCAGCTGTTTAGCTTGTTCTGTAGTACCAACTTCACAGACAAACTAGGGGCGGCACGCAGACGGGCGTCGGCGTTCGGAATTTGAATGTCATAATATTTTTCGGATAAGAAATGCGTTTTTACCAAGTAGTTTAACATTATGCCGATCGTAACGTGCGGTTTTTGTACGCAGTAAATAGGGTTAATGATTCGTGTGTCGATAAACTTTTAAATGTCCCTCAATGTACTACCAACTACAGGCAAAATTCTTTTTTTATTAGATCCACAAATTCTGTCAATATTATTAACGTGCCTGAGTTTGACCTTTTCAACTCACCGGTATACGGAGTCCGCAATTCTTTATCTAAGGTTTGGTTTGACGGCGTCTCTTAGCTATCTTGGAAAACATTGTAGTTTTTTTTTAAGTTAAGTATAACATTGTAAAAATAATTAGTAATAATAATAATACCTTGGACACTATTTACACACATTGATCTAGCCCCAAACTAGGATTCCCTGTATCTTGGGTACTAGACAACAATACACATACTTAAATAGATAAATATTATACTTAGATAGATAAACAACCATGACTAGGGTACAAACATCCGTTCTCATCAAACAAATATTTGCCCCCACCGGGAATCAAACCCGGGACCCTTGGCTTCGTAGGCAGGGTCACTGCCGACTCGGCCATTCGGGTCGTCAAGTGTTTTGTAAACAGGTGTAAATTTTGAGGTACTTTTAAATAGTGTGTACCGTAATAGTAAGTTAGGCAGTCTATTTTTCTAACTTACTATTTTGGTAGCTAAAACTGTATGTTTTCCGAAAATAAATAAATAAATATTATTATATGTAAAGTTTATGTAGTATATATCGGCAATTATTTTGTATTTCCTATCTGTATTTTAAAGGTAATTAATTTTATGCTAGGCATTTTAGTTATAGTGTTTATTGTGCATTGCCGACCCTTTTATTATACCAATTCCAGTAATGCCTTGGTATGCTGGAAGAAATCTCTCTTTAGAGATAAGCTCGCCTTTGTTCATGCATTTTCTTTTCATGTAACTTTTCAAATATTTGTGTAATTAAGAATTATGAATTATGAATAGCTTTACTGTATTTATACCTCACCTGTTACCCCCATGTACATGTTTACAAATAAATTAATATGAATAGAAAAATTCTAATGGTTATTAGGGTTCGTGAAGTCTTATTCTCACAGAACCACCAGTTTACATTTATTGCCATTAGTGTTTTCATAAGTTCCAGACTGTCGCTAAGATCATAACCTCATACTGTACCTCATATTCAGAATCGGCTTTGGAGAAAAAATCGACGGTCATTTGGTAATGGCATTGGCGTTGACTTGAACCGAAACTTTAACATCGCATTTAAAAGTAAGTAGTTGTTTATAACCTCTTGACGTATTTTCAATTTCTGTTTAAATTGTCGTGACCTTTATTATATCAAGCAATAAGCACGGGGTGCTTATTTCGGTGTAACGGTGCAGTGGGGACCCCACATAGATAAATTAGCTGGTAAATTTAGTTCTGTGGCTTACGCTGTTAGGAACATCAGACAAAACATGGATGTGGCTACATCATAGTTACTTTCATACATTTTAGTTATTTTCATAGTGTCATGTCTTGTTGTGGGGGAAAGCAGCGGATATTCAAACTATTTTTATTTTACAGAAAAGAGCTATTCAATCAATTTATAATCTAAAATACACAGACTCCTTCAGAGAGCTTTTTAAAGAAATTGACATACTTACTAACTTATTTTCTAAAATATAGTGTATGTACGCAAGAACCTTACACTATTTAGAAACTTAGCGATAGTTGTAATGTTTACCTAAGAAATAATCACAGATTAGTTGCGCCCCGGCTTAAACTCGCGAAAGTTAGCAATTCTTTCAAGGGTCAGTGCATTCTCTACTACAACAAGATACATCTGGAGATTTTGGAATGGCTTGTGTTTAAACGATTACCTAAAAATTCGAAAATTTACCACCAATAAATTCGAAATTACTGCCAAAATGGATGGATGTCCACCAAATTGTGTTTGGATAAATGATCACCAAACTTCTTTTTATGATTTGTGCATTTAAGTTTACGTTTTAAGTATTTTTGTTGTGTTCAACCTAACACGAAGGATTAAGGGGGCTTCGCTTCGCTCACCCCCTTTACCCTTCACCTAAGCTACCGCATTATTTTGCCCTTTATTATATTTTCTGCAATTTTTGGTGGACATTTAGGCATTTTGGATAGGAAAAAAATATTTTGGTGGTCATTATATTTGTTGCCTTTTGTAATTGCCATTTGAACAATTTAAAAACCAAATTAAAGCGACTTAGTCGAAAAAGGGATATTACATTACGGGACTGCATGGGGTTGAGATAAATTACAACACAGACTTTACAGTTAATAACTTTGTAATTTTTTATTCCTGCTTATTAATTGTAATAATCAATATTGTAACATTTTTAATAGTTAAGCACAAACATTTTTTTTTAATTAGATCCAAAATTCTATCTGTGACAGTTCAAGATTACTTAAATGACGGTACTGCATGGGGTTAATCGTACCTCAACAAAGACTTTGATTTTTATAATTTTGTAATTATATTTCGTCGCTTTATTGTTCAGATATAATTTATTTATTAACCACGTAGTTTTTTACGATACAGGCTTTCGTTGCACATATTTTAGAGAAAAAGATTAGAATACCTACTCGATTCTGTGATTGTAATTTAAATTTTAGGGCTGATATCCCTATACCGGTTCACTGGCGCTCTCAACTGACAAGCATCATTCTTTTTCTTTGCACGGCTTCGTTAGCACGAGTTCACATTAATAAAATATTTTCATCATGCCTAAAAAACGAAGACCAAACACCGATTTTCATCATTTTCCAAAACGTCGACGAGTTATTTACTCGGATTCGTCTAGTGATTCGGATTACGCGGACGTTGAAATCCATGCTGGTAAGTTTCGTACAAGCATTTTATTTCTCCCTACCCTACACATTCTGGCTTTGAGTTTGAATCACGACAATGATGGTGTTTTGTTCTAGTTGGAACATAATGGTCGCCTAGAGGTTGGCCATGTGTCAGCATAAATGCAGATGACCAGATGCTTTTCCGATCTTTGTTAAATCAAAAGGTCGCCTAGAGGTTGGCCGTGTGTCAGCACAAAGGCAGATGACCGTTTCCTTTATAATATAATATAATAGCCTTTCCAATATATGTAGGTTATGAACTTATATTTTTTGTCCGTAGACAAAGAAATACCGAAGGGCCAACCGACTGCGTCGCATTAAAACGCCTGAGGTTCCCAACCTTATCCAGCTCAGTGAGGCTGAACCCGTCCAGAGCGAGGAGCTTGATGAGGAGATCCTGTAAGCTTTGGGGGAAGCAACAGATGACACACCAAACTTCGGCGTCAACTTCCACGAAAATTTAGCCCAACGCTGGCAACCCATCCTGCGGAAAGGTCATCCCAAGGAATTGAAAGAAAAACTTCTCAAGTACTATCTTGTCCCTGACAACTGTCGTTTGTTACAAGCGCCTAAGTTAAATGGAGAAATATCATTTATCCTTTGTGATATGTCAAAAAATCGGGACAAGAAAAAGTAAATCGCTCAGCAGCAGCTAGGCGTTGGCATAAGTGCCATAAATAAAGGCTTGACACTACTCTTGCAAGAGGATAAAGAGATTGAGGTGATCAAAGCCTTCGGCGATGGTTGCAGGCGACTTTGCATTGCAACTGTTTTGCATTTCCTGGAATCGTCGAATCGCAAGAAACTGATAACCCCCGGATTGGACAAGACTTTTCTGAATTTTATTTAGGATGGATCAAACAGAGATGAGACTCTTTTTGGAAGCATTCTATCCCCAAAAATTAGTGCTTCTAAAGCAACAAATTTAACAAGCGGGGGTCGACATATTAAGAAAAATGCGTCGGTACAGAAGAATTCTTCGTACTATCCCAACACAATGCCATCTACTTCAGGTTCCCGTTACCAGGGAAGTCAGGGAAACTGGGCGGCCCCCTCTCGTTACCCGCCAGCAAACAGGGGGGGGGGCGGGGGCGAGCAGTGCAGAGGAGCGCTCCCCCTCCACCTCCGGCGCCTTTTCGGTACCAGGCTCCGCTGACCAGGAACAACCCGCCACGAGTTTCATCAACGCTTGCGAAAACGCGGCAATCAACCACGCACTAATGGTACGTCATGCAGGTAGACTGCAATATTTTTATGACTGTTGGCAGAAAATAACTGATAACCCTGTTATTTTGCAATGGATTCGTGAGGTTTTCAATATTCCCATTCTCATGATGCTTATGTTCAAGAATAATTCGTCCCAAATGAGACGGTTGAAATGACTTTGGTGATAAATAACCTAACTGAATGAGGCGCTCTCTGTATGTCCTCCATCTCGAGATAAGTTTATCTCCGGTATATTTTTGGCTCCAAAATCCAACTCCGGAAAAAGGTTCATTCACAATCTCAAGAAATTTAACAAGTTTGTTAAGAAAGTTCATTTCAAGATGGAGGACTACAGGACAGCTGCAAAACTCATTTCACAGAAAACGTTCTTATGTACTATCGATTTAAAAGACTCATATCTCTTAGTACCCGTTAAAGATTGTGACCGTAATTTTTTGAGGTTTGACAAGAACGGCATCAAAACCACCTACGAATTTAATGCCATGCCATACGGCTTATCTATTGCGCCTCGTACATTCACAAAAATTATGAAGGAAGTAGTGACCTATTTAAGAAGTCTGGGCCACAGGTCCGTTATATATCTTGATGACATTTTGTGTATAGGACAAGATATAAATGATTGTCAAAATAATGTTGACGAGACTATCAAACCATTAGACTGCTTAAGATTTGTGATAAATCGAGACAAAAGCTATCTAGTGTCTCAACAGTCTTGTAAATACTTGGGATTTATTTTTAATTCAGTAAACTTGACAATAAGTTTACCGACAGATAAAGCAAATGACATTTCTAACCTGATCATGAAGTATTCTAGGCTTACTACAAGTACTATTCGTGATTTGGCCCACCTAACTGGTGTATTGGTCGCTGCATGCCCTGCTATAAAATACGGTTGGCTCCACAAAAAATCATTAGAACGAGTAAAGTATTTAGCTATAGATAAATATCAAGATTATAAGGCAAAAATAAAGCTACCAGATTCCATCTTACCGGATTTACTGTGGTGGCAGAAAAACATTCGGTCTTCTTCAAATTCTGTCAAAAATGTAAATTTTGATCTAGAGTTATTCACTGATGCCAGCGGAACGGGATAGGGTGCATTTTGTAGTGGCGAACGGGTCCATGGTCATTGGACCGAGGTAGAAGATCAAAACCATATAAACTATTTGGAATTGATGGCGGTTTTCCTTGGTCTAAAATGTTTTGCTACTAACCTTAAAAATTGTGCAATTTTATTGCGCGTTGACAACACCACAGCCTTAAGTTACGTTAATCGAATGGGGGTGTACAGTTTCCGCATTTAAACGAGATGACCAGGCGGATCTGGGATTGGTGTAAGAAGCGAAATATATTGCTGTACGCTTCTTATATTAATACTCGCGACAACAAAGAAGCAGACAGGGAATCGAGAAGAATAAACCCAGATGTTGAATGGGGTCTTTCTTCAATAAAATGGTCACCCAGTTTGAAAGACCTAGCATAGACTTGTTCGCTTCTCGCATCAACGCAAAGTACGAAATTTATGTTTCTTGGAAACAGGACCCTGATGCTCATTATATCGATGCATTTACAATAGAATGATTCTCATTTTTATGCATTTCCACCATTCACACTCGTTCTGAGATGTTTACAAAAAATCGTGGAAAAAAAGGCGAGCGGTATTTTAGTATTCTCACACTGGCCTTCACAGCCATGGTATCCGATTTTAACCAAGTTGATAATATGAACAATTTTGTTTCTGGAACCTAATAAATACCTTTTATGCTCCCCTTTCAGGACGCATCATCCTCATTACAAGACCCTTACCCTGGAGCGCTGCTCTGCGGCTCGCGTATACACGCCGCGGCTCCCCAGCTGAATATTTAGACCTAATGGTAGCTTCTCTCGCTCCTTATACTATAAAACAATACAACGTCACTTTTAAGTCTTGGTGGTATTATTGTGCTTCAAAAAAAATAGAAGTTTTCAATGTAGATATACCCCAAATATTGTCTTTTCTCACGGACTATTTTAACGATGGTACATTGAATTTTCATCGTTCAGCCCTCTCACTTCTTCTGTGTCTTAATTAATAAAAACCTCAGCTCCAGCAATATTTGTCCAGTCCATACTCTTCGTGAGTATATAAATATAACAAGAGACTTTAGGCCATAAGGTTTGAAGGACCTTTTTATAACATTTAAGCGTCCTCATAAGAAGGCTTCATCACAAACAGTCAGTAGATGGATAAAGAAAGTGTTGGCTGAGAGCGGCGTCGACGTGTCGGTATTTAGCGCGCACAGCACGCGACACGCGGCCACATCGTTGGCGCGCTCGGCGGGTGTCTCCTTAGACGCCATCAAAAAGGCAGCTGGTTGGTTTGCCACGTCACTAACCTTTGCTAAATTTTATCAAAGAGATGTGGTAGACGAAGGCCAGTTGGCTAAATCTATCTGTTTAAGATCAAATTTAAGATTATTGTTCGTAATTGAAAATGTAAGCTTTACGCTCTAAGAATATTTCATTTGTTATTTTGTTATACGTAATTTGTTTTTCAAATAAATACGAAATATCTCTACACAATGTTTGGTTTTAAAACTTCCGATCTGGGCAATAGATAGAAATTTAAAGTTGTTTGTTTAGTTGACAAAACTTTCATTCAATTCTCTAAACATCTACGTGGTTAATAAATAAATTATATCTGAAGAATAAAGCGACGAAATATTATGTATGATCAAACGAACTTCACAATTGTGAAGTTTGATCGACATAATATGAGTCGCTTTATTTGAAGATATAAGGAAGGACCCTCCCTCCCTCCTTTTGAAAGTTTTGTCCTGTCTCTAAAAGAATGAGGCTTGTCAGTTGGGAGCACCAGTGAACCGGTATAGAATCGAGTAGGTATTCGATTATTTTACTCTTAAATATGTGCAACAAAAGCCTGTATCGTAAAAGGACTACGTGGTTAATAAATAAATTATATCTCGAATAAAGCAACTAATATTATATCGATCGAACTTCACTTGAGAAGTTCGTTTGATCATATATTATTTGTAATATTCAAGACTACTTAAATGACGGGACTGCATGAGGTCAATCTAACTCAACACAGACTTTGCTGTTAATAATTTTGTAATTATTTGTAATGTTCAAGATTACTTAAATGACGGGACTGCGTACAGATAATCTAACTCAACACAGACTTTGCTGTTAATAATTGTGTAATTATTTGTAAGATTACTTAAATGACGGAACTGCGTACAGATAATCTAACTCAACACAGACTTTGCTGTTAGTAATTTTGTATTTATTTATTCCTGCTTTTTAAATATTTGTATTAGTTAAGCACATTTTTTTTAATTAGATCTAAAAATCAATCTGTGGGAGTTTCTACGCCCCTCTCTCCCACAGTGGTCCAATGTAGAGAGGAGGCAAAAAAAGACGTTTGCTAAGTACATATCTACAGTATCTACAGTAATAAAGAAATTTGACTTGACATCTTCAGATCATTGCGTACAGAATCGGGAGACTGTCGCAATACACATACCTAAATTTACATTTTTATTTTCTTGACTTTACCTTATGATTCTAGAATTAAACTGATATGAATTAGACTCGATTTTTACTAATTTAACTGATACTCAAGTGACTTAATCCTCAATCCCTTTATTAGCTGTCGGAGTAAGCAACAAACCCTCCAGTGAAGCCTACTGCGGACCATCAGCATTCTCTGAGCCCGAGTCGTCAGCCATGGCCGCCTTCATACGTTCAAAGCGCGATAATTTGGAGTACTACCTGGCCTTTCACTCTTATGGGCAGTATATGATTTTACCGTATACTTATAGCGAAGCGCATATGGATAATTACGAGGAAGTGGTAAGTACAAGTCGTAAACATGTATTATGTTAGCCCACATCGACTTACTGGTGTGCACAGGCCTCTTCTCCACAGCGCCAATACTTTCATTCTTGTGCCAACCGCATCGGACGAGATTCCCTCGACTTGATCAAACAGTATTAATAAAACGGGGAATAATAAAATAAGCGTATAAAAACAAATGACCATGAACAGTGCAAACACATGAAATGGGCGAAAAAATACAAAATTTGGCGAAGTAATATCAAAATTGCGCGAAAATATACGGAATGGTTTAGTTTTTATCGCTTATCGCTTATTGGCTACATAAAGACTATTTGTTTATGTGTATCTTTGTCTAGTACCTAAGATACAGGGAATCCTAGTATTTGATCAATGTGTGCAAATAGTCTCCAAGGTATTATTATTATTATTTTTAATATTTATGGGTTAGGATACTTTTGCTTAAATGGTAACGTCTCAAATATAATGTAATTGAAGTCGGTTTTTTTACTAAAGTTTTACTATTTGTTTAAATTATTAACCTCTGAGATGCCACTGGCACGATAAGGTGTCGGAATTTATTCATTGGTTTTGGACTCTGATACCAAGTAATAAAGTTGAAAATATGTGGCAGCGTCCATATCCTCTAATACTTCGCTTCTATTATATTGTTCGAAACATTTACATTTACAACCTTTTTACAGAAATCAATGTGCAATAAAGCGGCGAAGGAAATTTATCGACAACGTGGGACTAAATACACCATCGGAACTGCTTTCGACACTGTCGGTGAGCTCCCAGAGATATAAAGCCTTACTGAAAAAAAATATGCTGCTGTATAAAGTCAAACTATGTTTATGAATTTTCGGACTATGACCTTGTCCAAATTCATCACCAAAACGCACACAGTTGCAATGCCGTGTACAGACGTAGCTGTCCCCTGCTTTAATCAGTTACTGTTTGACGAAGTCTTATAATATTATCATCAAATCCGCCCATTCAGCATTACTACTACATAGACCTCAGCAAAGCACGATTTTTATATATAACATAACATAACCATACGGGGTGGCAGAGGCACAATTGTGCCCACTTTGAGCCAGTTATTCAATACTCCATTTTGCGTGGCAGGGGGCTAGCCTATCGCCGCGGCTATGGAGTAATAAAGGTTTCCTCACGATTGCAACACCGTAAGACGTCAGTATAATGTACTTAAGATAAATTTATTATCTCATTGGTACATGGTCAGGAATCGATCCTGCATTTCCTCTGCAAGAAGCAAGCGTAAAACCCATAAGACCACGGAGCTCTTTAAATATGTCACCGTCAGATTGTCAAAACCGTTAGTGGGTTAACTATCGTTTTTTTTTTCACGTTAGTTGGTCAACTATCGACAGATAGTAAACTGTAGCTTAGAGTACGAGTTACTCCGAGTTACTCTATGACGCGTTATAGTTGATAAATAAAGGGCGACTAGCTAGAAGGCGGAATAAGACTTAACTCGAGTAAACTTTGACAACTCTTTACAAATTTATATGGAGTTGTCAATGTTTACTCGAGTAAAGTCTTATTCCGCTTTCTAGCTAGTAACACTTAACTGTTGAACCCGTTAAATAGTAAACTGGTGTAAACTTGAATTGCAAACGAAATACTATGGCAAACACTGCGGTAGCTTAGATGAAGCTAGAGGGGGCGAGCGCAGCAAAGCCCCCGAATAGTCTTCGTGTAACGTTGACATGTAAGCAAAAAAGAAACGTAAATTCTAAATCCTGTCGGTCTGTCGATAGTTGATCAACTAACGCGTTAGTTTATCAACTAACGGTTTTGACTATCTTTCGGTGACATAAATATATCAAACAATAATATTTTATACTTTTAGGTTATAAAACATCTGGAGTCTCTGGATGCTGGACAAAGATGGCAATGAGAGTACCGTGAGTAAACTTTTATTAAATTAAACTTCCTGTACCCTAATTCTCTATCTAAGCATCTATAGCCGTTCCTTTGAAATTAAGATGATACGAAAAATATTGGGGTTTTTTTCGAATCCATACTGCACTATAAAGTCATCTACAGATTTCATATTTGGGTAAACGTTTATTGAGTATTTGATTAAGATTTTCTTAGAAGAACAATGCGATTAGGTGAAATTTTCTTCATAGAATTTAATTGCGTTTATACCTCTAAATTTGTTTAATTTTTTCCTGTCATTCTGAATTACCAACTAATTTAATTACGGAATTTCATTAAAAATGTGGATATTATGTATTAGTAAACTCTCCTTGTAAATCTTCTTGACAAAAAAAGCATAATAAAAAAAAATAAAAAATATGGTTTGGCGCTACGTTATGTAATTTTTCCCCGATTCCGTCCCTCTCAAACTGCGGGGCATTCCGCTTGGACGAGGTATCCCCTTAACGTTTGAAGCATATTCACCAACTTCAAAGAAAAATATTTGACACAATTCCATCACATAATTGCAATACTGATCGCAATATGTTGAGCATAATGTTTCGGGATCAGATTATGAAGAATGTAAAATTATATCGGAGAACAGCTTCACTTTTATTATCACAGATACGTCATCACCTTCGAGTTGAACGACAAAGGTCGCCACGGCTTTGCCCTTCCACCAGATGAAATTATTCCCTCCTGCAAAGAAACCATGCGTGGTATCATCAGCCTACTCCAGCCCAGGTCTGCCAAAAACAAGAAGTTAACAAGAGATTCATATATTACAGTTCCAAAATTCAGTGAAACTAACTCTCAGAGACAGCAAGTTGTGACGTTGTGTTGGTCGGTGTTCTGTCAGTTTGTACTGATTGAGTTGCTAAAGTGATTGTTCTGGATTAAAAAATAACTTGTACTTCTTGATAATTTAAATGAAAGTTAGGCTGCATAGGGTTGGGTTAGACGAGTTCCCCTTACAATTTTTATTTATCAACGCACGGATTTCAGCCAGTCAGCGCCCCCGAAAATTTTTGTAACGGAATCAGCTGAAATTGGAACAAACCGAAACGAAAATCTAACCTCACACCAACCCATTATAGCTTTTGAATTTTATTAACATGGCATGAGGTTCAAAATCGTGTCGCCTCAACAAGGACTGGGTCGGTGAGAGGACCCGTTTTCGTACATAATATATCTGCAAATCAATAGAATATGATACTCAATGCACATGCATATTTAACAAACATTATTAGAAAAGGTGAGTTAACATTTATTATTATGAAGTTATTCCAAATTTCCAACATTGAGAAGTAATCCGCGTTTGTCGTTTTCAAGGGGATTTCACATCGACATTTAATTTTACGGAAAGTTATGAAAGTAAACAATAAAATGAGGGGAATACAGCTAGCTGGCCGACTCTGAGCGACACACTTGTGTTGTAAGCGAGACTAGGTCCGACTTTTTTATACGTCCATGCATGACATGTTGTTGTCAATATGAAGCCCTAATAGTATTAGTCTTTTCCATTTGTGTACTCCCATAGTTAATATTAAAAGTCAGTTTTTTTTTTGTCCTTTCCTAAATTTCATAAATTTTGTTTTGCCATCCGAGACAGTTATTACTAAATGTTTTATTGTCTGTCAACATAACATTCCCAAACCGAACCTAGTATTTCACGTATCATGTGATGTATGTATGTAAATAATCAAAAGTAATTTTATCTACGCACGAATCTTAGATGCTCTAGTCGACTCAGAAACCATAGGACATGACCTGCATAATGACACATACGGATATGGCAATTTACAGGCAAACAAATTTTACTTTAACGCATCGATTAGTCGATGCTATAAAGTAAAATTTGCAAGTCTGTGATACATTTGTATTGACGTCTATTACATCAAAGTCAAATTTTGACAGTTATAATTTCTTTGTTTTTTTTCTTAAAAGAGGTTTGGAAAAAGATTGCATCCTTCTTACTAAGTAGAATTGTGAATTTACCGATGGCTTCTGAACCCATTTCAGAGCACTTATGATATGTTCGTAGTTAAGGTAATGTATGCAAGTGCATTTAGGATGCAATTAGGCCTTCAAACACTCGTGTGATCCTATTATGGAAGTCGCCGGCGCTCGTCGCATAAAAACAAACTCGTGTGTTATGGCCCCTCATTATGTGACAGTCACATAAACTACTATTAAACGACCTTTGCTTTTTTAAATCTTTTCTAAAACACTAGTATTTATAGCAAACGGCCCGTCTTTTTGATAGTACACAAAGTATCCATTTTTTTTTCACTCCGCGTGTAATGGTGCAAAAAGGGCTGATATATTTATTACTCGGCAAAAAATTGGTCTGCGCGGCGGGTTAGTCTATAAACCACTTAGGTAACAGAATTTGGTGTTTTGCTGCGAACCGACAAAAATATTTTTTGGAATATCAGTGCACCACACACACATGCCATAAAACCTATTTTAGTTGAGTCTAATTTTCGTATCAAGCACACGTATAGGTATTGTCGGGGAATTGACGCCGTGTAGTTATTAAAATAGTAAAAACACCATCTAAAATAAACCTCTTTGTAGGTCCCCAGCTTCCAGAATGTTAACGGTTTTACAATGTATTTTTTTTATTTATTCAAAGAGATCTGACTTTTTTCAATACAGGATTTTTCTGTGATGACAAATTAGTCAAACTCCCAAATCAAATGCTTAGTAAAAATAAATAATTTTACATTTTTGAATTCTCTACACTAAACAAGTAAGAGCAACATGATTTTCAATTTCCTTGAAATGATAATTATCAATGAAGCAATGTGCCAAAGCAATTTAAAAAAGAATTACGACCAATTTGCGGTTTAAAACCTTTATCCTACTGATAGCGATCAGCTGAAATTCATGCAGAATCTAGATTTTCATAAGTATGTTGATATTATTTTCTGGAATAAGCCAGTTAGACTTTTCAAACGAGGTACAAGTTATGGTAAATATTAACGAAACTGATAATTTTATTGAGAGAATTAGCCACTTCATCTTGACCACGAAATTGCTTTTGAACAATGTGGAAAGGTAAGTAAGGGAATTATACTTAGTATACTTCTAAGACTTTAAAGAAATCTTTGAATCACTTAACTTAATACCATAGTTCTAACACAACCACTAGTATATAGCAATCGTTAGACTACACTACTGGAGACCTCCTCCACGTGTACCGACATTATGTATGAAAATTTGTTCATCCCATCCAAAAGATATGGCCCCTTTAATCAACTCTTGGATAAATATGCCTTAAAAATATTTCTTACAGAGTCTTGGATAAACAAAATCCACACACACGCCGGTTCACCAAACCAGTCAATTGGGATTCCTACCCCGATTTTAATGAAATCATTCAATGGCTTACTTCTGCCGAAGAAAAACATCCTAACAGAATTGATCTTCAAGTCATTGGCAAATCAATAGAAGGACGCGATATTGATGATGTTGGAATTATGAACAAGAATACCGCTTTAAAAATGTTATCATGGAAGGCGGTATACATGCAAACGAATGGATCTCTCCTACTCTGATACAATTCTACATGCTCAACTTACTCGGATAAGGTATTAAGGAATTTGGCGATAAAATATAACTGGTACTTAATACAAGTAACGAATCCTGATGGATTTGAATATAGTCTTAAAAATGTATCAATTTATACATTAATTTGGTTATAAATTAAGTAAATAAAGACTCGTGTTAGATTTAGCCTAAATGCTATGATGATGATAATGTACGGATATAACAATATATTTTCTATGTTAACACTGTTCATAGATTCTGATTCTTCGATCTTATTGAATAACTGGCTAATAGATTGTAATCACTCTAAATTTAAATAGTACGAGCATTTGCAAGAATAGAAGTAATTCGTTAGAACTAAAATGAACATTTTTAGGACCGCCTATGGAGGAAAAATCGGGCACACTATGGACACTTCCACGGTGTCGATTTGAACAGAAACTTCAATTTAGTTTCGGAAGTAATTTTATTAATCAGCCTTCACGTTTGTTTTGTCACCGTAGATGGGTTACAATAAAGATGACGATCCGAATGGCCGAGTCGGCAGTGACTCTGCCTACAAAGCCAAGGGTCCCGGATTCGAGTCCCGGTGGGAGCAAATATTAGTTTGATGAGAACGGATGTTTGAACCCTAGCCATGGTTGTTTATCTATCTAAGTATAATTTTTATCTATATAAGTACAGATGTAGTGAATAATCCTTTCCTTTCGTATTTTCTCGGAAATGTTCGTTTTTGTCTTACTAAACGTCGTCATCTTTGTCATTTGACATTGATAAATAAAGTATGCGATTTATTTGATACCTACACGTAATTTAATAATACAGTAATTCATAGACCGGCATCGGCACCATTCGGGTGTTATCATTGTTCCGAGTTTTGCCGATAGGAAAGGATTATTCACTACATCTGTACGTGTATCGTTTTCTAGTACCCAAGATACAGGGAATCCTAGTTTGGGGCTAAAACAATGTGTCTAATTAGTGTCCAAGGTATAAAAAAAAAGAAAAAAAAAAGATAATGCTCATGATAAAAGAAAAAAGTCATTGCCAACATCAAATACCTAAAACTATTATGTACCCATACGTAATTTTCAGAGCATGAGATAAGTACAGACCTCAAGAGTGATGTCTTTTGCGGTCCACAGCCATTCTCTGAACCCGAACTAAAGCCATCGCCAATTTCATTCGTTCAAAGTCCGAGAATTTGATGTACTACTTTGCCATTCATGGCTATGGAGAAAAGATTATTGTACCGTATTTAGATACTGTCATACATATCTATAATTTTTACCTGGCGGTAGTTATTGTTACTAAGTTTAAAGGTATAATCGGTCCATATAGTATTAGTGATCTCTTATATGAAGATGTATGTAAGCTAGAGCAAGCTTGACTTGGATGAATCCAGAATCATGCAATTTTACATAACAAAATATATATTTTTTTCAGTTAAACTTAGCAAAGCAAGCTGCTGCAAATATTTACAAGACAACCAGTACCAAATTAGAACAAATTTTGATTTGTTTCGTAATTAATTCTTTATAAATACTATTTCGAAGTCCATTTCGATGATTTTGAACAATAAAGATTAAGTGAATTTCCTAGTTTTGGCAATTTATTGCAATATCTAAGCAAGAACTCAATAGTAATTATTTCTTTATAAATACTATATTCAAGTCTATTTCGATGATTTTGAATAATAAAGATTATATAAGTTGAATTCTTGTTCCAGGTTACAAAGTTTCTGGACAAAGCACCGATTGGGTCAAGCGAAACTATGTTTTACCGTTAGTTGCGAAGCCAATTTAAATTTTATCCATTCATAAGGTTTTGCGAAGTAGTTGCTTCAATGCATTTTGTCCACTATTGTAGGTTAATCCTCCTCGGCCTCCAATTCATGTTTATGGCAATATTTGTTTGATCAGAATAGATGTTTGTACCCTAGTCATGGTTGTTCATCTATCTAAGTATAATATTTATCTATATAAGTATGTGTATCGTTGTCTAGTACCCAAGATACAGGTAGTCCTAGATGAATTTTGTGTAAATATAGTGTTATAATTGCCTTGGTTCAAGTGGGGTAGGTCGTTTGTACTCTAATATGTCATTGAACCATCGTGACATCATAGTGCACCATCACTGTCTCACGACAAATTTTGTGGTGGTCATTCAGTGTGTCGTTATCAGTTCGTTTCTGTTGTAATAAATTAGTTTGAGAATACTTTTAATATTTTTTTGTTATTATTGGTAGATGATGGATTTGTTCCACGTCGACGAGTCCGCCTGTGTTATAATAAGTGAAGTTCTTAGGACGTGTTTATAGGGCGTGGCGTTAGGTGAAAACGATAGAATCTGGTATTTTAATCTTATCGTCATTTGTCAAGGCTTGCTTCGGCTAAAACTAATATCTTTGATTAAAATAGTCTCGAGTAGTCATGTTTCCCTTGTCTTACACATAACCATAATAAATAAGGCGTACCAAAAAGGTTATTTTATGGTCACCATGCAAAAAAAGTCATTCAATCAGCTGAATTCAGACAGTAGAAAATTGTAAATAACGTAAATAACGGATGACATTATTTTTAAACTGAACCTACACAAATTATTATTAAATCAGATAGGCCATGGCTTATCATCACACCATTTTTTAAAGAAATAATTCCGAAATTGTGCAGCCATAATGAATATTTTGAGCTTAGTTGATTTAATAACTATCTTTATATCTGTTTCCCTTAGTGAATGCAAGCAGTATCGTAATTACACTTTATATCGTGGTATTCCTGTACAAGATAGTCATCTGAGATTCTTTCGTGACCTGGAAAAATCCTATGAAGTAAGAGCACTTCAGGTTGTATTCTTAAAGTGGTAGTGAAGCTGATTGCTTCCAATCCGTATCTGGCCTCTGCGACTGCTTAATGAGATCCATAGTTGGTCTGTGGGGCGTCAATCATATGGCCTCACGTATAAGTAATACGTAATACGTCACGCCTTTTCTCATACGGGATGACAGAGGCACAAATGTGCCCACGATTTCCTCACGATGTGCTCCATCACCGTTAAAATGGTCAGCACCAGATTTGAACCCGAATTCTAACGATGGAACACATTGTAAGGAAATGTCCAATCTCCATAGCTACGGCGATGGGCTAGCCCCCTGTCACGTAAAATGGGGTATCAAATAACTGGCAAGTCGTGGCTCTATTTGCGCCTCCGCCACCCCATATGATAAAAGGCGTGACATATATTTCACAGACCAACCAAGGATTTCATTTAATAATCGCAGAGGCCTGCGTGTTCGGCGACCATGGGAACACTACGATACGGAGATCTTTGAGGACGTATTAATAATACTAGTAATTGAAGTGTTCGCAGCAGCTTTTTTACCCATAGTATAGTATCTGATGCCTTTCCTTTCATTCAACAGGTCAATTTTTGGAGAGATCCGGCTCATCTTTACAATCCTACTGAGTTTACAATAAACCCAAATGATAAAGAGTCTTTTTTAAGATCTGCTGACATAGAAGGCGTATTCTTGACAACAATTATGGATGATGTTCAGAAGTAATTTAATAAAATACCATCTATATTTACTTCATGATAAGTACGACTGCGTGCGATCAGTTTATACAAATTAAACACAACATTAAATGAAACACGATCAAGTTATGTAGTCAAGCACAGTCAGCAAGTTGAAAGTATGTATTGAGATACTCAGCATATATTTTTTGTAGACTTTTCACTCTCTTACTTTAAATGTTAGAGAGAGGGACACACATTTTTCCACTTAAGTTCCATGTATGGGGAGCCTCCTTTAATTATTTGAATTTTTGTATAAAAATCGTACAGCCGTTCACAAAATACATCTACATACTAAGTTTTAACTGTGTAGTCCTAATAGTTTCTGCATAAAGTTGCTGTGACGGACATACGAACGGACGGAGGGACGGACGACGACGACGACGACGACGACGAAACTATAAGAGTTCCTTGTTTCTCTACGGAACCCTAAAAAGCACTTTACCGCTATTTCCATGAGACGCCCGCAGACGCACAGTTACGCCCACTTTTTCAATATTGTTTTTCTTTGCAGAGCATTTGACCAACAGAAGATTGAGCAATACACCCAAAGGCGGACGGATAGTTACAACTGGCGTACATATTACCGTTTACGTGATATCTACATGTGGTTAGATGACCTGGCCAAGGAATATCCGGGGCAACTGCAAGTTATCAACATTGGAATGACTGTTCTTAAACGCCCGATAAAAGCCGCCAAGGTTATTTTGAAAGGTTCTCATGTGAGATCTAAGGTAATGTACCAAATATTTGATATCTTTTTTAGGGTTCCGTAGCCAAAGGGTTCTTAACAGGGCCCTATTACTAAGCCTCCGCTCTCCTTCTGCCCGCCTGTCCGTCTGTCCGTCCGTCCGTCCGTCCGTCGGCGGGCTTTAGCTTCTGAACCGTAATAGGTAGAGAATTGAAATTTTCACAGAATGTGTACTTCTGTTGCCGCTATAGCAACAATAATGAACTACATGAGAGTTTATGCGATGCAAAAATCACATCATGATTTAAATATGATCGTAGATTTCGCGGCATATCACATGTTTGGTTGTGGCGGTGGAATGGGTTTAATATCGGCCGCGTAATCTTTAAGTAGTTGGTTCGAACCCACGTTCGGACCTAACATTATTTTCTTTTTGTTTTGTTTGATTATATTTAGTGCTTATGTTTTCTGGTGCAAAGGACCGATTTTTTGTAAAAAAAGTGAACAAGTTTTTGTTGTTTCCTAAAGAAAGCTATTCAGAATGGAACACAAAAATAGTACGATAAGTCAATAGGTACCTATTACGTACGTACGGTACGTTAAGTTCGTTACTTTCTCGATAGCTACGGCGATGGGCTAGGCTCCTGCCATGCAAGATTGAGTATTGAGTAACTGGCCAAAGGCGTGACACTGTAGGCCTATAATTATATGTACGATTAGTTTCAGTAAATTTGCTAATCCTATACAGCAATGGTGCACGATTCATCACAAATTGGTTTGACTCTAAAGATTAAGATAAATATTTTTTATTTGCTGTGATGAGGGTAGGCAGTCGATGGTCAATTATTACACAACAACACCTTACCAGCTATTAGTTTTAGCATGCAAATATTAAATAATCCACATTAGACAGGAAGTAACTCATACTGTTACTATACCTCGCTCCACTTGCTATGAGCGGTGGCCTTGAATGCACTTTTCAATACCTGTACATTGTCTAGCGCTCTTAATTCGTGGCTCGATGTATCCCTGTTGTAACATGTTAAAATTTCCAGGTGATCGTCGAAGGAGGTATTCACGCCAGGGAATGGATATCAGCGGCGTTCGTCACCTACTTTCTTAACAAGATATTAACAGCAAATAATTCAGATGATAAGGCTTTAAAAGCCATCGCCTTGGCCCACGAATGGTACTTTGTACCAGTTCTGAACGCAGATGGCTACGATTATACTCATTCTAGTGTAAGTTTTAAGTCATTTTGTTACACGACTAAAGCGAAGCCAAAAGGAGGATTATGTGGTTGACCATTATATTTGTATGTTCATTTCTGTCACTAGAAGAGTATTATTTCAAGGGTCAGTGCATTCTCTACTACATTACCTCTGGAGATTTTAAAATTGCCATTTGAGCAAATAAAAATCTTACTTTATGGGGTTAATCTAGCTCAACACAATCCTGGCTGTTAATAATTTTGTAATTATTTATTCCTGCATATTAATTATAAAGTAATGTTTCCCTTGTTTCCCTTATCTATTAAAAAAGTAATATTTATAATAACCCCTTTAGCAAACTAAGGTATGGCATAAGGTTAAAAATCGCGTCCCCACAAAAAATAATGAGGTATTAGTTAAGAACAAGCAGTTTTTAAGAGATCTAAAAATCTATCTGAGGAAGTTTCTACGCCCTGCTTCTTACATAGTGGTCCAATGTAGAGAAGAGCCAAAAATGACGGTTGCTAAGTATAAGTAAATATCTAAACTAATAAATAAATTTTACTTTGACTTCAGAATCTCTAGTCTACTTAACAGAATTTGATAAATGATAAGCGTAGTGATTGCTCGCTGCCTTGCTTGCATTTAAACGAATCGTTAGCAGTGTATTTCTGACCTGTGAAAATCGGTTTCTTACTCTTTAGAGCGCGAGGTTTTAGCAGTCGGGGTTTATTTTCTTAACTTATTGTCTTGTTCTACTATACATTGACACCCAGTATAAGATTTTTGATACAGTAAAATCATATATATATCTGAGCCTTTCGTCGATAGCCTTAATGACATGCGAATGACATGCTAGTCAATCTATTAGTCAAGTTTGAGGCTATGTAACTTTATATTATGCCGAAGGCATTATAACTAATTTACTGAGCGAGCAAAGCGGGCGAAGCGTCCTGTTCCGAAATTGGCCAAAAATGCCAATGTCCGTATGTCTGTGCTCGCCTACAGGTCGCATTTTTCAACCGGTTCGACGAAAATTGGCACACAAGTTCTTTGATTTATGTTATTTTTTTTATCGATCGCGATTTTCTAATGGGGGAAAAATAGGTGAAAAAAGCGAGGAAGTTTTCTGTTGCGTTATTTTTTGTTATAAGACGGATTTCAAACAAATTTTAAAGGATCACTAAGGACTTCGTTCTATACAATATGTTGCAAAAAAAACTAAAAGAGGCCAACTATATTGTAAATGAAGCTAGACACCTAAAATCTGTGACTCATAGGCGACAATTTAAATAGGCAAATTCCCAAAATTCAGTCAATTTTCAGTGAACATTGTTTATGCAAAAGAAATATGTCAGAATCTTTGCTAATATACAACACCTAAAGTGTTTTTTTTTATTTGAGGCTAGAAATGTAAACAATGAACTGTTATTTTCCAGTACATAAAACATAATAAAAACGTCTAAGTCAACGGTTTTGTTATAGAAAATGACAGTTGTTTGTTTTTATTTATGGCCTCAAATAAAAAATAGTACTTTAGAGAGTTGCAAGCCCCACCTCCAGAAAGGTACGGAGGATTGACAATCCTGTTCATATTTGAATTAGCTACCTATGTCAAAAAACACCCCAAAAAATAACGTTATTTTACCAGAACCTAAACTAGAAATTTACAAAAAAAAACATATGTCAATCTTAATATACATTAACCTACCTAATAATATAAAAAATAACCAACAATTCGTATGTTTAGCCTAAGACTAAAATATGAATTAATAACCAAAAGCTACTATTCTATAGGCGAATACATGACTGATTTTAAGCAATATAGATAGACCCACAACTTACTCAGTTATACTATTAAACAAGTGATTTTTATTTTATTACATTGTTAATTTTATTTTTTTTAATTAGATGTAAGCATATAGTTTTACCTATTAGAATATAGAAAGCATATAGCTTTACCCCCATGTACATGTTTACAAATAAAATTAATATGAATAGAAAAATTCTAATGGTTATTAGGGTTCGTGAATTCTTATTCTCACAGAACCACCAGTTTACATTTATCGCCATTAGTGTTTTTATAAGTTCCCAGACTGTCGCTAAGCTCATAACCTCATACTGTACCTCATATTCAGGATCGGCTTTGGAGAAAAAATCGACGGTCATTTGGTAATGGCATTGGCGTTGACTTGAACCGAAACTTTAACATCGCATTTAAAAGTAAGTAGTCGTTTATAACCTCTTGAGGTATTTTCAGTTTGCGTTTAAATCGTTGTGACCTTTATTATATCAAACAATAAGCACGGGATGATTATTTCGATGTAATGGTGCAGTAGGGACCCCGCATAGATAAATTAGCCGGTAAATTAAGTTCTGCGGCTTACGCTGTTAGGAACATCAGACAAAACATGGATGCGGCTACATTAAGGGTAGTATATTTTAGTAACTATCATAGTATCATGGTATATCATCCTATGGTACTTGTTGTCGGGGAAAGTAGCGAATATTCAAACAATGTTTATTTTACAGACAAGAGCTATTCAATCAATTTAAAATTTAAATCGCACAGATTCCTTAAGAGAGCTTTCTAAAGAAATTGATATACTAACTGTAGCTAGTCAATTTATTCAATAATTAATATTGTAATATTTGTATTAGTCAAGCACAAACTAATTTTAAAATTAGATCTAAAAATCAATCTGTGAGAGTTCAAGAATACTTAAATGACGGGACTGCATGGGGTTAATCTAACTCAACACAGACTTTGCTGTTAATAATTTTGCAATTATATATTCCTGCTTATTAATTATAGCAATTAATATTGTAATATATGTATTAGTTAAGCACAAACAAACTTTTAAATTAGATCTAAAAATCAATCTGTGGGAGTTTCTACTCCGCTCTTCTCCCTCAGTGGTCCAATGCAGAGAGGAAGCAAAAAGTGACGTTTGCTAAGTACATATACGTCAATATCTATAGTAATAAAGACATTTGACTGACTTGACTTAACATCTTCAGATCATTGCGCACAGAATCGGGAGACTATCGTATTTTCTTCACCTTATGATTCTAGAATTAAACTGATACTCAATTATTCTACGTTACTGTTACGAACTTTTATCTGTCAAAAGACTTAAATCCTCAATCCCTTTATTAGCTGTCGGAATAAGCAACAATCCCTTCAAAGAAGACTACATAAAGACATTTGACTGACTTGACTTAACATCTTCAGATCATTGCGCACACAATCGGGAGACTATCGTATTTTCTTCCCCTTAAGATTCTAGAATTAAACTGATACTCAATTATTCTACGTTACTGATTCGTAAGAACTTTAATCTATCAAGTGACTTAAATTCTCAATCCCTTTATTAGCTGTCGGAACAAGCAACAATCCCTCCGAAGAAGACTACTGCGGACCATCTGCATTCTCTGAGCCCGAGTCGTCAGCCATGGCCGCATTCATACGTTCAAAGAGAGACAATTTGGAGTACTACCTGGCCTTTCACGCTTATGGGCAGTATATGATTTTACCATATGCTCATAGTGAAGAGCATGTGGAGAATTTCGAGGAAGTGGTAAAGTACAAGTCGTAAACATGTATTATGTCGGCCCACATCGACCCACTGGTGTGCACAGGCCTCTTCTCCACAGCGCCAATCCTTACATTTGTGTGCCAACCGCATCGGACGAGATTCCGTCGACTTGATAAAACAGTATTAATAAAACGGGGAATAATAAAATAAGCGTATAATAACAAATGACCATGAACAGAGGAACTACCTGAAATGGGCGAAAAAATACTGAATTGCGCGAAGTAACATCAAAATTGCGCGAAATAATACTGAATGGTTTAGTTCACGCCTATTGGCTAAAAAAAGACTATTCGCCTTATTCATAAACGTCTAATAAACCCATTTTAACTTTAATGCCGTTAATTCGTTTGTCTTTGTCTGTCGCTTTGAAATTTGTGTTTGTGAGAAAAGGACAAAGCAGATTTCATCAATCATAGGTTTGATAAGTTTTATGAATAAGGAGGTATTTGTATATAATTATGTGTATCTTTGTCTAGTATCTAAGATACAGGGAATCCTAGTTTGGAGCTAGATCAATATATGCAAATAGTGTCCAAGCTATTATTATTATTATTAATAATATTTGTGGGTTAGGATACTTTTACTTGAACGATAACTAATCAAATAGAATGTAATTGAAGTCAGCTTTTGTACTAAAGTTTTAATATTTGTTTAAATTATTAACCTCTGAGATGCCACTGACACGATAAGGTGTCGGAATTCATTCATTGGTTTTGGACTTTAATACCAATTAATAAAGTTGAAAATATGTGGCTGATTTGCAGGATCCATATCCTCGAATACTTCGCTTCTATTATATTATTCGAGACATTTACATTAGCAACCTTTTTACAGAAATTAATGTGCAATCAAGCAGCGAAGGAAATTTATTGACAACGTGGGACTAAATACACCGTCGGAACTGCTTTCGACACTGTCGGTGAGCTCCCAGATATATAAAGCCTTACTGAAAATGAAAATTAAAATGAAAATGAAATTTATTCACGGTACAGTGGAGAAAAAATACAGTGGTACCTTAAACTAAGTTATAAAACCTGTGTTTTAAGGCCCATAGTGGCTTCTCCCATTTTTCATTACGATAAATGGGTGAATAATTAAATCAAATACATATATTCAAAAAAATTAGATTTGGAATTAAATAAGCTTTTGAACTAAACTTAATACTTAATTCAACTCCATATCACTTAGAAATATGGGTTCGTAATTTTATATTTGAACTTAAATTTAAAATAATATGAAATTGAAGAAATAAATAAATATATAAATAAATTAGTATATAATATTATAAAATATAAATAAATAATTAGTTACCTACTTGTATCACAAAAATATCATTTATTTAGAGATGTAAGAGGGGGTCTAAATTGCAATTAAGGTGTACATTACACAACAGTTTCTAGGAATTTTTCAGTTACATCATAGTTTAGCTTTATTAACCAATTTCGAACTAGAGCTTTTGCTTTATATTTTGTTAAGGGGTATATAATAAGTACTTTGTTGATTTTGTTGTAAATGAAGGGTGATCTGCCCATGTACTGGTTTTTTGCAAACATCGTTTTTAATTTTGGAGTTTTAATGACAATATCGGATCTCCTTTTGAGTAGTTGCTCTTGCTCAAAGATTGTGACTGAGTGAGTTCTTAGAACTTTTCGTTCAATGTATAGTTGCCGTATAGTGTGTAGTTCGCAGAAATCATACAGTTCTTGTGTGGAGGAGCGATAAGGTTTGAATGTTGCTACCTTTAAGAGATATCTTTGGGCTCTTTCCAGTTTAATCATGGTATTCTTATATGCACCTCCCCAGACTGTTATGCAGTATGATAATATGGATTGAACAATTGCGAAGTATAGTGTTTTTAGCAACGGTGGAGGTGCAAAATGTCGAAGTTTCCTAAAGATCCAAATGCACTTACGTATCCGAGTTGCTAGTAGATCTATCTGGGGTTCCCATGTCAGCTTAGTGTCAAGTAATACTCCTAGGTACTTCACTTGTGAAACTTTAGTCAGAGGTAAGCAGTCACAGTTCGTGGTATCAATTGGGCATGTGTGGACTTTAATTACTAGATTTTGTGGCGGTTGACTACTGTTTCTTATACAAAAGGAGAGGAAATTAGATTTTTGGACATTTAAGGTTAGCAGATTATTATTCAGCCACATTGCAATACTACGGAGTCCCTGTTCTGTATGGGTTCGTATATCCTCCCATGTTTTACCATGGAAAACCAATGCCGTGTCATCCGCGAAGGTGACTATCTTGCATTTACTAAGTTGTTGTGGACAGAGGTCATTGATATATAGCAAGAAGAGCGTGGGTCTAAGCACACTTCCCTGGAGAACACCATAGTGCACATTTATAGCACTACTGGCAAAGTTATTTAGTTTTACTTGTTGTCGTCTGCTGTCGAGGTAATTGGTGAAAATTTTGAGCGGAAGGCCTCTTATTCCTATGTTTTCTAATTTGTTTATGAGTAAAGGTATACAAACAGTGTCAAAGGCCTTTGACAAATCCAGAAATACCCCGATACATTTTTGTTTGTTATCAAGTTTATTAACGATATCATTAGTAAGGGCAAGTATTGCATACTCAGTGGACCTTCCCTTCCTAAATCCGAACTGTTGGTCAGACAGAATCTGGTAATCATTGAGGTATGTTTTGAGTCGTTTTTTAAAAGTTTTTCCAGAACCTTGGATAATGCAGGTAAAATTGATATGGGTCTGTAATTTCCAACGACATCTTTATCACCATTCTTATGTATAGGATGAATAAGTGAACGTTTGAAGACGTCAGGAAAAATACCTTTAGTAAAACAAAGGTTAAATAGAGAAACAAGGGAAGGGATTAGGATGTGTCTAGTTATTTTTAGAACTTAAGTAGTTATATTGTCCCATCCGGCAGCTGAGTCTGTTTTCATATTAATTATATTTTTTTCTTATTCTGATGGGTCGGTGTCTAGTAAAACAAATAAGTTTGACGGAGTAAAAGGTATGGACTTATTACTGACTGTTAGGGGAATTTTGTTAGTAATAACCTCAGCTAGCTGCTTACCAATATTAGCAAAGTACTCATTGACGTGATTTAACGATTCTGTGGGGTAGGATTTTAGTGTTAATAGTTCGTTGTTAGGGGTTTTCTTTTTGGTTGTTAGTTATTTGTTTAATAGCCTTCCAAGTTTTTTGGATATATTTAAATACTACCAAAAATATACTGCTGTTTAAGGTTAAACTATGTTTAAGATTTTTTGGACTATGACCTTGTCCAAAAACGCACACAGTTGCAATGCCGTGTACAGATATTGCTGTTACCTGCTTTAATCAGTTAATGTTTGGCGAAGTCTTATAATGTTATCATCAAATCCGCCCATTCAGCATTACTACTGCATAGACCTAAGCAAAGCACGATTTTTATATACAACATAACATAACCATACGAGGTGGCAGAGGCACAATTGTACCCACTTTGAGCCAGTTATTTAATACTCCATTTTGCGTGACGGGGCTAGCCTATCGCCGCAGCTATGGAGTAATGAAGGTTTCCTTACGATGTTTTTCCATCACCGATAGACGTCCGTATAATGTACTTAAGATAAATTTATTATCTCATTGGTACATGGTTAGGAATCGAACCTGCATTTCCTGTGCGAGAAGCAAGCGTGAAACCCATAAAACCACGGATCAACTAACGCGTTAGTTTATCAACTAACGGTTTTGACTATCTTACGGTGACATATATATATCAAACAATAATATTTTATACTTTTAGGTTATAAAACATCTGGAGTCTCTGGATGCTGGACAAAGATGGCAATGAAAGTACCGTGAGTAAACTATTATTAAATTAAACATCCTGTACCTTAATTCTCTATCTAAGCATCTAAAGTGGTTCCTTTGAAATTAAGATGATACGAAACAATTTGGGGTTTTTTTCGAATCCACTTACTCTACTATAAAGTCATCTACAAATAACATATTTAGGTTAACGTTTTTTGATTATTTAGTTAAGATTTTCTCAGAAGGAAAACGCGATTAGGTGAAATTTTCTTCATATAATTATTTGCGAATATACCTCTAAATTGGTTAATTTTTTCCTGTCATTCTGAATTACCAACTAATTTTATTACGGAATTTCATTAAAAATGTGGATATTACGAATAAGTAAACTCTCCTTGAAAATCTTTTTTACAAAAAAGCATAGTTTTTTTAAAAATTAAATTAACTTATGTGGTTTGGCGCTACGTTTTGTCATTTTTTCCCGATTACGTCCCTCACAAACTGCTGGGCTTTCCGCCTGGACGAGGTATCCCCTTAACGTTTGAAGCATATTCACCAACTTCAAAGAACAATTTTTCACACAATTCCACTACATAATTGCAATAATGATCGCAATATGTTGAGCACAATGTTTCGGAATCAGATTATGAAGAATAATAAATTATATCGGAGAACAGCTTAACTTTTATTATCACAGATACGTCATCACCTTCGAGTTGAACGACAAAGGTCGCCACGGCTTTGCCCTTCCTCCAGAAGAAATTATTCCCTCCTGCAAAGAAACCATGCGTGGTATCATCAGCCTACTCCAGCCCAGGTCTGCCAAATTCAGGAAGTCAATAACAGAGGCAAATATCACAGTTCTAAAATTCAGTGGCACTAACTCTCAGAGACAGCAAGTTGTGACGTTGTGTTTGTCGGTGTTCTGTCAGTTTGTACTGATTGAGTTGCTTAAGTGATTGTTCTGGATTAAAAAATAACTTGTACTTCTTGATACTTTAAATCAAAGTTAGGCTGCATAGGGTTGGGTTAGACGAGTTCCCCTTACAATTTTTATTTATCAACGCACGGATTTCAGCCAGTCAGCTGCCCCGAAAATTTTTGTAACGGAATCAGCTGAAATTGGAACAAACCGAAACGAAAATCTAACCTCACACCAACCCATTATAGCTTTTGAATTTTATTAACATTGCATGAGGTTCAAAATCGTGTCGCCTCAACAAGGACTGGGTCGGTGAGAGGACCCGTTTTCGTACATAATATATCTGCAAATCAATAGAATATGATACTCAATGCACATGCATATTTAACAAACATTATTAGAAAAGGTGAGTTAACATTTATTATTATGAAGTTATTCCAAATTTCTAACATTGAGAAGTAATCCGCTGTTCGTAGTAATTTGTCGTTTTCAAGGGGATTTCACATCGACATTTAATTTTAGGGAAAGTTATGAAAGTAAACAATAAAATGAGGGGAATACAGCTAGCTGGCCGACTCTGAGCGACACACTTGTGTTGTAAGCGAGACTAGGTCCGACTTTTTTATACGTCCATGCATGACATGTTGTTGTCAATATGAAGCCCTAATAGTATTAGTCTTTTCCATTTGTGTACTCCCATAGTTAATATTAAAAGTCAGTTGTTTTTTATGTCCTTTCCTAAATTTCATAAATTTTGTTTTGCCATCCGAGACAGTTATTACTAAATGTTTTATTGTCTGTCAACATAACATTCCCAAACCGAACCTAGTATTTCACGTATCATGTGATGTATGTATGTAAAATAATCAAAAGTAATTTTATCTACGCACGAATCTTAGATGCTCTAGTCGACTCAGAAACCATAGGACATGACCTGCATAATGACACATACGGATATGGCAATTTACAGGCAAACAAATTTTACTTTAACGCATCGATTAGTCGATGCTATAAAGTAAAATTTGCAAGTCTGTGATACATTTGTATTGACGTCTATTACATCAAAGTCAAATTTTGACAGTTATAATTTCTTTGTTTTTTTTCTTAAAAGAGGAATGGAAAAAGATTGCATCCTTCTTACTAAGTAGAATTGTGAATTTACCGATGGCTTCTGAACCCATTTCAGAGCACTTATGATATGTTCGTAGATAAGGTAATGTATGCAAGTGCATTTAGGATGCAATTAGGCCTTCAAACACTCGTGTGATCCTATTATGGAAGTCGCCGGCGCTCGTCGCATAAAAACAAACTCGTGTGTTATGGCCCCTCATTATGTGACAGTCACATAAACTACTATTAAACGACCTTTGCTTTTTTAAATCTTTTCTAAAACACTAGTATTTATAGCAAACGGCCCGTCTTTTTGATAGTACACAAAGTATCCAATTTTTTTTCACTCCGCGTGTAATGGTGCAAAAAGGGCTGATATATTTATTACTCGGCAAAAAATTGGTCTGCGCGGCGGGTTAGTCTATAAACCACTTAGGTAACAGAATTTGGTGTTTTGCTGCGAACCGACAAAAATATTTTTTGGAATATCAGTGCACCACACACACATGCCATAAAACCTATTTTAGTTGAGTCTAATTTTCGTATCAAGCACACGTATAGGTATTGTCGGGGAATTGACGCCGTGTAGTTATTAAAATAGTAAAAACACCATCTAAAATAAACCTCTTTGTAGGTCCCCAGCTTCCAGAATGTTAACGGTTTTACAATGTATTTTTTTTATTTATTCAAAGAGATCTGACTTTTTTCAATACAGGATTTTTCTGTGATGACAAATTAGTCAAACTCCCAAATCAAATGCTTAGTAAAAATAAATAATTTTACATTTTTGAATTCTCTACACTAAACAAGTAAGAGCAACATGATTTTCAATTTCCTTGAAATGATAATTATCAATGAAGCAATGTGCCAAAGCAATTTAAAAAAGAATTACGACCAATTTGCGGTTTAAAACCTTTATCCTACTGATAGCGATCAGCTGAAATTCATGCAGAATCTAGATTTTCATAAGTATGTTGATATTATTTTCTGGAATAAGCCAGTTAGACTTTTCGAACGAGGTACAAGTTATGGTAAATATTAACGAAACTGATAATTTTATTGAGAGAATTAGCCACTTCATCTTGACCACGAAATTGCTTTTGAACAATGTGGAAAGGTAAGTAAGGGAATTATACTTAGTATACTTCTAAGACTTTAAAGAAAACTTTGAATCACTTAACTTAATACCATAGTTCTAACACAACCACTAGTATATAGCAATCGTTAGACTACACTACTGGAGACCTCCTCCACGTGTACCGACATTATGTATGAAAATTTGTTCATCCCATCCAAAAGATATGGCCCCTTTAATCAACTCTTGGATAAATATGCCTTAAAAATATTTCTTACAGAGTCTTGGATAAACAAAATCCACACACACGCCGGTTCACCAAACCAGTCAATTGGGATTCCTACCCCGATTTTAATGAAATCATTCAATGGCTTACTTCTGCCGAAGAAAAACATCCTAACAGAATTGATCTTCAAGTCATTGGCAAATCAATAGAAGGACGCGATATTGATGATGTTGGAATTATGAACAAGAATACCGCTTTAAAAATGTTATCATGGAAGGCGGTATACATGCAAACGAATGGATCTCTCCTACTCTGATACAATTCTACATGCTCAACTTACTCGGATAAGGTATTAAGGAATTTGGCGATAAAATATAACTGGTACTTAATACAAGTAACGAATCCTGATGGATTTGAATATAGTCTTAAAAATGTATCAATTTATACATTAATTTGGTTATAAATTAAGTAAATAAAGACTCGTGTTAGATTTAGCCTAAATGCTATGATGATGATAATGTACGGATATAACAATATATTTTCTATGTTAACACTGTTTATAGATTCTGATTCTTCGATCTTATTGAATAACTGGCTAATAGATTGTAATCACTCTAAATTTAAATAGTACGAGCATTTGCAAGAATAGAAGTAATTCGTTAGAACTAAAATGAACATTTTTAGGACCGCCTATGGAGGAAAAATCGGGCACACTATGGACACTTCCACGGTGTCGATTTGAACAGAAACTTCAATTTAGTTTCGGAAGTAATTTTATTAATCAGCCTTCACGTTTGTTTTGTCACCGTAGATGGGTTACAATAAAGATGACGATCCGAATGGCCGAGTCGGCAGTGACTCTGCCTACAAAGCCAAGGGTCCCGGATTCGAGTCCCGGTGGGAGCAAATATTAGTTTGATGAGAACGGATGTTTGAACCCTAGCCATGGTTGTTTATCTATCTAAGTATAATTTTTATCTATATAAGTACAGATGTAGTGAATAATCCTTTCCTTTCGTATTTTCTCGGAAATGTTCGTTTTTGTCTTACTAAACGTCGTCATCTTTGTCATTTGACATTGATAAATAAAGTATGCGATTTATTTGATACCTACACGTAATTTAATAATACAGTAATTCATAGACCGGCATCGGCACCATTCGGGTGTTATCATTGTTCCGAGTTTTGCCGATAGGAAAGGATTATTCACTACATCTGTACGTGTATCGTTTTCTAGTACCCAAGATACAGGGAATCCTAGTTTGGGGCTAAAACAATGTGTCTAATTAGTGTCCAAGGTATAAAAAAAAAGAAAAAAAAAAGATAATGCTCATGATAAAAGAAAAAAAGTCATTGCCAACATCAAATACCTAAAACTATTATGTACCCATACGTAATTTTCAGAGCATGAGATAAGTACAGACCCCAAGAGTGATGTCTTTTGCGGTCCACAGCCATTCTCTGAACCCGAACTAAAGCCATCGCCAATTTCATTCGTTCAAAGTCCGAGAATTTGATGTACTACTTTGCCATTCATGGCTATGGAGAAAAGATTATTGTACCGTATTTAGATACTGTCATACATATCTATAATTTTTACCTGGCGGTAGTTATTGTTACTAAGTTTAAAGGTATAATCGGTCCATATAGTATTAGTGATCTCTTATATGAAGATGTATGTAAGCTAGAGCAAGCTTGACTTGGATGAATCCAGAATCATGCAATTTTACATAACAAAATATATATATTTTTCAGTTAAACTTAGCAAAGCAAGCTGCTGCAAATATTTACAAGACAACCAGTACCAAATTAGAACAAATTTTGATTTGTTTCGTAATTATTTCTTTATAAATACTATTTCGAAGTCCATTTCGATGATTTTGAACAATAAAGATTAAGTGAATTTCCTAGTTTTGGCAATTTATTGCAATATCTAAGCAAGAACTCAATAGTAATTATTTCTTTATAAATACTATATTCAAGTCTATTTCGATGATTTTGAATAATAAAGATTATATAAGTTGAATTCTTGTTCCAGGTTACAAAGTTTCTGGACAAAGCACCGATTGGGTCAAGCGAAACTATGTTTTACCGTTAGTTGCGAACCCAATTTAAATGTTATCCATTCATAAGGTTTTGCGAAGTAGTTGCTTCAATGCATTTTGTCCACTATTGTAGGTTAATCCTCCTCGGCCTCCAATTCATGTTTGTGGCAATATTTGTTTGATCAGAATAGATGTTTGTACCCTAGTCATGGTTGTTTATCTATCTAAGTATAATATTTATCTATATAAGTATGTGTATCGTTGTCTAGTACCCAAGATACAGGTAGTCCTAGATGAATGTGTGTAAATAGTGTCCAAGTTATAATTGCCTTGGTTCAAGTGGGGTAGGTCGTTTGTACTCTAATATGTCATTGAACCATCGTGACATCATAGTGCACCATCACTGTCTCACGACAAATTTTGTGGTGGTCATTCAGTGTGTCGTTATCAGTTCGTTTCTGTTGTCATAAATTAGTTTGAGAATACTTTTAATATTTTTTTGTTATTATTGGTAGATGATGGATTTGTTCCACGTCGACGAGTCCGCCTGTGTTATAATAAGTGAAGTTCTTAGGACGTGTTTAAAGGGCGTGGCGTTAGGTGAAAACGATAGAATCTGGTATTTAATCTTATCGTCATTTGTCAAGGCTTGCTTCGGCTAAAACTAATATCTTTGATTAAAATAGTCTCGAGTAGTCATGTTTCCCTTGTCTTACACATAACCATAATAAATAAGGCGTACCAAAAAGGTTATTTTATAGTCACCATGCAAAAAAAGTCATTCAATCAGCTGAATTCAGACAGTAGTAAATTGTAAATAACGTAAATAACGGATGACATTATTTTTAAACTGAACCTAGACAACTTATTATTAAATCAGATAGGCCATGGCTTATCATCACACCATTTTTTAAAGAAATAATTCCGAAATTGTGCAGCCATTATGAATATTTTGAGCTTAGTTGATTTAATAACTATCTTTATATCTGTTTCCCTTAGTGAATGCAAGCAGTATCGTAATTACACTTTATATCGTGGTATTCCTGTACAAGATAGTCATCTGAGATTCTTTCGTGACCTGGAAAAATCCTATGAAGTAAGAGCACTTCAGGTTGTATTCTTAAAGTGGTAGTGAAGCTGATTGCTTCCAATCCGTATCTGGCCTCTGCGACTGCTTAATGAGATCCATAGTTGGTCTGTGGGGCATCAATCATATGGCCTCACGTATAAGTAATACGTAATACGTCACGCCTTTTCTCATACGGGATGGCAGAGGCACAAATGTGCCCACGATTTCCTCACGATGTGCTCCATCACCGTTAAAATTGTCAGCACCAGATTTGAACCCGAATTCTAACGATGGAACACATTGTAAGGAAATGTCCAATCTCCATAGCTACGGCGATGGGCTAGCCCCCTGTCACGTAAATTACTGGCAAGTCATGGCTCTATTTGCGCCTCCGCCACCCCATATGATAAAAGGCGTGACATATATTTCACAGACCAACCAAGGATTTCATTTAATAATCGCAGAGGCCTGCGTGTTCGGCGACCATGGGAACACTACGATACGGAGATCTTTGAGGACGTATTAATAATACTAGTAATTGAAGTGTTCGCAGCAGCTTTTTTACCCATAGTATAGTATCTGATGCCTTTCCTTTCTTTCAACAGGTCAATTTTTGGAGAGATCCGGCTCATCTTTACAATCCTACTGAGTTTACAATAAACCCAAATGATAAAGAGTCTTTTTTAAGATCTGCTGACTTAGAAGGCGTATTCTTGACAACAATTATGGATGATGTTCAGAAGTAATTTATTAAAATACCATCTATATTTACTTCATGATAAGTGCGACTGCGTGCGATCAGTTTATACAGTTTAAACACAACATTAAATGAAACACGATCAAGTTATGTAGTCAAGCACAGTCAGCAAGTTGAAAGTATGTATTGAGATACTCAGCATGTATTTTTTGTAGACTTTTCACTCTCTTACTTTAAATGTTAGAGAGAGGGACACACAGTTTTCCACTTAAGTTCCATGTATGGGGAGCCTCCTTTAATTATTTGAATTTTTGTATAACAATCGTAAAGCGGTTCACAAAATACATCTACATACTAAGTTTTAACTGTGTAGTCCTAATAGTTTCTGCATAAAGTTGCTGTGACATACGGACGGACGGAGGGACGGCCGACGACGACGACGACGACGACGACGAAACTATAAGAGTTCCTTATTTCTCTACGGAACCCTAAAAAGCACTTTACCGCTATTTCCATGAGACGCCCGCAGACGCACAGTTACGCCCACTTTTTCAATATTGTTTTTCTTTCCAGAGCATTTGACCAACAGAAGGTTGAGCAATACACCCAAAGGCGGACGGATAGTTACAACTGGCGTACATATTACCGTTTACGTGATATCTACATGTGGTTAGATGACCTGGCCAAGGAATATCCGGGGCAACTGCAAGTTATCAACATTGGAATGACTGTTCTTAAACGCCCGATAAAAGCCGCCAAGGTTATTTTGAAAGGTTCTCATGTGAGATCTAAGGTAATGTACTAAATATTTGATATCTTTTTTAGGGTTCCGTAGCCAAAGGGTTCTTAACAGGGCCCTATTACTAAGCCTCCGCTCTCCTTCTGCCCGCCTGTCCGTCTGTCCGTCCGTCCATCCGTCGGCGGGCTTTAGCTTCTGAACCGTAATAGGTAGAGAGTTTAAATTTTCACAGAATGTGTACTTCTGTTGCCGCTATAGCAACAATAATGAACTACATGAGAGTTTATGCGATGCAAAAATCACATCATGATTTAAATATGATCGTAGATTTCGCGGCATATCACATGTTTGGTTGTGGCGGTGGAATGGGTTTAATATCGGCCGCGTAATCTTTAAGTAGTTGGTTCGAATCCACGTTCGGACCTAACATTATTTTCTTTTTGTTTTGTTTGATTATATTTAGTGCTTATGTTTTCTGGTGCAAAGGACCGATTTTTTGTAAAAAAAGTGAACAAGTTTTTGTTGTTTCCTACAGAAAGCTATTCAGAATGGAACACAAAAATAGTACGATAAGTCAATAGGTACGTTAAGTTCGTTACTTTCTCGATAGCTACGGCGATGGGCTAGGCTCCTGCCACGCAAGATTGAGTATTGAGTAACTGGCCAAAGGCGTGACACTGTAGGCCTATAATTATATGTACGATTAGTTTCAGTAAATTTGCTAATCCTATACAGCAATGGTGCACGATTCATCACAAATTGCTTGGACTCTAAAGATTAAGATAAATATTTTTTATTTGCTGTGATGAGGGTAGGCAGTCGATGGTCAATTATTACACAACAACACCTTACCAGCTATTAGTTTTAGCATGCAAATATTAAATAATCCACATTAGACAGGAAGTAACTCATACTGTTACTATACCTCGCTCCACTTGCTATGAGCGGTGGCCTTGAATGCACTTTTCAATACCTGTACATTGTCTAGTGCTCTTAATTCGTGGCTCGATGTATCGCTGTTGTAACATGTTAAAATTTCCAGGTGATCGTCGAAGGAGGTATTCACGCCAGGGAATGGATATCAGCGGCGTTCGTCACCTACTTTCTTAACAAGATATTAACAGCAAATAATTCAGATGATAAGGCTTTAAAAGCCATCGCCTTGGCCCACGAATGGTACTTTGTACCAGTTCTGAACGCAGATGGCTACGATTATACTCATTCTAGTGTAAGTTTTAAGTCATTTTGTTACACGACTAAAGCGAAGCCAAAAGGAGGATTATGTGGTTGACCATTATATTTGTATGTTCATTTCTGTCACTAGAAGAGTATTATTTCAAGGGTCAGTGCATTCTCTACTACATTACCTCTGGAGATTTTAAAATTGCCATTTGAGCAAATAAAAATCTTACTTTATGGGGTTAATCTAGCTCAACACAATCCTGGCTGTTAATAATTTTGTAATTATTTATTCCTGCATATTAATTATAAAGTAATGTTTCCCTTGTTTCCCTTATCTATTAAAAAAGTAATATTTATAATAACCCCTTTAGCAAACTAAGGTATGGCATAAGGTTAAAAATCGCGTCCCCACAAAAAATAATGAGGTATTAGTTAAGAACAAGCAGTTTTTAAGAGATCTAAAAATCTATCTGAGGGAGTTTCTACGCCCTGCTTCTTACATAGTGGTCCAATGTAGAGAAGAGCCAAAAATGACGGTTGCTAAGTATAAGTAAATATCTAAACTAATAAATAAATTTTACTTTGACTTCAGAATCTCTAGTCTACTTAACAGAATTTGATAAATGATAAGCGTAGTGATTGCTCGCTGCCTTGCTTGCATTTAAACGAATCGTTAGCAGTGTATTTCTGACCTGTGAAAATCGGTTTCTTACTCTTTAGAGCGCGAGGTTTTAGCAGTCGGGGTTTATTTTCTTAACTTATTGTCTTGTTCTACTATACATTGACACCCAGTATAAGATTTTTGATACAGTAAAATCATATATATATCTGAGCCTTTCGTCGATAGCCTTAATGACATGCGAATGACATGCTAGTCAATCTATTAGTCAAGTTTGAGGCTATGTAACTTTATATTATGCCGAAGGCATTATAACTAATTGATTGAGCGAGCAAAGCGGGCGAAGCGTCCTGTTCCGAAATTGGCCAAAAATGCCAATGTCCGTATGTCTGTGCTCGCCTACAGGTCGCATTTTTCAACCGGTTCGACGAAAATTGGCACACAAGTTCTTTGATTTATGTTATTTTTTTTATCGATCGCGATTTTCTATTGGGGGAAAAATAGGTGAAAAAAGCGAGGAAGTTTTCTGTTGCGTTATTTTTTGTTATAAGACGGATTTCAAACAAATTTTAAAGGATCACTAAGGACTTCGTTCTATACAATATGTTGCAAAAAAAACTAAAAGAGGCCAACTATATTGTAAATGAAGCTAGACACCTAAAATCTGTGACTCATAGGCGACAATTTAAATAGGCAAATTCCCAAAATTCAGTCAATTTTCAGTGAACATTGTTTATGCAAAAGAAATATGTCAGAATCTTAGCTAATATACAACACCTAAAGTGTTTTTTTTTTATTTGAGGCTAGAAATGTAAACAATGAACTGTTATTTTCCAGTACATAAAACATAATAAAAACGTCTAAGTCAACGGTTTTGTTATAGAAAATGACAGTTGTTTGTTTTTATTTATGGCCTCAAATAAAAAAATAGTACTTTAGAGAGTTGCAAGCCCCACCTCCAGAAAGGTACGGAGGATTGACAATCCTGTTCATATTTGAATTAGCTACCTATGTCAAAAAAACCCTAAAAAATAACGTTATTTTACCAGAACCTAAACTAGAAATTAACAAAAAAAAAAAAATGTCAATCTTAATATACATTAAACTACCTAATAATATAAAAAATAACCAACAATTCGTATGTTTAGCCTAAGACTAAAATATTAATTAATAACCCAAAGCTACTATTCTATAGGCGAATACATGACTGATTTTAAGCAATATAGATAGACCCACAACTTACTCAGTTATACTATTAAACAAGAGATTTTTATTTTATTACATTGTTAATTTGATTTTTTTAATTAGATGTAAGCATATAGTTTTACCTGTTAGAATATAGTAAGCATATAGCTTTACCCCCATGTACATGTTTACAAATAAAATTAATATGAATAGAAAAATTCTAATGGTTATTAGGGTTCGTGAAGTCTTATTCTCACAGAACCACCAGTTTACATTTATCGCCATTAGTGTTTTTATAAGTTCCCAGACTGTCGCTAAGATCATAACCTCATACTGTACCTCATATTCAGGATCGGCTTTGGAGAAAAAATCGACGGTCATTTGGTAATGGCATTGGCGTTGACTTGAACCGAAACTTTAACATCGCATTTAAAAGTAAGTAGTCGTTTATAACCTCTTGAGGTATTTTCAGTTTGCGTTTAAATCGTTGTGACCTTTATTATATCAAACAATAAGCACGGGATGATTATTTCGATGTAATGGTGCAGTAGGGACCCCGCATAGATAAATTAGCCGGTAAATTAAGTTCTGCGGCTTACGCTGTTAGGAACATCAGACAAAACATTAATGCGGCTACATTAAGGGTAGTATATTTTAGTAACTTTCATAGTATCATGTCCTATGGTACTTGTTGTCGGGGAAAGTAGCGAATATTCAAACAATGTTTATTTTACAGACAAGAGCTATTCAATCAATTTATAATTTAAATCGCACAGATTCCTTATGAGAGCTTTCTAAAGAAATTGATATACTAACTGTAGCTAGTCAATTTATTCAATAATTAATATTGTAATATTTGTATTAGTTAAGCATAAACTAATTTTAAAATTAGATCTAAAAATCAATCTGTGAGAGTTCAAGAATACTTAAATGACGGGACTGCATGGGGTTAATCTAACTCAACACAGACTTTGCTGTTAATAATTTTGCAATTATATATTCCTGCTTATTAATTATAGCAATTAATATTGTAATATATGTATTAGTTAAGCACAAACAAACTTTTAAATTAGATCTAAAAATCAATCTGTGGGAGTTTCTACTCCCCTCTTCTCCCTCAGTGGTCCAATGCAGAGAGGAAGCAAAAAGTGACGTTTTCTAAGTACATATACGTCAATATCTATAGTAATAAAGACATTTGACTGACTTGACTTAACATCTTCAGATCATTGCGCACAGAATCGGGAGACTATCGTATTTTCTTCACCTTATGATTCTAGAATTAAACTGATACTCAATTATTCTACGTTACTGTTACGTACTTTAATCTGTCAAAAGACTTAAATCCTCAATCCCTTTATTAGCTGTCGGAATAAGCAACAATCCCTTCAAAGAAGACTACATAAAGACATTTGACTGACTTGACTTAACATCTTCAGATCATTGCGCACACAATCGGGAGACTATCGTATTTTCTTCCCCTTAAGATTCTAGAATTAAACTGATACTCAATTATTCTACGTTACTGATTCGTAAGAACTTTAATCTATCAAGTGACTTAAATTCTCAATCCCTTTATTAGCTGTCGGAACAAGCAACAATCCCTCCGAAGAAGACTACTGCGGACCATCTGCATTCTCTGAGCCCGAGTCGTCAGCCATGGCCGCATTCATACGTTCAAAGAGAGACAATTTGGAGTACTACCTGGCCTTTCACGCTTATGGGCAGTATATGATTTTACCATATGCTCATAGTGAAGAGCATGTGGAGAATTTCGAGGAAGTGGTAAAGTACAAGTCGTAAACATGTATTATGTCGGCCCACATCGACCCACTGGTGTGTGCACAGGCCTCTTCTCCACAGCGCCAATCCTTACATTTGTATGCCAACCGCATCGGACGAGATTCCGTCGACTTGATAAAACAGTATAAATAAAACGGGGAATAATAAAATAAGCGTATAAAAACAAATGACCATGAACAGTAGAACTACCTGAAATGGGCGAAAAAATACTGAATTGCGCGAAGTAACATCAAAATTGCGCGAAATAATACTGAATGGTTTAGTTCACGCCTATTGGCTAAAAAAAGACTATTCGCCTTATTCATAAACGTCTAATAAACCTATTTTTACTATAATGCCATTATAATTCGTTTGTCTTTGTCTGTCGCTTTGAAATTTGTGTTTGTGAGAAAAGGACAAAGCACATTTTTTCAATCATAGGTTTGATAAGTTTTATGAATAAGGAGGTATTTGTATATAATGATGTGTATCTTTGTCTAGTACCTAAGATACAGGGAATCCTAGTTTGGAGCTAGATCAATATGTGCAAATAGTGTCCAAGGTATTATTATTATTATTAATAATATTTGTGGGTTAGGATACTTTTACTTGAACGATAACTAATCAAATAGAACGTAATTGAAGTCAGCTTTTGTACTAAAGTTTTACTATTTGTTTAAATTATTTACCTCTGAGATGCCACTGACACGATAAGGTGTCGGAATTCATTCATTGGTTTTCGACTTTAATACCAATTAATAAAGTTGAAAATATGTGGCTGATTTGCAGGATCCATATCCTCGAATACTTCGCTTCTATTATATTATTCGAAACATTTATACATTAGCAACCTTTTTACAGAAATTAATGTGCAATCAAGCAGCGAAGGAAATTTATCGACAACGTGGGACTAAATACACCATCGGAACTGCTTTCGACACTGTCGGTGAGCTCCCAGATATATAAAGCCTTACTGAAAATGAAAATGAAATTTATTCACCATACGGTACAGTGGAGAAAAAATACAGTGGTACCTTAAACTAAGTTATAAAACCTGTGTTTTAAGGCCCATAGTGGCTTCTCCCATTTTTCATTACGATAAATGGGTGAATAATTAAATCAAATACATATATTCAAAAAAAATTGATTTGGAATTAAATAAGCTTATGAACTAAACTTAAACTAATTCAACTCCATATCACTTAGAAATATGGGTTCGTAATTTTATATTTGAACTTAAATTTAAAATAATATGAAATTGAAGAAATAAACAAATATATAAATAAATTAATACATAATATTATAAAATATAAATAAATAATTAGTTACCTACTTGTATCACAAAAATATCATTTATTTAGAGATGTAAGAGGGGGTCTAAATTGCAATTAAGGTGTACATTACACAACAGTTTCTAGGAAGTTTTCAGTTACATCATAGTTTAGCTTTATTGACCAATTTCGAACTAGAGCTTTAGCTTTATATTTTGTTAAGGGGTATATATTAAGTACTTTGTTGATTTTGTTGTAGATGAAGGTTGATCTGCCCATGTACTGGTTTTTTGCAAACATCGTTTTTAATTTTGGAGTTTTAATGACAATATCGGATCTCCTTTTGAGTAGTTGCTCTTGCTCAAAGATTGTGACTGAGTGAGTTCTTAGAACTATTCGTTCAATGTATAGTTGCCGTATAGTGTGTAGTTCGCAGAAATCATACAGTTCTTGTGTGGAGGAGCGATAAGGTTTGAATGTTGCTACCTTTAAGAGATATCTTTGGGCTCTTTCCAGTTTAATCATGGTATTCTTATATGCACCTCCCCAGACTGTTATGCAGTATGATAATATGGAATGAACAAGTGCGAAAAATAGTGTTTTTAGCAACGGTGGAGGTGCAAAATGTCGAAGTTTCCTAAAGATCCAAATGCACTTACGTATCCGAGTTGCTAGTAGATCTATCTGGGGTTCCCATGTCAGCTTAGTGTCAAGTAATACTCCTAGGTACTTCACTTGTGAAACTTTAGTCAGAGGTAAGCAGTCACAGTTCGTGGTATCAATTGGTCATGTGTGGACTTTAATTACTAGATTTTGTGGCGGTTGACTACTGTTTCTTATACAAAAGGAGAGGAAATTAGATTTTTGGACATTTAAGGTTAGCAGATTATTATTCAGCCACATTGCAATACTACGGAGTCACTGTTCTGTATGGGTTCGTACATCCTCCCACGTCTCACCATGGAATACCAATGCCGTGTCATCCGCGAAGGTGACTATCTTGCATTTACTAAGTTGTTGTGGACAGAGGTCATTGATATATAGCAAGAAGAGCGTGGGGCTAAGCACACTTCCCTGGGGAACACCATAGTGCACATTTATAGCACTACTGGCAAAGTTATTTAGTTTTACTTGTTGTCGTCTGCTGTCGAGGTAATTAGTGAAAATTTTGAGCGGGAGGCCTCTTATTCCTATGTTTTCTAATTTGTTTATGAGTAAAGGTATAGAAACAGTGTCAAAGGCCTTTGACAAATCAGAAATACACCGATACATTTTTGTTTGTTATCAAGTTTATTAACGATATCGTTAGTAAGGGCATGTATTGCATCCTCAGTGGACCTTCCCTCCCCAAAACCGAACTGTTGGTCAGACAGAATCTGGTAATCATTGAGGTATGTTTTGAGTCGTTTTTTTTTAAATTTTTCCAGAACCTTGGATAATGCAGGTAAAATTGATATGGGTCTGTAATTTCCAACGACATCTTTATCACCATTCTTATGTATAGGATGAATAAGTGAACGTTTGAAGACGTCAGGAAAAATACCTTTAGTAAAACAAAGGTTAAATAGAGAAACAAGGGAAGGGATTAGGATGTGTCTAGTTATTTTTAGAACTTAAGTAGTTATATTGTCCCATCCGGCAGCTGAGTCTGTTTTCATATTAATTATATTTTTTTCTTATTCTGATGGGTCGGTGTCTAGTAAAACAAATAAGTTTGACGGAGTAAAAGGTATGGACTTATTACTGACTGTTAGGGGAATTTTGTTAGTAATAACCTCAGCTAGCTGCTTACCAATATTAGCAAAGTACTCATTGACGTGATTTAACGATTCTGTAGGGTAGGATTTTAGTGTTAATAGTTCGTTGTTAGGGGTTTTCTTTTTGGTTATGTTAAGTATTTGTTTAATAGCCTTCCAAGTATTTTGGATATATTTATATACTACCAAAAATATACTGCTGTTTAAGGTTAAACTATGTTTAAGATTTTTTGGACTATGACCTTGTCCAAAAACGCACACAGTTGCAATGCCGTGTACAGATATAGCTGTTACCTGCTTTAATAGTTAATGTTTGGCGAAGTCTTATAATGTTATCATCAAATCCGCCCATTCAGCATTACTACTGCATAGACCTCAGCAAAGCACGATTTTTATATATAACATAACATAACCATACGAAGTGGCAGAGGCACAATTATACCCACTTTGAGCCAGTTATTTAATACTCCATTTTGCGTGACAAGGGGCTAGCCTATCACCGCAGCTATGGAGTAATGAAGGTTTCCTTACGATGTTTTTCCATCACCGATAGACGTCCGTATAATGTACTTAAGACAAATTTATTATCTCATTGGTATATGGTTAGGAATCGAACCTGCATTTCCTGTGCGAGAAGCAAGCGTAAAACCCATAAAACCACGGATCAACTAACGCGTTAGTTTATCAACTAACGGTTTTGACTATCTTACGGTGACATATATATATCAAACAATAATATTTTATACTTTTAGGTTATAAAACATCTGGAGTCTCTGGATGCTGGACAAAGATGGCAATGAAAGTACCGTGAGTAAACTATTATTAAATTAAACATCCTGTACCTTAATTCTCTATCTAAGCATCTAAAGTGGTTCCTTTGAAATTAAGATGATACGAAACAATTTGGGGGTTTTTTCGAATCCACTTACTCTACTATAAAGTCATCTACAAATATCATATTTAGGTTAACGTTTATTGAGTATTTAATGAAGATTTTCTTTAAAACGCGATTAGGTGAAATTTTCTTCATAGAATTTAATTGCGAATATACCTCTAAATTGGTTAATTTTTTCCTGTCATTCTGAATAACCAACTAATTTAATTACGGAATTTCATTAAAAATGTGGATATTACGAATAAGTAAACTCTCCTTGAAAATCTTTTTTACAAAAAAGCATAGTTTTTTTAAAAATAAAATTAACTTATGTGGTTTGGCGCTACGTTTTGTCATTTTTTCCCGATTCCGTCCCTCACAAACTGCTGGGCTTTCCGCCTGGACGAGGTATCCCCTTAACGTTTGAAGCATATTGACCAACTTCAAAGAACAATTTTTGACACAATTCCATTACATAATAGCAATAATGATCGCAATATGTTGAGCACTATGTTTCTGAATCAGATTATGAAGAATAATAAATTATATCGGAGAACAGCTTAACTTTTATTATCACAGATACGTCATCACCTTCGAGTTGAACGACAAAGGTCGCCACGGCTTTGCCCTTCCACCAGAAGAAATTATTCCCTCCTGCAAAGAAACCATGCGTGGTATCATCAGCCTACTCCAGCCCAGGTCTGCCAAATTCAGGAAGTCAATAACAGAGGCAAATATCACAGTTCTAAAATTCAGTGGCACTAACTCTCAGAGACAGCAAGTTGTGACGTTGTGTTTGTCGGTGTTTTGTCAGTTTGTACTGATTGAGTTGCTTAAGTGATTGTTCTGGATTAAAAAATAACTTGTACTTCTTGATACTTTAAATCAAAGTTAGACTGCATAGGGTTGGGTTAGACGAGTTCCCCTTACAATTTTTATTTATCAACGCACGGATTTCAGCCAGTCAGCGCCCCCGAAAATTTTTGTAACGGAATCAGCTGAAATTGGAACAAACCGAAACGAAATTCTTACCTCATTCCAACCCATTATAGCTTTTGAATTTTATTAACATGGCATGAGGTTCAAAATCGTGTCGCCTCAACAAGGACTGGGTCGGTGAGAGGACCCGTTTTCGTACATATATCTGCAAATCAATCTATAAGTAAATTTATTGAGAGAAAATTATACTCAATGCATATGCATATTTAACAAACATTATTAGAAAAGGTGAGGTAACATTTATTATTATGAAGTTATTCGAAATTTCCAACAATGAGAATTAATCCGCGTTTGTCGTTTTCAAGAGGATTTCACATCGACATTTAATTTTACGGAAGGTTAGGAAAGAAAACAATAAAATGAGGGGAATTACGAAACATTATCATATAAATTGAAATATTAATGCATAGATGTAAATACATAGAGACTCTTTTACTGGGGACTGACCTTTTTTAATTTCGATTTTTTTAAGGTACTTACGTATTTTAAGGTTTCGGTACACCGCAGGCAGGACAGGAGCAGGTCGGTAGCGGAAACTCTATAAAGCATGTCTCACCGAACTCAAAAGCGGGTCCGCACTGTTGTGTCTTGTGGCAGCCACTTGACCATTGGATGCATTTAATAATGGGAAATATTAAACTGCACATCAATAATATTTCACTGCAAATATACTGATTTTCACAGCAAATATACTGATTTTCACAGCAAATATACTGATTTTCACAGCAAATATCAGGGAAAAATACTACGGTAGCTTAGGTAAACGTGATTCCTGGATGTTTTTTCTCCGGTCAGTTCGGTTTTTACACCACTTTACCATACAAGACATGCTGTTTAGCTTTTTATTTCACCGCATAACGTACCGCCTATGTTGACGCCTGTGCGGATAATGGCCGACTAGTATGTGATGTGAATTATGTGTACTTGTCGGCGTGTACGTACAGCGAGCTGGCCGACTCTGAGCGACACACTTGTGTTATAAGCGAGACTACGTCCGACTTTTTTATACGTCCATGCATGACATGTTGTTGTCAATATGAAGCCCTAAGAATGTCATAGTATTAGTCTCTTCCATTTGTGTACTCTCGTAGTTAATATTAAATGTCAGTTGTTTTTTATGTCCTTTCCTAAATTTCATAAATTTTGTTTTGCCATCCGAGACAGTTATTTGCATATGGGGTTATTACTAAATGTTTTATTGTCTGTTAACATAACATTCCCAAACCGAACCTAGTATTTCACGTATTATAATGACACATACGTATCATATGTTTGTAAAATAATCAAAGTAATTTTATCTACGCACAAATCTTAGATGCTCTAGTCGGCTCAGAAACCCTAGGACATGACCTGCATAATGACACATACGGATATGGCAATTTACAGGCAAACAAATTTTACTTTAACGCATCGATTAATCGATGCTATAAAGTAAAATTTGCAAGTCTGTGATACATTTGTATTGACTTCTATTACATCAAAGTAAAATTTTGACAGTTACCATTTCTTTGTTTTTTTTCTTAAAAGAGGTTTGGAAAAAGATTGCATCCTTCTTACTAAGTAGAATTGTGAATTTTTCGATGGCTTCTGAACCCATTTCAGAGCACTTGATATGTTCGTAGATAAGGTAATGTATGCAAGTGCATTTAGGATGCAATTAGGCCTTCAAACACTCGTGTGATCCTATTATGGAAGTCGCCGGCGCTCGTCGCATAAAAACAAACTCGTGTGTTATGGCCCGAGTAAGTTGAGCATGTAGAATTGTATCAAACACAAACATTACAAATGTAGGAGAGATCCATTCGTTTGCATGTATACCGCCTTCCATGATAACATTTTTAAAGCGGTATTCTTGTTCATAATTCCAACAGCATCAATATCGCATCCTTCTATTGATTTGCCAAAGAATTGAAAAACAATTCTGTTAGGATGTTTTTCTTTGGCGGAAGTTAGCCATTGAATGATTTCATTAAAATCGGGGTAGGAATCCCATTCGACTGGTTTGGTGAACCGTCGTGTGTCTACAGGATTTTGTTTTTCCAAGACTGTAATAAATATTTTTAAGGCATATTTATCAAAGAGTTGATTAAAGGGGCCATATCTTTTGGATGGGATGAACAACTTTTCATAAATAATATCGGTACACGTGGAGGAGGTCTCTAGTAGTGTAGTCTAACGATTGCTATATGTTACTAGTGGTTGTGTTAGAACTATGGTATTAAGTTAAGTGATTCAAAGTTTTATTTAAAGTCTTAGAAGTATAGTTCCCTTACTTACCTTTCCACATTGTTCAAAAGCAATTTCGTGGTCAAGTTGAAGTGGCTAATTTTCTCAATAAAATTATTAGTTTCGTTAATATTTACCATAACTTGCGCTATCAGTAGGATAAAGTTTATAAAGAGCAAATTGGTCGTAATTCTTTTTTAAATTGCTTTGGCACATTGCTTCAAAGATAATTATCAATGCAAGGAAATTGAAAATCATGTTGCTCTTACTTGTTTAGTGTAGAGAATTCAAAAATGTAAAATTATTTATTTTTACAAAGCATTTGATTTGGGAGTTTGACTAATTTGTCCTTTGAATTCGTAATTTGTTTGACAAATTAGTCAAACTCCCAAATCAAATGCTTAGTAAAAATAAATAATTTTATATTTTTGAATTCTTGTCCTTTGAATTCGTAATTTGTTTGACAAATTAGTCAAACTCCCAAATCAAATGCTTTGTAAAAATAAATAATTTTATATTTTTGAATTCTCTACACTAAACGAGTAAGAGCAACATGATTTTCAATTTCCTTGCATTGATAATTATCAATGAAGCAATGTGCCAAAGCAATTTAAAAAAGAATTACGACCAATTTGCTCTTTATAAACTTTATCCTACTGATAGCGCAAGTTATGGTAAATTTTAACGAAACTGATAATTTTATTGAGAAAATTAGCCACTTCAACTTGACCACGAAATTGCTTTTGAACAATGTGGAAAGGTAAGTAAGGGAACTATACTTCTAAGACTTTAAATAAAACTTTGAATCACTTAACTTAATACCATAGTTTTAACACAACCACTAGTAACATATAGCAATCGTTAGACTTCTGGAGACCTCCTCCACGTGTACCGATATTATTTATGAAAAGTTGTTCATCCTATCCAAAAGATATGGCCCCTTTAATCAACTCTTTGATAAATATGCCTTAAAAATATTTATTACAGTCTTGGAAAAACAAAATCCTGTAGACACACGACGGTTCACCAAACCAGTCAAATGGGATTCCTACCCCGATTTTAATGAAATCATTCAATGGCTAACTTCCGCCAAAGAAAAACATCCTAACAGATTTTTTTTTCAAGTCATTGGCAAATCAATAGAAGGATGCGATATTGATGCTGTTGGAATTATGAACAAGAATACCGCTTTAAAAATGTTATCATGGAAGGCGGTATACATGCAAACGAATGGATCTCTCCTACATTTGTAATGTTTGTGTGTGATACATTTCTACATGCTCAACTTACTCGGATAAGGTAGTATTGAGGAATTTGGCGATAAAATATAATTGGTACTTTATACTAGTGACGAATCCTGATGGATTTGAATATAGTCTTAAAAAGGTATCAATTTATAAATTAATTAGGTTATAAATTAAGTAAATAAAGACTCGTGTTAGATTTAGCCTAAATGCTATGACGATGATAATGTACGGATATAACAAAATATTTTCTATGATAACACTTTTTATAGATTCTGATTCTTCGATCTTATTGGATAACTGGCTAATAGATTGTAATCACTCTAAATTTAAATAGTACGAGCATTTGCAAGAATAGAAGTAATTCGTTAGAACTGAAATGAAAATTTTTAGGACCGCCTATGGAGGAAAAATCGGGCACACTATGGACACTCCCACGGTGTCGATTTGAACAGAAACTTCAATTTAGTTTCGGAAGTAAGTTTATTAATCAGCCTTCACGTTGGCTTTGTCACCGTAGATGGGTTACAATAAAGATGACGACCCGATTGGCTGAGTCGGCAGTGACTCTGCCTACAAAGCTAAGGGTCCCGGATTCGAGTCCCGGTGGGAGCAAATATTTGTTTGATGAGAACGGACGGATTTTTTAACCCTAGCCATGGTTGTTTGTCTATCTAAGTATAATTTTTATCTATATAAGTACGTGTATCGTTTTCTAGTACCCAAGATACAGGGAATCCTAGTTTGGGGCTAGAACAATGTGTGTAATTAGTGTCTAAGGTATAAAAAAAAGAAAAAAAAATTATAATGCTCATGATAAAAGAAAAAAAGTTATTGCCAACATCAAATACCTAAAACTATTGTATACCCATACGTAATTTTCAGAGCATGAGATAAGTACAGACCCCAAGAGTGATGCCTTTTGCGGTCCACAGCCATTCTCTGAACCCGAACTAAAGCCATCGCCAATTTCATTCGTTCAAAGTCCGAGAATTTGATGTACTACTTTGCCATTCATGGCTATGGAGAAAAGATTATTGTACCGTATTCAGATACTGTCATACATGTCTATAATTTTTACCTGGTGGTAGGTATTGTTACTAAGTTTAAAGGTAGAATCGGTCCATATAGTATTAGTGATCTCTTATATGAAGATTTATGTAAGCTAGAGCAAGCTTGACTTGGATGAATCCAGAATCATGCAATTTTACATTACAAAATATATATTTTTTCAGTTAAACTTAGCAAAACAAGCTGCTGCAAATATTTACAGGACAACCAGTACCAAATTTAGTGTTAGAACAAATTTTGATTTGTTTGGTAATTATTTCTTTATAAATACTATTTCGAAGTCCACTTCGATGATTTTGAACAATAAAGATTAAGTGAATTTCCTAGTTTCGGCTATTTATTGCAATATCTAAGCAAGAACTCAATAGTAATTATTTCTTTATAAATACTATAGTCAAGTCTATATCGATGATTTTGAACAATAAAGATTATATAAGTTGAATTCTTGTTCCAGGTTACAAAGTTTCTGGACAAAGCACCGATTGGGTCAAGCGAAACTATGGTGTACCGTTAGTTGCGAACCCAATTTAAATTTTATCCATTCATAAGGTTTTGCGAAGTAGTTGCTTTAATCCATTTTGTCTACTATTGTAGGTTAATCCTCCTCGGCCTCCAATTCATGTTTATGGCAATATTTGTTTGATGAGAATGGATGTTTGTACCCTAGTCATGGTTGTTTATCTATCTAAGTATAATATTTATCTATATAAGTATGTGTATCGTTGTCTAGTACCCAGGACTCCCTGAGTCCTAGTTTGGGGCTAGATCAATGTGTGTAAATAGTGTCCAAGGTATAATTGTCTTGGTTCAAGTGGGGTAGGTCGTTTGTACTCTAATATGTCATTAAACCATCGCGACATCATAGTGCACCATCACTGTATCACGACAATTTTGTGGTGGTCATTCAGTGTGTCGTTATCAGTTCGTTTCTGTTGTAATAAATTAGTTTGAGAATTCTTTTAATATTTTTTTGTTATTATTGGTAGATGATGGATTTTTTCCACGTCGACGAGTCCGCCTGTGTTATAATAAGTGAAGTTCTTAGGACGTGTTTTTAGGGCGTGGCGTTAGGTGAAAACGATAGAATCAGGTATTTTAATCTTATCGTCATTTGTCAAGGCTTGCTTCGGCTGAAACTAATATCTTTGATTAAAATAGTCTCGAGTAGTCATGTTTCCCTTGTCTACCACATAACCATAATAAATAAGGAGTACCAAGAAGGTTATTTTATGGTCACAATGAAAAAAGTCATTCAATCAGCTGAATTCAGACAGTAGAAAATTGTAAATAACGTAAATAACGGATGACATTATTTTTAAACTGAACCTAGACAAATTATTATTAAATCAGATTGGCCATGGCTTATCATCACACCATTTTTTAAAGAAATAATTCCGAAATTGTGCAGCAATTATGAATATTTTGAGCTTATTTGATTTAATAATTATCTTTATATCTGTTTCCCTTAGTTAATGCAAGCAGTATCATAATTACACATTATATCGTGGTATTCCTGTACAAGATAGTCATCTGAGATTCTTTCGTGACCTGGAAAAATCCTATGAAGTAAGAGCACTTCAGGTTGTAATTAATTAATGTAATTAATTAATTAAAGTGGTAGTGAAGCTGATTACTTTCAATCCATATCTGGCCTCTGCGACTGCTTAATGTGATCCATAGTTGGTCTGTGGGGCGTCAATCATATGGCCTCACGTATAAGTAATACGTAATACGTCACGCTTTTTCTCATACGGGATGGCAGAGGCACAAATGTGCCCACGATTTCCTCACGATGTGCTCCATCACCGTTAAAATGGTCAGCACCAGATTTGAACCCGAATTCTAACACGGAACACATTGTAAGGAAATGTCCTATCTCCATAGCTACGGCGATGGGCTAGCCCCCTGTCACGTAAAATGGGGTATCAAATAACTGGCAAGTCGTGGCTTTATTTGCGCCTCCGCTACCCCGTATACTAAAAGGCGTGACATATATTTCACAGACCAACCAAGGATTTCATTTAATAGTTGCAGAGGCCTGCGTGTTCGGTGACCGTGGGCACACTACGCTACGGAGATCTTTGAGGACGTATTAATAATACTGGTAATTAAAGTGTTCGCAGCAGCTATTTTACCCATAATATAGTATCTGATGCCTTTCCTTTCTTTCAACAGGTCAATTTTTGGAGAGATCCGGGTCATCTTTACAATCCTACTGAGTTTGCAATACACCCAAATGATAAAGAGTCTTTTTTAAGATCTGCTGACTTAGAAGGCGTATTCTTGACAACAATTATGGATGATGTTCAGAAGTAATTTATAAAAATACCATCTATATTTACTTCATGATAAGTGCGTCTGCGTGCGATCAGTTTATACAGTTTAAATACAACATTAAATGAAACACGATCAAGTTATGTAGTCAAGCACAGTTAGCAAGTTGAAAGTGTGTACCTATTGAGAAACTCAGCATATATTTTTTGTAGACTTTTCACTCTCTTACTTTAAATGTTAGAGAGAGGGACACACATTTTTCCACTTAAGTTCCATGTATGGGGAGCCTCCTTTATTTATTTGAATTATTGTATAAAAATCGTAAAGCCGTTCACAAAATACATCTACATACTAAGTTTTAACTGTGTAGTCCTAATAGTTTCTGCATAAAGTTGCTGTGACATACGGACGGACGGAGGGACGGACGGACGACGAAACCATAAGAGTTCCTTGTTTCTCTACGGAACCCTAAAATGTACTTTACCGCTATTTCCATGAGACGCCCGCAAACGCACAGTTACGCCCACTTTTTCAATATCGTTTTTCTTTGCAGAGCATTTGACCAACAGAAGGTTGAGCAATACATCCAAAGGCGGACGGATAGTTACAACTGGCGTACGTATTACCGTTTACGTGATATCTACATGTGGTTAGATGACCTGGCCAAGGAATATCCGGGGCAACTGAAAGTTATCAACATTGGAATGACTGTTCTTAAACGCCCGATAAAAGCCGCCAAGGTTATTCTGAAAGGTTTTCATGTGAGATCTAAGGTAATGTACCAAATATTTGGTATCTTTTTTAGGGTTCCGTAGCCAAAGGGTTCCTAACAGGGCCCTATTACTAAGCCTCCGCACTCCTTCTTCCCACCTGTCCGTCTGTCCCACAGACCAGATGTCTGTCCGTCCGTTTGTCCGTCCGTCGGCGGGCTTTAGCTTCTGAACCGTAATAGGTCGAGAGTTGAAATTTTCACAGAATGTGTACTTCTGTTGCCGCTATAGCAACAATAATGAACTACATGAGAGTTTATGCGATGCAAAAATCACATCATGATTTAAATATGATCGTAGATTTCGCGGCATATCACATGGTTGGTTGTGGCGATGGAATGGGTTTAATATCGGCCGCGTATACTCGGCGCCACGACTAAAGAGCTTTGTCCTTGAATGCGCAGTAGTCACTTTTCACAAGTGTTTGGCGCGGGGAAGTGAGGAGCGACGGGGGCGGTAGTCAGCGCCGGCACCTGATTCGTTGATCAGTCGCTTCCCGATGCCCGCACCGAAAGCACGTCTCGAAGCTTCTTGAGTACAGTCGCATACAATATTACCCAACGTTATCTTTCGCCCCGGTCGAAAATGCCGAAAAATAAAGTACTGACTAGGCAAGCTAGAAAAATGGTTTACGATGTGAACTGTTATATCAAAAAAGAGTCTGATGAAATACTGATGAAGAAGTCTGATGAAAAACTTAATTGTGGTTTAATTGTTACAAATTTTTAGTCAGCGGGAAGAAAAGAGTGTGCAGGACTATTACTACAAGTATCTATATTCACTAGGCCCTAGTGACTAGGGGCATTCTATGCTAGGGGGTTATTTATATATAGGTTTCAACCTTGACGTTAACAAATGTTGTCAATAGAGAGTACCTATAGTTTATTTGACACAAAGTCCATTATTTACATCGGCTAATATCCCAATCAACAAAATATCAAACAGAGAAAAAATAGAAGTGAAGAAAGTCCTGAACACTCATTCCTTCACACTAACCCTAAAAACGCACTTCGGAATTATGCCGCGACTGTACACATGCGCAGTAATCCCCGCCAGTTTCTCCGAGAGCTCTTTATTCGTGGCGCCGAGTGTAATCGTTAAGTAGTAGGTTCGAATCCACGTTCGGACATAACATTATTTTCTTTTTATTTTGTTTGATTATTTTTAGTGCTTATGTTTTCTGGTGCAAAGGACTGATTTTTTGTAAAGACGTGAACAAGTTTTTGTTGTTTCCTAAAGAAAGTTTCAGAATGGAACACAAAAATAGTACGATAAGTCAATAGGTACGTTAAGTTCGTTACCTTCTCGATAGCTACGGCGATAAGCTTGGCTCCTGCCACGCAAGATTGAGTATTGAGTAACCGCCCAAAGGCGTGACACTGTAGGCCCATGATTATAGGTACGATTAGTTTCAGTAAATTTGCTAATCCTATACAGCAATGGTGCACGATTCATCACAAATTGGTTTGACTCTAAAGATTAAGATAAAGATTTATTATTTGCTGTGATAAGGGTAGGCAGTCGATGGTCAATTATTACACAACAACACCTTACCAGCTATTAGTTTTAGCATGAAAATATTAAATAATCCACATTACACAGGAAGTAACTCTTACTGTTACTATACCTCGCTCCACTTGTTATGAGCGGTGGCCTTGAATGCGCAGCAGTCACTTTTCAATACCTGTACGTCGTCCAGCGCTCTTAATTCGTGGCGCGAGGTATCCCTTTTCTAACAAGTTAAAATTTCCAGGTGGTCGTCGAAGGAGGTATTCACGCCAGGGATTGGATATCATCGGCGTTCGTCACCTACTTTCTCACCTAGTTTTAAGTCATTTTGTTACACGACTAAAGTGAAGCCAAAAGGAGGATTATGTGGTTGACCATTATATTTGTATGTTCATTTCTGTCACTAGAAGAGTATTGTTTCAAGGGTCAGTGCATTCTCTACTACATTACCTCTGGAGATTTTAAAATTGCCATTTGAGCAAATAAAAATCTTACTTTATGGGGTTAATCTAGCTCAACACAATCCTGGCTGTTAATAATTGTATTTTGTAATTATTTATTCCTGCATATTAATTATAAAGTAATGTTTCCCTTGTTTCCCTTATCTATTAAAAAAGTGATATTTATAACAACCCCTTTAGCAAACTAAGGTATGGCATAAGGTTAAAAATCGCGTCCCCACAAAAAATAATGAGGTGTTAGTTAAGCACAAGCAATTTTTAAGAGATCTAAAAATCTATCTGTGGGAGTTTCTACGCCCTGCTTCTTCCATAGTGGTCCAATGTAGAGAAGAGCCATAAATGACGTTTGCTAAGTATAAGTAAATATCTAAACTAATAAATAAATTTGACTTTGACTTCAGAATCTCTAGTCTACTTATAAGTAGTAGTAGTAAGTAGTAAGTAAGTAGTAGTAGATAAGCGTAGTGATTTCTCGCTGCCTTGCTTGCATTTAGACGAATCGTTAGCAGTGTACATGTTTAGAAATAAAATTAATATGAATAGAAAAATTCTAATGGTTATTAGGGTTCGTGAAGTCTTATATTCAAATATGTACAGTATTGTCAATCCTCCAAACCTTTCTGGAAGTGGGGCTGAAGCTAGACACTCAAAATCTGTGACTCATAGGCGACAATTTAAATAGGCAAATTCCCAGAATTCAGTCAATTTTCAGTGAACATTGGTTATGCAAAAGAAATGTTTCAGAATCTTGGCTAATATACAACACCTAAAGTGATGTTTTTTATTTGAGGCCAGAAATGTAAACACTGTCACACACAACTGTAATTTTCCAGTACATAAAATATAAAATAAACGTCAAAGTCAACGGTTTTATTATAGAAAATGACAGTTGTTTGTTTTTATTTCTGGGCTCAAATAAAAAAAAATCACTTTAGGTATTGTATATTAGCCAAGATATTGTTCGAAACATTTACATTTGCAACCTTTTTAAAGAAATTAATGTGAAATCAAGCGGCGAAGGAAATTTATCGACAACGTGGGATATACACCATCGGAACTGCTTTCGACACTGTCGGTGAGCTCCCAGAGATAGCCTTACTACCAAAAATATACTGCTGTTTAAGGTTAAACTATGTTTAAGATTATTATTTATTAATAATAATAATACCTTGGACACCATTTACACACATTGATAAAGTAAGGGCGACTAGCTAGAAGGCGGAATAAGACAACTCGAGTAAACTTTGACAACTCTTTACAAATTTATATGGAGTTGTCAAAGTTTACTCGAGTAAAGTCTTATTCCGCTTTCTAGCTACTGACACTTAACTGTTGAACCCGTTAAATAGTAAACTGGTTTAAACTTGAATTGCAAACGAAATACTAGGGCAAACACTGCGTTAGCTTAGGTGAATACTAGAGGGGGCGAGCGCAGCGAAGCTTCCGAATAGTCTTCGTGTTAGGTTGACATGTAAGAAAAAAAGAAAAGTAAATTCAAAATCCTGTCGGCCTGTCGATAGTTGATCAAATAACGCGTTAGTTTATCAACTAACGGTTTTGACTATCTTTCGGTGACATAAATATATCAAACAATAATATTTTATACTTTTAGGTTATAAAACATCTGGAGTCTCTGGATGCTGGACAAAGATGGCATTGAGAGTACCGTGAGTAAACTATTATTAAATTAAACATCCTGTACCCTAATTTTCTATCTAAACATCTATAGCGGTTCCTTTGAAATTAAGATAATACGAAAAAATTTGAGGATTTTTACTCCATTATAAAGTCATCTACATATTTAGGTTAACGTTTATTGAGTATTTGACTAAGATTTTCTCGGAAGGAAAACGCGATTGGGTGAAATTTTCTCCATAGAATTTAATTGTAGATAAAATAAAATGTAGATAATATGTATTAGTAAACTCTCGAATCTTTTTGACAAAAAAGCATATTTTTTTTTAAATAAAATTAATTTTGGTTTGGCGCTACGTTATGTAATTTTCCCCGATTCCGTCCCTCTCACACTGCGGGGAAGCATTTTCACCAACTTAAAAGAACAATATTTGACACAATTCCATTACATAATTGCAATACTGATCGCAATATGTTGAGCACAATGTTTCGGGATCAGATTATGAAGAATGTAAAATTATATCGGAGAACAGCTTAACTTTTATTATCACAGATACGTCATCACCTTCGAATTGAACGACAAAGGTCGCCACGGCTTTGCCCTTCCCCCAGATGAAATTATTCCCTCCTGCAAAGAAACCATGCGTGGTATCATCAGCCTACTCCAGGCCAGGTCTGCCAAATTCAGGAAGTCAATAACAGAGGCAAATATCACAGTTCTAAAATTCAGTGGCACTAACTTTCAGAGACAGCAAGTTGTGACGTTGTGTTTGTCGGTGTTCTGTCAGTTTGTTGCTGCAGGAGCCGATGCTGGTGTTGAACTAATCGACAATATTTTTGATGCCTGGGAAGACGCAATGGATGCAATAGGTGTCTTCTGCGATCTATCCAAGGCTTTTGATTGCGTCCATCACGACACTCTTGTCAGGAAGTTACGCCATTATGGTGTTAAAGATCAGGCACTTGGCCTTCTGGAGTCATATCTTACAGATAGGGTTCAGATGGTCGATGTTAATGGGAAAAGATCACCTGGGTCTTCAATAAGTATGGGCGTACCGTAAGGTTCAATTCTTGGTCCTTTCTTGTTTTTAGTATATATTAATGATTTACCTTACCTTGTTAAAGCAAAACATGGGTTAGTATTGTTTGCCGATGATACTTCTTTGATATTTAAAGTTAAAAGACAGCAATCAAATTATGACGAGGTAAACAATGCTATCTTTAGTATAGTGAACTGGTTTACTGTTAACAATTTATTACTTAATGAAAAGAAAACTAAATGTATTAAATTCGTGTTACCCAATGTGAACCCGGTAACTACAGACATATTTATAAAAGGACAGAGATTGGACCTTGTGCAGTCGACTGTCTTTTTGGGCATTACTTTAGACGCAAAACTACAATGGGATCCTCATATAAATAAATTGTCGAACAGACTGAGTTCGGCAGCGTTCGTAGTTAAAAAAATTAGAGCTCTTACCGACGTAGACACCGCTAGACTAGTCTACTTTAGTTACTTTCATAGTCTAATGACCTATGGTATTTTATTGTGGGGTCACGCTGCGAATGCTAATAGTATATTTATTCTGCAGAAACGGGCTGTTCGTGCAATTTATAGATTAGGGCCTAGAGTGTCACTGAGGGAAAAGTTTAAAGAAATCAATATTCTGACATTTGTATCTCAATATATCTATGACAATCTTGTGTATGTAAAAAGAAATATAACTAATTTTCAGAAGTACAGTGATATACACAATTTTAATACTAGAAATAAAGACAAGTTGGTTGCTTATGTAAGCCGACTACATAAAATTAGTAATTATTTTAAAGGCAATTGTATACGCTATTACAATAAGGTCCCTACTGATATTAAAAACTTACCTTTAGACAAGTTTAAAATAATAATAAAACAGAAATTGTATAAAAAAGGTTACTATAGGATATCTGATTACTTAGAGGACAGATGTCCATGGGAATAGATTGTTTGAGTAACAGGCTGTTTCGATATATAATTAGCATTCATTTTGTAATTTGACAATATTTTATTTAAAAAAGGAAACGCAAAAGATGCGACGACTGTGGAGTTTCTTCGGTGAGCTCTTCTCCACAGATTCCGCCATTGTGTTAGTGAACTCACCCAAAAAAATGTAATGACGGATCTAAGTGATGTAACAACATCCTATGGAAATAAATGATTTTTGATTTGATTTGATTTGATTTGTACTGATTGAGTTGCTAAAGTGATTGTTCTGGATTAAAAAATAACTTGTACTTCTTGATACTTTAAATCAAAGTTAGGCTGCATAGGGTTGGGTTGAACGAGTTCCCCTTGCAATTTTTATTTATTAACGCACGGATTTCAGCCAGTCAGCGCCCCCAAAAATTTTTGTAACGGAATCAGCCGAAATTGGAACAAAACGAAAATAAATTTTAACCTCACACCGACCCATTATAGGTTTTGAATTGTATTACCATGGTAATCAAATTCAAATATAAAAAATGGCATAAGGTTCAAAATCGTGATGCCTCAAAAAGGACTGGGTCGGTGAGAGGAGCTGTTTTCGCACATATATCTGCAATTCTGTATGGAATCTATCTGTAAATTTATTTAGAGAAAGTGATACTCAATACACATGCACATTTAACAAACATGATTAGAAAAGGTGAGGTAACATTTATTATTATGAAGTTACTCCAAATTTCCAACAATGAGAAGTAATCCGCGTTTGTCGTTTTCAAGGGGATTTCACGTCGACATTTAATTTTACGGAAGGTTAGGAAAGTAAACAATAAAATGAGGGGAATTACGAAACATTATCATATAAATTGAAATATTAATGCGTAGATGAAAATACATGGAGACTCTTTTACTTAGGACTGACCTTTTTTATTAGGGTTCCGTACCCGAAGGGTTCCAAACGGGACCCTATTTCTAAGACTCCGCTGTCCGTCCGTCCGTCCGTCCGTCCGTCTGTCACCAGGCTGTATCTCAAGAACCTAGCTAGCTAGAGAGTTGAAATTTTCACAGATTATGTATTTATGTTGCCGCTATAACAACAAATACTAAAAAACAGGATAAAAGAAATATTTATGGGGGCTCCCATACAATAATTCTTTCAATACCACATACAAACTTATAGATGCACTTGGTTACGTACATGGAGTGTGAAAGTAACCGCACCAATAACTTTGTAAACAATATTTTGCTGTGTAAAATCCAAACTATTCACTCCACACCATCGCTTCCATTGAACGGTGGTACGGAACCCTTCGTGCGCGATTTAGACTCGCACTTGACCGGTTTTTATTTTGTATTTTTTTAAGGTACCTATTTTAAGGCTTCGGTACACCGCAGGCGGGACAGGAGCAGGTCGGTAGCGGAAATTCTATGAAGCATGTCTCACCGAATCCAAAAGCGGGTCCGCACTGTTGTGTCTTGTGGCAGCCACTCGACCATGCATTTTATAATGGGAAATATTAAACTGCACATCAATAATACTGATTTTCACAGCAAATATACTGGATTTAACAGCAAATATACTGATTTTGACAGCAAATATCAGGGCAAATTACTGCGGTTGCTTAGGTGCAGGGAAAAGGGGTTGAGCGAAGTGAAGCCCCCTTTATCCTTCGTATTAGGTTGAACATGTAAGAACAACAAAAATACCAAAAACATAAAGTGTTTTTGCCTTTTTTGCTGTGAAAATCAGTATTTTTGATGTGCGATTAAATACTAGCCTTTTATAATATTAACAACCGTATGATAGATCAAATCCCACGCATTGACTACTCCACGGATTTCTGTAGTCCTTAAAATGGTATAAGTATATTTATAAATCATGGGTGCGTTGTGACATACTTCAGTCATGCGTCACATATTAGGGAAGGGCGCTTGTGAAGGCAGAGGAGGGGGGATGGGGAGTGTTAGACACATCATTATTGTTATTCACTTTCCTGTCTGAGCCATCTGGCACATAGAATTAGGGGTATTGCATTTCTAACATTGGGTCATATTTGATTTCGTCGTTTATGGTACAGTCATTTGCTGGTTGAGCCTGGAAAATTATCCGGGATTTTTGAAAACAATGTTCTTTTTATAGATTTAGAAATGCTTTTTCCGAATATCTACTGGTGTTTTATTTACTCGCACCGCCAAGTTTAAAAAATGGCTACCTAAAACAGTTTTTTTTTAATATCGGTTTTGTTATTGTTCATTTTATAAATCAAATTATTTTTGCTGCCATGGTTTGACATAAAATATTAATTTATTATCGCTAAGACTAAATGATTGGGTGTAAAGTTAGATGCATAGTAGGGGACCATTGAGATGATTACGTCAGATGATACTCTGTGACTAAAACTATCTTAATACCTACCTTGTACTGAAAATTTGCTACACCCAATAGGATAAAAATACATTGGTACCAAATTTATTTTTCATAACTTCCTCTAACACTTGTAATTTCTTGAATTTACTACTACTTACTACTACTACTATTTGCATTGAAATTGTAAAGTAGTACTTGAAATAGTAAAGTAGTCTGTAAATTTTTCATCATTCATATTTTTTGGGGAACAACCTAGCTACTTATCCCAAACACACAGGGGAAACCCTACCTTGGGGAGTATCGACTCTGACGTTATTTTTGCTTACTACCAACACCTTATCTCGTAAACAGATGATGTATCTATCTTTAGTAAAGTTATATAACATGAAACTGTACCTTTCTTATTCTGTATTCATTTGTCATTTTGACATTTTTGTGAAATGTTTAATGAATAAATCGTTATCAACTTATCAACTAAGTTGCAATAAAGTACTTGAAACTTGATACTAGATCTCCTCTTTGGGTCATTCATTTAGGGAGGGAGGGGAGAAATGGTTTTCAACATGTTCCTCTTTCAACATTGGAGCACAATTACGAAAGTTACATGTATGCCAAGTTCCATGCTTTCTTCCTGATGGGACTGATATTGACATATTTTTGAGTTAACAAGTTTTAATACTAAAGTCATCTGCTGAAAAAAAATACTGACACTTTGACATTTGACACATGGCGCGTCCACACTGGACGAGCGGTGACTAGGAGCTGCGGCGAGCGTGACTGACTTTAGTGTGTGGTGTATTGGAGTAAATAAGGTGTTGTTTTTATCCTTGTGGTCCTTGCCTGCTTGCGTTAGCTAGTAGATATGGTATGCGAATCAGCGAAGAATAAAAACACGATCTTCGATCGAACATTATATATTAGAGGAAGCACAGTGAAGTGCAAGTACTAAACACACCAGATACAGTAAATTTATTGGAGCACTAGTAAGGATATATATAGATACAGGTAAAGCACAGTATTTAGCTGAAAGAAAGAAACCTAGATTTGGTTTTACGAGAATGGCCTGCTCATATATATATATATAAAAAAAAATGCACCGCCATTTGATTTCTATTCTAAATTAAAGTAAATTGCAATTTTATATAAAAAAATAATAAAAATGACCGTTATAAAAAGTGTAAATAAATATATTTTATTTATAATAATAATCTCTCTGGGTAACAAAATGTTGCGTTGAGGGTTGCACGTATGTTGCATCTGCTAATGTGGAGTCGTCGGACATGTTTATAAACGTTAACTACCATAAGTATTTCATTGGGCGTTAATGCACTCCGTGGCCTTTTTTCGTATAAGGCGAAAGGTCTTTATTCGGAGCGGACCGATCATAGAAGTGAATATCAATTTGACAGAGCAATCTTCATTATTTTCTACTTTTAATTTGGCGTGCTAACCTTTTTGAAGTTAATTTTTCTAGTGTCAAGTATATTTAAAAGATCAAAATTTAATATCGATAACCTGGAAATTAGCGTCTTGAGAATAGTTTGGTGCTCACTATCACTAACCAAGAGCACGTGAAGGGCTGTGGGAACCAAGTATTTACTTTGGACGTGAGCAACTCCTCCATGACAGAAAAGGAGAGAAGGAGAGAGGAGGTTTTCAATTTGTCTGTTTTTGTATGTTTAGCGATGATTCCGTCAATTATGAACTGGTTTTGAAGATTCTTGTTTTGATTCAAAATCGCGATCCATTTTTGATCTACTTACAGACGAGTTGATAACAATAAATAACCCGACAGCATTTTGTACCAATACCACACACAAACTTATAACTGCACCTGGTTCTGTACATAGAGTATAAAAGTAGCCGCAACAATAACCTGAGGAACCTATATTTAGATTTTGCTTCAGTGCTTACTGAAATAACTGTAAAATAAAATATAACGCTTGTCAGATGAAATTATTATATTTAGAAACAGACATTATATTATATTTATTTTTTTGTTTTAGTCACTCGCTTTTGTTTGCCACGATCGTCCAGCGTGGACCGGCCTCACAACACAGTGTTATCAATACGTAAAAACCAAATGATACCATTTAAGTTTCGAAAAAAAATTATGTGATCTACGTCTTTGTTTTTAGGGTTCCTTAGAGAAACAAGGTACCCTTATAGTTTCGTCATGTCTGTCTGTCCGTCTGTCCGTTTGTCACAGCAATTTCATTCCAAAAATATCAGGATTACACCGTTGAAACTTGGAATGTATATGTATTATGTAAATAAAACCAAAGGTATCAAATTCTCACTTCCAAATTTCAGGCAAGTTAAGACCAGTTTGGTGTTAGACAACAGCACGTTAGAATAAGTAAATGACATGAAGTTTCTTGGAATAACTATTGACAGCAAATTGAAGTGGGGACCCCACATAGATGATTTAGCTGGTAAAATAGGTAATGCGACTTACGCTGTTAGGAACATCAGACAAAACACGGATGTCAACATCTAGGCTAGTATATTTTAGTTACTTTTAAAGTGTCATGTCTTATGGTATCTTGTTGTGGGGGAAAGAAGTGGATATTCAAAATATTTTATTTTACAGAAAAGAGCTATTCGAGCAATTTATAATTTAAAACGAATAGACTCCTTAAGAGGGAGTGGCGTTTGTGTTGCCGGACCAAACGGACGTGACCCCCTAGAATTATTTTTACGTAGCTAAACTGCAAATATATTAAACCTGACAATAAACAAAAACTAAACACGTGCATGCCATAAAAAGGCCATCTCACCAAACTCCTAGAAACAAGACAAAACAATTGACTGCTATTTAGGAACAATTGAAAAAGCTTCGAAGCACAAAAGACCCACAACGTTCCCTCACACATCTGGCACCCATTCTATGGTCTCAGCCCATCTTAGAAATACCAGGAAACATTAGAATAAAAATAGATCGTAAAAGGCCAAACAGCGTCTCTCATCATACCGGCCCTACACCTCTTAGAAACAACCCACATACACATTCACATTAGCTAAAACAGCACGAGGCTTTTTCCTGTAGTAATATCTTAAAATGGAAACTCTACCAATGCCCAGAGATGGAAACTGCCTGTTCCATGCAATTGCAGACCAAATCAACCATCGTTTGGAGCGACATTCAACCATACCCACATCAGAAGCGACTTAGCCAGATACGTGGAAGCTAACAACAATTATCCACTCATCAAACTTGCGATCGATGCACCAAACGCAGAAGCTTTCACTGAGTACATAAAAAATCTCCACATACATGGCACGTGAGGTGAAGAAATTATCATAGCAGCCGCGGAGTTCTACGTAATAAGTGTAGCGATCCATCAACAAAATGGCCCATCAATCTTATATAGCCCCCAACAAGAATATAACGCAGTCGGAACTATCAACTAGACCTTTTCCCACAGCCACTACGACAGCGCATACATAATAGAGCCCCAAAACGTAATCAACAACCTATCAACAACCAGTCAAATCTACAGCATCACACTTTCCCCATACCAAAATACAGCGCGACAACCAAGGTACACTCAAGTCCCACCCGCCCCAAAAACAGATAATTTGATAGCGGTAAATCTACACACCTTCCCCCGGCCTACCCAAAATAGTCAATAGTCAATAGTCAATAGTCAATAGTCAAAGTACTTTATTACTGTAGATATTTACATATACTTAGCAAACGTCATTTTTTGCCTCTTCTCTACATTGGACCACTGTGGGAGAAGAAGGGCGTAGAAACTCCCACAGATTTATTTTTAGATCTCTTTTAAAAATAGGTTGTGCTTAACTAATACAAATATGAAAAATTTAATTGTTATGATTAATAAGCAGGAATAAATAATTACAAAATTATTAACAGCAAGGTCTGTGTTGAGCCAGATTAACCCCATACAGTCCTGTCATTTAAGTAATCTTGAACATTGTAATATCCCTTTTTCGACAAAATGCCGCAACTCAAGATAAGATGACCAATGACTTTGATACTTACCGTACCGACACATACACTCACACGCCACAAACACATGCATCCCCCTCCGCCGGGTCAGATACAACCGGGTACTTCATCTCCTCTGGAACCGAGACATCAATGGATCAGATCCCCGACGCGACCGGCTACTCTCTGTTATGCAACAACCCTTCATACAAAGCAAAAATCACATACGAATACATGCGCATATCCACGTGGAATGTTAGAGGTTGCGCGAAATTAGATAAAAAACGCAAGATCGACTCTGAACTCTATAACAGAAACATACATGTCGCGTGTATTCAAGAAACGAACATGACCTCCGGGTCATACGAATCAAAACACTTTTTCTGGTATTTATCAGGCAGATCGGACCAAGGGCTAGCAATACTTATTAGAAAAGACCTAAATCTAACAGTCCACAACATCAAACGTCACATGGATATTATGACAGCTACAATAAAGTCCACCACCAATACACTATACGTAATCAATGCACACATCCCAAGCTCAAACACGAGGGCAACAATTGCGTTCACTAAACTCCTAAACACCATTAAAAGAAAACCAAACAAAGCCGAAATACTGTTACTAGGCGACTTCAATGCCCACGTAGGACGACAAGACACAGCCGAATTCAGGAAAAAGGTCATAATAGGAACACATTAAGAGGTTTGTTTGTTGTTTGTTTGTTGGTTGTTTGGCGGAAATCCTATTGGACATTTGCACCCGAGAAAATCTCAAAATAGAGACCACTAGGCCCGCAAATCATGTCGTGTCACATGGTCAAACGTGAAAACGAATTCACAATGGGACCACATAATAATATCAAGAAATACATCACACACATTCAACTTCATCAAAGGCGAATGGAGCAACCCAGACATTTCAGACCACAAGATAATCTGGGGCGAAACAGACTTATTAAGCCCGCCCCAGAGAACTACCGTGACCCGCGAGAAATCAGAAAATAAAACACCTCAAAATGAAAGGAAGCTCACAGCCACTAACTTCAATTATAAACAGTGCGCTTACACCTCAATAACACAAGACGAACCAAATGATACAAAAACAAAATACCAAAACGCAATCATGGACACACTAGGGATCAACAATATCTACCCCCAGGGAGACGAAAACATCCCGACCATCCCGTGGGAATCTATAACAGGTGCTAGAAAAAAGCAATCCAAAAAATACTTATCACTCCACCCGCCAGATCGAGAGAACACCGCATCGCATTAAGCAATATAAAAAAGGCAAAAATTGCCAAAGTACGCCAACCAACAGATCCTCACGTAAACAGACATCTCAAAGAGTGCCGACGACGCCTTGAAATAATTAAAGAGACAGAAGAACAACAAAAATGCCGACGATTTTTTGACGGGATAGGTAAAAATCACTCAAGCAAACGTATGCAGATAGTATATCACTTCTATAGAAAGCACCAACTCCAAACGAGACGGCTGAAAAAACAACGGTATATTCCAATGTAGCGATGGGAACAGGAACTAAAAAAGTCAGAAGGTCCGAATATAGACCTTATCCCCAACGAGCCCACAGACATTGAGTATCTTGATAACGGCCCGTCGACATCCGAAATTTACACAATAATTAGCCAAATGCGCAACGGAACAGCACCTACCGCATACCGCATACCTACGCATACCTACTCAAGAAACTGGACGATACAATAGAGGAACTCGGAAACTACCAAGCAGCTTTTCTACGTAATAGATCCACAGACGACCACATCTTCATATTACGCAGGGTACTAGAGAATGGCGGGCGGGCAACCGCACATTCGTATTAGCCCTTGACATTGCGAAAGCATTTGACATAATTAACCTAACTGCGCTAAGAGACATTCTACTGTCAAGGACAAATGAGATTCCAACTAACAGGGTAATTAAAGCCTGTATGAATGAGCTCACTTGTATCAAATGGTTCGGCCAGCAAAGCGCATTTATTAATAAAGGTCATGGGGTTAAACAAGGGTGCCCACTGTCACCAAGACTATTTACCATCCTAATGGACGATGTCCTCAGAACATTAGAAGATGAAATCCCCAATATAAAACTGGACCAAGACGAAGAAATGAGCTTACCCCTTATTCTCTCCTTCGCGGACGGTCTCATCATTGTATGACAAGATCTTCGACATCTCAACCAAATCGTAACCCACCTAAAAATATTGCTCAAAGGCCTTGTTACAAATGACACAAAACTAAAATTCTAATAAGAGACCCCATTGATCCTCAGCGACCAGAGTAAGAAGAAAGTCGGACGACCCATATATACCTGGAAAGATTCCCTCAAACACGATATTTAATACTACGGAAAGAATCCTAGCTACTGGGTCGAAATAGCACACAACAGGGATGAAATTAGGGCCGCCTCAAATCTAATATACCAGGTTCCGGAAACAGACAGCGAAACTGAAAGTACATCGGACAACCTAGCAGAACAGAACCCAGAAAATCAACCAACAACACATGTAACAGAATATAAGGAAATATGAAGAAACATTTTTTCTGCTCTCCCATCACATATTGGCTAAAGGTTGCATTAATCGGTCGATTCTATTCACAATCCTATCCTATCACGTGAGCAGGTTTCCCCCCCCCCCGTCCCCCTTCAAAAAACGTGCACTCTGGTATGCCGGCATTTTGACCGGAATAGGTATAATCCTGGCTGGAGTGGTACAATTCATTCCTAAAACGAATAGACTCCTTAAGAGAGCTTTTTAAAGAAATTGACATACTAACTAGTTGACATACTAGCTAGTCAATTTATTTTCGAAAATATAAACTTACGCAAACTTAGCAATTGCTGTAATATTAACCTAAGAAATTATCACAGACTACTTGCACCCCAGTTTAGACTCGCGAAGGCTAGCAATTCTTTCAAGGGTTCTCTACTACAACAAGATACCTCTGGAGATCTTGAAATTGGCATTTGAGCAATTTAAAAACCGGTCAAGTGCGAGTCTAAATCGCGCACGAAGGGTTCCGTACCACCGTTCAATGGAAGCGATGGTGTGGAGTGAAAAGTTTGGATTTTACACAGCAAAATATTGTTTATAAAGTTATTGGTGCGGTTACTTTCACACTCCATGTACGTAATCAGGTGCATCCATAAGTTTGTATGTGGTATTGTTGTATGGGAGCCCCCTTAAATATTTATTTTATCCTGTTTTTTAGTATTTGTTGTTATAGCGGCAACATAAATACATAATCTGTGAAAATTTCAACTCTCTAGCTAGCTAGGTTCTTGAGATACAGCCTGGTGACAGACGGACGGACGGACGGACGGACGGACAGCGGAGTCTTAGTAATAGGGTCCCGTTTGGAACCCTTCGGGTACGGAACCCTAAAAACCATGTTAAAGCGACTTTGTCGAAAAAGGGATATTACAATGTTCAAGATTACTTAAATGAAGGGACTGCATAGGGTTAATCTGGCTCAACACAGACCTTGCTGTTAATAATTTTGTAATTATTCCTGCTTATTATTTATGATAATGATATAACAATATTTGTATAAGTTAAGCACAAACAATTTTTAAAAGAGATCTAAAAATCAATCTGTGGGAACTTCTACGCCCTTCTTCTCTCACAGTGGTCCAATATAGAGAAGTGGGAAAAAAATACGATTGCTGAGTATATGTAAATATCAACCAATCAGAAAAAAACTATTCAATAGTCCCCATGACAAATCGGCTTTGGCAGAGTTACAAAGATTTAAATGTGGAAGTCAATCCGTGTCTCAGTAATAGATTCTTTCTGACCTTTGTGCCGCATCACCAAAATCCGTCCACCCGTTTGAACGCCTATGCCACAGACCCCTCTTTTTCGTCGACTCTGACTTGTACCGCATCACCAATACCGTCCACCCATTTGAGCGTCAGGGTGCCACATACAGACACACACAGAGATACATCCTCACACACGCACACACACAGGCAGACACTCACGACTCCAACCAACCAACCATTTGGAATTTGGAAATTTATGTGAACCGCTTTCCGTTTTATTTCACAAAAATTAAAAAAAAAAATTGAGGGGGAAAAAATGGAATGTAAACAAAAAAAAATTTTTCCATCAAACCTATATGTGTGGAATTTCCATAGATAGGTCTTTAAAAATTAAAATGAGGTTCCTCAAACTATTTTTCCTCAAAGTATACGTTATTTACTTATACTTAACAAACGTAATGTTGCCCCTTCTCTACATTGGACCACTGTGGGAGAAGGAAGGCGTAGAAACTCCGAAGTAAGTGAAAAATAAAAATAAAAAATATGTTGTGTATCTCAAGAAACACTTTCAACAAAAATTGGTTTAACATAAAAAAGATTTATAAAAACCACAAATATAACTTTGTCATTCATACAAACACTATGAAAAACCAAGTAATTATTTGCTGGTGAAGAATCACAGTTATATATTGGCTAGGTTTATCAGTTGAATAAACATAAAACATAAACAATTACACACAGACACATGCATTGCTTCTGGCCCCACACTAGGATACCCTGCGTCGTGGGAAATCAGAAACAGCGACGTCACACATATAAACATCCAAGACCTGGGGGTTTATTTTTCTTTACCTCCAGCCAGGGATTGAACCCGGGACCTCTCGCATGGTAGGCAGAGCCACAACCGCTGCGCCACAGAGTCGTCGTAAATGTGAAGAGAATACCTTGGCTTATATTCTAAAGGAGGACCGGACAAAATGGTCCTTCATACCAATAACGACGTGACGTATGTCATTAGAAAGGTATTTCTATATACTACAATAATTACTATGAAAGCTCATTTCAAATCACTGTGTGAAAAAAGTTATGGCGATACAAATAACTTATATAACTTAAATATTTTACTTAAAACGCTAGATTTAACTAAAGGAGCGGGGCCGGATCAAATAACGCCATTAATCATTGCAAAATGTTCGAATGCTTTGACGAAACCTTTATTTATACTATTCACACGCTCTATATCAGAAGGCATAAGTAGTACCTAAAATCTGCTTTTATAACACCTGTTCATAAGAGCGGCAGTAGGAATGACGTTAAAAATTACAGAACGATATCAAAACTATGTATTTTTGCTAAAGTATTTGAACATATTGTTTACTCGCAGGTTTATAATGGTATATCAGTCTCATTTATTACAGAACAACATGGTTTTCTTCAAAAACGATCAACAACGTATAATCTGTTATCGTTTACAGATTACACCACCGCTCAAATGGACTCAGGTGGACAGGTTGATACTATATTTACAGATTATCGCAAATGTTTTGATCGCATAGACCACAGTGTTCTTCTGCAGAAGCTCCTATATGCTGGAATTCATGGGAATTTATACAGATGGTTTAAATCATACATTGAGAACAGATCCCAGGCTGTGGCTATTAACGGCTTTTTATCAAAATGGCAACTAGTACCATCTGGTGTACCTCAGGGTTCTTTATTAGGTCCTATAATATTTAACATTTTTATTAACGACGTAATTTTATGTTTCACTTATTCAACATTTGTTTTATATGCAGATGACATAAAAGTTTTCAAATATATTAATAATGTTAGCGATTTCTATCTTTAACAACAAGATTTAGACAAATTTAAGAATTACTGTGAATCAAATAAATTGGACCTTAATACCTATATCAAAATTTTACGCTATAACTTTTACACGTTGGATTAAACCAACTCATTTTGAATATAGGCTTAAAGGTCAAGTTGTTAAACAAGTAGACGAAATACGTGATTTAGGTGTGATACATGATTCAAAATTAGCATACGAAAAACACGTAGATAGCATAGTTAAAAGCGCAAGCAAAGCCATGGGATTTATTATCAGGTCAAGTCATCAGTTCAGTAGTACAGTGTGGCCCATAAGTTCTTTGATATGAAAAAAAAATATTAAAATAAAACTAATTTTTATTTTAATATTTTTTTAAAAAATATTAAAATAAAAATTAGTTTTAATTTTTAAAAAAACATTATGAATTATATTTTTATTTACAAAAAAAGCTTAAAAAACGGGAATTATTTTTTGAATATAACATCTTCTAAATGTAATCCGTTGCGATCACGGCACTCTTGCAAACGACGTCTAAAATTGTCGATGACTGCGCGGCACGTCACTGCTGAAATGCTTGCCATTTCTCTGCGGATGTTTTCTTTTAGAGCCTCAATTGACCGCGGGTTTGTGTCGTACACTTTAGCTTTAAGGTAGCCCCACAAAAAAAAATCCATCGGGGTGAGATCCGGACTACGTGGAGGCCAGGAAATGTCTCCTCTCTTAGAGATCACTTTGCCAGGAAAAAGTTGACGGATAACGGGCATAGCAGTGTTAGAGGTGTGAGAAGTTGCCCCATCCTGCTGAAACCACGTCCTGGCATTAAAGCCTTTCTTCAAAATCCGTTGTAACGATGTCCTGGATACGTTTAATGCTCTGGCGCGCTTACAAGTTGACTGTGTCGGATTTTCGCGAATAGACTGTGTCACTGTGTCTATATTTTGTTCCGTACGTGTACGTCCTTGGGCGACCCAACCGCGGTTTATCTAACGTCGAACCGGTCTCCTCGAACTTAGCAACCCAGTTCTTAATCGTTTGAAGAGTTGGAGTGTCGTCAAAGTTGTGTAAACCTTTGTGTTCTCGAAATTTACGCCGCGCAACGGTTGCCGAATTGTCGTTTTGATAAAACTCGCGCACACAAAACGCACGGTCCGCTCCGGTAAAACGCTCCATCGCGACTAAATTCCCAGAAACCGAAGTTACTCCCCCCGCTTCCCCTGCACCGCTCACGCCCGCCCTGTTCGTTTTATTCAAATTTTACTTTTCAAAGGACTTATGGGCCACCCTGTATTAAAGTAATTAAAATTTTGTATTGTTTATACGTGCGTAGTATACTCGACTATTATACACAAGTATGGAATCCACGTTACGATATTTATATTAATGGGCTCAATTCAAAAGAAATTCATGCGACACTTACAGTACAAGTGCAAAGTTTATGACGATAACTACGAAGCAAGATGTAAAAGGCAACATATGCTACCTCTCCATAAAAGACGTCAAGTTGCAGACATACTAATCCTAATGAAAATAGCGCAGTCTCAAATCGATTCTCCTGAACTACTCTCCAAGATAGGCATAATAACACCCATGCGCTCTCGTAGACACCTTAAACTATTAAATGTCCCCAAATGTACTACCAACTACAGGCAAAATTCCTTTTTTATCAGATTCACAAATTCTGTCAATATTATTAACGTGCCTGAGTTTGACCTTTTCAACTCACCGGTATACAGAGTCCGCAATTCTTTATCTAATGCTTGGTTTGACGGCGTCTCTTAGCTATCTTGGAAAACCATTTATTTTAGTTTTTGTTTAAGTTAAGTATAATATTGTAATAATAATAAGTGTTTTGTAAACAGGTGTAAATTTAGATGTAATTTGTGAAAACTTTTAAATGGTGTGTACCGTAATAGTAATTTAGGCATTCTATTTTTCTAACTTACTATTTCGGTAGCTAAAACTGTATGTTTTCCTAAAATAAATAAATAAATAAAAATAAAATTATTTTCATGTAAAAAAATTATTATTTAATATTTTATGAAGTTATAGTGCAAGTTACAAAATGTTTATCACTTTTTTCCCACAGTGATTTGAAATAAACACCCATAATAACTATTGTTGTATATTGAAATACCTTTCTAATGACATATTTTATGTCGTTATTGGTCCTTGGACCAGCCTTCATACATTCTTGCCGGTCCTCCTTTATTACGGAACCCTAAATGTGCGAAGTCCGACACGCACTTGGCCGATTTTTATTAATCATCGACTTGCTTAAGTTAAATAACTCCTTTGGAATAGATAATATATGATTTTTAGTGATACGTGTTATTTACGGTTAAAAATATACTACTGAGTCCAATTATACTCCAAGCCAGGACCAATATGATTTACTGGTTATCGAAGTGGTGATGCGATGCCGCATTTTTTTCGGCAGCTAATAAAAAAACGGATTTTTGTTTATTTAATTGTTATACCGTAAAATAAGTTGGAGAGGGGATTTTGTGAAATAACTGTTTTGGTGCAATTTTTAGAATGTGGCGGCGCGAGCGGCAGTGACTAACACATCAAAATCGATAAAACCACCAAATTTCATAACTCTTGCGCATCTTTCTAGGTTGCACCAAATGACTAGGTCATTCTATTAGGCAGTACTAATGCTACAAAATAGTGACTTCCCGACAGACATGACATCCAAATATATAATAAAACTAATATTATAAATCTGAAAGTAGCGATGTTAGGATGTTTGGATGTTTGTGTGTTTGTGCCTCAATCACGCTAAAACAGCTGAACGTATTTAAATGAAATTTGGCACAGAGGTAGTTTATGAGCTAGATTAACATATAGTATACTTTTTATCCGACGGCACCAGAAGGAGGGTACGTTATCTCGGTTAATGATAATTCCTAGGAACACGCAGATGACGTTGCGGGCATCAGCTAGTATATTACAAAACAAAATCGTACCAGTCACTATTCACTGTATGACGATTCTCTAAAGCAACAGTAGCCACGTGTCCAGTTTTATTAAAAAAAGAAGCAATCATCCGCTTAGATGCACTTTTCACGCGCGCCACTTTGGTTGGTTTCGGCTCATCTTGAAAGACCCATACGCTCGATTGCTGCTTTGTTTTGGGATCGTAGCAATAAATCCATGTTTCGTCACCTGTTACTATGTCCCACACTAAATTTGACGCACCTTCGTTGAATCTGGTAAGCATGGCACTGCACCAAGTGACGCGGTCCGTTTTTTGAGCATCGGTCAAGTTGTGTGGGATCCACCGCGAGCACAGCTTTCTCACACCCAAATGTTTGTGTAGGATTAATTGTATTTGACTCATGCCTATTTCAAAGGATGCGCGAATTTCATGGTAGGTCACATGCCTGTCTGTTTCAATCATACGGCGCACAGCATCGATGTTTTTGTTGGTCACAGCGGTGGACGGCCGACCATCGCGAGATTCGTCACTGAGATTGATACGACCACGCTTGAATTCTGCAAACCAGCTATAAACAGTTGTCTTGCATGGTGCTTCATTGCCAAAAGCTGTTTCAAGCCGAGCGATGCTCTGTTGAGCTGTCAAATTACACTTAAAATCGTAGAAAATCATACTACGAAAATTTTCCCGAGTTAAATCCATGTTGATGCAGACACACAATTTTTTAAATGGCGCCACAAGTTAAAAACAAAAGGCAGTCAGATGAAACAAACTGCATTCTACAGCCAAAAAGTTCTATTTTCAAATGTTGCAATAATTTTTTAAATATTGTTTATGTAAGTGGCCAGTTCCGGAAACTTACAGTGCGCCCTATGTATTAATTATTATTCTAATAATTGTATGAGGTAAACACAGGCAATTTTTAAAAGAGATCTAAAAATCTATCTGTGGGAGTTTCTTCGCTCTTATGTTAATATCTACAATTATAAAGAAATTTTGATTTGATTAGATTTGTTATACTAACTCAAACAGTGAGAAATTGTAATAACAACAATATAGAAGTAGAAAAAAATATATCTACCCTTTTTTGTCACATAAATAAACCCTTTTATGATCTCCCCTAACTACTAATGATTACAAATAGATTTCCCGTCCCGTCCAAAAATATCATCTGAAGTTTTATTCTGCCGTGAAATTTTTATGTTTTCATAACTAAACCGCACTGTCACTAGTTTATGAGTTTTATAATTGTTTCGAATATAAAACGCCACTTAAAAGTTACGCATATTAACAAAAGACCAGCTTAGCTTTGGCTCAATTTCTATGCACTTATTGCTGAATTGAAGGTCCAGGGTATATGGTTCTATTTGTTTGGTCCACCTTAAACTGGCCTCGCAGGGTACGATCAGCAAAACCCATGCCGTTTTAACTCTTCAACTTTGTGTTGTAGGGAGATGGCTTGGAAATGGAACAGTTCCGCTTTTTTTGAAGTACCTTTGAGGATGATATCGTTCTCGGTGAGTGGTCGCGTGAATCAGTTCTAAGAAATACTTTGTTTCGACTCATTAGCGACTCTGAAGTGATTGATGGTGGTGAAGAGAGGAAGGGTTTACAAAAAGTAGTTATTCTTGTATGAATACAGATTTTTTTTGTTTAGTTTGTTGATTATTTTGTTTATTCCATTTGCTAGGAACGGTGGAAAATGAACGCTCGTTAAATTTTAATTACGCTACTCACAAATTTTTGTTCAAATAAATAAGTTTATCTTCTTGACTCTATTCATTTTAAGATAACAACAAGTAGAAGTCACTTAAAAGTAGAATCGTACTTTATTATGCACCCATACCTGTACATGATGCGTATATTTTCGTAATTTCTCCTTACTTGCTCCCACCATGATCTTAATTATCACTTTAGAAAAAATAAACTTCCAACAAAATACTCCAAATTTACTAAACGCAGTAATTAAGGCATTCCCAGAAACCGTTACTGTTGAGGATCCAAAATAGACACAAAAAATCCCGAAACGAGACAAGGAAGTTCATAAACATGTGGATAATTGCTTTCTGTTTCGGGCATTAGGGAATTCGGGGATTCCTCCATACCGCTCAGGTTTGTGGGTGGAATTCGTCACAAAAAGTGAGAAAGTCTAGTATTTCACACGCAATGTTGGTATCATATGTGAGATGGGTTGGTTGTGAGCGAAGCGTTTAGCGTTTTCAGTGTGTGAATGATGTAGTAATAATTATAGCATTTGAAGTATACCATATATATGTCCAGGACGACCCGAATGTCCGAGTGGGCAGTGACCCTGCCTACGAAGCCAAGGGTCCCGGGTTCGAGGCCAGGTAGGGGCAAATTTGAACGGATGTTTGTACCTTAGTCATGGTTGTTTATCTATGTAAGTATAATATTTATCTATATAAGTACGTGTATCGTTGTCTACTACCCAAGATACAGGGAATCCTAGTTTGTGGCTAGATCAATTTGCGTAACTATTGTCCAAGGTATTATTATTATTATTATTATTATAAAATATACAAACCAATCGACCTGCGAAGCTGACGGTCCTGTAATATTTGTTTCTTAGTATTGGATGTTTTCTGTAAATTAACATAAGTATTTATCTCTATTAAATATATTGCCATCTAGAACCCATAACACAAGCCTTGTAGAGCTTGGTATGAGGCTAGTTTGTTTTAGAGTGTCCTCTTATATTTATTTATATTATTTAGACAATTTCAGTACCTGCCCATTTTTTGGTAAGTTACGATTACAAACCTATTTCATATATCGAATCCAACATGTTAAGAAAGTAAAATCCATACAGTTTCTTGTTCACGAGTATCTTAGAGCACTTACTGCCACTTGTTTCTCGCTACAATCGTCATTCTTCACACAAGACGCACCCAAAAAAGTAATGTTGACAGCATGAAAAATGTGAAAAGGGACGCGCGGCCATAACTTATTGAACGTACGTCAAAATACCAGTGTGCGTTTAGTCAACACGTTGCCGAAGGACTTTCGTGATAAATAATGCATATAGTTTGCTCCCACCTTTGCTTCGAAAGTTCTAGTAAGAAATTGAAGGAGTATTGTCCTGGAGACAAGCTTTGTAAAAATATAAATGTTTGGGAGCAAACTTTGTTATTGGCTTACAAGTTGTTGTATAGAGCAATCTTCAGTTTGTCTGTAAACAGGTGCTTTGTATTGTTGCGACGAAGATTGAATTTCTTTATTGGAACAGTTTTTTGATTATCTTAATTTATTGTTTTCGATTACACTTAAAAAAACATGTGATCAAGAATTTGATGTTGTGTTTTCTTCTCCTTCGTGGCATTTACACACAATCGTGAATTTTGAGATTGAAAAAATCTAGATTTTGAAAAAATCTTCACCATATTAGAAGCTGACTTTGAGAAAGCAACCGATGTCTATACATATAAACATAAACATTAACATTTATATACAGGCACATACATTTCTTCTGGCCCCACACTAGGATACCCTGTGTCGTGGTAACCAGAAACAGCGACGTCACACACATATAAACATCCAAGACCTGGGGATTGTTTTTTTTTTTTTTTTTTTTTTCATTACCCCCAGCCAGCAGGGGGAATATATGTCGTCGGTCTATCTAAGAGTGTTAAAAAATATCTGAGATCATTCAAAAATACTTTAATCTAAACACGTATCATAAACCCTGTTTACTGCGTCCAAAAACCGCACATTGCGACCAGCATAATGATTTATACTGCTTGGTAAAAACTCATTTCCTATTTTAATGTTGATACATTATGACCATAATGTATCAATACTTCGACATATTATGACATCCAAAATCGAACGCCGACGCCCGCCTGCGTGCCGCCCCTAGTTTGTCTATGAAGTTGGTACTACTGAACAAGCTAAACAAACGCAGAACAATGATCATGATCAATGCCACAATGCCGGTCGAACATGCGGTTCATGAATACATCAAAAAGAGCTTATGATGATGTAGACAAACTAGTGAATGTAACTGTACATAATTAGGTATTAAAAATCTCGGGTAATATTATGATGAAACTCGCCTTCGGCTCGTTTCATAAACCCACTCCCGACTTTTAAGGCCCTCCATTATGTATCAGTCATATAAACTACTATAATGGTGTGGATATACAACTATGTCGCACTGGTGTTGATGGTGTAAAGGGCTAAGCGAGTGATTTTTTATCTTTAAAATGTAGAGTTTAGTAATATAGGTACAAGGTCTTTTGTCTTTCTCTGACAGATTTTGTTACTTGGAATTGTATTGCAATTTTGGAATCACATCTGTACAATTAGCGATAAAGTTCATTCAAATCCTTCAAAAAACAGTCGCAATCGCCATCAAAATGCTATCTGAAGGCGTCTACCATCCTTGAAAATTTCAATTAGTTTTTAGATCCGTGTTGAAAGGAGATAAAGAGAATTAGGCTACTGATTGGAATGTGTAACACCACAGATAGTATAATGTACCAATAATACCTATTGATACAGTTGACCCCAAGACCTCGAATCTCAGCTTAGATGAGAACCTCATAACTCAAGCAACAGTAACTAGTTCAATTTAAACCAAATTCCAAATAGTTCCACGATTCACAACCGCGTAACTATTTGTGAACTGCCCGAAGATATCCAGCGAAGAGATCAGTGGATTTCGCACAAAGTTCCGCACCGAGTCCGCACCTAATTGTTTGTGCTCGGTAACTTTCGGGAACTCTCGGAATCGGCGCAATGTTCATTTGACCGCGGCCCGGGTTTTGTTTTATGGGCATCAAGGAATTAATATGGGACAAGCAAGGATATGGGTCATGCTACCGTGACGGTCATAAGAGTTTTAGATTTTGATACTTTAAATAATTTCAGATTTCAGATTTCTTTATTGCAATAATCATGTGTCATTACAGTTCTTATATGTAATTCAAGAGGTACATGACACCCTGTAAGGGCACTACAATATGATTAAACTAATTCCTTAATTGCTAGCTTATAATTGTCTATTTCTAGTATTATTTAATTATACATATTTTCTTATCTATTGTGTACTTTAACATTAATTATCACTGAAAAATTCTTGAAGAGAATAGTAACATTTCTGGATCAAGTACTTATTGAGGGTTATTTTGAATAAAGTATTGTCTTTTATATTTTGTATGTGATATGGTAGAGCATTGAAAACTTTTGCTGCCATTGAGTGGGGACCAGAGTTTATGATTTCTAGTTTAGCAATCTTGGTGGCTAGGCGTTGTTGTGATCTAAGGCCTACTTACCATCCTTACCTGGCGTTATGGATAGGATGATATTATGTATTATCATGGGAATGTTAGTAGGAGTCATCCCTGTATTGAGTTTCGATGTCGGGTAAGTTTTTCCCTGAGTATATTTCAAAACTTGTTTGAGTAATTTGAGTAAGTTATTTCACGACTGTAAATTAATAAATCTTTCAAACAACTGTGTGCACAAACCCCTTGAAGTTATTTCACGACTGTTAATTAATAAATCTTCCAAACAACTGTTGGCACAAACCCCCTGATGGTGAGACTCAAAATTTTATCCAACCTATTCCTATATGACCTGAAATAATATCCTAAAGTCAAGTTAAAAGTCATGATCAAAAGTTTTGGACGTTTTGTAATTATCTGATGTATTAACCATCCAGGCCATCGGCGCCTGCAACCAATCTTAGCATTAAAAATACATGAGATCTTCCTTTTTTCCTTATAGTTAACGCCCTGTTCATCGAACATCATCAGAACATTACCCATCCATCACCAGGATATGACAGTTGACGAAACGGGACGTCATCGGTCCCCCACACTTTCGTCATCAATTATGTGGGGTGTCATATTTTGTCTTTCTCCGATTTCGGTGGCCAAATGTTTTAGTCGGCAGCCGGTCTCACTTCCGGCTACGTAGGCGCATGATATTAACATCGACATGATACCAGTTACGAGGTTGTTTAAATGTTTGCTTTCAGATGTTTCTATCATAAGATGAGAACACTGCATGTCAGTGACCCGGATGCATAGCCGACCACTCAAAATTTGACGGAGTCTTGCTGTCACTGGCTCTATAATAAACCCAAGTTAAGACAGTCTGCCGATTCCGCATCAAAACTATATGATCACAGTAATTTTACCTCAGATATGTGTCGTCAAAATACAAAATACAAATTAAGGGACAGGACTACGCATCAGTCTCCTATGCCATTTCTTGAGCGAACGAAGGAGAAGGAGATTGCATGCTCAGCTCAGATGAGATGAGATGCACAGTTCTCTCTATTACTTTCTGTATTTTGAAGATACATGTCAGAGGTGAAATAGCTGTCAACGGTATTTACTTAAATGTGATTGAAATAAAAAAATAAAAAATGAAATGAAAAATTCGAGTGACACCTCTCGAAATTGCCAAGGCATCAAAACTTACCATAGTCTACTTACCATGGTCAGTTTCAATGGTTTGGAATTGCGAGAAGTGTCACTCATACGTTTCCTTGTTAAACTATGTAAGTTTTAAATACCTACTCGGTTCTACGACATTAAGGCAACTCTTTCTTCGAGCAGCAGTATGTGTAGTTGGCCAAGAGAGTCATCAAAGAGACAAAGAAAGCGTTATTTTCTCTATTGTCCTCTGGCAGCCAACTACTGCATATTGTTTGAAATCAGTAAACTTTCAGTGAGATTATAGCCATCTACATACATAGCGTCAGGCATTTTTTCATTCGTTGTGGCAGGCGTAAGGGCGTGCCAACATTAACTCAGTGATTCGATGCTCTATTTCGCGAAAGGGGGGTTCATACCTACCTACTATACCTATACCTACCGTAGGTAGATCATAGGCTACCGCAAGAGATCAATCCACAGAAACTGACCAAGTTAAACAGCACATAAAAAGAGACGAGTTATTGATGAGTGACTACAATTTCAGTCTATCGATGTCCCACCAAAATACAAATACGTAACATCCATAACAATACCATACAATATTGTATGATACCATACACAATGCTACACAACTACTCCATTAGCGAGTCATGTCAAGTCACTCACTCCTAGCTAGAAAGCCCATTGACGGATGATGCCATTTCGAACTGGAATCGAATCCAACACTAGGGGAAAGACGCCTAACGATCCGTATGATTTATTAGTGTCATTTGCTTACCCTCCCAAATAAAAAGGGAAAATATGCCAATATGTTGCCACACAAATGTAGCTATAATATCATTGCTGATTAGTTAGTTTCTCCTTTGTTGATTTTCTAGGGTTGATATGTTTTTGCGCTTGCAATTTTTGAAGAAAAGGTCATTACTAAAGCCATAATTTCTATTTGACCAATTTCCCCCGTTGTCCTTTATGTTGGTCTAATCTAATGAGAATGACAATTTATGTGCCTATTATTTTTAGTAGCAATTTTTTTACTAGCTGCTATTAGTTTTTTGTTCCGAGCTAATGTGCTGATTATTCCGTGTCGGTATAGTCGGTATAGCACCCAAAATTAGAAAAACAAAAGTAGAAAACTATATCTTCTTCAGTTATTTTTAGTAGCAATTTTTTTACTAGCTGCTATTAGTTTTTTGTTCCGAGCTAATGTGCTGATTATTCCGTGTCGGTATAGTCGGTATAGCACCCAAAATTAGAAAAACAAAAGTAGAAAACTATATCTTCTTCAGTTTCATTACCTGCATAAAACCAACTTGTAGCCAACGATATTTTTGTCGAATACAAATATCCTCGAAGTAGTATGTATGAAGAATGTACATAGTTGAAAGATAAATTACCTTGGACAATATTTACACTTTTCCCTGTTCCCTGATTCCCTGTACTTCGGTACTAGACAACGATACATATACTTATATAGATAAATATTATTCTTAGATAGATAAACAACCATGACTAGGTTACAAACATCCGTTCTCATCAAACAAATATTTGCCCCCACCGGTACTCGAACCCGGGAACCTTGGCTTCGTAGGCAGGGTCACTGCCGACTCGGCCATTCAGGACGTCAATTGGCAGTCTTTTGCAACTATGACTAAATTTTAAGTTTATTTTCTTTGAAAAAAACTATTTTGGGTATTAGTTTAACAATTAAGTAGGAACTTTCTTTTTGTTCCGACATAATTGATGATTTTGTTTTGAGAAACACATAATATTTCTGTGAATATATGTATTTTGGTGATTTATGTTCATGGTCAATTGTTTTTGTCGTGAATACTGTCATGTTTTACTTAACAACACAGCAAGGAACTTTATCGCACACTCATTACTGCCTGAAAATTGTTGTCGAACTCCACAGTTGTTTTAAGTGCCAATTAATTACATTTTGTAAGATGTTACATAAATAATAATTTTAATCAGAATTTTACGGTTCAAAACGTAGCACTTCCCTTGTTCTAATGAAGAAAGACAGTACCAAAAAACATTTGATGAAAATTCACGGTGTCTTGATTCATGGCACGTGTACGTTTAGGGTTTGAATCCAAGCTGGGTTAGGTGAAAAAAATACCTAGTACTTAATGTTGTAAGTTGTGTGTACAAATTATTATTTGATGATCAGCCTCACAATTGTAGGCACACACATCATTTTATGGCATGTGTGTGTTTTTTTTCAGAGTTTGACCAACTATCACAATTAATTTTTATTTTTTTTATTTGCTAGCGCTTGTTATTTTTCTACATTCCAACCAATACAGAAACCCCTGTGTATAAATGGGGCTCAGTTTCCGAAAAACCAATTCAAATATGTGCAATTAGAAAGCTGACAAAGGTTTAATGTGTTAATCGAGTTATTATACATATCAGTTTTTTCTTGAAAACGTGGAGGAATTTGCAATTGAACATTTGTATTGGGCGCTTCCGTGTTTCGGATGGCACGTTAAGCTAACATGAGCAAGAATATTGCAAAAATAATTTGTGGGAACATTCCGGGAAAACCTTTTTTAAAAATCGATAAAAGTTTTTTAGGGTTCCGTACCCGAAGGGTGCCAAACGGGACCATATTACTCAGCCTCCGCTGTCCGTCCGTCCGCCCGTCTGTCACCAGGCTGTATCTCATGAATCGTGAATGAAAAAATACTAAAAAACAGAATAAAATTAATATTTAAGGGGGCTCCCATACAACAATTCTTTTAATACCACATACTAACTTATGAATGCTCCTGGTTAAGTGCATGGAGTGTGAAAGTAGCCGCACCAATAACTTTGCAAACAACATTTTGCTATGTTAAATGCAAACTGTTCACTCCACACATCCCTACCATTGTACGGTGGTATGGAACCCTTTGTGCGCGAACTAGAGTCGCACTTGACCGTTTTTTTTTGTTATCTTTTCTTAATAGTGACTATTTCTTATTTTAAACTGAATTTAAGAAATTAAGGTTTTCCTCTTTTTTAGTGCCTCATGAAAAGTTGATGAAATGCACATGTCAGTCTACACATTTTTTTATCAGTTGATACATTTAGTGGTATTAAAAACTCACATCTGACATAACCTTTGACGACCTCTGTGGCGCAGCAGTTGTGGCTCTGCCTACCATGCGAGAGGTCCCGGGTTCGATCCCCGGCTGGGGTTAAAAAAAAAACCAGTTCTTGGATGTTTATATGTGTGTGACGTCGCTGTTTCTGGTTCCCACGACACAGGGTATCCTAGTGTGGGGTCAGAAGCAATGTATGTGCCTGTATGTATATGTTTATAAAAACCTGACGCTTAGCCCCCCTTTACCCTAAAATGTTTCCACGCCAACGGGTTTCTCACTTTTTTTGGAAAACTATAATAGTTACGATAAAGGTGCCAAAGGCAAAATTAGCAGAAAAAATATCATTTAATTCATGTCTCAACCTCTTTTCGTGAAGTCAATAGTTCTAGCTCACGAGCGCCGCTAAGTGTACTTTAATGAGAATTTCGGCTAAAAATACATTTTCCATGACAACAACTGAATTTTTAAAGCTTCCATAGCCGAAAGGTACCCAATGGGACCCTCATACTAAGCTAACTGTCCATCCGCTCGTCCGTCCGTCCATCGTTCCGTTTGTTTGTCTGCTTGTCTAGAGTCTAGCAAACGAAAGCGTGACCTGAGAAAACGTGGTAGAATTCATAAAACCTCTATGTGGTATCACTAACATAAATCACTACACTCCGTTCAGTTATTAAAAAGATCTTTGCCTCTCTTTCTGTTGTACGGAAGCGTTACAGCTAGAAAGAGAGACAGAGGTTTAGAATAACAGAACGGAGTGTGACTATTTATCACTATGTTGTTTGACGTGCCTTTGACAGCATAATATTGTTGCCATATTGAAACTTTTAAGAAAACTCCAGGTCACGCTTTCGTTTGCCACACTCTATCAGCTGGCAATATCCGATGAACCGTAATAGTTAATCACAAAGTCACTTTCACAAAGTTTGAATTTTTTTCCTGCTTCAGTCATCAATTACCAACCGTACGCTTAAAAAAAATAAGGTGGTCCCCATATAAGATATGCATTTTTTGCTTCTTTTCTTGTAATACAAAACGGTTATTATATTTTTTCCTTTACTTGTCCTGTATGAATTTGCTACTTGTACATTTCACATCAACACTTCGGCTGTTTTACGTCGCGTACATAATAAGCAATAATATTTATCATTGCAGATGTCAAAAAATTAGGATTCTTGAGTTGTCAGGATCACATTCTCTCAGCGGCCAGACTTTAGTGCCTGAGACTTCTAAACTGTCACTATTCCAATATTTGATTGAACGAGCTAGTGAATAAGGCACCAGCTATCATAAGGGTCTTCCTAAGTTCCATTAAAATATGCGATCGTCAAATTTCCATACAAACGAAAAGTGCCACTTAACGTCCACCTTACTTTGTCGAGTCACTTTGAACGCGTATTTTAACCTAATGAAAGCCATTTGCCATGTCATAAAAGTGAATTCCTGCGTACTGGCCTCCAAGGGTTAATTATTCATCCGTAGGGGAGTGAAATGTACATTTTTGCTACATTGTTTCGTTGCCTTTTTGTTTGCTTTGTGTGATTTGTGCCTTCAGCTTCGGGACTGAAAATATAAGTTGGTGTGTTCCAAAAATATACAATTAATACAATTTTTGCTGATATGCCAACAGTACAATAGGAATTGTATGCTGTTCTTTGTTTGAGCCTTTGCTTACAGCATATATTTTTGCACATTACACGTTCAATAAAACAGTAGTAGTAATCATTAACAATTACAGGGACATTGCGTCTCGCACCAAACTAGTGATACGTTCTTAGGCCACTGACTGAACTTTTAGTACTCGTACCAGCACGGTCTATAAATTCTTCTTCCACTTATTAGGTGCAATTTAAAATTATCTTATGATTTTGACATAATGGCCTTCCCATCATAGCTCCGCCGTCAAAATTGATCAACGGATTCCGGAAGCATTTTATAAACGAGCTAAAATGGCGGTTGTCTACGGGCGCATTATGTTAATGTAATTTTTTTAATTCACCAGTTTCGGTAGCGCGACGAATAAAATACGATTATGACATCCGAAACACGCTATGATTGTTTGGGACCATCCGGATTTGAAACTAAATGGTATTTTTCTTTTGATGCTTTTAGACACAACTTATATTACGTTTTTAACTGAGTATAGGCAGAGTATTAATACCTATCCTGGCACCCTAACCCACAGCCTAAACCGGTAGGCCTAGATTGATAGAACCTTGTAAAGTGGTACCTTATATTAAGGTAGGTTAGCATTAAGAAGTATTTTGCCGAAATTCATCCCCTAAGGAGGGGAGGGGCGTGTATATAGTAGCACTTTTGCAGGTATATAGTTTGTACGTGCGTTTTTATCATTTACCTCCACTAAGGGGGAAATGAAGGGGTCGGAAGGTGCACCCTGTACGAAAAAAATATATATTTGACAGGCAGATACTTAAAAGATCCAGGTCTTAAGTAAAGATATAAAAAAAAATACCCCCATAAATAGGAAAAGGGAGGTTAGTGTTTGGATGAATCTCAAAATACTTGAACCTTGAAGAAGAAAATTAGAACATATGTAGGTAGTTTTAGATATGACAACGTGGTTTTAAAAATTACCCAAAGAAGAGAAAGGAGGGGAGATTATATGATCTTTCTTTCTTTACTTTCTTTATACTTTATTGCACAAAAACAGAAGATACAGATACATCAAAATGGAAACTAGGTGTACAAAGGCGAGCTTATCTCTAAAAAGAGATTTCTTCCAGCAAACCTAATATGGACAGATCTTCAAAAATTTTTGACCTTATGAAGCTGAAAAGCAGCTAGTAGTTAGATTTATTTGTCGCTATCAGGGAAAGGGGGGGACACAAACACGCAGTTAAAAGTAAAGGAACAATACTCGAATTCCTTTCAAGGTTTTCGGAGATGCTGTGGTTCTCAGATAAATAAATAGAGGTAAGTGTTAAACATTTTGGAACACAACCCTTTGTGTTCGAGTACGTCGGCTCAAGCTTGGCTTTTTTTTACCTCCACGAGAGTGAAGCCGCTGGAAACGGCTAGTCGATAATATTATACTACAGAGCTTGAAATCTGATGCCAGGCAGACACAGCTAGTTCTTATTCAAACATAATATTGAGTAATCGGATAACGCACTAATATTCACTAAACCATAAATACTAGCCATCAATTACTTTATCTTATTTTATGACGCAATGGTACATATTTAACTGATATCGAGGATATCTTATCAGTCTTTACAAATATTTTTACGATGTTTTCTAAATCGTAGCATTTTTTACTCCAATTTCAAACTGGACACAAATTGTGAGTTAAGTACCAGGCAATAAGAATGATAGTGTCACTAGTGATATTAACCCTATTAGGGTTAGTGCTTTCATCCAGTGCTGTGAAAGTGACATACGAAAATTTCAAGGTGTATAATGTGGAGCCAAATTCAGCAGAGCAAGTGCAAATCCTGACCGATCTGAAGAAGGACGTCGGTTACGAGTTTTGGAATGAAGTCTTCGACATTGGCAGTGAAGTGAGGATTATGGTACACCCTGACTATGACAGTCAGTTTTTGAACTACACAAAGAGTGTCGGCGTTGAAGCTATCTTGACAATTAAAAATTTGCAAGAGTAAGTTTTCTGATAGGTACCTATTAATGTATTCCGGTGTTGACTATGTTCTGATCATCATCATACACAGTCCTCATCTACCCTCTGCTGGGCTATGTAATAATGACATACATAAATTATCCTAAATCCATATAGGACGCTCAAACCATGATTAAATACATCGTGAAGGAACCATTCTAAATATCCGTAGTTATGGCGAAGGGATAACCCATTTTCACGCTAATTGAAGCATTGAAGATCAGGCTTAAAGAAAGTGCTACTATGCATCTGTAAAATAATAACGATATTTTAATTCCACAGGCTCATAGACGCCCAAATGATACCGACAGCAAATACTGGCAGAACATCTGGCAGTTTCAGCTGGGATCGCTTCCACAACCTTGAAGCCGTCCACGCATGGCTCGACGAAATAGCTGAGTTGTATCCCAATATAGTTACTACCGTCGTTATTGGTGACTCCAATGAAGACAGAGAAATCAAGGGAGTTGTCATCGACTTCAAACCAAACGATAGAGGCGAGAATCCTTTGTCAGGCATGATTGAAGGTGGAATTCATGCAAGGGAGTGGATCTCTCCAGCCACAGTGACGTGGATTATCAATGAGTTTTTGACGAGTTCTGATCCTGATGTCAGGTTTATGGCTGAGACCTTCGTCTGGCATATCTTTCCAGTGATGAATCCTGATGGTTATGTCTACACTTTTAGCGATGTAAGAATTTGCTGGTCAATTCGTTTAAGATTATGGTCTCATAGGCGTAACGCGTCATAAGTCTGAGAAAGAGTTCAATCTCACAGCAACACGACTCGAACGAATATTTTTTTAAGACAAGACAAGACTTTAAATTGCAAGCTTTCAAGTTTATGCATTATTATGCATTGAGAATAATCAAAATGAGATTTTACGATTTTCAGAACCGTATGTGGAGGAAAAACCGTAACAATGGTTACACAACGAACTGTAGCGTCAATAACGATTTCAGCAACGGCATTGACCTCAATAGAAACTTCGACTTTGTATGGATGAGTGAGTTTTCTATTTTAATTTCATCTCATTTTAATTCTGGCAGTCTTTGAATTTCTTTTTCTTTATCAATAGTGTACGAGACACCGAGGGAATAAGAGCTATATACAAATAAATATATGACGTATATCATCAGCCTGTTACCCTTACAATTGAACTTAAGGCCTAAGGTCTCCTCACATATTTATACTCCAATCAACTCGATCCTCTTAAGCCAATGTCAATTGGTTGCAGAAGTAAACCATCATGACCATCATGGTAAACGACATCCTACACCGTCGCACTGCTGGGAATATGCCTCTTCTCTATAGCGCCTGTCTTCACGGTCTTATTTCAGGCACTGGTGCATCCAGCAACCCTTGTGACGAGACCTTTGCTGGGCCCACCGGGTCATCTGAGCCGGAAGCAAGAGCTATCTCCAACTACGTCCTCAACTTAAAAGAACAAAGCAACCTGATCTTCTACTACGCTTTCCACTCCTATTCTCAGATGATACTAATTCCTTACAGCCACGTTTCTGGATTTGACAAGCTGCAAGCGGCCAACTATGGCGATTTGGTGAGTGATAGCTGATAAAGTAAAGCAAAAGAAATCACAGTTTTTTGTAGGTTCCTGATACTAGAGAATATGAAGAGTTAGACATAGACCACTACTAAGGTACACATTCGTTATCCATAAATACATTTAATTACGTGTGCGGGTTTTTTTAAGTTGTACCCATTTTATTTAAAATTTATCGATTAATGTAAAGCTTGTCTATGTAGATAGGTTGTATGTACCAAGTTAACACCTAATACAGTTTAATTTCTTATCTGCATCTTTCACATCGTATAGTTTCATCTTATTCCTTCTTTTCAGTATGAAATAGCGATTCGTGGTGCTGAAAAGTTGACTTCAATTCATGGAACCCCTTACACTGTAGGAACTTCGGGAGATATTCTATGTTAGTATTTATACAATATTCACGTATGACGGAAAAATAACCCCACCCCAATCGTCTGTTTTGAGAGAACTAATAATTTGGTATTGTGATTGCCTGCCGCTGAACTCGTCGTCGGTCGTTTTTACAAACAATTCTCAATTTAGCCCCTCGCAATTGAATGTTCTTGTTGAACAGATGGATACGGTCAGGGTGTCTTGAGAAATCGCAAATAATGCTGCGTGTTTCGTCCACCATATCATATATACTATATATGATATATATTATATAGCATTAAAATTTTCATTTCAGATGAAGTCAGTGGCTCAAGCTTCGATTGGGTAAAGGGTGTAGCCGATGTACCAATAGTATATCTTTTCGAACTTCGAGATGTAGGAGAATACGGGTTCCTATTACCTACTGAGCAAATTATACCCAACAATGAAGAAATCATGGCCTGCTTGGTCGAAATGGAGAAAGTGTCACGGGACCTTGGTTACTACTCTTCTGGAACAACTGTGATTTTCAGCTCATTTTCCATTTTTATTAGTGCCATTGGATTTTTGATATTTGTGCAATAAAAAATGAGGATATATATATATATATATTTTCTCTGAAATAGTCCATAAAAAAGTTTGAAACGTGGTTCGTTGTTGTGGTTTTTTTAAAAAAAAAAATATTTATACTAAAACTAATATGAATATATTGTTGGGGGCGCCACCATAGCTTAAACATCATTAGTAACGGCTCGTGTAATAAATATTGAAAATTAAGTAGAAAAAAGTGGCATAACTACAAATAAGTGTAAAATTACTTATGACGAGTGATAAAAATTGAGAAAGTGATATAAAGTGGACCTATGAAGATCACCGAATAAACAATGAAAACAGTGAGATGACATGCATTTATAAAAATTATGAAAACGCCTTTCGTCTAATACAAAACCTAAACAGAAACGACAAACAGCATAAACAATGTACCGTTCATCAATAAAGCAATAGTTTATATCTGAAAGAGTGATTTAATATGAAAACTAACGTAACTTCCACAAAAAAATCCACACCAGTGACATCTAGCGAAGGCATTTAGTATGACAAGAAAAATCCACTAGCACCAACTACATATGAATAGAAGAACTTTACACATTTAGAAGAACCACGACTGTAAACTACAACGAACACTCACCAATAGGGTGTTAGTAGGTCCAATAAATCTCAAGAAACTTAGTAGAGACCACACTTTTTGTAGAGCTATTTATTAAGATGGATGAACTCAAGCAAATGCTTATAGAGTTAAAATCTGATATGGCTAACCAAAAGCGAGACATAAAGAGATGGAAGAAAATATCAAAAGTAATATCAATAACAACATTAACGAGAAATTTAGAAACCTAGAGATGCAAAATAAAGAGCTTGAGCAAAAACTCGAAGATCAGGGAAAACAGATAGTTTTTTTAGATAGGCAAATAAGACGAAAAATATTGTTTTCTGTGGCATAGAAGAAAAGGAAAAGTCCTACACTAATTTGGAGACCATCATTTTGAACATCATTCACAATAAAATAAATGTGTCTTGTGAAAAGACCGAGATAGACACAGTAAGAAGAATGGGCAAGAGGAGTAGAAAAGTAAGGCCAGTTATTGTAACCGTATCAACTACGAAAATGAAAATAAAAATTAATGAAGAACAAGAAAAAGCTGGAAAACTCATCTTATTACATTAAGGAGAACTATTCGCCTAAGGTCCTAGAAATGCGAAAAAAACTTCGACTGGAGTTGGAAAAAGAAATCACAGCGGAAAAAAAGGAGTGATTCGATATGACAAATTCGTGTATCTCGAGAGCAATTAATCAAGTGGTACACAGCGAAAAACAAAAAAGAGAGACCTATTTTTACCACCAGAATCGTTAAGACCCACTGAGACAAATAAACTGATCACCCAAACAGCTAAAATACCCGATCAATACAGTCAATTATGGTACCACAACAGAACAAAGCAAAACTCCGCAACCTTGGATCAAACCACACATATCACATAGCATTTAGTAATAGCCCCTCCAACAGATCCGCAACCAAAAAACTCAACATTTACATATAGCCATAATACGGCTGGTATCCGCGGGGCGCAAAGACCACCCTTCCATACATAATAATAATGGAAAACAAGAAACAGAAAAAGCTATACTTAAAATATGCACTTTCAACCCAAGATCGCTGAAGTCACATACCAGCATAATAGAGCTAGAGTATGCTTTGCAGAGACTCATCTGGGATATAGTCGGGATTTCGGAAGTAAAAATCAAAGGAGATGAAATATTCGAAAAAGACGACTATGTAATCATGTATAAAGGAATAAAGAACGGAAGAAATGGAATTGGCTTCTTAGTAAAACTGTACCTGAAAAAATACATAACAGACTTCCAGACCTATTCAGATAGAGTTGCTAAATTTAATTTAACATTCTTTAATAATCAAGCAATTTTATTCAGGCCTACGCACCTACCGGAAAAGCAATACAAAAAGAAATAGATACCTTTTACCAAGACTTAGAACTATCGCTAAAGAATACATGTAGAGATCTTATTGTGATGGGAGACTTTAATGCCAAAATAGGATGGCCCTCCAAAGAAGAAAATGATATATGCGGGCCGTTGAGATACGGCGAACATAATTAAAGAGGAGAGCTACTTATTGATTTCTGTTTCCAAAACAAGTTACACATCACCAATACCCTGTGTAAGAAACATCAAAACAGAAATAGACATGGCAGTCCCCCGATGGCAAAACAAAGAACGAGATTGATTTGATTCTCGCGAAACAACGGGAAAAGGTTCAAAACCATGAAGTCATCTCAACTAAATTTCCGTCAGATCACAGAATTTAACCTACCACCTAAATTTCACTATAAAAAGATATAGAACCAACTATGGACTAAGACATAAAAACTTCACACCTATTGAACAAAACTCATTAAAAATCATTATGTTAATTGAAAATGAAACAAGTAAATTAACTTCAAAAATGGTTGAAGAAAACTATACAAAATAATAAATGAAATTAAGCAATGTGTAAGAAAATTGCTAATCACCAGCACATCAAACAAAATAAATATAATAGCAAAAGATATAGAATAGAATAACACCTATTGAACAAAAATAATTAAAAATCATGATGATAATTGAAAATAAAACAAGTAAATTAACTTCAAAAATTGTTGAACAAAACTATACAAAAAAATAGATAAAATTAAGCAATGTGTAAGAAAATTGCCGATCACCAGCACATCAAACAAAATAAATATAATAGCAAAAGATATAGAATAGAATAGAAACTTTATTTGCTTATCATGGTGTACATAAGGTGTCTTAAATATCTAATATTAGTTTCACATGATATAATCATAGGTATGCAAATCATATTTTAGTACACAAATTAATTACAAGTCAAATGTAGGTTAATAAAATATGATGGTAATAATATAAGTCTATAATATAAGTAAATTATTTATTATTCACATGTATCTGAAAGAGGAACGAAATACTTTAAAATCTATCACAGAGAGAACATGCGACGAGAGAAAGCGATTGAAGAAACTTCACAAGAAAATACGTAGAAAAATATCCGACAGCAATAATAAAATATGACTGGAAACGATACAAAGGGAGATAGAAACACGAAGCTCTACAAAACGCAGTTAAGCACAATTAAACAGAAAAAACGAATAATAAGAAGTTTGACAACTGCTGAAGGAACCAAAAATTCAAAACGACATGATATCCTTTAAGTAACTACGGACTTCGACATAAATATATACTCCAACAAAGATAGAGATGAAGTACCGCAAACTTCCACAACATAACTTTCTGAGGAAGTTCCAACACTACTAAACTCTGAAATAGAGCGCGCAATATCAAAACTCAAGAAAGAGAAAATCCCAGGAGAGGACGGAATCACTAACGATACCATAATAGCAATGATAGAGCCACTCACATCACGATTAACAAAAATCTTCAACGATATTCTGATACAGGAGACAGTACCCCGAGATTAGAACTACGCTCTAATATCACTGTTATACAAGAAGGGAGACTCTAAATTAATTGATAACTACATGCCTATAAGCTTTCTTCCCTCTACCTATAAGCTGTTTTCAAGTGTTATATTAAAAAGGATAACAAGTGAATTGGACAAACAACAACCGCGAGAGCAGGCTGGATTCAGAAAAGGATACTCCACAAATGACCACATATTCACTCTGACTCAAATTATAGAGAAATACAAAGAAAACAATAAGACATTATACCTGGTTTTTTTTGGATTACACCAAGGCGTTCAACTCTGTGTCGCATTTGTGCCTCTGAGGGAGTTTGGTGGAATAAGGAGTCCAACGAAAATACATAAGACTACTAAAAACAATATATGGAAGCGCATCAGCACTACTAGACTCTGCTGGTAAACCACTCGATGTAAAACAAGGTGATCCGATTTCCCCCAAACTGTTTACTGCTGTACTGGAAAGCATCTTTAGAAAGCTGGACTGGCATGAATTCGGTATCCTTATCAACGACGAAAATCTCACTCACTTAATATTCGCCGACGATATCGTATTTTGAACCGAGAAACACGAAACTCTACAAATCATGGTGACCTCATTAGATCAAGAAAGCCGCAATGTTGAACTCTGCATGAACCCTTCTCGGACAAATGGAGAAAAGCGTCACATTCAAATTGAGAATAGGTACATAGAGTACGTCAGGATTACACATAAAGTTGTCATAAGGAAGATAAAGGTTTTCCAACGCTCCACCGAGAGATCAATTCTGGGTATAAAACTAAAAGATAGAGTGAGATGCTCCGAAATACGAGAAACTACAAAGGTGACAGAAAAAAAGGTGAAATGGCGTGCAAGCTCAAATGGAAGTGGGCCGACCACATAGCCAGAAAAACGGACGGACGCTGGAGCGAGCGTGTCCTCCACTGGCACCCAAGAGACGGGCAGAGAGCAAGAGGCAGGCCTCGTCGACGCTTGTGTGATGACATAGTGCAGGTGGCAGGTCACACTTGGACGCGGCAAGTCAAAAATAGACTGAAATGGCAGAGTATGGAGGAGGCCTATACTCAAGTATGGGTGCCCAATTAAACTAAGATTAAATTTATTAATTAAATAGATATAATATTGAATGTAATGTATTAAATAATTGAAATAATAAATAGAATCCAATAAAATTATTTAATAAATAAATAAGCATATGAATAATAAAGCGTCAAAATATTAAAGATAGTATAAGAATGTTATAATTTTATTGTAAGTTTGTGTTATCGTTTTACCAATTGGAAATATATGTTTATATTTATTTATTGATTAAATGTAAATACTAAAGAATGTGTGTAATGTAATAAACAAATAAAAAGTAGTAAATAATCAAATAGTTTTGAATGTGATTAATGTTAAGATAGGTGACCTGCTTTGTCCAGTTTTGAATAGAAGCTCTTTGGTTAGGCTTTACGTCAAGCTAGTGTCAGCTGTCGTTTTGAGTTCTAAGTGACTTGTAATTGTCAATAGGAACTTCACAATATTTTAGCGAAAAAGTAAACAGCGTATTTCCAACAAAACTCTTTATTTTACTCCTTCGGATCCAAGATCCTCACGCAGACCTCTGAACATCATCTATTAACATGGTAGCAGAGCGTGTGGTATCCAAGGAATAATCAGAAAGTCAGTCAGTTCAAAACGGAGAAGGCCATGCTGGATGCAGCCAAGATTCAGGTTGCAGAGCTTCATACAACGAACTGGGCTACGTGGAAATTTAAAGTACTAATCGCACTGCGAGGATCAAGACTTCTAGATGTGGTTGAGGGTAAGCTGATGTCCCCCGAGAAACCTACAGAATTAGTAGAAAAATTAGATCCTGTGCAAAAGAGAAAGTATGAAGAAGATCTTCAAAAATATTTGTCAGCAGATAGCGCAGCCTTATTGCTTATTACTACGAATTTGTCACAAGAGAACTGTGAGAAAGTTCTAAGATATACTACAGCTAGGGAAGTATGGCAAGAGTTACACCGCCTGTACGATGGTACATCCGAAAGTAAAACCTACGACCTATGTATGAAGTTCTTCAGCTACAGCATGCAATCCGGAGGTGAAGTGTCAACTCACGTCTCCAAATTGAAAAACATCTAGACAGAACTTACCAGGGAGCTTAAGAAAGAACACCTGGAGGAAAATTTACCAGACCTGTTCCTAATTTGCAAGATCCTTGATATTTTACCGGAAGAATATTTTTCTTTCAAATCGAGCTGGATGATGATGTCAAAGGAAGACAGAACTGTAGAGAATCTAACAACTCAACTGTGTTATCATGAACGAGCTTTATCACTATCATGCAAGAATGAAGAGAAGATAGAAGCCCTAGTCATGAGAGGCAATACAGTAACAAAGACAAATCAAAAGAGCAAAGCAAAGGTGATTGCGAGCACGGACAAATGTCATTATTGTGGCGTAATCGGACACAGAGTAAAAGGTTGCTCTAAATGGATAACCGACGGACGACCACCAAAATCAAAGCCTACATCGAAGTCAAGAGAAGACCCTAGTACAAGTGTGAATAACGTGGAACTGATGATAGTGAATCCAAATACTACTGCAGATAGAGACCATTGGTTTGTTGATAATGGGGCTACAAGCCACGTCACAAACAGAAAGGATCTATACCAGACGTTTGAGGAATTCAACACTTCACACACAATAACAACAGCAAATGGAGATACGATCAATGCAGTTGGGAATGGAACTGTAATCGTAGAGGCTGATGTAAAGGGACGGAAGGTAAAGAACTCATTGTACGATGTATGGTACGTGCCTTCGATACAGAAGAACCTATTTTCAGTACTGTCAGCGCAAGACAAGTTAGACAACAGCCTTTTCATGTCAACCACTACAGAGTGTAAGCTGTGGCAACATGGGAAAGCGTTAATCATTGTCGAAAGACAAAAAGAGGGAGGTCTTTTCAAACTGAATGTGAAAAGCATCAGACCTAAGTCACCAATAGAGATAAACTACATTTCACAAGAGGACCAGCTGCAAATTTATCATGAGAGGTTGGCTCATCAGAGTAAAGCACATGTAAAGAAGGTAATGGAGAGAGAACTTGGAATCAAGTTAAAGCTAGACAGAGAAATATGTGAGGGTTGTATGTACGGGAAAGCACACAAGTTGAAATTTGGAACGAGAGAAAGAGCTAAGGAACCAGGAGAGTTAATACATGGTGATGTATGCGGGCCGTTTATAAACTCTTTATCCAAAAACAAGTATTTCGTACTATTCAAGGACGATTTTAGCAAATTCCGCTATGTCTATTTTCTGAGAGCGAAGTCAGAAGTACATAACAAGCTTGAACTGATGTTAGCTGAGGTACAAACCACAGGACACAAAGTAAGAGAGCTATTAAGTGACAATGGAGGAGAATTTGATAATGAAAACGTAAGAAGAATACTGCAGAAGTACGGCATAAAGCAAAGGTTGACTATGCCACATACTCCGAACCAGAATGGATGTGTTGAAAGAGAGAACAGGACCGTTGTGGAAGCAATGAGAACTATGATGCATACAAATGACTTACCACAGAGTCTTTGGGCTGAGCTGGTGGACACCGCAGTCTACATATTGAATAGGACAGGTCCAACCACGCTAGATAAGTCACCGTACGAGATCTGGTACAGCAAGAAACCCAGGATTAAGCATCTGAGAATTATAGGAAGTACATGTTATGCACATATCCCAAAGATCACAAGAAAGAAACTCGATAAAAAGTCAGTCAAAGGGGTACTGGTTGGATATGATAATGACGAAGGTTATAGAGTTTGGGTTAGAGAGAAGAGCAAGATTATTCGCTCTAGGGATATTATTTTTGAAGAAAAGACCGTGAAGTGTTGCGTAGACATGAAGCACGTTGCTTTAAAAGAAGAAACAGAACAACCCACAAAACCAAACAACAAGATAATCATTCCAGGACCTATAATAGAATTGCTGAATCGAGATAAAGTGATGAAAGTGACAGAAGAAAATGACACTGTCATAGAAACAGAAAACGATATAGTAATAGAAAACGATATAGAATTAGAAGAAAGTGACCCAGAAGACAGTGAAGACAAAATGTACAAAGATTGTTCTTCTGAGAATCACACAGAACAAGAAGTACATACAGAATCTAATCAAGAGATAGAGTCGAATGTACAAAAGCAAGAAATAGAGATAGAATCTCGTGGAGAGATAGAGTCGAATATAGAACAAGGAGGAATGAAACTAAGAGATCGTTCAAAATTGAGAAAACCTGCAAGATTCGACGACTTCGTGATGTCAATGGTTGCAGAGTTGAATGATGAGATAGTAGAACCTCAAACATTCAAAGAAGCTATGGAATCCAAAGAGAAAAAGAAATGGATTATAGCTATGAAAGAAGAAATGAAATCATTGAATGAAAATGAGACTTGGAAAATGGTACCTTTACCGAAAGGAAGAAAGGCTATTTCATGCAAATGGATTTATAAAATTAAGAGAAATCCAGACGGAAGTGTAGAGCGTTATAAAGCACGACTGGTCATTAAAGGGTATTCACAGAAAAAAGGTGTGGATTACTACGAGACTTTCAGCCCTGTTGCTAAAATGAGCACGATCAGAACTATCCTGAGTATCGCAGCTAGAGACAACATGCACTTGTCACAGTTCGACGTATCCACCGCATTCCTCTATGGAAGCATAGATGAGGAAATTTTTATGAAACCACCAAAAGGGTATAACGACAATAAGGGCAATAGGCCTAGGCAAAAGGGCCTAGTATGCAAATTAACGAGGAGCCTTTACGGACTTAAACAAGCACCGAGATGCTGGAATAACTGCATTCAAGGATTTTTACAGAATGTTGGTTTTAAACAGAGTGAAGCAGATCCATGCGTCTTCGTAAGGAGGAGAGAAGAGAAGATAATAATATTGGCTCTTTATGTAGATGATGGACTGATAGCTTGCAGTGATGAAGAAGAAGCACAGAGGTTTCTGACAGAACTGAAAGAAAGATTCAAAATTAAATCCAAATCTGCTAACTATTATCTTTGATTAATTTTCCACGCCTACCGAACGGCGTGGAATCCTGAGGGGGTGGGCTTTTGCCAGCACGTGAGAGAAAAGTGAGTTGAATTGTTACTGACCTTGTCGTCGCAGACTGGTAGATCGAAAGCTCGATTCGAGACAGGAATGCGGGAGAGGAGACAGTTTTGGGATAGGAGAGGAATCGAAACCTTGCCGTCGCTGCCGACGCTGTCGCCGGCGTGCTGCCTGCCGTCACGTGGAGTCGCCGCTACCGATACGACGATGTCCAATCTACACGGATCACTTGACCGCTGACGTGAATCTACTTATTTCCCGACGATGTTTATGATGAGCACTCCGACCAGGCCCGACGCCTGTATTTGGTAATTGTTACACCGAATTACAATCACTGGCCCGACGCCTGAGCAGACATCTTGTTCTCCCGACGAGAAAAGAATAAAGATACCCTCCAATTTTTTCCTCTCGTTGGTACGAGTGACATCTGCGGTCCGTTTCCGCTTAGTGATGTCCCGATTACTCGCGGTCGATCCGCGCAACAAAAAACCGGTGCGTTCCGAAGCATAAATATTAAACAGTCACCCGCCCGGACAGGCCCGAACCTGTCCCTAATCAATAGGAAGGCAAGAAAGTGTTGCGACCGCTCTCTTGAGGACCGAGTCCCCCACCTTGACTTCTGCTGATCGAGGCGTGCCATCCCGACCCGTGTACAAATTGACGATCCGTCCTCGTCTCCATCTCAATGATGACAGGTTCGCATCCTTAATCAGCACCAAATCACCGACTTGAGGGGGGCTCGTCCGGTCAGTCCACTTAAGGCGCTGCTGCAAGATGTGCAAGTACTCAAGGGACCACCTTTTCCAAAAATCTTGAGCCATCTGCTGCAACATCTGCCACCTAGTTAACCGACTTAACTTAACATCACCGAATGGGTATTCTGGCAGGGCGTTAAGGGGCTGACCTATCAGGAAGTGACCCGGCGTCAACGCTTCCAAATCATTTGGATCCGAACTGAGCGGGCACAACGGACGCGAGTTCAGTGTCATCTCAATTTTACAGAACAGCGTCGCAAGCTCTTCAAAGCGTAGAGAGGTCTCACCGATGATCCTCGTCAGGTGCAACTTAGCCGATTTAACCGCAGCCTCAAAAATTCCTCCCCAATGAGGACATTCCAGCGGACTGAAAACCCATTCAATCCCTCGTCGGGAGCAAGCCGTACCGATGGCGTCCTGGTTACCGTTCAGGTATTGAGTGACCTCCTGCAGATATCGCCTGGCTCCGACAAAATTTGTGCCGTTGTCCGAACGGATTAATGTCGGGAGGCCCCTTCGTGAGACGAACCGATCCAGACATGCGATAAATGCCTCCGTAGTGAGGTCACTGACCACCTCCAAGTGGACTGCCTTCGTGGCCAAGCACACGAAGACGCACAGGTATGCCTTCACTAATCTGGCGTTCCGTAGCTGTGAAGACTTGACCATGAATGGTCCCGCGAAATCCGTTCCGACACCCGCAAAGGGCCGGATTTCGTTAACCCTATCCGAGGGCAAATCGCCCATCTGGGGCTGCATCGTAGCCGCCTTGGCCCGATAACAAGGCAGGCACCGAAATACGACGCTACGCACTAAGTGTCTTCCCGATAGAATCCAGAACTCGCGCTGGAGAAACGCCATCAAGGCGTGGCATCCGACATGCCCATTCCGAGTGTGTCGATTCTGTATCAACAGTTCGACCAACTTCCCCTTCCTGGGGAGTAACAACGGGTGGCGAGCCGTATAAGGCAGGTTGGCATTCCGCAGCCGACCTCCTACCCTCAGCAATCCTTGAGGGTTAATAAACGGGTTCAGCCGAGCCACAGCTCCCTTCAGTTGGACGCGTCCGCGTCTCAGAATGTCAAGTTCGGACTTAAGTGCACCGTCTGCACGTTCCGCACCAATGCGAACAACGCATGGTTCCGTTCCCGTGGTGTCAGGACCTGTGTCCGCACTCGTTGCGCCTGAGAATTCCGAAAATTCCGCGCAAATCGGCAGATCCAGGCGGTCACATTGACCAGCTTGTCGAGCGAGCTGTACCGTTCCAGCAGGCTGAACTCCTCTTTCGGCACTGGTTGCGTCGTACAGACACCGATTGTCAAGGCGCCGTTCGCCGCGGCAACACGTGGACTCAGTGGCCAATCCGATTCGGCTTGAGTCAACCATTTTGGACCCCACCACAAGGGGTGTCCAACTAACTCCGGAGCGTGACACCCACGAGACGCACAGTCTGCTGGGTTCATTTCCCCTGGAACATGTCTCCAGATTAAGGAAACCTCCGAAGTCAAAATCTGCGAAACCCGATTCGCCACAAAAATCTCCAGCTTGTGAACTGAAGCCTTCAGCCAGCATAACACGACTTCTGGCTGTCCGTCCAAGCGTAGACCGTATCTTCCAACGCTATTGACCCACGAAGAACCGTCATCGTGTGGTTGAGCAGACGAGTCAGGAGAGCCGCTCCCGAAAGCTCTAACTTGGGAATGGTCAGGCGAGTGCGCAACGGCGCAACCTTGCTCTTGGCCATGACCAACCGCACATCAACCTCCCCCGAGGAGTCGACCGTACTGTTATAAGGGGTCCGCGAATTCTCTTTTTTAAAAAAAAGAAACACTTTTAAACTATAATAATAGAATATATTCAAAGATCGGGATTAGAAATATGTGTGTCTATGGTATGACCGGCGGAGAGAGACTAACTCCTCGCCAACGACTTCATCAGTACAGGGCCTAGTTAAATGATGATGAAGCATGTTCATCAGCAATTCACCATACATAGAGGGTATATAACAGCCCCCTGCGTGAGATGAAACTTAACGAATTTCATGTAAGTTTCAGATGAAATTCAGTCAATACGAAGTCGCGGACCAGGATCAGATTCATCGGCTATTTGAATTTCTGGGTTTTCAGGATCACTTTGATCTTTACAGATAAGGGATTGTAGACACTCATACTTTTTGCAAAAATATAAAATTGTAACACTAACACAAAAGATAATTGATAATACACAAAAAATTGGAAAACTTACATGGTTTACAAATTGTTCTGATGGTTTTACAGATTTTAGGTTTTCGATATTTTGATCAGAGAGTAATTTTAAATATTTAAGATTATCTAGGTTGATATTCGAAATACTCTGATGTGAAGTGTCCAAGTTTAAATCTTTGAATTTTTGTATGTTACAGCATTTGTCGTCAGTTATACTATATTCAGGTCTTATCAGGGGTTAATTATAGATACCTTAGGGTTAGATTTACTTAATAGCTTATTGCTTCTACAATACGCTATACACTCAGGTTCAATATTCAGTACGCCTGCACCGGATATTGTTAATTCCGTGAGGTTGTTATTACAGTCTATCGAAAGCTTAGTAGATTCAGATTGGATAAAAATCCATTTGTCATTACTTAATCTGTGCCAAATGTCTATATATCGGAAGAGAAATTTATGGTTACACTGGTTAGGCATATGAGTGATAGCTTTTGTCATAATTTCGGTTTCACAGGATGGATACCCAATAACACTGAAGATTTCGGTTTCGTCACACATAAATTTGTCCTCAAAGATAGTTTTACATTTCTGAAGGTTTTCCAGAGTCACATACACAGTTTTGTCTTTACTTAAGGCAATAAATGGTTTTTCAGATAAAATCATTGAAAATGTGTTTGATTTATTAACATTTTAGGGTGTAGGCACAGGTATATTTTTAAACAGATTAAACTCTGTGAGTGTAACTAAAGGAATCTTCACTATAAAAAATAGGTTATTATCTAAGAAGTATGATATCAATTCTGAAAGATTCATCAGTAAATGTATATTATTCAGGTGTAAATCAACAGGGAAGTTTTTATATTTAGGCATTAAATTGATATGTTTTAAAATATCGTTATACAGCTGTTGAGGAGTAATTATTGAAGGATGCAAAGTATTTGTTTTAGTAAATAGTACAGAATTTACAATATCTTCAACTTTAAATGACAATGTGATCATATTGGCTTGCAAACTGTTCAATGTGTGAGTTATTTGATTTTCGAATGCAAGTTCATTCATTATTTTGGAAACATTGTTTAATGAATGGGTTAAATTTTCAAGAGTGGCGTCCATTATGGCTTCATTTTTATTTAGTTCGTACAGGGATCGGTTAAGATTTGAAATTGCCGATTGAGATACAATAATGCTGTCCGTCAAAGAATTTGTAAGTTTACTATCGTTATCGTAAAGTATTCGAATAGCATTATTATATTTTTCAGCATCCACTTCACTTAGGGTGCCAAATATGTGTTTAAATACAGTTCCGACGCCCGAGAACCAGGCTGACCTTCTAGTTGGACTACTTGAGGTGAGATGGGAAATAGAGTTATGGTCTCGTAGAATATCGCTGAACAGGGAATCGAGTGGTTGCATCATGTTGTGACATTGACCTCTAATGGGTTCATTCTGTTGACATAGGAATCTGACAGTACTAAAGGTTTCACGAATATTTTCCAGGTGATGGTTAATGTAAGAGATGTCTATTGGAATAACTACGTGAAAATTGTCATCCACGACACGTAATGTACCAATTGGGTTGAAGAGTATCCCAGGACCCTTGGTGATCGGTTCGACGCTAGTAGCCAGAACTTGATTGTGATTGTTCACAATAAATCTGGAAAAATTTAATAACTACATTAAAATTAGAACTTAACTACATATCTTACCTATCTAAGGGGTTATTCACATTCATGTGCTGGTTTCACTTGGTCATAGTGGTGTTTAACATGGCGTCTGTTTATTAGCAATGACAATGTTGTTTCCATGTATTTTAACCACCTTATATGGGCCTTTCCAGATTGGTGAAAGGGCTTTTCGCAATCTGAGATGGTTTCTTAAGTATACCATATCGCCAACTTTGTATGTAGAGATTCTGGTTTGTCTGTCATAATAAGCCTTGGATCTTTCTTTGGAGAGCCGGATATTTTCTAAAGCCTTTTCGCGGGATAGTTATAATCGGTGGTTAAGCATTTTTACATACTCTGGATAAGTAACATCTGAGCGTAGATTAAAGACAGAGTCAGGTATATGTGGCTTATGTCCAAACAGCAGCTCGAAAGGTGTAAATTGGGTTGTGCAGTGGGTATTACTATTATATGCTAGCATTGCTGTGTATACAAATTTATGCCAATTATTTTGGTTTTCATTTACATACGATTTTAAGTATTCTTTCAGCGTAGAATGGCTTCTTTCAATTGCGCCTTGGGTTTGAGGGTGATATGGTGAAGACCAGATTTGTTTTATCTTAAGGAATTCGCAAGTACGTTTAAAAAGGTCGGCAGTGAAGTTAGTCCCTTGATCGGTTAAAGTCATTTTGGGGATTCCAAAGAGCGATATGAAATGAACGAGGCATTCACAGCATTCTTCTGCTGTGGCATTCGAGATGGGGTAAGCAATCGAGTATTTTGTCAAATCATCTTGGAGGGTAAGAATAAATCTTAGCTTCGAAAGTCCGGCTTCAGGTAATGGTCCAACTATGTCTAAACTGATACGGTCAAATGGACGAGTTGATGTTGTGGTTATTTGCATAGGAGATCTGTTTATTTTACGAAAGGCTTTGTTGTATTGACATGACTTGCAGTTTTTTACATACAGTTCAATGTCTGATCGCATATTTTTCCAGTAATAACGCTGTTTGATTCTATTATACATCCTGGTGGAACCTAAATGGCCTGCAATTGGTATATCATGATTCTCTTTTAAAATCTTTGCTATTTCTGAAGGGACGGCATAAATTATGGTGTTGTGGCAAATGTTGACATTGATCTGGCTATTGTGAAATAAATACATAACCATGCCATAGATTTTTGTGAAAGCATGTTTTTCGAATGAATTTTTGGAAGTCTGATATAGCAATTTCCGTAACATTTTCGGATAAATAATTTTTAACCGATTTCAGACATTGGAATATTTCTGGATAATTGCAGGAATCAAAATGATAGACTTTTATGAATAGTAAGTAATAAGTTTTTCCTTTGTTTTCAATTTTTTTGAACGAATGTAGCTCTCTCTTGCTATTTAGAAGTTCTGTTGGATTTTCCATTTCAGATAATAGGTCTTGGATATACATATTTGATTCGTCAAGATCTATTGATGTGGGAACAAGGATGGTTTTGTATCGAGTTTTCAGCAAAATTTCATTACATTCGTTTATGTGTGTGTATATGTTTCGTTTTTGTTGGAAAATGATTTCAGAAATTGGGAGTAGTCGTTGTTGGGAGAGTGTATGATTTGCGGTGATTCTGCTGGCGTTTCAGGGTGTGGTGAAAATGGAAGATCCGGGGGAGTGAAATCTATGTTATCGCCGTAAGGGCTTATATTATCATCGCCGAGATCTATTAAGTCACTCAATTGAATTGAGTCAAGATCAGGGTCTTGAGTTGACGTTGATGGTTGTGGCTCATTAGATTGTGTTTGTAAGGTTGAGGCTTCAGGATCAGTATCATTATGGAGAATCGGATTTACAGGGTAACAAGACAACGCATCGGCATTGCTGTTGATTTTACCCTTTTTATACTCAATTTCATAGTCAAATTCCTCTAATTTCAGTCGCCACCTAACTAATTTAGAACCGGGTTCTTTACAATTGAAAAGCCATTTTAATGGGCGGTGATCGGTTACGATTTTGAAACGGCGGCCATAGAGATATGGCCGGAAGACTCTGTACCAAAAATGATAGCCAAACATTCCTTTTCAGTAACGCTGTAATTACATTCGGCTTTATTCAAAGTCCGAGATGAATAGGCAATAGGGCGATCTTTGCCAATAGGCCCTTAAGAAAGGATAGCTGAAATCGCATAATTTGATGCGTCACAGGTGAGTACAAAGGGTTTGGAAAAATCGGGGTATGCCAACAAGGGAGCCGATGTCAATGAATTTTTTAAAGTCTCAAATGATAATTGATGTTCATGTTCCCAATTGAATGGAGTGTCCTTTTTAAGGAGAGAAGTTAGGGGTTTGGCGATTTAAGATAATTCCGGGATAAATCTCCGGTAATCAGACACGAGCCCAAGGAATGATTTTATGTCTTTAGGACATTTGGGTAATGGAAATTCTTGAACGGCTCTGATTTTCTCAGGATTTGGCTTGACACCTTGATCGGTGATGATATGACCAAGATAAGATACTTCGTTACGGAGGAACTCGCACTTATCCGGCTGAAGTTTCAGATTGAAGTCACGGAGCCTTTGGAAAATTTCGGATAGATTTTTGATGAGAGTTTCCAAATCGAAAGAATAGATGACAATGTCGTCGAGATAGACAAAACGTTCTATTCCTTGAAGGCCTGAAAGAGCTAAATTCATTAGTCTCTGAAAATTTGAGGGAGCATTTTTTAGACCAAAGGGCATTCGCGTAAATTCGAAATGTCCCTGAGGGACTGAGAACGCGGTTTTTGAAGCATCGTTATCAGCCATTGGGATCTGATGAAAACCGGAAGCAAGGTCAAGAGTACTGAAGTACTTGCATTTCCCTAATTGGTCAAGAATTTCAGAAATATTCGGAATCGGATAGGAATCTCCGATGGTGATATCGTTAAGTTTGCGGTAATCAATGACGACCCGCCACTTACGTTCACCTGAAGCATCAATTTTTTTTGGAACAACCCATATTGGGGAAGACCAAGGGGATGTTGAGGGTTTTATTATACCCTGACGAAGAATTTTATTTACCTGCGATTGTACTTCTTGTTTATGTATTTCCGGGAATCTGTAAGACTTCGTATTTACGGGAACAGAGGAGGACGTATTTATTTCATGTTTCAGGATATCCGTCGTAGTTAAATTATCATCGGGTAGGTGAAAAATGTCAGAATAGTTAGAACAGAGCTCATTTAGACACCTTTTTTCTTCTTTGTTCAAATGTGATATTCGTAACTGATTTAATACTTCAGTAGTATGGTTAACAGCATCTATTTTCCTTTTGGAGGAAAAATGATTAACTTCGTGGTGCTCATTAAATATTTCATTCACTGGAATTAATTTAATATTCAAATTGGAATTCACAACTATGGGGGATTCGGAGACATTAACGACGGATATATTTATTCTAGAATAAATATATCCGAGTTATTCTTTACTTTAACTATGCAGTTAGCAATTAGTTAAGACTCTATTGAATTTTGGTCTAATACGAAACCTTCTCCTACTTCAGGATTCTGTACAGATCACTCGATTACCATCTGTGTTCGTGGAGAAATGGTGTATGTAGGTTCTTGAAATTTCAGGAGTAATTGTGTCTTGTCAATCGTGAGAGTTTGTTTAGTATAATCGATTTTACAGTCTGTTTTTGTAAAAAGGTCATTTCCTAAAATACTGTCATATGGTATTGTGATTCCAGATGCGACATAGAACTGGTGAGTTATTGAATTGAACTCAATCGCGATTCAACCTGGAGAAGACATCGGGTTTTCAGTTTGTCCTATTCCTGAAAATGATATTTTATCTCTTAGAATTTCAGGCACTATTTCAACAGAGCTTTTCTTGATCAAGCTTCCGGATGCACCACTATCAACTAAAAGCGTCAAGGGTCGGGTAGAAACGGAGGTCAGTATTTCAATATAGGATAAGTACTTTTTTAATGGATCTGTATTAATTTGATATATTTTTTCAGATGTCGCTGCTGTGGGTATGGACTCAGAGGATTTAGAAGCCGTTGTTGGACGTATGGATTCAGAGGATTTTGAAGCCGCTGCTGGGCGTATAGATTCAGAGGATTTGGAAGCCGCTGCTGGGCGTATAGATTCAGAGGATTTGGAAGCCGCTGCTGGGCGTATAGATTCAGAGGATTTGGAAGCCGCTGCTGGGCGTATAGATTCAGAGGATTTGTCTTTCCGGTGGGGCTGGTTACCCTGTGGCGTAGACTGTTGTTTAGTCAGATTTTGGGATGAGAAAGTATCGGCTTTTGATGGTTCATTTCCCGCGCGACACCGTACAGGAAAACCTATTCGTTTCAATTATCGATTTCGTCGACTCCTTCATTTTCCTGATCGAATGAGGGTAAGTCAACATGGTGTACAGGGTGGCTAAACTGGCCTTGTTTTTGATAGTTGCCGAAACGTTTGTTGTTGAATTCGCGTTTACGGCAGTCTTTAATGAGGTGTCCCTCGTTTTTGCAATATCGACAGACAGGACGAGAACTAGAATTATTTTGACCATTGTCGTTGGACTCGTTGGTAATGTTTATCCCTGCACGATTCTGAAATCCTCGGTTCTGAGGACGCTGGAACTGGCCTGACCGTTGAGATGGATTTTGATAATTGTTAGGATGTTGGTAACGATTCTGATTTTGGAAATTCGATGATTGTTGTGGACGGTTCTGGTAGGAGTTGGCACCGCTATGTGAAGTTGGATGTTTCTTAAGTGTTGCCTGTAATATTTTTTCTTCAGATGAGGCAAAGCTTATTGCCTCATTGAGGGTTGAGGGATAACGGCATCGAATAACGGTTGCCAGTCTTGGGTTCAACCCGGTCACGAATGTGTGTAATGCGAGGTCTTGCATTGCGGCGATGCGGCCAGTCAGTTCTCCTTTTAATTTGGTTGGTATAGTAATATTTATTTCAGTTATTAATTTTGCTAAGCAGGATTCTACGCGGAGGCCGAACTGATTAACCGCTTCGTTACTAAGCTGGCGACAATCTTGCAGCTCGGATAATAAGGCGGCATAATGTTTTTTCTCGCCCAACTGATTTTTCAGAAAATCTTCTAACTGATCAAATGTCTCAATTTCTTTGATAGAACACGCTATTTCCGCGCGTCCTTCCAATTGGCTTACAATATATTTAAATAATATAATTTGCTGGGAAGGCGAAGCAAGGTCTATCGCGTTTTGGCAATTGTTTAAAAATGGAGCAAGTCTGTCGCGACTGCCATCGAATTTGTTTATAAATTTCAATAGAATACTAAGCTCTACGCCTTTAGACGGTCCTGCTTCGTCTTTATCTTTTCTTATTATAGATGCGTGGGCGACACTCAGTCAAAACAATAACACAATTGAGATAAGAATGAGACAATGCGTGAACTCGGTTACACTATAGTTTGTTAATTTAATGTCAATGAATAAAACTTTTGTGGTACACTTTTAGGTATGCACTTTCACTTTAAACTGGAATGTTCTCATGATGTTACTCGATGTGACGAAATTATGGTCTGAATTGGTATTTGGTTCAGAACGACGTAGAAGGACTGGAATGTATGCTGGAACTTTCCTGGAACTCGAATGTAACTGGAACTGGGTTTGTGCTGGAACTAGAATATTGGAGTCGGTGCTGGGTTGCAGAAAGTAACACGCTGCTGGTGTTATTCTCCTGATCCATTTAGCGCACAGTGGACTCGCTGATAAAGTTGAGATATTTTGAGTCTCTCGTTTTGCACTTTCACACACTTTTATATGTAACTGAAGGAGATGTCCGGGGACCTTTTGAGATCCCTTCTCGCTGCCACCAATGTTATAAGGGGTCCGCGAATTCTCTTTTTTAAAAAAAAGAAACACTTTTAAACTATAATAATAGAATATATTCAAAGATCGGGATTAGAAATATGTGTGTCTACGGTATGACCGGCGGAGAGAGACTAACTCCTCGCCAACGACTTCATCAGTACAGGGCCTAGTTAAATGATGATGAAGCAGGTTCATCAGCAATTCACCATACATAGAGGGGATATAACAGTACGCAGATACACCGCAGCTCCGTAGCCCTTCTCCGAGGCATCGCAAAACCCATGCAGGGTGGCGGTGTATCGTTTGGTGGGGACCAACCTCCGTGGCTGTGAAATCCGATTGATGCCAGGGAGGGTCGAAAAGAACGAGTCCCACTCTGAGCTCAATGACCCGCCGATCGGGTCGTCCCATTTCAGCTCAGTAGACCACAATTGCTGCATAAAAAACTTGAGCTGAAATGTTACCGGGGTGATCCACCCGTTTGGATCAAATGTCCTAGCCACCGTTGAAAGGACGTTCCGTTTCGTCCAGACCTTCGGGGAGTCCAACTCGACCCGATACGAAAACATGTCTGACACCGGCTGGTACTGGACGCCTAATACCGACAACATATTTGGGTTTTCCAAATTTTCAAAAATGTGGGGATCCTGCTGGTAGTCATCCGGAAGACCAGTCAGTAACTCTGGAGAGTTCGACATCCATTTCCGGAGCTCGTAACCTCCACCCCGTAGGAGCTCAACTAGCTCGTCCCGACGAGCGAGCGCCTTCTCTACGGAATCTGCACCGGTACAGATATCTTCCACGTAGAGGTCCTGCTCCAGGATCGCTGCTCCTCTAGGGAAATTTAACCGTTCTCGATCCGCTAACTCCCGCAGAGTGCGAATCGCCAAATAAGGACTAGACCGTAGCCCGTACGTATTGGTGTTCAGCTCGTACACCCTTATGGGCTGATCTGGGCTCTCTCGCCACAGTATCAGCTGATACCGTCTATCGTCAGGGTGAATGACCGTCTGTCTAAACATCATCCGGATGTCAGCTACAAACACAATATTGTGTCGACGGAACCGTGTGATAACCCTGAATGCAAACACTGGTTCAGGTTCATGCCGTTAGATGTTGATGCCGATCCATCGAACACTACCCGTATTTTGCCCTCCGGGGTCCTCAAGACCGCGTGATGGGGCAGGAAGCAGTGGTCTTCACGCTTCCAGTCGATACCTGAAACCGACATGTGGCCGAGCGACTCGTATTCCCGCATGAAATCGACGTACTTCTGCCGGAAAATCCCGTCACGCTTCATGCGTCGTTCCATCGACAGAAGCCGCGTCTCGGCTGCATGGTGTGAACTGCCCATCGGTGGGCGATCACTCCGGAATGGAAGACGTGTGAGAAATCGACCTGACCGAAGGCGACCAGTATTGTTCCGATAAAACTGTTCACACTCTTCTTCAACCGGGTCCAACCGGCGGACCGTAGGTGGTTCCTCTACCTCCCAAAACTTCTGTATCACCTCCGAGAGTACAGAACCGAATAAGGGACTACGAGTCGTTAGGCGTGGGGCAGCCGGCATGACCGGACCCATTACCGCATGGCCCAGTCTGGTGTTGACCGAAACCAGACCAGTCGCCTGCAACACGTGGACACCTGGCACTTACATGTATCCCAAGGCATCGACACCCAATAAAATGTCTACTGGGCCCGGAATATCGAACTCCGGGTCAGCCAGTGACAACCCAGCGACCAACTGTCGCACCGAGGGCGACAACCGTACATGAGGGTGTGAGCCCATCACATTAGGCATGACTAATGCCGTGACCGTCAGATTCACCGATGAATCCACCCGTGACGAGAGAGTAATCCGACATACTCCCTTAACGGAACCGACTTCCGTGTTCCCAATTCCCCGAATGAAATGTGGATACTCCCTTACCGAAATGCCCAACCGTCTTACAAGGTTGCACGAGACTAAGCACCCCTGGGCCCCCGAGTCCAATAGTGCTCGTGCCACACAAGATTTGCCGTTCGAACTCCACGCTATCACCAAGGCGGTGGGGGCATGACCGTCTGTGGAGTGGCGGCACCCTGTAAGTGGGCGGCGTGTCCCTAGGATCCGCGGGATCCGAACCCGCTGGGACCCCGTCGGCCTGGTAACTCGGCTGCTGATATGCCACCGGTGGCATATCAGACCGCATGTACATCAGGGGGTCCCAACCCGCATAATAGGCCCCTCGCTCTCCCGGTACCCGACCATACCGGACTGTGAACGGTGTGCCCGGTGCCCACCGTGGATGGAGGGGGGAGAGCGGATCCAACCTGGGGCTCTCTAGGAATGGGGGCGACATCCGACTGTTCGCCTCCCTGTTCGCCTCCCAGAGCGACGGGCAGGGTGGCGCAGAAGGTGGTGGGCTCCCTGCCTTCGCGCCACTCATAGGTGCCATCTGACACCCGCCCGTAACACGCGGTGAGCCAGCGGCCCGAAGTCCTCGCTGACCCTGGACAGCGGCGACCGAACCCCGGCTATCCCGCCTGTTACCCCCCGCGCTGCCCCCTTCCCCTCGGGGGGGGTCCCGTCCGCGGGTACCCCAGTTACCCCGTTGGTGACTCCCGTTGCCCGGAGGGGGACTGGGTCCGGCCCTGGTTGGGCCCTGTGACCGACCAACCTGAGTCCGGCCCTGGTGACCGTCCGAAGGGCCTGACCGATTCAGGCACAACACGATGTGGTGCTTGCCGCCGCAGCACCCACAGGGGGACGCGCGTGAGCACTCGCTCAGCGGGTGCGGCCCCAAACAACCGAAACACAATCGGTGGCGGAAGACCACCTTCCTGCGGGCAGCCACACCGAGCGCCTTAAAGTTGGCGCAACTGGTCTCTTCATGACCGGCACTGTCGCAGTGCACACAGCCGTCACCCGACGGCGCGGCACTCAAAACGCCAAACTGGAAAACGAGCCTGGCTTATACCGCGTGTTACTGTAAGGGTTACCTGGGGAATGTGCGTGATCCATCTAGGCACCCCATCTGTGCAATACCACGCATTTCAGTGATTGTGATGATACTAGTGCGGTCAAGTATAATGAATGCCCAGAGAACTGCGCGATACTCTTAGGCATCCCATCTGTGCAAGCCCTAGAATTTATTCTAGGCCAGGTGCACGTCTGAGCCACGCAGCGACAGGCCGGCAGCGAGCGACGCCTACGCAACACACCCTCAACGCTACTGCCTCCACCACCACCGCCGCTAAACACACCAACCTGGTGAGATCATTCCGATTAGGACATCATTGATAGTGATTACCTACCTCTAACTTTATTTCTCTCAGGACCACTCGCCGCCTGACAATAATAAACCACCACTTACCGCGGCCGCGGTCGCCCCTATTGACTAAGGCATAATCACATTTATAGGTGCGTCATAGGCAGGATATAACAATTCCCTACCTACGCAATATCAAAATCAACTAATAAAACATTATTATAGCTACATATACTTATATTGCTTTGCCTGAAAATAAATTCGAGATAATTCTCCTCGAGATTTATTTTCTCCTCATCTTCGAAAGACCATTCAAAACAGTCATTAAAAATAACCATCCACTAAACCCTGAAACTCAATGAATAAGCCAACCCAAAACTTAACAATCCTAGAATTATTTTTATGTAGCTAAACTGCAAATATACTAAACCCGACAATAAACAAAAACTAAACAAGTGCAGGCCATAAAAATGCCATCTCACCAAACTCCCAGAAACTAGACAAAACAATTGACTGCTATTTAGGAACAATTGAAAAAGCTTCGAAGCACAAAAGCTCACAACGTAACCTCACACATCTGGCACCCATTCTATGGTGTCAGCCCATCTTGGAAATACCGGGAAACATAAGAATAAAAATAGATCGTAAAAAGCCAAACAGCGTCTCTCATCATACCGGCCGTACACCTCTTAGAAACAACCCACACACACACATTCATATTAGCTAAAATACCACGAGGCTTTCTTCTGTAGTAATATCTCACAATCTTAACTCTACCAATGCCCAGAGATGGAAACTGCCTGTTCCATGCAATTGCAGACAAAATCAACCATCTGTTTGGAGCGACATTCAACCATACCCACATCAGAAGCGACTTAGCTAGATACGTGGAAGCTAACAGCAATTATCCACGCATCAAACATGCGATCGACGCACCAAACGCAGAAGCTTTCACTGAGTACATAAAAAAATCTCCACATACAGGGCACGTGGGGCGGTGAAGAAAGGGGCGGTGAAGAAATTATCATAGCAGCCGCGGAGTTCTACGTAATAATTGTAGCGATCCATCATACCTAAATACAAAACTAAGCAGGAACCTACCCAATAATAGTAAAACAAAACATAACCATTTCTAACTTTATCCGGTCCGACAAGCCCACAAAAATAAAACAATAATGCAAGCCCGTCTACTACATAACTGCATATTCTGAGAAATAGCGAGAAACAGCAAACAATTGCACATCATAAAAGGATCATTTCACCATCTTCCAGAAAACAGGCAATTAACAAAAGACTTCCACTGATGAACAATAACAACAATAAAATCGGGGACTTTTTGTCCTAAGCGGCTCTCTACCGAGAATAAGGGCGCACGAAGATACGCACAAACTTTGACAATCGCAACCCGTACGATCTGTTAATCGTAGACAAAGGTAGTTCAAATAAATCACGCTATCTCTAAGTTCTTTCTTTTAATAACATCCCAAGAAGATAACCTAATGGAAGCCTTACCAACGCTGAGATGGTAACTACCTATTCACCGCAATTGCTGACCAAATTAATCACCTATGTCAATTAACATGCAACCACACTCACATTCGTAAGGACCTAGTTAAATATGTAGAAGAAAACGGCGATGACCAGAACAAAGCTCGCAATCACTGAGCCTGAAATCCTTAACAACTCACCACTGAAAATCTACGCAATTACGGTACTTGGGCTGGAGAGGAGATTATAATACCAGCTGCCGAATACTTTCTACTTAACGCAACAATCCACCAGCAAAATACACCATCGCTCACATTCACGCCCAAGAATCCAGCGGATGCAGTGAAATCTATCAACCTCAACGTCACAGGACACCACTACGACAGCGTTTACTTGCTTGAATCGCCAAATTTACCCACGGATCAAGCAACCGATAACCAAACTGATAACACCATAGTTTCGCCGATACTTAATGCAACACCCATGACCTCCTCAGGGTCAACCATAACATCAACAGAAGACATCCCAGACAACACCGGATATACGCATTGCTATTGGAAGGTTAGAGGATGCGCCGAAATAACTAAAAGACTCAACATTGACGCGGAATTGACTAACAAAAACATACACATAGCCTATATACAGGAAACAAACATGATACATATGTCAAAACACTATCTCTGGTATCTGTATGCTCGCATCGGACAAGACGCTATAAAGAAATACAGGAAAAAGGGAATTATAGGAACAAACCTCCTTCACAATATTGCACACAAATATTTTAAAAGTTACATCAAAAGAAAATGCATGTACAAGGGCGAGTTTGTATCTAAAAAGAGATTTCTTCCAGCAAAACAAGGCATTACAGGAATTGCTATCATAAAAGGGTAGGCAGTGCACGATAATTACTATAACTAAAATGCCTAGGAATAAATTAAAATATCTGTAAAATACAGATAGCAAATACGAAATAATTACCGATATATACATAAACCTTACATATAATAAAATAAATACAATAACTTTTACGAAAGAGACATGTAGAGCGCTTTAATATGTTTCTTAAAAGAAAAAAGAGTCGGACTGTCTCTTATAGTGCAAAGAGGTGCGTTCCAGAGTCGGACCGCCCGCAGCCTGAAGGAGCGTTTATACGCAGCGCTGCTATGCCGCGGAGTAGCTAAAAGTGAATAATTAAATATCATCGGAGAACTGCTCATGGCAAACTTAAAAGTAGAAAGACGAAAATTCTTATAAGAGACCCCATAAACAACCAGTGAATTGGACGTAGTTCCAATACGAACCGTAAACGAAATCAAATATCTCGGCACATATATTACGGCAGGACATAGGTCCCAATAAAAAAGAGGTGCCGGCAAGCCATATGCAATTCCAAGGCCCTAATGCATTTTATAAAGAAATCCAACATAGACTGAAATATAGTGCGCCTGATTCACAAAATGGTCACTGCACTGTTTATAAAATACGGACAAAAAGCGGCAACCCTCACTAAAGCAAACAGTTGACAGTCAGTATATGAACTCCTGATCCTCAGAGACATGTTTGAGAACGCCAGAAGCTATCCAAGATACCACAAAATTCATGACTGACTACAGGACAAAACGATATCCAAACGAATCAAAAACCACCGGATATGTTACTATACATATTCTGCGACGCCCACAACAGCACTTACTACACGCTCCATTCAAATACGAAGCAAGGAAGAAGAAAGCCGGCCGACTTATATACACCTGGAAAGATTTCCTTAAGCATGACATCAAACATCAAACACAGTTACTGAACAGAATCATCACACAACAGGGACGATCTCAGGATGGCCTAGAGGCAAATATACCGTATCCCAGAAACAGACAGCAAAAGCGAAACTGGGAACTTACCGGATAACCCAAACGAACACGACTCAGGAAACTCAACTATTAACAATAACTGAAAATAGAAGGAAAACAAGAACTTGAAGAAAACAACAGCTGCTCTCCAAATCCCACATCCTCCCCATTCCACATATCCTATATTGGCTTCAGGCTGAAGAGTCGGTCGATTGAATTCACTATCCTTCCCTTCCTACAGAGCAGGTCATTCCGCCCCCCCTCAAAACTTGTGCCCTCTGGTATGCCGGCCGAAAGACCGGAACAGGTTTAGAACCCTGGCTGGAGAAGCACCATTCATTCTAATGGCCAAGAGGAACAAAGCCAAGTACATATACCGTAACAATCCGACAGATGAAAATTTCCTATCTTACAAATGTCTTCGCAACCGCTGCAACCGTCTCTGTCATGATGCTAAACGTCAGCATATCCACGAGAGTATTGAAAGTTACGCACCAGCTCAGGTGTGGAAGTTTCTAAAAACCCTTGGTATAGGTAAGTCTCAGGATGCTGGTAGAGTAGACCTTTCTATCCCACCTGTTGTGATGGATCCCAAGGTTAAACAAGCCACTCTTCAGAGCCTGTGCTCTTAACCCTTACCCAACTCCACACCATTCAACTTGACTAATGTTGAAATAAATGCGGTCAAGAAGGTTAGGAAGGCTATTAGCAGTAAACTCAAAAGCTGTAGGCGATGACAAAGTTTGCTTTAAAATGCTACTGAAAATCCTAGACGAACTATTACCAGCAATAACACACGCTATAAACTATTCTTTAGCTAATGGCGTTGTCCCCACAATGTGGAAAAAAGCACTAGTCATCCCACTACCTAAAACCTCTAGTCCCACCTCTTTCAAAGAGTACCGTCCTATTTCAATCTTGCCCATCCTCTCCAAAGTCCTTGAGACCATTGTCCATTACCAACTTTCCTATTACCTCTCCTCAAACAATCTGCTAAACACGTTCCAGTCAGGATTCCAACCGGGTCATAGCACCATCATGGCTCTGCTGAAGGTCACAGATAACATCCAGTTAGCCATGGACCGCAAACAGCTTTCCGTGTTGGATTTACTTGATTTCAGTAGTGCCTTCAACATCGTAGATTTCGACATTCTTGTTGAGCTTCTCAGATCCCTGAATGTTTCTTCCTTTTCTGCCAGCTGGATCTTCCCTTATTTGAGGGATCGGCAACAGCGTATCAGGTCGGAGGAGACTTCCACTGAATGGTGTGACCTCCTTTCAGGGGTCCCTAAACGTGGTATTCTTTCTCCTATTCTATTCTCGATTTTCATAAACTCGGACATCCTCTCTTCCTCATATCACATTTATGCTGATGATCTCCAGATTTAATGCCACTTCTCTCATAATGATTTAAACTCTGCTGTGGCGGCACTGAACGCTGATCTGGAGGGAGTGAGAAGCTGGGCTTCATCTTTCGGACTACTGGTCAACCCGAGCAAGTCCAGACCAGACCAGAAGTACCAGATATTCTCTTAACTTTTTACAGCAACAGCCCATTCCACCTGTTTATGTACCAGATATTCTCTTAACTTGTTACAGCAATAGCCCATTCCACCTGTCACGTTTAATGGTATCACAATCGTATATAGCGATAAAGCTAAGAACCTGGGTCTTACCTTTGACAACCAGCTGTCCTGGTCTTTGCATGTCAATGATGTCAGTCGCCGAGTATTTGCGACTATTCACTCTCTCAGGAGACTTCAGTACTTTTGACTCGACAGACCAAAATCACTCTCGCTCAATCTCTCCTTCTACCCCTCATCGACTATGCTGATGTATGCTGGGTCAGTGCTAACGAAGAACTACTGAATAAACTCGAACGACTTCAAAATCTCGGGATTCGGTTTATGTTCGGGCTGCGCAAACACGACCCTGTATAAAAACATCGCAAGGAGTTAAAGTGGCCGCCGATCCGTCTTCGCCGGGATTCTCACATTCTAAATTTCCTCTACGACATTCTACGGAATCCAAGCTATCCAACTTTCCTACGAGACAGTTTTCAATTTCTTCCTTCCAGCAGGCCTCAGAGAACTCAAGCATTTTCTATGCTCACAATTCCACAGCATAACACCGCGTCCTATGAGCACGGGTTTAGACTCCGGGCCATTCTGTTATGGAATGCACTCAGGGATAGTCCTACTCTCAATATATTTAAAAGTCGCGTGAAGAAGCATTACCTGTCTCTTTAGAATTACAGGTAGTATATATGTAAGTATTTATTAGCACATTTATATATAATAGTAGTAGTTAGTATTATATTTTAAGTATTTAGTATATAATTATAGTAATAATATATTTTATTTTATTTATTAATATTTATCTAAGTAATCGTTTATTTCGACTTATTGTTTTACACATAGGTCTACCCCTGCTTAGCAATCAAAATTTCCCACTTTAACCTGGTTTTCTGGAAGAGATCTATTATTAGAGATAAGCTTGCCTTTGTACACTATTTTTATGTAACTCTTTTTTTAATATCATTTGTGTGCAAGAAATTATGAAATTATGAAGGCGGAGCCACAGAGTGGTCAAAATGGTAAACGTTATTATTACTAGTCATACATTACAGTATTCTATGTAGTTACAGAACACAAAAAAGCCATCAAAAAGGGGTCTATTCCCTATTGAGATGTGTACACAAACAACATCTAGTAATTCACGTTTAAGGGCTGAACAAGGGCCAATGGCATTGAGAATTAGACAAAGAAAACAAATACCCGTCGCATCGCGTCGAAGCAGACTGACACATGCTCCCGTGCTGAGCCCCGCGGGGCAGCCCGAGCTCCGAGACCAAGAAAATTATAGAAAATATTACTAAACTCCTGTAATAATAACATTAAAAATAAAATAAAGCAACTAAAAAAATTACCTTTTTTTACCTATTGTTGCGTGTAAGTTTCATATAGGAAACTGATTTCGTCTCCGAGCGCTTGTTCATTTAGTTGAATAATAATGCATTACGAAAAATATTTTTAATTATTAAATATAACAGATATCCTGTAATTTTAAAAGTCCATTCTTATCTCTCATAGACCTTTTATAATATATATTTATCCTACATTTTTATGTTGTCTAGTTTAGCCTAGAATTGAAGCTAAAGATGAATTTGTTTGTTTGCGCCCCCTGGCGCTGGCCATATTTAATCCCTTAAAATTGTACTTTACACCCCATTTAATATGAGATCAGCACGAAGCAAATCGTCTTACGAATTTGGTTTCTTGTTAGCACTTACACATAAGTTCAACACAAAGTCCAACCTTGTAGTGTATTACAGATCTATTCTCTTTACATTCTGCTGCTCTGCAAACTGTAACAATAATTTAAGTCTTAGGTACTTCATTCACTTACAACGAATCATTAACCGATCATAGATGAGCCCCCAATATTTAAAAATGATGTTGTTATTATAAAAATTATTAATAACTTTATTTTACTTTTTGATCACGTTTAAATTACAAATAAGTCTCTAAATCCAAGCCTTAGAAACTTACCATATCAGCAAAGTTATTGGCTTGCAGAGTATCTTCAGAAAGTATATGACTATATGGTACCAAAAGCATATGTGTGTATGAATGAAAGGCAACATAGTACGTTAGGTACCCTTCATCATAGAGTCGCAGTACATATTTTTGTATGGTAGTTTCAAGTTCTGTAAAAGGAGATTTGCCGGCAAATGTATTTAAACAAGGATTGTCTGATGCTCAACAGCTAAAATTATTAAAATTACACTTATTGACTGAATAAGTCATGGTTATAGTAATTAACAAAACATACACAACCAAGCAAAGTCAAAGTTCCTATTCAAATCGATGCCGTAACTCAAAATCATCGTCAACTCCTGAAACAGCGTATGCCGGTCAGTTTTCTTCTTCATGATATTCGAAACACGCTGTGATTGTTTGGGACCAAATGGTAATTTTCTTTTGGTGCTTTTAAACACTACTTGTATTAAGTTCTTAGCTGAGTATAGACAGAGTATTAATACCTATCGTTACACACTGACAAACAAACCACAGCCTAAATCGGTGGACCTAGAGTCATAGAGCCTTGCAAAGGGGTACCTTTTATATAAGGTAGGTTAGCACTAAGTAGTTTTTGGCGAAATTCATCCCATAAGGGGCGGGTATATAGCAGCATATTTACAGGTATATTGTTTGTATGTGCGTTTTAATCAAATTTACCTCCACTAAGGGGGGAATGAGGGGGTCGGAAGGTGCATCCTGTATGAAAAAAAACTTGAAAATCAAAAATTTGACAGGCAGATAGTTTAAAGATCCGTCGGGAGTACAGTTATTAAAAAAAAATGCCCCCATAAATAGGAACAGGGGAAAAACCTCGTTCCTTCAAGCGTCGCCCTATGTCCTTGACAAACATACCGTTCGGAGCACCCCAAATACCCGTGGTCTCGACGGCCAAGGGAACAAAAAGGTAGCTCCCCATCAGCTGCGCGAATTTTTGGCATTTCTGCCGCGCCGTCAACTCTGCTGCAGCACCAAGTATCACCATGGTGGAGCCAATGTGGGATGCCGCGTGGAGGGAAGTAATAAGTTTAAACGACTACAAAGGAATTCAGCGACAGGGCTGCATCATGGGGAAACAAACACGCAGATAAAAGTAAAGGAACAATACTCTAATTTCTTTCAACGTTTTCGGAGATGCTTTGGTTATCAGATAAATAGATATCGGTAAGTGTTAAAAAAAAGGTTGGTACACAACGCTTTGTGTTCGAGTACGTCGGCTCGAACTTGGCTATTTTTGTCCCTCCGCGAGGGTGAAGCCGCTGGCAATGGCTAGTCGATAACATAATAATACTACAGAATTTGAATTCTGATGCCAGGCAGACACAGCTAATTCTAAAGAACTTGATATATACAAGGTGCAAGTATTGCAATCTATGAATTCGCATTTCAAACATTATATTGAGTAATCGGATAACACACTAATCTTCACTAAACCATTAATACTAGCCATCAATTACTTTATCTTATTTTGTGACGCTATAGTATATATTTAACGGATATTGTATAAATGATTGCAACGACTGATAAGATAACATATCAGTCTTTGCAATTATTTATACTTTGTTTTCAAAATCGTAGCATTTTGTACTCCAATTTCAAACTGGACACAAACAGTGAGTTAAGTACCAGGCAATCAGAATGATAGTGTCTTTAGTAATATTAAACCTATTAGGGTTAGTGCTTTCATCCAGTGCAGTGAAAGTGACATACGAAAATTTCAAGGTCTATAATGTGCAGCCAAATTCAGCAGAGCAAGTGCAAATCCTGACGGATCTGAAAAAGGACGACGGTTACGAGTTTTGGAATGAAGTCTTCGACATTGGCAGTGAAGTGAGGATTATGGTACACCCTAATTATGACAGTCAGTTTTTGAATTACACAAAGAGTGTCGGCGTTGAAGCTGTCGTGACAATTAAAAATTTGCAAGAGTAAGTTTTATGATAGGTATTAATGTATTCCGGTCCTGACTATGTACTAATTATCATTATACTCAGCCCACATCAACCCACTTCTGGACTATGTACTAATGACATATAGGGTGCTCAAACCATGATTAAAAATACCGTGAAAGAACCATCCTAAATCTTTGTAGTTAAGGCGATGGGCTAACCCCTTGTCACGCAAACTGAAGCATTGAAGATCTGGCTAAAAGTAGGTGATAATTTGACTCTGTTTAATTACACAGGCTCATAGACGCCCAAATGATACCGACAGCAAATACTGGCAGAACCTCTGGCAGTTTCAGCTGGGATCGCTACCACAATCTTGAAGTCATCCACGCATGGCTTGATGAACTAGCTGAGTTGTATCCCAATATAGTCACTTCCGTCGTTATTGGTAACTCCAATGAAGACAGAGAAATCAAGGGAGTTGTCATCGACTTCAAACCGAACGATAGAGGCGAGAATCCTTTGTCAGGCATGATTGAAGGTGGAATACATGCAAGGGAGTGGATCTCTCCAGCCACAGTGACGTGGATTATCAATGAGTTTTTGACGAGTTCTGATCCTGATGTCAGGTTTATGGCTGAGGCCTTCGTCTGGCATATCTTTCCAGTGATGAATCCTGATGGTTATGTCTACACTTTTAGCGATGTAAGAATTTGCTGGTCAATTTGTATAGGATTATGGTCTCATATGCGTAACGCGTCATAAGTCTGGGAAAGAGTTTAATCTCACAGCAGAACGAGTCAAATGTATTATATATTTTTTCTAAGATTAATTTTTAAGTTTATGAATTATTATGCATTGAGAATCGTAAAAATGAGATTTTAACGATTTTCAGAACCGTATGTGGAGGAAAAACCGTAACAATGGTTACACAACGACATGTACCGTCAATAACGACTCAAGCAACGGTATTGACCTCAATAGAAACTTCGACTTTGTATGGATGAGTGAGTTTTCTATTTTAATTTCATCTTATTTTAATTCTAGGAGTATTCAAAATTATTTCTTTATTAATTAATAGTGTACGACACGCCGAAGGAATAAAAGCTATATACAATTATATATATTACGTATATCATCAGCCTGTTACAGTTAAAATTATACTTAAGGCCTAAGGTCTACTCATATATTAATACACTCCAATCAACTCGAACCTGTAAAGGCCATGTCAATTGTTTGCAGAAGTAAATCACTATGACCATCATGGTAAGCGACATCGTACACTGACCCACTACTGCGAATACGCCTCTTTTCTATAGCGCCAATCTTCACGGTCTTATTTCAGGCACTGGTGCATCCAGCAACCCTTGTGACGAGACCTTTGCTGGGCCCACCGGGTCATCTGAGCCGGAAGCAAGAGCTATCTCCAACTACGTCCTCAACTTAAAAGAACAAAGCAACTTGATCTTCTACTACGCTTTCCACTCCTATTCTCAGATGATACTGGTTCCTTACAGCCACGTTTCTGGATTTGATAAGCTGCAAGCGGCCAACTATGGCGATTTGGTGAGTGATAGCTGGTAAAGTAAAGCAAAAGAAACCACAGTTTCTTGTAGGTTCCTGATACTAGAGAATATGAAGAGTTAGTCATGGATCACTACTAAGGTACACATTCGTTATCCATAAATACATTTAATTACGTGTGCGGGTTTTTTTAAACTGTACCCATTTTATTTAAAATTTATCGATTAATGTAAAGCTTGTCTATGTAGTTAGGTTGTATGTACCAAGTTAACACCTAATACAGTTTTATCTCTTATCTACATCTTTCACATTTTATAGTTTTTATCTTATATCTTTCCAGTATGAAATAGCAATTCGTGGTGCTGAAAAGTTGACTTCAATTTATGGAACCCCTTACACTGTAGGAACTTCGGGAGATATTCTATGTAAGTATTTTCACAATATTCACGTATGACGCAAAAATAACCCCAAACGTTTGATTAAAGAGTACTAATGTTTTGGTTTATGATTGTCTGCCGCTGAACTCGTCATCGGTCGTTTGTACAAATAATTCTCAATTTAGTCCCCTCGAAATTGAATGTTCTTGTTGAACAGATGGATTCAGTCAGGGTGTCTTTAGAAATCAGAAATAATGTTACGTGTTTCGTCCACCATAGCATATATAGCATTAAAATTTTAATTTCAGATGAAGTCAGTGGCTCAAGCTTCGATTGGGTAAAGGGTGTAGCCGATGTACCAATAGTATATCTTTTCGAACTTCGAGATGTAGGAGAATACGGGTTCCTATTACCTACTGAGCAAATTATACCCAACAATGAAGAAATCATGGCATGCTTGGTTGAAATGGACAAAGTGTCACGGCACCTTGGTTACTACTCTTCTGGAACAACTGCGATTTTCAGCTCATTTGCCATTTTTATAAGTGCTTTTGGATATTTGATATTTGTGCAATAAAAAATGTAGAAGGTTTATTTTATATACAGGTATATTTCCTCTGAAACAGTCCATAATACAGTTTGAAGCGTGGTTCTTTATCGTGTTATTTATTTTAAACAAATAATAAATATATATAATAATACTAATAAGCCTTCTATATTTCGGGAAAACGTCATGCCTATCGGTTCTGATGAAGGATGTCATCTTCATCATAATATCATGTTGATCAGGCTGTCCTTATGTACTAAAAATAGCTCCTGATATTTCTACCGGTAACTGTCAGTATGACGTTTATATTTTTAATCAACACATCAGACATACCCTTAAGTAAGTCACCGGGTACCCTACATGCTGCATTGTGAAGCTATTTCAAATCCTTGATTTTTCGAAATAATGTAAGGCTTATCTATGAAGCTCATTCCATGGCCGCAACCTAAAAGCCTTAAATGAATAGCCGTCACTAATTGTTATTCATTACTTACATCCACTATCGTCGCGGGGCGTGTACACACTGGTAATCAACTAATACAAAAGCGTAAGTCAGTGACAAACATGATGAGATGTGATGAATTAGCTTCATAACTCATGTCAGACACGCCCTTCTGGTTTGCTTTGCTACTTTGTGCCTACGTTGTGTGCATTTGGGTTTAGTGTATTCTCACCACAGGGGGTAAGGGGGTTTGCCTTGGCGGATGACGGAACCATAAATTTTGGCTCGGTACCTATTGTATTATCTTGATAGTTAGCTGAGAAATGTTTACACATTCGCGGCGTCTGTGGTAATATTTACGATCAAAACGTCAGTTTTTGTCACGTTTGGCTATAATTGGCTCAGCCAGTCTAGTTTCAAAGTATGATTTTTATGATAATTGCTTCCCTGATTATAATGGTAATATGACACCTGAAAATTACCTAATTAACTGAAGACCTGTGATTTAGGTATTTGTTAAAGAATATGTAATTATCCCAACGGTGGCAGGGACAATAAATAGTAGAGTAGAAGAAGAAGCAAAAAAGGACACACAATTCATATACAAAAAAAAACATTAAAAATAATTTTACTCAATGCATCATCAAAGCAAAAACGGCATTCATTGCCACATAGATAACCGAAAATCTAGCTATTGATGACGCAGCCGTATAGTACCCCAATCGTCTACTGGTCTTGTCCATCTCCACCAGACCATCCATTATCTCCAGACCAGTCGGGATGATCTGTTCAGATGGGAGGAGGAAGCCAAATTCACCACTGTCCCTCAACTCGAAGAGGTATGACATTGGGACATTGGTGGCATATTTCACCCAGTCGAAGCTAGTGCCACTCATTTGATCTGAAAACGTATACATGAACATTTTATAGAAGTAATTTCAAACATTTCCTCTGGCTTCACACTAAGAAACCCAGTATATTATTAACCAAAAACCTCCCTTGGAACCAAAAAATCCTCTGAGACATACAACCACCCAAGTATATTTTTACCTCTAGATGGTAAGGTGGAGCCACAGTGGTTGTCAACTCAACGTTGTTATAACTCGACATACATTACAGTATTCTATGTAGTTACAGAACACAAAAAAGATATCAAAAAAGGGTCTTTTCCCTATTGAGATGTTAACACAAACATTATCTAGTAATGGACGGTTAATATTGGACTTTACACCCCATTAAATATGAGCTCTGCACGAAGCAAATTGTCTTACGAATTTGGTTTCTTGTTAGCACTTACACATAAGATCAACGGAAAGTCCAACTCTGTACTGTGTTCCGGATCTATGCTCTATACTTTCTGCTGCTCTTGCAGCTACTTCAAACTGTAACAATAATTTAACTCTGAGGTACTTCATTCGCTTACAACCAATCATAAACAGTTTAAAGATGAGACCCCAATATCTCAAATTGATGTTGTTATTATAAAAAAATATGAATACCTTTATTTTACTTTTTGATTACGTTCTAATTACAAATCAGTTGATTACAGGCCTGAAAATGCAGCAAAATGGTTCCAGTAAAGGATGGTACGGCATTGTTTGCTTCGCGCTCGACTTGGCGGGGGCACTGCCGTGCCCCCCGATTAATTAAAAGTATTAAATATATTAAAAATTACAAAGCGTTATAAACTTACCATATCAGCAAAGTTAATGGCTTGCAGAGTATCTTCAGAAAGTACATGACTGTATGGTACCAAAAGCAGTTGTGTGTATGAATGGAAGGCGATATAGTACATTAGGTTCCCTTTATCATGGAGTTGCAATACATATTGTTGAATGGCTCTAGTTTCAAGTTCAGAAAAAGGAGATCTGCCGGCGAATGTATTTAAACAAGGGTTGTCTGATGCTCCAACAGCTGAAATTAAGGAAATAATATTCACAAATATTATAATTACACTTATTGACTGAATAAGTCATGGTTATATTAATTAATTAAACATACACATCCAAGCAAAGTCAAAGTTCCTATTCAAATCGATGCCGTTACTCAAATCATCTTCAACTCCTGAAGCAGCGCATGCAGTGAAGTTTTCTGTATTTCGGTTTTTTCTCCACATTCGGTTCTGCAATTGAAAGTAATAAATAAAGTAATAAAAAAATAATTAATCTAGCCATTGAAAGTCTGAAATAAAAATGTTGTGGGCAGCGTAGAACTGATTTTGCGCTTGGCGAGAAACAGAAAGGAGCATGGAGAGCTGACCGTCAACCTCCACCATCTAGAATCAGAAGAAAACTAAATCCATGTTTCAAATAATTACTACTTAATACTCACATCGGTGAATGTATACGAGTATCCATCAGGGTTAACAATAGGGAAAATATGCCACTCAAAATTATCCGCCAGAGTTCTGATCTCAGGGTCATTGCTGGTCAAAAACTCGTTTATTATCCAAGAGATGGTAGATGGAGAAATCCATTCTCTGGCGTGAATACCACCTTCTAGCATTGCTATCAGGCGATCGCTACCTTCGTCCTTTTTGAAGTTAATGGTGATTCCTTTTATGTCTCTGCCCTCAATAGACTGGCCTATAATAACGGTTGATACCACATCTGAGTATGTTGAAGCTAAATCGTCGAGCCAAGAGTATATTTCTTCGAGATTGTGATATTCGTCTAAGCTGTAACCTTGGTTTCTGGCGTGCTTCGGTGCTCGCTTCAGTTGGTCATCTACCAATCTGTAAATAAATAAATGATAAATATATAACAATAAGCTGATCTTTACTGAAATATTACAAAAAAATAATAAAATAATAAAAAAGAGGAAAAATAATAAAGGGGGGTACAATTGGGCAAATAATAAATTAAAAAAGTTTACCAAACCATATCGTGTGACATGTTTAATTATTTTCAAGTAAATATGCATAAAGAGATTATCCCCATCCCCTTATCTTCGAAACTGATGATTCAAATACTTTGAAAAAAATACTTTTAATAGGTGATTCATTATATATTACAGGAAAAATAATAAGAAATTTATGGTTCAAATAGGGGAGCACGGGGGCACAATTCAGGGGCAACTCAGAAATTATAAATAAAAGTTTTCCAAACTGTATGTTGTGACATGCTCTCTACCTTTGATGTAGAGGGAGGCTAGAGACCAGTACTCAAGGAAAATACCTAGAAGGATAACTACCACCACTTACATTTGCACATCAGAAATCACCATAGTACTTTCAATGCCGTTATCTTTTAAATTTGCTTCAAATTGTTCCCTATTTTCCGGTGAAACCATTATTTTGATTTCATGGTTGATGGTTACGTGTTCATCCCAAAAGTCAATTCCGATATTTTTTTCCAGTAACTCAACATATTTCACTTGCTTCTCTGTTATTGGTATAACATTGTAGACTTTGTAATCCGTGTAGCCTTTCTTTGCTGAGGCTAAAACTATTGATACAATGAGTAAAAATATAATTTTGATAACCATGATGCTTATTTTGTAATGCATATAAATACTAAATGGGATTCTTATATAAATTTAATATTATCTCAAATATTTTACCATTTTTCTGTAATATAAGTATCATAATCAGATACAACGTATGTAATGCTTTCATTTACTGATAAAAAATTATCACGGGCTTTGTCTAGATCTATAGTCTACATAGTATTAACATCATTAAGATAAAACTCAAATACGGTGTCATTGGATAGGTATGTAATTAAATTATTTATACCTACCTTTATTAATTTTGGACTGGCTAATTAAATACTCCTTTATTGACAGGGACTAACCAATCTCCGCAACTCTTTATTCTTCATGTCACTATATTATGTAACTCTTCATGCTGCATGATTGAGTCAGATTCACATTTCACAATAATACTCATAAGACAATGCAACCATGTAAGCAGTAAAACAAGACTCATTTTTCTGACAAGGGACTAGCTGATCGGCCCCACCAGACCCTTTATCCACTTGCTGCTTGGGTGGGTCGGATCGGCCACATTTCACAATTATATTTATCACCGCATGCCGCCATGTCCGCCGTCCTCGCATAAATCAGAATGCGGGCAACATCTTGATACTTTGTCGATCTCAGCGCAAATCCAACGTGTTTGTAGAAGAGGTCTTGTTGGTAGAGATGCGTTCCTATTGGCGATGCATCCAATTTCAAACGAAATACCTACGTAACAATCGGCAATCAGAATGTCTAAGCAACACGAACATTTGACGACGACGACCTACTTATGTCTATCAGCTGTAAAGGCGGTTCGCACCGTGACCGCGATATAGAACGCGAGACACCGTGTCGTCAGTTCGCGCGCATGTAAAGGCGCAGTCCACGTGAGTTTGTCACCAACCGATCATCACCCTCACCGCCCTCACCGTTAATTTTTCAGCGTTACTGACAGCTCGAATGCTTACCCGATGGATTTGCCCTCTGATCACACTATCGAGTTACGCATCTTTTGTGCCACCTCCCCTTGGATACTTTGTCAATGATAGTCGGTTTGCAGGCGATGCTGTGTTGGGGATTCCAACGTAGCAAGAATGTCTTGCCTTCAGATGGAATTTAGATACAGCTAGCCAGAATGTCGTCTGGGCTGCTGAAATGCGAAAAATTTTGTTGTCCGTTCCTGCTACATTGTTTGTGCGACTCTCGTGGCACCCGATTTTAAATTGTAATGGAATTTAAGAAGTAAATCAAAAGTAGAAGTGTTTATCTAGACGCACAACGATACCTCTGCCTCCCCCTTTATGATTAAAAACTGTATTGTTTTGATTAAAAAGTAAACGGTTTAATTCTCAAAGCTACTAATTTAAACTTACCTAACGAGTTGAACTCAAACCTTAAAACTACACAGCTGCCTAATAACAAGAAATGTCTGATTGCAATCCAGAATCCATTCGCTAGTTTAGTTCGTTGATTAAGCTTCTTTCTTAGTCATATCTACACAGTTCCTTCTTCTTCTTATGTAAGAAATACCTACCTAAAACAAATCAAAATTAATGATTAAAGTCAAACTTCAGGCCTCAGATTACATGTACAGACATAGTGGGGGTTATGATGACGACCCGAATGGCCGAGTCGGCGGTGACCCTGCCTACGAAGCCAAGGGTGCCGGGTTTGAGTCCCGGTGGGGGCAAATATTTGTTGCATGAGAATGGATGTTTGTACCCTAGTACCCTTTATCTATCTAAGTATAATATTTATCTATATAAGTATGTGTAACGTTGTCTAGTACCCAAGATACAGGGAATCCTAGCTTAGGGCTAGATCAATGTGTGTAAATAAATAGTGTCCAAGTTATTATTATATTGATCAACTGCAGACACAACTCGCAGACACTATCAGCGAGTTAAAGTAAAGGTCCCTTTAACTCACTATAAAGTAAGTAAAAGGGACCTTGAAGAACTGTCCGTAGCAGCATCGGGGCTGCTCCAGCTACAGCAGCAAAGGTCAGGGCTGCTAGGCTTATTATTGGACGACAACAAGGTAGCTCTGGCTTTGGGCGTGACAAATATCGCGCCTACCACGCCTGCCGTGCCAGCTCCTCGTGGAACGAATGTCGATGCCTGCAGCGCCTGCTTCGTCTGCGATGCCTGTCACATCTACCGCGCCTGCTCCAGCTGTCGCACGTCGTGGAGGACGGCGCGGTGGAGGACGTTGCGGTGGGCGTGGTCCTGGTGCATCACGTGCGCCCTGCCTCACGCCCGAGGGTGACGACGGGGTCACTCTCTGACCCCGCCCCCGCACCCTGGACGACGGCTCCGGTGTCACACACTCCTGTCACCCCATCGCGTGCTCTGAAGGCACCTACCATCCTAGCCATTGCCGTCAAGTCGCCGCAGCCTCAGCCTTAACCTCGAGTTGTGTATTGAAGGACTCTTTTGTAGCAAATTCTAATGTAGTCAAAACAAAAGAACAATAGTTTATTCAGACAAATTAGTTATACGTTTTGGTACGCTTTGGCACTATGGCCTTATGTAACAAGTGACAAATATTTGTTGTCCTAATAGTTCCTTTGAGGAAATTATAAAAAAAATGCTCTAGGGAATTATGATGAACATACCATCATTGTAATTATGGTAGGAAACCACTCGAACATTAGTCGGAGTGCTTTAGACACCGGTTTAGAAGTGCTGCTCAATTTATATAATTAGATAAAGTGCATGTTTATTCTTTGCAATTTTGCTTATTTTCTAATTTATCTGAGCGACAAAATAAATGCGTGCATAGAATTAACATGCACCTATACAACATAACGTGTCATCGTAGAATTGCTGTGTTATGTTTCGACATGAATAATTATATTCATAACTTTACTTTGACTCAGGATACTATGTACCTGTCTAATAAAACAAAAAACAAGTAGCTACATTGTAATGCTACGCAGTTGTAAATACTACAACAGAGTCGCCTTCAGTATTAGTTAGTATAAATACTAATAGAAGTGATTTCAACTAGATCATTCGACATAAGAGAACCCCTCTAAACATAAGTTAATTTTACAAAATAAGCAGGGGTTTTCTGGCAATGAATTGACAAATACTAGGGAAAAAAGCATGGTAATATAAAAATAATGCACTAAAATATTCAGGAATTTTCCAGCAAAATAATACTACAAGTTGAATTATTTTTAGAAAAGCATAAATATGATAGTGTTGGTTTCCCTCCAACTGTTTTCGCAACTGCGATTCGCAACCAGTTGCGTGTTAAGAATTTTTATTCCTTGTTCGCAATCAGTTGCAGTTAAGGAAAAGGTTCTCTTGATTCGCAACTTGGTTGCGAACAAAGAATAAGAACATCCCAAACTTGTTAAAATGAATGCTGTTATATTGAAATAATTATGAATGCAGCGATTGTCAGCGCCATCTGGTGTGTCAATAATAAACCTTTAGTCTGTTCGAAATCTCCTGCGTTTTCATTCGCTTTTATTAGTTTATGGGCCCAGACAAATGAATTCCACATTAAAAATCAATTCAAGTGCATCATGTCGACGGGCACCTATTTAATCAACGTGCAGAAGTTAAAAGGGCGCGAAAACTATTATGATTGGGCATTAGCAGCCAGAAACTTCATGATCTTGGAGGGCGTGGATTTGGACGCCATTCCTGCCGATTTGAGTGCCGCGGACGACAGAGAAGCAAAAGCGAAACTTATCATGACAATCGATCCATCGCTGTATGTGCATATCAAGAATGAAGAAGGGGGACATGAAAAGAGCCTCCCAGTGTGGTGCACGCTTTATACCTACTTAAGCACCCAGCGTCCCCTGGAAGCAGCTACTAGCATCAACAAGCAGTAGGCTGACTAATCTTTTCACCACGATGGCCATCCGTAAAATCCAAGCTCGCAATATGCGGCCCTTATCAGGGACTGCCTTGACAGATCTCTCTATTAATATAGAGGGCTTCTCAGTGGACAAAGCAATTTTACTTGCTGAGCTGTGCCATACAAATAAGACTGACGTTTTGTGCGTACAAGATACGCACCGAGGCCCAGACAACCCGAGGCCGGATATAATGAATATGACCCGTATCATCGAACGACTTCATCTCAAGTACGGCAGCGCGATCTACACCAAACCTGGTACGCACGTGAAGTCCGCCCACCTAACAGACGACAATAATGTAGAAATACTGACCGTGGAGTTGTCGGACGCCACTGTAACATCCGTATACAAACCCCCCAACAACCCGTTCCAATTCACAGCGACACCCAATTTCGGCAACACGATAACCAGAATTGTCACTGGAGATTTCAATAGTCATAGCGTCGCATGGGGGTACAGGGAAACGGACGGAAATGGAGAAGCCGTTGAGGAATGGAGCGAGGCCAATAACCTTGCACTGATCCACGACCCAAAGCTACCGGCATCCTTCAACAGTGGCAGATGGAAAAGGGGATACAACCCAGACTTAATCTTCGCTAGCTCAAACATTAGCTCCCAATGCCGAAAACGAGTTGCACGGCCAATCCCACGCACTCAACACAGACCCATATTCTGTGAAGTAATCGCTGCAATCGAACCTACTATAGTTCCGTTCCGGAGGCGTTTCAACTTCAACAAAGCTGATTGGGAGAAGTTTGCAACTACTTTAGATAGCAGGATTCACACCATCGAGGCCACGCCAAATAACTACAGCTCATTCTATCGCACAGGACTATTCCGAGGGGCTGTGCCACATCTTATGTCCCAGGACTAACTGGCGACACTGCCGGACTTCTGAAGGAATACCAGACTGCCTTTGAAAGAGACCCTTTTTCCGAAAACACTACCACCCTCGGTGAAGCTCTAATGCAGTGTATTGGTGAAACCCGCCGGAAAAAATGGCAAGACCTGGTCGAGTCGGTTGATATGACGCACAACAGTAAGAAAGCCTGGTCTACAATCAAGAAACTAACTGGTACCTAGAACTCTTCTGGAGAATATACAAATGTTACTGCAAACCAGGTCGCCCACCAACTGCTGCTGAATGGCAAGATTAAACCCCTCCCAGGAGCTAGGGAGATCCTTAGGAACCCGGCCACCGAGTCTGATACCCTGAGTAATGCTTTCAGCCGCGAAGAGATGATTGCCGCGATTAGAAGGCTGAAAAGCGGGAAGTCGTGTGGACTCGACGACCTCACTGTCGAACAGATAAAGCATTTCGGCCCTGTGACGGTGGATTGGGTTCTGAGGCTTTTCAACAACTGTCTGGAAACCAAGAAGATCCCTAAAGAATGGCACAAGGCCCGTGTCATCGCGCTACTCAAGCCGGGCAAACCAGTTGATGACCCCAAAAGTTTTCGTCCAATCTCCCTACTATGCCACCTATACAAGCTGTTCGAAAGGATCCTTCTTGGCCGTCTTACTCCATACATCGACGATAAACTGATCCCAGAACAGGCAGGTTTCCGACCCGGCAAGTCTTGCACATCGCAAGTTCTCAACCTGACCCAGCACATTGAAGATGGATTTGAGAAAGGGAAAATCACGGGTGTCGCTTTCGTGGATTTATCGGCGGCCTATGACACTGTGAACACCAGCGTAATGATTAAAAAGCTGTATGAGATCACGGGAGATTATGACTTCTGCCAGATCGTAGGACAGCTCCTCAGTAACCGCCGGTTTCAAGTTAACCTGCAAACCCAGAAGAGCCGTTGGAGAAATCAGCGTAATGGATTGCCACAGGGTAGTGTCCTGGCGCAAAGTCTGTTCAACATATATACAAATGACCAGCCTAGGACACAGGATACCAGAAGCTTCATATACGCTGACGACCTAGCACTCGCGGCTCAATCGGACACCTTCGAGAGCGTGGAGGGAATAATTGCGAATACTATGCTGGTAACGGTCTGAAGCCAAACCCAGCCAAAACCTAGGTCTGTGCATACCATCTCCGCAATAGGGATGCAAAAAGGGAACTTAACATCATATGGAGAGATGTAAAACTGTCCCACAACAGTTTCCCTAAGTACCTCGGCGTAACTCTAGACAGAAGCCTGACAATGAAGCAGCATTGCACGAAGACCCAACAAAAAGTTTGCACACGCAACAACCTGCTCAAGAGGCTGACCACGACATCCTGGGGAGCATAGCCAACCGTCTTGCGCACCACAGCTCTGGCGCTGTGCTACTCTGCGGCTGAGTACGCCTGCCCTGTGTGGGAACGTTCAACGCACGCAGAGCTGGTCGACGTGGCATTGAACGAGTCATGTCGATTCATAGCGGGCTGTCTGAAACCCACACTAACCGACAAGCTGTACCAGCTAGCAGTAATAGCCCCCCCCGGAGGTTCGGAGATCTGTCTCTAGCTCGGTTGAAAGGTCAAAGCAGACACATGACAGACGGCATCCCCTGTTCAACCATGTACCAGCCAGGCCCAGGCTGCGTTCCAGAAAAAGCTTCCTGCACTCAGTGCAGCCGCTAAGTCAACCAGCTCAAACTACACGCCTCGCCAAGCGGCAGTCGCGACTGAACCCTACAGACCCGAGCAACTGCGTGAAAGAGAAACTAGCTGAAGGATAAAAGCTCAGCTGGCCGATCTGAAAATCTCTCAACCGTCTCAGAGCTGGAGTGGGGAGGTCCAGAGCTAACCTGGCGAGGTGGGGCATCATCTCGGAACTAGACACGGCGTGCGTCTGTGGATACCCGAGACAGACGATTGCGCACATGACTGGGTGACCTGCGTGCCCGACAACCTGCACGGACGAGGAGCTGTATAAGGCTACCGAGCGAGCTATTGCAGTTGCGGCCTTTTGGGCCGCCCGTATCTGAGATGACCGTCGACTCGAAAAGAAGAAGAATGAAGAAAAAGTCAGCAGTTTGTGGAAGAAGTTGAAGCAGATATTTGACGACAGTGGATTCACGAGGAGAATCAGTCTACTCCGTACACTGATTTCTATTCGCCTGAATAGTTGTGAGTCTATGACAAGCTATGTGAGTCAAATAGTGAAAACAGCGCAACGACTTAAAGGGACGGGTTTTGAGATTAATGAAGAGTGGAAACAAAGTTATCTTCAAAAAGAATGTTTGTTATATCCATAATCAACAGGATGAGCTTATTGGGGTAGCAAACTTGCAGAATGGTGTTTACAAGTTGCAGACAATCAAGAAGTCAAGGAGTGTGTTGGCAGCAGCGGTTAAAACCACAGATGCGAAACAGTGGCATAAAAAATTATGTCACACCCGGTCACGCCCGCGCACTCGTCATTCGTCAGGAGAGTGATCTCGTTAAAATAGTATGACTCATATATGTACTTTATATCGGTATGCCTGTACTTGTACTTCTATGTCTATTACACACGCACTCTAAAATTATTTTGTATTATCCCACATCTGAACCAACTGTCTACTCATCACTTGTCATGTTAACCCACCATAGTGATGTATACAAGCAATACTGCCGCCACCTGTTTATTACGTCACAACAATGTATTAAAATTAAAACTAAAGTGTCCAGTTACCTGTGCATCGGTATTTATTTACTACAGAGCTAGTTATAAATAAACTTAGCCTTAATTATCAAAACTGTAACGGTTTAAGATCAAAGGTGGCAGACTTTCGTCTGAATGTTTTGTGCTGCAATTATGACGTCATTGTTTTATGCGAGACCTGGCTTTTGCCTGGTGTAAGAGATAGCGAATTGTTTGACGATCGGTATGTGATTTTCAGGCGTGACCGTGACCTATCTGCGACTAATAAAAAAGACGGAGGTGGGGTTCTGATTGCCGTCCGTAGTGGCATAGCCGCCACGCGCCTTACTCACTGTGATAACCCCCATGTCGAAGACATTTTTGTAAGTATCGCGCTCCATAAAAATAAAAATATGAATCTTTCCCCGAAACAGTGTTTTTGTTAGAAATGCTACAGAAAAAGTTCCTGCGTGGCCTTAACATTAGGCTTGGTAATGAGTACCTATCGTATGCTAATCTGTTGAAGGTATATAACATCATGTCGTTACAACGCAGGAGGGATCGTTCCGATGCTATCATTCTTCGCAACATCTGTTCCAGTCACTACAACTTCCCACATCTTGTAGAAGCAATACAGTATGCTATACCGGCTAGGACACGTTCAAGAAGGTTATTTCATATCCCCCTGTCAACCACAGTCACTGGTTCCCGACTGCCCCTTCATAGGATGTGTTCGATTCCAAATCGATATTCGATCGATGGTTTCTGAACGGTCATTTTAATTTGACGTTAGCTGTCAATCTGGCAGTTTTGACAACTGACAGACGAAAGCCCTCGCAATGTAAACGCGTTTTGACCATGGTGTTGAAATTAAATCGCAGGGCATCTGGAATGTATTCGGGATTCCCTCAGGATTGTTAATATAGCTGAGTGTGCCGTTGTCTCTCGAACCAGATAAAGTCGGGATTTTCGTGCCCGATTTGTATTTACCAGTAGAAGCATAACCTGTGTTGGACACTGTGCTTCCACGCTGGCCCGCCAGTCATACCTGGTTGGCTGAAGAACCTGGCTACCAAGAAGAGCCTAGGGTGCACCCGGGCCTTGCAGAGAGACAGGAGGTTGACGGGACCGAAGCACAGACCAGGTTAGATCTACCCCACATAACTTCAGCTCGGTGAATCGCCGACGTTCATCACTTCTTGGCACCTGATCGTCACGCTACCTCGTAGCTCATGGGCCCCTACGAGGTCATTAGGTGCTGAGAAGCCTGAACATTTTGGTAGCTAGAGCGTGGCTTCCTGAGATTTGCAGCTGTCAAGGGCTCCAGGAAGGCACGATTTGGGACTATCAATCTATAGGTATAGGCGGTTAGGTAACTTGGTTGTTGTTCCTATATCCACATAGATTGGTAGTATTGTAAGCTATAGGTCTATTGCTGGTAGTAGACAGACAGATATTGAATTGATATTTGCATTGAATTACCAGTTAGTCAATCTATTAGTGGTCTAGTAATGCTATTGAATGAATGTTTTGGTTAACATAGGTAGTTACATCTATTGATAGCAGGCTATTACATTGTTTTCAGTTTATAGCAATTTATAACTTGAACTGATATTGACTATCTGTGTGTGTTATAATGATAAAGGGAAACTAAATTGTTATTTACAGAATTTATATAGATATAAAACTCGGTTTCTATTGTTTAAGGAAAACAACATTGTTTAAGTTATAGTTTAGGGTTCCTTCGTTTGGGTTATAAACTGGAGGGTCCAATTAAATTGAGTTACTGCAAATTGTGAGTAAGTATCGTTCCGATCATGTCGTTATCTGAAATCCAGAAGGGTGTTTCTAAGGAACTCAGATGGTTTTCCTCCGCACACGGTCTGATAGACCGTTTAGATAGGCATGATGTGGTATTGGAGCGGTCTATGGACGTTAAGAAACGTTACAATAGGGTGCTCGAATTGTCCGCGCAGGCGGAATCAGTTGATGGTTGTGCACCTGACAGGCTGTCACGGTTGATAGGGGATGTCGACCAATGTATGGAGATGGCAGCTGCTATCACGCAGAAGGCTGCGGACATACGTAGACAGCGCGAGTCCAGCCATGATGGTGACATTGAAGCACCTCTGCCGCATCAGGGATTGGGGTCCAGGTTACCTGCCATAACTATGCCTACCTTTGACGGCGTGTCCGGTGAGTGGATGAGCTTCATCAATCTGTTCGACAGTTTGGTGCACATGCGATCGGACATTACCAAGTCTGTCAAGATGGCTCAGCTGATGGCAGCATTGAGGGGTGAGCCTAGGGAGCTGGTCGCTCATTTGACAGTTACGGAGGGTAACTATGAGACGGCCAGGCAATTGTTGGTCAGACGTTACCACAACAAACGGAGCTTGGCCGATGCTCAACTGAACCGTTTGTTTAGCATCCCGGTTGTGAACAAGGTCGGGGCCATACAGAAGGAGGTTTTGAACCCATTGTTGTCCGTCACCAAGGCTGTAGAGAATCTTGGAATTCCGGTTGGTGAATGGACGTACTTACTGTTGTACATTGTACTTTCCCGCCTACCCGCTGACGTGCAGACTCGTTTCGAACAGTCTCACGGGAGGTCGGCCGAGGACCTGCCCGCCTTCTCCGACTTGGTCGGATTTTTGGAAGAGGAGGCTCGACGGGCAGAGAATTTGGGGTTGACGGTCACCCATCCTTCGGAACCACAGAGAGCTGCCGGGAGCGCTGTGAGTAGGGGCCCTCCGACGAGGAAGGACCGCACCAACCGGCAGTCATATGGGACTATGAGTGCATTGACCCCACATGGTGAGACCTGCCCATGTTGTAGGCAGATTGGCCATGCTGTGGCCAATTGCAATAAGTTAGGGGAACTTAGGGTTCAGGGACGGCGCCGGATGGCCAAGCAGCGGAGCTGGTGTTTCCTGTGCCTCGGGCCACACATGGCTAGGGACTGCACGCGCACACAAATGTGTGGATATTGTGGTGGGCCCCACAGCAATCTGTTGTGCATGAACCGGTCCGGCCAACAGCCACCACAGGGCCGTACCCAGGGTGACACGGCATGGGGCCCTGAGAATTCGTTTGCGACTCGGAGCGCAACTCAGGGGCCAACGTCCCCACGTGCACAGGGCAGTACTAGGGTGCAGGGCCGCACTTTTTATTCAAATCTGGTAGTACATCAGACCCCACCAATTTTAGACCCATATCGATACTACCAACGCTTAGCAAAATATTTGAAAAACTCATACTTAATCAATTGCAAAGTCATTTTTATCTCAATAATTTAATTCATATTGCTCAGTTTGGTTTCACAAAGGGTCGTTCAACAGCCGATGCTGGTGTTGAACTAATCGACAATATTTTAGATGCCTGGGAAGACGCAATGGATACAATAGGTGTCTTCTGCGATCTATCCAAGGCTTTTGATTGCGTCCATCATGACACTCTTGTCAGGAAGTTACGCCATTATGGTGTAAAAGATCAGGCACTTGGCCTTCTGGAGTCATATACCAACAGATAGGGTTCAGATGGTCGATGTTAATGGGAAAAGATCACCTGGGTCTTCAATAAGTATGGGCGTACCGCAAGGTTCAATTCTTGGTCCTTTCTTGTTTATAGTATATATTAATTATTAACCTTACCTTGTTATAGCAAAACATGGGTTAGTATTGTTTGCCGATGATACTTCTTTGATATTTAAAGTTAAAAGACAGCAATCAAATTATGACGAGGTAAACAATGCTATCTTTAGTATAGTGAACTGGTTTACTGTTAACAATTTATTACTTAATGAAAAGAAAACTAAATGTATTAAATTCGTGTTACCCAATGTGAACCTGGTAACTACAGACATATTTATAAAAGGACAGAGATTGGACCTTGTGCAGTCGACTGTATTTTTGGGCATTACTTTAGACGCCAAACTACAATGGGATCCTCATATAAATAAATTGTCGAACAGACTGAGTTCGGCAGCGTTCGCAGTTAAAAAAAATTAGAGCTCTTACCGACGTAGACACCGCTAGACTAGTCTACTTTAGTTACTTTCATAGTCTAATGACCTATGGTATTTTATTGTGGGGTCACGCTGCGAATGCTAATAGTATATTTATTCTGCAGAAACGGGCTGTTCGTGAAATTTATAGATTAGGGCCTAGAGTGTCACTAAGGGAAAAGTTTAATGAAATCAATATTCTGACATTTGTGTCTCAATATATCTATGACAATCTTGTGTATGTAAAAAGAAACATAACTAATTTTCGGAAGTACAGTGATATACACATTTTTAATACTAGAAATAAAGACAGGTTGGTTGCTTATGTAAGCCGACTACATAAAATTTGTAATTCTTTTAAAGGCAATTGTATACGCTATTACAATAAGGTCCCTACTGATATTAAAAACTTACCTTTAGACAAGTTTAAAATAATAATAAAACAGAAATTGTATAAAAAAGGTTACTATAGGATATCTGATTACTTAGAGGACAGATGTCCATGGGAATAGATTGTTTGAGTAACAGGCTGTTTCGATATATAATTAGCATTCATTTTGTAATTTGACAATATTTTATTTAAAAAAGGAAACGCAAAAGATGCGACGACTGTGGAGTTTCTTCGGTGAGCTCTTCTCCACAAATTCCGCCATTGTGTTAGTGAACTCACCCAAAAAAATGTAATGACGGATCTAAGTGATGTAACAACATCCTATGGAAATAAATGATTTTTGATTTGATTTGATTTGCACTCAGGATCATTACATGGGGGGCCCTGAGTTTTCGGTTGCGACTCAGCATCCGACTCAGTGGGACATTGGGTGTGTTGAGCAGGCCGTAACGGGCGGGTGGCATGGGACACCTTCGAGCTATGCGGTTCGGACGCCGCCTCAGTTGTCGCCCCGCTCGTCGCCTCGTCCTCGTCGGTCACATGTGATGTCCCCCCCGCTCATGGAGCGGCCACGGTTGAATTAACGCCCACCCCCCTTTACGGGGCGTCGTAGGGTGGCAATGGAACCGGCGCGTGGGCCATTTGTACAATGGGACCCTCTGGCGTATAGCTGCATACCTGATCGGTTACAGGCAGATTGGGGCCCCGGGGACCCTCGCTAGGAATTTGCGGCCCAACAATTTGTTGCCCCCCAACCGGAGACGGTGGTGTTACCGATCGCCTCTGTGCTTGTTTGGGATTTGGCGGGCAACCCAACATGCGTTCGCGCCCTATTAGATTCTGGAGCTCAGGGCTGCATAGCATCGAATGATTTAGCAAAATGGTTGGGCCTCAAGGTAAATAGGTATAATAAATCAATACGGGGCGTGGGGAATGTTACGGGTACGAATGTAGTTGGTCAATCGGTGATCACGTTCTCTCCACGTTATGACATTTTGACAAAAACATCCGTGCAAGCTTTAGTAATGACGCATGTCATGGGCAGACACCCCTTGGTGAAGTTGAATCCGGCCGTTCGATTCCTGACATCAGGACTCAAGTTGGCGGATCCCGATTTTGACACTCCAGCCCCGGTCGACCTGCTACTGGGAGCAGACGTTCTGGGTAGGTTTCTGTTGTCGGATCGGCGAGTTCTTCAGCCAGACGGGTTGATTGCTGTGGATACTAAGTTTGGTCACGTGATCATGGGTCCGGCATTGCCAATGGTTAGGCCTGCCGAGTCAGATGGCATACTTATTGGCTCAGCGTTGTCAGACGCTATCCAACGTTTCTGGGAGATAGAGGAACCTCCCACCGTTCGTCGAGTCGACGCAGACGAAGAAGAGTGCGAGTTGTTTTACCAGAATAGTACTGGTCGCCTTCGTTCTGGTCGTTTTGTAACTCGACTGCCTTTCAGGGCCGATCGACCGCCACTAGGAGAATCTAGGAAGATGGCTGAGATGAGATTGATGTCGATGGAGCGTAGGATGTCAAGGGACGCCGTATTTAAACAAAAATACGTCGATTTCATGAGGGAGTATGAGTCGTTAGGACACATGTCGGTATCGGGTGTGGGCTGGAGATCTGAGGATCATTGTTTCCTTCCACACCATGCCGTCCTGCGAACCCCTACCGGCAAGATTCGAGATGTTTTTGATGGGTCAGCACCTACCTCGAACGGGATGTCCCTGAATCAGTGTCTACATTCGGGACCCAAGTTGAGTCGTGATATTTCGGATATTCTCACGAGCTTTCGGAGACACCAGATTGTATTTGTCGCAGACATTCGGATGATGTTTAGGCAAACGGTAATTCATCAGGCTGACAGAAGGTATCAGTTGATACTTTGGCGTGAGACCACGGCCGAGCCAGTCAAGGTCTATGAGTTAAACACGAACACGTATGGGTTACGGTCTAGCCCGTATATGGCGATGCGTACCCTGCGGGAGTTGGCGTCGCGTGACCGTGTGAGCTATCCTAGAGCCGCCGCTATCCTGGAGCAAGATTTGTACGTCGATGACGTCTGCACAGGGGCAGCCAGTGTAGAGGAAGCTCTGGACCGACGTGACGAGCTCATTCAATGGCTGGAACGAGGCGGCTATGAACTACGCAAGTGGATGTCCAACTCCCCTGAGTTGATGGCTGGTCTCCCAGATGAGTTTCAACAAGACCCGCACGTTTTTGAGAATCCTGACAACCCTAACATGTTGTCAGTGCTTGGAATTCAGTGCCGGCCCGTCCATGATGAGTTTACCTATCGGGTGGTTTTAGAAACACCGAAGGCCTGGACGAAGCGGTCAGTACTGTCAACGATTGCGAGAACGTTCGACCCGAATGGATGGATTTCTCCAGTCACCTTTGCTCTCAAATGTTTTATGCAAAGGCTATGGGCGGCTCAGTTGACCTGGGACACCCACCTCTCAGGTGATTTGTTGACTGATTGGACGCGAATGTTCACCTCGCTATCGGACATAAATAATGTATCGCTGCCGAGGAAATTGGTCCCTGCGGGGGATTACAGGGCAACCCATCACGGGTTTTGTGATGCCTCTGAACGAGGGTTTGCGGCAGCGGTTTATTTGCGAACCGTCACCTCCACCGGGGAGGTCGACGTGCGTTTGGTTTTGGCAAAAAGCAAGGTAGCGCCTATTCGGACAAGGATGACGATTCCAAAACTGGAACTGTCCGGGGCTGCTCTTTTGACCAAACTTTTGAATCACACCCTAACAGTGTTGCGTGGGTCAGTGGTTTTGGAGGATACGGTGTACGCTTGGACGGACAGCCAGATTGTTTTGTGCTGGCTGAAGGCTTCGGTCCATAACTTAGAGGTTTTTGTTGCGAACCGTGTCTCCCAGATTGTGTCGTCTGAGGTCCCACTGACCAGGTACAGGTACATGTACCAGGAGAATTGAACCCGTCTGATTGTGCATCCAGGGGATGTCAGGCTCCTGAACTCGTTAGACACCATTTGTGGTGGGGACCACCCTGGCTTGCCAAGAGAGAATCGGACTGGCCCCACAGCCATGTAGTAGTATCTTCGGATCATGGCCCCAGAGCGGCCGTGCATGTTACCCAGAAGGCTGACCCGGACCCTGATGCCGGGTTCCTGCTGGACCGGTATAGCTCACTTGACAAGTTGATAAACGTGTCCACTTGGATTAGGAGATTCGCTCGAAATTGTCGTACTCCTCGCGAAAAGCGAACGTTGAACCCTATTCTGACTCCGGCAGAGCGAAACGAGTCGCTGTTGAATTTGGTCCGGTTGGTACAGTCCTCGAAGTTTGGGGCAGAATTGGAGATTATACGAAGTGGACGTTCGAAATTGAAGGGAGCCGTCGCGCGTCTCAACCCCTTTGTTGATTCGACCGGGTTACTTCGGGTAGGAGGAAGATTGCGCAATGCGAATCTGTCGTATTCGGCTCGTCACCCACTTCTGCTCCCCAAGGGGGGACAGTTAGTTGAATTGCTGGTGACTGATCGTCATATTAAAAACGCGCATGCTGGCTGTAACGCGTTGTTGGCCACGCTCCAGCGGAAGTTTTGGATCTTATCTGCCCGCCGTGCCATACGGAACATCGTGTTTCGGTGCATGCCTTGTTATCGACTTAAGGCTGCCACGATGCAACCTCTCATGGGGGACTTGCCCTCTGATCGTGTGAATGAGGTCAGACTGTTTTCAGGTGTTGGTACGGATTTTGCAGGACCGTTTATGGTGAAGAGTTCACGATTGCGTACCGCTAAGCAATACAAGGCGTACCTATGTGTGTTTGTTTGTTTATCCACCAAGGCGGTACATCTCGAGCTCGTTGCTGATCTCTCGACAGAGGCTTTCATTGCTTGTTTGGATAGGTTTGTTTCTCGAAGGGGACTTCCAAATTTTATCCGCTCTGATAACGGCACTAACTACATAGGTGCGGAACGATACTTACGAGAGATGAGTCAACTTTTTGAATGTAAATAAAGTGGATATTGGAACGGCCCTCTCCCGTCGGGGTATACAGTGGACCTTCAGCCCATCGATTTGCCCCCATTGGGGTGGGATTTTTGAGGCCGTAGTTAAGTCAGCTAAGACACACTTAGGGCGTATAGTAGGTCAGACCGCGCTGACTTTTGAGGAGCTCGCGACATTGTTTTGTAAGATCGAGGCCGTTCTCAATTCGCGACCGTTGTGTCCGCTCAGCTCGGATCCAAATGACCTGGAGGCTCTGACCCCAGGCCATTTCTTGATAGGACAGCCACTTAACGCGTTGCCCGAGCACCCCTTCGAGGGAGTGAAATTGTATCGGCTGTCAAGATATCAGATGTTGCAGTAGTTTACTCAGAATTTCTGGAAGCGTTGGTCGCTCGAGTATCTGCATATCTTACAACAGCGCCTTAAGTGGACTGACAAAACTAGCCCCCCTAGTGTTGGTGACCTCGTTCTGGTTAAGGATGCTATCCTAACGCCACTACGTTGGCGCAGGGGGCGCATTGTTAACTTGTTCCCTGGCAAGGACGGGACCCCCCGGTCTGCAGAGGTTCTAGTAGGAGGCTCGGTTCTAAAACGAGCGGTAGCAACGTTGTCTCGGCTGCCCGTAGATTAGGGGACAGGTGGGTGCCTGTCCGGGCGGGTGATTGTTCGATTCCAAATCGATATTCGATCGATGGTTTCTGAACGGTCATTTTAATTTGACGTTAGCTGTCAATCTGGCAGTTTTGACAACTGATAGACGAAAGTCCTCGCAATGTAAACGCGTTTTGACCAGGGTGTTGAAATTAAATCGCAGGGCATCTGGAATGTATTCGGGATTCCCTCAGGATTGTTAATATAGCTGAGTGTGCCGTTGTCTCTCGAACCAGATAAAGTCCGGATTTTCGTGCCCGATTTGTATTTACCAGTAGAACCATAACCTGTGTTGGACACTGTGCTTCCACGCTGGCCCGCCAGTCATACCTGGTTGGCTGAAGAACCTGGCTACCAAGAAGAGCCTAGGGTGCACCCGGGCCTTGCAGAGAGACAGGAGGTTGACGGGACCGAAGCACAGACCAGGTTAGATCTACCCCACATAACTTCAGCTCGGTGAATCGCCGACGTTCATCACTTCTTGGCACCTGATCGTCACGCTACCTCGTAGCTCATGGGCCCCTACGAGGTCATTAGGTGAGAAGCCTGAACAGGATGTGTGACACTTACAACAAAAAATTCTCAGATCTAGACTTGTTTAACTGCAGTCTCAGTTCTTATAAGGTGCAAATCGGTAAACTTCTACAGGGATCAAATGGAGACAGCGGGATTGAGGCCTGAGGTCTATAAAAAAATACAAAGTTATGTATATGTGAGAAGGATGTTGGTGAAATGTCTGTTTGTTTATTTGTCTACGCAGTCTGTTGCATTTGACCTTGCCGTGCAGTTTTGCTATGTGCAGTTTTGCTGTGTGAGTTGATTAATAATCAATGATCAGGTTGATATTTCAGATGATTCTCAAAAAATAAGTCAGTGTCTATTTTGGATATGTTTGATGTCTCATTTGGTGTGCGTTGTGTATCATCTGCACGTTATCTCATCTTTATAGATACTATCCCTAATTCTTTATCCTTCCCTAAACTGTAACTTCGATCTTGAATTGTGTAAACAAAGTAAATACAAAAAACTGGTCTTGTGTTATGTCCTAGTGAGAAATGTTTAAGATGTCAGGTTTTGTGTTATGTTGTTAGTCCATTTCTTATGTTATGTCACCTGTCATTGTTTTTTCTCCAAATAAACAAAATAAATAAAAATAAATAAATAAATAAATAAACACATAAATAGTAACGACCTGCAGAAAATTAAAAATGGGGCTGTGGATGGTGTCAAATACAACCAGAAAGCTGATCTTCAAAAAGCAAATTGCACAGTTTGCTGTGAAGGCAAACAAGCCCGTTTACTTTTTAAACCAGCTAATCACAGAAGCGAAGAACTGCTTGAATGTATTTATTCAGATCTATGTGGGCCAATGGAGGTTCCATCAATAGGAGGAGCCAGGTACTTCCTATTATTTGTTGATGACGCTAGTAGGATGGCATTTGTTTACTTCCTGAAGGAGAAGAATCAAGTTCTACAGTACTTCAAGGAATTTCAAAGTATGGTCGAGAAACAGACTGGAACAAAGATAAAACAATTGAGGACTGACAACGGAGGGGAATATTGTTCAGATGTGGTGGAAAACTACTTAAAACAGAATGGAATAATTCATCAGAAGACAACTCCATATAATCCGGAGCAGAATGGCCTCAGTGAGCGCTTCAAAAGGACTATTGTTGAACGAGCCAGATGTTTATTGTTCGAAGCTAAAATGGAAAAGCCATTGTGGGCCGAGGCAGTCAATACGGCAGTATATCTAAAAAATAAATCGCCGGCCTCAGGTTTAGGCCAAAAGACACCAATTGAAATATGGACGGGACGTAAACCGGACCTCAGTCATGTCAGGGTATTTGGTAGCCCAGTGATGGTGCATATTCCCAAGCAAAGAAGACTAAAATGGGATAAGAAAGCAGAAAAATATATTATAGTGGGCTATGCGGATAACCAGAAAGGTTACAGATTTTATAACCCAGAATCTAGAAAAGTATCTGTGAGCCGTGATGTAATCATTACGAAGAAAGAAAATGACTTCGCACAAATAAAAATAAATTAAACGAGAAATAAAAACTAGGAGTTGGTACAGGAGGAAAGCTTTTCAGAGGAAAGTGTGATAACAAGCATCGATCCAAATGATGTTAATTATGTGTGTAATTCAGAGATTAGTATGAGTTCAAATGAAGATGACGAGACTACTTATCACACTGTATCTGAAGAAGAAGAAGACTCACCAGTCACAGTACCAGTTGAAATTTCCAAGCATGTAATTAGAAAACCAGAGTGATATGGTTACAGTAATGTGTGTATGATCACCAGCAAAGAGATGAATGACGAACTTCTGACCTTCGAAGATGTCATGGGTAGTCCAGAAAAAGAAGGATGGTGTTTACAACATTTTTGTTTGCAACTCTTCATTAAAGAGTTGCAGTCATTCAGTGCAAATCAAGCATGGGAGCTGGTGGACAAACCTAGTAATGCTTGTTCGATTCTAAATCGATATTCGATCGATGGTTTCTGAACGGTCTTTTTATTTTGACGTTAGCTGTCATTCAGGCAGTTTTGACAACTGACAGACAAAAGCCCTCGCAATGTAAGCGCGTTTTGGTTAGGGTATGGAAATTAAATCGCAGGCCATCTGGAATGTATTCGGGATTCCCTCAGGATTGTTAATATAGCTGAGTGTGCGGTTGTCTCTCGAACCAGATAAAGTTCGGATTTTCGTGCCCGATTTGTATTTACCACGTAGAACATAACCTGTGTTGGAACACTGTGCTCATTGAAGCTGGCCCGCCAGTCATACCTGGTTGGCTGAAGAACCTGTCTACCAAGAAGAGCCTAGGGTACACCCGGGCCTTGCAGAGAGACAGTTGACGGGACCGAAGCACAGACCAGGTTAGATCTACCCCACATAACTTCAGCTCGGTGAATCGCCGACGTTCATCACTTCTTGGCACCTGATCGTCACGCTACCTCGTAGCTCATGGGCCCCTCCGAGGTCATTAGGTGCTGAGAAGCCTGAACATTTTGGTAGCTTGCTTTGGTTGGTGAAGTTATGCAGTGCAAATGGGTGTATAGAAAAAAGTTAGACAATGATGACTCAGTGAGATACAGGGCCATTGGTTGCAAAGGGTTTTACACAGAAAGAAGGAATAGGCTATAAAGAAACCTTTTCACCAGTGCTGCAGTATGCTACTTTGAGATTGCTATTTGCTATTAGTGTTGATTTATATTTGGATATAACCCATCTAGATGTTACTACAGCATTTTTGAATGGTCAATTAAATGAAACTGTATACATGCAATTACCAAAATATTTAAGATGTGAGAGTAATGAGGGTAAAGTTTTGAAATTGAAGAAGGCTATTTATGGGTTGAAACAATCTGCTAGAGCATGGTAAGAAAAAGTTGATAGGATTTTACGAGAGTTAGGATATAAAAAATCTAAATATGAGCCATGTTTATTTGTAAAAATGGATGAAAATGTAAAAACTTTTTTAGCTCTATTTGTTGATGACTTTTTTGTCTTTTCAAATTGTGATGAAGAAGTTAACACTCTGAAAAGCCATTTAAGTACCAGATTTTAGTTTAAAGACCATTAAGGCAATGTTTAGGTATGAATGTTACAATAGGAAAAGGTAAAATATGTGTTGATCAGACAAGATTTATAGAGAAACTATTGTGTAAATTTAACTTGAAAAATTGTAAGCATGTGCAGACTCCTATGGAGGCTAATTTGAAGCTTGAAAAGGGTAAAAATGTAATGAGTGAGTATCCCTATCAGCAGCTTATAGGTAGCCTGATGTACCTTTCGGTCCTAACAAGGCCAGATGTATCATAATGCGTAAGCTACTTGAGCCAGTTTAATAACTGCAATAGTGAAACTCATTGGAAACATGCAAAAAGAGTGTTAAAATATTTGAGTTATACAAAATCTTTTGGTTTAATGTATGTCAAGGATGATTCAGATATTGTTGGATTTGCAGATGCTGATTGGGCTTCTGATACCGTAGACAGGAAGTCCTGTACTGGATATTGTTTTGTGTACTCAGGATGTGTTGTTTCTCATGAGTGCAGGAAACAACAGACAGTTGCCTTGTCGAGCACTGAAGCCGAATATATGGCTATCTGTGATGCAAGTAAGGAAGCAATTTTCCTTAAAATCTTTTATCTGAACTTTTGTATAGAGAAAATGTACCAATATTATTGTATAATGACAACCAAAGTGCTAAAAAACTTTCAGAAAATTGTATTTATCTTAAGAAGCAAACATATAGATGTAAAATTTCGCATGGTAATCAACTATTTTTACCTGATAAATACATAAACACAATCTCAACAAAATTAAGCGAGTTATTCTTTTTTGTTACCTGGAAAAAGTATATAAACTAAAACATATTATATTTTTCGAACTCGAAGTGGGGTACACGTTGGAAGATTTGGCACATTTTTATTATGAAAATGGACTTTGAAATACTATTAATACAGATAAAGTTAATGTCGTGAAATTACTTATGACGTGAGCACGTCGCAACGAGTGTAAACTCTTGAATTTTTTTTAGGCAAATCAAAAAAATATAGTGTCATAAAACTATTCTCGAAGGTTGCTAATAAGGGAATCTTTTGCCGCAACTGGTTGCGAAACTAAGTCATCACGATTCTTAGTTGCGTTTAAGGAAAAAGATCTCTTGATTCGCAAATGGTTGCGAACAAGGAATAAAAATTGTTAATTCGCAACTGGTTGCGAATCGCAGTTGCGAAAACGGCAGGAGGGGTATGTTTTATAGAACATTGGTAAAATATTACTAAATGTTATTAAATTATGAATATAATTTTATTGTCAGTTCTTTCAACCGACAGTTCGCAATTCGCAGAGGTTCTCTAATAATTTAAGGAAAGAATATTAAATTCACTGAACAAAAAGACAATGTAGAACTGTAAATTGAAAGATGTATGGAATAAATTATATTTTAATAACAATGAAGCTATTTTAGTATAATTTATACAGTAGTATTAAACACAAAATAACCTAACTTATGTACAAATATTAAATTAAATAAAAAATATCTCTCAGATCGCCGCCGTCGAGAGGCAGAGTGCCCAACATGCTGGCACCATTACCTCACTGTATAGCCAGGCTTATGCGCTGGGCGAGGAAGCTCTTGGATCACCCGACGCTTTAAGGAGTCTTTTCGCAATCTCTTTAATGACTCGCCGTGCGTCAGTCCCCCACGGCCCGAGGGTCTCCACGCCAAACGGCACAAATATGTAGTCCTCCCCGAGGGCGGCATACTTGCGCCGCTTGAGACCCTCCGCAGAGTCCGCCACTGTGCCGGCCCTTGAAGAATTCGCTGGTAAATGGGATGGCGCTAGTGTGTCAATTTAATTTACCGTGTTTAAATCCACAAGCTAATCATTTTTGATTCCCGTGCCTAAATAGAAAATTTCTTCAACTCTAAAGCTTTTCATAATATGTTTTGTGTCTTATTATATTCTCTGCAACCATTTCTTGAAGAGCGCCTCTAGTTGTTTATGGTCGCTTTCCACCGTGATATCACTCTTACCATAGATGTACTGGTGAAACCTTTCTAGACCGAAGACAATGGCAAGTATCTCCTTCTCTATCTGCGCGTACCGCTGCTGCGTGTCGGTGAGCGTGAGCGACGCGAACTCGACCGGCCGCCCACCCTGCAGCAGCACGGCGCCTAGCGCGCGTGCGCGCTTGCGTCCACCGACACCACGGCGGACTCGCGCGCCGCGAACAGCGTCAGCACTGGCGCGCTGCACAAATCTCTCTCCAGCTCACTCACCACATGCTCCTCATTCGCGCCCCAGACCCACTCGTTGTCCTTCTTCAGAAGGTGTCGTACTGGGCCCACTTTGGCCGCATAGCCTGGAATAAATTTACTTACGTAATTTATCATTCCTAGAAATCTTTCTAGAGATTGCCTGTAACTGGGGCTGGGCATATCTTTGATTGCCCTTAGCTTCGCCTGGTCTATCATCATGCCATCAGCAGTGAAAGTGTGGCCAAGGTAAGTTACCTTCGTGACGGCGAACTCACACTTATCACCCTTAAATTTGATGCCTACCTGACCCGCTCTTACCAGAAGGCTCTCCAGTCGACGATCGTGCTCCTACTTCGTCGATCCCCATACTATTATGTCGTCTACAAAAGAATCAACACCTTTCAGATCTTCCATGAGCTGACAAACCCTTGCGTGAAAAATTTCTGACGCAGAATTTATGCCGTAAGGTAACTGCAAGTATGGATACCGCCCGAATGGTGTTCCAAAAGTGCAGAGGTCTGCACTTTCGTCATCCAGATGTATCATCCAGAACCCTGATCTGACATCCAGCTTGCTGAAATACCGCGCACCTTTCAGCTTAGTGGCTATTTCAGTTATAGTCGGCAACGGATAATGTTGCCTACGAATCACTTTATTTAATGGCCTTGGGTCTAGGCAAACACGGATAGCACCATCTTTCTTAGCAGCTACCACGATACCGTTTACCCAAGATGTTAGGTGCGTCACCTTCCTTATCACCCCTAAGCCGAGCATACGATTTAACTCGTTTTGCAAGTGGTCCCTAACCCCCATGAGTATCTTCCTGAACGGGCATATGCAAGGGCTTGCATTACTGAGAATAGGTATTTTATACTGACCTTGCAACTTTCCCAGGCCGTGGAATAGCTCATAATTCTGCATATTTATTGCATATACACGTTTAATTAATCCTAGTTGTTCTAAAGCACTTTTACCCAATATACTTTCACAATCGTTTTGTGCTATTAGAAATTTTACGTCATAGATAATTGATTTATGCATCCATCTAATAAAACATGATCCTAACATCGGTATACGATTGCCGCAGAATGATTGAGCACGGGTATTATCTGGGACAATATCAGTAAGTGCTAATCCTAAATGAAGAAATCTATTTTTCGACAACACATTCAGATCCGAACCTGTGTCTAATTTAAAAGTATGCATAATAATAATAATAATAATAATAATACCTTGGACACTATTGACACACATTGATCTAGCCCCAAACTAGGATACCCTGTATCTTGGATACTATACAACGATACACATAGACTTATTGCCATGTAATTGAAGTGACTCATACCATTTCGTGTCCTTCGTACGTACCACAGCGTCCACTGATTCGATATTAGATACAAAGTACAAGTCATCGTCATAATCACTCTCTTCTCTCACTCCGTACACTTTGTGTGATCCACGCGACGGACACTTTGATTTGTAATGCCCTTTAGACATACACCAAAAACAAAGGTTACAGATTGTATAACCCAGAATCTAGAAAAGTATCTGTGAGCCGTGATGTAATCATTATGGAGAAAGAAAATGACTTCGCACAAATAATAATAAATTAAACGAGAAATAAAAACTAGGAGTTGGTACAGGAGGAAAGCTTTTCAGAGGAAAGTGTGATAACAAGCATCGATCCAAATGATGTTAATTATGTGTGTAATTCAGAGATTAGTATGAGTTCAAATGAAGATGACGAGACTACTTATCACACTGTATCTGAAGAAGAAGAAGACTCACCAGTCACAGTACCAGTTGAAATTTCCAAGCATTTAATTAGAAAACCAGAGTGATATGGTTACAGTAATGTGTGTATGATCACCAACGAAGAGATGAATGACGAACTTCTGATCTTCGAAGATGTCATGGGTAGTCCAGAAAAAGAAGGATGGTGTTTACACCATGTTTGTTTGCAACTCTTCATTGAAGATTTGCAGTCATTCAGTGCAAATCAAGCATGGGAGCTGGTGGACAAACCTAGTAATGCTTGTTCGATTCCAAATCGATATTCGATCGATGGTTTCTGAACGGTCTTTTTATTTTGACGTTAGCTGTCATTCAGGCAGTTTTGACAACTGACAGACGAAAGTCCTCGCAATGTTAACGCGTTTTGGTTAGGGTATTGAAATTAAATCGCAGGCCATCTGGAATGTATTCGGGATTCCCTCAGGATTGTTAATATAGCTGAGTGTGCGGTTGTCTCTCGAACCAGATAAAGTTCGGATTTTCGTGCCCGATTTGTATTTACCACGTAGAACATAACCTGTGTTGGAACACTGTGCTCATTGAAGCTGGCCCGCCAGTCATACCTGGTTGGCTGAAGAACCTGTCTACCAAGAAGAGCCTAGGGTGCACCCGGGCCTTGCAGAGAGACAGTTGACGGGACCGAAGCACAGACCAGGTTAGATCTACCCCACATAACTTCAGCTCGGTGAATAGCCGACGTTCATCACTTCTTGGCACCTGATCGTCACGCTACCTCGTAGCTCATGGGCCCCTACGAGGTCATTAGGTGCTGAGAAGCCTGAACATTTTGGTTGCTTGCTTTGGTTGGTGAAGTTATGCAGTGCAAATGGGTGTATAGAAAAAAGTTAAACAATGATGACTCAGTGAGATACAGGGCCAGATTGGTTGCAAAGGGTTTTACACAGAAAGAAGGAATAGGCTATAAAGAAACCTTTTCACCAGTGCTGAAGTATGCTACTTTGAGATTGCTATTTGCTATTAGTGTTGATTTATATTTGGATATAACCCATCTAGATGTTACTACAGCATTTTTGAATGGTCAATTAAATGAAACTGTATACATGCAATGACCAAAACATTTAAGATGTGAGAGTTATGAGGGTAAAGTTTTGAAATTGAAGAAGGCTATTTATGGGTTGAAACAATCTGCTAGAGCATGGTAAGAAAAAGTTGATAGGATTTTACGAGAGTTAGGATATAAAAAATCTAAATATGAGCCATGTTTATTTGAAAAATGAATGAAAATGTAAAAACTTTTTTAGCTCTATTTGTTGATGACTTTTTTGTCTTTTCAAATTGTGATGAAGAAGTTAACACTCTGAAAAGCCATTTAAGTACCAGATTTTAGTTTAAAGACTTAAGACAATTAAGGCAATGTTTAGGTATGAATGTTATAATAGGAAAAGGTAAAATATGTGTTGATCAGACAAGATTTATAGAGAAACTATTGTGTAAATTTAACTTGAAAAATTGTAAGCATGTGCAGACTCCTATGGAGGCTAATTTGAAGCTTGAAAAGGGTAAAAATGTAATGAGTGAGTATCCCTATCAGCAGCTTATAGGTAGCCTGATGTACCTTTCGGTCCTAACAAGGCCAGATATATCATATTGCGTAAGCTACTTGAGCCAGTTTAATAACTGCAATAGTGAAACTCATTGGAAACATGCAAAAAGAGTGTTAAAATATTTGAGTTATACAAAATCTTTTGGTTTAATGTATGTCAAGGATGATTCAGATATTGTTGGATTTGCAGATGCTGATTGGGCTTCTGATACCGTAGACAGGAAGTCCTGTACTGGATATTGTTTTGTGTACTCAGGATGTGTTGTTTCTCATGAGTGCAGGAAACAACAGACAGTTGCCTTGTCGAGCACTGAAGCCGAATATATGGCTATCTGTGATGCAAGTAAGGAAGCTATTTTCCTTAAAAATCTTTTATCTGAACTTTTGTATAGAGAAAATGTACCAATATTATTGTATAATGACAACCAAAGTGCTAAAAAACTTTCAGAAAATTGTATTTATCTTAAGAAGCAAACATATAGATGTAAAATTTCGCATGGTAATCAACTATTTTTACCTGATAAAAACATAAACACAATCTCAACAAAATTAAGCGAGTTATTCTTTTTTGTTACCTGGAAAAAGTATATAAACTAAAACATATTATATTTTTCGAACTCGAAGTGGGGTACACGTTGGATGATTTGGCACATTTTTATTATGAAAATGGACTTTGAAATACTATTAATACAGATAAAATTAATGTCGTGAAATTACTTATGACGTGAGCACGTCGCAACGAGTGTAAACTCTTGAATTTTTTTTAGGCAAATCAAAAAAATATAGTGTCATAAAACTATTCTCGAAGGTTGCTAATAAGGAAATCTTTTGCCGCAACTGGTTGCGAAACTTAGTCATCACGATGCTTAGTTGCGTTTAAGGAAAAAGTTCTCTTGATTCGCAAATGGTTGCAAACAAGGAATAAAAATTGTTAATTCGCAACTGGTTGCGAATCGCAGTTGCGAAAACGGCAGGAGGGGTACGTTTGATATAACATTGGTAAAATATTACTAAATGTTATTAAATTATGAATATAATTTTATTGTCAGTTCTTTCAACCGACAGTTCGCAATTCGCAGAGGTTCTCTAATAATTTAAGGAAAGAATATTAAATTCACTGAACAAAAAGACAATGTAGAACTGTAAATTGAAAGATGTATGGAATAAATTATATTTTAATAACAATGAAGCTATTTTAGTATAATTTATACAGTAGTATTAAACACAAAATAACCTAACTTATGTACAAATATTAAATTAAATAAAAAATATCTCTCAGATCGCCGCCGTCGAGAGGCAGAGTGCCCAACATGCTGGCACCATTACCTCGCTGTATAGCCAGGCTTATGCGCTGGGCGAGGAAGCTCTTGGATCACCCGACGCTTTAAGGAGTCTTTTCGCAATCTCTTTAATGACTCGCCGTGCGTCAGTTCCCCACGGCCCGAGGGTCTCCGCGCCAAACGGCACAAATATGTAGTCCTCCCCGAGGGCGGCATACTTGCGCCGCTTGAGACCCTCCGCAGAGTCCGCCACTGTGCCGGCCCTTGAAGAATTCGCTGGTAAATGGGATGGCGCTAGTGTGTCAATTTAATTTACCGTGTTTAAATCCACAAGCTAATCATTTTTGATTCCAGTGCCTAAATAGAAAATTTCTTCAACTCTAAAGCTTTTCATAATATGTTTTGTGTATTATTATATTCTCTGCAACCATTTCTTGAAGAGCGCCTCTAGTTGTTTATGGTCGCTTTCCACCGTGATATCACTCTTACCATAGATGGTACTGGTGAAACCTTTCTAGACCGAAGACAATGGCAAGCATCTCCTTCTCTATCTGCGCGTACCGCTGCTGCGTGTCGGTGAGCGTGAGCGACGCGAACTCGACCGGCCGCCCACCCTGCAGCAGCACGGCGCCTAGCGCGCGCGCGCGCTTGCGCCCACCGACACCACGGCGGGCTCGCGCGCCGCGAACAGCGTCAGCACTGGCGCGCTGCACAAGTCTCTCTCCAGCTCACTCACCACCTGCTCCTCATTCGCGCCCCAGACCCACTCGTTGTCCTTCTTCAGAAGGTGTCGTACTGGGCCCACTTTGGCCGCATAGCCTGGAATAAATTTACTTACGTAATTTATCATTCCTAGAAATCTTTCTAGAGATTGCCTGTAACTGGGGCTGGGCATATCTTTGATTGCCCTTAGCTTCGCCTGGTCTATCATCATGCCATCAGCAGTGAAAGTGTGGCCAAGGTAAGTTACCTTCGTGACGGCGAACTCACACTTATCAGCCTTAAATTTGATGCCTACCTGACCCGCTCTTACCAGGAGGCTCTCCAGTCGACGATCGTGCTCCTATTTCGTCGATCCCCACACTATTATGTCGTCCACAAAAGAATCAACACCTTTCAGATCTTCCAGGAGCTGACAAACCCTTGCGTGAAAAATTTCTGACGCAGAATTAATGCCGTAAGGTAACCGCAAGTATGGATACCGCCCGAATGGTGTTCCAAAAGTGCAGAGGTCTGCACTTTCGTCATCCAGATGTATCATCCAGAACCCTGATCTGACATCCAGCTTGCTGAAATACCGCGCACCTTTCAGCTTAGTGGCTATTTCAGTTATAGTCGGCAACGGATAATGTTGCCTACGAATCACTTTATTTAATGGCCTCGGGTCTAGGCAAACACGGATAGCACCATCTTTCTTAGCAGCTACCACGATACCGTTTACCCAAGATGTTAGGTGCGTCACCTTCCTTATCACCCCTAAGCCGAGCATACGATTTAACTCGTTTAGCAAGTGGTCCCTAACCCCCATGGGTATCTTCCTGAACGGGCATATGCAAGGGCTTGCATTACTGAGAATAGGTATTTTATACTGACCTTGCAACTTTCCTAGGCCGTGGAATAGCTCATAATTCATTATTTTTATTGCATATACACGTTTAATTAATCCTAGTTGTTCTAAAGCACTTTTACCCAATATACTTTCACAATCATTTTGTGCTATTACAAATTTTACGTCATAGATAATTGATTTATGCATCCATCTAATAAAACATGATCCTAATATCGGTATACGATTGCCGCAGAATGATTGAGCACGGGTATTATCTGGGACAATATCAGTAAGTGCTAATCCTAAATGAAGAAATCTATTTTTCGACAACACATTCAGATCCGAACCTGTGTCTAATTTAAAAGTATGCATAATAATAATAATAATAAAAATAATAATAATAATAATACCTTGGACACTATTGACACACATTGATCTAGCCCCAAACTAGGATACCCTGTATCTTGGATACTAGACAACGATACACATAGACTTATTGCCATGTAATTGAAGTGACTCATACCATTTCGTTTCCTTCGTACGTACCACAGCGTCCACTGATTCGATACTAGACACAAAGTACAAGTCATCGTCATAATCACTCTCTTCTCTCACTCCGTACACTTTGTGTGATCCACGCGACGGACACATTGATTTGTAATGCCCTTTAGACATACACCAAAAACACTTAGTCGTTTTAGCCGCGCACCTATCACTATTATCGCAGTTGACATGGCCACATGACTCAAACTCATGTTAAGTTTCCACGATTATCATTGAAATATTATTTTCTAAATGAACTCAAAAAATAAAAGACACAATAAATACTTTAAACTGCAATTATAGGGGAAATATTAAACTGCACATTAAAAATACTGATTTGCGCAGCAAATATCCCTTATATTTGCTGCGGTAGCTTAGGTGAAGGGTAAAGGGGATGAGCGAAGCGAATTCGTGTTAGGTTCAACATTTAAGAACAACAACAAATACTTAAAAGATAAACTTAAGTACTCATAAAATATTTAAAACATAAAAAGTGTTTTGCGGAGCCTTTTTTGCTGCGCAATCAGTATTTTTGATGTGTGATTAAATACCAGCCCAATTATAGTACCTATGCTGTAGTACCTGCATAACTTTATCAGGAAAAAACACCGATTTGAGACATCTCTTTTCGCCTCCACTTACAAACTGCTAGTGTAGTGAATGACATTTATTTATTTTAGTCACAAACATATAATAAAACTTACACGTATTTCCATTCTCTCCCTTACCAGATTCCATCCTCAAGGAAGGCATTTAAGCACAAAATAATTTACGATCAGCATAGAACCTCTTAATCAGCGCTCAGCTCATTGTTAACTCGCTCTGCCTGGTATAATGGCGCTATTGTCTTTTAGTATCGAGATAAGAGCTTGGTACAAACTGTAGACTGTCAGAGAGCCACCCTTTAAAGGTAAGGTTGTATCAGAGACGTTCACATTACCTATTAATTATATATTAATTACTTGTATGACGTTCTATGAAACCAGGCAAACCAATCAGCATCGATAGTCCAACCACGAACCCTCATGAGCACGCACGCATCACAAAATGGGATCGACACATGACACGACAGTCTGGAGGTCCTGTTGCATGTGCGTCACTATCTGCAAAATAACGTGGCATTAACACAATAGAAGACGTTCACCAACATCCAATGTATGTACCTAATGGAAATTCTGTCGCTTACCATACAAAACCCATCGCAAAACTGGTATCGCTTACTATCGTGGTACAAGGTACACTGATTCCGGATCATGAGGCACGGCTCCACGTGCGGCACACACTGTTGGTAGTGCACGCGGCCTAGGTGGGAGACCATTCCGTATCGAGTAAAACGCTTATAGCTTACACCTAGCGCCCCACCGATGACTATTCGATAATGCACTGTATCGGAGTTGTTCGCACGCGAGTACAGCACACGCTGGCCTACGAGTATGTACGAACGAAATTGATTACTTCCTTAATGGTTATTCAGGTTCCTTGTGTCTTAGTCCCGAAGAGATTTATACGCAGACGAGGCGTACGGCTGTTTTACTTGTAAATAATCATCATGTTAATTTACGTGTTTGCTTGACAACTTAAGTTAAGAAACAACCTAATGTTTGATGGTAGGTCATTCAACAGTAGCTATGGCCCGTAAAATTTGCAACTCGATTCGTGGTGGTTGAAATTTTGGACACGAACATATTAACATACAGTGTATAATAAAACACTGCACTGTTGAATTTCATGAAAACATTATTTTTAGGGTTCCGTACCCAACGGGTAAGAACGGAACCCTATTACTAAGACTTCGCTGTCCGTCCGTCCGTCCGTCCGTCCGTCCGTCTGTCACCAGGCTGTATCTCAAGAACCTAGCTAGCTAGAGAGTTGAAATTTTCACAGATTATCTATTTCTGTTGCCGCTATAACAACAAATACTAAAAAACAGGATAAAATAAATATTTAAGGGGGCTCCCATACAACAATTCTTTCAATACCACATACAAACTTATGGATGCACCTGGTTACGTACATGGAGTGTGAAAGTAACCGCACCAATAACTTTGTAAACAATATTTTGCTGTGTAAAATCCAAACTATTCACTCCACACCATCGCTTCCATTGAACGGTGGTACGGAATCCTTCGTGCGCGATTTAGACTCGCACTTGACCGGTATTTTTAAATCATATTTCTTCAGAACTTTGAACAGAAACTACAGTTTGACATGTTAGATTTGTGAAATACATGTCAAATGCACAAAATTGGCGTCTTCGCTTCGCCCGCCCCCTCTCAAATGTTTCCTTAAGTATTGCTGTTTTTCGCCCAATAATATTTATTCATTTGATGAAACTTTTAATTAAGGCTCGTGTATTGGTAAGTTTAGCAACTAGATTCGTGTTGGTTCAAATTTTCAACAGAACTATATTAAAATAGAGATCCTATCAGCTCACACTGCAATATGGCTGTAACGTCAGTCGCTGCGACAGAACAGCGCAAAAATAAGGATTTTTATTAATTTTATTGTATTTGTCCACATACATACACATTCACCTTCCCACAAAAAATACGCATAAACACAACTACTATAATACCCCACCCACACAAATCACTGTTTTTGATATGTTCTTTTTATTCTGGCCAACTTCTGAATTACTCAACAATGACTTAATATTGTAAACCGTATACATAGTGAAATTCGTAATTGGGCTTATCTTAGTTATATCTTATTATTTCTATATCTTGATTATTTCTGATAATCTTTCTTTCAGATTGGCTGTGTGATTTTTGTTCATTATTAAAATGAAATAAAAAAATCGTATTTTTTTTTTACATAACCACGTCTTGTAACATTTTCAATATTTACTTTGACCCAAGAACCAAATCAGTATCTGTATTAGATCCCACCCAAGGATTAACACGTTTTAGCCACTGGGGCGATGCGGGCTGCCATTGGATACCCGAGGCGCACGTGCTAAAGTGCTGGGCCCGCGCGATAACTGGCTCCCAAAACGCTGCTGAGTGGTAGAAATTACCTAACGCAAATACCACGTTATCTATACTACATAAAATCTAGGCCATATATTTAATTTTAAACACAAGTTTCATAAAAAAGATTCGTTAGGCGTTATGCAAAACATGCATTGCTAAATGGATATCACGTGCAATATATAAGTAAATCAAGTAAAAAAAAACGTTTTGTAAATATTTTATTCACTTGGAGTGGTGTCCAACAGGACTCTATTAAGATCGATCGAACTTGACTCACCGCCGTGAGAGTGTCTAACTGACGGTTATACAACGCGCTATATCCTTAAATATTATCACGGCACCTTTCTAGCGACCTTACTCCTGTGTCCTTCGCCGACAGATTCCCTCGGCTGTTCTGGGTGCACCCAGACTGTTGAACCTCGATGAAGATGTCATCCAGGGGCATATGCAGATTTTCGAGCGACCAAGGCTTTCTGTTGTAATCCTGAATAAACTACTGCAACATCTGATACCTTGACAACCGATTCAATTTCACTCATTCGAAGGGCTGCTCGGGCAGCACGTTAACTGGTTGTCCTATCAAGAAATGTCCTGGAGTCAAAGCCTCCAGGTCATTTGGGTCTGAGCTGAGTGGACACAAAGGTTAAGAGCGGCTTCGATCTTACAAAACAAGGTCGTGAATTCAACGGCTTCAAATATCCCACCCTAGTAGAGGCAACCAGAAGGACTGAAGCTCCACTGTATATCCCAATGGGAGAGGACCGTTCCAATATCTTAATAAAAAATCTCTCTTAAGTATCGTTCTGCTACATAGTTTTAACCGTTATCAGAATGGATCACATCGTTCATCTGGAAGTCACCTTCGAGAAAAACATCTGTCCAAGCAAGCAATAAAGGTCTCAATCGAGAGGTCAGCAACGAGCTCTTAACTAGAAATGGCCCTGCCCTGCAAAATGCATACCAGCACCCGGGACCGGCCTGAGATCTCTCACTCGATTAGGAGGCAAGTCCCCCATGTGGGGTTGTATCGTGGCAGCCTTGAGTCGGTAAAAAGGCATGCACCGAAATACTATGCTCCGTTTCGTACGACGGCCAGACCAAATCCAAAACTCCCGCTAGAGTGTGGCCAACAGGGCGTTGCAGCCTGCGTGAGCATTTTTGATATGCAGATCAGTAAACAGCAAGTCACCTAAGCAGAAGTGGGTGACGAGCCGAATACGGCAGGTTCGCATAACGCAACCATCCTCCTACCCGAAGCAACCCGGCCGACTCAATAAATAGGTTAAGACGCGCAACAGCTCCCTTCAATTTCAAACGTCCATTCCGTAGGATCTCCAATTCCGCACCGAAGTCCAAGGACTGAACTAACCAAACTAAATTTAGCAGTGACTCGTGTCGCTCTGCCGGTGGCAGAATTAGGGTCAGCATTCGCTGACCCCAATTCTGACCCTTCAATATCAAACGTCCATTCCGTAGGATCTCTACATTCTTCCACATTCTACATTGGACCACTGTAGGAGAAGAAGGGCGTAGAAACTACCACAGATTGATTTTAAGATCTAAATAAATTGCTCAAATGGCAATTTCAAATCTCCAGATCTATCTTATTGTAGTAAAGAGAGCACTGACCCTTGAAAGAATTGCTAACCTTCGCGAGTCTAAACCGGGGTGCACATAGTCTGTGATTATTTCTTAGTTTTACATTACAGTTATCGCTAAGTTTGTGAAATGTTGTAAGGTTCTTGCGTAAATACATTATATTTTCGAATATAAAATGATTAGCTAGAGTTATTATGTCAATTTCTTTAAAAAGCTCTCTTAAAAGGAGTCTGTTCGTTTAAAATATAAATTGCACGAATAGCTATAAAATAAAAATAGTTGGGTTATCCGCTGCTTTCCCCACAACCTGATACCATAGGACATGACACTTTCAAACTAACTGAAATATACTAGTCTAGATGTGGATACATCCGTGTTTTGTCTAATGTTTCTAACAGCGTGAGTGCGTATGAATTTAATTTACCAGATAATTCATCTATGTGGGGTCCCCACTGCAATTTGCTATCAATCGTTATTCCTAGAAGCTTCGTATCAATTACTAATTCTAACGTGCTGCTGTCTAACACTAAACTGGTCTCATATTGCCTGACATTTGGAAGTGAGAATTTGATACACTTGGTTATACAAGCGTTTAACAATAAATTATTATTTGTGAACCAATTCAAAGTTTAAGACAATACATTATTAACATCATCAAAATCTTTCATTTTGAAGACCATTGGAATATCATCAGCAAACAAAACTATTTCAGTCAATTTGTCCACCATGAAAGCCATTAATTTATATATCAGGAATGAGTAAGGGCCTAATATGGAACTTTGTGGAACGCCAAATTTTTCACTCTTTGCATCAGATTTGACTTCTGCCTTTTGAATTATATTACTTAGGTATGATCTTAGTAGATCCAAGGTTTTATATCTAACTCCGTAATTATTTAATTTCATTAAGAGCGTATTATGATCAACACAATAAATGCCTTCGACAAATCGTAAAAAACTCCGATGGCATCCTGTGCGGCCTCCAATGCAGAATAAATATCAGATTTATGGGTAAAACCTGCACCCGTAGTCGATTTACCCGTAGTGAAACCGTATTTTTTGGCGTGGAGTTGTTTTGCACGGTTGAAGTGTGAGAGCATTTGATTGAGTATAATCTTTTTAAATATTTTACTTAGTGCTGGAAGAATAGATATTGTTCTGAAATTTGAAGGATCTCCCGACTTGAATAGAGATATCAGTTTACTGTATCTGGTCTGGGAAAGCTCCATCGTCAACACATTTATTGAATATATCCTACAGTCCTCCTACAGTGGTCCAATTTAGAGAAGAGGCAAACAATGACGTTTGCTAAGTATATGTAAATATCTACAGTAATAAAAAACTTTGACTTTGACTTGACTTTTGACTTTGCATTGGACTGGCCCCATAGCCATGTTGTAGTGTTTTCGGACCATGGCACCCGAGCAGCCGTGTATGTGACCCAGAAGGATGAGGAAACTGATGTTGGTTTTCTTCCGCACCGGTGTAGCTCTTTGATAAGCTGTAAAATGTATTCGCCTGGATGAGGAGATTCGCACGGAATTGCCGTACTCCTCTCGCACAGCGAATGCTGACCCCAATTCTGCCACCGGCAGAGCGACACGAGTCACTGCTAAATTTAGTTTGGTTAGTTCAGTCCTTGGACTTCCGTGCGTAATTGGAGATCCTACGGAATGGACGTTTGAAATTGAAGGGAGGTGTTGCGCGTCTTAACCTATTTATTGAGTCGGCCGGGTTGCTTCGGGTAGGAGGATGGTTGCGCTATGAGAACTTGCCGTATTCGGCTCGTCACCCACTACTGCTTAGGTGACTTGCTGTTAACTGATCGGCATATCAAAAATGCCCACGCAGGCTGCAATGCCCTGTTGGCCACACTCTAGCGGGAGTTTTGGATTTGGTCTGGCCGTCGTACCAAACGGAGCATTGTATTTTGGTGCATGCCTTGTTACCGACTCAAGGCTGCCACGATACAACCCACATGGGGACTTGCCTCCTAATCGAGTGAGAGATCTCAGGCCGGTCCCGGGTGCTGGTATGCATTTTGCAGTGCAGGGCCATTTCTAGTTAAGAGCTCGTTGCTGACCTCTCGATTGAGACCTTTATTGATTGCTTGGACAGATGTTTTTCTCGAAGGTTACTTCCAGATGAACGATGTGATCCATTCTGATAACGGTTAAAACTATGTAGCAGAACGATACTTAAGAGAGTTTTTTTATAATGATATTGGAACGGTCCTCTCCCGTTGGGATATACAGTGGAGCTTCAGTCCTTCTGGTTGCCTCTACTAGGGTGGGATATTGGAAGGCGTTGAATTCACGACGTTGTTTTGTAAGATCGAAGCCGCTCTTAACCTTTGTGTCCACTCAGCTCAGACCCAAATGACCTGGAGGCTTTGACTCCAGGACATTTCTTGATTGGACAACCAGTTAACGTGCTGCCCGAGCACCCCTTCGAATGAGTGAAATTGAATCGGTTGTCAAGGTATCAGATGTTGCAGTAGTTTATTCAGGATTACAACAGAAAGCCTTGGTCGCTCGAAAAACTGCATATGCCCCTGGATGGCATCTTCATCGAGGTTCAACAGTCTGGGTGCACCCAGAACCGCCGAGGGAACCTGTCGGTGAAGGACACAGGAGTAAGGTCGCATAGCGCGGTGTATAGCCGTCAGTTAGACACTCTCACGGCGGTGAGTCAAGTTCGAAAGATCTTAATAGAGTCCTGTTGGACACCACTCCAAGTGAATAAAATATTTACAAAACGTTTTTCTTTACTTGATTTACTTATATATTGCACGTGATATTCATTTAGCAATGCATGTTTTGCATAACGCTTAACGAATCTTTTTTATGAAACTTGTATTTAAAATTAAATATATGGACTAGATTTTATTTAGTATAGATAACGTGGTATTTGCGTTAGGTAATTTCTACCACTCAGCAGCGTTTTGGGAGCCAGTTATCGCGCGGGCCCAGCACTTTAGCACGTGCGCTCCGGGTATCCAATGGCAGCCCGCATCGCCCCAGTGGCTAAAACGTGTTAATCCTTGGGTGGGATCTAATACAGATACTGATTTGGTTCTTGCGTCAAAGTAAATATTGAAAATATTACAAGACATGGTTATGTAAAAAAAAAAAATATCGATTTTTTTATTTCATTTTAATAATGAACAAAAATCACACAGCCAATCTGAAAGAAAGATTATCAGAAATACTCAAGATAAAGAAATAATAAGATATAACTAAGATAAGCCCAATTACGAATTTCACTATGTATACGGTTTACAATATTAAGTCATTGTTGAGTAATTCAGAAGTTGGCCAGTTGGCAGAAAAGAAAGAGCTACGTGACCTGGTTGCCGCTCCAAGGTATTGAGACTTCTCGCGAAGACCGTCGCTGTCTCACCGTTGTCCACCGCGCTGGTTCCGGTGCTCGCTGTACATCCTCACTGCTGACAAGCGCCGAAGCTCGCGATCAAATCCAGGCTGCCGCTCACGATCATGCGTCGACAGCTGCTGGCATCCTTGTTGCCCATGATGATGAGTTCCATTGAAGTAGTGCCTGAGGATGGGGCTGCAGCTACGAGAGTGGATGCCCTTTCTCCCATAGCCGGGAGTTGCTAGCCTGCGAGGACTCAGTTCATGGCTGCGGTGACGATCCTCATGACCACAACGACAAAGTTGTCTGCCACGATGATGTTCGTCATCGTGGATATCTCGATCATCGCATTGTACACCACGAGTCATATCGCCATGCCCTTCTGCTTCGTCCATTCAGGTGGTTGTCTCGGAAAATAAATAGTTTTCATTAGTTTAATTTCTAACGTATTCCAATATTAACCCTACTAATCAGCAACATTATGCTCAATCAGTTAGAAATCAATCAGCACACCACATTACATCTGATCCCTTTACTTGCTCGATTTTATTCTACTTAAATTTTTTAAACTTAGTTACAACGAGTACAGGCATTATTTGCCATCCATGCTATCCATTGGAATACCATAGCGACTCATTATTAGGGAGAAATCATCGTAAGAAAATATTCTGTATATAAAAAAAAATAAACTTAAAATTTTAATCTCAAAATTAAAAGTAGGTCCTAGGCAAAAAATAACAAATTGTTGGCCCCCTTAAACCCCACTGTGTCTGTAGAATGACTACGACAAATAAGGTTAAAACTGTCCAAAACAAAAATAATAATACAATCCTAAAACGAATACATTTCTCAAAAGTGAATATTTAAATCTTAATAACTGTGATTCCTACGGCTAAACAAGTAAGGAAACATTAGCACATAGTTGCATCACGTATTATAACTGAGGACCAAGAGTCCAAACAAATATAAAAACTCAAAAGGTTTATATCTCCAAAACGGTAGGTTCTAGGCAAAAACTAAGCAAATTCTTGCCCCCCTTGAATCCCCTCAATCCATAGAATGACTACGAAGGGGAAGGTCAAAACATTCAAATTCTCAAAAATAGTAATAAAATCCGTTTCTCAAATGTGAAAATTTAAATCTCGATACGCTGGCTTCTACAGTAAAACAAGTTCGAGTAAAGAAACCTTAGTACACAGTAAAATTTTGTAACAAGGACTCTCCAACAATGATTAATCCTTACTGCTCCAAAACAAGCGTCCTCGTTTGAAGTTTAATGCTTAGTATTTCATTGGCACCGTTATGCAACGTAACATTAGTTTCGAGCATCAAAAACAGTGAAACGTATACATTCATACAACCAATTCAAATGAAATAAATAATGGACGTGTACTTACGTTCGCGCTTCTGAATTGTAATAAAACTAATACGCGAGATTCACACTTCAGCACTTTATTCTGCACAACCAGCTTCTTCGACAATCCAAGCCCGAGAGAGATTGTTTCAAATGACTATTCCCATGAAAACATACTTCTGGCGCCAACAGTCATGCCAACATTTTACAAAACGAGCGCAAATTGACGTAGCCTAAAGAAACCAGCAGGCGTTGCCAACATAGTAACACTGAATTCAACTCGACTATTCGAATCGCTCCACCAAGTGAATTGATTCGAAACAACTCATGAACTCTTGCAAGAAATAAATTTACGAAACCTGACATGAGTAAAGGGTGTCGGTATATTACTTCTGTTTAAGGAAAATACCCCTACCTCTATTTACTTACTTATTCTGAGTTCGCTGGCCTACTTCTCCCACTGTGGATGAAGCACAGTGATCCAATGTAAAGAAGAGGCAAAAATAACGTTTACTAAGTTTATGTAAATACAGTTAGAAAGTTTTTATTTTTATTTAATTTGATTTTAAAATGGATAATGTCTTAACGAGGAGTCAAACAAAGTCTATCTCAAATCCCTTTTATATTAAAATATTTGAACAGATAAATGTCCGTATTATATTCAAAATCAAACCATCGATGAAGGACATAATAACACTTATTCACAAAATGAACCCTCAAAAGGCTGAGGAGGCTTACTTGAAATTTATAACTAAGTTTATGTAAATACAGTTATAAAGTTTTTTTTTTAATTTAATTTGATTTTAAAATGGATAATGTCTTAACGAGGAGTCAAACAAAGTCTATCTCAAATCCCTTTTATATTAAAATATTTGAACAGATAAATGTCCGTATTATATTCAAAATTAAACCATCGATGAAGGACATAATAACACTTATTCACAAAATGAACCCTCAAAAGGCTGAGGAGGCTTACTTGAAATTTATAACTAAGTTTATGTAAATACAGTTATAAAGTTTATTTTTTTAATTTAATTTGATTTTAACACATTGAATGCCAAATATATTGTCAGGTAATAATTGGTTCCCACCATACAAACGGTCTACTACGTAATACTACGTACTCGGCTTCCCGTTTAAAAACGACATGTGTGGTGCCTACTACGCAATATTACGTATACGCAACATTACGTAGGTAGGCACCCATAATAATATTATTATTCTGGACGCCCACCTACCCACAATATTGCGTATACGCCTCCCTCTCATCTTCTGACCCTTTTCCACCTAGATCACGCCATATATCACCCGATCGATACAGTTATTGCGTCATGCTTAGTGTCACGCGCTGCGTGCAGTGAGATTCACGTTGAATTAGGTTGATTTGTCGCCATGCCACGTGTACGCGGATCGAATCGACGTATTTTACGTGGTCATCGGAGAATACGTTCAGGGCGACAGCTACAAGAACATCAAATTGCTGCCGTCCTTTATGAAGAACAATCGTCAGATGACGGGGATTTTTCTCCGGGGTCCGGTGACGATTATGATCCTGAGCAGGATGAAAATCAAAGTCCTTCAACGGAAAGTGATTCGTCTTCTGAACCCGATGAAGAGGCGCCATCGCCACCGCCTGGAGTCGAAGGGCCGTCATGTGATCCAGAATTTCAGTGGAAAATGGATTCGGCAAGACCGCAACGTTTCCCTTTTTTAGGGGAACCAGGTATAAAGACCAATTTTACTTCTTCGGCGAGTGCTTTGGCTGATATATTTTTTTCTGAAGATTTTTTGGGTTCTATGGTGCAAGCAACTAATATTTACGCTCATCGCATGGCTGGTCCTTTACAAAAACACTCACGGTTTAGATACTGGAAAGACACCACTATCGCGGAAATGCGCAAGTTTGTTGGTATGTTGCTTTATATGGGATTGACGAAGTTACCCACAATTGCACATTACTGGAAGTTAGATCAACTTTATAACTTGCCACTTTTTAGACAAATCATGAGTAGAAATCGATTCCAAATATTGCTGCGATATTTTCACTTTTCTGAGAACGACGATGCATCGACATCAAGGCTTCATAAAATACAACCGATACTAGACAGATTCAACAATATTATGGCTGATGTCTACTATCCCGAAGCTAATCTGAGTATTGACGAGTCGATGGTTCTGTGGAGAGGAAGATTAGTTTTCCGGCAGTATATCAAGAATAAAAAACATAAATACGGCGTAAAATTATACGAACTCTGCGAGTCTTCGGGAATAGTCATGAAAATACGTGTTTATAAAGGGAAAAGTGAAAGACCATCACCTGGTGTTCTGCACAGCACGGAAGTTATACTAGATCTAATGGAAGGGTATTTAGAAAAAGGTCACATAATATACGCAGACAATTTTTACAACTCCCCGGATTTGACAAGGCGTCTCAGCGAAAGAAAAACATACATATGTGGGACACTTCGAAAAACACGCAAGAATCTTCCTAAGGATGTTACCAACGCCAAGCTGAAGCGTGGAGAGTTAGCTGCTAAAAGTTGCAACGATATCACTGTTTGCAAGTGGAGGGACAAACGCGACGTTATAGTGATTTCAAATAAACACCAAGTTCAGCTTGTAAACGTTAGGAACAGAAACGGAAAAGTCTCACTGAAACCTAACATTGTTGCAGACTATAATTTAGGCATGTCTGGTATTGACAGAGGGGACCAGATGGTCTCATATTACTCTTGCCTTAGAAAGACGCTTAGATGGCACAAAAAATTAGCACTGCACATCTTTGAGGTTTACGTACAAAACGCGCACAAGTTGCTACGTTTGAAAGACCGCACATCCAAAATAAGGCTCTTGAAGTTTCGGGAAGACTTCGTAAAATATCTACTGGGACTGAACTATGGCGATATTACTCCCGCAGCTGCAGAAGCACCTGGACCACAAATACCGCCAATACAGTCTGAAGAAGATCAAGCAGACCCACCTCTGCCTCTGCTGCCATCGCCGTTGCTGCCTGGGCCATCTGTACCACCTGCATCGCCAGCTGTTCATAAAAGTCGTGTCCCATTGAGAAATTTTCATTACCTAGAAAAGCTCCCACCTACTACGAAAAAAGCTGTTCCAGCGAAGCCTTGTCGTGTCTGCACCAAAAATAAAAAACGAAAGGAGTCATCTTTCGTATGTGTCACTTGCCCGGAGAAGCCTGCCTTGTGTGTTGTCAACTGTTTTTACACTTACCACACTGATCCTCGTTTTGCATAATTGTATCTAAAAATTCTTTAAGTACCTACTAGGTTATTGTTCTTACAAGTTCCTGTTTTTTTTTAAATATTATTATCGATCTCATTAGTTATAAAACGAATTTTCGATCTCATTATAAAACTCTACTTTTATGCCTCAAAGGGCCTAAGAAATTTTGTGATTTGAAAAGTTTTTAAATAATAAAGTTACTTTTTTTCTATGTCGAGTCTAATTCAAGATGCCAACGAACCTAAAAATGTCCTTTCCAGGAGGCCTGATCACACAAACACTCATTTAAACTGTAAGAAAGTGCTACGTTGTATTACGTACTTGGCCCCTAGCATCACTAGTACCTACGCAATATTGCGTAGTTGGCATTCAATGTGTTAAAATGGATAATGTCTTAACGAGGAGTCAAACAAAGTCTATCTCAAATCCCTTTTATATTAAAATATTTGAACAGATAAATGTCCGTATTATATTCAAAATTAAACCATCGATGAAGGACATAATAACACTTATTCACAAAATGAACCCTCAAAAGGCTGAGGAGGCTTACTTGAAATTTATAACTAAGTTTATGTAAATACAGTTATAAAGTTTATTTTTTTAATTTAATTTGATTTTAAAATGGATAATGTCTTAACGAGGAGTCAAACAAAGTCTATCTCAAATCCCTTTTATATTAAAATATTTGAACAGATAAATGTCCGTATTATATTCAAAATTAAACCATCGATGAAGGACATAATAACACTTATTCACAAAATGAACCCTCAAAAGGCTGAGGAGGCTTACTTGAAATTTATAACTAAGTTTATGTAAATACAGTTATAAAGTTTATTTTTTTAATTTAATTTGATTTTAAAATGGATAATGTCTTAACGAGGAGTCAAACAAAGTCTATCTCAAATCCCTTTTATATTAAAATATTTGAACAGATAAATGTCCGTATTATATTCAAAATTAAACCATCGATGAAGGACATAATAACACTTATTCACAAAATGAACCCTCAAAAGGCTGAGGAGGCTTACTTGAAATTTATAACCCGTGGTCCGAAATTATTTTTATTATAATGGGGCTACATCAAAGAAAATCCTACTACAAATGAGAAAAAGGGCATAACCATCCACTTTGTTACCTTCCTTGTTTAACACTGGACATAAAATTTGGAACAGAGTAGGGGGATTCCATTAAAAAAATACTTAGCGTCACGCCTTTTCCCATACGGGGGACAGAAGCACAATAGAGAATATCGATGTTTTTTTTTCCTTTTCCTTTCACTGTTTACATCCTCATATCATAGAAAACAATGAAAATACTATTATAAAAATGATTTTAACGATTCAAATCACATTTAAAAACACGGAGTAAATTTATAAACCACGGCTAAAACGCCGCCATTTGTGCTGGCGGCGGCGGATGACGTCACATGCAACGTGTTGTACATAGCCACCGACGTCATATACCTAACACATAAAGTAAGGCACCTTTCGTCGATGCCCTCAATTTGGAAATAGTAGAATAAGCATTATAATTTATTTCACTTTTATTACGAGCGCTGCTAGCATCGGACGCTCTCTCACATTGGTAAATTTTTAGTCATTTTATGTAAGAATTGAGTAATAGGTATAACTTAATTGCACATCCATGGACTTTCCTTCATCTCCACTGTCAGCCACTACATATAATTAACGCCACCCGCCACTTTTGCTTTTGTTTTGATTATAACGGTGCCGATTAGTTACCCAAATTAGTTTTATTTTGTTGAGACAATGGAAGAAGCTACAAAACCTTTTTATAGGTATCGCATCATGCCAAAGTACAATAACACAATTGGAAGTGCACCAGATAAAGTGTTTTTTCAAGTTCCAAGAGTTCAGAAAATACGAACACAATGGTGTAAAATAATGAGAAGAGATAAAGTATCGCCAACATCATGTTTGTATTGTTGTGAAGATCACCTTTAACATTATATTACATTTCTATAGTTAGTCCAAAACCGTTTGGAGGTTACACTTTGTTACCGGCTTAAAACCTAGTTTTCACAGCAAAACTTTTGATTTTATACGATTAAAAATGTCTCTACACACTTTATAGAACTGGAAAACTGTACCTGTTTTATCATCGAATGTAGTATTTACATAAGTATTCTTTAATTTATTTCGGGTCAAGGACGACACAGAAAATTATGTTCCATACAACCTAATGAAAGAACACGGAGAAAAGTGATAATTCGGCTAAAAAAAGAAACCTGACAAAAACAGAATATGTAGTAGTATTGGTACTTACTAATAACTTATGCATAAACATTATACATACGAGTGCAAGCATATCAATTGCTTCGGACCTACCCTAGGATACCCTGTGTGATGGGAAACAGAAGCAGCGACGTCACACGCATAAGTTACCCATCTCATTAGTTGCCTTTTAATTAGATTAGAATACAATTCAAAAGTAAGCTTACATTTAAACAGTCACCATTCAATTCGCAAGATCGATGGACCAACGCGTGATAATACAAAATTAACACTATCGCGGTCAGCGAATGCTCTAGAACTCTAAACTCTTAGTGACGCGAATGCTATTGAATTCGTTCGGATCGTCTGGTTTGGACAGAACTTATATACAATTCGTGTTTCCATTGCAGTTACAGGTACCCCTACTCTTTGTGTTAATGTGAGTATATTTTTTTTTGTTGGAGGGGAAAATGGAGAGTCAGGCCTCCCTGCTATGTCCGGGTCCCCATATATTGAGCAGGGTCATGTGGTATACGGGCTACAAACAACCCCTTGTATTTTACAGTTATCTATATATGATTTTACTGTGAGCCATGGCCTCGGTATATGCTGAAGGCTTTCTACCTGCAATTTGCGCTTTTTGGCATATATATGTGTATATGATATGTATGGGTCCAGCGCCTTCAACTGCGTCGACTTCGATATACTTATTGAAATTACAAAACCACTCAATGTCTCTTCACACTCGGCTCGCTGGTTTGACTCTACCTGAGAGACCGCCAGCAGCGCATCAAGCCAGAAGAGGTCACTACGGAATGGTGCAAGCTCTCTACAGGTGTTCCGCAGGGTGACATCCTTTCTCCTCTTCTTTTCTCAGTTTTTATCCATTCCATCTCGGATGTATTGTCTTCCTCGTATCATCTCTATGCAGATGACCTTCAAATTTATCGGCATTTTCCCCTGTGTTATCGTACTTCGACAGTAGAGGCTTTGAATGCTGACCTTGACAACATCGGGAAATGGGCTCTTTCGTATGGGCTATTAGTCAACCCGGATAAGTCTCAGGCGATAATACTGGGTACACGGCACTTACATAATTTGTTGCAGAATAGATCAGTTGCTCCCGTACTTTATGACGGTACCATTTTCAATCGTCAAAGGAAAAAGCCAAAAATCTTGGCGTTGTGTTTGACACTCTTTTATCCTGGTCGCCCCATGTTTGTGAGGTCAGCAGACGAGTCTTTGCATCCTTTCATTCCCTTCGGCGTTTGCAGTACTTCTTGCCTAGGCAGACTAAAATCATGCTAGTTCAGACCCTTTTTCTGCCTTTAATTGACTACGCCGATGTTTGCTGGGCCAGCGCGAACGAAGATCTACTGAACAAACTCAAGCGACTTCAAAATCTCGGGATTCGGTTTATCTTCGGTCTCCGCAAGTACGATCACGTGTCCCAATATTGCAGGGAATTAGGCTGGCTCCCGATCTGACTTCGTCGTGATATGCACATTCTCTCCTTCCTCTTCAATATTTTGAGAAATCCGCGCTATCCCGCACATCTTCGTGAACATTTTGAGTTTCTTTTCTCTGGGGATAGACTTCGGAGATCTCACACTTTTGTAAATTCCTCAGCACACACTATTGCTTACGAGCACTCGTTTAGGTTAAGGGCAATACGTTTGTGGAATGCACTTCCTTGCGGTATTAGGGATTGCACTTCCTTGTTCTCTTTTAAGAAAAAGTTGAAACTGCATCTCCTCTCTTCCGCATAGTGGGTATCTTATAGTATGTATGTGTATCTATGTATTAATTGTATTCTATTAATTTATTTTATGGTATGTGTAGGGTGTATTGTGATTTATCTGATAGTATATTGACTTTATTTCTTTCTTTTAACTCTTAATTGTACACTAGGACTAACTCTCTATAAATATTTTTTCCTTTCCTCACAGGTTAGCTGTTAGAAATTTATTTTTAGAAATAAGCTCACCTTTGCATATTGTTCGTTATATTTTTTCCATTGTGTTTTCTGTGCAATAAAGAGTTATTATTATTATTAATCATTATTATGGGTGTTAATGTGAGTACATTCACAGGTTGGATTTATATTAGAACGATTTTGAACGACCGAGACCACAGATAGTTCTGTCCCGGTTGCTTCTTCAGTTAACTGCTATATCGGTCGAATTAACTCGTTTTCTCTAGAATTTTTATTTTATACAAAATTATAGTGTCTAAAACGTAATACCCGCCTTTCGGATAACGTCCGCAAAAGAATTAATCAAAATCAAGCCCCTGGCGTCTGTGATTTACCCTACCAAAACGCGAAGCCTTAGTATTCGCGTCTTTTGTTCACCACTGAGCCTCCACTGTTCTTGGGCGTTTATTACAGGGTAAATGGTGTCGTGGCGCCTCAATGACACGACTAACGTTTTTAATAACCAAGTTCATAATTAAAATCTGTATTCAAAAACAGGAGGCGCGCGGGTCCATAGATTTGAAAGAACGCTTTCAGGCAGAAGAGACATAAATATTATGAAAATATTAATCGATTAACGACACGAATGTATTTTTGCATTACTTATAGGTAGGACTGTGTTTACTATATATTTATTATACTTTACTAGGTGAAAATAGTATGTGACGCGCTATTAGATTTATAATTCTTAATATATAGCGTATCTCGTGATTCATTCACAAGAACTAACTTTAGTCAGTATAAATAGTAAATATTGCGTTTTATTTTTAGTTGAAAATTGATATCAACTTCATGTGTTCCAAGTTTCATACTTTCTTTCTGATGGGACCGATATTGACATAATCTTGAGCTAACAAGCCGTAAAATATATCAGAATATTTACTGTTGGATAAACCACATCGGGATGCCAGGCATTTTTCGTTGAAAGTCAGAAACGAATCAATTAGAGATGACCTGTCTTTATGTATTCGTAGGCACAAATAACATTCACATGCACATGTCATTTCTATCTAATTAAAAGCTTATTTACCTACTCTTCATTTGGTGGCTGTCTTTGAAGCTATTACTCGACTTGGCTGGGTTTTATGACGTCATTGAGCCACCGACACAGCCTCTCAACTTAAAGGGGGCGGAAAATTTAAAGAGAGAGAGCGAGAAAAAGAATGTTCTTGTAAATTTATAATTATTTCAACGCCTAGTTATAACTTACGTCATTCGTAGTTGAGAAGCAAATGAAAAGGTGCTGTAAGTAAATGTTCTTGTGTTTTTTTTTTCATTGCTTATAGCGTTATGCCGTTTCCCAGTTGTGGTGGCAGAAGCCTATTTATGCCCACATTAAGTCGGTAATTCAAAGCCTTATTTTTGCGTGACAGGGGCCTACCTAATCGCCGCAACTACCTATATAGAGACGATTGCTTTGCTCAATGAAAAATAGTAAGGTCTTGTTTGGGTACATGGCATGGGGTCTTGTCGTATTAAAATTAGCCCATAGTGTGAGGTCTTGAATGTCATATAGATAATAAAAAACGCCCAAGTGCGGGTCCGACTCGCACACTAAGGGTTCCGTACCGTCGTACAAGAAAAATAAACCACAAAAAATAACAAAACAAAAAGAGAATAATGCCCGATTGTGGATTCGAACCCAGCACCATATGATTGCGAAACAGATAGCAAACCAAATGTGACACCATAACCATATGTTCGTTATGCTTTTTCCCTCGTGTAGACCCTTTTTTGAAAAACACTTGAAAGTAAGCCGTGAAATCTACGATCATATTTCAAATAATCATGTGATACTTTCAAGTGTTTTTCAAAAAGGGTCTACGAGAGAAAAATGCATAATGAAAGGATGGACTGTCAGACGAATTGATAGACAGACGAAAAAAGAAGTGATTCTAAAAGTGTTCATATTTTTTCTCTGTGATGCGAAACCCTAAAAATGGCAAAAAAGTCCCTTGTATTTCATTTCTTTAACGTATGTTGAAGTTAACTTTGTGGCGCTGGTGCGCTAAAAGTAATGACTTCACAAAAAAAAACTATTTTGACAATAGTTTTGTGAAGTCATTAGTTTTAGGAAAATTCCTATAATCCTTGACGGATTATAGGAATTTTCCTCTAGTCTATTATTGCTTTTGACATTTTGATCGTATCTAATACAGTTTTTCCAAAAAAGTGAAAAACACTTTGAAGGCGACAAAATTTACGGTTTAATTGCTTTCATATTTCCGGATTTCTGTCCAGATTTTTGTCCGCATTTCCGGCTGTAGTCCTCTACAAGAAGCATTTCTCAACCGATTCTCGTGAAATTTTGTGAGCACGTTCGATAATTATATGTTTTTTTGTCGATTCCCCTTTTTGTTATTTTTCGAATGGCGGAGTTAAGGATTTTAAAAAGTTATTGGTGCGGCTACGTTCATAACCCATGTACTTCCTTGGTTACGTACAAAATGCATTGCATGCATGCATGCATTAAACGAAAACATACAGGAGAATACATTTTTCATTCATAAAATTTCTTTTGAAAGAAGTTTCAGCCGGGTTCGTTGTTTTTACAATAATTCCATTTGTTCATCAGATAAACATAAAGGGTTGTGAAGGGGTGGAAAATAATAAAAAACTCAAATTTCGAGGTCACAATTTCAGAAAGGATTATGTGACTGCGAAAATTTATCAAACTTTCCAGCTGTTCTTTTTCAGTCATGTCTATATAACATGAAACCAATTTTCTACCATCCCTTTGTTGCCTAGCCAATAAGCCAGACCACCACAGTTACCCGTAATAGTACATAGTCAGGTCATAAGTTCTGTCACATGTGCAATATGAAATAATTTAGACATGTTTATTATGTATGTAAACATTTATATAGCAAAATAAACTTAATAAAACATAGATTCTTATGGTAATAAAGTTTATTCAAAATGACCCCCGCGATTTTGAATACAGGCCTTTATTCTGCGCGGCCAGTCGTCTATCGCAGCACGAACGAGGTCCATGTCAAATCGGCGGCTGCCTTAATCAAGGATGCCTTGAGTGATTCCAAATCAGGATGAGGCTTTGAGCAGGCCTTTTCCTCCAAGTGTTGCCATATCTTGTAATCTAACGGACTCAAATCTGGACTGGAGGAGGGCCAGTCTTCGTGCCGGATGAAGTCGATTTCACGCGCCGCCAGCCAGTCTTTTGTGCTTTTCGCTCTATGAGCTGGCGCAGAATCTTGTTGGAATACCCAGTGCCTGTTATTAAACATGGTATGAGAAACAGGTTCCACAACGTTATTGAGGACTGTATTTTGATACACAACTGCATTCGTTTTTACGCCTTTCTCACAAAAATGTACCTCAGTTAAGCCCCAATAAGAGACTCCCAACCAAACCATGAGCGAGGATGGAAAATGACCTCGTTGGACACGCGGAATACGGTTGCTCGCTTCTTCACTGCTGTGTGCGTACACCTTATCATTTTGTTTGTTGTAGCTCTCTTCCACGGTGAAAATGTTTTCATCCGAAAAAATAATTTCCCGATGCTTTTTTCCCGCGTACCGCTTCAACAAAGCGCGGCATCTCTTCAGTCTCAGGTCCATTAAACGAGCGTCCAAACGATGTCCTGTTTTTATTCGATATGCCCTAAGCCCTAAGTCTTCATTTAACATCCTTTTCACCGTGGTCCTGCTTAACCCCATCTGAAGGGCCAACAGTTTCTGCTTACGTATGGGATTTCTTTGAATTCGCGCCTTCACAGCTTTTATCACTGCTGGAGTCCTAACAGAACGAGGGCGACCACTTCTTGACCTGTCATCTACACTAGAGTCTTCATTGTATCGTTTTATGGTACGATAAACGAATCTTTTGGTTATATTCAAATTTTTATTTTCATGAAAAATTCGAAATTCGAATTCAATAAACTTTTTTGTGGCCAGCGTTCTAAATTCAAAAGTTTTTATTGTGTGACAGAACTTATGACCTGACTGTGTATATATCTTGAAAACTAATAAACCGATTTTGATGAAACTTGTACTGCTCCGTAGAAGTTAATGTAAATCAATAAAAAATGGTTACAATCTGATTCATCGTTTCGAAGAAATACGAGGACAAAGAAACATAATAACATAACATCTATTAGGTTTTGTATATCATATATAATATAATATATTTATGTCACCGTTAGATAGTCAAAACCGTTAGTTGATAAACTAACGAGTTAGTTGATCAACTATCGACAGATAGTAAGCCAGACCGACAGGGTTTAGAATTTACGTTGCTTTTGTTCTTACATATCAACCTAACACGTAGACTATTCGGGGGCTTCGAAACTCAAAAACTCAAACTCAAAACGTTTATTCTGTAAATAGGCCACAAGGGCACTTTCACATGTCATTTCATTTCATTTTTTACAGAACATTTGGTATTATTATTTGTATCATATTATCAGAAAAAAAAAAAGTACTTAATTATTGTTTCTGAGAGATGTAAAGAGTCTCAAATGTCATAATAAAATAATTAAAATATAAATAACAGAGATGTATAGTCTCTTTAGTCAATAATACAATGATAATAGGAGATGTAAATGGTCCCCACAGTCAAGAGTTGTATAATTAAATTAATCTTTGGAGGTGTAAAAGGCCTCCAAGTGTCCAGTAAAAGAAACTCTGGCAGTGAGGATGCTCACAATTAATTAGAACAATTCAGTCCCAAGCATTTTTATCGTCTATGTACTCTTTAATACTGTAGTAAGCTTTAGAAATAAGCCTTTGCTTGATGTATTTCTTGAACTTATTAATTGATAGATCTGTCAAAGTGCTTGGGAGTTTATTGTAAAATCTTACACAATTACCCTTGAACGAGTTTTTTATTTTATGGAGCCGAGTAGTGGGCACTGCAAGTTTGTCCTTGTTTCTAGTATTAAAGTTATGTATATCACAGTTTCTTCGAAAGTTAACAATGTTCTTATGGACATACATAATATTCTCGTAAATATATTGACTATGGACTGTCAATATATTTACTTCTTTAAACTTATTTCTAAGAGAATCTCTATTATTCATTTTATAAATCGCACGAACAGCCCGCTTCTGCAGCACAAAAATAGTATTTATGTCAGCAGCACTGCCCCAGAGCAGAATGCCGTAGGACATAATACTATGAAAATAACTAAAATAAACTAATCTGGCTGTTTTTAAATCTGTCAAGTGACGGATTTTCCTGCATGCAAAAGCTGCAGAGCTCAGTCTGTCCGATAGCTTATCAATATGTGGACCCCATTGGAGTTTGGAATCCAACGTTATACCTAGAAACACTGTGCTGGTTACCAATTCCAATTCCTCATTTTTAATTGTTATACATGTCTGATTATTTTTAACGTTAGTAGTAAGAAACTTAACACATTTAGTATTTTTCTCATTTAATAGCAAATTATTAACATTAAACCAATTTACCACTCTTGATATGGTATTGTTCACGTGATCATCAGTAGCGTGTTGGTTTCGCTTTGTTTTAAAAATAAGTGAGGTGTCATCAGCAAACAGTACCATATCATGACAGTCCCTTCCTAGATAGGGTAAGTCGTTTATATAGATGAGGAATAGGAAGGGTCCCAATATTGAGCCCTGTGGCACGCCCAAAGAAACCAATGATCCTGGTGATCGTTCTCCGTTTACGTCTACCCTTTGTATTCTTCCGTTCAGATAAGATTTTAACAAATTCAATGACGTGTCTCTAACTCCATAATGATGTAATTTCCTGATCAATGTTTCATGACAAACGCAATCAAAAGCCTTAGATAAGTCACAAAAAATGCCTAGGGTATCTTGTGACTCTTCCCAGGCATCAAAAATACTTTCAATGAACTGAATTCCGGCATCTGTTGTTGAACGACCGCGAGTGAATCCAAACTGTTTGTTATGTATTAGCTTATTTGATTCAAAATGATGTAATAGCTGTGATAAGATTATTTTCTCAAAAATTTTACTAAAAGTTGGTAGTATTGATATAGGTCTGAAATTGGTGGAGTCTTGAGTGCTACCTGCTTTGAAGAGGGGAATTATCTTACTTTGTTTCATTAAATCAGGAAATTCACCGCAGTCTATACAATTGTTGAAAATGACCGCTAGGTCAGGTGCAATTAATTCGATCAGGGATTTAACGACGTGAACAGAGAGTCCCCAAAGATCATTCGTTTTCTTAACATTTATCAATTTAAATGCCTTTACGACATCTGAACTTGTGACATGCAACTCTGCAGTAGCCCACGTACTAAAGTCGTTTGAACCACTAACCACAACCGATTTTGAAGTGAATATCGCGCTGTACTGTTTCATAAAGGTTTCAAAGAATAAGTTATACATTATATTAGGAGACTGTTCAGCAGCCAAAAACGGTAGTTCCTGGGCTAAAGAGTATCTCATTCTTTCTAACCGGTCAGCAGTTATTGGCACAAACGAAATTTTCTTTTTAATGACAGGTTCTCTAATAGAATCAAATTGAAATAATTGACCTAAATGATCTGAATCCAATTCACTGATAACACTTTTACTGATTGGAATAACATCAGTAAAAATTTTGTCAATGCATGTAGCACTAGTAGCAGTCACTCTTGTTGGCTCCATAAATAAAAAGTCGCTGCGCTCGCCCCCTCTAGTTTCAACTAAGCTATCGCAGTGTTTGCCCTGGTATTTCGTTCGCAATTCTAGTTTAAACCAACGTTCTTTGTTACTGTAGATATTTACTTAGCAAACGTCATTTTTTGCCTCTTCTCTACATTGAACCACTGTGGGAGAAGAAGGGCGGAGAAACTCCTACAGAATTATTTTTAGATCTCTTTTAAAAATTGGTTTTAAAAAATTGATTTACTATTTAAAGGTTTTAACCGTAAGTTTATCAACTAACGCGTCATATAGTAAGCAGTACGCTACAGTTTACTATCTGTAAAGTATCTAACTGTGTCGATAGTTGACCAACTTACGAGAAAAAAACGTTACTTTATCAACTAAAGGTTTGGACAATTTTACGGTGTGATATAACAGTCAGGTCATAAGTTCTGTCACACAATAAAAACTTTTGAATTTAGAACGCTGGCCACAAAAAAGTTTATTGAATTCGAATTTCGAATTTTTCATGAAAATAAAAATGTATACTTTTTAGAATTTTCCTCATTTTTAAATATGGAGTGGACACTTAAAGAAGACCGTGTCGCAGTTATTGTGTTGCATCGTTGCTGTTACGCGCCAATTCAGATTTTCGACTTATTGAAAAATTTGAATATAACCAAAAGATTCGTTTATCGTACCATAAAACGATACAATGAAGACTCTAGTGTAGATGACAGGTCAAGAAGTGGTCGCCCTCGTTCTGTTAGGACTCCAGCAGTGATAAAAGCTGTGAAGGCGCGAATTCAAAGAAATCCCATACGTAAGCAGAAACTGTTGGCCTTTCAGATGGGGTTAAGCAGGACCACGGTGAAAAGGGTGTTAAATGAAGACTTAGGGCTTAGGGCATATCGAAGAAAAACAGGACATCGTTTGGACGCTCGTTTAATGGACCTGAGACTGAAGAGATGCCGCGCTTTGTTGAAGCGGTACGCGGGAAAAAAGCATCGGGAATTTCCTTTTTCGGATGAAAAAATTTTCACCGTGGAAGAGAGCTACAACAAACAAAACGATAAGGTGTACGCACACAGCAGTGAAAAAGCGAGCAACCGTATTCGGCGTGTCCAAAGAGGTCATTTTCCATCCTCGCTCATGGTTTGGTTGGGAGTCTTTTATTGGGGCTTAACTGAGGTACATTTTTGTGAGAAAGGCGTAAAAACGAATGCAGTTGTGTATCAAAATACAGTCCTCAAGAACCTTGTGGAACCTGTTTCTCATACCATGTTTAATAACAGGCACTGGGTATTCCAACAAGATTCTGCGCCAGCTCATAGAGCGAAAAGCACACAAGACTGGTTGGCGGCGCGTGAAATCGGCTTCATCCGGCACGAAGACTGGCCCTCCTCCAGTCCAGATTTGAGTCCGTTAGATTACAAGATATGGCAACACTTGGAGGAAAAGGCCTGCTCAAAGCCTCATCCTGATTTGGAGTCACTCAAGGCATCCTTGATTAAGGCAACCGCCGATATTGACATGGACCTCGTTCGTGCTGCGATAGACGACTGGCCGCGCAGAATAAAGGCCTGTATTCAAAATCGCGGGGGTCATTTTGAATAAACTTTATTACCATAAGAATCAATGTTTTATTAAGTTCATTTTGCTATATAAATGTTTACATAAATAATAAACATGTCTAAATTATTTCATATTGCACATGTGACAGAACTTATGACCTGACTATGTATATATAACTGACCGAGCGAGTGAAGTGCCGAAGCGTTTCCGTCCAGCTTGGGAAAAAATAAACATTTACATACAGGCACATACATTGCTTCTGGCCCCACACTAGGATACCATGTTTCGTGGAAACAAGAAACAGCGACGTCACACACATATAAATATCCAAGACCTGGTTTTTTTACCCCCAGCCGGGGATCGAGCCCGGGACCTGTCGCATGGTCCCGGGCTCGATCCCCGGGATCGGTTGTGGCTCGGGCACCAGAGCCACAACCGCTGCGCCACAGAGGTCGTCTTGCCTTCGTATGTCCGAATTTCCAGCTCTTCTCCTCTACAGGTCGCATTACTCAACCGATTCTTTTGAAATATTGTGAGCAGCAGCCTTATGGCGTAACTCTCTGAAGTTCATAGCGTGTGTCTATGGGTCATCTCATGCTCATACAATTTCATCGATTGCGGGGTATCACCAAAGGCTTCTAGGCTTCATTCAATGAGCTTGGGTTTGGCCTCCATTATGATGCTACTTGCGTGATACCAATTTGACAGATGAAGCTGGTGCAAGGTGTCAAACGTAAAAGTCTATATGAAGTTCATAGCTCAGACGACTTACGCTATAAGGCTGCAGGTTTGATAATTATATGTTTGGTTTGTGGATTCAGTTATTGTAAACTTTCAAAATGGCGCAGTTATAGGGTTACAACGTTATTGGTGCGGCTACTTTCATACTCCATAAACGTAACCAGGTGCATTCCTAAGTTTGTTTGTGGTATTGAAAGAAAATGCACTCGGATTATTTTATTTTATAATAATTCCACTTTTTTATCCAATAAACTTGGGGTCGATCGAGTGTGCTGCTCGCGAGTTTTACAGCTCACAGAGCCCCTAGTAGAATTCTGAATATAGAATGTATTGATATATATTTTTTTATCTATACACGTATCATAAACCCTCTTTACTGCGTACAAAAACCGCACGTTACGATCAGCATAATGTTAAACTTCTAGGTAAAAACTCATTTCTTATCTGAAAAATTACACATTGTGACCATAATGTGTAATTTTTCTAGATATTATGACATTCAAATTTCGAACGCTGACGCCCGCCTGCGTGCCGCTCCTAGTTTATCTGTGAAGTTGGTACTGACATTCAAATTTCGAACGTCGACGCCCGCCCGCGGGAAGTACTACAGAACAAGCTAAACAACTGCAGAGACACAATGCCGGTCAAACATGCGGTTCCTGAACACATCAAAGAGAGCTTATGATATGTGTGTAGATAAACTAGTCTATGTTAATGTACATAATTAGGCATTAAAACTCTCGAGTGATATTATATATCGTTATCGTTAATATCACAGTGGGTTTATTGGTGGGTTAATAAGAGAATAAATTTTACGGGTAGACCCACAGGCAATAGGAATCGACAAACACACTTGTACCATGTCTTCCCAGAGTGCCATCCCAACATGTGGCGAACTATATGTTAACTCAAAAAGACAATACTACGGCCCAACCCCGGACATCATATGACAAAGAAGTAAAACGCCGCAGATAAATATCATAAATACATTGAAAACAATAAGATAAATTTTCAGTTGCTCGAAAAGGTAATAAATTGTACGTTCTCATACTAAATCAATGTTCCGAGGAAACCGTTTCGCAACTGGCCGAGTGGGGCCCAATTCCGCTGGTAAAATGACGGATCAATGACAATGAAACGACGAAGACACGTCAACATTAGGTATAATTTGGCGTTTTGGGGAATTATTTTTGCAACAAATGGTAAAAATAAAGGTAATTTCTTACCATACGAATTATTCACTCATCATACGGCTGGGCACCCCCGACAGCAAAACATAGAATTTCACTTTAAGCTTACTTCTACCGGAGTATTCAAACAAAAAGGTTTATAGGGACGACTTATAGAGATAACTTATAGAGGAATAACAGAGCAACATAACTTCGGGAGACTTTTCTGTTAACAGAAACGTAAATAATAATAATAATTGTTTTACGTTTCTGTTAACGATTTCCAGATGTCAAAATAGCCTTTTCTAAACGTAAAGTTACGCAAAATACGAGTATTAAAGCTCTTTATGTTACTAGCATGTTGTTCTTGAGCTGTGTTGTTATTGATACGGCAATTGCCGTAATATGAATATCATAATACGGAAATTTTGTATCTTTTTTTCATTAATACCGCTATTTGAAACTTTGGATACGGCAACTTGAAATTTTACAATAATAACACTGATCTTGAGTGTCAGCATGCATTCGTTAACTTTTTACTTAAGGTGTTAGTACTTAAGGTGAATCACCAATGTCATGTAAATGTCACTAAAGAATAATTTTGGCAACGGATTCCAGGCCTGCACTCTACAATGAAATGCGTTTAATATTTTTGTTCACCGGTATCTACCGGCGAGGTTTGTCGTCTTTTTGTAGTGAGGCTCATTGTTTTCATCGATATCGACATGTGTTATGCAGACAAACAATTTTTGTCACATGAAAAGTCCCTGGGCGTAGATAGAGACGAAAACATGATCATTGAAAGTCTTATATGCATGTAGAAAAATAAATATTAGCTTAGAGAAACGACGCACTGCAGAAACTGTAGAAGTTTGGCAGTGTAGGGGAAAAAATGTAGAGATCTATTTGTAGTAGGTATTTGTTCTTCAAAAGAGATCCATAACATCATTGTTGTGGGATTATATGTGGGACTTGATGACCCGAATGGCCGAGTCGGCAGTGTCCTGCCTACGAAGCCAAGAGTCCCGGGTTCGAGTCCCGGTGGGAGCAAATATTTGATTGATGAGAATGGATGTTTGCACCCTAGTCATGGTTGTTTATCTATCTAAGTATAATATTTATCTATATAAGTACGTGTATCGTTGTCTAGTACCCAAGAATCGTACAGGGAATCCTAGTTTGGGGCTAGATCAATGTGTGTAATTAGTGTCCAAGGTATTATTATTATTGTTATTATTATATCTATCTAGATGGACGATGAGGTGGAACGCCCGCTGACCACAGACGGATGATCGGTTCTCTATTGTGACAATTTCACCCAATTCCCAGTGTTTGGGCATTGGTTTCTGTTGTTTCAACAGACGCCCCTTTCCAAACCATCTTGTTCTTCTAATACATTCTAGAATATCGTTAAGCTTTAAGTTTGTCAAGTCATCTACTTCAATGGTATGTAAGTACCTATGGTTGGGATTGACTGGTCATCAAAAAAATAATAATAATACCTTGGACACTATTGACACACATTGATCTAGCCCCAAACTAGGATTCCCTGTATCTTGGTTACTAGACAACGATACACATACTTATATAGATAAATATTATACATAGATAGATAAATAACCATGACTAGGGTACAAACATCCGTTCTCATCAAACAAATATTTGCCCCCACCGGGACTCGAACCCGGGACCCTTGGCTTTGTAGGCAGGGTCACTGCGAACTCGGCCATTTGGGTCGTCAATCCCAGAAATATTCTAAAAAATAGTCCAGAATACCCATTAAATAATAACGAACATATCCCTACTCCACGATAAGAGGGTAGACATCGAAACAAAAGCCCTATCGACGCGGATTTCAACAATATCGGTGTGGCGCGTAAATCACGCACTGCCACCATTTTGTTTATTTTCGCGCCATTCCGCAGTGCGTTTGAATAATGCACTTTGTACTTTATTTTTATGCGTCATTTTATTGTAAATTCTCTTTACCAAAGTTTAAAAGTACGTAGAATGAATCTATTTTCGGGAACATATTGAATTTATTCACTAAGTTCCGCGATTTTAATTAGATATGGCGTTTTTTTTTCGGTGAAATGTTATGTGAAATTCCTGGTCACAATTTATTTAACATCTCTTTACGATAATAACACGTAGGTGTATTCACCTACGTTGAAAAATTGGTAACTGATATTTATATGAAAAGCATTTCAGAAACGAAAAAATAAATTCCGTAGAACTTCAGACCAAAAGCAACGAAAAATCCCAGTAATAGGAACGCTGTTGGAATTTTTACATGTTTTAAGACTTTCCAAAGGTTTTTACATATTATATTACCCTACTATATTGAAGCCAAAAGGGGGGTTATGAGTTTGACCGGTATATAAGTATGTATGTAAGTTCATTTGTATCACCAGAACATCTATACTATTATCAGAATTTACCAAAGAGGTAACGTTAGAATCTTCTTGATCGTCCATTGGTTCTAAGCTATGTGACGTCATACATAATTCAATATGGCGCCCTCTAGAGGGCATAAAGTCATGGATTAAAAAGAGTTTTTAAAAAAAGTCGTGTTGTATATCAAATTAATAGGGCTTATTTGGCACATTTAAAATATAACGTTAGTTATATTTTGTTCTTTAGTAGTAATTTAATGTAGTTAGTAGTACTTTACTAGCGTTTTCCTGCTGCTTTGCTTACATAACCTCGATAATTTTGTATCTTATTTGGTATTTTACTTAAATGACGGGACTATGTGGGGTTAGTCTAGCTGAACACAGACCTGGCTGTTAATAGTTTTTTAATTATTTACTATTGCCTGCTTATTAATTATGATAATGCATATTATAATATATGTATAAGTTAAGCACAAGCAATTTTTAAAAGAGATCTATAAATCAATCTGTGGTAGTTTCTACGCCCTTCTGTGTCCCACAGTGGTCCAATGTAGAGAAGTGGCAAAAAATGACGATTGCTAAGTATATGTAAATATCTTAAGTAATAAAGACATTTGGAATTTGGAATTTGAATTATCAATGTAGGCCAAACACCAAAATAAATTAATTGAGTAACGCTGCTTATCAGAATTTGAAAATTGAGGTATCGTAAGAAGAAGTCACTTCTTCCAGGTCCATCGTCCACTATTACCAGGCAAGTGACGTCACAAAATTTAATATGGCGCCCTCTTGTTTTAAAAAATTTTTTAGACAGGGCCGTGTTGGAAATCAAATTAATTAGCTTATTTAGCACATTTCAAATATAAAAATATTACTAGCTCTTGCTCGCTGCTTTGCTTGTATTTAGTCGAATCGTCAAAGTATGTATTAACCGCCCGGTGGTAAAAGGTTACATACTCTTAAGTGGGTGATGTTTTATTGAATGTGAATATTTAAATACAGTGAATATTTGGAACTGACAATATTGGAGGTAACTCAACACTCAACGACGAGTTACTATTGGACATTTTTATCTGAAATTGAGACTTAATATTTACCTCTCTTACGCTTTATCGTTTCACTCGGCATAACTGCTTTTATTGGGATCCACTAAGTTTTTCAGTCAGATGCCTGATTCTGCCCCAGTGAATCCCCGCGTTTGCTAGTTATATTATCTTAAAGCTAAGTCTTTTTAATGTACGTATGTGAATCGGTTAAGTCACTGAACAATCTATAGTATACAATATTTAATATCCCTTATATGTACTCTCAACTATTTATGCAATTAGTGTTTTTTAATGTATTATTTATTAATTATAATTATATTTCTGATGTCAATTCGTCTCCTACTTAGCTTATCCATCCACTAAATTTTCCTAATTTTTTCCTATAGTTTATTTATTTTCATATCAATTATATATGCAGTTTTAATAAAAAGTAGTTTATTAACACCCACCCTTTATCTTCTCCTCCTTGATAAGGTGCCGACAGAATACCAGCGTTGCAGGACCTCTTGCAGGTTCTGTGGCACATGCTGAGTCGGAACCTATTCGCCGCCTAGGCACACACTTCACGACGTTACTGTCTACTCGTCGCTACAAAATTGTATTTTGCTTTTATTTATTTCTTGTTGTCTCGTGTATGTACTATACATATAAGTTACTGTGTGGTATGTACTTTTACTTTTGTGACGCGGGTGTATATTATTGTCTGCGATATTGGTTGTTATTACTCTCTCCTTCAATTGTATGTTTCACTTTTTTTTCTTGTCCTCTCATAATTATCGTGTATTTTATGTTGTGTGTGTTATGGCGTAGTCCGAATAAATTGATATTCTTTCTTTCTTCTTTCTTTTTCGCGACTGTCCCAATTTTAATCCAGATTTTTGGTGCCCCACTGGTGTACATTAATAATAAAATAGACAATGCAGACTAATTTTTCCAAAAAATAATAATAATAATATTACCTGGACAATATTTACACACATTGATCTAGCCCCAAACTAGGATTCCCTGTACCTTGGGTACTAGACAACGATACGCATACTTAAATAGATAAATATTATACTTAGATAGATATACAACGATAACTAGGGTAAAAACATCCGTTCTCATCAAACAAATATTTGCCCCCACCGGGACTCGAACCCGGGACCCTGGGCTTCGTAGGCAGGTTCACTGCTGACTCGGACATTCGGGTCGACTTAGATTAACTATATAACGTGTCATTTACTGGTGGGAAGTACGAATACTTATCCTATCCCACAGGGTCTTTATTAGCTCTTTACTGATGTAAAAACAAGAAATTTAACTAAATAAATTATGATTATTATTATTATTATATTAATATTGGACTTATTTTCTCTGATACAGTGTGGTAGAAATACAGTAGTAGCCTCAAATACGAGGCAACCTATGAGTGTATAGTCTATGCTGTAGACTGTATATATTCACAGGTTACGTATAATAGACTCTAAAGTGAAATAACGCCAGAGGAGATTTAACACAAGTTGTAACCAAGAGATTGGTATCACGATGTATTGCTCTCAACCATGTTGGACGATCTCGACAATAGTACTTGTATGCCACGTGCCAAGCGAAAACGCTCTCATATATTAAAATGTCTTGTGTTTAAACGATAACCAAAAAATTGGACCATTTCATATTCGCATTTTCTTTATTGCACACAAAACTTATAAAAAAACAATAGTTACATGAAAATAGTCTACAAAGGCGAGCTTATCTCTAATCAGAGATCTCTTCCAGCAAACCAGGATGAGATGGCAAAGGTTGATTGCTGAGCAAGGGAAGACCTATGCGTACAACAATATAAGGAAATAAACAAGTACTTAAAATAAATAAAATAAATATTATAACTACTATGATAATATACTAAAACTTATAAAAAACTAAATATACTAATAAATACCAATAAATTCGAAATGACTGCCAGAATCGGTAAATGACCACCAAATTGTGTTTGGATAAATGATCACCAAACTTCTTTTAATGTTTTGTGTACTTAAGTTTATGTTTTAAGTATTTTTTGTTGTTCTTACATGTTCAAGCTAACACGAAGGATAAAGGGGATAGTCTTCGCTTCGCTTTTGGATAAGAGAAAAATATTTTGGTGATCATTATTTTTGTTGCCTAATGAAATTACGTCCTGTCGATTCATTCAAGGATTGAAAAATGAAGTCTTTAAATGGGTTGAGGGGGCATCATTTTGTGTAAATCATTCTATGAAACCGATTTCATTAGAGCAGCTTTTAGGGTCCGAATGTTGCCAAACGGGAGATTGCGAAGCTTTCGCTGTCACTCTGCCCGTCCGTCCGTCAGCGGGCTACATCTCATGAATCGTAATGTAATAGGTAGAGTTGAAATTTTCACTGAATTTGTATTTCTGTTGCCGCTGCAGCAACAAAAAACCGGCCAAGTGCGAGTCGAACTCGCGCACGAAGGTTTTTGTTCTATTATTTATAAAAACGGCAAAAAAAGAAACATTTGTTGTATGGGAGCTATATATTTTAAACATATTTTTTATTTTTTTTAAAGTTTTGTTGAATTTTATTTTTTATTTTATTTATTTGGTACAAATACAGGTACAAAATACATATGACTTACTTAACGAATACAAAAAAAGTATATTATTGTGGAGCCCACAGCATCATCTACAGGTATATATTATTTGGGGCTATCTGTTGACATAATCTGTATTTGTATTTAAAAAATATTATACTTGAAACCTATAAAACTTACGTTATTATAAAAGAAGAGAAAAAAAATATACTAAACACCTGATAGAAAATGTGTTAAATCTAACACACTACAAAAAATAATAATATATATTTGTAAGTGTAATAAAATAATTCACTAACCCAAAAACATTAATAGTAGTTCATGTGACTGCTACATAATGGAGGGCATTAATACTCGAGAGTGTTCGGAGTTTCATAATAATATCACTCGATAGTTTTAATGCCTAATTATGTACAGTTACATACACTAGTTTATCTACACACATATCATAAGCTCTCTTTGATGTGTTCAGGAACCGCATGTTTGACCGGCATTGTGGCTGTGCAGTTGTTTAGCTTGTTCTGTAGTACCAAGTTCACGCAGGCGGGCGTCGGCGTTCGAAATTTGAATGTCAGTACCAACTTCACAAACAAACTATGGGCAGCACGTAGGCGGGCGTCGGCGTTCGAAATTTGAATATCATAATATGCAGAAAATTACACATTATGGTCATAATGTGAATTTTTCAGATAAGAAATGAGTTTTTACCAAGTCTTTTAACATTATGCTGATCGTAACGTGCGGTTTTTGTACACTGTAAAGAGGGTTAATAATACGTGTGTAGATAAAATATATAATAAATCCTTTATGTCGCTGTGTTTGTGGCAACACTTTGGACAGACCAAGACTGTATCTGGTTTTGTGGTCCATTTTAGTTGTATTTACGACTGTTACTCCATTGTTTTATGGCCAAACGATCCAACAATATGTTCGAATCCAACTTATGTCTTGTTGTACTGTGTTCCCTGTGTTAAATAAGATTGCGTCGCATCTCTTATGTATGTCGCGATCTCGTCGAATTATATCTTTTGGATATTGTACTGCCCATTATTCATAAGCATTGTGTTCTCTGACAATTGATTGACCCTGGTTTTATCTGCTCGCATTTTTTTTTATAACGGTAGAACTATAACTATGCCATAAAAAATATAGACCCCTTTAAAATTTAAAGCAAAGGTGGCAATGTGGCCGCTGCAGGTATATTAGCCTGGCATATTGTACCCTGACGTTTCTTTACGCTGGGGTGTCCCTCGCCAATAAAAACATTTACTGGTTCTCACAGTGGTGGTCTGTTTACAGGTCAACCTATAAAAATAAATGGTCCCTTCTTTGATGGCCGGGCTTAACCGACGTATTACCAACTAAACTTATCTTAGACAAATCTCTTCAAAATAGTCACAGCATCGGTGTAATAAAATGGGGAAACCACCAGCGGCCGTTGATCTAGCGGCAGTGTTCTTCAAAAACTACTACGGGACGCCAGTTGGTTGTTTTTTCCCCCTGAAATTCGGGATAAAACTACAATGACAGTTGGCCCACTTTGACTACACAATTTATGGTACAACCACAATATTCTCTAATCATAAACTGAGTTGAGTTGAGAATTCCCAAGAATTTAAACTATAGCAAGCGATACGATTGATCTCAATCTCAATGAATAATGAACACATGAATTCATCTAATAATAACACCCCGCAACCCTTAATTTTACTATTCGAAGCTGGCCACGCGGCGGCTGACTTTTTATGCGAGCTTCCATGGATTCTCAAGTCAAGTCAAGTCAAATATATTTATTGCTGTAGATATTTACATATACTTAGCAAACGCCGTTCCGTACCCGAAGGGTGCCGAACAGGACCCTATTACTAAGCCTAAGTCTGTCACCAGGCTGTATCTCATGAATCGTGTCAGTAAGACAGTTTCACAGATGATGTATTTCTGTTGCCGCTATAGCAAAAAATACTAAAAAACAGAAAAGAATAAATATTTAAGGGGGCTCCCATACAACAAATGTGATTTTTTTGCTCGTTGTTGCTCGATATTTATTACGGCGATTATTATTATGTAGACGATTGAAATATTCACAGAATATTACGTTTAAAATCTCGGCGTTTGACGAACGCTGGCTTACTGAGAGGTTTTATGGCTATGAATCCACTGTTCACTTAATAATCAAATAATTTAGGTACATCAGACGGATGGCAAGACCTCTTCCAGGTACTGTTTTTGGTATGCTTCCTGACCAGCTCGTGGCTTAGCTCAACAACGCTGTTGACATGATTCACGATTAGAATCCAACTCACTGGGTCAATGCCTAGAAGGGTTCCTTCGACCAGGCTGGTAGTGGATATGTCACCGTAAGATTGTTAAAACCGTTAGTTGATAAACTAACGTTTTTTTCTCGTTAGTTGGTGAACTATTGACAGATAACAAACTAGCGAACTGCTTACTATATGACGCGTTAGTTGATAAACTAACGGTTAAAACCGTTAAATAGTAAACTGGTTTAAACTTGAATTGCAAACGAAATACCAGGGCAAACACTGCGGTAGCGTAGGTGAAGACTAGAGGGGGCGAGCGCAGCCGAATAGTCTTCGTGTTAGGTAGACATTTAAGAACAAAAGAAACGTAACTTTGTCGGTCTGGTTTACTATCTGTCGATAGTTGATCAACTAACGCGTTAGTCTATCAACTAACGGTTTTGGCTATCTTACGGTGACAGATACAAACCGGCAAGCCCTTTGCAAGCTACGCTGGCGAATTCCTCGTGTACAAAATGGCGGGTATCTCCATGCCTCGAGTACTTTGTCTACTTGGTCTGAGGATTGTTGTAAAGAATAAACTGGTTAAAAATACAAAACCATACAACAACGAGCCGGTAACCTCAAAATCTCACGAAACACCGTGGCATACCATGGCATGGGATCACTTTTGGCGTAGTCCCTCAGGCGAAAATTCCGTATTCATATGGCGTGGAAACGATCCCAACTTTCTAGAAGTGGGATGACCAACTACATCGTCAAGCATTCCGAACTGTCACTTTCCCGGAATAAAACAGGACCAGAGGCTTGTTGGTGTACAACCAAAACTTTTATCGCTATGCAGCTTCTTGGACAAGTAATTGATGCAAAAAGGCATCAAATTAATAACTATTATATATTGCGACCCCGTTTTCAATACGAAATAAACCGTACTTTTACCACAAATATCTGTAGCACGGCAACTCCTTAAATCTGGGGCTACAATATTAATAATTTAGAAAGGCTCTATCAAGTTTAATTTGCGTGCGATGCGGAGCTCTCGTACTGGTTAATGCATTATTACCTTACTTTTTTTCAGAATAAATATGTTTTTGATGATTTTGTTGTAATTATATTTATTCCAACGTATAGGTAAATAGGTAAGGAATCCTGTTACGTAGGTAATTACTTAATGTGTTCCTATACGTCTTGTATGTTTTTCATGAGACCTCAAAAACTAAGTAGAGGGCCACGCTAGCACGAAACCCCTTTGCCTATTTACATCTCAAGTTTAAAAACTTTGAAACTACTAAAAATAAGATTTTGAGTTTATAATTATTTGGAAAGTAGGCTCCCTCGTCTCTTGTTATTCACCAGATTAAGAAAACATTATTGAAAAGCCTAAAGGAGCTTCCTGTTAAATGAGGTTGTTAGCAGGATTTCCTCTCAAATAAAAAGTAAAAAACGTGTATTTCCAAAAACAAGTCCTTAGTAGAAGGGTTTCTGTCTCCCAAATTAAGGTAACCTGTGTCTTGGGAGACATTTTCTTCACGTTATACACAATTAGGATTACATATTTAGAAAAAAGAAGTACTTCGCTTAATTACAATAATAATAATAACCATAAAGGTTTTGTTTTACAAAAAAAAATAAAAATGAAACAAATAAAAGATTTGTTAATGGGGTGAGTGTAGAGTGTAACCTAAAGTGTACTGGGTGTAAGGGTGTTACTGTGGGTGTACGAGTTATGTGTATGTATATGAAGTGTTATGCCTGTTTATGTGTAAAGTAGTTACGGCTTAATAAATCAGTATTTAAACTTAGTAGAATATTTTTTTTCCTTATATCAGTAAGAGCTTTTTTCTAGCGTCATAATCCAAATCTAAATACAAAATAACACTAAGATTGTCAAAATATGAATATAGTGGGATCATTACAGGAATATTTACTTTCGTAACTTTACAATGGGCCACAAGTTTTAATATTGGGCAGGTATAAGAACATTGAAAATTCCATAAATTTTAAATATATTTGTTTTGTGTAGGTCCAACAAGAAAATCAATTACCTACCCGCATTTGTCAAGATTTGATAAACAAATATTGAACTTAAGAAACGGAGCCCTCTAGAATAATTAAGTTTAAGAGCAAGACTCCCCTCGTTTTTCGTAAGCCTTTCCTTCTTCGCATTCTGACTTTAATTTTGGTATTATCATGACATTACCAAAATGAAAGTGGAATAGGCATCTATTAAAAATGCATACCGTCCAGTCATAAAAATAAGGTATTTGGGGAAATGACAAATGAAAAAGAATTCGACGTCAAATATTTCAACTTTCACGGAACGAGAAGATCAAGGTACAGGTAAAAGGTAGGCAGAGAAAGTGAATAAATAGAAAGAGGGCTATTTTCATGAACAAAATTAATATATCTTGGCCCAAAACCATAATAAGATAAATAACATACATTTTGTATTTAACAAACCCACATATGAATGTAAAATGAATGTGTCTCCACTACTGAAAACCTCAACTTATGATGAAACAGAAAATTTTATAATGTTATACAATCAGTTGCGTACTTATCCACTCACACTCAGATCACACACAGATACACACACACATGCACACACACACACTCACACACACCCTCACACAGACACATCCTCGCACACACACATCCTCTAACTGAGGCGTGTAGCATGTTAGGTATTAAATTTTTATTTTGTGTCCTTCCCTCTGGGGGAACATATTATTGTTTAAAATATTGTTTAACTTAACATGTTATTTTTCTTGTTTTTAATTTCATTCTTTGCTTAAAACAAGACGCCACCGAATCCCTGTTACGATACTCGTAAGAGGCGCGGCCCTACTAATTCATAAATACAGGCTACTTGTGAGCCTAGTTATGATAGTAGTCGACAAAACTATCTCCTTGTTGTTTTTATTTTTATTATGAAAAAGATTTTTATTATCATTATTTATTATAATATTGGTCATATAGTGACAGAGGATCCGAAGGATTACCTTGACGTAGAGCGCGAGCACTGGGCTTTGGTAGTTCGGTCGCATGTTAGTTCGTAGGTTTGCATGTAGATATATTTACAGACTACATTAGATATATTGATGTTATATTTAAATCATGTTTTTGACGACATCTGTGGTGCAGCGGTTGTGGCTCTGCCTACCATGCGAGAGGTCCCGGGTTCGATCCCCGGCTGGGGGTAATGAAAAGAAAACAAGGAAAATTCCCAGGTCTTGGATGTTTCTATGTGTGTGACGTGGCTGTTTCTGGTGCCCACGACACAGGGTATCCTAGTGTGGGGCCAGAAGCAATGTACTTGCCTGTAAATGTTTATATAAATGTTTATGTTTATGTTGTACAAAGCTAGTTAAAATCACACTCTTCAAGGCATACTGGCAATAGTTCTATACGTGCAGCTCATGGGTCAACTATACCATAGATACTGTCAAAGGTCCTGCTCGTCCAGTAAAACAACTCGTCCGTGCAAAGGTCCCCGTTACTCCAGGCGGAAAGACCCGCAGTGTGAGTGGGACAGAATCGGAAAAAAAAGAAAAAACCTAGCGCTAAACCACATTATTTCATTATTTAGGGTTCCGTACCCGAAGGGTGCCAAACGGGACCCTATTATTATGACTCCTCTGTCCGTCTGTCTGTCTATCCGTCTGTCACCACGCTGTATCTCATGTCATGAACCATGATAGTTAGACAGTTAAAGTTTTCATAGATGATTTATTTCTGTTGCCGCTATAACAACAAATACTAAAAAAGAGAATAAAACAAATATTTGAGGGGGCTCCCATACAACAAAGGTGATTATTTGCTCGTTTTTGCTCGATATTGATAATGGCAATATGTAGACGCCTGAAGTATTTATACGATATGTAGTTATATATTCACTTTAAAAATAAAATAAAAACAATAAATGAAACAAATATTTAAGGGGGCTCTCATACAACAGACATGATAATTTGCCTTTTTTTTCAGATAATGGTATGGCACCCTACGTGCGCGAGTCCGAATCGCACTTGGCCGATTTTAGTTATTTGTATTGACTCATTTGCAAATAGGTTTATATTTTTTATAATTCTGTTTTTAGACTGCTATTAGTTTGGAGGTTATTCTCCAGATCTTAACCTACTGCGAGATGGTCTCTCTCCAGTGCGAGTTAATGTTATATTTTACCCTAAACATAGAACTAACCAAGATTAGATATAAAAAAACCTGTAATTACTATTCCAAATAATAACTTTGAGCTTTACATAACAAAATATGTACACTTCATTAAATAGATGATTACATTGCAATAAACACATGTCTTTACAAAGCAAACAATCAGACAAAGCACGGATGTGGCTACATCTAGGCTAGTATATTTTAGTTACTTTCATAGTGTGATGTCCTATGGTATCTTGTTGTGGGGGAAAGCAGCGGATATTCAAACTATTTTTATTTTACAGAAAAGAGCTATTCGAGCAATTTATAATTTAAAACGAACAGACTCCTTAAGAGAGCTTTTTAAAGAAATTGACATACTAACAGTAGCTAGTCAATTTATTTTCGACAATATAATGTATGTACGCAAGAACCTTACAACATTTTCCAAACTTAGCGATAGCTGTAATGTTAACCTAAGAAATAATCACAGACTATGTGCGCCCCGTTTTAGACTCGCGAAGGTTAGCAATTCTTTCAAGGGTCAGTGCATTCTCTACTACAATAGGATACCTCTGGAGATTTTGAAATTGCCACTTGAGCAATTTAAAAAGCATGTTAAAGCGACTTTGTCGAAAAAGGGTTATTACAATGTTCAAGATTACTTAAATGACAGGACTGTATGGGGTTAATCTGGCTCAACACAGACCTTGCTGTTAATAATTTTGTAATTATTTATTCCTGCTTATTAAGCATATATGCATAACTGCATAACAATTAAATTTTTCATATTTGTATTAGTTAAGCACAACCTATTTTTAAAAGAGATCTAAAAATAAATCTGTGGGAGTTTCTACGCCCTTCTTCTCCCACAGTGGTCCAATGTAGAGAAGAGGCAAAAAATGACGTTTGCTAAGTATATGTAAATATCTACAGTAATAAAGTACTTTGACTATTGACTATTGACTATTGAATCAATTTACAACCCCATTAATATTAGAGGTCGCTAATCACGATTAAATTATACAAAACCCTTGACGTACCTTGACGAAGTACTGCGACAAACTTGATAAACAACAAACAATATTTGATAAACATCAGCAGCATCTTTAATGTCTTTTGGGATATTTTGACAAATCGTGAATGTCAGATCCCGTCTGAATGCGCTCTTACTCTTCAGACGCGAATGGGAGATTTAGTATTGGTATAGCGATCTGAAACTGGTAGGTACTTCCCGTGAAATAAGACGAGGATTGAAGGCCAGTACAGAAAGAACGAGATGCGGTTCAACTCCTAATCAATATCGAGAAGGGTTGTATATCCTCCACGCGTTCTCCTCGGCCTATTAGCGTAATGTATAAGTCGTAGCTATGTCGGCATTAGTTGGTTAAATCAGACACTTAACTAACTCTCTAGACCGTTAATTAAATACCGACGTTTAACCAATTCACTAAAATTCCGTCAGACAAGTGAGACAAGATATATACCATATAAATATATTTTTTATTGTACTTAAGTTTATGTTTTAAGTATTTTTTGTTGTTCTTACATGTTCAACCTAACACGAAGGATAAAGGGGGCTTCGCTTCGCTCACCCCCTTTACCCTTCACCTACGTTACCGCCATATTTTGCCCTGACATAAGCTGTGCAAATCAGCTGTTGTCGTGACGCCATCTTGTTTTCCAACACGCTGGCTTTCGGTAAGACAGATAGTTAAAATATTTCGACTATGCTTTATTTAAATCGAAACGGAATTTTACGGAACGGAACTGACGGAATTTTAGTGAATTGGTTGAACGTCGGTATTTAATTAACGTTCTAGAGTTAGTTAAGTGTCTGATTTAACCAACCAACTGTGCCAGCTATATCGTAGAATTGGCTATAATCATGATTATCGTCAACCATGGATTAATCATTTCATGAAATGATATGGTCTACCATTTCATGAAATGATTAGAAAGGGTTGGATTTCACGAAAATATGTATTTTTTTTTCAATAATTTGGATTCAGTACTACCTGTTGTTTTTTGTGATATACATGTTGAACTAACATGAAGACTATTCGGGGGCTTCGCTGCCCATCGCTCCCTTTACTATTCACCTAAGTCACCGCAGTGTTTTGCCCAAAAATATTTCTTCATTCAATGAAAGTTCTAATTCAACCATGGTTGACGATAACATGATATAGCCAATCCTACAATATAGATACGGTTACGATATATATGTCACCGTAAGATAGTCAAAACCGTTAGTTGATAAATTTATGTTTTTTTTTCTGGTTAGTTGGTCAACTATCGACAGATAGTAAACTGTAGCGTACTGCTTACTATATGACGCGTTAGTTGATCAATTAACAGTTAAAACCGTTAAATAATAAACTGGTTTAAACTATAATTGCAAACGAAATACCAGAGCAAACACTGCGGTAGCTTAGGTGAAGACTAGAGGGGGCGAGCGCAGCGAAGCCCCCGAATAGTCTTCGTGTTAGGTTGCCATGTAAGAACAAAAGAAACGTAAATTCTAAACCCTGTCAGTCTTGTTTACTATCTGTCGATAGTTGATCAACTACCGCGTTAGTTTATCAACTAACGGTTTTGACTATCTTCCGGTGATATATGCACGCGGCAAGGAGTTTATCACTCGAGTGTATTCTATGAAGAACTTCGGTGTTACGTTCAACCCCAAATTCAAATTCCATGAGCACATGAGCACTTTGGCCAAGGATAGCTTTAAAGATTAGGGTTTGTGATACGGAATAGTAAGGGATTCCGTAATTTGTGTATGGTCCAGCTGCTTTACATGACCCCAGTGGGAACCAAACATGAATCTAAACTCTGATTTTTATTCCGTAGAATTCTGACAGCTATCTTTTTTTGACATGTCAGAGATTACAAACCATTTTGGCCGGGCACATTTTTCAATTTCAATACGAGTCTGAACATCTGCGCCTATACATTTTAATTGTTAGTGAATGTATCCATTTTATTCCCGGGAAGGGCCACGCTGTGGCTCCATAACGTTTATAAAAATCAACGAACAATCAGAACACGAAAAGTCAACAAGAAAAAAGTTAACAGTATAACAGAAACTTAACAAATTTAACAAGATAATAACAACAAATAGCAGCAAACACCGAGAACACGCATTGGTATATACATATTTGCTGGAATCTACCAATATAATTTGTTCACCATATACTTCGTAGCGTAGAATCACGTTCCAAATGTTAAATAATTCTGCATCCATCTGACAAAGCAGGTCTTTTGAGTGCACACTTTTAGATTATTCGCTGTGGGGCTGTGAAGTGTTAAGTTTAAAATAGTGACCAATGGAGCGCAACACTGACAGCTAAACGTCGATAGCCACAGAGCAAATATTACTCTCACGTCAACGGTAGTACAGATGTAGTGAATAATCCTTTCCTTTCGTATTTTCTCGGAAATGTTCGTTTTTGTCTTACTACTTCACTCGCACTCAGTACCGCAATTTGACATTTGACATTGATAAATAAAGTATACGATTTATTTGATACCTACACGTAATTTAATAATACAGTAATTCATAGACACATCGGCACCATTCGGGTGTTATCGTTGTTCCGAGTTTTGCCGATAGGAAAGGATTATTCACTACATCTGTAACTTGTTTACGTTTGTATTAAGTATCGGGTTTCGATTTTGCGCTTATCAAAATAAATAAAATAATAATTGTCCTCATAATGAACCTTATAATATCCGAAATATCAGAATTCTACGGAATAAAAAATCAGAGCTGAGCTCGGTTGTTTGAAATCCAAGGGTAAGCTCAATTTTTTTCTGATCAATAAAAATGACGTATCGCTGATTTCCCGCCACAGCTCAGCGCTATACGATAATAAATAAAGTTAGGCTATGGAAAAAGGAAACTAACCGACACACCATAATAATCTTTGACGAGGTTCATAGTGGCCATGAGCTACGGTATGCGGCAGTGTTTTTCAATTGCAACGATTGGGTCACGGCCTCCCAGTCGCGATGCTTCGGAAAAAAAATAAGTTAACTTTACGGAATTCATATCTTCATTTCACTACTTTGTTTGTAATAATGTACTCTATTGATTGACACCAGTTTCATCTACCGTTAGCAGGGATACCAGTTTCAATACAATCCTAACAAAAGCTTGGGCCTTCGCCGCCATTGCTAGCAGGTCTTGTAAGTTTTTTTTACTTGACCTGCTAGCCATATGAAATTTTCGGGCGGCTTGCGCCGGTCCTCATAGATGACTTAGTGACAGTATCTTCAACTTGCTAGCCATGCCAATATTCCGGTGCGGCTTTCACTATCTCTTATAAAAATAAACATAAACCCAAACATTTATATACAGGCACATGCCAATGTATGTGCCTGTATATAAATGTTTATCTTCTGGCCCCACACTAGGATACCCTGTCTCGTGGAAACCAGAAACAGCGACATCACACACATATAAACATCCAAGACCAGGGTTTTTTTTTCTTCCTTTATCCCCAGCCGGGGATCGAACCCAGGACCTCTCGTATGGTAGAAAGAGCAACTATCGTAGGAGGTCATATCTGTAGGTGGCTCTTTAATCGACTTGCTATGCAACGTGAAAATCCGGGGTGGCTAGCGCCGCCCCTCATAGCACATCTTATTGATTGCTCGATGTACATCTTGTGGGCATACCAGTCCGTTACGTTATTTTCTTACACACATCCATCCATACATCCTCAAACGCTCACCCTTATAGATTATTAGGATATAAAAAGGAGTTTGATTTGCCCGGAACGCTTATATTGGCACTCAGCATTTTCTAATAATATTTTTACTTTTATTTTATTTTAGAACTACGACCCGAATGGCCGAGTCGGCAGAGACCCACCTACGAGGCCAAGGGTCCCGAGTTCGAGTCCCGGTGGGGGCAAATATTTGTTTCATGAGAACGGATGTTTGTACCATAGTCATGGTTGTTTATCTATTTAAGTATAATATCCTCTGGAATGTCCCTGTACAGCGAATCTCGTGGACCCTAACGTGTCCAAGGTTCTGGCGAAAATAAACTTTCAATCGACTTGCGTTAGGAATTTGATAAGTTTGTTAGGTTATTTTATTAGTTTCCTTACATGTTATGTACCATAATAAAGTTTATGAAATTACCTATCTTGTGATGTATAGTACTCACATGTGATAATAAAGTTGATAAGGCTTTTCATCGATTGTTTGCAGAATCCATTATTTGACACCGACACCTCTAATTATATTTCGTTCTTACGGGCCAAACACAAAACTTACACTATTTTCCATTTTTCACATCACCACTATTAATTTCTTCAGCGATAAGATGTATTATTTTATTACAAAACACAGTAATTAGTTCACAATAAATAAATATTGACAAACATAAAATGTAAGTCTGCGGCCGGTCGCCTGCCCAAAATGGCGACATGGCTTGGTATTTTATTTATTTTGATCTGATTTGGCTGTCTCAATGTCAGTTCCAATCATATCACACGGTTGCCAACTAAACTACTCTTAATCTAAGACTACTTCCGGGAACGTTCTGAAACTTAGTGGATATTCATAAAACGTCGAAGTTTGCAATACTTTCTATGCGCTTATGCAGCGCACAGGACGCTAGCCGCCCAACAAAGTTATGCGCTTATGCAGCGCATAGGACGTCTGACGGGATATTTATCTATATAATTATGTGTATCGTTGTCTAGTACCCAAGATATAGGTGAAACCCAATTTGGGGCTAGATCAATGTGTGTAAATAGTGTCCAAGGTAAAAAAAAAAAACTCTTGCGATTCTCTTACTTTGGTGACACCCTTAGGATCTCCTTTATCAAAAGATATTAGGAGATCCTAGGGGCGTCGCCAATTTTTTTTGACTTGAAAGCGGGTCGCATACCCAAATCGTTTAAAAAACATTAGTAAAAGTTAAGGTAGCCACCGCCCATATTCACAACACTAATCGACCAATAATTATAGAAACGCTTTTTCTGTGAACTAAATAACAATTTCATAGAAACTGCGTTAATCTTGCTGTGGATTTAACATATCGATAGATTTGATTCAGTTCTTCTTGCGTTCATTGTGTGATAATAGTTTATGTGACTGCTGTAGTAGTAGTTCCTGAACACATGAAAGAGAGCTTATGATATCACACATATCATAAGCTCTCTTTCAGGAACCGCATGTTCGACCGGAATTGTGGCATTGATCATTGCTCTGCACCTATCATGTATAACACAAGTTACATAAGTATAGACAATCAATAACATATAACATAATGCTGGTCATTACGTGCAGTTTTGGACGCAGTAAAGAGGGTTTATGATACGTGTGTAGATAAAAAAATAAAGTTTATAAATGGTATTGTGTTATTACCATTTAATAACCTCATAAAGAAGAAGAATATAAAACGGAAACGGTACGTGTCTGGCGCAACTGCGTCTCTGCCAACCCATAAGTATAAACGCACAAAATCACGTTTACCTTGTATGCCCAGGGAACTCTCCACACATTAGGCGAATAGGTGGAAACCATGTTGACTTCCACTGTTTGCCCTCACCGTGCGGACTGTGCCGTGTTCAAACTAACCGCAAGACCACAACATATCGAACAGAAATCCAATATACCAACCCCGCACCGGCATCCACGGAACCGATTCAGCAAGACCAGAGTGTCAATTGCTGCTGCTGCTGTTTGCTACTCAGACATTGCCCTATTGATGTACGGTCGTTGTACTATCACTGTCCTATCATGAGTCCCGGTGGCGCCAAATATTTGTTTGATGAGAACGGATGTTTACATCCTAGTCATGGCTGTTTATCTGTCTAAGTATAATATTTATCTATATAAGTATGTGTATGGTTGTCTAGTACCCAAGATACAGGGAATCCTAGTTTGGGGCTAGATCAATGTGTGTAAATAGTGTCGAAGGTATTATTATTATTACTGTACAAAATTTCTCTTTTTACAAAGCCAATTTAAAAAAGGAAATCTGAATATAACTTTCATCAAGGTGTAGAACAGGCATATCACACATCCCTTAAATCTTTGACTTCATGTAGGTACCTGTCCCTCCATACCACTATCACCGTACAAAATTTCTCTTTACACAAAGCTAATTTAAGACGCTGATTAAATAAATATGGGGTGCTGTTTTCATGTGTTTTTCAGGAAATACTGGGCAAATCGTAATTAATTTCTGGTATATGTAATTTGACTATATAATCTAGAGATTCTTAATTGGAAAACATGTTTGGATAAAATTTTCTCGATAGAAAATAAATACAAAGTCAACCCTTTTTTATGGTTTTATCCTATTACACCGCAGTAGTAAGTGAATATGACTGTGTGATAATTGCAATGTATGAACAATTGTTATTTCTAACGATTTTCAATTTGAAAGTTACTTCCCTGAAATAGTTTATTTTTTATGATTTTTTTTTACGTTTTGGCGCTTACGTTGTTTCAGATTAGTCGCGAGTGCATTATTGGCATCCCGCTTTTTCTTATTCGCGAGTAATTATTGCATCTCACTTCCACTCGACAGCGCATGTTTATTCCATCATCGCCTTAAAAAAGAAAATCAATGTTACAATGCCAGTGGTATTGTTAAAGAAGGGTCATTGAACTACTCAAAAACCGAGGTAAGTTGGGACGGATCGCGATTTTGAACCCTATGCCATGGTAACAAAATTTGAAACCTTTAACGGAAAAGTAACTGAGGGGGAAAGTAACTAATTATGAACAGTTACATACACTAGTTTTTTCTACACACATATCATAAGCTCTCTTTGATGTATTCAGGAACATGTTCGACCGGCATTAATGGCATTGATCATTGCTCTGCACTTGTTTTGCCTTTTCAGTAGTACCAACTTCACAGACAAACTAGGGGCGGCATGCGGGCGGGTGGCGTTTTAAATTTATATGTCATGATATGTCGAAATATTGATACATCATAGTCATAATGTATCAATATTCAGATAAGAAATGAGTTTTACCAAGTACTATATCATTATGATGGTCAGAACGTGCGGTTTTTCAACACGGTAAAGAGATTTTATGATATGTGTATAGATAATAGATCTTTAAATTTATGTTGCTTGTCACTTCCATGAATTTTGATTTTTTGATAAAACCTGGCTCTTATTTCTGAGTACATAATATCCATGACAGTTCAGAGGCCTTGATGTTATGCCCATTTGACTTTAAAATTTAATAATTGTTTCTGTGACTGGGTGTAAGGGAGACAGATGTCAAATATTACCTATTAAATTGAGCATACTTTAGTAGTATTCCAAATGATTCCAAGATTGGCAACTTCCCTCTGATATTAGCTTATCGTTGAATGTGTGTGTGTTGATTAATATATGAGTAGGTATCTAATTGTTGTTGGTCCAAAGGAGTCATTGTGGGCAGTGAGATTACAGAGTAAGTTACAAATAGTAGAATCGACACCCTGAACGGTCCAACACACCCAAGACGAATACCGCTCGCAACAAGTCAAATAGCACCCATTCACTTAACCTCGTGAAGCTGCAAAATAAATAAAACACCATTTATATACGAACTGGAAAGTCGACGAGAAAAATCGCTTCGCTGACCCATTTCACAGTGTGATTCTAAAATTCAAATGCAACTGCCGGCCGGAAATGAATCCGTTGGCGAACGGGCATCTGTCGTGTCGATACCGATCTAGTGGACGTGCCACGTCAACTTCCGGTTCGCGCCTTTACGGCTTCCAATTTTAAATCTTCTTCGAGAAGCATCTTTTGAATGGCTTTTTTAGGGTTGCGCTATCGATATGGGACCAAATGGTTTTACCTGAGTGGACACTTCTGGAGTTTAGACCGATCGAATCACCAGGATTTCAAAATACTAAATATATACGTGACGTCACTGTCTCTGGTTCCCACAACACAGGTCCTAGTGTGGGGCAGAAGCAACGTATGTAAATTGTGTGTTATGTTAAGGGGGTCCCCGTCACTCCAGGCGGAAAGCCACGCAGTGTGAGAGGGACGGAATCGCGGAAAATGTCAAAAAGTCGGTTTTAAATTAATACAAAATTAACTAAAATGGCAATGAAAATATCCGTAATAGCTAATTTAGGTATCGTCAAAACCCAACTAAATAAATATTTTTGAATTCTGTGTGCCATTCCAATTTGCCAGAAAAAAGTGTAAATTTACATGTCATTTCAATAATTATTTCTTACAAGCGAAATTCCTGCAATCGCGTTTTTGATTACAACCAATCTAGAAAGGGGTCCCAAAATTGTTATTATATAATTTATTTAACATGGGACTTTTTTAACAGCAGAGAAATACATTAAAATAGAGACCGTTTTGTCTTTATATCACCTTAAGTAGGCTTCTCAGACTCAGAGGGAAAGCTTGCATTGCGATGTTGCTGTTTGAACGTGAACCAATGCTTACCCTCCTCCACCTGTTATCTTCCTTTCACGTGATACCCAGGATATTAAGAAGTGGCACTGTTATCCATAGCCAATAAAATTCGCCGTAAAGGAAAATATTTTCATTGCTATCGAGCAACAAATTACCCCAGGGTCCCGTCTTAAATCATATTGTTTAAAGCTGTTTTGTTGTTTTGCTTAGAAATTTACAAAAAAAAAAACAAAAAAAAACGATGAAGTGCGAGTCGAACTTACGCACGAAGGGTTCCGTACCACCGTACAATGGTAGGGATGGTGTGGAGTGAATTGTTTGTTTACAAAGTAATTGGTGGGGCTACTTTCACACTCCATGTATAACCAGGTGCATCCATAAGTTTGTATGTGGTATTGAAAGAATTGTTGTATGGGAGCCCCCTTAAATATTTCTTTTATCCTGTTTTTTAGTATTTGTTGTTATAGCGGCAACAGAAATACATAATCTGTGAAAATTTCAACTCTCTAGCTAGCTAGGTTCTTGAGATACAGCCTGGTGACAGACGGACGGACAGCGAAGTCTTAGTAATAGGGTTCCGTTCTTATCCGTTGGGTACGGAACCCTAATAAAACACAGTTACAAGATAAATTTTGTATATAACCTGTCATAGTGTAACTAGTAAAGAGTATATTTATTATTTATATATATATATATATATATATATACCTTGTGGAACGCCAATTTTTACACCCGATCCATCATATTTAACGCCGTTGACCTATACTTTTTGAATTATATTGCTTAAGTATGATCTAAGTAGATCCAATGGTTTTTTTCTTACTCCGTAATGATTTAAATTTATTAGTAGCGTATTATGATCAACACAATCAAATTCCTTCGACAGATCGCAAAAAACTCCGATAGCATAGACACGGTCTACTTACATTAACTGCTTTGTCTTGTGCTCGACTGCCATAATAAAAAGGAATCATCTAGAATACAACTATTTAATTTAAAATCAAGTTTATACACTTATAGGACCAGCTTAATTTAGTTGACGGGGCGTCGTTTGTTTCAAGGACTCCTTGTAATTTTTTTCAAAAGAGCAAGGCAAACACCACTACTGAAATACTTACCTACCACAACTGAGGAACTACCACGAATGTGAGAGAATTTAGGCAGGATTATTTCATTTAATGCATTTAAGCAACTAAAATCCAAATAAATATCCAAATAATTATCCTTCATTTATCAACAAACATAATAACATTAAAAACGAAAACAAACTAGGCGCCACTATGACATCTTATAACTGAAAAGGTGACGCTTTACAAGATTTTGCCCATCTATACATTATGCTTGTATTGATGTGATTCATCGATTTCTGATGGTTTTAATAACTTTGTAAACAATATTTTGCTGTGTAAAATCCAAACTATTCACTCCACACCATCGCTTCCATTGAACGGTGGTACGGAACCCTTCGTGCGCGATTTAGACTCGCACTTGACCGGTTTTTTTTATTGCTTTAAGTGGCAAATGAATAATTGGAGAAAATTATCTTTTTATTTTTATGATAATATTTTATTTATGATAATATTAACTAGCAAAATATAAAACTCTATAAAAAGATGCCTTGAAAGTGCAAAAACCGTAATAATTCCTTTAGGAATTGAACGACATGTATGTAGAATATAATCCATGGGAATGATATAAAAATCAATATTCAGGTTATTTATTAATCATGTATTAAGGTATTGTTTATTAATATACTAAAATAAAAGCTAAAATAAAGAAGACGTTTTACGAGATATTGTCAATCTATACTTTATGTTTGTATTGATGTGTACTATCGATTTACGTGGGTGTTATACGTGGCCGCCATTAAAATAAAACAAAATGGCGGATGGTACACTCTCCTTATAAAAATGTTCAACCCCTTTAAAGTAACGTCAAACGCCCTTGAACAGTTGTTATGTGTTTTCTATGCGAAAAAAGAGAAGGAGATTGACGCATAGCTCTGTCACTTACTGACAACAAATATTACGTCACTTCTATTCGACATGATAGTCGTGAAAATGAAAGCAAACATTCAATAAATCAAGATTCCTATGGGAAATATTAAACTGCAAATCAAAAATACTTAATTGCACAGCAAGTATCAAAGCAAAATTCTGCGGTAGCTTAGGTGAAGGGTAATATGGGTGAGCGAATTGAAGCCCCCTTTATCCTTCATGTTAGGTTGAACATGCAAAAACAACAAAAAATACTTAAAACATAAACTTGAGTACACATAAGAAATCTTTAAAACTTAACTCTTTCGCGGACGATGACCGAATGTCAAGTATTACGTTTTGGACACATGGTTGTGTGCGTAAACCGAAGGAGCGAGTGAGAAGGAAGAGATCAATTTTCTATGTGTGCGAAAATGGTCTAATATGACACTATCCAACCTGTGGAAGTACCTACATGGACACAAAGAGCAGGGCTACCTATAACTGCAATGGAAATGCGAATTCTATAGAGTTTCCGTCCAAAACAGAGGATCAAGGAACGAATTCTATGGAATCCGCGTCACTATGACTTCTTCATTGACGTATTCTTGGGAATTCGCTGACCGCTATAGTATATTTGCTGATCCTTTTTTTCCTTGCAAATCAATATTTTTGATGTGCAATTAAATACCAGCCGATTCCTATTGTGTTTATTGTTCTTCAGCTGATTATGTCTGTTCTGTACGTCTATTCCATCAGCTACACATCGCCTTTTCTATGACGCCATAAGTCTTTCCAAAAATATGGTGTTCCCGGGAGTAATTTATTACAACTATTACATTTACGATGGAACTGGGTAACGTGCAACAAAGTTTGACTTTGGAAGTGGTTATGTGTCGATGCCTCAGCGCAACTAGATCTGGAAGAGCCTAGAAAATAGGACACCCAACAGAAAAAGTCTGTCATCCTTCCAGGCCGAGGTAAGTTATCTTTAGGTACAAAGAAATAACAATTACTTGGCTAAACGGGCGCAAGCATGGAGGACAACTCCTCAGGTATAAAGATGTGCTGAAGAGACACATGAAGAGATGTGGCATAGAGTCTTACCAGTGGGAAAAGCATGCCGCCCTAAGAGCCGAGTGGAGGGCTTTGGTTATAACCAAAGTCCGTGAGTTTGAGCTTCACCGGCGCGCCGAACTTGACACTAAGCGCGATGAGTTAAAAGCCCGACCACCTGCGCTAACTCAATATAATTATGTTAACGGTGTGCTCAAATGCCCGCAATGTGCGAGGATCTTCACAAATAAGATAGGCTACACAAGCCACATGCGAACACACGAGCGAGTCTAAAACGGTCGCCGTGTCCGAAATCGGTCGGACCACATCATCATCAAACGTGGGCATAGTTGCTTCTCTGCCACCGCGTATGGGAAAAGAATTGACGCTTTTACTTTTTTATTATTATTTTCACCACAAACGCACATATTATAAGACTAGGTTACTCAATTACACTTAGGCATTTATGCAAAAGTCTTGGAGGTTTAAATGTGGGCAACGTCGGTGTTTCTGGTTTCCAGGTATGTGGACAAGTTTTGAAGCAAAAAGCTTTTAAAAAAAACGTTTTTTAAGACTTAACTCTACTTAAAATGACTGCTCTATTTGAAAGCTGACAACTAATTGAACGCTCCCAGCGTCTCTACAGGCTTCCAAAGCACAAACATACGTCATCTCAACATAACGTAGCCACTCTTGGACCAGCAAAGTATCACAGATAGACTAAACATCCATTCTAGAAAACTATCTTTACCTACGACCTAAGTGCTGATGAAGCATTGGCAATCAGCAATTCAGGTCGAGAGGAGAATATAACCTGTGTGAAAATGTTTTTATGTTTATGTTTATGCGTGATTTTAAAGGTTGGTTTATATCTACAGACAATGGGTGTGGCAGACACGTGGCGTGGCAGACAAAAAAATATTCTCCCATACAGAGTGCATGAACGTATTTATATGTATCTTAACGTGGCCGCGCAGACTCCGACCGACACGTGCCGTGCCCGGCCAGCATTCGCGGAAAGAATGTATCTGGCACGCTATATGTAAATAAACGGTGTCTGTCGGTGTCTGCCACGCCACGTCTCTGACACGCCCAATGTCTGAAAATATTTACCGACCTTTTTGGCTTGTGGTTATGACATCTCCATTATGTACCCTCTTTGGTCGTCGCTAAGTTTTAGGACCCGCGGGACCTAAATATTTGACGTGACTTGATCAGGTACACTTTGTTGAAACTTGATACATTGATCAATAAAGCACTAGATTTGGAAAACTAAATAGGTATTTAGTTAGTAAGTACTTATACTCGTAATAGATTTTGATATTATTTAAGATGGTCTACTGTTGCCGTGCACAATGAGAAATATGATTTATTGTTTTCCTTTTTACCGTATTTTGTAAACCCTAATAATTATTAAGCAAAATTAATTACGCATAAACAAGGTCATAAACTTGGGCAAAAACTCTTATCGAACCTATGATAGCTAAAATGTGCTTTGTCCTCGTCTCACAAACACAAATTTCAAAGTAACAGACAAAGACAAACAAATTATAACGGCATTATAGTTAATAGTACATTATGATACAAGTGTGGTATATTGGTCATTACACTCGAGTCTTAATGGAGACGAGAAGTGTAATGACCAATGCTCACGTGTTTCATACGACGTTTTTCAACACACTTGCGAGGAAAAGTAAATAAAACTAACGAAATGCAATACTGTGAATAAACTTAACAAACAGAAACCCATTTAAAAGATGGCGGCCATAATTTTATTTTTTCGCGCGCTCAGCGCTGCATGCGCGCGCAAGTCTGAGATAAGGGCACCGGCAAAGTAGCTAATCAGCCACATATTTATAAATTTTGAAATTGGGTATTTATAGGTAAAAATACACCGTCAAAATATAAATACCAACGAGCGAACAAGCAGTTTCATGAATTTTTTTAATTATTTATCACATTTTGAATTGATCATATATTTACGCAAATAACTACTAAGCTGTTTTCGAAACATTAATACTTCTTGCTAATATTTAAAAAGATATGTAATGAAAAGGCACTAGTGCGATAATGTAATGTAAAAGGCACGGCATGGGTAATATTCTGCATTATCAGTGTAAATACGCTGTAATAAGACCTACTTTACGAGCAGGTGTGTTGAAAAATAGGTTTATAAGACGTTTATGAATAAGGCGGTTAGAATAAAATAAAAATATATAATTTCACATATTCAGCAATACAGGCTGAATTCACCGACCGTATTTTGGGGATCGATTGTCCCCATCATTGTCAACAACATTCCCCATGACATATTGATCGCAAATAAAAAAAAACGTTCTGCAAAACATTGGCCCGACCAGCTGATTACAAGTTACCAAGGAAGAGGCAATTTTTTTTTCGCTTGCGAACATATGTTTCGTCGAACATATGCTATCCATCCCCATTAATAGAAAACTTGTCCGAATAGGCCGAATACCTAATAGATACCAAATATTCGTGGCATCTCTAGTGTTAATCCAAAATAATATGATATGTCAGTTTGTAAGGTCGATAATATGGAACGATCGATCGATTGTCATTCATTATGCTATCTGTCTCTAAAAAGATGGTTCATCTCTCAACGAGTATTTCATTCTATTAAGTCTTGTTTAAAAGCCATCGCCGTGGGCGGTCGTTTCAAAATGTAAAAAATTGTTTTCTAGCGCAGAGCGCGTAGTTTTCTATGTTTCAATATTATAACGTGCCATAGTGTCAATAAATCAGTATAATTTTAAAACTATCTTCATCATTTGACTTCATCATCACCAACCAGCATCACAACCTTTGGAAGGGCGGCTCGCCAGCGCGGCGGCAATTTTCCTTCGTAAGCGGAGGTGGTGGCCCACAATACCTTTGTCCGATAGCCGCCGACGATTAGCGAGCTTATTCGCTAACTCAAATGACAGTATAAAATTATGATCACCGAGTTTAGTTTCCTGTAAACCCATTAGACCACGGAGCTCTTTTTGAAGTATAAGTAGTATATTTTTGACAACTCAAGTGGCGAACATATTAGCCGCAAAAATTAAGAATATAATGGTGTCGTTCAATCATTTCGTGTAACCAAGGATATCAAATAAGCCGGGTAATAGCTAGAGTGGTAACAATTTCATGTCGATGAGCACTGAGCGTTTCCGTTCATCACCGAAAGATCACGTGACATGAAGGCGATACGGAATACCAAAACAACAGAGTGTTCGGTTGGTCACTGAGCTCGGTGATCATCACTTCACTGTTGTTCACTTTCATCTCTCAAAATTAGCGAATAAGCCTGCAGGTCTGGCTGGCATTGGATATTCCTGCTGCAGACATCATCCGTGGTTTAGGAGAGGACAGATCGACGTGCATCATCCAATTTGGGGGTTCGGCGGTTGGGTGTCCGAGGTTATACCTAACCCTATCACATCATCAGTTAGGTTTCCGAGGGACCTACCGATTCAACGAATGTCTAGAAAAGGGTGTTGAAATTTTGGTAAAACAAGGTATATGTACCATGTCTTGCACATATGACGACCCGAATCGCCTAGTCGGCAGTGACACTGCCTACGAAGCCAAGGGCCCCGGGGTTGAGTCCCGGTGGGGGCAAATATTTGTTTGATGAGAACGGATGTTTGTACCCTAGTTATCGTTGTATGTCTATCTAAGTATAATATTTATCTATTTAAGTATGCGTATCGTTGTCTAGTACCCAAGGTACAGGGGATACTAGTTTGGGGCTAGATCAATGTGTGTAAATATTGTCCAGGTAATATTATTATTATTATTTTTTGGAAAAATTTGTCTGCATTGTCTATATTATTATTAATGTAAAAGTGGGGGTACCCTAGTGATTGTTGTTTATCTACCTAAGTATTCTAAGTCTCTAAGTATTTATCTATATAAGTATGTGTATCGTTGTCTAGTACCCAAGATACAGGGAATCCTAGTTTGGGGCTAGATCAACGTGTGTAAATAGTGTCCAAGGTATTATTATTATTATTATGTATGATGTCCTCTGTGGTATTACGGTCGAGGCTACGCTTTCCAAGGGACAGGCCCTAGGTTCAAATTCCTTGCTGGGGAGGCAGAAATTAAATCCCCAGATCTTGGATGTTTACATGTCTGCGACGTCGCTGTTTCTGATTTCTAGTTCACAGGGTATCCTAGAGTAGGGCCAGAAGTTTATTTTACAAAAACACAGTGCGCAAATCGCAGAACATTTTGGTAGAGGACCAAAAAGTGTTGCATATTACTCTCCATTGAGCAACAGTCTGAATAGTCAAAGTCTGTACAGATGTAGTGAATAATCCTTTCCTATCGGCAAAACTCGGAACAACGATAACACCCGAATGATGCCGATGAGTCTATGAATTACTGTATTATTAAATTACGTGTAGGTATCAAATAAATCGCATACTTTATTTATCAATGTCAAATGACAAAGACGACGATGTTTAGTAAGACAAAAACGAACATTTCCGAGAAAATACGAAAGGAAAGGATTATTCACTACATCTGTACTTAAGTACAGACTTTGAATATACAGATGGATACATAGATAAGAAACTATAATCCTTACGGATTGTAGTTTCTTATCCACCTAGTGGTTGGCCCAAGGATAAGATAATGATAGTTTAACTCAGATTTAATAATTAGACATAAAACATACTAGCAAATATTACAAAAACAACAACCCTTAAAATAACCTAAACGATAAAAAATCATAAAGTTCATAATTCGAGTAATTCAACAGCTATATCCAGTTTTTTTTGTTGTTTTAAAATTAATTTCAATATTTTACATCTACCTACTTATTAAATTTTCTTTTAATTTTCAGTTTGATAACTAAAATTTTATCTTCAAAATCAGTGCCTCCAAAATGTCATCCATTTTCGTGATAATATTCGTATTTTTTTTTACAACTGACACTTTTCTAAAATTATATAAAATTTTCTGTTAGCTAAATGTTGTCTCATTCATACACACAAAGTTTATAAAATTAGGATCTGTAATTCCTAAAAAAAATACAAAAATGTTTGTACTGAAAATTGAGTTAACTTCAATTTCTCCATACAAAACGCCAATTTAATATGTAAGGACCTAATACAAGGTGACATTTAACTAGCTCACCATATTTTGGGGAAATTGGTATCCATAGTTATGAACAAGTTTCCCCAATGAAAAAAAAATATTCGTCCCTCAGTACCTACATTGACCCGATCAGCTGCTTATAAGTTACTATGGGAGACCCAATTTTAGTTTTTTTTTTTTTTTAATCTTATTTATTTTATAAGCCATACATCTTATGATTAAGTCAGCTTAAAAATAATTAACAAAGTTACAGTGCTTACAGTATTACTTTAACAAAAGAAAATAACATTAAATAAATCTAAAATTGGTTAGTTACATAAGTATTTTGTAGTGTTCCCATCTGAGATTCAAAGAGGTTATCATTTTAGTTTTGTTTGCAACCAAATGTTTCTTGGGGATAGATGTTCATAATTATGGGCACTATCATGCCCCAAAATATGGTCAGCTAATTAAATGTCACCCTGTATAAGAAACTAGCAATTACATTCATAATTTATAATTTAAAACGACAACGGCGCGATAGTATCAAGTCTACACCTGTTTTTTTATGATCTTATAAAAAACAGTCGTTCTTATGGCACAGTTAATAAGGTGCAAGTTTGAAAAAGCAGAAAGTTAATGAGATAGTGCGCGTGCCCATGGCTTATAGGTAATTTTTTATGTCAATCAAAAGCCCCTTCAAAAGTCGGGCCACCAAATAGTCGTATTAATAAGATTCGTTTTTATATAAGAATAAGACGTGGTCGTACAAAATTGAACATTCTTGATTCATAATTGACATGAGTCATAAAACTTAAAAAAGACTCAAAATATATGGCACCAAACTGAAAACCTTCAGTGCGAAAATTTCAAATATACTTTTTTAGTTAGTTTATCTACACACGTATTATAAACACTCTTTACTGCGTCCAAAAACCGCACGTTAAGACCAGTATAATGATATACTTCTTGGTAAAAAATCATTTCTTATCAGCATATTGATACAATATGACCATAATGTACCAAAACTTGTCCTTTATTGACATTCAAATTTCGAACGCCGAGGCCCGTCTGCGTGCCGCCCTTAGTTTGTCTGTGAAGTTGGTGCTACTGAACAAGCTAAACAACTGCAGAGCAATGATCAATGCCACAATGCCGGTCGAACATGCGGTTCTGAACACATCAAAGAGAGCATGATATGTGTGTAGATAAACTAGTGTATGTAACTGTACATAATTAGGCAATACAACTATCGAGTCATATTATTATGAAACTCGCTTTCGGCTCGTTTCCTAAGCCACTCTCGAGCTTTAGTGCCCTCCATTAAGTATCAGTCACATAATATTAGTTTATCTACACACGTATCATAAACCCACTTTACTGCGTTCAAAAACCGCACGTTACGATCAGCATTATGTTAAACTACTTGGTAAAAACTCGTTTCGTATCTGGAAAACTACACATTATGGTCATTATGTGTAGTTTTTCTACATATAATGACATTCAAATTTCGAACGCCGATGCCCGCCTGCGTGCCATCCATATTTTGTCTGTGAAGTTGGTACTGACATTCAAATTTCGAACGCCGACGCCCGAAGTTGGTGCTACAGAACAAGCTAAACAACTGCAGAGCCACAATGCCGGCCAAACATGCGGTTCCTGAACACATCAAAGAGAGCTTATGATATGTGTGTTGATAAACTAGTGTATGTAACTGTACATAATTAGGCATTAAAACTCTCGAGTGATATTATTATGAAACTCGCCTTAAACCCACTCTCGAGTTTTAATGCCCTCCATTATGTAGCAGTCACATAAGTTATGTGACGACGTTGGCGTTCGAAATTTGAATGTCAGTACCAACTTCACAGACAAACTAGGGCCGGCATGCAGGCGGGCGTCGGCGTTCGAAATTTGAATGTCATAATGTGTAGAAAAATTACACATTATGGTCATAATGTGTAATTTTTCAGATAAGAAATGAGTTTTTACCAAGTAGTTAATCATTATGCTGATCGTAACGTGCGGTTTTTGAACGCAGTAAAGAGGGTTTATGATACGTGTGTAGATAAACTACTATTAGTTGTGTCGCCTCCAGCATAGCTCCCATGACCTACTCTATTTTAAGTCACAAAAAAGAATCTTTCACAGCAAAGAGTTTTCCAGTAAAGAGCACAATAATTATTTTGATTCGTAAGTTTTGACTTACAGTCGGATCCACTAGCCTCTAAGGGCCTTACTAATAAAAGATGTAATTCACTGTGTAACTTATACAGTGTTTTGTCTTGCTTTGACATTTCCTCGAGGTATGAAAAGGACAAAACACTGAATAAGTTAAACAGTGAATAACTTTTTTATTAGTAAGGCCGTATGACATTAATAATGCGCTTTCAACTATGTCACAATGACGGTTTAGCCAAATCAAATTTGTCATTTTCTCTCGCTTGGGACTGCTGTCAGCGCTTTGTGTGGTTTATTAATAAATAAAATGAACACACAGGCACATGTATTGCTTCTGGCCCCACACTAAGATACCCTGTGTCGTGGGAACCAGAAACACCACCGTTACAAACATGTAAACATCCAAGAAGAAACCCCCGAGGTTTTTTTCTTCCTGCCGAGCTAAAGTTGTAAGGAGCCCTCTCCGCTACTTTCCGGGCCACAGTAAGATCGTGTTACACAGAGGCGTTGCAGTTACATTCAGCCCAATCTGATACACTGTTCTGTCAGTCCTCTCATATGTACATCACAATGTGAGATGTTAATATGATTTGAGGCGCTTGAAGCAAGTCAACAAGTGCGGCAGTTTAATTTATGTTACAAAAAAAAACAACTGGCTAGTGATAGAGGCAGCAGCGGCGGTTACAAATCTTTCAACTGCGAATCGGACAAACACGAAGGGTTCCGCAACATCTTGTAAGAAAGAATGCAAAAGAACACGACCTTTGTATGGTGAGTAAGATTGAGCCATATTCCACCATGCTGGCTCAATGCGGGTTGATGGAGGGATGTCGGGCTAGTGGCTAATCCAACTGTCAGATGTTTTCAAGCTGCCCTATTAGGGCCTCTGACCAGCTATACGACTACTACCACCGAGTAGCGATAGTAGCCGGATCCAACAGCTTAATGTGTCATCCGAAACACTGAAGCACCCGAAATAAATACCGCACAGAAACGCACCACCAAATTGTGTTTGAATAAGTGATCACCAAATTTCTTTTTATGTTTGTGTACTTAAGTTTATGTTTTAAGTATTTTTTGTTCTTCTTACATGTTCAACCTAACACGAAGGATAAAGGTGGCTTCGCTTCGCTCACCCCCTTTACCCTTCACCTAAGCTACCGCAGTATTTTGCCCTGATATATTCTGTAACTTTTGGTGGTCAATTAACTATTTTGGGTTGGAAGAAAATATTTTGGTGGTCATTATATCATTTTTGCCGTTTCCCGAACCGAATGCGGGTATGGATCTCCATTGGGTACCACTATTACTATTACTATCATAATCATATGTTAATCAATTCATATGTTCCTTATCTGTTACTTCTTAAAATGGAATTACTTTTATATATATATCCTATAATAAGTCTGCTTAGATTTCCGCATTATGACAATAATCCTAACTGTGCTTAATGTTGTCGTGACGCCCACGATACAGGCCATGCCTAGTGTGGGGTCACTGTTTCTACTATTGACTTACACAGAGATGGACTATAGTCTTATGCTTATTTGTAACTGCTACTTAAGTAAATGAGTATCATTATTTCTACGTAATAAATTTATTTGTATTTGTATTTGTATTGTATCACTATTACGATTGGGTATTACTATTACTAAGCACCTATTTGAAAGTTTATTTTTTTAGTTTATTTCTTTCTGTATCTAAATGATACATAACAAACTAAGGTGAAGAGCTAACCGAAACTAAACATATAAACATAAACATTTACATCCAGACACTTACATTGCTTCTGGCCCCACACTAGGATACCCTGTGCCGTGGGAACCAGAAACAGCGACGTCACACACGTACACATCCAAGGCAAGGGTTTTTTTTCTGTATCGCTAGCTGGGGATCGAACCTGGGACCTCTCGCATGGTAGGCAGAGCCGCAACCGTAGTACCACAGAGTTCAACTAAACTAGAATTTGTATTTGAATTTGACCTAAATTTAATGTTTAATGTGATTAGATATGTAGTATTTTCTACGAATTTGTACCCTTTGTTCCCTACCTGTGAAATCGACTTATCTAAATTGTTACTGACATTGTATAACTATTTGACTTTGTACAGCGCTTTGACTTTGAGTGTATAACTGTAATGTTGTATATCGTACTAGTATATTAAATAAAAAAAATAAAATAAAAATAAATTGAATTACTGGCTTATCATTGGCACAACTGGACGACCTTTGTGGCGCAGTGGTTGTGGCTCTGCCTACCATGCGAGAGGTCCCGGGTTCGATCCCCGGCTGGGGGTAAAAAAACAGGTATTGGATGTTTATATGTGTGTGACGTCGCTGTTTCTGGTTCCCACGACACAGGGTATCCTAGTGTGGGGCCAGAAGCAATTTATGTGCCTGTATGTAAATGTTTATGTTTATGTTTAATACAACCTGGGTCTCTGTCACCCAATGGAGAAAAAGTTGTTGTTTTTTCATTTAACCACCAGCGACCGGTAATTTTCCGCTATCTTCGCATTTGGTCACATATTTCTGACAGAAGAAACCCTGAATGAAAACTTTCATCTGTGCTACAGCTAAATACGGCCGTGTTGCAAAACCACCCTTACATACTAGGGTTAGGGGCTGAAATCGTTTGTCAGGGCAATCCTGGATATGTGAAGACGGGGCAAACTCAATATATTAGATCTAGATTCCCTTTGAGTTTCGCAGCTTTATTCGACATTCGCACGTGCAAATAGAGTTGTCTCAGTTTCAAAATAGGCTTTATGTGCCTTCCTACCTCTTCTGAGGTTTGCGAAGTGTTTTTTTGTGTTTATTCGAATATAACATAGAACATCTTGAAGATTTGTCAGCAAAATTCAACCCAACAAAAACATATTCCACGTGTAACCCAAACTGGATGGCACTCTGCCGCATTACGGTTTTATAACTATAGGGTAGTGTTGCTATTTGGCTATTAATATCCGCTGTTACAAAATGGCATAAGCTTTAGAGATGATATGAGAACCAAATAACGTTATAGGTAAACACCGGTTTCTGAATTGAGAAATTCACTAAAGTAATACTTACATATCATCCAGTCCCGCTCTTTTTTCTGTAATCTGCAGAGACAGAACGATACATAAGTACCTATGTGATAAGACCGACCGATTTCTGAATTGAGAATTATACTTAAAATTCTCAATTCAGAAATCGGAGGTAGAGTCTTAATTTTTCATTATCTTTAGTAATATTTATTTGTCTGGAAAATAAATACTGTTAGGCATAGAGAGTAAAACTGTAATAGTAGATATTGTCTTTTTTTTCTCTGCCAATAAAAATATTGAATTTGATTTGGTTTTCAATGCACACGTGTACGCACGTCAGGTAATAGTGTGCGCGCGATCTCCAAGGAATCACAAGGTACCTTGTCGTAATGTTCATGTTAGTATCGATAACGTAACAATCGGTAACATCTCACTAAATTACAATACGACAAGGTTTCTTGTGATTCCTCGAAGCTCTCGCGCGGACTATTAGTAAGTGCTTAAGAGGAAAAAAGGGAGGGAACGAATTGTGCCTACATACACAAAACAAACATTTACTTTTTTTTTTTTAAACATTTACATACAGGCACATACATTGCTTCTGGCCCCACACTAGGATACCCTGTGTCGTGGTAACCAGAAACAGCGACGTCACACACATATAAACATCCAAGACCTGGGGATTGTTTTTTTTTTTTTTTTTTTCATTACCCCCATCCGGGGATCGAACCCGGGACCTCTCGCATGGTAGGCAGAGCCACAACCGCTGCGCCACAGAGGCCGTCATTTCTGAGGTTCTGGGTTTCCGCGTTCAGAATCATCATAAACAAGAAAAATGCAAAGAACACTATGCTTGTATTGCGAGAGACGCCATTTAATTTTAATAATTTCGTGTAGTTTCTCAAAAATACATACAAATTCAGTGAAAATTTCAACTTTCTAGATATTGCGGCTCATGAGATACAGCCCGCTGAGCGGCAGAAGGACGGACAGATGGACGGACGGAGAGACGAATTGATGGACTGACGCGCAGACGGACTGACGGATGGACAGACGGACTGCGAAGGCTTAATAGGGTAGGGTCCCTTTGGCACCTTTTGGGCACCTTAAAACAGTGGTTCTCAACCTCTTCAGCACGTCGTCGCACGACCTGGTTATTATTATCTGTCTGCTTCTGGACTGATTATTTTCCAGGATCCTATGCTGTAAATATAATAGCCTGACATAATCAACCAAAGTCTTATTCAGTGGTTGGATGAATGAATGAATGAATGAATACTTTATTGCACAAAACAAACATACAGAGATATACAAAGAAAGATATATGTACAAGAGGCGCGCTTATCTCTATAAAAGAGATTTCTACCAGCAAACCCAGATAGGAAAGGAAAGTGGATTGTGAGAGTAAAACCATTGGATTATCACTTTAGTTCCCCAAAAAACTCAGAAATCAATGAAAGGACTAACAACAACTTCTCTAGGAAATAGATAGAGATGTGCTACTATTTTATATGGGAATTAGATCCTCCGAGATGATATTACGCTTTGAGTTATCCTTTGACTCAAAAGAGTCGCTAACCTAACCTAAAGAGGAAGGATTTTTTCGACGTATTTTGTGTTATCCTATTCAGCCGGAAATCCTTTGTGAGATTCTCTCAGCATTCAGACCACTGAACACCTTTGTAAATGGGTTATCATTAACAATACCTACATGCATTTATTTAAACGGGTTACCTACCACAGAATAACTAGGGACTACGTAGGTCTTCTACGTAGGTAACTAGGACTACTACTCACAGAAAATAAAAAACAACTAAAATTGACATTATTTTGTAATAGCAACAAAACAGAATAATTTGTCGATACGATGTTATTTCTTTATTCAAATAAATCACATCGTGCCGACAATTGACGAATCCCATAGTGAAGTGTGATATTTAACCCTTAATTACTCGCATAGGGTCAAAGCAGTTTTGCATTTAAAAATTGAGTACTTGCCGCGGTCCGAATTTTGCCAAGGCTTATGTTTAAACGATTACCAAAAACGCACCTATTTTACTACCAATAAATTCGAAATGACTGCCAGAATGGATAAATGTCCACCAAATTGTGTTTGGATAAATGATCACCAAACTTCTTTTTATGTTTTGTGTACTTATGTTTTAAGTATTTTTTGTTGTTCTTACATGTTCAACCTAACACGAAGGATAAAGGGGGCTTCGCTTCGCTCACCCCCTTTACCCTTCACCTAAGCTACCGCAGTATTTTGCCCTGATATTTTTTGCAACTTTTGGTGTTCATTTATCCATTTTGGGTAGGAAAAAAATATTTTGGTGATCAGTATATTTGTTGCCTTTTGCCAATCCCTCGCAAGCTTCGTAACTCGCGTCGATGTTTGCATTTTAGCAGCAATCAAGTCACGGAAGTGGGTGGACGCGTCGCTGCGTTCTTGAGCGGTGACCCCGTGCGAGTAATAACGTTATTTTTTTGAATGAGGTGGGTTGTTTATTTTCTGTATTTTTAAGTGAAGCATTAATTTAATTTGTATAATTACTAGCCCAATGTATAAATTTATGTTATATATTTTTTTACAGTTCTATAAATGAAAAGCACCTATCACTGTGAGATTTGTATATATTTCCAGATTTTATCATGGATGGAAGAGATAATCAAATTGAGCAATGGTTGGCAGAGGATTCTGACGAAGAACAAGAAGTAGGTCAGATTCTGTGTCGGACTAAGATGAAATAACCAAAAGTGATCAGGAGAGCGCTAGTGAAATTGGCGGAGCTTCCGTGCAATCAAGCGTATTTTCATGGTGACCGAAAAATATCTTCAAAATGCAAAAACAGCACAAACATTTTGTGAAATTATCACTCTGAAAAATACTGCCAACAGTATAATAACAGTGATTCAGAGAGTTCATAAAAAACATAAATTTTAACTTTGATCTCATAATACTTATCTCATAATAAGTACAGAAAGTAAATTTTTGGTAAATATTTTAATTTATTTAGTTTTTGTTTAATTAGAGATCATTTAATGTTGTTTCTTTTTAATAGAATAAAACAAATATAGAATTTTTATAATAAAAATAGTTTATTTACTTTTATATTCAATTAACATTAATAATAATTACGACAATTTGGAGTCACCCGTGCCCCCAAGAATATTACATGCGAGCACGTATGTAATATTCTTTTTATCACACCTGCTCTGAAAATACATACTAATTATACCAATTAGAGGGAAGAAACGCCTTTATCCCGCCCTTCAAATCCTTTCATCCCAAGGTATGGAAGTTTGTATGAAAATCCTTCCGACCCAAGGGTGGGAAGTATGTATGAAATTCCATTACATACCCGGTTATTTTTTTTTTATTTGTCAGCAGTCATACTGCAAAGAGACTTTAACTGTCTACTAATTAAATTTCAAGTAAATTGTTACTGGCCACATACAGTTTTTTTTTACCAGTTACCAACCTCCTTGGTGCATACAGAAAATTAAAAACGAAATTATTTTTGTATATAAAACGCGCGGAATCACGGAAGAAGTGGCTGCATGACCTTATGATCTTAGCCTACTCCAGAAACGGGCGAATAAAAAAAGGAAAAGCCCGCGCATTTTCGCAAAAACTTCGATTGATTTAGCATTTATCTTTGTGTTTTTTGTAAAATATGGATGCATTTATGTCTATAATTTTCCTCGTAGGTGTAATAAAAAGCACTATACATACCTCAGGATAAAGTACAGTTCCATACCTCAAATGGTTTGCGCCCCTCGCAAGCTCGTGGCGCAAATGCCATAATCTCGGTATGGAACTGTCACTTTCTTCCCTCTGAAGTAATGTACTATTTTATCACACCTGATCTGAAAATACATACTAATTATACCAATTAGAGGGAAGAAACGCCTTTATCCCGCCCTTCAAATCCTTTCATCCCAAGGTATGGAAGTTTGTATGAAAATCCTTCCGACCCAAGGGTGGGAAGTATGTATGAAATTCCATTATATACCCGGTTTTTTTTTTTTATTTGTCAGCAGTCATACTGCAAAGAGACTTTAACTGTCTACTAATTAAATTTCAAGTAAATTGTTACTGGCCACATACAGTTTTTTTTTACCAGTTACCAACCTCCTTGGTGCATACAGAAAATTAAAAACGAAATTATTTTTGTATATAAAACGCGCGGAATCACGGAAGAAGTGGCTGCATGACCTTAAGATCTTAGCCTACTCCAGAAACGGGCGAGTAAAAAAAGGAAAAGCCCGCGCATTTTCGCAAAAACTTCGATTGATTTAGCATTTATCTTTGTGTTTTTTGTAAAATATGGATGCATTTATGTCTATAATTTTCCTCGTAGGTGTAATAAAAAGCACTATACATACCTCAGGATAAAGTACAGTTCCATACCTCAAATGGTTTGCGCCCCTCGCAAGCTCGTGGCGCAAATGCCATAATCTCGGTATGGAACTGTCACTTTCTTCCCTCTGAAGTAATGTACTATTGTTCAAGTAACCAAAGGTTAAGCGGCACTTTATATTAAACAGCAGTCTGTGCATTCGGCCATGGTTTTTATAAATCTACATAGAAATGATCTTTGAGTAATTATGTATACTACACTACGATGGTAATAATAATTCAATGGTAGTGATTGGCTGATACGTGTGTACGCATCATCACATCTCACACCGCCTCATTTCCTATCCCACGTCTCCGTGTTACGTTGATTGACGTATCAAAATACCGTGAAACAAATTTAAAAAAGATTTTTAGATCGGGACCGGTCCGTACCAATCGTTTTTTTGTTGAATTTTTGTTTAACAAGCAATAACAGCATACAATATTAATTCCCCTTGTGTTTCAAGCCAAAAATGGTTAGCCGTTGGTATAGAATTACAAAAATTCCGAAATAATAATTGTGTGATAAACATTTTGGCGACCCGAATGGCCGAGTCGGCTGCGACCCTGCCTACGAAGCCAAGGTTCCCGGGTTCGAGTCCCGGTGGGGGCAAATGTTTGTTTGATGGGAACGGATTTTGTACACTAGTCATGGTTTTTTATCTATCTAAGTATATATAAGTATGTGTATCGTTGTCTAGTACCCAAGGTACAGGGAATCCTAGTTTGGGGCTAGATCAATGTGTGTAAATAGTGTCAAAGGTAATATTATTATTATTATTTTTGGTTCCCTCTCCTGCAATTTCATACCTTAAAGATTCGTTGAAACCTGGATTTTTTGATGACAATTATGTTTCATTAGAGCTATGTTATTTTATCTAAAATTCTGGGTATAATGTCCTATTAAGTATTCTGTGGTATAACTAACTACGACTTTGGATTCCCAAATAATTTCGAGAAACTATCAGAAATTTCATAAATTTTGTTAAACTAAATCGATTTCATTCGAAAGTTTCACGAAGTATGTAGGTAATTTCCGATTACTACTTTGTCTCGATACAATATTCAATTCCAGGTTTGAATTTATCGTCCGCCATATTGCTACTGTAGCCTTCGTTATTTTATTAAGTATTTCTGATATCAATCGCAATACCTGTCATATTCAAAAATCAACCACTCAGCAGCCTTATCCTGCAATTCTGACACATAGGAATTCCAATCGCTTTCGCAAAATTTGCTAATAATTACACGATTGATAGACAAGAGTTGTTTTTTTATTGGGACGTTGCTTGTTTATGCGATTTTCTGATTCGTAACTTTTTGATGTACCATGAACCAATGAAATAATTTATTTATTTTTATATCTTTTTTTACTTTTTTTTGAGGGTTTGCGATTTTGAATCTTACGCCATGGTAATGAAATTTAAAACAGTACCCAAGTATGCTCAAGGGGTTAAGTACATTATACGGACGTTCTAACGGTGATGGAAAACATCGTGAGGAAACCTTTATTACTCCATAGCTGCGGCGATGGGCTAGCCCCTTGTCACGCAAAATGGAGTGTTGCATAACTGGCTCAAAGTGGGCACGGCTGTGCCTCTGTCACCCCGTATGGGAAAAGGCGTGACGCTATGTTAAGTTATGTGGTTATAAAATGAAGAGGCATTTCAATGAACCTTTCTGAAAATTTTTAATTAGGTTACTCAGGTACGCCAATATAATAATGGCAATTTGAGTTGAGACACACTCCGAACGCAAACTAATATAAAATAGCATTTAAACGATCGCACACAGTCAAACGAGATTAAAACTTAAACTGAGGAATTTTATGACACAGTCTTTATTACTCCATACAGTCATCATATTAGTATGGCACCTCCAGGGAAATTAGCATTGAGTTTAATTCTGCCATATAGCTGGTACTTTAACTTTAGTTTTAAATTTAAGTGTATTTGTATCCTGAGCTAAGAGGCACGTCTTTCCGTAAATGCCGTAAATGTTTCCAAAGGAATAAAACAAGAACATTACTTTCTTATACAGGCACAGACGTTGCTTCTAGCCCCAACATATTTTATACAGGGAAGGTAAGTCATAAAGTGCACCCAAGTTATCTAAGCGCACGGGTGAGCGAAGCCAGCGAGGGTGCTTATGGTTCGAGGGTGTAATTGATCAATACAGTATTTGACAAGGTAGTCCAAAAAATCTAAAAACGTGTCTCAAGCTGAACCTATTTCAACAAAATAGTATATATATATATATATATAATATCAGAATTGTATATTTCCATCTGTTGTATTTTATAAACTAAATTTTGTGTTAAAAAGACAGCATTTGACTATGACGTTACATGCAGCACGTAGTATTTCATAGAACTCGTGAACAGTATCTTTTTTGACTATCAGTCAAATACCGTATTATACCCGAGTGAAATTCTCTACTTTTCATCACTAATGCAAAGAAGTATAAAAGAACTTAAAAAACAATTGTTTTTTAAAAAAAGTACTTTTTTCGTTATATCAATTGGTTTTCCTTTTAAAATGGCCACTGCGATCATTTTAAAAAGAAAACCAATTGATTGTGTTATTTTAAAGCCTCTTGTCGGGGAATGCCTCAAATATAAGGTCTTCTCCCAAAGAGTAAAGAAAGGAGCCTCGTTCGATTTTCAAATTGAATTGCCTCCCTAGGGTTGCAAATTGCATATCGGGTTAAATACAACTTGTTTTCAGAGCGATAATGATGAAAAATAATGGAAACATCCAGGACCAGGGGTTCATGTTTCTTCCTCCGCGGCCGGGATTCGAACCCGAGACCTCTTGCTTGTGAGGCTGAAGCTCGCCCGCTTCGTCACAAAAGTGGTTCGAATCAACTTTAAATTGTAAATATGCATTTTTAGAAAATGTTTGCTTTGAATGCCTCTTGCTTGCTCAAATTTTTTCTGTCGGCAATGTGCCAGTAACAATTTGACAACGCCGCCTTTTTAGTACCTACGTGAGCTAGAAGAATCCAGTACAGCAGGTTCCCAACTAGTCACAAGCTTATGCATAACACAGATATAGCGTAACGGCTTTTCCCATTCGGGGTGGCTGAGGCACAATGGTTACCACGTTTAGTCAGGTATTCAATGTACTCCATTACAAAATGAATCCCAAACTGTGTTCTTAAGCGCAAAACTCGCAAACGTTGTAAATGAACTTTATTTTAAACTATTCGTTGAAGTCTCATGAAGAATCTTACTAAGAGTAAAAACACGCAAAAGGAAAAGCCCAAAATCGTAAAATCATGTTGTATTGGAATTTTCTATGAGAATTCAAGATGGCGACGGACGTCGGGAGGGAGCGCTTCCAATTCGAAATTTGAATTTTATTTTTTCGTTCAAATGTCGAAGCGGCCGGTTCTTTCGACGACGTCTATTGGGTCAGCTAGAAGTTAGATTTCTGAGGCCGTCTACCATGAAAGCGGTTTGAACAACGACCCGAATGGTCGAGTCGACAGTGACCCTACCTACGAAGCAAGCGTTCGGGTTCGAGTCCTGGTGGGGGCAAATATTTGTTTGATGAGAACGGATGTTTGTACCATAGTCATGGTTGTTTATTTATCTAAGTATAATATTTATCTATATAGATATGTGTATCGTTATCTAGTACCCAAGATACAGGGAATCCTAGTTTGGGGCTAGATCAATGTGTGTAAATAGTGTGCAAGGTATTATTATTATTATTATATTATTTTTGTATGAAAGCTGGCAAACTCACCCTCGCCATCATTTTCGCAGGGTTCGATACTCGGGCCTCTGCTCTTCATACTGTATAGCGCTGATATCACTAACAGTATGGAGAGCTGCAAGTATCACCTGTACGCGGACGACGTGCAACTTTACTTTTCTAGCGTGCCGTCAGACACATCTGCTGCCATAAACAAGATAAATGCTGACCTAGACCGTATTTCCACTTGGTCGGACAAGAGCTGTTTAGTTCTTAATCCTGGCAAGTCGAAATATGTCGTTTTTGGGTCAAAACATCAAATCCGTAATACCCTTGAAGCTCTGACTTCCGGGAATGTCGCCGTCATGGGCGAACCAATCGAACGGGTGGTAGAAGCAACCAACCTCGGCCTTTTAATGGACGGGAATTTGCGCTTTGAGAACCACATACTAAATGTTGTGAGTAACTGCTTCTATCGCCTCAAAGTTCTATATAATATACGAGATTACCTTAGTGTCGATTTGCGTGTTGACCTATGTGAATCACTTATATTATCTAGGTTAAACTATTGTGATGTCGTGTATAATGGGTGCATTAGTGGTCGTTCCAAGAGGCTCATACAACGAGTGCAGAACGCATGTGCTCGTTTTTGTTTCAGAGTCCCTCCCCGGTCCCACATCACTCCCTACTTGAACGCCGCTAACTTGCTTAACATGCCTGCACGCCGGCGCCTGCACTTGGCCACTTTGCTGTTCGGGGTGGTAAGACACAAAACCCCCACCTACCTTTTTAATAAACTGGTTTGGTCCAAAAGTGTTCAAGGCAATGGCCATTATACCTATGCACCGAACCGCTGCTTTCAGAGGTAGTTTCAAGTTTGCGGCGTCTAAGTGCTGGAATGATATCCCTCCTCCTATCCAAGGGGCGCTTAGCAGATACACCTTTAAGCGTATGCTTAAAGGCTATTTGTTGACGCTCCAGAAAACATCCTAATCCCCAGTAAATATTATATTAATGAAGCTGCATCTAGGTAGTGTTTACATTATTATCTCACTTTGTATTTATGTTTATTTCTCTTTCGCCTGTCCCAAAAATCTAGGTAGTTTATAGATATATATTCTTTTGGTATGACGTTTCCATGAGTCACCGACGGTGCTGGCTGAAAATCAGCGCTGTAGGTGTCTGACATCTCAGCATAATGCTGAGCCAGTGACCGGTTCACTGCCGCAGAGACACACTTGTTATATGTTTTTTGTTTTGTTTATTTTTTGTTTAAAATGCGTGTCCTGTGTGTTTGTGAATAAATGTTTCTTTCTTTCTTTCTTTCTTTCTTTCATTTTTTTTTCAAGTCTTTCGCGCACATTGAATGTCGTTGAAATGTACAGAGAACATAACAACGAACAATATGTGTCCCATTCGCAATGAAAATGCGAGTAAAGGTTGCCACGTCTTTACTCCCAATTTCCCGTAAACGCGACACTTTAGCGTTATATATAATACATTAGGCAACATTTTTTGTTAATTTTCGTGTCCTCTATCGAATTAACTCAACGTGCGCGAAAGACTTGAAAAAAAAAACATAAAAACCCTTTGATTGTGATCCGGATTGATAGTAAAGATAAAGAATCGCGTCACAGCTATCGCAGTAGAATAGCGCACTCGACAAGCCAACGAACACAATGTGATTCAACATTGTAGTTCGAATCTCTTACACCATTTATCGTTCGTGTATGTGTCTTCCTTCCTCCATATATACAGGTAACTGTTTCATACATACAGATTTACAATTTACAGATTCGCAATTCACGGTTAGTTTTATTCGGCTAGTGTTTAAGCGCACAGCAAATATACTGATTTTCACAGCAAAAAAGGATCATCAAAAAAACTTTTTATGTTTTAAGTATTTTTGTTTTTCTTACGTGTTATATTTAATACGAAGGATAAAGGGGGCTTCGTTTCACTCACCCCCTTTACCCTTCACCTAAGCTACCGCAGTATTTTGTCCAGTATTTGCTGTAAAATCAATATATTTGGTGTGAAAATCAGTATTCTTGATGTGCAGTTTAATATTTCCCGTTTAATTCAAGGATTGTTCGAAACTGGGGGGCAGTTTGTATGATTGCCGAACCAATATTTTAAGGCTGTGTATTGATAATATTAGCAACTCGATTCGTGGTGGGTGCTTCTGCTTCTATAAAGATACCTCATTTGGCAAATTCCGATAAGTTGTTTAGAATGCTCTGGCGGAACAAATTAACATACATGCATACATACATACATGCATACATGCATACATACATATGTACATACAAACATAGAAACATACATACATACATAATTTTAAATGCAAAATCATAACGATTCCTCTCCTCTTTTTGGCTCTGCTGTAGAGAAGTTCGTAACAGCTCACACTGCTATATGGATTATATTACGAAAGTCGCTGTGGCACAACATTGCGAAAATCGTGTGTTTTTAGGGTTCCGTACCCGAAGGGTGCCAAACGGGCCCCTATTAGTAAGCCTCCGCTGTCCGTCTGTCTGTCCGTCCGTCTGTCCGTCCGTTACCGGGCTCTATCGGATCAACCGAAATAGGTAGAAGGCTGAAATTTTCACAGAATGTGCTGTTGCCGCAACAGCAACAAATAATGAAACATACCAATTTTCAAGAATTAAAAGAATTTTCTTAGCCATTTTGTTTTGTTTGTTTATCGGTGAAAAATGGACACTCCCGATCTTATCGGAAAAGATTTTTAATTGCAGTTGAGATTGAGTGATGCAGATTGAGTTTAGTGCTAAGTTATTTGTCGTTATATGATTAATAATTGCTGATTCGAATTATAATAAATAAGATTAAGTTTTTTATCATATTTGATTTTATTTCTGTAAATAAGTTACTCAATTTCTATCCACTTCCTGTTTCAATGAGCAAAGAGTTTCGTTACCTGTAACCTGAGTTCATAGTTTAATACTTACTTATTAGATAAACAAAACTATTTTTCAATATGTACGGCCTTGAATGTAGTCCTACCTAGTATTTAATATTTTATTATTAAACATTAAATAGGTATATGTACTCGTAAAAGATTGTCGTTTTACGTTTTTCCGTGTACAATGGTCCGATGTCCTACTCGCACTTGACCGGGTTTTCAAATGTAGTCCATAAATGTCTCCACTGAGGTGCACAGGCCTTTACCCGGATATGAGGAAGATTGTGGCATACTCCACCACGCTAGTTCAGTGCGGGTTGGTGGACGGGATTTACGACTACTACCAAGTGTGCCGGCACGTACGCCCGCCACAGATATGCGGAAATATCTCATCACGTACTATGTCTTATGCACGTCATCAATAACATGTACCAACCTAGTATATAAGCTAGGATTTCCTATAATAAATTAGTCTAGTATAGTCTAGTATTTGCGCGCATCTCAAGCCTTTTACTTTACTCACGAAGATGTTACTCCCCTCATAATTGCCCCTGGCAAAGTGGTGACCCGACTTCTGAACATCAGCAACCTTCGGTAATAGCAGCATGGACCCAGCCGCGAAGAAAACTCCGTGTGCTGCCACCTTAGAAGTGCAAGCAAGAAGCACTTCGTCCAAGATCGCCGAGCCCCGACTTCTGCATACCTATTTCAAACCACGCTGCAGAAATCCATAATCAAGACCCCACCCAAACCAAGACGACATCAAGCAAGCCATGACGGACCAGAAGCCAAAAGATAAATAATTTCAACTGAAGATTTCCCGCATCGAACTCAAGATACCGCAAGAACAATGACCCGATATAGTCAGCCGACTGCTGATTTAACAAAATGGAGCTCGCACCAGCAGAAACGAACGCGTCGGCAAATTCATTCACAGCAAGCAGTTTTTTTTTCAAGTTCAAGACATAGGAAGCCGTTCCAGCCCCCAGAAGAGTATTGAAACATCATCGATATACCAAATTCAACTAATATTCAAATCATCCAGGAAGAACATCGCACGAAGAATAATCAAATCACTGAAGAGTGAGAGAGATATATATATTTATATATAAACGATTGGTGTACAAGATGTGCCTATGTTGCCAAATCCCAAGGTTTTTAGGCACACAAATTTCACCAATCGACAACTTAATATTCACTCAAGAGTGAAGAGCACGCACGTACATATGACGTACGAGATCATTGACTGCCTACAGCCAAGGTTACAGATTTAATGCTGACGCTGATTCAGCACAATCATCCTTGTGTAGGTACGGTCGCAATTATAAACAAACAGTGATTACAAGTTCAACGACGTGCGATGTAAATTGACTCATCGATTCCTGAAAAACATATGCGGCCACAGCATCAGACGACTCTCCTGCGGATCTTTTCCAGTTATAGGTTAGGTTAGTTTACTAACCGCGAAGCCCCATTTTCCTAGTGTTTTTCTGTTTTCCAGTTTTTAGTTTATTTTATGTAGTGTGCGGCCAGACACAAGACTCGCCTGTAGGTAAATATTATGTTATTCTTTAAACTTATGTAGAATTCACATAACCGTAGTTCATTTATTTTCCTAATTCGTGTAAGAGTTACCTTTAGATTAAGTTGAAATATGCTCTATTACTGTCTTGTTTTATTTAACAATAACTTTCCTTATATATAAAAATAGATTAAGTTAAAGTATGCACAATTAAGATCTGGTTTTATGTTTATTAAAATACTACTAGTTATTATTGCAGTTGATATAAGTTTGTTATGGTATACACATTTCTAAAGTTAATTCGATTCATTTAAGGTTATTGTTTGATTCTAACTTAGATTTTTGTTCATTGTTATAAGTACATTCATTTATTTATTTTCCCTAAAGGGGGGAGTATCTGTGCCGGCACGTACGCCCGCCACAGATATGCGGAAATATCTCATCACGTACTATGTCTTATGCACGTCATCAATAACATGTACCAACCTAGTATATAAGCTAGGATTTCCTATAATAAATTAGTCTAGTATAGTCTAGTATTTGCGCGCATCTCAAGCCTTTTACTTTGCTCCCGAAGATGTCGCTCTCCTTATAATTGCCTCTGGCAAACCAAGTATCGCTAGTAGCCGGGACCTACAGCTTAACGTATCATCCGAAACAAGGAACGTCAGATATTGTATATGTCACCGTAAGATTGTCAAAACCGTTAGTTGATAAACTGAGGTTTTTTTCTCGTTAGTTGGTCAACTGTCGACAGATGTTTGACGACCCGAATGGCCCAGTCGGCTGCGACTCTGCCTACGAAGCCAAGGTTCCCGGGTTCGAGTCCCGGTGGGGGCAAATATTTGTTTGATGAGAACGGATGTTTGTACCCTAGTCATGGTTGTTTATCTATCTAAGTATAACATTTATCTATATAAGTATATGTATCGTTGTCTAGCACCCAAGATACAGGGAATCCTAGTTTGGGGCTAGATGAATGTGTGTAAATAGTGTCCAGGGTATTATTATTATTATTATTATAGTAAACTGTAGCGTACTGCTTACTATATGACGCGTTTGTTGAAAAACTAACGGTTAAATAGTAAAATGGTTTAAACTTGAATTGCAAACTAAACACCAGGGCTAACACTGCGGTAGCTGAGGTGAAGACTAGAGTGGGCGAGCGCAGCGAAGCCCCCGAATAGTCTTCGTGTTAGGTTGACATGTACGAACAAAAGAAACGTAAATTCTAAACCCTGTCGGTCTGGTATACTATCTGTCGATAGTTGATTAACTGACGCGTTAGTTTATCAACTAACGGTTTTGACTATCTTAAGGTGACATATATAAGATTAGTTTACTTATCTCATTGGTACTGTAATGGTACACGAGAGTCGGTACATTTGATACTTCATTCTGCGTGATAGAGAGCTAGCCCAACGCCGCGCTGTTTTGAATACGAGAATCGGTTCAGATAACGTTTGGGGGTTTTGCGTAGCTCAGTGGCAAGTTAGCAAAAAAAACAGAGCCGATGCGTGGGATGGTTCGGGGAAATTTACAGGTCAGGTTTTTTTGTCGCATTCCTGCGAGATGTGTAGAGATCAGAGCCGATTTGGCTGCGCGTTGAATAAAATTATGAATAACTAAATAATGAAAGGTTATTATGGAACGATACGGAGAAAGCTATTATGTTGATTGCAAATATACAATTGCGATTGAGGTATGAGATGGAGGGTCTGACACGACTAGTTTGAATAGCATTCTAGTGGTCTTTGCTACGCGCGTCTAGCGGTCGGGAAATGCTTAATTAATCGCAACAAGCTTTTATTGGTCAGCGATCAACATATTCTGTGTATCGGCAGTACCAAATGATTTGAGTGATAACCTAAGGTTGATCATAGTGAATATGCGTACACACAGTTTGTAGAACGGCGGATCTGCATGGCATGGTTGAAAATAGACCCTGTGTAGTTAGTGATAAGAAGCTTCGCTTGGGCAGAGCGTGTTCGCAAAGGACGCTGTTTTTTTTTCTTTCAGACATGTGGGGCGTATAAATACGAGAGCGTGGGAGGGGAGAGCATTCAGTCTCAGCGTCTAGCTACTGTGACAGTCGTCTTTCACGAGTTCTAAACAGTTTTGTCTGCCGTGTTACGCGTCAGAACTATACGAAATTGTGATTGCGAAGTTTCAGTGGGTTTTCGTGAGTGTCTGAAGCGCCGAGATATACCTCGGTTCCTAACCTTTATATCAACCAACCCCAAATTCCAAAACTATCCTTGGGTCGTTAGAAAAGAACTTGTAAGTCAATTATCTGAGTCAGAGTCTGGGCTTGGAGCGACCCTAAATTCCTTTTTCCTTCACCATAGGGTTCCTGGATTGGCTCTTAGGATATTCGCGGGCTAATCCTCTCCTCATTCCTTTGGAGTAGCGAGTTTTGAAATTCCCACACACACAGTCATTAAACATTCAAGCACATTCAAATCAAACTCAACCATTTTCGAGTGGTGTCGATAATGGACGTGGTATAACACTAGGTTTTAGACTAGGCTAGACAGGAGTTTAGTTGCGGCTAAACCTAGGTTGGCAGGGCATAGGGAGACTGTTTGATCGATGAGGTTCCGCGGATGGAAATAACAAATTCAGAACAAAGTTAAACCGGTGTCAACACAGATAACATATCCTGTTGATATTTTGACATTTGAGTGTTGTCGGGGACGCGCGAAGAGATCAATTTACAGTCTAAAGTTCATTGTTTAGGACCGTGTAGGTGTTTTGCATTGCCTTGGGTCAGGTTGGATTCAAGTTGCATCTTTAAATTAAATGTAAATTTCGCTGGAGGTCTAATGTGTAGGCTGAGTCGGTATATATGATCAGGCTCAACTGAGGACGTGCTGTGGCTAGTGGAATTCATAGTTCGGTATTTATCGAACTATTCACTTCGCTATGGTGTGGGTTAGATCTCCTAAAACAATAATGCTTGCGTTTCGATAACATCCAGCTCAAATTGCGCAGAGTTGAAGGTTTCAAAACGTTACGGACCTTTTGAGGTAACCGCTAGTTCAGAACCCATTTCGGAAAATCAAATCGCAATTGTGTAAACCGGTCTTTTCGGATCGTTATTGCCGTGAACCAAATATATAATTGGAACCACCACAAGCCGCTACTAGCGAGCACATGAAATATCATTGAGTACTCACGTCGTAAAACTACGACGGATATCTATACGATATCACAAACAAATATTATAAACTGTGGTCGACCACTAAAAGAAGTTCCATGCGCTCATATATACAAAAACCAGATGGTGCCATCACCCATAAAATATAACAACGATCGTTCTGGCGCAATACACCGCTGACTGATGCGAATTACCGGCTCGCGGACATATATGCTTTCTCTGTCTAACTGGAAACTGTAACTTCCTGAACCAAACTTCGTTCGACTATTGTACGCCTAACGAACTTCTCTACGAACGAGAAATTCAGACTTATCATTCTTAACTTACAAATCTTACAGCTGAATCGGGTCCTCTCATTTTGGGATAGATAGAATAGACGATCATAGCTACTGATAGCGGCGGCTCGACCTTAGCCCTGGGGCCGTTACAGTACATGGTCAACACTAGATTTGAACCTGCATCTCCTGCGTGAGAAGCAAGCGTGAAATCAACTAGCCACGGAGGTTCATATTAATTTCTTCAAAACTCCTGATTATTTATCAATTTTAAATAAACTGTTTTAGGATATTTTGATTGCTATCAATATTCTTTTTTAGTTCCCAAGTTTTAGCAAGTTTTAGATGAAAAACATATGCGGCCTTATCAATAAAATAAGTTATTCACAGTATAACTTTTTTTATTAGTAAGGCGGATGATGTTTTCAAAACACACAAGATGGATAATAAAAAACATAAACATAAACATTTACATACAGGCACATGATGTCCTCTTCGTCGTATCCGACGACAGCGACCTCTACTATATCCTTTCGTGTGCTCTAACGTGGAGCCCCAGCCAGTGATCGATCCCGAGACTTCTCGCATGTTAGGCAGAGCCACAACTGCAGCGCCACAGAGGTCGTTGAAGAAAAGGGATCTCTTCGTAGCTTACTAGCTGACCCCGCAAACTTCGTACCGCCTTTACACTCAATGATGAGTGAGATTTCAACTGCGCAAGATGGTGGCTTCCAAATTTTTCATTAAAAAATAATTTTCTGTATGTTTTAAGATACTTTAAAAGTTATTCTGCTATTCTGGATGGATAAGAATCCATCAAATAAGATATCATCAAAATTGGTCCAGCCATTTTCGAGTTAAAAGTGGTGTAATTAACCCGACTTTGTTTTATATATAACATGGCGTCACGCCTTTTCCCATACGGAGTGGGAGAGGCACAATTGTGCCCACTTTAAGCCAGTTATTCAATATTCCTTTTTGCGTAACAGGGGCTAGCTCATCGCCGTAGCTATCGAGTAATGAAGGTTTCCTCACGATATGCTTAAGATAAATTAATTATCTCAGTGGTACATGGTCAGAAATCGAATCGGCATCGCCTGTGTGAGAAACAAGCGTGAGACCCGTTAGACGACGGAACTCTTTTACATATTTAGATTTTTTTCGTGATTTGGGAAGTGTGCTTATAGGTAGGAGGAAAAGCGCTGCAGAGATGGGCATTTGACCGAATTTGAAGTTACCCAGCGTCTTAACATCAGTGGCAAAAGTTGACGAAAACGCGACTACATGTAATACTTTCTTGGCGCCTGGGTGTCTCTTGGAGGGGGTAGCGGCGAATGGGAACAAGAGAGATAAATACATGTATGAGAGAGAGATGGTGGCCTCGCTCAGGCCCCAAGAAACCTTGCGATAGCTGTATAATAGCGGCTTAAACACAAGACACAAGAGTCGTCGTCGCCGCACGTAGCAAATGACAAAATGCCTGAGGCGATGGCGCGAAAAGTGCACGGAACAATTTGTTGCACTTATTGTGTGTGACGTCTTCCAGAAGTGGGATTTATTACATCCCTGCTTCTGGTGTTTGTTCTGGAAGTGGCTTTATGAGTTTTAGGTGGCTGTGGTACGTCTCACGAGAGGATTTACCGAGCTGCATTTCGACCTTATGTACCCTTCGGCCGTCTATAGAACCGGAGTTTCGGAACTGGTTCCGATCGAGGCTTTTAATTTACTTGTACGTATGTCTACGTCGCACTTCGTTGGTTAAATCAGACACTTAACTAACTCTCTAGACTGTTAATTAAATGCCGACGTTTAACCAAGTCACTAGCATTTAATTTAAATAAAGCATCGTCGAAAACGTTTAACAATCTGTCTTATCGAAAGCCAGCTTGTTGGAAAACAAGATGGCGCCACGGCAACAGTTTTAAAAGGGCAAAACATTGCGGTAGCTTAGGTGAAGGGTAAAGGGGGTGAGCGAAGCAAAGCCCCCTTTATACTTCGTGTTAGGTTGAACATGTAAGAACAACAAAAATACTTAAAACAGACAACTCGTTAAACGTTACGTTCACTCACTTGTCTGACGGAATCTCCGCAACTTGGTTAAACGTCGGCATATAATTAACGGTCTAGAGAGTTAGTTGAGTGTCTAATTTAACCAACTAACTGCGACATCACGATCTGCCAAATAAAGTGGCAATAGAGGTAATTCACACAATATTCGATGGCCGAGTCGGCAGTGGCCCTGCCTACGAAGCCAAGGGTCTCGGGTTCGAGTTTCGGTGGGGGCAAATGTTTGTTTGATGAGAACGGATGTTTGTACCCCAGTCATTGCTTTTTATCTATCTAAGTATAATATTTATCTATATATGTATGAGTATCGTTGTCTAGCACCCAAGATACAGGGAACCCTAGTTTGGGGCTAGATCAATGAGTGTAAATAGTGTCCAAGGTATTATTATTTACCACATTCTAATTTATGTATCGCTAATTCTGTCGCTTATCCAACTAATATTATAAGTCGCACTAGAATCTTGTAGTACCAGTAGTTGTCTCGTAGTCCTTGTACCACGATAGTTAGTGATACCAGTTTTGGGATGGGTTTATAAGGTTAGCGACAAAATTAGCGATACGTAAATTGGATTTTGGTGAAGGTAGTCTATTGTGTGAATGACCTCTATCGCCACGTTATTTGGCAGGCAGTATAGTATAGTGTATGCATTTGTTGTGTGGCACGGTGTCAGATGAGCTCCGCGCTTCAAGCCGCTCACGCGAATCATTCATATAAACGCCTTTTTAGCTAAATACTTTTGACGTATGTACAACGTGACCATACGTCCCGCTTTGGGCGGGACTGTCCCGCTTTCAGACTGTCTGTCCCGCTATCCGCCGAAAGAGCAAAAATTTCCCGCTTTAGAAAATAGATCAAAGATTATTTTAATTGGACCTATATTTGGACCTACAAGAATTGGGAAAGAAAGTTTTGAAGTAACAAACATACAAAAATTAAGAATCTCTTTCTTCCTTGAAGTTGGTTAAAAATCAGTTAAAACGTAAAAGGAAAAAGGGTTCAGCAATGTCAAAATTAATATCAATTACCTATTTATGTCTGTGGTCCCTTGGAGATGTAAAAAAAAAACTTCTAGTCCAACGCAGCAAAGAGATACGGCCGTTTTCGCAGAAAACTTGCTTTATTTACCTAATGGCATGGGAATCAAAACCATGGCATGGGGTACTATACCTACTACCTAGAATCATGAAATTTGGCAAGAAGTAATTTATAATAGCACAAGTGAAGGACAAAATCCAATAAAGTTAAATTTGTAGTTCCTTCACAAAAATGCGATTTTTGCGCAACCCTTAGTGCGCGAGTTGACGTTTATTTTTTTCAAATATCCGCATGCGTCCCGCTCCGACGAAAAAATAAATGATCACGTTACGATGATACTAGCTGATAAGTGTCAGTTACCGTTTACTACATAATGTGTAGATGATCTTTCCCCATGTATCTGCACAAAACATTTTGGCGACCCGAATGGCCGAGTCGGCAGTGACCCTGCCTACGAAGCCAAGGGTCCCGGGTTCGAGTCCCGGTGGGGGCAAATATTTGTTTGATGAGAACGTAGGTTTGTACCCTAAGTCATGGTTGTTTATCTAGCTAAGTATAATATTTATCTATATAAGTACGTGTATCGTTGTCTAGCACCCAATATACAGGGAATCCTAGTTTGGGGCTAGATCAATGTGTGTAAATAGTGTCCAAGGTATTATTATTATTATAAAACATTGTGATTTTTGAGGGGTACCGATTTCAACCTCATGCCAAGGAAGTACAATTCAAAACCAATAACGGTATTTTGGGTACTTACGGGTTATTTTACCACCTAAAAGTATTTACATACATAGCGTCACGCCTTTTCCCATACAAGGTGGCAGAGGCACAATTGTGCCCTCTTTGAGCCAGTTATTCAATACTCCATTTTGCGTGACAGGGGGCAAAGGGAGTAATGAAGGTTTCCTCACGATGTTTTCCATCACCGTTAAAACGTTCGTATAATGTAGTTAAGATAAATTAATTATCTCATTGGAACATGGTCAGGAATAGAACATGCATCTCCTGCGTGAGAAGGAAGCGTAAAACCCATTAGACCACAGAGGTAAATTAGTATTTCTCTGTGTTTCAACACGTTTCGCGTGGCTCATTGAAACTTTTCCATCTTCGGATTCTGTTACAACAAAATTAAGTAGGATCATTAAATAAGGAAACCAACAAAGCCGCGAACCATAATGAATTTGCTTCTCACTTACCTTAATTAAAAGTTAAATTTAGCACTAGCAACTCCAAGTTCAAGGAAATTTTAATCGTGGTGGATACTTCACTAATTTGACTTTCTGTAAATTTCTGAAACCTAAATTTAGACATCCACAAGGCATATAAGCACTACTAGTCACTGTCAGATAAAATGGCGTATTGAAGTGACTGAACGATAGCCCAACTGTGCTTATACCACCCCGTATGATAAAAGGTGTGACGCTATGTTTTTTTTTTCAATTCGATGCCCTTGGTACTATCGAACCAACTGAATCATGACCCTTTTGCCTGATAATTCGTTTGAAACTTTCAAACTTGTAAGATCTATCAAAATGTCAGTGTCTAATCAAATGATAACAAGTTTGTTACCAAGGAAATAAACCTTCAAGCGAATTTCGACCTACTTGCATTTAAGGGGTTTAGCAAAATAAGCGTAGGGTGGGTAATGATTCAGATGGTTCGATTGTACATTATTCGCAGGAAATTGAATGAGCAACATTTAACTGTGTGTAATATCGATGTTATTGACCGAGCGCGCGAAGCGACGAAGAGTCGTCGTTTCAGGATTAGACAAAAATGCTTTCATATGTCCGGATATCTAACTGAATGTTATCCTCTAAAGTCCGCATTTCTCAGCTGATTCTCGTGAATTTTTGTGAGCAGTTTTTGTAAATTTTTCAAAATAGCGGAGATGTGGGTGTTTCAAAATTCCAAAAAAACGCATAAGATGTCGTAAAGACTGGGAGATTAATAATTTTAGTATTATTAGTTAGCAATAATTTGAGTATAAAGTCAATGGGTTGGATTTAAGACCGCAAAATGTAGTTTACAAAGTTATTGGTGCGGCTACATTCATACTCCATGTATGTAACCAGGTGCATTCATAAGTTTGTATGTGTCATTAAAAGAAAATGTCACTCTCGAGGTCTACAGCTCACAGATCCACAAGTTTTAATTAAAACCTATCAAAAGTTATTGATCTTTTAAGTTGTACTCAACATCTACAGTTAGTTCCTACGGCTATTTTATAAACGCCTACCTAAAAGTAATTAAACTGTCTTCTATTTAATTCATAGAGCAGCTAGGTTTTATTAAGACATTACTTCCCTAACAATAGTCTGGGTCAAGGCAATAAATTTGGCATGTGGGTGTTATTTGTGGCCCAAAATGACTGGTTAAAAACGCTTGGAGCTAAAAAGTACAAGAAAATATATACCGGCTTCTGTAGGCTTGGATATTTAAAACGCCGAGTAACTTCGCTTTTTTCTAACTGCAGATAACTTATGCTGATTGCTTAAATAATAAAGTGCCAGATTTTTTATTAATTTTATGTGACCTAGAACATTATTGAATATATTCGTAATTTCGATGTAAAATTAACGCATTGAGTTGAATGTTATATGGGTAACGTAAAAATCTTAAAATAAATCAATAACTTTTAAAGACATTCTGAATAAAAAATTCCCGACATTTACCTTTACTTTTATTGTTTATACTCTGCTGTGCAATAAAGTCTTAAAAAACAGAAAAATAACTTAAAATTCTACTAAAACTTCCACAATAATGACTAGCTAAATACTTCACATCACTAATGATTACGATGCATACTGTTTTAATTATACGTTGAAACTAAAAAGCGGTAGATATAGGACCTTATCTTGGAATCTAAGGTCGTTGAACTGACATAAAGTCTAAGGGTCTTCCCGGTTTTTATTGGACTCTGTGAAAGCATCTGATTTATTGATGGTGCTGGATTTTTTTATTTTATTTGTATGGTCAACAAACAAATCTCCTTGATGGACTAACCGTTCGATACGCCCTGAGCAATTATCTTTCTACCTTTCCACCGCCCTAAATTTATTTTTGGGTAAAAGCTTCCATTCAATTTTTACATAGCATGCTAGTAAAGCTAACAAGTTCACCATCATAATCGGCACCTGGCTTTCGCCCACCACCCGGTATAAGCTCCTCCTTTTTTTCCCAACTTATCCGGTAACGTACCAATCGAATGCAATTACGTTAACTAAGTTAACTGCTATAACTTCACGATAACTTAGAGCAAACTTAAGCAATTTACAATTTTGTAGAAGACCTCTGCCACTTCTATTCGTCCACTATTCGTCCAATTCTTAACCAAACAACTTATATGCGTTTAACCCGACGGTCACCAAGGAGCCATAAAACGGCATCGTCAAAACGGACACTAAACTTGTTTGTTCCAATAAACCCTGGGCTAATTGCCCTATACGGGACAAACCAACCCATGAGTTACGGCATGTTAAGTTATATATCTTGACATACCTTGAACATATTCTGATGGATATCGTAAAGAGAAGATAAAGAATGAGATGTCTTTTCTGTTTTATTTTTTAGTCTGATAGATGGACACCCCTTTTTTCGCGCTTGATGAATGTGGTTTCTATGGCTAGAGGAGACTTATAAAAATAAAATTGATAGGTAATTGGTACCTTACCACACAAATCATTTACGGTAGAAAAATAAGGATGGGTGTCCTCAGCCTATGTATGGAATTTTGAAAAAAATACCTAATAGTACCTACGTGGTACCTACCAAGAATCATCATACGTAGTAAGGTTTGTTGAATAGTGAAATAAATCGCACATTGAACTTTATGATTTCACTCATTATGAAGCTCAATATTCAAATACAAAACAAGCCTAGTTAGATTTTATCAAAGCTAAGCTCGGAAAACTGAGCTTCGTCTGTGCAGCGTAACCCATATTTTTTTATCAAAAAGTAAATGTTGCCAGTCCATAAATAAACACCAAAATAATCCCACCCAATATCAACTGGTTACGAAATCCAGAAAATTACCATAATAAAACAAAATTTCCGGTTCATATATTCAAATAAATAAGGGCTGTTTTGTAACAAGGGTGCACATTAACCGTTTTTAATCCCATGTACGGCTTACCGAAGCGGTATTTCAGGGACATATTTCATCATTTATTATTGGAAGTGGGCGCGTGATAATTTTGCAGTATCGCTCGCGGGAGCTACGTTTATGGGATAAAGGGTATGTTAAACAGAATCAAATATGGCATCTGGCGTTTGCTATCACCACCGCGGTTGAAGTCATCGTCATCGTCGTACTCTGCCCACATCAACCCACGGCTTTAGCTTTACACGACACTATTAAAGTTAGATAGTACCCTAAAACCACTTAACTCGTAGAAATTCAAAAAATCACTAAAACAAGGCTGAAGTAATTTGATTACGATGGTACTGAGGAGTTCATGGATCAAATAACTAAGTTTACCTGATTGATATTGTATTGTACTGGAGTGACCAATATTGTTTATATACATAGTCGGCCCTTAAGTTCTGTCACAAGGTTTTTGATAGATAAAACTCAGCAATAAACTTTTTCTTATTCGTATTATACATGATTAAAAAGCTTATTTTATACGAATCAAATTGCAATACAATACATTTTGTACGATTATCGCAATATGACAAAAAACCTTATAACTTGAGACAATCGCGAACCCAAAACACGCCGCAACTGACAAAAATACCACTTACCACAAATTTAATGAAAAAACAGTGTTCCAGATAACCAACAAGGTTTTTTTTATTTATTCTGAAACCTCGATTTTAGACCATGCTTAACAACTAGCATTTGATTTTCTGTTAGCTTTCAGTTCCAACTGCTCCCAAAGAGAACTTTACGTACTTTTTACGTTTTCAGAAAACTTATGAAAATGATCTTGTGGGCAACAAGTACACTACGTAAAATGTGAATATGAAAATTAGTTTTACCCAGACTTAGTTATCTTATGCTTCAAAATGAAAGTAACGGGTTCAGGGAGGGTTCTGACTAAAATTTCACGAAAGTTTGAAAGGTTTTAAGAGTCATGGAAAAAAGATAAAGTGAATCACGTTCGTATTTTTGATTGTGTAAAAAAGTGCAAGAAACTAGCATTTGTGTAATATGGCTTTAAGCATTTAAATCCAATAATCGTTCTTTATTGGTATTATTTACTATGCGGAAAAATATTTGTGACAGAACTTATGACCTGACTGTGTAATTATAGAATATAATACGGCTTGTATCCACTTATATAAAATATATGTCTGTCCCACTGAACAATTGTCCACGATTACCAAAAAAATCGAAAATTTACTACCAATAAATTCGAAATGACTGCCAGAATGGGTAAATGATCACCAAATTGTGTTTGGATAAATTATCGACAAACTCCTTTTTATGTTTTTGTTAAAAGTATTTATGTTGTTCAACCTAACACGAAGGATAAAGGGGGCTTCGCTCATCCCCTTTACCCTTCACCTAAGCTACCGCAGTATTTTGTCCTGATATTTTCTGCAACTTTTGGTGATCATTTAACCATTTTGGGTAAGAATTTTGGTGATCATTTTAATTGTTCTCCTATAAAAATACACGCTTCTTACCTAAGATAAATTTAGATTTAAAAATATTGCTTTCATAATTTACTTTGATTTAGGCAAGTCATTTGTAATTATTCATCCGATGGAGCTTAGGACCCACGACACAGGAAAGCCTAGTGTGGGGCTAGTGCAGCATGTGCAGGATAATTGTTGCGTAAAATAAAGACTTTTATTAACCGCATCCAGTTAGATAGATTAAGTACAAAGGCTAAAATTATAATATTTTAATTACTTATTTACGTATTTTGTGTATTTTTTTTTCATACAAAACTTCGTATCCTACTCTGTAAAGGGAAGTTCCTGTATGGAAGAGATGTTGTTTTGCATCACTTTTATTTGCATTTACATATCCGAAATAACATTTCTTAAAGGCTTTCATAAGGAATTAACCCAGATTTATGCATGTAGTGTCGGAGAGACCTAATCAAAAAACATGTCGACAGAATAATCCTACATTAATGGTTGGAAAATATTCAGGGTACATTTGAGCATTTCATTTTAAGAGGATTAATCTTTTAGTTTAGTGTTGTAAAGTGAGGTTAATTATTATGTGAATAATTATTATTGGGCTTTACAGAGTGGTAAGGTCAATAAATACGATACAATATTAACAGGGCTATTAGGATATCCAAACAAAAACAGTTGAAATAGTCCAAATTTTAGCTTAATATAGTACAAACTTACAAAAAACAGCAAGATATTCAGAAAAACTATCCTTCACTCCAACCAACTCGAGTGCCACGGATTGTTAAGGATTTTAAGGATAAAATTATGAACAACATGCACTGATACTAATCCATAATGACTACTTTTTCTACTATTTCCTACAATTACTATTTTCATTAGTAACAAATCTATAAGAGTAGGAATCGTTACGACATGTTACGAGAAATTGCTTTTGGTCATAAATATATCACAAGGTAACTGCAGAAATATCAAACTGCGATTCAGATCTCGTCCGGCGATAACATAAACAAGACATATACATGTGAATGGGACTCCCGATTATGTGACTATTCAAGAAAATATTCTTACGATTTCGATGGGCTTTAGGCAATTTTACAGGCTAAACAAATATGCAGTCACTGCTTTAACCTGATATCGCTTGCAAGAATGCCTTGCAGTAATTCGCATAATCACGTGTCAAGCTAGAGTTTTAGGATACTATAGATAGATAAGCTCGCCTAAGTCACGTTTTTTTTGTAACTTTAGTCAGACCAAGTGTAGGAGCCACTGAAATTAATGAATTTGTGACCTTATTTTTTTAAATATTAATATTTTGAATGTTGTTTTGTGTATTCAAGAACATCGTCAAGTCGTGATCCGCATGTTCTTGACATGCGGATCACGACTAGCTCACTCCACGGTCGGGGAGCATCGGGCCTAAATAAATAGAAATACCTAATCCACGTACTCCTATTAAATTATTGTGCCAGCCTCGTAACTCGGCCGGGGTACTGACATACAATATTTATTTTTACCCGCAGAATTGACGCACTGGTGTGAAGAAACGCAAGCGGTTTTTAGTCGGTCTTTTACGACGTGTCTTTTAGAACTACATAACTTATTTAGGCTCTACGAATTACGTATGTCACCGTAAGACAGTCAAAACCGTTAGTTGATAAACTAACTCGTTAGTTGATCAACTGTCGACAGATAGTAAACCAGACCGCCAGGGTATAGAATTTGCGTTTATTTTGTTCTTACATGCCAACCTAACACGAAGACTATTCGGGGGCTTCGCTGCGTTCGCCTGTCTTCACCTAAGCTACCGCAGTGTTTTCCCTGATATTTCGTTTGCAAGTTTAAAATAGTTTACTATTTAACGGTTTTTACCGTTAGTTTATCAACTAACGCGTCATATAGTAAGCAGTACGCTACAGTTTACTATCTGTCGATAGTTGACCAACTAACGAGAAAAAAAACTAGTTTATCAACTAACGGTCTTGATAATCTTACGGTGACATGTATAGATTCATATTTTGTCGAAGTGTTTGAGATTATCATTGTTTTATGCATCTCAAATCTAAAGTGTAAAGTTATTACACTGGTCAGATTTATTTCTCAGTATAATGTGTTCCTAATTTTATTCCTAATGAAGTGTTTTGACTACACCTTTCTGTCACGCCTTTCTTGGCTGTAGGTAGTAGATATACCGAAGTTTTTCTTTGGAAGATTTCAAGCCCAGTGCGTGGAAAAGCCAAATATATTTCCTCAGCGGTCGTAACAACAACTAATTGCTTTCGGAAACGTTATATGCGATCATAATTCAGCCTGTGTATGATTGTAGCGATTTTTTGCTCGAATAACAGACATATATTTTGTGTGTTGAATCGTGCCCAGCTAAAGTTAATGGTCAAATATCTCTTTTGCTGTTAAAAAACATAAGACTAGTAGCTTTGTAAGCTGTGAACCTCGCAAGCAACATAGGATGATTATTGGAAAAACAAGTAAAACTATTATAAAACAAATAAACCGACTGCATGTTCTTTCAATGCTAAATACAAACTTATAAATGCACCTGGCCAGGTTTATGGCGTATGAAAATAGCCTCACCAATAAATTTGTAATCCCATAGCTACTCCGTTTTGAAAGTTTTCCAAAAACTGAATTAACAAGAAATAACCAAATAATTATAGAATCCGCTCACAAAATTTCACGAGAATCTATTGAGAAAAGCGACCTGTAGAAGAGAACAGCCAGAAATCCAGAAATCTGGACATACGAAAGCATTTATGCCCAACCTGATCAGAGACGCTTCGCTCGCTCGATCAATTACATTTAAATACAGGCAGATACATCGCTTCTGGTCCCACACTAGGATATTCTGTGTCGTGGGTACCTGAATCATCGACGTTACAAACATGTAAATATCCAAGACCTGTGTTTTCTTTCCTACCCAACCAGGATTCGAATTCTAATTCGAGCGGGATTCGATAGGTCTTCGCACTCGCCGTGTCGCTCCCGTTAGCCACAACCAAGTAAAGTAAAGTAAAGTAAAATAGTAGTTTATGTGACTGATACATTATGCCTAATTATGTACAGTTACACACACTAGTTTATCTATACACATATCATAAGCTCTCTTTGATGCCTTCAGGAATATGTTTGACCGGCATTGAGGCATTGAGTTGTTTAGGTTGTTCTGTAGTACCAACTTCACAGACAAAGTAGGGGCGGCACGCAGGCGGGCGTCAGCATTCGAAATTTGAATGTCATAATATGTAGAAAATTTACACATTATGGTCAGAGTGTTCTTTGAACACTTTTAATAGGGCAAAACATTGCGGTAGCTTAGGTGAATTCTTCCTTTATACTTCATGTTAGGTTGAACATGTTAGAGCAATAAAAATACTTAAAACATAAACTTAAGTACACGTAAAAAATATTTATATTGTATATTTTTTGTTACCTAGGAACGTTTAGACATCTCGTTAAACGTTTCGTTCACTCAGATATCTGACGTTGGCATATAATTAAGGGTCTAGAGAGTTAGTTAAGTGTCTGATTTAACCAACTAACTGCGACATCTATACGATCTGCCGAACAAAGTGGCAATAGAGGTAATTCACACAATATTGGACCTTTATGACCCGAATGGCCGAGTCGGCAGTGGCCCCGGGTTCGAGTCCCGGTGGGGGCAAATATTTGTTTGATGAGAACGGATGTTTGTACCCTAGTCATGGTTGTTTATCTATCTAAGTATAATATTTATCTATATAAGTATGTGTATCGTTGTCTAGTACCCAAGATACAGGGAATCCTTGTTTGGGGCTAGATCAATGTGTGTAAATAGTGTCCAAGGAATTATTAATTATAATGGTTTGGTTTTACAAAACAAAACTAAAATAAAACAAATAAATGATTTGGTAATGGGGTAAGTGTAGAGTGTAACTGTATGTGTACTGGGTGTAAGGGTGTTACTGTGTGTTTACGAGTTATGTGTATGTGCATGAAGTGTTATGCCTGTTTATGTGTAAAGTAGTTATAGCTTAATAAATCAGTATTTAAAGTTAGTAGAATAAAATTTTAATTTATTATCAGTAACGGGTTTTCTGTTGAGTCATGCATAATCAATTCCAATAAGCCAATTTTTGAGTTTGTTTTTGATCTGGTAGTTATTAAGATTTTTTATATGCCTTATGTTACTAGTATACTCGCAGTATCAGTCTAATAATTAGCACTTTTGTTACAAATACATAAGTTTATCCCACAAACTGACCTAACTTAATACAAATGTAATAGAACTGGCAACATTCCAGATAGTTCCACGCCTCGACAACACCCGATGACTTCTGCTAGGATTAACTGCTGGGACTACGGGATTTCTCTGTGTGGTTGGCTACACTAAATTTTCAGTTCTGAAATCGAATGCAAGAGGCATTTTTATCCTGAGCCACACCATCAATAGGCATATGGACACATATGTGCAATCTTTCATTTTACTTTATATATTTCCTTATTGCGTCTGACAACCGGTTTAGCCTAGCGGGTAGTGACCCCGCCTACGAAGCTGACGGTCCTGGGTTTGAATCCTGGTAAGGGCAAATATTTGTGTGATGAGCATGAATATTTATTTCTTAGTCTGTGATGTTTTCTATGTATTTTATAAGTATTTATCTCTATTAAATATATCGTCATCTAGTACCCATAAAACAAGCCTTATTGAGCTTATAATGGGCCTAGTTCGATTTCTGGAAGATTGTACTCTAATATTTTACTTATTAATTTCATTGTTAAAAACCTTATAGTTCATTGCAAATTTAAGTAATTTATGGGTTTGGACCTGTCAAAAGCAAACCGATGCGATGAAATAGACTACAATGTTTTTTTTTTCCAGAAGTAAAGATAAATAATTATTAGTGATTACACCATAAGTCAAAACTATGATATAAGTAAATAGGATTTAAGCCTTTAGCTTGTGAAGCAGAGTCGTATCCACGTTCCTTTAGTATTTATACATACAAGATGCCCCATTAACAGTGGATAACCCTGGAGCTGTTGATATGCCTCATTATTCCGAGCAACTTCCACTACAATTTGATCAGAGCAACTTTTTTTTCACTCCCCCGTACAAATAAATATCGAGATGTCAAAGTAATGTTACCCTGATTAAAATGGTGTCATAGTAAAAGTTGTTCAGAATGATGAGGCCTATCAGTAGTTTTGGGGTCATCCATTGTTAACGCAACACCCTATATACACGGAGCCCCCGGCTAAGCAAAACGTAGGAAAAGTACCATTAGTAGCAGACACCAGTTCTATTAATAACAATTGTAATGCAAAATAACGTTTTTTATCCAAAAGTTTCCAAACTAATTGTCTATCTACAATATATAAGGTAGAGTAGTACACCCTGTATATCCTGCCATTAAGATGGGTCCACAGTCACACCAAAACCGATACATTCTCCAAACTGCCAACTGTCTTCACATAGCCGTTGCATCAAACCGCAAAGCAGCCATAATGAACGATATCGGTATATCGGTACCTCGGGGAAATTACGGTATCGACAGTATATCACTTGGAATTAGACGCAAGTGCTCAAGACATCGCGGTAGTTATAGCTTGGTCAATTAGTCTGTGGAATGCTTCATTCAACCTTTTGCGGGGCTAAACCAAACCACATTAAAGAAAAAATACACTAGAGTATCATTTAAAAAAGGGTTTAAGTAATAAATCTTAATAATAATAATATCTTGGACACATTGATCTAGCCCCAAACTAGGATTCCCTGTATATTGGGTACTAAACAACGATACACATAGTTATTTAGATAAATATTATACTTAGATAGATAAATAACCATAACTAGGGTACAAACATCCGTTCTCATCAAAAAAAAATTTGCCCCCACCGGGACTCGAACCCGGGACCCTTGGCTTCGTAGGCAGGTTCACTGCCGACTCGGCCATTCAAGTCATCTAAAGGCGGTTTAAATGCATAGCACTAAGTCTGTACAATATATATGCCGAAGCTTTTGTAGTGTGTCACCACCTTTAGCCGATACGTCTCTATAATAACCAATGTCTGTGTCCATCCTTAGGTGAATAAACGCCCGTCTTTGAACCAACAAACACGTCTCTCACTACATCCCATAGGCCCATCCCTACATGGCGACCTAGCCAGGCCAGCCTGCCCTAAAAGGCAGTGCTGCGCCGAATGGCATATTTCGTGTAAAGTGAAATGATATTTTGGACTAAATGTGAAATAAAATGTGAAAAGGACAAAAAGTGCTAAAATTATACCTAAATAACTACTGTAAGAAAATTATACCTTTATACATATAAATAAACTGTTAATAGATTCAATATATCAGGAACTACTTAAATAGATAAAATAATGGACATTTAAATGAAGATTAAAATTACATAAAAATTATATACCTACAAAATTAAGAAGACCGCAAAATAAAACTAGAACCAAAAGCAGAACCAGTGACCAAATTAAAAAACAAAATAACCTAAAAACCCAAATTATAAAGAGGATTCCTGCTGGGTGCCGGGTGATCTGTGCAAGCCTAGATGATGTGCGATGCAGGGCGCAGGGCGAATTGTACGCTGCACAATGTACGGGTCCGATGAGGAGCAGCTGGGAGATGTTGTCCCGGAGTGATGAGCTGCAGCACCACGCAGTAGGAATGATAGGCACCACGTGAAGTCTTCATGAGTGAGTCGTGACCAATTTTTTCCAATTCCATGTCAATGAATTATACATTTTATGCGAGTTAATTTGATTTATTTTATCAGATGTTGTTTTGTGTGTTAAATAATAATGACGGAAATTGTTAATTTGGATATAAAAGAAAAATAATGATGGAATAGAAATTGAATATTTAAGTAAGTATTTTATAAATGATTTGTAGTATTTACTTTACACCCCTGAATATGGTGTACTTAATAAATAATTCAGATTAATTTGTAAAGGGTTGACGACAAGAACTACATTTTTTTAAATAATTTAGTTTGATGATGAATGAGTTAAAGGATGACATTGATTGTGTGGCGTATGTTTGTGTGTATTTTTTCCAGTGAATTTATAATTTTAAATTGTAAAGTATTTACAATAATTGTCTTAGTAACATATCCAGTTAGTACGTATTCAAACCATATTTGCATGTAACGCGATGCAATACAATACAGTTAACAACAGAGTACCAAATTAGGGGACCACCGAGAATTTGTTTTAGTTCTGACAAAAATGGATCGTGACGATACAAAACAATATCAATATACCATTTTTTTTTCCGAGGATGATTGCATAAAGTAAAGAATATTTGCAAGAATACATACAATGAAAAGTTAGTAGGTAGTACAGTACAGTTAGCAAGAGAAGTATGAATAAATGTTTGATAACTGTTTTTTTTTTGGGAATTTATGAAGGCCGTAAAGTAAATTGAATTAGTTTGACACGAGTTATTTTGGATGAGGATTTTGATAGTAGTTTATTTTTGGAGGAGACGATTTTGAGAAATATGGGAAGAATGTGGTTTAATATGTGAAGTAGGAAGATAAAAGTTTTGTTGTTTTATAGCCGTTCTAATATGTTATTAAATAATTGCCTCATAATTCAAATTTACTCCAAATGTACAATCAAGTACATAAATGTTTCATGACTTGGTAACAGTCACAGTTATTCCAAGTAATTCAATATAGTGTTCGCAGGCAATCCAAATATGAACATGCAACACTGCAGAAGAATCCAAATTAGGTAGAACACTTGTTTCGATTACAGACTTAAAATAATTGTTATTATAAGTTCATGTTACTACAGTTCGACTTGTACAGAACGAAAGATTTTAGTTTCAGTTGACTAATATGGGAGATACGTAAAAGGAGATGAATGATAGATAGCAAGCTTAGGGTACCACAAAGAGATAAATTTTGCAACCATTTTTAAATTACAGTATCAAATTAATATTAATAGTATGAGTAGGTATGTATGAAAATCAGTTGAGTGTGTGAAATAAATATTTAGTACGCTAAATAAGTACGTCTTAGAGAGAAGATAACGGGAGTATTTTTTTTGTGTGTTCAGATTTTTATGTTTCATTAGTTTTTCAGAATAATTTACAGATAAAGTAGTTTAACCTCAGATTTAAAATACATTACTAACGACGGAACCACTTACGTTAGTTTAATACAAAAGATTGTTTCGAGATTGCATTTACGTTTATTTTATTTTACAGATACAGTGCAATCGAGTCTATTAATAGAATTATAGTCTGACCAGCGGATATGGTCACTTCTTCTTGTTTTATATTGAGAGTTGAAAAGTATGGAAATTGAATGAAATTAAAAGTTAATCGTTGTTATCAAGGTTTATTTCATATTTGATATTTTTGAGTTTTATGATAGTATTACATAGGAAAGTTGATTTTGTTTGGATTTGGGAATGTTGGTTTTTGTTTAGGAATAAAAAGTATGAATTTGAGAGAAGGTGTGGAATGTGCAGGATTGTTACTCTAGGCCACAGAGCAAGTTAGTTGGGAACACTTCGTTTGTTAAGTTTTCGAGAAAAGTTGGACTGATCATCCAGTCTTTACAGAATATCTTAAAATTCGAAGGATTCGTATTGATTGAGTATAAGTTATGTTTTTAGTATGGTACGTAACTATTGGCGAGTCCGATATGTTATTGTATTTTCATCAAAGTCTCAAAGGTACAAGGTACAAGGCACGAATCCTTCCTCTTCGATCATGATGTGGACGAGTTTCCTTTGTGAGAAAGTTGGATATCGATGACCTAATAAGCTCGCGAGCCAGGTACTATTAGTCTATGTATTTAAGTATTATTATAAAAAGTACCTTATAAAGTAAATACCAGTGTGTATAAAAAGTACCTATAAATGTGCACTCACTACATGTGAATATTAAGGGTCCGGATCCCGATAATTAAAGTACCTATATGAAGTGATAAGGAGATTATAATAAAGACTTTGTTTGAAAGAGATTGTTTATGAAAAGAAAAGTACATTTTGATGGGTTTTGAAAAGATGGTTATTATATTATGTTTATGTAGAGTGTTTTTTGGATAAGAAAGTAATAATGAGATATATGACAAATATAAAAATGGTATTTACTAGATATATGAAAAAAAAAGAAGTTTGAATAAAACATAGACAAAGAGTTATAAAGAATGTCAAAGGATATAAAGTTATAATTTTCTTGAAAAATTTTGAGAGTATGTAGTAAATTAGAAGTATTGTTTTTGTTATTGAGAGCATGTCCTTAAGTAGAGCGGAAAGTCTGTTTTTGTTGTCTGGTATGCAAGTAAGAAAATGAATGAGTTAAAATATTGCTGAAAGAGAAAGCAAAAATAAATAAACGTTATTGTCGCCAACCCTACCCTACCCTATACTACCTACTAAATTCTTTTTTACCAACAGTTTGCGTTTAGTATTTGAATCTTTTTTATCGACGTAGGTTTTAATTATTTACCTATCATGTATCTTTACTTTTAGAATGGTGGATTATAAACCACATTATATCCATAGTAATAGTAAACAACCTCTGTATGGTTAATTTTTATATTATTAACAATAAACATGTATCGTTTTCATACCTATATTTTTTCAATGGCGGTGTAGTTTAAAAAAAAAAAAACAATTGAAAATGCAAAGATAATTATATTAATTAAAATTATATTTGACAATTTGTCATTGTTTATGTTAAAAAAAAAAATAATTAATAAATTTGAAAATTAAAATAAATATTTTTTAGTTATACTTCACTACTGTTGATGTTTTGGATTTGTTTTTATTTCAGTATTTTTTTTTGTATAAGTAGTTATCAGTTATCAGATGAAGAGTTAAAATGTTAAAATGAAATGTAAGATGTTTTGCAAAGTTTGTTGATGTTGATGATGTTATTCGATTTGGCATAAAAAACAGCATATTATTTATAAGTAGTATATTTGAAATTAAAAGATAAAAAAAGTCACATTGGATTGTATAGGTTATTTATTTTAAGATTTTTAAATAAATTTAGTTTTAATGTTAGAAAAAATAATACACCAAATTTTTTCTTTCAAAAAAAAGGTGGAAGGTGTAGTGTGTCACCACCTTTAGCCGATACGTCTCTATAATAACCAATGTCTGTGTCCATCCTTAGGTGAATAAACGCCCGTCTTTGAACCAACAAACACGTCTCTCACTACATCCCATAGGCCCATCCCTACACTTTATCATAGAATTGATATGATTGATTTCTTCTGGACCTTTTCTAACATGAGAACATATTTCTTTTTATTCGGGTTCCAAACTGCTTTGCAGGTCTCAAGTTTACTACGGACCAGGGCAGTGAAAAGAGTTTCGACAGTCTTAGGATTTGTAAAGGTGCGCGCATTGCTCATGACAAACCCCAGCGTCCTAAAGAAGCTGGCTGTGAGAGACTCAATGTGTTTATGAAACTTCAGGCTAAGATCGAAAACTCCTCCTAGGTCCTTAAATGAGATAACTAGTTAATGGCGTGAGTGCCCATAGCCTCAATGGAATTTGCAGATCGGGTAAATGTCATGCAGCAACATTTAGCGGGATTGAAAAGTAGCCTATTTCAAATACACCAGTTATACTCCGCCTCCAGATCATTTTGTATCCCGCGACAACTGTTCTCATCCCGAATCTCCAGGATTATCTTCATTATTATATTGTCATTGATCAATATGGAGAATAATATTGGGCCTAAGATTGAGCCCTGGCTCGCAGCATTATGGTGTATGATATATCCTAGAAATATGATATCCAAGCCGGAGAAACTGATGTTTCTCTGGTGAAGCCTAGTTAGTATAGTTTTTTAGGAGAACATAATTACCCACTTTGTCGAAAGCTTTCTGGACATCAAGATATATCACGCCCACTTTCTCCCCATGATCCATTCTGCTGGAGATGAGCTCCAATAGTGCTGATGAAAGGCCTATCACCTGTGAGAATTGTATGAGCGCAACCCCCTCCTCCCCCGCCCCACCCTTTCTCGCCTTGTTTCGTGTGGTGTGCGGGGCTGCATCGCACCGTGTAGCCAGCTAGTTAATTGTCACTTGTTACTTGTTCCACAATTTTCGATCAATTTGAGGTGGTGTATAAGTAGGAGGCTGGTAAAGCAAACATATTGAAACCACGATACAGACAGATAAAACACGAGTTAGCACTTTTATCGGATTCACTTTGACAACTCAATAAAATATGGAGTTGCCAAAGTTAATCCGTTAATAGTGCTTACTCAGTTTCCATGTGTCGGTCCTAACCGTCAGTCACCATTGGACTGATGGAACCCATACGGAACGAAGGATTTCAACGTCACTTAAGACATGACGTAAAAACCTGATGGCTCTCACAAAGAGACTCTCCATACGAGTGATATTTCATACGTTTTTAACCTTATTCTAATGGCATAGGGTTCATAATGGTAAATTGTAAATATTTTCGAGCCAAAGGGCTTCATATCGCTAAAGCGACGTTTAGATCCCCAGTTATGTAAAATAGTGTCAAACATGTTATAATAAGCGAGAGATCGATTTTACTGACTAGTTTTCCAGGTTATTATGTACTTACGAGTATTGCATTCTTGTGATCAACGACTGTGGTTGGTAAACTAATGTGTTTGACAGATTCTGATTGAATCGGTGGTGGTTGAGAATAGTTGTACAACATGTTCTTGTACACAATGTTGATTGCTAAACTGCAAAAACTACCTAGGTAGCTACATATTTGTTGTAGACATGATACAAAAATAACAAATTTTAATTAAAAAAGTTTTTATTTTATTTTTTTATTTTATTTAAAACTACGAATCCGAATGAAAATTTATGTTTTGTCGTGTACCTGTAAAAAAACCGGTAGAAAACACCGGTGACTAACATATTAAAACTTGCTCAAAACTCGCGCTGTAAGAGCGAAATAGTGGTGGTCTGGGTTCTAGTTCCTGCCTACTGCTTAATCTGTGTTGCACTGACTCCTTTTATTTTATATCAGGGATGTTCTATTTATTCTACTTGACCTGTTCTTTTGTATGAATATTTGATATTTATGTTGCTGGCTGTCTCACTTGAAAATAAACACCCTTGACAACATCTATTTTTACATTTTTTACTATTCTCCATATAAAAAACTTCTACACCAAAATTCTAGCAGTCTGCATGCCAAAACTCGTGCAAAGGCTTTTCCCCACAACCGACAAAGAAAATCATTTTGCACAATGCACTTACTAGTCTTCCTTCCTTATGTCAGTAATATATTATTTCCCACAGACGAAATCCATTAAGAACATTTTGAAGGTAAGCCGAGAATGCCTATAACTCCTTTAACCCATAAATAACTGGAGCCTACAAGACCCTAGACAAGATTCCATTGTTTCAATTAAATTGAGTGGGGTAATACCATCTATCTTAATTCCCACATTTTATTTTGTTGCTAATTTTTTGGCGGGAAATCTTACTTTTAACCAAGTAACGAAAGTTGGTGTTCTACTAAACGATACTTAGGAACTTATAGCTAACTCAACTGCAGCGAATTAATGTAAATGGGAAAAATTACACTATTTCATGCTTTTCGGTAAATTTCAGGAAAATTTACATCATAGAAATGCTCTTGACACTGGCATAATTAACCGTAAGACGCAATTTATTACGACAGGTTAAAGAACACATGCATAAAAATAAAGTTTATTTTAGAAAGTAAACCTCCTTCGTCACTTTACAGGGCATAACAGAAAGGTGTGGTAATATTTTAATTTATGAGGTTATTAGGGACATCATTTTGAATAAAGTTTACTATGACACCTATGTATTTGATAAGAGCAATATTATGTTTCATTCCTTCATACGTTTTGGTCCGGGTAACCAAGTATGACCATATCTTCCAATATCGCATGGAGCTCTAGGGTGGCTTCCAATTTGTCTTCGCCGTGATGTGCACATTCTCTCCTACCTTTTTAATATCTTGATAATCCCGCGCTACACCATCTATCTTCGAGAACATTTCGAGTTCCATTTCTTCAAGGACAGGAATCGCAGATCTCACACGGTGTCTATTCTCTCAACTCCTCAGCAACACTGTTGCTTTAGAATACTGGTCCGACTGTGGAACGCACTTCTCTGCGCTAGTAGGGATAGTCCATCCATTTTCATTTTAAAAAAAGTCAAATTGAAACTGCATCTCCTTTCTCTTCCGTTTTGAGTTTAAGTTGGTGAATTCATATGTTAATCCAAATTAACATGATATTTAATTTTCTAAAGATCAATACTGTAGATCGACCAATTATTCATTCTTTTTCTCTTGCTCAATAGCCTTCGACGCGGTCGGTCATATCATTTTGTGTGAATATCCGTTTGTCAGCGCATAGCGCGCAATTTTCCTTTTCTATCAGTGTGCAAAGTCCTAGAACAGTCAATATATCAGTGTGATAATCAAAATCCATTCATCCTCTAAAGTCGTCATCAATCAACCAACCAACCAACCAACCTTCATCACGGCCCTTTGGAAGATGGCCGAAATATCTTCCTCCAAGTGCCGCCGAATAATGTCCGTAAAAACCCCTTGAAATATGACAACATATTTCTATTGCACCCGTATTGCAGCCTGTATCTAACCATGATATGAAAAAACCCCGGCCGTTAAAAGCTGGAACGCAAAATAAATCTCGAATTTCCCGACAGCAAGATGGATAACAAAACCGGCTGGATGGCCGCGGCTACTAAGAACTGTACTCTGCCACCGGAAGTTGGAGGAAATGGCGGCGGCTCCAGTTTGTTCCGGTGGTCAAGCGGCGGGGGCCGCAAAAATCCGGTTAAGGGCGAATGTTTGGGAACAGAAAGAGTTCCGTATATTGGCAAATGTACATAAACCTCTAGTGTTGCGACACTTGAGAATCTTCTTCGTCGTATACGCTCCTTGTCTGGACCCGTGAGGATTGGCGCTATACAGGCTGTAACACAACGTGTAGTTATATTTTAAGGTGTTATTAGGGGATATCATTCTGAACAACATTTACTACGAAATCGCTATGATCAGAGCAACTTTATATTTCATTTCTCCGTACAATAGAGCTGGTCAGCCGGGCTAAACTGTATGGAGAAGTGAAAATTAACGTTGTCCATGTCAAATCGGTTTCATAGTGACGACCCGCGGCAGTGTCCCTGCCTACGAAGCCAAGGGTCACGGGTTCGAGTCCCGATGGGGGCAAATATTTGTTGATGAGAACGGATGTTTGTACCCTAGTCATGGTTGTTTATTTATCTAAGTATTATATTGATCTATATAAGTATGTGTATCGTTGTCTAGGCCATCGTAAGAGATCGTGTGGTTAAGCAACATCTGGCCGATACGGGTACTGGATGGGAGTCCTGTTTATAAGTGGCATTTATTTCGGGTGCTTCCTTCTTTTGGATGACACGTTAAGCCATAGGTCCCAGCTTCTATCACTATTCGGCGGTAGAAGTCGTAAAGCTGACACAGCAGAGGTCCCAATAGGGAAGCTTGAAAAATCTGATAGTCAGGTTGGCCACTAGCCCGACGCGTATTTCCGTTATATAAAAGGCTATTACGCTCCCATAGTGGACTCTTCGTGTACATTTCGGAATGCTCATACTACCATCTGCAACTACGAAATATACACGATTTTTACGGAATTTTCGTGTATAGTTTGTAGTGAGTGCATAAGAAAGTTTAGTTCCAAACTATACAGTGTCACTTGCGCAAGCTATCAAAGCGGGGTTATTTTATTCATATGAGAAAGCTATTTCTAATATCAGGGCAAAACACTGCAACACACTACTTAGGTGAAGAGTAAGCTAAGCTTACCCTTCAGCCCTAAGCCTACCCTAAGCTGCCGCATTGTTTACGGCTACCGAATCATTATCATCACTTATTCCAGATTAAGACGGTAATTTTTCAACATAAGCCTACTTATACTGAAAAATAAACTTAAGTTTAGTCGGCTAATGTCAACCATATTTTCTCACCCATCTTTAGCCTCAACAGCGTCGAGGCCGCCAAACTGCAGTTTAGCCGACTAATGTTGAAATCATTTATCGTCGCGACTATTCCAATGTATACACGATAATTTACATTGCGTAATAGCGAAGTATATATCGGAACCGTAAAATTGGCTTAGACCATTCCAAAGTATACACGATTGCGGCGTAATACTGATTTATAGAACGGAAGACGTTAGTGAAAACATTGGGTTCCAATGAATACGCGATAATTTACAGACCCCTGCGTAATAGCCCTTTATATAACGGAAATACGCTAGCCCGACACTCCTTCATCAACACCCGCGTGTTTTCGTAATTTATTTATTTATTTACATTAATTATTATTTGTGCCCTTACAGAAAATTCCAAATCGACACTAATATTCAATATACACGAACTATTGAGGTAATAATTACAATTATATATATGTAATATATGCAATAATATTTACAATAATATACAATGCCATTACGCAGGGGTCTGTAAATTTCGCGTATACTTTGAAACGCAATGTTTTCACTAACATCTTCCGAGCTATACATCAGCATTACGCCGCAATCGTGTATACTTCGGAATGGTCTTCGCCAATTTTATGGTTCCGTTATATTCTACACTATTACCCAATGTAAATACTCTTGTTATTAAACAAATATTTTATGTGCACTTATGTTTATATATTAAGTAATTTTTGTTGTTCTTACATGTTCAACCTTACACGAAGGATAACCCTTTACCCTTCACCTAAACTAGCGCAGTATTTTCCCTAATATTTGCTGTGTAAATCGGTATTTTTGATGTGCGGTTTAATTACAGATTTGCACAGCAAATATCAGGGAAAACACTGCGGTAGCTTAGGTGAACGGAAAAGGGGGTGAGCGAAGCGAACTCTTTATTATACTTCGTGTTAAGTTTAACATGTAAGAACAACATAAAATACTAAAGTTCACATCACATATTTAAAGTGTTTTTTGCGATTAAATAATACTCATTTATAACCATTAATAGCGTGCGTAAGTGATACGTTATAGTTTATACAGGAGTATCACAATACAGATGTGAGTATCAGCAATCCAAAATATACACGAGAAGTATACTATGGGAGCGTAACGGCCTTGTATACAACGGAAATACGCATCAACTTCCACTCCCAGAAAATAGTGAACAAAGGAGAGCTTATCTCTAATAAGAGATCTATTCCAGCAAACCAGGTTAAGATGGTAAAGATTGATTGCTGAACAGGGGTAGACCTATGTGTACAGCTATATAATGAAATAAACAAGTAATTACGATAAATAAAATAAATTATATAATTACTATGATAATATATAAATACTTATAATATAACACTACAATTATATACACAACTATATAAATACATAGGTACTAATTAAAACTTACATGTATAGTACCTATAATTCTAAAGAGAGAGGTAATGCTTCTTCACGCGACTTTTAAATATATTCAGAGTTGGACTGTCCCTGATGGTGTAGAGGAGTGCATTCCACAACCGAATGTCTCGGAGTCTAAACCCTTGCTCATCGGCCGCGGTGTTATGCTGTGGAGTTGTGAGCATGGTAAATGCGCTTTTCCCGTAGTACGCCTAGTAGTTCTGATATAACGCTTAGGATTGCTAAGTATAGCAATCCACAGCTTGCCTCATTCATTGGCCTTTTTCGGGTGCTAATTGAATTTTGTACGGAACCCTAAATAGCCAGGGTGACTTGATATGCCGACCATGGTTTTCCTGATTGAGTTAAATGACTAAAATATGTGTCTTGGTTTTGGTGAGAGACAATTATTTTTTTGTTTGATGATGATTTATATTCTTAGAAAAATCACAACAGTCTGACGACGTGATTCGTATCAGACTTTATTTGTAAAATGTGTGCATATCTTGATTGCATGAGACGTGTTGCGGGAAACTTATTCAAATTCACACAAAAGTTAAGTTTCATAAAAGTCTGGTCTCATATTTCGTCCCATTTTTCACATCGTGATTGAAAGGGATTTGGGACTAATCTTCGTCTAGACAAGAGAAATGAAACTCTGGGTCGGATTTATTTTTTAAGTGTGAAATTATTCAAACCTTTCGGGCGAATGCATCAGCTGACTTCAGCAGTTTTTGCAGCTTTTAGTCATCAGTTTTCTGTATTTAGTAATAGACATACATAAACCAGGCTGTAACAGAAATTTTTATATTGATATTTCAGAGAAGAACTAGGCTTTCAATAGTACAAAATGAGTTTCCCGTAGGCGTATTTCCTTATCCATATTGAATTTGTCCCCTCGTGGTGACATTATGGTTATCGAAATTCATTTTTGCCCCGTTAGCGTATTGGTTTCGTCTCCTTGTGTTGACAAAAACAATACGGTTAAAGGCATTTTTTTGAATCAAAAATAAACTCCCAAAAGCGCTTAGTACTCGATGTCGCTCGAGGAGATTAAGACGCTATGTTCAGCCACAAAATAACTATGGTACAGAAGTCAACCACATGTATGTACTTCACTTTTCATAGCTACGCTCGGCGATCCTAGGGTTGTCAACTACGGCTTATGCACGAAAAACTATCGTGGTACTGGCGCTCCTATCTAGTTGTATGATTTATTATGAAGAATGAAACGAGAAGAGTGAAAACATTACACTACTATTACAAATCCAAAAGGTTAACAGATCAGAAAAATACCTACATAATGTTAATTTTCACTATCTAAAATCCCTGATAACTTCTAAACGGACTACCCGAGTTACAAAATTCATATTGCTCTGTCCGTTTTAGACCTACACCTGTCATATGACATGAAAAACAACACAATATCTACACAAACAAAAAAACATGTTTTCAACTTACGTAAGTAAGGTGGCGTGAATTTACATTTACCTAACAAAAAATTTGTTAATACTTATTTTATTATACTGATTGTAAAATAGGCAACTGTCATTTATTTAAATCGATCTTAGATATATTATTCGAGGACCTTACCTACCTACCTAACTGTTCTATACATATAACGTTAAAACGAACCATCGAAATACAGGCAAATAGCTACATTCCGAAACCACTGGTAGCTTAAAAAACGCCAATTCTTAGTTTAATGTTGAATTTAAACAACCGTCCACTGAACAGTTATGATAATAAAATTTCCGTTCCTCCATTGTTACATTATTTGCATTAACAGACGCGCGTGTCGAGCGGATGGCACTCATGCTCGCACTGGTTTGAACTGCTCTGAGATATCGTGTCCGTGAGCAGTATCTATGTGTGCGTTGCTCGAGCGCTCTTGTACGTAGATTGATTTCTGTACCTATTTATTTTGTGGTTCAGCTAACTAGGTGGCGCTAGTTAGCTGCACATAGCGTCTTAATCTAAAATATTTAGTCTTATATTATAGAGGTAGTCTTAATGATAATTATTTTTTGTTATATTTTATTTTGCAATATATAGTTATATAAATATTGCTTAGTTTTTAGCAATAGGCGATCATATGTCCTAAAAATAGCTATCAATAGGATTGACAAAATGTCAGGAGCACTTTTTGCAAAAACTAATCATATAAGATAAGTTTTTTTTAATTATTGGTGGTGCTAGTCATAGCATAGTCTAGTTATAGCATACATTACAGAATAGGTTTTAGTAAACAATATCAATTTTAAAACTGTTGACAAAAATCGTATTAAAGTCATCCTGTAACCTCAGTAGTTTAAAATGAGAGAAGAAATAAAACTAAGTAAGTAAACAAAAAAAAAATACATTGAAAAATATAGTCGGTACTTCGTGTCTTCTAAAAAAGTTAGGAGGGGACAAGATCGATACGTTTAAAGATGAGAAAAACTGCATAAGGAACTTGCAACGTAAGCGTAATGAATTCGTCCCCACCTGTTAACGAGGCTGATATGGTTACGGCGATTATTATGTGTGACAATTAACATGATAAAACCGTATTGATTTCGTCAACACGAGGAGACGAAATCGATACGCTTACGGGGGCATCAATGAATTTCCATAACCGTATTGATTTGGTCACAACGAGAGGACGATTTCAATATGGCTTCCGTAGGCTCCTTGATGCTGCTAGTGTGGAAGTAAGGAAGCCACCCTTCGTAACCTACGGTCCAAGACCACAGCCCACAGTTCACCCTTCAACTTTAACCATGTCGGAATCGAACAATCTTGCTTCCCCACTCAGTGGAAACGGGCACTTGTGATTCCCCTACCTAAAACGTCCAATCCCGTCGCCTTTAAAGAATTCCGTCCCATATCTATTCTGCCTATCCTCTCCAAAGTCCTGGAATCAATTGTTCACATCCAGCTCTCCTCCTACCTTTCCTCAAATAACTTATTAAATCCCCATCAATCAGGTTTCAGGCCGGGTCACAGCACTACCACGGCTCTGCTTAAAGTCACTGACGATATTCAATCGGCTATGGATCAGAAGCAGCTTACGGTCCTTACACTGCTTGATTTCAGTAGCGTCTTCAACTGCGTCGATTTCGATATCCTGGTTGAAATTCTAAAGTCGCTTAAAGTATCCTCGCACTCGGCTCGCTGGTTTGACTCCTACCTGAGAGACCGCCAGCAGCGCATTAAGTCTGAGGAGATCTCCACGGACTGGTGTAAGCTCTCCACGGGTGTCCCGCAGGGTGGTATCCTTTCTCCTCTCCTCTTCTCAGTATTCATAAACTCCATATCTGACGTTCTTAGTTCTTCTTATCATCTCTACGCAGATGACCTCCAAATATATCGGCACTTCTCTCCGTGTGATGTGAAACTGACTGTAGAGGCGTTGAATGCTGACCTCGACAACATCAGGAAATGGGCTATTTCATATGGGCTGCAAGTCAACCCGGGAAAATCTCAAGCCATGATTATGGGTACACGGCATTCGCTTAACTTGCTACAGAATTTGCCCGTCAATCCTGTATTGTATGATGGTACCATAATTAATTACAGTGAGAAAGCTAAGAATCTTGGGGTTATATTTGACAACTTGCTGTCCTGGTCGCCCCAGGTTTGTGAGGTCAGCAGACGAGTCTTTGCGTCATTTCACTCCCTCCGAAGATTGCAGTACTTCCTGCCACGGCAGACTAAAATCACTCTTGCTCAGTCCCTTCTACTACCTTTAATAGACTATGCGGATGTTTGTTGGGCCAGCGCGAACGAAGAACAACTGAACAAACTCGAACGACTTCAAAATCTCGGGATTCGGTTTATCTACGGGTTGCGCAAGTATGACTGTTCGATTCCAAATCGATATTCGATCGATGGTTTCTGAACGGCCATTTTGAATTTGACGTTGCTGCCAACCTAGCAGTTTTTGACAACTGACAGACGAAAGCCCTCGCAAAGTAACGCGTATTGGTTAGGGTATTGAAATTAAATCGCAAGCCATCTGGAATGTATTCGGGTTTCCCTCAGGATTGTCTATATAGCTGAGTGTGTTGTGGTTCCCCGAACCAGATAAAGTTCGCATTTACGTGGCCGATTGGTTTTTCCCACGTAACATAACCTGTGTTGGAACACTGTGCTCATCGAAGCTGGCCTGCCAGTCATACCTGGTTGGCTGAAGAACCTGTCTACCAAGAAGAGCCTAGGGTGCACCCGGGCCTTGCAGAGAGACAGGAGGTTGACGGGACCGAAGCACAGACCAGGTTAGATCGACCCCATTTACATTAGCTCGGTGAATCGCCGACGTTCACACTTCTTGGCAACTGATCGCTACGCTACCTCGTAGCTGATGGGCCCCTACGAGGTCATTAGGTGCTGAGAAGCCTGAACAATTTTGGTAGCTAGAGCGTGGTTTCCTGAGATTTGCAGCCGTCAAGGGCTTCAGGAAAGCACGACTTGTTTGTTCCTATATCCACATAGATTGGTAGTATTTGTAAGCTGTAAGTCTATTGCTGGTAGTAGACAGACAGATATTACAGTTTTCCCTAAATGACCAGTTGTACTGAGATGTGACTCAGAATAGTAGGTACTCAACTTAGGTACATTGTAGGTGAATTGAAATTTGCATTGAATTACTAGTTAGTCAATCTATTAGTGGTCTAGTACTGATATTGAATGAATGTTTTGGTTAACATAGGTAGTTACATCTATTGATAGCAGGCTATTACATTGTTTTCAGTTTATTGTGCAGCTAGTGTATAGCAATTTATAACTTGAACTAATATTGACTACTATCTGTGTGTGTTATAATGATAAAGGGAAACTAAATTGTATTTACAGAATTTATATAGATATAAAACTCGGTTCCTATTGTTTAAGGAAAACAACATTGTTTAAGTTGTGGTTTAGGGTTCCCTCGTTTGGGTTGTAGACTGGAGGGTCCAATAAAATTGAGTTACTGCAAATTGTGAGTAAGTATCGTTCCGATCATGTCGTTATCTAAAATCCAGAAGGGTGTTTCTAAGGAACTCAGATGGTTTTCCTCCGCACACGGTCTGATAGACCGTTTAGATAGGCATGATGTGGTATTGGAGCGGTCTATGGACGTTAAGGAACGTTACAACAGGGTGCTCGAATTGTCCGCGCAGGCGGAATCAGTTGATGGCTGCGCACCTGACAGGCTGTCACGGTTGATAGGGGATGTCGAACAATGTATGGAGATGGCAGCTGCTATCACGCAGAAGGCTGCGGACATACGTATACAGCGCGAGTCCAGCCATGGTGGTGACATTGAAGCACCCCTGCCGCTTCAGGGTTCGGGGTCCAGGTTACCTGCCATAACTATGCCTACTTTTGACGGAGTGTCCGGTGAATGGATGAGCTTCATCAATCTGTTCGACAGTTTGGTGCACATGCGATCGGACATTACCAAGTCTGTCAAGATGGCTCAGCTGGTGGCAGCATTGAGGGGTGAGCCTAGGGAGCTGGTCGCTCATTTGACAGTTACGGAGGGTAACTATGAAACGGCCAGGCAATTGTTGGTCAGACGTTACCATAACAAACGGAGGTTGGCCGATGCCCAACTGAACCGTTTGTTTAGTATCCCGGTTGTGAACAAGGTCGGGGCCATACAGACGGAGGTTTTGAACCCATTGTTGTCCGTCACCAAGGCTCTAGAGAATCTTGGACTTCCGGTTGGTGAATGGTTGTACCTACTGTTGTACATTGTACTTTCCCGCCTACCCGCTGACGTGCAGACTCGTTTCGAACAGTCTCACGGGAGGTCGGCCGAGGACCTGCCCGCCTTCTCCGACTTGGTCGAATTCTTGGAAGAGGAGGCTCGACGGGCAGAGAATTTGGGGTTGACGGTAACCCATCCTTCGGAGCCACAGAGAGCTGCCGGGAGCGCTGTGAGTAGGGGCCCTCCGACGAGGAAGGACCGCACCAACCGGCAGTCATGTGGGACTGTGAGTGCATTGACCCCACATAGTGAGACCTGCCCATGTTGTAAGCAGATTGGCCATGCTGTGGCCAATTGCAATAAGTTCGGGGAACTTAGGGTTCAGGGACGGCGCCGGATGGCCAAGCAGCGGAGCTGGTGTTTCCTGTGCCTCGGGCCACACATGGCTAGGGACTGCACGCGCACAAAAATGTGCGGATATTGTGGTGGGGCCCACAACAATCTGTTGTGCATGAACCGGTCCGGCCAACAGCCTCCACAGGGCCGTATCCAGGGTGACACGGCATGGGGTCCTGAGAATTCGTTTGCGACTCGGAGCGCAACTCAGGGGCCAACGTCCCCACGTCCACAGGGCCGTACCCAGGGTGATACGGCATGGGGCCCTGAGAATTCGTTTGCGACTCGGAGCGCAACTCAGGGGCCAACGTCCCCACGTGCACAGGGCAGTACTAGGCTGCAGGGCCGCACTCAGGGTCATCACATGGGGGGCCCTGAGTTTTCGGTTGCGACTCAGCATCCGACCCACCGGGCAATGGGGCCACAAGCACGCGGCCACCCAGGGGTGCAGGGCCGCACTCAGGGTCATCACATGGGGGGCCCTGAGTTCTCGTTTGCGACGCAGCATCCGACTCAGCGGCACATTGGGTGTGTTGAGCAGGCCGTAACGGGCGGGTGGCATGGGACACCTTCGAGCTATGCGGGTGCGGTTCGGACGCCGCCTCAGTTGTCGCCCCGCTCGTCGCCTCGTCCTCGTCGGTCGCATGTGATGTCCCCCCCGCTCATGGAGCGGCCACGGTTGAATTCACGCCCACCCCCCTTCGGGGGGCGACGTAGGGTGGCAATGGAACCGGCGCGTGGGCCATTTGTACAATGGGACCCTCTGGCGTATAGCTGCATACCTGATCGGTTACAGGCACAGTGGGGCCCCGGGGGTCCTCGCTAGGAATTTGCGGCCCAACCATTGGTTGCCCCCCAACCGGAGACGGTGGTGTTACCGATCGCCTCTGTGCTTGTTTGGGATTTGGCGGGCAACCCAACATACGTTCGCGCCCTATTAGATTCTGGAGCTCAGGGCTGCATTGTATCGAATGATTTAGCAAAATGGTTGGGCCTCATAAATAATGTATCGCTGCCGAGGAAATTGGTCCCTGCTGGGGATTACAGGGCAACCCTTCACGGGTTTTGTGATGCCTCTGAACGAGGGTTTGCGGCAGCGGTTTATTTGCGAACCGTCACCTCCACCGGGGAGGTCGACGTGCGTTTGGTTTTGGCAAAAAGCAAGGTAGCGCCTATTCGGACAAGGATGACGATTCCAAAACTGGAACTGTCCGGGGCTGCTCTTTTGACTAAACTTTTTAATCACACTCTGACAGTGTTGCGTGGTTCAGTGGTTTTGGAGGATACGGTGTACGCGTGGACGGACAGCCAGATTGTTTTGTGCTGGCTGAAGGCTTCGGTCCATAACTTAGAGGTTTTTGTTGCGAACCGTGTCTCCCAGATTGTGTCGTCTGAGGTCCCACTGACCTGGAGACATGTACCAGGAGAATTGAACCCGTCTGATTGTGCATCCAGGGGATGTCGGGCTTCTGAACTCGTTAGACACCATTTGTGGTGGGGACCACCCTGGCTTGCCAAGAGAGAATCGGACTGGCCCCACAGCTCCACCAAGGCGGTACATCTCGAGCTCATTGCTGATCTCTCGACAGAGGCTTTCATTGCTTGTTTGGATAGGTTTGTTTCTCAAAGGGGACTTCCAACTTTGATCCGCTCTGATAACGGCACTAACTACATCGGTGCGGAACGATACTTACGAGAGATAGTCAACTTTTTGAATGTAAATAAAGTGGATATTGGAACGGCCCTCTCCCGTCGGGGTATACAGTGGACCTTCAGCCCACCGATTTGCCCCCACTGGGGTGGGATTTTTGAGGCCGTAGTTAAGTCAGCTAAGACGCACTTGGGGCGTATAGTAGGTCAGACCGCGCTGACTTTTGAGGAGCTCGCGACATTGTTTTGTAAGATCGAGGCCGTTCTCAATTCGCGACCGTTGTGTCCGCTCAGCTCGGATCCAAATGACCTGGAGGCTCTGACCCCAGGCCATTTCTTGATAGGACAGCCACTTAACGCGTTGCCCGAGCACCCCTTCGAGGGAGTGAAATTGTATCGGTTGTCAAGGTATCAGATGTTGTAGCAGTTTACTCAGAATTTCTGGAAGCGTTGGTCGCTCGAGTATCTGCATATCTTACAACAGCGCCTTAAGTGGACTGACAAAACCAGCCCCCCTAGTGTTGGTGACCTCGTTCTGGTTAAGGATGCTAACCTACCGCCACTACATTGGCGCAGGGGGCGCATTGTTAACTTGTTCCCTGGCAAGGACGGGACCCCCCGGTCTGCAGAGGTTCTAGTAGGAGGCTCAGTTCTAAAACGAGCGGTAGCAACGTTGTCTCGGCTGCCCGTAGATTAAGGGACAGGTGGGTGCCTGTCCGGGCGGGTGATTGTTCGATTCCAAATCGATATTCGATCGATGGTTTCTGAACGGCCATTTTGAATTTGACGTTGCTGCCAACCTAGCAGTTTTTGACAACTGACAGACGAAAGCCCTCGCAATGTAACGCGTATTGGTTAGGGTATTGAAATTAAATCGCAAGCCATCTGGAATGTATTCGGGTTTCCCTCAGGATTGTCTATATAGCTGAGTGTGTTGTGGTTCCCCGAACCAGATAAAGTTCGCATTTACGTGGCCGATTGGTTTTTCCCACGTAACATAACCTGTGTTGGAACACTGTGCTCATCGAAGCTGGCCTGCCAGTCATACCTGGTTGGCTGAAGATCCTGTCTACCAAGAAGAGCCTAGGGTGCACCCGGGCCTTGCAGAGAGACAGGAGGTTGACGGGACCGAAGCACAGACCAGGTTAGATCGACCCCATTTACATTAGCTCGGTGAATCGCCGACGTTCACACTTCTTGGCAACTGATCGCTACGCTACCTCGTAGCTGATGGGCCCCTACGAGGTCATTAGGTGCTGAGAAGCCTGAACAATGACCATGTCTCCCAGTATCGTAAGGAGCTGGAGTGGCTTCCGATCCGTCTTCGCCGTGACATGCACATTCTCTCCTATCTGTTCAATATTTTGCGAAATCCCCGATACCCCACATATCTACGCCAACGTTTTGACATTCTTTTCCCCAGGGATAGCAATCCGAGATCCCACACGGTGTCTCTCCTTTCAACTCCTCGGCATAACACTGCCGCTTACGAACTCTCGTTTAGGTTAAGGGCAATCCGACTGTGGAACGCACTTTCCTGCGCTATTAGGGAAAGTCCCTCAATTTTCACTTTTAAGAAAAGATTGAAAGTGCATTTCCTTTCTCTTCCGTAAATGATACCATATTTATGTAGGTATATGTATGATTTATTATAGTTTATGTATGTTCATGCTATACATTTTATTTTATGTAGTGGAAGTATATATATTTATTTTATATTTGGTATAGTTTATATATACATAGTCAGGTCATAAGTTCTGTCACATGTGCAATATGAAATAATTTAGACATGTTTATTATTTATGTAAACATTTATATAGCAAAATGAACTTAATAAAACATAGATTCTTATGGTAATAAAGTTTATTCAAAATGACCCCCGCGATTTTGAATACAGGCCTTTATTCTGCGCGGCCAGTCGTCTATCGCAGCACGAACTAGGTCCATGTCAATATCGGCGGCTGCCTTAATCAAGGATGCCTTGAGTGACTCCAAATCAGGATGAGGCTTTGAGCAGGCCTTTTCCTCCAAGTGTTGCCATATCTTGTAATCTAACGGACTCAAACCTGGACTGGAGGAGGGCCAGTCTTCGTGCCGGATGAAGTCGATTTCACGTGCCGCCAGCCAGTCTTGTGTGCTTTTCGCTCTATGAGCTGGCGCAGAATCTTGTTGGAATACCCAGTGCCTGTTATTAAACATGGTATGAGAAACAGGTTCCACAAGGTTCTTGAGGACTTTATTTTGATACACAACTGTATTCGTTTTTACGCCTTTCTCACAAAATTGTACCTCAGTTAAGCCCCAATAAGAGACTCCCAACCAAACCATGAGCGAGGATGGAAAATGACCTCGTTGGACACGCGGAATACGGTTGCTCGCTTCTTCACTGCTGTGTGCGTACACCTTATCATTTTGTTTGTTGTAGCTCTCTTCCACGGTGAAAATTTTTTCATCCGAAAAAAGAATTTCCCGATGCTTTTTTCCCGCGTACCGCTTCAACAAAGCGCGGCATCTCTTCAGTCTCAGGTCCATTAAACGAGCGTCCCAACGATGTCCTGTTTTTCATCGATATGCCGTAAGCCCTAAGTCTTCATTTAACACCCTTTTCACCGTGGTCCTGCTTAACCCCATCTGAAGGGCCAACAGTTTCTGCTTACGTATGGGATTTCTTTGAATTCGCGCCTTCACAGCTTTTATCACTGCTGGAGTCCTACCAGAGCGAGGGCGACCACTTCTTGACCTGTCATCTACACTAGAGTCTCCATTGTATCGTTTTATGGTACGATAAACGAATCTTTTGGTTATATTCAAATTTTTCAGTAAGTCGAAAATCTGAATTGGCGCGTAACCGCAACGATGCAACGCAATAACTGCGACACGGTCTTCTTTAAGTGTCCACTCCATATTTAAAAATGAGGAAAATTCAAAAAAGTACACATTTTTATTTTCATGAAAAATTCGAAATTCGAATTCAATAAACTTTTTTGTGGCCAGCGTTCTAAATTCAAAAGTTTTTATTGTGTGACAGAACTTATGACCTGACTGTGTATTTTGAAGGTAATTTGCGTCCGTATGTATAGTGTTATTGCGAACTAGGACTTTCCTGTATAATTAACTCTCCTGTCCTGCCTAGGTTTGCTGGAAGAAATCTCTTTTTAGAGATAAGCTCGCCTTTGCTTATTACATTACTTTTAAATGTCTGTATCTTTATACTATCTATGCTATAAAGAATAAAGAAAGAAAGAATAAAGAAGTAGTCTCAATCTCTTCTTTTGACCTTGGAGTAACATAATTTTGATGGTGCCCTTAAAAACGTTGCATTTGAGTATTACCAGCAAAAACAAATATTTTCCTATTATTAACTAACTGTTGGGATTACGAATAAAATTTCAAAAATGTACAGATTCTGCTCAGAAAAGGTTCTTACAACTTTTTATGTGGGGTCAACCGTTATCACACAACCTCTGTGGCGCTGAAGTTGTGGCTCTGCCTACCATGCGAGAGGTCCAGGGTTCGATCCCCGGCTGGGGATAAAAGAAATCCCAGGTCTTGGATGTTTCTATGTATTTATGTGTATGATGTCGCTGTTTTTGGTTCCCACGACACAGGGTATTCTAGTGTGGGGTCATAAGCAATGATATAAATTTTTATTTTTATTTTATTTTATTTTTTATTTTATTTTTATGCCTGTGTATAAATTTTTATCTACTATAAATACTTTTATATTACAACAATTTTTTATTTTTAGTGCTTCCGGCTGGGGGCGGTCAGCTGATTAATAATGAGGAGTGAAAAATAAAGTTGTTCTGAACGAATCGGAGACCGACAAGGAGTAGCCAGACGAAGTGTTAAGGGCAGTGTTCGCAGACCGCCTTAAATTGCCCGACGTGTGCCTCGATGACATCAGGGTGGTGCACAGACTGGGAGCCAAGAGCACGAAGACACGCCCACTGCTGGTTCGCTTCGCCACACACTCAGCACGCTGTGAAGTCTGGGATCGCAAGAAGGAGCTCAAGGGCTCAGGCATTTTGGTGTCTGAGTTTTTGACAAAATCCCGGCACGACGTTTTCTTGGCGGCGCGGAAGCACTTCGGCATCAGCAGCAGTTGGACGTCGGACGGCAAGATACACGTGTTGCTGCCTGACAAGTCGCGGCAGAGGCTGGAGTGCTGGGCAGATTTGCGGCCACTCATGGCGAAGTAACCGAGCAAGGAGACCCCCTCGCCAGCCGCAAAGGGAATAAACCTGCTGAGGGCGCCGCCGCATCTGCCTCCGGCGTAGTGACCAGAAAACAGGCCACTCAGTCGCAGGGCAAAAAGAAGCAAGGTTAGACCCTCTTCGTCTGTCTCTAAACCAATCAGATTCAGCGTTCCGTTCCCCCGGTGGTACAGTGCTCATGTCGTGATCCTTTTCTCTACTAGTAATGTTTTGCGAGGTACTTCGTAGCAACTATTTTTATTTTAAATTTCAAGTCCACTCGATTTATTTGCAACTATTGACAGCATTATTGACACAGTATGATAGTTTTTTTTTTTTTTAAGTGCCATTGTGCGGCTTTTGAAGTCGCGGTCCGTCTTGCGCTTACCTCTTTGCTGTGGATTTTATTCTATTGTTAGCGCTATAGTTTATTGCTTTCTTATTGTGTAAAGTGTGTGTGTGTGTGTGTGTGTGTGTGTGTGTGTGTGTGTGTGTGTGTGTGTGTGTGTGTGTGTGTGTGTGTGTGTGTGTGTGTGTGTGTGTGTGTGTGTGTGATGTTTATTTACAATTTAATAGTAGGTTTTCTGATTTCTTACAACAATCCATGCCTGGTGAGGGTTTAGGTCACCCCATTGGTTTATATTAGTCTTTTTTTCTTTTAATTCCTTAATCATTATATATTTTCAGCTAGGTATATTCCTATACCTTGTTATATATTTATATTATATTATAGTATATTATTTTATCTACATAATATGAATCTCAATAACGATAGCTTCTTGTCGTGTGCGTCTAGCGATGAATTTGTAAGTGCAGAAAGTGACATTTCCAGTGTGGAAGAACCACTTTCTGTCAAACTCAGAACCGTCTTTGGTGGGTCTGGGAAGAATCTGAACATTGTGCACATCAATGTTCAGAGCATTCACACGAGCTACACCGATCTTATCGAGGCTTTTAGTGACCAACATGTGGACGCTATCCTTGTCTCCGAGTCATTCCTGAAGCCTTCACTCTCCTCATCTATGTACTCTCTTCCAGGCTTCAGGCTCTACAGGAATGACAGAGTCGGGAAAGCGGATGGAGGTGTTGCTGTTTACCTGCGAGCGGATATTCCGTGCAAGGTGATCAGCGCATCCCCTAGCCAGTACTCCGAGTCTGCCGAATATCTCTTCCTCGAAATTCTTCTTTATCACAATAAGGTGCTTCTTGGTGTTGTTTATAGCCCCTCTTTCCGTGTTGATTATTTCGACACCTTTGAAACTATTCTTAATGATTTGACCCCACTTTACGATGACACTCTCATTCTTGGGGATTTCAACACTTGTCTCCTCAAAAATGATTCTTGTTCAGCCAAGCTTAGGTCAATAGTAGATTCATACAATCTGCACATTTTGCCGCTTGCGGCCACCCATTCCCAGCCATATTGCTCGCCCTCTCTTCTTGACATCATAATCATTTCCAACCTGGATAAGGTGGCCACTCATGGTCAACTTAACTTACCTTTTTCTTTTTACGACCTCATTTACGTCTCATATAAAATTAGGTCCTCTAAGTGCAGAACCAAATTTATTGAAACTCGCAGCTTCAAAGCCACCAACCTGGATTTCCTCAAGTCTGATGTTTCACTGGTCGATTGGTCCCCTGTCATCTTGAGCGAGAGCGTTGATGACAAAATTCACAGTTTCAATACAATTGTCCTGGGACTTTACGACAAACATTAAAAAAGTTAGAGTGAAGCATCTGCCTGCCCCCTGGCTAAACGATGATATCAAGCGACTTATGACCAAGAGAGATCGGGCTAAGTGCAGGTACAAAAAGGATCCGACAGATGACAATTTTCTCACCTACAAATCGCTTCGAAATCGTTGCAATCGTCTCTGTCGTGACACCAAACGCCGCCACATCTTTGAGTGTATCGAAAGGTGCACTCCTGCTCAGGTGTGGAAATTTCTCAGGACACTTGGTATTGGCAAGTCCCAGGCCTAGGACACGCATTCAGGTAATGTCGATCTCAACGCTCTTAATCAATTTCTCTCCGCACCGCCCGTTGTGATGGACTCTACTGTCAAGCAAGCCACTCTTCGGAGCCTGCGCTCTAGGTCACTTCCCAAAACCACTCCCTTCAACATGAGATATGTCGGAGTTGACACAGTTAAAAGGGCATTGTTGGCGATTAGCTCCAAAGCAGTCGGACATGACAACATTTGCCTAAAAATGATCTTCACTATCCTAGATGACCTGCTTCCGGCCATAACGCACATTTTAAATTTTTCCCTTTCAAACTGCTCCTTCCCTACTGCTTGGAAACATGCACTAGTTATCCCTCTTCCTAAGTCATCCAATCCCACCTGCTTCAAAGATTATCGCCCGATTTCCATCTTGCCGATCCTATCAAAAGTCCTCGAGTCCATTGTCCATACCCAGCTCTCCCAATATCTATCCTCTAACAACCTATTAAATCCTTTTCAATCAGGCTTCAGACTGGGTCACAGCACAGTTACGGCTCTACTTAAAGTGACGGATGATATTCAGGTTGCCATGGATCAGAAGCAGCTTTCGGTGCTTACCCTGCTCGACTTCAGCAGTGCCTTTAACTGTGTTGACTTTGACATTCTCGTTGAACTTCTCAAATCTCTTAATCTCTCTTCCCATTCTGTCAGCTGGTTCGACTCATACCTTCGAGACCGTAAACAGCGTATCAAATCGGAGACGACTTGCAGGGATTGGTGTGACCTCACCTCCGGTGTCCCCCAAGGTGGCATTCTCTCTCCTCTTCTATTTTCTATATTTATTAACTCCATCTCCGATGTCCTCTCATCTTCTTATCATCTTTACGCGGATGACTTACAAATCTATCGCCACTTCTCTCCCGACAATGTAAACTCCGCTGTGGAGGCGTTAAACGCTGACTTAGAGGGTATTAGAGGATGGGCCTCGTCACTTAGGCTACTGGTTAACCCAAACAAGTCCCAGGCCATGATTATAGGTACCAGACACTCACTATGTTTGTTGAAGCAACAGTCTGTCCCTCCTACGGTACCGTTATAAGATACAGGAGTATCTTATAACGGTACCGTAATCATGTATAGCGACACAGCGAAAAACCTAGGTGTTATTTTCAATAACCAGTTAACCTGGTCAACGCATATCAGCGAGGTCAGCAGGCGAGTTTACGCTACCTTTCACTCTCTCAGGAGACTTCAGAACTTTCTTCCTCGTCAGACCAAAAATATTCTCGCCCAGTCTCTTTTACTTCCCCTCATTGACTATGCTGATGTTTGCTGGGTAAGCGCAAATGAAGAGCAACTGAACAAACTCGAACGACTTCAAAACGTCGGGATTCGGACTGCGAAAATATGATCACATTTCTCAACATCGCAGGGAGTTAAATTGGCTTCCGATTCGTCTTCGACGGGACTCTCATATCTTATGCCTGCTCTACAATATTTTGTGGAACCCTCGGTACCCTAACTTCCTGCGTGATCGCTTCGAATTTCTTTTTTCATGCAGGCCTCGGAGAACTCACATGGCCGCTATGCTTAAAGCCCCACAACGCTCCACTGCAACCTACGGGCACGGGTTTAGAATCCGCGCTATACGGCTGTGGAATGAACTTCCCTGCACCATCAGGGACAGTCCATCACTGAATATCTTTAAGAACTGACTAAAGAAGCACTATCTTTCACTTTCTATTTAGCTATATAATGTATTAGTATTAGTATATTTGTAAGATGTTTATTGATATGCTGTATTTATGTAACTGTGTATGTAGTCTATATTTCTTAACAATAGGGTTTTATGTATGTGTAATATCTATTATATTAGAATATAGTCTTAATTTTACGCGCAATTCTTTCCCTTACCTATCATCTCCGTCTCCTATCCAACATGGTTTGCTGGAAGAAATCTCTTATTTAGAGATAAGCTCGCCTTTGTACACTTCTTTTATATCATAAGCTATTTTTACAGTCATGTGAGTGCAATAAAGAATTACGAATTACGAATCATTTTCATAGAGATAGTTGCTCAGAATGATCTTCCCAATAACCCCTCAAAATTTGGCTACACCTTTCTGTTAGGTGTTTTGGAGTCATCTGACAGAAATATTTTCACCAGGAGAAGGGATTGGATCAATGCAAGTTAAAAATTTACATCTCCATACTCTTTACGCATAGAGGTTCATATTCATATTATTTAATGCACAGAAATCTTACTTGTAAAATAATAAAAAAAATATGCAAAGGCGAGCTCATCTCTGAAGAAAGATTTTTACCAACAAACCTACGCAGGACAGGAAAAGTTGTGAAAAGTTGTGCAACAGGAGAGTCCTAGTGCGCAATAAAATTATAAACATCTTATTATTTTCGAAACTAAAACATAATAATAGAATAAATTATTTTTATACTATATAAAAAAAATAGCACAAAAATAAAATATATATTTCACACATATACCTACTTATTTATATATAAAAAGGTACCTATCACGAAAGAGAAAGGAAATGCTCTTTCAATCTTTTCTTAGAAGTGAAAATTGAGGGACTATCTCTAATAGCGCAGGGAAGTACGTCTCATAGTCGAACTGCCCTTAGCCTGAACGTGTGTTTATAAGCGACAGTGTTCTGCCGAGGAGTTGAAAGGAGAGACATCGTGTGAGTTCTCCGGTTGCTATCCCTGGGGAAAAGTAACTCGAAACGTTCTCGGAGATATGTGGGGTAGCGGGGATTTCGCAACATATTAAACAGATAGGGGAGAATCACGACAAAGACGAATCGAAAAACACCCCAACTCCTTGCGATACTGTGAGACATGGTCATACCGGAAGATAAACCAAACCCCGAGGTTTTGAAGTCGTTCGAGTTTGTTCAGTTGTTCTTCGTTCGCACTGATCCAGCAAACATCTGTGTAGTCGATTAAAGGTAGTAGGAGGGACTGAGCAAGGGTGATTTTAGTCTGCCGCGGCAGGAAATACTACAATCTCCGTAGGAAGTGAAATAACGCAAAGACTCGGTTGCTGACCTTCCAAACATGGGACGACCAGGACAATAATTTATATAACACATCCCCGAAATTCTTGGCCTTTTCGCTGTATGAAATTCCACTCAGCCGTCCCAAAATTTTTGCGACTTTCGCACGTGAATTTTGGCTGCGGCCTACTCGATATAAAAGTTATTGCTGGCCAAGAACTCATGCCAGTATAAAATAAGTTACATGGTTAGAAAGCTGAAGAAATACGGAACTATTAATATAAATAATTAATTACTTGTTTGATGACGAAGCGCCGAGAAGGATTAAAAAATTGCGTTTCCTGTTTTTTTTACTGTCCGTTTCTAAGAAAATTGTTGAAAATTGAAAAAAACATAATTGAATCTTGCAGGAACTATAATAACGATCAATTAGATATGCAATTATCCTTGACTTACAGTAAAACTCACTTCAAACACAATTTCTTTCGCGAAAACTCGCTCAAAATATCTAACAATAAAAAAGCACTATCTATGATATTCATATTTTAAATAGTTTTGCTATGTATGAACACTTAAAAAGGTTCCAACTATATACGTAGCATGATGACAAAGAGAATGACTATACGTAGCATTACTAATTTCACTCCTTTTTATTGTTTACGATCAAAAATCAAAATTTGATAACGTTGATTAATTGCCAAATTAACATTCTGTCTGTTAAGGGACGTTGGCCGGTTGAGTGGTTAAGTTACAATCATCAAATATAGGGTCGATGGCCATTTTCTGTACTAAATCATGGCCTGCGATTTACCCGGGTTGACAAGCAGACCATATGAAATAGCCCATTTCCTGATGTTATAGAGATCAGCATTCATCGCCTCTACAGTCAGATTCACATCACATTTGAAGGTCATCAGAGATGATAAGAAGAAGTAAGAATATCAGAGATGGAGTTACTGAATACTGAGAAGAGGAGAGGTGAAAGGCACCCTTTCTATTCTGTATCTTTCTGTTCTGTATTTATCCTGTATTTATCCTGTGTAGAGTCCCCAGTCCGAAGAGATCTCCTCAGACTTAATCGCCGCTGGCAATTTCGTAAGCAGGAGTCAAACCAGCAAGCCGAGTGCGAGGAGACATTAAGTGACTTTAAATTTCATCTAGTATATCGAAATCGTATCAGTTAAAGGCGCTACTGAAATCAAGCAGTGTAAGGACTGTAAGCTGCTTCAGTATGTCTGTCATGGTTTGCTGTATAAGCTGGTCTAGGGATGAAAGTGACGAGGGGTAGCTCTGTTGAGAACAGCGGAGGACTTATGTTAGTTTGAGAACAAAAAGGCAGAAACGAATGATTGTAAGGGCCATATGGGGCTTTAGATCTGTCAGTCTGTCTGCAATCTCGGCGAATTCTGAATTTTGTAATGTAATGTATCTGGGCATCCCATCCTCTAGAACACGAGACCCTAGGATGCGTAGTCATTTTGATGCCAGGTGCAAAATTGTTAAACTTCTTCATAGCAACTTAACTAACCCCTGATATACCAGCTTTCTGCATGAACGTTTCGACTTCCTTCCGTCGACGAGACCTCGTAGATCCCACATGGCCTCCATCCCCTTTAATCCGCCTCACAATACCGTCGCTTACGAACATGGGTTCGAATTAGGGCAATAAGTCTTTGGAACGCGCTTCCCTGCGCCTTCATGGACGTCTAAAGGAGCATTATCTTTATATTTCGTAAACTTATCATTATTTGATATGTAAGTATTTTTTATTTATACTATGATTTTTTATGTAAGGTACTTATGTTCTTCAGTATGTAGTATATTTATTAGTTTAGTAAAAACACTTATTTATATTATTTATTTATTTCGAGACCGCTGGCCGAGCCGCGCCTGAAAGACATCACCGTCGCCAGGACGTCATCGATAATGGCTCTTGGGGTACGGTCACACCAAAGTACTTCCTGGCAGCCATAGTCACCCCGTGCCTCGTCTTTGTTAAAACTCGGTTTCTGTGACTCTGGATCCCTTCAATGCAGGTTTGCCTTTCCAGGCCTCTGAACTAGCACGGACGGGGATGAGACTGTTTTTTTGTGGATCCTAGTCTATGCACTACACAGACGTTGGATACGCACTCGGGGGACATCTTCATTTGGTCGGACAATACTGCACGCCCAATGACATCAGTATCATCATTCTCCACTTTGGGAATACCATGAGGATGGAGCACCATCCGCCAGGACGCCATCTCGAGATGGTCCTGGCCAGCAAGCAGCAACTCCATCTGTGTGTGCAGCAAGTCACGGCAGTTCCAGGTGGATGCCTTAATTTCCACAAACTGGCTGGTGATGGTGATCGGGTGGGCTGCTGGATGAGGACATGGTGGCGGCTTCCCGAAGGTCCTTCTCATATTGTGACATCCTGGAGTTGAATGTGGTTACTTTTTTCTCTATATTTTTACCCACGATGGAACGGAGATGGTATATTCGTTTGGGGTGAGCGAATGTTGGTGCAAACCAATGTTGCCATTTTTCTCAAAAACTACTATTCCGATTTTAATACGGTTTTCAGTGATGGGTTCGGGTTTGATTTGTGCACGTTCTTAGATAGGTGTTACGGTCACAACTTACTAGGGGGCGCTGCAGTAAACATTTATTGGTGTAAAATCACAACTACGAGTCTGATTTTGATGGCGTTTTTCAGTAATGAGTACTGGTTGGATTGCTGCATGTTCTTAGATACGTGTTACGATGACCACTCACCAGGGGGCGCTGCGGTTAACATTTGTTTGTGCAAAACTAAAACTATTCGTTTGATTCTGATGCGGTTTTTTTTCATGGGTTTGTGGTTGATCAGTGAGGGTTCATAAATAGATGTTACTGTAGGAACTCCTTAGGGGGCCCTGCAATGATATTGTTTATATTAGCTACTAAATATTAAAGAAACTCGATAGAACTTTCTTCTAGGGGGCACTGTAGTGATATAGTTTATTTTAACTAGTAAATATTAAAGAAATTCGATAGAACTTTCTTGATAACATTACAGTGAGGCCTCACTTGTGCGTAAACGTAAAAACGCATTTAAAGTAGAGATAGCAGCCCTCGACGGATTTTCTTGGTTTTTTTATTAAGTTCATAGCATAAATTCTTTGAGTCGGGGGTGTCAAAATTATTTTATCCTTATTCAACTACGTTTTAATCGTCGTGGGTTTTTTGATTTTGTTTTTTTATTGTTAAGCTTGGTGAAGAGCTCCACAGTTAAGTGATATCCAGGTATGTTTATCAAAAAAATATGATTTACCCAGTGATGTTAGGGGTCCAGACCTACATTTATTATAAAATTATTGACATTACACGATTAATTTTAATTAAAATGAATTTCAAATAAACCGACAGATTTTTTGGATGTTGCTTGCTTGCTTGTTACCCTGCAAGAAAAAAAAAAGAGGTCGAATGATTTAAAAAATAAAATTGTTCTGGTCAAGTCCGTTTCACGATTGTAAATTGTTCCCGAAGATGCCCCTAACAAACACTTACGTCCAGTTTAACAAAAGAAAATTAGCTGTGACAATTTTTCAAACTCTTTTCAAACTCATTTCAGCCAATGTCGTGCCGCTATTTTGAATTTATCTTCAATTTACCGCCTGTTACATTAGACTACTTTTTCAGAAACTGGGGGTTATTATGAATACATAATGTCTGTTACACCCTGTATAAATTCTGCTCTCCGTCCGTTCGTATGTCTGTCAATGATGCCATTCTGGATGTTATATTAAATTACCCGAATGGCTTTAAATTGCCAATTCCGTTTTATTTACGGCTATAATCTGTATACGTGTATTATGCGTGAAGTGATTCTCGTATGAAATATCGGTTCATCCGTCATTTACGGCACGATATGCAGAGGATTAGATTGTGATCCAATTTGAGTTGGTCGGATTATTCGCTGACTTTGCAGTAATAAGTGATACATCTAGCAAACATTGATAGATAGGTATATTCACTGCTCCTGGCCCCACACTAAGCTAAACCTGTTTCACGGGAACCACAAACAGTAACATCCCACACATATAAACATCCTAGACCTGTGGGTTTATTTTTCGTCCCCAGCCGGAATTCGAGCCCGGGACCTCTCGCTTGGAGCCTCGTAGTGCAACGCCACAGAGGACTACTACATATAACTTTTGAAGCGTCAGTGATCGATTAAACTGACAGTTTAAAATTAGACAGTTCGAGTAGTTTTCAGTTGACTCTAGAATAATTTACTTTATATCAAGAAAAAGAGAAACTTCACAAAATACCGACTTCAATTATACCGATTTGATAAGCCGCCATCTATCGAACGTAACCCATTAAACATTATACTACAGTTTTATACTTCGATATTAGGAATACTCGTAGTAGTACGTACTGACTCACCATTGATCGCTTATACACTGACGAGCAATGAAAAAGTTCCAGTGACAAAGCACCAAATAACTCCTAAACGGCAAAGGCTGGCTTAATGACGACGTCTGCAATATTGAAGTACATTTAACTGCGCATCAGAATATTGTAATTGGTAATTAAAAACGTAAATATTGTAAACGTAATATTGGTTCTATGTCTTAAAAATATTAAGGTGTTTGTCGGCATTTTGTGGGTGGAACTTTTTCATTGCTCGTCAGTGTATTTAGTTAAAATACATAGGGTAAACCGAAAAATACTTTCGTCAAGTGTGCCTTGTCGCTGCCATGTTTGATGCCATGAATTTGATGACATGTCAATTTGAAAGGGATTCCGATGGAAATTCCTCGATGTCAGAATTACATCATCAGACGGCAGCGTTCAAAACATAAATTTTAAAGCTATAGGGATTGATTTAACAGATATAGAATAGGGCTAAAGTACCTACCCTTATTTGTATTGAGGGCTACGGGGGTTGCGAGGCTGTTGTTCCTGTTTTTTTTAACCGGGAAATTTAATACATGCACAATTTACATTCTGCATTCCAAGGCTGTGCTATTGTGCTTCTGTGCGAAACACGGAACGCTGGGGCTTGCAAGCATTCCACTCGGTGGAATAAGGTCGGTTTTTCTATTCGTTTTTTTATTTGTTTGTTTTCTTAGACACAGTTGAGAAAATAAAGTATTGAGCTTTATTGCCTGTCGGCTGTTCTCATATCCTAGTCTTATAGATGTACAATAAAAAGGCTTGTTCGAAAAGAACGCCGTTAAAGAATAATGAATACTCAAACATGCCAGACACCCGACCATCAACTCCCATTGAGCCAGCGTAGTATAGAATGGCTCAATATAACTCGTGTCCGTGCCCTCGGTGGGGATATTAATGAGCTACATTTATTATTATTATTTATAAACATGCGAGTACATATTATACTTCAATAGGATATTTGCCTGTGTATATAGTCAATTGGGTCTGAAGTTCTAATTAGCAAATGTACCTTAATGATGTTAAACAAAATTAATCGTCTATATACACAGTCAGGTCATAAGTTCATTCATATTCATTCATATTCTTTATTGCACAGAAATCTTCATAGTAACGTAACAAAACATTTTATGAGCAAAGGCGAGCTCATCTCTAAAGAGAGATTTCTACCAGCAAACCTAGGTAGGACAGGAAAAATTGTGCAACAGGAGAGTCCTAGTGAGCAATAAAACTGTACACATCTAATTGTTTACAACTAAAACATAATAATTTAATAAATGATATATACTAAATAAAATACAAAAGCAAAAAATTTTATATATATCAAACATATACTACTTATATATACATATATAAAAGTACCTATCACGAAAGAGAAAGGAAATGCTCTTTCAATCTTGTCTTAAAAGTGAAAATTGAGGGACTATCTCTAATAGCGCAGGGAAGTGCGTTCCACAGTCGGATCGCCGTTAACCTAAACGAGTGTTTGTAAGCGGCAGTGTTATGCCGAGGAGTAGAGAGAAGAGACATCGTGTGGGATCTCCGGTTGCTATGCCTGGAGGAAATAAACTCGAAACGTTCTCGAAGATATGAGGGGTAGCGGGGATTTCGCAAAATGTTGAACAGATAGGAGAGAACGTGCATATCACGACGAAGGCGGATCGGAAGCCACCCCAACTCCTTGCGATACTGTGAGACATGGTCATACTTGCGCAGCCCGAAGACAAACCGAATCCCGAGGTTTTGAAGTCGTTCGAGTTTGTTCAGTTGTTCTTCGTTCGCACCGATCCAGCAAACATCTGCATAGTCGATTAAAGGTAGTAGGAGGGACTGGGCAAGGGTGATTTTAGTCTGCTGTGGCAGGAAGTGCTGCAATCTCCGTAGGGAGTGAATTGACGCAAAGACTCGTCTGCTGACCTCACAAACATGGGGCGACCAGGACAACAATTTATCAAATACAACCCCAAGATTCTTGGCCTTCTCGCTGTATGAAATTATGTTACCATCATACACTATAGGGTCGACGGGCATTTTTTGAACTAGGTTATGAGAGTGACGAGTACCCAAAATCATGGCCTGCGATTTGCCCGGGTTGACAAGCAGACCATAAGAGGTAGCCCATTTCCTGATGTTATCGAGATCAGCATTCAACGCCTCTACTGTCAGATTCACATCACACGGAGAGAAGTGCCGATATATTTGAAGGTCATCTGCGTACAGATGATAAGAAGAGGTAAGAACGTCAGAGATGGAGTTAATGAATACCGAGAAGAGGAGAGGAGAAAGGATGCCTCTCTGCGGAACACCTGCGGAGAGATCACACCAGTCCGTTGAGATCTCCTCAGACTTAATGCGTTGCTGGCGGTCTCTCAGGTAGGAGTCAAACCAGCGAGCAGAGTGCGAGGAGACATTAAGTGACTTTAAAATTTCGACTAGTATATCTAAATCGACGCAGTTAAAGGCGCTACTGAAATCAAGCAGTGTAAGGACCGTAAGCTGCTTTTGATCCATAGCTAATTGAATGTCGTCAGTGACTTTGAGCAGTGCTGTGGTAGTGCTGTGACCCGGCCTGAAACCTGATTGGTGGGGATTCAGTAACATTTTTGAGGAAAGGTAGGAGGAGAGTTGGGAGTGGAGAATTGATTCCAGGACTTTGGAGAGGATAGGCAGAATAGAAATGGGACGGAAATCTTTAAAGAGGGATTAGACGTTTTGGGGAGGGGAATCACAAGTGCCAATTTCCACTGGCTGGGGTAGCAACATTGGTCAAGCGACACATTAATTATGTGGGTGATGAGAGGTAACAGTACATCAATGATAGTTGTTATCATCTGCGAACATATCTTGTCCTCACCTATGGCCTTCGACGAGATTGCTAGTATTGCCCTCCTTACTGCGCCGATTCCGACAGGGATGAAATTAAATGCTGAGGTGAGGGATGTTGCCTTGGACCGTAGGTTACGAAGGGTTGCATCCTTGACGAGGGAGTCCATCGCGACAGGGGGAGTTGCAAAGAAACTATTGAGACCCCGGAGATCGACATTTCCTTCTGCCAATTCCTGTGACTTACCAACACCAAGGGTCTTCAGGAACTTCCAGACCTGTGCTGGAGTATAGCTCTCGATACATTCGTAGATATGACGGCGTTTAGAATCACGACACAGGCGAGTGCAACGATTACGGAGGCGTTTGAAAATTAAAAGATTCTCATCGGTCGGATCCCTCTTATATCTAGACTTGGCACGGTTTCTCTTAGCCATCAGACCCTTAATGGTGTCAGTAAGCCACGGTGCAGGAAGATGCTTCACTTTAACCCTCTTGACCGGAGCATGCTTATCAAACAAGCTCAGGACAATAGAGTTGAAGTTCCGTACTTTGTCATCAATGGTCTCACTACCGTAGACAGGCGACCAGTCGACAGAGGAGGCGTCTGAATTAAGGGAGGTTATATCCATGCCCTTGAAGCTACGAATGTCAAGGAATTTAGCTGCACGCTTGGGAGGCTTTATCTTATAAGAGAGGTAAATAAGATTGTGATAGGAGAAAGGGGCGTTAAGTTGGCCATGCGCAGCAACCTTAGACATGTCAGAAGTAATCATTAGATCTAGAAGAGAGGGGGTGCAGTGTGGTTGAAAGTGAGTGGCCTCTAGAGGAAGGATATGCATGTTAAATGAACTTACAAGAGAATTCAGCTTCGCTGAGCGACCGTTATTCTTGAGAAGGCAAGTGTTGAAGTCGCCGAGAATTAGGGTGTCGCTATAAAGAGGAGTCAAGTCACTGAGAAGGGTTTCAAAAGAGTAAAAATAGTCGATTCGAAGAGAGGGGCTATAATAGATACCCAGGAGGACTTTGTTGTGACGCAAGATTATCTCCAGGAACAGGTGTTCAGCAGGACCAGAGTACAGGCTTGGCGACTGGCTGATGACTTTGCATGGGATGTCAGAACGTAGGTAGATAGCAACACCGCCATCAGCCTTGCCTATCCTGTCGTTCCGGTAGAGACTGAATCCTGGCAGAGCATACATGGCAGAAGAAAGAGATGGCTTGAGAAAAGATTCCGAAACAAGAATGCCATGTATGTTCAGGTCACTAAAAACTACAAGAAGGTCAGCATAGCTGGTATGAATGCTTTGAGCATTAATATGAACAACGTTGAAGTTTGCACCAAGGTTTGAAAACACCCGTTTCAAGTTATATGAGTTCTGTCACACAATAAAAACTTTTGAATTAAGAACGCTGGCCACAAAAAAGTTTATTGAATTCGAATTTCGAATTTTTCATGAAAATAAAAATGGAGTGGACACTTAAAGAAGACCGTGTCGTAGTTATTGCGTTGCATCGTTGCGGTTACGCGCCAATTCAGATTTTCGACTCACTGAAAAATTTGAATATAACCAAAAGATTCGTTTATCGTACCATAAAACGATACAATGAAGACTCTAGTGTAGATTAAAGGTCAAGAAGTGGTCGCCCTCGCTCTGTTAGGACTCCAGCAGTGATTAAAGCTATGAAGGCGCGAATTCAAAGAAATCCCATACGTAAGCAGAAACTGTTGGCCCTTCAGATGGGGTTAAGCAGGACCACGGTGAAAAGGGTGTTAAATGAAGACTTAGGGCTTAGGGCATATCGAAGAAAAACAGGACATCGTTTGGACGCTCGTTTAATGGACCTGAGACTGAAGAGATGCCGCGCTTTGTTGAAGCGGTACGCGAGAAAAAAGCATCGGGAAATTCTTTTTTCGGATGAAAAAATTTTCACCGTGGAAGAGAGCTACAACAAACAAAATGATAAGGTGTACGCACACAGCAGTGAAGAAGCGAGCAACCGTATTCCGCGTGTCCAACCAGGTCATTTTCCATCCTCGCTCATGGTTTGGTTGGGAGTCTCTTATTTGGGCTTAACTGAGGTACATTTTTGTGAGAAAGGCGTAAAAACGAATGCAGTTGTGTATCAAAATACTGTCCTCAAGAACCTTGTGGAACCTGTTTCTCATACCATGTTTAATAACAGGCACTGGGTATTCCAACAAGATTCTGCGCCAGCTCATAGAGCGAAAAGCACTCAAGACTGGCTGGCGGCGCGTGAAATCGACTTCATCCGGCACGAAGACTGGCCCTCCTCCAGTCCAGATTTGAGTCCGTTAGATTACAAGATATGGCAACACTTGGAGGAAAAGGCCTGCTCAAAGGCTCATCCTGATTTGGAGTCACTCAAGGCATCCGTGATTAAGGCAGCCGCCGATATTGACATGGACCTCGTTCGTGCTGCGATAGACGACTGGCCGCGCAGAATAAAGGCCTGTAATCAAAATCGCGGGGGTCATTTTGAATAAACTTTATTACCATAAGAATCTATGTTTTATTAAGTTTATTTTGCTATATAAATGTTTACATAAATAATAAACATGTCTAAATTATTTCATATTGCACATGTGACAGAACTTATGACCTGACTATGTATATAGCATGCTATTTATTTTTCTGTATGTCAAATAACAAACATGGTTTCTTTAATGTCATACTTACCGAATGAGCTTATTGGCAATATTTGGGAGTCTCGACTTGTACCAAGAAGCCGGGAAGAGGGAAAGAAAGGTGAAGAGGTACACCTTATTACAATGCGATAACTGGAGATGTATCAACCTGTTACCAACTGGTTATAAAACACTCTGCAAAATTCTCCTGCAGCAAATGGCTGGTGCAGTAGACTCAAAGCTCAGAAACGAACAAGCCGAATTCTGAGCACGGCACTCAGTTACGGACCAGATACACCTGCTCCAGAATGGTTCTGAAACTATGCAATGAAATGCAATGTGAATTCTTTGTTCTCTTCATCGACTTCAACAAAGCATTTGCTCTAGTTAGGTGGACTTGTATGTAGAGAATACTGAAACGTAGAGGTATTTACGAGAGATCTACATGCAGAGTATTAGACACTGGTCAGCTTACTGAACCCATCCTAGTGACCGCTTGAAACGGGGCTGCTTGTTATCACCACTCCTTTCCCTGATTATGTTAGTTGTCGTTATGTGCAGAGCATACAATAGTCGCAGTCGTGGAAGATATAGACTGCGCCAAAGATCTTAGTCTACCAGCCACAAAGCGTGAAGATCTCCAATCTTAAAGTAGACGACCTACCACTTGAAGCTTCAAAGAAAGGATTACGTTACTGGGTGAAAACAAAAGAGATGTGCTTAAATACCACCTTGTAGCCCCAATCTATGTGAACGGGGAGGCAGTGGAGAAAGTGTAGAGCCTTGTGTACCTTGGCAGCGTGGTGGACCCATTATGTGGAACCGAGGCCGAAGTATCTTGCAACAAAAACACTCGAGCAGCATTTGCCCAAATCAGACAAGTGTCGAACTCTTCTACCATTACACGCCACATGAAGCTGAGAACCTTCGAGTCCGATGTGATGTCTGTTATCCTATACGGATTTGTTTGAAAGGACATCTAGGGTAGGCTCCCAATTTTTATCGATAAATGCTTGAGACAGATATTAAGAATTTTCTGGGCAAAAACAATCACGAATGCGGTATTGTGGAGACTCACGTACGAAAAGCCGTTGGAAGCCTCCTAGAAGTGGCAATGGTTTGGCTACGTAATCAGGAGATTTGACGAACACCTGTCGAAAGTAGCCTTTAAATGGTTCCTAAAAGGGAAACGGAAGAAAGGTCGCCCAAAATAACGAGGCCACGTTCAACGGAGTAAGATGTCGCCCTTGTGAGTTTTTAAACAAATGTAAATCTGTACTGAGGGCTTATACCCCTACTGAGGGATTACAGGATAAGAAGCTGAGATGATGATGTCAAGAATAAAATGGGGGCGCACGAAAAATTCATACGGCAAATCAAAAATTTATCTGGTAGATTTTTTATTGTATTTAGTGGTAATAATGATAAGTATCACAGAAAAAGAATAAGATGACATGGTTTCCGCTTAAAAGTTCATTTATACACACTATACACGTATAACAACAAAAGACACTCATGCATTTTCCGATGGATTGTCCATAACGCGATTAGGCGTAGATTTTAAATTTTTGACTGCATAATCCTTTAGGACTTACTTACAAGTTCAGTTTAGGAAGCAGGAATAAAAACGCGTCTCAAAAGGATGCGAATTGAACTATCAGAGACTCTTATGGACAATGACATAAGGTTCATTTTATAAGCACTCGAATAATTTTTCACTCTGGTAATTATTCCTGCTTGAGCCACAGATGTAGTTTAATCCACGACGACGGGCAGAACGAAACGGAGAACTATATGCGTTTGAGGTTAGAGGTTGTTTTGTGTGTGTGTGTATGTATGTATGTATGTCCATTACCATTTTCCTGAATACCACTGGACCGATTTCGATGTGTTTTTTATATAAAACGGCTATAATTTCAGAGCAGTTTCTTAGATAAGTTTTACGGTTGTAGTTATAGATATCGAGAGATAGGCCCTTGGCGCTAAGCTTGTATCGGAACCAGTGTCGCCGAAAACTAAGAACACGCACACATCTACACAACTCATACGTCAATCCTTCCGCTTTTATTGGTCAGTGCAATGTCATGCACCTATCGTCCGAACACACCCGTGTTGTTTTATTGAAGAAATATTGTATTTTCAGTATTTACCTGTGAAATGTTACCCTTGTTATGGAAATTTGTCAAATCACTGCCATTTTCACATAGGACAACTGCACAGGCCCGCATTATAGAAAATAAAGCTAATTGTTGTCAATTTTCTAAGGCGATCGGCGCGTGCACTCGGGAATTCTTGCTGAGAGCAAATGAATGCACTGTATGCACACTGGGCAGCGGTCAGCCGTTACGCGGTGGCTTGCTCTCTCTCTAATATTCAATGCTCTGTGGGTATTACGCTCATAATGTATTCTTCAACGTAGAAACAAAACAAATTAGTTTTTACTTGATATACAAAAAAATACATGTTTGTCGCAGCTCGACGGCGAGGTGTAGCAATAAAATTGTAATAGATAGAGAACCTATGTTTTGGCCGAGCCATTGTCGGTTTTGGCCGAAACCAAAGCTTTTGAAGAAACCTCTTTTTTGGCCCAAACTTGGCCGAAACCGAAATAGGACCAACGGTCGGTCTCTATTCGGGATGTTATGAAGTCACGACCAAGTATTTACAGATCTTAGTTATAGCTACTAAATAAGCATGTGTCCAAATGTCAATTGATAACATGATCTAATTTGGCTACCTACCCATCCAAATAGCAAATATAAGACCGAACTCCTATGACTATTGTAGAGCAAAAATCAAGTCACCCAATCAAAGCAGCAAACAAATTGGAGGATAGGGGCGTATGGGCGTCGCTTTGAGCCACCCGAGAGGTCTATTACGTATCAAAGGCTAATGGACGAGTGCCAAAGGCCCGACAAAGATCTGTCATGCGAGGTATGTGGGCGCTTTGGACACCTGTTGAGCCTTTTGTTACGTTTGTGGAAGCGGATAGTTACTTCTCAGTACAATTTGTTCTGTAAATAATTGGACGAAGCATTTCTAGTATGCAGGAGAATCAATACAATTTCCCTATTTTCTGAGTATATTGATTTGTGGATTGATGTTAACATAAGTAGGTACACTTTGTTCACCAGGCGCTGGTTGGATAGTAGGAACATTTTACCAAACCTACGCGGCAGACCTGGTTACAACCTGGATTATAATCCGATATATTGGGACAGGCCGGATATTTTTTACAAACAGGTAGAGTCTGCCTCCTCTGCATTGGGTAAAAAAAGTGCCGATGATGGCGTAAGTATTAATTTTGAACTCATACTCCTTCCTGTTGATGGAGAATGTCGGGCCGTCACTGTCAGAAGTTGTTAAACTGCCGTATTATTGCTATTTCCCTCAGTTCCTAGAAGCCAAAAAACTGGCATAATAGTCATGTTGGTGTCACATGCATTGTTCATTGGGGTTCGGAAAAGCCAAGATTTCTATTTTTACGACATTTTTATTTCTTCTAATAAAACTGTCAGTTTTACGAGATAGAGGTGTTCGAGGTATTACTAAGTAAAAGATCTTTTTAAAAATCAACACACGATTGGGCTCGGTCCTCGCTGCCTAGTGTTGCCTAACAATCGATCGTCTATCGATACCGACACTAACTAACGCCTGGTTTCTGAACGGGAAATTAGCTGTGATAGCTTGTTCAACTCTTGTAAATACATTTAAGCCAATCACGTGGCATTATTTTTAGTTAATCTATAGTTAATGTCTTGTTACATTTGACCACATTTCAGAAAATGGCGGTAAATGCCGCAAACTCCACTGGCCCGGTGACGGCATCAATGGCACATGAGTTTTCATACTGATAAGTTTAGTTCTTATTATGGTCACCGGTATGGGTTTATTGATCTGTAATAAATATATATTATATCTTGGATCAAGTGTTGGACTTGATACCAGGTTAGAATGTTAAGGGAATAAGATCGGGGCTGCTTGAGGCCCCATCTTCAGATGCAATAAAATCAGGCAATTTGTCATTTAACCATTGTTGGGTGCAGGTTTTGAGTCATGTTGACATATCCAATGCTGGTTGGAAAATAAAGATTGGGTTATTGGCAAATTTGTTAAAAATACACTATCGGATTATGTTAACCTTTTAAACCAGATGTTAACTGGAGAAATAAATAAATAAAAGCTTAGCGCCGGTTTCTGAATTGAGAAATTCACTAAGTTAATACTTAAGTATCTTTATGTCCTATTCTTTTTTTCGACATCTGCAGACACAAAACGATACTTAAATATTTGATTAGTGAAATTATCAATTTAGAAATCGAATGTTAGTCATCGGTTAAAGTGGAGTAGACAAAATAATGATTGTAATAACTGTAACATGTTTATTTGTCAATCTTTCAATATTATATGAAACGAGTTATATTGGTAAAACATTATTATTTGTTTGTACAAGCCAATAAAAATATAATCGGCGGCAGCTATCGATATCGATAGCCAATTGTAACTCCTTTTGCCGACTAAGCTAGTGGGTGAGACACGTACGAATTTCGAGTCGAGTGGTGTAGTCTTGAAGTATCGGGAAAAACTCGATAATTTTTGTGTGATAAATGTGTCAAACAAGTTTTGGAGATTTGCCATGATTTTCTGCTACTGGAATAAAATTAGAACAACACAATTGAAGCTTACATTAGTTCATAGAGTCGTCATCGTAAATGTTAAAGAAGGCTACCGAATAGGTTAGATTGTGTTTCTAGAGTTCCTAGTATTTATATTTTTAGAGTTCCTAGTATTTATATTTGTCTACGGACTTTTACTATGTTAAACTAAAAGCAGCTCCTTTATTTTTTAACAACAGTTAGTCTACCAAAAAATTAATTACATACTAAGAACAATTTATTCTTACACATATACGTATAAAAATTATTCGTAGTTTTTGGTAGCTCGTAGATCCTGCTTAATTTGCCTAAGCTTAAGCACAGCTGAAAGGGCCTTTTCGACCCCGTTGTAACTTCGTTGTAGATAAGGCTAGAAGCCTAGATTTCCTGTGGCAAAGAAGATGATACAGGCTGTAACAGAAATGTGTATTCATATTTGAGAAGGTTGTTATGGGCATCATTCTGAACAATTTTCACTTTGAAACCAATTCGATCAGAGCAACTTTTATTTTCTCTTCTCCATACAAAACATCTGGTGGCGCGGCTCAAACTGTATGGAAAAGTGAAAATAAAAGTAGCTCATATCAAATCCGCTTTTTATTTATATTAATTGATACAATTGTAATTTAAAATTATCTCTCCTATATCCGGCATGGTTCCAATACCTATGTACATTGTAATAAAAATATAAAAAATTGCATTTTATGTTTTTTCGTTGCATATACTGTGCCCCATTGTAACAGTTACCAATATTGTTTAAACTCTCACACGCTCAACTACGCCTGTCCTAAATGGATCAGCTAAAAATTGTTCCGGCGATGTCAATCCCACTCTGCCGCAATACAGTTTTTGAAGTAGCGCGGAGGGTAGTATTGATATTAGGCTGATAGTATCCGCTGATAGAAATGTGTATAAGTATAAGAAACAAATAACATTACAAGTGTCTTCCTTTTGCTTTATCTCTAGTAATAGTTATTGGCCTAGAAAATAAATAGTATTAGTCTTAAGAGTAAACTGTTACAGCATTGTCATTTCTTTTCGCTGTAAGTAAAAATATTTGATTTGATTTTTGAACTCGGTTTCGTAGTGAAGATTGCCCAGATCGATGTTCCTAACAAACCCCTAATATGACTACACCTTACTGTTACAGCCTGTACAGTGTAGATATACTAAATCTTTACAAATAAGCGATTACCATACGAAATTACTTCAGATTAACTGTCTAAATATGTAGATTGATAGGAGGATAAAACACAATAAACTAGTTATAGATTCACGCCTTTTTCCATACGGGGAGGCAGAAGCATAGAAGTGCACAAGAAATAGTGGATATAGTTAGGAAATACGCTACTTAGAGCTATATTAAGTAGATTTGATTATTGGATCACCGTTTGTCATTAGGAGAGCTTTACATAGTCGACTATGTCGATATCGCGATGGGATTGGACAAATGGCAACATTCTATTTCTATATTCCTTCAGGTATTAGTGGAAATTTTAAACACAACCATATTCAAATAAAATAAAGTTCATAACAGCTCACATTGCAACATCGCTGTTACCTCAGTCGCTTGCGCAGAAAATTGCGATAGTTGTGTGTTTTTAAGTTATTGCATCAAACCACTGTTTATTTCTTCATTTAAACAAACTGTTTTTGATGCATGTTTTCGCAAGTTTTAGGTGTAAACATCTATTTTTTTTTCATGTTTTACCCATTTACACGCGATGTTTTCAAAACACAGATTGAAGAAAACGGGTGTGTGTCTTCATAACATAAATATTTTTTTGGATTTGGGAAGAGTCTCCTTTTGGAGGAATATCGCTTCAAAGGTTTGACCGAACTTTCCCAGCGCTCTATGCTGTCCTTTTTTCGACGGCAATGCTGAAAATTACCACCAAAGATTCAAGATTCAAGATTAATTTTTTATTGAGTATAAATAAATAAAATATCTTATTCAGTGTGTGCGCTGAGATGGTATGGACCACGCAGTTTTGTCATCTAAGTATTCCTTAATACTATAATAGGACTTTCTTATCAGCTCATTTTTAAAATAGTTTTTCAATCTCTTTTCAGGAAGGATCAATGATTCCTGTGGTATTTTATTATAGAAGCGAATACAGTGCCCCATGAATGATGTGCCTACTTAACTTAGTCTAAATAATGGTGGTGCTAACCTATTTCTATTTCTAGTATTAATTGTATGGCGGCACCTACAGTTTTAAATAAGGTTCCGAGGTATACTTAGAGTAGATATTTTAGAGCAGATATTATTCGATGCTGGTGGTTGTTTCTAAGGAGGTTATTACAAAGTGTTCTTTCATATTCCTACGTCTTCAATTGTATCTCCTAATGACTGCATTAGCTTACAGGAGGATTTTAATCGCTAGTCAGTATACTAGACAATCAACAGAATAAACGTTAATGCAGCTAAATGCAACATCATCTCCTTCACAAGGCGTACCAAGTCAATCGTTTCCAAGTACTTGCTGAACAATATCCCAATCCAGAGGGTACACTCTGTAAGAGATCTGGGTGTCCTGTTAGATTCCAAGTTGACTTTCGAAGACCATATTACCGCTATCACTAAGAAAACCTATAGGAACCTTGGCTTTATTTTCAGGGCAAGCAAGCCGTTCATGTATGTGAGCTGCGTGCTCATCCTATGTTATGCCTATGTTTGAATAGGACGTAGACAGACCAAATATATTAGACATTTAAACTTTCGTGGCACTTTTGTGAATGATAGAATGTAGGGTTTTTGCTACACTAACCGCTGTACCCTAAAATTACTCACCAAATACAGAGAGGGTTTGAAAATTTGTATGATATCCTCTTCTCGTTTATGGGACCTGAACCTAGCACAAAATTAATGTCGTCTGATAAATAGTCCGACCCTGCGAACGACTCATGTAATGGATTAGATTTTCAGCTTTCTTCTTAGGAATTACTATGAAAATTGTTATTGTTTACATCTTTGACAGCATTCGTTATTGATAACTTGCTATTTGATCTATGTTTTTTTCATATGCTTCATTATATCTTTATCTATGGCTCTCACTGGCCCCTTGGGTGAAATAACGTCAAATTCAAAATCAAATAAACATGTTTGAATTTTGGAAGATTGGAAAGAAAAACAGATTTACTCAGACTTGAAAAACCAAAAAAATGGTCTTCCTCCAGCTCTCTAAAGAAACAACAACACCTTAGTTCCCTGAAGAAGTGATCTCTCTAAAAAAGTATACAATAGGTCCAAGTGAATGTAAAAAGTGAATACTGGACAATGTCATAACCTTATAACTGAACTCTTCACGGTGTATTCTACCAACCCTGACCACCGCTCCGGACGATGTGCTAACCCGAAAACTAAACTCTTGCGTGCATTCTACACTCCTGACCACTGCACCACTTCACGGCCTGGACCCGGATAACTGTACCACTAAACGGCCTGGACCCGGATAATATAATGCCCCGCCGTCTCCAGGCCTAACGAAGCTTCTCATTTAGTGGATTGCTCTAATCTCCACGACGCCCCGAGGTCACTCTCTAGATTTTTTATATGTAGTTAGCTTGGTTAGCTTTAGTAATAGTAGAAAACTTGTCTTAATTAAAACGGACTCTTTCTAATTTATTTCTTTCATTTATTATAGGGCCTACTCCCCTTATTACTTTCATTAGACTTCCGTTATGGGGGGTCATTCCCCTATTACTTTATAACGTGACAACCTATAGTGCATCATATCTTCGCCACAACCTCCTTAGCCTCCAAAACCAGCGTAATATCGTGGATGTGCAGTTCCTTCATAGCGTTTACCATGGCTTTGTCGACTGCCCCGAGCTGGTCAACGAGCTACTCGAACCCGAAATTCGACACATCTACGTACCCTTCGCCCGCACTCACTACGCGGCCAATTATCCCAGCTGCCGCCCTCCACGATCTTATAACGATCACTTCACAGCCCTGGATATCTTCCACCTGTCGCGTGGCTAGTTCAGGCGGATCATATTGCTCCAGCTCAAAGATAGCTATGAAGGATCCAGCAAACAATAAATTCACTATTTGGTTGAGATTTCTCTCTTAAACATAGTTCTGACCATATATTTATATGTATAATACACACACATTGACATCTTACACATACATATCCCTGAACAGATTCCACTTCCCTTTCCATCTCATATAAACTCTATATATAATTTACCTTTGTTTCCTACCATATGTAAATATTGGCAGCCAATGTTAAGATTCAGTTTTTGGTTTATGTTAAATTGTGCTTGTAGGCTTTGGGAAATAAATAAATGATCTTATCAATCGACATACTCGTTGAACGCGCACCATAAATAGTATCCGAAAAAGAAGATCTGATAAAAAGACTTCTGTAAAGTTTCAAAAATGCCATCTCGCAGATCTCCCACCGTCAAAAGTATAATGTTAAACAAAGTTGGATATAATTTATTCAGTAGCATCTATCCAAAAAAATGTCATAAATTCTTACCTACCTATTTAGTTAACTAATAATACTTTATAGTGACCATATCACTATGAGACATATTTATTTCTTTAATAAATAGAAAGACTTGGCAATTAGCGCACGCGCGCAGAAGGTTTGCCGATATCACCATACATACATATCACAACAAAAAAAGAAACAAATAAATTCTGGCCCGACAGTTTTCTTTGCCCTTGAGCGAGCTTGCAAGAGAGAACAGCTCGCTCAAGGGCCAAGAAACCTGATGCGGATTGTACCTTGTACCAAATTAAAATCCGCTGCACCCTCCGTTGTTACAAAAATCTTGTGGGCAGTCCGTGGAAGTAGCAGAGATACTGTAGCCCCGGATTTTCAATCCGTGCTTTGTTAGCGCGACAGCGAGATTGGGACCGCACCTTTTTGACGTGTGAGCTTGGTTTTATTTCCTCTTGTCTCTCGGCAAACGGGGTTTCCATGTGTCAGTATTTTTGTAAGATATAAGGATTATTGTTTGGAAAAATGACATAGTTATTAATTCCAGTGCTAGATTAAAGTAACTTTGAATCAATTGCGTTTGGTAGGTTATATAAAGTAACAATTTGTTTTGATTTCACGTGAGCAGCACTCGCGAAAAATTGGTACTGCTCTCTCTGTAGTTGATTACTTGTCATTGTCTCCTAATCTTTTTCGTTTCCGGGAAAAGAAAATCCCGGAAGTTTTGTGGATGTATAGTATTCAATTTATATACCTTTAGATATTCAATTTGGTGGTATAAATAGCCGGTTTCGCCATTTTTGTTTCTCTGCAGTTCAACTGAATCTAAAAAGAAACAAAACACAGCCTAAGAGTCTGAGAAGCCGTTTGTTCAGAAACTCCGTACCTCCCGAGGAAAGAGACGAGACCAAGGGAATGGAAATAATATGTTACTGCGCCGTTTTTGATTATCGTCGTGGCCGTAAGGGCTCGCCAAAACGTCATGAACTAAACGTCGGTATTTATGTATCTTCTGGTTGCCTTGGCGAGAAAATTCTCCAAGCAGACAAATTCTAATTCTAAACCTGTCCACCACCCCGAGACCACGAGTTTTTCGGCCGCAGTTTGATCTACGCAGTCGGCGAGGTTCCGCCAGAATTGGAGGAAATAACAGCGTGGATAGCGACTCAATTTTGATTCATCATCAATTGTGGTTCCACGATAATAGTGGTTCCATGACTACATTGTAGTTCAACGACTCGTCTGAGTACCACGACCCGTTCTGCTTCAACGCATCATTGTACTTGACGATTCATGTGTCTAAGATAAGCTTAGATAGTAAGCTATTAAATAATCTCAGCCACCAGAGAACGGACCCTTGAAACTACTCAAAACAACGAACTACCAATGAATGCAACAGATAACAAAACTGGCCAAGTGCATGTCGGAATTCGCACATTTAGGGTTCCGTAATAAATTTAGAATGTACTCACTTCACATACTCCTGATACAGCTAGCCAAAATATCACTATCATTCATCACCAGCAAATAATTACTTTGTTTTTCATAGTTTTCGTATGAATGACAAAGTTATATTTGCGGTTTTTAATAAATGTTTTATATATTATAAACTGTTTTTTTTTTATTTTGTTCAAACCAAATTACGTTGAGTGTTTATCGAGATACAGAACATATATTTTTTTAGATTTTCACTCTCTTACTTTAAAAGTTAGAGCGGGAAGGGGGACAATTTTATCCACGTTGGAAGTGTCTGTCTGATTTTCTTAGAAGAAAAATGGTTTTAAGAACCTCAACGTCATTTTTAAGGACTATTATAGGTACACCCCACACATAAAAGTTTCATGAAAAAATATTTTTTGTTTCAGTTCCATTTATGGGGAGCCCCCCTTTAATTTGTAATTTTAATTTTTGTATAAAAATCGTTTAAACTATGTAGTCTTCATAGTTTTGGAATAAAGTTGCTGTGACATACGGACAGACCGACAGACAGACATGACGATACTATAAGGGTTCCTTGTTTCTCTATGGAACCCTTAAAACAAGGATATAGTACATAGGTAGGTATTATAGGTACTGTAATGCCTTCAGCACTAATGTAGTGATCCTGACCACTATACGTCACTGCCTAATTGATAACGATGAAGATAAAGACGTTGGTTTGCGTTTGTGGTTGTTTTTATTTGGTTTATTTACACTTTGTATAAAAGGGATCCACAACTGACTCGATAGCCATTAAGCTATCCTAACTATAAAATTTAGATCAGTCACTGGCCGAAGCCGCGGTGAAGTGTGTCACATTGACTTCTCACAACCAAGCCACTTTCTTTTTAAAATTACAAAATAAGTAACAGTGTCAAAGTAACACCCACTCTAAAGAGGCCCGTATACAATATAATCGCATAAAGAAATATCGAACCTTACAGTTCCTAGTAAATCGGCAAACCTTTTGCGTGTGTATATTGTCGGATGCGACTGCCCAGTCATTCTATTTATTGAAGAAATTAAGATACAATAAGACATATTGATATGTTCACAAATTTTTTTTAGGTAACTAACTAGGTAGCATCTTATGCCAAAGTTGTTGGATAGATACTCCTATAGATGGATTTTGAATAATTTATATCTGACTTCATTTAACATTATATCTTACTACTTTTTACGATGAAAGCTCTGAGAGACGGCATTTATGTCCCTTTATATGTAAAGTTTTTTATTAGTTATCTTATTTGATACCTCAATGCAGCATGGCCTATATTTTGAATCACGGGGTGACAAAAGAGGCCTCGCATCGTACAATCAAACTTTTTCCATTTTCACAAAACGGCCCAAGGCTGAAAAACCGACGGTTTAAGCGCACTGGGTCCCGATTCCCAATTCCCAATTATACTGTTAGTAACTTATACACTGCCCTATAGCTTTGGACAAGTTAACATGGTTATTTCGGTAATTTTACGTACACCAAATCATAGAAGAACCATGATACGACTATACAATAAAGGTATGGCCAAGAAGCTTAAGAACGAATTCATGATACGTCATCACGTATATGGAAAAGAAGAAACAATCAGGAAAGTATAGAGTAGAAAAACTCGAGCTCAAGCACACGCACTACGCTTCATTTGCCATCTTCGTCCCAACAAGTCTGTTTGATTTCTTCATGACACCGGCCAATTGGCCTCCGGGGACTGAAATCACAGAGTGGTTTCGCCCCAGCACACGGCGAGCGGCGCGTTCGTCACCTGACTCCAGCAGCACCGGGCGAGCTGCGCGCGGCGCGCGAGACAGCGGCCACGGCGCAGCATACCGCGCCCGCGGCACCGGCGCCGACACCCGCGGCGGCCCCTCAAGCTCCGCCCCTCCCACAAGTGCAGAGAACCACCAACACAGTAAATAGACTAAATACTATTACCATAGCCCTACAAAATGTGCAGTCCCTAAACAATAAAACAAGAAATATAGAATTGCTAACACAAGATGAGCTGAAATGTGATGTTTTTGCCGTAACCGAACACTGGTTAAAGAGCGATCAACTAAAATGTATTAATATCACTAATTTTAATTTGGTCTCAAGCTCCTGTCGAGCTAACTTCGAACATGGTGGCTCATGTTTATTCATAAATAACAAGACCAAAGCAATTGAACACCCCGACCTATGTAAACTATCCGTTGAGCTGTATTGTGAAATATCGGCAATTAAATTAATAGACTATGATTTACTTATAGTATGTTTTTATCGGACGAACGCAATCAAAGCATCTGACTTCATAACTGTACTGGACAAACTTCCCGGTAAGATTAACGATACTGGCCTCGAGTGCATACTTGTAGGTGACGCGAATATTGACACATTAGTTAGTAGTTCTGAAAATAAAGAGCTCAGTGACACACTCGCATCACATAGTTTCAGGAACTTGGTAGACTTCCCTACGCGAATAACATCAACATCGGCGACATCACTCGATCACGCGTACACCAACACTGGGGACCGGTTCAGGCCGGCCGCGAGACCGCTCACCACCAACCTGAGTGACCACCTCGGCGTCCGCGCGGAGCTGGTATGCGGGGAGCGCCCCCCGCTGCCGCCCGCCACCCGCCTCGTTCGAGACTACACACGACAATCGAGAACACAATTTGCGCTAGCTATAGATAGTGTGGATTGGGAGGATCTGTTTTGTAGCAAAACAACTACAGAGGAGATTGCCCAAGCTATAATAAATGTTATTGTGTGTAAAGCACAAATATGCTTTCCTTTAAAACACAAGCCAAATGTCAACAAAGAAAACTCATGGCTCACTGAGGAAACAATCTGTCTCAAGTCCTTGGTGTTCGATCTAATTGAGTTACAAACTTTTTATCCAAACGATACAATTATTAGTGACAAAGTTAAACAGATGACTGAGAAACTCAATAGCAAACTTTACTCGCACAGACTTCAGCATTTTTCCTCTTTAATCAATAATAGTGACAATCCTATCAAAACAATGTGGAAGATAGTGGGCACCGAAACTTGTAAAAGCAAGAAATCGAGTGTTGACTATACGGAACTCATCAAACACCCGACTGGGATAGTCTTTCCATCTAAAAAAGAAGTTGTCGACCATCTCAACTCGCAGTTTGTGAATGCAGCTCGCCTGTGCGGAGCTCCGCCAGCCAACCTGTGCGCCGCGCGAGCGGCGCTAGTAGCTGCGCGCGCGCCGAGTGACTCATCGCTGCGACTCCGCCCGTTCACACCAGCGGAAGTCTACACTATTATTATAAAGCGAGTGGCAAATAAGCCTACAAAAGACATCTATGACATTTCCATCAATCTTGTCCACAGTATAGCACGCAACATATGCATGCCACTCTGCGTTATGTTCAATAAATGTATTAAAGGTGGCATATATCCTAGATGTCTAAAACAAATTAAAGTTAGTCCACTGTATAAGGGCAAAGGAAGTAAAGACGACTCCAGCAACTACCGCCCTATCTCAATCATACCGGCGATAGCAAAAGTACTGGAGAACGGTATCAGTTCCCGTTTAACTAGCTTCCTCGATAGCACCTCCGCTTTCACTGACCGGCAGTACGCGTACCGCGAGGGCCGCTCCACCACCCAGCTGGCACGGGAGGTAGTGCGCCGAGTGCTTGATGCTCGTGAGCGACAACAGGCTGTTTCCGTTCTCTTCTGCGACCTCTCGAAGGCATTCGATGTCGCAGATCATAACGTACTACATATGAAGCTTCAGCACTATGGCATCACTGGGCCAGCATTGTCGCTACTTACGAGTTTCTTGCAAGAAAGAATGCAGTTCGTAGTGGGTGCAGCAGGCGCTGCAAAGTCAGACGGACTCTCGGCAGACATGGGCGTACCACAGGGCTCTTCATTATCAAATATTGCTTTTTCTTTACTCCTAAACGATCTTCCAAGTGTGCTTAGGGAGGGGGAGATTTTCTTATTTGCCGATGACGTAGCTGCAGTAGTAACTGCTCCGACACTGGCATTACTGGAGACGAAGCTTAATGCAACCGCCTACCGCATGTGCCTTTGGTTCCGGCATAATGGTCTGCTACTGAATACAACAAAGACACAATTCGTTCAGTTTGATCTATCTGGGCGTAGAAGACCTAAATTAGCAGTCGTCGTGGACGGATCTCAAATTGAGCAAGCCCACACTGCAGCGTTTCTGGGCTTTCAGGTGGATCAGGCGTTAACCTGGGACGCGCACATAAATAAGTTATGCAGCAGACTGGCGAGCGCATGTTTCGCCTTAAGTCGGCTCTCATCAACACTCCCTGCAGAGTCGCTGCGGACGTGCTACTTCGCGTCGGTGCACTCGCTGCTGCAGTACGGCGTGGAGCTGTGGGGGCGCGCGGCGCAGTGGCACCGCGTGTTTGTCCTGCAGAAGCGCGCCGTGCGGTTGCTGGCGCGGGTACCGACTGACGAGTCAGCCAGACCGCACTTTAAACAACTTAAGATTCTCACACTGCCTAGCCTACTCATTCTCCAAGTGGCCACGTATGTGCGAGAGAATATTCACCTATACAAACGACTTGGAGAAAGGCATAGGTACGAAACGCGCAACTCCAACAAATTAGCTACAATCGCGCACAAACTGGAAAAAACTAGAAAAAACAATCCACGCTATGGGTCCGGTAGTGTACAACAAGCTACCTGGAGCTGTCACTGATGCTCCGAGTGTGTCCATCTTTAAATGTAAATTAAGAACATGGCTTATTGAGAAGTCCCTGTACAGCTATGATGAGTTTTTAGCATTAGGTATGTAACTAGTGAACTAGTCACATAATTTGACATTATAATTTACAATTACCATTGACATTATTATTTACAGTTTGATTATTTAATTATTTTTTTCTGTAACATATACTGACTTATTTAATTTACTGCGTGTAAGTTATTTTAAAATTGTTAGCAATTGCTTATTATAGTATAGACATGAGTAATATAAACATCCCTATGTACTAATTTATACTAGGTACATAACATTGAATTATGATTCATGTCATGACGTGTAATGAATATTATCAATAAATGATGTCTATGTCTATGTCTATGTCTACCGATATGTTACTTATCTGTCGCTGTACTCTCTCTGGCTAAAATGACGCTAGGTCTTCAAATAATAAGAGTCACAAAGATCAGCTAGTGACAAGATTGTTAGATGCATTCCTAATTATCCCAATATGCGAACATTGTCACTGACACTGTCTTAGCCTTGAATTTGAGTAGTTTATCAAACAAACTTAGGCAGCGAGAGCACAGTGACCGTGGCCACAGATTCAAATTTCGAACACTCAGTGGAATCGGGGGCCTTCCTAGAGTTTTAAATAAAAAAGTTCTTAACGGGTGCTGATGATGTTGTCTTACATACTTTTTTGTTTGCTACCCTCTCGGAAAGATTGTTTGAACGCGTGAAAAGATCTGTTCTTGGCACCTATTGTGTTTTTCCTAAAGGCTTTTTCTTCTCTAGCCTGGCCTTGGCTTGGTTACAATATAATGTCAGCATCAAATGGTGTTATTTTATCTTTTAAGTCTATATTTACATCTGTTCTGTGATATAAGTAAATACGCTAATAATAAGTTTTATTTAAAATGTAACGTTTAAACCTTTGCAACTCTACTAATATCGGAAATTACTATCTCAACCTTATATATAAAAACCCAAATAAAAAGAACGGGAAGCTATAGATATCGTTCACCTTAATTTGGCGGTTGGAGATAGTGTAGGGGTGGGGGGAGCCCCCATGTCCCCCTAGTATGCGATAGTAGTTTTGCGAGGAAACATATTTTCAATAAGAGGTAATATTTATAATTTTTTTGCTCTGGAAGTGACATAAGCAACCCATAGAGTCATGTCATTATATTTTGTTTTTATTTGCATACGATTCACTCCGCTCCGCTTCTCTACGCTCCAGTTTTGCTTCTTCTAAGTACTAATCTAACCTATCACCCAATTGAAATTTAGCCACAATAACCTCTAGCCAAAATTTACTCAAAATTATATTCCTACTTGAACTCAGTATTCATTGTGTTTATTTTTTTAATAAATGGCAGAATTGTATTTCACTACGCATGAGTCTTTGAATTATAATTTAAATCGTCATTAAATAAAACCAAAGTCCGGCAGTAAAAAAATACGTTAAAATATCGCATAGGAATCTCTTCCCCAAGCCTACGGGTTGCATACTTGCATCGTAGCACTTTAATTACAAAATGTATGCGAACATGCGTTTTACATTTCCTCGCAAAAAATAAAACTATACTAAGGGGACAGGGGAGCTCCGAATGACCCCCTGCCATTAACATAGTAAAAATCGTATGAACGATAGCTATAGCCAACCCAAGAGAACCCTTATCCTTAAATTGAGAACAAACCGATCTGAAGTTTGATTTATTAGTGCAGAAATAGGATATACCTTTGGTTTAAGCGAGAATCGAAATTAACTGAACAACGTTGCTGAAAAAAATCTTTTGAGCTCTCCAATAGCGCTAAATTTGCGCTCGAATGCAATTAGTCGTTTTCAAGGAATTAATTTTGCTAATGAAAAGAAAACCCTCGGGGGCTTCCTGCTATAAATTAGCGTGGCTAAGGGTGGAATATTACGAATTAGTAGCATTATAGCGTAAGACCCCTGTCTAGGAGTAATTTTTCTTCGCCCCAAAAGTCTCGAATAAAATATGCACCGTCATCCGTAAAACTGGCTTGTTATGGCAGTGTGCGGTTTATAGACCGCCTCGAAACAAATAAATCAGAACTGAAATGGGAATATTGCTGTTAGCTTGGGTAAATAGGCACTTAAAAGAATACCGAAGCCAACAACATATGGTTAGCTATGAGGTATGTTATTTTGTGGATAATCTGCTAACATAAACTACATATTTTCTGAATTTAGCGAAATTAATCAGAAGTTTATTACATGAATGAGTAACGAGTATCCATCTACTACTACCAGAAACTTTTTCAACTAATAGTCAGAATAGGATTTGTACTCCCTCAACCTGAATAGCCCTCAAGAATATATGATAAGGGAGTGATCCGCCTTTGATATGGAAATGTGTCAGGTATAGCAAAGGAACACTCTTATTATGACCTAAATGGACTGCAGATGTTTTGTCCTGGTGATACAGAAAGATGAAGTCTATGGTCCGACAAATGTAACGAGAGTTGGTACTAATATCGGATTGATAATGACTTTCTATACTTTTTACAATATCGCTATCTCGCTTTTTGCCGTTTCGCCATTAAGAGTCAATGGCGACATTATTAGCAGTTTTCTGATCAAATTTGTCTATGAAATAAAAAATGAATGAAATGGATCAGCCCAGGGGCCCCATTCCGGTAAACAATACAAGCGTCATGACAATTACATGACGATCACGGTCAACTTTAGATGTCCAATATTTGGCGTTTGGAGAATATTTTTTGAAGCAATTTTGGTCAAAATTACGTTAATTGGTAAGCATAATAATTTAGTTAATCAACAAAGGGAATGTGATTACAAAATATTCAGATATTGCATATCTAAATTTGACCGTAATCGTCATTTAATTGTCATTGAGCTGCCTTTATGTACCAGAATTGGGCCCCTGTTGGCCCAGGTGATAATTTAGAATTATTGAAATGCACAAAAGTGTTTTGTTTGTTTAGTTAAATGTAATTTAGTGATAATCTTAATAACCGCTTGAAAGGGGTGTACCAAAAAACCCAGGACCGGTACGGCGCGAATTAAATGTACCTCAAAATAAAGAGTATAATTGTTAGTAATAAATAATAGTAGTATATTAACAATACTAATATAGTCATTCTAAAAAATAAATTGTCCAAGTTGATGGTTGAAGTGTATTTTTTGCCTTGAGAAAGGCGTTCATACAAATTATGAAATTGTAGTAAATAGAATAATAATTATTGTCAGGGTTGATTTTTATTAATTATTATAATTCATAATTTACGATCACACGTGTTCCTGAATGAATAACTAAATCTGTACAACTAGAAACTGACCAACGATTTCAATCCTGATGGACCAACGATTTGGTTGATCAGTTAGGAAATAATCTGATAACTATGCAGTTAGCCCGAGAGATTATATTAAAAACCTTTTTGGAGCTATATGTTCCTAGTACTTTTTGACTGTTCTCACTTTTTTTGACAGCTATCACACTTTTTGACAGGAGTTACCATTTTTGACAGTTGTTACTATTTTTGACAGTTGTTACTATTTTTGACAAGCGTCACTACTTTAGATAGCTGTTACTATTTTTGACAACTGTTACTGTCTTTGACAACTTCAACCATTTTTGACAGCTGTTACTATATTTTTGGCAGGTAGTTACACCTGATTTTTTATATTTCTAGTTATTGTGCCCACGCCTTTACCTTTTGATTACGAATATGATGGTATGATCCAAATTAATCACATTTGCCACAGATAGTGACAGCTGTCACAAAAGTGACATGTCAAAATATTGACACTAATTCTTTTTGTGAACCATGCCGTTTGAACTCATTGTTGCGACATACATTTCGTTCGCGCCAGCCTGGGTTTTTTTTTTGTATGAAATTTGATATCTCCTTTGAAAATACCCTTTAGTTACCATAATATTACCTGCCATGTTTGATAATACGATTACTTAAACGTTTGAATACTATATCATCCCACTTACTACCTAATACATAATAAGGTTAGTGTCAGTAAAATTATGATAATTTTGGTCAGACTCGAAATTACTGTACGGTTACCGCTAAAGCTTAGTCTTGCTTAGTCAAATAGCCTCTAAACATTGATCCTCGGTGTGCCGCATGCCTTCACGCTGCACAATTTCGAACGAGTGAGGAGGATTTGAACGCTTTGGTACTTAGAACTTAGACTTAGACAGTACACTTATTATGAGTACGTTAATATGGCACCGTTCCAATGATAACTACCTAACTTGTCGTTTCGCTCAGGCGTCAGGCGAGCGTGCGAATGCGAGGGCTATAAAAAGAGCAAGATGCAAGACCAGTCCACGTTTCCTCCCATATATATCATTCACACAACATATATATCGCCCAAATGGGCAAACTACAGGAAAAAGGCCTTAAGCATATACCGAGGACATGGCTTACAGTAAATCGAATAAACTCGGTGAGACTGCTCCATTACACCGAATACAAAAAAGCTACAATCTGTGCGAGAGTTCCCTGGAAATCGATATCTTTAATGATACGCACGCTAATTTGAAACATAAAATGCTGCATCCTTCAGTTAACCCAGTTATCAATCAATAATAATAATTATAAACTAATTTAATTTATACTAAAATGTATAACCTTCCTAAGTACATTTAGTTGTAGCTTAGTTGTACCTAACCTAACCTAACCTAACCTAACCTAACCTAACCGTAAACCTACATGTATTGTATTCCTAATTTCTTTTGTTTTTAAATTTGCACGTCTTCCTCATTTTATTTTGTAAATGCTGTCGCACACCTATTATTGACCTGTAATTTGAGACCGAGATGTATAGTGAGATGTTGTTATAATGTATAGTCTACTGTGTCGTTAGTGTGTCAAATACATAATTAAATAAATAAATATCGATAACTGTAAAACACACCGCCAGGAGTTATTTTTAGTCCGTATACCACACTAGCTGATGCCCGCTCAATATGTGGGGACCCGGACATAGCAGGGAGGTCTGACTCCTAGGCATGGGTAAGTCCGTTTTATTTCCCTCCAAAAAAAAAAAACAAACAATTTCACGTCACAACTCGAATGATAGTACTCGAGCGCAGCCGACCGGGCGTGCCGAGCGAATTGGCATATTCGTATTCTCCACAAGGCTCAAGGGTCTTAAGATTGCATTGGGGTACTTATTTTGATAAATAGTTCAGTCTTACAAAAGGTTTTACGTTATTGGAACATGAATTTATTTTCTTCACTTCATTTTTATTTATACATGCAAACTGACAAGTGTAGTTCAACCTCCTGGTTGTTGTTTCCTGGTTTCTGGGAGATTACGTCAATTTGAATTCAAAACTTGAAATGTGAACTTTGGAACTGAACCGAGTTTTCCTAACAACTTACTTTTGGTCGAGACCAAGAAAGGTCTGTCTACTTTGAGCTCTCAAATTAGATAAGTAACATAAAACCATATTCCCGAGAACTTCTGACGAACTCTACCGGGTACTTCTAAGAAACTCTACACAGCCACTACACACCACACACCACAGAGGACAGCTACTACGTCTCCTCCCAACTACTCTTGCTAGCTGTGCTAACTGTGTAGCTATCTCTACTGACCGGCATGCCAACTCTACAGTGCCCGTGGAGACTCTCCCAGAGCCAGAGGGTTATAAGTACTACTCTTCCTCTTTCATTGCTTGAATTTTTAGTATCTACATTCTCAAAGCTAACTTCCTTTAAATTTCTCTTAGGCTTCTGTTATAGATAACGAGACAATAGCAACCCCTTAAAATCTGACAATAGTTGTCTATGACAGTATTTAAGAAGTTTTTTGAGTATTGCTAGAGGATATATATGAATATCAAAACCCCTTCCCCATAGTATGTTACATATAAATTATTTTTTCATCTATCTATTTCAAAGGTATATTCTTATAATCTTACTTAAAATATTACGTTATCTACAAACTTTCTCTCTAATTAATGGGACGTAACTACGAGGGACAAAATAACTGTCCAAGCTGTCCAAACTGGGTACCCCATACATGAGCTAACCTTTGTTTTGGCTGATTTACTAATTGCACCTGGGGCTGTGATTTTGCTAGAATTAAAAACTGTCTAACACAACGCCTTGTTTTGATCTAAGCGTAAAAATTATGATATTGGTGCTCAAGCAAACTGAAAATAAAATATAATACTGGCATTGTCATTTACCTGGCGAGAGACAAGTTTGGCTAGTACAAAATGAAGTAAACATTGACTGGTAAACAAAACACTTATAGTCAATAACGGCCAACAGTTTCGCAGATATAAATTTGACACATCGCTATTTTGAGAACGTGCCAATGGTAAACGCCGGTGGACGTCACCCGCTACAAATCTCCGCTGCTTGCTTCTTGTGGCTCCACAAGCGCTGACACACGCCACCCGTGAGGTTAATCCATCCATCTCTCCCTTCTCTTCAGTCAACGACGAAGACGTTTATGACACGAGGTAAAAAGTAGCGGCCATCGACCACTTCAAGCGCGCTTCAGCCACTTGTGGTCAGTGGTCGCCACTAATGGTGAAGTGTGACGTTAAGTGGTCTTTGAATGACGAGGTTTGGACGTTGGTTGGCACTCTTACTTTTATCTTGTTATCTGCACTTAGTCATAATTACTCATCATCAAAAAGGGTGTTAAGGAGCTACATTTAATCGCTCACAAAATTGTGTCAGCTTTATAACGGTTTCGCAACAAAAATCCACTTACAGCGGAATTAAACCTCCCATCATTGTTACGTTACGAGGGATCGTGACGAGAGGGTGTCTGTCGTTTATGGTTAGGACGGGACTTTTGAGCATTCAAACAATGTGGCGCTCCGAGATTATATTGAAAAATAAAAAAGGAAATCATGTTTTAGGTGATAGTAAATAACTTAATGAATTACTGGCCAAAATTGCCACAAAATGTATGCTTTTCAATTTCAAATTTCTGTCAAATTTCATGAACATTTCATGTTTTAGTGGAATCAGTGTGGTTTTCCACATTCTTCACAATTTCCACCAGATATCTACCCTACACCAACCCTTTTATTGCCACTCATTTGCCAAACAGACCTCTGCATATCAAAAATTCGTCTCGTTTTCGAGTCGAGAACAAATGTGCAGTCATTAAGAATGAACGCATGGTGGGGTAGGAATTCTCATTATGTGGTTTCTCTGGAGACCTGTGGAATAACCCTGTAGGGATTGGTGACTTAGGGTCGGATTAAGGTACACAGAGGAGTGGAGGTGAGATTTAAGGAGAAGCGGCAGGGAGTCTTGTGTCGTAGATGAAAACACGATATGGGTTGTGAAGCCTATTTCCTATACTAAACGTGTTTAATTTTTGTGTACTTCAAAGTGTTATCACCTATATTTCCAACAGGAATATACAGAGAACTGACTGCCAACCTCCGATAGTGGAAATGCACGATAAGAAGAAGACTTTGTAACACCAATCGAAACTCAATCAGCGAGATAGGTCTAATGTGTACCCTTTTGGGAAAAACCGTAATGACTTTATATTTTTGAGTAAATGGATACTCACAACGATGTACTTGTAATAGGATTTCTCTCTCAAAATAGTAACCGAGTACCTATATCTGGACTTCCTCTTAAGTAAAGCAAATATAAGTCACAGAATTAAGGTCCTTTGATAGAGATCTCTTGTCAACAAATATTGCGCTCTCGTATGTCATCACGTAAGCCCTTAGCTTTTGAAATCAAATGCCATATTTAACTTTGCACTGAAAGGTTTTGTTGATGGAGGCTTCGCGTCTATTTGTTTTTGGATGATGGTACGAGGAAGTTTTTAGTCTTTTTACTCTTGAGTGGCGTAAGGGGAACACGACTTTATCTGTTTCTTATGGTGTAGATGACAATATACTAGAAAAAGAATACGATAGGTGACTGAGTAGTCAAAATATATACTTTTTAAGAATTATCAATTTTTTATTCTATTTGCGAGCTATATATAAATGACGTGGCCAGCCATTTCATGATCCCGCCGACCGTTTCATGAAATGGTCATAATGGATTGAATTTCATCAACACATTATATTAAAATAATTTTTCCTCAGCACTACGTGGTATTTTTGTGATATACATGTCAAACAAAAATCGCGTTGTCGCAGCGCTCGCCTCCTGAAAAGTCTTAACCTAATCAAAGATTTCTTCATTCAAGAAAACTTCAAATTAGTGTATCGGTAAATTTAGAAATTCGATTAGTTTTGGTTGAAATTTTGGACACAACTATATTAAAATCAGTTCACACTGTAACATGGCTGTAACGCAGACGCAGCGGAGAACAGTGAGAAAAATACGTGTTTTTAGTCTATTTTTTAACTGATTGTTTCTATTACTTTCAACACCACGTTAAAAGATATTTAGACGCAAGAACCACGTCAATATTCCTTTTAAATCACATGAGATCAACAGTTTTAGATAAAAAGAATCTATTCGATTATAATTTTTCGTATACTTCCCATTGACTTTACAATGAGTTCAAACATTGCTTTTGAAGAAAAGATAAAAAAATTACCTGGGGGCATGGAAACGCCCGTAGCTAGGGGTATTCGCACATCGGATGCGATCGTGCGGGTAGCAGCATCTGGCTGAGATGAGAGGCTGACAACCTCTGAGGTGCAGTGCGGTGTTGCGGCTTTGCCTACCATACGAGAGGTCCCGGGTTCGATCCCCGGCTGAGGGTAAAAAAACACCCAGGTCTTGGATGCTTATATGTGTGTGACGTCGCTGTTTCTGGTTCGCATGACACAGAGTATCCTAGTGTGGGGCCAGAAGCAAAGTATGTGCCTGAATGTATATGTTTATGTTATGTTAGATGGGTACTGGATGGGTCTCCGTTTCTATGTGGCATTTGTTTCGATCGCTTCCGTATTTCGGAGGCCACGTTAAGCTGTAGGTCCAGACTACTATCGTTACTCGGTGGTGTAGTCGTAAAGCAGTCCAGAGGCCCCCTAATAGGGCAGCTTGAAAACATCTGACAGTCGGGTTGGCCACTAGCCCGATAACCTTACATCCACCCGCACTGAGCCAGCATGGTGTAATATAGCTCAATCTTACTCGTATCCGGGTTAAGGCCCTTGCACCACGGTGGGGACATTAATAGGCTGCATTAATAACGCTTTGAATCTTTGAAGATAGGAATTTAATAATACCCATAAACAAGCAAACTCGCAATAGAAGACAGCTCGTATGAGTAGAAGTGTTGTCATTGGTAATTTTTTCACAAACAATTGATATTCCTAGTTGTCAGAATTACATGATAAGGCTAGATCATCAATCAAAAGGGTTCTAACATTTTTGTATGGAGACTGGCACACCGTTTTCAAAAAAAATAAATGATATCTGCGGCCAGAGATGAAACTGACGTCAATAGAATAAATTATTGACAGACATGTGATGTGTGCCATCATGAATTACTCAAACGATATCCCTGTGTGAGAAATCTAAGTTCGAAGTGCAAAAAAGTTATTTTTGTCACATTTTGACGTTAGATTTCTCGAAAACGATATCGTTTTAGAAATTTATAGTTTTTTTGGAAGAAAGTACTCCATCGATCGACACCCGTTTCATAACTGGCCGCAAAAATCCTGATTTTTCGACTGTTAGTATGTCAAAATGTTACATGACTTTTATTGTACTTATCTTTAGATTATCTATTCAATATCTTAAGTTATTGTACCTACACCCATACTAAATAAAGGTACCTATCATAGTACTTCCGACCCTTTTCCCTTCAATACCGAACGTAACGATCCAAACTCTCCGATAACGCACTCCTACAAAGGATATCCCGAAACAAGTGATCAAATGTTACACCATACCTAACTACACCTAAAAACATTGATATGAGACTGCCTAGAAGTTTGTAGACTTTTCTACTACCATCCTGTTCCGCGAGAGTTGAGAAACTAGTGATTTTTAGGTTAATGGTAAAAAAGGAACCCTTCTTACGTCACTCGCCTGTCTGTCCGTCCGTCTGACACAGGCAGTTTCATAAGAGATAGAGTCTTGAAATCTTCTGCAAAAATACATATCCTGATAACTGCAACAACGTTTACAAATCTAATATGAACAATTAAATAACGAAAAAAACAAAACAGTAATAAATCATTTAGGATATCGTTAAAAAGGGCTTCTTATAAAGCAAAGTTATTATTTTTTTATTTTAGTTTTGATAACTTCAGAAGTTATGATAAAAAAGTGCAAAAAAATATAATTCCCCTTCCCTTATCTCCGAAACTATCGAGTCTAAAATTATGAAAAATATACAAAATAATAATAACAATAACTTGGACACTATTTACATACATTGATCTAGCCCCAAACTAGAATTCCCTGTATCTTGGGTATTAGACAACGATACACATACTTATATAGATAAATAATATACTTAGATAGATAAACAACCAAGACTAGGGTACAAACATCCGTACTCATCAAACAAATATTTGCCCCCACCGGGACTCGAAGGGACCCTTTGCTTCGTAGGCAGGGTCACTGCTGACTCGCCATTCGGTTCGTCTATATATATAATATAGAACTTAAGGGATTAAATATGGCCAGCGCCAGGGGGCGCGAACAAACAAATGCATCTTTAGCTTCAATTCTAGGCTAAACTAGACAACATAAAAATGTAGGATAAATATATGTTATAAAAGGTCTATTAGAGATAAGAATGGTCTTGTAAAACTACTGTATATCTGTTATACTTAATACTTACAAATATTTTTCGCAATGCATTATTATTCAACTAAATGAACTAGCGCTCGGAGACGAAATCAGTTTCCTATATGAAACTTACACGCAAAAATAGGTAAAAAAAAGGGAATTGTTTTAGTTGTTTTATTTTATTTTTAATGTTATTATTACAGGAGTTTCGTAATATTTTCTATAATTTTCTTGGTCTCGGAGCTCGGGCTGCCTCGCGGGGCTCTGCGCAGGAGCATGCGTCATTCTGCTTCGACGCGATGCGACGGGTATTTGTTTTCTTTGTCGAATTCTCAATGCCATTGGCACTTGTTCAGCCCTGCCACTGATTCCAGAAAAACCTTCTCGAAATTGCCAAGATTTTTTATTCATCTGTAAACCACGTATAAACTTACACCTGTTTACGTACATGGAGTAGGAAAGTAGCACCAAAACCTCCCCCCCCCCCCATATATATACCCTCTATCGTGGGAACCAGAAACAGCAACGTCACGAACATATATACATCCAGGACCTGTTTTTTTTTATCTTTCTCCCCAGCCATGATTTGAACCCGTGACCTCGCTTGGGAGGCAGAACGTCGACCGCACCGCCCCACAGAGGTTGCCAGTGGTCAGAAGTGCACACGAGTATCTATGCCATTTCGAATTAAGATCCTTTTATACTCGTCTCTTTATTAGAGATGTTATCTGTGTCAAGTTTTACAATTAATTCACCGAGGGAGCGAAGCGTCTCGGTTTCAGGGCAAAAATGCTTTCGTATACCGGATGTTAAAATTTTTAAAATGGCGGAGATATGGGGTTGAAATGGTAAAAAAATCCGTTACAGGAGGAGGAGTCGTGGGATTCGTGGAGACCGTGAGTATGATATTAGCTATATAATTTTAGTGAAAAATCAATAGGTTATATTTTGGATCGCAAAATGTAACTCACAAAGTTATTGGTGCGGCTACTTTCATACTTCATGGAGTAACTAGGTGCATTTATAAGTTTTTATCTGGTATCGAAAAAAATGCTGTCAGATTATTAAAAACTTCAAGGGGTCGGGGGTGTGATGCGAGGGGAGAAAAAAATATATAAAAAATAGTGAATTTCCTGTAACGCCCGCGAGGTCTACAGCTCACAGAGCTACTTGTTATTAAATTTGAATACTTAACCTTAACTTCCAAAAGTAAATCCGCTCACAGGTACCCATGACACAGGCCGGGCCTTGTGTAGGGTCCTCTGAACTTCCTTATTAAGTCTATACTTTTTTGGATAATAAATAATTTGAATTTAACTATAGTGTAGACAGGTCAGCATTGCGATAGCGGTCATTGACCTCAACTGCTGCTGCGGAGCGAATCAAACATGATAGCCATGGTATCTGTCGGTAACCACATGGTTATCATGATAAGCTAAACGACATTAATTCCGAATTTGCACGTAATATGTAAGTATCGCTAACCCAATCATGAGCATACAATGGTAGAGAAGTCGGTGTTGCCATGCGGACCCGAAAATACTATGGGTTAGGACTGAGCCTTTCACCTAATGACATAACATCACATCACAAATACACAATCTACCGACTCCAATATCAACGGTTTGCCCTACACCCTTCGATATCGTGTCCCTTTTCATTAAGCCAGTTCTGTTTATGGCGAGGTATGAATAAACCATACAAAGGGTTCCCAATAATTAACAAGTTGTTTGCAGGGCGGAGAAGGATAAGGTCCGAGAAACGGCCAGCGAATTTTGGTATTGGGATTTTGAAAATAAATGAAAGTAATACCAGTGTGATAGAGGAATGGTGACACACCTAATGTTATCAATGACGATTCAAATCTAATGAATCGCATACGGAATATCAGGATTTAGTGGTGGGTTAGGAAAAAGTCTAAAGGTACGCGTAGCGAAGCCCCTTTAGCCTTCGTGTTTGATTGAACATTTGAACATTTAGGAACAACCAAATCCAACGCTCGATTTATATTGCCTATGAAATTGGCAAAATTTTCTTACAGGTCCATTTCTTTATTATTGTTTAAAAGTAAATTTCAAAGTTTTACATATACGCATTAAATTATCTTTTAATTTTCAGTTTGATAACTTAATCTTCAATATCAGTTAGTCCTAAATAACACACATTGTCAAAATAAGATTCCTAATATTTTTTTACAGCTGATACATTTCTAAAATTAAATCAAATTTGCTATGAGCTAAATGATGTCTTTGTACCGAAATTTGTACCGAAATTTGTACCGAAAATTAAGTTTCCTTCAATTTCTCCAAAAAAAAAAACGCTGATTTCATAGGTAAGCACCTAATATTTTAATATAACTCAAATTAAGGTTTTCTAGCCGCACAATTCAGTAATACTGTCAGAGAACACCATTTGCAGAAGTAGCTCGAGTCTTGCTTAAGGAATGAACTAATGCAGTATTTCAATTCGTTAAATTTTGTCAATTGAAATCTTAATTTACAGTCACACAATTTAAATATATTCTATGATTATATGATTTCCCAAAAAATACTCAGCTAATTTGTTCACTAATTCGTATTTTTTCATTTTTTTATTAATAAATTGCATAGGATATATCAGGGGGAAGTGGTGGGTCAAGGTAATGCTGAAGGCTAAAAGGGGTAAGCGTAGCGAGAAGAAATTATAAAGTTAGAATAAAAAACCTCTAATTGGTGACCATTTCAAAATTTTTGGAGATATAATGACTGATTTAATATTTTGATGAAAGATTTATTATATTGATGACAGATTTTATTTCACAGTGATTTCAAAATAATTTTAGTAGGTCGACCATTTTTATACAATTTAGTGATTCATTTTAGGTGACAACTTTGCCATATAAAAGCTTTTATCTACACACGTATCATAAACCCTCTTTAATGCGTCCAAAAACCGCACGTTACGACCAGCATAATGAAATACTACTTGGTAAAAACTCATTTCTTATCTGAATATTGATACATTATGACCATATTGTATCAATATTTCGACATATTATGACATTCAAATTTTGAAGGCCGACGCCTGCCTCTAGTTTGTCTGTGAAGTTGGTACTACAGAACAAGCTAAATAAGTGCAGAGCACTGATCAATGCCACAATGCCGGTCGAAAATGCGGTTCCTGAACACATCAAAGAGAGCTTGTGATATGTGTGTAGATAAACTATATAGTGTATGTAACGGTACATAATTAGGCATTAAAACTCTCGAGTGATATTGTCATGAATGCCCTCCGTTATGTAACAGTCACATAAACTACTATTATTTAACTTGCAATGTATGTTGTGTGTTCGGGTCAAATCCTTCGGGTCAATGTTGACTCACCTCCCGATTTCGTATGAGCTGAAACTTTGCACGCATATATAAATCGGATAACAACACAATATTTGATAACATGAAGCTGATCTGATGACAGAGCCGGAAGGTGGCTATGAGAACTCTGTAATAATAGTGGCATCCTGATCGTGTTTGGGCACGATTGATTCGACTTGACATGTCCTTTGGTCCTTTACAATATTTTCATGACATGGAGGTGATCTGATGATGGAACCAGGAGATAGACCATGGGAACTCTGTAATAAAACGACGAAACCCAATCGAGTTTGGGCGCGTTTGATTCGTCTTGACATGTCTTTTGGTCACATATAATGTTTTTATGACATGGAGCTATTTTTTCTGAGGACGGAGACGGAAGGTGGTCATGGAACTCTGTGTCATTTCATGGGAAATCTGCGAGATTTACTTGTATAGATGTACTTACTTTTCACATTTTGTAAAACTTGGGATGATATTAAAATGATCTTCTGACTGCAATGTCTGCAAACCACAAATCCGGTGTTCTGATTGCCGCCTCTAAATCTCCATGAGTCGTGGATTACAACAGTAAATACTATTTTACCGACTCCCATACGTGTGGTCTTAAAGGTACGAGCGCCTCTGATACCCACGGCATATAAGTAGGGAATAGGAACAGAGACAAACCTTTGAAGGAGCGTGCAAGATTCTTACCTATTTTTATAGGGATGGCAAAAGAGAATAAAATAAATTGCTCAACGTGGCTGTAGGATCGCTTATGTGATCCTGCAGCTCATTTTAATCCTTTATGCCTATGCATATGCAAATGACTATTCGAAAACCAAAACAGCAAAATAATTGTAGATACACCCAATTATTTATGTAATAAAATACTTATAACAATTACCTACCTAACTAAAAACACGGTTTGTAGGATTTTATTATTTGGTATTCATTTACTTACCTTTTAGACTCCTTGGGATAATTGAAGTATGAAATATCTTTTCTTTTTCTCGTATTGTTCATACAAACAGTACGGTAAAGAACCATTGTAGGTACTATTCCAAAATGTATTTTTCTTAACACTTTAATAACTTTTTGCTGTTAATTGCACTTAAAATAATTCGATAGAAATAGAAGAAACAAAGAATACGTGATTTATGCAGCTCAGGCCCTCCGTTTGTCATCATCCTGGACGAGCGTAAACCGGTTTTATCCGGTCACTGCTCGTACGCGACACAGGGGCTGATGACACGCACACATACGCCGTATGCTTGTAGTAGGTTACCTACGAGGGCGTGGTTGTATGAATCTTTGTCTCTGTTCCGTTTCTTCACTCATGTGCCCACGGCAAAGAATGTATTATGGAATGTGGTTCTCTCGATGACCTTGTTCAAGTTTGCAAACGCGCCACTTTTTCGGGTAATGTGCATTATACCCTCAATTACATATATGATAACTAATAATACTAAACAACAAAATCCGAAACAATCGCTGCAACTGCAATTTACATCTTTTGTCAATTCTATATTACGAAAATCTGTGTCAATTCAATATCACTAGTTACATCTTCTGTCAATTCAATATCACATTTGTAAAAAATAGGTAACTCCACTAAATCTACGCAACTAATCTCGCAGCCAGCTCTTATATCATCATAATAAATTGTGTGATGCTATTTATTGATGGTTTTGAGTCAATTTAAAGATTATTTTCTTATCTTTAGAGCATTTTAATAAAAGTTTTTGTTTTTAAATGTTTTTTTACTTTTAATTTATTTAGGAAAAAACATGATTTATCTTATCAGGTAAGGATCGAAAGTGATCGAAAAGATCACTCCCATAAAAACACCAGCGTGAAGTTAGCATTAAAAATACATTTTTGGTTATTCAAAAAAACTTTTTTGTAAAAAGTAATTTTTAGAGATATTGGTGCGGCTACTTTCATACTCCATGTACGTAACGGTGCATTCATAAGATTGTATTTGTTATTAAAAGAAAGTGTCACTTGCGAGGTCTGCAGCTCACAGAGCCACTACTAATATTTGAAGCTAAATATGTGTAAGGCCTGCAGTAATTTTGGACATGGATGGTATTCTGGAACATGCAGCAGCTACTACTCTATCAGACATACCGTAAGTGGACTTGGACCTGGAAATACCTAGCATTGGATGATGTTGAGTTAGATGAACACCATGAACTCTTGTCATTTATGTTATCTTGAATATAGGTAGGAATAGTAATATCCCTTTTTAGACAAAGTCGTTTTTACATGATTTTGAGATCGGAATTTTTAATTTGGTCGGGTTATAAAAAATACATACTTTGAATGCTAATTTAAACTAACATAATCTTTATATTCTATTACCTATTAATGACCACATCAGAGGATTGTATCACCAACCCGAGACACAAATTAGGACCATTATGTTATTCTGAGATCCCAACTAAATAGATTGTTAGCTTAGTAAGTAATTAACTATTAAACTCTTAGCTTCAACCCTTCCTTTCTATAAAGAAAAGAGTTTACTTAGCATACTCTCTACTCGCCCTACAATGTCACTTCTGCAGGTTGTATCATTACCGTGTTGTCATATTTTAAGGGGTTGTTAGGGACTTCAATTTGAAAATATTTTACTATGAAACCAATTTGATTTTTTGTTTATTTTTCACCTCTCTACATTTTATGGCGTGTGGTCATATGTAAAGAGAAGCGTAAAATAAAGTTGGTCTGGTAGATCTTTTCGCCCTTGAACCGGTTGAAGGTTTGGCAGACACAGGTCATAGAGTCTACCAAACCTTTGAAAGAGACTCCTTGAACCAATCTTGAGGTTATTGCCCCAAGAAAATTAAATAAACTTCACCCTAAACCCGAAACTTTTAAAGGCCTCACTAACATGAGCCGTTGGTGACCACAGTGTAATCCATTAACAAGTTTCTTGTTCATGGCTTGGACCCTAATTTAGGCTTCAATTTGTCCAAACACAACCCTCTGAAGGCTGCGTAATTTTGGCTGTAAACTTTGCGAAGTACGGTGTGGGTTTCAATAGATAAGCTCCATTTAAGATATTTATCACATTTAATCATAAGAGACTTAATATAGTTCATGTGACTGATACATATCACTCGAGAGTTTTAATGCCTAATTATGAACAGTTACATACGCTAGTTTATCTACACACGTATCATAAGCTCTCTTTGATGTGTTCAGGAACTGCATGTTCGACCGTCATGGTGGCAATGATAATTGCTCTGCACTTGTTTAGCTTGTTCAGTAGTACCAACTTCACAGACAAACTAGCGGCGGTACGCAAGAGGGCGTCGGCATTCGAAATGTTAATGTCATAATTTGTCGAATTAAGATAAGAAATTAGTTTTTACCAAGTAGTATAACATGCTGGTCGTAACGTGCGGTTTTTGGACGCAGTAAAGAGGGTTTATGATAAGTGTGTAGATAATAATATAAAAGGACTCTCTTTTGTATGTTTTTAATTTATGTTGCATTGACTTCAACAAAAACAACGAAGATAAAGTAAATCGGAACGGCTTTCAAAACACCAATCAGCGGTAAGTGAGGCGTCACATCAGTTTATTGTCACTAAGCGAAAGAAGAAGAAGAATATCGACGCATAGAACTGATCCTTACTTACTTTGTCGCGCCAAGTTTCTTCAGCTCTGAACGAGCTGTCAACTATCTCTCTCTCTCATCCCACATAACCTTATGCGGAAAAGAGAGGTCAGAGCTTCCTCAGCAGGCTGAATAATAAAAATTATAGCGTCACGCCTTTCCTCACACACCTTTGCGCGACAGGGAGTTAGCCCATCGCCCCGCAGCTATAAAATTCAGTTTTCTTCAAGATATTTTTCATTACCGTTAGAGCTTCCTTCCGTATTATGCTCGTGTTACGTTACGTCTCACGGCGAATAATATTATCGACGCAATACCGTTTTGTTTATCGACAAAAGTTGCTCGGTTGCCTGCGAGCAGCGAGTCGGAATTCTGAATGATTAAACTCATTTGGACGGGGTTTTAAACTGTTTAAATGCCCATAAAATGTTTTCTAATTTGTATCTGTCTCGGAATTCAAATTAATGAAGTAATTTGTTTTGGTGAGACATTGATTTGACACGGGGCTTCAATGGGGCCAAACCCTTTTCGCGCTGACAAAGAATTTTCAGGATGAGTATTTTAGGCTGATAAAAAGACGACTTTTTTGTTATCCACTAAGGAAACATATTATGCATCATGAAATCATCAAGAGGAAGCCGAAAATACTCTGCTATCTCTCTAGAAACTCATCTTATTAGTAAAATTGCTAATGTATACTCATAAAGAAAACCAAGCTTGGCTCCAGAGTGAAGCCACGCCAACGAGACGTAGCCAACGAGATTCAAATCAGAGTTCAGCCAAGACGAACATAACCGTGTTATCGGAGACTTGGACCGACTACACAAGGCCACAGAAGCAAGTATGTATGCTAAAGGTGAAGTCTTTGAACTTGTTGTTTCACTAACCCCAAGTTTCGGGCATTCTTAATAACAATAGTCTTATAGAAGTGAAGTGTGGAGCCAGCAATGTTTGTGCCTGTATACCTGGTAACTGTTAAAAGATAAATATTGTTTTGTTTGTAGGGTGATATTTGACCTGAACGTTTTGATTCCGTTTTTCACACAGGTCATGGCCCAAGTATGGATAAGTGATCAAAGGGTTTCTTAGGAAAGTTGAACTAAACCCATTTAGTTAATTAATTAATTAGCTAACTAATGAATTAACCACACATTTTACTCCCTATACTACAAGTAATACCTGCCGCTAAGTAATTTGGACTCTGAACGAGCTCCGACCTCTCTGTCAGTTTCAGTGGTTTAAGTGGTGTTCATGCATGTAACTCTGTTATTTGCTTTAATATGACATTACATTAAATTAAAACTCGCACAGGGTAATTTGGTCTGCGACAGAGACAGGTCGGAACTCGCTCATGGGCCAAGTTACTTGGCGACTTGGCATGCAGGTTTACCTGCAGACTACTGTACCAAATCCTTATGTTTACCATGCCATGAATAATCGATGACTTCAGCCGCCGTTCGATTCCGCCGGCTATGGCTTGCCCGTTCAAGCTGAAAGATGGACCGGACTGGTTGGGTGTTCACAGAAGGGGATTTGCTGTTTGTTTTGTGGAGTTCATTTAGGGTTCCTTGCCCAAAGGGACCCTATTTTTAAGCCTTCGGTCTCTCTCATGAGCCGACTGATGAAAATAGGTAGAGAATTAAAAGTTTCACAAGGATACATTTATTTCTATTGCTTCTATAACGCCAACACAACAATAATAGACGTGTTTCATGCGTTTTTTACTATACGATTTTCGGAACCCTTCGACTGCGAGTCCAACTTGGATTTGTACGTTTTTTTGCAAAAACCTTTTGGCTTATGCTTATCCTGTTGCGAAAAAGTCGGGCGCAGGTGTGTCTGATCAGAAGAGTCTGGATAGTGAAGAGATAAACAAAAACGTGAATACGTCTTCTTTTTACAAATATTAGTCTATAAAGGTTTCTCACCTATAAACTAAAGTAATGAAGGTGAGGTATTTGTAACATTTTTGCGCATTTACAGTTAACACCTTTGATAATCTTCTCGAATACACGATATTTTTCTCAAGTCTTCGGTGCCCAAGACGGGGCAAGAAAGGGTCAACTGCTTTTCTACGGAAAACACGGACATACTAATTAGTCACATGCTTTCATAATCAGACAGAGCGGTACCGTACCTTCTGTACCTAGGCTGTGGTAGTAACTTAGTCTGATTGAAATAGATACCAAAAAAAAAAACTTCCAAAATTTTGTTCCAGAAAAGACACGGTTCTCCCAGCACCCGATAAACCGCAACGACAGCGTTTTAATAAGACACTTGGGATTCCAATTAAATCGCGATATTAAAACGGAGGGCGGAAATTCACTAATTAATTTCTAAAGACGAGGCGTCAATCACGGTCCTCAATTTGAGACTGACATTTTGTCGAGTCACATTTTTGGATTTTAATTTCTATCTGAATGTAATTCGGGAGGACATATTAAATTCGACCGCACTTCCTCACAAACCACCAGTCACTGGTATGAAGAAAGAAAGATCGTTTAAGGTAAAGATAAAGTAAGGTAAACGTAAAGGTAAAGATCGTAAAAGATGTTCCTTTACTCGAACCCGGAACTCTAAAACAGAAAGGTGAAGTTATAATTTAGGGAGTTATCTGATTAACTGATTTGATTAGAGTAATTTTATTTTTGACTAACATACAGTTTGGACTGGCCGATCAACAGATTTGTAAGGAAAAGTGAAAAATAAAGTTACTCTTATAAAATCGGTGTCGCGCTAAAAGTTGTATTCATACAATTTTGGCTAAATATGAGTGCAACTTTACTTCCATCTGTATGGGGAAAGACGGAAGATATGATTAAAATAAAAAATGTTTTAGAATTTTTAAAAAAGCTTCTTCTTTTCGTGCCTCTCAATATAGGTTTGCGGCCAGCTCTCTGTTCTTGTTTAAGTTTTACTCAATTAATAAGGAAAAACTATTTTATAATTTAAATAAAAGAAAACTCTGTAGCAAAATTAGAAATCAATATATTAGGTGGAGTGGGTGTAGAAACTGGAGTCCTTATGAATAACCAAACAAACCGCCAAGATACAATTGTGAACTCAAGACGGCAGAAACATTTTAGAACAACTCCCTGATTCCGTATTATTATGACAATTCAAAGTATTTTGCTTAAAAGTCTGCGATAAAAACTAAGATTTACATACGTCACGATATTTCCCATTCAAAGTGTCAGAGATGCATTGCAACATCATTAAAATCATTTTGTGCGACGGAGAAACTGGAAAAAATTGTGCCTGAAATATAAAATTTTATGGTCATGTGCGCTTTATCTGGCACGTGATGAAATGTTAGGAATGTAATCGAACGCGATATTCAGGCCAATTATTCAAGCTTTAAAGCTATACTAATGAAAAAGACGATAAGTTCAAAAACTAAAATCCGACTAATAAAACATCGCGCTTTAAATATAGGTATAGTTTGAAACCAATAGCCAATGAAAAAAATGCAAGCAAAGCAGCGAGCAAGAGTTAGTGAAATATAACTCTCTCGCCCAAATTATTCACCAAAATTCTGCAGGATATTTTGAAGACGTTGGATTGGAGCGAGAGAGGACTCAACATAAACGGGGCGCTCATGTCGCATCTCAGGTTCGCGGATCATCTCATCCTCGTCGCCGAATGCGTCTCAGATCTCCAATATATGCTCGTAGAACTGCATGAAGCTTCCCTGAAAGTTGGTCTCAGGATAAACATGTCCAAGACCAAGATCATGACGAATTATATTTATATTAATTATATCAACAATAATGTTCAGTTCATAATTGTTTGTAAAGATACCGTACACGTGGTCAGCGATTACGACTATCTTGGACATCGTTTATCCTTTGACCGCGATGCACAAGTGAAGGAGATCAACAGACGCGTCGGCTTAGGGTGGCCTGCTTTCGGGAAGCTAGACGAGGTATTTAAGTCCAAACTACCACAATGCCTGTAGACTTAGGTATTATAACCAATGTGTCTTGCCTATCCTCACTAATGAAGCCTGAACATGGGCGCTTACTAAGCAAATTATACACAAAATCAAGGTGGCCCAACGAGCAAAGGAGCGTTCTATGTTAGGTATCTCTCTCGTGCCAAACGTCGAAATACGATGGAAGACAAAGGTCGAAGATGTAAGTGGATATCGGGACTGAGGTAGAGATGGGTGGGACACTTGGCTAGACGGGATGACGGACGGTGAACCAAAGCAGTCACAGAACGGTGGCCTGGCGGAGCGACAACGCCAGTGGGCCAGTAGGAAGACCACCTGACCGATGTTCCGACGATATACTGAAGTCGACAGGATCTCGATGGATGTGGTTGGCACAGGACCGTAGTGCTTGGCGCTATACAGAAGAAGCCTTTACCCACCAGTGGGTTGGAATGTACTTGTTAAGCCCTTTAGTTTGATAACCAAATGACCCTTTGCAAAAATTTTCGATTTTAAATCCAGTAACTTCAGCCACCTAGAGGGCGATGTTTTAAATTTAGTGTAACAACACATAGCCTATAACCAGTGGACAATCAAGTCTCTTCTAATGATATATCATATGTCAAAATCTGATGAGTAGTTAAGATATTCTGGTGGAACAAATGAACATCCATACAATCATACGTATCGGTCAAACACATAAATCTCCTCTTTTCCGCTTCGCTGAATATGGCCAAAAAGGGGAGTTGGCCATAGGGCTACCGCACAAGATCTATCGTATATAAGCTGTTATTTTAATTCGTTACTTACTGAGTTTGATGGGGGAATAGTTGTTCTCTTTAGCAGGAAATACTTGGATCCTACCACCCTACTCGGTACCCTGGGGGTAACAGTGGCGTGCATTGTATTTTTTCTGGAAAATCAATTAGTAGGTGAAATAGAAGAATTAAAATAATATAAATAAAAACACTTTAAAAAAGCTTCAATATTTTTTTGCCTCTCAAGGGACTAGACTAGACTTATCCTTCTGATTGACTTTCCACAAAAAATATCAATGAACGCCATTGCTGGGTAGTGCTATCGAGCAACAAATAAGTACTAAAATTTGCTATGTTCTCGAAAAAGAAACTGTCCAAATACAGTGATTTCTAAAATACACAAGACGTATTGGCGACAGTTGTTTGACAGCCATTAATCCTTAAAAACATGTGACATATTGGCAAAATCAACCCTAGCTAGGTTCGATCACCAAATTGATTACTGAGTTCGATAACGTTTGATAGCCTTCTTCTGAATCAGGGCTCCCGCCAAAGCCCCAGGGCACAAACCTCCGAAGCGAGCTAGAAAAGTGGCCTCGGCGTTCATTTATAAAATATTCAGCCCATCAGAGAGTCTGTCAGAGGTAGGGGCTGATCTTGCATGAGCTGTAACATGACACTACACATAACACCGCTGTTGGATTCAGCCATTTTAGTTGCGATCTTTGCCGCGTGACGTTTACGGAACGGACAGCTTCGGATTCCTGTGAATATTATAAGTGCAGCAGTTTGCCTAGGCAAAGTATAATTTCGGACGGTAATTACCAAAGGGAAATATTAAACTGCACATGAAAAATACTGATTTGCACAGCAAATATCAGGGCAAAATTCTGTGGTAGCTTAGGTGAAGGGTAAAGGGGCTGAGCGAAGCGAAGCCCCCTTTATCCTTCGTGTTAGGTTGAAGATGCAAGAAGAACAAAAAATATTTAAAACATAAAAAGTGTATTTGCTGATCCTTTTTTTGCTACGCAAATCAGTATTTTTGATGTGCTATTAAAAATACCAGCCATTGCCAAACTTATAAATTTGTTTGTGAGAAATTATAATACAAAATTACAAATTTGTATGTATAGTCGGATTTTATTTACATATCAATGCTTTATTGTAAGGTTCATCTTAAGATTTTGGTTAGAAACACTTAAATAATGTGCATTAACGCTTTGAAGACCCATTACTGCAATAAAAGTAATTTTCCCGTAATAGGTTTTGAATTTTATTACCATGGCATGAGGTTCAAAGTCGCGATGTCTCAAAATGGGGTTAGATTAGTCACGCTCTGCTCTTTAATACCTGCAGTATATAGAATGACTTGTATGCTAGTACTTACTATATTTGTACAATTTGTTAATAAAATCACACCCACCACGTTGCTAAACTTCCTTTTCACAACGGTTCACGCAACTTTGTCATTATCACCAATAAATAAACTCAACTTTCCATTATCCCAAGACCGTAACTATCATACCATTTTCATTATGTCCTTTCTGCTATAACCCGACCACAATAAATTGGCATTACGCGGTCTAATCCGCTCCAAGTGGCTGACGACCACTATATTTTGCTGCTTATCCCTTTCATAAGACAGCAGGTGGCGGTAGTAAAGTAATAATTTTACGATATCCCTCTTAAGTTCCTACCTGATACCATTGAGGGCGCCTCTCAGGTTTAGCAGCTTCACTGTGTAGGGATGGGGTAGTTTCTGAGATTCTTATCTATATTTTTGGCTTCGATCACATAATATTGGGCATATTGATCCTGACTGGATATAGCGTTACGCCGTGGCTGATACTGAGAGGGAGAACCACATTTATGCCCACATTTGATGATCTCTGTGGCGCTGCGGCAGTGGCTCCGCAGATCAAGCGGGAGGTGCCGGGTTCGATCCCCGGCTGGGGATAAGGAAAAAAGAAACCCCAGATATTGGATGTGTGATGACGCTGCTTCTGGTTCCCACGACACAGGGTATCCTAGTGTGGGGCCATAAGCAATGTATATAAATGTTGATGTATATAATTTACCCAGACACTGGGTCGGATTCTGTAGGTGACATAACTTAACTAATTAAAAAAGTGCTTATGAAAACGGATACTATGGCTACCGCACTAGTGCTGTCGGATTCTAGGTTAGTGCCTTTGTTAGTTGGTTTTGACATCGCACTGACTATTAAACTAGCAGATTGGCTGATTGTCAATGAAGTGCAATTATCGTAATGTAGTGCCAGCGAAATTTTGCTGGCACTACCGTACAATAATTGAAGTCATTACAATTAATTTTGCCTTTTGGATTTGAGTTCAATTATATAAAGAAGATTTGAATGATTTTCGTGGATACTGAACATGTAATTAAAACACTATTTCAAAGGTCGAACTTACAGCTTTAATCGTTTCTTCATAAATGGTACCAAGTTGTGTTGTATTTGTGGCTTAGCGAAAGGCTTGCTTCGGTCACCCGATTTAAGTTATGAACTTCAATTGACCAATCTACATTGCTACGTGAATCAATTAGTCATCACAAGCAGATTTGTTATTGATATAAATCTCTATTTCATTCAACCAGATATTAAATAGATATCCATATGTCTGATTTAGCATTTTATTCAAACCATATTTTACAAAATAAAACCTAATCGTAACACCTTTAAAAACGGCATATGTTTAAACGATTACAAAAATGCACCTATTTTAATACCAATAAATTCGAGATGACTTGTGTTTGGATAAATGATCACCGAACTTATTTTTATGTTTTGTGTACTTAAGTTTATGTTTTAAGTATTTTTAGTCGTTCTTACATGTTCAACCTAACACGAAGGATAAAGGGGGCTTCGCTTCGCTCACCCCCTTTACCCTTCACCTAAGCTATCGCAGTATTTTGCCCTGATATTTTTTGTAACTTTCGGTGTTCGTTTATCCATTTTGGGTAGGAAAAAAATATTTTGGTGATCATTATATTTGTTGGCTTTAAAAACGATATAAAGAGCCACAAGTTTGCATCGACATCTAATATCCTATTACCGGTCCAGTCAATAGATTCCCGTCCCTACGGACCGGGTCTTAGCTCGCGCTCCTCTGAAGGATTTGCTGGACATGTTCAACCAATCAGCACTCTTCGTGTGGGATGAAGTGTGCTCTGGATTTATTCTATCGATTGTCACCTTACCGACTCAACGTGAATTTATGTACGGCAAGTCGTAGTTATAGTGATAACTCAGGTAAAATGAGGCATTTTTTTCAAAAGTGATAAATATTGGCATATATTTGAAATTAATGGGTAATCTTCATAATTAATAGTTTTTGGGTTAAAAATTACATTTGTATTTTACAATCCTTTAACAGAATAAGATCAATAATTCGTACGCAAATACGTATTAACTTGTTATCGTCTTATATATGATCAAACGAACTTCTCAAGCGAAGTTCGATCATTATTATATGAATAGCTCCATTCGAAGATATAGGAAGATGAGTTAAGTTTACCAGGTAGTTTACTGCATTGAATAGGTAGATTCGCACGCTTTTAGATACATTCGATAAAAAATCGAATACCTACAAGTCGATTGAAAATCGAGTAACAAATCGAGACTTTTATTCCCTGCCCTACCGTTCGACCTGTCTCACGGTCACGAGTAGATTCCTCATTACTTAAGAGATTTTTATCAAAAACTTTTGTCTTATGCATGGGTTGCGGAGGGTGGGTTCCTATATCTTCGAATGGAGCTATTCATATAATAATGATCGAACTTCGCTTGAGAAGTTCGTTTGATCATATATTATATTTCATAGCTCCATTCTTCAGATATAGGAAGATGAGTTAAGTTTACCAGGTAGATGTTCAGAGAACCTACAGTTTACAAAAGTTTTTGTGTAAGGTTTTAAGCGGAATACATATATCTTATCGTAGTAACATTAAATCCACGTTTAATCTAATAAAATAGTTTTATTAAACAAAATACAACCTTGTTTTAAAAAATTATAGCAAAATCATAAAGCAGTTCTTTCTTACTTATATCTTCTCAAACATCATTTTGATTAGGTGAAAATAAAGCGTTTGCAAAGTTTTCTGTGATGACGGGGTGGTTATAAAACTTTGCAAATGCTTGCGAATTAGGTGTCCAGCTAGCTGTCTTACGGATAGTGTCCACTGAGACACCGGCTGCGCGCGCGCTCGATGTGGCGGCGTGTCGCGTGCTGTGCGCGCTGAACCTCGCCACATCGATCCCGCTCGCCGCTAACACATCCTTTATCCATCGACTGATGGTTTGTGCTGTAGCGCACTTGTGTGGACGAGTGTGTGTCATGAACAATCTACTTATTTCGTAGGATTGTCTCAAAATTTTGGTTACAGCTAAATAATCTTCTAAACATTTTGCTGGACAAACACTTGGTTTCTGACTAAAGTAAGGCAGTATCAAAGTCGTCTGCTCACGTCCTGGAGCTGACGTTTTTATAAGATCCGTTACGGTCACGATTATTTGCCTTTGTGAAATCACAATATCGCTAGTTTTAATCAGTGATAACGTTTGAACGCGATGTGCTGTGCACAATGCAATAAGAATAGCCAATTTATTAGATAGTTTATCAAGGGGTAAACTAACATTAGGGTACCAATCCGATAGAAAGTCAAGAACTGTTTGAGGGTCCCATATATGACTATATTTAGGTACACTAGGCCTCATTCTAAAAGCACCTTTTAGAAGTCTTGCTATTTGTTCATCGGAACCTATTTTCTTACCTAAAAGTAATGAAAGAGCTGACCGATGACTATTAAGTGAGCCGTATGATGCTCCATTTTGAAATTGTTCTGCTATAAATTTAATTACAGATGCAATTAGAGGTTCCAAAAAATTACAGCTATTTTTCGCGCAGTAGCTCCACCATAATTTAAAACATGTATTGTACTGCTTGAGAGTGTTAACCGAAAGAGAAGCTATCATAAGGTCTAATGCTTCGCTTGGGACCCCTCGTCGTGTGAACGCCTGCCTGAGACTACTGTGGCACCCAGGGTAATCTGCCGTGGTAGATGCACCCTGAAATTAGACCGTAAAGCGTCGCTTAGGAAAATAATCTCCGATATCTGCAAACTGTTTAGCAACGGGAACCATGGCTGGGATGGCCAGTATGGAAATATAAATATTCCCGTTGATTGCTCGTTGACAATTTTTTGTAGACATTTAAGAATTACCGAAAATGGGGGGAAACAATAAAAATAGTAGTCTCGCCATGAGCACGTAAATGCATCTACATTGATAGCATCTGGATCTGGCTTCCATGAGACGTATGTCTCACATTTGGCGTTGGCGCGAGAGGCGAACAGGTCTATGTGGGGTGTACCGAATTTTTCAACCACGGCCTGGAAAGCATGTGAACCAAGTTCTAACTCAGTATCGGGGTTGATTCTTCTTGATTCTTCATCAGCTTCTACGTTTTCTTTTGTATTTATATATGAGGCAAAAACCCATAGACCCCGCTCCTCGCACCACTGCCAAATGTTCCTAGCAAGTTCATTCAAGTGAGGGAACTGAATGCCACCCATTCTGTTGATATAACTTATGGCCGTTGTGTTGTCAATTCGCATCAGTATGGCGCAATTAGATTTATTTTGTGCAAATCATTTAAGTCCAAGGAAGGCAGCTTGAAGTTCCAAGTAGTTAATGTGAAACTTTAGTTCACACTCTTTCCAATGTCCATTTGCGCGCATATTGTTGCAGAAGGAACCCCAACCGGTCAGTGACGCATCTGTAAATAGTTCTATGTCGTAATTCGCAGGAACAATTGAGTTCTTAGCGGTCATGATATTATTCTGCCACCAATGTAAGTCGGGCAATATGTGGGTAGATGGTTTAAACTTTTTTTTTTTATAGTCAGAGTGGTTTTGGAGGGCGAGAAACTTTTCTCTCTCCAATTTTTTTGTGTACACCCAACCGTATCTTACGGCTGGGCAAGCCGCTGTTAATACGCCAACAAACTGAGAAAATTCTCGAATGGTACAACACGGAAGTTTCAAAAACTTGTGCGTTAATTGTAATATGTTAGTACGTTTACTTTGCGGTAAAGATATTGACATATCAACGGTATCAAAAATGAAGCCTAAGAATTTACACTGCTGTTTAGGTTGTAGCATGCTTTTTTCGTAGTTGATTACGAAACCCAAACATTCAAGAAGTTTTACAGTTTCCTGGACATTACGAAGGCATTCTTGATAAGTGTGACCTAGGCAGAGCGTATCATCTAAATATGAGACTGAGCTAAAACCACGACTTCTTAGGTGCCCCACTACTTCTTTCATTATTTTAGTGAAAGTTCTTGGTGCCGTAGGCAGGCCATAGGGCATTGCATTAAACTGGTATAAAATGCCTCCAAAAGTAAAACGCAAATATTTTTTGACCTCTGCGTTGATGGGAACTAGCAGATACGATTCTTTTAAGTCGATAGTAGCAAGATAACCGTTTGTCGGTAGCAGGTTAATTGCTGTTCTATAATCTTCCATTTTGAAGTGTTCCTTTTTTACGAATTTGTTAAATGATTTCAAATTTAGGATAAACCTGATAGCACCATTCGGTTTAGGGGCTAGGAATATTGGCGATATATATTATGTTTCCTCGTTTTTACACACAGATATTGCGCCTAAATCTAACAAATTTGTAACAGCAAGCATCATGTTATGTTTTTCTGTTTGAGAAAGTTGATAATTGCCAGGTATACCATACTGTCTTAATGAGTCAATCGTAGGTATACGATACCCATATAACAAACAATCTAAAACAAACTTGTTTTCAGTTATACCTAGCCAACATTCGTAGTAGTGGTGCAATTTTCCAGCATGTACCTGCGTTAATGTCGCATTGGGGCACGCCCCCGCGATGTCTGCTGCCTGGTCTGCGGCCCCGCTGCTGGAGGCGGCGGCGGCGGCGGCGGATCTCTGTATGGCGCTTGAGGTTGAAATCTCCGGTAGCTGGTGCTCGGCGATGGCCTGTTCGCAGTGTACATCCCTCCTCGCCCCCCCCCTGTTCGCCGACGAGGGGTATCGAGGGGGATTCGATCCGTTTCCCAGCTGTTTACCTCGATAAGCTTGTGGCACAGATTTGGCCGATATCGGAACATTTCTTTTTATTTGCAGTCCCTGTTTCTCTATGGACTTCGCAGTCTTAATCTTTTCTGACAATTTATTGCCAAATAAAGTGTCATCTCGCGGTTCCTGTATTATGTTGGTGAATGATTTGTCCAAACATGGCGTTATCAGCTTAGTACGCGTTTGAGTCTCTAAAAAGTGAAGATCACACAGGACTCTGCATCCATCGGATAAAAGTTTGATGAGATCAACTTTTTTACCGTCCGAGAGCAATGTAGGCATGGCCTTTGATATGGCTGTTATGCCTACCCCCAGTTGACCTTGTTTCAACTCCATCTTCTTGTCCCTGACTCGAACTACGTCGGCGACGGCGGCTGCAATTTCGGGGTTCAGGCTACGGGCTTTTAAAAGCCGGCAATTATCAGGAAAGTTGTGTAGTTTCGAAAGATCTTCTTTCACTTCTTTGTCAGGCCTTTGCGCAGTATAGGTTCCCAACGTTGGGCTAAGTCTGGGTGAATTTTTTCCCCAAATACTGCATGGTCTTCCTCTGGATCTCCTAGTGCCCAGCGCATTTCATGGTCTAGTTCCGTTTGGTGGTTCTCGGTGGTAACGATTATTTCATTGTCCACGAGTACGTCGTCGGCCACAGCCATGGGGCTGACATCATTATTGATTTCGATTTCTGCAAGTAAAATTATTTTGCACTTAGTACTTTGGTGTGGGTAAGCGCACAAATTCTTGAAGAGGAAAGCAAGTTATGAATTAACCTTCGTGAATGACTCGCGGTCAACCTCCAGGTTTTTTTGTAGCATCATGTCAAGCCATCGTGTGTAACCCGCAGTTAACCTCCAGGCTGACTTATAATTGCTTTATTTGGAACCACTTAGATCTATTTTAGATCGTATAAATAACAGTCACAATTACCTTCATTGTCTGAATCTGAATCCGAATAAATAATGGTCCGGCGACGACGTTGAGAGGATTTTTCCTTTTTTTTTCTTCGAGCTTCTTAATTTTTTTATGATAACGTTTTATGAGAACGTCCTCACTGTGTCGCTTCGACATGATAAAACTTGTTTGAGAACGTTTTACCAGAGTTGAGTGAATGCGTGTTTCTTCTACCTCGCACGAAACAGTAATGAGGAATCTACTCGTGACCGTGAGACAGGTCGAACGGTAGGGCAGGGAATAAAAGTCTCGATTTGTTACTCGATTTTCAATCGACTTGTAGGTATTCGATTTTTTATCGAATGTATCTAAAAGCGTGCGAATCTACCTATACAATGCAGTAAACTACCTGGTAAACTTAACTCATCTTCCTATATCTGAAGAATGGAGCTATGAAATATAATCCTTTAATTATTCACTACAATGAGCCATAAATATTGAATATTGACAGTTTTTCCTTACACTTATCGTCAATTTGACGGATACAAGAAGTAATTTCAGGGATTGACCGTTGCGTGTAAAATATGTAGATTAGTCTCATGCATACTCAGTAAGTGAGGAGTGTGAGAAAGAATCGATAAACTCCACATTTTCCCAATACATATAGTGCGATTTCCATGATACTTCTATTCACATCACTAGTCCCGGTTGTTTGGGGTTTGGCGAGTTTTGATGCCGTTTTGTTTTAGAAAGTTATTTGTGCGGTTATTATGCTCTTGTTCAGAATTTATATTTGCGGTTTAGAGAGAATAAATATTTCATGTTCTTTAAATTCCTGAAATTAAAGTTAAAATTTTAACTAGCGTAGTGTATCGCAGGTAGGGTAGATAATTTATTTTATGTTCCCTAGTAGCTGTAGGTTATATTTTATCAAACACTAGTTTTCTACCAGTACATTTATTTTATTGTGACTAAATGTCCTCATATTGTGTCAATAAGCGAAATCATCAATAAGAAAGTGAGGAAAACCTAATATTCCCACTTCCTTTTATCCAAATTTCTAATGTTTTAAGATTAGTATTTTTTGGCTCTCAATATTAAAATAAAGCTCTTAAGAAAATTGTCAAAAGACAATCATAAACGGACGTGTATAACTTATTTAAAAATGTTTCGTTACATGAAAAGGCTTTCTGAGAAATGAGTTCTTATTCACTTATTTTTACCTTCTTTTATTTTATTCCACTTTGTACTTCAGCATTGTAAATTTACAATCAAACGGCACTTTAATATTCAACATACTGAAAACGCATAGCGAACTTTGTTCAGAATCAAAATAGCGGTAAGCAAAACTGTGTTTAATGAATAAAAACAGGTCAAGTGCGAGTCGAACTCGCGCACGAAGGGTTCCGTTCCACCGTAAAATGTTAGGGATGGTGTGGAGTGAATAGTTTGTATTTAACAAAGCAAAATGTTGTTTACAAAGTTATCGGTGCGGCTAGTTTTAAAATCCTTGTACGTAACCACGTGCATTCATAACTTTGTATATGGTATTGTTGTATTGGAGCCCCCTCAAATAATTATTTTATTCTGTTTTTAGTATTTACTGTTATAGCGGCAACAGAAATACAGTCATCATCTGTAAAAATTTCACCTGTCTAACTATCACGGTTCATGAGGTACAGCCTGGTGACAGACGGACGGACGGACGGACAGTGGAACCCTAGTAATAGGGTCCCGTTTGGCACCCTTCGGGTAGGGAACCCTAGAGATGAAAAGAGTTCCGTAAAAAATATAGTGTAGAAGCATACAATTAAATTGATTCTCCAAATTCACTTGTTTTTTCCTTTTTGTTTTCAGTAGATTAACCAATAACCACGAATAATTAATCAAATCAAATTTAATTTACTTATCCGAAGTTCTATTACAGAATGATAAATACTTATTAGAGAGACGGCTATAACATGTCTTGGATAAAGTGAAGTATTGAACGTAATATCATAGTTATCATTAATCTAGCAACACTCAAGCTAGTATCATCTCCTTCATATTCAATCGAATCGACTGTAACAGACCTTTGCACACGGCGACTTCTGAGCACACGGACGACACGAGCGGACAACGCGATTAGTACCATCAGAAAACGTGTATAAAATTCCTTAGATAAATAGGCAAATAAATGGATGGAAAATCGCAGCTTACTTAAGTGGTTGACCTGTACACCGTACAATGAATCATAAGGTAACTTCCGCATTTCGCGCAGACAACTGGGCCGACTAAACATGACACTTACTTTCGCCCAAAGCTACAAGGGTTTTCCTTAACAGGGGCGGGACCCGAAAAAAATTAAGAAAACAGGAGCCCACCAAGCCAGCTGCGCTATGATTTATATTCTATGTTTTGTGTGAGCCGTACGTTTCTGAGGCGCGCGATAAATCAACAAAGAGTCATGACTGAACTCCTTGAACGTTGGGGACAAAATGTTTGTGTGCTCTTTCAGCCTGAAGGCAGTTAGAGGAGAAAAACGTTTTTTAGTTGGAAATGTCTTGAATCTTGATACATTGATACATCAGTAATAGGGTGAACGAATAATAAACGTCGAATAGAATCACAGACTTATCTGAACCAGTAGTCGAAATAAGTAAGGTCTTTCCTAGTTTGAGTCCCGAATAACCATCATGGTTAGTGTCACCTCTACATTCAGCTTAATGGGGAAGAGAACTGTCAAATTAGTTCCATCTAGAGGGCTCTCACTGTCTGAGACCAATGTTGAGTAAGTTATCAAAGCGGTTCGTTAGTCCGAGGTACAAATGAAGTACGTAAAGCAAGTTTAAATAAAGAGTTTCCTTAATCAGAGAAATAAGATATTTTTTTATGTTTGGGAAGCAGTTGCTCAAGTTCAGAAAACACTTGGTTCTTACAGCCGTTAACGCCCTCCTGCGTATTTTTAGCGCGCAACAAATCATTCTCAAGACGTTAATATCCAAGTTCTCGATGGAGAACCTTGAAAAATTATGATCTTCCAAAAACCCTTTACACTGGAAAAATTAAACGCTAAAGAGGTAATTAATAAAGAAGAAGACAATGTCTAGTATCATACACCCAGTCAACAGAAAATGCGAAATCTTCCCCACGGCCGAGTTCACAGACAGCTGCTCAAATAAAGTGCCACTTAAATGTCATGTCGGTGGTTTCATTCTTCGCGAGGGTCAGGGACATCATGACAGTCCCCGCCACCACTCAAGTCCGATAGCCACGGCGCCATCATCATCTTGCCATGCTGCCTGCAACTGAGACTTGCCAGTGGGCTTAGTATATTTAGTTCCACTTTCCAACGCAAGACTCATGTCTTGCGTTGGAACCACTCATGTGGTGGCTTCAATCTTTGAGTAGTCCGTTGTGCGACATTATTTTTCTAAAATGGTTCCTAACAGCTGCTAAATCAGAAATAAATCGAACACAGTGAAGTCCTTTGACGGAATTTCCCGCCCTTTATGCCCTTTACGAGGGTGCCACTGAATGTAATGAGGCGACTGTGAATGTCGAGTGGCTGGCTTTTCACTGCCCGCCCTTCTGTACCCTTTTTGGAAGGGGAATCAAAGGTTTTCCTTCAAAATGCTTTGAATTATTCTAGCGCCTGACTATCTTACTGAGGAAACATTTATGAACAAGATAAATTATATAAAAAAACTGATTGCCTAAAAACCTTTGACTGAAATGGGAAAACAATTGGTTATCATCACAATGCTCGAAGCACTTGGGGGTAAGTACAACGTCTTATTCCGATTCAGTTTAGGAACCTAAACTCATCCGTAAAATTACTATGACCGTCATAAAAAAGTCTTGGTGTGAGGTAAATAAAGCACATTATGGCGTATTGGAATGAAAATGGTTCCCATGGTGATGTTCTGGTTTTGAACCTAATATGAGTCGCTATAAAGGTTGTGGTAATCTATTAACATGGTAAATGTTTTAAGCGACGTCACTTTTGGCCAAGATTTGCCAGGCTAGCATGACGATAGGCAAGCTTTTTAAATCGAAAATCGATAGTTCTCCCAAAATCAGATTCCTGTCCTCGAACAAAAGTTAACTAAGCCAAAAAATCATTACAACGTAAACTAAACCCAATCTCCAAGCCAGTGAATTTCGAACTCTGCCAGGCATTGCCAGGGGTGTTTTTTCCTCAATATATCCGCAACTTTTTCAGGCATACATGCCGATAACTTTGTGCCGCGGAGTAAATACTACTCTGGTTAAGCAGACCAACCGTGAATTGTTGATAGTAACCATAGGGGTGGGGCGCGGCGCCCTCTGATTGCGTTGTAGTAATAGCTCAAAAAAACATGCGGCGTTCTACAATAGTTGTGATGGTGAACAGCAAAATTGTTGTATCTCTCTGCACTCATTAAATAGGAAATATTGTTAATAATAATACCTTGGACACTATTTACACACATTAATCTAGCCTCAAACTAGGATTCCCTGTATCTTGGGTACTAGACAACGATACACATACTAATATAGATAAATATTCTCATCAAAAAAATATTTGCCCCCATCGGGACTCGAACCCGGGACCCTTGGCTTCCTAGGCAGGGACACTGTTACACGGAGCTATAGTATTAAACTTGTATACTTATTACTTATTATTAGGTAACATTTCATCCAAATTCTTTGTTTTTGATCAAGCTTCACATTATTCATGGGCTTAGACAAGCGTGACATAATCGAGGTGCGCGAGCGGGTTGCCTTTGGTGAGTTTGGTCGATACAGTATTTTAATCCCTAGAAACTGTTTAGTTTTGGTACCTGTTATTCTCGTGATGTTATTTTACACAACAGTACTCTGGAGAAATTCTAGTTAAAGTTGAAGTTATAGTTTTTAACTGAAAATGTTATGTAGATAGTGTCTAGATATTGTATAACGCAATAAATACTATGTAATGTGAAACGTTCTGAATATTATAAAGACCACGAATTACCTTTGACTTTACAATCTAATCTGAACCATAGTTAAAATTAATTAAAAACAGTTTTATTCTACTCCAATTAAGTGGTCTCAGGTAACTGTTATTTTGAAAAAATCTACAATTTAAGTTGGTACTGCACTTAAAAGAGTCACCATTATCACAAATTATTGGAAAGAGCAAAGATGTCAAACAAAACCTACGCAGACTTAATAAATGAGACTTCTGAGTTGATCGGAGAGGCCACTCAGGCTGATGAAGCGGTTTTCGAGGCTGGTGTTGTAGATCGGACGGCTTTGCATCCGCTACTGTGTGAGCTGAGAGTCAGGTAAAGCTGTAGGCCAAATTGACTGCACCTCGGCATATCCTCCCCAGAAAGTGGTTTAATCCAAAAGTGACGTAGTTAGAAATTCAACAAAACCGAAAATGATCTGTGACGAAAATGATCTCCTCTGCCTAAACGATTCTCGAATATTTTGCCGATAATTCTTTTGTGTAAGACAGTTAAATAAGCTGTTAATCTCACTACTGGATAAAGGCAATGAGAGATCATTTATGTAGCTTTGGTATTTGATTATTTCAAAGCCATGCTTAATTTATTCTAATGTCTGATAATAATTTTAAAGTAGGCACATCTCTGTCCATTAGCAAAAAGTGAAAAAGAGCGCCTATGGTCAACACAAGTAAATAAAGAAAGTCGAAAAATAATAACTAATAAAACAGTATTTGAAAATATCTGCAGTAACAAAGACATTCTATTGATTGATAATGAAGTACTCACGTACTCTATCTCATCTACGAAAATATCGATATCTCTATCTCGATTAAACTAGTATTAGTAGTAGTATTACAGTGCGATAATAATATATTTCAATGATTAACCAGGTACACAGTTCTCCTAAGAAGGTTAGATACAGTCTACGACCAGATGCTGCAACCTCAGAAAAGGATCATAGTCAAGCGACTGCTGGAAGCATGTCTTGGAAGACTCCTGGAGATCAAGCATGACTTAGTTGAGCTTCACTTATCTGACTTTACGTTTGATAATAATGAGGTAATGATATAAATAAAAGCACACATGCTATAGAACAGTAAGTTTTTCTCGTCTTTGAATTGACGGAAATGACGGAAATTTTGATCCACTCTTATTATTTTTTGTACAACATGAGTTAATTATCATAGCAAGAGACACAAATGCTCCATAAATGTTCACCAGTTGAAATTATTAAAAAAATAATCTTGTGCAACTCTCCAATTTATTTATCTTAAAGTATTCGTAAATTACGAGCTTGGTATAAAAAAAGCATTAGTGACGAGGAAACGAAAGATTCATCCCAAGATATCACTCTCGGCTTCATTGTAACGCCTACCTTACATATATATCACTAGATCGTACAGTCAGATTTACACCCTCATTGTGGTTGTCATTGAATTTTCTGGGTTATAGGGGGCCAGCCCAATATCTCTTTGTTACTTTATTTTGAAGGTCCTCGAAAAAATCCAAGTCACCCCCTACGAGGCTGAGCCTTGTGTGCCACAGTATTTCATTAGAGAGCGGGCAGACGAGGTGAAGAGCAGACGACAGTTCATTGAGATGACGTTGAGGAAGCTTGGACATGAGCCGGTGAAAGCACAGCCGTTGGTTTTGACGGAGCAGCAAGCGGTGCTGATTATACAAAGCCATGAACGGGCGAGGCAGGGGAGACTGAGGTATAAAATAAATTAGATAAAGGTAGATTTTGTAAATTGGCCATTCGTACGAGGACGTAGAATGTAAACATTCTGAAAAAAATAACGAAAATCATAAGTAAATAAAGACTGTTCATTTAATACATCTATCCAGCTTGAGAAAAATAACCAATATTCTTCTTCTACTTCTGTTGGTAGATAAAAAAAAACTTTCGTTATTCGCGACGAAGTGAAATAGCTGTCAATAGTGAATCAATATGAAGGTGGCATAAATATTCGAATCGATCCCAATCGTTAACTCGAGCAAATTCAAAGAAGTAATACAATTTAATTTCACAGAGGCCAATTCATGAAAGAGATTCGTCTCTTAAAAGATAAGGGTCGTGATCAAAGAGCTGAGATGTCTACATCAGCTGCTACCAACATTCAGAGAGTCTGGAGAGGTTTCCTGGCCAGAAGAGAGACTAGGAAAAGAAAGAAACTTGAGATGCTTCTAATTGGAATGGAGATGCCACTTTATAAAGATTCTAAAGCTGTAAAAAGAGCTGAAGAGGTAACCCTCTATTTAAGCAACTAAAAACTGTTTCACTAATTGTCATACTACTCATCTTTAACCCTAGCCTCATCCAATAATATGTTGTATTTTGAATATATTTGTAAAACATCCTCTTTAAAAAAAATATCGGTTTGTGTTAAACTAACTAGAACGGAATCGATATATTTTTTTTTCTGCTATGACATTGTCTAGATTAAAGACTACCGCCGCAAACTCCAATCAGAAAGAGAAAAAGAGTACCATGAAGCTTTGGTCTCCATCAAAGAACAACTTCGAGCCCAGAACCAGGTCCGAATAAAGGAGCAGATAGGAGACGAGTTACGACAATGGATAAGGGAATACTACGAAAGGACTGGGAAGATGCCTGAACTTCCTTCAGTAGAAAGTGGCGGCAGCAGAGCTATGTTTAGTCGGCAGGGTTAGTAAACAAGTTTTGATAAAAGAGTGATTCATAAAAAAAATGATACTGATTTTACGTGTATTTCGTTTATTGTAGGAACTGGAACAGAAAGTGAATTGAGCAAATCATCGCCGGTATCATCCAAAGATTCAAAGAAAAGCAAAGAAAGTAAAGATAAAAAGAACGGCAAGGCTGAAGATAACAAGGGAAAAGACGAAGCAGAAGACTTACAAACTTACAAATGCAGATCATCATCCTTTCTACAAGATGTGGTCAACGCAAACGAAGAGTGAGTAACATAATGATAAAGTCGCTAAATTCGTAGCTACTATTTAAACAACAGTTTGTCAGGGAACCCACTATTGAGTACTACTACCTCACCAGTGACTACCTCACGTACTCCATTCAATTCACTCCTAAGCCCGCGTCCATTGATTTTCTACTATACTTTTTGTTTTTATCAGGTTTGAGGACATCTGGAAACACAAAGATGAGATCAACAGTCACCATGAATGCTATTATAAAGACATTATAGAAAAAGACAAAATAATTAAGATTGAAGCCGAAATAAGAAACATAGTGGACGAGTTGATGAGAAGTGAATTGGAATTGCTACAACAAGCTTATGACAGAGACAGGGCTAATAAAGGAAAGAAAGCAAAAAAACCACAAAAGAAGATCAGACGAGGCGGCAAGAAGAATAAAAAAAAAAAGGAAAAAGATCTCACACCGGACAGAACTACTGAATCGTTATTTGAAGAACTTGTTGCAAACGGAATTATTCGTCCGTACCCACTTATAAAAATTGATGATTATTTTGGAGAGAAATGCTATTTGGGAGAAGAGATGAGGGCAGAAGGGAGAGAAATATCCCCCTGTTTAGGTGATATAAGGCAACTTATAAAGGAATACTGTATTCTTCCGATGGGATCAGAACACGTAAGACTTAACGCGCCAATGATACGATCTGTCCTTTTATCAGGTAAGTAGTGAACAAACGTAAGATACAAAAAGTAAGTTTTGAAATACGAGTATATTTACAAATAACAAGTTACAGGTCCCTCTGGCAGTGGTAAGAAGATGCTAATACAAGCAATATGTAGTGACCTTGGAGCGGTACTTTTTGATCTTACACCGGCAAACATTGTCGGCAAGTACCCAGGAAAGACTGGGCTTATAATGTTGATACATTTAGTGACTAAGGTCTCAAGGCTTTTGCAGCCATCTGTCATATGGATGGATGATGCTGAGAAACCATTTGTGAAAAAAATACCAAAGACCGATAAGACTGACCCAAAAAGACTGAAGAAGGATTTAGTGAAGATGATCAAAGGTGACTTTGCTGTTAATTTTTATGATTGCCTTATCACAGAATTTTCAAACTATTGATTTTTATGATATTTTCAAAAGTTCATCCGTTCTAAATAATGGAATAGTGTTACGCCAAATCCCATACGTGGTGGCAGAGAAACAGTTGTGCCCACTTTTAACTTATTATTAATTATAATAAGCGCAAGCAAAGTCAGTCACTAAACCAACACGATTAGGCAACACTTTGCCTAGTAGCAGCCTCGAGCCGCAGAGCCAGATCGTCCTTGAGGGTCAACGACCGGTGCGGCAGGAGTCGGCAGGACACTCGCTGTCACTGTCTAGCGCGCGGAAACAGAATCTCCCGACATCGACAAGCTCTTCGCACTTTGGCCAGCGGTCTTCGATCGGCCCATAATGCAGCGCGTGAGTCAATATTATCACTGATTGATATTACGTAGCATACGTAGTTCGCGGTATTATGGCGGCAACGACTTGGAACGGATGCAAAAAGAAGATTCTATCACTGGAATACTTGGAATGCTCGGTTTGTAATGCCCTGTATGACCTAGATTGTGTAAATATCGCCTCAACAGCCTTAGAGTCATTTACCCAGGAAATAAAGGATCTCTGGACATGTCCTGAATGCTTGAGTGCTAGACCAAAAGGTAGTAATTTGCACATACCGGTACGAGCGTCCTTAGGAGGTTGGAATACCACGTATGTATCTGAAAATGATACAACCTTCGGAGGAAATGATACCTTTTGCAATGTGAACATGGCTAGAGGAGGAATTCGCCAAAAAGGAAAAGGTATAAATATGAATATTACGGAAATATTATCTGAGATACATACGGAGCTCAGCGCGTTGAGGTCACAAACTGCCGAAATACCAGCTATGAGGTTAGACATCCAAATACATATTTTCAACTACCTTAGTAAGCTAAGGTAGTTGAAAATATGTCGTTAGAAATAGTCACGTTAAAAACGGAACTGGCAAAAAGGGATAGCCAGTTAGTTACTATGGATACTACATTGCCTACGAGTACACAGTCCGTAGGCCCAACTTATGCTTCCAGAGCAGCTGCCCCTCAACCACAGCTTTCGAATATCAAACTACCGCCGCCGCCGACTGGATCACAGGCCGCCACCGACTGGATCACAGGCCGCCACCGTCCCACAGCCACCGCTAGCAAGTATAAACTCGCGCGCGGCCTCGCTGCAGCCGCCACCGCCGCCGCCGCCAGTGCGAGCGAGTGACGAGAACAAGAGTGTGGCCACGGAACATGCGACAACTCAAGCATCTGTTTCGGCTCGTGATACACCTGCAAATGAGTAGAAGATGGTGGCAACTAAGAGAAAATCTAGGAAATTACCTGAATTTCATAAAGGCGCGAATACTAATGACCTAAAGATAAAGGGCATTGAAGAAAAACGATTTATTCATGTATGGAAGGTACGAAAGTCAGTTTCAGTAAAAGATATGAAGGAATACGTGGAATCTCTCTGTGGAGATAATGTGGAGGTACATGTGGAAAGTGTGAAGACCAAGACAGAGCGGGGTTATGCCTCATTTATTATTGGAGTTCCGGAAAGTCACTACGATATGCTGTGCGACTCGAAGATTTGGCATGTCAAGGTGAGGTTCAGCGAATGGCTGTGGTTTCGGAGAAGATGAGGATTTTGGGATACGGAAATCCCAAAACCAAGCCAATCAAAGAATTAAGACTAAAATAAGCATCCTCTATCAAAACGTTAGAGGCATAAAGAGTCGGTTGGAGTATTGGCGGAACACCATTGTTTTGCTGGAACAGGACCTCATTGTCGCTACAGAGACCTTTTTAGACTCCTCCATTGGCGATGCTGAGGTGGCACCGGGAGGCTGGAGCGTGCTGCGCCGGGACCGCCCCACCGCTTGCGGAGGCGTGCTGCTCGTCGCCCGCCCCGGCATCACACTTCGTCGACGCCGCGACCTCGAGACCGAAGGGGGAGAGGATCTTTGGGCGACCTTCTCACTCGATGGTACTACTGTCTCTGTTTGTGTCATTTATATAGATCCTAGCAAGAGGAAAAATAAGAAAACTATTTCTCAAGCTGAAAAGGATGCGCAATATTTTACCTGGTTCACGAAAACTGAAGAGAATATTTCTAAGTTGAGCAGACCCCTGATGATTCTCGGTGACCTTAATATGAATAGCGCGTCCGTGTCCGTATCTAATTATTATTGCTATTTTCTTAGTGTGTGTAGTCTTTATGAGACGAATGAGGTGATGAATGCTCATGGTGGCGTGCTTGATGTGGTTTTGCTGCCGGAGAATGTACGTGGCGTAACCGTGCGCACCTCCGGGTCAGGCAGTCTGGTGCCACACACTGACGCCTACCACCTGCCTCTCGACGTCATTGTGCCGCTGTTGCCAGCGCAAGGCGCAGTCCAGCGATCCGGCCGCCTGGATCCTAGCAACATTGGCGGACACAATTATTGGAATTTTGCCAAAGGCAACCACACATTCCTGTACGAGCTCATGTGTAGCGTATCTTGGGACAGTGTGATCGAAGCTACTGATGTGGATACTGCGGTTGGCTGCTTTTACGATGCCATTTACGACATCTTCAATAATTCAATCCCGAAGAAGATGAGGTCGAACCAACCTACCAGGCGTTATCCGGTGTGGTTTACTGGAGACATTATCAAGAACCTCGCCACCAAAGCCAAGCTCCACCGGGAATGGAAATCGTCTAAGAGACCGGCTGACTACTCCACATTCAGTGAGCTGAGAGCCAACATCAAGTCCCGTGTAGCTACAGCATTTGCGAACCACATGTTAAGCATAGAAAGCAACATCAGGTATAACCCACGCGCGTTTTGGAAACATGTGAGTAGCCTCAGATTGAAGGGTGGTTTCGAACCTCGGGTCACGCATCAGGGACAAGAGCATGTTGGAGAAGAAGCAGCAGCCGCATTTGCAGACTACTTCTCCGACGTTTTCCTCAGCGACATGCCGGCACTCGCACCGGATCTGGTAAACAGCTCCGATGTCTCGTGTACGGCCAATTACGTCCATTTTGCGCATGTTTCCTGTAGAGATATAGAGAAGGGACTGAAGCAGCTTAGGCCAAGGAGCGCAATTGGACCGGACAACGTCCCTCCTTACTTTTTGAAGGCCTATAGCGATCAGCTGGTATTACCTTTGGGTAGAATTTTCAACCTAGCTCTAGAGCAAGGTATCTACCCTACCAGTTGGAAGCTCGAGTCAGTCCTATGCCCAAGACTAGTGACACTGCCTCTGTGAATCAATATCTACCGATCGCGATCCTGAATTCATTGGCAAAATTGTTCGAGTCAATCATATACGGTAAAATCTGCCCCCAGATTGCCCCGTATTTGTGCGACTCGCAACACGGATTCAGGAGTCGTCGTTCAGTAACCACCAACTTACTGACGTTAGTCGAGATGGTATCAGAGAGCATGGATCGGGGATGTCAGGTAGACGTCGCCTATCTGGACTTCCGCAAGGCGTTCGATAGGGTTGATAACGACGTCCTACTGAAGAAATTGTTTGCCATTGGATTTGCCCCACGGCCGTTGGTTCTCTTTGCTGACTACCTGAAGAACCGCCAACAATATGTGCGACATGGCTGTTTTGAGTCCCAGCCGTACCACACATGGTCAGGTGTTAGCCAAGGCTCCATTCTAGGTCCGTTGTTATTTATCATCATGATAAATGACCTGGAATCTGAGCTTAAACACGCCAAATGCTTATTGTACGCGGACGATTTGAAACTAGTACTTCCCGTTAAGTCAGAGGATGGTTGTAGGCTACTACAGGAAGATTTAGACGCGATTCATAGATGGAGTGTGAACAACAAACTATTATTCAATATCGAAAAGTGCTGTATCATGTCCTTCACGCGTTCTCCACGGCCTATTGGCATGACGTATACACTCGGCACGGAGTCTTTGACCCGAGTGTATTCGATGAAGGACCTCGGTGTTACGTTTGACCCTAAACTTACATTCCATGAGCACATGAGCACTTTAGCCAAGGAATGCTTCAAAAGATTAGGGTTTGTGATACGGAATAGTAAGGGATTCCACGACTTGGGTGTGGTCCAGCTTCTATACAAGGCCCTAGTGAGAACCAAACTTGAATCCTGGCTTTTATATTAGGTATGCTCGGATACAACTCACTAGAGGTGAGACGTAACACCGAACAGCTTCTGACTGTGTGTCGATTGTTGCGAGGCGACAGTGACTTCGCGGCGCTTGTCAGCGCAGTGTGTGCGCTATACGTGCCTGACAACTACCTACGCGCGCGCAGGCACCAACTGCTAGCGGACGGCACGTACCGCACGGTGGCGCGCCGGCAGTCCCCGCTGGTCCGAGCGCGGAACAGCCTCAACGCTCTGTTGGCTGCTGCACCATTGAATGATCTATTTGGTGAGTCATGGAGGGATATTGTGAGAGAATATGGAAGGTTCTGCGAGAAGAATGCATGATTTGTTCTTCTGTATTTTTATTAGTAATATTTTTCTTGAATGTTTATTTTAAATATTGAATAGAATATAATAATTGAAAAGAATATTGATTGATATTAATAATTGGAAATCAGAAATCAGAAATCAGATAGTTTTTGTATAATTAACTCGTCTTGGCGGGGCACTTCCGTGGCCCCACATGTAATTGTATTTTATATTAATATTTTTTGATCATTTTGGTTACTTTGTACAACGACCCGGAATTTTCTGTAATGTTGTGCGAATTTATGTCAATAATAAATAAATAAATAAATAAATTATTCTTTCTTGTTCAGGAATATGTCCAGAGGACCGTGTCCTTTTCATTGGCACATCCAGGAGTCCATGGGAAGCAGAACAGAAGTTACTCTTTCAATGCTATGCAAAAGTTATTCAGATCCCAAAAGCTGACTATGGTAGTCTGTCCATGATGTGGATGACAAATTTGCACCGAGCTGGTGCGCTCACGCCGAGTTTGGACTTATCCTGTCTTACAAGAGTTTCAGATTCATTTACCATCGGTATATCTTATCTGGTTTTATTATTTAAATGTTTGATTGTTTTTGGATTCCCAAATCTTAGTACGACTGCCTAAAATTAAAAAGTAGTCCATGTTAATGACTGAATATTCGACGACATATAATGTCGATTATGGTATTTATACAATTATACAATTATCTTACTGTAATTTGAGTGCCATTAGAAGGCATTAGGGCTTTATTTTATTAATTTAAACATTTCAAATAAATAATAAGCTCTTTGCTAGTGCAACTTAAATTTCTGCAAAATATCTACCTCTTTTTTTATTCTGGTTAGCCAGAAATGTGTTTACCTGACTGAGCTTGAAGAAGGGTAATTATTTACAAAGTACATTCAATATGGGCAATTTACTTACAGGAACTCTACTAGAAGCCTTAGAAGCTGTCCTGACAACAAAGAGAAGTCTTCAGCTAAAAGTTCGAGCACTAACCGCTCAAGAGATTGCTGCCCAACTCAGCTGTAGGGATCCTGTTTATGCCGAACAAGTTAATAAAACGTTACTTTCTTAATTTCATCACGCTTTGTCCCATTGTTGAGTTACTGCTAAACGTGGATGCAAATCCGTTCTTTGGTTTGGGTTTGGATTCGGTGTTTTCCTTTTTTGACCTTAGTACACAAAAACGGGGCTAATGATTTTCAAGCGTATGTTAGACGACGCTACAGTCTAAACTTGACAGATTTTAATAAATGAGGTTTCGGAAAGAATGCAATTCTTTTCAATTGTGGGAGAGTCATATATTAAAGTATAAGTCAATAGGGTAATTGGTGGCTACATTCATACTTACGTTATACTCTACTTACCCGACCAGGTGAATCTATAAGTTTTTATGTAGTATCGATAGAAAATGCAGTCGGCAAAATTGTTTAAATGACTACTCCACTTAATAGTCTTATCTTTTACCCAGTTTATTTTAAACCTTACAAGAAAGTATGTGCAACAAATATTTGCTAAATATGTGCATAATCTAAATATTCTTGAATCATACTTTGTTTCTAGGATCACGCACATTGTATTATATCAATGACGTGCCTCTACTATTTCAACTCTGATAAAGCGAGTTGCTTTACCCTCCAGACCACGGAAATTTTAAGGCATTGCGATTTTGAAGCTCATGCCATGGTAATAAAATTAAAAAGCTAAACGGGAAAATGGCATCTTAAGATGCCGTGGGTCGTTGAGAGGTTTAGAATTAGTAATTGTCGTCCTTTCAGTGTTCTCCCTTATTGCTTCTTATACTTTTACCTGTGAGTTACCAATGCCTTAACCACGCTGACTAGGATAAAGTAATCATTGTATTATTTCAGGAATCTTCAGCCGAGACTTGGTGGTCGAGGACGCCGATGGAAAAAAGACGGCTGAAGGCATTACAGAGACTTGAAGAGTTACTGCTGGAAAATGAAGAGAAGGCTGCAGCTACCATTAAATAATCAAATAATAAATAAAATTAAATAATAAATTGAGTAGTTTTCCGAGGCTGTGGAGCTGGGAGGGATGGGTATGTTGTTGTAACGTCTGTGTGGCGGGGGACTTCAGACCTTGTCCCATTTCAATACGCAAAGGCGAGAGATTTATAAGCGGCTCTCGGAGACTAGTAGCCACAAACAATCTCACATACTCACATACAATTAATAATACAATTTATGAATAAATCTGCACTAATCAATAAATGCAAGCCAACCCTACCCTTTGGAAAGTGTTTCGGAAGTACAGAACAGCCATTAAGAACAAGGAGATTTTGGGAGGGAAGTTGGCTGAATCAACAGTAAATGGCGCTCAAACACTGGGGATTGGGTGAAATAGTCACAACAGAGGCTCGGCCAAACACCCGCCCTTGTTCGGCGGGCGTCCCAAGGGAAGGGAGGGTTCAAAAAGCTGACATTAATAGGACAAAATCGTCGGGTTCTCAGGTGAATATGGGAGTCCCACAGGGATCTATTCTGGGTCCGTTCCTTTTCCTCGTGTATGTAAATAATAATAATACCTTGGACACTATTTACACATATTGATCTAGCCCTAAACTAGGATTCCCTGTATCTTGGGTACTAGACAACGATACACATACTTATATAGATAAATATTATACTTAGATTGGGCACAAACATCCGTTGTCATCAAACAAATATTTGCCCCCACCGGGACTCGAACCCGGGACCCTGGCTTCCTAGGCAGGGTCACTGCCGACTCGGCCATTCGGGTCGTCAAACAACAAAGAGAATGATGTGGCATTCATGGTACAAAACATGTCAGAGATAGTATTATTTGCAGACGACACGTCATATTTTTTTTAAATTAGGAGACCGGAAAACGACTTACACATTATTACAAATTATACTCTCTTACGAGTACTAGACTGGTTTACTACCTATAACTTGCTTCTGAATTCAAAATTGTCGAAGTGCATAAAATTAAATTTTCCTAAAGTCAAAGTCAAAGTTAAAGTACTTTATTACTGATGATATTTACATATACTTAGCAAACGTCATTTTTTGCCTCTTCTCTACATTGGACCACTGTGGGAGAAGAAGGGCGTAGAAACTCCCACAGATTGATTTTTAGATCTCTTTTAAAAATAGGTTGTGCTTAACTAATACAATAATGTTTTTTTTTATTTAATAAGCAGGCAATAATAAATAATTACAAAATTATTAACAGTGAGGTCTGTGTTGAACTAGATTAACCCCATACAGCCCTGTCATTTAAGTAATCTCGAACATTGTAATATCCCTTTTTCGACAAAGTCGCTTTAACATGCTTTTTAAATTGCTCAAATGGCAATTTCAAAATCTCCAGAGGTATAAAATACCTCTGGCGATTATAGTAGAGAATGCACTGACCCTTGAAAAAATTGCTAACCTTCGCGAGTCTAAATCGGGGCGCACATAGTTCGTGATTATTTTTTAGGTTAACATTACAGCTATCGCTAATTTTGGAAAATGTTGTAAGGTTCTTGCGTACATACATTATATTTTCGAAAATAAATTGACTCGCTACTGTTAGTATGTCAATTTCTTTAAAAAGCTCTCTTAAGGAGTCTGTTCGTTTTAAATTATAAATTGCTCGAATAGCTCTTTTCTGTAAAATAAAAATAGTTTGAATATCCGCTGCTTTCCCCCACAACAAGATACCATAGGACAACATACTATGAAAGTAACTAAAATATACTAGCCTAGATGTAGCCACATCCGTGCTTTGTCTGATGTTCCTAACAGCGTAAGCCGCATAACTTAATTTACCAGCTAATTTATCTATGTGGGTTCCCCACTGCAATTTGCTATCAATGGTTATTCCAAGAACTTCGCATCATTTACTAATTCTAACGTGCTGTTGTCTTACACTAAACTGTTGTCAACTTGCCTGACATTTGGAAGTGAGAATTTGATACACTTGGTTTTACCAGCGTTTAACAATAAATTATTAACTGTGAACCAATTCATGGTTAAAGACAATACACCATTAACATCATCAAAATCTCCTTTTTGTCTTTCAATTTTGAAGACCATCGAAGTATCATCAGCAAACAACACTATGTCAGTTAATTTCTCCACCATGAAAGGCAGATCGTTAATATATACCAGGAATAAGAAAGGGCCTAATATAGAACCTTGTGGAACGGAACGCCAATTTTTACACCCGATCCATCAGATTTTACTTCTGCCTTTTGAATTCTATTGCTAAGGTATGATCTTAGTAGATCAAACGCTTTATTTCTAACTCCGTAATGATTTAATTTAATTATAAGCGTATTATGATCAACACAATCAAACGCCTTCGGCAGGTCGCAAAAAACTCCGATAGCATCCTGTGCGGCCTCCCATGCAGAATACATATAAGATATAAGGGTAATACCTGCATCCGTAGTCGATTTACCCCTAGTGAAACCATATTGTTTGGCGTCTAGTTGTTTTGTACGGTTGAATTGTGAGAGCATTTGATTGAGTATAATCTTTTCAAATATTTTACTTAGTGTTGGAAGAACAGATATTGGTCTGAAATTTGAAGGATCACCCTTATCTCCCGACTTGAACAGACTAGTAAGGCAAGTTGAAAGTAACATTGTATTGGGGAAAGACAAACCAAAATTAGTAGATGTAACTGTATTTCTCGGCAACAGTAATGATGCGAAGCTACAGTGGGGTCCTCATATTGTGAAATGAGCACATAGACTTAGCTCTTTCCTGATTCTTTTAACCTAATATGCTGCCAGGGAATTGACTGACGTTGCAACTGCTAGGCTTGTATATTTTAGTTATTTCCATACTACTATGGGACAGGCTGCTGATATTGAGACCATCTTCATTTTGCAGAAGAGAGCGATCCAATTTATTTATAAGCTATGTAATATAGAAACTTTGAAAGATTTATTCAAAGAAACCAACATTCTAACAGTTGCAAGTCAATATATCTATGAAAACATAATGTATGTGAGGAAAAATATCAGTATCTTTGAAACGATTGATAGCCGCCACAATGTTTAAACTAGAAATAAACATAAACTTTCTTTTCCAATGTTCAGACTCACAAAAGTTAGCAGTTCTTTTATGGATAACTGTATAATAATAATAATAAATTTTTATTTTCAGATTCATTTTACAAAAAAAAATATGTTATCCATATTTGTCAATCTTAAAAAATAAAACTAACTAGTTAGTATATATTAATAATGTATACTCTTGTCAAGATTACTACGCTGCAGTTGCAAGCCAGTGCTTATACATGCCAGTAGTTATAAGTCTATCAGAAAGTTCTTTGATAATAGTATTTCTACACGTGTCAACTCTGTTCATGAAAGCGGCTATTCTGAACCTCACGATGGCATTAAAAGAGTTGACACGCGCATCGGCAAGCATCCCCGATGCGCTGCAGCCTCGGCGCAAGCACATCAGGTGCCTAAAAGTTTTGTTGTATGCGACTCTAAGTGCATCGTGGGATTTACGAGTGTACTTAGTCCAGAGTTGACACGTATAAAATGATTGACAAAAAGTTTTTAATAGTAACAGTTTTACATCTGATCCTTAAAGAACCTTCTTGCTATAATATTCCCAGCAATCGATAAACACACATATCGTCCGCGTAACTCAGGTTGTTGACATACCTTTCACCGTGCCTGAGCCCTACGGGCATGCCGCATAGCTCCACGATCAAGTCATTCATATAAAGGTTGAACAGGTCGGGGGAGGTCAGACCCCCCTGCCTCACACCGCAGGTCAACCTATAACTATCAGACAGGACGTTACCCTTCCTGACACTGTTGGTCTGATTTCTGTACCAGTAACTAATAAAATCAACAGTGCCAGATGGCACCCCGCTCCTGTCTAATTTATTCCACAGCAGGTCATGTTTAAGAGAATTAAAAGCACGACTTAAATCTAAAAAACAACCGTACACCGTTGTTTTATTGTCCAAGTAATAATTAACTGTTTGTTTAAAAGAAAATATAGCCATGTCTGTAGAAACATCAGCCCTAAAACCAAATTGAGCATCATCAATTTTTAGAAACGGCCATGTATTAAGTTTTATGAGTCATTCAAGTAAGCGTATAATCTTTTACAATAAAATTCCGCAAGAAATACAAAACTAAACTGAAGCTCGATTAAAAAAATGTATGAAGCAAACTTTGTGCACAAAGGCCTACTACAAATTAATGTCTTTTAACAAGACAGTTTATTTACTTTAGGGTCCCGAATCATGTACTAGACCCAGAATAATGACACTTGACACTGGGAGCACTAGTTACAATCACACTAGACACGGGGAGTAGGTACTAGATACAACTAGATACGGGGACTGGCTAGTCCAATAATGTGGGAGGAGGTACGCTCCGTACGACTGCTCGATACAGACTAACTCGCTGACTGGCGCGCACGCCCTTTTTATAGCCTCTCCATTATTGGCCCAACCTAAGCGAATGCATATATTGCTTGTATCACCGTACTTATCTCTACTGCCTTACGCTATAGCTATAGCTCAATTCGTACACTACGACACGGCCAATCTGACACTACAGTCACCCACGACTGTGTTATCTGTCAAACAACAACTACTTTTCGCTCGATCATCCTTTTTCTTAAGTAGTATCTCGATTTTTCACAATAGTTTTAGTACTGTCCACCAAGCACACACAATTTAGAAAAGTATTCAAATAATCAATTTCTCTCACTAAAATATTCTCACGGATTCCTTTCATCCCCGAAGCCCAGCCTATGGTGTCCGTGCCCACGGAATCTTTTACAAGAGTAGCCCAATCCTACCGTGTCCGTACCTACGGAATCTTTTGCGTCATCTGTGCCCACAGATGCAACGCCTTCGTCGCAACGGTGCCAACCCGTGGCCAACCCAAACATGTCCGTACCAACGGAATCCAACTCCAACATCTCCGTACCAACGCAATCCAACCCCAACATCTCCGTACCAACGGAATCCAACCCCAACATCTCCGTACCAATGGATTCCAATCTCAACATGTCCGTACCAACTGACGCCAATCTCATCTCTGTACCACTGTCAAAGACAGCTACCGCCATCTGTTGGGCGTTTTAGGAAACAATATCCTGTAGCGCCATCTGAACGATTTTGTTATGTACTATTCACCTTTTACCAAGCACGGAATAAAGATTGTCCGATACGAATACTCTTTTCCTGTATTATCCTGAATCCTGTGGAAACTCTGGAATCATTTTGGTGACCCCGACAAACCCCGACCTGGAGCTACTGCTGACACTGTGGAATTGAAGAATCGTCAACGATACTTGGAGATTTCATCGTCCTGGTGTAACTGCGCAACGTGGTTCCAGTCATCGCAACGGAATTTGCAATTAATCAACACTATTTGCTGGTCAGAAGGAAGTCAATAGGTATTCGACAGGTTATTATCGAATCAAGTAAGTGGCTGGCATTTACCTAATTGCTTGTATTGGGCATTTTAAATTCATTGCACAAACATAACCTAACTTGTGCACTCGCTTATCTCCTGCTAATTTTGCTAAATAAATACCTAACTCTAAATCATGTCTTCAGATAATGACAGCTATGAAAGCACCACTACTGTTGTGGAAGATAAAATGAAGGAATTAGTTAAAAAGAGGGGGGTCGAAAAGGGAAAATTGACATTGTTCAAAAAATACCTATCTAAGCTGGATTATAAATCTTTAACAGCTGAGCAATCTATAGATCTTGAGTTACGTGCAGATAAATTAAGCTCAGTTTTCACCCAATTTGAAAAATTACAAGATAGTATTGAGACTATGTGTACCAACGTAGAAAAAGAGCTTGAAGAGAGAGAATGTTTTGAGAACACATATTATGAGTCGCTTGCTAAGACGAAGAGTTACCTAAAAAAATATAGTAAAGATTTGAGCAACGTGACTCAAGGTGAGACCTCTCAACAATTATCTGCAGAGTCAAGCGAATCTATTAAATATCCTGACATATCCTTGCCATCATTCAGTGGTAATATCACTCAGTGGATCGAGTTTCGAGACACCTTTGATGCGCTTATTAACCAAAGTAATCTTAAGGCTATTCAAAAGTTAAAATACTTACGTGGCTGTTTAAAAGATAACGCATTGGAGGTTATAAGTTCCTTGGAGTTCTCCGAAGAAAGCTATACTGTAGCATGGCAGCTTTTATGTGAACGCTTTAATAACCCGAGGGTATTAGTCTATAATCATTTAAAGGCGCTTTTTAAGGGTGAAACAACCGTACCTAACAATGCCTCTGCTTTAAAGAATTTAGCTGACAGCATATCCAAACATTTACGAATGCTTAGATCGCTCAATGTTCCTACTGAGGGCTGGGATATATTGGTCATATTTTTCTTATCTTGCAAGCTTGAAGCTCCCATGCAACGAAAATGGGAAGAAAAAATTCATACCCGTGAACTTCCTACCTTACAGGAATTTAAGGCGTTCCTACGAGTACAAGCTGACATTCATGAATCGCTGAGTCATCATCAGGCTGGGGCTGGCTCGAGTGAGCCGCTTCCCGTTTCATCTCGGAAGGCCATGGTAACCACGTCCTCTCCAGGTCCCAACTCTAAGGTAGTTCAAAACAACTATACTTACCGCAATCAATGCCCGCACTGCAAGGAAGGCCATTACATAAACCAATGTCCCAAATTTTTGGCTTTAAGTGTACCAATGCGCATTCGCATTGTAAAAAGATTGGGCCTATGTATTAACTGCTTGGGTTCCAATCACATCATACTAAACTGCAGAGCCACACGTTGCCGGACCTGTAAAGGAAAACACCACACCTCGCTACATATCATACAAGACAATAATACACAATCCAACACGTCACAATTATCAACAATGCATAACCCAGAGCCCACAAGGGCTCCTATCGAAACCCAGTCAGTTAATTTACTCACCAACCAACAAGTAGTTAACACGACTTTGGGCACAAATGATAACAAATTACCAATGCAATATAAAAATGTTATTTTATCCACCGCGCAAATCAATGTCGTAGACAACAATAACCAATTACACACAATGCGAGCCCTGTTAGACTCGGGCTCACAGTCAAACTATATAACTGAAAATGCCTTTCATAAATTAAATCTACCTACACAACATCTAGATATGGAGGTAATTGGGTTCAACGAAAATATAACCAAAATTGATAAGCTTTGTACCCTCACATTGCATTCCATGGACAGTAATTACTCAACCAATCTATCTTGTTTTATTGTCCCTAATATTTGTACCCTACCTTCATACTTATCAAGCGCACAAACTCTAAATATACCTGAACGTTTCAAACTAGCGGACGTCTCTTTCTACGAAGGAGGCGATATCGATATTATAATTGGAGCTGAACTATTTTACCAACTACTTTGTATCGGTCAACATCGGCTGGGGGATGGCTTACCGTTACTGCAAAGAACTAGATTAGGATGGGTGGTTTCCGGCTGCATTTCTGTAACAAATAAACCCATACAGGCAAGGTGTAATTTCATCATGAATGCAAATATTTTGAACGATTCGTTACAAGTACCGAAATTAACTAACGACGAAATATATTGCGAAAAGGCGTTTTCTACTCACAGTAGAACGTCTAACGGTAATTTTATCGTATCGTTACCCTTGCAAGAACCAACTACATCACTTGGTTTATCACGACCAGTGGTATACAAACGATTTAAGGCCTTAGAGTCCAAATTTGAAAGACAACCGGAATTCAAACAAAAATATATAGCATTCATGAGGGAGTTTAAAGATTCAGGGGACATGATTAAGAAAACTACCTCTGAACCCTGTAATTACTTACCTCATCACGCAGTACTGAACCCTCATAAAACCACTACACCCCTCAGAGTAGTCATTGATGCATCCTATAAAACCGATACAGGGAAGTCATTAAATGATTTACAATACAAAGGCTCAATAAACCAAGATAATTTAGAAAACATCCTACTTCGATTTAGAAAACACAAATATATAATAAGCGCCGATATTGAAAAAATGTACAGGAAAATATATATTAACCCAAAACAACAAAATCTCCAATGCATTTTATGGCGCGAAAATCCAACGGAACCGTTAATTACCTATAAATTGACTACACTTAGTTTTGGTCTGAAATGCGCCCCGTACCTCGCTACGCGATGCTTGCAACAGCTGGCATTGGAAAACAAAGACTTGTTTCCGTGCGCGGCTTCGGTCATCTCGAGCGATTTTTATATGGATGACTTGTTACACGGAGGCGACGATGAATTACAAGTATTAGAAACAGCTACTCAAGTCAATAATATTTTACGAAGTGCGGGTTTTAACTTGCGAAAATGGATATCCAACTCTAAATTGATACTAACCAATGTTGACAAATCAACACACTCATCAACCAATTGCACATTGACATCGCTGGGCGAAAATACAACACACAAAGTACTAGGGCTCGCGTGGTCAAGTAACAACGACACAATACAATATACGATTCGAACAGAACCTGTACCTACTAATTTAACTAAAAGAATGGTGCTATCTATAGCTTCCACCATCTTTGACCCGCTTGGTCTATTAGGACCTATAATTATTATTGCAAAGTGTTTCATACAACGTCTATGGAAAACAAAAACCGGTTGGGATGAAAAACTATCAAACGAATTAATTAATGAATGGACAGGGTTCTATAATAAACTACCATCACTTAATTCATTGATAATACCGCGTCATATTTTTATCAGAAACTATACCCATCTGGAATTACATGGTTTTTGTGACAGTTCAATGACCGCTTACGGAGCAGCTGTCTACCTGCGCTCGATTGATGATAATGGCAATATACTTGTTTGTTTACTTTGCGCTAAGTCTAGGGTTGCGCGTAATGAGACAATACCGAAATTGGAATTACGAGCTTGTTTATTATTAGCAACCCTATACAATAAGGTTTGTGTTGCTCTGAAGGACGAGATACCTAATAAGTACTTTTGGTCTGATTCAAACGTGGCGTTGGCCTGGATAAACTCACAATCGAATAAATTAACTACATTTGTCAAAAACAGAGTAACAGAAATTAAAAAGCTAACGGATCCTAAAGACTGGCACTGGGTCTGTTCGAGTGACAACCCCGCGGACATGTTGTCGAGGGGTATTCCTGCGGACAAATTGGCAACTTGCATCTTCTGGTGGCAAGGTCCTACATGGTTGTCTAAACCAACTACTGAATGGCCAAACCAACTAAAAAATACTAACTCACTTCCACTAATCAATGAAGAGTTGAACGAAACTCACTGTAACATTTCTACCAATATACCTTCAAATGAATTCTTGACAGCCCTATTTGATCGCTGGTCAAGTCTTACAAAACTAACCCGATGTTTTGCACTCATATTACGATTTATACATAATTGTAAAAACCAAAACAATAAGATGCGTGATTCATTATCGGTCGAAGACTTGAATCAATCTTTAAATAGATTAATTCAATATGCACAAATGCAGTCATTCTACAAGGAGTATAATTTACTAAAAAATAATAAGCAATTACCAAATTCATCAAATCTATTGTGCTTAAATCCGATAATGGATAACGGTCTCATGCGAGTCGGCGGTAGGTTGAGTCAATCTAATTACAGTTACAACAAAAAACACCCTATCATCTTACCACGACACCACTCACTTACTGTACTCATAGTTGTTGAATTCCATAAGCGGTTACTACATGCTGGCCCTCAACTGTTATTGTCATCAATTCGCGAACAATACTGGCCTATACATGGCAAACAAATAGTTAACAAGGTTGTACACAAATGTGTGACTTGTTTCAGAGCAAAACCTAAGATAGATGTACCACTAATGGGTAACTTACCACCATCAAGGGTAAACCCATCGCTTCCCTTCCTAGTAACGAGCATTGATTACGCAGGTCCCTTCAACATTAGAGACAGGCGAGGACGTGGATACAAGGCAAGTAAATGCTACATTGCTATTTTTGTATGTTCGACAACTAAAGCGATTCACATCGAGCTAGTCTCCAGTTTGGAAACGGCTAATTTCCTCTCAGCTCTCAGGCGTTTTATATCCCGAAGGGGGAAACCAAAGGAATTGTTGAGCGATAACGCCACTACCTTCCACGGAGCTAACAATGAAATAACTGAACTTTATGAATTTCTAAAGAATAACTCCAATGAAATTATGAACTCATGCACTAATGACAATATTATTTGGAAATTTTTACCTAGTTATACACCACATATGGGTGGATTGCATGAGGCCGCTGTAAAATCATGTAAATATCACCTAAAGAGAGTTTTGGGTAACTCTTTGTTGACATACGAGGAGTTCTCAACCATTCTCACTCACATAGAATCAATTTTAAATTCTCGCCCTTTATGCCCAATACCTAGTTCAGATAGTGATGAGGTCTTCTACTTAACGCCAGCCCACTTCTTGTTAGGTAGAACACCTGTTTCGATGCCTGACTATGACTATAAACATGTACCAATGAGTCGACTCACTCATTACCAGCAGTTACAGCAAATGCAGCAAGATTTTTGGAGACGATGGTCGAGGGACTACATTGGACTTCTGCAGACACGAACCAAGTGGAGGAGTGCCAAGGGTCAAGGTCTTCGCGACGGTGCGATAGTCCTGGTGAAGGAAGAACGACTGCCACCCAACCTGTGGAGGCTTGGACGCATCATCAACTGCTGTCAGGGGAGAGACGACATCACGAGGGTCGCGGAGATTCGCACCGCAAAGGGAACCATTAAACGAGCGTTTAATAATATTTGCCCACTACCAATAAACGGCTTAGATTAAAATATACGTAGACATTTAGATAGGTTGTTAACATTATTGTTTGTTATCCTCGATTAAATATTTTTACCTTGTTGTTTTAATTAAATAATATTCTAGTAATATCATGTTATATGTACGCAAATGCCCAGAATTCGGATACCTAAAATTAATTAATTAGATACATATATTTTTACATTAAATAAAATAGATGTATCTGAATTCTAAGCATTTGTATTTAGATATATCATCTTAAGTGGCAGCATGTCAAAGACAGCTACCGCCATCTGTTGGGCGTTTTAGGAAACAATATCCTGTAGCGCCATCTGAACGATTTTGTTATGTACTATTCACCTTTTACCAAGCACGGAATAAAGATTGTCCGATACGAATACTCTTTTCCTGTATTATCCTGAATCCTGTGGAAACTCTGGAATCAACCACAAGATCTAAGGTATTCAAACATTTCAAAATACTATATTGTGTGTGCCTAGTCGAAACTGACACTCGACTAGGAAGTATGCTATTTGTCTTAATTCACCAAATATCACATTGAAGATCAATTGACTTTTTGAGTTAATTAACAAATTACTAAGTAAACCATGAATAAATAAGATTAAGATTAGGTATTCCCGGCAGTGGCTTCTGGTGAAGCTGCAACACAGCCATGATGTCCTTCTCGTGTGAGTTGTGCATTATCCTGCAACAATTTAAAAAAAACACACAGTATCCGTTCGGCTATGCCTCACTAAACCACAGGAAATTGATCACCACTCATTGATAGAGATCTGTTGAGACTCTAAAACCCAAGTTAATTTCAGTTTTAAAGTTAAACCATCGTTTATTCTCCGTATAAAACTCTTAATCTAATAGCCAAATTAACCAAATATTATAGCCAATGAACAGAGTATCCAATACGAAACAAACAAAGCCTGTTTGTCATCTATAGCAACATCAACCAGTGGCTCCGCGAGAAAAGTAGACCACGCTTGTTTAGAACATCAAGCTTGTGGCTCTGGTAGATTTACATTAGAATTTTGGGCAATTTTCCTATTCAAATTGTAGCCTATCGATCACACATAATTCAGGTATCTAGCTTTATCTACAGGGGAGGTCAAAAATACCCCGAAGCAACTTCCATTCCTCTCCCTTTTGCATTTTCCTTGCAATATCCTGTGCAGAATGAAGTCTCTAGTGCGCCTTTCAGGTCCGATTGAAATCCATCGACAAACGACGCCACAGCAAACATCCCCCTATTTCCCACAATAAAAAATAGCGATCATTAAAAAACAAGAAGCTTGTGTGGCTTACAAAATCGGCTGAAAAATGCGACATGAAGGAGAGAACAGACAGTCGGACAAAGACACTTTTACCAATATTGAAACTGGACGTCTCGCACGCCCGGTCAACTAAGATAACCACAAGAATAGAAATTCAGACGATAGTAAGTGTCACATTCGTGCTCTAAGCTCACCAACATGTTCATCTTCTCCAAAGATCACAATCACAACAGTGCTCTTCAAGAATCACTTTACAGAGTCAAACCATAACCCTCTCTGGCCTTTGGCAAGACTCAACCAACTGAACCGCGCATACCTTACTCAATCATCATAGCATCAATGAAATATTGACTTAATATCCGAACCTCTTGCATTTTCCGCAAACTATTTTGTAGCTTTGCCCAACAAAGCACAACACTCTCCTTCCAGTCTTGCATCGGCCAAAATCCGTGTCTGAAGGACACGAGGTGGTAAGAGTATCTGAATTTACATCAAATTTTAAACCCAAATTAAAACCAATGTCATGACAACAAACAAAACCCGATTCTAAATAAAGATACTAGTAGCCCTGTGGGCAGTAGAACTCGCTAACAGGGGGGACTGTGAACCCATTTTTTAGGTAAGTATTTAAGATTTAAACAAAATCAAGTAGTTAAGTAGCCGCACCAATAACTTTGTAAACTACATTTTGCGATTTAAAATACAATCTATTGACTTTTCACGAAAATAGTTATATTCTATTTTACTCACTCTCATGGTCTGTATAAATCCTCTTTCTTTACTAATCCATCTCCTACTTTGAGGAGTCCAAACTTGGTATGGTTTGAAAAGATTTCTTGGATTTTTAGAAAACAGGCGGCCGAAATATAATAGTGTAGTACATTTTTAGAACCGGCTCATTAAGCCCTTTAATTTGATACTCCGCACGATAGTCTTGCAAAAAAAATGCAAAAAAACATACAAAAAATAATGACGTCATAACTCTCCCCCCCCCCCCCTCCCCAAGGAGAAAATCGAGAAAAGCTATCGACAAAAAAAACTTTTAATTCAATGGACACGTGTGCCAAGTTTTGTGAGGAACGCTTGAGAACTGTGGCCCCTAGACCGGAACTGACAGACATAGAGACAGACGAAAGCAAAATCGGCCTACTCTCTTGTCGAAATGGAGCACTTCGTCGCTTCGCTCGCTCGGTCAAAAATGTTCGAATAATAATATCTTGGACACTATTTACACACATTGATCTAGCCCCAAACTAGGATTCCCTGTATCTTGGGTACTAGACAACGATACACATACTTATATAGATAAATATTATACTTAGATAGATAAACAACCACGACTAGGGTACAAACATCAGTTCTCATCAAACAAATATTTGCCCCCACCGGGACTCGAACCCGGGACCCTTGGCTTCGTACGCAGGGTCACTGCCGACTCAGCCATTCAACACAATACAACTCACCTTGAACACTAGGAGCGCACTTTCAAGTATTGAGATCTAGTGTCTGTCCTACATCATCCATCAGCCATTATGAGATCTAGAGGGTTGGCTCCAGTCACTCTATTTACAGTGCATTCAAAAGAAAAAATCATCACCAGCTGTGAAATCTCAGTGTCAAGCCAATCTCGTTTCAAGTAGCAACTAACACGATTTTTGCAGGTATTTAAAAATAATAATGCTTCATGGTATCTGCAACAGCGAACGCCTCCAATTGGCACGAATGGAACGTAGAAGACTCTGTAGATTTTTGCTGAAATTTGCCTCATCATTACGACTTGAACAGAATAACTCCACATCCCTCTCCTGCAAAAGGCTGCACTGTTCAAACCTACGCCAAGTAATCTATGTGCGTAGAAAGACTAGGGCGTTACCCAAACGCAGGCTGGATCATTCAACCGCTTCAATTGCAGATCATATGAAAACACAAATAGTAAGCGAACTGTACCAAAATAATTTACGATAACAACGAAACAAGAATAGCTTCAGAATTCAACTCGGATAACCTGCCATGGAATCAAAACAATCTGTCTAGAATAATAACAACTCAAAGAATATCCCAGATCAAGAACAAGAGAGCCGCTTTACACCAAAAGATAAAGCCAAACTACAGGCCCAACTACAATCTATGAACTTGTAAATTTAACAAAGTCTTAACGACTGCTCCGATTACCAGTTCTACCAGCCCTATCCGTATGCAGTAGATAACCATCTCAGTCGCGTAATTAGCTCAAAGGGCACTGCTACAGTTAGTATGCAGCCAACGTGTACCATTTATCATTAATCGTTAGTTATTCATTCATTGATTTATATGACACTTGTTGAAAATGTCATTACCTATAGTCTATCCATACTAAGAAGCAACTGGACAGCTAACCTAAAACTTCATAAAATCTACTAATTTATTCGTAATCTTTCATTTCATCAGCGAACACGCGGTACTTGAGTTACAATAAAAAAATGGCTCACCAAATGATTCAGTTTCTCGAATGGGTTCTCGACTATGGATCGAAACGACGCTGGGATCTGGGGCAGATGCTGAACAGCAACGTCACGACGTCAACAGGTTCACCACAACCGAAGCAGAAGATTTCTCGGCTCATGGACGGCTGATTCTTCCTTCATATTCGAGTCCAGGAGCTACCTGGTCACTGTACTCTTAATTCCGTGATCGTAGCAGCAATTATTTCTAATCAGCTGCTGATTTCTTGACAGCATAGATAAGGTGCATCATCATATATGAGACTGCCACGCAGTAAAATAAAAATACTAACAAGCCTTATTAAAGGCCATTTGTACACTAAACAAACACTTGACAATTACAGGTGCCACGGCAGCCCCCTGTGCCCACAGTAGAGCACATGCTACTAGCATGACCATCCACAATAGAAACCAGGATGGCTATCCTAGGGGACACAACAAACACCCACGAGCTCCTAGAACACCCAGGCCTCCTTCTCCAGCTGGTGCAGGAGTTGGGATGGCTGAAGTAGATGTGCAGGCGAAGGGGACATGCAGAAGGCTCCGCTCAAGTGGGCCAGGTGCAGGCACTACAACCCCCTTGTAGAAGATATAAGATAGAAGGTGCATCATCATCTGGTGTTTGAAGTTTTTCTATAGCATATTTCTCCTGTGCTTGAGGTGATCCCGCTTCTAATGTCGCAGAAGGGTCAGGACCGATAGCTGAGGGCAACCCGAGGATGGGTGTGATGGGTACTCGAACATTGGAGGCAACAGTTTTGTTATAACACAGTTTATTAACTTTAGGGCACGAATCATGTACTAGACACAGAATAATGACACTTGACACTGGGAGCACTAGTTACAGGCACACTAGACACGGGGAGTACTAGATACATAATAACCACAATAGACACGGGGACTGGCTAGTCCAATAATGTGGGAGGAGGTGCACTCCGTACGACTGCTCGATACAGACTAACCCGCTGACTGGCGCGTACGCCCTTTTTATACCATGCACATCTAACCTCTCCATTATTGGCCCAACCTAAGCGAATGCACATATCGCTTGTATCACCGTACTTATCTCTACTGCCTTACGCTATAGCTATAGCTCAATCGTACACTACGACATATAGTTAATATTTATTTTTTATAAAAACCAAAAATATATAAATAAGTTTCTTAAAATTGTCTATATTTTCAATAAAATAAATATAATCAGAAAAATGTAGGGCAATCAGAGAAACAAGGAACCTTTATAGTTTCGTCATTTATGTCTGTATGTCACAGCAACTTTATTCCGAAACTGTCAAGACTACACAGTTGAAACTTAGTACAGATGTAGTGAATAATCCTTTCCTATCGGCAAAACTCGGAACAACGATAACACCCGAATGGTGCCGATGTGTCTATGAATTACTGTATTATTAAATTACGTGTAGGTATCAAATAAATCGCATACTTTATTTATCAATGTCAAATGTCAAATTGCCCGTTTTGTAGTAAGACAAAAACGAACATTTCCGAGAAAATACGAAAGGAAAGGATTATTCACTACATCTGTATGTAGATGTATTTTGTAAATCGCTTTACGATTTTGATACAAAAATTTTAAAAAATCTAATTAAGGGGTGCACCCCATACATGGAACTGAAACCAAAAAATATTTTTTTCCTCTGTCGGGTTCCTCACTAAACTAAGTCCAAATGTACCTAACAGGTATTAGAGCTCTCTTGTAGGATGAAAGTAAACTCTATTTTAGTGTAAGTAAGTCCGATATATTTTGAGATTGCAAACACGATAATACACAGTATACTTATCTATATTCATGATAACACGACCACCTCGCTTAACTCTCTATTGTGACTTAGCTTACAACTTAAAAATGCTGACATGAAAAACCCAAATACAGTGCCCCCTTTTTTAAAAAAAGAAAAATTATACAATCCAAAAATATTATATTAAAAAATTATAACATCAAAATCTTTATAAATTGACTTAAAATTTTATGAAGTCTAACTGGTTAGCATAGGTACATACAATCAATTGGTGATTCAAGCAACTGTTCAAGCAACTGTGAATGTGATGAAATATGATATTGTTTCTATGCAAAACAATATGCAAAGCAATTTGTAAAAGAACTATACAGGTTGATATTACATTGACCGTACTACATTTTGTTATTAACATTTACATGGTGATAATAATTTGACATAATATTTTAATCTATTAGGTAATTTTAAGTAGGGTCATTACTCACTCAAAATCTTACAATACATGTTAGAATAAAAATCAATACATTTCACTGTTTCAAGAGATTACAATGTTTGGGGTTCCATTTTGACATTTCCCTCCTCCTAACACAATTTTCCGCACTCTTTTTGCAATCTACTTGTCCATCCGTTCTCTGAATGACTTCATAATACAACGCATTAACACGAGTGTTAGGATATAGTTATAGTTTATCGCGGGCCACTATTCCGCAACTCGACGTCTTAAATGTGTGCCTATTTTGCGTGACGTGGGTTGGGGGCACTACTCCTGCCAACCCAACTCCTGTAGGAACCCTAGCAGACCCTTGATGTTGCCAACGACTTCCTAGAGCGATCTCGGCGTCCCAAGTGTGTTGCCCGATAGATGCAGGCTCTGCACAGGGGGCGTTCTGTGACACCTAGAGTGTGTAAGTGTTTGTGTAGCACATCGTGTCCAGTTATCGCTCTGGTTACCAAGCGAAGCCTCTTGAGGCCTCTTAAGCTTCAGAAGCCTATGCGATAATCCGGGCCTGATGAGGTTTTAAAAACAGCCAAGACGAATATAAGTAAATTGGCTTTGACTAATCATTTAAACTGTCAAGGTAGTCAACAGAAAAGTCCTCTTTAAAGCAATTGGTTTAAGTAAATCAGAACTTACAAGGTGGCTTTTCTGGCAAATTAGTAGAGCTAGAACTATTCAAATTCAAATTCAAAAAGAGTTTATTTCCATAAGAAACACATAGGTAACATTTGGAGAATGTCAAATCTTAAACTAACACATGTATAAGGTACAGGGAAATATAGAACTCAATTTGAATTCCGTCACCTCAATGTTTTAGATGCTGGAGGCAAAGAGGCGACCAGAAACCTCCAGCTTTATACGTTATTTTTTACAGAATTGGAGCAAACACCTTCCCAAGCTTTCTTGTCTTCTACATAATCTGATATTTTGTAGTAAGCTTTTTTACATAAGAGATTTTTAGCAATATTTTTAAATTTATTTACTGACAATTCTTGTAACTCAGTTGGTATTTTGTTGTAAAAGCGAATACATTGCCCTTTAAAAGATACATTAACCTTATGGAGCCTAATAGTAGGTATAGCTAGTTTATTCCTATTTCTAGTGTTGACATTGTGCCTGTCGCTATTCTCAGGAAATTTATCAATACTTTTGTGGACGTACATTAGGTTTTCATAAATATACTGACACGGCACTGTCATAATGTTAATTTCCTTAAATTTACAACGCAGTGACTCTCTGGGATCCACATTGTAGATTGCACGAACAGCCCTCTTTTGCAGGACAAATAATATGTTAATATCTGCAGCGTTCCCCCACAGCAGTATGCCGTAAGACATAATGCTATGGAAGTAGCTGAAGTAAACTAGTCTAGCTGTTTCCACGTCCGTAAATAGACAATTTTTTTTTGACTGCATACTCAAACTCAAACTCAAACTCAAAAGTACTTTATTACTGTAGATATTTACATATACTTAGCAAACGACATTTTTTGCCTCTTCTCTACATTGGACCACTGCATAAACGGCGGAACTGAGTTTTTTCGATAGCTTATCTATGTGTGGGCCCTACTGAAGTTTATTATCTATGGTAATTCCTAGGAATACCGTGCTATCTACAATTTCTAAATTTTCACCTTTAACATCAACATTAGCCGAGACTTGTATCACATTGGGGAGTATAAACCGAATACATTTAGTTTTGTTATTGTTCAGTAAAAGATTATTGGCACTAAACCAATTGACTACTTTTGAGATTGCATTATTCACATCGTCAAAGTTCAAACTGCGTCGTTTCATTTTAAACAAAAGTCATCTGCAAACAGTACAATCTCATGATTATCTCTGACAAGATGTGGCAGGTCATTAATATAAACCAAAAACAGGAATGGCCCAAGTATGGAACCCTGCAGTACACCCATAGTAATAACATACCCTGGAGATCGTTTTACATTAATGTCAACTCTCTGTATCCTGTCATTTAGATAAGAAGAGAGATGATCTAAAGAGTTATGCCTAATTTCATAGTGATGTAATTTCCTGATCAATATCCCATGGTCAACGCAATCAAAAGCCTTAGACAAATCGCAAAATACTCCAAGAGCATTATGCTACTCCTCTTAGGCATCATATATATGTGATATTAACTCAATACCAGCATCAGTAGTTGATTTGCCTTGTGTAAAACCAAATTGTTTACAGTGGAGCATGTTGTTGGTGTTAGAAGGTGTAGAAATATGTAAGAAGTTTATTTAAAATTACTTTTTCAAAAACTTTACTAAATGTAGGCAATACCGATATTGGTCTAAAGTTAGAAGGATCAGATGTACTACCCGATTTAAATAAAGGTACTATTTTACTGTGTTTCATTAAATCAGAAAACACGCCAGATTCAATAGATGCATTAAATATGAAAGCTAAATCAAGTGCAATAACATTTATTAGGGGCTTCTCAACATGAACAGAGGTCTGCAGTTTTCTTGATATTTATTGATTTAAAGGCTTTAATAATATCTTTATCATCTACATAATTAAACGAGAATTGATTTTCACATCTAGGTGCATAGTCTTTTAGAGTCTAACGACTTCGTAGTCGAGATTGGGATGTCAGTAAAAAAAAAACAAACGCTTTAGCTACATCAATATCATTTTTGAAAGTAATATCATTAATTTTTAATTTATATTCATTGTTTTTAATACTGACCTTTCCAGTCTCACTTTTAATTATATCTCAAATTGATTTAATTTTATAATCACTTTTTCTTATTTAAGATCTGATATAATTTGATTTTTCAATTTGACAAACTTTTCTAAAGATTTTTGAGTACTTTTTTACTTTTTCCATGAACTCTTCACTATGATTCCATTGTTTTTCACTATATAATTTGTATAAATGTTGTCTACTTTTAAGTATACCTACTGTGGCCCACTTACTAAAGTTAAGTTTGTCTGAGACCACAATCGATCTGGTAGTAAATACTGCATTGAACGCATTACTGAATTTGTAAAAAAAAAATACAATATGACTCATTAGGGTTATTTTTAGAGTAATTGATAGGTAGTTTGCTATCCCAATTCAATTTAAATCTTTCAAACTGATTTGCAGTGACAGGTATGTATTGTATCTTTCTTGTAGAACTTTTTTTTAGTTGAATTTCTAGTCAAATGTATTGACCTAAATGGTCTGACTTTAAATTACTTATAATTTTTTTAAATACAATTTTTCATTTGGATTAGCAAATATTTTGTCTATAAAATTTGCTGAGGTTTCAGTTATACGAGTAGGTTCCATGAAAAGTGGCTTTAAGTTGTCAGAATAAAATAAGTTAGTTAGTCTCGTACTAAGGGAGTAAGTTTCTAATAAATTTACATTGAAGTCTCCACATATCATAAGAGTTTTATTCGATTTTGATACTTCAAATAATATGTCATCCATGATTTTTTCAAAAACATCAAATGAACCTGATGGTGGGTTGTAAACGCTTATTACAATTATGCGCTCCAATTCAACACATGCTACTTCAATGTGGCTTTCAACTGATAAACATACTACATTCATCATACATTCATACATTCTTGGAGCAATACAGAGTAGACATACTATGCCTAGTAGAACACTGGCTACTTGAGTCTCAAATGAATTTCGCTGTACACAACTCTCAAGTAGCTAGCTGCTTCAATAGAACAACTGCTGTTCCCTCGATAGCTCTGTCCCTGTTGCTGATACTCCAGGTGTGATGATGTGGAATGAGAACGCCGTGGTTTTCTCAATATTTGACTTTTAATTATAACTTTACAAGGTAAGGTGCGTATCCTCGTATGTATCGAATGCGTATAATCGAGCTACGTAGCTAAACCCGATGTTATTAGTCCATTGCGTGATAACGTGATCAGCGACCAATCAACGATGCGCCTGATGACGAGATGCGTAGCAAATTACAGCATACGACGTCACAACATGCCCCCGGCCTTGGAAGGAGCAGCTTCCAACGGGAATAAAGGACATATCCTGGAGAAGGCACGTTGAATCACCCCCTTGCTCGTGCGTATGTCCGCCACCCTGGCGATACCGTCTCTCCCTGGCAGCACGGAGACGACTCGTCCGAGATGCCATCGTAGCGGGGGGTGTTGTCTTCTTTTATGATGACCAGCGTGTCTGGCTGCAAATCCTGGCTGTTGATCTTCCACTTAGGTCTGCGCTGCATCTCCGTGATGTACTCGCTGCTCCAGCGTGTCCAGAAGTGATGACGGTGCTGTTCCACACGCTGGTACCGCGAGAGTTGGCTTGTGTTGGCATTGGCGATCTGGGAGTCAGCGTATACTGGAGCAGTCAACGGACGGCCAACCAGGAAGTGACTAGGACTTAGTGGTAGGAAATCGTTTGAATTTGAGGACATTGGAGACAATGGGCGGGAATTTAGGATCGCCTCAATTTGTGCAAGAACGATACCAAACTCTTCGTATGTCAAATTCGCAGAGCCCATCATGCGAAGCAAATGATGTTTGCAGGATTTAACCCCAGCCTCCCACAAACAACCGAAATGTGCTGCATAGGGGGAATAAAGCTGAATTCTATCCTATTCTCAGTTGCGTAATCTATAATGTCTGAAGAACAGTTACTTAAAATCCTTTCAAATTCATTCTTGGCGCCTACAAGGTTGTTTCCATTATCCGAAAATATTTTCGAAGATTTCCCACGCCGCGAGATAAAACGTTTGAGTGCAAGTAGGTAGGTTTCTGAAGAAAGATCAGTGACGAGCTCCAAATGTATCGCGCGAGTACTAAAACATATGAAGAGACAGATGAAAGCCTTAATCGTTTTTGCTCCCCTCCCCTTGCGATTCAGTATTATCACTGGTCCCGCGTAGTCTACACCACAATGATAGAAAGGAAAGTTAGCAGCAACTCTCTCCTCAGGAAGATTACCCATCAATGGAGACACTGATTTTCCTCGAAGCCGTGTGCATTTCACACATTCATGCACTATCTTACGCGTCAGCTACCTGCCTCTTATCGGCCACCAACGATCACGCAAACTATACAGCATGGCCTGAGGGCCCGCGTGCTCCAGCTGTGTATGTTCATACCTCGCTAACAACAATGTAAAATGAGCCTTGTGACTCAGTAGAATAGGGTGTTTTTTATCGTGTGAAAACCTACTAGAATTACATATGCGACCGCCTATTCGGATAATATAATTTTCGTCAATAAATAAAATAAATTGAGATAAAGAATGAATTTTACCTTTTTTTTTATTTATTTATTGTATTATGTAGGTAGGTCGATATAAACAATATGTATAAGCATGAAGTCAGTTGCTGGCTAAAAGGCAAAATACAGTTTGTGTACGACTATGGAAGTAATGATATAAAGTGTGATTTTAATTTGTGATTGATATTTTTGGGATGGATTGATGATTTGAGTTCCGGACAGAGACCGTTAAGAAGACGAGGAATTAGATAGAACCTAGAACACCGTTAGCGCTTAATATTTTGTGTTCTGTAGGAAATGACTCTAATTGACTCAATCTAGCCAAAACCAGTTCTGACTCCAACAATTCACTCACATGTAGTGCGCCACCACGACGACCGATTATATTGCGCGTATTGTAAACAAATCGAAGTAGGTACGCACAGGCGCTAATCATGCGATTGTATTGAGAGTATCTGTGAAAAGGATAAAGCGAGTTTTCTTTGTTTACATTAACTTTCGCGTTCTGCTGGACAACAAATAAATGAATCTTTGCAGGTTTTATCTCAGGCAAATCATCGTGCGCGATTTCCAACTGTGAGTGGGTGACATTGTAATTAGGGTCACATAGGTATTCTGGTCCCTCCCACCATAGGTCGCACGAAGTTAGCGAATCTAGCCCAGCGCCACGCGAAACAAAATCGGCTGGGTCGTCTTTCCCCCTCACGTGATTCCATGGTAGGTACTGACAGATTTGACAGGCGCGACCTTGCCCTTAGCGCATAGCAACCTGACTGATACTGTCGTTGTGTTATTATTAATACCTACAGATCTGATATAAGCACATGCACCGTAAGCAGTTTGAGACGCGTCTGTAAAAATGTGGAGTTGAAGATGCCCTGTCTCACATCCAATAACGTATCTCGGCACGCGCAACGAATTAAGGTGCTTAAGGTTATCTACAAAGCAAACCCATATCTTGACAACGTCTCGCGGAACTTGATCATCCCAATCTACTATAGCGAGCCATAGTTTTTGTAGCAAAACTTTTGCTATCATGATAGTAGGACTTAACAACCCTAGTGGATCGAAAATCTGTGAGACGGAAGATAAAATCGAGCGCTTTGTGATCTTATCACTATCGCCGCTTGCTAATTCCGTATCATAATAAAGGTTGTCGCTCGAATTGTACCAATTGATACCTAACGTTTTATTGTGACTGCTTTATGAAAGCGCAAGCGATTTGGAAAAATCTAACGGTACCTGAGCCATGTCGCAATCAAAATTGAATAACCATTTGCGTAAAGAAAAACAGCCGTCCATTAAAACCGATGACACTTTTTTACATAATGCTAACAGCTGATCCTTGTCATCGTGGCCAGTAATGTAATCGTCGACGTACATGTCCTCCACGATGGACCGCCGCACCTGTACGTCTGCGCAGTCGGCGGCGAGCTGCTTGATGCAGCGCACGCTCAAGAATAGCGCTGACGCGGTGGCGTACGTGACGGTGTTCAGCTGATAAACGCCGAGCGGCTGCGTATGCTCCTCGCGCCACAGGATCAGCTGGAACTGCCGTTGGTCATGGTTTACGAGTACCTGCCTGTACATTTTTTCTACGTCGGCACAAGCAATATACTTATATAACCTAAATCGCAATAAAATTGAAAGCAGATCACCCTGTATTGGCGGACCCACAAGCTGAAGATCGTTCAACGACTTTCCAGACGTGGAAGCAGCACTCGCGTCGAATACTACACGGAGTTTGGTGGTCGTGCTTTGTTCTCTAAATACCCCGTGATGGGGCATGAAATAGTGTGGGGTTAGGTACGAGTCTATACGGCACATGTGACCTAAGTCGATGTATTCACGCATGAACTCCGTATAGCGTTTTTTAAACGTTTCATCGCGGTCTAAACGTTTTTCTAAAGCGAGGAATCGGCGGTCGGCCTGGACATGCGTATCATCTAAAGCTTCTGGAGATAATTTAAAAGGTATAGTTACGATGAACCTGCCGTCGTCATTACGCTTTGTTTGTTCGACGAAGCGGGATTCGCACTCCTTCTCGGCCTCACTGCGCGTATCATGAAGCTTAGGGAGTTCCTCCAGTTCCCAGAACTGCCGTAATTGTGCGTCTATAGTTTGAACAAAGTTAAACTGGATAATGCCATCTTTGTACGCTTTATGATAGATTTGTCCCGAAACTATCCAACCTAACCTGGTTTCTTTTAGGCAGGGCCCGTTATGCAACCGAATCCTACCTATCTTCAATAGATCCCAGAATGAATCGTCGCCTAATATAATATCTATGGGATTCGTTTCAAAGAATGAAGGATCTGCTAATGTGCATTCCTTGGGAATGTCAAATTGCGCGCGTTGTATAGGTACAGTTGGTAGCGATAATGTAATGACGGGCAAAACAATGCATTGAAGGCGCTGTCTAAATATATCGTAAAGTGACCGTATTACGATGTCACATTTAAGCGCTGACTGTGTGACATTATCACCAACTCCCTTTATTTCTTTTGTGGACTGTACTAAAGGTAATTGCAATGATTCGCATAAAGATCGTGTTATAAAACAGCGTTGGCTTCCACTATCGAGAAGTGCGCGGGCTAAGTGAAATGTATTGTTTACATCAGCGATTTCGACCAGCGCTGTGGATAACAGGATCGACTGTGAAGATATGGTATTATTATTTGTGTGAGCGTTGTTTACGACTACGGAGTCTACGGCATAATTAGCGCTGACCGAGGCATCTATGTGTGACTCACCTGTGCCTACATTTTCATGCAGCACGGGATTATGTTTTTGATTACATAATCTGCATGGTCCAAATCGACAATCTCCGATCGAGTGTCCTGATCGCATACAATTCTCGCACAACTTATTATCGCGTATGAAATCCCGTTTGTAATTAATCGACGCGTCAAGGATTTTTTTACATGAGTATAGTGGATGATTTGCCTTACACATGTAACACTGCCTACTTCGCGGCATACAACGACGCTCGTCCTTATCCACAGTCACGTTACAAAGAACCTTGCTGTTATTGTGAGAAGGAATAAGTTTACTCGAGCTAGGCACCGACTTACAGTGCGTTACTGTTATCGTATCTAACATATCCGCTCGCGATTTTAGAAAACTGAGCAAATCGTCCGTCCTGCACTTGTAATTAGGGTTACATTGTGATTTTAAGGTAGTGGTTTTATGCTGTTCCCACTCTCGCTCGGTTATTTCGTCGAGTTTGGAAACAACAATAAAGATAATCAGAGTATCCCAATGCTCGGTGGGTTCCCCTATTGACTTTAGTGCGCGTATGTTTTTTAATATCGTGTCAATAAGTTTCCTAAGTAAAACCTGGGGACTCTTTACCTTACCTTTGAATTGAAAATAAGGCCTTCACGTGATTATGAATTAGCAGGTCATTGTTATTATAGCGATTTAGAAGCAATTCAAGCGCAATGTTGTAGTTACTTGCAGAAAATTATAGCTGGTCAATAATTAAAGCAGCACTACCTTTAAGCGATGATTTTAAATAGTAGAATCTCTGTATGTTGGTTAGCTGCCTATTGTCATGAATCAGAGAAAGATATGTGTCTCTAAATTTGAGCCAGTGATCACACGAGCCGTCAAAACTAGGAAGCGTTATGGCGGGAAGCTTTACCGAATCGACCTTTGACCCTACCGAACTGTCACCGATCTTGGCCTCTTTAGCACCCAACAAACACTCGGCCTGAGCTACAAAGCTATAAAAATTATTCTCCATCTGCTCGCGATGATTTAACTGATCTTCGATATCTCTTTCAGGCACTTTCTCTTCTATCAATGTTTGAATCGAATTATATTCTTTGAACAAGCTGTGAGCATTTTGAATGCGTAAGTTGAGATCTGCCTTAGCTATTTGTGATAAGGGAATCGTAGTATCTAACGTATTAAGGTGGTTAGAAGATTTAGTAAAACGTCCCTTAATTATGCCTAGTTTTTTAACAAGATCGCGACACATCGTTTTAGCGCCTGGTTCATTGCCCTCGGCAGACGCACTTGATGGAGACCTCGCCATAGAGGGCTTATCGTCATCCCCTAATAATGTAATGGTACACGAGAGTCAGTACATTTGATACTTCATTTTGCGTGACAGAGGGCTAGCCCATCGCCGCGCTGTTTTGAATACGAGAATCGGTTCATATAACGTTTGGGGTTTTGCGTAGCTCAGGGTAAGTTAGCAAAAAACAATGAGCCGAGCGCGTGGGATGATTCGAGGAAGGTTGAGCGCGTGGGATGATTCGAGGAAGGTTACAGGTCAGGTTTTTTTTGTCGCATTCCTGCGAGATGTGTAGGGATCAGAGCCGATTTGGCTGCGCGCTGAATAAATTATGAATAACTAAATAATGGAAGGTTATTACGGAACGATACGGAGAAAGCTATTATGTTGACTGCAAATATACAATTGCGTTTGTTTAGTATGAGATGGCGAGTTTGACATGACTAGTCTGAATATCATTCTAGTGATCTTTGTCTAGCGCGCTAGAGGTCGGGAAGGCTTCATTAATCGCAACAAGCTTTTATGGTCAGCGATCAACAGATTCTGTGTATCGGCAGTACCGAATGACTTGAGTGATAACCTACGGTTGATCATAGTGAATATGCGTACACACAATTTGTAGAACGGCGGATCTGCATGGCATGGTTGAAATTAGACCCTGTGTAGTTAGTGATAAGAAGCTTCGCTTGGGCAGAGCGTGTTCGCAAAGGACGCCATTTTTTTTCAGACATGTGGGGACTATAAATACGATTGCGGGGGATGGGAGAGCATTCAGTATCAGCGTCTAGCTACTGTGACAGTCGTCTTTCACGATTCTAAACAGTTTTGGTCTGCCGTCTTACGAGTCTGAACTAGACGAATTGTGATTGCGAAGTTACAGTGGATTTTCGTGAGTGTCTGAAGCGCCGAGATATACCTCGGTTCCTATCCTTTATATCAACCTACCCCAAATTCCAAAACTATCCTTGGGTCGTTAGATAAGAACTTGTAGGTAACTGATCTGAGTCTGAGTCTGGGCTTGGAGCGACCCTAAATTCCTTTTTCCTTCACCATAGGGTTCCTGGATTGGCTCTTAGGATATTCGCGGGCTAATCCTCTCCTCATTCCTTTCGAGTAGCGAGTTTTGAAATTCCCACACACACAGTCATTAAACATACAAGCACATTCAAATCAAACTCAACCATTTTCGAGTGGTGTCGATAATGGACATGGTATAACACTAGGTTTTTAGACTAGGCTAGACAGGAGTTTAGTTGCGGCTAAACCTAGGTTGGCAGGGCATAGGGAGACTGTTTGATCGATGAGGTTCCGCGGATGGAAATAACTAATTCAGAACAAAATTAAACCGGTGTCAAATACAGATAACCTATCCTGTTGATATTTTGACATTTGAGTGTTGTCGGGGACGCGCGAAGAGATCAAATTACAGTCTAAAGTACATTGTTTAGGACCGGGTAGGTTGTTTTGCTTTGCCTCGGGTCAGTTTGGATTCAAGTTGCATCTTTAAATTAAATGTAAATTTCGCTGGAGGTCTAATGTGTAGGCTGAGTCAAATATATATGATTAGGCTCAGTCGACGACGTGCTGAGGCTAGTGGAATTCATAGTTTGGTATTTACCGAACTATGCACTTCGCTATGGTGAGGGTTAGATCTCCTAAAGCGCTAATGACAACGTTTCGATAACATCCAGCTCAAATTGCGCAAAGTTGAAGGTTTCAAAACGTTACGGACCTTTTGAGGTAACCGCTAGTTCAAACCCATTTCGGAAAATCAAATCGCAATAGTGTAAACCGGTCTTTTCGGATCGTTATTGCCGTGAACTAATTATATAATTGGAACCACCACAAGCCGCTACTAGCGAGCACATGAAATATCATTGAGTACTCACGTCGTAAAACTACGACGGATATCTATACTATATCCCAAACAAATATTACAAATCGTGGTCGACCACTAAAAGAAGTTACAAGCGCCCATATATACAAAAAAATAAATGGTACCATCACACAAAATACAACAACGATCGATCTGGTGCATTACACCGCTAACTGATGCGAATTACCGGCTTGCGGACATATATGCTTTCTCTGTCTAACTTGAAACTGTAACTTCCTGAACCAAACTTCGTTCGACTATTGTACGCCTAACGAACTTCTCAACGAACGAGAAATTCGGACTTGTCATTCTTAACTTACAAATCTTACAGCTGAATCGGGACATCTCTTTTGGGGTAGGTAGAATAGACGATCATAGCTACTGATAGCGGTGGCTCGACCTTAGCCGTTAATGCCGTTACAATAAGACCATTTCGGTGTGTTTGATGGGTAAGAACTGGGTTTACTTACGATTGGTTTTGTGACACTCAGGAGGCACTTGCACACGGTACACTGATGGGCACTGCGCAGACAAACCTGCCGACTTCGGCTCAGCGATGGAATGATGCGGCAAATCACTGAAAATATTATAACACACGTTCTTACACAGATGAAGCGAATAGGTTGGGATAGGCGAACAAGATGGCTGACCGTACCGAAGAATAATACGTCGATGCGATCTTTGCGTTGTTCGCTGCCAATTCAACTGCTGACGATGATCGCCGATTTCCTTGCACGAGTTCAGGAACGAAGCGACGTCTTCCAATGAGATGGATTCCGATCCTTAGCGTAGATCCTCTGTGGGTTAAACTGCATACGCGCCACATCCACAGGTCAAAGCTTGGCGGTATTCGGCTTAGAAGGTCCAGATGTTCCCTCGATAGCTCTGTCCCTGTTGCTGATACCCCAGGTGTGATGATGTGGAATGAGAACGCCGTGGTTTTCTCAATATTTGACTTTTAATTATAACTTTACAAGGTAAGGTGCGTATCCTCGTATGTATCGAATGCGTATAATCGAGCTACGTAGCTTTACCCGATGCTATTAGTCCATTGCGTGATGACGTGATCTAATTACAGCATACGACGTCACAACAACTGCAATACACGGAGGATCCTTAATAATGGTTATAAATGGCCTAAAATTTAAAGAGCGCAAGGATATTTGCAGGCTTACTGTTGAGAAAGTAATAGAACTATCGTGTGTTAAACTTGGAAGACATATTGTAGTAAGCGTATACAGAGCCCCTGCCAGTGATTATCGTATATTTGAATCAGTATCGGAGGATGTCTTGAGAGTAGCTTCTAGTAGTCACAAAACAGTAGTAATTTGCGGTGACTTCAATATAGACTTGCTGGTGGACTCCCCGTTGTGTACTTAATTAATAATAATTTTTAAATCATTCCATTTAGTCAACATCTTCACAGAGCCCTCAAGAATAACTGAAACTACTACAACCTGCCTTGCGAAATTTTGAAAAATTGTTTAAAGTCTGATCATCGTAAGCAAATTGTCAACTTAGTAGTTGATTTAAAATCAAAGGAAGTAGCCTTGTGTAGACCAATCACAACAAAAAAAATGAATGATTTAAAAAAGATTTACAAAGTAATTTACCTTCTCAAAATAATACAAAAAAGCGAATCACTATACGGACTTATTCAACAAACTTTCAGATAGTTTTAAAATTAGTTTCAAATTACACAAACTTACAAACAGCGATAGTAAAGAGGGGTTTAGTGAATGGGCACCAAAAGGAATCCGTAAAAGTAGGGATACACTTTATGAACTTTATGACAAAAAAACATCTACACATGACCTTATTTTTATTCAACATGGAAATTTATATTCAAAAATATTTAGGGCCGTCTGCCATAAAACTAAGTGTGAACATATAAAAACATAGATTCTTACATTGTCGGATAAAACTAAAACAATGTGAAATATAATCAAGAGAAGCAGGTAAAATAAAATCAGGAGACTGTAGCTTTTTACTTAAGATTGAAGATAAACTAATAACTTCTAACGATGCCATCGCGGCCTCATTTAAACAGTTCTTTACAAATGTGCCAATCGTTACCACGGCTTCTTTAGACTCGTCTCCAGATCTAGCTGCATCATTTTTAAAAAATAATGTGCACAAACTGCAATCAAGATTTCTCATTCGCATATATTGAGCCCTATGGCATAATTAAAGCATTTAAGTTGTTAAATTTGATATAACGCTCTCTCGCAACTACTAGACTGATTTACTGCCAATAATTTTCTTCTGAATTAAAAAAAGACAAAGTGTATAAAATTCACTTTACCTAATGTAAAGCAAGTTGAGAGTAATATTTTATTGGAGAAAGAGAAACTAAAACTAGTAGATGAAACTGTATTTCTCGGCATCGCTATTGATGCCAAACTAGTGGATGAGCTAAGTCTATGTGCTAATTTTACAATATGGGGACATATTGTAAAATTATCACATAGACTTAGCTCTGATGCATATGCAGTTAAAAGAATCAGGGAATTATCTGACATTGCAACTGCTAGGCTTGTATTTTTTAGTTATTTCCATAGCATTATGTCCTACGGTATACTACTATGGGGACGGGCTGCTGACATTGAGACCATCTTAATTTTGCAATTGAGAGCGATCCGATTTATTTACAAGCTAGGTAATAGAGAGTCTCTGAGAGATTTCTTCAAAGAAACCAACATCCTAACAGTTGCAAGTCAATATATCTATGAAAACATAATTTATGTGAGGAAAAATATCAGTAGCTTTAAAATCATTGATATTAGAAATAAACATAAACTTTCTTTTCCAATGTTCGGACTCACAAAAGTTAGTTGTTCTTTTATGAGATACTGTATACGTTTCTGCAATAAATTCCGCAAGAAATACAAAACTTAGCTGAAGCTCGATTAAAAAAAATTATTAGAAGTGTTGAGGGAAGCTTGCTGGTAAAACGACGATATTTTCACAGTAAAAAGGACTTTGTTAGCACACACGTAACATGTCATGGTATTGAAAGAAGGAGCAAAAACAGAGTTGCCATAATAAAAATTAAATCTTCAACCTGCTGGGGGGCCCAGAAGTTATGCTAGTAACAAATACAAAGGCTAGAACAATAGTCCTATTTCTTATGTTAATATGACTGTAAAAACAAACTGTAATTTAAGAAATACTTATAACACATTATTCTGTAAAAAAAAAAAACAACTACAAGACGCACCAGCTTGAATGAACATATTAAACTAGTAAAAAGAATCAGAATCATTTTTTTTATTGAATTTAAATAAATAAATAATCTTAATAAACGTCAAAATTATACTTACTTATAACTACAAGTCATTTTTTTATAAAAAAAAGAATACACCGTTTCGGAAGGTGGGCCTCGGGTTTAAGAAGAAATGGCAAGAAACTCCCCCGTACCTTCTTCTAAAAAAAGTGACTTTACAACAGGTACTGGTTTCGGTCTAAGGAAATTCGCCGGCGAGTGATAGTTTTGATCCATCGCCCCTCGTCGAATTTCTGTGCGCTGAGATGGTATGGACCATGCAATTTTGTCATGTAAGTATTATTAAATGCTATAACAGGACTTTCTTATCAGCTCATTTCTAACATAGTTTTGGAACCTCTTTTCAGGAAGGATCAATGATTTCTGTGTTATTTTATTGTAGAAGCAAATACAGTGCCCCATGAATGATGTGCCTACTTTACTTAGTCTAAATAATGGTAGTGCTAACCTATTTCTATTTCTAGTGTTAATTGTATGGCTATCACCTACAATTTTAAATAAAGCTATGTTTTTTCTTACATGCATGATATTATTGCATAGCAGAATATTCGAGGTATTAAAACCAGACTCGATTACTGGCGCCAAAAACCTGCTGGTGCTGGATCACCTTCTGGTTGCTGCCACAGAGACCTTCCTGGACTCATCAGTCGGAGATGCCGAGGTGACGGAGGGGGGCTGGAGCGTGCTACGCCGTGATTGTGGTTTGCTGCAAGAAGATCTTGATGCGGTCTATAGGTGAAGTGTGAACAACAAACTCCTATTCAATACTGCTAAGTGTTATTTAATGTCTTTCCGCGCTCTTCTCAGCCTATCAGTGCAACGTATACCCTCGGTACGGAGTCTTTGACTCAAGTTTATTCAATTAAGGACCTCGGTGCTACGTTCGATCCTAAACTTACATTCCACGACCACATGAGCACTTTGGCCAAGGAATGCTTTAAAAGATTGGGGTTTGTTATTTGGAATAGTAAGGGATTCCAGAACCTGGGTGCGGTCCAGCTCCTTTACAAGGCCTTAGTGAGAACCAAACTTGAATCTAGCTCACTTGTTTGGAATCCGCACGAAAGCTCATTCGTCTTTATGCTCGAGAAGGTACACAAAGCTTTCCTACGATACCTATATAATAGGAAATTTGGCAACTACCCTTACCTTTATCCATCCGCTGTTATATTGGGTATGCTCGGATACAACTCACTAGAGGTCAGACGTAATACACCGAGCAGCTTCTGACTGTTTGTCGATTGTTGCGAGGCTACAGTGACTGTGTAGCGCTTGTCGGTACCGAATGCGCGCTATTCGTGCCCGACAAATATCTCCGCTTGCACAGGCACCAGCTGTTCGCGGGCGGCACGCACCGCACGGTGGCGTGCCAGCAGTCTCCGCTGGTGAGGGCTCGGGACAGTCTCAACGCTCTGTTGGCTGCAGCACCACTGACTGATCTGTTTGGTGATTCATGGAGGCATATTGTGCGAGATTGTGGCAGGTTCTGCGAGAAGAATGTGTGAAAGGATTTTGTGATGTTTTAAATTAAACTCATTTTTTTATCTGACATTGATCTAATTTATTTTTATTGACATTAATCCAATTTTATTTTATTGACATTATGTTGGGTGATACGCAAATTGTATTTTTGATTGTATCGAAATTCTATCTGATATTGATCTGATTTTATTTTATTGACATAATTCTAATTTTATTTTATAGACATTGTTCAAATTGTATTTTTATCATGTTTTTTTTTTTTAGTTTTTATAAGTGCTGTGTAGCTTTTTTTTTGTAAGTGCGCCTTGGTGTTATCTGTAAAGTTGTACACTTAGATGGATTAAATAAATAAATAAATAAATATTCTCGTATATATATTAACAGGTAACCGTAAGTATATTAATTTCTTTGAATTTTTCTCTTAATGATTCTCTAGCATCTAATTGATATGTCGCCCTGATCGCCCTTTTTTGTAAGACAATTATCGTATTTATATCTGCTGCTCTCCCTAACTTAAATTAAACATAGTTCTTATTTCTTTATTTTTTTTAGAACCCTTATATTATCTTAGTTATTATAAGTCCTACCTATTTATAAGTCACATTTTACCTTATCAAGTAAAAAAATGGAAAAGCATAGGTAAGTAGAATAGTAGTTTATGTGACTGATATATAATGGAGGGCATTAAAATTCGAGAGTGGATTTATGAAACGAGCCGAAGTCGAGTTTCATAATAATATCACTTGAGAGAGTAATTATGTACAGTGACATACACTAACTAGAAAAAATATCTACACACATAGCATAAGCTCTCTTTGATGTGTTCAGGACCGCATGTTTGACCGGCATTGTGGCATTGAGTTGTTTAGCTTGTTCTGTAGTACCAACTTCACAGACAAAGTAGGGGCAGCACACAGGCGGGCGTCGGCGTTCGAAATTTAAATGTCATAATATTTAGAAAATTTACACATTATGGTCATAATGTTCAATATTCAGATAAGAAATATGTTTTTACAAAGTAGTTAAACATTATAATGATCGTAACGTGCGGTTTTTGGACGCAGTAAAGAGGGTTTATGATATGTGTGTAGATAAAAAAATTAATGTTTCATTTTAAGCAAGTTAACTTTTCAAACTAACACCTTAGTTGTAAACTTATTCTAATGAAGACGCCTTTTTTACTAAAGTTAAAGGTAAGTAAAACATATCTAATTTAATGGTAATACACATACTTTAGTAACAGATGAGTCAGACTAAAATGAGTTTTTCTGTTAGGAGTCATAACTTCAAACGCTCGCACATGATTATACTTTCCAGGAAAGACCTGCGTCACGCGAGCCATCGGCCATGTAAGTGGGGGGGTGGGGGAGGGGGGGTATCATTATCAATTAACTATATAATTACTAAAGAACCAACTGCATTATAACTCTGAGTTGATTGCCACTTTGGCCTACTCTGCAATACATTTAGGTAGTGTCTATACCAAAGTTTCCAAAAGCTTTGAACCATATTATTACATGTATTCCTTATTTCTAATCTATTCACAGGGGTACAAGAAACATCATGATCAAGATAAGTTGTCAAGCTAGTTACCTATTAAATCATCACTATTCGAGGTCATTGGTAAAAGTGGTCTTGAATTTAGTATTCTAACAATTTGCACTAACACAGTATTTAGTTCCCCATATATCAATAAACCCCTTTGGATAACTCGTTTTAACTTAAACTTCTATTCCCTTAGAAGTGTGTTGATTGGCATCCGATTACAAAACAACTGTTATTTTTCATGTTGTTATATATTATTATTGTTGTATATTTCATGCTAACTTCCCCAACAGCCGATTGATATTTCAAAATTAAATTTACCCCCTGGTTTAGACCGAGCCTACAGTACATTCAACACCCCATCTGACATCAATATTTTAATGCATGCCGACATTTTCTTCCAGGTATTGCCACCTCAGTCGGATCGGGAGTCAAGTCGCCGCCAGCAGCAGCATGAGGAGACAAGCATCATACGTCGTAACTAACACCTTGGAAAAATGGTTGCGGAGGCTTTGCCAACTGTTACTAACAATAATAATGTAATATCATAACACTGTCACACATGCAATAATAATATCAATGTACTTAATGAAACAGTAAAAAAAAATAGAAGGTAGAGGATGCTCCTCAGTTAGTTAACGAACAGTGCAGTGAAACAGAATAGGCTGAATTATTTTTTTCAAACTCAGTAAAACTTAAAAACCAAAAATTCCAAGTTGATTTGCCTTTAAAGGTAAACTTGGATCAAGTTAATGAGACTTAAGGAAGTGCTTTTGATCTGGCATTGGCAAGATTCCTTGGTTTGAAAAAAAGGCTGCACAAAAATATTAATTTGTTAACACATTATCAAAAGTTTATTGATGAGTACATTGAGTTAGAGCAGGCTCACTATGTTAACATCAACTCTTATGATTTTACAAAAGATCCTGTATATTTTCTTCCCCATCACCCAGTGATAAATGAGGGATGCAAGAGTACACCAGTTAGGGTTGTTTTCAATGGCTCTATGCCTACAAATAAAAGAGTATATCTTAATGACATACAACTTAATTGCCCAGGTACAACGTGACCTCTTTGAAATTTTAATGCTATTTAGAGTTGGCGATTATATGTTTACCACTGACATAAGGAGAATGTTAAGGAATATTAACTTGAATCCTATACACACACCACTTCAAAACATTCAATGGCGAAATAATCCTCAAGAGCCAATTCAATGCATATTCTTAGACACTGTAACATATAGCTTAAAAAGCTCTAGCTATCTTGCAACTCGCTGTTTAGTTGAATTAGCTTAACGGTATGAGCATGACTTTCCACTTGCATCCTTTGTTTTGAAAAACTGCTCTAACATTACTGCAGTAATGCTAATTTGGGTGTTTTAATCGAAACAAAACATCAGCTGTGTGAAATGCTTAAGCTTGGGAGTTTGGAGACACATAAATGGACTTCAAATCAAGCCATTGTGCTGTCAGACATTCCAATACAAAAACAGCATTTTGAGAGTTTAGACTTTGAGCAGGATTGTAATTTGAATATAAAAATATTAGGCTTGCAATTAAATTTGAAACAAGACTCATTTACTATTTCAAGTTCTGAAAATCAAACGCCCAACAAAAACATTACAATGAGCAGCATTTTAAGCTGCATTGCTCGATTTTATGATCCCTTAGGTTTCGCTAGCCCTATCATAGTCAGGGCAAAGGCAATCATGCAACAACTTTGTGAAGACAAATTAGATTGGAATGCTACGCCGTCTGAAAAAAATATAAATTACTGGCTAATATTTTCTAAAAACTTCGCTAGTATGCAACCTATTTACGTATGTTCCGCTAAGTTAAATGATGTTCATAAATGAATTTGGACCGCCAATTTGTTTCTGTCTTTTCATAATTTCCTTACAATGTGCTCTGGAGATATGGATATTTTCCTCTCGACAACGTAACTTGGACAGTAATAGATAAATACCCCTTTTTCGTAAATAAACCCAACACAGACGAGTAGCTGATCAACTTCCACCATAAACTGAGAAAGCTTGTTGAAAATTTTTTTAAAACTAAAACCCGCAAATATGGAGATTCTGGAATCTCTTTTGTTGCGGCAATGGGCTAGTCCACTTTTATGCAAAATAGACTTTTGAATCACTAAAAGTGGGCCCAATTGTGCCTTTCCCATCCCGTATCGGAAAAGTTGTCTGAGATTGAAAGTCGAAAATCAGCGATTTAATTGTAGGCGGAAAGGGAGTTTTGACGATTCACCAATTTTTCATGAGATTTAGATGAAGAAAATTTTTGAGTGTTTTTATTACATATAATATGATTCCAATGATGTTTGAAGATATGGGATAATTTTAATATAAAGCTTGGGCCTGATCATTCATTATTGTTAAAAGGTTTAAAGGTTTACATGCAGTTTGAAGCAGGATACAAAATGGCTGTAATATACGACTGCGTGCTTTTCACTATGGGATTTAAACATATTATTTATGCACTGCTCATAGAAAAACTACATATTAGAGAGAGAGAGAGAGAGAGAGAGAGCGAAAAAATGAGTTTGTGCAACAAAGAATAGATTGGCGGCATCTCCAAACCTATCAGGTGCAGTGCTGGCGACCCAATGCTCCATCCCCGGACATAATTTCTGGGGCAGATGGGAGTTAACCTTTTTATTTCCCTATTTGCTTCAAGTATGTGTATGCTGCATTTTTCTTCAGCATTTTCCTATCTACTGCTGGACTTATGCCTAACCAATTAAACACAAGTTCGTGCAGTCTACGGCCATTCTCATCCATGTCGGCCCGGCTGATCTTTTGATGTCATCGGACCATAGCATCACAGATCTTTCAACATTTCCAGCTAGTAATATTTTACCGTTCCGCTGTTACCATGACTATACTGAAAATCAGAAACATTCCATGGGGGAACTTTTTCTTTAATGTCACCAAGCTAGCAAGCTAGAAACTCGTAGGTTCTGCTTATATAGACCTGCCGTAAGTGCAGGGCCGACGGATTAATGGGTATTTGTTTCAAATTAGTGTTTAAAATTATCCCACAAAAAATAAAATATCAAAGTGTTAAACTACTGTAAAATCGTAATAATAAGTTAATCTTGTTTGACTACGTTACCTCAACCTCTCTGTAGGTAAATGGAAGGTTGAATTGAAAAAGGTGTAGTCGATACGTAATTGAATGTTTATTTGAGAAATATTTAGCTATGTTTATGTCATCTTAAGATTGTCTAAACCGTTATTTTATAATCTAACGTTTTTCTCTCGTTAGTTTACAAGCTGTCGATAAATTTTAAACTATACCGTTACGCTTAAGATGTGACGCGTGAGTTTATGATAAAATCGTTACATTGTGACTGTTTTAAACTTGAATTTCAAAAGCCTTTTTAACAAGGTCCATAAATAATACATGTATCCTTATAACAACAAATTTATTGATTACATTGAATATATTGAGTATTGAGTTAAGGAAATACCAGGGCAAATACTGCGGGAGCTTAGGTGGAGACTAGAGGGGGCGAGCCCAGCGAAGCCCCCGAATAGTTTCGTGTTGGGTTGACATGTAAGAACAATAGAAACGTAAATTCTAAATCCTGTCGGTCTGTTTTACAATTTGTCGATACGAACTAACGCGGTAGTTTATAAACTCACTGTTTTAACTATCTTACGGTGAAATATAAATATTCTTCTCTTGGTGTGTCACGAGTGCGCAAACTTTCGCAATGCCTCGAATTTCTGCTTGCAAGAAACTAGCTCCTCGTGGAATACTGGGCCAACCGTTGTCCTATTCAGTGCATCCAGCATCTCCGATCTCTCGTCCGTGTATAGCCTACATTCCCAGAGGGCGTGATCCTGGCTCTCGTTTCCTCTCCGCATGGGCACTTTGCAGACTCGCAAAGCCCTAGCCTGTGTAGACACTGTCTGAAGCATCCGTGCTCGGTAAGTACTTGGGAGACCATGAAGTCCGGTTCTACCCATTTTGAATTGAGCCTCACGCCCACGTCTGGGAAGAATCCACAAAGCTCGCGGCCATCCATACTGCCCTGCCATCGTTCTTGCCACTGAGCTACGATATCTGCCCTGACCGTCGTCTTGAGTTTCCGGTACTCCTTGGGGGCCAGTTGGTATCGCTCCTGAGCAATCCGTCCTGCACGACAGACCTCCAAATCGGCTGGTAAAACTCCCGCAAGCACAGGTAACGCTGCAGAGCAGCACGATCGGTAAGCCTTCGTTAGTAAAACTAGCGCTGGTCTCTGCATTCATATCAACGCCCTTCTGACAACAAAGTTGGACGAGCATCGGCACTATACTGCGGCAGCGTACGTTAGCGTAGCAAGTATGTCTCCGAGTACAACACTTGGAAGTCCCGGTATTTTACATTCCATCTGGTTGCGGAAACCCGCGACATCTTGCCAAAACAAGCGGAGGCCTTTCACCCTATAGCATTCGCATGCGGCAAGTAGGACCTAGCCTCTTCCAGAGTGACACCGAGTAACGCAGCTTGCGACACACTCCTGATCGACGCGCCTTTGAATCTGATCGTTGGCGCTCGCTTGAACCCCCCCTTGTAAGTCATGGTCAAGGACTTCGCTGAAGAGAATCCCAAACGGTTGCAGAATCCCTAACCCGATATTTACCCGAGGATGTCGTTGGCTTTCCGTTTGATGTCCGCGCGCGAAGATGCCTCGATCACCACCGTCACGTCGTTGGCGTACGCAATCAAATGTACTCCTTCGGGTCGCGGCAGCAGCAGGAAATCGTTCAGGAAGATGTTCCTTAACGTTGGGCCCAACACTGACCCTTGTGGATATCCAATGGTGCTTGGCTTGGAGCAGGTCTGAATGCCCACATAGAAAATGAATCTACGTTTGCTAAATTAGCTGACCAAGATACGGTAAAGGTTCGACGGGGCTCCACCTTGCTTCACCTTTAGGAGGATCTTTGGCCACCACCCGTTGTCGAATGCACCAGAGATGTCCAGAAAGATAAGCTGTACGTTTGGAGCTGGACTGTATCTGCAATTTTGTCAATTCGGCACAGCGCCGACACTGTCAAACGACCCCTAGTGAACCCATATTGAGCTTCCAATATATTACGATACAAGCAAGGAGATTATTACGTTCCAAAAGTTTACCCATGATGGGAAGTAGTGTGATTGGTATGTACGCCTTCGGGTCACTAAGAGGCGTGATGTTGCCCTTTGGCAGGACGACGTCGAGGATGACGAGTCGGCCTAATTTCCAGAGATCGTGAAACACTCCCTCGGCGATGCACTTCCTCAGCATGAGCCACATCTCGTCTGACGTGGCCCTCCACGCCCACTTAACTATCGCTGCCGTAATACCATCAAAACTTGGAGCCGTGTTAGGCAGAGAGCGCACGATGCGCCCGGTAATGGTCAAATCGACGTTTATCTTACCGTTGGGGCCGCTGATGGTCGGCGGCTGTCCCGAGACATTGTGCAGAAAAAGATCTTTGCCGAGGATGAGGCCCTCCATCTGGTTTCTTCTATACTCCGTATCCCGCCCACGTCCAGTCTACTGTCTCCTATCGCAAAACCACATAGGCGAGTGAGTATTGCTGTCAACTCCTACGAGAGTAGGTTTGCCTGAAAGCCGTTGAAGAATCGATTATAGGTATGCTATGTGGCAACCGATATCGTGACTATACTGGAAGTATACTGATACTACGTGCAAGCTGTTTTCTCCGTCTGCCACGTAGACTACCGTGCAGTGCTCGTTGCTCATGTGATGTGAGAGCGTGGCTGCTATCGCACGGTTCAGTACTAAAAGCTAAAGCTTCATCAAAAGTGATTTAAAAAATTCGTAAACAAGCTTTCTCGGTTCTTTAAAATTTGCAAATGTTTATCCCTAATACGTCGTAATACACAGTTTTGTGGTAACCTTTTTTGTATTAATATGCTAACCAGTGTTTTATTTTGTGTTTCAAATCTTCGCACATGACAGCATGGCAATAAACTTCAAACTACAAAATATTTATTTAAAAATAGATTTTTACGAACACTTTTTGAATTTCATTTGAACCTTAATAATTCAAGAAAAACTCCTACCGCTTCGGCAAGTGTTACGGCATATTTTGTAACATCCTGAAGTGGCATCTGTGTAAATATTTTTTCTAAATGTTAACTAACCGTCTACCATAATCAGGTGGAACTTCAGATCTTTTTATGAATAATACGACACAATATATTTAATGACAATCAAAGCAAATAACTGTTTCGTATATAAATTGAGATTTTAAATGGGTGGAAGTTATAATTCTCAAGATTTTCGGCAAGATGAGTTTACTGTTCTTCGTATTACTCGTAATAGCGTCAAGCTCAGCTCTTGATTCTCAATGGCCACCAAATGCTGTCGTTGAAAGTGAGTCATAAGTTTATTTTAATAATTATATATTTTAATATTTTTTGTGGGATTGACGGTTGCTTCTCTTCTCACGCAGGATGTGGCTTCGAATCTGGTGTTGATAATTTAATAATGACAAAAGTTATTTATCCTTAGAACATTATCAGACGTTCCGTCTTTTGAGTAGTATGAGTAGTCGTATTTGTGTCAGAGGTAATATTAGGGAAAAATTGAAAACTTCTGACTGTCGGAGATGGCCACTTGTAACGACACCCCGTCATAAAGCCTTATTGAGTCAGCATGAGAGGTAGTCTATATAGTTATGAGCACTTTTTCCGGCGATGAAAACTGTAGCCCTTTGATAAGATAAGGCAAATCAGGACTGTCAGACAGATTACCCAAAAGATAAACCGGCGTAGTGTCTAGGAAGGCCCTCGTTTGATTTCGGAGTGTGCGGGGGCGTTTTCGTGGTGGAGCAAAAGGCCTCGGAGCCGATCGATTATTGTTAGCAGCAGTTAAAACTTCTGGCAAGCATTTGGTAGTGTACCTCTCCTCATTAATACTATTTAGATCTCGTAATAGAATAAACAATAAAAACCGCAATAAGGGGAAAAAACTGACGATATTTTTTCCAGCACTTAAATTTCGTAGGCGTGGGTTTGTTTTGAAACAGCCATACTTGACTGGCGCTTTATTTCTAGTTGTATTGGTAAATTCAAGATTCGTTACCTGTTATGAATGATCACACGGCGGGAACCTGCTTCGAAATTATCAATTATATCGCAGCACTATTCCTCGCGCGCCAGCTTCTGAGCGTCGGTGAGATTGAAAGATGCGAAAAGGTGGCTGTGTAAAATGTCATGGACGTTTCCCAATCCAATCTGAAGAATGTGCCAAATTTCCATATATGTTTTCACCGCCAGTACATTTGCCTCCGTAACCGCTTCTTTCTACATCCCTCAAAAATAAGCGGTTAAAAGGATGCTTTAGATGAGGAATTATCCATAAAATATAGTCGACGATTCATCCAACTTCAAGTAAGATTTGAAGTTGTAAAAAATCATCGCACTAAAATGCGTGGCAAGTAATTTTTTTATTACTACACGATAGTTTCATCATGCCCGGTAAAATTTATTTGACAGGAATTTTGAATTGGATGAAATGTATTTTTACTTTTAAATAACCGAGTAATCAAAATAAGTGCCTCGTAAAGAAAAACCTTCGAAAAATACTCTGAGTGGCCTGGCAGAACTCATATAATATTCTTGACATAGTCGCACTAAAAGCTACTTAGCTTAAAGTGAAACCATCGTGTTGTAATTAATCATTTTATCAAAAGCGTTGACAATACCTAGAGGTGAGAATAACATAGCGTCGCCCCAGTGCTTGAATGGCCAATCTACAATTTTTGGCGGGGGAGGGATGGGGCGAGGAGGTGAGAGGGGTGTGTGAGGGGACCTCTTTATGTAAATTATCTTTTTTTTAAAACGTTTTTGTATAAAATGAAAACCAACCAAGTGCAAGTTGATGTTCAGATTTATTATGAAAATAATGAATTCTGAAAATCTAATCAATTAATTAACAATGAACTATTTAGGTGACTAATCCATTATTTAGGTGACCAATCTACTATTTAGGTAACCAATTTTACTATTTAGGTGATCAATCTACTTTTTAGGTGACCAATCTATTATTTAGGTGACCCATTTGCAATAATTAGGTGATCAACGTTTGGTGACCGTTTTGACTAATTTGGTGACCAATAAATTTCTTAGGAATCAATCTACGTATTAATTAGGTTACCGCAGTTAACTTACCAATCTAATATTTATGTAACAGAAAATATAGTTTCATTTTACAAATAGGTACCTACTGACAGCTATTCATTATTATAATTCCAGATTTCAAATACATACTTTACCCTCCTTCTGGGCTTCGCCGCAGTCAGCTGAAAATATAAACACGCTATATATCTAGATTGCAGTCTGGGCAAACAAGTACTGAACTCTTTCTTTATCCTAAGAGCTTATCTCCGTGTTACTGTGCTCAATCTACAATTGCACAATTTTCACTGAGACATTTTGCCCAATCTACACTTTAAAATAAAAAAAATGCAAGTACTAAAATGAGATATTAAAGTACAAAAAGGTATAATCACGATAAGGCTCATTTTTTTATTCCTTAATCAACGTAGGTAAAACATATTTTCATCTTATATCTTTAAAACACAAAAGAAACGTCTCCTGTAAAATTTGCTAAATATTAGTTTGGCAATTCAAGCATTAAGGCGATGATAGACGTTTATATAGGTATTCAATACAAGACACAAACGTACGACTGCACCTGATTATAGGTCAGGTTAAGAATTAAGAGTATTGGACTAAAATGGCGTAGCTAACTGTTTATTTAAAAATGACTACTGAGCATTCAAGGCCATTGCTCTTAATTCGTAAAGCGACGTGTACCAACGTGGAGTATGAAAGTAGCCGCACCAATAACTACCTATACAATTAACATTTTACCCAACTACGCAGAAGGCGGGTAATGTTTTCCGAGCGTGTATGTGTATGTTTGTATGTAAGACATTTTGTTAGGACGCGCTACAGCCCAAGCCGGCTAGATTTTTTTAACGAATGGGTTGTTAATTAATTTTAGATAGATATCTGTCGATATAAGTCGTTATAGGTGAAAAATATCATCAGCCTATCAGGGATATCAGCCTGAATTATAATTTTAGAAACACAAATACATAAGTAAATAGCTGTATAAATTTGAATTTGGAATTCCTAACCATAGAGGAGATATTTGAGATCAAAGTGGCCAGTTTCATACGAAACGCCAATTTCATATGTATAATAATGTAATATTTAAGGGCAAAAAACAAACGTGATTTTTTTGCTCGTTTTTGCTCTATATTCATAACGGAAACAGGTAGACGCTTGAAATATTCACAGAATATCAGATTATATATTAGGTCCTTACATATGAAATTGGCGTTTCGCCGTACTAGCCACTTTGATCTCAAATGTCCTGCCTGTAAAGTATTGGCCTCCTCATGTTCACGGCCTTCAAATTGGCCCAAACCGAGTCCATTGTTTTTCTGATATACTTACTATGTCATCGGATGATCTGGTAGGTGACCCGAAAACTGATATTTAGCATCCTCTTGGCCACCATAAGCATTTTTACGGGGTGAATAATATTGAAATACTATTTTTATAGATGGCGACATATTTGAATTCATCGTGGTTGGTGCAGGATCAGCTGGGTCCGTAGTTGCGAGTCGTCTGTCTGAAGACCCGAATAGTCGGGTGCTGCTAGTGGAAGCCGGACCAGACCCGCCTGAAGCCAGTGTCGTAAGTCAACTTTTTACAGTACGTTCATGCGTCTTCTATATCCAATGTATTTACTATCTTTACATTAGTTATATTTTCCCCCAAGCATTATCTTTACATTAGTTATATTTTCACACAAATAATATAATAAGGTTCAATCGTTGGGTATTGGTAAAGGACCGTCCATCGTGAAGATTGGTACAAGAAAATAAATTGGCAAAAAGAATATGCCTATGCAGCCATGCATTTTTTTAAAAATGATACCGTCTATTAGGGTTAGGGGAAACTTATTTTAGTGTTATCAGAAAATTTGCGACATTTTTGAAACGGTTGAGGCCTTTAATGAACTTGCAAATAATTATTGTACGACACAGGAGCCAGATGACTGATACGTATTTATTATAGGACCCAGATAGAGTAGCTGACCTGCCAAATACGAAGTACGATTGGAATTATACCACAGTCAACGATCACTACGCTAGTCAAGGTTTAAAGAATCCAGGAGTAATGCTGTATAGCGGTGGGAAAATGCTTGGTGGATCCTCAAGTCTCAACGATATGCTGTATGTTCGGTAAGTGTCCAATTTGAAGGTATCTACTAAACTCAAACTCAAATATTTTATTGCAAACAAGCAAAAATTATGCACTTTTACAAGTCAAACACATAAAGAAAAATAAAAAAATAAATAAATTTAATCTACTAAACGAATAAATAATTGACTGAATATGGTTGAGTTTCAAAAAAGAAAAGTTTCCTTTTATTGGCTGAATCTCGCACTAAAAAAAGTTCCAAAAGGAAAATCTATCAATCAATCAATTAATCAAATGTCTTTATCACTCTTGATATTTACATATACTTAGCATTCGCCATTTTTGCCACTTCTCTACATCGTACCACTGTGGGAGAAGAAGGGCGTAGAAACTCCCACAGAGATTTTTAGATCTCGTTTAAAAATTTATTGTGCTTAACTAATACAAATGTTATGATATGAATTATCATAAATATTAAGTAGGAATTAATATATACAAAATTATTAACAGCAAGGTCTGTGTTGAGCCAGATTAACCCCATACAGTCCCGTCATTTAAGTAATCTTGAACATTGTAATACCCCCTTTTCGACAAAGTCGCTTTAAATGGTTTTAAAATGCTTAAATGGCAATTTCAAGATCTACAGAGGTATCTTGTAGTAGTAGAAAATGCACTGACTCTTGAAGGATTTGTTAAACTTCGCGAGTCTTAACCAGGGCGCAAGTAGTCTGTGATTATTCCTTAGGTCAAAATTATAGCTATCGCAAAGTTTGGAAAATATTGTAAGGTTCTTCCATACATACATTATATTTTCGAAAATAAATTGACTAGCTGCAGTTAGTATGTCAATTTTTTTAAAAAGCTCTCTTAAAAAGTTTGTGCATTTTAAATTATAAATGGCTCGAATCGTTTTTTTCTGTAAAATCAAAATAATTTGAACATCCACTGCTTTCTCCCACAACAAGATACCATAGGACATGACACTTTGAAAGTAACTAAAATATACTAGCCTAGATGTAGCCACATCCGTTTTTTGTCTGATGTACCTCACAGCGTAAGCCGCAGAGCTTAATTTACCAGCTTATTTATTTATGTGGGGTCCCCATTGCAATTTGCTATCAATGGTTATTCCAAGAAACTTCGTGTCATATACTTATTCTAACGTGTTGCTGTCTAACACCAAACTGGTCTCAACTTGCCTGATATGTGGAAGTGAGAATTTGATACATTTGGTTTTATCAGCATTTAACAATAAATTATTAACTGTGAACCAATTCAAGGTTAAAGAAATTCTCCATTAACATCATCAAAATATTATTTTTGTCTTTCAATTTTGAAGACCAGTTCAGCAAGCACCAGATCAGCAAACAACACTACGCCAGTCAATTTCTCCTACCATGAAAGGCAGATTGTTAATATATACCAGGAATAAGAAAGGGCCTAATATGAAACCTTGTGGAACGCCCATTTTTTCTCCCGATCTATCAGATTTAACGCTGTTGACTTCTGCCTATTAAATTTTTAACCGTCCTTAGAAGTAGGCCACACATAAAAGATGATTTAACAGACTCAGCTCAAATTATTAGGGATCGCCCTAGACAATTTCACACCTGGGAAACTTTACACTGGTTGTAGCACTAATTCTACCGATATGGCTCTGATGTTTTCTGTCTCGGTTGACTGACCTGATTTTAAAGTTGTATTTTAATGTGAAAGGTTAGGGTTATCTTAAATTTTACTTATTTTGTTTTTAGAGGTAATCCAGAAGACTTCAACAATTGGGCCAGTGACGGGTTCCAGGGTTGGGACTATAAATCAGTACTGCCTTACTTTAAGAAGAGCGAGGGACTTCGAGATGATTTACTTTCCACCTGCCCATATGCAGCTTACCATAATACTACCGGACCAATGATTGTCTCACAGAGGACAAGAGAACCAAGTACAGAAAATGGACTGAATGTGTATCTTGAGTCCTTTCCCCAAATCGGTATCAACGTCAATGACGATTATAATGGACAGAACCAATATGGTGTGTCAAAAGTATATTTTACTCAATCATTAAATCCACCTGTAAGATCCAGTACTGCGCAAGCATTTTTAGCGCCTAATGGAGATAGACAAAATTTGTCAGTACTTAAAGATGCAGTTGCCACAAGAATTATATTTGATTCAAACAAAAGAGCAACAGGTATTGAGATCAATCTAAATGGAACTACTATCCAGGTCAAAGCTTTGAATGAAGTCGTTGTTTCTGCGGGAGTCATGAGCACTCCAAAACTTCTTGTGGCATCAGGAATTGGTCCTGCGGAAGACCTTAAGCGATTGGACATAGAACCAATATCAATTCTACCCGTAGGAGAAAATATGCAAGATCATCCCATTATACCAGTTGCAATCACTGGTGCCCTGGCCGGGAACACAGACTTAGCTAAAATTGATGTATTCGAGAACAGGATATTAACTGGTTTCCTCCCTACAGAAGGAAGCAATATGCCAGGTGTGCAGATGACGCCGTTTTATAGTGAGGGTAGTCAAAACAATTCAATAGCTTATCAACTATATAACTCATATTTCCAAATTCAGAATGAAACCTCACTTTCAATCAAGGAATTAAATGCAAAATATGAATTATTTGTAGTCCTACTCACACTGCTCCATCCGAAGTCTAAAGGATACGTCAAAATTAATAGTGTCGATGTAGATGTGAATCCTGTGCTCCATATGAATTATTTTAACGATTCCAGTGACGTAAAACCTGTAGTGGATGCTATAAAATTGGTAACCAAATTGACTGAAACAACATATTTCAAAAGCCATAAGTCTTTTGTGCCTGAATTAGATTTGCCCCAATGCTCTGACATGGAATTTTCATCCGATGAATTTTGGGAGTGTTACGTCAAGAGCCTTGCCTATACGGTGTACCACGCTACTGGAACTTGCTCTATGGGTAAAGTTGTGGACAATGACTTGAAAGTATTTGGCGTTAGTAATTTGAGAATTGTCGATGGTAGTGTTATACCCGAAGTACCAAGCGCTAATACTAATGCTGCAATAATCATGATGGCTGAGAAAATTTCGGACACAATAAAAAAAGATTACAGAAATGATGAAGTTGATACAGTCGAAAAGTGACTTATTGGTATTAAAATGCTTCTGTCACTTAAGATAATAGAGCTCTAGGAATCAATTTCAACATTGTATTTTAAAGTGAAAATCAAAATTTAATTTGTTTCAACCTATGATAACAGTTTAATTTATTTTCTCTCTCCTTTTCTCTTTTCTCCCTCACTCTCTTTCTCTTTCTCTCTCTCTATATTATGTCAGTCAGTTAACACCAACAACAGCTGCATATCGTTATGATGTTCACACAAGAATCGAGCAGCCTCCTTCAGAAAAACTTTTTGCAGCATTAGTAAAAATTTGCTAGTCCATAGTCTCTCTGGACAAATAGGGTTGCTAACTTTCTGGACAGGCACGGAAATCTCAAAACCATTTCGAGAAATATATCTTCTGCAGAATTTATATTTATCAGATTAATAAATAGGTATATTTCAAGATAGTTAAGGGAGTTGCGTTTGTGTTGCCGGACCGAACGGACGTGTTTATAGTGGCCATCCACCTCCGAGATCTTGTAAACGTATTAAAACAAACAATAGTTTACAACCCCGCCACGCGCATTTTGTTCTGTTTCTGGACGCCCGAAAACGGGCCTGCCTTACAGGCGCAATACCATGCGTTTTGGTGATTGTGGTGACATCAGCGATATGATGTGAGAGTGTCTAATATAGTTACAAGTGTGAAAGTACAGTGCGTAAAGTGTGAATAAGATAGGCACTGAGCTACGGTTTACCGGATAAAAGGCTAAGCCACGCTGCTGTCACAGCCATCGTGCATGACAATAGGCACCTGTAGGTGTAGGTGTATCATGACATTGGGATAACTCCCCAGCAATAACCTAATCAATAAATTGCTTTCTCCGGACACGCAAGCGGTTACATGATAGGACGTAGAATCGTCATTAAATTAGTTCTTTATTAAGTGAATTCAGCCCATAAAATTAAACTCTCTCAATAGCAACAACCTGGGAAACAGACTAATCTCTTTACATATCAGAAATACGTCGTGCTTGATACATCATCATAAACACTAAGCCAATAGAAACTCGAGTTGCGCAAAGGGTCATGGTGTTATCCCGCGGCAATATGCATGGCCTTTCCTGCACTTTCTGCAGGCACGTGTATATGGACCCTGAAATCTAAACAAAGCTGGACAGAAATTGTCGAACAAAAGAAAATAAATTACGACAAAAATAATTCCTCAAACTAACACAGCTGCAAAACAGCGACGCAAATACGTATTTTTTTGATCAACAAGCCCCCTTTCAGGACAACGAGTTAAGGAAAAACGATCTCTCACAAGCAATAAACAATAGGGTCTTGTTAAGGGCTGAACCTCGACCCGAGTCACGGACCTGACTAACACGCACTAATGAATTGAATTGAAATAATGGATATCAGGGTGGTGAGTCTCACTAGCCGAGCAACATCCTGGTGAGATTGCTCCGATTAAGATTGCCCTAACTCAGATGAAACAGCAAAACCATCTTTATATCTGGCAGGTAGCCCCTTTCGTAATGCTGGTTACCATTTCATAAACAGATACCTACTGTTGACCTTCACGTCAAAAAACAAAAGCCCATCCCTAGGACTATAACTTTCCGTCCAATTAAGGACATAGACCGTGACAGTTTTGACGAAGACTTGTGTTCAATAGACTGGGACAATATTAATAAACAAGATAACGTTGACGACATGCTAAGACAGTTCAATGACCAAATTACTGGACTTTTTGACAGACATGCGCCGGTCAGGACTAAAGTTGTGCGGGAGTCTCTTAAACTGTGGCTTACAAGCAACGTTCGCTTAATGATGCGACTTCGTGATAAGGCACATAAAAGGTACAAAGAGTCTAAATTGGATGTGCATAAAAACTACTACTTAGACCTCAAACACCTAGTCATCACCGCCCTACACAATGAAAAACGTGCTTTTTTTGAACAAAAAATCAACAGCTACACTAGAGATCCGAAGCGCCTGTGGAAAAACCTTAAACACACTGTTCTACCGGATAGACGAAATATTGAGTTACCCGCACAATTTGGTAATGCCGACGCCATTAATGACCACTTCATGAATGTACCAGGAACGACTAAGGTGACCATTTCGGACTTGACTTACTTTGAATTTAACCGACACGACAATGCTACTAGTTTTTTTCTGAACCCCGTCACTGCACACACTGTTGCAAAAATACTGACGTCTATCAAGACCAATGCGACAGGAGTTGACCGAATTGGAATAGACATGGTTATACTGACTCTACCTACGACATTGCCGACCCTCACTGCGATTATTAATCGGAGCATTTTGACGAAAATTTTTCCGACTGACTGGAAGACTGCGAAAGTTTCACCAACCCCCAAGAAATCTAATCATGCCCACATATCTGATCTACGTCCCATTAGCATTCTTCCTTGCATGTCGAAGGTAATTGAGAGGGCGGTATATGTATAACCAGCTGTCGAGGTATCTGGAGGAAAATGGCATTCTACCGGAATTGCAATCTGGGTTCCGGAAGGGTCGAGGGACGGCTACTGCATTGCTAGACGTCGTGGACAACGTGCTGTCGGCGCTCGACAAGAAGAGGAGCACAATTTTGGTGTTGCTAGATTTCTCCAGAGCCTTCGATTGTCTTAATACTGCCCTCTTATTATCAAAGATGTCTTACTAAGGATTCGATAATGCTACGGTTAGGTGGTTCGGTAGTTACCTGTCGGACCGTGCGCAAACAGTCGTAATACATAAGAATGATGGTACGATGCGGTTTTCATCAACAAAGCAGCTGACGCGGGGGTCCCGCAAGGCTCCATATTAGGACCTCTTCTGTTTATTTTATACAGCGCCGATATTGTTACCGGTATCAAAAACTGCTCTTTCCACTTGTACGCGGATGATACGCAGTTGTACTTGTCGACACCATCAGAAGATGCAGTAGCTGCGGCACGGCAGATCAACAGTGATCTCGATTGCATAGCGGCATGGTCTGGCAGGAACTGTCTGGTGCTGACCCCCAGCAAGTCAAAGTACATGGTACTTGGTACTCATAATCAAATCCATAATACGGTGCAAGCCCTTGCCGGCAATAATATAGCTATTATGGGGGAACCAGTGGAAAGGGTTGTAGAAGCAAAAAATCTCGGCTTACTAATTGATGGAGAGCTGCGTTTCGAAAAACATATAGGCAACGTAGTCAGCAACTGCTTCTATCGCCTTAAACTTCTCTATAATATACGCGATTACCTTAGCACTGATTTGCGTGTCAGGCTAAGTGAATCGCTTATATTATCAAGATTAAACTATTGTGATGACGTTTATGGTGGCTGTATACTTGCCCGGACAAGAAAGTTAATACAACGTGTTCAAAACGCATGCGCACGTTTTTGCTTTAAGGTCCCTCCCAGATCCCATGTCACTCCACATTTGAACAATGCAAAACTCCTGAACATGGAAGCCCGACGAAAACTCCATTTGACCATGTTGCTTTTTGGTGTCATACGCACTGAAGCTCCCAACTACCTATACAAGAAGCTCCAGTTTTCCACCAGGCAGCGTAGCATTTACAAGGAGAGAATCGTCACCCCTCAGCATAGAACGATGGCATTTCCTGGGGTAGTTTCAGGTATGCAGTGTCCAAATGTTGGAATGATATTCCTCCCCCAGTCCACGAAGCTTTCAGTAGATATGCTTTTGGGCGAAAGCTCAAGGCATATTTGCTTGAACAGCAGAAACTTCCCTTCCCTGTCTGAACAACTCGCCGCAACTCAACTTGACGACGACGACGTAATCGCATCAGAAAAAGCAGTTGTGTTATGTCACACATTTTTAAGTTATTATTAATTTATTGTATTATTTATTTATTTATTTTTCAGTTTATTCACACAGCACATATTATCTCAGCCTTGTATATACACACCGATCATAGTTTATTTAAATATAAGTGTCGAAGGCGTTTGATTGTGTTGATCATAATACGCTATTAATTAAATTAAATCATTACGGAGTTAGAAATAAAGCGTTGGATCTACTAAGATCATACCTAAGCAATAGAATTCAAAAGGCAGAAGTTAACGGCGTAAAATCTGATGGATCGGGTGTTAAAATTGGCGTTCCACAAGGTTCCATATTAGGCCCTTTCTTATTCCTGGTATATATTAATGATCTGCCTTTCATGGTGGAGAAATTAACTGACATAGTGTTGTTTGCTGATGATACTTCAATGGTCTTCAAAATTGAAAGACAAAAAGGAGATTTTGATGATGTTAATGGTGTATTGTCTTTAACCTTGAATTGGTTCACAGTTAATAATTTATTGTTAAACGCTTGTAAAACCAAGTGTATCAAATTCTCACTTCCAAATGTCAGCAAAGTTGAGACCAGTTTGGTGTTAGACAACAGCACGTCAGAATTGGTAAATGATACGAAGTTTCTTGGAATAACCATTGATACCAAATTGCAGTGGGGACCCCACATAGATAAATTGGCTGGTAAATTAAGTTCTTTTCCTAACAGCGTAAGCCGCAGCTGTTAGGAACATCAGACAAAGCACGGATGTGGCTACATCGAGGCTAGTATATTTTAGTTACTTTCATAGTGTGATGTCCTATGGTATCTTGTTGTGGGGGAAAGCAGCGGATATTCAAACTATTTTTATTTTACAGAAAAGAGCTATTCGAGCAATTTATAATTTAAAACGAACAGACTCCTTAAGAGAGCTTTTTAAAGAAATTGACATACTAAAAGTAGCTAGTCAATTTATTTTTGAAAATATAATGTATGTACGCAAGAACCTTAAAACATTTTCCAAACTTAGCGACAGCTGTAATGTTAACCTAAGAAATAATCACAGACTATGTGCGCCCCGTTTTAGACTCGCGAAGGTTAGCAATTCTTTCAAGGGTCAGTGCATTCTCTACTACAATAAGATACCTCTGGAGATTTTGAAATTGCCATTTGAGCAATTTAAAAAGCATGTTAAAGCGACTTTGTCGAAAAAGGGATATTACAATGTTCAAGATTACTTAAATGACAGGACTGTATGGGGTTAATCTGGCTCAACACAGACCTTGCTGTTAATAATTTTGTAATTATTTATTCCTGCTTATTAATCATAACAATTAAATTTTTCATATTTGTATTAGTTAAGCACAACCTATTTTTAAAAGAGATCTAAAAATAAATCTGTGGGAGTTTCTACGCCCTTCTTCTCCCACAGTGGTCCAATGTAGAGAAGAGGCAAAAAATGACGTTTGCTACGTATATGTAAATATCTACAGTAATAAAGTACTTTGACTATTGACTATTGACTATAAGTAATATTATGTAAGTATTGTACGCACACTACACGGCAATTGTGGCACGTGCGGTCACTACCTGGCACTAACTGAAAATCAGCGCTGAGGGCCTCCACCCCCAGCACAATGCTGAGTTAGTGCCTTTTGCACAGCAAGAACACACCGTGACCCTGGTCAATAATTGTTTACAATTAGTTGTGTTTTTAGATGTTTCGTTTTGTTTATTATACTTTTTTGTTTTGTCCTACTGTAAGGTGTGTTTTTTGTGTGTAATAAATGTCTTTCTTTCTTTCTTTCTTTCTTTCTTTCTTTCTTTCTTTCTTTCTTTCTTTCTTTCTTTCTTTCTTTCTTTCTTTCTTTCTTTCTTTCTTTCTTTCTTTCTTTCTTTCTTTCTTTCTTTCTTTCTTTCTTTCTTTCTTTCTTTCTTTCTTTCTTTCTTTCTTTCTTTCTTTCTTTCTTTCTTTCTTTCTCTCACTCCAAATTACTACGCCAACTAAACTATTTCACAGGCATAGTCCTGTACGAGTAGGTAGGTGATAGGTATACGTAAATACAAATCTAGGCAGGAACCTACCCACGCACAATAAAACTATACTACACTATTTGCCACCATCCGGTCCGACCAGCCTATCTGGGCCGGTAATAAAAAAACAAAAACAAAAATGTAAGTTTACTACATATATATTTATATATAATGATCTCATTTGTGTAATGGATGATTCGGTGATAGAAAATATCGTAAAGAAACCTTCAAAATCAAAATCAAACCAAAATATAATTAATTTATTACTGTAGATATTTACATATACTTTTATACATATACGTCATTTAATGCCTCTTGTCTACATTGAACCACTGTGGGAGAATTATGGCAAAGGAAACCCCACAGGTTGATTTTCAGATCGCTTTTAAATGGGTTGTGTAGTACTAACATAATTATTTACAATATTATAAGGACAAGAATTGAATTTCTGGCCTCTTCACTTACAGGCCAGAAATAGTTATTTGTGTCACAAGGGAGCAAAATTATGTATTTACGGCGAGGGCGGTACATTGAATCCAGAGTGAAGGGAAGGATTCTAGAATCCTGAGCGTAACGAAGGATTCAAGCGTTAACGCCCATGACGAAAATAATTTTGCTCCTAAGTGACACATACAACTTTTCACACCGACTATGAGGAAAATTTAAATGAAATGCTCTAAAAATTAAATAACTATACTTTGAATTATACTTTCACCGCTTTTACAGTAATCGAACGACGTAAAATTTTTTTATAATGGGCGATTGTAAAGGATCAGGTCACCCCAGATAAAATATTCCTGTGTGCTTTTACCGATGTGTAAAAATCATCGAATCGAATATTACAATGGTTTCGAATATCAATATTCATTATTAACAGTCGTCGATAGTTTGGATTTAAGTAAAACATATAATTTATTGTGACATTTTTTTTATATTACGAAAAATTCATAAATTTTCATATAACGTTGTTAAAGTTAAAACTTGAAACATGTTCGTTTTTAATCGACTACGATGAAATTACAATCGATTATTTTATTAAGATCTGTGTTCAATTGGCACATTGCGTAAATGCTAAATGCCAATGAATATATTAAAAAAGTAGAAAAGAGCACTAAGTTGCGAGTTTAAAAAGTACGCAACTTTTATTTTACTAACTATACATATCACATAATTTATTCGAAAATCACTTAAGCCCCTTGTATAATAGGTAGTAGGTAAGTAATTACTCCTAACTAACCTACTTGCAGTCCAGGTTCAGCTCTTTAGAGGATGCAAGGAAACAATTGGTAAGAGTTATTATTGTCATTAGTGACAATCCTTTCAGCTGGTTAAACGCAAGCGCACAATTTATTTTTTAAAAACGTTTACATACAGCCATATAAATTACTTCTGGCCCGTACAAGGATACCCTGTGTCGTGGAAACCAGAAACAGCGACGTCACACATATATAAACACCCAATACCTGGGTTTTTTTTCCTTACCCCCAGCCGGGGATCGAGCCCCGGACTTCACACAAAGAACATAATGGTAGACAGCGTCACAACCGCTGCGCCATAGTGGTCATCTCAAATTAGGTAAAGTTTGCGAAAAGGGCACCATTTACTGTCTTTCCAATCGTCGAGACATGGATCAAAAATTGTACAGAATTATAATGGATCAACATTTACATTTGATGGAGAATAATATTTTCAAATATTTTTGACCGAGCGAGTGAAGCGAGTGAGCGTCTCCGTTTCAGGATTGGGCAAAAAAGCTTTCGTATGTCCAAATGTTACCCTCTACAAGCCGCATTTCTCAACAGATTCTCGTGAGTTTTTGTGAGCGGGTTCGATACTTAATTTTTTATAGTCCAAACAGCTCGACGGATTTTAACTAATGAGGTGTCGTTGGATTTGCAGAGACCTTGAGAGTAACTGGCTATATAATTTTGGTGAAAAGTCAATAGAATGGGTTTAAGATCGCAAAATGTAGCTTAAAACGTTATTGGTTCGGCAACCCTACTGGAAGAACAGATATTGGTCTGAAGGGTCACCCTTGTCTCCCGTCTTGAACAGAGGTATCAGTTTACTTTTTTTTCATGAGGTCTGGGAAAGTCCCATCGTCAATACATTTATTGAATACATAAGCTAAGCACATTTCCGAGCAGTAGCGTGAAAAAACCATTACCTACCTAGAAAGGTACTTACTACTACAGAATATATACGTATGTATGCCTACCATGTGCACCTATTTAATTCGTTGACTATTTGACGAGAAATGACGCATACCTGCCTACCTACCCAAACTAATCTGGCTGTCACCACGTAGTACCTATGTTGTAGGTATCTAATGAAAATAACGATATTGTAAATGGAGAATGACATTACTTTATTAAACCCTTCAACGACCTATGATTGCGATCGCTGTCATTGTCCCATTATAGTTTTTGAATTTTATTACAATGGCATCAGTTTCAAAATCGCGATGCCTAAAAAATAGGGTTGGGTTGGTTAGATGTTAAGTCTATAAAATCTACACAATTAGTAGGTACAACGAGGTTTAGTATGTTATCAGATACTATCAGTTATCACGTAGTGACTTTGTCTTCAGTGGTAATAACGATCATCAAACACTACTTCAATTATCTAACAAGTCAGGTCGTTGGTTTGATTCACACAAAAATGTGAAGATAAAAGAAGATATTCACATGTATAAACTTTTATTAGGTAGATACCTATATAAAAATGTGTGGATATTTTAGAAGGTATATGGTAATAACAATACTTTTACGACCTATTTGTATGTTTTTTATAACTTCTAGAGAACTTGATTATTTAATATTAATTTCTACTTGATATCTACACGCTTGTATCTCCGTGGTCTAATGGGTTTCACACTATAGCTCCTTAGTCTAATGGGCTTCACGCTTACTTCTCATGTAGAAAATGCAGGTTCGAAACCTGAAAAATGAGATAATTAATTTATCTTAAGTACAGTATCGGACTTTCAGTGTTTTGAACGACACGTTAAGCTATAGGTCCCGTTTACTATCGCTACGTGGTAGTGGTCGTAAAACCCAACATCAACCCGCACTGAGCCAGCGTGGTAGAGTATGGCTTAATCTTACTCGTATCCGGGTATAGACCTGAAATGCTCAGTGGGTACATTAATGGGCTACTTTTATTATTATTTATATTATAATTATATATCTACACGCGTTTCGTAGAAAAAAGGGCTTGACAGAAAAATACATGGAAAACCTGGCCACCACAAACGTTATGTTTTTATCGAGGGTACTTGTGAGATATGTCTCCTATATTGATTTCATTTTGAGAGTCTTAAGACTGGCTGACTTGTTTCAGCTAAATTAAAAATACCTTCTAATAGACTTCTTGCACTAAACATATTGTTAAGTTTATATCAGTATTTAACGTAAATGTAGATCCATTGGAATTCTGTGTAATTGTTGATCCATCTCTCACCTACTAGAAAGTCAGTCAATCGTTACCATTGTCGCAAACTTAACCTAATTTTGTGCGCTCGCCAGCTGGAAGGATTATGGTGATAACGATAATCAGTATCACCGATAGTTTCCTTGCCTCCTCCTAAGAGCTGAACCTGGAATGCACGCGCGGTTAGTAGTAACTATCAATTCAATCATTATACCTAATGGGTTGAAGGCAATCGAACCCCTGCCCCCGGCTCGGAATTGCCTAAAGATCCTTCTTACTTCTCCTAACCTACTGAACGTGAGTGCATTCCAGGTTCAGCTCTTAGGAGGAGGAAAGAAACAATCTTTGATACTAATCATCACAATCCTTTCAGCTGGTTTAACACGAGGAGCGTACAAAATTAGGTCAAGTTCGCGAAAAGGGCACCAATTAACTGACTGACTTTTCATTCGGCGAGACAGATAAACACTTATGGACATATAATATAACACAACATAATTCCAATGGATCTACATTTGCATTAGTTACTGATATAAACTTAACAATATGTTTAGTATAAGAATTCGTATACCAGGGTTATGTGGGTACTTTTTGAAAATTGCGTTGTATGACTGCTTATTTTGATAAAAGTTTTGTGGTTAGTTGATTCTCGAAAGAAATATGCACAAGATTATGTTATAAAATATTTAAAACGTAGAGTATGTTTAGTTACTTTTTATCTAGGTATCAAATGTGCGGTTGGGTCAAGTTAGATGTGATTAGAACCTATCTTTTATCTAGGGTCAACAAGCCAGCCAGTCTTAAGATTCACAAAATAAAATAAATATCCGATCCTTCTAGGATCTCATAACAGTGGACCCAGGGCTTTGAAATATAAGAGAAATATCTCACAAGTACCCTAGATAAAAACATAAGGATTACATCAGTAATACGTGTAAAAGTTTGACGTAAGGAGTCCGAAACAGTACAGTTTCTGACCCCTTCAACTCGAGAAAGAGAGAGAAAGATACTTACGTAGATCATTGGCGCGCAAATAAGGTATGTGTTATGCATAGAATAAAACCAAAAGTATGTTATCAGGAGTAGGTATTTAGCATGTAAAGCCATTTTTTTAGGGTTCCGTACCCCAATCCCTCACCGACCGGTCTCTTGACGGTAAGACATTTTCCCGTTATAGGTTTTGAATTGTATTACCATGGAATAAGGTTGCCTGACGGACCCACACATGTCAACATCTCCCGGAATGCCTCCGGGTGACCGACATGGTGATCTAGAAGGACCCATTCCCCATGGGACCAAGCGCGTCGCAGGTTGCAGATGGCGAATGGCCCCCCAATCGGACGGTCAGCTGACTGTTCCATCCAGCTGCGGACAAGGGGAGCGCATCTGACCTCCTCTAGGTATGAAGATCGGCGTTTTAGTGTTCTCCGGCGCGAGCACTCTAAAGTAAGGGTGTAAGGCAGCCAATCCGGCCTCCTTCAGAGGGACAAAGATTGGCGGTGAAAATAAAGTGTATGGTACGTGCAAACTCTAAAAAATCACGACCTGCGAGCGGTAGGTGCGCAGCGTCCGCAGTAACGTGCTGGTTTACCGGCCGGACAACGCCTAGTCGTCAGTAACGGTGCCCTTTTCATTGCGGGCGGCTAACGTACTGCAAACTTGAAAGATGGGGCCCGAAAGGGTGAAAACCATGGAGACAAATACGGAGCATCTAATAACCCAGGAGGGTTCCTGTACTACCAGTACAGGGGAATCCCTTCACCAGTCCCACCACCACCTTCACCAGGGAACCAGTTCACACAATGAACTGGACTCCCCCCCCCCCCGCAGGTTCTCGGTGGGTAGTTTTCTGGGGGCCACCAGCCTATTTGCTCGCGTGGTGACACGCGCTCGCCTCGGAGGATAAACGAGTCAAAAAATAAGAGGCACGATAGAAGTGGTGCCTCAAAGACAAAGAAGAGGAAGCAGCGCCTAGCAGAGGAGCTTGCTATAGTCGCGGCCATACGTCGTAGGGCCACGGACGCCTCTAACTTCAACCGTGCGGAAGTGGAGGTGCCGGCTCACAACGATCCCAACATGGGACCGCGTGCGGGACAGCACCAACACTCAACATACGGAACTGTGGCGCAGGCTCATACTGATCCCAATATGGGATCGCGTGCGGGACAGCACCACCACAACACCAACGAAACTGTGGTGCAGGCTCACACCGCTCCCCATACTGGAAAGCGTGCGGGACAGCACCACAACACCAAAGAATCAGGAAGGCAGGCTCACAACGCTCCCTTTATGGGACCGCGTGTGGGCCAGCACCACTCCTTAAATCAAGCCGCATCACAGTCAAATACATTCTCGCAGCATCCAGCCCAAGGGGAGTGGCAGGTGCCTTCGGGAAAAGAAAAATCATCTGGGGAAAGCGCACTCTCGGGCCCTCTCCCATCTGCCCATCCAACGCCTCGGCGCCGTAAGGGCAAAGGGATGGGGAAGGGCAGATCGGGGGGGTCATCAGAGCAAGCATACGGGGCAAGCTCTGTGGCCGGGACAAGCAGACCCCAAACAAAAAGAATGAGGTCTGATGACCAGGTGTCGCCGAATGGGGACTTGTTGAGGGGACTGTTCAAAAGACCCTGTAATTCAGGCCCAAATGTAAGGGACAAGCGAGTCCATCGTGGACTATCCTATGCCCAGGCTGCTAACTCGCACCTGATCATGTTGATCGTCCCCATTGACGGTCGAGATATGACGGCCGAACAAGGCGTTCTTCTCCGTCTAGAGATGGAGAAGAAACAAGAAGAAGCGGTAGATGACCTGACCCAAGACGTTGTCGACAGCCAGCCGAGTGAGGTGCAGCCCGCACCGAGTGACGCTGAAGGTAGCAGCAACACTCTGCCAACACGCAGGGCCTCGGCGGGCAGCGTGGGAGAAGCGCTAGGTATCCGAAACCTAGGGATTGGCTCACCGATGTCCTCAGAGAGGTCGAGATATGACGGCCGAACAAGGCGTTCTTCTCCGCCTAGAGATGGAGAAGAAACAAGAAGAAGCGGTAGATGACCTGACCCAAGACTTTGTCTCGGACTTCGATCATATGCCGCAATGTCTGCCGCAAGGCGGACTTAAATTCACCTGCCTCGACCAAAAAACCGTGGCGTGGCTTAAGGTGACGACAGCAAACCTCCCCCCTCTGTGGGCAGGAGGCTGCAAGTTCATGGCGGTCAGCATGACGGAGCTGCCAAAACTCATCAAAGGGGTGGTCTGGCTTCCCGATGTTCAGGGAACTGACATCGAGGGGCTGAGGCTCCGACTGATAAGGGCAAACCGTCAGCGCGGCATCGACATGAGTCGCTGGCGCCTACTAAAGGGGGAGCTAAAAACACCGACTCGGAGCTTCAGGGTGCCATCATGGTATTCGGAATCCCCGAGTCGGATATCCCGGAGCTGGAGAAAAGGCAGATGAAGGTCTGCTACAAGTGTGACTCGGTGAAGGTTGAACTCAAGCGGAGGGCAGGCGGAACTGGGTCCAGACCCGCTCCAGCCGGCCAGCCCAGTGAGGGTCAGCCCGCACCGAGTGATGCTGAAGGTCTCACAACACTCTGCCAACACGCAGGGCCTCGGCGGGCAGCGTAGGAGAAGCGCTAGGTATCCGAAACCTAGCGATTAGCTCACCGATGTCCGACGAGGTCGAGGCGCTTCTCGGCTCCGAGGACGAAAGTTCAACTCCAGCAGAGGGGGAGTAATAATAATTATGTGTCCTTTCACAACATGCTTTGCCCACATAATAAAATAACTTATATATATATATATATATATATATATATAAATAATATATACATGTATTAAAAAAAATACATTCACACTACATATAATAATAATAACAAAAGGCGCTAACACAAATATCATACAAGCCAACATCCAACATAGCTCCTCCGGTGCAGCGGCCCTTAGGAGATCTCTCGAAGAGTACCAGAAGACGATCGCACTTATACAAGAGCCAGCAATTTATAAAAGCAGGGTATGTGGTTTCAATAACTTATTTGGAAATATATATACCTACTATTCAAAGACAAAAGTGAGGGCGGCCATATATGTCCCGAATCACTACAAAGCCACCTTAATAACACACCTCTGCTCCCCAGATCTAACCGTGGTGAACATTGACACGGGGAAAGGGGGTCTCTCGTTATACTTCGCCTCGGCATACCAGCCAGGCGAAGGGGAGATACGAACTGGAGGTGCTAGTCAGAGAGTGTGAAGAAAATGACATACCCCTCGTAATAGGATGCGATGCCAACGCGCACAGCACCGTATGGGGCGGAAAGGACATAAACAATCTCTCTCTCTCTCTCTCTCTCTCTCTCATGGAATTTCTCTCAAAATACGAACTGTCGACACTAAATAGAGGATTAGAACCCACATTTGTCACAAGAGAGGCACAAACAATACCAGACATAACAATTGCCAACTTTTTGGCTCTAGACCTAATATCGGGATGGAGAGTTTCATCAGAAGCATCGTGTTCCGATCACAGATGGATCACCTTCGGCCTCAAAAACCAACATAAGTGAGTATTATCAGCACCTAGAGACGGACTTATATAGAACTGAGTACAACATCAAACTGGAGACAACAGAAGAAATAGAAATAGCGGTCATTCAACTCAACGGAGCGATAAATGAGAGCTACAACAAATCCTGCCCTCTAATTACAGCTAAGCCATCTAAAGACAGCTGGTGGTGCGACAAACTGGAGAGAATGCGGGTTAAGATGAGAAAGCTTTTCAATCATGCCATCAACACGAAGGCAGAGGATGACTGGAAAGCTTTTCAAAAAGCACGTAACCAGTTTAAAAAACAAACTATGTGCAATTTTAGAGAATCGTGGAGAAATTTCTGCAGCTCGATTATCAGCGAGTTGCAGGCCTCACGAATCAAAAAGCTAATAGGTAAAGATCCACAACAACAACCTGGTTCGATAAAGAAACCGAATGGAGAATACACCAAGAGCGAAGAAGAGCTCTGTAGTGTATTGCTACAAACGCATTTCCCGGGGTGTACAATTCTACCCGCAAAAGAGGTAGAGACACCGGCGGAAACACCAAGCTCCTCGCAAACATTAACATCCCCGCCGGAAGCATGGGTGGAAGTAAAAAACCTGATAAATGAAGAGAAGGTGAGATGTGCGATCAGCTCTTTCCTTCCATATAAATCACCAGGACCAGACGGCGTAATACCAGCCTTACTGCAATGGGGAGAAAAGCTCATTGTACCAAGACTTGTTAAAATATTTAAGGCATGTCTAGCACTCGGCTACATGCCCAGGATCTGGAGAGAAGTGAAAGTAGTCTTCCTGCCGAAACCAGGCAAGGACGACTATACTGAACCTAAATCCTTCAGACCTATAAGCCTCACATGATTCATTCTGAAGATGTTAGAAAGACTGTGTGATAGATTTATAAGGGACGGTCCCATGATAACCAACCCTATATACCCAAACCAACATGCGTACCAAGCGGGAAAATCTACAGAGACCCCCTTACACGCAGTGGTCAGAAAAATAGAAAGCTCAATACTAAGCCAACAGTCGTGCCTGGCGGTATTTATAGACATCGAAGGAGCTTTTGATAAAACAAACTTCAGTAGCATCAGAACTGGATTAGAGAAACTAGGCACCAACCCTAACATGATAACCTGGATACCAAAAATGCTGGAATCAAGAATAATCTCTCTGGAAATCAGAGATAAAATCAAATGCAAAGTGGCCAAGGGCTGTCCACAGGGGGGTGTGCTATCACCACTACTGTGGGTACTAGTAGCCAACGACCTGGTGACACAACTCAAGACAAGAGGATTCTACTCAATAGCATACGCCGATGACGTGACAATACTCGTGAACGGCCTTTTTATAAACACGATATTTGACCGCATGCAACTAGCACTACGGTACATAGAAACATGGTGCAAAAATAACGAACTCTCAGTAAACCCCGCCAAAACTGAGATAATACTATTTATAAAATAACTTCTCAAGAGAAGTTAAAAATAAACCACGGCAGTTACAGGCTGCCCAAACTCTTTAATAAAACACTATCAAAAGACGTGAAATATTTAGGTGTATGGCTTGACCACAAATTAAGTTGGAGCAAACACATGGAAGCAACACTTAAAAAAGCCACCATATCGTTCTTCCAGTGTAGGAAGATGGTAGAGAACGGATGGGGACTCCAGCCCAAAATATGTCGATAGATGTATATGGCTGTGGTGAGACCCATCATCACATACGGCTCTCTGGTATGTTGGCAACGAACAACACTATGCAAAACTGCAACACAACTACAGCAGTTCCAGAGAATGGCTTGTGTAGCCATGACAGGCTGCATGAGGTCAACGCCATCAGCGGCACTGGAAATCATGCTAGGCATACCACCATTGGACCTATTCGTACAGCAGGAGGCCAAATCGGCGCCCATAAGGCTATACAGTACTGGACAAGGGAAAGGACAAATAGCAGATAAAGGACACTGCACAATTCTAGAAAAAGCATTCAGGGAAGTGCCGGAAGCCATTATTGGAATTGATCGCATAAAAACAAAGTTCCTATTCGGTAGGAAATATGAAATCACAGCCAAGGGCTTGGAAACACCAACAATACCAAATCACAAAAGCATAATAAAATACAGTGATGGCTCAAAGAAAAGCAAGAACACAGGCGGAGGTCTTTTCTCGCCGGAACTTGACATCAACCTTTCCCTAAGCTTCGGAAAGGAGACGACAGTGTTTCAAGCTGAAACACTGAGTCTCCTATACGGGGCAATGCACTTGATAAATGATGCAGAGGGGAATGACATAACCTTTAAAACGGTCTGCGCAGCCCTACTAAGCTCACTAAAAAGACCGTTGACAAAATCAAAACTCATACTAGAATGCCACAAGGCACTCAACAGGCTAGGTGAGCAAAACAAGGTCACAGTCCAGTGGGTAAAAGGTCACCAGGGTGACCAAGGCAACTGGAAGGCAGACAAGCTAGCATAATTAGGGGCAGAAAGGCCAGCAATCGGCCCTCCACCATTCTCGCCCTTATCAGCGGAAGCTCTACGAAAAAGGCTCAGAGAAGCCACAGTACAGCAACAAAACCTATTATGGTCTAGCAGCGAAGACTGCAAAAACACAAAACTTTTTATAGACAAGTATAACCATAAATTTACGAAATACTTAATGAGACTGCCACGCAGTAAAATAAAAATACTAACAAGCCTTATTACAGGCCATTGTACACTAAACAAACACTTGACAATTACAGGTTCAACGGATAGCCCCCTGTGCAGGGGGTGCATGGAAGTGGATGAAACAGTAGAGCATATGCTACTGGCATGTCCATCCACAACACAAACCAGGATGGCTATCCTAGGAGACACAACAAACACCCACGAGCTCCTAGAAAACCCAGACCTCCTTCTCCAGCTGGTGCAGGAGTTGGGATGGCTGAAGTAGACGTGCAGGCGAAGGGGACATGCACAAAGGCCCCGCTCAAGTAGGCCAGGTGCAGGCACTACAACCCCCTTGTAGAAGATAGAAAGTTCAAAATCGGGTCGGTGGCCAGGTTTTCCATGTGTTTTTCTGTCAAGACTTTTTTTCTAAGGAACGCGTACATATATTTAATAATAACATAAATAACACTAATAAACCGCGAAACTGGCAAAGTTATATCAAGGGACAATGATTTCTGCCTAAAGATAGGTGATGATGATGTTAAAACCAGCTCTGATGTTGCTCGAACTTTTGAAACATTCTTAACCAATGTACCCTTACTCACAACAGACCGTCTAAATTCATCTCCATATGAACCAGAGACTTTATTAAAAAATAACACTAGCGTCAGTAATGTATATTTAAAATTTCATCATGTATATACCCAGTACATTGTCAAAACGTTTAAATTACTTAACTTAAAAAATACAGAAGACCTGTGGGGTATATCAGTCAAAGTCATTGGTAAAGTAATTCTAGTTATAGCCCCACACTTAGCTGATATATTCAATAAATGTGTTGACGATGGGGCTTTCAACAGAACTCATGAAACACAGTAAACTAATACCTCTGTTCAAGTCGTGAGATAAGGGTGATCCTTAAAATTTCAGACCAATATCTGTTCTTCCAACACTAAGTAAAATATTTGAAAAGATTATACTCAATCAAATGCTCTCACACTTCAACCGTACAAAACAACTCCACGCCAAACAATACGGTTTCACTAAGGGTAAATTGACTACGGATGCAAGTATTACCCTTATATCTCATATTTATTCTGCATAGGAAGCCGCACAGGATGCTATCGGAGTTTTTGCGACCTGTCGAAGGCGTTTGATTGTGTTGATCATAATACGTTTATAATTAAATTAAATCATTACGGAGTTAGAAATAAAGCGTTGGATCTACTAAGATCATACCTAAGCAATAGAATTCAAAAGGCAGAAGTAAACGGCGTTAAATATGATGGATCGGGTGTAAAAATTGGCGTTCCACAAGGTTCCATATTAGGCCCTTTCTTTATCCTGGTATATATCAACGATCTGCCTTTCATGGTGGAGAAATTAACTGACATAGTGTTGTTTGCTGATGATACTTCGATGGTCTTAAAAATTGACAAAAAGGAGATTTTGATGATGTTAATGGTTCCAAATTCCAAATTCCAAATGTCTTTATTACTGTAGATATTTACATATACTTAGAAATCGTCATTTTTTGCCACTTCTCTATATTGGACCACTGTGGGAGAAGAAGGGCGTAGAAAATCCCACAGATTGATTTTTAGATCTCTTTTTAAAAACTGCTTAAGCTTAACTAATACAAAATATAATATTTAGTCATTATCATAATTAATAAGCAGGAATAAATAATTACAAAATTATTAACAGCAAGGTCTGTGTTGAGCCAGATTAACCCCATACAGACCCATCATTTAAGTAATCCGACAAAACACGGATGTGGCTACATCAGACAAAACACGGATGTGGCTACATCTAGGCAAGTATATTTTAGTTACTTTCATAGTGTCATGTCCTATGGTATCTTGTTGTGGGGTAAAGCAGCGGATATTCAAACTATTTTTATTTTACAGAAAAGAGCTATTCGAGCAATTTATAATTTAAAACGCACAGACTCCTTAAGACAGCTTTTTAAAGAAATTGACATACTAACTGTAGCTAGTCAATTTATTTTCGAAAATATAATTTACGTACGCAAGAAACTTACAAAATTTTCCAAACTTAGCGATAGCTGTAATGTTAACCTAAGAAATATTCACAGACTACTTGCGCCCCGGTTTAGACTCGCGAAGGTTAGCAATTCTATCAAGGGTCAATGCATTCTCTACTACAACAAGATACCTCTGGAGATCTTAACATTGTCATTTGAGCAATTTAAAATCCATGTTAAAGCGACTTTGTCGAAAAAGGGATATTACAATGTTCAAGATTACCAAATACCAAATCCCAAATACCAAATGTCTTTATTACTGTATATATTTACATTTAATTAGCAATCGTCATTTTTTGTAAGTATTATCAAGTATTATTGAACCAATGACTTTGACTGACATACACCACAGGTCTTCAGTATTTTTTAAGTTGAGTAATCTATACGTTTTGACAATATCCTGGGGACATACATGATAAAATTTAAAATCTACGTTACTGACATTACTGGTGTATTGTCTTTAACCTTGAATTGGTTCACAGTTAACAATTTATTGTTAAATGCTGGTAAAACCAAATGTATCAAATTCTCACTTCCAAATGTCAGGCAAGTTGAGACCAGTTTAGTGTTAGACAACAGCACGTTAGAATTGTTAAATGATGCGAAGTTTCTTGCAATAACCATTGATAACAAATTGCAGTGGGGACCCCACATAGAAAAATTGGCTGGTAAATTAAGTTTTGCGGCTTACGCTGTTAGGCACATCAGACAAAGCACGGATGTGGCTACATCTAGGCTAGTATATTTTAGTTACTTTCATAGTGTCATGTCCTATGGTATCTTGTTGTGGGGGAAAGCAGCGGATATTCAACTATTTTTATTTTACAGAAAAGAGCTATTCGAGCAATTCATAATTTAAAATGAACAGACTCCTTAAGAGAGCTTTTTAAAGAAATTGACATACTAACTGTAGTTAATCAATTTATTTTCGAAAATATAATGTATTTACGCAAGAACCTTACAACATTTACTAAACACAGCGATAGCTGCAATGTTAACCTAAGAAATGATCACAGACTGTGTGCGCCCCGATTTAGAGTCGCGAAGGTTAGTGATTCTTTCAAGGGTCAGTGCATTCTCTACTACAATAAGATACCTCTGGAGATTTTGAAATTGCCATTTGAGCAATTTAAAAAGCATGTTAAAGCGACTTTGTCGAAAAAGGGATATTACAATGTTCGAGATTACTTAAATGACAGGACTGTATAAGGTTAATCTAGTTCAACACAGACCTCGCTGTTAATAATTTTGTAATTATTTATTATTGCCTGCTTATTAAATAAAATAAAACATAATTGTATTAGTTAAGCACAACCTATTTTTAAAAGAGATCTAAAAATCAATCTGTGGGTGTTTCTACGCCCTTCTTCTCCCACAGTGGTGCAATGTAGATAAGAGGCAAAAAATTACGTTTGCTAAGTCTATGTAAATATATACAGTAATAAAGTACTTTGACTTTGACTTTGACTTTGATTTTGAAACACTATCTCTGGTATCTATCAGGCACAACCAGCATCGCACACTGTGGTTTAGCTATTATAATTAGAAAGGACTTGAACTTATCGGTACACAATATATATCGCAACGCGGAATCCATGGCAGCAACAATAATATCGGCAACTAATACACTATATGTAATAAACGCACATATCTCTTATCCTAGCTCTTCCACGAGAGCAACCGCAGTGTTTTCGCAACTTATAAAGATAATTTCAAAGAAACCAAGCAAAGCAAAATAGTAATGCTAGTTGACTGTTACCCCCACATCGGACCAGACGATACAAAGCAATACAGGAAAAAGGGAATTATAGGAACTAAACTCCTCAACAAATCATCAAATATCATCGGAGAAATACTCATGTATATTTGTTCCCGCGAAAATTTAAAAGTAGAAACCACCTGGGTTCGCAGTCATGTCGCGCCACATGGTCTAACGCGAAAACAAAATCACAACTAGACCACATGATTATCTCGAATAATGTGCCACACACATTACACACATACATACCTGCATATTTCCGACCACAAGATAATCTGGGGTGAAATAAACCAACTAAACCTGCTTCCAGGAACTGGTGACTCGCAAATAAAATCAACAAATATTACAACCCAAACTAAGGACAAAGCAATAATAGCTTTAAAGTTCAACTATAAACAGTGTTTGTTCACCGCCCTAGCTCGAGATGAAATGAATGACACGAAAGTAAAATACCATAACGGGATTATGGAAGAACTTAGGGCGAACTACTACATATATACAGAAAATGACGACGAATATACGCCCGACGTCCCGTGGGAATATATAACAGGGGTTATGAAGTCAGTAGCCCAAAAAACACTTTTCGTAAAACCCGCCAGATCGCGGGTACACCGAATTGCGCTGGCAAACTAAAGGCCAATTTCATTAACCTACGTCGACCGACCGACTAAACAAATAATAAACAACTCAATGAATGCCGACGACGTCTTGAGGAAATTATTGAAAATGAAGAAAATCTTTCTTTTTCGTAAAAGTTATTGTATTTATATTATTATATGTAAAGTTTATGTAGTATATACCGGTAATTATTTTGTATTTCTTATCTATACATATTTTATAGGTATTTTATTTATTCCTAGGCATTTTATTTAAAGTAGTTATTGTTCACTGCCTACCCTTTTATGATACCAATTCATATAATGCCTTGGTTTGCTGGAAGAAATTTCTTTAAATATAAATGTTTTTTTAAATATTTGTGTGCAAAAAAGAATTATGAATTATGAAAAAACGAGAATGCTAAGCATTTTTTGGAGGCCTAGGCAAAAAATACCCAAGAAAAAGTATGCAAATCGTGTACCACTAGTACAGACGACACCAGCTTCAGTCAAGACGGTGGAAAAACAACGATTTATCCCAATGTCACGCTGGGAATAGGAATTAAGGAAATCAGAAGGCCCTAAAATTATTACCATCCCTAACGAAGCTTCATTAAACCCTGACTACCTAGAAATTGATTCAAAAATATCCGACATAAAAAAGGTAATCAGCCGCATGCGCAACAGAACAGCGCCGGGTACAGAGCAGGTAGTCCCGGAACTGTACAAAGGATTAACGCCACAACTGTTAAAGGTTACCAAAACAACGCACAGAGCTGGGACAGAAAATGTAATTCCGGAGTCCTGGAATGAAACGGTCCAAATACCTATCCCAAAAATCAGAAACTCTCAAGTCACCAAAAACTATCGTCGTATAATAATGTGCAATACAGGATATCGCATATACGCGACATACCTGCTCATCAAACTAGATGAGATAACAAAAGAACTCGGGAACTACCAAGCAGCATTTCTCCGCAATAGATCCACCGATGACCACATCTTCACACTGCGCAGGTTACTAGACGAAGAATGGCGTGCGGGTAACAGATCATATGTACTGGCACATCTAGATATCGCAACAGCATTAGATATTATAGACCTGAATGTGCTCAAGGATATTCTCCTCTCAAGGACCAATAAGATTTTAACTAATAGTATAATAAAAGCCTGCATGTATGAAAGGACCTGCATCAAATGGTTCGGACAGCAAAGTCATTTAGGAGACTGTTAATTAAATCACTTCATAAAACTGATATAAATTACTTATTTTTAACTCAACCTAAGTACACGGTATTTATAAGTAGGTACACATGCTACTCTGTTCATGTCCACGGAACGACTCTCTCGTCGCGCGGTTATGCTGACATAATATCAGAACTGTTACACCTAAAATCATCCCCCCCTTTTTGAAAAAAAAAATCGCATAGTTAAATAATACAATATTACACACTAGATTTTTGTTGGTAGATCATACATTATTGCTAAATGCAAGTACCTACTCACGACCCACAATACAATGTAGTTGCTGACTTAGTTCCTGTGACACCCATACTTACAACAACAATTGAGTATCAAGAATGAAATAGGTACCTATCTGCATTTATTTTATTATTTCTGCTAAACCTATTTACATCCTGAGCTATAAATAACAACTTGAATACAAACTGGGGTTATGAGTACTGATATGATACTGCGCCTTTACACTAACACAAATACATACGTCAATATACAATACATTTCTTAATTACATTTCGTGACAAAAAAAATATAAGGTTTCTTTTTGTAAAACCAAAGCAATGACAATCGCGGTAACATGTGTTTCGATGTCCGACTTTAAATTCAATACATACTTATTTATGATAATACTGTGGAAGTTATCACGAAACATTTCCTGCCATAAACTAATTCAACTCCTTCAAACTATTGTCGTGACAACGCCGATTTATTACATTTATAATACACAACCAAGAAAAAAAAAACAAAAGAGAACACTATACACTAAGACATTCGCATACGTATGCAGATACTGTATAAGTGTCGTTCAGGATCCGCGAAGATTTTGACTAAACATTTTGGTCTTGGTTTTGCTTCACCAACTCTTTCTTAAATAACTTTCTCGTTAGTTTCTTGTAGTGTTGGATTCGCTATTTTGACGTATAGTATGACCACACAAACGATTAACATCATGGATGATAAATAGTTATTGTCGACTCTATCTTCAATGTCCGTAAGGCGCGGACTCGCATTGTTAGCTCCGTTCTGCGCTATAATTAATTCCTCGTTCTTGCTCTGCGTTTTACCCATAGTGTTTGCGAAAATAGCAATTTGGACACTACCCCTGGTTCTATCCAAGTATATCTGTATGTATCTGACAGTAAAATAATCATGTCTAACGTAGTTCTCTGCTTATAAGATTCGAATACTGATTACTAAATAAAAAAAACTGCCGTATAGGCAACGGTTGCTCTAGTTAGCTATGAAATGCGCTGTACTAAAATATTTTAGCTAAGTAGGTATGTACTTACTTTACATAAATCGGACAAGGTGTTTTTATAACTCTGCCGGCGCGGGAGCGCCGTTCCACGACCTCTGCGGGTGGTGACCGCAGCGACGGCGGCGGCGGCATGGGGTTCTGTAGGCAACCGGCCACGTCGAAAATTCTGGGGTATAGTTCGCTACTCTGTCCCTGATTTGTTAACGGCACACACCTAGTGGCGTCATTAGTGTCGGTCTCGTTAAGTAAATACGCTGGTTTGAGTGTGTCAATTGAAACCTGTGTCTGTCTATTAGCTAGTTGTACTATGAAATATTTATCTGACTTCCTAATAACCTTGAATGGCCCGTCGTACGGTGGCTGTCAAGGCTTGCCTACGGCATCATTCCTGATGAATATGTGCGTACATGTCTCAAGGTCTGGGTGCAAAAACATGTTCTTTGAATTTGAATGGTATTTTGGTGCCGGTCTAGTCTGCCTAATGATTTGACGTAACTTATCTAAATATTCATGTTGGTCTAATCGCTCTTCGGGGCCTTGGGTATAAAATTCTCCTGGTAACCTAATCGTCTGACCGTACACTAACTCTGCTGGACTTATGCCCGAGTCACTGCGAATTGCTGCCCTCAATCCTAACAAAATCGTTGGCATCTCATCTGCCCATGAGTTCTTCGATAGTCTCGCCATTAGGGCTGCCTTTAGACTGCGGTGCCACCTCTCTACCAAGCCGTTACTTTGGGGATGATATGGGGTGGTTCTTATCCTAAGGGTACCTACCATACGCATTAATTGGTCAAATAACTCGCTTTCGTATTGGCGTCCCTGGTTAGTCGTAATTCTGGCATAATTTCCAAATCTGCATATCCAGCCTTCATACAGCGTTCTGGCCACTACTTCCGCTGTCATCGTTTCTACTGGAAAAGCCTCCGGCCATCTATTAAATCGGTCAATCACTGTAACTAAATATCTATACCCCTTCCGGGTAGTCGGGAGCGGCCCCACCAGATTTATATGTATGTGCTCGAATTTCTCGCATGTTTCAAATTGACCTACACCGGAAATAGAATGCCGTAATACTTTTGCTCTTTGGCAGGTGATATAATTTTTGGCCCAAGTGCCTACATCCTTGTTTAATCCTGGCCAGAAATAACTCTTAGCTATCATTTTCCTAGTCGTTCGTATTCCTGGGTGGCTGGTGCCGTGGATTGCATCGAAAACTTGACGACTCATGTTTCCTGGAATATAAGGCCGAATATTTTGAGTGGATACTTCGCACATTATTTTTTTATCCGTGTTAGGTATGTTACATTGTTTAATTTCGAAACTTGTAGCGCGCGACCCGATTATCAGTAATGTAATTTTATCGTCTGTTTCCTGTGCTCTAGCTAAGTCAGCGAAGTTAATCAACGTGGATCATTGAATTGACTCAACTCGCGATAAGGTATCCGCGACTGTATTTAGGTCTCCTTTTACATGACGTATATCGGTGGTGAATTCGCTAATGAACGACATCTGCCTAACTCTCCTCGTTGTTGTTATCTGTCTTACTGAATGCAAAGGTTAATGGTTTATGATCCGTGAATATAATTAGCGGTCGTCCCTCTACCGTATTCCTGAAATGTTGGATTGCCATATAGAGTGCTAGAAGTTCCCTGTCTTAGGTACTATACTTTGCCTGAGTATCCGAGAGTTTCTTCGAATAAAAATCTAAAGGTCTCCATGAGTTACCGTTCCATTTCTGGAGTACTGCTCCAAAGCACGAGTCCGATGCATCCGTCATTAGTGCCAGGAGCACGTTATCTAAGGGGTATACAAGGGTTACGTCTTTTTCAAGACTCACCCTGCACCGCTCGAATGCTTCATATGCCGCGTTGGTCCATGTAATCTTCGTCTTATCCCGCTTCCTCGCATTATGTAGGAATTTTAGGAGTTCCTGTTATTGTTCGAAGGCCTTGGGCAGATGTGACCTGTAAAAATTGATCATACCTAAAAATCGTTTCAACTGTTCTACAGTCACCGGGCGGGGAACATTTTTGATCGCTTCCACTTTTTCATCGAGGGGTCTGATTCCCTCGGATATTACCTCATAACCTAGGAACACTACCTATCTTGGCATACTGGCACTTGCCCATGTTGATCGTGAGCCCGTTTTGTTCGTAGCGCCTAAGTAAGGCATCTAAATGGTTTTGTGACATACTTCGCAATGACTAGCTACTATGACGTCATCTATGTAACAAAATAGCTGTGACTTCTCGCAACCTGTGCTCCCCTCTGCCACACATGTAACTTGCTCTATGTCCTTTAAAACAACATCATTCATAAATCTTTGATAGGTTTGTGCAGCATTACAAAAACCAAAGGTCATGCGGGGTAATTCGAAAAGCCCAAACGGAGTTATTATGGCTGTTTTCTCAATATCTAAAGGATTTACAGGAATGTTGTGAAATGCCTTATTGGCGTCTGTGTGGGTAAAAACTTTCTTACCTGCAAGCCCGTACGTAAAATCTTGCATCCTCGGGATGGCAAAAATAATCACGAACTGTGGGTGGTACTTGCGCAGTGCCCTCAGTACCGGACCGGCGATGGTGGGAGGCGATCACAAGTTTCTTCCTGTTGACAGGTTTCGGATAACGTTTAGGCGTTGTCAATGTATCAAAAATAATCACGAACTGAGGGTGGTACGTGCGCAGTGCCCTCAGTACCGGACCAGCGATGTGGGAGGCGATCACAAGTTTCTTCCTGTTGACAGGTTTCGGATAACGTTTAGGCGTTGTCAATATATTACAACATTGACTGAGGATAACGTTCTGCAAACTCCGACGAGGTGGATGCACAAATTTCATGTCTACTGCCCAAGGAGGGTACCGGTGATTTAAAAGCCAGAGAATCCCTCCCTGCAGTGGGGGGGGCCAGTTCGCATAGCGGTTTGGACCTTCCCCTGCAGGCTAAGGCGGGTCGTTTTCTGGGGACCGCCAAATTTTTGCCTCGATGGTGGAAGGAGAAGCTCTCTCTTCTCCTTCCACCATCGAGGTAAAAATTTGGCGGTACAGGGAGGTAAGGAGTACAGGGAGATAATTTTCTCTGCTGGTTCTGATGAACCGGCAGCAGGAAAACCTCCGTCAAACAAGCTAGCTTTCTTGGGGGACAATGATTCTATGAATCAAAGTCTCTTCAAGAAATTTAACAGGGATCTTATGATCCAAGAAGAGGAAAGCTTATTGATGTTTCCCAAATCCGCGATAAAGTTGACAGATAAAATAAGATTAAGATCATTTATTTGTAAACACAGAGGATAAAACATTTACAGATGTCAGGTGAGTTCTTTGAGCTCAGTGTTCTGCCCAGGGGCATATAAAAATTAATAATAAGTGAATTAAATTAAAATAAGCATAGAGTCATATCATCTTAATATAAAAGGTAATTTCAGATTGATATTAAAGTCAGCAAGTTCAGTTGTCATATTATAAATTATTTTACATGTATATTATTAATATAAATGTTTATATTCTTCTGTCATTAACAAAAGCCTCAATATCGTAATAGTATTTAATAACAATTAGTTTAAATAATTTATTCTTAAATTGTAACAAATTCATACATTTTATGTCGATAGGTAGTTTATTGATTTTTTTTGGTGCCATACATAATATATTTTTATGAATTAGTGAGGTTTTTGCATGCCTTAGACGCAGCTTGTGCTCATTTTGCACATGCAGCGATTTTTGTTTTTCGCATGAGACTTTTACAAAGAGATCTGTGTGCTTAGTGGGAGTTTTTCTAACTCATCGAACACGTTTACGCGAACTCAGTTTTGTATTGCATGGAGCCAGCGCCTCCTAGCGCCAACGATTTGATATTAAAATTCTGAGTGCGAGTTTACAAAGCACTATTGTCACCTTTTGTCATGATCGAATGCGTTCCATTTATCGGTGACGATGGAGAAGTGAACGCGTTTACGCTGATTTTGCGAGTGCGAGTTATATATACGTCATCATTTCGACAGTTTGAATGGTGAATCGGTCACGTTCGCAAAGTAAAGTTCTCACTTTGGATTTGAAGGTGAGAGTGTCTAAATTAATCTTAAACGAATAGTGTAAACTGTAACTCGCGACCCGAATGGCCGAGTCGGCAGTGACCCTGTCTAGTAAGCCGAGGGTCCTGGGTTCGAGTCCCGGTGGGGGCAAATATTTGTTTGATGAAAACGGATGTTTGTACCCTAGTCATAGTTGTTTATCTATCTAATTATAATATTTATCTATATAAGTATGTGTATCGTTGTCTAGTATCTAAGATACAGGAAATCCTAGTTTGGGGCTAGATCAATGTGTGTAAATTGTGTCCAAGGTATTATATAATTTATTATTATTATATTCTAAAATCACATGTCAGCGCGTCGATTTTTTCTTGGAGGATGCTGGAGCAGCTCGAGTCCAAGACGAACTTCAAACAATCCATATGATGAACCACGATCGTTCCAAAGCTCGTGCTGCCAGCGACCCTCTGGAAGATGTAATGGAGAACGAATTCAAAAAATATATCGCTTTACCAAGGCCCAGTTTGAGTTCTAACTCAGAAACCGAAGAAACCATGAGGGGTATGTATACAACCAAATAAAACAATTAAAATTATTATTGTACCTACTTAGATTTTTCTACATTTTAGATTTATTTTAAACCCGTTTTTTCTAGGGCTGGAACATAATGAGGATGTACCAGGCTGGCATCGAGGTTACAGAACGAAGTGCCACCACAGACATAATTCGAAGGGCATTGCGGGACCAATTAGTCAGAAAATAATGCAACAATAAAATGTCCACTGTAAAACGGGATAAAATAAAATTGTTTTTTTCATATAAATAAATGTTTATTATACTTATAGTAAGTAAGGTCCGTATAGTCAACATCGAATTCCTCAACCAGCTGATCAACACTTAAAGCCTAACATTTTTCCACTTTTCTGTGGATTTTTATCACCACTTCCAAATATTTAATAAACCAGTCAAGGCCTCCCAAACGTTTTATATGAGAAATTATTCCCTTTCCATTGGTGGTGGGTTTAGCCGATCACCGTGTCTGAAAAAATTAAGTCACATATTTATCAACTGAAACAACCATCAAACAACCATGACTAGGGTACAAACATCCTCAGTGTGTCTGGGTTCAGGCTTTAGTATTTTTATTAATTTAGAGTTATTCCTCGTAAGGCGAGGATTATAGATTAGTTTTATATACATTTTTAGCTATTGTAGTATATTTATTTTATGTTATGGATATTATATATAATTTTACAGATAGCCTTTTCACATGTTCTTCCACCGGTGACTCTCTTGATGCGGGAGGTGCCAACTCCCTGGCGGACGCGTCACTGTCCAGCAGCCTGAAAAGCGTGTTCACGCAGTCGGAGTTAAATTTCAATGTCGTACATATTAACGCCCAATGTATTCCTGCTAGCTATGCTGACCTCCTTGAAACTTTCAGCGATCAGAGTATACATGGAGTTCTTGTCTCAGAATCCTTTCTCAAACCATCTCTTCCTTCCTCCTTGTATTCTCTGCCAGGGTTCAGGCTCTATCGCAACGATAGGACGGGTAAAACTGATGGCGGCGTTGCTATCTACTTACGTTCTGACATTCCTTGTAAAGTCATCAGCCACTCGCCAAGCCTGTACTCTGGTTCGGCTGAGCATCTCTTCCTTGAGGTCAGCTTGCGTCACAACAATATTCTTCTGGGTGTATATTATAGCCCCTCACTCCGCATCGATTACATTGAATCTTTTGAAATGCTACTATGTGACTTGACCCCTCTTTATAGTGACACTCTTATCCTCGGGGATTTTAACACTTGTCTTCTTAAAAATAACGCCCGCTCTACCAAACTTGAATTGATTGTAAATTCCGTTAACTTACATATTCTTCCCGTCGGCGCTACTCACTTTCAACCACATTGTACTCCCTCCCTACTCGATCTCATGATCGTCTCCAACACAGCCAAGGTGGTTTCTCATGGTCAGCTTACCGCTCCCTTCTCTAACCACGACTTGGTTTATCTGGATATTCGGAGCTTCGAAGGTGTGGACCTCGACTCCCTTAAATCGGATGCCTCATCTGTTGAGTCCTTGAGGAGTTGCTTCCTCCAATTATCTACATCATCAACTTATCTCTATTTGTGAGCTCCTTTCCTAGTCTTTGGAAGAAAGCACTCGTTATCCCATTGACAAAAAATCCAATCCCTCCTCCTTCAACTCTCCTCCTGCCTTTCATCAAACAAACTTCTCAATCCTTTCCAATCTGGGTTCAGACCAGGCCATAGTACTACCACAGCACTCTTAAAAGTCAGCGATGACATACAGCTAGCCATGGATCAGAAATTGGTCACGGTCCTAGCCCTGCTTGACTTCAGCAATGCCTTTAACTGCGTCGATTTTGCAATTCTGGTCGCTATATTGAACTCTCTGAATGTCTCCGTCCATGCTGCTAACTGGTTCCACTCATACCTGAGAGGTCGTCAGAAACGCATTAAATCTGAAGAGACCGAAACTCAATGGTGTGATCTTTCCTCAGGATTGCCTCAAGGTGGTATTCTCTCTCCTCTTCTATTTTCAGTCTTCATCAACTCTATCTCCGACGTTATCTCTTCTTCGTATCATCTGTACGCAGACGATCTCCAAATTTATCGCCACTTTTGCCCCTGCGATGTAGCTTCAAACGTGGAGGCACTGAATGCTGACCTCGAGAAAGACTGGGCCTTATCATACGGGCTGTTGGTAAACCCGACCAAATCACAAGCCATGCTTTTAAGAACCAGGCACACGCTTTCCTTGATACAAAAACTTATTGTTCCCGTGTCATACAATGGCTTCACAATAGAGTACACAGATCAGGCGAAAAACCTTGGCGTTATTTTTGACAACCTGCTGTCTTGGTCTCCACATGTCAGCGAGGTCAGCAGGCGGGTCTTTGCGTCTTTTCACTTCCTCAGGCGTTTGCAGTACTTCTTGCCACGGCAGACCAAAATCACCCTTGCTCAGTCCCTTCTCCTGCCACTAATCGACTACGCCGATGTCTGTCGGGCGAGCGCGAACGAAGATTTACTGAACAAACTCGAACGAATTCAGAATCTAGGGATTCGGTTTATCTTCGGGTTGCGCAAATTCGGCCATGTTTCTCAATATCGTAAAGAGTTGGGTTGGCTTCCAATTCATCGTCGCCGACACACTCATATTCTCTCTTATCTTTTCAATATATTGAATAATCCGCGCTATCCCAGCTACCTTCGAGACCGCTTTGAGTATCTCTTTTCAGGAGATCGGCACCGGAGGTCCCACACGGTCTCACTCTTAGCCACTCCAAAGCATAGCACCTCGGCATATGAGCATTCATTCAGGCTGCAGGCGGTTCGACTGTGGAACGCACTACCTAGCACTATAAGAGACTGTCCCTCTCTTGTCTCTTTCAAAAACCGGGTAAAAGAGCACTTCCTTTCTCTTTCGTGAGAGGTATATATAGTATTTATATCATTATAATATATAAACTATATTTGCAGGTATATGTATGTATTGTATTTAGTAGTCTGGTATGTAAGTATTTTATTTTCCGTATTTTATATTATATATGTATTTTAGTATAGATTAGATATTAGATATTGTACACTGCCTACCCTTTCATGATACATTTCCCTTTCATGCCTTGGTTTGCTGGAAGAAATCTCTTTTTAGAGATAAGCTCGCCTTTGCGCATATGATTTCTCCTAATGTAACCTTTTCAATTTAATATGTGTGAGTGCAATAAAGAATTATGAATGAATTAAGAAAACATCCGTTCTCATCAAACTAATATTTGCCCCTAATAGAAGAATCCCTTAAGCGGGACGGAATACTTGAACAGTTAGCAAAATGGGTGGTAGCTATGTTTAAAAACAGGGTGATCACTGCATATCTTGCTGGGACTAGTTACTAAATAGGAACAAATAGAGGATTGCCACAAGGTGGATGCTTATCTCTACTGATGTGGTGTCTTCTTATAGACTCTCTTATAACTCGTGTTGCCAACATGAACATATACCTACAGGTATATTTAGATGATGGGGCTATTGTTGTAATAGGAAAAGTGCTAAATACGATACGAAATATTATGAAGAACGCTATAGGGAAGGTCTTAAGGTGGTGTCAAGAAAAAGACCTTCACGAATAAACGGAAAAATATTGAAATGCTTCCCATTTCATGGAAGGGGACAAGACTAGAAGTAGTTCGTGAGATTAAATACCTGGAGAAGAGTAAAGTCACAGTGCGCTAAAGCCACTAGAGACATATTACAATGCAAGAGAGCTGTAGCGAAAGATGGGTAATGAAGCCAGAAGCCATTGTCGTGTAGATCCATTGGATCTACACGACAATCATTCTACCAAGGATTCTATATCGACAATCATTCTACCAAGGATTCGTATGGTGGAAAAGAACAGAACTAGCAAAGACGAAAAAAGAGCTTGGCATAGTACAAAGATTGGCATGGCTTATGAACACTGGAGCCATAAGGTCTACACCTAAGGCATCCTTACTAACAATGCTCAATCTAATGCCATTGAATGTAGAAGTAAAAAGGACAGCAATTGAACAATGGTACAGAATGGAAATGAACAAAGAATGGAAAGGCTCTATAGACACAAGTCATGCCTCCATTGTAGAAACGTCAGGTGGAAAGTTGGCAATGCTATTGGCAAACAACGATCTGATAAATAACGAAATACGATTCGATAAGTAATACCGAATCTATTAAGAAACAAGAGAAAATTGGAAAATTGAAACAGACCAACGGGTTGTAACTTGCTTTACGGAAGGCTCAAGAAGAGAGAGTACAACACTAGCAGGAGTTGGTTTTTACATAATGAACAGCAATAAACAAGACAAAACAATTGCCCTGGGGCTATACGCCAGCGTGTTCCAAGCGGAAATATATGCCATAATGGAATGCGCTGAAGCACTAAGGGAAACAGCTTTAAAGGCGCTTAGGCAACTAATGAATATATCTGCACTAGTCAAACAGAGTAAGACCAGTCTTAACTCTTTTGGAAGAACATCACAAATAATTATCCCATGGGTCCCCGGCCATGAAGGGATTTACGGTAACGAAAAAGCAGATGAGCTGGAAAGAAACGGCGTTGATGAGCGTTTTATTGGACCAGAACCAAGTTTACCTATATCAGCGACTGTCACAAAGAACATCTTCAACATGATAGCTATGCGAGATGCAAACCAAGAATGGAAGAACACCAAAGACTGTATAGGCAGTCTAAGATGTTTATCTTAAGGAAAGACCCCAAAAGTATTTACTCAATCTTAGTAGGGAAAACTAAGCAATACTAGTAGGTGTGGTGACAGGTCACTGCAAACTAAATATACACCTATCATTATTTAGGCTCGTACAGGACCCATCATGCCCTCACTGTGGCTTGGAGGAAAGTAGCCAGCACTTCTTGGGAAAATGCGTAATGTATTCAAACATAAGATGACGAAAACTAGGGATGGATAACATTAAAGCAGATGATTTTTCAAACTTAAAGTTTAGCGACATCCTAGAATTCATTAAACAAAGAACAAGATTTGGGAAGGGACATCCAGTGCCCATACACTGGGAATTGGGTGAAATAGTCACGATAGAGGACTGATCACCCACCTGTGGTTCAGCTGGCGTCCCACCTCATAATCATACCATACACATATTCTACGATGCCCGCAAAAACAAATACGCTGAATTCAAATACGAAGCAAGTAATAAGAAAATCGGCCAACCCATATACACCTGGAGAGATTCCCTTAAGCATGACATCAAATACTACGGTAAAGAACACAGTTACTGGACAGAATCAGAATACAACAGGGACGAAGTCAGGAAGGCATCGAGCCAAATATACCGTATTCCAGAAACAAGCAGCGAAAGCGAAACTGAGAGCTTACCGGATAACCCAAACGAACACGACTCAGGAAACTCAACCAATAACAGTATCTGAAAATAGAAGGAAAATAAGAACTTGAAGAAAATAACAGCTGCTCTCCAAATCCCACATCCTCCCCATTCCACATATCCTATATTGACTTCAGGCTGAAGATTCGGTCGATTAAATTCACTCTCTTTCCTCTCCTATCGAGCAGGTCATTCCGCCCTCCTCAAAACTCGTACCTTCTGGTTTTCCGGCCGAAAGACCGGAACAGGTTTAAAAATCCGGCTGGAGAAGCACCATTCATTCATTCATTCATATATATTTTAAGATATTTTAATAAAATACAATGACATTCATTTGACCTTCGATGATCAAATCATAAAATGTATGGAAAATACCTTTACCTGCCCGTCTTACCTACAAAAAAAAACAATGTGAAATGTCAATCTATTCCTTGTAAAGTATGTAATCCATAGATAAAAATGTATAGTAGGAAAAGATGGGCATCTTGACATTTTTCAGTGGATCGTAGACAGTGCTGCTGACGGCGGACCGGCATGAAACAAAAATTTTAGCGAAAAGCGAAAAGGAAGCTTTGAATGTTTGTTTTTTTTTCAACTAGTTACTAAGTTACACTAACATGTTATTTGTAAGAAAGTTTTTTGTATTTTTTCAGTATAACTAAAGTACCACGTTTATAAGTTCCTTATCTTAACATAACCGTCATGGAACTTATAAACATGGTACTCTAGTTATAGGTACTGAGATTAATTAAAAACTTTCTTACAAATATCATCTCAGTATACTTTGTAGCACCTCATTACTAAAAAACTGTCTAGTTAATAAAACAATTTGGTTTGGATATATACAAGATGTATTCTAATGTAATCTATGAGTGACCTCTCGTGATCGTAGGATATATTGTTATGTTATTGTATGTTATTCAGCGTTTGGCTTTGATATTATATCGTTTCGTTTTTATTCGTTACGACAAACCGACAAGAATGGAAATTTCGAAAAAGCAGACTCGTGAAGTTTACAAAATTATGATCATGTCGAATTTCAGCACCCACAACATTTCTGAAGTCAGAGAGTCAAAACCCTCACGTAAGTAAGATACTAATGCTGAGATCCTGGATTCAAACTGTTCTGATTGTTCAGATTCTGCAGGTGGGAATTTTTATCTACTGCAAAATTGCATATGTTTTGCCGTGACAAATGATTGAAGTTTTCTTGATAATGTACAACGCGTTTGATATTTGAACTACAATATGCACTTCCTCTCAACGAGCCAAGACATCATTTGATGCCATTTTCCCGTCATAGGTTTTGAATTTTAATACAATCATGGCAAAAGGTTCAAAATCGGGACGCCTGAAAACAACCTGGGGGTTTCAGAAATAAGAATATTGTAGGACTTAATTTGTTTGTTGTGGTAATAGGTAAGAAATTTTGTATATTATTGTACAAATATGTTATTGCAACTTTCATAATACCTATAATTTTTAATTTCAGGTGGCTGTAACCATTCCCTACTGCTTTTATTTTGGCTTGAGAAGTGGACCTGTGATCACATATTTCACAATACACCCGCGGTATATCGAACCGGTGCGGTGCAAACCGGAGATTTATTGGGCCAGAACGCAGACCCTATATCAGCAACTCAAGAACAAGGAGATTTGGGGAGGGAAGTCAGCTGTATCAACAGTAACCGGTGCTGAAACACTGGGAATTTGGTGAAATAGTCTCAAAGAGGACCGATTATCTATCCGTGTTTAGCCAGCGTCCCACCTCATCATCTATCTACTTCTGGTAGCATTAATGCTGAGTCAGCTATGGTCAGCTGCACAAATTCAATTTTGTGTATAATATTTCTAGTAAATGTTCAATATAAATGAAACCAAACATATTCTTAGATATATTTTTTTACTATATATATCATCCTCCAAATTTATCAAAATTCAAAAAGAGTTTATTTCCATAGGTTACATTTGGAGAATGTCAAATCTTAAACTAATACATACATAAGATATAGGGAAATATAGAACTCAATTTGAATTCCGTCACCTCAATGTTTAAGAAGCCGGAAATTTTACAGAAATGGAGCAAACACCTTCCCAAGCTTTCTTGTCTTCTACATAATCTGATATTTTGTAGATTTTTAACAACATTTTTAAATTTATTTACAGACAATTCTTAACTCATTTGGGATTTTGTTGTACAAGCGAATACATTGCCCTTTAAAAGATACATTAACCTTATGGAGTAGTAGGTATACGTATAGCCCTATATATCAGCCCACAAGCAATCATTACAATTTGTACCAAGTAGCCCAAACAGAACTGCGAATAATTCTTAAAATATTCTGCGTTCACTTGACGACACCATACTTATCAAAGAAGTTCTAGAACTAGCATGAATAACAAATCCGGGTTATCACTGCTGTTTGAATATGATGAACGAAACATTTTGATTCCCATTATGAAAAACAATTATCGCCTTATTCATAAACGTCTAATGAACCTATTTTAACTATAATGCCGTTATAATTCGTTTGTCTTTGTCTGTCACTTTGAAAGTTGGGTCTGTGAGAAAAGGACAAAGTAAATTTTAGCTGTCATAGGTTTGATAAGTTTTATGAATAAGGTGGTTTTTATTACAAGCTTTTATTTAGTTTCACCTGTCCCGTTGTCTGTCTGTCTGTCTGTAATCAAATCTTGCAAGTTAAATTTGATCCACTTCCCGGTTTCCGATTGAGCTGAAATTTTTCATGTATGTATAAATCGGATGACAATGCAATATTATTATGACATAGAGCTGATCTGATGATGGAGCTGGAAGGTGGCCATAGGAACTCAGTCATTAAACGACGCAACCGTATCGAGTTTGGGTTCGTTTAATTCGTCTTGACGATTACTTTGACACAAGATGGTAACCAGGGTCTGATGATGGAGCTGGAAGGTGGCCCATAGGAACTCCATAATTAAACGAAGCAACCCCATCGAGTTTGGGCTAGTTTAATTTGTTTTGACGAGTACTTTGATACTAGATGTCCGACCCCAAAGCCGAGTTGAGTCTAGCAGGTCATCAAATCGAAGAACTTCACTGCTCGAAGTTGACTTCGAAGAAACCTTGTTATGTTGATGCATTAAAAGAAATGGATAGAATGAGAAACATTACAAATAAATAACTGGTGATTCCATAACTAATTCAAACATTGTTTTACCCTACTACAAATATGTAAAAAAATAAATTCATATATAAATAAATAAAATACATAAACTTTAAGTGCTCATGCAGCACATATTATGTGAACGTACTATGGACTACATAACGGAAACACGCTACTATGTGCTACGAACTACGTTTTAGTAAATCTCGATTTAAAAATACTAAAAAAAGGTAAAAAAAAAAGCTATTATTAAAAATGAACTAAAAAGTTTAAAATAAATTAACACCAATAACAAATATATCACTTTATAGGTTCATTGTGCCTTTAACGATAATTAAGCTTCTTCATCTACGACAAAAAAAATACATACCGTACATAATTATATATTTTTAACATTAAAACCTTCACACTTGAATTGTTAAATCTTCCCGTTTTTATCACAGTCCTAATTTCATAAATAAAAGCGTGTTACATTTTAATGGTATGATTAAGAACATTTAGCACCTTCTTTTGCTCTCGCTATCATAATGTAACACGCTTTTATTTATAAAATTGGGACTGTGTTAAAAACGGGAAGATTTAACAATTAAAATGTAAAGGTTTGAATGTTAAAAATATATAATTATGTACGGTATGTAATTATTTTGTTGAAGACGAAGAAGCTTAATTGTCGTTAAAGGTACAATGAACTTATAAAGTGACATATTTGTTATTGATGTTAATTTATTTTAAACTTTTTAGTTTATTTTGAATAAAAGCTTGATTTTTATTTTTATTTTTTATTTATAATCAAATCACAATAATAATTAATTTTAGTTAGGTTAGGACTGACGTGAATGACGTGATGTTTGGTTGACAGTTGACTTCACTCATATACTTGGCACTCTTTGGTTGACTCGACTGACACTTTTTTTTGTGGTAGGCAAAGATATTCCATTACGTCTCTTGGTGACTTCACGTTTACTTTTGACGGGTAAAATTTAAGCTTTGTTTTTGAATAGACGCATTGAATAAAACTCAAAAATATTAAAATTAGTTTCTTAAAATGGTCTATATTTTCAAAATAAAATTTCAAAAGAAATTTATATCATTAAAATGCACGGCCAATTGAATCACTTACAATATACAACACATATCGAACTATTTATCATAGAATATAATAGTTTGGATGTTTGTTAGCTACAATACATATATAAATAAAACTAGCGAGCGAATTTAAAGAGATAATAACCAACTCTTAACAGCATTTCTTTTGAGTTCGCACAACTTTGTTTAGTAAAGCTAAGCAGCCCGATTGACTTGAGCATGGCTTTACAATACGTTCCTAATGCAAGAATTGCTGATGAATGAAAGTGCAATTGAAATGACATACTAACGCTGTCATTTCCCTAATGTTAGCCGAGGTCTGCTGCCTGTACCGCAGTGCCCCACGGGCTATTAAGACAATGAATTGTCAATGTGAGCGCTGAAAAAAACCATGTGGTACAACGCAGCATCGCGCTGTAGCGCTCTGGCTTTTTGAGCGTTCCAAAATTCTGGACTCGCGGCCCAGCGTTGTACCCCACGGGCTTTTTAAAAGACGCGACCTGTCTACACAAACGACTACTCGATTTTTGACATAGACTCAATGTCATGCATTTCTCTCGCTCGGGAAACAGCATTGCAAATATGACATTTAAGACTACAAGTATAGTGAAATTCAACAATTTTAACTAACATGGATCGAGTTCCCAATTTTGCCGATAACTGCCCTTAAACGGCATATCAGCAGTCTGTACATTCCGACATGTATTAGTCAAACTTTGACTTTTTCCAAGGTTTTCAGACCACTGCTTTAGCGACTATCGTAGCTGTTGATAAAACTTTATAATTTGCAAAGGAAATAATGAATGAGTCGACGCAGTATTTTTGATATATGGCTTAATAATCCCTTTGTAAGAAAGCAAGGTATACTCGTGCTCGGTATACTCCCTCAAAAGCAAATCGTTTCAAAGGAAAACGGGTTACAGTGCAGCCGGTTCTTTGTTTTCCGCCGTCGCACAAAGTAACAAAGGCTTTCACACAAATGAAAGTGACGCCCACTAAGAAAAATCCAAGTGATAAAATATATTTGGTTTGCCTCGGACTTTGGTGTTGGACCCTTATTTAAAACAGCTTAAGTTAAGAGGTCGAAAATAAAAAATATTCATGGCAATTCCATAACGCAATATTTCAGTTTTTGGACGTAGGTATCTTGTTTAATATCAATGGATATTATCTACAATCGTTACCCTAGCCCAGGAGGCCCTGAGAAGATTTTTCCAGTTAGGTGCTTTAACTTAATTTATCGATTGTAATGTAAATTTTATTATTTACATTCCTATTTAGGGGAAACCTGCAGTAACTACTTGAATAGCTCTTGAGCGTAGCGAGGGATTCTAAGTCGGAATCCTGAGCGTAACGAAGCATTCAAGCGTTAACGCCCATGACGTTGTTAAAGCGACTTTGTCGAAACAGGGATATTACAATGTTCAAGATAACTTAAATGACGGAACTGTATAGGGTTAATCTGGCTCAACACAGCTGCTTATTAATTTTGATACTGATAATATAATATTTGTATTAGTTAAGCAAAAGCAATTTAAAAAAAAAAACGAAAAATCAACCAGTGGGAGTTTCTACGCCCTTCTGCTCCCACAGTGGTCCAATGTAGAGAAGTGGCAAATAACGACGATTGCTAAGTATATGTAAATATCTACTGTTAAATCCACGCCTCAACCGAAAGGGGTAGAATCTTGGTAGGGTTGTTTTTCAGTGGAATGTCACAAAGTAGTACTGACCTTGACGCCGTGGACCGGCATTCAAAAGCTCAATTCGAGGCAGGAGTACGGGATGAGGAACACAAGGGTGGGGGGTGTCGGGAGTCGAATCTTACTCGTGTCGTAGCTGGTACTGGTGCGGTCGTGACGCTGCCGACTACAAGGGTCGCTATCCGAACACGACGAATTGGTGACCGAACCACTTCAACCTTTCACAGCACTAAGCACTCACTACGATAACGTGAAATCTACTTATTTCCTGACGATTATTGCGATATTATTACAAATAACATACAGCCAAGGCCCGAATGCCTGACGCCGACAATTTTTCCACGTGCAAAGGTGACAGCTAGCTAGTCATTTTTTTTCTATGCAAGTGACAGCTAGCTAGTGATGTCCCAATCACTCGCGGTCGATCCGCGCAACAAAAAAACCGAGGTGCGTTCCGAAGCATAAATATTAAACATCTACAGTAATAAAGACATTTGACAAAGACTATGAAGAAAATTGAAATAAAATGCTCTCAAAATAATGAAATAACTATACTTGGAAATATACTTTCACCACTTTTACAGTAATCACAGTAAAAGTACAAAGAAAACAAAACTTTTTTTTATAATGGCGGATTGTGAAGGATTAGGGAAAGTTCAACACAGATAAAATATTCCTGTGCTACTTTTACCAATGTGAAAAATAATCTAATCGAATATTACGATGGTATTGATATATCCAATACCATTGTAATATTCGATTAGATTATTTTTTCACATTGGTAAATATATCACAATAACGGTCATCGATATTGTGATTTAAAAAAGATAATTTATTGTGACATTTTTTTTTTAATATTAAGAAAAAGTCATAAATTTTCATATAACGTTGGTAAAGTTAAAACTTGAAACATGTTCATTTTTAATCGATAACGATGAAATTACAATCGATTATTTTATTAAGATCTGTGTTCAATTGGCTCATTGCGTAAATGCTACATGCCAATGAATAAATTGAAAAAGTAGCTTATACAGAAAAGTAGCTTTTTTTCTCCCCTCTCGTCGTGGAGAAAAACTTACTTAATGAAAGGTGTAAAAAAATTATTTTTGTGTAAGTTATCTAATTTCCAGTATAAAAAAAGATCACAACAGTTGAAAATGATTTTTTATTAAGGTTTTCTGCAAATTTTCTCCCAACATGGCCTCTCTTGAGAGATACTACGAGTTTTAGTATGTTATCAGTTACCGTCACTCATCACGTAGTGACTTCGTCTTTAGTGGTAATAACGATCACTAAAATCTACTTCAATTATCTAACAATTCAGGTAGTTGGTTTGATTCACACAAGAATGTGGAGATGACATAAGAGATTCATATGTATATTTTTTTGTTAGGTGGGTACTTATATAAAAATGTGTGGTTATTTTAGAAGGTATATGGGAATATTAACACTTTTACAACCTATTTGTATGTCTTTTTACAACTTCTAGAGAACTTTATTAATCAATATTTTAATTTCTACTTAATATCTTGTATCTCCGTGTTGTAATGGGTTTTACGCTGTAGCTCCGTGGTCTAATGGGTTTCAAGCTTGCTTTTCACGCAGGAGATGCTGGTTCGAATCCTGACCAATAATTTTATTAATTTATCTTAACCACAGTATCGGAATGATGGTTCGGATGACACGTTAAGGTGTAGGTCCCGGTTACTATCGCTACATTTTAGTGGTCGAACCCATAATGGAGTATGGCTTAATCTAACTCGTATCTGGCTTAAGGCCTGTTCCGCTCGGTAGGGACATTCATGGGCTACATTAATTATTATTTATGTTATTATTAAATATCTGTACGCGTTCCTTAGAAAAACAGTCTTGACAGATAAACACGTGGAAAACCTGGCCACCGACCCGATTTTGAACCTTATTCCAGGGTAATACAATTCAAAACCTATAACGGGAAAATGTCTTACCGTCAAGACACGGTTCGGTGAGGGATTGGGGTACGGAACCCTAAAAAAATGGCTTTACATACTAAATACTTTCTCCTGATAACATACTTTTGGTTTTATTCTATGCATAACACATACCTTTTTTGCGCGCCAATGATCTACGCAATTATCTTTCTCTCTCTTTCTCGAGTTGAAGGGGTCAGAAACTGTACTGTTTCGGACTCCTTACGTCAAACTTTTACACGTATTACTGATATAAACCTTATGTATGTTTTTATCTAGGGTACTTGTGAGATATTTCTCTTATATTTCAAAGCCCTTGGGTCCACTGTTATGAGATCCTAGAAGGATCGGATCTTTATTTTATTTTGTGAATCTTAAGACTGGCTGGCTTTTTGACCCTAGATTAAAGATAAGTTCTAATCACATCTAACTTGACCCAACCGCACATTTGATACCTAGATAAAAAGTAACTAAACATACTCTACGTAGTTATATCCCGTCTGAGTCAACTTGCTAGTCTGAGTGACTATGTTAGGTAGAGCATATGACTCATCCTTTTCCTAGGAATTAGATTTAAGCTTAGTAATGTAAACAAGCAACCCTACGTGGTTCATCTAGACTCTGAGCTCGACGGCTTCTCTCGGGATCAGACGTGTTAATCATTTTCTCATATAGTTCTCTTTTTAAAAACTCTATTTATCACTCCCGAAACTTAACTGGCGCAGCCGGTAGGATCGTGTAAAATATATTGCCTTGTTTGAGGATACTGCTAAAAACTTGTGCAATTCACGGTCAGTCGAACCAAACAAATTTGTTGTGTTACGTGAGCACGAGAGAAGACGGACAATGGCCCAGCAACGGATTGGACGGTGAATAAAACTCTTTACTTCTTTCCGAATTGTTTCCTATCTCGAACTCCCACATCTGGATAAAGAAATCTCTAGTAAAGGATAAATTTATGTTCTCCCGTCAATTGCCCCTGGTAACTTTAGTTACCAGATTTTTTCTTCCGTAGATTGCCCCTGGTAACTCTAGTTACCAAAAGTTTTGAGTGACGTCTAAGTGACAAGATCGTCTTGTTTCTTTTACACTAATCACTTTATCTGTATGAACCGTTTTCTATTTCGTTCTACTTGAACTAATCTTTAGTTTTTTCATATGACATCACTATATTGAACGAATGGAATCACTGAAAAAAAAAACAAATCGCAGTCGTGTGAATTCGTTCTACGGGCGGTTTCGCGGAGCAATTAAATTGTGTTTTGTGGTAAGTATTGTGTGTTTTTAGCTGATAATTGTTATTATTCTTGTTTATTCACCCCTTCTGACTATATGTACAAAAGGATTTAGACAGAAAACTGATTTTGTGCGATAATTCACGAGTTTCGTAAATAACCTCGCGGTCAATAGGTAGGTCATAGATATTTCCTTTGTTTCTGGTGAAACTTTTATGTTTTATGCCACTTAAAAGGTAATAATGTTGAAGAACGATTATCTAACACTCGTTTTCTGCAAAAACAATATTGATATACCCCCTGTATTATATATATGTATTATATATGATATTTTTTTTCATTTGTGTGTTGCGGCGCGGCGCGCTGGCAAATGCTAACGAATGTTTGTAAGCTTTTAACTAAATATTTTTTATCTACAACATGGATGTTTTTTTTTTTATCGTGTGCTAATGTAATACAGAAATCTTTTAAATATAGAAAAAAAGTAGGTTGTCGCTTTACTTTTTTAATTTAAAAACAATATATGGACCCATATCCACTTAAAGCTCAAAGTCTGTGTTTACTTCTACGTATGACTGCACAAAGAGTCGTAACAAAAATCAACGCCTGTCCAATAACATTGTTAGTTTACGATCTCTTAAAAAAAAAAAACTTGAAGCCGAAGTCTCGAGAAACCAAGTCATAAAAAATGTTTATGTAAGACGATCCGACGCCCACTTATCGACCGAGTAGGTAGGTGTCAAGTGACGGGCAGATGACAGATGTTTACGCGGCAAGCGGTAGGTCACTTGAGCAGATATTAATTAAGCTCTTCTCTGTCCCTTTCCTTGTTGAAACCCTGTCACTGGATCAAATTCTCGAGTGCAGGATTTCTTGAGCATTGTATAATTTATATTGTTGAAACTCTGTTACATTATCGAGTACAGATTTTCTCCAAATTGTGTAATTTCGTGTAACCTTTATATATATAAAATTTTGTGTGTGTAAACGTGAAAACTGTGTGCTAATTGCGTGTTTGAGTAATAAATATAAGACGTAACAATGGCGAATAATGAAGACACTAATATCCCGCTCAGCGCGATAAAATTGATTCCCACTTTCAGTGGTCCTTAGTTTTTTCTTAAAGAAATGTGAATTTGTGTTACGAAGTTACCAAGGAGATGCCGCTAGGAATGCTTTCTTCTTAGAGCTATTAACGAGCAAATTAGATGGCAAAGCAGCAGCCGTAGTTAGTGAGATCGTAACATTCGCAAATTTCGATGAATTCAAAACTCTCCTCATCCAACATTTCGGAGATGCGCATAATGAGGAATGCGTGGCTAGCGACCTAGAAAGTATGAAAATAAAACCCCAAGAACCGTACATAAGAGTTTTGCAACCGCGTGCATGATATGAGATCCCTACTGTTGTCCAAAGTAAGACTCCGTCATGAAGGTCAACCAGAGATCATAGCAGCCAAGAAAATTATCTATGACAACACAGCTCTCAATGTATTCCTATTCAATCTGCCAGAACATATTAAAATACTCGAAGTAAATATTACCATCAAAAGCCTTATATAATATGCCTCAAATATCCAACACCCCGTATAGATTGGCAGGAGCATTGTTGCTGACAAGACCGCAACCAGTGTACCCTCCTGGTCAATTTAAATTCGGAATCCCTAACACAATCAGAGCTTTACCACCTCTGATGAACACACCGCCAAGAGCATTAGGTTCGAGCTCTCATCAAAACAAAGTCCCCTTTAACTTCAGACCAAATCAGAATTTTACATTCAGACCACATCAACAGTTTTCAGGATTTAGGCCGTATCAACAACTTCAAGGTAGACCTTACCCGCAAATGGCCTTCCGCCCACCAAACCAACACGGCTATACTCATCAGCCAAGACCTTTCCAAACCCAGCCGCAATATTCCAACGACGTTTCGATGAGAACAGCTCCATCACTTCCCAAACCTGCAAATGTCCCCGTACATACCGTTGACTATACTCAAGACTTCGCATTCTGCGATGAGCAAGGTGATGCATGGATGTACAATGCGGAATTTGACATAAACATTCCATTCAACGAACCATCCGTAAGTGAATTCCCAGAACCAGGATATCCACCACCCGAACAAGATGCCGTTGACTATACTTCTCAACATCCCAGTAGTTCTGACTCTACACCTGTAACCCCAGATTCAGCCCTTAATGCCAATAACACCAGTAACAATCAATGCGAAAATTTTTGCCTTTTCTGGAATTCCGACAACCCCAAATAATAGAAATTAATTATGATTCGTACCGAAAACTTCCACATATTGAAATCCCTGCAATAGGTAAATTTATGTTAGATACCGGCAGCTCAAGATCTTTCATAAGCCCCCAAATCGCAGATACATTATTTGAAAGTTATAAACAACAATAAAACTTTCAAGTAATTAGTACTCATGCGACAACATCTCATAACCAAGTCATAGTCATCCCTGTAGAACCAATTAAAATTCAGTGCTAGTAGAACAATACTTTATTAATCACTTCAAAATAAAATTACTATCGATAGCTATCTTCAACCACCAACCGCGTCCCGTACCTCGACGCCCCCCAACCCCGCGACCTCGCGCAGCTAGTGCTGCCCTCTCCTGCTAGTTTCGGGTATTAACGTCTTTAGATTCTAACACTTCGGCCATCTGCAACCATTACACGACCCGTGTATTCAATTACGCGCTTTCACTTAGTTAGAATTTAAAGATTGATCAGTTATTGACCACACTTGAATCTACCCGAAATTAGATTTAAATATACAATTGACATATATTCAGCGATTTTAATCGCTAATGTTGGTACAAACTATTTCTTATCTGTATTTAAATAAGATCACAACCATGACTTTTAATAACTATAGATGACGCACTTAGCTTCTAGTTTGTAACAACTTGAAAAACAAAAGATCAGATAAGTACCAATAATAGAAATGGGGCAAGTCGCTTCTACCTTGCAACCACATGAGACCTTACAGACACAAATAATATAAGTGGGGCAAGTCGCTTCTACCTTGCAACCACATGAGACCGTAACATCGGACATAATTAACATAAGTGGGGCAAGTCGCTTCTACCTTGCAACCACATGAGACCATAACATCGGACATAATTAATATAAGTGGGGCAAGTCGCTTCTACCTTGCAACCACATGAGACCATAACATCGGACACAATTAATATAAGTGGGGCAAGTCGATTCTACCTCGCAACCACATGAGACCATAACATCGGACATAATTAATATAAGTGGGGCAAGTCGCTTCTACCTTGCAACCACATGAGAATCAATACCAATACCACAAACGTCGGAGTTCTAGTGCCCCTCTGTCACACCATTTCACGCATGGATCATAAGATATATATCATATTCTTAATATGCACATGGCATTAATAGTTTTTTTTTTTTTTTTTTTATATTACAATAATATTTATTTTATAATTACTAAATATTAGAACTCTCACATGCGGTTTCCTCATCACTACTTGTGTTATCACTAGACCTATCAAAATGCATCCATGGTTTCATTTTGTCGACCGCCACTACGGCTGAGTAACGTCGATTTCCTTTTCGTGTGATGGGCGTATCTTCTATTTGATATCTGTCATGTCCTTACGCTGCTGTGACTCGATACGGCCCTTGAAATTTAGGGATGAGTTTTCTACTCTGACCTACTGATGGAATTTCGCATTCGAGACTGATTAAGTCACCTGCTTGGAACCGTTTAGGTGCACATGCCTTCTTGTCATAATATTTCTTTTGTTTCTCTTGATATTCCGTAACGTAATCAATTAGCTTTTTGCGTCTGTCTTCTACTGAAAGGGCGTTGTCTATATTTCCATTATCTATGCATGACTTGATTCTACCTTCCGTAATACCTGTTAGACCAGTACCGAACAACGCTTCAGCTGGTGTCATACCAATACCCTTGTTTAAAGTATTGTTTAGACCGTGTTGGATGTCCGGCACGTGCATGTCCCATTTCTTCTCGTCAACTCCAGTACATTTTGCCGTCAGTGCCTCTACGAGCGTTCGGTTATACCTCTCGACCTGCCCATTAGCTCTAGGGGTTGCCACTGCATTGATGATGTGTTTAACTCCGATCTTATGTAAGAACTCGGAGAATTTATGGCTAGTAAAGCAAGATCCCCTATCGGATATAACCCTCTTAGCAATACCGAAAACACTAAAATACTCACGCATCTTGTCTATCACTATCGATGTCTTTGTACTCTTTACAGGTTTGAGTATGATATACTTACTGAAAGCATCTATAATTACCAGTAAGTGTGTATTCCCTTTTGAACTCTTGACAAATGGTCCGACATGATCAATATGAAGAGTACAAAATGGTTTGTTTTCTTTGGGTATGGGGTGCAAGTATGGCTTCTTCTTTGATGATGACTTTGTGTAAGCGCATTCAAGGCACGAATCCACATACTTTTTTACAAAACGTCTCATTTTACTGAACCAATAAGTGTCCTTCACTTTTGCTAAAGTTTTCTCGAATGCGAAATGACCTATATCATCGTGACATTGTTTGAGAATCTGCCAGCGCACCCCTTTTGGAACCGTCCAACGTTCTCTTTGATCAGTTTTTAGGTATAATATGTTATTTCTCACTACAAAATTATTTTTCACGTCAACTACATTTTCAGATTGGGGTCTCTAAGGATTGCAATTTTCCGTTGTATTTCGGTGTCAGAGCTTTGAACTGTGCTTAGCCAGTTAGCATTATCAGTCTCGAGCTCGACTATCGTGTTGACCGCGTCATCGTAGTATAAGGCGGGTTTCTACTCAACGCATCTACGTGACACATGGATTTGCCTGGACGGTACTCAATGCTGAAATTAAATTCTTGCATGGCTATCCACCATCTCGCGACACGCGCTATAAGATCACGTTTTGCAAAGGTCGCTCTCAACGAATTACAATCTGTGTAGATCTTGAAATCTATGCCTAACAGATAGACACGAAATCTTTCCAGCGAAGCTATGACCGCCAACGTTTCCAACTCATATGACGTCATATGTTGTTCATCAGTAGTCGTTTGCCGACTGAAGTATGCTACAGGCTTCAATATTCCGTTTTTGTCTCTTTGCATTAGAATACCGGCTACACCTATTTTACATGCGTCCGTATGAAGTTCAGTGTCGGCCTTATGATCGTACAGTGCTAATGTTGGTTTCTTTAGTAACTCTGCTTTTAAAGTATTGAATGCCTGAAGTTGTTCAGGTCCCCACACCCAGCTAACGTTTTGTTTTAGTAATGCAGTGAGAGGCTAAGCGATAACAGAAAAACCTTTCACGAAGCGCCTAAGGAAACTACACAGCCCAATGAATTGCCTTACCCTATGTTGGTCAGTTGGTTCGGGGAAATCTCTGACAGCTTCGATTTTCCGTGACCCAGGTTTGATGCCTTCAGCGTTTAACTCGAACCCCAGGTAGTCTACTGTCTTGCTGAAGAAACAACATTTCGATAGTTTCAGAGTTAAACCAGACTGCTGTAACGTCTGCAAAACAACTTCCAGATTTCTCAAACCATCGTCTAAAGTATGGGACGGTATGATGATGTCGTCCATATAAGCTGACGCGACTTTACCAGCAGCCGGAGTTGTACCGACCGTACTTGCTTGATCAACTAAAGAATTAGTGTTATGTCACTTTCTACTATCGGTCGCAGACATTCAGATTGTTCAACCCTAAACACTTCACAGTATTCCTGCTTCTAAGTGTCTAATTGCGGACGCTTACATTTAGCTAAAACTGTTCCCTTTTTAAGATCAAATGGTTGTATCGACGATCCTTTTACAAGTGCTACACCAAGGCCTTCGGTGATAGTAAATAACCCCTGTACCAGGTGATATTCTTTCCCTAGTTGGAACCTGTTACTGCCTTCAATATATACATCACCCGTGAACGAACTATCTGTGTGAATATTAACTATAGTAAGACCGTTAATAGTTACATCTGCCGAGCATATCAGCTTGACAGTATTAATTTTCTCCTTCGCTGATTTAATACTCAAAGTATTACTATTTTTTTTTTCAACAATAATGTGAGGTTGTTCAGTGAACGTTTGGCCAATCAGTAGAGGAACACGCATAAAATTATCTGGCACTATATACACTTCAACTTTTGCAGTGACGGAATCCACTTTTAATTCTACTAAACTCTTACCCAATGGTTTCACTACGGCCTCACCAAACCCTTTGAGTGTCATCATTGTATTACCTGTACTCCAGTTCAGCATGGCCTGTTCTGCTCCAGTAACACTAATCATTGTCGCAGAGCTGCCAAAGTCTATAAAGGATTTAATTAGTTGGCCATTTACGCTGGCTTCTTTATAATATCGACACTTTTCAAATAAGGTAGTAATTGGTCGGGAGTGTCAAACCTAGCAACTTCCGCACTTAGCCTAACACTTCGATCCTCTACTCCTAAGACAATGCAGTCAACTGCTTTCCTCCCTTTTATACCACAATGGTTTAATAGTACAAGTTTTTTTTTAAATAATACTCTTATAGTGACTCATTAAACCTAGCTCTTACATCCAGCATGGTGGTGAGGATTTGACCATAGTTTTCTTCACTCGGGAATGCTAGTTTCAGTTTGCTTTGCCATTCTGGCCATGAATATAACACTGTGGTCAACCACTTCTTGGCCAGTCCTTTTAATTTTGAAAGTGAAAAATGAATCGTCTATGTATTTGACTAATCATATATGGCTGCACACTCATTGACTTTGTGCAGCCACATTTCAATTGTTTGCTCCTTACAGGCTGGGTCAAATTCCGAAATTTGATTATTATTTGATAATTTATCTGTACTTATGGCTTTTAATGCCTTTACTAGGTGCGACAGAGAGACACTATCACTTTTTTGGTTTAGGTGTACACGGCTGTGACTACGGGAATGTACATGACGTGTGACACTGCGCGATCGTCTGCCTGACGAAACACCTCCACGGCTGCGATCATGGGACGCATCACTTATCTTCGGACGTTCGAAGTAACCCTTGGGACTACTACTGCGTGAACGTCGTCCATGCTCACTCCGAATCCTGCTGTCAAGCCAGCGACTCTTCGTCTCACGTCGATCTGTACGGCTGCGACTGCGTAATTTGTTGTGATTTGCGTGCACGGACACGGTGGCTGCCAACTCACTTCGGCTACGAGTACGGCTGCGTGATGTTGATCTGCGTGTACGCCGCCTTGACTCCCGCTGTCGATGTCCACTAATAGCTTCGTTCCAGCTGCAACTGCGGCTGCGTGGAAGCGTGCGGCGCGTACGCCCCTCGCGACTACGTTGGCGGCTGTAGTTGCGACTTTGCAGACGTCTGCTACCCGACGACATCGGCAGCGGTGGCGTGTTTACTTCACGCGAATGCCGTTGGTCACCCTCATTTGGCATTTTGAATTGAAACACCCGCTGAAACAGATTACTTTCGGACAATACTTGTTTGTTTTCGTCGTAAAACACAAAACAGGAAAAATATTGAAGTATGCTTGAGCTTGTCAATTTTTTTTTTTTTTTTACAGATTACTTAATGTCACATGCAGGACAGAACGACCCAAACAATTGTTGGTTGAATGGATCCAACTTGCGCATTAAATGCCATCTAGTGTCAAATAGCGGAACGAAATCGCGGTCGTCGTCCGACCCAGTAATATCGTAATTTTGTTGAAATTTTAGGTTATTTTACGAAACGTTTGAGATTGCACTATTTACAAGCACAATAATTAATTACAGTTCTCAGCACTCTCGTGAAAACCAACAAAATTACAAAACAAATCCAAATAATGGTAATATTCGCGACAAAATACCAACTATTATGACAGGATTTTGGCAACTTACGTGGGTTTTCCAAGTCGAATCGTAGATTCGATATGTTATCCTTGCTTCTGAATTGTAGAACCAATTAAAATTCAGTGCTCGTAGAACAATACTTTATTAATCACTTCAAAATAAAATTACTCTCGATAGCTATCTTCAACCACCAACCGCGTCCCGTACCTCGACGCCCCCCAACCCCGCGACCTCGCGCAGCTAGTGCTGCCCTCTCCTGCTAGTTTCGGGTATTAACGTCTTTAGATTCTAACATCCCTTTGTTCCCGATTTTCAAGTGCGCGACATTTCATAAGTTTTATGTGTACAGCGTTGACCACAAGTACGATGGATTAATCGGACTGGATTTGCTTATGCGATTGCAAGCCGATATCTCACTCAAAGAACGACTTCTCAAAACAAGTACCACTTGTATTCCCATAGTATGTGAGTCATACATGATTCCTTTGACCGCTCGCTCAGAGCATAGACTACGCCTACCGTGCAACATTGTAAAAGGTGATGCCATCATTTACTTCAAAGAATTTCATCCATGCATACGCATGCCCGCCGCGATCGTCAAGTGTGTTGATGGATCACTGACTACAGTTATTCAGAACACTACCGACAGAAACTTAACTCTGTGTGTGACTGCCCCGTTCGAAGTAACTTCGTTAGAATCAGACTCATGTCTACTTAATTACAACGCCGACTCACATAACGACTTTTAAATAGATCAAATGTTACGACATAACCTCTCAAAAATCAGACTCGACCACATGCCTTCACGAGAACGCGACGCTACACAAAAACTATGTATGGAATATAGAGATATATTCTACTGCGATCAGATTCCCTTGTTTTTTACAAACCAAGACAAACATCAGATCAGAACTGAAAATGAAGATCCCATTTATGTTAAGCCGTACAGACAAGCACCCGCACAGTAAGCCGAGATTAAGAAACAAGTAGAAAAATTACTTCGTGATGACGTAATCCAAGAATATCATTCTTCCTGGAGTGTCCCCGTACATTTAGTGCCAAAAAAGTTAGACGTATCAGGCGAAACAAAATATCGAATGGTCATAGATTACCGACGACTTAATGAGATAACAATCGACGACAAATATCCACTACCTAATATAACCGACTTATTTGATAAGTTAGGTAAAAGTACAGTATTTTCCACCTTGGATTTAACTAGTGGCTATCATCAATTAGAAATTAAGTAGGAGGATAGACAAATGACAGCCTTCAGCACCGAGAACCGACATTACGAATTCTCTAGAATGCCGCTTGGTTTAAAGACAGCTCCGGCGACGTTCCAACGCGCCATGGATAGTTTGTTGCGTGGTTTGCAAGGTATACATAGCCTTGTTTACTTGTTCGATATATTAATCTATTCAAGTAACCTTTCAGATCATATAATGAAACTACGAACAGTATTTGATAGACTCAGACAGACAAACCTAAAAATCCAATTAGATAAATCAGAATTCCTGCGAAAAGAAATCTTATACCTTGGACATACGATCACAAATGAAGGATTGAAACCTAACAATGACAAAATACAGACTGTAATTAATTGACTATCCTATACCTAGAACACAAACCGAGATCAAACGTTTTCTAGGCTTCCTGGGTTACTATCGACGATTCATTAAAGACTTTTAAAAAATAACACAGCCAATGTCAGCTTGTTTGAAGAAGGGAAGGAAAGTAGTTTTGGATGAAACAAAACTACTTTCCTTCCCTTCTTCTTTAGGAAACGTTTGATCTCGGTTTGTGTTAGTATGTCGAATCATTTCAGAAAAGCAAGGAACTACTCATCAATTCCCCTATCTTACAGTTTCCTGACATGACAAAACCTTTCATCTTGACTACTGACGCCTCTGACGTAGCGATAGGCGCCGTCCTGTCTCAAGGATCCATAGATTCCGATTGACCGATCGTCTATGCAAGTAGAACATTGACTGACACCGAGAAACGATATAGTACCATAGAACGCGAACTGTTAGCCGTCATTTGGGCTGTGAAGCATTTTAGACCGTACCTGTATGGACATAAGTTCGATAAATATACGGACCATAAACCCTTAAAATTGCTATATCAGCTCAAAGAGCCCAATACTAAACTGGCTCGCTGGCGTTTATACTTACAAGCATACGATTTTAATATAATCCATAAAAGTGGAAAACAGAATACTAACGCAGATGCTTTATCTCGCATCCAAATTCATGCTTTGATTGGAGACGACGACGACGCCTCTATGCTAGTAAATTACGACCGCGATCAACGAGAAACTGACCAACTTTTAGACGACCTCACAGACATAATAGCAGCACAAACCCCACCAAAAAGATGAGAAACAGATGACTCTAAAACCATATCTATCTCAGACAGTGACAAGACCATCTCAGCAGATAATGAAACGGAATTTCCCATTCCATCTCCAACTGGTAGTACTACCGATACAGCACATTCAGCTAGATATATGGATTCTACCAGAATTCCTATACTAAATGAAGCAATAGATAGAAAACCTAGACAAATACTTGTGTTCACATGGCATAAAAATAGCTTAAATGTTAAAAATATCTCAAATAAGACCCAGCAAATTCTTGAAATGTTTCTGCCTCTCAATAATGAAGATCTTATAGTACAGTTCTTGAAAGAGTACATTAAAAATAAAACTAAGTACTTCATCTACTTTGAGACTGAGCAACTCCGTAAAGATTTCAGTAACGGAATCATCAGACTGTTCAAAAAGGGCGAAGTATTATTCTTTGAATGTACTGAGCGTGTAGTATCCATAAGTGACGAATCTGAACAGAAAGCTATCACATTGAAACTTCATCAAGGTAAAACGTGTCACCGAGGTATCAAAGAAACATTAACTCGAATAATAAGATACTATTATTGGCCCAACATGCAAAAAACAGTTTCCGCTATTTTAAATGCTTGTGAACTATGTAAACAAATGAAATACGACCGAAACCCCATCAAACCCAAACTACAGTTGACCCAAACTCAAACTGCCCCATTCCAAGAGGTATTCATTGACTTGTTTACTATAGAGGGTGTATATTATCTCACGCTAGTAGATGCTTTCAGTAAACTAGGCCAATCAATTGTAATCTCCAACCGATCAAAACCCGAAGTAGTACGAGCACTTATTAAGTACTTTTCGTATTACGGAACCCCAAAACGAATAAGCTGTGACCCCGGTTCTGAGTTTAATAACGATCTGTTAAAGGAACTCATGGGAATGTATAAAATAGAATTACACATAGGCACGCCACATAACCCCAACTCGATGGCTATCGTTTAGAGATTTCATTCGACACTTATAGAAATATACCGTCTTGCGCGCTATGAACAGAAGTTTACAGACGCAGCTTCTGTAATGACGTACGTTGTCATGGCATATAATCACACTATACACTCAGCAACAAAGTTAACTCCGTTTGAAGTGGTCTTTGGTCACACGGATTCAAGTGAACCTTTCAATATCGACTTTGAGAGGACCTACTTACAACAATTATTGAAAGATCACCATAAACGAACGCAGTTCTTGTACCGACATATTTCAGATAACTTACTGTCAAACAAAGAAAAGATATTGGAAAAGCGAAACGGTGAGGAACTTTCAAATCCTATAGAACCAAGTGATATAGTGTTTACAAAGGACATTAACACGAGAAAAAGTAAAGATAAACCCCGCTTTAAAAAGGCTTTAGTAACTGGTGTACCTGAATGGAATATCGTCCCTATTAAGGTTAGAGACCGACCAACAAAAACTCATCTAAAAAATGTCAAACGTCCTCCACAGATGGTGCGTCCCTCTGCTAATCTGGACAGTCAGTTGCCAGGCCCTTCGCATATAAAAGATTGATAACAATCCCGGAATCATTCCTGTAAAAGAAGGTGAAGCATACCTTCAGCTGGATAAATGGTTAATTATTAAGACTCTTGATTTAAAAGGTATAATAACAGACATCTCTTTTAATGTATACAAATACAGTCAGATTGATAAGCAAGTCAATTCAAGTGCCCCATATATATTTCAGTTTATTGCAATGAAGACTCATGTGGAGTATTTACAGAACCTAGCAATAGAAAAACTACTACAACTAGTTCCCAATAATCGCTTCAAAAGAGGACTCTTAGACCCTATTGGTTCTCTAATCAAAGTAATTACTGGAAACTTAGATCACGCCGACGCAATCAATTATGATAACCTCATATTTAACCTTCAATCCCACGAACAGGCTCGTTCTCAGAAAATAACGCTTATCTCCGACATGTTAGATCATTTCATGAATAGTACTGAAACCCTGAAACGAAATACACAAATTATAGACACTCGTCTGAAACACATAGAAAATCTACTTAAAGAAGTTCGTCTTAAGGAAAATCATACTATGTTTTCTACTACTGTGCTAGGTCTATACAACCTTTTTATCATTAATTTCCGCACCATTTACCTCAAACTTAGCGAAATAGAAACTGCTCTAGCATTTAGTAAGGTATCTGTTTTACATAAGTCTATTATTAACTCCACAGAGCTATTGCTATTGTTAAAGTCTATTGATAAGTATGATAACCTTATGTACCCTGTAACTGAGAGTAATTTGATTAATTTAGAGGAGGTTATAACCTTAAAAGCTTATATAAAACAAACTCAAATTGTTGTGATATTAGAAGTACCACTTACAGATAATAATACCTATGTATACTATAAACTATATCCACTTCCCATGTCCTTTGGTAACCAAACACGTATTGTTATTCCTAAATATCCTTACCTCCTTGTAAAGAGTTTCACGTACGTTCCGATCCACCGTCCGTGCAAAGACATCGCAGCTAACCAGTACATGTGTACTGAACAAGAGCGAGTACTCTATCCAGACGCGACTTGTATGCAACAACTAATGCAGTACGCCGACCCTTCACATTGTATCCAGTATCCTGTTGAGATCGAAGACATCAAACTACAACGCATTTCTTCACACAGTTGGATTTTATTTTCACAAAAGACAGAAATATTATCACAAAGATGTGATACCGAAATCACGCAATTACCTATTCGAGGCACATACATTTTGAGCATCAATGATTCCTGTGAAGCAACTATAGATAAGTTTCACATACATCTTCAGAATAGTCATGCTGGAATGATGCAATACCAACCGAACCCGATTATTAATCTGGAACAGCTACATCCTGGAAACGAGACTGATATAGAACCCATTAACTTACAAGATGTTAACCTGGACGACATGAAGTACCTAAATTTCCTACTGAAGAAAAGTGTGAGTGAAAGTGCAAAAGGTCCCAATAAAACCAGTGGCGTAAAAATCAACAGTGTTAGCCTAGCGACTCTACTTTTATATGTTCTTGCCTCTATTATAACTGTATTTCTGGTGTATCGTCATTTTAATGTAATTCAATTGTTTTTCACGCGAAAGCAGCCGGCTCCGGTAAACCCTGAACCCGGCGTTTCCGCACTTAAGGGGGGAGGAGTTATATCCCGTGACACCTTGCTAGTCTGAGTGACTATGTTAGGTAGAGCATATGACTCATCCTTTTCATAGGAATTAGATTTAAGCTTAGTAATGTGAACAAGCAACCCTACGTGGTTCATCTAGACTCTGAGCTCGACAATACATTTTGGCTTCTCTCAGGATCAGACGTGTTAGTCATTGTCTCATATAGTTCTCTTTTAAAAAACTCTATTTATCACTCCCGAAACTTAACTACGTTTTAAATATTTTATAACATAATCTTGTTTGTATTACTTTCGAGAATCAACTAACCACAAAAGTTTTATCAAAATAAGCAGTCATACAACGCAATTAAGTCCACATAACCCTGGTATACGACTTCTTATACTAAACATATTGTTATGTTTATATCAGTAACTAATGCAAATGTAGATCCATTAGAATTATGTTGTGTTATATTATATGCCCATAAGTGTTTATCTGTCTCGCCGAATGAAAAGTCAGTCAGTTAATTGATGCCCTTTTCGCGAACTTGACCTAATTTTGTACGCTCCTCGTGTTAAACCAGCTGAAAGGATTGTGATAATTAGTATCAAAGATTGTTTCTTTCCTCCTCCTAAGAGCTGAACCTGGAATGCACTCACGTCCAGTAGGTTAGGAGAAGTTAGAAGGATCTTTAGGCAATGCCGAGCCGGGGGCAGGGGTTCGATTGCCTTCATCCATTAGGTATAATGATTGAATTGATAGTAACTACTAACCTACTGGACGCGCGTGCATTCTAGGTTCAGCTCTTAGGAGAAGGCAAGGAAACTATCGGTGATACTGATTATCGTTATCATCATAATCCTTCCAGCTAGCAAGCGCACAAAATTAGGTTATGTTTGCGACAAGTGCACCGATTGACTGACTTTCTAGTCGGTGAGAGATGGATCAACACTTACACAGAATTCCAATGGTAGATCCATTTACGTTAGTTACTGATATAAACTTAACAATATGTTTAGTGCAAGAAGTCTATTAGAAGCTATTTTTCATTTAGTTGAAACAAGTCAGCCAGTCTTAAGACTCGCAAAATGAAATAAATATGGGGGAAATATCTCACAAGTACCCTCGATAAAAACATAACGTTTGTGGAGGCCAGGTTTTCCATGTGTTTTTCTGTCAAGACCTTTTGTCTACGAAATGCGTGTAGATATATAATTATAATATAAATAATAATAAAAGTAGCCCATTAATGTCCCCACTGAGCATTACTGGTCTATACCCGGATACGAGTAAGATTAAGCCATACTCCACAACGCTGGCTCATTGCGGGTTGATGTTGGGTTTTACGACCACTACCACGCAGCGATAGTAAACGGGACCAATAGCTTAACGTGTCGTTCAAAACACTGAACGTCCGATACTGTACTTAAGATAAATGAATTATCTCATTGTTCAAGTTTCCTACCTGCATTTTCTATGTGAGAAGCAAGCGTGAAACCCATGAGACCAAGGAGCTACAGCGTGAAACCCATTAGACCACGGAGTCACAAGCGTGTAGATATCAAGTAGAAATTAATATTGATTAATCAAGTTCTCTAGAAGTTATAAAAAACATACAAATAGGTCGTAAAAGTGTTGTTATTACCATACACCTTCTAAGTATACATACGCATATATTCTGTAGTAGTAAGTACCTTACTAGGTAGGTAATGGTTTTTTCACGCTACTGCTCGGAAATGTGCTTAGCTTATGTATTCAATAAATGTATTGACGATGGGACTTTCCCAGACCTCATGAAACAAAGTAAACTGATACCTCTGTTCAAGACGGAAGACAAGGGTGACCCTTCCAGTAGGGTAGCCGAACCAATAACTTTTTAAGCTACATTTTGCGGCCTTAAACCCATTCTATAGACTTTTCACCAAAATTATATAGCCAGTTACTCTCAAGGTTTCTGCAAAACCAACGACACCTCCTTAGTTAAAATCCGTCAAGCTGTTTGGACTATAAAAAAATTAAGTATCGAACCCGCTCACAAAAACTCACGAGAATCTGTTGAGAAATGCGGCTTGTATAGGGTAACATTCGGACATACGAAAATTTTTTTGCCCAATCCTGAAACGGAGATGCTCACTCGCTTCACTCGCTCGGTCAAAAATATTTGAAAAGATTATACTCCATCAAATGTAAATGTTGATCCATTATAATTCTGTACAATTTTTGATCCATGTCTCGACGAATGGAAATACAGTAAATGGTGCCCTTTTCGCAAACTTTACCTAATTTGAGATGACCACTATGGCGCAGCGGTTGTGACGCTGTCTACCATTATGTTCTATGTGTGAAGTCCCGGGTTTGATCCCCGGCTGGGGGTAAGGAAAAGAAAACCCAAGTATTGGGTGTTTATATATGTGTGACGTCGCTGTTTCTGATTTCCACAACATCCCTGTAAGGGCCAGAAGTAATTTATATGGCTGTATGTAAACGTTTTAAAAAAATAAATTGTGCGCTTGCGTTTAACCATCTGAAAGGATTGTCACTAATGACAATAATCACTCTTACCAATTGTTTCATTGCATCCTCTAAAGAGCTGAACCTGGACTGCAAGTAGGTTAGTTCGGAGTAATTACTTACCTACTACCTATTATACAAGGGGCTTAAGTGATTTTCGAATAAATTATGTGTTATATATAGTTAGTAAAATAAAATTTGCGTACTTTTTAAAATCGCAACTTAGTAAAGGTACGTGTTTTTCGAAATAATTATGTGTTTCAAACTAGGTATGGAGGTACCTATTTAGTATATCCAATCAACTCAGTAAATACATACTTACCTACTGTACAGACCAGAAACCTAGGTTTGTATATTTACTAATTTAAGCGCCATCTGACACGTGGCAAAACCATACCATACCATTACCATAACAAACAACAAATAAGCCAACAATGTTTTTTTCTGGCCTGTAAGTGAAGAGGCCAGAAATTAAATTCTTATCCTTATAATATTATTATATAATATGATAATATTGTAAATAATTATGTTAGTAATACACAACCCATTTTTAAAAGCAATCTGAAAATCAACCTGTGGGGGTTCCTTTGCCATAATTCTCCCATAGTGGTTCAATGTAGAGAAGAGGCATTAAATGACGTATATGTATAAAAGTATATGTAAATATCTGCAGTAATAAATAAACTATATTTTGGTTTGATTACACAAATGAGATCATTATATATAAATATATATGTAGTAGACTTGCATTAATGTTTTTGTTTTTTTATTACCGGCCCAGATGGGCTGGTCGGACCGGATGGTGGCAAATAGTTTAGTATAGTTTTATTGTGCGTGGGTAGGTTCCTGCCTAGTTTTGTATTTACGTATACCTATCACCTACCTACTCGTACAGGACTATGCCTGTGAAATAGTTTATAGTTGGCGTAGTAATTTGGAGCGAGGGTGGTATCTGTTTATGAAATGGTAACCAGCATTACGAAAAGGGCTACCTGCCAGATATAAAGTTGGTTTTGCCGTTTCATCTGAGTTAGAGCAATCTTAATCGGAGCAATCTCACCAGGATGTTGCTCGGCTAGTGAGACTCACCGCCGTGATATAACCTATTTCAATTCAATTTATTAGTGCGTATCAGGTCCGTGACTCGGGTCGAGGTTCAGTCCCTGAACAAGACCCTATTGTTTATTGCTTGTTAGATATCATTTTTCCTTAGCTCGATGTCCTGAAATGGGGCTTATTGAACAAAAAATACGTATTTGCGTCGCTGTTTTGCAGCTGTGTTAGTTTGAGGAATGATTTTTGTCGTAATTTGTTTTCTTTTGTTTGACAATTTCTGTCCAGCTTTGTTTAGAATTCAGGGTCCATATTTACGTGCCTGCAAAAACTGCAGGCACGTGCAAAAAAAGGCCATGCCTGTTAGCGCGGGATAACACCATGACCCGTTGCGCAACTTGAGTTTCTATTGACTTAGTGTTTATGATGATGTATCAAGCACTACGTATTTCTGTGATGAAATGAGATAATTCTGTTTCCCAGGTTGTTGCTGTTGAGAGAGTTTAATTTTTTGGGCTGGATTCACTTAATAAATACCTAATTTAATGACGATTCTACGTCCTATCATGCAATCGTTTGTGTGTCCGGAGAAAGCAATTTATTGATAAGGTTATTGCTGGGGAGTGATCCCAATGTCATGACTCACCTAATGTGATGACAGCAGCGTGGCTTAGCCTTTTATCTGGTAGAGCGTAGCTCAGTGCCTATCTAATTCACACTTTACGCACTGAACTTTTACACTTGTAACTATATTAGACACTCTCACATCATATCGCTGATATCACCACAATCACCAAAACGCATGGTATTGCGCCTGTAAGGCAGGCCCGTTTTCGGGCGTCCAGAAACAGAACAAAATGCGCTTGGCGGGGTTGTAAACTATTGTTTGTTTTAATACGTTTACAAGATCTCGGAGGTGGATGGCCACTATAAACACGTTGGTTCGGTCCGGCAACACAAACGCAACTCCCTTAATTATCTTGAAATATACCTATTTATTAATCTGATAAATATAAATTCTACAGAAGATATATTTCTCGAAATGGTTTTGAGATTTCCGTGCCCGACCAGAAAGTACGCAATCCCATTGTCCAGAGAGACTATGGACTAGCAAATTTTTACTAATGCTGCAACAAGTTTTGCTGAAGGTGACTGCTCGATTCTTAACGATATGCAGATGTTGTTGGTGTTCACTGACGTGACATAATAGTGAGAGAGAAAAAAAGAAAAAGAGAGTGAGGAAGAAAAGAGATAAGGAGAGAAAAAAAATGAAACTGTTATAATAGGTTGAAATAAATTTAATATTGATGTAAACTATAAAATACAATGTTGAAATTGATTCCTAGAGCTCTATTATCTTTAGTGACAGAAGCATTTTAATGCCAATAAGTCACTTTTTGACTGTATCAACTTCATCATTTCTGTAATCATTTTTTATTGTGTCCGAAATTTTCTCAGCCATCATGATTATTGCAGCATTATTATTACCGCTTGGTACTTCGGGTATAACACTACCATCGACAATTCTCAAATTACTAACGCCAAATACTTTCAAGTCTTTGTCCACAACTTTACCCATAGAGCAAGTTCCAGTAGCGTGGTACACCGTATAGGCAAGGCTCTTGACGTAACACTCCCAATATTCATCGGATGAAAATTCCATGTCAGAGCATTGGGGCAAATCTAATTCAGGCACAAAAGACTTATGGCTTTTGAAATATGTTGTTTCAGTCAATTTGGTTACCAATTTTATAGCATCCACTACAGGTTTTACGTCACTGGAATCGTTAAAATAATTCATATGGAGCTCAGGATTCACATCTACATCGACACTATTAATTTTGACGTATCCTTTAGACTTCGGATGGAGCAGTATGAGTTGGACTACAAATAATTCATATTTTGCATTTAATTCCTTGATTGAAAGTGAGGTTTCATTCTGAATTTGGAAATATGAGTTATATAGTTGATAAGCTACTGAATTGTTTTGACTACCCTCACTATAAAACGGCGCCATCTGTACACCTGGCACATTGCTTCCTTCTGTAGGGAGGAAACCAGTTAATATCCTGTTCTCGAATACATCAATTTTAGCTAAGTCTGTGTTCCCGGCCAGGGCACCAGTGATTGCTACTGGTATAAGGGGATGATCTTGCATATTTTCTCCTACGGGTAGAATTGATATTGGTTCTATGTCCAATCGCTTAAGGTCTTCCGCAGGACCAATTCCTGATGCCACAAGAAGTTTTGGAGTGCTCATGACTCCCGCAGAAACAACGACTTCATTCACAGCATTGACCTGGATAGTAGTTCCATTTAGATTGATCTCAATACCTGTTGCTCTTTTGTTTGAATTAAATATAATTCTTGTGGCAACTGCATCTTTAAGTACTGACAAATTTTGTCTATCTCTATTAGGCGCTAAAAATGCTTGCGCAGTACTGGATCTTACAGGTGGATTTAATGATTGAGTAAAATATACTTTTGACACACCATATTGGTTCTGTCCATTATAATCGTCATTGACGTTGATACCGATTTGGGGAAAGGACTCAAGATACACATTCAGTCCATTTTCTGTACTTGGTTCTCTTGTCCTCTGTGAGACAATCATTGGTCCGGTAGTATTATGGTAAGCTGCATATGGGAAGGTGGAAAGTAAATCATCTCGAAGTCCCTCGCTCTTCTTAAAGTAAGGCAAAACTGATTCATAGTCCCAACCTTGGAACCCGTCGCTGGCCCAATTGTCGAAGTCTTCTGGGTTACCTCTAAAAATAAAATAAGTAAAATTTAAGTTAAATCCAACCTTTCACATTAAAATACAACTTTAAAATCAGGTCAGTCAACCTAGACACAAAACATCAGAGCCATATCGGTAGGATTAGTGCTACTGCCAATATAAAGTTTCCCAGGTGTGACATTGTCTAGGGCAATCCCTATTAATTTGAGCTCAGTCTGTGAAAATCATCTTTTATGTGTGGCTCTGCTAAGGACGGTTTGAAAATTTGATAGGCAGAAGTCAACGGCGTTAAATCTGATAGATCGGGAGTAAAAATGGGCGTTCCACAAGGTTCCATATTAGGCCCTTTCTTATTCCCGGAATATATTAATAATCTGCCTTTCATGGTAGGAGAAATTGACTGGCGTAGTGTTGTTTGCTGATCTGGTGCTTGCTGAACTGCACTTCAAAATTTAAAGACATAAATAATATTTTGATGATGTTAATGGAATATTTATTTAATCTTGAATTGGTTGACAGTTAATAATATATTATTAAATGCTGATAAAACCAAATGTATCAAATTCTCATTTCCATATGTCAGGCAAGTTGAGACTAGTTTAGTGTTAGACAGCAACACGTTAGAATAAGTAAATGACACGAAGTTTCTTGGAATAACCATTAACAGAAAATTGCAATAGGGTAAGTAAAGCTCTGCGGCTTACGCTGTTAGGAACATCAGTTAAAACACGGATGTGGCTACATCTAGGCTGGTATATGTTAGTTACTTTCATAGTGTTATGTCCTATGGTATCTAGTTGTGGGGGAAAGCAGCGGATGTTCAAATTATTTTGATTTTACAGAAAAAAACGATTCGAGCCATTTATAATTTAAAATACACAGACTCTTTAAGAGAGCTTTTTAAAGAAATTGACATACTAACTATAGGTAGTCAATTTATTTTCGAAAATATAATGTTTGTATGCAACAACCTTACAACATTTTCTAAACTTTGCGATGGCTGTAATTTTGACCTAATGAATAATCACAGACCACTTGCGCCCTGGTTAAGACTCGCGAAGTTTAACAAATCCTTCAAGAGTCAGTGCATTCTCTGCTACTATAAGATACCTCTGTAGATCTTGAAATTGCCATTTCAGCAATTTTAAACCATTTAAAGCGACTTTGTCGAAATCACAATGTTCAAGATTACTTAAATGACGGGACTGTATGGGGTTAATCTGGCTCAGCACAGACCTTGCTGTTATTTTTTTTTTTATAATTATGATAATTTATATTATAACATTTGTATTAGTTAAGCACAATAATTTTTTAAAAGAGATCTAAAAATTAATCTGTGGGAGTTTCTTCGCCCTTCTTCTCCCACAGTGGTACGATGTAGAGAAGTGGCAAAAATGACGATTATCTTGCCTTCGTCTCAGAGATTTATTTTAACCATGTAGTAGCCCTGCTACACGAACCATAATCCGCACATAGCATTCAGCGTCACAAAAAGAGGAAGAAAACCTTCCTTGACCGCTGTAGTGGGGTTGCGCATGCAGCGCCCCGCCCGTCCAAACTCATATTTGTCCGTGCGCGCACGACGAACGCACGTAGCCGTAGCTTTGCTACTGAGTGTAAAAGTGATTTCTTAAAATGCCTAAACGGAAGCGTAACGAAACTAAGGAAGAACGATGGGATAGAAAGCGGAGAAAATATGAAGAAAAACTGCAGGAGCAAAGGAAAAGGAGCTCACGAGTTATTTATTCAAGTGACGACGACGAAATTGTGCAGCTACCTACCGAAGGTAAAATGCCTATTTATTATTTCTGAAGATAATTCTCGTACATTGCGAGATAAATGCAGGTGTCTACCTAACTACTGTGGTCAATCAAAATTTTATTCATTTTTGCTCAGAGTTATCACGCGCATGATAACCAGTAGCTACTTTTCCCCCGAGATAACACGCGCATGTTATCCAGAGGCCATTTTTTTTTGAGTATTAGATATCTAATATTCTATTACCTTTGTCTATTTTTGCAACACGATTCACTTTTTTCAGACTACCCACATACTCTGTTTTTTCAACAATAACTTATTGTAAGGTTTTATTTGCCTCTAAAATTACAATAAAATGCATTTGCATTTTCAGAAAATGCACAATATGATGTGGACGTTGCGGAAGTGGTTCCATTAAACTCTGAAAATGGGGTGGTTATGCCGCCACCGGATGACGTCACGAATCGTGAGGTTATGGACGAAGTACCAATTCTAGACCCTGATTTTGATGCCGAACTACTAAAATCTCTCGGTGATTTTGAAGACGAGCCGCTAGAATGGGGAGAAAATATCCAAGAGGACATCGCAAAAAGGTTCGAACGAGTCTTGTTGCACGGTCTGAAAAAAGACGAAAAAATGGAACTGACTAAAAGGTACCTGTTCGCGAAGAACAACCCATCGACCAAAGCACCAGTGCTTAACCCAGAATTGACCACGAATACGCTGCAAGAAAGCGCTAAAACTCGCGACAAGCGCCTTTTCGAGAAACAAAACCAGCTCGGGAGAGCCCTCGCTGCCCTTGGCGCCGCTATGACGGCATTGCTAAAAAAGAACGTGGACAAATCCAACGTTATGCAAAAATTGAACGATGTCGGCAAATTTCTATCTGACTCACACTATGCTGAAACAGAAACCCGTCGGGCCCTGATCATTCCTTTGATAGACAAATGTCTCGTAGATTCTTTCAAAGAAAGAAAAAGAGATAGTTTTCTGTTCGGTGATAAATTATGCGACCTAGTGAAAAACTCTCGAGGCATTATAAGAACGGGCCAAATAATCCAGGGGCCTGCAGCAAGTACATCTGGCATCAATTTAAACTGGAGAGGCCCACCGAACCGCCAGCGCCACTACCGCGCCGTCGCCGGTCCATCCCAGCCGAGTCGCGGTGGGCAGAGAACGACATACACTCCGCGTCGACGTCCTCCGCCACCGCCGCCGCCGCCGCCGCCGCGCCGCCAGCCGCCACCGCCGCCGCCGCGCCGCCAGCCCCCGCACAGATCAGCGGCGCAGTATCCGTCGGGCGATCGGCCGCACTAGAAGACGTACAACCCCTCGAGGTAACCATACATGCCGGTCGCTTACGTTATTTTGAAAGCGCATGGAAACTAATTACATGTGACGATTTTATTTTAAATACTATTTCCGGATATAGTTTACCTTTCATAGAAATACCTAAACAACTACTTTTCAAAGAACGTTCGTTTACTGAGACCGAGAAAAAATCGATAGATAAAGAGTTATCACACCTTAAAGAATTGAAAGCTATAAGGAAATGTAAACCTGTTGAGGGGCAGTTCATTTCTGACATTTTTTTAACACCAAAAAGTGATGGTTCAATGCGTTTCATCCTTAATTTGAAAAAATTAAATGAATTTATATATTGTGAACATTTTAAAATGGAGGATATTAGAACCGCTTCACGGTTAATGACAAGAGATTCATATATGGGTAATATCGATTTAAAAGAGGCTTATTTTGTTCTGCCTATATTTCCCGGTCATTCCAAGTACTTACGTTTCATGTTTAGGAATGAATTATATGAATTCACGGCCCTCCCCTTCGGTTTATGTTCGGCCCCGTACATCTTCACAAAGATCCTCCAGCCTGTCGTCGCGCATCTGCGATCGCAAGGGTTAACATCGGTACGGTACCTAGATGACATATGGTGTTTAGGCAGATCCTATGACGATTGTCTAGATAACATTCATGAAACTGTCAGATGTTTAACCAGTTTAGGTTTCGTAATAAACTATAATAAAAGCACATTGACACCTAGTAAAGAATGCAAATTTTTAGGATTTATCCTTAATTCACACAAAATGACATTAGAACTACCAGATCAAAAAAGATGCAATATAGTTCGCCGCTTAGAATTAATCTTGGACCACATTTCAAAAAATCAAAATATCCGTATCCGGGATTTTGCCGCGTTTTTAGGTTCTCTTACCGCAATCTGCCCAGCCATAGCTTACTCGTGGCTTCATACTAAGTCGTTGGAGAGGGTCAAGTATCTAGCACTACTTAACAACAACGACAATTATGATAAGTTCATGACAATCCCAACTAACGTAGAAAAAGACTTGTTGTGGTTCAAACGAGTAATACCATCAGGTAATAATCCAATAAGACACGGTTGTTATGAACTAGAGATCTTTACAGACGCGTCGACGACTGGCTGGGGAGCATCATGTAATGGTCAGCATACCGGTGGTCTCTGGACTGATACGGAACGTGCCCATCACATTAACTACTTGGAGTTACTGGCAGTCTATTTTGGACTTAAGACATTCGCCAAAAGTTGTACGAATTGTGAGTTACTCTTACGCATCGATAACACAACGGCTATCGCTTATGTGAATCGTATGGGAGGTATCCAATATCCTCATCTGACATACCTAGCTAAACTTATATGGAATTGGTGCGAAGAAAGAAATATTTTTATATTTGCTTCTTACATTAAATCTTCCCAAAATACACATGCCGACCGGGAATCCAGAAATCTCAATGTCGATACAGAATGGCAACTCAGTTCAAAATCATTTCAAAAAATTGTTACATCCTTTGGCGAGCCAAACATTGACCTCTTTGCGTCGCGAATAAATGCAAAATGTGCTCAGTACATATCATGGAAACCAGACCCGTATGCGTTTAACATAGATGCATTTACAATCAATTGGAAACCATACTTCTTTTATGCTTTTCCACCGTTTTCTTTAATATTAAAAACCTTAAATAAAATTATCACTGACAAAGCCACTGGCATTGTCGTAGTACCCTACTGGCCGTCGCAAGCCTGGTTCCCCATGTTTAAATCCCTTTCCACGACAAATCCTATTTTTTTTTCCCCCAAGTAAAGACCTTCTTTCATCCTCTTTCAGATTGAAACACCCACTGCACAAACACCTTTCGCTGGCTGCGAGTGTGTTATCAGGCAAGCATTTTTAAAACAAGGGGTACCTGATTCTGCTATAGACATAATGTGCTCATCCATTACACAAAGTACAAAATCCCAATATAACTCCAGCCTAAAACAATGGTGGGATTATTGTCGACACAATAATGTTGATTTTTTTTATGTAAATGTAGCCTCCCTTTTGAGTTTTCTAACGCAACGATTTCAATCAGGCGCATCTTACGGCACGCTTAATAGCCATAGGTCAGCAATTTCATTGATATCAATAAATAACATTTCCAATGATGAGAAATTAAAAAGATTTTTTAAAGGAATCTTTAGATTAAGGCCTGCATTCCCTCGTTACAATATTACATGGAACCCTAATATGGTTCTGGAATACTTATCTAATCAATTCCCTAATGATTCACTAACTTTTGAACAAATCAGTAAAAAATTAGTTGTACTGTTGGCTTTAGCTACAGGTCAAAGGACTCAAACGTTATCATTGATTAAAAATTCAAATATTTTAGAATTTAGTGATAAAATCATAATTACTATTACTGATTTAATTAAGACTTCTTGCATTGGTCGTGCACAGCCAGTTTTGAATTTACCATTTTTTCTCCAAAAACCATCCATATGTCCGGCAACCACATTAAAATCCTATATTCTAGTCTCCGCTCCCAAAAGACCTACTTCAGTTGTAAACCTTATTCTAACTTACAAGAGACCTTATAAGAACGCAACTGCTCAGACCATCGGGCGCTGGATAAAACAAACGTTACACGACAGCGGGGTCGACACTTCAATATTTTCTGCGCACAGCACGCGTCACGCCGCCACTTCGGCGGCGCTGCTCGCTGGTGTTAGCGTCGACACAATACGAAAATCTGCCGGGTGGTCTGACCAGTCAGCTGTTTTCGCAAATTTTTACAACCGTCCTATCGTTGATTGTAATCCTAATCTAGTTCAATTATAAAGTGTCTATGCATTTTTTTTTTTTTTTTTTTTTTTTTTTTTTTTTAAAGTAACCTACTTATAAGTATGTTATCACAAATAATAAGTAGACAATGTTAAAACTTAATCACCTTTATTTTTTATTAAATAAATAATTGATTATGTGTCTTTAAGACTTATTTTCTTTATGTTCTCTGAACATCTACATGGTTAAAATAAATCTCTGAGACGAAGGCAAGATAATTACCTGATCAAACGAACTTACCTGAAGTGAAGTTCGATCTTAATTATCTTGACTTCGTCGAGGAGATTTAGGATCCCTCCCTCCCTCTATTGTCATAGATACTCTCCCATGGCTGGTAGGTTATACCAACCATATTTACGTGCTTATTTTTCTTCTTCTTTATTCTCTGAAATATGAGTTTGGACGGGCGGGGCGCTGCATGCGCAACCCCACTACAGCGGTCAAGGAAGGTTTTCTTCCTCTTTTTGTGACGCTGAATGCTATGTGCGGATTATGGTTCGTGTAGCAGGGCTACTACATGGTTAAAATAAATCTCCTCGACGAAGTCAAGATAATTAAGATCGAACTTCACTTCAGGTAAGTTCGTTTGATCAGGTAATTGCTAAGTATATGTAAATATCAAGAGTGATAAAGACATTTGATTAATTGATTGATTGATAGATTTTCCTTTTGGAACTTTTTTTAGAGCGAGATTCAGCCAATAAAAGGAAACTTTTCTTTTTTGAAACTCAACCATAATCAGTCAATTATACATTCGTTTAGTTTATTAAATTTATTTATTTTTTGATTTTTCTTTATGGGTTTGACTTGTAAAAGTGCATTATTTTTGCCTGTTTGCAATAAAATATTTGAGTTTGAGTTTAGTAGATATGTACCTTCAAATTGGACACTTACCGAACATACAGCATATCGTTGAGACTTGAGGATCCACCAAGCATTTTCCCACCGCTATACAACATTACTCCTGGATTCTTTAAACCTTGACTAGCGTAGTGATCGTTGACTGTGGTATAATTCCAATCGTACTTCGTATTTGGCAGGTCAGCTACTCTGTCTGGGTCCTATAATAAATACGTATCAGTCATCTGCCTCCTGTGTCGTACAATAAATATTTGCAAGTATATTAAAGGCCTCAACCGTTTCAAAAATGTCGCAAATTTTGCTGATAACACTAAAGTAAGTTACCCCTAACCCTAATAGACGGTATTATTTATAAAAAAATGCATGGCTGCATAGGCATATTCTTTTTGCCAAATTTATTTTCTTGTACCAATCTTCACGATGGACGGTCCTTTACCAATACCGCATCTAGATACCCAACGATTGAACTTTATTATACTATTTGTGTAAAGCGCATGAGGAAAAATATACCTAATGTAAAGATAGTAAATACATTGGATATAGAAGACGCATGAACGTACTGTAAAAAGTTGACTTACGACACTGGCTTCAGGCGGGTCTGGTCCGGCTTCCACTAGCAGCACCCGACTATTCGGGTCTTCAGACAGACGACTCGCAACTACGGACCCAGCTGATCCTGCACCAACCACGATGAATTCAAATATGTCGCCATCTATAATAGTATTTCAATATTATTCACCCCGTAAAAATGCTTATGGTGGCCAAGAGGATGCCAAATATCAATGGACAGACCACCTACCAGATCGTCCGATGACATAGTAGGTATATCAGGAAAACAATTGACTCGGGTTGGGCCAATTTGATGGGCGTGAACATGAGGAAGCCAATACTTAACAGTGAGCTCCCTGATAGGCTGATGATATTTTTTCACCGATAACGACTTATATCGACAGATATTCATCTAAAATTCATTAACAACTCATTCGTTAAAAAAATCTAGCCTGCTTGAGCTGTAGCGCGTCCTAACAAAATGTCTTACATACAAACATACACATACGACGCTCGAAAAACCTTACCCGCCTTCTGCGTAGTTGGGTAAAATGTTAATTGTATAGGTAGTTATTGGTGCGGCTACTTTCAAACTCCACGTTGGTACACGTCGCTTTACGAATTAAGAGCAATGGCCTTGAATGCGCAGTAGTCAATTTTAAATACCTGAACAGTTATCTGCGCCATTTTCGTCCAATACTCTTAATTCTTAACCTGACCTATAATCAGGTGCAGTCGTAGGTTTGTGTCTGGTATTGAATACCTATATAAACGCCTATCATCGCCTTAGTGCTTGAATTGCCAAACTAAAATCTTGCAAATTTTACAGGAGACGTTTCTTTTGTGTTTTAAATATATAAGATGAAAATGTGTTTTACCTACGTTGATTAAGGAATGAAAAAATGAGCCTTATCGTGATTATACCTTTTTGTACTTTAATATCTCATTTTAGCACTTGCATTTTTTAAATTTAAAGTTTAGATTGGGCAAAATGTCTCAGTGAAAATTGTGCAATTGTAGATTGAGCACAGTAACACGGAGATAAGCTCTTAGGATAAAGAAAGAGTTCTTCAGTACTTGTTTGCCCAGACTGCAATCTAGATATATAGCGTGTTTATTTTTTCAGCCGACTGCGGCGAAGCCCAGAAGGAGGGTTAAGTATGTAATTAAAATCTTGAATTAAAATAATTAAAAGCTGTCAGTAGGTACATATTTGTATAAGGAAACTATATTTTCTGTCACATAAATATTAAACTGGTAAGTTAACTGCGATAACCTAAATAATACTTAGATTTATTCCTAAGTAATTTATTGGTCACCAAATTAGTCAAAACGGTCACCAAACGTTGATCACCTAATTATTGCAAATGGGTCACCTAAATAATAGATTGGTCACCTAAAAAGTAGATTGATCACCTACATAGTAAAATTGGTCACCTAAATAGTAGATTGGTCACCTGAATAATGGATTGGTCACCTAAATAGTTCATTGTTAATTGATTGATTAGATTTTCAGAATTCATTATTTTCATAATACATCTGAACATCAACTTGCACTTGGTTGGTTTTCATTTTATACAAAAACGTTTTAAAAAAAAGATAATTTACATAAAGAGGTCCCCTCACCCACCCCTCTCACCTCCTCGCCCCATCCCTCCCCCACCAAAAATTGTAGATTGGCCATTCAAGCACTGGGGCGACGCTATGTTATTCTCACCTCTAGGTATTGTCAACGCTTTTGATAACATGATTAATTATAACACGATGGTTTCACTTTAAGCTAAGTAGCTTTTAGTGCGACTATGTCAACAATATTATATGAGTTCTACCAGGCCACTGAGAGTATTTTGCGAAGGTTTTTCTTTACGAGGCATTTATTATATCTTTTGATTACTCGGTTACTTAAAAGTAAAAATACATTTCATCCAATTCAAAATTCCCGTCAAATAAATTTTAACGGGGCATGATGAAACTATCGTGTAGTAATGAAAAATTGACTTGCCACGCATTTTAGTGCGATGTTTTTTTACCACTTCAAATCTAACTTGAAGTTGGATGAATCGTCGACTATATTTTATGGATAATACCTCATCTAAAGCAACCTTTTAACCGCTTAACTTTGAGGGATGCAGAAAGAAGCGGTCGGCTTTTGACTGCGGTTACGGAGGCAAATGTACTGGCGGTGAAAACATATATGGATTTTTGGCACATTCTTCAGATTGGATTGGGAAACGTCCATGACATAAAAATACAATTATCACAATCCCTCACCAGCGGAGACTGCTGGCGCGCCACTTTGCGTTGCGTGCCACCCGCTAACAGCTGGTGCCTCCGCGCGCGGAGATATTTGTCGGGCACGAATAGCGCGCATACGGTACCGACGCGCGCACATACAGTATAATTTCGAAGCAGGTTCCCGCCGTGTGACCATTCATAACAAGTAACGAATCTTGAATTTACCTATACAACTAGAAATAAACCGCCAGTCAAGTAAGGCTGTTTCAAAACAAACCCACGCCTACGAAATTTAAGTGCTGGAAAAAAAATCGTCAGTTTTTCCCCTTATTGCGGTTTTTAGTGTTTATTCCATTACGAAATCTAAATAGCATTAATGCGGAGAGGTACACTACCAAATGCTTGCCAGAAGTTTTAACTGCTGCTAACAATAATCGATCGGCTCCGAGGCCTTTTGCTCCATCACGAAAACGAGGGGCACACTCCGAAATCAAACGAGGGCCTTCCTAGACACTACGCCGGTTTATCTTTTGGGTCATCTGTCTGACAGTCATGATTTGCCATACCATATCAAAGGGCTACAGTTTTCATCGCCGGAAAAAGTGCTCATGACGATTTAGATGGCCGTAGAAGAGGTATTGAGGGGACTACCTCTCATGCTGACTCAGTAAGGCTTGATGACGAGGTGTCGTTACAGGTGGCCATCTCCGACAGTCAGAAGTTTTCAATTTGCCCTAAAATTAACTCTGACCCAAATACGACTACTCATACTACTCAAAAGACGGAACGTCTGATAATGTTATAAGGATAAATAACTTTTGTCATTAGTAAATTATTAACACCGGATTCGAAGCCACATCCTGCGTGAGGAGAGAAGCAACCGTCAATCCCACAAAAAATATTAAAATATATAATTATTAAAATAAACTTATGACTCACTTTCAACGACGGCATTTGGTGGCCATTGAGAATCAAGAGCTGAGCTTGACGCTATTACGAGTAATACAAAGAACAGTAAACTCATCTTGTCGAAAATCTTGAGAATTATAACTTCCACCCATTTAACATCTCAATTTTTATACGAAACAGTTATTTGCTTTGATTGTCATTAAATATATTGTGTCATATTATTCATAAAAAGATCTGAAGTTTCACCTGATTATGGTAGACGGTTAGTTAGCATTTAGAAAAAATATTTACACAGATGCCACTTCAGGATGTTATAAAATATGCCGTAACACTTGCCGAAGCGGTAGGAGTTTTTCTTGCATTATTAAGATTCAAATGAAATTCAAAAAGTGTTCGTAAAAATCTATTTTTAAATAAATATTTTGTAGTTTGAAGTTTATTGCCATGCTGTCATGTGCGATATTAGCATATATGTACAAAAAAGGTTACCACAAAACTGTGTATTACGACGTATTAGGGATAAACATTTGCAAAATTTAAAGAACCGAGAAAGCTTGTTTACGAGTTTCTTAAATCACTTTTAATAAAGCTTTAGCTTTTAGTACTGAACCGCGCGATAGCAGCCACGCTCTCACATCACATGAACAACGAGCACTGCACGGTAGTCCACGTGGCAGATGGAGAAAACAGCCTGCAAGTATCACTATACTTCCAGTATAGTCACGATATCGGTTGCCACATAGCATACCTACATAGTCAGGTCATAAGTTCTGTCACATGTGCAATATGAAATAATTTAGACATGTTTATTATTTATATAAACATTTATATAGCAAAATGAACTTAATAAAACATAGATTCTTATGGGGATAAAGTTTATTCAAAATGACCCCCGCGATTTTGAATACAGGCCTTTATTCTGCGCGGCCAGTCGTCTATCGCAGCACGAACGAGGTCCATGTCAATATCGGCGGCTGCCTTAATCAAGGATGCCCTGAGTGACTCCAAATCAGGATGAGGCTTTGAGCAGGTCTTTTCCTCCAAGTGTTGCCATATCTTGTAATCTAACGGACTCAAATCTGGACTGGAGGAGGGCCAGTCTTCGTGCCGGATGAAGCCGATTTCACGCGCCGCCAACCAGTCTTGTGTGCTTTTCGCTCTATGAGCTGGCGCAGAATCTTGTTGGAATACCCAGTGCCTGTTATTAAACATGGTAATGAGAAACAGGTTCCACAAGGTTCTTGAGGACTGTATTTTGATACACAACTGCAATCGTTTTTACGCCTTTCTCACAAAAATGTACCTTAGTTAAGCCCCAATAAGAGACTCCCAACCAAACCATGAGCGAGGATGGAAAATGACCTCGTTGGACACGCGGAATACGGTTGCTCGCTTCTTCACTGCTGTGTGCTTACACCTTATCATTTTGTTTGTTGTAGCTCTCTTCCACGGTGAAAATTTTTTCATCCGAAAAAAGAATTTCCCGATGCTTTTTTCCCACGTACCGCTTCAACAAAGCGCGGCATCTCTTCAGTCTCAGGTCCATCAAACGAGCGTCCAAACGATGTCCTGTTTTTCTTCGATATGCCCTTAGCCCTAAGTCTTCATTTAACACCCTTTTCACCGTGGTCCTGCTTAACCCCATCTGAAGGGCCAACAGTTTCTGCTTACGTATGGGATTTCTTTGAATTCGCGCCTTCACAGCTTTTATCACTGCTGGAGTCCTAACAGAGCGAGGGCGACCACTTCTTGACCTGTCATCTACACTAGAGTCTTCATTGTATCGTTTTATGGTACGATAAACGAATCTTTTGGTTATATTCAAATTTTTCAGTAAGTCGAAAATCTGAATTGGCGCGTAACCGCAACGATGCAACACAATAACTGCGACACGGTCTTGTTTAAGTGTCCACTCCATATTTAAAAATGAGGAAAATTCTAAAAAGTACACATTTTAATTTTCATGAAAAATTCGAAATTCGAATTCAATAAACTTTTTTGTGGCCAGCGTTCTAAATTCAAAAGTTTTTATTGTGTGACAGAACTTATGACCTGACTGTGTATAATCGATTCTTCAAAGACTTTCAGGCAAACCTACTCTCGTAGGAGTTGACAGCAATCCTCACTCGCCTATGTGGCTTTGCGATAGGAGACAGTAGACTGGACGTGGGCGGGATACGGAGTATAGAAGAACCATATGGAGGGCCTCATCCTCGGCAAAGATCTTCTTCTGCACAATGTCTCGGGACAGCCGCCGACCATCAGCGGCCCCAACGTCGATTTGACCATTACCGGGCGCATCGTGCGCTCTCTGCCTAACACGGCTCCAAGTTTTGATGGTATTACGGCAGCGATAGTTAAGTGGGCGTGGAGGGCCACGTCAGACGAGATGTGGCTCATGCTGAGGAAGTGCATCGCCGAGGGAGTGTTTCCCGATCTCTGGAAATTAGGCCGACTCGTCATCCTGCCTAAGGGCAACATCAAGCCTCTTAGCGACCCGAAGGCGAACAGACACTACTTCCCATCATGGGTAAACTTTTGGAATGCGTAATAATCTCCTGTGCTCCCTGCTTGTATCGTATTATATCGGAAGCTCAATATGGGTTCACTAGGGGTCATTTGACAGTGTCGGCGCTGTGCCGAATTAACAAAATTGCAGATACCAGTCCAGCTCCAAACGTACAGCTTATCTTTCTGGATATCTCTGGTGCATTCGACAACGGGTGGTGGCCAATGATCCTCCTCAAGGTGAAGCAAGGTGGAGCCCCGTCGAACCTTTACCGTATCTTGGTCAGCTAATTTAGCAAACGTAGAGTCATTTTCTATGTGGGCATTCAGACCTGCTCCAAAACAAGCACCATGGGATGTCCACAAGGGTCAGTGTTGGTCCCAACGTTAAGGAACATCCTCCTGAACGATTTCCTGCTGCTGCCGTGACCCGAAGGAGTACATTTGATTGCGTACGCCGATGACGTGACGGTGGTGATCGAGACGTCTTCGCGCGCGGATATCAAACGGAAAGCCAACGTCATGCTCGGGGAAATATCGAAATGGGGATCCTGAAACCGTTTGGGATTCTCTTCAGAGAAGTCCTTGACCATGACGTACAAGGGGGTTCAAGCGAGCGCCAACGATCAGATTCGAAAGCGCGTCGATCAGGAGTGTGTCGCAAGCTGCGTTACTCGGTGTCACTCTGGAAGAGGCTAGGTCCTACTTGCCGCATGCGAATGCTATAGGGCGAAAGGCCTCCGCTTGTTTTGGCAAGATGTCGCGGGTTTCCGCAACCAGATGGAATGTAAAATACCGGGCCTTCCAAGTTTTGTACTCGGAGACATACTTGCTACGCTAACGTACGCTGCCGCAGTATAGTGCCGATGCTCGTCCAACTTTGTTGTCAGAAGGGCGTTGATACGAATGCAGAGACCGGCGCTAGTTTTACTAACGAAGGCTTACCGATCATGCAGCTACGCAGCGTCACCTGTGCTTGCGGGAGTTTTACTAGCCGATTTGGAGGTCTATCGTGCAGGACGGATTGCTCAGGAGCGATACCAACTGGCCCCTAAGGAGTACCGGAAACTCAAGACGACGGTCAGGTCAGATATCCTAGCTCAGTGGCAAGAACGATGGCAGGGCAGTATGGATGGCCGCGAGCTGTATGGATTCTTCCCAGACGTGGGCGTGAGGCTCAGTTCAGAATGTGTAGAACCGGACTTCATGGTCTCCCAAGTACTTACCGAGCACGGATGCTTCAGACAGCGTCTACACAGGCTAGGGCTGTGCGAGTCTGCAGAGTGCCCATTCGGCGAGGAAACGAGAGCCAGGATCACGCCCTCTGGGAATATAGGCTATACACGGACGAGAGATCGGAGATGCTGGATGCACTGGAGCTAGTTTCTTGTGAGCAGAACTTCAAGGAGTTGCGCAAGTTTGTGCACTCGTGGCACACCAAGAGAAGAATATTTATATGTCACCGTAAGACAGTTAAAACAGTTAGTTTATAAACTACCGCGTTAGTTCGTATCGACAAATTGTAAACCAGACCGACAGGATTTATAATTTACGTTTCTATTGTTCTTACATGTCAACCCAACACGAAACTAATCGGGGGCTTCGCTGGGCTCGCCCCCTCTAGTCTCCACCTAAGCTCCCGCAGTATTTGCCCTGTTATTTTCTTTATTCAATACTCAATATATTTAATGCATTCCATAAAATTGTTGTTATAAGGATACATGTGTTATTTATGGACCTTGTTAAAAAGGCTTTTGAAATTCAAGTTTGAAACAGTCACAATTTAACGATTTTATCATAAACTCACGCGTCACATCTTAAGCGTAACGTTACAGTTTAAATTTTATCGACAGCTTGTAAACTAACTAGAGAAAAACGTTAGATTATAAAATAACGGTTTTGACAATCTTAAGATGACATAAACATAGCCAAATATTTCTAAAATAAACATTCAATTACGTATCGACTACACCTGTTTCTATTCAACCTTCCATGTACCTACAGAGACGTTGAGGTAACGTAGTCAAACAAGACTAACTTATTATAACGATTTTACAGTAGTTTAACACTTTGATATTTTATTTTTTGTGGGCTAATTTTAAACACTAATTTGAAACAAATACACTTACGGCAGGTCTAAATAAGCAGCACCTACGAGTTTCGGGCGGCAGTAACTAACTTGACTCTTCCACAGGAAGCGGCTAAAGTGGCCATGAGAACTAAATATCCTGAAATCCAGTTGATTTACCAAACCATCTTGCTAGCTTGGTGAGATTAAAGAAAAATTGCCCCATGGAATGTTTCTGACTTTCACTATAGATATGGTAACAGCAAAGCGGTAAAATATTACTAGCTGGAGATGTCTCTCTCTTTCTCTATCTCTCTCTCTCTCTCTCTCTCTCTCTCTCTCTCTCTCTCTCTCTCTCTCTCTCTCTCTCTCTCTCTCTCTCTTAATTTGTAGTTTTTCTATGAGCAGTGCATAAATAATATGTTTAAATCCCATAGTGAAAAGCACGCAGTCGTATATTACAGCCATTTTGTATCCTGCTTCAAACTGAAAGTAAACCTTTAAACCTTTTGACAATAATAAATGATCAGGCCCAAGGTTTATATTAAAATTATCCCATATCTTCAAACATCACTGGAATCATATTATATGTAGTAAAAACATTCAAAAATCCCTACAAGTAAATCGCTGACTTTCGACTTTCAATCTCAGACAACTTTTCCGATACGGGATGGGAAAGGCACAATTGTGCCCACTTTTAGTTATTCAAAAGTCTATTTTGCATGAAAGTGGACTAGCCCATTGCCGCAACTAAGGAGATTCCAGAATCTCCATATTTGCGGGTTTTTGTTTTAAAAAAATTTTAACAAGCTTTCTCAGTTTATGGCGGAAGTTGATCAGCTACTCGGCTGTGTTGGGTTTATTTACGAAAAAGGGGTATTTATCTTTTACTGTCCAAGTTCCGTTGTCGAGAGGAAAATATCCTTATCTCCAGAGCACATCGTAAGGAAATTATGAAAAGACAAAAACAAATTAGCGGTCCAAATTCATTTATGAACATCATATAACTTGTCGGAACATACGTAAATAGGTTGCATACTAGCTAAGTTTGTAGAAAATATTAGCCAGTCTTTTATAATTTTTTCAGACGGCGTAGCATTCCAATCCAATTTGTCTTCCCAAAGTTGTTGCATGATTGCCTTTGCCTTGACTATGATAGGGCTAGCGAAACCTAAGGGATCATAAAATCGAGCAATGCAGCTTAAAATGCTGCTCTTTGTAATGTTTTTGTTGGGAGGTTGATTTTTAGAACTTGAAATAGTAAATGAGTCTTGTTTCAAATGTAATTGCAAGCCTAATATTTTTTTATTATTACAAGCTTTTATTTAGTTTCACCTGTCCCGTTGTCTGTCTGTCTGTCTGTCTGTCTGTCTGTAATCAAATCTTGCAAGTTAAATTTGATCCACTTCCCGTTTTCCGATTGAGCTGAAATTTTGCAAGCATGTATAAATCGGATGACAATGCAATATTATTATGACATAGAGCTGATCTGATGATGGAGCTGGAAGGTGGCCATAGGAACTCAGTCATTAAACGACGCAATCTCATCGAGTTTGGGCTCGTTTAATTCGTCTTGACGATTACTTTGACACTAGATAGTAACCAGCGTCTGATGATGGAGCTGGAAGGTGGCCCATAGGAACTCCATAATTAAACGAAGCAACCCCATCGAGTTTGGGCTAGTTTAATTTGTTTTGACGAGTACTTTGATACTAGATGTCCGACCCCAAAGCCGAATTAAGTATTTACCAGGTCTTCAAATCTAAGAACTTGACTGCTCGAAGTTGACTTCGAAGAAACCTTGTAATGTTGATGCATTAAAATAAATGGATAGAATGAGAAACATTACAAATAAATAACTGGTGATTACATAACTAATTCAAACATTGTTGTACCCTACAACAAATATATAAAATGCATAAACTTTAAGCGCTCATGCAGCATATATTATGTGAATATACTACGGACTACATAACGGAAACACGCTACTACGCGCTACGAACTACGTCGTAGTAAATCTCAATTTAAAAATACTAAAAAGTTAAAAATAAAAATAAAGAAAAAAATCTTTTTTAAAAACAAGCTTTTATTAAAAATGAACTAAAAAGTTTAAAATACACCAATAACAAATATATCACTTTATAAGTTAATTTTACCTTTAACGACAATTAAGCTTCTTCGTCTACGACAAAATAATTACATACCGTACATAATTATATATTTTAACATTAAAACCTTCACGCTTTAATTGTTAAATTTTCCCGTTTTTATCACAGTCCTAATTTCATAAATAAAAGCGTGTTACATTTTGATGGTATGATTAAGAACATTTAGCACCTTCTTTTCCTCTCGCTATCACAATGTAACACGCTTTTATTTATAAAATTGGGACTTTGTTAAAAACGGGAAGATTTAACAATTAAACTGTAAAGGTTTTAGTGTTAAAAATATATAATTATGTACGGTATGTAATTATTTTGTCGTAGACGAAGAAGCTTGATTGTCTTTAAAGGTACAATGAACTTATAAAGTGATATATTTGGTATTGGTGTTAATTTATTTTAAACTTTTAGTTAATTTTTAATAAAAGCTTGTTTTTAAAAATGTTTTTTTTTTCTTTATTTTTATTTATAATCAAATCACAATAATAATTTATTTTGGTTAGGTTAGGACAGACGTGAATGGCGTGATGTTCGGTTGACAGTTGACTTCACTCATATACTTGGCACTCTTTGGTTGACTCGACTGACACTTTTTTTTTGTGGTAGGCAAAGATATTCCATTACGTCTCTTGGTGACTTCACGTTTACTTTTGACGGGCAAAATTTTAGCTTTGTTTTTGACTAGACGCATTGAATAAAACTCAAAAATATTTAAATTAGTTTCTTAAAATGGTCTATATTTTCAAAATAAAATTTCAAAAGAAATTTATATCAGTAAAATGCACGGCCAATTGAATCACTTACACTGTACAACACATATCGAACTATTTATCATAGAATATAATAGTTTGGATGTTTGTTAGCTACTATACATATATATATAAAACTAGCAAGCGTATTTAAAGAGAGAATAACCAACTCTTAACAGCATTTCTTTTGAGTTCGCACATCTTTGTTTAGTAAAGCTAAGTAGCCCGATTGACTTGAGCATGGCTTTACAATACGTTCCTAATGCAAGAATTGCTGATGAATGAAAGTGCAATTGAAATGACATACTAACGCTGTCATTTCCCTAATGTTAGCCGAGGTCTGCTGCCTGTACCGCAGTGCCCCACGGGCTATTAAGACAATGAATTGTCAATGTGAGCGCTGAAAAAAACCATGTGGTACAACGCAGCATCGCGCTGTAGCGCTCTGGCTTTTCGAGCGTTCCAAAATTCTGGATTCGCGGCCCAACGTTGTACCCCACGGGGTTTTTAAAAGACGCGACCTGTCTACACAAACGACTACTCGATTTTTGACATAGACTCAATGTCATGCATTTCTCTCGCTCGGGAAACAGCATTACAAATATGACATTTAAGACTACAAGTATAGTGAAATTCAACAATTTCAACTAACATGAATCGAGTTCCCAATTTTGCCGATAACTGCCCTTAAACGGCACATCAGCAGTCTGTACATTCCGACATGTATTAGTCAAACTTTGACTTTTTCCAAGGTTTTCAGACCACTGCTTTACCAACTATCGTAGCTGTTGATATAACTTTATAATTTGCAAAGGAAATCATGAATGAGTCGACGCAGTATTTTTGATATATGGTTTAATAATCCCTTTGTAAGAAAGCAAGGTATACTCGTGCTCGGTATACTCCCTCAAAAGCAAATCGTTTCAAAGGAAAACGGGTTACAGTGCAACCGGTTCTTTGTTTTCCGCCGTCGCACAAAGTAACAAAGGCTTTCACACAAATGAAAGTGACGCCCACTAAGAAAAATCCAAGTGAAAAAATATATTTGGTTTGCCTCGGACTTTGGTGTTGGACCCTTATTTAAAATAGCTAAAGTTAAGAGGTCGCAAATAAAAATATTCATCGCAATTCCATAACGCAATATTTCAGTTTTTGGACGTAGGTATCTTGTTTAATATCAATGGGTATTATCTACAATCGTTACCCTAGCCCATGAGGCCATGAGAAGATGTTTCCAGTTAGTTGTTTTAACTTAATTTATCGATTGTAATGTAAATTTTATTATTTACATTCCAATTTAGGGGAAACCTGCAGTAACTACTTGAATAGCTCTTGAGCGTAGCGAGGTATTCTAAGTCAGAATCCTGAGCGTAACGAAGGATTCAAGCGTTAACGCCCATGACGTTGTTAAAGCGACTTTGTCGAAACAGGGATATTACAATGTTCAAGATAACTAAAATGGCGGGACTGTATGGGGTTAATCTGGCTCAACACAGACCTTGCTAATAATTTTGTTATTATTTATTCCTGCTTATCAATTTTGATACTGATTATAATATTTGTATTAGTTAAGCACAAGCAATTTAAAAAAAAAAACGAAACATCAACCTGTGGGAGTTTCTAAGCCATTCTGCTCCCACAGTGGTCCAATGTAGATAAGTGGCAAATAATGATGATTGCTAGGTATATGTAAATATCTACAGTAATAAAGACATTTGACAAAGACTGTGAAGAAAATTGAAATAAAATGCTCTCAAAATAATGAAATAACTATACTTGGAAATATACTTTCACCACTTTTACAGTAATCACAGTAAAAGTACAAAGAAAACAAAACTTTTTTTTATAATGGCGGATTGTAAAGGATTAGGGAAAGTTCAACACAGATAAAATATTCCTGTGCTACTTTTACCAATGTGAAAAAATAATCTAATCGAATATTACAATGGTATTGGATATCAATATTCATTATATCACAATAACAGTCATAGATAGTTGTGATTTTAAAAACAGATAATTTATGGTGACATTTTTTTTTATATTAAGAAAAAGTCCTAAATTTTCATATAACGTTGTTAAAGTTAAAAATCTGAAACATGTTCATTTTTAATCGATAACGATGAAATTACAATCGATTATTTTATTAAGATCTATGTTCAATTGGCACATTGCGTAAATGCTACATGCCAATGAATAAATTGAATAAGTAGCTCAAACAGAAAAGTAGCATTTTGCTCCCCTCTCGTTGTGTAGCAAAACTTACTTAATGAAAGGTGTAAAAAATACATTTTTATGAAAGTTATCTGATTTCCAGTATATAAAAAGATCACAACAGTTGAAAATGATTATTTATTAAGGTTTCTACAAAGTTTTGAAATTTCACCATAAATGAAAGACCGTTAGCCTCTGGAGTGCGCGTGCCGAAAAAAGAGGTGGAGTGAGGCGGGCGCTGGTTTTTATAGGCTCGCCCGGTGACGTAGCCATCGTAGTCCGAGGGTTGCTGTGGCACGCCATTTTTTCTCAACATGGCCTCTCTTGAGAGGGCCGCGTCCACGCAAGTGGAAGCCGAAGACCCAGGATCTTCGCCTTGGACCACCACTTCGCCAGGTCACCATCATCATGGCCAATGAGCATACAGAAACTCAATGTTTAAGTACCGGTCAGCAAGTATACAATTATATTGTGACTGGCTGACAATGGTGCTTTTCATTCTTATCGAATGACACTTAGACCAAAGACCATTTTGCTATTTCTATCAGGGCATACAAACAGGTGGGTAACTATAGTCTAGGTTAGGTAATTCAGTCGACTCTTATGATGATGACTTTGGGGCTGGTAACAAGGACAGCAATTATGCTCGCAAACAAGAAGTGGGTAGGTACTTATGTATATGGTGTGCATCGCATATTTTTTTCCTTATTCACTTCTATGATAATAGAGACCAGGCTTTACATGTTGCTCGGCTAACGCGATACTACTTATGGTATGCATTCAAGACATCAAGACCGAAGGCATTACATGACGTACTCACTCAAGACCATATGAGAAATCCGGGATTTACAAAATGCTCGGATAATGCAATACATCAGAGTATGCATATAACAAGGCATAAAGACCGAAGGCATTACATGAGGTACCAGTATAAAAACAGGAATTACATGGAGTCTGCTCGGCCAACAGCACTAGACGTGTTTCGACAACGAATAGTACATGTTTTAACAAGGCACCCCAAGACCGATATATATGAAAGAGAATAAGTTATGCGCACCCCAATATCAAACAAACAAAATTAAAAACAGAGACGTAAGGGAAAACTATAAATACAAGTCACTCCTCTCAACAAATGCGGCGCAGGTGTCAGGTGTCCATTCGCCTCGACGTGGCACCATGAACTCGGCTGCGACCTGGGTCTTTTTGCCATACGATCCGGTGACTTATCGTAATTCGTAGCGCCCGTTCGGTACGACCTTGATGACGGTGTAAGGTCCAAGTCAAGTTTACCTGCACTTTGAGAACGTTTAATAACATAGACCAGATCATTCAACTGGAATGCTCTGCGATTAGAGCGATGATTATTCACATAGTCGTCCTGTTGATCCTTATTATTTGACAGCAATCCTTCTACTCGCTGACGGCGTCGATCACGCCTTGCTTCTGTTCACATTGGAGCCTTCAATCGCGACATCTCTGCAAACTGAAAATTTCATGTAGGCATCGTCTGCAATGTACACTAACTTGTAACCATTACTTTGTGGCAAGGGCCCAATAATATCTACATGTATTGTATCAAAAGAGATAGATGGTTATTGCCGCGATACTATTTGTTGTAGTGTGGCCCATTCCACCTTTGTGTTAGTGATGCATACGAAACAATGGGCAATATAATTTTTGGCGAATGGACGTATTCCTGGGAATCAAAAAAGCTTTAGTATCAAAACCTATATGTACATGCTCATCGTGAAATACACGGAGTAAACTTAATCAATACGTCTTAGGCACGTAACACAGCTAGCGGGATTCTTCCCCAAGAACATCGCATTTGTAGAATGAAGATCATTCTTCTTAACGTAACTTTCATTATCCAGCAGACTATCATTTAATTTTTCTAATAGAGAGGCTGTTTCGTCGTCAGCGCTTTGAGTGGCTTGTGCCCAATTTTTAGGTTATTTAGCTGTACATAAGTAGACCAGATTTCTACTCAAGTAGTCTTCGTGACTCTTCAACGCTCCTTTTCGGTATTATAATGTAAAATCGTAATCTTGAAGGTAGAACCACCATCGCGCCACCTTAGATTGGAGATCCATTTTACGTTGAGTCATTTTCAAAGGGTTATAGTCTGTCACTTCCTTTAAAGGTTTACCAGTTGAATATTGCCTGAAATGTTGTAACGCTTTTATAACTGCAAGGATATCCAACTCCTAGGAGTAGCTTCAGTCCATACAGTTAGCCTACTGAAATATGCGAAAACTTGTTTACGCCTATCGTTTTGTACTTGTCGTAACATTGCACAGTAACCTATAGAACTCGCGTCGGTATGTACTTTGATAGGCCATAGCGGGTGGAAGATCGTCAGAAACGGTTCTTTCGTAAAAAATTATATTATCTGTTGTCGTGCATATTCGTGTTCATCGTTCCAATGAAATGGGACTTCTTTTCGTGATATGATATGATGCTGGTCTTAATTGCTTACCCGTAATTGCATACCGTCTAAAACATCCGGCTAGTCTTAAAAACTGTCGTTCCTTTTTAATATTTTTCGGCTGTGGTGAATTAACTAACTGTAAGGATGTGGTATATGCGTGGAATAAGACGAGTATCGGCTTCAAAGTACAGTCGTATAATGTCTCTAGATTCATACAATACCGGGCTATATATAGATGTAATTAGGGTTCGGGTGTGCATACACTACACCTTCCCCCTTTTTTTGAAAGAAAAAATATACTATATCTTATTTTTTATGATATTTAAAACAATTTAGAATACAAAATATAAAAACAATAATCTGATAACTCATTTCTGTAAAAATAACAATAAAATAAATCATCTGTGTAAAAATAACAATTTAAAATTCAAAATCTGTGTAATATGTAAATATAACAATTCAATATACAACAACCATTTTTTTTTTTTTTTATATTCCCGATACAATTTTAAAACACTTTCAAAACAAAATATTACCATTTATATAAATTCACACTGTAATCGATTAAAAAATATATGTGTTAAAAAAAACGATATAATGTTCTTATTAAATTCGTAAAATAGTTAATGATTACATAGTTAATATCTGTTCCAATATTTTATGAAACTTAATTATAATACACAAAATATTATCTAACCTGTTTACGATATAGGGTTGACGACATGAAAAATTTATTTTTAATACATAGAATTTTTAAAAAAAAAATTATAACATTATTCCACTACAATTACAAAATTACACATGTTTCATACCTTCTGTATCTCTTTTTCTTTTCTTCGTTTATGTATTTATTTATTCAACTCTTATTCCATTAATCACAAACTACTTTATTTTTCATTTCCATAATACCTTCTCAAAACTCACATCAAAATATTTATCAATATAAAACTTCTTTCCAAAACTAACCAAAATATACTCGCTTTTCTCATACAATCGCTATCAATCAAAGTCTCTATTTTATTTCATTTTCCTCTTCATATAGGTACTTACTTTCATTATTTATTTATCGACGTCATTCATAAGGTACTTTTTTTTATTTCCACAATACTACCATTATCTGGCTCCAGGTCTACCTGCCTGAACCTGCTCCTACTCGAGAGCTTATAAGGTCATCGATATCCCAACGTTCTCACAAAGGAAGCTCGTTCACGTCATGATCGAAGCGAAGGATTCGTGCCTTGTACCTTGTACCTGTACCTTTGAGACTTTGATGATTATACTATAACATATCGGACTCGCCAATAGTTACGTACCAAACTATAACATAACTTAAACACAATCCAAATGAATCCTTCGAATTTTAAGACATTCTGTAAAGATTGGATGATCAGTCCAAATTTTTTCGAAAGCTTACTAAATGAAGTGTTCCCAGCTCACTCACTCTGTGGCCTAGAGTAACATATCCTGCACATTCCATACCATCTCTCAAATTCATACTTTTTAATCCTAACGACAACCATAACCAACATTCCCAAATCCAAACAAAAATACAACTTTTCTCTATGTGCTTAATACGTAATCACATAACTCAAAACTTCAAGTCTCCATAACAACATTCAACTTTTTATTTCATTTCATTTTCATACTTTTCAACACTCACTATCAAACAAACATTTTCTCACTTTAAAATGAAGTATCCGAATCCTTAGTGACCATATCCGCTGGTCAGACTTTAATCTATTAATAAACTCGAATGCAATCTTTAAAATAAAAGTAACTAAGTGCAATTTCTAAACAAACTTTTGTAATAACCCATCGGTAGTGGTTCCGTCGTTTGTAATATATTTTAAAATCTTTGCTGAACTACTTTTTCATACTAAGTATATCTTACACATAGGAACAAAACCTGAAATTCATACATTCTCAAACTTTTATTCAAATTCATGCAATGGGTTCCATACTTCATCTCTCTGCGGTACCCTAAACTTGTTAACAATCATGCATCACCTTATAAGTATCTTCCATATTAGTCAACTGAAACTAAACCTTTCATTCTACATAAGTCGCACTGCGGTAACTTGAACTACTAATTATTATAATAACAATTCTGTTTCTCTGTAATCAAAACATGTGTCAAGTTCTAATCTAATTTGGATTCCTCTGCAGTGTTGCATGTCCATATTTGGATCGCCTGCGAACACTGTATTGTATTACTATAATTTTAAGATAAACTGGAACTGTAACCAAGTCAAATGAACAAATGAATCATTTATGTACTTGATTGTACATTTGGAGTAAATCGGAATTAAGATGCAATAAGTTTATAAAATAGTACTGGGTATATTAATGACTTTAAAACAACAAAACTTGTATCTTCTTACAAATTAACCACATTCTACCCATATTTCCAATCAAAATCATCATCTTAAAAAAAAATATTACTACTTATCAAAATCATCTAAAATAACTCATGCCAAACTAATTTAATTTACTTTTCTTTCGGCCTTCATAATTATCTCCATTCCCAAAAAAATATATCAACCATCATTCATACTTCTCTTGCTGACAGTACCTACTGTAACTTTTCATTATGCCATTCTTCGACATACTCTTTTACTTTATGCTCTCTTCATTTGAAAAATAATTATATTGATATTGATTCGAATCGTCAACCCTTTTACAATGTAAAAATCTTCCCAACACGTAATTAATACTTCTAAACAAATAATAAAATTCACTTACATTTTATAGGATTAAATAGATACCATTGTCCAAAACACACATCACAGACATCGTCGCACGTGTCGTTCTTGTTCAGAGTCAGCTCATCCTGGGACCCGTACATCTCCCAGCTGCTCCTCACTTGACCCGTACGGTTACGCCCGGCGCCCTGCAATCCACATCACTGGCTTGAAAAAACGCCCGGCACCCGGCAGCAAGTCTTCTTTATTTATTTTTCTCTCTTGTTTATGGTATCTTCTAAAATAAATGTCTGTCTTCCATATTTATCCATCTTCCATGATTATCTTCTCTATTTTTTCTTCTTTAATTATTTCAATTATATTCTTTCTTCTTTAATATCTTCTCTTTTATCTTCTTTGTCTTTCTCTGGCTGCAAACTTGTCTTCACGTTCTTCGTAATTATTCTCTTCTCCAGGATTTTCTAATTATTAAAAGTATTTATTTATTTGATGCACTGCCATTCGGCACAGCACTACCTCGCGAGAGGTAGGCTGGCCTGGCAAGGTCGCCATGTAAGGATGTGGTATATGCGTGGAATAAGACGAGTATCGGCTTCAAAGTACAGTCGTATAATGTCTCTAGATTCATACAATACCGGGCTATATATAGATGTAATTAGGGTTCGGGTGTGCATACACTACTAATCTTCATTAATCTTATGTTTGCTTGGCCTAATCTGACCATTAGTTATAATCTGCCCGAGGTATTTTCCTTCAGTAGTCATAAAGTACTTTAGCAACTCCGATAAAATAAGTTAGACGCATGATCCACTATCGATCAGAAATCAGAATATCAACTGGAATTCCACATAATACGGCCGTAGTTATTTATTTTTTTCAGAACTACCCGCCGATTCTCGACGAAAATTTGCATTCGCCGGATTGCGCGATTCCGATTGTTGCTTGAGAAAACAACAATTTAACTCGGAATGACCACATTTTTCCAATTCTGGTTTAATGGAAAAAGCATTGCTCCTATGACTTGGTTGCTGTCGGATGTTATCTGCTATTCGGATGTCGAATGTTTTACTGTTGATCGTGAGTGATGGTTTGGCTGCGTGTTTGGGCTTAACCCTCTCAATATCCAAAAAAAAAATTGCTGTAAAAAGTCAGTTGACCAATCAAGTGTGAGATACCAGAGAGACGGTACATTTATCCTCTATTTCCGATCAGCATTGCCAGTAATAAAAAAGAATAGAGGGTAGTAGTAATTATTTTATAAAAATAAATATAAATATTATTCCAAGTCCATACTCGGTATTCATGCGCGAGTGGACGGTAGGTAATTTAAAATTTAATGCAATTCCATACTAAGTGTTCCAAAGCGAGTGGATGGACAGATTAACGTAAATGGATAGGAACTCCACTATATTTTCCAAATCAAATCAAATCAAAATCAAATCAAAAATCATTTATTTCCATAGGATGTTGTTACATCACTTAGATCCGTCATTACATTTTTTTGGACCCAAAATTGTGACCCCGCCATTGTGTTAGTGAACTCACCCGTGAGTTCACTAACACAATGGCGGAATCTGTGGAGAAGAGCTCACCGAAGAAACTCCACAGTCGTCACATCTTTTGCGTTTCCTTTTTCCGGCATGACTTTAGCGTTGTTAGCTGCTGCTTTATTTGGGGATCAACAACGCTCCGTAATATGATTGCACTAATAAGCTCATCGCTTAGATCTTTAACTAATCTGAGCTTCAAAAGGGATTTCAGACGCAAAGCTATGTCGACTGACTTAGCCGTAGGTTGTGACGGAGGCCCGGCCACGTGGCTGCTGTTATTGGGAAAACTGGGTGGTGCGGCGCAGCGGCGACAGTGCGATGCCTGTAACGATGGGTCGATACTCTTGCGAGCACTACATCCCCTATGTGGAGCGTTCCTCCAGAAACTGCAGCCTGCTGATTATTAATTCCATCTGCTGCCCCAATTGCGCTGTTAGAGGCGGGGTAGCCACTCTTCGAGTAGGTGTTCTTCATTTATTCGCGGAGATAATTAAAACCGAATATTTTTAATCTAAAGCAAAGCACAAGGAATCAGAAATAGCATAGCGGCAAAACCCTCTAATCCCACTCCTTATTTTGCGGAAGCTACCTTATTTTCAGTGTAAAAAAAATCACAGGAACAGAACATGACTTTATTATTTTCTACAAATTTTAGTTATTTTCTAATAAATGAAAGACCGTTTGCTTCTGGAGTCTGCGTGCCGGAAGAAGAGGTGGAGTGAGGTGGGCGCTGGTTATATAGGCTCTCCTGGTGACGTAGCCGTCGTGGTCCAAGGTGTGGCAATCTTCAACGCCATTTTCTCCCAATACTATGTGTTTTCTGCAGACATGAGTAATTTTGGCCACGCAGTAACTTAAACAACATTGTTCTTTGATATTGTGTGAACTTTTCTTCCATCAAACTTAGTGATTGTTTTACGTTTATATTTAGATGCTGAGGATCAACATTCAAATTATTTGATGTATTCTTTGACTTTGAATATTTTTTTTCTCCTGTGATCTTCTTACGCTTTTATTTAGATAGCAGGGGATCAAAAATCAAAGCCCTTTCTGGTTAAATTGAAAAGACCTACCTCTCTACTCATACAAGAACTAATAGTATTTTTGACGTATCAATACAAAAAGATCCTTAGGTGCCTTTGTTAGTTTTTTTTTATGTAAACAGGGTCATATCGAACAGATCAAAAGCACACTGTATCACGGGAAGTTGTTATATCCTTTGTAAGTAAATTAACTTTTTTATTTGGTTTACCCTACAGTTTTTGTGCTGCAGTGAGCTTTGATATACAATAATAATGTACAATTTATTTAGAATCACCTGAGTTTGTATGTTACAATACAGTACCTAAGGTGAATCCATCCAATTTACCCGCCGCCGACCGTTTGGGGTGTAGCTCGTGCTAGCTATACAAACAGGGCATTTCCTTTCAGATATATTGCCGGCCTTTGGAGTAGTCTTTGATTATTAACAACAACAAAAACAACAACGAATTATAGCTACTGTCCCTTCACTGCGCTTACCATTTGGTTGAAAATGTTACAAATTAAAATCAATCCAAAATAAGCTTAACCTGCAATGTCATTTTCTGAATGTTAACGTGGTTTTCTCAGGGTCATGCCAAAAAGACAATATCAGGTAGATACTGAAAAAAAGTGTTCCTTCTTACGAATGTATCCGACTCTATCCGGCAGTAGACAATAAATTAACTTCATTCTAAAAGCAGAAATGCTAACAATGCCACATCAACGATTAAAAAAATATTTTAAAGCATACTTATATTCAGTGCATTTCTTCTTAGATATATAGTAGTCTTCGACTATTGTTAAAACAACCTACCTATACTGCCCTTCTCTGCACGAACTTTATAAGAAATAAGATACTTTATTTGTGTATCATGGTTTACATTTGGTCTTAACCCAATATGGCCTGAATTAATTAAGAGTCTTAGAAATTGATTATTTTTAAGGCTCTCTGAGCTATTTATTTTTTTTTCTTTTGAAAAAACAATGGGTGCCATATGGCACCGCTAGGCCAATACGTAAGCTTTACATCTCTCTATTAGATATGTATTAACTTTTTACTAGCTAACTTTTTTTACCGTTTATTTCTACAATGAAGAAGATTTCAACTAACGTGTTTAATTAATAAATAAAAAACAGCATTTATTTTATGAATTTACATGAAGTACACACACTGTTTTTAATTTTACATGAGAACATGATATTGATAATTGCAGGATGCACAGAGCCCTACGTCACATTTGATGCATTGTAGTCTTGTCTGACTCTTGCACATCTCCATAGCACATTTGCGACGGGATTCGCTGGGAACTAATAAGTGATTCCTACCATCATAGCGAATTTCATCAGCTATTAGGATAGGCTGACAGGCAATAGGTTGCCTGTTTTAGAATTCTTAGAAGCTGAAGGACAGTCACCGCCTCGTGGTAAATTTTTTAACTGTGTCAGCCAAGTCTGTAAGATTTCTCGTCGGAAAGCAAGCTGGGTGAGGGTACTGCCTGCCCGTCTTGATAATACCCAGGCATTACATATAGCCGCATCAATTAGATATGTAAAGATCGGCCACCACCATTTCTTGCCTCTGATTCCGATGACATAAGTATTTATATTTTGATCCATTAGGTCTGTGCCACCCATATTTTTATTGTATTCCGTGATTATGGCTGGCGTTGGAACTTGTATCTTCTTCTTTTCTTCTGCGCTATAGCAACCAACAGTTGTTATTGGTTCTACTCCATGCACAGTCGACATTGCTGTTACAACAGCATTGTCTTTCCAGCGGATAACGATGATATCTTCCTCCTTGCTTTTTGTATGGACGTGCGTGCTACGCTGTGCCTTCACCATATCTTTTTTGTCCGTCAGTGGAATATCATTAGGAATGCGATTCTCACGAACTGTTCCTGTCCCTTCGTATCCACGGTTTTTCAAATGCGTCAGTAGCTGAAAACCAGTGAATAAATTGTCAAAATAGAAGCTCATTGGCAAGGACTTGATATGATCTGGCAAATTGTCTATCATTTTTACAAGAGGCGATGCCGCTTTACCAAACATTTTGTCGTATTCAGGGTTCTGCTCTACACTCTTTCCTTGGTATATCTCAAAATCGACCAAGTACCCATATGGCGTGTTAAGACACCAGTTTTTGAACCCAAAACGAATAGGTTTACCACGGATAAACTGCTTACAACCATGTTTACCAAAATACTCGATCATTGACTCGTCATAGTTTAGCGTAGCAGACGAAACGTAATTTGCTTGTATGTTCTTTTTTATAATGTTGATGAGCAGTCTAAGTTTCCACATCTTATCCGTGGCATCTATTTCACTGTTGTCTGCACAATGTAGAAATCGCATCATTGTCATAAATCTGTCTCGACGCATAGTATTATAAACCAACAAATTTCTCATATCTTCAGCCTGGTCCCAGTAGTATCTCTTAGAGGGAACGGTATTATATCCCGACAGTATAAGAATTGCGATAAAAGCTTTCACGTCTTCGGTAGATATTTTCGGGTCGGTGCAATTCAGAAAAGCGGCATACTTTTGTGACTCGTCTACCAAAAGGTTGTAGACACTTTCTCCCAAAAATAAGTCCAGAATCTCAATAGGTGACTTTCCTCGAAGTGAACTAAAATTTGCTTCAGGAAACATAGATGGCTCCCGAACTAAATCCTCATCAATCCATGTTCGTGACGCCTTATTCTTTTTAGATTTTTTCGATGGCGGTTCGTCTGCTTCGGAATCGTCTGAATTACTTGAAGAATTGTCATTTGATCAGGGCACGATCAATTCCGCGATGTGAAGAAGAGCGGCCTCTTGAAACACGTGACCCGCGAGACAAAGTCCGAGATGATCCGGCTTCAGGTTCTATATCTGGTATCACCCGTGCATTACCGCGACGAGTAGAGCGTGATTGACGTGGTGACAGAGACGTAGATATAGAATACCACTTCGCACCCGGCATTGAGTTGCCGACCTGTCAGATTATTTATAAAACCACCCCCTTCTTCGTCGCCCGAATCTTGATCAGAGTCGATTGCCGGTTCTGGTGGTTCAATGCAACCGCGGCTCAAGGTCCTCATCTTCTTCTAGCAGGGCTAGTGCCTCATGGAGTGTACAACCCCTATCAAGGAAAAAAATCACTGTTAACCTACGCAGAAACCAAAAATAAACATTTCACACATTATTGTAAGATGTCTACATATCGGTCTAGAGGTGCCATACGGCACCCGTAAATTTTAAAGTACGATAAAACAGATACGCAAACAAAACCAAATTATATTACAATATCAACTAGTCACACAAGTATATAGGATTGAAACAGAATGTATATAAGTGATAGATTTCACGAAATACGTAAATTATAACCCACTCACTTGAGCTTGAAATCCATTTTCTGCAATAATTTCACAATACAGACTTTGTGACGCTCGTGCCGGTCGCAACACGTTCACAAGTTAAAACAATGTATTGAAACTGACAGCTATCTTGCTCTAGCACCGCATTGATAGCCAATTGCCGGGCTTCAGTGTACGTGATGCGCGTATGGCGCAAATATATGAACGCCTTGAATTGGGTGCCAAACGGCACCGCTAGGTTATAATGGGTTAAATATGTTGTTTCAGTTTCACATATAACCCTTAATAGGTATGCAAATGATTTATTTACGAAACTCCATAACTTGTTTTATATTTACATATTTGTATGTGAATATATATGTAATTGTCTTTAAATATTTAATATAAAAAAATAACCTTTATTTCCCCACCGAGGCGAACGGTCATTTACCCGGATACGAGTAAAATTGAGCCATACTCCACCATGCAGCTCAGTGCGTGTTGATGGAGGAGTGTCGGGCTAGTGGCTAACCCGACCGTCAGATGTTTTCAAGCTGCCCTATTAGGGCCTCTGACCAGCTATACGACTACTACCACCGAGTAACGATAGTAATCGGCACCTGAAGCTTAAGGTGTTGATCGAAATACGGAAACGCCAGAAATAAATGCCTCGTAGAAACGATCAAAAATAGAAAATAAATTTGTTATCATTTTCAAATATATATTTTTTAATTAAAAATACCCATCCAGTATCAGTCTCAGCCAGATGTTGCTAAAAGCACGATCGTTTCAGATGTGCGAATACCGCTAGGCCACGAACGCTTCTAACAATATTTTATATCATAAGGGTTTGTTTAAATTTTACCTTGGTTGTATTTATTTTCATTTTATTATGAAATTTTGTAAATCATATTTTTTGGGAGTACTCCTAAGTTTCATTAAGCCGTGGGCCAAGAAATAAACGGCAAGAAAATTTCAGCCCAGTAACTTTTGCGAGTTTATGGAGTAATTCATTGTCATTGAACTATTCATTCATATATAATAGCATAATATATTTTTAAGAATTCTTAAGGATCTTCAGCGCAGTGTTTTATGTAGCGAGATAAATATTTTATTTGGTACGAATAATATAATAGTAGAATGCCCTATTCCTATAAAGTGAGCATTTAGGAAATGATAATATTAGGCGTTTATTACGTAAGTTCCTTAAATGAATTGATAATATATATTTTTGAAAACGATTATACATTAGACAATCTAGTAAAAACATTGTTGGTAATGTTAAAATATCATATTTATTAAATAAGTTTTGCAACTTTCCCATGATTTAATAACGGCAATTAGTTTACAAAAGTTGAAAGTCAGCGATAAAAATCGATCCACTTTACCGCATTGCATTAATTATTTTATCTACACACGTATCATAAACCCTCTTTACTGTGTCCAAAAACCGCACGTTACGATCAGCATCATGTTATTTTAATTGTAATTTTAAGAAATGAGTCTCAGATAGAGATAGGTCTCAATATTGAACATTATGACCATAATATGTAAATTTTCTATGACATTCAAATTTCGAACGCCAAAGCCCGCCTGCTTGCCGCCCCTAGTTTGTCTGTGAAGTTGGTACTACAGAACATGCTAAACAACTGCAGAGCCACAATGCCGGTCAAACATGCGGTTCCTGAATACATCAAAGAGAGCTTATGATATGTGTGTAGATAAACTAGTGTATGTAACTTGTACATAATTAGGCATTAAAACTCTCGAGTGATATTATTATGACTCTCGAGTATTAATGCCCTCCATTATGTAGCAGTCACATAAGCCACTATTATGATTGTTGACGTGGCGATCTTAGGATATTATATTATATCATAAAAACAATACCAAGTACTGAAAATTAAAAAAAAGAAAGAAATCTGTTCATTTCATTAGCCCTGGGGCCCAATTCTTACTGGGGATTGCATCGCGACCGCTCCGAGGTGCGCGGAATGCCGTATGTGGCTTTTCGGCGACACCTATTTTGTTTGGAGACGGACTATCAAATGCGCCCTTTGGAGCGGTCGAGATGCGATCGCGATGCAATCTCCAGTACAGAATCGGGCAACTGATAATTATATTACAACAAATATTCGATTCTATCCAGCAATGGTCAGTAGAGTTACTTTATTATAACGATTATGCCCTTATATTTTCTGTACTCGATATTGTCTTTACGACATAAAGGCCTTACAAAACTACGTCAACAATAAAAAAAAACGATTATAATGCAATGAAGTAAAAGCTTAATTTTGATTAATCTATAACTTGGACTTAACTTTTTTGAACCAGCTGTTTCTAGTATCTGCAGATAGTAATAATAATTCGTGTGGTTTCGCCAATAACTGAAGCCTGCTCACAGAGTATCCTAGTGTGTATTAAGCTATGTTATAAACCTATTACGCTCAAAAACAATACCCTTGTGGTGCAGTCGAGTCAAAAATGTAGCGCTTATACAGCTATTTTGGTATGCAAACTAGTTACAAAGTTGCCTCTCTGTTTTAGTGAGCGGAGTTGTTAAATTATTTAGCGTCCGTGTGTCCTTTGCGAAAGTTTAACTTGATGAAAAAGATTTGCATTGTGTTTACTCAACTGCACTAGAAGGAGGGTATTGTTTTTTAACGTATGTTTATACTCACCGGAATAGACGGAGCTCTGGTTTTTCTTCCAAACGTACAAATCTTCCTTTTATGACACTGAAAAGCATCGTAGATTTTTTATTTTGTTTCATTATATCCACTAAAACCTCAAAGTTTTCGAAAAAAACATCGGAAATTATTAATACACACTATAAAAACAATCAAAAAAGTGAGACCTCACAATAAGCCCGGTACGTTTCACATTCTCGTAAAATAAGGCCTATAGGCCATAAACCATTAACCGCGGGCCTTCATAATAAAGTCATTATGTGAATAAATGCTAACGAGCGTATTTACAAGGCTTCTACGCGTCGAACATTAGGGTTAACCATAATAGCCATGGATCAAGGAGAACACCGGACTAATAAGTTTATTGTTTGTGAGATGTCAAAAGTACGAGCAAACTTAAAGCACAGATTTTAGTTTGCTTGTGCATACTGTTCTCACACCTCACGTTGTTTGATATTACAGGAATAGCGGAATCGTTAAACGTTCTAACGGTGATGGAATTATCGTGAGGGAACCTTCATAATCTCCAAAGCTGCAGCTATGAGCTAGCCCCCTATGACGCAAACTGGATTATATAATCTCTGCCTAAACGTAACTATGCCTTTGTCACCTTTAATAGGAAAAGGCGTCACGGTATGTTTGTTTCTCTTACTGTAACTAGAGTTTAACTTTATATAAATAAATAATAATAATAATATTTATTTACTGCAAACAACTAAAACAAACAAAAAGATATCCATTAAAATAGTGTACAAAAGTGAGCTTATCTCTAGTAGGAGATCTCTTCCAGCAAACCAAGTCAGGATGAGAAAGGTTGATCGCTGAGCACGGGTAGACCTATAAGTAAAACAAACCCAAGCAAAACTTTCTTGGTATATTACATACATAACGGATAATATTAAACTGCACATCAAAAATACTGATTTGCACAGCGAATATCAGGGAAAAATTCTGCGGTAGCTTAGGAGAAGGGTAAAGGGGGTGAGCGAAGCGAAGCTTCCTTTATTCTTCGTGTTAGGTTGAACACGCAAGAACAACAAAAAAATACTTAAAACATAAACTAGGATACACATAAAATATTTAAAACATAAAAAGTGTTTTTCCTGATACTTCTTTGCTGTGCAAATCAGTATTTTTGGTGTGTATTTTTGATAAGTCATACATAACACGCATGAACGCAAGATCTTTGTTAAGTATCTAACCATACTATGCCTAAATCACGCTACCGAAGTTACGCGGCTGATTTTACGTTCTGACGTAGACACACAGACAATTGTGTACATACATGCATACATTTTATCTAAGTTGCGTTGCCGCCGAATACGCCAAAACGTGATGTAATCTCAGCAAAATTGTGATCCTAGTAATTAAAATAGCTCTGTAGCCTCGAACCTCGGTCGCGTAATTTTGGCATAGTTTGGTTAGATACTGAGACAGATCCAGCAGTCCCCATTCCGTGGATCATACGTCGACCAATGGGGTGGTGAGATCACGTCTTTGTTACTCTGTAACGAGCTCGTGGCTTAATCGCTCATTGTGGACCTGCGCATTCGAGGCACGTAATAAAAAACACTGGACAAGTGCAAGTCGGACTTGCTCACGAAGGGTTCCGTAACATCATAAATGAATAAACGCAAATAAACACGCCATTTTATGGGGACACCCTTCGATTCTTGAAACTGCGTATATTTCATTATTTTTTGCTGTAGAGGTAACAGATAAACATATTTTGGGAAAATTTTAAGCCTCTACCTATTACAGTCCATGATATTGACAGGCAGACAGACGGACGAACATCCGGTACGGAACCCTAAAAATTGGTCAGATGCAAGACAAATACAGAAACACGGGGGGACAAATAAAAAACAATTATTGCCCACTGCTCGGAAATGTGGCGAAAAATGGTTTGTAATGGGGCTCTAAAACAATGTGGATAAACAGCAATAACATTTCTGGCCTGGTCCGCAGAACAGGAGAACATTGTTGGCTTGTTTTGATACGATTCTGTTAGATGGCGCTTCATGCCGTGCGGGCTTTTCGTCGGTAAAAGCGTGCATCAATTGTGGTAGATGGCGGACTGTACCAGGCGGAGTTCCTAACCAAATTTATCTAAAAATATTTTTCGTATAAATAATTTCATTTACTCACAGTAGGCGTGAGCATTATGTAACGTCTCGGCCAAAAGTGCAATAGATGGACTGGTCTCTTAGAGGGCTCAAACTTGCTTGTACATTTTTTTTTTTTTTTTTTTTAATAAAATCGATAAGAAATTTATTAAGCAAAAGATTCATGAAAATAAGTACAGAGAATATAAATAAGATATTCATTCTAGTTCAAGACGTGTACATTGTACATTTGTTGCTCACTTTCCCGCCTCTACAAAAATACAAGCTCAATTATTGTTTCTGGCCCCCACCCACACTAGTGTGGCTGGAACCGGAAATAGCGGCGTCAAAAACTTCAAGATTCTGGAATTTATTTGTGCCGCATGAGATTCGTATCTCAGGCCTCTCGCTTGTGATGTGAGGCCTATCTTCGACCGCTATGACACAGATGTCGTTGTTACGGTAAAACACTTTACATGTTCTCTATTTAAGATGCCTCCTGAATCTTTTGTAAAATATTCACTTTATTCAAACCATAACTTTTACGTTTAGACATTAAGTTCATTTTATAGCTCTCACATTTTCACGAGAAGTTTTCTTAAATGCGGTTTATGAAACTCTTTTCGAGAGTGCCTTTTCATTTTTATTTGCTTATCCAACATCCCATATGCAAAGTTAGCAATAAAATAAGAAAGCAAAATAACGTAAAGTAATATTGGGTGCTTACCTATGAAATTGGCGAATTTTTCTTCCAGATTCAGGAGTTCATAATTGGAGTAATTCAATAGCTATTTCCAGTTTTTTTTATTGTTTTAAAATTAATTTCAATATTTTACATCTACTTATTAAATTTTCATTTAATTTTCAGTTTGATAACTAAAATGTTATCTTCAAAATCAGTGCCTCCTAAATGTCATCCATTTTCATGATAATATTCGTAATATTTTTTTACAGCTGACACTTTTCAAAAATTATATAAAATTTTCTGTTAGCTAAATGTTGTGTCATTCATACTCACAAAGTTTATAAAATTAGGATCTGTCATTCCTAAAAAAATACAAAAATGTTTGTACTGAAAATTTAGTTAACTTCAATTTCTCCATACGAAACGCCAATTTCATATGTAAGGACCTAATATGTTATTTATTAACGAAATACTTTGCTTAATACTTGTGTATGTATAGGTACGCTTTATATTATGCATGAGATGCCTTTGATTGAATAAAATTTATTTTGTTAACTAAACAATTATGGACATTCAGTTCATACTTATCTGTTTGTGTTATAGGTAGCCGTCGCCCTTAGGATAATAATGAATTAACATACATCTTCCGGAAATTATACTCTGGATAGTTTTACCATAGATTAATTACTCTATGGTTTTACATACTACACCACAAAGTTAACTTGGCAACCGCGAGGAATGCGTTTCCCCTCCCTCACCCACTCGCTCTCGCCCTCGACGCGTTTGTAGGACACATACAAACTTACCTTCTATTGTCGGGCCAAGGTAAGTAATCACATGTGAAAAATGTCAGTACGGTGCCAGCTTTAAACATCGATTAAATTGAATTGATTGATACGGACTGTGTAAAGATCTTTGGATTGAATACAGTCTTCATTGCATTCAATTATTTTTGAACGATCAGATTTTTGGATATCATCTCTAGAGTTTAGAAAGAAAAAGTGTTCACCAACGTAACCTTATGACGATGTTCAGTTATTTAGAGCAGAAATTGTTTATTATGTTTAGAATTGATTACTGGTAAAAGTAAATCGTAAAATTACCTTCTTTAGTCACTATTACAATAAACATTATGTTTGATCTAAAAAAGTGAGCCCTCCGCTATAAGATTAAGTTGTCAAACTTTGATGAAATGTCAAAGATGATATTTTATCTTGGCTCTGGTATAACACCCTATCGTTTTCGTGATTCAGTCCGCTATATATAGCGCAGCCCGAGCGTACAACTGAGTTCTGATTTTATTAAATCACCATGTTAAAAAAAAAATAAGAGTAGGAAGTATTTTTTTAAATATGTACCTACGTATGTAAAACCCACACACAAGAAAGCCTAGACAATGTGCACGACGACAATATTAAATACATACTTCAGCCACCTTGAAGTAACTATTTATAGATAATAATGATATGTTGATGCGAATGAAGAAATTATGGTTACTCCGAGCATGCTTAACCTTCAACTCTGCCCTATATATAATATTGGGTGTAGAATAAAAGAGTGAGCGATTCAATCTAATGAGATTCTGATAGGTGACTAATACTAAAGAAAACATCTAAATAGTCATACTCTTCGCTTATTTATGTTGCTGTGACATTGCTCTTCGCTTATTTATGTTGCTGTGACATTTAAATAAGTGTTTCTTCCATTTATGGTGGGTATCACAGTTGCATTTTTCATTCCACAGAAAAACTCTCAACATTATCCAACATTTTGTAGTGTTTCGTAGCGCTGAAAGAGTTTTATTCTATTGCCTAAGGAAATGGTTTTGCTCATGACGCGTCACGGCGCATTGATTTCGAAGCGTGGTTAATTAATAAAAAATAAAAAAACTCATTGAAAATTATGTTTATAAGGGGTTGTCTTTGATCCTATTATTCCGCACTTTAATTCCCCAACCGCTCTCTCTCCCACTTTACACCGGTCGCCCCATCCTGCTACAAAACGAACACGCCTGCGCCCGCGCACGCCTCAAGTGGATATAATGTCTTCATCTCGGGATAATTCCATCAGACGAGAGACGGGTGAGTTTTTGCATTCCGCCTGGAATTACTGCGGGGAGCATAAACAAAAATGTTTAAGTATAGGTATGCATTATGGACCTACACTTGGTTACTTTGTGTTGTGAGAACCAGAAATAGCGATGTGGGTGACTGACATTGAGCTATATTTTATACAGGGTGTAACAGAATGGTGTAGTCATATTTAAGGCGGTTTTCACTTTTCATTACAGCTTGTCTTTGTTCTTATTTTTTTATTATGTTAGATTGTTACTTTGAGACATCTTATTGGCACCTATAGATACGATGTTATAATATTGTCACTAGATTAGATAATTTTTATATCGTACATTGTGTAAAAAAAAAATACGAATATTGAAAAACTGACATCCCCATAGAGTTTCTTGGTGCTATATTCTCCGACGGGCGTATTTCCGAAGCACTAGTAGAGTTCATGGAGTTTCTTTTTCCTGTGCGAGATTCAGCCATGAATCACAACTTGAAGGAGAAATTTACTTTTTCAAACTCAAATTAGTTATGTACTCATTAGTTTAGTTGATCATATTTGTTTTTTTTCCATGTATATGAGACTTCAGTAAGTGTTTGACTTGATTATGACTGAATGATTTGATTTGATTTTCACTTCTCAGCTGTTTTGTGTTGAGAAGTGAAAAATAAAGTTGCTCTGGTCAAACCGGTTTTATAGTGAAAGTTGTTCAGAATGATGCCCCTAACAACCCCCTTAAATATGACTACACATTTATGTTGCAGCCTGTATAAAGTAAACCAGAGTCGATTAAAAATCTTATAATATTGCTGACCGAGCGAGCGAAGGGCTCCATTTCGACACGATAGGAGGCCTATTTTGCTTTCGTCTCTATGTGTGTCTGTCAGTTCCGGTCTAGGGGCCACAGTTTTCAAGCGATCCTCACAAAACTTGATAGACATGTTCCTTGATTACTATTTTTTTATCGAGAGCTTTTCTTGATTTTCCCCTTGAGGGAGGGAAGGGGGAGTTATGACGTCATTTTTTTTATTAAATTAAAGGGCTCCATGAGCCGGTTCTAAAAATATACTACAACATTAACATTCGGCCGTCTGTTTTCTAAAAAATCCAAGAAATATTTTCAAAACATACCAAGTTTGACTCCTCGAAGTAGGAGACGGATTGTGGTTGGTGGATAGTAAAAAGTATCTTATATAGACCATGAGAGTGAGTGAAACAGACTATAAATATTTTCGTGAAAAGTCAGTAGATTGTATGTTAAATCGCAGAATGTAGTTTACAAAGTTATTGGTGCGGCTACTTTACTACTTGATTTTGATTGAATCTAAAATACTTACCTATAAATTGGTTCACAGTCCCCCCTGTTAGCGAGGTCTACTGCCCACAGGGCCACTAGTATAGGTGCTAGAATTTAGTCTGGATATTTAAAATATGATATGATAATCATTAACGCAAAGGATATTACGAGTATACATGTATACTCGTAAAGTGAAGTAAAACGTTAATGCCTGGTATGTATACCAGGCATTAACGTTTTACTTCACTTTCGCAATAGACAGTGTTACATAATATCATAATATTTTTTCCCAAATACTTTATTTTCACGCTGAAAATAATGTATTGACCCGAAATTAGAGGTCGGCCGAATTTATTCATTGTACTTATTTTCTATCTCTGTACGTTATTTAAACAGCTGCATTGCATATTCTGTTATACCTCTATAAATTAATGTAAAGGCGGTTTATTTGATTATGTATTTATAACATATGTATTGAGGTTATATTTCATTCTTCAGTTATTTCCTCTTCGTACTAACACATAATAGGAAATTATTTTCTAAAAATAAATGGTTTAAGTTTGACGATTAAAAGAGTTAAAATAATGCCATTAATTGCTATTAGCAGTTGATGATTTTGAATCTTTAAATTCAGGAAATGGAACTGAAATAACTGTCAACCATTTAATCAACAGACCATTTGCTGGAAGTCAATTATTTGTGTGCGGAAAACAATTACCCAGTCGTCCCGCCAGGATCTGCTGGAATTAAATTTAACACATAATCCATTAGCAATAGGCTAGCCCCTTATTGCAAAATAGAATATAGAATAAATGCCTAAATGTGGACACGACTCTGCTTCTGGAATGCCGTTTGAGAAAACGCGACTCCACATTTGTTACTTTTGTTTTGTGGGTCGGGTCATTGCTGGGCGCGCCCTAACAATTCCGACATTCAGGTCATATTTAAACGCTTCTAACTATGTAAACTCGTAAATATTATAGCGACAACCTTTATTACTCCACAGCTGCGAAGATGGACTTATGGATGGATGGTTTATATTATTAAATGTAAAGTTTTTTTAGTATATATCGGTAATAATTTTGTATTACTCAAACAAAGCTAGTAATGTGCTCATTATTTTGGCAACCTTCTTTGAGCAAAGTCGACATTGCCGCGCTACTTGGAGGAACCAGAAATGGTGCCGGAAATTTCCTGTGAAAATCCATTACTGTCGTAATGGATTTTCACAGGAAATTGACAATTGGGAATTCACATTACATTCAGTGTTTTAGCGACCGGCAATTTCCTGTCAAATTCCATGATTGTTTCGAGAATGGTAAAAAAAATACTTTTTTTTACCATTTTACTATACCAGCTACCGCGCAAAAAGGCTTTATTCAGAATTTGGTTATGTGTGATAAAAAAAGAGCGGGAGATCTTCATGCCACTAAAAAGGTACTGCAAAAAGGCTTTATGCAGAATTTGGTTATGTGTGACAAAAAAAAAACTCACTCTCAATTTTATAATAAGCTGGTTTTATTTAATTACTCGCATTATTTGAGTAAAGTACTATACAAGCCTTGGTCCGCAATGACTGCACTGCTGGCCATACTATGAAGGCCTCGAGCTTAGTTTAGCTACGCTCTCGGCCTTTATGCTTGGTCACCATTACAGCCTTTGATGTCCGCGCTATGAAAGTGTTGTCGTAGATTTTTTATTTTTTTTTGCATTGACATTTTATTTTTGTACCCTTGACATACCTAATAATATTTAATACTATTTGAATTTGACCTAAATTTAGTGTTTAATGTGATTTAATATGTAGTATTTTCTACGAATTTGTACCCTTTGTTCCCTACCTGTGAAATCGACTTACCTAAATTGATACTGACATTGTATAACTATTTGACTTTGTACAGCGCATTGGGTGTAATGTTGTAACCTGTAATGTTGTATATCGTACTTGTAAATAAAAAAAAAAAAAAACTCTCGACCTTCGGTCTCGGCATTTATTCCAGCTTGTCCATCAAAGGCTGCAAAGCTGATCGCGCTGTGTAGTCCTTGAGCTGCGCTGTGCTGTGCTTTCGGCCACCAACAGTGCGACCGTCAAACGCAGACCACGACATTAATGTACTATAATTATGCACATAAGGGTAAGCACCCTCTTTGATACCAATTCCTGTAAGCGCCTTCGTACATGCATTTTCTTTTGATGAAGCTTTTTAAATATTTGCAATAAAGAATTATGAATTATGGACTAGCCCACTGTCACGCAAAATGGAGTATTGAATAACTGGCTCAAAGTTGGCACAATTGTGCCTCTGCCACTCCGTATGGGAAAAGGCATGACGCTATGTTATGTTAGGACAGCTATTTTTTATAATATTTTTTTTATTAATGGCGGTCCAATATCTAGGCTAATTTCGCCAATGTCACGTGTTTTATAGATTTCACTGTATTGGGACAGGTTCTCTTTCGAGAACTTGGAAATTTTAGTGTTGATTTGTTGCTCCTTCCCAAGTAGCACAAAGCTGCATTATATAATTTCACATAAGGTCCACATCGGTTGTTTAAGCACTTTTAACGACTTATTAGTGTTCACTCGGACTGCAATAGCTGCATAGGAAATATCGAAACCCAATATAATGCAATATTCGGTACTGCGATTCTATTAAGCGCTACACAGACGCCACAGATTCACTGTTATTCAGCGTTTAGTAGGGTTGTACCCTATCAGCTGCAAAAACGCATTTTGTGGACACAAATAGTGCAGTTTTCTGAATAATGGTTCACAGGTGAACCTTTAAAACACTTGCATTTTAAGAGAGAACATACGAACCTCTTTAACGCAAACAGACACGATGTGAAGTATATTAACAAATATATAATGCTCTATGCTGCTTAAACGTGGAATTTTACGTCATTATTCACTGATAGAGTATACTCGTATATCAGCATTAATATAGACCAATATTATACCAAGTGTGACCTTTTATGCAGTTACACAGCAGCGCCCTGCTATAAATCTCTACATTGTGACGGTCAATTCAGACCTGGGCTGAATAATGGAATTTCATTCAGCATTAAGACTGCTGGTTGAGTTATAATTTACCATTATAAGCCATGCATGGACATTTGTAAAGCATTTAGCATTAAATTTAAGCTAACACTGACCCCTCGTTTATCCGCCATTTTTAAGTACGTAACGCGTATTATTGTAAACATTGACCACTTGTTTAGCAAAATCATCATCTATCAGTAAACAAATGGTTAGCAAGCTTCTAAATTTCGTTACCACAAAAAAGTGTTTAGTGAGTATCTTATTAAAAAACGGCTAGATCATTCAGTTAATTTCATTCGTTCATCAACTAGCCTCAAAGGACTGAATTTCCAGGGCCGTACAACACAATATGAAAAAATATTTAAAAAAACGTTCATAGTTTCATTTTACGCGAATAACATAATAATTAATACATAATTTGATGGAAAATTGTATGCTTAATGTAATTCCTAACTTATTTTTGTGTAGAAAAACCGTTCACTTTAGTACTTTTATCAAACACGACTAAAAAATAAGCAGCGAAACGGAACGGAACGACACACGGAACTGTCACTGAAAGTTCGTCAGACAATTTGTTTGTTTTGGTTCGGGATATTATTATTTATCCCTTGCTCAGGAAAGGAAATTCTTGGATCTTACTGCCCGCCCTGCACTTACCCTGGGTAGTGATGACGATCAACAAAACAACACCTAATTTTCCAGGATTTCGAAACAGAAAAGGTAAGAAATCTTCATAATCGTTTTCAGCACACATCAACCCACTTCTGGGCATAGGCCTCTTGGTTAGTGAGTCAAGTCGATCAAAGACAAGTCTCTTCTATCCCGCCATTCTCCAAAGTTCTTTGCCAACTGCATGCAGAGAGATGTTGACTTGATAATATCGTAAGACAATGCCTACTGGATGGCCCTATCTTTCCCCTTGTATTTTCTATCGCTACGGTCCACTGTCCGTCATCCCCTCTAACCAAGTGTTTCGTCCACCTCTACCTTAGCATTTTGGTATAATTTAATTTAAATCTAGTCTTTTCAGCACCAGCAAAGCCGCCATACATACTTGAATCAAATATGGAAATAAAAACCCACAAATGTGATAGAAGATGAACATGAATTGTGGTGTAAACATTAATCCCGCAGATAGAAACATTAATAACGGAGATAGAAAATCTTTCAAGGAATTAGCGATATTAATGAAATTGTTAATAAACAAATTAAAAATGTTGATATCAAAATGTGGTGTTATTACTGCTTCGCTTTATTTCCTTTCATTCCAGGGGTCCTTAATGAATAAAGCCAGCTTTTCACTATGGGATATAATCTAATATAAATTACATCTCAAGATGTAAAATAAATATTGCTCAACGGGCACTAGAAAGACTGGCAAGCAATATTTATTTCACTACTTGAGATGTTAAGCTTGTTTTACCCGAGGTCAGTGCTGGCTGACTTGGTGTTGGCCTTGTAAAACCTTGTATTGGCCTTATAAAATCAAGCAAGGCTGTCTGCGAGTGCTGGGGTGAATAGAACACCCGTCTAGCTATTCAATTCAATTCAATTCAAGTCTTTATTTGTCAGCAAACACGGTACATGTAGGTTTTATATAATACATAAATACGGACAAGCGTGTAGCACCATTATATGGTATACAAATATAATGATTTAAAATTAGAAGCTTATTATTTACAAAATTATTATACAATGTCAAGAATTTAAGATGTCATTATTGGATTTGAAATTCATTATGGTTTAAAGAAATCATTTATACTGTATATACATTTTTTAACCAACCAGTTAGAAAGCGCTTTGTCAGATCTATTTTCTGGGAGAGAACTTATGTCATTCGGCAGGGAATTAAATATTTTTATTGCCATGTAATGACTATTTCGTCTAACAAGCTCGAGTCTAACTTTAGGATAGGTTAACGTTTTATGCCTCACTGTTCTTTTATTTTCATTATTATGCATTTCAAATAGCTCCAGGTTTCTCTTAACAAATTTACAGACTTCAAGAATATAAATGCCGTAAAAAGTGAGAATTTTATATTTCTGAAAGATCGGTCGGCATGATTCTCTCCAAGACATGCCCCATATAGCCCTAAGACATTTGTTTTGTGCAACAAAAGCTCTGTGGCTTTCTGTAGAATTTCCCCACAGAACTACACCATATCGAAAAGTAGCGCAGACATAGCTGTGATATACTAGAAGCGCAGTTTCTACTGACGTAATTTGCCCTATTTTTCTTATAGCGAATACGAATTTATTTATTTTATTGCATACTGCTTCGACTTGTGGTTTCCAAGTGCATTGTTCATCAAGGACAATGCCTAAAAATTTTGTTTGATTTACTTCTTGTATTTTATTATTATTTATTGCTATATTTAGTTTAGCTTTCTGGTTTTTCTTTGTTGTAAATTGAATGTACTTTGTTTTATCTGAATTTATAATTAGATTGTTACTCTTAAGCCACATTAGAGCATTATCTAAGGTTTGGTTTATGTCAGTTTCAAAAGTGTCAATATTTTCTCCCTTTACAATAATTGTAGTGTCGTCAGCAAACATTACGCTATCACATTTTAGCGTGTTAGGTAGGTCATTAACGTACACTAAAAACAAGAGCGGTCCGAGGATACTTCCTTGTGGAACACAACATGATATCATCTCTGGTAAAGAGTCAAAAGATTTCACCGTGTTCGTTTCGTCTACAAATTTGGTTATCCGAGTTATTTGAGAACGTAGAAATTCAGTGCCGTACCTCTTATACCAACGTTTTCGAGCTTATTTAGAATAATACGGTGGTCAACAAAATCGAAGGCCTTGCTTAAATCAAGAAATAATGCTACCATTGGGAACCTGTCATTGAGGCCCATTATAACGTGTTTCATCAAGTTAAAACTGGCTAGCGTTGTTGACTTGTTTCTTCTGAATCCGTTTTGTTCTATTGTCAAAATATTATATTTTTCCAGAAAGTCCATTGTTCTCTTATATACTGTGTTTTCGACTACTTTTGAGAAAATTGGTATCAGAGTTATTGGTCGGTAGTTATTTAGTTCTTGTCTGTCGCCTTTTTTGTGCACAGGCAATACAATTGAAAATTTTAATTTTTCTGGAAAGCATCCTTGCTCCAAGCACAGGTTTATTATATGAGATAGGGGACTTGATATATGTCGTGCGATAATCTTAAGTAATTTAGTATTTATGTTATCAATACCAACAGAGTTTGTATTGCGAAGAGATAGAATTATTTTGAAGATTTCGGAAGGGTCTGTGGGCTGGAAAAATATAGTGTAAATATTATTTCTGGAAGGATATGAGTCCAATTTGTTATTTTGAGGTTCTATTGAGTTTTTAACTGTGTCTGTAAAAAAAATATTAAAATCTGTTGCTATTTCATTACCATCGCTGTGTATAGTTTCCTTTGTTTTTATACTTTGTATATCCTTTCTGTTCTTTTTGTTGCCCAAATTACTATTTATAATATTCCAAGTAGCCTTACAAGCATTTTTTGCGTTTTGTATGTATGTTCTGTTTTTATGTAGTCTTATAGAGTTAATACATTGTCTTAGTAGTTTTGAGTACGTCTTAAATTTCTCCTTATTTTCGTCAGTTTTGTTCATATAATAACCTAGTCTAAGTTTTCGTTTTGTCTGGCAACACCTTTTTAAACCCTTCGTAATCCATGTTTTCTTATTTTTGTATTTTTTTATTAGTATTTTTGGAAAACATAGCTCATAGAATAGGCATATTAAACTATGAAATAAATTAAAGGCTTCATTAGCGTTATTTATACTCATGACATCTGAAAAAGATAGGCTCTCTATGCATTCCACAAACTTATTGATGTTTTCTTGTTTATAATCAGGTATTTGTTCAAACCAGTGGTCTGTAGAACCAGTCTCACAGGGAACCTTAGTAAAATGTAGTGTCTGTGCTGTGTCATGATCTGAGAGGCCTAATCCATGAAGTTTTCCTTCAGAACCATTTATGTTACTAATAATGTTGTCTATACATTTATTTTGACGTGTGGGCTCTTGAATGTGATATATGAGACCAAAGTGTAAGAGCAAGTTTTTTAACCTTATCGTATGTTTATTATCGTTTAAAAAATCTATATTGAAATCCCCGCATATCACTATTTTATTTTTAGTTACGTTTAATCGTTCGAGCATCGATTCAAACCGCTGGAAAAATATTTCGATATTTGAATTTGGTGTTCTGTATAGGCATATTAATATTAGTTTTATGGATTCTATTGAGACACCACATACCTCGAAATGATTTTCTTCTGTTAGATCTTTGATCGTAGTTAGTTCTACACAATTTATGTCCTGCCTACAGAGTATGCATGTACCGCCACGTTTCTTAAGTTTTCTTGAAAAGGATGCACTCAGATTGTAATTTTCTACATTAAGGTTACCTTCTTCACCTTCTTTAATAAAAGTTTCACTAAGGCAGATCACGTCTATAGGCATTTCAGAGTCGAGGAACTCTGAGATAACGATTTCTAATTCATCTACCTTGCTCAAAATACTGGCAATGTTCTGGTGGAAAATTATATGTGACGACTGTTTAACTTTATTTTTCTTGATCTTTTTACCACGACCCGGTTTTATGTTGTTCACGAAAAAACGTTGCATTGTCTTTAATTTTGTCATTGCTGTTTATTTATTTTTCCGTAACTGGAAAGTAGTAGGGGATCGTCCCTTTCTTAGCCGCTTTATGTGCTTCTGTATCCAGTATTCTTGTGGTCAGCAAACTCCTCAAGCCCTCAAAACTGAGGAATTTATTATAGTAATCAGCCAAATCTATTTCATAATTAATCCTATTACATAGCGCTTTCTTTTGGTTTCTTAAGTCGTAGTTATTAGGAATTTCTATAAACCTACAATTTGGAAAGTTTTGACAAATCACTTTTAGCTCGTGCTTAAGCTTTTCTTCACGAAGATAATCACTGTTCAACGGCTCCAGCACAAATGCAGAAGATCTTGCTAATGTCTTCAGAACAGCGCCTAATTCGATAAGCATTTTTGTAGGGTTTGTATCGTGCTGACCAACACATAAAATCACCTTGTCCTCGTTGCTAGGTTCGTACAGCTTACATGCGGTCAATATTTCTTCTGTGGAGGCTAGATTTACATGAGGCCAGTACTGGCTACCATTCTCACTGGCACTGGCGCCACTGTCTTCGTGTATCTGCCTGCATCTTAATACATAATTCATTACATCCCATATTGAAAAGCCGGCTTATCTCCTTCACAAACTGGCCTAACTCCTGTATCAACTCCAGCTTGAGCGACCGCCCTGGATGGTTGAGCAGATCTCAGGCAGATGAAACTTCTCCCAAGATTGCTGTGGCTTGCGGCTAGTATGGTTTTTATAGTGGATGGGCACGCCGGTAGCAGATGTACAAATTTCATCCCATAGTATAAGTAAGTTAAGAGCGCTGGGCGACGTTAGCAGGAATTATTGCGCATATGTACAGCTATTGAAAAGTGACTATTGCGCATTCAAGGCCACCGCTCATAACGTGTCGCGCGACGTATACACTGTCTCCCAGTAGCCCACCATAAATTTCATCATTGGATGATATATAGCTTTATGCTTTTTCGTTACGGGGTGGCAGAGGCACAGTTGTGCCCACTTTTAGATAATTAAGTCCATTTTGCATGACGCATAGTCCATCGCGGCCACTAAGGAGGTTTCCCCACGATGTCCTATGGAGATATGAAGTTTTCTCCACGATAAAACTTGGACTTTAATGGAATAAAAACCGCTTTTTTGTAAACAAAACCAACACAGCAGAACAGCTGGTCAATAATTCCGCCATCTTGACAAACAAGACACTCACTCAACAAGCTTTCTCGGTTGCCTAAATTGATCACATAATATAAGCCATGCCTATCCCTGCTGAGACGCTAAAATCAGTTTTGTGGTAACGATTTTTTTAATCATGTGTTAAACAATGGTTAAAGTTTTTTGTGGTAAGACGGTGAGCCTCTATCCATTTAGTTTATATTAGAAAATATCAGCTTGCACTGAACTACATCAAAAATAAATCAATATTTAAACAGCGTTTCCATGTAAAAGTAATATGTTAAAAAAAACTTGCAAATAGCCTGTTTTATTTTGAAATTTTTTCACGTATTTGTGGATATTATGAGAGCGCGTGAAAATTTTGACCTAAATATAGGTATTTCACAATAATATTACATTCCCGATACAATTTACAACATAATTGAAATAACTCAAAGTTTTACTTAACATTAACTTTATTATTTATCCACAAAATGGCCACAAAACATCTTCATTTACACGCACAATATTACTTATTGCATTTCAAAACTCTTGTACGGAGTAAAAATTAAAAATACGTTTCTGCACACCACAATTTCACTGATAATTTACTTTTAGCTTCGATAAAGCATTTAAGATGACCACACTTATTCCAATTTTGCGAATGAGCATGAAAATGGCTGCATATATACTATAATGACTACCACGTGCCTTGTTATTCAGGCAATGTTCAGCACTTGGAGTAGCTGTTGCCTTTATTAATGCTAACATGATGCTATTATAATTCAGTTGTACAGCAATGTGCCACGTAATTTGTGCCCAAATTAGAGTTATATCAGCATTATATGTGCATATAATCCTGATATATAGCAATTTTTAGCAGATAATGTGTCCAAGGTGTACTGTAAAAATGCTGTTACACAGAACTTTTGTGCTACTTGGGTTAGCACTACCCGGGGAGGACGTGAAGGGCTGTAGGTTCCAAGAATCTCCTTCGGACGTGAGTAGAGATTGGCAGTGCTATTAATCATGTTAATATCATTTGGCTAGTAACAGGTTAATAACCGATTAATAGCCAGTTAGTAGCCAAAATGGCTATAAACCCTGCTATTAATGTTGTTTATACCAATCATGTTTTTTTACGGTTATATTATCATTAGTGATCGGAAATTCAGATGCTTTCGGTCAAGTCTGTTGCGGACTTCTCATCCAAGTGCGAATCAGAATTTTCGGGAAGTTTTGACGGGAAAAAGTCGCGAAAAGGGTGTCGTAGTTTCTAGTCCAATTTGCTTCAAAATCAATATCTGGGGATCCGGTTGGAGTGTGATCATGGTTCTGATGTCAGATTATGAAAAAGTGGCCGCCATTTTGAACTTTGCAGTCCCTGGTCCGATTTGCTTCAAAATCGATATCTGGAGATTTAATATTGCCTAAACATTAATGCTTATATGAACGCAGAACAGTTTCAGATATATATTTGTGCCAGAAAGAGATGGAGTGCCTCTTTGCCGATCACTTCTGCCTGCGTATCCGGTCAAGTACCAAAACTCCAGCCAATGGCGATTTTGAACCTTAACTTAAGGTATTAGAGTTCACAACCTATCACGATAAAAAAATGAAACAGATTCACTTAGCTGGTGGGATAGGATTTGCAGCTCTACTCAGTTGCATAAAGTTGCAATTGCAAATTTGTCAGCTCCTTGTACATCAGCAGCAACTGAAAGGACGTTTAGTGCTCAAACTGATGTACATAATGCTAAAAAGAAAAGGCTAACTACAGAACGGGCAGGAAAAATAACGTATATATCCCACAATTGAAACTTAACAAACAGACCGTTCTATTCAACAAGTACACTAGTCATAGAAGAGGATCAGATGGATTGCACTCGGAGTCACAGCCACCAACACCAGATATATACGAAGTCGATGAAGATGAAATCAACCCAACAGAAATTGATCCATTATAATCCGATCCTATCCAAGAAGCCGATCCAATCCAAGAAGCCGATTCAATCCAATTGCTAATCAGGACAGAAGGCAGTGATTGGGCTGCAGAATAACTTTTTAATAAGGCACATAATAAAACATGAAAGCAAAAAAAAAACTAAAAAAAAAACAAAAATCATTGTAAATAAAATAGCTGATTGAAACTTTTTAAATGGGCTAGGTTAGTTCCTAAAAATTGCATTCACATTGTTTTAGATTTATATTTTCCTAATAACCATGTAGGGAAATTTTAAAACAATAATAGCTGGGTTAGGTTAGATTATAGGTAATAACCTCTAGAGGGCGCAACATCCTTTTGGCTTTGCCATAGTCGAATAAAAATGGCGGCCACTTTTTCAAAATCTGACGGCAGAATCATGATAAGACTCCAACCGGCTCCCCAGATATAAGTTTTGAAGCGAACCAGACCAATAACCACAAAGTTCAAAATGGCGGCTATTTTATCAAAATCTAACTTCAGAATGATGAAACCACAGATATCGATTTTGAAGCAAATGGGACTAGTAACTACGACACCTTTCCCCCGACTTTTTCCCATCAAAATTCTGATTCGCACTTGGCCGATAAATCCGCAACGGACTTGACCGAAAACATCCGTATTTCCGATCACTAGATAAAATGTACAACCATAAAAATCAGTTTTGTATTAAAAACATTAATAGCAGGGTTTAAAGCCATATTGGTTATTAACTGGCTATAAACTGGCTATAAACCGGTTAATAGCCAAACGATCTAGCTATTAACTCATCTCTAGACGTGAGCAATTGCCTCCCTGTTTTTTTTTGTCGAGCCTATCAGCTGCTACTGATATTGCAAATATAAAACGCCATTTTAGATTCGTTTCTTTATTGACACGGCTTATACCTCTACGCCGTGTGACAATTATATTTTTAAGATTTTTTTAAAGTTGCGACAGCAGAAAAATTTTTGTGCTGTATAAAAATCAGCTAAGTCTTTAAACGACCTATTCAGGTAGAGGACGTAAGCTGTTAAGCCAGACAGAAAAGATGGATGCGTCGCAGACAGGGCGCAGACGCTACTTTTTAGAACAAATAGAAAAGACAAGGTACGTGGCGGGTGTTTAGGGGGTTTTGTTTGACACAACAACTTTCCCCCGCTCCCCACGCCCATCCTCACCCCGCCGGTCGCCCAGCCCCAAGCTAACCATATGTTTTGCAATATGGCGCAGAGGAGGTGTAGGCGAGAAAGCGTCGTGTCTGCGCACAGTATGTTCTATAGTTTTGCGTCGCGATGCTTCTGTACTTACATTATGTAGGTACTCCATCCCACATGGTAATTTTACTATCTACTAGTGTTTAAATTACCTACCTACAGTTAATCTTATAAGTTTTGTTTCTACTCTTAATATAGGCACAAAACAAGTTGTAAATTAAAAACCTGCTCCTCAAACGTAGCCTTTCGTAGTCGGAGGACGCTGGAGTCTGAGATACAGTGGTATCTCTAGTTCAGACTTCATCGTGTCAACTTTTACTAAAAAGTCAACTTCGCAACTTGTCATTAATTATAAGAACATCCAACCTAGTATACGTTATTTAAGTAGAACCCTAAATAAGTATTTATTATTACATTAATAAACTTTAAACTATAATAAACTACGTATGAAACTAAATTAAAGGGGACGAGACCGCGTCTCAGGTCTTTTCTGTCTGGCTTGGGCCTAAGAGCCTAAGAACATAATTCGACGTTGTAGGCTTTGGCCGCATATGACCACTTTACAGGGCAGTATTAAAAATGTCTTAACTAATACTGCGGTCTAACAACTAAGGCAGTTGTATTTCCTTTTTTTTTTATATTGTTTTTTTTATCTGAGGACTCCATTTTTTAAAGTGCAGGTAATTAATAACTAAACGATGGTGTTAATCGCATACTCAAATATGGTGCGCTCGCGGTACCATATGAAACTGTATTTAGCGTATAGGTATGTAACGGATCAGTGGGTTTCTCGCGCCAGACGATCATTTGCAAGGATCTCTGATCTGGCTGAATCAAAACCTGCCGAAACATTTTCTCCACATCAGCACAAGCAACGTATTTGTATTGACGGAACCGTAGCAAAATGGAAAATATGTCATTTTGGAGTGCTGGTCCCGGAAGCTGAATATCATTTAACGATTTATTTGTAGTAGTAGAGGCACTTCCACTATATACTACTCGCAACTTAGTGGTACTACTGGTAGATCGATATACTCCGTGGTGCGGGAGAAAATAATTCGGCGCACCATAATCGTTTACACGAGTCATATGACCCATCTCTTCGTACTCGCGCATGAAGTCACAATATAAACGTTTATATTCCGGCAAACGTTCAAGTTTACGTTCTAAGGATAAAAATCGACTTTTTGCTAACGTATAAGAATCACCTAACGAGTCCGGTGATTCTTTTAATGGCATGCGTACCGAAAATCTACCGTCATCATCGCGTATAGTCGTGTTGATAAAAAGATCCTCACATTTCTGTTCGTCAGCTGTAAGAATACAATTTACTTGAGGAATGTCCTCAATCTCCCAAAATTTTCGGAGTTGAGTGTCAATCGCCTGAGTGAAATTACACTGCACGTGATTATTAACGCGCAAGTTCCGTGTATTTATTGGACCAGATAACAACCAGCCTAACTTCGAATTTTGTAAGTAAGGTCCAGTTGATAAGCGAATCCTATCTTCGTCTAATAACTCCCAAAATTTGTCCGCACCGACAAGAATATCGATTTTAGAAGGCACGTCTAATGTGGGATCTGCTAGCTGAATGTTATCAGGAATACGTATAAGATCGACATCAATGCAATTCGAGGGCAAACTGGAAGTTATGCGCGGCAAGACAAAGCATTTTATCGAAGTGTGATAATCGTTTACTTTTGAACGTATATTTAAATCGCATGAATGACTCGACTGTGTGACGGACTGCCCTACACCCGAGATCTGAATAGTGGACTGTATAATATTCGTATTTAATCGATTTCTTAAATCTTCCGTAATGAAGCAATGTTCACTCCCATTGTCTAAAAGAGCACGACACGTATGAAAACGATTGTTCGCATCGGCTACTTCGACTAACGCTGTGGAAAGTAAAACTTGCTTGGGAATGAACCTGGTTCCGTCCGCGTCCGCGGCGCCTTCGCTGCACTCAGCCACCGGCGCGCGGTCGGCAGATACACAATAGCTAGACGTACTCGGCAGCGATAAGGATGCGCTGTGTGCAGGCGCATTCGACGGCCTCACGCACACATTCTCACCGCGGCTACTCTCGACGTGCAATAAACTATTGTGTTTTTGTTGACACTGTTTGCATGGACCGTATAAACATTCACTCAAGGAATGTCTTTCGCGTAAACAGTTATTACATATGTTTTTGGAACGAACTAAATTAATCCTATCTTGTATAGGTAAATTCAAAAACTTGACACACGTATACAGTGCATGGTTCTCGTTACACATCGCACATGATCGAACGGGTTTATTTTGGAACGACTTGGGTTTAGGCGCATTTGCACCGGTAGATACATAACTACCTACTTGCGTAGGTTTGTTAGACGCGTAATTATGCTTATAAGCAGTCTGCACAATCGGTGCTTTAGACTGACTCGAGTTAATCATTTCTAGCGTATCAGCCCGGTTTCTGAGAAAAGATAAGAGATCTTCCAGCTTAAGTTTCTTAGACTCATTATTGCTCGACTTATCCGAGATAGACCCTATGTGAGATTCCCATTTACGTTCCGTGGATGCATCGAGTTTCGACACAATTAAATGAATTAATAACGTATCCCACGAATCGGTAGGTTCATCTAACGTTTTCAGAGCGCGTAAATTACGCAAAATAGTGTCTATCAATTTACGTATCTGAGTCGAAGATTCTTGTTTCAAAGCTGAAATATTGAACAACGATTTTATGTGATTGTGCACCAAAAGCCTAGGGTTGTGATACCGAATTTCAAGTAACTCCCATGCCTGAATGTAGTTAGATGCCGTAAACTCTAACGCACTAATTACTTGCAATGCACTACCGCTTAGTGATGAACGCAAATAATGAAACTTTTGAATTTCATCGAGATTGGAATGTTTATGGATCATAGTTTCATATGAATTTTTAAATTCGAGCCAACGATCATACGAACCATCGAAGCAGGGCAATTTTATTTCGGGTAGTTTCAAATTTGATAATTGTTTGTGCGCGGTATGACCACAACTTGCCGTAGAACCGTTATTTGTCTCAACACTGTCGATTAAACAATTAGCGCTAGCCATAGTACCAAAATATAACACTTCGATTGATTCTACAAATTCGTAATTAGCACACATTTCCGAGTCTGCAGTACAAAGTTCAATTTGACTTTCGATATCGTTAAATCTTTGAAAAATCTCTGTAGATGCTTGCATACGTAATTTTAACTCGGAAATTTGTACTTTACTAGGATTCACCGCTAGAAAGGAGTCTACGTATTTTTTAAATTGAGTTAGCCTGCCCTTCATGTGACCTCTTTGTTTACGGAGGTCTGAACTTGCGGAGGCCAGGTTTTTCCTAGGTGTTCCTGATCCACTAGGAATAATCAACTTTGCAACATCCTCATCTCCTCCACCCATTTCGCAAGATTAAGTGAAATTGAAATAACTTACGTGTTTTAAACGAACGCGTGCGGTAGATGACAAATGATGCTGCGTGGCTTGCGATAACGAACGTACTGGAATGCACAAAACGACACGGTTTTAACACAATTCGACTGGTAAGGGAAATAGACGGGATAGGAAGACCTGACCGTTCACTGCTGCAGACGTCGGCGAGGTGCTGGTGTCTTCTCGTCGTGGAATTCGTCGTCCTGACGAGCTGACTTCTCTCACTGAATCCGTGCTCGAAGACCAAATTATGTGCAGGATTCGGTGGTTTCCAAGGTCCATTCAATGAAGAATTTTATTGTATTTTTATGTAGTGCGTTTATTCCGTAAAAGGAGTTTATATAAAGTAAAATGTATTAAATGCGTAACGGACGATCGTATATCGTGCCGTATATCGAGTCGAATGATAGCAGAGATCTTCCTCGGAGAGGGGCGGTCGGTGAGTTGTATCCGCGTGGCGCTAGGTGTCGCGAGTAGGTGCGCAAACAACTATTTTTAGATTTATGCAGGTAATCAAAAGAGTCATGTTCAATTAAATTAGACTAGATGGCGTGACTCATAATATGTTTTTCGATACGGGCCGGTTTGGCACCAGGGGGCTGCATTACCACGTTTTTTTCTACATATTTTATGGATTTCACTGTATTTGGACAGGTTCTTTTTCGTGAAATAGAGAGGAAAAACTATTGTCTTGATTTGTTGCTCCTAAGCACTATCCATGGGGACCGTGCAGGGATCCAAGTATTCCTGCAGTCGTGAGAAACTATACCCCATGTCTATTCAATATGTAATAAAGGTTTTTAGACTACTTAACTTATTTTGCTCCTGCTGAAAAAAACAATACACACGAACATTTACAAACAGGCACAAGCATTGTTTCTAGCCCCATACTAGAATACATTAGGAAACTTAATTACGTTTTGCCGTTATTCATGAATAGTATAAATCTTTAAACTGACGATGTCTCGAAATTAGGAAAGTCCCATGTAAGATCATCATTAAATGTAACTAAATATTTTCTATAATAATTTAGGGTCAAACATCGTGTCCAACATGGCACAGGGCGCCCCCTTGAAAGTCTGCGAGCGGCAAGAATTCAGTTTAAACCTATTCTGGGAAATATTTACCAGAGTACTAGACTTGACTTTACTACAGCTAAGGTCCACTAAGGAAGACGGCAGATAGACCAGATTGGTAATCCAGTGGTGGCCAAAAGGAGGCCAAAGATCAGTGGCAGACCATCTGACAGATGGTCCGATGACATAGTGAGGATAGCAGGAAAGCAGTGGACCCGGATTGCACGAGACCGTGTCGAGTGGTGGTATATGAAGACCCCTATACTCAGCAGTGGGTTCCCTGTGAGGCTGAAGATGATGATGAGGGTCCACTTGCACGAAAAACACTAAATACGTTTACCGTGCTAAACCGATTTAAGTTTCACATATTTCATAAATTTTGACAGTTGCTAAATTTATTCAAGATTCTCAACGTATTTAGTATTTGTCGTGCAAGAGGATCTAAATGTAGGCATCTGGTTGCAGTAAGGGTGGTAAAGCTTGTGAATGTACCTCTCATAAATATAAACCATATTCTCGTACCATGTCACGCCTTTCCCATTCGGGGTGGTAGAGGCACAATTGTATCCATGTTTAGCCAGTTATTCTACTGCAGTTTGCGAGATAAGTTGCAAGCCCATAACCGCAGTTACACTGTGGTCATCTTAACTTTGGAGACATTTTTAAAACTTAGGGGCTAACACCCCCTAAAAGTAAAGTTATTATAAATATCGTAGGAAAGTAAGAGACAGAGCTATGTGTATGATAGCCCAAAGTTTATTAAAATAACATTTGATGAACATGACAAACAAGCCATGGAGGGTGAATTTTTCATTTGTGCGAAATCGATTCCTAAAATCCAAAAAGCTACACATTCCATCGACAAACCTGAGTACCTATCTCTCTATAGTATATCTAAAGCCTGGTTCTTTTATTACTTCAAAATTCTTTCTTAGCTTATTTGTGAGGGAGGACACACACGTATACTCCTATTCATCTTTTAGCTCTATAACGTCACAATTAGACCTAATAACCTTCAACAAAAGATATACCTATACAAAGATGTCTTCTACGAAAATCGTTTTGTGATTCCATTCAGTAAATGAGCTTGAGTGATTTCGGACGAGAATAGGAGGCCCCTTTATATCTTAACGTCTCTTGAAAATAACTCGAGTCTTCGCCAATTCATTACGGCGCTGAAGTCAGATGTCGGGATTTTTGGTATTTTGTGGCGATATGCGTGCATTGTACAGTACTTAACTTTATGGCATGATAGGGCTTCAAATGAAGATAGGCTTACAGTTTTTGTGTCTGAAACTTTGTCAGAATATGACGATAATAAATCAGGTTGACATTCAACCTGATTTAGAAAACGTACATTACGTTTTCTTGTCGCCTTACGAAGCCACCAATTCTCTCTCTCGCCCAGGCGGCATTCAAACGCCATGAAATACAAACGCGTCGGATAAATAATGTAAGCTTGTATCAACGTCAGTCTTACGGACATGCACCTTACCCGAAACATTGTGCACTTCTCTGAAATCCTGTAACGATAATGTAGTTATTTCTTTCAGGAATAAACAGTGTTCGTTTATATAATTAGCGCCTAAGATGAGCGAGACACAAAACAGTCCAACCAGAGTAAAATTGCGTTCAAATCCCCTCAAGCAAAATAGGCTATTAGCGAATCCTCTATAAACTTGTTAAAACTTTAAAATGAAACTTTGTGACCTCTTAAAGGCTTAAAAATACAGCGGCGAGATTTTAACTAAATTATTTTACCAATAGACCATTCCAACTTCATTATTGGTCGGAAGGAGTAAAATTTCAGATAGCTTTTATGCAGTTGAGAGTGAATCTGAGCATCGAGATTGGGTTTCACACTTGCTTCTCACATAGAAGATGCAGATTCGAAACCTGACCATGTACCAATGAGATAATTAATCTAGCTTAAGTACAGTATCGGACGTTCAGTGTTTCGGATGACTCGTTAAGCTGTAGGTCCCGGTTAATATCGCTACGTGGTAGTGGTCGTAAAACCCTCCATCAACCCGCACTGAGCCAGCTTGGTGGAGTACGGCTTAATGTTACACTTATCCGAGTAAAGGCCTGTGCCCCTGGGTGGGGACAATAATGGGCTACATTTATAATGCTTTTTGGTAACGACGTGATAGGAGGCAAAATAAACAAACAAAACAGGTTTGTTAATAAGGACATTGGACATCTTGAAGACCTTTGCAAACATCTCTATTCACACTTTTATTATGTTGGTGTAGTTAAGTATCCGAGAGTAAATGACATTGAATATTTAAAAAATCATAACCTCAAAATCTCTGGTTACAATTACAAATTAAAAATAAATGTGAATTTAGACTCCCTTGAAATTATTAAAACGATACAGAATACGTACAGTTACCATAGGTTTTTACTATGTTTGTGATTAAGATTCAGCTTGTATGCTCTGATACGTTAGGGTTGCAGAAAAAATATCGTTTTCTCTGATAGAGCCAATTTTCTTGAAAAACTACATAAATTTGGAATGAGGCTGCTTTTAAAGCCATTCGCAGTTTTATGAAATTTCTGCACTTAACCCTTAACTGTAATCCTAGGTACATAAGACCCAAGTTCAAACTTTGAACGTGCATATAAACTGCCAGGAGCGCATCAGCTTCCCCCGCTTCTAAATACCTTCTGGAAGTAAGGTGAAGCACGCGCAGTAAGACGGACGTGACTCGCTCGCTACTTATAAGTTCAGTCTTATATACGCATGGGTCCATGAACCCGAGACTATAGATCTTTTTTGTTTCTATTATACAGAGTGTTTGGTAGATCGATGCGAAACGTTAAAACGAAGATCGTCTGTACGACCCTTTAGATTAGACCATTAAAGCCAAACATGTGTTAGCAGAAATCATACCGTTTCGTTCTCATCGTTGTTTGATTGTTTTTGACGACGCAGAATTTTACAGTTATTTGTTATTAATTGTGATTCAAAACAATAATCTTTATTTTTCAATCATTTGTAATTAAGTACTGTTTAAGTATTGTCAACAAATTTTATTATAAGCATCTGTGTCTTGAGACATGGTTTTTATAGACTTCAGTGCTTGAAAATATCCTAAGCTTTAAAGCAAAGTTTTTTGACGTGATAACGTCTTATAAATCGATTAACGCCAGCTGCACGCACGGAAAAGCATGACTCATTGTCACGTTCTGCCTGAGCCGAGCGTTTAAGCGAGAGCGCGGAACAAGCGATAGAGAGGCACGATTGGCCTAAGCGTTCACCTTATGATGTTATCACGTAAAATTATCGTCCATAAACCGACTTTACAAACAACCAGTATTTTTGTACTGCTTATTTATTCAAAATAATCAGTGGGATTATTACGTACCGACATATATTTTTTAATATGCTTGTCTATTATTCTTATTGAGATATCATTTGCTACGGTATCTCGAAAATTATGGAACTTAGGATCTCCGAAACAATTTGAGGGCAAAAATTAACCTTTATTTTTTTTTCAAGTTGGTGGTGTACATTGAAAGTTTATATACATCGATAGACGACTATCAAACAAGCCTCGACCTGCCCCTAGGACGGCGTCCGTCTTGTGGCACCCAGTCAGTGACGATATTCGTCCATCTGTCTGGGTGCATCCGAGAGACGTGGCTGGCCCAGTTCTATTTTGGCTTGGCGGTCTGCACACCTACGTCAGCAATGCCATGACTATGAGTTTTTGACTATGAGAGTGGGACATGTGTTTTTGTCTGTTTCATCTTCAGTCCAACCTCGAGACTCGAGAGAATAGGACAATGTCGTCAATGAAACGAAAGATGGTAAATCCACTTTTGCCGACATCAGTGCAATTGTCCGCCTATTTAAGTTTTAATAAATAAAATAAAAAAACAAGAAAAAAAAAGTCACAGATGCCTAGTTTGTTTTGTTAGATGTCTTAAACAGAACTTAATTTCATTGATTTGAAAAATAACAATGATTGTTTAAAACCGCAAATATTACTAATCAATTGTAAACTTCGATAAAAACGAAACGGTATGACTTTGGCACAAGTTAATGTTATAATCTATTTCTATTAAATATTTTTTTACAATAACTTTTTTGTTAAATTTTGCAATTCTTTCAGAAAACATACTTTTAAGTTTAATAAAAAGTATTTTATGACGTGTTTCAAAACCAGGTTTAGACAAAATTACTTATTCTTCTTAGCTTATTATGAAATAGAAATATCAGTTCCTGTTGTTGATTTTGCATGTAATTTAAACTTTATGAGTGTTTATATTAAATTTTAATAAAAAATATTTATATAATGAACTTTATTTGTATTATTACTTTAAAATATATGGGCCTGCTTGACCCGACACTATTGAAGCGTTACTACTTTTCACTACTAGAACACACCACATGACTCTTAAGGGTTAAGTTTTAAAATTTGAGGTGCCAAGATATTTTTTACTGCCGTAGAACTGTTTCATATAACGAGGTTCCTTTATTGGCCTAGAAGTTTGCATTCAGTATTATGGTCGTTCAAAATACCAGATATAGCATGTACCTCATGACTTTACGGTGTTTCTACAAAAAAAAATATAAAAACACAGGTACCGATATTAAATTTTATTTGGAACATCCACAACACAATAAATAAATTTCATGAAAATAAATTGAGGCAATAACAGAAATCCACAGATGATATAATAAAACTTCAACAGAAACAAGAAAAACATGTCATCTATTGATTTTGCAACAGTTTCCACAATTTGGAGCCTTTGTACTTCACAGACAAGCCAGCACAAGAGACACTGCCCGCTAAAAAGTTCTTTTCACGGAACAAAAATGATGAAAGCTTTTAAAATTTTCTCATTAGTTTCGCTGAAACGAAATAGTTGAGTTCATAAAATTGGTTTTAGTAGACATACATAGTTTAAAAGTTGGTTTAATGGAAATTCTAAATTATTCCAGCTGAAAAGCGTCGGAATTTATAAACTCAAACCACTTTGTATATCGGATCGCTTTTATCCTGCTTTCCAGCTTAGTGCTTTTTTTGTGAGGATAACATGCATATCTTGGGTATTTGACATGAAATAATCAAGAAACCTATTGGCACTGGGTTATTTCCTTGGTGCAAGAAGGCCTAAGAAAGACAGTGTATAGATTCGTCATACATAATTATCTTCACTCTTCCTCCAAAACCAGTTGGCAGAGGCACTCGTACTTACTTACTTAAGTCCCTTTACACTTATTTGAGGTCTGGGGCCGATATGAGTTATCTCCATTTTCACTTTCCAAGGCCATCATTTTGATCTCCGACCATGTAGACCCTGTTTCCCGGGCTTCTGTTAGAACCGTCTTATGTGTGGTTCGTTGGTCACCGAAGCACAATTGGGCTCCGTGAGTCGTCTCATATCAGCACGTACATTACTCAAATCCACCTAAGTTCTTTCGGATGCTGACTCATCTAGTAAAACAAGTCTTATCATTACAACTCGACGCAAATGAAACCCTCTGATGACATGGCTTATCTCGGGAAAGTTAATAAAAAATAATATCGCCTAAAGTAATCCCTATGAATCCCGCTGAAGCGCATTTTCTTAGGTGCGAAAATGCCACGGATTTGAGTACATAAATCAGTTTAGCCTTCCGTGTTATTAAACGCATACTCCCCTTCAAAAATTTACTCGGAGATACGGTTTGCGAAAATTGTGGAGAAGGCAAAATAATGTAGGTGTTTCAAAATCACTACAGTAAAAAGAAAAGGTTTCTAACTGTTAATATGGTGTATCAAAATAATATACTTAAGTTGTTACTGGTAGCGCCATCTATGATTGAATTAACTTAAAATAAAATGTCAGTCTGTTGCGAATTATCAACGTGTTTTAATAGGTTATGGGCTAACCCGAGATTTTATCAGTTATTTTGGTGAAAAATAGATAAAAAGTGCTCGTTTATTCGCGGAAACATGACCACGAACTATATTTCAAGTGTGCCGAAGTTAAAAGGCAGAGAGAATTACGACGAATGGTGTTTTGCGGCTGAAAACTTACTGGTTTTGGATGGAATGGAAAAGTACATCAAACCAACGGGTGGTTTTGAAATCAAGCCAGCGGAAGATGCTAAAACGAAGGCAAAGTTAGTATTGACAATAGATCCAGCTTTGTACGTGCATATCAGAAACACGGAGAGTTCAGCGGAATTATGGAATAAATTGAAGACCATGTTTGATGACTCCGGTTTCTCGAGGAAAATAACCTTGCTTCGACATTTGATATCCATAAGACTGGATAATTGTGATTCTATGGCTACCTATGTCACACAAATGGTCGAGACAGCCCAAAGGTTAAATGGCACAGGATTTACAATAACCGACGAGTGGGTGGGATCATTATTACTAGCAGGTTTGTCGGATCGTTACTCTCCGATGATAATGGCAATAGAACATTCGGGTATCTCGATAACTGCTGATGTCATCAAGTCGAAATTACTTGATATGGAAGTCGCCCAGTCTGAAGGCAGTGGCGCTAGCGCTGCATTCGTGGCGAAAAATAGATTTTACTCTGGCAACAATAAGACAAAGAAAAGTGGTGGCGGTTCATTGACGTCAAACAAGAAGCCTGTGACAATGGCGGATACAACAACAAAAATAATAACTTGTTATAAATGCAAACACAGTGGACACTACAGAAACCAGTGCCCTTTGTTAAATAAAAACGCAAGCAAGTGCGTATTTAACGTTGTTTTCATTAACGGGAAGTTTAACAAGACGGAATGGTACGTTGACAGCGGTGCGAGTGCGCACATGACCGTAAACAAAGATTGGATCAAAAACACAAACTTATCGCCGTGTTTACCAGAGATCGTTGTTGCCAATGAATCAAAAGTGTCAGTTGTTTGTTCCGGAGATGTAGAAATTGTATCGGATTTAGAATGCCAGATAACTGTGAAGAGTGTACTATGCGTGCCTAGTTTGACAACCAACCTGTTATCAGTAAGCGAGCTAATCAAAAACGGCAACAATGTCGTGTTTGAAGAAAAACATTGTTATATTTATGACAAGAATGATGTTTTGGCAGCGACAGCAGATTTAACTGATGGTGTTTACAAATTGAGGTTGCAAACGCCCGATTCTTTGTTAGCAGCTCCAGCAGTTACTGGAAGGCTATGGCACAGAAGGCTAGCTCACATCAACAGTCAGGACATGAACAAGATGAGAAATGGCATGGTTGATGGCTTGTCATATGATGGTTGTTTTGATATCACAAAATCAGATTGTACAACTTGTTGTGAGGGCAAGCAAATGAGATTGCCTTTCTCTCATGTGGGTGAAAGAAGCACAGAAACATGTCACCGAATACATAGTGATTTATGTGGACCAATGGAAGTTAATTCTTTGAATGGCAGTCGATATTTTTTGCTGTTCGTAGATGACTACAGTAGGATGACTTTCATCTATTTTCTCAAGCAGAAAAATGAAGCTTTTAGTAAATTTAAAGAATTCAAATTAATGATCGAAAATCAACAAGGGAAGAAAATAAAGATATTTCACACCGACAACGGAACAGAGTTCTGTAATCAAGAATTTAAGAACTATCTAAACAAATCAGGCATAATTCATCAAAAAACAAATAGCTACACGCCAGAACAAAATGGTGTCTGTGAGAGGGCTAATCGCACTGTGGTTGAAAAGGGCAAATGTCTGTTATATGATGCAAAGTTGGATAAGCGATTTTGGGCTGAAGCGGCCAGTACAGCTGTTTATCTGAAAAACAGATCCATTGTATCAGGAGTACCGAAGACCCCTTATGAACTGTGGCATGGGTCAAAACCCGATCTAAGTCACATCAGATTGTTCGGAAGCAAAGTGATGGTACATATACCTAAGGAGAGGCGCTTGAAGTGGGACAAAAAAGCCACAAAGCACATCTTGGTTGGATATGGAGAGGATGTGAAGGGTTACAGATTGTATGACCCTACTAAGAAAACTATCATCACTAGCAGGGATGTCATTGTGATGGAAGCCGAGATTAGAGACAATGAAGCCAGTGATGAGGCTATCTGGATACCAGATGAGACACCACAGAGAAGTGTGGAGAAGGAGAGCAGTGATTCAGTTGGGGAATCTCAGATTCTAGCATCCGAGATGAGCAGCCGTTCAGTGGGGGAATCTCAGATTCCAGCATCCGAGGTGAGCAGCCGTTCAGTGGGGGAATCCCAAGTTCCAGATGTAGAGGATCATTCTGACAACTCTTCAGATTCTTCAGTATACGCTGATGGTGATGAGACACTAATTGACTCTTCAGTAAGACCAGATCCTGATGTAAAAAGTAAACGTATAATAAAACAGCCTGAGCGATATGGTTTCAACAATATGTGTGTATCCAGTACTGTTCCAGCATCCGAGGAGATCTCATTGTCAGAGGCTCTCGAGGGGCCCGAGAAGGAGCAGTGGAGGTGTGCCATGGCTGATGAATTGCAGGCGTTTGAGGACAATGACGCATGGGAACTTATGAAAAATCCAGGTGATGTGTCAATAGTGAAGTGTCGGTGGGTTTTCAATAAAAAGTTTGATGTGGACAATAATGTACGTCACCGGGCCAGGCTTGTGGCAAAAGGCTTTACGCAAAAGCCAGGTGTTGATTATACAGAAACTTTTGCACCTGTAATACGCCATTCCACACTCAGACTATTGTTTGCTCTTAGCGTTAAAATGGGAATGAGTATAAGACATTTAGATGTAACTACTGCATTTTTAAATGGTGTTTTAAAAGAAAATATCTACATGTCAATACCTGAAGGTCTCGCAAACAAAAGTGGGGGTAATGTGTTGAGATTAAAACGGGCTATTTACGGTTTAAAGCAGTCGTCTCTAGCATGGTATGAGAGAGTAAAAGATTGTCTTTGTAAATTAGGTTTTAAAAACAGTCAATATGAACCGTGTTTGTTTGCGAGAACTAATGGTAATGTAAAGATAATTGTTGGACTGTATGTAGATGATTTCTTGGTATTCTCAAACAATGAGACTGAAACAGAAAAATTGAAAACTGTATTGGGTTCAGAGTTCAAGTTGAAGGATCTAGGTCCTGTACGACAGTATCTTGGCATGAGGATAAATGTAAATAAAAATAAAGATGAAATTACTGTCGATCAACAACAATACATTGAACAGTTATTTTCTAAGTTTCAGATGTCTGATTGTAAAATGCAAAGTACTCCCATTGAGCCGAAGTTGAATGTAGAAAAATCAACAGAATGTTCACCTAATGTTCCTTATCAAAAACTGATTGGCAGTTTAATGTATTTGGCAGTATTAACAAGGCCAGACATTGCCTATGCTGTTAGCTATCTCAGCCAATTTAATAATTGTTATAATGTAAACCATTATAATTATGCAAAGCGAATATTGAGATACTTACAATGTACTAAACACTATTGTCTAAGGTATACCAGTAATGAGATGGATTTACTAGGTTTTGTAGATAGTGACTGGGCATCTGATGCCTCAGACAGGAAATCATATACTGGATTCTGTTTTATGATGTCGGGGGCCGCAGTGTCTTGGCAGAGCAGGAAACAGAAGTCAGTCAGCCTCTCTAGCACAGAGTCTGAGTACACTGCTCTGTCCGAAGCTTCAAGAGAAGCAGTATATTTAAGATATTTAATGCACGAAATTACTGGGAAATTGTGTGTAATTGATTTGCATTGTGATAACCAAAGCGCATTGAAATTGGCATCTAGTAACCAATGTCATAACAGGTCTAAGCACATAGATGTACGTTATCATTATATCAGAGATGTTGTAAAGGAGAAGTGTGTAAGAATTAAATACATTCCTACTGAGGAAATGCCTGCTGACCTGCTGACTAAAGGTCTGTGTTATGTGAAACATTACAAGTTCATGAAAAAGCTTGGTATTGTTACTATGTAATATTTTGTAGTGGTTTTTTGGTTTATTTTGTTAAGTGGGGGTGTTAATATGGTGTATCAAAATAATATACTTAAGTTGTTACTGGTAGCGCCATCTATGATTGAATTAACTTAAAATAAAATGTCAGTCTGTTGCGAATCATCAACGTGTTTTAATACTAACAAATACTAACTAATCACGGGGGGCACGGAAATAAATACTTCTGAGAACCACTCAACACGAACTATCCAATATCTGCGACTTAAATACGAAAAACACCAAATTTATTAACTAGGTCAAAAATTATTAATAAAGACTATCACATATTCACTTCACTTCACCGACTCTCACTTTTTTTCAATTAGACTATTTTCAAGTTACTCCGAGATGTTTACAGTTTCGTCGTTTTCAGTGAAGTTCGCTAGCTATAGGGTACATGTTAGCATTGCAATAGCGGTAATCGACTCCTGTCTATCACTGTACTTATGATTGGGTAAGCGATACTTTAATAATTATACATAGTCAGGTCATAAGTTCTGTCACATGTGCAACATGAAATAATTTAGACATGTTTATTATTTATGTAAACATTTATATAGCAAAATGAACTTAATGAAACATAGATTCTTATGGTAATAAAGTTTATTCAAAATGACCCCCGCGATTTTGAATACAGGCCTTTATTCTGCGCGGCCAGTCGTCTATCGCAGCACGAACGAGGTCCATGTCAATATCGGCGGCTGCCTTAATCAAGGATGCCTTGAGTGACTCCAAATCAGGATGAGGCTTTGAGCAGGCCTTTTTCTCCAAGTGTTGCCATATCTTGTAATCTAACGGACTCAAATCTGGACTGGAGGAGGGCCAGTCGTCGTGCCGGATGAAGTCGATTTCACTCGCCGCCAGCCAGCCTTGTGTGCTTTTCGCTCTATGAACTGGCGCAGAATCTTGTTGGAATACCCAGTGCCTGTTATTAAACATGGTATGAGAAACAGGTTCCACAAGGTTCTTGAGGACTGTATTTTGATACACAACTGCATTCGTTTTTACGCCTTTCTCACAAAAATGTACCTCAGTTAAGCCCCAATAAGAGACTCCCAACCAAACCATGAGCGAGGATGGAAAATGACCTCATTGGACACGCGGAATACGGTTGTTCGCTTCTTCACTGCTGTGTGCGTACACCTTATCATTTTTTTTGTTGTAGCTCGCTTCCACGGTGAAAATTTTTTCATCCGAAAAAAGAATTTCCCGATGCTTTTTTCCCGCGTACCGCTTCAACAAAGCGCGGCATCTCTTCAGTCTCAGGTCCATTAAACGAGCGTCCAAACGATGTCCTGTTTTTCTTCGATATGCCCTAAGCCCTAAGTCTTCATTAAACCCCCTTTTCACCGTGGTTCTGCTTAACCCCATCTGAAGGGCCAACAGTTTCAGGGATTTCTTTGAATTCGCGCCTTCACAGCTTTTATCACTGCTGGAGTCCTAACAGAGCGAGGGCGACCACTTCTTGACCTGTTATCTACACTAGAGTCTTCATTGTATCGTTTTATGGTACGATAAACGAATCTTTTGGTTACATTCAAAATTTTCAGTAAGTCGAAAATCTGAATTGGCGCGTAACCGCAACGATGCAACGCAATAACTGCGACACGGTCTTCTTTAAGTGTCCACTCCATATTTAAAAATGAGGAAAATTCTAAAAAGTACACATTTTTATTTTCATGAAAAATTCGAAATTCGAATTTATGGAATTCTAATTTCGTGAACTTTTTTGTGGCCAGCTTTCTAAATTCAAAAGTTTTTATTGTGCGACAGAACTTATGACCTGACTGTGTATATATAATTTATAATTTATAACAATAATAAAAATAATTGTCAAAACAGTAGTTTTGTTCCCGATTTCTATGAAATATTAGCAAGTTGCGTCATAGTCAAATGCTGTATTTTAACACTAAATTGTGTTTATAAAATATATTTGTTGGAAAAAGGTTTTTGTAAAATTAGATTCAGCTTGAGACACGTTTCAAGATTTATTAATCACAACACAAGTATTTGATACGAGCTGACTTTTATTGCGACTTTGCTTGCTTATGCGGTTTTCTGATTGGTATTTTTTTCAAAAGCGATTATTACTCCTAATGTGTGTAGTAAGGTCCCGTTTGGACGACTTCGGCACGTTTGAATCATACATCGTGCACCGAATGTAAATTATTATCATGTATTTTAATAAATTGTCCAGCATCTTCAATAAGGTCACTCGATGCGCGCCGCGCGCATGCAACAAACGAGGCAAGGTCGCCATTTGGGGTGCAGCGTTAGGGAGATGAATAAGAGACAACAGCTCAAGTATGGCTGCATGTATATTATGGAATGAAAGGAATATATATCATCTAAACTATATTATATATATATTTAATTTTGTTTGATGAGAACGGATGTATGTTCCCTAGTCATGGTTGTTTATCTATCTAAGCATAACATTTATCTATATAAGTATGTGTATCGTTGTCTTGTACCCAAGATACAGGGAATCCTAGTTTGGGGCTAGATCAATGTGTGTAAATAGTGTCCATTATTATTATTATTATTAATTGTATGATAAGGCTACAGGGACTTTAAGTCTCGATTAAATTGCTGGATTTAGCACTATCCAGGGGGACCGCGCGGGGCGGTGGGATCCAAGTATTTCCTGCGACATGAGCAGCTATTCCACCATTTCAGTTCTTATTCACTTCTATGTATTTTTCTTCGCTAATGCTCTGAAAATAAGTTGCATTTAACTCGATATGCGGGAGGTACATGCGATTCCCACCATGGGGAGGTAAGACAATTTGAAAATCGAAGAAGACATTTTTTTTGTTTTTTTGAAGACAAAATGAGGTCTTCATTTTGAGGCGAGACGAGTTAAAAGTGAAACACTAAATTGGTTTTCTTTCAAAAACGATCGCACTGGCCAAAAGTAAATTGCAAAAAAAATTGGTGCCACGCAAATCTTGTTGAAAACGTTGTTGAAAATATATTTTTACCGAAAAATATATTTCTTAGCTTTAGTGATGAAAAGTACCGCACTCGGGTGTAAGTGATCAGATCAGACGAGAGATAAAGTTAGGAGCACTAACATGACACCTATCGAAACATGACTTCTTCTTGCTTTTTACCTGGTTAGGGCTATTTCATAGCAAATGCCACATCCTTAACTTTGCATCTAACATCTGCAGTGCGCCAGTTCCCTTCGCCAAGTCGCCGCGATCGAACCCTCGCGATGCTACACAATCATCGCACAATGAAGGGGGAAAATTCCCCAAATTGCACCTTCCGAACATTTCTCGATGGGGCCCTTTGTATGATCGGTGAGCGACATTTTTCAAATATTTTCTACGGATTAAATTATCGAGGAATACTTTAGGTAGGTATAACGGAATAACTCCTCTGAGCTATTTAAAAAAATAGCCCTACCCACAATGGACTGCAGGGAATGGAGATTTTGGTGCGGTTTTTTGCATTAAACCAGCAGGTTTTACGGATGTAGACCACCAAAAGGTGCTGCCTCAGCCAGAATTGTTGGCGTGTATAGGGAGTTTTTGCAGTATTGAGACAAGTCAACGACGTATATGCGTTAAGGGTTAGAAGCTGTGTGTGTGTGTGTGTGTGTCTGTTACCATTTACCTGGAAAACTGCTGGACCTTTTTCCTAGTGAAATTTCGCATTAAACGGCTGTAACTTCAGAGTAAGTTCTTGATATGTTTTACGATTGCAGAGCACCAGGAGGCGCTGCAGCAGCCAGGATGGTTGACGCTTGAGGGCTACTCAGAAACGATTTAGACATTTTCGATGCGTTTTTTTTATTATACCTATATTATTTTTTTATATATTTTGTTGTGCTTGTAAACATCAGTCATGGATCAGAAAACCTTAAAATCCCCATAGCGAAGGCCCCTGTCACGCAAAACGAATGTAGTACTGAATAACTGCTAAATAGGCACAACTGTGCCGCTGCCACCCAGAATGGAAAACAGCGCGACGATATGTTTTCTTAATGTAAATGATCAAGTAGAATGAGTTCCAGTGGGTATTATTTCAAGGATTATATTTCCTTAAACTCTCCTTCATCAATCCACTAAACAGAAAGACATTATTTAAAGAATTTAAGTACATTTAAGAACGTCAGTCCTTTGAAAAAAATAAAAAATAAATAGGCAAATTTTATGCTGTACCCCCACAAATGCCCACAATAAAATATTCAGTACTCTAGGTGACATCTGTCAATTACAGGACTGGATAGGCCTTACGCGAGCCCACATGAATAGAATTCCCCTTTCTATCTACGTCGAAATCTCGTCAGTGTGCACGAAGTTGGTAGCTACCCTGGTATAATATTTCAAAGGGCCAGCCGCTCCATGAGTTTAACAGAGTTAGCCCGTGTGCGCACTCATCACTTGTAATCAAAACATTCTATGCTCCGAATATGTGAACAGTGAACATGGTATCTTCCTGTAGTACTCACTATCAATATTTAGTAGTACTCATATTAGTTACCGCCCTATTCATAAACGTCTAATAAACCTATTTTAACTATAATGCCGTTATAATTCGTATGTAAAGACAAAGGTCTGTCACTTTGAAATTTGTGTTTGTGAGAGAAGGACGAAGCACATTTTAGCTATCATAGGTTTGATAAGTTTTATGAATAAGGAGGTTAGTATTTACTTGGTACCTAGTATTATAACTGGTATTATAACTCTGTCTTTTGGTGCGATTTCATTTGATTCAAGGCTCTAGCAAATTCATTAGACTCAGTGATTTAGTTCTTCTAACGTTACGTTACGAAAGCATATTGAACAAAAAGTAAAAAAAAAGTCAAAGTACTTTATTACTGTAGATATTTACATATACTTAGCAAACGTCATTTTTTGCCTCTTCTCTACATTGGACCACTGTGGGAGGAGAAGGGCGTAGAAACTCCCACAGATTGATTTTTAGATCTCTTTTAAAAATAGGTTGTGCTTAACTAATACAAATATGAAAATTTTTATTGTTATGATTAATAAGCAGGAATAAATCATTACAAAATTATTAACAGCAAGGTCTGTGTTGAGCCAGATTAACCCCATACAGTCCTGGCATTTAAGTAATCTTGAACATTGTAATATCCCTTTTTCGACAAAGTCGCTTTAACATGCTTTTTAAATTGCTCAAATGGCAATTTCAAAATCTCCAGAGGTATCTTATTGTAGAAAAGAATGCACTGACCCTTGAAAGAATTGCTAACCTTCGCGAGTCTAAATCGGGGCGCACATAGTCTGTGATTATTTCTTAGGTTAACATTACAGCTATCGCTAAGTTTGGAAAATGTTGTAAGGTTCTTGCGTACATACATTATATTTTCGAAAATAAATAGCTACTGTTAGTATGTCAATTTCTTTAAAAAGCTCTCTTAAGGAGTCTGTTCGTTTTAAATTATAAATTGCTCGAATAGCTCTTTTCTGTAAAATAAAAATAGTTTGAATATCCGTTGCTCTCCCCCACAACAAGATACCATAGGACATTACACTATGAAAGTAACTAAAATATACTAGCCTAGATGTGTAGCCACATCGAACGAAAACCAAGCGTGGGAAGAAGAATTACATAATGGCATTGTAATTTTTGGCAATGGAAGGGCTAGCCAGAGCGTCAAATAAATTCTGGCGAGAAAATTCCTTCGCACACCCTATGGGTGTCCCCAATAAAATCGATGACATAGAAATACACGATTCACCAGTACACATCATATATCACAATGCCTCCATCTGAACCCCTAAGACCAACACCCAAATTCCGATTACGGATTGATATTTAATAGGTCTCCTTCACAAAGCACCATTCGGAACGATGCTTGATGCACGATATTCGAAACATGCTTGAAGGTAGACGCCTGAGGAATGCCCCCGCATTTCATTAAGGGTTAACGAATAGGGATAACTATACGCTAAATTAATTATTGGTAGACAAATTGCGTGATTCGATAAGTGAGAGCAGTGATTGGTCGGTTTTGTTTTGGGAGAATTTGGTAAGAGAGGTGGGCTGGATTTCTGGGCTCAGATTTCGTATAATTTAAAAGCGAAATTATTAAATAATGGGTAAGCTACACATATCGTTGATCCAGATTTGGAGGGTGAGGGAGGGGGCAAGGTGGTGAGAGGGGGTAGGGGGATTTCTCCTTTCCCCCTAGTTTGGGAAAAAAAATATTTAAAAATTTGTCAAAATTTGATGTTTTTAGGGTTCCGTACCCGAAGGGTTCCAAACGGGACCCTATTACTAAGACTCCGCTGTCCGTCCGTCCGTCCGTCCGTCTGTCACCAGGCTGTATCTCGAGAACCTAGCTAGCTAGAGAGTTAAAATTTTCACAGATTATGTATTTATGTTGCCGCTATAACAACAAATACTAAAAAACAGGATAAAAGAAATATTTAAGGGGGCTCCCATACAACAATTCTTTCAATACCACATACAAACTTATGGATGCACCTGGTTACGTACATGGAGTGTGAAAGTAACCGCACCAATAACTTTGTAAACAATATTTTGCTGTGTAAAATCCAAACTATTCACTCCACACCATCGCTTCCATTGAACAGTGGTACGGAACCCTTCGTGCGCGATTTAGACTCGCACTTGACCGGTTTTTTACATAATTTACGCTACGACCGTACAGGGTCGGAAGGAAGGAGGAGGGGGCGATACCCTTGGATTTCCTCCCTTCTTTTTTTTGAGGTTATTCTCGAAATCACCTTAGCTCCGGCTACTGCGGTGCTACGGCGATGCACCCGCTTTGCAGCTGTCGCGCTTTTATGCCTCTGGCTTATAAATAACGCTCTAGGGAGTAGCCACAAGACTGCCTAGGAAATGCGGTGTACTGATTCAGATTGACAGAGATTCAGAACATTGGAAGAAAAAGTTTATGTTTATATCTAGTTTGCACATTGTGGCGGCTATCAATGGCTTTAAAGCTACTGATATTTTTCCTCACAAACATTATGTTTTCATAGATATATTGTCTTGCAATTGTGAGGATGTTGGTTTCTTTGAACAAACCTCTCAGAGACTCTTTATTACCTAGCTTGTAAATAAATCGGATCGCTCTCAAAATGAATATGGTCTCAATGTCAGCAGCCCGTCCCCATGGTAGTATGCCGTAGGACATAATGCTATGGAAATAACTAAACCATTGCCCATTGAACGTGACAATTTTATTGCAGGCGAAAAATTTGAAAATTCATCTAAAGTAACCGTGGTAACACTAACACTTTCCATGTTATACACACCTACCTATAAACATATAAAACACAAAGAGTTAATTTAGCAACACTAAAATTCAATTTCGTCGATGCTAATTAAATAGACACAAGCCATCATCAATTTTAAGTGTGACTCCCATCCCACAGACACACCATATACTCACATTTGGTTTTGTGGGACGTATGTGCTCATAAGATTTTTATGAAATAAACTTTTATTCTATTCTATTCTATTTCCATTGAATAGGATAGAAACGACCCCTTGCCCCAAAGTCGTCAAAATATTTGGACAGACCCACTAAATATTAACTATGGGCCCTTCTATTTAGTATTCCCTAAATTATTCAAGTCTTCGCATATTGTAGGGTTGCGATCCAAACCACATTGCACTACGATTTAATTCTCTATTACATAGTTATAAGAACGTTTCAAAGTCCAATAGGTGTAGCTCGACGAGAATGTGGCAGTCCTAAGCTGGAATACCAAACACGCGTTATAACTATCCAATTTGATCTGACCTACAACCTTACCTGATCGTGATAGTAAATTGGTCCTTGCTTGATTGGTGCCTATGAACAATAACCAGTTTTCCTTGAACCCCCCACCCCTTTCAATCCTTAGAACTGAGATGCCAGAGGGGTTAAATATAAGAATATCTGGGGTCGTATTGTTTTGGTCAAGGTCTAATGAACTAGCTGACATTGTTGACAAATCTTGCGACATAGGGCGCACTGAATAATGTAATGTGATAATATTGGTAGTATATTATTACTATGGTTAGTCAAACACCGGTACATGCGCCGGGGCACTCTCGAAATATCTAATCATGAACAAAACAACATCATTAGGTGCCCACAAATACGTCTTCCGAGCCATGTTAATGGGCATTATAATGGCTACAACAGCTATTGCAGAAAGAGAGGTAATAAAGAGAGGGATTTCCCTATACGCATACTAACAGACACCAAAGCAGTTATGCAAGCTCTACAAAGGTGGGAAAAAATGCAGGCTTCAAACTTGTATGGGTCCGAAATTTCACGATACAAATGCGTAAAACCGACCTAAGTAAAATAATTTACATCCGAAGTGAATCTGACCTCGCACGCTTTGTATCTGTATGACTGCCTTTTATTTTTTTTTACATTCTGTTCATAATGTTATCTATAATCATGTATCACATCTGCTGTAGTTGCCTCCAAGTTGTATCTGCGTCATACATATAGGTACCATGTGCCTACCTATACATCTATGACACTTTCATCCTAAACAGTCTAAAACGTTCACATCTGTCACTTAGACCATTTTTTTTTTTGCTAAATCATACCCATGCCACCCATACCCATTCCTATGTGTACCATGTATTGCTCTTCATCTTGCCTTTCATTCAACACGCACACAAAGTTTCTCAACATGTTGATTGCAAAATAGTTGAACTTTTCTCTGAGTATTTCTTGTCCTGTTTGAGCAAAACTCAGGGGTCTCGCCTAAATTAGATGAATGAAATGTTATCGACAATCCGAACAGTCCCTTTCACCTGTCCAGTTTAGCGATATCCGTACCTGAAGTTGCTTTAGTTCTTCTGGTCCCGCGCCCTTAGTGAAGTCCAACTTCACTAAGGGCGCGGGACCAGACAGAATTCCACCACTATTCCTTAAAAAACTGCACGAATATATCTCACCAGCACTTACAATTTTATATTTAATTTAATAAATTTTTACAAGAGGGAATTGTGCCGTCAGTCTGGAAACTTGCCTATGTTACTCCTATCCATAAGTCAGGACCAAAAAATGAAGTTTCCAACTATCGCCCTATTTCCCTTTTATCTACCCTAGCTAAAACATTTGAAAAACTGGTACATAACAGAATTTATCCCCTTATAGAACCATTCCTTGATCCCAAACAGCATGGCTTTGTCAAACTGCGTGCCACTCTTACCAATCTGCTTATTTTCTCCAACGATCTCTTTGAAGCAATATATCAGAATACTGCAGTGGACTCCGTCTACACCGACTTTAAAAAAGCATATGACAAGGTCGATCACTTGCTGCTGCTAAAAAAACTGGCGTATAATGGTATCAAAGGAGACTTACTCAGATGAGTCGCATTCTACTTAGAAGATAGGCACCAATCTTTTGCCGTAAATGGCAAACTGCCAAATGCAGTCTTGATAACCTCTGGAGATCCCGAAGGATCTATAATAGGCCCATTTCTTTTTGTAATTTTTATCAACGACATAACACAGTGCTTTCAACACTGTAACTTTTTGCTGTACGCGGATGACCTAAAGGTCTATAGGAAAATCTACTCTGCAAATGACACCGTGTTGCTTCATCATGAGCTGGACAGACTTGACGCTTACTTTATCCGTAACAGCATATCCCTTGCACACAATAAATGTCAATCCATAAGATTCACTAAACAGGTGATAGAGCGTAATACACGTGATTACTATATAGGCGGACACGCACTGCAATGGGTTACATGTATGCGGGACCTTGTCATTTACTTTGACGAAAAGCGTAGTTTCGACGCACACATCACACACATCACTAAAAAAGCCTATCAGATGCTTGGATTCCTCCTGCCTACAACAAAGAGCTTAAAGAAACTCAATTCCTTCCTCACGATTTATGGCTCTCTTGTTCGTTCACATCTTAAGTATGCATCCCCTATTTGGAATCCTTTCTACGTGACGTATGACTCGCAAATTAAAATGGTGCAGAAGAAGTTCCTTCATAGTTTAAATTACCGTGTAAGGGCTCCAAAGAAGTCATACGTTAACTTGCTTACGAACTACAGACAGACGTCCCTCCACGATCGTCGAATGCTCGCGAACGCCGTTGTTCTCAAGCGGATCTGCACCGGTTACCACAACTGCCCTCAGCCTTCCTCTCTTGTACCGCTCAGAGCTCCGCAACACAAGCGCCTCTACCACGTCAGAGTTTCTCGCACTAATGCTGGTAAAATAAATCGACTATGTGTCGACCACGTCAAAAACTTTAGGGAGGTTGACTTGTTTGAATAATCTCTCAGTCGGTTCAAGCATTTCATACAAAAGTTGTTCACAAAACTCGCAGATAACAATCCCTGATTGTGGTGGGTAACTGGGTTGTGCAACTGATTTCATTCTTCACCTGCACAAACGTGCAAATATTACCTTTTGGACGTTTACTATACATACATGTACCTATCAGTGATTTATTTATTTATTTTTTATTTATTTATATAAGGCACATCAACAATACAAACACAAACACAGAAAGACAATATTACAAAGCCAATATAAGAGTTTGCATCAATTTAAGATGCGCACAGCATTGTCAACAATCAAATCATTTTAAAAACTACAGTGGTAAAATTCAAATTAATTATTTTAAAAATATACAAGAAAGGACCTAATTTATGTTATAAAACACAACATAAACAAGAAATGGTTATCTAGAAAATTTAACCAAAAATATAAAAGTAGATAATGTAAAAAACGCGACTATGTGCGTTGGCTAACGATAAGCTTGCGCTTGAAACACCCTATGCTGTTACAGAAGATATCTAGATTGTAAGGTGTCCATATTTCGTTATAAGTGGAAAGCATCCTCGTCAGAGGTGCGTGTTCGCCCAGGTTAGTTTTGAATCGAGGTATTTCAAAAGTGCCCAGAAACACTCGCCGCGCGTTAATGCGGGGTACAGAAAGATCTACCCTTTCTAGCACGTCTTGACATTAGACTTGGCCATTTAATATATTATGTCGAAAGGATAGGTCAAGCATTCGCCTGCGATCAGACAAGGAAGTCATTTTAAAAAAGGAGAGCCTCTGCTCATAGCTGTCCTTATGACTGATCCCAGACGAGGTGAAAGCAAGATGCCTTGTAAATGTTTTTTTTGTGTGGGTAGTCCTACAAAGCAACAATAAATAATCTGCTTAGTATTATTTTAAATTATTTAATTAGTAAAATCAATTTAATGTTCAATCATTCATAAAAGTACTGACCTGGACCCTTTACTGTATACATCTAATTCAAAATCACCATAATCTGACCAGTCTACTCAACATAACCTAAAAATGGATCAGTATTCAGAGCTGTCAAAGGGTATAGAAGACATTATATCTTCTTTCAACGATCGCATGGCCAGGTACGAGAGGGATCTGCAGCTAGCTGCCGCCTCACCCAGCCCTCAGGATATTAGCAGCTTCGCGCAGTAGTTTACAGACTTCAAATCCTTGATCTGGAAAGCTCTCGGAGTGCTGAAGTCGCAAGTTGAGTTTCTGGGTCTGGGGCTTGACAGGCATGAACAGGTAATGCGGCGCAAGGTCCTTCTTGTCCATGGCGTGGCTGAGGAACCGGATGAACAGCCTGTTGCTGTACTGTCTGCAATTCTGTCTGGCCGCTTGAAGTCCTCCGATGAATGTCTTGGAGATGTGAAAGTGGTGCACCGCTTGGGAGCGAAGGGGGCCAAGACTAGGCCCCTCCTAGTGCGCTTTGCTTCCTACAAAGCACGTAGCGAGGTGTGGGACTCGAAGAAAGCCCTCAAGGGTTCCGGCATCACCATAACGGAGTTCCTCACAAGGTCGCGGCATGATGTGTTCATGGCAGCGCGAAAACACTTCGGGGTCAATAACTCATGGATTTCCGATGGCCGAATCTTCCTGCACCTGCCCAACAAGACTCGCCAGAAGATCGAATGCTGGACGGAGTTGCGGCCGCTCACGAACAAGTTCCCCAGTAAGGATGCTCCATAGTTAGCCGACAAGGGGAAGAAACCTATTGCGCAGACTTCGGAGGGCACCGTCAAAGGCATCGTCACGAGGAGAGGTGCGTCTCAAGATCGGGCTGCGAAGTGATTGGTTATGTGGGGTTAGTTAGCCGGAGTGTGGTTTTCAGATGCTTGCCATGCCATGTTCTTCAGCGATACGACCTCATTTTACAAGTCCAATGCTGGTAATTCTCCTGTAACTTTGGGAGGTAGGTTTATTTATTCTTCGAACTTCTTTGCATTTGCCCGACTATAAATTAATATTTTTTTTCCTTGCATTTTGTCAATCTGTCACTGTCATGAAATGTCACCCTGGGCTCACTTTTTAAATATAAAGTTGTGTTCCGATTTCTGCCAAACCGCATCGTCTACGAACCTATATATTTTGTATATTTTTTTTATCTTGACTCGCTGGTCTACAAAACAAATGTGCGTGACTTTTGCCCTGTGTGTTTTTGTCTTTTGTGTTTTATATTATGGGATCTTATTATTTAACAGATTCCTTTCATCACTCCTGTGTGGTTAGGGTCTAGGTCAATATTTATTTAGTAGTGTAGTTGTAGTTTTATTTTGTGTTAGATAACGCATTCTAGCATATTTATTATATTATTAATATATATTTATTTTATTTGGTATGGATAGTTTATATAATATTGATAACAGTTTCTTCTCATGTTCTTCAAGTGATGATTATATTAGTGCGGAGAGCGATAACTCCTTTGTGGAGAGACCGCTATCCGTCGAACTGACGTCTGTCTTTGCGGGCCTGGGGAATAATTTTAATATTGTTCATAATAACGCCCAGAGCATTCACTCCAGTTATCCGGACCTACTCGAGTCATTCAGTAGAAAACATGTTGATGGTATTCTTGTATCTGAATCCTTTCTCAAGCCGACTTTACCATCCACTATGTTCTCGCTGCCAGGATACCAGCTCTATCGGAACGACAGAGTTGGGAAAGCCTATGGCGGCGTAGCTATTTACCTTCGCTCGAATATCCCTTGCAGAGTTATAAGTGCCTCCCCGAATGAGTACTCCGAATCAGCAGAACATCTCTTCCTCGAAATCTGTCTTCACCATAGTAAAGTTCTGCTCGGAGACCTCTACAGTCCCTCACTTTGTATTGATTACTTTGACTCTTTTGAGACTTTGCTTAGTGAGCTGCTTCCTCTTTATAATGATACCCTGATTCTCGGCGATTTTAATACATGTCTTCTTAAAAATGATTCCCGCTCTGCTAAATTACAGTCCATTGTAAATTCTTTCAATATGCATATTCTTCCTCTCAACGCTACTCATTTCCAACCATATTGCACTCCTGATCTCACTCACTCTTCTTGATCTCATGATAGTTTCTAATTTGGACAAAGTTGCGACAAATGGACAAATTAACTCTCCTTTTTCCTATCATGACCTGATTTACCTCTCATATAAGATTAAGACTCCCAAGAGCAATGCAAAACTTATTTACATTCGTAGCTTCAAGGGTATTGATTCTGCATCCCTTAAATCAGATGCCGCGTCGATTGACTGGACACCTATTATCACTAGTGAGACCGTTGATGATAAGATCCACAACTTCAACGCAATTATTCTGGGACTATTTGACAAGCATGCACCGGTCAAGAAGGTTAAGGTGAAACACCTTCCAGCACCCTGGCTCACCGACGTTATCAGCCGTTTAATGGCTAAAAGGAACAGAGCCAAATGCCTGTACAAAAAGGAGCCTACAGCCGAGAACCTTGCCACTTTCAAACGCCTCCGAAACCGCTGTAATCGCATGAGTCGTGATGCCAAGCGCCGTCATATACTTGAGTGTATCGAAAGATACACACCTGCTCAAGTATAGAAATTCCTTAGAACGCTTGGTGTCGGTAAGTCTCAGGATCAAGCGGCTGGCATTGTTGATCTCAACGGTCTCAACATTTTTTTCTCAGCTCCCCCTGTCGTCATGGATCCCACCGTAAAAAATGCCACTCTGTGTCACCTGCGCTCGAGGTCTGCTCCCACCTCCACTCCATTTGACTTCAGACTTGTCGGAATTGATGCGGTTAAGAAAGCAGTGCTCTCCATTTCCTCTAAAGCCGTGGGTGACGATAATATCTGCTCCAAAATGATCAGCAACGTACTTGACGAGCTTCTTCCAGCTATCACACATATAATAAACTTCTCTCTCTCCAATGGTTCCTTCCCAAATGTTTGGAAAAAAGCCTTAGTTATCCCATTACCCAAAACATTAAATCCCTCTTTTAAAGAGTTTCGTCCAATTTCCATTCTGCCTAACCTATCCAAAGTCCTTGAATCCATTGTCCATTCTCAGTTATCCTCCTACTTATGCTTAAACAACTTGCTGAATCAACTGCAATCCGGTTTTAAGCCCGGTCATAGCACTGTCACGGCCTTGCTTAAAGTCACCGATGACATTCAGCATGCGATGGACGAGAAACAGCTCACTGTGCTTGCACTGCTGGACTTCAGCAGTGCCTTTAACTGCGTTGATTTCGATATCCTCGTTGAGAACCTGAAGTCCTTGAATGAGTCCTCCGTCTCTGCTTGCTGGTTCCACTCTTATCTGAGAGGTCGCCAGCAACGTATTAGGTCGGAGGTGACTTCAACGGAGTGGTGTGACCTCGTTGCGGGGGTCCCTCAGGGTGGTATTCTCTCTCCTCTTCTTTTCTCCGTCTTCATAAATTCCGTCTCGGATGCTCTCTCGTCATCATACCATCTTTACGCAGACGATCTCCAGATTTATCGTCATTTTTCTCCCTGTGATATGGTGTCTGCTGTGGGGATGTTAAATGCCGATCTCGAGCGAATTAGGGACTGGGCCACTTCTTTTGGACTACTTGTCAACCCTAGTAAGTCCCAGGCTTTGATTATTGGTTCCAGGTTTTCCCTTAACTTGTTACAGAATCTGTCCATTGCCCCTATAACCTATGATGGAACTATAATCTCATATAGTACTAAGGCCAAATATCTAGGAGTTTTCTTCGATAACCAATTTTCCTGGTCAGCGCATGTCAGCGAGGTCAGTAGGCGAGTCTTTGCCACTTTTCACTCCCTCAAACGACTACAATACTTCCTGCCTCGTCAGACAAAAATAACGCTTGCCCAGTCTCTTCTCCTTCCCCTGATCGATTACGCTGACGTATGCTGGGTGAGCGCGAGTGAAGAGCAACTGAACAAACTCGAGCGACTTCAAAACCTCGGGATTCGGTTTGTCTTCGGCCTGCGCAAGTATGACCACGTCTCGGAGTATCGCAGGGAGTTAAAGTGGCTCCCTATCCGTCTTCGTCGGGATTCTCATATCCTCATCTGCCTCTATAACATCTTATTTAATCCTCGCTATCCTGTCTTCTTACGAGATCGTTTTGAATTTTTGTCCTCGGATAGGCCTCGGAGATCTCACGCTCGATCACTGCTTATAACTCCGCAACACAACACAGCCGCATATGAACATGGGTTCAGACTACGAGCTATCAGGCTCTGGAACAAACTTCCTAGCGCCATCAGAGACAGCCCGTCACTTTCTATTTTTAAAACTCGCTTAAAAGAACACTATCTTTCTCTTCCATACTAGATTTATGTAGGTTTATTGCTTTGATATATGTGTAGTATAATTTTGTCTATTTGTATTGATATTATGTATTTATGTACATATTAGTAATTAGTTTATTATTTAAATATTTTTAACGTTGTGCACATAGGTCTACCTGTTATTTCATGTATTCTGTCCATATTAGGTTTGCTGGAAGAAATCTCTTTTTAGAGATAAGCTCGCCTTTGTACACCTAGTTTCCATTATGTTCCTGTATGTTCTGTTTTTGTGCAATAAAGTATAAAGTAAAGTCAAGTAATGATCTCTGGATGGTTTCTAATCGCTCCGTGTGAACGTTATATACTGGGTTCCAAATAACACTGGCAATTTCCAGGATGCTGCGCACGAGAGCGTTAATTAGGCAGAGCTTAGAACTGATTTTCTTAAACTAGCATTTTAGCAGCTCTGCTAACTAAGCTATCGTAATGTGGAACGAAAGTAAGCTTGGATTCCAGAATAACACCGAGATCACGAATCTGATCGTCTTCCCCAATACTGTCATTATCGATCGTATAATTAGACAAGGTAGGTTTCTTCTTACGTGTGAATCCATATTGTTGTTAAGACACCATTGGTGTACGTGGTCTAGATTACCTTGGAGTAAACGGACATCACTCAGGCAGTCTATTTGTCTATAGACTTTCATATCATCGGCAAAAAGAGAGCAGTCTCTATTTTGAATACAAGACACAATATCATTGACAAATAGTACTAACACAATAGGTCCCAATTGTGAGCCTTGGGGGACACCAGAAGTGGCAATGTAGCTCTGAGACTCATACCGTTAGTAACTACAATCTGAGGTCTGTTTTTTAGGTAAGAGTCAAACCACTCATGTAATCTTACGTGAATACCATATTGAAACTTTAGCTTTTTAATCAGGATTCTGTGTGAGACCTTGTCAAACGCACTACTGAAGTCAGTGTAGACATTATTAACTTGGTTTCCAGCATCAACACCCTCAACAATGTCTGTAGTGAAGGCAACCAGATTCGTTACAACGGATTTTTTGTGCTGGAATCCATGCTGCTGCTTACTAATTTTGCGTCTCGTATGGTCGCATAGCACAGGACAGGTCATTACTTCCAATAGCTTCGAAAATGCGGAGAAGCTAGAAATAGGCCTTTAATTTCGGACATCATCGTTAGCACCTTTCTTGTAGCCCGGTACAATAAGCGCTATTTTCCACTCAGAGGGAAAGATACCACTATGAAGAGATGTGTTAAATATCAGTGTTAGCGGATATGATAATACGTTTGCACATCTCTTCAGAAAAATAGGGGGTATCCCATCAGGCCCAGCACCTTTGTTTTGGTTTAATTGTTTAAGCGCTTTGAGAACAGCATTTTCGCTTAGAACAATGCTGCTTATTAGCCTGGACTGAGGATCCCTGCAAACGATTGACCCTTCATCATAGAAAGATGACGTGGTGCCATTATCTCGGCTAAACGTAGAGCTAAACTGGGACGCAAAAAGATTGGCTACACCAGTACCGGAATCAGCAGAGTGATTCCCGTGATGCATGATTGAAGGCAGCTTATTTGTACCAGATCTTTTGTTTTTTACGTATGACCAGAATGCTTTCGGATTATGTTTAAGACTACATTCCACATTACTGATATATTCTCTAAGGCGTAAATTAAAAAGAACTAACACTACTAACTAACGAACTAACTTGTCTCTGGGATTTTGGAACCTCCGCGCATGCACTCTTAATTTATCCTCTTTAAGGAAAAGCTTAATCAGATCTGTGCTGAACCAGGGGAGATAGGTTTGCTTTCGGGGTTTTCTCTTAGGGACGTACAGTTCAATGATGTCATTTAATTTCTCATAGAAAATGCTTACATACGAGTCAACACCGCTGCACTCTGTAAAACAATGCAGCCAATCTACAGTTCTAGACTTATCAGAATTTTTTCATAGTCGGCTTTAAAGATATTGTAGTCCGTCCTAGGAATTGGTGGCAAATTATTTTCTTTTTCACACTCAAAATTGGTGTAGATAGCTAATTGGGGGTGAAAGGGGTCCAACTTACTGATTATATGGTCCGGTTTGGTGACTTCGCAAGGGGAACTGCTGAGAACTAGGTCTAAGATCAAATTGGTGCACTCCTGTGAGAGACATAAAACCAACCAGAGCGTGGCCTAATATATTTTGATACTTATTCGGTATTAGTCCCTCGCTTGGTACACCTTTACCCACGGACCAGAATATAAAACCCATGTTAAAGTCACCCACCACTATATAATCATCTAGTTCTCCCATTATATCCATAGTATTTTCAAGGTAGGTGTTAATCTGAGATATTTTAGGTGGCGGCGATAGGTACACTTTACCGATGACAATGCGTTTAGGAAACCTACCATCCATTAAACTCACCACAACCCATAAATCCTCACAACTGCTTACCCAATTTTTCATACGTATGGAGTTTATAGATCTTTTTACGGCAATCAAGACCCCGTCCCATCGAGCTTATTCGTAGTGCCACCTACATCGTGTTCACGTCGATAAATTTGATACCTTTGATCTTCACAATTTTAATTTAACTATTGAGCCAGGTTTCTGTCAGAATTATTATATCATAAATATGCTGTAGGATGTTCTTGTAAATAATGTGTGTTTTAGATCGCATTCCCATTCATATTCTGATAGTATACAGAAGCGAATATGTACAGAGAAAATAATCAACAGTGTTATTAAGGCTAAACAATAAAAGCTAAACTAACTTATTAAGAAATTCTAGAATGCTTATCACAACAGCAGGTAAGTTTTCAGCTTTTCGCCTATATACCTATATTTTTCCGTGGTAAGAATACCCAAAAAACTTAAAGCCAATTTCTTTGGACTTAATCCGAGCAGCGGTGTGGAGAGATCTTCTTTCTGGAGTTAGGTGTTCACCCAGGAATATAGCTGACTTTTCTCCACCTAACCCAATCAGGCTGCCAATTTAGTTTCTCGTCCTTATAATCACGATTGTATTTGGATAGGAGATGCTGCTAGGAGATTGTCATTACTCCGGGGGCTGCGTAGCTTGGCGATGACCGTTCTGGGTCGACTGCTCTTGGAATTCGTCTTAGCGACACGATAGCACGATAAAATGTCCTTGTCATCTACGGCCAATGATGCCACTTTCCCGATCTGTATCAAAGTTTGAGATAGGTTTTCGGATCTAAATTCAGGTATGCCATTTATTTCTACATAATGGAGGGCACTGTGACTGATACATAATGGAGGGCATTAAAACTATCACTCGAGAGTTTTAATGCCTAATTATGTACAGTTACATACACTAGTTTATCTTCACACATATCATAAGCTCTCTTTGATGTGTTCAGGAACCGCATGTTTGACCGGCATTGTGGCATTGAGTTGTTTAGCTCGTTCTGTAGTACCAACTTCACAGACTAAGTAGGGGTGGCACGCAGGCGGGCGTCGGCGTTCGAAATTTGAATGTCATAATATGTATAAAATTTACACATTATTGTCATAATATTCAATATTCAGATAAGAAATGAGTTTTTACGAAGTAGTTTAACATTATGCTGATCATAACGTGCGGTTTTTGGACGCAGTAAAGAGGGTTTATGATACGTGTGTAGATAAAATATCTTAAAAACGTGTTTGGTTTATTTTGTGTCTACTTTAATGAAATAATGCTTTTATTTGTCTTTTTCTTTTTAATACGTATCTATCTTCGTATGCACTTAATTTGTTGCTCATTCGGAGATATTATGTTGTCAATCATTTACCCCATAAGTGGGATACCCTAAGGGATAAGTTAGATTTTTATTTAATTTTTATTTTTCCTCTGTCTGCCTTTGTAGTGTAACTTGTCCTGTTTGTAACCTTATGAATATATAAATAAAATAAAATAAAAAATCAACACCATCCCCTCTGGGCTTATATACGTGTGTCACCAAGCCCTGTCAGAGGTATGTAATCACAGTATTATTACCTTGCAGTGGATAACGGGACACAGTGGCTCGCACGGCAACGATGCAGCAGATGCACTGACAAGATTAGGTTTAGAACAGAAGATAGAGGGACCAGAATCAAAAATACCACTGACATTCAGCTGGTTGAGGAAAACGCTACGACAGCACACAAAGGTAACTCACCTACAATCACCTATTGGTCAACCTTGGATATTTGCTAAACAAACACTTACCGACTCTAGGTGTTACGGACAGCCCCCTGTGCAGAAATTGCATGGAGACAGAGGAGATATTCACCCACGTCTTACTGGAATATTTTGGCGTGGCTACTTACCAGGCAAGACGGCTCGGGTCGCCATGGTTGCTCCAGGAAGCCGTCGGCAACATCAGTGGTTTGCTAGGCTTCCTACAGGAGCTGTGAGCATGTATGGGATGATTTTCTTGTCATTACTTATATAGCAAGTAAGTATTTTTTATTATTTTTTTTTATTTTGTTCATCACATAACAATACAATAGTTAAAAAAAATAAACTAGACGCGCTTTAAACCTATTTGAGGTTTATGCTTGCACGAATGAGTCGCATTACAGCATTATAAAGTCATTCACTTGATCCCAATATATAGTGTTTTTTTAATAAATGTTTACAGGTCTTGTAGTTCTTTAAGATACTGTTTTGCAATGTATGCGGAAGCCTGTTTAATATGTTGGGTAGCGTATATTTCCACGTCCTTTTACCATATTCATTATTATATTTAGGTAGAACAAACATTGGTGTACTGTTTAGTTTGCGCAGTTTACTATGCCTAACTCTAGCAGTTAGGGACTCAATGTGATGGTATTCCTCAAGTACTATTTGGTAATTAATTTTATTGTAAGCTGACATAATTCTGCAGTGCTTCAACAACCCTATTTCATCTTCTTTATATTTGTTTATTAAATATTTTGGGATAATTGTTTTAAGTATGCTTAGTTGAAGTTTGTATATTAAGTCAATGTTAGTTTTATATGTTCGACCATAACTACTGAGTCCATAACCTATTATTGATTCACCTAATGATAAGTACAACATTCTTAGTATATTATAAGGTAATTTAATTTAAAGGATAGAAAATTTAGCACGAAGTGATCTCAATTTGTTACATATGTATTCTACCTGAGGTTTCCAATTAAGATGTTTATCAATGATGAGGCCCAGATAAGTATGCTGACTCACTAGTTCAAGTTTTTCACAGCTACATGAGACAGGCTGGTCATGCAAACATTGGTGGCTATGTGATACTACAGTTGGATCAGTAAGACATTTTATGTAGGGTGATCTTATATGCAAAAGTTTTGTTTTATTGGCATTAATAACAAGACCCATATCGTGTGCCCATTTGCATAGTAAGTCATAATTGTTTTGCATAATTCTCTGCGCCTCAAAAATGTCCCTACTGTGCGCAACCAAACATGTGTCATCAGCAAATTGGTACACGGAGCCGTTTTGGAAGAGACTGCACATGTCGTTAACGTAGACCAGATATTCTGTTGGTCCCAAGATTGAACCCTGGGCCGTTCCCTGTTCTGTGGGAATAGGATCGCTTGTGTACCCATTTACACTGACTAATGTATGTCTATTTTTATGATAATCTCGAAACCATTCCAACATTGGGCCCCGCACACCAATCTGCTGCAACTTAGAAAAAAGCATATTATAATTTAAGACATCAAATGCCCTACTGAAGTCAATGAAGACAACCAGCACCTGATTTCGATTATCCAGGTGATGGTTGACCTCATCGACAAATCGAGAAAGCAGCTGCGAGGTACTACGCCCTCTTTGAAACCCGTACTGTTTGTCATTAATTAATTTGTTCTTAGTTAAGAAATCTGTTATTTCGTTAACGAGGTATCTCTCAACTACTTTATCGACGCAAGATAATATTGTAATAGGCCTATAGTTGTCTACATTGCTATAGCAACCCTTTTTATGCACAGGTCTGATTATGCCTATTTTAAGCTGGTCAGGATAGAGTGACGTGGAAATACACGCATTAATTAGGTGACTAATTACTGGAGTTATCTCTTCGCTTATACTTAATAAGTCTTTTACTCTTATGCTATCAATACCTGGACTTTTATTTTTATTCATGCTTTTAATTATTTTATGTATTACTTTATTTGTTGCACACTTAAATCTGATTGAAATATTTGATTCCTTTTGATACGAATTATCTGATAACAACTTAACATCACAACTCGTGCTTAAATTTTTAATGTTATCTGAGAAACCATATGCAAATTTATTACAAATTGTTTTTAAATCATCCTTAAAATGTTTTAATATAACGTCATCTAAGGACTTATAAATTTTACCACAGACACAGTTAATAATTTGCCATACTTTTTTTGAATTTTGAAAGTTATCAGATATAGTCTGTTTAATATGCTTATTTCTAGTCTTATTTATATATTTATTTGCGAGATTTCTATACCTTTTATACAATAATAAATTTACTTTGTTGCTTTCATCTTGTTTCCAAATTTCAAAAAGCTCTTCCTTTTTTTTGCACATATAAATTAAACGACTATTTGCCCATTTACAATCGTTACGTTTACCTATTTTTATTTTACATTTCTTTTTACAATTTTTATACACCTGCGAAAACTGATTTGTAATGCAATCAAATATATCATTCGGATTGGTTAACTCCATAACAGGTTGCCAGTTAATTTTACGTAACTCGTTCACAAGTTGTTGATTATCGAATCTATTTATATATCTGTACCCAGTTTCATTGTTTTTCGAGTCGCAAATTATAACGGAACCCGTTATGTAGTGGTCCGCAATCTTATTGTTTATGACAGCTGTGTGTATGTCACGACAGTAAATCGCACGTATAAAGATGTGATCAATACACGAATTTGTTATTTTACCACCTTTTGTTTCCACACGCGTGTACTGCGTAATCCCACAGTATAGCCCTTTGTCACACATAGCATTAAGATATGTCGTGCGCGCCGAATTACGTTTAAACAAATCAATGTATTTAATGTAATTAAGTCGAACAATAAACAAAAAGCCATAATGTCTGAAGACATACAAATTAAAATAAAAGAAAGAGAAGAACTAAAATCCACATCAAGTTGTACAAAAGAACAAAATAAAAGGGTGAAAACCTGTCTAAAATCATAAAAAATCAACAAAAATAAACACTACAGGCTGACAAAAATAACGCAACAGCTACTAAACATCGGTTCTATGAAACGAGCATATAAAAGTGTTGACAACAAAAATGCCTGGATTATGGAACTAGAGAACGTCGACTGATAGTATGTCACGTCAAGAAAAGATCTCCTAGCTGTGGCAAGCAAATTCGACGAAGACTACTACAAAGAAGACGAAAGTTCTGACAAACTTACAATAACGGGCCTTCAACGTTGAAGTTGAAGTTGAAGAAATATCACCAAATATATAGACTAACATCAGAAACTCCATTAAAAAGTTAAAAACAGACAAAAGTCCAATATAAGATGGCGTGACTAACGATTCTCTGATAGCGTTCGACGATAGTTCGGCAGATGTTTACATCAATGACCATCTAACCCCGGCGAACAAGTTGCTGCTGAAACGTGCCCGCGAAATAAAGAAAGCTTGTGACATCAAACATCTTTGGGTCAGAGATTGCAAAATCTTCATGAGAAAAACTGACACAAGTAAAGCCGTACGAATCTGCAATGACACTGATTTTAACAAATTTAAGTGACAGTGCTTGTTTTTTTGCGATAAGTATTGGTGTTTCTTGTGTGTTTACCTTATATCAACTGAATTTTGCATCATTCAAAATTTACTTTGTGTGAGTCATCTGTTACTAAACAACGTCAAATTTATCATCACATTGCTGTTCTCATGTTTGCTACAAAAATTGCTTCATTTGCTGTATTCAAGTTACTATTTTCCATGTGAAGATATCTATCAATCCGCAATAATTAATACAATATTAATGTGTTTCTGCTATAATTGTGCAACATATCTGCCACTACCAGTATCTAACAATGCTTATAAATCTATACACGCTTATCTTTCATTATCAATGCGCATCGTTAGTGAAGCGAGCAGTAAATTCAGAACTACTCTGCTTACCGCTTTTTACTTATACTTTATGCTTAATAAATGCCAGCCTTAAATGAACTTAGCATATATTATCAGAATGTGAGGAAATTGCGCACAAAATCACATACTTTCTTTCCCAATGCTCTTCAATGTGGCTATGATATCATATGTTTGACCGAAACATGGTGTCTTTGAACTTTAATGATGAGGAATATTTCTATAGCAACTACGTAGTGTTTCGGCTTGATCGAGAGACGCCTAAGTCAAATACCTATAGACCGTCCGTCCGATTTTTCAAAAGCATTTGATAAAATTAATCATAACACACTCCTTTCCAAACTTCTGAAGATCGGTATACATGGTGATCTGTTTAGATGGTTGAATTCCTACATTAGCAACAGAAGTCAAGCTGTCTCACTAAAAGGATACACATCTGACTTTCTCTCCATTGGCTCTGGCGTACCCCAGGGTTCCCATTTGGGCCCATTTTTGTTTACTCTATACATTAATGATATCATGAATATTTTCTCAGACTCATGTCATTTGGTATACGCGGACGATACTAAGATTTTTAAATTAGTCTCAACCCCAGAAGACTGCACTTTACTTCAATCTGATCTAAACATTTTCACAACTTATTGTGCCCGTAATCAGTTATTGCTTAATGTAGATAAATGTTATACGATAACATTTACCCGGAAATTTAATCCGTTATTAGCTGATTACAACCTCAATGGTATTCAAGTAAAAAGGGTAACGCAGATTAGAGACCTGGGGGTGCTGCTTGATTCTAAACTTCATTTCAATATACATATCGACCATATCATCGCTCGAGCCTATCAAAAACTTGGTTTGATTCTGCGTCTATCAAAACCCTTTAAGCGAGCAAAAACCATCATAACGCTATACTACGCATATGTGCGTAGTATTTTAGAATTTGGTTGTGTAGTGTGGAATCCCCACTATGCGGTACACGTTGCTCGTCTTGAGAAGATTCAGAATATTTTTTTAAAATCATTAGACTACAGGACCGGCACTAACTATAATGATAATAAAATGTAATAAGTTCAATATTGCCTCCCTAGAAAGCAGACGCACTTTTTTGGATGCCTCATTCCTATATAAATTATTAAATGACCATATAGATTCGGCATGTTTACTTGAGAAGGTAAACTTGTTTGTTAACCGCATCTCCTCACGTTCAAAGAAAACATTTTATTCTACCCTATGTAGCACAAACTATGCAAAAAACACATTCATTCGACGATCTTTCGAAACTTATAACAAAAGACTGATAGATATAGATATCTTCGCAAACTCACTTCCCAGCTATAAAAGACAAATAAAAGAAATTCTATGTAGGTAACTTAACTATACTTTCTCGAATATTGTCACAACACTGTATAAATTGTAACCAATTAATGGTACTCCAGGTATTCATGTAAATAGTCAATCAATCCATGTTTAGTTCACAATCACTGTTTGTTACCTGAATAAAATAAAATAAAACATAAATAAAATAGTTCACGAAAATATTTACACAATTCTCCAACGAGGTATTGCTTTAAGACATCACTAACAGGTCAGTGGTAAAACTCTTTGATCACCCTAATATAAAAAAGTGATCCTTAAATATTGGGTACTACAGACCTATCAACCTCCTATCTACAATCTACAAATTATTTACCGCTGTTTACTGAACCAAATAACAAAGCAACAAGAGCAAAAACAATTGAAAGAAACATGCTAGCTTTAGAAATTACTGCTCAATAATGATTCACTTATTGATGGTCGCCCATGTAGTCGAAAAATATACCGAATGTCAGAAAATACTTTACCTGTCATTTATTGATAACACAAAAGCCTTTGATTTACTTGAGCTGATTTGAACTGATTTGAACATCTGAGTCACCTTCGGTTCACAGATGACATAGTTGTGCTATCCGAAACTCACCAAGACCTTCAAAACATGACCACAATGATGATAATGAAAGAAAACTTTTTGGACTACATATAAACCCAGACAAAACTATGACTATGACGAACGGAGAACAGATAGCGATATACGTATCTTCAAAAAATATTAATTACGCGGAAGACTATACCTCAGTCAAAACATTTCATTCATATACCGCACCTTCTTGGAAGAAATATTGGGCCCAAAAATTTTTATTTAAAAATAAATTACCAATAACACTTAAAAAGACGGTGACGGACTCTCAAATATTACAAGTATGTCATAAAAATGCCAAACATGGTCTACCACAGAGGAAACCAAAAAGAAGCTAACTTATTCCAAAAATCTTACACGTAACAAGATGAAGCAAAAACCGATTGAGCAAACATGTCCTACACTGGTACCCACAAAACGGCAAGAGAATCCCGGCCGGCCAAGCAGAAGGTGGAGCGGGGATATCGTAGATGCCACCGGCAAAACTTGGACTCGGCTAGCGCAGTCCAGAAAGATCTGGCACATGATAGAGGAGGCCCATACCCAGAAATGGATTCCCCAAAAGGAGAAGACTTATCATCATAATACTTAAAATATACAATAATAATAGAGATATATAATATCCACTGAGAAAACTTAACTAAAATTTGTTTTGTTTGTAAATTATTTCCAAATTCCAAATGTCTTTATTACTGTAGATATTTACATAAACTTAACAATCGTCATTTTTTGCCACTTCTCTACATTGGACCACTGTGGGAGATACAGGGCGTAGAAACTCTAACAGATTGATTTTTAGATCTCTTTTAAAAATTGCTTGTGCTTAACCAATACAAAATATATATATCATAATCATTATTAATAAGCAGGAATAAATAATTACAAAATTATTAACAGCAAGGTTTGTGTTGAGCCATATTAACCCCATACAGTCCCATCATTTAAGTAATCTTGAACATTGTAATATCCCTTTTTCGACAAAACCGCTTTAACATGGTTTTTAAATTGCTCAAATGGCAACTTCAAGTTCAAGTTCAAGTTCAAAGATTTTTATTCATAATATCACAAAAATTTAAACTTAATATACGTCATAACATAATCAAGAAAGCAAAATATAACATTAAGTAGGTGCCTAATTATTACATAGAACATAATATATAGGGTCTTGTAAAAAGTTATTAATTTTATAGTAGGCCTTAGTGCACAAAGTGTGCTTAATACATTTTTTGAACCGATCTCCAGAGGTATCTTGTTGTAGTGGAGAATGCATTGACCCTTAAAGAATTGCTAACCTTCACGAGTCTAAACCGGGGCGCAAGTAGCCTGTGATTATTTCTTAGGTTAACATTACAGCTATCGCTAAGTTTGGGAAAATTTGTAAGATTCTTGCGTACGTACATACATTATATTTTCGAAAATAAGTTTAATAGCTACAGTTTATATGTCAATTTCTTTAAAAAGCTCTCTTAAGAAGTCTGTGCGTTTTAAATTATAAATTGCTCGAATAGCTCTTTTCTGTAAAATAAAAATAGTTTGAATATCCGTTGCTTTCCCCCTCAATAAGATACCATATTGCATGACACTATGAAAGTAACTAAAATATACTAGCCTAGATGTATCCACATCCGTGTTTTTTCGGATGTTTCTAACAGCGTTAGCCGCAGAACTTAATTTACCAGCTAATTTTTCTATGTGGGGTCCACGCTGCAATTTGCTATCAATCCAAGAAACTTCGTTACATTTACTTATTCCAACGTGCTGAACCAACTATAAACTGGTCGCAACTTGCCTGACATTTGGAAGTGAGAATTTGATACATTTGGTTTTACCACCATTTAACAATAATTTATAAACTGTGAACCAATTCAAGGTTAAAGATAGTACTCCATTGACATCATCAAAATCTTCTATTTGTCATTAAATTTTGAAGATTCATTTATAAAATTTTACGAATTTAATAATTTTTTTATTATTTTAATAAATTTATCTTTATTAATAAAAATAGTGAAGTATCATCAGCAAACAACACTATGTTAGTCAATGTCTCCACCATAAAAGTGACCATAAAAGTGAAAAAGACCTTATAACTTAACCAACAAAGGGGAATAACGTTTTTTTTTAAGTCAAAACACAAAAAATCCTAATTAAGGACAATACCAACGTTACGAAAGTCCCCAAACGTAAACAGCCACTCAAGCCATGGATTAAGCTGGGAGTCATTTTAATTCCATAAGAAAACAACAAACAAACAAACTACACAAAAACAACTTAAAAACTATACAAATGACGAGACCATACTTAAAATATTTCTGCAGATAATGCATTCTTCTCTAAGAATACATTATCTGCAGAAAAGTTTAAAACAAGATAAAAAATAGAAAAAAATACTATTAGAAAGAACTAACCAAAAAATACTGGAAACAAAAAAAAAGGATAATCAAAGAAATTTTGTCAATACATAAAACCAAGGTTTTGCTGATTTATTCAACTTGACCAACTTGCGAGGAGTCGCTGGAGGAAATTATTCACTACTTCACCTCTATAGGTAATAAATTAGCAACCGATACGCTTACCAGGCAGAATAAAACTGAAGTGGAGCTAGCATCCTTAGCATTCTCTTGAGTATATTTAGGAAGGTGTATCATAACACACTTAAATCAAAAAGTTCGCCTGGCTGGAATAATATCTCACTTGTACAATTTGAGCATTGTAGTTTCTCAACTGTTAAAAAAAAATTGTCTGCTAGTAGTTAAAGCTGGGGATGAAAAAATACAAACCAACATTAGGCCCATAATGCTGTGAACAAAGTTATCTAAAATGTATGATGTTAAAAAAAGTTATGAACAAGTGATTCATCAAATCTAGAAACTAATAATCTGCTTTTAAAATGTGCTCACTATCAGACAGATATTCATCCTCAAATGCGTTAGGAGGTATCATAGATATACAGTACCGCTGTTACCCGATAGTACAGAGGTGGTTTTGCGCGTAGGCACTATAACTTTGTTGTTATATTTGTTATGTTATTTATTAAATAATAATCTAAAAATTAAGAATGACAGTATCTTAACCGTTTAATCTAATGTCTACAACTGGTTGAGATCCCTGACTATGATGGTACTGAAAGCCTCTAATTCAAAGCCATAGGTTAACTCAAGATCCATTTTAAAAGCAGAAGTTGCATTCATGTTGCACTTTACTGTTGTTAAGTTATTTAACATTTACTTTATTTCATATTCAATATAAGTTGATTATATATTACTTTAGCTTTATTTAACAAAAAATACAGCAAAATCAAAGAGAAGAACTTTTTTCCTAGCTACAGTATTTACTTGTTAGGGATTCAGGAATCCATATGTATGTATAAAAGTATTTTTTGGAAATATATATATATATTTTCTTTATTGCTTTATCTTGGAGTAATTCGAATATGTGAAAATATTTAGCTTCTTTTAAATAAGACAATTTTGGCTATGATGTGATCATGAAATTCTTCCCACACATTATTGGCAAAACATTGTACCTTTATGTGTATCTAATGTTCATGTATCGGTTTCCATTCACTGCACTCAGACAAAACAGTATTATTGTCAGCGGACTATCGATTTAAGACAAGAGGGGAGAGCTAATCCATTAACATAAGCATTTATATCGGGATCAAAGGTACATCGCCTCTGGCCCACACACTGGGTTACCCTGTATCGGGGGAACCAGAAACTGTGTCTCTTTTCACACACATATGCCTATAACCAACCAAGACACGATTGTTTTCTACCATAGTTAAAATCTCCGTATAAACTACCTACGATAACTAATTTATGTATATCTTTGGTTAGCACCGCACCCCGAACCCACATCTTCTGCGTAATAGGGGGGCATCTCACCTCTAGGCCACGAACGTCGCGTCGCATATCCCGATAAATAGTGCTAGGTAAGACGGGAATAATGTGAAATAATCGAGTTAAGTTGACGTCGACGCGTCAATGTCGGGTTATTGAGTTCGCTAACACTGTTAGTGAGAGGGACTGTTCAGCTTTGCTTGATGGGGAAAAGGGGCAGGGGATGAGCGGTTGCGACGATATTTAGAAACAAAAAACCTGGCGTTACGCCGTTCCCCATACGGGGTGGCAGAGGCACAGTTTTTCCCGCTTTTGGCCTGATATTCAATAGTCCGTTTTGCGTTAGGGTGGGGCCACACGATGCGGTGCGGCGCCGCACACAGCACGAAACAGGGCGAGACTGGGTGAGCCGGGAGGAAAAGAAGGGGTACGCCCTTCTTGCAAGGGTCTGTGTATTCTCTACTACAACAAGATACCTCTGGAAATCTTGAAATTGCCTTTTGAGCAATTTAAAAACCATGTTAAAGTGACTTTGTCGAAGAAGGGATATAACAATGTTCAAGTATGCTCAACAAGCTCAACAAGCTCAAATGACGGGACTGTACGGAGTTAATCTGGCTGAACACAGACCTTGCTGTTAATAATTTGGAATATTTTATTCCTGCTTAATAATTATAATAATTAATATTGTAATATTTGTTTAAGTAAATTTTTAAAAGAGATTTAAAAATCAATCTGTGGGAGTTTCTACGCCCTTCTACTCCCACAGTGGTCCAATGTAGAGAAGTGGCAAAAAACGACGATTGCTAAGTATATGTAATAAAGACATTTGATTGATTGATTGATTGCCCATAAAATTTCTACACCGCAGGGAGTTCGTCCTCACCACACTTAAGGTGATATGAAGGATTGTTCACGATATTTGCCAGCGCCCTGCCGCCGCAAAAAAGTCTATATCATGTACGACAATTGCATCTTATTGGTCCGTTGTCAACTCGAGGATTAGAACTCACATCTACGGCGTGAATGTTTCAGCATTACGAGGTCAGAGGAGAGGAGAGAGAACCAGAGAGAGAGAGAACTTTATATATTATAAAACTCAACAACCAATGCGTTTGCGCCGCCAGCATGATTCGCCCGACATCGTCTACGAAGCAAGGGTAAAGGAGAATTCATTATTGGCCCCAAATCAGGATGCCCTGTTCGTAAACTCTAGTAGCTTGTGACTTAACCAGCTGCCCAATGCGTTTGCGCTAGCATGATTCACCCGACACCGTCTACGAAGAAACGACAAAGGAGAATGCGTTACAGCAAACTGACTAGGGCCTTAATGATCGCGCACGTTAATGGTGGGGTTCGTTAACTGAGATCGATTCCTCTATAAGTTTTACTTACGACGGAATGCACAGTCTGCTGCCAAAATTAAGATACTCTTAAATGTTAAGTCAAATCAAGTCAAGTCAAGTCAAGATTTTTATTCATAATAGCACAAAAAATGAGACTTAATGAATCAGAATCAGAATCAGAATCAGAATGTTTATTTACCATAAATTACATGTAAAGAAGTAGTACAGATGGTGCAGTACAATACGCAAGGGTTTCAATGTAATTTTACCCAAGTGGGTGTAGTAAAATGCGCACTTAGTATCTAATTTGATTATTCAATCACTTAATTATTATTATTATTAAATGAAATAATTATTATTTACTTAATTAAATTCACAGTGGTCATGATCATTGATTATATAATACACAAGTTATAAAATTAAATTATTACAAATATAAAAAAAGTAAACAGAAGTCAAAGTAAACAGAAGTCACAGGGTTATAATTTCATAAGATAAGCGTAGTAATAGCCATACAATTATGAAATCTCATACGTAAAAAACTCATCTAAATCATAAGGAGACACAGTTATTAGGTAATCTTTGAGAGTAGCTATAAATCTATTCCCTTTCAGGACTTTAATATTTACAGGGAGGTTGTTATAGACCTTGATGGCAGTCATCTTTGTGGCACGCATATATGATACCGTCCTGCAGAGTGGTTTTTCTAAGTTGTGTTTGTTTTTCTCATTTTGTCTTTCACTTAAACCTGGCACTCTTCCGGGGAATTTATGAGGATAGCGCTTTATTAATTTGCACAATTCAATAATATACAAAGCTGTGATAGTATGAAGTTTTAATTCTTTAAAAGACGCTCTACATGATTCCATACTGGAGCCTATATTATTTAAAATTCTAATGGCTCTCTTCTGTAAAACAAAAATCCGTTCGATATCCACGCTACCTCCCCATATGGCCAGTCCGTAAATCACCCTGGATTGGAAGAAGGCAAAGTAAGCTTGTAGTGCGGCTTTTTTTGTCGATATTTTGATCAGCGATCTTAGCGCATAGCAAAAGCTACTTAATTTGCCCACCAATAAGTCCACATGCCTCCTCCAGTTCAAGTTACAGTCCGTGAATATACCAAGAAATTTTGCGTATGGAACTGACTCAATTTCTTTGTCGTTTGCTTTAATATCGAGATGCGGTACTTGTGTGTTATAGTTTCTAAAATGGATTAGTTTAGTTTTTCCAACATTTGTTCCAAGATTGAGGTCATCAAACCAATTAATAATGTTATCAATGGATTCATTTATTGTCTTTGTTAAGTCTGCATAATCGCTTCTATTAAATTTAAAGAATACCGATACATCGTCCGCAAATAAAATAACCTTATTTTTACTGAGGGAGGGCAGATTGTTTACATATAATAAGAATAAGATTGGGCCCAGTATAGAGCCCTGAGGAACGCCAACATTAATTTTTAGGGTACTTGATTCAATATTGTTAAGGACCCCGTCTTCCTCAAGGGTCGGCAAAACCACAGTTTGGAACCGTTCTGTAAGGTACGATTGAAACCACTCATTAACCCTTCCTCTTATACCGTAACGGTATAATATATCCAATAAAACATCATGTTTTACATGGTCAAACGCTTTTGAGAGATCCAGTAGCACCGTCATGACATTTTCGTTGTTATCAAGTGCTTCTGCTATGAAATCCGTCATCTCGAAAATTGCGTCTATGGTAGATATATCTTTTTGGAATCCAAATTGCTCTTTAGCAAGAATTTTATTGGTGCATAAAAATACTCGCAACTGGTCAGCCATTACTTTTTCGAAAATTTTTGAAAATACTGGAAGTAAGGAAATGGGTCTGTACTTGTCAACACTCAGTCCATCGCCACTCTTTAGTATTGGCTTTATCAAAGCAATCTTTAGCCTTTCAGGAAAAATCCCTTCCCCTAGAGATTTATTTATAACAAAGTGTAGAGGCTTCTGGATAGCTTCTGCTATATACTTAATGACGATAGCTGACATGCCATCATATCCGCATGACTTTTTGTTTTTTAGATTTCTTATCTTTTTGGTTATCTCTTCATTATTTACTGGTGTGGCAAACATTGATGTTTGATGGAAGTTTGGTAATTTTATGTGTTTCTGTTTCTTCATGTTATTACATGTGTTCGTAAAGTGTGTGATAAAAATATTGGCTGCCTCTAAGTTACTGTTAGCCGTATTTATGTTATCTGTTAGGCCGGTGTAGTCTCTAACCTCATCAATCCTTTTTCCAGATATATGTGTATTTATCAAATTCCAAGTAGCTTTTACTTTATTGTTGGAAGATACGATAATTTGCTCATTGCACATTTGTTTCGAGCGTTGTATTACCTGTCCTAATATTTTGGAGTACCTTTTGTATAGTTTTAGATCAGAGGGAGTTTTATTGGCTTTGGAATTAATAAACAGTTCCCTTTTTGTCTCACAGGACTTCTTAATGCCCTGTGTAAGCCAGTTTTTACTATTTTTATTTACGTCCCCTCTTACCTTTATTAGAGGACAGCAAGTCTCAAAAGCCATCATCACTTTATCATAAAATTTATTAAAACAATCATTGCAGTCCTTACCATTGTATACCTATAATAATGAATAATGTATAATGAACGTCGTAACATAATCAAGCATAATAAAACATTAAGTAGGGGTGCCTAATATTTACAAAGAATATAATATGTAGGGTGCAATGAACTGGTTCAGTGCCAGATGTCGGTGTCTTGTAAAAAGTCATTAATTTTATAGTAAGTAGGCCTTAGTGCACAAAGTGTGCTTTATACATTTTTTGAATCGAGCGTCAGTTAAGTTTTTAATTTCTTGCGGAATTTTATTGTAGAAGCGTATACAGTGTCCCATAAAAGAACTGCTAACTTTTGTGAGTGTCAACATTGGGAAAGAAAGTTTATGTTTGTTTAATATTTATGCTTCGGAACGCACCGGTTTTCGTTGCGCGGATCGACCGCGAGTAATCGGGACATCACTAGCGGAAACGGAACCGCAGCTGTCACTCGTATCGAAACGAGATGACGAATTAGGTTACTTTCTTGTCGTGAGAAAAAATGTCTAACACAGGCGTCGGGCCTGGTCGGAGTGTCAACCATAATAATCGTCGGGAAATAAGTAGATTCACGTCAGCGGAGTGAGTGATTTGTGTTGTGAAGGCTAAAGTTGTTCGGTCCCCAACTCGTCGTATTCGGACTCCTCGTGTCGGCAAGCAACTCGCCGGCGACAGCATCGGGCCACCAACGAGAGTAAGATTCGGTTCCTCTCTCCCCACACTTGTGCTCCTATCCCGATTCCTGCCTCGAATCGAGCTTTCGAATTCCGGTCTACGACGGCAAGGTCAGTACCACTTACCAATTCTCCCCGTGCTGGTGACAACCAACCCCCTCAAGATTCCACGCCGTTCGGTTGAGGCGTGGAATTAAACATTTTGGTAGCAGGCGCGGTTTCCTAGTGGGAAATCATCGATTCACGGTTGTAGGGTTGTTTTTTTGCCACATTGTAGTTGGGAAAAAAGAATATCTCAGATTGGCCGGCAATCAGTTTGTGAGTGAGTCTGTGGTCGATATACCACAATTAAAGTTCATTTTCGATTAGTGAAAGTATAATTGTCAATTTAGTTAACAATTATTATAAATTTGTAGTCGGAAACTACTCGGTGAGCATGATAAACAGTCATTCGGTCGGACTATAGTATTGCAGTCGGGTTCCATAGCATTGCAGTGTTGTTTCGGATTACAGAGCAGGGTCAGGCTATTTAAGGGGTATTAAGCTGATTTTGCTGACCTCAGTAGAAGTGTGGGTCATATCGGAGGGGCCACTTCTAGAAGGTTCCCGACTACCTACATTATATTAAAAATAGCTTGGATTTCGGAATCCAGTGTGGTTTAGGGTGCTATATTGTTTAGGTTTATAGTCTCGGAGCCCACCACTTATTATTTTTTAATAAATTTTATTTTGTATTGTTTTTATAATCAATTTTTGTGGGTTATTTTGTATTGTGTTTTATGGTGGCATTCTCTAATTGATTTAGAGTGTATAGTCATAAGGTGTATGTCCACAGGGCGACTATATTAAATATGTTTTAGGATTTAATTGTTTTAGTGGTTGCCTTAGTTTGACAACTTAGTTTTAATTTCTGTGCCCAGCGCTGACGGGCAGGTGCTGGTCTCTGGCTATACTTAGTTCGGTAGTGAAGTATAGGACCAGAAACAATTGAATCGGTAACCATGGCACCTTCGCCCTTGACGGTACTGCGGTATGGTGTCCGTGAGGAGATGAGATGGCTCGCCCATACTCACAAGTATGTGGAGCACCCTGACATGGACGATGTCCTGCTCAAGCGTGTGGAGGACGCAATGACACGCGTCGGGAAGGTGTGTCGGCTGGCTGCGGAGGCTGAAGCTGTCGGGCTTACGGATGACGCCTCGGTGGCTGCGGTGAAGCAGCTCTGCGCGGATGCTGACCAAGCGATGGAATGCTTGGGCGACATCGAGCGTCGCGCGGAAAAAATTAAGCGGTCGCGACGGGGTGACCGCGGGGAGGGTGGCGGAGAACCGCCCCCGAAGGGTGTTGTTGGACGGCTGCCACACCTGGAGATTCCGGCCTTCGGTGGGGCAATTGATGAGTGGCCGGCATTCATCAATTTATTCGATAGTTTGGTCCACGGTCGGGACGACCTGGACAACGCCTTCAAGTTGGCCCAACTATTGATGGCACTGCGGGTTGAACCGAAGGAGTTGGTCGGTCACCTAACGGTCACGGCGGGTAATTATGAGATAGCCCGGTCCATATTGTTTGACCGCTACCAACACAAACGGCGGTTGGTTGATGCGCAGCTGGGGAAGCTGTTAAGCATACCAAGAGTAACCCGGGATGTTGACATCCGGGTACAGGTGTTTTATTTGACTAAGGATAGGTATTACCTATCTAGGTTTTATACAAAACAGATAGCACAGTCACTATCTTATTTTATTTTGAACTCAGTCAAGTTTTTGACTAATGAAACGCCTGCTTCTATTGAGCAGTGTATTAATAATGACATGTACTCCTTGGAATCTGTTCCAAGCTCTTTAAATTAACCCATAGGACAACAGAGAGTAACTCTGGCAGTAATATTAATATTTGTATAAATATACCTTCATCTTGCCCATTAAATCAAGTTACTAGTAATGAAAAATGTAAAAGTAAGAATATTTTAAACGTGGTTCATCAAAATATACAGGGCATGTTAAGTAAAGAACTGGAAATTGAGTTATTCATGAACTGTAATAATATTGATATTTTATGTATAACAGAGCACTTTTTAAAGAGTTATCAGTTCATGTTCAACTTTAATAACCACCACGTTGCTAGTTCGTTCAACAGAAAAACAGCTGATCGCGGTGGCTCCTTAAATAAATAAATAAGCTCCGTAAATAATAGTTTTAAATATAAGGAACGAGTTGACATAGTGAGCCTGTCTGTTGAGCGTACCATGGAAATAGCCTGTATTGAACTTGAACAACTTATTGTAATGAGCGTATACAGACCACCAGATTCATCCTTTGATTTATTCGAAAAGAAAATGGATGAAGTGTTGATTAAAATCAGCGATAAAAACAATTTTTTTATAGTTTGTGGTGATTTTAATGTTAATCTGTTAGAGGATAATAATATTTGTACTAGATTAAAATCTTTATTCCGCCACCAGAGGGCGCTTCAGCTATAAGTGTTTGCCGAGTCTCCGAGATAAAAATATTCCAAACAAATAGAATCAGTGAACAAATCAAATTGAAGATTAACTAGCTTTTAAAATATATACATGGCTTCAATCCAACGATTACCCCAACAAGTTTAACCAGTGCATAATAGTGAAATACACAAAAACACTTCTTAGTGATCAGAGTAACATTCAAGTTTGAAATTACACATAAAAACAGTGTAAGAAGAAATATAAATACGTCAAGAGCTGCAGACTAAGTGAAACAGTGATACAAACCATAAATAGTGAACAGAAACAGGGAAGTACAGCTTTTTATGGAAACATAACCTACAAAAAATCGTTGCTCAGTCATCATCAAACTAGAAAAGTTGCTACGACAGCGCCACCTAGCGCACAATAGCGATACTAATCTGGCATACAAGCTAACTAAGCAGCACTAGCGACATCTGAATGCGAGTAGCTAAAAACTTTTGTAGAGCTTTTTACTACACACCTTACAAAAATAGTAGAGTTCTTTTCTCACTACGAAATATAAAGTAGAGTAGTCAGTAGAGTCTAAGTTAAACTACTCAATTACCCATATAGCGCACAAGAGGCATCATGGCTGAAGAAGCGCTTAAACTCCTACTGGAAAAGTTTGAAAACAATATAAATACAAAATTAGAAAATATAGAGAAAAATATAACAACCAATATCAACAACAACATCGATTTGAAATTTTCCTCTTTTCAACAAGAATTAGAAATATTAAAAACCGGTAATGCAGAACAAGAAAAACGACTAGACTTTCTGGAAAAGCAATCAAGACAGAGAAATCTAGTTTTGTTCGGAGTGGCTGAGGAGGAGAGCAGCTACTGCGAACTAGAGCAGATAGTACTCGATATCATAAATTTTAAACTGGAAATTTCGTGTGACGGACTGGAACTAGAGTTTGTAAGGAGGATGGGAAAAAAGGATAAAAGCAAGATCAGACCAATTTGTTTTGGACTAACGACTCTTGGAAAAAAAATAACACTGCTAAAAAACAAAAAGAAATTAGAGGATACTTCAACTTATCTGAAGGAAGACTATCCACCTAAAATCTTGCAAATACGAAAAGAACTCCAAGAAAAATGCAAGGAAGAGCGAGATAAAGGCAATAAAGTCACTATTAAGTATGACCAATTGGTGATTGTTAAAGATACAGGGAAATCTACACAGAAAGATGAAATTGCAACAAGAAATAAAAACAAGAGACCATTAGAATATTCACCGCCAGCAACTTCAACAATCAACAACAGTAAGAGTCAAACCCCTGAAAACCAACTTAACAAGAACAAAAGTATTCCTCCAGCCACAAAGAAAAACAAACCAGGCAGTCCTAGCGTTTCCAACTTCCTGCGTTCTGGGAACACACACAACAACAACAATCCAAAGAACACTAGACAGGACACGACAGGAAACAGCCAGAACAAGACATAGCAATCAGACTCTACCAGACCCCCTACTGCAGACGGATACGGCGCCCTCACAAAACCTTGTACAGATAAAAAAATAAGAAAACGTTCCCCAATACGGCCGGTCCCCGCGGGCGAACTAGACCACCACCCTCTAGCTAAAAGATGCGAAATCTACAACATCTCTACACTAAATACTAGAACCTTACGAACTGCCGAAAGTTTGTTGGAACTAGACAATGCCCTAACAGAGGTAAAATATGATATACTGGGCATAAGCGAAATGAGAAGAATGGAAGAAAGAATCGAAGAACACAAAAACTACATATTATACCAGAAAGGAAAAGTAGCAGGCCAACATGGAGTAGGCTTTCTTATCAAACGACACCTTAAGCAATACATACAAGAAATCATAGGAATTTCAGACAGACTGGCAATACTCAACATCAAATTACCAAATTATAAAAAACCATGGACGATTGTACAAGCCTATGCACCAACCGAAAAGGCACAAAAAAATCAATCAGATTTGGACTCATTCTACGAAGATCTATCACAAGCCATAAACAATCACATGGATAATCATATCATTCTAATGGGTGACTTTAATGCTCAGGTTGGCACACGACAAAAAACATGTGAATATGTACTTGGTTCATTTGGTCACGGAAAAAGAAGCTGCAACGGCCAAAAACTGATTGAATTTCTCATGGAACATAACCTGACAATACTCAATTCATTATTCAAGAAAAAAACCAAAAACAAATGGACTTGGATCTCCCCTGACGGTCGATACAAGAATGAGATAGACTATATAATGACTAACCAACCTAAATATTTTACAGACACAACCGTTATAACAAAGTTGAACTTCAACACAAATCACCGAATGGTACGCAGCTCCCTGAAAAAATCTCCAACTAAACCTTCAAGAAAATATAAGAACAGCAACCATAACAACTTAAAAATCTTCAACACATGGGACAAGAACGAGCCTCAAAATCTAAGAAAACAGTCCATAAAACATACCCATGATGTTTTACAAAAGTACCAGTCCCTAGAAACACAACTTGCAAGCAAATGCACCTCAGAAAGAAACCAGAACACACATAAATACCAACTGAGCGACCAAACTCTACACCTTATTAGCAAAAGAAAAGAGCTCTTACATAATGGTACAAAAAAAGAAAACATTATGAGTATAGCAGAAATAAGCAAAAAAATAAGAGAAAATATAAGGAAAGACCGAAAAACAACTAGACTGAAAACGTTAGAGCACCATATACAAAAGACAGGAGGAGTGAAAAAGGCTCTAAAAGAACTACGCGAAACGGGAAATCAATGGATACCAAATTTAAAAAGAAAAGAAAAAAACATAACACATCGCAAAAATATCAGCAACTTAGCAACTAACTTTTACAGACAACTCTATGCAAAACAAGGACCAAATACAGACCAATATCCCAACTACTGCCACATTGCACCAACTGCAGAAACAATAATAGAATCCGTGCAGAAAATCCTACCAAGTGAGGTGGAAAAAGCAATAAAAAGCCAAAAGATGGAGAAGTCCCCAGGTCCTGACAAAATCTCAAATGAGCTGCTTAGAGGAACTATGCAAGAAATAACCCCAGCTTTAACTGAAATATTCAACAACATACTGACAAGCAATATTATTCCACACCAATGGTCTCAGTCAAATATCATCTTGATACACAAGAAAGGAGACAAAGGAGACATTGGAAACTATCGACCAATTAGTCTTATGTCCAACGTATACAAGGTTTTTGCAAAGATTATACTGGACAGGATCTGCCCAAAGATAGACGAACAACAGCCCGTGGAGCAAGCTGGCTTCAGAAAAGGCTTCTCCACTATAGACCACATACATACAGTAAAACAAATACTGGAGAAATATAACGAATACAACAAAACAATCTACATTGCATTCATTGACTATGCCAAAGCCTTCGACAGCCTAAACCACAGCTATATATGGGATACTCTAGAGCAACAAGGAATACCAGAAACCTACAGAAGTATAATAAAAACCATATATGCAAATAGCCAGGCAAGAATACAACTCGAAACACTAGGCAACCATTTTCCAATAGAAAGAGGTGTGAGACAAGGGGACCCTTTATCTCCCAAACTATTCTCAGCGGTGCTGGAGAACATATTCCGCAACCTCAGTTGGGAAACATTTGGAATAAATATAAACGGTTCCAAATTGAACCATCTCAGATTTGCAGATGACTTGGTCCTTTTCGAAGAGATACCGGAGAATCTAGAAAAAATGATACAAAGTCTTAACTCAGTGAGCAGGAACGTCGGACTTCAAATGAACTCTAGCAAGACAAAAGTAATGACCAACTCTACAAAAATAGATATAAGTGTAAATCAACAAGTTCTGGAATATGTTGACGAATACACTTACCTGGGCCAGTTAATCTCTACAAATGACCAAACCACAAAGGAAATTGACACAAGAATAGCCAAAGGATGGAAGGCTTACTGGTCCCTAAAGGAAATCATGAAATCACCAGACTTGAGCATGACACTGAAAAGGAGAACGTTTAATTCTTGCATCCTACCCTGTCTCACTTATGGTTGCGAAACATGGGCCTTAACTAGACTCCACAGAGAGAAACTGGCAAAATGTCAAAGAGCAATGGAGAGAAGCATAACAAGGTGCAAACGTCAAGATAGAGTCAGAAACGAAGACCTCAGAACAAAAACCAAACTCACAGACATTCTATCCCGCATAGATCAGCAAAAGTGGAGGTGGACAGGCCACATGATGCGAGATAATAAAGGAAAATGGAGTAGAGTTGTAACGGAATGGTATCCCAGAGATGGAAAAAGAAGTCCCGGCCGACAAATTACGAGATGGGCAGACGACATCAAACTTACAGCTGGCCATCTCTGGACCAGAGTAACACAAGATAGACCACAGTGGATATCGCTAGAGGAGGCCTATGCCAAGAGGCACACTGAGATCAGAGATATTTTATAAACAACAATGCTATTTTAATTTTTTATACTCAGAATAAAAGGCTTATTATTATTATTATTATAAAATCTTTATTTTTATGTCACAACATGAACTATCTGTTTTTGGAGCCTACTAGAATTACTGCAACATCTGCTACCTGCATTGACAATATATTTACTAACATTACGCCCATTTTCAAATCGGTCATCAATAAATTAACCTCTGATCACTCTGGTCAGATAGGTATATTCAATATTAAAATAAAAAAGGACCAAAAAGAGGATATTACATGTGTGCCCGTTAGTGACACTCGGCTTGAACACTACAGGAATAATATTTTAGATAAACTATGGGAAATACCATACAGTGACGATCCAAATTTGTTGTACAACTCAGTATTTAACCTTGTCAAAAATGAATATGATACGGTATTTAAATCAAAAACTATAAAAGTTAATAACAAAGCTTTGTTTAGTGATTGGGCGACAGTTGGAATTCATAGGAGCAGACGAAGATTATATGAACTCTATGAAGAGAAATCATATAACAAAAATACGGCCTTTCTAGATTATGTTCGTAGTTATTCAAAAATGTTTAAACGCGTTTGTGCCGTAGCTAAATCTAATTTCATTAAAAACAAAATTGAATCTAGTAGCAATGTAATGAAAACGACATGGCAAATTATAAACAGAGAGACTGGAAAGGCCAAAGCTACACATAATAACTTCAAGCTTAAGATAGATAATCAATTGCTAAGTACAGACCTAGAAGTAGCAAAAGCTTTCGAAAATTTCTTTACGGACATTCCAGTTTCAACAACCAAATCCTTAAATTCATCTCCCGCTGCTGCTGAATCTATACTTAAACAAAACTTTGACGAATGTAAAACAGATTTTAAATTTAGGCACGTAAATAATGAAGACATTGTAAAAGCTTTGAAATCCCTGGAAATTAAAAAGACAGCTGACGCCCATGGTCTATCAGTAAAAATTATTAGTTCCATTGTAAATTGTATTGAACCTCACCTTTGTTGTATATTTAATCAATGTATAGATAATAATGTGTGTTTCCTGACTTGATGAAACTAAGTAAAGTTATACCTTTATTCAAAGCTGGTAGTACATCAGACCCCACCAATTTTAGACCCATATCGATACTACCAACGCTTAGCAAAATATTTGAAAAATTCATACTTAATCAATTGCAAAGTCATTTTTATCTCAATAATTTAATTCGTATTGCTCAGTTTGGTTTCACAAAGGGTCGTTCAACAGCCGATGCTGGTGTTGAACTAATCGACAATATTTTTGATACCTGGGAAGACGCAATGGATGTAATAGGTGTCTTCTGCGATCTATCCAAGGCTTTTGATTGCGTCCATCATGACACTCTTGTCAGGAAGTTACGCCATTATGGTGTAAAAGATCAGGCACTTGGCCTTCTGGAGTCATATCTAACAGATAGGGTTCAGATGGTCGATGTTAATGGGAAAAGATCACCTGGGACTTTAATAAGTATGGGCGTACCGCAAGGTTCAATTCTTGGTCCTTTCTTGTTTTTAGTATATATTAATGATTTACCTTACCTTGTTAAAGCAAAACATGGGTTAGTATTGTTTGCCGATGATACTTCTTTGATATTTAAAGTTAAAAGACAGCAATCAAATTATGACGAGATAAACAATGCTATCTCTAGTATAGTGAACTGGTTTACTGTTAACAATTTATTACTTAATGAAAAGAAAACTAAATGTATTAAATTCGTGTTACCCAATGTGAACCCGGTAACTACAGACATATTTATAAAAGGACAGAGATTGGACCTTGTGCAGTCGACTGTCTTTTTGGGCATTACTTTAGACGCCAAACTACAATGGGATCCTCATATAAATAAATTGTCGAACAGACTGAGTTCGGCAGCGTTCGCAGTTAAAAAAACTAGAGCTCTTACCGACGTAGACACCGCTAGACTAGTCTACTTTAGTTACTTTCATGGTCTAATGACCTATGGTATTTTATTGTGGGGTCACGCTGCGAATGCTAATAGTATATTTATTCTGCAGAAACGGGCTGTTCGTGCAATTTATAGATTAGGGCCTAGAGTGTCACTGAGGGAAAAGTTTAAAGAAATCAATATTCTGACATTTGTGTCTCAATATATCTATGACAATCTTGTGTATGTAAAAAGAAATATAACTAATTTTCAGAAGTACAGTGATATACACAATTTTAATACTAGAAATAAAGACAAGTTGGTTGCTTATGTAAGCCGACTACATAAAATTAGTAATTCTTTTAAAGGCAATTGTATACGCTAATACAATAAGGTCCCTACTGATATTAAAAACTTACCTTTAGACAAGTTTAAAATAATAATAAAACAGAAATTGTATAAAAAAGGTTACTATAGGATATCTGATTATTTAGAGGACAGATGTCCATGGGAATAGATTGTTTGAGTAACAGGCTGTTTCGATATATAATTAGCATTCATTTTGTAATTTGACAATATTTTATTTAAAAAAGGAAACGCAAAAGATGCGACGACTGTGGAGTTTCTTCGGTGAGCTCTTCTCCACAGATTCCGCCATTGTGTTAGTGAACTCACCCAAAAAAATGTAATGACGGATCTAAGTGATGTAACAACATCCTATGGAAATAAATGATTTTTGATTTGATTTGATTTGATTTGGTGCTCAACCCTGTGCTGGTGGCCACTAAGGCCCTTCAGAACCCTAAGGTCCTTCATCAGTTTGCGCGTGAACGCCTCGAGTGCACATCAAATCTAAGTCGCTCCTTAATTTTAATCAAATTAGTCCGTTTTTTGTTACTATTTTAATTTAATTTTTTATACAGTTGATAGCTAACATGAGAATCTATAAATTACATAAACCTAAGTTTCTGTGACAAGTGGAAGTGGTGTAATCAGAGTAATTATAATTCGGCTTACATAAACCTAAGTCGAGAGTTTGTTTTCGCTGTGTCACTCATCGGCTCATCGCAAATGACTTTCAAGGTCGGTCAACGACCTACATATCGTTTACTCGCTCGGGTGCTTGCATCCATCCCTGTCGACGAAACCCCCACCTCACAGGTTGCTGACCGCGCTGCGCTCGCGTCACACACAAACAGGGAGTCGCCTGATCAGCTGACGAGTAACTATAGTACAACCTTTGCCTACCTTTCATCGATATCATGGATAAAATGAAGTGCGCTGCCTGCGAGATGCCTATAGTCGCTACCAGCCTATTTCAATGTCGTCCCTGTCGCGCCACGTATCATTTTGAATGTCTGAGTATGACGGCTGAGTATTATACGAGCAATATAGCAAAGCACCGGCTAAACTGGCACTGCCCACCCTGCGCGAATGTTACCCGCCGGCCTAGGTCTGACAGCACCCCGATCCGAAAGCAATTTGATGTTACGGAGTTTACGCTTGACGATACGTCGACTACTGATGTCACAAATATGTCTTGTGACGAATTAAAAAACTCTCCTGCAATAAATATTGAGAAGTTTTCGTCGTTACTCGACACGAAACTTGAAAGCATCAAGCAATCGTTAAGTCGTGAAATAAACCAAGCGTTTTTAAAACTGCATACGGAGCTAACTAGTTTGACCGCCAGACTTACAACAGTTGAGTCTGAAAATGAGAACCTGAAATCCCAGATCGAGCTACTGCGATCTGTGCAGAGTCTACCTACCGACCCCCAGGATGTGTCCGCGCTACGGGAGGAGATCACTGAACTCAAGACGGAGATCCGTGACAGAGACCGAACAGACCTGCTAAGCGATGTCGACATCACCGGCGTACCCGAGTATGAGGAGGAGTCACTCGGCCACGTTGTGATGCTGGTGGTGCAGAAGTTCGGCATGGCCCTGGAAGAGCGCGACCTGGTGAGCATGTATCGCGCTGGCCCCAAGCGCCTCCCAGACGCCGGAGGGATGCCGCCCCGCCCGCGCCCCGTTGTGGTACGACTAGCGCGACGCTCGCTACGGGACGATCTCATCAAGCAAGCCCGCGTCCGCCGCGGCGCCACCACTGCTGATCTCGGCCTCCCGCCCCATGTGCCCATGAAGCTTTTTGTCAATGAGAGGCTATCGAAGCTAAACAGGGCTTTGTTTGGGAAGGCGCGTAAGCTGGGAGATGAACAGAAGTGGAGGTTTGTGTGGACCAAGGAGGGCAGAGTTTATGCCCGACGTCATGTCGGCACGGAAGGTTTCCCCATAAAAACTGAAAGTGACCTGGAGCGAGTTTTTGGGGTGAGCCTAAGTTCGGTGCAATAGACTATGTCAAAACAATAATCGATACAAACCGATACTATTACAATCTACTTCTGGTTTTGCAATCAAGCTGCCTTTTGTTTTTTGCATGTTGTAACTATGTTGTGTTCATAATCTGGGCTTTAATAATAAATTTTTTGATAACTGTGATACAAATCGCTATTATGGTCACAAACCGATACTATTTACTGCTGGCTTTGCTATTAAGTTGTTTTTTGCTTTTTGCATGTTTGGAATATATTGTATTAATTTGTGTATACTCGGCGCCACGACTAAAGAGCTTTGTCCTTGAATGCGCAGTAGTCACTTTTCACAAGTGTTTGGCGCGGGGAAGTGAGGAGCGACGGGGGCGGTAGTCAGCGCCGGCACCTGATTCGTTGATCAGTTGCTTCCCGATGCCCGCACTGAAAGCACGTCTCGAAGCTTCTTGAGTACAGTCGCATACAATATTACCCAACGTTATCTTTCGCCCCGGTCGAAAATGCCGAAAAATAAAGTACTGACTAGGCAAGCTAGAAAAATGGTTTACGATGTGAACTGTTATATCAAAAAAGAGTCTGATGAAATACTGATGAAGAAGTCTGATGAAAAACTTAATTGTGGTTTAATTGTTACAAATTATTAGTCAGCGGGAAGAAAAGAGTGTGCAGGACTATTACTACAAGTATCTATATTCACTAGGCCCTAGTGACTAGGGGCATTCTATGCTAGGGGGTTATTTATATATAGGTTTCAACCTTGACGTTAACAAATGTTGTCAATAGAGAGTACCTATAGTTTATTTGACACAAAGTCCATTATTTACATCGGCTAATATCCCAATCAACAAAATATCAAACAGAGAAAAAATAGAAGTGAAGAAAGTCCTGAACACTCATTCCTTCACACTAACCCTAAAAACGCACTTCGGAATTATGCCGCGACTGTACACATGCGCAGTAATCCCCGCCAGTTTCTCCGAGAGCTCTTTATTCGTGGCGCCGAGTGTAATATGTAATGTACCGATAATTACGATGAAAATATTTAGAATATGCGAGTATAGGGTTACTATGTGGATTTGTGATCGCGCGACAACGCTTGACGAGAAAATTGTTTTTCTGCTTATTTTGCACTATTTTTCTGTTATGTTTTTATTTGTCCAATTCCGGCCCCGCTCATTTCTATTCTACTTACTTTTATTTATTTCTAACTGTCCCACGTAATGGCTAATTGTAAATTTCTGAAAGTTGGTTTTTTTAACGCGGGTTCACTTGGTACATATCACGATGAATTCATAGGTGCACTCATGAGGGAGTTGCCCGATGTGATCGCGATAAACGAGACTTGGCTCCGGGCTGGACAGGAAGGCAAGGCGCCGAAGGTTCCGGGCTAGACTGAGGCATGTACCGCGTCCGCTGCACATACGGCGCGGGCTGGGGGGGGGGAGTAGGTTTTTATGTACGAAGCGGGGTGGTCGCACGGACGTGTCCACACCCGGCTCCCACGGCACATATTGAACAACTGTGGATCTCAATTAATGTCAAGTCGACTAGGGTTATAATTGGCACTGCTTATCGCCCTGATTGGGTCGAGGTAGATGACTTACTTGACGCCCTGACGGATTCTATCACGGCCTTTTCTAATTATGATAAGGTAGTGCTTTTGGGTGATTTTAATATAGATATTTTAGATACCGCTGATAGTGCAACGATGCGTCTAAATGATTTCCTTAGAAGCATGAATATCAGAAATGTTGTCTCAGAGCCGACACATTTTACATCCCATAGTGCTACACTTCTTGATTTGCTGTGCACTGATGCGTCCGTGTCTTGCATCTCATTACTGAACATTCCTCACCAGGGCCATGTAATGGTTATGGCAACTTTGAAAATCAAAAAGGAAAAAATAAAACCACGTTATAGTGTGGACAGACCTATACGAAAAATAAACTTAGAACATTTTAATTCTGATCTAAATTTGATCGACTGGGAAGATGTCTTGCTGTACTCATCCGTTGATGATATGGTAGAACGTTTTGGGAGGCACCTTTTAGAGCTATATGACAAACATGCCCCGTTAACCAAGACTATGATTAGGGGCAAACCGACACCTTGGCTTACAAGTAATATACTTCTGATGATGCGGTTACGTGATCAGGCGCATGCTTGTTCACGCATATCAAAAACTGAACAGGATAGAGGGCAGTATAAGTCTCTAAAGCATCTTGTTAATGTGGCATTGTATGGTGAGAAGAAAGCTTATTTTGAGCAGCACATCAACAAGCACATTCATAATTCTAAAAAATTATGGAAAACCTTAAATCATAAAATTTTACCAAATTTTAAAAATAATCGTGGTTTACCTGAACATTTCAATGATCCTGATCAAATTAATTCAAACTTTTTAAAAGTTCCTGGCACTGGTGCGGTTTCTATTTCACGTCTAACCTATTTTGAAATCAAAAATCAAAATCAAAAATCATTTATTTCCATAGGATATTGTTACATCACTTAGATCCGTCATTAATTTTTTTTGGGTGAGTCCACTAACACAATGGCGGAATCTGTGGAGAAGAGCTCACCGAAGAAACTCCACAGTCGTCGCATCTTTTGCGTTTCCTTTTTTAAATAAAATATTGTCAAATTACAAAATGAATGCTAATTATATATCAAAACAGCCTGTTACTCAAACAATCTATTCCCATGGACATCTGTCCTCTAAATAATCAGATATCCTATAGTAGCCTTTTTTATACAATTTCTGTTTTATTATTATTTTAAACTTGTCTAAAGGTAAGTTTTTAATATCAGTAGGGACCTTATTGTAATAGCGTATACAATTGCCTTTAAAAGAATTACTAATTTTATGTAGTCGGCTTACATAAGCAACCAACTTGTTTCTAGTATTAAAATTGTGTATATCACTGTACTTCTGAAAATTAGTTATATTTCTTTTTACATTCACAAGATTGTCATAGATATATTGAGACACAAATGTCAGAATATTGATTTCTTTAAACTTTTCCCTCAGAGACACTCTAGGCCCTAATCTATAAATTGCACGAATAGCCCGTTTCTGCAGAATAAATATACTATAAGCATTCGCAGCGTGACCCCACAATAAAATACCATAGGTCATTAGACTATGAAAGTAACTAAAGTAGACTAGTCTAGCGGTGTCTACGTCGGTAAGAGCTCTAATTTTTTTAACTGCGAACGCTGCCGAACTCAGTCTGTTCGACAATTTATTTATATGAGGATCCCATTGTAGTTTGGCGTCTAAAGTAATGTCCAAAAAGACAGTCGACTGCACAAGGTCCAATCTCTGTCCTTTTATAAATATGTCTGTAGTTACCGGGTTCACATTGGGTAACACGAATTTAATACATTTAGTTTTCTTTTCATTAAGTAATAAATTGTTAACAGTAAACCAGTTCACTATACTAGATATAGCATTGTTTACCTCGTCATAATTTGATTGCTGTCTTTTAACTTTAAATATCAAAGAAGTATCATCGGCAAACAATACTAACCCATGTTTTGCTTAAACAAGGTAAGGTAAATCATTAATATATACTAAAAACAAGAAAGGACCAAGAATTGAACCTTGCGGTACGCCCATACTTATTGAAGACCCAGGTGATCTTTTCCCATTAACATCGACCATCTGAACCCTATCTGTTAGATATGACTCCAGAAGGCCAAGTGCCTGATATTTTACACCATAATGGCGTAACTTCCTGACAAGAGTGTCATGATGGACGCAATCAAAAGCCTTGGATAGATCGCAGAAGACACCTATTGCATCCATTGCGTCTTCCCAGGCATCAAAAATATTGTCGATTAGTTCAACACCAGCATCGGCTGTTGAACGACCCTTTGTGAAACCAAACTGAGCAATATGAATTAAATTATTGAGATAAAAATGACTTTGCAATTGATTAAGTATGAATTTTTCAAATATTTTGCTAAGCGTTGGTAGTATCGATATGGGTCTAAAATTGGTGGGGTCTGATGTAAGTACTACCAGCTTTGAATAAAGGTATAACTTTACTCAGTTTCATCAAGTCTGGAAACACACATTATTATCTATACATTGATTAAATATACAACAAAGGTGAGGTGCAATACAATCTACAATGGAACTAATAATTTTTACTGATAGACCATGGGCGTCAGCTGTCTTTTTAATTTCCAGGGATTTCAACGCTTTTACAATGTCTTCATTATTTACGTGCCTAAATTTAAAATCTGTTTTACATTCGTCAAAGTTTTGTTTAAGTATAGATTCAGCAGCAGCGGGAGATGAATTTAAGGATTTGGTTGTTGAAACTGGAATGTCCGTAAAGAAATTTTCGAAAGCTTTTGCTACTTCTAGGTCTGTACTTAGCAATTGAATATCTATCTTAAGCTTGAAGTTATTATGTGTAGCTTTGGCCTTTCCAGTCTCTCTGTTTATAATTTTCCAAGTCGTTTTCATTACATTGCTACTAGATTCAATTTTGTTTTTAATGAAATTAGATTTAGCTACGGCACAAACGCGTTTAAACATTTTTGAATAACTACGAACATAATCTAGAAAGGCCGTATTTTTGTTATATGATTTCTCTTCATAGAGTTCATATAATCTTCGTCTGCTCCTATGAATTCCAACTGTCGCCCAATCACTAAACAAAGCTTTGTTATTAACTTTTATAGTTTTTGATTTAAATACCGTATCATATTCATTTTTGACAAGGTTAAATACTGAGTTGTACAACAAATTTGGATCGTCACTGTATGGTATTTCCCATAGTTTATCTAAAATATTATTCCTGTAGTGTTCAAGCCGAGTGTCACTAACGGGCACACATGTAATATCCTCTTTTTGGTCCTTTTTTATTTTAATATTGAATATACCTATCTGACCAGAGTGATCAGAGGTTAATTTATTGATGACCGATTTGAAAATGGGCGTAATGTTAGTAAATATATTGTCAATGCAGGTAGCAGATGTTGCAGTAATTCTAGTAGGCTCCAAAAACAGATAGTTCATGTTGTGACATAAAAATAAAGATTTTAATCTAGTACAAATATTATTATCCTCTAACAGATTAACATTAAAATCACCACAAACTATAAAAAAATTGTTTTTATCGCTGATTTTAATCAACACTTCATCCATTTTCTTTTCGAATAAATCAAAGGATGAATCTGGTGGTCTGTATACGCTCATTACAATAAGTTGTTCAAGTTCAATACAGGCTATTTCCATGGTACGCTCAACAGACAGGCTCACTATGTCAACTCGTTCCTTATATTTAAAACTATTATTTACGGAGCTTATTTATTTATTTAAGGAGCCACCGCGATCAGCTGTTTTTCTGTTGAACGAACTAGCAACTTGGTGGTTATTAAAGTTGAACATGAACTGATAACTCTTCAAAAAGTGCTCTGTTATACATAAAATATCAATATTATTACAGTTCATGAATAACTCAATTTCCAGTTCTTTACTTAACATGCCTTGTATATTTTGATGAACCACGTTTAAAATATTCTTACTTTTACATTTTTCATTACTAGTAACTTGATTTAATGGGCAAGATGAAGGTATATTTATACAAATATTAATATTACTGCCAGAGTTACTCTCTGTTGTCCTATGGGTTAATTTAAAGAGCTTGGAACAGATTCCAAGGAGTACATGTCATTATTATTACACTGCTCAATAGAAGCAGGCGTTTCATTAGTCAAAAACTTGACTGAGTTCAAAATAAAATAAGATAGTGACTGTGCTATCTGTTTTCTATAAAACCTAGATAGGTAATACCTATCCTTAGTCAAATAAAAATATTTTCCAATACAAATATTGGTGTCTATGAAATGAAATTTTTCAGTATGACGACATGTCAATGTGTGTATAAATGTATTATAATCATGTCTTATATGATTTTCATATTGTGACAAAGATTGGCTGAAGGGAAACGCAAACAAGATTATTCTATCTACATTTTGTAAAGAATTTAATTTGGAAAAGTATTTAGTAATTAGTTTTTTAGATACATTTTCCCTTCTACCAATTAAAATAATTAGGGTGGTTGGTTCTAAAAACTGCGATGACAACACTTTGTTTAATATTTGTGAATATGTGGCGCCAGGCATACAGTTATTTAATATTGCCTGGCCCACGCGCTGACTAAGTTGTAAACCCATATTTATTTCCAAGTTCATCGCTGTACATTATATACCTATCCTTTGTCCGAGAGAAGGAGGCGTTATTGATAACACTATTAGTACTCAAGTCGACTGACGGCGGCGCCTGGGTCAGTATCAGCTGTTCGGCCGGCTGCTCGGCGGGACACACGGTCGGCACGGAACAGTCCGCTGGAGCTTGTTTACAATCACAGATGTGATTGTCGGTCAAAGATATGAAAGTGTCATAATTATACTTACACGTCTCCAACAAACTATTCATAGCCGACACATGTTCCTTAATTTCGTATTGTGCTGACTCATATTTACGTGTAATACTTTGTAATGATGAGTTTAAAATATGCATATCTGACTGGAGTCGCCGTGTGTCACATTCGTACTTTTCTGTAGTTTTTTCCAAACATAATCTACAATCATCGATTTCCTTAATTAATTCGACACGTTCCTTGCTACAGTTTACTTTTTTACAAAATATTTTATTTCTATTAGCTAGTTTTTGTGTTTTTTTATATAATTATTCAATTTAACATATTTCTTTAATTTATTTTTACCACAGCTCATAGTGGTAACTGATTGCGATCTATTAGGACTATCACACCTGAGATCACAAGCTGTTAGGTCAATAGTTGGTATGCCAGTTTGGCTCAGACCTCATTATACAAGGCCCTGGTTGTAGCACTGTCTCGCTGTTCCTCCCGCTCGCTGAAAACTTGAAGCTTGTGGTGTGCCTCTGCAAGCTGTTGTTCAAGTGATTTTATGTGTTGAATTTAATAGATACAGTCAGGCTGAGTTTTTCTTAGACCAGGTAGATGAGAGCTATGTAGCCAAAACAATCCTTGCCATAAGTTCAAATGCTAGAGGAGCTGATGAAATAACCGAAGTTATGATTTTACTAACCCTGCCTCGTACTCTTGAAGTCATAACTGCTATTGTAAATAGGTCTATAGCCTCTTCAATTTTTCCCAATGGAAGACTGCGAATGTCCGTCCTATACCGAAAATTGACAACCCTGTAAATATAAGTGACCTACGTGCAATAAGTATCTTACCGTATCTATCTAAAATTTTGGAAAAAATGGTATATAACCAGGTCTCAAAGTACTGTGAGAGTAATAACATCCTGCCTCAGCGCCAGTCCGGGTTCAGAAAGGGGCGTAGCACTGCGTCGGCCCTGTTAGATGTGGTGGATAATATCCTGTCTTCTCAGGACCAGGGCAGGGGAACCATACTCGCTCTCCTAGATTTTTCCAGGGCTTTTGATGCTTTAAACATTCCACTACTGCTGTCAAAACTGGCTTTCTATGGCTTCGATGTTCCTACCATAAAATGGTTTAGTAGCTACCTTAGCAATCGCTGTCAACGGGTAGTGCTGGATAAGACAGACGGATCTCAGATGCAGTCACAGCTAGCTACCCTTAATAGAGGAGTCCCACAAGGATCCATACTTGGACCCCTTCTGTTTATAATATATAGTGCAGACATCACTCGAAGTATAATTAACAGTAGTTATCACTTGTATGCCGATGATATTCAAATTTATATATCAGTTGACAATGATCCCCGTATGGGAGTGGAGGCTCTGAATGAAGATCTGGGCCGTATATCGCAATGGGCGTCTTCTAACACTCTAGTCCTTAACCCAAATAAATCGAAGTGTATGATATTGGGCTCAAAAAAACAAATACAGGCAATAGCTATGCATGATCCGAAGGTCCTGGTAAATGGGGTCGCCATTACACGGGTCCGGGAAGCACGAAACCTGGGTCTTCTTATGGATGACAAACTTCGTTTTGAGGGACATGTCCTTGAGGTTGTAAGGAATTGCTTCTATAGGCTTAAAGTTTTGTATAGAATCCGTTACCTTCTTAGCGTTGACCTGCGAATACAGTTAAGTGAAGGCTTAGTACTATCCAAGCTTAACTATTGTATTACAGTGTATGGAGCGTGTCTATTTGAGAAAACACAAAAACTCATACAAAGAGTATAAAATGGCTGTGCCAGGTTCTGTTTCGTAATTCCCCCCAAAACGCACATTACTCCATTTTTAAACAGGGCAAATATTTTAAGGATGAAAGCTAGACTGGATTTGTATTTTTCAACGCTGTTGTTTGAGGTTATAGTGAAGAGGACACCTTCTTATCTTTGTGACAAACTTACCTGGCGTATGTCCCAGAGAGTTGCTCCTTTTCTCTCAATGCCTCGACACAAGGGTGCAGCTTTCCGTGGCAGTTTTAAGTATCGTGCCACCAAGTGCTGGAATAACATCCCACCACCCCTTCGGCTGCTTACTAGTAAGGCTGGGTTTAGAAGTGCCTATAGAAAGTATTTGATACTACAGCAGAAAACTTAGGGAACGGCACGAAGCTAATCTACCTGTTACCTGTGATATTTATATTGTTTCCAATTATATTATTACTATGATTAATTCCCTTCTGATTATTATTATTTTATAATCCTAATGACATTTTCAATTTGATCTTACTTGTAACCCTGACATAAATTTTATTACATATTGCTATATATTTTTTTTTAATTTTATTGCTTTTATTACTATACATTTTAATGATATAATTTTAATGCTATAATTTTAATACAATCTTCTAGAATACAATTTATTTTATTCAACAATTTTATTAAAATCATCATATTTTACGTTGTTAAATGTGTACTTGAGCAAACCGTTGTCTCGTCCGTACTGGCTCTGGCAGAATATCAGCGTCACAGATTCGTCTGTGACATTGCTGAGTCAGGGCCATTTCATTGTCGCGGTACAGTCACAATACCACATAGTTATCCTTACCGTACCTTAATGTTTTGCTTGTATAATTTTATTATTTATTGTTTGTTCTATTTAACTGCTGTGTTTTGTTTTAATTTGCAGATTTTTCTTCTTAAAATTTGAGTTAAAATTATGTATTTGTGTGTGTACCATGTTGCAATGAATAAATTTATTTATCTATCTATCTATCTAACCTTGGTCTGCCGGTAGACCAATGGTCATATATCGTTTTGTATATGGTTTTGTCACGGTTGCCTACAGCTGTTCAAAGTCGGTTTGAACAGCTGCATGGGGGCAGTAGCTCGGAACTGCCCACGCTCGTCCAATTGACGGATTTTTTGGAGGGTGAATGCAGGCGATGCAACACACTGGATACGGAGGCCAGTGTGCAGCGCCAACCCGCGCGGATGCGGGAGGGGCCGCGCCCCCCGCCCCCACGGGGGGGTGGGCGGTCGAAACAATTTGGCGTTTTGAATGCCGCGCCGTCGGGTGACGGCTGTGTGCACTGCGACAGTGCCGGTCATGAAGTGACCAGTTGCGCCAACTTTAAGGCGCTCGGGGTAGCTGCCCGCAGGAAGGTAGTCTTCCGCCACCGATTGTGTTTCGGTTGTTTGGGGCCGCACCCGCTGAGCGAGTGCTCACGCGCGTTCCCCTGTAAGTGCTGTGGTGGCAAGCACCACATCGTGTTGTGCCTGAACCGGTCAGGCCCTTCGGACGGTCACCAGGGCCGGACTCAGGTTGGTCGGCCACAGGGCCCAACCAGGGCCGGACCCAGTCCCCCTCCGGGCAACGGGAAACACCAACGGGGTGACTGGGGTACCCGCGGACGGGACCCCCCCCGAGGGGAAGGGGGCAGCGCGGGGGGTAACATGCGGGATAGCCGGGGTTCGGTCGCCGCTGTCCAGGGTCAGCGAGGACTTCGGGCCGCTGGCTCACCGCGTGTTACGGGCGGGTGTCAGATGGCACCTATGAGTGGCGCGAAGGCTGGGAACCCACCACCTTCTGCGCCACCCTGCCCGTCGCTTTGGGAGGCGAAGAGGGAGGCGAACAGTCGGATGTCGCCCCCATTCCTAGAGCGCCCCAAGTTGGATCCGCTCTCCCCCCTCCATCCACGGTGGCCACCGGGCACACCGTACACCGTCCGGTATGGTCGGATACCGGGACAGCGAGGGGCCTATTATGCGGGTTGGGACCCCCTGATGTACATACGGTCTGATATGCCACCGGCATATCAGCAGCCGAGTTACCAGGCCGACGGAGGTCCCAGCGGGTTCGGATCCCGCGGAGGTTCCCGCTAGGGACACGCCGCCCACTTACAGGGTGCCGCCACTCCACAGACGGTCATGCTCCCCACCGCCTCGGTGATAGCGTGGAGTTCGGACGGCAAATCTTGTGTGGCACGAGCATTATTGGACTCGGGGGCCCAGGGGTGCTTAGTCTCGTGCAACCTTGTAAGACGGTTGGGCATTTCGGTGAGGGAGTATCCACATTCCATTCGGGGAATTGGGAACACGGAAGTCGGTTCCGTTAAGGGAGTATGTCGGATTACTCTCTCGTCACGGGTGGATTCATCGGTGAATCTGACGGTCACGGCATTAGTCATGCCTAATGATATGGGCTCACACCCTCACGTACGGTTGTCGCCCTCGGTGCGACAGTTGGTCGCTGGGTTGTCACTGGCTGACCCGGAGTTCGATATTCCGGGCCCAGTAGACATTTTATTGGGTGTCGATGCCTTGGGATACCTGTTAGTGCCAGGTGTCCACGTGTTGCAGGCGACTGGTCTGGTTTCGGTCAACACCAGACTGGGCCATGCGGTAATGGGTCCGGTCATGCCGGCTGCCCCACGCCTAGCGACTCGTTGTCCCTTATTTGGTTCTGTACTCTCGAAGGTGATACAGAAGTTTTGGGAGGTGGAGGAACCACCTACGGTCCGCCGGTTGGACCCGGTTGAAGAAGAGTGTGAACAGTTTTATCGGAATAATACTGGTCGCCTTCGGTCAGGTCGATTTCTCACACTTCTTCCATTTTGGAGTGATCGCCCGCCGCTGGGCAGTTCACACCATGCAGCCGAGACGCGGCTTCTGTCGATGGAACGACGCATGAAGCGTGACGGGATTTTCCGGCAGAAGTACGTCGACTTCATGCGGGAATACGAGTCGCTCGGCCACATGTCGGTTTCGGGTATCGACTGGAAGCGTGAAGACCACTGCTTCCTGCCCCATCACGCGGTCTTGAGGACCCCGGAGGGCAAAATACGGGTAGTGTTCGATGGATCGGCATCAACATCTAACGGCATGAACCTGAACCAGTGTTTGCATTCAGGGCCGAAGTTGAACCATGACATCGCGGATGTTATCACACGGTTCCGTCGACACAATGTTGTGTTTGTAGCTGACATCCGGATGATGTTTAGACAGACGGTCATTCACCCTGACGATGGACGGTATCAGCTGATACTGTGGCGAGAGAGCCCAGATCAGCCCATCAGGGTGTACGAGCTGAACACCAACACGTACGGGCTACGGTCTAGGCCTTATTTGGCGATTCGCACTCTGCGGGAGTTAGCGGATCGAGAACGGTTAAACTTCCCTAGAGGAGCAGCGATCCTGGAGCAGGATCTCTACGTGGACGATATCTGTACCGGTGCAGATTCCGTAGAGGAGGCGCTCGCTCGACGGGACGAGCTAGTTGAGCTCTTACGGGGTGGAGGTTACGAGCTCCGGAAATGGATGTCGAACTCTCCAGAGTTACTGACTGGTCTTCCGGATGACTACCAGCAGGATCCCCACATTTTTGAAAATTTGGAAAATCCTAATATGTTGTCGGTATGAGGCGTCCAGTACCAGCCGGTGTCAGACATGTTTTCGTATCGGATCGAGTTGGACTCCCCGAAGGTCTGGACGAAACGGAACGTCCTTTCAACGGTGGCTAGGACATTTGATCCAAACGGGTGGATCACCCCGGTAACATTTCAGCTCAAGTGTTTTATGCAGCAATTGAGGTCTGCTGAGCTGAAATGGGACGACCCGTTCGGCGGGTCATTGAGCTCAGAGTGGGACTCGTTCTTTTCGACCCTCCCTGGCATCAATCGGATTTCACTGCCACGGAGGTTGGTCCCCTCCAAACGATACACCGCCACCCTGCATGGATTTTGCGATGCCTCGGAGAAGGGCTACGGAGCTGCGGTGTATCTGCGTACGGTCGACTCCTCGGGGGAAGTTGATGTGCGGTTGGTCATGGCCAAGAGCAAGGTTGCGCCGTTGAGCACTCGCCTGACCATTCCCAAGTTAGAGCTTTCGGGAGCGGCTCTCCTGACTCGTCTGCTCAACCACACGATGACGGTTCTTCGTGGGTCAATAGCGTTAGAAGATACGGTCTACGCTTGGACGGACAGCCAGATCGTGTTATGCTGGCTGAAGGCTTCAGTTCACAAGCTGGAGATTTTTGTGGCGAATCGGGTTTCGCAGATTTTGAATTCGGAGGTTCCCTTAATCTGGAGACATGTTCCAGGGGAAATGAACCCAGCAGACGGTGCGTCTCGTGGGTGTCACGCTCCGGAGTTGGTTGGACATCCCTTGTGGTGGGGTCCAAAATGGTTGACTCAGGCCAAATCGGATTGGCCAATGAGTCCACGCGTTACCACGGCGAACGGCGCCTTGACAGTCGGTGTCTGTATGACGCAACCAGAGCCGGAAGAGGAGTTTAGCCTGCTGGAACGGTACAGCTCGCTCGACAAGCTGGTCAATGTGACCGCCTGGATCTGCCGATTTGCACGGAATTGTCGGAATTCTGAGGCGCAACGAGTGCGGACACAGGTCCTGACACCACGGGAACGGAACCATGCGTTGTTCGCATTGGTACGGAACGTGCAGACGGTGCACTTTAAGTCCGAATTGGACATTCTGAGACGCGGACGCGTCCAACTGAAGGGAGCTGTGGCTCGGCTCAACCCGTTTATTGACCCTCAAGGATTGCTGAGGGTAGGAGGTCGGCTGCGGAATGCCAACCTGCCTTATGCGGCTCGCCACCCGTTGTTACTCCCTAGGAAAGGGAAGTTGGTCGAACTGTTGATACAGGATCGACACATTCGGAATGGGCATGTCGGATGCCACGCCTTGATGGCGTTTCTCCAGCGCGAGTTCTGGATTCTATCGGGAAGACGCTTAGTGCGTAGCGTCGTATTTCGGTGCCTGCCTTGTTATCGGGCCAAGGCGGCTACGATGCAACCCCAGATGGGCGATTTGCCCTCGGATAGGGTTAACGAAATCGGGCCCTTTGCGGGTGTCGGAACGGATTTCGCGGGACCATTCATGGTCAAGTCTTCACAGCTACGGAACGCCAGATTAGTGAAGGCATACCTGTGCGTCTTCGTGTGCTAGGCCACGAAGGCAGTCCACTTGGAGGTGGTCAGTGACCTCACTACGGAGGCATTTGTCGCATGTCTGGATCGGTTCGTCTCACGAAGGGGCCTCCCGTCATTAATCCGTTCGGACAACGGCACAAATTTTGTCGGAGCCAGGCGATATCTGCAGGAGGTCACTCAATTCCTGAACGGTAACCAGGACGCCATCGGTACGGCTTGCTCCCGACGTGGGATTGAATGGGTTTTCAGTCCGCCGGGATGTCCTCATTGGGGAGGAATTTTTGAGGCTGCGGTTAAATCGGCTAAGTCGCACCTGACGAGGATCATCGGTGAGACCTCTCTACGCTTTGAAGAGCTTACGACGCTGTTCTGTAAAATTGAAATGACACTGAACTCGCGTCCGTTGTGCCCGCTCAGTTCGGATCCAAATGATTTGGAAGCGTTGACGCCGGGTCACTTCCTGATAGGTCAGCCCCTTAACGCCCTGCCAGAATACCCATTCGGTGATGTAAAGTTAAGTCGGTTAACTAGGTGGCAGATGTTGCAGCAGATGGATCAAGATTTTTGGAAACGGTGGTCCCTTGAGTACTTGCACATCTTGCAGCAGCGCCTTAAGTGGACTGACCGGACGAGCCCCCCTCAAGTCGGTGATTTGGTGCTGATTAAGGATGCGAACCTGCCATCATTGAGATGGAGACGAGGACGGATCGTCAATTTGTACACGGGTCGGGATGGCACGCCTCGATCAGCAGAAGTCAAGGTGGGGGACTCGGTCCTCAAGAGAGCGGTCGCAACACTTTCTCGCCTTCCTATTGATTAGGGACAGGTTCGGGCCTGTCCGGGCGGGTGACTGTTTAATATTTATGCTTCGGAACGCACTGGTTTTCGTTGCGCGGATCGACCGCGAGTAATCGGGACATCACTAGCGGAAACGGAACCGCAGCTGTCACTCGTATCGAAACGAGATGACGAATTAGGTTACTTTCTTGTCGTGAGAAAAAATGTCTAACACAGGCGTCGGGCCTGGTCGGAGTGTCAACCATAATAATTGTCGGGAAATAAGTAGATTCTCGTCAGCGGAGTGAGTGATTCGTGTTGTGAAGGCTAAAGTTGTTCGGTCCCCAACTCGTCGTATTCGGACTCCTCGTGTCGGCAAGCAACACGCCGGCGACAGCATCGGGCCACCAACGAGAGTAAGATTCGGTTCCTCTCTCCCCACACTTGTGCTCCTATCCCGTATTCCTGCCTCGAATCGAGCTTTCGAATCCCAGTCTACGACGGCAAGGTCAGTACCACTTATCAATTCTCCCCGTGCTGGTGACAACCAACCCCCTCAAGATTCCACGCCATTCGGTTGAGGCGTGGAATTAAACAATGTTTATTTCTAGTTTGCACATTGTGGCGTCTATCAATGGTTTTAAAGCTACTGATAATTGTTAAATGTTATTCTGATGCTGTCATTTCCCGGGAAATAATAACAGTGAGTTCTAGGTTGTGCAACCGGGCCTTAGAGCCTCTTCACACGGTGTATTTTTAACGCGCAGATGAAGTACGAATGGGGAGCGCACGTTCTTCGCGCATTATCAGAGTTTATTAGCAGAGTATATGCATTGGTATCACGACAATGTGCTCGTGATAAAAAAGAGCGCCACTAGACATACAAGCTTCGTCTGAGAAAATTACTGAATTACGCGACTAGAAATCTAAACTGACACTGACCCTTGAAAGAATTGCTAACCTTCGTGAGTCTAAACCGGGGCGCAACTAGTCTGCGATTATTTCTGTAATGTTTACCTAAGAAATAATCACAGACTAGTTGCACCACGGTTGAGACTCGCGAATGTTATCAATTCTTTCAAGGGTCAGTGCATTCTCTACTACAATAAGATACCTCTGGAGATTAAATTGCTATTTGAGCAGTTTAAAAAGCATGTTATAGCAACTTTGTTGAAAAAGGGATATTACAATGTTCAAGATTACTAAATGACCGGACTGTACGGGGATCTAGCTCAAAACAGATCTAGCTCAAAACAGACCCAGCAAGGTCTGTGTGCTGTTAATAATTTTGTTATTATTTATTCCTGCTTATTAGTCATAATAATTAATAATGTAATATTTGTATTTTTTAATTTTTAAAAGAGATCTAAAAATCAGTCTGTGGGTATTTCTATGCTCTTCCTCTCCCACAAAGGTCTAATGTACAGAAAAGGCTAAAAATGACGTTTCCTAAGTAGGTATATGTCAATATTTACAGTAATAAAGAACTTTGACTTTTGACTATAAAACAGCAACTTGAAAACCTTACTCCGAGTAACATCAAATTCAAAACGAACGTTGGATTTTGTTTTTCTTACTTGTTCAGCATTTGCTCTTATCCCTTTATCCTTCATCTACCCTGACCCACCACTTTAGTCACGCAAATCAGGAATTTTGTGATATTCCACTGTTCGGGTTCAATAAATTTTTCATTCGGTCATTATATTATCTCCAATTAACTTACTGAGCTTATATTATATGCATTGTTTTACTTGGTCAGAGAGTTTTACGGTGGTATTACAATTTGAAACTTCAGTCCAATACAAGGCTTTGTTCTATGGATGACAGAAAGCGGGGCAAAAGATAGAAACAAAATAGATACGCTGCTTACTAACGACTCTAAGGTCGGCCGCTCACTGGTTCAGCAAAGAGAGGCTATGTTCTCAAATAAGGCGGGAAATAATATTTTGAAACTGCTTGTAAATTTGCATGTAGGCGAAATAAAAAGAAAACAATCAAATGTTTCCTTTAGATTCTAATTAGACATCGAAAATAATACGATTGTAATCAGAATACGAGAAATTTCAATGAGAATCCAACAAAGGCCCCCCAAAATCCCTGTCCGTGTTATTGACAGATTCGGCCACACAGAGAGGGGAGTGTTTCAAAATGGCGGCCCACTGGCGAGTGTCTGAGGTTATGTTCTCAAAGCCTCTAAGGCGGCAAATAAGATTTGTAGTGTATGAATATGTAATAGTCCAAGCTAGCTGCACGTTTCAATAAGAAAATTTGTTCTTGAATAATCCATATTTTCCTGTATCTCCATTATTTTGAAATGTCAATATAAAACGATACATAAAAGCTAGAGCCCTTCATAAATCGTAAACAAATAAAACGCCGATCATTCAATAAATTATTTATCCATGTGTTTAACCATTTTTTTACCTACCTTGTAAGACAGTCACTAATTGTCATTGCGAAAATGAAATATTCACATACTAATAATATCTATAAGACTCGTAAATTATATTTCAACGTCAGGGAATGCGAATCAAAGCCGCCATTGATGTTCAATGGAATTAAACGACCACAGACAAGCCCTATCTCGCTTTCTCTACTGAGTAAACTAATCTCCTTACCTCTCTTTTAATTAAGACGGAGAAATAGACGTATTCCGCTATAGGTATTTGGTTAAAATACAGACAGGTGCAATGAGTATTCAGGCTCCCGCGGTACTTATGGTAAGAAGAGGACCGGAAAACTAAAGTGTCTTATTCCAATGCAATTTGGAGGATGGTGAAAATGAATAAATGAAGATTGTGCGATCTGTCGAAAAAAAAAAAACTACGGAGAGTGATTGACTGATTTAGATAATTAAAAAAATATTTTGTAACTTCTGTCGTCTCGTCTTTCTTGCTAGATGACAAAACAGATATTAAAATATCGTGAGGAAACATTGCGAAGTATCTGCTTTTGGAAAGCTCACCTAGTATTAAATGAATGACGTGCTCTAAGAGATATGTAATCCAACAGAATAAAGAATATTTTAATTGATTGACTTGATCATTAATATTTATATAGCTGTGGCGATTAATTAGCCTCCTGATACCCTATATGGAGTATTGAATATCTGGCTATACTCTGCAACTGCACCTCTGCCACCTCTTATAGGCGGGCGGCCGACTGCGTTTTCTTGCAAGAAAACGCATTCTGGTATTGCAATACCACAAACAAACTTATTAATGCACCTGGTTACGTAAATGGTGTATGAAGGTAGCCGCATCAATAACTTTGTATGACTTAACTAAAACTACTTTGTGATCTCAAATTCAACCTTTTGACTTTTCACTAAAATTATATAGCCTATATCACACTCAATGGATTCACAAATCCAACGACACCTAATTTGTTTTTGTGGAAAATCCGTCAAGCCGTTTGGGTTGTAGTGTTTTTTTTTTCATTTTCAAAACCAAATCTCCACCATTTTTTAAAAATTCCGGAAGCTGAATCGACAAAAAAATACATATAATTATCGAACCTGCTCACAAATTCACGAGAATCGGTTCAGAAATGCCACCTGTAGAGAAGAACAGCCGGACAGAAATACAGACATACGAAAGCATTTTTGCCAAGCTGAACGAAGTCGCTCCCCTCGCTCGGTCAATTACATCTGGATGGCGATGTGAACCTCGGAGTTGCAAGAAAGGTTTCAAAGACCTCTCTGTAGTCCACAGACCCAGCCACTTTGAAAATTTCTAAAGACTATTATGCTAACTAAGTAAGAAGCGTTAACACTTGTCTGTGCTTTAAAGGTGAATTACATTTCAATGACAAAGGAACCCGAAAGCATGGTGGAACTTCGGTGAGTTCCGTTGCTTAAAAGTTCTAAAAAGTTGTATTTCCTCCTCACGAGCCCCAGATCTCGATATGAGTCATCGCGATTTTGAATCAAATTTCATGGTAAAACTCAAAACAATGGGAAATTTCTTGTCGATTTGTTTTTTTTATTTCATCTGATAAAATGAAGTTATCGAACATGAGTATAATAGGTATTGTTTATTAATTTTGTTAGCGTCACAATTGATTGCGCCATCGGATAATTGATCGTCAAACGAACTTACATAAAGTTCGATCCCAATTACATAAAGAGCTTCGTTCTCGATATCAGCATAGGTACACAATGTTGTTCCCATTTCGCGCAATTTATTTGGAGAAATATAAGGCAGATGAAAAACTCACAGCTCGCCCGTCCCTCAAACACCAGCCGCTGTCATTTATTTCGGAGATGTTAACGAATTGGGTACAGCTTACAGCGAGGACGGGAGGGATGCTAATATCTTCAAACGAAGCTCTTCGTGTAATTGGTATTGAACTTCACTTCAGGTAAGTTCGTTTAATCATCAATTACACATCAAGCTTCGTTCTCTCTCGTTATTAGCATAGGTATACAATGTAAATGTTGAGAGATAGACGTAACATATCAACCCATTCAATAGGTATTCTTTATGTTTGGTGGTATATCTAATAGAAAAATTAAATTAATCAAAAGAATATATAAGCAAATAACAAAACAAGTACTTATTAATATATACCAAGTATTTAGTAATACAATTTAATGTAATACCGATTCGGTTTACGAGTATTTATTCTTCTATCAGGTTAATAATTCATTTATATATAACTAATTATAACACACTCTAAATATATATTTATATCTAAATATTTATCAAATTACTTATATATCTAGTTATCTAGCTATAATAACTGGTTTGAATAAGCGCCTTGCTTACACCTAGATCAACCATAAATGGAATGTTGATAGTGATATTTATCTTACAAAATTAACTCAATACTATATATATATATTACATGAAAAGAACAAGCACAAACAAAAGACTGTAGTGCAAACATACGAATTCAAAGTGGTGAGGTATGTACTTGACACAAATAGAGTCGTTTAAACAGATTGTGTAAGCTAAATTCGGAACAGGCACATTTTACACAAATTAATACTTAACGTGAATACGACAAAGCGACAGCTGTCAAAGAGAAGGAAAGAAAAAAAAAACTATGATTTGGATTTGTTTGTGCCCATT